>CM064330.1:71388598-81388598 GCA_032595735.1 Pelochelys cantorii | reverse complement strand
TCTGACAGTGGCTGCATGTGAGATCTCTATCTCCATCGGCATTGACACCAACGGCACCAGTGCAGGCTCAGGAACACTCCTTACATCAGGCTCTCTCTCTCTCATCTTCTTCATGGAGATGATGCTTGATCTCAAAGTGTCGGGCACCATTCTTGATGGTGGTCCTGCAGGTTACACTCGCTCCTCCACCTGCTTCTCCAGGTGTCAGCATCAATGTCGCACTTTACCAAGGTGTTGTTAAGGAACTCTCTGTAGCGCTTCCTCTGCCCACCATGAGACCTCGCCCCACTCCTCAGCTGAGCACAGAAAATCTGTTTGGGTAAATGTGTCTCAGGCATCCTAACCACGTGGCCAGACCATCGTATTGCCTGTGGGCGATTATTGCCTCAATAATGCAGGAATTCTCTGCAAGAACACTAACATTGGTCGTCTGTCCTGCCACATAGTTGTCCAATATTCTCCTCAGATACCTTTAATGGAATTTCTCCAGATCTTTAATATGACATCTATAGGGAGTGCAGGCTTCAGCTCCATACAACAGCGTTGGGATGACTGTGGCATTGCAGACATTGATCTTGGTCTGCGTCTTGATGTCACAGTCATTAAAGACTCGCTTCCATAAAACGTTCATAAGCCGCATTGGCACTGGAGATTCAGTGGCTGATTTCATCATTCATGTCAGAGAGCTTCTGAGATAGGGGAAGTTGTTGACATTTTCCAGCACTTGGTCACCCGCCGTTATGGTTGGTTTGGGTAATGGTATGGTGGGTGTTGGCTAAAAGACAACCTTGGTCTTTCATGTATTGAGAGTCAATCCCAACCTGTGGTAGGCCCTGGTGAAAACACTAACGATTGCTTGGAGATCATCTTCCGAGGTGGCACTGACCTCAGTGTCGTCAGCATGCTAAAGTTCCACCACTGACGTTGTTGTGGTCTTGGTCTTAATTCTGAAGTGGCCCAGATTAAAGAGGCTACCATCCATTTTGTAGGTTATTTTGACTCTTCCTGGGAGGTCATCTCCAATAACCTGGAGCATGGTGTCAGCGGTGACCATCAGTTACCCCTGCTGTTTCTTACAGGTGGCTCGGCTGGAGCCAGTGGTAAGCCGGTTCTAACCAGTGATGAGCTGGCTCAAGGCCTCCTTAGCTGCATAAACAAGTTGTGAGATAATTAGGCTCAAGGACATGTGTGGAAATTGGATAGCAGTGGTGTTTCTTGCTAGAATCTGCCGGTGGATGTTTATGTCCCTAAGAAAGGAATTGTTATAAAAATGGCCAAAAGGCACTGCTTGAATGGACAGTCCCATCTGTGGATCTAGGCCATGTGGATTCCCAGGAATTCCCCACACTGGAGCAGGGCCAGCTACCAGCCCTTGAGAGCATGGACGGAGGGCCCAGGATTGTCGGTAGCAGAAGGGGCGTAAGCATTGGATCCTTGCTTGCCTGCTTGCTCGCTTACTTGCCTGCTTCTTCGCGGTGAGCAGCACATATTTAGTAATGCATGAAGGCTATAAGGCATAACATGCTTTGGCAATAAAACCTCTTATGTTTATGCACCTGGCGTGGCTTCACTGAGTGTATCCAAACCTCCTGATAGGGCAACACCTGGCTGCCAGAAAGATATTAAATATCATAGGTGGTATTACACACCCTTGTTTGACTCCAGTCCTTATGTCAATTGGTTCAGTTGCATTGCCATTGTTGAGTATCATGGCCTGCATGTTGTCATGTAAGAGATACATAATACTGATGAATTTTGGTGGACAGCCAAAGTGTCGCAGGATTGTCCAGAGGGCCTTGACTGAGTTGAATGCTTTAGTCAAATTGAAGAACGCCATATACAGAGGCTGACATTGCTCCCGACACTTCAGCAGTTACACATTTACAAAACTAAACAAATTTTAACATCCCGAGTCAGTAGCAGAGTCGTTGGGTTACAGGGTGGCACAGCCCAATGGCCAGAGTTTAAGAGTCTGGGGTAGCAACCCCAGTAGGGGGGGCCAGGCCCACCCTGCTCCACCAAGCCCCAGCCTAGGGCCCTGTCAGTGAGGGAGTGATCCACCACTCGCTCAACTGGGAATCCCACCCCAACACACTGAGGTCACTCAGGCAGGATACCACTCACGCATCCTCCCTAGGTCACTTCCTACCAGTTCTGGCATTGGCATCCACATGGTTTTAAGATCCTCAGGCTCCGCAGCACCAGTCTCCTCCTGGGGCTCCACCAGTTCTGGAGGCTCAGTGTGGTCTCCCAGGTCTCTGGCTGGGTTACCTCTGGAGCTTCTGCAGCAGGTCCTTCCTCTCCAACAACCAGCCCAGACTGGGCTATGGTTGGAGGAGTGGGACTTCCTCTGCCCACAGTGTTTTAACTCCTTCTGTCCCAGTGCAGGGTATGCACATCCTGTCATAACAGTGTTTTGTTTTTAATGTTATGTGCCCCTGTGTTTCCTGGTTTCAGCTGGATGAGCAGTATTGAAAAAAAAAAAAGTATATGTTAGGGGGTGATGTGATAGTCATTCCAGTTGGGCTAAAATCAAAATATACTGACAATCTCACACACAAAAAATGCCTGTATCGGGCATTGTACCTGAGATTTCCATATCATTTTATAGACTAGAAGTCTGAATGCCATTTATACTTATCTGAACTGAACCCCCAGATTTATGCCATACTAATGAATATATGTCATTGAGTTACAGCATGGTGAAATTGCATATATTTGTCCAATATTCCCATTTTTAAAAGGAAGCAATCCTATTTAAGGAGGAGGGGACAAGAACCACTCTACTTTTTGAATTTTCCCTGCTAACCAATTTGCAGAACAGATGAATTATGGTAGCATCCTTTAAAAAAAATCATAATTCCTCCCTCTGATCTGAAACAGGCACAGCAAAGAAATTAATGATACAGGTGAAAAGAAAACAGCCCAAGTAATAATGGGTTCTTTGGCTCATATCAGGGTTAAGGAAGGGATTCTTACCACACACACAAAAAACCCCTCTGACTATATATTGAGAGTAGGATTTTCAAAGGGGCTTTGCTTTGGCCTAACTCCGCTTCCATTGACTTCAGTGGGAGCAGTCGAGAGCCAGTTCTCAGTGCTTTTAAGATTGTACCTAAAGCTAATCGAATTCTCCTCCATTTAAGGCAATTCCATAACAATAGTTTCAAGAAGCAATTGAAGTCACTAATCAATTATCATAGGTGTGATTTCTGTGATTCCATGCTCTACCTCTGGTGTTGTAGGCACATGCTGATTCTGAAATAATCTGCCTGTGATTTATTCTACAGATATACCTAGTCAAGAAGTACAGCACTCTGTAGGGCAGAAAGAGATAAAGAACACATTGTTTAAAAAACTCCTCATAATATGAAGTATTATTAAAATAGTCACAATTTTCCCAGTAGAAGAGATTGTTACATCAAATCCCTGCCTCGATCTGACTCTTCTCAAGTTAATTCCATGGGATGTTAGTAATAATAAAAATCAGTTTGCATTTCAACTGCCCAAGTATCTCATGGGAGATTTATTTATATATTTTTAAAGTTTTTATTACACAAGTTATTATTTAGCTTTGCTTATTAAATACAGAAGTTGGAAATCATTACTGCACATAATTACTGGGGCTTTTTTTAATCCCCCAATGGTTCAGTACCCGAGTCACTACTCCATTTATGCATATCAGAAAACTTCCACAGAATTTGGCACAATACAATACAGTTGGAAGCCTTTACTTAAGAGAGATCCAGAACTGGAATGAGTAGAGACAAAACAAACCAGCCCGAGGTACAGTATCAGAGCTACTCAGGAAAGATTTCACTGCAGTTAGTCACACTGTGTCTGATCAAAGCCAATGCTACTAGACTCCTTTCAGAAGCACTGAATTCACACACAATTAAAAAAAACACCCTCTCATTCCAACCAAAACTATTTCCCCCAGGCCAGCATTTCAATCAAATTGGTCATTCTCTTAAAGACCTGACAACATGCGTCTTACAGCAAAGAGACTTTAACACCAGATTACAGAGGGAGACCTCAGAACTTTTATTTATGCTAAAATTCGACATGTTGCTAATGGGCCTTAATCGAGATGATAATTATCTTACACATTACAAAGACAGCCTCCCCACCTTTTGATATTCATAGTGACCCCAGATTTGCTTACTGTAAGAGCCAATTAAGTGGCTATTTCCTCCTCCTTTGTTGCTTCTCCCCCCCCCCCACCCCCGGTTCACCCCACCTTCTGTTCTATATAGCTGATTTGTTAGTTTGTAATTTTTTTTAACCTTCTTTCATTGTATCCCTCTGTTATAAAATGGGCATGCCTATTCACTTTCAGAATATGATCTGGAGAAGTGGGTCTGCCTCCACGAAAGCTCATCACCTAATACACTATTTTGTTAGTCTTTAAAGTGCTACATGACTGCTTTTTTTGTTTTATCACTTTTAAAGACAGCTGTTAACGTGTTATCTACTGGGTCCCCATTCTGGAGTATGGTAAAGGGAACTTCTGGCTCACAGGAACAACCTGTCGAGTTTTAAAACATATTTTGATCATTAATGCAAACGTTTCCCCACAGGAATTCAGTGGAGACTCCAGAGATAGTGCAGTGAGGCTATATCCGATAATGGATGCAATCTGATTGAACAGGCCCTGTTACTTTATAATGGAGCCATTGTAGCATCTAACCAGCAGAGGGAGCTCTAAGACTACATATAAGGACTTCACGCCTCCAGTAGGTTCTAATATTCTTACATAGCTGAGTGTTACTGAAACATGTATGAATACACTAAAATATGTTTTGATTTAATATAATTTTATTTATACTTTATTTGTTAACCACTTTGTCTTTAAATACTAATTAGAACTATGGACTAGCCCAAACACCCAGGCTGCGTCTAGACTGGCATGATTTTGCGGAAATGCTTTTAACGGAAAAGCTTTTCCGTTAAAAGCATTTCCACAAAAGAGCATCTAGATTGGCACGGGTGCCTTTGCACAAAAAGTGCTTTTGCGCAAAAGCATCCGTGGCCAGTCTAGACGCGATTTTGCGCAAGAAAGCCCCGATCGCCATTTTCGCCATCGGGGCTTTTTTGCACAAAACAGTTCTTCCCTGTCTACACTGGCCCTCTTGCGCAAGTATTCTTGCCCAAGAGGGCTTATCCCTGAGCGGGAGCATCATAGTATTTGCGCAAGAACACTGACAATCTTACATTAGATCGTCAGTGTTCTTGCGCAAATTCAAGCAGCCAGTGTAGACAGCTGGCAAGTTTTTGCACAAAAGCGGCTGCTTTTGCGCAAAATCTTGCCAGTCTCGACGCACCCCTACAGTTTTATCCAGCTCTGCCAATGTTGAATTTAAGCCTGAAATAAGAACAGAGACCATCAGTTTCAAACTTTGCTTCAGAAAACAAGATTCCCCTCACTCCGAGGTCACCGCTGAGATACAAAAGTAGAGTATCATGTAGCAAGAAGGGAAAAGGACAGCATAAATGCACACTCCTTCCTCCTGTGTGCACATGAAAGAAGTTAGGTTCCTTGCTCTTCTATGCACTCACTAAGGAGAGGGAGATTTAAATACTGTTGCTTGCAGTATTTTTATTGGAGAGGATGACCATTTTTTCCTTATCTTTAAGGCAATATCAAATAAAGAGGCTAGATTTTCAGACAGTTGTCCACAATAATCCAAATATGGTCATATTGATATCTAGAACTGAGAAGCAGCCCATTTTAATTCGCTGGAATAGTTATGTGTTCTTGAAGATGATGCAATTTTGCTTCAGCAAGATGTGCTTTATCAAGCTTCATCATGGTTTGTTTGCAGGGCAAAACAACAACAAAAATACTCCTTACTCATAGTAGCCACTTGCCTAATGGTCAGAGCACTCACATAGAAGGTAGGATGCCTAGGTTTGAGTCCATGTTCTGGCTATTCTGGGATATTAATCTCTCCCCCTCTTTCCTTAAGAAATTTTCAGCAAAACTGGTGCATGCCTATAAAAAGTTTTCATGTTGTCAAATCAACACTTTTTCAGTGAAAGTCCTTTAGTCAAAAGGTTACTTATCAGCTCTAATGGACAGGTCATGTCACCGCACCGTTTTTGAAGTTATAATCTGAACTGTATGCTGTGCTAACACCGTATATTTAAGCAATGGCACCTGAATAGTCCCATCTAAGTGGGATTCAATATATAACATTTCACTTCCAAATGACATTGGAAGTTCCTCCTTTGCAGTGGTTCTAAGCGTGAATTTATGTTAATAAAAATGCAAACACAAACATCCAGACCCTCACTTCTTTTCTCAAAAAGTGTCTGCTCGTCAGGGACATTAAGTCTGTCACAGATTAAGGGTAGTATGTATTAGCCATAGGGCAGGGAAAGGAGAGGGATTTGTGGAACAGTTTGTTAGATATTTACATTGCATCTCTGGACTAGGAGACAGGTCAGAACAGAAGCAAGGTACAGATTTTAGCAATTAGGCAGGGAGAAGAGTCAGGTGTCTGGAGAAGAATCTGGTAGCCAACAGTGTGCTGAAGTGCACTCCAAGTACACTCACCAGTACCAGGGACAAGAAGAACAGTTAGTAATACTTGTTCATGGAGGATAATTCTACCAGACTGCATCTGCTGGTCATAAATTAATCAGAGAGAACCCTTGAGATCTGGGATTCAAAACCTCTAGAAAACAGTTGATTACCTTGGCACCCAGATTTCCTCTTTCTTCTGTTCCATCATTTAAGCACACAAGTGTCTTATTAACAAGAGCAGTAGCTGCCACATAACATCGCTGACCCAGCTGTCATTTTCACAGAGAGTATGTGTGATTGGGTGTTTGGGTTTTTTTTCAGAGAATATACTGAACCAAGCCAATAATGTTAATACATACATAGTAATAATGATAAAACTTCCTGCATCCACACACTCTTTCTGCATCGGAGAGAGGACTAGTTATATTTTAAAGAGTTAAGGAAGGCATAGCAAATAATCAAGTTATTACATAATTATAGATACCACTAGTTTATAACACATTTAAAGGCTTTCCTTGTAAGAAAATCCTACCACTATCAGCCTCAAGTCTTGAAGAAACTCCCTTTATGCAGCCTTATCTCAAGAAGCAGTCACTTTCTTCTCTGTTGTAGTGAATCAGTTTATATGGAAAGTCTTCCTTTGGGGCTGGCTATTGCCTGATGATGGACCCAAAGCTTCTTCCTTACAGTGTACTGGAAATCTCATCACTTGTGCTTAAATTCATCTAGGTTTCACTTTCCTAAATCATTCACAGAGAAAAGGATGTCATTCCAAACCTGGGCCTTCTTAGAAGACTCAGTCTCTGCTGACCCACTGACCTGGTTGGCATGTTGCAGCTAGGATCCCCGCTGCCCAGTGGCAGCCCTGGGAATGGAGTGGGTGGGCCTGGGTCCCCCCTGCCACCCCTTCCTGGGTGGCAGGTTCTAAACCCCCCTATGCTTGTTGGTTCCCTGCCAGCGAGGGGACCTGACCTCCACCTCAGCCTGAGCATTAAACTGTTTAACTCTTTGCACCATTTGGCTGTTGCCCCACCTTGACCAAGAGCCAGACCGGATAAACTATTTGGCTGCACCTGCCAAGGGCCTGGCGTCCTTAGCTGCATAGACTACTGTTGATTGCCCTGCCCTGCTCAAGGGTGGGGCCTCTGATAAACTGCTGCTCAGCCTGCACCAGGCTTCAGCCCCTGATTGGTTGTTTGTCCACCCTGCCCTGCCCTGCCCCAGGGCTTGGGCCAGTGTAAGACCATTGAACTGCTTTTGATTGCTGACCCCGCCCTGTACTCTGAGCCCAGACTTAAAGGAGACTTCTAACTATTTATTTACAGGCCTGAGCACAGGTCTGGGACCCAGGACTAAAACGCTGGGATTAGACAGAACCTTAAAAGCCCAAGGAACTTTTATAGGAAAAAAAATGATTTGCTAAATTAATCCTACAGGGTCTGGCAGCAGACAAAGTGAGTTCCAGTAACTACTGCTAAATCTAAGCTTGCATCTGACGAAGTGGATCTTTGCCCACAAAAGCTTATGCTCCAATACATCTGTTAGTCTATAAGGTGCCACAGGACTCCTCATTGCTACTGCTAAATCTAAGTTATTTTGTGGATTTTGACCTTACACTTGTGCAAAATACTACTGTTCTGATATATATTCCAAAATATGGAAGATTGTGGAGAAACAGATCCCAGTTTGGTGCTTTAAATACCATTTACTGAAGTCTATAGTAGGGATGTAAAAGGGTAGTCAATTAGTCGACTGCTCACGTTCCCCCCCCCCCGCCTTGCTGCCTTAAAAGCCGGTTCCCCCCAGCACCATCTCTGAGGTTCTGCTTGCCCTCCCTTCCCCATGCTGCTGCCTCTGATAGCTAGGGTTGCCAGGTGTCCGGTATTGACCCGGACAGTCCGGTATTTTCACTTCCTGTGCGGTAAAAAATTTCAGCAAATACCGGACACCTAAAATATCCAGTATTTTCTGGTTTTTTTCCCTGCCAGGAGGCGAAAATACCGGACACCTGGCAACCCTACGACACACTCAGCAACTGGGCCCAGCCCCCGGACCCGCCCCCCCCCCCCGACGCTCTGCTTACCTGGTTCCGCAGGGAAGCTCCCTTCTGGTTCGACCAAGAAAACAAGATGGCTGCCAGCAAAAAGCCTAAAGACCTGAGCAACGGGAAGCAATGCTTTCTCTGGGTCTTAGTGCTCAACCTCTCCTCTTCCTATGCCTATTCTGACTCTGCATGCACTTAAAGGGACCATGCTCTTTTAATGTTTTATTTTACTTATTTATTTATTTTTGCTTAATAACTCTTGGGGTATTCCCGCCCCCCCCCCCCAACAACTTTGGTCTCTCCCTCTTTTTTCCCCCCCCCGCAACAGAATTTTTTCCCGTGTTTTTTTTTTTGGGGGGGGGGGGAGGAGGGTTAGGTATTTTTGGTTAAACCATCTGGCAACCCTATTGATAGCCCTTGTCCATGGGGAGTCCTCTATTCATCGTGACCGGGGCTGGCTGCAAACAGGGCTGGCCATGAACAGAGGCTGCTCTGGCAGTAGCCCCTGCCTGCAGCAGCTGGGACTGGCCATGAAGAGAGGCTGCTCTGGCAGCAGCCCCTGTCCACAGAGGGTCCCAACTTCCTGCTGGAAGTCCCCCACAGACAGTGGCTGCTGGACTCAGGGCAAGCCGAGACTGAGCAAGCTTGGCTCAGTCCCAGCTCGCGCAAGGTCCAGGAGCTACCCCCACTGTGATTCCGCAGTTTAAATGTAGTAGGAGCCATGCTGCCTGCGTGCCCAGAAACTGCAGAGCCACAGCGGAGGTAGCTCCTTCTGAGCACCTTCCCTTATTGACTAATCATGTAGTCGATACAAATTGTATCGACTACATGAATACCCAATTATCCACCTCTTAAAATCCTTAGTCTATAGATGTGTATGCTGTTATAAAGCATTGAACTGCAAGTTTTTACAAGTAGCATGCTCTGCTACCATGGTAGTGAGTGTGGAGCCTTCTGGCAACAAAAGGGTGAAAGTGTTTACACTGCAATATGACCTTTGTCAAGAAAAACACTCACTTTTGACAACAAAAATCTTCCACCCTGTGAAAGAGTTTTGTTTTTTCCCATCCTTTTATTGTCAACAAAAAGCCAGTGTGGACTCTGCTTTTTTGTTGTTGAGAAAATTGGCTTCCATCACCATCCCACAATGCGTGCCCTGATGGCTGTGCTTAGTGTTTTGTGATCTCTGCTGCCCTACAGGCATGCACCCCTCCCCTTCCAAAGTTCCATGAAATCTCTGACAGCTGAGTGAGATTCTCCTTTTGGGGAACAAAGAAGAAATCATTGGAATGCTCCTGTTCTGCCCTGCCAGCAACATGGGGCAGGCAGACTGTTGTTGCAGGGGAAGGGCTGAAAAAACTGCTTTGCTGCTTTGACATTCCCTAGCAGAGAGAGCTCACAAAGCTACAAGGGAATCCCAAGAAGTGCACAGATCATCTCTGCCTTCCCAAAACACTTCGCTGTGGGATGCTTACCCATATTGCTTTGCTCTATCTGTCGATGGGGTGCTAACAATGTGGCCATGAAATGTCGACAGCGGGAGACAGAGAAACTGGTTTGACCATTTTTCACTTCTGCATGCTGACAACACTTTCACCGCCAAACCTTCCCAGCATAGACATAGCCTAATATAAGTGCCTCGCTAGTTCAACTGTTTTGAAGATTTAATTTTAACATGATAAAGAAAGCAGAATGTTTGTTTACTTAAAGCTTTATATAGACATAGAGGTATTTAAAAAACAAAAAAGCCATATCCTCTTGTTACAATTGCTAGGACGTAATTGCTACTAATCTCAAGACACTATAATTGAAATCCAAACATCGCTAAGGAGATAACCAATTATATGTGCAGCTTTAGTAGCAGTCTAGCTTGAGGACTTAACTGCATAGGCTCTTTGTGCAAAAAGATGTTGGGATAGTTGTCGTGGATGCACTGGCTTATGTTGTTGAGACAGTTGTTGTACTTATAAAATATCAGGAAAGGCCCAATGAAAAGAATATTTTAAAATATATGAGAAAGGAGATTTGAGAATAAAAGGCAGAGAAGATTTTATTTTCAATGTTTTGCTCCTAAATTCCTGTATTTAGGACTACTACAGTAAATGGAGTAGAATTTTATCTGTCAGGTATGCAGAGGATCAAGAATAAAATGGAAGTATATCAAGCTGGGAGGGGTTGCAAGGACTTTGCATAATAGGATTGAAATTCAAAATTATCTGAAGAAACTGGAGAAATGGTCTGAAGTACATAGGAAGAAATTCAATAAGAACAACTGCAAAATACTCCACTTAGGAAGGAACAATCAATTGCACAAACAAAATGGGAAACGACTGCCTAGGAAGGAGTACTGAGGCAAGGGATCTGGATGTTATAGTGGACCACAAGCTAAATCAATGTCAACAGTATGACACTGTGGGGGGAAAAAACAGAATTCTGGGTGTTCAAGAAAGAGTTTTCAAGTAAAATAGCAGATGTAAGTGCTAATTATGTCTCAACTGGAGTATTATGTCAAGTTCTGAGTGCCACATTTCAGGAAAGATGTGGACAAATTGGAAGAAGTCCAGAGAACAGCAACAATAATGATTAAAGGTCTAAAAACCATTACTTATGGAGGAAAGATTTGCAAAAAATTGGGATTGTTTTGTTTGGAGAAGGGAAGACTAAAGGGCTCGTGATAAATTTTCAAATACTGAAAAGGTTGTTATAAGGTTCTTCTTAATCTCTGGAGCAGTAATGGGCAACCAAGAAAAGTGAGTGGGCCACATGAGTGACCGTCCATCTCAGTGGGCCGCAGAAGCCTGCGGCCCAATGGGGGTCCTCCTGTGGTCCCACGGGGCCACTGTCTGTCCCCCTTCCACCTCTCACGAACTGGGGAACCAGAGTCTCAGAATTCCTCCTCCACTTCACGAATCACAAATTTCCTGATTTGCACTCCATCCCTGCCCCTCCCCTTCTCTCCCAGAGCTGGAATGCTGCAAACAGCTGATTTGTGGCTGTTCAAGCTCTGAGAAGGAGTCAGAGGAGCAGGGACAGAACACAAATCAGCGGATTCATGGTGCTCTGAAGGTGCTGGGAGGGGGAGGAGTAGGAAGTGTGGGACACTGGTGCTACAGTGTGCGAGAGGCATGTGGGAGAGAGGGGCACACAGAGGGTATACAGGTTAGGGTTACCAGATGGCTTCACAAAAAATACTGGACACACTTTATCTCAGATGTGGGGGAGGGAACTGGCCAGGAGGGGAATGGGGCTGGCTGGGAGAATGGGGGGGGAACTAGCTGGTGGGAAGCAGGGTTGGGGGAGGGGGGGAGCGGTCAGGGGCGGCGGGGCTGGCCAGGGGAGATCGGGGGGCGACCGGCCGGTGGGAAGCAGATCTGGCCAGGAGGAGGTGGGGGGGGCGGACCTGGCCGGCAGAGATCAGGAGGAGGAGGGGAGAACCGGCTGGCGGGAAGCAGGGCTAGTTGGCAGGCCGGGGGAGATCGGGTGGGGGGGACTGGCCTACGGGAAGCGGAGCTGGCCGGGAGGAGGTCTGGATGAGCAGGGCTTGCTGGCGGGGGGGAGGGGCGAGCGAATCAGCCGGCGGGGAGCGGGACTGACCCAGGCGCACACAGATCCTAGGGCGCTGTCCATCCTGCGCACAGTCCCGGAGAAGCACGAGCGAGTCCGGCCCCGGGGATTCCCTCCTGCCCTGGCCCCTCCCTCAGGTAGTTGCGTTGCCTGGCTGGTAGACACGCTCACGCAGCGTGAGCATGCTTACCAGCCAGACAGTTCGCAACTACGTACTGATACTCTTAATAATAAAACTTACCTAATTAGAAAATACCAGACATTTTCTGTGTCTGGTATTTTCTTAATTTTTTTCCCCAGACAGAACCTTCAAATACTGGACTGTCCGGTTCAAAACCGGACACCTGGCAACCCTAATGCAGGTTGCAGGTGGAGCCCCAGTGGGCCACATGGGGCCTGCAGGCCACAGATAGGACAAGAAGCAATGGGCTTAAATTGCAGCAGGAGGAGTTTAGATTGGACACTAGGGAAAAAATCTTAACTATCAGTGCTGGCACAAATTGCCTAGGGAGGTTGTGGAATCTTTGTTATTGAAGGTTTTTAAGAACATGTTAGACAAATACCTGGTCAGGAATGGCCTAATTATTATTTAGTCCTGCATTAAGTGCAAGAGACTGGCCTAGATGACTAATTGATGTCCCTTCCAGTCACACACTTCGATGATTCTATGTGTAAATACACACCGATTGGAAAGAATGAGTTAAATTTACATTTGCCATGTGATAAATCATTGTTGTAATACACAGAGCAACTATTATATTCACTAGAAATGCTTTGCAGTGTGTCCTACTTTGGAGTATCATAGATGTATTTGAAATTCAACACATGATACTATTCAATGTGCACTATATAAATCTCTCCGTCACATTCTAAATAGCTAGCCTTATTACATTCATCACCATGATGAGTACACTGTATAAAGTACTTTACATATATTCAACTTCAGATAACAGAGACAAACCTATGCTTTGGGCTTTTCTGATGTGGCTATAGACACATTCTGTGAGTGACTAAGATCTGATCAATAGCCTTGAAATCTTGTAGAAAGTCAGCATTCTATGTTTATAGTTACACTTGAAATTAAAATATGCATTACCTTATGAAAAAAAAAACCCCACAAAAACAGAAATTGTCGTTTTTTACCCAACAACACATGTTGCAGGCAGGCTGCCCTCAGCATTTGCAGGGTGTGAAAAAATCTGACAGGAATCCACTTACACAACTGGAAGATTTCTAGCTAAGAAGCTCTTAATGATCTTTCTTCTGCCCTGGCCACTAGTACAATGGCTTATTTTCTTCTCTGAAAGTCCATTATTGTATAGAGTCACAGATTATGGTTTGAACCATAAACAAAAACCTGCAGTGTGACAAAAGACAAAAATCAGAATGAAAAGATTAAAAGGTTATAAATGAAAGAAAATACAAATGGACCAGAATAGGTTTCTGCATTACTGTGTGTATCATTATATAGAAGTGTTTCTTAAACTTTTTAAGACACCAAGGATTTTTTTGTTGAGCAAAAAAAAAAAAAAAAAAGGTCAGGGGGAAAAGGATTGGGGGGAAAGTTACTGAGAAAAAAAAAAAAGGGGGTTGGGAAAAGTTATTGAGCCCCTCCCCCCCAAAAAATGGTTGCCTTTAAGGGCAGTCATTTTGAATTCTGTTGTTCTCTGTGGCACACCTCCGACTGCCTCGCGGCACACCAGTGTGCCATGGAACACAGTTTAAGAAACACTGTTATATAGGTTATAAAACTCTGTGTTTGTCATGACATTTCAACATATCAGCACGCACTATATTTTCTAGGAATAGGAGGTATTCTATTAAACCTAGTAAGATTGAATGGCTGTCTTTTGTATTTTACAACACTGGGCAATAGAGGCATTCTAGGTGAACGTGTACTTCTAAATTTCCACTGTTACCAAGAGACTGAATCATTTTTATGTTGTGAGAAGCGTTGTGGAGTTGACAAACACTAGCCAGAGAAAAATTCATGGGAATACTGAAAGCATTATCTCTATAATCTTCTTTGCTTCTTCTGTAATTTAATTCTTTATACATCACAAGCCAACATCAGAGACTACGTAGCACTCTTTACAACAAAACATATGTATAGCACTAAACTGAGGGATAACCTGTAGAGAGTATGAAGTGTAACACTTTCCAGGTGTTTGGCTCTAATTTATTTAAATGTGGTTAGTTATAAATGTCACAATACTATTGTATTCAATATTAAATTTTAAATTTGTAAATAGATATCTAGATTTTATAACTGGCATATGCTTCCCTATTGAAGAGTTAGGATTTTTTTACAATAAATGGGCATTATTCACACTGGGCCAAATCCTGAATTTATTATTTCAATACTGACTCAGGGCCAAACCTTTTCTATATTGAGATCAATGAAGTAGTTCCCACTGACATCAGTGGGACTAGGATTCTGCCCTCAGTCCCTTCTCTAACCAACCTCCTATGTACTGATGAGAATTTTGCTTGAGTTGGGAGTTTGTGACTCACTGAAATGTAAGGCCCCAGTCCTTCAGTGAATTCAATGTAGGATGACCTCTGCATCCCTGTAGAGCTCCTTTGGAGTCGTCTGATCAGTTGGAGTCCAGCTCTGTACAGTGCACTAGAAGATCAGAAGTTATGTACGGATTTGGCTAGGGTTTGACTGTTTCTTTGATCACTATTCAATGAGTCCATATAATTTCAGTGGAAGTGGATTTGTACACAAATCAAATCCAGTTTGGTGACTTGTCACAACCCTTCAAGTGGAGTAGAAAGGGGCTGGTAAAGTCATGCAAAAATAGGCATTTAATAGTATTAATTTCTGAATAGGTGTTCTGTTTCTGAATTAACTACTTTACTTACTTAACAGACTTGAATTTTTCACAATGTCCCACTCTCTGGGTTGTATCTCATAATGGCACCAACCATATCTAGTTTTAATAACAGAATTTTTCCTTTGGTATAGAAAATCACAACTACCTCACAAGTTGTACAATGTGACTTTTTCCTGTTCTCACTACTAGATGAGTGTGAGCAGTAATATATCCCCCTATTGGTTTAAAGTGGTGAAATGGACAATAAAATAAAAAAGCCAGGAACAACAAAAAGTGAGGTTAGATTGTGATACAAGTTTTTATCCCATTGAATAAACATCAATGGCATCCATAAATCTAACACCTTATGAATCAGCATTATTTTTTTTAAAAAAAGCTATTCCTATTTAGTTTAGTATCAGATACCCTTCAATATTTGCCATTCATTATTTTCTCCTACTAAGTTTCATTTTAAAAAGTGACCTGTGAATATATCAAACCTACAGATCGCAGCATGTGAACTGTTCCTATTTTGGAGTCTACGCAATATCACATTGCAATTTACCAATTTATCATCTAAACGCAGAAAACAGGACCAGTAAACTTGCAGAAGTGGCAACCCAAAATCCATTCTACTTGGTCTCATCGCCTACCATTTCCAAACACCCTACAAACTACATTTTTCTGCATTATTGCTTCCCTTGCAAAACCCAGTCCCCTTAAACTTTCTTGCATTTTATGCCTGATGATGCCCCCATTCTAGCCTCATTTGGTACTCTTGAAGATGTGACAAAACACAATACAAAGTAAACTGCCATGAGACTTACTCTCCTTTGGAACCACCAAACTTTCTTCCTTCAACTCATTATCCTAATTTCTTCTTTAGAAGTATGGAGATTATATTTTTAAATAAACTGTATTAGAACATTACTAGAGATGAGTGAATATTGATGCTTTCAAATTTGCAAAACTTATTAGCAGATTATTTTTGTATTTAAGGCTTCAGTAAATGAGCAATGGGTTCTGAATAATGGATATACCATGCTAGGGAGGGTCTGTCATAATAATATGTACTAATATAATGTGAGGAAATAGCTGCTGTAGCTAGCAAAACACAGAGGCTGTCCTTTGGGGAAGTGGTCAGGTCAGAACAAACTTAATATAGTTCTGTGATTTTTTTTTTAGAACACAAGCTTACCAACATGGAAAACTTTTCTTTTTTCATGTCAGAGCAAGCCGTAGTATTTCTATACAGAAGAAATTATGCTATAAGCTTTGAAAAGGAACAGATATGTGGGGATTGTTGTATATCATTTACATGTTATTCTCCTTCATGAAATCAATATTACTATTATTTGTTACTGCTTAAATTATTATTGATATGCTCAGCTAAGTACAAGACAAACAGAAAACCATCCTTGTCCTTAGCAGCCAACAGTCTACTCCAAGTCTTCAACAGCCTATGTAGACATCATTCGCCCAGCATGAAGAAAGGAAGGTGGCGTGAAGACTACGAACTGGAAGAATAATGGAAGAAACTGAGTAGTCTGTATAAAGAAAATTGTAGCAGGCCCTGACAGTATAAACATGAGTGCAGCTTGCTATTACTTAGTCAGATTATGAAACTGTTATTCACTGAAGTCATTGGGATTACTTAGGCGAGTAACCCTTCAGTGTTGTGAATAAAGGGATCCAAATTGACCTTAGGATGGGATTTTCAAAGCATTCAGCATTGGTCTAACTCTTCCTTCTTTAGAAGTCAATGGGAGTTTTATCACTGACTTCAATGGGAGCACAGTTAGGACAATGCAAAGTGCTTTAGAAATCCCACACTCAGCTTCTACAGCGCCCTAACTTAATTGTTGTTCACACTTATTTGGCTAAAGTCACCATTTTCAGAAGCATTTATAGACTTATGAGCACCTTTCTGTGCCTCGGTTTCCCCATCTGTGAAATGGGGAAAATATCTGCTACTCTTACAAAAGCACTTTGAGATGATTGCATGAATAATGCTATAAAGCAACCAACTATCATTGTCTTTCAGTTGGATGTAGAAGTCTAAAACAGTTGCTTTAGACAATGTTTACTGTAATTTTTTTTTATCCAGTGAATGGAGTGTGAATATTCAGAAATCAATTTGCAATGGGACTGATCAGACAGATCATGTCTTTGTATCTATTCCCTGCCTGGATGAATGGACAAGCACTTCTGGCATTAATACTTATGCAAATTTTAAATTTAGTTTCCACAACTAGTACTTATCAATTTGAAATTTAATTTTAATGACTCAGCATCTGGCCACTTGCCTGTTCTCTACAAGGGCACAGAGTAATGAGCCAATTAATTTAAAAATTGATGGACTTTATCTTTTGCATTTTTTCCACAACTCTATTGATAAAATTGGCAATGATGCATTAGAAATGCATTGTTTCCACTGCAAATTAGTTTTCACCTTGTACTTTGTTCCTTACAATGGCAATCCATCTAAGACAGAGTACAGATTCATCCTGAGTAAGCTTCTCCTTTGCAGTTTCTTTTCTGGTAATGCACTGTGTTTGACTGATTGCCTGGCATGCTTAATGCTGCTAGGTTTTAAATCCTGAAATGTCTGCTTATGCAATGTTTGCACATATGGGGTGAAACCCTGCCCCTGTCAAAGTCAATGGCAAAGTTCCCATTGATTTCAGCAGGCTCAGGATTTCACTCCTGGAGAATAGAATCTTCTTATAAATATTTCTGAAAGTTTGTTTGTTTGTCCCAAAAGATCTCCGAAACAGTAAGAGCTAGAAACACCGAATTTTGAATGGATAGTACTGATTTCCTAACTTCAGTAACTGGACTGGTTATACTGTATCTCGAAATTGGTTCTCCCAGAGCCCCAATTGGGCCCCCAGAGCCCCAGTTGGGCCACTAATTAGCTTTTAGTAGCACCTGATCATAGGCATTTGCTGGATTCTTCTTTTAAGTGTCACAAACTGCAACTACGAGATCCTTTCCCTATGAAAACAGAAAAAGTACTAGCTATGTTAATTTCTTACAGTAATATATAAGAGAAAAGTATTTCCAATAAAATATGCTATGTTAATGTCATTGACGTAGTTCATTCATCACACCTTTTACTATATTTTCCCTGGGCGACGCTGGGTATTTCTGCTAGTAGTAAATAATACAACACTCATATTTTTGTATAGTCCGTATTTTAGCATACAGTTAAAAGCTTTAATTCCAAAAGTCCTGTTTTAGCACTGTCTTTTGAGAAACTGAACATCAAGTCTAAAACCCTTTTCCACAATCTTTGGCTGTATGTATTTTATTGTGCCAGAGAGCATACAACCCATCTAGTGATTATTCATAGAACAGGGTTAATAGTGTTACTCCTTTTGGCATGAGCAATTAATGACACTATTTAGTGTTAGAAAGCGTAATGGAGTCTTGTCCCTGGACAATTACAAATAATGAAAAATCTTCTAAAAAGTGTTATTTATAAAAGGAACAAAGAAGTTTCTAAAAAAAAAAGAATGATAGACATGGAATAGTATGGCCTAGTCATTTCACTATATAGAGAGACTGATACATTTGTAAATGATTCAGCATCCTAGATATCTTACTGGAAAAACAATATTGAATAAAAAGAGAAGTTACTTATTTTTCATTCACACATTGCCATATATCCTCTAGTAACTGTTGTCTTTGTTTGTTTGCTTTGTCTTTCTTGTGAGCAAATGAAAAGGTTTCATTAAAGCAAAGCCAAAAGCTATCAGTGGCAGGAGAGCTGCCAACCTTGGCTGTATTACCAAATCAGTTAAGCTGACTACAGTATGTTAATACTTAATAGATTCCAGCTATTTGTAGCAGTCCTTTCCCAATAGCTCTTTACTGCCTATGATACAACTCAAATCAGTAATCAAAAGCTAGAGCAATATAAATAAATAAATATCAAAGTCCTGTGAGACAATGGAGCCTCTATCTATAATAGCCTCCTCTTAAATTTCCAGACACTGTTCTTGAGGATCCAGAAAGATCAGTCTTTAAGTTCATCAAACTCCTATGTCCTAAAATTATGATAAGAACACTAACAATGAATCCACAAAATTGAGCTCACTTACTGGGCCTGTGCGCGGGTGTCAAAAACCATTTCCCCCCCCCAAAAAACAAATGTCCTGTACCTGTGAGAGACATCTGTTATAAACATCTAGAATAATTTATCCTCTGTAATTTATCATAAGATATTAAACAAATGCCTCTGATCACCGAGTCCTGCTGTTGTTGCCATGAAAAATTCTTAGAGTGACATTTCTCCATAGGCAAGGTAAGTTTTGAATAGTTTCCCATTGTCTGTCTTAGAAGGTCTATAGCACTTGCAACTCATGATAAATTGAAAGACTGTGAAATTAGACTGCTGACCTTTATGTACTGTATCCTTAAAATAATGAGACCTTGATCATCTAAAAAAACAAAAGAAGACTTATTCTGATTCTTGCTTCCTAAAAATTGGACATATATCACTGGTTAATTAATGGCAGGTATATTAAGAGAAAAAAATCACTCCACATCTAGAGCAGAAAAGAATCATGAGCAATAACTATATTTTTCATAAAGAACAGATTTTCCAGGAAAAAAAAAAAAAAGATGAAGGGAATGTAGTTGATTTAATAGTGTAGAGAAAATCATTTGTTAAAATATTCTACATCATCTTAATTTTAAAATGAACTTCATCTCTGCAGTAGGCACCTGAAGGATTGATGATCAACTCCTTGACCACTACAACTGTTTTTCCACTTATCCTGAACTTTCATGCAAGCTTTGCAGAGAATGCAATTAATGCAGATTTGGTCTGCATTAACTCATCAAAACTGCCACTTGTGGAAAGGACCTGTAGTCTAAGTTCTATGTATGGGCAGAATCTCTACCCCATCCTCAAAGCAGCATGGACTCTTAATATAGCAAAATGCATCCTTCTAAGGATTTGACTTGTTGGTAACAAAAATTAAAAACACAACCATAAACCTCAGTCTAAAATTTTCTCCCCTGAGCCTCAATGTCCGTGAGGATTATCTCCAGGATCTTCTGGAGATAATCCAAATCCTAAAAGCCCACCTACCTTCATCTGGATTCAGTTTATAAACAACACCTATCACGAGTCAACAAAACTTCAGCATCATTACAGAAGGTTACAGAAACTGACTGTATGTCAACAAACAAACTCCCTACTACAACCCTAAAACTGCCCTTTCTCCTGTTGTCTACGCAATCTCCTTCTTTATGCTCTCAATTTCCCAGGCCAGGGCTTCAGCTCCACTAAAATCATCTGCAGAGGCTAAGAGCTTTGTTTCAGAGCTATCAATCAGTTCCTCAAGATGGCCCCTGTTTGGAACCTGTGCTGATTCAGTTATCAGTTAGTGAGACACCAATCCCATGCCGGGTGAACTGCTGGGCAGGAGTCCTCCCCAGGCACTCCATATAGGGCAGAACAACCTCTACGTAAGGGAATGGAGAAGAGGCAATTTTGAAGACTACAGGCAGCTCATTCATCCGTCCAAATACATTAATGAGACCCATTATAAAACTTACCTGTAGAATAATTTCAAATATTGAACAAATTAGCAAAAATCAAAGCTTGTTTATGAAATAGAGAGCAACATTCTTTAGAAAATTGCTCACCATGACTAGTTTGCATAACTAGGATGTGTTTGTATGAGACCCAGGACATTAGATTTATTCACAATCATAGCACAGTTTTGCATATCTTATTTTTCCAGTTCTACTCAGTTTGCTTTTTACAAGCAAACAGATAGAGTCTCACTGGCAGCAGGATAACTCACAATAGATTGTTCAGAGTGCAGGAAAAGCAGGCTGCACACTCAAGTTGATAGCGATAATTTTAGCTCTGCCAAATTTAACAAGTATCTCCTCCATTTTTATTAGATGTAGATATATCTGCAAGTGGTGAGGGTTGAAGACTATTGAAAAGTTGTAAGTTTGTTCCTAAAAACAAAAAGAAGTTTTGAAAATACCTACCTATAAGTACACTTCTAGAGATATTACAATAGTTGCATTGCAAAGAGTATTTCCTTTACTTCCTGCTCGTAAATGTGAAAAAGACAAGATGATTGTTGCCCAGTGTTATTGGTTGAGACCATACAATATCTAAAAGGGTGTTTCACAAGAAGGAGGGAGAAAAATTGTTCTCGAGCTCTGATGATAGAACAAGAAGCAATGGGCTTAAATTGCAGCAAGGGAGGTTTAGGTTGGACATTAAGAAAAACGTCCTAACTGTAAGGGTGGTTAAACAGTTTGCCTAGGGAGGCTGTGGAACCTCCGTCACTGGAGATATTTAAGAGAAGTGATAGACATCTATTGGCGTAATCTAGATGGGCCTTGGTCCTGCAATGAAAGCAGGGGACTGGACTTGATGCCCTCTCAAGGTCCCTTCCAGTTCTAGCATTGTATGATTCTATAACACATTAAGACTCAGATCCTCAAAGGTATTTGGGCACCTAACTCTCACGGAAATCATTAATTCTAATTCACTTTTGTGTCATATTCTCTTCTGCAGCAAAACAGAAGCTATGGCCATTTTGTATCAAAATGCCCGCCTATAGCTCTGCATTTATTGTCTGCATGATTCCAGTTAACTGCAGTTTGAAGCTGCTCACCTGGTCTGTGGTGTATGTACCTACTGGTGGATTTGCCCTCAGACAAACATTACATACTCTGCAAATGAGATGACATCAAGCCTTGATAATCATTAAGGCAGCAGATTTACTGACTAGGTATGAATATGGAAGCTCATCAGGGCAGGGACCATATCACTATGAAATATTTTCATATATATTATTCTAATTGTCAGGTTTGTCTGCCAGTAAGGCCACTTATTACAATCCTATACATTTACTCAGATATACAGTTAAGTAATCCTTAGAATAAAGGCATTATGCAGCCCAATTAATGAACATCTAGGAAGGTAGTTTTGTAGCCATGCTCTCCCATTAAATCCACAGTCAGTCATTTAGGTAAAGCTATAAGTAATTATATTCTGGGATTTTTTATGACAAAAGATAGCAGTATTAAGTCAGAATAAACTTGTTTTAATAAGGATAATATGTTATTTTTACATGTCTAATACAAGAACTATTAGAAAATTATGAAAATGCCTGGTCTGTTAGCTTATATATTTTATCTATATATTTAAGAAATGCACATCCGTCTGAGTTCATTTATTCAAGAGAGTTATTGAAATTATATAAGTTATTTATTAAGAGCTCAGACCACCAAATTTGGTATGAAGCTTCCTCTTATCCTAACTTAAAGTAAGGTAAGGGTCTGGCTGTGCCAGGAATGAGATTGTTTTCCATATCATGGAACAGAAGGGAGGACAGGGAGGAGGGACATAATATTAAGAGTGGCCACTAGAGGCAGTGAAAATTGGGTAGATACACTGCAGAGTCACCACTGGGAGCTGCCACACCACCAAGAAAGTGGCCAGCAGGACTGTGGTTCACCAACTTGCCTGATACCAGATGAGGTAAGTAGCGCCCTCTGCCCCAGATCCAAAAACCTTATGGTTCTCTGGGAACTGCTGGAGGTTGAGGAAACATGCTTAGACTTTTGGGTCCCCAGGGCTCATCCTGGCAGCATGGCTCCAATGGAGCTTTTGGTTTTCTAATGAATTTCACAGAATACTATTAGAACAAGTAATTTGTTTTACTAACAATCAATCAAATAATTGCTCGTGTTTCTAACATAAAATATGGCGTTCTGGAAAGTGGCAATATCTGTCCAAAAATCATATGCAAAAAAGATAGTTGGAAATTTCCCCCTCCTCACTACCACAGGTAATACAGATATATAACTACTGAAGGAACAGAATAATTTCATGAAATATTTATAGTATTGGGCACATCTGTTGATTTATATAAGTGGACTTTACTATGCTAGACAGCATGATTAATATAGCAGCAAAAAAAAAAAAAAAAAAATAGGTCAGTGATATGGATAATGGTTTCTTCAACTCTTCCTTTCTTCTCTCTTTCCTGCTCTGGGTCACAAGAGAGTGGTGTTCATTCTTCAAATTTAAGAGGGTCACAAGAGAGTGGTGTTCATTCTTCAAATTTAAGAGCATAAAATAAGTTTCCTCAGTAACATAAGCAAAGCTATTGGGCCATATTTTGCCCTTAGTTGTTGCACAAAATTTCTATGATGTCTATGGGGATTTTACAGGCTGCACAAGCTAGAATAAGGTCTATGGTAAAAATCATTTTTGAGATTCTTCCTTCTGCAAATACCACAAAAGTAAGAGAGACAATAAAATGTTAACATTTTATTTCCTTTAAACATATAAAGGTTATACAATTCTTTTAGAGCCATCTTACGGGGGGAAATAAATCATTTCAATAATACATTTACTGTAATTAGTTTTATTCCCAAAATATCATTGTTCAATATTTTGTTTCATCTACTTAAAATAAGAAAAAAAACTTTTCAAAGTTACATTCTTGTTGTAAACATTTTATAACAATCTTAATCCATTTGAACATGAAGAAGGTGCCTTCAAGAGGAACAATCATGTTAAAGTTTAATTTCAGCTACAAAAGCAACAAGTAGATGCTACTTTTAAATTACACTTTCAGACTCAATTCCAATCAAATTTAAACATCAGTAGTTCAGAAGTCTGCAACAGACCTGAAAAGTTAATTATTTTTTCAGGGTTTGCTTGGCTTAAAGCAGAAACCAGATGGAATTTATTAAATCTAGTCACACAAAGATTAAAAAATCCAAGGACGTTTCTAGAAATAATTAGCCTTCAGTAAATGAAACTGAAAAGTTTAGATTTTTTTCAATTTTAAATGCTAGTAGTCTCCCATCTGTGATTTACTGTAAACTACTTATATAATTTCATTAACAAATTGACAGATTCTTTATAATTTTGAAATGGGCTGTAACCCAAAGACTGCTTCCACCTGGAACTTTTAGTTGAAATACAGAACATTAAAACAGGATTAGAGTGTCAAAAAAGTCTGGAATAATCAAGAATCAATGTAGTCCACTTCAGCTACCCAAAATAATTAAACCTAGATTGTTGCTTGAGCTACATGGTTTGTCTACTGAATAAGCAAAGCATTTAGTTTTTATTCTAAAAGACAGAATGTAAACATGTAGTCCATCTATTTTATACTATCGAAATTCTTTTCTATTAAAATAGTTTAATTTATGCACAAAGTTAAAGCATATTACCACATCACTTTTACCTCCATCAATACAAAAGTGAAGCAGAATATCACAGAACACTTTTACAAAGTGAACAATCAATAGAGATTTCACAGAAATGTGCACTTTTTCAAGATGTGAAACAATCAGTGGGTACAGTACAAATAGGCACCTCTGTTACGTTTTTTTAAATAAATAATAAAGCATCTGACAATAAAAGCATCTTATGGTATTCAATGTCTTTGATAGCTGTGACTGAACAGAGCACACTGGCACCTAGACAAATTTTGCTAAGGCAAGCACAAATATGCCAATTTTTAGGTTTATATTTCTACTAAAGTTTGTGTGAGTGTGTGTGCATGTGTCTGCTTACAGCTTTAGTTCTTCCTTAAAGATGACAATATATTGCTCTTTCAGAAAGCCCTCTTTATACTTTGGAGAGGAGCCCTGACTCTGGTGCACTTGCCTTAATGATGTTTTGAATTTCTTTGAATTTTGGATGGTCTTTATCAGCTACCAGCTGCAGCAAGATGGCCTCACTAGTGGTAACTATTATTCCAGTGCGAGCAAGACGCTAAAAGAGAAAAGGACAGACAGAAAAAGGTGAGACCCTTACAAGTGTGGCTAAACACATACAATATCTCAAATGGAAAATACTTCTAAAATATTCACTAAACAATGAAACCTGTGCTATTTTGTCCCCAGTATTCATTGTTGGGAAGAATAAAACTGTTGATAAAACCAGGATGCCAATGAGAATTAGGAAGGGGGAGGAGAATGTCAGTTCCATTTTACTATGACATATTAGGGGGAAGGACAGTCATGGATTAAGGCAAAGGCATGGTACTTGGTTTTCTTTCTCCAGTTCAGATCTTTGGAGGATTTAAGCATCTCACTTCCCCCAACATGTTTTCGCATACATAAAGTGAGACTAATACTCCTCCCTATCCACCACAAAGAGGTTTTGAAACAAAACTGAGATCCTCAGATAAAAAGGAGCTATTTAAGTAAGTATTATTATTATAATGAAAGTAAGTTAGCTGCTACTGAAGCTGAATTTCCTTTTTTCAGAGGTTAAATACTATCCAATATCCTGCTCATGAGATTACATGATGCTATGGAACCAGCAGTCTCATGAAAGGAAGACTCTTTTACCAGCTTTAGCTGTTGACTGTAATTCAGTCATATTAGTCAGACAGCAATAATTTTTAACAACAATGTAAAGTCTTTATTTAATCTGTACCAAAACATTTACACAAAGAGAATTCTTCTGAAAGACATAAAATATTCTCAACATTAAAATTAAAATTGTTAGGATTAAAAGAGCCCATCTATATTTTAAGTTTATTACATACAAGTACAGTTAAATTAATTAAAGTTCTGTCTTGCTCCAATTCCAAACATCTTGCAGTACATAGAAACCCTGGCAAGCTACAATTGCTGCCTGTGACCACAAGGTATCTTAATGTATCCAGGAGAAAGGCTGGTCCCCTGTGCTAGGCCAAAGCTCCACAGCAGAACGTTATATAGTTGTTTAGTTCTCTGCCTCATTGATCTTGTAAATCCCTATTTTGGGTCCTGTCCACCTCTCTCCTGCCCACTATCCCCATGCAGACATGGTGGGTAAGAGAGAGGAAATGAAAAAGAAGTAGACTTCTCAGGCTCTATTATGAGCAGTGAAGGAAAAACGTAACCTAATCTGTTATGAGGGACTGGGATCATTACCATTTGGGTATCTGGATTAGTCATCTATGGGATAAGCATCCCTATATTCATACCCCCCGTACTATTGTAGTAATCTTTGTACATGGGGAAACCACTATTTTTAATGAATTCTCATACTTTATGCAGTAAAGCATGCAGTTTGTAAAATTAGATAAACACAGATTGTTTCCTTTAAGTTAACACCTTTTATAAGAAAACATGGCTGCAGATTTTAATCTTAAATTGCAAAAAAGCAGTGCTTTCTCTCCGTATTGTAGGGAATACCTTTAATCCACATGAAGGTCACACACATTTTAAATTAAACAGAATATGCATGGTAGTTAAAGATTTTAAAAAACTTTACTGGTAACGTTTGATAGAGTATTTTTTCAATGGAAATGTTCAGTATCTAACAACAACAGATACATTTTCCCTGGGTCACATACATAAGATACAAACAGCAACTGAAACAACAGATTATAAGCGTCAAATAGGTGATCTTGAGGATCCTGTTAAAATTCCCAAAATGATTATCAGAGCACTAACTATTACAAATGGAAGGTGAGACACACATAGATGGAATGAAAACTGGTTAGAGAAACAGGAGTCTTACTTACACTTAAAAGCAAAACCAAAAATTCTTATCCAAAAAAATGCAAATGATAAAGAATTACCAGAAATGCATTTCAGAAGTACAGTTGAAACCTGTGTTCATGTCAGTAATCCATGTGTCATTAAAACAGAGTAAGAAGTGAGAGTTGGCTGTTAAAGAAATACCATTTAAGGGAAGAAAATGCTGAGGGTAAAATTCACCCTGTGAAGAAGTGAGGCATAAAGGTCATTATCTTGTAGGCTTAAATGTTTCTGAAAGTAGCATATACCTCTTCTCTATAATGGCTAATAAAAGTGTAAATGACCTACCCATCAGCTTTGCAGATCTATTTTAAGAAACCATGAATCTCTTTAGCCCACGTGGAGGAACTATTTTTCCATGGAATGAGCTATTAAATGTCTTAGGGCACATCTATCATGTATAGCACTGTAGCTGCATCACTGCTGCAAGTCTAGTGAAGATGCTCTATACCGACAGGAGAGAGCTCTTTCATTGGCATAATAAAACCACATCCATGAGAAGCTCTCCAACAGCACTGCCCACACCGATTCTTATGTTGGTGTAACTTACGTCACTCAGGGAGTGGCTTATTCATATCCTTGAACAGGGATGTTAAAAAGCATTTGTTTTTTCTGTCCCAGGTAACTGCTGAAATTTTCAGCAGTTAAACATTTACACCTGGGGGGAGAGAAAGGCGGCTCCATAGGAGCTGGTATTCATGGAGTACCAGCTTAAAAGTCAGCTCCCCACGGGTACCAGCTCCCACCTGGTCCCCCACGCTGCTGCCTCTGTACAGGGTAGCAGTGCTGGGGGGACAGGTAGCTCCACGTACCAGCTCCCCACAAGCACCAGCTCCTGCCTGCTCTCCCATCCTGCTGTCTCTGATACAAGGGGGCCGGGCCCTTATGTGTAAGCGTAAGGGTTAACCAATGAGCCCAGGCTCATAGCTTAACTGCTTAAGGCTATGCCTACACAGCAGCGTTATTTCGGAATAACATCAGTTATTCCGAAATAACAGTCTGTGTCTACACTACAAGCAGTTATTTCAACAAAATGTCAAGCTGGAGGACTTCTTACTCTGACTCCTTTAACCCTCATTTTACGAGTAAAGGAAGTTGGTGGAAGAGTGCTCTCTCAGACTTCCTGCTGTATAGATAGCACCAAAAGCCAAAATAAGCTATTTCGACTGAAGCGATGCAATTGACGTAGCTCAAGTTGCATAGCTTATTTTGGCTTTAGCCCTGCTGTGTGGATGTGCCCTAAATTAATACACTAACACATCCCTGACGTCCAGCAAACTAAGGTCTAATGACATTAGCCATAGTGTGTACACAACTTTTGGGCTTGTACTCACTACCACTTTTGTCAGCAGCTGAGAAAACTAATAGAAGCTTCAAGATAGCTTCAGTCAGCATTCAAAACTTCTGCTGCTTCATGGATTGCTTGTACTCATTCAAGCATAAAAAAACCTAATTTACTGAAAAGCCATTTTCTTTTACAGCTTGCTTCAAGATGACTAAGAAAATCTCAACATGCAGGACTGAATTCTAAATGGGACTACATATATATGTATATATCTAAAAAGTAACAGCAAGAGAGGAGATCACAGGATGACAGTTGTCTGCCTCAGCTTTAATTACACAAATTTTATGCAGTATTCTCCTTCAACAGAATCTAAACATTATAGGGCAGGCTCCATAGTCAGCGTTTCAGTATATAAACCCCACCATAAAGGAAGTACTAATCTGCACAGAGTTGAGGAATGTAAACAGGGCTGAGGGCAGCAGAAAAAAAGGTTGACAATAACACTGCTCAAAGTGAAGAACTATTACTGTTTCATGCCAAAATGTGTCTGATTATACAGAATATAATCAATCATTCTGATGCATACATGGATCAAATTTGAAAAAATTAAATGTACTATACACCAATAATTTAGAAAATTGTAAAATGTCTACATAATCTTATTATTCTACAGAGCTCTCTGCTAGAGGATCTCAAAAGACCATGTGCATAACTGAAGCAACACGTATTAATTAAATCTAACACCGCCCCCAAGGATAGGTAAACTTAACCTGTAAATCCAGAGGAAAAAAAATTGAAGGTTTTAAATATTCCTTCTTGTGATGTAGTTAACCTAAATCAGGGATTACCAAATGTTTGGAAAACATGGAAACATTAAGGCAATGGGTCCCATTATCCCATTTCTGTAAACAGGGACCCCCTATTCCTATTTCCCTAGCCACGGTCCCGGAGAGCAGCGTTCAATACATCTCCATTATAGTAGAGTATAAAGCAGTAGCCCGACTAGAGATTCTTTGTTGTAAAAAGGAGAGTAGAAGCTTTTAGAGGTGGCTGGAAGTGAAGAGGAGCCAGTATCATGCAACCTGTCAGCTCTCCACAGAGAACTAGCAAATGCTTTGTGAACATTTTAAGAACCATTGACATTTACCCCTAACTCCTCAAAACAAAAATGAAGTTACTAAAACCAATTAATTTGTTGAAGTGCCCTTCTAGGATTTCTGAGTATTATCTGCTTTTTTATAATTACACTGGATCCATTTTGACTGGAGAAAATCAGTGTTTGTCCAGATTAGGGATGTAAGCGAGTAGTCGAGTAGAGTACTCAACTACTTGCTTCTCCCTCCCCCCTTTGCTGCCTCTGTACAAGAGGCAGTGGGGGGAGGGGGAGGGAGAGAAAGAGAAGCTGGTGCTGAGGGGGAACCAGCTTAAAAGCTAGTTCCCCCCAGCACTGTCTCGCCTCCGGGGCGGAGGGGGAAAATAGGGGAGGCTGGAGCAGCCCCTGGCCACCGCAAACAGGGGCTACTGGACCTGGCGCGAACCAGGACCAAGCAGTCCCGGCTCATGCCGGTCTAGGACCGCTGCAACTCTGCATTTTAAATGAAGTAAGAGTCCGCTGGACTTTTACTACATTTAAAATGCAGAGCCGCAGTGGTCCAGAGCTGGCACGAGATGGGACTGCTCAGTCCTGGCTCAAGCCGGCTCCTGGAGCTACCCTTGCTGTGGCTTTGCAGAGTGGCCCCCTTATCGACTAATCATGTAGTTGATATAAATTGTATTGACTACACAATTAGCCAATTAACCGCTTTCACATCCTTAGTCCAGATAACTCAAAACCTATTACAATACACAAAACTGTGATTTGTGTGTGTTTGTCTGTGTGCGTGTCTGCATGCACACCTAAAAGATATGTGCTGTTTGTTCAAAGCAAATGTACAGAAACAGCAGCACAACCAAAATTCTGGGTTTTTTCTTGCTATACGTATTAAGCAGTAGTAATACTAAACTGTATTAATTTGCAGATGAGTCTATGACTATTACATAAGGACTACTGTCAGAAAAGTATCATACAAATGTGGCAGATTTCATTAAGCTCACACTTAAAGTTACTGCATTTTATCAAATGTTCAATACTGCTGGCTTTCCTCTAGCTCTACGGTTTTATTAGACATAGAAGGTGTGCAAAAACTCTTTTTTGATTTTATGTCACTAGCACAAAGTTATAGAATTACTGTTACTATTATGAGTTTAATTTTTCAACTATTTGCTAATATCCAGACAAAATTTCCTATGTTAAATACCAACACAGTTTTCTTTTCTATCCTGGATTTTTAACACAAGGAAGCTTGCAAGCTAATTAGAGTGCATTGTTTTCCATAAAGGCAAAGTTGTGTATGAAATTCAACTACACTTCTTAAATTGGCTAACTTTATGTATTGTGACTCCTACAGCAATTATAGAATTTTTCTAATTGTGATGAAGAAACTTTTTTGAAAGTCTGGAAGTTAAAGCTTTTTAGTTACTTAGAGCCAAGTGGGACTTGACTGAATTTGCTGATTTTTTTGGGCATGTTAGAAGGTGATTCACAAATGGAGCATCTTTATACTTAGAAGGGTTAAACAATAGTAGCCTGCCATGCAAAATAACATTCTGAACCACAAAAAGTTCTATAATATTTTAATACAGTTTCATAAAGAGTTCTGCCTTATAAGGTCACCTAAGGGGCAGGAAAGTCAGTCATGTTGTAGAATGTTCCACATTTCATGAGAAGTTCCCAAATTCTGACCCTGACATCCCCAACTCTGTGTTCCGCTTACAGTCACAGGTCACCAAAATATTTAAGTTTTTTTTAAAATCCTGGCTTTCCTATTTCTGTGGATGACTACAAGACTAACCCTCTCAATGTTCTTCAAGTCTGCTGAGTTATTCACTTGCTATTATGCTTGTGATTTTCTTAACAAGAGATCCAAACATGCAACCAAGTTGTAGAAGAAAGGACCGTCTAAATTATGCATGTTACCTCAAGAGCAAACATTCTGTCCATCATACTTCTCGATGAGGTGGCATCAGCTACAATGTGAACTTCCACACCTCTGCCAACCAATTCCAATGCTGTTTGCTGGATGCACACATGAGTCTATCAGAAAAATACCAGCATTATAAAAATATTTATCAGATTATGTGGAACTACAGTACAAAATTAAATTAGGCATCAATCCTATAATTTGCACATTCATTAAATTACTAATTAATTCAATGGGAATTTTGAATGAAAACTGCATGATTGTAGGATCTGGCCTCAAACTCAATTTATAAACATCTAGTTACAAGTTTTACAAGATTGTCTGCTTTGAACAACAAACACGATGACAAACAATTTAACCTCTAAGTGTTATCTGTCCTATTACACTGCTTTGTGCAAAGACATCAACATGTAAACACTTTTTCAACCACAATACTATAACGAACAAAGACTTACTTCTACTCCAAACAAGACAACACTGCGGACTCCAGGAATGTCTGCTAATGCAGCTTCTACTTCTGGCAATACCATAGAAAATTTTGTTTTTGGAAGCACAAGTTTAACTCCTGTTAAATCAATTTCTTGCACAGTGCTTCCAAGGCCTTTGGGATATTGTTCTGTCACAATGACCGGAATTCCTAAAATCCGTGCACCTTGGAGCTGCAAGGAAAAAAATTCCACAAGAATTTGAAACAGTTATTTAAGCATTAGAGGCATAAACCTATAGTACTTAAAAATGGACTGCATAGGCACCAGTCACTGGTAGTATCCATGCATCGACGACAATTTGTAAATATTTTTTAACTAGTTACTGAAGTGAAAAAAAATGAGTAAACCTACCAATCGTTGTCCTACACTGATGATATCACCAAAATATTTGATAGCAGGTCTGAATCTTTCTTGCATATCGCAACAAAAGAATACAGTGCTTGAAGGTGTCAAGTTACCCAGTGTGGTTATCTGAAAACAAAAATACAGATTTAACATTGCAGTTTTAATTCAATTAGTTTAAAAAAGGGATTTCTAGAATGGGAAATAAAGGTTTTAAAACTTATGCCAGGATTTAACACACACACTTTTAAATCCTAATTTAGATAAGTCCTAAGTATTAGAGAGTAGTTGCTTTTTCAGGTCCATTCAAACTTCAGCCTCCGAGGGTGTCTCTACACTTCAATAAAACAGCCTTGGCAGGCAAGGATCAGTTCTTTCAGGTCAACTGTGGGCATTTTACTGCAGAGTAGACATATCATAAGAATACTAATTGTACAAACTATTATGGTCACTGTGGACTGCACTAAGACCACATGTTAATTTCATAAAGATCACCACATATTCCATTTCTAAACCAACTTTGGAAAATCAATATACATTTAGAATATTACTATTAAGAATCAGAATATCTACCCTTACGGAGGAAATTGCCGGGGGGAAAGGGTGGTTTATGGTGAGTGCACAGCTGAGGTACTGCCACCAATAACAGCACCATTCCTCTTACAAGCATCTGGCCAACATTATCCAGCAACTAGAAGAAATTGACGACCTTACCATCTTGAAATATGAAATACTAAAAAAGGTTTTGAGCTTTTTCCAAAGATCTTTGTATCATAAATAATCAGAAAAGCATTCATATAAGTTTTGGATTTGCTTTGCTGTTCATCTTTACAAAAGTCAAATATTTGAAAGGTTGCCCAACTATGTTTCACTATTCACAGATCATTACTTACACAACTATAAACTACTCTAAAATAAACCTGTAGTAGTTCTATGCCAGAGTGTCAAAGTCTAGACTTTCAGGTACAACTCAAAATTAAAGTAGCATGTTCATGGATTTAACACAATATGGAATTCTGCATTAAATACCAAACACGAACATGGAGTTTCCAGCAGATTATGTAGTCCGAGACCCAAATGTGACCTATGTTTGAATTTCTGTCATCTGATCATTTCCCTCTTCCAGATTCCAACAACTCTGCTTTTATGTTTTTGCTTTATAATGAGTTTGCATTACAATTTTTTTTTTAAAATAATGGACATAAAATAACTTTTCCAAACATTTTACTTTGATGTGGCATTCTCTCTTCCCTCATCGTTCATCTGTACTTTATACTCTTAACAGGGACTCTGTTCTTCTGAATATTTTTCTTTAATACACTAGCATCTTAGTAAAGAGCAGCACCCGGTGGCACTATGTAAGTGGTAAAAACATTTATTTTACTCTAATGCTGAAAATTCATTCCATAAAAGAAGTTTACTATCTTTGTAGAAACAATTCAATTTTGTACTTAAATATTACTATAAGACTGTATTTCCCAAAAGACTTTAGAACCATGTAGGACCAAATGGACACTGAGATGCTCACCAAAAATGAAAGCCTCTTAAAATGAACCTTTGTTTGCTTTTGGTATTATTTAAATGGTAACTTCATGTTGGCAAGAAGTATCCTCATGTTCAGGGCTCGACAAAGTACAGAATCTACTCACCTGTGGCGAGTAGATTTCAGCCGTGCACCTTGTTTACCGGCAGCACGCACATGCGCAATGCAGCTCTTGAGCATGCGCAGTGCAGGGCTGGTGAGCGGCTTTCGCCGCCGTTTGTCAAGCCCTGCTCATGTTAGCCTTAGTAAATAAATTGAAGCCAGAAGTTTATAAACTAAAGATGTAAGTGACTACTCGCTCTCCCCCTCCCCCACTGTCTCACAGAGGCAGCAAGGGGGAGGGAACAGTTCCCCCCAGCACCCTCTCCATGATGCATAGAGAGGGGGGCAGGGGAGGCAGAGCTGCAGCAGTCCCAGAGCCGGCACAAGCTAGGACTCCTTAGTCCCAGCTCACACCGGCCTGACGAGCTACTACTGCTGCGGCTCTGCATTTTAAATGTAGGAGTAGCCAGGCGGCCTGCATGCCCGGCTCCTATTACATTTAAACTGCGGAGCCGCAGCAGGGGAAACAAGCATCCCCCCGCTTACAGACTAATCGTGTAGTCGATACAATTTGTATTGACTACACAATTAGCCAGTTACCCGCTTCTTAACATCCTTATTATAAACCTAGAGTTGTGTTTGGGTACTACCATCAGAACTCCCCTACTACAGTGTATGACCACATCAAAAAAGTTGAGGCAGCCACATGACCCTCTTCAAACTCTAAAATTGACTTTTAACCCCAAATTTAGCTGCATCTCTTCTGTACTCCTGATTGCCCTCCATGGACAGGGGTGAAGGCAGGGGCTGAGGGAGGCAAGCCTTCAACCCTGCCCCCAGTCTGGCCCTTTGTGCCCAGATCCTGCCCTACCCAGCATCACAGGGAGGTGGGGGGGGGGGGGCACGCAGCTCCAGCCTCTCCAGCTCTGGAGCACAGGGAGGAAGAAGGGTGTGCAGCCCGACCCTCTCTGCCCGCAGTAGACATTCTGGAGGCAGAGTATGGGTGGGGCCAGGCTGTTGGTTTGGGTAGGCAGCATGCTAGACTTTCCCCACCTAGCATACTGGCCACCCGTGTTCCCCTGTGTTGCAATCCAAATCAGTATGAATAATTTATTTTTAAGTGTGTATCACATTTAGCATTAAATGGGATTAGAAATTAATGCAACCAAGATTGTTGTGGGCATATAGATGAGCATTTTCAAGATCAGTAGCTAATCAGAACAGAGGGATTTATTGTAATCCAAATAGACAGCTTAACCACTGGCAGACAATTAAGAATTTGAGAGGCTGATGCCTGGATTTTCACTAACACAGCATGTTTACATTAGTGTATGTATATCAGTGTAGGTACACAAGAGCAAGTTTCCCTGTTAAACATATCCTAAATTGAAGTGTGTAGAGTAGCTTTCATAAAGGAACGTGCAGAGACAAAATTAATGAAGGGTGAGATTAAAAGCCTTCTGAACTTTGGAGACGAGGGGGAAGGAATTGAATATTTTCAGTCAAAGAGTAACATGCAGTGTTGTCACTTTTTGAGCACAATAATCAAAATTATATTCTGGACCCATGTCTGAATGCCTATCATAATTACAATGAGTTTATGGATGGACATATCTGAATTAAGGATGATAAGGAATGGGTATTTTGCTAATCATGTAGTTGATACAATTTGTATCAACTACATAACTCGTTGATAAGAAGAGGCTCACTCCCAGACCACTGCTCTTCTGCATTTTAAATGTTGTAAGAGGCCTAGTAGCTCTTACAACATTTAAAATGCAAAGGCGCAGCAGTGCTGGTCCTGGCTCCCGCAGGGTCCAGCAACCTGTTTACAGCAGCCCAGGCTAGCCACAGGTAGGGGCTGCTCCGTGGCCAGCCCCAGGGACCCTGTTTGCGAAACCTCCCCCACTTCTGACAGAGTCAGTGAAAGGGCAAGGGGGCAGTCAGGCAGCAGTGGGGGATACAAAGAATAGCCATATCTTAAATAATAAAGAATTATTCATTTTTTACATTGCATTTCAACTCAGCCAGAATTTCTGCCTGACAGAGAAAAACGAATGGACTACAGCTAAAACTGGATCATTCCTCTCCACATCAGAGAGGAATGTTTTAACTCTGTACTGAACACCCCTAGACAACTATTCAGCCCCACTGCAGCTGTGGGGTTCCAACCTCTGGTCCCACTGGACCCTCTGCAGCTGGGGCTGCCCCCATACCATGCAGCTGGCCGCCACCAGAAGTCACCGACAGGAGCCAGAAAACTAGTTAACGATTAAGCCTCCTGCTTAATGATATGCATAGCAGTTAACCATTTTAAAGGTCCTTACCATAAAATTCACATTTTAATTATGTAAGAATAGGCTGAAGTTTCACAGCTCCCTAAGCCTGAAAAAAAAGGGGAAAATTAGGTAATTTTGTTCAGAGTGCAACCATTGCAGCACAAAATCTCTGGTAGGCATGAAGATATCTTACTATGAAAAACACGTACTGCATCTGTCTAGTGGTCTGATTGACTGCCATTAAGTCACTAACCTGTAACTTATCAGAAATTTTTTTGTGCAGGTCTTAATATAAAATTGGAGACATATATTGCATGGCACAAAGCTCTGGCACTATAAGATTTGTAATTAAAGATTAATCCTTATGTTTTCAGTTTTGAACCTTGACCCCAACTTCAGCTCTGCCTTACCACAAATTGTTTGTTTGTTTTAAAGGAAGAAATAGTTGGCCGGCACTGTCTATTTCATATTATAAGTGTTTACCGTTTTATATATTGCACCATCTCTGGAAAAAAATATGTTCTGATTCATTAAATATAAAACCAAGATTCAAGGGTGGCTGGGAGATGCATTTTTCTGTGAAGAGCATAGGTTACAGGCTTAATAATATAAATGTATCAGTTGGTATAAATATAAAAATGTGGGTTTGCTGTATTGTTTCTTCCTGGATTTAGATTTTGCTTAATCCCTTTTTACTCTGCCCAAAAGTTTCCCTCAAGCATTGCAAATCATTATTACAATTAAAAAGCTAGTCTGGAAATGCAATTGTTTTCATAACCTGTGTTCTATACTGTATCATTTTTAAAACAAGGCATGTATTGCAACATGTGGAAGCTCTGAGATTTCTTGAAGATAGTTCAATAACAAATTATAGTTATCTGTGCAACAATTAAAGTGATAAACGCTAATAAATCCTAGTCCAAAACTCTGGTCACCACTGTAGACACAGAATTCTAAATATGCACGTTAAGACAAATTAATGTTATATTCCTACAACCTTCGTTTTTTCAAGGAATTTTAGATTACATAGGAGGGGGTGGGCGGGTGTGAGGATGGGGTTTCTACAGCAAGGGCGAATGTGGACTTCAGAGGGAAGTTGGCAATGGGTGTGAAAAGGGGAGTGTGGCTGGCTGGGGGGCAGTGGTACTAGAATAATTTTTATGATGGGGGTGCTGAAAGCCAATGGATAAAACGGTGAAGGTTATATATAATGGAAACCACTTCAAGCCAAGGGATGCTACCACAGCCCCCACACCCCTAGCTCCAGCACCCTCTGGGGGGCCTGAAGGAGAACTGAAAGGCACTGAGCAAGGAAAGAAATGGGGGTGAGGGGGGACCCAGGAGTGGGGTGTATTCAGACAGAGGAAGTTGAAGGGGTGCGCCTCAGGAGAGTGTGTGTAAGCCACCCCCGATGTGCACAAGGTCAGCGGCGCTCTCCTAGGCAGCCCGTAACTCCGGGCTAGGGGGCAGGCACAGCGAGGGCGGGAAGCTGCGGGTCCCGGGAGCGGCTCTCACCTGTATCTGCAGCGGCACCAGGCGCACCTTGCAGCGCTCGCTGACCAGGAAGCCCTTGGGCAGGTCGATGTACTGGCTCCACTCCTCGGCGAAGAGCTGCACCACGAACTTGCGGTGCATGTCCAGCTGGTCCCCGTAGAGGCTCAGGAACTTCTGGATCAGCAGCTCGTAGCCGGCGCCGTGCGGCACGGTCGAGGGCCGGGCGAAGACCGAGAAGCAGAAGAGCACGGGCACCGAGCCGCCTCCCGGCCCGGCCGAGCAGCAGCCCGCGCCGCCCGCGAGAGGAGCAGCCGCCGCCGCCGCCGCCGCCATGTTCAGGGGCAGCCGCTCCGGCGCCTCCCTGCGACCCAACCCGCCGCCGCTGCTGCTGCTGCTGCTGCCGCTCCGTCTATTGCTGCCGCCCCCTCCCACCGGCCAGACGGGCGGCTCCCAGTCCCGGCTCCTGCTCCGCCTCCTCACCATGGGGCCGGGCCCTGCTCCCTCTTCGGCCAGGCGGCAGGAGAGGTCCTTCACCCTCCGCGCGCCTCGCTCCCGGTCTGGTCGGGTGCTGGAGCTCTGCACGGGGCTGGATGAGCGCCCGAGGCCCAGGCCCTGCAGCTAATGGGCCGCCGAGGGGATCCCCCTGGCGCGGAGCCTGCAGCGGCGCCGCGTCCAGCTCAGCTGGGTTGCCCCGCCGCGGACCCGAGTGCAGGATTGGGGCCTCGGATTGCTGGAGCGGCCCCCTCCAGCGTCACGGAGCGAGCCGGCCGGGCCCCTGTGAGGCAGCCACTCTGCTCCGCTCCCTCTCCCCCTGGGGCGCCTGGATGAGGCGCGCTGCGGTGGTAGCTGTCCAAGTCCCAGTAACCAGAGAGGCTGCTCGGAGTTGTGGCTCTCGGGCTGCCGCTGAGCAGGACGGATGCCCCTTAGCAGTTAGCTACCCGAGCTGTGAAAAGACTAATCTGGAATTGCTGCCAGCACTGACTGCGCCGTTACAGTGACGGCCTGTATCTAGCACTTGCTGGTAGTGCTGGTTTAGGCCTTCGAAGCACTTTATAATTCTTTGAGACTATTCCCATTTGGTAATTTCCTCAAGCGGATAAAGGATAGTTTATCGAGTGAACATATCTTAAGGAGTGCTGCTGATCTGATTGCCAGCCACTAACCTGTAGATAATATTTATCATTACGTAGTGCAATAGAAGCTGTGAAACAAACAATCTGTACTTACACAAAATCCATCCTTTACAATTATCTTCAGAAAGGAATTGCTGTACGTTTGAGGCCCTAATCATATAGAGACTGTAATAGTAAGTGTGTGTACACTTACTATAAATAAATAGATCTCTTATATGGTCTGAAGACTGGCTGTGTTTTAATTAATTTCTTTCAAATGCTTTGCAGCCTGAACTTTGACTTTGATATAGATTTGGGACAGTTTTTCATCCTGTCATTATGGACAGATAAGATAGTTTAATAAATTTAAATCCAAAATGCAGACTGGTAAGATTCCATGTTCCTCAAAAATTCTTGAGGCTGCACTTGGATCCACAGGGGGGAGAACTTTGTGTCCACATCCTCTCTTCTCTCATTTTCTGAGTTTCCAGGATGTGAAATTGACAGACTTTTCCCACAAGTAACTTGCCCACGATCACCCCAGTGAGTGAGTAGTACAGCCAGGAATATAACCAAGTTCTTGGCTCAAACTTCAAATCAGGTTATACACCAGATTATTTGGGGTAAGGTGTGAATTATAGGAGCACCAAAAGTGCTCACATCTCAGTTTCTGGTAGCTGCTTCAATGGTCATTCAATTAAAAAATGTTCACAGTATTACTGAGTGTTTACCTGTCTAAAATACACGTTGGAATTCTGACTGACACACACAACAATTATTATAATGCTCAAGAACTAACAACTACAAACTTAGCAGAAAATAAACCTGGTGCTTGATTTAAAAATATAGTGGCTAGCAAATGTAGTCCTTCAATATTATTTTTCCCTGCTGATGCCAAAGTGTCACATTTGCAGACACTACAACAGCCTTAACTGATTAATGAAGACTGTTCAGTAGCTGTGTTTAGTGAAAGTTCTACGTGTTACAATACCAGGTATTCAAATTGAGGATTTTATTTGTAAGCAGAAGATACACAAAATGAGTCTTAAAATTGAATTAAAATATGGGTCTGTAACGTCATTGACTCTGCCCTCATTTTCTCCCACTAAATTCAGCAAGTTTTCAGACACTAATGAGGTCAGAACTTTAACCACACCATGAATAATAACAGGGCCCATTTCTGTCATTACAAAAGTAGTCCTACTGAAATCGATAGGACTGCTCACAGGAGTAAGTACCACTCCTGAAGGTAAAGAGTGGAAGAATCAGACCCATAATGGTTAAGGGTGGGGAACCTAAGGCCTGGGGGTCAGATATAGCCCCCAGCTTGCCTGGCTGGATTCAGCCCCTGAGGATCAGGGCTCCCCTCCCCCCCAGCATTGGGGAGCTTGTTCTGGCACTCCAACCCCTCTGCCACCCTATTGCAGGGCTGGATCACTCAAAATCTACTAGCCTGCCCCCTTCCCCCCCTCCCCACCCCCACCCCCAGGCTCTGGTGTGTGAGGAGAATGTGGGGAGTGTCTCTATCCTTCTCAGTCGGGGATCAAGTCAGTGAGGGTTATGTTTGGGGGGGAGGGTTTGGCTCCTTGTATGTGGCCCCCTAACTGATTTTTTTGTAGGTCAGCAGCCCCTGACCCAAAAAAGGTTCCCTATCCCTGGATTAGAGCAATGAATCACATGGATTAGCAGGGAAAAAGAGAATGGTCTACTTTAGTGAAGCCACAGCTGCCTCTCTGTGATCCATATAGCTTAATTTAGATAAGGATTTTCTCTTAGTGTACATTTAAGGCTAAATGCAAAAGTATGAACACAATTCTGCAATGTTCAGAGAACATAAGCTAACTTGTCAATGTAGCATTTCTAAAATGTAGAAATCATTTCGCATGCTTAGGATCAACTCTTAGAACTAATGTAATCTGCAAATACTTAGAGCAAGGGACTTGAAAGCAGGCACTCGACTTAGATTTTTTGAACTTGTCACTTATCTGCTGTGTGATATTTGCCAAATGATAAGCTCTCCATTCTCAGGTTACCTAGCTCTATATTAAATATAATGTATGTTCCTTACTGGGATGTTCTGAAATTAATTATAAATTATTATTTTTGTTGCATTAGAAATACACATTTTGGGATGAATTTCAAAGTCTGAAGAATACATAGTCATCTATACCCTCCCTGCCAACTAGCCGGTTATTCAGGACTTATTTTTAATTGCTCATTGAGGCTTATTGTTCTGCTGATACAATTAATGACTATAGCCAGTTACTTAATACTATTAAGTAGAAGCATTTGAAAGGAATAATTTTATGGGTCAGTCAGTTAACTTGAATTAATTCCAGCTCTCCAAATGAAAAGGTGGCAAATTTAATAATCTGTATGAATCCTATTTATCCTGTTGGACTTAATGAGCTTATAGTTAATTTTGATCTGTGATGTACCATTTTTAAAAATTATAGTAGCCAGTCCTCTCCACTATAACTATTTCAAGTTTCAGTATTCAGTATCTAAAAGTCAACCTCTTTTCTTATTAGTCAGTCACAGACCATATATAAAGGTGAGAGCTATGTCTGCTCATAGTTATCTTAGAAGCTTCTAATTTTCTGTGGAAATTGGATTTTCATATTATGTATTTGAGAACCATCAACTTGCTGAATGGATTCTCAGTAGTATGAGGGGGAATATTAGCTGTTGTTGAATAAACCATAAGAAAGTAGTAAGAGAACTCAACAGCATAGTTAAGATGTTTTATTTATTTATTTTTTGGGTAATGCTTAAGTGCATTAGTCATGGAGCAGGAGCCCATTCTGCTAGGCACTACACAAACTCAGAACAAAAATTTAGTCTTTGCCCCAAAGAGATTACAGTCTATGAACAAGACAAGAGATAGATGAATACAGATGGACTGATGGTGAAGTATAAGGAAATGAGGCAATATTGACCAGAATGATAGGCAGTGGTCTCTGCTGTACACCAACAACCTACCCATTGTCATGTTTTCTGTAGGCTTTGTTAGCGACTGGTAAAGGTGTGACCAACCCCCAGCCTGAGGAATGGCCAGGACACACCCCCCCTCAAATCCTCCTCCCCTCTTGTCCCTCCCCAGAGCGATGTGGCCCAGGGGATTAGCGGGGCCAGTCGGGTGCTGGCTGCAGGGATCCACCTCCCCACCACGCTCACTGACGGTGGTAGGACAAGCAGAGTAATGGTTCCAGCTCATTCCATGTTGCTCCACGTCCTGCAGGTGAATGCAGATGCTTCCTCCTCTCCCAAGTGACAGCTATGGGGGAGCACAGTAAGCTGAGGTTGTTGCTCTGCATGCCTTGCCACTGATGGTAAGTGCAGAGGGAGGGCGGACACCTGCTGCCAGCACCCGACTCTCCCCTAGTCCCTCCGCCTGATGCTGGCCAGCCTGTGGCCCCTCCCATCCACAGTGTTTGGTGCACATTCCCTCATGTCCCCTGTGTATCACCTATAATAGGCTTCATGGTAAAGGAGAGATTTAAAGGATCATAATGAGATTGTTTTGTGGGTGTTCTAGGGAGCTTCCAAGTACGATGGGCTGCATGGGAGAAAGAATGAAGGTAGTTGTATGAAAATTAAACAAGAGGGCAGTGGAGGCTGTGACAGATCCAGTGTGGCTCCTCTCGGTGACAACCCACCAGATCAGTGTGGAAATCCAGTCTCTGAATCCTTCGGTATTTTTACCCTCTGGAGTCAGAACAAAGCCCAGGCACCATCCCAGTCTTAGGGCCCACAGGGACTCTCTTGGAATGCAGGCCTCTACTTACCACTCCCTCCTGAGAGCTGAGACCTCAGTGTCCCCTACCCACATAGTAATTCCTCAGACTCCTGTATCTTCAAAACACCCTCTCCATTGTACTTGTGAGTCTTTTGCAACAGTCTGCATGCTAAGTATATCATATAGAATACAATCAATTTGAACAGAATTCTAAAATGCTATTGCTCTTTCTTTAATCATATGAGTATTACACAGATCTATTTTAAAAATATAAATCCTACATGCCTTTCTCCTTCCTCTAGTTCTCCTTTCCTTTGGTTGGCATTAGAGGATCATCTATATTCAGGCAGGCAGGGCCCCTCCTTTCCCCAATTTCATCCAGGTCTTGCAGCAGTTTCCCTCATTTTAAGCTGGTGTTACACAGCTGAAGAGAAAGGCCAAATAGAACAGCTTTTGCCTTTTATAGTCTTCTAGTTTTTTCAGTCAGGTGACTCCTGGGTTGGCCTCAATAGGTGAGCACAGACTCCTACCAGGTAACTTCATTGTTAGGTGGCCTCTCCTCTGACAAATTAGTTCTTTTGATTGGGAGCTGATTTTTTGTCTAGAGAGAGTACATTTCAGTGGCCAAGCCTTTAGGTCAGAGGTCACAAACTCCAAGCATTCAGGCCTTCCCTGGCCAGAGCGATTGCAGTGGGCCTGTCTGTCTTGGCCTCTTAGCTCTGCTCCTTCTAGCCTTTCCCCTCTTGACACCCCACTCTCAAGGATGTGTTTTCAGGGATCATTGGGGATGCCTGGTGCTGCATGGTGGCAACAATCACATCCCCTCTGCACTCCCTGCCGTTCTTGCAAAATATTGTGTCTTTTGCTTTTTACACAACATATGCAAGATGAAGGAACTACACAGGCACAGTAGGTCTAAATAACCATGTTTACTAAACATACAGAACATGCATTGGCCTAGCTACATATATATACATAAGACACTCCCAAGACAAAACCATTATGTTTCTAACACCATAATTCGCCCAGTGCATCTGGAAACACTCTACTTCTGTTTCTGGTTTTCTCTGATAGTTGAAGAGAAAAGAATCTTAACACCAGAAATTATGTACTCTATCCTCAAAAACAACCCTCTCTTGTGTAGGGTGTAAAACATAACAACATTGCAGCAATATTCTTTTTAATAAATCCTTGTTTACTGTCAGCTTCATGACCAAGCAATTGACATCAGCTAGGAATAAGAGAATTTTGTTTCATTATCCAGAACATCTGGATCCTTTCTTGTAGCATTTAATTCTGTTTTCTTTCCTAGAAATCAAAAGAAATTTCATGATGTGCATTCTGCAAACGCTGTGGGTGAAATCCTGGTCCCACTGAAGTCAATGGCAATACTCCCATTCCTATGAGGGCAGGATTTTACTGTCTGTCACCAAAAGCCTCCCTGTTAAATCAAGGAATTATTCATTTGAGATTTACATTGATCACAGATGTGACAGTTTTGTACAGAATGAAAGGAAACCTTTAGTGTACTCTGGACACAAAGCATTTGGGTCTTTTGATAGAGTGCACATACCCTACACTGGGCTGGAAGGGGTTAATATACTGTGAACAGAGGAAGTCCCTCCTCCCCAGCCATACTGGGCATGCTCCAAGTGTTATGGCTAGCATAAAAGGGGGGCAATCCCGCTCAGTCTGGGCTTTATGCTGGAGAGAAAGGACCTGCAACAGGTGTACCAGAGATGGATTAGCCACAGATCCTGATAATGGGAGTTGGAAAGCCAGAAGATAGGAATGAGCCTCCAAAGCTGGTGGAGCTCTGGGGAGTGACTTGAGCTGGAGGACCCTGAAGCCTCATGGGTTGTGCTGCTACCAGAGATGGTAGAAAGTGACCCAGGGAGGGGGTGTGAGCTAGTGGAGGACCACTCCATCACTGATGGGGCTCCGGGTTGGGGCCTGGTGGAATTGGGTGGGCCTACTGCCCTACCTCTTCTTCTAGTGATTGCCTCCTTGCTTTTGACCATTAGGCTATGCTGTCCTGTAGTGATGGACTGGCTTGAGTCACTGACAGATGGGAAGTGGAAAATAAGAGTGTCCACACACCCCTGTGACAGGTACCCTTCTCGGTATGGGGTGTGCCTATGCTGCCACAGGTCCTTTATAAATCAACACCAACACCTTCAGTTAGGCTTATTCTTATAGACCATATAAGTACCATTCAATCTTTCACACAACAGCTCATAAAAATGGGGAGAATGTAATCTATATAAACTTTGCAGCTGGAATCGCAGTAATACAAGGGTGATGAAACTTTTCATTGTTCTGCATTCAACTGGTTCACAGCCTGCCTCACCTTACAATCAAAATTGTGCAACATTGCTGTGGTAACTACAGCAATAGTTTCAATGGAGACTATTAGGAAAACATTAATGTAGTTCTCATGGTCTTATAAACAATTGTAGTTACTGGAAATAAGGAGGAGTCAGACCATGAAACAGGACAACTCTCTGCTGTGAGTGTTCTGCAAAACAATAGTCCTTCAACCACATTCTGAGAATCTAATCCTTAAATGGAAATCTAGTTTCCAGTATTTTCTGTTTTTCTCTTCATGTTTACAACACTCTTATGCCAACACTTGAAGATGTATATTCAGTCTGTGCCATATTTAAATTACACAGGTCTTAAAATATGTACACGGCAGTCTTCAATGCATCTGTCCTTACTAGACAGGTCACCCTCTGACCTCTACTACAGAGTCCTAAAAATACTGACTTGTGAAGACCTGGAAATAACTTACTGTAAAAGTTGCTATGTCTGAAACTACAAGGAAAAATTGCAGATGAAGCCTAGCATGGCAGATTTGAGGAGCCAACAAGTTACCTTTTAGACTTTGGAAATAAAATCACTTTGGATCAAATTTTGTAGCCCTTGATCAACCAAAACTTCTACAGTATTGTGGTCAAAGGGAATTTTGCTCTAAACTGTTGGGCTACATCTACATTGGCATGATCTTGCGCAAATACTCTTTAATGCAAGAGTTCTTGCGTTAAAGTATTTGCGCAAGAGAGCGTCTACATTGGCGGGACGCTCTTGCGCAAAAGCAGGAGCCCAGAACCGTTTTGGAGAGGGCAAAAGGGCACCAGCCCTTTCTGGGGGTGGGGGCTGGAGCTCCTTTGAGACACATGCTTAAAGGGATCTCCCCGGACAGCCATTTCTCTCCTGCTGCGAGCTTTAGGACCTCTTGCAGGGACTGACAGTCATAGCAGTTCTACTTGTGGTTGCCCTCTGCCTTGTTGGACACCACAGCCTTGTGCCTTAGTGCCATTAGCTGATTTTTTTGACCTCAGCTCTCTTTTTGTGCCATGGAGCCAGGGGTGGCCTTGTGCCTGCTCTGGCCCCTTCAGGCAATTTTGGAGTGCTTGCAGCTGCTGCTCCATGCTGCTACACTCCTCGTCCAGGACCTCGAGGTGCAGGTCGCTCTGGACTCCCTTACCAGGGAGGCCATGGCGTCCCTGTGGCATCCCCACCCCACCATGGAGAGGCCCTAGTGGAGACTGGACACCAGTACCGACTGGTGGGACCGGCCGGTCCTGGGGCAATGGGACGACCAGCAATGGCTCCGGAACTTTCGGATGCGAAAGCAGACGTTCCTGGAGCTATGTGCCTGGCTCGCCCCTGCGCTCCAGAGAAGCACCACCCGGCTTTGGGCACCCATCCCCATGGACAAGAGGGTCGCCATCGCACTCTGGAAGCTGGCCACCTCAGACAGCTATCGATCAGTGACACACCAGTTTGGGGTGGGCAGATCTACCGTCGGTGCCATCGTCATGCAGGTAAGTCCTGGGGGGTGAAGCGGGGGAGGGTGCTGCACTCCATGCCCGGGGCAGGCAAGACTCCAGGCTGGGGCGATGGGCAATGCCCCGTCACCCAGGGGTTTGGGCCGTCCCTCCCTTGCACAGGCCTGCTGGTGGGGAGGGCGGGGGGGGGCCCATGGGGCGAGGGGGCCCTGGTGTGTGTGAGTGTGAGGGCAGAGGGCATCACGGGGGGGTGGGAACCCCCCAAGGGAGCACGCGCTCACCCTGCCTTATGTGATGTGTTCCCCTGTGTTTCTGTGCACCCTTCTGCAGATCGTCCGTGCCATCAACGACGTCCTGCTCCAGCGAGTCATCCGCCTGCGGGACGTGGAGGCTACGGTGGCTGGCTTCACTGCCCTGGGGGTCCCCAACTGCAGGGGAGCCCTGGATGCAACCCACATCCCCGTCCGTGCCCCGGAGCATCGAGCGGCCCATTTTATAAACCGAAAGGGGTACTTCTGCATTGTACTCCAGGCCCTCGTGGACCACCGTGGCCGCTTCCTGGACATTTATGCGGGCTGGTCCGGCAGGGCACACGACGCCCGCATTCTACGAAACTCCGGCCTGTTTGGCAGGCTGGAGGCGGGCCCTTTCTTCCCCCGGCGGGAATTTACTGTCGGGGACGTGCCCACGATCACGTGTGTTGTGGGGGACACGGCCTACCCCCTGCTGCCCTGGTTAATGTGGCCCTACACAGGGCGGACAGACCACAACCGGGCACGGTTCAACGACCGCCTCAACCGGGCCCGCAACCAGGTCGAGTGCGCCTTCGGCCGCCTGAAAGCCCGGTTTTGCTGTTTGCTCACCCGTCTGGAGATGGGTGAGCGGAATGTCCCTGAGGTAGTGGCTGCGTGCTGTGTGCTCCACAACATCATGGAGCATAAGGGGGAGGCCTTCCTCCCGGCATGGCTGGCAGGCGAGGGCCAGGCCTTCGAACAGCCCCGCACAGCTGCCATCCGCCAGGCGCACCATGATGGGGTGCTCATCCGGGGGGCCCTGACGGGGATGTTCTCCCAGGCCCCACAGTAGGGTCGCCTCTGTCTCCCTTGACATCTCTCTCCCATCCCCAGCCCTTCCCTCACCTCCCAATAAACAACCAACACAGGTTTTTTTTGAAAACAAACAATGTTTGGAACTTTTTATTTACAATGGGGGGACGTAGGGTGGGAGAGGGAGGAGGGAGCTACTGCTGGGAGGGGTGGCCCCTGCGACTGCCTCTGTGGGGGCGGACCAGGACATGGGGGTCAGGCCAAATCAGGGCAGGCAGCACGGGGAGGTGGACAGGATGGGGTGCATCATGAGGGGGAATTGCGGGAGCAGGAGGGGCAGCATCACGAGGGGGAATTGCGGGAGCAGGAGGGGCAGCAGGAGGAGGGGGCACGGGCATTGGTATGGGAGGGATGGCAGGTGCATGGGGTATTGCCATGCCGTAGTGTACGGCATGGCCAATGTGCACGGTGAGGGCAGTGATGGCATCTGCCATGCAGTCACACTGGGCCTGGAAGTGGCCCCAGGCCCGCTAGCACCACTCCAGGTCCGCCTCCACCCGGCGTGTGATGGCCGCCTCCATGCGTTCGACGGTCTGGATGTGCCGCCGAAGGAGTTGGTCCCGCTGCCGGACCCGCTGGCTTGGTGCTTGGGAGTGCTGCCGCTGCCACAGGGCTCGAGGATCCCCCGCTCCTGCTTGGTCCTGCTGCAGGGAACAGAGAAAAGGATGGGTCAGTCAGGAAGCCTGGCCACCGTCCCCACACCCCATGCCCTCTGCCCCTGAGCCCAGGTGACACCACAGTACTGTGGCTTGGGCCCACTCGTTCCCCCCCTGTGTTGTATGTTTGCATACAGGACTGCCCCTGGAGAAGGGTGTTCCTCCATGTATTGTAACCAACGGTCTGTGTCCTGGCCCCTTGGGGGGGTGGGAGGGCGCATGTGTTGTGTTAACCTGTGGAACTCCATGCTGGGGGAGGCTGTGAGGCTTTGGGCTAATCAATGGTGTTTGACAGGGAGAAAGATGAATCCCCACTACAGTGCCTGGGAGTACATATGGCAGACATGGTCTGGGCTCTTAGATCCCCATCACGTGGATGTCTCCTGGACAGAACCAGGGGTGACTGGGGAGTGCACCATCCTTGCAGCGAAACTCAGGTGGCCCTAGTGCTGGCCCGAGCACGTCCCCCCGCCCCCTCCCACTAGCCCTCACATACGGTAGCCCAGGGACGTGTGTGGCTGCAGTGGGGACTTCCCTCAGGGGGCCAGCCAAGGCACCGGGAGCCGGCGAGGGGCTCAGTGGGGGCCACGCTCACAGGGCTGTGTCCCTGCAGTTTTCCCAGGAGCAGCTGGCTGTGCCGCACAGCCAGGCATGGGACAGTGTGCCGTTCTGTGTGCTGCACCCTTCCGGAGGTGTGGGCTCTGGCCTGAGCCCCTGGGGCCCTGGCTGGTTCCAGCCGGCATTCACCCTTCCCCCCTGGTCTGGATGTGTGTGAGCGGCACAGTCCCAGGTGTGCCCTGGAGCTGCCTGCCGCGGCCACGTGCCACTCGGTCACCAGGCTGCACATGGTTGCACGTGCTGCATACTGCTAGTGCTACACAGCGTGCAGCTCATGCTGCCTGACTGACGCTCCCTCCCCCTTCCCTCCGGGCACCTGGCTCCCCCCCGCCCTTGTGAGTGCAAAGTGCAACACTCACCAGTGGATCCTTCCCCGGCCTCCGATGACGCACGGGAGACGTCGGGGCTGCCAGAGAGGACCTCCAGCTGGAGGGTCCCTCTGCTCCCCTGGTCCTCCTCGTCCTCCGACCCACTGGGCAGCTGTTCCTCATCCCCCGCCTTGCTGGGCCTAGTGACGGGGGGGCACCTGCTGATGTCCACTGGCACTGAGGGTCCCTGGGGTGGTGCCTGGCCCAGGATGCCGTAGAGCCGCTGGTAATGGGGGCAGGTGTTGGCTCCTGCCCCCTGGCCCTCGCTGGCCCGGACATAGCCCAGGTGCAGCTCCTTGATCTTAGCCCGGACCTGCTTGAGGGTCCGGGCTGGATGACCCTGGTCGGAGAGCGCCTGGCCATGCGGCGGAAGATGTCCGCGTTGCGCCGACAGGACCAGGTGTCGTGGAGGGCCTCCTCGTCAGCCCAGAGGTCCAGGAGGGCCTCAATCTCCCCTAGGGACTAGGATGGGGCGTGCCGCTTCGTGCCTTTTGGGGCCTCCTACGCTGGGGGTGCGGGTTGTTCTCCCCCTGGAGCGGCCATCCTGGTGGTCTGGTGGCTATTCGGGGAGGGAGGAGAGCCGTGCGGCAGAGCTAGGTGGCAGAAGGGTTTCTGCCTCGTGGCCTCTGAAGGCTGCGTCTGCCTTTAAGGGGGCTCGGGTTACCAGGAAGTTCAGAGCTGCCTGCGCGTACGGAGCGTCCAAGCGGCCACTAGGGCTTTTTTCCATTTGGACAGCTCTTGCGCAAAATGTCTTGGCTGCCTGTCTACACTGGCCTCTTGCACAATGTTAGAGAAAAGAAACTGCTCCCCCAGTAAAAAAGTTTGGCCTGGCCGCTCTTGCTATAGTGGGCTGCAGTACTCCTTGAAAGAAACCGGCCGCACCCTTCCTGCATACCATTGCCTTTAGAAAAAGGGAAGGTGTGAAAAGGGGAAAATAGCCTCAGACTCTCCCACCCGTCACCTTGGCGTGAGAACTGCGGGGCTTACCTGGTCGCATGAAACCTGCACAGTTTCGGCCCAACCCCTGGGACACAGACCCCCCCACTTGGTGACCATTGGGCCATATATGGTAATATGCAAGCGCAGGAAAGCGATGTGCAGATTTGGGGATAAATACCCGTGGCACAGTTCACTCTAGGAGGTCTTCGCAACACACGTACCACCGTGCGTGTGCCTTCTCGTATATTTCAAAGCGCTGCCGGCCTGATCAACCGACCAGCCACCTCCCCCGACTCTCGGGCGTAACCAAGGCCTTTGCAACCGAACCGATATCTTTGTAATGGTCCGTGTGCTGTGTAAGTTGGTATGTATGATTTGATTTTTTTCCTGTTGTATAAGCTTAGTGTTGTAGTTGTTTTTGGGTAGTACATAAGAGTTTGTAGTTATCACTGTTATTTTATTACTGTAGCTGGATATTTTAAGATTAGAGACTATTCCCCTTGCCATTCCCATCCTTATATCTCTGACACGTTTTACTAGAAACCATAGAATAAATATAATAAATACTGTAAGTTCGTTATTAACACGGTCTATTAAAAATCTTAGAATAAATACTATAAATTCACCACTGTCATAAATAAATAATTTTTATTTGATAAAACTGTCCACCTGGTTCTGTCCTTCCCCCCTTGGGTATTCATCATCGGACCTGTGATTCTCGCGACACACAAGAACAGTTGTGCAAGAGGGCTTCTTTCTGAGCGGGAGCGTCAGAGTTCTTGCGCAAGAAGCACTGATTTCATACATTAGAACATCAGTGTTCTTGCGCAAGAACTTGCGGCCAGTGTAGACAGGCAGCAAGTTTTTGCGCAAAAGCGGATGCTTTTGCGCAAAATCATGCCAGTGTAGACGTAGCCTTGGTGTACCATGGCCATCAGAGTATTATCAGAATTTGTTCTTTGATTTAGCATGTCAAAAAGAAAAACAAAAAGAGTGGTTTCAGCTGTCATTGATGTCATGAAAAATAATGAATATCAGCTAATGTTGTAGAAACTAATAACAATTAAAAATGGAGCTCAGAAAAGATTTGTCGTTTTTGCTCCTCCAGAGATTGGGCCCATTTGCTTTTTTAAAAGTAAGACAATTGCTCTATTTCTCAATTTGCCAGTAGTTCATATTTTAGCCTACAGATATAATTTACAAACTAAAGTGCTTCTTTGAAGGTTTTCTAACTTGTTTTCCCTTCCTGGGAACATCTGCCAGACAAATTTCTACATTCGTAGCTATTCAAAAAAATGAAGTTTCCAGTAATCATGAGACTGATGGATTTAATTCCTGAAATCCTTTATCCATGAGTAAGTGTACATTAAATTAAGATTTACTCCTTGCCTGATTCTGCCATAGGATTTACTTTTATTTTTAATGGAGAAGTGAAATGCAGAAGATTTTGCTAGCATGGGGGGGAGGGGGAAATAAACTTGAATTTGTAGGAGTCAGTCTCCCCAAGAGAATTGAATGTGGCTTTAGAGTCCATTCAGGTTTGAAAGACTTGTGCAATCAATGGATTATGTTTCTGGGAGGGAGGTCTGATTGTGAACCATCTCCTTTTGTAATTATGCACAAAGGTGACAGTAAACAGGTGTGCCCTGGTGTGCAGCTCCTGCAAGAGCTGGCTGAGCTGTGGCAAAAGCCAGCAGGGAGCTACTTATAGAGCTGGCAGGGATCCAGGTTGCAATAGGACAGTACTTGTAAATTTGAAGTTACTTTCACTGCTGATTATGTACCAAAGCATTTAATAACTACAAAAATTATTTATTGTAAGTCTGCTCCAGTGCAACAAATACTGTTTGTTGTTTTGAGCAAATGAAGAATCAACAATCCTCAAGAAATAAAAATAAAATCGTTTCTTGCCCTTCTGAAAGCTCTGTGCTGCTGTGTTCTTGGCTTTTTCAGTAATATTGCTATGGGGGGTGGGTGGGCACAGCAAGGGTTGCATGACTAATTGTTCAATGATGGGTTATAAAATGAGGTCAGGTCTAAAAGTAAATAATTGAATTGAGTATTTGTGAATAATATCGAGAGTTGTGACTATATATGTACAGCCAAAGCACTCCTGGGGTAATTCCGTTGAATTCAACTGAATGACAACAGTAGCATCAATAAAAACTTCAATACTGAGATAATAGTATTTGACTTTTCTGGGTTCTAACTAGCTAAAATCCCTCTGATGTCTAAAAATTAAATTAATGTTAGCAGAATAGTAAAATACATTATTTGGAATTTAGCAAAAAAAGCAAAACTCTCAGGCACCCCATGACATAATATTTACATGAATAAATTGAGGGGGAATATTATGTTCCTTAATATTCATTCTTTTCTGATCTAACAACCAAGAATATTAAATCTTGTGTTCAATGGCTTATGACAGAACTTTCAGTTAGTTTATGGCATATCCCACTTAATGTGCCCCACACTACTCAGTGCTTATTTCTGTAATGCTTAGATTTACATACAAATGATAAAACCAGAGATTACAAAAACATTCTGCCTTTAATTTTAATTTTTTAGTTAAAAAAAAAGTCAGAAAGGTCTTTGAACTCCATATACAAGAACTGTGAATGGCTAGTCTTCAGACTCAAGACTTTCAAGCTAGAACCTGAATAGCATAACAGGGCGTGATTCTCCATTCTAAGGAGCTGTATTGATGTAAAATGGCAATGAAGCAGGGGTGAATTAACCCTATTATCTTAAACCTAAATATTCTACCAAAAATTTCATTGGTGACTGTGACGGGGCTGGCCTGCCCCGCACTGAACAGAGGGGTGGAGAGCCCGTCTATTGGGTAGAAGATGCCCCTCCCCCACAGCCCTACCGGGCATGCTCGCAGTGCAGCCTCAGTATAAAAGGCTGCCGGGCTGCTCAGTTGGGGCTGACCTCCAGAGAGGAAGGAGCTCCGGCCCAAGCTGCTGCTGGACCTGCTGCGGGAATCGGAGCCGTTGGGATCGCTGCTGTTGCTGCTACCAACCCTGGGTCGAGCACGCCCACAACGCCGACCCCGGAGGGCCGCCCGCCCCACCGCCGTGGACAACCCCTTCGCTGCTGCCGGGACCCGCTGATATTGCTGCCGTCACCGGCCCATCTTCACCAGGTGGGGTCTCCGTCGGCCACAGGGCGGGGGTAGGAAGCAACCCAGGGCAAGGGGCAAGGAACCCCTCAGTAGGCTCGGCTTGTTTTGGGGAGAACTCCCCGCTGAGCCAGTGGTGGGAACCACCCACCACTAATAGGGCCCTGGGTTGGGGTCTGGTGGAGAGGGAGGGCCCGGACCTCCCTACCCCGTCCCCCTCAGGGCACCCGACTAGGCCTCTGGGCCTGTGAATTGTGCTGAACTAGGCCTCAAGGCCTGCTTGAACCTCAGACTAGGCCTCTGGGCCTGTGAATTATGCTGAACTAGGCCTCGGGGCCTGCTTGAACCTCAGACTAGGCCTCTGGGCCTGTGAATTTGCGCTGAACTAGGCCTCAGGGCCTGCTTTAACCGGGTGGAGAAGAGGGCGGGGCTGGGGACCCCGCCACAGCTGGTGGAGAATGTGGGTATTCTGATCCCCCCCCGACAAGAAGGGGGCAGAGAGGTTTTTTGTTTTGAGGTGCTTATAGCATGTGGGAGAAGTGGGATTAAGTGGTGCGGGCGTTATTGAGGGGGCCTAGAGGAAGATGGCTCCCCGGGGAGGCAGTAAAGCGGCCATGGGGCAGCTCCTGAGGGTTTTGCCCAAGGAAGGCCGGGAGTGGATCCAGAAGCAGGAGCCCAAGACCTTGGGAAAAGCCGTAGCCCTATTGGAAGTTTACTGGGCTGCCGGCGGAACCCTGAGGCAGACCGGCCTGATTGGCTGCCCAGGGAGCCGACAGGAAGACCCGGGTAAAGATAAGGGTACCGCCAGGGCTTGTAGCTATGGACAAGTACTAGCGGCTGGGGTGCAACCGCAGAAAGAAGACGGGACAAAGATGGTGATCCCAGTTAAGGTGCAAGGGGAGGAGGCCATAGCCTTGGTGGACACAGGCTGTGGGCAGGCCCTGATAGAGGAAGGCCTGGTCGGCGACCCGGAACAATGGGGGCCACCGGTGAGAATGCAATGTATTCATGGGGACATGAGGACGTACCCCACGGCCAAGGTGAAGTTAGCCATCGAGTTGCACGAAGAGCTGTGCAGCGTAGTGGTAGTCGCCCACCTGGCCTACCCCGTGGTGTTAGGGCAGGATTGGCCCTATTTTTCGGCTCTACTGCACAGCAACGGGTGAGGGGACCCCAGCGATAGGGGCCCGGTACAGCCGCAAGTAGCGTTGATGGGACAACCAATGGAAGAAGACCCTGGGGAAGGGACCTCGGGGAGGCCCAGGAGAGGAGCCCTGCGGTCCCCTGGAATCGACGCTCCCCCTATAGACACCCAGGACACAGACATCGCCCTGGACAGGGAGTTCCTAGAAGAGCAAAGGAACGACCCGACCCTCAGCCGAGCATGGGAGCAGGCAGGAGGACCGGATCCGACAGACCAGCCACCCCAAAAGAGGCCTCAAGGCCCGCGGTTCGAGATACAGGGTGATCTGCTGTACCGACTGACCCAACATCCACAAACCCAAGCCGAGATCTGTCAGCTGCTGGTACCCCAACGGTTTCGAATGGCAGTGATGCGGATGGCCCACGACGTGCCCTGGGCGGGTCACTTAGGCCGGGAAAAGACGTTATGCAGAGTAGCCCAGCGGTTCTTCTGGCCGGGGATACACCACGCGGTGAGAGACTATTGTGCATCGTGCCCCGAATGCCAGCGTGCTAACCCCGGCAGGGTTCCCCGAGCCCCGTTGGTCCCACTGCCTGTGGTAGGGACGCCTTTTGAACGGGTAGGACTGGACCTGGTCGGGCCGCTGGAGCAAAGCACCAACAAGAACAAAGACATTTTAGTCATAGTGGACTATGCCACTCGATACCCGGAGGCGATCCCCCTACGGGTCACAACCGCCCGCGCCATCACCGATGAACTTTTAAAAGTGTTTGCCAGGGTGGGCCTCCCTAAGACGATCCTAATGGACCAGGGAACTAATGTAACGTCCAAACTGATAACAGAATTGTGTCGTCTACTGAATATCCGATCCCTGAGACCCTCCGTGTACCACCCTGTAGCCAGACATGAACCCCATCTTGTTTCCCCCCCCCCCCAGAGAGCAAGGGAAAGGCAGTCAGCCTTTGATGCCCTGGGAACGCAGGTGTGCTGCCTGTCCCTGACTCTACCATAAACAGAAACCAGACAGTAAATGGGCTAGCTGACAACCCGGGGCCTCCTGCTGCCCTGATGGCTAGTACCAGTAATTGACACGCCTGCACAGTCCCAGGAGAGGAATCTTCGCCCATCAAATACCAGAGGTGCCCATTGTCTGCATTTTCCCAGGTGTGAATTATGCTTTGCACCCTTCGTGGGAAACTTGGCGTTCAAAGCCATTTTTCCTAATTGGCCACTTGAGACCAGGAAGAAGCCTACATGACCCAAGGGATATAAAGAGGGGTTTAGTAGCCCACCCCATTTGAGCTCCAATCATCTACACCTGCTGGCAGGTATTAGTTGTCTCCCGAGGTCTGTGGGACGCCCAACCTCGCCCTACTTCTTCCCGAGGGATTGAGAGAAAGACGCTGGCCACGCCAAGTCTGGAACGCAGGGGTGAGAATATATACCTGCTAGGTGTCCATTTTGCATGCATTTAATAAGAGCTCAGAGAACCAAAAGGGCTTCATGGTACCTGTAAGTGACTTATTAGTGTAATTTCTGTCCTGTCCTTTGTAGTGGCTGTGTTATCTGTAACACAGTAGTAGCATTTAACAGCTAAGTTTACCCTGTAACAATAAAATAGTAACTGTTTAAGCTGTGACCTGACTCCTTCAGTTGCTGTAACAGAACCAAGCACAATTTTAAAAAGAACTCCCGCCGGTCATAAGGGACAGATATAGGGAGAGCTTGAGCATTGGATCGTGTCGCTTCCAGGGGACAGATCCGTTGGGGCATCTCTCAGCCTCCCCAGGCTGCCCGCTGCGAAGGGATTGTGTATCCTAGCAGTCAAAATCTGAGGTGTAATAAGCTCTCCCTGTAAACTTCTTGGGGCGCCCGTCAACCTCCTCCAGGTTGCCCGCTGCTAAGGGACCTCTGTCCTAGCAGTTGAAGTCTCGGGTGTATAATACACACACCACTCACTGCCCTGACCACCGGCTGACACACCCCCAGACGGATGGAGTGGTGGAACGATTCAACAGGACGCTGAAATCGATGCTGCGCAAATTCGTCGAAGACGACCCGCGGCAGTGGGACAGGTGGCTGCCGGCTCTTCTTTTTGCTGTAAGGGAGGTTCCCCAAGCCTCCACAGGATTTTCCCCTTTTGAATTATTATATGGGCGATGACCGCGGGGGGATTCTGGACCTAGTGAGAGAGACTTGGGAGGGACAAGAAAGACGCGCCCAAGGGTCCGTCCACTATATACTACAACTGCGAGAGCGGCAAGAAGAATTAGGCTGGCTAGCCCAGGAGAACTTACAGACGGCACAGGAAATGCAGGCGCGCCATTACAACCAGAAGGCGAAGGTGCGGACCTTTCAACCCGGGGACCGGGTGTTGCTCTTGTTGCCCTCATCAGAGTCCAAGCTGCTAGCCAAGTGGCAAGGACCGTTTGAAGTTGTGCGGAAGGTGGGGCCGGTCGACTGAGGTGAGGTTACCAGGGCGGCGGAAAGACTTACAAATATACCATGTAAACCTCCTGAAGGCCTGGAAGGAGAGGGAGGTAATGCTGATCACCCCATTTCCCCCAGAGGATGAGTTGGGGCCACAAGTGGGAGCCTCGACGGAGTGCCCCTAGGTGGATATCGGGCAAGACCTGGAGAAGGGACAACAGCAACAACTGCAAGAACTCATAGCACGGTTCCCCGCATGTGTTGTCCGATAAACCGGGAAGAACCCCGTTAATTAGCCATCACATTGCCACAATACCGGGGCAGAAAGTACGGGATAATCATCGACCCCTGCCCAGAAAAATGTGGGACACCGTGCACCAGGAACTGAAAGAGATGTTGGCCCTGGGAGTGGTGGAAGAATCCAGAAGCAAGTGGAGGAGCCCCATTGTGCTGGTCCCCAAGCCCAATGGCTCAGTGAGGTTTTGCATCGACTTCCGCAAGGTGAACGCCATCTCCCAGTTCGATGCATACCCCATGCCCCGGGTAGACGTGCTACTGGAACGCCTGGGGAGGGCCAGGTACGTCTCAACACTGGATCTCACAAAGGTCTATTGGCAGATCCCGTTGACACCGACAGCCAAGCCAAAACAGCATTTCCAACCCCTTTTGGGCTCTATCATTTCACGATTATGCCTTTCGGACTACATGGAGCCACCGCCACATTTCAGCGGCTGATGAATCAAGTCTTGGCACCCCATGATGAGTGTGCAGCGGCATACGTCGATGATATTATTGTGTACAGCGAAGGATAGGAGGAACATCTAACCCACTTAGAGAAGGTATTAAGGGCACTGGGGGAAGCCAGGTTGACAGTGAACCCGGCCAAGTGTCATCTAGGGAAGGAGGAGGTAACCTACTTGGGGTATACGGTGGGGAAGGAACGGGTGAAACCCGTAATAGACAAAGTTCAAGCCCTCCGAGAATACCCCACTCCCATCACAAAACGACAGGTGAGACAGTTCCTGGGGTTGGTGGGATATTACCGATGCTTCGTCCCTAACTTTTCCACCATAGCTGCCCCCCGACGGACCTAACCAAAAACCAGCACCCACGGCGGGTGGAGTGGTCAGCAGCATGAGAGGGCGTTTCAGACCTTGAGAGAGCAACTTATTCGGGGACCGGTATTAGCCCAGCCGGATTTTTCCAAGCCTTTCATCCTACAGACGGACGCCTCCGAGGTAGGCCTCAGGGCCGTGCTATCCCAGGAGGTGGAGGGAGTGGAACACCCCCTACTGTATCTAAGCTGCAAGCTGTACCCTAGAGAAACCAAGTATTCCACCATAGAGAGGGAGGCTCTGGCAGTGAAGTGGTCCGTGGATGCACTGAGGTATTATTTGCTGGGTGGCACCTTTTTGATAGTGACTGATCATGCCCCCCTAAGGTGGTTGCAAACAATGAAAGACACCAATGTGCGTATCATGTGCTGGTATCTAGCATTGCAGCCGTATTCGTTTCAAGTGGCACATAGACCAGGGAGAGCCCACGGAAACGCAGATTTTTTTTCGTGCATAGGTTCTAAGGAGGGGGAGGAAAGACTACCGGGGAGAATGCTCTTAAGGGGGAGGTGTGTGACGGGGCTGGCCTGCCCCGCACTGAACAGAGGGGTGGAGAGCCCATCTATTGGGTAGAAGATGCCCCTCCCCCACAGCCCTCCCGGGCAGGCTCACAGTGCAGCCTCAGTATAAAAGGCTGCCGGGCTGCTCAGTTGGGGCTGACCTCCAGAGAGGAAGGAGCTCCGGCCCAAGCTCCGGGGCCGCTGCCGGACCAGCTGCGGGAATCAGAGCCGTTGGGATCGCCACCGTTGCTGCTACCGACCCTGGGTCGAGCACGCCCACAACGCCGACTCCGGAGGGCCGCCCGCTCCGCCGCTGTGGACAACTCCTTCGCTGCTGCCCCAGACCCAGGACCCGCTGATATTGCCGCTGCCTCCGGCCCATCTTCGGCAGGTGGGGTCTCCGTCGGCCACAGGGCGGGGGTAGGAAGCAACCCGGGGCAAGGAACCCCTCAGTGGGCTCGGCGCATTTCGGGGAGAACTCCCCGCTGAGCCAGTGGTGGGAACCACCTACCACTAATAAGGCCCTGGGTTGGGGTCCGGTGGAGAGGGAGGGCCCAGACCCCCCTACCCCATCCCTCTCAGGGCACCCGACTAGGCCTCTGGGCCTGTGAATTTGTGCTGAACTAGGCCTCAGGGCCTGCTTTAACCGGGTGGAGAAGAGGGCGGGGCTGGGGACCCCGCCACAGTGACATATTAGATATTTTCATATAACATGTGAAACTTTCTCTTTACACAGATTGGATGTGCCTTGCAAAATGCAAACGGGGGCCTAGACACAACATTAAAAAGGGTCAGTTTTTGTAAGGGATGACTTTCTAGATGTGTATAATCCTAGAAAGAAAGCATTATTACAATGCTTTCATGTACTGACAGGACACTTATCAGATTATTTCCTACTCATTTTTATTACCCAAATGGAAAAGAATCTGCTAAATTTATACCACTGACCCTTCTGGCAAAAAGTAGGATTACAAATATTTGTATAAAATAATACTTTTGGGCTGTGTCTAAACTGGTGCGATCTTGTGCCAGAGCTATGCAAATGAGGCTCAGCGTGGAATATCGCCGAGCCTCATTTGCATAACTAATGAGCCACCATTTTTGCGGAAGAGGCTCTTGCGCAAGACGGAGCTGTCTACACTGCCCCTTCTTGCGCAAGAAAAACCCTCTTGTGCAAAGCCGTTATGCTGATTATTTTCAGGCATAACGGCTTTGCGCAAGAGGGTTTTTCTTGCGCAAGAAGGGGCAGTGTAGACAGCTCCGTCTTGCGCAAGAGCCTCTTCTGCAAAAATGGTGGCTCATTAGTTATGCAAACGAGGCTCGGTGATATTCCATGCTGAGCCTCATTTGCATAGCTCTGGCGCAAGATCGCGCCAGTATAGACACAGCCTTACTGTTTCTTTGTGCATGGCATCTCTAATCCAATCTACTATCATAAGCAAGCAAGGAAAATGTGGTCTAAAATAAAATGACTAAAATTGGTACATAACGGATTGAAATATTCATCTCAAAGTTATCAATAATTTGCTGTCAAATGGAGATAACGTAGTGGAGTTCTGCAGGGGATCTGTTCTATGGCTAGTACTAATCAATATTTTCATTAATGGCATGCATAAATGAGTGGAGAAAATGCTTATGGAAATTGTGGATGACCACAGCTGGGTGGGGTAGCAAGCACTTTGGAGTACAGGATTGGAAGCCCAAATGACTTTGACCAATTGGTGAATTGGTATGAGATTAACAAGTTGAAATTTCATCATGACAAGTATGAAATACTACACCTAAGAAAAATCAAGTGCACATCGCCAGAAAGGGGGGTAGGCAGTAGTACTGCTTGAAAAGGATCTGTAGGTTATAATGGATCACAAACTGAATGTGTCAGTGGGGTGCAGTTGCAAAATAGGCTAATGACTTTTGGGGGTCTTTTAACAGGAATGTGGTATGTAAGATGCAAGACATAATTGTCCCACTCTATTTGGCACAGATAAGGCCTCAGCTGGAGTAGTGTTCCAGTTCTAAGTACTATCTTGCAGGAAAGAAGTGGATGAACTGGAGAGAGTCCAGAGGGGGGCAACAAAAATGATCATATGTCATTGTGTTCTAAACCATTTAGGAAAGCTTAAAAGACATGGGCATGTTTAGTTTTGAGAAGATGATTTATATAGCACATAATAGTCTTCAAATACTCTAAGGTAATTTTAAATGAGTCAATCAAGTGTTCTCCATATCCACCAGAGATAGGCTAAGAACTAATGAACTTAATCTACAAGGGAGATTTTAAGTTAAATATTAGGAAAAAACTTTCTAATGATGGGGAAAGTACTGAAATAGATACTGAGGGAGACTGTGAAATATCTGTCTTTGGAGGTTTTCAAGAATAGGTTAGATAAACACCTGTCATGGATCTAGGTATACTCAGGTCCTGCCTCAGTTCAGGGTGCTGTATTCGATGACCATATGAGATATGTTCCATTCCTGTACTTCTACGGTTCTTCTGAACAGCACAGTATACAGGAAAGTGACAAGAACGCAGTGGGGCAAATGTGAACTGATTGGATTTGAAGAGGAAACTTAGATATTGATGCACACCTACAATTGTGAGGACTCTGAAAATGAATGTTACACATTAAGGACCTGCTAACAGTGAAATCATTGGAGTTTTACTGTTGGTTTCAAAGAGACTGACCCTAGATTTCTGCTGTCATAAAGGATATATCAGGTGTTGGCTGAGATGGACTCAAAGATAGTACAATGAAACTTTTACCATGAGGATTCAGGTTGTTTTAGGTAGAGATGATACTGAGACTCCAGTGTGCCAGGGAACAAGAGCCAGATGTTCCCAAAATGACAGCTTGTTTGTAGCCAAGATTTTGACTAGATGAAATGTGGATGTGGTTCAAAGTTTAAGAGTCTTGGGGACCTGGGACTTTAGTTCAAACTCATCTCAAGTTCCAAAGGGCAGGGTTGATTAGTATTTTTATTTATTAACAGAACAAATGCAAATTGTATTGATCAATCATATATGGGGTATTTCTCGAAGAACATTTTTTAAAATGGTGAGTGTACCGATGCAAAGAGGATATACACAGTAGCTGTGCTCTCTTAGCTCTTTTTGGAATGCTGAGGACAGTCCCAGGCCAATTCACCCCACATGTAAGACAACTGAATTACAGCAGGGGTGGGCAATCATTTTTGATGGGAGAGGGGCATTCCAAGAATTTGGTAAGAGGTCAAGGTCTGTACTCTTCCATGATAAAAATGGAGGACGTGCACAGTCTGGGATGGAGGTTGGGTTCAGAAAGGAGATCAGGGTAGGTGACTGGAGGGCAGGAAGGGGTCTGGGAAGGAGTTTGGGTGAAGCAGGAGCTGTGACCTGGGATATGGAATTAGGGTGCAAGGTCCAGGAAGGGATATGGGTGCAGTAGAGGATTTTATCTGCAGAAGAAGTGTTCGAGGGGGTGAAGGGTCTTAGAGGGTTTTGTGACCTGGAACACAAGATTTGGGTGCAGGGTCTGAGAGGGGGAAGACGGGTGCAGGAGAGTCTTGCTGTTTGTGTCTTGCACAGCCAGGGGACATGCACCCCATTCTGTCTGTCTGCTGCAGCAGCCATGGAGAGGAACTTCTCACGTGGTCCCAAACTGCTGCGATGAGAAAGCTGGGGGTGGTACTCTCCCCTGCATACTGAACCCCTCATCCCTAGCCCCACCCCAGAACAATTATTTCAATGAAGAAAAACAAAACTTATTTGAGTTAAGGCTGAACAATGACTGGCAAATCTTCCAGTATGTTCTATAAATCTCTATCTGGTATCAGTAAGAGTAGTTTATAGACAAACTCTCACCTATATCCTCTTGATCATTTGAGCTCTGTGGCTAACCTCAAGTAATAATTCTGAGTGTTGGAGACCTTGTGTAAGAGCACTTCTGGTGGAAGGCCCTCAACTCGGAAGTGTGGCAGCTGGTGATGCTATATGGATTTTTTTAATCTTCAAGGATCAGTTCAAGGCTTATCTATTTATCTGAGCATAGGTCTAAATGAATGCTACCTCTTGCTTAAAGGTAAAATTATGGCCCGTTTACTCACACTGTAGAGCAGTTATTCACACAATTAGTTCCATTGGTTTCAGTAGGACCTGAATAAATACTCTCCACTGTGAGTAAAAGGCCTTTTAATGCAAAAGTAGAATTTTGTACCCAACTCAGTAAATAGCTGATCATAGCCTCAACTATGCATCACCCACCAGTTGGAATACAATCCCAAAATAATACAAAAATATCCTCAACTTCACTAGAAAATATGTCTACTTAGGTTGAGTACATGTAATCAGAAAAAAGGTGTTTTTTCTTAAGCATCTCATCTAATTGTTCATTTAATTGGACATGAAACATTTTCAAAACTTAGATCTGTGTTTTGAGTGTATACTTCATGTAAACTGACTTGACTGATATAAACATCAAATGTCAGTACTGTCAGAATTTGTACTTGATTATAAAAATTTCCTGCATCAGTGAAATTAATAAAAAGGTGTCTGATCTGGAAATCAATGCAAATAGTTTGGCCGTGTCGGGTTTCTATTATATACACAGTGACCTCATTAGCCTCTGTCACAAATGCACAAGTTCCATTATGAAGTACAGCGGGATACCAAAATATATTTCCTAGACATATGCAAATGGAACACTTAGCTAAGCTATTTTCTTTAATACTTTAAAAACAAACTTGTTTCTTTGCTTTGAAATAATCCCCCCTTATTTTGAAATATTAAGTGGCACGTCCACAATACCAAGCCCATTATTTTCGAAATAGCAGGCTGGCTGTTTCAAAATCTGTACTCCTGCTTTTCTTCAGGAATAAACTTATTTTGAAATACAGGCAGTACCTCCCTTAACTGGGACTCCCTGGTCTGGCAACATTTGTGGTCTGGCATGGCCCACAGAGCCCAGGAATAAGGAGGTCTGGCGGCAGGCAAGAGTGCCATATGGGGCACCGGCAACTCACCCAGGAATGCAATGTGTGTGTATGTGGGGGTGGGGAGGACTAGTGCCATGGCAGGGAGTTCTGGCCCCAGCAGAGCTCCCTGCACCCAGAGAGGCTGGGGTGCTCTAGCCAGGTAGCAGCCATGCAGCTCTGACCCCATTCTGACTCCTGTGGCTAGGGAGCTCCTGTGGAGCCAGGCAGCTGCAGAGCTCTGCCCCAGTTGCACAGCTCTGGCCATGGCACTCCGGCCCTGGCAGTAGTGGGGCCAGTGGCATCTAGAGAACCCAAGAGGCGGGTCTGGGGCCCTAGCCTGGTGCCATCATGGGCCATGAGGGGAGGGACCTTCCTTGGTCTGGCAAATCCCCTCATTCTGGACCAGTCGGGTCCTGAGGGTGCTGGATCAGCGAGATCCAACCTGCAGTTATTTTGGGAGTTATTTCAAATTTAGTTATTTCAAAATAATTTCCTAGTGTAGACATGCCCTTAGAGTTGTGATTGAAGGATCACTAACCCTTTTGAAAACTCTGGCTATCTGCACACAGCAGGTCATTTTGAATTAAAAGGATTATTTAATCAGAAGTCTTTCAATGTTAGGATTCAGATCGTATACATCAAAACTTTCAATCGCCTATTTGCAAAATGTGCTTTATATTATCTGTATTCGACATTGAACTTGAGGGGTTTTCCCACTTTGACTGACTGACTTTGATCCATTAGAGTAAATACAGATAGCAGGTCTACACTAGAACAGCTTTTCCAATATAGCTATACTGAGTCAACTCCAGCAGGACTAGGGATGTTAAATTTATTTAATCAACGAATTGATGGATTTTCCATTGACAAGTCGATAAGTGGGGAGCTGCAGCAGGGTTAGCTCCTGGCCTGGAAGTGCAGTAGTCTGGGAGGTGACCTTGTCTCTGAAGACAGAGGCAACAAAAGCCGTCAGCTTTTTTCCACATCATCCGTCACTAGGTTACCTCCCTCATCCAGTAAGTGTCCCACACCCTCTCTGATCACCCTCTTATTGCTGACATGCCTGTAGAAACCTTTCTTGTTATCCTTCACATCCCTTGCTAGCTGCAATTCCAATTGTGCTTTCGCCTTCCTGATTACTCCCTGGCATTCTTGAGCAATATATTTATACTCCTCCCTAGTCATCTGTCCAATTTTCCACTTCCTTTTTGTGTTTAAGTTCACCAAAGATTTCCCTGGTGTGATGGACCAGGCCAAGTCTGGGCACCGCTGAGGCAGGAGTGGCTCGAGGAGAGCTGCTGGCAACTGGCGCCCTAGGCGGAATGTGTGATCAGCGCCCCCGCCTCCATAGCCCTCAATGGCGTGACGTCATCATTGGGCGGCGCATTAAACACAGCGCCTTAGGCAACTGCCGAGGTTGCCTACATCCATGGGCTGCCCCTGCTCTGAGGGCATCAGCTCAGGATGAGTTGCTCAAAACCAGGGCTACTTTCCCAAATAGGCCACAAACCAGTCACACAAAGCACTTCAGCTGCCAATCTGGCCAGCAGGAAGCCTCCTGAGCAAAACCCCTCAGACACCCCAGCTTTCCCTGTGCCACAGTCAGCCCCGGACTTTACACACAGGTGAGAGGTTATAAAACCCAATCTCACGAGCTCCAAACAGATCCTCCCAGTCCCAAAGAACCAGCCACAGTCCCAGGCCAATTTACACTTCAGATCTTACCCACACAAGCACGCTGAGTCAATCCTTAAGAATCGAAAGGTTTATTAACAAAAGAAAGAAAAGGTTGAGAGTAAGATTGTTAAGGAGAATACATTACATACATCAGTCACTAAGTTCTTGATGCAGGCTATTAGCAGAGATGTTACAAACTTCTACCTTAAAAGTCTCTGGTGTACATCCTGTATCAGCATGGGTCAGCAGTTCTTCCCGGCTCTCTGTCCCTAGCAAGGATGCATCTGGAATCAGGAGCAAGATTGAAGACAAGATGGAGACAGCCTCATGGGATTTTTATATTCCTGGTGTCTCCCAAACTAGAGCTGGTCACATGATCAAGTGACCTATCTCTGTTTCACATGCAAGTAGCCATTATGCACTGGCTAGTCTGCAGGCTTCCAGATGCATTCCTCAGGTGTGTATTGGCCATTCTGAGAGCCATTGTCCATGGAGCACTGCTAATTAGCATAGCTATTCACTGAACAATCCTTCCTTACAATAGGCAGTCCAGGTCCATTGCTCCCTCCCAGACAGAGAACACTTACAATACAAGAACAGAGCCCATATTCATAACTCCACATACAAAAGTCATACACATACATGGGTATCATACATAGAATCAGCAGAGCATAAGCTTTCATTTGACACCTCACATGGCCCACTTTGGACACAATTTGGGGCAAATACCACCTGTGGGTGAAACAGTGATGTGTCTGCTCACTTTAAAATCCAATAATGTGACACCTGGTACGCCAGTCTGGTCGCCTACCATATTTGCTTTTTTTACCATGCATCGGGATGGTTTGTTCCTGCGCTTTCAATAAGGCATCTTTAAAATACTGCCAGCTCTCCTGGACTCCTTGCCCTTTCATGTTAGCATCCTAGGGGATCCTGCCCATCAGTTCTCTGAGGAAGTCAAAGTCTGCTTTTCTGAAGTCCAGGATGTGTATTTTGCTGCTCTCCTTTCTTCCTTTTGTCAGGATCCTGAAATCTACCATTTCATGATCACTGCTGCCCAGGTTGTCACCTACATTTACTTCCCCTACTACCTCCTCCCTGTTAGTGAGCAGCTGCTCAAGCTGTGCATGGCCCCTGATCAGTTCCTTCAGCACTTGTACCAGAAAGTTATCCCCAACATTCTCCAGAAACTTCCTGGATTGTCTGTGTACCGCTATATTGGTCTCCCAGCAGATGTCAGAATGGTTAAAGTCTTCCATGAGAACCATGACTGGTGATCTGGAACCTTCTCTTAGTTGTCTGAACAAATCGTCGTCTACCTCATCCACCTGATCTGGTGGTCTATAGCAGACACCAATCACAACATCACCTCTGTTGCTCCTGCCTCTAAACTTAACCCAAAGACTCTCAACAGGCTTTTCTCCCTCTATATACTGGAGCTCTGAGCAATCATACTGCTCTTACATACAGTGCAACTCCTCCTCCTTTTCTCCGCCGCCTGTCCTTCCTGAACAGTTTATACCCATCCATGACAGTGCTCCAGTTATGTGAGTCATTCCACCAGGATTCTGTTATTCCAATCAAATCATAGTTCTTTGACTGTCCCAGGGCTTCTAATTCTTCCTGTTTGTTTCCCAGGCTTCTTGCATTCGAGTACAAACACCTTAGATAATTAGCTGATTTCTTACCTTCTCTGATCGAATCAGGGGTTCTCCTTTGTTGCTCCTTCCTTTTGCTTACTTCTTTTTACACTCTATTTTTAAAATTCTAAAGAACAGTATTTTATCATGTATGTTTAAAAAATTTAATACTTAAAAATCCCAGTTACTAAGAAAACATGGCACCTAGTTGTTAATTAAGATGAATCTTTTGAAGAGCTAATATTCTTGTTCTATATATTTGTCTTAAGAACAATTTTCACCATTAGTTGGCAGTGACTTCCAATCTATTTGTCCCAACTATATGTCCTAGACCAGGACTACACACATCAATGCATGGATGTTTTTATCCATCCCAAAAGCGTGCTACTTGCTTTACAAAATGGTATACGCTGCCCTCAGGAGTTTATAATCTAAAGCAGCGTTCATCAACCTGTAGATCAGGATCTACTGGTATACCTTGGAACCTCTGACAGGTGATCCTGACTGGTTTGGCCAAGAGGTTATCAAGCACAGCACTTCAGCTGCCCCTCCCCCCACTATTGTGCATCTCCTGCCCTTTGCCTTGGAGCTGCCCCCTCAGGAGCAGGACTTGGGATGGAGGTGGTTTGCTGGCTGCTTTTGAGAGTGGTGCAGGGCTAGTTAGGTAAGCAGGGCCCAGTTGGAGCCCATATCCTGAACTCCTACCCCAGTCATGAACCCCCTCCTGCATCCCAGACTCTTGCCGTAGCCCCAAGCACCCCTGCGTCCAAAAACCTTTCCAGAGCCTGCACCTAGAACTTCCTCCGGCACCCCAACTGCCTGCCCCAGGCTCAGCTCAGAGCCCCTCTCACAATCCAAATCCCTTAATCCAAGACCATTTATATTGTTGATGTTGCTTTGAAGGGAGTGTTATGATTTGTAGGCCTCTAGGAATGTGTGTGTTTAAGATTGGATTATGGAAAGCAAAGTCAAAAAGGGGATAGTTCCCCCATGTATGGAAGTGAATGAAAAAAGGCAGAGAGAGATCACCATTTCCTTGGGGCCCTTAGAGCAGTAAACCTGCATCTCGAACATGAACAAGGAATTTAAATATGATGCCTAAGGTAAATGGATTCGGAATCAGATGAGGACAGAACCAGGATCCAGATGCCATGAGGGAAAGGAGATGAAAATGTATACTGTATGCCTTTCATGTATTGAAACTGAGCAACTTAAGTCACTGTTTTCATAGAGCAGGAAAATTAGTTTTTCTTTCTCTCCCTACCTTTCTTCGGTTCCTTTTTAATTTTATTGTGTTATAAATATCATTAGCCTTTATTAAATTTACAGAGAAACAATTAACTACAGTGAAATAGATGTTAGTAGGATATTCTCTCAAAAAGCAATATTAACATTACATTTTTCTAATATTTCCTTGTGTAGTTTTTTCTGTAAATATCAGACTGATATAGATTTAAGATATTCATATCCACAAAAAGAAAATATATTTCAAATATGTTTTAAAGTAATTTTAATATTTGGTATTTCAGGAGGTAGAAAACAATTAGCATTCAGTAATGGTAAAAAGTGAACGGTGTAATGAAACTTTTGAATCCAAAAAGATGGCTGTAAAATATCAAGAATACCAACGTTACTTAATGTCTTTGTTGTGTCTTACAAAGTAGTTAACAAATATGTTAATAGTTTAAACATCAATTAAAGTTTCAGCTGCCCAGATAAGATCTTGTCATAGAGTTCTTTGGTTAGTGGAACATAAGATTTTTTAGAACTGTCTAAAAAATACAGTTGATCAGTGATTGCAGATGGATTAAATCCCTCTCTCACCAACTTAAATTTTTTTTGTTTGAAAGTTCCGGTAACTTCTATTATTTCCTAGGGAAGAAAGAAAGTTATTTGAAATTCAGTGGAAATATTTAAATGTTTTTTCTCTTGTGTTCCTGGACATCTGCCTATTTGATCTACGTGTAAGGTTGGTTCATCCAATGATGCCAAAATTTCCATCCCTTAAGTAACTAACCCACTACTAGTCTGAAATATACTGCTTATGATCCAAAACCACATGGAGCAGAGCAGAAGTGTACTTGGCTGACTGACAGCTCTGTGGTGACAAAAATTAACCCTCTTATGTAATCTGGGCCTTAGTCTTTTTATTGTAGCCTAGACTGGGTCACATTCCAAGTTTCCTCCTTCCTCTGTTAAATATTCCTCTACACACAAACAGATTATATTAGAGGCATTTTCTTCCTCCCTTCCTCTTGAAGAACTGAGCCATAGAACTACCATGATGGCATAGCACAAGAGTTTGAGACAAGAGGGAAGAATCTGCAAACTGTATTTTGGACCTTGCATCTGGAGTGTCAAATTAAAAGGTTTGTAAGGGGGGCCCCACATTTGATTGAAATAGTGCAGCTTCCTAACTACTCTGCATTTGTGGATGCTTACAAAGACAAAAGTTTAGAAAGATATTTACACAGTACCGACTGCCATCAATCAAGAGTCTCTAATGTACATGAGCCTGTCTGAATTCCCAAAGTAAGTACCCTTAGGAGATGTGTTACTAACACCTTTCACAAACTCTGAAGATGGAAAAGTCACACTGGCTCATCCACTCTATCCACTTGCTAGTGCAGGATTGCCCTCTACTACACACTTCGTAATGTTCTGTCTAGGAATGTAATCCTAATTAACCAGTTAAATGGCTCCTAGCTCCCAGCCACTGTCAACAGCAGGCCTGGGCTCCCCGTGGCCAGAGGTTGCTCCAGCCACCACCATTAGAGTGATGCTAACCAGTTAAACTTTTGCATCCCTAGTTCTGTCTAGTCTATTTTTTCAAGTCACCACTTCCTTGCAGATGGAGAAGGGCTAGTCAGAGTCTCATACATCTGTCAGGAAGTTTTTTCTTCCCTGTTTAGCCTAGTTTGCTTTTCTCAACATAATTCCTCTTTCCCCTTGCTATTAACACCCTTTTGAAATTTGTAGCATTAACTCCTGCACCTTTGCTGTTATGTCACATTGCAAATGCATGTCTAGTTCACTGTCCACTATCACCTCTTCTCTTTCAACATTATTTTTCCCAGTTCTCTTCCTCCCATTAACTATATAGATTTCAGATTTTCTGCAGATGCCTTTGTTTCCATTTACTAATCTGAATATTTGTTGTTCTGTCCGTGTTTCTAATCTCTCTAAATTCCTTTGTATTATTTCTGTTCTGACAGCTGTACATGACTCCTCCCAGTTTGGCATAATCTGCAAATTCTATTAATAAGCTGTGTAATTCCCCCTTTCTAGATCATTAATGAAGAGGATACATAGGACTGGTCATTGCATCCACCTGTGCAATACACCATCAGATACCGAGGGCCTGTATCCGAGACGTTACGGAGGCATTGTCGAGGATTATCCAGCCCTCTGACTACTACCCCATGCTATTCATCCATGTGGGCACTAATGATACTGCGAGGTGTAACACTGAGCGGATCAAGAGTGACTACATGGCTCTGGGAGTACGGGTGAAGAAGTTCGGAGTGCAGGTGGTATTCTCCTCAGTCTTTCCTGTCAAAGGTTGGGGCCCAGGCAGAGAGAGGTGCATCCTAGAGGTGCATCCTGGCTGCGAAGATGGTGTCGCCAGGAGGGCTTTGGCTTCCTCGACCACGGGATGCTATTCCAGGAAGGACTGCTAAGCAGGGCTGGCGTTTACCTTTCAAGGAAGGGGAAGACTGTATTTGGATACAGACTGGCTAACCTGCTGACGAGGGCTTTAAACTAGGTTCAACGGGGACAGGTGACCAAAGCCCACGGGTAAATGAAGAACATGGAGACTTGGGAGATGGGTCAGAAATGGGAGGGAGTGTGGGCTATAATAGCAGAGAGAAAGGAGGCACAAGGCAGAACTGGGAGGCAAGATCAAATCAGTATTTTAGATGCCTATATACAAATGCAAGAAGTATGGGTAATAAGCAGGAAGAACTGGAAGTGCTAATAAATAAATGCAACTATGACATCGTTGGCATCACAGAGACTTGGTGGGATAATACACATTATTGGTATAGAAGGGTACAGCTTACTCAGGAAGGACAGGTGGGGGAAAAAGGGAGGAGGTGTTGCTTTGTATATTAAAATTGTACACACTTGGACTGAGGTGGAGATGGACGTAGGAGACGGATGTGTTGAGAGTCTGTGGGTTAGGCTAAAAGGGGTAAAAAAAACAAGAGTAATGTCATGCTAGGGGTCTAACTACAGGCCACCTACCCAGGCGGAAGAGGTGGATGAGGCTTTTTTTAAACAACTAACAAAATCATTCAAAACGCAGGATTTGGTGGTGATGGGGGACTTCAGCTATCCAAATATATGTTGGGAAACTAACACAGTGGGCCACAGACTATCCAATAAATTCTTGGACTGCACTGAAGACAACTTTTTATTTCAGAAGGTTGAAAAAGCCACTGAGGGGGAAGCTGTCCTAGATTTGATTTTAACGAATAGGGAGGAACTGGCTGAGAATTTGAAAGTGAAAGGCAGCTTGGATGAAAGTGATCATGAAATCATAGTGTTCATGATTCTAAGGTACGGTAGAAGGGAGAACAGCAAATTAGAGACAATGGATTTCAAGAAGGCAGATTTTAGTAAGCTCAGAGAGCTGGTAGGTAAGGTCCCATGGGAGGCAACCCTGAGGGGAAAGACAACTGAAGAGAGTTGGCAGTTTTTCAAAGGGATATTATCAAGGGCACAAAAGCAAGCTATTCCGCTGCATAGGAAAGATAGAAAACATGGCAAAGACTGCCTTAGCATAACCAGGAGATCATGCATGATCTAAAAATAAAAAAGGAGTCATATGAAAAAATGGAAACTAGGCCAAATTACAAAGGATGAATATAGGCAAACAATACAAGAATGCAGGGGCAAGATTAGAAAGGCAAAGGCACAAAATGAGCTCAAACTAGCTACAGGCATAAAGGGAAACAAGAAGACATTCTATAAATATATTAGAAGCAAGAGGAAGACCAAGGACAGGGTAGGCCCACTGCTTAGTGAGGAGGGAGAAACAGTAACAGGAAACTTGGAAATGGCAGAGATGTTTAATGACTTCTTTGTTTTGGTCTTCACCGAGAAGTCTGATGAAGGAATGCCTAACATAGTGAATGCTAGTGGGAAGGGGGTAGATTTAGAATATAAAATAAAAAAAGAACAAGTTAAAAATCCCTTAGAAAAGTTAGATGTCTGCAAATCACCAGGGCCTGATGAAATGCATCCTAGAATACTCAAGGGGCTGATAGAGGAGGTATCTGAGCCTTTAGCTATCATCTTTGGAAAATCATGGAAGACAGGAGAGATTCCAGAATACTGGAAAAGGGCAAATATAGTGCCCATCTATAAAAAGGGAAATAAGAACAACCCAGGAAACTACAGACCAGTCAGTTTAACTTCTGTGCCAGGAAAGATAATGGAGCAAGTTATTAAGGAAATCATCTGTAAACACTTGGAAGGTGGCAAGGTGATAGGGAACAGCCAGCATGGATTTGTAAAGAACAAATCATGTCAAACCAATCTGACAGCTTTCTTTGATAGGATAACGACTCTTGTAGATAAGGGAGAAGTGGTGGATGTGGTATACCTAGACTTTAGTAAGGCATTTGATATGGTCTCGCATGATATTCTTATCAATAAACTAGGCAAATACAACTACTATAAGGTGGGTGCATAACTGGCTCGATAACCATTCTCAGAGAGTAGTTATCAACGGTTCGCAATCCTGCTGGAAAGGTATAAGAAGTGGGGTTCCGCAGGGGTCTGTTTTGGGACCGGTTCTGTTCAATATCTTCATCAACTATTTAAATATTGGCATAGAGAGTACGCTTATTAAGTTTGCAGATGATACCAAGCTGGGAGGGGTTGCAACTGCTTTGGAGAATAGGCTCATAATTCAAAATGATCTGGACAAATTGGAGAAATGGTCTGAGGTAAACAGGATGAAGTTTAATTAGGACAAATGCAAAGTGCTCCACTTAGGAAGGAACAATCAGTTTCACACATACAGAATGGGAAGCGACTGTCTAGGAAGGAGTACGGCAGAAAGGGATCTAGGGGTTATAGTGGACCACAAGCTAAATATGAGTCAACAGTGTGACACTGTTGCAAAAAAAGCAAACATGATTCTAGGATGCATTAACAGGTGTGTTGTGAGCAAGACACGAGAAGTCATTCTTCTGCTCTACTCTGTGCTGATTAGGCCTCAGTTGGGAGTACTGTATCCAGTTCTGGGCACCACATTTCAAGAAAGATGTGGAGAAATTGGAGAAGGTCCAGAGAAGAGCAACAAGAATGATTAAAGGTCTAGAGAACATGACCTATTGAAAGAAGACTGAAAGAATTGGGCTTGTTTAGTTTGGAAAAGAGAAGATTGAGAGGGGACATGATAGCGGTTTTCAGGTATCTATAAGGGTGTCACAAGGAGGGGGGAGAAAAATTGTTCTTCCTGGCCTCTGAGGATAGAACAAGAAGCAATGGGCTTAAACTTCAGCAAGGGAGGTTTAGGTTGGACATTATGAAAAAGTTCCTAACTGTTAGGGTGGTTAAACACTGGAATAAATTGCCTAGGGAGGTTGTGGAATCTCCATCTCTGGAGATATTTAAGAATAGGTTAGATAAATGTCTATCAGGGATGGTCTAGACAGTACTGGGTCCTGGCATGAGGGCAGGAGACTGGACTCGATGACCTCTCGAGGTCCCTTCCAGTCCTAGTATTTTATGATACCTCCCCTTCAATCCACCATATTGCCTTTTATCATCTTTGTTAGTAGTCTGTTTTCATGTGGACGTTTGTGTACTATTCAATGAATATAGATTACCTGGAGTCTTAAAAATAGTGGGCAAGCATAACCTGGAAGATACATCACAACTTGTTCATACATTTGTTTCAGATCTAATGATCTATTGGGCTTTAATACAACAGAGACCATTCCCACATTTCCTTCATGACCTGTGGGGGGAAAAAAGGTTAAATTAGGTATATTCTACATAACCTGGACACTTTGAATTTTACTGTAACTTTACTTTAAAAACGAAATATTAATATATCGAAAACTTGTGTGAATAAGTAGGTCATCTTACATTCCAATCAAATGATAATATGCATACAAATACACAACATGACACAAAAGCTTTACTGGAAAAATGTGGAATGACTACATTATTGATGTACAAGAACCCTAAGTGAGCTATGTAGGCAGTCTCAAATGAGTTCCTTGTACCTCATTGCCATATTATATATTTTGTCACACATTTTATGGGTAAAATTGAATGTCTGAGAATAACTGTCAAGTACTAGGAAGTAACTCAAGTACTATTAGAACTTTTTTGGAGTCGGTTTTCTGTTTAGGATGATGGCATTACTTATTAGCCACTCACAGGTCATGCAGGCTATTCCAGATGAGTGCTTCTGCCACTCTGGAGTAAAGTAACACCCTAAACTCATAACAAACATATCACCCTGCCATAATGTAGTCTTAGTTTTAATACACAGAGAGTAGCTGCCACTATGTGACGCAATGGGGACTATATTCACTCTGTTAGCTTGTCATGTTTGTGATTTCTACAGTCTTGTGCTGCTTGTTGTAACTCTTCGTGTGTGCTTCAGTTTCCCTGGGCCCAGCCCTGGTGCCGGGCTGTGAATGGGAGTTTTGGGTGTGACTCTCACTGTGAGGAGGCTGCTCCTGGCTGCCCAGCCCAACATGTAGACAATGGCTCAGGCTCTCTTGTAACCTGAGCCTAAGTGGGGGGGTGCAACTGGATAACATCTTTTGCCCCAGGAAGCTGGACAAAGGAGGAGGCAGAGCTGCCTGCAGGCTGGGTCTGAGAGGGAGTCTCGGATCGCTTAAGATGCAGGGAGGGGGCCCAGGACCCTGGCACTGGGTCCCCCCTCCCCAAGATGGATTGTATTGACTGCTCCTGTTTCCTGTGCTAACAAGTCTGTGATACGCTGTGTCCCTGTGAACAAATAAACCTTCTGTTCTGCTTGCTGCCTGAGAGTCACATCTGGCTGTGGGTGGGGGTGCAGGGTCCACACCCACTCCATGACACACTAAAAATTCAGTATTGGCCAAAAGTGGCATGTGAGATATTGTTGTTGTTCCATTTTTTAACTTAGCTAAAAACTGTGGTATTTGACCAATGTTGAATATATAATAGACACCACAGTAATCCTGATTTTCAGTTACAATAAGGCTCCTTTACATTGGTTTTGCACAGTAAAGGGGATTTAAAATGAGAGTAAATTACACTTGACCTACTTACAAACCCTTTTACTCTCCACATAGGATGTAAAGAGGCTTTAGCATGAAAGGAAATCAGGCCCAGACTGTTTTTGGCAATTTTTGTTTCTAATCATATTGTTTCACATATTTTATTCATTTATTTTTAGGTTCCTAGGAATATTCTCCCTTGGAACTAGTTTACTGCATTGAGTTAAAGATGAAAACAAGCTAGCTCAAATGTTTGGTTTAATGTGGATTATTTTAAAATGTATGTGCTTACAAGTGTTTTGCTTCCTTTGCTCTATTGCAATGTTTCTATTTTTCCATACAGATGTTTGGGTTTCCTCGATGCCTTATGAATGATGCTCAGAGGAGCTATTCAAGTTATGTAGTAGACCCAAATTCATAGCAAAATAGCCTTTACAATACAAAAATATGTTGTGTGTCTCATTTCCACAGACAAATTACAGGATTAACTGGCTGATCCACAATCTTTTGCTATAGGAGCTATCCTTGAGAGCTTTTTAGAGAGTTGACTGTTAAATAGCCAAATTAATTAAAGATGATCGTATAGCTTTGTAAATCCAAACATAAGAGTTAGGAGGAGCAGCAGAATGAATGTGAGGAAAGCCTCTAGAAATAAAAGGTTTTTACCTGGCACAGGAACACCATATACATTGGCATCCTGAATGAAGTCCAACGTACTGATGACATCAGAAACTTCAGTGGTTGAAACATTCTCTCCTTTCCATCTAAATGGGGTGGGGAATGGAGAACAAGACACTGTGCCCTCATAAAAACATATGAGTGCATTATACCCTTGATGTATGGCATAAGATCTTTAGGGGAAGGTAACATTAATATTATTATTAATGTGTATCATTATTGTGCTTAAGGAGCTCCAGACGTGAGCCTTCACTATCATACAAATTAATAGTAATATTACCTTTAATACAAATTGATTGCATTGGACTAATACACTCTAGGATGTTCAGTTAGTATGTTGCTCTGATCACCATAAGAGTAAGCTTTGTTAAAACTGCTGCATTTAAAAATAAATAAATGAACAGAAGTAAATCCTATCCTAATCTGAAATTTTCAAAACTTATATTCTGCTAAGTTTACCAAATGTTGACATCTACTGTATTTGATAAATTTCCCCACTTTTCTACTTCCATATGCCAAGTCTCCTTGCTCTGCAACATAGCCACCATTTGCTAGAATGCTCATGGGAAGGACCATGAGAGCTGTTTAATGAAAATCTGCCACAAAATAAAGTTATATAAGGTCGTATGCTGCTCACAAAATTAAACACTAGCCCTGCTTGATACTTCAAGAATGGATCTGAATCAGAGACTCTTGGGAGAGAGAAGGAAAACAGATTAAGCAATATAATCCTATCCCATGCACCAATGCTTTGTAATAAAGACACAGTGATTGTACCTGTAGGTATCCCCGATCCTGTCCCAAAAGTAAAGAAAATTCTCTTGGTCTTGAACCATCAGATCCCCTGTGTTGAAGTAAAGGTCTCCCTTCTTGAACACCTCATGGAGCAATTTCTTTTCTGTATGTATCTTGCTCCCAGTATAACCAAAGAAAGGATTCTTTACATTCACTTTGGAAATGAGAAGACCAGCCTCACCTACAGAGAAAAGTTAAGGTGAATAGTGATGTAAGATGTGACGTGTTAATTTACACTGTTAAATGATTACATATCCTACACTTACAATATTAAGATACCAGATCCCCACCTTGATATAGTGGAATTGGTGTATGAGAGCCAACAACCAATACGTTTCATGCTCTACTGCCTTGCACTTTTGCAGCTGTCCCAGTGTATGCAAACTATTGCCAAATAGGAAATATAGTGTTTTACATGGTAAGAAAAGACATAATGGGTCTGACCCATGGTCTGTCTAGTCCAGTATCCTGCCTTCTAACAGTGGCTAGTGCCAGGTGCTTAAGAGGGAATGAACAGAACAGGTAAACAGAAGATCCATTCCCCATCACCCATTCCCAGCTTCTGGCAAATGGAGGTGAGAGATACTTCAGAGCATGACTTTGCATTTCTGTCCGTCCTAGCTAATAGCCATTGGTTGACCTATCATTCATGAACTCCTCTAGTTCTTTTTTGAACCCTGTTATAGTTTTGTCCTTCAACATCGTCTGGCAAAGAATTCACACAATGCACAGACACGTGTGGAAGAAGTAATTTCTTTTGCTCATTTTAAACCTGACGTCTATTAATTTCATTTGGTGGTGACTCTTAGCTCTTGTGTTATGAGAAGTAAACAGCATTTCCTTATTTATCTTCTCCTCACCAGTTATGATTTTACAGGCCTCTATCATATTCCCTCCCTAGTCATCTCATTTCCAAGCTGAAAAATCCCAGTCTTTTTAAATCTCTCCTTATGTAGAATCTCTTCTATGCCCCTAATCATTTTGTTGCCTTTCTGTACCATTTCCAATTCCAAGATATCTCTGTTGAGATAAGGGGGCGGGGAGATGGAACTAGATCTGTACATGGAATTCAAGATGTGAGCATACCATAGATTTATATAGAGGCAATCTGATATCTCCTGTTTTATTATTCACCCTTTTCTTAATGATTGCTGACTACACCGTTAGCTTTTTTGAGTGTTGCTGCACATTCAGTGGCTGTTTTCAGAGAACTATCCACAATGGTACCAAGATCTCTTTCTTGAGTGGTAAAAGCTAATTTGGACCCCACTTTTTTATGCATAATTGGCATTGTTTTCCAATGTGCATTACTTTTCATTTGTCAACACTGAACTTCATCTGTCATTTTGTTGGTCAGTCACCCAGTTTTGGGAGATTCTTTTCTAATGGCTTGCAGTCTGCTTCGGGCTTACCTATTTTGAGTAGTTTTGCATCACAAGCAAGTTTTGCGACCTCACTGTTTATACCTTTTTCCAGATGATTTGCAAAGATGCTGAACAGTGTTATCTCCAGTACAGACCCCTGGTGGACACCACTATTTACCTCTCCATTCCAAAAACTAACCACTGATTCCTACTCTTTGCTTTCTATTTTAACTAGGGATGTTACATATTGGTTATTTTAGAAATCATGTAGCTGCAAAAATTTTTAGTGGATACACAGTTACTAAGATGCTCCCCCCAAGGCGCAGGGCTGGCAGCCCGCATGGGGTGACCGGCAGAGCCGGTCCACGAGGGGAATTGGTTTAAAAACCGTCTCCCTGTGCAGACCAGCTCCTGCCTGATACAGAGGCAGCAGTGTGGGTTGGGAGTGGAAGGGCGGGGACAAACAGCTCCTAACTTCCCCCCCCCCTTGTTGCTTCTGATACAGAGGTAGTAAGGGGTGTGTGCGCACATGCAGTTTAAATGGTTAACCGATAAGCCCAGGCTAATCGGTCAATCATTTAAACAACTATATGCTAACATCCCTAGTCTTAACCATTGACTGATCCATGAGGAAACCCCTCCTCTTATTCCATTAACTCTTTACAAGTGGAGTATCACAGCAAAAGTTGCAAGAAGGTGGAGGATCAGGCCCCATTATCTTTTAGGAATATCACTTACCATATGATAGGTCTGGTAACAAAAAACCCCTCCCCCTGAAGAAAGATTAGACCTCACTTTTCTTACTGAATTTTTAATTGTTTACATTAGTTTCCTTTTAATACTCAAAAGAAAGTAGTCAGGATTTGCAAAACTGTGTGGCTAAAATGAAGTATTAAGCTCATATTTAATAGTCTGATTTTTCAAGAATACTGTGTCCCAACATTTTCTACTTAAGTCCAAAAAGTAAAGTGGATTACACAGAATCTCTTTTCTTTCTTTTCTTTCAGTTAACATATGAAAATTAATCAAATGTATTTTCAGAAAATACAACGGAAATTAGGAAAGGAAATAAGTTTGCTTATTGCACACAGAGTTCATGGGGGTGCATTCATTTGTTACATATGGAATGCTTCTATTGACTGGTTGGACACACTATCCAGTGCATTCCTGAAATGGTTGATTCTGTCCCTGAATACTCTGGAGTTACCCCTCCCCTCCCAAGCTTTAACTATAGGGTCTCACATTTATGAAAGAAGCATTCTTTGAACAGTAAAACAGTTACATTTTTCTAGCAGAGAAAAGTATTTAGATAAAAATATACTCCAACGGGATGACGAGCATTACAAGGAGTTTTGAGCCAAATGCTGGAGAAAGCATAACAAGACTCCATAAAAAGGTTTTGCCCTGCTTTTCTTAGATTCATAGAGTGTAAGACCAGAAGGGACTGTTAGAACATCTAGTGTAACCTCTTTGTCACAGATCGTTAATTTTACCCAATTACCCCTGTATTGAGTCCTATAACTTTTCATTCAAGATATGAGTGTACCATGGATTTATAAAGAGGCAAGATGATATCTTTACCTTTAATGTGTGATCCACCATTTCCCTCGGTAGTTTGTCCTACTGCTTAAATTAATCTTAACAAATTATGCCTCATTTCTAACTCGAAGATTTACCCGGCATTGCTCAAGTCATTAACTCAATTAATTTTTGTTTTTCTTCATTTAAATCATTGTTCTGGGGTGAGGCAGGGGATGAAGGGGTTGTATGCAGTCAGCCTTGAGAAGAGAGGACAACCCCAGCCCTCTCTCACAGCAGTAGCTTGGGGCCAGGTGAGAAGCACCTCTCTATCGCGGTTTCAGCTCCTGTGGGCACAGCCAGGCAAGAGGTGATGTCCCCCAAGCTGTGGAGGGTCCAATTCCTCTGCCCCCCTGCGTTCCCCAGACAGAGTGGGGAAATGTAGTAAACTGTGCACTTTCCCCTCGGTCTGTGACTAAGGGGGAACAACCAGCAATGTTCCTGTACAAATGTGGCTGGGGGAGAGGAAACTTCTGCCCCCTTGTCTCCCTAAAGAGTGCTTGGGGGTGGGATAGTCCTAGATGGCAGAGGGGGGAGCATGCCCCAGGCCAGCCCCTTTCACCTGCCTGAGTCAGTCTTTTCTGTATGGTTTTATGAGAAGCAATCCCATTCTGGGCACATCCTATTTTCCTGGCATAACCAAACCCTCACCTTGCTTTGAGTTATGGCAAGAGGAAGCTATATACTGAATTTAGTGGTTCTAGCTCTTACCTTTAAGAGGAGTTCTTGAACAAACACACAAACTTTCTCAAATATATAGGGGTATGTCTACGCTACAGCACTAATTCGAACTAACTTAGTTCGAATTAGTAAATTCGAACTAAGCTAATTCGAATTAGTGCATCTAGACCTAAAAACTAATTCGAATTAGTGTTTTTCTAATTCGAACTAGCATGTCCACATTGAGTGGACACTGAACCGAAGTTAAGGCTGGCCGGAACCAGTGCCGGCAGGGCATCAGCTTAGGACTTAGAGCGTGGAGCTGCTGCCTCAGGCTAGCAGAGGGCTGTGCTTAAAGGGACCCAACCCCCACCCCGTACAGACAGTTCTCAGGGTTCCCCGCTTGCTTGTCTACCTTGATGAGGGACAGCAAAGCAGTCCTGTCTTGGAGTGCCCTGAGTGCCCACACTCGGCACATCACAGCACTCGGCCATCAGCCCGGCTGCACTTGCCGCAGGCTGCCATCCGGGGGGGGGAGGGGAGGGGGCGGTCAATCGGGGGCTGTCAGGATCCAGGAGGCCCTGCAGGAGAGCTTCCACCCCGAGGAGCCCGCAGAGCCACCCCAGTCCTTCCCATCGGGGGCTCATGCCCCATTCCTCCCTCACCTCCTTCCACTTACCCTTCCCTAGCCCCCCTTCCTGATGTAAAAAATAAAGGACACGTGTGTTCAAAAATAGAAACTCTCTTTATTTAACAAAACTGGGGGGGGGGGATTAACCTCTGGGGAGACTGGGAAAAGGAGGTGGGAGAGGGGAAGAGAGAGGGTGGGAGAGGGGAGGTGGAAACCTGGGAGGAGGGAGCTGGAAGGGGGAAGCCAGAGGAAGAAGGAGAAGGGGAAGTATACAACTATGGTACGCCATATCTTCAGTACTGTGTACAGATGTGGTCTCCTCACCTCAAAAAAGGTATTTTGGCCTTGGAAAGGGTTCAGAAAAGGGCAACTACAATGATTAGGGGTTTGGAACAGGTCCCATATGAAGAGAGGCTAAAGAGACTGGGACTTTTCAGCTTAGAAAAGAGGAGACTGAGGAGGGATATGATAGAGGTCTATAAAAGCATGAGTGGTGTGGAGAGGGTGAATAAAGAAAAGTTCTTCATTAGTTCCCATAATAGAAGGACCAAATGAAATGAATGGACAGAGGTTTAAAACTAATAAGCGAAAGTTCTTCTTCACACAGCACATAGTCAACCTGTGGAACTCCTTGCCACAGGAGGCTGTGAAGGCTAGAACTATAACAGAGTTTAAAGAGAAGTTAGATAAATTCATGGAGGTTGGGTCCATGGAGTGCTATTAGCCAGGGGGTAGGAACGGTGTCTCTGGCCTCTGTTTGTGGAAGGCTGGAGATGGATGGCTCGAGACAAGTCACTTGGTCATTGTCTTCGGTCCATCCCCTCCGGGGTACCTGGTGCTGGCCGTTGTTGGCAGACAGGCTACTGGGCTAGATGGACCTTTGGTCTGACCCAGTACGGCCATTCTTATGTTCTTATGTTCTAAGCTCAGGGCCGGGGGTCTCACTGGACCAACTTGATTTTCATGCAAACCTGCTCCTGGGTTCACATGTGGCCTTTGGTGGCCAGGCTGGCAGCTATCTTGCCCTAGACGGCCGCATTCCTGTGCCTAGTGCGGAGGTCATGGACGTTGGAGGCCTCCCCCCAAACCTCGATGAGGTCCACAATCTCTGCACTAGACCAGGCGGGCGCCCGCCTCTTGCAGCCCCGGGCAGGCTCCTGGGAGCTGCCAGCCTGGTCCTGGGAAGAGGCGGAGGGCTGGGTGGCAGCGGGCGGCTGGCTCATGCCGTGTCAGGTGCAGGGTCTGCTGGTTGGGTGCTGGCAGGCTTGCAACTGGCACGAGCACTGTAGCCAGACCGTGCCCCTTCAAGGGCTCCGGGGCTGGGAAGGGGGGCAGAAAAGTTTCCCTGGTTTGGCCCAGAGTGGCCACCAGGGCAACCTGGGAAGGGCTAGCCTCCAACTAGTTCGAATTAAGTGGCTACACAGCCCTTAATTCGAACTACTTAATTCGAACTCGGCGTTAGTCCTCGTAGAATGAGGTTTACCTAGTTCGAATTAAGCGCTCCGCTAGTTCGAATTAAGTTCAAACTAGCGGTTTGTATGTATAGATGCTATGAAAGTTAATTCGGACTAACAGCTGTTAGTTCGAATTAACTTTGTAGTGTAGACATACCCTTGTAGATTGAAATTTGTTTGGCTTCAGCTTTTAGCCATTGGTTCTTGTCATGCTTTGCTCTGCTAGATTAAAGAGCCTGTGAGTATCTGCTATTTTCTCTTTATACACATCAAATGGTCTCTCAATCTTTTTGATAAGACTAAAAAAAAGAGTTTATTGTGTTCAGTTTTTCATAGCAAGGCATTTTCTGCAGCCCTCTGTTTTTGTACACTCTCCAATTTTACAATATGCTTTTTAAAATATGGAAATTTGACCTGCATACAGTATCTCTCTCATCATTAATGTATACAGAGGTAAAATCATCTCCCTAATCCTACTTACCACTCCCTACTTACCTGTCCAAGGATTGTAGTGGCAAAAAGGGCCAATGAATCTCACTAAGGGCTCACTCTGTTGCTTCAGGCCAATTCCACAAGCAAAATATACAGGGAAGGATTGGAACTTAACTTCATTTACAAGTTTAATTCTTATGCAAATGGTATGAATAGGGACATTGGCTGGCTCGCACACTACCTTCCACATCCTAATGACTTAACCAACCAACCAAACAATGGAGGTGCTAATTGTTCTTATCAGCCTCTTGTAACTATTTGAATCATCTACTCACTGTCTCTTTTCTTTTCCCCTCCTTTTTTCTCTCTCCCCCCTTTCCTTATTTATTCTTGGATCTGGATTTCTAATATTTCAGTCATCTGAAGAAGTGGGTTGTACCCACAAAAGCTCATGATACCATCTACATGTTTTGTTAGTCTTTAAGGTGCTACTTGTTATTTTTTAAGTTTTTCCTGTTACAGACTAACTCAGCTACCCCTCGGAAGCTTATGGAGTTACTTGTTCACTATGTCTCCTATAACCTTTTCAGAGCTACTGCTTTCCAAGTCACAACTTGCCAAAGCTCAGAATTTCGTTGTCTGGAAAATTCTGGCACTTGAAAAGATTTTCTTTCTGATAAATTTCAAGCAGAAAGGAAATACCATTTCCCCCCATTTGTGCTTTTGTCCTTAGCCAGACTACCTTTAAAAAGATTATGCTTCTAAAGCCTCACATGCTTAAAAATATATCCCCTTAGCTCATTAAACCTGCTGATTTGATAGGCATAGTGTTATAGGCTATTATTAGCTGATGTTGGTATTTTATCACTTGTAACATTAACATACTTCATTTCTAAAAAAACCTGTAAGTTATTTATGAGCTGGATATGTCCTGTTATAATGAATTCTTACCTTTCTTAACCTTCTCACACCAACCATGCTTATTTCTAATCAGTTCATCTTTCTGAAAATCATATTTGATTAAGTCAAAAGGGAAAAAAAGCTGAAAAGAGAACACAGATCAGTTATGTCTACACAGCGACATCTGGTGGCAGCAAAAGTAAGCAATAAAACAACTTTTGGCACAGCACTCAAATCTTTTTCTATTAAAGGTAAAAAGCAGTTTTATGTAAATACTGTCCAAAATGGTGCAAGATATTACTGGAGAAAAGCAACATCTGATTTTAATAACCTTGTAACAGTAATAATATCTTATTTTCATACTGCATCTTGTGGAACAACTGTGGCCCCTATTTGCCATTGGAGTAATGTACCAGGATCAGCACCAATATGTGGTAATGGAACCAGATCTGCAACTTCAGCTACAGTATTTAATAGTAGTATCTGCTACAAAAACTACTTCTGGGACCAGAGCCTTAGTTTGCATATTTCAGTGTTGCTCCATTTACTTCATTGGACCCATGCTAATTTATTCCAGCTAAGGATCTAGCCCATGGTTTGTAACGTTGTTTGCTAGCAAGGATGCTTGAAGTTGCAGATTTTGGGAAGTCTCATTAAGAGCAGATTAAAATGTCAGAAAAGGGATTGCAGATGAACCAAAAGCAGCACTCCTTTGGACCCTAACAACTCTCACTTCATTCAGCACCAGAGTATGGCAAAAAGCCTCATTTTTGTAAAGCTGTAGACCTATGCAACCTGAATGAGATGACTTTAGAATATTCTACTTCCCTAAATGTAGCCTTCTCCCTGCAGGGCACCAGTCCTGCTCAGTGGGACTTACTTTCTTTGTTTGAAGGCATAGGGACAAGAGTTTCTACACTCCTCCATTCACATACATTGCTATTCTGATTGATCCCTGTGTGGACTGCACACCAGGGTTAGAGATGGGGTGAAAGGCTTCCTAGACACTTCTCTTGCCTAAGACCAGAGAATATCTGGCCCTAGAGGCAGGAAAGGCCCCATATTCTTCGCAACATTTGAAACCCAGGCACTTGTTCTCATTAAATACACAGTACCTCATTCTCATCTACATTTAGGGCTTTGTCTTCATATCCAACAGAGCAGCTGTGCTGCTGTAGCACTTTAGGGAAGCTGCTCCTATGCTGATGGGTTATTCACCTCCTCAAAAGGCTCTTCCCCAGACATAGCACTGTCTACATGAGGAGTCAGATTGGTATTACATGGCTATGTTATTCAGGGGTGTGGATTTTTCACAACCCTGAATGACAGTTATACCAATATAGATCTGTAGTGTAGACATGGCTTAAGGACCCTTTACACTGCCAGAGTGGTATTAAGGAGTTTTTCTAACATACTTAGAGTCTGTTATCACAGCGGCAGATATAGGGCAGGGCGAGCGGGGCGGCTGCCCCGGGCCCCGCACTTCAAGAGGCCCCGCGCATGCGCCATGGCGCATGCGCCGTGTCAAAGGGGGGCCCTGCGAAATTGTGCTGCCCTGGGCCCCGCAAAACCCTCATCCGCCCCTGTGTTATCATATGTACAGGGTGCATTACTTATCAGATATTCACTTATCTTTCAGTGCACACATTTAGTCTGCCTCTGGAGTCTTAAAGAAATGCATCAGTAGTGCTTGTAAAAGCAGGACTTGCAAAGGATTTATGGCAATCTTTGCAGAAGCAGCTCTGACATGACCAATGGGAAAGAAAATTGTAAATATATATTTTTAAATCACAGAACTTTTTTTTCGTCCAATAAAAAAATGCAAATACAATAGAATGGAATTAGGAAGATGTCTCAAGTTATGGATAAGATGTAAAACATAATGCTCATTTGCCTTCAGTTAATTGGCTGAATAGCACGACTTAATCATCTACTAACTTGATCACATCACTATTCATTCTGTTGTCACTGATGCCTGAATTTTAATAGCACCAATTAATTCACATTAGGGACAATTTAGAACAAAAATCAGGTCTGGGGTGGTTGGATGCTGGATTAGTGAAAGCAACTGCACACTGTCACCTTTTGTTATATAAAACTGAATCAGACTGGAACTTAGTTAAAAAACAGTACTTTTGTATCAGGTATATTGAAGATGCTTTACAATGTAATAGACTACAATATATTGGTAGCAAAGCAACTGACTGCTTATGTAAATTCCATCATTAGGCACTCAAGCGCAAATCTGTTTCATTGACAGAGGAAATGTTGAGATTACCTGATATTTTTCCTGACCAAAGATCTATCTTTGGATCTCACTGTGGCCCAGAGAATGAAGCAAAAGAATCTGGCTAAAGAACAGCACCTTTCCACAGTCCATTACTGTGCATTGGCTCAGGTCCGGATCCAAAGACTAGACACGTGAACTGAGATTTACTGAATCTACTCCTCAGCATCTGTAATACTATAAATCTGTCTACGTGCAAGCTGCTTTCCTTTTGTATTAAAGGTTGTGAATTGCAATCACTTTGGCAAAGCAAGTTGTGTTGCATAATACTGATGCAGTTACAGACCTAAGTCTGCTTCATCTTGGCTGTTCTGAATTAATGGAAAAGAAGGGTTATAGACAAACATGAGACTATTACTTTACACACTGTAATGCAGTGGGTCGTTCATCTAATTTCGGATGGTTTTTAATCTGTAGCATTTTAAAAGATTTCTGGATAAATACATTTTATTCTACATATAAATCTTTCAACCAGCTAAAATGCAAACCAATCATACTCTGAATCACTACTGCCCTGTATTTATGTTGCTGTAATTTTCATTTAACTATTTAAATTTACTTATATGACTAAATTACAAAAGTATCTGAGTGCTTCACAATCTTTACTACATTTATCTTCATAATACCACTGTGAGTAGGCAAGTTCTATTAACTCTGTCTATAAAATAGCCATCTGAGGCACAGAAAGGCTAAGACTTGTTCAAAGTCACATAAAAAGTCTGTGGCAGAGCAAGAAATTGAACGTGGGTCTTCTAGGTGCTACGCTAATAGCCTAACCATAGGGCCATCTTTTTTTCTAGCCAACTGTAATCTCAAAGTCACACTGTTGCTTTTTTTGAATACAGTATTTTAATTCAAGTAATTTTAAAAATTATATTTTAAACTCACAGTAAACCAGTTAAAAAAAAAAAGTCAGCTTCTGCCTTTAGTTTGGCTTTTCTGTTGGAGATCTGAGAGGTAATCTACTGTAGAATGCCATGGAAGAAGTTTATAAAACGAACTGCTTCATTTGTATATTCCTGTACACAGGGAAATAGCCAAAATACTTATTCCATGCTAGTTCTCTTTGTGGTGAGCCCTGGGCTACACTAGGGAGTCATTTCAAAATAACCCTCCTTACTTTGAAATATTAAGTGCAGCATCCGCACGACCAAGCCCTTTATTTCAAAATAACAGGCTGGTTATTTTGAAATCTGTACTCCTGCTTTCCTCGGGGAATAACACTTATTTTGAAACAGTGTTATTGTGGATGCTCCACTGCTGCGATTTTGAAGTAACTACTCCCCAGAGTAATTCAAAGTAACTACTCCCCAGTGCTTCCTGGGGCTCTAAGTCAAGGTAGTACGTCCACAATAACGGAGCCTGCCTCGGACTAATTTTGAGGCTTGCCCATAGTGGGGACACGCTATTTCAATTTTGTTATTTCTGGAGTTATTATTTCGAATTCAGTTATTTCAAAATTATTTCCTAGTGTAGACATGCCCTAAGGCTGCGTCTCCATTCGGAACTACGGATGTGAGTCCCAGCTCCCTTACACATACTCGTGCTAGCTTAATGAGAGCTAGGACAAATCTACATTGCCACTCTATTGCACTGCAACTTTCTGGCTCAAGGAAGTGAAGTCTTCTCTTCAAGTACTGCATCTTGCCCACCCCTGGTTTATACAGAAAAGTGCCATGGCCACACTTTCACTTTAAAGCAGTGATGTGGCTGCGCTTTACAGTCCAAATGAGAGTATAAATGGTAGTTGTGGAGAGAATAGCACAGGCAGCAGCAGCATGGCTGAGCCATGCCAAGTACAACCACACCTAAAACAGCTAAGTTGTGCCATTGGTGCATGTGCTATCATGACTTTACTATTTTTATACTTATGCTAGCTTGATGAATGTGTGTTCCTGAGCTGATAATCATATTTCTAGCTCATGTGACAAAGGAGTCTAATTGCACACTCAGGTAGTTTAAATTAATCCACTTTAGAAGTAGATTAAGCTAATTTGTAGAAAGGCACTCTTAGGGTACATCTAGACGACATTCTTTTTTCAAAACGAGATATGCAAATTCTGTGCTAGTTTGCATATCTTCTGATCGCTTTTTCAAAAGTGGTTTTTTCAAAAGTGAAAGCAGTTTAGATGGGTGGTTTTTTTTGTTTTTTTTTAAAGAACCCCCCTTTTTCGAGAGAACCCTAGACATCTCATTTTTTAAGGAAGAAGGGTTCTTTCGAAAAAGGGAGGTTCTTTCAAAAAACCCTCGTCTAAACTGCTTTCACTTTAGAAAAAAAACACTTTTGAAAAAGTGATTGGAAGAAGATATGCAAATTAGCACAGAATTTGCATATCTCCTTTCAAAAGAAGAACGTAGTCTAGATGTACCTTTAGTGTAGAGTAAATGTGTCCACATGGGGAACTAGTTCAAAATAGTATGGTATTGCCACCCCTACTTCTGTGCTGCTGCCTGCAGAGCTGGCCCTCAGTTAGAAGCCACCACTCTCCAGCATAGGCGGCGAGTTATATGGGCTCGTGGTGCCCATGCTCCAGCGATATTCAGAGCAGGGGGCCCTGCTCCAGCAATATTTGGAGCTGGGTCTCTCCCCTGGCCTTGCCTGGAGTGGGCCCTGGCCCCCACCTGCCGGCGCGTCCTCCCTCCCGGCCCCCGCGGACGCCACGGCAAGTTGCTGTGGCGGGCCGGCCCCGCCCCCATGCCCTTGGGGCTCATGTGCACACTGCGCGCCAGACAGAGGTGACGGCACGCGGCGGCCTCACCCCGGGTGGACGCTGCAGCAAGCGGGTGCGGCGGGCTAGCCCTGCCCCTGCACCCTTGCGGTGCATGCTCACGCCATGCGCTGGGTATTTTAAATGCCAGCAATGCGGCAGGCAAGGGGGAGGGAGTCCACCCGGGGCCTGGGAGGTGAGCTCAGGGAAGCACCCACCCTCCTGCAGCAGCCAGGACCTGGCAGGCAACCCCGCGGGGCAAACGCCCAGACTCCGCAGCCCCTGAAGGAATGGGCAGCGGATGCCGGAGCGGCCTATACCCCCTCGATGGACAGAGGGGCGGCAGGGCCTGATCACAGACTCCAGCCCCGCAAACTGGAAAGCAGAAGGTAGGGGAGGGGGAAAAATAGAGGGAAGGGGTGGGAGAGGAAGAGACTTGTGCTGAGGGGAGGGGGGCAGGTCAGGAGAAGAAAGGGGAAGGCACCAAGGGACAGGGTACAGGAGAGACAAATGCCAGGGGGCCAAGTGGAGACAATGAGGAAAAGGGCAGGAGGGGAGGTGTCAGTGGGAAGGGGACAGGGTGATGCTGTGAGAGGAGAGGGTAAGGGCATTGGGGGCTAGAGGGGAGGTGCTGGGAGAAGGCTTGAAAGAAGGGGTGGGCATGAGGAAGGCAGGGATGGAGAAAGGCATGTGTGAGGGTACAGGGGCATGAGGGGAACGGAGGCAGAGGGTGGTGAGGGGGTGGGCATCAGGGAAAAAGAGGGCAAAGGGGGCAGGGGCAGTGAGGGAAGGGGGAGGCACCAGGAGGGTGCAGGGGTAAGGAAAGGTGCAGGTGCCTGGGGATTCTGGGGGTGAAGCAGAAGGGCAGACACCTGCAGGGGAGGGACCAGCACCAGAGGAGAGAGGCAGGACAGGTGTGTAGAGGGAGGTGTTAGGAGAGGGGATGAGGAGGGGTAGCTCACATGATCAGAGTGGGGCTACTGGAGGAGTGGGCACAGGGTGGAGGGGGGCAGGTTGCAGGAAGGCTGAGGGCAGTAAGAAGGGCAGGAGTCAGGACAGCAGAGGAGGGTGAGGAGTTGGGGGACAGCAGGCACCAGGGGAGCTGATGGAGCAAGGGGAGGAGACACGGCAGTAGAGAGAAAAGGTAGAGATTTATAAGATATTTATTAATAACTTGGGTGCCACAGTGGCACATCCAAACAAGCCACATGAACTCAGTACTGGTACACAACACAAAATTCATTCTGCTCATGGGAGGAAACTCTTAGGCTATGTCTATACTGGCGGCTTCTTGCGCAAGAACATCTTGCGCAAGGGTTCTTGTGCAAGAAGTCTTGCACAAGAACATGTCCATAAGGCCATGTGCGAGCTGTGCTTTTGCACAAGAGCATCCATGGCAGCGTGGACACTCTCTTGCACAAGAAAGCTCTAATGGCCATTTTAGCCACAGGGTTTTCTTGCGCAAGAAATCCCTGCCGAGCATCCACACTGCCTTCTTGTGCAAGAGAGCTTACACCTGTTAGAAAAGAGCATAGCTCTTGCGCAAGATGCCCTCTCTTACCACGCCGTACTGTAAATTCCTTGCGTAAGAGCAGGCGGGCAGTGTGGATGCTCTGCGGGTTCTTGCGCAAGAACGGCTGTACTTGCGCAAGAAGCCGCAAGTGTAGACATAGCCTTAGAGGGAACACTTCCTCCAGCCTATATGCCCCTGAGTTAATGTCACACACATTGGGTTAATGCAATTGCAGGATAGTTGCATGAGGGGGGGTTGGTGGGGGCCAAACTAATCCCTGTTGGTAGGAGGATGGTGGGAAAAGTCCTTCGAGAGGGGTGACATGACACCTTTTACTTCTGGTCATGTGTTCATCTTGCCCCGAGCAAGTTACCTCCAGAGGCCTGGCTAATGGGGGTCAGGGAGTGTGGCTAATGGGGGTCAGGGGTGTGGCTAATGGGGCACCACCAAAAATTATACAAACCTGCCACCCCTGCTTTCCAGTGCCCAGCTCTGAAGGCAGAAGCAAGGGTGGCAGCCTTCTTCAAATGTGAGTTCGCAGCCAACAGCTGCTCTTCAGCTGCTGAGCTGTGAAGGCAGTGTAGAAGGGTGGCAATAACACAACCTCCCCTTCCTAAAATAACCTTGTAACTCCTTGCAACTCCCTTTTGGGTCAGGACTCCCAATTTGAAAAAATCTAGTCTTCCCCCCATATTGGTGTAGTACAGGGTAAAAAGCACAGAAAAGACCAGATTTCAGGGGGAGGGGAAGAACCAAATTTCGTGGTCAGTAACACGTTTTTCATGGTTGTGAATTTGGTAGACTCCCCCTAAAAATATATGCATAAAATATGAAGCTGCTCTGTGCAGTCCTGTTCAGAAGCTTCTGCAAATTTTCTTTCCTTAAACATATATAGGCTCCCATTTTCTACTGCATTTATTCTATTCACATGAATCTATTGATACAAATAGACTGAATAACTGTGCTTTCACCCCATTGTACCTTGAGAGCACACAGTACAAATACACTAAATTATTCCCAGACAAGAGCACCAATTTCCAGTTAGCAACTTACATTCAGTGGCTTTCTGGACGCATGGCACATTCCCAAGCAGTTACTTTTTTTGGCTGACTATAAATTATAAATTATAATAAATTAACTTATTTCTGTCTTCTCACTTGTTTTTCTGGTGCCTGGTATTGTATCTTTCACATCACCTATATAACAGCAGATGGAACATCAATCACACATTATACTTTGCCTCCTTTCCTTAAGAGAAGGCAATTACAGACAGACATTGACTTATTATTTTGGAAGCCTGAATCAGTCTTGCCACTTTTAGCCCGTTACCTTGTCTATCTATATTTAACCATTAGATAGAGTTCCACACATCAGCTCAATACATACAAATATAGGAAACACCAAACTGAATCAGACAGGTGAACCATATCATTTTGTATACTGCCTGATAATGGGCAGGACCAGATGCATCAGAAGATGCTGCAGGAAAACCTAGTCAACAGTTATGAGAACACATCCATAGAGGAAAAGGTTTCCTATATTTCTCCCCTATTCCTATGAATGGATGGTTTAAGCTTACAACAATGAGGTTTTATATACTAATGTGAATTAAAAAAATGCTTTGAGTTTAAGCAGTCTCAGCCTACTACAACTGCAAGGGGTACTAATCTGGATAGAAGAGTCTTAAAAAGGAAAAAGCCAGTTCAAAAGGTTCCAGCTGCTACCTCTACCTATTCTCTATGGCTACATCTACACTGCAGTGCTATTTTGGGATACTGGAGTATCCCAAAATAGTTATCCTACGTCTTAACAGCAAGCCCATTTGTAGTGTGGGCACTATTTGAAAACCCCAGGGTGGGCGGGCTGATGCCCGCCCACTTCTAAAAGCCCCTCCCCCCGCCTTGGTGGGCAACACCTGGCCCTGACAACCCACCTCACTGGAAGTCAGGAGGCAGGGCCAGAGATATAAATGCCCTGCCAGAGAAGCCAGTGTGAGCCCAGCACTGGAGGGAGCCAGAAGCCTCCTCTGTGTACCCAGAAGCAGCGCTAGACCCAGGAGAGGCTGAACACTGGCCTGGGCTGCGGGGCCCCTACTAGACAGTGACCTGGAGGGACTGCTTGCCTGGCTGGGGGTTCCAGACCTATGAAGCCCAGAAGACCTCCAACAGGTTCAGGTACTACCCCAGAGGAAGAAGGGAATAAACCCAGGGGTGACAGACCACTGTTTGGCTGAGCCAGAACCAGGGCAGTATGTTTTGGAGTGGATCCACGCTGACGCAGCAGCAGACGGCTCTGCTGCTACTAGGGCCCTGGGCTGGGATGCGGTGGAGTGGGTAGGCACTCCTACTACCCTACCTTGGGTGGTAGTCTTCCCCCCATGGCTGTTACTGCACATCAGCCTGCACTTGTTGGACCCCCACCTGAGCAAGGGGACCCAGCTGGGTGCATGTACCAAGACTGTTGAACTGTATGTTTGCCTGCTGTCTTGCCCCAAACTGAGGCTTGGGCCACTGAACTCTTTACTTGCCACCCCGTCCCGAACAAAGGCTTGGGACTCAGAACTATTTCCCCGTTTACCACCCGCCCCAAGCAGGGCCCTGGACTGTTTATTGATCAGCCACCAGCCCTGAAGAGCTGAAGGGCCTAGCTAGTTCCCCAAGAGACTAAGCAGGGGGTAGTGGGGCAGAGTGCTCGCCCACTGACCCTGAGGGGGGTGGCGCCCCTCCCCAAGCCCTACAGGCTTACACCGTTATTTCGGAATATAACAGGCTCATTATTCTGATGTCCCTGTAAACCTCATTTCACAAGGAGTAAGGGATGTTTCAGAATAGCGGGTTATTTTGTAATTTGGTGCTGTGTAGACAGCTTATTTTGTAATTTGGCACTATTTCAAAATTGACTTGAAATAAGCTACAATTTGGGTAGCTCTAATTGAGTAGCTTATTTTGAGCTATGGGTGCAGTGTAGACACACCCTATGAATATTGTTTGGCACCAAGTTCAATGCAAATAGACAATGGAGTGAGAAAAGACACTAGAGCCTCCAATAGGTGGAGGTCAGAAAGAAATTCCAAGGTGTGGAGGGGGTAAAACAGGAGGCAATTGCTCATACACGGTTTTCCTTTTCCCATCTTCAACTTCTTAATTCCAATTTAGGGAATGAAATCTCATGAGTAGCTGAAGATCTCTCCTCACCCCCATTCATGTGAGAGAATTAGCATATGTGTATTCAGTTCCCTGCTCGGATTTCATATATCACTTAAGTTATCTGTCTGCTCCCACCAGCTCAACTGTTAGCAGAAATGTATAATAAACATTAGGACTCAAGTGAGGCCTCTTGTATATACTACAAACATATCTTTCCTCAAACCATTTTCAGCTATCTTCCAATTTGTGCCATCTGACAGCTCCCCCATCTAAACAGATATACTTTTCAAAGTCAGAGCTGCTCTCATGTCCAGCAGGTAGCACTCAAAGTGGAATAAAACAACTGCATCATCTACATTTCTGAAACTGTGTTAGCTAATCAGTGATTTATAAGGTTTGTTGTTTTTAGGAAACCCCTCAGTATTCAAGGAAACTGGGCCAGGGTATTCTGATTCAGAAACCATTTGTATCAATCAGTACTCAATGATAGGGCAAACAGAAACATAACACAAAGGAGCAGTGTGAATGTTCATTCCATACACTACCCACATCTAGTGACCTTTTACTTTTGTAACATGCATTCCCTCTTTCCGTCTCCTACACTTCACTTTTTGTCCTCCATTGCTGAGATAAGAGGCCTTGGTTAGACTTACTCCAAATAGCTGCAGTGCCATAACAGAAGGGGGAGCTATCTACTCTTCTGAACAGGAACGTGTCAGAAAGAGAAGTGAGGGAATTACCATTTTAAGATGATTTCAGCAGATCTGTTTATGGGGGTAAGATCAGGCCCTTAATTTGTAGATTCTTGCCTTACCTTTGATTTTTCCATTTGCAACTACAATGATTTATAAAATACTAAATACAGTATGGCTCCACAAGAAAGCTTCTCTTCAAAGATAAAGGGAACATCATTTTGGAGAGAGGCACTGGAGGTGAAGGCATGAAGACAGAGTGTACATATTTTGGACTGGATCATCCCACTGTAGGAAAACCCATAGGGGAGAGTTCTGAAAAAGGAAGCATGTGCAAAATATCCCTGCAGAATTCCTCCCCGATCATTCCCTTGTGGCATGAGAGGTTTGTCTTCCACATGGAACCCAACAATAAACACCTGGAAAATACTTAAGGATTCAAGTGCAGCCAATGTAGTTAAATCAGAGGTTTTGTGACACTGCACTAGGGACTAGATTCACAAAAGGACTTAGGTGTGTGCCACTGTGGGCACCTAAATCCTAGAATCAGCCCATAGGAACACACACCTCTAAGACATCCAAAAATCACTCAGCACTTGAATTTTTTGCAGTAAAGGCATTTATGTTTCTACCTCTGAGCATGAGCACTGCAGCTGCATGGGAGGTATCCAAATGTCCAAGATACCATATTCACTGACCAAGAGTAGGTAGGTAAGGTTCCACCCCCTCGACCTAATTCACCTCCGGGGCCTGATTTAGAAACGCAAACTCAGACCTCACCTTCTAGATCAGGCCCCTAACAGGTAAGCTCATACAAAATGAGGGAGATTGGGGAGAGCAAGTCTTTCAGAACTTTTAACACAGTGGTAAGAGTATTTACCTAGGACATCTCTGGTTCAAGTCCTCCCCTCCCCCTGAAGTGGAAGAAGGTTTGAACAGGAATCTACCACCTTTCCGATAAGTGCCCTAGCCAGTGGTCTATGGGATATTCTTATGTGAGGCTCCCTCAGTTTCTCCTGTTGAAGTGGAGGTATTCTGAATTTTTTATTTATGTATCCATCAACGTTCAGTATCACCATGCCTAAGTTTCTTTGTGAATCTAGCCCTGTGATGCATCAGAGGAATGCTGGCCGGCATTCAGCGACTAAAGGGTTAAACTTAGGTAGCTAGGAGGTGTTGGCAGGGAGTCAGGAAAGCCAATGAGAAAGACTACTGAAATTTAAATTGAATCGATATACCTGCCTGCTGCTCTCTTTGTGTGAGTTTTAAACTAGGAGCTGGGGGAAACAAGATGAATTGACAGGCAGAACTACCATGCTTACAAGAAATACAGGGCAAGGAAATGGACTGGACTTTGAAGTGGATCGTCAGCAAATAGGGGAAAAATGTCTAGTTGCGATCACTTTTTTTGTTTTGTTATTTGGTCAGCTTCTCTGTGCTAAGTCCATGTGCCACCCCTCCACACCATTCACTGTATCTAAGTTACTCCCAGAGATAACAGTTTCTCTGTGTTTTAATCTATTCTTCTGAGTTGCTCTAACACCTAGCAATAGGGTTGCCAGATACTTTCACAAAAAAGGTTGCTGCACCTTTAAATATCCTCCCGCTCCTTGCTCCTCCTGCCCTCCCTCGCCAGTCGCGAAAGAAACTGAAAATACTAGACATATTAGAGTTCTTTGAAGGGGTTAACAAACATGCGGACAAGGGGGATCCAGTAGATACAGTATACTTAGATTTTCAGAAAGCCTTTGACAAGGTCCCTCACCAAAGGCTCTTGTGTAAATTACATGGCCATGGGATAAGAGGGAAGGTCCTTTCTTGGACTGAGAACTGGTTAAAAGACAGGAAACAAAGGGTAGGAATAAATGGTAAATTTTCAGAATGGAGAGGGGTAACTAGTGGTGTCCCGCAAGGGTCGGTCCTAGGACCAATCCTGTTCAACTTATTCATAAATGATCTGGAGAAAGGGGTAAGCAGTGAGGTGGTAAAGTTTGCAGATGATACCAAACTGTTTAGGATAGTCAAGACAGAAGCAGACTGTGAGGGACTCCAAAAAGATTTCACTAAACTGAGTGATTGGGCAACAAAATGGCAAATGAAATTTAATGTGGATAAGTGTAAAGTAATGCACATCGGGAAAAATAACCCCAACTATACGTACAGTATGATGGGGGCTAATTTGGCTACGACAAATCAGGAAAGAGATCTTGGAGTTATTGTGGACAGTTCTCTGAAAACTTCCACGCAGTGTGCAGCGGCAGTCAAAAAGGCAAATAGGATGCTCGGAATTATTAAGAAAGGGATAGAAAATAAGACCCAGAATATCTTACTGCCCCTGTATAAAACTATGGTACGCCCACATCTTGAATACCGTGTACAGATGTGGTCTCCTCACCTCAAAAAAGATATTTTGGCCTTGGAAAGGGTTCAGAAAAGGGCAACTAAAATGATTAGGGGTTTGGAACGGGTCCCATATGAGGAGAGGTTAAAGCGACTGGGACTTTTCAGTTTAGAAAAGAGGAGACTGAGGGGGGATATGATAGAGGTATATAAAATCATGAGTGGTGTGGAGAAGGCCGATAAAGAGAAGTTATTTATTAGTTCCCTAAATAGAAGAACTAGAGGACACCAAATGAAATTAATGGGTAGCAGGTTTAAAACTAATAAAAGAAAGTTCTTCTTCACACAGCGTGTAGTCAGCCTGTGGAACTCCTTGCCAGAGGAGGCTGTGAAGGCTAGGACTATAATAGAGTTTAAAGAGAAGCTAGATAATTTCATGGAGGTTAGCCTTTTATGGACCTATTAGCCAGGGGATAAAATGGTGTCCTTGGCCTCTGTTTGTCAGAGGCTGGAGAGGGATGGCAGGAGACAAATCGCTTGATCATTGTCTTCGGTCCACCCTCTCTGGGGCATCTGGTGCTGGGCACTGTCGGCAGACAGGATACCGGGCTAGATGGACGTTTGGTCTGACCCAGTACGGCCATTCTTATGTTCTTATGAAATGTAAAATTTTGGTTTTTTTTAAACCAGACAGGGGCCAGAAATAACAGACTGTCCGGGTGAAAACCAGACACCTGGCAACCCTACCTAGCAACCAAGTATGCTTTATCAACGATATCTTTTTATTTTGTTAAATCACCTTTATTTTAAGGTGATGATGATATGATTCTTGTGTCCTAAAAGGTAGCATCAGGTCATCATATACAACAGCTATTGATTGCATACATACATACCATGTGGAGAAAACTTGATGCACTGGGCTGTTATAATTTGGACAATAGAGTTTAACAGATTTAAAGCCTAATGAATTCTGGCATCTCACTTTTGTTGCAGTATTCTGCTGTAGAAGCAATTTTATAAAAATTACCCAGGAGTTCATCCTTCGGGACTGTCTACACGAGGGATGTTTTTTTATCAAAATATATCACCATCACCAACACCCATTAAACTCCTCTGATTTTAACAATGTTAAGAGGTTTAGCCTATAAGTGCCACTAGCCCTATAAGTGTAGTGTAGAGTTCAGGTGATGTGCCCAAATTGAACTGTTCAGGGTCCTTTCAAATGGGATGATTAAGCTGTACACTGATCTTGGCATACTATTGTAAAAGCACCCTTCACTTTTTCCCGTAACTCCTTTTCACCTCTTCTTTTGTGGAGAAGGGATGATACAGGTGATGTGAGCAAACCCTCCCTCTTACCAGTCACACATTTTACTGTCTAGCTGAGTGAAATGCCAACACATGCACTATGCAATAAATGCTAGTTTTAATCTAAAGTAACAAACATTACAGATTCAGTGGATATTAACTTTTGCCATGTGATGGGGTATGTGCCCTTTGTAACTCTGATTTGGTCATGTAACTGTGGACAAGAAATATTTCTTAGCGTTTCTGTATATCACACCCTTGTTCCAGTCATGCTAGTATATTAAGGTTCTTTTTTTCTTTCAAATTTAGAAGTATGGAAAACAAACTTGATGTATAATGGCCACAATGCATTAGTCATGCACTACTGTAAATTTCATTGCACTAGTCACATTACCCATAAGTAAGATATCTTTATTATTACTTTAAGTATTAAGTCAAATATTTTCACATTAGCATGTAGACATGAAAAATGTATTCCTAACTGTGCAGCCTAAACCAAGGGCCTGTTCAGTGTTGCCATCTCTCATGATTTTTCAAGTCTCATGATCTTCAGGCCCCACAAAGGGGACAATTGGCCTGAGGCCCAGTGATTCAAAAGGGCCCAGGGCTCTTGGCTGCTGCTGCCATCGCCACTACTATGGCAGCAGCAATGGCTGGAGCCCCAGGCCCTTTTCATTGCCACTGGAGCCATTTACAATGTGCTCCAGAGGTGCAGAGGAGTTCCTGGGGGAAGCTAACCCCAGCACTGCTCCTTCTGCAGCATGGAGCCAGCCCCCCACTTTGCCCAGGGTCCAGCAAGTCTGTCAGCCCCACTGTTGTCAGTGTTTTTTGTAGAGCCCCATGTGTTGGAATCAGATTGGATGAAAAAAAAAAAAAAAAATCCACCCTTCATTAAACAAAAAAACCCCACACAATTTGAATCCTGAAGGCTGTGGAAAGCTTCAAAACATGAATTAAGTGTACCTTAATAATGTCTATTTCCTGAGGCTTTATTTTGTAATAATCTCTGGATGTTTAATTCTACTGTAACCCATCAGGGCTCATAGAGGGGCTCTTCCCCCTCTGGATCAGTGGGCAACCACTCCGCCTCAATCCACCGAGTCCCTATGGTCCTGGGTCTCAGACCTGCGATCAGACCAGATCAGCAGTCAATAAGCCAGTGTATTTAATTAGAGGCCCACACCCTGGTACAAGGCAGGGTAACAAACAAACAGTCATGGAAGATTATGCCCTGGTTCAGGGCAGAGCCGTATACAAATTTACTGGGTTAGTAGCATACGCCCTGGTTCAGGGCAGGACAGCAAACCCAGTCAGTGGCAGGGTACATAGTTAGTAGCCCAGGGCCTAGTGCAGGGAGGGCAGCACTACAAGCAGTCAGAGGCCCAGGCCCTGGTTCAGGGTGGGGTGGCAAACAAACAGTAGTTAGTCTATACAGTTAGTAGCTCACAGTAAACAATCAGTCGGGTGTCCTTGTTCAGGGCGGAGGAGATCTGGCAAACCCAGGCAGTTGGCCTGAAGTAGTGGAAGGAGAGAGACTGCTCTATTGCTGTTAGGGCCCTGGGCTGAAATGCAGTGGAGTGGGTGGCAGTCTGCTGAGGGGTCAGTGGGGATCTGGACTGCAACATGATGACCGGCTCTGGCTCTGCCAAGCTATTGTCGGCTATCCCTGGGCTTCTTCTGTTCTCTCCCTCCACACATACCTGGGCCTCCAGCAAGTCCTCTGGGGTGCGTGGGCTCGGACGCTCTGGCAGGGGTTGACCTTCCTCCCAGTCACTGTCTGTCAGGGGTTCTGGTGGTCCCGGCCAGTCCTCAGCCTCCTGCAGGTACGGTGGTCCAGGCCAATCCTCAGACTCCTAGCTTGGGAGCATGGGGCAGGTGTCTGGTTCCTCTGGTGGCTGGGCCCAGACTGAGGTCTTAGGCTGGGTTTATAGTCCTAGCCACACCTCCTGACTTCCAGTCAGGGCAGTGGGTGGGGCCAGACTCTGCCCAAGAGGGCTCACAGAGGGGGGCTCTTCCCCCTCCAGGTCAGTGGGTGGCCACTCCACCTCACTACACCTATCTTATGATTTTTGAAAGTATGGGGTTGTCAGTACTACAAGAACACCCAGGAACCATGATGCCCATAGATAATGTTGTTCAACAGCTGAGTAGTCAAAGCCACAGAGTGGGATACAGCAGAAAGGAGCTCTCGCAGAATACCTCCGGGTCTGCAAGGTAACATGGATTGAAGAGTACTTGATCTCCAGTTCCACACTCGGCTCTGACCCAGAAAATTAAAGTTTAAAAGTCATGGAAGTAGATGAACTTGACAGAGGACAGATTCCTGCTGAGCAGAGAACACATGCTGGGGAGCCAATGGTTCCCCATTTCTCAGTTTTGAGGTCTTCTGCTCTGATTTGCCCCTACTCATTTCCTAGCAGAAGGGAATATTTGGGTCTTAGAAAATGTATTAGAGTCTATTTTTTAAAAAACCAAATCCTTACATATATATTACATGATTTCAAAATCAGGTATACCTTCCAGTCGTCGATTTATACGTATATTTCACTGGTTATAAAATCAGTGATGCATTAAATAATTCTAATCTAGTCTCTTGGGTAGTAACACAGATTTGGGATGCAGAACTGATGTTCAGAACTTTCTTGAAACTTTCAAAGTGGTGGAATTTCACTCATTTAAGCCTGGTCTACACTAGAAAATTTAAGGGCAAAAATTCCATGGTTTTGCCATTAGCACACAAGTAGTTTACACAAGGTTTTGGCAGCACTGAACAGTCTCAAATAAACCTGCAGTAATCTAAATCAGGACTTGATTCTGCATCATCAACTCACATTGACTTTAGGCCTCACTTCTTCTGATCTAGGTACTGATTTAAGAATCACTTATTTCCAACTGCCTTTCCAAAACAAAATATTAAAGAGTTACCTTATAAAAGAAATTGGTACGTCCCACAGATCCAATTTTCCCGCAGTGGTTCATGAAACAAATGTTTCCTTCAGTAGCCCCATAAAACTCACACATCTTGATGTCACCAAATCGGACTAAAAATTCTTGCCACACATCACTTCTTAATCCATTTCCTATTGCCATGCGAACTTTGTGATCTTTTTCTCCTTCTTTCTATTAAAAAAGATAAATTAAAATTTTAAAGAGTAAAGTATTGTAAAAGGTATTTTTCATTGTACCAGATATTAAAGAAAAAAATGTGCAAACTTACAGAAGTCCAACAAAGCACAAGAGAAACTAAGTTAAAGTAAATTATATTGCATTTCTAATGTTGCGAACTATATCTAGTATACAGCTGTAATTCAGCAAACATTGAACCAGTGTTATAAATATGCATGTCAACTGACTGCAACAGTTAAAATGCTGCCTAAAATGAATATTAAAGAAAGGATGCTTGGGTTAGAGAATATGAATATATGCAGGTTTTAGAAAAATCAACCTATCATTCTTCTGTCTAGAACAATTTTTAATTTAAAATTGACATTGAAGAGGGGTTAGCAAAAGAATAGGGAAAGCAGAAATTACATAACAGATTTACATTAGGAGATGTTCAGTCTCCTCCATGTTCTTTCAAAACTGTTAACTGTAGAAGTGGCCAAGATTTTATGAAATTGCAAATTATAATTAGAGTATATTATAATGTTCTAATTAGAGTATCTGATCCATCTCTCCTATAGCAATTCCAAAATTGAGATTCGTAATATCTCAATTTTATTCAATGTTACTTGGACTATTTTAGCCTCCTTATACACGGCAATCTCTTACTATTGCTAACTCTTATGATTTTCTCAATGGAATCACAATATTGGGCATTTTTATTAAAGTACCAGGTCTTGGATTCAGTTGATCACATGAGAATCTCAGCTTTTATTTAGAATAAAGTTTCTAGTGATTATGGTTGCAGGGAAAAGCTTGGAAATGTGATCCAAATGTATCCAAAAGGCTCCAACACTAAAAAAGGAAAATAAAAAAAAACACTTAAAAAAAAAATCTCATGATTTCAAAGCTGAACCCATTTCCTGAATGACTGGGCCTGGTAATACTTAATCCCCCTAAGTGAGATGAGAGCATGAATTAAATATAGGTTTTTATGAGAGACCACTATAAGCTAGTAAGTCAAGAGTGAAACTGCAACAATTATAGTCATACAAAGAATGCATTGGAGACTTGGGGTACATCTACATTGGAATAAAAGACCTAGGCATGGCTGTGGTTGGCTTGGGTCTGCTGACTCAGGCCACAGAGCTAAAAACTGCTGTGCAGTTATTTGGGCTTGGGCTGGAGTCTGGGACTCTCTCCCCTTTATTTTTTAATCATTAAATAAACTTTTAGATATGTTTATAGTGACATTAAGTGTTATATGTTAAATAAAGCAGTGGTCATAGTTGGATCTAGTAAGCTGGTGTGTACTGGTTTTTTGGAAGCAGTAAATTCCTCTTGCCAGCAGAGGGGACACTGTGAGCACAGGAGACCTCAGGCTCCTTGGTCCTCAGTTTCAGTGCAAGCGCCTCCATGGCTTGAAGCGTCCTGTTCAGGAAAAATCCAACTGTGCCTCATGGCTCTGAGCTGGAGCATGCTCAGTCCTATGCAGCCTGGTCAGTACTAGGAGCTGAGAGAGGCTTGAGCGTATTCAAGGAGAATAGACTTTGTGAGATTTTTGACTGCTATCATCAAAATAGTCTCTAAGCATGTACAAAGTGCAATTTTTCCCAAAGATCTATACATTCCTCAAATATGAGCACATTTTCATAGGGACAGCAAAAAGTCATGCCCCAACTAATTTTCAACATGCTGCTTCCAAGCATGGGACCTCTACTGTTCAAAGAAAAGATTACCAGAGTTTTGTGTTTGTTTTTATTTTAAAATACATGGGTCAAACAATATATCTCCTCCCCAGCTTTGATCTTGGAAATGGCTGAAGTGTTCTTGCTGAAATTAAAGTCAGGCTGAGGCAAACCTATAGCATGTGAAATTTCAGCACAGACAGTGGTAGTTTGGCAATGTTATAAGCAACTAAACATAGGATCTTTGGTGTAAAGCCACTTTAATCATACCAGCTTCACCTATTATACTATATAGATAAATAGGCTTTTCTAATACACTACTGCATTCCTGATAAATGATAAACTCAGGTCAGACAACCCTACTAACACTGGCCACTCTAGAAAACAGGGAGACATATTTCAAGCTATGCATGTTACATGGAGCTCCATTGTTAGACCTCAGAACACCATAGTGGAGAGAGTATTTCAGTACACATTTCAAATGAACTCTGAATTTCATTTTTTTTTTAAACTGTGGAAGTTCTATTCCACTATCTTGGTCAAAAGTGCACATTTTTCTTCTCTTCCCCTTTCCCATCCATTCCCTTTAAGAATGGATAACAGTGTGAGAGAAGAGCAACATCTTTATTAGTTTTGAGAACCCCACTTCAATGAACCAGAAATAAATCAACATTTTATACAAGTTTGTCAAATCATAGGACTGGGAGGGACCTTGAGAGGATATCAATTTCAGTTCCCTGCACTCATGGCAGGAATAAGTATTATCAAGATGAGGGGTGGGTAAACTATGGCCCATTGGGCTTTTTAATCTGGTTCCCACTTCCTGGTGGAAGCTCGAGAGTGAGGGCTTGCCTTTCCTTGCTCTGAGCAGCTCCCAAAAGCAGCGACAGCAAGGGGATTCCATATAGTACGCCCGTCCCAAGCACCATCTCTGCAGCTCTCATTGGCTGGGAACAGCAGCCAGTGGGAGTTTCAGGGGGAGAGGGGAATGCCTGCAGATGGGGCAGCACAGAGCCATGTGACTGCGTCTCTACATGGGAACTAGGAGGGCAGGGGGAGAGGGACATGCCTCAGGAATTGATTTCAGGTAAACGTTATCTAGATTCTGCACCCCTGAGTCCTCCCATGCCTCGGTCCTCTGTCCTAGCCTTGAGCTCCACCTCCTGAATCTCTCCAGCCCAGCCTGGAACATCCTCCTAGCATCGTAAACACCCCATCTCCAACCCCATCCCAGACTGCACCCCCCCACCCATCCCTTCACCTCCCTTCTTGTGCTCTCATTCCCAGCCCCTATTGAAGGCTTCCTCCTGCCCTCTAAACTATTTGGTCCGAGCCTGGAGCACACTCCTGCACCCTGAACGCTTCGTTTTTGGCCCAACCCCAGACCCCACACTCCCAGACAGAGCCCTCACCAACCCCAAATTTTAGGAGCATTCACAGTCCTCCATACAATTTCCATGAAAAAGATGGGTTCCTCTAATTTTGCCCATCTCTGATCTAGACCATTCCTGATATTGGCATCTCTTAAGCATGCAAATATCAAAAGCATCCATTGCCTACTGCAATCTCTGTTCCACTCACCTACGCTTTTCTTTGCTTTCCCAGCCTCCATGTTTTTACCTTTCCTCTACTGCTCTGTGACCTCACTTTGCAGTAAGACTTATGCAACCACCATTTCTATAAAGTCCCATACAATGTTGTTCTTTTCCTGTCCCTGCTGATCTGTTATCTTGTTTCAACATAGGATGCATTATTCAGCATGATGGGACTGACAGAAGGTATTATCAGCAACAATAGGATCTAAATGCTGCAGTGCCTGACTTTGTCAAATTTGGATTTCACATCACATACCACAGTGTAGCTTTTCACACATTTGAAAGATGCGATGAGATTTTTACCTGTATTTTAAATTTACCAAATACTGAAGTGTTTGACTACCAATAGATTGACGGGGGGGGGGGGGGGGGGAGATAGTATTTAAACAATCTTGCATTTCAGTAAAAAAGCTTTGGGATTCATTTTGCTTCTAGAAAACTTTTCATCCTCTAATGCTATAAAATAGACAACTAGCCAATTTGATTTAAAATAGTAACTTTTTAAAACTTATTTTTCTTTCAGATTTCATTGCTACACTGAAATTAATGTGTCAGTTCCTGAACTGCAGTTACCCCTTGTTGAGGTCATTGATTTCTCAGTCATTCACATTTAAAGAATTCTGGTAACACCCCACAGAAAACAAAACAAAGAACTACTTTCATTGAAATAATTTGTTCAACAATGAACAGAAGTGAGAGAGAGAAAGAGGGATTGAGAGAGAAAGAAAGTATACATAGATTGAATGGCTCATTCATAAGCCAAGGGAAATTGAAACTCTTTAGAGATAAAGTTAAGATACAGGTAACTGTTTCTATTTATACTTGTCAGGAATAAAGAGAACATTGCTGATGGTATGCTGAAGAACAGTTCCACACAAGGGAAAAGATTTATTTCCACCAGTGGAAATCCAGAGTAACTATTGCAAAGTCAATAATGCTCTCCAACTTCAACCTCTTTGTCTGCTTTGCATTGCTCCTGTACAAAGTGGCCCTAAACTCAGTGCAACTAGACCCCAAATCTCTCTCTGAATAGGCAGATTTTCAGAAGGAGAAGAAACACACATTGCTGAGGATCTTGGCCAAGGTCTCTTTGTGGCTATAATTTTAATGCCATCAACAGTACAAGACGGGGTGATGTATCTAGCAATTCCTCCAAAGGCACAAAGGAGACACATGAAGTCACTAGTGGTTTTAGTACCTTTCCTAAAAGTGGGGGCTGTCCTAAAAGCATACTGTTCAACCATCCCTGCAGTCCAACTCCACACACTTCAATTCTTTATCTAGATGTAATTGTTGAAGTTATAAGGCTTGTAATTTAATCAAGTTCATAATGGTGACATGAACCCATTAAGGGAGAATGGTCTGTGCAAGAAGCTTCCTGAGACATTCTGTGGACAGGGAGAGCAGCTGGAGCAACTGGAGAACTGTATACTAATTTAGTTGACTTTGTGTCATCTCTTACTAGGCCAGTATTCAGGAAATGCTGGCTTTGGGTAGGGATAGGCCATTGCATACACACTCACAGTCCCAATGGCTGGGAGCTTTGATCAGAGACTGTGGAGGGGCAAAAGGTGCTTTTCCTGTTCACAGAAAGTAATATCTGGCCACAAAAGGGTTGTGCCACAATCCAACAATATGCTCCAGTGTCGGGGAGTTTCTTACCATTTTCCCTTTCTGCAACCCATGCAGGGCCAGCCTTAGACCAAATGGCATCCCACACAAGGAGCATCTTTGGCATCCCATCCATTTGTTAAACTTTTGAATAACTTACAGCACCATGAGCCCAGCACTCCCTCCCCCCAAATCTGTGTCCCCCTAATTCTAAAATCCAGCCCTGAACCCACATACCGATTTCCAGAATTTTATGGAAGTTTTCAGAATTCCACTACATGCAGACAAATATATGCCAAGCCTTGGGACTAAATATTCAACCCATTAAAAACCAGCAAAGCTTCAAAAAAAAATCTAAACTGAAGTCAGTCTAGATCAGTGTTTCTCAGTGGTCCACAGACCCATTCTGAGAGAGCTGCTACTGGGCTGCTCCAGTTGTTTACTTACTGGCTCTGAAGCCACAGAGCCTCGCAGCCCTCATTGGCTGCGGTTTGCCATTTGCAAACAAGGACACCCGCAAGGCTCCATGGCTGAGGAGCCGGTAAGTAAGCAAACCAAAGCACCCCGTAGTAGCTTTATCAGAGTGGGTCTGCGGCCCACTTTGAGAAACACTGGTCTAGATCAGTGCTGTAAGTCAGTGTATCTGGCCTATTCAATTTCACCCTAATGTTTCCAATCAAAATATCAGGAAAAGTCTTTTCTAAGTAGAACTGAAGAAGTGTTAACATCAGTTCTCTTTTGCTTTCATGCCAAGTTATTTATGTCAAAAATGCTGCAAATTATCATTTGATTAATGTTAACTCCTGACTCTAGCAATGCTAATCCTTATCACTTGTACTTGCAAAAATGATATCTACTAAACTTAAAATGTGAATGACAGATCATGTGAAATTTACATTCTTGTATTTATAACCTAGCTTTAAAGAAATCATGCATAGCAACAGTGTAATTAAATTTAAACATTAATTAAAAAAATAAAATGTGTTAATTTGTGTGCTATAAAACTAAACGGTAATACAGTCTGTGGAATATATTCTTGATGTACAGTGCTACTGCCTTAAAAAATGTGTTCCATAACAGTGCTCTAAAATCTAATAATATTGTTCAATACTAATGTAAAACTCAGTTCCAAGTTTGGCTTCAATAGGACACTTCTGATTAGTAAGGGTTGTAGAAATGGACCCATGGTCTGGAACATTATCTCCTAGCGTACTATAAAATTACTCTTAATATTTGTTGTTCCTTCTAAAGAGTTTGTATTATATTGAAGAATACCTGACCATGGCATAGATCAAGAATAGAGAATCACAATCAGAGTTGGAAGAGACCTCAGACAGTCTGAACTAAGAGGTTCAATTTGTATTGGAATAGTTTAGCAAGAGTTGTGATGGACTCTCCATCAATGACAAATTTTAAATCAAAAGAGGATATTTTAAAGATATGCTCTAGGAATTATTTTGAGACAAGTTCTATGACCTCTGTTATACTGCAGGTCAGACTAGATAATCATAATGGTCCCTTCTGGCCTTAAGCTATTAATGTTTAAAGTAGTAATACACAAGAAAGCATGCACATATACCAAATAAATGGCTGTTTCTTCAGTGGTTTGGCCAAGTTCTTTCAATCATATGATATTTACTGGTAATTGACATTCTGGAAGCATGTTTCTTTGTTATGAATGTTTGTTACATTTCTGTAGTAATTAGTTAAATCCAGATATGTTTTATTATTGCTAGATATCCAGATAGCTGTAATTTTTGAATTCTCTTTCATAATACCCTTTTTATTTTAAGTAAGCTGATAGGTCACTGATAAATGAGACTTATCAATCATCAGGCTATTAAAGGAGCGTGGAAGGAACTACATAACTCTAGAACAGTGGTCACCAACCAGTAGATTGGAATCTATTGGTAGATCTTGGAGCCTCTGACAGGTGATCCTGACTGGTTTGGCTGGGAGGCTATCAAGTGCCTGCACTTCATCTGCCCCTCCTCCCTGTCCTGCTGTTTATGCCCAGACTCAGAGCTGCCCCCTGGGAGCCTCCAGCTCGTTGTGCAGAGTGGGAGAGAGACAGAGGCAGGGAGGCATTGATGTCACTCTGTCCCCCTCTCCTGTACCCCATCTTCAGAGTGAGGAGGGTGGGGCCTTGGCAAAGAGGTGGGGTGGGGTATTTGGGTTTGAGGTAGATCTTGGACTGATTTAAATCCCAAACGTGATTTTGTGCTTAAAAAGGTTGGAGACCACTGCTCTAGTAATAAAAAAATCTTACTTAACATCTGTGTTAAAAACCCCAAGATACTGGTTTCTTTGTTCCAACGTTCCTGCTTTGGGAGCAAAAAGGAGTTTAAACTATCTTGTGAATTCTGGCCCTGATACAACTAAGAGCAGTTTCAGGGCTGTAACTATTTTCTAGGGGCCATTACATCAACAAAGATTATATGGAGTGCCAGCTACTGCCATTTCCAGCTCTTCTGCAGGGTGGCAGATGGGGAAAATAACAGATCCAGGGGAACCAAAAGAAGATAATCCACGTGGGTTGTCCAAATCCCATGGCACCATAAGGTACAATTAGAAAAAGGACTTTGTATTTTCCTGCCTTTACCTAAGATCTGAAGAAGTGTACACAGAGACCACAAAGGTGAGAGGTGCCACAAGCCCTGTAACTGTCACTCACCTATTCACAAACCCATGCTGTTATAATCATACGTATTTTATATATAAATCCCAATACACCTTCAAACCCCCCGGAACTTTAAACTGCAAGATATTTATCAACAGGGCTTGACAAGTGGCAGCGAGCCCTGCTCGCCAGCCGCGCGGTATGGCGTGCTGTGCGTGCACAGACTGCGCTGCGGCGCCATGCCGGCTTAAAATCTACTCGCCCTGGGCGAGTAGATTGACTAATTTGTCGAGCCCTGCTTATCAAACCTACTACATTTGCATATGAAAGCATAGGTGCAGGAACTAGGGGTGCTGCCATACATACCCCCTGGCTTGAAATAATAATCCAAATACATGGTTTCCACCTTCTGGATCCACCATACAAAATTACATAAGAATAGCCATACTGGGTCAGACCAAAGCTCCATCTAGCCCAGTATCCTGTCTTCTGACAGTGGCCAGATCTAGGTGCCCCAGAGAGAGTGAATTGACAGGTAATCATCAAGTGATCCCTCCCCGGTCACTTATTTCCAGCCTCTGACAAACCGAGGCTAGGGACAGCATTCTCCTACCTATCTTAGCTAATAAGTATTGATGGACCTAACCTCCATGAATTAATCTAGTTCTTTTTTAAACTTTGTTGAAGTCCTGGTCTCCACAGCATCAGTTGTTCCAACATCAGTGGGTGAAAGCGATAAAGTGGTGTTAGTACTCTTCCTCGCTAAGGCTACATCTACAATGCAGGCTTCTTGTGCAAGAACCTTTTTGCGGAAGAGATCTTCTGCAAAACGTTCTTGCACAAGAGAATGTCCACAGTGCATGGACGCTCTTGCGCAAGAAAGCTCTGATGGCCATTCTGTTAATGGCAATTAGAGCACCTATGCTTTTTCCGATAGGCTGTTTTTGCACAAGAAACCCCTGTTTGTCATCCACACACATCTTTTTGCACAAGAGCTCTTGCGCAAAAAGGCTTATTCCTCATAGAAAGAAGAATAATGCTTGCGCAAAAAGCCCTCTCTTCTTATGATGTACTGTTTTTCTTGCGCAAAAACGCGCTTGTCGTGTGGATGTTCCGCAAATTTTTGTGCAAAAACGGCCGGTTTTGTGCAAAAACTCTGCAGCGTAGACATAGCCTAATCGCCTACTAATGGTTCTTATCTGCTTCTTTTGACTATCCAGTTTTTAGGTGCTTGCAGACTATTTGTTTTTCCTGTTACCAAGGGGAAAGTGGAGCTGGAATGTAATTTAATACCCACTGCCTCATCTTGTTTCTCCCTCCCTCCCTTCTCCCCTATTTATTTTAGTTCTGGACATCTAACACTCTAGTCATCTGAAGAAGTGGGTTGTGCCCACGAAAGCTCATGATACCATCTACATGTTTTGTTAGTCTTTAAAGTGCTACCAAACTATTTGTTGTTAAGTTTATATTCATTTCTGTTCTTGTGTTATTACCTGTCTAACATAGGTCTAGGTCAGGGCTACTCAACTTTGGAAGCCCTGGGGGCCACAATGATACTCACAGCACATGCCAAGGGCCGCAACTTAAGTGTGGTTGCATATACATGCAAATATATATGCAAATAGCTTCTTTCACACTGACAGGCATGAATACAAAGTTTAAGGCAAGACTACACAACACACAGGCCCCATTTAAGTCAATTCTGCTGATATTAATAACATACCATATTTACCTGATTTCCATCCATATAACAGCAATTTTAATGAGCAATGACAGCTGTGACAGGGTCAGTCCCACTCCTGGGTTCCAGACCCGTGTTCAGTCCACAATCTCCAGTCTAGGTACTGCAGCACAGATTTTGCTTACCCCTTTCAGCAGTTTTGTGGAGGGCTGTCCCTTGACAAAATGGCTGTCAGGACAGACAGCTTGGGCTAGGTTATCAGTTCTCCCCAGTTACCAGCTGGACACACTGATTGCTTGGGGAAGGGAGACCAAACACTCCCTGTTGGAATTCCTCACCTTCCCCCTCCCTTGGCAATGCTGCTGTTCTCTTTATCAGTGTCTCCCACTCTTAACCTTATCAGTCATAACTTCTCTCCACCTCTTCCACTCTCCTCCCTGCCCTCCCCCACAGGGAAGGCTTTCAAACAGGTCCTGTGGCTGCCTGAAGTCAGCTCAGCTGGCCCTTAATTGCTTTAGAGCTACCCTGTCTCAGCTGTCCCTAATTAACCAGGGCAGTTGCTATTTCAGAGCTACCTTTCTCCCCCTTCTCATCAAGCCCTCTAACCTATCCCTCTCCCCTGCTCAACACTATGGGGTTGGGCTACTTGGGATGGTAGGCAGTGCACCCTCAACAGGCCGTCAGCATTGCTCTACTTGGCTCCGACCCTATGTTGCACTTGGAAGTGGAATGGTTGTAGGGACAGGAACCACCGCATTACTCCTGCATTCCTGTCTTTGTTCTGGTGCATCCACTGTAAGGGTGCATGGTCTGTGATGAGGGAAAATTTTCGTCTGAGCAGGTAGTATCACAGGTGCTCCATGGCCCACTTCACCACGAGGCACTCCTTCTTGATGATAGCATAGTTCTTCTCTCTTGGGAGGAGCTTCCGGCTTAGGTATAGGATGGCATGCTCTTCCTCCCCATTTGGGACAGTACAGCACCCAAACTGACTTCAGAGGTATCAGTCTGGAGTAAGAACTCCCTCTCAAAGTCAGGGGCTATGAGCACCGGGTCACCTCACAGGGGTGTTTTTAAGCCACTGAATGCCTCCTCTACTGCAGGGGTCCATTTCACCATGTCTGGGCCACGTGACTTTGTTAAGTGTGTTAGGGGGAAAGCTCTGGAGGCAAAGTGGGGGATAAATCTCCAATAGTACTCCAGTAGTCCCAGAAATGCCCGGACCTACTTTTTCCGGACCGGTCAAGGCCAATTCTGTATTGCTGCCACCTTATTTAGCTGTGGAGTCACTACACCCCTTCCCACAATATATCCCAGGTATTTGGCCTCAGCTAGCCCCATTGCAGGGTTCGCAGTGAGGCCAGCTTCCCTCAAGGTGTCTAATATAGCCTTCGCTTTCTCCAAATGCGTGTCCCAGTCTGTGCTATGTATGACAACGTTATCAAGATAAGCAACTGCATATGTATGGTGCAGATGCAGTAGCTTATCCACAAACCACTAAAATGTTGCTGGGGCCCCATATAACCCAAACGGTAGGACAGTTTATTGGTATAATCCTTCAGGTATGGAAAAGGCTGTCTTCTCTCTGGCTTCCTTGGCCAAGGGAATCTGCCAGTACCCACCCCTTGGTTAAGACAAGAATAGTCAGAAACCAAGCCTTTCCCAATCGTTTGATTAGCTCATCTATTCATGGCATGGGGTAGGCATCGAACTTAGACACCTTGTTCAATTTCCTAAAATCATTACAAAACTGGAGACTGCCATCAGACTTAGGCACTAGGACGATCGGGCTGGACCACTGGCTATGGGACTCTCCTATAATGCCCAGCTCCAGCATCTTCCTCACTTCTTTTTGAGCCTCCTCGCACTTTGCCTCTGGGATCCAGCAGGGCTGCATATTTACTCTTATTCCCGGGTGAGTGATGTGATGTTCAACCTCGGTGGTCCTGCCAGGCTTGATTGAGAACACATCCGAGTGTGGCTCCAGCATGCTGAGAACTTCCTCCTTCTGCTCTGAGGTTAACTATGGGGAGATCACCACCTGCCTCTGTTGGCCTTCCTCCGGTGTCATCATCCTCAGGGCAGCCAGTTGCACTTCCTGGTCCTGCCAGGGTTTCAACAGGTTAACATGGTAGATTTGTTCCTTCTTCCAGCGACCCGGTTGTCTCACCTTATAATCTACTTCTCCCAGGACCTCAATCACTTCATAGGGTCCCTGCCATCTGGCGAGAAGTTTGCTCTCTGCTGTTGGGACCAGTACCATCACCTGATCGCCCACCTGGAATTTCCGGACAGTTGCCTGACAGTTATAGTAGGTCTGCTGGGCCTCTTGGGCCTTTTCCAGGTGCTCCCTTATGATGGGGGTAACCTGGGCAATCCTGTCCTTCATCTGCAGGACATGCTCGACAATATTGTGCCCACGGTTTGGCTGCTCTTCCCAGTCTTCTTTAGCAAGGTCTAGAATTCCCCAAGGATTGTGCCCATACAGCAGTTCAAAGGAAGAAAACCCAGTGAAAGCCTGGGGAAACTTCCCGATGGCAAACATAAGGTACGGGAGGAGGGTATCTCAATCTTTCCCATCTTGGCTCACCACCTTCCGGATCATATTGAAGGTGTGGTTGAATCGCTCGACGAGGCCATCCATCTGTGGGTGGTAGACGGACGTCCTCAGGGCCTGGATGTGGAGCAGTGCGCACAGGTCCTTCATCAGTTTGGCAACAAAGGGAGTACCCTGGTCTATCAGGATCTCCTTAGGTATTCCCACTCGTGAAAAGATCTGGACCAGCTCCCTTGCTATGGTCTTCAAATGGGTATTTCTCAGGGGCACTGCCTCCGGATATCGGGTGGCATAATCTAGGACTACTAATATGCTTGGATGTCCCTGAGCTGACTTTTCCAGGGGGCCAACCAACTCCAGAGCTATACGCTCAAAAGGGACCTCAGTAATAGGTAGGGGCACCAGTGGGGCTCTCAGGTGTGACCGGGGCCCATGCAGTTGGCACTCGGGGCAGGAGGCGCAATATCTCTGGACTTCTACATACACCCCAGGCCAATAGAACCTTCGTTGAATCCGGTCCAGGGTTTTTTCAGCCCTTAGGTGGCCCCCAAAGAAATGGCTATGGGCCAGGTCTAGCACGGCTCTCTGGTGTTTCTGGGGAACCAAGATCTGTTCCACTATCAGTTCCTGGCCTGGTACTACTCAGTATAGTAGATGCCTCTTGATTATGTAATATGGTCTAGGGCCCGTGGTCCTTCCTTCTACAGGGGCCCCATTTACTTCAACCACCTCCTTGCAGATGTTCTGGTATGCTGGGTCATTGGCCTGGTCCTGCCCAAATTTCTCGAACGAGGGCCCAATATGCCTGAGCTCAAAGGGGCCCTCGGCCTCTTCCCTCCCTGGAGACTCTGCTGACCTGGGCCCAGCCTTGGGCTCACCTACATCTTGTGTCCCCTCTCTACCGGCTGACCCAGCCTGCCCCCCCAGCAAGGGCCTGTCTTAAGTTTGGAGCCAAGATTTGAGGGCCCAGTCTCTTGGCTGCCCTCCTCTCATGCTTTGACTTCCAGAGCTTTCCAGGCTCAGCAAACAGGTCCTGGGAGAGCTCAAGGAAGAGTGGGAGTGGGTCCTTTACCCTCACCTCATCCGCAGGGAATAGGTCACTAAACCCAGGGAAGTCCCGCCCAATCACAACCAGTTAAGGGAGCCTCGGGACCACCACTGCTGCCACCCTTATAACCTTGGATTTCTATCTGCACAGGGACAACAGGATAATAGTTGACGTCCCCATGCACACAGGATATCCCTGTGCGCTTGGCACGGGACAGCTGGTTCTAGCCCATCAGTTGCCCCGAGACCAACGTGATGGCACCCCCTGAATCCACCAGTTCTGTAGTCTCTATGCTGTTCATCTTAATGGGCCAGGTATACCTATATGGGGCCATTGCTACGCCTACCAGATTTATCAGGCTGCAGGGGCCCCACAGGTCCCCGAGGTCACACTGCATAGGTTCTTCCACCTTTGGGCATTGTGCTGCGACATGCCCTACCTCCCCGCATGTGTAACATTGATACCCTGCACGAAGCTTTCCCCTATTTCTGGGGCTGCTGGGCCTTATCCCCTGACCTTCCCTCCCCTGATCCCCAAGTCCCTTCATGGCCTCCAGCCGCTCTTCAGTCTCCTTCCTCCCCTGCCAAACCTTGTCCAAGGGCTCAGGGACACGGGTCCTTGGAGCCAGCGTGTTCCTTTTGCCCTGCCAGGCTTCTTCCCTGAGGAGTTGTGAGAGACCTTTTGCTGTTAACTGTCTCTCTATGAGGACCACTATCCCCTCGTAAGACGAGGGGTCATTCTGACTGATCCATACTCGCAGGTCTCATGGTAGTCCCCTCATGTACCTGTCCAGGACGATGATTTCCACGACCTTTTCGGGGCTGCGGGTCTCAGGCTTGCAGCCACTTTCGGGTCAGATGGATCAGGTTGAATAATTGGGACCTTGTTGCTTTGCCCTCCTGGTATCTCCACTCATGGAACCTTTGGGCTCGGATGGCGGTTGTTACCCTGGACCTGGCTAAGAGCTCTGCCTTCAGCTGGGTGTACTCAGCAACCATCTCCTCAGGCATGTCAAAATATGCCTTCTGGGCTTCATACAGAAATGGAGCCAGGATGCTGGCCCACTGGGCTCAGGGCCAGCCATCCTGTAAGACCATCCCGTCAAAGGCCAGGGGTGACCCACTCGCAGAGCTCAAGGACGGTGGCCTTCCACATGCAGAAGTTCTGCAGCCACTACTGGTCATCCCATCACTGTAGGACAACATGGTCCCACCAGGCCAAACTGGTTTCCGCCACCAGAAGCAGCGTTCCATGGTGTCCAGGAGATTGAGGAGAATGATCAGCAGCAGGACTGCCAGAACCTGGGTCATCAGGGCCTGTGGTCCAGGCTGTTCCTCCTCCTGCTGGAGCAGCATGCAGGGGTGTGGAAGTAATGCGCCATGAGGTGCAGCCCAAGGCCTGTGAGCATGGCACTGCTCTTCAGCAGCTCTGGCTCCATGATGTGAGTCACAAGGGCAACCAGAGCACACCATGTCCCTTTTGTGTCCGGCAAGGGGGAAGCAGTGGAGGAGTGGCGTATGAGACACGGCCATAGAGAGGAACCCCTGAAAGCACACGTTGTAGCTTCCCTGACCAAGCAGCCACAGGAAGTCTCTGCCTTCCTGGTGCCCTCCAAAGAGCACTTCTGGGGGCTCAAAGTCTGTGGATGCGCTATTCTGAAATAATTCTGACTAATTTCGATGCTTCCCCATAGCAGGGGACACACTATTTCAATTTTGTTAAATTGGGAGTTATGTCATCGATTTTAGTTATTTCCAAATAATTTTCTAGTGTAGACTTGCCCTAAAGTAGACTTCCTTGATATTAGGAAAAACTATTTCACTAGGAAGCACTGGAATGGGTTACCTAGAGAGGTGGTGGAATCTCCATCCCTAGAATTTTTTACGTCCCAGCTTGACAAAGCCTTGGCTGGGATGATTTAGTTAGGGTTGGCCCTGAGGTGTCTTTCAGCCCTAGGATTCTATGATTCTAAAGCACTACATGCAGAATGAGGCACAGGAAAGCACTCATTGCAAAACAATTTTTGCAGACATGTGAGAAGGCTTGTACTCAACACAAATTGCTTTTGGCAATTGCAGAAGACAGGATAGTGATTCCTCAAGATCGGTGGGTTTCGCATGAAAAAACAATAAGCAGAAAAAGAATATGGTGGCTTCTTGGGCTTCCTAGGTTATGTCTGTGAGTAGGTGAAGAGAAGTGCCTCATTCACTATAGCTCCTATTAATGCCTATAAGCAATCTCATAACTGCAAATTTCAAAGATAACAAACTCTGGTTAGTTAGAATTAAGTATCAGTTTTAAAGAACACTATACTAGCAGGAAAAAACAACAAATGGTCTGGTCACACTTTATAGACTAACGAAACATGTAGATGGTATCATGAGCTTTTGTGGGCACAACCCACTTCTTCAGATGACCGGAGTTATGAGTTGGGTATATGAAAACTCGAAATAAATAGGAGAGGGGAAGGGGAAAGGGGAGAGAGAGAAAAAGGGAGGTGAGTGGGAGACAGAGCATCATTAAGTATCTGGAGAATGGGTACTTAAACCTAAGCAGATAAGAATCAAAGTCAATCGATAGATTCCTCAAACAAACCAGCTCTACAAGCCAAATACTCAGAGAAGCCCTGGAATCCCATTTCATCCACAAATTCAATTCACATGCTAATGGACTCAATCATTATATGGGCTGGTGGGGACTCTACCTACTTAATAATCACTGAAGGTGCTAACAGCTCCCTGAGTGCTATCCTTCCTGTTTTAGTAATCTATCTATTGACTTTGATTTTTATCTGCTTAGGTTTAAGTACCCATTCTCCAGATACTTAATGATGCTCTGTCTCCCACTCCCCTCCCTTTTTCTTTCTCTCCCCCCTCCTATTTATTTCAAGTTTTCATATCCCCAACTCAGAACTCCGGTCATCTGAAGAAGTGGGCTGTGCCCATGAAAGCTCATGATACCATCTACATGTTTCATTAATCTATAAAGTGCTACCAGACCATTTGTTGTTTCTTTATGTTACAGACTAACTCGGCTACCCCCTGAAGCTCCTATATTAGCAGGTTACATCTAGACTGCAGGCTTATTTCGGAAGAAGCTTTTCTGGAAGAGATCTTCCGAAGAAACTTCTTCCAAAAGTGTGCGTCCACACTGCCAAAGTGCATTGAAAAAGCGATCTGCTGTTTTGAAAGATAGCGTCCACACTATCTCATATTTAAACTGTGATTACTATGGACGGAGTGGCCACCAGGGTACCTGTGCTTTTTCTTCTTCCCTCTTCTTTCAAAAGAACTCCCCCTTCCCCGTCCACACATGCCTTTTTCCAAAAGAGCTCTTTCACAAAAAAGGCTTCTTCCTTGTAGAAAGAGGATTACCAATGCCAGAAAAACCCTCTGTTCTTTCAATTTTCTTTCGAAAGAACGTGACTGCAGTGTAGACGTAACTGAAGTTTTTTCAGAAAAACTCTGTAGTGTAGACATACCCGCAGATATGATAGACGTTAATGTGAGTTACTTAGGATGTCTTTCATGTACAGCAACCACCACCTTGACTCTTTAGTCCATATGATACCAGCAAAAGCCCAATTCCTGTTGTTGCTACTTTTAAAAAAAATAAAGTCCTTGTTAGTGAAACTGAAATAGTATTGTAAACAGTTTCACTCACTTGAATCTCTCCACCTGGATTAACAGGTTTTTACTCCTATTTCAGAGGCAGGGTATACACTGCTGTTGGTTTGTCCCACCTGTTGACATTTTGGCTCAGGCCAGAGCTTGGGCTCTGAAGGCTCGTCCCCTCCCTGGGCTTCACACCCCAAGCCTGAATGACTTCATAGCTGTTTTTAGTACCACAGTACAAGCCTGAATCCATACACCCAGGCTCTGAGACTTGGTACCATGAGTTTCCAAACACAGTGTAAACACATCTTCAGACTGACTGTTGTGATTTAAATGTCTTCATTAGAAGACTTTCTAACATGAAACAGCTTCAATATATAGGCCAACACTCCCACACAATTCTGAGATTCCATTATACCCCAAAGGTCACTATTTTGAGTTACTATAGCCTTTACCATAGACTGTAGAAAAGCTAAGTGAAAACTAAAGCATGTGATCCAATGCCCACTGACGTTAATGAGTGTCTTTCCATTTACTTCTCAGTGGGCTTTGGACTGGGCTCTAAAAGTAATTTGTTAGTAGTGCTGAAAAATAATCTTGGCTTATATTCTTCTATTAACAGAACCACTGTTGAAGTCATTGCTGATGATTTTGAAATACACTGACAGATGATTGACTAGAAAGGAGTTAGTTTTCCATGTTAGTTTGGAGAAGTTACTACAGGTTGAAACTCCCTCATCCGAGCTTTCCTCGTCTGGCAACATCCTGGTCCCACATCATCTGTGTGAGCGCTCACGAGGATAAGCTGTTGGGCTGGGTCCAGGAGCATTACCAAATTAGAGGGCTGAGAGGGAGCACCAGGGGCAGGAGAGATACTGGGAGGAACTCAGAGCCCCCGGTGTTCAGGGAGCGGAGCGCTCTGTCACCATGGGGAGGGCAGCAGCACAGCTGCCGGAGGGGAGCACGGAGCCCCTCAGGTCATAGTGGAAGTGCTGGGGAGGAGAGCGCAGAGCCACTGGGAGGAGCACGGAGCCCCCAAGTGGCAGCAGAGCCGTTTGGTGGAGCGTGGAGCTCCACAGCAGCAGTGGGGCTGCTTGATGGAGCCCACCGGGACAGCAGCAAAACTGCTCAGTGCAGTGTGAAGCCCCCAGTGGCAGTAGGGTGCTAGGGGGAGCGCCGAGACGCTGGGCAGTAGCTGAGCCCCAGGAAGCAGCAGAGCCATGGGGAAGAAAGCGAAGCCACCAGCAGGAGCACAGAGCCCCACGCAGCAGCGAAACTACTATGGGGAGAGTGGGGCTCTGGATTGCAGTGGAGTTCCTGGCCACTGCGAGGAGAGGGGAGCCCTGAGCTGCAGTGAAGCCACAGGCAGAAGTAGAGCTCTCCCCTTCTCCTGCACTGTGGGGAGAGCAGAGCCCTGGTGGCAGTGGAGAGGCCTGGAGAAAAACAGAGCCCCTGGGTAGCCAGGGAAAAAGTAGAGCCCCTGCCACATTGACCTCCCCTGCTCTGAGACCACTGAGGTCCTGAGGGTGCAGGATGAGGAAGGTACAATCTGTATTAATAAATAGTCTGGGTGGTGCTGAGGGTTGGCTGGCCAGCCCGGCCCCTCCTGCCTAAGGCCCTACCCCTTCTGAGGCACAGAGCCGGGTCCCCCCACACCTTGCCCGGGGAAACTGTCTGCCATGTAGTTATGTCCAGGAGGGCCCAGACAGTCTATAATTTTGTACCACAATGTAGGTACCTGGTCTCCACAGCTACAAGAATCCACCATCTTCACTGCATTTGAGTGAGCCTCCCAATCCAAGTCCACAGACTTGAGTTGGCAGAGCTCGTACTTCCCATTCCAGTCTGCACCCCAAGTCACAACATCAAAGCATCATTTACACATCGATTTTAGTCCGTGGGCCTAGGCTGGGAGGCTTGCTCCCAGATGTAGTAGAGATCTACACTGAAGGACTGAAGAATTCATATAAACTATTTTGAATACAGGAGAGGAGCCCTATGTGTCAGATTCTCCATTGCCATGCCCCCTAACATCCCTTTCCACAGGTGTAAGTGAATAGATTTTTAAACAAACACTGTTGTGTTTTGATGCACATTGTATAAGTACAAGGGAGAATCCATCTCCAAATTTATTATTCATACACCAAATAATGAAGCTAGAATAATATGTGCATTTACAGAATGCTTTACCGTGTCATATGCTAGATGCAGTTTTATAAAAAGCTAAAAGGCTCTGCTCTTTAACGTAAAGGGTTAGATTGTGAGCTGTTCTACCACCAGTGCAATCCCACTAAATGTTGACCACTTAACCCAGAATGGAATTTGGTCCAGCTGCCCTAATGTAGCAAAAATTTCAGTTACTGCCCAAATAGCTTTTACAAACTGAATTAAAGACTCAAGCCCATATTTTCAGGAGTACACATGCACTTGTGCACAAGTCAGTCAAACTCCCTGACTTGAACATGCATTTTTGTTTTAATTATTTATGTCTTCCTTATTTTGTTCTTTTTAGGAAAAATCAGAAATCTTCTTTTAAGACATGCATGATTTAATACAACCACTGAATGCAGCTTCCAGCTAAAAAGCTATATTGGCTTTCAACCTACAGATATCTCATGACAACCAATAGGAGTTACGAACACAACAGAGTGCAAACCTAATATCTCTAATGGATAGTACAAACAAACATGTCAAGTATATTTCACTTTTTTAACATAATATCTCCTTATAGCTGAAACAAAACAGAGGACTTAACTATGCTACGTTCATCAGTTTCTACAAGGCAAGAAGTTTTGTATAGTGACCAGTGTGCTAAAGATAGAGGACTGGACTGTGGATTGTCACTACTCTACCTCAAAGGAAACTCAGACGTAATACCTTCCAGACCTAGAAGTAGCAGGTTCACTCTGCTAGCCAATTCATGGTTCTGCCCCTTTGAGGAGGTTAGTGCAATGATGATATTCTCCTGAAGTGGCCCTGCAGTCACAGAACTCCCATGGAGGCCAACTGCAGCATTAGGACATGTGGAACGAGACACTCCCTCTTCCCTCCCTGTGCTCCCCTAGAAGGGGTAGACACCTTTTTGAACCTTAATAGTGCAGATCAGTCTGATGGGTAAGCCAATTAAATAGGAATTTAAAAACATTTTCCCTTGAGTCTTTGAACTGTAGCGACTCCTTTAAAACCTTCAAGAACAGAGTAAAGGATGGCTTGTGTGTACAAATAGTCTACAAGCCAAAATAAAGTTAGTAGGGCCAAAGTTAGACCTACAAAATGTGAGAGAATGTTTAATTTGGTCCCCAGAACCATTTTGAAAATGCATTAATGCTAACGTAGATAGTCTAGACTCACTCTTTGCTAAACTTTTAGTATGAACATTTTCTTTTCCCCTTACATCTTTAAAGATGTATCAATTCCTTGGTGCCAGTTCAGTTCTCCTAGCACCAATCTATAGGCAGTCACAGATACATCACAAACCTTGCACAGAAAGGCAAGGTGTGGGGGAGGAGGAAGAGGAGAGAAATTTTTCTTCTTTTAAATTATTGTTCACATTTCCCTTTTAATATAATACAGCTACAATAGTAAGCATGAAGATAAAGATTAGTGAATAACCAAATGCTAGGACAGCCATAATTTTAATTCCACTTACCACAGGTTGGTTGCAAAGGTAACGACAAATTTCTCCAATGTGCTGGATAACAGTCACATTGTACTTTTTGCAGTCACTCCAGAACTGACTAGCTGAGAATTTCTTTCTTAAAACAAAAGTTGCACCTTATTAAGGGAATAAAAAGGAAACACTGGTTGTATGAACTTGTCAAGAATGCTGCTACATGTACTACAGAAACATGTAAAGGTTTAAGAACTTTGATTTTAATACACAAGTCAATTTCATTTGTTTCATTGATGGGTCTAGATTCATAGGCATTGCCTATTACAATGGAATATGTCAGTATTAAGGTGGGTTTAAAAAAAAAAATGTAAAAATTGCATGCAGAGTGCAATTTGCCTAGCTTTTTCCGATAAAGTCCCGTAATCTAGACCTAGACTCATTTATAACTCCTAGGAGTAGCCCCACCCTCCTCATAACACAAAATTCAGGCAAACCTGGATTGGAACAGTGATACAGAGCCCAATTTCATTTAAGGGACAGTTACCTTGTTACCCTAATACCAAAGAAAATAAGTGGATAAACAGAATTTTACCTAATTTCCTAAAAGAAAAGTGAATAATATGGACCTTACTGCAGTTTTTTAGGGAAAAAAAAAAAAAGAATCACAAAACCAGTAAAAATTATTTCCAGAATCATTTGTTCTTTGACTTAGAAAGGCAGATATAGTAAGACAAGTTTAAGTAGCTCCACTGATAGTAATGATTCTGCACTGTGTATTAACTCAGTTCTAAACTAACTCATTCTTCAGTCAACAAGGATATAAAAATGAAGTGTGCTTACCCAGTCCAATACATCCACCAATGCCAAGGAGAGAAGCTGAACTGTGGTAAAGAGGGAGAGTTATATAAATAATGTCATTGGCAGTAGCACCAAATGCCCATAATCCAGCAGCTCCTTTCAGAACCTGCAGATGAGTGATAACTGCAGCTTTTGGTAGACCTGCAATGGAAAAAAAAAAAAAAAAAAAAAAAGACATAACACTACATCACAGAGAGGTCAAAATTAACCTTTGCTGAATGTGTGGGTCTCTAGTCTGATAAAAAATAGCAATAACACTAATGTTAGTTCCCTTTCTGTATTCCAGAGCCACGTTTTCAGCTACCCACTTAGCTAAACAGATACTTATTTGCAAGTACATGTTTGCAAGTTTTAATATGGTACTATATCTGTTGGTCCTATAAAACTAAGGGGTAGATATGCTGGTCAGAGATGCATAAACTCACTGTACACTGGGTCCTGTGATTCCACATTAAATGGACCAGGACATGAGGAAATATGAAGGAGTTCCGTGCCTGACATATGGTCAAATCAAAAGAGTTGGTGAGCTAATATCCTTAATTGGACCAACTTCAGTTGATGAAAAAGATAAGCTTTTGAGCTTATGCAGAACTCTGCTTCTGATCTGGGAAAGGTAACCGAAAGTCTGGTCTACACTGCAGACCTAGATTGGTATCACTCTGACATTCAGTGATGCAGTTACACTAATCTGATCCTCTGTGCAAACAGCACTACATTCCAGGGAGAACTTCTCCTGCTGACACAGATACCACTTTTCAGAGAGATGGATTAATGAAGTCAACAGGAGAGCTTTCTCCTATCAACTTAAAGCTTCTTCATTAAAGCACTATAGGAGCACAGCAGTATCAGAGGTGCAGTGCCTTTAAAAGGGAAGACAACATCCATACTACTGATCAGTACAGGATATAGACAACTCTTGGCAAGAACCAGTTTTGTAGAAAGCCCCATCTGTGTTTCCTGGGCAGCTCTACAAACAGCCACTCACAGCTGTCATGACTTTGTTCCATTTCATTTTGGCTTTTCACACACTTTACCCCACGTGTGGATGTGTACAGTTTCTTGACAACTGGCCAAGGAAGTCTGATAGAAAGGAGACTGAAGAATGTTCTAGGCACAAGCACTAAGGTGAAGTTGAAGAAACTTGAAAAACAATATTGTTTTCCTTATTTCTAATCTTTGTTCAGTGTTGAAAGAAATCAGCTCTTTATGTGATTCTTTAGTATCATCACAACACTGATTTCATGGTCTCGCTCTCTCCCATAAGATCCAAGGGTTTCCTGCCTCCCAAACGTCTGTCTGTTCCTTAGCAGGAAGCAGTAAGATATTTGTCTTCTGGAAAAGAGTTCTAGAAGAACTTGTTTTTCCTTTCTTGTGCTCCTGGATAAAGGCTGTTCTCAGGAACCAGAACACCATTTGCAGTTGCTGTTTAAAATTCAGAAAGATAAGGACTACAAAATGGACAATCATAAATATACAAAATTAAAAACCAATTAGGAGTTTGTACTAAGTAAGCTAAACAGGTTTATAAAGCTGTGTTTGGGGTGAGAGCATAAATAAAAAAAACACTGCAAACAAAAGATTTTCCATATTGAGATCAATGATTCATTAAGTTTTTCCTCCTGTCTGCCTCTAATAGTGGCCTCTTATTGACATTCCCGAGGAAGGCTCACCTGGGCATTCAAGTCACTACCAAGAAGAACATAAGAACGGCCATATTGGGTCAAGCCACAAGTCCATCTAGCCTAGAATGCTGTCTTCCAACAGTGGCAGCACCAGGCTCCCTAGAGGGAACTAACAGAATAGGTAATCATCAAGTGATCCCTACCCTATCACCCATTCCCAGCCTCTGACAAACAGAGTCTTGGGACACCATTCCTACCTAATACTGTAGCTAGATCTGTGATGTAAACCTTTCTCCTCTGATCCTACTTCAGAATACCAAAAGAAACTACGCTGTCTCCTTAAAACACTCCCCACCTCTACTCAGGACCAAATCCACACAGACACACCTTTTGAACCCCGACCAGGATTGTTCTATCTGCTTCCCAAAACCCATAAACCTGGACACCCTGGACGCCCCATCATCTCAGGTATCGGCACGCTCACTACTGGATTATCCAGCTAAGTAGACTCTCTTCTCAAACCCTACGCAACCAACACTCCCACCTATCTCTGAGATACTACTGACTTCCTGAGAAAACTACAAAACATCGATAACCTCCCTGATAACGCCATCCTTGCTACCATGGATGTAGAAGCTCTCTACACCAACATCCCACATGAAGACGGATTACAAGCAATTAGAAACACTATCCCAGAGGATACCACTGCCAATCTGGTAGCAGACCTGTGTAACTTTGTTCTCACCCACAATTATTTCCAATTTGGTGACAACTTATACCTCCAGATCAGCGGCACAGCCATGGGTACCCGCATGGCCCCACAGTACGCTAACATCTTTATGGCTGACTTAGAACAACGTTTCCTCAGATCCCGTCCCCTTTTACCCCTTCTCTACTTACGCTACATCGATGACATCTTTATGATCTGGACCCACGGCCAAGAAACACTGGAGACATTCCACAGAGATTTTAACAACCTACACCCCACCATCAATCTCAGCCTGGACCATTCTACACGAGAGATCCATTTTCTGGACACCACAGTACAAATCACCAATGGTAAATTAGACACCACTCTCTACAGAAAACCCACTGACTCCTACAGTTACCTATATGCCTCCAGCTCCCATCCAGGACACACCATATGATCCATCATCTATAGCCAAGCACGTCGATACAACCGCATCTGCTCTAATCCCACTGACAGAGACCAGAAACTTCAGGATCTCTGCCAAGCATTTTTAAACTTCAATTACCCACCTGGAAAAATAAAAAAACAAATTGAAAGAGCCAGACGAATACCCAGAAACGATCTACTTCAAAACAGACCCAGGAAAACCAACAATAGAACACCACTTGTCATCACCTATAGCCCCCAACTTAAACCCGTCCACCGCATTATCAATAAACTACAACCTATACTGGAACAGGATACTACACTCCAAGAGGCTCTGGGAGACAGACCCATAGTCTCCTATAGACAACCACCTAACCTCAGGATGATTCTTACCAACAACCACAGGACATACCACACTAATACCAACCCTGGAACTTTCCCTTGCAACAAACCCCGCTGCCAGCTTTGTCCACATATTTACTCTGCTGACACCATTGTTGGACCTAACCATGCCAGTTACAAGATCAAGAACACATATTCCTGTTCATCCAGAAATATAATTTATGCCATCATGTGCCTAAAGTGTCCGTCTGCTATGTACATTGGACAAACGTCTCAGACACTTCGCCAAAGAATCAATGCACACAAAACAGACATAAGACTCTCTCACAGAGAGAAAGCTGTTGCTTGCCATTTCAGCCAGACTGGTCACTCCCTCAATGACCTTAAAACATGCATATTGCTTCAAAGAGACTAACTCCAGACTTCAACGTGAAGCTTCAGAATTGTCATTCATGCTTAAATTTGACACTTTATGTATGGGTTTAAACAAAGACTCTAATTATCTCACCCATTACAAAGATAGATTCCCCAATTATCACCCCTAATGTCATTACCTCATAGAAACTTCCCCTATTATCATCCCTATGTCATTACCTCACAGAAACTAACCTTCCCCCCTCACCCCCACTCTGTTCTAAAATTTGATTCGTCAATTTCACATGCGTTCATTTTTTTTTGATTGTATCACTTTGGTATATATGGTTGTGCCGATTTTCTTCCACATATTGATCTGAGGAAGTGGGTCTGGCCCATGAAAGCTCATCACCTAATAAACCATCTTGTTAGTCTTTAAAGTGCTACATAGTTCTGTCTTTTGTGATGCATTATGTAAGGGAAAGATTCTTTCCTTTATGAATCAGCCTTCCTTACTTTAGCATACATAGATACAAAATTATTTTATTGCTCAAAATAAGCTAGCACTTTGAAAAATCCTTCCATTGTATTTGCTTTTGATTTCCCCGGCATTAGATTCCACAAAATGACTAAAAGCTGCACAAGATTTTAACTCCTCTTAACTTGGCCAGTAAATCTAGATTATTAATTATATCAGCAATCATGTGTTCTTATATTATCGGAAAGCATGAAAAGGATAAATGGATCAGATTGCACTACATGAATCTAATTGCATTAGACATAATGATTCAGTTCCCCTCTAACTTTTTCCATTCTATATAACCATTGTTTTTGCAATTACACTGTACATTAAAAAGAGATAAAGTTGTATGGGCACAGGCTACAAACACATTTTCTTACCTTTGCAGGTAACTAAACTATATTAGATTAAATCTATATTAGATTAATTCTGTGCATTGAATTTTTCTACTTCTGCTTCATATGTAGACCTTAGGTGACATTGTAAGAACTATGTTATAGAGTAGACAACCTAGAGAAGTCTATAACGTGATTGAACTAAGAGTATTCAGAACAACATTCCTATCGATAGTAGCAAGCTCAGGTATATTTTTTCACCATTATTTCAAATGTAGTTTCTCTCTGAATAATGTTTGCAAAAGTTGTGTTTTTTTTAAACTATTTTTAGAACTAAATTCTATTTGTTTTTAAATAAAACTAATGTATAATCCATGGAGGCAAATAAAAATCCATAAAATAATCATGCTTGGTTGGGCATGATTGTGAGATGCAAGTTATTTTTAAAACATCTCATGACTGAAACCACAAATGAGTCTTCAGCTGAATAAGAAACACCAATCTGTTTATCCTAAAAACATGATGCCGCTTTTTATGTCAATTATCAGAATTTTTTAAAAGTCTTAACCTCTTAGCCACTGGAGCAATGGAATTGAACCCAGCCATCTGTTTCTCCACTAAAAGGTTAGTAACTTAATCCTATTTTCTGTCTCTTTCGTGACCTGCATTCAAAGCAACTTAAAGAACACCCACTTCACAATAAGTGCATAGTCATTTGTTTTGAAAGGATGTTATAAAGATCTAGATATACCTGTACATATTAGCTCTGTAGCTGCATTTTAAACCAAAATATTATTGTTATGTTTGCAGTGCTGACTAGCAGGCACCAATAATAATAGGGCATAATGCTCTGCCCCAGGATTTAAGAAATTCAGCTGGGCAGGGGAAAAGGTGGGAGATCCTCTACGCTAACAGCCTGGGAAATGACCAATGTCTTTCTTGAGCTTCTGATCATTTCTCCTATCGACCAAGGTAATACTTTTAAAGTGTCTGATACAGACAAATTAACTGATGGTTTCATAAACAGTTTCAGGAAATGATGGAAACGTAAGAGAGTTGTACCTGTTGTTCCTGAGGTAAAAATGTAGAGTACGGAAGACTTGAGGTTGTTTACAGAGCGAAGATTAACTGGTACACCGTCTTCAGATGCAGCTTCCAGTTTGTCTAACAGGGTTTTAACATTTGGCAGAGTGCATTCTTTTGTCATTACCCAAACACCAATATCTTTTTGGAGGCTGGGAAGAATTTCCTTTAAGGTTCCAAGCATATCTTAAACATAACAATAACATTGTGTTACCCATTTTACAATGTATTTACACAAAGCTAAACGTCAGCATGTTTTTCAGCGTGACTCAGATTTTTACATGTTTTAGAGTTGTGTTAATAAAATATAAGGTGCCACACTCACCTCTGTGAGAATAAGGGAATATAATCAGGTGGTGCGGTGGACTTCATGTAGAAAACTGGTAAATAATAATTGCTGTCATTGCCATGCTTTAAATTTCAGCCAGCACTCAATGAAAACCCAGTGGAAATGACTACCATTCCTTGGCCCCACCGAATCTTGGATAGTTTACAGTCACGTTTCAGATAAGAAGCACAGTTTAATATTTATGTAAGTTTCATCCACAATGGAATACAAAGGAAATAATTGTCACAATGTATACAATCTTTTCTCTTTTGCACAGTAGACAATGATAATGCAGATTTTCCTAATGCTCTAAAAAGTGATGGGTAGTCCCACTGACTAACATTTTCAGAAGAGACTAAGTGATCCATTTTTTAAAAATTACTTATGCAGGAATCTACAAAGAGTCCAGTGAGGTATACAGCTAAATTGTTACCCTCATTCATTTTTGTACACAGGGAAGCAAAGTTGAAATGACTTGTCCAAGGCCTCAAGGTGAGTCAATAGCAGAGCTAGTCTTTGAACTCCTGACTTGGGCTGGTTAGGAATTTTCTAACAAAACTTTTTTCATTAGAAAACACTGATTTGACAAAACCAAAAATGTTGGGGGATTTTTTTTTCTGGACTAAGTCATTTTTTGATCAATGCTCTGTCAGGATAAGTTTCTCTGGTCCAGGACAAAAAGTTGAGAGAAACATTTTCCCCAGAACAGCAAACAGCCTAGGAGCTGACTCTGACCGAAGACTTGAAGCTGGGCCTCCTATATCCTAGGTGAGTGCCCCAACCCTATGCCTACTGGCTAGTCTGATGCCTTGCTCCTATTTAAAAAAAAAAAAAAAAAACTGGGAGAAAGAGAGAGAGAGAGAGAGAGAGAGAGACCCTAGAATCAATATTTTCTCAGCTCTACTCCTGATTCCCAATCCTGTGTTTATCTCTCCATTAGTTTTTTATATACATAGATAGAAAGGCCTCTACACATTTCACATTGCTTTGCTTCTTTGTAACCAAGAATTTTTAATTTTCTCCAAAAAATTGTTTTCTTTCTGGTCAGATTGTTGTATATTTTCAATGAGTTGCAGTATTAACCCCCATTATCTAGAACAGGCATATGTCCTCCAAGCTCTGATCCAAGAAATATCTTCCAAAGCAGGAGCTTCTGTATATTCTTTTCTGAGTGGATTATAAACATTTCAGTACCTAAATCCTTAAGTCACAACTTCTATGCACCAAACTTTGATTTAAGGAACAAGGCTATAATCATGCTGAGTGGTAGATGCCTATGAGGTCTGAAGTACTCCTCATGTTGGAGAGGTTTGAGCTCCAACATGAATAACAACCCTATTATCCAAGGACAAGAATTTTCTGTTCCTCTAGTGATCAGTAACCCTTTCCCCCAGTACTACTTAGCTATCCTCTTTTGGGTGTTCCAGGCAGACATTTCATCACTGGGCCTTGGGTAACAGCCCAGAAGGGAGGGGTTAAAGCAGGCTAGAGGGACCCTGCAGAGTCCTACCCAATCAGGAAAGGGCTTATGGGGGCCAATCAGAAGACAGCTTGCTGGGCCAGTACTGATATAAAGGACAGCTCAGCAGATCAAAGATCAGTCTCTTCCTGACTAGCAAGGTAGAAGGATTGGCTCCTATGTGGATGTGACGTGATGACTGCTAGACTGCAACCTTAGCTGAGTGGGCACAAGGGTTATGGGGAAGTGACCCAGGGAAAAAAGGGAGTGGAAGAAGGCCCTGGGAGTCTGCCACTTGAAGGTCCCTGGGCTGCAGCCCAGAGTAGGAGGTAAGCCTGTGCCCCCACTCTCCTACTATCTGCTGGAGAGCCTAGCCAAATAAAGGACTGCAACTTTCCCCTGAGGGAGAGGATAAACTTGGGACTGTAGTCTGCCACTATGACATGGGACCAGACTGATGACTGCTTGTACCCCTGGAAGGGAGGAGGGCAGAATGGTGGGCCAGAGAACAGTGTCCTGAATAGAATGCTGCAGTTCAGGAAGTGATATGGGTCCAGAGACATAGTGGAGACAGCCAAGTGGACAACTGACAAGACATGTCCAGAAGAGGGCACTCTGCTGGCAAACTGAGCTAATTCCTGGACTGACCAGCAGAAAGGGCTGCACTGATGAGTCCAACCCATTACAATACCTATTTAATGTTTCTCTCCAGATCTCATCTTGCATGATCTGCATTCATTGTTCCAGTTTAGTTCTGGATACTTGGGCTGCAAAGTTGGGCTAGCTTTATTACTCAAGGCTGAAAAATTTCATGCCCTGTGCAGTGTACTTATGTGGACCTAAGCTCTAGTGAAGACACAAAGGTTGATGGAAGAATTCTTCCATTGACCTAACTACCACCTCTTGAAGAGGTGGATTTACAATCACTACAACAGAAGAACCTCTTCTGTCACTGCAGAGAGTCTACATGAGAGCATCATGGCTGCAGTGTTTCTGGTGGCAGTCTTAATCCAAAATTATCCCCTTGCAAATGGCATGGCAGAAAACACAATAGATGTTGTCATTCCCCAGAGCACAGACATACAGACTACAAAAAATAAAAAGAGCAACCCATGATTCATTGTCTCCCTGTTTCATATCCCTAGAAATGTTTGCAATTTTATGGAATTGGTGTCAGCAAAAGCATTGGCTTATTTATAGAAAACTATTTCCCTGTCTGACTACTGAGCATAAAGAACATTAAGAAATTGGTCACTTATTTTCTGATCATTCAGATTTCAGGTATAATGCTGGTTTGTTTTTTACTTTTCAGTGCAGTGGTAAATTTACACTAATTTCTTAGTATATATGGGAAATAATTTATATTAATTTAAACTGCAGACAAGTCAAGCAAGAAGGGGCTATGGTCAAAAGATTAGCCTGTGGTCTAATCAGGCAATCCTTTGGAAGGGATAAAATCAGTTATAGTCCAATTTAAACTGTCATTTAGGATTCAAGAATGACAGGCAGTAATTCCTACTTCCTAGACTGAAGCACATCCTCCTTATGTTGTTCCAAGTAATTAAACCAAAGACTGAAAATATCCTTGATGTTTCCACTTCTAAAATTATTCAAGGTATTGAAGGTTTCTCTTGCTGTACATGGGTTTGCTTTGTTTTACTTAGTATTGAATATTACTGTGAGTTGGTTCTACAAAAGGACTCTTCAGTTGCACTCTGGTATTAAAAACTCAGAACTTGAATCTGAATGGTTTGTAATCATTTATTCTCCTGAAAGATGTCAGGTTAGTCAGGAGAGCAAGGGGGGAAAGCAATTTCCTGAAGGGGAAAAAAAGCTAAGTATTTTCATAATATTAAAAGAGCCATAAACCTTAGATTTATTCTGGAAAGTATGAAAAATGTGAACTGCAGATAAATTCTCCACTGTACTCATACATATCTAAAAAGATCCAAGACTATCTATGCTCATTGTTGATATATTGTTAATTCACACTGAATTTTTCCACAAGATGTCTTTAAAGAGCCTGCTGCTAATTTTACATTTGTATTATGCATGTGTCAAGAATAAAGAGCTCTCTTGGAGGAAATGTAATACACTATTTCTGGTGGTGCCTGGTACTTCCACATAAGCAGACAGCAAAGCAAGTCATAAGTTGTGAACTTAAGCTATTTTTTTTCTTAGTAAGATGCTAATAAATGTGTAGGGTTTGTCTTACAAAGTTATTACTAAATCTAGTCTTTAACTATAAACAGAATAAATAACAGTCCTGTATATTGTTTGAATAATACACTCTGAAAAGACAAACCTTAATTACATGGCATCCCTGGGAAAATTCATGTGTTGATGGAGGTGGAGATTTCCCCCACTCCTTTTTCTCTATTTTCCCCTCCTCTGCTTCCCTGTGAACTACTGAGCAGTACGTCCATGATCAATGTGAACAACCTGAATACATTAATAACTAATTGTGATATTAGAATAATAGACAAAACACTGTTTTGCTTTAAACTACCATTCTGCGCTGCTATTCATACAAAATATGTTTTTTCTATTTTTGGACAAAGAAATAATGCAATTATTTATTGGCAGGCAGACATAGACCAACAGTGACAACTGGCAGGTCAGATTGAGATCAAACTGTTATTCAATTCATTCAAAAAGATCTATGATATATTGCTGACAAAATATTTGAGATGCACTCTGATGCATATGCTAAATAAGCTGTGAAAACCAATGCTTCTTTTAATCATAAAAGGTCAGTCCCAACTCCCTATATTTTGATACCTTGAGAGAGAACCAAATATATGGAAAGAATGTATGTCTACACTGCATTCCTCTTTAGAGAGAAGAATGCAAATGAAGTGCGGATTTGAATTTCCCGTGCTTCATTTGCATAATCGCGTCCGGCCGCTTTTTTGAAATACCCTATTTCGATAATGAAACGCTGTCTAGATGCGGTTATTTCGAAAGAAGACCCTTCTTTCAAAATAACCCTTACTCCTTAGGTTTAAGGGTTATTTCTAAAGAAGGGTCTTCTTTCGAAATGGCCGCATCTAGACACCGTTTCTTTTTTTGAAATAGGGTATTTTGAAAAAGCGGCCGGACACGATTATGCAAATGAAGCGCAGGAAATTCAAATCCGTGCTTCATTTGCAATTTCATTCATCTGCATTTGCATTCTTCTCTCGAAAGAGGAATGCCGTGTAGACATACCCTCAGGGACTCTCCCTGTTCCTACAATGTTCATCAAGAAGTCTTAAGTGCTGGAACTAGGTGCTTGTGGTGCTTTAAACCCCTGGTTTGAAGTAGTTTCTGTCATGTACAGGGTTTATAGTTTGGTTCAATGGCTTTCAGAACCCCCATTATACAAACTGTTCTAGGACCTTGCAATTGTCATCAGATGTAGCTAAATAATCCATGTCAGCTGCCATGACTCCCTTGAAATGACATTGAAGATAGTGCAAAGACTCTGAAATGTGTTTAGGAACAACAAATACTTATTGTAGATTACTGATAAAAAAACTGGGATATATCTGAAGGAGGCACTAACTCGGGAAAGGGACCAAGTGAGTTTCCAGTAAAGTACTCTTTGCTGCTTTAAATGTCTCATACTTATTTTTATAATCAAGTTAAATGTGAATTATCAAATCTATTAAGAAAATTTCCCCTTTAAACACTAAGGATCCTGCTGCTTGTATGTCACAGTAGTTCTGAAAATAACTCATTCCCCTTCTCCAGGGCTTTCACATACCATGATTTAAATTAATTTCTCGTTTATCTTGACTTCTGCAGGAGTTCCAGAGCCAGGGTGACAGAACTGGGCACATTACAGTGGCAAAAGGCAACTTCAATTTCCCCTCTGCCATGCAGTCAGCGAAGCTGGGGGGGGGGGGGGGAAGGGGAGGGGAGAGAAAGGAGAGCAAGAAACATTGGCCAAAGAGGGGCCATAATCAATCGGAACAGCTAGGGGATATAATTCCACACAGGTTTTGAGCCACCTGTGTTTTCAGGCACCTGACAAAGTATCCTTCTCTCAGGGGAAGCCCCAAGCAAGGCCAGAGCTGGAAATACTGTTTGTGCTGTCCAGAGTTAAACTCTTCACATGCCATTACAGACAACAGGAAGTTCAGTGCTACTTGGGGTGACTCTGGTATTAACCTTATGCTGTTAATAGTTACTGCTTCCATACAACTTTCTGCAATAAGGGATATAATTGGCATTTTTTTGTCAAATTCTCATTTAGTCTAGGCAGGACTACTGTTTTTTAAGGATCAGATTCCACCACCCTTACCTTAAGTAATACCTTTTACTACTCAGTCCCTATAGTCTCAGCATGGGTAAGGGGAGGAGGATTTGGTTGTAAGCAGGGGCGGCCCGTGAGCCTAGGCAGACTAGGCGGTCGCCTAGGGCGCCGCTGACCCGGGGCGCCCGATGATTACATCACGGCCATTGACGGCCGTGCAGACGGGGCGCCGATCGTGCCTTCCGCCTGGGGCACCAGCTGCCGCAGCCAGCCTCGCACCACTCCTGGTTGTAAGTGAACCAGATTTTCACAAGTGAATCTCCTCCTTCCACTGTAACACTAAAGAGCCTCAGTCCACCAGGATTAACCACTTTAAACTAGTATATTGAGATAATTATATACATTTTTGAATAAAACAGGTGGTGAAAGCAAAATCTCAATAGCTCATTATTAGAGGTGGTTGGGATTTTAACAAAAGGAGGTTCTTTGTCAAACTGCTGATTGAAACTGAAGCTTTTAGACCCATTTTCTCCCTCTCAGTTGAATGTCTTGACACCATGCTACGCAGTTAAGCTCTCTCACACTGTGGCTCAATGAATATGTAGTTACAGTCCTCCAACAGCTCTAACAGGATAGACTGAGTAGTCAAAGTCTGATAATAAAGGCCCTCACTTGGGATATGGGCGATCAAACTCACATGTGACCAAATTTGTAGGATCTCCCACGTTACAGGTCAGTGTCTTAATTACTAAGCTTTTGGCTATATTAGGGTCTTGCTCCTAAAACTTTGGGAAAAAATTGATTTCTTCATCATGAGGAGAAAAATTTTTATTTCATCATCACATGCACATTTTTGAATGTGAAAGGAAAAATCAACATTAGAATAATTTAATCACTGTGATCCTGCTGAATTTGCATGGCTATGATGGTTCTCATTTCAGTAACTTGCTTAAATAACACTCCTCTCCACTCATGTTTAAAAAATCTATACAAACAGTAGTAAAAAACATACAATGAAACTAAAAATAACAAAGTTTTAGAATTGCCTTTAGTATGTAAAAGGAAACTTCACCAGTCAGGTGAAAAGGGTGCAAAAGCCCTCTATCAGCCTAGAAAAGTCTAAGTAATAGACCTAAAACCAGAAGCAAGGTACAGAATGCTGGTAGACATGGTAATTTTAGAGGTGGCACAAAGTTGCTTATTTAGGGTGTCAAATTTTGAAATACATTCCAACCCCAAAATTCACAAGTGTTTGTCTGATTTTGCTTAGTCTTGGCGCAAAGCTGTGCTGGTTTTCCATAGCAAAACTTTTGTCATGGGGAGGGGGGAGAAAAGCACTTGTAAACACAACTTTTGTCCTTCATAGGAAGGAAAATGAAGGACCACTGCAAAATTAGTACCTAGTTTGTATACTGCAACTCTTTGCTTATCAAACTCTGGTTTTGGATACCTGGTTTTGGTTTGAGCTGGTCTCAAACACTAATTACATTGTCTAGTACATTCAGGTCAAACAAGTTCTCTCTTCTGAACATCTACCAAATATCCACCCATAATTTTAAACTAACACAAAGTAAACTAATCCTGACTACTGAATCTCAGTTACATCTATTACAGACCATACCTTAAGTGTTATCTATTATAAGTTTGCAGGGGATCTCCTCTGCTGTATGCCACACAACTTTTTTAGAATGTAAGCTGCTTGTGTTAAGAACAATATCCTCATAAGTTTACAGCACCAGGGGGGACCAGTTCATGATTGGATGCTTACTATCAATATTACAGCATCTGTCAAAACCAGGTCTCCAATGAAAGAAGATGGAGGTGAAATAAAGTATATGAGGTTAAAAGCATGAGCGTACACATTAGGGATATAACATACCTGCTCCCACAACGAGTATCTTGGGCTCACAGCTACTGATGCAATGCAGAAGGGACCTGGAGTGGATGTTGATGTTGAGGAATGCCACCACACAGCCCAGCTTGGCCGCTCCAAACCACACGTGGACGAAGTCGGGTTCATTGCTCATCAGCAGGGCCATGGTATCCCCTTTTTTCAGAGCCCCCTCTTGCAGGAAGACGTGAGCTACCCTGTTACTTCTCCTGTCCACATCCTGGTAAGTGTGCACATTCCCTTCGTAAAGGATGAATGGCTTGTGGGGCTGCCTTTCAGCTTGTTTCACAAACCGGTCCAGCACCGTGAAAATCTTCCCTTGCAGCCTGTAGCTTTCCACGGTCAGCCCATATATTATCACTTTCAGCAGGTAGTTCAGGTCGTGCCAGAAGTAGGGAAAGAGGAATTTCTGGACGAGGTGCAGGAAGACTATCCCAGCTGCGGCGCCTGTTACCCAGGAGGGTAACATCGGAGCAGAGAAGCCGCGCAGCAGCGCCTGTTGCAAGCGCCTCGCGCACCCGGCAGGCGCTTTTAACGGCTCCCCGAGGCCTGGCGAGTCCGAAAGGCCACCGGGAACTCCAGCAGCTGAGGGAACGCGGCAAGCAATGCGCGCGGGCGCGTCACAAAGGCTCAGAACAACGCAACAGGTGGCAGATGGGGGGCGGGGGCTCCCACCCCACCCCACCCGCAGAGCCCAGAGAGCAGCGCGCCGCCGAGCGGAGGGAGCCGACACTCCAGGCGAGCTTCCCCCTCGGCACTTCCAAGCCCAGGCGAGCAGAGGTGGCAAGAGCCCCCCACCCGTGCTCACAGCGTAGGGAGGGGAAAGCGCCGCGAGCCTGCAGGGAGCAGCGCAGCACCGGGGGCCCCCGCGTGCACCAGCCAGAGCACAGGGAGTGCGGCCCCTCCAAGTGGCCCCGGTTGGACCAAGCTTCGCCTCCTGCCCCCCGGCACTCACTGATTAGAGGGCTACGGTCAGGCAGGCGCTGGGCGGGGAGTCTCTGTGCCGGGAGTCCCGCGCTGCGCCCCCGGCTCCTTGCATAATAAGGCAAAAGCTGAAGCCGCCCCTCTCTGCCGCTTTCACTCCGCCCTTGCGCTGCACTGGAAGTAGCGCTGGGGGACTGGACTTCTCTGTAGCAAAGGAAAGGGAGCCGCCCTCTTCCGTCCCTGCTCGGGAGCTAGCAGGGCATCCGGGCACGCGGCTTGGCCCCGGAAAAAGCCTTGCTGGAGCTGGGGAGCAGAACAGGGACTACTCAGGCCCCTTGGCGGAGCCGCTACCTACAGTTCTCAAGTGAGGCAGAGATGACCAGTGTTCCCTTCTGTGTCCCAGTTTACTAGGAAACTTCTAGGTTTAGCTCTTTCCTGGGACGTATGGTCACAGTACTGTTGGCCCCCTCATCTGCTTCAGCCCCCAAGCCCACGGTCGCTTCCACTATCCTAGGCTGTGAGGCAGGCTGTACATCACATTTTCTCCTTTAAAACAACAGAGGCCACAGGAAGCCAACGGACTATGTATGAACATCGAGAAGTCCTGTGGGACTTTATAAACTAACAGATTTATTGGTGCATAAGCTTTCCTGGGCAAAGACCCACTTTGTCAGATGCAACGGAATATGTGACGATCTCAACTTTACAAATATGTTTCTGGTCCTCCTGGTTGTGGAGAGGAAGCTTGAAAATGTGACCCAAGTGCACTAGAAGGTAAATAAAAATAACCGAGAATGTATTTTTAAATACTCTTATTATCTTGGGTGTTTATTGCCAGCCTCAACAAATATGGTGCCTCCCCTCCATGTATCTAGGGTTGCCAGATGGTTTAACCAAAAATACCAAATGCCCCCCCCCCAAAAAACCCTGGGGGGAAAAAAGGGGGAGAAGACCAAACTTGTTGAGCAAAAATAAAAAGGATCCCGAAAGTTATTAAGCAATAATAAATAAATTAAATAAAACCGCATTAAAACAGCATGGCCCCTTTAAGTGTGAGACGGGAGAGGTTGAGTACTAAGACCCAGAGAAGGCATTGCTTCCCCTTGCTTCAGGTCTTTTTGCTGGTGGCCATCTTGTTTTCTTGATCGATTTCCCCCCCCACCCCCCAGGTAAGTGGGTCGGGGGTACGGCCCAGTTGCCGAGTGTGTCTTAGGATTGCCAGGTGTCCGGTATTTTCACCTTCTGGAAGAGTAAAAAAACCAGAAAATACCAGACATTTCAGGTGTCCGGTATTTTTTGAAATTTTTACCGGACAGGAGGCGAAAATACCGGACTGTCCCGGTCAATATCGGACACCTGGCAACCCTACCTGTATCTCAGCCCTGTTCCTTCAAACATGGAAGCTCCTCCTCCATCCCATTCAAACATCTCACTGCAGTAACTTGTCTCCTGTAAGCCTCTAAACCCAGTGGGTTCACTCTAACCCCTGAATGCTCCAACCTTTATCTGAGACACATCTCTCAAGCAAGAACCCCCATTTAGTCTCCAAACAGAGTAAGGCAAGTTTCCACCCTCTTCCCATCCCACTTCCTCCCTAGATTAGCAGAGGTAGCAAATGCCCCCTATTCTCACAGCAAAGGGAGGGGAAAATGCACCAGGTCACTTTACTCTTATAGACTCCTCAGGAAAGCAAAGTGGTTGCCTTAGCTCCTCTTGGTTTGTGGGAGGGGGGGAGGCTGTTGGCTGACTTGCTCTTTGGGAGTTCAAGGGGAGGTCACTGATGTTCCCCTCTTCTATGGCAAATGAAGATCTTTATGGCCCGTGGTGTAGGCTGACCTCCTGGTAATAGTAATCAATCATATAAATATGTTAATTATAAGAATTGTATGTTTATTTGATAATGTTAAATGATATTCCTGGGCTATTAATGTAAAACAAAATGGAGAGTGTATACCACAAGGCTATTCAACTTTGGAAGCCCTGGGGCCCCCAGAAATACAGCACATGCCGAGAGCCGCAACTTAATTGTGGTTGCATATATATGCAAATAGATATGCAAATATATACAAATAGCTCCTTCCACATTGACGGTCATGAATACAAAGAGTAAAGCAAGACTACACAACATGCAGGCCCTATTTAAGTCAGTTCTGTTGATATTAATACAATGCAATATTTATTAATTTCCACCAAGATGACAACACTTTTAATGAGCAATGACAGTCCAGGAATTTAACTACTAAAACGCATATCAACAGAAGACCATTATATTAACTACTTTTTTGTTTTGGCTTCACAATTTTAACAAATCAAACAAAAACTGCCAATACGGTACTGGAATTTATTGGAGTACAATCAATGTGAAGATTGTGTCTGCACATCAGGCTTGTATTCTGTTGTAACAGCATGGAGAGAGTCAGTCAGATGTCTGTCAGTAAGAGAAGTGCGCAGTTTTGACTTGATGATTCCCATGGAGAAGAATGAACTTTCACAGACATACGTAGACCCAAACAAGTCAGCACTTTTTTGGGCACATTTCAGGGTACATGTCTTCCATGTCTTCCTGGTCATCCAAAATGTTTGTCCCCTCTTCCTTATGTCTAGATTTTAGAACTATTGTTTTGCAGCTCTATCATCTCTTTTTCAAATGTGGTCCTCTCAACACCAAATCTCACTGCTGAAGGTGAGACTGCCTTTACCTCAACTGAAAATGGATTTTCATTAAATTCAAGAACTGTCTCCAGGGATTTGATATCTAGAAAACTAGAAAAAAAATCAGTTTTCAGCTCTGCTATGTACTCTGCTAAAAAAAATCAGGCAACAAAGATGCATGTTCACTCAGCTGTGTCACTTGAAAGTTGGGGATGGGAAAGTGAGTTAAGTCTTTCTCACGAAGCTGATCTGCAAAAAAGGCCAGTTTTCTTTCATATGCAGAAACATCACACATCAGAGAAGGCAGGGTTTTTTCTTGCCTTGAATTTTAAGATTACGTGCATTTAAGTTGCGTGTCATATCAGTGAGAAAAACCACATGTAGCAAAAAATGTCTCTTAGTCGAAACATACTGTGTTTCAGACTCCTCAACTAAAGCTTGAAATTGTCTACATTTCAAGGCATTTGCAACAATGAAGCTGACAATTTTTGTGACACCATCCATTGTGCTCTTGAGAACGCTTCAGTTTGCTGCATTAACTGTTCTTGGTGCAGAATGCAATGATATGAAAAGAAATCTGAAAACTGTGGATTTTTCTTCAGCAAAGAAATTAGCTCCTTCTCTTTTCCAACCATGGAGGGAGCGCCATCAGTTGTTACCAAAATAAGCTTTTTCAAATCAATGCATTTTCCTGGTCCTTCAAAAAATCCAATCAGTGCAGAATAAATATCCTCTCCCCTAGTCTGAGTAGCCTTGGTATATACCGGGTGATCTCAGAGCAAGGAGGGGCTCTCCTCCTCAGAATGGTAAATAAGAACCAGCATAAACCAGAATTCCTGCCTTTTTCCATTTACCTCAAAACTGGTCTCCCCTGAAGGGGGGAGGTCACGTGGTAAAAATCACCTCAGGGGTTTCCCGCCCTGGAGGCTTTCTAAGTCCGGACACAACCCAGAAGGGGTGTTGTCCATCTCAGTGGCAGTGTTTGTGTGGGTCATCAGCTCTCTCCTGAAACCACCCAGGGATCTGATCCAGCTGCAAACCAGTCAGAGAAGAGGACATCCCATCTACTGCCTACCATCCGCACTAGTGTCATCTGCCTGTAGTCCTCTCTAGGGTTCCTGTACCATCTGCGAGGGACTCCTCAGCATTCCTCCCTGCAGGCTCTCAATCAGCCCACAGGTTGCAGGACCTGGGCAACACACCTCTGACTCAGCCACTCCAGTCCAGAAGAGTAAAGTAACCATTTGTATTTGGGGTATAACTTACCATTTATTTTCGTGCAGTCCAGTTGGGACTAGGATGTTAAATTGCGAGTAATTGACTAATCGAATAGTTGATGCATTTTGCATTAATTATTCAATTAGTTGATAGGGTGCCTCCACCTTTGAAGTGTAGCAACAGCCCATCTGTTGGCCTCATCGCGCCCGACAGAGCACGCGTGGAGGGGCAGGGGGCGCCTGGCCCTCCCTGCACCCAGGACCCCACCGCTGGGTTTCCATTCTGTGCACGGGAAGGCATCTGAGGCATCGGTGCTCACCCAGGGGGAGGGGGTGGCAACAGCTGTTACTACGCTTCAAAGGCGACTCTTCCACTGACCCCGGGTCCCATGCAGCACTGCCACTTTGAAATGCCAGGGGGAGCCTGCGGTCAGGCTCCTCACGGCATTTCAAAGCAGCAGTGCCCCATGGAGCCCGGGATCAGTTAGGGATTCCCCAACTGATCCCAGGCTCCACACGGCGCTGACGCTTTGAAACGCTGACTGTTTTGCTCCCTGCCGGTGCAGGTTCCCACTACCTCTCTCCATTTGAAATGTACAGGAGCTACCTCGGTTCTTGTACGTTTCAAAGGCAGAGAGGTTTCCTCTCTGCCTTTGAAATATACAAGAGCCAGGGGCAGCTCCTGTACATTTCAGAGGGAGAGAGGCAGAGGGAACCTGAGTAGTCAGTGGAAGTTTCATCAACTACTCCATTAGCTGATTAATTGAAATTTAACATCCCTAGATGGGAGGACACTGAGGAAGTGGATGGTAAGGAGCATGTGAGTGTAGATATGTTAGCAGGGCATGGTTCAGAGATATACCACCTAGCTATATTTTGGGCTGATTCAAGTGGTGTCTATGGCTGGAGGTGGGGAGGGGAGTTGTGGGGCAGGGACCATTGAAGGTTTGTACGAGGTGAAGCAGGAAACTGCAGGAAGAGAAGGGATAATCTTATGGTTAGGACAGTTGAATGTCTTCCTGCAGACTTCGATTCTTCCTTCCTGCTGCCAACATTAAATTCCTGTGAGATATTGGCAAGTAAGTGCCAGTATGGATTCCCATAAGGATGGGAATCCTTGGTTTTTTTACTGAACATGGATGTTTAATTTATCTTTTTTAGATGCATTATAAATTGATTGAATGCTGATTGAATATAAATAATAGCCCATGTTAAAATGACTTCTTAAAGTAGATACAGAAGTCTGTAGTGTTGGGACTTTTCTGTATGAAGAATCTAAACACACTAGAATAGAGTTTGGCATAGCTAACTGTTACGTAAATAGACATGCAGATTTGTGTATCTGCTTCCTTTACATAAAACACCATTATAAATACTCTACAGTTTTTAACTCTTTCAAATTAAATGTTGAGGATGCTGCTATAAAGGTGAACTGCAAAAGATTATGTTCAAAATAAAATAATTAACTAAGGGCTTATTATCTCGGGTTTAAATCAGATTACGTTGAGTTAGTCTCATTTGAAAACACTTGTGTACACATGACAGGCCATCATAACACACTAAATCTTGTCAGCTAGAGTGTCTGTGCTAAATGAGGCTAATAGAGTGGGCTATAAGTGCCTGATACTTAGCTTTTGATGTCAGTAGGGTGTTGAATGTAGTGGCCCATCCAGTTCATGTCTGTTCAAATCTTGATTAAAAGTGTCAAATTTGCAAATAAAGGCAAGTTCCACACTTTCACTCTCAAGCTGTTTTTTTAAATTGCTTTGTAAGAGTATAGTCATTTTTAGGTCCATTAATGAGTGCCCAGGCAAGTCAAACCGTTCCCCAACAGGTTTCTGTGTATTACCATTTCAAATATCTAATTTGTGTCCATTAATCCTTTACAGCCCACTCTATTAGCCTTGTTTAGCATGGACACTCTAATAGGGATGTGAAGGACTAGTCGACTATCTGATAAGCAAATACTTATCGGATAGTCGACTAGTCACTTCCTCCCCCTGGCTGCCTCTATCAGACTGCGCTGTGTAGACATACTCATATGACTGATAAAGATAAGGCATTTCTACTAAAAGCAGCAGAGGGGGACAGAGAAGGAGTTAGCATTTTGGCACTGTTTAGGCAGGGCCTTTTTAGTTATTGGAAGTTTGGTAAAACCCTTGTATGTCGGAGTTTTCTGAACATTCATAAAGCTGATATGTTTCACCCGTGAAAGATTTCTTTCTTTGGGCATGAATAACTAAAACTTTAAACTTTGCTTTTGAGATGGTAGATGGAGTGAGGAAGGAAGTGATTTGCAAATAACAAAAGGGAAACTATTTCAAAATTCTCACATTGCACATAGGCAGCGTGGTGTTTTGTATTAAGGATTCTGCTCTCACTTATATCTTTATAAAACAGGAGCCCACGGATGTAACTGAGAATTTGACCCTATGTTACAAACAACTATTGAAGTGTTTTGTTCCAGTTGCATATGTGTGCATGAGGAACTTGGGAAAGGGAGCATTACAAAGAAATATAACCATATTTTTTCAGTATGTTTATCGATGTCTTTGATCTCCTAAGTATGGGAAAACACGAATGAATTCTAAAACAATGGGCCACATTGACTTCATCATACTGCAGTAATTTGGATTTGCAAGGGTGTAAATTAGTCAAAATTAACCTCAAATTTTTGTTAGGCCAAATACCGGTAGTTCCTTGAAAGGCATATGCTTCACATATATTGCAGGATCAGAGTTAATCCCATATTTAAAAACCCACATACAAATTCTGCATAAGCATGTGGACAGGTATCATTGCTATGTGAACAATTAGTATTGAAATCAATTACAGATGAGTGCACAGCCCATGGTGCAGCATCAACAACATTGCATCTTTCAATTGACACTGTATATGAACACTGGAAGAATTGTAGAGGCTGAAAAAGAAAAGGTTCATCATGATGACCAGCAGCAAGCAACTGCTCCCACATCTAGCTTGGCATTGTCAACCAGTGGCTATGGGTCTCATTCCAGTAACTAGAAAATAAATGAAGTAATTTCTTATGAAACGTAAAATTAAATATTTTGTTTTGACACAAGTCACAAAAACAAAAGAGACTATGTTTACACTTTTGCATACATAAAGATGTGAAAGTTTTTATTATGCTGCGTCAAGCCCCGAGACATAATCTTTAATTTCAAGCATAAACTGTAACAACTCTTTCATTTCATGTGTCAGTACTAATGATAAAATATTTTGGTTGCTATGTCAAGAAAATGGACAATTTTGTTTTGTGCCTCAAAGGAACAGATATATGTAAGATACCAAATAGCTACTGAAAATTTTGCAGTGTTATTTTTCTTTTTATTTGATTTCATATTAAATACACATTTAAAATCATGCATCTTGTCTTAGTATTCTTTCTAATGATATGGTATTTGTTAGTAACTTGGATGCCACAGTGGCACGCATCCGAACAGGCGTATATGACCTCAAATATTGGTGCATAAGACAAAACACACTCTGATCATGGATGGAAATTGTTAGAGAGAACACTGCTAGACAGGATTTTGCACAGCTACAGACCGTGGAATCCAGAGTTTGTGGAATCTGCTGCTTGCTTTCTTCTCTCAATTCTCCCACCCCCTGAGGATGACCAGCAAGACTTAGGCTGTGGCCTTTTTCTAAAAAAACTTCACCTACGTCTAGACTGCCGCTGTGTCTTTTGAAATTAAATCAAAAGAATGTGGCGGTTTTTTCGACAGCGGTAAACCTCATTTTACGAGGAAGAATGCCTTTTTCAAAAGAGATCTTTCGAAAAAAGGCACATGTGGATGCAGGGGAGTTTTTTTTTTTTTCAAAAAAAGAGGCCTCCAGGAAAAAGCCCTGGTGGACACTCCTTGCCAGACCTTTCACCTCTATTGTTCCTGTCTGTAGCCATCTTTTAAGGCACAAGCAGCCAGGAGAAGCATTGTTGCAGGAAGTCAGCTCCAAGCACGATCCTGACCGCTTGGCTCTGAGTGGGCCTACCAGGAAAAGCCATGTCACAGGCACAAGCACTCCGAGACCCCCCTGGCCCTTCCAGGGACACATCCCAGGACCAAGCCAAGGGCACCAAATGCCAGGCACCATCATGGTCTGGCCCTGAGATCAAAACCCTCTTGGAGCTCTGGTCCGAGGAGGGGTCTCTGCAGGCCTTGCAGTCCAGGAGGAGAAAAGCAGACATTTATGCCTGAATGGCCAATGACCTTGCTAAGCAAGGCCACCACCCCTGCACACTAGACCAAGTGAGAGCAAAGGTCAAGGAGCTGTGGCAGGGTATGTCAGAGCCCGTGAGTGCAGCTCCCGCTCTGGGGAAGCACCACAGTACTGCGCATATTATGAGGACCTGGACCGGATCCTGGGGGGAGGGAGGGAACTTCTGTCTCCAGAGAAGGTAGTAGAGTCTGGGTGTTATGCTTAACTGAAGCACACGAGATCTTTTATAGGGGAAAAGGCAGTATGCCGCATTTATTGAGAATATAACAGTTGCATATGGTTTTCAATCACTCACGCACACAAACACCATGCATACACAGTCCTGCCAGATGATGTCATAGTTACCAGTCCAGAGTCTGTATCAATCTAGTGGCCAGCTAGATCGAACACAGAGGGGGAGCAGTGCCTTTGTCGGTTGATGGATCCGATGCTCCTCTGGAGTTGGTGGCAAGACAAACCCAAAGTTCCATAGCAACGCACCCTGCTTTTATAATCCTTTTCTCTGTTGAAATCAATGGATTCTGCTCTGTCAGCCTGTGACCGGAATGTTATCTTGTTGATGTCAGTCGTTCCCAAACATCTCTTGAAGGCTCATCCTGTAATCAATCGTCTTTTGGGAGTGCTAGCTTCGCTTCAAGGCTCGTCAATCTGCCAATAGTCCAATCACTCCTTATTATGGGTATGCATCTTTGACGCCAGGTAGTCTGGTCTTTGCCCACGCTCAACCTCCTTCTTCGGCCATCTGGTTCTGAGCAATAACTTTTGCATCTTATTTCGACACATTCATACCCTTTTCACACACATAAGCAATGTTACAAGGGCTCTCAAGGTTATGTGGTACAACATCAACATCTGCATTGGCAAAGCAAAGAGGCATTGTAAATCAAGCAATTTAGGCCTCAGCCTTCAACATCCCTTTAATCTCATTAACACAGTCACAATATCAAAACTATCTTTTTACTCACTACACTTTAAAACAAGGAAATATAAAAAGTATATACTTAACTAAAGGATTTAACCTACTACAATATTAAATGTGTTAACATATACCTTATATTGCTATATTATTGCTACATTATTAAACTACATTACTATATTACTAAAATACAAATATAAAAAGAATAAAACTTTCAGTTCCAACATGGGATGGAGAGACCTGTGCAGCAGTGGCTGCAGCTCCAGGATGGCATCCTGAAGACCAGCAGCTCCAAGATGAGGAGGAGGATTCCAGGAGCATGGTGACCCTCACCCAGGAGCCGGTCCCCCAGATGCAGGAGTCCTCCCAGACATCTTTGGACACCGGGGAGGGAACATCAGGTGAGTGTTGTGAGGTCTCAACACACACAGGGCAGGGGAGGTGGGAGCAAAGGGGATGGAGCGCTGGGCAGTCACACACCAGTAGGTACCGTTCATTTGGACCAGCTCTGCATGCCTTAATTTCTCGGTTACGGCCACCTCGAACCTAGACAGATTTGTTAAAGTGTTATGTGGGCATGTACATAGATAGAATTTCCCTGTCAGAGTGGGTGCAACATTCGCTCGGGTACAGTGCCTTTCCAGCGACTTCGGAGTATGCCACACCTTCTATTTCAGTAACATGACCTCGCCTCCACACTGGCAGGGAGGTCACCATTCTCGCTAGTGAATGTGAGGGATGCCCAATGGTGCTAGAAGTTTAAAGATTACGCTATGGCCCATCCATATCTGCCTTGGGCTCTCATGGATTCTCTGTTTCCCCATTCCTACAGGGGGGTATTGGGGAGATGGGGTCTCACCACCTCCATAAGGGCCGGGTGAACTCGGCCATCCAGGAGATCTGTTACAGTACCCTGGGTGATGGATACTGAATTCGACAGATCTTTCAACCTATTCAAATTAATCAATTAGCCTGGCTGGTATCTAGTCCTCCCCAGGTGTTGAATATTACTGCATCTGCCAGCCTTGATTCAATACTGTCCCCTTCCTCGGCTTGTTGTGCTATGACATATGTGTTGCTGACAGAGTTTCCAGTGCCAAGCCAGCCTGCGATGGTATCTGCTAAGCCCCGCCTTTGCTGAATTAGGTGTTCACCAGTTCGGTTCGTTAGTCTGATAAGATTGGCACATTGCTGACCTACACCCTGTAGGGCAATACAGGACCAGTAACAATGGTCCTATCGTCACTAATCCTGATTCTGGGACAGGGATCTGCTCAGGGTAGGACATACAGTCAGCCGGCTCTACCGTGTCCCTGAGAACTTGGTTAGTCATTCTCAGCTCAGGGCACTTCAACATGGGCCATTGCTTCCCAAAGATTTGCCATGCTTCTGGGGCGACCTCTGTCTGTGCTTTAAGTGGGAGGCCCCATTCGGAGTCAGCAGGTCCGACTTCCACGGGCACTATGCCGGTGTAATTAATGTATGACTTGATCTCGGTATTTGGTTTCTTAACTAAGAGATGTCACTCAAATTCTAATACAAAGGATTGTGTGGGTTTCTGTTTTGTTTGTTTGTTGTTTTCAATGCCACTGTTATTACAGTATGCAAAATAGTTGTGTTTAAATGAGGGGTAGCTCAGAGCCTTGTATCCTCCTTGGCTGTCAGTACGCAGCTGTCCCCCGTTAGAAGTAACTTGGACACTGGTTCAATTGATTGCACGTGCCATCTCCCTAAGGAGACCATAGCATGGCTTAAGAATGTCTTTCATTATTAATAGGGAACTCATGCAATTCCATGATTCTCTCCAGGTATTCTTGAGGCCTTCTAAGACTTCGGGCATCTGGCACCAGCGGGTGACTGGGCAGTTGGCTATTATTACAATGGTGAGGTTACTAGTTTCCCTATTGATGTGAACATCTGTATATGATTTATCCAGATTTTCTTATGTCCCACTTGCCTGTGTTTCACTTGCAGATTTATTGTTACCTCTGGCCAACCTCTTTCATGGTTAGTGTGTAAGTTCTGCAAAGGCTAAATATTTCATTAGTGTGGCAATTAAAGCAAAGCAAACCCAGCAAAAGGGGATTGGTAACCCACTCCTAGTCCTTCTTTTTACTTGGCACATTCCTTGCTCCCTTCATCAGGCTCCATAGAGGTAGCAGGAGCTGCAGCAGGAACAGCCTCATGGTTACCTTTTAGTTCCTTTTCTTGTTCACCTGTGGAGACATTGTTAGCATTCACCTAGCTTAAACAATTACCAAACTATTATCCTTCCACTAAGTTTTAGAGTTGCTGCTTGATTGAGCCCAATCCTTTTCCTTTCCTTTTGCTGAACAGTTTTTTCCTAGCTCAAGCTTCAGCTTTGCTTAGAATGTTCTTTCATAAAAAAAAAAAAAAAATACACAGCAACATTTGCAATACATGTGCCACAAAACAAGACAAACTTAGACAGAACACAAAACACAACTTATGTCATGGCAGTAGAACCATAGTTTTTTCTTCAGTTGCTCTTCAGCTGGTACCAGCGCTTTCTGGTGTTCTGAAAGATAAAAGAACATTTTCCTACCCCCATGGGGGTGGCACATCATATCTCTTGTAGTCCTTTTTACTTTGCAAGTATTTTGCTGACTTGTTTATTAACCTGCTCTTACCCAATAATTACATATGCTTTTTGTAAACCAGCTTCTGAGGCATTGGGTAAATTACTTCACTGCTCAATTATTAAATTAAAGGTGGTATGCCTTAATTTTCCTCTGATACCACAGACCAGGTTTTTAGTCTGTCTGTTGTGAAGCTTCAAATTTATTTACAGGTAGTAACTGAGAAGCTTTACTGCTATAGTGATTTTCCTTTGCGCAAGGTGTTTGCCAGTTACCATTCCAGCAAGCCTAAAAGGCTTTCTCTTTCTGAGAGAGTATCATGTACAGTGTTAGCACTAAATTTATTTCCATGTTAGCGGTAACATTAGCATTAAATGTCTTTCAACTAGGGGCTTCTGAATATCTTGTTATATACCATATCTTTTATTTGGACAATTTACTTCAGAGGACAGTGCGTGTTATAGCCTCTTGAAAATTTTGAATAACAGGCCCTTTTTATCCTTTTACTATTATTTGCAGAAGATTCAAACTGTTCATTAACAACCAGGCATTCACACACACACACACCCTCTGACTTGCTTTCAGATTCAAAGTTATCAGAGACCCAAAGACTTAGCCTTTAAAGAGACGCAGTGAAATTCCAGAGTTCTGTTTTTAAAGCACACAGCGAAAATACAAATCCATTGTGGCTTCTCTTTGGAGTGCATGAGGTGTTTTATGTAAAATAACAATTTGTTTTCTTAGAACCACCTTAAAGGTTAAATGCCCCAAGACAAGCAGCACTTGTTCTTCCACACTCCCCAGAGTCAACATCTGACCTTCTCATACCCTTAATCACTTGCTTTGTTCCTCAAATGAAAATTTTCCTCATTTCCAGTAATTTAACTTTCCAATGCCTGTACTACTGCTTTCCTTATTCTTCTACTATGCCCACACAGGGCCCCAAATCTCTTACACCTCTTTCGCATGCTTATTTCCTTTTAATTTTTTGTACCTGAGCCTGCTTTTCTGCTGAGTGGCTTCATTTCAGGGACACAGGTTGTGTCCGTTATTAATTTAGCAAGAAGGTTGGGCTCTCTAATTAGCCATCATACCTTCTGATTCCTTTACTTGGGTAAATCCAAATGTTCATTTTTGCAGTCAGCTAATAATTTTTTTTTAACTCCTCAGTACAGGGTTTTCCATAACAGCCAGACTGCCCCAGTATCTTTGAGTGAGATTAGGGTTTGTAAATGTTTTGCCAATTTGCTTTCAAGTTCTGCATAATCTAATATATAAAGGAGAATGTTTGTATGTTTGTGCGCTAATAACTTGGGCACTATAAGAGCTACCGCAACCAAACTTTGCATGGGGTAACCTTTCTTCCAGGAGAAGGTTTTAAGGTACTTTTGGCAGCGTGGGGAGAAGTGGCTTCCCGGGGGAAGCGGTGGGGACAGTCACTCACTAAGACCAGCAGCGGAGGTGCGAGGGGAGGGGCAGCACTCCGAGCGGCAGCTGCCCCACTCGCCTCTACCAGGCCGTTCCACTGCACAGGCGTGTCCAGGGCGGGGAAGACCCCTCCTCCCCCCCACCAGTGATGTCACTTGGCCCGGGCCCCTCCCCTCCGGTGGCAGCCAAGGGTTGCCGAGCGGCCGGCTGGAGCTTGCGGCCGCTGCTAGGGGGCGGTTGCAGGTGCAGAGGGGCGAGCCCAGTGGGGAGGCGGCAGTGGTGGTGCTGGGAGCGGCCTGGGGTCTGGTGCAGCTTCCTGGTTGCATGGCGGGGAGCCTGACACCTGCTCTTCGTGGCCCACGGGAGAGGGGAGCCCCCAGCGTGGCCCCATGGTGCGGCAGGTAGGCGAAAGTTTCGGGGTGGGCGGTGGGGTCGTTGACCCCCGCAGCACCTGCAGCCCCGGGCAGGAGCTGGGCTGCCCCATCCACCCTAGGTCCCGTGCTCATCCCCTCCCGCCCACCCCTCACACGGGGAACCCCCGGCAGGACCTCACTGTCCGCCCCGAGCAATGCTAGGTACCTCCAGCTAGTATAAACATAAGCTAGAGTATAGTCAGACTATAGGCCATGCCTAAACCTTGGCAATATTTGCTCCAAAACATAGTTCACTCCTCCTCTTTATGAAGAGTTTCTTTCTGAATCTTGCACCAATGTGCCCAGTTTATTTTTACTAGAAATTTTTAGTATGATATGTTATATGCTTTTAAGACCCTTAAAGGATCTTAAAGGGAGGGAAGAATGGGGCACCAATTTTAGTTCCCTTTTGGCTTGCCCCTCATATGGTTGTGGTTGCAATGCCGTGGATCCCATTTTATCTTTAAATTTGCCAGGGCCACCTTTTTCTATTTCTCCCCACACTCTTTAGGCATTGTGAAAGTGCTTGCAGTTTGTTGTTTAACAGCAGGAGACATTGCTTTATTGTTTTCCAGGTTTTTAACACCCTTTTCCAATTTCTCATTTTCCTGCTTTACTTGTATGAACAAATCATATGTCTGGACAGCCTGTGTTGCTTTTTCTGTTTTTCTAATTTTTATTCTGTAAAGGGAAATCATGTCTTACTAATCTATTAGAGTTCTTTGAAGGGGTTAACAAACATGCAGACAAAGGGGATCCAGTAGATATAGTATACTTAGATTTTCAGAAAGCCTTTGACAAGGTCCCTCACCAAAGGCTCTTGTGTAAATTACATTGCCATGGGATAAGAGGGAAGGTCCTTTCATGGATTGAGAGCTGGTTAAAAGACAGGAAACAAAGGGTAGGAATAAATGGTAAATTTTCAGAAGGGAGAGGGGTAACTAGTGGTGTCCCCCAAGGGTCAGTCTTGGGACCAATCCTGTTCAACTTATTCATAAATGATCTGGAGAAAGGGGTAAGTAGTGAGGTGGTAAAGTTTGCGGATGATACCAAACTGTTTAGGATAGTCAAGACAGAAGCAGACTGTGAGGGACTCCAAAAAGATTTCACCAAACTGAGTGACTGGGCAACAAAATGGCAAATGAAATTTAATGTGGATAAGTGTAAAGTAATGCACATCGGGAAAAATAACCCCAACTATACGTACAGTATGATGGGGGCTAATTTGGCTATGTCAAATCAGGAAAGAGATCTTGGAGTTATCGTGGATAGTTCCCTGAAAACTTCCACACAGTGTGCAGCAGCGGTCAAAAAGGCAAATAGGATGCTAGGAATTATTAAGAAAGGGATAGAAAATAAGACACAGAATATCTTACTGCCCCTATATAAAACTATGGTACACCCACATCTTGAATACTATGTACAGATGTGGTCTCCTCACCTCAAAAAAGATATTTTGGCCTTGGAAAGGGTTCAGAAGAGGGCAACTAAAATGATTAGGGGTTTGGAATGGGTCCCATATGAAGAGAGGTTAAAACGACTGGGACTTTTCAGTTTAGAAAAGAGGAGACTGAGGGGGGATATGATAGAGATATATAAAATCATGAGTGGTGTGGAGAGGGTGAATAAAGAAAAGTTATTTATTAGTTCCCATAATAGAAGAACTAGAGGACACCAAATGAAGTTAATGGGTAGCAGGTTTAAAACTAATAAAAGAAAGTTCTTCACATAGCGTGTGGTCAACTTGTGGAACTCCTTGCCAGAGGATGTTGTGAAGGCTAGGACTATAACAGAATTTAAAGAGAAGCTAGATAATTTCATGGAGGTTAGGTCCATAAAAGGCTATTAGCCAGGGGATAGAAATGGTGTCCCTGGCCTCTGTTTGTCAGAGGCTGGAGAAGGATGGCAGGAGACAAATCGCTTGATCATTGTCTTCGGTCTACCCTCTCTGGGGCACCTGGTGCTGGCCGTTGTTGGCAGACAGGCTACTGAGCTAGATGGACCTTTGGTCTGACCCAGTACGGCTGTTCTTATGTTCTTCTTCTTCTTATTATTATTATTTTTCAGCTTTAAGGTGGTATTATTATTATTATAATTTTTCAGCTTTAAGGTGGTATTTTCCTGCTCCTTTAATTTGAGGGTGTCCAGCATCACTATTACTGCTTTGTCTGTTTTATTGCCTTCCTGATTATTTTACCATTTTACCAACTTTTCCTTTGCTTCGGCTTCGGCATACTGTGTCCTTAAAATTGCCGCCCGCCAGGGTTTGTGAACTTGTACTCAAAATATTTCTGAGGGTGGACTTTTGTCTTCCCCCTTGGATGTCATGGCATCTAATTGCCCTGACTGCCAACTGAGAATGTACGTCTCTCCCTTGGATCTCGTGTTCTCATGTCCCACGGATCAGTTGTCAGCATTTTTAGGATGTACGTCTTCCCTTCTGTATACATCTTTGCTGCCCGGTTTTGGGATGTGTGTCTCCCCCTTGGAGGCCGTGCTCTTAAGTTCACAGCCTTGGTTCAGCCTTAATTGTGGATGTACGTCTCCCCCTACTGTATACAGCTTGTACCGTGGTCTTAGTGCACACAATGCCGGCCTTAATTAGGGATTTCTACTATTCGAAGGTGTATACGTCATATGCCTGTTGAGGGGCTTCCATCAGGACTTGCAATGTTACGTGTGATGAGGAAGTGGGACCACCAGTTCGCACTGCCTGCCACCTTGCGTACCCAGCCAATCCTGGGCTTAACGTATGGCTCAGTTGCTCTCTGGTGGTTTGTCCAGTCCCTCTGTAACACACCCCTTAGCTTAAACAGTACACAACCCTCTTGTACTTGTCCCCCTTTTCTTATGGGTACCCTTCGGCCTGACCCTTATGCTTGACCCACACACATCCAGGTTTCTCTTTGAATTAAATTTGGAACAGAACCAGGATGTATCTGAAGGGAAAGAGAGACTTCCATCCCTAGCCTAATGAGGTGGTAAAGTAAACATACATGTTGGATGTCAGTTTCTGACCCTGTTCCGCTCCACAAGCCTGGATCCCGGACGAGCCCCCAGACTGTTGGAACAGATTTTGGACACCGTGTCTGAAGCAAGCAGAAGAGTTTATTAACACACAGTGCTGGTGGAGTGTCACTTCGCTTGTTAGGCTTCGTGAACACTGCCAGACAACAGGTTACAACTAATTATATAGGCTGCTTAATGGGCGGATGAAGTGATGGTGGGGGGAGGGGAATCCTGGACCCCTGGATAGGTGTTAATCATGAGGCAAAAGGAGAGCAATAATCTAAAGGTTACATAGTGTTTTCTGCCCATAGCTTACAGAATACCTTTTATCTAGTTAAACAAGTATTTAAACAAAGCAGACCTCAATTATCAATTATGTGTTAAGTGGCAATGTGTCTGTCAGCTTCAGGAAGGTATCTCTGCACGGATGTGATCCATTGTTGATGCATCTGGGGATTAAAGCAGAGACAGTAAGCATTTGTTCTTAGCACCATTGAATGTGTTATGTCCTGTCTCTCACCCGTTGTCTGGATCATTAGCTCTATGAGGACCTTCCTCCGATGGGCTAGGCGGGAGGTAGGGATGGGGGTGGGTACTGTGTCTGTGTGCCAGTTCCAGACTTGAAATTTAGAATAGGGGTTCTTAACAAAATATCATAGCCTGCCTCAGAAATTTTTACCCTACAAAAATCACACCTGTCTCTCTGTGTATATGTCCACAAAATGGGGCAGGGATGAATTAGGGGGGGAAGGTACTGAGGGCAAGGAGCAAGCCCCCATTTGGAAGACCCTGGGGAAAGTCATTGGGCTCCTTGGGAGAATCTCTCCCTGAGGGCCTCCCGAATGCGCAATCCTGACCTGTGGGCTTGGCGGATGGCAGCTGTCTGGGGCTGCTCAAACTGCCTCCCCTCCACATCACCCCGTGTCCCCCACCCTGGGAGGATGGCCTTCCCTTTCCTCTCCACCAGCTTGGGCAGCACACAACAGGTGGCAACCACCTCGGGGATGTTGCATTCCCCCATGTCCAGGCGAGTGAGCAGGCACCTAAACTTCCCGTTCAGATGCTTGAAGGTGTATTCCATCTGCAAGCAAGCCCAGTTCAGGTGGGAGTTAAATTGTTCCCTGCTCGCGTCCAGGTGGCCAGTGTACAGCTTCATGAGCCTGGGCATAAGGGGGTAGGTTGCATTGGCCATGATGCACATAGGCATTGCACATCCCCAGCTGCAAAGTTGCACTGCGGAAAAAATGTCCCAGCCTGCAGTACAGGTACGAGTTCCGGAAGATGCAGGCATCATGTGCCTGGCCTGACCACCCGACACAAATGTTCGTAAACTGTCCACGGTGGTCGACCAGGGCCTGCAGCACCATGGAGAAGTAGCCCTTCCTGTTAACGTACTGGGCTGCTCGATGGGGCGGTGCGCGGATCGGGATGTGAATCCCATCGAGCGCTCCACCACAGTTCAAGAATCCTAGCCCCACAGATCCGGCCATGATGGTGTCCAGGTCTCCAAGGTGGACAGTCCTGTGCAGCAGCTCTGAACTGATGGCCATCACCACCTGCAGAAAGGGACAATGAGAAACACACATAACAGAAAATTAGAGGGGGTGGCTGAGCTGTTGAGTGCTCCCTCACCCCTCCCTCCAAGACCCCAGGAGCCCCCCCTCAGGCGGACCTTCCCCCCCCCCCCCGCACTAAGGCAATGTGAGGCCAGGAGGGCTTCTGCCACTCCCACCCTATCCGCAACTCCTTCTGCCCTTTCCTGACGGTCCCCTTTCACCCCCTGCCACTTAGACTGTCCCCCAAGAGTGACTTACCTCCATCAAGATGGCCCCAAGAGTAGACCTCCCTACTCCAAACTGGTGTCCCACAGAGCGGTAGCTGTCAGGGGTGGCCAGCTTCCACAGGGCAATAGCGACCCGCTTGTCCAGGGGGATGGTGGGCTGTAAGTGGGTGTCCTGGCATTGTAGGGCAGGGGCAAGCCAGGTACACAGCTCCTGGAATGTGGACTTCCACATATGGAAGTTTCGAGCCAAGCCTGGTCGTCCCACCGCTCCATACCAAGACGGTCCCGCCAGTCTGAACTGGTGTCCAGCCTCCAAAATCGCCTCTCGAGGAATAAGTTGGGTGGCAAGGCCAGTGGTGCTGCAGCCTGGACGAGGGGCTCAAGGCTGGGTTCTGAGTCCAGATAGCCTATGAGCATCATGACAGTGTCATGGAGGTGGAGCAGAATTTGCAGCATGGCTGTGTGGGGCCATTGCCTGCCCAGGGGCAGCTCCGCTCCATATCAAAAAAAGGATGAAAAGCAGAAAAAACCAAACTGCTGTGGTGTCCCGGAAAGCAGAGCAACCAGAGCAAGCACTGCAGCAGCTTTGCTGTCCCTCTCAGAGGTAGGCAAGCCAGAAGCAGCAGCAGAGAAATGGCTGTCGAGGGGGATCCCTTTAAGCACGTGTCTCTGCAAAGGGCAGGCAGTAGCACCTGGAAGTAAAGTGGTTCTGGGTGCCGTTTTTTCACTTTTTTGATCCGCTTAGTGCAATCTAGATGCTCTCTTTTGAAAGAGGCTTTTTCGAAAGATTCTTTCGAAAAAGCCTCTTTCAAAAAAGGCGTGTAGTCTAGACGTACCTTTAGAGGATGAGAATAAGGTGGCTAGTGAGGAGTTATCCCATGACAGCCAGGATCATTTTAGGACCTGAGGATCCTGATGCTGGACAAATAGAAAGTCAACCTGATTCCTCCTCTTCAGCAACAGAGCGCGAGTCCCAGCTAAACACCCATATCCGAACCCAAGAGGTGGATTCTCTGGAGAAAGCTTTAGCGTATGAGACCCTATCTTAGCAATTTATTTGCATCGTGCTATATTGTTATGCTAGCATCTGTTACAGGTACCCCATGTCTGCTGCCATTTTAGGTATATCTGAGCTACAAGTCTGGAATATAAACAACTATTTTATTTATTTTTTGCATACTCCCAGTCAGGGTATCTACAACAGCCAATAGATATATAAAATAACTATACAGTGTGATGTGTAGTTTTGAAACAACAATGACATTTGTTTGCATAGTACATCTTCTTTTTCCCTAAGAACTCTCCTAAGAGGGCATGTCTACACTACAGAGAAGATCAATCCTCCAACATCAATCTTCTAGTGTTCAGTTTAGTGGGTCTAATATAGACCCTTAAATTGAATGCTGGGGCATCCCCTGTCCATGTCCAATACTCCTTCTTCTGCGAGGAGTAAAGGAATCTGTGCTCCTGTTAGCCTCCTGTAGTCTGGATGCCACGATGGCTCGGCTTAAGGTAAACTAAATTTAGCTATGCATTTTGCATAGCTGGATGGTATATCTAAGCCGACCTGCCTGGTCTAGTATAGACCAGGCCTCAGTTTGCAGAGTTACTTATAGAGTAGATTCCATCAGAGCCTACCATGTGATTTCTATCTTTATACTTTTAGATTTTTCTTGAATTTCAATGGAAATTTAAATTTATTTAGGAATGGGAAAGTAAACAGTCTGGTAATGAGGTTGGGATTGTAAAATGACAGAAAAGCTGAATATTGTTCGTTCGTCCATCGATGAAGACCTCAACACCACTAAGTGCTTTGAGACTGGATACAGTGTGTCCAAAGATGACTTATCAGGCCAATTCGGGCACCAAATGTCCTGGAACATGTCGGGCAGACATGTGTAGGCATTGCAATCGTTGCGCTGGTAGCTTTGGACTTGCGCAGCACGCGCTTGTGTTGTGCTTCAGAGATGCGCCTTGTTTCGAGAATTTGGCATCCCTTGTAAATGAGACTGCGCCAGGCAGGGCGGTTGTGTGCCAGCGATTCCCAGGAGGTTGTATCAATTCCGAGTGACGTCAGGGAGGCCTTGAGTGTGTCTTTGTAACGTTTCCTCTGTCCACCACGCGAGCGTTTAGCAGTAGAGAGTTCCCCAAAAAGGAGCTGCTTAGGTATATGTTCGTCTGGCATACGAATGACATGACCTGCCCATCTAATCTGTGCACTCATCAGCAGGGTGTGGACTGATGGTAAACTTACTCTAGAGAGAACCTCAGCGTCTGGTATTTTGTCTTGCCATCCGATGCATAATATTCTGCGAAGACAAGTCATGTGGAAGTGATTAAGCTGTCTTGCGTGCCTTCAATACACAGTCCACGTTTCACAGGCATACAGGAGGGTGGTAAGTACCACGGCTCTGTAGACTTTCAGTTTTGTTGCTTGGCTGATTCCTCGACGTTCCCATACAGTGGGGCACAGTCTACCAAAAGCAGAACTTGCCTTCGCTATTCTGCATGTGACTTCTATGTCAATGTTAGCTGTACGGGAAAGAGTAAGTGAACTGGTCCACTGCCTGTAGCATCTGCCCTGTGACTGTGATTGTGGGTTTTGTGTACGATGCATAAGGGACAGGCTGATACATGGACTTCGGTCTTTCTGCTGTTGATGGTGAGTCCAAAGTTGTCACAACCTGTGCAGAACTTGTCCACACTGACTTGCATCTCTGCTTCAGAGCCAGCATACAAGGCGCAATCATTGGCAAACAAGAAGTCTCTCAGAACAGTCTCTTTTACTTTGGTGATAGCCTGAAGTCTCCTCAGGTTGAAAAGATTCCCGTCCATTCTGTACTTAAGGCTGATTCCGGCAGCACTGTCCTGGAAGGCATCATTCAACATAGCAGTAAACATGATGCTGAACAGTGTAGGTGCGAGTACACAGCCCTGTTTGACGCCATTGGTGAGTGGGAATGCCTTAGAAGATTCTCCACCATCTAGCACTCTGGCCATCATGCCATCATGAAACTGGCATACCATCTGAATAAATTTAGGGGGGCAGCCAAACTTTGACATGATCCTCCACAGACCTTGTCGGCTGACAGTGTCGAAGGCTTTCGTGAGATCAACAAAAGTTGTGTAAAGTTCACGATTCTGCTCCTAACACTTCTCCTGAAGTTGGCACGCGGCAAAGATCATGTCAGTAGTCCCGCGGCCCTTACGAAAGCCACATTGTGACTCCAGCAGGAGGCCACACTCCAGATGAGTGACCAAACGATTTAACATCACTCTTGCAAGGATTTTACCTGCGATGGAGAGCAGCGAAACTCCCCGATGATTGTCACATACCTGTCGATTGCCCCTCCTCTTATAGAGGTGTACAATGGATGCATCCTTGAGTTCCTGAGGAATGGATCCTTGCTCCCAAAAAGACTGGAACAGCTCGGTGAGCTTCTCTGTGAGTATGTGACCGCTGGCTTTATAGACCTCTGCAGGTATAGCATCTGCCCCTGGAGCTTTGACGCTGGATAGCTGGCTAACAGCTTGTGAAACTTCAGCTACTACCAGTGGATCATCCATGGCGCCATTTATGTCAACCTGGGGAAACCTTTCAATCACCTCGTCGTTGATAAATGACGGTCGATTGAGGACGTCTTCAAAATGTTCAGCCCATCTCTGCAGGATCTGAGCCTTCTCTGTAATCAAAGTTGAACCATCTGTACTAATAAGGGGGAAGCTCCCGAGAGACTGAGGACCATAGAGAGTGTTAAGGGCTGCATAGAACCGTTTCAGGTCATTCCTGTCAGTATGCCCCTGAATTTCAGCTGCCAGGTCACTTAACCAAGCATCCTGCATTTTACTCAGTTTGTTCTGTACTGTCCTACGAGCAATTTGCAAAGGCGTTCTTCTTGGCAGCTGATGATAGATCGTTCTGATGTGCATGATGAAGGCGGTGCTTTTCAGCAAGTAGAGACAATATCTCCCCATCATTCTCATCGAACCAGTCGGGCTGCTTGCACGAAGAGGGTCCCAAAATCTTCAGTGCAGATGAGTATATAGCATTCCGGAAAAGTTCCCAGTCGTCCGCAGCGCTGCCTACAAGGTGCAGGTCGGAAAGCCTGCTTTCTAGATCCTCAGTCAATGCTGAGGCTATGCTCGGGTTCTTTAACCTGGCCACATTAACTCTTTTTATGGGCTTGCTACCTTGTGGCCGCCTCTTCATTCTAATTCGGAGATTCATTTTGGAGACAATGAGCCTGTGATCTGTCCAACAATCATCACCACACATGGCCTTAGTCACTCTGACATCTTGCCTGTCTTTTCTCCTGACAGTAACATAGTCGATAAGGTACATTGAAGTGGGAACACTCTCCAGATTGGCAGGAGGAGGAAGCAAAGTAGAAAAAGTAAAATGGTCACTTCTGGACAAATGTAATGTTTCCAATTTAATAGAAAAGAACAATTTGAGGTATACATTCAAGCTTCTACACAGTATATTTATACAAATATTACTACAGACCAATACAAGAACAATCTAACAATGATAGGAAAGGTAAGCCATTTTCAAATGGAAAGTTCTGTAAATGTCAAGGCCATATACTTCCAGAAATTAATTTTTTGTTAAAAACGTGGCAGAAGTACTATAATAACTTTCAAAACTGAGACCTCTATACTCGTTCTCTATTTTTTTTTAAAGAAATCTCTCATTTTCATCTAGGGATGAATTGTGGGCATGCAAAGAAAGAGACTTGTCTGTAGAATCGTTACATCATTTTTTTGCAAAAGTTGGACAGTATGTAGCAAGTCAGGCAGGGGATTGGAAGAAGAAAACAGATGGTTTCATGGTGAAGACAGTTGAGTGCTGCTCTGGAGAGCTGATTCTATCACTGCCTCTGCCACAAATTCCTGTGTGATGGTAGGCAAGTCACTTCAAACAGACTTTTCACAGATAGTCACTAATTGCAGATTCCTTATTTTCTAAGTGCCATACTTGTGATCCTGGTATCTGACTTGCAGAAATGCTGACATTTACAGTTGAGACAAATGATGAACACACATTAAATGTATGGAGTCCCCTTCCCAAAACTGACTTGCTGCTTCTCATAAATCCCTCCATAACTGTGGCTGCTTTTATCTCTAGCCTTAGAAATGAGACTATATCTTTACCTCTGCATTTAGTGGTGAAACAGATTAATTCATACATTGTAGTGGATTTCTGGCTGTCCTACATTTATAGTAAATTTTAGTTCTGTTAAGGAAGTGCATGCATATCCTTTTGACATATGCAAAACTGACAGCTTAATATTGAGATTGTTGATTTATTGACCTATTAAACTTCCCTACTGGGGGAATGTAAATATTTCTAATTACTAATACTTTAATTCCTTTGTGAGAGGAGCAAATTCCCATGTACTAAAATTTGTAACTATTATATCTTTCCATGAAGTGATCAATTAAAATAGCTAGTTATAGTCAGCAATGCATAAAATTTCTTCACATTATTTAGATATTATTAGCATTATTTAGATAGCAGAAAAAGCAAACATGATTCTGGGGTGCATTAATAGGAGTGTTGTGAGCAAAGACACGAGAAGTCATTCTTCCGCTCTATTCTGCTCTGATTAGGACTCAATTGGAGTACTGTGTCTAGTTCTGGGCACAGCATTTCGAGAAAGATGTGGAGAGATTGGAGAAGGTCCAGAGATGAGCAACAAAAATGATTAAAGGTCTAGAAAATATAGCTTATCAGGGAAGACTGAAAGAACTGGGCTTGTTTAGTTTAGAAAAAAGAAGACTGAGAGGGGACAAGTATCTGAAAGGGTGTTATGAGGAGGAGAGAGAAAAATTGTTCTTCTTGGCCTCTGAGGATAGGACAAGAAGGAATGGGCTTAAACTGCAGCAAGAGAGGTTTAGGTTGGACATCAGGAAAAACCTCCTGCCTGTCTGGGTGGTTAAAAACTGGAATAAATTGCCTAGGGGGGGTTGTGGAATCTCCATCACTGGGGATATTTCAGAGCAGTTTAGAGAGACACCTGTCAGGGATGATCTAGACAGTGCTTGGTCCTGCCATGAGGGCAGGGGACTGGAACTGATGACCCTCCAAGGACCCTTCCAGTTCTAGAGTTCTGTGATTCTATTTGTTGGATTAGTGGTCAGTAAATCTTATTTAGTTATTGGACTTCTGCAAACGTGTGTGGATCAGGATAGCAGTGTTAAAAGTAATATAGAATCATAAGTTACTCTCTGAATCATTTATATAGGACAGGGATGATTGATGCTTGTGGGGGAGGGGCTGCAGGGAAAAGGGCAGGGAGAGGGCACCTCATTTAGCAATTACTGTTTTGTCGGGGCATAAGGTGATGGTGCATCTCTGGAGTGCTATTGCGAGTAACCTCTGATACAGGGCTATAAGGATTTACACAAAATAGCCCGAAATTCTTCCTGTCTATGCAGAAACTGAACATTAGATGATGAAAAAGCTGTTATATTAACATACTCATCTTTTATGGCAGAGATTGTCTTTTTAAAAACTATAAGTTTATAAGAGTAACAACACAACTGAGCATCTGTCATTTGAGAAGAATTTATCTAATGGAAGACAGATGTTAAATGGGAGTTACATGAGATTGCTAGGGAGGAACATGTCTGGTTTTGCAATGAGTATTTCTTGTAAGTCCATAGTTATATTACTTTAAGACTAAGAAACTTTAAAAAACCCACACACACTACAAAGACAAAATTAATAGAGTAGAACTTTGCTATTCAATGCAATGAAATTCTTTATAAAGATTTGTAAACACTTCTCAGAAGAATCTATTAGAGTATGATTTAAATAATCTCAGCATGATTAAAAAGTCTGTGGGACAATCAATGGGAATTGTAGTGACTCACCCCAGAGATGAATTTGGTCTTCAGGACTAAATCATAGCTTTCTATGGAGCCTTGACCAAGAGGCTACATATTGTTGCACTATCCCAGGAGCAGCCCAGGAAGCAGAATGTAAATCAGAGTCAGACTGTGTCTGTTTCTCCTGCTCTAGGGGTTTGGGCATATTCCGTTAACTGTATGCTTGTGTACATTTGTCCCTACACAGGCTCCAAGAAGGGGGCGGCCAAACCCAACCAAGTGTCACCTTTAAGAAGGTCTCTAAATCAACCCCAGCTAGCAGAATTCCTATTTCTAGAGCCTTGCAAATTTGTAGATATCTGCTTTATATCCATGAGTATCTGCATCCACAGGTGTGAATGCAGATAACTGCAAATCATTTTTGCAGTTGCAGATAACAATTTGATATCCATGCTGGGTTCTACCTATTGATCTAAGGAGGCTAGGTGGTTCATTCTCTTTCGCTGAGATGGCAGATCAGGAAAGGAAGCTAGTTAACCCCATTCACAAGGCTCTTACTAAAGAGCAACCAAACGTGCAATCAAAACAGACTCTAGGATCAATGTCAAACTGCTTGCCTGTGTCATATTAAAGCAATATGGAGGCCTGCACCTCAGCCAGCCCAGGATGCAAGTTTCCATCCTAGCTGTACACAGCCTGGTAACTTTGTGCCCTAGGAGCACAATCACCAGGTGTTCTCTATCAGATGGCCTTCATCGGCTGTAACTCCCTATGCTTGTTAGCTGGGAGCTGAGTATGGGATGAGTAACATAACCTCAGCTCCCAGCCCGGTGGGAATGTTGAGAGTGGCATTAGGACAGCTTGCACACACTCAATAAACAGCTAATGTACAAGATTACTGGGAGTCCCACCCCTAGCTGAGTCTCACCCCAACCTTGAGGGGTGCCTCAGAGTTCCCCCATGCTGGAGCCACATCCCACTGTGGCCAGAGCACAAAGTAATGGGAACAGGACTCCACACAGTCTGAAGGGACGTAAGCATTTCTAAGTGCCTGTTACTCCGTATTATGCATTGTTCTGTGTATGTTGGTATGTAATGTCACTTTGCAGTTGTCGTGTTGTGTAGCCATTTGGCAGCAGTAACCCTGTAGTATTAGTGACTTAGAGTAATTAATAAAACAACTATCCCTATCGTCTCTGTGCTGAAGCGAATCCATAATCCTGTTCATTCACGGCCCTAGAGGTCATATTGTGATTTGACAGCCTGTGGCTTCTAATTACTAGCATGATTTTTGGCTCCCCTCATTCTTACTCAGCTTCAATTTTATGTAGCTCTGACTTAAAGTGAGGTAAAACATTCCTGTTTGAAGTGAAGCCATCTTGGTCATAAGCTCCAGATTGTCTGTTGATCTCAATTTTCAGTTCTTCTTCCATATGCAATGCTGGCTTGAACATTGGAGGGCAGACCAATTTTCTGCCCTCTATCAACGACATACATTGTGGGACAGCATAGCAGCTCTGCAAGAGCAGTTCATAGTATAAATGGCCCATGCAAGTAAACAAGGGGACACTACACCATTTTACTGCCCTGCACAGCTGCACAAGTTGGGCAGTGATCTTGCCCTTTCTCCATTAATTGATAAAATTGCAGATATCAGAGATATGTCTGAAGTTGTTTGCCAAGTCATTGCTGACATTTTTGGGGCCAGGTTCTACCACTGTTCCTCAGACTGAAGCATATCTTGCTTCTCAAATAGTCATGCTGGCTGCTAAAGATATAAGTTGCTCTATGACATGGGTAAAGGTGATAGAATCTAGTCTAAAATATTATCCACAGAGCTTGGGGAAACATGTTGAAGATCACAAAAAAGTTATAGAAAATTCTGATTGCCAGTGTCATGAACAGGCACTGACTGAATCTTTCACCATCTTGAATTTCTAAGTGAAAGTGCAATTAGGGCTATCATCCAGAGGATTAGTACAGAGTGTTTGCCTTCTGTGCCCTCAGGCAGGCCTAAGATCCCAGCTAGTTTTCAACTTGCCTGTGTTCTCAGTCTGAAGGCTTTTTTGTCATAACTTAAATTGAACACATCTATCATATTGTGCGTCAATTGTTTTTGCGCAATCTTTGAGGTAGCAGACCTTCTGTTTGAGTTCCTCATTGCCCTTGAACATGTTCTTCTTTTCCATGCAGTCAAGTTTTCAGAAGTGTGAACTCTGTGCATCCAACATGAAATATTTCGGGTTAATCCTGTAAAATCCTGGCTTCACTGAATTTAGACAAAATTCCCATTGACCTCAGTCATACAGATGCAGGTTTTTATGTCTGACTTTCCAGCTGCCTCCTTTTTTCTTTGTTGCTGCCCTTAAAGTATCCAGAAAGAGTGTGACCCTAAAGCCATCAAAGAGCCAGAGGGAAAAGGTGATTTGGGTATCGCAACACTAAGGAACAGAAGAGTATTTCAAATGTGGCTACCGTGGGTGCCGCCCAATGTTCCCTTTAATCTTTTCCATCTATGTGCAGAATAACTTTATATGCACTATCAGTAGAAATAAAAAAAAATCTAGCTTTGGGGGCTTGCTAATCAGCTGAGTGGCATTTGAGTCTCTCTTGAGCAGCTGCACAAGCTCACAGCTTACAGGGAACACCCCAGTGGTGCCACCTCATATGTCCCAGGCCACTTTATCTGTCACCTTGATACAGAAGCTCCTTTCAGTGATTTCACTGTGAGTAGCAGGAAAAGGAAAATGCAGCACTGTGAGTAGTAGGTAAAGAGAAAAAAAGGGATAGAGAATAAGACAGAGAATATCTTATTGCCTCTATATAAATCCAAGGTACACCCACATCTTGAGTACAGTGTACAGATGTGGTTGCCTCATGATTAGAGGTTTGGAATGGGTGTCATAAGAAATATTAAAAAGACAGGGACTTTTCATCTTCAAAAAGAAGAGACTAAGGAGGGATATGATAGAGCTCTATAAAATCATGACAGGTATGGAGAAAGCAAATAAGGAAAAGTTATTTACTTATTTCCATAACATAAGAACTTTACCAAATGAAATTAATAGGTAGTAGATTTAAAAGAAACAAAAGGAAGTTTTTCTTCATGCAATGCACAGTCAGCCTGTGGAACTCTTTGCCAGAGGATGTTGTGAAGACCAGGACTTTAACAGAGTTCAAAAAAGAGCTAGATAAATTCACGGAGGATAGGTCCCTCAAGGACTATTAGCCAGGATAGGTAGGAATGGTGTCCCTAGTCTCTGTTTTCCAGAGGCTAGAAATGGATGACAGGAGGGAATCACTTGATCATTATCTGATCTGTTCACTCCCTCTAGGGCATCTGGCATTGACCACTGTTGGAAGGCAGGATACTGGGTCAGATGGACCTGGTCTGACCCAGTATGGCTGTTCTTATGATCAGCAAGACCCATGCCCTAGACATCTTGCTACACCTTCCCCATATCTGCAGTTCCCTAGATGCTGCTGAAAATCTGTCTGGACTGCTGGGAAACGAACATCTTACTGTGTAATTTTATATTTTGAGACATCTTGTTTTGGAAAACTAGTAGAAGTGTACCCCACCTCCTTGAATGTAGTATCCAAGACCTACCCCATTCCTTCCCCACCCTTCCCTGCTCACTCCATACCCCTTCTCTCCCTAACTCACTTTCACCAGGCTGGGGCAAGGGGTTGGGGTTAGGGCAGAGACTCGGAGTACAGGAGGGTGTATGGGTGCTGGCTCTGGTAGATGGGTCAAGGCAGAAAGTTGGTGTGCAGAAGGGATATGGTGTGCTGGTTCCGGGAGAGGGGTGAAGACCCCTTGCCAATGGTCACTATAGTGGTTTCTCTTCCTGTAACTCAGTCTTTTGGCTTAGTTACAGTTTAGTTGCATCCCTTGGGGGGTAATGGAGAGCAACACATAATGACTTTCCAATCCCTTTGTCTACTCCACCAGCCTTGATGCCAGGCCTAATGATTCATATGCCCTTTCCTCAAAGCTTCTAGTTATTCATCCCTTCCTTGGGGGGTTCACACCATCTTATTAGTGCCTAGTAAGTGAACCCAGGGCCAATCTAGAGGGCCTTAAAGCACATAAGTTTCAGGCATTAAAAGTCCTTGCTCTCACCTCCTTGGACTTCTTCCTACCACCAAGCCTAAAGCAGGATTCTCCTTGCCTAGTCCTGATCTACACTAGGACTTTACACCAAATTTAGCCCTCCAAGGATGCTTCTGTGAGTGATTCGTCCACACTACCAAGCCTGTTGCTCTGCCCTTAGGGATAGTAGAAGTCCTGCTTTTCACAAGGAATAACACTATTCCCGACTGTGTGTGGTTAAGTTACGCTAATGTAGGCACTGTGTTGCCAGAAATCTAACTCCATTGGCCCCCAGGAGGTCTCCTGCAACTGTCCACTATGACCGCTCTCTCCATACTTTGTGTCTCGGCTGTTCTCCTGCTGAGCTCAAAAAGCCCTGGGAACTATAGACTGGCCTGTCCCACGTGGCCAGCTTTACAAACCCTTGGCGAGCGAGCAGCACACCTCAGCAGATGACGATATGAGTGCCCCGTTTTCTCGAATACTTCGGCTGAGAGTACTTCTGCTCCCATGGCCTCCACTTCCCGGGGTGCAGAACAGCTCCAGCCTGGAGTGCATGGTTGATCCTGGACCTCATCGAGGCGTGGGGAGAGGAATCCATCCTCCATGATCTCCAGACCTAGAAAAGGAGTGCCAACATCTATGGCAGGATCACCAGCAGCCTCATGGAGAGGGGTCATTCCAGGACCCTTCAGGACCTTATTTGAAGTGGTTTAGGTATGCATATAACTTAAATTTCCCATCAGGCAAATTGTGGATTCTCTTTTAAATAGTTCCATATGTGTCTTTATTTTACATCTGGTAAAGAGCATCTCATTTAAAGCTGGATAAAATGGCCACATCATTTCTGGGAAAAAGCTTCTTTAATTCCCACTACAGAAAAGGTTTCATTGGGGCAAGGAGCAGGGAAGCTATTGTATTAATTTAGATGGAACAAATAAGCCCAGAGAGTCAAAGGTGTTAACATGGCCTGGTCTCTGTCCAACACTAAACAATGTTAAATAAGGTTTAGGTTAGACATCATGGCAAGCATGTTATTACAAATCCTTTTAACATTTTATTTAAGACAGAGAAAAGAAGGAAAAACAGTTAAAGCGTTTAAAATGTGAAGTATTAATAAGGATTTCATTTTAATAACATCCCTTGTTCCTTTTCCTCCTTTAGCTGGAGATCTTTTAGCAGGAACATCCACTTGACAATCTTACAGATGATAAAAAAAGTTGATAGTAAAACTCTCCTTTTTGGGAAAATAGAAGTTGTTAGTTGGGCTGGGCTGGAGCTATTGTGGTTGCTGCCGCGGTTAAAATCTGATCCAGTTTCCTAAAAGACAAACAGACAAAAATGGGGGAGTGAAAAGCAGCTTCTTTCTTTGGTGTCAACTTTTAGTTGCAGCGTCACTGCTGGAGAAACATAGGCATGGCACATGTTCTTATGAGCCAGTCCACGACCTGGCAAGCTTATACCAGCGCTGAGGTGTTTTAGGCGTTACTGTTATTTGCCTCTCTGGTCATAGGCTGGCAACAATGTTGCAAAATACAGTCCTGTCCAGCTAAACCAAAGGGAGTGATTGGGGAATAGCCTATCCCCTTGTTGTTTTGTTTATCAATTTGGACACACAAATTTTGGTCCATTGATTTCTGGTTTTTGCTTCTCTTGTTCACCAGGCATGATTTTAACACAAAATGAGTTACATTAGTATGCTTGAATTACGTTAGGAGGCTTCTTTGTCTATACTAATCCAGGCTCTCTCCCTTTTGTACCTTTTCCCATGTGTGGTGGGCAATTATCCCTCTATTTTTTTCCATCCATGTGCAGAATAAATTTTGTTATGTGTACCAAGGCATGTGTGGTTGTGAACTGCCACTAGAAACACATGCTGCTGGCTTTGGGCAGCTGTGGGTGTTCTGCTAATCAGCTGGGTGGCACTTGAATGTCTCCCGGGTGACTGCCCAAGCACTCAGTTTATAGGGAGCGCTAGCAGCCCCTCTGGCGCTGATGCTGACACCGAATGCCTGGTTTTAGGTTTGGCAGGGGAAGGCTTTGCTTTATTAGGCCCTGTGCAGGTTCTGGGGTAACTGAGGAGGCAGTGCGTGCTATTTAGCTTCCCACGTTCATCAGTAATCTCCCCAGACTTCAGAGAGATTACTGATGAACCCAGGAAGCTGAATAGCAGATACTATCTCCTCAGCCACCTCGGAAGTTCCATGGGATATAATGATGCTGCCACTTTTCTTAGGCAGCTTGGGTCTGTGGAGGGGAGGTGTGGCATGGCTGCAGCTGGCCTGCAGCTCATATGAACAAGTAGGAAGACTCAGGGCTCCTCTAGCCAAAAGGGAGTAGAGCGTGGAGCTCCTTCAGGCAGAAATGGGGCTTGTTGCTCCAGATGTGTGGGAGGCAGGGGGTCTTGGAGCTCTGGCTGTGTTGGGGGAAGGAGAGATCAGAGCTTTGGCCAGGGATGGAGGCACAGATAGAGTAGGGCTGGGGCTCGCCTCCACTTTGGGGAACTCCATCTACCACTTATGCCTTTTCCCATCAACATTTGTTATAGGTTATTGTGATATTTATGAATTTTCATTCTCATTTCACAGTAGAGTTTGTAATAAGGGTAAACTTGAAGGCCCAATTATTACCACACATCCCAGATCTAAGTTTTAGTTGGTATATTAGAAGTGGAAGTTTCAAGGACTTTTTTGCAAGAGTCATGTGCAGCACAAACTGTCTCTGTTTCCAGTAGCTTTACAGCAGAGGTGGGCAATAATTTTTGCCTGGGGGCCATTTCAAAAATTTTTGAAGTAGCCCTGGGCCACCCTGGAAGGGGTGGGGCCTAAACAGGAAGGGGTGGGGCTACCCCACCTCCAGACCATGATTGGTCTGGGGGTGGGGGAATCCCTTTGCCTCCCCTTCCCACTAGGCACCCATGCCCTGGAAGAGGCTTGGCATGCTCCCACACCCCCAGGCCAATCAGAGCCTGGGGATGGGGGAGCGTGAGAAGCCTCCTCTCGCCCTGCGAGGAGCACGTGGCACTTTGAAGTGCCGCGAGCTACTTGCAGGGCCGGGGCAGGGCGAAGGAAGCTTCACACAGCTCCCCCACCCCTAAGCCCTAATTGGCCTGGAGGCGGGGGAGCGTGTGAAGCCTCCTCTGCTCTCCCTCCCACCCTGCAAGCAGCACGTGGTGCTTCAAAGCTCCACGTGCTCCTGGCAGGGTGGGAGGAGGCTTTGCGCGCTCTCCCACCCCCAGCCAATTAAGGCCTGGGGGGCAAGGGAGTGCCCAAAGCTTTCTCAGGTCTGCCCCCACCTTGTGAGCAGCATGTGGTGCTTCAAAGCAGGGCAAGCAAGGCAGGGGCAGACTGGAGAAGGCTTCGGGTGCTACCTCCAACCCCAGGCCCTAATTGGCTTGGGGGTGGGGGAGCAGCAGGGCCTCTGTGGGCCGGATCCGGCCCGTGGAGGCCCTTTTGCCCACCCCTGCTTTACAGTGAGGGACTCAATCAATTCAGTTAGCACTTCTGCTTTGTGGTGACCAGGGTATGCCAAGAGTTTTCTTGTTTTAAACCCTTCTTTTCAGTCTTAGCTAAAAGAGCTCAGTGAATCCAGCATGGGAGTTGGAAGGATTCTGGTAGACCATGTCTACACAAGGAATTTATTTCAAAATAACTTATTTCGAAATAATAACTCCCAAAATAACTATTTCAACATAGCATGTCCACAGTAGAGGTAAGCCTTGAAATTAGTCCAAGACAGGCTCCCTGAATCTCGACTTAGAACCCAGGAAGCACTGGGGAGTAATTACTTTGAATAACTCTGGGGAGTAGTTATTTCGAAATAGCAGTAGTTACTTTGAAATACTGCTATTTCAAAGTAACTATTTTGAAATAAGTGTTATTTCTCATGGAAAGCAGGAGTTGTTATATCGAAATAACCAGCCTCTGATTTCGTAATAATGGGCTTGGTAGTGTGGACACTCTGCTTGTTATTTCAAAATAACTCCCTAATGTAGACCAGGGCTTAAAAAGGACATACCCAATTTGCAAAAACTAAACTATTCAGTGTCAGGGAAACTCACCAGATGTACTGTACTGCCTTTTTACTCAAGGGGTTAAGCTTTACTTCTGTCAGCTGTTGCAGAAACATCCAAAAACATTCAAACATTACTTCAGAGTAGAGCAGAGGTTTATTTAAGGGGAAAAAAATCTTACCTTCTCACAGAGCATGAAAAGAAAGCTGGAATTTATTGGCGATCCTGAGACTTATTTATGTAGGACACAAGTTATATAAAGTAATGAATGACCATTCAGCATTACAGTGATTAATCAAGAGCTGATAAACAAGTTTATGAAACTGGTTAGCCAGTTTGATTTATAAGTGAAGTTAAAGGAAACTAAGGCCACAGCATGAAGATGCATCTCTTTCTAAAAGAGGATGACTCTTTTACTACCATGTGAATTTAAAAAACCACATTTTGGGTCACAAAAATAAAAAATATCTGTACTATATAAATATACATATAGATTAATGAATTCTGCATGCATTTCCTACTCTAAAAATTTTCTAGTCATAATAGGTTTGAAATATCATAAAATGAGATCTGCTTTCTCTACCCAGTCATGTAAAGGGAGTATTGTTGTAATTATCAATACATGTTTAAAGAAATTTGGAAATCAGCTTTTTTTTTCAGGAGAGCTAGATTTGTAAGCAAACCTCTGCTTGTAATTTCTGAGAATGATACTCATGATTATTATAAATGAAGAGCTCTGTAAATGTCATGCAGTATTAATGAATGAAAGTTCAGAATATCTTTTATGCTAAATATAATAATAGATATATCAAAAAAAGAATCAATTATTTGTGTGAAATCTCCTTGGACAGAGTTGTAGAACATTGACGCTTTTATTCATTACCCATGTAACTTTAGCCTCAATTAAATCTTGGCATAACCAATGTACAGTCATATTCTGTAATTTGTACTCTTATTACATATTTGTATTATGGTAGCTCCCAGTGGGCCCTGTCTGGAGCAGCACACCATAATATGTTAGCTGCTACTCAAATACATAGTAAGACATGGTCCTGGCCCTGAACAGTGTGTAACATAATTTAAGACAAGATGCAACTTTGGGGTGTTGCAAACTGTGGAGTGGAATAGAAGGGACTAGATCAGGGGTGGGCAAAAGTGACTCAGTGGGCCAAATTTGGCCCACAAGGCTGTTGAAGGCCCTGCCCCCTAGTGCATTGCCTGGGACCCAGAGCCACATAAGCCCTTTCAACTGCTTCTATTTAAAGGGCTTGCACCTTCCCCCCGGTTGGCAGGCAACAGCCACAGGGAACACGCAATCCCTTTAAATAGAAGCAGTTGAAAGGGCCCGTGCGTCCCTGGCTCCCAAGCAACATCATAGCAGCAAGGCTGGGAACTCCTGCTATTTAAAGGCTCCGCCTCTCCTGGGGTAGCCCGCGACCACTTCAAAAATTTTGAAGTGGCCCCTGCTCAAAAATTATTGCCCATCCCTGGGCTAGACTAGGATAACAGCAGCAGAACATGCAAATCCATAGGCTAACTATATCCACAGATTGATGGTTTGGAGTTCATTTTAAATGTGGAGTGCAATTTTTATTTGGTTTGTTTTAGGTTTTGTTTTGAACTTCACTGTATCCTCCTCCTCCATCTGAGAGTTTTCAGTTGGCAGTTTCCTGGAGGCATCATGGTAAAAGCAAGCTTAGAGATTTCATGGAGGAGAGGGTAGTAACTTCAGGGCTTGATCCTACCAGGCATTGTGCACTCACCCTCATCCAGCCCCGTGCTTAACCACATGTTTAACCAGGCCTTCTGAGAGGTCCAGAGAATCCCAGGCTACTTCCAGCTTTTGAGGCCCATAGCCATAAGAAAAATAAAAAATGATGACACATGAAAACAAAATAAGGCACCAAATTCCCCCCCCCCCCAAAAAAAAAACCCACCCCGAATGAGACATAATTTGAATATTTTTTGTTTAACAAATGCTTAAAAACAAGTTGTGAAACTTATCAAATGCCAAAAATTTAACAAATGTCTAAATCTGAGGTCCCCTTTGAGCTTGAGGCCTAGGCCTAATGGCTCTCCTCCCCTTCCCCCCATTGCCCCTGATTGGCCCTGTGTTGAACTTTGATTGCACAGATAAGCCTTACAGCTCTGCCTACAACACATGACTTTTTAGCTAAAAATGTAGAGATTTTGGTCTGTCTCTGGATAGTCTTCATTCATTCCTGGAATATCAGCCTAGTTAGCTGTCACATATAGTGTGATAATTGTGTGCCTATACTGATTCATCTTAGCATCCTTGGGCATCTGTTGTTGTTGGTTGCTTTTTTTTGTTTTGTAGTTTAATTGCCCTATTGTAATAGCCTCTTATACTTGTAGGCTTATGGAAGCAGTCACTGTAGTCATCCTAGTTTAATCCATATAATTCTGTTGCACTATAATATCCCTGACATTTTCTAAAGAGGGCATTGAATAATTTGCCTATACACTGCACTACACTTATTGACTAATATTGACCATGAAGCCCAACCCATATGCTCTTAATATTTACTTCAATAGATTAGCACATTCTACTATTATGTATCTAGTTGTAGTCCCCTTACTAAAGGTGCCTTGGACTTTTTCTGGGAGGATCCTGTGTGCTGCAATCTAGCTCTAAAGACTACAATTCCCATGAGACCTTGAGGAAAACCAGGAAGGAAGTTTTGGCCTGAGGCTTTCCCTGTGGAGAGAGACTCTCAGGAGTCTGTGGACTTGCTATTGTTTTTGGAACAAAAGGGAGCCAGGCTGCTGTGGAGGAGTTTTATTCCAGTCCAGGAGCTGTTATGTTGCAGCTACAGACTGGAACCGAGAGCCTTTGGAACTGGGATCTAGCAGGCTGTTTCTGATTGCCCTGGAGGGGAGAGACTCTCTGGCTGTGCCTGTGGCTCAGAAGGACTACTCTACACCCAGCACACAGAAGAGGCTGTGAGTAATTGGGTTCTTTGGGAAAGTGCTGCCAGGGAAAGACCTCAGAGATATAGACTAACTCTGGGTCCAAAGAGAGGCAGAGAGGCCAGCCCAGTGAACCAGAGCTGCTGCATAGCTTGGACTCACATAAACACACATCACCTACAGAGAATCTCCAACTACAGCTGTTGCTCTTCAAGTGCGCCCATACAAGCAAGTGTCTGGGACTCTGAATCCAGAGGAGTGCACACTCTAAGGTAGGACAGATGGTGGCCGTGCAAATGCCAGCTAGATAAGTTCCTGTTACTTCTGTATGCTTTGTTAATTGCTGTTATTCACTGTTAAACCCTATGTCTTTGAGTTGTTAAGTACAAGTGTGTTCATTTTCATGTAATCAATTAGATGTATATTATTTATAATTGTTGTCCTGGAGTTAGATCCAGATTAGTGCTGGAATAATTTTATTCCTGGAGGCTCCCAAGGCACACCATTAAGTGTGTACAGGGCCAGCCAGGTGGAGGCACTGCCATTGTATATTCTTTATGAGCAAGGGACTGCAGCAAGGAGGTGGATAGGTTTTCACCAACTAAACAACATCACCACTGGGGTACTCAGGATCTCCTTTTATGTTAAGACCATCAGGTGCCCAGACACAGTTGTGAGTGTGACCTGCTCCCGACTAACCCTCAGAGGAAAAAGGGGGTTACATAGTGAATTTGGGAAAAACTTAAAAAACAACAAATAATCTAATAGCACCTTAAAGACTAACAAAACATGTAGATAGTATCATTAGCTTTCGTGGACACAACCCGCTTCAGATGATTGAAGTGTTAGAAGTCTGGATCCAAGAATAAATAAGGTAAGGAGGGAGGGGGGAGAAGGAAAAAAAGAGAAAAAAAAGGTGGGAGGAAGAAAAAACAGAGACAGTCTCTTTTGTATTATGGGAGTTAACGCAGTCTCTCTTTTTTTTTCTTCCTCTTCTTTTTTTTCTCTCTCTCTCTTTTTCTCTTTTTTTCCTTCTCTCCTCCCTCCCTCCTTTCCTTATTTATTCTTGGATTTGGACTTCTAACACTCCTGTCATCTGAAGAAGTGGGCTGTGCCCATGAAAGCTAATGATACCATCTACATGTTTCATTAGTCTTTAAGATACTACTAGACTATTTGTTGTGTTTTAAGTTTTTCTTGTTACAGACTAACACTGCTGCCCCTCTGAAGCTTTTGAATTTGGGAAGTTATTCTACCTTAATACTGCTGAATCACTGTCAAGATTTTGCATGAGAGTGCAGGTTTGAAAGGTATTGCCAAAGCAGGAGCTATCACAGCCACATGCAATTCTTTGATCAGCCAGTGAACTGCTGTTGCTTCCCAGCTTAAGAGCTGGTCTGTTGATTAGTTGGAAAAATCAGGCAGGATTTGACAGGCCAGGTGCACAAATTCCAGTGCCTGGACTCTGGCTCTCTTGAAATCTGCTTCCAGACTAGCTCTATTGCAGGCCCCATTTCCAGACAACTTGGGGTTCTATTCTATATGGCTGCGTCTAGACTGGCATGATTTTCCGCAAATGCTTTTAATGGAAAAGTTTTTCCGTTAAAAGCATTTGCGGAAAAGAGCGTCTAGATTGGCACGGACGCTTTTGCACAAAAGCACTTTTTGCGGAAAAGCGTCCGTGCCAATCTAGACGCGGTTTTGCGCAAGAAAGCCCCAATCGCCATTTTCACCATCGGGGCTTTTTTGCGCAAAACGGTTCTCAGTTGTCTACACTGGCCCTTTTGCGCAAAAGCATTTGCGCAAGAGGGCTTTTTCCCGAACAGGAGAGTCATTGTATTTGCACAAGAACACTGACGATCATACATTAGATCATCAATGTTCTTCCGCAAATTCAAGTGGCCAGTGTAGACAGCTATAAGTATACAGGCTACGTCTACATTGGCATGATCTTGCGCAAATACTCTTTAACGCAAGAGTTCTTGCGTTAAAGTATTTGCACAAGAGAGCATCTATATTGGCCGGGACTCATCGTAAGAACGATGAGCTTTTGCACAAGAGAACGTCTACATTGGCAGGACGCTCTTGCGCAAAAGCAGGAGCCCGGAACCATTTTGGAGAGGGCAAAAGGGCACCAGCCCTTTCTGGGGGCGGGGGGCTGGAGCTCCTTTGAGACACGTGCTTAAAGGGATCTCCTCAGACAGCCGTTTCTCTCCTGGTGCGAGCTTTAGGACCTCTTGCAGGGACTTACAGCCGTAGCAGTTCTACTTGTGGTTGCCCTCTGCCTTGTTGGACATCACAGCCTTGTGCCTTAGTGCCATTAGCTGATTTTTTGACCTCAGCTCTCTTTTTGTGCCATGGAGCCAGGGGTGGCCTTGTGCCTGCTCTGGCCCCTTCAGGCCATTTTGGAGTGCCTGCAGCTGCTGCTCCAGGCTGCTGCACTCGTCGTCCAGGACCTCGCGGTGCAGGTCGCTCTGGACTCCCTTACCAGGGAGGCCATGGCGTCCCTGTGGCATCCCCACCCCACCGTGGAGAGACCCTTGTGGAGACTGGACACCAGTACCGGCTGGTGGGACCGGCCGGTCCTGGGGCAATGGGACGACCAGCAATGGCTCTGGAACTTTCAGATGCGAAAGCAGACGTTCCTGGAGCTATGTGCCTGGCTCGCCTCTGCACTCCAGAGAAGCACCACCTGGCTGCAGTCACCCATCCCCGTGGACAAGAGGGTCGCCATCGCCAGATGGAACCTGGCCACCCCGGACAGCTACCGATTGGTGGCACACCAGTTCGGGGTGGGCAGATTCACCGTCGGTGCCATCATCATGCAGGTAAGTCCTGGGGGGGGAGGCGGGGGAGGGTGCTGCACTCCATGCCGAGGGGCAGGCAAGGCTCCGGGCTGGGGCGATGGGGAATGTCCCATCACCCAGGGGTTTGGGCCGTCCCTCCCTTGCACAGGCCTGCTGGTGGGGGAGGGCGGGTGGCCCGTGGGGCGAGGGGGCCCTGGTGTGTGTGAGTGTGAGGGCAGAGGGCATCACGGGGGGGTGGGAACCCCCCAAGGGAGCACGCGCTCACCCTGCCTTATGTGATGTGTTCCCCTGTGTTTCTGTGCACCCTTCTTCAGGTCGTCCGTGCCATCAACGACGTCCTGCTCCAGCGAGTCATCCACCTGCGGAATGTGGAGGCTACAGTGGCTGGCTTCGCTGCCCTGGGGTTCTCCAACTGCGGGGGAGCCCTGAATGCAACTAACATCCCCGTCCATGCCCCGGAGCATCGAGCGGCCCATTTTATAAACCGAAAGGGGTACTTCTCCATCGTACTCCAGGCCCTCGTTGACCACCGTGGCCGCTTTCTGGACATTTATGCGGGCTGGTCCGGCAGGGCACACGACGCCCGCATCCTACGAAACTCCGGCCTGTTTGGCAGGCTGGAGGCGGGCACTTTCTTCCCCCAGCGGTAATTTACTGTCGGGGACGTGCCCATGCCCACGTGTGTTGTGGGGGACGCAGCCTACTCCCTGCTGCCCTGGTTAATGCGGCCCTACACGGGGCGGACGTACCACAACCGGGCACGGTTCAACGACCGCCTCAACCGGGCCCACAACCAGGTGGAGTGCGCCTTCGGCCGCCTGAAAGCCCGGTTTTGCTGTTCGCTCACCCTTCTGGAGATGGGTGAGCGGAATGTCCCTGAGGTAGTGGCTGCGTGCTGTGTGCTCCACAACATCGTGGAGCAGAAGGGGGAGGCCTTCCTCCCGGCATGGATGGCAGGCGAGGGCCAGGCCTTCGAACAGCCCCGCACAGCTGCCATCCGCCAGGCGCACCATGATGGGGTGCGCATCCGGGAGGCCCTGATGGAGATGTTCTCCCAGGCCCCATAGTAGGGTCGCCTCTGTTTCCCTTGACATCTCCTTCCCATCCCCAACCCTTCCCTCCTCCCCTCCCCGTACCTCCCAATAAACAACCAACAAAGGTTTTTTTTTTTAAACAATGTTTGAACTGTTTATTTACAATGGGAGGGGGCTCTGAACTGGGAGCAGGGAGGGGGCTCTGAACTGGGAGAGGAGGAGGGGAGCTAGTGCTGGGAGGGGTGGCCCCTGTGACCTCCTCTGCGGGGGCGGACCATCACATGTGGTCCGGCCACATTGGGGCAGGCACCACAGGGAGGTGGGCAGGAGGGGCAGCAGCAGGGGGCATGGCGGGAGCAGGAGGGGCAGCAGCGGGAGGGGCACGGGCATTTGTAAGTGAGGGATGCCGGGTGCATGGGGCAATGCCATGCCGTAATGGACAGCATGGCCAATGTGTGCGGTAAGGGCGGTGATGGCATCTGTCACGCGCTCACATTGGGCCTGAAAGTGGCCCCAGGCCTGCTGGCGCCACTCCAGGTCCGCCTCCACCCGGCGTGTGATGGCCGCCTCCATGTGTTCGACGGCCTGGACGTGCCGCCGAAGCAGTTGGTCCCGCTGCCGGACCCGCCGGCTTGGGGCTTGAGTGGTTGGGGGTGCTGCCGCTGCCGCAGGGCTGGAGGGTCCCCCGCTCTTGCTTGGTCCCACTGCAGGGAACAGAGAAAAGGATGGGTCGGTCAGGCAGCCCAGTCACCGTCCCCCCACCCCATGCTCTCTGCCCCTGAGGCCAGGTGACGCCACAGTACTGTGGCTTGGGCCCACTCTCTCCCCCTCCCCCGTGTTGTATGTTTGCACACAGCACTGCCCCCTGAGAAGGGTGCTCCTCCATGTATTGTAACCACAGGTCTGTGTCCTGGCCCCTTGGGGGGGTGGGAGGGCACATGTGTTGTGTTAACCTGTGGAACTCCCTGCTGGTGGAGGCTGTGAGCCATTGGGCTAATCAGTGGTGTTTGACAGGGAGCAAGATGAATCCCCACACAGTGCCTGGGAGAACATATGGCAGACGTGGTCTGGGCTCTCAGATCCCCATCACGTGGCTGTCTCCTGGACGGAACCAGGGGTGACTGGGGAGTGCACCATCCTTGCAGCGAAACTCAGGTGGCCCTCGGGCCAGCCCGAGCGCTTCCCCCCTCCCCCTCCTGCTAGCCCTCACATACGGTAGCCCAGGGACATGTGTGGCCGCAGTGGGGACTTCCCTCAGGGGGCCAGCCAAAGCACCAGGAGCAGGCGAGGGACTCAGTGGGGGCCACGCTCACAGGGCTGTGTCCCTGCGGTTTTCCCAGGAGCAGCTGGCTGTGCTGCACAGCCAGGCATGGGACAGTGTGCCGTTCTGTGTGCTGCACCCTTGCGGAGGTGTGGGCTCTGGCCTGAGTCCCTGGGGCCCCGGCTGATTCCAGCCGGCATCCACCCTTCCCCCCCTGGTCCGGATGTGAGTGAGCAGCACGGTCCCAGGTGTGCCCTGGAGCTGCCAGCCATGGCCACGTGCCGCTCGGTCACCAGGCTGCACGTGGTTGCACGTGCTGCATACTGCTGATGTTACACAGCGTGCAGCTCACGCTGCCTGAGTGACGCTCCCTCCCCCGGGCGCCTGGCTCCCCCCTGCCCTTGTGAGTGCAAAGTGCAACACTCACCAGTGGATCCTTCCCCGGCCTCCGAGGATGCACAGGAGACGTCGGGGCTGCCGGAGAGGACCTCCACCTGGAGGGTCCCGCTGCTCCCCTGGTCCTCCTCGTCCTCCGACCCACTGGGCAGCTGTTCCTCATCCCCCGCCTTGCTGGGCCTGGTGGTGGGGGGGTGCCTGCTGGTGTCCACGGGAACCGAGGGTCCCTGGGGTGGTGCCTGGCCCAGGATGCCGTGGAGCCGCTGGTAGTGGGGGCAGGTGTCAGCTCGTGCCCCCTGGCCCTCGCTGGCCCGGACATGGCCCAGGCGCAGCTCTTTGACCTTAGCCCGGACCTGCTCAAGGGTTTGGGTTGGATGACCCTGGTCAGAGAGCGCCTGAGCCATGCGGCGGAAAATGTCCGCATTGCGCCGACAGGAGCGGGTGTTGTGCAGGGCCTCCTCGTCGGCCCACAGGTCCAGGAGGGCCTCGATCTCCCCTGGGGACCAGGACAGGGCGTGCCACTTCGTGCCCCTTGGGGCCTCCTGTGCTGGGGTTGCGGGTGGCTGTTCCCCCCCTGGAGCGGTCATCCTGGGCTGGTGGTCTGGTGGCTGTTCGGGGACAGAGGAGAGGCGCACGGCAGAGCTGGATGGCAGAGGTGGCAGAAGGGCTTATGGCTCGTGGCCTCTGCACGCTGCGTCTGCCTTTAAGGGGGCTCAGGTTACCAGGAAGTCCAGGAGCTGCCTGCATGTATGGAGCGTCCAAGCGGTTACTAGGGCTTTTTTCCGTTTGGACAGCTCTTGCGCAAAATCTCTTGGCTGCCTATCTACACTGGCCTCTTGCGCAAGAACACCTGCGCAAGAGGGCTTCTTCCTGAGCGGGAGCGTCAGAGTTCTTGCGCAAGAAGCACTGATTTCATACATTAGAACATCAGTGTTCTTGTGCAAGAACTTGCGGCCAGTGTAGACAGGCAGCAAGTTTTTGCGCAAAAGCGGCTGCTTTTCCCCAAAATCATGCCACTGTAGACGTAGCTACAGTGTACTTGGACTTCACAAAATCCCATACGAAAGGCTCTTAAGCAAGCAGTCATGAGATAAAAAGGAAAGTCTTCTCATCAAGGCCATTCCAAGGGTGGCACAGGACTCCAGTGGCAGCTGCGAGGCTCTGTACCTGTGGAGATTTTAGGTAAACAAAATGTTGTGGGCCCATCAGTGGCTTACCCAGGTGGGCCCGTGGCCCCCTTTCAGAACCACTGGGCTACTGAGACCATTTTTCTGACCCAGAATGGCCATTCCTATGTTAATCATTTATACTGCTCTGGTTACCTTTGTATCAGAGTGGAAGGGGTACAATCTAACTATCACTAAACATAGTATTTGTATTTTAATGTTAATAGTTATATAGCAAGCATTTGTTCTTTATTGCATTTTATGGGTTGTGTGCATTATGATTTTTTAAAGCACCTAGCTCAACGTTTTCAAATGTATGTGCCTAAAATTAGGTATTCAAATCCACATGGAAGCTAAATGGATGTGCAAGTATTTAGCCTTTCTGAAAAGATGTCTCCACATGTTTTTTTAGATGGCTAAATTTGGGCACCTGCCTTTGGAACATGTTGGGATTAGAACCCAGGATAGGCCCAAATATTTGAAATACAATATGGGTATGTCTACACTACAGCACTAATTCGAACTAACTTAGTTCGAATTAGTTAATTCGAACTAAGCTAATTCGAATTAGCGCATCTGGACTTAAAAACTAGTTCGAATTAGCGTTTTGCTAATTCAAACTAGCATGTCCACATTGAGTGGACACTGAACCGAAGTTAAGGCTGGCCGGAACCAGTGCCGGCAGGGCATCAGCTTAGGACTTAGAGCATGGAGCTGCTGCCTCAGGCTAGCCGAGGGCTGTGCTTAAAGGGACCCAACCGCCACCCTGGACAGACAGTTCTCAGGGTTCCCCGCTTGCTTGTCTACCTCGATGAGGGACAGCAAAGCAGTCCTGTCTTGGAGTGCCCTGAGTGCCCACCCTCGGCACATGACAGCACTCAGCCATCAGCCCGGCTGCACTTGCCGCAGGCTGCCATCCGGGGGGGGTCATTTGGGGGGCTGTCAGGATCCAGGGGGCCCTGCAGGAGAGCTTCCACCCCGAGGAGCCCGCAGAGCCACCCCAGTCCTCCCCATTGGGGGCTCATGCCCCATTCCTCCCTCACCTCCTTCCACTTACCCTTCCCTAGCCCCCCTTCCTGATGTAAAAAATAAAGGACACGTGTTCAAAAATAGAAACTCTTTTTATTTAACAAAACTGAGGGGGGGGGGAATAACCTCTGGGGAGACTGGGAAAAGGAGGTGGGAGAGGGGAAGAGAGAGGGTGGGAGAGGGGAGGTGGAAACCTGGGAAGAGGGAGCTGGAAGGGGGAAGCCAGGGGAAGAAGGAGGAGGGGAAGTCTAAAACTATGGTACGCCATATCTTCAGTATTGTGTAGAGATGGGGTCTCCTCACCTCAAAAAAGATATTTTGGCCTTGGAAAGGGTTCAGAAAAGGGCAACTAAAATGATTAGGGGTTTGGAACTGGTCCCATATGAAGAGAGGCTAAAGAGACTGGGACTTTTCAGCTTAGAAAAAAGGAGACTGAAAGGGGATATGATAAAGGTCTATAAAATCATGAGTGGTGTGGAGAGGGTGCATAAAGAAAAGTTCTTCATTAGTTCCCGTAATAGAAGGACTAGAGGACACCAAATGAAATGAATGGGTAGCAGGCTTCAAACTAATAAAAGAAAGTTCTTCTTCACAAAGCATATAATCAACCTGTGGAACTCCTTGCCACAGGAGGCTGTGAAGGTGAGAACTTGAACAGAGTTTAAAGAGAAGTTAGATAAAGTCATGGAGGTTGGGTCCATGGAGTGCTATTAGCCAGGGGGTAGGAATGGTGTCCCTGGCCTCTGTTTGTGGAAGTCTGGAGATGGATGGCACGAGACAAATGGCTTGGCCATTGTCTTTGGTCCATCCCCTCCAGGGTACCTGGTGTTGGCCGCTGTTGGCAGACAGGCTACTGGGCGAGATGGACCTTTGGTCTGACCCAGTACGGCCGTTCTTATGTTCTTATGTTCTAAGCTCAGGATCGGGGGTCTCACTGGACCAACTTGATTTTCATGCAAACCTGCTCCTGGGTTCGCATGTGGCCTTTGGTGGCCAGGCTGGCAGCTATCCTGCCCTAGACGGCCACTTTCCTGTGCCTAGTGCGGAGATTGTGGACGTTGGAGGCCTCCCCCCAAACCTGGATGAGGTCCACGATCTCTGCACTAGACCAGGCGGGCGTCCGCCTCTTGCGGCCCCGGGCAGGCTCCTGGGAGCCGCCAGCCTGGTCCTGGGAAGAGGGGGAGGTCTGGGTGGCAGCGGGTGGCTGGCTCGTGCCGTGCCAGGTGCAGGGTCTGCTGGCTGGGTGCTGGCAGGCTTGCACCTGGCACGGGCACCGTAGCCAGACTGTGGCCCTTTAAGGGCTCCGGGGCCGGGAGGGGGGCAGACAAGTTTCCCTGGCTTGGCCCAGAGTGGCCACCAGGGCAAGCTGGGAAGGGCTAGCCTCCCACTAGTTCGAATTAAGTGGCTACACAGCCCTTAATTCGAACTACTTAATTCAAACTCGGCGTTAGTCCTCGTAGAATGAGGTTTACCTAGTTCGAATTAAGCGCTCCGCTAGTTTGAATTAAGTTCGAACTAACGGTTTGCGTGTGTAGCGCCTTTGAAAGTTAATTCGAACTAACAGCTGTTAGTTCGAATTAACTTTGTAGTGTAGACATACCGTATGGGTTTTGTAAGTAAATGTTAGAGACTGCGGATAATTTAGAAGAAGTAATTTACTTTCATTTAAAAAATACTTATGTAGTTTTCACCTCAGCATGCTGTTAATATACTTATTTGCTCTCTTGTCTTGCTTACATTTCCCTGGGTTCTCATGTAGCTCAGATTTTTGCATGCTGCAAAATCTTTTCCTTTTTAGGAGCTTTCCGGATGCTTCAGGAAATGGGATTTTGAATGGAGTAGGATGGGAGAAACTTTGCTGCTGTACTTATTGTCTGATATAAGTTATATTATGATGCTGAGTGATTCTCCTAGACCTTAACAGCCTTTAAAATATATTTTAAAGAGAAATAATAAAGATATAAAATAACAGTTAAGGTATGAATGTCATTTGTGAAACTCCATGTATTAATACTCACTGGCTAGTTATTCCCTTAACAGTAATGTTCTGAAACGCTGCCACCTTACATTAACTGAGATGATCTAAATGAATGATAGCATTGTTAAAGGACAATTCCTTAGCCTAATTTATTTTGTGTGAGAGTTTAAAAGGAATTTTCAAAGCAGGTCATATAAATCCTCCTCACTCTTTCTGAATTCCAATCAGTGATTCTTAATACTTTCCAACAAGTTAATAATTAATAGTACAATAGCATCCCTAGTTACAAAAATCTTAGGAATGGCGTTCTTTGTTACACTGAACAAAACATTGATCTTTCAAAAGTTTACAGCTGAACATTAACCTAATGCAGCTTTCAAACTTTACTGTGCTGAAGAAAAAATGCTGTTTTTAACCATCTTGATTTAAACAAAATAAGCAAATTTTTTTACCTTGTGAAATCTTTTTTAAAAAACGTTTTCTTCAGTTTTTTAGTAGTTTATATTTTACATGGTACTGTACTCTATAGTATTTGCTCTTTCCCCCTCCCCCGCCGCTGCCTGATTATGTATTGTCTGTTCCAGATGAGCTGTGTCGTTGACTGGTCAGTTTGTAACTTTGGTAACTGTAATTCTGAGGCTCTACTGTAACAATAAGTATTTATTTATATTACTATAGTGTCTAGGAACCCTAGCACAAACCAGGACTCTACCCATTAGGTACTTTACAAACACAGAACAAAAAGAAGGACCCTAAAGAGCTTGTGATCTAAATTCTGCTTTTGATTATACAAAATAGGGACTAGATAACAGCTGTTACCAAGCATAGTGCATATTACTGTTTCTGTTCCCACTGATGTGGCATTGGGCATCTTCTTGATGTCACACCATATTTCTTTATTTTTAATGGATCTATGTCTGACATTAAGCCCTATACCCACTGGTTGCAGAATCATGCATTATGTCTGAAATGATCAACATTACCAAAGCATTAATGGCAAGCTAACTCTTTGCATGGAAAATTGTTTTCAACCTTGGTTAACCGTTAAAAATGGCACTTAAAAATAGATGTAAAATAAGAAAAGATGTTCTCATTTTCAGTTCAATAACACCCTTGTAATTGTGTTAGCAAATATGCATTATTCTGCATAAAAAGCATCATGTATAATAATATTTGAAATGGTATCTGCAAACACTACATTACATCATAAGCTTTTGCCATACTTACAAAATATGAAAACATGCTTCAGTGGCCTTAAAAATGTGGAGTGTATTGTCCATAGTCCTTGAGATATAGCTGCATGAAATTGGCAAACCATGGTAGCAACACAGAAATGTTGTTGTTCCTCCTGAAAGTTGATTGTAATGAAACAATGTAGATGGTATCATAAGCTTTCATGGGCACAACCCACTTCTTCAGATGAATGGAGTAAGGGGTTCAGGGTACAAATAAATAAGGACCCCTTACTCCATTCATCTGAAGAAGTGGGTTGTGCCCATGAAGGCTCATGATACCATCTACATGTTTTTGTTAGTCTCTAAGGTGCTGCAGGATCATTCCTTGTTTTTTGAGTTTTTTTCAGTTACAGACTAATATGACTACCCCTCTGAGACTTGTAATGAAACAATCTAACTTGTTTTCAAACATTCTTTTCTAGGGTGTTTGCTTGCTGTCTTGTAATAGTGTTCACAGTGACTTATGTTTATTTCAGTGATAGTTTAATGTGTGAGTTTACATCTCTTTGTTTCTGTATATAAACAGAATTGTGACTCAATGAATAGCTTTTGGAAATGAAATTGGCCTTGCACAACTATTCCGGTTGTCTTCTGTCCAGGGCCAGTTTGATGTAGGATTACATTGTTGTCTTGATTACTTTTTTCTTCATGTGACAGTAGAGATAAAAAGAAAACCATTAAGGGAAGGAAGACAGTAAGGCATAATTTACTGAATGAAGGCTAAGTAAATTACCAGATTTGAGAGTAGGCTTCCATAAGTTGTCTTTGGGGACCTCCCATAAAGTCTATTTACAACAGACTTCTGTGCCTAGCTGTACTGACTATTGTAATTGTATAGCATGTGTGTAAGTTAGTGAACAATGTGTATTATTTAAAGTTTTGATACTTACTACAAGAGAGTGCTGAATATTTTACAAAGTGTACCCAATTCAGTGCTCTGCTAACCCCGTCATGACCTAGAAATTCTGTTTTCTTTCAAAAAGCATCTGTCTAGCCCTGAGAGCTGTAGAAATGTAGCCCCACTGTTTCAGATGTTATAGGACTCAAGGGAATAGGGTAAACAAGGGAGAGAGAAAGATCAGTGGACTATTCCTCCACTTCCCGAAGACATACTGTATATGGGAAGGGAGAATCCCTTAATAAGAAGCTGCTAATCCCCAGTCAGCCTGAGGATGGGAGGGACAATCTCCACACATCCCTTCCCTTCATGTTTGAGTTCTGAGAGCCTCCTCCTCCTCCTCCAGTACAAGACTCATAGGTCACGACTACACTACATGGAAGATCGACCCTCCAGAGATCGATCTTCTGGTGTTTGATTTAGCAGATCAAGTATGGACCCGCACACCAAACACTGAGGGCAGCTCCAGCTGATGTCTGGTACACCTCCTTTTGTGAAGAGTAAGGGAAATTGATGGGAGAGTTTGCTGCCATCATCCTCCTGCTGTGTGGATGGCAAGAAAATGCAATTTACGATATGTTGACTCCAGCATATCTGTAGTTGTGTATCTTATTTCGAACTTCCACTGTAGTTTAAACCAGGCCATGGGGAGCACCCTTGAATCACTACAATCCTTAACCTTCTTTGGTCTCCAGCAGGTCTAGTCCAGCACACTATGGGAGATTTGGTTACCTGCTTGGCATGCATGATTATAATAATAATGCGGTGAGTACAGTAATTGGATATTTAGAAAAAATTTTCATCTCTATTTAAAAATCCAGACAAGTGGATGTTTCTAAAAAAAAAAGTTAATTCAGAAGTTCAAACTGTTGTCTATGGAGTACTTCCTGGTAGTCTGCATACAGATGACTGATTGCATGGTGCTGACTGTCCTATTTCTAGCCACTAAATTTCAACAGAGGCATTGCAAATACAGTAAGCAGTAAAACACACTCTTCTGAATGTTACTGTCTATGTAAACAATTGCTATAGATGCTGCTGAGAAGTTGTGATTACAAATGAATGGAGAAGAACTATATACAGTAGCAAATGAGAGGATATGGTGGAATAATTGCTAAAATGTGGTCCACATTAAGGAAAAATTTGAAAGTCTTTTGTTTGTGGCCTTTTAAAATGTAGTTAGGGCTTTCTGTTGGTCTTCATTCTCAGACAGCTTTTCAGTTCTTCAAGTTTTTCTTTTAATCTGTGAAAAATTTACTCCGGCTTTTTCTTCCCTTCCCTCATTTCTCTATGCCTATTAAGTCCTTGACCTCTTTACTGAATTTGCTAATAAGTTTGCCAATTAGTTCACTCCACTGGCAGCTTTTATTATAGGAGCCACACTGAGACAAACAAAGTAATTTCACATAAGAAACTTGTGCTGTAGTTTCAATGTTGTTCAAAAGCCTGAGGTAGTTAAGATAGATCATTAAAGAAATACCCTCCTCCTAAATTATTTAGAGGCTATGGACTTTCTCACCGTCCTAGTCTGAACTCCCTTTCATAAATACAGAATAAAATCAATTCCTAATCATGCACTAAATTTCCTGTTTTTAAAATTTTAACTTCCAGATTTTTAAAACAAGAACTGTTCACTTTACAATGTCAGACACTGCTTGTATGAAAGCATTAGCTGTATTTTATTAGGCTTTTTGCTTAATAAAATGAAGTGCCATGAATCCAGGCTGTTACTGAGTGCAAATAAATGGAACCAGATCTACACAGTTCCAGTGTGCACAAAGAATGGGGGCCTCTCAGTGGACTCCCATAGTTTGCCTTCTTGTCCAATGGAACCATGGCAATTTCCTCATGTTTAGAGTTGTTTCAATGTGCAGTGAAGCCTTGACACTATTCATCTAGTCTTATCTAGTTTTTTATACGTCAGTATCTTGGCACTTCATGAATAGGAATACAAATAGAAATAATATTTTCCTCATAAAGAAGTCTGTTCAAAAGACTTTTCCCAGTAGAGGGCGCTGCTGTTCTAAAGGATTCTCTGTCTACACCAGCACATCTGTTCCTGTTACAAAGTAGCACAAGTAGGGTGAGCAGATGTCCTGATTTTATAGGGGTAGTCCCAATATTGAGGGTCTTACAGAGGCACCTATTACCCTTACCCTCATTCTGATTTCTCACACTTGCTATGCTATCACCCTAAGCTTTAACAGTTTTTTTTTTTAAACTATATACCTGGTAAATGAGTGAAAAAGCTTTCCTCAGTTCTTACGTCCTTCACTAACTTCTTTCTTTCCTCTTAATACATATTACCCTCCCCCCTGCAAATGATCGTCATGTCCTCTCCCTCATCCTTCTCTTCTCTTGTCTGGCTCTGTATTGTAGTCTCATCCTTCTCTTACCCTAATTTGGGGTTAAATTAGTGCCTTTAAAACCCAGTTCCTGTTGGGGGCAGTAAAGAACTGTAGAAAGCTTCCCAGAGCTCAGTGCTAAATGGGACAGAATGTGGTCCATTACATCCTTTGATGGGCTGTAGCATACTTTCTGGCACAAGATGCTCCCTTTGTCACTGCTCAACATACTACACTGCCTGAGCAGTTCATGTAGCTTCGGTTACAAATGTGGTTATTATCTTTTCACCACGTGTGTATTTAGTCCTTCCTTGAAAAGTACAACAGCATGTTTCAGGAATATAGCATAGGAATACTTCTCATTCCTCAGCCCAGTCTCACCTTCTGAGCTTCCCTTTATTTCCTGTGCTTTCCATTAATATACCCCTCCAATTATATTATTAACTCAGCAATTATCACTCAGGTGCTCATAATACTCCCCCCCCCCCAAAGTGTTTAATTGCTCATAGCTGAGTTTACAGCCATCTTCATATTGCAGCAATGTCAGTGGTCAGTAGAGCCTCATGCACAGATACAAAAGGAGAAGAAGGCCAACTCAGGTATCCCCCATTCATGTAGAGGTAAGTAACTGCTTTCAGGCTCTCTCCACAGGCACTGTTGTGGAGAATGCTTTGGTAGGGACCTCGAAGGGAACACCATCTACCGGAAGGCATGGGATTCATAGTCTTAGGGATGGGGGTTCCACGACCACCACCCCCAAAAGAAGAAGACAGGTGGTGGTGGTCGGGGACTCCCTCCTAAGAGGGACTGAGTCATCCATCTGCCGACCAGACCTGCAATCTCGAGAAGTGTGCTGCTTACTGGGAGCTCACATTCAGGATGTTACCGAGAGTCTTCTGAATGTGATTAAACCTTTGGATCACTACCCCTTCCCGCTTTTCCATGTAGGAACTAACGATATGGTCAAGAATGACCTTGAGCGGGTCACAGCAGATTATGTAGCGCTGGGAAGAAGGATCAAGGAATTTGAAGCGCAAGTGGTGTTCTTGTCCATCCTTCTGATTGAAGGAAAAGGTCCAGGTAGGGATCGTCGAAATGAGGAGGTAAATGTGTGGTTCTGCAGGTGGTGTCGGAGAGAGGGCTTTGGTTTCTTTGACCATGGGACTCTGTTCCAGGCACAAGGATTGTTAGGAAGAGATGGGATCCACCTAACCAAGAGAGGAAAGAGCATCTTCATGGGCAGGCTTGCAAACCTAGTGAGGAAGGCTTTAAACTAGGTTTGTTGGGGGACAGTGACCAAAGCCCTGAAGTAAGTGAGGAAGTTGGATACCGGGAAGAAACACAAGGAGGAACGAGCAACTAAAGAGGACCCCTGATTCAGATGGAGAAGGTAGGGTGATTAACTGGTTATCTAAGGTGTTTGTACACAAATGCAAGAAGCCTGGGAAACAAACAGGAAGAATTAGAAGCCCCTGGCCCAGTCAAAGAACTATGATTTGATTGGAATAATGGAGACTTGGTGGGATGACTCACATGACTTGAGCACTGTCATGGAAGGGTATAAGCTGTTCAGGAAGAACAGGCGGGGGAGAAAAGGAGGAGGAGTTGCATTGTATGTAAAAGAGCAGTACGATTGCTCGGAGCTCCAGTATTTAGAGGGAGAAAAGACTGTTGAGAGTCTATGGGTTAAGTTGAGAGGTGGAAGCAACAGGGGTGATGTTGTGGTTGGTGTCTGCTATAGACCACCGGATCAGGTGGATGAGGTAGAGGTAGATGAGGCTTTCTTCGGACAACTGAGAGAAGCTTCCAGATCGCAGGCCCTGGTTCTCATGGGGGACTTTAATCACCCTGACATCTGTTGGGAGACCAATACAGCAGTACACAGACAATCCAGGAAGTTTTTGGAGAATGTTGGGGATAACTTCTTGGTACAAGTGCTGAAGGAACCGACCAGGGGCCATGTGCAGCTTGAACTGCTGCTCGCAAACAGGGAGGAACTAGTAGGGGAAGTAGCGTTGGGTGACAACCTGGGAAGCAGTGATCATGAGATGGTAGATTTCAGGATCCTGACCAAAGGAAGAAAGGAGAGTAGCAAAATACACACCCTGGACTTCAGAAAAGCAGACTTTGACTCCCTCAGAGAACTGATGGGCAGAATCCCCTGGGATGCTAACATGAAGGGGAAAGGAGTCCAGGAGCACTGGCAGTATTTTAAAGAAGCCTTATTAAAGGCATAGGAAGAAACCTTCCCGATGTGCAGCAAGAAAAGCAAATATGATAGGCAACCAGATTGGCTTACCGGGGAAATCCCTGGTGAGCTTAAACACAAAAAGGAAACTTACAAGAAGTGGAAACTTGGACAGATGACTAGGGAGGAATATAAATATATTGCTCAAGATTGCAGGGGAGTTATCAGGAAGGCGAAAGCGTAATTGGAATTGCAGCTAGCAAGGGAGGTGAAGGATAACAAGAAAGGTTTCTACAGGCATGTTAGCAATCAGAGAGGGTATGGGACACTTACTGGATGAGGGAGGTAACAAAGGATATGTCTAGACTACACGCCTTTTTTGAAAGAGCATCTAGACTACAACCAATACTTTTGAAAAAGCAAGTTGCTTTTTCGAAAGAGAGCACCCAGGCAGTCTGGATGCTCTCTTTCGAAAAAGCACAGTTTGCATTACATAGTGCCTTTTTTCGAAAGACCACTTTCGAAAAAAGGCGTTATTCCTCGTAAAACGAGGTTTTCCGCGGTTGAAAAAACTGCCGCATTCTTTCGATTTACTTTCGAAAGAACGCAGCAGCAGTCTAGATGCAGGGGAAGTTTTTTCAAAAAAAGGCCACTTTTTTCGAAAAAACCTTGTAGTCTAGACACACTCCCAGAGACAGATGATGTGGGAAAAGCTGAAGTACTCGATGCTTTCTTTGCTTCTGTCTTCATGGACAATGTCAGCTCCCAGACAAATGCACTAGGCAATGCAGTATGGGAAGGAGGTGGACAGCCCTTGGTGAAGAAAGAACAAGTTAGGAACTATTTAGAAAAGCTAAACATACACAAATCCATGGGCCTGGATTTAATGCATCCGAGCATACTAAGAGAGTTGGCAAATGTCATTGCGGAGTCTTTGGCCATTATCTTTGAAAACTCGTGGAGATCAGGAGAGATCCCGGATGACTGGAAAAAGGCAAATGTAGTGCCCATCTTTAAAAAAGGGAAGAAGGACAATGCAGGGAACTACAGACCAGTCAGCCTTACCTCAGTCACCGGAAAAATCATGGAGGGGATCCTCAAGGAATCCATTCTGAAGCCCTTGGAAGAGGGGAAAGTGATCAGGAATAGTCAACATGGATTCACCAAGGGCAAGTCGTGCCTGACCAATCTGATTAGCTTCTATGATGAGGTAACTGGCTCTGTGGATATGGGAAAGTCAGTGGATATGATATACCTTGACATTAGCAAAGCTTTTGATACGGTCTCCCACAATATTCTTGCCAGCAAGTTAAGGAAGTATGGATTGGATAAATGGACTGTAAGATGGATAGAAAGCTGGCTAGACTGTCGGGCCCAACGGATAGCGATCAACGGCTCGATGTCAGGTTGGTGGGCGGTTTCTAGCGGAGTGCCTCAAGGATCTGTTCTAGGACCAGTTTTGTTCAACATCTTTATTAATGACCTGGATGAGGGGATGGATTGCACCCTCAGCAAGTTCGCAGATGACACTAAGCTAGGGGGAGAGGTAGATACACTGGAGGGCAGGGATAGGGTCCAGAGTGGCCTGGACAGATTAAAGGATTGGGCCCAAAGAAATCTGATGAGGTTCAACAAGGACAAGTGTAGAGTTCTGCACTTGGGACGGAAGAATCCCAAGCATTGTTACAGGGTGGGGACTGAATGACTAAGTAGCAGTTCTGCAGAAAAGGACCTGGGGATTACAGTGGATGAGAAGCTGGATATGAATCAACAGTGTACCCTTGTAGCCAAGAAGGCTAATTGCATATTAGGGTACATTGGAAGGAACATTGCCAGCAGATCCAGAGAAGTGATTATTCCCTTTATTCGGCTCTGGTGAGGCCACATCTGGAGTATTGTGTCCAGTTCTGGGCCCCACCACTATAGAAAGGATGTGGATGCAATGGCGAGGGTCCAGCGGAGGGTGACCAAAATGATTAGGGGTCTGGAACGCATGACCTATGAGGAGAGACTGAAGAATTTGGGTTTGTTTAATCTGCAGAAAAGAGGAGCGAGGGGGGGATTTGATAGCAGCCTTCAACTTCCTGAAGGGAGGTTCCAAAGAGGATGGAGAAAGGCTGTTCACAGTAGTGATGGATGGCAGAACAAGGAGCAATGGTCTCAAGTTACAATGGGAGAGGTCTAGGTTGGATATTAGGAAAAACTATTTCACTAGGAGGGTGGTGAATCACTGGAATGGGTTACCTAGGGAGGTGGTGGAATCTCTATCCCTAGAGGTTTTTAAGTCTTGGCTTGACAAAGCCCTGGCTGGGTTGATTTAGTTGGGATTGGTCCTGCCTTGGGCAGGGGTCTGGACTTGATAACCTCCTGAGGTCTCTTCCAGCTCTATGATTCTGTGATCTGTATCTGTGTCCACAAATATGAACCAGGGATCTCCACATTCATATCCACAGATGCAGATACCCATGAATATAAAGCCGATAGCCACAAATTTGCAAGGTTCTAGATACAAAATTTATATCCGCATCCATATCTGTGTCTGCAAAAATGAGCCGCAGATATCCACATTCATATACATAGATGTGGATACCATGGACATAAAGCAGATATCTGCAGATATGCAGGCTCTAGCAATCAGGGTACTATTAATAGTGCCCTGTCATACACTCTCCTTTCCTTGCCTTTTTGCCCCTTTGTGGGAAGTTGACAGGGAGCAACCCCTGCACTGCAAAAGTTCAGGAATTGTAATTTTGTCCTAAGGCCCCCATTTTTCTCCATCTCTGTGCTTGAGGGCCCATACAACAGACCTTACTGGAAAATCCTGGGAGGTGGGTGGGTGCAAGCCTGCCCACTTCTGAAGGCCCCTCTTCCCAGTGGCAGAAAGGACCACTGGACCTGGGTTCTAAGTAAATACAGGGGTCAGCTAATGAAAAACAGGGTCAGAGGTTCAATATGAGGGATCCACAGGTGGACACCAAGCAGAGAACCCCAGACAATGACCACTGCTCCTTGAAGCTGTCTTGGGACTCAGCAGACGCTGCCCAGAGGAACTCTGCCTGGATGCGGGTGATCAGGGAGCAGAAATATGCCCCACACATGTAGAGCACACCCTCGTCCAGCATCCTCCTCCTAGTGTTGTAGATAGCGGCCTTCAGAGGTTGATGAGGAGGTCTTGCAATTTTGCAGAGCCATGGATAGGGTGTGCAAAAATAAACAGGTGCATGAAAATGTGCAGCCAGAATCTCAGCAAGAGATTCTGGAGGAGACAGAAAAGAGGCTGCAACCTGGCACACTCAAGGTAGGCATGCACCAGGTTCTTTCCCCATGCAACAGATCAGCTCTGGCCTTTTCTGTTCTTTAACTTCTTCTTTCTTTGAAACTTACCTATATATAATGTCAGCTGGGTCTATTTATAATTTACAAGATATAACCTCTGAGGGTAGGGTCAGTGTGGCTCAAGAACAGGCAGAATGCTGCTTGAGGAGAAGATGGGGAGACATGGATGATGTGAGAGAGGAATGCCTAAATGTTACTTAAGGTAGGCAAAGACTTGGAGCTAATCATTGACCACTGAGCCCAACCCAGTGTAATAAGACATTCATATCCCAGGTTAAATATTAACCACATGACATTGAAATATAAACATCTTCTGGTCACAGTGTGTTGTGTGCCCAAAAAATTAACCTGAATTCCAATCTCCTGGGTCCAGGTACTGTTTCTATCTCTCTTTTGTAAAACACTGAGCATACTGATGGCACTCACTCAAAAATGCTAATAAAAATCAGATGGTCACTGCCACTGATGGTATATTGTGGATGTGCTTGTGCTACAGTATCAAGGAGAAGGGCCAGATTGTTCCTGGTGCAACTTGTAATGAAGCAGACACTTCCTGTCCCTAAGACTTAATAATCTAGATGAGAGACAGGTAGACAAAACAGACAAACTGGATGTGATTGGACTGGGAGGAGGAAGTAATAATCAAACAAATCATTCAGCAGAAAACACAGCTTATTATCTTATTGCTTTGGTTACTATTTCCACCCTTTAACTTATATATCACAGAGACCTATTATGTGACTGATTCCAAACCCACTAAAAGACTCTTGTTAACTTCTGTGGGGCTTTGAATCAGGACCTAAATGTGCCTGACAAAGCAAACCTGGTATTCAGCAAATCCTAATGTATGTTGGGAAACCCAGTAACCAAATACTGTATGTGTGAGTCCATCCAGTAGTAATTCACTCCTCTTATTATAAACTCAGTACTACACCTGGAAATGTTTCCCATCCCCTGTTAGTGAAGTAGATAAAGCCAGCCTGGACTATCACCATGAGCTCCCCTATATCAAAATTTACATCTCTTCTAGCAGTTTCCTTACTGAGGGTTCTTTATTTCCAGCATAGCCAGCCATTGGAACAGAGTCACTTAGCCAACCAGAAGGCCAGCTTCACCTTTATACCCGGGAATAAAAAAGACTTTATAGTAATGAGATTAAACCATAGCATGTTATATTTTAAAGCACCTTAGAAACACCAGTCTCACTCTTCCTGCCCTGTTAGCATGATCAGGAGAAGTGAATGGTAGAAGGGAGCATAGCATTACTTCTCTCTTTCCTAAAAACCTGATGCAATAATGTGATCCAGAGTTTGAGCCTGATCATCCTGTGCTGTGGGAAAAATACACAGGAAGGACCAAAAGGGGATGAAATCTCCATAAAGTTCTGTTTGAATGGACTATGGTATATGCCCATAGGCCGCCAGATTTTGAGGGATTTACATACTATACAAGTAGTACAGGGCCATTGGTAGAGGGACTGAATGTCTCTGCACTCTGACAGTGCGGTTCCAAAGGAAACATGCTGCTAGGGCTTCTGTGTCTAGAGGCTTCTCCAAGGACAGCCCCTATCACTATTGGAATGAGACTCTCCCTCTGGAATGAGAGGTGTATAAATAGGCTGTGGCCTCTCTGGAGGAATCTCTGCTTCTTGTCTATTCCTGAATGAAATGATTCCTACAGGCTAGCTCTGCTCTTAATATAACCTTTCCAGAAGGCCCAACTTCTCTCCATATGAGCTGTGTGTATGGAAGAGAAAGCACACATTTTATCCCGCAATAGGACAGTGCATTCTCACTCCCCTTCTCTTCTTGGAGGCAGTGGAATCCTCCAGGACCTCCCACTAGGGAACATTTGCACTGCTCCTTCCTGCTGGCTGTAGACACAGTTGAGCTTCAAGAACATGCTCCTTTGTTCATTTAAGTTCATGGAAAAACTCCCATTGACTTCATTGGAATCTGGTCAGTACCTACATCTCTAATTATATTTTCATTGTATTGTAGCTATGGTGGATACTGGCACGTTTCCCAGGCTGTTCCTGCAATAAAAAAAATATTTGGAAGCTTTTTTAATTTTTTCCCTCTGGACAGATGTACACAGACCTTGTCAAACAAGTCATTTTCTTCACAGCGGCATAAAAGCCTCTTATGTTAATTTCTCCGTTATTATTTTGAATTTTTGTTTCAGGGAGGTGGAAGGGCAATCATGTTAGAGCTCAGAACTGGAGCTGGTAACATTGTACAGGATGTAAACTTCAAAAAACTCCAGAACCCAGAATGAGCTATGCAAAACTCTTTTTTTTTTTACATGATGAGCTTTTATGCCAGATTTAGATTATGGTTTCATGCCTTCCCAATTTTAATTTAAGTTTAGCGTTCAAAGTAATTTTTTAAAATATCAATGTGAAATTCAAATAAATACAGCAAGTTTCACTGGCTAAGTTGTAAGAACAGCACATTTCTGTAATATCTCTGAGACCAGAAAGTTTTGTATGATTCCTAGCAAGTTTTGTATAGTTCCTAGCAAAACCCTAGTGACAAAGACAGATGGCTTCAGGCAAAACATTTATTGAATACCTTATCTTTGCTATGTCTGAGAATGTTTAAAATAAAATAATTAACATGATTTTTTTACAAGAATCCGAGCAGCTTATCTGTAGTAACTAGCCTCATTTGGTTTGGAGCTTTTATTACAAAACTTACACATAACTTATCAAAATGCTAAACCAAATACTCCAGGCTGGAGCTGTCTTCCACTGTATGAAATGGCAAACCAGCTACAGAATGTGTTTTTGAGGATCTCTGAGGCTACATCTACACTACAGGGTTTTTGCGCAAACACCCTGGAGCGTCCACACCTCAATCGCGTTTTTGTGCAAGTAAATTTACAGTAAACCAAAAGAACAGAGGGGTTTTTGTGGTGGAGGTATTTCTCTTTCTACAAGGAATAACTCCTTTTTGTGCAAGAGGTCTTGCACAAAAAGATGTGTGTGGACGGGCAACAGGGGGGTTTTGCTCAAAAAGAACCAATAGAAAAAAGCACAGGTGCTCTACTGGCTATTCTGTGAATAGCAATCAGAGCTTTCTTTTGAGAGAGCGTCCGTGCAGTCTGGACACTCTCTTGCGCACTCTCTTGCGCATTGCTTTTTCGATGCGCTTTTGCAGCGTGGACGTGCTCTTGCACAAGAAGTTTTTGCGTGTAGATGTAGCCTCAGTCTGGTGATTAGTATTATCTTATTTAAAAAGAAGGAAAAATTGAACATTGAATTGGACTTGAAAACATTTGTTTAAACATTGTTTTGACAAAAACATATTCAGAAACTGTTTTTGTTTCCAGTTTTGTCATTGACTTGAAGTATCAGTTATTCACATAGCTCTAGTTATTTGTATATGAGGTGTTACAGTGTGAAGAAAGATGCCAACACGACAGTGTAAATATTATTCGTGTGTCTTGGCTTTCTTTAAATAAGATAATATAGAAACAAATGAATGCGGACGTGGAAACAATTATTATTGTTCCTTACCTGTGTGCACTTTTAAATACCATCCAAGTTCATCCTTCACAGGTTTCTATTTCCAGACATCATATTTCAGCAATTCAAAAGAATGCAAGAACTAATTTAAAAAAAATATTTCAAAAAAACCTTTTCAACTTCAGAGAATTTAACAAAAGGCTTCTCCACACCCCATTTAAGTTAACGGAAAGTCTCCAATTGAGATTCTTATTTGATCGGCCCCCAAATGTACTGCCATTATAACAGTGAGGAAAAGCCTCACTGTTGTCAGATAATGAAAAAAATCTTTATTTCTTGGCAAACAACATTAAAGATAAAGCTGGACAACAAAGAAAAAAAATCTAGAGTTTGTGAGTATTCTCACTCGCAGTATTTTTTTAAAGCTATGATTAGAGGCAAAATATTGATTCTGCTTCAGAGAAAACCCAGACTTGCTGTCCATTTCTAAATGATGCACTTCATTACTGGAACACAAATCTTGAATATTTAAGATTATCAGAAAAAACAAAAACAAATTGCATTTCCAGATAGCTCACAGTTATTCAAGTCAGGGAGTAGTTGTTTGATGGTTCAGTTACCTATTTTCATCCTTGTTCCCACAAAGTTAAAATTGCTGAAAAATCAAAACTATTATATATTCTATTATTACGATGGTAGGAAGGCTTTTGTGACATCTCAATTTGAAAACAGAGTAAATCATCCTGGAAATAATTTGTGCCATTAAGAATAGTGGTTGAGATTTTCAGTGTATTATGTCAATGGAAGACGTGTGGTTATATGTCCTACACTGCTTTGAAAAGAGCAACCAGTATCTTATATATAAGAATTATATGGAAAATATTTTGAGATTTACGTTTTCCTCTTTTTCTCAGAGTTTGAAGACCTTCTTGGTCTGGTGGTTGATGTTATTTTATTTGAAGTACGGGGAAATGAAGCACAAAGATATTAAGTGATTTTATCCAAAGTCAAACTACAAATTAGTGTGTGAGTTAGTTCTACATCTAGATTTTCAGATTTCCAAACTTGTACACCAATCAAAAGTCTGCTCTGTGCCATTATTGAATGTTACACTGGGTATCAGGCTCTCATCAATTAAGGTAGCATGTACTCTATGTGAAAATCATCTTCAATGGATCTTGTGCATAAAAACTTCTATAGAACAAGGATATTTTTGCATATTTTAGGCCAAATTCTGTTGACTTCAATGGAATTACACAGGTGAGAATGAGATGAGACTTTGCCTTGGAAAGAGTATGGAAAGTTTGGTAGGGTGTTTTTGTTTTTTTCATAAGCAAACTTTGTCATAGCAATAATGAGTGTGCTCTTCATACATCTCCTATATTCTTTACTATTTGTACCTTAGAAAAAGGAGAAAGTTTGCCAGTCTAGAGAGAATGTGTCTTTTTGCCTTTGAGACAGACCCATGCACTTGCTTTATTTGTGTAGTTGACCAGAAGTAATATTTCCTTTTGTTGAGCCACAGAATTCAAATTTTTAAGTTAGCCAAACCTCATCAGGAATTCTTTCCAGACATCTTAGGCCATTTCCTGCAGTACTAGATTTCTTTCATCTTCTGCCTGTGAACAGCCAAAGAGAAACATTCTAAAACTTTGATCATTGGTCCTAAACAACACACTACTAGAGTACAAATGAAAACAGAAGTGATAATTCATGACCAACTCTGCAATTTATGAGACTTAGATACTATAGTAACAGACATTACAAATCTGAAAATTTGTATTAAAGAAGCTGGGAAAGCAGCAAAATGGCTTTTAACTCTTTAACATACCCAATGTAATAAAGTGCTGTTTTCAGCTCTGGACCCCAGTTCAGTAACCATCATGTGAATAACTTTCAGTATTCTGGGTATCCCATTGACATCTGAGGGATTATGAACATGCTTGAAGTTAAGCAAGTATTTTCCTGACCCAAGTCATACTGCTGCCTAGCATTTTGCAGATTTGAGCCTTAAGAAGTTTTCCATTTCAATTTTGGGATCAAGAGATTGACTGCAGAACAGCATTGTGTTTATTAATGTGGTGGGATCTCATAAGAGCACTATCAGTCATCTCACTGGCTATTACTAGCAACAAATGTTTGGAGTGCATATTTCCCTACTTTATTCAATCAGCTCTGTTCTCTTCATTTCTGGTTGTTAGGCATGTGGAACGAACAAACATACAGATACAATCAAACACAATTATGAGCCATTTGATGATCAAGATGGGGAGGAATTCACATATATAATTATTAATATTATAATTATATTATAATTCCTCCCCATCTTTTCTCTATCACATGGTCTCCAGTGGTAAAATAGTGTTAGAACACTAACAATAAGTTCCCAGTTTGCAACATTGGACTTTTATGTGGTTAATTATTTTAACTGACATATACCCTTGTTTTCTTAGTAAATCCTGTTGGAAATGAATGATTTTTTTTTGTCCTCACTGTGTAGCCTTTGCTTCTTTACATTGTGATTCAGAATAAATGTTTAACAGTCAAGGCTCCTTTTGAATGGCCATTTGAATTCTTGTTGAAGCTAAAACATGGGCATGATTCTCCTGTCAGATCAGTTTTATATTAGTGGAATTCCACTGAGTAGTTGAATTGAGTAACTATTTACAGTGGTAAAACTGGAAGCAGAAGTAGGACCCCACTGGTTACTAAAAGAATACAATACTAAGAAAATGGTAATGAATCTATTCCATTATTAAAATGCAATAACATTATAAAAATTATATAATAACTACAAACAAAAAGTCACTATAGGGTTGTAACAAAGGAAACCGCAACATTCTTCTATATGCAGGAACAATGTCACATATTTTCTACATTCACTCCAAAACTGAATTACTTAAAATTTCTTCTTTAAAATATCGGTTGTACCTAGTTGAGGAAAAAGGTATGAGAACAGAGGAAACTGAAAACATCCATTAAGGTCCATTCTATTGTAAGTTCCAGGTAAGCATTTCTTTACAATACAGCTTATTAGATTGTAATCTGTATAGGACAGGGTTTATTGTTTTGTGCTTACCACATTGAGGCCCTGTGGCCTGTGCCTTGTTCTGAAGCTTTAATGCTACTGCAATACAACTACTACTAATCTCCATTGGCTTGAATGGAATGGTGTTTGCTTACACTAGGACAGAAGATGGTCCAAGATGTATTATGCTCAGAAGTAAACAAATGCATTGTTATCCCCGTCAAGCACACACACACACAGAGTCTAATAGCTTTATTGCAAAATGAAATCTTTATATGTCTATCAGTTTATCTCGGTGGCTATTTTAATATTGTATTCTTGTATTAATGGCACAATTTTACCTCCCTCCTGATGTGAAAATGTACATGTCTGTGTTCATTGTGCTGGTTGCGGCTCTACGATGAGATGGTACAGGATCATCAGGGGCATTTTCTAGTTTGTCCAGTAAAGTATCAACATGTTAGAAAAGAGCGTTGCTCATCAGCCATATGTTAACATTATTTTCCAGGAGCTGAAAAATTAACTCTTCCCCCAAGCAACTCACACAATTTTTTAGGTTAAAGAAACAACAGTACATGTATTTAAATAGTTATAATTGAGATCTAGCTCATGCATCCTACAACTGCACACCCTTAACGTTTACATAGTCTACTTCAGGGGTATGTATGACCTTGGATGGCAAATCCCAGTCAAATGGTCTGATGGAACAATTTGGAAGGGTCACCATGAAGATTTTTCTCAGAGCCCTTTCCATAGGCGCTTTCCTTGGAAAGGGCAGGTCCATGATTGCACTTCCTTGATTATATTAAAATGTAGGCTTTTATTTTTAAACAGATGTAGCAATTTTGCAGTGTTTTACATGTCACATGCACCGTGCATCCTCACAAAACACATGTGAAACAAGGGAGTATGTAATGGATTGCTAGCCTGTGTTATACTATTCAGCAGTGTTATACTATTCAGCAGAGTACCTGTTATCCCTATTTGATAGATGGGGAATAAAGGGCAGAAAAGTGAAGTGAGTTGTCCAATCAGTCAGTGGCAGGGTCAGTATTCCAGTTCAGGATCTCTGGACAGCCAACCATTTTTTCATTCTTCCAAGCCATTCTATATTAGAACCATATTTTTAAAGTGGTCTAAAAATGCTTCTAAATTCATGTGTGCAATTTGTGGGTTGAAAAATTCCCTGCTGCCATAATGGAACTGAGCTTCTGTGAAACCAATGGTGTTGTACCCACCCAAACTTAGTCGTGAATATTGTTTTAGAAATTAGAGATGGAAAAGACTAACTACATAATCCAGTCTACCTCTTTGTTGCTGAAGCATTGTGCATTAGGGTTCATTTTCTTTGTCCGGTGATAATCAGTCTAATTTTTTAAATCTAAATATTATCTTTTTGCCCTCAACACCTGACTCAGCACACTTGATTTACAGGTGAGTTTGTGTTTGAAGTGAAAGCTAATTAATCCATAAAGGAAGAGGGAAACAATCATTGAAAGGTAGCATTAGAAATCAGTAGGGTTGTCAGGTGTCCGGTATTGATCCGGACAGTCTGGTATTTTCGCCTCCTGTCCAGTAAAATAATTCAGAAAATACCGGACACCTAAAATGTCCGATATTTTCTGATTTTTTTCCCCTGGCCAGAAGGCGAAAATACCGGACACCTGGCAACCCTACACTTAGCAACCGGGCCCAGCCTGCCCACTCCCGCACCCCCACTCACTTACCTGGTTCCGCAGGGGAGCTTTCTGGTCCGGAGCAGGGAGAAAAGATGTCCGCCAGCTGCCAGCAGCCTGTTAGGAGAAGCAGAGCCCAGGCCCTGTTCTTAAAGGGACCATGCTGGGTTTGGTTTTTTTTTGGCTTAATAACTGTCAGGGTCCTTTTTTTTTTTTTTCTCAACAACTTAGGTCTCCCCCCCCCTTTTTTTTTCAACAGACCTGAATACATACTATATACAATATACACACATAAATGGTATGGCTTACCCTAAGACACTGTGAGTAAGGCTCTCCAAAATAATTAAATTGACTCAAATATCAAGAGATTTTTAATAACAAATTTGGATTTGTACTAATCTTCTATATTTTGAGCCATTAGCCATCTCATTTTCAAGCTTTCTCTGCAGCCATGAGAGCTAGAAAATTTCCTATTTTCTTTTTTTAAATAAAAGAAGAGTTTTTCACGTAATCACTTGACTCCGAGAGCACAGACTTCCAGATAAATATCCAATAAAGTGAGAATGGGCAAAGCTCTTAGGTTATACAGGTATTTGCACCTCAATATTCATGCAAAAACAGTTCTGTTCACATGAGTGACCATGAACAGCAAATTAAATCAGCAGAATTCAAATGAATGTTTTGCCTTTGTAGTATTCCATCAGCTCATCTGTCTGCCCTGCATGCTGCCTTCACTGAGTAGAAATCTAGCTAGTATGCCAGTAGCAATTTATTTTTAAAGACACTATAATAATTGTTAATCTTCACAAAGGCATTCAAAAAGTCACAAGACACATTCATCCCCCACAAGAATCAGCTTTAGAAAATTGAATACATTAAATCAAAGGAACTTTCAGATTCATAGATCAAATACTTTCTTCATTTATATAGATTTAAGTAACAGTAAAAAATGCCTATACAAGAGTTCTATCCACACTGAAATTTACTTAGATTCACAACAAATAATACATAAGATATTTGATGCACAGTAAATGGCAGACTATCACCAAACCAGCATTTCCTCACCATTACTTTATTTCTTGATTAACTTCTGGGATTAGGTTGGATCCCTTCTGGATCTGCTTAGAACTTCACAAGCAAGGTGTACAGATTTTGAGTAGAGCTCATATAATTGAAAAATAAATGTGTAAAATTTGGCAGTATGCATGTATCCTTCAGCTAATTTTTGTAAACATACATTACCTGTGTTTGTACAAATAATACTTAAGGAACTGTTATTCAGATGCATACAAGCGCATATGTAAACAAGCACACTTGTGCACAAAGATTACTTGATATTTTCCTGTTTAAAATGTACAATCAAATCAAAGAACTGGAAGGGACCTCTATAGTCATCAAGTCCAGTACCGTGCACTTATGGCAGGACCAAGCACCATCTAGATCCATACGTGACAGCTATTTGTTTAACCTGCTCTTAAATATCTCCAATGATGGAGATTCTCCAACCTTGCTAGGCAATTTATTCCAGTGCTTAACTACTCTGACAGTCAGGAAGGTTTTCCTAATGTCTCACCTAAGCCTCCCTTGCTACAATTTAAACCCATTGCTTCTTGTTCTACTCTCAGAAGTTACAGAGAATAGTTTTTCACTCTCCTCCTCGTAACAACCTTTTAGATACTTGAAAGCTGTTGTCATGTTCCATCTCAGTCTTTTCTTTTCCAGACTAAACAAACTCAGTTCTCTCTATCTTCTCACATAGGTCATGTTTGCTAGACCTTAAATAATTTTTGTTACTATGCTCTGGACTTTCTCCATTTTTTTCACATCTTTCCTGAAAGCTGACACCCAGAACTAGACACAATACTCTAGTTGAGGCCTTATCAGCACAGAGTAGAGTGGAAGAATTACTTTTAGTGTCTTCCTTAAAACACTCCTGTAAATACATTCCAGAACGTTTGCTTTTTTTGCAGTAACATTACACTGACTCTTATTTAGCTTGTGGTCCACTAGGACCTCCAGATCTCTATCTGCAGTACTCTTTCCAATACAGTCATTTTCCATTTTGTATGTGTGCAACAGATTGTTCTTTCCTAATTGGAGTACTTTGCGTTTGATCTTTTTGAATTTCATCCTATTTGCCTCAGACCATTTGTTCAGTTTGTCTGCATCATTTTCTGAATTTTCATCCTATCCTCCAAAGGACTTGCAACCCCTCCCAGCTTGACCTCATCCACAAACTTTACAAGTGTACTCTTTATGCTATTATCTAAGTAATTGATGAAGATAGTGAACAGAACCGATCACAGAACTAATCTCTGCAGAACCCCACTTGTTATGCCTTTCCAGTTTGACTGTGAACCATTGATAACTACTTTCTGGGAATGGTTAATCAACAAGTTATGTATCCACTTGATACTAGCTCCACGTAGGTTGTATTTCCCTAGTTTATTAATGCAAAGGTCATATGAGACTGTATTGAAAGCGTTACTAAAGTCTTGATATACCAAATCTAACACTTTCCTCCTATCCATCAGGCTTGTTATTCTGTCAAAAAAAACCCCAACACCTATAAGGTTGTTGATTTGACAAGATTTGTTCTTGACACATCCATGCTGACTGTTACTTACCACCTTATTATCTTACAGATGTTTGCAAATGGATTCCTTAATTATTTGCTCCATTATCTTTCCTTGTACAGAAGTTAAGTTGACTGGTCTGTAATTCCCTGGGTTGTCCTTATTTCCCTTTTAATAGATATGCATTATATGTGCCCTTTTCCAGTCTTCTGGAATTGCTCATGTCTACCATGACATTTCAAAGATAATGACTCAAATATCTTCTCAGTCAGCTCCTTCAGTACTATAGGATGCATTTCATCAGGTAACTTGAAGACCTCTGACTTGTCTAAGTGATTTTTAACTTCTTCTTTCCCTATTTTAGTTTCTGAACCCCCCCACCATTTTCACAGGCATTCACTATGTTAGGCATCCAGTCACCTTCAACCTTCTTGGTGAAAACAGAAATAAAAGTCATTAAGCACCTCTGGCATTTACACATTATCTGTTATTGTTTCTCCCTCTTCATTGAGTAACAGCCCTATCCTGTCTTTGGTCTTCCTGTTGCATCCACTGTCCACTGTATTGGTAGAATGTTTTTGTAGAGTGAAACAACACAGGTGGTCAGTCACATGAAAAATAATGAATATGGAATAGTAAAAAAGCTCAGTTTGCAGATAATCCTTAGGTTGTAATTTCTTTAGATAAATGACTCGATTAATGGTGGCAAAATAGCTATTGGCTTATAGATAGTCTTTTGTCCTGTTCATAAGGCGGATTTGTCAGATTGTTGATAATGAACCATCTGGAATGTTACATTGGCCCGGTCACAGGGTGAGTTGGCCCTTGACAGGAGATGGGCTCAACTACACCTGTGCCAGACTTAGCTCACCTTCCCTGGTAGAGGGCAAAAGTAATGAGAGGCACATGTGACTAAGAATCAGGCCTACCAGGGAATATGAAGGCTGCCTGTGTTCTTCTGTGGAGAGCTGTTGTAGGGAGAATAGATTTATAAGCAAATGGTCCATTAAAGAGTGGGAAGACCATTAAGAATAGCGCCTGTGAGAAAACATAGGAACTTTCTAGAGTTTGTAGGTAGAAGGGCTGAGAGAGAAACCCACAGGGAGCGGGAACCAACTTAAAAGGTTGGAGAAGGAGGAAGCCCATGAGGAAGAAAGCCTCACCAAGGCTAGGATTGAGAACCTCTGCATTAGGATGTGAGTGATCGAGGAAGGCTGAATGGTAGATTTGTTTTGAAGTTTAAGAAACCAGCTTCCCGAAGAAGGGGGAGTTACTGAGGAAAATACTTCACTGTGAAATTTGATTCCATGACAGGAAGGGACAGAGCAGAGCCTGAAGCCAGATCATGTAAGTCCTTGTTGTACTGCCAGATTTCCAATTGTCAATTATGTAGGTTACTGAATTGAACCCAGTAGAACTTTACGCAGGGTGAATTTGGCCCCTTCAGTTTTTCTCAGAGTTATGTATCATGATCAGAAATTAATACAAATCCTATAATTATGCAAAAACTCTGTGATGAAGAAACTAACAATCTTACATACAACAGCAGCTTTTTAAATGCTGTAGGATGCAGTTAAGGAATAGCCATGACAAAGAACAAAAACCTAACCAAACACGCACACCCTGTTACTAACATCTGGTATCCTAGGCAGACACATGGACTTCACATTTACATTCCATTAGTAATTACCGAGTATTAGTGTAATATCTTGAGCCAAAATACCAAATCAAGACTGAATATGATGGAAAATAGTTTCCCCGGATCCCTGACAATAGCAAGCATTAGAATGTTACTCTTTTTGTCATTTTGCATCCAACTAATTTTTCTATCATCACATACAACGTTAAGTGACCTGTTTATAAAAGAATACATAGTTAAGTGCAAGATAATTTTTATTCCTAATAAATTGTTAGTAAAAGAGTGCATTATCACTGATCCGAAATGTTTCACCTAATTTGGCTACTTAAGCAACTAATCTTTTTTCTCCTGAATGTATTTTAAAGAGACTATGGGCTGGATTCTGCTTTTATTCATACAAGGGTAACACAGGATAGACTATATTTTAATGTGCTTGAACTGTCATTCTAACTTTTTTATTCACATGAAGACTTTTGGATAATATTTACATTCCTAGAATCCCAAATGATTTATAACCCTGTACTCCATATAGCCTACAGCAGTGGTCTCCAACCTTTTTACACCCAAGATCACCTTTTAAAATGACAGAACAAGCCAAGATCTGCCGCCCCACCAGAGGCGTAGTGAGGGTGTTATGCGCCCGGGGCAAAGGAAAAATTTGCGTCCCTCCCCCTCCCCCGCCGCCATGTGGCATGGCCCCAAACCTGGTGCACAGCTGAAGGGAACTTGTAGTGCATCTTCCCCCACCCCCTACAGTTTGGGGCCGGGCTCCCGCATGCACTAACCCGCCAGTGGAGATGGAGGAGGGTCAGGCTTGGAGCAGAGAGGCAGGGAGGAGGCTCCAGCTGCCGGTGGCAGGTGGAGTAGGAGCATGTGAGCTGAGGGATTACGGGGGGAGCAGAATGGGATTAAATTGGCGCCTCCCTAGCATGGTGCCCAGGGGTAACTGACCCCTCCGGCCCCCCCTCCTGTAGATCTATCATCTTATGCATGTGCAAGATCTGTGAGAGCCATCCCATTAATCTGCAGTTAGTGGCTGTGGCGCCTGCTTCTGGGTGGTGTCTCAATGCTGCCACATTCACCTCCAAAGAGGGGGCTTCCCAAAGCAGGCCCTTGCTGCTGACCCCCAAGGCATCCACAGGTCCAGTCTCCTTTCTATGGGCCCACTTCCCAGGGCTCATTGATCTGGGATCTGGCTTCCATCCCCTCTCCAACCTTTGCAACTGCCCAGAGATGCTCACCTTCCGCCTTATACATTCCCACCTCATTCACCCCACAGGGACAGTCTCTGCCTCACTTGTCCTAGGGACTATTCTACCAAGACGTAATACAAAGTTTCCATGTAAAAGGACTCAATACAAAGCTAAAAACTTCAATGAGAGAATGATTAATACATAGATGTGTCTACATCTGCTGCAGGGAGACACCTCTGCTTGCCTCCACCCCTCTCCCCCAGAGTCTACAGCCCCATTGCAAAGCCGGGGAGTGGAAGGAAAGAGGCTGAGGCCCATCAACGGGACTGAAGCAGTCATGAGCAAGGCATGCCCGGGAGCCATTCTCCTGTCCATTGCTGGTGGTGTGTTGCTTCAGGCACACTGAAATGCAGTCACCTCTAGGGTGGGCTGGATAGCTGTTTAACACCTGCACAAGGATTCAGGCAGGGGGCAGTGTGGGCTGCCTTCGTGCAGAGCCCCCATCAGAACTACTGTGCCCTCCTGGCTTAGGAAAAGAAGAAACAGGAGGATTGGAAATTAACCCGCCCAGTCTCACATTCCCTAGGCAGGGAATGAGCCATCTACATTAGGCCCCAGCTGGAGTATCATGTCCAGTTCTGGGCGCCACATTTCAGGAAACGTGGAGAAACTGGAGAAAGTCCAGAGAAGATCAATACAAATGATGAAAGGTCTAGAGAACATGAGATATGAGGCAAGGCTGAAGAAATTGGCCTTGTTTACCTTGGAAAAGAGAAGACCGAAAAGGGACATGAGAGCAGCTTTCAAGTATCTAAAAGAGTATCATAAGGAGGAGGAAGAAAAATTTTTCTGCTTGGCCTCTGAGGTTAGGATGAGAAGCAATGGGCTTAAATTGCAGCAAGGGAGGTTTAGGTTGGACATTAGGTAAAACTTCCTGCCTGTCAGGGTGGTTAAACACTGGAATAAATTGCCTAGTGAGATTGCGGAATCTGCATCACTGGAGATATTTAAGACCAGGTTAGACAGACACCTGTCAGGGATGAGCTAGGGCAACTCAACTTTGGAAGCCCCAGGGGCCACACTGATACTTACAGAACATGCTGAGGGCCTCAACTTAAGTGTGGTTGCATATGCAAGCAAATATATACAAATAGTTTCTCTCACACTGACAGGCATGAATACAAAGATTAAGGCAAGACTAAACAACACACAGGCCCCATTTAAGTCAGTTCTGCTGATATTAATAAAATGCAATATTTACCCGATTTCTACCCATGTGACAGCACTTTTCACGAACAATGACAGTCCAAGAATTTAACTACTAAAACGCATATCAACAGAAGATCATTACACTGACTGCTTTTTTGTTTTGGCTCCCACTCACCGGCCACGCGTTGATCCCCACATAAACCCAAACTGCACCGCGGGGCACAAACAAACTGGCCATGGGCAGCATACCAAGTTATTAATAAATATTTTATAAACCTTTACCTTTTCTCTCTGCTGCCATGTCTCCTCTCCTTGCTCCATCATCTCCCCTGGTGCCTGCTGCCCCCCAGCTCCTCACCCTCCTCTGCTGTCCTGACTCCTGCCCTTCTCACTGCCCTCAGCCCTCCTGCAACCTGCCCCCCTCCACCAGCCTTTCTCTCCCCCCTGTGCCCACTCCTCCAGTAGCCCCACTCTGATCATGTGAGCTACTCCTCCTCATCCCCTCTTCTAACACCTCCCTCTACACACCTGCCCTGCCTCTCTCCTCTGGTTGGTCCCTCCCCTGCAGGTGTCTGCCCTTCTGCTTCACCCCCAGAATCCCCTGGCACCTGCACCTTCCTTTAGCCCTGCACCCTCCTGGTGCCTCCCCCTTCCCTCACTGCCCCTGCCCCCTTTTTCCCTGATGCCCATCCCCTCACCACCCTCTGCCCCCGTTCCCCTCACGCCCCTGTGCCCTCACACATGCCTTGCTCCATCCCCACTTTTCTCACGCCCACCCCTTCTTTCAAGCCTTCTCCCAGCACCTCCCCCACCCCTCTAGCCACCAATTCCCTTACCCTCTCCTCTCGCAGTATCACCCTGTCCCCCCTCCCACTGACACCACTTCTCTTGCCCTTTTTCTCATTGTCTCCACTTGGCCCCCTGGCATTTGTCTCTCCTCCACCCTGTCTCTTGGTACCTTCCCCTTTCTTCCCCCTCCCCCTCCACCCAAGCCCCTTCCTCCCCTACCCTCCGCACAAGCCCCTTCCTCTCCCACCCCTTCCCCCTAGTGTTCCCCCTCCCCTACCTTCTGCCTTCTACTTTGCGGGGCCGGAGTCTGCGCTCGGGCCCCAGAAGTCCCCGAACTCTGAACACAGAGCTAGGCCGCACAGCGCAACGCAGCTCCAAGCAGTTTTAAAGTCCCGAGCCATGACGTCACATCACGCCGGGCGTCCTCCCCGCTCACCTGCAGACACTGCGCATGGCAGCAGCAGCAGCAGCCGGCAGCGTGCATGGGCAAGGGGGAGCCGACTGAACGCTGTGTAGGCAGGGACGGTCCGGGGCCAGGGGGGACGCCCATATAACTCGCCGCCCATGCCAGGTGAGCCTGCGCAATGTGCACTCGCTCTCACCCCGGCCCGGCGCCCCCCTTAGCGTGGCGCCCGGGGGCAATTGCCCCCCCTGCCTCCCCTACGCCTCTGCGCCCCACCCTTTCCTTGAAGCTCCACCCTGCCCTCTCTATTCTCCTCCTCTCCATTACTTGCTATCCCCAAACCTTATACTGCTGCTTTTTTCCCCCAGTTCTTCTGTAGGAAGAGGTTTTTCCAACATTTGGCCTGTCTAGACTGGACCAAATGTCAGAAAATCCCCTTCTTTTGGAAACCCCCTTATTCCTCGTGGAAAAAGGATGTTTGCTCTTCCGCTAAAAAAGTGGAAGAATAAATGCATCCCCGGATGCGGAAGAGTTTTTCTGGGATACCTCTGGAATCCTGGAAAAACTCCTGCAGTCTAGCCGTACCCTCACTGGGTTGAGACAGGATGTGTGGGCTCTGGGGTGGGAATGAGGGGTTTGGGTATGGGAAGGGGTGAGAGGTGCAAGCTCTGGGGGGGAATTTGGAGGCAGGAGGAGGTAGAGGAGGGGGTGCTGGCTCAGGGAGGGGACTCCAGGCTGGGGAGTGTTGGGGTCAGGTGGAGGTTGGGGTACTGAGCAAGCCACAGGCTTGTGGATGTGAGGGTGCAGGAGTTTGGGTTGGGGGATGGGAGGGGCTCAGGGCAGGGAGGTTAGGAGTATAATGGGCTCAGGACACAGATTTGTGGTGTGTGGATGGTGTAGGAGTGTTGTGGCAAAAGACTGAGGATGTGGGGGTGCAGGAGTTTGGCGATGTGAGAGGCTCAGGACAGGGGGTTCCACTGTATGATAGGCTCAAATCTGGGGTTGGGGGGGGTGCAGGAATGTTACGATGTTGTGGACAGATGGGGGTTTGTTGGCCAGGCTTCATTTTTAAATAAAATATGTCAAACACAAAAAGTTTCAGCATTGTTTTTATTTATGAGAACCTGTTTTGATTCAGGGGTCACTGAAAAGTCAGTTGGGGCCACACAAGTGAGATGCAAAAAAAAAAACCACACTCCTCCAAAGCCTCACTAATGTGGCCCCAACTGTGCTGGTGGGAGCAGGGGACATGGTACTGGGGAAGGGTGCTAGTGGGTGCTGGGGCAGAGGACAGGGTGTCAGTGGAGGCAAGGAACAGGGTGCTGGGGTGGGGACAGGGTGCCGGCGGGGGCAGGGGCCAGGATGCCAGTGGGAGCAGAGTGCCAGTGGGAACAGGGGGCAGGGTGTTGGCTGGGGCAGATAATCCTCGGCACGCACCTCCTCCCCCCACCCTCCAGAGGAGGGAAGCTCTGGCAAGAGCCTCCTCCCAGGACTCCTCCCCCCTCCCCTGCAAAGGAGGAAAGCCCCGGCGCACGTTCCCCCCCGGGACTCCTTCCCCCTCCCCAGCGCGCGCTTCCCCCCGGGACTCCTACCTCCCCCCTGCAGAGGAGGGGAGCCCCGGTGCGTGCCTCCCTTCCCCTCTCCCCCCCCCCCAGGAGGAAAGCCCGAGTGCGCGCTTCTCCCCAGGACTCCTCCCCTCTCCCCTGCAGAGGAGGGGAACCCCGAAGCGCGCTTCCCCCCAGGATTCCTACCTCCTCCCCGGCGCGCGCTTCCCCTCCAGACTCCTCCTTTCTCCCCCGCAGAGGAGGGGAGCCCTGGTGCGCGATTCCCCTCCCCAGGATGGAAGCCCTAGTGTGCGCCTCCCCCCGGGACTCCTCCCCCTCTCCCCGGTGCACGCTTGCTCTTGGGACTCCTACCTACTCCCCTGCAGAGGAGGGGAGCTCCGGTGCGCGCCTCCCCTCCCCTCTCTTCCTGCCCCCTCCTCCCCCACCCGAAGCCCCAGCACATGCCTTCCTCCGGGACTTCTACCTCCTCCCGGCACACCACAGACCTGGAGGAGGGGAGCAGGCAGCGCACTTCTGGAAACCCTGGAAGTGGCGCGCAGCTGCCGGACTTCCCTCCACCCCGCGGGAAGCCGGCACTACCTTCATTTTCGGAGGTCGGTAGTGGGGCTTCTTAGGGGTGGGGGGAATTGAGGGGGCCCGAACGCCTCGCGATCAGTGGGTTGGTGACCACGGGCCTACAGATAAGTGCTGCTTCTGTGCTTGTGTTTGAATGTGTGTATTCGTGCTGTAACTACAAATATCACATCTATTTTTTCACCGCATCTTAACAATAGAAACTGTCACTGAACCATGCAAGAGAGAATACCGTGGAATATTAACGTTAATAACACAAATACATACTGAATTGCTCCTAATTAACAATCATACCCTGAAGATGGCAGATGACTAGGAAGTTTTAATTCAAAATGCAGCAAAATACTGAGTTCATTTATATTATTATAATACTAACAATGAGTAAAAAAAATATATAATTTTAAACTAACTATAACTGTAGGTGGACATTTGGATTATTCATAGAGTTGGTTGAATAATATTAATTAGATAAATGTTACAAGGTCTTTCAAAGTATTTCCTTCTATTCACTCATTCTGCTTATGCAAACTTGAAATACTTGGAGTTAGATTCTCCTTTGCCTTTGTGTGGATGCACAGTGATGAATAGGAAATTACAAGCCTCCTTAATTTTTGCACAGCTCATGTAAGAGCTGATCAGAATGTCAGTCCATACTTTTTGGGATTCCTTCTTCACTTCTCTTCAGAAGGTTCCGAGTGCCCCAGAGTGGGAAGGGGAAGAAACAGAAAAGTCAGAGCCATATTTCAGCCCCTCCTGTCCATCCTCACTCTTTCGCAAACAGTGGCAGCAGGCCACATGAGAAGAAATATGCTACACCCCAGGAAGGGCTAGATTTGTGTGGGAGCTTTTGATTTGACCATTGGGGAGCTTCAAGAAACATTCATGTTCCACATTGCCTCCGCAAAGGGCAGTTCTGGTCTATAAGGGTGTCTAGACTACATGGTGAGACCCCCAATCCTGAGCTTCCCCTCCCCCTTCTTCCCCTTGCTTCCCCCTTCCAGCTCCCTCCTCCCAGGTTTCCCCCTCCCCTCGCCCACCCTCTCTCTTCCCCTCTCCCACCTCCTTTTCCCAGTCTCCCCAGAGGTTCATGCCCCCCCAATTTTGTTCAATAAATCCAGTTTCGTGTCTTTTGTTTGACATCAGGAAGGGGGGCTAGGGAGGGGTAAGTGGAAGGATGTGAGGGAGGAATGGGGCACGAGCCCCCGGTGGGGAGGACTGGGGTGGCTCTGAGGGCTCCTCGGGGTGGACGTTTTCCCGCAGGGCCTCCTGGATCCTGACAGCCCCCCGATGGACTCCCCGGATGGCAGCCTGCAGCAAGTGCAGCCGGGCTGATGGCAGTGACCCCACGAGACGCACCGGCGTGTCCAGGGGCAGCTCTGGCTTCATGTGGCCGAGTGCTGTGGTGTCCCGACTGCAGGCACTCAGGGCTCTCCAAGACAGGACTGCTTTGCTGTCCCTCATTGAGGTAGACAAGCAAGCGGGGAACCCTGAGAACTGTCTGTCCGGGGTAGGGGTAGGGTCCCTTTAAGCACGGAGCTCAGTTAGCCTCAGGCAGCAGCCCCACACACTAAGTCCTAACCTGATGCCCTGCTGGCACTGGTTCCGGCCAACCTTAACTTCAGTTCAGGGTCCACTCAGTGTGGACGTGCTATTTCGAAATAGCAAAACGCTATTTCAAAATAGGTTTTGTGTGTAGATGCGTTAATTCGAATTAACTTAATTCGAATTAACTATTTAGAATTAAGTTAACTCGAATTAATGCTGTAGTGTAGACGTACCCTTATGTAACATGACTAAATCCGTCACAAGGTGTTTGACTCACTACTCCCTCTGAGGAGAGAATATGTTCAGTGGAGTGTCTTATTTTAGTAGGGTTTTTTAATCTACATGTTATGCATTTATGTTACAGAAGATAAGGCCAAATAAAACACACCTTCTGTTTGGATGGAAGGTGGGGAGATTTGTGATGGTCCTTAGTTCCTGGGGCTGTTTATTCCACAATCTTGGACTGATCTTGAGAAAGTTCTATCTCCTACACACAGTCTTACCCTTCTTGTAGAGAGTTTCATTATGCCAGAGGAGCAAAGTTTTTAACTGTGGCTGGTCTTCATTCTGTAGCTTTAGGAAGTCTCCTAAAAATCTTGGACCCAGGCCATGAAGCACTTTGTATATAAACTTGATTTGATTTTCTGTGTAGAGCTAGTATAAAGAATGAAGGGCAGGTTTAATTTGCTCACAATAACCTCTGTTTCTGAGGAGATGCACTGAAACATCCTGTCTAGTTGGAGTTTCTCATGGCTTCATGCTCAGGTATATGGAGTTGTTGTAATCCAATTTAGAGATGATTTAGGCTGTGCATAAATGGAATAATCAAATGCTTTATGTCCTTTTAAAAGAAAATTTGCATTTGTACCATATTTCTCACTGATCTTGCATGCCATACTCATTTGGAAAATAGGAAGATCACTTTTTAAAATATTATATCACCTTGGAAAATATAGACACGGTGAATTTTTTTAATACGGCCATATAGCATCTCAAGATCTTTTGTATTTTACCACTAAGTATAATTTAATACAATCTGCATTGTACAATAATGCTTCATCCTGATACCAAGACAAAAATTCACATATACATACATTGTATTTAACCCAGAGGATCAGATACACTGCCACATTTCTTCATATATCACCCAGAACAGTTATTTGCAACTTGTGATTAACCAGAAGAGGGCAATGGTTCATTAATTTTGTGACAGAATAGAGAATTTCTTTATAGTATAGTATAGTGTAAGTGTTGCACCTTGGAAAAATCAATGCATAGTCTGAAAGATCTGAAAACATAAAAGTGGCTTGATTTTGAGCTATCATATATTGATAACAGCAAGAACAATTAAGAAACAATTTGACTAGTAACTAAATATCACATTTTTTCTGAGTAGTTTAATGTAATGGCTCATATCATATCTGAAATATATAACATAATGGGAGAGTTCTTGAACAATAGGTACTACATCCATTTTGAGTGGCAAAGTGGATACTGTTTTAATATTGCAATCCTACTCCAACATCTCTACAGCTGGATCAGTTGGGGGGAAGGAAGTTGTAATTTGTTTTCCACTTCTTTTGAAGTTCTAGGTGTCAGTCTGTCTGTGTGATATATACTGCAAATTTGGTTCCTTGGTATGGAAATAGCCCTCATTGAGAAGAACTTGTATTGTATTTTATTGAAATGTTTTGATTTAAGCAAGTTGTGTTCTTTGAAAATTACATGCCCTTCATGAAAAACATTTTACATGAGGTTTTTTTGCTAAATATGGGTATTAATTTGAAGAAGGCTGTGCCACATATGCATGCACTGAAATGGTCTTTGTATGAGAACAACAATATGATGGGGACTAATTTAGCTACAATTACTCAAGAGAGAGATCTTGGAGTCATTGTGGATAGTTCACTTGAAAACATCCATTCAGTGTGCAGCATCAGTCAAAAAAGCAAATAGAATGTTAGGAATCATTTAAAAAGGGATAGAGAATAAGACAGAAAATATTTTAATGCCTCTATATAAAACCATGGTATGCCCACATCTTGAATACAGCATATAGATGAGGTCGCCTCATCTCAAAAAAGATATATTGTCATTGGAAAAAGTTCAGAAAAGGGCAACAAAAATTATTAGGGGTCTGGAATGGGTCCCATATGAAGAGAGATTAAAAAGACTTGGACTTTTCAGCGTAGAAAAGAGGAGACTAAGGGGGGGGACATGATAGAGGTCTATAAAATCATGACTGGTGTGGAAAAAGTGAATAAGGAAAAGTTATTTACTTATTCCCACAATATAAGAACTAGGGGTCACCAAATTAAATTAATAGGCAGCAGGTTTAAAACAAACAAAATAAAATTTTTCTTCACTCCGTCCGTGCACAGTCAACCTGTGGAACTCCTTTCCAGAGGATGTAGTGAAGGCTAGGACTTTAACAGCGTTCAAAAAACAGCTAGATAGGTTCATGGAAGTTAGGTCCATCAATGGCTATTAGCCAGGATGGGTAGGGATGGTGTCCCTAACCTCTGTTTCTCTGGAGGGGGGTGACGGGAGGGATCATGTGAGGATTATCTGTGGTGTTTCCTCCTTCTGGGGCATCTGGTATTGGCCATTGTTGGCAGACGGGATACTGGGCTGGATGGACCGTTGGTCTGACTCAGTATGGCAGTTCTTATTTTCTTATGTTCTTATGTAACAGTAATCAATCTGTGCACAACAAACTTTTAAATCATGTCTTAACAAGTGTATTGATAGTTTGGAGAGATTGGGGACATTTCGAACACTCAGGCCACTGGTTGTACTTAGATTTGTAGTAGGCAACTCTGTTCTAATCCACATTAGAAGCTGGAGAATGCAAAGCCCAGGCTCAAAAGATCACAGTAGATGGACCACGGAAGGATTCATTAAAGCATGAAATTCCAATGGTATGTAGCCACATATCTATGGTCATTATTGCTTGTTTTTTAAAGCCAGCAGAAACACTGTCAAAGGACTAGTGAGCAAAGCTCCCCATTTTGGGGTTTTTTCTTAATTTTTCTTTTTAAAATCTTCTTTGGAGAGAAAAAAACCCACAAACACTAATGTGAAAAAAACACAAAATACATTCAGAGAATGTTAAGGAGACATAAGCAGCCAGAAGTTAGGAAGGTTAATAAGGTTATGTCATGCCCAGTCTTTACTCCCTTTGGCTTGTTGTGAGCCCTGGTTTATTTGATCACATATTATTTCTCAAATAATACAATATTATCATACAATTTTCACAACCTTGAATATGTTTATGAACCAACTCCAATGAACATATAGTCTACTCGATATATGCTAGGTAGTCAGTGAAACTCATTCATGTGGAAAATACACAACAAATTATTCTTGTACTTTGCAACATAGGTTAAATTAACAAAAGTACAGGAAAAAAATAGATACAATTTGTTAGCATGTTCAGGTCTCTTAAGATTGAGGATAGGTTAGCTGCCTCATATCCTAAATTGCACTTGACGAAGGGCTGTGCCTACTAGTTGAAAAGAAAATGTCTGGTACAAGGATGTTGATATAAATAAGCTCCTACAAGTTACTGTGTGATTCAGTGGGATTTTGAATGGGTTCAGGGATCTGCCTACATGATATATCTTGTAAGATTGTGGTATTATTGAAATATTTCATGTAACCCCCTTTTTCCTCCCCAGATTACTTGGGATCAGGTCACACTCACAGGTGTGCCAGGGCACCTGATGGTCTTGACATAAAAAGGAAATCCTGAGTACCCCAGTGGTGATGTTGTTTGGTTGGGGAAAACCTATCCACCCCTTGATGCAATCCCTTGCTCATAAAGAATGTACAATGGCAGTGCCTCTACCTGGCTGGCCCTGTACACACTGGTGTGCCTTGGGAGCCTCCAGGAATAAACTTATTCCAGCAATAAACTGGATCTAACTCCAGAACAACAATTACAAATCATAAATAATATACATCTAATAGATTGCATTAGAATGAACAACCTTTACTTAACTTAAAGAAACAGGCTTTAACAAATTAACAGTGAATAACATCAATTAACAAAGTGCACAGAAGTAAAAAGGAACTTATCTAGCTGCCAATATTTATTCCACCCCAGTGTGCACACTCCTGGACTCAAGAGTCCCAGACTCTTGCTTGCATGGGCGCGCTTGAAGAACTTCAGCTGTAATGGAGATTCTCTGTAGGTAGGGTGTATGTGGGTCCAAGCTATGCAACAGCTCTGGTTCACTGGGTTGGCCTCTCTGCCTCTCTTTGAACCCAAAGTTAATCTGTATCTCTGAGGTCTGTCCCAGGCAGCATTTCCCCAAAGATGCCCAGTTACTCACAGTCTCCTTCTGTGTGCTGGATGCAGAGTAGCTTCTAGACACAAGTACAGCCAAAGGGCCTCCCCTCTAGGGCAATCAGAAGCAGCCTGCTAGATCCCAGTTCCAAAGACTCGCTGTCCTAGGCTGTAACTGCCACATAACAGCTCTCGAACGGGATCAAATTCCTCCACAGCAGCCTAGCTCCCTTTCTGCTCCAAAAACAGAGGGATGAGTCCATAGACTGCTGAGTCTTCCTCCACACAGGTGGAGAGACTCAGCTCTCCCGAACAAGAGTCACTTCCTTCCTGTTTTTCCCAAGGGCTCATAGGAATTGTAGTCTGTGAGGCTGGATTGCAGCACACAGGGTCTTCCCAGAAAATAAGCAGAGGCACCTTTAGTAAGGGGACTACATTCAGAAAGAAGAGAACATATATTGAATAGTTCAAGTCAAAAATATACTAAATGACTATGACAATGAAAATAACATGCTAGCCTGTGAAAGGCTGTGTCTAGACTACATCCCTCTTTCAACAGAGGGATGTAAATTAGACTCTTCGAAATTGCAAATGAAGCGGGGATTTAAATATCCTGTGCTTAATTTGCATAATCGCATCATGACACTATTTTGAAAAAATGCCATTTCGAAAGTAAAACCGCGGTTTAGACGTGGTTCGTCAAAAACAGCAGGCTTTTTTCGAAAGAGCCTGTACTCATTTTTTGAGGAGTACAGGATCTTTCAAAAAAGCCTGCCATTTTCAACAGAACTGCGTCTAGACTGCGGTTTTACTTTCGAAATGGCACTTTTTCGAAAGAGCGCCATTACGCGATTATGCAAATGAAGCTCGGGATATTTAAATCCCCGCTTCATTTGCAGTTTCTAAGTGTCTAATTTACATCCCTCTGTCGAAAGAGGGATGGAGTCTAGACACAGCCAAAAAGAATAAGGTGTTACAAGATGCTGCGTGTGTCTAAGAATATAGTAAGAAATTAGGATATTATACTCTGCAGGTTGGAATTCCCTGGTCTGTCAATGAGGGAATTTGCTGGACTGGGGAGGTTCCCTGCCACCAGTCTCCTAGCCCTCCACCAGCTCTGTTTCCAATCCTGGCTGACCCCTTGCCTCCAACCGGCTGTGCTGCTGGCCCTGTCCTGGCTTGCCAGACACCCAGCCCCCCCACTGCCACAGAGCTCCTGGCTGTGCCACTGTATACACACACAGAGCCCGCTGCGGGGCTCCTGGCCGCCGCTTTCCTTCTCCCCTTCCTCCCCCGCTGCAGGGTTCCCTGCCACATGACTGCGTACCCCTCCCCATGCTGGAGGGCTCCTAGCTCTGCTGCCCAGCCCCTCCATAGACGTTGCTGGACCAGAGAGTCCTGGTTTAGGGAGGTGTAACCTGTAGTTGAGAAATACTGTGATTATACAATTAAAGACAATATTTTAATGCAAATACAGAAAGAAACAGAAATAATGTTGCACATGTTGTCTTAATTCTGGAATTTCTTAACTTCTGAGTTCCTAACCAGGAAATCTTGAAGATAGGCTTTTTTTAATAGAATGTACGTGATGATAGCCACGTGATAGACTGCAGAACATGTTAAAAATTGGACTTTGTAGGCATCATTGACTATCTCATCTATGCTCTGTCCACTAATCCTAAGCAGCTACAAATAATTATAAATTAAAACATATCCAGTGTTGCCAGCCCTCTTGAATTTTTTTATCCGGTTCTTTGATTTTTATCATGATATTTGTGATAGTTGGTGTTTTTCTTCAAGTCTCAGCTGCTAGAACCATATGCCAGTCATCAAATTTATTACTTTCTAAAATCTTATGATTTTAAGCCAATTTCATTTTATGTGAGCCTTGACTCAATTTTTGATCATTTTGACTGCAATAATGCATGTCAGGGAAATTTTTCCATCTTCCTACCAAAAGTGATTCCTCACCTTCCAAAATTAATCTGACTGGAGCAGTGTTTAGTCCAGTAGCAAGTATCCTGCAATTCTTAAAAGTTAGAAATGGAAATTTTATACTGTTGGAAAAGGGATGTTCCTGTTTCAGCATGAACGCAGAACTTGATTTTAGCCCTTAAAAGTTGGATGATAACAGAGATTAAAATCACAACATATTTAGTAACTGAACTGTAGTACTGCGTTGATGAAAAGCACTGGTATTATGACCTATACAGGACCAAACTTGATGTTACATTTATCTTCAATAATTTAAGCATCTGAGTATTTTCTAAAATTGCTATTTTTCTCCATCTCCAATCTCCATATAGCTGATCTGTTCTTTTTCTAATTTAGCATTTTGCTGAAAAGATTAAATGTTTTGAACATGCTTTAGCTCAAAACAGTATGTTTTGGTGTGACAGGGTGCCTCTAACAGCTATAAATTGAGCTCTTTGGTAGCCAGCACCTTGATCATTTAGGACACTCATGACAATGGTTGTAGTTAGAGTAGAAGGTACTTAAGGCGTTTGGGTCTGGAAGGTTAAAAGGGATCACTTGCACCTAGAGGGAGCCGGAATGGCTGATGAGGTAATTAGCTCACTTAGCTCAGTGTCTCTGAGATTAAAGGGAGCAGTTCCAAAGTCTCAGACAGAGAGCAGGAAGGAGAAACCACATAACTGCTGTTATATTCGGTACCTGGAGCATAAATAATAAATCCTTTTGTTGAAGGCACGTAGGTGAACTGTATATGCTACTTAGCCCTCTTTGTGAGGTCATCCACCAGGGTTTCCAGGTGCTGACTTAGAAGCCTCTTCATATAGACTTAACCTTAATTTACAATTTGGGGAATACAAAATGGTCCGAGCTTGCAGGGTTGCCAGGTATCCTGTATTGGCCCAGACAGTCCGGTATTTGCAGCCTCTGTCCAGTAAAAAAACCAGAAAATACTGGACGTGTAAAATGTCCAGTATTTTCTGTTTTTCTCAGACGGAAGGCTGCTTGGGACATTCTTCCCCTGACGTGTCTGGCAGGGGTGAGGGGAGCATGGAGCATGTGGATTTAAAGGTTCAGTGACTCTTTTTTTGTGGGGGAATTTTTTTTTTTGCTCAACAAGTTTAGTCCTTTTTTTTCTCAACCAATTTTTTCCCTACCATGTTTGGTATTTTTTTGTGAAAGTATCTGGCAACCCTACGTTGCAATTGTATACCACATTCATATCCATCACTTACTTTCTCGCCATCTCTAAGGAGATGATGTTAGGCTTTTTTCCCTCATTGGTGTTCCACTAGTGTTGGCAGAGTGAGAGAGCCAGTGAAGTGGAATGGTAGATGGTAATAATTCTATGTGAACTTTCTCCCTTTGTGTGCATGTCTTAAGGCAGTGGTTCTCAACTCATTTCAGTCCACGGACCACCAGGCCAATCAAAAAATTTTCGTAGACCACCTCCAGCACATGTAGCACAGGATGAACAACACAGCAACCGCTCAGCACGACAGCAGCAGCTACACTGACGCTCAGAGCCTCAGACGGAAGTTACTGGCAACACAACGCGGTTGCATCCTAGGTGACGCTATGGATGACATGCCGTGTGCTTGTGAACACGGCGTAAAACAGCCTAACAGCGGCACGTGCTCACGCCGTGTGACTTTGGACAGTGTTCCTGTGGACCACCGAAAAAGTTACCATGGACCACCAGTGGTCCATGGACCACCAGTTGAGAACCACAGTCTTAAGGGCTTCTTGGTCAGCTTGGTAGATATGTAGTATCATCACTATTAAGTATTCTTTCTGCTTTATTTTTTTGTCCTGCTTCTTCTTCTTGGAGCCTTCTCTGTCAGTCAGCTGGGCTATTGGCTTCTCTCTCTTCCCTCAGTACTGCCTTAGGAATTATAAAGCTTTTTTTTCAGATTTTCTGGACTTCAAACAGCTTTACTACAGTCCCATCAATCTACTCTGTCTATAGACAACTAATACTACTGTAATTTCCTCAGAGAAATACTGACCTGCTTATGAACCAACTGCATCCCCCCCCCCTCAAAATATTAACTTGGTGTTTTAACTTCTTATAAGAGTGGCTATGGTACTATAAATCTTGAGATTACACATTAATCAGGGATACTGAATGTGCCTCATAAGTGTGGTGTTGGGAGATGGAGTGAAATGCCTTCCATGTCATCTATATATTTCTGCATAAAGGAATGAAAAACTCAAGGAAAAGTATGCCTGGAAAATCTTCATTTGTGAACAATTTATAATAAAATGATGCATTGAGAAGTAAATTCAAAACAGACATGACTGTCCATGTCAAAGTCAACGACAAGCACTTTATGTTGGGCAAGTTTGAAAAATAAGCTCTTCTTTCTTTAAAGCAACTTTATTTTGAACATGTTTGAACCTTCCTCATAAACTGCTGATGATAAACTCCTTTTATAAAAGGTATAAGATAGTGTATTTTAGGATTAATTGCTCATATTAAAACAAGAGGGCAACTCTAATGGATATTTACTAAACTTTGCTGTAACTTTATGGTTTGTTCCTAAAACATAATGTTTTAAGTACATTCACAGTATAGCAAATCAAATGAAGAGCCATTTTACCTATATGTAATGGTGTGTATATATATAATTTAAAAAATGTGAGCGTGGTCTTGCCTGAGATGTATCCCAAATACATGCTGAATGAGGGAGTGGAAAATTCCCATGAAGAAAAATGGGATTGAGATGTAACAGTGAGGGCCTATATCATGTGATAGGATCACAGGACACATTTTCGAAGTAGCCTCAAATCAGTGTCCACTTGTGGATACACAACTACTCTGCAGACGTAAAGCTTGTGTGCAGTAATGCTTAAATTCTTGGGTTACCAATCTCAGTTAACTTAAGTGATTGAAGCAAAACAAATTAACTAGATTTTAAAAATTAATCACTGTTAATCACAGTTTTGATCACTCTGTTCAACAACAACAGAATACCAATTTTAAATATTTTTGGATGTAGGGTTGCCAGATGCTTACAACAAAAATACCGGACACACTTGACATTACATTACAATCTACATTACAGCTTATTTAGAAAATGCCGGACATTTATATTTTCTCATTTATATTTTCTCAATTTGTTTCCCTAACAGAAAGCTCAAATACTGGACTGTCTGGTTAAAAACCGGACACCTGGCAACCCTATTTGGATGTGTTTCTAAATTTTAAATATATTGATTTCAGTTACAACACAGAATACAAAATATACAGTGCTTACTTTATATTATTTGTATTACAAATATTTGCACTATAAAAAGATAAACAGAAGATACAGTATTTTCCAATTCATCTCATACAAGTACTGTAGTGTATTCTCTTTATGGTGAAAGCACTAGTTACAAATGTTGAATGTTTTTTAACTGAACTGCACTCAAAAACAAAACAACGTAACACTTTGGAGTCATCAAGTCCACTTAGTGCTGCTACTTGTTCAGCCAAACATGAAGACAAACAAGTTAATTTACATTTATGGGGGATAAATGCCTTTTTATGCCATGTGAATGCCTGTTCTCACTTTCAGGTAACATTGTAAATAAGAAGTGGGCCCCATTATGTGCCAGATATGCTAAACATTCATATGTCCCTTCATGCTTCTACCACCTTTTCAGAATACATACTTCCATGCTGACGCTTGTTAAAAAAACAATATGTTTAATTAAATTTGTGACTGAACTCTTAGGGCGAGAATTATGTCTCCTGCTCTGTGGTTTTGCCTGCATTCTGTCATATATTTCAGAACCCAACAGCCCATTTTTAAATGTACTATATAAAAATGCATATGCATGTGTGTCAAGTGCATTAAAATGCCATATGAAGTATTTTAGGAGGGAAGGAAGACTAAATATACTACAGTCAGCAATTGAATAAGCCAAAGAAATCTTTCACGTCAGCTATAATTCAAATTGGAACAGTAGATGCAATCTGTATTTTTGGATTAAATGTTATACATTTTATAAAGGGTATGGACTCAGTGTACATAGTTTGACAAAGAGAGGATTAATCACTTTCTCCTTTGGTAAGGAACATTGCACAGCGGTATGCCCTTATTTTCCAGAGAGTCTAACCATGAATAATATGGCTAGGTACAGTTGTAGTAAATGATTCCATCAAGACAGACTATTAGATGAGTGAGTTTTAATGAGTTTTCAGCTTTGGGCTAACTGAATCTAGAAGCAGATTGAATTTGGGATTATGGTTAAAGTCATTGCTTTGCAAAACTATTTTAAACCATCATTATCATTACTTTGTATTGTGCTAGGGCCTAGGACTATTAGTGATGGATGAGGTCCCATCATGCTGAGTGCTGTACAAACATAGAATGAAAAGGTGGTCCTTCTTCCAAACTGTTTACAGACAGGACTGGTCTTAGAAGTGAGCGACCGTGTGGGGTGCTATTGCCCATACAGTGTCTCAGCTCAGCAGAGGGGCTAGGTGGGTTGGGCCAGCCCCTAGCCAGTCAGAGAATGGGCTAAAGTTTCAGGGAGTGCCATAACCTCCATGGTGTCCTGGATAGGCAGAGAGGGTAGGTAGGGTGGACCAGCTTCCAGCCAGGGCAGCCCTGCTTACAGTTGTTCAACTGTTTGCATGAAATCCTTTTTTCATGTAAAGAAAGTCTACCTTTTGCAAGTCTTTCTGCTTTAACATATGGCTGTTTGCAGCCAGAGTGTAGTAAATTAAAACAAAGGGTTGCTTTAAATGAAAGAAAAAGGGCTTCTTGTCACTTGTTTATTTCTTTACTGACCCTCAGTTTGTTGATTTTTTGCTCAGCCGTGGCTCATTTGACCTGTCACAAGGCAGTATTTTCATTTCTTTTTAATCCACTTAAATTGTATCAAAATTAATCATCGTTTCATGAAGCTGGTGAATTGGTGTTAGTGTCATATGATCTGTATAAAGTTAACAGCCCTCAGCTGTTCCTCTGTGTGTATCCTCCCTAAGCACAAAAATCTCAAAAAAAGCAAATCCCTCACAGTAAAAGGGTATGAATCCAGTAACTGCTTGCTGCTCTGAACTTAGTACACCAATGCTGATGCAAGTCAGAGTTTTGCTGAAGTTCAGAGGTCTTTTCTTATGTTTGGTTTCAGCCTAAAGAATGTGTCTGGGGTCAAAGTGAAGGACAGCTTGAGACAAAGCTCAATTTGTGCCAGGATAAATGAGAGGTTTGTGTTAGCCCATAATAATAATAAACATAAGAAGCTATAGTTATGGGAATTCATCCTAAATTATGAACATTAAAGAATGGATAAATCTATCCTACGGTACATTATGGTCTCTTAATGATTTCAGTGTATAATGCAAATGTCTGGTCCTCTGCATTTACATGTCTTAATATTCAGTGTGCTGTAGTCTGGCACAACTCTGTTCTGCCTACCCTTCTCCATGAGTTAAAAAGAAGAAAATGTATTACAGCTACTCAAACCAGCAATTGACTCAAAGCAAAGACCCAGATCTAAGCAGGCTAGAATATGTTTTGTGCGGAGCTGAGATTCATGGCTGGGTCGCCATGTCTCTTGTAGGTTGATTCAAAACTCTAGTTTGAATCATGCCCTGAACTCGAGAAAAATGTGAGTCTACTCATGTATTGGAACTTTGATTTAGGTCTATGTCTGAGAGTTTGGGCTGGACTGCTAAAAATGTCTCCAGGCCACAACGTCAAGGTAATCACTATTTTTACTCCCCAAATAAGAACTAAATTTTGCATGGCCCTGTGTGTGGCAGGGAGGAAGTAGTGCCTCATTGATTAAGATGCAAGGAACCTTTCCCCACACCTCCTTTTGCATCCATCTTGCCAAGGATGTGCATGTAGAAGTGAAGCAGAGAGAATACTCTTGGGAATACAATTCGTCCCAAGACAAATGTGGAGGGAATGGGCATTTCTAGACACTCCCCCATGTTTGGTGAACCTATGCTAAAGGATAATGCAGCATATGCTCTTTGGCTTGTTGTAGGACTGTGGGGAGACACTGTGCTTTAGGTCGGATACACAGATGTGTCTTGGACTGAGGTAGTACAGTTCAGCACCTCCCTCAGTCTGTGTTTGTCAGACACATTTGTTGTACCTGGAGTATAGATGTAAAACAAGCTCAAACTTTATTTTTTGCTTTTTAAAAACACTCTGGTAATAAGCAACCCAAAGTAGTGGCAAATTTAGTATTGAAAGCTAAACTGGAACTGCTATCCCCTGTAGTAGCAGCATCTTCAGACTAAAAAGAAATTAAAGCTTGTCTTCATTGCACTGTGAACTTGCTCTCTGTTTATCCCTCACTCATTTTCCCCTAACTACAGCAACAGGTATATAAGGCAGATGGATCAGCTCAGTCATACACATCTGCCAGAGACTTGTTTGGTAATTGCCAAGTAACCAAGAACAGACTTTTTGAATGGGGGATAAACTGAGGCTGGTGACTAAAAGGAGTGGAAAGAAGAGACATGTTGGCCTGAGGAGAAAACAGAATAATATAAGTAGTCCACGGGCACTTCTCCTCTTTGACAGTCTGAGCTTGAAACAAAGCTTTTACTATCCTCCTCCTCCATTCTCACCTCTGAGATAAGTAAAAGTTGAGCTCAGTGTTTTCATAATAACACCAGCTGTAAGTTTTTAATTTCTTTTCTTTTTTTTCAAAGATTATTCAGTGGACAGTGAATAGTTCAGAGAAATAATAAGGAACTTTGGTTTTGTTCAACAGCATTATTGGTCTTGGTGACAGCAAATTGGATGTGCATATACTAGTAGCAATGTCAGAGGACAAACATGATGACATGGAATCCATGTTTGCCATCATTTACCTTTTAGTTGCAAATGTATCAAGTTCACGTGGGCATATCTGTCTTGCAAGGGTAGGGAAAGACTCACATTTATTGATCTCTTAGAGAGGCTTTTCACACATCAAGATGAAAGTAGGGATGTTAAATATCAGTTAATTGAATAGTCGATTAACCTCATGAATTCTTATCGGTTAGTCAACTAGCCTATAGTCCCTGGGCAGCCCCTGTCCGGTGGGGGGAAGGGTCTGAGCTCCTGGACCCGACACCAGCAGGAACTGAGCCAGGCTGCCTGCCTGCCTGGCTCCTAATACACTTTAAATGCAGAGTCACAGCAGCGGTAGGTCCAGGACCCAGTGCAAGTCAAGACTGAACTGGGGTGCTGGCCAGCCTGCTAAAAAAATTTAATGGCCAGGTGTGGGGTGGAGGGGAGAGGAATGCGTGTAGTCTATAACATTAACCTATAAGCTTTTGCTTATCAGTTAATAGACTATACTATTACATCCCGAGATGAAAGAAGACTTTCAGATAAGGCAATAACTATCTCTTCCTGTGGCTTTATATTCCATTTTTCTAAACTATTTCATTTCGGGGGGGGGGGGGGCTGGTAGTTTAAATCTTTTGCTAAAACTTTTAACTGTATTGTTTTACTTTATTTTTTGAGACAAAATCAAGTTTTCTTTCCTTGAACTCTCTTCTTGAGTAATCTGTTTTAATTTAAAATAAATGGGAGAAAAAACTTAAATGTTTTCTGGGTCCGCCTTTCTCTTTTTGTGTGTCTGAATATTTTTCTGTGCACTTAGGGATAACATAGGTAAAAATTGTTCAGAAAAGCAACTGCCCTTCAAATCCTGAGATGTCTAAAATATTTTGTAATGCTATATTTAGCAGTCTGCCACCATGTTAGGGGTTTTTTTTTTAATCACTATCTTATTTCCTGTACCTGAGAACTGATGCTCTGCCATGTTTGAGTGATCTTATTTTTGAAGGCAAAAGATGCATATCACAGCTCTGGAAAATACTAATGCTTTTTTTCTCCTTTCTACACTTCATACTAAACCATTCTAGCTCAAAATATTCAAGTTTGCTCCTAACGCACAGCACCAAGCAAGCTAGAAATGCAATTGTGCATGAAGCAATGATCTCATGCAAAATGTTACCTATGGGTATGTCTACACTGCATTCCTCATTCGAGAGAGGAATGCAAATGCAGCCGAACGAAATTGCAAATGAAGCGCGGATTTGAATTTCCCGTGCTTCGTTTGCATAATGGCATCCGGGCGCTTTTTCGAAATACCTTATTTCGAAAGAAAAAACACAGTCTAGAGGGGGTTATTTTGAGAAAAAAACCCTTCTTTTAAAATAACCCTTACTCCTTAAAAAATGAGGTTTAAGGGTTATTTCGAAAGAAGGTTTTTTTCTCGAAATAACCCCATCTAGACTGCGTTTTTTCCTTTGAAATAGGGTATTTAGAAAAAGCTCCCGGACTCCATTATGCAAATGAAGCACAGGAAATTCAAATCCGCACTTCATTTGCAATTTCACTCGGCTGCATTTGCATTCCTCAATCGAAAGAGGAATGCATTGTAGACATACCGTACGACTCCAGCAATTCAGTAGTCTCCATTCCTTGTATACTAATGGATTAGTACCACTGTGAATTAGTGGCAGTCTATTGCTATATTTTTAACTTTACATGTCCATATTCTCTTTTGTTAATGCACATGTATAACTCTGCCAAAATATAATATGTATGTATGTTTGTTTATCAACGGAAATGTAGATTTATTGCCTTCCATCTTGAAAACTTTTATGTTCACTGTGAACTTCAAGTGTACCAAGTGAATAGTAGCAACCTTTGGGTCCAACCCTGCAAATTCTCAAATATATTCTGCAAGGTACTGAGAGGTAGAATCCACAAAGGGACTTGGACACCTGAATTCAAGAGGTAGTAACTAATCCACAGTTTTTGACTCCACTTCAAGTCACACAATTCCCACTGAACCTAACTGTGATGGGGCGGTTGTGCCCCGCACTCCGGCCGGCACGGTGCCGGCACTGTGGAGGCAGCCGCGGCTGCAGGAGAAGTGGCGGAGGTGTGGCGCCTGTTCGGCACCGGCGCGGGTGGATGACGTCACCCACCAGCCCTGCGGCAGTGGAACAGCTGATCCGCCGGAACCCCACCGTCGGGAAAAGCCGGACAGCGAGAGTTTAAAAGGTGGAGGGCAGCAGAGTGGAAGGGGGAGGCGGAGCACGATCCTGGGAGAGGAGTGCAGGTACAGCAGAGCCAGAGCGGTCCGGAGACAAAGAGGACGGAGGTACGGGACCATAGAAGGCGGATAGGAAGTGGCCCAGGGTGGGGTCATGGACCCTGCGGGCTGGCGTGTTTAGGGGTGACTCCCCCATCAGCCAGGTAGGGGAGATTTGATCCCCACCTTAGGGCCCTGGGCCAGGACCCAGGAGTGAGGGTGGGCCCGGGTCCCCCTACCCCGCCACCCTCGGCTAATCCTGCCCAGGCAGTGTTGGATGTAAACCAGAGCTGCGGCCCATACGACATGGGCGGCTAATGGTACTCCTGTAACGTGGACAAGTGAAAGGGACTAACGGCAGATCCGTTCGGACTGGGGCAGATGCCAGCTTATTCAGGTGGAGGGTATATTGGGCTCACCAGAGGGGAGAAAGGCAGTAAACCCAGTGAAACGCATACCCTGCGAGTTCGTTGTGTAACACGTGGTAGAGAATGTGGGCAACGACCCTATCCCTGCAGAGAGGGATACGTTAGCAGAGAGACTATAAGGTGCTTCGTGGCAGGTATGGAGATGATGAAGGTGCTGGAGTGGCTTACGGAGAACTAGAGACAGCAGCAACAACAAACCCTCCTGATCCAGCAATTGTCTGCACAATACCAAGAACAGCAGCGGCAATTGCTATGAGAACTATCGGAGCAGCAACAGATGCAAAAGGAGCACCGGATGCAGCACCAGGATGGAGCAGGACAAAGAGGGGTGAGTCTGCCTACCATGGATGAAGGTGAGGCTGGGGAGATGCTGCAACTCCTGATCTGGCTGACCAAGATGGGGGCCACTGATGACCCAGAAGCATTCCTCGTAATGTTTGAGCCGGTGGCGGCAGAGGCACAGTGTCCCGAGGAGCACTGGGCCATGTTGCTCACCCTGTATTTGACAGGACAGGCCTAACTCGCCTACAGGAGCCTCTCTTCACAGGACGCGCTGCACTACCATAAAGTTAAAGAAGCGATCCTGGATCAAATAGGAGTGACTCCAGAGATGTATTGGAGGCGATTCTGCCAAGAACGTTATACCCTAGGGGCACGCCCACGGGCGGTGGCCCAGAAACTGAAGGAAATGGGATGGCACTGGCTGGAACCTGAGCAGCGAACGGGAGTGCAGGTTGCAGACGTGATTATCCTAGAACAATTTCTGTAGATTCTACCCGCCGACAGTCAGAAGTGGGTCTGAAGGCATCGGCCAACCTCCCTGAGTGAGGCGGTCAATCTGATGGAGGATTTCCTCGAGGCAGAGGGTACGGATGAGAAGGGGAAGGCGTTAAAAGAGGTATTACCCAGAAGGTTCACGGCGGAGTGGCTGAACCAGCTGCGGGACGGAGGCCGGAAGGATTTGGCGCGGGCCCCAGGGAAGGGGGAGGGCTGACGGCTGGCGCTAGTCTGGAAGGGGACGGACCTGGAACCCAGGGAAGAAATGGTCCCACCCGCTGGTGATAAGGACAAGGGCCAAGGTAAAGTGAACACCCTTAAAAATGTCTGTTTTGAGTGAGGCCAAGAAAGGCACTTCAGACGAGACTGTCTTTATATGGACTGTACCTTTGGGCAAAGAATGCCAGGTGGTAGAGAGCCAGACCCGGTATAGAACACCCGTATAACCAGAATGGTGGTTGTTGAAGGGCAGTCCGTGGAAGCCTTGATAGACTCTGGCTGTGGGCAGACATTGGTGCGGGCAGATTTAGTAGGTGAAGGGAAGGCTACAGACGCACCGACGCTCATGCAATGTGTGCACGGTGATATCCGGACCTACCTTACCGTGTGCGTCAGGATGTCAGATGGGCATGAGGAGGGGGAGTATAGAGTGTCCCTGGTGCCCAACCTCATGTACCCTGTGTTGGTGGGAAGAGATTGGAAGGGTTTCTGGCGCCTGCTGCGGGAATGGAGTGAGGGCACTCAAGAGGCATCGCCGTCCCTTGGAGGCGAGGATGTGGGACTGTCGTCCCCCCCCCCCGGTGACAAGGGCCAGGTCAGTTGCGGACACCCAGACAGAACCGATAGCAAGGAACCTGATGGAATCAGACCCCGATCTGGAGGTGGATCCCAGTATCTGGGGAGGAGACTTCATCCAAGAGCAGAGGGGAGACTCTTCACTTCAAAATGCATGGGTGAGAGCTACGGAGGAAGGAGGCCAGGTAGGGCCTCCCACCGGACCCCAATTCGAGGTATGACAAGACCGGTTATATCGCATGGTGGAAGCAACAGGGGGAATGGGAGAGATCTGCCAACTCCTCGTACCCACGTGATACCGAAAGGGGTTACTAGGATTGGCCCATGCCAGTCCCTAGGTGGGCCATTTGGGGCAAGAAAAAAAGAGTCAAAGATTGCTGCAGAGGTTCTATTGGCCAGGAATCTATAGGGAGATAAGGGATTTTTGTGAGTCATGCCCCAAATGTCAGAGGACGGCCCCGGCACGCGTACCCCGGGCACTGCTGGTAACGCTACCAGTTGTAGGGGTGCCGTTCAAACGGGTGGCAGTAGACCTGGTGGGGCTGGTAGAAAAATCCCGGGCAGGCTATCAGTATATTTTGGTCCTCATGGACTACGCAACGCGGTACCCCGAGGCAGTCCCCCTAAGGAATACGACCTCGTGTACGCTGGCAGGGGAGTTGGTGAAGATCTTTTCTAGGGTAGGCGTCCCCTAAGATATTCTTACTGACCAAAGGGCTAACCTCACTGGCCGGGTGATGACGGAACTTTGCCGCTTGTTAAAGATTAAAACATTAAAAACCTCAGTTTATGATGCACAGATATACGGTCTCGTGGAGAGGTTCAACAGAACTCTCAAGGGCATGCTCCGGCACTTTGTAGAGGGAGACCCGTGAGACTGGGACCAGCTTTTACCCGCCCTGTTATTCTCAGTGTGGGAGGTGCCACAGTCATCTACGGGGTTCTCCCCATTTGAACTATTATATGGCTGTCAACCCCGTGGGGTCTTGGACCTAGTAAAGGAGGTGTGGGAAGAACAACACACGAGGGTAAAGGGGGTGGTCCACTATATACTAACCCTTCGGGAAAAATTGAAGCGCCTGGGAGAGTTCGCCAGGACGAACCTGGTCCAAGCTCAGGAAAGGCAGGCACTGTACTATAATAAAGGGGCTCGCCAACGGGTTTTTGAGCCCAGGGACTGAGTCTTGCTCTTGCTCCCGTCCCAAGAGTCGAAACGTTGAGCAAAATGGCAGGGGCCGTACGACGTGTTACGCCGCTTGGGGAACGTAGACTATGAGGTGCACATACCAGGGCGTCGGCAGAAAACCCAGATTTACCATATTAATCTTCTAAAGAAGTGGACCCCACGGGAGGCGATGCTAATCAATCCCTGCCCACCTGAACCGGGGGAGCAGCCTAGAGGGCTCTCAGCCTGCTGCGATGGAGAAGGATCTACGCTCCGCACAGCAAGAAGAATTACACCAACTACTACAAAGCTTCACAGCGGTCCTATCCAAACATCCCGGGAGGACAACCTTAGTGCACCACCACATAGCAACAATGCCTGGAAAAAAGGTACGCAACCCGCTACGCCCCCTCACCAGAAAGATGTGGGGAACAGTGTGGGAGGAGTTACAACATATGTTGAAGTGGGGGGTGGTTGAAGAATCGCAGAGCGAGTGGCTCAGCCTGATAGTTCTAGTACCCAAACCAAATGGGGTGGTGAGGTTTTGTATAGATTTCCACAAGGTGAATGCTGTCTCCCGATTCTATGCCTATCCGATGCCCCGGGTAAACGAGCTGTTAGACTGCCTAGGTGAAGCCCAATATATTTCAACCTTGGACCTCACAAAGGGCTATTGGCAAATCCCCCTAACCCCAGCCTCTAAAGAAAAGATGGTCTTCTACACGCCGTTTGGCCTGTATCAGTTTGTCACAATGCCCTTTGGCCTACATGGCGCAGCTGCGACTTTCCAAAGACTCATGGACATGGTGCTCCAAGCCCACCATGGCTATGCCGCGGCATATATTGACAACATAGTCATTTACAGTCGATCATGGGCCGAGCACATCCAGCACGTGGCCACCGTGCTGACAAGCTTGCAGGACTCCGGGCTCTCCGCCATCCCGGGCAAGTGTCAGTTTGGGCAGAGAGAGGTGTCCTATTTGGGGTATATGGTCAGACGGGGGAAGTTAAAACCTCTGGTAGACAAGGTGGCCGCTCTACGGGACTACCCTGCCCCCGAAACAAAAAAGCAAGCGAGGCAGTTTTGGGGGCTGGCGGGATATTACCGCCGGTTCATTCCCAACTTCGCAACCATAGCGGCCCCTCCTACGGACATGGTTAAGAACGCAGAACCTAAGAGGGTGCAGTGGACGGAGGAAAGGGAGCACGCTTTCCAGACATTAAAGGACCGATTAACATGCACTCCCATACTAGTACAACCAGACTTTTCAAGGACATGTACTGCAGACGGATGCCTCGAAAGTCGGACTGGGGGCCGTGTTATCACAGGAGGTCAGGGGAGAAGATCATCCTGTCCTTTATGTTAGTAGGAAACTATTCCCGCATGAGAAAAATACTTGACAATAGAGAAAGAGGCTCTGGCCGTGAAATGGGCGGTAGACATGCTACGATATTATCTTTTAGGTAACCCCTTCCAACTCGTCATGGACCACGCACCCCTCCGGTGGTTACACGAAATGAAGGAGACGAATGCCTGAGTGATGAGGTGGTACCTGTCTTTGCAGCCTTATAAATTCTAAGTACTGCACCGGGCAGGTAAAACACACAACAACGCGGACTTCTTTTCAAGGGCTTTCCCGGGGAAAGGTGAAGAAGAAATTAGACTGGGACCCAGTTTAAAGGGGGGGATGTGTGATGGGGCGGTTGCGCCCCACACTCCGGCCGGCACGGTGCTGGCACTGTGGGGGCAGCCGCAACCGCAGGAGAAGCGGCAGAGGTGCAGCACCTGTTTCGCACCAGCGCTTGTGGATGACGTCACCTACCGGCCCGATGGCAGCGGAACAGCTGATCCGCCAGAACCCTGCCGCCGGGAAAAGCTAGACAGCGGGGAGTTTAAAAGGTGGAGGGCAGCAGAGCGGAAGGGGGAGGCAGAGCACGATCCTGGGAGAGGAGTGCAGGTGTGGCAGAGCCAGAGTGGTCCAGAGACAAAGAGGACGGAGGTACGGGGACCATAGAAGGCTGGTAGGAAGTGGCCCAGGGCGGGGTCGTGGAGCCCACGGGCTGGTGTGTTTAGGGGCGACTTCCCCGTCAGCCAGGTAGGGGAGATTTGATCCCCACCTTAGGGCCCTGGGCCAGGACCCAGGAGTGAGGGTGGGCCTGGGTCCCCCTACCCCGCCACCCTCGGCTAATCCTGCCCAGGTGGTGTTGGATGTAAAGCGGAGCCGCGGCCCATATGATGTGGGCGGCTAACGGTACTCCTGTAACATCAACAAGTAAAAGGGACTAACGGCAGATCCGTTCGGACTGGGATGGACGCTGGCTTATTCGGATGGGGGGTATATTGGGATCACCAGAGAGGAGAAAGGCAATAAACCCAGTGAAACGCATACCCTGCGAGTTCGTCATGTAACACTAATAAGTACATCAACTCATTTGTTGCCTACATTTTCAGGGCTCCCGAGTGTTTACATTTTGGCCATTGTGATGCTGCCTCCTTCTAGGCAGGGGAGTCGACAGCCTCGCTGGTCCTCTGGGCAAGGTGGGGGGAATGCAGCTCCATACACCCAGAAGGAACAGGGCTTCAGGCAGAAAGGGCAGGACAGGGGGCATCCAGTTGTCAGTAATGCCCAGGCTACAGCATGCCTCCCCAGCTCTTAGTAGTGTCTGGAGCATGTCATGTGGCATTCTAACAATGGTTTAAAGTGCCCAGGGCTCCAGAGGCTCCAGTGGCATCCGGGAGCCCCGGACTTTTTTGACTCACTGGACCTTGGGACAGTTGCCACCATTTACCTCCCCGTCAGTGAGCCTGCTCCTAGGCATCCAAATGGATATCCTCAACTCAAACCCCAGAGTGATCTATGAACCAGAAAGACAGATATCTACGCAGCCCTAGAGTCAGATGGCTTAGGCACATCAGGTATCTCTTGAAGGAATGAGTTAGGGTCTGTTCTTGCTTTATACAAATCAGCAGGAAGAGAAGATGGTAGTGGTGTTATCACCAGCCAATTATAATGTCTAACTCATAGGTTAGTGCACTCTCTTGCTAGGATTTGAACAGGTGTGTCTCACTTTTCTTCGCCTTTGCCAAGGAGCAGGAAAACTGAACCTGGATCTCCCATGTCCCACGTGAGTGCTTTAACCCCAGGGAAAAAAGTTGTAAAGTGGGTTCTGACAGCAAAACCACCACCACCACCTCTTCTTCCTCTGGCTGTCTGGTGAGGAGCAAGGTACGAGCTTAACTCATTCTTGCAAGAAACACCTAAGCTACCTGTCACCAGGCAAGTTGATCCTGTTTGTGACTTGCTAGCAGAGATAGGTACCTCTCTGCAGTGTGGAGCAAGGTGCTAATTTTTGAGGGGGGGGGGGCTCACCACACATCCCTGTCATTTGTATCTTCCATTGGCTATCTTAGGCAGCTCCCCACATAGCGAGCTAACTTTTGTGGATTGCATTCTAGGTGCCTTTCTCATCATTCATTGTATAAGGAGCCTTGGTGCCTAATTCAGGCTCTATGGATCACAGCACTGTTCCTGTGATATTCTAGACTCCTAAAAGTTAGGCATTGTAACACACAGCATTGCAATGTTGTGTAGGTTTCTCTATGGATTGAGGCCTGAGTGTCCTAAGCAGCCACTAAAGTCAGTGGGGCTGAGTGTGATCAGCATCTTGCAAGACAGTATGTTTTGGGAGGCTTTTCCACCAGAATATGTATTTTTAACAAACTATTTGTAGCTAGAAGATTTACCCAACATTGCTTGGGTCCTTAACTCAGTGTTTTGTTTTTCTTCATGTAAATCATTGTTCTGGGATAGGGTTGAGGATGATGGGTTCAGTATACACAGAGTACCACCCAGCCCTCTCTCAACACAACAGCTTGGGGCCAGGTGAGACATGCCTTTCCATGGCTGCTGTGGTGGCCAAAGCCAAGGGAGGGGTGCATGTAGGGGGCACACAAACAAACTCTCTCAAATATATACTACTTAGCTGTCCCTTCCTCCACCCCTGTCCCCTGCTGCCCTAATGGGGTTCTAGTTGTCCTTGTCATTATCTCTGTGCCCTTACTGCCCCCCTGTGTCATTATACAGTATAATTGTCCCTGCTAGCAGATCCCTTCCTTTCCATTTTATGATACAATCACATTCCAGGCACATCACATTGTCCTGGCACAACCAAACCCCTACCTTGCTTTAAGTTATGATACTAGAAAGCTGCATACCAAATTTGGAGGTCCTAGTTCTTACCATTTAGGAGCAGTTCTTGAATGGACACATGGACAGACAGATAGGCAGACAGACTCTCTCAAATGCATAGTGGATAATCTTTCTATGGTGTCTTAGGCTACGTCTATTCCGCATCTTAAGAGCAAGCCCGTTGTATCAAAATATAACGGGCTTGCTATTTCAACGTTCCTGTAAACCTCATTGCACGAGGGATAAGGGATGTTTTGGAATAGCACCTTATTTCAAAATAACATTGAAATAAGCTACGCAATTTGCATAGCACAAATTGCGTAGCTTATTTCAAGGTGAGGGTTCTGTGTAGATGTACTCTTAATGTGGATTGTCACCCATTGTCTAGTGAAATACAGTTTTATAAGTATCATTGAGAGAGAAGTACAAAGAGAGAAAAAAACATAACGTCATTTAATATTGATCTTCCCTGGTTGACACTTTGCCACATTCTGTTTATCTCTAGTCTCTGACACAAGTTATGAAGTAATTGCTTTAGATAGCCTCTTACTGCTGTCCCAGTACAGTGTTAATTAAGAAAAGAAGAAAAGCTGTCAAGTCAGCTGCTGTCAAGGTGTTGTGAGATTTGGAGGGATGGTGTCTTGTATGGCATCCTTCTGCATGTGTCCCTATTCATCTGGCCTAGATTATAGGTACTATATTTGCTGTTGAAATAAAGGAAATGGAAAACCACTTTTACTCAGTGGTGTTAAGTGATTATTTATGGTTTCTGCCTCTCTAATATCTAGATTTATGTTTATCTCTTCCTTTTTGGTGCTCGTTGTACGTTCTGTTAAGCACTTATTTGGAATGCTGGAATTTTTTTCACTCTTTGTGTTACTTTTATCCTACCCAATACTAGGTCTTCACTCTTTAGATCATTTCCCCTAATGATCCCTTTCTTCTCTAAACTTATATTGAAAGCACGGGAGCACTGGATTATTCCTGTTAATTTAAAATTATGTTCCAGCTATGTTCTCCTTTCTCTTCAGGACACATTATGGGTTTTTAATTGAAATTTTAACTCAGCATTTTGTAATATTATACATGTATTACTTTTTAAGTTGAGTGATTAGATGTAAAGCAGTGGCTATCTATATCACATGAAGATGTTTCTACTCTGATGGTTTTATTACAATTATAGTAACCCAGCATTTGTATCATTTTTATGCATCATTTGTATCACTCAGGATAAAACAAAACAAATAGTTTTGATGGATGATACTTTATGTAGTAACACCCTGTTCATACTTTAAGTGCTCGAAGGATTCAAGTAAGGGCTTTTTCCAAGCAATCTTCTTTTCACTTGAAACATTTAGGATTACTCGCAAACTCAAACAAAAATCTTACTTAGAAAAACATCACACTTTGCAGAGGTTCCATTTAAAAAAAAAGTTGCTTTGAAGGACTTTCTTGTGATGCAGACCAATATAAACACAAATCCAGATGTATCAGCACAGTGATGTGAAGAAAAACTCTCTAGTCTTTATTTACACATTACAGCAAATATTTTAATAAGAGAAAGTGAAGAATGTTGACATTTCACCACTTAGGCGTCCATCAGAACAATGTCCTAAATGCCAAAATGTCAACATTCCTTGAAAAAATTTCTTCCCATCAGTGGGCTGGGACAAACATCTGGCATCTTTTGTTCATCTTTCATTGCTGTTGGCTATGGTTGCATATGAAAATGGAAAGGTGTGTATTGTAAGAAAAGAAAAAGTTCTTTCCGTGCACTTTTCATTCTGTTGTGTCCTCACCTGGTAGGGAAAACTGAGTCAACTTAAACTGCTTACATTAAAAACATTTTTTTCTTAGTTGTCTATTATTGTTTTATTATACTGTCAGATCACAATATAAGATGAGCATGGTTTAATGAAGTATTCAACTGTTTTGAATATGACTGCTATAAATAAAACAGTTCCATTGTGCTCAAGCAAAGTAGCACTCACCCATCTTGGGGACAGGTATTGGAAAATTAAGCCTGTTTTACTTGACCCACATTCTGTTCTGGAGAATAAGTAGCTTGCCTGATATATCCTAGTTATTCAGCAAGAGTTTCAGAAGGCTGTACCAAATCCTGTTGCTCCCTCTGAACCAGAGATGTTCAAGAGAAAATCATAGCAATACCAAAAAGGAACAAAAATAAGAACTCTGAGTTCTAACATGAGGTTAAAAATTACATGAAGAATACTAAAAGTTATTAAATTAGACCACTGAAAAAGAATGTCAAAACAGTTGTCCGTGCTAGTAATGTGAGTGGAGGTTAGGTCGGGTCAAAGTGTAGTGATTAACTGTTGCAAATACCCCAGCTCTCAGGGTGGTATAGTGGCCAACTGAAGTGAAGATATCCTCAGAGTATGCAGCTGATATTGAGCACATGAAAGACAGAGAATGGACAGCAATACTACCTGTATCACCTGTATGCATCTGACAAAATGGGGTTTACCCACAAAAGCTTATGCCCAAATAAATCTGTTAATCTTTAAGATGCCCCAGGATTCCTCTTTTTTTTTTTTTTTTTTTGTAGATACAGACTAACATGGCTACCCATCTGAGACCTGTATCACTCAATTAGTTCTGGGGCACCCACAAAAAGGTTGAGAAACCATCTTCATTTTCCATGCTTTCCTTTGTTTTCTTGGTGTGATCAGCTGGCATACCTATCCTGTTCCAAAACAAAGTCTACATGTACTGTATATGGTCAAAACTCATTCTGAGCTTTAATATTATTAATAAGGTAACTAAAAAATAAAACATATTTCAGCCCAAGTTTTATCCCAGCATTCCTTCCTTAGGCCTGGTCATCCTACAGGAAAAGGTCTTTATTTGATGAAGGCTAAAAACAACCTTTGCTTTTTTTTTGTATAGGTATACAATGAGGTGTTACAGCCTCCCACTGGATCTGAATGGACTAAGGAGAGCTGGTGGGTTCAATCAGCCTTGCCCTGCTGCACCTAATAAGGCTGAACTCTGGCTCAGTTGGGGGTAAGTAGCATTGAGAGCAGATGGGTGGTTCTTAATATTTAGCAGGTCAGCCTTCTGCCGAGCCTTCGGATTAATTGGGGTGAAGGGCCAGCTGTAGGCGAAGCTTACTGGGGCCCTACAGCTAGCCTAAGCTACAAATCCAGCTCAGAGGAGAGAAGTTGAAGGACTCCTGTAATAAGGCAGGAAAGCAGAACTGTTTGAAATAGTCTAGCTGCTTCTAGAGAGGCTGGGAGTGACTTTGAGAAAGTACCTCAGTAGCTAGCTGGGGAAAAGCCATGACAAGCCACAAATCTACAGCAACATTAACAAAACTGTTTGGGCACTAACAAGCAGGGGAAGGAAGAAGCAGCCCATGGAAGTGGCAAGGGATTGAAGGAAGAATGACTGTAGGGCTGGAACCCACAGGAGGGGGTGAGCCTGTTTTCCATTACTTCTTCCCCAGAACCTGAGGGGAAGTATAGGTTTTAAGCCTGAAAGAGGCCAAGAGTGAAGAATTCCAGGTGAGGGTTGAGGGCCCGGCATAGTGGCCATAAGACTTCGGGCTTGCTTGTTTTGTTAGACTGCTGGTTTACCCTGGAAGGAGTGGGATTCTAGCTGATGTGGCCACAGGACAGAATCATAAGAAGCAGACTATTGCAGAACCAGGGTCACCAGCAGAGGGGTGTGTAGGGAGGAGAATCTGATACACTAACATTTCCAGCTGCTGGGGCATGTCTGCCAGTGAGTTATATCCTTGCAGACTATGTGAATGAGGAAACAAATGTGTACATGCTTATAACACTAGGTGTCTTGGGTTTCTGAGTTCATAACTGCATACAGAGCATTCTCTACATTGCTCCTGAAAATCTGGATATTTTGTAGATATGATGGATCTTTTGAAACTGGATTCCTCATATCTGCATACTCAGTTAATCATAACTGTGTTTCTGTTTGCAATTACAAATTTGAAAAAATATCCCAAAGGGTTATTAATGTACATATAAATAGTCCTGAACTGTAACTTAGGATCCAAACCACTCTGGAAAAGAATACCCGAAATCAAATTAGGCAGCTCAGGCCTATTTTTACTGCACTAGTGACAAAAATGATAATGATCTACTGCTTTCCCCATCAGAACCAAAGTAATGCTTGCTTTGCTATGTAATGCTGTTTGTAGATTATACTATGTAAAATAACTTCCCATGTGTCTAACTTTTCTGTGTGTACTAGTTAAGATAGAGCCAAACTGAAATTATTTTTTTTAGAAAACCACATCAGTTCAAACTACATTATAGCAGTGTGAGTTGCATTAATTATTTTGCCTGAAATGTATCCTGTGCATGCTGAGTACTAAAATCAGTTAGTGTCCTGTGAAAAAGCTGAACTGTACATTTTCCTTTTAAATAGAACTGCCTGGATGCCTGTAGAGGATGTATCCCATCTGGCCAAAACCCAGGAATAGAGTTGTAATATATATTATGGCAGATCGATCTATATAAAACTGCAATTCTATAGTATAAAGACACTTTCAGAAAAGTGAAACTCAGCTGAATTATGTACTGTAAAAGCCCACCGTGCTGTACAGTGTGGAAAGAAAACAGACTGTCCCAGGGATGGGTTTAATAAACCAGTTATAACACCAACAGGAGTAATACTAACATTTACTCACCATTGTGTTTCACAAGCAAATAATTTTTTGGGGTGCGGTTGTTTTCATACTCCTTCAGCCCTCTACTTCAGGCACTTGCATTCCTAATATAGGTCAATTAATAATCGACATCAGTATTGACAATGCACTCATGAACGTTCAGCAAACTCTGACATTTACATATTGCAACATAATTTTAACTGAAAATGGGGAGCTATAATCAATAAAAGGGATTATTAAGAAAAATGCAGGTGTTCTGTCTTGCAGTGGGATTTGATTAAAATTTCTTGAGATGTTGAATAAATGGCAAAATGGAATGCCACTAGACTTCTAAACAGTTTAAAATTGGTTCTGTGAATATCAGAATAATTTATTGTTAAGCAGGCATATGAAAAGTTGCTCTTGTGGTATACAGAATGTGGTCTCTTTCTTTATATTGACACTAGAAGATTTACCTGGCTTTGCTTAAGTCCTTACCTCAATCAATTTTTTGTTTTTCTTCATTTAAATCTTTGCTTTGGGGTGGGGCTGGGGATGAGGAGTTTAGTATGCAGGCTGCCCCAGAGAGAACTATTCCAGCCCTCTCTCATTGTAGCAGCTTGGGGCCAGGTAAGAAGCATCTATCCATGGCTGCTGCAGTTCCAGTGGACATAGCCAGTGGAGAGGTGCATGTCCACAGGTTGTGGCAGGTCCAGGTTCATCTGCCCCGTGCTCTCCCCAGCAAGAGTGAGGAATGCAGAAAACGGCACTTTTCCCCCCCCACTGCCTGATGAAGGGGAACAGCCAGCAATGTCCCCTTACAAACGGGGGACACATCCCATTTTCTGGCACAAACAAACCTTACTTTGCTTTAAGTTATGATAAGAAGAAGCTATATTCAGAATTTGGTGGTCCTGGCTCTTCCCAATTATGAGGAGTTCTTGAACAAACAGATTGACAGACAGACAGACAAACTCTCTCAATTATGTAGTAGATTTACTCACTCTCACTAACATGTGCTCATGATTAAATAAACTCTAGGGCAACATACAGTTGTCCATGAGCAAATACATTCTTAAATGAAAACATGGAGTATTCACCTTTTTTAAAAATTAAAAAAATATTAAATACAATGGAAGATTTCTTGGCTAAAAGAGGTATCCAGTGGAGCTTTGATTCTCTGATTTGGAGGCCTCTAACATGGCCAGCTTGTATTTTGGCAGGTTTTCTGCTTTACTACTATACTCTACTAGGAAACTGTAGAGACCCAGGTATCAGCTTTAATGTAAGATGGATGTAGGCAGCAGAGGGACCTTTTCAGACCCTCTGTATTAATACTGGTAAATATATTACCTGGCCTTCCAGCATAATGGAGAAATACCCTTTTATGTTAAAGAACTCTGTGACCTTCAGGTGGGGACAAATAATAAGCATGCAGGGTTGGTCAGTGGCCCTTGTCCAGTTTGGGAAACTCACCCATGTAAATCCATCAGAAACCTGCCCAGCTTTGCATGCAGTCGGCAGCACCCTCTCTGTAGCAGTTGATACTTCCATAACAGCAGCCCTGACAGGAGATTTTATCAACACTAAACTAGTTAGCTACTGAATGGTAGATATTGGGCATGGAATCTTCCAGATGGTGATGGTCACATGCTTCTTCATGATGATGGAGATTCTCATGTTGGTGTTTTTCTGCTGAAACTCTGGGGTGAACTTTGCACAGATCTCCAGGATGAGGAAATCTGCTTTCTTGAAGTTATGTAGTCACTGCTGGTCATCACAGTTCTGCAGCACTATCCTGTCCATCAATTGACAGTGCTGGTTGACTGACCCTACTAGCAGCACTTCAGAAAGTGAAGCTGCTCCAGGAAAGTCTCACACAAAGTAAGATAGGCAATTTAGTCCTCTTCCTTCTCTAGCAGTATCTGCACAGCGTCCTGCTAGTAATGAAGGTGGTTGTATGCCAACTCCTCCAAAGTGTCCTCTGCCTGACAGCAGTCTGAAAATGGCTTTGGCCAGCTAAAATCACATGAATTATGGAGTAACAGAAAAGGAATCATGAGAGTTTGAATTTTTCTCAAAATGCAAACTTCCATTAGGTTTTGGTAGGTATCTCTCAAAGCACCATAAGAAAAATTCCAGAATACATTGAGTCTAGTAGTGGCAATTTGCTCCAGGAGGTTGAACGATTATGTGAAAAAGATTTCAGAGTTGAATAAACCAGTGATTTGCCAGAGAAGCATATTAAGCTGGCATAAACAAAGTGGTGCTGATGAACTTTTTCATTATATTTATATAGGTATTTATTTTTATAAATATTATATTTATAGGTAGTCAAGTCTTTCCAGGATCTAGGCCTCATTGTGCAAGTCAATGAATAACCTGTACGAAATTACAATTTCATATAGTATACTTTATATCCTGTGCAAACAAAAAAACCCTTCTAAGCTGGAGTAAAAATTGAGAGTACATCAACTTGGTGATTTTTCCCATATTTCCCCTCATGCTCTGAAGAAACTACCCATAGATATCTGTAAAACTAACTTCTTATCCTCCCTTCAAAACCCTTTATAAAACTTCCTTCTGCCATGAAAACTACAAAGCTTGGCAATGTCTGGTTTGCTGATGTGCTGAAGCAACAGCATATTGTTCTAACCAATATTGTTTCATTTTTTGGTTTTACTTTCTGTATCCAACTGTTGTCTCTTGCTTTGTAGTTGGATTGTAAGGTCTTTGTGACATGGACCATCTTTCTGTTCTGTGTTTGTATAGCACCTAGCACAATGGTTTATGATTGGGGCTCTACAGTCATACAAATATAATGTGACAGACTGCTGGCTAAGCCAGAGCTCTGCCACTACAGCCTGGCTGAAAAGGCCAATTACAGCCAGCTGAGCAAGCCCAGGCCTAAAGGGCTAATGGAAGCAGCTGTGGGCTTCATTAGCCAGAGGGCTATATAAGGCAGCCAGAGGGGAAGTGGAGGGGGAGGAGCCAGTGAGTGGCTGAGTGTTGCCCCCCCCCGGGCTACCACCAGAAGGAGCCAGTAGCTGAGTTAGTGGCTTAGCAAACCAAGCTCTGTAAATAGAAGGTGGTGGGAAGTTGGTACGAGAATAAAAAGACACGGGTGATTGCACAAGAGAGGGTCTCCTGGTGATTTGTGGTTGAAGAAGGGGTCCCAAGGCAAGGGGCCTGGGCAAGGACCTAGTTACAACAGTTAATAATTTATTTTAAAAATCCTGTATTGTCAGTTGTAAATGCTTCTTCACTAAGTTTTTATCTTGGAATTTCTGTACTACTTCTTAAAATACCTTTGCTGCTTGGTCTTCATGCAGGAGGAAACAAGCCAAGAGTTCCAGAGTAGCTAGCTCCCCTGCATGGGGTCTTTTGGAACAGCTGTATGTATGTATCAATAGCTATTGGCCAGAATGGGCAGGGATGGTGTCTCTGGCCTCTCTTTGCCAGAAGATGGGAATGAGTCACAGGAGAGGGATTACTTGGGGTACGTCTAGACTACAGGCTTTTTTTGACAGAGGCTTTGTCGACAGATACTGTCAATAAAGCCTCTGTCAAAAAAGAGCATCTAGACTGCATTATGCGGATCAAAAAATCGATTCACTTTGTCGAAAAAGAGCGTCCAGACTGCCAGATGCTTTGTCAACAAAAGAAGGCACCCAGAAGTGCTTCTGGCAGGTCACAGGGGCAGCCTTACATTCCAGGCGCTGCTGCATGCTCTTTGCAGAGATGTGTGCTTAAAGGGATCCTCCTGGACAGCCGTTGCTCTGCTCCTGCTTCTGGCTTGCCTACCTCCGAGAGGAAAAACAAAGCTGCTGCAGTTCTTGCTTTGGTTGCCCTGCTTCCTCGGGCACTACAGCAGTTTATTTTCAGGTTTGTTTTTGTGCTTTGCACTGTGTTTTTGGCCATGGAGCCTGAGCTGCCCCTGGGCAGGCGATGGCCCCACACTGTGATGCTGGAAGTTCTGCTGCATCTTCGTGAGAGCATGATGACATTTGTGGCAGAGCTGGATTCAGAGCCCAGCTTTGAGTCCCTCACTCAGGCTGCAGCCCTACTGCCCTTGCCCCCGAACTTATTCCTGGAGAGGTGAGTTTGGAGGCTGGACACCAGTTCTGACTGGTGGGACTGGCTTGTTATGCAGCAGTGAGACAATGACCAGTGGCTCTGAAACTTCCAGATGCGGAAGTCCACCTTCCAGGAGCTCTGTGCCTGGCTTGCCCCTGTCCTGCAATGCCAGGATACCCACTTGCGGCCCACCATCCCCCTGGAGAAGCGCTTCGCTATTGCTTTGTAGAAGCTGGCCACCCCCAACAGGTACCACTCTGTGGGACATCAGTTTGGCATGGGGAGGTCTACTGTCGGGGCCGTCTTAATGGAGGTAAGTCATTCTCAGGGGACAGTCCATGGGGTGGGGGCGGGCGGATGAGGAGGATGGTCAGGACCAGGCACAGGGAATGGGGGATGGAGTGGGAGTGGTAGAAGCCTGCCTGGCCTCACCCTGCGGTGGTGCGGGGGGTACGGGCGGGTTGCCTGAGGGGGGGCTCTTGGGGTCTGGGAGGGGAGGGGAGGGGTGCGGGAGCACCTCTCATCAGTTCATGCAACTCCTCTAATGTCCTGTTGTGTGTGTTTGTATTTGTCCCTTTCTGCAGGTGGTGACGGCCATCAATTCAGAGCTGCTTCACAGGATTGTCCGCCTTGGAGACCTGGATACCATCTTGGCCGGATTTGCGGGTTCTGGGTTTTCCAAACTGCAGTGTAGCACTCGATGGGACTCTCATCCTGATCCATGCACCACCCCATCGAGCAGCACAGTATATTTATAGAAAGGGCTACTTTTCGATGGTGCTGCAGGCCCTGGTCGACCAGCGGGGGCAATTCACAGATATTTGTGTTGGGTGGTCAGGCTGGGCACACGATGCCCGCATATTCCGGATTGCGTGCCTGTACTGCAGGCTGGGACATTCTTTCCAGAGAGAAACTATGCAGTCAAGGATGTGCAGATGCCTACGTGCATCGTGGCTGACGTGGCGTACCCCCTTATGCCCTGGCTTGTGAAGCCATTCCCAGGACATCTGGATGCGAGCAGGGAACTCTTTAACTCCCACCTGAATCAGGCTCGCTTCCAGGTGGAGTGCGCCTTTGGCCATCTGAAGGGCAGATTTAGATGCCTGCTCACTCAGCTGGACATGGGGGAACACAACATTCCCGATGTGGTTGCAGCATGCTGTGTGCTGCACAACCTAGTGGAAAGGAAAGGGGAGGCCTTCCTCCCTGCATGGGGGACACGGGCTTATGTGGAGGGGAGGCACTTTGAGCAGCCCTGGACAGCTGCCATCTGGCAAGCCCACCAGCTGGGCTTGCGCATTCGAGAAGCCCTAAGGGAGCAATTCTCCCAAGGAGGCCGATGATTTTCCCCAGGGCCTTCCAATTGTGGGATTGCCCCATGCCCCCAGTGCCTTCCCCCCCAAAATCCCTCCCGGCCCCACATTCACACATTGTACGCATTCATCACACATTGACTACAGAGACAAGTGTTGTTGAAAAAATGTTTCCAGTTTATTTCACTGTTAGTTTTTTGAAAAACTAAAATACTCTTTTCTTCAGAAAAAGAAAGTGTTTGTAAACAAAGTAAAGTGCTTCCCTCAGTGACTCTCACAGGTGGGAAGGGGGAATGTCAATGTGGAAGGGGGGAGGGAGGCTCAGAGCTGAGGGTGCTGCTTTGATGAAGAGCCCCTGGCACTTTGGCTGTGGAAGCCTTCTTGCAGATGGCCACGCATGTGGGCTGGGACAGTAGGGGGCTGGGCAGGAGGTGGGGCTGTACCTGGATCTGGGATGGCAGGGGCTGAGGGGCAGGCAGCGGCTGGGGGGTGAGGGGGGCAGGCTGAGCAGGACCAGGCACAGGACTGGGGAAGGCCATGGCCTCCCGGGTAGCAGCGCCAATCTCAGTGCACTGCTGGACAAACTTGTCCAGCAAGCAGCTGTGCCACTCTGCCTCTGCCTCCATCCTCCGGTTCATTGTGTCCTGCATCCCTTGCAGGACCGAGATGTGCTAGCGCATCAGGTCCAAATACGTCCGCCAGTGCCACCGACGGATTCCCTGCAGCCATCTGGGTGGCGGGGCAGGTGTGATGCTCCCCTCCTGGTCAGCTGGTCCGGCTGTGGAGGACAAGAGGGAAAAGTTGTCAGTCATGCATGCCGACACTTTCCCTGAGAGGGCATGCCCTCCTTCTCAGCAGTCAGTGCCTGTCCTAGGGTCAGAGGATGCTCATGTGCATCTCAGTAAGGCATGGTGTGGCCTGGCCAGCAGCCACGGCCTCCCTGGAGTCCAGAAGGTGTGGAGGCCACCATGCTGCACCCCCTCACACAGACCCCATGGCCAAGCAGCACAGACAAGTGTCAGGCCACAGTTGGGGTTCCCACAGGTTGCTGAGAGGCCTGAAGCTGTGTGGCAATCCTAGCATCCCCAACCCATGCCTGCACCTGGCATCACTGACTGCAGGAACAGGTGGTGTCTCGCAGCTATGCGGGTGCAGGGGTAGGATGGCCCTCCCTGAGGTCAGCCATGTGTGTGCCCCCCACCCCCAGGCTGTGATCAGCATGACATGTCACAGCACTGCACCATCCACTTTGCTCCCTCCTGCCCTGCCCTGTGTGTGTTGGACCCTCACAGCACTCACCTGATGTTCCCTCCCTGGTGTCCGAAGTTGTCTGGGAGGCCTCCTGACTCTGGGCATCTGGTGCCTGGGTTAGGGTCGCTGTGCTCCTGGTGGTGTCTTCCTTCTCCTCTTGGAGCTGCTGGTCCTCTGCTGGGGTCTCACCCTGGAGTTGCGGCTGCTGCTGCACAGGGGTCTCCAACCCAGATTCCACAACCCTCTCGGGAGGAAGGGGTTCCCCTGCCCCCAGGATCTGGTCCAGGTCCTCGTAATAGGCACAATAGTCTGTCGTTTCCCCAGAGCGGGAGCTGCGCTCATGGGCCCTAACGTACCCCTGCCGCAGCTCCTTGACCTTGGCTCTGACCTAGTCTAAGGTGTGTGGGTGGTGGCCTTTCCTTGCCAGGCCATCAGCCAGTCTGGTGTAGATGTCCGCGTTCCTCCGCCTGGACTGTGGGACCCGAAGAGCCTCCTCCTCGGACCAGAGCTCCAAGAGGGCTTTTATCTGGGGCCCAGACCAGGAGGGTGCCTGGCGTTTGGTTCCCCTGGCTTCCTGCAGGGATGTGTCCCAGGAAGAGCCAGAGGGATCTTGAGGGGCTTGTCCCTGGGACATGGCTACCAGGAAGAGCTGTGCAGTCAGGGTCCTGGCTGGAGCTGGCTTGCTGCCAGAATGCTAATCCTGGGTGCCTGTGCCTTTTAAAGATGACTGCAGGCAGGAACAATGGAGTTGAAAGCTGTGGCAGGAGTGTCCACCAGAGCTTCGTCCTGGAGGCCTTTATTGTCGACATAAATTCTTCCCCGCATCCACACTTCCCTTTTGTCGACAGAACTGTGTGGACACAGGTGTTATTCCTCGTAAAACGAGGTTTACCGCCGTCGACAAAACGGCCACATTCTGTCCACTTACTGTCAACAGAACGCGGCGGTAGTGTAGACGCAAGTATAGTTTTGTCAACAAAAGTCCACTTTTGTCGACAAAACCCTGTAGTCTAGACACACCATTGATGATTACCTGATCTGTTCATTCCCTCTGGGGCACCTGGCATTGGCTGCTGTTGGAAGACAGAGTACTGGGCTAGATGGGCCTTTAATCTGACCCAGTACAGCCATTATTATGTACACTAGGGGAATGAGAACAGGGGTTCTTCCTGCCATGAAAATGACTGCTCTCCCGTATTTCTCTCTCCCAAATTCCCATTCTACTCTCTTCCTCTAGGTTGCTTTCTCCAGTCACCCTTTAGTTTTCATTACAGGAAGAGAATGTGTTTAACACTTTGCAGGGGATAGTCTACACCTCTGAGTCCATCTGAGTTTCAGTTTCTCCATCAATTAAATGGGAATAATAATATTTTGCTACTTCATAACTAATGTTTATAAAGTGCTTTATATCTGCAAAGTATTAAGGTCTCCTGGCTCCCGGCCCTGTGATTAATCCATTAAACTGTGTGGCTTTTCGGAGAATACCACCATCACCTCCTCCTCTTCTAGTAGCTTTTTCCAAACATCACAAGTATGGATAACTGACAAAAATTTCCTTTTTTTTAAAGTACATTTTGTACAGAAAATTTTCCAAAATCTTATTGGCATGCTTTTCAGGCTTTGCGTGGGTATTCTTCTGACTTCTTTAAACAATTTCAAATCAATATTTTAAATGAATTGCAAAATCAGGCTATATATATAGTCAGGGCTTGACAAATGGCGGCAAAAGCCGCTCGCCAGCCCCGCACTGCACATGCTCAAGAGCCACATTGCGCATGTGCGCGCCGCCAGTAAACAGGGCGCGTGGCTGAAATCTACTCGCCACGGGCAAGTAGATTCTATAGTTTGTTGAGCCCTGTATATAGTGAAAAACATTTGACTACTTTTATTCGATCTCTATCAGGCATCTAAATGTGATCCTACATGCTTAATTGTACACACCCAATTTTCAAACTTGGGCCTTATTTCTACTTTATAATTTATGACTACTTAAGTACGGGTACACCTGTTACAAGCCAGTAAATTAAGGAGAACTTTGTTAGGTCTCTCTTTAGAAGAAGAAACCTTAAAACTTTAAGGTTATTAGTATTTACTCTCCAGAATTACCTAGCAACTTCAGGTGTCACTATGGACAAAATCCAGTAATTCAACTTGTTTTTTTCTATCAAAGAAATCTATGCCAAAACAGACCTGGAGAATATGATATTTTGGAGAGGGTTTTGTGCCATCATTAATGGCTTGGAGCTGAAGGCATTTTACTGAAGTCATTTTTAAGTAGTCTATTTGAATATTCACTGTGATTACTGAGAAGGTGTATGAGGAACAATTAAACAGTGATGACCCTATGCTTTCTGCAGTGTGGATTGCAGACCTACAGATTAGCTACTCTAATATTAGAACTAAATGAGACTCTCCATTAACTGATAATATATTTGAAGAACTAGTATATTTGCAGTACTTCTATCTTTGGAGAAACAGATTTACTTGGATAAAGATCAGATTTGAGCAGTTACACAAAACGCAGTGTGGAAAACAAACACTTTAGGGTTTAAAAAATTGGTAACCTTTTCTTCTTAATTTTTCAGTGTCTGTGCTTCCTGATTTTGGCCATGACAAGAAGTAGAAATGTACTGCAAGAAAAATTATTCCCTCCAAACCAATCTGGTTTGGATGAGGAACTTTTGGACAGTTATCCTAACTGAATTTCCCAGTCTTGTGATGTTTACCCCGAACTAGACATCCACTTTTCATGCCTGCAACCACAAATGAGCCAGACTATGAATGCTCTGTAAAATAAATGGACACCTTTTCTTATCAAATCTCAGTTTTCTACTCTCTCCACAAAATTATTTATATTTAAGTTTCTTGCAGTCTTTTCATTTACCACTTGTCTGCATTCCCATCACAAACAAATGCCTATTATCTTGGGAAGTACAGGAAATATTAAATATTTTAGTAATCCTTCCCCACTCCAAAAAAGAAAAAGGCTTGTGTATATAACATTTTCCTACCGACCCTCTCTTTTTTCTGGGAGCCAATTCTTCATCTCAGTAGAAAACAAAGAATGTAGTTTTGAAGTTTTTCCCCCTTGTCTCCTGGGGTATTTTTACTCCTTTCCCTTCTGCTCACAAATTTCTATTTCCTTTTTCCTTTTCATTTATTTCCTCCTCCTTTGTTCATTTTTGAGCATTAAGACTAGTTAGGCAATTACACTGATGAAAACATTTCCTCATGTTTCTTCTACAAAAGATTGAGGAGTAGTGTAAGTTTGTCTGTCTCACATGGGAAAAGGAACAAAATAACCCCAGGCTGTGCTCCAGAGAGGACTGAAAACGCTGGGAGTATAAGAATGTTCAATACAGACCACTACCTAGGCTAAGCTATGGATATTCTTATGGAAACATATAAGTTACTGTATAGCTGGAAACTGGATCAAACAAATTATGGACTATTGTGGCTTGCAAATATGGCACTGAAGTGAGGCAGCATAGAACATATCTATCACTCCAGTGGAAATGCTAGAAGGCTTTGTATTTTGAAGAGCTGCAACATCTCTCAGACTTCCCTGCTGCAGGAGGAAAGTGCTTGTTGCTGAGCCCCATTCAAGGGATACATCATGCGCTTCCATCTGTGACCTACCAGATCTATTTCCCAAGAAGGACCAGTGCTCCATTGCTTCCCTTCCCCCTTTTTTGGGTGGGGGAGGGGGTTGACTGCTTATCATAGAGTTTCAAAAAGGGAGTAAAAGTTTCAGGGGGTAGCTGAGTTAGTCTGTAATACGAAAAACTTAAAAAACAACAAATAGTCTGGTAGCACTTTGAAGACTAACAAAATATGTAGATGGTATCATGAACTTTCGTGGGCACAGCCCACTTGTGTTGCCTACCACAAAGAGATTCAGGACAGTACTTGGACTGTCCCATATATTGGATGTGCAAGGAGGGATTCTTGAGCACTTTTCCCCTATTGCACTACACAGCAACAATCTGGACAGCATCTTTCCTCTATTTGTCTCTCAGCTTTGTGACTCAAAGGGTTGGACAAAATATAGCCTATGGGCTGGATATAGCCCACCAAAGCTTCAGCTCTGGCCCACCACAGTCCTCTGGGCTGCCAATGTTCAGTGGGCCAGTGAGACCCTTGAGCAGGCTCCCTACCTGCTGTGCCCCTACATGCTACTCAAAGTGGTTTGTTGCTGGAGCCAGTGTGTGCATCTCTGTGTGCGCATGCCCCATGGAGCAGGGATCCACACATTGCCCCTCACCACCAGCACAATCCTTGCAGCTCCCATTGGTCAGAAACCAGCCAATGGGAGCTGACTGCCATGCTTGCGGATGTGTGCAGCAAGAAGAGCTCCCCCATATGATACACCGTCCAGAGATGTACACACTGGCCCCAATAACCAGCCATTGTGAGTGGCATGTGGGGACACAATAGGCAGGGAGCTTACCTGAGGGTCTTGCTGGGTTGTTGGCTGGGAGCCACCTAGAGTAAGCACCTCCCAGACAGAGCCTGCACTTGGCACTCCACCCCCTCATGCACTCCAACTTCCTGCCCCAAGTCACAATCCAAGCCCCTATGCATCCCCTCTTGCACCCCTTCCCCTGGTTACAACTCCTGCCCAGACCTTGCACCTTCTCCTATATCCCTCCCCCAAGTAAGAATCCACTCCTGCATCCCCTCCTGCATCCAGTGTCCTACCCAGAGCTCATTTTTTTCCATCTAAACTCCATCCAGACTCCATCCCAGACCCCGTACCCTCTCCATAGAAAAGTGTGACCCTTGATCACTTACCAAAATCTTGGAGTAGGTCCCCATCAAAAATTGTTGCCCATCCCTGATCAAAGCTACAGGTGTTACTTTGCTTTTTGTCACCTAACAAACATTTAAGAAATACATGATTGAGGAAATGGACAAAAAGCTTGTTTGTTTCTTTTTGCATAATATGGTGACTATTCCATTTATCTGTCAGTGAAAGAAGGGACTTAATGAATCGGTGGCTCACAGAACAGTGTGGGCAGAACTTATATTGGATTTGGTTTGCTCTGTGTGTTTTAACAATCCAGGAAAATATGGCATTTCCTTCTCCTTCATCACAAAAGTTTTTCTAGAAATTTGCCCTCAAACATTAAAAAAAAAAAAAAAAGAGAGAGAGAGAGAAAATTCTTCTCAGCGAAAAGGAAATTGAAGGATTATGGCATCCTCAGGGTTAGGATGGTTAAACCCGACTAATTTTCATGCCAGCACCACTGGCACTTCCTACAGTAGTTTCAGCAGCCGAGCATGGAGCCAGCCAGAAGAACAGAGGACTCCAGCCAGGAAGACAGCTACAATCCCAGATATTGATGCTGGAAAAAATACATGCCAGAACTTGGCGTCCATGTCTTGACGCTTGCCAAGCACACCCTATGAGTGGCCACACATGTGTTTGGCTTGAACAGCAATGCACGCTGAGAAATAGAATGAAAACAGGAGTGCCATAAGATCCATACTACCAGCAATAAAAGGGGGGCTAATAAAGAGTCACATAAAGCTCTGTTCTTAGTCAATACAATTATTATTTATACAATTAACAATTAAATGCTACCATTTCCATGTAGTAATGGACCAATATTATTGTCAGTTCCTAATCTATTTTAAAGAACTCCTTATTGTCCTTAACTCTCCTGATAGAGATTTGTCTGTGTGTCTTCATTTCCCTTATCAATTTTCTACAATTCCTAACATTCAGTCCTATCAAAATCCCATTTCTTCCATTTGTTTATATATTTATTAGTATTATATTACAGCTGCCTTTATTTCTTCTCTAAGACAAGTCAATTTTTTTAACCAGAATGACCTTCTTCCTTGATTATGGGTTTGTGATTTTTTGAGCATTTAGTAAGGTGTTCTTAAATTATTCCCAATTATCAATAAAACAGTCATTCTGTTCACTAGTGTGAAATATACCAAAACACCAATAAATACCATATCTTACACTTTATCTGTTAGGATTGTGATGGATGGTGTTTGCTATGGCATCAGCTAGTATTTACGGGGCTAGTCGTCTGCTCACCCTTTGTCCAATACTTCCCCTGGGCCACAGTCACACCTTGTCATGATCTGCCTTTTGTTGACTCAGCCCTCTGATCAGTCACCAGTCTCCTCTTTCCCCAGTGTGACAGAGTCCCCAGGAAGACACTGGGTCCTCCACCTTCTTGAGTCCATCTGTTCACCTCTGTGGGTGCCCAATCCCAACCTCAGGATTCTAAAGATTTTTTTATCATCTTCCTTTCCCACAGGACAGAGTTTGAAAGTGAAGGTTTTCGAGGAAGCAGGGAGTTGGTAGAAGAGGTTAGACCTGTCCACTCACTGGACTCCATCCCATGGGCCTGTAAGATGCACTAATATCCAGCAACCAGGAGTAATTCAAGGCTGTCTCCTTGAGTCACTTTCTATTGCAAACTCTCTTGCCAAAGTCTTACGTTTTGCCTCCAAGTAGTTAAAAAAATGGACCTTCTTGTCCCTTTGGATTTAGCAGGCAGACTAAGCAGAGAAAAGCTACTGCAGCACATTTCTTCAGGAGCTTTCAGGGTAAGTCTCTCTCCCTGTCCTGTCAGACTATTTCTGAACTGTCTGGCTCCCTTTTAAGCTCCAGCTCCAGCATGCTCTGTAGGTTGGGCTAGATGGGGTCACCTGGGCCCAGGAATTGCTCCTTCACTCCTTTAGTTGGTTAACTCAGGACTTTGTTGATACACCCCACAAGGACATTGATCCATAAGCATCAAAATCATTTTTCCCAAGTTAATAGTGAATTGGAAATTGGAATGTTAAAATCAAGGGAACATTACCTATTATGCAAGTCATCCCACCAGTTTTAAGTAATACTAACTAGATTCAATTTATGCTAATATGTGAGCAATTCCAATTGCTCTTGTCTGATACCATGGCTCTTAGAATTGCTGTATACGCAACCCAAAAATTTATTCTCGATGTCCTTTGGTTCCTTGACTAATTTTGTTCTCAACTTCCAAATTTTTTGTTAACAGTGTTCACCTCTTCCATCTTCTGACCCTCCCCTCCTGGTATTTGTTTGTCTCCCTAAAGAAATTGGTTCTCTTCATTTGGGGAGAGAAGGCTATATGTTTTGGAGAGTCTACATCTCTACAGAAGGGGAACTAATGTTCCACAAAATGAAAACCCTACAACAGTTATATATCCAGAGGGTCACATCTAGAATCTCCTGCCTTCGGTCTTCCTTTGCTTGTAGGACAAAAAGGATCTCAGAAGATAACATATAGTCTTCTTCAGCATGCTTCCGAGTTCCTTGAAATCTTCTTATCTATGAGATATCCTGCAAGGGATCTCTACCTCTCAGCTTTAGAAGCCTACCCAATCAGAAACACCTCAAGTTTTGGCTCCAGGAATGCAGCACACTGTCCTGTTGTCCACCTGTTGCTTGTAGAATGTTCTTTCTGTTTTACCAGTGTTGCATCTCCAACAAGTATTATCTCTCTACCGTGGACAGTTGATGAATGATTTGCAGGTGAGCTTGATTTTCTATAGGTCGGGCCATGCTGCCATTCACAAGTGTCCTGTACATTTCACTGTTTCTTTAGACTTGCTGGATCTGGAGAGATATTGTCCATAATTTCCTGTTGAGGATCTGCTATTGACTTGCAACTTCTAGCTATGTGGAATTATTTCTGCTTCCTTTCTCTCTGGCCACAGCCTATCCATCTTTCTCTGTCTCCAGTCATGGAAGATGCAGCTGTGGTCTTCATCTTTACCCATTAAATTGGCATACCCCCAGCCAGTCCCTTTAATCCACTGAATCATGTAATTACTATGCAGTTAATTTACTCCTCCCTATTAAATCAATCCATACATCAACTCAGCCTTGGTTCGCAATTGGAATACTTTTTTATCCATTTATGTACAACTGGAAAGATGAGAGAGATTTTTATTAAAGTTTAGATTCTGCACATTCCACTGAATCTGATTAGGATCATATGGCTGATGGATGATGTTCTATATATAGCCACACATTCTGTAACACCCTAGCATTGGATCTATGAATGTAGTGGGAAAAGATACTGGGAAGAGGAAGGATGTTTATGAGACTATATTATGAGATATGATTAAGTTACATAAACACCTTGCTAATTTCATTTTAACAACTACATTAGCTCTGTTTCTTTACTATCTTGCATCTGGTGTCTTCATTTGTCACTGTGCAAAATGAGTGCAAGATGGGGAGAAGCCGGCTGCCACTGGTGGAAGCATTTTACAACCACTTTACAAGACAGGTTTAAATAACAAAAAAAAGTGCAAGTCAGTAGAAAATTGTGGGCAATGAGTGGTTCTGGTAAGTGTTAGAGGGTTGGAAATCAGAAGGAATGAATGCACTTTTTATTTCATACAAAAGAAATTCAGACTTTTGTCTGTCTGCATGGGAAGCTGTGCTCTAGGAACTACAAAGGAATATCATGACAGAATGAGTGTATTTCTTAGAATGCTTGAGTGAGGTCTCCCCCGCTCTTGGCCCTGTACACCAAGTAAAAGAGCTAAAACATGAAAGGGTAATAAAAGCTCCCGCTGCAGCTGTGGGTGGATACACTTAATGTAGCAGTGGCAAAAGACAGCTGTAAGGCAGTCTTCTGTGGATCCAGGGGATTCCAAGTTCTGGAGCTTATATGCCAAGGAGCAGTATTGATGGTGAGTGGTGGTATATTGGAGGCAGAATCATACTATACAGAGCTACAGAATTCCAAGCAGCACTATAGCGAGGCCCCTACCAAATTCACAGACATGAAAAATGTATCATGGTCAAATATGGTTTCTTCCTATGAAATCTGGTCTTTTGTGTGTTTTTAGCCTGCATTATATAGAGTCCACATGGGAGGCCAACGTTTCTCAAACTCGGGAGTCCTGAGTCAAAATTGTTGAAGAGGAGGTTGCAAGGTAATTTTAGGGGGGTCACAGTATTGTCAACTAGGGATGTTAAATTGTGGTTAATCAGCTAATCAAGTAGTCAATGGATTTTACATCAACTACTCGATTAGTTGATAAGGGGCAGGTGCTTGCTACCCCCACTGCGGCTCTGCAGTTTAAATGTAGTAGGAGCCGGGCACGCAGCAGCCTGGCTCCTACTACATTTAAACTGCAGAGCCACAGCAGGGTTAGCTCCCTGGGCCAGTGCGAACTGGGACCGCTGCGCCTCTGCCTCCCCTGCTCCTCTGTCTCTCTCACCATGGAGATGGTGCTGGGGGGAACAGCTTTTAAGCTCCTGCTTCCCCCCCTCCCTTGCAGCCTCTGACACAGAGACAGCAGGAGGGGGGTGGGAAGCGAGTAGTCGACTGACTACCCAATAAGCATATGCTTATTGGGTAATTGACTACTCCCTTACATCCCTATTGCCAGCCTTACTTCTGTACTGCCTTCAGATCTAGGTGGCTAGAGAATGGTGGCTGTTGGCTGGGTGCCCTGTTCTGAAGGCAGCACCCTGCCAGTAACAGCAAAGAAGTGAGGGAAGCATGGTATAGTATTGCCACCCTTACTTCTGTGCTGCTGCCTGTAGAGCTGGGCAGCCAGAGTGTGGTGGCTGCTGACTGAGAGGCCAGCTCTGAAGGCAGCAGCACAGTAGTATGAGTGGCAATAACATCCCATGCCACCCTTACTTCTGTGCTGCTGCTGATGGCAGTTCTGCATTCAGAGCTGGACTCTTGGCCAGCAGCCACCACTCTCCAGCTGCCCTGCTCTGAAGGCAGCATCACCACCAGCAACAGCAGTAGGGGTAACAGTACCTCAACCACCACCGTATAATGAACATGTGACCACTCTCCTTGGTAGCTGAAATAATGAAATTTACTATTTTAAAAATCGTATGATCATGAAATTGACCAAAATGGCTTGTCAATTTGGTCGGGCTCCACAGGACAGCCTGAGGAGGCTGCCAGAATTTATACAGGCCCCAGAAGCTCCAGCTCTTGGAGCAGCCCAGGATTGAATGGTGCAAAGGTGGTCTTAAATAACCATATTATCCCCCACTCTCATGGTCTGCACAGGGAGACCAGTTGTCGCGATTTTATAGGGACAGTGCCGATAGTCTGGGCTTTGTCTTATATCAGCGCCTGTTACTCCCTACCCCGTCCTGATATTTCACACTTGCTATTTGCCCACCCTAGGACTACAAGGTCCATGTTGTAGCTTTAAGAGGTGTCTTCATTTGTTTTTAATCAAGAGAATCAGGGGTGTAGCTGTACAGAATATTAACTTTTACTAAAGCAGTTATGATTGACACTGATCTATTACTGCACAATAAAGTAATGGAGCTTTAAGGAAATAAAATGTTCACAACCAAGGGTTTGCAGAGTGAATGTTAACAAATAGCATTACATGAAAAGAACAGAGATCTTGTAAGCATTATACTCCATGAGGGACTAGACTGGTTTTGGCATGTGCTTAATGGACTTGCATCTGTAGTAGTGATTTGAAAAAGTTGGTGTTAACAATGTTGAAATCAGGTCAGGGATTCACTACAGTTTTTTATATTCTAGTTGATAGAAATACAACAGCACAGTATGAAGAAAATTTGAAAGGGGTGCTGGAATGTTTAGAATGTGGATAAGTTCATTTTGCAAATGAAGTCATCTAAGTGCCAGACACTTCAGACTGACCACTTATGGTAGTTTTTGTGTGATCTCAGAAATGCATTAAGTGCCAGTCCACACCAGAATTACAGTAGACACTCAAACATGCAAATTAGCAGATGAGACCATTTTCTGGCATTTAACTTATTGTATATTAAGTTTATTTCCAATTAGTCAGCTGTTGAGTACCCTGGTAAATGTGTGTGGGGGATTTTTTTTTCATGGACAAATGCTGCTTAGTAACCAAATAATTAATTCTTAAAAACAGAGTGTCTCCCATTTTTTACTCTGGTTTGCCCACAATTTTATCTATAGATATTTTTTACTATTGACTTGGCATAAGGTTCCTTCTATTCAATGAAGATAAATCAAAAGAAAAGGTGCTTTTGCTTCAGGAGTACTACTTGACCAAAACAAAGACTCTTTGTACTTGGGAATGAAGTGCTTGTCTATGTTTGGGAAGTGGAAAATGGTGTATCTACTACTTCGGGATTTATCTTCATTGTACAAAATTCTCACTGATAATATTATTGGTCAAGGGACACAGGCAAGCCAAAATACACAGTTTGAGTCTTGGCTGACTTGCTGCCTCTCACATATAATATTAAGTATAAAAAAGGATGTGAAAATATAGCTAGAAATTTACCTTCCTTATTTTTTGTAAAGGACACTTATCTGAAAGAGGGTGCAAAATGATTGCTATAACAGGACTGTGTCCATTCAAATCAGGTTGTTAAACACATCCATAATGAAAGTGAGAGATTTTCTTGCTAGAAAATCGTTTAATACGTGCAATTTTCTTCTGCATCAGTGATGTCACAATATGATATTGAAATGAGACATAGCTTTCATTGTCTAAGTATTCCAGATGACCTACTAACCTTGTTTTTTTGTCTTGCTTATAAGTCATTGGGGACATGTTTCAGCCAACCAGACTCAGATTTCTAATAATGTCCAGGAATGGGTTCACATAAGAGCAATGTAAACTGCTGTGTTACTTGTCAGATGAATGACAAAACAGTGGTAATGTGGCGCTCTTACACCCAATTATTTTACTTAACTGTGCATGAGGAAAGATTACTATAGATGCACACTAGTGGACTGTGACCACTACTCAGACACTCCTCTCCTGAGTGCCTCATAGCAGCTAGGTATGCTGCCTCAAAATTTTCCTTGCTTCTGGTGCAGCCCACAGATTGCTGACCTGACTGGGCAGCTCTTCAGGAGCTTAGCCCTCTGGCCAAGTCACACAGTCAGAAACAGACTCCTTCCAGGGTAGCAAAGAGTTCAAACTGTCAGTCCTCACAAATGTCTTCAGTCCTATCTCTATGCTTTTAAGTGGCCCCATCTCCTAGTCTTCAGTTGGACTTCTAAAATGTCCCCTACTTAGGGCGTAGGCCACTTTGTTGGGGGGGGGAGGAAGGTCCACCACTCCTCCAGGTTCCAACTCAGAAGTTACGTCTAGATTACATCCCTCTGTCGACAGAGGGATGTAAATGAGGCACTTCAAAAGTGCAAATGAAGCGGGGATTTAAATATCCCACGCTTCATTTGCATAATCACATCATGGCGCTCTTTCGAACAAGCGCCATTTTGAAAGTAAAACTGCGGTCTAGACACGGTTCTTTCGAAAATGGCAGGCTTTTTCAAAAGATCCTGTACTCCTCATTTTTTGAGGAGTACAGGATCTTTCAAAAATGCCTGCCATTTTTGAAAGAACCGCATCTGGACCACGGTTTTACTTTCGAAATGGCGTTTGTTCAAAAGAGCACCATGATGCGATTATGCAAATGAAGATATTTAAATCCCCTCTTCATTTGCACTTTCAAAGTGCCTCGTTTACATCTCTCTGTCGACAGAGGGATGTAATCTAGACGTAGCCAGAGACCCTATATAAAACAGCTACCAACCGCTTCCTTCAATTAGTTGCTGTTGCATTCCCTTAGCCCCTTGGCCTCTACCCACCTGGTCCCATTCCTCTCCCCCATTACCTTAGAGTTAAAATTCTCAGGTCCTCTCACTCTGAGCCCCAGTGAATCCAATTCATGAAGAACTTGTGGCCAGAGAGGGGCACTCTTTCTAACCCCTTTGGTCCCAGTCACAAACTGCCAGGCAGCACATTTTGTATGAGCTTGCTGGACCCCGATGGGCTGCTTTCACAAGACCTCTCTTAGCAGGCCTGGAGGACCTTTGTGATCCTTTCTGGTGCAGGAGATAGAATGACTATAGGGCCCAGTATGCTCAATCACATCAACCTTTTGAAATAACAGCCATGAACTGCCTTTATGTATCGCTGAAACTGGTTACCTGAGCAAGAGGCCAGAAGCAACCTTTATTTTCCAGGTTATTTCCAAAAGATTCTTTTTAATAGTTTTCAGTCATAGAAGAAATCTAAGAGAACATCTCTGACAACTGTCATCAGCTCACATCTGTGGCGTCTGCAGAATTCCTGAAGGAGAGAATATATTAATTACAGACATTTTCCATTCACTTTCTTCAGACCAACAAGAAAATAGAACATTTTAATTAAGTTTTGTAAGATTGTTTGCAAATTGCTGACCTGTAAGGAAAGCCCTGAAATCATTTGCTATAGATTACTTACTAAATTGCAAACTATCCAGATGCCTCTAAAAGGAATCAGGGTCTCTGGGCAACTTAATGAAGGTAGCTGACCTGTAGTAGGCTGCCAGATTGGCTATAACACCTGACTGGTGGGAAGAGTCAGTAGAGCTGCTTTTAAGCCCAGCACCGGAAGTTTGACAGCTGCTTAAAGTGTTTGCCCACAGCTGTCACAGTGCCTTTTATTTGCCTCTGACAGCCCTGCTCCTGTCTAGTCTTGCTGAGTCTTTGACCCTTAGCTCTAATTCCATACTTCTGACTCTGGCTCTGACCCTTGGATCCCATTCTAGGCTATTGACTCTTGCTCTAAGCGCTGAGCATAACCATGCTAATCTCTCTAGCTTTATTTCAAATTTCTTGTACAGGGAGAATGTACAGAATGTTAAATTAGAATGTACCACACAATTCAGTATAGCAGAATGTACAAAGCAACTAAATGAAATGAAACCGCCCTACAACCAGACAGATAGTGGCTGGCATGGTGGGATTTTACAACCATATTCTGTGAATAACTACAGGTAACGTTAGTCTTCAAATGCCCCCACCTTCTACATAATCTGCAAAAAATCACCGTGACTTAACAGTGTTTTAGCAAAATGATTAAGTAAGCAGAAAGGAAAGCACAATGCTTCAATGGGGGCTGAATCCAGCTGATGCAAAACATGACTTTCTTGTATTCATACACCACAGATAACAAAAACTAAGTTCTGTTCTGCTCTAGCATCTGCACTGTCCCACCAGCCAAACTCTTCACAGTGTATTATCTGATTAACCTGATTTCATCTGCTAAATAGCACAGATGACCATTTCTTGCTTTGAAATGCTTCCAGTATACTTTGGCTTCACCTTATAAAGGGTGTCCAGATACTGTAGTGATGTGTGTATCTTAAATGCTAAGTATAATAATGATTTAAAGGAACAAAAATTAAGGTATAATGAAGAGTATACAGACACTTCTTATAAATATAATTCTCTAGAATTCTAGAATATCTTTGGAAAGAGCTAATAAATTTGGATTAATAAGAAAAATACAGTCTGTGTCTAGTGATCCAATTCTGTGCAACTGTCCCCACTCCTGACAGATCTCTCAGGTGAATCAACACTATCGTATCATCTTCTGTGTAAAATACTACTGAAGAATCTAACGGGATAAGCAAATACCATTAGGGTTGCCAGATGGTTTAACCAAAAATACCGAACACCCCTCCCCCCCAAGAAAAAACACCGGGAAAAAAATTCTGTTGAGGAAAAAAAAAGGGAGAGACCAAAGTTGTTGAGCAAAAAGAAAAAAGGACCCCGACAGCAGTTATTAAGCAAAAATGAATAAATAAAATAAAATAAAATAAAATCAGCATAGCCCCTTTAAGAAGAGGCTTTTTTGCCGGTGGCCATTTTGTTTTTCTTTCCAGCCACAAGACAAGCCCCTGTGGAACCAGGTAAGCGGAGGGGGAGGGGCCTGGGCCCAGTTGCTGAGTGTGTTGTAGGGTTGCCAAGTGTCTTGTATTTTCGCCTCCTGGCAGGGAAAAAAAAATCAGAAAATACTGGACATTTTAGTTGTCCAGTATTTTGTGAAATTTTTTTACCGGACAGGAGGCAAAAATACCGGACTGTCCAGGTCAATACCGGACACCTGGCAACCCTAAATACCATGGGGATGAGAGCAATATAAATGCTAAGAGAGAGTGAGAACAAACATGAAAATTTGCCCATTGTCCAAAGTGAAAAAGAGATAGGGTGCTGGAGTACATCACCTATAAGGAGAGACTGAGGGATTTGGGCTTATTTAGTCTGCAGAAGAGAAGAGTGAGGGGGGATTTGATAGCAGCCTTCAACTTCCTGAAGGGAGGTTCCAAAGAGGATGGAGAGAGGCTGTTCTCAGTAGTGACGGCTGGCAGAACAAGGAGCAATGGTTTCAAATTACATTGGGGGAGGTCTAGGTTGGATATTAGGTAAAACTATTTCACTAGGAGGGTGGTGAAGTACTGGAATAGGTTACCTAGGGAGATGGTGGAATCTCCATCCCTAGATGTTTTTAAGTCCCAGCTTGACAAAGCCCTGGCTAGGATGATTTAGTTGGTATTGGTCCTGTTTTGGGCAGGGGGCTGGACTCAATGACCTCCTGAGGTCTCTTCCAGCCCTAGGAATCTATGATGCTATGATTTCAGTATCAGATTAGAATTAAAATTCAGAAATTCTTCTTCTCAAACTTTGGGATCATATCATTTATGAATGATGCCCTTAATATTTATGTTTACTTAAATACTTATTTTTCTGTGTAAAATAACTAATTACCCATTTTAGTGGGCTAAACAAAAGATATTTTAAAGGACATGGGATCCTGAGCTCTGTTTCACACTACTAAATAACAGATCATCCAGTCTTATCAGTTAATCATTGTACAGAACCCACCAAATACTCTTTAAGATGGCATTGTGTATGGTAGAGGGACCAGTTAAAAACCACTGCAGCAATGACAGTTTGCAAACAGAATGAAATGAAAATCAGCTCTTGCTTTAATACTTTAAGTTTTGCTTTGGCAGGTGACTTGACAGTTGTGTGAAAATGTCATGGTAGCAATGTAAATGAGAGACACATTTTCTAACCCATTCATTTGAGATTTCTGTAGCTTTTTATGAGTACTTTACATTACAGAGTCTTGCTTGTACTTATCAGTGTTTTATAAAAAGGTGACTATATTTAATTGTAATTGTTTTTATACATACCTAGAAGATTTACCAGGCATCACCCAGGTGCTTAACTCAATTAGTTTTTGGTTTTTGAAAGTAAAATGAAAATGTATATGCTTCATTTGAATCATTGCTTTGGGGTGTGGCTGGGGATGAGGGGTTCAGTCTATAGGCTGCCCTTGGGAGAAAGGATTACCCCAGCCCTCTCTCACCACAGCAGCTTAGGGCCAAGTGAATCATGCTTCTCCATGGTTGCTGTAGCTTCAGCTGGGGGAGGTGTGCATGTAGTCCAGCTCAGGCAGGTCCATGTTCATCTGCCCCGTGCGCTCCCCAGCCAAAGTGAGGAATGCAGCAAACTGTGCACTTTCCCCTTGCCTCCTGATGAAGGGAAAGAGCCAGAAATGTTGCTATATGAATGGGTAGGGGAGCTTAAGCCCTCCCTAAAGGGTGCCGGTGAGGAGGTATGGGAGACTTGAGATTGGGGGAGTTCTAGATGGGGGGTGCACCCCCAGGTAGTCCCTTACACCTTCGTGATGATTTTGTCTCCTTTTTGTATGATTTTCTAAGAACCAATTCCATTCCAGGCACATCCCATTTTCTTGGTACAACCAAACCCTACCTTGGTTTAACTTAGAATAAGAGACAGCTGTATACCGAATTTGGTAGTCCGAGCTCTTACAGTTTAGGAGGAATTCTTGAACAAACAAACAGATGGACAGACAGACAAACTCTCTCATATATATAGTATATGGTCTGTCACCATTACAGAACCTCCCTAGAATGATCAAAAGTTTCATTGTTTTGTCTAAAAGACAGATATTGCCAGGAGGGTGCTGCAAGGAGTCTTAACTCTTAAACAAAGAACTAAATAACCTTCCTGTGTATTTTCTTAGGCATGAAGATAGCAATTATTTTTATCTTTGCAAGCACAGATGTCTGTAAATAATATAATGCTTTCTAGCAGGAAGCTAGAAAGAGAAGATCAGTCCATCTGGAGCTGCGTGGGCATGAGACCAGGAGACTATGTAAATCTATAGCTAAATAAATGTAAATTATATGAAAAAGAATGTTAGCACCTCTCTGCAGCTGCAGTTGTGGTCAACTGCTATATTAACCTTTCCTGTGTGTTTACAGAATAATAATTTGGGGATTGATTGTTAGCAGATATAAACTACATTTCATGATCCTTATCCAACAGATAACACAAACTAAAAGAAAATAAAGTAGAAGCTATATTGAAAGAAACCGTGTAACTATTTATAGTTTGAATGGGTGGGAGGATAAATTTGGAACACATGTAAGGTATTATAAGGACAGTGGTGATATGATGTAATTCCCCATTTATCACATGATAATTCAATAATCAACATGCTTTATTGTGCTTGCAAATAATAGCTCAAGTACTTCAAACTGTTTTGTTGTAGATACTACAATAGGTGTAAAAGTGCACTAGACTTTCCCCTGCAATATCCTAAGCCCAAAAGAGTTAATTTTACAAGCAAAATATTGTTTGGGTGGCCCCATACTAGTTGTTAGTGTACATTTGGCTACAATGCAGAACCATCACAAAAACTGGCACAACTGAATGTCTCTGCTGAAGATGGGAACAGCCAGGCTATTGCAGATCAGGACGGAAAGGCAGTGGTGGCACGTCCATAGGCGCGAACTAGGCGGTCACCTAGGGTGCCAAATTAAACGGCTGTTGAGGAGTTTGGAGGCAGGGGTGCCGATTGCGCACCGATTGTGCGTTTCGCCTAGGGCGCCAGTTGCCGGCAGCTTGTCTAGGGTCGCTCCTGTGGAAAGGCAATAGCTGTACTGAGATACTTGCATATTCTATGTCTGCGTATCAGACACTATGTCTGCATGTCAGACACTAGCCAATGCCTTGCATGCTTCATAGTCAGGAGAACTACCAAAATTCACTCCAAAATTCTGGATTAATAAAACTCCTCCCCAACTAAAAGGAAATTAATTGAATTCACCAGGTTAATCTATTTTTCTTGTTTTTTTCCCTTTTGAAATAACTGCATAAATCTAAAATTAAACACCCCTGGCAAACAAGGCCTTAGCTTTACCCTAGAAACGTCTGTAGCAGCTGTGTCTAATGATTAATGGGGGACTGCATAAACTGTAAATGACCATGATGTTCTTTCTCTTCTCTGTAACCAGAGACATGTAGGTTAACTGTTCCCATTGATACATAAATTAAATTGAACTATAATGAACCTATAATAACAAAACAACTCTTGTAAAACCATATAATTAGAGTAGGAAATGGAGGCAGAAGCCCAGCAGCAGAGTGGGGGCTATCCTGTTTATTGTGTCGAGTGCAGTATGTATGACTACCTACCCTGTGGGTGGGTGGCGTATGTGTGCGCTCGATGCAAGGAGCTCCTGGCCCTCAGAGACCGAGTGCATGCTTTGGAGGCCAGGGTGGCTGAACTGGAGGAGCTAAGGAAGGCAGAGGTGTTTGTGGATGAGACTTTCCGGGACATAGTAGGGCTGTCCCACCTCCAATCTGACAGTCCTGATGCTGTTACGGAGGATGAAAGGCTCAGGGAAGGAGAGCAGTCAATGGGAGCAGAGGGAAACCATCCCATAGTTGGGACCCTCCTTCCAGAGGGTGATGTTGTATCCTCTCGTGCCGAGGATACTTCTCCGGGGGAGGGAGCTCCAGCTGTTAGGAAGAAGCAGGTTTTAGTAGTGGGGGATTCGATCATTAGAAATATAGATAGTTGGGTTTGTGATGACCGGGAGAACCGTATGGTTACTTGCCTGCCTGGTGCGAAGGTTGCGGATCTCTCGAGGCATCTAGACAGACTTATGGGCAGTGCTGGGGAGGAGCCGGTCGTCGTGGTACATGTTGGTACCAATGACATAGGGAAGGGTAGAAGAGATGTTCTGGAGGCCAAATTTAGGTTACTAGGAAAGAGACTGAAATCCAGAACATCTTTGGTGGCATTCTCTGAAATGCTTCCAGTTCCACGCGCAGGGCCAGATAGACAGGCAGAACTTCAGAGTCTCAATGCGTGGATGAGACGATGGTGCAGGGAAGAGGGGTTTAGATTTATTAGGAACTGGGGACTCTTTTGGGGTAGGGGGAGCCTATATAGGAATGATGGGCTCCACCTAAATCGAGGTGGATCCAGACTGCTGGCATTAAACATTAAAAAGGTCGTAGAGCAGTTTTTAAACTAAGAGGTGGGGGAAAGCCGATTGGTGCGGGGGAGCACCTGGATCGGACGGAGACTTCTCTTACACGAGGCTCCATAGATAGGGATTCCCTAGAAGTTAGTCAGATAGGGAACGTGGGAAATAATATATGGGCAAGATCAGATGTGAAACAATCGTGCATAAAAAAATCCAATGTGTCTGTGAAAGGCGGACATATAAATAGTGGTAGTTTTCTAACATGCTTTTACACTAATGCTAGGAGTCTGTCTAATAAGATGGGTGAACTGGAGTACCTCATATCAAAGGAGGAAGTTGACATAATAGGCATCTCAGAAACATGGTGGAATGAGGACAATCAGTGGGACACTATCATACCGTGATATAAATTATATCGGAAAGACAGAACAGGTCGTGCGGGTGGCGGAGTGGTACTATATGTGAAGGATAATATAGAATCAAATGAAGTAAAAATCCTAAAGGAATCAAAATGTTCCATAGAATCATTATGGATAACAATTCATTCCTCTAATATGAATATGGCATTAGGAATATATTACCGACCACCTAACCAGGACAGTGATAGTGATGCTGAAATGATAAGGGAGATTAGAGAGGCTACCAAAATAAAAAACACAGTAATAATAGGAGATTTCAATTATCCCCATATTGATTGGGTGCATGTCACCTCAGGACGGGATTCAGAGATTAAATTTCTTGATGCCTTAAATGACTGCTTCTTGGAGCAGCTAGTACAGGAACCCACAAGGGGAGAGTCGATTCTCGATCTAGTCTTGACTGGAACGCAGGATCTGGTCCAAGAGGTAACTGTTACTGGACCGCTTGGAAATAGTGACCACAATATAATAACTTTTAATATTCCTGTGTTGGGAAGAACACCGCAGCGGTCAAACACTCTGGCATTTAATTTCAAAAAGGGGAATTACACTAAAATGAGGAAGCTAGTTAAACAGAAACTAAAAGGGAGAGTAATTAAACTAAAATCCCTGGAAGCTGCATGGGAACTGTTTAAAGACACCATACTAGAGGCCCAACTTAAATGTATACCCCAAATAAAAAAACACAGTTAGAGACCTAACAAAGAACCACCATGGCTAAACAGCCATGTTAAAAAGGCAGTGAGAGAGAAAAGGGCAGCTTTTAAAAAGTGGAAGTCAAATCCTAGTGAGGAAAATAGAAAGGAACATAAACACTCCCAAATTAAGTGTCATAATGTAGTAAGAAAAGCCAAAAAAGAGTTTGAGGAACAGCTAGCCAAAAATTCAAAAAATGATAGTAAAATGTTTTTTAAATACATTAGAAGCAGGAAGCCGGCTAAAAAAGCAGTGGGGCCCTTGGATGATAAAGATATAAAAGGAGCGATCAAGGAAGACAGTGCCATTGCGGAGCGATTAAATGATTTCTTTGCTTCAGTCTTCACGGCTGAGGATGTTACAGAGGTTCCTAAATCTGAGCCAGCCTTTTTAGGTGACAAATCTGAGGAACTCACTCAGATTGAAGTGACATTAGAGGAGGTTATGGAATTAATTGATAAGCTGAATAGTAACAAGTCTCCGGGACCAGACGGCATTCACCCAAGGGTTCTGAAAGAACTCAAATGTGAAATTGCGGAGTTATTAACAGTGGTTTGTAACCTATCCTTTAAATCCACTTTGGGACCAAATGACTGGAAGATGGCCAATATAACACCAATATTTAAAAAAGGCTCTAGAGGAGATCCTGGCAATTATAGACCGATAAGTTTAACATCAGTACCAGGCAAATTAGTAGAAACACTAGTAAAGAGTAAAATTGCAAGGCACATAGAAGAGCACGAATTCTTGGGCAAAAGTCAGCATGGTTTCTGCAGAGGGAAGTCGTGTCTAACTAATCTGTTAGAATTCTTTGAAGGGGTTAATAAACATGCGGACAAGGGGCACCCAGTGGATATAATATACCTAGATTTCCAGAAAGCCTTTGACACGGTCCCACACCAAAGGCTTTTACGTAAATTAGGTGGTCATGGGATAGGAGGAAAGGTCCTTTCATGGATCAAGAATTGGTTAAAAGACAGAAAACAAAGGGTGGGAATAAATGGTAAATTTTCACAATGGAGGAGGGTAACTAGTGGTGTTCCCCAGGGGTCAGTACTGGGACCAATCCTGTTCAACTTGTTCATCAATGATCTAGAAAATGAGGTAAGCAGTGAGGTGGCCAAGTTTGCAGATGACACAAAGTTGTTCAGGACAGTCAAAAGCAAAAGGGATTGTGAAGAACTACAAAAAGATCTCAGCAAACTGAGTGATTGGGCAGCAAAATGGCAAATGAAATTTAATGTGGGTAAGTGTAAGGTAATGCATGTTGGAAAAAATAACCCAAATTACACGTACTACATGATGGGGTCAAATTTAGCTACGACAGATCAGGAAAGGGATCTTGGAGTTATAGTGGATAGTTCCATGAAGACATCCACGCAGTGTGCAGCGGCAGTTAGTAAGGCAAATAGGATGTTAGGAATTATTAAAAAAGGGATAGATAATAAGACAAAAGATATCATACTTCCCCTATATAAAACTATGGTACGCCCACATCTCGAGTACTGCGTGCAGATGTGGTCTCCTCACCTCAAAAAAGATATATTGGCATTAGAAAAGGTTCAGAAAAGGGCGACTAAGATGATTAGGGGCTTGGAAAGGGTCCCATATGGGGAGAGGCTAGAGAGACTGGGACTTTTCAGTTTGGAAAAAAGGCGATTGAGGGGCGATATGATAGAGGTATATAAAATCATGAATGGTGTGGAGAAAGTGATTATAGAAAAATTATTTACCTTTTCCCATAATACAAGAACTAGGGGACACCAAATGAAATTGATGGGTAGTAGGTTCAAAACTAATAAAAGGAAATTTTTCTTCACACAGCGCACAGTCAACCTGTGGAACTCCTTGCCCGAGGAGGCTGTGAAGGCCAGGACTCTATTAGGGTTTAAAAAAGAGCTTGATAAATTTTTGCAGGTTAGGTCCATAAATGGCTATTAGCCAGGGATAAAGTATGGTGCCCTAGCCTTCATAACAAGGGCAGGAGATGGATGGCAGGAGATAAAACACTTGATCATTGTCTTCTGTTCTCCTTCTCTGGGGCACCTGGCATTGGCCACCGTCGGCAGATGGGATGCTGGGCTCGATGGACCTTTGGTCTGACCCAGTATGGCCATTCTTATGTTCTTACGTTCTTATATTGCTTCCTCAGCATATTCTGGGGGAAAAATTAAAAAGTGAGACAATCATATTTTAAGTAGTTTTAGTAAATGCACAATAGTCATCTCAGAATTGGATCCAATACTTATCTTTTCCACTGTTTCCCATTCTAGAGGTCTATGAAAGGGGTTCTTGTGTTAAGCCTTCATTGCCAAACATGAAATCAATAGATTTTAATCCAGGAAAGTCATTTGTGATCTTCTAGTCTTTGTTCTTGCATAACACAGGCCATAGGATTTCCCTGTATCAATTCCTGTTTCAAGTCACTTGGGCTATGTCTACGCTACAAGGTTTTTGTGGCAGAAAGTATGCTAATGATGGACTCATTAGCATGAGTCGCGATGTCATTAGTATATTTTCTGTGGATGCTTTTTGCATAAGGGGTTTTTGCACAAAAAGAAGCAGTGTAGCCGCTTCCGTCTTGTGCAAAATCCCCCTTTTGTGCAAGATCCTTATGCCTCCCTCTGAGGAGTAGCCAAGTTAGTCTGTAACAGGAAAAACTTAAAAAACAACAAATAGTCTAGTAGCATCTTAAAGACTAACAAAACATGTAGGTGCTACTAGACTATTTGTTCTTTTTAAATAAATGTATTCCTTTCTGTATATGGTAGATAAAATATATCTGAATTCATTATATAATGGATTGTAAAACAAAATACCCCAGAAACATCTGGGTTCATTTTTGAGGTATTCAGCCAGTCCTATATTTTGAATAATATCTTTTCTTCGTCGAGTAGCATCCCTGAGGGTGCTCCACTCGATGTGCTGGGCTTGTCCCGGCACCGCAAACCGGAGGATTTTTGCTAGCAGTAGCCCCACCGGACCGCACATGCGCAACTGCTGCCTCGCGCCTCTCAGCTGAGCACGGTCCGGTCTTGTCAGTTTCCTTCTAACCGTCCGCGGCCGCAGACGGAGATAGGATACACTCCCTCTCCAATCTGAGGAGAAAGGGAGTTTTAGTGTTTAGTTGTAGTGTTTAGAGCTTAGTACTTAGTTAGTAGTTTGTTAGTTCAGCATTCATGTTAGCAGTTCCTGTTAGTAGTTATAGTGATTTTATCACAGTTTAAAAAAAAAAACTGTTTCAGTTCCAGTTCTCTGGTGTTTAAAATCAAGACTTTATTACAAGATCATCATGCCAGGACCTTCTGGCTTTAAGAAATGCTCCCAGTGCCGAGAGGCAATGCCTGCATCGGATGGGCATTCCCAGTGTATCAAATGTCTTGGAGACGGACATAATCCGCTTAAGTGCACGCGCTGCATGAAACTGACAGCCAGGGCAAGGTGCGATAGGGAGATGAGGCTACGGATGCTTCTCTTCAACAAAGCCCTCCAAGCGCCTGAAGAAATTGAATTGCCCTCGAGCTCCTCAGGCAGGCATGAAACTCACCTGGCTACTGAGCAGCCTCAGCGCAGAAGGTCGGGTCCCCCTCCCAGAGTGAGTGTGGGGGATAGACCCGGTATCTCTGGCATACGACCAAGGCACCCGACCGAGATAACGAGCAAGGGCCGTAGTTCATCGGCCCCAAGCTCTACCGTGCCAAAATGCCTGGTACCGGCCTCTGCTAAAGGGCCGCAGGCCAACTCGGCACCGGCAACAGCTTTAACGGCCGTTCAGAAGCCGGCAATAGCCACACTGGCATCAACTTCCCCGGCACCTGCACAGATGTTGCCGGCACCCACAACAGCCTCTTCACCTGTTCCAGAACAGCTGATGGCACCAGCAGCACCGGCTTACTTGGAAGGCAACGGCCACGTTGCTGAAGCTGACTCTGCAGCGGCCAGCCCCCTACACACAGCATCATCCTCTCCATGCATCTCCTTGGTGCCAGCCAGGGCGCAGCGGAAGGCAGAGCAGATTAGAACGCCCTCCCTCACTCCAGATCGGGCTGCTTTCTCTCCGGGGCCATTATCACCAGCATCATCCTGCTCTGCCAGTCATCACCGTGCACCACGTCACGTCTCTAGGGACCGCTATTACAAGTCACCTCGTCATTCCCCTTCACGACGGTACTATTGAGATCACTATTCTTGCTTCCAGTCACGTTACCATGAGGTCTGTTTCCCCAAGGTCTTCAAGACCTTCAGCATATTCACATCGCTATGGTTCACCAGGAAGGTATTCCCCAGGATGCTCGCCAGGGTCGTATCATCACACACGATACTATGACCATTATTGCTATGACCGTCCATGCTCATTCAGCAGACAATACCTGCGATCGCGATCTCTGTGTCGCAGCCGTCCAGCTTCTCCACGTCACCCACTGCCAGAACCCCTCTCTCCTGCAGCTCTGCCAACTCCAGCAGAGGGCACAATATCGGCCCATAGACAGGAGGAACAGGCTGATGATCATGTCCCACGCCAGGAACAACAGCGTTCAGGCTCCCCTGCCTGTCAGTCATCATCGTCACCCGATGACGCAGTCTTTCTAGAAGAATCGTCGTCGACAGGACCACAAACAATTTCAAGAGCTCTTTAAAAGAGTGGCTCAGTCTCAGGACATGCAAACCACAGATGTGCAACAAAAGAAGCACCGCTTGCTGAAAAACTTGCAGCCTTCCCAAAAATCCAAGCTAGCGCTTCCCTTTGATGAGGCCATCTTGGAGATCGCCAATGACATCTGGCAGACTCCAGCAGCTTCTCTTCCAACCAATAAACGGTCGGATAAGAAGTATTTCATAAGCCAAAAGGGGATGGAGTTTCTGTTCACCCAGCCCCAATCCAATTCTCTCGGCATGGATGCTGCGCAGCAGTGGTCGAAGACGACACAAGCCAAAACCACCATCAGTAACAAAGAGGCTAAGCGTCTGGACATTTTAGGAAAGAAAGTTTATTCTTCCGCCACCTCAGCCTTGAGGATGTGTAATTATGCGGCTCTCCTTTCAAATCACGATTTTGATAACTATTCGAAATTGGTTCCTCTTTTAGAACATCTGCCGGACTCTAAACAAGAAATTTTAAAGGCGGTCATACAGGAGGGCTACACAGCAGTGCGAACAGCATTGCAAATTGCACTCGACACAGCCGACACAGCGGCACGAACTGCAGCTACCGCTATAGTCATGCACCGTGCATCCTGGTTGCATCAAGCTGCTGTCCCGAAAGACCTGCAAGCCAAGGTTGAGGACCTGCCCTTTGATCATCAGTTGCTCTTCGCTCAGTCCACTGATCAGGTTTTCCACTCCGGCAAAGACTCCCGTACAACTCTGAGAACACTGGGGATGGGCACGCCTCCGTACAAGCGCAAGAGGTACATGCCGTACAACAAACAGAGGCCTTTTTCTTATGCAGCACCCGTACACGACCATACGAGCAGCAGAGACAAAGACAACATCAACAAAAATGAGGGCAACAACCTAACAAAGCACCCGTTCACCAGCAGGGTCGGCAGCAAGTTTGACGTGTTGATCAAGGGACTGTGGACCACTCCTTTGACAGAGGCTCTACAAGACGCACAAGGTTTATTTCACCACCCGTTGAGACCTTACCAACACCGTTGGTCTCTTATATCCACTGACCGTTGGGTCCTCGACATAATCGCTTCAGGATACGTCATTCCTTTCAACTCAATCCCTCCCCGCTCCCCACCTACCCCATCCCTTTTCAGGGACCCCTCTCATGAGACTCTTCTGCAGCAAGAGGTGTCTCGCCTGCTTACCATAGGAGCAGTGGAGAGGATACCAACTCAGTTTCGGGGAAAAGGATTTTATTCCCGATACTTCCTCACCCAGAAGAAATCAGGGGGTTGGAGACCTATCCTGGACCTACGCCGGCTCAATCGTCACCTGCGGAAGCAAAAATTCAAGATGGTCACATTAGCCTCTATCATCCCAGCTCTCGAGAAGGGAGATTGGTTCACGTCCCTTGATTTACAGGACGCTTATTTTCATATTACGATACATCCGGCCCACAGGCGATTCCTTCGGTTCGTAGTGGGCATGGACCATTATCAATACAGAGTGTTACCTTTCGGACTTTCAGTGGCACCACAAGTTTTTTCCAAGACTCTGGCGGTGATGGCGGCCTATCTTTGACGCCTCGACATCATGATATTCCCATATCTGGACGATTGCCTATTAAGGGCACCTACCCTCGGCGAGGCTACACAGGCAGTCGCCATTACCACGACGGTGTTCAAGGCTCTGGGGTTCATTATCAATCTCGAAAAGTCCTCCCTGATGCCGAGTCACAGCCTAGAATTCATCGGTGCGCGACTCGAATCACTGACAGCAAGGGCATACCTGCTCACAAAGAGATTCCAATTGATCCGGGACTAGGTCTAGACTGTGTCAATTGCTCCGAAATGCCGCCTGCTGACCTGTCTACAGCTGTTGGGTCATATGGCTGACACCACATATGTGGTGTCTCACGCGAGACTTCACATGCGCGGCCTTCAGCACTGGCTGTTTACGGTTTACACGCCAGGTGTGCACGGCACAAACAGGACAGTATCTGTTCCCAGACATGTCAGGGCTTCACTAGCATGGTGGGGCAAACCCGAAATGATGTTAACAGGAGTCCCCTTTCATGGGCAGAAGCCTTTACTGCAGATCACGACAGACGCATCTTTGATCGGGTGGGGGGCCCGTGTGCAGGAACATCGAGCTCAGGGCCTTTGGACGCCCCAAGAGTCCCTACAACGCATAAACTTCCTCGAGTTACGAGCAGTATTCAACGTCTGCAGACATTTTTTTCACATGATCCGGAGTCTTACGATCCAGATCCTCACCGACAACATATGCACGGTATATTATGTCAACCGGCAAGGCGGTGCATGCTCACGCCCCCTCTGTGCAGAGGCTGTGCATTTGTGGAACTGGGCAATTCGTCATGGTATCACCCTTACCGCGTCATACCTTCCAGGCAAGGACAATGTTATCGCCGATACCTTCAGCCGCCACTTCCTTTCCCAGCACGAATGGGAGTTGAACAACGAGGTCGTTCGCGATCTCTTCCAGCTCTGGGGGTTCCCCAGTATAGACCTCTTTGCCACTCGTCACAACAGGAAGTGTCATCATTACTGCTCACAAGTGGGCATCGGCTCGGCTTCCTTGGGGGATGCTTTCCTGCTCGACTGGGGCTGTCATCATCTGCTGTACGCCTTCCCTCCTCTCCCACTCATTCCGAGGGTACTGGAGAAGATAGCATTGGAGGGGGCAACAGTAATTCTGTTAGCACCCTTTTGGCCCGGCAAACGTGGCTGATATAACTGTTGCGAATGTCGGCTGCTCAGCCACGGCGATTACCGAAACTGGCCAATTTGCTGTCTCAACAACATGGTACAATAACCCATCCACATATCCAACGTATGCATCTGACAGCGTGGCTCCTAGTTGGCTCTAAGCGCCTGAATTGATCTGTTTGCAGGCTGTGCAGCACGTGCTGGTAAACAGTAGACGTCCCACTACTCGCAAAACTTTCCTCAATAAATGGCACCTCAATAAATGGCAGTCTTGGTGTTCGGCAAGAGGTTTCGACCCTTTTTCCCTACCTATCCAACAGGTACTCGATTACATTCTATACCTAAAGGCGGTGGGGTTGACAACTTCTTCCCTAAGAGTTCATCTGGAGGCTATCTCGGCCTTCCACCTACCGATCGACAATCATTCAGTGTTTGCACATCCACTCACCAAAAGATTTTTAAGAGGGCTCGAGAATCTATATCCGTCTCACAGAATCCCACCACAGCCGTGGGACTTGGCTTTAGTCTTGGACACTCTGACTCGTCCTCCCTTCAAGCCACTTGCGACGTGTGACCTACGGATGCTCACGATGAAGGTGATGTTTTTACTTGCCATGACTTCAGCGCGGCGAGTGAGCGAGTTAACGGCTCTCTCCACCGAACCGCCGTACACAATATTCTCTGGCCACGGGGTAGTGCTTCGTGTTCACCCCTCCTTTTTACCGAAGGTGAATTCCATCTTTCACATAAACGAACCCATAATCCTACCGACATTTTATCCAAAACCACACACCTCATTCGAAGACTCATGATTGGATACGCTAGACATCAGACGAGTGCTGGCCTTCTACCTGGACAGAACACGGGCTTTCAGGAAGTTTCAGCGCCTCTTCTTGTCTACGGCGGAGCGCTGGAAGGGCCAACAACTGTCCACTCAACGAATTTCCAATTTGATTGGCTCCTGCATCATACAATGTTATGCCCTGCGTAACAAATCTCTACCAGGGTGTCCTCATGCCCACTCTACCAGAGGCATGGCTGCATCCACTGCTTACCTTAAGAGTGTCCCCTTGCAGGACATATGCCGTTCAGCGACTTGGTCTTCTGCGCTTACCTTCACCAGACACTGTGCCCTCACGAAAATATTCAAGAGCGATGCAGCGGTGGCCCAAGCTGTCCTGTCCACAGTTCAGAGGCCATAAGTCCGAAGCACACATCTAGCATTGGACCACTGCTGCGTACTCACCTCGAGTGGAGCACCCTCGGGGACACTACTCGACGAAGAAGAGAGAGTTACTCACCTTGTGCAGTAACATCTGTTCTTCGAGATGTGTGTCCCCGTGGGTGCTCCACGTCCCGCCCTCCTCCCTGCTTCGGAGCTTCTGTTTTATCTTTTTCAGACGCTTCCGGTTCGGAGGAAACTGACAAGACCGGACCGTACTCAGCTGAGAGGCGCGAGGCAGCAGTCACGCATGCGCGGTCTGGTGAGGCTACTGCTAGCAAAAATCCTCCGGTTTGCGGCGCCGGGACGAGCCCAGCACCTCGAGTGGAGCACCCACGGGGACACACATCTCGAAGAACAGCTGTTACTGCACAAGGTGAGTAACTCACTCTTTTACTAAAACTAATTTTTTCATTTGCATTAGACTGATAGTGTTAAAACATATTTTTAATTAGTTGACTATTTTGGCATGCACGGGTCTGCTTACCTCACAAGCTCTGTGCCAACTTTTTAGAATAGCACAAAACTTATAAATAACATTGCACTCTCTCACTTCCACTCTCTTATAGTATAATTCTGAAAAGAAACACATGTAGTAATTAAATAAGATAAATGTTAGTAAGCAGATCTTTCCCAAACATTCTGAGTCATCTCTTATTTTGAGTATGGGACAGATGACTTCTACTTCTATTTCACAGCCCACACAAACCATGTAAGTCTTCCCAAAATGTACAGCTAAAATGCAAATCACACACAGCCATAAAATAGCAGTAAAATGTACTCTACAGATAGCTGGAATGATGTTTTTAACATACAAGTCTACTTATAGTCATAGTGAATAGAAAATGACAAACAATACATTGTGGAGCCTGTCGTTTTCTTTCAATGGCAAGGCCATTGTTTGTATGTGTGTGTGTATGTTTGGGGCTCTGGCAGCTTACCACTCTCTAAACCAGTACAGGCTTGCACTTAAGGTAGCCCACCTATTTGGTTCATAGATGTGAGAAAGAAGAAGGACATATTTGACCATGGAACCCATCTCCATGCCAACACAGGACTGTTCTCTATGGTATATTTTCTAGAGTTTTGTCCAGTATAGTTTAAAAAGGCTTAGATAGTGAAGGTTCCACCACTTCCTAGGGAGAATATTCCCCAGCCTAACTTCTCTCTTTCTCAAGAAGCTTTTCCTGATGTTCAACTTACATTTTTCCTTTCTTAGTTGTATCCTGTTATTTCTAGTTATGCCCTTGTATATCACACTAAATAATTCCTCTTCCTTCTTGGTGTTTACATTCTTCAGCTATTTACAGACTGTTACCGGGTATGTCTAGACTGCATTCTTCTGTCAGCAGAGAGATGCAAATTAGGCAGGTCAACATTGCAAATGAAGCGGGGATTTAAATATCCTGCACTTAATTTGCATAAAAATGGCCGCTTTTGCCAACTCAGCACTTTGTTGGCAAAAAGTGGCAGTCTAGAGGGGGATCTGTCGAGAAAGAAAGCCTTTTTTGACAGATCCTGTAAACCTCCTTACGGGAGGAATAAGGGATCTATCGAAAAAGGCTTTCTTTCTCGACAGATCCCCCTCTAGACTGCCGCTTTTTGCCGACAAAGTGCTGAGTCGGCAAAAACGTTGGCCATTTTTATGCAAATTAAGCACAGGATATTTAAATCCCCGCTTCATTTGCAATGTTGACCTGCCTAATCTGCATCCCTCTGCCGACAGAGGGATGCAGTCTAAACATACCCACCATGTCCCCATTTAGCTATCATTTAATCAAGCTATATATGTACATTTAGCTCTTCATATTTTTCCTCATAAGTCAATACTTCCAGGCCCACAGCAATTTTTGTTTTTCTTCTTTGTACTGTCTTCAGTTTGTCAGTAACTTTTGGTAATGTGGTGCCTAGATTTAATTACAATCTTCCAGGTGTGTTAGTACTAAAACCATGTAGACAGATACTATATTCCCTCCCAGAGTTCCAGTGAGATTGATACCTTCATATATGTGGCCTATAAGGCTATGTCTACACTGCAACACTATTTTGGGATACTGGAGTATCCTGAAATAGCTATCCTGCGTCTTCACAGCAAGCCCGTTATTTTAAAATATAACGGGCTCACTATTCCAACATTCCTGTAAACCTCATTCCACAAGGAGTAAGGGACATTTTGGAATAGCGTGTTATTTCAAAATTTGGTGCTGTGTAGACAGTGCCAAATTACAAAATAAGGTATTTCAAAAAAAGTTTGAGCATAGTTCAAATTGTGTATCTTATTTTGAGCTATGGTGCAGTTAGGGTTGCCAGGAGTCCGGTTTTGAACCAGACAGTCCAGTATTTGAGCTTTCTGTTCGGGAAACAAATTGAGAAAATATAAATGAGAAAATATAAATGTCCGGTATTTTCTAAATAAGATGTAATGTAGATTGTGATGTAATGTCAAGTGTGTCTGGTATTTTTGTGGAAACCATCTGGCAACCCTAAGTGCACTGTAGACATGCCCAAACTGTGTAAGCCTATTTTTGATAGTAGTTATATACTATATATAATTATATATTTTTGATAGTATGTATATACTATATATTATTTCAGCGATGAGAGGGAAGACGGGGCTGAAAAAGCAGAACAGAGGGAACAGAATGGAAAAACAAAAGCCAAGGAAGGTTGGAAGGTAGGCATAATAAAGAAACGATTAGGTTTATAGAGTCTATATCATACCAGTCTCCAGCTTTTACTTATTACAAACTATTTGAAATTGGGGGACTGCTCCTGCAAGTACTAAACACCACATCTGGCTGAATTCATGGTAGTGAAGACTGTACTTTTAAGTAGGTATTTGAAGGATCAGATTTAACATAGTAATGGTATAAATTTGTGCTATACAGCTGTATACAGTAATATGCCTGGGATCTGTATAAAATGCAATTAAACATCTTCCCCAACCAAAGAGCATCAAGATAACTCATATTGTACAATGGCTACACATGTAAAAATTCTAGCTTGGATTTTCAGAAACACTCCTCATTGCTTTTACTCTGCTGCCATTGAAGACAATAGTTGTTTTACTTTGCACTTTTGAAAATCCCACCCATCACCTGCATTTTATGTGCTGTGGCTAATACTATAATATTAAAACAGAGGCCTTATTGTGGCTATGTCTAGACTGCAAGCTTCTTTTGGAATAAGCTTTTCTGGAAAAGATCTATACTCCAACTGAGAGAAAGGCTCAGGTCGGTGGGCGAATACGCCAAAGAGAATCTTATGAGGGGACGAGAGAGATAGGCTCGATACTATAACCGCACTTTTAAGCCAGGCAACAGTGTCCTACTGCTTGCCAAGTGGCAAAGGCTGTACAAGGTGCTGCGCCAGGTTGGGGAGGTAGATTATGAGGTCCAACTGACAGGCAAACGGAAAGAAACACAAATTAACCATGTGAATCTATTAAAAAGGTGGAACGCCCGGGAAAAACTGTTAATAGTGACAAGCCCCCCGGAGCCAGAACTGGGACCCTGGGCAGGAAACTTGGAACAAGCGACGACGGCCCAAGTGGGAACCAAGCTAAGTGCTGTCCAACGCACAGACCTGCAAGCACTACTACGGAGGTATGCCTCAGTATTATCAACCCGCCCAGGCCGAACATCCAAAGCGAGTCATCACATTGTGATGCCATCGGGTAAGAAAATACGGGACCCCACGTGGCTCCTCCCTAGGAAGATGTGGGACACAGTAAGGATGGAGGTGCAGGCCATGTTACAACTAGGGGTGATTGAGGAGTCCCATAGTGAGTGGCGCAGCCCAGTTGTGCTCGTGCCTAAGCGCGATGGGACGGTAAGATTTTGCATAGACTTTCGGAGAGTAAATGCAATCTCTTGTTTCAATGCCTACCCGATGCCCTGAATTGACGAACTCCTCAATCGCTTAGAGCGAGCCCAATTTATGTCTACCCTGGACTTAACGAAGGGGTACTGGCAAATCCCCTTAACACCAGCCTCAAAAAAGAAAACGGCCTTTTCCACACCATGGGGGTTGTACCAGTTTGTTACCATGCCCTTTGGGCTTCACGGGGTGGCAGCTACATTCCAAAGGCTCATGGATAAGATCCTAAAAGATCATCACAACTACTCGGCTGCGTATATGGATGATATAATAATATATAGTCAGTCATGGGAGGATCACCTCAAACACCTGGAGGCCGTCCTGCGAGCCTTGCTAGAGGCCGGGCTAGTTGCCAATCCCGGGAAATGTAAGTTTGGGCAAAAGGAAGTCTCATACTTAGGCTGTACCATGGGAGGAGGGACCCTGAGACCCATGAAAGACAAGGTAAAGGCCCTCAGGGACTACCCCCGCCCCGCAACGAAGAAACAAGTAAGACAGTTCCTCGGTCTGGCCGGTTATTACCGAAGGTTGGTAGCCGGGTTCGTGGCAATTGCCTCTCCCCTAACGGATTTGACTAGGAATATCGAACCAAACAAGGTTCGGTGGAACCTGCAGTGTGAGAAAGCGTTCCAGAAATTGAAAGATCACCAACCGCCGGTGCTTATCCAGCCAGATTTTTTTCGCCCATTCATCTTACAAACAGAGACATCGGAAGTAGGATTGGGTGCGTTCCTGTCCCAAGAGGTAGCGGGAGGGAAGCACCCCATCCTTTATTTAAGTAGGAAATTGTGCCCTCGGGAACAGAACTGTGCGACAATTGAGAAGGAAGCACTTGCGACCAAGTGGGCCATTGACTCGCTAAGATACTATCTCCTAGGCAACCCCTTCCAACTCATAACCGACCATGCCCCAATGAAGTGGATGAACTCTATGAAAAGCATCAATCCAAGGGTGATGAGATGGTACCTCTTGCTACAGCCATACCGGTTTGTGGTGTTCCATCGGCCCGGCAGAGCACACAGTAATGCTGATTTTTTTTCATGAATTGGAGAGGAAGACCAAGGGGAAGAGAAAGTATTTTTAGGAGGGGGAGTGTGTGACGGGGCGCCCAGCAGGCCCTGCACTTACCCAGTGCCATTCCCAGCGTGCTGGGCAGGACAGCCGGCAGCGGTGGTGGCGCGATACCTTTGTGAGGTGTGCTCGGCGGCCGCAGCTGAGCCGCGGCAGGCCGCGCAGTTGGACGACAGGGGCGGGGTCAGCCTGGGAGGGCACATTGACTCCAGCGGCTACGGTGCAAGCGTGGCGGGGCATTTAAATGCCGCCGCCACACCCGGAAGGGAGAGAGGGAGGAGCTGGGAATGGAGGCAGCCTGACCTGGCAGACTGACCACCCCAGTGATGCTGGGCAGAGGGAAGAAGCCCGAACGAGCGAAGCCTGGAGGCAGTAGGAAGCGATCCAGGGCATGGCTAGTGAGTAGCCCGTGGGTTGGTGTGTTGTGGGAAGCATCCCCACCAACCGGACAGGTCATTGACCCTAGTCCTTAGGGCTCTGGGTTGCGTCTCAGAGAGAGGGAGGGCCCGAACCCCCCTACCTGCCTTGAATCGCTAGTGGCCGGTATAGGACTCTCGTCTAAGCGTGGTGACTGAGCGCGGGATGAGGGCTCAGGGCGCGGGTGTAGTGCTGACGAGCCAATAAAGGCAAGCACGAACTTGGTTGAAGGCCTCACCTTTTACACCTACTCATACTGGCTGATAGCCATTTATGGACTTAACCTCCATGAATTTATCTAGTTCTCTTTTAAACCCTGTTATAGTCCTAGCCTTCACAACCTCCACAGATTGACTATGCACTGTGTGACGAAGAACTTCCTTATATTTGTTTTAAACCTGCTGCCCATTAGTTTCATTTGGTGGCCCCTCGTTCTTATATTATGGGAACAAGTAAATAACTTTTCCTTATTCACTTTCTCCACACCATTCATGATTTTATAGACCTCTATCATATCTCTCCTTAGTCTCCTCTTTTCCAGGCTGAAAAGTCCCAGTCTCTAATCTCTCCTCATATGGGACCCGTTCCAAACCCCTAATCATTTTAGTTGCCCTTCTCTGAACCTTTTCTAATGCCAGTATATCTTTTTTGAGATGAGGAGACCACATCTGTATGCTGTATTCAAGATGCAGGCATACCATGGATTTATATAAGGGCAATAAGATATTCTCTGTCTTATTCTCTATCCCTTTTTTAGTGATTCCTAACATCCTGTTTGCTTTTTTGACTGCTGCTGCACACTGCATGGACGTCTTCAGAGAATCCACAATGACTCCAAAATCTCTTTCCTGATTAGTTGTAGCTAAATTAGCCCCCTTCATATTATATGTATAGTTGGGGTTATTTTTTCCAATGTGCATTACTTTACATTTATCCACATTAAATTTGATTTGCCATTTTGTTGCCAAGTCACTTAGTTTGGTGAGATCTTTTTGAAGTTCTTCACAGTCTGCTTTGGTCTTAACTACCTTAAGCAGTTTAGTATCGTCTGCAAACTTTGCCAGCTCACTGTTTACCCCTTTCTCCAGATCATTTATGAATAAGTTGAATAGGATTGGTCCTAGGACTGACCCTTAGGGATCACCACTAGTTACTCCTCTCCATTCTGAAAATTTACCATTTATTCCTACCCTTTGTTTCCTGTCTTTTACCCAGTTCTCAGTCCATGAAAGGATCTTCCCTCGTATCCCATGATAACTTAATTTACGTAAGAGCTTTTGATGAGGGACGTTGTCAAAGGCTTTCTGGAAATCTAAGTACACTATATCTACTGGATCCCCCTTGTCCACATGTTTGTTGACCCCTTCAAAGAACTCTAATAGATTAGTAAGACATGATTTCCCTTTACAGAAACCACGTTGACTTTTGCCCAACAAATTATGTTCTTCTTTGTGTCTGACAATTTTATTTTTTACTATTGTTTCAACTAATTTGCCCAGTACTGACGTTAGATTTACCAGTCTGTAATTGCCGGGATCGCCTCTAGAGCCCTTTTTAAATATTGGTGTCACATTAGCTATCTTCCAGTCATTGGGTACAGAAGCTGATTTAAAGGATAGGTTACAAACCATAGTTAATAGTTCCGCAATTTCACATTTGAGTTCTTTCAGAATTCTTGGGTGAATGCCATCTGGTCCCGGTGACTTGTTACTGTTAAGTTTATCAATTAATTCCAAAACCTCCTCTAATGACACTTCAATCTGTGACAAGTCCTCAGATTTGTCACCTACAAAGGATGGGTCAGGTTTGGGAATCTCCCTCACATCCTCAGCCGTGAAGACTGAAGCAAAGAATTCATTTAGTTTCTCTGCAATTACTTTATCATCTTTAAGTGCTCCTTTTGTATCTTGATCATCCAGGGGTCCCACTGGTTGTTTAACAGGCTTTCTGGCTCTGATGTACTTAAAAAACATTTTGTTATTACCTTTTGAGTTTTTGGCTAGCTGTTCTTCAAACTCCTTTTTGGCTTTTTTATTACATTTTTACACTTAATTTGGCAGTGTTTATGCTCCTTTCTATTTGCCTCACTAGGATTTAACTTCCACTTTTTAAAAGATGTCTTGTTATCTCTCACTGCTTCTTTTACATGGTTGTTAAGCCATTTTGGCTCTTTAGTTCTTCTACTATGTTTTTTAATTTGTGGTATACATTTAAGTTGGGCCTCTATTATGGAAAAGTGTCCATGCAGCTTGCAGGGATTTTACTTTAGTCACTGTACCTTTTAATTTCTGTTTAACTAACCTCCTCATTTTGCATAGTTCCCCTTTTTGAAATTAAATGTCACAGTGTTGGGCTGCTGAGGTGTTCTTCCCACCACAGGAATGTTAACTGTTATTATATTATAGTCACTATTTCCAAGCGGTCCTGTTACAGTTACCTCTTGGACCAGATCCTGCGTCCACTCAGGACTAAATCGAGAATTGCCTCTCCCCTTGTGGGTTCCTGTACCAGCTGCTCCAAGAAGCAGTCGTTTAAGGTATCAAGAAATTTTGTCTCTGCATCTTGTCCTGAGGTGACATGTACCCAGTCAATATGGGGATAGTTGAAATCCCTCAGTATTATTGTGTTCTTTATTTTGATAGCCTCTCTAATCTCCCTTAGCATTTCATAGTCACTATTACTGTCCTGGTCAGGTAGTCGATAATAGATCCCTACTGTTATATTCTTATTAGACCAGGGAATTACTATCCATAGCGATTCTATAGAACATGTTGATTCATTTAAGATTTTTACTTCATTTGATTCTAAATTTTCTTTCACATATAGTGCCACTCCCACACCCGCACGACTTGTTCTGTCCTTCCGATATATTTTGTACTCCAGAATGATTGTGTCCCATTGATTGTCCTCACTCCGCCAAGTTTCTGTGATGACTATTGTATCGGTATCATCCTTTAACACAAGGCACTCTAGTTCACCCATCTTATTTTTTAGACTTCTAGCATTTGTGTACAAGCACTTTAAAAACTTGTCACTGTTTATTTGTCTCGCTTTTCTGATTTGTCAGATTCTTTTTTATGTGAATATTTTCCATCTGATTTGGCCCATACTTTATCCTCTTCCATCCTCTCCTCCTGACTAAAACCTAGAGAATCTCTATCAATAGACTGTCCTCTAAGAGACGTCTCTGTCCAATCCACGTGCTTCTCTGCACCAATTGGCTTTCCACCCCAGACAGCTACTGGTCCATGGGCAACCAGGTCAGCATGGGAAAGTCTTGGAGGCCTCTTTTTTTCGACAGAACTCCCTCTTCCATGTCCACACAAGCCTTTTTCCGAAAAGACTTTTTTCAGAAAAAGGCTTCTTCTTTGCAGAAAGAGGTTTACCGCCATCGGAAAAACCCCTCCATTCTTTCAACTTTTTGTCGAAAGAACGCAATAGCAGTGTGGATGCAAGTATTGATTTTCCGGAAAAAGGGCCGTTTTTCTGGGAAAATGCTGCAGTGTAGACATACCCCGTGAAGTCAGTGTGAAGCAGACCAATACAAAAAAGGAGGCTAGGGTTTAAAAATCTGTTCTGAAATATAAATTTATTTCCTACTTTGAGATATCAAATATAAGAAGCACAGTTCACACAGAATGGCCATCAGGTATCACTGCCTGTTTTCTTGTCGAGTACAGTGAGGTTGAGGGAAAGAGAACAGCTGAAAACAGCAGAAAAACTTTGATTGTGTTAAGTATTCCAAATACCATGTGTTCAGTGTTATTTAAGTTGTACATTGTACGAAAAAGGAGAAAGTCAACAGCTGTATGAGATTGTAAAGGTCTCACCATATAGGAGAGAGGCCCTAACAAAACAAAGTTTCCAGTTCAAATGGTGAAAGTTAGAGATAGAAAAGACCTATTAACTAAGTTTTTCCTTTAGCATGACAGTGATTTCTTCTCCTTGCTCTGATTTTATGTTTTTGCCAATCTGTCCATGTATATTTATCTAATCATTCCTAATCTGTCATCTCTGTAATCACTTAGGCTTAGTCTAAATGAGATAGCTGGAGTTGACGTATCTTACGTTGCGTTTCCGCACCACCCACATCAGCTTCCCTTACTCCTCATGAAGAGCAGGAGTATAGACCTACTAAATTAAACCCTGGAAGATTGACTGTGGCAGCGTAGAACTTCCCTGTAGTGTAGATGTGCCCTTAATGATGCATCTCTTTGAATCCTCTGAGGTTGGTAGCTATTTTCCTGTTGTTGAGGAGGTTAGAGCTATATGTAATTTTCCATATGGTGTCTGCTCAGTGGCATAGAAAGAGGTTCTGTTACTTCCATGGTTCAGGATATGATGCCTCTGACTGCAGCCCTATATGAGCAGGTGATTAGAATGTTTAATTACAAGAATAAAATTTGTCTGTCTTATAAGGGGGTCAATAAAATACTCTTTATATTACCTGAGCCCTGCAGCTTGGTCCCATGAGTTGCCTGCACACTCCCTGCATCCCATGGAATTGGAGTCTGTGCATAGTGGGATGAGAGGGTTGGGATAAAAGCAGCACCACAGGATCTGTGACTGCATTGTGGTAACTGGGAGCTTTCATTTTCATGTTTGTTTGTCTGGATGAATTTGGATACATTTATCAGAGTCCATAAAAAGAATATAAAAACTGTAAAAGGATCTTCCTATAAAATCAATTTTATTACAGTCTTTAGATAATCTGCATATAAATGTCATCTTATCTACGTTTGTACATGTGTCTTTTATTAGCAAAATGCTGACTAGCACTATTTTTGAGTGACTGAGTATTAAGATTCTTAGCATTTCTCTCAATTCAAATTTGGTCCAGATAAGCAGTGTTCAAAAGTTACCACCACCTGATGGATTTTCAGCAGCCTGTGTGAAATGTTGCTCATTCCACTTCTTAGCAAGATGGGTACATCACTAACATCCTTGACACCCTCTGAAAGTTTTAGCAGATAAGCTAAAGATCAAATCTGCATGATACTGAACTAACTTCTTATCTTGAGAAATGGTTCTTCAAAGTCATGGCTAATAAAGCATAGTGGCAGGCAAATACAGAGAAGCTCAAGCTGTACTTCTTCTGTGGATGAAGATGCCAGTCCATTATCTTTCATTTAGACCCAAACCACTTTAAAGTGCAATTCAGAATCAAAGTTCTAAATGGTTTCTATGTTTTGAAGTATGCAGTAAGGGCACCTTGTGATGGCAATAATTTTGTTAGAACACAGAAGACATTGTGTATTTAATACATTCCTTTGAATCATAAGAGAATATAGGGGCTGGCCATATTGAGTCAGACCAATGATCCATGTAGCCTGGTATCTCGTCTCTGACAGTGGCCAGATAAAAGAAAGTGTATAAAACATGACAATTTTGGAGTGATCCCTCCCCCTGTATTCCATTCCTAGCTTTTGTCAGTCAAAGATTTAGAGATGCTCATACATGGCTCTTCGACCGTGGGATCCTATTCCAGGCACAAGGATTGCTAGGAAGAGATGGCATCCACCTAACAAAGAGAGGGAAGAACATCTTCGCAGGCAGGCTTGCAGACTTAGTGAGGGCTTTAAACTAGGTTCGTCAGGGGATGGTGACCTAAGCCCTGAGATAAGTTGGTAAGTGGGATACCGGGAAGAAACACAAGGAAGAAGGTGCAACAGAGGAGGACCCCTGATTCATATGGAGAAGGTAGAGCAATCAGCTAGTTATCTAAGGTGCCTGTACATGAACACAGGAAGCCTGGGAAAGAAGCACGAAGAATTAGAAGTCTTGGCACAAAGAACTATGATTTGATTGGAATAACTGAAACTTGGTGGGATGACTCACATGAGTAGAGCTCTGTCATGGTAGGGTATAAACTGTTCAGGAAGGACGGGCTGGGGAGAAAAGGTGGAGGAGTTGCACAGTATGTAAGAGAGCAGTACGATTGCTCAGAGTTCCAGTATATGAAGGGAGAAAAGCCTGTTGAGAGTCTTTGGGTTAAGTTTAGTGGTGGGAGCAACAGAAAAGATGTCATGGTCAGTGTATGCTATATAGACCACCCGATCAGGTGGATGAGTTACACAAAGCTTTCTTCAGACAACTAACAGAAGCTTCCAGATCTCAGGCCCTGGTTCTCATGGGGGACTTTAATCTCCCTGACAATTGTTGGGAGACCAATGCAACAGTGCACAGACAATCCAGAAAGTTTTTGGAGAATGTTGTGGACAACTTCCTGTACAAGTGCTAAAGGAACCAACCAGAGACCATGTACAGCTTGACCTCCTGCTCAGAAACAGGGAGGAATTAGTAGAGGAAGTAGATGTGGGTGGCAACCTGGGAAGCAGTGATCATGTGATGGTCAACTTCAGGATCCTGACCAAAGGAAGAAAGGAGAGCAGCAAAATATAGACCTCAGACAGGCAGACTTTGACTCCCTCAGAGAACTGATGGGTAGATCCCCTGGGATGCTAACATGAAGGGGAAAGGAACCAGGAGAGCTGGCAGTATTTTAAAGAACCCTTATTGAAGGCGCAGGAACAAACCATCCCGATGCACAGTAAGAAAAGTAAATATGGTAGGTGACCAGCTTGGCTTAACAGTGAAACATTGGCGAGCTTAAACACAAAAAAGAAGCTTACAGGAAGTGGAAACTTGAACAGATGACTAGAGAGAAATATAAATATATTGCTCAAGCATGCAGGGGTGTAATAAGGAAGGCCAAAGCACAATTGATATTGCAGCTAGCAAGGGATGTGAAGGGTAACAAGAAAGGTTTCTACAGGCATGTTAGCAATAATAGGGTGGTCAGGGAAGGTGTGGGACTCTTACTGGATGAAGGAAGTAATCTAGTGACAGAGGATATGGGAAAAGCTGAAGTACTCAATGCTTTTTTTGCCTCTATCTTCACAGACAAGGTCAGCTCCCCGACTACTGCACTAGGCAGTGCAGTATGGGAAGGAGGTGGGCAGCCCTCTGTGGAGAAAGAACAGGAAAAGAACTATTTAGAAACATTGGACATACACAAATCCGTGTGGCCAGATCTAATGCATCCAAGGATGCTGAGGGGGTTGGCTGATGTAATTGCAGAACCATTGGCCATTATATTTGAAAACTTGTGGCAATCTGGGGAGGTCCTGGATGATTGGAAAAAGGCAAATGTAGTGCCATCTTTAGAAAAGGGAATGAGGACAACCCAGGGTACTACAAACTGGTCAGCTTCATCTCAGTCTCTGGAAAAATCATAAAGGGTATCTTCAAGGAATCCATTTTGAAGCATTTGGAAGAGAGGAAAGTGATCAAGAATAGTGAACATGGATTGATTCATCAAGGGCATTCATTCATGTCTGACCAACCTGATTGCCTTCTATGAAAAGATAAGTTGCTCTGTGGATATGGTGGACATGATACCTTGACTTTACCAAAGCTTTTGATATGGTCTCCCACAGTATTCTTGCCAGCAAGTTAAGGGAGTATGGATTGGATAAATGGACTGTAAGATGGATAGAAAGCTGGCTAAACTGTCGGGCCCAGCGGATAGTGATCAATGGCTTGATGTCAGGTTGGTGGTCAGTTTCTAGTGGAGTGCCCCAAGGGTCGGTTCAAGGGCTGCTTTTGTTCAGTATCTTTATTAATGACCTGGATGAGGGGATGGATTGCACCCTCAGCAAGTTTGCAGATGACACTATGCTGGGGGAGAGGCAGATATGTTGGAGATAGGGATAGGGTCCAAAGTGACCTAGACAGATTGGAGGATTGGGTCAAAAGAAAATTGATGAGGTTCAACAAGGACAAGTGCAGATTCCTGCACTTGGGACAGAAGAATCCCAAGCTGGGATTCTGTTACAGGCTGGCGACTAACTGACTAATCAGCAGTTCAGCAGAAAAGGACCTGGGGATTACAGTGAATGAGAAGCTGGATATAAATCAACAGTATGTCCTCATAGCCAAGAAGGCTAATGGCATATTAGGGTGCATTAGGAGGAGCATTTCCCGCAGATGTAAAGAAGTTATTATTCCCCTTTATTCGGCATTGGAGTGGCCACATCTGGAGTATTGCATCCAGTTGTGAGCCCCCCATTACAGAAAGGATATTGACACATTGTAGAAAGTCCATCAGAGTGCAACAAAAATGATTAGTGGGCTGAGGGATTTGGGCTTGTTCAGTCTACAGAAGAAAAGAATGAGGGTGGATTTGATAGCAGCCTTCAACTACCTGAAGGAGGGTTCCAAGGAGGATGGAAAGAGGCTGTTCTCAGTAGTGACGGATGGCAGAATGAGGAGCAACTGTCTCAAGTTGCAGTGGAGGAAGTCTAGATTGAATATTAGGAAAAACTGTTTTACTAGGAAGGTGGTGAAGCACTGAAACAAGTTACCTAGGAAGGAGGTAGAATCTCCATCCCTAGAGGTTTTTATGTCCTGGCTTGACAAAGCCCTCGTTGGGATGCTTTAGTTAGGGTTGGTCCTGCTTTGGGCAGGTGGTAGACTTGATGACCTCCTGAGGTCTCTTCCAACCCTATGATTCTATGATTCTATGGGTTGCATCCTTGACCAGTTTGGCTAATAGCCACTGATGGACCTATCCTCCATGAACTTATCCATGGCATGAACTTCTTTGGACCCAGTTATACTTTTGACCAGCATAACATTCCATGGCAATTTAGTTCCACAACCTAATTTTGTGTTGTATGGAAAAATACTTCCTTTTGTTTGTATGACATCTGCTGCTTGTTAGTTTCATTGGGTAACTTCTGGATTTGTATTTTGGGAAAGAATAACACTTTCCCTGCACACCATTCATGATTTTATAGCTCTCTATCATATCTCCCCTTAGCTGTCTCTTTTCCAAGGTGAATGGCTCTATTCTGTTTAGTCTCTCCTCATATGGAAACTATTCCATACTCTTTATCATCTTTGTTGTCCTTCTCTGAAACTTATCCACTTCCATTATACCCTTTTTGAGATGGAGTGACCATAACTGGACACAGAAATCAAGGTGTGAGCAGATAATGGATTTACGTATGATAATATTTTCTATCTTATTTTCTATCCCTTTCCTAATCATTAATAACATTCTGTTAGACTTTTGACCTGCATATTGCTGTATATTGACCTGAAGTTTTCAGAGAACTATCCATCATGATTCCAAGATCGCTTTCTTGAATGGGAATAGCTCTTTTTAGACCCCATTATTGTATATGTATAATTTGGAATTTTTTTTCCAAATGTGCATTTCTTTGCATACGTCAGTGTTGAATTTCATCTGCCATTTTGTTGCCCCATTACCCAATTTTGTAAGCTCCCTCTGTAACTCTTTTCAGACAGCTTTGGACTTAACTATCTTGAAAAAAATGTATTATTTGCAAATGTTGCCACTTACTTGTTCACTCCCTTTTATATTGTTCATTAATGAATATGCTGAACATCATAGATGCAAGTAGACATTCTTGAAGGATCCCACTGTCTACCTCTCTCCATTGTGAAAATGGATGTTTTATGCCTACATTTTGTTTCCTACCTTTTAAATAGTTACTGATCCATAATTGGACCTTCCTTTTTATTGCATTACTTCTTGCTTTATTAACCGTCTTTGGTAAGGAACCTTCTCAAAACCTGTCTGAAAGTCTAAGTATACTATATCATACGATATCCACTGGAGTCTAATAGATTGGTGAGGCATGACTTCTCTTTACAAAGCCATGTCAACTGTTCCTCAACCAATTGTGTTCATATATATCTGATAATACTGTTTTTTACTATATTTTTTACCAGTTTGCCCAGTGCAGAAGTTAGGATCATTGGTCTGTAATGGTCAGAGGCTATGTCTACACTACAGGGCTTTATTGGAAAAAGATATGCAAATTGTGCTCTGCAATTTGCGTACCTTTTTCCGATAGTTTTTTTTGGAAGAGGTTTTTCCGAAATTTGGCCCATCTACACTGGCCCAAATTTTGGAAAAAAGCTCTCTTTCGGAAGAGTTCTTCTTCCTCGTGGAAGGAGGAAGACAGTGCTTCCAAAAGAGCGCGTCCACTCTTCCGCAAAAAAAAAATGGAAGAAAAGACACATTCCCTGGAGGTATCCCGGAAAAACCCCATAGTCTAGACATAGCCAGACTTGCCTATAGTGCCCTTTTAAAGATCAATTAGCTACTCTCCAATCATCTCATAGAGGCTTGTTTCAGTAAAAGGTTGAATACTACAGTTGGTAGTTCTGCAATTACATGGCTGAATTTCTCCACAAGTCCTGGGTGAATGCTATCTGATTCCGGTGACTTATTGCTATTTAATGTATCAATTGTAGCAAAACCTCTTCTACTGACACATTGAGTAGGACAGTACAGTCGCACAAAAAAGAATAATTCTGATGGGGGTATCTCCCCCACATTGTCTGTTGGGACGAATGATGCAAACAATTCATTTAGCTTCTCTGCAAATGGTCTTGTCTTCCTTGAATGTATTGTCTAGTGGCCCCTTTGCCTGGATGGCAGGCTTACTCCTTCTGAGGCACTGAAAACATTTTTTTGTTGTTAGTTTTTGCATCTTTAGCAAATTGCTTCTCAGACTTGTTCTTAGTCTGCTTTATTATATTTAATCTTCCAAAGTCTGTAATCCTTCTTGTTATTCTCAATAGGATTTGACTTCCACATTTTAAAATATACTTTTTTGCTTCTAACAGCATCCAATACTCTGCTGCTTAGCCATAATGGCATTTTTTTGGTCCTTTTTTTATTGTCTTTTCTGATTAGGGGTCTGCATTTAGTCTGAGTCTTTAGGTATTTTTGAATAGTCCCCATGCTTTTTGCACACTTAATCCTTGTGACATCTTATGTTGAAGTATCCACCCCACATTTGTCCTAAAGGGACTCATATTGGTAAGAAGAGGGTCAGTTAACCAGGCCATAGCTGAGGAGAATCTTAAATAATTCCCTGGCTGAATAATGACAGAGCCCAGTTGAGGAGGAACAAGCCAGGCAGGGTTTATAAAGACAGGAAGACAGTGGTAGAGAAGAGACTACAGGGGCAAATGGTCTGCAGTCCCTTTCTGTGAGCAGGAAGGTATGTTTGGGGACTACAGTTATGCCCTGGGAGGAATGAGTTTGAAGACCAGCTAAAGAAGAGGGGAGAGCAAGAAAGTTAGGAAAGGCTCAGATAAGAGGCAGTAAGGTCTGGGATGGAACAGACCTTGGCTTCTGACGAGAGGGTCCCTGAACTGGAACCTGGAGTAGTGGTCAAGACTGGATTAGCCTACCAACTACTGGGAAAGTGACACTGGGTAGGCACTGAAGGGAAAGAGTCCTTGAGCCCATTCATAAGAGATTTTGATACCTTGGAAGGGGATGAAATATCTGACTTGGATGGAAATCTGAGTCATGAACAGAGAGCATCTTGCTTCACGGAGAGCCAGGAAGAAGTCAGGTCATATAATGAAAGGCAGGAGGGAGGTGGCAGACCTGGAATCAGATAATCCCAAAATCAATCAGGAGGAGGTACCCTAGTGGGGGGCAGGCCCCATGACACTGCTCCTTCTAGTGTCTGGCTAACAAGCATCTTTCATTCTTGTGTCAGTCTCCTTTTTTAAAGCTACATGTTCCATGTTTATAACCTTCCCCAGTCTTTCCATGTAGGGAAATTCACTTCTAGTTAATTAGCTAACCTGTTGGAAGGTCTCCTAGTCTCACAAATCCCTTCCCCCCAAACCCCGTATCTCTGTTTTTTCCCCATCTATAAAATTTAATTGTAACATATGAACAATATGTAAAAAATGGTCTGGGAACCAAAATGAAGAAAATAATAGCTTTGGTGTCTGGGCAGCAAAAACACCTCCAAAAAACAAACATGCCAACTGCCCCAAAAGACTATTTGAGTATTCATTGAAAAGAAAGCAAGCCTCATCAATCTTTTAGTCATACTCTCTTCAAGGTGGCTGCAAAATATAGTAGGCACCATTCAGACTTGGGGCCTCATTCTCCCTGATCAGGCATAGCCCATGCTGTTTATACTATAGGCTTCATTTCTGTGTTTCCCAGATCAGGGTTCCAAAAAAAGTTTGGGGTTTGTTGCAGTGTTCCCTCTAAGCTGTGTGTCAGCACAGCTTCACAAGTGATTAATCAGCCCCACCCAGTCAGTCAACTCCCTGCATGGAGCCCTGAGCCTCTGACTGGGCGGGGCTGATTAATCCAACGGCCAAGCTGTGCTGCTGTGAAGCTTAGAGGGAACACTGGTTTGCTCTCCTATCTTTCCCCATGTTGGCAGAATTCCACCCTCAGAATCTGTGGATCCCTCAAGATCCACTAGAGTTGTAGGCCAACTACTCATATTACTTGTGCCTCCATGCTTAGTCTGGGGTACCAGAGACTTCCTGAATCCATCTGCCCCTGGAACTCCATAAAATAGAGGGACATTCCACCACCCATAATTATAGAGAAGGATATCACAAGGGGACATGCAAATCCCAGCTGAACTACATGTAAACCAGATCAGCCTAACAAAACTACATGTAAAAACATGCTGAAAATTAGCCTCCACATAGGCAATGTCTTAGAAATCTAAATTCATAATTTTGATATCTATCCAAATGTACAGGGGACCTCAGGCGGCCAGATGGCTCAATATCCATCTTCATTTTCATGTGATGGTATTTTCTTGTGGGGAAGAACTGATAGCCAGCTATCAAGCTCAGTGGCATATTTGGTGAATGTTCTCACCTTCAGTGTCTTTGGAAAGATGACAGGCAGAGGTACTGATCACTAAAATACTGAGTAGTATTCAATGGAGTCTCCCACAGTGCATCAAGGAGTAGAACAGCTGTTCCTAAAAGTATTTTTTTCCCTATATGACTGAAAGAAGGCATCTACTTCCTCAGAGTAAACAAATCAAACTGGGCTCCTTACAATACTTTGAGACTAGCCCATATGTGGTAGGCTTAGTGAGTCAGAATCAGAACCATTACTTTGTGTAACCAATCACAACCAGAAAACACATTACAATATTTGATAAAGGAATGTGAAAAATTATCAAAGTATTTTCACTAATTTTACTAGCAACAAAAACATTTAATGAAAAATCTTGATTTCATAAAATTGCTCCAATTATGTGAAAGCTTTGCAAGCTCCAAAACAAGAAAACTGACCAAAATTTATACTATGAATATTTTAGCAAGCTTTAAAAAGACAAAGCCAAACATATAATTCAAGAGTCTGATTTACCTTCCTTTGTAAAGCACATTGAGATTGATTAATGAAAAAGCATAAATTGCCATTTTTATTGTTCCTTATAAATGCTTCAGTAAAGGCAGTCTAGGGAAGAATATTACTTTTCCCTCAACACTGGCAAAGATCAAATTTAAAGAAAAGAAACAGCCCATTAAGGAATTGCAAATAACAAAACAATTATTTTGGGGCCTCTCTGGCACCTGGATATAGTGACTGACTAGCATTCTCTAAATATCATAGTGTAGATTCAGTCATGCAATGCTTATGCTACTCAGTAAATAATAATTAAATTTTTTCCATTTTCTCAGATCCAATTTTTGAAAGGATTTTGGCTTGAAGTTCTAGGCTTCATGTGTCTTGTTTTTGTTCACATATTAGGGATTTATGTATTCTTTCACAGATAGTACTACAGGATATATGGGAAAAAGATTTGGGTGAATCATTAAATTCAGGAGTTTGGCAGCACATCTGGGGAAATATTTATAAAGCAGCTCAAGAAATAAGAGCACAACAACGTCAGGCTAATATTCTTCACAGAACCTGTTGTTCACCATCCACATTTTATGGGTTGGATTACGGACAGATGCTATACGTTGGAAATAGTGAAAATGCATAGGTGCTTTCCTTAATTGCATGTAGATGTTATAACTTAATAATGATGCTGTTATTTTCTCAGTTCCAGGCCTTTGATGGACTAAGCGTTAGGGATGTAAAATCCCATTTAATCAGTTAACTGATTAAATGTTAGGTTTAACTAGTTAACTGATTAAGCAGGATCCCGGGTGGGGTACCGCTCTAGTCCAGTGGGAGCAGCCCCTAGCCTGTGGGATTGCCAGCTCCCAACCCTCACAGGACTATGAGTTCTGCCAGCCCTGAGGGGATACAAGCTACACCAGCCCTGCGGGGCTGCCAGTCCCATTGGGCTCATAGCTCTCAGCCCTGGACAGGGCTGCTGGCTTCTGGCCTGGCTCATGGAGCCATGGGTCCAACAGGGCTGGAGCAGCCTTCCACCTGTGGTGGATGGTGGGCAAAAGGCTGCTCCCAGATTCTGGTAAGGTGATGATTACTGGGTAATGATTAACCAGCTACCCATTCGCATCCCTAATAAGCATTCATAGTGATGCAGCTTTGTAAAAAATATTTTAAAGCAGCTTAATTTTAGTTTCAAAATTTGGAAACATAGTTAAAGAGAGCAAGTACTGCACTCCAACCATTAAGAAAAAATGTCAGCACTTGATTCCTAATCAAAGCTGTAATATCTTTTGGATCAGTAAAAAAGTCTCTTCTTCAGGGAGGAATGTTTACTCCTCATGATTCCTGACAAGTGATCTTTGCCCCCCCCCCCCCAAAAAAAGCATGTCTCTACCATGTCAGCTAGCCAAAAATTGCAAAGTAATAGCAAAACTTTCTTAAAGTACATCAGAAGCAGGAAGCCTACTAAACAACCAGTGAGGCCATTGGACAATCAAGATGCTAAAGGAACACTCAAGGATGATAAGGTCATTGCAGAGAAGCTCGATAAATTCTTTGCATCTGTCTTCATAGCTGAGGATGTTAGGGAGATTCCCAAACCTGAGCCATTCTTTTTAGATGACATATCTGAGGAATTGTCCTAGATTGAGGTGTCATTAGAGGAGGTTTGGAACAAATGGATAAACTAAACAGTAACAAAGTCATTAGGACCAGATGGCATTCACCTGAGAATTCTGAAGAAACTCATCTATGTAATTGCAGAACCCAAGAGTCTTAAAAGAACTCAAATGTGAATTTGTGAAGTTACTAACTATGGTTTGTAATCTATCCTTTAAATCTTCATCTGTACCAAATGACTGGAAGATAGCTAATGTGATGCCAATCTTTAAAAAGGGCTCTAGATTTGATCCTGGCAATGAGGGTGTGTCTATACTGCAACACTATTTCGAAATAACTTGAGCTATTCCAAAATAACTTAGTCCGCATCTATACAGAAGGCAGTTATTTCAAAGCAGTGTCAAAATACTGTCAAGCTGGAGGACTTCTTACTTTGACTCCTGTAACCCTTATTGTACAAGGAATAGGGGAAGTTAGAGGAAGAGTGCTCTATTTTGAAATAAGTGCTGTGTAGACACTCTCTATTTCGAAATAAACTGTTTTTAAATAAGATACGCAATTGACCCTTACAGACTGGTAAATCTAAGGTCACTTCCGGGCAAATTAGTTGAAACTAGTAAAGAACAGAATTGTCAGAAACATAGATGAATCTAATTGGTTGGGGAAAGGTCAACATGGTTTCTGTAAAGGGAACTCATTCCTTACTAATCTACTAGAATTAGATTAGTCAACAAGCATGTGGACAAAAGGGATCCAGTGGAAGTAGTGTACTTAGCCTTTGCCAAGGTCCCTCACAAAAGGATCTTAAGTAAAGCAAGTTGTCATGAGTTACAAAGGAAGGTCCTCTCATGAATTAATAACTGGTTGAAAGACAGGAAACAAAGGGTAAGAATGAACGGTCAGTTTTCAGAATGGAGAGAGGAAACCACAGGGATAAGTACTGGGACCAATCCTATTCAACATACTTATAAATGATCTGGAGAAAGGGGTAAAAAGTGAGGTGGCAAAATTTGCAGATAATGCTAAATTGCTCAAGATAGTTAAGACCAAAACTAGGTGACTGGGCAACCAAATGGCAAATGAATTTTAATGTTGATAAATGCAAAGTAATGCATATTGGAAAACAATCCCAACTGTATGTACAAAATGATGGAGATTAAATTAGTTATTACCACTCAAGAAAGATCTTGGTGTCATTGTGGATCATTCTCTGAAAACATCCACTTAATGTTCAGCAGCAGTCAAAAAACAAACAAAATATTAGGAATCATTAAAAAAGAGATAGAGAATAAGACAGAGAATATCTAATTGCCTTTGTATAAATCTATGATACGCTCACATCATGAATACTATGTACAGCTGTAGTAGCCTAATCTCAAAAAAGATATATTGGCATTTCAAAAAGTTCAGAAAAGGACAACAAAAATAAAAAGATATATTGGCATTTCAAAAAGTTCAGAAAAGGACAACAAAAAAGATATATTGGCATTTCAAAAAGTTCAGAAAAGGACAACAAAAAAGATATATTGGCATTTCAAAAAGTTCAGAAAAGGGGTTTGGAATGAGTGCCATATGAAGAGAGATGAAAAAGACTAGGACTTTTCAGTTTAGAAAAGAGGAGACCAAGGACCAATAGGATAGTGGTCTATAAAATCATGACTGGCGTGGAGAAAGTGAATAAGGAAAAGTTATTTACTTGTTCCCATAACATAAGAACTAGGGGTCAGCAAATGAAATTCATAGGTAGCAGGTTAAAAACCAACAAAAGGAAGTATTTTTTTCACACAATGTACAGTCAACCTGTGGAACTCCTTGCCAGAGGATGTTGTGAAGACCAGGAATTTAACAGGGTTCAAAAAAGAACTAGATACATACATAGAGGTTAGAACCATCAGTGCTTATTAGCCAGGATGGTAGGAATGGTGTCTCTGTCAGAGGCTGGGAATGGGTCACAGGAGAGGGATCATTTGATGATTACCTGTTCTGTTCATTCCCTCTGGGGCAGCTGGTATTGACCACTGTAAGAAGACAAGATACTGAGCTAGTTGGTCTGACCCAGTATGGCCGTTTGTATTTTCTTATGTTATTACAATTTATCAGTTATTTAGTTCCCTCACAGTTAAAGTGATGATAACAGTAAAGCATGGCCATTTCGTTAGTGTTAATGAGAGAACAGGTTTGTTTAATGTGAAACCCAGTTATCTATTTTTGAGTCAAAACAGATAGTGAGTAATGTTTGTTTATATGAATAAGCTTTGGTAACCCCTTCTGTGTTGATATTCTAATCCAGCTGTTGCACTCCATTGACATTCATGGAATGTTGGGATATACCTTGTGCTATTAGCATACAAGAACATAAAGAATGCCATGCCAGATTTGAATAACAGTGTCTGACAGTTACTATTAATATATGTTTCAGAGAAAGAATCAGTTCTTATCCGTAGTGGAGAATTATGCCAAAACGTTTCAAAAGTGCTTATGTGGCACTCCAGACATTACTTTGTATTCAGTCAAAAAGAGACAACAGAGGTTTCCAGCGACTGTATGCCCGTTTCTTTATTCAACAAGAAGATTTACTTGTATTATAGCCTTCATTTAAGTAAAATCCTAAAGATTTGTTTTTATTTTTTGCAAACTTTTGCATTTCTGATTCAGTGGTGTCACAGTTTTTGGAAACAAATTATATGGCTGACTCTAACCAGCAGCGTTAGTACTTTAAAATAATACTGGAGAACTGAGAATCCTTTTTTAAATGTATACTGTATAAAAAGAGTTAATTAGGAGTTTGCCTGTTTGTTCTCAAATTGACTGACGCTGTTACAGTAAATTTCTTAGAATCAAATGCAAGTGACATACAAGTAGCTCCCAAGAAAATGAGTGGAAAGAGATGGCCCACATGTACTCTAGCCAACCTACACAACATGCATAAATAGTCCTGGAGCCATCAGCAGGTCAGAAAAGTTAGTGGAGACATTTGCCAACGAGCCAGATGCTGCTTTTGGAAAGACATCAGCAATGCTTCTTGTGTAGGGCCATGGGTACTGAAGAAAGAGACAAGACAGCAAATAAGAAAGAGTTCCTGGGGCTTTGATCACTTTCAAACTCTAATTCAAATGACACTTGCTATATAAAAACTGGGTTTTTGTTTTCTTATTCTGTGGACGAAAGATTACTCAGAATTAAGAGGGCGAGATCATATTTGAAGGAGGCTTGCAATTTTGAGAAGGTAGAAAAAACAGAGAAATTAAACAACTGAAACTGATTTGCACTGAATATGGCAACACATTCCCAGCACTTTCAGACTAAAACGTGTTAATATTATGACTGAAAGTATGCTTCAGCAATAATAAGCCAAAAAAGCTGCACTCCATACCAAGAACATTTTCGTTGGAATTATTTCTACATTATAGTCTGCATATAAATACTGTTGAAAACCAAACTCTGCATTCACATGATGACAGGCATTGAAGACAGGCAACATAATTGAAATTCACTGATGGATAAGTCTTGATTTTAAGTCCCAAAGCTGCTTATAGGCAGAGTTGGTGGAGAGGCCAATATTAAAGATTGCCTAACAATTTCCACTATCAGCCTCAGATTCTAACTGCAAGTATTTAACTCATTTGAGTGATATTTCCAATGTTTGGTCCCTGACTGAAGCTGATCTTTTTAATTTTGAAATTTTCAACAAAAATTTCTAATCAGCCATTTCTGAGACTAAGGTTAGGAAAAAGAGCTAATTTTACGAATGTTAAATCCAGTGTTTCACTGAAGACCTCTGTTGGCTGCGTGGTTTAGAGCAAGAACTTGTAATTGGAAGTGGGGGAGATAGTACTAGGGTCAGAGAGCTGATTTTCACTGCCTCCATGAAAATCCAGCCATATTTACAAATCTCTCAGTCACACTCAGGAGGAGGTAAGGTGAGTATGGGAAGAGGCAGAAAATGAATGGAGATTTAGGGGAAGGGCTGGAATGGGGGTGGATCATGGGTGGGAGCTTGAGAGAAGGGGTGGAGGCAGAGCTGGGGCAGGAAGGGTGGGGCTTGGGAAAAGGGGTAGGGTGAGAGTGAGGACTGGGGTGGAGTGAGGATTTCAGGTACCCTTTGGCTAGAGGGGAAGTTGGTGTCTATGATAAAGTAGCTGAAATAAGATTGCATGAGTAACATTAATTCTGTCATTTCCCAAGTATGCTTGCTAGACTTTTACTCATCAACGTTTATTGTATGTTATTCACAATTCTCCCAAATCTAGACACAGTCAAACCACAGAACTCCCATTCACTTTTTCAACTGGAGTTCAACATGTTAAGCATATTCAGATGTGGGCTCTTTGCTTTGTAATAGCAAATTTTTGAAAGGTTTATTTTTTTGGCGTCTTTCTAAATAGTAATTGCAGTTCAGTTGTTATTTTTTATCATAGCTGAAACTACTGTATTCCTTTTTTGGTATGGTAAAATTTATACCATACAGTACACATACTGTGCTACTACAACAGTGAGAATCTAGGAAAACCAAGTATGTCAAAACTTGTGTGTTGGATATCTGTTTATTTTCATTATGTTTACTTGTTCCCATAAGATAAGAACTAGTGGGCAACAAATGAAATTCATGCCATGCAATATAGGCATGAAATAGGCTTAAAAGCCAGTTCCCCCCAGCAGTGTGCCCTCTAAGATTTTCTATCCATGAGCAGAGTGAGTTTTGTCTTGTGCGCCAACAATGAGGTCACGTGTGCTTGTTCAGATGTGTGCCACTGCGGCACCTACCAGTGGTGCTAGTCCCCAAAAGACTCTCCCAGGTAGTGCCCCCCCCACCTCCTGGGGAGAAGGTGGGATGTGCCCCCACCCAGGAGTGCTGCTCCCTGGGCAGCCTGTGTACAGGGCAGAGGGAAGCTGCTGCCAGCGCCCAGGGTTTGCAGGGAGTGAGGTGCTAGAGGATGAGGCAGTGACATGTGGTGAGCAGGGGTGGGGGGACAGAGGGCTCTGAGGGGCAAAAGAGAGGTGCAAGGGGGAGGAAGAGAAGTGCAGGGGGCCCCAGGCCCAGGAGCAGCTGCACCACAGCCCAGCTCCAGCTTTGGGCAGCTGCCATGCAACCAGCCCAAGGAGCAGTCAGGAAGCCACTTTGTGGCCCTGAACACAGCTCCAGCCCTGGGGAAGGGCTAGGGATGGAGCTGGCTCCAGCCACCGGAGCAGCCCTCCACCACATGGTCCTGGCTGCAAGAGTAGCCCCAGCCCCCTGAGCAGGCCCCCCCCCCCCCACCATATGACAGGTCCCACAACCCCCCTGACACGTGGCAGGCCCCAGCCCTCCCCCCAACCATGTGGCAGGTCCCGGCTCCCTGACCAGCTCCCCCCCAGCAACAGCCCCATTGCCATGCCTCCTCAGCTGGCCCCAGACCGGAGCCAGTAGGAAGATGAGTGCTGCTGCACGGTTCTGCGAAATTGGTGGGCAAGCGGATAATTTTTTGTGCACAGCCACACAGGCTCTTACCTTAGTGGAATCTATGCCCCCCCTGCACCATCTCCGCGGGTAGAGTTGCCAGGTGTCTGGTATCGCCCCGGATAGTCCAGTATTTTCGCCTCCTGTCTGGTAAAAAATTCAGAAAATACCAGACACCTAAAATGTCTGGTATTTTCTGTTTTTTTCCCTGTCAGGAGGCAAAAATACTGGACACCTGGCAACCCTCTGTAAGCAGGGGCTGAACTCCTGCTTGTTATCAGCCAGCTAAAAGGAGGGAGCTGCTCTGTGGGTGGGTGTGCTCACTCCAATTATTTAGCTCTGCAAGATAATTAACTGTTAACTGTTGATATGTAAATACAGCTCACGCCAGGAGGTGGAAGGAATCCGAGGTGTGGTTATATAAATCCAACGCAGCCAGGGCTGATGGAAGATCAGTGTTGGAATGGAATGTGGTATATTGTAAATAATTTGGGGCTGTTGTGGGGGTCACAAATCATGCTACCCCTAAATGTGGGAACTGTAAAACATGACACCAGTGCTCACAGGAGAGACACCATCACTGTAAGAGGTCTCCAAGGAACAAGCCTCCCCCCTTCCAGAGTTGAGTGGACGGAGTTGGCGGGGGGCGGGGAAGGGCTAAAGGGTTTGAGTCAGCCTGCTTCATGCCTGCCAGGTGTGAGCTGTAAGACTGGCCCAACCTGCCTCTTTCCCCCTTTTGTTTTAAGGACAGACCTGAAGTAGACTCCTTGAGGAGTCTTTTTGCTAATCTAGTGGGAGCTGGAATCTTTTTCCAGTCTAGGTGATGGCTAAAGAGTTGAAATCACTAAGTGCTGAAATCACTGGTTTGGCCAGGAGCCAGACCCATTACAGCCAGCGGAGTGGCTGGTGGGAATGACTGGCGGGTGGCAGGTAGGAGCAGCAGCAAGTGACCAGCGGAGCAGCCGGTGGGAACGGCCGGCAGGCAGCTGGTAGGAGCGGCGGCAGGCGACCAGCAGAGCGGCCGGTGGAGTGGAACAAGACAGCTGGTGGAGCATGGCGGAGTGGCTCGTGGTAAAGGCTGCAGCAGAATCATACTGAGAGGTGGCACTATCGGCCTCGGACCACGTAAGGTGCCCCTATCAACCCCCCTGCCCTGCTTTCCACCCAGGTTAGGAGGTAGAACCCTGCAGGTGAACTTTTGAACTCTGGGCGGCACTGACCAGGGACAGAGACTTTTGGGGTGTCGGACTCTGGGAGATTTTGGGCTGCTGGACTCCAGAGACTCTTGGGGTGTTGGACTTTGCTCATGGTTTGGGCTATGAACTCTGTTTGTGGTATTTTCCCAAGTTAATGCCATGTGACTTCTCTCTCTGTTTCATTAAATGTTTCTTTTCTACACTCAGACTCTGTACTTGCAAGTGGGGAAGCATTGCCTCTCAGAGGCACCCATGGGTGTGTGAATTTCCCAGGCTACTGGGTGGGGGCTTGAGCCGGTTCTGTGTGGGATGGACCCCTAGATATTGAACCCGGCCCTGGTTGCTGCCAGGCCTACCCATCAGAAGGGTTACACCTACAACACACTTGGCAACTGGGCACGGCTCCCAACACCCCCAGCCTCCGGACCCCCTGCTTACCTGGTTCCGCAAGGAAGCTGCGTTCTGGCTTGATCAAGAAAACAAAATGGCTGCTGGCAAAAAAGCCTAAAGACCAAGGGGAAGCAATGCCTTCCATGGGTCTTAGTGCTCAACCTCTCCCCTGTTCCTATCCCTATTCTGACTCTGTATGAGCTGAAAGGGCCATGCTGGGTTTTTTTTTTTTTTGCTTAATAACTCTCGGAGTCCTTTTTTTTTTTCTCAACAACTTTGGTCTCCCCTTTTTTCCCCCTGGTGTTTGTTTGGTTTTTTTTGGGGGGACGGGGTGTTCGGTATTTTTGGTTAAACCATCTGGCAACCCTATCCGTGGATGGAGGAGAGGCACAGGCATAGTGGGAGATCAGTCATGAGTAGGAGTCAGCTGATTCCTGGTTTGCAACTGCTCCCAGATGCTGCGCCTCGGCTTTTTTAATGTATTAAGAGCTGCCAGACTTTTAATACATTTAAAAAGCAGAGGCACAAAATGGGGGATTGAGCACGAGCCAGGAATCTACTGACCTGGCCTGTGCCTGACGGGCAGAGCCACATTTAAAAGGCAGAGCCACAGCGGGCTTAGCTCCTGGTTCCGGGAGCTAACCCTGGTATGGCTCTGCAGTTTCCCCCTTTATCGACTAATCGAGTAGTCAATGGAAATTCTATCGACTACTTGATTAGCTGATTAAACACAATTTAACATCCCTAATGCAATACACATACTGTGCTACTACAACAGTAAGAATCTAGGAAAACCATGTGTTGATTTACTATAGTAAATACTGGCCTTGGTATTTGCATTTCCCCCAGACTAAATTAAGATTATTTTGCAACGAGAACAGAGATTGAGAAAAGTGCTAAATTAATTCACTGGGTTTTTTGGTTTGTTTTTTTTTAAAGCAACTTTGGGTTAAGGCACAAATCCAGAACTTCCACTGAAATGGGAGGCAACTTCTGCAAATGTGTCCCTGGGTGTTTATTAAATATGTTTGCAGAACAGTATACACACAGGATAGTAAACTATATAATCTGTTAACATAAATGTTAATATAAAGCTGGCATCAGCACTCGTTTAAAACTTTATTCACTGAGAGAAGATTGATTTACATTACTGTGTAAATCATGTGTCACTAAATTATGGTTTGAAAAATATTACACATCCAAGAACGTGTCTGTGTGTGTGTAGAAAAGACCTAAGTAATGTTTTTCATGCAGTGAATATCTATTTTTGGTTATTAACCTGATAGTACAAGAAGAATTTTCTAAAAGCTCTGGGAAATGCACCCTATGCTCAGTGATTTTGATAGTTATCTGACCCCCCCTTTTAAAATGAGCTGCTTCCTCAGATCATGCTCCTACCCTGTGTCATGTAGCTGGGTCTCCTGTTTCAGGTAGTTTATATGCCCAATTACTTGGATAATTATAGAAGTCTCACTTATTCATGTATTCCTTTTAGCCCTAGCAATGTTTTCCAGGTTAGTAATATGAATTTACTTATTTAGGCCTGAGACATTAAGAACAGAATAGTTCTCAAGAATCAAATTCTCAAGTTCCCATAATCGTTCTGGGCTATTTCTACACTTGGACACTGGCAGATGCCTTCAGAGCTCCCACAGACATATACCAGTGTTAGCTCTACTTGAGCTAGTGCACTAAAAACAGCAGTATCAAGGCAGCACAGATAGCTGCTCAGATTATCCACCCAATTTTACAGTGGAAATGAACAGACAGCAGTTTTCTTGCTCAGAAATTTCCCATGTCTTCTGCCCCAGCATGCTCTTTGCCCAAAAAATGTCCCTGTCAGGTCAGCCTCACAAGGTCAGGCAGGTATTGTAGTTGGGAGGTTAGCCCAAGCTAACACCCAGGCTACCCCAGTTATTCTTCTCTTTTTGGTGCCCTAGCTCTAGCACATCTCCATGAACTAGGAATCTCCTATCCAGCTCCAAGTATAGAGGTAGCAAGTACTGTACACTTACAATTGCTGGAAAATTATGAGACCATTCGTGTTCCTATGACATACATTGTCCATACGTTTCAAATTGCTGTCATTGAAAGAATAAGTTTTTACTGTTATTGAGTCGGGCTTCCACATTTTCCTCATTCTGTAGCTTGTGTCTGGCTATGTCATAACTCTGAAAAACCTCATTCTTCTTGTCTTGTGCACCTATGTCGCTATGGTCAGTGCCAAGGTTTTAAAAGAAAGGGGGGGAGGTTACTCATGGGCAGTTCTCAGAACATTAGGAGGCCCTGTTCTCTATGATCAATCTTTTTGAGGTACTCAGTACGGTGATATGATATATAATGCATACTTACATTCCTTGTCATCTAGAGGCAGTTTCCTCCTCTCGGTCCCCTAAGGAAAACTACTTGAGGACAGAGAAAAAGGAAGACCCTGCATAAGGGACAAAAGTGAGTCATATCCTGCAGTTTTTAAACAAGTGTTTTTGAAATGGTCCTGTAAGGAAATAATAGGAGATAGTACTTCTCCAGCTGCCTAACACAATCTCCCCTGCACCTCTGCGGTGAACTGGAAGTACTATGAACAGCTGTTCTCCCTTTTCTGTTGCAGCTGCACAGCTTCTTGCCTGACCAGCAGCATCACGCCAGAGTGAGAGAGAGACAGAGACTATATCTAGACTGCAGGCTTCTTTTGGAAGAAGCTTTTCCAGAAGAGATCTTCCGAAAAAACTTCTTCTGAAAGAGCGCGTCCACAATGCCAAAGTGAATCAAAAAAAGCAATCTGCTTTTTCGACAGAATTTAAACTGTGATTACTTTGGACAGAGGGGCCACCAGGGCACCTGTGCTTTTTCCTCCTCCTTCTTCTTCCGAAAGAGCTCCCTCTTCCCCGTCCACACACACCTTTTTGCGAAAGAGTTCTTTCGCAAAAAGGCTTCTTCCTCATAGAAAGAGGATTGCCAATGCTGGAAAAACCCCTCTGTTCTTTCAATTGCATTGTGGACGTAATTGAAGTTTTTTCGGAAAAACAGCCATTTTTCTGAAAAAAAACTCTATAGTGTAGACATACCCAGAGAGACAGAAGCTCTAGCTCCACCATTGGTCTGCTCCCCTAAAGCGTTGTAAGACCCCCGAGGAGTGGAGCACTAACTACCGCTGTCACATCAGGAGAATGCCTGGCAGAGGGAATTATAAATGTTTTCCCCCTCTTCGCGCCACCTACGCAATGCAAAACAAAGCACAGTATTTATTTTAAAATATTGACACCTTCATCTTTTTGAAATAGTGCGTTTGGCCCTTAGGTCACCGTGCATTTAGAGGTATCCCAAGGAGTGAACTTCAGCAGAGGTAAGGGAATAATACCAATAATTATCTTTTTCCGGTCAGTTTTGTATCAGAATTGTAACAAGGAGCTCTCCTATCAGATTTGCAGTTATAGAGAAGCCCATGGCCCTGCTCCTATCTCTCTCAAGTAGGATTCTAGTACTTTTATAGACACTTTCCTTAACCATGCTGCCATCGATGTCAAATCCTATGTATCTCTCTTTGGTAAAGGGATGTTTATTATACAACTAGCAGAAATACCCGGTGTCGCCTGGAGAAAATATAGTAAAAGGTGTGATGAATGAACTCCGTCAATGACATTAACATAGCATATTTTATTGGAAATACTTTTCTCTTATATATTATTTTAAGAAATTAACATAGCTAGTACTTTTTCTGTTATCATAGGGAAAGGATCTCATAGTTGCAGTTTATGTGGCATGCTTAACAGAAGAGTCCAACAAATGCCTATGATCAGGCACTACTAAAAGCTAATTAGTGGCCCAATTGGGGCTCTGGGGGAACCGATTTTGAGATATAATTAATCCAGTTATTTAAGTTAGGAAATCAGGAGTATCCGTGCAAAATTTTGTGCTTCTATGATCAGGCGCTACTAAAAGCTAATTATCAGTGGGCCCAGTTGGGACTGTGGGGGAACCGTGGGAACCGATTTTGAGATATAACCAGTCCAGTTATTGAAGTTAGGAAATCAGTAGTATTCATGCAAAATTTGGTGTTTCTAGCTCTTACCATTTCAGAGATCTTTCAGGACAAAACAAACTAACTTTCGGAAATATTTATAAGAAGATAGAATATCCGATAGACTGCTCCAGTTACATTAATGGAGGAAGCCTCTTTCTTTCTCCATGTAAAACATTACTTACAAAATAACTTTCTGATGCTTTATATTTCTGAGAACCTCTCCAGATGACTCTTTCTGGCCTTTATTCATTGTTTGGGCGAGACTACCACTTCCTGCTGCTTGTGGTAATTTGTATTATCCAAACAGTGCTTAAGAACACTTTATAATGCCTGAGAAGTGCCAGAGAACCCTTACCTTGGCTAAAATTTACTTACATGAATTAGTGGGCAAATACTTATAAATAAAAAATCCATCCCAACCAGTTTGTGAATATTTTCAATTTGTAACTGTATGTTATGTCTGCATAAGCCCTTAAGGCTACACAGGGAGACCCGTTAGACCAGAAACAACCCATCTCTGTTTAACAGTTTTTTAAAAAGTGGTCCTAGGAAGAGTGCAGACATGAGTAGAGACAATGATCAAGATGGAATAGCTGTTTTCTTCCCTTCACAGATTGTCTGATGTGAGGGAAGGTGGGAGTGCTTCGTATACAACATGCTCTGGAGGGTAGAGACTCAATTATCTATTTAATCCATTTAATGTTCTGAATTTGTATGCTTGCTAACTGTAAAAAGGAAGTGGTATGATTCAGTCACTTGGGATATAAATGCTGTTTGTCTAAGTGACTAGAAGGAGAATAAAAATATCAAATTAAAGAAAGGATATTTTTACAAAATGAAACTGTTCGTGAGCTGTCTTTCTCATTGCCAAACACTGAGACTTCAATGTTGTGAAACAGATTGGAATGTGTATGTCTTTTTGGCATTACTTCTCTGTTGGCAGTCTGATTTCCCCATTATTTTCTCCCTGTCTCTGATGCTATAACTATTAAAGAGTGTGTGCTTGTTGGGAGGGGGAAAAAGCAAGATACTGATTTGTAAACTTGACTCCCTGTAACACTGATACAGTATCATTAGGTCTCTTGGAATGGTTTCTTTGATGTTGATGGCAGGACACTAGCCACCATGAAATGTCTGGTCAGGCTGTTTATAGAGTCAGAGGAATGCCATCGCACCTTGATGTCATGGTCACTTTATAACTTCCCCTCCTTCTGGCTTAAAAAGAGAACTGTGGACGGCTAAGTCTGCAGAGGGACTACATACTTGTAACCAATCCCCATGTTCTAAAAGGTGGCCCAGAATGGCAGCCTTTACATATGGTCTACTTCATGCTATTGTAATAATAATAATTATTAATATTGCTTGTGAAGCAAAAGTAAAAAATGTGTACAGCTTCTGTGCCTGCCACAAACATGCACAGACAATCTACTGATCATGGGATGGGAATTCCTAGAAAAGCACTTGAAGAAGACCTTATTTGACATTACTAAGCTAATGCTAATTTCTTTCAGATGTTAGTGATCCATATATCACTGACTCTTATTTTCACTCAATAGAGCACATCTATTTTGAAGTGATGTTTTTACTGATTGTATGCACAGCATATGTCTTCACTGTATGACTGAGTCTCGTTCTAAAAGTAGGAGGTGTGTAACAATAGTGGATGGGATATGGGAATTTTTTCTTTAAAAAAGTCACACAAAATAAATTTCACATAAAAAATATGTGTACTCCAGCTGGCATAGGCACAAAAGAAAATGTTTGTATTTGAAATGGAAGATGGGTGTGGTGTTAGTGACTTGGGTGGAATGTGAATGCAGAGTTTTCCCAGGGAACTAGAGATTGAATCTGATCTTGCTTATGCCAGTGTACATTAGGACTAATTCCACTAAAGTCCACACAGTTATAGTGTAAAATTGGTCTAAGTGAGATTAGAATGCAGAATAAAGTCCCTATACGCTGAAGGAGAATTTTTTTTGGCAGCAATTTTCCAGATACACATTGTCCTCTTCAAAGTAATAAAACTGTAGCCAGACAAAGAAATACATTGTCCAAAGACTTGATTTTTAAAGTAATTGAATATAATTAAGATAGTAAATTAATTACGTCAGCTCATGCAAAGGAAATTCTTGCATTTACAGCTTAGACATTCCAGAGATAAATAGTACAACAAATCTCCACAACCTATGTGCACTCATCAAATATAGTATCTCTGTGAAGAAAAACTACGTGACATCAGCCCTACAAATAGAGTATCATCAGATAGAAATCACAGCATCTGTAAGTCTGTTTTCTCCAGCACCAGTTTCGTTCTGAAAGCTGTGCTACTTTTGATAGCTGCATTTTTGAGAATGGAGTGCGGGTGAGGGGAGCCACATTAGCACTCAGTGCTTCATGGTTTAGAAAGTTGTAGGGGTAGCAGAATAGCCATGCTTGAATCTCAACAAAATTTCCTTTATATTGAGATTCTGGAGATCCAGCAGGCTGAGCTTATCTCTCATACCCTCATGGAATCAAAAGTAAAATCTGGAAGTTAGAGCTAAAATGTGAGTTGAGGAAGAGACCACCATAAATTGCATAGAAAAAAATTAATCACTATTTGTCTTGATGCTGCTTTAGGTCTCTTAGATCTCTATACATGGCTGACTAAGCATCCCCATACACCATTGAACATTAGAAGAACTGGTTATATTAACAGCTGTTATAATTTGTCCAAAATTAATGATATTTCAATGCTGTCTGTTTTTAAAATGTGGCATGCTGTCAAGAGTTCACATTTGAGAAGTACTGAATGTTTACTTTCAGTGTTTGTACTATGAAGTATCACAAATTGAATGATTTTATCACTATTTTGCTCTAGTTTCATGCACTGGTGAAATGTTTAATCTTTAAAAAATCACCTTCTCTTCTTTATAAAAACTGTACCAAAGTGCACTGGTGCATGGTGATTGGTTATGTTTTTGTGGAAGCATTCAAATTAGGGATGTTAAATAGCAGTTAGGAAGCTAACGGTGTAGTTGGTGGAATTTCCATCAACTACTCGATTAGTCGATAAGGGTGTTCGCTGTTACTTGGCACAAGCCAGGACAGCTGAGTCCTGGCTCTCGCCCGGTCCTTGATGCTGTGCCCCTGCTTTTTAAATGTAGCCAGAGCCACCATATTAAAAGCAGAGCTGCAGTGATCTGGGACCAGGCGGAAGCCGAGACATCTGAGTCCCAGCTCATGCCAGGTCCCAGACGTGTCGACTCTGCTTTTTAAATGTAGCAAGAGCTGCCAGGACCTGCTCAGTCCAGGCTCATGCCATTTCCCCTATTGTACCTCTGTCTCCTCTACCGTCCATGGAGATGGTGCTGGGGGTAACCGGCTTTTAAGGCAGCAAGGTGAGGTAAGCAACTAGTTGAGACTAGGATGACTAGTCACTTAGGGTGTGTCTATAGAACAGCGTTATTTCGAAATATCTTATTTCAAAATAGTTAATTAGAAATAAGTTATTTCGAAATAACACGTCTACACACAAAATGCATTTCAAAATTGCGTTTTGCTATTTCGAAATAGCGCGTCCACACTGAGTGGACGCTGAATTGCATTTAAGGCCAGCCAGAACCAGGTCCAGCAGGGCATCAGAGTTACTTTGTGTGGCTGCTGCCTGAGGCTATCTGAGGCCTGTGCTTAAAGGGACCTACCCTGGACAGCTGGTTCTCAGCTTTCCCTGCTTGCTTGCCTACCTCGATGAGGGACAGCAAAGCATTTTGTCTCTGCGTGCTGTGGTTGCCCTCACTCGGGACACCACAGCACTCTGCAACACGGAGCCAGAGCTGCCCCTGGGCACTCTGGTGCTTCTCGTGGACGTGTTGCTGCGAACTTGGCTGCACTTTCTGCAGGCTGCCATCAGGGAGGTCCATCGGGGGGCTGTCAGTATCCAGGAGGCCTTGCGGGAGAGCTTCCACCCTGAGGAGCACTAAGAGCCTCCCTGGTCTGCCCCACTGGGGGCTTGTGCCTCATTCCTCCCTCGCATCCTTCCACTTACCCCTCCCTAACTCCCCATCCCGATGTCAAATAAAATACATGTATTTTCATGAACACAAACTCTCTTTATTTAACAAAACTGGGGGGGAGGCGGAATGAAACTCTGGTGAGACTGGGGAAAGGAGGCAGGAGAAGGGAGAAGAGAGGGTGGGAGAGGGGAGGGGGAAACCTGGGAGGAGGGAGCTGGAAGGGGGAAGGAAGGGGAAGAAGGGGGAGGGGAAGCTCAGGGCTCAGGGTTGGGGGTCTCGCCGGACCAACTTGATTTTCATGCAAAGCTGCTCCGGGGTTCGCATGTGGCCTTCGGTGGCCAGGCTGGCAGCTATCCTGCCATAGACGGCCACGTTCCTCCATCTAGTGCACGGATCCTGGAAGTTGGGGGCATCCCCCCAAACCTGATTAAGGTCCATGATCTCCACCCTGGACCAGGAAGGCGCCCGTCTTTTCTGGGCCCTGGCAGGCTCCTGGGAGCTGGCAGACTGCTCCTGGAGAGCGGTGGAGGGCTGGCTGCCAGTGGCTTGCTGGCTCATGTTTTGGGGCCACTGGGTCATGGGCAGTGACTGCTGGCTCTGGGCTGGCAGGCTTGGAACTGGCACAGGCACTGTGGCCAGAGTCTACCCCTTTGAGGGCTCCAGGGAAGGGGGGGAGAGGAGTGTTCTTGGTTGAGGCTGGAGTGGCAACCAGGGCACCCTGGGAAGGCCGGAGGCCCCCTATTTCGAAATAAGTGTCTACACAGCACTTATTTTGAAATAGCTATTTCGAATTTGGTGTTATTCCTCATGGAATAAGGTTTACCAAATTCGAAATAAGCGCTCCGCTATTTTGAATTAATTTCAAAATAGCGGTTTGGCTGTGTAGACGCTAGTAAAGTTATTTTGAAATAACGGCTGTTATTTCGAAATAACTTTGCTGTGTAGACATACCCAAACATCCCTCATTCAAATGCTTCCATAGTCTTCAGGGCGAAGAAGAGAGTGTGTAATCTCTGCTTGTTATAATTCTTAATTTAATTCCAGGGATCAACAATGCACAGCTCACACTTTAGGCTGATGGGAAGCATTTAATTTTTACAAATTTAGCATATGGATCATAAATTTCATAATTATGGCTTGGGTGCTGCTCTTTCTTCTAATGCTAGATTATACAGCATTAGGTTGCTGCTATTATTTACCTGGTGACTGTAGTTCTTGTATTACATTTCCTTTTGGTGCATAACACTATTTCTCTGTGTGCTGTATGTATTTGATGCAAATCAGTAAGAGCAAATGGATGCAAGGAAATGCATGTTCAGCTTCTGTTCAATGAACTGTATAGGAGTTGTACTGCTATGTTTAGTTTTATGCTAAGATGGCATTTGGAGTGCTGGAGGACAAGTAATAGTAAAATAGAACATGAGGGATATAATGTACAGCATTTCATCACATACAGAGGCTACCAAGGAAGTGTGAAGGGATAATAATGTACATGAGAATCAGATTCTTAACTCTTTCAGTGAAAGCTTCCATTATGCAGAAGCTGATATAGTAGAAGATAAGTACTGGGGGATCAACCACTGTTAGTTCAAACTGGCTCAACAGAAAACTTGTATCAGGGACCAAATTCTGCTTTGTCATGCCAGTGTATACCTGAAGTAACTACAGTAAAATAGTTACAACAGCGTACGTTAGAGCAGATTCTTGGTCCCCTATTTTATTTTATCATTACCGTTGAAAATTCTTCCCCTAAAAGTCATTTTTCTAAGGATGCCATTGTAAAGTCAAATTCTGGCTATCTGGCAATTTCCAGAGATAGTACAACTATAATGTCAATTACGCCAAAGCAGGGTACCCTTAGAAAACCCCTTTATGTTTGCCTACAAACTCTGAAATTTTTTTTTTAACAATATGTACCTCCTGATATACATGTAGTAGCAGGAGCTAATGCAGGGCTTGTTATTCATTAACCTTTATTTCTATGTATGCTTACAGACAACTAGTGAAAAGAATAAAGAGATGCATAATTACATTTACCAGTTCTCTTGGTGCTGCAATTTTATGGCTCTTTTGGGAATGAAGATTGAAGGGGCTGCTGTTTTATATAATGAAGATTCTAGTAATTTCCAACATGTAATTAGTCACCTGAGAGAAAAATAGATATTTACTTATGTCCATATTTGTTTTGTATTACATCTGTAATTATTTCAACTCAACACAAAAATACAGACATCTTTCAATTTTGAATTTCACAGTTTGACTTTTTAAAAAAATTGTTAAAATATGTAATTGTATGCTGTCCCCAGAGAACATTCGTAATTGAATTATAGCGTCTTGTTTCTGATCCAGGCTATGAAACACTCAGCTTCATGTGCAGTTCTTTAACTGCCAAGCACTCAAATGGAATAAGGGCAACAAGCTGGAATAAAAGTGACTTTGTAAGTACTTTCTGGGAATAATTTTAATGACACTTTCAAGAAACAATTGTTTCTATATTTTTTAAAAATAACATTGGGTTCTTTAATTCCCCACATAGAGGGGGGAAACCTCCCTGTTGGAGTTGCTATACAATTTTTTGTTTGCAATTCATATTCTGGAAGCTGTGCTATATGTGAGAAACGGAGAGATGTCAGCTCCCATTGATTCCAGTGGGATCTGATGGCACTCAACATCTTGCTGTTGGGAGTGTTAGTTGAATTATACTACCGTGAGCACCTTTAGCAAACTAGAACAGAGATGTGTTTTAAATGTTTTCTTAGTAAAATGACTGTTCTGCTGAATAACAAAACTAGTATGACATCTTGAAAAAAGATCTCTTCTCAGGAGTATTCATATAAGTTAATTGGCTAGATACATTTTGCTCATTCAAATTTAGCCCGAGAGACTAATCCCCAAGAAATTTCAGCCTCCTCTCCCCCAATTTCGTAAGAATTATAATTAGTGGTGATTAGTGTTTTCCCCAGGATTTGAAATTAGGGAGGGTGTTCAAATATATGAAGGGAGGGAGGTTTGATGAGTGGTGATACTTTGAGGGTGAATGTGGGCTATATGTCACCATAGTAAAAATTGAAAATATTTAACACCCATTTTATTACATTTAACTCATATTTTAAAATCAGCACAGAAATTAAAGTTGTCTACTCGAGCCTACTGTGAAGCACTATATCTACATACTTCTTAGTTTCTTGTAATTTTGTACACCTCTTTTGTGTTTTCTTGTGTAGCTGTTGTGACTGAGAGTAGCAAGAGATGAATTCTTACTTCTTTCATCCTAGGAAACATAGCACAAAGTCAAACCACTAGTGATGATAAAGAAGAAATTGAAGTTAAATCTTCATTTGTTCTCTGTATGAAATTCCACTCTCTGTTCAAAATTTTCTGTTCTTTCCTGATCACATCGCAGCCCCGTTGCTGGTGCCATCTCAGTCTACTTAACTGTAGATGTTTTATAAGACAGCCATCTGTAAAAGCTATGTAGAGTTTGAGTAGAATCCAGAAATCGCTATTGTAGATTTGCAAGAATCAAGTCTGTGTACTTTTTCAGCTGGCTTAACAAACGCTTCTTGTGCTTTTCACGTAAGGAGTCAATTAGTCAAGTCCTGGACTGAAGTCTTTGCTTCTTCCACTACATTTTCAATGGATATCCCTGATTGGTCCAAGGGTAGCATCTGTTGCTGGAAAAACATCTACTACTGTTGAAGCAGATGCCTATATGGCATTGTTTAATAACCCCAGTGGTTTCAACACTAGACTTGAAAGAGAAAGAATGGCAACAGTCTTCTCTAAGTAGTCGATTACTTAGATCTGGCCTATCTCAGTAAATATTTTCCAAAGTCAGTAATAATGATTACAGCAATTTTAAGACAACAGCCAAGAATGGTTTGTTGGAATCCAGTAGGTTTTCCCAGGTTGGAGTAAATTGAACTTAATTACCAGTGTATCTTCTGTTTGTTTCCAAGTTCACCCATTTTGGACTCTTAGGGTGTGTCTAGACTACATGGCTCCGTTGACGGAGCCATGTAGATGAGTGTACTCGGCAAAGGGAAATGAAGTGGCGATTTAAATAATCGCCGCTTCATTTACATCAAAATGGCCGCCGCGCTGTGCCAATCAGCTGATTGTCGGCACAGCGCAGTAGTCTAGACGGGGATCAGCCGACCCCAGATCCCTTTGTCGTCAGATCAGCCCTGGCAAGCCTCAGCACAAATTAAGCACTGAGGGAGAATTCCTCATTCGGACAGGCTAAGCACAGTTCTGCTGCTGTTCACTTATACAATACAGATAATAATAGGTCTACATGCTTGCTGTTTTAAGGGTTAAAGTACCTCTGTACTTTTAATTAACTTTATCTTCAATGGGCAAAATTAATTTCTGCAGGGAATGTAGCTACCATGAGCAAAAAACCAAAAACATCTCTGATACAATGTTGTCACTAATTTTTTCCATCCATATGCAGAATACATTTTGTTATGTGCACAGAGGCATGTGCACATGTACACCACCATTAGTAACACACGCTGCCAGCTGTGGGAGGCTGCTAATCAGCTGGGTGGCATTTTAATCTCTCTCGCACGGCCGCCCAAGCACTTAGTTTACAGGGAACGCTGCTGTGATGTAGGGATGTAAGCGACTAATCAACTATCTGATAAGCAAAAGCTTATCAGATAGTCAACACACTAGCTGACTAGTAGCTTCCCCCCCTTGCTGCTTTTATCACGAAGAGGCAGCAAGAGGGGGAGAAGAGAGGGTGCTGGGGGGAGCCGGTTTAAAAGCCAGTTCCCCCCAGCTCCAGGTCCGTGGGAGGGCGCAGCGGCAGCGTTCCAACTTTGAAATATACGAGAGTCCCCACTGGGGCTCTTGTACATTTCAAAGACTGAAATGCTGCATGGAGCCCGGGGTTAGTGGGGGACTCAGAGTCCTCCACTGGCCCCAGCCTCCAAGCGACACTTCCTCTTTGAAATATACAAGAGCCACCCAGTTGGGGCTCTTGTACATTTCAAAGTGGAAGTGCCCGCATGGAGTCTGGGGTCAGTGGGGGACTACCCGCAGGCCCCGGACTCCACACGGTGCTACAACTTTGAAATGTACAAGAATATAAGAGTACATTGTACATTGTGCATTTCAAAGAAGAAGCACTGCTTGGAGCCTGGGGCCAGTGTGGCACTCTGAGTCCACCGCTGACCTCAGGCTGCACATGGCATTTCAATCTTTGTACATTTCAAAGCAGAAGTGCCTGCGTGGAGCCCAGGGTTACATGGGGACTCTCCGCTGGCCCCAGGTTCCACACAGCATTTCAATCTTTTCAAAGGCAGAACTCCACACTAGTCCTTATCAATTAATCGAATAGTCAATGGAAATCCCATTGACTATTCAATTAGTTAATTAATCGAAATTTAACATCCCTACTCTGATGTAGCTGAAAATCAAATATCAACTTAGGCCACATCTACAATAGCACTTTACAGCACTGTAACTTTTGGCTCGGGGTGTGAAAGAGTACCTTTCCTCTCCCACCCCTTGAGTGCAGCAAGTTACAGCTCTGTAAAGTGCCAGTGTGAACCAGGCTACAGCGCTCCCAGCACTGTTAGCTACTCCCTTCACAGAGGTGCTTTACATAGAGTGCTGAGAGACCTCTCTCCCAGCACTCATGCCATGGCCACAACTTTGACATGGACATGAACATTAGGAGATAAATTTATTTATTGTTTGTAGCATGCTGGGCACTGTGCTCAAAGCTTTAGTGTGCATACAACTACTTTTATTTTAATTTTGGATTGCAGAAGGTGGAAGAGCAACAAAACTGATCAAAGGCTTGGCTCTACAGAGAGACCTAAGCATTGACATGCAGAGCAAAACTTAAGTGCGGAGGAAGTTTCAGTGCCTACTGGGTTAGGCAGCAACCAAGCAATGGGCTTAAATTTGGGACTTAGGTACCTAAAACCTTTTGTAGGTCAGGACCTATGTGCTTAGTTCAGTTAAAATGTAAATGGATGGCTGAATAAGAGCTCTGGATAACTGTGATAGCATCTCTCTCTCACCAACAGAAGGTGGTCCAGCAAAAGATATTAACCGATCAATTTTGTCTTTCTAGCTTTCCATTCTAAGCCTTAATTTGATACTGCAAAGCCCTCACTAACTTTGACAAATCAAATTCCATCCATCTAAAATGCATCATATGTGGTCCTTTGAGGGATTTTTTAAATCTGAGATTAAGTACATTAAGTAATAAATGCAAAAGTCTGTGTTATAAACATTTTTCACTTTTTCAGGAAAAACTCCAAACTGGATTTATTTGTAGTCCCAGATCACAGCTTCATAAAAACATAGAAAGATAGGCCTGGGAGGGACCTCAGGAGGTCATCTAATCCATCCCCTCATCTCCATGCCAGGGCAGAATTAAATATAGGGCTGTGTCTAGACTGGCAAGTTTTTGCGCCAAAGCGGCTGCTTTTGCGCAAAAACTTGCCAGCTGTCTATACTGGCCGCTTGAATTCGCGCAAGAACACTGACGATCTAATGTATGATCGTCAGTGTTCTTGAGCAAATACAATGACGCTCCCATTCGGGCAAAAGCCCTCTTGAGCAAATGTATTTGCGCAAGAGGGCCAGTGTAGACAGCTAAAAAGTGTTTTGCACAAAAAAGCCCCGATGGCTAAAATGGCGATCAGGGTTTTCTTGTGCAAAACCGCGTCTAGATTGGCACGGACGCTTTTCCGCAAAAAGAGCTTTTGTGCAAAAGCGTCCTTGCCAATCTAGATGCTCTTTTCTGCAAATGCTTTTAACGGAAAAACTTTTCCGTTAAAAGCATTTGCGGAAAATCATGCCAGTCTAGATGTAGCCTAGTTGTTTATCTAGCCTGTTTTTAAAAACTCCAATGATGGGAATTCTATAACCTGTGTTTGGAAGGCCTGCATTGTATATGTTTTCCCTATGAAAAATCAGTGAATTTGTGTGAATTCTGAAAAGTTCCTTGTTAAGATTTAGCAATGCATGAATGAAAACCAGCTGCCTGGAATCAAGCAGCTTAGGCAGCTGAGGCATTTCTTGTCAGAATGAGTTGGGTATCTGCTTCATTCCACACAAAACAATGAGAGGAGAGAGGATTCAGTGTTGCAGTCCAGTGGTTAGCACACTCACCTAGGAGAAGGCAGATCCAGTTCCCCTGCTTCAATAACTCTCATTACTTATCTACAGTGGAACAGTTTCTGCAGGAGAGACTAAAGGTACCCTACATGAGAATATCCTATAGCTCAGTGGTTAAAGCACACTCTCCTGAGATGTGTGGGAGACCCTTGCTTGCAGCCCCATCAAGGGGAGGAGGGCAAAGGGGTTAGTTGCTCTAGGGCCTGGTGATTCAAAAGGGCCCAGAGCTCTGGCCATGGCCCCTCCTACAATAGCAGCAGCTGGAGCTCCGAGCCTTTAAGTCACCACCAGAATGCCATATGGCACATTCCAGGAGGCTCTCAGGGCTTGCTTGGAGATGGGAGGTCCAGGGTGGAGTGCTCCTGGTGGAACTGAGGGCTGGCTGCTTCAGCCCTGCCCTTCTGCCTAAGGCCCTGTCCATTCTGAGAGCCATCTTGTCCAGGAACACAGCAAGTCTGTCAGCCCTCCTGCCTGGATCCTCTTTTCCAACAGAAAGATAGATATTGAATCTTGTTCTCCCACATCTGAGGCAAGTGCTCCAATCTCTGGGAGAGACATATTACCTCCGGCAGCCAAATTTTGAGTAAAACCTGATCCACTAAGCAGCCTCTGAGTAGTCCGAACAGATTAGGTCTTGCTTGTTACCTAGGTGTTTGGCAACCTATCTTCTCCCAAGCTTCAGGGGGTAGCCGAGTTAGTCTGTTACAGAAAAAAACAACAAATGGTGTGGTAGCACTTTATAGACTAACAAAACCTGTAGATGGTATCATGAGCTTTCGTGAGCACAGTTAACTCCGGTCATCTGAAGAAGTGGGCTGTGCCCACAAAAGCTCATGATACCATCTGTAGGTTTTGTTAGTCTATAAAGTGCTACCAGACCATTTGTTGTTTTTATCTTCTCCCAGTTCATGAATTGTTCTGTGGCTTAGGCAATAGGCAGCTGGAAAACTAAAGTAATGCAACACTGAGCATGCTTAAAGACAGAAACATAGGCACCCAGGGAATTATTACCCTGAAAATTAAGTCATCAAGTGATTTTTGGTGCCTACAGGGGTCAGCAGGAGTTTGTAAATAATAGAGGAGCCAAAATTGGGACCTATGGGCTTAAGTGTCTTTGTGGATCTGGGTCCTAGATCATAATGATATCACTAATTCCCTAAGACATCCTGGAATCACCTACATGTCAAGTAGCTAATCAGAATGATTTCTTGTTAGTTTATAGACTAAAAAGCAAAATTTTATTTGATTGGTCTTTAACCCACTATTATAAACGTGACATTTATTCTACAAGATAAGAAAGTAACTCTCTTTTTTGTTACATATAACTAACCTGAGATCTTTCATTCCTTTGCAGGCCAGAACAAAAATTTCGAATCCTTATTTTTAGATTGTACTACTAGAGAGTGATAAGGCTCTTTCCAGCTGTTAAATTAATGATAGTTCATATTTTGTGCTTGTGAGACAAGGCTCTAAACTTGTGCAAGTGCTGATCAAACTCCCATCAGAATTGCCTGAAAATATTATGAACGTATCATTTTTAATCTAAACCAAAGAAGCTTTATTAAAAACTTACTCTTTAGGAAGGGTAGATTTAACTTTGCATACAGAATTTGACTTGCTTTCTTGTTCACAGAATAATGTGTTCCTTCATTCAAGGAAATTAAGGTCTAGAAAAGATTTCAAGAATAAAGGCCCTATCCGGCAGCAAATATTCACTGCCTTCTCAAACTTCTAAACCCCAGAGGGCCCAAGGCCCTGGCTCAGTGAGAGTTGAATAGGCATATGGATCTAATTAGAGATCTATGGGGAATCCAGTTTAAACAGAAACACCTCCAGATTTGCAAGTGATGGATGTAGGTGGGAGGTAGAGTGCTCCTGAACTATATATCTACCGTGGTGTACAACCACTTCAAACCTCCCTCTTCCCACTTGTAGCAGTGAAGCAAGTGAGTTTCTGCATAATCAAAGTCTATCTTTGATCTGTGCTTGCTGGTGCAGTTTATTTGAGGTGGAGAGTCAGGAAGAATTTTGGTTCCTGAGGCCAGTCAATGGCCTCTGACTCATCATAGAAAGGGAAGAGGAGGCTTTGATAAACAGCTTTCCCTTACTATCTTCTGAATGGTCCTGACACCCATTATGGCACAATATTGTGATGAACATCATCCAGTTTGCACAATCCTACTCTATGCAAGGAATCAGACCAATTAACTAAATATGTACAATGGTAGGTACCCCTAATACCTGTTGTTAGAGCCATTCAAGTGCCCTGCTGCTCACCAAATTTTATTTTCTCCTAGAATGAAAAGGAGAAAAGAGGTCTTATTCTGTAATCCCAGAGCATGAGGAGGGATTTTTAGCAGGCAGTTTAGTCTTTCTGTAAAATGAAACCAATAGTCTCATAAATTTAGCTGCTTGATTTTTTGCCTTCTTGGCAGAATCATAGTGAAATAATCAAAACCTTTTATTCTTATAACAAAGTCTCTACTTTGTAGAAAGAGCTGGATGGAAGTTTTGTTTTATCTAGGTTAGCTTGTAAATTCTTCTTACACTTCATTTTTATTACTTGCCTCCTAACATTATAATGAAAATAAGGAAATCTGCTATTATTATTAAAGACACTGATAAATTTGGATAGAGTGGAGTATAAATGTTGTTCTTGGTACTGTAAAAATGGCCACCATATTCAGCTACTTAAAAAAAAAAAAAAAAAAAACAGAAGCCATTGATTGCATTTCACGTTCTGGACTTGTTCAGACCAGAGTGAGAAATGAAATTGGAATAAAATGGAATAAGATAAGATGTGTTCTGGGTGATTCCAGGGAAGCACATCTACAGTGAGCACATGCAATTTAATTACACTTCTTCATATCAGGGAGCTAACTGGTTAGAACAATGAAGATCCAGCATTCCCAAGCTGGCTTCACAGTATTGATTACACAAGATACTTTTAGGGAGACTTTTGCCTTCTCCTAAAAGAGCGCATACCAGGCATTTGTTATACTGTAACAAACAGCAAGAGAAATTGGACAGACTGAGAATTCTGTGGAAGGAAAAGGCATTATGATGATTTTCACATTTTTTTCTGGCAGTTGGATGGACGAAGTTATTTCTTTAACTAGTTTTTATCTTGTTCTTGTACAAGCATCCATCTCTACAGTATTCGCATATCTCCCAACCATGTGTATGTTTTTAAAATAGACCATAATTTTCCTTTCTTCTTTCCAACCAAGTAGGAGTAAAATACTTGAACAGAGTTAAGGTTAAATGTTTGAGTGGGTGTATAATATGTATAAGGTCTTTAGTTCTGAACATGAATCTGCTATTAATCTTCTTGTGGGAATTAGTACCATAGTATCGACTCAGTGAAAGTTTTGTTTGCTCTACTCCAGAGTCCCAACTAAGGGCTGGTCTACACTAATACTGTAAGTCGATCTAGGTCAGACTACTTCAGTTACATAAGTAGACTTACAATGGTGGCTACACTGTGCTATGTTGATGGGAGACAGTCTTGCATTGAAATAGCATGTTTTCACCAAACCTGCTAAATCAACACTGCTGCATCAATTGCAGCTGTGCTGATTTAGCAGGTAATGTAGACAAGACCTTATTGATCAAGTTTCTTTATTCCAGTGCAACATAGTCGTGATTCACAGTCATCAAAGGAAAGAAGGTCTTTCAGTTAATTGGGGCCAGTTCCATAGAAGGCTTGGTAGCATGGGCACTTTGTTTATAAATTTGACATAAGGGGGGTTATTTCAAAATAATGCCATAGTGTAGACCAGGGCCTAGTGCAATGATCAGTTTAGAAGGGAGCAAATGCATAGGTCATGGTGGCTAAATCTGAATCTGGTAATACAATGCATTTGCAAATAGAAGTGAGCCTTCTGACCAGTTGTAGATGGACGTGGAGCTTTCTGGGGGACCAGTAGCAATGAAAAGTCCAATGGCAACAAAAGAATGTGGCCCAGCAAAACTGAGAGTGGGGGGGCCATTGATAGTAGAAGGTGTGATGGAAAAAGTGACTTTCAAGGTACATTCCTTGCTCACCGGTATCACTTGCAAATTGCCTGTTATCTTTAGTTAGCTGGTCTCAATCCTTTGACAAAGCCAGGAGATGGTGGTGTTTATATTTGAAGTCAGAGGTATGTTGTCTGCTTACCCCTTGGTCTTTAGCCCATGGTTTCTGAACTTTCCCAACAGCTACATTTAGCTGCTGAGTAACAGTAATTGATTTGTTGCATTGTTTTCCTCTTGGCCTCAGTGTTTTCAAGCTCAGATAAGTTGTAACACACAGCATTTCAGCAGTTTATCTATTTTTGCTGTGGAAAACATTAGCAAATAAGCATCTGTTCACACTGTGTGGAGATATGGCCTACTGATTATCAGCTATAGTTACTCTATTTCTAAATATTTTCAGTAAAGATGCAGACAAAGATAGAGCCTGAGGTGTTTAATGCCTCTTGATACTCCCTCCACCTGGAGACTAAATATTTTAAAAACATTTTTTGTTCTGAGCCAAACAAAATCCATTTATGTAAGATTCTGCAAAACTTTAATTGTTTTGCCTAGACCATTTATGTTAAAACAGCAGGCAGTTAGTTTTCTTTTGCCTTGGCCAAATTCCAAGGTGATGATTTTTTTTGTTAAAATGAGTCTATTTTCCTAGCTAGTCAGGCTGAGTTTGGCAAAGCATCCTTACTTTCACCATAAAACAGCAGAAAGAATGTTTTTTTAAAAATTATATTTCTGGTGATCAATCACAACTTTTTTAAAGTGCCTCGGATTATACAGGAAATCTATATAATTTATTCTGATACTAAAAATTTGACGATATTTTAACGAACAAAGTGGCTCACTTATTCCTCTATAAGCATATTCCCAGCAATTTCTTTTGAAAAGTGGAAGCAAAATAAATAAATAAATAGATTAAATAAACTTTTAACATTTAAGTACCTGTGGGTATTTTTGTTAGTGAGTTACAAAGAACTGAGTAAGGGCATGTCCATCTGCATCCTGGGAGCAGCCTATGTCTTGCTCCCCTGGCTAATGAAGCCCTATATGCACAGCCTGGACCCCACCAAGGAGCACTTCAATGCCAGGCTGAGCAGGTACCGCATGCTCATGGAGTATGCATTCGGCCATTTAAAGGGGAGGTTCTGGAGTCTCCTCACATGTCTGGACCTCAGCAAGTCAACATCCCCCTCATGGTGGTGACCTGCAGTGTGCTCCACAACCTATGTGAGAGCAAAGGGGAGACTTTCCTGCCAGGGTTGAGGACAAAGGCTAAACAGCTGTCCAGGGCATATGAGCAGTCCACCAGTGCCATTCAGAGAGTACATCAAGGGGCTGTTCTCATGAGGGAGATCTTGAAGGAGAGTTTCATCCAAGGCCAGCTATGAGACTCTCCCACATGCCTCTCCACAAGGGGACCCTGTATTCCCTTTGTGTGACTTTCCTCCCCAACCCCTCCATTCCCTTGTCCTCCCTTCTACCCCTCCCCTGAAGAGAAATAAAAAAGCTTGTTTATTGGGGGGGATGTACAACTGGGGAGGGACTGGAGAATGAACCTGGAATGGGGAAGTGAGAGGAAGGAGGGGGGCTCAGGGATGGAGCTGGGGCCTGCCTTGGGTTGTTCAGGAGGTTTCGGCTGCCTGAGAGGTCCCACTGCCCAGTGTTCTGGGGCCCCAACAGCCTCTGTGGGGGGCTAGGAGGAGAAGCCATGGGGGTGGGGAGGTGTCTGGTGGCCTGTTCTATGCATAAGACCATGGCTTCATCACTGAGGTGAGGGAGGAGCACATGGCCATGTGCTGGTATGCTAGATCGTTCCAGGAGGCCTTCCACTGCTCCTGGTCAATGGCCCATGCCTGTCACTCCTCTTCAAGCCCCTAGATGAGGGACTGAAGGCAGTCCATCTGCTCCCTCATTAGGTCCTCTTCCTCCTGCTGATCCTATCCAGATGGCATGGGAGCTGGGGGACATGCTACACTCGCAGCTGGCCCAGCTGTGAAGAAAAGTAACTCGGGCAGTCATCCCAGGTGACACTGTGTATGAAGCCCAGCCCTAATCCCTGAGCTGACACCTAAAGTCTCAGTTCAGACAATGATGATGTGCTTTGAGCAAGGCCATATGTTGTCTAGACAGTGGGCACTTTCCAACAGGGGCACAGATGTCTCAGGGAAGTATCACAACACCCACGTCCTGGGGACAAGCAGGCATAGGAATGTACTGGCCGGGCCAGGAGCCTGCTGGTGGGAGGGAGGGATGGAGCGGTTCAGCTTCCTATGGTGTTCTGCTCATGCTGGGTCTGGCACTGCAGGCATTCCGGAGAGAGAGAGAACTTCTATCCCTGCCCACTGGATGAGGGGGCGGTAGTGTCGGGGAGGTGTATGCGAGCGGCAGAGGCCACTTTCCATAGAGAGTGCTACTGGGTTTCCCTCATCTTCCTCCGCCCAGCAGGTTCTCATGCACAGGATCAGTCTCCTCCGCATCACCACACTTGACCGGGAGCGGATGCTGCCTGAGTGTGGGCATGAGCCTGTGCCATGTGCGGCACTGCTGTGTGGTTCCATGACCACAGACTCCTTAGTGGTGGCTTGTCATGGGAAGATGTCCCACCGCAGAGGCTGGAGTAAGACAGGCCCCTCCAGGAACCTTGTGAGAAAGATCGAGGGGTTCCTGTATGAGAGTGTCAAGGGGCTGAATGCTCCGGACTGGCTCTCCATGTGCATCCACCTGCTCAGGCTGTTGTGTGACCCCAGGCCGAGCTAGGAGTGCGCAGCTCCTCATAGCCTAGCCCCTACCGCTGCATGTAGATAGGGAAAATTATAGAACTTACCTGTAGTGCCTTCCCCGGGATCATCCGAGGTCTGGGAGACAACCTGGGAGTGGGGGACGAGGCTGAGGATCAGTGCCTGGCTGGCAGGTATGGTGTCCTAGCTGGCCTGCTCCTCCTCCTTCTCCTGCTCCTCCTCCTCATCCACAACCCTGACCTCGTGGAGTCTGATGCTGGGCGTATCCTGGCCGGACTTGATGATGACAGGGAGGAGGTAACCACTATGCCCCCTCCGAGGATGGCATCCAGCTGCTTGTAGTAGCTGCATGTGTGCAGTGCTGCCCCAGACCCTCCACTCTGCTTCCTGGTCTTGTCATAGGCCTGCTCCTTAATCTCCATCTGGACCTGCTCCAGGGTCTGGCTGTGGCCTTTGTCTGCCAGGCTGGCGGTGATCCAGCCATAGACATCTGCATTTTGCTTTCTGGTGCGGACATCACGGAGGTTGGTCTTCTCCCCCAGGAGGTCCAGGATCTCTGCACCAGTCCAGGCCGGAGTTCTCTTGAGTCCATGGCCAATGGCAGCCAAGGGAGCAGCTGGTGTGCTAATAGACATAGGAGGGTCTGAGGGAGCATTGGGGTCTGGCATGGCTCCTGGGATGATGCTGTGTGGCATGAGGCTGGCAAAGCTCTTCCCCTGGCACAAGCCCTTCTCCTGTTACCTGTAGTTTTGAGCTCTGCAGGAAAAGGGGAACAGTGGAAATGGCAGGTGTAGCCAGAGCGGTCACAAGTGCACCTGTGAGAGACCTCTGGAGGCAAATTACTTTGACTTAGCCACACTGGATCATCCATACTAATGCTATTTTGAAATTAGAATTTCAAAATAAGTGTTATTCTCTGAGGAAAGCAGGAGTACAGATTTTGAAATAACCAGCCTGTTATTTTGAAATAACGGGCTTGGTACTGTGGACACTCTGCTTATTATTTTGAAATAACCAGCTGTTATTTTGAAATTGCTCCCTAGTGTAGACCAGGGTTAAGAAGCATTCTATGATTTGTTGGCAAAAAAATCTGATTAAAAATAGCTGTTTAAAATAGGTAAACATGGCATACATAATGAGCTCAGCTAGAAATTGGGTTTGGACCCAAGTGTCTGTCAATACCACCAAGTATTTTCTCGTCAACGGGGTGTACCACTGCTGAAGCATGGGCAAAACAAACATTAAAGAGAGAGAAATGTTGTATGTTAAATGTTCTGGAAACTGGCGAGGAAAATATCATGGTGTATAGAGCTGTTCATGAAACATCCTTTTTGGACATTTTGTATGTTTACATATTGGGTGAAAGTATGGTATCATGTGTACATATGGTCTAAATTTCTGGGTGGATTTTTGTTTTGGTTTTGTTGGGGATTTTTTTCCTGCAGAAGAAGTCACTTCTTATGCTGTGGTATGTTAACAGGGTTTGACAGAAATATTTCCAAATGAAAACATTATTTCCTTCATCATGCTCATTAGTGCTAGCTCTTGACAAGCATGTTTGCTAATTGATTGGTTATGTTAGAGCTGCAGAGCTAGTTTCAGAAATGGTTAGCCTTGATTGTGGCAGCACAAGAATCTTCACCCATGTGAAAAACCTGTGTATATTTACATGCAATTATGTTTGCACATGTTTGGGCTTGATCCCTTTATTTTCCTGAATAAGGACCTGTCTTTCTCTTCTATATATAAAATGATGTGTGATGACAAGATTGAGATAGACCAGTGACAGTAAGACTTTATGGCCAAGGAGATTGGTGATGGAATATATTTGCTTTCATCTCTTAGCTACAGGTTTAAATCCAGCTGAGGCCAAGCATGGCTTAACTCAGTGTTACCAGTAAGCAGTCCAATGTTTAAAATTAATTCAATTCAAGTTGAGAGAGGTTCAGAACACATAAACCATCACTACAGATGAAAATAATTAACACACACCATGGTGGCCTCAACAAAGAGGCCATGGATTGAATGGGCATGGAGACTACATTACATTTTTTAAATGTCTTTTGTATCCTTATCCCTAGAGAGTTTATCTTTTCTGGAAAAGAATTAAACTGCATTCATTGTCAAGAATCTGGCACCTCTGCTGCCCAGCTTTGCCAGTTTTATAACTGAATAGAGAGTTTCATCTTTAGAAATAGTATTAATCTAAGAACAAAGTAAAGTTTAAGAAAAGTTTGGAAAATATTAACCTACATAAATTACTGCCCTGGATGACATGCATTCTAAGGTACTGGAGAAATTAACTAATGCAATCATTAACTATTTCTGAAAAAATATAGACAGTTGGGGGAAAGTTGCAGGATGTTTAAAGGGTTGGGATTCAGCTTAGCCTATGCCAGATACAGCTCACCTTCCAGGATAGAGGGGATGGACACAAAGATCATCTAGACCTACTGAGAGATATAAGGGCAGACTATAGTCATTCAGGTTCAAGGGGATACTCCTTTAAATATTGGTTGTACAGCTGCGTCAGGCAGTAGTGAGGTGGTCAAGGCTGGTTATGTAGGAAGAGGCCCTGGGAAAAAAGACTAGGCATTTGGGGAAAGGGGGCAGAGAGCCCAATTATTTAGTGTTCCATGACCAGAAATGTATAATATTGGGTGGGCACATTTGCCTCTGTACTGCCATCTTATGAGGTGGTACCCCCACCCTGTTAACAATGGGAAGAATTGATTAGAATGGAGGAGGACTAGAAGCTGTGTTTAGATAAGGGCTAAAAATTGCCGAGGAAGGCTCTTGTGTCTGACTAGAATATAGGTGAGAGCTGTGTTGTGTTTCTTTCTAATTAATTCCGGAAGGAGTGAATTTTTGTGACTTCTAAGAAGGTATAGCAACCTAAATGTGGAAGCTGGTGGCTGACTAACTGAGAAGAGAAACAGATAACACACAGAGAAAAACTGAGACAATGGACAAGTCTGCAGCTGGACTGGAAAGTTGCCTTCCATAGGGAGATACCAAGAAATTGCAGAAATGGAAATATAACACTGATTTTTTTTTCTAAAAACCAGTCAGTTTCCCCGGCTTTTTGATCAAAAATATTTTGATGGGAATTTTCTGTTTTGCTGGTGATGATGGAAAGAGCTCAGGTTGACTTCAAAGTGTAAGTTAGGGAAAAATACCTAAAATTCTATGAGATGCACTTACAGAGATTCCTATAACAAATTGAAGAAAGAATAGGAGAATTTGTGTGCATAACCACAAAATATAGCAACAAGTACAAAATTTTTTGTGCAACTTTATTTCTTGATCTTTATTGAAGTCCAAAAGTGAAAGCTCTGACATATCAGATAAAAAAATTTGGAGATATAATACAAAAATGCATGTTTAAGATGTACATCTAGTATTAAGAACTAATATTTCATAAAACTGAGGAGATAAAGTTTGATAGTACAGAAGTGAAAGCACACAGCACTGAGGGTATGTCTAGACTACATGGCTCTGTCACCAGAGCCATGTAGATTAGTTTACTAGACATACCCAAATGAAGCCGCGATTTAAATAATCGCGGCTTCATTTACATGAAAATGGCTGCCGCGCTGTGCCGGGGATCAGCTGTCCCGGCACAGCAGGGCAGTCTAGACACGCCGCGGTCGACAGGGAAGTCTCTGTCGACCGCTCCATTATGCCTCGTGAGGAGAAGACAAAAAAGAAAGTTACCCAGCAGTAAACAGAGGAGAAGAAAAAATGAAGTGAAGGAAGGTAATGAAAAGAAACCCACATTAATTCACTGTCATCCAAGTTGTCAATTAGTTTAAATTCTTTTTTGTTTTATTTTTGATAAAGATAATTTTGTCCATTGGGAACTGTCCCAAGAATAGAACCACCAGTATTATATATATTACTAATAAGCCCATGAGACTATAACAACTTTCAGTTACTATCCATCTGAGGTTTACTCATATTCTGAACCTTTTGCTTTCACCTGCTGTCATGTGCAGTTCTTACTAACAAACAGTAGTGTAACTGTATCCTACTACATAGCACTGTGTAGGCTTTTTTCTTCCATCAAATTAAATATCTGTTAGTCTTTTAACCTATGTGACATTCTTTTCTCTTACCCACTTACTCAAACAGGTGTTTTTGTTAAATATAATCACACTGTCTGAGGAAATCATCAGTTCCACGGGCTTCTGAAAATAGTACTTTTGAATAAACTATGACATTTTAATAATTTATTCTGTTCAAGTCTTTAGGCATCTCTTTCTTGTAGTAATATTTCCTCACTTCTAACAAGCCTCACCAATTTCTTCAACACGTCATGGATCTATATTTCTTTATATAACAACAATGTTTCTTGAACACTTAGTCAGTACAGCTGGTTTCCATGTGTTATCTTTGACAGTATCTCCCTGTTGAGATAAATATTTGGCATATGTGTTTATAATATTGTCTTTATTATGGCTTTTACTGTTTCTCTCACCCTTCAAACTTGATCTGGTGCTGGCATCAATAGAAATGTTTTCATTATGAAAAAGGGTTCTGGTTCTTCTTACCAGTAGTAGTTAGTTCCTTCAGTAAGAGGGTTTCTTAAGATCAGTAAAGCTGAATAAACTCACACACATGTGTATTGTTGGTAATACCCGCCACAGTCTGGGATTCTCTGATGTTTGGTGTAAATGATTCCTTATAGCTTTTTTGAAAACCAAAAACCTCATCTTGTGAATAGAGCAGGCCAAGAACACATCCAGCATAGACCAACGAGTATGCTTCTGTCTGGAGTTAATTAAATTTTGGATAAAAATGACTTTGAGGTCCAATAGATTCTGGTACCTGTTTATGATAGATTTGATACCTGTTTTGAAATTGAAATGCCTATTAAATATTTGAAAACTGGATACAGTTTGCAAATGTATTAATTGATAAAGCACTGTTGTCACGTTATTGGATTTTAAGGGGAGCAGCCAGATTACTGCTGTGCCCACGGGGGGGGCGGGGGTGTCTATACAAAGTCTATACAAAGGGGGCCATGTGAGGTGTCAAATGAAAGCTTATGTCCTACTGATTCTATGTATGCTACTCATGTACTTGTGTGATATCTGTATGTGGAGTTATGAATATGGACTCTGTGCTTGTACTGTGAATGTTCTCTACCTGAGACAGAGCAGTGGGCCTGGACTGCCTGCTGTAAGGAAGGAATGTCCAATGAATGACTATGCTAACTAGCATGACCCCAAGGACAATGGCTCTCAAGGTGGCCAATATACACCTGAGGAATGCGTCTGGAAACCTGCAAGCAATCAGGGCATAATGGCTGCCAGCATGTGAAACACAGACAGGTCACTTGACCATGTGACCCGCTCCAGCTTGGGAGAACCAGGAATGGATATAAAAGTGCCATGAGGCAGACTCCATCTTGTCTGTAATCTTGCTATTGATCCCAGATGCAGCCTTGCGAGGGACAGAGCCGGGAAGGATTGCTGACCCATCCTCACATAGGATGTACACCAGAGACTTTTAAGATAGCAGTTTGTAACACCTCTGCTAAGAACCTACATCCAGAACTTGGTGATTGGTGCATGTAATGTATTCTCCTTAATAACCTTACTCTCAACCTTTCCTTTCTTTTATTACTAAACCTTTAGATTCTAAAGGATTGGTCCAGCGTGATCTTGGGGGTAAGATCTAAAGTGTAAATTGACCGGGGATCTGTGGCTGGTTCTTTGGGACTGGGAAAACCCATTTGGGATAGGTGAGATTGGGTTCTATAACCCCTCACCTGTGTGTAAGGCCCAGGGCTGATTGTGGCATAGGGAGAGCTGGGGTGTCTGAGGGATTTTGCTTGTGAGGCTCTGGTGACCGGATTGGCAGCTGAAGTGCTTGGTGTGACTGGTTTGTGGCCTATTTCATAGAATCATAGAACCATAGAGCTGGCAGAGACCTCAGAAGGTCAAGTCCAGCCCCCTGCTCTAAGCAGGGCCAATCCCAACTAAATTTGGGAAAGGTCTCCAGTCTGGGGCTGTAAGCAGCCCTGGTTTTGAGCAATTTGCCCTGAGCGGACACCCTCAGCAGTGCCCAGACCTGGCCTGGTCCGTCACAATTGTCCCCAACCTTATTGCATGTTTTTAATGTATCAGTAATAGTACCTAGGAAGCTCAGAAAAATGGCATTGCGAATCATCTAATAAATTTGCCTATATTTCATAGGTTTAGGGGGCAAAAGGAATCATTATGATTACTAAATCTAATCTGCAAAGCACAAGCAACAAGTATTTTCCCTTTTGTTGTTAGTTTACTTTGTATCATCTGTAAGAGAATGTCTGCACTTTCAAAACAACAAGGTGACCATCCATACAGCAAGCCTGTTATTTTGAAATTATTTCAAAATAACAGGCTTGTTATTTTGCAATAACTCCTGCTTGTCATGAGGAATACACATTTCAAAATTGTTATTTCAAAATAGAGTTAGTGTGGATGCTTAGCTGCTGTTATTTCTAAAAAATTGGCCTCCAGAGGCCTCTCACAGCTGCCCTTGTGGCCACTCTGGCCACACACCAGACAACTCCACTGTTCTCATTCTCCTGTAGACTTTAAAGCTGCAGGCAGAAGAGAAAGGGTTTGTGGTACCACACGAGCCTTGCCAGCTCTGTGCCACACAGCAGCCTTTGTTTGAGCCATGCCAGACCCCATCTCTTCATCTGCACCCGCCATGATTGCCAGCATGCCTGCAGCCATTTTGGAAGCCCCTGGCCAGGGGTAAATGAGGGCACTGGCCTGGACTGGTGTGGAGATCCTGGATCTCATTGAGGTCTGGGCAAGAAGACAAACCTCCAGGACCTCTGCATCAGAAGGTGCAACACCGACATCTATGGCCAGAAGGCCACCAGTCTTTCCTAGAAGGGGCACAGCAGCACCCTGGACCAGGTGCGGATGAAAATTAAGGAGCTCTGGCAAGAGTATATCAAGGCCAGGGAGGAAAGTTCCCACTCTGGGGCGGCACCACAGACTTGCCACTACTATGAGTTGCTGGATGCCACTGTGAGGTGAGGGACCTGTCACCTCCCACCCCACCTCATCATTGATGCCAGACAGGCCGCCACCACCTGGGGGATATTCCAGTTGCCGAGGTCCAGGTGGTTGAGGAGACTCCAGAACCTCCACTTCAGAAGGCTGAAGGCACCCACAGGGCAGAACAGGAAGTGCCACCAATTCTGCTCCCTCATGGGACAGGGACAGGGCTCACTGGGAGATGCTCTCCTTCTCCCCTGGCCACAGGGCCTACTATACGCCTTCCCACCATTCCCGCTAATCCACAAGGTCTTACTCAGGGTGCGGGAGTTCAGGGCGTCCCTGATTTTAATCGCCCCGGCCTGGCCCAGGCAGCACTGGTTCTCAACCCTCCTCAACCTGTAATGCGAGAGACCCATGACCCTCCCGTTGCTCCTGGACCTGATTACTCAGGACTCGGGCAGGCTCCACCACCCGGACGTGCACTCGCTGCATTTGACAGCGTGGAAGCTCCGTGGCTAACGGCCAAGGAACTTCAGTGCTCAGAACAGGTCCAGGAAGTCCTGTTGGGTACCCGGAAGCCCTCCACTAGGACCACATACCTGGCTAAGTGGAAACGGTTCTGTATCTGGGCTGCCCAGAAGGGGGCACACCCACGGCGAGCTGCGATCCCCTTGATCCTGGATTACCTGTTAGACCTCAGGACCTCTCTTCCTCCTCCATCAAGATTCACTTGATGGCCATTTCAGCCTTCCACCTGGGGGAAAGGGGAAAAACTCTGTTTGCTAACCCAATGGTCAACAGGTTTCTGAAAGGGTTGGACAAGCTCTACCCACACGTCCACCAGCCCGTCCCTCAGTGGGACCTAAACCTGGTCCTTTCCAAACTTATGGGACCCCCGTTTGAACCTTTAGCAACGTGTTCCCTTCTATACCTGTCTTATAAGGGGTCTCTCCTGGTGGCACTCACATCTGCCAGGTGGGTATCCGAGCTTGGGGCACTCACCTTGGATCCCCCTACATGGTGTTTTTCAAAGACAAGGTTAGGCTCTGCCCCCACATAGCTTTTCTGCCCAAGGTGGTGTCTTCTTTCCACAGCTCCCAGGATATTTTCCTGCCGGTCTTTTATCCCAAGCCGCACGCGTCTGGGAAAGAACAGGTTTTACACACTCTAGATGTATGCAGGGCATTAGCTTTTTATTTACACAAGACAAAACCATTCAGGAAGTCATCGCAACTCTTTGTGGCCATCACCAAATGAGCGAGGGGTCAACCCGTGTCCTCCCAGCGGATCTCCTCCTAGATAACAGCTTGTATCAAGGAGTGCTATGCCCTAGTGAGGTACCGGCTCCATCCCTTAGAGCACACTCCACGAGAGCTGTGGCAGCCTCCACCGCTTTCACGGTGCAGGTTCCCATCCTGGACATCTGCAGAGCTGCGACATGGTCCTCTGTCCATACCTTCGCCAACCACTATGCGCTAATGCATCAAGCCAGGGAAGACGCTGCCCTGGGCAGGGCGGTCCTCCACTCCTCTGTAGCTTCAACATCCAGCCTTTCTCCATAGGTTCTGCTTTGGAGTCACCTAATTAGAATGCACATGAGCAATCACTCGAAGAAGAAAGAACAGTTACTTACCTCATAACTGTGATTCTTTGAGATGTGTTGCTCATGTCCATTCCAGATCCTCGCCCGCAGCCCTTTCTCCAGAGTATTCCGGTAGGAAGGAACTGAGTGGGTGAGGGGGCCAGCGGGGGTATATATGGGCCGATATACCAGCGCCACTCCAGGGGGCTCCCCGCTGGCCCTAAGGGTACTGCTGAGGGAAAAACTTCCGACGATGCATGCATGCTGCATGTACACACCTAATTAGAATGGACATGATTAACACATCTCGAAGAATCAGTTACGAGGTAAGTAACCGTTCTTTCTGCATGAAGAAGTTCTGGAGCCACTGCTGTCATCCCACCACTGCATGAAAATGTGGTCCCACCAGTCGGAATTGGTCTCCTGCCACTGGAAGCGGTGTTGCACAGTGAGCAGGGGAGGATGGAAGGGAATTTGGTACATGAGGAGCGCCAGGGCCAAGGTCAAGAGGTCCCCCCAGTCCGGGCTGGTTGTCATGCTCCTGCAGCACCATGTAGGCAGTCTGTATGACCTGAGCCATGAGGCGCAGCAGGAGGCCCAAGAGCCAGTGACTGCTTTGCAGCAGCTCCAACTCCATGATGAGAGTGCTGTGGTGTCCGCAAAGGCAACCAGAGCATGCAGCATAGGTGTGCTGTCCTGCAAGGGGGTAGTCAGCAGAGAAAAGGCATATGAGACGCAGCTGTAGAGAGGAGCTCCGTTGTGGGGTCATCCACTCAATTACTCCCCCTGGGGGAGTAGTTGAGCCTGCTCTTGAAATTACACCCCAACTCCACATGTCCATCAATTTCTCCCCAGGCCTAAACCCCTGGGCCTCTCATTGTGGCCATAGGGCCTAAATCCAGAAGTTAGTGCTCAACACCCCTTTCCCTGCAGCAGTGCAGCTTAGCACTTAGAGTCACTAATAAACACCCCTCTCACTGGGGCAGTGCAGCCCAGCTGCCAGAGTCACTAATAAATGCCCTTTTCACTGAGGCAATTCAGCCTAGTAACAGGAGTCACAGGAGTCACTCTCATGAGGCCAGTGCAGCCTAGTAGCCAAAGTAAGTATACAGCAGGTACAGACCCCACAGGTTGGGGGATTGAGGCAGGGGGTAGGAGGACCCAGGCCCTCCCTGCTCCACCAGGTCCCAGCCCAGGGCCCTGATAGCAGTGGTACAGGCCTCTGCTTGCTCAGTGGGGAATCCCACCACAACACGCTCAGAGCCACAGGAAACAATCTGACACTCTGAGCTACTTCCTACCATACTCCACTGGAATCTCTCCAGGGTCCTTCCTCCAGATCCTCTGTAGTGCCAATGTCTTGCTGGCTGTTTTCCAGGTTCAGTGTCTCTGGTGGTTCACCTGCAAGAGCTCTGGCAGAGCCTCCTTCCTCCCAATCTCCTTCAGTAGTGTAGATGTCTTGCTAACTGGCTTCCAGCCAGTTCACCTGCAGGAGCACAAGCAGTACCTCCTTCCTCCTCCACAGCCAGCCCAGACTGAGCTGCTCTCTAAGCTTTTATACCTGGGCTGCAGTCTGAGCATGCCCAGCCGGGCTGCGGGGGCAGGACTGCTTCAGCTAGGTGAGCCTGGTTAGGCTCAGCTTTCCCAGTGCAGAGCTGGTACACCCTGTCACAAGCGCCTTTAAGCATGAATCTCAGCTAGCCTTGCAAAGCAGCTACAGGAAGTGACTGCTCTCCTGATGCCCTCCCTGAAGTGCTTCCAGGGGACTTTAAATGCAATTCAGGCTCCAGTCAGTGTGGGTGTGCTATTTAATTTGAAATCATTTTCCAGTGTAGACATAGCCTAAGTGTACTAGGCCTTCAGAGTGCATGCTGGTGCCTGCCCCGAAGAGTTTATAAACTACTGTTGAATTTAAAAGGGAAGTATAGGTAGGTAGATATGACAGTAAGGGGCAAGCAAATAGATTCATTATACATGTATTAATTACATGGCTATTCAGAGCACACATAATTGCATCTTGGTGATTAAAATGGGTTTATATTTCTAAGAATTATGTGAGAATTAACTTGTTCTAGAATCTTCACCCTTCATTCCTTTACCCCCAGTCTTTTTTCTTCTCCTCCTCTATTTCCATATTCAACTTTTGGAGTTTTTTAATCTTATTTAAGTTCTTTTTATCTTACAAGTACTGTCATAGTTACCTTACATGTCCAACAACAAATTATATTGTAATGCAACCTCCCAATACATATGTGCCCAATTGGGGTAAATGTATGACCTTATTATTGTAACCCTCATCCTTTACCCCATCTCTCCATCATTTATGATTCTCCTTTTGTATCACACATAAAATTAGATTAGAGGTTTTTTGTTTCATATTTTTTCATAAAAACAGAATACATGGAACTCCATCTGAAATTAATAGAACCCTTGTGGAAACATTTATATATTTATATAGACAGCCACAAAAAAAAATGCAGAATAAAAATTTTGTATAGATACTAATCTTTTATATCTTGCTGATAATCATTAATCGTTAATTTGTCAGTCAATGACCAGTAATCATTTACAGCTATATGTTCAACAAATGAGTTTAAATCACCTGAATAATTAAATAATTTATTTATTTAAATTAATGTATTAATTAATTTCTCTAGAAAAGTCCATTTTGATTGTATTGCTTATTACATAACCAGTTATAGCACACTATTGTAAGAGGCACATAGTTACCAACAGTCTGGGTCCCTGCAGTCTGCTCCCAATCTATCATAGAATTTCTAACTACCTTCTTCTGTTAGCCTGTCATCATTATACCCCTAGGTTTTTTGAGCATCTGCAGTTTTTTATTTCTATTGGTCCTCTTTTCTCAACCAAATATAACTTGTTTTTCAGTGCACTTCAAGACTTTTATCCTATTTCATAAATTTCCCGTGAAACAACTGCTGCTTACCAACCTTGCTGATATGTTATATTTATGTATATACCTGTCTGGTGCAGTTAGGACATTGCTTGTTCAATCAAAAGAGCATGACATTGTGCTATCTGTCTTGCAATATTAGCAAGCTTGTATTTTTTCTTTCTTCGCCTGAACAAAGAGGATTATGGGACTCTGGTTCATGAGCAAGTTAAAAGGCCTGGTTCATAGGCCAACACTCTTATTTCTGCAAACACATATGTTCACTCACATAAGTTCAGTGGGACCATTCAGGTGAGCAATATTATCTGTGACCCTCATCACTATAGTAGTTAGGCCCTGGTCATGCAATGAGCAATGTGCATACAGACTCTTGTATCAAAAGCAAATCCCCTTGAAATCAACTGGGCTCTTCATGGAGCTCATTACAGAATCTGGGTCTTATATTATATATTTCTAGGACTTGTACTATGTAACAGATTATTTCAGTATGTGATTAAAAAATATATAATTCAGACAAAAAGCTAACAACATATACATGGACTTCTTTAAAACATTATTTCATCAGTATTATATACTGACAGTGGAGTTGCTATCTAGGTATGTAACAGGTTATAAATCATGGCTTCCTGGAAAAGCTTGCAATAGTTTGTCCAGAGAAGTGTTGATTCAGAAACCAGCAGTGGTTGGCAGTTGTCATTTTGTTAAATATCCCAAAATAAACATGAAAAGGTTCTCTCAACTTAATCTACTACATGGCGTTCTCTTTTATGTGTATGTTTATATTATGCCCCAGGCTGGAAATATTACTTTGGATTTCTTCAGAGTATTCTCTGTCACTATGCTTTAGATCTGTGACTCCCAACCTTTCCAAACTACTTTACCCTTTCAGGAGTCTGATTTGTCTTACACATCATCAAGTTTCAGCTCACTTAAAAACTGCTTGCTTACAAAATTAGGCAAAAAATACAAAAATACCACAGCACACTATTACTGAAAAATAGCTTACTTTCTCATTTTACCATATAATTAGAAAACAAATCGATTGGAATATAAATATTGTACTTCTATTTCAGTGTATAGTATATAGACAGTATAAAGAAGTCATTCTATGTATGAAATTTTAGTTAGTACCAGTTGAACCTCACTAGTCCAGCACCCTCGGGACCTGACCAGTGCTGAATGAGAGAATTTTCTGGACCAGGGATGTCAGTGTGATCTAGCAGCATTACCAACATTTCCACTGCTTTCTGGGCTGTTAGAGGACATTTAGGGGTAAATTAGAGCTAAATAACAGGATAGAACACTGAGAACTAGGACTGGTGGCTATAAACAAACTTTATGGGACTGTGGGAAACTTGGCCAGACCCATGAAAAGTAGACATCCATCTAACTAAAATCACTGTAGTTGACAAATTTTTCCAGACCAGAGAGTTCTGGACTAGAGAGATTCAACCTGTACTGACTTCACTAGTGCTCTTCATGTAACTAGTTGTAAAACTAGGCAGGTATCTAGATGAGTTAATGTACCCCTTTGTTGGGAACCATGGTTTTACATGGTGAGTTACCTGGTGCCTTATTTCAATTTCTTCAGTTTGGTGTTAACATAATTTGGTTTTCCATTATTTCTTCAGGTGGCATGGGAAACAGCATAATATGGAGGCATCTGTCATGGCTCCATAGTCAAGGCTGAGTTCAATTTTGCACTTGAAGTGGGATTTTAACCTATTTTATTTATATAAAAATACAGTTTATTCTTCCCCTAAATTACTGTATCTACTCCGTACATGCAGAAGATTTCTTTAAGAATTTATAAGTAAATCTATAAATTAGATTTACAATTAATTATAAACTTTAAAAATAGCAGTCTTGTCAGAACTTTTTTGATTCTAGTGGTCTTAATAATGGAATAATACAGACTTCAAACTCTTGACATGGTTAAAACTTACTAAAAGATTGTGCATATAGATTTTAAAGAAAAATAGGATTAATGATAATTTTTTGCCATTATTTTTCACAAGTGAGTTTTGTTCTTCAGCAGATACTAAAGATTATCCTTTAGTAAATTCCACAAAGAATTGGCCTCCTTGGAATGGGTGCCTGCCTTATTTAATTCTTGTTTCTTTCAGTGACTTATATCATTTTTAATGTATCCTGTGACTCTAGTAACCAAAACCACATCACCACCAGGAGCAGATTCAAGGATATTATTTTTATTCTTATTTGATTCTATTTTGATTTTATTTGTGATATAGGTTTATACCTGTTAACATTCTGACAATTTGTGTCTGTGACCTGTGTGACAGGTACTGTATATGAGACTCAATTCTGCCACAGAGAACTAAAGATCATAGTGGTTGGTATCTGATTATACTGGTGAACATGGAGTAAGTATCATGGACTTAGAGTCTTTGTCTAATGGCTTATCATAGAGGCCAGTAGTGTCCATTTTCAACGCATCGGGTGAATGTACTATTTCAAAAAATTCAAAGGCTAGAAACAGTGCTTGAAGGGAAGTGCTCTTTCCTGTTGAGTAGTATGTACAGTGGAAGGAGAGCCCTCCTACAAATTCCCTGCCGGAAATTCCCCTGGTGCAGGAGAATCACTAGCAGGAAGAGTGCCAGCACAGCTGACTCCTGCACATCTCTCCTCATAGCCCATGATGCAGGAGGTGTATCAGACATAGATAGGAGTGTGTCAAGGGCTGAAAGAGGACTGGCTGAAGTGCACTACACTCTGGTTATTCTTAACTGGTGCATCATCCCTTGTGACCCTGAGCCAGCTGGCAAAGTTAGAGCAGTTCCCAGGGAAAGGACAGCAGATGCTCAGAATTATGCTGAGCCACATCAGAGCTGCTCCTGTGGCTACAAGGAAAGAGTTGGGGAGCTGACATCCTTTACCACCTTTCTGCAATGACAGGGTTGATTCCAATATTTTGGTTTAAAAGTTGCAATTTGGGGCTTAGGAAACACATTTTCAATTTGTAATCAGACTTCTTAATACAGTTCTTTTGAGAGCTATAATTTAGAACAAACAGGAGTGTATTTGGAGTTGACCGCGATATATGAGGTTGAAAAGTTAACAGATGCAATAAAAATAAACCTTCTAACACATTAGGAAATAAAGTGCTGACTGCTGAAAAGTACCTCATGGGATGCAAATGGAAGTTCCTAGGTGTCTAGCTGAAAAACCTTTGAATTCTTGCTCCTGTCCCATAAGGCTGAAGCAAAGGTACTAATTTGCAGCACTGGAGCCGTCCATTACCTGTTTTCATTGTAACCAGTTTTATGATTATACATGGAGCTATTTTATATTTCATATTTGTACTACAATATAGTAAATAAATTCTTAGGAAATTGCTATAACTTATCTTATGATAACTTTTGCTAACTTTCTCTTCTCTTATATGTTTTAAATGATGTAAATGTTTCATTGTCATGTCATGTTAAAAAAAAAAAAGCAATAGTCCATAGAAAGTAATTAGGAAACTTCCTCAAACTAGCTCTGCCTCACTTTTGCTTTGACAATGCATCATATATTTGTTAAAGAAACATCCAGCGAATATAACATTGCTCGATGTCCTGTGTAATTATCTGAAAGAGAATAGTAAGTGCTGAAATGGAAAAGACAATTTGGCACATATTTAGGACTGTAACTCAGAATTTATTCTGTATGCATGTGGGTTTTGTACATAAAACTTTGTGTTATTTTAACATTGAGGTTCTTCTGTTTCATAGAGAGACATTTTTAGTTTTGAAAGTACGTCAGCATTGAACTAGGTAATTCATTTGTCAAAACACAGGGGGCAGGGAAAGGGAGAAGTTTAAAATGCACCCCCACTGGCACCGTATGGAGGTAAAAAACTCAGTATGCTTATTGGTAGGTGACTTGACTATTGATTCTGCTGGAAAATTGTAAGTGTGGAGTCAATTCTGGTACTGTGCCATGGAATCAATTCCAGCATACCAGCTACCACTGATGGTCCAGCATAGACACAACAGGAAGCAAACAAGTAAGACTTTGAAAAAATGTACACTTGGAACACTTTGAAAGTACTAAAAAACTCTCTGCTAAAAACTTTTCCAAGTGCAAAATTGCTGACCCGGCTAATCCTCAGAACTGGATTGTTTGAGCAAATTGAACACTGCCATTTGCTTGCTTATCAAGACATGGTAGGTAAAATGAAATTCAGTCCCTAGGCTAGTAAATATTTTAAAAGGGAATTAAATGGAAAAATGTCATCTGGTGTATGATGGGAAAGAGACAAAGATGAAGCTCCAAATTGTCTGCTGCTGCTGCCAGTTTCTGTAGTGTAGTCACACCGGAATGTGGAGCACACATTCAGGAAGCCACATATAGCTCTCTGATTCTCTAGTGTATCTGTGCCATCCCCAACCCCTGGAATAGTTTAGAGCAATCTGAGAACAGCTGTTTAGTTTTCAAGGAGCCAGCTGCCAGCTGGGGTTTTCCAGAGCACAGCAGCAGCACTCCACCCATAGCCTTCCCATCCTTGTTATGCCATGAGTGTTTAGGGACTATGTTATCTCCATGCAGGAATTTACAGCTCTGGCCAGTTCCTGGCTGCTTTGTTCTCAGTAATTCAAGAGGGCTTCGCAGAGAAATCTGGACAAGAGACCCTGGGCCAAAGTAAATAAACAGGCTCTTCACTGGATACCTCTTATCAGAGTTGGTGATACCTTCTCCTGAGCTCAGAGCACCTGCTTAGTGTGTTCAAAGCCCTGTCATGTCGTCCTGTATTTGGTCAGTGAATCCACATAATTTCATATCCACTGGTTACACTCTAGCCTTTGTCTGATTCAGCCCATGTCAAGCCCTTCTTTCCTGTGTGGCTACAGAGACAGCACCTAGTGTTTGTAGCATGCAATGATATAAACTCTCCAAACATATCTCTACTGAAACTTTCCACCCATCCTATTGTGTAGAATCATGCTAGTCCTACTGCATTTAGGGGTTTCTGAGTTTGCAGATGGGGGGGATGTGTGATAGAATCTGACTTTCAAAGTAACTATCCCAGCAAAATAATGGTGCTTATGCAATGAGGAATCTTGTAAGTTAATTTTGTGCTTTAACTGTAACAATTTAATGGAGTAAGAGCCAGACGTTTTACCAGTTCTAGTCCTAAGCAACATGATTTCAGACATTATTTGACCTCAGATGTTTAATTGCAATAATTCAGACCTGTTTTAACTATGCATGAAATAAGACTTCAACAGCAGACCACAATAGACCATACTGTTGTTCTTTCTGGATATAATTTATGGTTTCTATTGCAGCATCTCAAATACGTAAGTATAAAAAAATCAGATCTGATATTTTTATGATGTCATGATGAGACCAAATAGCTCAAGGGTAGTTCTCATAACAAATTATTTCAGAAATCTGCATCAAATTAAGTTTCATGGTATAGCCAGAGGTGGAGGGGTGTGTGTGTGTGCATCTGTTGATAATATAAATGTGAAATACCAAAGTTTTAAAACATCTCAGTTGTTAAACTCAGATATTGTAATATTTTAAAAAGAAAAGAACATTTACCTACAGAAAAATGAATGAAATGTCTATTGCCCTATTAAAATCTATAGTTTGTGGGTGGTAGTTCTGGTATAAAACTAATACAAACAGTGTTCTTCAGTTTTTAACACAAGTCCCATCAGATTCTTTGGGTAAATAGCTAAATTATTTAATTTAAATTTAATTTAATTATTTAATTTAAATGTATTTATAAATTTTAAAAGCACAGCATCTAAGAACTAACCCTAGATCACCAGAATAATAAAGTAGAACTGCCCTCAGGATAAAAACTGGGTGAATACTGCAAAAAATATTTATAAATTTTCCAAATATATCTTGATATTATTCACAAACTATCTTTGTTGCCTGAGTAACTTTGACTACAAGAGCAACAAGGAGTCTGGTGGCACTTTAAAGACTAGCACATTTATTAGGGTATTGTTCATGAAAATCAAAATGTTTCACAAATATATGTGTGTTGATGCAAAGGTTTGTACCAAGAGACTTATTCATTCCCTTTTGTTTACAAGTCTCAACCACCTAGTCAGGGAGCAGAAACATTGTTATATAGCAAATATATGACACAGGCCAAATACCAAATTATGAACTGCAGTTTTGCAGAGAATATTACAAAGAAACTGTGCTGAAAGTGACATAGTGAATGTATTAAATTATTTCTAACTTGTAAAAATGGGTCTGATTTATTAATAAAAGAGAGCTAGGCTCTTTTGTGAATAGTTTGCCTCAGTTTAGCATGCATTCTGAAACAATAAATTCAACTTTACCATATATGGAATTTACTTATTAATTAACAGGCTACAGCCAAATTCTCTCCACTTTTCGCAGTGTGCACTGAAGCTTTTTCCAGTGCAGTACCTCCCAAAACATATATAGTTTTCCAATGTCTTTTATCTTAATTATTGATAGGTGCAAAATGACACTACAGTACTTTATATCAAAAAGCCCTATTTTCAAGATGGGCTGTGCAACACTGCTAACTTGTCGATCATTGTCCTGGCCTAACCCCCCTCTGGTCTTATCTTGCACTTTCCTCAGTGCAGTATACCAGCTGCTCTCCCAGCCTTTAAAGAGATGCTATTACATGTTTTAGCCCATTTTACGACCCCATCGTAACATCTGGAGTGTTGTGACCTAGGAATACATCAGTTCAGGTTTCAGCCTATTTTGATGTATAACCACCACATGCTCATCTGTCAGACAACCCACCAAGAATAAAAGAGACTCAGAATTTGATATTCCTGTTTTTGCTAATGTGAAAAAGACAAGTAGATAACTTTGTGATGAAAACAATTAAGGCCATCATAAACGGTATTTTAATTTGGCAGACTTATGTTTATGATGGAGAAATCACATAAGGTCAGAGAACAGCTTGTCCTGCTGTGAAATCATAGTACCTGATTCTGATCCCAGTTACACTGGCATAAATCAAGAACAACATTGACCTAACTGGATCTCTCTTATGAACATGTTTGTTGACCCCCTCAAAGATTCTAAGATCTGTGAAGCATGATTTCTCTTTACAAAATCTGTATTGACTCTTCCTCAATACACTGTTTTCCTATGTGTCTAGGTAGCAGGTTTAAAACAAACAAAAGGACATTTTTCTTCATACAGCGCACACTCGGCTTGTGGAACTCCTTGTCAGAGGAGGTTGTGAATACCAGGACTTTAACAGGGTTCAAGAAAGAACTAGATAAATTCATGGGGGTTGGGTCCATCAATAGTTATTAGACAGGGTGGGTAGGAATGGTGTTCCTAGCCTCTGTCAGAGGCTGGGAATGGATGACTGTAGAGGGGTTGCTTGAAGATTCCCTGTTCTGTTCAATTCCTTTGGGACATCTGGCATTGGCCACTGTTGGCAGACAGGACACTGAGCTACATGGACCTTTGGTCTGACCCAGTATGGCCATTCTTATGTTCTTAATAAGTCTGTTCGGGTATGTCGACACTACAGCATTATTTCAAAATACCTAATTTTGAAATAGTTATTTTGAAATAAAGCGTCTACAAAATGCATTCTGAAATAGCTTTTTGCTATTTCGAAATAGCGCGTCCATGCTGAGTGGACGCTGAATCGCATTTCAGGCCAGCCAGAACCAGGTCCGGCAGGGCATCAGGTCAGGAGTTACTGTGTGTGGCTGCTGCCTGAGGCTATCTGAGGCCTGTGCTTAAAGGGACTTCCCTTGGACAGCTGGTTCTCTTGCCTACCTGCTTGCTTGCCTACCTCTTTGAGGGACAGCAAAGCATTTTGTCTCTGCGTGCTCTGGTTGCCCTCACTCGGGACACCACAGCACTCTGCAACATGGAGCCAGAGCTGCCCCTGGGCACTCTGGTGCTTCTCTTGGACACGTTGCTGCGAGCCTGGCTGCACTTTCTGCAGGCTGCCATCTGGGAGGTCCATCGGGGGGCTGTCAGAATCCAGGAGGCCCTGTAGGAGAGCTTCCACCCTGAGGAGCACTAAGAGCCTCCCTGGTCTGCCCCACTGGGGGCTTGTGCCTCATTCCTCCCTCATGTCCTTCCACTTACCGCTCCCTAACCCCCCTTCCTGATGTCAAATAAAATACATGTATTTTCATGAACACAAACTCTCTTTATTTAACAAAACGGGGGTGGGGATGAAACTCTGGTAAGGCTGGGGAAAGGAGGCGGGAGAGGGGAAGACAGAGGGTGGGAGAGGGGAGGGGGAAACCTGGGAGGAGGGAGCTGGAAGGGGGAAGGAAGGGGAAGAAGGGAGAGGGGAAGCTCAGGGCTCAGGGTTGGGGGTCTCGCCTGACCAACTCGATTTTCATGCAAACCTGCTCCTGGGTTCTCGTGTGGCCTGTGGTGGCCAGGCTGGCAGCTATCCTGCCATAGATGGCCGTGTTCCTCCGTCTAGTGCGGAGATCATGGACGTTGGGGGCATCCACCCCAAACCTGAATAAGGTCCATGATCTCTGCCCTGGACCACGAAGGCGCCCGCCTTCTCCGGGCCCTGGCAGGCTCCTGGGAGCTGGCAGACTGCTCCTGGGGAGTGGTGGACGGCTGGCTGCCAGTGGCTTGCTGGTTTATGTTTTGGGGCTACTGGTTCAGGGCAGTGACTGCTGGCTCTGGGCTGGCAGGCTTGGAGCTGCCACAGGCACTGTGGCCAGAGTCTACCCCTTTAAGGGCTCCGGGGAGTGGGGGAGGGAGAGGAATGTTCTTGGTTGAGGCCAGAGTGGCCACCAGGGCACCCTGGGAAGGCTGGAGGCCCCCTATTTCGATATAAGTGTCTACACAGCACTTATTTCGAAATAGCAATTCTGAATTTGGCGTTATTTCTCGTGGAATTGGATTTACCAATTTCAAAATAAGCGCTCCACTATTTCGATTTAATTTCGAAATAACAGAATGGCTGTGTAGACGCTAGGATAGTTATTTCGAAATAACAGGTGTTATTTCAAAATAACTTTGCTGTGTAGAAATACCCTTCTTTACTAAAATTTCTGCTAATGTGACTGGTACTTACCAGCCTTTAATTTCCAGGATCACCATGGGAGCTTCTTTGAAAAATTGGTGTAATATTAGTTTCTATACCAGATAACTAGAGAATAGCTAATTTTAGTGGTGAATTACTGTGATGGGATTTACTCCCCACATTTACCATAATGGGGTTAATGTAGGCCAGATGAACCAATTAACCTATTAGGTGGCAGGGTGGAGGTATTTAGGTTGAGAGGACAGCCTGAATTAGGAGCCACTCACCTGTGCAGGGACAGTTGGTCTTCTTTAAAGCCAGAGATCTGGTAGTAGACAGGGGCCTACAGAGAGGAGGATTGTAGTAGCATCTCCTGAGAGAGTGTGCATGTGTTTTGAACCCATGAGGATGGGGTGGGTGAGGTTCTGTGGCCTGCAGTCCGTAGAATGTTAAGCTTAGATGATTACCTTCTGGCCCAGCTCGTGTACTTTTAATTGTTCTGCTAATGGCAACATAAAATTTCTTTCAAGAGGAAAAAATATGAATAGCATTTCCTATAACGTATGATAACAAATTTTTGCAGTACACCTGTCTGCTTACTATGCTCTGCTTGAAGTTGTTGCATGATGGACTTTGTATAGACTAGTCTTGCATCTCCAATTTTTGCATCTCCAGTGTTTACCTTGTTGGTTGTGAAGGAGTGGGGATGGATGGGGGTGTGTGTGTGTATAAAGTCCTAAAAACCCATATTTATAGTTAATCTGGCCCTGTAAATAGCTGATACAATATAATAATCATTATAAAAATGTTTTGTTTATTTTTAACATCTAGTGAGAAAAGATAGCTATGATTAAAGTACTGAAGTGGAACTTGAAAGGATTAATGGGACAAAAATGGACAAATAGTTGATTTCCAAAAAATAAAGTTTTGGACCACCCAAAACTATTGGTGAAATATATCCATAGTTTCAGTGGAAGAAACATTTTTCAGTGAGAGCTTGCTTCGCTTTCCCTTTATAACCTTTAACCTAGTGATTAGGACACTCCTGGGACATAGGAGACCCAGGTTTCTATCCCCTTTCAGGAGCAAGAGGCTTGACTTCAGCTCTCCTTCCTCCCAGGAGAGCACCTCAAACAAGACTAGAGGCTATTCAAGTGTGGGTTACTCTCAACTTCTATTAAAGTTCATCCTCCTTGCATAAATACTTAAATAGTAAAAAGGCAGGAGGAAGGGATGCTGTGAAAATGACTCTAGCCTGGTAAGTAAGGTACTCACCTGAGAGGTGGATTCAAATCTTCTTTGTGCTTAAGTCAGAGGCAAGATTTGGATCTATGTATCCCAGGTGAATACCTTCATCACCACACTGTTGAATCATTCTTTCTCTGCGGGGGTGGAATGAGGCTGTCAGCAAGGATTGAGCCTGCCCCTGCACGCACTGGGGTAGTGAGAGCCATAGGAAGTGGAGTGATCCAGCCCCAGCCTACTCTGCTCTGCTATGTCCTAGTCAGGTCACTCATTTCACTGCAGTGGCTGGAAGCAGAGAGCGCCAGGCTGCTTCACTTCCCTGAGCAAAGCAGCTGGGATCCGAGCTCTGGGGAGTGCAATGGGCTAGGGCTGGGTCGCTCCCCTTCCCACTGCCATGGTGAGTGTAGGAGGGCCCCGGCCCCAGGCCCCGACCCCGTGTGTTATGTTGCTCAGGGAAGGGGGTTTGAAGGAAGGAGTGCAAGGGAGGTGGTGTGGGGATAAAGCCTGGGGCAGAGCACGCAGGGTTGGCCCTGGGCCTGGCACCTCTGCAAGGATGTTTCTGCCTGTATACCTGCATACATTATCCCATCCCCCCAGTTTGAGTCTTGTACAAAATCTGATCATTTATATGCAGTATTATCCTATGGACCTATAATGTGTATATACACATCTCTGCAAAGCCGTTTATTTTCTAAACCAGTCATGTGTAGCCAGAGAGTAAGCTTTCTATTAAGAGTTCCATTTACTCACATCATGAGCTCAACTGTGTTAATTTACATACAGAGCTCCTTAGGGAGCTTTTAGCATTTTGGAAAACACACTTCAAGCCTGGGGAGGTTGGCTGTTTGTTATTTCCTGCATATTTGACAGCAACTTACCTTCTCTTTGTTCAACAGCAACAAAAAACATTAACAGCACTTATTCTCAAACACACTTCACAATGCACTCATGCAAGGATGTCAGTAGTTAGAATACATTTTAGATATTTTAAAAACTTGGACACTTTAGAAACAATTTTTTATATAAACATTCGTAACTTCCCACAAACCAATAAAAAATAAACAACACATGCACAATAACACACTTGGAATAGATTTTAGCTTTTTCCAAGAGTTTAAAAAAATTCCTCAAACTCTTCTTGGAAAACATCATTCATACACAATATAAAATGTTCCTTTGCAAAAGAGAATGATGCTCAGGACTTGGATTGCTATTTGGAAGTGAGGTCATTTATCAGACAAATATTAAGTATGGTCAATATAGCCTTTTAAAAAGTCTGGAACTATAACATTTTGAATCTCCAAAGTTAGTCTGAGTTTGCTTTAGTTTAATCCCTTGTCATATTACAAAGAGTGATCAAGCTCTCTTTTAAGTTATGTACTCATAGCTGAAATTTTGAATAATTTATCAACATTGGGCAACATTCTTAAGGTAGTATTAGAGAATGTATTGTCATACTCAAACCACCAAGATTGGAACCACTGAAGAATACATTTTCCCTGGCTTGGAGACAAGACTTTCTATATTCATTCTGTTTGGTACTTTTGTGACTATGGGAACCCTGCAGATTTGGAGGTGACTTTTCCCCTTGGATCATATGCACCCTCTGAGCTGGGAAGTCTTGTTCAGTGATAAATCTACATTCCTCTCAATTATTGCTAAGACACCCACAGGACTTTTGTGGACTTTTCAGTTTCTTATGACTCCTTTCATGTGTTTTTTACCTCTCCTTTTTCCAAAATGCACCATGCATAATGCATCCTTTTGTACTCAATTACATGATTTGTGGATACAAATATTGTACAAAATGACTGCAGGCAGAGCGTGGGGAGACTAGTCAAGTGCCCAATGTGAATCCCCTCAAAAAGAACCTACTCCCTAGAGTGGGGACTGAAACTCGGTTTTTCCCTTTCCAGCTGAAAACCCTACCCACTCAGCTATCGATACGATTGCCAGATACTTTCAGAAAAAATACCAAACATGGCAGAGGAAAAAAAATTGGTTGAGCAAAAAACAAACAAACAAACAAAAAACCCTACCAAAAAAAAGAGGCACTGCACCTTTAAATCCCCTCACTCGCTGCTCCCCCCACCAGATGTCCCAAGTGGCCTTCCGTCTGAGAAAAAGAGAAAATACCAGACATCTTATATGTCCGGTATTTTCTGGGGTTTTTTTTTTACCGGACAGAGGCCACAAATACTGGACTGTTCAGGCCAATACTGGACATCTGGCAACCCTAGCTATCGAGACATTCTCTTTCCACTTAAACCTGCATGAGTGTTCAAGTATTTTTTACACAGTGGAAGAGTGTTGACAAGAGAAGGTATTTTTCTGAATACCCATGGCTAGGGCACTCACCTGAGATGAGGAAGCTGTAGATTCAAGTCCCTGCTCCAAAGTGGGGATTTGAACCTGCCTCTCCCACATTCCAAATGAGAGCCCTAGCTATGGGGCTTTTGGGTATAAAGGGTTGGCATCACCAGTCCCTTTTTTACAAATGGCACCTAAATAATTTTGTAGATCTAAGCCAAAATTGGAAATACTTTGTTCTGGAAATGTTGGAATGGTTTGGGTTTTTTTGTCATTTAGACTGAAACCATTCACTGAAATCAATCTAAATTAGTGAAAAAAGTTCTCTGAATAATGTCTCCTGTCTCTGCTGTTGAGCTCATTCCAGAAGCACGTGGCTGGTGGAATGGGGCTGCCTCACTTACAAATCCTCAGGGTGTGTTAACAATACAAGTGCTACAGCCTCATAGCTGCAATGCTGCAGCTACTCTACTGTAGAGTAGACACTTGCTACAGTGACAGAAGCAGTATTTCCTTTGCTGTAGTAAATCTACCCCCTACAGAGGCAGTAGCCAGGTTGATGGAACAATTCTTTCATTGACCTAGCAGTGCCTATACCAGAGCTTAGTTTGACTTAATGTTTCTCAGGAGTTCTCAGGGGTGTGAACCAGGCTTCAATCTCTTCTTCCTAGTTTCAGTATGTGGAAATGAAGGAAGCAATGGATTTTTTTAAAAAATCTAAGGCACCAATATATGTCTGGCCCTGTTTGTTGGAGAGGAGTAATATAGTCCAGGGTATTTATTTTTCATTATTATTTCTTTCTCTTTTTTTTCTTTTGAGCTGGGGTGGCATGGAAGGAAGAAACAAGGCTTTTGCTGTCTTATTCCCCTCCCCCTTTTCCCAGATCACCAGAAGCTGTCCACAGGTTCCTCATGTGAATTAGGATCTGTAGCCTTAGAAGAAAGGAGCTGGGATAATAACACTGTGTACTACATCGCACATTCAGTCCCATCTGGATTCCTGATCTAAGAGGGTGCTGACTGGGTCAGCATTAATTTAGACAGGCTCTCCCACAATGTCATCTGGCTGATGAAAAAATTATGTGCTTCAATGATTATTTCAAAATTCCTTTTTAATTATTTTAAAATGCTACCTTCAAAAGAGTAGGATTAAAAGCTCTTGAAATGAAAGGGGAGAGAAAATGAGCTGTATCAATATAATCATGCAGATCTGTGATCCAGTTGTCTCTAACAATTGCAGAATTGTAAAAAAAAAAAAAAAATCAGCCAGAATTACAAATTATAGTTGGCAGCATTACTATAGAATATTAAAAATAGTATTCTTCATTCCACAATTAATTCCTATGACATAATTTATGAGAGGGACTTTGTCATCATCTTTGCTCTTCTGTGAATGATTAGAAGACTTTTTTTGGCACATCTCATAGACTGTAACTGTTGATACTATAAACAAGAGATACTTAAAGACAGATGTCCAAGGACTCCACACAAAAAAGAAAAATTCCCCTCACATTCTTCAAGTACATCTTAGCAGCTGCAGTAGTTGGCATTCACCATGAAATCTGTGCAACATTAAACTTTATGGTTTTCTAAGCATTTCAGGTACTATTTTATACTGTTCCGTTGTATCAAGCTTTCCATTATTTTTGGCTGTACATCCTTAGGAATGTCTGCTTCATTCAAAGGCTAGTGTTGGTGCCAGTCTTGCATTAAGAAAAGAAACTTAGATTGAAGAAACATATTATAAAGAAGGAACAACAACAAAAAATATTTCACACATTCACCTTCTCTTTTAAAAGACGATGATAGTTCTCATGGTATATTTGAATCACTTGGGAAATGTAGTGACTACATCGTATTTGCCAGAATTAGAAGCTTTTCTACAAGTTTAATTCATGTAGGTGCTTTATTTAGTTGGCTGAAATACTCAGAAAAATCGGAACATCTCTCAGAGATGGAAAATAGGCTTAACTCAGTCTAAAGAAAGCAAAAAAGAAGGTCTGGACATCTCTAACTAAAGCACCTGTTTGGGCCCATCCCATGGAAGAATGTTTTGACTTAATAAATTGTGTGATGAACTAAACTATTGATAGTTTGGATGACGATTAAAATATTTGTAATGGTGTTTCTTAGCTTTTTGGCTAGACTAATAGTCTGAGGTCAGCAAACAGCCACTTACTTAGCAAACTTACTTAGCATAGATTGGGACAGATTGTGCATTTAGGGACAGGCCTGAATGATGGGTGCTGTAGGCAACAGCACCCCAGGAGTAGACCCAGATGGCACACTGCCGTGACAGCACTCTCAGACACAGTCCCCTCACCATCTCCTTTGCCTTTGGTAGGGGAAGGGTGGTAACTTGCAGGTAACTAGGTTCAAGGGGGGCAAGTGACCAAAGCCCACTGGTAAGTGAACAACATGGGGACCTGGGAGATGGGTTGGAAATGGGTGGGAGCATGGGTTATAATAGAGACAAAGGAGGGACAAGGCAGAACTGGGGGCAAAATCAAATCAGTATCTTAGATGCCTGTATACAAATGCAAGAAATATGGGAAATAAGCAGGAAGAACTTGAAGTGCTAATAAATAAACACAACTATGACATAGTTGGTATCACAGAGTCCTGGTAGGATAATACACATGATTGGAATATTGGTATAGAAGGGTACAGCTTGCTCAAGAAGGATAGGCAAGGAAAAAAAGGGAGGAGGTGTTGCCTTATATATTAAAAATGTATACACTTGGACTGGAGGTTGAGATGGACATAGGAGACAGACTTGTTGAGAGTCTCTGGGTTAAGTTAAAAGGGGTAAAAAACAAGGGCAATGTCATGCTAGCAGTCTACTACAGACCACCTACCCAAGCAGAAGAGGTGGACGAGGCTTTTTTTAAACAACTAACAAAATCATCCAATGCACAGGATTTGGTGGTGATGGGGGACTTCAGCTATCCAGACATATGTTGGGAAACTACCACAGCAGGACACAGATTATCCAGCAAGTTCTTGGACTGCATTGGAGACAATTTTTTATTTCAGAAGGTTGAGAAAGCTACTGGGGGGGAGCTGTTCTAGATTTGATTTTAACAAATAAGGAGGAACTGGTTGAAAAATTGAAAATGAAAGACAGCCTGGGTAAAAGTGATCATGAAATCATAGAGTTCATGATTCTAAGGCATGGGTTCCCAAACTGGAGGGTGTGCCCACCTGGGGGGCGTGAAGAAATTCCAGGGGGGTGCAAGGCGATCCAGCCCCCCCACCCCATCAATCTCCCCCCAAGTTTTACTGCTATTTTTGTTTTTTCTTCCCCGGTCAGTTCCCCCCTTTTTTTTCTCAACAAGTTTTGCTGCTATTTTTTTGGGGGGGGGGGGCATGAGGGTTTCTCAAAAATCAAAAAGAGGGTGTGATGCCGAAAAGTTTGGGAACCACTGTTCCAAGGAATGTTAGAAAGGAGACTAGCAAAACAGAAACAATGGATTTCAGGAAGGCAGATTTTAGTAAACTCAGAGAGCTGGTAGGTAAGATCCCATGGGAAACAAGACTAAGAAGAAAAACAACTGAACAGAGTTGGCAGTTTTTCAAAGGGACATTATTAAGGACCCAAAGGCAACCTATTCCACTGCATAGGACAGATAGAAACTATGGCAAGAGACCACCTTGGCTTAACCAGGAGATCTTACATGATCTAAAAATCAAAATGGAGTCATAAAAAAAGTGGAAGCTAGGTCAAATTACAAAGGATTAATATAGGCAAATAATGCAAGTTTGCAGGGGCAAAATTAGAAAGGCAAAGGCACAAAATGAGCACAATCTAGCTAGAGATATAAAGGATAACAAAAAGATACTCTACAAATATATTAAAAGCAAGAGGAAGACCAAGGACAGGGTAGGCCCATTGCTCAGTGAAGAGGGAGAAATAATAACTGAAAACCTGGAAGTGGCAGAGGTGCTTAATGATTCTTTGTTTCATTTTCGTCAAAAAGATTGATGGTGATAGGCTGCCCAACATAGTGAGTGGCCGTGGAAATGGGGTAGGTTTAGAAGTTAAAATAAAAAAAGAAGTTAAAAACTACTTAGAAAAGTTAGATGTCTGCAAGTCACCATGCCGAATGAAATGCATCCTAAGATATTCAAGGAGCTGATAGAGGAGGTATCTCAGCCCTTAGCTATCACCTTTGAAAAATCATGGAAGTCAGGAGAGATTCCAGAAGACTGAAAAGGGCAAACATAATGCCCATCTAGAAAAAGGGAAATAAGAACAACCCAGGAAATTACAAACCAGTGAGCTTAACTTCTGTGCCAGGGAAGATAATGAAGCAATTAATTAAGGAATTCATCTGCGAACATCTGGAAGATAATAAGGTGATAGGTAACAGCCATCATGGATTTGTAAAGAACAGATCATGTCAAACCAATCTGATAGCTTTCTTTGATAGGATAACAAGTCTTGTGGATAAGAGAGAAGGGGTGGACATGGTATACCTAGACTTTAGTAAAGCATTTGATATGGTCTTGTGTAACCCACACACCTAGGCTGTATCTACACTGGCGCGATCTCACACAAAAGCGGACGCTCTTGTGCAAAAACTTGCTGCCTGTCTACACTGGCTGCGTGTTCTTGCGCAAGTAAACTGACGTTCTAATGTATGAAATCAGGGCTTCTTGAGCAAGAACTCTGATGCTCCCACTCAGGAATAAGCCCTTTTGCGCAACTGTTCTTGCGCAAGAGGCCAGTGTAGACAGGCAACATGAATTTCTTGCGCAAGAAAGCCCTTTTGGTTAAAATGGTCATCAGAGCTTTCTTGCGCAAGAGAGCATCTACACTGGCATGGATGCTCTTGCGCAAAAGCACATGCCAGTGTAGACGCTCTCTTCTGGAAGAGTTTTTGCAGAAGAACTCTTCTGCAAAAGAGTTTTTGTGCAAGATCACTCCACTGTAGACGTAGCCTCTAGTGTGGTTACTGAGCAATGCAAGTGGTACCTACACCACAGCAACAGTTAAAATCAAGAGACCTCTACAGCATGGTCTGGGAGGCAGCTGGTTTTTAGCTCAGAGGGTAGAGGCTCCTATATCCGGTCCCAGGTTCAAATCCGCCCAGTGGTGTGGTTACACTTGCACAACATTCTTATCAATAAACAAGGGAAATATAATCTAGATGGGGCTACTGCAAGGTGAGTGCATAATTGGCTGGATGGCTGTTCTCAGAGTGTAGTTATTAATAGTTTGGATACATGCTGGAAGGGCATAACAAGTGGGGTTCTATGGGGATCTGTTTTGGGACCAGTTCTGTTCAATATCTTCATCAATTATTTAGATATTGGCATAGAGAATATGCTTATTAAGTTTGCAGATGATACCAAGCTAAGGAGGGGTTGCAAGTGCTTTGTAGGTTAGGGTCATAATTCAAAATGATCTGGACAAACTAGAGAAATGGTCCCAGGTAAATAGGATGAAGTTTAATAAAGATAAATGCAAAGTATTCCACTTAGGAAGGAACAATCAGTTTCACACTTACGGAATGGGAAGCGACTGTCTAGGAAGGAGTTCTGCAGAAAGGGATTTAGGGATTATAGTGGACCACAAGCTAAAAATGAGTCAACAGTGTGACACTGTTGCAAAAAAAGCAAAGATGATTCTGGATTCTGCATTAACAGGAGTCTTGTGAGCAAGACATGAGTAGTCATTCTTCCACTCTACTCTGTGCTGCTTAGGCCCCAAACAGAGTATCATGTCCACTCCCTTTCAAGAAAGATGTTGAGAAATTGGAGAAGATCCAGAAAAGAGCACCAAAGATGATCAATGGTCTAGAAAACAGGACCTATGAGGGAAGAATGAAAGAATTGGGCTTGTTGAGTTTAGAAAAGAGAACACTGAGAGGGGACATGATAGCTGTTTTCAAGTATCTAAAAGGGTGTTACAAGGAGAAGGGAGAAAAATTGTTCTCCTTGGCCTCTGATGATAGGACAAGAAGCAATGGGCTTAAATTGCAGCAAGGGAGGTTTAGGTTGGACATTAGGAAAAAGTTCCTAACTATCACGGTGATTAAACACTGGAATAAATTATCTAGGGAGGTTGTGGAATCTTCATCATTGGAGATATTCAAGAGCAGGATAGATAGGCATCTGTCAGAGATGATCCAGTAGGTGCTTGACCTGCCGTGAGGGCAGGGGACTGGACTCGATGACCTCTTGAAGTCCATTCCAGTTCTAACATTCTATGATTCTGTGATTCTATACAGAGAAGCAAAGTGTGACATCCCAGCACTAGCTCAGCTGTACAACTGTAGTGGTCTGGTCAGGAAGTAACAGGCACATCAAAGGTCCCTATACTTATGTGCTCAGAGTCCCTCAGACTGAAGGTTCAAGAATACCATTAGATATATAACTCTCTGTGTGTGCAATTGCATGAGCTAGGGAAACATATTCTTTCTCCACAGTCATGGTCATAAACTAGCCTTAGGTAGCTGTTAGTAATCATTGCAGGCCAGATTCTGTCACCCATCCACATGTTAAATATTAGATTACTTCATTAGTAATTCTGTTGAAATCCATAGAACTATTCATGTAGTCGTGTATACTAGTCAGTTTTGGTAAGGGGTTGCAGAATCTGGCCCACAGGTAAGAGGTGAAATCTGAGAGAGTAGTACCTCAGAGACTAAGTGGACCTGATTCTCTTTTGATTTGAAGCCATATCTATATGAGTATAATTCTACTCTGGTGATGTTTTTTCAGATTTCTTTATTGGAGGGGAGAACCAGATCTGACATAAATTGTCATCTTGTGACAAGTGAAACTTTAGGGTTTTGGTGTAAAGAAGAGCTCATTAAAATGTCTGAAAAAATTTATCTAACAGGAAAAGATTTAGGGGGATGGCCTATATTCTGTCTGTCTGTCTGTCTGTCTGTCTGTCTTTATGTATTGTACAGAAAATCAGAATCTGGCAGAAAAAGTCTCCAATCACCTTTCCTTTTAAATTTATTTTTTATAACTTCAGAACATATCTATGTCCCATTCATCTGCAAGCAGTTGCTGTTGTTAATCACATTTGTTATAGCAGTGTTTAAAGACCAATCGAGAATGGGGCTCCACCAAACATAGTAGACAGTCCCTGCCCAAAACACTTAGAATCTAACTAGACAAGATAGACACCGAGTCCATACATGAGCAAAATGAACAATGTGATGGCAGCAAATGTCATGTTAGTTCCATGATTTTTAAAATTTGTTTTGTTTATTTGGATGCATTTGGTTCTGAGAGGGTAAGCTAAAGTGAGAAGAAAGAGAATACACTGAAGGAAAGAGGGTTTGTGGTGTTTCAGTTTTCACCATGAAGTAAGGATGTTAAGAGGCAGGTAATTCACTAATCGTGTAGTCGATAATTTTTTTATTGACTACATGATTAGTCTATAAGGGAAGGCGCTCAGTCCTGGCTTCTGCCGGGTCCAGGAACTACCTCCACTTCAGCTCTGCAGTTTAAATGTAGTCAGAGCTGGTCATGCAGTCAACCCAGCTCCTACTACATTTAAACTGCAAAGCTGCAGCAGGTGTAGCTCCTGGACCTGGCACAAGCCAGGATTGAGCCAGGCTTGCTCATTCCTGGCTCATGCCGGGTCCAGCAGCCCCTGTCCACAGAGGGTCCCAATGGGGAGCTGGGACCCCCTTCGGATAGGGGTTGCTGCCAGATTGGCCTCTGTCTGCCTCTGCTGCTGCTGCTGGAGTAGCTTCTACCCTCTACCTGATGGAGGCAGCAGCATGGGGGTGGGGCAGACAGCACCGTGGAGAGGGTGCTGGGGGGAACTGGCTTTTAAGCCAGCTCCCCAATACCAGCTCCAGCTTCTCCCCCCTTGCTGCCTCTAATACAGAGGCAGCAAGGGGGAGAAGCAGGCAATTAAGTAGTCAACTCAACTAAGCGATAAGCCTAGGCTTATTGGTTAATCAACTACTTGCTTACATCCCTAACATGAAGGTTCGTGGCAATTGGACATCTAACATAGTGAATGCTTGTGAAAATGAGGTAGGATCAGGGGCTAAAATAGGGAGGGAACAACTTTAAAATTATATATAGACAAGTGAGATATCTTGAAGTTACCAGGGCCTGATGAAAATGAAATGCATCCTAGAATACTCAAGGAGGGTTTTTCTTTGAAAAGTCATGGAAGTTGGGAGAGATTCCTGAAGACAGGAAAAGGGCAAATATTGTGCCGATCTATAAAAAGAGAAGTAAGGACAATCTGGGGAATTACAGACAAGTCAGTTTAATTTCTGTACCTAGAAAGTTAATAGAGAAAATGATTAAACAATTAGTTTCCAAACATCTAAAAGATAAAAAAAAATAAGTAGTAATCAGCTTGGGGTTGTCAAAAACAAATCAAATCAAACCAACCTGATAGTTTTCTTTAATAGGGTAACAAGTCTTGTGGATAAGGAGGAAGTGGTAAATGTGGTATATCTTGACTTTAGTAAAGCTTTTGATATTGTCTCACATGATCGTCTCATAAACAAACTAGGGAAATAGAATCTAAAGTGGTTGCATAACTTATTGCAAAACCATTGCCAGAGAGTAGTTATCAATGGTTCACAGTCATTCAGGAAGAGCATAACAAGTAGGATGCTGCAAGGATCAGTTCTGGGTCCAGTTTTGTTCAGTATCTTCACCAATGATATAGGTAATGACATAAAAAGTACACTTATTAAGTTTGCAGATGTTACTAAGGTGGGAGTGGTTTCAGGTGCTTAGGGGGATTGGATTAAAATTCAGAATGATCTAGATAAACTGGAGAAATGGTCTGAAGAAAATGGGATGAAATTCAATAAAGATAAATGCAAAGTACTCCACTTAGGAAAAAACAATCAGTTGCACACATACAAAATGGGAAATGACTGCCTAGGAAGGAGTACTGGGTAAAGGGATCTGGGGGTCCTAATAGGGCACAAGCTAAATATGAGTTAGCAGTGGAATGTTGTTGCAAAAAAAGCGGACATCATTTTGGGGTATATTAGCAGGAATGTTGTAAGTAAGAATTATAAGTAGTAATTAGGGCTGTCAAGAGATTAAAAAATTTAATCACAATTAATTGCGCGTGTCTGTCCTTTGAAACACCATGGCGCTGTTTCAACGGGGCAGTGCTGCAAAGAGCCAGGGAGCAGCTGGAGTCCCCAGCTGACCCTGGGCTCCATGCAGCGCTGCCCTTTGGAAGCGCTACAGCGGTGTTTCCAAGGGGCAGAGTATTCGGAGCCTGGGATCAGCTGGGAACTCCAGCTGATCCCCAGCTCCGCTGTTGCAAAGCCCCTTTGAAGTGCCAGAGCAGCACTTCAAAGGGGCAGTGCAGCATTAATGCCTGCGATTAACGCATTAAAAAAATTAACACGTTAATCCTGTCCTGCGTTAATCGCAGGCGTTAATGCAGGTCAATTGACAGTCCTAGTAGTAATTCTTCTGCCCTACTCTGTGCTGATTATGCTTGAAGTGGAGTATTATGTCTAGTACTGGATACCATATTTCAGGAAAGAGATGGGCAAATTGGAAAAAGTCCATAGAAGAGCAACAAAAATGAACAAAGGTCTGGAAAGCATAACTAATGAGGGAAATTGAAAGAGTTGGGTTTGTTTAGTGTAGAAAAGAGAAGACTGAGAGGCAACATGATAACAATTTTCAAGTACATAAAAGGCTTTTACAAGGAAGAGGGAGAAAACAATTGTTCTTGTTAATTGCTAAGGACAAGACAAGAAGAAATAGGGTTAAATTGCAGCAAGGGAGATTTAGGTTGAACATTAGGAAAAAATTTTGAATTATCAGAGTGGTAACCACTGGAATAAATTGCTTAGGGAGATTATTGAATCTGTTGAATAGGAGATTTTAAGAACAGGTTAGACAAATACCTGTCATGGATGGTCTAGATAATATTTACTCCTGCAGTGAGTGCCAAAGACTAAACAAGGTGACCTCCAAGCTCCTTTCCAGTCCTATGATTCTATAAATAAAATGAAAGTATGACCGCACAATAATTAAGACAGACTTTGCTCATCTATGACAATTTCCAGTACCAAGATCTTATAACAGGTCCTACAGCCAACTACCTACTTTCACCATGCCATGTATGATATAGTCTATAGTGAACCACATAAAAACCTCAACTGAGCAATTATGTACTAGAGAAATAGAAAATGAAGGACAGCTCAATATGTGAATGTGGAAAAGACATCCAAGTCATGGGACACCTATGTCTACAGTACAGCGTTATTTCGAAATATCTTATTTTGAAATAGTTAATACGAAATAAGTTATTTCAAAATAATGCGTCTACACACAAAATGCGTTACAAAATAGCTTTTTGCTATTTCGAAATAGCACGTCCACATTGAGTGGACACTGAATCACATTTAAGGCCGGCTGGAACCAGGTCCGGCAGGGCATCAGGTCAGGAGTTACTTTGTGTGGCTGCTGTCTGAGGCTATCTGAAGCCTGTGCTTAAAGGGACGCCCCTCGGACAGCCGGTTCTCAGCTTTCCCTGCTTGCTTGCCTACCTCAATGAGGGACAACAAAGCATTTTGTCTCTGCGTGCTCTGGTTGCCCTCACTTGGGACACCACAGCACTCTGCAACATGGAGCCAGAGCTGCCCCTGGGCACTCTGGTGCTTCTCTTGGACACGTTGCTGTGAGCCTGGCTGCACTTTCTGCAGGCTGCCATCCGGGAGGTCCATCGGGGGGCTGTCAGAATCCAGGAGGCCCTGCAGGAGAGCTTCCACCCTGAGGAGCACTAAGAGCCTCCCTGGTCTGCCCCACTGGGGGCTTGTGCCTTTTTCCTCCCGCACGTCCTTTCACTTACCCCCTCCCTAACCCCCCTTCCTGATGTCAAATAAAATACACGTATTTTCATGAACACAAACTCTCTTTATTTAACAAAACTGCGGGGGGCGGGGGGGGAACGAAACTCTGGTGAAACTGGGGAGGGGAGGTGGGAGAGGGGAGAAGAGAGGGTAGGAGAGGGGAGGGGGAAACCTGGGAGGAAGGAGCTGGAAGGGGGAAGGAAGGGGAAGAAGGGGGAGGGGAAGCTCAGGGCTCAGGGTTAGGCTGGACCAACTTGATTTTCATGCAAACCTGCTCCTGGGTTTGCATATGGCCTTTGGTGGCCAGGCTGGCAGCTATCATGCCATAGATGGCCACGTTCCTCCATCTAGTGCAGAGATCCTGGAAGTTGGGGGCATCCCCCCAAACCTGATTAAGGTCCATGATCTCCACCCTGGACCAGGAAGGCGCCCGCCTTCTCCGGGCCCTGGCAGGCTCCTGGGAGCTGGCAGACTGCTCCTGGGGAGTGGTGGAGGGCTGGCAGCCAGGGGCTTGCTGGCTCATATTTTGGGGCTGTTGGGTCAGGGCAGTGACTGCTGGCTCTAGGCTGGCAGGCGTGGAACTGGCACAGGCACTGTGGCCAGAGTCAGCCCTTTTAAGGGCTCCAGGGAGAGGGGAGGGAGAGGAGTGTTCTTGGTTAAGGCTGGAGTGGCCACCAGGGCACCCTGGGAAGGCTGGAATCCCCCTATTTCGAAATAAGTATCTACGCAGCACTTATTTTGAAATAGCTATTTCGAATTTGGCGTTATTCCTCGTGGAATGAGGTTTACCAAATTCGAAATAAGTGCTCTGCTATTTCAAATTAATTTCGAAATAGCGGTTTGGCTGTGTAGATGCTAGTAAAGTTATTTCGAAATAACGGCTGTTATTTTGAAATAACTTTGCTGTGTAGACGTACCCCTAGTGAACTACTGCCTTCTAAGAGTTTTCTCTGGAGGGACAGACTTGATTTATTCCATTGTACTGAAATCCATAAAGTGGATGACAACCTTTAATGTTGCTTTTCAGATTCCTCATACAAAAGAAGATACCCATTAAACATAATCCTTTGTGATATGAGACCACATTTTAACTATGCAGGTGATTTTTCATTATTACCATATAAAATTATGCCTCTTCCTAAGTGCTAGATAATGCCTGTGTTGAAGGCAATATGGAGGCATGTCCTGGAGTTCCTCATTGAACAGGGATAGTGCTATTCTGTTATATTCTTGTTGAGGAGTTCAGCATACTCCCCTTTCAACCAATATTGGCATCCAGCTCTGCTGGCCAACATGCAAATGGGGAAACCCATGACTCTGTGTAACTTTTTCTTTCTGTGGGTTTGGATTCCGCCCAGAATCACAGCTTTCTTAGAAATGTTGATCTCTAGTACACAGAAAACAGACATAAAATTACATAGCTGCATTCACAACACAGAATTTGATCTCATAAAAGCCAGGAGTGAATCTTGGTACAGTAAGTTCAATCTCATAAAAGTCTCAGTTGAGCCAGGATTAGCTACCAGAAGTCTATGGGTCATGAAGGGAATTTCATCATAGACTTACACGGACATGTATTTATGAAAAAGTTTTTTGGGAGAACTATAAAACCTCTTTGGCAATATCCATGCTGGCATAATTGATGTCTTTACTTATATGCACCATTTTTCTATTGGAAAGAGTCATATAAAATATTAGTCTGTGATAAAGAAGTGGCAATGGCTAAACATGAGCCAAAATGGTGAATAAATAAAGTGTTTTACTTTGCTAGTGAGAATTCTCTTGAAACACTCTTTTCCACTGGCAGTCTACCTTTCCCTATCAATTCAATAAGCCCCTTCTTCTGCACCTGGGAAATGATCTATTTGAATAAATATCAATTATTGGAAAGTTGTATATAACAGTATTAGAGAATGAACCCCAAAGAAAGGTTTTGGGTTAATAATACCTTTAGGCCATGTCTACACTAGGAAGTTATTTTGAAATGACTAAATTCAACTTAATAACTCTCAATTTAGCAAATTTGAACTAGCATGTCCACACTGCAGGGAAGCCTCGAAATTAGTCCGAGGCAGGCTCCATTAATGTGGATGCGCTACCTCAAGATACGCTACCTCAGACTTAGAGCCCCAGGAAGCACTGGGGAGTAATTAGTTCAAATTATTCTGGGGAGTAATTAGTTCGAAATAGCAGCACCAGAGAGTCCACACTATTGTTATCTCGAAATACCTATTGTGGAATTAGCATTACTCCTGATGAAAAGCAGGAGTACAGACTTCGAATTTTGCAGCCCATTATTCAAAATAACAGGCTTGGTAGCGTGGCCGCTCCACTTATAAATTCAGCAGGGGTGGGGAGGGTTACTTCGAAATATAGTCCTAGTGTAGACCAGGACTTACAGTGGTAATCAGTGTATATCGCCTTTCATACAGTTGGATGTGCGTGGGAACAATACTGACAGTCAGCTGAGAAAACAGAAGACTAAATTTTCTTTGTCTTTTTTTGGGAATAATATAGCTCTTTGTGAGAGTTTCATAAAGAGTATGTTTTTTTAAAATGACGGCTTAATAAATGAGATAAATCACTAGATGTGCTGCTGTAAATTGACATAAGTCTCCCCTCCCATTCTAGCAACATAATGACATCAGAATCTTAGAATTTCACAGGAATGGGAGAGTTCTCAGATGGCGTAAAGCTGGCTTAGCCAGCATTTACTCACCCTGCATTGGTCTTGATGTACGGGGCAGGCTGGGTTTGGAGAGAGCACATCACTGTGTTTTGGTTAACCTCATCTGATGAGTAGTTTGTAACCTGCATAGGTTAGAAGAGCCTCCTGACTGCTCTAATCTGAACTAAGGTCAAGACAGGCAGAGAATCAGAGAGTTCTAACTAGCTGCATAACAGCCTTACATCTCTGATATGCTATTTGGGTCTCACCCAAAACAAAATATCTGGCTGTCTCTGTTCAAAATTTATCCTTCAGTGAGCATTCACCTGCATTTATAAATGTGAGTCATTGTGAGTAATTGAAAGCATTGAATGTCAGAAGTCACTGATTTTAAACATCTGAATGGGATGCAAATGTTTCAATGACTTGACTTTTGCTGTATTTTATTTATTTACATTTCACAAGACAACCTTTAACTACTTCTTTTCATTAGGATACATTAAGTTTTTCATAAATTTTTAGTTGTAGGGTAAAAATACTTAATGGTTGTACATATATCTCTGTAACTGCTTACTTATAACTGGCTTGTATATTTTTATTGTGACTATGATTTTTCCTGCATTTTTTATTTCGTTCCAACCATTTTAGAACTAAAAGGACTGTAATATATTGAATGTGAGAATACGAGAAAAGGGAAAAGGAAATTACTTACCTGATCAGAGAAATTTTCACTAGGTGGCCTTGTATACAACGGGTTGTGAAAAACTGAATTTTCAATTTGTAATAAGGGCAAAAGAAATCTGTCTGGACCCCACCTAGAGGCTAAGCTTCTGAAAGATTCAGCAATATTTTTTGACTCTTCTGCTCCAACTCAGGGATGCATTTCATGCAGATTTTCTGAGAACATGTTGAAGAATTCAGTTATTGATGATCATATAAATTTGTAAACTCTGAATAGATGATATAATTTAAATTAATCTATCAGATTATCCAAGTAATGGTTCAGACCACAACTATGCAAAACACAGTGGATTCTATTTACGTGAATTCTCCTAACCCAAAACAAGTGCCTTAGGATTGCACAAACCTCCAAACTCCAATTGTCCCTGAATCTGTTATGAACCGCTGTGATATTCACTAATCAGTGTACCCTTATGGTATGAGATCTTTCCTTTTTTGCACAACCCATCCTCCTAAAAGACTTCAGGGCTTCTTACATTTATGTATTTCAGAAGGGAATGAACTGATCTGCTTCTTTCATCCTCCCAGCATCTTTAAGGGGCATCAGTTGGACATCTCTCCCATATTGTATCTTTGTGAAGGAGCCATGCTATAGGCCCACCTGGACAGCTGAAGGCTCTTACTCTGACTTCTGCAACTAGCTAAATGAGACTGAAACCTGAAAGAGACCTCAGAAGTCCTTGAAAGATAGCTAAGAAAATCTTCTCTACTCCTGTAAAGTTTGAACTGACAAATTGATTTGCCTACTTATGCCATTATTTTAAGGTCTCTTGAAAACATTCTGAGAATTAAATTAGGATTTTCTATCCTGTGATCAGGGGATGCAGAGAGATCTAAAACTTCTGGCAATGTTGTCACAAGAGTAGGGATTGTCTGGGTTTTGAAAGACTGGATCCTTTAAATTTGTAAAATAGACCTGGAATCCTTCATAAAATATAGGTATTCTGGCATAATGGTGTGCATTTTATTCTCAGCACATAGTCTTCTCTCAGTGCCTGGGAGAATAATGTGAAACATCATCCTGGAATAGATCAAGAAACAAACAGATCTCTCAATTAGAGAGGAACAAGCAGATTTTTAGATCATGGAGATCATGCACAGATTATATTATTGTTCTCAGAATACGCAGCGTGCAGTTGCAAGCACCTCATGTGAAAAATATTTTTTTATTCCCAGAAGGCTTTTCACAGCATATGCAAAGACAGATTTTGGAAAATTATGTCAAGTTACAGAATACCATGAAAAATAATTAGAGTTATCAAGGAACTATATGATAATGCCAAATGTGCAGTCAGAGATGGTAACATCAGCCAATGGTGTGTAGTGACATATGAAGTAAATCAAGGGTGTTTTATGGTCCTACTATTGTTTGCACTGGTCATGGACTATGTTATGAGGAAAGTAACACCAGTGCAAACAATAGCAGGGACATAAACACCCTTGATGATGACATGGTTCAGCATATTGCTTAATGGATGAAAAGACCCCCACGTTTGGCAAACACAGCAAAATAAGTTGGTTTGTTCATCAACAAGTAAAAGACAAAATACATGGCTATCAATGTCCCAGAAGCAACCATCAGAGTAGATGGAGAAACACTAGAAGTAATTAATCTGTCTAGAGCAGTGGTTCCCAACCAAGGGTCTGTGGACCAGTGCCAGGCTGCAAATCGCTGGATGCTGGGCCAATGCCAGACCATGCCCATGCCTTGATGATTGGCTCAGTATTTTGTCTATTGTTGGAAATCTGCAACAGAAACTGATAAGTTAAATCAACTCTTTTCCAAAATAAGTATCTGCAGAAGATTTTCAGAGTCCATTGGAAACAGTATCTTGCAACATCAGAAATTCTAAGTAAATCAGCCTACAGCATCAAATATGACAAGAAGATGATTATGGACATATTTAGCTTTTTAAGGATGCCACCACAAAACTTCCATATCAAGTGATAATGTGGACACCACTAGGAAAGATTAAAAGAGGGTGTTCTATTGAAATGTTCTACAGGCCAACAGCCAAAGAAGCCAGATTTTGCAACCCTCGGTACCCTTGAGACCTGATCGGTACCAAACCAGTGAGATCTGACCAGTGCCAAACCTGCTCATTGGGCTCTTAGAAGACATTTGGAGTAAATTAGAGCTAAATAACAGCACAGAACACTGAGAGCCAGGACCGCTGGCTGTAATCAAACTTTATGGGACCATGGGAAACTTGGCCACGCTCATGATAAGCGGACAACCCGCTAATTACAATAGTGCCAGATCATGGATGTTGCCAGACCAGAGAGTGCCGGACGAGAGAGGTTCAACCTACAGTGGTTTTTCTTACTCAGAAAACCTATAGAGTATTTAGAAGTTCCCAATTCTTTTGGCTAATTACTCTAAAATACATTTGACTTATTTGGAAAACTATAATCCAGACCTAAAATCCATTTTATAAATAACTGGAAATTGAGATGAAGCTAATCACCATATGTCTGGTCTTCAAGTTCTCACTTCCGCATAGATCATGCCTATTACACATAGGCCAAAGTATGTGGTGGTGTGAAGCCAGAGGGTATGTCTACACTGCAGTTAACACCTGTGGCTGGCACACATCAGCTGTCTCTCAGGCTTGTAGGACTCCAGGACTGTAAAATTGTGGTGTAGACATTCAGGCTACACTGCAACAGCTGACCAGCCATAGTCTCATTGACCTGCAGGGAGCAACACAATGTAGTCTGCTTTAGAGCAGAATGTCCTTCCTTTCCTGCAGGAAAGGTTAGTATGACTGTTGCTGCCCCTTTCAGGGAGGCAGTTTGCTTCCCCTGTTGTGGTGGTCTTGCTTCTAGGGCTGGTGAATAGAGGTGGGTGAATTGATAGCTCTCGGGGAAGTAGGAAGAGAGTAATTCCTGCATTCCCCAAATTCAGGAACTATGTTTCTACCTAGACTGATTCTTATGTCCTCCCCTTCTGTCCCTAAATTCACATATGAACCAGGCAAACTCTGGCCCTCAAGGAAAAATCCCATGGAATACAGAGAAATAGAAGGTAACAAAATCTACTGCATAAAAGGGAAAAAACAAACAAATAAACAAATAAACAAAATGATTATGCATGAAAGAAAAATTCAGGGTAAGCAAATGAGCCATGAACAGAGAATAATGTAACAAATAAGAAACAAAATTAGCATCCCATATATTTTTATTTCAATCACTTTTGCTTGAGAAAGGGCTACAGATTGTTTTTTCAGCCATACTTTTATCTCTGTCTTAATTGCATTCGTTGTTTTTTTCTTTCTTTTGTTCATTTGGTTTTATCTACCTATTTCTCTTCTAGCCTACTTCTTTCATTTGATTTAATTGTTTTGCTTTTATTTATCTCCATTTCATTTCTTTTTTTCTGCCTATTCTGTTTCTTAAGTTGTGTCTAATACTACATAGATAAGTCAACCTACATTAAGCTGAATTTCAGCCAGCACATTAATTACTGCAGTGGCTGATGTCCACAGTACCCTTCTTCTGTCGGCAGCATGCATCATCACCAGGAACACTTCTACTGACTGAAGAGGGATGGTGTGGGGACTGAGAGTCAGAGCTCTTAGCCCCACACAGCTCCCTGCTGGGAGCCCAGCTATTCCCTAGAGCAATAGAGAACCTAAAGTCCAGGGACTCAGGGTTCCCCTCCCCCAGTGTTCCTTCCTCCCATGCTGGTGCTCCAGCCCCCGCCTCCCTCCCATGGGGCTGGAGCACACAAAATCTACTAGCCTGGGCCCCACTAGGCTCTGGTGTGCAAGGGGAATGTGGGGAGTCTCTCTCTGATTCTCAGTCGGGTGCCAAATCAGTGAGGATTTGTGGGATTTTTTTTTGTTTTGCTTCTCACTTGTGTGCAGCCCCCTACCAATTTTTTTTTCTGTGGATCAGTGCCCTCCCCCCCCATCCCAGAAATGGCCCACCCTTGTCCTAGAGTTTCGGCTTTCAGACTCCCAGTCAGGGCTTTCTGCCATCTAGTCTCAGCAATTGACAAGAAAGACAAGCTATATAAGAAATGTAATGTGTACAAAGACACCACATCCTCCTAATTACACTGACATAAGCCCTACACTCTCACTAAGGGTATGTTTACATAGCAGCGTTATTTCAGATAACTGATGTTATTTTGAAATAACAAAATTCACGTCTACACAGCAAGCCATTGTTTCAAAATAATGTTGAGATGGAGGACTTCTTGCTCCAGCTCCTGTAACCCTCATTTCACGAGGAGTAAGGGAATTCAAATGATGAGCGTTCTTCCTTCGACTTCCTGCTGTGTGGACAGCACCAAAAGCCAAATTGAGCTATTTCGACTTCAGCTAAGCAATTGATGTAGCTGAAGTTGCGTATCTTAATTCGACTTTTGCCCTGCTATGTAGATGTGCCCTAAGGTGGTTTTATTATGTCTTTATAGCAAGAGAGTTGCATCGGTGTGAGGAACATTTCAGTGTGTTCACCTCCACTGTTTTGTCAACAAAACTGCACAGTATAGACAAGACCTCACTTTTATCTTCTTTTTATTCCTGTTGAAATTCTGCTATTCTTGCATTTGGAGCCATAGTAAAATTGCAGAATTCCAACAGTAGTATCTTTTGCATCAGTTTTGTCTGCTGACAAATTTTTGTTCACCTCCCTGAGCCAACTAATCGAGTACATGCAAAAGGACGGTGGCTATAGCAGGCAAGAAGCAATATTATTAAGGTTTTTCAAGAGAAAGCTAAAGTATTTAAGCCTAGGAGATCCAGAAGCAAAGAAAATGTGTCTACATTTTTAATATTTTCTGCTATTAAACTTTGAGCATAAACCAACAAAATCCTGCTTTTCAGAGGGCACTGTAGCAAAGGGAATATTGAAATCAAATCCAGCAAAACAATTAAATCACATTCCCCAGAACCAGATTTTAGACATAAAAACATTATGTTGGTGGAGAACTTGTTCAGCAGGATCAGTCTGTCGTATTAAAAAAAAGAGACATTCCGAAAGGTCAGAAAAGTTTTATACAATAAGCCATGGAATATTAACAAATGGCAAAGTACTTGTTTACGAATAAATATTCAGCACATTAGGTGTAGAGAGTAGAGTACAAGATCCCACTATGTTTGTTATTCATTGACTTTAAAAAAGCCTTTGATTTGATAGAACAAAATACAGCTTTAAATGCTTTCCTTTTACAGGGTGTCTCTCCTGTGTATGTTAGAATTATATAAGATTCCATGATGGACGCAATTACAGAAATCACGCTTTTTGATGATCCCCTTGATTATCGAACTTTAACCAAGGCACAAAGCAGGGGGATGTTTGTTTGCCGAAGTTGTTTGCCAGCGTCCTGGAAGATGTCCTGCAGAAGATCAAAATGAAAGATGGATTTCTTATTGATGGCATGGTTCTTCAGATGCTCCCTTTTGCAGATGAAATCATTCTAATTGCATCAAAGCCAAAACATTGCAAACCCTCCTCTGTGACATCAGTAAGAATGTGAAGGAGATTGGCCTGACTGTCCACACTGGAAAAACAAAGTTGATGAAAAATGCTTTCAGAGTATGCCATGCAGCTGGATAGACAGTCTGTCGAGCTGGTGGATCAATATGTATATCTTGGACAAGCATTGCAAATGGACAGTGAATTGGACCCAGAGTTAAGCAGGAGGAGGAGGTCAGGTTGGGGATTGCCTTTTGAGTCTGCACAGTGTTTTTGTTGATCCCAAACTTTCCACCACCACGAAAGCCCATCTCTTTAATACCAGTGTCCTTCCAGTAATGATGTATGGCTGCGAAACCTGGAACACGATGTTTACAGAGCAATTAAAGCTTCAGACCACCCAAAGAGCAGTGGAAAGACACATGCTGGATGTAAGTAGCTACAGCATGTTACTATTGACGATTTCCATGCAAGAAGCGCTATCAACGATATCATCCAAGTTATGTGTGATCGGAAAAGGAGATGGGCTGGTCATGTAGTGAGACAGAGAGACAACTGATGGACAGTGCATATAGTCCATTGGTATCCATGAGATGTAAAAAGAACAAGAGGAAGGCCTCCAGCACATTGGATGGATCCTTTGTGGAGGATTCATGGAAGGACATGGACGAGAACCTTAAAAAACAGGACAGTATGGAAAAGTTGTGATCTGCATTGGTGGTAAGACTATCCGTGTCAATGAAATCACGGATCTTCCAAGTCAGAGAAAAAATAATCATTTAAGCAAATGTAAAGAACTCTTGAGTGTGATTCTCTGAAATAGACTCTATTTTCTACGGCTTTTCTTCAAGTTGTTTTTAAATTTGCATTTGCATCCTGCATTGTTTGTGTTACCATCTGGGAAGAATGAAAAACATGATTTTGTTGCCCTTTTCTGTATTTAATAAACACAAATCTTTCGTTCTTCCATTCCTCATGTAGCATGACTCAATGTTCAGTTTTGTGTGCATAGAATCACAGAATCAGAGAGCTGGAAGAGACCTCAGGAGGTCATCAAGTCCAGCCCCCTGCCCAAGGCAGGACCAATCCCAACTAAATCAACCCAGCCAGGGCTTTGTCAAGCCGAGACTTAACACCTCTAGGGATGGAGATACCACCACCTCCCTAGGTAACCCATTCCAGTGCTTCGCCACCCTCCCAGTGAAATAGTTTTCCTAATATCCAACCTAGACCTCCCCCACTGTAACTTGGGACCATTGCTCCTTGTTCTGCCATCCGTCACTACTGTGAACAGCCTTTCTCCATCCTCTTTGGAACCTCCCTTCAGGAAGTTGAAGCCTGCTATCAAATCCCCCCTCACTCTTCTCTTCTGCAGACTAAACAAACCCAAATCCCTCAGCCTCTCCTCATAGGTCATGTGCTCCAGCCCCCTAATCATTTTGGTCGCCCTCTGCTGGACCCTCTCCAATGCATCCATATCCTTTCTATAGTGGGGGGTCCAGAACTGGCCACAATATTCCAGATGTGGCCTCACCAGAGCCGAATAAAGGGGAATAATCACTTCTCTGGATCTGCTGGCAATGCTCTTCCCAATGCACCCTAATATGCCATTAGCCTTCTTGGCTACAAGGGTACACTGTTGATTTATATCCAGCTTCTCATCCACTGTAATCCCCGGGTCCTTTTCTGCTGAACTGCTACTTAGCCATTCAGTCCCCAGTCTGTAACAATGCTTGGGATTCTTCCGTCCCAAGTGCAGAACTCTACACTTGTCCTTGTTGAACCTCATCAGATTTCTTTTGGCCCAATCCTCTAATCTGTCCAGGTCACTCTGGACCCTATCCCTGCCCTCCAGCATATCTACCTCTCCCCCTAGCTTAGTGTCATCTGCGAACTTGCTGAGGGTGCAATTCATCCCCTCATCCAGGTCATTAATAAAGATGTTGAACAAAACTGGTCCAAGAACTGATCCTTGGGGCACTCCACTAGAAACCGACTGCCAACCTGACATCGAGCCGTTGATCACTACCCATTGGGCCCGACAGTCTAGCCAGCTTTCTATCCATCTTACAGTCCATTTATCCAATCCATACTCCCTTAACTTGCTGGCAAGAATATTGTGGGAGACCGTATCAAAAACTTTGCTAATGTCAAGGTATATCACATCCACTGACTTTCCCATATCCACAGAGCCAGTTACCTCATCATAGAAGCTAATCAGATTGGTCAGGCACGACTTGCCCTTCATGAATCCATGTTGACTATTCCTGATCACTTCCCCCTCTTCTAAATACTTGAAAATGGATTCCTTGAGGATCCCCTCCATGATTTTTCCAGGGACTGCGGTAAGGCTGACCAGTCTGTAGTTCCCTGGATTGTCCTTCTTCCCTTTTTTAAAGATGGGCACTGCATTTGCCTTTTCCCAGTCATCTGGGATCTCTCCGGATCACCACGAGTTTTCAAAGATAATGGCCAAAGGCTCCGCAATGACATTTGCCAACTCCCTCAGTACCCTCGGATGCATTAAATCAGGGCCCATGGATTTGTGTATGTTTAGCTTTTCTAAATAGTTCCTAACCTGTTCTTTCCCCACCAAGGGCTGTCCACCTCCTTCCCATACTGCATTGCCTAGTGCATTTGTCTGGGAGCTGACCTTGTCGGTGAAGACAGAGGCAAACAAAGCATTGGGTATTTCAGCTTTTCCCACATCAGCTGTTACTAGGTTACCTCCCTCATCCAGTAGGGGCCCCACACCCTCTCTGATCGCCCTCTTATTGCTAACATGCCTGTAGAAACCTTTCTTGTTACCCTTCACATCACTTGCCAGCTGCAATTCCAATTGTGCTTTCACATTCCTGATAACTCCCCTGCATTCTCGAGCAATGTATTTACACTCCTCCCTCGTCATCTGTCCAAGTTTCCACTTCTTGTAAGCTTCCTTTTTGTGTTTAAGCTCACCATGGATGTCCCCGGTAAGCCAATCTGGTCGCCTACCATATTTGCTTTTCTTGCTGCTCATCGGGATGGTTTCTTCCTGTGCCTTTATAAAGGCTTCTTTAAAATACTGCCAGTTCTCCTGGACTCCTTTCCCGTTCATGTAAGCATCCTAGGGGATCCTGCCCATCAGTTCTCTGAGGGAGTCAGTGTCTGCTCTTCTGAAGTCCAGGGTGTGTATTTTGCTACTCTCCTTTCTTCCTTTGGTCAGGATCCTGAAATCTACCATCTCATGATCACTGCTTCCCAGTCTGTCACCCACCTCTACTTCCACTACTAGTTCCTCCCTGTTTGTGAGCAGCAGGTCAAGCTGAGGCTTGTGATTTTCAAATTGTCCAGTTTCAGACTTAGCTCATGACAGAAGCAAATATTTATCACCCTACTTCACGGGGAAATTTGATCTAATTCAAGATATATTTACTGACAGCCTACAACCACAGCAGGAAAAAATAATTGTGTTATCTTCCATAGGTATAGTTGCTGAAGGCAGTAAGGGCAGTATTTGACATCATGTGCTAATGGAACCTTACTGCTATTGTTCAGTTACAGCATGCAGTGTGCTTGGCTTTACCTTTTTGAGATAGCTAATGCTTTATTATAGGGAGGAAAAGTCTTCAGTAACCCTTAAATATGAAGTATTTACACCCTTGCCCAGGAAACCTTCATTGGTCACCATAGGTGACTCATGATAGCACTTGGGAAGTGTACCACCATCTTGGAGCCCCACCAAAATTTTACTTGCTAAGTGGAGTGTCCTCTCTCTATACCCTCCCCCCCCTCCCCCCGCAGGCACCAGTCACCCCTGCTAGGCATCAGCATTCTTTGTAACCACAGCCCTGTCTCTAAACTTTTCTTCTTGGGGAAAGAGAAGTTCAATATCCCTGATCTGTGTTGGGAACTGCATATGTAACCCTTCTGCCAGGTAGGCCTGGCAGCAACCAGGGCTGGGTTCAATGTCTAGGGGTCCATCTCACGCAGAACCGGCTCAAGCCCCGCCCAGTAGCCTGGGAAATTCACATACCCCTGGGTGCCTCTGAGAGGCAATGCTTCCCCACTCGCAAGCACAGAGTCTGAGTGTAGGAAAGAACATTTAATGAAACAGAGAGAGAAGTGATACGGCATTAACTTGGGAAAATACCACAAACGGAGTTCATAGCCCAAACATGAGCTAAGACCCCCGCCCCCCAGCCAAGAATCACCCGAAGTCCCAAAGTCCGACACCCCAAAACTCTCTGTCCCTGGTCAGTGCCGCCCAGAGTCCAAAAGTTCACCTGCAGGGTTTTACCTCCCAACCTGGGTAGAAATGGGGGCAGGGGGATAGATAGGGGCACCTTACGTGGTCCGAGGCCGACGGCCCCACCTCTCTGTAGGGTCTGCTGCAGTCTTTAACGCAAGCCACTCCGCCACGCTCCACCAGCTGTCTTGTCCCACTCCACCGGAAGCTCCGCTGGTCACCTGCTGCCGCTTCTACCAGCCGCGCCGCGCCGCTGGTCGCCTGCCGCCACTCCTACCAGCCGCACCGTGTCTCTGGTCGCCTGCTGCCGCTCCTCGCCTGCTGCTATTCCTACCAGCTGTGCCGTGCTGCTGGTTGCCTGTCGCCGCTTCTTGCCTGCCACCTCTCCTCGCCTGCCACTGCTCCTACCAACCGCGCCACGCCGCTGGTTGCTGCTCCTCACCTGCCGCCGCTCCTACCAGCCACGCCACTGGTCGCTGCTCCTCGCCTGCCGCTGCTCCTACCGGCCACTCTGCTGGCCGCTGCCGCTTCACTGGCTGCAGTGGGTCTGGCTCCCAGCCAAACCAGTGATTTCAGCTCTTAGTGATTTCAACTCTTTAGCCACTACCTAGACTGGCAAAGGATTCCAGCTTCCACTGGACTAGCAAAAAGACTCCTCATAGGCTATGTCTACACTGGCAGCTTCTTGCACCAGAACATCTTGCACAAGAAAACATCCACACTGCCATGTGCCAGCTGTGCTTTTGCACAAGAGCACCCATGGCAGTGTGGATGCTCTCTTGCACAAGAAAGCTCTGATGGCCATTTTAGCCATAGGGCTTTCTTGCGCAAGAAATCCCTGCTGAGCATCCACACTGCCCTCTTGCGTAAGAGCTCCTGCGCAAGAGGGCTTACACCTGTTAAAAAAGAGCAGAGCTCTTGTGCAAGAAGCCCTCTCTTACCACGCGGTACTGTAAATTTCCTTGCTCAAGAGCAGTAGGCCAGTGTGGACACTCTGCGGATTCTTGTGCAAGAACAGCCATACTTGCATAAGAAGCCGCGACTGTAGACATAGCCATGGAGTCTGCTTTAGGTCTGTCCTTAAAACAAGGGGGGAAAGGGGCAGGTTAGGCCAGTCTTATAGCTCACACCTGGCAGGTGTGAAGCAGGCTGACTCAAGCCCTTTAACCCTTCCCCCCAGCTCAGTTCACTCAACTCTGGAAGGGGGAGGCTTGTTCCTCGGAGACCTCTTACAATGATGGTGTCTCTCCTGCAAGTACTGGTGCCATGTTTTCAGTTCCCACACTTAGGGGTAGCATGATTTGTGACCCCACAACAGCCCCAAATTATTTACAATACACCACATTCCATTCCAACACTGATCCTCCATCAGCCCTAGCTGAATTGGATTTACATAGCCACACCTCGTATTCCCTCCCCCTCCTGGCATGAGCTGTATTTATATATCAACAGTTAACAGTTAATTATCTTGCAGAGCTAAACAATTGTAGTGGGCACACCCACGCCCAGGGCAGCTCTCTCCTTTTAGCTGGCTGATAGCAAGCAGCAGTTCAGCCCCTGCTTACACATAGTTACTATAAAGGTGGCAGAACCAGTAGAAATCCAAGTCCAATAGTAATGCTAGGAGGGAGGGCAAGTTCAGAATCATAGCTTCACATTCGCCTTCCTACATTAGCCAGCAGAGCGTGTAGCCAGTTCCACTGGGTCCTATACTGCACCTGTCAAACAGAAAAATGAGGAACCGCCTTTGATACAGTGCACTTCTGCACTAAGCCTTTTCATGGCTGGGGGCTGAAGAGTCACAATCTGGCTATTATTTTGGTGTGTAGTTTATGTATTCTATATTAATGAAAGAAAGGTAGAAGAGGTGTGTTTAATCTAACTCAAATAACCTAACATGTTTCCCATAGCTGTAGTAAAGCAAAATCTGGCCTCCTGAAATAGAAAATAAAGAAAAAAATAGCACTAAACAGGAGTACTGTGGTGTCAATACACCAGTGTAAGAAGATCTGCTGAGCAGAACAGAAATCTTGTGGAAGTAGTCTCATAACTGGATTGTCATTATAATTATATAGAAAGGAAAGAATGGGTGGAAGGATAGCACTGTATGGGAGATTTTCAAAGCAGGGGAGGAGCCTCAGCCATACATCTCACATTAAAATTAAGTCAGTGAGAATTGCTGGGTGCTTAGCACTTTTAAAATCCAGATCACTTATTTAGATGCCTAAAAATGAAGGTAGGGGCCTAGCTATAGGCACCCTTTTTTCAAAATGTTGGGCACAGATTGTACCTCAGCAAGTGAGTGAGGACTTCTTGATTGACAAAAAGGGAGAACAGGTAGTCCTGTGGCACTATAGAGACTAACAAATACATATATAGTTCTGAAGGGAATGTGAGGAATGCAAGAAACCAGAGGTCAGAGTTATAGACTGAAGCAGAGTGACCTTACAACCAAGCATAAAGAATTTACAATGATGAGCCAATGGAGGGCTGCAAATGGGGAGTGATGGAGTGTGAACAATGAGCAATAAAGATAATTTATTTTGGATAGATTGGAGCTCCACAAGGGAAGTGCCTGGAAGATCTGAGAGGGAGACGTTTATAGTAATCAATTCTGGAGCTGTTCAGGGTGTGAGCAAATGATTTAAGATGGGAAGGAAGCAGTCTTTCCTGTAAGCTGAGCGCTTGGGCAGCCACCCAGGAGATATTCAGGTGCTGCCTGGCTGATTAGCAGAGTGCCTACAGCCAGCAGCATGTGTTTCTACTGGAGGTGCACATTCACACTTGCTTTGATGCACATAAAATTTATTCTGCACATGGATAAAAAATAGAAGGAACATTGGAAGGAAGACAGATATTTGTAAATGTTGTAGAAGAAGAAGCAATAAACATATGGTCACTTCCAAATGTGGGGACAGGAGTAGAGGGAGGAGTAAGCTAAACCACAGTTGACAGAACTTGGTGACTGAGAAGAAAGGGATGCTACCAACAGCAATAAAAATGGAAAAAGAGGTAAGAATTGGGAGGGAAAACTATGAGCTTGGTTCTGGTGTTGTTGAACTTGAGAAGTCAATGAGCAATCCAAGATGAGAGGTAATTAAAGGGAATAAAAGGAGTTTTAACAATATGTAAAAGAAAAAGATGTATTAGAAAAAATAGGTGTACAGAGAAGAAATTATTCTAAAAGTATCTTTTAAAACTAGGTTTTGTCCTTGTGATACTTCTGATGTACTGTAAGTAAATTACTGAATAAAGTTTTAAGAAAAAAATTAAAGCAGGTCATATTTGGGTCTTACGTTACTTGTTTTCTCCCTATGTAGAAATATGATGTGGCTTTAATATGTTAGTTCATTTTCCATCCCACAGAGTTTGCTAATATATGGTGCTAGGAAATGGCATTTTTATTGAATGTGGGTATTTTTCTTTGGAAAAAATGAATTAAAATGTTTTTTCAAAAACTTCTTTTTGTGTGCTTTTCCAACTTCCAAATGTGCAGGGGTTGGTTCTTCATTCTCTTTGGTTTTCTGTCAGAATGAACTCAATGAGTGGCATTACACTGGCATAGAAGTTGTGTAATGCAGTGAGATTCTTTTGATTTTAAGTATGGATGACACCCACTAAATGCATAGCTTTAGTGAGACTGCAACAATTTCTTTAGCATGTTTATTATATCAGATTCTCATTTGGAAAAATGTTTCATTGTATTCTTTAGCATATTTGCAACTACGTAAACACGTTAATGTATTTTAGCTGTTCCTTATGTCTGATATAAATTATCTTTCAGCATTTCCTTTAATATTTAGCAGGTTTTTTTGTTTTGTTTTGTTTACGCCACAGCCAGATCTTGTCCCATTGAAGCCAATAGGAATTTCTCCACCAATTTAAATGGGAACAGGACTTAGTACTGTGTATGTATGTATGGGAGCAGCGGGGGGGGGGAACTACTGGCAGGTTAAGCGACATCTAAGATCCACAGAGCAGGAGTCTGCGGGCAGAATCTGGACCAGAACAGTGATCTCCTACATACTGTTCACGTTGTCAGCCATCAGAGCATGCTGTCTTCCCTGGTGTAGTCCATACCACAGAAAACATCTACTATCAGAACTGCTATTAATTGACAACCTTGTCTGCAGTCTCAGTAGAAACCAAAGACAGAAATTCTGAAGACATTAAAACCAGACTTCACAAAGTACAAGAAAATATTTAATGAGGAGTAATCCTCTTTTGCCAGAGGAATGGGCTTGATGACCTAATTAGCCTCTTTCTATCATTAATCTTTGTTTCTTGGAATGGGACTGAATTACTTTCTCACCATGAGAAGTGGTCCCTCCTTAGGAAGGCTGGCTGAGTCACAATAATGGGGTAGTGTGAGAAAACCTGAACTGCTCTTTCTATTGCTGTGGCTACATGGCGGACTGTGGTCTGCAGGGCTGTCCATTTGGAACTTAAACAAGCACTACATTTTAAAAGGAAACAACAAATGCTACCGTGTGTGATAAAGTAAATGAATAATGTCTGCTACATTTAGCATCCCCTAATATAGTTTCAATTTTAGAACTGTGGATTTATGGCTGATAACTATATTACTAACAAACTCAGTGCTGTAAGGTGCTGAGTACCTTTAGCTCCTTCAGTGTTAGTAGGAAGTTGAAGGTGTGCAGCACATCACTAGATTGGGCCATAAAACAACTCTTTCTCTCCAACACCTGAAAAAATGCAGTCCTGCAGGATTGGCTCCTTGTATTTAACTTTTTGAAAACTTTGGCTCACTGAGAAAGACTCAAGGGAAACACATTTCAGGATCTTTAGGAAACAGGAAAAAGACAGTCAGTCAGAAAGAAAAGATAGGCACTCAGTCTAAAATAGCAGACTTTACTGAGCAATCAAAATTGCAGTTCTTTACACTGACTAGGCTTCTTGAGATCAGAGATCAAAACTACACAATGTTGGTGTCCAGTTTAATAAAACAGGTAGCTTACTTCAGCTGTTGGGGGCTGCAGTCAAAAACATGGTCTCATAGAAAGCTTTAACCCTAGGAATGCTGAAGATTTAGATTTCTCCAACATGAATGAATATCTCCACTCCTTAACAAGTTAATATTTCCAGCACAGTTATTCATGGCTTTTGAACACAGTGACCAGAGACAGAAAGCACTAACAAAAATCTCAGTTGGCTGTGCACTCACTATCTTGGATGATTTCAGAGTCAGTAAGACAGAGGTGATAAATGAGTTACAATGCCTCAAAAGCAATAAATTCTGAGGCCCAGATGGGATTTAGCCAATGTTGTTAAAAGATAGTAAGGAGGAAAAATGTAGACTGGTGGCAGTAACCCTGGAAAACTAGATTATTATGAAAGCAATTTTGGAAGTCTACAGGGGGAATAAAACTGACACACGCAACATGTGGTAAGCAATGTAACAGAAACTATATTAAAAAGCAAGCATAAGAAATAATAACAACTAGCCCCAAGTATAAGAACACCTGCTGAATGACCACTCTGGTAATAAATACACCTCTGTAAGGGATCTGTCTCAGCTTAGTTTCTTTAGTGGTAGTTTTCCTATTTTGAAAATCAGATGCTCATTTTTAGTTCATTTCAACCATTATCATCAACAGCTTCAAGAAGAGTGAATTAAGACCTGTCATTGAGTCTGAAACTTAGTTAAAACCTGGAATGTTCAAGATAAGGCAGTGAAAGCATATTGAAAGAGAAGGGAAAAAATAAAATTGCAATGCAATGTGCATCTCTCTACACAAACTGATGTAGCACTTCCAAGAAAAAGAGAATTTTTTTTGGTCCCAGCCTGTATTCTGATTAACGATGATGACTGTTTACATGAACTCTGATTAATACTAGCGGAAAATCACAGTTGAAATATAAATCTGAAGTGTTTTGACTATGCTCTATACAACTTACCTCTCAAAATCTTTAATAGAGCTGCATGAAAATGGGATTTTCTATTATGTGACAAATTTTGTGATTTGAAAAAAAAAATCATTCTGTAGAAGAACAAAAACAACAAAATCTCAGAACTACCAGCAGCATGGCTGCAGAAGAGTGAGCTGCCAAGAAGCTCAGCAAGCAAGATGGCAGGGTTACATCAGAATTTTGTTAAAATTGACATCTTTATGTGGAATGTTTCAATTTCAAGAAATTGACATTTTCTCACAGAAAAATATTACGTTGGGGAATTTTCAACCCACTCTTGTCATTGGGCCTGTGTAGTTTCTGAGCATCTCATGATTGTAAATGGGTTTTATCACTGTAATACCTATATAAGGTAAGGAAATACTATTCCTAATTTACAGATAAGGATCTTGGCAAGGGGTTAGATTGTGACTTTCCCAATATCACACAGCAAGTCTGGAACTGAAACCAGATCTCCTGACTGCCAGAATAGGAGCCTCCACTAGACTATCCTCCCCAAGTTGTTGGTTCCTCCAATTTTGTTAATGCAATAAAATATCAAGAGACAGTATTAATAAATAGAATAAAGGGGAAGTGGATAGCAGTGAATATAAATTAATAGTTAAATTGCAAATAATTAATAAGGAATGCCAAAGAGGAAAATTAAAAATCCATCACTGTTAGGGTTTAAGAACAGTAAGATAGATTTTTAACATCAGAAAGTAGAAGAATCCTAGGTCTTAGAGGTGATAAAGTTTCGTAATGATTCAGACAAGGCAGATGGATTCAATAAATATTTCTGCTCTGTATTTGGAAAAAAGCCAAATGATGTATTCAGAGTCTGCAATAATGATGAAATACTTTCCATTACAGCAATAACTAAAGAGAATGTCAAACAGCAACTACTAAAGTTAAACTATTTAAAACTGTTATTTCAGATCACTTTTCCCAATAAGTTTTAAAAGAGTGGCTAAAGAGTGCTCCTGATCATTAAGGTGATTTTTCAACAAATCTTGAAACACGAGGGGTATATCTAGACTACATGGCTCCGTCGACGGAGCCATATAAACTAGTTTACCCGACATAGTCAATGAAGCGGGGATTTAAATAATCCCCGCCTCATTAAAGTAAAAATGGCCGCTGCACTGTGCTGACAATCAGCTGATCCAGCACAGCACGGCAGTCTATACGTGGCTCAGTTTACAAGGAAGCCTTTGTCGACCACTCCCTTATGCCTCGTGAAACGAGGTTTACAGGAGCGGTCGACAAAGGCTTCCCTTGTCAACCGATCCGCATCTAGACTGCCGCGCTGTGCCGGATCAGCTGATTGTCAGCACAGCACAGTGGCCATTTTTATTTTAATGAAGCGAGGATTATTTAAATCCTCGTTTCATTGACTATGTCAGGTAAACTAGTTTACATGGCTCCGTTGACAGAGCCATGTAGTCTAGACATACCCCAGAGAAGCTCCAAGGTAAAAAGAAAAATAAAGGTGTGTTGCTATTTTAAAAATTATACATCTGTGAGCTTGAATTTGGTCCCTGACAAAATTATACCACACAACATTCAGAATAAAAAATTAGAAAAACACAGTGTAACTTGGATTGAAAATGACATCTCAAAATGTAATTGTTAATGAAGAATCAATTTTGAATAAATGTTTCTAATAGGATTCTGCAAGGATTTATGTTTGATCTCCTGAGGGCTCTTCCAACCCTATGATCCTCTGGTTCTGTGTTTTCGCAATGCTATTTAATATAACTATGTATGATCTAAGAAGAGAATGTAAAATCATTTCATATAAAATTTTCAGATAACCCGAATACTGGTAGATTGGTGAATAATGATACGGACAGGTCAGTTATACATGATGATCTGCATTACTTGGTAAAATGGGATCAAACACTGTGGCTATGTCTACACTGCAGAGTTTTTGCGCAAAAACGTCTGTTTTGCACAAAAACTTGCGGAGCGTCCACACTACAAGCCTGTTCTTGCGCAAGAAAAAGTATAGTAAAGCATAAGAACACAGGGCTTTTTGCGCAAGAGTTATTCCTCTCCACACGAGGAATAAGCCTTTTTGCGCAAGAGCTCTTGCACAAAAAGGCATGTGTGGACAGCAGGTAACAGGGGTTTCTTGCGCAAGAAACCCCTATGGCTAAAATGGCCATCAGAGCTTTCTTGCGCAAGAGAGCATCCACACTGCCATGGACGCTCTTGCGCAAAAGCACATCTCTTGTGCAAAAGCACATGGCAGCGTGGATGCTCTCTTGCGCAAGAACTTTTTGCGGAAGATCTCTTAACTGACCTGTTCGTATCATTATGTTCCAAATGCAGTCAAACTTCTAGGAATAAAGAATGTAGGTCATACTTAAAGCATGGGGACCTGTATCCTAGAAAGTAGGAACTGTCACCTGGACAGGGTTGATGGTGGACAACACATTCAAGATCAGCTCTAATGTACTGGCAAAGAGCTGAAGGTGTTTATAAACTGTACAATATTATTTGCTTTGGGTTGTGTTTCTACTGTTGCCCTGGTTCTACTTGGTTATTTGACAAACACCCAGAAGCATTCATTATAAACTTGAAAGCTTATTTATTGATCAAGCACAAAAAAGAACAAGAAATTAAAACAAGCATTTATACTGAAACTGAAATTGAGTGATTGTGTAAAACCTTCTAACTCCCTCCTTTTGCAAGCAAAATGTTAGCCTCTTATTTTCTGATCTACCTTTCTTTGATGAAAAGGAAAGGATTAATTTTACTTTCAGTCCTAATGAACAAAGGATATTTACTTTTCTATTTCTAATAGACAGAAGGTATTGGAGGGAAGAGATAGAAAATTTGGGGGAAATATGATTGTTGTTGTCTCTGGAAACAACTGGAAGCTTTGGCTTGCAAGTCAAACATGACATCTGCTGCTTGGATCCTACTTCATGCTTCCATCAGAGACATCACTAACTTCCTAACTGTCAGGGTGGCTAAGTACTGTAATAAATTGCCTAGGAAGGTTGTGGAATCTCCATCACTGGAGGTTTTTAAGAGCAGGTTAGACAAACATCTATGAGGGCTGGTCTATATGGTGCTTGGTCCTGCCAAGAGTGCAGGGGACTGAACTTGATGACCCCTTGGGGTCTTTTTCAGACATATGGTGCTATGATTCTATGATCATTTGTTTGGATCTTTCTGCTTAGATAAGGCAAGTTTGAATAAATGTACTATAGCCAATTTTAGGATTCACTGAATAGCCAAGAGAGTAAGAGTGATGATTAGAGGCAAGTGGGGGAGGGCAGAAGGCAACACAAAAAGAGAAGAGAAAACAGTACAGGATTTGATGTGCTTCTGTGTTTATAGGTAATTAGCTGTCCCCACTGTCGGTTTGCCAGGTAAATACAAAGTTCCTTACACAAGAGCAAGACCAGCTGGCCTTCCTATTCGGAAGAAAGTCTTTAGTTTTGTCTGTTCCATGTGTCTTGAGGTCAAGGAAATTGCAATGAGTTGCAGTGCTGCCAGGTTGGGGTTTGAGCTGGAGGAAAACAATTCTTTTTTTCAGTGTCCTTCTAAGAACGCCATAAAGGATAAAAGTGGGTGGCGTATTTTAATATCATTATTTTGTACCAATTAAATCCATGTCCATAAAGCCAAATATGGCATAGGTTACTTTGTTCCCACATTTTCTTGTTTACCAAGTGTGATCTCATAGAGTCCTTGAATTATATCTGTGGGTCCTGGTTGTTTAGACTACTACCCTTTCTCTGTCTGCTGTTCTTGTACCTATTATAACATTCATCATCAAATCAACTTGACCTATTTTTCATGGTCATTGTAACATCTTACGAACATTCACATACTTTTTACAGTTGAACTGAGGGTAACTTTGTAAGGTCTAATAATCACAACAGATTCCAGTGTGTGATGCTATGGCCAAAAAGGTTCATACTTTTCATGGATGCATAAACAAGGATATAGTGAGTAGGGAGAATGTATTACCTCAGTATTTGGCACAGGTGAAACCACTGTTGGAATACTGTGTGAGTTCTGATATTTACATTTCAAAAAGGATGTTGAAAAGTTAGAGATTGTACAGAGAATAGTTACAAGTCTGATTCAAAGACAGGACAATATGCTTTACAGTAACAGATTTAAGAAGCTCAATCTGTTTAGTTTATTAAAGAGAAAAGTTATATTGTGACTTAATCATGGTCTATAAGTAAGACTAACTTTTAAGTTTCAGAGGGGTAACCATGTCAGGGTATGTCTACACTACAGTGTTATTTTGAAATATCTTATTTCTAAATAGTTATTTCGAAATAGCTTATTTTGAAATAAGCCATCTACACAAAAAATGCATTTCGAAATAGGATTTTGCTATTTCAAAATAGCACGTCTACACTGAGTGGACTCTGAATCGCATTTAAGGCTGGCCGGAAACAGTTCCGGCAGGGCACCAGGTCAGGACTTACTGTGTGAGGCTGCTGCCTGAGGCTATCTGAGGTCTGTGCTTAAAGGGACCCCCCCGGACAGCCAGTTCTCAGGTTTCCCTGCTTGCTTGCCTACCTCGATGAGGGACAACAAAGCATTTTGTCTCTGCGTGCTCTGATTGCCCTCACTCGGGACACCACAGCACTCTGCAACACGGAGCCAGAGCTGCCCCTGGGTACTCTAGTGCTTCTCTTGGACACCTTGCTGCGAGCCTGGCTGCACTTTCTGCAGGCTGCCATCTGGGAGGTCCATCGGGGGAATGTCAGTATCCAGGAGGCCCTGCGGGAGAGCTTCCACCCTGAGGAGCACTAAGAGCCTCCCTGGTCTGTTCCACTGGGGGCTTTTGCCTCATTCCTCCCTCATGTCCTTCCACTTACCCCTCCCTAACTCCCCTTCCTGATGTCAAATAAAATACATGTATTTTCATGAACACAAACTCTCTTTATTTAACAAAACTGGGGGGAAAGGGAATGCAACTCTGGTGAGACTGGGGAAAGGAGGCGGGAGAGGGGAACAGAGAGGGTAGGAGAGGGGAGGGGGAAACCTGGGAGGAGGGAGCTGGAAGGGGGAAGGAAGGGGAAGAAGGGGGAGGGGAAGCTCAGGGCTCAGGGTTGGGGGGGTCTCGCCAGACCAACTTGATTGTCGTGCAAACCTGCTCCTGGGTTCTCATGTGGCCTTCGGTGGCCAGGCTGGCATCTATCCTGCCATAGACGGCCGCATTCCTCTGTCTAGTGCAGAGATCATAGATGTTGGAGGCATTCCCCCCCCAAACCTGAATAAGGTCCATGATCTCTGCCCTGGACCACGAAGGCGCCCGCCTTCTCTGGGCCCTGGCAGGCTCCTGGGAGCTGGCAGACTGCTCCTGGGGAGTGGTGGAGGGCTGGCTGCCAGTGGCTTGCTGGCTCATGTTTTGGGGCCACTGGGTCAGGGGCAGCGACTGCTGGCTCTGGGCTGGCAGGCTTGGAACTGGCACAGGCACTGTGGCCAGAGTCTACCCCTTTAAAGGCTATGGGGAGGGGGGAGGGAGAGAAGTGTTCTTGGTTGAGGCCGGAGTGGCCACCAGGGCACCCTGGGGAGGCTGGAGGCCCCCTCTTTCAAAATAAGTGTCTACACAGCACTTATTTCAAAATAGCTATTTCGAATTTGGCATTATTCCTTGTAGAATGAGGTTTACCAAATTCGAAATAAGCGCTCTGCTATTTTGAATTTATTTCAAAATAGCGGTTTGGCTGTGTAGACACTAGGAAAGTTATTTTGAAATAAGGGCTGTTATTTCAAAATAACTTTGCTGTGTAGACATACCCTTAGTCTGTATCTGTAAAAACAATAAGGAGTCCTATGTAGGGATGTAAGCGGCTAGTCGAGTAGTCAACTACCTGATAAGCATATGCTTGTCAGGAAGTCAAGTGACTACTCAACTAGTCACTCAATCAGCGTGGATGCTCTCTTTCAAAATAAGCTTTTCCAGATTTCTTCTGGAAAAGCTTATTCAAAAAGAAGCTTGCAGTCTAGGCATAGCCTCAGTGAAATTTAACATCTCTAGTCCTGTGGCACCTTAAATACTATGGGTACGTCTACACTGCACACTTATTTTGAAATAAGCTATTCTGGAAGAAATACTCTGAAATAGCTTATTTCAAAATAACATGTCTATATTATAGATAAGCCTCAAAATTAGTCCAAGGCAGGCTTCCCAAATGTGGATAAGCTACCTCAATTTAGAGCCCCAGTAGGCACTGCGGAGTAATTACTTTGAATGGTCCTGGGGAGGAGCTATTTCAAAATAGCAGCAGTGGAGCATCCACACTAGTGCTATTCTGAAATAGCTATTTTGGAATAGGCGTTATTCCTCGTGGAATGAGGTTTACAGGAGTCAGAATAAGCTGTCTATATTTTGAATTTATTTAGAAATAATGGAATTGCTGTGTAGATGCTCTCATTGTTATTTTGGAATAATGGCCATTATTCCGAAATAAAGCTGCTGTGTAGACGCACCCTAACAGATTTATTTGAGCATACACTTTCATGGATCAACACTACTTGTCAGATGTAAAATCTTATGTTCAAATAAATCTATTACTCTTTAAGGTGCTACAGGATACTTAGTTTTGGTTACAGGTATTTTAGTAAAAGCAAGGGACAGGTCAGTGAAAGTATAGAAAAATTCACAGCCCATGATCTGTCCATGACTTTTTACTATATACCCTCCTTGACTAAAACTTGGGGGGAGGGCATCTTGGGTGGCTGGCCCTGGTCACCCTGTGAGTGCTGAGGGGAATGATATCAACAGTGCTTGGGGGGGTGCCCTTGGAGTGGTACCATGGATGCTTGCGGGGACATGACCTGGGGAAGCTGTGGGTGCTTGTGGATGGTGTGGCCTGAGAGGATCCTGAGGGTGCTACAGCAGAGTGCCATGGATGCTAGGAGGATGTGGCCCAGAGGTAGCCACAGGTGCTGGATGGGAGGGAGGGGCAGTTAGCAGGGCTTGGGCAGACTCCCTACCCAGCTCCTGGGAAGTGGCAACCTCCACATGCTGCCTAGCTTCACATGCTGCCTCTGCTCCACCCAAAGCTGCAATTCTGCAGCTCCCATTGGGAATCATGGGTGCTGTAGGAGCAGTGCCTGCAGGCAAAAGCAGCACATGGAGCTATGAGCTGACTCCTTCATGTAGCACCATTTTGAACCTCCACCCGAAGTCCTGAGCCTCCATACACCCAAAATCCTGATGTGGGAGAGCAGGAGGTCCAAGACTTCCCAGGCAATCACCAGTACTCCTGACCCAGTGACTGTCCAATCTGCTCAGGCAGCCCCCTAGCCAGGTGCATCAGCCACTGCAGAAGTCATGGAGCTCATTGAAAGCCATAGAATCCATTGATCTCTGTGACAAACATGGAGCCTTATCTATAAGTACCTACAAACATAAGACATAAAAACCATACTGGGTCAGACCAAAGGTCCATCTAGCCCAGTAGCCTGTCTACCGACAGTGATTAATACCAGGTGCCCCAGAGGGAGTGAAAAGAACACGTGATCCCTCTCCTGTCATCCATTTCCAGCCTCTGACAAACAGAGGCCAGGGACACCATTCCTACCCATCCTGGCTAATAGCCATTGATGGACCTATCCTCCATGAATGTATCTAGTTTTTTCTTGAACCCTGTTAAAGTCCTAGTTTTCACAACCTCCTCTGACAAGGAGTTTCACAGGTTGACCACGTGCTGCATGAAGAAAAACTTCCTTTTGTTTATTTAAGACTGCTATCTATTAATTTCATTTGGTGACCCCTAGTTCTTATGTTATGGGAAGACTGAAAGGTATCTGTAGCAGAAGGCTCTTTAGTAGATAAAAGGCATAAGAGGATCCAGTGACTGAAAGTTGAAGCTTGACAATTGTTGATTTATCAGTTGCAAATGTATCAGTTCTCCAAGACTTGAAATATTTAAAACCAGATTTGGATACCTTCCTAAACAATACATGCAGGTTCAATCACAAGTCATTGGTCTTGATGCTGGAATCATGGAATGAATTTCTGTGGCTTTTATTAAGCAACAGGTTAGATTGGATGGTCACAACGGTCCATTTTGGCCTTACAATCTATGAATGTTTATGCTGTCTCACATATAGCATCAACTTAACTTCATAGTACTTACCCTTACTTCTCTAACCTAAGGTACAACACCTCATCTCCTCTTCACGTGTAAGTATTGTCAAATGAGTAAGAGGAGTTACCTGAAACTAATGTGAGTATAAATTATAGGCATTTTTTTTCAGTTACTCCCTGTGTGATCCTCTCAGTGTATTCAGAATCTGCCATAATTAATGGGAGTTCTGCAAATGAAATGACTGCAGTATAGTCCCAAAAATAAGGAGTCCAAGAGAAACACTTATAGGGAATGAAGAAGAAAGATAAAGGTATACAGAGGAGAAAAGAAAAGGAATAACTAAAAAGAAGCTGAGAGAGCACTGAGAGTGTTCATGTCAATGCCAAATAAGTATTCTAGTCTAAAATATTTTGTAAAATTTAGTAGTTTCCAATCTTGCAATTAAAGAGAACTTGTGTAACATGTTATGACAAACCAGTGGAGGAAGAGCACCATTTACATGAAAGTAATGTAAGGGATTACTGTTCCCAGAGTAAATAATGCATAGAACTTCTATTATCAATAAAGAGAGTTATCTGTGTAAATCCCTCTGCATAACCATTGGATTATAGCCTCTTTGATATGCTGTGACAATAAATACATCCCATAATGTTTCATGGCTCTTTTCAAAAGCCCCATCGATCTGCCTGTCTGCTGTCTGGGTGAGAAGCAAGGATCCTGCACTGCTCTGCACTACTGTGATGAGCACTGCGAGCATGGCGCATGTGACCCTGAAGTATTTGCAGAGCCGCCAAAAGAAGCTATGGGGAACATGACAATTTGTTGAAGGCTAGCTTGCTGCGGGATATAGAAAGAAACTATTCAAGGCTATTGTTGGCATTCATAGAGCAGCTGCAGATAGTGAAGCACCAGTTCAAGAAACAAGCATGGATTGGTGTCATTGCAGTGTTAAGCAAGTATAGGATTACTAATAGTAGCTGCAGGACTTCGAATTTGCAAGGCCACATTCCTGGATGCATGTGCAGAGCTTGCTCCAGCCCTCCTGCACAGTAACACCAAAATGAGAGTTGCACTCACTGGCAATCACTATGTGCAGGCTTGCAATGCCAGATTGCTACCAAACAGTCAAGAATCAATTTGGAGTTGGGAAATCCCCTGGGGAGGGCCATTAATCACATCCTGCTGAACATACCTACTCTACCTAGGATCGACTGTCCAAGGGAAAAATAAAACCCTCCAAGCCCAACACCACAAAATAGGTCACTATTTTCTCAGTATTACTGAGGTATGCTCCACAGTGAGAATTGAAACTTCTCTGGTTCTCAGTGTCCCCTAGGGATAAGTGGGGAACTTGAGTCAGCATCACTAGCAAAAAGATTTTTGTAAGTCCTTGCTCTCAAGAAATAACCTGTGTGCTGGGTGGCTAACAACAGTGATTCTGCAATTAGAACTTACCTATTCTATGGATGATACACGACTGAAAGAAAATTCCACTGTACTGTCCCATAACTGTATTTGCTCTGCAATGATAACAGAAGTAAAAATTAGTGAAATAATATTTTTGTCTGTAACGAGAGAACACTTGTGTCAAAATATAAGATGGAAGGAAATTGATGAATGAGAAGGTGACTTTCTGACCACAACCACATTTTAAGTGACATAAATATCCCCGTGGTTTCACATACAATTTTTTGACCTTAAGTCAAAGACCACGTCTGTTTGGCAATTGATTTTTGTGAGTCCCTTGAGCAGTAATTTAAGAGAGGTTTTGCTGTAGTATATTTACAAACAGGAATCGTGTTACCAACTGCTGAAAAATAAACATCTCATGGCTGGAAAGCAACATCCATTGCACAGTACACTTCACCATGGTGAGAATAGAAATTTTGGCCAATAAAACAGTAGTAAGCTCCTTAAAATAATAAAAAATGCCATAGAATATTGAATGTTCACATAGAGCAAACAGGATCTTGGTTTTACAGGTTGGGTCAAATTCACCCACACTGGTGCAAGGTAATATGGATAAATATCACTTCTCTATGCCAGCTAATCCCTGTTATACTTAAAAGAAGCACTCAAGATCTTTTTCAGGGGGATAAGGCAACACGCTACATTTATTGATAATATAACAAAGTAGCATATGCGTTCACACACACATACACACACATGTCCTGCTGAAGGAATAGTTACCAGTCTGTTGCTCGACCCAACCTATTGGCCACCTAGGTCGAGTACGAGGGAGGAGCTGGGTTCTTATCAGTCCGGACTGATGCTCCATGGTCTTAGCAGGACAGAACCCAAAAAACCATACAAGACACCCCATCCTTTGTAGGATTTTCCTTCCATGCGAGTCTATGCATTTTGCCTTGTCAGGCCTTAATCAGTCATTCAGCATCACAATCAGTTTTTCTGCAACATATGTTTATCTGGAGGTTATTCTCACAGTCATCTGATATCTGTATGCTGACAATCCCTCCAGGAGTGTTGTCTTCTGGCGAAAGTTGTTTTCAGTTCCCTATCAAGGGGTGCTTGCCTCTGTCCAGTTTACGTCTTCAGTGTGCTTTAGCTTAGTTGATAATTATTTAGTGCTTCTGAGTCTCCAGCCCCTCCTCTAACCATTTGGGCATGCAGTGGCCTTCACACTTACCTCTCCTAAAACTTTCTCTTTCTCATTCACACAGACAATACATTTACAAAATTGCAGCATGGAACAAAGGGGTACTTCTGGTCACTTTAACAAAGTTACAAAGTCTTTCAACATTAAACTTCTTTCTATATGCTACAAGGTTTTATCTAATGCTGACACCACTATGCATTACAATATTCCATCCTTCACTTTAACATCAGAACATGCTAACATCAAACAGAGCTGGAGCTAAGTTAACAAAGCTTGCTGGCCTGTCTGAGGCCTACATCTTGTGTTTAAGTTGAATCCAAACCTTTTGCTATAACATTCATTCATTATAACTAACTGACTTATTACTTACACAATTACAAGGCTACATCGTCAGTACCACAAGAAGAATCCACTTTGAGGAAAAGAATGCAATGCCCCGGCTTTCATTTAATTTCTCCTGAATCAGGACAGAACAGTTTCCATCTGTGCTCCTGGTGGAGGCTGCAAAAGTGACATGGTGAATCAGAACATTCCCAGTTATACTGGCCAGTCGCATGAATCCTTCAGGGTCAGGAAAGTGGGTCATGGGTGTTTTGCATCACCACATCTTACTGCTGGTCATACTTTGCACTGAATGATCAAGGCTTTATACCAGCAGAAATGAGTATAGAGCCTAGAATGAATTTAAGCATATTGTCTGAAAGACTTGCATAGTAATCCTATTCTCTGCACTTACTTGGTGCTTGTCAGCTATAGATTTAAATCACTTTCCAGAGCTGGGGGGCATTGTTACAGAACTCTTCACTAAAAATTGTACCTGATCTGATGAAGGAATGCCATTGAATAACACTAAGTCCCTCTCTGGGTGTTTATGGCTGCAATAAACTCATCGGGGTTAGATTATCATCCCAGTTACACTGTTGTAAATTTAGTGTCCCTTCATTGACGCTAGTGCAACTAAGATCATATTGTGGCCCAGTTGACTTTCCATTGTTACTATATAATAATGGTCCTTTACAGAATTAATGAGTATAATGTTCATATCCACACTTCAGTCAGAGAATGAAGGCATTTGATTTAGAAGTGTAGCAGTGAAATGTTAAAAATAGAGAGCTGGGTCAAAGAAGCCTAAGATCTTTTTGTGAATGCAAAACACACATCCAGTATGTGAACTGTTCTAGTCTGTAAGGGGGACGGGGTGTAACTAGCATTTCCTCTTCTGTAAATTTTCAGACTGGAATGCAATAGCACATCTGTATGGAATTAACATGGAATCTCTCTCTGATACATACAGATTCATATGACTGCATAGCTAGAATCTGTGATTTTGAGTCCTGATTTGTTTTACCTAGTAAAAACATCATGAGTGATTGTACCTCTGGGTCCAATAATTAAAAAGGATAATATGAAAAAAAATAAAAATAACCAGCCAACTTTATAGTAGTAGCAGCACTTACACCTTTTATTTGTGCTTCAAAGACACTCTACACCAAACCAAACATTCACATTTTTAGTTACTGTAAATACATTTTAGACAATCAAAAATGTTATTATTTTAGCTAAATCGTATCTTGGAACATTTCTGCCGATTCCCAATATCCCAGCTGGTATTCTACTGCCATAAGTGAGTTGCTTTAAAAGTACAGTTTTGGTATGACAGAAACATTGGGTTTCTCCCCACAGATCATTGGGTGTGATTTCATCACTGCATTATTCCAGTTTGACATCAGTTGAGTGCTATTGAAATCAATGGAATTACATTATCATAAAACTGGATTAATGCAACAGTGAAACAGTCCTGAAATATGTTGTACCATTAAAAGTTATTGAGGTATTCCATAGAGATTGAAGAAAATAATAGATATTTATTTTCTATGTAGGTTTTTATGCAATCTTTTTAAAAGTCACATTAACTAGCAGTTGGAGTTCTACATATTGAGTACTTGCAGATTTGAATCCTATGTAAATTTAGTACCTGACAATATTTAAATTTGCAAGCGGGGACCAGAAATTAGAGATTTAATTTTCTATGGGAATGTGATCTTTTGTGTCCCCTGGGATTACCACCATTTATGTACTTTAACTCTTCAGTTTGTCCTCTAAAATATTAAACAATCAAATTCTGCCCTGAATTATACCCCATAGAAACCTATTGATGTCAATAGGGCTGCAGTATGTATAAATTAGGGCAGAATTTAGCCCTAAAATGTCAAAATCCTATTGTGTTTCACTTCATATTGAACTAGGAAAAGAGAAAAATGAGGGTTACAGGATCTTTCAAAACAGGGCATTTCTGTCGAACGATCCCCGTCTTGACCGCGGTTTTTTTCCGAAAAGCAGCTTTTCGAAAAAAGCTGAGGCTATCATTATGTAAATGAAGCGCAGGAAATTCAAATCCCGGCTTCATTTACAATTTCGATTAGTCTAATTTACATCCCTTTATCGAAAAAGGCATGTAGTTTAGATGTACCTTAAAACAGGAAAAACAGAGAATGTAGGTGTGATACAGCCACCAAGAAAATGAAAGTAATCATGACACTTGATACAACAGTGGGGAAATACAGAGCTCACAGATTATTATTGTGCGCCATATTATCTAGACTCACCGAAAGTCGAGGATATATAATTTTTTTTGCTTTTAAGTGACATTTTTATTTTATGTGTTTTTAAATCTTCATGTAGCATAGTGGAGGTATGGAGTATGGAGCTGAGGAAATTCTTTGGCTTTTCAGATGCCCAATGCAGTCAATATATTAGAACGTGTGATTTGTGATAATAATTCCCTGATCTCTTCTGCTGAGCTAATTTTACCCAACATGAAAGGATAATTTCAAAATTAGAAGATGTGGCCCCAATGAAAGGCGAATTCACTGCCCCTCTCCAGTCCTATTGCACCACGCAGGAACTAAAAGCACCCATAGCACCCAAGATGGGCAGATCCACACTGTGAAGGAGTCTCCAGAGGGGAAGAAGAGTCAGTGCAGCCAAACCTATTTTTCCTACCTATCCCCATTTTTTTCAGCCTGCTAAATGATTACTTACGGATTTTACCCATAGACAAAGACACTACAGCCAGTGGACTCCTTTGAATTTTATACTTTGTTGTAGAACTTTACTTCTTTCAAATTAGAGCACACTGTAAAGTATTTGATGAGATGCTGCTAGTGGCCTGTTTCACTTGAGTAAGAATGTGCACATGCACACAATAACCATATTGCAACTCCCATTTTGTACAATATTAAAATAATTTATACTCTTCTTGTAATACTCTTCTTAATGGAAAGTTGTGTTGCATTTCTCTTAGCAGCACATATGAAGGACAACTACTTCCATCTACTGATAGACTTCTAAATTAAAACCATTTCACATTTGATCTCTCTCACTTACACTATTATACTGCATACAAGAAAACACTCGGGTGTTTTATTCTTTTCATCACTAAAAAAGGAAATAGTGGGAAGCATAGGCTATGTCTACACTACAGAGTTTTGTTGGAAAAACTCACGGAGCATCCACACCTCGAGCACGTTTTTGCACAAAAACATCGAAAGAACAGAGGGGTTTTTGCGCAATTGGTATTCCTCTTTCTACGAGGAAGAAGCCTTTTTGCAAAAGAATTCTCTAGCAGAAAGGCATATGTGGATGGGGAACAGGGGTTTTTGCACAAGAAATGACCTCCAGGAAAAAAATCAGGTGCCCTGATGGCCACTCCATCCAAGGTAATCAGAACTCTATAGTTCCTGTCTGCTGGCCCCTCTTAAAGGCACCTTGGACAAGCCTTGTGGCAGGAAGCCAGCCTGAGAGCAGTTCCCTCACCACCTGGCTCTCTCTTCCACTGCCATTGCCACCCATGGCGGAGTCACAAGCCCCCCGAGACCTCCCTGGCCCTTCCAAGGAGCAGCCCCAGGGGGACCAAAAGGCACGCCCCGAACTGGTCAGGACCGGTGATTGAGGCCCTCCTCGAATTGTGGGGCGAGGAGGAGTCCTTGCAAGATCCCCGGGCCAAAAGGCGGAATTCCGAGATCTACTCTTGGATGGCCATATTCCTGGCAGAGCGAGGACACCCTGCCCGGACCATGGAGCAGGTCCGGAGCAAGGTGAAGGAGCTCCGTCGGGTATGTCAGGGCCACTGAGTGCAGCACACGTTTAGGGGCAGGACCCCACACCTGCCCCTACTATGCCAAGCTCCACCACATCCTGGCGGGTCTTCCCCACCCATTCTGGTGGACTCCGGTGTCGCGACCCCTGTCATAGTACAGCCGGAGGATGCCCCAGAGAAGGAGCAGGAGGGCCAGGGCCAGCCCCAGCCAGAGGAGGAGTAGAAGGAGACAGGGACCGTGACCCTATTCCTCGAGCTAGTCACTGCCATCCAGGACGTCTCCCAGGCCTCCTTGGACACCTGGGAGGGATTTTTAGGTGAGTTGTCACACACAGGGCAGGGGAGGCAGGCGCACAGGGAGGAAGAGCGAGGGTCACTTAGGCTGCTCGGGCCGCACATCGTGCTGTGGTCAGTGTACGTGTGACCACGTGCAGCATGAGCGTGAGGCATGCGGACACAGAAGGCAACCCTGGAACATGCCCAGGATCTTGCTGCCAGGCTTAGGGGAGGCCACACACGTCTTGTCCCCAGGAGGGCGGGGCACACCCGTCTGGATGCAGGCTAGCCACAAGGGCGCAGGCTTGACCCCAGGCACACCGAGGAGTGCTGCACACAACACACAGGCATGCCTGCATGTGTGAGGCAGCAGCCTCTCCCACAGACAGCACAGTGAGCCCCAGCTGTGTGTGCAGACCCCAGGGAGGGCTAGGCTGCTTCCGGGTCCTCTGCTGCCCATGAGGGGATCCCACTGCGACAGGACACTTCCCTTGCCTGCCTATCCATGATGTGTATCAGGGGGAGGGGGCGGAAGTGGGCAGCACAGTCCTCTGGGCACGTCAGGGCCCCTGTAAAACAGGGTGTGCTGTGCAGGCCACACATGGCCTTACACCTGGGACATCTCCCTCCTCTGGGCCATGGCATGTTGTGGTCGCCATTCACAGAGGAGTGCATGGCCTCAGGAACAGTGTCTGCAGGGATGACTGACCGCCTCTCCCTCTTGTGCCAGAGTCCGGGGGACCCACAGATGAGCCAGGGTGCGGGAGGACCTGATGCGTCAGCATGTCAGTATCCTCCGAGACATCCACCACACTGTGGCACGCAGAGTCAATGTGGACCTGGAGTGGCAGGAGTGTGCCTGGGACCAATTGATGTCACATTGTGACACCATGTGTGGCATCATGTCCCGCATGGCGGAACACCCATCTGATGCCACTGCTCTGGCCTTCCACCCTCCTGGCCCCCATCCTATGGCCATTGCCCATCCACCAGCCCACCCTGCTATGCCTCTGCTCCCTCCCTTAGCAATGCCCGTGCCCCCTCCCCAAGTGATGTCTATGGCTCCTTTTCCTGTCCCCCCCCTTCCAACCCTGACCCTGCTCTAGCCCCCCCTCCTGCCCACTCCTTTGTGGCCCCCAGACCAACACAACCCCGACGAGGTCCCCGCACCTGAGGGGGCACCTTGAGCTACCCCACTCCTCCTCCCAGTCCTGATTTCCTGTCCCAGTTCAGAATTCTGCCCTCCCCCTGCCCACTTTCTCTTAAAGTTCAATAAAAAAACAGTGCTTTTGTTCTGAAACCAAACAGGTGTGTTTATTGGGAGATCAGGGAAAGGGTAAGGGGAGAGGCTGAGAGGGGGAAGGGACAGAGCAAAAAGGCAGAGGCCCCTGTTGAGGAGGCCCTGGAGAGAGTTACTGGGGTGCTTGAGAGAACCTCTCCCTCAGGGCCTCCTGGATGCGCACCCCGGCCTGATGGGCCTGGCGGGTGGCAGTTGTCCGGGGCTGCTCAAAAGCATGGCCCTCGCGGCCAGCATCTGCTCCTCACCCCGGGAGGAAGGCCTTTCCCTTGCGCTCCACAATATTGTGGAGCACACAACACGCCGCCACCACCACCTTGGGGATGTTGTGCTCCCCGATGTCCAGGTGGGTGAGGAGGCACCAGAAGCATGCCTGGAGGCACCCGAAGGCTTGCTTTAATTGCATCCTGGCTTGGTTGAGGCGGGCATTGAATAGGTCCCTGCTGGGATCAAGGTGGCCGGTGTAGGGTTTCATTAGCCAGGGCATGAGTGGGTATACCATGTCCCCCACTATGCACACTGGTATGTTCAAGTCGCCCAGAGCAAAGTCCCAGTGTGGGAAAAAGGTGCCTGCTGGAATTCCTAAACACTTGGGCATCATGTGCCCTGCTCGATCACACCACAAAAATGTCCATGATTTGGCCCCAGTGGTCCACCACAGCCTGCAGGACAACAGAAAAGTAGCCCTTCCTTTTTATAAACTGAGCCGCTTGATGGTCCGGTGTTCTGGTCGGGATGTGTGTCCTGTCGATGGCTCTCCCACAGTTGGGGAACCCCAGGGCAGCAAATCCAGCCATGGTAGCGTCCAGGTCCTCCAGACCAGTGGTCCCCAATGCGGTGCCCGCGGGTACCATGGTGCCCGCCGGGGGCATTTATGTGTGCCCGCCTAGTGACCAGGGCCAGCCCGAGCCATGCTTGCGCCCCGGGTGCCCAGCGCATGCGCAGCCCCGCCCCTGGGTGCCCAGCAGCCCCAAAAGGTTGGGGACCACTGCTCCAGATGGATGACTCTCCACAGTAGCAGGGAATTGATGGCCCTCACCACCTTCAGAAGAAGACAAACACACAAAACAGAGAATGAGAGACGGGGTGACTGAGCCCATGGGAGGTGCCTGTCCCTCTCCCCTCCTGTGCCCCCCCCTAAACCCACCAGGAGCCACCTCCTTTGAGCCCATTCCCCGCCCCCAGAAGCAGGGCTGTGTGAGGGTGGGACGGCACAAGCCAACCGGAGACAGGGCTTTCTCTCCATCCCCACTCCACCCCCTACAGTTCCCAGCCCCACTCTCCCAAGGGTCCCCCTTATCCAACCCTCTCCCGCCCCCCCCATGCAGGGACTGCAGCCTGAGAGCTCCTTACCTCCATAAGGAGGGCCCCGATGGTGGACTTCCTCACCCCAAACTGGTTGCCCGCCGACCAGTAGCTGTCTGGGGTGGTGAGCTTCCACAGGGCGATTGCGACCCACTTCTGCAGGCTGCAGATGGGTGTCGCATCTCTGAAGGGCGGGGCCGAGCCAGGCACAGAGCTCGAGGAAGGTGGCCTTGCACATTCAAAAGTTCTGTACCCACTGCTGGTCATCCCACTGCTCCAGGACCAACTGCTCCCACCAGTCTGAGCTGGTCTTCAGCCTCCAAAAACACCTCTCAACAGTGGGGTGCAGCAGCTAGAGTGGAGCAGCTGCAGCCACGGGGGAGGGTCCCCATGAGGAGCTCGGGGTGCAGGTCCTCCATGAAGAGGAAGGCAGCTGGCAGCAAATGCAGCAAGAACTGCAGCATGGACGTGTGAGGCTGTTGCCTGCCTAGAGGCAGCTCCAGCTCCATGGCACACAGAGGAAAAAACGATGACTTCCCCCATGAAATCTGTATGGAATAGGGCATTTCTCAAACTGGATCCTTACTCCACAGGGTCTGCTGGCCCCACTGATCAACTCCTCCCTCTGACTGGCTCCCACATGCTGGGGAACAGCTGTTCAGTGGCATGCAACAGGCACGGGGACAAGGGGAAGGAGTGACAGGGCACACTCAGTGGAGAGGATGGAATGAGGCAGGGAAAGAGAGGGACAAGATGGAGCAGGAGTGGGGCCTGGAGCTGACCATTGTTGGCTGTGAGATTTTGGAGCCTAAGTCCTACTTTCCAAAGTGTCTAAGTCTCATTGATACTCAATTCATAATGTGATCTATTGAAAGTGGTAATGACCCAGTAAAACACAACCAAAGCTAACCTCACATCACAGACATTTTGGGATTGAAATATAAAATTTCAAATGTAACCTCCATGCATTTGGAACATAATTTCAATTTGCCTCCTTTTCAGTATTTTTCCTTTGCTCAATACTTTACACCCCCCTGTCTTAAAATAGTTATACTGGGGAAGCATAAAGTTGCTTTTTGGTGGGGCAAAAATGATTGCTTTGACAAACTGTGGGAATCTTTGGCTCTATTGCAAATATTACAAAATAGTGAGGGTAAGTATTTGCTCCAGTTTCAAAACAAGGTGTACTGAAATAGCACTAAAACATAAATGAGCTCAACTAATAGGCATGACTCTCAGAAGAACAGGTATATCAGAGAGTGGAACATTTTCCATAAATGAGTAGCTATGTAGAGCTTTAAAAGAATCTGGAAAGCAAAACAGAAGAGAAAGAGAAGGCATTCACGTTTAGGGAAGTACTTTAAATTAAATTTACTTTTCCAAAACATTAGGTTCTTCCACTATTGATTCAAACATTCTCAATTCTATACAATAAAAACAAAGTAATATGAAAGCAAAATAGGTAAGGATTTTTAAAGAAAAGGGCTAGTTTTTCATGCTGGTACAGTATATTGTGATGTGAATTTGTAATAGTTGTATGGGCATATAGACTTGGATAGATGCTTTCAATGTATCAACCAAATAATATGGGTGAGAAAATATTTAAGCTCACTAATCAAATATGGCCATAGGAGAACATGCCGTTCAAGATTAAAAGGACTGATCATATAGGCAACAGAGCAAACTCACAAGGATGCTATTTTAGTAAAATAATAGTATGATAAATCACACTTCACTATTCACAGAATATGAATAATGAGGACCATATATATTTAACTCCTCCTATTCTTTTAACCACTAAAGGATCCTTTTCTGGATAAAGTCAAGTAATTAGAAAAAAATGTAATTCCCTAAAATAGCCAGTTTTAGATGGAACAGTTTCAACTGGGAACACTTGAATGTTTACTGCTTCAAGAGGAAAAGGATTCATGAATTCTGACACCATTGGTAAGATGTGGCATAGAACTTCAGCTTTTAATTGTCTAGCTATTTTCTTTCCAGCTTCATCTCTTACAGGATATGGTGAAGCTGGGGAAGAGAATCTTTAGGAGTCACCATGATAGTCTACTGATAGCAAAGGACATAATTGTAATAACCTAGCTCTAGAACAGTGGTCACCAACCAGTAGATTGGGATCTACTGGTAGATCTTGGAGCCTCTGATAGGTGATCTTGACTGGTTTGGCCAAGAGGCTACAAAGTGCAGCACTTCAGCTGCCCCTACCCCCACTGCTGTGCATCTCCTGCCCTTTGCCTTGGAGCTCCCCGCCCCCCCCCCCCGGGAGCCTCCTGCTTGTGGTTCAGAGAAGGGAGGGGAAAGAAGGGGGTACTGATGTCAGGGTGCCCCCTCTTCTACCCTGTATTCTATCTTCACAGAAAAGGGGAGGGGGAGGGCAGCACAACAGGGCTTGGGATGGAGGGAGTTTGCTGACAGCTTTTGAGAGTGGTGCAGGGCCAGGCCAGGGGTGAGCCTGCCTTAGCCCCACTGCACCACCACCCAGGAGCCATCTGAGGTAAGCAGTGTCCAGCTGGAGCCAGCTCCGAACCCCTGCCCCAGTCATGAACCCCCTCTTGTACCCAAAGGCCCTGTCCTAGCCTTGAGTCCCCTGGACCCAAACTCCTTTGGAGAGCCTGTACCCTGAACCCCCTCTGGCACCCCAACTCCATGCCCCAGGCTCAGTTCAGAGCCTCTGTACACTCCAAATCCCATAGCCCAAGACCAGAGCCTGTGCCTCAACCCTCTGCCCCTCCCTAGTGAAAGGGAAGGAGAATGGGGGAGGGAGGAAGGGAGGACAGAGTGAGCAGGGGCAGGGCCTCGGAGAAGGGGCAGGAAGGAAGTGGGGCAAGGGTATTTGGGTTTGAGGTAGATCTTGGATTGCACTTAAATTACTCTTGCGCTTAGAAAGGTTGGAGACCATTGCTCTAGAAGAACTACACCTTTAGCAATGTTTGGTTAGAAAGGTTGGAGACCATTGCTCTAGAAGAACTACACCTTTAGCAATGTTTGGTTAACAGCACATTCATCCTCACATTAATCTGAAATAGCAGTGATATTTCTTCAGCCTCTGAAGGTAGGCATGGTCTCAAAATTCCATTGCTCCATTCAGAATGGTACGACCCAACTTTATATTGAAAGACAAGTTTCTACTGCAAGGGAATAATCCTCCTTCCTTCTTCATCTCATCCTCACCTGAAAATAGAAAATTGCCAGCTCTGTGCAGTTAGTGAGAGAGAAGCTACTTGGAAAAGTCCTGAGAATATAGCAGTAGCCATGATATTCTGAGAAGGCTCTCAATGGCACTGTAATCAGTCATAATTGATAACTGAATGTCCCCCATTCATCATCAGACCAATGACAAAGGTGTGTGCAATAAAACCCCATCCTTGGTTAGGTCAGTGAGAGATTCACAACACTTTTATGGTGAACCTAGGCCAGTTTTTGACCACTTGTTCAATTTTCAACAAATCTTGGTATAAGTATGGCTTTGGATAGAAACCAAGCAACTATAGACAAGAAATAAGGAAAACAAGCTGAGTCTTGCATTATCCTTTGAGGTTATTTGAAACAGAAACTGGGAGCAACCTCTCAAAGAGGGGAAACCAAGCACAGTAAAGAAAGATTTGCAAATCATAAGATCAGCGTTTGAGCCAGGCCTTCTAGAGGAGTCACCAAACGTTGATATAAATACACGATGTTAAAAAAAGACAAAAGATGAGGATCTGATTCGCCTCTAGGGCGCTGCAGTCCTGGTGTCCTCATTTAACTGCCGGGGTTTATCTCAACCGCATGCCTCCTGGAAGAATAAACATTCATTGTCCGGGTTTCCCAACGCAACTCCTCCTCCAGCGTGACTGAAATTAGAACAAAGTCAGGCAAAAGGTCACGGATGGAAAGAGCAATTACATGCCCTTTTCACCGCGGGTAACTGTCCAATTTCCTCAACAGACTTCAGCTGCAGGCCGGCTGGCTCCCAGCGCTGAAGGGGCTGCTCAGCAGTTCTCGCCCCGCTGGCCAGATAACTAACCCCAGCTGCCCACCTCCTCCAGAGACTCCCTATGTGTTTTAGCTGGCTGGGCTGGTCAGGTTACGCAGGGGTAGGTGCATTGAAGAGCCACCTGTGTGCGCCGCCAGCGAGCCCCCAGCGGGATTCATGGGGGGAGAAGCTCCTGCCTTCCTCCCTGCACACGTAGCTCTAACTCCGTGGCACGTGGAAGGAGGGTGCGGGCCCTCAGCACGGGACAGGTCGCTAATGAAAGAAAGAAAGCGAGGTGGTTGCTGCCCCACCCAGCGTCCTTGCCGCCCGCCTCCCCCCCCCCGCAGCACGACGCCAGGAGGAGAGAAGGCGAAGTTATAAAACCGGCGAAGGAGCCGAAATGACTGACACCGTCGGGGACCCCTCTGGCAGCCTCCCCGCCCCTCCTCCTCCTCCTGCTTGTAACCTCATCCTTGCCCATCCCCCCCCTACGACTTCCTCTCCGCAGTCCTTCCTCTCCCCCCCCCCCCCATCCCTTCCCGCTGCACCTCCCCCGTCCTCAGCCCCTCCCACTCCCTGCCGCCTCCCCCGGCTGCAGCCCCCCGCCCGGCTCTCAACCAGCCCCGCTCCCTGCGCGCCCACGTGCTGGGAGCTGCGCTCTGCTCCCTACTGACAGGCGGGCAGAGCCCTCCCGCGCCGCGCGTCCTCCGACTCTCCAGCCCGCGGCTGCAGCGTCCGGGGGCCCCTTCACCTTCCTCGCCTCGCCAGGACCTGTCTGTCAAACCGCCGCCTCCTGCTTGCTCCTTGGCCGGGACCGCGCTGCGGTGCAGCCTGGCTTTGCCCCAGTGACTCCTCGGGGAGCCGGTGGCTTGGCAGGGCCGGTTGGAAACTTACCTCGGACCCTGCTTTTTTTTTTTTCCCCCTGTACATACAAAGCACGTTGCGGGGCGATGCAGCGTGGAGCCCGCGGCGGCCCCGCGCGCGATCTGCCCGCGGCTCGCTGAAGGCTCTTGGGAAGAGGGAGTAGCGGCCCCCAGCTGCAGCCTGAAGACGCCCCCGAAGTGGGACTTCCACCACTTTGCACCCGGCTTCTCTCCTTTCTCCAGCTGCCCACTCGCAGGATGGGGAGACGGCGGGGCCTTTGCCCGCAGCTGTATTGCGTGTGGCTGGGCTGCGTCGCGCTGTGGGCGCAGGGAGCAGCCGGGCAGCAAAAGCCGCAGCAGGTCCGACCCGCGGGGGGAGCAGACGCCATCTACACAGCATCGGAGTACCGGGAGGACGGGGCAGGGGCCGCCACCAGCCGGGTCCGCAGGAGAGGCCAGCAGGATGTGCTGAGGGGGTAGGGAAGCGCTCCACCGCAAACGCCTTTCTATGCAGCTCCCAACTGCTGCACACAATGCACAGCCCCTTCCCGCTCACCTCCATGCAACCCAGTCACCGCTCCGCAACCCGGCGCCACAAGCGCTTCCCTGCAGCCCACAAGCCTAACCCCCTTCGCGCAGTCCACTCCAACAGCCATCCAGTGCGCAATAATCCGGGCAGCCAAGCCCCCATTCCCTACCATGGCAGTGGAATCCATTACCAAGCCGTGTAATCCCCACACAGCTCCCGTCACGCAATTCACAGCGGTCTCCCTATAAACCTCTTCCCCTCTTCAAAACCACAAGCAGCGGCTCTTGTGTTTGTCTTCTTCACACAAGACATTTCCTTTCAAACCCACTTCTTAGTCTAATTGAGGGTTGTTGTTTTACCTCTACATTTTGGCCGCGGTTTTTTTTTTTAAAGCCGCTTAGATATTGTGAATGGTTTCCAAAGGTAAACGGGGAAAAGTGCTCTTATCAGGTAACAAATATTACTTCAATTTTGTGATCATGGGTATTAAAGACTGTGATGTTTTGCTTGTGGTATAAGGTGTTTTTGGCAGTTAAACATTTCTAATTATAAACTTCGTGGCCAATCATCTCTATATGAAAACTCCCCCTCAGTGACTTATGGCAGTGTAAAATGTATTCTGAGTGTGGTGTGTGTGGTTTTTTGTTGTTGTTGTTTTTGCAAAAATACTTCTAAAGGACTACTTGGGGCAACATGGAACTAAATTCATGCCTGATATAATTCCTAACTCTCTAATTTCAGTAAAATCAGTGGAGTTACACCCAGGGATGAATTTGGCCTACTGTTACCTCCCCCATTTACTCTTGAAAAATTAAATGAAATGACTTGATTCCACTTCATGAAGAGGAGGAGGGTTTTGTTTGTTTTTGAGGAGAAATTTTGATATGAGGTGGAGGATGCATTTGGGTTTTTTCTTTTTTTCTTTTGTTTTTGTTTTTGGCTGGGAGGGAAGGGGAGTTGTTTGCTTTTGTTTGGCAGGGTAACATACAGTTTTTGTTTTGTTGTATATAGCTTGTACATTTCTTTCCTTCTGAATATGTAAAAAATCTGTGGATGTGCCTTTACATTAACCAACACTTTTGTGTGTACATATGTATGTGACAGGCCAAACGTGTGTGGCTCTAGATTCCACTCCTACTGTTGCCCTGGATGGAAAACACTCCCTGGAGGAAACCAATGCATTGTTCGTAAGTGTCTGACTTTAGGTTTTTACAATCTTAGGGTAAGAATCAACCTAAGTAGTCTTGTCTTAATTTTTTTCTGACACATCCAGATAATTCATTTTGGTAAATATAGCCTTTTAGGTTACACTTCATAGTTCCCATAACTGAAACCCTGGCAAATCACTGCATTTTTTGGGGGGTATTCTTAAGAGGCCTGGATCCATTTAGTTTAAAAATTTCATAAATTGAGTGATGAACACTAAAGAAGGAAAAATAGCTGAATGTCAAGCAAATGGAATCTGAAGTTTTCAAAACCTTCTGTGGTAAATTTGGAATAACACTGTAATGATATGATAGGAAACTTTTTAATGTCCAGGGGTGTTCACTTATTTTCCTGCTTGTCATGTTTAGTTGTGTTTTTAATAGCTCTGAAGCATGGAAGCTCAATAATTATTGCACTGGTCATGGTAAATTTTGTGCTGACAGATCTGGCTATTGTTTGACAAAGCTTGGCAAAAAGAAGAGTCTTCTGAGGAGCCTATTTAAGAAAAAATGTCTATGTAGAAAGGAAATATAAAATTTAAGGGGTTTCATTTGTTACAGTCAATTTCAGAAGTATGCTTTTTGCTCTTTGAAATACAGCTTTAATGAAAACTGCACCTACTCATCCTACCCTAACCTGGGTTACTTTCTCTATTATCTACATCAAGTTTGCAATTCAAGAACACATTGTTCTCCATTTCTGCTATCGTGTGCTTTGTAATGCCTCCTCTAACAAATCAGACATTCAGTGGGGCATGAGAGGAAAAAATCTTTTGACTTGTAGAAATTAGAGATGGAAAGACCTGCCATGTCATTGAGGCTCTTGCCTTGGCTGCACATGACTACTGGCCTTTTCATTTTTGTTTATTTTGCTTAGTTAAGTCAGTCTTGTTATCCGTATCTCCAACTAAGCCAAATATCATTGATCTTGATCTTATGTTGGCTGTAATGTTTTACAGGTAAAGGATAACTATGAAATTCAGAACACAAGACAGCAATAGCAAGCTAGCTATTGAATAATAAATTAATCATCCTCTGATGTTCCTATTTTTGTGGTTCATGGTTGGCCCTTAAGGTTATTTTAAATTAAAATGTATTCATAGTATATAGGGACAAATTTTAAAGTTGACTAAAGGTGTATCTGGGCCCTGGGTGCCCCAAGGAGATTTTCAAAGCCCTGGTAAACTTAATTCTCATTGTAATGTTTAAATATCAGGCCAGTAGTGCTTACTAAACTTGAATTTGACTTGTGTGATTTATTTGCTAAAAGGCCTTATCCTTTTATAATTGAACTCAGCAATAAAAGTCGTGTTGACCTCAGTGGTGCAGAGTTGGGCCAAAATGACTTAGAGTTTTTTGCACGACACTGTTTTCAGTGCAGGGGTTTGGTTATGAAGCAGTTTAGGAACTGATTTATATATGCACACTTTGCTTTTGTTGTGACCCTAGACTTCTTTAGAACACTTTGTAGTTGCAAACTTTTCTGGCAAACTAAATAGCTGGTATAAGATGGAATATTATCCGTGGAGACAGCCAAGAGTTATTTTGCTCGTATAGCTTATACTGGTTCCCCAAATGAAATAAGCATTTTTCCAGTATAAATGTGTCTAAGTTAGGGCTTTTTACCAATTTTAAGTAATGTTGTAAAGAATCAAACCACTAACTAACTTTATTACACGGGCAAAAGTCTTTTAATGTAAACCTGGCCTTGTTCAGGAAATTGAACTGGCTCATTTTTCTGTGGATTTATAAATGACTTAAAAATCAACTCTGGGTACCTGGTCTTGGCCATGTATTGTAATTCAGATGCCTGATGTTTGCTTTTCAATTAGCCAGCAAAAAAGATTGTTTTTGCATCAATCAAGGGGATATTACTAATGTTAACAAACAGTGAATTCAAACAATTTCTCTCTTCCCCAGAAAATTGGAATTTTTTCAGAGTTTTTTTTTAAATCTGCTCCCTCAGATAGTAATATTCAACTTCTCCACCTACAGTTGACAGTTTTTGATTTGCCTGTCTTGTACACCTGCTTCCAGTTGAAGAGAGGTGTTCATGGGCCGCAAATGTGAGCTAGGGATTTTGCAACTTTAATGGAGAATTTCAAGGAGCACACACATCTGAAAAATCCGAGTTTGGCATTGATAAGGAACTTTTGTTTTAGGGGGAAAGGAGTTAAGCAAGTTGGTGAATCTCCTAGAAACAACGTTTTTACTTGGCAAGAAAGTAGAAATAGAGCAAGAAAACAATATATTTTTGTTTTTGTAAGAAAATTAGATTTATTCTCATTTCATTAACTTTGGGGGAAAAGTTAGATTAGAACCTAGGATACAAAATTCTGAGAGATGCTCCCCATTTGAGCTTTTTTTATATAGGACCTTGGAAACAAATTTTGCACACTCAAAATTTCCTTTGCATTCTTCCATTAGTAAGAACAGGTTCATGTCTCTTTCCCACTCATAAAAAAACTAGGGAAGATTTTAGGCCTTCATAACATGTTAATTTCCCAAGAACCAAAGGGGCTGGCAGAGGTCATTCATATTGGGACTAAGGATGTAATCGTTTATTTGACTACCTGATAAGCCTAGGCTTATCGGGTAGTCAAGTCGACTACTCCCATTTTCTCCCCCCACCCTTGCTGCCTCTGGATCAGAAGCAGCTGAGGGGAAGCAGGAGCCAATGCCGGGGAGAGCTGGTTTAAAAGCCAATTCCTCCCAGCACCATCTCCATGGTGCTGCCTACACCTGCTGCTCTGCGCTGCTGTCTCTAATAGAGGCAGCAGCATGGGGTGGTGGGGCAGAGGAGGCTGCTTCTAAGCAGCCTTTGCCCACAGCGGGCCCAGGCTCATTGTGAGCAGAGGTTGCTCTGCATCCTGTGGAGCAGCCCCTGTTCTTGGGGGAGGGGTCCCAGTGGGGAGCTGGGATGCCCCCCTGCACACAAGGCTGCTGCTGAAGCAGCCTCTGTTCACGATCAGCCCTGGCCACCACAGATAGGGGCTGCTGGACCCAGTGTGTGCTGGGACTGAGCAAACGCAGCTCAGTCCTGGCTCGCGCCGGGTCCAGGAGCTATCCCTGCTGCAGTTCTGCATTTTAAATGTAGCTGCTCCTACTACATTTAAACTGGAGAGCCTCAGCAGTGGTAGCTCCCAGACCTGGCACAAGCCGGGATTGAGTAATCCTAGCTCAGCTCTGGCTCGCGCTGGGTCTGGGATCACTACAGCTCTGTGCTTTAAATGTAGTAAGTGCTGGGTCAGCTCTTATTACATTTAAACTGCAGAGTTGCAGCAGGGGTAGGTCCCGGACCTGGCGCAAGCTGGGACTGAGTTGGGCTTGCTCGCACCGGGTCTGGGACTTACCTCCACTGTGTCTCTGCAGTTTAAATGTAGTAGGAGCCAGGCAACCTGTGGCAAAAGCCGGGACTGAGCACCTTCCCTTATCGACAGATTGTATCAACTACATGGTTAACAATTTATCTGCCCTTTAACATCCTTAATCTGGACTCTGCATTTGTACTGTCTCCTACAATGACTTGTTATTCAGTATAGGAATGTTAAAATTAGATGAATCAGCTAATCGATTAGTAGATGGAATTTCCATCAACTATTTGATTAGTTGATAAGGGCACTTCCACTTTGAAATGAAGCAAAAGAGTGCCCAGCTACTGCTACATTTCAAGGGAGGAAGTGCCGTGCAGCATTCTGCCTTTGAAATGCACAAGAGCCCCTACTGGGGCTCTTGTGCATTTCAAAGATTGAAACACCTGCATGGAGCCTGGGGCCAGCAGGGCACTCTGGGAACCCAGAGCCAGCAGGGGACTATGCGGTGCTTCCGCTTTGAAATGTACAAGAGCCCCAAGTGAAACAGCACCACTGTGCCCCTGCCAGCTCTCAGAGCTGGAGCTAGCTCTCCCTGCACCCTCTTCTCTTCTCCTCCCCCTTGCTGCTTCTTTTGATAGAGGCAGCAAAGAGGGGTGGGGTGCAACTAGTTAACTAGCGTGTCAATTAGTCGCTTACATCCCTACTTCAGTAGTGTTTGTGTTAGATGATGGCTCCACTAATATTCTGCGGCTTGTACAGAACCTCCTGTTGCATTTATTTGGCCTTAATTAGGACAGAGATCAGGATTTGGCTTCCATCACTTCTGTAGTTGTTCTGTGAGTAGAACATCAGTTAGTCGGTGGAGAAGTATGCATGCATAACAATAGCAGTAGATGGTTAATATGTATGTACATACGTATATACTGCTTAGAGAATTTTATAAAATTATCATCCCAATGACAATATAGAAGTGTGTGATTGTATGATTTCATGAATTCTTTATAGGAAGTCTTAAAGAGAGAATACCACATCTGACAGGCACCATATGTAATTACTGTTCCCCTCAAAAGGTCAGCTTGACCTTAAAATCCATCCTTAATTAAGAAAGGATAAGAAATTCCCCAAAATGAGATGTGATATAATTTTTAAATATGTGATCCCAACAAAACCTGTCCAGTAACTTGATTTTGTATCAGGTAGTACTTTTATATTTGGAGAGCATCATATGCAATCAAAACTCGTTTTTTCTGTTTGCGTTGTCCTTAGGTCATTCTGTCTAAAACTTAAAATTTTAACTCTATTCCATTGCTTGTTTTGAAGGCTTCTAATTAGGAAAAATTGTATTTTTTTTTTCAATGCTAAGTCTATATTTGGGGAGTTATATTTTGGATGTTTCTAACTTGAGTGTTTTGTTGATTTTGATCACAGAAATGATTTAGCAAAAATCAAATCTCTCTACTGTTTTTGAATTTTATTTTGGCATATATTGAACACTGTTTAACTGCATCTCTGCAGTTGGTTCAAGGCTTGCATATTGTCAAACTTTAAATTTAGCTCATTAACTAGCGTTTCTTTTGTAAACTTAATTCTGAAAGCATTATTATTCACTTTCCTCTTAAATGAATTCTTCTCCAGCAATTTGTAGAAATAGTTGCGGTGATGGATTTTGTTCCCGTCCTAATATGTGCACTTGCTCCAGTGGACAAATATCGCCTACCTGTGGATCAAAATCTAGTAAGGATTTATAGTATTTGCATTGCCTTTAGAGATCTCTTTTTAATTGATCTCCAATAAATGTCCATTTTTCAAATATACTTATAGAACAAATACTTTACAGAATACATAATCATCACAACATACAACAATTTATACTTAGAGCTTTAGTTCTGTGCTTACACAATGCTCTCTATTAATGTTATGACAAAAAAGTCAGCAGATGTAAACATGCGTGGATATCATAACTACATAAATATCTTGTAATACAGTTTTCTAATTTTTGAATTTATTAATGAAATGTTGGTGGCAAAATCCTTCTAGGTATTTAGGAGTTGCAAGTTGTGCCATATATTCTTGGAAAAGTTATTTTTGCTTGAAATGTCTTGATGATTTGTTACAAAAATATAGGCATAGATCAGGGATGGCCTGCCAGGCGGGTGGATCCAGCCCACAGAGGCCCTGCTGCTCCCCCGCCCCCAAGCCAATTAAGGCCTGAGGGTGGGGGAGTGCCTGAAGCCTTCTCCGCTGTGCCCCTGTCCTGCGAGCAGTGCGTGGACAGAGCGGAGAAGGCTTCGGGCGCTCCCCGGCCCCCAGGCCTTAATTGGCCTGGGGGTGGGGGAGCCTCCTCCCACCCTGCCAGAAGCCAGAAGCATGTGATGTGGTGGTGGGGGGGAAACGGAGGAGGCTTCACGTGCTCCCCTGCCCCCAGGCCAATCAGGGCCTAGCAGCAGGGGAGCTGTGTGAAGTTTCCTTCGCCCTGCCCCAACCCCATGAGGCGCCTGTGGCACTTCAAAGTGCCACGTGCGCCTCGCAGGGCAGGAGGAGGCTTCCCAGCTCCCCCGCCCCCAGGCTCTGGTAGATCTGGTGGGGGGGGGGTGGGAGAAGCGTGCCAAGCCTCTTCCAGGACATGGGTGCCTAGTGGGAAGGGGGGGGCAAAGGGTCTTCCCCACCCCCCCAGACCAATCATGGTCTGGAGGTTGTGTAGCCCCGCCCCTTCCCGTTTAGGCACTGCCCCTTTTGGGGTGGCCCCCAGGCAAAAATTATTGCCCACCCCGGCATAGATACATATTCCTCAAATGCTTTATCACCATTAAAGTATGTATTGCATATATGTGCTTTTGAAGGACTTTGCACGTAAGCACCTTTTGAAGCCCATTATAATAAAATTAATGTGTGTGTATATATGTTCTGTTGTAGTACAACAGTGCAGTATCAGATGCATGAATGGTGGTACTTGTGCAGATGACCAGTGTCAGTGCCAGAAAGGCTACATTGGAACTTACTGTGGACAACGTAAGTAATTTCTCTGTTTTGTGCTTGCATTTGACAACAAGGGAGGAACCTTGCGATCCTTGCTCTTATGAGTAGCTTGGAGTGTGTAGGACCAAAAAAAAAAAAATCTGATTTTATACATTATGGTTACATATGTAGAAACATCGTGCCACATCTGAGGAGGTAAAATGGGAGTCGCTACATGGACCAGTGGAACTGCACCTACGTTGCTGTCTTGAGTCATTTGCACTTCACACAGAAAGTTGTCAACATTACATCAATCTGGGAAACAATAAAATGATTTAAATACCAGAGATATTGATTTATGGGGAAAGATTAAAAGAACTGAATATCTTGTGTGGCTAACTGATTACTAATTGGCATAAAATCTGATAACAGACATAAGTATTTGAGAGGTGGTCTGAGGTTCTGCAAATAGGAGTAAAGAAATTAAGTACAAAAAATTGAATAGCTGGAACAAAATCTACGACAGAGATGAGTGGAAGAGCATCCTAAAGAAATAATGACAGACCCATTGTTTGTCATGGAAATCTGGGCAAAGCACTGTAGAACATTCCGTGGAACAGCCTTGCATGTGCTATGTGATATTCTAGATGGACTTTAACATTCTTGATGATGATGATTTTGGGGTATTTTTCCCATGATATTAAGATTTTTTTTTTAAATGGTATCAAAAAGTGTGTGTGTGTGTGTGTGTGTGTGTGTGTGTGTGTGTGTGTATTGTTTTAAAATCTTGGTCTTAAAACCTGTAGAGTTGGATTAGATCCTTAAGCTCTGACCCTACAAAGAGCTGTGCTTAGGCAGACCCCTGAGATTGTAGGGAGCACACTGGAGGATCAGGGCTTGAGGATTTGATTTATAAAGGCAGGATTGAAAGTTATGTCTGAATTGAAACTTAAATATATTTAAATTGCCATAATTGTTTTTAAGTACACTGTTCTTGAGATTTAGAAAAACCTTCTTGGTCCGCAAAATATTGTAATTCATTCACTGTGTGCTATAACAGCACCATAGAAGTCGCTTCTATTTATATACGGGACTGACATCTTGAGTGAAAAGTAATTCCGTTTTATGGGTCATGATAAGAAATACAAGCTTTACCTTGCTTCTAGATAATAGTACATTTTTATGTTTCCCTTTTTGATATAGTGGCCAGTTGAAGTGTATTTTATGTGCATTTTTTCCAATTTAAAAGATTTAACATATCTGGAGTTCTGAGTTCTTTTGGCACAGGGTAGTCAAACACTTTATAACCTATCCTTAAGCTGCGGGGACCTGAGTTGGAAGATTGCCTAGTAACTTTCAGGCCAAAATGTGTATTGGCTGTTGCTCGGGCACACTGTAAAGATAAGAACATAAGAATGGCCATGTTAGGTCAGACCAAAGGTCCATCTAGCCCAGTATCCTGTCTTTCAAGAGTGGCTAAAGGCCAGGTACCCCATCCAGAACAAACAGAACAGGTAACGATCAAGTGATCCAATCCCGTTACCCATTTCCAGCCAAGATAAAGAGAGGATGCCCATCCTGGCTAATAGCCACTGATAGACCTATCCTCCTTACATTTATCTAGTTCTTTTTTGAATCTTGTTAAACCATGGCCTTCGCCCTGCCCAACATCCTCTGTCAGGGAGTTCGAAAGGTTGACTGTGTTGTGTAAAGAAATACTTCCTTTTATTTGTTCCAAATTTGCTGCCTATTAATGTCATTTGGTAACCATTAGCTCTTGTGTTATGGGTAGGAGTAAATAACTTTTTTTTTTTTTTACTTTCTCCACACCAGTTGTGATTTTATAGACCTCTGTCATATTCCCCCTGAGCTGTCTCTTTTCTAAGCTGAAAAGCCACAGTTTTATTAATCTCCCCTCCTATGGCAGCCATTCTATACCCCTGATTATTTTTGTTGCCCTTTTTGGAACTTTTTCCAATTCAAATGTATCTTTTTTTTTTTTTTTTTTAAAGATGAGATGGGCCCCATCTGCACATAGTATTCAAGATTTGAGCATACAATAGATTTATATAGAGGCAATATAATGTATTTTCTGACTTGCTCTGTATCCCTTTCTTAATGATTCCCAACATCCTGTTTGCTTTTTTAACTGCTGCTGCATAGTGAGTGGATGTTTTCAGAGAGCTGTCCACAATGACTCCAAGATCTCTTTATTGAATGGTAACGGCTAATGTAGAGCCCATCATTTTATATGACTAGTTTGGATTATGTTTTCCAACGTGCATTAATTTGCATTTATTGAAATTGAATTTCATCTGCCATTTTGTTGTCCTCACCTAATTTTGTGAGATTCCTCTGAAGTTCTTCTCAGTCTGGTGTGAACTGAACTATCTTGAAAAATTTTGTGGTGTTTGCAAATTTTGCCACCTCGCTCTTTACCCCTTTCTCCAGATCATTTATGAATATGTTGTATAAGAGTGGTCCCAGTATAGACCCCTGGGGCCCACCATTATTTACCTCTCTCCATTTTGGAAACTGACCAGTTTGTTTCTACCCTTCGTTTCCTATCTTTTAGCCAGTTACCAATCCGAGAGACCCTTCCCTCTTATCCAATGACAGCTTAGTTTATTTAAGAGCCTTTGCTGAGTGACCTTGTCAAAGGCTTTCTGGAAATCTTCATGCACTATATCCACTGGATCCTCTTTGTACACATGTATGATGATCCCATCAAAGAATTCTAATAGATTCTAGTTGATTGGTGAGACAGAAACCATGTTGACTTTCTCCCAACAAATTATGTTCATCGATGTGTCTGACAATTCTGTTTATTACTATAGTTTCAACCTGTTTGCTTGGTACTGAAGTTAGATTTATTACCTGTAATTGCCAGGATCACCTCTGTACACATTTTTTAAAAACTGGCATCTTATTAGCTAGCCTTCAGTCATTTGATATAGAAGCTGATTTAAAAGAGAGGTTACAAATCACAATTAGTAGTTTTGCAATTTCACATTTGAGTTCCTTCAGAACTCTTATGTGAATGCCAAATGGTCCTTATCAATTTATTCCAGGACCTCCTCTAATGACACCTTAGTCTGGGACCTTTCCTCAGGTTTGTCACCTAAAAAGAATGGCTCTGGTTTGGGAATCTTCCTTGCATTCTCATGGATGAAGACCTATGCAAAGAATTCATTTAGTTTCTCTGCAATGGCCTTATTGTCCTAGAGTGCTCCTTTAGCATATCCATTGTCCAGTGGTATTTTAGAAGGCTTCTTGTTTGAGTCACTTTTTTTTGTGTGCTATTTTTGAGGTTTTGGCTAGCTGTCTTTCAAATTATTTTTTGGTCTTCCTAGTTCATTTGCCAGAGTTATGTTCCTTTTTTTTCCCCCTTACTAGGATTTAACTTCCACTTTTTAAACAATGCTTTTTTGTCTCTCACTGTTTCTTTTATTTTGTTTAGCCACGGTGGCACTTTTTTGGTTTTCTGTGTTTTTTTGTTTGTTTTTTTTTTTAAATGTGGTATATACATTTAAATGGAGCCTTCTTTATACTGTTTTTAAAAGGTTTCCATGTAGCTTGCAGAAATTTCACTTTTGGGACTTAACTTTTTAATTTCTGTTTAAGTTGCTCATTTTTTGTATAGTCTCTCTTTAAGAAATTAGGTGCGACTGTGTTGGGCTGCTTTGGTGTTTCCCCACCACAGGGATGTTAAATCTAATTATATTATAGTCACTATTTCCAAGTGGTCCAGCTATATTCATCTCTTGCACTGGATCCTGAGTTCCACTTAGGACTAAATCAAGAATTGCCTCTCCTTTCGTGAGTTCTAAAACTAGCTGCTCTGCTCGTTTTAAGAAACTTTCTCTGCATCATGTCTTGAGGTGACATACCAATGAGGATAGTTGAAATCCCCCCATAATTACTGAATTTTTTTCTTTTATAATGGAACTCTCTTGAAGTTGCAGTTTATTCTCTCAGAGCACAAGAGATTTCTGTGCAGTGTTTATAGCCTTGAAAATAATGAGCTCAGAATTGATGTAAACCACTAAAATTAACAATCTTTTTCTTATGACAGATGAACTTTCTCTTTCACGTTCCATCTATAAATGCTTGGTTTCTTAAAGGCCCAGTGAAAATTCTTGAGGGCTTAAAAAGGAAAGGTTGATGTGAGGGAACTGCTATCTGCCAGCAATATCACACATTTTGCTAAGACATTTATACTTCATTTTTCAAGAATATAAATGTGATTGACTGGATTCAAATGGATTTATAGGATATTTATTGTCTGATTCACTCCAATTTATATATGGGATATATGTGCATGTAAATTGTAACCCATCAGTGGATTTACTACTGGGGAAGGCACATGATATTTCGACTGCAGTCCATTCTGGTAGCACCAAAAGAAGATAGCATTAATTCCTGACCAGGATGCCTTAAGAGACTCACTGGTGGAGGCTACCTGGAGATATGAATGAGTGCATCTCTCAGGTGCCCTCGCCATGCTCATTTCCGACCAGCACTGCATAATTTTGAGGTTGCACTGTCTGTGTGCATATTTTCTGGTAAAGTCACAGTTTCTGATACCTTTGCCATAATAATCACCCCATACTAGCTGACACTGGGATCTCACAGGCCTGGGATAAGTGATTTATCCCAGGTTGGAATATAAATATTATAGTTTTAGTTTCTGGGAAACTAGGGTTTTTTTCAGAAAAATCATAAGGTTTAAATATATGAAGATTGCATGAATATATAGAGGTTATGTAACTAGTTTTATTAACACAGAATATGTAAAGTAGCATTTTTTCATTAAACAACTGTGATTCTTATCACAGTGTTCAGGTTGAGTCAGTTAACATTATGGCAGAAATAAGTTCTTAACACTATTTGTGCCTGTTAGTGGTGCATAGTCAGGGCCACTATTCCAGCAAAGCACTTAAGCCTATGCTTAATTTTAAGAAGCTATTTAATTTCATCTCCATTCAGCAGAGCTTTTTAGCATGTGCTAAAAATTAAGCACGTTGAAACTGGTGCAAATGAGGGTGGAATTTGGCCTGCAGAATCTTTATTACTACTGCTGATATGTAAGAAGAGAAGAATGCAGCTTGGTTTTCCTGGCTAGATTGAGTTTGTAGGGCAGTGAGAAAAACGTGTATTTATAAAATAACTGTGTATAAGAAAATTGTTGGAAGAACATTAACAATAGTGCTCATCAGAAAACAAGAAAAAAGATTTAAAAAATCTGTTTTCATTGAAATTTGATTTCATCAAAGATTTCCGGCCTCTAATATGTGTGGACCTCATGATGCCATTTTTACAAAGGCACATTTTTAGATTTGTTTAAAGTTTTTTAAAGAGTTTTTACCCCTTATTAAAAAAAAAAAAAAAAAAAACACCTTGGGAAGCAAATCCTATGCATAAGTTTTTATTTGGGATTAATAGATACAACCAATTTGGTCTGAATATCCAACAGTTTTTGAGTTATCAGTGAACAAAATATCTCCCCTAGCTTGATAGGTATGAGAAGTTTTTGAGCCTATTTGACTGAAGACTTTCTGTTATCCTTAACTAACTGCTACTCTGTAACAATGCCTGTGAGGTATGTTTGTTTGTTAATTTATTTTAAAGAAATTACAAAGATAATACTATTAATTTTACAGCAGATTTTCAACTTTTTTTTTTCAAACACAGCTGTCTGTGAAAATGGTTGCCAGAATGGAGGACGTTGTATTGGACCCAACCGCTGTGCATGCGTGTATGGATTTACCGGACCTCAGTGTGAAAGAGGTAAGAAAAACGGGGAGAGAGAGAGATAAATATGCAAGCAAGTTTCCAATAAGCCTTTTGTAGTTCAAATTATTTTTCTTTCCTTTGTGATTGTAGCATTTCTGATTGGCAAGTGGAAAATTACAGTGCTTTCATTATGATTGAGAAAAAGCTGAGTTCTTATAGATTTCTCATGATCTTTTATGTCAATTCAGTAGACAGTGGTACAAATCCTACTGTCATGATTGCACTGGACCTATATAATTGTAACTGAGTAGAATTTGGCCCAGTTTTCCCTGTAGCAATTATTTATGGGAGCTATTTATGCTGATGAGAGATTGCCTTGAAGAAATATTTTAAAAAAAGAAAGGATGAATGATATTTTTCCAAGAGCCTGATTCTAGAAAGCCTATCTATCCAGGAAAGCATGTATTTGAGTGCTTTTCTGCACTGGTACCTAAATTAGTAATTTATCATTTTACTATTATTACTCAGGTAGCCATCAGATTATTTATTAGGATAGAAATGTCAGTCCTATCTACGTCTCTCACAACAATGCTGAACATAAGCAAAATAGTTTAGTTGAATTGCAACTATAATCTTAATATTAATCTCGAAAGATAGTAGTACCATGCATACAAGTTAAAATTGCGATCAGCTGATCAATAAACACATTTACCCCTCAAAATATATTATACCTCCGTTTCTATTGCAGATAACAGCTACAAGTATTTTTTTCTTCATTTTTAAACCATAAAGTCTTCAAGTGAAGAATGTCAGATATCACTGCCAAATACTTTTGACATGTCAGGCGAACAAAATGAACATTAATATTAAAAAGTCTGAGGGGTAGCCATGTTAGTCTTTACCTTTTAAAAACAACGAATAGTCCAGTGGCACCGTGGAGACTAACAAATATACATATTCTTCTTAAGATGAGCACACTCATTTAATATTAAATTGAGCTATAGGTGTGAAATCAATATACCTTCTAATTTAAAATGTTCTTGAAGACTGCTTTTCAAAATAATCACTAGAATTATGCATCCTTTAACGTTAACCTGTCAGCATTAGTCAAAGTTGATGCTCGTTTGCTTGGCAAAAATAATCTTGATTTTTCTCTGACCTAGATTATTTTCAGGATGTTTGCAAATAAGTTTTCTCATCAACAAGCATCATGAAGAAGACGATGAGAGTAAAAGAGGTGTAAAAAGCTAATGACCAGAATGCATTATCAAACTCTCTCATTAAAATACTCAACAAGATATCATTTATAGAGTAGTGGCATTGTGCTTCAAGAATCTTAAATCTATGTAGTTTAACAACTAAATTTAGGAGTTTGCTCTTTTGTAGAGACAGGTGGTTAGTTCCATTTACCGTAGGAAGGTGTACATGTCTTGATGGTGAAAATAGGCTTTTTAAATTTGAGGTTCAGATCTGGTGTAAGGAGGAACATCTTCCAGGGAATTATTTGTTTCAGTTTTAATATAAACAGTGTTCAAATGTGATTAGAAAACACATTATATTACCACGTATACATCTTGCACTTATTTGGCATTCATTGCATGTGGAAGTGGGGGGGGGGGGGTAATTTACATGCCAAATGAGCAGAAGTGTATCAGGAAAAGAAACTGACAAAAGGGAGTAATATAGAGCAAGCCCTGATTCCTGCCATTCCTGACTTGGTTTTGTATACCCATTGAAAGATTATTAGAGGTTGCAATACTTTGCCACAAGCAACAGAGTGACATAGCAATCAGTTTGGCTCTTTGTGTACAATTGATTGTTGCTGTCATTCTGAATATCAGATTTTAAAAGTTAGATTAGTGTGTTGTTCATCCAGTAAATCCTAACCAAATTCTGGTATATTTTGTTTTAGATTAATTAATGTGGAAAGTAATATGAAACAGCAGTGTGTTGGGAATTTATATTGATATTTACACAAATATATAGAAATCTTCATTGGGTAAAATGTGTGCATGTCATTTAGATTGGATTTTCAAAGGCGCGTAAGGGAATTAATCACTTAACTGCCTGAGGCTGCTTTTAATATCTCAGCTTTAGTTCAGATTAGAGAAAATTCTTATATAAATTTAATGGTCCAGGTTATATCCAAGGTACAGGAAGTTTTTATCTGAATAATTAAACATGTTTTTCTTGCATATATGTTTGTGTGTGACTATTGGGGTTTTTTTTGGTTTCTCTTGAACATAATAGGATTGATTCTGATCTCACTTATGCTGGTTTCAGAAGAGCACTGATGCCTTCAAAGGAATCTCTTCTGATTCTTACCAGTGAGAGATCAGACTAAGACATCCCGAGAGCCAGATTCTGCTATCTGTACTCTGAAAATAGTCCCATTTACTTCAGTGGGATCTCTATAGAGTAAATGGACCAGAGTCTGTCTGAGAGGATGGTTTTGGATATTTTTAGTCTGCACTGTTCTTTGAAAAGGAAGATGCTCCAGGTTATGTATGAATGGGTTTTTTGAATTTTAGATATCAGTCCCACACTCTGCTTTCTGACAGTGATTTAGGAACTTTAGATTCAGATTTTCAAATCCACCTGAGGGATCTGGATGGACAAAATGTAGGCATCCAAATCTTTTAGGAGGCTTTCAGACTTTGAGCCTGACTGTGCAGGAACAGAGTTTGGCCTGGATAGGGATGAAATATTCACCTGAGGTTTCTGCAGTATATAAAAACTGACCAGAAAGAGAATTAGTTAATTAAAACTTTCAACCATAGTAATTCTGTTCAGATTCTGATTACTGTTACATTGATGAAAGTACAAAGCAACTCCATTTAAATCACTGGAAGGATCTGTGAGCAGAATTTTGTTGTAATGTTATATATTCTGGAAATCATGCAGACTTTCTTCCAGCCTGATGCTGAAAGCATAACTAGTATCATACTATTACACCCTTTCCTTTGCTCATTTAATATCAGCAGAAGTCTGGCTGTGTGATCCTAATCTGACATTAATTGCTCAGTCTAAATGTATGTTTACTCAGTAATATAATATCAGTGCATGAACAGGCAATATATGTTATAGGCGTGGCAGCATAATTTTGATGTGTGGTTTAAAGCAGTCCTGCTAGCAGTTTCTGAAATCATTAAATATGGGGGAAAATTGTGAATCCGGTCTCAAGATTTATTTTATACAATGTATGTCTATAGATTAATTAGTAAATGAAAGTGGTGGAGGGAGGGAGAAACACTTCTTGAGGAAAGGTGCGTGGGAGAGAAAAATATCTGTTTTCAGGTACAACTTTTAAAAATACTTGAAGATATTTAGAATTTATAAGTCGTCTTTCTCGTTATGGATGAAATTCATCAATTTGTGCACAGCCTGGGTAGAATAAATTTTGGTGGGAATGGACAGAATTCAACCCCCAACTCAATGGGTAGGTTGCATGACAGAAGGGCAACCACTATGTTGTCACTATTGTAGCCTATGGGCTGGGATAGCAATTCATTCTCCTAGTGCCTCCTTGTTTGGATGTCCCTGACCACAGGGTCCACACACAGATGAAGCTGGCACATGCTTAGCTCACCCTCTATGTTCAGCTTCAGGCTGATAAATCTGGAATTGACAATGAGCTCACATCAGTAGCATGCAAGAGGTATCCAGCTCACCCTTGATCTGCTCAATCTGGGTGCATCTCCGCTGCATCGTAACTTGAAATAAGATACGCAATTTGAGCTACGCAAATTGTATATCTTGTTTCGATATTATTTCAAAATAGCTTATTGCATCATTAATTCTTAAATAAAGCGCTATTCTGAAACGTCCCTTACTCCTTGTAGAATGAGGTTTACAGGGATGTTGGAATAGCGAGCCCAAAATAACAGTCTTGCTGTGAAGAAATGGGATAGCTATTTCAGGATACTCTGATGTCCAAAATAGCATTTCAGTGTAGATGTACCCTCTGAGTTACCATTATTTAGGGAGCATTGGAAAACTTAAGTGGTATGTGAGGATCATCTGAAAAAACATGAACTTCAGCCTGTGTTAATAGTAGATGTGCTTGCTTCCTTTCAAGAAGGTTTTCCATGTATGAAATATGAATATTGATCCAGCTATTCCTGTTTAAAAAAAAAAGATGAAGTCATGAATGACAGTATTTCTCATTAAAAATCATACCCCCCCGCCCCGGTACATTTTGGTCATTTAAAAATCACGGCAAACATTAATCTCATGTGGTTTATGTAAACTAGCATACACAGAACTGTAAAATACAATGTACATCTGTTCTTTGTCAATTTACATTTTTTCCTTTAGTAATAAAATAAGATTATACTTTACAACATGATGAAAAAGGCCTGATTCTTATGTACAGTGGTAGTACTAGGCACCATAATAATAATCTACAATAAAAAAAACCCAAAGCATAACTCTGTAGTTTTTTTCTTAAACTTTTTAGCAACAGTTCTAATTTTTAAGCTAAATTTTTGTAGGTAAGGTTTAGATGAACTTCACTTGTAAATCACATTAGAGTTTTAAAAGACTTCATCTTGTTTACTTTTTACATTACTGTGTTTTTAAATACATAGTTTTTATTGTTCTGTAAATTAACGTATTTTAAATTAGGTATTTTCCCTCTAACGTATAACACATGTAGCTTTCCTTCAGATTGGCCTCCCAGACTCAGTTATATGATAAAACGTGACTGCTTGTTCAGCTATCTGGGCTCCTAGCAGACTAATTTCCGGGCTGGAGACAGGAGGCTAAGCAGTAACTAATGACTGGCATGATTACAGTATTTAACTTGAGACTAGCTGCTGGGATAACAAGAAAGCAGAACCTGTTTTGGAGCGCCTGCCTTATTTTTTTTCTGATATATACAATGACCTTTTGTACTTACTATCAAAAGCTGTTCTTGTGGTCAACTCCTCCTCTATGGTTTGTAGACACACTAGGTTTAGTGTGCTGGAAAGTTAAGGCACTTGATTTTGTCAGTGGCTTAAAATTGAATGAGTTATGAAAAGATTATATACTGAAATATTCTACCCCCAACCTCCAATAAGTGTGTGTATGTGTTTGTGAGTAAAATAATCCTACCATTCAAAGGCCCAGTCCTTATTGTATGTACACAAGTATTCTTTACTCGGGTAAATAGCCCCACTTGCTTCTGAGACCACTGGAGAAAAGACTACTTGTGTAAGTAAAGGTTCATAGACCAGGCCCCCTTCATTCTTGTATTTCTGCACACAGTATCCTCTTTTAAAATCAGTTACCTGGAAGGTGTACAGGCCTAAATTAAAGGCATAAGGAGTTTGAGGGAAAGAGGAAATGCTGATTCCACTGTTTATCATGGGCTACAGGGAGACGGAAAGTGTGTTGGCCCTTGCTAGAGCGCTGTAGAAAGAAAATCCTCAGGCTAAGGTGCTGTTATGAAAGATCTCTGTGTGTGGACATGGTAGTTGTGGAAGGGATTTGGTAGTGGGAGGTAATGGAATTAGAGTAACAGTAAATGCCTCAGTCTTGTGTGGGGGCAGAGCAGACACAAGTCTTCTATGAAAGGTGCACCTCGTCCTACAAAAGGTATGTCAAAGAGTGGGTCACACCAGTACACATGGGCTGCGTCTAGACTGGCATGATTTCGCGCAAATACTTTTAACGGAAAAGTTTTTCCGTTAAAAGTATTTGCGCACAAGAGCGTCTGTATTGGCATGTGCCTTTGCGCAAAAGATTTGCTTTTGCGCAAAAGCATCCGTGCCCAGTATAGACACACTCTTGCGCAAGAAAGCTCCGATGGCCATTTTAGCCATTGGGCTTTCTTGCGCAAGAAATTAACATTCCTGTCTACACTGGCCCTCTTGCGCAAGTATTCTTGCTCAAGAGGGCTTATGCCTGAGTGGGAGAATCAAAGTATTTGCGCAAGAAGCACTGATTTTGTACATTACAAAGTCAGTGTTCTTGCGCAAATTCTCGCAGCCAGTGTAGACAGGCGGCAAGTTTTTTGCGCAAAGGCGGCAAGTTTTTTGCGTGAAATCTTGCCAGTCTAGACGCACCCTCTGTTTACTGATGGTAGCAAAACCATGAGAAAAAGAAGCTGTTCAACAGCCTCAGTGTGTGGTGAAAAGCCCTTTTGGAACCATTTAGAGGTCATGGACTTTGGACTTACGTGCCTCAGAGCTCAAGAACTCTGGAAAGCCTGCAGCCACACAGATGGCAAAAGTTTGTTTTCAAGATACCTTATACCTGCCAACTAGAAATGCTATTGTACTGCAGCTCAAGAAGGATATATACTTTATAAAGTGACTTGTTTTATTTAAGTTGCCCCCCCACACAAAAATGGCATCTGCAAAGCAACATTCTGTAGTATAGATGCAGTTGTAAGTCTATAAGACATTTCAAGGTTTCCTCTGTGGTACTGTGGATACTATCCATTTCACCTTTGAATCCATATTTGTGGAACTGCAGTGTGGTGTGTTTGATGGTTGGGTGTTCTCAGTGAAGTCACACACAGAGGAGTCTTTGATTTCCTACCTGTGTCAAGTCGCTGCGTTTTCCATGGCTTGTTCAGATGCAGTTCAATGTGACCCAGAGTCTCTGCATAGCAGGTTGAAACCAGGAGCGCAGCTGGTTGGGTCAGTAATAATGGCTTGTTTGGAATGGTTGATGAGGTCCAGGCACTTTGGAGTTCTCTGGCTAGATCCATAGACATGAAATTGTTGCATGTGGTCTATAGAGATTTCAGGAATTATTGGGATATGTTGTCCTTAGCTTGCTGGATGGAAAACTCAGGTAGTCTTTGGTAAGTAAGAATTTTCATGCTGTGGAAATAGCTTGAGGGTTAGCTGGAGGTCTGATGAGTCCTAATACAGAAAGCTTTAGTAGAGGTGTTGATCTTAAAGTTCCTAGGATGATGCTCATGGTCTAATTCAGTTGCATATCCACAAGTTGAGTGTGGCAGTTTTTGTCTATGCTAGTGCACAGTACTGTGCAATTGAGTATACCAGGGTAAAGGCTGATGTTTTCAGCAGTGGCGTTGATCTCCAGTTTGTTCCTGCTAACTTTTGGGTAACGTTGATGCAAGTCTTAACTCTAGAGGCTACTTTCTTTAGGCAGTCAGTGTGCAGTCAAGAGTGACGCTGAGTTATGTGAGCTTTGGAGCATATTGCACCGTTTCAGTACAAAACTTGACAATTACAGTGTTTTGTGGAATTCTGTTGTCAAGGTGGAAAGACGACTACCATTTGCTTCCAGCTTCCATTTTTGTAAGTACTCCACCATGATCACATATAAAGGTCACTTCAAGTTCTATAAAACTATGGGCCTGAGTTATGAATGCCTAATCATCAGCAACTTCTGCACTTTTTCTTGAAGCATATTGCTTGTGCAGACATTTAAAAAGTGGCAGAGTGAGTACAGAGCTTTGTGGTAATCCATTACTCAAAGTGTGTGGCTTGCTGGTTTGATCTCTGAGGTATACATATCTCCTTCTGGTATTCAGAACTAGAGAATCTGCATGCAGGGGATCACTTTCTCATATTTAGTAGCAGACCATCCTTCCAGACTGGGCTGTAGGTCACTAAGGCTATGTCTACACTGCGGAACTATTTTGTGTCTAAAGAGCAAGCCTGTTGTATCAAAATATAATGGGCTTGCTATTCTGATGTCCCTGTAAATCTCATTGCACGAGGCTTAAGGGATGTTTCAGAATAACACTTTATTTCGAAATTTTACAAAATAAGCTGTTTCGAAATAAGATATGCAATTTGCATCGCTCAAATTACGTATCTTATTTCGAGCTATGGGGACATTGTAGACATACCTTCACATATATCAATGAAAGCGTTACCAGTTTAAAGTTTTCAGTGGAATTTGGCCAAGATGTTTACAGTGAGGGCCAGAACCTGGTCGTCAACTTCAGTTCAGTCAGACACCAGCTTGGTCTTTGGTTAGGCTGACTTCCACAGCAGGACTGATTTGGTTCAGAATCATAAGCTCCATCTATATAAATGGTACTCAAGCAGAAGATTCACATATAACTAGAAGGGCCCTCTCCAGGATTTCCAGACTATAGGAGGGCAATGGGTTTGGCTTCTCTCTACACACAGGGATTTTATCAGTCTTCAGAATGCTCGTGAAAAGCTGCATCAGCCAATTCCTTGCCAGTGGACCCAGGTTATATAGGGACTTTGGATAGATGCCATCTTTTCCTGCTGCTTTTTCCTGCAGTTTTGTGGCTGCATCAGTTCAGTTCTTTTTATATGTGAATGGTCTAGACTATGGGGATGTTGGAGTGCACCTCCTGGAGTTGATGCCAGAGTTGTCCGTTACATTGATTGTGCATTGGTTGTTTTGATGTCCACAGACATTTAGCAATGATGGCATTAGCTTTCATGTGTGACCAAGTGCAGGGCCAGTGTGGCATGTGCAGGATTTTTAGCCCCCAGGTGTCTTAGCAGGTCCCATGCGCATCTGCTTGAGTGTGTGAAGTTTAGACCTTCTACACATTCAAGTCACCATTTCCACCTTGCTGCAACCAGTGATGCCAAGTGGGCTTGTCCAGTTTCTGGTCTCTCCACTAGTCATATCTATGCAGAAGTTCTTGTCTCTCTGTAGTTGAGCAAGGCATATCTGTGTTCCTACAGGATGTTCTTCCTTGTGGTGGAGTTTAGGAGCTCAGTGTAAAAGTCAGAAGTCCATAGTTGTAGTGACAGTGACCTGCTCTGCTTGAAGTTCCATTGTAGTGCCAGTTTTGGGATTTGAACGCCAATATGGGTCAGTACTGCTATGTGCTGGCTGTTTGGGAAGTTAAGAACCATCTGTAATCCAGATACTGGGGTACCTTGATCATCTTTAGAGATGAGCATCAGGTCAGGGAAGCATCTCATCCTCCCTTATGAACTATAAGAAGTTGTTTAGCACAACTGATGCTACAATTACCAATAGGAGAGCTTTTTTCCCCACAGGAGACTCGGAGGTGCATTGTGTTGTTTTCATTACTCTAGCACCTACCAACCTTACTTGAGATAGGAGTCTCATTGGGCTAGGTGCTGTACATACACAATGTAAGGGTCAGACTCTGCCTCAAATTGCTTACCATCTAAATAGACTAGACAGGCAAAGGAAGCGTTAATTTTTCCCCTTTCCAGATGGGGAACTCAGGCACAGAGATTGGAACTTGCCCAAGGTCACACAGAGTCTGTGGTAGAGTAGGAAAGCCAAACTTCTTTAGTCCTAGCCCAGTGCTTTAAACACAAGGCCATCTTTCTGTTCTTAGAATGAATAATATGTGTTGCCATAAGTATGCTAGAGGAATGACAGTGTGGCCAGTAGGGGGAGAGAGTTTGAGCTGAGAGGGAGAGTTACCAATGATGTTGTCATGTGCTCCATGCTGCACACAGGCCAGCAGTAATATTGACAGTTGCATGTCTGCCGACAGTGGCCAGCACCAGGTGCCCCGGAGCGGGTGGACCGAAGACAATGATCGAGCGATTTGTCTCCTGCCATTCTTCTCCAGCCTCTGACAAACAGAGGCCAGGGACACCATTTCTATCCCCTGGCTAATAGCCTTTTATGGACCTAACCTCCATGAAATTATCTAGCTTCTCTTTAAACTCTGTTATAGTCCTAGCCTTCACAGCCTCTTCTGGCAAGGAGTTCCACAGGTTGACTACACGCTGTGTGAAGAAGAACTTTCTTTTATTAGTTTTAAACCTGCTACCCATTAACTTCATTTGGTGTCCTCTAGATCTTCTATTATGGGAACTAATAAATAACTTTTTTCTTTATTCACCCTCTCCACACCACTCATGATTTTATATACAGCCGCTCCCCAAGTTGCGAACGGTCGAGTTACGACCGTTCGCACTTACAACCAACGCTCCCAAGGAGCGGTTGTAAAGGCGGTCCCTGAGTTACGAACGTGATCCGCGCTTATGAACAGCTCGGTTGCGTGTAACTCAATGGGATCCGAGTTACGAACAGTTCGAGTTACAGACCAAGTGTTGGTCCGTAACTTGTTCATAACTCGGAGAGCAGCTGTACCTCTATCATATCCCCCCTCAGTCTCCTCTTTTCTAAACTGAAAAGTCCCAGTCGTTTTAACCTCTCTTCATATGGGACCCGTTCCAAACCCCTAATCATTGTAGCTGCTCTCTTCTGAACCCTTTCCAAGGCCAAAATACCTTTTTTGAGGTGAGGAGACCACATCTGTACGCAGTATTCAAGATGTGGGTGTACCATAGTTTTATACAGGGGCAGTAAGATATTCTGGGTCTTATTTTCTATCCCTTTCTTAATAATTCCTAACATCCTATTTGCCTTTTTGACCGCCGCTGCACACTGTGTGGAAGTTTTCAGAGAACTGTCCACAATAACTCCAAGATCTCTTTCCTGATTTGTTGTAGCCAAATTAGCCCTCATCATACTGTACGTATCGTTGGGGTTATTTTTCCCAATGTGCATTACTTTATACTTATCCATGTTAAATTTCATTTGCCATTTTGTTGCCCAATCACTCAGTTTGGTGAGATCTTTTTGAAGTTCTTCACAGTCTGCTTCCGTCTTGACTATCCTAAACAGTTTGGTATCATCCGCAAACTTTACCACCTCACTGATTACCCCTTTCTCCAGATCATTTATGAATAAGTTGAACAGGATTGGTCCCAGGACTGACCTTTGGGGGACACCACTAGTTACCCCTCTTCATTCTGAAAATTTACCATTTATTCCTACCCTTTGTTTCCTGTCTTTTAACCAGTTCTCAATCCATGAAAGGACCTTCCCTCTTATCCCATGGCAATGTAATTTACATGTTGACTTATGTTTTAATGTGTGTGCGTGAGAGAGAAGACCAGGAAATCAAGGGGTACTGTCCATTTCTGCTTTTACCAGAGTAAGGGAAGCTGTGCTTTTCATTTACAATTACTCCAATCTGTGAATAGCTAGGAGGTTTCAAGACCAGGCTGGGAGGTCTGTGTAACTGCTGCTGATACTGCTGGCAAACCTTTTTAATTTCTTACACTATAATTTTCTCCTTTGTAGTCCTGTGACTGGATATGTGCAGTGCTCATGCTTTATTCAACAGTGTTTTGTGGCACATAGTTTCTAGGTGGAGGACCATGTTTAGTCCTTATTTGTTAATTGTCAATATTCAGATGAATTCTGGGCATTTATGAAAATACCTGAATATCAAATGTTTAATGAATCTAAGCAAAGATGATTATGCTTTAGAAAATGCATTTGTCATCATTCATTGCTCTCCTGTTAAAAAATGTGAAGTATCCAGCCCATGGAATATAAACACCATGTGACCAGTCATGACAAAAACAAATGCTATATACCCAAAATGAGCAGTTTGTATAAACTAGTCAACTGAAAATTATTTGAAATGATTTAGTTAATGAATAAATAATACATTTATAGGAATTTGGATCCTTCCAAAAACAGGCTAAATGTATTCTATAATACGTATTCTTACTGTGTAGTGTTTAGTAGGTATGGGGAGGAAACAAAAAACATGGTCAAAATAAACCAAAACTGTCAGATTGTGGTCCAGAAACCTATGTGTAGACAGGAAATCCCCATTTATAAAAGTATGTTTGAGATGGAGCAGATTGGTGGGAGTCCTTTTGAGAAGAGGTGGTGGAAGAGCCATATGTATTGATTTTTATGCTCCCTGCAGAAAACTCTATGATCATGCTGGCTCTTTATGTGACTTGTCTGGAATTTAGAGGAGTCAATGCAGGGCCAGGTTGCTTGAATTTTAAATGTCTTTAGTTATTTGCTCTGGATTCTTGTTCAGTAAGGTTAGCAGATGTAAACAATAGGAATGTAATTGAGAACTTGACAATTCAATGCTTTTAGAAGTGTAAAAAGACAGAAATGTAAGTCTCCTGAAACACCCAAAACATGCTATTGATATGGTTTCTGCTGAGATGGCTATAGCTCTTGTTTACAAATAGCTTAAATAAGCTAGAATATTGCAAATCAAGTATATGTTAAGGAAAATGGTTATTTAAAGAGTTAATTTAACTTTTCTCAGGTAATTCTTTATATACTGTAGTAGATTTTGGAAACATCTGATACCTTTGTCGGGATTAGCCAGATATTAAATTCCATTGGCTAATTTAACTAATACCAAAGCATCCCAAAGGATGAAAAGTTAAACAGATCAGGAAACAAAAGCTAGTGGGTGTAATACATGCAAAGAGATGAGCAGAGCCCTGTGTGTATACAAAATGTGTATCTGCATCCAATCCAAGATCTGCAGTCATGGTTTGTGGATATAAAGTACATAATGCCGACATAGGTGGCGAATTGTATGGACCCATCGTGCCCAGACGCCACCAACGTCAGGTTGGGTGTCTCTCTTGGCCCCACCTACCAGCATCCCTGCACGCCATCCCTGCTGGCTGCCTGACCCGAGAAACCTGATCTGTACCCTGCCCTTCCTGGAGGCTGCAGATTTGCTCAGAGGGCTCTCACTTGCTCATCATTGCCGCTGCAGCCTGGCTATAGGGAGCAGTACTGACAGCAGGCTGATGACTGTGCCTGCCAAACAAGGAGGAGAGGAGGCGGCTGTAACATAACAAGTGAGTCAGGGCACCACTGAGAGGGTCAAATCAGGGCAAATTGCTCAGAACCAGGGCTCCTTACAGCCCAAGAATGGAGTCCTCTTTTATAAGACACCAAACGAGTCATGCAGAGCACTTCAGCTGCCACTCTGACCAGCAAGAAGCCTCACAAGCAAATCCCCTTAGATACCCCAGCATTCCCTATGCCACAACCAGATCCACACCTTATACAGGTGCGAGGTTATAAAACCCAGTCTCACCAACTCTGAACAGGTTCTCCCAGTCCCAAAGGACCAACCACAGTCCCAGGTCCCAAAAGAACACTTGGCGTTAATCTTTTAGAATCTACAATCTAAAGGTTTATTAATAAAAAGAAAGAAAGAAAAGGCTAAGAGTGAGATTGTTGCATCTCTAAGAGCCTGCATCAAGAACTTGGTGATGGTTGAAAGGAACACATTACATACATCAAACTGCCAGCTTAAAAGTCTCTGGTATACATCCTATGTCAGGAGGAGTCAGCAAATCCTTCCTGGCCCTCTGTCCATAGCAAGGATGCTTCTGTAATCAGGAGCAGGAATGAAAACAAGATGGAGGCACCTTCATGGTACTCTTATTCCTGCCCATGCGGAGGGAAAACCCATTCCTTAGCTGGTCCCTCCCAAAATGGGCTAGTCACATGACCCACAAACCAGATTCTGTCCTCATGTAAAAAGCCATAGACTGTCAGGTGTGCTCTTATCAGGCAAGGGGCCACTGTGTGCTCCTCGGGTGTCAATTGGCAACCCTTAAGAGCTATTGTCCATGCAGTATCAAGCAGCCCACCCCTCCCAGCAGAAAACATGTAAAATATAAATACAAAGCCTATATTCATAACTTTACACACACACACATTGTACAAATACATGAGTAGCCTAGGCAGAGTCAGCATAGCATAAGCTTTCATTTGGCACTGGCCCACTTTGCACCAAATTTGGGGCGCAAACACACCAGCAGGTGCAACAATGATTTGCCTGCTCACATTACAATCCAGTAACATGACAGAGGCATATGACATTCCCTCTTCACCCCCAGGCAACTCAGAGTGGAGTCCTTCCTGCTTGGGTGAGTGTGTGGTGCTGAGAGTGGGGGGGAGGAGAGAGGTGGGATGGGGGCCCCCAGCCCCTCCCAAATCCCTTATCTGTAACATAGAGCTTGCACCCTCACCCTCTGCCCCAGCCTTGAGCCCTTCCCACACGCATACCCCTCATCCGCACCCTAGAATTTGTTCCTCTGCACTCTAATACTCTGCCCCAGATCTGAGCACCTCCCATATCCCTAGCCCCTCGCCAGAGCCAGAGTTCTTATCCCCCTCCCCCACATAGACTTACAATTTAGGGTGCGGGGGGGACTTGAATCTACCCTGGGCACCACCAAAATTATACAAACCTGTCGTCTCTGAAGATTTGCAGGGCTCTAGAGATGAAATACTTATTATGCAGCAACGAGCTGTTAAAATAGGAAGAAAATCAGGTTTAGATTCAGAATGAATAGAATGAAAGCAATGAAGATAAAGAATAAGGAACTTGGATGAAGTAGGAATAGACAGTAAGAGAATGTCTTGGCAAGTCCTATGGAAAATGAAGGCTTTAGCATTTAAGGCCAGTTCATGATCTACTTCCAAAACATTATGGGTTGAGTGTGGTGACAATAACCATCAGCACATTTTAGAAAGTTTATAGTGAGGTGTTGTGTGAAAACATAAGATACTGCTAAACTCATTCAGGTGTTAAAAGAAGAGTGGCAAGAACTTTAGATAAGAAATTGCAGAAGAAAGGCAAATAAGGGATAAACAGGACTAATGCTTATTAGATTTGTAATGGGCCACGAAAAACCAGTAGGAAGTAAGAATTCTGCACAGGAAATATTCTTGGCAAAGCGTCATCTTAACTAGCAATTGAGTGCCGCAAAATAAATGGATTTTTTTCCTAGAGAGATCTTGAAGATTTAAGAAGGAAAGTATGTAGGTTATTGAATATCCTTCAGTTAAGACATAAGTTTAAAATAAATGAGGTAGGGATGTTAATGAGTAACCGGTTACCCAGTACCCGGGGAGCAACCCCCCTCTTGTGGTAGCTGCAGGCAAAGTGCTGCTCCAGTCCCACTGGGCCCCCATGCAAGGCTGCAGGCTCTGGTCTCATGCAGGGCTGCTGCTTCTAGCCCTAAGCGGGCTGGGAGCCGGCAGCCCTGTACGGGACCGGAAGCAGCCAGCCTGGAGGAACTCTACCCCCACTTCATCAGTTGACTTAAAATATTTATTTTTCTCTTTTGAGCTTCTTCCAATTTGTTCACATTTTTCTTAAAATGTGGTGGCCATCACTGGACACAGTACTCCAGGTGAGGTCTCACTAGTACTGATTAGAGTGGAACAATTACCTCTTATGTATTTTATACCACACTGCTATTTATATACCCCATAATGACGTATATTGGAAGATGTGCATTCCATGACTCTGAAATGTATTCTATTTGACCCTGTGCTTGAAAAGTGAATGTCTTTTGGATCATTTGCTCAACAAAATTAAACATCAATTAAGACTCCAGCTCTGAAATCACTTGGGTTCCTTTGAGAATTTTACTCATGATGTGCAGAGGTGACTTGCCTGACAAGAACAATTTCAATATTTACTTAGGCTCCAGTGTTGAAAAATATCCACTGATATTTTTGTGCCCCAGTTTTTGGGTATTCAGTTTGAGACCCTTTGGGAGTATCTGCACTGCAGTTAGGATGTCTGATTCCCAGTGTGGGTAGACAGACTTCTGCAAGTTCTGTTGAAGCTAGTGAGCTAAAAATACCAGTGTGGACATGGTGACATGTATGGTGGCTCAGGATAACTGTCTGAGTCAGTCTGCCCAAACCTTGGATCCATAAGTGGCAAATTATATGGGCCCTTCACACACCTGAACAGCTAATCCACACTCTAGACCTTTTACCTCTGCATCTGAAACCTCTGCTCTAGTCCTGAGCCTCTTCAATACCCCAAACCTCATCCTCAGCACAGAGCCAGACTCCTCCCTCCACCATCCTTACAAGAGCAGGTGTTGGTGGACCTGCTCTAGGTGCCACCAAAAATTATACTAACCTGCTGCATCTGTCCATGTCCAAACTTGGGTTGCTAGTCCAAGCTACCCATCCAGTGTGCACTGTACTACTTTTAGCATGCCATCTTAAGCAGAGTTAGAATGAGTCTGTGGGTCTAGGGCTGGGAATCATGTCTCCAGTGCCAGCTGCAGTTGAGACACTTTGGGTTTCATTTTCCCAGGTATTGAATAAACTAAACTTCAACTGAAGTCAAGTCACATTGCAGGTACATAGTACTGCTGAAAGCCAACATGTCTGAAACCAAGCAACCAAAAATGGAACCACACAGAATAAGTGACCACTTCTAAAAATCTTGACCCTTCTATTTGATTGTCCTTTCAAGTTTACTGGCATCCTGGGTTAATATATTAGGGAGTTAAAAGATTTACTATCAAGCACTATGTTTGGAGCTTATAAGATCTTTCTTCAGACTTCTTCCCAAAATCACGGTGGATAATCTTGTTTGCCATCACTTTAGGTGCAATCAGTTTAGAGTTACTGTTGTTGTGCATCTATGATCAAATAATACAAAAACAGCAGTTTCACCAGTAGCACAAAAAATATAGGAGCAGGCAATAAGAAATAACAGCAGTTCCAACTTTTTTGTAAGCAGAATTTGGTTTCTATGAAAGCAAATACTGGTTTTATGTACAGAATACTACAGGACAAAGTAATTATCAATTCTGTAGATACTTTCTCATCTATGGATTTATAAAAACATTCTTTTATTATCATAATTTAACTTCACAATTTAATGCAAGCAGATTTATTTCCACGTGTTCACAGCTTTATGTTTATGCAAGTCTCTCCATTTCATTTTCAGGTGTGGTACATATTGCATGTCGTACAAGTAGAAAATGACAAAAACTTTCATTGCTGTAGTCCAGTGTTTCCCAAATGGTATTCTGCAGAACCCTGGGGTTCCGCAAAGTGAAAATAAGGGTTTAGTGAGAGAATTCTATTGAAATAACACTTTATGATAAAAAAATTGTGATTTTTGTTTTTAAATATGTACAATTTAAACTAAATGTTGATCTCATGACCTTGTTTAGCATTTGTTTATTATTATCCTTACTTATTTGTGGTATACCTTTTCAGCTCCATATATTAGACTGTTATTCGGGGTTCTGCAAAATTCTTTCGAGTTTAAAAGGGTTCCGTGGCCACACAAAATTGGGAAACACTGCTCTAGTCAGTGAATGAATAAATACGTCCACCACATTTATTCAGAGTTGAGGCAGGATAGAAGATTTGGTAACCAGTAACTTTATATGATCCTGCAGTTAACAGGGATGAACACTGTTTTATATTCTTGGGAAACAGCTGATTAATGTCTAATATTGGCAGCATATTTAAAGAGAAAAAGTAACTACATAAAATAATTTTACATTTCTCCCATATACCGATCTTTAACTTGTCAGAACTAATTGGGATCAAGTGGCCTGGTTTTCAAAGATGCTACAAACTTGCAGGTCCCATTGACTTTAATGGGAAATGCTTAGCACCTTTGAACATCAGTCATAATATAACTACCAGGCTATACTTAAGCCTTTTATTTCCCTTGGGAAGGCCTTGAGACTCACTTCAATTCACTGGACTTTCAAAGAGTTTGGGAGTTCAACTTAAAAGGAAAATCCACACAGAGCTGGTCTTCAAGCTTTCCTTTCATCAGGGCATGGATGCTGCAACTAAGGGTGCTGTGGGTGCTGCCACACTCCCGGGCTTGAAGTGGGTTCCATCATACATGTGGTTTACTGTTTGGTTCAATGGCCTCCCTCACACAAATGGTTCCAGCACCCATGCATCAGGGAAATCTGAGTTGGTAAACAGGAAAATTTAGTCTGGAGATTACTCCTCAGAAGTCTTGCTGCTCTTTCTCTTTTTGGACAGGCTACAATTCTCACGTCTCTGGGAACCACTCCCTTCCTGGCTTACATGAAGCATCTTCCCTTTGTAGACGAGGATGCCACCCTGAATCCAGCTTCCTTCTTTCCATTCTTCTGTTCCTTTCATGCTTAATCCTTTATGCTGGGTTAGGGCAACATTGTCTCTGCTTCCCTCCATACTGCATTTGCAGCATCTAATTTAATTTAGGGGGCTAGGTCTGCACTACAAGTTTTCTCGGCAAAAATATGCAAATGAGGGACACATTTGCATGAGTCGCGATCTCATTTGCATAGTTTCTGCTGATCTGTTTTTGTGCTGGGGTTATTGTGCAAAAATAAGCAGTGTGGACATTTTCTTTTTGCGCAAAAACCTGGAGCATAAGGATCTTGCGGAAAAAAGAGGTTTTTGCACAAAAAGAAAATGTCCACACTGCTTATTTTTGCGCACAAACGGATTGGCAGAAAATATGTAAATGAGATCACAACTCATGCAAATGAGTACCTCATTTGCATATATTTTGCTGAGAACTCATAATGTAGAAGTAGCCGGGGTGAGCAGTTCCATTCTTCAGTTCACTTTGCATTATTGAGTCCTGTTCCATGGGTTGTTCACGGCTTGCCAGATCTTGGCCTTATACAGTAATATTTTTAGGGATTATATCTCAGGTCACCTTTGAATTAAAGTGCTGCTTTCAGTAGCCAGATGTGACGGCGTGTTGAGGTCTCCCCGACTTCTGCACAAACAGACTCTGCCAGCCAGTAGAATTGAGGGAGTTTATTGCTTCTTCAGGGTACAGCACAGCATAGACGTAATCTGGTCACAGTAACCAGGGCTAGGAGGCCTCAACCCCCCTTGAGATGGGGGGAGACCGGGCCCCTCCAAATCTAGCCCCCTCCCTAGTCTGTTCTCCTCCTGCTTCCCTGACCGCAACTGCCTCCCTCCCAGGCCCTGCCCCCCAGCCAGATGTTGGTCTCTGCCTTCCTCCCTTGGTGTGTTTCCCTGGGAGGCTGAGCCTAGGTGTCTGGGTTAATACACATTTGGGAGAGTCAGTGAGGATCTCACATCACAGCGCAGGGGGGGACCCCAGGTTAAGAGCAGACAGCACCCCCACTACACCACAGCAAGATATTAAACTGCTTCTGGTCTTGCCATAATGTTCTAAGCTACATCTGGTCAGTATTGGTAAGTATTATAAGGCAGCATTTAATCTGTTTCATTTTTTCATACCTTACAACATTAAATATAGAAGAAAATTAGAGAGAGAGATCATAAAATTAACAAATATTTCTAATTTCCACCTATTGGTAACGTAAACAGTAGATAGGTCGATACATATTTTAAAACATGATGCAATTGACACATCTCATTTGTGTGTCTTACATAGTGCATTGCCTAAAAAGTTCAGTGCTTCTAAGTATTTGTACAGTTGCATCTTAATCTGGAGTATCTACAGTAAATGGAAAGTTAAGAAAGGCCTCCCAACTTAACTAAAAACATCTGATAATAATAAAATATAACAATGGAAGAGACATTTTCCAGCATAAAAATTCTACCATTTGAAACTTGAAAATGTTTTCTTTTCTGAGAAACAACTTCTTTCTGAACTTTGATAGAATGAAAGCCTGAAGATTAGTAAACCAAACAAACAAAAAAAAAAAACCCCTGCTGTTAAATCTTATACTGTACAGATAAAGATCCCATGATTTCTTGCGTGTTGTATGAAAAAAGTCTGTTTTATAGCACTTATTAAAGGAAAAAGCTCAAGCTCCATTTCAGAAATATATTATACAACTTTCTCGATTTATTTAATTGTCTATTTACTTTCCCTTTAATTCTTAACTTCCTTGAAGTTTTGTACAACAGTAATTTATGTTCATACTTTTTTTTTCAGTACCCATGTGATAATTAGCCTCTCTTTATTTTCTTACTATAAGGACACATCCTGCAATTCAGCTTTGTAGCACTCTGGTAGTATAAAGCTTCATAATTCTGCCAAAGCTCTTTCAGTGGAAGATTCTCCCATGGGAAGCATGGATTACAATTGCTTTAGTTGCTCCTATGCTACTCCACATCCCATTTCCCAAACTGGGATTTTGTCTGGGATGGAGGAAGCAGCATAGTCATGGTATTCTTACGTGCTGGAAATCCCTAACTGCTGCATCCTTACGGCAAGTGGCTTTCACCAGTCATTGGCCTGATCCCGGCTAACCTTAGGATCCAGCATGATGCAAAATCACATTTCTTTCATCAGTGTGCCAAATTCAAGTCAGATGTAGCCCAGGATTGGAGCCACTCTGTTATGTCTGTTTGCCTAAATTATAGTTCAATTCTTGCATATTTGCATAAACTGAATTGATATACAAGTAGTCCTATGACACTTTAGAGATTAACAAATTGTGTGTGTGTGTGTGTGTGTGTGTGTGTGTGTGTGTGTAAATATATATAAATAAAATCATATAATCTTTTGTGGGTAAAACTCACTTCATCAGGTGAGTTTGAGTGGAAAAAGTATAATTCAAGATTTTATATATATATATGTATGTGTATATATAAAAGCAAAAAGCATTTACCTGTCTATTGTAGGACCTGTGTTAATGAAGGTATTTAAGTGGGCTGGATGTGACCCATTCGTTGCTTTTGATGTCAAAATGCAAATATCAAGGACGGGGGGGGGGGGGAAATTGGCTTTGTAGTGTGTTAAACATTTAATGTATCTATTCAAGCCCAGGGTAGCAGTGTGAAATTTTCAAATGAATTCTAGCTCTGCAGCCTCTCTGTGTAATTGGGTAGTGAAATTCCTTTGTTAGATGAATGGATACTTTTAAATCCATGATTGATTGTCCAGGGAAGTTAAAATGTTCTCCTATAGGTTTGTGTGTTACCATTTCTGATGTCTGATTTGTGTCCATTTATCTCTTGTCGCAGAGACTGTCCAGTTTGGCCAATATACATGACAAGAGGGGCATTGCTGGCACTTGATGGTAGGGATCACTATAAAAGATGTGCAGCTGTATGAACCCCTGAGGTTGTGGCTAATATAGTTAGGTCCTGTGATGGTGTTGCTTGTATAGTTATGTGGACAAAGTTGACAATGGGGTTTGTTCCTGGGTGAATGTATCTGAGGTGTGATGTGTTGCGGCTGGAAAGGATTTGTTTCGAGTTGGGGGGTTGTCTGTAGGAGAGGATTGGCCCGTCTCCCAAGGCCTGTGAGAATGAGGGATCATTTTCCAGGATAGGTTGTAGATTGTCAATGATGTGCTAGAGGAATTTAAGCTGGAGGCTGTAGGTGATGACCAGTGATGGTGTGGTGTTTTCCTTTTTAGGCCTGACTTGAAGTAACTGACCTCTGAGTACTTGTCTGGCTCTGTCAATCTGTTGCCTCATTTCCCCTGGTGGGTATTTAAGTTTTAAGAATGCCCGATAAAGATATTTTAGGTGTTTGTGAGATTGTCCACATGGGATTTGCTCCACTCCAAGTTCAGCAAGCATCCTTACAATCTATAGTAAAATAAAGGTAACAGAAAACTAGAAATCTTATTTGAGCAAATATACTTTTAAATTTGCTTGTCAAACAGCCCTTTTCATTTCATTATTTGAGCACTGCAGTTTTTAAACTAAAAGGTCAGTTCTCTTCTCATGTAAATATAGTTCTAGTGAGTTTAGCTCATTGAAACCGGCAGAGAAGGGGTTGATTCTCTAAAGCAAGCTTTTCTTTATTCACTTATTTTTACAAGTCTTTCTCATATGCCCACCCCCAGCCAGCTATGTAGGATTATTATCTTATCCTATTAAATAAGCACACTTATAATCAACTGAATAATGATACCATGAGTACAGTGTCTTCAGAGCTACATACGGATTTGCATAAAATGTGTGGAACCTGTTATAAGTATGTGTTCTTCTGAAACATTTATATGTTGCTGTTAAGTTCCCATGGGCTTTAAAAACACAGATAAGTCATGTTTCCTGCCCCAAAGAGCTCATACTTTGAAAAAAGAAGACAAAGCACAAGAAAAGACAGAGAAGGACCAGTCAGTAGAGGAAGGAAGAGGAATTTATTGAGAAAAGAGATAATGAGAAGACACAGAAAAGAAACTTGAGCACAATTTAACTTTAAGTCCCATGGATAGATTCCTATTAAGTTTGGTGGAGTTGGATCAAGCCTTCTGTGAAATACTAATGGGGTAGGGGAAAAAGCTTCTGGATATGGGAGCTATAGTTTCACCTTTGTATTGGCTTACAGTAGAACTTTATACCCCTTTTAGAAATACTGACAGACCAATATGAAGCTTTAAATATTTTAGGCTGCTTTTCTCGTAAGTTACTTTTCTACTTGACTCAGAGGGGTAGCTGTGTTAATTTGTAACTGAAAAAATAACAAATGGTCCTACAGCACCTTAGAGACTAACAAAAAATGTAGATCATATCATGAGCTTTAATGGGTATGACCCATTTCTTCAGATGAATGGAGTATGGAGTCCAGGGTACAAATAAATAAATAGTGAAGATGGGGAGGGAAAGAGAAAGGAATAAGTCATTCCATGCTTGTCAGCCGTGGTCAATCCTACTGCAAAGCTGTAAGCTAGAAGTGACAAAAGTAGAGCCAAAAGTTATGAACTGTGTATGTGTGTGTGTCTTCTGATGTGTTTGAGACTGAGTGAAGTCACTTTATGCTCTATAGTCTTTCCTTTACAATTATTTTTAATATCTATAAATAGGAGTCTTTTAGCATAAGAAGGGTTTTTGAGGAGAAGCAACACAGACTTCAAACATAGTACTGTATTAGTGCGTTGATTGGAATTTCAAATGATATACCAAAGATTAAGTTGCGCTTTTCCTTAATATTGGCAGCAAATTTCCTTTAGTCTGCAAGGGTTCATTGTCTGCCTAGCGTTAAAAAATTATCTTGCCGGACTTTGGAAAGATAGGAAGAATGAGAGAGAGAGCTGTAAAGGATAAAAACAGAAGAAGCAGATTGGCAAAAACAAACACAAAAACTCTCATTAAAGAGAGAGAAAAACATTTGAGCTTTACCTTGCAGTGGTAGCGTTAATTATGTGACACAGCCCTTGTAGTTTTAAGTGGGCTCTTGTGTAGATGTATCTGATTTCTTCCTTAATATCTGTTATACCAGTTCTGGCAAAAAGATGTACCAAAGTCATGCAACAAATATATGGTTGACAGAGTTAAATAACTGCAGAATCTTCAGGCACTGCCATCGTTGAGGATAAATTTGGATTTTTTTCATGAGGTGCATAATAATGCATTTTAGCATATAATATGCATAATCAAGAAATTTAAAATGTGAGACCTTTGTAAGTTATTAGACCCCTATTTTGTTTTGAAATATTGGGCAAGTGCCTGAACATTTGAGAGTGGCAAAAATGGAAGAATGAGAAATATTTAATGAAAAATCTGAGAACATAATATTGGAAAGCTGAATGTAAAACTGATAAATCAGAAGATATTTTCCTTGTTTTTCTTTTTTCTCTTATAGGACAGCTTTCAGGTTAGGGTCAAATCACAGGCGTGTGTGTGTTAAACAAACAAAAACAATTCTTATTAATGCAATTTAAATAATAGTATTGGGTCTGGTTGTTTTTCTAGTGAAGAAAAACCTGAGTGGAGGAAATATAACTCTGAGGTTCCATAGAGATTTTTTACATTGAGGCCTAGACATGGAGCTCAGAACCTGCAGACCTCCTAAGATCTACCAGATACCAGAGGCATCCTCACAGACACCCTTTCGCTTGATTATCTCAGGCCTTTTTTCCACTCTCTCCTATTCTCCTTATGGAATGTACCATCCTAGTGTAACACCAAGAGGTGGAACAGAACCTGCGCCCTCTGGAGTTTAGTGCATGAGCCTCTTCAACTTGAGCTAAAAAAGTCAGCTGACTCTCAGTTAAAGTTATAGAGGAGACTTGATCATTCTTTCTGTAAGTGGTTTAAGTGTCACTACATGGGATAGTGCACCATACCCAGTAGGTGTGTGGGTTATACTAGCAGCTGCCCTGAGATCCCCACCTTAAAAGGGAGTTTTCACAATATGGTGCAGCTCTGAATAATTAGTTGGTACAGGCTTTGGCCATGTTAACTTTTGAGTGTTTCTCCCACTAACTGATGAGGATGATGTATGTAGTGCATCTGTCCCCTGTTGTTTGCCATGTCCTCATCCTTCTCAGCCTCATTGAGCACCCTTCATGGGGCTCATGGAGAAGGTCATGCAATGCTGCATCAGCCCTCTTTTCTTTCAATAAGAGAAATGAGGTCACTCTGTGAGCAGATTCCCAGGGGATGATAGGAGCCAATTAAACATGGATTTTTGGGTCTCAGTCTGGTGCTACTTAAATTGATCAAAATCCCAGTGAAGCTACTGGGAGTTTTGGTTTTGTAGAGAATACCGTTGGAGCCATTGTTTAAATATAAACAATTCTCTATATTATTGCAGCTCTAATGTTGCAGCATTGTGCTAGTGCATGAGAAGCAGAAAGGGAAACTGACAAGTACAGCATAGATAGAAAGTGAAAATGATTGATTAATTTTTGTTGAAGGTGGAAAAAGTGTCAAGTGAATAAAGTGTAAATTTATTTTGAATTTATAGTCATTTTTAATAATTTGTTCAGTAGTGGCAATGTAGGGAATTAAATATTTGTCTTTTTAATTTATTATTTTAATTGTACCTCGCTTAAGTTTAATCAGAAGATCAAAAATTCTTTAAATTTGGTCCCTTTTAAATTATTGGTTATGAATGTCTCTTCCTTTACCACTAGCGAGAGTGTATTTTGAAAGCTATCATTTCATAATTAACGTTCTGGAGAGAAAAACTGTCCAGATATCTATCTTAGTATGTTGTGAGATTGAACACATCTCCTATGAGGTCAAAGCAGATCAGTAACATGTTGCTCTGAAGTGTGGAAAACACTGCGTTTTAGAGGAAAATCTGGTTTCCTCCACTTCAGAGAATAGGAAGGGAATTGCAAGAGTAATATGTTAGTTCTTCAGACAGCAGTGCTGAGTCCACCAAATTGTATCTCCTTTTACCTTCTGTCCTACATCCTGGTTATGATCAACAAGGGTCCTGTATTTTCATTGAAGACTTAGAACAGAGGTGGGGAACCTTTTTTGAGACAGAGACAACTGACCCACAGTAAAATCAGTGGAGGGCCGCGCACACACAAAACCCTCACTGGTGTGGTGCCTAACTGAGAAGGAGAAAGACACTTCCCCACATTCCCCTCGCATACTAGAGACTAGGGGGGCCCAACCTAGTATATTTTGTGTGCTCCAGCCCCGTGGTGGGGCAGTGAGGGGGGGGGAGGGGAGGCGTGGAAGAGGGGGAGGGCTGGATCACCAGCATAGGCTTCCCAATGAGGGGGGCCCAGAGCCTCGGGGGCCAGATCCAGGCAAGCTGGAGGCCACGTCCGGCTAGGGTTGCCAGGTGTCCAATTTTCACCCAGACAGTCTGTTATTTCTGGGGATGGAAGGCTGGCGGGCACATTGTTCCCTTGCTGCATCTGGCGTGGGTGTGCGGAAGAGGGAGGAGTGCAGGGATTCTTAAAGATGCAGCAATCTTTTTTTTTTTTTTTTTTTTTTGTTCTCCCATCTCCCGTGTTTTTCCCCCTTTTTTTGGTTCAACTTTCATCTCCTGGGTGGGTTTGTTTGTTTGTTTTGCTCAACCAAGTTTTTTTTCCTGCCACGGTCGGGATTTTTGGTGAAAGCATCTGGCAAGCCTCCTTCCGGCCCCTGGGCCTGAGGCTCCCTACCACTGACTTAGAGCCTAATTGATACACACTGGTAGACATGTTATAGCACTGAAGACAATGCTTGCAAAATGAGGAAAATGTCCTTATTTTTGTTAGCAGAAAGGGTGTTATGAGTAAAAACAGTGATTGCTCTTTCTAGTGAACTACCCACTGAAACCAACAGAATGTCAGGATAATCTAGGCATGATAGGCATCTTGGGGAAATATTCCTCTTCAAGCTGGACATATTTAGTTTGGCTTTTTTTTTCTTTCTTTTTTTTCATGAAGTTTGACAGCTTGCAGTTGCAAGACTGCATTTTTACAAGGTTTCTAATTTTTTTTTAAACATATTTTCTCTAGTTTGAGCAGGATTTCCTAATGAAATAACTTCAGTTTTTCTCTTAAAATGGGTGAATTTTGAAGAAATTCTCACAGTGATGAGAGCTAGGCATAGAATGGAGTTGGTCTGTGTAAGGCACATGTTAATTCACCTTAGTGCTAACACAAACACATCTGATTTTTAGCGTAATGCCTTACTTGAATAGAGACACCCATTCATGCCTAACAGTGTCAAATTGTATGCTGACTGATATGGGCAAATAGGGACTCAAATGTAAATATCAAACTCCGTTTTCACTTTTGATCTAGCAAGGATTTGAATACAGGTTACCAATGGTAAGAAAACATTGAACCACCTAGTAGGAAAGTTGGAATAAACTGAATTCAATTGCTTTTATGTTTTGCAGCTATGGGGGGAAATGCAGTTTTAAAATAATTGTCCTTATTGATGCTTTACAACTGAATAGTTGAAAAATGATCCATTGTGAATCTCTGGGTTTAGCGATTTTACAAATAATTAGTGTTCATTAGAGTGTTCACTTACGGGCACTGATTCTGCATGCCTTTACTAAACTATATAGTGTTTTAATCAAAAAAGGAGCAGTGTTGTCTTCAGTGGGACTACTGGCATAAATAAAACTTTAGAGGATGGTTTATAGAGGGGATTTCTAGATTCTGTCTTCAATATTTCTGGTGCCCACTCTTTGTGCAGTCTTTAAAATTCCACCTTGCCTACTGGGGATTTCCAGATTTGGGGGATGAGTTCTACCTAATAGCATTGAGTGCCTAAAAAACCAACAACTTGCTCCCTGCAGAATATGTGCAATTTTAAGTTTCCAGGATTAAATATATGCTCCAAAGGAAAGATTTCCCCCCCCCCCCCAGGGGTATAGTTAAGCCATTGCTCTGTTCACTATTTGGAATATCAAGTTATTCAAAGTTATAATGAACATTGGCCTGACTGTGCAGGGGCTGTATTTTGCTAAGCCGTATATTTTCTTCGGGGCAAATCTTGGCTTTTGAACCAAGCCAGAGTTGCATATTTTTGTGCAGGGAAGGAAGGTTCAGCAGGAGTAGGAGGTCTGGTTGGAGGAATCCATTGTCATGGCGTAGCAGCAGGGAAGCTGTGCAGTTGTTACTGCACAATCAGGGTGATAGTGGATTACACTGCCGCTATCGCCCACCCCTGCAGTGTGATTTGGTGGGTAGTACATCCCACTAGTGGAGCTGATTACGATTTATTCTGGTGTAGCATTGCAGAATCTGACCCGAATAGCTTCTACTTTTTAGCAGAAATTTATCTGAATACATTGATGGAGTGTTATGATTTTTCTATATATTGGAAAAGGAGAGGCTAAAGCTTACTGTGGAAAAAAATATAGCCTGGGACTATATTATCTTTCTGGTTGAGACCTCCACAGAAGGGGTCCCCATTAAAAGAAGGTCCGGAGCAGGTGCAGCCAATGAGATTCCTCAGTGTGGTAATTTTGCTGTCAAGGATATCTGAGGACCATTAATAGCCAGGTCCAGTGAAGAGGCACGGATTCTGTACAAATTGTCCTGGCCTCCCTCTGATCCCCTGATATCCTCAGAGTTGAGGGCATGCCTGGCAGACTACTCTGCGGGACAGGGAAACCTCACTCCCCAGGCAGAATGTTGTTTTCATTATTATATACTGTGTGTTGCAAATGCATCTGGGAGTCCCACCGTAGGCCAGAACCCCAATGTGCCAGGCACAGTACAAGTACAGAGCGAGGAAACAGTCCTTGCCCCAAGGACTGTTTAAGTTTAATCGAAGTTTAAGACAAGATAATAAGTGGACACAGATTGGGGAGCTTAAGGAAAGAATTACACGGTATTGGTCAGCATGACTGGTGGTAGTCCCGCCCCCCCCCCCCCCCAATATCTAACCTTGGAATAATATGTAGGAAGTGTGGCACAGGGGAATGTTGAAGAGATTTCCTTATTTTATTTCCTACTCCTCTATGGGCTCTATTGTGTATCTGGTTGGGGGGGGGGGCATGGTGGTAATCAAGCCTTCAGCTTGATTTAGCAATATTTAATACAGATTTTCTTATGTGTTTGTGAATTCAGTGTTCACTCAGTGTATCTTGATTATAATGCAGGTCTTAATTCAGATATACACAGTATAGATGAGCAATTATAAAATGATAGCAGAAGTAGGACGAAGCATGTAGATTTAAAAAAAAGTTATAATATTTTTTTCCAAGGCTAGAGACCTTGATTCCAAGTATGAAGCACTCTAGTGCTCATTTTATGATACTGCAGTTCCATATGGCAACAGTTTCTTCAGAGAAGTTTTTTCTTCCCTTTTATTTCATCATTTGTGATTTTTAGTTGGTCTCAGGAGCAATTTTTTTTACATTTCTCTGCTTTTTATATCTTCACAGTTAGCAAAAGTTACATATATATTTAAATGTTATTTTTTATATAGAAATTTGGAAGTATGTATTTTTGTTCCAAAACTGAGCCAAGCTCAATTTTAATAAATGCATCAATTTTTTCCCCTTGAAATTGTGCCAAAGTTTTCCTCATGTGCTTAGGTGTTTAGGAATTAATTATTTTTAATTCAAAAAATGAGCTTTCTGATCTGCAGATGATATTTTGAAAATTGTAATATCCTTTGTCTACTTAAAGCTGACATAATATCAATTATGGTAAAATGGGTGTGCAAGCCCTGGAATGTTGTTTTTGGAAACCAGTTACCTTTATAGTTCCAGCAAAAGGAAAATGAGAATGTGCTTTGAATGAACCTGACAGCAGTGTGGTAGAAACTGGAATTCTTCTAAAATCTATAAAGCCCACATATACTGCTGCATTATACATGGTTTTTATTTTAAATTAAAGTTTTCTACCCCCCCCCCCCCGTTGTAATTGCAGTGCATGTGTTAAATTGTCTAATCGATCACAGACATCCATTTGTGTGATGGAAAGTATTAAATCACAGAATTGTCAGAAACTGTTGTGTGGGATTGCTAGACTGGTAGTAAACCTTAGCTGGAAAACGAATTGTCAGCTGCATGGAGGAGATTGTGTCTTTGGAATAGGTTTGTTATATATTTTAAAAGTTTCAGTTAATTTAGCCATTTTTTGATATAACATATCCATATAAAACTTTTGAGGACTTTTGTTTCAGATAATATTTTACAGAATTCGTGAATTTTTCAATGTTCAGAATATTTGTTTTAAAAATGCCTTAATGTATTAATAATTGCCTTTTGTCTGTATTGCAAACTTAACTGCCCCAAATGTTTAATTAGGAGTTTAGCTTGTGGAATTGCTGAAGATGAGCAAACCCTACAAAGGCAGATTTAATATTCAAGGTTTGGTTTATATAAAGTTCTTAGTCTAAATATCTGTACTGCCCAGAGACTTTTTTTCAAGAAACATTAACAGTCTTGCCAAGTCCCTTTCTTTTTCCAAGAGACTAGCTCTTATTGTTGGATGAAAACTTTTCTCCCCAATCTGTTGGATGTCACCTTCTGAAAAAATGCTTTTTATTTATATCAGGCCTAGATCAGTATAATCCTTCTAATTTCTTGTTCTAAATCTTTGAAATCTCCATCATGGCACCTCCTAAATGTTAGCAGCTCAGTCTTAAATGAAAAAATAAAACCCCAAACTTTCCGATTAGAGTAATTAAAACAATTTTAGATGATGTTTTATAAAACAAACATTAGAATCATAGGGCTGGAAGAGACTTCAGGAGGCCATAGAGTCCAGCCCCCTGCCCAAAGCAGGACCAATCCCAACTAAATCATCCCAGCCAGGGCTTTGTCAAGCCGAGACTTAAAAACCTCAAGGGATGGAGATTCCACCACCTTCTTAGGTAACCCATTCCAGTACTTCACCAACTTTCTAGTGAAATAGTTTTTTCCTAATATCCAACCTAGACCTCCCCCATTGTAACTTGGGACCATTGCTCCTTGTTCTGCCATCCGTCACTACTGAGAACAGCCTCCCTCCATCCTCTTTGGAACCTCCCTTCAGGAAATTGAAGTCTCCTATCAAATCCCGCCTCACTCTTCTCTTCTGCAGACTAAATAAACCCAAGTCCCTCAACCTCTTCTTGTAGGTCATGTGCTCCAGCCTCCTAATCATTTTGGTTGCTCTCTGCTGGACCCTCTCCAGTGTGTCCACATCCTTTCTGTTGTGGGAGGCCCGGAACTGGACGCAATACTCCAGATGTGGCCTCACCAGTGCCGAATAAAGGGTAATAATCACTTCTCTAGATCTGCTGGCAATGCTCCTCCTAATACACCCTAATATGTCATTAGCCTTCTTGGCTACAAGGGCACACTGTTGCCTCATATCCAGCTTCTCATCCACTGTAATCCCCAGGTCCTTTTCTGCTGAACTGCTACTTATCCAGGCAGTCCCCAGCCTGTAACAATGCGTGGGATTCTTCTTTCCCAAGTGCAGGACTCTACATTTGTTCTCGTTGAACCTTATCAGATTTCTTTTGGCCCAATCCTCTAATTTGTCTAGGTCACTCTGGACCCTATTCCTGCCCTCCAGCGTATCTACTTCTCCCCCCTAGTTTAGTGTCCTCCACAAACTTGCGGAGGGTGCATTCCATCTCCTCTTCCAGGTCATTAATAAAGATATTGAACAAAACCCGGCCCTAGAACCAATCCTTGGGGTACTCAGCTTGAAACCAACCAGACATCAAGTTGTTGATCACTACCCATTGTTCCTTTCTAATGTGTAAATTTGTGTACACTGCAGTTTGTGATCTGCAGATAGTGAACTGATGCGAAGGAGAATATTTGCATTTACAGACACGCGCACATTTCAGATTTGTGGTTTAAGCTCAGTTACATCACCCCTTCTCATGCTCAGATGGAAAAGTAAGCAAGGTCAGGCCCAGTTTCCTCCCTTTTTAATATGATTGTAAAGTTCCTGGTTAAGCTGTCAACCATCCCCAAATCCATGGTACAGCCCTAATTTTCTTTGCCTGCTGACCTTGCTTGAAGTGCAGTTGAGTTGTAAATTTCACATGTTGTGATGTTATGACACTGTAAGATTGACTGATCAGTGTCATTATGCAACACATATTACAGTGAGGTTAAATTCACCAACTGGGAAAGAGACCATGCAAAATCCCTTCTATGTACCTGAGCAGGAGTTTGTGTGAGCAGGTGAGCAGCTATGTACAGAGACTCCTGCCTCCTTGACTTTGATGGGGCTAGGTTACATACTGGCTCCAAACATTAACGTAGGGAAAAGTATTGGGGCAAGCTCAGGCATGGAGGCCACTGCATCTCATGTAGGGTTTGCTGTAGGGCAGCAACTGCTACTCAGCATGTAGTAATAGCCAGCAGAAATTTGCATCTCACAGCTTCTTCACAGTATTTTCTCTTCCCAAGCATGGATTTCATCATTTCACTCTGCCAATATGGATTTAACTCTCAACACGGTGCCTAGTTCCTGGATTCTGTGAGGGGAGTGAATTTCACCAAGTGTGATGGGAGGGTAAGCCTTGTATTCTAGAATAGTGCTCTACCACTCTTCAGTCCTGTCTAATATCTGGGTGCTCTAAATATCTATTAGTTTTCTACTGCCACTGGGGTCTGGAAGTGAGTTCTTAAGAGCCTTGGAACCTTTGATGCAATTCTTTCTCAAAAATGAAGGGAGGGTTGAGATTATTCGTTTGCTCATCCCTTCCCTGGTTACTCCTAAAGCATGCCTGGCAGACAGGATTTATCTCTGGGGATTATTAAAATCCTTCTGAAGGGCAAATTTTGTTCAGATTTAGAATAGAATGGTTTGCACCAAATGCCAGGATTTTTTTTTTAAATCCTTGGAGTGGGGGGGGGGGAGGCGGGAGATTGCAGAGTCCTTATAGAAGGCTTTAATTCCACCTTCATATTGTATAAGATGAACACTATGCTTAATATTTTTAATGTATCTTCAGAAATAAAAGTATAAACATTCCCAGCAAAGAACAGTTACATACGTGTTTGTCAAGCTAGGCTTATCTCCCTCTAGCTATAGTTATAAGAAAGTGATTTTGTTTAGATGAGAGGCAAAGATAGAGGATCTGTAGTTGTCAGCCCTCATCTGTACAGCACAGATAAACCATGTTTACTAGGGTTTTCACAAATGTAGCCCATAAATCCACCGTCTGCTTCTTGATACCCCATGGGACCTTGTGGGCATCAATGATCTCTGTGAATTCTGGGATCTGCCAACAAAGGATCCAGTTGCAGGGTTAGGACCTATGTAGGAACAACATTTTATTAAAATATTGTCAGCAAATCCCTGCCTAGAAGAGGGCTCCATGTTTAGGTTGTCCCCAACTAACTTTTAATGAAGACTGTGCAAATCATGAGATGTCATTTGCTTACTCTTTCACCTCCTCTTTCCTCCCTATATCTTGCTGAGGCATGCAGCCATTTTTTGTGGCTATTAGGGAGGAACTGACTGTAATTACTGGACAACATCAGTTAAACTGGAGAATTCGTTGTCATAAGAGGTCACACGAGCTTAACAAAATTAAAGAATTGTGTAGTCATTCGATATTTTGGAAGGGATGTTAAACCTTGTGCATGAGTGATAAGCCAGTTTCTTCCTATTCAAGAGCAGGATGAGACCTAATAAGGTTGGCACATCTGCCTATTGCAGGATTTCTATATCTTCCTCTGCTACATCTGGTACTAGCCACTGTCACACAGGACACTGGACTAAATGAACCTCAGGTCTTCTCCAGTACAACCATTCCTATGTTCCTAATCATTGGGATAGACTTTAGTATTTAAACCACACATCTCACGGAATTATTTTTAAAAAAAATTCCAAGAAAACTATCCATGTATCTGTGTGTTTAGTTTCATTGGGTATTTCTACATAACAAATAAAAACCCTATAGTTGGTCTGTGCGAGCTAATTTAGGCTTTGGGGCTATTCCATTGTTGTGTAGGCTTCTAGTCTACAAGTCCACACAGCAATGAAAGAGCCCTCCGAGTGCAGATCGGCTGGCATGGGCCAGCTATGGATGTCTAGTCGCTGTATAAACATGTCCATTGACTTAATACAAAGTGAACATAAAGAACAGGAATGCTGTTGGTAGTTTCAAAACAAATTTATAAGTACCGCATGCTACTTCCATTTTCTCCATTTTGATCGTTTCTGTGCCAAGAAAAAAGTGGTTCTTTTGTTTTTAAATTTACATTTTATTAATAAATTTAATTGTTACAGAAGTTTTGTGAGTCTTCAAGTCACAGTACATACTGAACTCAGACAGTTTTCCGAGACGAAGAAAACTATGAATAATATACATGCCAGAAGTAAATCACCTTCTCTCACCAGGGCATTTAGACTCTCTAAGTAGCAAATAATTTAGAGCATATGTTCCATCAGTGCTCTGGCAGAACTGTTCCAGTAGCAATACTGAAAAAGGAACAAATGAAGAAACACCTAACATTAAGACATGAAAACCCACATGGAAAATCTGATTAATGGTTTTATAGACTTTTAAAGCCAAAAGGGACGATTATGGTAATTTAGTCTGACCTCCTGCATAACACATGCCATAGAACCTCACCCAGCAATTTCTATATCAAGCCCATAACTTTTGTTGAGCTATAGCAAATCTTTTAGAAAGATATCCAGCCCTGATTTAAAGACTTCAGGTGATGGATAATCCACTGCCTCCCTTAGTGTGTTATTCCGATGTCTTATTACCCCCATTTAAATATTTGTGCTTTGCTTTTAGTTGGAATTTCGTCTACATTTAGCTTTCTACTGTTGGATTTTGTTTATACTTTCTTCTGTTAAATTGAAGAACTATCCATTAGAAATCTCTTCATTGTGCAGATACTTGCAGACCACGATCAAGTCATCTCTTGACCGCCTGTAAATAAATTAAGTAGATTGAGTTTCGGTAGCAGGGTTGGGTAAGATGTGGCCCAGGAGCTGCATCTCGCTGCTTTCTATTTATAACCTGCGGCCCATGCCACCAAAGTTCCAGGTGGGGGTGCAGGCAGCAGGATCCTATTTAAATGGCTCCCGGTTGCAGTGCTAGCCTGGCAGGGGCTGGAGCTGCAAGCCCTTTAAATAGCCGCAGCAACCTCGGCGGCTCCCAGGCAATACTGTAGCAGCAGAGCCAGGAGCCCTTTTAGTTGCTGCTCCTGGCCCTGCAACTACCACGTGCCTGGGAGCTGCCCAGGGTTGCTGCAGCTATTTAAAGGGCTCCCAGCTGTGGCACTACCAGAGGCGTGAGCCTTTTAAATAGCTGCAGCAACCCCAGGTAGCTGCCAGGCAACACAGTAGCAGTGGTACCAGGAGCTGTGAGCCCTTTGCTGTGTTGTTTAATTCAAAACCTCCAACCCCAGACAACTATGGAGGGAGGCTAGTCACCAACCTTGCCCCCTCTGCCCCAAGCTCCTCCCTTTCTGGGATTGGGGTTGGGTCGAGCTGGCCAAATTCATTAAGTTGGCCCCGTGCAAAAATTATTGCCCACCCCTGTTCTGTAGTCTCTCAATATAAGGCATGTTTTCCAGACTGTATCTCATTGTTGCTCTTGCCTGAATATTTTCCAATTTTTCAGTATTCTTTTTGAAGTGTTGGCACTGGACCCAAACACAGTGTTCCTGTAGTGCTCTCATTAATGCAATATTAAAAGGCAGTCCTATAGGAGGACAATCCTATATTCCTTTTCCTACCTGATATTCCCTGACTGTGTATCGAAGGATGGCTTTCCCCAACTTCTAGAATGAAGTTTAATTATTTTGCATCTAATTAGAAGTTTAGGAAAATTTTTCTCATGTGCAGCTCTGTAGTTCACTTTAGTTTGTTCTATCAGACCTGACAGCCCCATAGGTGCTAGCATGATAACTAATACTTTTGCTTTAGTATCCTGTGATACGACTTGACTTCGCTTCTTCTTGCCAACAGAAAACACTCTAGTTATAATAACTTGTACTAGCAGGATCACAGGTTTCTCCATAACATTTATCCCCTAATATTATCCTTCTTCCTCTCCCCTAATACATGCACAGTCTCTGTGTGTTCTGGTCATATTGCCTATCTCCTTCCACAAACTCCTAAATGAACCCTCCTATAGTGTTTGAGCAGTTTGGAGTAGATGAGGGGACTTACATAGTGAACTTCTAGGAGAGACAGGGGCTCCAAATTTAATTGAATAAGCCACAAGTTTAGCAAAAACTTACTATTAGTCTGTTAGTCTTTAAGGGGGCCCAAGACACTCCAGTGGTGAACACAAAGTGTTACATAAGAACAGCTTGTAATTATATTTGTCTGTATTATAGTTGGTCCATGTTATCCAATGTGTGTCTTCCTTAAAAAGTTTACTTTAAGGCACTGAAGTGACATACACATACCAGACAGCTCCAGCCCCTGAACTATACTGATGGGTATAGGAGTGCTACAACAAGTTATGACAGTAAGATTTAGCAGACATAGTGAGTACTAGCTTTCAAAATGTTTGTGACATCTAGTGAACAGTTGCTTTAATGCACTAGGGATGGCATTCACCCTGATGTAGAGGGCCAGGGCAAGACAATCCATGTCACTTAAACTTTGCAGAGAGTCTGCACACTGAGTAGCCACATAAGGATGCTTGACTGCTGCACTGCAGGCCATGGAAATGGTTTCAATGCCAGCCCTTAATAGGGTGGTGCAGAAGATTACTCTGTGAGTGATCTAGAAATGAAACAGGGGATGGGCTGTATATCCATGTTTCTGTAGATCCAGAGACTCTAATATCTGGTGTAACACACACATCTACTGGGTGTGGTTCACTGTCCCATGTAATTGCGCTTAGACCACTTACAGAGGGAGAGAGAGAGACTGAGTTTGCTCTATACAGCCTTAGCTGAGAGCCAGTTGACTTTTTAACTCGGGCTGTAGAGGCTCATGCACTAAGCTCCAGAGGTCCTAGGTTCAGTTCCACCTTGTGCAACTGATGCAGAGGGGCTCAAGCCAGTATTCCAACCAGTAAAATAATTAGCAGCTGTGGGCACTTATGCAGTAGCATAAGGGTCCTAAAATCCACATGCTTAGGTTTTAGATGGGTGGAATTAATTTTACCCTGTATTTGATATTATGAAGCTTTTCCATTGTGTCAGATTAACCCACTCTTCAGGGGTATGTTACAGTTCTTCCTTTTAGTGATTTGTCCACTGAGGATATGAGTCTGCTGCAGCTACAAGAATTACCCATTTATCTTGAGTGATAGTAATTCATTCTGTTAATGTTGGAGTTTCCAGGCTTAGTCTTTGCTGATGAGTCAGAGTGGCTATTATACAAGAATTAATTTCTTAGCAGCAATAATCCTTAAAATATTCTAGTGCCTCTGATATCAATGATGCAATACTCTGCATGTAATAAAATCCCTTTCTGTTTTTCCCTAATCACAGAGTGCTTGTAACTTAGGGCACTTCTGTAGTGTAAGAGTCAGTTTGTTTATATAAACCATTGTGAAAGGGTCAGAGTAGAAGGCTATAAAAAAAGTAGTCATCTAGGAGGTAAGCGTGGCCACCTCTAAAAGACCTCCCCCCCCAGCCTATGGGGAGGATCCACACAACCCAAAACACAAAATGATTACAGGGGACAAATAAAGAGAACATAGGGACGGGTGTGGAGGACAAAGGGCTAAAATGAGGGAACTGGACAGGGATACCGAGTAGAGAACCCCAGACAGCACCCACTGCACTTCAAAGTCCTCGAGAGAGTCAGCGGATGCCACCCAGTGGAACTCTGCCCAGATGTGTGAATGGATACAGGAGTGGAAATAGACCCCACAGTCACAGGCCTCTTCCTCAGTCAACCTCTGCTCCCTGGTCTTGTAAATGGCCACCTTGGCTAAAGCTAGGAGGAGGTTGACGAGGAGGTCCCGTGACTTTTGGGGCACATAAATTAATAGATGAGGGGAAAAGTGCAGCCAGAACCTCAACAAGAGGTTCTGGGGGAGCCAAAAGGAGGACTATAACCTGGCGCACTCAAGATAGATGTGTGCCAGGGTCTCCCTCACACCACAAAAGGGGCAAGTGTTGGGTGAACCGCACCAAGCACACACCTGTGCTCACAGTGCTGTGGAGGATTCTCCAGCTGATATCCCCAGCGGGCCATGGAACCAAGGTAGAGTAAAGACTGGCCCACCAGAGTTCCTCACCCTCTATTGGAGGTAAGAGGTCCTGCCATTTGTTATCTGAGTGGGACACAAGGGTGAGCAAGTGAAAGATGTGAAGAATGAGCATGTACAGATGACTTTTTGATGCAGGTTGAAAGGGGGCAGGCTGCAGTGCATGCTGCCGGGTTGGGTGATGAGAGGGAGGCATTTGGGAAGGCACGCAGGACTGGGGGCTGATGGAGAGATCCAGAGGGTGAGGGGTGGGTGTGGGATCTATCCTCTAGCAGTACCTGACTGAGGTAAACCCAAGCAGCAAAGTGGCCCTCACCTCCTGAAGTATGCGTCTGGGAGTACAAAGGGTGGAGCGCTCCATACTCTGGGCAAGTGCTGGAGGATCCACCCAGTCTCCCCATTTGTAGTCCAGCTCTCTGATCTTGGTGACTTCTGCCAGGACCAACCTCCGGGGGGACTCTTCCACCCACACACAGAGATGAGGATTGTGTAGTAGGGGCTCTGCGAGGTCTGCCCCCATGGTGGCCCGTAAGGACCTAGTTGCTTGAAAGCAGCTTGCAGGTCCAGAGGAGGTGCTGGTAGAAGACCAGCAGCTCGGAGAGGTCTTGCAGAAGACCTCTCGAGTAAAGGAGCTGCCGGTCATATCAGAGCCCTCAGAAGTGGTGAAGTAAAGTGTGCACTAACGTGCTCCATTCCAGACTACCTGCATCATATAGGAGCCTCTGCAGGGTCTAGAGGTAGAGGACATGGACCCATGTGCGCAAATACCTTAGGCCCTGCCATCCCTCTTCCAGGGGATGATGGAGAACCCCTGCAGAGATCCAATGCAGCCCTCACCAGAAGAACCGCAGCATTAGCTGCTGGACCTGAGCCAGGAAACCCAGGGTCGGGACCAGGATGTTGAGACAGTGCCAGAGCATGGACAGGACCAGTTGGTTAAGCACCAGCACCCTGCCACACAGGGAGACACTGGAGCATTCCCATCCATCTCCACAACTGCTCAGCCACTCTGGACTCTAAACCTTGCCAGTTCTCTGGCAGAGAGGAATGTGTGGCAGAAAGAAAAATGCCAAGATAGAGCAGCGGACCCATGCTCCACTGGATGGACTGAAGCACGGGTGGGAGGGAGCTTGCCTACCACCCAGCCCTGACCACTAGGCCAGAGCTCTTGACTCAGTTGACCCAGGCGGAGGAGGCCGCTGAGTAGACGGCTTGGCAGGTCTCCACCCACGCCAGGTCTCCCAGGTCCTGACCGCAAGGAGCACATCGTTGGTGTACGCTGACAGAACCAGCCGCATCTCCAGCTCACGGAGCATCAGCCCCTTCAAGGAGGCCAAGGAGATGGAGGGAAGGCTTGATGGCCAGAGTATACAGCTGACCTGACTGCGGACAGCCTTGATGCACTCCTTGCCCAAAGCTGACTGGTGCCATCAGGGTCCAGGTGAGCTTGACCAAGCACTCCACGGAGGTGTACAGCACCTGGAGAAACCCCACAAAGTCGGGCCCGAAGCTGAAGGCCTGCAGAGTGCCCGGGAGATACCCATGGTCCATCCGGGTCAAATGCCTTAGCCTGATCCAAGGATAGGAGGGCGAATGACGGACTGTCCTTACACCCAAGCTCTAAGAGATCCCGGACCAGATAAAGTTTATCGAAGATGGTACAGCCTGGGACAATGTAGGTCTGGTCTGGAGGGACTATGTCTGCCAGCACAAGACCCTATTCTCAGTGAGATTGCTGTGGCGATGATTTTAAAGTCCATGCCGAGGAGCAAGACGGGACACCAGTTCCTCAGATCGGGGAGGTCCCCCTTCTTAGGCAGCAAGGTGAGCATGGCTTGCCTGCACAAGAAAGGGAGGACTCCACTCTCCAAGGACTCAGCCCAGATGCTGGCAAGGTCCAGGCTGAGGATATCCCAGAACATGCGGTAGAACTCCATGGTCAGCCTGTGCATGCTTATTGGTGGGCATGAGACAGAGGGCTTCCAAGAACTCGGCCAGAGCGAGAGGCAGCTCCATTTGGTCCCGGTCACCCACGCTAACCGTGGGGAGTTACTCAGAGAACTCTGTGGGTGTCTGTCAGTTGGATCCGGGGACAAAAGGAAGGTGAGGAAGATTCGAGCCCTCTTGTGCATCTCCACTGGCCCCATAAGGGAGGGAGGTGCCATCTTCTGCCAGAAGGCAGACAATGTGCTTTTTAGCCCCCTTTTTCTCCAGGGTGTAGAAGAAGTGGGAGCTGCAATCCATCTACTGGAGGAGATGGATGTGAGAACGCACAGAGGTGCCCTGGTCCTGAAGGTTGTAAGGGCCCAGACCTCCTCCCACTTCTCCTGGTATGTTCCATAGAGAGATGGATTTTCAGGGCTGGTGGCCAGATGCCTCTTCAGGTCTAAAACCTCTTGTTCCAGCTGCTCTATTGCCGTATCCCGCCACTGGCTGGCCCCCCCCGGGTGTAATCGCAGCAGAAGAGCCAAGCACACACCTTCCCCACATCTCACCACCGCTGTACCTAGGGAAAGGTGCACCACTACCCCGCCAGGCTGGACAGAACTCCCAGAAGGATGCTATGAAGCCCATGTCCTCCAGCAACCTGTTGTTGAAATGCCAGTGGGCCACCCCGGCCTCTCTGAAGAAAGAGAGGCCATCATGGCTACCAAATGGTGGCCTGAGAACAGGGCCGGCCAAATGTTAGAGGAGTGGGCCTGAGAGAGATGACGAGAAAGGTAAATGCAGTCCAACTGGGAGTGAAACAAATGTTGACCCTCCACCTGGACAAAGGTGAGCACGGTGTCCTCGTCTGGGTGGTGGTCATGCCAGATGTCCACCAGAGAATGTTGATCTATAATCTCCCTGAGGATGTCTGCAGCAGCCTGTCACTGCTCGGTCCCCATATGGTCTCGCTTCTCGAGGGTGTAATTGAAATCCCCACCCAGGACCAGGCACTCACGGGGATCTAGGGAGCTGAGGAAGGCAGACTCCCGCTAGAAGAAGCAGAGTCTCTCCAGACCAGATGTTGGGGCATCTCTGTTAAGAAGGTGTTTAAAGAGAGCTTCAAACTAGGAATTTGGGGGAGATGGTTGGGAGATGTCCAGGTAATCTCTACGCCGGATTTTAGCATTGAGAGGGAGGAAAACGAAGTAAGAAAGGATATAGCCAGGGGTAGGAGAATGTACATAAGGAGGAAGGGCAGAGTGGATATTAGTCTAATAGGTCATGTTGAAGGTACAATGTCCGTGCCAAATTGGGTAAAGAATGTGAGTGAGGTCAAACAGCAAAAATTAAGATGTTTGTACACCAATGCGAGGAGCCTAGGTAACAAAATGGAGGAACTAGAGCTACTGGTCCAGGAAGTGAAACCAGATATTATAGGAATAACAGAAACATGGTGGAATACTGGGCATGACTGGAGTACAGGTATTGAAGGGTATGTGCTGTTTAGGAAAGACAGAAATAAAGGAAAAGGTGGTGGAGTAGCATTGTATATCAATGATGAGGTAGATTGCAAAGAATTAAAAAGTGAAGGAATGGAGAAGACAGAGTCTGTCTGGGCAAAAATTACATTGGGGAAGAAAACTATTAGATCCTCCCCTGGGACAGTGCTTGGGGTGTGCTATAGACCACCAGGATCTAATTTGGATATGGATAGAGACCTCTTTAATGTTTTTAAAGAAGTAAATACTAATGGAAACTGTGTAATCATGGGAGACTTCAACTTTCCAGATATAGACTGGAGAACAAATACTGGTAATAATAATAGGGCTCAGATTTTCCTAGATGTGATAGCTGATGAATTCCTTCATCAAGTAGTTGCTGAACCAACAAGGGGGGATGCTATTTTAGATTTGGTTTTGGTGAGTAGCGAGGATCTCATAGAAGAAATGGTTGTAGAGGACAACCTTGGCTCGAGCGATCATGAGCTAATTCAGTTCAAACTAAATGGAAGGATAAACAAAAATAAATCTGAGACTAGGGTTTTTGATTTCAAAAGGGCTAATTTTAATAAATTAAGGAAATTAGTTAGGGAAGTGGATTGGACTAAAGAATTTATGGATCTAAAAGTGGAGGAGGCCTGGGATTATTTTAAGTTAAAGTTGCAGAAGCTATCAGAAGCCTGTATCCCAAGAAAGAGGAAAAAAATGTATTGGTAGGTGTTTTAGACCAACTTGGATGAGCAAGAATCTCAGGGAGGTGATTAAGAAAAAGCAGAAAGAATATAAGGAGTGGAAGATGGGAGGGATCAGTAAAGAAAGCTACCTTATTGAGGTTTGAGCATGTAGGGACAAAGTGAGAGAGACTAAAAGTCATGTTGAGTTGGACCTTGCAAAGGGAATTAAAACCAATAGTAAAAGGTTTTATAGCCATATAAATAGGAAGAAAACAAAAAAAGAGGAAGTGGGACCGCTAATCACTGAGGCTGGAGTGGAGGTTAAGGATAATCTAGGCATGGCCCAATATCTAAACAAATACTTTGCTTCAGTATTTAATGAGGCCAATGAAGAGCTTAGGGATAATGGCAACATAACAAATGGGAATAAGGACATGGAGATTACCAGATCCGAGGTAGAAGCCAAACTCGAACATCTTAATGGGAGTAAATCAGGGGGCCCAGATAATCTTCATCCAAGAATAGTAAAGGAACTGGCACATGAAATTGCATGTCCATTAGCAAAAATTTTTAATGAATCTCTAAACTCAGGGGTTGTACCATTTGACTGGAGAATTGCTAATATAGTTCCTATTTTTAAGAAAGGGGAAAAAAGTGACCCTGGTAACTACAGGCCTGTTAGTTTGACATCTGTAGTATGCAAGGTCTTGGAAAAAATTTTGAAGGAGAAAGTAGTTAGGGACATTGAGGTTAATGGCAGTTGAGACAAATTACAACATGGTTTTACAAAAGGTAGATCGTGCCAAACCAACCTGATCTCCTTCTTTGAGAAAGTAACAGATTTTTTTAGATAAAGGAAATGCAGTGGATCTAATCTACCTCGATTTCAGTAAGGCATTTGATACAGTACCACATGGGGAATTATTGGTTAAATTGGAAAAGATGGGGATCAATATGAAAATTGAGAGGTGGATAAGGAACTGGTTAAAGGGGAGACTACAGCGAGTCATACTGAAAGGTGAACTGTCAGGCTGGAGAGAGGTTACTAGCAGAGTTCCTCAGGGATCAGTTCTGGGACCATTATTATTTAATCTTTTTATTACTGACCTCGGCACTAAAAGTGGGAGTGTGCTAATAAAGTTTGCGGATGACACAAAGTTGGGAGGTATTGCCAATTCAGAAAAAGATTGGGATATCATACAGGAAGATCTGGATGATCGTGTAAATTGGAGTAATAGTAATAGGATGAAATTTAATAGTGAGAAGTGTAAGGTTATGCATTTAGGGATTAATAACAAGAATTTTAGTTATAAATTGGGGACACATCAGTTGGAAGTAACGGAAGAGGAGAAGGACCTCGGAGTCCTGGTTGATCACAGGATGACTATGAGCCGCCATTGTGACATGGCTGTGAAAAAGGCTAATACGGTCTTGGGATGCATTAGGTGAGGTAGGGATAAGGAGGTGTTAGTGCTGTTATCCAAGGCATTGGTGAGACCTCATTTGGAATACTGTGTGCAGTTCTGGTCTCCCATGTTTAAGAAGGATGAATTCAAACTGGAACAGGTACAAAGAAGGGCCACTAGGATGATCCGAGGAATGGAAAACCTGTCTTATGAAGGGAGACTCAAGGAATTTGGCTTGTTTACCTTAACCAAAAGAAGGCTGAGGGGAGATATGATTGCTCTTTAAATATATTAGAGGGATAAATGCCAAGGAGGGAGAAGAATTATTTAAGCTCAGTACCAATGTGGACACAAGAACAAATGGATATAAGCTGGCTATTAGGAAGTTTAGACTCGAAATTAGGCGAAGGTTTCTAACCATCAGAGGAGTGAAGTTCTGGAACAGCCTTCCAAGGGAAGTAGTGGGGGCAAAAGACCTATCTGGCTTCAAGATAAAGCTAGGTGGGTTTATGAAGGGGATGGTTTGATGAGGTAACATGATCTTGGCAATTAATTGGCCTTTCACTATCAGTGGTATATAGGCCAATGGTGGGAAGATAGGAGTTGCTATAGAGAACTTTTTTCTGGGTGTCTGGCTCGTGGATCTTGCCAACATGCTCAGGGTTCAAATGATCGCCATATTTGGGGTCAGGAAGGAATTTTCCTCCAGGGTAGATTGGCAGAGGCCCTGGGGGTTTTTCGCCTTCCTCTGTAGCATGGGGGTCACTAGCAGGAGGATTCTCTGCATCTTGGGGTCTTTGAACCATTGTTTCAAGGACTTCAATATCTGAGATTTGGTGAGAGGATTATTCTAGCAGTCGGTGGGTGAGATTCTGTGGCCTGCATTGTGCAGGGGGTCAGACTAGATGATCAAAATGGTCCCTTCTGACCTTAGAGTCTATGAGTGTAACGTTAGCTCCTCCACCCAAACCCAGAGATACAGCAGGCATGACCTCGGTGGTCCCTAGCACCTCAGGCTGTAGGTTCGGGCGGAATAGGCTTAACGAGACATGTGGCTAAAGACCATGTTCCCCTACTCCAGCCGCCAGCTAGCCTAGGCAGCTGGAACAGTATGGGTCTCCTGCAGGCATATGATGGAGCAACACCCCCCCCCCCCCCGTGTCCCTGCCGAAGGAAGAAGAGCACACAACAGCTTACAACCTTGGGTATTTAGCATTGGGAGGGTTGGTGAAGATCCTCGCTGGTGGGAGCACTGGTAGCCCCCATTGGGCCCCACAGCAAACCGTGACCAAACCCAAAGGTGAGCAGGGCCCCACGGAAGCAGCAGATCCTCTGGTAGGCTGCAGCCTCCCGCTGTCTGGTCCCTTTGCCCTTCCCCAAAATTGCTCTTATGGGCCGGAGGATGAGGTGGAAGTCTCCCCAGTGCTGAAAGGGGAGAGTCATCTTATTCTTGGAGCTATGACTGTCCTCCAGGAAACTGCACATCTCATCCTTCAGTACATCGGGGCCTCAGGAAGTTGGAAAAGATAGAAGGGGAGTAGGGGGAGGAAAAAGAGGGGTATCAGGAAAAGGAGTAAGAGGAAAGGGTGGAGGGGGAACAGGAAGAGGAATGGAACACTTGGTTGGGAAAGGGGTTGAGCAGGGAACAAGGGTAGGACAGGGGTCAGGAGCAGGGTTAGCAGTCTCAGCAGAGGAGACACTGGAATGCAGTGCTGCCTCACAGGGCAGGGGCTCAGTAGCAGTGATAGGGGAAGTTAGTTTCTCCCCAGCACCAAGCCCCGGTGCCACAAGGAGTGTAGCAATGGAGGCCCCAGCACTGGTGGGTGATGGGGAAATAAGGGGAACTCTCACCCATTAGAAATGCCCAGGGGCTCAGTGACTATGGCCAAAATGCCGCATAGATAATTGCACCTTGGGGCAACTTTGAGGCAGGGATTGGGGAGGATAATGGGTCATAGGGAGAGGGCAGCTGTCATCCCTCCAGGACAAGATGGTCCCCCTCTGAGACAGCTGGGGTCAAGCTTAGGGCTTCAGTCTCCTGGGAGAGGAAGGTGAGACTGCTGCCCGAAACCATGTGGTCACCCTCATCAGTAGCAGGGTCAGCAGCTGCCTCCAGACAGCTAGAAGAGGGGGTATCCTCCATGGTCTTCCATCCTCCAAGGTCTTCCCCCGTATTCATCTCCTCTGCAATTGCCGTAGTCACCTCAGCCACCCCCCCAGAGCTGAGAAGCATCAGGGGACTCAGAAGAAGGGCTGGCTCTGACATCCACCCCCAGAGAAACGAGGGCAGCTGGTGCGATAGAGCAGTGGGCCCACTTGTGGTGCCTTGCCATGGCAGTCTCCCAGCCCTCTAAGGAGGGGCACTGGACTTTGGAGGAGGAAGGACCAGGGGATGATGGCAGTGGTGGGAGGATGAGGGAAGATGGGCTGGAAGGGCAGCAGGGGAAGGGAAAACCTCCCCCTGGGGTAAGCCCCTTCCAAGTCCCATTGCTGACCCCACTACCCTCTCCTCCGCAGGCCTGGCCTTGCCGCTTACCGTGATAGTAGTGGCACCTGCATGCTCATCTGGGCTTGGTGGGGCCTGAGCAGGGTTGACCATGGTCACAGATGGAAGAGGGGCAACCCCGGAGTCTGGACCATCAGGGCTACTGGTGGTGGCAGGGCCAGTGACCTCCTGGGTGTTGGGGGTCCTGAGTGCCTGGCCAGGCCAAGGGGCAGTCCCTTTGGACGTGCCCTTTGCCTGGCAGAGAAAGCACTGAGTCTCCCCCATAGTATAACATACCTGGTACTGAGCCTCTTGATGGGGCACCAGAAATGACCCTTCTAGGGCTTCTTCCCCCATGCCATGCTGGCAGCAATTGGATCTGTACTTGCTGGAGAAAGGAGAAGACAGAGGGCAGGATCTTTGCAGCCCAGAGGAAGAGGAGTCAGGACTGACAAGGGCCTTCCCAGGGTGGAGAGGAAAGGCAATAGAGTGGCATTGGGAAGGAAGGGAGGAAAAAAGCACTTATATGCTCAGGTCCTGCAGGGACTTGAGTGGGATGTGGACTCCCCTCACTGCCAAACCTCTCTCGACTGCCTCCTTGGCAATGGTCTCAGATACCAGGAAGAATACCATCTTCCCAAACATCTTAGAAGCCATCACCACGGCTGCAAACCCCACCATACATACCAATACCCTCACATAGGTGTCTATATGGGGTGAGGCTGATGTCAGGAGGCAACAGACCCCATGCCTCCTGGTTAGGGTGGGAAATGGGCCACAGCCGCTGGGGATGGAATTCTGGGAGGTGGCCAGAGCAGATTGGGAGGCAGCAGGTGGTGGGGGGGTGGGCATATGCTGTAGAGGCCATGCCGGAACACCATTGCCCACCGAGCTGGTGAAGGGAATGGGGTGGAAAGAGGGGAAGCCGCAGCTGACAAGCCATTGCCGTGGGAGGTTTTGGCTTTGGGGCAGGGCTCTTGCCTTTCTTGGTCCCTTGGCCCTCCTGCCCTACAGGGGGGCTTTCTTAAGGATGACATGGGCAGAAGGCACCATGGCAGGAGCAGTGGGGGTCCCAGACTCCCCATCCATGCCCACTGCCATTGTTGTATGAGTGGGTAGCCCAGCAGCCTCGGAGGAGAGAGCATTTACATAGGTTGATGGGAGGACGGGTGGAGAAGAGGTGGCAGGGGTTTTACAAGACAGCCCCTCCATTGTTGTCATGGGTGGGGAGGGAAGAAGAGGAACAACAACTGGGATAAGGGGAAAAAAGTTCCAGGGAAGGAAGCAAGGGGGAGGGAGGGGAAGAGGAAGGTTCACCACTCCCTCCACTGCTAGGCTGCAAGTGGGATGGAAGGGTAACAATAAAGAATAAAGGGGGATAGAGGAACAAGAGGTACAACTCCTAATACAGGAGGGAAAGACTGGCTCCTCCTGCTACATTGGGGAGATGAGGAGGGGAAATTATATTAACATGGGGTAAGTGAAACTGTGTATGGGGGCGGTGACTAAGAAAATAGGGGAGGCTCAAGAGCCAACCAAAAAAATAAAAGGGAGGCATGGGCACATAGAAAAGGGGGGTAAGGCAGTGGAAAGGGAAGGCAGGCAGCGAAAAAGGGTGGAGGGCGTCTAGACACTGCTGGGGGAGGAGGGCAGGTGTACCCACAGGCACCTGAATAGCAGCAACTGAGGCTGGGGAGGGAGCAGCGGTGGTGGCGGCGGCGGTGGCAGCGGCAGCAAGCAGGAATGCAGGAGGGAACCACACCCCCCCCCCCCACAAAAATCTACACCAACCATCCTAGGAACCCAGATGGAGAGAGGGTCCCTTACAAATTTCCCCCCCCCTCACCAAGCAAGCTGTGGGGGAGAGGCCCCCAGGAGCTGCCCTAAAGCATCCCTCTTTTACTTCCTTGGCCCCAGAGGGAGCAAAGCAATAGCAGCAGGAATGGTGGAATCCAAGCAGTGCAGAAAAGGGCCTGGTAGTCCCCCCAAGAAGATGGAAAAAGGGGGTCCTCCTTCTCCACCCAGGGGCAGGATAGTAGAAGCCCCCTACTCACCACACACACCCGCACCTACAGTTAGCTGAGGTGAAGGGGTGGGGGGATGGGGGGGAAGAGAGGAAACTGCCTGCAAACAAAGCAGGTGGAGAAAAGAGGGGGCCTGGCCCAGAATAAAGGTGTAGCCAAGGCTTGCCTGCCTGCCATAACAGAAGTAGCTTTCCCACACACCCCTTCCAAAAAGGAAGAGGGGAGGATAGTATGTGACCGGGTCAGATTGGAGAGAGAGGGGAAAGGTGGAACATTAGCCTCAGGCTGAGGAGATCTCTGTTCCTAGAGTAACAGGGAGGGGCTGGTTTAGAACCAGTAGAAGCATTTGGGGCAGTGGAACACCTGGGGCTAATTGACCAGGCCTGCAGAGTCAGGCCAGCCAAGGCTAATGAGGACACCTGGGGGTAATTAAGAAAACCAGTTCAGATTGGATATAAAAGAAGCTTTGCCTGTAGTTAGGGCATATATAGTTAAGAGGACAGGGGAGGGTGCTGCTGAGAGTTGGGGGAAAGGTGACAACTGAACACTAGGGCTTCGTCTTCACTGCTAGTTCTTCTGGCAGAAAATATGCTAATGTTTTTGCACGAAAAACCCCCATCCACACTGCTTCTTTTTGTGCAAAAACCCCTTGCGCAAAAAGAAACGGCAGAAAATGTGCTAATGAGATTGCAACTCATGCTAATGAGTCCCTCATTCACATATTTTCTGCCGGAAGAACTCGCAGTGAAGACGTAGCCTAAGAGTATGACCCAGAGAGAAGGAAGGTGCTGCGGAAGATGTGGGGAAGCAGCCCGGGGTTCTTGGACCTGTCTTATGGCAGGTGTTGGGGACTCTCTCAGGCAGTTACTATTATAGGGTCCTGGGCTGGAACCCTGAGTAGAGGGTGGGACCAGGTACCCCCAACACCCACCTCCCCAATTTCAGTCAGGGAGGAAAAGAACTGTGGAGTTTATTTTCCTTTTTACCATATGCTGGCTGAGGATGAAAAAAGCTCAACAAACAGCAAACTAAAACTCTAGGGCTATGTCTACACTTGCGGTTTCTTGCACAAGTATGGCTGTTCTTGTGCAAGAATCTGCAGAGCGTCCACACTGCCCACCCGCTCTTGCGCAAGGAAATTTACAGTACAGCGTGGTAAGAGAGGGCTCCTTGCGCAAGAGCTACGCTCTTTTTTAACAGGTATAAGCTCTCTTGCGCAGGAGCTCTTGCGCAAGAGGGCAATGTGGACGCTTGGCAGGGATTTCTTGCGCAAGAAAGCCCTATGGCTAAAATGTCCATCGGAGCTTTCTTGCGCAAGAGAGCGTCCACACTGCCATGGGCGCTCTTGTGCAAAAGCACAGCTCGCACGTGGCAGTGTGGACGTTTTCTTGTGCAAGACTTCTTGCACAAGAACACTTGCGCAAGATGTTCTTGCGCAAGAAGCCGCCAGTGTAGACAAAGCCTAGGTGTGGTGCCTAAAATTGTGGGCTGCTGTGAGCCTCTGAGTCAAGCAAATCCACCAAGAAGCGCAGGACCCACTGAGCTTTTTGTAGGAGCTTTCTCACGCCGTATTTTTCCACATTAGCTGCCTTACATATTCCTTATAATTATTTTCCACCCATGCCCTTTAAAGACAGCTTTTCAGCTACATGTGTTTCTGAATATACTTGGTGTGGGTGCTGATTGTTCTGAAGTCTCAGAAAGGGTTTAACCATTTTGCTCTGGTCACTCCTGTCATTACCAGTTCCCATGGAGAGCAATGTGTAAGCTGCTGACAGAACGCAGGCACACATTAACTTGACTTTGGATGCAGACATGAGTACCCATGTGGGAGCAGACTATGCCTCTTTCCCCAAACTTGGGGGCTACTGCACTGGAGGAGAGGAGAGGGTAATTAGCAGTTGGGGTACCTCTCCCTCAAACTTCCCTTGCATCCAGAACTGTTCAGGGCAAATCACTGCTACTCTGGAGGCATTTGGACTGAGGTGGTGGCTCTTTCCCTTTCCTGCCTCCACCAGTGGGTCTTGGGGGAAAAACTGCAGAGAAGTGTCAGCCTGAGATGCCACCCAGTAGCAACAAATGCAGCCAAAGCAGAGACCTTTGGGCATTCAGAGAACTTTCTGCAATTTTGATTTTACAGGTTGGACCTCCTTTGTCTGGCTCCCCTCATGACTAAGGATGTAAAATTTTGATTATTTGGCTAATCAAATAGTCGATGCAATTTGCATCGACTATTCAACTAGTCAATAAGGGTGCTTCTGTCTTTGAAGGATGCTTCCACCCTGGGGCGACTGCTACACTTCAAAAGCGAAAGCGCTGCAGGGAGCACAGGGCCAGCAGTGGATTCAAGCAGTCCCCCGCTGGCCCCGTGCTCCCTGCGGTGTTTCAAAGTGGCAGCGTCACATGGAACCTGGGACCAGTGGGGGAGTCCCCAGCTGACCCCGGGCTTCATGTGGCACTGCCGCTTTGAAATGCCACGTGCATGCAGCCTGGGGTCAGCTGGGGACCCCAGGCTGCATGCGGCATTTCAAAGCGGCAGACCCCAGGCTCCATGCGCCGCTGCCACTTTGAAGCACCTCCCCCTCCACACCTCTCTTTGATGGAGCATTTACTTATTGGATAGTCGACTAGTTGTTTACATCACTACTCAGGACCTGACTGGCCCCGAACAAGGGGATTTATCAAACCAGTGAAGATTCCTACTAACATGGCCCATGCTGTCCTGCTGCCCCGGCTAAGGCTCCAGCTTAGCCTTACTGCTGCCTGTCCGGCTGTGGTTGCTGCTGGTGTTGGAGCTCCACGGCCAGGGCCATTTAAAATTCTGTGTTTGTACAGTGCCTAGCACAGAGAGGCCTTGCTTCTGTGGTCTTTAGGTAGGATTAATAATAATTTTGCCTCGTTTAAGAATCATAAGTGCAGTTCTGGTCATGATTTATATATTTAATATGAGCAGTATTTACAATTGGATGTTACATAGGAAGTCTGCTCACTGAAAAAAAAATAGCATTAAAACCTCTTGCTATGTATGTGGATAACGTTGCCTTCACATGCCCTGGGGAACTTATTTATAGCTGATATTCAGTAAGTAATAAATTACAAAAGCTAAGTCTTTGCTAAAGTGCATATTATTTTCCAGTGGTGAAATTCTGACCCCTTGAAGTTATGACCAGATTCCCATTGACTTTAATGGGGCCAGAATTTCACCCCATGTCTTTACCTTTTTTACTAGCTCTGTTTTTCTTCTGATAGCATTGGTATTTTCTCAAAGTAATTTGACCATCGGCAGTGATTTGAAAGCTGAAAGCAATGTACCATATGATATTCCCTCAAGCTGCATGACACCTGCACAAACTTTGTTGAAGGGAGTGCACAATGGTAGCATATGATAGAGCTCTTTCCTAAGCCTTAGCCTTCAATTAAAATTCAGGCAAGATTCACAATGGGTTCATAGTACTGAAATCCCTGATGGGGTGTATGGAATTTGTTCATATTTCAAATATTAGTCATTCCTGTATGAGTATTTTGTGACAGTCACTGTCTTCTCTTATCAATCATTGCTGAGATATATAATTTCTGTACATTTTTAAGAATATGCAACAGTCTTTGGTTTGACAGGGAAGGATGCCGGCCTTCAGTAAAACTCAAACTGTTTTGGAGCAGATACTCTCAGTAGTTTGGAGGAGAGAGCACTCTGGAACCTTTTTAATGAGTAATACTTCCTTTAGAATGATAATGTAGGTATTACAGCAAAAAATGTTGCTCTGTGTATTTGAGTATTGGCGAAAAGGTGGGGAAGCTTAAAAGTCTTAATGTTCCGGAAAAGAGTACTCACTTGAGAATATCTAGGTGGATAGGAAATCTGCTAACCTCACAGACCTGTCTTTTTTTTTTTTCTTTTATCCCCTTTATCTCCTAATAATTTAGGCCCTCACTCTGCAAAGACTTATGCACATAATTTTAAGCACTATGAATACAACACTTGAAGTGAATGGGGCTAATCACAATGTGTAAAGTCAATCACATGCAGTTTTTGGAAGATCGATGCCTTACTGAGCTCTGAGGGGTAGCCGGGTTAGTCTATAATTTTAAAAAACAACAGCCAGTCCTGTGACACCTTAGAGACTAACAAATATATTGTATCATAAGCTTTTGTGGATAACAAAAGCTCATGATATAATATAATTGTTAGTCTCTAGGGTGCCACAGGACTGCTCATTGCTTTTAATGTGTTCTGTTAGTGATGGAGAAGGGAATGTTTCTTGTGTACGTATAATTTTTGCTTTATGGCAGGGGTGGGGAACCTCAGGCCCCCTGGCTTGCCTGGATCCAGCTCCCCCAAGGCTCGCCACCCTCCCCCAAGTTCCAAAGCTCCCCCCCCCCCCGCAATGGTGCTCCAACCCTCCCTGGGGCTGGAGCACACAAAATCCACTAGCCTGTCCCCCCTTCCCCCAGGCTCTGCTGCATGATGAGAATGTGGGTAGTGTCTTCCTCCTCCTCAGTTGGGGGCCATGTCAGTAATGGCTTATTTTGGGTGTTTTTGTTTCTCACTTGTGTGTGGCCCCCAACAGATTTTTCTGTGGGTCAGTGGCCCCTGATGCAAAAAAAGGTTCCCCACCCCTGCTTTATGGGTCTCATCCTTGCGTTCAAAGGAAACATAAAGTCATCTTAAGTGGGCAGCTGCAAATACTTCTGATGTGGGGGATTCATGGGCTTGCATAGTCAGCTGGCACCCTCTTGCAGCAGCACAGCCTAGGGAATGTGCCATAGGAGGAGTGTGTATGGGCAGATTACTGTTGCTGTCTGTTGACTTGGACTGGCTCCTAAAGGGTTGTTACCAATCAACATAAACTTGAAGAGTCCGAAAGCAGTTCTTACAGCACTCGGTGTAAATCAGGATAAGAGGAACACAAATATATGTGCCTTTGAGCCATACTTCCTCAAATCCTTTACTCAGTACATCTCAACCATACCTGAGGATCTGTGCCAATGCTTTTACTTGTTAAATGTAAAGTTCAATGAAGATTAGTAGTAATCTAACATCTCAAATGAAAGCAGTCCTTTGAATGTGCCATGGCTTAATTTGTAGAAAAATCCAAAGTAATACAGGGTAGTTATTATGGGAAAATATCCCTGATTGTTGTTCTATATGAAAAAAAGAAACAGTCTGTCATGGTGGAATATGCTAGTTGTTAAATTATGTATCTGGCTGTAATAGATCATGTATGTATCACAAATTGTGAAGACATGGTTATGTAAATTGTTACAAACAAGTGAAGGGAGCTACAGTTAGTTTACTAAATGTTGTAATTTACCAATTTGCTCTCTCATCTGCAACTGTATCTTTGCAAATGCTTAGGCTTTTTTTCTAGTAGTTCATCAGCATTGCTTGTATAGTTTCTACTTCTACCTGTATTTGAAAATAAACAGTAAACTAATTTGCATTCTGTGAGAAGCATGCAATTAAGTCTCTGGTTTCTTACTAGGTATTCCAAATGGAATGCTAGCTACATGACTTTTCTCTTGCATGGCCTCATTTGATCTGAAACGCAGGGCTGGCCCGAGCCATTTTGGTGCCCCGGGTGCCAGGCGGGTGGCGCCGCCCCTGGGGCGCATGGCCCCGCCTCCAGGTGCATGGCGCATGCGCGGGCCCGCCCCCGGGGTGCATGGGCGGACGCACGTCGCATGCACTGCCCAGTCGACCCAGCCACCGCTGATGGTGCGCCGCCCGGGGCGGGCTGCGCCTGGCCGTGCAGGGCCCTGTGGCCGCAGGGGGAAGGGCGCTGTTGGCCAGTGCTGCGGGGGTTAACACGGCCCCCGCCCTGGGCGGCCGCTGCAGCCCGGCCCTCCCCCCCCGTAGGTTGGCGCCCTGGGCAGCTGCCTGGGTAGCCCATCCCTTGGTCTGGCCCTGCTGAAATGAACACATTGATATCAGTGGTCTGGATTTTCTCCTTGTAAATTAGAATTTCCTGTTGCTGAGCAGATTCATTACAATTCCCAGCAGTTAATAAAATGATTAGTTTATGTATATTTTATGTTTATCTTTTCAGATATTACAGTATCAATTTTATAGCTGATGTTTGTATGATCACCTAAAAGCTCAGTTTTATCTTCTGGCATCTCTTTCAATAATAAATAAAATAAAATCAGGTCAGTTTTAGCTATCTTTATAAAAATTAGTGCTTCCTATGGAAGGTTTCCTATCACGTATGCATGCAAGACCATGATTAAAATTTCAAGAACCTGCTGCTAATTTGTTTACATTGATGTCTGTTGCAAAAAATTGATTCCTTCTGCATTATATGGGGCAGTTGCTGGAGGTAGCATAGTATTTCCATCTTACATTCCATTTTTCCATTCTTCTTTTCCAGATTATAGAACAGGCCCCTGTTTCACTCAGGTCAACAACCAGATGTGTCAGGGCCAGCTGACGGGCATTGTTTGCACAAAAACCCTTTGTTGCGCAACAATTGGACGTGCATGGGGCCATCCTTGTGAGATGTGTCCTCCCCAGCCTCAGCCGTGTCGTCGTGGCTTCATTCCTAACGTCCGCAATGGAGCATGTCAGGGTAAGTCTTTTGGTTTGGCTGTGCATGGTTAGTGCATCATTAATGTTGTCTAGAAAAGTTCATATCCACCTAAAATCAGTGTTTATTTCTTCATAGATTCAGAGACTCCATAAATCTATGAAATAATAAATGCATAAAAATAGAATACATTGCTGTTACACACAGAAGTCCAATAATCTTGGAAATTCTGAAGTTTTAACTGGGATACAATGCACCTAATAAGGAAACTAATTGTATGAGGAACAAATACAAACCAAAAGATGATAATTCGAGAAAAGAGAGAGAGAGAGATGGGGACTCTCTCTCATCCACTGGCTATGGTACAATGCTAGTTACTCAAAGTGAATGTGTCACACTGGCCTTTCACTAAAGTAAAACTGCCTATGTACTTTTGAGTTATGTCTAGAAAAAAGAATTGATGGCCTTTCTGTTAATCTTTAGCAGTTTGGTTTATAAAATGGTGGTTGGAGTCCTAGTTCTTTATCTTTGCTATTTATTAACTATTATATATTTGCACAACGTTGGTGGGGGCACATAGATCTTGCAGTTGGAAGCACTAGTGGTGTGTCAGTCAATTTGCATGCAAAAGCTGAAGCCTGCATTAGCAGATCTGGTACCAGGAACGTTGCTTTTTGAATGGGCCTTGTGTTTTTGATGGGTAACGAATGGTCAGACTGGCTCTCAGTTAGAGGTCTGAGTAGGTTTCCAGGGTGGAGCTGCCAGCAGGATCAGAATTAGACTTGCTGAGGCACAGGGTAGAAAGCTGAAGCCCAGAGGAGCTGTGCCACCTGGGGCTGAAGCAGAAGCTTGAGAAACTTAGCTTTGCAGTGCCCCATGTTGTTTGGGGCCCCAGGCAGTTTTCATGCTTGCTACCCCTGATGCCAGCCCTAGCTTTCATATGCAGAAACCAGTTGTTATGGCACAGATAGGACACGGAGATTTTTTTTATTGCATGTTTGGGGGGAGGCTTCATAAAGAAAAAGGTTGCGTACCCTGGCCTAAAAACTGAGACCTGTCAAACTCCTTGTCTGATGCTCCATCCCCTTCTACCTTTTCTTTAGAAATCAGGACTGATTGTTTCACTCCCATATGACCTCACATAGATATGAGGATGATGTAGGCATACATATCAAGAAAGTTTTCGTCTTTCCTGCTCTCCGTCTCCTCCTTAGATTGAATTCTTAAACAAACTGCATGTAGAATGAAATGGCTAAAGACAGTAGAAATTCCAAATGAATTAGGTGGTTACTTCTTTTCCATTGCATAGCTTATGTTAGTCTCAGGTTTAGATATGTAGTGAATTATAGACTGTCTTAGTTACTTTCCCAGGATCCCTAGCAGCCAAATTGGCAGACATACCCTCTGGAGCGCAACTTTTGTACATTTTCTCTAATTTGGCCACAAGACACATACAATACAGGATCTTTTTTGCTTTCAGTATTCTAGGACCCCAGGGCAGTCTCTTTTTTTTTTTGAGTGGGCAAGTATCCACAGCTAGAGTAAGGTCTGGCTCTTTCAGATCTGAAATCAACTGTTACAATACGTGCATGGTTACAATCTGACAAGCCATTGCAAGTGCTTATTGCATTGGATAGAAAGTTTTTCACAATTCTGCTTGTAGCATATGGTAATGGCACTTCGCCATGTTTAGAAACCAAGTTATTCCTGTACTTAGGGTTGTAAATTGGGCTTCAGATTTTGTGTCATGCTCCAATGAAATCCGGAAACCCTACAGTAAATATGCAGCACCTAGAAAATGAAGACCCAATCTTCTGTTAAAACCATTATATGCATTTTTACTTCTTTGTGACAGCATCATGAATGGGCATAGCTCAGTAAAGACATTCATGGGAGAGTGAGTTACTGATATGAATCTCAGAATCAGCTACATGCACTGACTGATCTGCTTCTGGGCATCAATATCTTTTAAGACTTTGAATTTTCCAAAGCCATTTCAGAAAATACGGCTTGGTTACAATGTTCTCTACTGGCAGATTGCCCAGTGTAACAGAGAGAATGCCTAACATAGTACAAGAGGGAATGATAATACCTAGGAGAACTCCTTCCTCTAAGTAGTCCAATGTAAATACTTCCAGTCAGCACATCATTGTGGCTATAACACAGGATAATTTGATATCTAAGTGCTGGGATTAAAAATTCACTAAGATACCTCTGTGACCCAAAGGCAAGTGTATAAATGATGCAATAAAGATGCGTACAATACTGGGGAATTTATAGTTTATATGCTGCATTCACAGTGATTCAGAAAGGCCATCTGGTGATACTTGTGAAATTTTGTAGCTAATATTTGAATGATCGGCTCAGGAAGTGTATACTGCAGATCTGGCCATGTAATTTGTTTTAATGTTGTCACCAGATGTAAACACGTACATCATGGAACAAAGAGTGTAGGCCATATTTATAGGGTGGGACAACTTGTCCTGGGAAACAGTGGCTCTGAAAAATATTTGGGTTCATGGTGGATGGTCAGCTGAATATGAGCTCTCAGTTTGATGCTGTGACCAAGCAGGCTAATGTGATCCTTGGATGCATAAACACAGAAATTTCAAGTATAGAAAGGTTGTTTTATTTCTGTGTTTGGCATTAGAACAGCTGTTGCTGGAATACTGTGTCCAGTTCTGGTGTCCACAGTTTCAAGGAAGGATGTTGCTAAATTTGGAGAGGATTCAAAGAAGAGCCTTGAGAATGATTAAAGGGTTAGGAAATTCAAGAAGCTCATCTATTTAGTTTAATAAAGAGACGGATAAGTCTGTAAATATCTGCATGGGGAACAAATATTTGATAATGGTCTCTTCTATGTAGCAGACTGAAGTATAATTAATATATTAGAAGTAAGAGGAAGACCAAGGACAGGGTAGGCCCATTGCTCAGTGAAGAGGGAGAAACAGTAACAGGAAACTTGGAAATGGCAGATTTGCTTAATGACTCCTTTGTTTTGGTTTTCATCAAGAAGATTGATGGTGATGGGTTGTCTAACATAGTGAATGCTAATGGAAACGGGGTAGGTTTAGAAGTTAAAATAGGAAAAGAACAAGCTAAAAATTTCTTAGAAAAGTTAGATATTTTAAAGTCACCAGAGCCTGATGAAATGCATCTTAGAATACTTTTCAGAGCAAAGAGGAGGTGTCTTTAGCTATCATTTTTGAAAAGTCATGGAAGTTGGGAGACTAGGTCTACTAGTCGACTACCTTGATAAGCATATGCTTATCGGGTAGTTGAGTAGTGACTCGACTGGTTGCTTCCCCTCCAATTGCTGCCTCTGTCAGAGAGGCAGGGAGCAAGAGCTGGTGCTGGGGGAAGTCGGCTTAAAAGCTGATTTCCCTCAGCACCATCTCCATGGGAGGGCAGGAGAGTCAGAGGTGTAGCAGGGAGAGGGGACAGACATGAGCCAGGAATCAGCTAATTCCTGGGTCACGCCCAGGCCCCCTGCTATGCCTCTGCCTTTTAAATGTATTATGAGCCAGGCTCTTAATACTTTTAAAAGGCAGAGGTATAGTGGGGTTAGCTTCTGGCCCCGGGAGCTAAGGCTGCGGCTCCTCTTATCGACTGATCAAGTAGTCGATGGACATTCCATCGACTACTCGATTAGCTGATTAAAAGCAATTTAACATCCCTATGGAAGAGATTCCAGAAGATTGGAAAAGGGCAAATATAATGCCCATCTATAAAAAGGGAAATAAGAACAACCCAGGAAACTACAGACCAGTCATTTTAACTTGTGTGCCATGGAAGATAATGGAACAAGTAAGTAAGGAGTTCATCTGCAAACATCTAGAAGAAAATAAGGTGATTGGTAACAGCCAGTATAGATTTGTAAAGAATAAATCATATCAAACCAATCTGATAGCTTTTTTTGATAGGATAACAAGCCTTGTGGATAGGGGAGAAGTGGTCGACTTTAGTAAAACATTTGATACAGTCTCACATGACATTCTTATCAATAAACTAGGGAAATACAACCTAGATGGGGCTACTATAAGGTGAGTGCCTAACTGGCTGGATAACCATTGTCAGAGAGTAGTTCTTAATGGTTCACAGTCATGCTGGAAGGGCATAACAAGTGGGATTCCTCGGGGTCTGTTTTGGGACCGGTTCTGTTCAATATCTTCATCAATGACTTAGGTGATGTCGTAGAGAGTATGCTTATTAAGTTTGCAGATGATACCTGGGTGTCAGGGTGGTTAAACACTGGAATAATTGCCTAGAGAGGTTGTAGAATCTCCATCACTAGAGATATTTAAAAGCAGGTTGGATAGACATTTCAGGGATGATTATGGTGCTAGAAACTGCTGTGAGGGTAGGGGACTGGACTTGATGATCTCTCAAGGTCCCTTCCAGTTCTAGTATTCTATGATTCTATGGTAACAATACTGAATGGCTGGAAGTCTAAGATGGACATATTAGAGTGGAAAGAAGTTGTAAATTTGTAACAGTGAGGGAAATTAACGACTAGAACAATCAAGCCAGCATCATGGTGCATTCTCTGTTATTGGCAATGTTTAAATCAAGATAGAATGTTTTTTTAAAACGTGATCTAGTTCAAAAGGAATTATTTTGGGAAAGTTCTATTGACTGCATTACACAGGAAGCTAGTCTAGAGATGACCCCACCTGTGTATTCTGACTGTGGAATCTATGATTCCATTAAACTCCCTCCTTTATTTCCCTTTCTTTATTTCCCTTTCTGCCTCTTACTACTTTCATCTTTTGTGTCTACTGTTGTTGCTGCTGTTTCCACCATTGTCTTATGGTGCAATGCCTTAAAATTTGGTAGCACTTAGAGATGGTAGACCTCTTATAACATCCATTTCTCTCATAAAATGTTTACGAGTTCGGACTCTAATCTTAGAAGAAAATCAGGTCTTTTGAGGCTGTGACCTGTTCCAATTAAGAACCTGAAAAAGTCTGCCTTTATCTCTTCATCTGGCATAGTTTTAAGTATAGACTAAGAACCACAACTGTATTTACTAGTATAGATTCAATTCTTTAAATGTGTATACCCCTAACATTTTTAATTGATGCTGTTTAATTGATAATACTTGGATACAAAACACCACCCCTTTTCTTTCTTGTCTCTTGCATCTACTTTCCCTGTGTGCCCCACCCCCAGGACAAATTTCCTATGAGGCTGAGTGATGCCGGGGAGGAGGTGCCTCAACTGGTTTTTCTTACAGCCTTCTGTCAGTTTTAACCATTCATGTTCTGCTGCTTCCATTTGTAATGTGTAATGCACGTTATACATTACACATGCACTTTTTAACTTCTGCTTTTTGTGACAGTATAATATATGGGAACAGCCTATTAAAGACACAGGGGAAGCTTGTTTACTGATAGGAATCTCCAAGATCAAACTCAACTGGCTAAAGAAAACACTGGGTCAGATACTGTAAATCAGGCACGCCGATAGCAATTCCAGGCGCTGGGACAGAAAAATCAATGGGCCCCCTTCCCCTTTCTCTCAGCTGGAACCACATGCACCTTCCGCTCCTTCTATCAGAGGCACCTTATCTGCCTGGAGGAGCCCCAAGTTAGCTACAGCCATACCATCCCTCTTCCCCAGACCCAATCCAGTGGTATTTGCTACTCAGCCCCCTGCATAGGACATATCAAAAGCATTTTAAGAGATGCTTTTCCCCAGAGCAAGTTGAGTCTGGGGAAGAGATGGGAGGCATGGTTGCAGCTGCCCCCTGGCTCCTCTGGGCAGGGTCCAGGCCTAGTCTGGCCAGGGGTGGTTTGGGGGTGAGGGTGTAAATGCTCGGGGCATCTCTAGGTGGGGGAGGGGCTTTTGTGACTCCAGCCAAAGGAGTAAGGCTCTCATGGCTCCAGCCATTGGGTGGGGAGGGTGCAGATAGGAAGAGTGGAGCTGGGAGCTAGCACCCCCCCCACACCAACGCAGGCTCCACCTGTCACCCATCTTTGCGTCCCACCTGGGTTCTCGACTGCCACTACCATACAATGGTCAGGACCCCTGGTCCCTTTTAAATAACGTGGGCTCCCTGGGCAATTGTCTCATTGCCCCACCTATCCCCCACCAGGAGGCCTGCTGTAAACTCTTTAAATCTTTCTGCGAAACTCGTCTCTGGTGTAACTCCCGGTGATTGTTGGGTTACACTAGGGATGAATGAAGCCCTTTACGCTCAGTGTCCTCGGGGTTTTCCATTATTTCCAAGTTTTGGTTGCCAGTTAACTGTGTATAACAAGTATTTCTAAGTGAAACGTGAACAATTAACTTCTTTGTATAGGATGCTATATTAAAACAATATGGTAATTCACTTTATCCCGTGAATGAAGAACAACTGCTTAAACTGCATGATTTTTATTACAATTGATGTGTATGAAGATATGATTGTACTTCAGTCAACAGGAGCTTAGCAAATGACATACTGAAAAGCTTGTAAGCACAAGGTGTTTTGGGGAGCAGAAGAGTTAAAATTCTTTACAGTGGGTTTTGGATTTTACTCCAAGAAATAATTACTTATTACTTTGACAATAATGGCAAAATCCTGAGGAGTGCTGAGTTTCTGCAACTTCCATTTGAGCCAAATCCTGAGGTCTTTCCAAGTTGATTAGGACTTACAGGTTCAGCTCTGAATGGGGGATGATGAACAGCCTTGCCACTTTAGGGGGAGCTGTGTGCAAGGATTGAGTAAAAACTGAAGCCTAGTTTATGCCTGGCCCTTACCTAAGTGTGTAGCAGGGAAGAAGTTTCTTCTTCTGCATGCACACTAAAGCTGGGCAAATTTCTTTTGTTAATAGTTCCCACCCCCATCCCAAAAAAAGAGAAGAAATTCTGAAATACATTTGTTTTGACATTTTCAAAATTAAACTTTTGTTTTGACTTTTTTTTGTTTTCAAATTATCTTTGTTTTGTTTTTTTTTAATCCGCTCCCCTCTCGCACCGGCCCCACCTGCTACCCTGCGCTGCTGCCTCTGATACGGGCACCAGCTGCCGGGACCTGCCCCTGGGCAGTATTTTAGTAACCCTGTAACCTCTAAAAATTGTTGTGACTACATGATAGCTAACCTCTCTAGTGAGAATAACTTCCTGGCCCAGCCAGAGAAAGGGATTAAAGAGCCCCTTTGGGAATAGTTAGCCCCAGTTCAGCAGATCAGAGGCCTGTCCAGCCTGGAAGGGGTGGATTCTTAAAAGTGAGGTTCAAGGCCAATACTAGGTGGCTCACTAGCTTCACAAAGCAGGAGCTGCTTACCAGGAGAGCTGCTGAAGAGTCTCTGCTGTCTGGACCTGCTTGGAGCCTTTGAAGAGGGAGAGGGGCCATCTCTACTTTGTTTTCCTTTTCAAAGCTTCGGGTACTCACACTGGGCCCCTCAGACACACAGAGGGTTAAGACAGGGGTGGGCAATAAAAGGCCCCTGGGATGGACATGGTTTACCAGGGTTAGTCCCAGGTGGACCGCCAGAGGCTTTATTTACCTGTGTGTCTGGAGGTATGGATGCTTCAAGCTCACGTTGGCTGGGAACAGTGAACTGTGGCCAGTGGAAGATGAGTGGGCGAATCTGCATACATGCAGGTAAGTAAAACGCCAGTGGCCTGCCAAGGGCTAGCCCCGGCAAACCGTGTCCTGCCCACGGGCCACTTATTGCCCACCATTGGGTTAGGAACCCATCCCTCTGAACAGAGGCTATTTACTTTGGCCTTATGGGGAGCAGCTAAATGAGCCGAGACTGTTTTGTTGTCTGCAAGATTTACCTCTTTCATTTGAACTTCTGTTGCATACTCAACATTGCTTCCCTAAGCTCTACATGTGGAGGCCCTCACCCCACACTGCAAGCCATTTCAGTGTCTATATATCCAAGGAAGGACTTCTGGGACAAGAGAGGTGCTCACCATCACCCCAAGGGGATGCCCTACAGGTTCAGACTATGACACAGTGGCTGTAAGGAACATGGCCTTTGCTGAAAAATAACTGAATTCACTGAAAACCAGTCTAAATCGGGTATCATCTACAATAAAGAAGTTTTACACATGTTGCTAAAAGCCCCGAAGACCAGAGTTGAGGGTGGAAATGAAAGGGGACATGAAAGATAATACCAGATTAGTGATTTCTAATTGGGACTACCGCTGTTTTCCTAGCTGTTGTCTCAGGAGGACCATACCTATCTCTTTCTCTATCACTCTCACAACAGAAGAGCATTAGAAGACAGCACTAATTCATTTCTAGCTTTCTTTAAGAGTTGTAAAATAGAGAAAATAAATTCTCCACTTCAGTAGGTAATTTGCTGATGACATTGGCCAAAATTAATGGAGAAACCGGACTCTAACCAGTAGGAACTGATATAGTGGGATATATAGGCTCTTTGATATGGTGGGCACTATATAAGGAAAGAGATTAGACAAATGTGGATAAGAGAGAGAGCACATTTGGAGGAGTTGGAAGGTTGTATCATGAGAAAGTTACATGAAAAACAAAGATAATCAGAACTTGCCAAATTTATCTGGAGATTTATTTTATTAGGTTCCATGAGACACCAAGGAGTCACATGAAAGTTCCTGGTCCAGATGGAGAGGGAATTGGCTTGAGTACTAACTAATTGAGGAGCTATCCTCACTTATTGCTAAATTGTATCAACAATTGTATCGCTGACTTCTGGTAGTTTTCTAGATTCAACTGTTAGTCTTTTAGAACTGCTAACCTGTTTTATTCTAGATTAGGGTTTGTCTACATGTTAAAATTAAACTAGAATAAGGTAGCATGTGCACTTCCAAAGACTGAAGTTAATTAAGAATAACTATCCAGCATAATTCCCCATGTAGGGAAGCCCGTACTTAAAGAACAAATAGTTCTATATCTGTAGCAATATCTATCCTAATATATACAATCAAAGAAGTGCTGATGCAGATTATATGGAGTTAACTGATGTCATTTGTACGGTGAAGGAGTCAAAGGCTGACGTTGGAGCAGGACAATTAACAAGGGGTGTAAGATAAAGCAGCCTGCTTTTGTTTTTGTATGACCTTGGGCCATACATTTAGCTAAATAGGGATAATTTCACTAAATAGGGATAAAAGCCTAGCTGGCTGGCTAAAGAGACAAGGTGGATGAGGTAATATATTTAGTTGGAGCAACTTCTGTTAGTAAAAGTGACAGGTTTTTAAGCTACACAGAGCTCTTTTTTTATGCCTAAGAAAGGTACTCGGCTGGGAGGCTGGCATTTTTTGTGGATGAATCAGTTTGCAGAGCAAGTAGAATGCTATAGATTTATTTATTCATTAATGATACCATGGCAACCTAAAAAGGAATTTAAAAATAAACCAATTTTTTAAAAAACAGCTAGTGGTCCGATGGCACCTTAGAGACTAACAAAAATATATAGTATTAGGAGCTTTTGTGAGTAAAACCCATTTCATCAGATGATGGACCCACGATACTATATATTTCTGTTAGTCTCTGGGCCCTGGTCTACAATAGGGAGTTATTTCGAAATAACTCCCTTATTTCAAAACAACAAGTGGAGTGTCCGCACTAAGGATGTTAAATTGCAGTTATCTGGCTAATCGTGACGTCAATACAGTTTGTATTGACTACACAATTAGTTGATAAGCCTCCGGGAGCCACCCGTTTTGCGGCTTTGCATTTTAAATGCCACCAGGCTCTTACTACATTTAAAATGCAGAGGTGCAGTGTCCTGGACCAGCGCAAACCAGCACTTCTTGGTCCCAGCTCGCACTGAGTCCAGCAGCCCCTGTTTGCGGTGGCCAGGGGCTGCTGCCGGAGCAGTCGCTGTGCGTGGCCAGCCCAGGCTGCCGTGAACAGGGACTGCATGGCTGCGTAAGCTTATTGGGTAACTGAGTAGTCGACTATCCCTAACATCCCTAGTCCACATTACCAAGCTCGTAATTTCGAAATGAGGAACTGATTATTTTGAAATAACAACTCCGGCTTTCCTTGGGGAATAAGCTTATTTTGAAATAATTATTTCAGGAGTTATTTTGAATTTAGTTATTTCAAAATAATTTCCTAGTGTAAACATGCCCTAAGGTGCCACAGGACTATTCCTTGTTTTTAAATGATTGACTACCCTTCCAAATTTGCTGCCCCTCCAAATTTTTAAATCTACTCTCAGAAGTTTCTTTTCTTTTTCTTCAAAAAATAGACTTTCTGACTAATTTTTAACGCGGGGGAAGATAGAAATGACACTTGTCATGCTCCCAAGGGATCAGACGATACCTCATTCCAAAATACTCAGACAAGAGATGGTCTTAGTTGAAAATGTTTTCCTTAACAGTCCTCCTTAGCCTCCTCCCTTTCCTCTTCAGACAGTGATTCTTAGCACCAGAGAGAGAGAGAACCCCTACCTCTTTCCCCCCACTTCGAACCACTACTGAGTGGCAAATCCTATCTCAGGGGTTTTCCCAAACATTTCCCCCTCTCCTGTTTGTTATGAAAATGGGACTGAATTGCAGGAGATGATATGCTGACAGAAATAATATAATAACAATTTATCCAATCAGAGATAGTAAAAAAAAAAAAAAGTCAAATTCATGATGGAAAACCAACAGATATTAATTTCCTAATAGTCAACTCTCTTAAAACAGTTGTATTTACCTGGACTCCATCTGGCTCCCCCTGAAATCAATGCTATCATCACTCTCAGGCTCAGATTACTGATAAAATCTTAAATTATTAAAATAAGAAAAAAATCAAATATGGTTTTCACCATTTCTGCTGCTCATTTCTTTTGGATTATTTTACTCATCTAGGACAAACAAAAAAGGCTAGTCTTGTTAAATGTATTCTAGGCCATTTAGCTGTCTGGTTCCTATGTGCTTGGTTAATTAAAAACAACCAAATCTATTTTCATTTAAATTAAAATATAATATTCAGGAGACTGTTAGCTTCTGTTTGGTAAAAATTTTGTTTTAAAAAATCAATGCAAGCTTTGTCCTCTAAATTTTGGGTCTAAAATACCTGACATAATTCCTTTGAGTATATCTGACAGACCTTCCCCCTCCCCCACTTCCTCAAGCTTTTTTTTTTTTTTAATCTTTAGGATTTTCTGAGAAATTGTCCAGTCATCAGAGTGAGGGTCAAAGTTGGCTGGATTTTCAAAGTGTGTAAAGTTAGCAAGGCAAATCCGGCAGGCAGTTACCATTTACTCAGAAAACTGTCTGAAAAAGCAAAGGACCTATTTTCACTTGCCAGATACTATCAGACCCATGAACACATGGAAACATTCTACCTAATTTTTAGCATATTGAAACTCTTGGTATACACAACTGCGCTTAAAGAATAATTCATTTAATTTTGTGTTTATGGCACTAAGAATGTTTTTTAATTCATTTGGCCCTCAGAAGCATGAATATTTGGGCAATGAATAATGTTGAAATTGATTCATAGTTAAACCTGGCTGGCAAGGTAGAACAAAAACACCCAAGCCACCTCTCCCCTCTATTTGATCACAAAATTGTAGCGTGTGCAGACAAATGATTCCCATGGCTTAAAAAGTTATTCAGAAAATAATTCACTGAATAAGCCATTTTAAGAATATATTTTATTAATCTTGCCCTTTTTAGTCTTTCCAAATTCCAGAAGGCTAATAACATACTTCTAAAACCCTTATTTGGACAAGTCAGGGGGAGTGGGTGGTGGCTGTGATGTGAGAGACAAGAAGCAGTCTCATTGACTTGAGCTACTCTCAGAACTAGGGATGTTAAGGACTAGTCACTTCCTTCCCCTTGCTGTCTCTGTCAGAGGGGAGGGTACTTCAAAGCAGCAGCACCACACAGAGCCTGGGGTCAGCTGCTCCGTGTGGTGCTGCCACTTTAAAATGATGCCACGGGTGGCATTTCAAAGTGGCAGCGCTGCTTGGAGCCTGGGGTCAGCTGACCGCCACGGCATTTCAAAGGGGCAGTGCCACCCTATTGACTAACTGAATAGTCAATGCACTTTTGCATTGACTATTCAGTTAGTCAATTACATGATACTTAATATCCTTACTCAGAACTCCTTGCAGGATTAGGCTTCTAAGTTATATTTCATTTAATTAACAATGGTGCTTAATATATTCATTCACTTTCTATTACAGGTTATGTGTCCCTTAACCCGGACTCTCTGGTCCAGCAATGTTCCTGGACCACAGAACCCAGGTATAGGGAAATCGGGCCACAGGGCAGGAGCTGCAGGGGAGTGCGGACGCTCAGTCGGGAGCCAGACCACAGGGCGCAGAGGAGCGGGTGGCGCAGCAGGGAGTTCTGGCCCCTGCGGCCAGGCAGTAGTGGGGCCCAGCAGTGACAGCCACAGGACTCTGGCCCCAGCCATGGAGCTCAGGATGGCAGCGGCAGCCGCAGAGTTCTATCCGATGCCAGCAGCAGCCATGGCCAGACAGGCAGCAGTGGGGCTAGGCTAGAGCTTTAGCCAGGGGCAGCAGGATAGCACAGGTTATGTTGGGAGGGACCTCCCTTGGTCCAGCAAATCCTGTTGTTTGGGCCTGGTCAGGTCCCGAGGGTGCCAACCTGTATAAGATTATTTTAAACATTTCCCTTAAAGTGAAAATGTAACTCACCCAAGCACACATTTGGATTAGCATCTTTCCTATAAATTGTTTAACATGTAAGCTAGGTCATGTGATTGAGGCTTTGCAGGATCAGCACCTCACTTAGCAAGACTGTATTCATATTTCTTCATTGGACGTGTTTCCTTTGTACAGCAGTGTGCTGTGTAAAATAACTATCCCTGAGGTGGTCTTTCTTTTCTCCCCTTTAAAAAAAAAAAAAAAAAAAAAAAAAGATTTTTTTTTTTCAAACCACATGGATTAAAGTTGTAAGTAATTAATGGAATTACTTGAATTTCAAAATTTAGTTCACTTTTCTGTTTCTGCAACTTATTCATTTCCTGCTGCTACTGCAATTAATTTATAATTACTTAATATCTTTGGCTTACAAGGCAGTGAAGTGCACTTTTGTGAGATTCAAACTGAGACTGTCTTTGTGAAAGCCACCAGTAAACTCTGGTAATGCTGTTGTCAAATTAATCTGCTACTGGCAATGTCAGTAAATGGTGATAATTTTTAACCACAACTTTGCTGAAGCATAATTTAAATAAGCAGCGATGACTGACAGGGGATGGATTTATATTCAGTATCTAAAGTCCATTTTGAGGCTCACAAGTCAAAGGCTAAGTACAATACAGGTCGAACCTTTGTGGTGCAGGACTCTGTGGTCCAGCAACATCTGTGGTCTGGAAGGACCATGGACGTTGCTGGACTAGAGAGTCCCAGCATAGAGATTACCTCTGGCTGGGAGCAGAGAGCTGGGCAGCAGAGCCCGCAGCCAGTGGGGCTGGGAAGGTGGAGAGGGCAGCAGAGGCCACAGCTTACGGGGCCATGAATGCTGGCAGGGCTGCGAGCACCCACAGGATCGCTGCCGGAGCTCGTGGGTTGCTGCTGAAGCCCACAGGGCTGCTGAAGCTTGCAGGACTGCTGCAGCCAGGGAGCTGGGGATGGTGGTGCCAGGTAGCTGGGGAGAAGAGCCCAGCGGAGAGTCTGGCACCACTTCCCCCCTCACCTCTCCCAACCTTGTCCGGTCCAGAAAACTTACTCGTTCAGGAACGGATAGGTCTGAAGGGAGCCAGACCAAGAAGGTCTAACTTGTAATTATATGCTAGAGGGGGCTTGGGTGGGTTTAGTGTGAGGGAACTCTCTGGGTATGGCTAAATCATACCTACCAGGTATGATGTCCCTGTACTCATGATCAGATGGGGTAATTTTGCATTCCGTATAGACCAAATTGCACCAAATGGTAAAAAATTATTTTAAAATAATATTACCAGGAAGAACATACTTAGCCCCTGCCCTTAAAAGGGCTTCACCACACCCACAGTCTAAATGGTGCATTTGCACACTGTACTGAGTAAAATAATCTCAGAACAGTTACAGGAAAAAAGTAAAAACACTTCCAGCAAATGCAATAATGTTTGTTTGGCAAGCAATGTTGCCTCCTTTCTTGGTAATGACAAACTGCTTTTGCTTAAATGGTAAACCAGATGACTAGATCTCAAAATCAGTCATCCTATTTATCTACAGCACAGAAACTGGGATCATGAGGCTGCTGGCGTTTTTTATTTGGTGGGCTGGAAAGGGAAGAAACTGTTAAATTATTGGCAGTGCATCACTGGAAAAAGGAGAGGTAAAGGAGAGTCAAAGCCAAATAAAATGGATGTGAATGTGAAAGAAAAAGAATGAGGAAAAAGTGGGTGCATTTGTAATCACTTTTTAAAAAAATACTAGTCTTCCTCCTGCTTGATTTAAAACAAAAAAAATCCCAAATCATTAAAAACTTCCTCCCCACAAATTGATTAGGAGGCAGGCTGGCTGACTGAGGGTACCTCTACACTGAGATAAGGTCAAATCTAATATGGTCAATTTCGGGGCACCTGATTTTGCAAAGTAAAAGGTCCATGTCCTCACTGTGGGCAAGAATCAAATGTAGTATGAAGTAGTGTGTCCCCATTAGGGTGCCTACTGTCCATTCAGAGAGCAATGCACCGTGGGTAGCTTTGCACTCTGGACTATGCTCCCAGTGGCTGCTGGGACCAAAACTGTGCGGAGGGTGGCTATGGGCTCATGTTGTCAGCCTCCCATAATGCACTCACTCGTCCCTCTCCCCTTGCGTGAGATCAGTGGGAGGTAGTGTGCATGCACTCTTTTGTGCACTGGTTGCCCATGCAGATGCCATGGAACCCAGTTTGCAGCACAGCATTGTGATGCTGATGTGTGTTGTGGAGCACCTAATGGCATAGTACTTGGAGAGCGTACTCATGTTGCTCCTCTAGGAAGAGGACGAGGACGAAGCTTGGCGTGGCATAGAGTCGCTGCTCATATAAGGCCTGGTGCTGATGCTAGCACAGCCACCAGTCAATCCTGTGAGCACAGTGCAATGTCGGTTCTGGCACCATGAGACAAGCTCAGACTGGTGGAACTTCACTGTGATGCAGAGATGGCACAATCAGCAGTGGCTGTAGAACTTCCGAATGGGCAAGGCCACTTTCTTGGAACTTTGCGAATGGCTTTCCTCTGCATTGAGGCACCAGAATACTCAAATGAGAGCTGCTATGACCATGGAGAAGTGCATGGCAGTAGCCCTATGGAAGCATGCAATGCCAAACAGCTACTGTTCAGTGGGGAATCAGTTTGGGGTGGGGAAATCTAGAGTGAGGGCTGTTGTCATAGAATAGGGGTGGGCAAGATAGGTCTCAGAGGCCACATCCGGCCCACCAAGCCACCAGATCTGGCCCACGGACCACTCTGCCAGGACCCTCAGGCACACAGCAGCCATGTGGCTCTCTGCTCTGGAGGGAGGAGGAGGCTTTGTGTGATCTCCCTGCCTCAGCCCAATCCTCAGCACCTATTGGTCGGAAACACTCATCTTAGCCAGTCTCTCAGCTCCTATTGTCTGGAAACAACCAACCAGTAGGAGCTGAGAGATTGGCCAAGGGGACAGGAGCAGTGCAAGCCTCTTCCCCTTCCCAAGGCAGAGAGCCACATGGAGGAAACAGCCTGCAGTTTTACACAATCTGGGGCTGCAGCAGATAGGGAGCCAAGCCTGACTTTGGAGGTGCTGCAGGGCTGCTGGCCAGGATATGCTTAGGTAAGTGTCTCCCAGCCAGAGCCTGCACCCCTGCCCCTCCCACACTTCAACTCCCTCCTCCAGGTCACCATCCAAACCCGCTGCACCCCCCTACCTCCAGGGCACAACTCCCTTCAAGACCCTGTACTCCCTCCTACACCCCTCCCCCAGGCCAGCATCCTCTCCTGCACCCATACTCTCTCCCTGAGCCTGCACCCCAATTCCTGCCCTGACCCAGGTTACAACCCCTTCCTTCACCCAAACTTCCTCTCAGACCCCACATCCTCTCCTGCACCCCAGTCCCTTATCCCATGCGCCCTTCTGTACCCTACCTCCATCTTATACCCCCCACCTCCTCCATAAAAAAGTGCAGCCTTTGACCACTTTCCAAAATCTTGGAGTGGCCCCCCACCAAAACTTATTGCCCACCCCTGTCATAGTAGTAGCCAAGGCAATCAATACCATTGTGCTAGGGAGGGCTGTGACTCTGGGAAATATGGATACCATAGTGGATGGCTTTGCTGTGATGGGGTTCCCTAACTGCGGAGGGGTGAGAGACAGAACACACATCCCCATCTTGGCCCCCAACCACCGTGTCTTAGAGTACATCAGCTGGAAGGGGTATTTCTTCATTGTGCTATAGGCACTGGTGGATCACAAAGGCTATTTCACCGACATCAGTGTGGGATGATCAGCTTTGGCAGTGGGAAGGGCTCATGTGTACTGTCTTTGGTTCCCCAACCTGGGGTTGTGCAGTAATTTTTGTTGTCAGAAGGGGCTCATGGTGCAATGAAGTTTGAGAACTGTTGGGCTAGGAAATTGTGTGGGTTTGGACTCAGTCTGCCTTCTCCAAACCCACAAATATGGATGTCTTGTGAGCTCCTCTCTCTGAAATTTTTGGAGACGAAGGTACCACGTAAAGGAAATGCCTCAACCCAGCTAGAATCAGCAGGTTCTGACTCCCCAGAGTTCACAGAAGTGGAGGTGAGTCTTTGGGCACTTAATCAAATTATTAATTCCTTCACAATAAGCAAGCATACATACAATTCCAAAATGTCATAGAGCTGTAGTTTAAGTGAGCTTTTGAAAAGAGAGCTGTGAGAGCTAATGAGAGGCTAAGTATCTGAATGTATACATCACACATTAGCCTGAAGCCTGCTTTCTATTCCTCCTTCCTCCTCCCCTTTTTAGTACAAAGAGTTTCTCTATATGGCTCTGGCCTACACTGGTGAGTTCAGAGAGATCTCTCTAAGATATTCTGTATTATTTTAACTACTCATCGATCTACCTGTAACAAATTCAGTCACTGGGGTTGTGCTTGATAGCAAGTACAGAAATATAGGATGTTTTTGTCTGTAAGGAAAATGCTTTACATGTGTGGGCCTATTGCGCTTTAAAAGTATAGCATTGTAATGGATGTTTTTGAAAAATTCTTGGCTCATACGTTATTGTGTATACTGTAAAAAATAAACAAGAAGCAAGGGTTTTGCCCACTTGCTCTCATTTTGCAATGAATGAGCTTGTAATAAACCAAAATTATGGGCATGAGATTGGTTCTCCTGCTTTCAGTGCTAGGATATATTTTTTAAATATATTGTAATCAAGTTGGGAAGAAAGTGTAATTTAAATTGGAAATAGCACATGCTAAAGCACAGCAGAAATCTACTTTAGATGAACTTCACAGGAAGAATGAGGATTTAGTACATTATATAAAATACAATTTAACAATTGTGGGTCTCCACACTAACAAGTCTATGAAGTCTAGTAGGCCCTGAATGTTGGTTGCATGCTTGATCTAATATATCACAATTTATAGCTTAGGTGAAAGGGGAATAAAACATGGGTAAGGGTCAATGCCAGAAAAAGTGGTCTCCAAGTTCACCATGAGATGCGGTAATGCAAATAATGGTTATTTTTTGAGAATGCTTTCAAAGATGGAGCTGTCCATCTGTTTATCTCAACTGTAATTCAAACAATGTCTGATTTCAAGCAAACTACTGTTTTCTCTTTATAGATGTTGATGAGTGCCAGGCTATACCAGGTGTCTGCTCAGGAGGAAACTGTATTAATACAGTTGGCTCTTATGAATGCAAGTGTCCTGCGGGTCACAAACAGAATGAAGCAACTCAGAAATGCGAAGGTAAGTGTACAGTGTGAGAACATTTTTTTAATGTTGATCATTGAAAGTGAAGTATCTCTTGGTGCTGTGGTTTTAGAGACTTGTACAGTGGTTCATGACTGGAGTCTTTCTGATAATGAAAGAAAAAAGTTTGCAAAGTTTTGGGTTTACTACATAGAATTTTACCTATGTTTGATATAGAGGGGCATGAGCAGTTGTATTTGTGTTGTGCATAGTCATCATTAGGCTCATCATATCATCCATATCCTGTTTTGTTGTTCATACATTCTACTAGACAGTTTGCCAAGTTATCTGAGAAACTGAATAAAACAGAAAATAATCATGTTCCAAAATAAACTGAAAAAATGGAGGAGAAAAGACTTAACATTCAGCATTTGGAACCAATTGTACTATCATGGTTTATTTTTTTAAAAAGTTCTAAATATTCTAGTTTTAATGGATATCATCAACCTATTGATCATAATAACAGCTGAACTGGTGAAAGGGTTGAGAAATTACTACCATATATAATTTCTTTTAAAGAAGTACTTGAATACATGCAAGCCCCAAAGGAGACTACATCCTTTTAGTGCTGTAGGATCTAATCTCTGCTTTAATTGACTAAGTCAGTTGAGACTGAGACTCTGTCAGTATTCTAAAATAGTGTTGTTTACATGGTAAATATGTTAATAGGCTAAGGGAAAAACTTTTTGTGAAGTTTTAAAGCAGTGTAATGGAAAACTGTTAAGTGTATGTAGCATTTGTGCTAAATATCTTAACAGTTCTAATAATTTTATGAACTGCTCATCTGAGAGGTGTCACTGTAGTTTGTATGTGTTGGATGCTCACAGTAATGAAATTTGCTTACAGTTGAAATTATTGCTTGATTTGATTTTTTTTTTATGTTCTGATGTATGTAAGTTTTATTTCTAGATTCATTTGTGTGAATTTATTAAGTTATCATGTAATTTAAAAGAAACAAGAACATGTGAACTTTTCTTGTTCCATGGAATGTTTTCTAAGGCCTTGTCTATAGTAAAGCTAGAAGGTCAACTTAAGGTATGCAACTCCAGCTATGTAAATAATGTAGCTGGAGTCAATCTACCTTAAGCCGAGTTTTGGCACCGTCCCCACAGTGAGAGGTCAACAAGAGAAATGCTCCCATTAACTTCCCTTACTCCTCACAACTGTGAGGAATACTGCGATCGTGGCCGCTGTCAGTGTTCAATTTAGTGAGTCTTTACTAGCATTGATCTTTGTGGCAGTGAAGACAAGCCCTTAGAAGAGAAAGATAACTTGTCTTTCAAGTCTTATAGGAGAGAATGTGCAGTCCTGTGATCTGCAGTTAGACACAGTTTAGGTAAGCTACTCGATTCTTTAAGACTGAGTTGAGTTCATTTAAAAACAAACAAATGTGGCTAGATGTCTATGGCCAAATGTTGAAGTAATCTTAGTTTGAGCTTGGAAGTTTTGCTTGCAATCAAATAATGGGATTTAAAATTGACAGTGAAATTAATTTGGAAATCATAGTTCCATATTGAAATTTTGTGACTATATTGTTATACAAAAATCTAATGTTACCAAAAAGGCTAAAGCAAAACAAAAACAAACAAAAGTTAAATGGTTTTATTTGCTTTTCCTGTTTGTTTGTTTGTTTTATGTATTTGACAATATTTTCAGTATAGACAGTTTTCCTCTTTTGTAGATAGTAAGTTTCATTTCCTTTCTCAAGGTCTTTTAGCATGATGCCATTATGGTCAGGCATTACCTTGGGAGAAGCTTGTGTACGTTTTCTTCCCCGAGCCCTTTAACAAGCTATTAACTGATAATATGTGAAGCTACCATTGTGTTTGAATTGGGGTGAGGAAGGCTTTTTCTTCTGTAGGCCCTAGCACACTGGCTGAGAAGCAACAGGAGTTGTGTGTATGTATTTAAGGTTGTTCCTGTGCAAATGGCCAGGGAATTCCAGAACCCTGGCAGGTGGGCCAAGGGGCCTCCCCTTGGACCACAGAGACAAGCAAGGGTCAGGGAATGTCAGGAGCCCTGTAGGTTGTGTCTATACTGCATTGTAAATCCAGTTTTGTGGGACTTGGGCTTGTGGACTTGGTGTTTCTAAATCTGTACTTGAATGTCCATGCTGCTTTGAAACCTAACAGCCATGTTATCATGTCCAACCTACACTATGCATACCTTCTGACTCAGGTCTGTGACTTGAGCTGCAAAATGACAGGGCTTGGACTGAAATTGCAATGGGATTCCAAGAGCCTATGATGAGGATGGGTCAATAGGCTGTGACCCTCGCCTCTGGTAAAGGGTTAGAGGCTATGTGGAGTGCCAAACACTATCCACCTAGGAGTGCAGGACCCCCCCCCCCCCAGTGAGATCATATTTCTGCCACATCTGGTGTCAGGAGTAGGATTGGTTAACAGCATGGCAAGGATGGGAGGGTGAAGAACAAAAACACTGAACCCTCCCCCCTCCACCACCAGGATCTTGTTTTTTTTTTTTTTTTCTTTTCACCCTTATTCATTTGTGTTAGCAACACTCACCACAGTGGAGGACTTGGTTAAAGCTCTGGTGTGAGCCATGGGAGTCCAAGAGGAGGCCACCCAGGTACAGCGGTTGACGCTATAGGAGGCTACCTAGCTGCAGCAAGAAACAAACCAGTTACTAATAAAGCAAGTGGCCTCTGATTGAGCCCTCTTTCAAAAGATGGTGCAAAACTAAAGACACTTACTGACTGGACTCCCAGACACGAATGGGCAAAAACCCTGGGGTCCCCGGGCTGTCTACTGAAGATGATATTTGGGGATGATATAGAGACATATCTCCTATCGTTTGAAAGAATCGCTCTGCAAGAAGCATGGCGATAGGAACAGTGGGCCAGCATACTTGTCCCTTTTCTCTGTGGAGAGAGATCTGCCTGTTGAGGCAGCAGCTAATTTCCCCCAGCTAAAGAAAGAGATCCTGGCCCATTAAGGGGTGACAACAGCGCTATAGGTTCAGAAGTTCCATGAGTGGAAGTACCAGGAGAGTAAGCCACTGAGGTCCAAGCTTTTTGATCTGATACACCTCGCTTGGAAATGGCTACACCTCAAAGGAATTTCTGGAGATACTGGTCATTGACCAGTTCATGTGGAAACTACTGCTAGAGCCTCATGCTTGGGTAGGCTAGAATGATCCAACAATCTATGACAAAATGGTTGTGTTGGTGAAGAGAGAATTGATGTCTTAGGAGTTAATCCACTTATCTAGAGAAGGCCCCATGTGTAAGGTAGGCCATCAAGCCAACCTTGGGAGTTCAGGTATCCAAATGCCCAAGGAGCCCTAGATGGAAAAAGAGGAGGGCCAAAAACTAGCTTGGAACCCAGAAGAATGGCAATGATTTGTAAGATGCCTTAAACCCCCAGACAGGAGAAGCACCCATAAATGTTATGGGTGTGGGGAGTTGAGCCACATAATGAGAGGTTATGTGGAGGGCCACAGCAAGACTCTAAGGCAAACACTATCTGCCTAGAAATGCAGGACCCCCAAGGCAAGGCCAGAGCTCTACCACAGTACATTATTTCAACATTTAATATTTTAAAAGTAATCATATTTTAATAATTTCAATTCAGTATATTGCAGGTGCAAATGAGAGCATTTATGGTTGTGGTGATTTGGAGAGAGGAAAAAATCAATAGTGCCTATTAGAGCAAAGGAAGAAAACAAATCAATCAAGTTGGGAACCCAGCAACTGAGGAACACACAGTTAATGGCACACTCCTGTAAAAAGTTAGGCTTATGTGACTTGCCCACCATATACACAAACTCTGTGGCAGAGATAGGGATAGAATCCAGATCTCCAGGGCAGCATACAGATGTCTTAACCATGAGGCTATAGTTTCTCGTCCTACAGTCCCCTGTCACATTCACTAAAGGCCTCCCAAATTCTGCAACTAGAGGAAGGGTCCTATAGACAACTCTCTCTCAAAACCCTCATTCATCCCCATAGCAAATCCGTTCTGTCCTCCTTTCGAATATCATGTTCAATGCTATATTTCTTTGTCAAAGTTGAACGTCCAAGCTCTCCAGCCAGTGAACAGCGTTGCTGGTTAGATTGTGGATATCCTCCATTGAGCCAGTGAATTTTCATGTTGGGCATTCCACAGCAATGTAATGCATAGTTTGCGGACTGCCACAATCACAAAGTGGAGATGGCAATAAATTCCACTTATGCAGTAGATAACGGCACCTGCCCTAACCAGTCCTAAGCTGGTTTAGGACACACCACAGTACTTGACTGTACGCTCTCCTTCCGATGCCATCTGGAACAAACAAAGGAGAAACTAAAGCCAAGGATCAACCTTCTAAGAAAACTTGCTGCAACCAGTTGGGGAACTAGATCATGCATCTTGAGGTCCTCAGCAATAGCCCTGGTGTATTCTGTTGCTGAATATTGCTCTCCTGTGTGGTCAGAAAGCGCCCACACAAAGCTAGTTGACACTCAACAGAATAGCACCATGCAAGCGATAACAGGAATTTTAAAGCCCACTGCCATAGAATGGTTACCACCGCTGGCAAACATTGCCCCGCCAAGTAATCGTTGACAGGAACAGGAATACAGAATATATCAACTGCAGCAGCCAACCTCTTCCCATTCAGAAATACCTTAATAAGACACCAACAATGCGTCTAAAATCCTGTAAGCCTCCCTGGCAGTGAACAAAGGAAGTCACGGCCAATGTCAAGGAACTATGGCGAGCTGAATGGCAGCAAGTAGATGTCCCAAATAAATATCTTGTGTTGGATCCCACCACTGAGCAGAAAGGCTTCGATCTTCCCTGGAATCCATTCTGTGACCATATCCTACTGAATATGCATAAGGAAGGGAGTGAAAGAAAGTTGCCTGTGCAACTTTAATTTTGGCATTTTCTATGTGTTGAGTGGTTGACTTTAAAATCTTAATAATGTGTCTTTAATATAATACTCTCTGTGCAATTTCTTCAGTTGGAAAAAAAAACCCTGAAAAAATAGTTCTGTTTTGTGGCAACATTCATACCAGCATGGGTCATCAGCAGGATTGGTATCTTTAGATACATTACACAGATCTCTGCCTTGAGCTAATGGAATAATTGATAGCAGTAAAAGGTTGTTACCCTCTGTATGGACCATCACTAATAACACAGAAAAACACTTCAGAGATTTTCACAGATGTTTGCTGATAGCAGAAGAATGGTGAAACTCAGAAATATTGTGTTCCATTCCAAACTCTGAGCGGTGATGGGCACAGACTCTTTTGTCCATTTGTCTAAGCTTGACCCCTGCTGCTCTGTCCTCGCCAATCTGCTTTTGCCCAGTCCTCAGTCCATCTGACATTCTCTTATCCATTCAGTCACAGTCTCTTTGCACAACTACTCCCAGTCTCGTCTTCCATTTTGTAGTTAGCTCTTTGAGTGCTTGCTCATGTCCGTTCCTCATTAGGCATGCGTGTGCCTCATGCCCCATTGCAGGAAATTGTTCCCTCAGTGATATCCATTGGACTGGTTCTAGTGCCCTCTGGTCCATGCACTTATGTGCTGGTTTAAGAGGTGCCACCAGCCATGTCCTTTCTCAGTTCATACTTACCGTCCATGATGGTTGCTGGAATGTCTCCTCTTGCTGGGGCAAGGTGCCCATTAATGTTCTTTTTCTTCTCTGTTTCGTAGTTTTTACTGGTATGTATATATTATAAATAGTATTCGTATAAATAGTACCCACTCCACTTATCATTAAGGGCTTCCTGTGCCCCTGGGGATGGGCATGCCCTTGTCCCCAGGCTTCAAACCTTATGCTTCCTGTGGGAAACCTATTTCCATAAGCAACTCACACTCCAGTTGAATGAGGTCTGTGGGAAAATTTCACATGAAAGACTGCTGGCAAGTTGTCAGGATTTAAGCCTGGCCCAAAGAAGGACAGCGTGATCAGATGTAAGGCTATTTTAATGGCAACTGCTCTTAGACTGACTTCAGAACCAAACTGCTCACATTTGGCACTGAGCACTTCGGCTTCAGTGCAAAGAACTCTCCTGGCACCACACACATCCTGGCACCACACATATCCTGCCACTACCCTCTGTCTCCAGTGCTGAGGAAGAAGCATAAAAAGCAGTGTAATGATAGCAGGTGCTCACCAGTGCCAAAGAAAGGCAAGCAGAGGAAAGGCAGTGGAATGTGACCTGCATCGGGTTACTTCTCCTGCCCTAGTCCCATAGCAGCACTGTTAACTCCACTGAGATTGTTGATTCTGGTGTGGGACCCCCTACCCATGCCAAGAGGTCATCATGGCGCCAGTAGGAATATGATGCTTCGACATCAGAGGCCTTCATTGCAATTAGAAACTTACTGTTGCTCCCAGTCCCACCAACCCTACTAAGCCAGCTCTGTTGACCTCGAGCAAGAGGGAACATGATGCTCTGAATTTCTTCCTGGCACCAGGCCCTCTGCTACCCCTGGAGAGAATAAGTATCTTCTCTCCTCTGTGCGATCATCCCTGGTCTTCCACTGGTTGGAGGCACAGAGAGGTCCCTGTGGCTCCCTAGAGAGGATTCTTCATCTGTGTCCGATGCAGAGCCCTATGTTCAGCTTAAGAGCCATCATTACTCATTCTACATGCCACTGGATGCTGGTTCATGTCTCCCGACGGGTACCTGGCCAGGAGTACAGTGGCCCATGCAGGGCCTTTCTGGTTTCCCCCAGGTCACGTAAGCTTTCCATAACTGTTGTTCTAATGGATGTAGTGTACATGCCCGTTCTACAACTTTACCCTTCAACCCCTCCAGCACCTCTGTTGATGCTGATTAGCAAGAAGGATTGATACCAGGGAAGGAAAAAAAATCTCTGGTCATGGTGCACATGGTATGCACACACCTAACATGGAATGGATGTGAGCAACACACCATGAAGAACAACAGTTGTGGACCAGTTAGTAACCATTTCTTTTCTCTCTCAACATCGCCTGTCCCAGTCTCACCAGACTCATTGCCTTCTCTCCTGCATCAGTTCCTGTTCCCTCTGTGTTTGAGTTAGATGTCTCCCTCCTCCACATTGACTGGATGTCAGCAGAGAAGGGTCATTGAGAGCACAGGAGAAGCAAGCTCCCTGCTTTCAGTTCTGGTGCCCAGCCCCACTCCAGTACATGGCAGTTGAGAAAAGCCATCTCTGAGAAATTTCTTTTGAGACCCTATAGTCTTCAACTTGAAGCATGTTCTATCACTGTGCACCCCTGACTGTTCTGAGAACAAGTACCTATTCTTAAGACTTTCTCCACTCAGAGAGAGAGATAGATACAGATATCTTAGCGGTGCCCACTGGTTTTAGTTTAAACTAGACAACGAATTGATAATATGTATGCATCTCCTTAAATCAGAAGATTATGATTTATTTGCTTTTTGTACTAATACATTTAGGATTAGATTGAATTCTATTCCCATGTTATGGCACCTTGTCACTGGCAATTGAAGATGCAGAGGAAGTGCAAACAACTCATTCTTGACCAACAGTAAAGAACAAGTTTCAAAAAGGAATAAATATGTGATAATGTCTGAGGTCACATTTTAAAGAAAATGTGTGAAACTGTTATTTTGTTGTGTGCTGTGCTCACTGTAACAGATGTGAAACACTGAAACCTATCCATCAAGAGTTTTGCTTGAGGGAGGAGTACAATGTGGCTATGAAATGGAAAACATTTGGGGGTTGCTTTAGATTCACAATCCAAATAGTTAGTGAAACCATATTGCAAACTTATCTGCAGAAGTAAAGAATTAAAGCAAGTTAATAAGCTCACAGAAGATAACCTCTTGCAAACTGGGCGATAAGTGTTCACTGAAAAATAGTTTGCTCTTCTTCTTTAGTTTAACAGAACAGAGTAAAACAAAGCCAAAAAAATCTCATTATGATAGACAGTAAAAGGAAACCAGATTATGTTCCATTGTAATGCTTAAACTACTTTCGTTGTGTTTTTGCACGCAACTCTGATCACTTGCTTGTTTTTTTTTCCTGATGTTTCAGAAGGAAATACTACTTTAAAATGACCTGTTCATTATGGCATGGGGTTGCATTTTATTAGTGTTCTGGATGCCAGTGTATACAAATACTTACATGAGTTTATATTGGCTGATTGTAGGTCAGAAATCTGAATATATAATGTTTGTGCCTGGCATCAAATAAAGTATACTGACGCCAACAGGAGAACTTATTCAAGGATATCCCTGCTTCTAAAGAGGGTAATTAAAATATGCTGTCCGAAGCTCTTTTTAATAACTTAAAGCTATTCAACAATTCTCCCAGATAATGTTCACAAGGACTAACGCACGAACTAGGTACAACCAGCAAAGAATGTTCCCTTTACTGTCTGCAGTGTTTAAATAAGACAGAGTTGGGGAACTTCTGGCCCATGGGCCGGATCTGGCTCTCTGCCTAATTTATTCTGGCCTGTGGCAAGTCTCCATGAAGTGGGACAGAAGCCCTGAGCCTCAGCCACATTTCCCCCCCCCCCACCCCCATGTGGGGCTGGAGCAGCAAGCATTGGATTGATTATGGAGATCTGCGAAGTTCCGCATGCTGCCCTCAACTGCCCTCCCACCTCCCATTGGCCAGGAACTGCAGGTAGTGGGAGCTGTAGAGGTGGCATCTGCAGGCAAGGGCAGCATACAAAGCCGCCTGCCCCCCAAGGGGACATGCTGGCTACTTCTGACTCCAGGAGCTGATGGAAATGAGCCCCCTCCCATACCCTAACTCCCTCCCAGACCCCACATCCTATCCCCTTGCTCCAGCCTTGAGCTCCCTCTCACACTCCACATCTCCAGCTTAACCTCCTGCCCTGAGCCCCTGCCCACACGCCAACAATTTGGAGCAGCTGTAGCTCATCAGTTCTTTCTAATCTGCTATGGCTGTAAGATGGAATCCACATGGTCAATGTTCTTTGCTTACAAAGTTACTAGTTTTCAACTTTGAAGTTTCACTAGTTAAATTGTAGGGTTTTCTTTGATTATTTAATCTTTCGCTGTTAAAATCATTGTAACAGGGGTGTTTGGAGGACCAGTCAATCTTGTGGTTTGATTATTTAACTTCTTGCCCACTGCTTCTCTGGAGAAGGTGGCTGGATGACTGATACAGAGAGAAGCTACTACGACAAGGCATTCCCCTTTTCAGTAGGAAGCCCTCCATCAGGCTAACATATAGAGCCAAATGGAAGAGATTCTCTATCTGAGCAATGCGGTGTTAGCTTTCACCAGTAATAGCCCAATACACACTATAATATCTACTCTGCTTGAAGGAAACTAGATTTTCCCTTAGTTCAGTTTGGGTGCATCACCAGTGATATTCTTTAATAATCTTCCTCTTCAGTGATACGTTGATTTCTCACAGTCTTGAGTGTTGAGATTTTTCAGAGGTCTTCCACATATGTTTCCACCAGTTTAAGAGCTTCTCCTTCATGAGACCTTAGTCTGGTTTTCTTGGTGAGTTCCCCATTTGAAGTTATGGTTACATACTATGTCTATGTCTCTGCCATTTTTTGATAAAACTGCCTTTCTGGTGATCCTCACATCTGTTAGATGGATAGGAAAGATTCAGGCTTTCACAGCAAGCCCATCGTATGCACAGTCGCTGTCAGGCTTCACCCTACATTTCTGCAAAAGGTGATCTTAGACTTCATCATCGATATTTACCTCTTGGTATTCACCTCTTGTTTTCTTTCTCCAAAACACATCCCTCTACAAAAGCAGAAATTAATTCTGTACATTGGGTGTTGTGAGGACATTAACCTTTTATTTGTAACAGGATCGTGACTCATAGCCCCAGAGCCTCCTGCCTGGCACAAGAGATGTGATAGTATAAACAGTTAACCAGTGATGCTGGGCTCATCATTTAACTTTCACGGTTACACAGAGCTCCCACCCGCACTGCTGCCTCTGGATTCAATTGCTCTCTGCTTTGCTGAGCAACTCCTTATATAGAAGGAGGCAGCAGGGCGGGGGGGTTTGCAAGCAGGAGCAGGTACGTGTGGGGAGCTGGCTTTTAAACCAGCTCCCCACATGCACCAGCTGCTGGGGAGCTGCTTCTGCACCGGCTGCTGGGGAGTCGGCTCTCTGTGAACACTCATGACTCCCCCCACCCAACCCCCACATAAACCTCTGACACGATAAACCTCTGACATGGAGGCAACAGCGCAGGGTGGCAGAGGGCTCCCTGGGAGTGGGGCTGGAGTGCACTGGCTGCCAGCCCTGCTCCCAGCGGCTATCGAATAGTTGTGTAACCAATAAGAATTCATGCGGTTATACAACTATCCTATTACCAGATATCTAATATCTCTACTACAGCATCCTCTTCAGGACACTGACCTCTGGGAGTTCCCACTACTCTGGTTTCTTGTCCCCCTTCTGAGGGTATCAGCAGTCCTCAGCCTTGCATCACCATGGCCAACTGAAGTGTCAGTCTAGGCCCTCACCTCAGGGGCCAGCCACAGTCTACATAGGCCACCCTCCTGGTAACAAAGTGTGGTGTAAGGGGAGGACCCAGGCCCACCCACCATTGGCCTAGCAACCTTCTTGTCCTACCCTCCTCCTCTTCTCCCTCCTGTTTCCTGGGCCACTTCCCCTGTGGACCCTTGCACCTTTCTGGCCATTGTGTTAAGGCTTGGAGCCTCTCTCTGCAGCCTGCCCAGCAATGCTTTTGTAACCACCACCTGGTGGATTTGAACCTGGGACCTCACTATAGGAACCTCTACCCTCTGAGCTAAAAGCCAGCTGGCTCCCAGCCCATGCTGTAGAGGTCTCTTGATCTTAACTGTTGCTGTGGTCTAGGTACCACTTGCATTGCTCAGTAACCACACTAGGTGTATACTTTCTCTAAGGTGCCTCCTGGGAACTAGTCTTGCACCCTCCTTGGTCAGGATTCAATTGCTCTCTGCTTTGCTGAGCAGCTCCTTATATAGAACCTCCCCCAGCAAGATGCCCTCTCAGTGGCTCCTTCTAAGCCCCTCTCTGGTTGACCAGAGCCCTGCACAGGCTACCTCCAGCCTGCTTTAATTCATTCTGGACAGATTGGGGCAGCTGCCCCACTACAGACACAACCAAACCATTCAGATGTGCCCCCAGACTTTCTTTGACGTTTCCTGAAAGGATTAAGTGTCAACTGGTTTCCTTGTGGAGGCTTAGTAGATCTTGGGCTGTATTAGACTTTCTATATACCTTTGCCAAGAATGAGTCACTTGGACAGGTCAGTACTAACACCAACCATGCCTAGGAGACTTCTGCAGCCTGTCTAATGAAGGTCCTCATATCAGAATGATGCAGAGCAGAAATGGAGAGTTCAGTCCTCCCATTTTTCTCTGGTGCAAACTTCCATGCCAAATGGGAGTTTTAGTAGGGCAGTCCTCTTTAAGTGGGCCTCCTCTTACTCTTCTCCTAACACCAGAATATGCTTGAAGAAGAAATAACCATTAAGTACCTTCCTGTAAATATACTCCTCTTCAAGCTGTCCACACAGATTTTGTGTCCAGCCCTATATTTCTGTTGACCAGCGTCCTTCGCCGGGCACTTTTATTGAAGAAACTGAGGGAGAGGGAAAGGAAGTGGGGGGGGGGGGAGAGGACTGTGTCCTGGCTTGGCTACAGGAAGTGAAAGGGACAGAGTTGTGCAGGGCGTGGGTGTAATCCCAACAGACACTCAAAAGAATCTGATCTCACACACATGGTGTGCGTGTGCACCGAGAGTGGAATCTGTGTGGACAACGCATCTCAGAGAACTGTAGTTTACTGAAGGGAAAGTAATCATTGTTTCCTGGCACCCGACATCTGGTAAAATAGAATGCACATAACAAAAAGCTATATACATTAAGTTATTGTTATATGAACATTATAAAGAGAGTTGATATTTCCGTTAAGAAATTGCTTGAGGCGGAGTAGCTTACTGGTCCAGCATATATGTTTTGATACAGAAACAATAAGCTAAGAAAGGTCACTTTTTTTCTTTTTGGTTCGTAAAAGGTATCACATAATCCTGTCTCTAGTTCCCATGCACAAGAATTGATACAGGCGCAAATATTTTTTTTATACAATTGAAATTTATAGCTGACAGGCTTTGTTTTCAGCTGAGTAAAAGGATCACCAGGGGGTAAGGAAATAGTTTAATAAAATCTCCTATATGCAGTCAAGCCAGTCTTTGGAATGATTTTAGTTACCAGAGTCACAGCATCGCTTTAGCCTGTGTTTTGGGATTGAAGCACACTTTTTGTTTTTCATTTCCTGCAAAGGCATTGCAAGATCTTGATTTAACATGTTGATTGATACTGGGCCAAGACCTGAGGTCTTTATTGTGGGCCAGAGCATTCCCATGCAGCTTCACTCTCCCCATCATCATCCACCAAGATGGAAAAGGGAAAGGGGAGCGGCATATCTGCTCTATCCCCAAGTAGGCACTGCTCTATGACTGGGTATGGTACCAGGGAATCCTTGGCTGCAGCATCCCTGATGAGGAGGAGAGACTGATGCAGAAGAAAAGCTATTATCTTTCTAAATAAGCTCTGTGAGGGGAGGGGGAAAGGTGTATGAAGAGTATATACTCTATACGCCCTTCTGGCATGGGTATAAATAGCATTGATAGTGTGGCCCTGCTTAGGTGAGTAGAGTACACCCTGAACCCTGTGGATATATACCTACTCATCCAAGCAGTGCCTCCTTCACCTCCAATCTCTGTTGCTTTTTTAAAAATTCTTGAGGTGGGGAAAGGCACAGTCAGCTCCCCATTGCTTGCACCTTTCCCTACTTCCAGAGCCTTTCACTGACGCTCATTGCTCTACACTGTCATGTAGTTGCAGCCCGCTTTTCACTGTGGAATGCAGCAACATATAACATACATACCTTCATCAGTAATTTGAGAGCTGGGAGTGATTAAATTGATGCATAGGAGGGACAATCCAAGCCTCGACTTTATTTATTTATTTATTTATTTATTTATTTATTTGTCAGTAAGCATTTGACTGAGTAAAAACAGAATGACCACTCTTACATAGATGATTCCACCTGAAGTTAGTGGAACTTGTCATTTAAGTATTTGCAGGTTTGGGCCATAGGGAAGGACATCTGGAACTGGCACTTTGTGAGGAAATGTCTGTGAAGAAAAAGTGTGTATAGAAGGAGGATTCAGTTAATAGAGGGCCCATTGTTTTACTGTGACTTTTTATTTAAAGTATTATACAAAACTGATCTCACTGCTGAGTATTCCACCAACTCGCTTCCCCTCCCTCAGTATAGAAGGCCAGATCAAACATTATTTGCTGACTTAAAAGGGCAAAACCTACAATCCTTACCCAGGCAAAACTCCAGTTTTCAATGGGAGTGGTGGGAATGTAACATTAACTATCCAGATCTTTTTAAAAATAGTAAGTTCTTCTTCGAGGAATGTCTCTGTGGGTGCTCCACCTTAGGTGTTTGGGCACCACTGCTCATTTAGTTGGAGATTTTTGGTAGCAGTGCCCTCTGAAGGGCTACGCGCAGCAACCATCCTCTCCTTCTCTGCCACCACCGGCATTGGTCAGAACCACGGTGCTCTCCAACAAAAATTGTGTTTTTCCTAGTATTCCAGTAGTGTAGCGTAGCATAGTTACCTGTTACTCATAGTTAATAGTTAAAAACAGCTAGGCTGTGTCTACATTGGCAAGATTTTGCGCAAAAGCGACCGCTTTTGCGCAAAATCTTGCCGCCTGTCTACACTGGCCGTGAGTATTTGCGCAAGAACACTGACTTTGTAATGTACAAAATCAGTGCTTCTTGCGCAAATACTCTGATGCTCCCGCTCAGGGATAAGCCCTCTTGTGCAAGTATTCAAGCAATGTTAATTTCTTGCGCAAGAAAGCCTGATGGCTAAAATGGCCATTGGAGCTTTCTTGCGCAAGAGAGCGTCTATACTGGCACGGATGCTTTTGCGCAAAGTCACATGCCAGTGTAGACGCTCTCTTGCGCAAATACTTTTAACGGAAAAACTTTTCCGTTAAAAGTATTTGCACAAAATCATGCCAGTCTAGATGTAGCCCTAGTGTTTGTTTTTAAAAAAAAGTTTTTTGCTTCTCTTTTCACTTGTTAGGGCTATATTTTTGCCTTAGCAATCCTTCCTCCCTGGGATGCCAAGTTCCCCAGGTTTCAAACACTGCCTGTTCTGCAGGCTCTCCATTCCTGTTTTGGACGGGCACTCACAGTGCATCTGGTGCTTGGGCAAGGCACATGCCACAGCTCAGTGCCAGTATTCCAAGCAGTTGACCGCCTGGACGCGGAAAGCCCAGGGAGATCAACCTCAGTTGTAGTTCCTTGAGTACAGCAAGGCCAGCCTCCAACCTGGAGCATTCCACCCCACCTCAGCAGCCCTCCCCAGTGGCCAGGTCAGAGAAGGAGGCCCCATCTGCCTCTGCTGTCTGAGACTCTTCCATAGATCTGTCCAGTAAGAGGTCTCATTCTGCAAGCAAGGGTGATTCCCCCTCAGAAAAATGGGGACAAGCACCTAAAATTTCCCCTGCACTGACCCAGTCTAGGGCACCGGACAGAGAGGCACCAGGACCATCAACATCTCATGGTTCCCGAGGGTGTAAGGACCTCACAAGGGCAGCTGACAGAGCACTGGAAAAGTCTAAGTCAAAGTTGACACCACCGGCACCGCCTGCCTCTTACTCAGCACTCAAGAAGGCCATGTCAAAAACGCTTTACAAAGATGTTCCTATGGCACCAAAAAAGCCTAAGTTGCATGCTACACGATCGTTACCCGTGCCACCTCTGATACCGAGAAAACAGAAACAACCACTGCCTGCCATTCAGCTGGTACCGTTGGCAAAGTGAACCTGATCTATGGGAAGCCTTGAACTTCAATTTCCCCCTTCCCTTCCCCTCACCCTGTGAGGTTGTGGCACTAGAGGAGTGAGGTGTCTCAGTTGAGGCCACATCAATGAGCATTGAGGGGTTTTGGAGGAGTTTTTTTGCTTCTCACTTGTGTGGTCCCCAACTGATTTTTTTGTGGGTCAGAGATCCCAGACCCAAAAAGGGTTCCCCACCTCTCCCATAAATAAAGAAAACATTGAAACCTTTTGTGTTGGACATAATATTTTACTTTATTTAAAATGAATGTTGATAAACTAACATGAGAAAGTTAAAATGCTTAATCTGTTTCATAATTTAAATTAAACTGTTCTTACTAGCTGCAGCTGGTTCAGAAAATAAGGTCTCTGTACCCAGCATGATAGTTCTCAGCCCTGCCCCTTCTGTCCACGGAAACTTCTGAAATTTGTGAAGTGCCCCCCCCTTCAAAATTATTGCCCACTCCTGCTCTGAACAGTCACCCCTCCTGGGGTAATCACTTTGGACACGCTTTCCTAGCTGCTGTGTATAGTAATCTGTAAGCAAACTTCCCGCCTCCATCACGGGTACTGCTTCTTAGTCACCCAAGGTGGAGCACCCACAGGGACACTCCTCGAAGAAGTAGTAATTACCTTGTGCAGTAATGGGGATTCTTTGAGATGGTTGTCCCTGTGGATGCTCCACCACCCGCCCTTCCTCCCGTCTGCTTTGGACTTGCTGATTTCACCTTCCAGGGCAGAGAAGGAACTGAGGGGACTGTTGCTGCACGTGCTTAGGGGCGACGCTGTGCATGCCGTCTGCTCTACACGCGCAGCCCACCATAGTGCACTGCTACCAAAAATCTCCAAGTAGGCGCGCAGCGGCACCCAAACACCTTTAAGGTAGAGCATCCACAGGGACAACTGTCTTGAAGAACCTCCGTTACTGTACAAGGTGAGTAACCCTCTCTTTTACACCTAAAAGTGTGAGATTTCAGATTGTCTGCTATATCCTTTGAGCTTTAAGCATTCACGTGTACTTTTTATTTTTTAAATTTTATCTTGCATCAATAATTGGAATAAATAGGAGTATTCATGTCATGCCTTTTCTATCTTAATCTATATTTCCATCAGCTGTGTTGAGCACGAAATCCATTTATTGCTTTGCTAGCCTATTTATTACTTTGCCTTACTTTCCTTTATTTCTTTTCTGAAAGATCAGTAAAAGATCTACGTTCTGTTTATATAGTGTTTTGGAAGGCCAGAGCTAGCAGTTCTTATCGAAATGGAAATCCTTATTAAAGTAAATGGGAGTTTTCCTTGAATAAGGGTTACAGGGCATACACAACAGATAACTACTAGTTTGTATATTCAGCTATCTGTGTGTACCTACATTTTATACATACATACTCTTTAGGGGGATTTGGCCCATAACATTTATGTAGCACATGGTTCTAATAGTTCTTATTTATTTTATAGTCTTTTCATAGTATCTGAGTAGCCCATAAACATTTACAAATTTATTCTCACAACAGACATGTATAGAAGAATTATTATCATCATCCTTGTTTTACAGGAAGAGAAACAGGCAGAGAAACAATAAGTGACTTGCCCATAGGGACATGGAAAGTCTGTGGCAGAGCTAGGATATCCTGAGTGCCAGTCTGTTACTGTAACTAGATAAAAACCTTCCATATATCTTTGGTATAATCTTATTGGGGCTAAAACCGTGTTTATTTTGAAGACTTCTAGTTTATACACAACCCTAGTTTTAAAAAAGAGATACATTTGACTCATCTGCTGGAGCTCATGGAACATGTGGGTCCTGACGGAAGATGCATTCTTTCACAGATAGATTCTGCATACCCTTTCTATGCGTGCTCAACAAGAAGGACGGGGCCAAGTGTGGAAATTCTCCCCAATGCTTGCCTGGTGTTCTACATAAGTGGTGGGCAGAATGACCCTACTTGCACTTAAGAAAATGTTGTGCCCTAATTACACCCTTGAAGGAGTGTATCATTTTGTACTCCCCCGATACACTAGTATCCTGTAGGAGGCAGAATGCCACTGGTGCTCTTTCCCCTGCTCTTGTGTGGTGTGGCTGTACACCACCCACACTGAAAGGCCAGGCTTAAATGCCACAGTCTAACTCTCGATGAAATCTGATACCAAAATCTAAACAGTCTTTTAAAGAATAAAGTTCTACTTCTATTTTTCCTTCCTTGTATAACATACCAGTTCATTACGCTGTGTGTGTTAAATTCAAACTTGACACTACATTAGACAAGGTTAGACTATAGCTAAAACATTTCCACAGCAGCTTTTTTCAGTGTTCAGACATTTCTGAGGCACTTTTCTGGTGTATTTGCCAAGATATTCATCATATCCTGCCTACTGTAAGCTTTACAGTTAAAAAAAAAAAAAGTCATGAATTCTGGATGACAAGTGGCCAGGCTGTTTGCTTTGGCAGAGAGATATCCTATTAATACCTGCAGCTGGGATGTTTGCTCCATGAATTTTGCACAGCTCTTAATGGAGTTTGCTCAGTTTTATCATCTTAGGTGCAACATCAGACGGGCAGGTACTCATACCGTAGGCCTGTTTCGTATTTATGGCAATGCCCTCTTTTACAAATTAAGGAGCATATCCCCTAAGGGACTTAATTTATGCTTGTTTTATTGTGACTTGTGCAGCTCCTCCAGCCAACCAGTCTACTTGTCTTTCTGAAATAAAATCTCAAAATTTCCAGTCAGTGCTAACTGAGATCTAGTTATGGGTATGTCAGTGCACAAGAATGGAGGGGGAAAGAGTTTAGCTCAGAAACTAGTGGCAAGAAAAAACATTTACATTTACTGCTGGTAAAAATGTGTTATGGGTCTCTAGTGAAGGAAATCAACCTGGGAATTTTCTGCAAGAGCTCCTGGTATATTATTTGATCAGGAGGGTAGGGTTTTCCCTACCCTGTGGAAAAGGTTGCAGGACACGTTCTCCAAATCGTGGTAGAATTCTTCAGGGAATTGCAAGAGGACACATAGAAGTCCTCCTCAGCTCCTTGGCATTCTACAGCATACCCACCACTGAAAAGATAATGCAGCCCTAGAGTGAAAATTTTTATAGGGAATCTGCATGAGACCAAGTGAGCAGAATGATGTGCAGTCTGCTCCGAGCCCTCCAGCTCTTTGCCCTGACTTGCCCAGTCTTTACTCACTCTTTGCAGACTGGCAAAGCAGAGCATCCTGTGTGGTCTCTGAGCAGGGAGGCGATAAAGCAGAAATCTCTGGCCAATCCTCTCCTATTCTCCAGGGCAACTTCCGCATTACCTAGACGGAAAGTGAGTCTCAAGTGTAGTTAGAATTACAATAAAGGGTACAAAATTGCATAGCCTTTAACAGCCTATACAGTATTTAATTGCGCGCACACACACCAATTTTGTAAGTAGCTGGTGCTGCCTATTAAATTAGCAGCAACCTTCCTATGCAAAATAAAGTGAAAATGAATGAGAAACTCTTAGGTTTCAGTGGACAGCTGTTATTTTTAGATAGCAACATTATACATATAATTCAAGATATTTCATTCAATTTCTCTGTCACAGATCTTTCACTCCTAGTCAGCAAAAGATAAAAGCTTCCTGTCCAAGATGGCTGCACAGTTGGAGGTGTCTGTGAATGATGCTAGACAGTGCTGGACAGGGAAGTCTTATATCTATTTGTAGAACCAGCACAGGAACAAATATGGACTGCGTAATTTTCCTCACACCATATTGCCATTGTGCTGGAACCCTTATGTGGAGGGAGTATGTAAAGACTTGAGAAAGTAGAGAGCTTCCTTGCGCATGCAATTTGTGACATCTCTGCTGAAACTGCCATCACAAGAGGAAGTCTATTCAGAAAACATGAAAAAGACCCTTTTTGATGATTTGCCCTTGCCAGTTTTCCTTTCTAGCCATATTTGTAGTGTGATGCCTTATTTTTTGTTTGTCTAAAGAGAATTATCACACTTGTTTTTAACCAGTTATCAGTAGTGATGGAAATGCACTGTATGGAAGATAGGAAGGCAAGGCATGCAAGAGGTTTTAGTTCTGCTATGATTTACACACATGGTTTCATTTCATTGGATTAAATAGGATGGTAACCCATTTGCCACATCATATATTTGGTTATAACACAGTAAATTCATGCAAGATTTTGTAGCTGTCCTTGGATAATTACTTGGTTTAAATTTATACCACCATTTGGGATTCTGAAATTTCTGTGGTGCTTAGCTATGATGTCACAAGTGGAACTTTTATTTTCTTAGAATGTATTGATCTGGCAAAATGTTTTTTTATAAAAGGTCTAAATCCTTACAAAGTGTGGATACCATATGTATTATAAGATGCCAGTTGAAACTTTCCTCTGTAGGAAATTTGTTAAAATAAAAGGCAATATTAAAGTATTTGTATATAAAATCTAATTTAAAAAAAAGCGAGAAGGGAAAACGTGTTTAATAATCTTCTTTGTTCTTAGTGTTCTTTCAAAGATTGAAGATTCTTCCAATTCTTTTTGGCAAATATTTTGAACTATACACTAAATGGATTAGAATTCATTATTTTATTTATTTATTTATTCGTTAATAAAAATGTATGTAGCTGTTTTTGCTCTATAGTCCCTCAGTATGTTGTCCTATCCAAAGACAAAGGATGATGCAATCTCTGCCCAGAAGAGGTTACAAGATAGCTCTGTACTGTTTGTTTCATTATTGGTATAATAAAAGCCTCAGAAATGACGTGATTTGCAACAAAAAATACAGTTAACAGCTACTAGCATAGAAAGCATAAGCAAAAAGAAGTATTAAAAATATTTGGTCCAATTGTGTCAACTCCTCCCTCCCCATTTTCTGCATGGAGATGGGGGGGGGGCAGCAGCTGAGCCTTGGGAGTAGAAAGATTGTTCCCCTCTCTGTCCTACCAAGTTCCATACAGAAAATCTGTAAAGCACTAGGCTATGTTTGTTTCTCAGTTGCAAAGTACTGATATTTATAATAGGTTTTCTCACTTGTGAAGTAGTGGATGTTCGTTAAAATCTGATTTTTTGACTGTAGAAAATAATTGCCACAAGTAAGAAAGGCGGGAAAATGTATTCAGCAGATTTATTATTCTACATTCTGTGGTGAGTCCTTTAAGGCGATATTTGAAGTAACCGTTGAAAAGATTATATTTTTTCACTTCCTTTGATTAATATTCATAGTGTAAACATGCTATAAAGGTCACAATGCTCAAAGTTATAAAGTAGCTGGATACTTTGGTGGCGGAGCATAGATAGCTGTAAGGAGATGTCCCTTGCAGAAAAAAGTTACTTAAAAATCCCCTGAAAGTTTTACAGTGAACATATGTTTAATTGGGTCCCTTGCTTTACAAATGTAGTACAGTTTTCATAAGTTCAGTAGAGCTGTGCATTTTCCTTTCCAGATGTGATGATATACCCTCTGGATCAGTGGCTCTCAATCTTTCTAGACTACTGTACCTCTTTCTGGAGTCTGAATTATGTAACCCCAAGTTTCATCTTACTTGAAAATCACTTGCTTACAAAATCAGACATAAAAAATACAAAGATGTCACTGTGCACTCTCACTGAAAAATTGCTTACGTTCTCAGTTTTACCATACAATTATATAACAAATTGACTGGAATATAAATATTGTACTTAATTTCAATGTATGGCATATAGAGCAGTATAAACGAATCATTGTATTAAATTTTAGTTACTACTAACTTCACTGGTGCTTTTTATGTAGCCTATTGTAGAATGAGGCAATTATCTAGTTGAGTTGAGGTATCTCTTGCAAGACTTCTGCATACCCCCGGGGTAGGCATACCCATGGTTGAGAAACATTGCTCTAGATCCATATTCATGCATAGAAGATTTCTTTTGCATTTTCGCCTAGTGTCCTGTCATCCTTGTGAATTTATCCCTGCCCTCCCTTCATCCCATGGACAGTCTTCATGGGTCCTGTGTCTGTACAGTGGTGAGACTGAGGATTGGATAGAGTGGTGGGGAGATGAAATGCAGATTGTTCGCTCATTCGGCCCCTAAATGAGTTTTCCTAGAGGAGAACGCACAGCCCAGGACTATATTCTTTTTTCCATGTTAACCTCCCCCCACCCTTCCTCCTTATCCTGGGTCAGCTTTGACTAAGGAACCAGAGGTACTACTTGGGTCAGAGCCAGTGCAGAGGCAATATGGGTGATCTCTGAGATGTGCCATGTTTGGGGCTGAGTCCCATGACTTTCTCTAGGATGAGTGAAAATCCCAAGTCCTGAAGGGACTGTATTGGGGACCTCTGCAACGTGATCCTCTCTGAGTCTCCTTCATAGCGTCTTCTGTTATGCTTTGAGAGAGAAATGATCTGGGCCCAAAATCTTGAAAGTTTGACTTTTTTTTTTTTTGGTTTGTTTTATGGGGTAAAACTCTCTTCATGTCACTTTTGCGACCAAGAACTTAAATGCTTCCTGAGCCAAAAACACCAGTGTTTTCCAGGCTTCGGGTGGTGCAAAACCCACAAAGTTTCATATGCTTTCAACTGGAAAATATAACTCAGCCCAAGTTTGTTGGAAACTTGGCCCAAGCTTGCTCCGAATTCATCCCAGGTTTCACGTGAGCCAGGTTTCAAGTTTTTATTACAAAACCTGAAACATGGCAACTTTAATTTGGCTGCATGTTATACTAAGAGACTTGCTTAGAGCTCTAATAAACAGCTCACCATAAAAAAATAGCATGGAACTAGAATTACAAAACAACAAAAAACAAAACCACTACCACCATCATAGCTATTGAAAAAACTGTTAAGGTTGCAAAGAGAGACACTCAAAACTTAGGAAATGCCTGGTATCTGAAACTGTCCCCTTATTATCTGTGCATTATGAGTGTGTTGGATCAGAGCCAGAACAGAGGCAATATGGGCGATCTCTGAGATGTGCCATGTCTTTCTCTAGGATGAGTGAAAATCCCAAGTCCTGAAGGAACTGTACTGGGGACTAGTCCCTAGCTGCACATGCTCTCATTTCTGATACCCAGCACCATATCACTCTACAGTAGGAGTTCTCAAACTTTGTGATACCATGACCCCCTAAAATGCTAAATGAATTTGTGTGACCCTCCCCCCCCCACCCTCACACTTTCTCCCCCCTTCTCACCAGACTCCTTGCCCTCCTGGGGTTCCTTCATGGTGTTTGTGGTCCTCAAAACCCTTCCCCCCCTGCAGGCTCCTTCCCCCCGTCTTTCTTTTCTGCTCTGCGTCCCGTTGGTTGGTTGGTTGGTCGGTCCTCTCCTCTCCCCTCCCGTGTCTCCTCTGCCTCCTCCTCTGACCCCCACGTGCCCTTATTTACCTCCAGGTCCTCTGCCCCGACCCAATCCCCCAGCCCACTGCCTGAGGGACCCCGCCCCCTCCCAGCTGGGGAAGTGTTCGGTCACCCAGCAACTGTGCCCCGGCCGGCCCCTCGCACGTCCGCTCCTGCGCCGGCGCCGGCCTCACTCTCCCACTGCCTTGCCTCCTCCTGCAGCTGAGCCACGCTCCTGGAGTCCCTCGGCCACTCTGCGCGGCTTGCTGGCGGCTTCCTTCCGCCGCCTTGCCGCTCTTTGCAGCCCCGGGGAGAGGGGTCGCAAGTGAAAAACCCAATACAGCTGCAACCCCCTCTCAAAGTTGCTCGCGACCCCCCTGGGGGTCGCAACCCACAGTTTGAGAAACACTGCTCTCCAGTTTTTTTGCTCTGGTCAGAACTTGTTCCATTGACTTGGTGGTATCTCAGATCATGTGGGTTTATATGCAAAACTAAGTGTTGAGATGAGACTTCTGCTGTCAGTGGGACTGACTGCATAAAGATTAGTTTTATGAAAGGATGTACAAAACTTGAGTCCATACTTCTAAAGACTACAGTATAATTTCTTCAAAATACTTAAGGCTTTTAAAACATCATGAAAGCAGTTGGATCTGGCTAGCTGAGAATTTTCACAGCACTGAGGAGCACTTAGAAGGTCCAGAGTCCTATTCTGCTTGCCCACATTAAGTCCCAGAGCAGTGGGAATGTTTGGGGTACAGCTCTGCTATGCTCGATTGTTTTATGGTCTCAAAGCGACCACAGCTGGCTGATGTAAGTTAGAACAGCATGCAGACTGCATTAACATACTTTAGGATTTAGGGTGACACCGAACTGGAACATTAAAGGAAAGCCAGCACTGTATAATCAGCCAGCTTTAAACAGACCACCAGCAAGTGCTGTGCAAACCACAAATGCTCCATCCACCACAATTTCTGAACCTCTGCAGTACATTGTTGAATCTGAGCTATATGCTAACTGAATGTAATGCCCTTCATTTAAAAATCTCTTCTTTGAAAAGCATTATATGCAAGCATTTTGTTAACTAGTTGCTTCTTCCTTCTATGAATAGATATCGATGAGTGCAGCATTATTCCAGGAATCTGTGAAGGTGGCGAATGTTCTAATACTGTGGGAAGTTATTTCTGCATTTGTCCACGTGGCTATGTCACATCTACAGATGGCTCCCGCTGCATTGGTAAGTGCACTCTTCTGTAGACTCTTGGGGTATTCTCAAGGCAGACTTTGGCCACTACTGTAGTTGATAAGCAGGAGGAGGGGCTGCTATCTGAAGCTCTCTGGATCGCCATCCTCTTATGGACATTTTTTCCAAGGGATTCCCACTCTATACAGATGCAATGGCTTTTCTGCCACAAATTCTAAGTCTGCTAACAGTGTCCCACTGTGTAGTCCTATTTAGAGTGCCATTGCAGAGCACCGTCTGAAAAACTGGAGATTCTGCATGGTCTCTCTTACGGTCCAGTGCAGTAGAAATATGATTTGGGTGTTCTACAGTTATATTTCCAGTTCTGTGCATCTGTGGCTGGGAGCAGGATTAGATTCTTAGATAAGAGAGTATAAGCCATAGGTGTGTGGACAGACATTAAAAATTAGAATCTCACACACATGCTGCTTCTGCTGAAGTCAAAGGCAAAACTTATTTTGATTTCAAAGGAGCAAGTTTGTGTCCTTGCTTAATACTTCGTCTGCCTTGCATAGGCATGCTTTACCTTCTGAATGCCAGTGTTAGAAGGGTGCTCATGTAAACTTACAAGACATTGACAGGAAATGAAATGAATTCCTATTTCATTTGGCTTGAGTGGCCTTTTTCCATTTGTAAGAGTAAAACAAAGATCAAATATCAGTAGGTTAGAACTTTTTGGATCTGACTTCTCAAAAATCTGTTTCTGTCCTTTTAAAAATATATATTTGTTTTTAGATGTGGTAATATGTGTCATGGATCTTTTCACTGTTTGTTTTACAGCTACATGTATGCCAAGGGTATGGTTTTAAATGTAATGCTGACTTGGCTGAAATTACCCTGTGCAATAAACCATTAGCTGCTAACCTACCATCTTGTCACTTGTAATGTAATTTCTTGAGGTGGTTGTGACGTTAAGAAGTAGAGTAGATGTTACATTCTATGGCTCAGATCCAGTAAACACATACGCGTGCTCATAACTTTGTGTTGAGTTGTCCAATGACGGTAAAACTTCTTGCGCACTCAAGTGTTTGAAGGATTGGGGAGATATAATTTGCTTGCAGTATCCCAGTGCAAAGTAAGTTAGAGGCAGACTAATAGCCTATTTTATTAATTTAGATGGAATCAATAGACCTAACAAGTCAAAGGTATAAACTTGACTCTGTCACTGTCCAGCATTAAACAAGGTTTGGGCTTTGATATACAGAAACATCACTCTACTTAGAGTCCTCAGCCTGCTGTACTAGCAAATACACCCTTACAAAATCTTTTAAAACTTTTATTAAAGATACAGAAAAGATGGAAAAAAACCAGTTTACGCATTTGAAATATAAAGCATTAAGTATGGCTTTCATTTTAAAACATCCCTTGTTTTCCTTCCTGTTACCTGGAGAGAATTTTTGGAAGTGCCCTTTGTATGATAGTCTCTGAGGTGGTGGTAACTGTCCTGTTGGGGAAAACCAAACTAGTTAGTTGAGCTGGGCTGGAGGAGTTGTTGCTGTTACCAATAAAGTTCAGTCCCATTTCCTAGAAGACCAAACATGACAGAGGGAGAGAAAACAATACCAATGATTTAAAAATATGCAGATTGTTCTCGTGTTTACTTTCACATGTAATCTTACTGCTGGAAGAGCAAAGGCACAGTATACTCTCTTTTTAGCTACTCTAAGACCAGGCAAATTTATGCAAACATTGGGAATTGTTTTTATCTGCCTCTCTGGATGCAGACTTATAGTAGCAGTCTTGCAAAATATAGTCTTGGCTAGCTAAGTGAGCTTTTTGTGAGAAGGCAAAAGTTGCATGATAGAAAAGACAAGAAATAAAAAGCATATACTAGGGGAGGGTGTGTGTGAGTGTGAGAGAGGGGTCTCACATCCCAGTTAATGGCTGGGAGTCAGCTGAAGCCGCTGGAAATGGCAGTGTCATCTGGGTCCCTCTTCTGGCCCATCAGGTCAGGACATCTGTAAAGGGTCCACGTCAGTGGGAGGCCACGCTGATGCCCTCTATTGCCCCCGGTAAAGGGCACTTATAGTGTCCCAGTCTATAAACAATTTGCCCAGCACGTCTCAGGCCTAGCTGTAGGCCAAGCAACAGTTAATAATGGCCACGCCCCTGGTCAGGGCAGGCACCAGATAAGCAGTTTATAAGGCTCAGCGTTCAGTTCAGGCAGAGGCGTGGATTAACAGCTCAAGGCCCAGCCACAGTGTGGCCTGGGCGAGCAATTTGTTAGGTCCAGCCCTGGACTAGGGCGGGACGGAAAGACAGAAGTTTACCACGAGCTGTTCAGTAATAGTTTAAAGCTCTGGTCAGGTCCCAGCTGGGCAGGGGTTGGGTCTCTTTGCTGGCAGAGAGACGACAAGAATAGGGTTTTGCCCCCACAGGGGGAATTCTGCCTGCCACCTGAGGCGAGAGGTGATGGGGGGACGCAGGCCCACCCGCTCCACTGCATCCCAGCCCAGGGCCCTGACAGTGGCAGCGTGGCCGACCAGGTCTGTGGGTCAGCAGGGATCCAAGACGCAACATGCTGCCCACTGGACCTCCCTCTCCTCAGCCGCCCTGGAATCGGCTGTCCCTGGGCCGCTTCCCAGTTCCCCCTGGGGGCCTACCTGGCTCAGGTGCTGCTCCTCAGGGTCAGCTGTGGATGGAGGTGCTGGCAGTGTGTCCATCGGTTCCAGCTCAGGCTCCAGCAGGGGCCCGGTCCAGTCATTGGGGCCTGGGCCTCAGCAAGTCTCAATGGTCCGGACCAGTTGTCAGGGGCCAGCAGGGGTACTGGTGACCCAACTCAGTCCTCCCACTGGGCGCAGCATAGCTGGGGCCGAGCATCTGGCCTATTCGGCCACTGGACTCCAACTGAGCTCTGAGCTCTTATACTCCTGGTTCCATCTTCCCGCTTCCTGTGGGTGGGGCTGGGTGAGGTTGCATCTGCCCATCAAAGTGTCTTAGAGGGCCCTTCCTCTTCCGGGTCGGAGGGAGGCCATTTTGCTGTCCTAGACGCCGTACCCTGTCTTTCAAGATTAAGACAAAAAAGATCTTAAGGTGTTACCTTAGATCCTGGGATCCCAGAAGACATTGGGGGGAGGGAGTCGCAACCATGATGGTGAAGCTTGCTTTTTCCCCTTGTTGTAGTCAGCCATTGTTGCATTGGTAGTCCATTCATATCTCTCCATTCGTATTTTCATTCCAAAGTCTCTCTCATTCTTAAAGATCTCATCAAGGAGTAATGGGTAGATTAGCTTATCCCCTCATTATTTTGTACACCAATTTTGGTTCAATGATTTCTGGTATCAATCTTCTCTTGTTTGCTGGACCTAGTCTTAATACAACCCTGGAGTTAAATTGGTAGGCCTTTTTGTTTAGACTCATTCGGTCTCCCTTTTGCACCTTTTCCCATCAACACTGATTGCTATTTTCTGACGCTTTATGAACTCTCACTCACTTTTTACAATTTTACTTCAGGTCAGCCCTCCCTTGTCCGGCATCCTCAGGACCTGAGTCATTCCAAACAATGGAGTTTGCCAGTCAAGGGGAGGTCAAGGCTCCCTACCTGGCTTTAGGCTCTGCTGCCAGATAGGGCTGCGCTGCGTGCTGCCTGCTGCTGCCTCCAGCACTCCACTAGGCACTCTCAGCAGGAGCTATGTCCCCCCACCACGCCAGCCCCAGATAGGGGCTGTCCCCACTGCCTCCAGTCCTGCCGGGGCTGTGCTCCACCTCCATGGTGCAAGTCCAGGCTGCGTGCCTAGCTGACTCCAGCCCCAGCAGGGACTGCGCTCTTACACCGTGCCAGTCCCAACTGAGACGATGCTTCCCACTGCGCCAGCACCTGCTAGCCCTGGCCAGGGATCTTCTCCGCTTCACTGGCCTCACTGGGGCTGGGCTCGACTGCTTCTGAACCTTGCCAGCCGAGACTCTCTGGTCCAACAATATTTGTTATCCTGCTGGATGCTGCCAGACCAGAGAGTCCTGGATTTTTGAGGTTCAACCTGTATTAGGGTACTTTCATAGTTATTACAACAAGCCTTACATCCTTTTTCTGTCCATTTAAAATAGACATTTGAAACCATTAGAACAATTTTGGGTTCATAATTTCCTGGACTTTACTTTTATCAAAATACAAAGTTATTCTTATGCAAATACCTATTTTACCGGCACTGTTAGTCTCCTTACCCTTCCAAATTACTTTAGTAATGCAACAAATCAGTATTTGAGATTGTGGCAGTGAAATAGATGACTGTTTTTGAAGGAAATAGTGTCACAAGTATTGGCCTGGCACATGCTGAACAAATCAAGCATTTATAAAGGATAAATGCTCTCATTTTATGTTGTTTTCACCCAACTCCATAAAAATAGAGGCAAAAATCCAAATTTTACCTTTAGAAGCACATCTATGGTTCTCCTGGAAGCCAGTGAGAGCTGCATATGCATCTTCTGTATGTGCAAATACATACACAATATTGCATGTACAAAAATTTCCTTCTGGCTTGAGTTCTAATTTAGCACAATAGGACATCCATCTATTATATGTACAAAATGCTGGGAACTAAATGAGCTATTACCACTCAAGATCTTTGAGTCATTGTGTATAGTCCTCTGAAAACATCCACTCAAAGTGCAACAGCGGTCAAAAAAGCAAATAGAATGCTAGCAATAATTTTAAAAGGGATAGAGAATAAAACAGAGAATATGTATAGCCTCTATATAAATCCATGGTATGCCCACTTCTTGAATACCGGGTGCAGGGTGGTCAACTGATCTCAAAAAAGATACCTTGGCATTGTAAAAAGTTCAGTAAGGGCAACAAAAATGAGTGGGGATTTGGAATGGCTCCCATATAACAAGAGATTAAAAAGACTAGGACTTCTCAGCTTAGATAAGAGGAGACTAAGTGGAGGGAGGGAATATGATAGAGGTCTATAAAATCATGGCTGGTATGAAGAAAGTGAATAAGGAAAAGTTATTTACTTGTTCCCATAGCACAAGAACTAGGGGTCACTAAAAAAAATTAATAGGTAGCAGGTTTAAAACAAATAAAAGGAAGTGCAGGTTTTACCTCCCTAAGCCAGGACTCTCTGGACCATGGATGTTCTCAACCACAGAGCCTAGGAATGGGGAGGTCTGGCGGAGAGGCAGGAGTGTGGTAGGCGGAGCTGTGGCTCAGCTGGGAGTCCTGTATGAGGGGGAGCAGATGGTGCGGCATGAGTTCTGACCCCCTGGCCTGGGAGCTCCAGCCCAAACATGGCCAGGGAGCTCTGACCCCATTCTGCTCCAGAGGTCAGAGCTCTGGCTCCAGGCCCGGCTGTGGAGCTCTGGCTGCAGAGACAGGCAACTGCAGAGCTCCCTAGCTGCCACTGGGGCTGGAGCTCCCTGGCCACTTGGGCCAGAATGGGACCAGAGCTCTGCAGCCCCAGGGGAAGCCATGGAGCTCCAGCCCCCACTGCAGAGCTCCAGTCCCAGCCACGGAGCCAGGCAGTTGCGGAGCTCCAGCCCCAGCAGCAGCTGGGGGCTGTGGCTGTGACGCTCTGGCCTAGCAGCCACTGAACTGGCAGTAGCAGGGCTTGGCTGGAGCCCTAGCCCTGGGGGCAGCAGGGCAGCATGGGCCATTTGGGAAGGGATCTCCTCTGGTCCAGCAAATCCCCTCATTTGGGACCAGTCAATGCTTATTAGCCAGGATGGTAGGAATGGTGTCCCTAGCCTCTGTTTGTCAGAGGCTGGGAATTGGGCACAGGGAAAGGATTACCTGATGTTTACCTGTTCTGTTCATTCCCTCTGGGGCACCTGGCATTGGCCCTTGTTGAAGGACAGGATACTGGGTTAGATGGACCTGTGGTCTGACCCAGTAGGCCATTCTTACGTTATCTATAACAATAGCTCTTTCTCTATAAAGAAAACTTAGTTACACTTCAAGTAAGCAGGAAGTTTCTATATCTTCTTGGTCTTTTTTTACTCTGGAAAAATTATTTATTCTTTAATTAATTAGAGATCATATCAAGTTAAAGCATTTTTGAAGCATTCTGCTAAATTTAGATTATTTAAGAGATGCCTGAACATCCAGGGCCATTTCTACTAAGTAAAACTTTGCTACATGAGAAAGTTGCTGACATTAAATTTGTTGCCTGAAATATTAGGTCTTTGGCTTGGATAGGAATAAAACATTGTTGCCGGCAAGAGTGAGTCTCGGGTCCGACACTGGGTTCTTAAAGTACAAAAAAAGCTACGCTCTTGCCGGCAACAAACATATAAGAAAGTGTATTCTAGGTTTCCAGTACTTCGGTACTGGCTCTGTCATCTATTCGTTTGAGCAGGCTCAGAAAACCTTAAATACGTTATTGATAGTGTGACTTTAGATAAGCCACTTATCCTCCAGTGCTCCTGTGGCTTCACCTATAGAATATCAATAATGAGCCAGATTATCTCCTAAATAAAATTTTCTTTGATTGTGTACTAGGAATGGGGATTGGAGGGGTAAGTTATGGAGAACAAGCATACATGTATCCCTTCCCCCCATAGGCCATAGCTGCTGCCGTACGGTATGGCTTGAAAAGGTTTCCATTATATGCAGGGTTTACAGTTTGGTTCAGTGACTCTCAGCACCCCCACTATAAAAATTATGCTAGCGCCCCTGCAATAGGGTTGGTCCATGAAATTGCTAGTCTCCTGAGATCTGTTAGAGACCATGGTCATCACTGCCAAGGCCTTATGCTGTTTCTTGGCCCACTTCCAGCCCCAACGTAAAGCTCAAAATCTTTAAGATTAGACAGTCTATATAGTTTTAAAGTGCTTAATGGTTATCAGTACAGCCAGTCCCCGAGTTACAAATGGTCGATTTACCACCGTTCGCACTTACGACCAAACCTCCCATTAAGTGGTCGTAAAGGTGGTCCCCGAGTTATGAACGCGACCCGCGCTTACAAACAACACAGTCACACGTAAATCAATGGGGTCCGACTTAGGAACACTTCGAGTTACGGCCAAGTGTTTGGTCCATAACTCGTTTGTAACTCGGGGACCGGCTGTATGGGACTGAGTATAAATTTGCTGCATCAAGTAGTTGGAATGAGGCTTTCTTAAAATTATAAAGGGCTTTTAGAAGAAACCTGATTTGCCATTTTTAATATGGCATTTGTTTGCTTCAACTTGTACCTTTATATTTTGTAATGCTGTATTTTTTAAATATGTCCTAATCCCTAATTTGAGGCTAAATCTGTGGCCATTACTTTTGAAAAAAACCTGAATAAAGTCCCTAACGTTCAACTGAACACTGAGGCTGTGTCTATACTGGCGCAATCTTGCGCCAGAGCTATGCAAATGAGGCTCAGCCTCATTTGCATAACTAATGAGCTGCCATTTTTGCGGAAGAGGCTCTTGCGCAAGATGGAGCTGTCTACACTGCCCCTTCTTGCACAAGAAAAACCCTCTTGCGCAAAGCCGTTATGCTGATTATTTTCAGGCATAACGGCTTTGCGCAAGAGGGTTTTTCTTGCGCAAGAAGGGGCAGTGTAGACAGCTCTGTCTTGCGCAAGAGCCTCTTCCGCAAAAATGGTGTCTCATTAGTTATGCAAATGAGGCTCGGCGATATTCCACGCTGAGCCTCATTTGCATAGCTCTGGCGCAAGATCGCGCCAGTATAGACACAGCCTGAAAGAATATCTTGAAAATAGTTTTGGGAGTTTAGAAAGGCCCTGTGAATTTATGACACTGTGAAGGCTGTTAGGCCTTAATATTAACATTCTGGACATTATCTCACTTAGCTCAAATTTTATTTCAAGGTTTCTAATCCTCCATCATTTCTGCACTTTTTTTTCCTGCTTAAGTTTAATTTGAGAAAACAATCTGATAAAATTTCATGACCTGTTTCTGCTGCCATTATTCACACTGAGCAATAAGTTTTCTTTGCTAATAGTTCTGTTCATTTCAGTGGAACTTCTTGTGGAATATGTTACTATTCATTGTGAGTAAAAATGGTAGAATCTATCCCTATATTATATTATGTATTACCTGATGAAAGAAACATCAAGAGCCACATTTTTAAAAATCGTATGCAATTACTCTTTTTGTTTGGACAACTATAATTTTTCCTCGTGAACAATTGCCAACCTCTGTCAATCCAGTGCTAGAAAGTATAGGTAGTACCTTTGTAGGTAGTCAGTTGTACTTTTGTTGTGAGGAAAGCTAGGGTTATTTGGCACATCTTTTGCATGTGTAATTTAGAGGTTTCGTTTTGAAAACTTACTTTAAGTGTTCTGAATTATATTCTTCAGACCAAAATAGTTGTGTGGACAAACAATATGGTCAGTTCATTTTAGCACCTAAAAAAGCTGATCAGAAAAAATTTAGCAGTGTCTAATCTTATTAATCCAAAGTTAAATATGTTGTTTAACAAGGCTAAACAATGATAAGATGTACTGTAAAAATATATGGTGCCTATTGATAGTATAATTGCAATTTAAGCAATTACATGCAGTTTTTGGCAACTTGTCACTACTCATTTTGATAACGTACAATTTACTTTGGCCCAGTCCTGTTTCTCTTTAGCCGAGGTGAATAGTGCCTGACTCTGTTGTTAGTCCCAGTTCATTGTCTCTACTTGCAGAGTAAGCTGCTATTGGGCATAGGCTGTGCACAGGTTTTACATTGGGCTAGATTGTGCATCTACAATACTCACTTTGTAAGGGATAGCATGTACATAAATGCCGTGCTCCAGGAACAACATAGGAAGGAAATCATGCCTTGGATGCTCCAAAAAGTAATAGATTACTACATCCTGACCAAAATGTAAGACTGTGGAGACACCCCTTTTCTGACTCTATACTGGGGCGGAAACATCAACTATGCAATCAATATGTGCTTGCTTCTAAATGCCCAGAGTAAATGTCTGAAGAGGCTGCTCAGGCTTGTTTGGGTGCTTATGGAAAACAAGGAGTGTTCCCTATGTTCTAGGATACCTGCACCATGTTCTGCCTAATAAAGATTAAATATGTGGTCATTTCCTTGAGGGAGTCTGTGAAGGGACTTGAGGGGTTTCCCATGGCTAAAGTGGAAGGAAATGAAGATGAGTTTGATAGCAAGATTTGGATTAATGCCAGATTAGTGTCACTGAAATATTATGTATTGCAATAAACTAGTTGCTAATAAACTCTGGCTAATGATTTAAATTTGTTTTTATACAGCTTTTCAGTTGCACTTTTCTATTACTCGTATTTGCAATCACTGTGACAAATTTCTGAAGGACAGGTTTGTTTGTTTAATGTCCAGATCAAAGGGCAGGCACATGTTTCTCCAGCTTGGTGAATGGTCGCTGTGCACAAGAACTTCCGAATAGGTTTACCAAAATGCAGTGCTGTTGTGAATCAGGTCGATGCTGGGCCATTGGATCTGTTCCTGAGATGTGTCCTGCGAGAGGCTCTGGTGAGTAGTTTTTGCTGCCCATTCCAATATGACAGACGTTGTTGCAAACATTTTAAACCACTTTAAAATCAAGCCTAAAAAATGTTAGGAGTTACATTATTATTCATTCTTCTGTTTTCAGTATGGATATTTCCATATGTGAACTATTTTTTTTCTGGACCATTATTATTTAGGACCAATTTTTGTAACTTTCTTTTGTTGACACTGAACTGTTTCTCGGTTCTTGATAACTGAGGAAGATTTTGTGGTTGACCTAAAAAAAAAAGAAAATGAGTGTAAGGGTCCATTCATTACAGTGTAAAGAAGCAGCTGCTCTCTTTTTCTGTAGTTTTTCATTTTTCGTTGAAATGCCAATGTAGATGACATAAGTATGTCACTTAAACTTTTAGCCTGGCACTTACATAACAACTTCCCACATTGGTGGCATATATGAATTTTTGTTTTACTTACCCTAAAAGATCTGCAAGACCGGGGTTAACATACTTTTCTATCCGTTTATTGCCAAATGCTCCAGCAAATGGCTAGGAGTAAATTTTAACATGTAACATATTCTTTAAATAACACCATTTATGACTCTGAAAGCCTCATAAACTTAGGTGTAGAAGAGAGAAGACAGTAAGTTCCAAAATAAGGAGTTGATACTTCATTTTTTGTTGTGATATAGAGTTTTATATTTCAGCATCATCTTTACATACTGAATGAGGCTAAATTCTTTTATTGTGTGTGTGTGTTCTTTTTGTAGATGAATACCGCAGACTTTGCATAGATGGAGTTCCTGCAGGAGGAGGTTCCAGACCTGGTGGAACAGGGGGGAATGGATTCCTTCCTGGAGGAAATGGGAATAGTTATGGCCCAGGAACTGGATTTATTCCCATTCCAGGTGGCAATGGCTTCTCCCCTGGTGTAGGAGGAGGAGGTGTTGGGACTGGTGGCCAGAGTCCCACTGGAAATGGTGCAATCATTACTGGGCTGAGTATGTTTCCTTTTTAAAAAAAAAAAAAAATTTCCTCTGATTTTGATGAATGAGTTCATAATTTTATTGCTTCTTGCTTGTGTCTCTTAGGCTCTATTCTGAAAATGAGACAATCTCTCTGAATACACATACTTAATTGAATATAAGATATTTTGCATTCTTTTCATGACAGTGAATTTTCTAGAGACTTTGTCTCTTTTTTTCCAGCAGAGAGCACAATACAGAAATGTTCAATTTTACTTTATTTGGGTTACAGAAATTAGCTTTCTTGTTGGTCTTTAATATTCTGTAACTACATCCTATATCTTTCACAGTCCCTCTGTTTACCAGTTATGTTCACCTTTTACTCAATGAACTCCTCATTAAGTTGTATGCCTGCAGTAGCTTTAACCTCAAACTTCTGTACTATAGCCATTACTTGTCTACACATTTTGTAAAAAATGTAACTGAAGTAATACATGTTCTAAATTATAGAGCAATGTGATAAATGTGAATGATAAATACATTTCTGGATTAACTGCATTCTAGCCACTATTACATCTACCTGGGGCTTATTCTAAAACTCCAGACCCATGAGTAACATCAGGTACCCATCATTTAAAATAAAATAACCTGCCAAAATTATCCCCAAAATTCCACATTCCTGAGTCTGTTTCTGTCCCCCAAATCCTCATTAAAAATGAGGGCACTAGATGGGGAGGCCTTTGACTTACTACAGAGAATTTTTTTGCAGGTTGCAACCTGCTGGTTCTTGCCCACATGCTCTGGATTTAACTGATAACCATATTTGAAGTCACAAAGGAGTTTTCCACATGGTCAGATTAGCTGAGACACTGGCGATTTTTTACCTTCCTCTGCAGCATGGGGCCCGGGTCACATGTTAAACTAGTGTTAAACTAGTTAAATGGTGAATTCTCTGTATCTTGAAGTCTTTAAACGATGATTTGAGGATTCAGTAACTCAATCAAAGGTTAGGAGACTTCTTCAGGAGAAGGTGATATTCTGTAGCCTGCAATGTGCAGAAGAAGATCAGACTAGATGATCACAGTAGGCCCTTCTGACCTTAAATTCTGTGAGTGTGGCTTGAAACAGTTTTTTATAAAAATAGAACCTTTATATTTTTCACTGTCATAAGATTTATAATATTGGAACCTTGCAGGGGTAGAAGAGAGAATTTCATTCAATCAGAAAGTGGAGATTCCTAGCCTTCCGGTGGGGACCTAAGACTCATTTCCACAGGTGGAACCTCTCTAGTCCAGCACACTCTGGTCAGGCAACATCCGTGGCCTGGCATGATTTTAGTTAGCTGGATATCCACTTATCACGGGTGTGGACAAATGGTCCCAAAAAATTTGTTTACAATCACCAATCCTGGCGCTCGGTGTTCTGTGCTGTTGTTTAGCTCTAATTTACCCCTAAATGTCTTCTAAGAGCCCAGTGAGCAGTGGAACTGTTGGTAATGCTGCCAGACAATGTTGACCTCATGTAGTTCAACAAAATTTCTGGTTCAGCACTGGTCAGAGAGGTTCAACCTGAAGTTCTTTAGGGGTCTGAGGGGTCAGTTTTTAAAGCCTTTCTCTATATTTTTTCTACATAGAAACCCCATTAAGTTATTTTTGGAGGCATTTTACATTTATTAGTTTTAATTTTTCTCTGCTTCTCAGACTTGCAGAATTGGATTCAGGGTGATGAAAGCTTTACAAAGAGAGGGATACTAACAATAATTCAATCAGTCTTTTAAAAAGTATCTTAAACATTTCTAATATAGTATTTCTGTAGCATATAGAGCATATACAAAATATATAATGGCATGATATGATATAAAAGCATTCATTCAGGATGACCTGCATATCTCTTTCATTGCCACTTGTGAGGAAAGACATTATCACAAATACATGATGCTAAAATCTTTATACCTCACTATCACGTGTTGTCTATACATCTAAAATCTGTGTGGTAGTAACATCCATGACATACGCTGTAGATGTATTTTCTCAAGCAGCTTTGAGTGTCTTATTTGTATACAAACCACTAGTCTATCACAGTTAGTATTACTAGCATTCCCACTGAGCCTCCAGTACTTTTGAAATGAATTGGTAGAGGAATTTTTTCCTTTTTTTCTTCCAAATGTGGAATTGTCTCTTGACTCAAAAAATTATTACTTTGGCCCTAGGCCCAGAATGAGCAAGAATCTAATAAACTAATGCCTTCTACAAGTGTTGCAGGATCAGGGACTTAGTACAAAACAGTGCATGGAGTATTAGGATAAACACACTATAAATAATAGTCATAATGATGAATTACTGCAGTCCAATCCCAATGATTCCTCTCTCATCAGACATTCAATGTAAACCATTTATCGTAACAAAGGCCATTTGTTTAATTTTTTTCTGATGTTAATTTGTTGTTGTGATCTTACAGATCTATCAGTAGGTCTTGGAAATAGTATTTTTAAACACATCAAACAATACCTAACCATACTGATTGTTTACAAATCTTAAAAAAGTTGTTAAAAATAATTATACAGATCATGTTGTGCCTATTTCATATTCTGATTCAATTTTCTCATCTTCTGTAATCTGTTTCAGCAATCCTCAATCAGACAATAGATATATGTAAACATCACCCCAATCTCTGTTTAAATGGACGTTGCATACCAACCATTTCCAGTTACCGATGTGAGTGCAATATGGGGTATAAGCAAGATGCAAATGGGGATTGTATAGGTAAGCATAATGTTTACAGTCCCAATATTTAGTTTTTAAATCCTTCCATTTTCCCTTTTAAACCATTTCTCTATAAATAGGATTGTAATTTTAGTACATTTTATTGTTTCCTCCACAGAATGTTGTTAGTATTGTTGATTCCTATGAAAAATAGTGTGGGAATCACACTGAGATTCTTTATACTGGAACAATATATAAGTCTTAAAAGATTAAGCTTTTGAATCAAAATTCTATGTATCTCAGATCTTTTATGGCCTGCAAGTTTGTTTACTATATGTTAGTGTGTGTGTTGGATCATTATACCTCTGAGCCAAATTCTGCTCTCATTTTCTCTGAATTTACAGTGTGATAATGCCATTGTTATTAGCGTGTATTTATACTGAAGTAACGGAGAGTAGAAGAATGTGGTCCTGTGTGTCTGTTTTACTCACTCTTGAATATGAATGGCAAAGGGGTTTTGTAGAGATCCAAATTCATGAACAGAATTTTATGTACAGACTTGAATACCTAATGCATTTACATTATAAATCAAAATACTTGAAATTACCTGTGAAGAACTGCGTTCAGATTTGTGTGTCTTTACTTCAACCGTTGATCATTTTATGCACTCTTAAAAGGCAGAAAGAATGCATCTTCCCCTCTATTTCACTGCTTTGTGATGACAACAATTCTTGTAAAGAAACACAAAACTTGGGACTTAGTAGTTCTGTTAAGAATTCTATTTTCAGGTGTATTGTTTGAAAAAATATGTTAAAGGTTTCATCATTATTTCTGTGCCACTATCTAAGACAGAAAACTAGAGACAGCTAACTGTGAAAAGATTCATGTACTGTACCATTAGGGGGAGACACTTGAGTTCATAATGGCAACAAATCTTGAAAGATGCTCACATGTTTTCAGTAATTCTTAGAACACAGGATTAGAAAGGGAACATCTTTTCCCTTCAGTCCTGCTCTGAGCATTCAGGATTCCTCTCAACCTATCTGACTTCTGTTTGCTTACTGTTCAAAATTATTTCAATACAGGCTAAAATAAGTCATAGGTGGAGAGTGCAAAAACACCTTGTGCCTCTGCTCTGGCTGGCTAGGTGGTTTTAGAGCATCTTTGCTGGCATAATTATGATTTAAGGGAAAGTGTCCAGGGAAAGGTATAGTGGGAGATACGTAGAGCTTCCTACCTTGCATCTCTGGCTAAGAGAATTGGGAGAGTTTTCTGCTGCTAAACTTTCCTGCCACAGGCACCATCAGGCTGATGTAAAAGTATGGAGTGGAAGTTCTAACATAAGTCTGCATAGTTGGGCTTTGGATGTCAGGAATTGGTCTTTACTAGCTAAAAATAGGGGTATATTTTTCTGTTCACATTGTAGTGGAGATACCTGAAGCTTTCTCATTTAGCACCAGATCCTACACCTTTGAAATCAGTAGGAGTTTTAACATTTACTTTAGTGAAAGCATGTTCAGACCCCTACGTAGTAATACTGAAATTTGCTGAGCACATCCTGAAAGCTGCTGTATGTCCTGAACTCATAGATTAAGACCAGAAGGAATCACTGTCATCAACTGTTCTTTAACTACACGTAGTACATAAGCCATTGAATTTCACCAAAAAGTTTCACCCTTTAACTTCCAAATTTCTATTGGGTGTGATTTGAGGGGGGAAGCATATACAGGGGAGAATATGGTCTTAAGTTTACGTAATTATTTTGGATATAAGATGTATTTAAAAATTTTTTTTGAATAGTTTGCTATTCACTGAAGAAAACAGTTTTATACTGGCAAAAATCTGAAATGACAGTTACTCCAAGGATAGGAGTTGCATAGCATTAAAAGTCATATGATGACAATATGGGTGTGTCTAGACTACAGGGTTTTGTCAACAAAAGTGGGCTTTTGTCGACAAAACTATACCTTCGTCTACACTACCACTGCGTTCTGTCGACGGTGGTAAACCTCATTCTACGAGGAATAATGCCTTTTTTCGACAGCACTCTGTTGAAAAAAGGCACTATTGCATGCAAACTGTGCTTTTTTGAAAGAGAGCATCTAGACTTTCTTTCGAAAAAGTGGCTTGCTTTGTCGACAGTACTGGTTGTAGTCTAGATGCTCTTTTTCGACAGTCGAAAAAGACACTCTGTCAAAAAAGGTGTGCAGTCTAGACGTACCCTATGTGTGTAGTTTGTGATATATATTTAGGTACTCAGGTCTGCGGGGAGGAAGGAGGAAAGTGAGCCGTTGCTCCAGGACCCGGGGATTCAAAACGGCCTGGGGCTCCTGGCTGTCACCACTGCAGCAGCCAAAGCCCTGGGCCCCTTTAATCACTGCTGGAGCCCATGCAGTGTGCTCTGAGCGGCTTTGAGGGCTGGCTGGTGGAGTGAGGAGTGTGGCAAGCTCCAGGCAGCGCTCAGAGCTGGCTGCTCCAACCCTGTCCCTTCTGCCCAAGACCCCTCTCTTTCTGGAAGTTCTGAGTTGCCCCCACCACATTGTCCGGGGCCCAGCAATTTTGTTGCCCTCCCCCTGTATGTACTACAGCATGATCTAGATACAAGTGTCATAGTTTGTGGGGAAAATTACCTGGCATGAAGAAACACAGCAAAATAACAAGAGAAAATATTTTTCACAGAACTTTGTGCAAACCAAGACTCACTGCAGCATCCAAGCAAAGTTGCACTCATCCTTGAAATTCCTTTCTTGCTGTAATTGTCAACACTTTGTACTGTATAGTAGCATCTAGTGCATTAATGGCCTTGGATGTGACTGGGCCAGGCTCCCGGGGTCCCCTCTCTTGGTGAGGCACCTCCTGCGTCGGGCAACCAATAGCCCTGTCGGGGTCCCCTTACCAAGTGGACATTGTGACTACCCTTCACCCTTGCCCCAGCAGGGCTAACACCCAGGGTCCTCAGTCTGGTCCCTCATATAGCCGTATGTCTCATTCTACCTGCGGAGTGCGACTTCCCGTATCCCTGCCTCTGTACCGGCCAGTGCGGGGTAGGGTTTTGCCTGTCATTCCCCTGCGGGGTAGGAGGACCCGGGCCCGCCCTCACTCACGGGTCCCAGCCCAGGGCCCTAAGGACAGGGTCAGCGTGGTCCCTGCCTGGCTGGTGGGGGATCCTTCCCACAACTCGCCAGCCCACGGGCTTCAGCAAAGACCTGCCCTGGGCCACTTCCTACCCCTCCTGCTACCTCCTTCCGGCTGCACTGGGGCTATGGGCAGGTTCTCAGTGCTCCCCGAACCTGCCCCAGTCACCTGTTCGCTTGCCCCCCCTCCCCCCTTCCTGTGTTCCAGGGCGGCTTTTCATCCTCCCGCCATCTCCAGCCCCGCTCCTTACGTAGTGCGGGGTGCCATCGGCGTGGGCAGCCCCTCCTTCTCCGTTGGGTGGGACACTGTGCCCTTGCTTAGCCCCGCCTCCTCCCAGCTGCGCCGCTACCGCTGAGCAGGCGGCGCAATGGGTTGGGCCCGCCTCCCCCAGCTGTACCAGGTCGCAGAGGGTTCCGAGGCCCCCCAGAACACTGGCGCCCCGTCACAATTAGGAATAAATTATGATGATAGTCAGCAATAAGAAAAGGGCTTGTCTAAGAAAGCCTGCATAGACACAAGCAGAGACCTTCCTATTTACAGCATACATCTTTCCATCATATCTTAGATATGTTGGAATTGTTTTTCAAATGTGCTATGATTTTACTTTGGCATAGAAGGTCTTGTCTATGCTATGTGATGAATCAGCACTGCAGTGATCGATCCATTGGCCGTCGGTTTATGTCTGCTTAGACACGATAAATCAATTTCCAAGCACACTCCCCTCGGTGCTGCTACTCCACCAAGACAAGAAGAGTAGCTGGCGTCGATGGGAGAGCAACCCTCACCTTATTGTATGGCAGATACCGTGGTATGTTGACTTCAGGTTCACTATTTGCATAGTTGAAGAAGATCAACGGCATGGGTAACTGTAGACAAGATCTGAGGTATGAATAATGGAAAAGTCACAACACGGTTCTTTTTTAAAATTTAGGCTTTGAAGGGTATGGAGTAATGGTGGTATATGTTGATATAAAGGGGTGTTAGCATTCGATTATGAATTGCTGTTTGGTACATCCATGAATGGATGTTTAGAGTGGTAAACTCTAATTGAGCTGTTAAGACCAGATTGAGACACACATTGAGTTTTGTATAATGATCAGTAGAGTACTAAGAGCCAGTGGATGGACATTTTTGTTGTGAGTCAAAAGAAAGTAAACTAATAAAATAAGAAAACTAAAACAGAGCTACTTTTGAGATAGGTGGTGGAGTTACTCTTATCAGGCCTGCCGTTCCCACCACAATAAAGTTATGGTGAGTAGTGTTTGATATGTTGATAAAAGGAAATACATTCTGTACAGTTTTCTTGCTTTATTTAAATTTTTCCTCATCTCTTATCTGAAGAAATTGTCCCTAAAAAAAGTGGAGGTGGCATGGCCATCTGTGGTCTGGGATGCCCAGGTGGATCTGAATTTATTCCTTGACCAACTGTGTGGTGTGTTTTTTCATAGACAGCTGGAATTCTATCCATTTCTGTGACATAACATCACCACACATGCAGGTTTAGAGTGGAAAACTCTACTTGAGCTGTTAAGACCAGATTCTCCTTTCTAACCAAGTTTAGGCTGATGTAATTGCACTGACTTCACTGAATTACCATTGACTGTCACCACTGTAAGAGAAAACTCAGGCCGTTAATGACATTTACGTAATGTTATAAAAATTAGAATGCAGTCTAATTAAACCACTCATACATAGCAGTGTATTCGCTAGTGGTGTTCCACTAGTGGTCAGTCCTAGGAACCAATCCTATTCAACTTATTCATAAATGATCTGGAGAAAGGGGTAAATAGTGAGGTGGCAAAGTTTGCAGACGATACTAAACTGCTCAAGGTAGTTAAGACCAAAGCAGACTGTGAAAAACTTCAAAAAGATCTCACAAAACTAAGTGATTGGGGGAACAAAATAGCAAATGAAATTTAATGTGGATAAATGTAAAGTAATGCACATTGGAAAAAATAACCCCAACTATACATACAATATGATGGAGGCTAATTTAGCTACAACTAATCAAGAAAGAGATCTTGCAGTCATCGTGGATAGTTCTCTGAAGATGTCCACACAGAGTGCAGCGGCAGTCAAAAAAGCAAACAGGATGTCAGGAAAGGGATAGAGAATAAGCTGGAGAATATCTTATTGCCCTTCTATAAATTGATGGTATGCCCACATCTTGAATACCGCGTACAGATGTGGTCTCCTCATCTCAGAAAAGATATACTGGCATTAGAAAAGGTTCAGAGAAGGGCAACTAAAATGATTAGGGGTTTGGAACGGGTCCCATATGAGGAGAGATTAAAGACACTACGACTTCTCAGCTTGGAAAAGAGACTAAGGGGGAATATGATAGAGGTATATAGAATCATGAGTGGTGTGGAGAAAGTGAATAAGGAAAAGTTATGTACTTGTTCCCATAATATAAGAACTAGGGGCCACAAAATGAAATTAATGGGCAGCAGGTTTAAAACAAATAAAAGGAAGTTCTTCTTCACACAGCTCACAGTCAAACTGTGGAACTCCTTGCCTGAGGAAATTGTGAAGGCTAGGACTATAACACGGTTTAAAAGAGAACTAGATACATTCATGGAGGTTAAGTCCATTAATGGCTATTAGCCAGGATGGGTAAGGAATGGTGTCCCTAGCCTCTGTTTGTCAGAGGGTGGAGATGGATGGCAGGAGAGAGATCGCGTGATCATTACCTGTTCAGTTCACTCCCTCTGGGGCACCTGGCATTGGCAGCTGTTGGCAGACAGGATACTGGGCTGGATGGACCTTTGGTCTGACTCAGTATGGCCGTTCTTATGTTCATATTACTAGTAACTATTGAAGTAAAATGATTTGGGTAATACTACAGATTGATCAATGTTCAGCAATGGTCTGAAAACTGAATCAGTTTTGGGTTCCATTAAGATGAAAATAGAGTCAGATGATGACTTAACAAAAACAGAAGGTGCTATATACTCAGCAGGATAATCTGACATTAAATCAGAAAATGAGGAAAGACTAGGTGTGTATATGAAGGATTTCAGTAGGATGAAGTCCATCTATTCAGGTGTTACAAATCTCACAATGCTAGTTCTAGGCTTTATTCTGCACTGATTTACATTTTGAGTAACCCTCTGGATTCCAGAGTCGTTATATAGGTTGTATAGCAGTTGGCATTAAAAAGTCAACAGTTAGCAGCATGTTACCGAGAGAGTTATTCAAGATCTCCAGTATTTCCTACTTGAAGTAAAGCAAAACAATAACTGTGTCCCAAATGCGGCGAGGAGTCCTGTGGCACCTTATAGACTAACTGAAGTGTTGGAGCATAAGCTTTCATGGGCAAAGACCCACTTTGTCAGATGCATGTGACGAGGTGGGTCTTTGCCCATGAAAGCTTATGCTCCAACACTTCAGTTAGTCTATAAGGTGCCACAGGACTCCTCGCCACTTTTGCAGATTCAGACTAACACGGCTACCCCTCTGATACTTGTATCCCAAATGTTGACTGGTAAATGGCAATTGCTATATGTCAGCACAGAGTTTGACACTGGGACTTTAAGTGGTAACTTAACAGAATAAAATACCTGTACATAATGATATATATGAAATTAAATTATACTAAAGGACTTGTTCAAATGCAATTTGGATTCTGTTCTTATTACTGAAAGAATAGGCCTGGGGCATTGGGAACAGATACATTTCACTGTGTGGGGAAAGGTTAATAATATAAAAATGAACACTCTTTCTAGGCTATTATAATCTGTTTGGCTCCTTACCCAGGGAAAACCTCAAAGGATATTTTAAGGTAAAAAATTATTAAAGAATTTTTATGTGGCAAGGCAGAAAAAGTATGATATTTTCCAAAATGGTCCTGCCAGTACTAAAGGGTAGGTTTCTGCACTACTTCCAGTTGTCCAATCATACTGTACAGCTTGCACCATGAATCATTTCCTACTGATAAAGAGATAAGATTCACAACAATCCTTAGTGGAAGGATACTGAACAGTCTTTTAGACCATCCGTTCCTCTTCCTGAATTGATATAAGTTTGTGGTGTAGTGAGCCTATCACTGTATTTGCAAAAAACATTTTGAATAAAATTGTTAAATATTATAGAAACACCTGTAGCAATGATATAATTACAACGGTGTTGAGTTTTGTACTTACAGCTTGATTAAATATTTGATTGTTTTTGTTCTCAGATTTGGCACAATAAATTTTTAGAGAACAATCAAACTTTCCATAGACTTTTAGTGAATTTTTTCTTACTATTTCAGATTAAATACTTAATGGAGATAGGGGGGCAACAGAAGGGAGTTAGTGGAGAGAGAAATGGGAAAATGATGAGAAGCGTAAACTTGGTGGGGGACTTTATAGTCTGAATGCTTATTTCCCTGCTTTTGATAGATTACTTTGGTTGGAATATCCATTCTAGTAATCTGAACTCAAAGTTAACAGCCTTTTTGTATTAGGATATATTTAGCTTGAGTCCCTTTTATCAGTAGCATGTGAAAATATAGGAAAAACCCAGGTTCACATTTAAATACAAGGAGTCATCTGTCTCACATGGATTGAAGTGTATTTTCTAAGCTTAAATCTGTGTTTTCATAGGAGAGTATTGTTTTCCTTCTCTAGGGTTCATGAATTCATTGATAATGAGAGTAGTGGGCAATACATATACATGTCCTTTGACAGTTATACAACTAACAAATTTGCCTAGAACTTTAGCCTAGAAAAAAACCACCACTTTTTCTATACTAGAAAATTTAACAAAGTAGAGGAGTATAATGTCTCTATTTATAAATTACTCCTGTCCTTCTCTTACTAGGGCGAGATAAACATATAATAGAAGTAATTGGAATTAGGATGTTAGATGAAACATTTCTGAGAAATTTCTCCATAGATCTACTGTTGAGGGGCTTTTTTCTGAAGAAATTATGAGCAATCCTTCTAGGGAGGCTGGCTGAGTATTTAGCCAAAATCCAAGGACAGAATGGTGCACTGCACGTGGAATAAAAGATTCTATATGACCAAGGATTGTAGACTTGCCTGTGGGTGGGAAGCTCATGTAAATGCATAAAACTATATTTGAGGACAACAGATGGCTTGCCCAAACACATACAAATGTCCACACTAAAAATCAGTTACAGACATTGCTTTCTGTATTTTTTTCTAACACTTTGATTTTTTTCCCCCCTCTTTTCTTCATTTTGCTTCATTCTTTTGGCTTTCTTGCACCAGTACTGTCAACTGCACATTCACATGTGAGTGTTTTAAAGAGCTAAATGGTTTTTTTGCATGAGGAGAATTCCTTTTTCCTTTTAGTCTCTTCACTACTTGCCAGAGGGCCCTGATTTCATCCTGCCAAGAATATTGATGTAAATCAGTTGGTAAAAGCACTGTTCTCTGTAATCCAAAATCTGTATGAAATGTATGTATATGCAATTATTTATAACAGTCTGAGCATTCACTATGGCATCCTGTTCAATGTGTATCTCGCTTGTGCCTAAGCTAATAGAAAAGCTCAGCTGCTGTGATTTCCATTTAACTCTAGTTTACCCCTCAATGTCTTCTAAAAGCCCTGTAAGCTGTGGAAGTGCTGGTAATGCTGCTAGACAATATTGACTTCCTGTAATTCAGCAAATTCTCTGGTTCGTCACTTGTCAGGTCCAAGAGTGCTGGACTAGAGGGGTTCAATCCGTATTTTTAAAAAAAAAGTGGTTGTTCAGTTAAACAACTAAATATGAAGCTAAACAAAGGGGTTTTCTCTTTTGTTAGTCTAGGAGTTTCAAATTCTCACAGCTTTCCTTTACTGTCTTTTAAGACACATTTAAGAGATGTAAAATACTATATATATTCCCTTCCTTTTGGAAATGTGATTGCACAGTTACACTAAGAATAGGTGTGCATGTTTGGGGAAGCAGTAATTTTTTCATCAAGAACAAGCTTCTAACTTTAGTGTTTGACTGTGAATTACCTTATTTCTTCAATCGTAAAATGATATGCCTGAAAGAAAATTTGCTGTATATGCTATGAATTCGCTAATGGTCTTCATTTCTGTTGCCAACAGATGTTGATGAGTGCACATCAAACCCATGTACTAATGGAGATTGTATTAATACACCTGGATCCTATTATTGCAAATGCAATGCAGGTTTTCAAAGAACACCTACCAAGCAAGCCTGCATTGGTAAGAAAAGTTGTTTACACATCTAGAGTTTATACTAGGTCAGATTCTATTGGAGTTCAGAAAATAATTAGTGTCTTATTTAGTGAATCATGACAGTAATGCAAGTGCTTTTTTTAATTAAAGTTCAAATGTTGGCCTCCCCTTGAGTTAGTTCTATAAATACAATAGTGATTTAATATTTGGTGTTAGTCATTAATCTGTTTCTTCTGGTGACCAAGTTCATTTGGCTAGTTAGTTTAAATTGGAGAATACACAGAAAATTCCAACTATTGAACATCACTACAAACTAGCACTGTTTAATGATCTTATATTAGTATAATAAATATTTCACAGTATAAAGCTAAATATATATTGGGAGTTAGGAAAATGAGGTCTTTCCATGTTCAAAATGTTTCTTTCAGGGTACTATTGCTAGGCTCTCTTAAAAAACAATATTTAGTAATGTGTCATTTTAGTTCATTGCTGGAGAATCATCTGATGGAAACCTTGTGAAGAGCTGTCAGATAAAATATTTTCTTACTATTGTTTATTCATTGAAACTCAGAGATTTTTTTAAATTATTTTTTTCTTTCTCCTTTAAGATATTGATGAATGCATACAGAATGGTGTTCTTTGTAAAAATGGCCGATGTGTGAACACCGATGGAAGTTTCCAATGTATATGCAATGCTGGGTTTGAACTAACTACGGATGGAAAGAATTGTGTTGGTATGAAGAGCTAATCTTAATAGAAAGATGAAGCACCAGAAAAAGATAATTCTGGTTTAACATTTCTAGAAGTTATGCTTCACACAGTATTCTTGATCTTCAAAGATGGAATTTTGTGAAATAAGATCTGGTATGAGATGAATTCAGTGTCCCACTGGGGTCAGGTTGACACTGTGTGAGCTGCACCATCCTGAAAGAGAATTCTGGAAGGAACTGTCCTTCACAGGGTACAGTCTCTCTCTCCCTGAGTGACCCAGTGGATGTAGCTGGTACGGAAGGAGAAAGGAATGTCAAAAGTATTATCCTACCTCCTCCATACACCTTCTTGCCCCCTTTAGGTTACTGTTCATCTCTGGAAGAATATCAAGGGAACGGTCTCAGTGTTGTCCTGAGTAAAAATCCTGCAATTGTGATAAGTATTAGTGAGAGTTGTGCAAAGGGTGATGCTCCTCTGCTGCCTCCTCCTCTCCCCCTCCACCTCCCGAAAACATGTACCAACGTAAGGCCATTTCACTGTTAGCCCTATAATGGGCCACTGGCCTGTTCATGTTTCTGAACTGTTTCATATTTTTAGATTTCAAACTCTTCAGCCATGGAGGCTGTATCTTGCTATGAGTTTGTACAGCACCTAGCACATTTTGGTCATTGCTGAAATAATAGGAATAGTAATATATTTAATTTGAAGACACTTATAAGGGTACGTCTACACTTTTACCCTCTTTCGAGAGAGGGATGCAAATGTGACATTCAAAATTGTAAATGAAGCCGGGATTTAAATATCCCACACTTCATTTGCAGATTCGCAGACAGGCACTATTTCAAAATACTTTATTTTGAAATAAAAAACGCTGTTTAGACACGGTTATTTCGAGAGAAAACCCTTCTCTCGAAATAACCGATAAACCTCATTGTAAGAGGAGTAAGGATTATTTCGAGAGAAGGTTTTCTCTCAAAATAACCGTGTCTAAACAGCGTTTTTTATTTTGAAAAAAGGTATTTCAAAATAGCGCCTGTCCGCAAATATGCAAGTGAAGCACGGGATATTTAAATCCCGGCTTCATTTACAATTTTGAATGTCTACATTTGCATCCCTCTCTTGAAAGAGGGTGCAAGTGTAGATGTACCCTTAGATGCTAAAATATGTTTATATGTTTTCTTCTTAATGACTAGGAAGAGGGTTATAAGTCTTGCTGGTTCCTTCATATTAGCATAAAATTTTTCTTTCTGTGATGGTTCTTGATAGTCACCACATTTAGTACAGAGTGGACCATGTATTTCCCTTGACATTGAGGGGGAGACTCTAATATGGGATGCAATCCATAGGTAAAAAATTGTTCCTAGGAAATATCATGTCTCTCTTTAATCCCACAGTTTGAGTGTTTTATTTCTTTGCTTCATTAAAGAAGATGGGTATTTTAATTTCTGTTAGAAAAGTGCGATGAGAAACTTTTAGCTGCAACAAACTTTGAATTCTTTAAGAAAGTTGAATCTTGTTCTTCCATCCCCTAAGAGAAAGGAAGTCACCATTTACTGCACTGCTTTAACTCTGGTGTTTTGCTGCTTCTCCCTGTATTGCAAGCTTTTCAGATGCTACATAAAAATTAGTAGTTACAGTGGCTAATCTTTGGTGAAAAAAAATCATTCTCCTCTCTCTCTCTCTCTCTCTCAGGGCTAAAGGGGTATAAGTAATTTTATGTGCTCTGTTTCTGCAGATCATGATGAGTGCACTACCACCAACATGTGTTTAAATGGGATGTGCATAAATGAGGATGGTAGCTTCAAATGTATATGCAAACCAGGATTTGTCTTGGCTCCAAATGGGCGTTACTGTACTGGTGTGTATGATGTTGAAATAACATAGTAGGGCAACCTTGATTGAAAACCACACTTTTCTGTCTAGTGACTCATTTAAGAATGCAAATCTTTTATACATGGACCTAATTATTTTTCCAATTTTTTGCTACTTTGGTACAATAGACATCTAAAGCTGCCAAAATATACTCAAGGTAATTCTAGAAAGAAATTACAGAACCATGGTATAATGGTGTGCTAGATACTGTGATTTGATAGTTAACAAATTGGTGTGTGAAAATTTGTTGGAAACTCTGTAACTGTAATAAATTCTGCAAAACACTGCAAAAATAGTAACCAGTCTTGCAATATAAAAAACCTTCTAAGGTTTTATTCTTTATGAATATTCAAAAGTAAATTCACACTTTAGTTTTGTGTTGCTCTAGAACAGCCGTGGCCAACCCACTGCTCGCGAGCCGCATGCAGCTCTTGCCCCCCAAAAGTGCGGCTCGCGAAGCTGCTCCTGCACCTCTGCCGGCTCCCCCTCCCCCCGCCCCCCGGCTTCTCTGTGCTTGCTGGGTCGGAGCTGCAGGGTTTAAAAAATGCTGCCCAAGGTGGCAGCCGTCCTAAAGGGGCAGCCTCCTTTTTTAAAAAAATTTAAAAAAAAATTTTTTTTTTGGCTCGACAATTCTGTTCTGGGGGGCTTTTTTTTTCTTTTTTGCTTGACAATTCTGGTGCAGCTCTTCGCATTTTTTCCGCCGCTATTTTGGCTCTCTTTGTTAAATGGGTTGGCCACCCCTGTTCTAGAATTTCTACTATTTATTAAGATACCTTCACATACGGCCACATACAAGTTTCTTTACAGACAAAAGGAAAGTTCTGAACATTTAAAGAATGAAGCCAAATCTAACTTCATTTGAAGGCAACCGTGGAAGTTAGGTTGGGCTATCAATACAATAGTTTATCATGACCAAATTCTGAATATTTGTTCTTTCTCTATTAAAATTGGACTTTTTATGTGAATGTGGCTCCCTTTAAAATAGCTTTTTAGTTCACACTCAAAGTTATTTTTAAGCTGTTGTTTTAGATGAAAATAAGATTTGATCATAAAAATGAATCCACAGTTTTTTCCAGTTTCACAGATACATGCTATCTGCAGACAAAAGCAAAAATTACACTCTGTAATTTAAATAGTTTTAGAGAAAAGGGGAAGAGAAATCCTGATTTGTTCTTATATTTCTGTGTTGCAAATTACCCATAAACATAAACTTGCTGATTATAAACAGAGAAAAAGAAAGTTAGTTGAGCTCTGCTGCTTGAACTAATAAATGGGATTCATGAGCAGAGGTTAGCGGCTTTGATTTTACTCAACTGTGGTATGAGATTGGCATTAAGTTACAATGTGTTAATTCATTAGTGAAGAAGACTTTCTTTCCCTTCTTAAATAACACAGAATAGTCAGGTTTGAGAAACCAATAAAATTACAGTCTTACCAAGTTTTGGATTTTAAACATCAGTTGTTTTTACTAAAAAAATCATCAGGAAACAGCTCCTGCTGTAAAAATGTTGCTATAGGACAGTGCTCTATTGCTGAACTTTATTACAACCTACTGGGTTTTACAACCACCTCAGTGCTTTATGTTGCAATAACAAGTGTCTTAGGTTTTTCTAAGTGAAATAAATCAATAGTAGAGACACTCCATTCAGAGTTAAATAGAAAATTGAAATTGTTTCAATATACTGCACTGGGAAAATTTCAATAGTGGCCAAAGTAAACCTGTCTTTATAGTTTGATCCTGCACATTTGAAGTTAAGTTTTTTGTCACTGACTTCACTGGAACAACGTCATGTCCTTTAGTAAAGTTATTGAAAGACTGGTTTGCCTAAAAGATGGTTATGTCATAATTATTGAATCATAACTTCAATTTTAACATACAATATTAATATGTGGATATTTACTTTATATTACTAAATTTACTATGCAGAAAAAAAGTAAAAATCTGCAATTGGCCAGTTAAATATAGTGCCTCCAATACCTCTAGACTCAACATTTTTTTCTGAAAATTTGTTTTAAAGTACATGCCTTTTGGTGGAGACTTTGTATATCGAGTTTAACAGGGAAAGGCTAACAATCTTTCAGCTACTATCATGCCATGAGGCAATGCTTTAATGACATTTACTCACAAATGGCAATAAGTGAATGATGTGTCCCTCTGGGCAGATATTGATGAATGCCAGACACCAGGAATTTGCATGAATGGTCATTGCATCAATACTGAAGGTTCCTTTCGGTGTGAATGTCCACCAGGTCTAGCTGTTGGCGTTGATGGCCGTGTTTGTGCAGGTAAGTAAGACTTTCTCAATGAAAAGCAATTAGGACTTACTTTGATTTGCCAAAATATCACCTACAAAAAAATCAAGAATTATTCTTCTAGTTAATGATGACATTTGTTGTTGAATTAAGGTAATTATAGGATTCATGGGATTTTAAATATGTTGTCATCTGGTTTTTAAGTTATTAGTATCTGTCATATCAAGAGTTCTAGACACGTGGTAGCAGAGGTAACTAAACTAATCACTAGCCTTACTCTCAAGTTAATTTACATGTAGAAATGTCATTGGTTGTATTGAGGGAGACAGCAGAGACTGTGGGTTTATTAACCACTGTTCAGTCATGTACAAATCAGTACAACTCTGCAGTACCACACACAAATTTGCCTATCTCCCTCATATCTGCCATAGAATCATCCCATAGGTCATCACTAGTACTTCTTAAAGATATACCATTAATCTTTCAGTTTCAATGGGAAATATTATTAGTATGCCAAGGAAGCATGAGGCAGAATCATGATTCACTTGGGAAATTCAGTTTTGTAAAATGATGATACAATTGTTCCAGACTTAAAGTAGGTTATTTCAAATATTGTGTAACAAATTTCATTCATACATAATTCTGTGGATTGAATTTCAAGGAACCTGTATGAAGTTTAGAAGTCGACAGTATATGCTGTGTTAGTTGCAGGAGCTTTCTCTCTGACTGTACTACATGATTCATTGAATGATCTGAATAATATTATTCAGGCATAGCTCTTAGAATGGTATTTGTAATCTGAAAGTTATCACATTACATAGGGCTGATTTTATTTTATTTGATGATAGTAGTATTCATAGTGACATAGGCACTTGGCAGGAAAGTGTATCAAAGAACATACAGTCAAAAGACTCCTTTCTGGTACCTTTACACTGAGTACTGTCTTTCTCCATAAGTAGTGCCATTGAGTCTGATGGGACTTTTCATGAAGTAAGATACAGTACTGTACTTTTAAGCATAAGCATGAAAAATCAACCTCCAAGTGACACATGAGCTTGAAAAGTGTGTACCCCATAGACAGGAACATATACTTGGGAAGGGAACATTCAGATAACTATTTAGAGACAAATTCTGTTCTTGGATGCAGGCGCTTGGCTTTTAGTGGCTTTTAATTGAACCATTTTACATACAGGATAAAATGTATCCCCTTTTGCAGAATAAAATTATGGCCTCAGGTTCTTGTTGAAAGAATATTCATGTCCTTCCCAGTCTAAGGAAACATAGTTATTTCTCTGCCTCCTCTCTCTTAGATACTCACATGCGCAGCACATGCTATGGGGGAATCAAAAAAGGGGTGTGTGTACGTCCTTTCCCTGGGGCAGTCACAAAATCTGAATGTTGCTGTGCCAATCCAGACTATGGCTTTGGAGAACCATGTCACCCATGTCCTGCCAAGAACTCAGGTAAAGGTTGCATGATTCTTCTGATATCACAGCTAATAGAGATTAATAAGTCTGATTCAAAGAAAATTAATGTAATCTAAATTTGTAGTATTTAATGTGAACAAACGACAATTTATTTTTCCATGTACGGTGCTATGTAGAGTGCAGCAAACTCCAAAACTGTCCAGACTATGTGTAGGCACCAAAGTCTAGATAGATGCAGCTGGGTCTCATAGTTGTCTTCAAGTGTAGGGTGAACCAGAAGATGTTATGTTGGGTAGGAGAAAAGATACCTTAGAGGAATTAGACGAGCAGCTGTAGGTAACCAAATCAGTCCACTGTAAAGTACAGTTGCTGTACAGTTTGGTAATAGAATTGATGCTCAAAATACTTTTTTATATATATAATTATTTCACTCATCTTTAGAAACAGCAAAATGCAGATAACATGAAAAAATGGTTTATTTGCCACATTGGTCCCTTGAAAGTAGTATTCATTTCACCATGTGTTGGAAAAGAGTCCATGCTGCTTTCTGGGATGGCATTGCCCTGTTGTGAAACTATTGATTAGCAACATATATGACAATAGTGTTGTAGGTATTAACTTGAGGAGATGGTGTTTTTGAAAGGAAAATGCCATAGTTTTCCTTTTGGTGTTATGTCGAATTTTTATTCAAGTATGTATTTGGAGGTTTGAACAAGATTGGAGTGCCTGTTGGTGCTGCTGAGTATGTGCTAAGTTTCTGTATTATGTCACCTTTAATAACAAAACTGTTCTCACAATACTAAAATGCTGGTTTTCAGCTAATAATGTATCTTCTTTTTTATTTTTTTATTCTTTTTTCTTTTCTTTTTTTTTTTATTCCTTGAAAGCAATAATAGATGCAAGTAATAACATAGATACTTGATAACATTGTGTAACTATATGTAGGGACTGTTATCCACAAATTATTTTTTTCATTCATGTTACAGATACTTATTTGGTTTAAGATTAAAAAATAAGATCACTTACATTTTTATACAACTTTTTGTTTCCACCGAGTAGCTGAATTCCATGGCCTGTGTAGCAGTGGAATAGGGATTACCGTGGATGGACGAGGTAATTTTGTATTATTTTCTTATATATGAGAGACTCATGAAAAATAATTGAAGTAAAACATATATTCAAAAGTATGGACTGATCATTTGGATTTTTGATACAAGTGGCTAAGGCTTTTTTCAAGATATGCTATATTTTAATATGATACAGTATTAAAATAAAATAAATCAGAGTTCTGAGAGAGGATGAGAATTGTTCCCAGCCAAGTCATTAGTAAAACTCCTTGTCACTTCAATGAGCCCAGGATGAGACCCTGCTGAAGTACTTTCAGCAATTGCATAGCTAGTATTTAAAAATTATACTTAATAAAATGTTATTTCTGTTCAATATTGTAAGCATATGGGTCCAGTTGTATCATTTTACAGACTGATTTTTATTGTCTTGCTGAAGTTGAAAGTAATATGAAGTGCATAAGCAGGGTTTAAGTTCTCTGAAATGAACACAGTTTGCTGACTGTATAAACTTACTTACTGCCCCTTTGTGAGACTTTAAATCTCACAAGAGAAATAACCATGATCCATAATGCGACAATTTCTAACTCTGGGAAATTGTACGAGGTCGTCTGAGGTCGTTAGTCTTTGTTCAGTACCTGAAGATTGTAACTCCTCATAAGGTATATAAGGCAAACCGTAGTCTTTGCCAGGGACCTGAACAGAATTATAACCTTTGCTGTGGATTGCATACACGTGAAAACAGGTTGGCGGAGGACTCTGCTGCTGCTTACTCTGAGGAATCTGGGGAAAACTGAATATTCTCAAACTGGAAACTCCTACCCCAGCCAAAGCTATGTTATCCTCCTCGTCTCTTCCCTTTTATTTTAGAGCAGGCAGGAAATCCCCCGTACAGACAATTTTTATTCCCAGTCATGTCCATTTGTCTCTCCATCCTAGCTACACTGCCTTTACCTTACTGCAGTTAACAGTCACTTAGCCTTGCTGCCCTCATTCTGCTCAAGATCAAGGACCCACCTGGTTGCTCCATGAAGACATCAGAAAAGTTGGGGCATAGGAGAGTATTGGGCTTTTCCACAAAAAATCCTTAAGGGAAAAGGAGATGGAATGCTTTAGAGTGGTAGCATGAGTCATGAAATCTAATCCCAAGATTGAGTCAAGTTTAGTGAACTTTGGTTAAAGATTAGTTAATGACACTGCAAAGTAGACAAGATTCCACTAATTTACATTTTCTCAAGAAATCCCTTTGTATATATTATCTTTAATGCAAGGTTAAAAAGTGTATGTTTGAGTGTGAATTTGTGTACTCGTAAATTGGAAGCCAGATCCTGATCTGATGCACCATTGTTAATCAGTCCAAGTAAAGTAATCAAAATAAGTGGAGTAGCCCCAATGTAAAAGAAGTTTGTGAGATCACAAGCAGGCCCAGTATCCTTGTAGTTCTGAATGACTCTATATAAACCACAGGTCTCAGCATATAGAAAGAGTAGTTTTGTTTTGTTTTGTTAATGTAGAAAAGTCCTGGATCCTATGAGATGAAATGTACAGAGAATGGCTTAGACCCTGAACCCATAATCACTGCTCTTAAAAATAGATATTTTGAATAAGAGGCATGTGCACCTACTCCAAGATAAGATATTTCATAGCATTTAATTTGTAATATAGCTGCATTAATCTTCTCTATTATATTCATACAGATATTAATGAGTGTGCATTGGATCCTGATATTTGCTCCAATGGAATTTGTGAAAACTTACGTGGCAGCTATCGTTGTAATTGTAACAGTGGATATGAATCTGATCCCTCTGGAAGGAATTGTGTTGGTAAGTTATTTGAGTTGAGTTAATTATTAATGATTAAACTTACATTGATTTCAGTGGAAGACTTTAGTGTGTGAGAGAAGACTTTTAGCTACAATGAAAAAGCACTAAAGCTCTTAAGTAAATCTACTCCTTTCGGTCTATTCCTTTCTGGAGCAGCCTTTGCCATTTTGCTGGGAAGGTTGGAAAACATTTTCAGTGTATTCTCACACGTAAGAATAAATGCATTCCCACAGTAATTGAACTATATGTAGAAATTAACTAGCTGTAAAAAAAAATTGTCAAACTGGGTTATGATATCTGACAACCTCTCAGTGCTTGGACTTTGTCCCCCAGGGCCAGGCCCACCCCACAGTGCACCAGAAATACATCACCTCTTGCTGTCCTAAGTGGAATTTGGCTGCTTTTGAAGTAAACCCTGTCTTCTTGAGGGCACAACAACTTCAGTGATATGTTGTGGTCTTCCCAGTTACAACTATAGATGACTATGTCCTCAATATAGGTCACTGAACACTGATGGCAGGGCCTCAGCACCTGGCCCATTAGTCACTGAAGGATGTCTGCCACTTGGCAAAGTCATGAATTAGTGTAGTCCAAATGGGGTAGGGAAGGCTACCTTTTCCTGGGAGTCCACTGGCAGGGCGATTGAGAGTCCCCTTTGATCAAGTCCAAAGTGGATATGCTTTCAACATTTCCCACTCTTCCCAGCACAGCTCATCCACATGGGGCATTGGATGTAATTCTTAATGAATTTTTCTTAAAAGCATGTTTAACATCACTTCTGGTTGCCAAACAGACAAATCCGAAGGTGGTGATAATCATGACTGTTTATAAACTGCCAAATATCCCAAGATTGCTGTGTTCTACTGGTGGACATTCTGAGACCATAAAGCTGTGCTTTTCTGAAAAACTATATATATTCACAAAATAGTAGCGAATATACTTAAATGTAATGTAGAATTTGGGGTAAAGAGGAATTTGAAAGTTAATTAACCTCTTGAAACAAAATATATTAGCTATTTCTACTTTGACATTCAGTTTTCTGCATTTGTATTTGAGACACATGACGGCTGCTGAGTCCAAAAAGAATACTTAGAAAAAAGGAGGGCACACTTGTTCATTAATGTATTTGCCTGATCTTTTCCAGACATTGATGAATGTTCAGTGAACAGATTGCTGTGTGACAATGGCCTATGTCGAAACACACCTGGAAGCTACAGCTGTACATGTCCAAAGGGTTATGTATTCAGCACTGAAACTGACACATGTGAAGGTAAATATGCTTCATGGGAGCCATCTGGATATTGTTGATCTAGTCAGTGATATTATAGTATTGGAGTTTGAGAGTAAAGGGAAGGAAAGGCCTATATTATGGTATATATCATAGGATGCATCCTGTCAATGCTCTCAGTGGAATTCTCTTAGAATGATGGGGCATGACCATAGTTCCCACTAAGGTGTGCGCCTGTGCAGCTGTGCACAAACTGTCCTCCCTCCCTCCCCCCCCCCAGAAAGCTGCACAGCCTCATGTGGCAGGCAGCTGCTCTGGTTGGTGGAGCCAGTTGAGACGGTGTGGTGAAGGAGCCGCTGGGGCAGGGGGCTGGGACCTGTCACAGCTGCGTGGCAGCAAGGGAGGCCTGCTCTGGTAGCTGGGGCTGCCACGTGGCAGGGGGTCAGGGCCTGTTCTGGTGGCTGGGGCCAGGAATGGGACCTGCCACGTGGCTGGGGGCGGGGCGCGGGGCGCGGGTGTGTCTGCTCCAGAAGCTGGGAACGGGACATGCTGCCATGGTGGGTGGTTTCTGCTCTGGCGGCTGGGAACGTGTGTGTGTTAATAAATTGGGTGCCATGGTGGCACGCATCCAAATCAGCACACATGACCTCAATATTGGTGCACAAGTCAAAAGTCACTCACTCATGGTTGGAAAATCTTAGAGGAAACACTGGGCATGACTGAACTTTCTCCAGTATAGCCAGTTCATTTTCCACATGACCGTATGTTTTATTAGAATTCCTTGACAAAAATGTTAAAGAAAATGCTCATTTATCTCTAGAGCATTCTGTGTAGATCTCTTATTAGAGACCTAAATAAATATGTTTGTTTTGGTCCCAGAAGTCCAGTCTTCCTCATCTGTCCCTGACATTGAACAAGAGCTTTCTGTGGTGTGATGCTATGTTGCAAATGGGCATATCAACTAGGGGTATGTCCTGGTACTATTGATGTCAGTATGTTGGAAATATTGCTTTAAGTGGATCCTGGATCTGCTTTACTGACTTAATATTGTTCTTTTGTTGCTGCAAAACATGTATATTTTTAAAATTATCATTGCTCTCTACCCTGAATGATACAAATATCACATCAATTAAGACTTGGCTCCCTGGACTTCAAGTCGTGTTGCAGTTGGTCCATGCCAGCAAGCAATCCCCACTTAGACTGTTTTCAGTGCTTAGGAGAGACACACATTAGGCATTTGCAAATTGTTTAAACCTTGCTCTAAAAAGGAGAGGAACATTTATCTCAATGCTCTCTTAATGGAACCAGCCTTAGTTCCAGTGTGTGATCAGTTAGACTCTGCACCAAGCACCAACCCATTGGTTCTCAATCCCCTATCAGTGGTGCTGGCAACCCAGCACAGTTCTCTGGCAGCATGCAAACCTAGGCATGGCAGGGGTAGATTTCTGGGGCCCGAAAGGGACAAGAGCAAGATACTAGTAACTATTGATTCTTCTGCTGTGGCCCTGCTGATTTCTAAGGCCTCTTGGGAGAAATATTCTTCTTCTCGCTCCCCTGCTCCCTCCCAAAGTGATGTAGAACAGTTCAGGGTGCTCTTGATGCTGGAGGCCTTGCAAGCGGCCCAGGACATCATGTTGATCTCAGTGCCATCCACATCTGTAATCAGCGGACTGCACCATAAAGGGAAGCCTACCATGGAACTGCGTCATTCTCCCCGGAGACATTGCTCCCCCTCAAGAGGGACATTTAAGGCCTCACCTCCATGTGGTTTTCCAGGGACAAGCACCCCCTGGCATGAATGGTATATTCAGGACTAGTACTCACACCAATCTGAATGCATATTTGCATGACAGATCACTGGTGCTTCTGCACCATTCCCCACATAGATACCACTCCCCAGCAATGGCTTCCCTACAGCATGCCCATGAGGTGTGCAGGGGTCAGCTGTCCGATTCTGCATCACAGCACCACTGTACGGTGCTGGAAGATTTTCCTCAGCAATATCTATGGGGGCTCTACCTCTGGCGCCCTCTGGAGTGGCACTCACATGGCATGGTATAAGGGGCACTGCTGGCTCCTCCCACTCTCAGTTCCTTCTTGCCACCAATGACAGTGCAACAGAACTGTTGTGATTTCAGCCAGTCTTGTTACTCTGCTCATTCTCTGTGAATACAGTTCTTCTATTGTATGTGGTTTTCTTAGTTAGTTCCCTTCTCACCTGTCCTCGAAGGATGCTTTCCCGCTGGCTGTGATGTCAGGAAGAGGAAACTGCAGTGATCAACCCCCACCCCTTGAGAACACTTGGCGACCTTTTCCCTTCCCCTGAGCCACAGAGCTGTCTTAAGCAGCAGGCAGACTAGCAGGCCCAGGAGCCTTCTGGAAAATCCAGCTCCTGTCAACTCGAGGCAGGCTAAGGAGGAAGGAGGCACCTGACGATGACAGTAACTGGCAGTGCCAGCTCTGAGAAGCTCCACAACGGCCAGAAGCATCAACCTGGCCTGCTGGACAAGCAGGAGTCAGGCATGCGCACCTGAAAATGTAGGAGTATAGTGGCTGGGAGCAATGGCAGTTAACCAAGTTTTCTGGTCTCAGAGGAGTAACCATGTTAGTCTGTAACTTTAAAAACAAAGAGTAGTTCTGTGGCAACTTAGAGACTTAGAAAAATATAGAGTATCATGAGCTTTCATGGGCAAAACCCAGTTCATCAGATGATGAGCAAGTTTTCCAGTTAGTCAAGTACCAGATGATAAAGCTTTCACTGTATTTCTGTTTACCTCTCCACTTCAAGAAACTGACTTAGTACCTCACTCCCCAAAATTTTAGGTTTAATTGAAACCTGACCTTTTGGGAAAGTTTTCCTTCTGAGCATAATTATTTTAATTCAGACACCCTAAAATAGATATTTTTTCTACAGCAGGAGCTGAAGTGTCTTATCAGTTATTAATAGGCTTGTGTGCATATTAAATTATAACAGTATATGAATGATCTGTGGTATCAATCTCAAATCTCATAGTTAGGCTAATGTTTCGATTTTGCTGATCAAGCAAAAATGATCCAGTCATGGTTTGGTATAAAGCTGTCTATGAAGTAGGGCTGTCAATTTATCTGCATTAACACCTGCAATTAATGCAAACCAGGATTAACACGTTAATTGCAGGCGTTCATGCTGCGCTGCCCCTTTGAAGTGCTGCTCCGGCGCTTCAAAGGGGCAGCGCATTAGGAGGCTGGGATCAGCTGGAGTGCCCAGCTGATCCCTGGCTCTGCATTCCGCTGCCCCTTTGAGGTGTCGGAGTGGCATTTCAGAGAGGCAGCAACGTGGAGCCAGGCCGTTCCGACGCTTCAAAGGGGCAGTGCTGTACGGAGCACGGGGTCAGCTGGGGACTCCAGCTGACCCTGAGCTCACATGGTGCTGACCCTTGGAAACGCTAGGGTGGCCTTTCCAAGGGGCAGCGTTGCACGGAGCCTGGGATCAGCTGGGGACTCTAGCTGATCCCAAGCTCCTGTGGTGCTGCCTCTTTGAAATGCCACCGCTGCATTTCAAAGAAGCAGTTGCACTTGAGCCTGGGGTCAGCTGAGGACTCCAGCTGATCCCAGGCTTACACAGCTCTGCCCCCTTTGAAACGCTGCTGCAGTGTTTTAAAGGGGCAGCACATGCAATTAATTGCATGATTAGTCACCATTAATTTTTTTAATCACTTTACAGCCCTACTATGAAGCTATGAAATTTGTTACACTTTTTCTAACATTGAGTGGCTTGGTAGTTTTCAGGAACAAATTCATTGCACTCTTTTTGTTTCTTACAAATTCTGTTTCAAAGAAATGATGAGCACTTCAGTTAACCTTACTAGCTGTAAAATTTTGCTGTAGTAGTAACTTTTTGTCATGCTCTTACATGCTTCAGGTGCATGCTATTCAACATGCTATAGTTTTAATTAATATGACTTTTGGCAGTAACCATAATGAAACATTACAACCTGTATTGCTTTTATAACAAAGTTGTGAACACATTGCAAGTTGTTTGTTGTTTTTGTCTGCTTGAATTCTGTGAAAATAGAAATTTTTAGAACAAGCTCTGTGGTTTATACTGTATTTCTAAAAATGTAAACCAGACGTGCTTTGAAGTTTATTTCTAGGAATGTACAGTGGATTGTTTCAGTGTTTAGTTTTAGGATATTTATAACCTATATATGCACCACACTTAAAGAAAAAAATTGTTTAAAAGTGATAAATATTTTCATGTTTGCTTCACATTTTAAAAATTAAAGAAATACTATCAGCTTAAATCACATTTGTCTAAAAAATCTTACTGTTGCTACAATTCACATCTAAGATTATTACAACAAAGAAGGAAAATATTTTTTGTTTACTTTGTGTGAGAGAGAGAGAGACTCTAATTGGCCTCTGTTCAACAAAGCACTGAAGATAGAATATTTAAGTGCCTTGCTGAATGGGGGCTTTTGTCATTTTTCCCCTTTATGATCAGTTAGGCGATCAGTTTGTTACACAAACAATTGTATATGTGAATACTTTCAAAATGAATGGTCCTGTTGACTTCAGTGGAAGTTAAGCATGTGCTTAAGTGCTTTGCTGAATTAGAGCCAAACAGTGTCAAATATACAAAGTAAACACACTGAAAAAATAGAGATGGGGTGGAAAGGTTTGTTTGGAAAATCAGGGTCTTAGTCACTTTCCTTTTGTTTATGTGGGTCTTCACACACACAAAAAAGAGGGAATATTTTTAATTGAAAATATGGTTGAAAATCATAGAAAGCATCATGGAGATTTAGAGATGTGTGGCATTTTTACTTCATTTTTAAATGATTACATTGCAAGTTGATGGTATCTGTTTAAAGAAAACATGTTAAACTTTTTATGTTTTTAAAACTAGATATTTTACTTGTGATCGGACTGATGATAATCTATTCAGTTAGCAGAATGCCTCTTTTTTTCTAAAATTCATTTTAAATTTAAAATGTATTATATAAGGGAGTTGTTTTCAATTGCTTATAATTTTGCCATACTTCAAAACACGTTATATAAGGTTCCTGTGCAATCTTAATTCATCCCGATGTAGTACAAATGCTTTATGATAAGGTCACATACTACATATAGGTTGCACACTTTTTTTTTTTTTTTTTTTTCCCAGCAAGACCTCTGCCTTTTTCGGTGCACAGTATGGACTTACTCGAGGATGAATCAGGATTGTGTAGAACAGGGGTTCCCAACCACCAGTCTGTGGACCAGTGCTGGGCTGCAAACCCCAGCTGGCTGCTGGGCCATGGTGGCTGCCACACCTGAAGCTGGCTGTTTGTGGTGGCACTGAAGGCCAGGGCTGGGGAGAAGCATGTGGCTGAGCTGCAAGGCAGATCTGGTTGTAGTTTCTCTCCCTTCCCTCCCTCCAGCACACCTACAAGGGATCCTGGGTGCTGGGGAGCCCTCACCTGTAATGGCGGGTCAGGGCCCTGCAAGGAGGGGGGGGTGTTGTTGCAAGCCAGAGCCTCACAGACCCAGGGGGAGTGGTGGTTTCCCCAGGCACCAGACTGAGCCCTGTGAGCAGAGGGTGAGGCAGTGGAGGGGGAGTACTGGGGGGCAGAAGGTGAGGAGAGAGAAAAAAGCCCAGAGGAGGTGGGAGTCAAGGGGCCCTGCAGCATGGCAGGGTGGGGCTGCAGCCATGGGTGGGGGGGGGGTGACAATCTGCTAGACAAAGGGAGGCAGAGGCCTGGTGCCAGCCACGCACCAGAGCTCCTGCGCATAAAGGGGGAGCTAGGGAGCGGGATAAGGGGTCAAGGATGTGTGCAGCTGTAGACCAGAGCTTTGCTCTGAAGTGGGGAGGGGGGGGGGGAGAGTACCCTTGAGACCAACTCTCCCCTTCTGCAGCAGCAGCATCCTCTATAACCTGAGCAGCATCTGACCCTCCGTTTCTGAATCCCACACACTCCCAGGCCTTCTCACAGCCCTGTGGCTCCCAGCAGCTAGTTGCTCACAGCTCCCATCCAAGACAGCTTCCAGGGAAGTCTCTGCCTTGCATCTGCTTCTGGCCCAGCTGAAGCTTCCCTCCCTGGCCCTCGGATTCCTGCTTCCCATGAACTTGCAAACAGGGACACCAGCCCACTCAGCTTGAAGGAAAGAAGGGTACCAGCAACCCCAACTTGTCTCTGCCAGGAACTCAGGGGCTTAGATTTTTGCATAGCAATGACTCATTGGGGCATGTGTGGGAGGGAAACACCTGGTGGGCATCGGCTCTCCTTTCCTCTCTTGTAGCTGCTGCAGGCTGGCCTGGGTTTAAAAGGCTGAAAGTAATCTGCAGCCACCAAGAAGAGAGATGCCTCACACTTTAAAATCATTTTCTCTTCACTTTGCTGCCTCCCTCCTCCATCTGCATGTGCTTCTACTTCTGCAGGGGGCTTGCTGCTGAGCAGAGTGCAGTGGAGCTAGGATACTTTTCCCTGGGTCTCCTCCCATCAGTCTTTCCTAAATCCTGTTCTAAGTGAGACAGCCCTCCAGCTCACTCAAGGGCAGAACGCAGTCATTGAATATTTAATGCAAGTAGCATGCCCCGTGCTGTGTTCATGCTAACACCTGTTAGGAGGAGGAGAGAAAGAGACAGAGCCTGCCGCTGCAAGGGTAGTGTAGGGATGGGGTAGAGGGAATCATAGAATACTAGGACTGGAAGGGACCTCGAGAGGTCATCGAGTCCAGTCCCCTGCCCTCATGGGAGGACCAAATACTATCTAGACCATCCCTGATAGACATTTATCTAACCTACTCTTAAATATCTCCAGAGATGGAGATTCCACAGCCTCCCTAGGCAATTTATTCCAGTGTTTGACTACCGCGACAGTTAGGAACTTTTTCCTAATGTCCAACCTAAACCTCCCTTGCTGCAGTTTAAGCTTCTTGCTCTATCCTCAGAGGCCAAGATGAACAAGTTTTCTCCCTCCTCCTTGTGATGACACCCTTTTAGATACCTGAAAACTGCTTTCATGTCCCCCTCAGTCTTCTCTTTTGTAAACTAAACAAACCCAATTCTTTCAGCCTTCCTTCATAGGTCATGTTCTCAAGACCTTTAATCATTCTTGTTGCTCTTCTCTGGACCCTCTCCAATTTCTCCACATCCTTCTTGAAATGCGGTGCCCAGAACTGGACACAATACTCCAACTAAGGCCTAACCAGCTCAGAGTAGAGCGGAAGAATGACTTCTCATGTCCTGCTCACAACACACCTGCCAATGCATCCCAGAATCATGTTTGCTTTTTTTGCAACCGCATCACACTGCTGACTCATATTCAGCTTGTAGTCCACTATAACCCCTAGATCCCTTTCTGCCGTACTCCTTCCTAGACAGTCGCTTCCCATCCTGTATGTGTGAAACGGATTGTTCCTTCCTAAGTGGAGTACTTTGCATTTGTCTTTATTAAACTTCATCCTGTTTACCTCAGACCATTTCTCCAGTTTGTCCAGATCATTTTGAATTATGACCCTATCCTCCAGATTAGTCGCAACCCCTCCCAGCTTGGTATCATCTGCAAACTTAATAAGCGTACTTTCTATGCCAATATCTAAATCGTTGATGAAGATATTGAACAGAGCCGGTCCCAAAACAGACCCCTGCGGAACCCCACTCGTTATACCTTTCCAGCAGGATTGTGAACCATTAATAACTACTCTCTGAGTATGGTTATGCAGCCAGTTATGCACCCACCTTATAGTAGCCCCATCTAAGTTGTATTTGCCTAGTTTATTAATAACAATATCATGCGAGACCGTATCAAACGCCTTACTAAAGTTTAGGTATACCACATCCACCGCTTCTCCCTTATCCACAAGACTCGTTATCCTATCAAAGAAAGCTATCAGATTGGTTTGACATGATTTGTTCTTTACAAATCCATGCTGGCTGTTCCCTATCACCTTGCCTCCTTCCAAGTGTTTGCAGATGATTTCCTTAATTACTTGCTCCATTATCTTCCCTGGCGCAGAAGTTAAACTAATTGGTCTGTGGTTTCCTGGGTTGTTCGTATTTCCCTTTTTATAAATGGGCACTATATTTGCCCTTTTCCAGTCTTCTGGAATCTCTCCTGTCTCCCACGATTTTCCAAAGATGATAGCTAGAGGCTCAGTTACCTCCTCTATCAGCTCCCTGAGTATTCTAGGATGCATTTCATCAGGCCCTGGTGACTTGCAGGCATCTAACTTTTCTAAGTGATTTTTAAGTTGTTCTTTTTTTATTTTATCTTCTAAATCTACCTCCTTCCCACTAGCATTCACTATGTTAGGCATTCCTTCAGACTTCTCGGTGAAGACTGAAACAAAGAACTCATTAAGCATCTCTGCCATTTCCAAGTTTCCTGTTACTGTTTCTCCCTCCTCGCTGACCAGTGGGCCTACCCTGTCCTTGGTCTTCCTCTTGCTTCTAATGTATTTATAAAAAGTCTTCTTGTTTCCCTTTATTCCCGTAGCTAGTTTGAGCTCATGTTGTGCCTTTGCCTTTCTAATCTTGCTCCTGCATTCCTGTGTTGTTTGCCTATATTCATCCTTTGTAATTTGTCCTATTTTCCATTTTTTATATGACTCCTTTTTTATTTTTAGATCATGCAAGATCTCGTGGTTAAGCCAAGTTGGTCTTTTGCCATATTTTCTATCTTTCTGACACAGTGGAATAGCTTGCTTTTGGGCCCTTAATAATGTCCCTTTGAAAAACTGCCAACTCTCCTCAGCTGTTTTTTCCCTCAGTCTTGATTCCCATGGGACCTTACCTATCAGCTCAGAAGAAAGGTGTCATCCACACTGTCTGCAACAGGTTGGGCGGGGGGACGGGTTTAGAGTCTGCAATGAAGAAACCAGCTCAATGGGTGGTAGTGATCAGAAAGATATTGGGGAAGAGATGCTTCTAGAAGGGACAGGATGAAAGGATGCTGTGGAAGCAAGTAGCAGGAGGAAGCATGCACTAAGGCAGACCTGTAATATTGTATTTGCATATTCGTTATTTGCATAATGAATGTGCAAATAAAATGTTACAAGTCTTCCAAAAGTTTGTGAATGGGTTTACCAGTCCACGGTATAAAAAAGGTTGGTAACAGCTGGTGTAGAGAATGAGTGTGATGTTCGGCAAGTCACCTTAGCCAAACTTTGTGGATGGCCACTGATTATGCGTTCCTTTTTTGTGGAGAGGGCGCGGTGTCTGACTTCAGATCATGAGTCTGGTTTGCAGAATTTCTGGACACTTGCAGCTGACATCAGTGGGAGATGTGCTTTGAACATAGAGAGGCCTCTAAAAGCCTAAATGTTCTGAAAATTCAGTCCATAGAAACCTCTAATTGAGCACCTAATAAATAAATAAAAACTTTTGATTTTGTCTGGGTACATCTAGCTGGTCTTATGGACTTAGTGTTTCCAACCCATGCTTGAGCAGCCACACTGCACTGTAAACCTGAGTTAACATTTGCGGGACCCTCGGTCTCACAGTCATACTAACATGTCTGTACTACATTACTGCAGACCTTCTGATGTGGGGCTGTGAATTGACCTGCGTGCATACTACAAAATGACAAGACTCTACATCTGAACTTGTCTACTAGTAGGATGTTAGAGTCCAGGCCCTGAGTGCTTGCAGACCTGAAACTGATTTGTGAGTGGACAGAAAAGGGATTTGGATTCAGCCCTGACTCAGAGCTCAGGTTTAGTGTGCAATGTAGACATGCCCTTTGTGCCTCAATTGTCCAACTATAAAAGGTGGATGATTATTAGGACTGTCAAGCTATAAAAAAATTTAATTGTGATTAATCACGTGCGCCTCCCCTTTGAAACGCTGCAGCGGCATTTCAACAGGGCAGAGCTACATGGAGTCCAGGATCAGCTAGAGTCCCCAGCTGACCCCGAGTTCCATGCAACGCTGCCCCTTTGAAGCGCTGCAGTGGCGCATCAAAGGGGCAGTGCAAGGCTCTTGTGCATTTGAAAGCAGAAGCACCCTAATGGAGTCTGGGGTCAGCGGGGGAATCAGAGTCCCCTGCTTGACCCCAGGTTCCATGCTGCGCTGCTGCTTTGAAATGCTATGCGGAGCCTGGGGTCAGCTGGGGACTGTGCGGCATTTCCCCAGAACCCGGGATCAGCTGGGGAGTCCCCAGCTGACCTCGGGTTCCATGCAACCGCTACGGCAGTGTTTCAAAGGGGCAGTGCTGCACAGTTGATCCTGGGCTCAGCTGTGAGGCGCTGCCCCCTTTGAAACACTGCCTCGGTGTTTCAAAGCAGCGCTGCGCGGAGCTGACCCTGGACTCCATGCGGTGTTGCCCCCTTTGAAACACCGAGATGACGCTGCCGCTTTAAAGTACCCCCTTTCCTCCCTCCCCCTTTGTTGCCTCTATCTGATAGAGGCAGCAAGGGGGGGCGGAAATTGACTGGTCGACTCGACTATCCGAAAAGCATTTGCTTATCGGATAGTCGACTAGTCCTTAACATCCTTAGTGGAGACCAGCACAGAAAAGACCATGAGGAAATTAATAATTCACTCTTGAGAGCAGAGTTTGGATAGTGTACAGTACATAAGATGCAGGGCTACACACCTGCACAAAGATAAAACAAAATATTGCATAGGTTCATGACATGGGCCCTATCTGTCCTGCAGCACTGAATGAGGCAGGAGTTCCTGGGGAATAAAATAGTATGTGATCATCTAATTAAATCACAGTGGACCATAAGTGCAAGAAGGCCAAATTAACATTGCATAGGGAACATTGTTTCTAAAATTTCCTAACTTTTGAGAGCTTATATATGCAACCTTAATGTTTTCTATTGTATTTCTGTGTGTATACGTCCGCATATATATTAATAGTTGTTAAAAAGAAGATTGATCTATTTCTTCTGATTAGTCCTATGAAAGGGAGAACCTACATATCCTAACATTGTTCAGATACCCTTATCTCCCTGTTTATTTTCTCAGTTTTAAAGAATGTCTAGTTATTGAAAGCAAGGTGGCAGAAGTACATTACATGTAGGTTCTCCAAAGCCAGTTCTACCTCAAGAATCATTTAGCAGGTGGTAAATATTTAAAATATCTCCAGTATCACTCTGATCTTCCTCCACCAAATGCTTTTTTTCCTGCTAGTCATATGGAAATAAGAACTTTGTATTTATTCTCAAAAGCAGCTGCTTTGTATAATAGCATAAAGAACTATAATTATTCAAAAACAATTCATATCAAGGACCAAGTCCTGGTCACTTTATTTAGTTAAACAGTCCCATTAAGTAAAGGAAATGGGGTTTGTCCCTAAGTGCAATAATTTGGGGGAGGGGGGAGATGGATTAGGAAATCAGTTTCCTAAAGGTTTTAGATTTTCTTCTTTTTATTATCATGTGATTCTGTGAATAGTTTAAATTCATAGTTGTTCTTAGGATCTCAAAAGCCCATAAAGAGATAAATGTGTACCAAATAGAAAATGGAATCTTTAATAGTAATTCCCTTAAAATCAACCATTGATACATTTCCTGTTTCCAATACTTACCTGGATCCTGTATTTAATTTTTAATTAATTTGTGTCGGGCTATTTTAGGTTTATACGCTTGGTATTATTTCTGTGTCAGTATTTGAGAACGTAAGCATGCACCAAAACTCTGTTATTCCTGACCCATGACAGGAACTGTTTGGATTAGGAAGTCTGTTTTCATTTAGGATCCAAACCTAAAACAAAATTGGTGAACTGCAGAAAGAAATAATTGACTACAGTTAGGAAGAATTTGCTGGTGTTGTTTTTTAAATTAAAAAACAATTTCACTTTTTAAAAAAGGCTAATGCTGACAGCTGGAGTCTTATTCTTGCATGTGGATAGGCTTAAAAAAAAACTCATGTGGATGAAAGTGAGAAGGAAAGTGGCTGGAGTGGAATACTATTTAGAGTATTACAGTTTGTCTTATTTCTTGTGCACTTTCCAGAACTATGGAATCGCAGCCAACATTGTAATACTTAGTTTCTGACAGGGTTTTAAAAAATTCTTCTAAAGCCTTCTGGAGCCATAAATGACAGAAACAATATGACCTTTGTTTGTGCACAGCATGTTGTGGCGGGAATGCATTGCTTTTCATGCAAAAAAGATTTCTCACAGGACAATTATAAGTAATTCTGGAAAAAAAATTTTCTCCAAGTTCTTGGAAGTTTCTGTTCTTGTAAAAAGTGCCCTTTAATTAACACTTACAAAAATATGCAAATACTCCTTCACACACACATATACGTGCACCCACTGTACCTCATCTAAAAAAAATAAAGCAAAAGCCAGATTTACCAGACATTCTGGCATATCACGGTTCACCGCTTCATTTATACAGCGTAATATTTTCCAGAAATGCATGACTGTCCTAACGGTACCTTTTCTTTCTGGATTATAGATATAAATGAATGTGAAATCAGCCCATGTGTCAATGGCGCCTGCAGGAACAATCTCGGTTCTTTCAATTGTGAGTGTTCACCTGGCAGTAAACTGGATTCTACTGGATTGATTTGCATTGGTGAGTCTATAGGTGTGGTGTGTGTTTGGTTTTATTTATTTATTTTTATTGTTATTAACAAGGGGAAATAATGACATTGATTAAAGAAATAGAGAAGTAAACAAAAGTGTCCTGATAATTTGTACTTGGTAGAGTGTGAACTCGCATATCTTCCTGTGAGACATTTTGGACTTGTTTTCTGAATAACATTGATCAAATCCAGACTAGTTTGCCTGTTTCCATTGGAGCAGTAACAAACACAGAGAATACAAGCATAACAATTTCATTAATATTATTTTATCTTGACAGGTGTAGGCTGCTATGGATCCATGCACTCAGTGACTTGTGAGAACCAATTGGGGAGGTTTTAGGCCCATTGTTGATAGCGATTGTTATTGCTTCTCTCCAAGGATGCATCTATGCTGCACTGTAACTTGAAATAAGATATGCTATTTGAGCTACGCAAATTGCTTATCTTATTTCAATGCTATTTCTAAATAGCTTATTTTGTCATGTGGCGCTGCCTATACAGCGCCAAATTTTGAAATAAAGTGCTATTCCTAATCGTCCCTTACTCCTCATAGAATGAGGTTTACAGGGACATTGGAATAGTGAGTCCAAAATAACTGGCTTGATGTGAAGACGCAGGATAGCTATTTCGGGATATTCCGAAATAGCATTGCAGGGAAGACATAGCCTAAGAGGGGTATATGTCAGTTTAACTAAAAGGTGGTTAGCCTATTGCTTAAACAGCCATAATTAAATGTTGCTGGCCTCTCCAATTACTCTACGGCCTCATACCTTCCTTTTCTGGGCAAGAATATTAAGCAGGACATGTCAAGAAAGTTCTGGATTCATCTGGAACATGCTTCTTGAATTTTTGTCTGTTCAGTAACAGGTATTTCTATGGTGTGGGGATAAAATTAAGCATTGTATTAATATCCTTGATTGGAGATCTCCACAAACTGGAAAAATGGTCAAGTGTGATTGATTTTTATTAGATTTAGCAGCAGTCTTTAAAAAAATTGACACCAAGGTGTCGTTGGCTTTGGGTACATTCACCAATGGCTTGTTCTTACCTTTCCCAGAAGTTTGAAAGCATGATGTTTTACAGACCCTCATCCACCTCAGGTGTCCACAAGGTTTCTATTTTGTCCCTCCTCCCCCACTGTGTATTTGAGGACAGTAGGGAATCTTGTGAGAGGAGTTGGGCACTGAGCTGTAAGTCTTCAATTCATCTGATCCTAATATTGCAGTTTCCTGGATGAGAAGGATTTGTCAGACATTCAGTCCAGAAAAGACAGAGATGATCGTGATTAGGAGGGAGAAGGAATTAGAGAATTGAAAAGCGTTTATGATTGTTCAATCTGATGAGTTGGTGTATCCTACTCTTGACAAAAAGGTTAATGTTGAAGATTATCTTTGGACCCCAGACTTCTTAGATTCCCAGTTAGCAATAGTGTGTGGAGTTTTTTTTTAATTTGGCGCATCTGTGGTTCGCTAAGAGGTTGTGTCCTTTCCTTTGTGTGAACCTCACTAAACTCGTCTGTGCACTTGGATTATTTTTAAGCTTTCTTATCTTTCCAGATGCAAAACTGATATGAAATAATTAAGGGACAATATTTATATTAATTTGGATCTTACTACATAGGTTGATTGGTATAGTACAGCCATGGCCAACCGGCGGCTCGTGAGCCGCATGCGGCTCTTGCCCCCCAAAAGTGCGGGTCGCGAAGCTGCTCCTGCGCCCCCTGCCGGCTCCTGCCCCAGCTTCCTTGTGCTTACTGGGTCAGAGCTGTGGGTTTTTAAAAATGGCGCCCAAGATGGAGGCCATCTTAAAGGGGCAGCCTCCTTTTTGTGAAATCATTTTTTTTAATTTTTTTGTTTTTGCTCGACAGTTCTGTTCTGGTTTTTTGTTGTTGTTGTTTTGGGGTTTTTTTAAATGAAGAGAGACAAACATTGGTAGGCTGAGCCAGATATAATTTAAGCAATATAAACATACATTAGCTATATTAACAACTTAATTTGGAAGTGAGCATAGTGGACCCAGTCATGAACTCCTGAAACAGGTACAACTTCACTGACTTTGATGTGGGTTCTGTCTGTATCAGGTTTTAGAACATTTATATAATGATTAAAGTATTTTTGTAGGAGCAAAAGGGATTTGGAGGCAGAGCAAAATTGACATATATGGATTTACAAAATTAGGACCTAATCCTATAATTTTTACCCATGCAAAATTGCTATTGGCTTTAGTGGTGTTGCAAGGAAGGCAGTTTGACTGTGATTATTTCTATGTAAGGTCTACAGGACATAGCCCTTTTATTATGTAAAAAACTTGATAAACACTTTTGTCAAATATAGGTAAGCTTGAAAGGTTTAAATTTCGGTCAGTAAATGTCTATAAACATTGATTTCACCATGCACACACACACCATCAAAAAATTGACAATCATCAGAATTTACAGACATACAAAATAAGAAAACTGCTGCCAGAGAAATTTAGTTTGATTTTAAGGTTACTTTGTATATTTTTCTGATGTTGACAATTAGTATAACACTAGCTTTTTGAATCTCAGCATCTGTCTTAAATATTGTCTGATTCCCACACTTGTGAAATCTGCAAATATTAAAATTGAAATGGATAAAAATCAATATTATCTGTTAATATAAAAAAATTGAATTTTGCCAAACTTTAAATATATGCAGTTTTACAAACCAGTAAGCTAATGAAACAACTTCTTCTCCAAGCTGCTGCTTGCAATGAAAGGACTGGGTCCTGAATATACCAATACCTCCTTGCCCCACTCTTCTTTGATGTGTGCCCTATCAGCTTTGACACTGTAAAGCTACAAATGGGGAGAGAGGACTACAAGCTGTAAAATATATAGCAGAAGTGCCTCTCTGATATGACAACAGTGTGAAAATATATTGATATAGTGAAAAAGGAGCATCTAATGAACTAAGATATATAGACAAATACAGATATATCAGCATGATGCTGATCTCATACCAGTTTTACTCAGATTTATGCTGATATCCGAGATCAGAATCAGTCAAATATGACGTGAGTGAAGTGAGGGTTTTTTTTTTTCTTTTCCTAATGATTAAGTAATGGATTCTGTGACTTTCAGGAAGCTCTGTGATATTTTACACCCAAGGCAACAGGGCTGGAGCTGTCAGCCACCACAGGCAGTGGGGGCACCCAGAGTCATCAGCTGTCGTGGAAAGTGGGGGTGTGGCTCTGGAAATGTCAATTGCCACAGCAGGAGGTGCGAGACCCTTCTCTTTCCCACAGCAGGGTTTGGGTTTTCATGCCCCCACTTAGGGCTCAGGCTTCCGTTGTCATATCACGTCACCTGCTCCTCTCCAATTATTTTTTAGTAAAAGTCAGACAGGTCGTAGGCTTCTGTGAATTTTTGTTTATTACCTGCAGTCGGTCCTTATCTTTTGCAAAAAAATAAGCATGAGAAAATGTTAACCTTATTAATGATGATAGGAGTTATTTCAAATGTAATTATAACACACCTTTCATTTAAGTGAAAGCATGCAAGAGTTATGTTGCAATGATGCTAAACACTAGTATGAAGTGATGTTGTTCTAGTGCACCACTCCCTATGCATGCCTGACTGTAAGTGGCACTGTTGCTGAATTTCATTATCACCCTAAAATTAATGGGTCAACTCCAGATCCCATTTAAAGCACAACAGAATGGACAGTGTGGGGAAGTATGCATGGCTGCTACCTATACTTTATCTCTTTTGTGGAGAGAGGACTTTGGTCTCTAAAGGATGATAGTTTTGCAGCTATCATAAACACTGTGTTTTAAAAAGCTGCTTTTAGCCACTGGTTCATGTTACTTTCACATTAATAGTACTTGTAAATGAATGTCTTCAGGCAGGACATTTCTGTTAATGGAGTTGTGGTCAGTCACCTACTGAGAGAGAAGAGTAGGTGTGTGGTGTTTTTTTGTTTTTTGTTTTTTTCAAGATCACATAAATGTTGAATAAATGTTGCATTGCCATTTTCATTAATGTACACACAGTAGAGATACTAGCGTTTGTTTTCCTTGAAATAACTTTCTTTGTGTTTCTGAGTTATGATTTGTGAAATTCTGACACCATTCAACCATAGTGCAAAAAGTAATAGGCTGCCATCTGCCTGTAGCATGAATATATTTCTATTTCAAGTTAGAATCAAAGAGATGCAAGTGGCAGAAAAAAGGCTTTGATGCAGAGTAATACATAACTTTCTCACCAAAGGAAAAGTTACAGCAACTACCCTTTGTAAATTTTGTCTCAGTAAGAGAAATTGTGTAAAATGAAGGGAATTAAATTCACAGGCTGAAATAAGACAAGATTAGCAGATTTTGGCTGGAAGATCCAGGTGCAGCTGGTATGAGGAAAATCACTAGCTGTATAGTTTAAATCATTTGGACAATAGCGGTTTCTTGACTATACTGCCAAAACACCCCTCTGGAGTATCTAGGCCAGGGCTACTCAACACGTGGCCCGTGGGCCGCATGTGGCCTGCAGCCCGTTTGCTTGCGGCCCGCGGTGCAGTTTGGGTTTACGCAGGGCTCAACATGTAGCTCGCGGGTGGGATCCTTTGAACATGGCCTCCAGTGGGAACATGCTCCACAACGGTGAGTCAATATAATGGTCTTCTGTTGATATGATTTTAATAGTTAAATTCCTGGACTGTCATTGTCCATTAAAAGTTCTGTCATATGGGTGGAAATCGGGTCAATAGTGCATTTTATTAATATCAGCAGAACTGACTTAAATGGGGCCTGCGTGTTGTATAGTCTTGCCTTAATCTTTGTATACATGCCTGTCAGTGTGAAAGGAGTGTGTGTGTGTGTGTGTGTGTGTGTGTGTGTGTGTGTGTGTGTGCACACACACACACACAAAATATCCTTGAGATACATCAGTGGTATTTTCATCCTCTGAACAGATGATCTAAACTCTCTCACAGATTTCCACCACCACTTCAACATCTACCTGTCCATCGAGTTCTCTCCGGAATGCTCCAGAGTAGCACTAACTTCCAGTCAGCTTCACAATGGAACCCTACAAACAACCATATACACGAAACCCACAGATCACCACACTTAACTTCACAGACCCAGTTACTACCCTATACTCACCAAGATAACATGACATCTGTTATCTAAAGCCAGGCACTCGGCTATCGCAGAATATGTGCTGAGGAAAAATTCAGATATATAAATCTTTACACATTCCAAACCACCTTCACTAAGAAAACACACATATATATAATTTGCATATATATGCAGCCACACTTAAGTTGCGGCCCTCGGCATGTGCTGAGAGTATCATTGTGACCCCCCAGGGCTTCCAGAGTTGAGTAACCCTGGTCTAGGCATTGTTGGCAGCTCCAACAGTACTACAAAACTTTGTGTTCTGAGAGCTCAACGGATGAAATTCCTGCCCTATTGAAATCAGTGGCAAAATCCCCATTAACTTCAGTAGGATCAGAATTTCACTCAAGAGTTTTACTGCCACCTGCACTGGTGTTTGAAGTGGAAGAGAACTCCCATTCCTGTGCACAAATGGCCCTTAGTTTTTATGAAATTTGATAACCACATCTCTCGCAAGTGCTAGTGATAAGTCAAGCTGCATTCTAGTGACTAGATGATCCAAACAAGTACATATTGTAGCTCATTCCAGGAAGTGTTATGCTGTATTTATAAATTATCAACACAATGTAGTGTCTGCAGTTGGTATTTTTAAGAATTGTTGTGTCTTCTTAACATGATGGGCAAATTCATCTCAAGTGAAATGCCACTGAAAACATTAAACTTAATGCTAACGTGTATTTTTCCTGTTGAATGCTGGAAGGAGTTTAACCATGGGATGTTATGATTTACTCCGTGACTGTTTTAAATATGATTTTGCTTTGAGGTAAAATTTGGAATTATTAGATAATCCAGTGATGTAGTGTGAAAACATTTATATGTATGTATATATAAGCTATATCTATACTATATCTATACATATAATATATATATATATACACACATACATATATGTGTGTGTGTGTGTGTGTGTGTGTGTGTGTGTGTGTGTGTGTGTGTGTGTAATATGACTGCACACAGAGTTATAATTACATACGCTAGATGGGATAGATGTTAATGTCAATAATACTAGTGCAAATTTTGGTCTCTGTAACCCTGGTCCAAATGGAATTGCTTTGATTTTATGCGTGTTTAGGAGAGATCAGAATCTGGTCTATAACACTTGATTTATGCCTGACCTTTTGAATATTTAAATTATATTTGTGCTAAGAAAAATAATCTTATGATATAACTTACGGTGCTATAACCATAGATAGAATAAAGATGTATATTGGCATATAGCATCCACTATATTCAGAAATATGTGAATTTCTGAAGGTGTAGAGCAGGGGTGAGCAATAATTTTTTGCCAGGGGCCACTTCAGAAATTTTTGAAGTGGCTTTGGGCTGCACCAGAAGGGGCAGGGCCAGATACTTCCTTGCTTCCCCATCCACAGAACATGATTGGTCTGGGGGTGGGGGAGAGTGTAAGTCTTTGCCCCTCCCTGATTCCCCCTAGGCACACATGCCCCTGGCGGTGGGAGGAGACTTTATGCCTCCCCCTTCTGCCCCCAGGCCAATCAGGGCTTAGGGGCAGGGGAGTGCGTGAAGTCTCCCTCTGCCTTGCCAGGAGTGCGTGGCATTTCTAAGTGCTGTGCGCTCCTTGCAGGGCAGGGGCAGGGTGGAGGAAACTTGCGTTCTCTCCCAGGCCAATCAGGGCTTGGTGGCGGGGGAGCGCGCGCAGACTCCTCCTAACCTGCCAGGAGTGCGTGGTGCTTCTAAGCGCTGCGCGCTCCTAGCAGGCTGGAGGAAACTTCATGTGCTTCCCCCACCCCTAGACCCTAATTGGTGTGGTGGGCGGGGGAGCGGCAGGGCCTCCATGGGCCGGATCAACGCGCTTGGCGGGCTGGATCTGGCTCACGGAGGCCCTTTTGCCCACCCCTGGTGTAGAACTTAGTTCAGAGAAAACTAGAAGAAATTTAAGAATTCTTCCTTTTTGATAAATGTGCTTTACCTTAAACAGATTTGAAAATAAACTCTCTTTTTTGGTTGACAGCTCCAATTCTTTTCTAATCCACTGCAGATAGTCTGAAAGGAACATGCTGGCTGAATATCCAAGACAGTCGCTGTGAAGTGAACATCAATGGTGCTACACTGAAATCGGAATGTTGCGCTACTTTAGGAGCTGCTTGGGGCAGTCCTTGCGAGAGATGTGAATTAGGTATGGTTCTAGGCTGTAATTTCTTCCAGCTTTCACAGGAAAGGATAGAATTATCACTGGATAAAATAGTTATGCCTCAGTTGAACCATCTTTCTTATCAGAGTATTTTCAGTAGAAGAATGACAAAATGAGGGCAGTGGTTAGTGTAGCTTTTAAGCCTCACTATGTGAAACCCTTTGTAAAGTATGAAGTCCACTACTAAATTACATTTTTTGATTGATTTTAAAAAAGGATGAGTTTTCATTTTTCCGATAGCATATCTGTGTGTGTGGGCAAGGCTAGGGGTAGCAAAGAAGAAATATGTAGTGAAAAATCTGCAAGTCGTCTGTTTTCTGAAGGATCTGAACACTCAGATATTTAAAAAACAAGCAGCCTTTGTACTGCCACTGTCGCTGCTTTATGTAAGGTTGTTTTAGCCCTCTTGGTCCCAGTATATTAGAGAGATGAGGGGTGTAAGGTAATATCCATAACTGGTCCAGTTTCTGTTGGGGGGAGAGAAATGCTTTTGAGCTTCCATAAATCCCTTAAGATCTGGGAAACTAACTCAGGGTAAGACTACACTAGCTCGTTAGTTCGAGCTAGGTAGTATAATGAGGGCAACCAGAGTTGCAAATGAAGCCCAGGATTTAAATATCCCGGGCTTCATTTGCATCTTCCCGGGCGCCGCCATTTTTAAATCCCCCTTAGTCCGAACTCCATGCCCGCGGCTACATGCGGCACGGACTAGGTAGTTCGAATTAAAGATCCTAATTCGAACTACCTTTACCCCTCCTGCAATGAAGGGGTAGGAGATTCTTGGGATGGGTTCTTGGGGGATGAGTTTACAGAATTTCTCCTGGAATTGTTTGGGGAAGGATTTGATCATATCCTTAAATTCCTGGTTCAATTGTGGGACTGTCTCTGAATTCTTTATAGTAGGTGGTGTCAGAGAGCCCTGTTAATGTCCATTAGCCTTGTCAATGCAGTCATTGTGGTTGAGGAACTTGGGAAGAGCCACCATATCTGGCCACAGCCCTCTAACTGAAGGAATATTGGGACTCATAAAAACCATCCTCAAAACCACTCACCACACTTTCAAAAGGCCAGTTTCCTCCAGGATGCAACTGACTTTCTTCACAAACTCTACAACATTAACAACCTCCCCTGCAGAACCCCACCCTTGCCACCATTAATGTTGCTTCCCTCTGTGCACCAACACCTCTCACAATGATGGCATCGCTGTCTGCCCCACTATTTACAAAACAATGGACAACCCTCAGATATCCACTGCAAGCATGTTGCCAAACTCCTCCATTTTATCCTTACCCAGAACAATTTACATTTGACAAAAAAACAATTGGCTGAACCATAGGAACAGCCAAGGGTACTAGGATGGTTCCCCAGTATGCCAACCTGTTGGTGTGCCACCTTGAGGAAGAATTTTTGGACAAATACACCATGAAACCAGTGATATCCTTGAGATACATCAGTGGTATTTTCATCCTCTGAACAGATTATCTAAACTCTCTCACAGATTTCCACCACCACTTCAGCATCTACCTGTCCATTGAATTTTCTCTAGAACATTCCAGCGTAGCACTAACTTCCTGGAAACCAGTCAGCTTCACAATGGAACCCTACAAACAACCATATACAAGAAACCCACAGATCACCACACTTAACTTCACAGACCCAGTTACCACCCTATACTCACCAAGATAACATGACATCTATCATCTAAAGCTAGGCACTCAGCTGTCACAGAATATGCGCTGAGAAAAAAGTCAGAGATATAAACCTTAACACATTCCAAACAATCTTCACCAAGAACATTCACTCCGCCAGAGAAGTAGATTGCATCATGGAGCATGCCACCCAAATACCCTGAGAGAACCTGCTTCAGTACAGAAATAAAAACTCCCCTGACCACTAGCTGTCACTTACTACCCCACACTGGAACTCACATGGAGTAAAATCTAACTATTGCAACACCTACTCAGATAGGACCCCTTCCTCAAATAGATCTTTCCTGAACTCCCTCTCTTGGCCTTGAAATAACCCCCCAACCTCCCCCTCATCATCAGAAGCAGGCTCTCCACAGACCAACTCAACTCAAAGCAACACCAGACCCGTAAGGCTTATCAAGACTACGCTAAAGTGTCGAAAGAGGATATGCTCTTCCTCAAATAATGAGGTTTACGTGGCTTTTTGACAAGGGGGGGGGGGGTTCGCCGAAAAAGCCTCATCTAAACTACTTTCACTTTCAAAAGCTCCGTGGGAATTATCCTCTTTCGACACTTTAGCGTAGCCTAGATAGGCACTTACAGAACAACAGATGCAAAACTTGTATCTCCATTGCTACACTTATCAACACTTCCCTCAAGACATCTCTCAAGATCAATGGGTACTGTACATGTTCATCACACCATGTAGTGTAGTGCACAAAATGCTCCAATAACAACTGTGTGGTGAAATCAGACAACCACTACACTGTGGCATGAAATCAAGCAGACAAATGATAAAAGACAAAAACATCATAACAGCTGTGGGTGCACGCTTTTCACAAAGTGATCACAGTATATTTGACCTCTTAGTCCAAAGGAAACATATCCAGCACTTTCAAAAAATGAGCCTGGAAGCTTCCCCTCATATTAGATACTAAAAATTAAGGACTGAATAAAGACACTGGAATTATGGCTTATTACAACAATCTGTATTTTGTTAACATACCTCCCACTAGTTGCATTCCCTGCCCCTGGAACTTCCCTCTTATGACTGGAGCGTGTTCACGAACCACTTCACCTTGAATGGCCCCTTGAAATATGTGTTTACTACTTATGTGAAACAATCTGTCTCACCTTCTATTTAGCTGTGACACTCTAGATATGTCTATACTGCAAGGAGATATCCTCGGCTGGCTCATATCAGCTGACTCAAGCTCACAGGGCTCAGGATAAGGGAGCTTTTAAATAGGGATGTAAAGTTTTGATTAATTGGCTAATCAAATAGTTGATGCGATTTACATTGACTATTTGATTAGTTGATAAGGGCGGCTCCATCTTTGAACAGGGCTGTTGCTACACTTCAAAGGCAAAAGTGCTATGGGGGGCATGGGGCCAGTGGGGGACTCAAGCAGTGTCCCGCTGGCCCATGCTCCCCGCAGCGTTTCAAAGCATCAGTATCACATGGTGCCAGAGGTCAGCAGCCTTTGCTTTGAAGCAGCCTTTGCTCTCCCCCCTCCCTTGCTGCCTCTTTCTGATAGAGGCAGCAAGGTGGAGAGGAAGCAACTGGTCAACTGGGTGACTAGTCATTCACATACCTACTTTTAAATTGCAGTGTAGATGTTCAAGCTTAGGCTGCTACCCAGGCTCTGGAAACTTTCCACCTCACAGGGTCCTACAGTTCACGCACCTTGTTTCTCTACTATTACTGCTTGCAAGGTAGCATAATTTCTAAGTCGCAGAGCTTAATATCCTTTGGAACTGGAAACTGAAAGCAGGAATATCGTCTGAGCTCTCAATGTGTGTGAGAGAAAGGATCACAGCAGTTATTCTAAGGAGCAGGACAAATGGAAAAGAGAAAGCATGACTTGCTCAATGATGCAAGGGCATGCAAATTAATTCTAATTGCTCGTGAGACTTAGGGCATTCCTGCACTTGCTTTTTAAGTGGGCTCCTAATACTAAGAATATGCCACCATTCAGCTTTTTTAGGCCATTAATATAAAGTTCAAGGAGGAAAGTCACAAAATTTCTGATTATGATTATCTATTAAAGTCATATAATTCTGGAAATAGTTGTTCAGGTTTTTTTTTGTCTTGTTTGGTTTTGTTTTTTTGTTTCCAGATGCAGCTTGCCCAAGAGGATTGGCCAGAGTTAAGGGAGTTACTTGTGAAGGTAAAGTTAATTCTTTCTTACTCAGGATTAGCACATTTTTTTAACTTGAAAAAGGGGGTTCATCACTTTACATACTTGTTTTTGGAGAAGTTAATTACATTGACAGTTAGTGGTTGCCATCATAGGCAATAGTGACTGTTGAAAAGTGTTGCCCTACTCTAAGATGTTGGAGGAGCTGAAGGAAATCAAGGAAATCTCTGTTCTGATGGTACAGAACAAACTGAAACTTCTTGGGAGATTCCTTGAGGTCCCCACTAAATAAGTGGAATCTCTGCTCTTTTATCTACCCTCACTGTCTCACCTCCAGTGCAGGAAACCTTTCCATAAACAAGATGATGTAGTTGGATCATGATTATACCATGTTGGTTCATAGGTGTTGGAACAGCCCTAGATGGCTGTTGGTAGCCAGGGGTAGGAAGGAACAGTCTTCAGGCCCTAATAATGTGTTACTGAAAATATTTTGATTGCCATTATATAACGTTAAATCCTCAATAAGGGTGTAGTTACCTTAATAAAGTAAGAACACCTTTAAACTTCTTTTTATCCTTCATTTCACCTCAGATGTAAATGAGTGTGATGTTTTCCCTGGTGTTTGTCCCAATGGACGTTGTGTTAACAGCAGAGGATCCTTTCACTGTGAGTGTCCAGAAGGCCTGACGTTGGATGGAACAGGTCGAGTGTGTTTAGGTAAGAGCATGTTCACCTCTCACTGTTCCTTAGCTCTGAATGACTTCTCATGTGCTTTGCACAGTCTAAAATAGTTCTGTGGTTTCTGGAATGCATTATTCCTTGAAAGGTACTTTTTTTTAATATGCATAGTTATACCTTAACTTAAGGGTCAGCAACCTATGGCTCTGAGCCAAATATGGCTCAGTAGTGAGCCAGCTATTCTGCTCAAGCTCAGCCGGCCCCCGCAGCATGGAGACCGCGCTGGCGCTTCAGCCTCACAGCCCCCTGCAAGATTGGAGTGCCAGCACCATCTTCCTGCTGAGGAGAAGTAGAAGGGTGGAGAAAGCCCTGAGTAATGCAGTTGAGAAGCAGCAGCTCTGCGCTGCTGAAGTGTTGTTTTGCAGCATGGCCGCTCTCACTTGATCCAGGCTTATCTGAAAGGAGATGGTTTGCCTTCGCTATAGGGTTAGATCAAGTGTTTAGATTTCAGCATTTAGTCAGGATACTGATCCTCTAACACACAGAAGAACTGCTGAATAAAAAATTTTAAATCTTTGTGCTTCAAAAAAAAAATTAGCCAGCTGAAATTCTATTCTATTATTCATTTCTTCAGTTAACCCCTGAATTAGTTGCAATGATCAGCAAAACATGTCACACATAGGGCTTGTAGGGACCAAGGGACTCATGCTCAAACAGAGTAGTAATTATAGAAAAAGCAGCACCCGTCTCTCTCTCTCTCTCTCTCTCTCTCTCTCTGTATGTGTGTATATATATACACACACACACATGCCCAATCATATTTCTCTGGATCAATTTCAGCTATTGCAGACTGAGGATGTAGACAAGGTGCTTGGAAGAGTGCGACCGACCATGTGCTTACTTGACCCTTGCCCTTCATGGCTTATTAAATCTAGCCGGGAAGGAATAACTGGCTGGGTCCAGGGGATTATTAATGCATCTTTTAGATCCAGTATGGTTCCCTCCTCCTTGAAAGAGGCAGTGATAAAACCGTTACTTAAGAAGACTTTCCTGGACCCACATGATTTAAATAACTATCGCCCATTTGCTAATATTCTCTTCTTGGGCAAGGTACTCGAGCGGGCAGTGGCTTGCAACTCCAAGCTTTCTTGGAAGAAACAGATTATTTAGATCCATTTCAGTCTGGTTTTAGGCCTGGTTTTGGAACTGAAACCGCCTTGGTCACCCTGGTAAACTACTTATGCCAGGAGATAGACAGGGGGAGTGCATCCCTGTTGATTCTCTTAGACCTCTTAGCGGCTTTTGATACCATCGACCATGGTATCCTTCTGGAATGCCTGGTGGAGTTGGGTATTGGAGGCACTATTTTGCAGTGGATCCGGTCCTACCTGTCGGGACGCTTTCAGAAGGTGGAGCTAGGAGGCTGTTATTCGACCCCGTGGCGATTGTGCTATGCGGTCCTGCAAGGTTCCGTCTTGTCCCCTATGCTGTTTAATATCTACATGAAGCCGCTGGGAGAGGTCATAAGGAGTTCTGGAGGACGGTACCATCAATATGCAGATGACACCCAACTTTATTTCCCTGTGACATCAGAACCAGGTGTGGTGGTGACTGTTCTAAACAGGTGTCTGGAGGCAGTGATGGTTTGGATGAAGGCAAACAAGCTGAAGTTGAATCTAGATAAGACCGAGGTCCTGTGGATCAGGAGGCTATCTGTTCGGGAATGTGGCGTGGCACCTGTTCTAGACGGGGTTACTCTACCCCTGAAAGAACAGGTACACAGCTTGGGAGTCCTCCTGGACCCTTTTTTAGCATTTGAAAACCAGATTTTTTCGGTGGCCAGGGGTGCGTTTGGGCAGCTTTGTCTGATCTGCCAGCTGCGACCCTTCCTGAACAAGCATGCCTTGGCCACAGTGATCTATGCTCTTGCTACATCTAGACTGGATTACTGTAATGCACTCTATGTGGGGCTGCCTCTAAAGAGCCTTCGGAAATTTCAACTGGTCCAGAAGGTGGCTGCTCGAGTCTTAACTAATACTTGTTATATTGAGCACGTTATGCCACTGCTTCGGCAGCTGCACTGGCTTCCGGTATGTTTCTGGGCACAATTTTTAAGGTTTTAGTTATGACCTATAAAGCCTTAAATGGGTTGGATCCGGGGTATATGAAGGACCATCTTCTCCCATATGAACCTCCCCGGAGATTGAGGTCAGCTGAGGAGGCTTTGCTTCATGTTCCCCCACTTGTGGAAATAAGATTAACATCTTCGTGGAACAGGGCTTTCTCAGCTTTTGCTCTCAGGCTATGGAATTCTCTTCCTCGGGATATTCGAATGGCACCAACGCTAGCATTGTTCAGAGTCAGGCTAAAGCCATCCTTTTTACTTGTGCTTTTATTAATGTTTGAGTCTGTATGTGTATGTTCCTCTTCTCAATATGTTTTTAGCAGGTTTTATGTCCCTTTGGGGTCTCGTATTTTAAATGTTTATATATATTTGTATTGTGTTTAACATTTTTGTAAGCTACCTCGAATATTTTAAATAGAGAGGCGGGGTAAAAATATTTAAATAAATAAAATAAAATAAAGTATATAAAAATGTTTCCTGTGGGATGACAAAGTGACATCATCACATCACAGTGTCCACAGGCTGGGAGATAGGCATTGGCGGGTAAAAGACAGGGCCTTCTGCCCCAGGCCCTGTCCTTGGAGCCAAGCCCCATCCACTGCCAGCGCAGCCCTCTCTAACAGCCACGTTCAGAGCTGGCCCAGCCGCGGCCCAGCCATCCTCAGCTGCCGGGGACAGAGTCAGGCCTGGCCTGGCAAGCCACGGTTGGCCTTCCCCGGCCGCCAGGGACAGAGCCAGGCCTGACCTGACACACTGTGGCCTGGCCTTTCCTGGCTGCAGAACTGGACCTGGCGCAGTGTGACCCAAGAGAAAGGGGATTTGCGTTAGGGTTAGGCTGCAGCTGGTGGGGGCCGAGAGAGAAAGGGCCCCCACTGGTGCGAGTGGGGGCAAAAAGGGAGGAGAAGGGGCCCAGGCTGGCACAGCCTGGGTAGAGGGGAGGAGAAGGAGCCTGTGCTGGCAGAGGCAGGAGGGTGGGCAGGGAAGAAGGGGCCCGGACTGGCGTGGCCACCGGCTGGACCTCCCCAGTGATCGGGGGAGAGCTGGGGTTGCCTACCCTCATGAGAGCGGGGTTGGAGCGTGTAGCGAGCAGGGGGCACAGTCCCCTAGTTGTTCTTTATTGTGACTCAGAAAGAAATACTAAGTTTAATACACCATGTAGCTATTACACTCGTGGTTTTCCTGACCAATGAGTCAGTGTTAACATTACATTTTATAGTTTTCTAATGGCAAAACCTTGAATCTGATAACAAAACCTATGGTATAGGACCTTGCACCCTACATTTGCAAAAGTGATGCAGCATGTAATTTTTATCCCTAGCCCCTTAGTCTATACTTCTGGGTTAGGAGTAGAGCCATGGATATGATCTGTTCCTGCCTCATATGCAGTTTAATACACATAGCCACAGTTTTAGGCCATCTGGACCTTCTGGAAGATTATCAGTTTCTATCTGGAAACTCAAGCTAATTCAGAATGCATCATTTTGTGTGTGGCAGAATCAGTGCTCTGTAATTGACTGTGGCTGGCTGTTTGTTTCCAGGTGGAGGGTAATGTAGTAATTTGACCTTTAAAGTCCTACATGTCTTGGGGCCTGCCTATTGAGAGTCTGCCTTTCTCTCCAGGCCATATTGCCATAGTTATGATTTGAAAAGGCCTTTGATCTTGTTTCTCTCCATTGTAAAAGATCAGGTCTGCTTGTGAAGCATTCTCTGTAAAGGACCCTTTCCTTTGGAATGCTCTGTCCCCCAAGGTCTGAAATAGTCTACATATGTTGACATTCTTGGCATGCTGTAAAGCCCATCTGTTTTCAGGATGTTGATGAAGGGTTGAGAAGAGGCAGTTGAAGGTGGGATTTGCTTGGTGTGGGGGGGGAGGCAGGGTTTAATCTGTACTGCTCATGTGAACAATGTGATCTAATGAAGTGGGGGGGTGAGAAAAAAGTACTGCTGCTTTGGTTAATTTTTACTTTTTATTTGTTGTATTATTATTGTTTTAAATGTATGTCAAGGATGCACAGAGTTTGGAATGTGCTCCATTTGGTGTGGACTTTATATTAACGTCTGGCATCTAATAAATAAATAAATATAAAACATCTTTAGAATTCTACCATATGGGTACAGACCCCATTCCTTATCTCATCATGATGAGTTGTGGAGACACGCTGCAACAATTCAAAACACTATGAGGAAAGTTACCAGGCAAAAGGGCCTCTAGCATTTTTATCTTTGCATAAGGTAACCTCTTTTAAGCAACTTTTGATCCTGATTGTATATATATGCCTTAGTGCTTAGATATTATTGTAATGGGTGCTGTATTAAAAACAGAGTATCTGGAGTTGGATGTGAGATCTGAAGTTGTTCCAGTAGAAATTAGACTATTTTTCAATGGATAGAAAAGGATCATTTTTTTCCATTAGCAAACCTGTATTTCACATAACTAAGAAGCTATAAAACCTGGATTCATATGCCCCAAACTCTTATGTAGTATTAAATAAGACTTTTACCTGGTAATTTAAATGGACAGTTATTGGCAAAAGCTTGGCAAAATACAATAATGGACTTCAGGTGATTTGTGATTAAAGACATGTTAAAATTACAAATCTGAAATGTTTTCATGAAAAACTTTTTAACTCTGCCCGACAGCTGTGAGCTTCCCATTGCTGCTTGCAAATTCCCTTTTTGGAAATGGTATGGGACCAATGGATGCAGATGGGAAAACTGGCAAGCCAACTGTGCACTTTGAATAGATTCTGGAGCTTTTATGGTTTCAGTGGCGTTAGTACAGTTTTGGTAGCTGAAGTATGAGGAGCATCAATATTCTGACTGTTTTCTAAGAAAGGAAAATTATTTTTAAACTAAGCATTTTGAGGAAACTTCCTGATTTGACTTTTTTGATTTTTGGATTAGAGTAAAAAAGCATTTAGTTAAAAATTGAAATCAGGTTTCTGCCAGTTACCAGGTAAAATAATTTAATTAATGATTTTATTTCATTTATTAGAAAACCTCAGCATGGATGTCTGGGACTCTTGAAGATATTATCCAAAGTGACGTGCTCCGGTAGTTTTAAATCATCCTAGTTTTTCAGCCACTTTGAAATTTGTGAGCTTATAATGCTTTTTGGAAGGCTCTACTGTATTTTTGCTATAACCATTATATTCTTACTTTCTGTACATTTCTCCTAGGAAACTTACATTCAGTTTGAAAGTAAGACAAGCAGAATGTTAAAATAACAGCTCAAAACATATTGAATACATTAAAAAAATATAATATCCAAAGAGAGAGAAAGAAACTTAGAAATAACATCCCATTTGGGCGTGAAGGTGGGTGATTTAATTAAGGGGAAAAATTCCACCCGTCAAGTCCAGGAAATAAAAATTAAACCTGTGCTAGGAAAGTCTGTGGACACAGGCAAGAGAAGTTTTCCTTTAAATTATTCCAGTATGATACGTTATAGATATTGATTTGTCTTGAAGGATGTGGACTGTAGAAAAGATCATAACAAGCTGGCTTCCAGCTTCTTCTACCACGTTTAGGAGGGTTTTCTTCATCTACTATATATTTTGAAGCATTTGTTTGTGGATTTCTTTGTGCAAAATAAAGTCATAGTTCGTGATTACCTACACATACCAAATTTTGCATAAACAATGCTGCCATTTAAATTAGTTGAATGCACTACTTTTTATACTAGAATATGCTGGGTGAAAGGTTTAAATGATTATTTTTGTTTTTCATCAGATTAGATTTGAGTTCATAAACTGATGATTAGAGTTCATAAAAAATATTTGCTAACAGAATTCAAATTGAGTCACCTATTCAACAGTCATTTTAATGCAATGAAAATTTTTACTGTTACAAATGACAAAATAATTCAAATTTAGTTATGGAAATAGTAATGGAATCTTTATGAGTTTCTGATTCAAATTTGCTATCTATGGTAATTTATTCAATAAAATGAATAATGTTTGAAGTTGAAATCCTACAAATTTAAAATGGTTCTTTTACTTCCCTTTTGCAAGCACATCAATAAAAAAATTTCTATTACATGCATTTAATTTTTTGAACTTTCCTATAAGTGCAATCTATACAAAATCACTTTGCCCGGTCAATGACAGGACTCACCTGCTAGTAGAACTATATTTCCTCTGATATTGAACTTGAGAGAATATATATTTCATATGGAAGCTTACTCTTAGTTTTATTTTTGTTTGCTTATGGAACTCCACATCCACTCTGGCCCTTTATATAAGTTCCTGCTAGGGAGCTGAGCTCTCTGGAAAATCTGGCCCTTAAAGCTTTTTCATACAGGACATGTGTAGAATGTTACAAGAATAATAAGATCAAGAACAGAGTGGAGAGTGCAGCATTAATGCTTGGCTGCTTTGCCACACCTGATATGCATATAGAGAATGTTGTTATACAAAAGAAAAAAGGAAATAACTCAAAATCCAATCTAGTAAATATGTTTGATTTTGGTGCAGGCTTCCATTTCCCCCTTTTTTTCCTTGGGAAATGAGTATGTGTGTGTGTAACTGGCATCTTTATCGAGTTTTGTACAGTAGATTTGACTTAGACATTTTTGCCACACTTGATAATGTTATTTCCAGCCTCTGTGGGAAACTTTACAAGGAGCAATGTGATGCTTACAATTGGTAGATAGAGGTAAGAACTGATATGAAGGACTTCGATTTTAAAATAATATATATTACAACTTTAACTTAAGTCTACCACTTCATTTTGCCTGGGTTTAACCAGTAAATGTCAAACTGCTTAATGTACTACAGTGGATTTAATGAAAGCAAGTATGTGTTAGCAATGTGGTTGCTCTGTTTCTTGAGCAGAAAATAATTATACATCTTGAGGAGGCATGAAAACCATGAGGATTGCATTTCCAGTTCTTATACTTGTGTTGTAAATTGTTTAAATCAAAATGTACATACAGTACATTTACACATTACATTTATATTATTTTGAAGGATCTGCATAGAAAAAGTAAGTGTGTGTGTGTGTGTGTGTGTGTGTGTATATATATATATATATATATATATATATATATATATATATATATATATATATATATATAAAAAAATCTGTGTCATTTTTAGCTATTCCATCATCCCTCCCCATTCCTTCATTCTCCCTCTTGAGCATTAAAAAACCTAGACAATGTTTATTAAAACTTAATTTCTGGTCTAGTCTGTCATATGACAAATTAATATAACATAATTTGTTTTGGAGCTGTAAGATTGGCTTTCTTTCCATGTCAACAGTGGTCTTTGTATCAGAGTACTCTGAGTTGGTTACTTACACAGTGCATTTGTCTTCATGTTTTTCCTTGCAGATTGCAACTGTCCCCTTCTTCTGTAGAGTACACTGATCTATCTCCCATTGATGTAAATGAGACTTTTTCCATTAACTGACATCAGTCACAAAAGTTCTGTTGGCCTGAATGGAAATAGGAGCAGACCCTTAGTACTTACTCTGCAAATTATACACTGGTACTGGCAGAGTTTTGGAATGCTAACAGAGCACAGTCATAGATTTGTACATCAGGTTTCAATCTGGATGTTTAGAAAAGTAAATCTGGGAGAAATCAGAACTGGAAGGGGAAATCAATAAAATTAAATGCAGTATTATGAGCTCAGAAGAGTCAACCAGACCTTCCTTGCTCTGTTGAAAGAAATAAAGATGTAGGTTAGTGACACATTTATGTAGTTTCTTGAAACTTCTATAACTCAGTGCAGAGATTTGATAAGCCCCTGCCATATCCCTTGGGCCTGTACAGCTAGCCAAATATATTTAGGAAATGGGTATTTCCAACATGCTTGGAATCGGTATATACATGTAGATGTCTTGGCAATGACGAATCTTTCAGTAAACTACTGAACAATATCATAGAGGTTGTCAGCATTTCTATCATGAACACTATTTGTCAGGTATTCATGACTTGAACTTAAAAATTCCCCTTCAGGCTAGAAATATTCATTTTATGTCTAATCCCCTGAAAGTTATTTATATTTATGTAATCCTTTAAATTAAACAACTTTATTTAAAAAAAATTTGAATTATTTCTTGGCATGATGGAAAAATGCATCAGAAATTTGTGAAAACAGTGAGACATTCTGACAGGCTCTACTGAGAGATTTTGGGATGTTAGATTATGCGCATGACACTGTGCGGCTTGTTTTTAATGGGTGAAAGCGGGAAACGTAGAAATATGTACGCATACCCTTTGTGCCTTAAAACACACACATACCTGCAGTTACATATGTAAATTAGAGATGTAATGTTTAGCTAGCTAGTACAGTATGGAAATGTGGATTTTGCAGGCTGAATTTATCTTTTTGCATCTTTTTGGTAGGCCCATCCATTTGGATACACATTGGAAAATTTGTCCCTAAATATTACAGTAAATGAACTTACATTGAAGTATTCTTGTTTTTGTTTTGGTTTTTGTTGTTGTTGTTGTTACTCCTTTGGGCTATTATCACAAAGCCAACAAAAACCAGCAGAACATGCACGAAATTTTGCTTAAACTTGTATGTAAAATCTTCTGACTTCTTCATGGTATTAACCCAATATCACAATTTCAAATAAGAAGTCTGGTTTTTTGACTGTATATGTTATACTGTATTTATAAATTAAAGTATCTTTGAACAGTGAATAAATATACTTCTGCTTCCTATCAAATACACAGTCAATTGAGGGAAAACATTCATGTCATGGCAACAGTACATTTTGATGTTGTAATAATGCAAAGGAATTGAAAACTTTGTGATCTACACTTTTTTTTCTGAAGATACTTTTACTCACTGTGAAACAATACAGGTCTAGAAATCTATCAATAATGTAAGATTAGCAGTTCTTATGCATCTGTGTAGTTCATATGATGGAATATCAAATACAAATAACTGTTGATAAATAAGTCATTACATGTAGCAAGCAGTCATTCTGTAACATGGTATAATTACCTTTGTTATATAAAATGTGCAGATATCCGCATGGAGCAATGCTACCTGAAGTGGGATGAAGATGAGTGTATTCAGTCTGTACCTGGGAAGTTTCGTATGGATGCCTGCTGCTGCGCTGTTGGTGCTGCTTGGGGATCAGATTGCGAGGAATGTCCTAAGCCTGGTACCAAAGAATATGAGAATTTGTGCCCTAGGGGACCTGGCTTTTCCAACAGGGCAGATGTTCTAACTGGGAGGTCATTTTATAAAGGTAAAATCCATACTTCGCTATACATAGCTTATTGGAACAGAAAGGGGGTATTATTTGCATCTTTCAATCCTTAAAGGTAAAACACCAGTGTTTATATGATTGGAGCTGTTATCAGTTCTATAGTATTCAAATATAATAAAAATAGTTAGGAAATAATCATCTCCTTCCCCTTGGTGTATGGAATGTGTTTTGTGGCAGTATTTTGGACATACTGGAGTTAGGGGTAAGTTAAGAGTCTGGGAAGCCAAAGAGGAGAAGGTTATGATAGTCAAAGCAAGAGATTAGGATGCAGTCGTGGTTCTTGAGCATGTGAGTGGAGTGGAGAGAGGTGGCTATCTTTTGTAGATGATGATGTAGAGGAAAAACCTGCAGGCTTTAGCAACAGCGTTCGTTTTGGCTAAGAAGGAAAAAAATGTCTAAGATGATACTGAAGCTGATTCTGAGTAGAGAACATAGTGGAGACAGTACCAGCCGGGATAATGAAAAGAAGAAGGCCACTGCACTTTCCCTCTGCATGCTGCCTAAGTGGCTTTTGATTTCTCCTCAGACTGAGAGGGCTGGAAACAGCTTGGAGAGCTGGAGGTGAGAAATTGATGCCTGCATGAGGCCTGGGTTGGGGAGGGAGAACCATGGATTGTTCCATTCTTAGAAGGTGTGTGTGGGGCCAGAAGTGGGGTTACAGGGAGGGAGGTGAGAGGCAGAAGAGAGAAAGAAATACCAGTTTCTCCTCCGTAAGACTTAAAGTAATAAAAATATTTTTTACCTTTTCTGTCCTAATTTCATTATTATGCAAGGTGAGATTATCCTGAATTATTTTTAAATAAGCACATATACTGCAAAATCTTTCTTGAAAAATATTGTATTGTTTGGATGAACTTTAATTGTTGTCATTTTGCCTAACCATTGTTCAGTTCTGGTATTTGTTACTGTCCTCACTGGTAAAACTCCTATTAAATTCAATGTAAGTTAGCATGAATGAAGATTGAGATCTAATATTTTGTCGAGAATATAGCTCTATTTTTTCTTTTCTTTTGAACTTGCTCCAGCACTTTCCTCTACTCATACTGATATCTCCTAGTGTGACAACTCTCCAGGATTGGCCTGGAGTCTCCCAGAATTGGCATCAATCTCCCAATGACTATTGAAAACAATCTGGGAGATTTTAATAGGTTATTTTAAGAAAATAACATTACATCATATTGGGGGAGGAGGGGAAATCTCCTGGAATACCTTCAGTCAGAGATGGCAACCCTAATGTCTCCAGCTATAGTTTTGTTCCATAAAATAGATGCTTTTCAGTTAAGAGCATTAATTCAGTAGAATGATACCTACAAGTGATATGTAGTGCTCATCATAATGTGTTCAGGTCCTGAGTGCCTTTTTTACAAACAGCCCCTTTTATAAGCTCTGTACAAGGTCTGTTATAATTGCAGTCCCTGTACTATCAAGAATGTGGGGGCTGCTCTTTCCATACATTCCAAAGGGCTGTGTTGTCCTAAAGAGGAGTGAAAGTCTGGGACTATACCCCTGCTACTCTGTTGTACTAGTCTACAAAGCTGCTGAAAAGTCCCCATGTGCTTCAAGAATCTCAAAAAGAATTTGTGTCTGAGGGAGGCACAACCTCTCTGACCAAGTTATACCTGGTTCCATGCTGCCTCTTTCTTGGCTGTATCTTCTAGGCACAATCTAGTCCATAGGGATTCCTCATAACCATTCCGGCTTTGTTTTGAATTCACAACTTTACAGTGATAGCTGAAGTTCAGTTTCTAGAATAGAATTACTTCTACCAGCAAGAATGAAGCAACCATAGTGTACAAATGGCCAGCTCTATTTTGTCAGATAACTCAGAATAGCAGTTTGTTCAGATAAAAAAATGGTACTCAGTAAGAAGAAATGGGAAATTACCCCTCTTGATACAGTTTCTTCGGGAATCATTTAAATGTTCTGTTTTATTTTTTTTTCTTCATAGATATTAATGAATGTAAAGTGTTCCCTGGTATGTGCATGAATGGCAAATGCAGGAACACAATTGGAAGTTTCAAGTGTAGATGTAACAGTGGGTTTGCGTTAGATATGGAGGAAAGAAACTGTACAGGTAAGTCTTACCCAGTGAAAGAAAACTGCACCTATTTGGCTCAGTATGGCAATCTAAAAATTCGCTTATCCAGACCCTGCAGTCCTTGGCAGTTTTTCCCTAGTAAGAAATGCAAAATTTGGCTGTTAGTGTGAAGCTCTTGAGATTTCTTTCCATGCGGGATTTTTTAATAATTGTGTCTAATTTATTTTCATACATCAAAACTTTGTTAAATTTCTGTTAAAGTTGCTTGTCAAACTCCTAGAAATGAAATCACTAAGATTCAAGAAAATCATCTATTAAAGTAACATTTATATCTGCTCACATCCCTTAACCATGTACGCATCATAGCACTAAATGGACTCAGAGACTCCTTATTTTCACCACAAACTCACTTCCATTTACAGAATGCAGCCACTGAAAATGCATATATCCAGTTCCTTACAATCATACTTAAATGTGACATCAGGCATAAAACCGATTAGGGATGTAAGTTTAGGCTTGTCGGTAGTTGAGTCATTACTCGACTACTCGCTCCCCTGCCCTTGCTTCTTTGATACAGAGGCTTAAAAGCCGATTCCCCCCAGCACTGTCTCTGGTGTGGGGGGGGGGGGCATGCAGGGGAGGCAGAGCCCCAGGAGCTATCCCCGCTGTGATTCTGCATTTTAAGAGCCCAGTGGGCTCTTACTCCATTTAAAATGCAGAGCTGCAGCAGTCCTGAAGCTGGCACGAGCCAGGACTGCTTAGTCCCGGTCTGCACCGCCCCCAGGAGCTAACTCCACTACAGCTCTGCAGTTTAAATGTAGTAAGAGCTGGGCTGCCTGCATGCCCAGCTCCTACTACATTTAAACTGCAGAGCTGCAGCAAGGGTAGCGAGTGCCCGCCCTTATCGCATAATTGAGTAGTTGATGGCTAATTAACTGCTTCTTAACATCCGTAATACTGATAGATATGTAATATATGTTATTTGTACTTAAAAATAATCTATGGTCAGAGTTAAGATAGTAAACTTGTGTAATCGAGGAACCGGATGTATGCATCGTGAGTGAATGCGTATTGGAAATGGAAGAGTTTTTTTTATTCTGGAGTTCAGCAATCTGAGTGTTTGTGTTTGGATTATTTGATATATATGTAGTAAGGCATGTCAGGGTGGTCTGGATGTTAATGTTCTCACTACCTGGTGTTTTTCTTGGTTTTCTAGTGATTGTATTGGAAAATGCACTTGAGCAAACTTATATTTAAGTTAATGAGAGGTCTAAAACATTTTTCACAAAAGTATTTTTCCCACATTTTCATGGAAATTTTGTGCAAATGAGTATGTTCTGCTGCCATCTCTAGACTTAATGATTTTGTAATGTGTTTTTGTGTGTTGAATTACAAACAAAATGGGATTAGTGGGTAAAATTTGCAGGAGTCCAACCGTGCTGGACATAAGAGGCCCTCTGTAGTGACTTGCTATTCTGCAGGCCTCTGCACATGGTGCATGAATTATTGTTGAATTGCAAAAAGAGGACCGAGAGGGAATGAAATGAAGGCAAAAGGGAGACAATTTTATCCAGGATGGAAGTGTAAAGAATGTGAAACATTTAAAATTCCCTCTTCTTTATCTCCTCATCCCTGCTTCCCCCAACTCCATGTGTGTGTTCCCCTTCTGCAGCTCCTCTATAAACCCTTGTATTTGTGCAGTCCTAGTTCTCTGAGCCACCTATCCAGATACCTCCTTGCTACAGTCTCCTGATTACTTCCATACCTGACCCCCACAACTGCCATTATGCCCCCTGTGCTCTATTCCTATCCCGTGTTCTTTGGTTTTCATGGAGAACTATACCAGTTCTCTGCTTCCCAGTCCTCTGCGGCTCCTCCATTAATAAATTCAATTTTCTCCTCTAGCTATAGCCCCAATTTCTGATTTCTATTTCACTTGTAAACTTTATTATAATTTTCCATTGTTTTACACTTTTTTGTTTTTTAAAAGTGATTTAAATAGAGATTTCTATATATAAAAATAATTAGTGGTACTGAGGTTATAATAGAAAGCATAAACCAGGGAGCCTGTCTGGGTAGATCTGGACAGTTGAGTAAGGCAGCATGCTAAGGAGAAAGGCAAATAGTCTAGCCAAGGGGCTGAGGATTTAGTGAGGAGCATGTTACTCAGTCATGCCCCTCCCCCCCAGTCTTGGATATCCTAGTTCCCTGCATCACTAACCCTGCTGTACACCCAACTCTTCAGCTGCCCGTCTTGCTATCCTGGCTTCTATCCATTACCCCTTTCATGGTTTTTGACAGATGTGCTAAGGTTCCCCATACAAAGTTGCATTTGGAATAACTAATAAACTACAGCAATCCAAAAGTGACACTAAACTGCAAAGCTGAATGTGAAAGGAGTCATTTTAACTTCCTAACTTCTAAAGAAGTGAACCAGAATACTTCTAACTTTCCAGAAAATTAACTTTCTAGCTAGAAGTATGTGCTGTGAGTTTAGATACTTTTGGTTTGCTTACACACTATATGAGAGTAATCCCCATATTACTGCAAATCTCAATGCTTCTTTAGCTATGGATTCTACTGACATCTATATAATAACGACAATTCCGAGAGGGATGATGATATTCAGAGGTTTTCTATAACTTTGCAATTTGTAGTATGGTGCCTGTTGCGTAAATATCACCCCCCCCCCATTAAAAATATGATTCTAAAATGACACCTAATGGAAACCCACTTGTCACAAGGTTTCAAATCAAACTTACATTTCTAAAGTCACCTTGTTTCAAATCTTATATGACTCAATTTATCATTGAATCATTCTTTTAAAATATTAAATGAAATACTTAAATGCCTGTGTGTAAACTTCAGATTTCACTGGAATGAGTCACTTCTCCATTTGCATTAAAACAAGTTTCACCTTAAACGGTTTGATTTTTTTTTTTTTTTTTTTTTTTTTTTTGGTCACTTCATTTAATGTAAAATAGACATTGATGAGTGCCGCATCTCCCCGGACCTCTGTGGAAGTGGTACCTGTGTCAACACTCCAGGCAGCTTCGAATGTGAATGCTTTGAGGGCTATGAGAGTGGATTTATGATGATGAAGAATTGCATGGGTAAGTGTTGTGAGAATATATTTCAGTCCTTCCGTTTAGTGTTCTGAAGCCTGATATTTTAAACTGCATGCACACCTCATTAACATGCATAATTACTGTGACCGTGTGTATAAATCAGGTCTGAGTGAAATGAATTGGGTTTACAATTTCCTGCACACATTTTTGCATATGAACCTATTAGGGAATCATAGAATTATAAGTCAGGAAGTGCCTTCATATGGCCATGTAGTCCAGTACACAACACTGAGGGAGGACCAAGTATAACTAAACCACCTCTGACAGGTGTTTTTTTAAACTGTTCTTTAAAACTTCCAATGATAGAATTACCAGAGAGGCTGTGAAACCCTATTCTAGTGCTTAACTATCTGCAACATTTTTCTAATATCTAACCTAAATCTTCCCTACAGCAGATTAAGCCCATTATTTCTTGTTCTACCTTCAGGGGACATAGGGTACAATTGATCACCATCCTCTTGATAACAATTGCTATCAGGTCCTTCCTCAGTCTTCTTTTTTCAAGACTAAACATGCCCAGTTTTTAAAAATTTTCCTCAGATAGGTTTTCTAAACATTAGTTTTGTTGCGCCTCTCTTTACTCTGTCCAACTGTCCACATCTTTCCTAAAGTGTGGTGCCTACAGCTGGACACAGTACTCCAAACTGAAGCCTCACCATTGCCTACTATAATGGAACAGTTACCTTCCATGTCTGTCTTACAGCACTGCTTTTAATATTCCTGAGAATTATTTTAGCTTTTTTCGCAACTGCATCACATTGTCTATTCTTACTCAATTTATGATCTCCAGATCCTTTTTAGCAGTACTATTACTTAGCCAATTATAGCCGATTTTGTAATTTGTATTTGATTTTCCTTCCTAAGTGAAGTACTTTGCCCTTGTTATTGTTGAATTTCCTCTTGCTAATTTCAGATCAATTCTCGAATTTGTCCAGGTTGATTGAATTCTTATCTGTCCTCCAATTTGTTTGCAACACATCCCAGCTTGGTGTTGTATGCGGACTTTATAAGTATACTCTCCCCTCCATTAACCAAGTCATTAATAAAAATATTGAATACTACTGGATCCAAGACTGTTCTCTGTAGTACTCACTGGATGCATCCTCACTTCTGGAGAGCAAACTGTTGATGACTACTTTTTGAGTACAGTCTTTCAACCACTGCATCCACTTTATTGTGATTTCATCTATAGTCCCCTGTAAAATTGTGGATATCTGCTTTATATGTGCAGGTATCTGCATATGTGGTGGTGGCTATCCACGGCTCATTTTTGCAAATACAGATGCGAGTGCAGATACAAATTTTGTATGTAGAAACTTGAAAATTTGCAGATATCCCCTTAATATCTGCATCCACGGATATCAATGCGGATATCCATAGCTCATTTTTGCACATATGGATGAAGATACAAATGTTGTATCCACACATGGCTCTATTCATGTATGCTAAACTTCTGTAGTATTCTTATGAGAATGTAGTGGAGGACTATGTCAAAAGCTGGCTCCCCCCCCCCCTCCTATCCCCTAGGTGAGTAACTCTGTCAAAGAAGAAAATTAGGTTGGTTTGGCATGATTTGTTTGAGACAAAATCCATGCTGGCTGTTTCTTGTTACCCTGTTGTCCTCTAGGTGTTTAGAAGTTGATTGATAATTTGTTCCAGTATTTTTATAGAGTGTCCAAGTTATGCTGACTGTCTTACAATTTCCCTGATATGACTCCCCATTCTCCCCAGTCCATTTAAGATAGGTATTATATTGCCCCTCAGCTCTACTCTGGGAGTTCTCAAAGAAAGATACTTTGCAAGCTTTCTGTTCCTTTCTACTTTTGAATGATCGAACTTCATAGATATTTCTTACAGAACAGGAGTAGAGCTCATTCAAGAGCTGTTACTGTGCAATGTCATTGCTTACCAGATTGCAGGAAATGGAGAAGAGCAGTCATAACTTCAAAGAAATCTTTCTGTGAGCTTCAGATTCTGAATTACCTCCTGATGCTGACAATTGCTTTTCCCTTCTTCCCCTCCCCCTACTAACTGATCCTTAAATGTCTGTCATGTTTTCTTTCAGACATAGATGAATGTGAACGTAACCCTCTCCTTTGCAGAGGTGGCAGTTGTGTGAACACAGAAGGCAGCTTTCAATGTGACTGTCCTTTGGGACATGAGTTGTCACCGTCACGTGAGGACTGTGTGGGTGAGTTTGTTACCTGAGGATGACATGTATCTACGGTATAAAAGCTGCTCATGACTGACAAGAATGTGGCTCCAGGAATATCTACACATTCCTGTTCTTTTTTGTTTCTGAATTCCTTCAGATTGAAACCTCAGGTCCTGACACTGAAACGTCCTCAGTACGCTCAGCATCCATTGACTTCAATGGGAGTTGAGGGCTCAGAGCGCCATGCAGCAAATATTCAGCACCTCACAGGACTAGAATTTCATAAATTATTAAAGAGTCTTGGCAACTTTCAATTAAAATACATATAAGCACAGAGTAAACTACTCCATATAACAACAAAAGTTGGTTTCTTTGTGAAATGAAGCTCTCTCTCCATGTGCTTGGAGTACATTTTTGCTTTGTTTCACCTCTTCTGTGAAATATCATCTCTTCAGATGCAATGTTGTTTTGATACAGAGTCACTTCCGAGAATAATTTAAAATATAGTCTCTGACTATGCTTTCTTGGTGGCTCTGGCATTCTAGCATCCATTGTAGAACTGGCCTTTTGAATGGCAAATGGCTGATCTGAACAATTCTTCTTTTTCAGATATAAATGAATGCTCATTGAGCAATACTCTCTGCAGAAATGGCAAGTGTGTGAACATGATTGGAACATATCAGTGTTCTTGTAACCCCGGATACCAGGCCACTCCAGACAGACAAGGCTGCACTGGCAAGTATTGCATGCCTCTGCCTTCATACTTTTCTGTCCTCCCTTTTTACATTAATTTCCTGTAAAAACTAGTCAGAGCCAGCTGTAGTCACTATCCAAAGCAGCAACTGTTGGGACTTGCTGTTTCCAGAGATTTTTGAAAAGAGCAGATTGTTTACATTTAAATTGAAAGGAAAGAAAGCTATGTTGCCATCTTGCAAAACTTCTACAAAACAGCATGAGGGAAAAGTATTCCCATGATACTAACCTAATCAAATCTCCAGAAATTTAGCTAATATCCAGATGGTGGTGCTCATTTTATTCCCTGATCAAAAACAGCAAGGGGACCCATCTTACTTCTTTGACCCTTGATTTGTCCCGTTACCCCTCCCCATCAAATGTGGCACATATACTGTTTTGTAAATGCTGTTCTATGTATGTAAATAGTTTGATGGGGTGTGTTCTTCCTGTGCTTTATAACTTTAACCTTTGTTTATAGCAGTACTGAGTTATAATTATGTGTAGTATGTACATAGTGTAAAGTTATATAACTGTGAGGGGTTTAGATAGAAATTTGTGCTGTGGTTCATTGCTTTCACAGAGAAGTCTTAGAGTCGTAGGAATTTTCTTTCTACAGTGTCTTCTTTTACTTCATTTCCTTTCAAATTCATAAGGAGGGAGGGCTAAACAAAGTGTAAATCAATTATATAAAGTAAGAATAGAAATTCAATATGAGCCCATTCTTGAAAATGATTTCCTTGCTAAATAAAATGGCAAGAAAAGATGGCTTCTCCTTAGGAAAGCAGAGTTGTCAAGTAATGTAGTCCAAATATTATTTTCCCAGATATTGATGAATGTTTGATCATGAATGGAGGCTGTGACACCCACTGCACTAACTCAGAAGGCAGCTATCAATGTAGCTGCAGTGATGGCTATGCTCTCATGCCAGATGTCAGAACATGTGCAGGTAAGTGAGAAGATAAAATAATACTGTAGTGTCTTCATGAGACTTCATTTGAAAAAAATACCAGCATCATATTCTCTAGCTAAACAAAACGTATTATTTTAGCAGATCCTTATCTGTATGTGCTGCACTGTGATCTATTTTTGTTCCAGATATTGATGAATGTGAAAACAGCCCAGATATCTGCGATGGTGGACAGTGTACTAATATTCCTGGAGAATATCGCTGTCTTTGTTATGATGGCTTCATGGCTTCCATGGATATGAAAACCTGTATTGGTAAGTAACAAGAAGTTATATTTTAACAGGTACGTTGTGTGTATTTCCTGATTAATCACTGCAAGCATAATCAAATTGTGTAAGAAAAAAATCACTGAAAACCAAAATCTAAAGTATTTCTTAAGAAACTTTAATTGCCTGCCTCTGAAGAGAAAATATTTTTAAAGGTCTTTTAAGGTGAGATTGATCTAATTTGAATCCATTAACATTAAATGCTTTACGCATAATCTAAGTATTACTGCACAGAATCACTGTTGGGCAGAATTAAGGCTATTTTGGGTAGTTAACCCTTCATTTCCATAATGTAACAGATTTGAATTTCTTGAAAGTGTAAGCTTAACTCTGAACTCTTTGACTTTGTAATGCTTGATTTGGGGTAATGATATCATCTCTGTAATTTTTTTACCTGTCAATTACTGCTATAATTTAACTATATTTTAAACATTCTATTCAATTTTTTTTTATTTGCGAAGATTGTTAGGAGAAGAATAAACACACTCTCAATTTACATTCAGAAAACCTGTGAAGTTGTAAGGATATGGAATTTAGCACTTAGAGGTTAGGCAGTGCTAGAGTAAAGGATTGCCTGTGTATACCATGAAATGACCTACTGAAACGTATACTTAATAACGATGATGGATTTCATAATGAATGTTGCTTTCTCTATCTAATCCAATCTGTTTAAATTATCTAGGTATTTATATTGTGCCTTTTCACTTTTATATCTTAATGTACATGATTTCTCTTTTATTTATATTTTTTATAAAGCACAATTATCTATTCAATTTGAAATGATGGGAAAGAAAGCTGGTGATTTATTTGAAGAAATCAATTGAAATACTTTGGATTTATTTCTTCATTTTGGTTGAATTGTAACAATAAGGAAGATGATGATGGCATGTTTTGATATACAAAGTCTTAACAGCCTTCGTTTTATATATATGCTAGCCTCCCAGAGAATAAAATAGGTGAAAAGTAGTATAAAGAGGTGTCCTTGAACTGTAATTTTTCTTCTTTGTGCCTTTATCTTGTTGAGATGTTAAAATCCTTATGGGTTCTTGACTGCACACCAAGTCCACTAAGCTGGTCAGTGTTTTTGCAACCCAGTCAAAAGACAGGATTGATCTCTTCAACAATTCCCCCTCTCATGTTATTAGCTATGTTAGTGCTTATGAAAACAACTTTCCCTTCCATTGTTCTCCTCTGGGAACAGAAAACCTCAGGTTTGACTGTTGTACAGCAGTGGACCATGAGTCTGGATTTCATACTTGGTTAACAATATCATCCACTTTAAGAAGTTTGTGAAGTTGTTACTGTTTCTTTTTGTGGCTTCTTACTGTCTGCAACAAAGTACCAGTAGTTTGATCTGTAGAAATTTTGGTAACATTTTCTATTTACTTCATTGCATGTGTAGTAATGGAGATAAACAGATATGATTCTGATCCTACAGTAATGAGTTACTCCAATAAAATGTAAACATTGATGTAAAATGAGTGGCTGAACAGAATTATGCACTACCTACAAGTTTGCAGCTAGATCTGCAATTTTAATGATGCTATAGGGTTCAGAGTTAGCTAAACTTTTGGCTCATGATACAGTCTTATAATCTTATTTAAAATTGTAACTGAGAACCTACAGTTATGATTCATCAGGCAGTAGACTCTAAACACATAGCCTACGTCTACACTAAATTTATTCCTGTATTCTAGTGGGTGTTCTTAATGAAAAGTTTTTTATCATATATACAATTCTCTCATTCTAACTGGAAGGAGTGGGTGGCCTTCAAAAACAAACTTACCTCTCCCCTTGCATCTTTAGCCTCCACCATACAAACTGGTGAGGAACAGACATGATATTGGGGTGTCTGCAAGAAGGGATCAGTGATAATAGCATTGTACCAGCGTGATCTTTTCCTTTAATAGCCCAAGAGAGGGACAGGGAGCAGCTAACTCTATCCCAGAGAGAAGCCTTTCAGGTGGGTGCTGGAAATCGGATGACATGGCTGATTCACACCTCAGGATTGTCCTACACTCTCATCTGGAATAAAAAGGAGAGCTCAGCCATGAAGGCAGGGGATAGGGGGAATCAGGAGACAGGATAATCTCAGGCAAACAGAGCTGGAGACTGCAGTCAGGCTCCGTGGAACCCCTCCGGGTTAAAAAGGGGACTTACCTAGCAGCTGCCAGAGGACTCCCCCAGTCTGAACCTCTAACCAGATGGTTGCTATTACTCCTGTGTATATACTTCTTCCCCCTTTGCTTGGGAAAACAATAAACAGACCTCCCAAAGAAAGAGAAGAAACCTGACCTGATCTTAAGTCTTTGTGGAAACCCTCTTTGAAGACCAAATTGGAAACCTTTGCCACAACTGCTCCCAACTGGTGGAAATTCCCTGGACACGTTAGAGCTCCCTCCTCAATCCTCTTTGATTGGGGCTCCTCCACGGAGACCCTGGAAAATGCAGAAGAGTCCTTATCTGCATTGAAGTTCAGAGAGATCAGAACTATAGGGATACATCTGAAAACCTTACAGATCTTCCAACTCCACTCTTGCAACCCCTATTTAAATTTGCACCTGTTGTAACTTATACTTATTTCTTTCAAAATCAAACAGAGAACCCCAAACAATGACTTGTCATTCTTACCACAGTAATTCCCTTCACTGGCATAACCTGGTGTTATCATTTCATTTAAAAGGAGGTATAAAAATATTGGGCAATATTATTTGGAAGGTTCTTGCACCCCATCTCCTCTGACATCACTGTGTTTTTTAGTAATATGAATCATGGCATCCTCATGAATTTCCTTATTTGGCTGTTTGCCATTTATTTGATTTTAATGCTTGTCCTAATATAGGGGATCCGCTGTCCCTTATAGTTATAATCCAAACTTCAATCACTGGTAAATGTTTTCATTTAGATTTTACTTATGTTTCAATTATTATTTTAATTTTATTTTTTCTAGTGACACTCTACAGCCTAGAATACACTCTTAGATATGTCATTCATCAAAATTTTAAATAACAAACAAACCTGTAAAAATTGAAGTCAGTTTGAAGTAGAGCTGTCAATTTATGTGCATTAACGGCTGCAATAAATGCAGGGAAGGATTAATGCATTAATTTTTTTTAACACATTAATTGCAGGTGTTAATGCTGCACTGCCCCTTTGAAGCGCTGCTCTGGTGCTTCAGAGGGGCAGCACATTAGGAGCCGGGGATCAGCTGGAGCGCCTAGCTGATCCAGGGCTTTGCCTTGCGCTGCCCCTTTGAAATGCCGCAGCGGCACTTCAAAGGGAGTCAACTGGGGACTCCAGCTGACCCCAGGCTCCCATGGTGCTTGCTGCCATTTGGAAACTCTGGGGTGGCCTTTCCAAGGGGCAGCGCTGCACCAAACCAGGGTCAGCTGGGTACTCCAGCTGATCCCAGGCTCCTGCGGTGCTGCCTCTTTGAAACGCTGCCACTGCGTTTCAAAGGGGCAGCTGCACTGAGCTTGGGGTCAGATGAGGACTACAGCTGATCCTGAGCTTCTGCAGCGCTGCCCCCTTTGAAACGTCACTGCAGTGTTTCAAAGAGGCAGTGCACGCAATTAATCGTGATTAAATTTTTTAATCACGTGATTAATTACGATTAATTTTTTTAATTGCTTGACAGCCCTAGGTTGAAGATAATTCAAGACTAGAAATGGAGTTACATTTGTTAAATAAATTGTTCTGTGAGAGAAGGTCTTAATAGCACAGCTACAATATGATAACTATGTCTGAGTTTTAAAATTGGTTTTACATTATTCTTTTAACAAATCGATTTCATTTTTCAATATTCAACTGTTATCCATTTTGAAAATGCTGGTGTATTTGCACAGGAGCATCATTCTTAGCTGTTTAGAGAATTGCAGAAATGAAGTAAGGAATGGTTGAAACAGTATGTTGAAAACTAGCAATATCTCTGAAATCTAAAGTGATCTTTGAATATTTTACTAATAGAATTATTGATTACTTCTGACTTACATTAAACTCACCTGAAGGGTCAAATATTTCTAAAAAATAGCTTAGTCTGTTTAATGGATGTAAATGTCATTCATCATAATAATAATAATAAATAATAATTAATATAATATATGCACCTGCAGATGTAAATGAATGTGATTTGAATTCAAACATCTGTATGTTTGGAGAGTGTGAGAACACCAAGGGATCCTTCATTTGCCACTGTCAGCTAGGATATTCGGTCAAGAAGGGAACCACTGGATGCACAGGTACAGCATTTGTGTTGTGCATTATAGTTGTTATATTTTATGTCACAGTGGGCAGGCAGTTCCTAGATGGATTTTGTATGTTATAATAATTATTTCTAAGATTAGATATGTACATTAATTTTAGAGAAAAAATGCCCATCAATTAAATCTGAATAGCAAGAACAAGATAAAAGAAAAGAGAGAGGAGGGGGAAGAAAAGATGATGATGAACAGCAACTGAAACCAGATGCAGTCCTTTGAACAACCTGTACAGTGTTAAAGTCAAACAAGCTCTACAAATCCAAAAGTGGAAGCAAATCCTACCCATGATCACATGGCAGTTACTATTCTACACTGCTTTGATGGATGCTGTTTCAGCCTAATGACTCTCATCCTACTCTCTATGCATTGCCATACTGGAAGCTTTCATGACATCCATCCTTCATTTTTCTGCAGCTAAACATCATCCTTTATACTATAAATGTGGCCGTGGATATTTCCCAAACTGCAATGCCTAGCAAAGTTGGCAATTGTTATTAAATAGAATAAAATTTTTAATCACAGAAGAAGAGGGTTTCCCTGAGTTATTGTATCAAATAGAAATTTCAGTTTGCTCTTTCACTTACTATTTTTAGTTTTTTGCAATGTTTGGTTTTATTATAACATGGCCAGAGTGATGATATTATAGTATATATAAAACTGAGCACAGAAATTTTCTTGAATATACATATTAACTATATTTGAACAATTTTTGTTTTTAAAGATTGTTGTTTTTCTCCTATTTATCAATTATGTGTTCCTCTGTTAGAATCAAATGATCTTAGCACCTCAAAAGTGTTATATAGCAACCGTTTTACATATATTTTGTATTATATTCTCATGGAGCATAGTAAATATTTTTTCTGTATGTTCCATGGACATCACCCACTTCCAGTAGCTAAAGGGTTTTTTCCCTATAACTTGGCCTTTAGAGATGTTTTGCATAATTGTCAAAAACCTGTGTTAGTCCTTTTTATAAATAAGATTTGCATATGGGCTCAGAGCTCTGTTGGGCACTGTTTTAAACACACAGAAATAAATAACATTTGCATAAGATTGCATGAAGATTAAATAAAATCCTGATATTGTAAGAAATAAACTTAGTTTTAATATATATTTGCAGATAAATAAAACCTTGTAAATATAATAGACTATATACTGCTTAAATAATTATACAGTGTTTTTATTTTGAAATTATGCAATGGATATATTCAGTGTTTTTGGGAAAGGAATCACATGTCAAATTTCCAATATTTCAGGCACTGAACTTTTATTGATCAGTTGTTTTGCTTTGTTAGATGTGGATGAGTGTGAGATTGGTGCCCACAACTGTGACATGCATGCCTCATGCGTTAATGTGCCAGGAAGCTTCAAATGCAGCTGCAGAGAGGGGTGGATGGGAAATGGCATTAAATGTATTGGTGAGTGTGTAATTACTGAAGTATTTGTTTGGCTGAAAAATTTTTAAATTGGACTTATCTGACGATTTGAAAAAATCATTTTATGCCTTTACATGTAAAGATCTATAGCAGATAGAGAAATAGGATTCTTGTATTTCTTTTACTTTTTCTTCACAGAACAAAAAAAAAGCTTGCTTCCATCTTTTGTCTAACAGTTTACTTTAAACAATGTAATATGAAATGGTTCAAGTCAAAATACTTATGTTGGCTTACAATATTGGAAAGAAATGGAATACTTCAGCGTAGACATCTTTTGATGCGTGTCCAGCATTTTTAAGCTAAATTCAATCAATTATAGAGTGGAGAATGAATTACATATTTTTCCAAAGCTTATGAAATGTCAAGATGAGTAAAATGTTAAGTCCATTAAATTCAAAGGGAAGGAAACTAAATGTTTTATGGGATTTTGTACCATTGACGCATAGAAGATCAGTTTCTATAAGTGAAAAGAAACTTAAAAGCCATCTCTTACCATGCTTTTTTCTGATTCTGTGGCTGCTGCTGGTGACCTTGGGTAAGTCACTTCACCTCTCTGTGCATCAGTTTTCCCATCTGTAAAATGAGGATAATGGTACTGGCTTCTTTTGCAAAGTGCTTTGAGATTTATGCATAAAAAATGCTGTATCAGAACTAGGTGATGTTATTTTATTTTATTATTTATTTGAAAGATAGTCTTAGTATTATCAGACAGCACTACATGTCAGATTTACAAAGGTTTTAGGTTTTGATGGATGCAGATAGGCATTAAGTCTGATTCAGAGACACACCCTAGTGAATCTGGCATCTAACTTCCAATCACCCACTGGGGTGCTTTTGTAAATCTCAGTAGGTGACTATCAGTGACTTAAGGTGGGTAACTACCTTTGTAAAACTGCCCCTAAAGCTTACTGTGGTTAAGTTGCTGCTGACAAGAAGGCAAAACCCGTCTCCCTCGAGCTTTTTTTGTGCAAATTATGGCCTGAGGTTTCATTGTACTTCCAAGTAAAAATAATGATTTTTTGAGTTGTTGCAGTCATGTGCTCCATACCAAGAGCTGAAGACTTTTTTTTTTCCTGCAGCAGTTCCCACCAAAATGGCACATGCACCCAGATGCTCCTCTGGGTCTTTCCCTATATAAGGGCAGTGCAGCCCTGACTCCCTTTAGTTCCTTTTTACTGCCAGTAGCCTAAGTCAGAGCATGAGCAGTTCTCTCCTCATGGTTTACCACCTGCTACTGGCTGGGACTTTCAGTGTAACTAGTTAGTAGGAGTCAGTATCTATTGCATGTAGCATTTGTTATTTTTGGTGTGTATTAGCTGACAGATTAATTGCAAGTACAGCCTGCTATAAATAGACAGTTTTACTTCTTCTGATTTTCTTGGTTTTCTTCTGCTGTACAGATCTTGATGAATGTTCTAATGGAACCCACAAGTGTAGTGTGAACGCTCAATGTGTGAACACTCCTGGGTCATACCGATGTGCCTGTGCTGAGGGATTCACTGGAGATGGATTCACTTGTTCTGGTAAGACAGATATAAGAAGGGTAGTTTGGTTACTGATTTTCCTCATTTTTAGAAGGTTTGCAAAATTATGACTAACTCCCAAAGGTGGGGAGAAGATTGTAAGAACCTCTACCATACATGATCATGATCATGATCCCTCCAGATCATTCAGAGAAATTCCTACCAGAGCCTCCTGGCTCTCACGTTAGCATGTGTACCCAATCTGCAGGTGGCTGATTGGCTACTTGTAACGGGTCAGGACTCACCACAGTAGCACCTCTTGCTGGGAATTAGCTTAGTCCTCAGCAGGGCACCCAATTCTGGCTGGTGTCTCGCCCATCGTTGCGCTGCACTCTCGCCACATTCTGATTCTGGACCTGTGTCCTCTTCAGGACACTGCCCTTTGGCAGTGCCCACTATGCCTGTCTCTTGCCCCACTTCTGGGGGTATCCGCAGTCTTCAGTCTGTACACCTGCCACCATGGCCACCTGCAGCTCCAAAGTCTAGCGCCTCATCTCAGGGGCAGGCCATAGTCTATAAAGAACGCTCTTTCACCCACTGTACAGGTACGGTGCAGTGAGAGAGGAAAAGAAAGAATCAAGCTCTGCCCACTACTCTGGATCTCAGCTCAGGGGCCCTCCAGCGGCAACATGTCCTGCCCTCCTCCTATCCCCCACTACTCTGCCTGTTCCCTGGGCTACTTCACATGGGACGCTTGCACCTTCCTGGCCTCTGTATTCAGGACTGCAGCTTGGCTGGGATCAGGCTGTAGCCACTCTCCCACTTCCCTGAGCATGCCCAGCACCTGGTCAGGGCCCAACTACTGTCTGCTCTGCTAAGCAGCTCCTTATATCCAGGGCTGCCCTAGCAAGCCACTTTCTGATTGTCTCCTTCTAAGAGCCCTTTCCTCATTAGTTGGGGCTCTGTATAGGCTCTCTCCAGCCTGCTTTAACTCCTTTCCTGATGGAGTAGGGCATCCGCCCTACTATCCTAGTTTTCTTGTCTACTGTGTCCTCTTCTTCCTCCCTGTTCATTCCCATCAGCCTATGTATTTGCTGCTGTTTCCAATAAACTCGCTAGCCAGGAGCACACACAGCTTCAGCTCCCCATTACATATTCTTTCCCTATTGGCAGGATCTTTAATAACAGGGACTGAAGAGGGCAGCATCTGTTGTCCCTCCAGTATGCCATTCTGGAGAGGATTTCTCTCTCTCCATATAAAAAAAAAAAAAATGTCCACCCGCCTCCGCCCTCAGTTTGATTGCTGTGGCCAGTCTGGGCACTGTCCCCGGGCTGCACCAGGTCCTCTCTGGCATCTGAGCCGAGCCCACCCCCATCCCTGGGCCACGTCACACTGGGTCCCCTCTACCATCCAAGCCCAACCTCCCCCCAGGCCACCGAGCAACACCTCCGCCATCCAAACCTGACACCCACCCAGCCCCCTCACTCCTTTTGCCAAGACCCTGCACCCCTAGCTTGCTCCTGCCCCCTCCCCCTTGGCCAGACCCCCTGCCCCCCACCAATCCTGCCCCCTTTCCCTGGCCAGACATCTACCCCCAGAGAGGTGAGGGTTGGCAAGCGTAGCGAGCAGGAGGTGCAGCCCCCTAATGATCTTTATATGATTTTTTTAAGTCAGGTTGGAATTGAAAAATATATCATGCTTCGCATGTGCTAATCGCTGACTTCTAATTTCTATTTTAAGAATTAACTTTTTTCATGTGGTAACTGAAAATAAATGAAAGTGCTGAAGATTATCCTGATTTTATATTTAAACATTGATGAGATTATGTATTTGCATGGTTACAGTTCTGTCATCCTCTCCAGCCATAGTACAGACCTGCAGCCACACTTGTTTTCTTTTAAGTGCTAGTACTTGTTGATGTATGTTCATTGGCTTCCTTGTAAATACATCTAGAATATACTATAGGGTAGATAGTAATGCTACTGCATAATATACTTTTCAGTTAACCTAAATGTAGACTCAAATTTACTTCCATCCTGAATAGACACTGTTATCTTTCTATTTATTTTGGTCAGTGGTTGACTTCATAAGTGCAGAATAATTAAAATGTTTTTATGTATTAGATGAGTTGTAGTTGATAAATATATGGTTTTAAATCAAAGCATTCCCCCTACTATTTGTGCGTCATTGTAGGTCATTCTCATATATTTTCAAGTCTAGTGTTTCAACATTTTGTTCTCATAATTTTGAGAGCTAAGCATTAATGAACAGAACTAAGAAGTCATCTTTACTATCTGTTTACTTAGTCTGGATGATCTGAATCATGTTAATTAGATTATGATGACCGTATTGTTGAACAACATTCCCATACGAATGAAATGTTTATTGTTTTAAATTACGGTAGCAAAATAGTAAAATTATAAAGGCCAGATGTTGGAAGAGTATTTGCAAAAATTAGTGTGCTGTGCACAGAAATGATATTTTAATCCCCCAGACACCACTGCTGTTCAGTTTGTATGGTAACTCCTCATTTAACGTTGTCCCCATTAAGGTTGTTTCGTTACGTTGTTTATCAAAGCACATAGACTCATAGACTTTAAGGTCAGTAGGGACCATTATGATTATCTAGTCTGACCCCCTGCACAGTGCAGGCCACAGAATCTCACCCACCCACTCCTGGAATAATCCTCTCACCTATATCTCAGATATTGAAGTCCTCAAATGATGGTTTGAAGACCCCAAGATGCAGAGAATCCTCCAGCAAGTGATCCGTGCCCCATACTGCAGAGGAAGGCGAAAAACCTCCAGGGCCTCAGCCAATCTGCCCTGGAGGAAAATTCCTTCCCGACCCCAATATGGCAATCAGCTGAACCCTGAGCATGTGGGCAAGACTCACCATCCAGACACCCAGGAAAAAGTTCTCTATAGTAACTCCTATCATCCCACCATTGGCCTATTTACCACTGATAATGAAAGGTCAATTAGTTGCCAAGATCATGTTCATTTAAAGTTGTGCCAGTGCTCCACTGTAACATCGTTTGGCTTCCTGTTTTGTTCACTACTTGTGGTATTTTCTGGAAAAGCATCCTGTCCTTGGGGGTGGGAACCAGAGTGGGCTGGCAGCCCCTCATTTGCTCCCCTAAATTCACTGTAATATACTGTTTGCGGTTAGGCAGGTTCCATCAACAGTTCAGGTGCCCAGCTCCCCACTGCCATGCTGTTCCTGCCTTCTACCTTGGAGCTGCATGGTGGGGGAGGGATGCTGATGTTAGAATGTCTCCTCTCCACCCGATTGAGCCCTTGAATTCTGTACCCCATCTCCACAAAGCAAGTTATAAACATCTACAGATTCCCTAGTCTGAAATTACAGAACTACAACACAGTGCATAAAAGGGCAGTGTATTTAAAGGGGCAAAGTGCATCTGTCTGCCCCCCCCATGCACATGCGCACACATATATATGTGTTTGTCTCACGCATATACACCTTTTGCCACTGTTCAGCCAGCATGTGCTGTCAGAGGAGAAAGTGGTGTGTTCCAGTGGGATACCATGGGTTCATCATCTTGTTTTGTTTCTGCAGGGAAGTGTTTGCAGCCACTGCCAGTAGTCTATTGTTTCCCTTCTCCTGCCTTAGTCCATGCTGCCTCTAGTGTGTGAATCTACATTAACCCCTGAGGGCTCAGCTAAGTGCTAGTTCATCATTTAATAGCAAGGCAAACCCTGGGAAATATTCTAACTTCTGACTCTGGCTATGTCTACGCTGGCGGCTTCTTGCGCAAGAACTCTTTTGCGGAAGAGTTCTTGTGCAAAAACTCTTCCAGAAGAGAGCGTCTACACTGGCGTGTGCTTTTGCACAAGAGATGTGCTTTTGCGCAAGAGCATCCATGCCAGTGTAGACACTCTCTTGCGCAAGAAAGCTCTGATGGCCATTTTAACCATAGGGCTTTCTTGCGCAAGAAATTCATGTTGCCTGTCTACACTGGACTCTTGCGCAAGAACAGATGCGCAAAAGGGCTTATTCCTGAGGGGGAGCATTAGAGTTCTGGCGTAAGAAGCCCTGATTTCATACATTAGAACATCAGTTTACTTGCGCAAGAACACGTGGCCAGTGTAGACAGGCAGCAAGTTTTTGCGCAAGAGCGGCCGCTTTTGCGCAATATCGCGCCGGTGTAGACACAGCCATACTGTATATGTATATACTGTCTTGTGTTTGCTGAAAAAAATCCCTGGAACATAACCCCCCACTTCCATTTACATTAATTCTTATAGGAAAATTAAATTTGCTTCACATCATTCTGTTTAAAGTAGCATTTTTCAGGAACATAACTATAACATTGAGGCGTTACAGTATATGCAGATAGTGTTTGTGTATATATCACTTGCTAACACCATTATTAGTGCTGAAAAATTGTGGAAAAGCCATGTACATTTATATCAATAGAGATTTCATTTTGAAAAATTGCCTCTAGAAGTGTCTTCTTCAGAAATATTTCATCAGTGTATTTATGATACAGGTTTATGACTTCAGAAATAAAATATCCAGCTTACTGTTTGTCAGATTTGCCATTAATCCGTCTGGAAAACTTACGTTAGTTCAGAATTAGATACTGTATGGTAAAATCTGTAAATAAAAATGTAAGTGCATGGTTTCCCAAAAGGATAAAAAGATACTAGAAACAGTTGTTACCTTTTGTTTTTCTACATTCTTTTATATTCTGTCTTTGAATGGTGTGTCTACTTTGCTTTATATCAACAAATGTTTAACAACATTTATTTGGAAGATGAATGGGAAGAATCATACTTTGATGATAAAATGCATCATGGAAATATCATGGCTACTTACTTCTTCTCCCACAGATATTGATGAATGCGCTGAAAATGTTAATCTGTGTGAGAATGGACAGTGCCTGAATGTCCCTGGTGCATATCGATGTGAGTGTGAGATGGGATTTACTCCAGCTTCAGACAGCAAATCTTGCCAAGGTGAGTTACCAGTATTCTGAGTTTGGATTGGCTGCTATGAAGGAAACCACAAGAAGTGCTGGAAGAACCTCAACCTGGAAGCAGAACACACAGAAGATGTTTCATATGCTTCTCCAGCAGGGATTATTTTGCAGTAAGAATTATGCTGAAGGTAGCTTTAGTCCCTTATGAAGTTTTCCTGGTCTTGGGCCAAGAAACCTGGAGCAGAGGTTTGGCTCAACATCTTTGATTTCCTTAATCGTTTATCTTGTTTTTGTCTTACTGAATAGTTTGTGGAAAAATTCTGCTGACCTCTCGTCTATTTAATACATTTATATAGGAAATACAAACTATGCTGATCACCACTTTGTTTAATAAATGTACACAGGAAATATGAACTATGCTGTTCACTACTATGTTTAAATCACAACAATCCTAAAATTTCTCCTTGGACTTTTTTCACCCCCTATCACCATTATATGTACTCTGTCTGAGACATAACTTCTAGCTGACAGTGATTCCACTCCTTGTCATTGTCTGATGTCATTTCTCAGGCTCTATAACAGAAACGTATGAGGACTGTTTTAGACTGATTTCTGTGTACTGAGTGTTCCAAAACTTCTAAAATCTAGTATTTAAAACCAAAAATGTTAGTGAAAACCTCATGACGACTTGGAAAGAGTAAACCTCTTGAAGAGACATTGAAGGCCAGATTTTTAAGAGCATTCTCTAAAATTACACCAAAATTTCACATATATAGCCCCCCATGTGTAAGCACATAAATCAGCTTTCCCATTGCTGGAAAACTGCAAAAACTTCTGAAAATTTGTGACTGAGAATCCATTAGTATAATCCATTGCAGCAGAATTGTCAAAACGCTTGATTAGGAGATTTTTCAGTGCAGTTTTTGCAGCTCCTTTGCTGTCATAGTGATACTTAAGCAAAAATTCTAAAGTATGAGAAGTCATGGATATATTGTGTAAACAAGAAAATCATAACTCTTGGAACAGTCCAGGAAATATTTATTTTTAATAATGTTATGTATTGAAGTATTTGAAAGAGAAATTTGGGAATTCTGCCTAAGATACTGACACACTGTTGCATGGGGTTTTTTTTAACAATAACATGGAGCACCCATGGAACCAAACTAAAGGTATAGGATATTTTGTTGATCTGGCGAACAAAAATTATTGCTTGCATTCATGCTAAAATCTTGACCATGGTTGGTACATTTAACTGAACTTTACCTAAGAATGGCTCAGACCAGGATCCGTCTAGCCTGGTATCCTGTCTTACAACAGTAGCCTACTCCAGGTGCTTCAGAGAGTATGAACATGACAGTGCAATTATCAAGTGATCCATCCCCTGTTGTCCAGACCCAGCATCTGGCAGTCAGAGTCTTAGGGACACCTAGAGCATGGTATTCCATCTCTGACCATCTTGTCAAATAGCCATTTATCCTCCAGGAACTTCTCTAATTCTTTTTTGAATCCAGTTATACTTTTGGCATTCGCAAGATACTCTGACAGTGAGTTCTACAGATTGTAAGTTGTGTGACAGAGTAATTCTTTTGGTTTGTTTTAAACCTGCTACCTATTAATTTTTATTGGGTAACACCTGGTTCTTGTGTTATATGAAGAGATAAATAACATTTCCTTATTCACTCCACACCATTCATGATTTGATAGAGATCTATCATATCCCTTTTTTAGTTTTCTTTTTTTATGATGAAGAGATCATGTTTTATTAATCTCTCCTAATATGGAAGCTGTTCCATACCCTTAATTATGTTTGTTGCCCTTCTGTGTACCTTTTTTATTTCAAATGTATGTTTTTTTTAGATGGGGCAGTCAGAAACTGCATGCAGTATTCAAGTTGTGGTTCTACCATGGCTTCATAGAGAGGCGCATAATATTTCCTGTCTTATTATCTATGCTTTTCCTTACGGTTCCTAACATTGTTAGCTTTTTAACTGCATATTGAGCAGAAGTTGCCAGAGGACTATCCTTTAAGATCCTTCTTGCCAGAGGACTATCCTTCTGTGATAACAGCTAATTTAGACACTATCATTCCATTTGGATAGTTGGGATTATGTTCTCCAGTGTTCATTACTTTGCATTTATCAATATTTAATTTCATCTGGCACTTTTTGCCCAATTACACAGTTTTGTGAGGTCTCTTTGTAACCCTTTGCAATCTGCTTTGGACTCGATTATCTTGAGTAATTTTGTATCATCTGCAAGCTTGGCCAGCTCACTTTTTTTCCTCTATGTACAGATGATTTATGAATATATGGAACAGCACTGATCCGAGGAGAGATCCCTAGAGCAGGGGTGGCGTTGGGGAAGGGGAGGAGAGGGGGATTCGGTAAGAGGCATGTGTGTGCCTGGCTTTGGGGAAGGGGAGGAGAGGGGGATTGGGTTGGGATGTGTGTGCCTGGCTTTGGGGGAGGGGAGGAGAGGGGGATTGGGGGGGGGGGTGTTTCTGGCTTTGGGGAAGGGGAGGGGGACTGGGTTAGAGCAGGCTGCTCTTCCCCCCTTCCCTAAACAGCTGGCATGCTTCCTGAAATGCTGGGTCTGTCGCACCACTGGGGACTTTTCCCCCTGCTGCCTGCCTGCGCAGGGGAAGATGGGGGAGGGAGTAGGAATCCTGGGACTGCATGCCAGCTCCAACTTCTCAGGAAATATGCGGCTGTCGTGGGGAGCAGAGGAAGAGCGCGTGCTTCCTGAGAAGTTGGAGCTGGCATGCAGTCCTGGGACTCCTACACACACACACACCCTGCGCAGGCAGGCAGCAGGGGGGAAGTCCCTGGCGGAGCGATAGACCGGGCATTTCAGGAAGTGCACCAGCTGTTGAGGGGAAGAGGAGCTCACATGCTTCCTAAGACCTGGGATCCCCAGGTACTGGCTCCAGCTGTCTCTGTCCCCTTCCCCTGACCAGACCACCCCCCCCACGAGTACCCTCCCCCAGTACCCACCAGCACCCTGCCGCATCACCCTGTTCACTGCCCCCATCAGCACAGTTGGGACCACATTAGTGAGGCTTGGGAGGTTTTGGAGTGGTTGTTTTTTTGCATCTCACTTGTGTGTCCCCGACTGACTTTTCTGTGGGTCAGTGACCCCGACTCAAAACAGGTTCCCCACCCCTCTCATAAATAATGCTGAAACATTTTGAGTTTGACATAATATTGTATTTAAAAATGAAGCCTGGCCAACAAGCCCCCATCTGGCCACAGCATCATAATACTCCTGCACCCCCCCAGACCCCAAACCTGAGCCTATCATACACTGGAACCCCCTGTCCTGAGCCTCTCACATCCCCAAACTCCTTCACCCCCATATCCCCAGTATTCCGCCACAACACTCCTGCACCATCCACACACTGCAAATTTGTGTCCTGAGTCCATCATACTCCCAGCCTCCCTGCCCTGAGCCCCTCATGCATCCCAGCCCAAACTCCTGCACCCTCACAGCCACAAGCCTGCAGCTTGCTCAGCACCCCAACCCTCCACCTGACCCCAACACTCTCCAGCCTGGAGCCCCCTCCCTGAGCCAGCATCCTCTTCTCTACTTCCTCCTGCACCCAAATTCCCTCCCAGAACTTATACCTCTCACCCCTTCCCAGTGCTTTTTTGGTGAGCCACAATAGCAGTGGAGACAGCGTGAAGAACCAGGGCAAAGTTGTACCAGCACCTGTTTTCCCCCAGTGCTGCGCGGTTTTGTTTTTTTTCCCCTCAGCATGAAGAGCCGAGACAAAATTGTTGTCTCCACTGCTGTTGTGGTTCTTCGTCTGGAACGGGTTGGCCACCCCTGCCCTAGAGGACCCTATGTCTATATACATTATTTATGCAATTTTTGGCTAAAGTTACATTTATTCAGACTCTTAATATTTATTATATTAGAAAATGATGGATAATGTACTTCTTTACTAGATGGTGATTAATTTTTTGCTTGTGATTTGTAGCAAGCTCTATTCAGATGAAAATTCAAATAAAATAAAAAACTCAAAACAGAATTCTAATAGTTTTATGTAATAAAACAATATTAAATGTGCCAGCTATGTAAGCAAAAAGTTTATCAAATATTTTTATTATAAAATCTGATTGTTTAAACAATGGAAGTATTATTTGTAATTAGTGAATTGAGCTAGTTGTTTTCTGATCACCATGTCCTTTTGAGATTTTGGAACTAGTTAGTACATTTCACCTTCTCATACATCATTTTTATTAATAGAGTTGAAGAGGAAAACAAATATTTTCCTGATTTTACAACTTCTAATTTATTAACTTTTAATTAATTATTTGTATACACTAAAATGAAGAAAATATTCTTTCTGCACCTGCAGAAGAAGTTACTTCTGTCAAAAGCTTGTTTAATACATCACATGATTCTGGTGCCACATGTTTAGCAAGTGACTTCCACCAGTTCTGTCATTTAACTTTTTTTTAGCTCTTGGCAGCAAATATTATCTTTGTATGCAGTTTAAATTATTTTAGTATATTATACTGAGGTTGGGCATTAAAATAGGGTTGTCGATTTCAACTTTAATTTTAAATAGGTATATTTTAAAATATAAACCAGTATTTAATTTAAATTAACATCATTTTAATTTTTTTTTTAAAGGTCAGTTTTATTTAGTCTGATTTAGGTATATCTCCATATATTATTATCTTGTAGAACTGGAAGGGACCTTGAGAGGTCATCGAGTCCAGTCCCCTGCCCTCACTGCAGGACCAAGTACCATCCCTGACAAATTTTCCCCAGATCCCTAAATGAGCCCCCTCAAGGATTGAGCTCACAACCCTGCGTTTAGCAGGCCAGTGCTCAAACCACTGAGCTATCCCTCTGCTGCATCTGCAGACATATTAAAACATTGTTAACTTGCTTTAATTTGCCTTCTCTATTCTCCACATGTTTATGCAACTAGATGGAGTTTATGTCCATGTTTCCAGTTTACTTGGTAGCTAGATACCCATGACTGTCCCATGCCAACTGACTCAGGCTTGCAGGTCTAAGGCAGAAGGCAGAAGGAATGTTTCATTGCTGTGTAGACTTCTGGTCTCTGCCTGGAGCCTGTAAGATGACAGAGTCCCAAAGCTTGGGCTCCAGGCTAAGCCCAGAAATCTATGATGCAGTGAAACTGCCCCACAGCCTGAACCTCATAAACCTGAATCTGCTGGCACGAGCCAGCTGCCATGTCTAGCTTCTTTGTAGGCAAATCCAGAGTGTCTCTGGCAAGGTGGGAATACTATAGGTATGTCAACATAGCAGCTAAGGAGTGGCCAGCTTACTGCTGTCTATTTGGTGTTGTCAAGGCTGTTCCCTACTCTGGTACAACAAATGCAGGAGTGGGGGCCCACAAGAGCACCCCAAAACCTTGTGTCTACAGGTTTTGGTACAAAAACTTACCCCCAAAATCCTAATACCCGGACTTTGGGGAATCCGCTGCCACCACCCAAGTAATTCCAAGAAAAACCAGGGAAGAAATCACTTGGGAGACCTCCTCCCTAAAGTAAAACTCTACCCTGCCCCAATTCTACAGAGGAGATCCACAGACACACAAATCAACCAGTACCCGTTAATTAAAAAAAAAACCTTTTATCAAAATAAAACTACAGTTGCAAGCATAGTAAAGTGGCTAGATGGGAAGAGCCACCAGATGATATACTCCAGGGCTAACACTTTAGTGACAAAAGGGGGGGGGGGACACATTTAACAGCTCAGACATTATTCCCAAACCAGGAAAAAAATAAAACCTGATGGACTAGCTAAATTTTTCCCTACTTACACATTGTACAAAGTCTGTTCTTGGAGAGAGAAGTGTCTTCCATCTCCCTTAATACCTGGTAGAAACGGCTCTCCTTTTCAGACAAAGGAGGGAAAGATTCAAGACTCCTTTGTCCCAGTTTGAAATTCCTACCTGCATTGTTATTGGCTGACCAGATACCTGGCTAGGGATAGAGTTAACCCCTAAGTCACGAGGTGCTGGTCAGCACTCCTGATTATGACAGGTGTACTTTGCATTCTTTAAGGGGGAGCTTGGTGAATCTTACAAGTATCTGTACCTACATTCTGGAAACTAGGAGCATGGCAAATGATCAATTCCTATAATTTCATTTGTTTAATGATGTGATTGTCTTCTTTTTTTGTACATTTCTAAGGAGTCATTTAATCGTATTTTGATTTTAAAATCTTTCTTTTGCATTGAAAATCCAGGGAATTCATTCATAATAGCAAAGCTTTTTTTGCCAAATAGATATACATTCATTTTACATTTGAAGATGACTTATCACAAATATGGCAGGAATAAGTGAAGAGGTGTCAGAGGGGTAGCTGTGTTAGTCTGTAACTGAAAAAACTTTAAAAATAACGAATAGTCTTGCACAGTGCTTTTTTTTGGTGTACCGTCACCTTTTTTTGGGAGCACTCGCTGCTTTCCTCCGGCACAGCCCCTAGCTGGCCCTGGGAACACTCACGCTGCGCCAAACAGAAGCCTGCTCGGGACACATGACAAGCACAGGCAACCCTAGTACCGGCACTTTTTTTTTTAAATACAAAAAAAAGCACTGGTCTTGCACCACCTTAGAGACTAACAAAAATGTAGATGATATCATGAGCTTTAGTGGGCACAACCCACTTCTTTCATCTGAAGAGGTGTCTTTAAAGCTACTTTTCAAAAATTCCTATGTTTAACTTTCTGAACAGAAATAATTAAAGTATACAAATAGTGCGACAGCTTTTAAATAAATTGTATTGCTGTTTGTTTTTGGGGGTGGGGTGTTGAGTGTTTTTAGTTCTGAAGATACTGGGCACTGCTGTTATGATGAGCTGTAACTAATTGCTCTTCCTCTGTTTCTCAGATATTGATGAATGCACTTTCCAGAACATTTGTGTTTTTGGTACTTGCAATAACTTACCAGGCATGTTTCACTGTATCTGCGATGATGGCTATGAACTGGATAGAACTGGAGGAAACTGTACAGGTATATCCAATTCTATATAGAAATGTGGCATGTCTTTCAAAGGGATGTTTAATATACCAATTTATCTATTTTTTCCATTCACCCAATGCATGAGCATTGTAAAATCAGTTAATGACTAAATGGGTATGTTTTAAACTATTTTTAACTTTTTAACTAAGTGACGATTAGAAGATTCAAGCTCAAAGAATAATGTTTAAGAAAACCAAGTTTAAGAAAACCAACCAAAAAAAGGTTTTCTCCAAGCTTTCATCTGTATTCCAAACTTGTAATTATCCTTTCCTTTAACCTACATATACTTTCAAAAAATATTTTTTTTTGTGAGCATGTAGGTGTAAACATTCATATGTGTTTCTGTGTGCATGCACATGCATTTTTAATAAGAACAGAATCGGAATGTGGTAGTTTGTAAGTACCATATAAATTAATTAATATACTAGCTCAGTGGTTCCCAAACTTTCTGGCATCACGCCCCCTTCTTGATTTTTGAGAGACCCTCACGCCCCCTCCCCCCAAAAATAGCAGCAAAACTTGTTGAGAAAAAAAAAAGCCCTTTTAAGGGCAGAGCAGGCATTGCCCTTTTAAGGTGGCCATTTTTAAGTCTGCCCCAGCCAGCCTGAGTGGATGGATGGACCGGGCTCTTTCTTGGGGAGGGGGAGGGGGAGGGGGATTTATGGAGGAGGAGCTGGGTCATCTCCCCCACCCACACTCCCCCCAGAATTTCTTCACGCTCCCCCCTCCCCCCCAGTTTGGGAACCCATGTAAACTAGCTGGATTATTATAAAAATTCACAAAATACCTCTGGTAAAATCTGCCCTGGGCTGGGTTGTTTCAGCAAGCCTTCTTTCAGTCTAATACTTATTCTCTGTCTTTTAAGTGACACGTCCCCTCCCTACTGGCTGGGAGAGATTTGCTGCTGTGTCCTCAGCAGGGGGCTCTCTCCCAGCCAGACAGCTCTGTGCACAGAGCCCTGAGCCCCTGGGTGGACGGGGCTCATTAAACAGCTGCAGGGCCTTGCTACTACACAGCTTAGAGGGAGCCTTGGCTATGTCTACACTTGTGGCTTCTTGCGCCAGAAATATGCAAATGAGGCTAAGCGTGGAATATTGCCGAGCCTCATTTGCATACCTAATGAACCGCCATTTTTGCAGAAGAGGCTCTTGCACCAGAAGGCGCTGTCTACACTGCCCCTTCTTGCGCAAGAAAACCCCTCTTGTGCAATGCCATTACTCCTGAAAATAATCAGCGTAACGGCATTGCGCAAAAGAAATGGCGGCTCATTAGGTATGCAAATGAGGCTCAGTGATATGCCACGCTTAGCCTCATTTGCATATTTCTGGCGCTAGAAGCCGCAAGTGTAGATATAGCCCTGGCATATTAGATATAATATACCTTTATATCCAGTCTCTAATTAACCAGGTCTGCTAGTTAATTAAATAATGCGCTATGCTTTGCTTCTCCTATTGGACAAAGTGCTATACAGCAGAGCCCTGAAGTGGGAATGGGATCCAGTGATGCCTGCAGGACCTGCTGCAGGTGGAATTAGGTGGGCAAAAAACAAAACAAAACAAAAAAACCCTGTAGTTATTTGCAGCAAAACACTTTAAAATGTTAATACTTAAATGTAAGTGTGTTTAAAAAGAGCTTTGATGTCTATTATAAGACGTTAAAGTATTTTACATTGTTTAAGAAAGATTTGTTTTTCTTTTAGTTGTAAAAATTGTGTCTGAATTCCATTTATGTATTAACTGACCATTTCTGGATTTTGGTATTTAGCCTGGGGGAATCTCTCTTTTGTGGAGTCTAAGGTTTTTGCAGGTGGGAGTGGGATGAAAATGCAAGAAACAATGCAGGAGCAGGGGGAGCAAGATTGAAAAACAGTCCTGTGAAAGACTCTACTGAATAGGGCTATATGGTGTTTTGGTTAAATTATAAACTGGACAAAAGTTATGTTTTTATTAAAAGTGCAAGAATAGAAATTGTTCCTGAGTGTTTCACGAATTGTAATTTCTTCAGCATCAGGTAAAAAGAAGAGGGTTATCTTTCTCTCTCTAATTTGAATCATTCCTTATATAATTCCCCTGAAAATACAAAGTGATCCCTGTTTTCCATTAAATGAACAGATTTACAAATGTAACTTTCCCATTTTAGATATTGATGAATGTGCTGATCCCATTAACTGTGTTAATGGTCTCTGTGTGAATACTCCTGGGAGGTATGAGTGCAACTGCCCACCAGATTTCCAGCTGAATCCAACTGGAGTAGGTTGTGTGGGTAAGTGAAAATTATTTCAAGTAAGTATGAACCAGAGATAACAGATCCAGAGGCCTCTCATACTGATACTAGGCCATTGATAAAGATAGAAAGCCAAAGTTGGCCTTATTTATCTGGTTAATTAACCAGCAGATCCTGTTTAAAATCAATGAGGGCAGATTTTGGTACAGAAAATATGAATCTATGACTGTCATGCTAGATATCCCATCATTCTCCTAAATATAGATTTACCAGTTATAAATACTATAAACATTATCAGTTTTCTGAATACATTTTCTGCATGCACCTAAATGTTTATTTTTTGTATTATTGATTCCATTTTCTGGATGGACCCATATTACTGATTTTAGTAATTGAGTTTTAAATCCAAGCGCTCTCGTGGGGCTGACGTACACTTCCTCTGAAGTGCATTATCAGGACATGGTTCACTTATGTGGTTAAGCTTATATCTGAATTAGAACTATATGTAGTAGCCATTTGGAGTGAAACAACCTGTGAAAGATGCACTTCAATGCAGATGATGTAATTCCTTCTGGTTTACTCTGGCTTAAAGTAAGTTTACATTTACTTTTCCCTTTGTAACAAGATATAGCAAGATAGTCCTGTGGTTCCGGTACTTACTGGAAGTCGAGCAAGGTAGGTGCTAGTTTAATGATGGCACCAAAGACCTCTTCAGTTTGCTTTCTGCTGATTCTTGGAGGGTTTTTTAAAGCATTAGTATCTGTAGTCATTTTTAAAATGATGATATTTGCTATTGGTTTAAGTCAAGGAAATAAACCTGATTAAAATTTGTTTAAGAAATGTGAAGTTCCATCAGAATGGATTCTGTTGCTTAGCTCTTCCCTTATTCTACTTTTCCCTGTAAAATTCAAGGAGGCTCACTGACATTGCTCACCAGGACCAAGCGCTGCTCCACACCTCGGGCCACCAGCAAGATGGCAGCTCAGCTTATCCCAAACAATTTATTTTACAGTTCCAGGCTGTGATTTTCAAATGTACCTGAGACAGTTAGGTACCCAGCTCCCTTGGAATTTCAGTCAGATTTGGGTGCTTGACTCTAGTAGGTTATTTTTGAAAATCCAACACTCAATTTTTTATTTTTATTTATTTATTTTTTTAAAGCCTTTGCAGTTAATTTCTATGACTAGTTTCCCTTTCCATCGTATGAACTGAGGACTCTCAGAGCGCTGAGAATCTAATCTGGGTCTTCCAGGCTCCCTCAGCCATACACAGTGGCAGATTAGGTCCTGCAAGTGGTGAAGCAAAGCTTTCTGTAAGACAGCTTTTTAAAAGCTTCTGAGTCCTGCCCTGCCTGTTGCCAGCTGACCCTCAGTCTGCCAGAACATATATGGCCATGAGTTGGATCTGCATTTTGGGGCTCAGCCCTCCTCTGGGCCACAGCTCTGGCATGGGGAATCTTGAGCAAGAGGTCCAGGATTCATCCAGAAACATTTTCGAAAGGTAGTAGATCCTATACAGACTGTTCAGAAGTAATTCCAGAGTTCCCTGTGAACCTCTCTCTCCCCAAAATACAGAAGCCAATACCCTCTCCTGAATAACTAACTTGTAACTTTAAAGAACAAATGGGAGAAAAGTCAAGAGTTAAATCTTTTACTTTCCCCCTCTGAGGGAATGTTTGCTGTGCCTTTTCTCCTGCATAACAACCCTTTCCCAGTATTTTCTGTCAGGCTCACTGCCTCTCCCCCAGCTTGCAAACTTGTCTTGTGTGCAGAGAAGAGAAACAGCAACTCTGATTGCAGTCTGCTACTTATCTGAAGCTCTGCATCAGACAGCAGCAGACAGGGAATTGCACAGATCCCTCACTTTCCTGGTACAAGGTCTCCAACTCAGAGACGAGAATGAATCTCTCTCCCTGGCCTTCCTCAAAAATGTGGACTGCTAGTTATACTGAAAAGAACACTCCAGGGAGTTTGTACCCAGAAGAGAGATATTAAGAACTCAATTTCATATGCAGCTACATCTAAATATGAGTACAGAAGTGTAAGTGAGAAATCCTTTTTCTTGGATAAAATTAGGTCAGTGCGCTTCTGCAGAAAACAGTTTTTTATAACATGTACAGCCCTTTGGGATGGAGAAGCAATGGTCCATTAGAAACTGAGATAATATAAAATAATCATTATTGTCCTTGCTCATTCTCTTGGAGGATGGACTCTGATTCATGCCATGAACTCTAAAGCTGGACACTCAGTAGAGCTTTTTCCACCAAAGTACAGAAACACTATATATAACTTTAAAAACAGCAAATGGTCTGGTAGCACTTTATAGACTAACAAAACATGTAGATGGTATCATGAGCTTTCATGCCCACATCTTCAGATGACTCCCGTCATCTTGTAGCTTGCAAGGCTGTTTGTGGGAAGGGTAATCTGAAACCAGAAATAAGAAAAGAACAAACCCTGGTCATCCTGCTAGATCTGCATGAATTTTTGGACTTGATAATGTCAGCCAAATCACCTGGAGAAAAGATTAGACCAGTTGAACTGGGGGCCCATTCTTGATTCTGGGATGCTGAGACCCCATCTCTAATTGAAATTTTAAGCACTAAAAATAAAGTCTAATGCAGTAGGATTTGTTAGAGTGATGGACACAGTTTCGGTATGTAGAGAAGATTCAGCCAGGAAATTCATTCATTTATTTAGACATCTGAGAAATTTTTCCATGAGATGATCAAGACTCCATCTGCAAGGTGGTAACACAAAAAGGAAGCGTCTTAGCCTTATCATACAAAATCTGCAGAGCAGCATTGTGATCCTCATACAGTGTATTTACCAGCTTCTACAAAGTGGGTTTCTATTTCTCTGTACAGTAAGGCTGTGTCTACATTGGCAAGATTTTGCGCAAAAGCGGCCACTTTTGCGCAAAATCTTGCCGCCTGTCTACACTGGCCGCGAGTATTTGTGCAAGAACACTGATGTTGTAATGTACAAAATCAGTGCTGCTTGCACAAATACTCTGATGCTCCCGCTCAGGGATAAGCCCTCCTGCGCAAGTATTCTGTGTAGACAGCAACGTTAATTTCTTGTGCAAGAAAGCCCGATGGCTAAAATGGCCATCAGCGCTTTCTTGCGCAAGAGAGCGTCTACACTGGCACGGATGCTTTTGCGCAAAAGCACATGCCTGTGTAGATGCTCTCTTGTGCAAATACTTTTAACGGAAAAACTTTTCCGTTAAAAGTATTTGCGCAAAATCATGCCAGTGTAGACGCAGCCTAGCTCTTTAGTGGTAAAGTGCTTCGTGGGCCAGTTCCTAAATATGATTTAAAATTGCAAAACTATTATGAAGGGCAATTATATTGTTGTACTGAAATAATTAAGAGTAATGATAATGTTTATATTTGATCTCCTTCTTCTCTACTTTCCTACTTGCTATTTCCCTTTAGCAAAGAATGATGTCAGAATCTAAGCAAGCACAGTGGAAAACTTCTTACCATAATTTTCGTTCTGTTAGCAGCTTCCTTCCTCAGTCTACCAACCCTATTTGTTTTAATGGCTGAGCTGTAGTTTGTAACATTTTTTTAAAGTGTAAAGGAACACTACTGATACACAAACTGCCTTAAAGTTAATTAATGCAGTTTCAAATTGTTGTCTTAGTGCCAATAACCAATTGTTGCAGAGTTTGAAGCATCCATCTGGTGGCATGAGGTAAAGGATAGAGTTGTATCCTGTATTCCCGCACCTCCTACCATGAGCAACACTGATGCTCCCCTGAATTACATAGGGAAGGGTCACTGCCGTTAATGGAGCAGAACGGGGAGGTGCTACTAACAAAAAGAAAATGATGGTAAGAAGTTTTCTGTTCTCCATATTAAAAGACTGGGAACAGTAAAAGTGCTATCCCAATAAATACTGTGCAATAAACACTGTGAACTTTGAAAACATGCATGCACTTTAACTGGTGCCTAAATACTTGAAGAACATAAGAAGGGCCATACTAGGTTATACCAAAGGTCCATCTAGCCCAGTATCCTGTCTTCCGACAGTGGCCAATGCCAGGAAGAAATGATGTTGACCATTGCCTTGTCATTTCTCTTGATACTTCTGAATAATAATGTGCATTATCTTTTTTTTTTTTTAAACTTACCAATAACTCAGAAGGATATAGCAGCCTGGGCCTTCCATTCACTAGTAGCAAAGTATTAATGTGATTGTTTGATCATTTCTTCATCCAGTCTGGAAAGCACAACTCAGGTTGAATGTGTTTTACATGTAGATAATCGTGTTGGCAATTGTTACCTGAAATATGGACCCCGAGGGGATGGGAGCCTATCCTGCAACACTGAAATTGGCGTTGGAGTCAGTCGCTCTTCATGCTGCTGTTCTTTGGGAAAGGCCTGGGGGAACCCCTGTGAGACTTGTCCCCCTGTAAACAGCAGTAAGAATTCTTTTTTATTTTCTAAAAAAAGGTGCAAATATGAAAAAGTACTTACAATAATTTAGTGTATAACCATAAACAGGCTATATAAATATCTGGCAATTTACTTCATGAGGTTTACTCTAGCAGTGTTGAAGGAGGCCTTTATCTTATTCTTAAAGGTGATGAATAGGTCACGGACATGGGAGTTAAGTGATCTGAGTTTTGTTCCCAGTTCTGCCACTGACTCAGTGTCTGTTCCTGTAGGTCAGTGGGATCAGAATCAAGCTGTTGCTGGGTGACCTTTAGCAAATCACTTCACTTTTCTGTGCCTGCAAAAATAGGAATAATGGATAAAATTTTCAAACTTGCCTAAGTGACTTTCACTCTTAGGGTACGTCTACACTAGCTCGTTAGTTCGAGCTAGGTAGGGTAATGAGGGCAAGCAGAGTTGCAAACGAAGCCCAGGATTTAAATATCCCGGGCTTCATTTGCATGTTCCCGGGTGCCGCCATTTTTAAATCCCCCTTAGTCCGAACTCCGTGCCCGCGGCTACACGCGGCACGGACTAGGTAGTTCGAATTAAAGATCCTAATTTGAACTACCGTCACTCCTCATTCCACGAGGAGTAACGGTAGTTCAAATTAGGATCTTTAATTCGAACTACCTAGTCCGTGCCGCGTGTAGCCGCGGGCACGGAGTTCGGACTAAGGGGGATTTAAAAATGGCGGCGCCCGGGAACATGCAAATGAAGCCCGGGATATTTAAATCCCGGGCTTCGTTTGCAACTCCGCTTGCCCTCATTACCCTACCTAGCTCGAACTAACGAGCTAATGTAGACGTACCCTTAGGTGCCCTTAAAATTTTATCTGTTAACTGCATTTTTTTGCAGGTGACAAATATAAGTCATAATGGTTGGTACTTGCATCATGATTCTTATCCAGAAAACCCCACAATGCTTTATAAAAGTGAGCATCCCTGGGTAAAATTTTAAAAAATGCCTCAGTGATTTTGTCCTATTAAAGCACTTTAGATTCTATGTATGAACAGTGCAATGTAAGTACCAAGCATGAGTGTTTTATTATTTATTTAAGTTATACTATACAGTCTAATTTTAATAAATACTACCTCTATTGTATAATAGTAATTTCTTGGCCCTAGTTAAGATGGAAGCCACTTTATATTTGGCATTATGCAAAGAAGACACAGCCTCTGCCTAAAGTAGCTTACAGTCTAAGTTACAGTTAAGGCCTCATCTGTGCATAGTTACAGTGTTATTTAGGCTTCCACCCTGCAAAGACCATACACTTCTTTATTTTATCTAGTGAATTAAGTGGAACTATTTGAAGTGTCTTTGCAGGTTCGGGTTCGCAACAGGGGGCAGGGACAGTAGATTTGCCCTGTGTTTGTACAGTGCATAGCACAATGGAGTCCTGATTTTTGACTGGGGCTTCTTGGTGCAACTGTTATACAAATAATAAATAATAACAAGCATATTAAAATCCCAAATGAAATGATAACTTGTATGTGTACGTCTGTGTGTGTATGTACCAGTGTTTTGGTCTACAAATAAGTAATAGCTTCTTTTTTTTTCCCTCCCAGCGGAATATAACACTCTGTGTCCAGGGGGTGAAGGATTCAGACCAAATCCCATCACTATTATCTTAGAAGGTGAATTCATCCTGAATAATGGCTATTATAGTTGGAAATTGACTAAAGGTGTCATTTTCAAATGCTTGCACAATATGAGAACCATGGACAAAGTCTTCGCATTAATTGCATTAGAAGCCACTTATCATGAATAATGCTGGAGTTGCACATTCAAACTGGTGCTTGTGTGAGCAGTTGCTCAATAAGGATATTCAGAACCATTTTGAATAAGCAAGATTGGTATTTTATAGGTTAAACAGATAGATGTACATGTATTTTGTCCACCTCATTTATTGTACAGGCTTTCAACATTTTTTCCCCCAAATCATGAGAGAACCTACAAAACTATGGTTTAATCAATGGGAGGTTAATGTTGCTGCAAACATCCATCACAGAGTGAAAGTCTGGTCCCAGTGAATTTTCAACATGCAGGAATGAAGCATTACATACCAAGCTCCCATAAATAATCATGGAAGCTGAACTCCTTCAGTTTCCATTAAGCTGAAAATATGCCGCAAGTATGTAGAATAATTACATTCTCTCTTCCCTTTGATAATTAAATGCAAGTTTTGAAGCAAAAACCCATGTGAAGATTAACAGTTATAATTAGTTTAGTAACGTTGTAATGGAATGGTTAAGACCTCCATGTTTCTTTACATTTCAGAGTAAGAATGTGGCCTTTTCTTTCTTTACAGATATTGATGAATGTCAGGAGTTGCCAGGTCTCTGTCAAGGTGGAAACTGCATCAATACTTTTGGCAGTTTCCAGTGTGAATGTCCACAAGGCTACTACCTCAGTGAAGAAACACGCATCTGTGAAGGTGAAATTCTGCAATACCTTCTCCCACACTGATACACACATGTTTACAAATACCTTGGTCTTTCAGAGTTTTAATTTTGTCCTGATGCAGAAAATTTCATGCATCTAGAATAGTAGGTTGCAGACTCATTTTCCATATAAAGTATAATGGTAACCATCAGAGCTTGTATCATTCCCTAATATCCTGACTTCTTTCGTGCTTGTAAATATGAACACAGTGTTTGTGGTACTGATTTTGGCCTACATGCTACACTACCGAGGAAAACACGTGTGCAACTTAATTGTACTTCTATCAAGTGGGAATATTTGGGGGTTCATGCTAGGGTTGATCTGGAAACTCCTCGGGGCCTACTGTCATCTAGAGCATGTGTGGTGCTCCCTTGCTCCTTTCATCCTTACCCCTTTCCTGCAGATAGGAGGAGATGAACAAGTGTAAGACTCTGAGTAGGTATATTAAACCTTGATAAATCTTATGAGGCATATTGTAGGTTCCCTGAACCACAGTCCTGCAAGACGTATAGGGAGTTTGTCAGGCCTCGTCAGCTTCTAAAGACTTAAGAGACTCTTGGCCTACCACCCTTTCAGAATCCTGAGGTAGCTTATTTTAGACCCTCCACCTCCATGGTGACTCTTTGTGATAACTGCCCCTAATCCCACATCTAAACAGGATTGTTATCTCCCTCACCCAGTTAAGATAAGGTGTGTGAGGCACACATTCTATTTTCAAGCCTGCTTCTGGTGCAAATAAATATATTTTAAAAGACCTGTTTAGCGGGTGACAGCCTTTTAAAATATACCTTATTTTATGTAAAATTTGATTACATTCAGTTATGTTGGAAAAATTCTCTTTTGGGGTTGGCTTATATTTTGAGGTCTGTCTTTGCATGGCAAAGTGCCTGAGATTTCATGTTGAAATCAGTGCTCATTGGAGGCACTCTGATGTTAGTATTTAAATATTAATAGTGGAAAGTGGAACGTTTAAATAAGTAAACTTTGTTGTTCTGTAGTAAATTTCAATTTGTTGAGTTCAGTAACCTAAATTTTATTTTTCCCCTTCTCTGTTTTTTGGGTGGATTTTTGCTACTAACTTTCAAAAAAGTTAAAAGAATGTTTAGTTGTTGTGGTCACCTCTACTTTAAAGTGCCATAATTCAGTTACCACGTCTTCAAATAATTTCAAATTTGTTTGGGAGCTGAAGCAAAGTTTTTCCTATCTAGCCTACCAATTCTGAGACCGACATTCCTTTGTTCATTGCATTGAGTTGAAAGGTGAGGGCAAAACTGGGTTTGTAATAAGAACTCTCATTTCAGATGCAGCTAGGAATATGCTGGTTACACAACACAAAGAAAGATAAGGCCCATACCTTAATGAGATCACAATATTAATGTAGCTGTAATGTGATAATGGAGGGAGGATAACTCACAATGGGGAAAAAGATGGGGTGAGTAAGGACAAGGGTTACAGTGAAAAAAAATTTGTTTACTCAGCATATGCATGTGCATTTCCAAATAGTGTTTTTTAATAAATACTGTATTGATTTTTCTCCATTTGAGTACTACAGTAGAAATGAATCTCAAGGAAAAGATTTGAATGAAGTTGGTTGGTGGACCACAGCAGGGAGTTAATTCCTCATATGAGTGGTAGTGTGGAAAAATGGTACTGAAATTCCTGTGGAAGTGAAGAGGCAAATGAAGGCTCACGTCATTGGTGGAACAGATGGGTCAGAAATGGCTCAACTTCCACAATTCTTGACAAGAGCTGTCTGGTACTTCAAACATAGGAGATTAGTAAGACATTTTCAGATGCTGCCACAACAGTCTGTTTAAATAACATAGCTGAGCAATGTCCTCTATAATTATTTCTTCTTTGCTCTGTTAGGGTAGTTTAATATGGACTTAGTCCTTATCATTATTTATCTGGACTTGTTCCTCTTATCTGTTAACTGTACTTTTTTGTTTGTTTGTTTGTTTGTTCTCAATAGATATTGATGAGTGTGTTGCACATCCTGGTGTCTGTGGCCCTGGGACCTGCTACAACACACTGGGGAACTACACCTGCATCTGTCCTCCTGAATACATGCAGGTGAACAGAGGACACAATTGCATGGGTATGTAAAACTCTGTTTACCTGACCTGCTATAGTGATCAGAGTGGCTTTGGACCTCAATCTGGCTACTTAAAATCTTGCCTGTTGTATCTCATTCTGTAGTCCTCTAAATTGTAAGGCGAAAGCCATCCTGTGGCAGTTGCTTTGTAACTTTGAGTGTTTTCTCATGTAGACATGAGAAAGAGCTTCTGCTATAGAAGCTACAATGGAACCTCCTGTGAGAATGAACTACCCTTCAATGTGACCAAGAGGATGTGCTGCTGCACGTACAATGTTGGCAAAGCCTGGAACAAACCCTGTGAGCCATGTCCAACCCCAGGGACAGGTAAGACTTCTCTGACAACGCTGTTACATTAACTTCCCACATCCTCTTAACACCCTTGCTTGTCAGTTAGTATGAGTTTCAGACATGATCATACCCAGGGCTCGACAAATCAGTGAATCTACTCGCCTTTGGCGAGTAGATTTTAGCCGGTCGCCCCATTCACCGGCGGCACGCGCATGCGCAGTGCGGGTCTGGCGCATGCGCAGTGCAGGGCTGGCGAGTAGATTTCTCCGCGGTTTGTCAAGCCCTGATCATACCATTGCTATTGTCCAAAGGAAAGGCAGAGTGATGCTACTCATGTTAGCAGTCACCAACCGTACTTAATTTTCATGGGCTAAACCAGCGGTTCCCAACCTTTTCCAGATGGGGACCCATTTTGACAATTCAGGAAGACTTGGTGACCCAGGGCAATTCAAAAAATGTGTGAATGGCTCCTTAAAAGCCACCTGGGGAGACACCTGGTGACCCTTTTGAAATGTAATGGCGACCCATATTTGGGAACCCCTGGGCTAGACTCAGTTCAGGCTTTTGCTGTTGTGATCCCAGCATGGTTGGAAGTCTGACAACATACAGGAATGGTGTTCGCACAAAGAAGCTGCTAACTCCCCTCCAACCTAAAGGCAATCTGCAAAGCATCAGATAATGAGCAATGCTGGATATGGTCAAGACAGCTGGGTGATGTGACACCTCCATTCACTCTGGCTGAAGCCTCTTCCACAGAGTTTCCTAAAGAGCTTAATGCAGAAATTAGATGTTTCTGTTGTATGCAGCTGGATGAAGGGCAGGCAGAAAACCAGTATCTGACCTTCCTTGAATAGGTTGTCCCCAAGAGTGCAGGACGGTATAGATGGCAACTCCCTGCACATCACTAGCAGAGTGAATCTGGCTCAGGGGCTACAAGGACCACACAAGTTTCTGTTTTATTTAGAATGGAGCATGTTGCTGTGGATTTGTTAATTTTGGATGAATTGTGTCTTTAATAATTGCCAAAGCACTTAAAGCCTTGTGTAGGTGCTTTTATGGGCTAATTATAATTGAAATTAAAATGTTTATATAACAAACTGTACTATAAAAAGCCACAGAGTACATGCCAAAACACATTCCATGAGCCAATGCCTTTTTCCATACATTTATGCTGCCATGTAGATAGCTTCAGAATTCTCACTTACAAGGCTGCTGCATAAATTACCACCCAGAAGGCTTGGAAGAGAGATGGTCAGGCAAGGTGCAAACTATATAGTGATTTTTGGAAGAGGTGCTGTAAGAGCTCCTATGCCAGCAGAATAGCAGAGGTCAGCAAAACTGGTGCCTTCTCAAGCTATGGGACGAAGGTCCACAGTTGGGAGATATTCTCTTGTACACTGTCAAAATAGTGGCAAGGCAAGGTTGCTGTGGGTATGGGGCATGCTGTCTCCTCTCCTTTCTCAGAGACTGCAGCTGGGGGGTATACCTCTACTATAGTATTCCTATCTCTGCCAGATCACAGACTCAGCTCTGGAAGAGGTTTGGAATGCCATAATGCAAGCTCCCCTCACCCTCAGGCCTCCCACAATGTTAACCATTTGTTGAGTGCAGCTCACCTCTGAAATATTCACCCACCATCCCCAACCTGACAGTCTGTCAGCTCCCTCTCCATGTCAGCTGCTGTTACACATTGCCCTTTGAAGGAAAGGAGCTTAGAGCCAGCTCCTGGTCACAAATTGAGTAGTGAGTTTTCTGTGAATGGGAGAGGGCAGTGGGAGGGGGAGGACTCTCTGCTATGTAGAACCTTGCCACATAATTCTGGGAGCTGCATAACCTATGTCTAATGTATTCCATTAACAAGAGACCTTGGTCATATGCTCTGTGTATTATCAGATATCTATTTATCTGCACCCTGAAAAACTAGTAATCAGATAGAAAGAGCATTGTGCATTTGTCAGCATGATACACCCCCATCAGAATACCTTTTTTTCATCCCAATGGGTGGAATTGAATGTTTACTACATTCCACTTTTTTCTTAAGCTCAAAATAGGGAAGGAACGACTTCCTGGATTGAACCATCAACAATAAAGTCATCAAACCTATAATAATTCATGGAATTAATAAATAATCTTGACACTCAGCAGAAGAGCAAAGGACTCATAAATGTGCTGGGATAAAAATAATCACTTTTATACCAAAAGATTCCTTTCATTGTGCCATTATTATTTTTATGGTTTTCCCCTAAATCAGTAATATTCAATCTGCAGCTGTAGTACTGCATGCATCTTTAGGGGAGTCCATATTTATGGATGTTAAATTTCAGTTAATCAGCTAATCGAGTAGTCGATAGAATTTCCATCAACAACTTGATTAGTCAGTAGGGGGTGGGGCAGGGTGTTCGTTATCCCAGCTGTGCCTCTGCTTTTTAAATGCCCGCTGCTCTTCCTACATTTAAAAGGCAGAGGTGCAGTGGGGAACCCTGGGCAAGCAGGGACTGCTTGAGTCCCGGCTCACCCCGGGTTCCCATTGCACCGCCTCTGCCTTTGAAATGTAGGAAGAACCCCGCTTGCGCCTCTGCCTCCCCTGCCATCCCCTCCCCACAGAGACAGTGCTAGGGGGAACTGGCTTTTAAGCTGGCTCTCCCCAGCACTGGCTCCTGCTCTCCTCCCCCCACTTGCTGCCTCTGATATAGAGGCAGCAAAGGGGGGGGGGGCGACTAGTTGACTAATTGCTTACATCTCTGGTCCATATAACGGAAGTAGTACTTTTGGCTGGGGAAAGTATGACAAATGGATCACCAGTAGGGCACCCTGTTCTACAAGCAGCCAGGAAGAAGCAAGAGGAGACTAAAAGGAGAAACACTTTTCTTCCTTTCAGTAAGCCGGGGTAGGGAGAATGAAGAAAAGTACTCTTCTTCTAACACCAGGTTTGCAAAATGAAAGCAAGTACAAGAGAGAAAATACTATGTTGCAGTTACAGAAAGCCATAAAATATTTATGGCAGAATATCCTAATGCAGTATATGATGCAATAACAACATCGTGATTAAAAATACAGCGTCACAGTGTCAGGATCTCATACATTGAATATTTATGGGAGATACCATTAAATAAAAAGGTATCTCTGTAGCTATTCTTAAATGCTCTTTAAAATCTCTCCTTCAGCAATTCTGCAAATATTTACAGTGTTAAAATATCTCTGTTTCAGGACTTTGCCTGGTTGACTTTCTGAACCTTTAATTCCACTAAGGAGGGGGGTTTGGGATGGGTATCAAACACCAATTCCAAATGTAATTGGTTGAATAGCTGCAGTTATGAAATGAGTGCATTCTGAAATCTGGGTGTAGGCTGCACATCACAGAAGCGGGGTTATCGTGCATTGACCGTATCCAACTTGCTGGCTTCAGCCAAGTAGCGCATTAAAATTGCTGTTATACTTTGAGGAGAACTATATTGTTCCTTTCAGTGAGCTTAGCCTTTACAGCTTCTCTTTATGAATAATTCTTATTTTTTGTGTTTTTATCTGACATAGTCTGACTGTCTTGTGTATCTGACAGATACAAAGATTATATGTTGCACTTGTATGAGATTTACATCAGTTAACATTGGTTAAGCTCCAAACTTTAAAAAAAATCCTCTTGCAAGTTTTTGCCCTCTGCAACCTCATTTATGACCAGATTGTATCTGACTGCCTGGCTCATTATTTGAGGTATAAGTAAACCACAAGTAAATAGTTACTGTTAACTCTTGGATCTTACTGTCTTTATGGAACTTTACATAGTGGTAAATATATAATATTTGAAAATTACATAAAAATGTAAATTTTAAAAAGTTAAGGTTGCAAAGTCAAGCACTTGTAAGTTAAGAAATGCCAAAATTAAGGTTGCCTGTGCATGTGCATATGCATTGTGAAACAGGCTTTAATTATCCAATCACATACTGATTTTCCTGCATTATACCTGCTCTTGCCCTCTGCACACATAATGTTTCTAGAGATCCTTAACAATCTATTAATTGTTTTCACTTTCAGATAGCTGGTCACCAGCAAAACATTTAGAAAAGCCTATTTCAGCTGAAAGCTTTGGGCCAAATTAAAACTCCTACAGAAGTGGTCTCCAACCTTTTTAACCACAAGATCATTTTTTCAATTTCATTGCAATGTAAGATCTACCTCAAACCCAAATACACTTGCCCCACTTCCATCCCACTTCTTCTTTGAGGCCCTGCCCCACCTCTTCTCTGAGGCCTCACCGTGCTCACTCCAATTTCCTTCACACCCCATCCTCACTCACTTTCACCAGGCTGGAGTAGGGGGTTTGGGTGCAGGCTCTGGTCTTGGGCCAGTGGGTTTGGAATGTGGGAGGGGCTCCAGGCTTAGCCCAGGGCAGCAGATTGGGGTCCAGGAGCAGTTTCAGAGTGCAAGCTCTGGGAAGTAGTTTGGATTCAGAGGGACTCACATCTGGGGCAGGAGGTTGGGTGTAGGAGGAGGTTCAGGGTTGGCACAGGGATTCAGGAAGCAGGCTCTGGCTGGGCACCGTTTAATTGAAATGACTTCTAGGTGGTGGAGCAGTGGAGTTAAGACAGGATTACTCCTGCCCTGGCCCTGCACCACTGTTGAAAGAAGCTGGCATGTACAGCAATGACTCCATGGCACCATGTGCTGCCCCTCATCTACAGACACTGAGCCCACAGCTTCTATTGGCCATGGCTCCCCATTATTAATCAATGGGAGCTGCAGGAGTGGTGTGTGCAGGCATGTAGAGACCCCCTGTTCTGCCTTTCTCAGGGGCTGCACTTCCAGGAGCAGCAGTTACCACAGGGATAATTACTCCAGCCACGACAGCGTGGAAAGAAATGGAAATTATGAAATGCACAGACCAGTCAAAAACCAAAAATTTAGAAACATACTATTTCTTGATTTAATGCCTCACAAGTGATGGAGAATCCCCAACATCCCATGGAGGTTGTACAAAGGGTTAATAAGGCACAAGTTTCAGCAGTTATGGCTAATTTTCCCATAACATTAATAGTATGGCAACTTAACACCAGAAAATATAAATCACTTTTCAGTTTGTTTTAAAGCTGATGTAATGACTGAAAGAAACTTTTAATAACATTTCAACATTGTGTCAAATTCTGTCCTTAAATACATCATGAAATAAATAGGAACTGCACATTCACATTAGAAGGCAGAATTCAATGGTAAGTATTCACACATTGTTATTTTGCCCCAACTCCCCTATTTCACTGGAAGATGCACAAAGCTGCCAATAGTCAGTATTTTATAGATTCAACATAGTGAGAGATGCTTCTTGTGTGAAACTACGTATGTTGTTCAAAATGGGTCCATTTTTCTCTTTTAAAAGTTCGCTATACATTGTGAAGGTTTTCTTAGAAATATTGTTGTGCTGGTAAAGTCTTCTTGATTCACAAGATTAATAAAAAATATTTTTCTAACAAAAGAAGTTTATCATACCTTGCACTAATTGTCTCAATTAAAAATATATCACCACTGTAAGAGTCATGGGCCTTGTCTTGAAAGCTATGGGTCAACAGATAGTAAAAGCCATTATGGTTGTACACGTCCCCAATCCTCAAGATGTCCTTGAAGAGGAGTAGTAGTCCCTTAGCTCTCCCGGAGTTCCTCACCATTCCAATTTTTAAAATCTCTGAAGAGCAGAATAGGAGATATCAGTGTGATCCTCAGAGTTAATGTATTCATCTGTCGCCTTTGGTTCCCCCTAGTATAATTGCTTCTGTAGATTCTCAACTGTAGGAGACCAGAAGTGGTAACATATTCTGGAAGATGTAGGCTGAGGAGTGCTAATTAATTAGAAAATGAAGGTCTGCTCTCTCAAACTGAACATCAGATCCAGCTCTAAATGGAGCAAATAGTAGTATAGAATTGTGAATGAATTTCCCAGTGGCAGCTGCACTTATTGGCAAATTTGCTTTTAAATTTTATGTAGACAAGCAGCAGAGTTTCCTATCACTAATGGAAATGGCGGGAAGTACTCTTGGAAAGCTTAGGAAACTTGAAAAATAATTATTGAGGGACTTATATGTGTTCTTTGTTTCATGTTTAGCTGAATTTAAGGCTATATGTGGAAATATTCCTGGCTTCACCTTTGATATCCATACTGGCAAAGCTGTTGGTAAGTTTTACTAAATTTATTTTCACCACGTAATGTTTTATAGCATGGTGTGTAATAGCAAGATTATAATACTACCATGAACTCTGTATACCAACTATGTATAATAAAACTCTATTTCCATCACAGAGTTCTGGTGACATCAGAAATTCAAAGAGCAATATTTATTTGGTTTGTTTAGGTCACTAGAACTCATGTTTTCTTGAATTAGTAATTAATGTTGTTTTAATATAACAGTGGGATGAAAAAACCTCCCTTCCCACAACTGGTATTTTGCATGCTTCCCTCTCTCCCTTTGGAGCTGTTATCACATTCTGCATTTTTCTGCTATATAAAATAAGTCTTTTATTATATAATCTCATTTTATTAGGTATTTTTCTATTGCCATGACTTCTGACTAGTACCATTTCCTGTCCTGCTCCATGCCAGTATATGGTTATGATTGAAAGGCACTTTAAATGAATATTCATCAATAAGAAACTTTCCTCTGAGTTTTCTGAGGGCTTTTCTGCATTGATGACACTTTAAATATCTGTTCCCATGATACTAAATTCAGTGTTATCTTCTTCCCATATCTCTTTTCATCTTTTTTCCTGCTTCCTAGCTGATTTAATTTATAATCCAATTCTAGAGTGCCTTCATTGAATATCACATAAATTATTTGCCTCATCATTCACATCAGCATGGTTAAGGTTTTTTCTACTTATTAAATATATTTTAAAATTTCAGTAATGATGAACAGAATATATCCATCTTAGCTTTAAGAGCAATGAATTACAGACAATCTATGAGGTATATTAAGCCATATCATACTCTGTGTGACTAATGTGTATTTTTCAGATATTGATGAATGTAAGGAGATCCCAGGGATTTGTGCAAATGGTGTTTGCATTAATCAGATTGGCAGTTTCCGCTGTGAATGTCCCACAGGATTCAGCTACAATGACCTGCTCTTGGTTTGCGAAGGTGATTTGAATGACAGGTTTTTTTTCTGCTTTGTTCCCATAAGCATGCTAATTGTAAAGGGAAGTATCTGGGCATAACTCCAGTGCTAGTAATACCTTAGGAAGAACAGGTTGGGGGCATTCTTTCAGTGGTTATCTCATGATGAGTTTAGCAAGCACCTATCTTTAAAAGAGAAATGTATGTACCAGCCAATTTCTGACACATTTTTGTTAAGTTGGTTTTCAAGCAATCTGCTAACTCTTAAATATGGGTCCCTTATAGTCCCTTTTCCTTTCTAGGCTAGGTATTGTTTCATTTTCTTATTTACCTTTGGGAGTGAATTTAGCGCTCCTGAATGTGAGGATTATTCTCTTGAAAACCACATCCTTGCCAATCCATCTCATTTCTGTGCAATGTTGTTATATCACGAGAATTAGAATTAGATCACTATGAAAATTTTCACTTGTGCCCTAACCGTCAATTTGAATTTAAGTCTAGCGGTGAAATGAATGGCCCCATGGAAGTTTTCCCATTGGCATCAGAAGAATCAATAGTTCATCCTACTGTTTTAATTAAATTATTTTGTTTAATTGTATAAAGTTACATATCTATATTTATTTACACAAATTTTAGAGTTCATTGGTTGTGTATTAATTTAGGTGGAACATATGGTCCCAGAGTTATAGGTTTTGGAAACAGGAAGGTTTGGGGTTCAGTATACAGAGACGATAGATTGCGTAGTTCCATAGCAAATGCACAGGTCGGACCATGTCCCAGGATTAGGAGGATGAAGGAGATTTGGGGTCCAGGGTGAATGGAAAAGAGGAGGTAGCCATGATAGAAACAGAATGCAGGATGAAATAATCCATTTCCTCATTATTTTGTTTACCAATTAAGCTACATTTCTGACACACCAAGTTTGGTTCATTGATTTCCAGGTCTTGCCTTTTTTGTTTGTTTGTTTACTAGTCATGATTTTAACACATTCCTTGAGTTATGTCAGTAGGTCTTTTTGTTTTGCCTTTGTACCTTTTCAACTAACTTGTGTTGTTTATAGGTTGCTGTGACATTTTTATGACCCTTCACTTACTTTACACCTAAACTCACCATTAGGGTAAATTTGTAGATGAACTTAGTACAACATAATATCTTTTTATGAACCAGTTCACTATGATCAGATATTGATTCATACAAGTTCAGTTAGTTACAAATAAAAATGTATTTTATTTTGAGCATATACAAGGTTATATTTTAAGGTTGCAAAGTATTTATGTTAAAACTGAAATTTATAAATGTTTAATTAAATATTACAAAAATTACAGTTAAACCTTTGAGATGTTAACAAAGCTAAAAACTTGAAACTTTATTTATAGCTAAAGCAAAACTTAGAACTGGTGCTGTTACATATTTGAAGATTTTAGAACACATACTGGCTTTTATTACTTTTTTGGCTGTATGCCCAGAATGGTAAAGATGGAAAAAACTTTTTCCTTTTTTTCCTCTCTCCCGTTTTCAGTTAAAGCTATTTAAAGCTGTACATTTACACAAACTGTAAAAATGTAATGCATAAGTGGTTAAACTTGAATTGGGGAAAAAAGCTTTACCCTGATGGCATGTTTACCTAAGTATGTTGCCTTAAAAAGGGGGGGGCAACAAAATCTTGTCTCTGGAACTGCTTTTGCCTTGATAACCATTTGCAATACCTGAGGGTGGTAAAAGTTTGCAAGCATTTTTAGACTATGACATACCCTGCTCACCTGCTTAATAAACATTTGTGAGAACAACATGGCCATTGTGACAATTTACCCACAATGGGGATATAACCTGCAGTCACCATTATCGTCCCATCTTATATGCACTCTTTGAGTGAGTGCTCATATCCATTCCAAGTAGGTATGTATGCGCTGCATGCACAGTTGTCGGAAGTATTTTCCCCTAGCAGTAACCGCCAGTCTGCTGTGAAGCCCCCTCGAGTGGCATTATTATGGTGGTGTTTATAGTCCACTGCCAACTCTTCCCTCCCTCGCCCCTCCCCCCGCTCAATTCCTTCTTACCATCAATGAGGGTTGTTGAAGCTTTCCTTTCTCCTTTGCCTCAAGCAATCATCTTCTCAGGCTCTTAGTGTTGATAGTGTAAATTGTTGCTAGTTGAGTAGTTAACAGTTTTTTAGATATTGTAGATTGTTTGCTTAATGAGGAGTAGTTTCTCCTCCCCTTCCTGAGTGACCAGGGCATGCCTCAGTCCCACAGCTTTAAATCCTATGCTTCGTTCCAAAACCTGTGGCCACAGGGGACCCCCATGACTCCTGTCTTCAGTGGTTGGGGGAAGCACATCATACTGATAAGTGCAAGATCTGCAAGGGATTTCACCCAAAATCATGAAAAGAGAGGGACTTCAGACTAACACTCCTTCACACGGAGTCCACTCTCCATTTAGCGGAATGGCCAAATGGAGGATTTGGACATGCTGTCCACCCCAATGACATATGAAGCAGCCAGGGGCCTTACCAAACTAACATCCTGGCATTTTCCGAGGATATCTCTGGAACAGCAACCGGGATCATGCTCTGCAGGCACCAACTAGAGGCAGGCTGGCTATGATGCATCTTCATTCCTGGGGCTGTTCTCCCTGGTGCCACTCCTCACAAGATGGCTCTCCTTGACACCATGCCTCCTGGGATTGTTCCCCTTTTCATCGATTGCCTGTGCCATCTGGAGCAGGCCCTCCCCCAGCCCCTGAGATCAGGATTGACCTCTGATTCAGAGCCTGAATCTTATGCCTTGAGGCCGAGCCAACACAACTCCAGTCGCTGCCACAGAGACAAATACCATGAGCTCCCTACCCTGCCTTGGACTCCACAATGGCAGGCTCCTCCACAGTGGCCTTTCTGGACACCCTGGGCATATTATCAAGCCCAGGGGCTTGGGTCCAGATCAGTTTCAGTGATGTCAGAGAGAAGAGGCCCACAATCTGAGAGGTGCTGAGCAGTATGTGTATATACAGCCCGACACCATGCTCACAGCACAATCTGTCCCTGCACAAGCCTCTCAGATGGCTTCAGACTGGCTCCCCAGCTGGCACCAAGATCAGTGGGCTTTCCAGCACCATGTTGGAGCACAGTCACATGCTACCACTGGAGTGCAGTCTTACAGTGTGGTACAATCCAGTGCTGTGCCTCCCCAGTACAGCTTGGTGTTCAGGAGGACATAGGTCTGGTGGGACCTTTGTCTTCCTCCTCCCCTGATGAGGCAGTGGCAGGCTCGTCCATGTCCCTACCTTCTATGTACAATATGGCCCATCAGGGGCTACTCACAAGGGTGGATGAGAACTTGGGTCTTTCAAGCCGAAGAGGTAATTGAAGACCTCAACCCTGTGGTCGATGTGCTGGTCCCAGAGGGACCCTCCAGCGTGGCCCTGCCTTTTATCAAAACTATTTTGAACACCCCAAAGACCTTGAGGCTAGCCCCTTCTTCCATTCTTCCCATTGCAAAGGGTGCGGTAAGGAAGTATTTCACTCCCATGTAAGGGATGTTTACATGCATCCTCAGTGACTACAATGGGGAGTGCTCCTTCTTTGTTGCATGCAGTTTCGGGTAAAAAACAGGTAGGAATATGGCCTGGCTGGTGTGAAAAAATGAGACCTCTTTAGGCAGAAAAACCGGGTGAGACCGGAGCTACACCTTGTCCTTGTAGAAAACTGGGGTTGGCGACATACAGCACACGTGCCATAAGTGGCATGCAAGTCGATTTTGAGTGGCACACGGAGCCTGTGGTTCGAGCTCAGCCCTCCTCCTCCCCCCCCCCCCCCCCACTTCCCCACGCAGCAGGGAACTCACACTGCTATTCCAGCCTGGTGGTTACCGCGCAGCCACAAGGCACGAAAACAAGCTCTGGCTCCTGAATGCTGGGCCCTTTCAAATGTCCCAGCCAGCTGCACTCAGCTGAGGAGCGGTGTCTGGCCAGTCACAGGAGATGGAGGTACAGACACGGAGAAGGCTCAGGTTGCATTCCTTGCCTCCTCTCTCCCCCTCCCCCGTGAGAGTCAGTCACCAGCACTTGTTTATGGCGGCTCCGTGAACAATTCGCACACACTAGAGGCTGCTCCTGATGCCCCTTCCCCTCGTGTCAGCGCTCACTGTGCACATGAAGGGAGGGAGGAGGTGTGGGGCAGCCTGCTCAGAACTTCAGTGCATGGGGCAAGGAGGTGGAGCCGCTGCCTCCTCTGGGGCTCCCTGGGCAGTGGGTCCGGGAGCTGCGCTTGTCCCAGGATCCAGGGAGCCCTCCCTATGCCGTCACTGGTTTGACCCCCCCCCCACACACACACCCTCAGCCCATGGCGGTGGGGTGGGGTGGGGTGAATGACACCAGGAACATGGGAGGGAGTGCCTGGCTCCTGCTGGTACGCATGAGGCATACGCACCCAGCTCGCGGAGAGAAGCAGAGCAAGCGGTTCCATGCACTGTTTCCCCAGCACCGAGTGGCTTGCTCTGCCTTCCTCTGCAAGCTGGTCTGGCGGTGAAGGTTGGTGCTTTCTTCACCAACACCCCCCCCCCCACACACACACATGCACACATACACCTTGCTGGGGGAACGGCAGCGCAGTGACATACTGACTTCAGGCTTTCCCCACTGCTGCCATTGGCTGACCAATGGGAGCAACGGGGGCTCAAAGCCAGGTAAGTGTCCCCCTCATGCCCAGATCCCTGCACCCCCAGCTTGCCTCCTACATCCTCCCTCCTGGCCAGACACCCTACCTCAAGTCCCCCTTCTGCACCCTCCGTTGTTCCTGTACCTCCCCCCTGACCACTACCCTGCTCCTACATCCACCCTACATGGGGCCAAGTTTAGGAAAAACCTCCTCTAAGAAAATCCCTTATTCCTCATACAGTGAGAAATACAGGGATGCCGAAAGATTGCGTCCACTTTTTTGGCAACTGTTCCTAAAAAGCGGATGTATTCCTTGGACACGGCAGAGCTACCTCTGGTATCCCGGAAAAGCTCTGCAGTGTAGACATAGCCTAAGACTTCTAGTTTACTAACATTCTTTGGGATGGTGTATGAGATTTAGCTGGAGGTGGCGATATCATCTCAGTTCCTCTCTTTGGACAGGCCTGTTCAGGATAGCTCTCAGGATTAGACTGAATCAGATCTGATGTCTCAGAAAATGGTGTTGATGGTGGTGAAGCTTGTGCCAGTTGCCAGTTTTTCTCCCCAATATCTTTTTTTCTTAAGAACCCAAAAAGGGAGTGGTGGGTGTAAAACCCCTGATTATTTTGTTTACTAATTAGGCTTAATTTACCTTAATTGATATTCAGTTTGATACTTTTTCTTTTTTTGGGTTACCAACCATGATTTTAACACAGTCTTTGAGTTATTTTAGTTATATTAGCAGGCCTTTTTGTTTGGATTAATTTCATCTTTTTGTTTTGCTTTTGCACCTTTTTAGTTTGCCTGTGTTATAGGTTATTGTAATATGTCTTGCAACATGTCTTCAATTTTTCCTTACTTACTCACAGTTAAGCTCACAATTAGGGTAAATGTGTAGGCCCAATCATTGCAAACTGGGCGTTAGATCCATAGGGTCTGATTTTATTCTAATCCCACTTTTTCACTGATGGAATTCTATTAACTTCAGTTCATAGTAGTAACTGGTTTATACTGGTGCAAGTAAGACAAGAATCTTTTCTCCAAGTTATCCTTGCATGGCACTTAAAATATCTGCACTTTAGACCAAATAAATATATTTTGATACTAGACATTTGAATTAGGATTCTTGATGTTTCAGATATCGATGAGTGCAGCAATGGAGACAATCTCTGTCAACGAAACGCAGACTGTATCAACAGTCCTGGGAGCTATCGCTGTGAATGTGCTGCGGGCTTCAAACTATCACCTAATGGTGCCTGTATTGGTAAGAAATCAGTTGATCCCACTTCTTACCTTGAATCTATTTCTGTCCATCATATGTACATGTTTACTATCAAGATGCAAGAGAAACTGTTGTTTAGTTTGCTTGTACATTTAACTCTTCATGTTCAAAGTAGAATCTTTACATTCTAGCCATATTTCTCTGTCCATAATAAGAAGAAAGAACATGAGATTTTAAAACAATTTTCTTGTGGTTGAGCTATTACTAGAATATGTTCGAGACCTCAAATGTATAGACAAAAGAAAGTTCCCATAAAAACAGTGTTGTAATGATTCAGTTTTGGTTATGGCTAATTTTGAGCATGATTTCAATAATATGCTAACATTGTAAAAACATGTTCATAAAAAATGAATGATAAAAATAAATAATGTTTTATATTTTTGTTATAGATCGCAATGAATGTCTGGAAATTCCTAATGTTTGTAGCCATGGATTGTGTGTGGACATGCAAGGAGGTTACCAGTGTGTCTGTCACAGTGGTTTTAAGGCATCTCAAGACCAGACCATGTGCATGGGTATGGAAAGGAAACTCTTTCAGTTCTAGACAATGGAATGTATCTAGAATTTGAACTCGCTTACAAAGATATTTTCCTATTAAAGTACTAATTTCATGTATGAAATATCAATTAGATAAATTAGAATTTCCTTTTAAAAAGTGCCATGTGCTTTATCTCGAGTAAAACACGCTTGATAGTAGTTTCTCCAAAGCCACACATCACTGAATAAAATATAAAATCAGCGTCTCCATGTTGAAGGGCACTTAATGTGTTTAAATCCCTATTTTTATTGTGCTCATATAGTGATGTGAAAGATGTCACTAAGATACATAAATCACAAAAACCAAAGATTCTTGTGCTTGACCTTTTGGCCTATTTGGATTTTTAAAACCATACACATTATATTATCATAAAAAGATAATGCACGTATTCTGCTCCCCTTGTATCACTGGATAATGCTTTGAGAAAACAGACCAATATAGCTACTGCAGCTTGTGTAAATAAGCCCTTGTGTAAACTGTGGCTGTGAATAGTTCAGTGTTCCCCTGGAAATGTCACATTCAAATTATTTGCGAAGGGCACTTGGAAATCGACTTGTTCTAACTCCAAACAATCAAACATTTTTTATTTAAAAAAGTAATATTTTGTAACTTTAAACTAAGAATTTTAAAAGGTTAAAGATAAATAATTGCATATGGTAAAAATATCCCTATGATCCTGCCAGCTCTTACAGAAAAATGCAAGAGTCTCCTTCCACATTTAAAAAAAAAAATACATTTTAAAAATCTGTAAATTCATAGATTCATGGAGGAGGAAGAAGAGAGGAATTCTAATTCTGACCTAGGGATGTAAGTGACTAGTCAACTATCCGATAAGCAAATGCAAAAAGCTTATCAGATAGTTGAGTAGTAACTCAACTAGTCACCCCCCCACCCCCAAGTGCTGCAGGGAGCATGAGATGAGCAGGGACTCAAGCAGTTCCCGCTCGCCCCGTGCTCTCTGCAGCGTTCCTCCCCCTCTTTGAGGCAGCAAGGGGGGGGACGACAGGAGCCGGTGCTGGAGGGAGCCAGATAAAAAGCCTGTACCCCCAGCACTGTCTCCAGCGTGCTGCCTGTCCCCCTCCCCAGCTGCCTCTGTCGGAGGAAGGAGGGGGTGGATAGGAGACACTGCTGTGAAGCAGCCCCTGTCCGCAGGGGTCCCAGTGGGGATCTGGGCCCCCCAGGGGACAGAGGCTGTTGTTGCTAAGCAGTCCCTGCTCGTGGTGGCCGCTCAGGCAGCGGTTGCTAGGGTTGGCCGGAGGCAGGGCTACTGTGAACAGGGGCTGGTGCTGGAGCAATATCTGTTCATGGTGGCCAGCGCTGTCCACCACAAGCAGGGACTGCTGGACTCAGCGCAAGCTGGGACTGAGCAGTCTCGACTCGCGCTGATTGCTGCACCTCTGCATTTTAAATGTAGTAAGAACCCCAGGGGTTCTTACTACATTTAAAATGCAGAGTCGCAGCACAGGTGGCTCTGGAGCCAGCATGAGACAGGACTGCTGAGTCCCAGCTCGAGTCGGTTCCTGGAGTTACCCCCGTTGCAGCTCTGCAGAGCAGTGCTTATCGACTAATCATATAGTCGATACAAATTGTATCGACTATATGATTAGCCAGATAATTTCATTTTAACATCCTTATTCTGACCACCTCAATCTGTAAAAAATCATGAAAACTGCTATATATTTCTGAGAAACATACTAGAAATTAATTAATAAATGAAAGAGCCTTTGCAAGACCTTTTTAAAAGCCAAATGCTTATGGGAGTTCTAAAATTGTGAATACAGGTTTTTGTGTCTGTTATTGCATTTATAAAGTGCAATTAAATACTTAACCACAGATTCACAGTTTCATGCAAAAGTTTAGTTCAAGCTCAATAGTTTCAATATTTGCACATGCAAATTTGTAAAATGTGTGTATAAAACCTGAGATGACTCAAAGTCTATCATAGAGCTTGATATATAATGCCAGTAACTTGCATACATTGAGAAAACCTTGCAAGACATTTTTCATTAATTGATTTAAAGACTTAGAATCTTGAAGTCCAGTAAATCCTTAAAAAACAACAATGGACCTGTAGTACTTTAGAGACCAACTCAAAAATATATAGATTGTATCATGAGCTTTCGTGGGCACAACCTTCTTCTTCAGATGACAAATATGGAACAAGAGGCAGAAGTATAAAACAAAAAAAGAGGGGAGAGGGAGAGGAGGAAAAAAACCTATCAGTTAAAGTGTCCATGCTAAATGAGGCTAATAAAGTAGGCTGCAAGTGCCCAATACTTAGCTTTTGATATAGTTTGGGTGTTGAATATAATGGCCCATCCAGTTCATACCTTATTGATCTTCTGAAGAAGTGGGTTGTGCCCATGAAAGCTCATGATACTATCTATATATTTTTAGATTAGTCCCTAAGGTGCTATAGGACCATTGTTGGGGTTTTTTTTAGTTACAGACTAACGTGGTTACTCCTCTGAGATCTGTAAATCCTGTTACTGCTAAATACATTCATAGTATGGCAAACAGTTGTAGTGAAATGGTTAGGGTTAGGGGGAAATGAAATTAGATGAAATGAAAGACTACACTGTGCCTAGTCAGATTGCCCAAAAATGTGACATTGTCTGGAAGGCATAGGAATAGCTTAGATAGTCTCCACTTGAACTCACTAACCCTGCCATTCTCAGTCTGTGTTGGTCTGTGGACTGCTGTTGAGTAATTCATTCAGTGTCTCTTCTGTGTTTCCATTAGTGAATCACATTAAAAAACATTGTTACTTGTTGTAAGCAACTGCTGCTGTTGCCACTAGAATATTATATTAATATAAGTGGAAGATGACTCATTGTCACAAATGGAATCACGTATGTAAATGGCATCACATGGGTGTATGGCATTTTGAGGTCCCATTGACACTATATTGTTAAACACTATTGGTATTCAGTTTTGCCTTCTAACTCTCTGAACTGGTTAACTCATCGACCAGCAGGTTTAAGTACAAGGGCAGATTATTATGGTTGTTAATTTGTTTCCAGTAGCACCCACAATATGCTAAGGGCTGAACAAGCATCAAAGATGATATTTGGCCTTGGCTAAAAAGGTGTACAGTGCACTGTTGAGGAGTGCTATGTAAACTAAGGTGCTCACAGCTCAAATTTCCCACAGCAATGTCAGTTGCTGAGGTTAATCTCAGATTTTCCTAAAGCAAACTCATGACTTGATTTTCCTTGTCCCTGCACTTTGCAACAGCAGGAATCAAGAAGGAGGTGACTCGCAGCTCAATTTACCACCATACCTACCCTAGCCAAATAGGGCCTTGTCAATTATAAGGCCAACCTGGTTGACCATCAGTCTTTTATTTTAAAGTATCAATTAAAAAAAACCTGATATATACAATTGTTCATATAAGTTTGCTCACCATACAAGAAGCCAGTACCAAAATGTGAAGTATAAAGGATGAAGTCAAAGATTGAGATTTAAAGTACTGGCACTTTTTGTGTGCATAGCACATTAAAAAATAGCAGGGAAGACAATTCCTTTCTACAAATTCATTTCTCTTTGTAGATGTTGATGAATGTGAACGCCATCCATGTGGAAATGGAACTTGTAAAAATACAGTTGGATCATATAACTGCCTGTGTTACCCAGGATTTGAGCTCACTCATAACAATGACTGTATGGGTAAGAACTTTAATCCAAACTTTAATTTCATTGCTGCTGCTTTGGTGTCACAATGGGATATATTTAAATAAACTTAAAAAAAAACCTAGTAGGACCCAATCAGGGTACTTAGTAAAGTGCAGAAAATAACAGTTACCTCACCTGTGGACTTCTGTAGATAACAGCTTTCAAAAAAACATTTTTTTTAATCATTTAAAGCATTTTCTTGTTTCATTCTTTAAAAAGAAGTAAGCCCCGATTCTTTAGTACACTAGGACTGATTTGCTCTGCTCTGATGGTGCATAACAGTCCAAGCAAGCCATTGGAGGAAACCTCTCTGTTTAGAAATGTTTGAGTCAAGTAGTGCAACTGTAGTGCCATTTGTGTCATCCACCTCTCTTGGTGTCTGTTGTAGAAGAGAAAGAAGCATATTCCCTTATACTAAGCTGATCCCCAACTGCTGTGATAGTAGCTGGGGGCCATTGGCAGCCAGCAAAAAATCACGTAAGGAGCTGGTCCAGCATCTTCTGGGTGATGAATGTGGCTTAGCTTCTTTTGCATCACTCCTCACTCTCACTGGAGATTTGTCCTGAGCGTACCTCAGCCTGAGCCACAATTCAGGGTCATTACTGTAAATCACTATTCCTTATCTGGAACACAGACTGCATTTTCCCAATGAATTAATAACCTCTAAATTAATTGTCCTCAGTGCATTGCCTGTTTGCATTCCAACCAGCATATAGCTGCAGCCCATGTAACATCCTCAGGGCTGTAATTTGGGGGGGTGAGGGGGGGGGGTAAAAAATGGGAAGGCACAGGATTTGGCCCAGCATCAGCCCTCCTGGCAAGATCATGCCCAGCAGCATCAGCAGGAGGTCAGGGTGCTCAGTACCCTGCTACACTGCAGGATTGTGGAAAGAAAAGAAATCCCAGTATCAAAGCAGCAGTCGGTATTGGCTCCCAACCTTTACCTTTCCACAGTCACCACTGTTTCTAGAGTACAGCTAAGCTTTTGATGGTTTTGTACAAGCACAGTTCCTCAATCATCTTTTTTTTTAAAGAGGGAGAGTAAAGCATGGGCAGTGGGTATAAGAAAGAAGGGGAGGCAATGCTCTTAATGCTCAACTTGTCTCCTCTTCCTATTCCTACTCTGACAGTTCCTGAAGGCTCCAAGGGCAAGATGTTGCTGTTTGCAGTCTGGTGACTCTTTCCCCTGAGATCTGTTAACTTAAAAATGAAAAGCCTTTCAGTTTGCCAGACCTATTAGCATAACATTGAATCTTTGAAAGAGTCATTAACTGGTAATGAAACCATTTAACAGGCATGTGCCAACCCTGAATTTACTGAGGAAAGCAGTAGTGCATTATGTCTACAGGACCTTAGTTTAGAATTTGCTTAAAATATTTCATTACTTTGTTGTTGAAGACTATAAAATCACATCTCTGTAAAATCCTTGTCATAGGTATTAAGATGCACAACCTGAGTATTCAGCTTTAGCCTTAAATGCTTGGATCTTCTGACATACAGATTTTTAAAAATAAATTCTTCAAAAGACCCCCCTTATCCAAAATACACATTTTAATTACTAAGTACAAAAACTAGCTTTCAGTGTCTTCCTGTCCTTTCTATCTATTCCTTCTCCCTTTTCACATTCCTGGTTGAAGAGACTCCTTAAAGCAGTGGTCTCCAACCCTTTTACACACAAGATGACTTTTTAAATGACAGAACAAGCCAAGATCTACCACCCCGCCCCTTCCTTGAAGCCCCGCCCTCTCTATTCTCCTCCTCTCCATCACTTGCTATCCCCAACCCTTATACTACTCCTTTTTTCCCCCCAATTCTTCTGTAGGAAGAGGTTTTTCCAACATTTGGCCTGTCTAGACTGGACCAAATGTCAGGAAAAAACTCTTTTGGAAGCCCCCTTATTCCTCGTGGAAAGAGGAATATAGGGGTGACTGAAAGATCATGTTTGCTCTTCCACTAAAAGAAGCGGAAGAACAAATCCATCCCTGGATGCAGAAGAGTTTTTCTGGGATATCTCCGGAATCCTGAAAAACTCCTGCAGTCTAGCCGTACCTTCGTTGGGTTGAGACAGGATGTGTAGGCTCTGGGGTGGAAATGAGGGATTTGGATGTGGGAAGGGGTGAGAGGTGCAAGCTCTGGGAGGAAATCTGGATGCAGAAGGAGGTAGATAAGGTGACGCTGGCTCGGGGAGAGGGCTCCAGGCCGGGCAGTGTTGGGGGTCAGATGTCTTTATTTCTGAGAACGGCAGGGAACCTGTTTTGAGTCAGGGGTCACTGACCCACAGAAAAGTCAGTTGGGGGCCACATAAGTGAGATGCAAAATAACCCTCCTCCAACCCCCCCCCAAGTTTCACTAATGTGGCCCCAGCTATGTTGGTGGGAGCAGGGGACATAGTACTGGGGAAGGGTGCTAGTGGGTGCTTTGGCAGGGGACAGAGTGCTTTGGCAAGGGACAGAGTTCTGCGGCTGGGGGCAGGGGAGAGGGAACAGGGTGCCGGGAGGGCAGGGGACAGGGTGCCAGTGGGGACAGGGTTCTGCAGCCAGGGACAGGGTGCCAGTGGGGACAGGTTTCTGCAGGTGGGGACAGGGTGCTGCTGGGGACAGAGTTCTGTGGGTGGGGATGGGAATAGGGACAGAGTTCTGTGGCCGGGGAGTGGGAAGAGGGGGCAGGGAGCCGAGGGGGCGGGGTGCCAGTGGGGGCAGGGAGTCTCCTCCCCCCTCCTCGCCCCGCCCCCCAAGGGAAGCCGGTGCGCATCTCCTCCAGGCCCGACTCCCCCCTCCTGCGGTGCGGGGAAACCCCCACGCTCGCCTGCCGCGGGGCCGACCCCCCCCCCCCCGCATGCGCCTGCCCCGGGGCAGACCCCCCCCCCCCCCCTGCAGCGCGCCCGGCACGCCACAGACCTGTGGGAGGGGAGCAGCCAGCGCACTTCCGGAACCCCCGGAAGTGGCACGAAGCTGCAGGACTTCCGCCCACCCCTCAGGAAGCTGGCACTACCTCCATTGTCGCTGGAGGTAGGTAGTGGGGCTTCCCGGGGGGGGGGAAAATGGGGGGGGGCGAATGCCTCGCGATCAACTGGTCGAGGCTTCATGATCGACCGGTTGGTGACCACGGCCTTAAAGGGACAACATTCCTTTTCTTCCAGATATGTGGACAAATGAGTTTCCCTTTTACTTCTGACTAGTTTTGAGAGACCACCTTCACCAAAATCTTGTACATTTCAAAAGCAGGGATGTGGTGCCAGCGGGGCACTGCTTGAGTGCTCCCATGTGTGCTTTGCTTTTGAAATGTACAAGAGCCCTGCTACATTTCAAAGGCAGAAGCACCGCCAGTTCCCCGCTGTGTCCCTGTCTCCCCACCCCCACTCCCGCCCCCATGGAGATGGTGCTGGGGGAACCAGCTTTTAAGCCTTCTCCCCTCAGCACGGGCTCCTGCTCTCCCCTTGCTGCCTCTCTCTGATAGCAAGGGAACGCGACTAGTTGAGTTGACTATCCAATAAGCACATGCTTAATGAATAGTTGATTAGTCGCTGACATCCCTGGTGTAAACAGTATGGAAAGAGAATAATGGTTCATGAGCTATAACCAATAGCACAGAAATGTTCACCCTGCATCAAACAGTGTTCCTTTTAGTTCAGCATCCTGTTATCAACAGAAACCAAGATGAGATGTTTCAGAGGAAGGCTGAAACCTCTGCAGTAAATAGTAAGGATTATATACCTGATAGAAGAAGTATTTCATCTTCAAGGTTCAAATTAAAATATATTGTATAACAGAGTAAAAGTTGTATCTAAACCTACTAGAATTAACAAACTAGTGCCTTTACTACCTGACACAGTCCATGTTTTCCCATCAGCACTTTTCTTGTATATCTTTTTAAATCTGTTACTAAAATGTCACTGTAGAGCTAATTGGGCATTTCCAATGTTCATCCCACTTGTTCTGGTCTCCTGAACTACTACAGCAGCAGCTTGCAAGATGCAGAATGACTCCGTGCTGACTGGAATATGTATTCTGAAAAACATGAAAAGTAACAAAACATGTTCAGTGAATACCTGAGCACATCTAAAGCTCCAGATAAAATTCAGAATGCTCCATGTAACACTTTCTTTTCCATGTCTGGTGTTAGTACCACACAAAACATCACTTGGCAGCCACTGAACATCTCCAGATGCAGTAGCTGATGTAATGCTGCAAGTTTAAAAAATATAATACCCTATAAAAGGGGTGTTGTTTAAATAGGACATATGCCTTAATGCACTGAAGTGAGAGTTACTTTCCATTAGCTGTCAACAGTTCCCTTGCTGCTCAGCATTTGTCTCTTTCATGGAATTATATATTGCAATTTCAGTGTGTTTATACCATACTGTAAATAGTGTGTAAGCATATACATTCTAACTGTTAGACCTCTTGAAAAGACTCAACCTCTCTTGTTTATTTACAGATATTGATGAGTGCAGTTCCTTCTTTGGTCAGGTGTGCAGAAATGGAAGATGTTTTAATGAAATTGGTTCTTTCAAATGTTTATGCAATGAAGGATATGAACTTACTCCAGATGGCAAGAATTGCATTGGTATGTAATAAACCAGAGATTCCAGCCTTCTCTGACTTGAAATCATCAAACTGTTGGCCCCATTTAGAATGAAATATTTCATTCTTCAAATCTAAGATAGAATGTTGAGAACAACAGATTTACATTAAGAAAATTGGTGGCAAAAGCATGAAGGTTTAAAATAATATCATTTGTTTTCCTTTCCCTGGCTCTCTAAATTGACAAAGTCAGGAAAGAATCTATAGGCTCATATACCTCTGTTGTGAGTGACAGCATTGTCAGCCAGAGTTACATAAACATAAATAATTCACTGTTGCATTAATTTCAAAATGTCTGAAACCTTATACATTCTATTTACTTTTTAAAGATACTAATGAGTGTACGGCCCTTCCTGGTGCATGCTCTCCTGGTACCTGTCAGAACTTGGAAGGATCATTCAGATGCATCTGCCCACCAGGATATGAAGTGAAAAGTGAAAGCTGTATTGGTGAGACTGTTACTATTACTTCTGTAATGGTGCAAACATGATGAAAACAACATGTAAATATTGTTTAGAAGAAGAGGCTTTTCACCAAGCCATGATGACAAGGAATGTATAAAAAGAAATAAGTAGCAGCTGTCCTTTTAGCCAGCAGGCAAGATATTATGAGCTGTGGGGAGAGCAAAGGATGTAAGGACTCAATGTTTTTCATTAATCCAAATTGAAAAATATTCTGTCTAATGCTCAGAGAATTTAGTCTTTTTCCTAATTTTTTTCCAAATGTAAAAAGTAGTCTGTCTACTGAATATATACACAGTGACTACAAAAATTGTAATAATTGGCAAACAGTGTTTTACACTATTAGAAGTCTCTCTCATCATAGAATTGTGAAGTATAAAAATCTTGATAAAACTATCAAGCTTCTTTTCCCTATGGAAACAGTTTTCTTGATCAGTTTTTCATAACAGATGTTTTCTGTTTTTGAATCTTACAGTCTGTGGGAATATGCATCAAGATATCAATCCCAAATTCATTTCAGGGATGGCAAAATATAGCTTTGTTTCAGTTTTAGAAGGATAACTTTGAGAACTCTGTGGAAAATTAGCTCAATGCCCTAATATCACCATTCTTTTCTTGTTTTGTAGAGGAGAAATATAGAGCTCTGCTCCCATGCTGCAAGGAATTGAAATGATAGTAACCAAATTAGAAACAATACCAAAACTAAGTTCAGTCCTCACCAGTGAAACTAAGAAGAGTGCTACCATGAACCTAAAAAACATATACATATATATTTATATATAGTCACTGTAGCCCTCTTCTTAGATTTACTTAGCATACTTGCTGTGGAACCTTAGAGATTAACAAAATATATAGTATCATGAGCTTTCATGGATAAAACCCACTTAATCAGATGAGTTGAAGTGGAAATTATAGAATTTGGGGTATATATAACAGCAAAAGAAGTTACCTGCCAATTGTAGGACCAGTGTTAATGAAGCTAATTAAGTCAGGGAGGTTGTGCCTCATTCACAGTATTTCCTATGAAGATTCAAATATCAAAGGTGGGGAAATTGTCTTTGTAGTGCATTAACTAGTTAAGATCTTTATTCAAGCCTAAATTGATAGAATTGAAGTTCATGATCTAATAAGTCTCTAAGGGTATGTCTACACAGCAAAGTTATTTCGAAATAACAGCCCTTATTTTGAAATAACTTTCCTAGCGTCTACACAGCTAAACCGCTATTTCAAAATTAATTCGAAATAGCTGAGTGCTTATTTCAAATTTGGTAAACCTCATTCCATGAGGAATAATGCCAAATTCAAAATAGCTATTTCGAAGTAAGTGCTGTGTAGACACTTATATCAAAATAGGGGGCCTCCAGCCTTCCCAGGGTGTCCTGGTGGCCACTCTGGCCTCAACCAACAACACTTCTCTCCCTCCCCCTGCTCCCCAGAGCCCTTAAAGGGGTAGACTCTGGCCACAGTGCCTATGCCAGCTCCAAGCCTGCCAGCCCAGAGCCAGCAGTCACTGCCCCTGACCCAGTGGCCCCAAAACATGAGCCAGCAAGCCACTGGCAGCCAGCCCCCCAGGAGCAGTCTGCCAGGGCCTGGAGAAGGCGGACGCCTTCCTGGTCCAGGGTGGAGATCATGGACCTTATTCAGGTTTGGGGGGATGCCCCCAACGTCCATGATCTCCGCACTAGACGGAGGAACGCCTGGCCACCAAAGGCCACATGTGAACCCAGGAGCAGGTTTGCATGAAAATCAAGTTGGTCCAGTGAGACCCCCCAACCCTGAGCTTCCCCTCCCCCTTCTTCCCCTTGCTTCCCCCTTCCAGCTCCCTCCTTCCGGGTTTCCCCCTCCCCTCTCCCACCCTCTCTTCTCCCCTCTCCTGCCTCCTTTCCCCAGTCTCACCAGTGTTTCATCCCCCCCCCACGCCCGCCCAGTTTTGTTAAATAAAGAGAGTTTGTGTTCATGAAAATACATGTATTTTATTTGATATCAGGATGGGGGGTTAGGGAGGGGTAAGTGGAAGGACGTGAGGGAGAAATGAGGCACAAGCCCCCAGTGGGGCAGACCAGGGAGGCTCTTTGTGCTCCTCAGGGTGGAAGCTCTCCTGCAGGGCCTAACTTTTTCCTAATGTCCAACCTAAACCTCCCTTGCTGCAGTTTAAGCCCATTGCTTCTTGTTCTATCCTCAGAGGCCAGGAAGAACAAGTTTTCTCCCTCCTCCTTGTAACGCCCTTTTAGATACCTGAAAACTGCTATCATGTCCCCTCTCAATCGTCTCTTTTCCAAATTAAACAAGCCCAATTCTTTTAGTGTTCTTTCATAGGTCATGTTCTCTAGACCTCTAATCATTCTTGTTGCTCTTCTCTGGACCTTCTCCAATTTCTCCACATCTTTCTTGAAATATGGTGCCCAGAACTGGACACAGTACTCCAACTGAGGCCTAATCAGCGCAAAATAGAGCGGAAAAATGACTTTCCGTGTCTTACTCACAACACACCTGTTAATGCATCCTAGAATCATGTTTGCTTTTTTTGCAACAGCGTCACACTGACGACTCATATTTAGCTTGTGGTGTCAAGGGCTTGTTGGTAATGCAGGTAGTGGCTGTCAGCTTGCCTTTTGAGGGTTTGGATCTCACTAGTTTTATGCTGGAAAATATGAATAGGACCAGAAATGCAACAAGATTCCTAGAGTTCACCCATTTCAACTACACTTCAACTCTTAAAATGTTACTACTGGGAAATTAGTAAAATAATCCATTTATAACTAGGTGATCATGATTTCCCAAAGCTGAGTGTGTCAGTTCTAACTTTATTTCATGAAATTGTGAGTTCATATCGAATCATTGGTTCTTCTGTACTTGACTTGTTTCACATCTGCTCATCATTTCTTCAGTGTCACTATTCATTTGTAACCAGAATACAACTTTTCTAGCTGCCCTTTTTTGATATGGTCCTTGCAAAGTGCTTTTGTATATTGATCCCAATGTCTTTCTTTCTCATCACACTGTGGGAACCACATTTGTGTCCCATTCAAGAGCATTCTTAAGATCACTGAAAGCTAATTTATATTATAGGAACATGCAGGTGAAGTATTCCCCCCTCCTTTATCACTTGTATCACTCTTTGCAGCATTTCATCTTTCAGCTAATTGTCTCTACTTCATCCCATATGCCTGGAGATGCAGCAGGCAACACGTTATCATTTTCACATGTATGTTTATTTCTTGGTCTAGGCCAGCTGGCTGTGTATTTGCAGATAGAGCATATGCTCTTGCATGTGTGTCTGCCATTACTTAGTGGTGTCTGGATTAGAACTTCAGGGTCACATCACAGTTCTTTATTTTTAAAATTAGTCACTATATTCTGGAGGGTGCTTCTCCAAGCCCCTTTTTGTGTACTGCAATCAGAGGTTAATGATTACTTTCTTCTTTGAAGCTTATGCCAGACGTAATGTCTCTTTTCAGTTTGCTGATACATCTTCTTTGCAGCCGTTATAGCCATACTTGCATATAGACTGGTAATCAATCAGTTCCATAACACTGTAATACTACTACTCCCTGCCCTCCTTTCAAAGAACATGTGGAGATTTTGATGTCTTTCAGGAGGCCAGAAAATTATAGCTTTTGAGTTATCATCAGAATGTTGTTTAAATCCATTATACTCTCTTTTGTGTTCTGGCATCCATATCCATTGCAGTATTAGTATTTGCTTTTGTGCCTGCTTGCTTCTTTGAACATCTGTCTCCAAAGTAAAATATTTCTGGAGCCTAATGTTATGCTTAAACAAAGCACGCGAGCTCTTTTATAGGTGAAAAGGCAGTACACCGCATTTATTGAGAATACAACAGTAGCATATGCTTTTCAGTCACTCACACACACAAACACCATACACACAGTCCCGCCAGATGATGTTATGGTTACCAGTTCAGAGTCTGGATCAATCTAGTGGCCACCCAGATCGATCACAGAGGGGGAGCCGGGCTTTGTCGGTCGCGATCTGATGCTCTCCTGGGGTTGGTGGCAAGACGAACCCAAAGTCCCATAGCAAAGCACCCTGATTTTATAATCCTTTCCTCTATGGATTTCGCTGTGTCAGTCTGTGACCGGTTACACTGTTACCTTTTGATGTTGACATTCCAAACATCTCCAAGAGGCCATCCTGTCCTGGATTGTTAATCAGTTGTTTTTAGGGATGCCTTCACCTTTAGAGCCGTCAGTCTTGCCCCTTTCTTAATCATGAATACGCGCTGATGGTTATTCTGACACCGATAAGTCTCTTTGCAGTCTGTCTTCACCCACATTGCCCCCTTCTCTCTTGACCATCTGACTCTAATGACAACTTTCACACCTTATCTCATTCACACAAACAGTCTTTCAAAGAGATACAAACAGCAGAGTCTTATATTGAACAAAAGCAAACAGCATTGTAAATTGCCTTCCTAAATCTTATAATCAAAACAGTTCACATTGAAGGCCTGGGCCTTCAATATTTCTAATCTCATTAACAGACACAATACCAAAATCCTGTCTTTTACTTACTAAACTTTAAAACAAAGTAATATATATTTAACTAAAGGGCTTAATTGGTAAAATGTTAAACATGATACATTACATTACATTACTACATTATTAAACCAAAAATACAAATATAAAAAGATATAAAACTCTTACTCCAACACTAATACATTCCAAAAGAAATGTATTTTTAAGAAGTACTTTTTAAAAACAGTATCTGCCAAATGGTGTGTTGGAAGTGAAGAACTTGGAATTCTCCTTTGCACTCTTGCTCAGAGTTTTTAGTTAGTGTCCTGGCCCACACTTTATATATCTGTGCATGCTGATGCTAAGATATATAGGGAAAGGCAGACATACTACGCTGCTCCAGTTCCTTCTCAACTGCCCTTTGTTCCTGACAGAGAATAGTGGCGTCTGCTGTTAACTAGTCAGCTCTTCTAAAGTAAATAAGTATTTAATTTCTAATTGTTATATTATTTGTTTGCTTTAGCAATTGTGTGTGTTTCTGCCCCTCCCTGGATCACTCTTCTTTGCAGTCAGGGTCTTCCATCATAGGGGATGTAAGCGATTAGTGGACTATCTGAAAAGCAAAAGATTATTGGATAGTCAACTAGTCCCTTGACTAGTCACTTTCCCCTCCTTGCTGCCTCTACCAGAGGCAGCAATGGGGAGGAGTAGGAGCCAGTGCTGGGGGGAGCTGGCTTAAACACCGGTTTCCCCCAGCACCGTCTCCACGTGGGGCAGGGGAGGCAAGGGGGTAGCGGGGACTGGGTGCAAGCCGGGATTCAGCTGATTCCTGGTTCGTGCCTAATCCCAAATGCGCCTCTGCTTTTTAAATGTATTAAGAGCCTACTGGCTCTTAATCCGTTTAAAAGGTTGGTGCACAGCAGCAGGGGATCCTGCACAAGCCAGGAATCAGTTGTCCCAGCTTGTGCTGGGTCCCTCCTGCTGCGCTTTAGCCTTTTAAATGGATTAAGAGCTGACAAGCTAATTCCGCTGCAGCTTCCCACTTATCAACTAATCGACGGAAAATCCATTGACTAGTCAATCAGTTGATTAAATTACATTTAATATCCCTGTTCCACCATCACTCTTGTTGTATGCAACTTCATTGAGACGGTCTGCAGGAATGCCCTTCTCCAAACTTCAACTACTCTCTCTCTGGTCACAGATGAATGAGAGACAAGCTGGGGAGCACACCTGGGCAACATCAGAACTCAGGGCTTATGGCTACAATCAGAACTATCACTGTACTTCAATGTCAGGGAGCACAGCGTGGTTCAACTCACTTGCCAGATATTTCATCCCCAATTGCAGGGAAAGTATGACTCAGTACTGACAGGTAATACTGCAACAGTGTTCTATATCAGTGTTTCGCAACCTTTTTTTCTAAAGTACTCCTTTAAAAAAAAATTATATCCCAGTACCTACAGTTTTCAGACATACCATTTTTTCCAACCATTGCAACACATTTGTTTAAACAATTTAATCGTAGCCAGGCAGACGATGAGATTTTTGGGTGTAAAAAAGTACAAAAATAATAAAGCTCTGTAAAACAAAAATTCAGTTTTTTTCCAAATTTCAGTTGTGGTGACGTACCCCCCAGACTTCTCTCGAGTACTGCTAAGGGTTGAGAAACACTGTTCTATACAAACAGACAGGCTAGTGCTCGCTCCTCTCCACTATGCCAAGAAGCCCTCCAACTGTGGGACTTCCACATAGCTCACCACATCTACCTGCAGACTTTGTACCTGTCAGAGACACAGAACAACCTAGTGAACTGCCGCCTCAGCTTCTTATTAAACACCCACGAGTGGTCTCTCAGGGCAAATATTGCCCTCTCCATCTTCCAAAGGTGGCGTCATCCCCATATGGATCTCTTTCTGACAAGGAGCAACAGGAAGTGTCACCTGTTCTGCTCCTCTCAGAACCACAGCCAGGGATCCATGGTAGATGCATTTGAGCTATTGTGGTCAGGTCACTGGCCTGTATGCATTCCCATCCTTCTCTTTAGTACACAAAGTTCCTCAAGATCCATCAGGTCAAGATCTTGCTCATCCTCGTAGCGCCAGTGTGGCCCGGGCAGCATTAGCTCACTACACTTCTAAACATATCAGTGGATAGGCCGATAGCTCTTCTCATCTGTTTTTGTTTCTTCTGGGGTACTGCCAGCTACAATACCCCAACCTGGAGTCCCAAAAAAGTATTCCCGCCACAACAAGCCTATAATTTATTTATACCTAAAATGCTAGGGACTGGCTATATCATTCATTAAGGATCACCTGGTGGTTTTTTTGTCACTATATAATGGCCCTTTTGAGCCCAGGGAGCCTTAGCTTACTAGGTCAGTTTTTCACTTGAAAAACATTTCTCAAATCATGACATTTGCTTATTCTTAAGCAACCGACAATTTATTAATTCATTCAGAACCACATAAATATATAATCATCTATAAGCCACTAAAATGTAGATGCAGTCAATAATCTATACTACACACACAATACAGTCTTGAAAGCAATGGTCATAGATAAGAATTGAGGCTTAACAGTTGCATTAAAAACAATGCAAATTACCAAGATTTCTTATTACATTTACTTATTATTAACATTTCTCAGTTTAGTACCTCACACATTTATCTTGCATGCAAGGGTGCACTAGTCTTTAAGGTACTTTGAAGAGTGTGATTACTTCCCTTTGACTACACTGGTCCAAGGGAGAAGTTTAGAGTATTTTAAGTGATAGCTTAAAATAAGTCTTTGCAATCTCTCTTATGTCAGTGTACGTAAATTTCTAAAGGAGCTGAAATCTAAAATATGGTTATTTGAGTTCTCACTGGAGAGTGTAGATTCAGGAAGATAACCTACAGTTATTTATATTAAAGAACAGAAGATGAAATAGCCTTTGAGAGACCCATCCCTCGAAGCTGGGCTGGGCATCAGTTGCTTAGGATTGTGCAGCTTTTGTGTTGGGTTCAGTTATCTTAAGCATATGGTAATATCAGTTTTATATGCCCTAGTTTCGGGGTTTATTGGAGGGGGAATTGCATTTATTCCTATTGGACAGTCAGTGGCTAGGTTTTACGCAGTGTAGTTGATGCCATGAGGATTCTAGGATGTTACAGAAGCAAGGTGGGTGAGGTAATATCTTTTATAATAGGCCACATTACCTTGAATCACCCTTATAATATTTGCTGACTATTTATGCTAAACAATCTGTTCCAACTTGCATGTCTGGAATGTTATTTACTTATACCAATCTGCATCCCTTTCCCTTTATTGTTACTTTCCCTGTGTTGTGTATGGTAACTTCCCTAGTCATCCTGTCACATGTTAATTTTTGAGAGAAGACGAAAGCAAAGTAGGCATTGAGCAGCTCTGCCTTTCTATCATCTTCGGTTACCGGCTCACCTTCCCATTTGAGCAGCGGACCCATACCATCCTTGATCTTTCTTTTTTGTCTGACATATTTAAAGAACGCCTTCTTTTATCTTTCATCATTTTTGCCAGCTGTAACATATTCTTTGCCTTGGCTTTCCTAATTCTCCCTATGTGCTTGTGCTATTTCCATGTATATATCCTTAGTGAAATGCTCCTCCTTTCATTTCCTATAGTGTCTCTCTTGGTTTTTAGAGCGCTAAAAACCTCCTTGTGCAGCCACACTGGTCTCCTGTGGCTCTTATCTTTCCTCTGCAACAGAATAGCTTGATGTTGAGCATCTAATATTACATCTTTTAAGAACTGCCAGTCCACTTGAACTCCTTTTTTGCCCTAATTGGTCTTTCTCTAAGTCCTTGCCTACTGTTTCTCTGAGACAGCTGCAATTCACCTTTCTGAAGTCCAGTGTCCTTGATTTACTATTTTCATGCCCTCCTATCCCTAGGCTCTTGAATTCTATCACATTATGATCAGTTCTTCACAAGTTCCTGACCACCTTCACATTTGCAACTAATTCGTTCCTATTATTCAAAACCAAATCCTAAATGGAACAACCCTCTATTTGTTTCTTCAACTTTCTGAATCCAAAAACCCTACATATACTATGTTTGCAGATGTATCATAGTTTGCTGCAACAGATGTCAGGGAAATTAAAATCTACTTGTAGAATGACTTGGCCACTTCCACATCCTCAATTGGTGGTCTAAAACCCCCACCATAATCTCTCTACTGTTCTTTTTTCCATTTTATCCTCACCCAGAGACTCTCACTAGGTCTGTCATTCAATTCCCATTGGACCTTTGGGCAAATGTTGGACATTCTTGATGTATAGCACACTTCCTTCCTGTTTTCTCCATACCGATCCTTTTAGAACAAGCTATATCCCACGATGCTAATACAGGTTGGACCTCCCTGGTCCAACACCTTCAGGACCTGACCAGTCCCAGATGATGGATTTTGCCAGACCGGGGGAGGGGGGTCATTTCTGGTCCCCCTGCCTCCAACCCTAGCTCCACCGTCAGCCTCCCAGTTGGCTTTCCCCTCTCACTGCCCTGTCAGCCCCTGCTGCCCTACCAGGCTGCCCCACCACCTCCACATGCACCCAGTTCCCACTGCACCCCCCACAACCTCCGCTCCTTCTGTGCGCACCGGGCTCCAGCTGCAGCACCCAGTGGCCCCATACCCTCTGTGCCCCTATTCCTGCTGCTGTGCCAGGCAGTCCCTCTCCCTCTGTGTGTGGGCTCCTGCTACCCTACTACTGCGTATGGGGCTCCCACTGCCCTGCCGGGAAGCCTGTGCGTCAGGTTCCCACTGCCCTGCCAGCCTGCAGGACTCCCGAGTGCTAGCTCTCCACTGGGACGCTCTTGTTGGATGTTGCCAGACCAGAGTCCCAGTTAAGAGAGTTTCAATCTGTACTCCAGTCATGGGAGTTATCCCACCAAATCTCTGTTATGCCAGTTAAGTCATATACCATGCCTTCCATCTATGCTTCTACCTCATATTCCTTGCATTTATATTACAGGCATCAAATATATTTTGCAGACTACCCTGTTGCTTTGCTTTTTTTACCTTTTTTAATGCAGTTGCGATTTCTAAACCTTTCTCCAGAAATCAGCACCTTCCCCTTTCCATTACTTTAGCCTAGATGCGCATTGGCTGGATTTTTGTCACCATCCACTATAGGACTTAATTTATAGCTTTCCTTGCCAGGTTAGCCAGTGCCCAAGATGTTCTTCCCCATATTTGATAGATGGATCCCCTCCCAACATAGCAATCCTCTTTCCTGAAAATCAGCTTCTTGTCAAAGAAGCTAAAGCCCTCTCATGGATACCTCCTACATGGCCATATATTTACTCTCACAATTTGATAGTCCTTGCCTAGTTCTTTTCCTTCAGTGGAGGGGATGGATGAGAATATCCCTTGGTCTTTCATCCTTCTTTCCAAAACCATGGAACTGCAGTGATCTGCTGGAATCATCCTTGGCAGTATTGCTGCCGCCCATGTGAATAAGTAGGAAGGGGGTAGTGGTATGAGGGCTTGATGAGTCTCAGCAGATTCTCAGGCACATCCTAAATTCTAACTCTAGGCAAGCAGCACACTTCTCAGGATTCCTAGTCTGAAGGGCAGATATGATATATCCCAGTGTTTTGCAACCTTTTTTTATGAAGAACCCCCAGTACCTACAGTTTTCAGACAAAATGTTTTTCTACCATTGCAACATATTTGTTTAAACAATTTAATCGTAGCTGGGCAGGCGATGAAATTTTTGGTGTAAAAAAGTACAAAAATAATAAAGCGCTGTAAAACATAAAACAAAAGTTCAGTTTTCTCCAAATTTCAATTGTGTTGACATATCCCCAGACTTCTCTTGAGTACTCCTAAGGGTGCTTGTACCATTGGTTGAGAAACATTGATATATCCCTCCCTTGAGAGGGAGTCCCCAGCCACCACCAGCCTTGTCCTCCTCTTGGGAGTAGTGGCGGTGGAATGACTATTGCTTCCAAACAATGGGAGGGGTCTCTTTTTGATCCCTTCCCTGAAATGACTCTTCCGAGGGATTTTCAGAAGCAGTACCTGTGCAGAGAACCTGAAAACAGTTGCTTACCTCTGTCTGCATTGGGGATATATTGGTTCTCCTTCTCCTGGGGAACACACTGCCAACTTGCATCCTTGTTCTTCTGTTCCACCTGTGCTGCCCTCTTCGATTCTTTGGTATGCTATGCCCACATTACCAAACTCTGACTTCTATCCAGGAAGTCTTCATTTTCTTCATGCAATGCAGGGTTAATACCTGGATTTCTAGTCCTTGAACCATTTCTTCCAGTATGAAAGACCAACTTACACTTGATACGAAGTCACTTCTGTCACCCTATGCAGGTCACAACAGCCAGTCCCCTCACTATCCATATTTCCTACTTCATAATATATCAAGACCCTCTTCAGAAAATGTATTTATTGCTCACAGAAGCCTGAAAGGCTTTCCCTCTAGGCAAACTCCCAGGCAAACTCTCTCTGTTTGCTTCTCCTCTATATCTATCTTCATAACAAGAAGTTAAAAAGTGTTTGTAATAGTGTAAAATACCTTTATTTTTCTTTAACTTAAAACATGTTTAAATCCCACATTTAAAAAATATCTAGCTGTTTGTTTTTGTAATAAGTGATTGAAAGTAAAGAGTTTAAAAGAAACCTTTGTATATACCAGCAAATCAAGAGCAGCCACAGAAAACATTTGTAAATATTAGTGTGCAACAGCTATGTGGGCTCCATTCTTTCTGAATTCAGGAAAGCCTATTTAGAATGCAGTTTCAAGTTTAGACTCACTCAGCACTTGGGGGGAAAAATCCTTCAACTCTTCTTTTCTGTTTCATGTTTACAAAGAATCTTTTTCTCTCTCATCCTAAAACATTTGCTCCCATTGTGGTTTGAAAATATTTAACATTTATAGTATGAATAAGATAAGACAGTAAGACTTGCCCACAGTGACATCTGATAGCACAGGAATACAGCTTCTGAGACTAAAAAGCAGACTGTTGAACTGTCTGGGATAAAACCAATAAACAAATGGAAAAATCCACATTTCAATCACTATTTTAAAGAGGAAGGGGGGCTTTCTTGTGTCTATTTTTGCTGTTTAAACAAAATATTGAATGTGGCCGAAGTCAAATTTCTCTCAGATATCAAAGGAATATACAGAATTGATGCCAGATGGGCTAATGATGCATTTTTTTCTCCTATTATTTTTCAGATATTGATGAGTGCAATGAAGACCCCAACATCTGTCTCTTTGGCTCCTGCACTAATACTCCAGGAGGCTTTCAATGCATCTGTCCCATAGGCTTTGTGCTGTCTGACAATGGACGAAGGTGTTTTGGTAAGCTTCAGGGTTAAAGCATGTAATCACCGACAGCAATAGTTAACAGAAACTTGGCAAAAAGAGTTCAGACTATTGAGTAACCTCTTCATAAATTTATTATGTTAAAAAAATAAATTGAGCCGGTCATCCCAACAAAACAAATGTTTTGTCCCGGGGTGCACTACACGCTTTACAGAAGACTACAAATCTCTCTGGCCTTCTAGTACAACTTAGTAATATGACCAACAATCATTGTGCCCTTCAATTATTTTTCTAAAACCAAAGAACTCAATTATTTTAAGGAGGGATGTGCTTCTTGTGTGTCTCCCCAGCTATTTATACCCACTTTGTATGAGCAGGCACTTCTTCTACACCTTTCACCCCCCCCAGTCCCTAGCCCTGGAATGTTATTCACTTCTGCGAAGATGGTGTACAGACCTGTTGGAACTAGCACTGGGCAAGGGCTTAGGGCAGATAATCATAGAGCTGTAACTAGCTTCATGATAGCACCCATGCTCCACTGCATCCAGCAAATACTGTTGTAAGAAATCCTTTTCCTTTTGTATTCCAAAACACTTCGTTACACCACAAGTTTTATATGAAAGAAAAATCCAAATGTTTAATTGTAGGAAAACTACATTGTAGTCCAGCTCAGTTCATTGTATTCCAGGCCGGCAGAGTCTGGGGCTATCTCAATGTGTTATTTGTAAATGCAGGAGTGCTGGGGGGGGAGGTATTTTTTTGCCGGCTGTCCTGCAGAGGGTGAATAATGCATAAGAAATTCTACACTAAAACATTGGATCGACCCAGCAATGTTGTTCAGGAGAGTGAAGTGTAGATGGTACTAGGTTTCATTAACCTAGATACTGCCTCTCCAGGAGGTAGATTACCTACGTTGATGGGAAAATTCCTCCCCTCTGTGTAGGCAGTGTCTACACTAAAGAGCCACAGAAGTGCAACTCCAGCACTACAGTTGTGCCACTGTAGTGTCTCAATCAAGACAAGCGCTTATTCCTCACTTTTCAACACTGAATGCTGCAGAGAGCCATTGTGTAAAAACTGGATTGGTATCCTATTATCTGGATGGGAGACATGTTCCCTAAAATAATGGGGAAAATTTAGGCCTAGAATTATCCCTTCTGTTTTCATATGTGTTAATCAGGTAAGAGTTGGTCATAGTATGTGGCTTATTTATATTTTTTTATCTTATTTAGTTTATTAATGTTACCCCTTTCTTGTCTGCTTTGTTTTCTCATCTTTCTAGATACCCGACAAAGCTTCTGTTTCACTAACTTTGAGAATGGGAAATGCTCTGTCCCAAAGGCTTTCAACACCACCAAGGCAAAATGTTGCTGCAGTAAGATGCCAGGAGAGGGATGGGGTGACCCTTGTGAGCTCTGCCCCAAGGAAGAAGAAGGTATACACCATGATTTAAAATAATCCTCCCATCCCCAAGAGAAAAGAGGAGACAATTTGAAAGATGGGGAGGATACTTCATCTCATCAGAGGGGCAGCTGTGTTAGTCTGTATCTGCAAAAACAACAAGGAGTCCTGTGGCATCTTAAAGATGCATCTGATGAAGTGGGTTTTGCCCATCAAAGCTTATCCCCAAATGAATCTGTTAGTCTTGAAGGTGCCACAGACTCCTCATTGTTCATCTAGCGTGTGGATCTTTCAGGAGCCATTTTTTAGCATCATTTCCAGATCAATATTGTCCTTCAGCTAGCAAAAAGGAACAATTTGAAATACAAGAAAGTGTAGGGCATGACTGAAATGTGAAGTACAGAAGTAAACTGCACAGACGTAAACTAACAGCCTCCAATAGCAATTCTCGTTGCTTTGAGAGGGAAAAAGGCAAAATGTGGGTTAGTGCCAAGAAACTCAAAAGCTCTCTCAGGCATTTGTTTTGTGATTGCCTCTATGTGCAAGCAGTGGGGTGACTCTGCTGTTTGGCTTAAACTAAACAAATTGAGAGGGAGGCATTAATCAGTTACATGCTAGAAAAGCTGCTCTATACATCAACTCTACTATCCAGGCTTATTATGATTAAAAGGTGTTGGAGCTGAAACTAGCAGGAAGGGGAAAATACAGTTCTATGTATGGCCAGAATATCGATCCAAAATTGGTTTCATGGGTGTTAAGTTCAGCTTTAATGGTTTTGATTAATTTCATCCATTTAGAATGTTTGTTTATAATGGTTTAAAATGTTCCCATACAGTTGCTTTCCAGGATTTGTGTCCTTATGGACATGGAACTATCCCTGGGATTGATGATACACGGGAAGGTACGGCTTTATTTTTGACACCACTTAAAAATCTTTAATTCCTAACTAGGTGCGGTTCCATTCGGTAATGCTGTTTTGTTTCTTTTTTGGTAAATATTTTTTTTTATTGTGTTTTTTTGTTTTGTTTTGAAGGGTGACAGAATGGTGATGAGAGAGCTTACAAAATTTATTCTTTTTTTGAAACTGCAGAGTTATATTTTGGCCCAAAGTATGGAGAAAAAGATGCTTACTTTTTGGTTATTTCCTGCTTTTCATTGGAAATGTAATGTTTAATATAAAAACAGCTGAGTATGACAACTGAAAGACTGTAGTTTATACGATTTTCTATTTTTCAGATGTCAATGAATGCCTTGAGAGCCCAGGCATTTGTTCAAATGGTCACTGTATCAACACTGATGGATCATTCCGCTGTGAGTGTCCCATGGGATACAATTTAGATTACACTGGCGTGAACTGTGTAGGTAAGTATTGATTCTACATTAGGCAGACTGTGCGTTGCAAAAATAGCAATGCTTGAAGTTCATAAACTTAAAATATCACTTAAATATATCCCAGTTCTCTTACATCTGTATTTTATGTATTTCATCCTAGATACTGATGAATGTTCAATTGGCAATCCATGTGGGAATGGTACATGCACTAACGTGATTGGTAGTTTTGAATGTAACTGTCATGAAGGGTTTGAGCCAGGCCCAATGATGAATTGTGAAGGTAAATTTATTATTTCCTCCTTTTTACCTCCTCTTTTTCCTCTTAATTTACCATCCAGCTTTCACACTATTGCATTGTGTGCATTGGGTTTTTATTACAAAGTCAAGCCATAAGTTAAAGGAATCTTTCTTCTTGAAATATGGCAATGAAAAATCAAGTCTGGGGTTCTGAAATGAGCTGTGTAAATGTTGCAAAAATTGCACTTTTCATAACTAGTTAGCGTGTGGTGTAGTGTAACTCTGCTAACAATCCTTTTGAAGGAAAAATCTCCTGCTCCAGTCCTAGAGAAATACGTTGGCTAACAGAAGTGTTTAAGAATAACTGAGCATCTTAAATTGCCTCATCAATACATTGTAATAGCCATGAATGTGGCATCTGAATGCAGCTAAGGATTTTTTTTATTAGTAAAATACTTGGTTAATTGTTTTCAAATTCTGGGGCATAGCTTCCAGTGATGAAGGGACACAGGTAGGCTACTCAACCATTCTCCAGAGTCTTGGGTTCCATTTAAAAATACTGGTTGAACCACTGTAAACCGGGACTCTGGTCTGGCAATGTTCATGGTCTGGCAGGACCACAGAATCATGGTGGAGGGCTAGTGCCTAGGAGCCCTGTGGACTGGCAGGGTTGCGGGCTGTTGGCAGCGAGCTGCCTGAGGGGCCAGGAGCCTAGATCATCACAGCTGAGAAGCCGGGCGTGCCCCAGTGGAGCTGCCTGATGGGGTTGGGAGTCTGGTGTACTGCAGCAGGGCTGCTCAGCTAGGCTGCCCAGCGCGCCCCTCTGGGCCGCTTGGCAGGGCGGGAGCCTGGCATGCTGTGAGCTGGGTTGCCCAGCATGGCAGGCAAGGGCGGGGGGGCACGCCCAGGGACGGGCAGGGGGGCCTGCTACCAGTTTAGCGCTGGGGATGGGGGGCAGTAGCAGGGACCATATATAACCTCCCCTGGTTTGGCACAATCCCTCTTCTGGGACCAGTCAGGTCCTGAGGGTGCCGGACCAGGGAGGTCAAACCTCTAATTACAATACAGTCATGGAACTAAGCTCTGGAATTGATGATATACGGGAAGGTATTGCTTTATTTCTGACACTATTTAGAAAGTGTCCATAACTAAGTGTTATGGTTGCAAAGAAAATATTGCAAATACGACCAGAATAACTGGTTCAAAAGTGTCTGAATTTGCAGTGAACCTGCCACAATCGTTTTGAAGGTTTGCCTTACTCCATTCAATTAAGTCAAATGACAGTAATCAATATTTTAATTTTCAACATTAGCTATTTCACTGTTCAACCTGTGTTAAAAAAAAAACAAAAACAAAAAAACCAAAAAACCACACACACCTTATCTGCAGTCAGATGCCACATTCATGGCTATTACAATGTATTGATGAGGCAATTTAAGATGCTCAGTCATTCTTAAACACTTCTGTTAGCCAACATATTTCTCTAGGGCTGGAGCAGGAGACTTTTCCTTCAAAAGGATTGTTAGCAGAGTTACACTGCACCACACGCTAACTAGTTATGAAAAGTGCAATTTTTGCAACATTTACACAGTATGTAAGAAAGCAGAGGGGAAGGGTCACACTATGCAGAACTATACATTCTGGGTAGGCCTTTAACAACAAACACATGATGAGTTTGAAGGAGGGCACGGTTAGTTTATTTTCCTGAACAGGAGCTTAGCTTTCAAGAACTCAGGAAATGTTGGCATATCACATCCTTGAAAAGACTGTATATTGTAACTAGTGCCATGGAGTAAAATTTCAACCCAAACCAAAATACAAAACACCTGCCACTCTAACCTTAAAGGCAGCTTTAGAAGCATACATGTTATAAAATGCAATTTATTTGGCAGGCTATACTTATAATCTGAAGATATCATGGATAAATTTATTACTCACAAAATTCCTATGGTGAAGCATTTTTAGCACTTTTGTAGATGGTAAACAAAATATGGATATAAAGAAAGTTCTAATAGTGCTATTACAATTAAACTTGGAGCATAGTTTTCAGTCTCCCTTTTCCTTATTCTACAGACATAAACGAGTGTGCACAGAATCCTTTGCTGTGTGCTTTTCGGTGCATCAACACTTATGGTTTCTATGAATGCACTTGTCCTGTTGGCTATGAACTGAGAGAAGACCAAAAGATGTGCAAAGGTAATTAAATTTTAAAGAGTTTTAGAAAGTAATGGTGGCTGCTTAAATGTAATTTTTTCCTCATGCCTGTTACCCAGTAATGGTCAAACTACAGGTTGAACCTCTCTGGTCCAGCAACATCCATGGTTGCGGACAAGAAAGCCCCAGGCAATCTGTTGACAGACCCCAGGAGAGGGCTAACCTCCTTTGGTCCTGCAAACTCCCTCCTTCAGGATCAGAATAACCTCTCTGTGGGTCATACCGTAACAATGTTAAAGATGAGGGTGGCTGGTATTTGCTTAATTTTATACAAATTAGGAGGGGCTCTCAGGTGTTTGATTAATTGCAGAGCTCACATGACCTGTCTTCCCAAAGTAGCCCATTACCTCTTTCACTCCTAATAAAAACAGTTTAGTGTTAAGAAAAAATATTTTGTTTTCTGAACAACAAATACTAGTTTTTCCTACAAGTAAAGCTACACACTACATTTTTTCCAGACCTGGATGAATGCGCTGAAGGTCTCCATGACTGTGAATCAAGAGGCATGATGTGCAAAAACTTGATTGGAACCTTCATGTGTATATGCCCTCCTGGAATGATCCGCAGACCTGATGGAGAAGGCTGCATGGGTAAGGCTTGGGAAGGGAACACTTCATATGAAAACATCATAATATAGCAGTATATTTGGAAAATAACCAGTCGGCATACTATTGTTAGGTGTCAGGATTATATACCTCTTTGGAAAGTAACTGAGATAACCAGACACACATTTCTCTCAAGCAGCCCAAGATCACTAAAAGGGTTTCCTCTGTGTTTTGCTGCTTGACAATGGAGTATTTTTACTCTGACTCTGAGCCACTCCTTAGGAGATATTATCCCTTTGTGACATGGTTGTTTTGTGCATTGAAATATTACAGAGGCTAATTTTTTGCACAATTTTGCCCATCCAAACCTCAACCTGTAATTCAGTAATTTAGGAGAACAGAGAGATCTCCAATGACATACATGGCAGCTATTTGATAATTACATCCTTTGTTACTTAACTCTGGGTGTAGATAAAGCAGCTAGAGGCCCAATTACTCAAGAGGATATGCTGTATTTTGTAGGCACAAAAACACACATACAGGTTGCATCTGTGCTCAGCTACATATACCCAAACCTGTTGCTGGGAATGGAGACACAAGGCCTTTTGAGCACTCTACTTGATAAGTCTAGTCTAACTGTTCAGCCAATCTTTTCTTGTTTTAGCACTTGAGTCTCTGTTCTTTACATTGAGTAATTCTTATACAAGAAGTCCCAGTGGGCTCAGAACTACTCATCATAGATAAGAACTGCTGAATTGGGCCCTTAAATCTCTGAAAAGTAGACTAATAATAATGGGCAAATAAATGGTATCTTCGCAAAAATCTGCATTAATAGAGAAATTCTATTTATGTATCCAGCTTTTTAGAGCGTTAACATATGAGTTCCAAAGAGGTAACACTCTAGAGCAGTGTTTCTCAACCCGTGGTACAAGTACCCTTAGGGGTATTTGAGAGAAGTCTGGGGGGGTACATCAACACAACTGAAATTTGGAGAAAATGGAATTTTTGTTTTAACTTTTATAGTGCTTTATTATTTTTGTACTTTTTACACCCAAAAATTTCATCGCCCACCCGGCTACAATTAAATTGTTTAAACAAATGTGTTGCAATAGGAGAAAAAAATTGTGTCTGAAAACTGTAGGTACTGGGTACTTTAAAAAAATTTTTTGAAAAGGGGGGTACTTACAATTTTTTTGAGGGGGAAGGGGCACTTTATTAAAAAAAAAGTTGAGAAACACTGCTCTAGAGCAAAGACATAGAAAGTAAAAACTACAATACAGAAAATCTCTCTCTCTTATCTTAAGACAAACGGTCCCTTGACTATTACTGTAATTTGTTTAGAGGAAAAATGGATAGGTCTTGCCTAGTGCTGCTGTGTCTGGAATCAGAATTTTTCGTTTGCAGTATAACAAATCCATTGCCCATTCTGTAGCTCTTAGTGTTGACAAAAAATTGTCTCCAAGTTTAAAAAAAAAAACTTTAGTTCTGTTAAAAAAATACATGTGGTGAATATGTTCAAGAGAATAGTAATAAATAATCTTCTCTTTTCCGCAAGCAGCGGAAAATCTCTCCTTACAGAATTTTTCTGATTTTATTGTACATTCAAGGAAAACAGTCATCTTCAGTCATAAAGCTTATTAGTTCTTTTTGCTAGTAAGAAATAAAAAATTGTGCCTTTGAGAGAGATGGCTGTTTAATTCAAACATGCCTCTGATTTTGCCCTGAAAAGCCAAACTCTCTAGTGTTCTTCTTTTAAGCTAAGTTACTGTATCTATTTGTTTTTGTTTTTCAAGCTATTATGGGAGAAAAAAGGAACAAACACTTTGGTGGTATAAATCCTATTTTAGGAAAGGCAAATATGAAACTCAAGTATGTGCTTTGGTGCCCTTCTTGAACAGACACACTTCATAGAATTGTGGCCATATGATTAACTTTTAACAATTCTCTTCATTAGTGTTTTAAATTTCATTCAACTAAAATTGCTGGACAGAATTGTAGAGCAGAGTATTTAAAATTTACTATATTGCATTTTTACTTCTTGTCATAGCTGGCAGGCAATTGGTAAAATTAATCTTTCTAATTTGCTACATTTTTCCATACCTTCTTCAAAGTACATAGGCTGTGTCTAGACTGGCCAGTTTTTCCGGAAAATCAGCCGCTTTTCCGGAAAAACTTGCCAGCTGTCTACACTGGACGCTTGAATTTGCGCAAGAACGTTGACGATCTAATGTATGATCGTCAGTGTTCTTGCGCAAATACTATGACACTCCCGTTCGGGCAAAAGCCCTCTTGCGCAAGTGCTTTTGCTCAAGAGGGCCAGTGTAAACAACCCAGAATTGTTTTGCGCAAAAAAGCCCCGATGGCTAAAATGGCGATCGGGGCTTTCTTGCGCAAAAGCGCGTCTAGATTGGCCAGGGACGCTTTTCCGCAAAAAGTGCTTTTGCGGAAAAGCGTCCGTGCCAATCTAGACGCTCTTTTCCGCAAATGCTTTTAACGGAAAACTTTTCCGTTAAAAGCATTTGCGGAAAATCATGCCAGTCTAGATGCAGCCATAGTGTACTAAGTTCTCAAGGGAAGAATGAACTTCAGCCTTTGGAGGCTTATTCAACAGTATTTTGGACACTGCATACAAATATATTAGTTACCAACATATTTGTCAATTCGCTCATTTAGTCAAAACAATTCAATTCTGACAAACAGTTTTCAGTCTAAGTTTTAAATGACATTCATTATGTGAAATATTTTTGTAAAGATGAAAACGAATGCCGGACCAAGCCAAGTATCTGTGAAAATGGTCGCTGCGTGAACATTATTGGGAGCTATAGGTGTGAATGTAATGAAGGATTCCAGTCAAGCCCATCAGGCACTGAGTGTCTTGGTAAGTTAATTTCTTTGGCATACATTTCCCATTACATGAAAAAAGTATGAACTCTGAAATCAAATAGAGGTGGAATATTTAAAGAAGAAATAAAAGCACTGCTTCCTAAGATTTCTGCCTATAATGCAGACCCTGAGTATTTCATACATCTCTTGGCAGTGTGTAGAAGATACTAAATAATGATCCTTCATGTGTTTTTCAGTATTTAGATAAATTGAGCTTTCAAAGAGAAAATAGTGATTTATTTTATTTCTGGAAAAAAATAAATTAACATAGCTAGGAAAAATGACATCAAATGGTGGTCTCATGCCAAAAGAGAACAGTTTGCATATAGGCTAAGCTAGACTGTTCAATAAAAAATCACACATTAATAGAAAAATATTTCTAATTTTTCCATTTGAGCCAAATACTGCTGCTACAGAATTCAGATGTTAGATCTGTTATTTTTTACACATAACTATACCATATATGTACAAACCATTACTTGGTACATAGTGGGGAGAGGGAAAGGGGGAACAGTGAAATGATTGCTGGTCTTCAGTAAGTTTAATTAGGTATCTATGAGTAAAATATTTCAAAAGCACCTCCATGACTTCAGAGCCTAAATCCCATTGAAAGCAACTAGTAGTTAGGCTTGTAAGTCACTTTACATGTTTATGAAAATTAGCTTTGAATTTTTTTCTACAATCTACACTTAAAATAATTAATCCCTATGGCTTTAAACAATGGATGTATAGGTGACCAATAGATAAAGGCTATACAGTAATTCCCTAAAGGACTGAAGTAATATTCAATAAAATGTATAAATGTTTCAAACTATATTCCACATTGAAAGTGTGCTGCTCAGCACAGCCTCTCTTTTCCGGCTCAGGTCCATCTGCTAGCAGTGTTTCATGATGTATCCTGGGATATCACAATTAGTTATCTAATTTCTTCAATAAAGATTTTGTTTCCTTTTTAAAACAGTGAAATGTGAAAGCTTTAAATCAGGAACAACTCTTAACTAGATACAACATGTTTATACAAAATAGTTCTCTTCCAACCAAATTGGATTTTGTTCATCATTTAATATCACTACATTATTGTTACTCTTAATTTGAACCACCTGCTACAATTAAGGCATATATAAAAATGTAACATAAACATCACCTAACTGCTGCAGAGAAGTGTCATTTATAGCTCTTTGTACCTCCTGAATTCTGTTGCTCAGTAAATGTGCACAGAGAACATCAGGCAATTTCCTGTCACCTGCCCTTCTTCACAGTATCTAGCAGAACAAATGTAACATGTGAAAAGTGCCCCACCAGCAAAAATCTGGATCAGTTCAGTCCTGTTTCTTTTGGGGGGTCCCCAGCAGAGAACAAATTACAATTTGCTCTGCTTCCTACAGGCCCCTCCTGGTGGATTTTCTGATACTGGAGATGTATGCTGTGAGTTGGAGATACTGTGCTTCCAAGAGCCAGTGCAAATCCAGGAATGAGTATGGTCCAGGGATGTAGTACTTTTAGTTAAATGCAGCTAATTTTTACTAGAGAAAGAAAAAAAAATTGCAAGTGAAAAACCAGCTGTCAGAGAACAGCCTGGAATAAGGAAATCCATTCCACTTTACCTAACACATCAGGCTAATGACACTGGACCTATTACTAGTGTCTGTATTGTATGTAAAAAATTATGCTCACTGGGAGATATTTAGCATGCTAAGGCCTTGTATGCACTTAAGTTTTGCCAGTTTATTTTATCATTCACACACGTAGGCTGCTCTGCCAGGTTTGCAGGGGGATGCTCCAGGATGCATTATTCTGAGACATAACTGATATCAGGTCTCATGTAACCACTGACTTATTTGAGGGCAGTTCTAGCAAACCTTCAACAGCAGCAGATTGTCAAAGGATTTTTAGAGTAAGGTAAGCAAACTCTATTAATATGCTAAATGCTCCCCATAGACTGGTTGCTATCAGAGTCACTCAGCACGTAAATCTGGGCTCACAGCAGTTTTCTTTTTAATTCACTTTTAAAAGCATTCATCTATATAATAGTTTCAGTTAGACTTCCTATTTAATTCACATCCAGCTCATAATCTCTCTTGACCCTCCACACTCTCTTTTCAGACAACCGCCAAGGATTCTGCTTTGCTGAAGTCTTACAGACAATGTGCCAGATGGCTTCCAGTAGCCGTAACCTTGTCACAAAGTCAGAGTGCTGCTGTGATGGAGGGCGAGGCTGGGGTAACCAATGTGAGCTCTGTCCACTACCAGGAACAACCCAGTATAAGAAACTCTGTCCACATGGACCAGGATATACAACAGATGGAAGAGGTAATTGTAGGAAGAGCAGGTGAAGAGGGAGAAGAGAGGAAATAACCGTTAAAGATAATGCAAAGTAACATGCTTTCTTAAATCTCATGTTTAGCTAAAGTTACCTTGTATTTCTGAAGTTAATTGCAAAATTGTTTGGCTTGATCTTTTCTATAAATTCAATAATATTTCAGATGTTTTTCAATGGCCAGAACCCACAAATCCTTACCTAGTGCTTGCTGTGGGAATATTCACATAAGCAACGATTTGCAGGATTGGGCCCTAAAACAGGAGACGATGACTAATAAACTGAAAGGCTAGAAGCTTTTGCTTGCTACAAAACTTATATTCATGAGCCAAAAGGCATCAACAGCTGAAACCTGTAACTACACAATAGTTTCATTGTTTGATCCGCATATTACTTCATATTTCTACAAAGGAAACATAAACATATGTTCTTAATTCTTATGATTTGGTTAGAATTTTATAACAATCTAAAGAAAAATCACTTTTTAAATATACAGATTGTGTAAATTAAGTTTGCAAAACTGGAACTTGTTTTTCAGTACATCAGCAAGACAATTAGGTTGGACCCAAGTTACAGAATTCAGATCCAGATGCAGAACAGAATTTAACAAAGTTTGAAGGGTGTTTGGATTGGGTTTATCTCTAATGGGAATATAAAGAATAGCAGTTTGTAACAGAAGCATGCTAATGGGAAGGTTGGTAGAGCATTAGGGTAGAAAAAAGGAATCTGCATATGCTCAGTACTGTTTCAATGTCCTGTAATTCCATTATGGTCAGCAAGCTGGAGTTTATCATTGAGAATGAGATCACTTTATCAGCTCTCAAAAAGGATAATGAGCTTGGTTTTAAAAACTAGACATTTCTAGACTGAATTAGACTGTGGATACCCACATTCACATGTGATACTAATGAGCTTCTGCTTATGATATTTTAAAAGGTGACATGCTTATTTTCTTTCCAGATATTGATGAATGTAAGGTCATGCCAAACCTATGTAAAAATGGCCAGTGCATCAACACAATGGGTTCCTTCAGATGCTTTTGTAAAGTTGGCTACACCACTGATATAACTGGGACATCCTGTGTGGGTAAGGTTATCACTGTAATGCTTAATATTTTTGCTAATTCAGCAGATTTTTTTCAAAATAACAAAATGTTTATTTTCATAGTGTAATTCCTAGGTAAATTCCTTAAAGCCTTGGAATATACAAATTATCTCACTTCTTCTCTTCACACTTAAGATTTGGGGAGCCCTCATTTAACATATTACAGTTCAGCTAGCCTATTTCAGCAATAACATGAATGAGATACCATCGACCGCTAACAAAGCAAATCATGAAGTTTTGGCAAGTAGAGGCTATTTAATACAGTGCTCTGAAGTTACTATTCAGGAAGAGTAAATGGATCACAAAATGACCCCAAGTGAGAAGCTTTGTTTTTAGAAATTAGTTTCACTGTTCTAGCTGATCCTCAAAGCAAGTGCACTGTTACCTCACTTATCCAGACTCTCTCAGGTTATTTCACCAGTAACTTGCAGCTATAAAGGGGGAACAATTAACAAGCATGGAAAAGTTATGGAAAAATTATACTTTTTTGTGCAGTTATTCAATAGCATCCATGTTCATAAATTAAGATTTTTCCTTATTACTGATTCTCCTTACTTAGATCTTGATGAATGCTCCCAATCTCCAAAACCATGCAACTTTATCTGCAAGAACTCAGAAGGAAGCTACCAGTGCTCATGTCCCCGTGGATACATCCTGCAAGAGGATGGAAAGACATGTAAAGGTGAAGAAAGTTGTTGCTAACAAAGCTAGATGTAATCATTTTGAAATTTATTTTATGTGATAGCAATTTTATAAATACCCTCAATTCCATAAACTCCAACAGCTACAGCTCCCATGGAAATCTCTGCTCCAAACTCAGAGCTGATATATAAAGTGGTGTAGAACAACTTACATGAGTTTGGCATAAAAGCGGCGTTAAGTTAGATTTTGAAAAAAGGGTAGAATGACACAGCACCAATTCCAAGCACAATAGGAAGCAAATGCTAATTTACCTTAGCCACTCATTTTCTGACCATCATGCATCTAACAGATCTGATTCTCCACTCAATGGGTAAGTCAAGACAGGGATCCTTCGACAGAAACGCCCTGTTTCTAAAGATCCTGTAACCCTCATTTTTTGCACCCCCCCACCCAAAAGCAGCTTTTTGAAAAAAAAGCCGCGGCCGCCATTACATAAATGAAGCACGGGAAATTCAAATCCTGGCTTCATTTACAATTTTGATAAGTCTAATTTACATCCCCTTTATTGAAAAAGGGATGTAGTTTAGACATACCCCATGACACTAGTTCTACATGTGTAACATTGTTAATTTCAACTTTTATTTAAACCAACAAAAAAATGGGGTTAATAGAATGGAGAATCAGGGGCAACTCTATTTAACTTGATTGACATGTACTTCACTAATAATGGATGTAAGCTTCAGGTGATAAGACAAATTATTACAGAGTTAAAAAGGAAGTATTTTCAAATGATGATTTTGTCTGTAGTTTAAAAAGAGCAAACACGGTTAAATATTTTTCTCTGAGTCTTACTAAGAGAATGCTACTTTCAGATCTTGATGAATGTCAAACCAAACAACACAACTGTCAGTTCCTCTGTGTCAACACTCTGGGAGGCTTCACATGTAAATGTCCACCAGGCTTCACTCAACATCACACTGCTTGTATTGGTAAGAACACTTTGACATTAAGTTTTCTTGTGTTTCTCTTTGTTATAAAAACAAAGGCAATAATTAGTATGAGCCTTTTGATCTTTTTGTACCACACATTTAATATTAATACACAAATGAGAAATAAAATACTGTCAGTAGTACAAAAAGGCAGACAGCTATAAAAAGCAAAAATATCTGAAACTCATCTACAAGAAGCATTTTCTTAATGGCCATTTATAGATTGCTACTGTATATTAATTCTCCTGGTAAGCACCTGGAGACACATGTAATACACTAAAATATGACTAAAGTTTTTTTCTTTCTTTTGATAGCTACAGAGGTCTTAAAAACTTTTAACATACATCTATTTATCTTACCAATTAAAGGCATCTGTTAACGTACTATACACTGTGGGCCAATGTTCAAAAACACCATTCTCCTTTTTCCTCACCTACTTTGTAAGCTGTAATTTGCACTGGAGACTGAATCACAGTACAGCTTGCCTTTCCAGTTCAGTTGTGCACAAATATTTGAGGCTATGTCTAGACTACAGGGTTTTTCCGAGATACTGCCGCATCCAGGATATGCATCTGCACTTCCGCTTTTTTTTTTTTTTTTGCAGAAGAGCAGATATGCTCTTTCAGAAGCCCTGTCTTCCTCCTCCCAAGAGGAATAAGGGCTCTTCCGAAAGAGGGTTTTTTTCTGAAATTTGGCCCAATGTAGATGGGCCAAATTTCAGAAAAGCCTCTTCCGAAAAAACTATCGGAAAAAGGTATGCAAATTGTGCTCGCATACCTTTTTTCCGATAAAGTCCTGTAGTGTAGACATAGCCTAAGTCTGCAAATCAAGTAATTAGATGTTCAAGTAGGTTCAAACTACAGCTATAAAAAGTTGTGAATATTTACCTTATATGTGCACCCTTTTAACTCCACCCTTATGTATTTTTCCCTCCATTATTATACCTGTATAATTTTTTTAAATCACTTTTTTTTTTCCTAGATAACAATGAATGTGGTTCACAGCCATCACTTTGTGGATTAAAAGGAATCTGTCAAAACACTCCTGGAAGTTTCAGCTGTGAGTGTCAGAGAGGCTTCTCTCTGGATTCTACTGGGTTAAACTGTGAAGGTAAATATTTGAAGGCCATTTATTCTCTGCTAACACAGAAATCTGCAGGTCTTACCTTTGTAAGTCATCCCACTGAAGTCAAATGGAGTACATGCATAAGTTGCAGCATTAGACCCTTAGCCTAAACAGCAGATGTGAAAAAACAAGAATGTAGTTCAGAAGATTTGTGTTGACAATATGCTTAGCCTTTTGTTGTGTATACTCGGCTCAGTTTGCTAGTAACTAGTATAAGCAGAACTCTGAGTGCTCTGTTGCATAATGGAAACTAACTTCTTAGCTGTACCCCCACGTTCCATTGCATTAGTAATTTATACTATCTGTATAAAATACCTTTCATTCCTGCCTCTCCACATGCAAAAATACACCCAGTTTTAGAGCCCTATGTGGATACAGAATTGGTATCTGAATCTGCAAAAATGATGTGCGGATATCCACATCTGTGCACGTGGTTATTTGTAAATTTTGCAGAGTTCCAGATACAAAATTTATATCCGCATCTGCAAAATGAGCCACGGATACGCAGAGCTCTACCAGGTTTACCTCATCATTAAAAATACTCAAAAGACATGTATGATGATTATTTCTGAACCTAAGCTTTAAAGTTATGCTCTTCAGGCCACCCAGCTTTATTTCCTGAGTCTCTTCTCTCATCCAGGCAGCCCAGCCCCTCTTCGCATGTGTGCCAAGGAAATGAGGAGCAACTTTTCTCCAGGCAGCCTAACTGCTTATCTGCGCTCCCAGGAGAAGGCTGTACACCAGCTGTGACTCCATGAAAATATTTAATGGGAGTTTTGGTTTCAATGAATTTTGCAAATTGAACAAATGTTCAGCCTGGGTATTGCCAAAACAACACAGACACATTTTTAAATGGAAAAATTCCTGTTTTCTGTTTCAAAACAACATTTCTGTAAACTAGAGTAATTTTTCTAAATTATTTAAATGAAAAACACAGTTTCACTTAACCCAAACATATTTTTTCAATTGTCTGTTCACAAAAATATATAACTTGGCATCCCAATTTCAAGTCGGCAAACGATTTCCTGACAAGCTTTAACCAAAATCCAGTTTTTGGCAGCAGCGCTGGGGTAGAGGTGGCTTAAAAGCTGGATCCCTGCATGCATCAGCTCCTAGGGAGCAGCCTCTTCCCCTTCCCCCTGCATGTAAACATGTAACAGCTGAAATTTTCACACATTTTAACATTGGATACGTGCATAGGACTGGCGATATTTACCAAATACACCATTTCTAGTTACTGGATATGAACCCATTCCTGCTACTCTTACTAAAGCAAATAGTTCCACAAGCTTCACTGCAACTTATTAGTACATTTAAGGAGACAAATTATGACTGTGGTGTCAAACCTGGGTGAAGAATTAGATAAAGTACAGTCCCTCAATCATAGTTGTGTGGTGGTTGGGCTGGTTTGCTCATTTGTTGCAGGCAGTTTGTGTAGCCATTTCTCCTTCCACATTGTACCTTTCTTCCCCCCCCCACCCCAGATGTAGACGAATGTGATGGAAACCACAGGTGCCAACATGGCTGCCAGAATATCCTAGGTGGCTACAGATGTGGCTGCCCACAAGGGTACATTCAACATTATCAGTGGAATCAGTGTGTTGGTAAGAATTATCTCCTTTTTATGCTGTATTCCAGAAGTTACATAAAAATGACAAAATGCTCAGTTTTTCAGAAACACTATGAACATCATTTAGGTTCAGAGGTATCTTCTTCACTTAAGTCAGAATAGCACTACATAAGTTTAATGAATATAAAAAGGGTACAGTTATATAAAATCATGTCAGATGAATGTTTCTGTCTTGCAATGGGAGGAAAAGACATAGAATTTCAAGGTAATTGCCAATGAAGGCCTATAAAGCCCTTGCTAGACACTAGTTAGCACTTTAATGCTTTACAGCTATTGACTACATAGACACAGATAACCACAAATGTACAAACCCACCAGTTGGGACATACATCAGCAATAGATGCAAATGCAATTAAATAAAGAAAGATTAACTATAAGGATTCTCTCCCCTACCCCCCCCAAAAATCACTCCGGATGCTATGAAATATAAAAACCCCAACATAATAGAACATCACATTTTTCAAAGACAAATAAATGCAGTGATACATGTTTCTTAAGGGCAATAAGGCAATGAAAGATGATCAAATATATGTTAAGCAATAGCTACTTAATATTTTTGGGAACAAAATTTAAAAGTGGGGCTGGGATGAAATTATAGATCTTCACTTCTAAATTTCAGATTCATATCTATCCCAAGGTTTGAAATGCTCAAGATATTTTTCTAGTGGAAAAATCTAGTATGAATGAAAGCAATACGGCTCAATATAAAATCTATAGCAATCTACAGAAATGAGTACAAATGTCACTTGTGCATTTTTAAAAACTATCCTATAGCATGGATAAAAAAAATTATGCCACGGATGTCAAAATAAAAGTTATTAATTTTCTATAGCTCTTTTTGTAACTATATATAATTTTCTCTGCAATTCTATATCATGTTTCCATAGGCGTTACCATTTGGCATCTGTTTGGTAATCTACGGCAATGGTAGATTTTCATTCTTTCAATCTTTCAATCATTTCAATCTTTTTTTCATTTGTGGACCCCTAAACAAATTTTGATTTACAGTATTGATTAGGGATATAAAATTCTGTTTAGTTGGTTAACCAGAAAAATGTAGTATTTAACCAGTTAAATGATTAAAGGGACAGCTGAGCAGAGGGGCTGCTCCAGACTGGCTGGGATGTAGCAGTCATCCCCTCTCCCTCTGCCACCACAGGTAGGGGCTGCTCCTACCAGGCTGGAGTGTCCCTGTCTACAGTGGGCCCTGTGGGGCTGGAGTAGCCCCTTGCCATGCAGGAAGCTGCTCCAGCCCCCACTGGTTAATATTTCATATCCCTAGTATGGATCCCTTCTTAGGTGTAGTCTGCAGAGCCCAGGTTGAAAGCCACTAATTTATGATCTAGGGAATGAGTTGGTATTTTAGTCTAGTAGAGAAATTTAGAACTGAATGTGACTTACTAAAGAGGAAGTCACTTTACCCATTCAAAGTATATTGGCAGATTAGTGCATAGTCCATGGCCCATGTATCTGTTCTCATAAAAAACAGAGGATATTAGCATCCAGGAACGTCAGGCCAACAGTCTCACACAACTCGCTTTTTAAAGAACTAACAATGCATAAAGTGTACAGCATTTAATTTAAAAGATGAAAAAGAAACGCTAATATTGAGCAAATTACGGTATGCTTTGTTTGTTTTTCAATTAGTTTGAATGTATCCACTCAATATAAAGGTTACTTACATTTTTTTATACTGTAGATAAGGTAAAAATAATCAAATTGCTATTTTCATGCTATTTGGAGGATTGATAATTATTTCACAAAGTTGTTTTATAAATTACAAGAATGTATGTGCATTATTGAAAGGATAGTCATCTTCCAGATATATGAAATTAAAAATTAGTGTATAAATGACAGCCCCCCCAAAATAAAAAACTTTAATTTTGCAAGGCCAGACATCAGAACAGCAAGCAGGGTATCCGGAAATGGTGTGGTAACAATGTTCAGTTCAAGAGAATTCCCACAATCTGGAAATAAGTGATCTAGAGCCATTTGAAAGAGAGCTCTGAAAAACCTAAGTAACTCTCCTTGCCAGATACCTAAACATCCCAAAAGGGAATTGAGGAAACTTAATAGAGTTCATACACTTTAGTCTCTCCTGATACATTTATCATTTCTAGCTATTCATGAACACTCCATTCATATGTGAAACTTGTTAGGTTCAAAATGTCAAATTTCTTGCTTGGGAACGGGCAAGGGCTTTACAAAGAATTGAATCATTTCCACTGTTCTGCTGCTGCTTTTTATACAGCACGTTTGTGTCTCCAGTAGACATTTTAAGTCTATCATGATTTGGCTGCAGTGATTGTGGTGATAGTCTTGAAAATCTAGTTTTAAAAACTTAAACTATGGTAAAGAACTCTCATCAAATGCTTTAAAATGACCTAATATACTTCTACTACAACAAGCTGCATCAGAGGAAAGTGAAGGCTCAACACGTGCTAAATACATAATTTGAAGTATTAATCCTATACATGGCACTTTCAAAAATTATTTTTCTACGGAATCACTTCATGTGATGCACCTCAATGTAAATGATAAGTTTAACTTCTATTACATGGTAATTTGTCTGCATACCACAGCTGCACAGACATGGAGAAATTCTTACTTTGTTATAAAAACAGCTTTTTCACCCTTGTTCATCTGATTTAGTTTCCCAATTAGGAAAGACATTCCACACATAAATGTCAGATCTAATTATATCAAAACAACACAACCTGGTTACAAGCCTACCAAATGTGCTTTTGTTGGCAACATTCCATCTCTGCTAAACGTGGCAATAAACTACCCAATAAACTTGTGCCAAATGTAATTTCTTGAAGCATTTTAAAACCATGTGCCTTATAGGATATTTTAATGAACACAGATATATAGTGTGTTATCTACAGACTATATATATATCTGTGTACATACTTTTAACATGTTCAAACAGGATTCTATTTTCACCTAATTTTTTTCAAGTGAGATTCAGGGTCCATAGTGATCTAGGATTCTAGAGTAGTGTTTAGAAAAGCTTGCCCTAATAATGTATCACCCTCTCACTGAGGAAAGAGCAGAGAGAGTCATGTTTTAAGGCACGGAGTATGAAATTGCTGGTTGTGGCTTACCGTGTGTGTTTGGAGGGGATCAGTTATTTACTCTGACTCAGTTCCCCAGCTGTAAAATGGAGATGTTAATGTTTCCCTACCTCCCAAGGGTTTTATAAAGATAATCAATAGGAAGCATTCTGGGCTATGTACATACCTAGATAGGATGACTTCCATATCCAACTGATGAACATCTGGTAACCTGTGCAACAATCAATGCTGCTTGCAGTCTCTTCTGAAAAATAACTACGCATTTTTCACAGCTAAGTACAATTTACTTGATTATCCCCCAGTGTGTGCTCTCTTTACATAAGGGTTTATTTATAACCTGTCAAAACAAATTACAAAAAAGGATGAGATGCCCAAACAGTAATCCCATTAACACTGTTTGTGAGAAGTTCATTTCTTTCCTTTAAAAATGTTTTAAATCCCCCCCCATCTGCCAAGGCCAGATTGGAGCAGCTCCCCTGCTGCAGGCAGGGGCTGCTCCTGCACATCCAGAGTAGCCCCTGCCTGCAGGGTGCCCAGGTCTACCATGGACAGGGACTGCTCCAACCCCCACTGTTTAACTGGAACCGGTAAGCATCACTCATTAAGGGAGATGCTTACTGCTTAACCTTTCATATTCCTAACACTGAATATTTGCACAAACTCAAATGGCTTTACTTAAGTGGGGTAAAAACTACAAAATATTCTTCCCCACTGCAAATTAATCCTCACCTAATAGCATCCTAGGAAAAAATGTGGTATTGGTGGGAAGAGAAAAGAATAGCAAAGAACTTCTGACTGAAAACATCTCAGTGTAAATTTGACTTGATTACTTCTAAAATACATAGTTCGGTGTCTCTGCAGCATTTGATTCCTAGCCATGGTCAGAGATAAAATACTGGACTAGAAGAATAAGGGGTGTAGCAATTTCAATGAGGAAGGCTCAGCCTAGGGTGATTTCAATGTCAGGAGGAGAGGGGAGGATTAGCGCTTGTGTTAGGGATGGGCAGCCAGTCATAAGTGGTCAATGCCCAAGCCTTGAGTGTGGTGTTAGAAATTCTAAATATTTTTTTCTTCCCTGGAAATCATTCATCTTGTTTATGACTCCAAGATGGCATCTTCTCATCCAGATAAACAATGTTTTATTTTACTACTTAGATGAAAATGAATGTACCAACCCTAGTGCTTGTGGTACCGCTTCCTGCTACAACACACTCGGCAGTTACAAGTGCACTTGTCCATCTGGATTTTCTTATGACCAGTTCTCTAGTGCGTGCCATGATGTGAATGAGTGTTCCTCCACTAAAAACCCCTGCAATTATGGCTGTTCCAACACAGAAGGTGGTTATCTCTGTGGCTGTCCTCCTGGATACTACAGAGTTGGACAAGGGTGAGTCTCCTCCCCGCCCTCCCCCCCCCCCCACACACACACTTTACCTGCCCAATACTTATTACAATGTGTTACTCAATCATCATAAGTGGTCACCATGAAAAGCAAGGGCTGCAGAAGTCTGTTAGCAATTGAACGAGTGCAGGAGCACACAGGTCCTCCAACATTTCAGCATGCTACAGTCCATATAGCCCTATGGCAGTTTCTACAGTAAGCATGAGTGTGGATGGGGGGCAAAGGCAAGCCAGGGGATGAAGCAAGTCTACTGCATTTGGAGGCATGCTGTGCAAAGCCATGTAACAGGTCACATGTGCTGCAGAACTAAATAATACTCTGTGTCCTACCTCTGAGCTGAGGAAAGAATTTCAAGTCTATCTGCATAGTTCTTCTTATGCATAACCTAAGTACATTGGTGTTACACAGAACAAGGAATTACCCTTCTACATAAGAAACAAAAGCATGGGGGTGTGTATGTTCACTGCAAAATAGCATCATTTTACATCTAACGTATGAGCAAAACTAAGTAATAGTTATGATTCCCCTTTTGGTCACAATACATTGTGTATTTCAAGCACTTTCCCAAATGATAAGGCGATATTACTCATCTAATTGTACCTTGCCTTTGATGGAATAGCTATATATACTGGTTAATATATAGCCTTGTCTATTCTGGCATGTTTTGTCACCAAAAACTGCCTTTTAGTGACAAAACTGAGAGCGTTTATACTACAATGTGACTTTTATTGGGGAAAACACCATGTTCAGGAGACAAAAAGCTTCCACTCCTGCGAGAGAATTTCTTCTTTTTCCCTCCCCTTATTGTCAACAAAGAACCAGTGTGGACTCTGCTGCTTGTTTTGTTGAGAAAACTGGCTTCTGCCCGCATCCCACAATGCCTGCCTTGATGGCTGTGCTCAGTGTTTTGTGTGATCTCTGCTGCCCTGCAGGCATGCGCCCCTCTCCTTTCAACACTCTGGGAGTTATCTAGTGAGCTGCTCCATTTGGGGAACAAAAAACAAATCATTGGAATGCTTCTGTTCTGCCCTGCACTAGAAACACAGCAACAGCTAGACTGCTGTTGCAGAGGGATGGCTGGAGAGACCACTGTGCTGTTTTGATATTCCTTAGCATGGAGTAGGGATGTTAAATATCGATTAATTGACTAGTCAATTAACCTCATGAATTCTTATCAGTTAGCTGACTATTCTTTAGTCCCCAAGGGTGGGCCTGGCAGCTAGCACTCCGGCCCCACTTCGGGGAGCCCCTTGCCACCCCACGCTGCTGCGTCTCTATTAGAGGCAGTAGCGTGGGGTGCCAGGCAGAAGCTGGTCTGCGAGGGGAACCAATTTAAAAAACAACTCCCTTCGTGGACCAACTGCCTGCCACCCTGTGTTGCTGCCTCTGTATCAGAGGCAGCTGCCTCTGTCTGGGGGTGACTATTCTGAGCTCCTGGACCCGACGTTAGCTGGAACTGAGCTGGGCTCCTAATAAACTTTAGATGCAGAGCTGCAGCGGGGCTAGGTCCCAGACACAGTGCAAGCCGGGACTGAGCTGGGCTGCTGGCCAGCCTGCTAAAAAACTTACTAGCAAGGGGCTGAGGGAGAGGGGGAATGCATGTAATCTATAGCATTAACCGCTAAGCAAAAGCTTATTGGTTAATTGACTATACTATTACATCCTAGCACCAAGAGCTTACAGAGCCACAAGGGAATCCCAAGCAACACAGGGATCAGTTCTGCTATCCCACAACACTACACTGTGGGACACTTACCTATATTGCTTTGCTCTACCTGTCAACAGGGTTGCCAGCGATGTGGCCATGAATGTTGACAATGTGAGGCAGAAAAACTGATTTGACGGGTTTTTACTTTTGGCAACTTTTACATGTCAACAGTACTTATCGCCAAATCTTGCCAGTGTAGACATAGCCACTGATCCAACCAGAGACAAGACAGAAAAAAGAATAATTCAAAATGAATACAATAGCCTCTTGGCTTGAAATAGTTGTCTTTGGATGCTAAACATCCTGTTTGGAGATCTATTCTTTGTAATGTATTAATATTCTGTGTCTTAAGATTTAGGAAGTCTATAATGGCCCCTGGCAACAGATAACATACTTTGTTCACCACGTTACGCTATAATGGACAAACAAAAAGCTCTTACACAATATCTCCATTTTCCCCAAGGATGTCTGTGGAACAGTGCAAGGGGTTAGGTGGGCTTTCTTCCATCTAAATGAGGACATAACATTTTCTTTTCACTTCAGTTTTATCTCTCTATGACCATTTTGAAAAATGAGTCACTCACATGATCATTCCTATTCAACAGCCATTGTGTCTCAGGGATGGGATTCAACAAAGGCCAGTACCTCCCTCTGGGTGAAGATGTAGATGAAGAAAATGCTTTGTCCCCTGAAGCATGCTATGAATGCAAAATCAATGGCTACTCCAAGAAAAACAGCAGGAGGAAAAGAAGTGTGAATGAAACTGAACAAGCTGAGGTGAGTTAATGTGTACTTGCATGGTTCTCGGGTGTTGTCAGTTACATCTTCTGGATCAAGCTCAAGACTGTCCAGCTTCCTTGTATGTTAGTACATCTTTGACAAATGGAAAGAAAGATGTGGGAGGAGATCCCTGGCTGACTCCCACCATAAAATAGGGATGTGAAAGTGTAACCATTTACACAGTTAACCAATAAGCCTGGGCTCACGAGTTAACATACACAGTTACACAGAGATTCCCCACGCCCCACCTCTGTCTCAGCATGCGGGCAGGGAAAGGGCAGACAGGAGCCAATGCACCTGAAAAGCCAGCTCCCCATGTGTAACTGCTCCCGCCTGCCCCTTCCCCACCTCTGATACAGAGGCAGCAGTGCTAGGGTTTAAAAGCTGGCTACCCACGTGCAACTGATATAAAGGCAGCAGTGCACGTGTAGCCACTGAAATTTTCAGCAGTTACACAATTAACGCATTTTAACATCCCTACCCAGAGAATTTTTGGGCATGTTCCTTTTGTTTTAAGTCAATTTTTATTGAGGTAGCAAGAAGCATTAGGGCCAGATTGAGACAACATTGCCCATTGCACTGTGAACTGCTCAAGGGCTTCCCCCTGCCCTTACAATACCATGCAGCAAATCTGGGTTATCTGCATTACAGGATGTTGTTTTATGGCAGTAATCCAGCTGCTGAAAGCTCCAGTAATGAGGAACTATTGATTTGGTTTTTAAAAAACAGCAACCAAGAGATATAAATCTTCTCACAGTTTTAGAAGGGCTCTGATTGAAGATGAAAAGCATTATGGAAGATTAAATTTTTTACTACTAGATCTACATGTGCTCATGATACCATCTACATGTTTTGTTAGTCTTTAAGATGCTACTAGACTATTTGGTGTTTTTTAAGTTTCTTACATAAGTATATTATTGCTAAGGGAGTCCCATGTCAGAAAGAGGAGCATGAATAATAAATGTGCTCATTTATACCAGGGTGTGTGTTAACCATACTAACAATTGTAAGAGACAAATTGTTTTTTAGGCTTGATGCTTCTGAGGATGATGTACAATTACCTCATGTCAGTGTGGTGCCCTATCTAGGGTGTTCATTTTGATATTATTTTACGTAGTTCATTGTTTCATGACAGTCATCTTGTTACCAATCTATCCAGTTATTTATGTCCCATTCATGGCAGGGGAACATGAGTTCACCTTCTAAAGAAAGCAAAAAAATCTCATACAACATTAATTTCTACGTTACTATTGCTCTCACATGACAATAAACCATATTTGTTATCTGTGCTCTGTGAAAACCCCTAATTTCACTTTGGAATTTCCACAGCAAACACAGATATACTTCCTGTGGGCTAGCAACATGCCTGAGGTTCAATTAACAACTTGTCACAGCACCTGCAGCCACCCTCAGTTTGCTTTACTTAACCACACATTTTATCTATAATGGTATGCACTCTGATAGGACCTGACCCTTCTTGAGTGCAGCTACCACTGCTGAAAAAATGGAATTGATAAAGTTCTGCTGTGTTGCACAGTGGGTACCCCAGTCATTTCTGGGAAGGAAAGATCTATCAAAGAGAAAGAAGGAAGGAAGACTTCTCAAAGTCATCACAGCCTTATAGCTTTTTCTTTTTAGATGAAGATGAGGATCACCAACCAGTAGATGAGGATCTACTGATAGATCTTGGAGCCTTTGACAGGTGATCCTGACACGTTTGGCCAGGAGGCTCTCAAGTGCTAGTCCTTCATCTGCCCCTCTCAGCACTGCGGTGCTGCTCCTGCCCTCTGCCTCTCAGCTGCGCCCCACCCCTGGGAGTTTCTTGCTTGCTGTGCAGGGAAAAGGAAGAAGAGGAAGGGGTACTGATGTCACGGTGCCCTTCCCCCACCCTATTCCCTATCTCCACATAGCAGGTGGGTGGAGCAGGGATGGAGAGAGTTTGCTGGCTGCTTTTGGGAGTAGGGGCCTGCCTTAGTCCCCTGCATCACCATCCAGAAGCCACCTGTGGTAAGCGGTGCCCAGCTGCAGCCTACATCCAAATCCTAGCCCCAGTCCTGAACCTCTCCTGCATCTCAAACCCCTGTTGTAGCCCTGAATCCCCCTGCTTCTCAACTACCTCAGCTCAGAACCCCTCCTACACTCCAGATCCTTTAGCTCACGATCAGAGTCTGTATTCCCTTACCCCGCACTCCAGCCCTCTGCCCCCAGCCTGATAAAAGTGAATGAGGATGGGGGAGGGAAAAAGGATGGAGTGAGCAGAGGCAAGGCAAGTATGTTTTGGTTTGAGGTAGATCCTGGATTCCCCTTAAATTCAAAAAGTGATCTCCTGCTTAAAAAGGTTGGAGACTACTGTTTTAGATGAAGAGCAGTTCTTATCTACAGAAACCTGCTTTTTGTTATAACAAAAGCTATTAGACTAATTTATCCCCCCTCCCATATGTATTCACATCAAACACCCTTGGACAAATTCATGCCCAGAGCATAACTCCATTTGTGTTACATCAAAGCAAAAATTTCACCCAATAGAGATGGAAGATTGTAATCAGTATGCCAGAAGCACAGGTTTTTTTAACTGCTCTTACCACTGTCAGCTGCTGAACACAGTTCTTATGATGGCAGGATGTAGACTCTCAATGAAACCTTCATATGGAAAACATTCTTCAAAGAACTTCCAGTATAGCAGTTCAGGGTTCCATTCTGCTTCCATAATACTTCATAGTGAAGTATAACTAGGTATTTAGAACAGATTGGAAAGTGAGAGACCTCCTGTTTATTTTCTGATCCTCAACATGTACTTTTTTTTTGCAAAAGCATGAAATTATGTAAACTCTGAGGCAAGACTGAAATCTGAACTCTGTGGACTCCGTGCTGTAACTGTGATTATTCTGTAAAACGCAAGTGAGAAGCCTTAAAGATTTACAGGGTGTTATGTGGAACAGCATAGTTCTCTACCAGCTGGATAGGATTTATAAATGGATTCATTCACAGCTGCAGTTTCTGAGAGAGGAATTAATAAACTGTGACTAATCAAGCTCATTAACTTGTCTTGCTTCAGGAATAATATAGTGTCTCTTGCTAACTATCCTTTCCTCATCTTTCACTTTAGATTGAGCAGATTAGCTTGGAAAGCTTAGACATTGACTCTCCTTTGAAGATGAGCTTGAACATCTCTGGGCTTGGTAACAAACACCACATTCTAGAACTCATGCCAGCCATACAGCCTCTTATCAACCATGTCCGCTACATCATTTCCCATGGCAATGACTATGGCATCTTTCAAATCCATCAGAGGGATGGACTGAGTTACCTACACACAGCTAAGAACAAGTCAGTGCCTGGCACTTACACACTGGAAATCACTAGCATTCCTTTATACAAGAAGAAAGAGCTAAAGAAACTGGAAGACAGCAATGAGGACAACTACCTCCTAGGAGAGATTGGACAAGTGCTTAGAATGAGACTGTGGATTGAACTCTATTAGCCACCTTCTAGACTTAATCCAGTTCTTGAATCACTTCTGTTCATCTATTTATCCACCTGAGCATGTCTACTTTTCAAAAGCTTTAAAAGGAGTCAATGACTTAAATTTTAAAAGGAAAAAGACCTCTATCTTTCCATCCTGCCAAGACTGCAGAATGACCCTTGCAGGAGGAATGACTGACTCTGCCATGGTCAAAAGTTTTGATTACAAGGGCAACCATGGTTACTGTATCCCTTATATAACCTCAGTTTAAAGTATATTAAAACTAAAGCTCAAGAGGTCAACATATGGCACTAAATGGCACAAAAATGTGAACAATTTTTTCCTGTTAGCAGTCTGTAACACTTTGGTATTTTGCTATAGGTGCTAATTAAAAAATATAGATGTTTATTTATTTTAATGCAGTAATATATGGAAAAGTTACAAACTATGTAAACAAAAGGGAAACTCGTTTTTCTTTAGATTTAGAAATTTGAGCTATTTTAGAGGTACTTTCTTTTAAAAAAAATCCAGTAGATTTTTAGAAAAAGGTTTCCTTTTGTTTTTTGTGCCAGTTGTCCAAACACTCTTTTAAAGAATAATTCCATGCTATTACCAGTGCTTTCAGCTCTGATACCATCATCTAAAAGGCATTTAAGTGCTCTTCCAAAAAAACCCTTAAATGACCAGAATTACAATATTAGTCTCTGTAAAAATAAATAATATTCCACTGCAGGTCACTAGGCCTATATTCTGTATCAGCTACATGAAATAATGGAAGCTGAGGCACAACCACTGTAGCAAAATACCTTGACTGCTTGTAATACCATTAGCATTGCAGGCCAACCTGTACTGTATTTCCTTCCGATAACCTCAAGGTACCACATGTGCTACCATAACCACCTCATTCTCACAAAAGGTGCTCTACATACTTGCATTACTGTAGGCAGCTGACGAAAACAAGTCTTTCCTTTGAAGGGAACACCTAATGTTTCATTCTGTTTGGTGCTGGCTTGGATTAATGGTGCATTTACTAGGATTGAGCTGTTTCAGGACTGCCATATGTGCAAACTAATTATGCAGTGCAGACCAAGAAAATGTATTTGACATCTCTTTTTAGAACTTTCATTAATACTGTAGTTATACACCTTATGCCTCATTTTATCCTAGCCTATTTTGTAAGAAAGATGTTTGTACATGACATTTAGTTTTCTTTAGGCAATTTTTTTTAATGTTGTACCATTCTGTGTTACGTGTATATTTCCATGGTGCTTTTTCTGACAGCTGGTGCCTGTAACTCATCATAGAACAGAACCTCATTATGTGAAACAGCCAAAGCACATGCAGACTCCAGGTTTATTCCAATCCTATAGCTGTGCTGACCAAAGATTAGTTACAAGTTACACTCAGTGTTGGGTTTTGGGAAAGAACCGTTTTAAACTTTAAAACAAATGTTTGTGAGAATTTTTGTTTTATTATTTGTAGGTCTGTATCATTATGACAACACTTTTCTCGCAATAAAGCTTATTTTGGGATACACGTCTTGAATTGGATTGTACATCTATAGTGAGGAGGACGCTGGGCTGACTGCATAGGTGGTTTCATTATTGGAGGGCAGCAAAGCGGTCAATGTAGATGCATCCTTCCCCTGGCTGGATACTAATTAGTTCTTCAATGTACTCTGAAGAACCTATGCTAAATATTCCATCCTGGCTCCATGCTGAATTAAATTCATCACACAATATTAGAAAAAACACTAGGCCCTAAGTCTGTTTCCTTTACACTACTATACAATAGATGCAACTCCAGTGAAATCTCACACACTGCCTTTCAGACTTCATCTATAAACTCAGGGTGAAATATCTGACTACACTCTCAATTATTTTTTAACCCACCAGTAGCCCTGTGGCACCTTAGCGACTAAGGATGTTAAGAGGCAGGAGATTGTGTAGTTGATACAAATTGCATTAGTCAATAAGGGAAGGAGCTACCCCTTCTGAGGCACTGCAGTTTAAATGTACTAAGAGCCGGATGTGCAGGCAGCCCAGCTCCCACTCACTGAAACTGCAAAGCTGTAGCACAGGTAGCTCCTGGACCCGGCGTGAGCAAGGCTTGCTCAGGCCCAGCTCACGCCGCGTCCAGCAGCCTGTGACGGGTCCCAAAGGGAAGTTGGGACCCCACATGGACTGGGGCTGCTGCCAGCTATCGAGGCAGCAAGGGAGAAATGTGAGTAGTCGAGTCGACTAGCCTAGGCTTATCAGGTAGTGGACTAATCGACTACTCCTTTACATTGCTATTAGAGACTAACAAAAATAGAGAGAGAGTATCATGAGCTTTCATGGGCAAAACCCATGTCAGATGAGATGAGCTTGAGTGGAAAAAAACAGTTCAGAATTCATTATTAAATGCAGTGTCCTTGAATCAAGATTTATAAAGAGAGTTGGGTGCCTAATCCCAAGATCAGGCAACCCCTGGTAATAATAAAACCACACTTCATTTGCCCAAAAAGATGGCAGGGTCTGTCTGTACATAGATTTCTTCTCCTCAAGTCAGTTGCAAGGACTTATAGAGGGGGCTCTCACATCCCAGTTGAGCACTCTTAGCCAGAGCTAAAACTGTATGAGGGAGGTCTTCTCCCCACACCCTCTAGCTGAGCAGAAATGTATACCTCCTTCAAATGCAGATTTAGGTGCTGGACTCCCTGAGATCAGCCAGGCCCAGGCATCTTGCACTGGATCTCTTAGGCAGGGAGATGACTAGTCTTATTCACAGTACAGGGAGCCTGAATGCCTAACAAAGGTTTTCTAAGCACCTAGGTGCTGGGATCCTAATTTTAACATCTAAGCTTTCATGAATCTAACCCAGAGCCTGCTGAGCTAAAGATATGAGAATTCTTTGGGGACTCATTCCAGATTTTGCACAGAGCACATGCATGCTAGGTTAAGCTTGGTGCTCCAGATTTGTACAACCAGTCATAGAGTTATGTTCTATCAATCAACAGTAAAAACAGCAGGGATGGAGGGAAGCAGTAGCATAGGAAAAAGCACCAAGGGCAAGTCACAAAGAGCTCATCTGCCTAGAGAAGCTATTGTGAAACACGCTGGGCGTACAATAGCTATTCCACAATAGCTTCCCATATGGATGCTCTTATTCTGCAGTAAGACAGCCTTTTGGCACATGAACTTAACCCACTTTTGGAAGTGGATTAAGCTGAACTGTACCTAGACATTAAAGATCTGTTTACATGGCAGGAAAAAAGAAGTGTGTTCTCTACTGCAGTTTCTTAAACCCCAGTTAAAACAGCAGCTCAGCTTTTAGCTTTGGCTAGCAGGTCAGGTGTTGAACTACCAAAGGTAGTAAGCAGGTGCACTGTTCCAGCAAGAGCTGGCTGAGCTGGGGCAAAAGCCAGGAGGGAGCTATTTAAAGGGTTGCAAAAGGACAGTAAGAAATTTTTAATTACTTTTCACCCCTGTGAACTACTAACAAGAGAAAAGCTGAGCTGCCCTGTCTTCACTGCCATTTTTAAACACCAATTAACACTTCTTTTGGTCCTAGACATCCAACACTCTGGTCATCTGAAGAAGTGGGCTGTGCCCACGAAAGCTCATGATACCATCTACATGTTTTGTTAGTCTACAAAGTGCTACCAGACTATTAGTCTGTATAGGTAAACTGAAAAAACAACAAACTCAGCTACCCCCTGAAACTTCTTTCTCGTCAGCTTCCCAATATAGATAAGATCTTAAACCCTGTAAGCTAAGATTTCTCAGTCTCTAAAGCACAAATTATTTCAATGGACAATGAAGATGCTTTGCAGCAATGGCCTCACTTCTGCTCTTGGAGAGAAATGGCACTATACAAGTTAAAGCTATGTTATTAATAAAAGCAAAGTTCCATAGTTATTCCTACACTCTGTCATTCCTCATAATTAACTGGTGATTTCTTTTCCTCCTAGTATACCATTATTTCTACTATAAGATGATGACTGGAATACTCCTGTAATATACTGCATGAAAATGAGAACATTAAACTACTCTTCCCAAGTGCTGGCACCAACACTGTTTGATAGGATCTTACCAAATTCATGGTCCATTTTCATCAATCCAAGTCACAGGATTTAAACAATAGTACATGTTACAATTTCAGCTACTTAAATCTGAAATGTCATGGTGTTGTAACTGCAGGGGTTCTGACCCAAAAAGGAGCCTGCTATCTTTACTTCTGTGCAGGTGTGCAAATGATACCAGACCGCTGAAAGTTTGTAAATGGGTTTGCCAGTCCCCGGCATAGGGTAAAAGCACACAAAAGATCAGATTTCATGGTCCATGACAAGTTTTTCATGGCCATGAATTTGGTAGGAGCCTACAAAATAAGTAAAAGTCATGACAAGTTTAATAAACCATGCCTTTAAATTTAACTCCAGGAGAAATAAAGAACCAGGAAGTACGGTACAACTGTTCTCAATATTACCTTTTGCCAACTGGCTGCTAAGAATGATCTTGGGATATTCTTTCCTAAAATGTAAACATGTTCAGATCCATGTGGCACTTGTTAATACAGCAATTTAAATACTGCAGTATGAAACTACCTGGGACCAGTTATTTAACATTAGCTTTGAATATACTGTCATGTAAGCTGTATTAAAATTAAAACCTGCTCCTGGGTAAAGTGATGGAAAGCCCATCTGAGGCATTGCTAGTATATCTAGTAATATACCGATATTACAGTTCTTTAACAACTAATCTCCAATAAATTTACTCATTCTCCCAACATGGGAACTCTCCAGAAGTGATCACTACAATAAAAGCCCACAGTATGACCTATGGAGAGTGGTTATCTTGTGTTGCTGATTACTTTCCATTTTCATCATTCTTGTAAACTTCTCCATAGAGGCTATAACATTTAAGTATTAGGATATTTTACACCACACACAGACTCTTTTACATGCACTAAAAGCACTTTGGGTCATATATGCAGACATTATGTATTTTGCATAGTCACACGGTGAATAAAATGTTTAGGGCAAAAACAGTACCAAATTCTACATAAAACTTACACAACTCCACTAATGATAGTGGGCCCAAATTAAGATTCTTACGTTTTTACGAGTAGAGATTAACACACACGTGCATGCATGCTCATACATTCCCTGGGAATATGGCAAAAACTAAGAATAGCTTTGAATGAGCAAAAAAAAAAAAAGAAAAATCTGTTAACTGCACAAAATATACTCCAAAATTAAACTGGTGTAAATTAGCTCAGAATCTGGCAGCAGTTATACAAACACCCACTTCCTCAATGCTAGTATCTTTTCATTTTCAAATCATCTCTAAAATAGGGATGTGAGGGACTAGTTGACTATTCTGATAAGCAAATGCTTATTGGATAGTCAACTAGTTGCTTCTCCCACCCCCTTGCTGTCTCTATCAGATAGAAGCAGCAAGGGGGGAAGGGAGAAAAGAGGGATACTTCAAAGTGGCAGAGCAGTAGGGAGCCCCATGGGTTAAGCTCCTTGTGGCATTGCAAAGCGGCAGTGCCGCTTAGAGCTCAGGATTAGCTGGGGAGACCCCAGCTATAATCCCCTTGTATGAACAGGGTTATTCATGTGTATTTAACTACATTAAAGCAGAAATTGGGCTCCTGCTGTATCCATTGCATCATCAATTCCTACATGGGAGAGGGAATAGTAATCTATATGTATGTCAAGTTTTTGATGCTGGATGAATTTTTAAATCCTTAGCTTAGCTCCTAGTGTCTATACAAACACAATATGCAGGTTTTGTTAGACATCCATCAATGGTAGCTCCATGTTTATTGCCAGCTTCCCATGTCACAGAATGAGCAATATCATCAGAATTCCTAATTCATCCCATGTTGTTTCTAGCCCAAAAATTCATGTGGCTTATGAATATCCCTTATTTATCCATCCCCGAGGGCAAATCTATGAGGAAGCTGCCAAAAAGATATTTCAATTACTCTGTCAAATAAAAAACAGGACTATGTAGCACTTTAAAGACTAACAAGATGGTTTATTAGGTGATGAGCTTTCGTGGGCCAGACCCACTTCCTCAGATCAAATAGGCATGACCATACATACCAAAGGGATACAATCAAAAAAATGAACACACATAAAAAAGGACAAATCAAATTTCAGAACAAAGGGGGGGGGGAGGTAAATGTCTGTGAGCTAATGATATTAGAGGTGATAATTGGGGAAGCTATCTTTGTAATGGGTAAGATAATTAGAGTCTTTGTTGAGACCCCGGCGTAAAGTGTCAAATTTAAGCATGAATGACAGTTCAGAGGTTTTTCTTTCAAGCCTGGTGTGAAAATGTCTTTGAAGCAGCATGCAGGTAATCAAGTCATTGAGACAATGCCCTTTCTGGATGAAATGGCAAGAAACTGTTTTTTCTTTGTGATACTGTCTGATATCTGTTTTGTGTGCATTGATTCTTTGGCGAAGCATCTGAGACGTTTGTCCAATGTACATAGCAGTTGGACACTGTCGGCACATGATATAGATTATATTTCTGGATGAGCAGGAATATGTGTTCTTGATCTTATAACTGAATTGGTTAGGTCCAATAATGGTGTCAGCAGAGTAAATATGTGGGCAAAGTTGGCAACAGGGTTTGTTGCAAGGAAAAGTCCCAGGGTTGGTATTAGTGTGGTATGTCCTGTGGTTGTTGGTAAGAATCATCCTGAGGTTAGGTGGTTGTCTGTAGGAGACTATGGGTCTGTCTCCCAGAACCTCTCGGAGTGTAGTATCCTGTTCTAGTATAGGTTGTAGTTTATTGATAATATGTTGGACAGGTTTAAGTTGGGGGCTATAGGTGATGACAAGTGGTGTTCTATTGTTGGTTTTCTTGGGTCTGTCTTGAAGTAGATGTTTCTGGGTATTCATCTGGCTCTTTCAATTTGTGTTATTTCTCCAGGTGGGTAATTGAGGTTTATAAATGCTTGGTAGAGATCCTGAAGTTTCTGGTCTCTGTCAGTGGGATTAGAGCAGATGCGGTTGTATCGAAGAGCTTGGCTATAGATGATGGATCGTATGGTGTGTTCTGGATGGGAGCTGGAGGCATGAAGATAACTGTATGAGTCAGTGGGTTTTCTGTAGAGAGTGGTGTCTAATTTACCATTGGTGATTTGTACTGTGGTATCGAGGAAATGGATGTCTCGTGTAGAATGGTCCAGGCTGAGATTGATGGTGGGGTGTAGGTTGTTAAAATCTCTGTGGAATGTCTCCAGTGTTTCTTGGCCGTGGGTCCAGATCATAAAGATGTCATTGATGTAGCATAAGTATAGAAGGGGTAAAAGGGGACGGGATCTGAGGAAACGTTGTTCTAAGTCAGCCATAAAGATGTTAGCATACTTCCCCAATTATCACCTCTAATATCATTAGCTCACAGACATTTACCTCCCCCTCCTTATCCCCCCTCTGTTCTGAAATTTGATTTGTCCTTTTTTATGTGTGTTCATTTTTTTGATTGTATCCCTTTGGTATATATGGTCATGCCTATTTTCTTCCACAATTTGATCTGAGGAAGTGGGTCTGGCCCACGAAAGCTCATCAACTAATAAACCCTCTTGTTAGTCTTTAAAGTGCTGCATAGTCCTGTTTTTTGTTTCAGCTAGACTAGACTAACACGGCTACCTCTCTATTACTATTCTGTCAAACTCAGTGGAAGGGAGCTGAACTGTACCTGAGAAGATTTATTAGTAACAACAGGATCCAGGAAAGGCTCTGAAGCCCTTATAAGAATTTCATTTTGGATCAATGGAACATACGGACATGTGAGGTACTACATGCATGTCCTCCAGACCTACAGTACCTGCAATATATATATTCTGGGCCAGAGGAAAAGCCAGAGCTCTGCACATCTGTTTTAAATTATGGTCGTTCATGCCCATTAAAGTCCTAAGCACCAGGTTGAACTTGAAACACAAAGTCTAGCTGATACATCAGTCTTCACCACTTGAAAACTATGTGCACTTCCGAGAGCCCAGATCTTCCCACAAGGTTTTCCCCCTTCCCCCCTGGAAGATGTTTTTCAGCATGGATGCTTTGTACCTCTGTTTCTATAATCCAACCCTATGTGAAACAATAATTACATTGCAGCATTCTATGTCCTATTCTGCCTTTTCAGGATTTTAATTAATAAAAATATATTGGCATCACTGGGACCAGATCCTGTGTCATGGAAATTAATAGGACTTCTACCATTAATTTATATAGGGCCTGGCCCTTAGTTTTCCCTGTATGGGGATGTTGACATGGCCATTGTCTTTCATTTATATTCTAGAAATGTGCTCACCATAAATAAAAGTTCAGAGTTGTCCTTTCAGTGTTAGCTATTACCATCCTGAGTTTCAATCTTTTTTCTTTCTTCTTCTTATTCTTCAGAACCACAAAAGGATTTTATCAGAACAGTGAAGTAATTTTAGTTCATGGAATATAAAAATATTTTTGTGGACTGCAAGAATGGTACTTTAATATTTTAATACAGTATCCATTTTTAAAGATTACAGTTTTAATTATTACTATCATCAGCACGTTTACAGTTCTAATGTTTTTCAGGGTCAAGATTTAATTAATTCCAGGCTAAATCTGGGTGTCAGTAATAAGCATTGAAGGTAATTATCCGGGGTTCCATGCTTTTAGGCACAGATCAAAGTATTTAGGCGCATACCTCCCACTGAAGTTGATGGAAGTTAGGAATTTAAATACCTGTGAGGGTCTGGGGACTTAGTCCTTTGTTCAAAATCATAGAGAGAAAACTAGCTATTAGCAGAATATCCACACACACACACACACACAAACTACAAAGATTAAGAATAAAAACCATTTAGTAGGAAACAATTTAGACTAGGACGGTCAATGTGTAGATGACTACATAGTTAATCCTGTTGACTACACTCATTCCCCACTACTTGCTGCCTCTGTATCAGAGGCAGCAAGGGAGGGCAGGAGCTGGTGCCTGTGAGGACCCAGCTTTTAAGCCAGTGCCCTTTGAGTACTGGATTGTGTGGAGTTTCCTGCTCTGCTTCCCATGCTGCTGCCTCTGACAGAGAGGCAGCAGCGTGGAGGATGAGGCAGGAACCGGTACACGCGGGGAGCCAGCTTTCAAGCCGACTGCCTGCACATATTGGCTTCCACCCTTGCTGCCTCTCATAGAGGCTCCACCAGCCCCACCCCACATACTGCTGCCTCTATAAGAGGCAGCAGCACAGGGGAGGAGGTCGGGGGGCTCCTCTATGGATGCCAGTGCAGCCTCCATCTGCGAGGAGCTTGGTCCCCCATTGTCAGGGGCTGCTGCTCACCACAGACAAAGGCTGCTCCATGGATGCTGCAGGAGCCAGTCTGCACGGGGAGCCAGTTTTTAAACCTCTCATCCCCAGCATCACCTGAGAATGTGCACCTCCTGCCATAGCCCTCCCCGCCCCCATCCTTGGTCCAGCTTAGAGTTTTCCCTCACCCTGAACCCCTCATTTCTGGCCTTACCAGAGCCCTCAATTCCCAGCACCCCAAGACCCTATACAGCCTGAAGCCTCCTCATATATCCCAAACCCCTCATCCCTGCCCACACCCAAGCTAGAGCCTTCATTCCCTTCTCATACCCCAAGCCTCTGTCCCAGACCAGTGAATGCAAGTGAGGCTGGGGCAGGAGTAATTAGGGGGTAGGGCCTCAGGGAAAGAGCATTCAGTTTTGTGCGATTCAAAAGTTGGCAATCCTTGGGTGGAAGGACCAGGAAGTATACAGAACATGATTCAATTCACAGAATTCACAGTGGTTTGCTGCAGAACTAAAACAGAAAATGCAATGCCACCTCTGAGTTTAAGAAAACAAATCACTTCTAATCCCAAATAAAACTTCTCATTTGAATAAACAGTTCACTGCTGTAGACTTCATGTTGATAGCCTATAAATATTTACATTTAACTATTTGGCCACACCATTTGCAGCACATATACTTAACTTTATCCTTTTCTTCTCTTTTTGTTTTTGTTTCAAACTTCTGAATACTTAATTGTATTCTGGAACATATTTTGAAGCAGATTTTCATTTTTTCCCCATTTTAGTGTGTCAGTCTTTAAATGGCTGTCTGCTAACAGCTTGAAATGTGGACATGGTGGGCATGAGATTCATCAGTACACTCAGATGCGCAGGGACTCTTGACCTTGTGTGCATGCTAGGGATGTAAAATCCCGTTAATCGGTTAAACATTTTTTAACCAGTGAACTGCTTAAAGGGGGAGGGGCAGAGACAGCCCCCATCCGCAGCATGCCCTGGAACACTGCAGGCCTGGATCAGTCCATTGCCCGCAGCTCCAGCCCCCACCAGAACTGGCAAGCATCACCCGTTAAGGACGATGCTTATCATTTAGCCTGTCACATCCATAGTGCATGCTTAGATATTGTATCTTCTAAAATAATACATAGCTGTACAGTAATTCCTCATTTAACACTATAGATGTGTTTCTGAAAATGTTCGTGCTAAGTGAAAACGTGCTATGCGGGATCAATTTTTCCATTGAAAATAATGGAAAAGGTGGGGGTTGCGTTTCAGGTTGTGGTGACAGTTTTTTGTTGGTGCTCAGTCATCAACATCAGCATTAGATATCTAGCAACACAAGTCACCACGGTTTGTTAAAACACAAAGATAAAAACGTGAGTGAGAGAAAGAGCACTGTGACCACATGTATTCATCTGCTCATGCGTATTACCACTGTTTTCACCAACTTATACCGCTGCATGAAGTAGTCCACTACTTGATAATTTTCATGTTATTTCGGGGACGGTCATGTTATTCGAAAAACGTTTCCTAATACAAAATCGTGCTATTGCGAAAACATGTTAAGCGGGCACGTGTTAAACGAGTAATTACTGTACTTCAAATCAGCAACTTCACACATAATACACAGACTACAGTATTATTGTAATACAGCTGGTCCCCAACTTACGAACGAGTTACGTACCAAACACTAGGTCGTAACTCGATCTGTTTGTAAGTCAGATTACATTCACTTACGTATGGCCGTGCTGTTCGTAAGTGCGGATTTTGTTCGTAACTCGGGTTCTGGCTGTATAGGAGATTGGTCGTAAATACAAATAGTCGTAAGTCGATGCATTCATAACTTGGGGACTGGCTGTTCAGGTATTTCATGCAATGTATTGTATTTTCCTAATAAAACAATGTTTATATATTTGAATGGTACAAAAGAAGGATAAAAAGAGGAAAAAATAACATTTTTGTAAAACCCAGATTTTTTTTTTTTTGTAAAAATGGTTTAAACAAAAAATGAAGGGGCCTAATTACGCACCAGTTCTCACTGCATTGCAAATGGCTTTTAAAAAGAGAGTTTGAATATAGTAAAAAGCCCCTGCTCTCTCTCTTCTGCAATGTGTGGATCATTTGTTACTCATCTTGTTTGTTTGCTATGTTTTTTTCCTTTATTGCTAAAGAAAGCGTTGAAAAAAGCATCAAGACTAAACTATTCTGACTGTGTCTACAAATACCAGAAAATGAATGCTTTGCTAATGGCACATTAGTCATTGTGGTTAGTAAAGAAAGCACTCAACTAAATTTCAGCACGTAACGTAGACAGTTCCCAAAGAAAACATGAGCATGCTTTACAGAAAGGGCTTGAGTCTGTACCACTGACATCAGAGGAAATTTTGGCACTAACTTCAATGGAAGCAGCATCAGAGCCAGAATTTTAAAAACAGTAATGAAAGTTTAAGACATAATTCCAGAACAAAATAGTCAAGGGAAAGTTATCATAATCAGTAAGATGATTAATAGCAATCTGTGTGAATTTGTGTAATGAGACAAGAGCAAGGCCCGTGAATGAAGAGTGACGAACTAGAAGAAGAATGTGTCCACTTTACTTTAAAAAAAAAAAATCAGTAGCCCAACCTAACCTGCATCAGCAGAGCCACTCATACCAGTAGAGACTCAGTATGGAAAGTTGTCAAATACCTTTAGTGTTCTGGAGCAGGGAGGATGTGTGTTTGAATGCTGAAAAGATATGATTATAATGTTAAGTCTACCACAAGCACTGCTCAAACTACTACTCTTTCTAGGAATTGTTTCTGGTCTGGGCTATGTACATGACACAGATTTTCAGTCAATTTGTGTACAAAATACAAAAGTATAATTCACTAGATCAGCCTCCTCTCACATGGAAACACATAGTGCATCCGACTCACTGGCCAAGAGGGTCTAACAATAATCTAACAACATTCTTATTTCAGGGAACCCTGATTAGGCAATTTGGTGTCCTTCTCTCATGCATACATCAAACCATTCAAAAACCAAGAAGGAGGTTATACAGAAGAATGAAAACCATCTTTGAGATACTTTTTCCTCAAATATTCAAAAGGAGGATTAGGATGTAAAAGAAGAATCCACCTACAGTTGTACACAGAACGAACTGGAAGTTTCTGCTAAAACAATCACCCATGAAATAATTGAAGGATATTTATATGGTGATCATTAGCCTTCAGGGTCAACATTCCACAGAAGAAAAGGGGGCAGTTCACACTTCTTAGAGATAAGGGTAGAAATAATTTGCAAACTCAATAAAATAGTATGTCAGATGGTCAGATGTTCATTGGATCATAAAAGAAGGCTGGTGTACACTTATTTACCAGCTCAGCAATTAATCTTCCCTTTTACATACAGGCACATTGTAATCTTGAGTATCTCATTGTGATGCAAGTGTTTCATGGAGTTTCAGTGAGCTACAATTTTGTGCTCCATCATTAAATTACAGCATACACCCTCTGACCTGTTGTCAGACACTGAGATTAGGACACCAGTGAGAAAATTATCTGAACTTCTCAGTAATCATGTGAAAGGTTAAATGGTAAGCCTCACCCTTAAGGGGTGATTCTTACCGGTTATGGTTAAGCAGTGGGGGCTGGAGCCAGAGCAGCCCCCATCCACAATAAGCCCAGCCCGGGTGCACTCAAGGTGGGGGGTGTTCCAGCACTGCTGCAGCAACACCCACCCATGGAGGAGGAAAGAAAGAAGAGTGCTCTAGCCCAGCCATGGTGGGCAGCTGGACCCTCCCTCCACCCCATTTAATCAGTTAAAAAGTTAAACAGAGTTTAACCAGTTAATTAATTAAATGTGATTTTACATCCCTACTTTTCCTTTCTCAAAACATTTTACACTGACAAGCAACAATTAAGTATGGCTCCTAAGTAATTACTGAATGATAAGTCCCTCTTGAATTACTATATATATGGCAGCCTGAAACCTATTCTCCATAAGTAATACGACATCTGTATTGGATATAGGTTTTTTGCTGCACTTCACAGTTTGACATGCTTGATCATTTTCTTGCAACTCTTTCTCCAATACATGTCCTGTAGGACACCAACTTCTCCTTCCTCTAACCCACTGCAAATAAGTTAACTTATCCATTCACAAATAATTTGGGAAAAGAAAAAGGGCAAAGCTATTTAAAATACTTAAACCAATAGTTTGTGGGAACAAGTTTTTGCCTGTACAGGTTGAACCTCTCTAAACTGGGACTTTCTCATCCAGCAACATCGGTAATCTAGCAGGGGACATTAGATCAGAAAGCAACGGCAGACATGAGTCAGGCATCAGGAGGGCCTGCAGCCCTACTGGAGCCAGCAGCCCAAGCGAAGCCAGCGCAGGAGGCCCGGCCAGGATGGCAACAAGGCCAGGGCAGCCCGAGCAGTACTGGAAGCAAATCCAGTGGAGAAGGGGGGAGGGCAGCAGCTGTGCCAGAACTGACATCCTCTGGTCTGGCAAAGTCCCACGTATGGAACCTGTCAGGTCACATGGGTGCCAGACCAGGGAAATACAACCGATAGTTATATTCTAAAGCAGTCACTGAGGCCATGTCTATGCTTATCTTAATTCAGACTTTCAGGAATGCAACTGCAGCTATGTTGATTGCGTAGGTGGAGTCAACATACCTTAATTCAATCTGTCGCAACAGCTTCATAGTTAATCGAGACATATTAGCATCGACGGGGCACCATCTGCATTCTATTTAATGGATCTTTGCTCGCCCGTGGCAGCAGGGAGCTGCTCCAGCCTCCCCCCAGTTTAACAGGTGATGCTTACCGGTTGGTTAACCTTTTACATCCCTAATCGCTATCTTGCTGTAGCGTAGCACTATCGGGCTAATACTAAGAATGTTAGCATATAGTCATTTAAACAATCAACTGATAAACCTAGGGTTATTGGTTAATCCAAACGACTACATGCACATACACACACAAAATGATACCCATGCTGCCTCTAAATTAGAGGGGAAGCCAGCTCCAGAACCCACGGAGCCGCCTCCCCCTGCCCCTGCACTGCTGCCTCTGATAGAGAGGTTGTAGCATGAAGCGTGAGGGGCAAGTGGGAGCCGCAATTTGTGGGAAGCCAGCTTTCAAGCCAGCTCCCCATGCATATCGGCTCCTGCAGAATCACTTGCCCACCCCTCACACTGCTGAGCCTCTATCAGACGAGGTGGGGGTGGGGAAAGGGGACAGGCATGATGCCAGAGCAACCTCTGTCTGCTGAGAGCTCAGGCGGCGGGTGGGAGCCTGTCTGTGCAGATAGCCAATTCTTAGACCAGCTCCACCTGCCACCCCACATTGCTGCCTCTGACTCAGAGTAAGGATGTTAAATATCCTTAAGTAATTTACTAGTTGAGTAGTCAATGGAATTTCCACTGGGGCTCTTGTACATTTCAGAGGAGGAATGCTGAACTCCACATGCAGCCCTGGCCAGCAGGAAGTCCCGCTGACTCCAGGCTGCATGAAGGTGTGCCAGCTTTGAAATGTACAAGAGTCCCCAGCTTCATGTTGCGCTGCAGATTTGAAATACGATGCAGACCCCGGGGTCAGCTGGGGACTCCCCAGCTGACTGCGGGCTCTGCGCAGCATTTCAACGGAACCCCGGTCAGCTGGAGAGTCCCCTGCTGATCCCAGGTTCCGCAAAAATGCTGCGCAGAGCCCAGGATCAGCGGAGAAGTCCCCAGCTGATCCTGGGATCCACGCGGCAGCTGCCGCTTTGAAACATCGCCTCGGCATTTCAAAGGGGCAGCGCTGCACAGCTGAGCCGGGGATCAGCTATTAGGCACTGCCACCTTGAAGTACCTCCTCTCCCCCAGCCCTTTACTGCCTCTATCTGATAGAGGCAGCAAGGGGGGGGGGGGGGGGAATTGACTAGTCGATTGACTATCTGATAAACATTTGCTTATTGGATAGTCAACTAGTTGTTAACATCCTTAATACAGAGGAGTGGCAGGAGCCTCCCTAGGAATGGGGCTGGGAGCACACTGCTGCAGGCCCCGCCCCAGGGGTAGCATTTTAGTAACCGTGTAACCACTAAGAATTGTTGTGGCTACATGATTACTAAAATAAACTCTCTCTAACATCCCTAGCTAAAACTGCCCAACTGCAGGTAATTGCACTGTTGCCCAACATGCCACCAAAATAATTTCAGGATGTAGAACACTAAGCATTTCATGTTACTCATGAAAACAGTCACACTAGGTCACAATAATGGTCTGGCTAGCCCAATATCCCATCTTCCAACACTGGCCAATGACAGGAGCCACAGAGGGAATGAACAGAATAGTGAATCATCCAGTGATCTGTTGCCCATTCCCAGCTTCTGGCAATGCTACGGACTAGGGACGTAAGCAAGTAGTCAAGTACTCGACTAGACTATTCGCTCCTCCCTTCCTTTGGTGCCTCTGTATTGGAGGCAACGGGGAGGAAGGGGGGGGGGGGAGGGCAGGAGCCAGTGCTGGGGGGGAGCTGGCTTAAAAGCTGGTTACCCCCAGCACCATCTCCATGGTGTCACATGCCCGCCCCCGCCTTCGCTGCTGCCTCTATCAGCAAACCATATTGACTACATGATTAGCCAATTACCCGTCTCAACACCCCTACTCAGGACACCATCCCTGCCAAACAACAGTGATGGATTTATCCTCCATGAATTAATCTAATTCCTTTGCGGACCCCTGTTAGCGTCTTGCCCTTTATAACATCCTCTGGCAAGGGGTCCCACAGGCTGTGCATTGTGTGAAGAAATATTTCTTTTTGTTTGTTTTGAACTCCCTTGCTCAAACCCTTTCACCCTGGCCCTTGGCTGCAGCACTGGGGGCAGTGGGAAGTTCCCTGGTGGCCAAGAGGGAGATCTAGGGGGTGGGGAAGAGAAAAGGCCCATGCCATTTGGGACCTCCCTGCCTTGAGCCACTTCTCCAACCCTCACTCTCGCACTTCCCACCCCCAGCCTCCTGCACTGCCCTCCTCAACCCCAAGACCCTGCCCTGACTCCTGCACTCCCACATTGCCAGCCTCCTGCCCTGAAGGACCAAGGCAATGCTGGGTAAGTCTTCTGAAATATATATATTTGAGATTGTGTATACTTTATACTAGATGTGTTTACCATAAGTTTTTATAGAGGTAATGTGATATTTTTTGTCTTATCTATCCCTTTCCTATTTATTCCCAACACTGTTACCTTTTCTGACTGCCGCTGCACACCGAGTGGATGTTTTCAGAGAACAATCCACAATGACTCAAAGACCTCTCTCAAGTGGTAACAGCTAATTTAGACCCCGTCATTTTGTATGTATAGTTGGGATTGTGTTTTCTAATGTGCATTACTCAGCATTTATTAACAATGAATTTCCCCTGCCGTTTGTTGCCCACTCCCTCAGTTTTGTGAGATTGCTTTGTAACTCCTAGCAGTCTGCCTGGACTACTAATTTTGCTTCCTCACTGTTTTACCCCTTTTTCCAGATTATTTATGAATATGCTAAACAGCACTCGTCCCAGTACAGGTCACTATTTACCTCTCTCCATTCTGAAAACTGTCTATTTATTCCTACTCTGTGTTTCTTATCTTTAACTCTATTTCCATGTCTTCATAACTAAATGAAGTCTTCACAGTATGCCTTGGTGAACTATCTACAGATGGCTACATCTCTATTACTATTCTATCTACAGAAAGAGAGAGAGATCCAAGACCAACAGTTTCTCAATATCAACTGAGAGTCGGACTGCAGTGGGACAACTTCTCATCTATCACCTCTGCTGCTGTTAGTATATGTGGCGCACCAGAAACCCATTTAAAACAGATACATTCTTTCGTATTTGTTAGCAAAGAGACACTATTTCACAGTATATCCCGCAGAATAATAAAACCCATTCAATCTTAGTATAGTTGGTCTTTGGCAACACAGTAGCCATCCTGAAATCCAGTTGCCAAGCCAGGATGAAATTAAAGAGAAGTACTGGAAAGGAAACTCAATATTACAAATAATTTTTTCAGCTGGTGAGAACACAAATGTTAATTTTAACAAATGTGCCCATTTCAAACTACAAGAGTTTGTGGAATATGGAACTAACCACACATCAATCTCTTGTTTCCTTCTGAAGTGGGTTACATCTACCACTTCCTCAGTCTACATTCCTGTCACAGGATGTGAAACAACACTTGCTTCGTGGAACATTGCATAAAAGAATATGATAGTGTTACTCACGCTCAAATTATTGATGTAAATTCAGCATGCTCAATAGCGTTCTCTTCATTGAAAGAAACTGGCGCACATCCAGAAATAAGCTAAAAGACAGAACAGTAAACCCAAAATTGTATTCAAGAACCAATTTAGTTCATTAAAAGAAGTCAATCTTCTGTAAGAACATTTGTTCTGATGAAGATACAGTCTAAAGGAAGAAGAAAAATACAGACAAATAGGCCAGGATTTGGAATGAGCATTGCCAAACCACATAATCCAAGAGAGCATCATTCCCACAGATCTGAAGCTAAATAGGGGAGAAAAAAAATATTTCCATACTAGCTTGTGGAACAAATATAGGCAAGAAGGTAAAACCTAAGTGGACCTCAAGCATTTAGAGAGCCTGGTTATGGATAAAACCAATTATTCTGAAGAAGCCACCACCAATTTTTATATTTTTATATATACACATGATTTTTATATTCTTGAAAGGGGCTATGTTGAGGTCCCCCCAAAACGAAGCAAATGATGGGCAAAGTCAAGGCAGCAGCTTTTCAAACTACCATTACTATATGACATTAGTTTCTACACCTAACTTAAGAAACTATTCCACGATTAAAAGGGTAGTTCAATCTCACGCCCTTTCAATAGCTGGTTTTGGCTGAAACTATCAACAAGGATGCTGACTGAATAACTGAAGAGGTACCGAACTTGACAGCAACTTTCAGTCACCAATTATGGGAGTAACTTAAGGCAAACTGAATGTCAATCCATCAATTTCTGCTTCCTTTCTAAATTTCCTGTCCTCCTCTATGTATTGGGGCTAAACCAGAAGGAAAAAAGTATAACTAGGGATGTGAATGGGTAACCCTTTCCCCTCTACCCTGCTGCTGCTTCCAGACCCACGCAAGGCTGCCCAGTGCAGGGCTGGAAACAGCTGGGCTGGAGCGCTCGCCCCCTTCCCCCCGCCTGCCTGCATTTAATCAGTTAGAGTTAAACTTAATATTTAACCTCTTAACTAATTAAATGGGATTTCACATTCTTAATTATGACAAGGGTTCTCAGCCTTTTTCAAAAAGAAATAACAAAATGTTTTTTAAGTACATTAGAAGCAGGAAGCCTGCTAAAAAACCTGTGGGTCCCCTAGACGATCGAACTATAAAAGGCGCAATCAAGGACGATAAAGCCATTGCGGAGAAACTAAATGATTTCTTTGCTTCAGTCTTCACGGCTGAGGACGTTGGGGAGATTCCCAAATCTGCACCGTCCTTTGTGGGTAATGAATCTGAGGAACTGTCCCGGATTGAAGTGTCATTAGAGGAGGTTTTGGAACAAATAGAAAAACTTAATGTTAACAAATCTCCGGGACCGGATGGCATTCATCCAAGGGTTCTAAAAGAACTCAAATGGGAAATTGCTGAACTATTATCTGTGGTTTGTAACCTATCCCTTAAATCGGCTTCCGTACCTAATGACTGGAAGGTAGCCAACGTGACACCAATATTTAAAAAGGGCTCTAGAGGCGATCCGGGCAATTACAGACCGGTAAGTCTAACTTCAGTACCGGGCAAATTAGTCGAAACAATAGTAAAGAATAAAATTGTGAAGCATGTAGAAGAACATAATTTGTTGGACAAAAGTCAACATGGGTTTTGTAAAGGGAAATCCTGTCTTACTAATCTATTAGAGTTCTTTGAAGGGGTTAACAAACATGCGGACAAGGGGGATCCAGTAGATATAGTATACTTAGATTTCCAGAAAGCCTTTGACAAGGTCCCTCACCAAAGGCTCTTATGTAAATTACATGGCCATGGGATAAGAGGGAAGGTCCTTTCTTGGATTGAGAACTGGTTAAAAGACAGGAAACAAAGGGTAGGAATAAATGGTAAATTTTCAGAGTGGAGAGGGGTAACTAGTGGTGTCCCCCAAGGGTCAGTCCTAGGACCAATCCTGTTCAACTTATTCATAAATGATCTGGAGAAAGGGGTAAGCAGTGAGGTGGTAAAGTTTGCGGATGATACCAAACTGTTTAGGATAGTCAAGACAGAAGCAGACTGTAAGGGACTCCAAGAAGATCTCACCAAACTGAGTGATTGGGCAACAAAATGGCAAATGAAATTTAATGTGGATAAGTGTAAAGTAATGCACATTGGGAAAAATAACCCCAACTATACATACAGTATGATGGGGGCTAATTTGGCTACGACAAATCAGGAAAGAGATCTTGGAGTTATCGTGGACAGTTCTCTGAAAACTTCCACACAGTGTGCAGCGGCGGTCAAAAAGGCAAATAGGATGCTAGGTATTATTAAGAAAGGGATAGAAAATAAGACCCGGAATATCTTACTGCCCCTGTATAAAACTATGGTACGGCCACATCTTGAATACTGTGTACAGATGTGGTCTCCTCACCTCAAAAAAGATATTTTGGCCTTGGAAAGGGTTCAGAAAAGGGCAACTAAATTGATTAGGGGTTTGGAACGGGTCCCATATGAGGAGAGGTTAAAGCGACTGGGACTTTTCAGTTTAGAAAAGAGGAGACTGAGGGGGGATATGATAGAGGTGTATAAAATCATGAGTGGTATGGAGAGGGCCGATAAAGAAAAGTTATTTATTAGTTCCCTAAATAGAAGAACTAGAGGACACCAAATGAAATTAATGGGTAGCAGGTTTAAAACTAATAAGCGAAAGTTCTTCTTCACACAGCGTGTAGTCAGCATGTGGAACTCCTTGCCAGAGGAGGCTGTGAAGGCTAGGACTATAACAGAGTTTAAAGAGAAGCTAGATAATTTCATGGAGGTTAGGTCCATAAAAGGCTATTAGCCAGGGGATAAAATGGTGTCCTTGGCCTCTGTTTGACAGAGGCTGGAGAGGGATGGCAGGAGACAAAGCGCTTGATCATTGTCTTCGGTCCACCTCCTCTGGGGCACCTGGTGCTGGCCACTGTCGGCAGACAGGATACTGGGCTAGATGGACCTTTGGTCTGACCCGGTACGGCCGTTCTTATGTTCTTATGTTCTTATGTTCTTATGTTCTCAAAGATCCCCCCTCACATGCAACATTCTACAAAACTACGCAGCCCACCTGTCCCATAGCAACTTGTTTTCTGCATATAAAAATCATGAGTGATGTTAGGGGGTAGCAAGCAGAGCTATGACCTGGGTCCACATACCACAGAGGTGCCCACAAAGCTAAGCTGCTCAAGCTTTAGCTTCAGCCTCAGGTAGCTCAGGGTCCCCTGAAACCTGCTCACACTCTCCCCGCCCTCCGCCAGGGTCCCCGATCGCTGGTTGAAAGTCACTGTATTATGCGATAACTCAATTTTATATGCTTCTCTCCAAACATCGAGAAATCCTGTACAGAAAAAAAAAAAAAACCTACTGAGGGGATTTTTTAAGACTTTTTAAATTTGTTATTTACATAATCATTTTTTCTTTTTAAAATAAACATGTTTAATGAAATTGGAACCTAATACAATATATCTTCCTAAAGGCTAATTTATTTCTTAATACAAATTAAATAATATGAATCCATGAACTTCTACCCAAAGCTCTGAGTTAAGGGCTGCTAATTTTAAAAGTTTGAAGAATAGCCTAAGAAACGAAGGTGACAGTTCTTGTTTTCAAGAGGCAGAGTAGGAACATAAGCTCAAATCACTTTCATTCTGACATATTTGAAAAATCTAACAAACGGACCAGAAATAATCAGTTTAATTCACTTATTACAATTAATCCCTGTTTAATAAATAATTGAATTGTAAATATGAAACATATTTTGATAAGAAAAGTTTATGTATCCAAAATATGTATGGGTGTATTGTTCAAAAAAGTTATATTGTTTTGTGTGTTTTCATAAAAATGTAGTTACTGTCCTAAAACAGCTAGACACAAACCATGAGCAAAAAGTTAATGTCACCATTTTCCAACATATTAAAAACATACATTTAATAAGATACTGAAGCTGTATTAAATTATATAATTACTTAAATAAAGGTATGTAGTTATAGTGTAACCTCCTAGATAACAAAATGATGCACCAATACTAGCATAAAGACTACGTAGTAGTAAATCAATGTTTTATAATGACATCAACCAATTAGAATATGCCTTCCTTTAGAAATAAACTGAAGTACAAAAGGTAAAGTTGATTAAAATTGAGCATTTAAAACCATGGCTCTCTATTTGGTGATTTAAATTGCTGATTTAAAAATTCCCTTGATCTAAATCAATCCAACCTGCCATCACCAAAATAGTGCACAAAGCAATATACAGAAAGAGAATCTACTGTTTCTTTTGGCACACCTAAGAGTGAAAAACTACATGCAGACACAATAAAAATTGTTTCTTGGTTTGATATGTATATAATATAATAGTGAAAAGGATAATGAAAATGACCAAGGACAAAACAAGAATTTTCCAATGTTCAAAATTCACACCAGAAATAAAGAGACTCCCTTTTGAAAGAGAAAGCTCCTGATAAAAGGTTATTAAAATCACAACAGCTTTTACAGTGCAAGAGATGTCAAAGATTCCACAACTAAATCATCCTTTCAAAATGGTAAACATTTAGAAAACAGTGAGAAACAAGCTTCACATAGCCTTCTGAAGTCCAATGCATTTACTTTCTAAATCTTTTCCTGAACCCTAAAGTCATTTTGAAAGTTGTGGAAAGTGAAGTCTTCTATTTCTCCACAGACCAGGCACATCACAAGGAACAGCAGCAGCTAAGTCTGTGGACTTCTCCCTATCAAGATACCTCAAACCTTCTTTTGGTTTGATTTTTTTACAGTACTTTAATGAAATGGTCTTGGGCATATTGTTTAACAAATTCAGAATTAAATCCCCTATATGACAGGACTATTCTTCTTTCTTTCTTAAATCTAGTATATAGTCCCATACATAGATGAGTCAGGCTAAATTGATTTAAATCAATGGCCTTAAATCACTAATTAGGATTTAAATTACCAAGAGGAGACCTTGATTTAAATAATCAATTTTAATTATTAACGTTAGCCCTTCCCTGGACCAACGGGGGAATGAATTCAGACAAAGGGTAACCTGGAACAGTGCTGAAGGGTGTTTACTGATGTAAATTCTTAAGGGTATGGTAATACTCACACATGCATCACACTCAACAGTCTGGAGGCAGGCTACAGGCGGGGGCGTAGGTTTCTTCCGATTTCACAGGCAGCTGGAGCAAGCCAGGCAACAGCTTCCCAGAGACAATCACAAGGCCCAGCATCCCTGGAGATCCCTTTGGATCTACGGGGGGGCTTTCTTCTCTGGGCAGGTCCCAGGTTTCTGCTGTGATGTTACATTTTGTCCAGAGAAAGGGAACGAGAGAGACACTCCTGGCCGCTCGTCACATTAATTTATACACCTGCAGAATTTTTCCTTTCCTTAAAAGGGTTACAGAGAGCTGGACTGCCTTGTAATTAGATGTTTCTCATTCACACTTCCTCGCTCATTTCATAGATTACATGCATATTCATAAGCAAGAACACAGTTGCAGAACATTTAACATTAGAGAGACATTTTGACATGACAGGAAGCTGCTTAAACCACATTTGCTTAACTGGAGAAGTTATCTAAACCGCATCAGCTTAATATCTTCAAAAACAAGCGCCTAGCTTCAACAGAAAACTTGATTAACAGAATCTGTCTAGACTGTATCTGCTGACACAAGTCAAGTTTTAGCTGAGAGAGCTAGAGACACAAAACACCGTGTTTTATGTCCAGCCAGTCATCGTTTCAATGGGAGGGCCATGTGTTTAGCTGGCTACAGTTTTGTAATTGTACTTGTTATTTTCCCAAAGAAAGGTTTACTCTGATTGGTAACCATTAAGATGTTGGTTTGTAACTAAACCTAGTCTTTCCACTAAACAGGGTGCTTCTTTTTGCTAATCAGGAGGATATACTACATCTATACACATTTATTTAACCAATCATATAGCTTACTTTATATTTATTCTGACATTCTTAATGTTAAATATTTATGAGAAAATAGTGAATGATTAATTTATTCACTAGAAAATTTTCATTTATGATTTAAATCAGTATTTACATGGAAATTCAAATTCAATTAAACATACCCAAACAATCTTAACTTTTTTCTTATTAATCCTGTGCTTTACCAAACATGTTCTATATATAAAACTCATTTAGATAGTGAACATAGTACAGTGAACCAACTATTTCTGGTCACTGTGTTCCTCAAGATTTCAGAACTAGTAAATCTCATCCTCTCACCTCTAGTTTTTATTCATAGACTAGAAGGGGGGGAAACAACCTTTCCTGCTTTTTCAACTCCCCATTCATTTCTAAATTGCAATGCACTAGTCATTAAACTGAACTAATTGAATAAACTGAAATGAAGAAAATATACTCTCTGCAGAAGATGCTACTGGTGTCAAAAATAGGTTTAGCACTTCAGCAAAATTTGGTTCCAGGTGCACAGCCAGTAACTTCCACTTCAATGGGTTGACTTTCTTTAAAACTTGGCAGAAAACTGTACTGCTTATTTTTTATATTTAACCTGAATTATTTCAATATGTATAGTGTATACACACAAACACATACACTATATATTTTTATAAAGAGAGGGGGTGAGTGGGTGTAAATGTAGGCCTTACTAGCAACTATGAATTTCAAATAGGTTTATTTGTAAATTGGGATGTTTAAAGGATATTTTTTAAAAAGTGAATCAAATTCAATATTTTAATAAGTGTTTTTACCCTGCCTAGCAGGAGCTTAAGTAATAGCAATCACATTTTCAGGAAACAATTTCTCTCCTTCAGTCAGTTCTAAAACAGTTTCTTACTCTCCTACCCATTTCCAATGCAATCAGAGAGAAGCCTGTGAATCACATGTCTTTGGACTCTCTAGACCAGGAGTGGGCAATAATGTTTGACAGGAGGCCACTCCAAGATTTTGGAAAGTAGTTGAGGGCCACACTCTTCTATGATATTAATGGAAGAGATGTGGGGTCTGGGATGGAGGTTGGATGCAGAAGGGAGCTTGGGGTAAGGGATTGGGGTGCAGGAGGGAGACTGGAGTCAGAGAGGAAGTTTGGGTGAAGGAAGCAGTTGTGACCTAGGGAGGAGAGTATTGTGATCTGGGGCAGGAGATTGGGGGTGCCAGATCTGGGAGGGGGTATGGGTGTAAGAGGGGGACGAAGTATTTCGGTATGTTGAGTGGGGGGCAGAGAGTTGGGGAAGGAAAGGGCTGGGTTGCCAGAAGCAGGCTGTGGCCAAGAGATGTGCCTGCCAGCCTGCAGACCTAAAGCTTTCAGAGCTTAAAATGTTTCCCAGCCAGTCAGCCTGCCTGCTTGCCGGGCCATGTGCTTCATTGAATAACTGAGCCCAGGAGATGGGGCATGATTCTTCTTGGCTGCCTGTTATTCAAACAAGCAGCTCCCATTGGCTGTTTTCTGGCCAATGAGATTGTGCTGTAGGCGGGCCATCTCCTGAAACTTCTCCCCTCCCCCCTCCAATTTTAAAACAGAAATGAGCCTTGCAGTTGTGTTTCTGCACGGAGGGTGGGGCTGCGGGGCAAGCAGGGGAGCCAGCCTGGGTCTCCCCGCTGCCTCCATGGGCCAGATCCAGCCTGCCGGCCATATTTTGCCCAGGCCTGCCCTAGACCAACTATGACAACAAATTAATGAACTAAGCACAATAAAAGCCATATGAATAAGACTGGCTGCATGTCTGGTAACAAAATTTATTTCATTTTTCAGCTGAACTGAAGTTCAGCTACAGAAACAACTGTCATTTGATGGACTAAACCAGAGGTTCTCAAACTGTGGGTCAGGACCCAAAAGTGGGTCGCAGACATATTTTAACAGGGTCTCCAGGGCTGTCATTAGACTTGCTGGGGCCTGAGGGACTGAAGACAAACCCCAAGAGCTTCAGTCCCTCAGGTTACAGCCCCCCCACCTATAGGCGAAGCCCTTGAGTTTTGGTTCTCCGGCCCAGTACGGTGGGGATTCAGCAGGCACAGGCTTTCGTGCCCTCTTCTGGGGTTGTGTAGTAATGTTTGTTGTCAAAAGGGGTCATGGTGTAATGAAGTTTGAGAACTCCTAGACTGAACTACTGAGAAACGGATAGTTAGATCTAAATTTTAGACTGCAAAAGCCATATGAATGCAGAGATAATGCACACTGCTTCCACAGAGATCTTCTGCCAATTCATGAGGTAAGGTTAAACAAAATACAAAAACCTCCATCACCAAGAAAGTCTAGCACACAGCAATGCTCCATCAGTGACATAAAACAAACTCAGAACAATTAATTCTTAGAACAGCATTTTCTAGGCTGCCAGCCCAATGAACATTAAGTAGGGCAGGTACCAATAACTCCAGAGGACTAAGAGTGCATCTCTCCAGGTCACAAAACAGAAAGAGCAGCAGATGATATCAAAACCATTAGAGGGTAAGTCAGTGATGTGGAGTCTGGGTGTACTCTTAGTACAGCTTATTTACTTTGCACTATGTATACACACTGATCCTTAAACTGAAGTAGTTACAAAGAGCCATCCTGCACTCCCATCTTTCAAAGTTTTCAGTCCAAACACTAAATTCCAATATGCAGTTGCCTCAAGACTTGACATTAGTTAGAAAGATCAAGGCAGAGAGCAAACTCCCTTGATATTTGGCACAGCTTTCCCAAGAAAACTCACCAGGATCACAGCATTTTCTTCCAAGGCTTAAAAACTTACTTGAATGCAAAGAAAAACTTCAAGACTATGTGCAACAGCACTGCTTGTTGGATATTGCTATACCAATATAAACGATACTTCCGATGTAACAGTTAAAGTATTCGATCCTACCACTGTCCGCTCTGTGGAGAAATAGTCTCAGGTTTACTTACACTTATTTCACGGATCTCTACAGATTTTACTGAATTTGATGAGTACATTAATATGAATATTTCATAGGAAAAGGTAAGATGCAAGAGGAAAAGGAAATAATGAAGAAAAGGAATTAATGGGATAAAATACAGTTCTAAACAATTTTTAAAGAAAAAAGTAAATTCCTTTTTAAAACAGTGTTAGTTTAAAAATGCCAGTGTTAGTTTAAAAATGTATTCCTGGAATTTACATCAGGAAAACTGGAAGTCTGGAATGTTGTTCCAAAGGCTGCCCCCCAATTCACGTATTTCTCTGTGGCTCATAGTAGGTAAATAGGATTATACTCATTTTACCTATCTCCTTCTCAGAGGTACTATGAGCATTAATTTAATCTCTACAGATGATGAGATTCAGATGTATATTGTTACAGAAAATTATGTATTACTATTAGTAGCTAAAGTAAAATTCCCCAATTCTAGAAAAGGAAAATAAATACAAACTCAGTAAACAGCCATAGAAGTGTTGATTGCCTATACCTTTCACAACTCTGTTTTTTAACTACTTTATTGCTAGGATTATAGTAATACAAGATGGTTTTGTTAATACTGTTTTATCCTAGGAAAGTTACATTGGTTGATTACAATGTGTTTGGAATGATGCCCCATAGCGCAGATGTATTAGCAAAGTAGACAGTAAACCATAAATGAATGCTAGGAAGTTGTGTATCTGAACAGAATTAGTTTTGTTTAATGACCTAATGATTTCAAGGTCAGCCAAGAGAACAGTATGGAAAGAATCAAATCTCTGTTTTCTAGTTAAACAGAGATGCCCTGGTTCTTGGAGCTGAGGAGCACCAACAACTGTTATTTATTCTAATCAATTATTTGTATTATGGCACCAATAGGCTCCAGTCAAGAATGGGGTCCTATTTTGCTTGGTGTTATCTGAACATACAAGAAGGATCACTCCCACATAGCTCCTGCAGTCTAATTTCAGACAAGAGGGTTACTCAGATGTCTGGCATCTTGCTGCCAAAACTTAAAGAGTGTTTCTGGTAACCCTTACTCTATCTAAGAGCATACTGTTGACAACAGGAAGAAATGAGGAGATTTTAAGCAGAGTAATGGCTGTCAAAATGACCACTTAAGTGTCTGCGAGTAAGCCAAATGATATTTTATATAAGGTTAGTCAAAAATTGCATAGGAAACTCACACTTCGCTCTGTGGTTAGCCTTGATTTCACATAATACAGTGAATGGCTGTTATTGGTTGATTCCACAAAATTTCATTCCCTATGAGGGGCAGACTTGTTGGCAAGAACTTTATTTTGTTCAGTTATGATTTCTAGGTTACTGGGTGCTGAAATTACTTATTTTTCTCCACAAACAATGATGCTTTACTTTGTGTTGTTGCAATTTACACTCTTATTTTGGTTTGCTTTTTACCACTGCTAGTCATCACAAGATGAATTACGTTAGGAAAAAGCCTGACATTTATAAACCACATAGACTAACACTGGATCAACTCTATTATTTCACACACCTCTCACATAAATAACTTTTAAAGATGTACCAAAGGAAGTATAATCACTTGTGGTACAAAAGAATAATAGTTCAGACAACAATTTAGTTAGCATCACCATGGTTAAAATATTACAGGAGCCTACAAGACTGGAAAGATTAAAAATACAAGATTGGGTATGAAGAGGTCTTGAATTCTAATACCAGCTCTCCTACTGACTTACCGAATGGCTCTCCAAGTTTTTTACCACTCTGACCCCATTTGCAAATCTGTAAAGCAGGGGTATTACATTGTATTTTTACAGGGATAGTGTGATGGTTAGTATCTGTAAAGTAGCTAACAATAAAAAGTGGTATACAAGTACTAGAGGATTAAAAATTAGTCTCTTGTTTAAAGGATTAACAGCAAGATACATTAAGTCACTCAGCTGCTTTAATAAAAAAAATACCACCAGATGACATTATGTAAGTTTTAAGCTAATGAGAATATGGAGCACTTTAAGGTGAAATGAGAAAAGCCTTATAGAATTCTCTCTCTCTCTCTCAATTTTATTTTCCATTTACCACCTTAATTATTTCTCCAGTAAAAATGCTTTGCAAAAGAACTAAATGAAAATTAATCTAGGACATCGTCTGACAGTCTTTTCGCATACTACAAAACTAGAAGGAACTATTCGGAGCAGCGCATCAGCCCTTCTATACCACAAGCAATGGAACATTCCCAAAATAATTTCAAGAGCATATCTTTAGAAAAACAACAACTAAGCTCTATTTAAATTTGTCAGTGATGAAGAATCAATCATTAACTTGATAAATTAATTCCAAAAATTAATTAAACTCATTGTTAAAAAAAATTATGCTATACTTCAGTCTGAATTGTTTCTAGCTTCAACTTTCAGCCTTTGCATTATGTTATATATTTCTTTGCTAGATTCAAGAGTAGAGATGCAAAGGGTTAACTGGTAAGCATGCACCTTACTGGTATGCTTCCTAAGGTTACCAGTTAATCGGCTGGGGGGAGGAGGGGTAAGATCATGGTTAACCGGTTAACTTTTTAACCAGGATTTTGCATCCCTATTCCAGAGCCTATCATCAGATATTTGTTTCCCACATAGGTATTAGTATCCTGCAATCCTTTCATCATTCTATAGGGATTAAAATATAGGTCCGCGTCATCCCCGGGGGGGGGGGGGGCGACCCCGGGTGGAGGGGAGGTTGCACATGGGAGGGCCGCCCCCGCTGGCGCCCGGGGCTGCAGGTGCCGCGGGGGGCAGGGCAGGTGCCCGAGCCGTTGTGCGCGTGGGGGTCAGGGCACAGCATGCCGGCGCGGGGGGGTGTTGCTTATGTAACCTCATGGGCGGGAGGGGGCAAGTCCCAGATGGCACTGGGGGTCGCAGGCAGTGGGCACGGGACCTAGGGTGGGCGGGGCAGCCCCTGCAGCACAGCACGGCGGGTTACTTTCTTATTTTTACAGCTTGAGCTTGGGCCCGATCGGGTCCAAAAGTACCTTAAAACGTTCTCCTGGATGAAAGGTTATCCCATGCAAAGTTTGGTTGCGGTAGCTCTGATAGTGTCCAAGTTATTAGCGCACAAACTTACAAACATTCTCCTTTATATATTAGATATGTTATCTCCCCAAGAGGAATAAGAGAAAGCAGTTAAAAAAAGTATCTATATTCCTTTCCTCCAAGTATATGTAGTCATAACTATCAAAGCGTAAAGCACTGTCATGCCTGTATGCAGGAGTTTCAGGGGAAGCGGGGGCGTGCAAACTGTGAGAGTGGTTGGTGGCTGCCCCCCACCCCTGGCCTCGCTCCTGGGTGAGGAAGGAGGGAATCAGCACCAGCCTCCCACAGCTGGCTAGAGCAATGTTTCTCAACCAGTGGTATGAGTACCCTTAGGGGTACTCGAGAGAAGTCTGGGGGGGTATGTCAACACAACTGAAATTTGGAGAAAACTGAATTTTTGTTTTAAGTTTTATAGTGCTTTATTATTTTTGTACTTTTTACACCCAAAAATTTCATTTCCCGCCCGGCTATGATTAAGTTGTTTAAACAAACGTGTTGCAATGGTAGAAAAAAAAATTGTGTGTGTCTGAAAACTGTAGGTACTGAGAGTATTTTTTTTTTAAGGGGTACTTTATAAAAAAAGATTGAGAAACACTAGGCTAGAGTATGGGGAAAGGAGGCAGGGTAATGTGCCACCCCTGCCGTCCCCAGGTTGGCCAGAATCAGCCCTATGGCAGGCCATGAAGGACCATGGCAGGGTGCACTCACACCCTTTGCAGCCCCCCTGCATACGGGCCTGGCTATTGTATCTGTCTGTCTAAAATGTATTCTATATACAATACATTATTTATCCCCTCACATGTAGAAGGGACATCTTAAGTCTACAGAAAAACTACATGCATACTGCAAGAACTGCAAAGTGAGCTAGTTAAATATTTTTATGTCACAGTCTTACCCTTATTCCTTAAATAAAATAACTTTCTAACACAATACTGCCCTCTGGTGTTGCAAAGGATAGTCTGAATTGCTAAAAGTAAATTCTCCTAAGTGTAGTTCCTGCTACATCTTGAACCTCTCTAATCTGGCACTAATCTTTCCACTTATGCATGTGGCCAAGTTTCTCACAGTCCCATAAAGTTTATTTACAGCCACTAGTCCTGGCTCTCAGTGTTCTGTAGTGTTGTTTAGCTCTAATTTACCCCTCAATGTCTTCTAAGAACCCAGTAAGCAGTGAAGTGTTAACAATGCTATTAGACAATGATGATCTTTCATAGTTCAGCAAATTCTCTGTTTCAGCACCAGTCAGGTCCCAAGAGTACCAAACAGGTTTAACCTATACTTCCAAGAAAAATCAAAGATGCTTGCTATAATAATGCTGTCAGAAAGTTAACTATTGATTGCACAGTATCAATAATGCTCCACAGAGTTTACAGCCTATTATTTGCTCACTCTGTCTAGTATTTACTGGACTCCATTCTTTTCCATGTGAAAGAGGGAATTCCAGGCCTTGCTTTTGTTAGCACATGTTTATCCCCAGTAACACTAATGCTATAGACTTTATTACTACATTTCTTATAAACTATCATAGCAATAAAGCAATGATATATAATGTCTTGCACTTACAGAGCACAGAAACATGCATAAGAGATCAAAGGACTATGCAAAGGAGGATGAATATAATTATCTCTGTTTTCCACATGCAACATTTTCAATCATTCTTGATGAGGTATCAGGCTATAGACAGCATTTTTTTTTTTTTGTGGTTTTTTAATTAAGGACATTTCCCCTCAACTCAATTTTATAGCAGTCTTATGTTTTAGTTTTTGAACACAAAACAAAACAATAGTATCTAAGGGGAAAGAATAATCCTATCTAGGAGACTGAACTTGCTGCACACTCTCCTATTACCAACCGACTATTTAGTTCATCTGATGAATTCCAAGGAAGCACACTTAAATAGCCAACAAAATCTAAAAATTAAAGTCATCCTGCATAGGATTATTTTGCAATATCCTTAGGTAAGAACTGTGCTAGAGTCAGGTCACCAACCATGCCACTAACACCCCCACATCACATACTTGCCAAGATCCTCAAGGGCTGAGACAATCACATCCTTAGATGCATATGAGCTGCACTCAGTCAATGAGGGAATGGGGGAGGCATAGAGGGCTTGTCATAACACTGGACCTGAGAGAAGGTGGAGACTAGTCCTTATACAGCTTAAAGCAGTGGTCTCCAACCTTTTTACACCCAAGATCACTTTTTAAATGACAGAACAAGCCAAGATCTACTGGCCCATCCTTCCCCCAAGATCCCACCCCTTCCCTGAAGCCCCACCCTCTCTATTCTCCTCTCCATCACTTGCTATCCCCAACCCTTATACTGCTGCTTTTTTTCCCCAGTTCTTCTGTAGGAAGAGGTTTTTCCAACATTTGGCCTGTCTAGACTGGACCAAATGTCAGAAAAACCCCTTCCTTTGGAAGCTCCCTTATTCATCGTGGAAAGAGGAATATAGGGGTTACCGAAAGAGCATGTTTGCTCTTCCACTAAAAGAAGTGGAAGAACAAACGCATCCCTGGATGCAGAAGAGTTTTTCTGGGATATCTCTAGAATCCTGAAAAACTTCTGCAGTCTAGCCGTACCCTCACTGGGTTGAGACAGGATGTATAGGCTCTGGGGTGGGAATGAGGAATTTGGGTGTGGGAAGGGGTGAGAGGTGTAAACTCTGGGAGAAAATCTGGATGCAGGAGGAGGTTGAGAAGGTGACGCTGGCTCGGGGAGGGGGTCCAGGCTGGGCAGTGTTGGGGTCACATGGAGGGTTGGGGTACTAAGCAAGCCACAGGCTTGTGGATGTGAGGGTGCAGAAATTTGGGTTGGGGTATGTGAAGGGCTCAGGGCAGGGGGGGGGGTCCAGTGTATGATAGGCTCAAATCTAGGGCCTGTGGGAGGGGTGCAGGAGTGTTAGGATGCTGTGGCCAGATGGGGGCTTGGCCCCAATTGGGGGTTTGTTAGCCAGGCTTCATTTTTAAATAAAATACTATGTCAAATACAAAAAGTTTCTGCATTGTCTTTATTTCTGAGAAGGGCAGGGACCCTGTTTTGAGTCAGGGGTCATGGATCCACAGAAAAGTCAGTTGGGGCCACACAAGTGAGATGCAAAAAGAAAACCTCCTCCAAAAACCCCTCAAGCCTCACTAATGTGGCCCCAACTGTGCTGGTGGGAGCAGGGGACATGGCACTGGGGAAGGGTGCTAGTGGGGGCAGAGAGTCCCCTGCACCCACCTCCTCCCAGGATTCCCACCCCCCCCCACACACACACACAGAGGAGGGAAGCCCTGTCACACGCCTCCTCCCGGGCCGGCATGCGCCTCCCACAGAGCAGAGAAGCCTCCGTCGCATGCCCTCTCCAGGCCTGACTCCCCCCCTCCCGCGGAGCAGGGAAGCCCACGCACACACCCCCCCGCGGAGGAAGAAGTCCCATCGTGCACCTCCTCTGGGGCTGGCATGAGTCTCCCACGGAGCAGGTAAGCCCCTGTCACGCGCCCCCTCCAGGCCCGACTCCCCCCTCCCGCAGAGAAGGGAAGTCCCAGCGCACGCCTCTGGGGACTCCCCCGGTAAGTTCCCGGCACACCACAGAGCTGGGGCAAGGAAGCAGCCAGCGCATTTCCGGAATCCTCAGAAGTGACGCACAGCTGCAGGACTTCCGTCCACCCCGCGGGAAGCTGCCACTACCTCCACTGTCGCTGGAGGTAGGTAGTGGGGCTTCTTGGGGGTGGAGGGAAATGGAGGGCCCGGAATGCCTCGCGATTGACAGGTCAAGGCCTCGCAATTTCAATGCTGTTTTACTTTGTGCTGGCTGAAACTGCCACCACATTTACTGCCCATCTCTCACACTGCCACTGTAGACCAGGACCTAGGCCTACTCTAGCTATTCGGATGGGGAATCCTTAGCTGGCCTCCTTTACACCAGCTTTCCATTAGGAGAAAGCAGGATCCAGGGGCAGTAGGTATCATAAGTAGGCATGTTAAATATCAGTTAACTTAATAGTCGAGTAACCTCATGAATTCTTATTGGTTAGTCGACTATTCTACAGTCCCCGGGGGTGGGAATGGCAGCCAATGCACTCTGGTCTCACTCGCAAGGAGCCCCGTCACTCTGCGGTGCTCCCTCTGACACAGAGGCAGCAGCGCGGGGTGCCAGGCGGGAGCTGATCCACAAGGGGAACCAGTTTAAAAAACAGCTCCCCTGGCGGACTGGCTACCTGTCGCCCTGAACTGCTGCCTTTGATAAAGAGGCAGCAGCAGGGGGTGGCATCAGCCCATCTAGGGGAGTCTGAGCTCCCAGACCCAGTGTGAGCTGGAACTGAGCCAGGCTGCCTGCCCTCCTGCTCCTAATGCACTTTAAATGCAGACACACAGCAGGAGTAGGTCCTGGTCCTAGACCCAGTGTGAGCCAGGACGGAGCCAGACTGACTGCCCATCCAACTCCTAATACAGATCCTCAGCAGGGGCAGATCCTGGACCTGGTGCAAACCAGGACTGAGCCAGGCTGCTCGCCAGCCAGCTCAAAAATTGACTGGTGCGGCTAGAGGGAGGGGGAGGGGAGGAGAGAAGGAAGAGAGGGGAAATGCGTGCAGTCTACAGCATTAACCCATAAGCTTTTGTTTATTGATTAATCCACTACACTATTACATCCCTAAAGGCATGGCCCTGTCCACACTCTGCCCCCAGAACACCGACTGCAAGCAGAGTGTTGCTGCCCCCAGCACCCACCCTCCCTGCTGCTCCAGGGCCACAGAGCCTGGGGCCATGGGACAGCTGCCCTCCCCAGGACTCTGGGGCCGCACACCCTCTTCCCTCCCCGTGCCACGGAGAGGTGTGTGTGTGTGGGGGGGGGGGGGGTTGAGGACATGCATTGCCCCACCTTCGTGTGGTGCAGGGAGGGTGGGGCAGAAGGGGTGGAATTGGGGAGGGGACTTGCCTACCCGAGCCCTACCTTCACCTGCCACCCATGCACCAGCCCATGGGGCTCCTGGGCTGGGGCTACTGGCTCGAGCCCTGGTGCGGGCAGGCCACTGGCTGCTTCCAGGGAACCGGTTGGCTAACCCCTACCTAATGAGCACTGCCTGGGAAGGGCGATGCGCGTACCGGGTAACCGGCAGCTAGTTCACATCCCTCCTTTCCGTGGCCTTTGGGCCGCAGGTCCGACCCAGGGCGTTCTACCAGCACCTCGCCACGTGCTCCGGCAGCCCACGCGCGCTTGGCTCACCGCCCCGGCTTCTTCCTCCCCTTGCACCGCGCCGGCCACGTGCTGCCTCCTGACTCCTCCCGCGCGCTCGGCTGCTGTTGGCGCCCCCGCCGCTCCCCTGTTCCCTTCGCACCCAAGTCTCGCCCCCACGTGCCCCGGGCACTTGTTCTCCAGCCCCACACGCGCCTGTCCTGCACCGCGCGCGCAACTTCACGCACCCAGCGTCGCCCCACTGTACGCAAACGCCGCCTCGCCCCCACGCGCCTCTGGCTGCAGGAGGCGGCGTCACGTGTGCGTCAATCCAGCTGCTCCCATTGGAGGCAAAGAGAGCTACTTGCGGCTCTGGGCGGCTTTGCCGTGGCCCCTGCCGCCCCCCGCCTTGCCGCAGGCGATGCTTTCCGCACCTCGCGGCAACGAGGCAGCAGCCAGGCCTCCTGAGAAATCTTAACGGGCCTCAGTCTGGTCCCTGTGGCACGCGGGAGCGAGACGGGGCTGCTAAGGTGGCCCGGCCCAACCAGGCGGAGCAAGGCAGGAAACACCGCGTTCCTTGGAGTGGCCAGGTGGGGAGGATGCGCGACTCAGTAGCATCCGCCGAGACAGCAGGAGTTTCAGCCCGCGGCGCGGGTGGGCTTCGGCAGGGGTTCCCAAACTTTTTGACAGAGGGACCAGTAAAGCCATTCAGGAACTTTTGGAGGACCGGTAACATTCATTTGTATATTTATTAATCAAATGATGAATATTAAAATAAGTTGTTTCTTGTCCTCCCAAAGCGCTCAGTGCCAGCTTTAGCAAAGCTTTTGATACGGTCACCCACAATATTCTTGCCAGCAAGTTAAGGAGTATAGATTGGATAAATGGAGTGTAAGACAGACAGAAAGCTGGTTAGACCAGACTTTCCCAAACTTTTTACTTTAGTTGGAACCCTTTTTTTCTCTGTTTTTTGCAGCCCAAAAATACAAACACATAAAAAACAAACTGAGAAAATACCAGACATACAACATGTCTGGTATTTTCTCATTAGGTAAGTTTTACTACTAGATGTATCCATTTGTAGTTTCGAACTGCCTGGCTGGTAAATGTGCTCAGACTGCATGTGTGTCTACCAGCCAGCCAGTTCGCAACTACTCGAGGGTGGGGGGGGGGGCAGGGGGGCACAATAGAATACCTGGGCCGGACTCAGTTGTGCTTTGCGGGGGGGGGGGGGAGAAGGGGGACAGCACCCCGAGATCCACATATGGCCAGGTCAGTCCCGCTCCCCGGCGGCTGATTTGCTCCCCCTGCTGTGCCTCCGGCCAGCTCCACTTCCTGCAACCCCCTCCTGGACAGCCAGTTCTCCCCCACTTCTCCTCCCAATCTCCCTTGGCCAGCCTCGCTGCCCACATCCAGCCCTGCTTCCAGCAGCCGCTTCTCTCCCCCCCCCCCCTTCCATCTTCCCCAGCCAGCTCCCTACCCCCGACCTCGCATCCCTTGGCAGCCCTGCTTCTACCAGCCCCCCAATCTCTTCCAGACAGTCCTGATGCCCCAGGCAAGCCCTGCTTCCAGCAGCTGCTTCTCCCCTCCTCCTCCTCCCGATCTCCTGGCCAGCTCCCTGCCAGCTCTGCTTCCACTGGCTGCCCCTCCTCCAATCTCTCAGGCCTGCCCTAATTCCCCCATCCAGTGCTGCTTCCGATGGCCTGCTCTCTCCTCCTCCGCCCCCCCCCCCGACCTCCCCTAGCTACGCCTCTGCCGGGAGATCCAGCTACAGACTGCCCAGGCTGGCCAAGGGCTTGGGGGACCCAGCACCACACAGGCACTCCGTGAGCCCGGAACACCCCAGCAACCACACCAAGGCCCGGTATTTTTTTCCTGCGGCCCAGTACCAGGCCGCGGCCCATAGTTTGGGAAACGCTGGGCTACGGGGTTTTGGCGACTCAGGAGCAGCACAGGGCTACTGGGAGGGCTCCTGCTCAGCACCCGGGTAGGTACGCGTAGAGTGGAAAGCAAGGCATGCTGCCCAGGAGCATACTGCTTCTCCTGTGACAGTGCACAAGTTGTGTAAGGAGATTGCAGTGCTTAGGAAAAACACTAAACTCTACGGTCAACTCTGCCCTGATGGGGAGAGGTTTGAACTATACCAGGCAGCTGTGGGAGACAGGGCTGAGGGGGACCACCCAGAGCATTTTGATCAGGGAAGTAGTCAGTGCTTACTTTTTACAGGATTGAGCCCAACACCTCTAGGCTCCCGACCTCGATGACTTGGCCACCCTTACTGCTACACTGCTGCTGACAGCAACCATGGCTTCACAGCGGGCTGTCATTCCGACAGCCCAGCTGTTTAGCAAATGCTGAAGTAGAAGGAGCTCCAAGTTTGCCTATGCCAGAAAAAGTTGTCCAGGTTTAGGGTGGTGTAGTAGTTAATAACTGCTAGCTACATCTGGATCTGAACTTGATCTTTTTCCTAGTGTAAATGCAGAGCTTCATCTTAATTTTAAACTGATCAAGATTAGTATTGGCATCTGTAAAAGAGCAAGTATTAGTTTTCCTTGTGCCCACATAGGGGAGAGCTTGGAGTCTCTCGGACTGACCAACCTTTATGAACAATATTTTCCCACACTTTTTGCAGTGTTCAGCAGGACCAATCATGGCCATCGTTCTCTGCAAATCCAAGTCCCAGTATTTCCAAAATTAGATGAAAAAGGTTGAAGAGAAGTGGCTACAAATTTAAATTGAGGAGTCCAGAAAAAAATTGAAATATCAGAATTGGAATATGACAGGTGATTATATAGACTTTAAAAAAGGATTTTAGGTTAAAAAAGAAACAACAGTCTCCCACCCTGACCTGCCTTATAAAACTAAAAACTTATTCACCTCTTCCTACTGCTAATTTACATATGTAAATAAAGTCTACAATTTAGGTTATAAGCTCATTGAGGCAGGCACATCTTTGCATACTTTGGGAAATATCTACATAAGCAATTGGTGCTGTAAAATAATGTTTAGGTGGCAGTAAAATCAACTGTGGTAAGCACTTTTCTGTAGGTTCCCTTCCTCCCCCCCCCCCACACACACTTCTGCAAAATGTCTTCCATTCTCTCTCTCGCCAGTTTTCATTCCCTTCAATCTTGTGTATTATTCTTATCTCACCACTTCTTGACCACGATGACTGGCCTGGCCTGGGCTTGCCTGATCTTGGTGTATTCTGACACATTTTGCTTGCTCTTAGCCCTCCATTGCTGTTCCTACTTCTTCCCTATGTTATATTCTCTTTTGTCTTTCATTAGTCTTTGTGCTTGTTGAGGATCCCCTATTTCAAGTGTGTTCTCCCTATATTTGCTCTTACTCTCCCATCCCTATTTCTTCCTACTCTCTGCTCTTCCATCCATCCTCTGCCCTTGCCCACTCAATCAAATTTCTGCTGAAAAATGTTGGTTTTTTCCCCCATAATCAGTCCTTTTATACACAATTATTCCCTGGTCTCCATCCCTCTGCATTTTCCTTGGGCCCGTGCCCTGTAACCTCTTGCTGTTATACCCAGGTAGGGAAGCAGTCCCACAGTGAAAGTAATTCAATCGGCAACAGGCACAGCATAGGCGATTGTAACAGTTTGCTTAGAATATCCTATTCACACCCAAAAAGGAGCCAGGCTTGGAAAGGTAGTGGTCAGAGTACTAGCCTAGAACTTGGGTGCAAGTCTCTGCTTCACCGCTGAGGAAGTGAGAGAACTGGGGGGCACTTACCTCACAGGAGTAGTGAAGATAAATAAACTGAGGATTGCAAAGCATTCATACTATGGTACATAGATTACAAAGAGATGGGGGCTCAGAATCCATTCTCTTCTCTCCTTAAAAAATGTGGTTTAAAGGTTATTTCGAAAGAAGGGGTTTTTTCTTCGAAATAACCCCACCTAGACTGCATTTGTTCTTTCAAAATAAGGTATTTTGAAAAAGAGCCCGGCCACCTTTATGCAAATGAAGCACAGGAAATTCAAATCTGAGCTTCATTTGCAATTTCGCTCAACTGCATTTGCATTCCTCTCTTGAAAGAGGAAGGCAGTGTAGACATACCCTTAGTGGGGCTCACTGTCCCATGGAGTGGCACTTAGAGCACTCACAGAGAGAGATAAGAACAAGGGAGCTCTATAGCCTAAGCTGAGAGCCAGCTAACTTTGTAACTCAAGTTGTAGAGGCTCCTATACTAAGTTCCTGAGGTACCAAGTTCAAGTCTGCCCAATACCATAGGGGGCCTATTGATGAGCATTTATTCATATAAAATATTCCCTTTGAAATCAGTGGCATCTATCAAGTAACTGCTCTTCAACCACTGTATATATTTAAATTATGGGTATAGATATTTCAAAAAGTGAGTATATATTATATTTAAATGTCAAAAACCAGTATTTTTTACTAAGGATTAAGTTCAGCACAAGCAGACATTTCATGTATTAGCCCTTCATAACAATAAAACAACATTTTTACCAGCTGTGTAACCAGAAGCAGCTCGAGGAGAGCTGCCAGCAACTGGCGCTCCTGCCTCCATAGCCCTCAATGGCGTGACATCATCATTGGGTGCCGCGTTAAATGTGGCATCCTAGGCAACTGCCGAGGTTGCCTACATCCACGGGTCGCCCCTGTGTGTAACTGCAAAATGCTCAGAGAATTAAAAACTTGAAAACTCCTCCATAAGTGGGTTGTAAATGACAGAGAAAATTAAAACTCATGAGCAGGTAACATATACATTTTTCTTGTATTGCTATATTGTCACTAGAAAGCAATGAAACTGTAGCCTTAATATAAATATTGTGAAATAAAATGGAAACGTTTGGGGTTACTCTCAAAGGACTCAAAAATTATTTCTCCCCATCCATTACAAATTTCCAATTTTCCAGGAAAAAATATTTAGAAGTTCTAATTCATTCAGAAGGGGGGAAAAAACCATACACAAATGGCATGCCTATTCTGAGTACATTTTCAAGTATCTAATATCACATTTAATAAAATATATTACCCAAATATTCTTTATTGTGGGGTAGGTCTGGATTCTCCCTTGTGGATTCTGAGGGAGGGAGGGAGAGAGAGGAGTTACTTTGTGTTAACACAGTGACACTCAGTCTGAGGTTAATGGGTCTCCTGCAGCTCTTGGTAACACATTAAAATACTGTGTGATTTACTTATTAACCAGTCAGAAAGCTTTTACTATGTTAACAATAGTAGTTGATAAAACAGGGATGGGCAATCATTTTTGAAGGGGGAGAATTTCAAAAGTGGTCTCCAGTGGAAAGGGCAGGGCCAGGAGACTTCACATGCTCCCCCACCTGCCCACAGACCTTGATTAGCCTGGGGGTGGGGAAGTGCATGAAGTCTTTGCCCTCTCTGCCCCCACCCTGCCAGGGGTGCATAGCACTTAGAGAGAACCGCCAGTCACCAGGGAACAGCTGGCAGTTCTCTCTAGGCACCACATGCCACTGACAGTGAGAGGAGACTTCACACACTCCCAGTCCAATCAGGACCTGGGAGTGCAAAGTCTTAACCCCTTCCCCCCCCCCCCACCTCAACTTTCAGGGACACACAGTGCCTAGGGAGAACCACCAGCTATTTTGAACAGCTTGCGGTTCCCTCTGGTACCGTACACTCCTGGTGGGGGGTTGGGGCGTAGGAGACTTCATGCACTCCCCTGTCCCCAGGTCTCGATTGGCCTGGGGGAAGGGCCACATCAAAGGGCTTGGCAGGCCAAATCCAGCACATGGAGGCTGTCTTGCCCACTCCTGTGATAAAATAATAATACTTGGTCAACCATTTGGCTGAGAGAACATAGCTAAATATTCTCCCATCATACTGTTTAAGTATACATGTTTTCATGCAATTGTATCTCTTCGGTAATGCAGATTGCTAATTTGGCTCCTAAACCATTTTGGCCTGAGTATTAGCATATCTTCTCTTCAAAAGGGTCTGCATTTAACTAAGGAAGATTAGATGGTATGCCTGCCTTTTTTTTAAGTCAACTGACATTATTGCAACTTAGCAGTGAACAGATCTACACCTACAGTTGTTTCCTTCAAACCATTCACTGGCTGTCTGGTAACTAGAAATACATTTAGTCTAATATAGATCATGTGATGTCCCATTGCAAAAATCACTGTACACAAATTCACATATCAAGAATCATATGGCAAAGTTTATCCTACATCAGGAAGGGACTGGAAATATTGCAAACAAAATTTTTCAATGAAAATAGGCTATGTTAGACAATTTTATTGAATTCACTTCCTTTTATTGCAGTGACCCTTGCACAAAGTAGTAACTGCAATATTCAATGTTAAAACATTAGAAAAGCATGTGTGACAGTTACAGTACAGTATTATCAAAATACTACATTTTCAAACCCAGTGGATAACTAAATACCCACCCAAGCTCAAATCTTTAAATTATTTCCATAGTTCACTTTTAAATATGTCAGAAAAGCATATAAAAAGAATGAATGTAAAAGTAAAGAAACCTAAATACATAAATGAACTCAAAATAAATAACTGATTACCTCAGATACTATTGCTCTTTCTAAATCCATAAAAAGAAATTCCATCTACAGAAATAATGCAATTTGTCATGTGTCAATGAGAAACTTTATATTTCAAGTCATTAACAATGATTGGAACGTTAAAAAAAAATTGGCTTAAAAAATCAAAGTTCATACAGATTAAATAAAAATTAGAATGACATATGACTAGTTAACATCTGCTGCTCACAATTACCAGTAACTGTTGACATTTATTAGAGTGTTATAATAAATCTTGAAACTGTTGATCTGGTGTCTAGTGTTAGTGAAGTTCTCAGAGTGCATATGTGAAAAGCATCCTACATTATTTCACAGGCTACAATTCCCTCCCCATCCCCAAATGCATATTTAGATATATTTTATATATTTTTATACACATATATGCATGTATACACACACACTTCATTTGGTTCCTGCATTACAGATAACAAGCAATGGTTTCCTGAATGGGCAAAACTTTAAATAAGTGTATCTGTGCACATTTTCAAGATAGCAGCACTAAGTTCATGCCTTATTTTCCATTTGTTTATAAACAAAAAAGAACAAAACATGGCAATGATTCCATGTTCACTGAATAATGCAACATCCCTATCACCTCAACAAGCATTGCAAAACCTGTAACAGACACAAGGATACTGTTAGTTACAATTATTTTCTTTCTGTAAGTAAATAGCACTTTTATTAGAATTAGTTTGATTACAAATTGTGTCTTAACCAGGCCCAGATTAGAATTAATTTACTTTGTATTTGGCAGCAAAACATGCTGCCTTAAAAGACACAAACAATTTAACTGATTCAGATCCAAAATTGGTAACAAAACCACCTGCAAGACTATTTTGTCACTTACCAATGACCTGACTACACCATGCACTTTGGAGAAAGTCAATTGTAACTACTTCAAGCTGTATCTTTGTCACAATGACTAATAGCTTTGTCCTTCAAAAGGAAGCATTGCTGAGCATTAAATATAATGCTGTATTAGGCATAAACATATACATTTTCTATGGATCATCTTCAATGAAAAAAATCATTGAAGCACTAGCAATGTGACCCTGCAACATGCCCAATACTACGATCTAGAAGTTGTGAAATGTTTTTAGGCAATCCTTTTCTGAAAAAAAATACATAGGAATTTAAAAATAATTCACATTACTCACCTTTGTACAAAGACTCAAGCAAAGTTTTATTATTTAGGTGCTAGAAGACTAAATTAGAAAGTAGTCAAAAACATACACTGGAAGGGCACACAAATTGGCAGTTTTTATTAAACATGAGAAAATGTGTAAAGTATAAAGTATGACAGTCTAAATTTCTAGATTAAGCCTGAGTATTTATTTATTAAGACTAAATGTAATGTCTGACATCTGAATGAATTGACCTAAAAACATCTCCTCTAATAACTAGTGGTCCATTTAACCATTTGATGAAAGAATGGATCAGAATTTTAGGTTTTATATTGGATGGTGTAGCAATATTCTACATAGTGTTTACAGTATTCTGTTAGATAGCATCACATTGCTCACATTTGCTCCTTAAGCCTTAGGTTCACACTTTTTTTCAAATAAACTAAACAAACACCAAGATCTGAAGGCTAAGAACTAAAACTAGTTCTTTTTAAAAACTAAAATAATTCAAAGCTATCTTCAGCCTACAATAGGAGTACAGCTTCATATTAGATCTAGAGTAAAGACTGATACACTAACCTTCACCAAGGTAGCCGAAGTCATATGCATCTCACATTTTGAATGGAAAGAAGGGCACTATGTCAAATCTGGGAAAAGAATCCTTCCATCATTTGTCTAGCATAATTAGTTTTAACGGTACAAGTTTAGTGGTAGAAAGTCTTGGGACAACAACATTATGATTTTTTTTTTATTCCAACTGACCTACCCCTACCTTTGTTTCAAATCTAACAGATATTTAAAAATTCTGAATAGAAAAAAAAACATACAGTACTAAAAATAACTTGATGGAAGACTGAAAAGCAGCATTCTTTTTATTGTAAGATGGAAGAGACCAGAAAATAAAAGGAAGTTGGTTCTAAGTTGAAGGCAGATTTTGACATTCTATATAAATTTACAAAAGAGGGTGTATGGATGCAGTTTGGTTAATTTCAGAAGGCACCTCAAGGCTAAAAGGCTTTTATAAATCTATAATCCTTTCATTGACCAAAAATAAAAACACTTTTATTGCTGCTATTCAAGTAGCAAAGAAAAAGCTTATTTTGTTGTTCTTCAGTCTAACAAGGAATCCTCCCCCTTGAAGCAAGATTAAGTTAGAAGAATTTGAATAAAACTGAAGATTTCACAACTTTAGAAATACAGTGACTTTCCTTGTGTGCTTTCAAGTCAGTGGAATAGTGAAAGAAGAGTCACTTTTTGCCTTTGTGATGTTGTTAATCTTTGTCACTCTCCTCCAGGCACTGAAGTACCATTTAATCACAGCTGCATGTTACACAGTATGTTTAGGAATAGAAGGTAAGAACGCTCTGATGATTCCCACGAACAAGGAGGATTGGTGGCAAGTCTTTTGACAGAGCTTCTAACCAAGCCATGTATAGTGCACTAGATACTGCACCTTTTCGTGCAACTGGCAAACTCCTACAATTTGAAAAACAAAGAAGAAAGAAAATGAAGAATGGTTTAAAAAGCAAGTCAGTGGTACTGAATAAATACAAAAATAAAAACTGCAATCTGGACAAGGTAGAAATTATTACTTAATTCTAACCCATTTCATCTTTTTTTTAGGCTACATGTAGTAGCAATTCACAATTCTATACGCAAAAACATTAATTAGTTCACAGCCAAAATTTTCTTAAAAATCATCCTCTTCTACATGGACTCAATTGTAACACTTTAACATCTCAAGGTTCACCTTCATTCTATCCACTCCTGAAATATCAGCCTCCACACCAAGAGGAGGGGCCAGAAATCAGCACTCTACTCATGTGGCCTCATGCAGAATGGTTCTCACTTAGAGAAACATTGTCACTTTTCAAATCTTGGCCGAGGTGATGCTTTTGCTACAGACTGCAACAGTCAAATTACTCTGCCTGCCTCCCACCCTCTCCAAATATTGGTAGAATCCTTCAACTTTTGCCTGGAACCTGTTCAATCTTTATTTATATTGCTCAAGTTTCATCTTTTTACGGCTTCAGAAAACACTGAAAACTTACACAGCTTTGTACTGAGAGCATAATGTGTCAAAAAGAATTTCTATACTAAAAAGTTTGTAATTCAATAGTACCGTAAGTGAAGACAGGTACTATGTAGGCCAGGAGCAGGGAAACTAAGGCCTGTGGGCTGGATCTAGCCCCCCGATGCTCGGGGCTCTCCCCCAAAGTGTCAGGGAGCTGGTGCTCCAGCCCTGCAATTTCCCCACCCGGGACTGAAGTGCCAGAACCAGCTCCCTGCTGCAGAGGGTAGGGAGAGCCCCAAGCCTTGTGGCCCAGAGTCAGGCAAGTCGGGGTCCAGATCCAACCAACAGGCGGGGGTAGCAAGTGGCTCCTTTACCCCCCCCCTCCTACCCAGATCCCCACCCCCATTTCGCTCCTGCACCTTCCCTCTTGCCCAGACTCTATACACTAAGCCTGCTTCCCAGCAGTCTCCGCCCCCCCACACACACACACTGAACTCCTCCGTTTTGTCCCCACCCCAGAGCCATGGGGGACCCATAAACTCTACTTTGGTAGGCTCTGGTATGCAAAGGGAACGTGGAGGTTTGCTTCTCATTTTTGTGTGGCTTCCCAACTGATTTTTCTGTGGGTGAGCAGCCCCAGACCCAAACAAGGTTCCCCACCCCGATGTAGGCCAATGGAATTCATGGTAACTGAAGAGGGAATACTTTGTGGAAGATCAGTTAATTAGCAGCAGAATGCCTTTGTGAGTCAAGTCAAATTACAAAACGTTCTCTTTCCAATTCTACCTTGTAGTCCAAAAGAATGTTCCTAGGATAATACACAAAAATAAGTTATACTTTATCTATACATATATAACAGATATAGTAACACTATTACTTTATCACTATCCCAATGGCACAAAACGCATAGAACAGTCTACTTTTACTTACATTACAATTATATTAGCTGTGCTTGAATGTTCTTTCAGCAACTCATTTAGCCTAATCTGGCGGTAGCTCTGTAATTAAAATGGGGGGAGAAACAACCCAAACTTGTTACGAGGATCTATTCATTATTTCAACAATCCAGAATCAAATACAACACTCATTTATTTAGGAAAACCACAAAATGGATTACTGTGCTGTTTATAAATAGTGTATCCCTCCCTCCACTTTTAAAACAGCATTCCGGTTTGTAAAGTAATGTCTCCTCTGTCCAAATTTCAGTCTTTGAAAAAGTTTTCCCAGAGACACTTTCAAGCTCGATGATTAAACTTCATGTTCTCAAAAACTAAAAGCAAACAGGTGAGAGGAGAACTCATCCTAAAAGAGTATCTAAGGACTTATATCTTTTATAAAGAGCCCAGATCTTCCATCACCTTCCTACTTCTCCATCCCCCATCCTTACCAGATCCGCTAAATCAAATGCCAGAAGATCAATCAATAGAGCATCCATCGTCCCTTGAAGTGCAGATGTGGCCTTAGCTCTACTTCCACAGGTTTTTGAACAGCGGCAGCAGACCTTAGTCTCCCTAGGTTTAATTTGCTTCTGCAACATAAGTTGGCTGCAGACTCAGGAAAAGAATGCTGCTTGGTCCATACTCATTCAGGTTATCTTTTCATTTATAGTGGTTACTGATCATAGAATCATAAAACACTAGAACTGGAAGGAACCTCGAGAGGTCAAGTCCAGTCCCCTGCCCTTACGGCAGGACCAAACACTGTCTAGACCAGTGTTTCTGAAAGTGCTCCATGAAACCACTTTGAGAAACACATTAACTGGCTGCCCCAGTTTGTTTATTTACTGGCGCTGTGGCCACAGAGCCTCACGGCTCCCATTGGCTCCGTTTCACTCTTTGCAGCCAAGCGGAGCTGTGGGAAGGGGTGGCCTAGCCCATACCACTTCCCACGGCTCTCCTTGGCTGCAAAGGACAAAACATAGCCAGTGGGAGCCATGAGGCTCCGTGGCCATGGCGCCAGTAAATAAACAAACTGGGGCGGCCAGTTAATGTGTTTCTCAAAGTGGTTTCGCGGAGCACTTTCAGAAACACTGGTCTAGATCATCCCTGATAGATATCTACCTAATCTGCTTTTAAATATCTCCAGAAATGGAGATTCCACAACCTCCCTAGGCAATTTACTCCAGTGTTCAACCACCCTGACAGTTAGGAAGTTTTTCCTACTGTCCAACCTAAACTTCCCTTGCTGAAGTTTAAGCCCATTACTTCTTGTCCTATCCTCAGAGGCCAAGGAGAACAATTTTTCTCCCTCCTCCTTGTGACACCCTTTTAGATACCTGAAAACCGCTATCCTGTCCTCTCTCAGTCTTCTCTTTTCCAAACTAAACAAGCCCAATTCTTTTAGTCTGCCTTGATAGGTCATGTTCTCTAGACCTTTAATCATTCTTGTTGGCTTCTCTGGACCTTCTCCAGTTTCTCCACATCTTTCTTGAAATGTGGTACAGAATTGGATACAATACTCCAGTTGAGACCTAATCAGTGCAGAGCAAAGTGGAAAAGGGAGTTACTTACCTTGTGCAGTAACATCTGTTCTTCGAGGTGTGTCCCCCCGTGGGTGCTCCACAGTGACGGGCATCCCCGGAGCCGCAGATCGGAGCTTTTTCTAAGCAGTTGCTAGTCAGGCCGCGCATGCACAGCAGGTGTCTCGCGCTGCCGGCAGTTTGACAGTTGAGTGCGGCCCAACCCCCTCGCCTCAGTTCCTCATCTACCACAGAGCAGACATACTCCAGGTAGCGGGGAGGAAGTGAGCATTGTGGAGCACCCACGGGGACATACACCTCGAAGAACAGATGTTACTGCACAAGGTGAGTAACTTCCTTTTCTTCTTCAGGTGATGTCCCCGTGGGTGCTCCATGTACCATGACTACCAAGCAGTATCCCGTGCGATTGGTGGGACTCGGAGTTACTGTTTAATGGCAGCAGACAGAACCGCTGTAGCCACCACTGTATCATTTGCCAATTGGAGCATTATTGAATAATGTTTACACAGGGTGTGGTTAGAGGACCACATGGCTGCTCAGTAAATGTCTCTGAGGCACATTTTTAAAGAATGCCATGGATGCTGCAATAGCCTGAGTAAAATGGGCTCTCAGTAGAGTTGGCAGCGGTTTACCAAAGAATAAATGGCATTGGAGAATGCAAGTCACTATCAATTTTGAAATTCGCTGAAAGGTGAGTCATAGCAACAAAGAGTCGTGGGGTCTTGCGAAAGCCACGGGTTCTGTCAATGTAAAAAGCCAAATCTCTTCATACATCCCTTGAATGCAGCATTGCCTCTCCGGGCAAAGCATGAGGTCTTGGGAAGAATGTAGGCAAGACAACGGGTTCATTGATGTGGAAGCTTGTGCCGACCTATGGAAGGAATGCTGGGCGCGGCCTCAAAGTCACTTTGTCCTTACTAAACACTGTATAAGGCAGGCCCTCTATTAGTGCGCCTATTTCACTGACTCGTCTCGGGTAAGTTATGGCTATGAGAAGAGAACTTTCATGGTGAGTAGCGAAAGAGTATACAAAGCCATTGTCTCAAAGGGGGGCTTCGTGAGAGCAGTCAATACCAGCTTAAGGTCCCATGTAGGGGTTGGCACCCTATGAGGTGGGTAGAGATTGTGAAGACTTTTAAGGAACCTCCGTGGTAGTGGGTATGTGAACATGAAAGCCCCCCTCAATCCGTTCATGGAAAGCTGAGATGGCAGCAAGGTGGACCCTGATCGAAGAGATGGATAACCCATTCATCTTCAGGGTGTATAAGTAGTCCAGAATGGTTTGGACTGGAGCTTCATTGGGGTGGACTTGTGTCTGCTGACACCAGGAGGTGAAACACCTCCATTTTTGCAAGTAAGTTGCCTTGGTGGACTGTCTCCTGCTGTGTAGTAGAATATCCTTCACCTGCTCAGAACACTAAACCTCATGGTCAGGGCACCCTCGAGGAGCCATTTACGGAGATGTAGCGACTGCGGTTTTGGGTGAAACAGCTTGCCTCCATTCTGGAATACGAGGTCGCAGCGAAGTGGTAGTGGGTAAGCTGGTTGGAGAGACAAGTCCTGAAGGGCTGGATACCAAATCTGTCTGGACCAAGCAGGGGCTATCAAGATAACCCGAGCGCCATGAAGCTGAATTTTGCACAACACCCTGGGAATCAATGGAATTGGGGGAAAGGCATAATATAGTAGTTCATCCCATGGAAGGAGAAACACATCGCCTTTGGATCCCCTGCCCAGTCCTGCTCGAGAGCAAAACTGGGGACATTTGGTGTTGTTCGGTGTTATGAAGAGATCCGCGATGGAATAGCCCCATTTGCAGAAGACAATATCCGTGACTGCTTAGTGGAGTTCCCATTCATGGTTAATTGTAAAGTTGAGCCTTAGGGCATACGCCACGGTGTTGTCAACCCCTGGTAAATACATGGCTTTCAGGGTAACACTGTGCCTCATGCACCAATTCCAGAGGCGGACTGCCTCTGTGCACAGAGCTCTGGAACACGCTCCCCCCTGCCTGTTTATGTAATAGGCAGTGATTGTGCTGCCTGTGAGAACATGAACTGTGCAGTTGGTTATGGAAGGGTCAGAGTGCCTGTAGGCATTTCTTATGGCCCCGAGCTCCAGAATGTTGATATGTAATAGAGCCTCGTTTGGCAGCCATGTGCCCTGTGCAATTTTACTTTGGAAATGTGCACCCCAACCCAGTAGTGAAGAGTCTGTGGTAATTGGTATGGCAGGCTCCTCCTGTAAAAATGGGATTCCAAGTTAGGAGGTTGTGTGGACATGTCTACCATTTGAGCGACTGCAGTACTTGCTCTGGCACAAGCACCGGTTTGTGCAACGAATGACGTGAGGGCGTGTAAACCAATGCTAGCCAATGCTGTAAGGCATGGGAATGGAGGCATGCATACTGTACCACATATGTGGTGGCCGCTACGTATCCCATGAGTTGAAGACAAGTACAGACTGTGGTGGATGGTTTGCGATGAGGGCAAGAACTAAATCTCAAAGGGTCTGGAACCCGTGTTGCGGAAGGTATGCCCTGGCTGATATGGCATCTAGTCTTGCTGCTATGAATTCTAAGTCCTGACCTGGATTGAGTGTTGATTTCTGTTGGTTGATTAAGAGCTCCCGTAGTCTGAACAGTCGCTTGGTCTTTGTTATGTTGATCACTTCCCCATGTGAACGACCTCTCAGTAAGCAGTCATCGAGATAAGGAGAAATCGTTACCCCCTGTTGCGTGAGGTATGCCGCCATGAGTGCTAGGACTTTGGGGAATACTCGCAGGGCAGATGACAAGCCAAAGAGAAGGACCGTGTATTGAAAAAGGTCCCCTCCTGCTGTAAAATGAAGGAAACGTCTGTGTGATGGATGTATTGCAATGTGAAAATATGCATCTTGTAGGACGAGGACTGAGAATCAGTCCCCTCTGTCCAGTGCTGATATGATTGTAGCCAGCATAACCATTATGAATCTCTGCTTTCGGAGGAACTTGTTTAGTTTGTGGAGGTCTAGGATTGGTCTCCAGCCTCCTGTACACTTCTGGGTCAGGAAATAAGTGGAGTAGAATCCCCTTCCCTGGCATGGTTCAGGTACCTCCTCTATAGCTCGTAGATGAAGAAGCAGGTCGGTTTCTTGTTTGAGGGGTATCTCGTGAGATGGGTCCCCAAAGAGGGATGGGGTAGTGGAAAGGTTATGATGGAGGGAGTTGAACGGAATCGAATATCCCATACGGATAATTTCTATGACCTGCTGATGAGATGTTATGGAGGCCCATGATGAAGGAATGAGCATAATCTATGGTCAAATAGATGGTTCTGGTCTTGTTGCACTGGATGGTTGGGGAGGTTGGGCATGCCCTCGACCAATATTTCAAATTTGCTGCTCCAGGGTGTGGCCACCAGAGGGACGTGGTTGTTGTTTGTGGTTCCTCTGAGTGCGCTGCCTGATGTGATTGTACTCATATGTTTTGAATTGAGTACGGTTGTAGTAGAGTCCCTGCTTTTATTGTAGGGGGTGTAGCACCTGCACATGTACAGTGGTGTGTATGTTCCCAGAGTACGCAAGGTGGTGCGCGTGTTTTTGCTGTTGTGCCGAATCTCATCCGTGTTGCTGGCAAAAAGCTTGTGCTCTTGGAAGGGGTGATCTCCTGCCTTCGACTGCAGTTCTTTTGGCACCCCCATGGCTTGAAGCCATGATGTTCTTCTCATCATGACTGCTGTAGCCATTGTTCTCGCTGCTGTGTCCACTATGTCAATCACAGATAGCTGTGTTGTACAGGCAGTTGTGTGGCCCTCACCTATGATTGCCCTGAGTAGGCACTTGTTATCAGGCAAATGCTCCATCAGGTCCGCTAGTTTGGAGTAGCTGTCAAAGTTGTGATTTGACAGACGTGCTGAGTAATTGGCTATCCTAAGCTGCAGGGTGGTAGATTCTGAATTGGTCTAGCCTCTTGTGCTCCTTGTTACCATTATTTGATCTAACGTAAGGGGCCATTGGCTTGCCATAGTGACGACCAGTGAGTTTGGCCGAGGATGGGAGAAAGGGAAATCTAGATCTTTAGATGGGACAAGGTATTTCTTGTCTGCCTTTTGCAGGTTGGCTGAGCCAATGCTGGTGTTTGCCAGATGTCTCCAGACACTTCCATAATTTTTTTATATATATAAATATGGAGATATACCCATCTCATAGAGCTAGAAAGGGCCTTAAGAGGCCATTGAGTCCAGCCCTCTGCCCTCATGGCAGGACCAAGTACCATCCCTGACAGATTTGCCCCAGATCCCTAAATGGCCCCCTTAAGGACTGAACTCACAACCCTGGGTTTAGCAGGCCAATGCTCAAACCACTGAGCTATCCCTCCCCCCGTTGCTTCATCTACGGGCAATGCGATTCTGCCCTGTGATGATGGGTGGATATTCTTCAGGAGATCATGCTGTTTCTGCTTAACCTCCTGACGTTTTATTTCTTGTGATGTAGCAACCCTCTTAAAAAGGTTCTGGAATTGTTTCAGGTCCACTATCATGTGATCATCATCCAGGACTATGGCATCCTATGGAGGGCAAGTGGGATTGTCTTGTGACTGTGCCAGCCGAGTGTCGTCCTGATCATCAGCTAATTGGCCTTCCTCCTCCGAGTTGGGTATAGCTACCATAGTGGGGGATGGCAAAACTAGTGGTAGCCTTTTTCCCGAGGATGGGGCAGTACAGTGGTATTTGGATGGTGCCAAGCAATCCAAAGGTGCCCACTGTGGCTGGTAATGTGGCTATGGGTAATACCAGCTTGGGTGCCACTGTGGGTGATATGGTCATGGGGTGTAGTGATGCCCCTTTAAAGATGCAGTGAGGGATGCCTGCTGGCAGGAGAGTGCACTCCTCTCATCATAGATCTCTGTTGAGCACCCCCGTCCCTGCTTTGGTGGTAAGTAGGGTGGGTACGGTGCCAGGGACTGTTCCCTTGATGTAGGCGGGGGAGGGGAGTCATCTGTGCTTGGTATAGTTCCCCCTTAGCCCTGTGCACTCTGCATCTGTTACAAAGCCCATCTGCTTAGCCTGCAGGCTAAAGTCCTGCTGTAATGAAGGCAGTGGAGAGGTAGGTGCACTAAGTGACGGCACTGAGACTTTGCGTGTCCGCTGTGTAGGTGGCACCGCTTCTCTAGCTGGTGCCAAGCTGAGTGGCAGCACCGAGGTTTTGCAGAGCTGCTTTGAAGCCAGTTCCACTGCTTCATCTGGTACCACACGTGCCTGTTTCAGTGCTGGAGGCTGCCTGTGAGTTTCTCCCAGTGCTGGGAGAGATCTCACAGCTTGTCTGTGCCTGGCCGGTGCTGAGGCAGATGAGTCTGAGGCTGCCAGGTCCCTCCCATTCATTCTGGGGCACGGAGCGGGTGGCCGGGGTCTGGCAGGGGAAATCCTGCTCCTTTGATATGCCTTCGGCATTAAAGAAGCTGATTGGCGCCTGGGGATCTGTATCTCTTGATCCTGTGCAGCTTCTTCCTGGGGCTGTAAAGCCCTCTCCATATGGAGCCTAAACTCTCTGTCCTCTCTCGCTCTTGCAGGCAGGGTTTTACAATGGTCACATTCCTGAGGACTGTGCGCCTCCCCTCAAGCATTTGACACAGCAGCTGTGTCCGACTGAGGCTGGCACAGGATCACTGCAACCACCGCACTTTTTAAAGCTTTGTGAGGCAGGCATATTCCAGCAGTTGGCGATTGGGCTGGAGGAGGGGGAAGATTAATGAAGCTGCTGACTCCCCACAGTTGTTGATGTGAGGGTGTCAGCTTGTGAAGGTGTGGGTGTTTTTTCTTTCTTTTTTTTGACCCAGGTGACCCAAGAGCAGCAGCTGCCGCTGAAGCAGCTAGTGCTGAGGGAACAGAGTTTTCCCTGGCTTGATTTGTTTGCCTTTGAAGTGGTAATAAAGTATCAAGGATCCAAGATGAATTGAGGTCAAAAGGTTGAAGGTTTTATCTATGAGGAGAAAAGTGCCTGATGTGGCAGCAGGACTCTGTCTACGGCCAAAGGCGGTAGAAGAGGAACTGAGGCGAGGGGGTTGGGACATGCTCAACTGTCAAACTGCCGGCAGCGCGAGACACCTGCTGTGGACGCGCAGCCTGACTAGCAACTGCTTAGAAAAAGCTCTGATCTGCAGCTCCGGGGATGCCCGTCACCACGGGGACATCACCCAAAGAAGAAGAATGACTTCTCGTGTCTTGCTCACAACACTCCTGTTAATGCACCCCATAATCATGTTTGCTTTTTTTGCAACAGCATCACGCTGTTAACACATTTTAGCTTGTGGTCCATTATGACCCTTAGATCCCTTTCTGCTGTACTCCTTCCTAGACAGTCGCTTCCCATTCTGTATGTGTGAAACGGATTGTTCCTTCCTAAGTGGAGCACTTCGCATTTGTCCTTATTAAACTTCATCCTATTTATCTCAGACCATTTCTCCAGTATGTACAGATCATTTTGAATTATGACCCTGTCCTCCAAAACAGTTGCAACCCCTCCCAGCTTGGTATCATCTGCAAACTTAACAAGAGTACTCTCTATGCCAATATCTAAATCGTTGATGAAGATATTGAACAGAACTGGTCCCAAAACAGACCCCTGCGGAACCCCACTGGTTATGCCCTTCCAGCAGGATTATGAACCGTTAATAACTACTCTCTGAGAACGGTTATACGGCCAGTTATGCACCCACCTTATAGTAGCCCCATCTAAGTTGTATTTGCCTAATTTATTGATAAGATCATGCCTTACTAAAGTCTAGGTATACCACGTCCACTGCTTCTCCCTTATCCACAAGACTGTTATCCTATCAGATTGGTTTGACATGATCTGTTCGTTATAAATCCATACTGGCCGTTTTGTATCACTATTATCTTCCAGGTGTTTGCAGATGAATTCCTTAGTTATTTGCTCCATTATCTTTCTGGCACAGAAGTTAAACTGACTGGTCTGTAGTTTCCTGGGTTGTTCTTATTTCCTTTTTTATAGATGGACACTATATTTGCCCTTTTCCAGTCTTCTGGAATCTCTTCCATCTTCCATGATTTTTCAAAGATGATAGCTAAAGGCTCAGATACCTCCTCTATCAGCTCCTTGAGTATTCTAGGATGACTTGCAGACATCTAACTTTTCTAAGTGTTTAACTTGTTCTTTTATTTTATCTTCTAAACCTACACCATTCCTACTAGTATTCACTATGTTAGGCACTCCATCAGAGGGTTGGAATAGACCTCAGGAGGTCAAGTCCAATTCCCTGCTGAAAGCAGAGCCAACCCCAACTAAATTATCCCAACCAACACTTTGTCAAGCTGGGACTTGTGACTTAGACCTATCCATCACATCTCAGGGAGCATTTCTTATTTTCCAATGAGTAAGCAAGTCGCCTTCTCAAGCCTCTTTCCTACCTCACGTAATAATGAAGCAAAGAAGCTAAAAAAATGGGGGTATGTGGGACAGCTTGTTAAAATGGAGTACATGGGACACTGTAGGATCATCATTGTCAACATTGGTGAACACAAATTAAAAGGTAAAAAAGTGCTACCTTTGTTTTGTAAAGCTCAAGTTCATTATCAGTTATTCTCCATGGCTCATCTTCTTTCAGTTTTTCTGCAATGTCTTGATCTTTATCATCTTCATGAAGTCTGTATGGCTCAATCATTTCTTCAAAAGCTGCAATACTAGAAAGATTTTTAACCAAGAGTTATTAAAAATAGGAAAGAGTATGTGTCAACTGTGATTTTCCACACAAACATTCTAAAATAGAAAAGTCAGCCCTCGTATGATTTGTGGTCATTTACCAAAAGTAATGTCACCTGAAATTCTCATTCCTTTGATACTAGAAACCCCTACTAGTTTGTAAAAGAAATAAATAGCACCTATGAATATTAATATTTTAAACAGATGTTAACTATCTTAAACCGAATACTATGGGGACTGTCTTTTGAAATCTAAAAGTTAGACTAACCAAATCAATATTTTATGTAACAATGATTTACACTGGAGATAGTGCCACACTGGCTTCACATCCATTTAAAAATGTAAGAAAAAAGTTGAAGAAAATATGAGAATGACAAGCTTCAAGAGGGAGAGTATCATCCTTTCAGAAATTTGATAAGGAAATGAAGAAGGGTAAAAAAATAGCCATCTATTTAACTCAAGGAGATGAGAATCAGAATTCAATTAAGTTTTAATGACAAAGTTTAGATCATACACAACACATGATCTCAGAGTTTAAAAAAAAAAAAAAAAAATCAAACTCACTCCATGGGTCACCAGTACTGAAAGAAAACAAAGAAAATCCACATCTGTTATCCTGCAATCACTTAGAACTCTATTTCTGTGGATGCTTCACAAATCAGTAAACTTCACAGCAGCATGCATCCTAGATACAACATTTAGGTTACATCTAGACTGCAAGCTTCTTTAGAAAGAAGCTTTTTTGAAAGATTTTTCGAAAAAGCTTCTTTCAAAAGAGAGCATCCACACCTCAAAATCAGATTGAAAAAGCGATCTGCTTTTTTGAAAGAGTGTCCGGACTGCATGGACCCTCTCTCGAAAGAAAGCCCTGATTGCTATTCACAGAATAGCCACCAGGGCACCTGTGCTTTTTTTGATTGCCTCTTCTTTCGAAAAAATGTCCCTGTTCTGCATCCACACACGCCTTTTTTTGAAAGAGCTCTTTCAAAAAAGGAGCTCTTTCAAAAAACCTTGTAATTTGAGGTTTACCAATGTCGAAAAAACTCCCCGTGTTCTTTCGATTTAATTTTGAAAGAATGTGATTGCAGTGGACGCAGATGAAGTTTTTTCGAAAAAAGGGCAGGTTTTTTTTGAAAAAACAACGTAGTCTAGACATACCCTTAGGCTGCTGGAACTCACTATTGCACTAGGCATGCTTCTGACCCGACTGGGCTATGAAAATGTGATAATAGACTGTTGTACGCCATCCAGAAATTTCTGTGAGAGTTCCCAGCAACTCACTTAGGGTAACTTTAAATCCATGTTGTGCTACCTACTGCACAGGCACAAATGGGATTTCATAAGGCAGAAGTCCTGGCCCAGCACATTTATCATAGATGGGTCATCTTGCAGGGATACCTAAGCTCTACCATATCAGGGACCAATTTGGGAATTTGTTCAAGATGTGCCTAGCAAGTTAATCTGAGATAAAAAATGTCCTGAAGTGTATACCTCAAGATAGAAAGCTAAATGACCTGATTACTAGAAGGGTTGAGCAGTTCCTCCACTGGCTGAATTTTAAGACTCTGCACCTTAGGCACCCTTGGGTTAAGGTCCAGAGAAGAGTAACAAAAATTATTAAAGGTCTAGAAAACATGACCTATGACGGAAGACTGAAAGAACTGGGTTTGTTTAATCTGGAAAGAGAAGACAGAGGGAACATAACAGCTTTTTAAGAATTTAAAAGGTTGTTATAAGGAGAGGGGAGAAAAACTGCTCTAAACTCCTGCTGATAGGAAAAGGAGCAATGGGAGGTTGTGGCATCTCCATCATTGGAGATTTTTTTAAGAACAGGTTAGACAAACAACCATCAGGGATGGTCTAGATGGTGCTTGATCCTGCCATGAGTGCACAGGACTGGATATCATAATCTCTCAATGTTCTTTCCAATTCTATGATTCTACATCACTTTGTGCTAGTATCTGCTGCAAATCCCTGAATATAATATACATGTGTCTAGCTTTACCTCCACCAACAGTTATCATATCAAATCAGGAATTAAAGACAACACACCAGTGATAATCTAGAAAGATACTATTTAGTTTGTTAATCTACAATATATTGTTTCAGTATAAATATTTTATCAAATTTCTGATAAATAATACTTATCCATCAAAATAATGAATATGTGCATTACAACTTGTTTAGGAATTCTAGACAAAGGTTAACAAATCTACAAATTAACAAATTCTAGACAAATCCAAGCAGGTGCTGGAAAACAACTGGGTTATATTACTCTGCTACAGGAATTTTCAAAGACATTTGGATATGTATTTTCTCTTTCATACTGGACAAGATTTCAGGGTGGAGCTGATGTTCAATCTTTGGATCTTTTAATTCTTACAGGATATTCTATCATAAAATGGCACTAGTCTTTGGAGTCAACTGCAGTCATACAGATTGTTCAAGTCTGAGAAGTGAAAATATTAATGATTCTTTGGATAAGAAAATTTCAGCAGAACTTGGATTTTCTCATGCATTTGCTGAGCTGATTAATGATGTGCACAGTCTGATCTTTAAATCAGTTTAGCGTTAGTATTATTTTGGGTTTCAAGATGTAGAAAAATACAAATAAGAACAAAATATTCAAGTTTTATCTTTGTTCTACCTTCTTTTATTTAGGATAGATTTATGCTATTAACAACTCTCTTAATGGTATAGCTATTAAATGGGTAGCAGGTTTAAAACTAATAAAAGAAAGTTCTTCTTCACAAAGCATGTAGTCAACCTGTGGAACTCCTTGCCAGAGGAGGCCGTGAAGGCTAGGACTATAACAGAGTTTAAAGAGAAGCTAGATAATTTCATGGAGATTAGGTCCATAAGAGGCTATTAGCCAGGGGATAGAAATGGTGTCCCTGGCCTCTGTTTGTCAGAGGCTGGAGAAGGATGGCAGGAGACAAATCGCTTGATCATTGTCTTCGGTCCACCCTCTCTGGGGCACCTGGTGCTGGCCACTGTCGGCAGACAGGCTACTGGGCTAGATGGACCTTTGGTCTAACCCAGTACGGCCGTTCTTATGTTCTATGTTCGAACTCATTCTGTTGAAATTGGAATGTAGCACTTTTGTGGTATCTATGAGATTCTAAAAGCTTGGGCAAAAAACAGCCGCAGGCCACATCTGGCCCACCAAGCTACTAAATCCAGCCCGAGGACGCTGCAGGGAGCCCTCGGCAGGTTCCCCGCTTGCCTCACCTCACCTGCATGCCAGTCAGAAATGGCACCTGCAGGGCCATTTCACTTTAAAAATGGAGCCCAGAAGGGGAGGGGAGAAAGCTTTAGGAGCTGCTCCCGCCCCCAGCACAATCCCATTGGCCGGCTTCTGGCCAGAAACTGGCCAATGGGAGCTACCTGTTTCAATAACAGGCAGCCACAAAGCACAAGGGGCTTGTAATTATTCACAGAGCACATAGCTACAGCCTATGCAGGGGCCAAGCAGGCAGGCAGGCTGATTCAGGAACAGGCTGCTGGCTGATAAGTCTGGCCAGAGCCTGCCTCTGACACCCCAGTCCTTCCATTCCCCAACCCTCTGCTCAGCACCCACTCCTGCCCCGTTAACTCCACATAGCAAAATCCTCTGTCCCCCTTCTGAACCTATACCCCCTCCCAGATCCAGCACCCCAACCCTCTGCCCCAAATCACAGTCCCCCCCTGCCCTAGCTCACAACCCAAACCCCCTGCACCTCCTCCTGTACCCCAATTCCCTGCCCTAGGTCACAATCCAACTCCCTGCACCCCAGTCCAGTGCCCCAAGTCACAACTGCCTCCTTCACCAAGCTCCCTTCTGCACCTAACCTCCATCCCAGTCTCTGCACTTCCTCCATTAATATTATGGAAGAGTGAGGCTCTCGACCACTTTCCAAATTCTTGGAATGGCTCTCAATCAAAAATTATTGCCCCCCATTCTAAACCAATATTAAATTCTTGGCACTAGGAACTCACCAACCCATCTAGTTAAGTTATCAAAATACATATGTTGAATTAAATACTGTTTTTTATGTTACAATAGAAAATTATGAATGTAACTATTAAGTGATGTGTCCTTCTGGAACATTTTTCAACTCACTTTTCCTTCTTTGGCTTTGTATTAATATCTCCAAGGACCATGATGTCTGAGAAGTCTATTCGAAATTTGCTGAGCAGAGTAGCCATCCTAAATTTCAAAGAAATATAGATATATGTTGTTTTATAGTATATTTTGTCAGTTAACATTTTTATAGGGCTAAATAACAATAAGTAGTTTTACAAAATACACATTGACATTCTCTCAAAAAGCCATCCAATTTGGAACTACACAGAGAAATGAAAGGATAACGAAAGTACAGAATGAAGCAGGGCAAGGGTTTCAACAAAACTCATACAAATACTCTGTTTAGATACTGGCATATATCATTTAAAAGTATGTTTGAAACAAGGTATTTAAGTTTTTAAGGAAGTGATCCCTTCACTGAAAACTGCCCACACACACACTCAGTCACACAAACACCGGAACACAAATGAATGTTTAGTTTATAATGTTTATCACCAGAAGTTGGGGTTTCTTGCAACAGGAACTGATTTCAGTCTCCATATGTTTAAGAGCAATTCAAACAAAAATACCATTTCATCAGAAGATGCAGGAAAAGATATAGTATAGCAGAGTTCATGTACTTAAGGCCACCATTTTTGGACAATGAAATCATTCTAATCATGCCAAAAATATTCACATACCATAACTTGTTTGTGTACCAGACAGCTGTTCTCCAGAACAGAACCAACAAACTTTCCCAACTTTTACTTCCCTTTACTAGAAATGCAGCATTAATTTTCTTGAAGTGTTAGGGTTCGCAGAAAAATAATTAAGGAAGCTTTATAGAAAAAATCACTTGCTGTCCCAAGAAAGACGTGCTGTAGTAATGCTCTAAGACAGGGGTGGGCAATAATTTTAGAAGGGGGACCACTTGACAAATTTCTGAAGTGGCCCAGGGCCACTCCAGAAGGGATGGGGCCTCAGGCAGAAGCAGGACACTTCCATACTCCTCCACCCACAGGCCCTTATTGGTCTGGGGGTGGGAGAAGCACGTGAAATCTTTGCCCCGGCCCCAGAGAGAACCGCCAGCTATTTTGAACAGCTAGCAGTTCCCTCCAGGCACCTCTGCCCCTGGCAGTAGGGGGAGACTTCGCTCACTGCCCCATTCCCAGGAATTGATTAGCCTGGGGGCAGGAGCCCATTGAGGCTCTCTTGCCCACCCTTGCTCTAAGAACTAGCTGCCTTCACATAATCATATAAGGATGCATCTGAGCATCAGGAACTGTCTGGAAAATAGTAAGCCCTGGGGCCATACAAATACCTTTGCATGGCATCAAATACTTGTAACGGAGGTTATAAAAAGACTGGTCTCAACCTCTCAGTCCTTCCACTAAATTCAAGAGTCCTATGAGAGAAGAACTCTAAGGAAAAGAGGAGAATGGGAGAGAATTGAGATTATATAGAGGCTCTTGAGGAGCTATGCTAGAATATTATTTTTCCTCCTCCTCCAAGTGGACTGTCTCTATTCCCACTTGTGAAAGTTTAAGCAACGACTGGCAAACTGCCCTCCAAAAATAAACAGAATGCCACAAAAGGACTAGTGATGTGTTAAGAGTGTGTACAGAATTTCAGGTAGCAGCCTGCCTTGCAGATATCTATAATGGAAACTTTGATATGGCATCAATGCCACTGTAGTTCTGACAAGAGGGATCTTTAAGACCCTAACATCTCTTTTAGCTTCTTGAATGCCTTCTTATTTTGTTTAAGGATATAGACAGTAAGGGTGCAAAATTTACCACTTCCTTTTATAAGTATGTCCCCATCTGGTTGGACATTAGGAAAAACTTCCTAACGGTCAGGGTGGTTAAATTGCCTAGGGAGGTTGTGGAATCTCCATCACTGGAGATACTTAAGAGCAGGTTAGACAGACATCTATCAGGGATGATACAGACCGTGTTTGGTCCTGCCATGAGGGCAGGGGACTGGATTTGCTCTCTCAAGGTCCCTTCCAGTTCTAGTATTCTATGATTCTATCTCCAGCTACATAATCAAATTCTTCTGTAACCATTCTCAACTGTTCTGTATTATTTTTTAGGGTAAAGGAACAGAAAAAAAACCCCTATTAATATGCCATGGTTCAGTAGACCTGTCTTAACTTAGAGCCCTTTTCTTACTAAGGTGAGCAATGACTGCCAATTTGGGTCCCTATTTATTTACCATATTAGATGAGATATCTGACACCTATCAACTTTGTATCAAGATGTTGCCCTAATCTAATAGAGTAGTCTAACCTTGCAGAAGTGGGGTAGTTAAGACATTATCATAATGGTTCTCAGACTTAGCTTTGTGGCTGCAAATTAATATTTACAATCTGTCTGGTAGGTCATATTACTTTCAGTTCCCTTTAAAAACACAGCAAGAAAAATATTTGCCAAATTGAAAAAAGAAACAGTAGTAAAAGCAAAGTTTTCTATATGATTTACCTTTAAGCGGGGTGGGATTTTGGCTCATCTAACTGAGTGAAGTGAAAAGTGCTTTATAACTGGGAGAGGGGAAGAGATGAAAACTGCTGCAAAAAAAGGGGCAGGGTATCACTGACTAATCTGAAGCAGGACCACTTTCCCTCGCTTTTAGGTGGTAAAATACCATGTTTGGTCAACACCACCTGTGGGCATTATGCTGGCCGTTCCTTTTTTAGGGGAGCTGGGAAGGAATTTTTCCCTGACCACCACATTGCTTGGGTGCAGTTGAGGTTTTTTTCACCTTCCCACATTTGCATGATGTGCAGTAGTCCATATGTCACAACTCATTATTTAAGTGTAAGGCAGATTCACAGTGCAGGTACTCCACAGGAAAGGTATACAGTGACTAGGGATGTAATAGGATAACCATTTAAACAGTTAACTAATAAGCCTGGGCTTATCTGTTACCATGAACGGTTACAGGCAGGTTCTCACCCCACTCCCAGGGAGCCAGCTGCCACCCCATGCTCCTGGCTTTGTATCAGCTGCAGGCAGGAGCCAGCTGCTGCCCTGCACTGCTACCTCTGATACAGAAGCAGCAGTGCGGGCTGGCAGCTGGCTCCCCGAGAGCAGGGCCAGCAGACGGGAGCTAGCTTAAAAAGCCAGTTTCTAGCACGCACTGGCTCCCAGGAAGCTGGCTGCCACCCTGTGCAACAGGCTCTGCAGTATAAAGCTGAGCCTGCAGCATGTAACAGTATAACTGCTGAGATTTTCACCAGTTACACAGTTACCTGCTTTTTAACGTCCCTAAACAGTGACTGAATAAATGGCGTGGAAAAGAACTTAGAAAGAAGTGTTCATTAAAGAGGAGTGTTTGGGGACTCCTATGATTGGTACAGCAGGGAGCCAACCCCCATTCTTATAGTCCACCTTTAACCCTCACATGAAAGGGGGTGGATAAGGTTCCAGCAATAAATTTGCTGATGGAAAAAAAGAGAGGGGAGATATTAAGAGACCCCTGGATAATTATGAAATAAAACATGAGGTTTGTCTGACTACATTGTTATCTGCCTGGTAATCCCAGACATCTAATAAAGTTATGGCCTGATTAAACCCAAGTCAAATGTTTCCTCTCCTTCTTTCAGTATAAGTAGACAATACACCTCTAAACTTAAAGTAACTTAAAATGTTTCAAATGCTGTTTGTTATTTTAAAGAACATGATGATATGCTAGAATCATGAAGTATATAAACTAGTACTAATAAATTAACATTTATGTACCTCCCAATTTAAGTGCAATAGGAAAAGGTCATTAAGTAAGAAAGTTGTCGTCGTATTGTGCAAAAACGTATTGTGCATGATTATAAAATTCCACGATATCATAAATGTTTGATTTAAAACTTAAGGTTAACTTACGCTCTCCTGTCATGATCTATCCGGTTAATTTTTCCACCAATAAATACTCTGATCTTACAGTCTTTCCACTTTTTCTTCGTTGTCAGAAGATAAGGAATCAACAATGTCAAACCTGCATTAGACCATAACATTTAGGAATACTTTGAGTATAGAAAATTGACATTGCATATTAACTATTTAATGGTGCAAATCTACAATTTATATGGCATGAATGATACCCATTACTAAGTGCTTTTATCATTATCATTACAAATTATCTTACCCCCATCATCAAAAAGCCACCAGACATCAATAGTATTTTTGCCTTGTTTTTTCTGAAACTGAGAGCTGGCGTCAAGAAGTCTTTGGTCAGCCAAGTTTAAAGGAGTACGTGCGCCTTTCGAGTCTAGCAAATTGAGAAGGAAATTTGTAAAAGATTTAAGCAACAGTTGCTTATCCCCTGCTCCCCATCTCAAACTCAGCTTTGTAGTATTACTGGTTTTCCAATGTTTGCATTTTTAAAACAATTCTGACTTGAAAATATTTTCATACTTTGTTGATGTTCCATGAATCTCTCATACTTAAAAGACCAGCTGCTGAAAAGTGTGAATAGCCCCATTCATTTCAATGAAGTATTCACTATTATGCTCATATGTGAGAAGCTAAGAATAACATTGTTAACCATTTCATTGCTTGTGAAAGCATGAAGTGAGCTGCATAGTCTACTGAGTATTCAAGGAGCCCAGAGAAGCAAGTGAGCCCTGCTAAGGAATCCAGCCAACCTCATGGACACATTCAAACTTTGAGGTAGGACCAAGTTTCAGGAACCATGTTTTGAACATACACACATTTAGTATGTGTTTCTGTCAACTCATGTGAAGAAAGCTTATTTTGTAGGAGAACTTAGAGTACCACCACTGTTTTCTTCCACCACAATCTGACCCCTGAATTTCCTAATCCAAGCTGAACAGACATCCATGATACCAGTTTACGGTTGACACTCTATACAGAAAGGAGTGAGGGAAAAAAAAAAACACTGAAGGTAGCAGTATGGAAAAAAATGGATAGTAACAAAAAAGATGGAAATGCCTGCCTTTTTTCAACAGTGGTTGTGTTGGAGCCTTGCCATCTTCTTCCTCCTCTGGAAGATGTTTAAAAAATACAAAATAAAGGTTAATATCCTTTGTGATGTCAAAAATGATAAAAGTACAGTAGCGTACACATTTAGAAGTTGAGGAATAAAATAAATCAGCACACCATGAGAAAAGAACCGTAACGTGGATGAGGTCTACCGTACACTGCAATGAGAATTAGTTCTATGAAATGTGTTAATACTTCACATAGCCAGAGGGTTTCTTTTTTTTTTTTTTTTTTTTAAATAAAGACAAGAAAATCATTTCCTCTATATATGAATAAAATGAGTCTTGAACAGTCATTTTAAAATGTTCTTTTAATGTGCATTTAAATTAAATATTCCAGTTTAAGGCTAATATTTCTTAACTTTCATGGTCTTAAAGTTAAGTCTGCAAATACAGATTTGGCCTCATTTTCAAAAAGTTCTGAGTGCCTACTGTTCTCATTACGGCTACGAAAAGCAACGCAAGCTTTTTATTTAGGTGCCTAAAATTCTGAAGCCTTACTTTATGCATCAAGGTTTTACAATTTTTGCATACACTTTCACTACTCAAGTCAGACAAGATAGTGTAAATGCCTGGAAAGTCTAAGATGAAAAAAAATACTATTGTAATGCAACTATGTAAAAAGAATGGTCCAATCTCACAGCTACCTAGGAAGTTACCTTTATGCAGTCCAGGAGTTTTTTCACTGGATGACGACGGAGAAAAAGCCTTAGATGTGTCTGTGTCAGACTTTTTGCTATAATCCACATTTACTACAACATCCTTTGAACTTGGTGATTTCTCTTGGGAGGACAGTAATTCTTCTGTTAAGAGATATACAATTAATACTGACAATTTCTTATGTAAACATTAAATATACTTTTAGCTTGTAAAATTATGTTTTATTGATAACTAATAGATTATAAAATATAGAACTCTGGAGAAAAGCAAATGTTGTTGCAGTTCATTAAGTTGTACAGTACATGCCACATACACAAAAATTCTACCTCTGAAAATAAGGAATTATTTTAGTTTAGTCCCTGAATTATACTTTTTCAAATTCTATAGGTATTGCAAATCACAAACACTTTACTCTGAAGAGACACAGCTAATTCACCTCTATGGAGCAGGAGAAAATAAGGGGCTTGAATCATATTCACATTGTGCCAAAGTGTTAGTGTGAGAAGGGAACTGAAACATGGAGTTGTTAGTATGATATAAATCCTGAAAATGTTATGCTCAATATGTATTCCAAGCTTAGCATTTTTCCAAAAATATTAAGGTGTCCCAATATTATGTTTCCATAAAGTTGCTTGCTGAAGATGGCTTGTCCAAAATCCAGTGAATAAGAATATATCTCCTTTCAGCAGACAAGTTCAAGTAAAGGCCTTTTGTGACAGAATCGGATACTAACAGAGGTAGTCAACTCATGATGTAATAGAAGGAGGTACAGTAATGCTAAAAATCTGGTCAAAACCGGATTTTTCAGCCCAGAAGTTAAATCAATTAAGTCTGCAACAGGTCTGGACTTTTGAAACTGCCACCTTAAGTTTGAGACCAGTAGTAAAGACTGTCAGGAATGTATGATCCCTGTCCTGAAGTATTACGGTGAAGGGTGGCAGAACTGCCTATTAACATTGCCCAACACTTCCCATTATAAGACGTAGTTTCCAGTTGCTTATAAACTTTGCCAGACTAATTGTTTGGGTTAAAGTTTTCCATGCCAATTTTCCCAAAAATTTCAGCCTGAGGCCTGGATAAGTTTTAGCCAACATGGTTCAGCCACTTTCAAGTAGTGAAAAATGGGTTGTTTTGCCCATGTTAATTCTATTAAGCTTTTATTTGAAAATCTTGATTGGCCCTCTGCTTTGAAATGGACTTGAATTTTGCCAATGGTTAACAAAAGTATTTAAGTTGACTAAATATTAAAAGTAATTATAAACGCTAAGTCTCTATACTTGGTTTGTAGGCATAACAAATAGTTTACACAAATACTGAATGGATGTCCATAAAATTGTAAAATTTGGCTGTTCTCTTTTTTTCTTTTATAAGAGGTAAAATAAATCTTACCTTGTCCCTGAAGGTGAGAAATATCCAAACCTTCTTTTAAGCGGATGACAACTACACCATACTGAATGTCAAAGGCATCACTATAAAAGGATAAAAAAAAGTTGCATTTTTGTCTTGTTGAACTTTTATTTTTCAAAACTACGGCAATTGAGAGATTTTTCTTTTGGACTTAAGCTTCATGTACATAAGTTATACTTCTCTATTTCAAGTCCCAAACTGTTAAGCCACTTCAGAAGACTGAATATCATCTGCTGAAACATAATGGACAATGGACAGCAACAGTCTCAATTTTACTTCCTTTCTATATTGCAAAGACTGATAAAATGAAATTAAAAAAACATTCTAAGCTCCATGGGAAAGGTGAAAGCATGTGGAAAATTTACATCTTTTTAGTTATACAGGCAATTTCTTTTAACTAGAAGTCCCAAAATATTTTATAAGAGATCTCCTAACATGACAACTACAAATTCCAGAGAGGCCTCTGAAAACTGTAGGCACTGAAATAATAATTAAGAAGTCAGGTTTCAAGACAAGTTCTAACACTGGTTTCCATTATGTGTGAGGCCCTATCAAATTCATGGTCCATTTTTGTAAATTTCACAGTAATAGTTATTTAGATCTAACGTATCCCTAAATGTCTTCTAAGAGCCCAGTAAGCAGTGGTAGTGTTGGTAATGCTGCTAGACAATACTTACCTCCCATGGGTCAGCAAATTCTCTGCTTTGGCACCAGTCAGGTTCCAAAGGTGCTGGACTAGAGAGGTTCAATCTGTACCAACCACACACACACACACACGTGCACGTATATGTTATATCTAAGAGATGGGCATCTTCTCTGCTGACTAACATCCTCAGAGGAACAGATTATCTTTAAGTACCATAGTACAACTTAAAAATAAAAAAAAATCATGAAGAGGGAAAAAAAAGAGCATCACAAATAGAGCAATTCAAAAGCAAAGAAATGCAGATCAGGTTTCACCTAGCAACATTTCCAGTGTTTTACAAGACCAGTCTGGTGAAAGTCAGGAAGAAACACAGTCAAACTGGAAAATGGCAGTGGAAAATAGTGTGCTAGCAAAGAGGGCAGAAAAAAAAACCCATGCATGAGTTACATCTGGAACATGAGCAATGACTGACGAAAAAAGCTCTAAAGGCAAAAACCTAATAGTCATGGGTGGCCAGAAATCCAGTCACCCAAGGAAGCTAGCCCCTGGCCCCTTTCCTACTGCCTCCCTCTCCCATAGCAGCACAAAGCACCCCCCGCCATGCTCCTAGCACAGAGCATACTCCTCCAGCCTCCATGTCGCTGTTGAGAGACATGCTGGTCTGGGAGTGAGGCCACCGTAGGCAGTATGGGAAGGCAAAGCCTCCCCTCCTTGTAATACCCGCTGCCCATGAGAAGTGTCAACAGATAGAACTATTTGAGGCTGATGCAAGATACAGATAAACTTACAAAGAAATAAAAGAAGAGATGCAGGCAAAATAATGCATGGGTTAAGGAGAAGGCTGCAGAGGCAGCAGCACTGAAGGGAAACGACAAGCAGCTCTACACAATAGAACAAGAACAAGACTGTCAGAGGTTATGTCCATCAGGGACTCTCCACAGACAGATGTTGAAAATGCATGATGAAAAAGCCAGAGGCTGGAAAGATTTCCATTCTATATTAAACTATTCATAGCCACTGATCACACATGGGTTCAAGAGAAATGCTAACACTTAAAGCACAGGGATCAACACTACTTGATGAAATTAAACCCACCAACAGAGGCCTAACATCAAGGAAAGCTCCTGCAGTTGCCAAAACTGAAGCAGAGGTACTAAAGGTGGCAGGCAAACTTCTATCTGAGCAGTTAACAAAACTAACACGGGAGAGAGAACAATTACCACAAGACTGGAACTGCCAGAAAGGGTATATTAATGCACCAACTAGACAGTTGGTAATATTACAGTAAAGGTTTGAGAGCTCCATTCAGACAGATAACATTGAACACATTCAGTCTTCAACAGATCATCGAAAAAAACTACTGCTTTGCAAAAACCTCTTTCTTAAAGTTGATTAAAAGTATTCAATAGTGTCCTCAGAGAAACTCTGAGTATTGCTAAAACTATGGGATCTCAGGCAAGCTGATAAACCTCTTCCTATGTTGATGTGATGGAAGCAGATGTGCAATAAGATCAGATACAGACTCAGGTAAGTAGTTTGATATTGCATCTAGAGTTTGATAACCGTGTGTTTTATCACCAATTCTCTTTGCATTAGCAATAGAGTGGGTGATAAAGCAAGCAATAGAAGTCATCATGGATGGTGTAAAATGAATTAACAGATAAGTTACATGACCTTTACTTTGCAAAAAGGGCCTTATTAAATATGTGGAACAAAATCATTGTACTTAGAGATAGAACAATGAAGCAGCAAAAATTGGATTGAAATTAAATAAAAACCAAGTTTATGAAGACAGGAAACTAGATAACAGATGCCAAGGTATATATAAATGGGGAAAACTGAATAGGTAGAAGAATTCTGCTATCCTTTGGAACTTGATGACATCTGAAGGTAGAAAAATGTTTTTTAACTAGTGAGTAACCACAATCCATGGAGGAACTTGGCTGCCTGATATGTCCACAGCAGGTATTAGAATTTAAAAGGTAAGGTCTTAAGTGAGTTACCGGGCAAAATCCTCGTCTCACTGAACTCAATGAAATTAAAATTTCACCTATTCTAACTATGTTAAAAAAAAACAAAGGTGACCCTTTTTTACATTTATTATTGATGTTAGTTTATTAGGGAAGATTACTGCCCCATGGCTTGAAAATATGACTGGTAGATATAAGTGTAAAGTTGCAAACTGAGCGCATTGCCAATCAGAATTCACTTTTAACTCTGGAGTCAATGTGTTTCACAAATGAAAAAACTCTAAACATAAAATTATTCTATTATGCAATTGTCTCTAACTGTGCTTTACCTGTTACTCTCTGCCGAGATTTCTCTATTTCAAATTCAGCTATTTACACAATCTAGCTCAGCATAAGAGTTCCTACAGCCACAAGTAATTTCAACCAAAATAGTGGATAACAAAAAGTTTGTTTTCTTCATTTATTTCATAATCTTTGATGTTCCTAGTAAATTTAAAACCATATTTCTCACAACTTCCTAAAATCTGTAACTTTCCCCTGTAATGTTCACTTCCTGCAAAGTAGCTGAAAAACTAAGGAGTAATAGAACCATAAACAAACTCTGCAGTTCCTGGAGTACATCTGTATTTCCCAGCTATAGTAGTAGTTTTCCTGCAGCACAAGTTACCCTGTGAAAAATGCTTTTCTTAAGTTAGAATTCTCTCTTTTATAAAAGGGATTGACAAATTACCTTGGAATTTCCTGTTTCCCGCAGCTTGTAGGATATCACCCCATCCATTTTAGGTATTAAAAAAAAATTCAAATTAAAAGTTCTCATCCTTTTACTGTACTGAAACCTACAATACTTTAACTAGCATCAGAGTCACAGTTTCGAACTCAAAATACAAATCCAGCATAAGATGTTTCATAAGTCATTTAGCATAAATAGTTATATCAAGATTTATATTTAAGATGAATAAGACATTAAAGGAAAAGTCTGCTTTCAACAGAGAACATATTCTAATACACTCAAGAGTCTGATACACACAAAACATTCACTAGCTCAAGCTCCAAAAATAAATCAACCCTTGGAAGTGCTCTAGATATCATCAACTACTTCTGAAGCTAAACTATGACTAATGCAGAATTATAATGTATTTAAAGTTTTTTTTTTTAATGTATACTTTGCTAAATTCAGATGATTTTGTACAACAAATCATTTGAAACTAGAAAAACTTCTGGGAAATCTTTTCTTCCTACCCAGAAAGTATATTGCTGATGTAACCTTTCCCTTCAGTTAGGAAAACAGACTGGGGAACCTACATCATTGCTGGTCCTCTGGGCAATGTAGGGGGGAGAGAGGAGGCGGCCTAGCTCCACATGCCTAAAATGGGAGGGGCTGAGGCTATGAAGGGCTGGCCCTCAGAGCTAGCTGAAATGTTTGGCCTGGGGCTCTGGAGCTGCTGCATGGCGTTCCCACGGTGATTCTAGAGGGCCTGAGGCTCCAACTGGTACTGCTGCCACCCAACAGCCCCCCCACCAGCACCGGTCGCCCCCATGGTGACCTGGCTCCAGCACTAGGAGGCAGTGGCTGGGAGCCCCAGGCCCCTTGGAATCACCAGGTTCCAGGGCAAATGCCCCCACCGTCAACTGGCCTGAACACATACTAATCTACATGTTTATAAGCACAGTCAATCCTTGTGTGCAGTACGCACAAGCAAGTCAATTGGCCTGGAAGATTTTAATAAAGTAAAAGTTGACCATCAATAATATCTACCCACATTAAAGAACAGCACTAGAGTACTAAATGCTGTACTTAATTTTGTACATTTATACAGGAGATTTTAATATGAATTATTTGAAAATTATGTTTGGAAATATTTGAAACCATTCTTCACTCTTTCAAAAGTATTATTCTAAAAACTTTGATTAAACTTTTGTAGAGATACAAAAAGTTGTTAAGGTTATATATGTACACACAAGGAAAAACTATGTAGCACTTTAAAGACTAACAAGATGGTTTAATAGACCCACTTCTGGCCCACGAAAGCTCATCACCTATTAAACCATCTTGTTAGTCTTTATAGGTGATGAGCTTTCGTGGGCCAGATGGTTTAATAGGTGATGAGTTTTCGTGGGCCAGAAGTGGGTCTATTAAACCATCTTGTTAGTCTTTAAACACACACACACACACACACACACACACACACACACACACACACACACACACACACACACACACACACACACACACACACACACACACACACACACACACACACACACACAAAAAAAAAATCAATATTTGGTAAAAACCACTGTTTTAAGTTCTACATTTTGTACTCACTGAAATAAATTGATATAGATTTCCACATCCCTCATGTCAGCTTGTCTCCAATCTTTCTTAAACCCAACAACAAGAGTGTTTGGTCTCATTCGACCCAGACCAGCAGCCTAAAAACAAAGCCAATTAAACATTTTTAAAATAAAAGGGTATTATCTTATTGAATAAAAGGGTATTTTCTTATTATTGAAGACAAAGAAAAAATGTTTAATTGTGCCAATTTTAATAAAAACATTACAGTAGCACAGTGAAAAGATTACATAACTGCAATTGCATTTAAAATAAGCTTGCTTGAAAAGTGTAAAATATAAAATGCAAGGATGTTTGTACTTTTCTGATGCCAACCGTCCATTACCTCAAACAAAATTGCAACAGAAATGTACCTGCATCAAGTACTGTCCCCCATCTCTCAAATCCTCTGCATGTACTGGTGCATAGAAAGCCTTCATTTTGTTTTTAATAAGCCACCGCTGATATCTGGCCAAATCAGTTGACAATTCTTTCATGGCTTGTCTGCGAGGGCCCTTTAAAAAAAAGTGTACTATTAGTCAAAAATGCATTTTAGAATAATCACTAAAAGTTATTCTCTGAAAGATTTCTGTTGTACTGATTGCATTGATAAATAACCCAAAATCTAATCTAATACACCACGTTCAAAAGCTATATCTATGACTTCAAAACAAGAGACCTATCAACATAAAGTAAAATAAGGTACATCTACACAGCAGCATTATTTTGGAATAATGTCGTTTATTCTGAAATAACATAGTCTGCGTTTACACTACAAACAGTTATTCTGACAATGTCAAAATAAAGTTGAGCTGGAGGACTTCTTACTCCAACTCCTGTAACCCTCATTTTACGTGGAATAAGGGAAGTCTGAGGAAGAGTGGTCTCTTCCTGCTGTGTAGATAGCGCCAAAAGCTGAAATAAGCTATTTTTACTTAAGCTATGCAACAGATGTAACTCAAGTTGCATATCTTATTTCAGCTTTAGCCCTGCTGTGTCGACTTTCCCAGACTCAGAAGGCAATAATAGGTCTTCCTTTCTTAGATATGTGCTTCCTGTGCTTTACTGGAACAAATATTCTCAAGCTCCAATTGTTTCACCAGTGGTATCCTCTGCTCATGTTGGAGCTAGTTTTTATGTGCACCATTTTGTTTTCTCTCTGAGGCATTGGTTAGCCTCCCTGTTGCCACCCCTTTCCTAAAAAGGGTGGGATAAGGGACAAGGCAGAAAAAAAGTAAAGTCAAGAAAAGTGGGGTCACCTGACCCTGCTCTGCTCAGCAACAAGAGGGCTTATAAGGAGTGCTCACCCGCTCCTTGGGGCTCTCTGAGTAACTCTCTGGTGCTGAAGTAACAGCTATCAGTAGGCCCCTTCAGGCAGCTGGGGCAGGCTGTTGGCTTGATAGGTCATCAGCAGCAGGAATCTGGTTGCTGCCACCACAGAGACTGGAAATGTCTGACCAGAGAGCGTCTGGGACAGTCTTGTGTGGTGGGGCAATCCTGTGTCCTACATTTGTAGTGGTTGCTGGCACAGGGCTTATTCAGTTTAGGTTAAGGTGACTGCAGTAAGGCCAGGCAGCTGGATCTCTCAGAATCTACAGGTTGAACCTCTCTAGGCCAGAAATCTCTGGTCCAGAAACATCCAGCGTCTGGAATGATTTTAGTTAGCCAGATGTCCACTTTTCATGGGCGTGGCCAAGTTTCCCGTGGTCCCATAAAGTTTGTTTACATCCACCAGTCCTCGCTCTCAGTGTTCTGTGCTGTTATTTAGCTCTACCCCTAAACATCTTTTAAGAGCCCAGTAAGCAGTGGAAATGTTAGTAATGCTGCTAGACAACACTGACCTCCCATGGTCCAAAAAATTATCTGATTTGGAACTGGTCAGGTCCCGAAGGTGCCGGACCAGAGAGGTTCAACCTGTATGCTTGCGCGCACACACACCCCTCCATCATTCGTCTTCCTGACGGCATACCATAGACAGAATGACAGGTCAAGAAAAGACGACTGAAGAGAGAAAACCTCCCACCTGCCTAACCCTCTATGGCACCAACCTTTTTTTTTTTCCCCCCCTGAGTTTCCTTTTCCGTCCTGGACATCTACCTACCTTCATCACAAAACATCACAATGGTGGTATGATCCCCTATTATTTGCATTGCCCCTAGTTTTGATTACTTGCCTTGTGGGTTCTGGCTTCATGCCATTGTTTTGTTGTGACACTTGGGTTTCATGTTTTGCTCTTTAAGTTTGGTGTTGTGTTAATAAAGTCATTGTTACTTCAGCCATTTTATGTTGCACTTGACTAATAATCCAGTGACAGAGATATGGCAAGGGTGGAGAGCCTGTGCTTACACAGACAAGATTAAGTCCAGTCTAACACTCAAGTATAAAAGCCAGTATCTGCCATCAAAATGGCAGATATCTTGAAAAATACAGATATAGGCATAGCTATAGGCTAAGTACACATCAGGTTTTATGTGCCTGCTTGTGTCCCAGCACGCTTAACTGAAATTGGTGTTCTGCTTCAACTTTCAAATAACCACTGGGCTTCTCCCCTATGGCAACTGCTACCTTAAAGCCAGATCTCAGCCACTTCTGATAGGGTCCTGTGGCATGCAGCGGTTTCCTGCCAGATACAACACTACATGAAGTAGTTCACAACTGAATCTGCTTGTTAATCCTGGAGCACCTAAGATTGCAAGGGGAAGGTGAGAGACTCAAACACTTTTGTTCCCATCCAGGAGTCCTCCCTTAATATCTACAACTAGCAGGACCCTTTGACAGTCTTTTGTAGTTAATTTGACTAAGTTACCATAATTGTTTCAAAGCCCACTCGCTTCCATCCTGCAAACAAACCCTCTCAATTCTCTAATTTTTAACATTACTGCCCTTTTCTAAATATGAGAATGGTAAAGTATTCTTATTAGAAACAGCACTGTAGAAGAAATTTTTGAGCTTGAAGATTTAGACTCCAGTGATTTTAAGGAGTATCAACCCAAACTGTGGGCATCTTTAACTTTGGAGAAAAGCTTAAAATACACAACAAAACTTAAAAATAAACATTTGAACAGCCTGAATATAGTAATTTGCAGTAGTATTTTTACAGGAAAAAACCTCAAGAGGGATGCCCTGTTCCTATTAAATTTCAATAGGATTTGACTGATAAGTCCTTTGGCTTCTTTGAAAATCCTAGTCTTAAAGAACTAAATATGAATATAAAGTCAAATCAAAATCACTAGTGATTTTAATTGCACTCAAAACTGATTTATTAGGTGGTAACTTCTGTGGGATTAGGAATATGATTTATATTTGTACAGCCTCACAAAATCAATCCCAACTGGTTCATTTTTGCATGTCTGGAAAAAAAGTATTAAGGCTACATTAAAGGTCAAATTTTGATTTCTACCACATCAACAGCTGCATGTCTCAGAGAGAGAATACAAAGTTTAGGATGAATGTGTGAGAGCAAGGCAAAAAGTGTTCTTAGTGAAGAGGATACAGCTATAAAAAAATCTTCCAGAGAAGATGAGGCAAATTCACTCTGATCACCTTTATGAAATGAAGCAGAAACTTACTCTTCTGATGTCTTTCCATTATGGGTTGCACCTCTAACATCCGGGACTCTCTGCTCAGGCAACATCCATGGTCCAGAAGGACCACAGATATTGCTAGACCAAAATGCTCCAGCTGGCCAAGTTCAGGGGCTTGCCAGGTGGTGGGGAGTACAGCCCCAGTGGTAGTAGGGTGGGGGAAAACAGCCCCCATGGGGGCTAATGGCAGGGAGCGCAACCCTGCCCTGGAGCATAGCTCCAGCAGCAGCAGGGCCAGCGCAGCGGGGAGCACAGCCTCTCCCTAGAGTACACACCTGGTAGCAGTGGGGCTGGCACAGCGGAGAGCGCAGCCCCACCGGACCAGACACAGCAGGGCCAACGAGGGCTGGCAGCACAGGCCCAGATGAGCCAGCATAGCAGGGGATGTAACTTGGAGGCAGTGGAGCTGATGCCCAGGAGTGCAGCTCCAGCCAAAGTCAGAACACTGGGGAGCATCACACCTGTCCGGGGGGGGGGGGAGGGGCAGAAACCCAGCAAGGCTGGGGGTAGTAGGTGTGCGGCGGGGAGCTGGGTGGACCTCCCCTGGTCTGGAAAACTGTCATTTTCCAAGGGTGCCAGACAGGGAGGTCCCACCTGCATAAGAAAGGCATTCCAATACTGTCACCACCACCCCCTTCTACCAAGTGAAATCTAAACACCCATCTGAGTCCTCCCTTCACATCTACAAGCTGGACCCCCACTCCCTCCAAAGAGAAAACTAATAAAATATTTAAAAAAAAAATTAACCCAAGCAGAAATTTTATCCAGAAGAGTGAGAAGAGACTTCCAGAAGCCCACTAGAGACTTTGTTATTGCTATACTTTTTATATGAAAGAAGCTCAAATTCTACAGTAATGGACATCAGTATGAAGGAGTTACTACCGTTACTGCACAAGGTGAGTTCTTCGAGATGTGTCCCCGTGGGTGCTCCACTGTGGGTGCTGGTGGGTCCTCGTGCCAGTGACCGGAAACTTTTCTAGCCGTTTCTGCCACGCTGGGCAGGCGCCGTGGCGCCCTCTAGTGTCGTTGGAATTAAAGGGCGCATGTGCGGCACGGCTCCTCCGTTCCTTCTCTACCCGATAGAGTATAAGGCTCCAAGCAGGGGAAGGAGAGAGGGTAGTGGAGCACCCACGGGGACACATCTCGAAGAACTACAGTTACTGCAGGAGCTAACTCCTTCTCCTTCGAGTGGTCCCCGTGGGTGCTCCACTGTGGGCGACTACACAGCAGTTGTCGGCTCGCGGAGGTGGGTTTGGAGCTGTGTAGTAGTAACTGTGGATAATACAGCCTGTCCCACTGCCATGGAGGATGCTATGGAAGAGGAAAGAGCATAATGTTGCGCAAAAGAGTGGTCAGATGACCAGGCAGCAGCGTTGCAAACATCTTGGAGTGGAATGTTACAAAGGAAGGCGGTCGTGGCAGCTACCACCCTGGTGGAATGAGCTGTGATAGTTCCAGGTAAGTGCTTGTCATATAGGGTGTAACAAGTTCAAATGCAGGATGTAATCCATTTAGAAATTCTCTGAGATGAGACTGCTTGCCCCTTAGATCTTTCAGCATAAGAGATAAAGAGTCTAGGTGAGGCTCGCCATGGCTTCGTGCGATCAACGTAGAACGCCAGAGCTCGTCGGACATCAAGAGTGTGCCATGCAGTCTGGATTGGGTCAGCGTGAGGCTTCAGAAAAAAAGCAGGTAAGTGTATGGGTTCATTCACGTGGAAGGGGGAAGGGTACTTCAGGGAGGAACTTAGGGTGGGGTTGGAGTATCACCCTGTCCTTTGTAAAACAGTGTATGGAGGGTCAGCCATCAAGGCCGCAAGCTCACTCACCCTCCTGCTAGAGGTAATGGTGACAAGGAAGGCTACTTTCATAGACAAATGAGACCAAGAGCAAGTGGCTATAGGTTCAAATGGTGGTTTTGTCAGGCTCTTTAGAACGTGGTTTAAGTCCCAAATGGGGTCTGGTGGATGGACAGGAGGAAAGGTATTCTGCAGTCCCTTAAAGAAGTGTTTAGTCAGTAGGTCAGCGAGAAAAGAAGCGCCATCCGTGGAATGGTGAAAGGCAGCTATGGCGGCGGCGTGGACCTTGATACTGGTAAGTGCTAGGCCAGATTGTTTTAGGGATAGTAAGTAGTCCAGTAAGGTAGGTAAAGGAGCGAGGTGTGGCGGGCTTTTGTGGGTTTGAGCATACCAGTGAGAGAATCGAGTCCATTTGTACAGGTGGGTTTTCCTGGTGGAATGTCTTCTACTATTAATCAGAATGTCCTTCACCTGTTCTGAGCAGACAGTCTTGGCATCCTGGAGCCAGGCATGGAGATGGAGCTTGAGAACGTCTGGATGAAGAGTCCGACCGTAGTTCTGCGAAAGGAGGTCGTGGTGAAGAGGAAAGGGATACGGGTCTATCACTGCCATCTTGAGGAGGTAAGGATACCACGTTTGTCTGGGCCACGCAGGTGCCACTAGAATGACTCGCGCATGGTCTGTTCTGATCTTGTTGAGGACTCTGTGTAGGAGCGGGCGGGGGGGGGGGGGGGAAGGCGTACAGGAGAGAGGCATCCCATGTGATGGAAAAGGTGTCTCCGAGGGAACGTTTCCCCAGGGCTCCTCTGGAGCAGTAGAGGTAGTTTTTCTGTAGTTCTTTGTGGCAAAGAGGTCCACCTCCGGTTGGCCCCAATGAAGGAAGAGCGGAGTGAGGAGACATCTGTCAAGTTCCCATTCGTGCTGGTCCATAAACGTATAGCTTAGAGCGTCCGCTGTGATGTTGAGTATCCCGGGAAGGTAAACAGCCGAAGGGGTGACCCCATGTGATAGGCACCAGTTCCAGAACTTGATAGCTTCCGAACACAGGGACGGGGATTGAGCGCCACCCTGATGGTTGATGTAGTAAATGCAGGTGGTATTGTCCGTCATGATGGTAATGGACTTGTGAGCTATGTATTGAGCGAAATGTTGGCATGCATATCTGACCGCCCATAACTCGAGGAGGTTGATATGGAAAGTCTGCTCCATAAATGACCATTTGCCTTGGGCCGTGATGTGTCCCAAGTGAGCTCCCCATCCCATGAGTGAGGCATCTGTTATAACTGTGAGAGTGGAAGGTGGGCGTTGGAAAGGAACGCCGTGTAATATGTTTTGAGAAATTGTCCACCAGAGCAGGGAGTTGATGATGTGTGGTGGAATGGCGACAGACTTGGAAAGTTGGTCTCTGGAAGGCCTGTAAACCGTCGCGAGCCAGGACTGGAAAGGTCTCATGTGGAGTCTGGCCAGGTTGACGACATAGGTCATGGAGGCCATGAGCCCAAGGATCTTGAGGCAGTCGCGGACCATGACAGTCGGCACCACTTGTACTGCATGGATAAGGTTGCATATCGTTGCAAACCTGTGCTCGGGAAGAGTAGTCCTTGCTGTGACCGTGTCGATGAGGGCACCTATGAATTCCAGCCTCTGCGTTGGGCGTAGAGTGGATTTTGCATAATTTATGTGAAACCCGAGGCTGAGTAGAAGGGCTATTGTGGTATCTGTGATGGCCTTTGTCTTGTCGAAGGACGCACCTTTTGAGGCAATCGTCCAGATATGGGAATATTATGATGCCTTGGCATCGAAGAGAGGCCATTACAACCGCCAGGGTTTTTTAAAACAACCTGGGGGCCATGGACAGGCCAAATGGAAGTACCCTGTATTGGTAGTGTTGGGTGCCTACCGTAAACCGCAAGAAGCGTCTGTGAGCAGGATGAATTGTAATGTGGAAATAGGCATCCTGAAGGTCAAGAGCCGAAAGCCAATCGTGTTGATCGAGCGCGGGAATGATAGTTGATAGGGTGACCATCTTGAAACGGTGGTATGCAATGTATTTGTTGAGGCGCCTGAGGTCTAAGATGGGTCGCCACCCCTCCCATCTTCTTCTGGGTTAGGAAGTAGGTTGAGTAGAAACCCCGGCCCCGGAATTGTGGTGGTACGTGTTCTACTGCACCCAGTTGAAGATGTGAAACCTCCTGTAGGAGGACGGTTTCGTGAGAAGGGTCCCTGAAGAGGGACAGGGTAGGAGGGTGGGTGGGAGGAAGGGAGGTAAAGGGGATAATGTAACCAGATTGAATCAGATCCAAGACCCATTCGTCCAAAGTGATGAGGGACCATTGGTGGAAAGAGGCCCGAAGGGGGTGGTGGAACTGAAGGGTATCGGTTGGAAGTGTCAGTGGATTGGCTTCCTGGCTCTCGACCTGACCTTCAAACCTGCTGTTTTCTCGATGGTGGATGGGGTGCGACGTGCTGTTGTCGCTGTGGTCTACGGAACTGAGTTCTTCGTTTGCAAAAGTCGTACTTGGGTTGTTGCCTGAACGGCTCTCTCGGGCGTTGGTAAGGCTGGTACCTAGTTCTCTTGAATGGAGTATACATTCCGAGGGTCCTGAGAGTAGTACGAGAGTCCTTCATAGAATGCAACACCTCGTCGGTCTTAGCTGCAAAAAGGTTGGTTCGATCAAAGGGCAAGTCCTCAACCTTTTGTTGTAGATCCCTAGATACCCCAGATGTTTGTAACCAGGAAATTCTGAGGAGCACAATCGCCGTGGCCATAATTGTGTCTGCTGCGGTGTCTGCCACGTCCATAGCGGACTGCAAGGCTGTGCAGGAGATGGTGTGGCCCTCCTGCATAATATTGAGCAGGGTTGACCGTTTATGCTCCAGAAGGTGTTGGAGGAGGTCCTGGAGCTTGGAATAATTAGCGTGGTCATAGTCCGCAAGCATGGCAGTACAGTTCGCAGCCCTGAGGAGTAATGTGGATGAAGAGTAAACTTTTCGGCCCATAATGTCCACTTTCTTGTGGTCCCTGTTCTGTGGGGTTGTTCTTAGATTAGGCCGTTTACCCTTGTGTCGTACCGAATCCACTACTAGGGAGTTCGGAGGTGGGTGGGTAAAAAGGAAGTCCATATTCTTTGGAGCGATAAAGTATTTACGGTCTGCTCTCTTATTTGTTGGAGTCTGCCAGATATTGTCGGCCGGGTCCATAATAGCCTCATCCATGGGGATAGCAATTCTAGGGGCGGTTGGCGGCTGTAGTGTACAAAGAAGGCGATATTGTTTGACCTGCACCTCTTGGAGATCTCTTTCCTGAGCTATAGCGACTCTTTTAAACAAATCCTGAAATTTTTTCGTGTCGTCTCCCGATGGTGGGGCTTCGGTAGTGACCGCTTCATCTGGGGAGGAGCAGGAATTGTGTAGAGGAGATCTGGTCTCCCCTTCAGAGAGAGAGTCGTGTGCTTCCGAGGGGGCTGGAGAATTCAGCTCAGTGGCAGGAGGCGAGAGAGGAGGTGGCCTGGAAATAGTAGAAGAGGGTCAGTGGTGACTCTTCTTTGGACGTGGCTCCCAGGGTTGCCATTGAGTCGCATATGGCAGGGGTGGGTAGCCATACTGTTGCACATACCGTGGATGCGGAGGGGGAGGGTATGCATATTGAACTGGAGCCGGATGCCAGGATGGAGGTCTATGTGCCGGGCTAGAGTGTTGCGATGAGAACCTACTCCTTGGTTCGGTGCTGATGTCACTGACTAAGCGAGAAGCGACCGAGGAGCGCCGAGATCTCTGCGAGTGGATAGAGGAACCCGGGGACGGCGGTGCCGAGGAGGTGTGGCTCCTCACCGGAGATCGGTACCGCTCATGCTTCTGATACGGTGCGGGGCAATGCGGTTTCAGTGGTGGCGGCACTGCCAGCGGGGGGGAGGGGGGGGGGTTGACGGTGCCGAGGCTTGTTCTGGCACCGGAGGGCTCGAAGGTGGTTTGTCGGCACGGGCCTTTTTCAGTGCCAAGCTCGGTGCCATTTTGGCATGCTTCGGTGCCGTGCGCTCTTTCGATGGCACCATAGGCACTGAGGACGGCTTAGGTGCCGTAGCAGTCGGTGCCGCTGACTTTTGCCTTGGCTCCGAATGAGCTCTTTTGTGCAGTGCCGACGTCTTAAGCTGCGATGCGCCGGAGGTTTCTGGCCTATCCTCAGTGCTGACCCATAACGCTGACGGTGCCGAGGGTAGAGATGGAGTCGGAGAGAGACCGGTTTTAGAGGTCGTGGAAGAAGAGTTGGCAGGGGGTTGATTTTTCTCCATACCCTTACTTAGTTGAGGTGATCTAGACGGCGTAGGAGAGTCCTCTGAGGAAGGACGGAGGGACTTCTCGTATGAGAGAGTCTTTAGTCTATTGGCTCGGTCTCGGCACGCCCTCGCCGTTAGTTTGGAGCAGTGCAGGCACTTTTGAGTCTGGTGTACCTCCCCAAGGCACTTAATACACGTGGAGTGCCCGTCGGAAGCAGGCATGGCATCTCGACATGACTCACAGTGTTTGAAGCCCGGCGAGCCGGGCCTGAGGGGTTGGGGAAAAGCGGCAAGCCACAACGAGAATTTTTTTTTTTTAAACTAGACTGGGGAGGCGAATAGGGCTAAAAAACTTGGATGATGAGGTAACTAGGGAATAAAACGAGGTATTTTACTATTTTTAGACAGAAGTAAGGAGAACGGAGGGCTCCGTCTGCTGCCGAGGACGGTAGAGAAGGAACTGAGGAGCTGCGCTGCGCATGCGCCCTTCAATTCCAATGACACTAGAGGGCGCCACAGTGCCTGTGCGGCATGGCAGAAACGGCTAGAAAAGTCTCCGGTCACCGGCGCAAGGACGCACCAGCACCCACAGTGACCACTCGAAGGAGCAAAAAGACAGTTAGGGTACGTCTAGACTACAGGCTTCTGTCGACAGAAGCTTTGTCGACAGATACTGTCAACAAAGCTTCTCTCGACAAAGAGCGTCTAGACTACATCCAGTTCTGTCGATAAAGCAAGCCGCTTTGTTGACATGACAGTGTAGATGCAATAACACCTTCTGTCAACAGAACTCTGTCAACAAAAGGCGTTATTTCTCGTAGAATGAGGTTTACAGCAGTCGACAGAACTCAGCGGCAGTGTAGACGCAGGTATAGTTTTGATGACAAAAGTCCACTTTTGTCGACAAAACCCTGTAGTCTAGACACACCCCTAAGGTAAGATCAGGAAAAAAAAAAAACAAACACACACTCAACTACAGCAATCTGAAATTTTAGACATATACACACTAGAATACCTAGTTAAAATGAAGCTTTCTAAAAATCTAAGACATCTCTGCCTTGTGGACAAAAACTTTTGTGCTAAACTAAACATGTAAAAGCTAACAATGATATGAAAAGAAAATATCAAACTTATTTAGCCAATCATGCTTTATTCCCTAGCATTAATGAAGATCAGATTATGTGTTTTTACACATCAGTTTGAATGCTGTTTTTCTATAAAAAACAAAAAACAAAACAAAAAAAAAACCAAGATCTAGCAGCTTGTTTATCCATAATATAAGATGTGAATTGAAGTTGCTCCAGATATGCTTGATGATTAAAAATACAACAACCTATGAACTGGTATATCAATCACTGTGGAATGGATCAAGGAGCAATAGTAGCCACCCTATACTTACAGATGTAGTTTGCTTGCCACTAGGAGCCTAAATTTCAAACACCCTCTTAATTTTGGCAAAAGAAACCGATCTGAACCTTTCACGTTGCATCTCAGCTGAATGCAGGGGTTTTTTTTGAAAGTTTGGATTAAAAAAAAACAAAAAAAAAACAAGGCAATTTTTATCATCATTGCAAAGTTTGGAAAAATGTAGCTGAAATGCACTTCTGAAAAATTGTGCATCTTCAAAATGTTTTGGCCTAAAAAAAGTAATAATAAAAAAAGCGCCACTCATATTTTGTTTCTTTCTGAAAAGCACCTTTTAGTACTGTTTTTCAGTGAGGTGATAAGATTATGGAGAAATATAAGTTTCTATAACTAAAAAATAAAAAATCTTGCATCCTGCACAGTAAGGTAGGGAAGGAAAAGCCTCATGAAGACAGCCAATGGAGTGCTGCAAAGTGGTCTCTGAAGGGCAGCAGAGGTTGTGCTTGCCCAGGTTCCTTATGCCACAATATCAAAGCAAAGAATGAAAAACTGTCAGGCTATTACAGGTTGGACCTTCTGGGTCCGGTACCCTCAGGATCTGAGCAGTCCCAGAGAAGGGAGTCTGCTCAACTGGGGGAGGTCAGGCCTCTGACTTTTCCAGGGCTCCTCTCCTGGCCCCCAGCTGGCAGGGCTTCTTTCCCCTAGCCAGTGGTCCTGCAGGCTGCTGGCTGCCAGATCGGCTCAGCTCCCAGCCACTGAGGCTCTCTGGTCCAGCAATGGCCATGGTACTTCCTGACCACAGATGTTGCTGGGCCAAAGAGGTTCAACCTGTAGTAGAGAAACTATTCAAGCTAGTCATGGTTTTTAATCCATGGCTGAAGGTATTATGGCAAGGCACCTCCTTTGTCTTAGACTTCTCCCTCTGGCAGTAGCAGGCACAGAGTAAATCAGCCCTACTCTGGGCAGCATTCCTTTCCCCTTCCATGTTTCACTGGCAATCTTTTCAGAGTAAGACTGACTAAGTAAGGGTTGATCTTCCACCAAACAGTCTCACAAACCAAAAAACCAAGGGTGGATACCTTTTCCTGCCTCCTGGCTGGGGCAGAGTGTTGTTCAGTTGTTTGCTCTGGGGCATCAAAACATGCCTTATCAGGCACTCAGGTGTGGAAATTTCCCCTATGAGATGGAGCACAGTCTCTCACCCTGGAGAAGCTTATTTCCTTGCTATCACTAGCCTAATGGCAGCTGCTTATTTGTTTCTGTTTCTTTCCCTCGGTCTCTGCCTCTCCCCCTTTTTTCTGCCCCAGAGAAGGTGTTTTTAAAGGCCTTGGAAGACCTTAATTGGATTCAGGTGTCTCTAACTGACCTGAGATAAACCCTTCTCAGCCTGTAGGGAAAAAAAGGCCTTTGACCTTCTAGCGATAACATACCCACCTTCAAGGACACTCTTGCATCCGACCAGACTGCCTGTGTCACAATACCTTAAATCTGTTGCTCACTGGGACTTGTTTTGAAGCAGGCTGAAGAAGCCTTAGTTCTGACTCTTATACTAGAATGGATGAAGGAACACTCTGCACAGAAACGTATCCCCCTCAAAAAAGTGACATGATACAGTATGAGGTTACATTTCTTATTTAGTTCTACCTCTTCTACTGCCCACTAGCCACACTAGAACATACATATGCAGTGGTTATTTTTTAACCAGTGAAAACACATTTTACAGCATCTTGTGTCCAAGACTGTTCGTTCATAAAGTTGCAAAGTTATTCCAAGGGAGATGAAAAATTCAATAGTGATACATACTGCCATTTTGAAGTTATTTGCTATCCTAGTATTTCTAAGGCTTGCATGAAGTCACAACATACTACGTGCTATTACAAAAGATAATCCACTGACAGGTTATCAATAAATATGAGCTTTCAGGGAAGTAGGAAATTTGATACTTTACATTTGGTGATAAAGCAATTATGGAAAGAAGGTTCATTAGCTTTTTTTCAATGCAGAAAAAATACTTACCATGCGTATATGACCACAGATCATCAAACCCACATTCTTTGTGAAAGCATGGACAAGATGAACCAATGCAGGACGTGAGTTTGGAGCACCTGTCATAACAAGGCATTGAGGCCTAGAGTTTTAAATTTAAAAGAATAATTAGAATTCACTTATTTACTTTGTACTGATAAAAACAACTTTTAAGTCATTTGCAACCAACTTTAGAATTGAGAAGATAAACATCTTCACAGATCTCAGGACTGCAAACACATATCTGGAGTGAGAAATGAGGGACATTAAATTAATTTATATTGTACTGGCAACTACAAATCTTTCCCTCTCTGCTTATTTTACCAGAAACCAATTAATGGCAATATCTATTGAAATCCACTATTCAACTGAAATTATAATCACTAAAGTCTGGTGACAAGTTTCTACCTTCCCTAAATATGACTGACCACCTCAGATGTGCTATGAAATAAAGAGCCCAAGACCTGAAAAAAGACCCCCAAAATCTCCAACTATAAACCCAATTTTGATGGGTTTTTCTACTTGAAGTAATTTAAACTAACAAGGACAAATGCAAAGTCCTCTGCTTAGAAACAGTTAGTTGCATACATATATACAGAGAAACAACTGCCTAAGAGGGAGTACTACAGAAAGAATTCTGGGGCTCATAGTGAATCATAAGCCAAATACGAGTCAACAGTATAAAACTGTTGGGGGGAAAAATTCACTCCTGCAAATACATCCCAGAATTATGTTGTAATGGATAGGAGGAGTGCTGACCAGCACCTGGTGACTACGCTCAGGTAACTAGCAGAGGTGTTGGCCAGGGGGCCGGGAGAACTAATCGAGATAGAGGGTTGAAATTTGAATTGGATAGAGGTTCCCTGCCTGCTTTCTTTGTGTGGGAGAGAAACCAGGAGTTGAGACACATAGAATGATTTAAACCCAGGCAGGACTACTACATCTCCAAGGAATTCAGGTCATGGGAGTGGACTGGACAAAGAGAAAATTGGAAGTAAGGAAAAGTGAATCCAGTTGTGTTCAGAGTAATTTTTCTTTATTTTGTGGTTTGGTTTGAACTGCTCTGTGTGATTCTATGCCTCCCCTCCTCCTCCTTTACCTACCATCTAAACAATGTGCCGAGACTTTTCTCCATGTTTTGTTTTCCTAAATTGCTCGGTAACATCTAGCAACCCAGTATCAAGTTTATCTTTTGTTTTGTAATAAAAATAACTTTTTTTGAGGTGATGATTTGATTTTGTGTCCTAGGAGGTCTGTCTGTCTGTGTATATCTGCATGCCTCTGACTGAGGGATCAGCTACCAAAGACTGCAGCTTATTTTTCTCTTTTATTTTTTAAGCTCTTTTGGGTCAAAAGAGCTTAGGGTACCCTGGGGGTGATTTCAAGTGTTCACCCCTGGTTTTTAGGGACCAAAAAGCACTTGATGGTGGCAGTGATTCCGCAAAATCTGTATAGTATGATTCGGGGGGGGGGGAGTCTGTTGTAACCACTGCCGGTAGAGGCAAGGATTTGAACCTCTCTTACGGGTCCTCACCTTCTGCACTCGGAGTGCTGGAGTGGGGAACAGCCCTGACGGATGATTACAAGTAAGACTGGGGAAGGAATTCTTTTGCTCTACTCCAAGCTGATTAGGCCTCAATCGGAGTAGTGTGTCCAGCTGAGAGCGCCACATTTCAGGAAAAATATGGACAAATTAGAGATGGTCCAGAGAATAAAAAAAATGACTGAAGGTCTAGAAAACTTGACCTGTGACGGAATAGTTAAAAAACTGAAAAGAATTGTTTAGTCTGGAAAAGAAAAGACGGCAGGAAGACAAGATAACAGTTTTCAAGTACATAAATGTTTGTTACAAGGAGGAGGGAGGTAAATTATTCTCCATAATCTCTGACAATAGGACAAGCAGCAATGGGCTTAAATTGCAGCATGGACAGTTTAGGTTGGACATTATAAAGAAAAAAACTTCCTAACCATCAGAGTAATTAAGCACTGGAATAAACTGCCTAGGGAAGTTGTGAAATCTCCAACATTGGAGATTTTTAAGAGCAGGTTAGATAAACACCTGTCAGGGATGGGGATAATATTTAGCTCTGCCATGAAGGCCTCTTCAGATGTCTTCATGTCCTATGATTCTATAAGATTAACTGAATTTGATATACAAGTAAAGATACAAATATTCTTCAAAGTAATAGTTGATATGTGACTTTCAGATTCCTCTTTATATCAACAGTTAAGATGTTTAATACAAAGATTAAAACAAATAAGTTCAGATGTTGAAGCCAAACATTCGAGGTCAGGTTACAGATGGATCTGGCCTGTACTAAATTTACTGAAATAATGAAGAGCAGACCATAACTGAACAAGACAATGAAAATATGAATACTTATCGGCACAGAGGTCATAAAATCACTTGTCCTCACCTTTCATTTACCCTTTTTTGCCGGGGGGGGTGGGGGGGGGGGCACAGAAAAAAGTAACGTTCTCCATTCCAATTTATTGTAAAAGTAAGTACTTTCTCACATGCCATATTTCATTTTCCTCAAAAAAATTGCTAGTAATTTAACATCCATATTTATTCTAAATTACATAACCAAAAATTCTGATCTAAGGATTTAGCTAGCTTTCATTTCATAGCTTTATTTGTATGATTATTGTACCCACATCAACAAACCAACAAGCTTCCCTAATCAAAATAAGTGGGAAAGTCTCAGCCTTGCCAAGACGAAACATTTTTCTGGTGTTGTGGTTTTTAAGAACAAGAGTTGCCAGTAAAGTCATTTTAATATCCAGGCAGGCAAGTCAGTCTTGTACCTTATGGGTACAAAAACCAAAACATTCTTTACCATCAACTAATTATATTTTGAAACAAGAAAAAAATACTTCATAAAAAAAATCAAAAGAATTTCCAATCTGGTCCTAAAGGCCTGCTCATAAGCAGAAGTATGTTCACTCTTCACATCACGTCTTAAAGCATAACAATCAAAATTCAGCTGCCAATTTTGCTGTTTATGCACAAGGCAAATAGCCAACTTACTTTTTTTAAGCTGTATTTGCTAAGCAGCGATGACAGAGTTTTAGTAAAGTAATGTGAACACACAAAGTACATTAACAGTGTCATTTTAATATTTTATTGAAATTCATTCATAAGACTAGCAGGACTGCCTATTAGAATGGTTGCCTGACACTTCTCATTAAAGGACACCTTTTTCAGGTGATTATATCTTTGCAAAACTAACTGCTAGGGCTGAAATTTTCCTTGTCAGGTTGATTTTCATCCCCATGACCAGGGAAAATCCTCCATAAGGCTGATTTATTCTGAAAAAAAATTCAGTCATAGCACTAGAGTCCATTTTAAGGAAGAAAAAAAAAAAGGTAGAGAAATATATACTGTTTTATACATTTTATTCCATAATTGTTACTCCACTATGGAAATATACTAATTATTCCAGAATAGTGTAATAACGTACTTTTATCCAACACAGTGCCCACACAAGGAGCTATTTTAAAATAACTAATTGCAGAATAGCTTGCTCCTCAATAGTTATTCTTGTCAGCTTTCCCAGGCCCTGAAGGAATCTGCTAATCTAACCACTCAGAAGTCACAGAAGCCCCACAAGGTTGAGAGAGCAGGTATTTTCTCATTACATGCTTCTTTCAGATATGGGCAGATTTCCAAGGAATCAGCAAGAATTCTGCACTCCATGGCTGCAAACACTCCAAGGCTGTGGTGCTGTTGCAATCTCTGGCAAGAATAGATATTCTGCCAAAGTTCACAGACCAATTTATGCCAGACAATTTCATACAAGGAGTGGTGGATACTGAAAGCATCAAAACCCTACTTTGCTAAGTGCACCATTCAGTGGAAAGATTTTTCTAATCTCTACAGATGTGTACCACGCCTCAAGCATGAGCATGTTTGTTACCTGAAGTTTTTTACATGATCTTCCACGCCTGAGAGACGAACAGAATGCTGCAGTGCATTCAGGTAAGTCAATGCTTGTGTAGAGGATCCCCAGTTCACATCTGTGGGAAGATTTGTTTTAAATAATTTAATATTATGGCATAAGGTATTTTGACTAACCATTTTCTCAGACTAAAAATTCAGTGTCTGATTGTGTAATGCCATCATCAACTAAAAATTAGGTAAGATCAAATTAAAAACAAAGTACATTCCAACTGAAAGTAGGCTAAATCTACTTTAGGTTTAAATTAGGAAGAAAAACAGTTGAACTCTTCTGTAAAGAGGATAATGATTATGTAGTCAAATCAAGTTTTCTAGGTAACTAGCTGTTTGATATTACACAGTCAAATTTAGAAGTTACTTAACCGGCTCTATTTCAAATAATGCTACAGTATTTTTGTACAAATAGGTTTTGTAGTTACGCTATTCTACAGCAAAGGAAAGTTTTGCAATGTAAGCATTAGCTTAAAATCAACAGACAAACCTTTTAAATCATTATGAAGAAAACTAAGAAACTATCCTTTTAGACTATCACTGCATAAGAGTATAATGAGTTTAGTAAAATTAAAGAGTATAGAAATTAGGCATGTAAGCTAGGGATATAATAGTATAGCCAATTAACTGATAAGCAAAAGCCTATAGGCTACACACATTTCCCGCTCCCTCCTGCCAGTATATTTTTTAGCTGGCGGGCAAGCAGCCCAGATCATTTCCGGCTCACACCAGGTGCGGGAGCTCAGACCCCACCCCCAGACATGGGTGACAAGCAGCTGGTCTGCAAGGCGAGCTGGTTTTTAAATTGGCTCCCTTCGTGGACTAGCTCCCGCCTGGCACCCCACACAGAGGCAGCAGTGCAGAGTAGTAGAGGGCTCCTCGGGAGTGGGGCTGGAGCGCACTGGCTGCTGGCCCCACTGCTGGGGACTACAGAATAGTCAAGTAACCGACAAGGATTCATGATGTTAATCAGCTATTCAATTAACTTATATTTAACATCCCTAATGCAAGCAAACAGTTGACTACTCACATTTCCCCCCTGCTTGCTGTCTCTGTATCAGAGGCAGCAACAGGGGTGGGAGGGCAGGAGCCAGCCTAAAAAAGCCGATTCCCCCCAGCACCGTCTCCATGGTGCTGCCTGTCCTCCCCCCATGCTTACTGCCTCTATCAGAGGCAGCAGGGTGGGGAAGGGGATGGAAGAGGCAAGGAGGCTACTGCAAAGCTGCCTCTGCCCATGGCGGGCCCAGGCTCACCACGAGCAGAGATGTGGAGCATCACAAGATGTGGAGCAGCCCCTGTCCATGGGCTGCCTGCGCATCCGGCTCCTACTACATTTAAACTGTAGAGCAGCAGTGGGGGTAGCTCCTGGACCCGGTGTGAGCTGGGACTGAGCGCCTTCCTTTATCAACTAATCATGTAGTCGATACAATTTGTATCGACTACATGATTAGTTGATAAAGGAAGGCGCTCCCCAGGGGTAAGGAACCTTTTTTGGGTTGGGTGTCACTCATCCACAGAAAAATTAGTCAGGGGCACACAAGTCAGGAGTGCAAAAAAAACAAAAAAAAAATCCTCACAGATGTGGCTCTCGAGTGAGAAGGAGGAAAAACTCCCTACATTTCCCTCACACACCAGAGCCTAGGTGGGCTCAGGCTAGTAGATTTGGTGTGTTCCATCCCCATGGGCTCCCTAATGCTGGGGGGCAGGGCCTGAGCCTCAGGGACTGAACCCAAGCAAGACAGGGGCCGCATCTGGCCCCTGGGCGGTAAGTTGCCCACCCTTGGACTACACGATTAGCCAATTATCCACTTTTTAACTTCCTTAATAGAAATCTGGTCTCATGCTCTGATGCACAGTGTAAATTTTGTAACTGAAATAACAAAACAATTTTAATTCTTTTAGCAGGGGAATGGATGAGTTGGATTTTAAGAGCTACTACATTCAGAGAATTTTAATTTCAAGGAACTCTCTCATATTTTATTATAGGCAGGGCAGGTCATTTGATATCTTAAAGTTTCCGGACACTCCTCATAATAAGCAGGGCCATACCAAATTCCTGGCCATGAAACACACAGCACAGACTGAAATCTGGTCTTGTGTGTTCTTTTTACCCTGTACTATAGGGATTTCATGGGGGGAGACCAGCATTTCTGAAACTGGAAGTCATGACTCAAAGAAGGGTTTCTGGTGGATCATAAGGTTATTGTAAAGGGGTTGCAATATTGCCAGCAAAATTTCTGCACTACCTTCAGAGCTGGATGGCCGGAGAACAGCAGCTTCTAGCCAGGCGCCACACACTGAAGGCAATGCCCTGCCAGAAGCAATGCCGAAGGGTGGCAATGCCATACCACGCCACTCTTACTTCTTCGCTGCATTTGGCGGCACTGCATTCAGAGCTGGGCACCTGGCCAGCAGCCATCATTTTCTGGCTGCCCAACTCTTAAGACAGCTCTGCTGCAAGTAGTGGCACAAAAGTAAGCGTAGCAGTACTGCACCCCCTCTGTAATAGCCTTACTACCCCCACAATTCTTTTTTGGGTCAAGACCCCCACAATTACAACACTGTGAGAGTTCAGGTTTAAATATATGAAATTACATTTATAATTTTTAATATCGGATGACCATGAAATGGACCATAATGGACCATGAATTTGATAGAACCATAATTATAAGACCCTCTTTTAAGTGAAATTTTAGGAAGGAGAAAGTCTTAAAAAGTGTGTCTTAAGTGAATTTTTTTTGAAAAATCAGTCAAAATGCTTTAGCTTCAGAGAACAAGGCTAGGGAAAAATAGGTTTTCCCCAAGTTAAAAAATTCTGCCTCTAGTTTCCATGTGCTTTGGATCAGGGGCTCAGATTTTGGCATGAGGTGGCTTTTATATGCCAGGAATATGCCTTTTGCTGTCCTCATGGAAATCTGCTCAAATTTGGCTATGTTATAAGCCTTTCGTGGGGAAAAAAAAATTAGTCTGCACATGCTCAATGACTTTTTAAAAAAATTAGCAACTGAAATCTCCAAGATCACATTCTAACTGAGGATGCTCAAGCCTCTAAACTAGATGTATAAAGTATTCAGATACTCTAGCAATAAACACAACAGCAGAACCTATAAGGAAATAATTCTGTTTCCAGAATAGGGTTTGAATAATGTGTATTTCAGCTTCCATACCTATTTGTTTTACATTTAGCATTACAGCATATATTCTCTCTCTTCAGATGATAGTCAATGAAGATCAGCAGTCCACTTTAAGCCAGGTTTCTGGCTTTCTGACAAGAAGAGCCAAGCCAACAAAATTTTTAAAAATTATGCAAGTTTTTTTTAGTAGGTTTCCACCACTATCCATGTTTCACAAACAAGATATAAAAATACAATATCACAGCTATATCAGATGCATATGTCTTTTCTGCATATGCTTTTACTGTTTAGACTTGCAACTTAAAACAATACTTTATATTTGTTGGCATTATCATCCATAAATTCTATTTCTTCTGTGAGATCTTTTTAAGAAGTAACAGGATAGCTCAGTTTGGAGCCTGGTTCTGCCAAATCAAGCAAATGCTCTTTGCTTATGTGCTAGTTAGTTGTTTAGATCCATGTTAACTTCCAGATTTTTCTTTTAAGTATTCCTTAAATTCTTTGTACTTTCTGTATTTTGTTTTGAACTCTTCATTTTACATGAACCTTTTTGATGTTCCAAAATAGACATTATTTCTCATCTTTGTTCCCATATTTACCTTTCATAAAAGCTGTAATGTATGGGGAAACTTAACTTCTGTTATTCAAGAACTTTATACAATTTCAAGCCCAATACTTGGTGATTTCCTTATTTCTAATTTTAGCAAAATTCTTTAGCCCAGCTAGCTCTGTTTCATCTCATTCTAATTTTGAGAACATCTTCAACCCTACTATTTTTACAATGGTTTTGCTATTTCGCTATGACGTCTGGTCATTCATAGTTCTAGATATGGCTTATCAAGACACCATCCCTAATCTGATGCCATTCCATTCTGGAATAACAGTGGAGGATCCTCTTTCAACAAGGCATATTGCACTTCCATGATCTCTCTGCAGAAACAAAGTTATAGTCCCTACTGTCAAATATCACTCAAAACTCCTCCCAAATGCACCAGCAATGCACATTACTTCCTCTCAATTTCTCTTACACAGATCCTTTGGATCACATTGAGTACATTAACTTGTGAATATAGTTAATGCATCAGAGAGTCCTTTCTCTTAATGAAAAAAATTGAAAACAGTTTCTTCTGTAACTGATCATGCAAATAAAATAGTAACTTTAAACACAAAAATACAGCATTTAACAAAATTAGATGATCAGAATGTCTCAAGTCTGCTGAGTTAAAAAAAACATACCCACCTGGTTTCTTGTAAGTGACATAAATATAGAGTCCAAGGACTATGACATACGTTAGCAATGCTGCCCACCAATTAATGACGAACATCACTATGCAACAAAGAATTGCTCCAACAAGGGAAACCCACATATTGTAGTACTTAAAAGCAGGACGCCAACCTAATCAAAGCAATGAAAAGTTAAAGTTAATGGTTTAGTATTAAGAGAGGGTATGTCTACACAGCAAAGTTATTTCGAAATAACAGCCATTATTTCAAAATAACTTTCCTAGAGTCTACACAAGCCAACTGCTATTTCAAAAATTAATTCAAAATAGTGGAGGGCTTATTTCAAAGTTGGTAAACCTCGTTTCATGAGGAATAGCCCCAATTTTGAAATTGCTATTTTGAAATAAGCGCTGCGTAGATGCTTATTTCGAAATAGGGGGCCTCCAGCCCTTCCCAGCGTGCCCTACTGGCCGCCCTGGCCACAAGGTAACTTCTGACCTGATGCCCTGCCGGAACCAGTTCCAGCTGGCCTTAAATGAGATTCAGAGTCAAATCAGTGTGGATGCGCTATTTTGAAATGCATTTTGTGTGTAGATGCGTTATTTCGAAATAAGGTATCAAAATAACTATTTTGAAATCAGATATTTTGAAATAACGCTGTAGTGTAGACATAGCCAGAGACAGAGTAAAAATATATTAAAAACCTCTGGCACATATTTATCCTTAAAGCTCATTCAATAATTTTTTGCAATATTTCAAAAAAGAAAGCTGCAGCTATGGTTCAAGGCTAGGAGTAGAAATGTTTACATGGCCACAAGGATAGGTCACTTTTTAAAAGTGGAGTTTGATGTTATTTCTGTGCTAGATGCTCCCAACAGCCTAGTGAGTAGAAATATTTGACAAAGAGGTCCATTCATGTTTGCTTTTTGCTTTGCACTATACCTTTAGAAGATAGTACATCGTGAATCACAATGCTAGCGACTGCAGGTGGATGTTACTTTTTAGTTCCACATCATCACTCCAATTAAACTAACTAGTACTAGTAGTTAACTACTTTTAATGTTTTCATTTATTTGAATAAGAGCAACTCCTGAGCATTCAAAGAAAAAGGACAAGTGTCAGGTGTACAGTATGCCAGACTGTGAAAGAGAAGTGCTGCAGTTGCCAATGTCTGACACCATGAGTTGCTGAAGGACTGTTCAGGAGTAAGGGTAAGGATAATCTGCTCTGATGCTAATGGACTCAATCATGATATGAGCTGGTGGGGACTCTACCTATTTAATAACCACTGAAGGTGCTAACAGCTCCCTGAGTGGTATCCTTCCTGTTTTAGGTATCTATTGACTTTGATTTTTATCTGCTTAGGTTTAAGTACGCATTCTCCAGATACTTAATGATGCTCCATCTCCCACTCCCGTCCCTTTTTCTCTCTCTCCCCTCTCCTATTTATTTTGAGTTTTCATATCCCCAACTCATAACTCCGGTCATCTGAAGAAGTGGTCTGTGCCCACGAAAGCTCATGATACCATCTACATGTTTCGTTAGTCTATAAAGTGCTACCAGACAATTTGTTGTTTTTTCTGTAACAAACTAACTCGGCTACCCCCTAATGCTCTGAGAAAGACAGCAGTGTATATTTAGGCTTGGAAGCATTAGATTTTTAAAATCAGTAGACATCAATATACATTTTACTGTACACACAAACCCACAAAAATATTTCCTTCGATAATCAAAATGTACAAATAAACACTGCTTGAGTACTTAAAAGTTTGATTGAAGGATATTTTATATTATATTGACCATTGTAAGCATTAAAACACAAATGCTTTACTTTTTTAAAAATCTCAGTGTCTATTATCATTAACTGACTGATCCTCCCTCCATAGTTTCCCAGACCTATGAAAATCTGAACTGATTAAAAATGCTTAAAACTCACGATTTTGCACAACTGAAAAGTTAACATAAAAATAAAAATATGCTTAAAAATAAGTACTGATTTTATCCATTTACATTATGAAAACATAAAAATCAAATTTTGTCAAGAATTAGTTGCTAACTATAGCTAATCTGCAAATACTGCATCATCATTATGATCTACAGATACACTATTCAGAAGTAAATATACCCATGCAGGTTGACCTAAAACTCAAAATATGGATGCTTATTTACATATATAATTTAGCAAGTTCAACTATAAATAGGGATAAAATTAATAAATTGAGCCCACATGTATGAGTAAATCCTGAGTGTATAAGCAAAAGAATAAAACAAATGTACAAGATTGCCCAAACAGAAATGGAAGGCAACTTATTGAACCTTTGCAAGTTTGGCCCTAGACAGAGTGAAGATGACGCTTTAAAAACGTTCCAACCTAAACTCAGTAAGCTAAAGACTGAAATAGTACAAATTCCTATTTATCTTGAACAAAATTTTTTATAGGCATAACAATAGTTTTGCTTACTGACAAAAATGAAAAATTGAAGCATAACCACCCTGTTTCTTGCAACTAGGGTCATCAAATTTTAAGCCCCAGGACACAGAAAACACTAAAACGAATTTTTTTTCTTGGTGGGCAAGTAGACTCTACAAATAGATCCCCAGGCTGTGACAGCACCAACTACAAAACTCCTATTACAGGGGTGGCCAACCCATTACAGGCAGAGCCAAAATAGTTGTGAATATAGCGCAAGGAGCCGGAGGGGAAAAGTTGTTGAGGGGGAAAAAAAAAGGGGGTAGGGGGGAGAGACACTGCCCTTTAGAGGCTTTTTGGCCACATCAGGCTCCCACCGGCCAACGCCATCTTGAAGACGCCAGATGGCTCCCCTGCCCCGGAGAGCACAGGGAGCCAGGGGCCGATTCCAGGGGCGCAGGGGTTGCACCCTGGGAAGGTGGAAGAGCCACATGTGGCTCACAAGCCACGGGTTGGCCACGGCTGTCCTATTACCTAAGAAGCTACTGTAGTGTCAGCCTTATGTAGGGGTTTGATTCCACTTGTCTAGTAATTTTTCTAAACTTTTTATTTTATTACATTCTTCAGTTAGTTGAATTCATAACTTTTATGCAAAAATACTTTGTTTCTAGAGCACTTTTAAAATGTGTTCAATCCCCAAATATAAAATTCCTACCTGGAGATTTTGCAAGAGAGGCATGGAATACAGAGAAATTAATTAAGGCATATGAAGCCAAGAAAAAGTTGGAGATTATTGGAGCAATGACATTCAATTCAGCTGTAAAAAAAAGAAAACACAAAGTTATTAAGCTTTTTGTCAAACTGCTTTAAAAATTCCAGGGCCAAACATTTGTTGTTATAATGTCCTATGGATGTAACCTTTAATGGCGCATCGAGCAATTATTCTGCAGCATTTGAGGATGTCCCCAGAGCAAAGAGGGTCTTGGAAGATTCAAGTATGGGTATGGAATACCAGAAGCATCACTTAGGCTCTCTGCAACTAGTCTCAGTCCGACTACAAAACAGAGAGGGGTGCAACCTTTGCACACCTCTGCAAGGAGGAAACTCACTCATCTCCCCTTTTCCTTCCTAAACGCAATAAGAAGTGGAAAATTGTGGGGCTCTCCTTTTCATCTGGACACAGAGCAGCAGTAGTAGCCACCATTACTAGTCATTTGCCAGCAGAACAAAGGACTAAAATCGAAGATACAGGTCAAGAACATGCCACATTAGTCCACTAGGACCCTCTTCATTCTAATGAAATCTCCAGAACACGTGTCCTTGGTCTTGGTCTTTCCTTCCCCAAGAACCCTCAAAAAATGCAGAGTAAACAAGATGAGTAAGAAATAAAAGTAAAAACAACAACTTTTAAACATAAGCAGTCTAGAAAGGGGCCAGAAGATGATGGGGAAAGAGCTATCTGCCAGCAAAGAATATATTACGCCCTGTGGCAGCTTCAGGAGAATCTTGCATATCAGTGGTGAATTGGTTAGAAAACTCTGAAATCCCATCTGTGCAAGCTTACCACTTAAGAAAACTCACTAATGTAGGATTTAGTACAGTGAAACCTTTGTTATCCGGCACTCTGTTAACCAGAAAACTTTGTTAACCATCATTGCCCCCAGCCACAATACTGTCACATCTTCAGGTGCACTGGCCTGGCTTGGTTTACCATGATTGGCTTAACAATTTTTTATTTAAGTGGTACTAATCATCTTTAACTCAAAACAGAAATGTGAGACCAACTGCCTCACACTACAAAACTACTAATATTAAAAACTTGAGTTTTACTATTATCATCCATTGGTTTTTCCTAGGTTGATGAGACTCTGATAACCGGAACACCCTAATCCCCGAGCGTGCCGGATAATACAGGTTTTACTGTATATACAGGTTGTACCTCCCTAAACCAGGAGACTCTGGTCTGGCAACATCCATGGTCCAAGCAGGACCACGGACCCTGGAGGCAGGGCAGGAGTGCAGCAGAGGGGCCAGTGACTCAGCTGGAAGCCCCATGCAGGGCAGGGAGTTCTGGCCCCACTGGTGGAGCTCCAGCTATGGCACTTCGGCAGCAGCCAGGGAGCTCTGATCCCCGCCCCGGCCAGGGAGCTGCAATCCCAGCAGCAGTCGGGCCCGAGGCAGCTAGAGAGCTCCAGCCCCGGGGAAACCCCGGCCAGGCAGATGGCAGGGGGTCTGGAGTCATGCTGGAGCAGAGGGGCAGCATGAGTCATAAGGGGAGGGACCTCCCTTGGTCTGGCAAATTCCCTCATTTGGGACTGGTCAGGTCTTGAGGGTGCTGTACCAGAGAGGTGCAGCCTGTAGTATATATTTAAAAATGTAAACAAAAAAGGCTTTCCCATCATACAACAGCTCTCTACAATAGGCTAATGAATAAGACAGTATAATAGGGTTGGTAAAGGACTAAAAGAAAGTCTTATTAGCTAACGTCTGTAGAAAACAGGTGGTTAATGTAGACTAGTAGTGGCCGAGATGAATCTGAAGTAATTTCTGAAGATGTGGGAGAACAATGCTTAAACCCTATTCACTGAACAGATTTCCAAATAGACGCAAACACCCAAAACTTTTAAAATAAAAATCTAGCCCCAGATTCCATGGACATTGTCATCCAAGCATAAAACAGTACAGTGTTTAACATAACAAGAATACTTTCACCAATTTTACTCCAATTTAAACTAACTAACCAATTAAAATGAATCCAAGAGCAATCAAAAATGTGAGAATATATCCTCGTAATGGTTCGTTGTTCTTCCCATAGCCTTTAGCAAACATTAGAAGACCTGGATAGATATTGTCCTTGCATAAAGCCTAAGAAAGAAAAAATGAAGTTAGTATGGTATAATTAAGATTAGATACACACTAATGCATTCAATGAGAACTGGTGTCCAGTTAGAGCATAATAGGACATGCTGACTTTAGTTTTTATTCCGCCTTTGCATTGCTTCTTGATCTTAGAGTAACTGGCACCTTCTCATTCCTCAGTTTCCACCTCTATCAATACAAGGATAACATTTGTTATATAACAGTACAGGTAGAACCTCTGTAGTCCAGCACTCTCAGGACCTGACCACTGCTGAACTAAAGAATTTGCCTGGCCACAGGAGATCAACCACATCCTGGGGGCCCCCCATCCCTGGCCTGGAGCTCCACAAACACCTCCTACCACATAGGCTGCACTTCCCAAAAGCAGAATTCTCTGGTCCAGCAACATCTGTGGCCCAGCAGGACCACAGATGTTCCTTGATCAGAGAATCCTGGTAGACTAGTGTCAGGAGGGCAATTCAGGAGGGGCCGGGCTGAATCAGTGGGACCAGGCAGGGACTGGAGCTGGCAGCAGCCCCCGGCAGCTCCTGACAGCCTGTGGCACTGGGTCCGGGTCGAGGCAGCCCCCAGCAGCGCTAGATTAGAGCCCTGGGGAGACTGTGGAAGTGGAGTCAGAGCCTATGGGCAGCCCACAGCAGCAGGATTAGGGCTGGAGCTGGTGGCAGCCCCAGCAACACACAGCAGAATGGGGCTGGGGCCCCGGAGCTCCGGCGGAAGCTGGGCTAGAGCCTGAAGGCTGCTGCAGGGCTGGGACCAGAGCCCCTGACAGCATGACCTGGGCCATAGCCAACCCCCAGCAGCCCGGGCTGCTGGAGCCCAGGAGGCAGTCTGGCCAGGGCAGCTGAAGCTGGGTCATCAACCCAGCAGGGGCTGGAAGCAGTCGTTCCTTCCCCCTGCCCCCCACACACGCACACAACTGGAAGTCAGCTGCTGGAGGCTGTGGCAGGGAACCTTCTTTAATCTGGCAAATTCCCTGGTTTGGGACCGGTCAGGTCCTGAGGGTGCCAGATAAGAGATGTCCAACCTGTAGTCCGAGTTTGGGGCAGTAAGAGGCACGGCCAGGGATCAGGGAACAGTGCAGAAAACTTGGCCCCCAAGAGAACATCTGGCTAACTAAAACCATGCAAGATCATAGATGTGGCCAGACCAGAGTGCGCCGGACTAGGAGAGGTTTAATCTATAGTAAAAAGAGTCACAGTTTAATCACTTTTTATTGAACACTGAATCAAGATTTTCATCAAGATATGGAAAATATTCTCAAAACTTCTCTCTTGCTGCTTTATTGTACTGCTTGTGCGTCAAACCCTTCTCCTCACTTCCCTCTGTGGCTTCCTGCTGCAGGATCGCTGGATTTGGGGGGTTGTTTCTCTGTTTTTGTATAAGTATATAGTATTCTTTCACGATCCTCAAACATGAAGCACTCCTACAGTAACTCAACGGCAGTTACTCAACATACACTCACGCAGAGAGAGCACGTGCTGGGGTGGGGTGGGGCATTATCTTTAACTCTGGAAAAACACAGAACCCTTTATTACATACCTCAATACCACAAATAAGGAGTGAGGGGAAACATGTAGCATAACATGACCTTTCAGCTACAGCAACTAATCAAGCATGAAGTAATTTATTAAAAAAAAAATATATATATATAATTCCCACTTCACAGTCTTGCTGAGTGTTTGGTATAAAAGTTCCCTGGGAAAGATGATTTACTGATTCTACAATTTTACTTAATTATTACCACCATATCATTAAGCTTTCTGGATTGCAACCAACTGCAGTGCATTAGCTCCAAATAGAAACCACCAGTAGATATGGAGTATATGCAATTAATAACAGCATTAAAAAGAATGCAGTACTCATTAAAAAAAAAAAAAAGGTGCCAAACTATCAGTTTCTCTATCCACAGAAAAGACACGGTCAAGAGTGGAATAAACTATTCCATACTGTCAAGCAACAAATCCCTTACCTCTGACCTAGAGCAGTGTTTCTCAGAGTGGTTTCGTGGAGCACTTTGAGAAACACTGATCTAGAGGAACCACCCTAGCAATCAACGAACTCTGAACCAATTCAATCGATGGCCTCAGTGCAAGGACTGCCAACACTAATCCCTGCCTAAAACAAACTGGATACACAACGCTGCGCTGTTAAATGGCTATGTTATCACTTACAGCAAAGTAAACAATTCTGGTTTGAAGTTTTGGCGGGTAAAAGCTTAAAGGGCTCTATGCTCAGATGGAAGAGGCTGTGCATCAGCAGCAGCAGCAGCACTACAAATATGCATAAGATGACATGGTAGCAATATTTTTTCTTCTTTAAATTCTAAAACAAACCACACTAATCTTTGGTTGCTTCCACATACTAACAGTTTACCTTGCTTTTCAACGCTCAGATATGAAAATCAACAGAGGTGCCACTATTTAGGGGCTCAACTGGCCTGCCATGAGACCAGAAACCAGAGTCAAAGGCTGAGGTGGCACTCAGTACAGAAAGATGCCCCTTTTTGTCCAGGATTCCAGATTTAGATGATATGGAACTGCTGAATCCGGTAATTCAGAAAAACTTGGCTAAATCTCTTTGCACCAAAAACTCCAGGCCAGAACCATGCACTACAGAATCTCAACTCTACAGACTGCAACACCAGACATATGGTAAATAAAGGACCTTATGTCATAAGAGCATATTTGAAATGTAACTAGCTCCATTTTAAAACACTGGAACCATTATTAGTTATTCTACTCAAACAGAAGACAAGGTGTAGAACTCGAGTAATATGAACCAAGACACCAATATGCAAAAACTCCCTATTCCATATATTTCGGTTGGAAGTTATTTTGTTATGAAACAAAGACATTATATATGCTTACCTGAAAAATCTTTGGTGCACTCACTAAAGATGCCAGTGCAGAAGAAAGGGTGGCTGAAAAGATGCCAGCAGAAATTAGTGGTGCAAATCCTGATACCATGCTCATTACCTGAAAGCAGAACAACAACAATTTTAAAAAAATATATCTTACAAAATGGACTGAATAAATATCTGCCGCTAAGTAAAACAATTACTTTGGTAAAAACAAACTGGAATTCTGTAGACAAATGTTTTGGTTGAATGCCTTCAGACCTATTACAACAGCATTCACTCAACACTGCCTATAGAATTTTGTTTCTACAACTCCTAGATTTTTTCAAATACCATTTACCATTCAAGATGAGAATATTTCAGGATAATAAATGCTAACTTTTTTATTCCAACTAGAATTTTCTTAAGTCAATACATATGATTTCTGAAAACAGACTGTTAGCTGCCAATATTTGTTATCTGCTCTGTTAAACCAAGTCTAAACTCTGTAGATAGAGAATCAGGTGGGATAAACTTAAATGTATAAACTTGCAAACACAATGCAACTACCAAGTGCATCAAAAAAATGTCTCAAATGGTCTGAGGAAAGAATTTATTTTCATGTTAGTTACATCAATAAGAATAATAAGTCAAAAGAGATTGCAGTTTTAAGAGAAGTATTTTAGCTGTTTGACAAAATACTGTATTTTACAAAGGCTTCAGGTATAGTAATTTCTGTCAGTCAGACACCATTTCTGATACCTAAGATCCTGAAGAAAAGGAAGTCATGCTGCTGAAGAGCTCTCCCCAGTATCAGTCTCAGATTTTAGACTGTGGAAGCTCCACCTGGAAGGTGGCCAGAATCCTGGAGACAGAATCTCTTAAAAATCTATATATGGGGAAACTGTTTCAGTTGGAATCTTCCTCAGGGAAATTATCCCCACCCTTCTCAGGAACTGCATCCCTGCTTACACAACTGCTAGAAGCTAGAGGGAAGAACTCTTTAAAAAGAAGGAAGGCCTGTTTGTGGAAGAATACCTGCCCATAAGACTCAAACAGCCTTTTCCACCTAACACTGGAAGAACAGGCAATTAGCAGGAACAGAGGAGACACTAAAAAAGCAGGTGCCGTATGTGAAAAATATCAAGTTGGCATAGCTGCTAAGAGATGAGTGTTACAAACCTAGGGTTGCCAACACTATTTTTCAAGAATACAGGACAGACATGATGAACAGGCAGTTGAGCCACATGTGCATCGTGTTGTAATCCCATGTACCATCATAACATTCCCAGATGACACATGGGACTAAAGGCATTCTGTAGTGATTTAGTATGGGACTGGCAATTTTTTATTTAAATAATGAATGTCCCTTATAATCAGGGCTTAACAAACCGCGGCGAAATCTACTCGCCAGCCCCGCACTCCGCATGGCCACACCCGCATTGCGCATGCGCACGCCGCCGGTGAACGGGGCGACCGGCTGAAATCTACTCACCATGGGCAAGTAGATTCACTGATTTGTCGAGCCCTGCTTATAATACAGGTCTGTTGGCAGCCCTCTGTAGCAGGTAATTAGGCACACTGGTCCCCACACTCCCAACCCACATATGGCCAGGTTTACAGAGAAAATCAATATGAGATACGCAGCTCCAGTTATGTGAACTTTGCTGTTGGAGTCAACATACCTTGCACCGATTTTCTGGGGCAGCCCCACAGCAGCAGTCAATGAGAGAAATGTTCCTGTTGACTTCCCTTACTCCTCACAAGAGTAAACAACTCTGATGAGAGCGAGTACCACCATCCATGGGAGTGCCCTTAGCATTCGGTTTAGCGGGTCTTTACTAGACCCACTAAATTGAACCCTGGCAGATCGATCACTGGAGCATCAATCCTCTGGTAAGTGGAGACAAGGTCTAAGAGACCAACAGAAAAAGCCAAAAATTACAGGGAAATCTGACTGAAGAGCAAAAAAATTATATCTTCACAAAGTTCTGCATGGTTCGCTCTCTCAGGCTAAGAAAAAGCCTTAATCCTGTGGTACGTAAGACTTGGATGGAGGAGGAAGAGGAAGCCTGAACTTATACTATCTCCAGAGAAATAAGAATAGAGAAGAAAACAAACAAATCCCTAAAGATCTGATTTCATGAGCTCTTGGTCTGTTATTTGGTGGAAAGGGGAAGGAAGAGAAAATGAGAAATCCTTAAAGTCATTGGATCTAGTACTTAGTTTGCTGGAGGAAAGAACAGTGTTGTAGTGGTCATGAGATCTACTCTCACTTGCAGGTGTGCATTAGAGCTTCAATAACCCCAGTATTTTAACTATAGACCACATAAGAGAGTAGTATGGTAAGGTCCAGTCTGACTAAGGGGAAAAAATTGCTCCCCTCACAGGACCAGGAGCATAAAATCTCTGCTGATGGTCCAATATTTTCTAACAAACATTTATTTCATAGACTTTAAAAGCCAGAAGGCACCTGTGTGATCATCTAATCTGCTCTCCTGCATAACAGATCATAAAACTTCAAAATAATTCTTGCCTGAACTAGAGCATCTCCCTCTTCTCTCTCTTTATATAACAGAATGATGTCATTGCACTCTCTGACTATGAAAGCTGACAGAGCAAGGGGGGCTGGCAAGTGTAGCAAGCATGAGGCACAGCCTGCTAGAAGTTTAAAAAAATCCAAACTTGATTTAAGAATTACGAGTAATGGAGAATCCACCACAACTTTTGGTGTATTTTTTCCAGTGGTTAATTACCCTAATTGTTAAAAATGTGCTCCTCATTTCCAGTGTTTGTCTTGCTTCAGCTTCCAGTCATTAGAACTTGAAATACCTTCATCTCCTAGACTGCATCTGCAAACATTTGCTCCCTATATAGGCACTTGCAGACTGAGACACCCTTTAACCTTTTCTTTGTTAAGCTAAATAGTTGAGCTCCATGAATTTGTCGTCATATGGGATATTTTCTAATTATTTAAGTCAATCTCATGGCTCTTCTCAAAACCCTCTCCAATTTATAAACATTGTTCTTAAATAGTGCCCTTTGTAAGTCTCTCTAATTAATCCTCCTCCTTTATCTTTCACATTTTCCATCTTTCTTCACAGAAATAGGACTAGAAAAAAGTAGTAGAGGACCAAGCAATGATTATTCTTCCAATGAATGTGGCCAAAAAATCCCTAAAGAATGAAGCCTGGAATTTTGTCAAGAGTAAGGAGGGAGTTTTCTTTGGTTTCCTAGCCACTTCAGCTAGAATGCTAACTATAAAAGAACCTTATATTCCAGGATGGTAAAAGAGGGAATGTATAAGAAAAGCCTCAGTATCTAATCAGGTAGGTGAGTAAGGAGAAGCTACTAGGATGCTACCTAATGGAAGACTAGAATGGTACCAGAACTTCTTTTCAGTTATGCAAATGCTATTCAGGTTAAAGTAAAGATGTGATAATTATTATAGTATGACAATAAGAGCACAAAAAGGTAGCAAACAAGGTAAAAAAATGAAATGAAACGGAAGTTGTAAATGTGAAATACACACACACACACACACACACACACACACACAGGTGCCATCTGAGAAAAAACAAATTCTAGCTGCATATACTCTAAATGCAGAAGAGAAGGATTCTTTTTGAGCAAGTTTAAGTTGCTTGTTAATTACATTAGCTATACAATATGATTGAACAGATTATGGACCTACAATTAGTCTCCAACTAATAATGTATGGTGTTTACATTTTAAGTTTACAGTTCCAATTTAGTTCTAATAGATCAAGCATCAATGTTAAAGAAAGAAGGCACCATCAGTTAGTATATTGTTTGCAATCTCAAACAAATAAGGAATATTGTCAATGAGTAGAGCATGGAAAAGAAATCTGTCTATAGTCAGAAATACTTCAGTGTTAATATGGAAAGATTACATTTGAAGAGGAATATAATGTACATCCTACTGTGACATATATTGGAGGACTTTCAATATGCAACGTTGTAAAATCAGACATTTTTCATGTGCTGCCCTTGAAATCTTCATATTGTACCTGAGGCCTCTAATTACTCTTTAGTATATGGGCACAAATTGATAAATACAACAGCTTTTCTACCAAGTTAATTTATCTATTTCATTCTTTATACTGAGTCATCTCACATACAAGAGATATAGCAATTAGATAATTTCATTCCAATGGCTCTTTGTATTATAAAGATTTTAATACTTGTGAAACTCGTTCATTATGACAAAAATGCTATTTTAAAGGCCTACTCTGTCAAATTACGAGTGACAATAAACATACAAAAGTCAAGAACTTTTTTCTATTGTATGTTACCTCTCGCTGTCATACAATAACGCCTATGGAAATTAAGATGTGAAACTGCATATTTTAAAATGGTTACAACTTAACTACTAGAGCTACTGTTCTGTGCATAAGACAGATTGAGACTGGCAGAAGACAGACAGACTATTGTACCTTTGATAACATCTTGAAAATCTGATTGGCATTTTCAGTCACTTGGCGAAACCCAACATTTGTACCTTTCAAACATAATATCAATGTCAGAATGAGATCATGCATCGCTTGCACTGAATGAATACTTCTTTCATCCTAGAAGCCTTACCCTTCCTTACTGACAAGGGGAGCAAAGGGGTCAGGAGGAGAATAAAGAAATTCAGCATTAAACACTGTATGTGCCCAAGTGAATCAATTGTTTTTACATTGACAATGAAGACTAGAAACACCCCCATAATAGTCCACTGTTTAAAAAAAATGAAACCAAGAAAAACATCTTCATGCATTGTGCATATTTAATGTATACTTAAAGAATGTTTTATATATAAAACACATGCTAATTATAGCTGTATGTTACTGAAGTTCAAATGTAATTTGATTAATAAATAAAAAACTGCCACATTCCTGCAAGTCATAAGATTACTGTGTCATTACTTGCTTTGGAAGATGCTTTCACTGTTATAAAATTACAAAAACCTGGTTTCAGAACACACATTATCACTTGATCTCAGAAAATGGAGCTTAGGCATTAGAGTTCATGGAAAATAAAGTTGATGGAATAAATATTGCAGCAAATGGGTTAGAGAAACAGGATTTACAGATGCAAGTTGCTATGATTAAGAAAAAATATTTTTAATAAAGAAATCAAATCTCTCACTTATGAAACTTCAATATGTTTACTAAGGATGACAGAAGTCATGAACATATTTAAAAATAATTCCTATTATATTAACAATTCATAGATTTTCCTATTGTATTGCTAGGCACTTTGAATATTCAAGATGGCAATTCAAACTCTTGTATGTAAGGGATGAAGCTGTACAACTCCTGTGACTTGTGATGTTAAAAAAAAAAAAAATCCTCAACTAATTACAGATGTAATACTGAAACCATCACATTCCGTAGTCACTATTTAAGCTAGTGTTAAGGATGAGCGTACATATGACAGGCCTGGGCAATGAAACAGTGGCCATTCACCAGGGTTAGTCCCTGGAGTGCCGCTGCCACTGTATTTACCTGCACCTCTGGTGATCGCATTGTCTGGGAACGGTGATCAATGACTAACAAGAGATGCAATCCCCCATACCTATGAAGGCATAGGTAAATATGGTAAGCATGGAGGCCTGCTAGGGGCTAATCCTAGCAGACCAGATCTGGCCCACGGGCCGGTATTTACCCATCCCTGACATATCAAGTAACATTATACACAAACCAAAGTTATAAGAATGCTTAATCATGAAGGAAACAAGCACTGCACAAACCCAGGATAGTCATTAAGGTTAAACTTGATCCTAAGGATATTTGTAGGAGGGACTTTACTAAAGAAGGCTAACACTTCTGCCTTCATATTTTCCACATCTCTGAGGGATGTAGTTATACCAACGTAAGCCGGTAGTATAGACCAGTGCTAAGTGAGTCTCCTTTGTCCAGAGTCAATGCTTCACATTACTCTAATGCTAATTAAAAGAATTTGGAAGTCCATTCCAAATATGAAAGCAACAACATCAAATTCAAAACTAATTTTTTTTAAAAATACCCCAAAAGATGCATTTAATGGAGGAGACTGCTAAACATAATTACCATGACTAAACATCTAATAAATTGATATTTTAAGCAACTTACATTAAAGGAATTTCTGTAGACTCAAAAAGGGAAAATTAAAGTATAATTAATTAGGTACATGAGTCTACTGTTCAGTTTTCTGTACATGTTCATATTCCAATGTAAATTAAAATAAATGGAACAATACAAGCAGAATTTTCATTTTTAAAGATAATTTACCTTTGGAACCGGCTATTTAAAAACAAAACAAAAAAAACTGTGCTTGTTTACTTTGTGTCTCTCAGCAGGAATACCACACACTAGCCTGTTTCACCTTCTTATTGAGATTCTCATCTATCTATTTTACTTTCCAGTGAACAGGTTGGGTGATGCCAACATAGCAGGGAGAAAAGTTCAAGCTGAATCTTTGGAATTTTAAAGAATTTCATGAAAATATTTATGGTTTTTTTAGACTTTTTGGTAAAATCTATTATACTTAAGTAAACTTATTGAACATGGAAGCTGCCCTGAAGAACTAGACTCTATCCCTTCCTCTCTCAACAAGCTCCTGTTTGATGCTAGATAAGTCTTTTAAACTAAACTAAACTTTTTGTGGTTGACCATTAATTGTATGTCCCTCATTTTCTGGATGCCTAGATTTGCACATGTATTGAATATACAAGTACTATAAAAATGCCTAGTGTACTAAAAATAATTAAAAAAAAAAATCAGGTGTTAGGTCTCAAATTGGATACCCTAACTTAGTTGACAATTTTGGCCTTAACATCAACATTTAGATCCCACCCTGCTCATTAGTGATAATAGTACCACCTCTCGCAGGATTGTTATAAAAGACAAATTAATGTATGTTTGTGAATCACTCACTCATACACTCTGGTGACGGCACCACTGAAATGGCTATAAGGAAATTAATATTCAGTGAAATGTTTGGATAGTGTATGTAATCAGACCTGTGGTCACACACTAAATGTGGAGAAATAATATTTATCTGTTCATTGAATGAGACAGGGATCCTCTGGAAAATATAGTAGGTGATCACGTAATTAAAGACAATGATAATGCATATGGCACAAGAGGCCAAATTAAAATTGCACAGGGATTCTTAATACTGGCACTCCCTAACTTTTGAGTCCTTGATTTTGTAACTCTAATGTTATTCTAACAGATTTTGGAGTGCAATATATATTTATATTAAAAATAAAATGGAAATACCAGTTGTGACTCCAGAGATGAAGTATGGCTATCATGTGGTCTTTACACAAGCCAGGCATTTTCTACATTCAGGTAGACACTGAGTGTGATATTTCATCCAGGTTGTACACCCTTTGAATGCATTGAGTTTGATTTCTTCTCATAAATGTTTAATACTTAGTAACTAATATTTATTTAATCTGTGTTGCTGTAGCTATATTGAACCCAGGATACTACAGAGACAAAGTGGGTGAGTTAACCTATTATTGAACCAATTTCTGTTTGTCAGCTTACACACAGCTCTTCTTCAGAACTGGGAAATGTACACAGCGAATCACAGCCAACTACAAGGTAGAATAGATTATTTAGCATAAGCAGTGAACATGCCAAAGTCCCTTCCAGTTCTAGTATTCTATGATTCTATGTCTTTCAAGGAGCCATTCAACGTGAAGTGACTGTTAACAGTTCTCTAGTCACAAGAGCATAACAGCAGCCATTCTGGGTCAGATGAAAGGTCCATCTAGCCCAGTATCCTATCTTCACACAATGGGCAATGCCAGGTGTCCCAGAGGGAATGAACAGAATAGGTAATAAAGTCATCCATCCCCGTCATCCAACTTCTGACAAACAAGAGGCTAGGGACACCATTCCTTCCCATCCTGGCTAACATCATTAAAGAACCTATCCTCCACGAATCTATCTAGCTCTTTTTTTTTTTTTTTGGGGGGGGGGGGGGTTAATCCTGTTAAAGTCCTGGCCTTCTCAACATCCTCTAGCAAGGAGTTTCACCGGTTGACTGTGCATTGTGTAAAGAAATACTTCCTGTTGTTGGTTTTAAACCCGCTACCTATTAATTTCATCTAGTGATCCCTAGTTATGTTATGGGAACAAGTGAATAATTTTTCCTCATTTACTTTCTCCACACCAGTTGTCATTTTATAGACCTCTATTATCTCTCCCCCCCTTCCCCACCCCCATAGCATCCTCTTTTCTAAGCTGAAAAGTCCTGGTCTTTTTAATTTCTCCTCATATGGCAGCCATTTCAAACCCCTACTCATTTTTGTTGCTCTTTTTTAAACTTTTTCCAATGCCAAGATATCTTTATTGAATTGAGGTGAGTTGAGGTGACCACATCTGTACGCAGCATTCAAGATGTGGGTGTCTTATCCTTTTTTAAATGATCCCTAACATTGTTTGCTTTTTTGACTGCTGCTGCACATTTGAGTGGATGTTTTCAGAGAACTATCCACAATGACTCAGATCTCTCTCAAGAGGTAATAGCTAATTTAGTCCCCATCATTTTGTACCTATAGTTGGGCCTATATTTTCCAATATGCATTACTTTGAATTTATCGACAGTGAAAGTCAATTACCATTTGGTTCCCCCGTCACCTAGTTTTGTGAGATCCTTTTGAAGCTCTTCTCAGTCTGCCTTGGACTTCACTATGTTGAGCAGTTTAGTATCATTTGCAAATTTTGCCACCTTACTGTTTACCGCTTTCACCAGATCATTTATGAATGTTGAATAGGACTGGTCCCAGTATGGTCCTCTGAGGGACACCACTAGTTACCTCTCTCCATTCTGAAAACTGGCCATTTATTCCTACCTTGGTTTCTTATCTTTTATCCAGTTATCAGTCCATGAAAGGGCCTTCTCTTATCGCATGACAGCTTACTTTACTTAAGAGCCATTGGTGAGGGACCTTGTCAAAGGCTTCCTGGAAATCTAAGTACACTATCCCTACTGGAACCCCCTTATCTAAATGCTTGTTGATCTGCTCAAAATTCTAGTATAGGCTGAACTTCTCTTAACCTGGACTCTCTGGTCCAGCAACACTGCTGGTCCAGAAAGACAAGGAATGTTCCAGGACCAGAGAGTCCTATGGAGGGCTGGTGGTTGGGCGTTCTGCAGCAGGGCTGGAGCCCAGTAGCAGGACTGCCCTGTGGCAGCAAAACTAGAAGCTGAGCAGCAGGCACTGAGGAGTCACACTGAGGAGGTGGAAAGATGGCTGGGAGGCTGTGGGGTTGCCTGGTGGTAGTGCAAGGAACCGGGGAGCGGGGCTCTCTGGCGGCACAGCAAAGAGCTCGACAGCCCAGCTGCTGCCCAATGAAGGTCCCACCAAGGCCAAGAGGCAGAGGGGCTGCCCAGCAACACCGAATTTCAAGTGGGGCTGCCATGGTGGGACCGGGAGCCCTGTGCTAAGGGGCCAGTGGCAGGGGGAATCCAGCTGAGAGGCTGGCACCAAGGCCATGGCCGCGGGAGCCGGCCAGCAGAAAGTGACCTTCCCTGGTCTGGCAAAATCCCTCATCCAGGACCAGTCAAGGATGATCCAACCTGTACATTATTGAGGTATGAGCTCCCTTTATAGAAACCATGGTGACTTTTCCCCCAACCAATTATGTTCATCTGTGTGTGTAATAATTCTGTTCTTTACTATAGTTTCAACTAATTTGTCCGGTACTGGCATTAGACTTATCAATCTGTATTTGCCAGGATCACCTCTAGAGCCCTTTTTAAAAAGAGTGGTGTCACATTAGCTATCTTTCAGTCATTTGGTACAGAAGATGATTTAAAGGGTAGGTTACAAACCACACTTGTTAGTTCCGTAGTTTCACATTTGAGTTCTTTCAGAACTCTTGTGTGAATGCCATCTGGTCCTGGTGGCTTGTTATTATTTAGTTTATCAATGTCTTCCAAAAATTCCTCTTAGTGACATCTCAATTTCTGACATTTCCTCAGATTCACCACCTAAAATGAATGGCTCAGGTTTGGGAATCTCCTTAACAACCTCAGCCACGAAGACCAATGCAAATAATTCATTTAGTTTCACTGCAATGACCTTATTATCCCCGAGTGCTCCTTTATCACCACAATCATTCAATGGCCCTACTAGTTGTTTAGCAGGATTCCTGCTTCTACTGTACTTAAACATTTTTTGCTATTACTTTGAGTTTTTGGCTAGCTGTTCTTCAAATTCCTTTTTGGTCTTCCTTATTATATTTTTACATTCCATTTGACAGAGTTTATACTCCTTTCTCTTTTCCTCACTAGGATTTAGCTTCCACTTTTTATTTCTCACTGCTTCTTCTACTTGGTTGTTAAGCCACAGTGACCCTTTTTTTGGGGGGTGGGGGGAGGAGAGGGGAGGGGTTTCTTACACTGTGTTTTTTCATTTGGGGTATTAATTTAAGTTGAGCCTCTATTATGAGGTCTTTGAAAAGTTTCCATGCAGTTTGCAGAGATTTTACTTCTGGTACAGTACCTTTTAATTTCTGTTCAACCTCCTTATTTTTGTGTAGTTCCCTTTCTAAAAGGAAATACCACAGTGTTGGACAACTATGTTGTTTTTTCCACCATGGCGTGTTAAATTTACTTATATTATGATCACTATTTCCAAGCAGTGCAGCTATATTTACTTCTTGGACCAGATCCTGCGCTCCACTTAGGACTAAATCAAGAACTGCCTCTTCTCTTGTGGGCTCCACAACCGACTGCTGAAGCAGTCATTTAAGATATCAAGAAACTCTCTCTGAATCCTGTCCTGAGGTGACGTGTACCCAGTCAATATGGGAATAGTTGAAATCCCCCATTACTATTGAGGTTGTGTTTTTTTAATAGCTTCTCTAAACTCCCTTAGCATTTCACAATCACTATCCTGGTCAGGCAGTTGGTAATTTATCTCTACTACTATATTCATATTATTAGAGCATGGAGTTAGTATCCATAAAGATTCTTTGGAACAGTTGGGTTCATTTACAATTTTTACTTCATTTGATTCTGTGTGTAGTCCTACTCTCCCACCAACACAAACTGTTCTGTCCTTGCAGTATATTTTGTGTTCCATTGATTATCTACATTCCACCATTTTTTTTGAGATGCCTATTATATCAATATCCTGATTCAATGAGAGGCACTCTAGTTCACCCAACTAATTATTTAGACTTCTAGCATTTGTATATAAGCATTTTAGAGACTTGTCACTATTTAGCTATCTGCCATTACCTGATGTGTTTGAATGGGACTCATTTGACTAATTCTTATCAGATCTTACCCATATTTTATCATTTTCCATCCTTCCTCTTTACTAGGACATAGAGATTCTCTATTAACAGACCCTGCCCTCAGGGATATCTCTGTCCAATCCATGTGCTCCTCCACACCTGTTGGCTTTCCCCCAAAACCTTAGTTTAAAAACTGTTCTGCAACCTTTTTAATTTTAAGTGCTCGCAGTATGTTCCATTTTTGTTTTAGGTAGAGCCCATCCTTCCAGTATAGGCTCCCCCTTTTCCAAAAGTTTCCCCAGTTCCTAATAAATGGAAACCCCCCTCCCTCCCTACATTATCATCTCATACACACATTAAGGTTCTGCAGTTCTGCCTGTCTACCTAGCCCTGAGCACTGAAGTGGAAGTATTTCAGAGAATGCCACTATCAAGATCTTGGATTTCAATCTCTTTCCTAGCTGCCTACACGTGGCTTCCAGGACCTCTCTTCAATCCTTCCCTATGTTGTAGGTGTATAACATGTACCACAACCACCGGCTCCTTTCCATCACTACACATAAATCATATGGGGAAAGGAGGCACAAGGCACTTTGGCTACGTCTAGACTACATCCCTCTGTCGGCAGAGGGATGTAAATGAAACACTGCGAAAGTGCAAATGAAGCCGGGATTTAAATATCCCGTGCTTCATTTGCGTAATCACGTAATGGCGCTCTTTCAAAAAAAGTGCTATTTTGAAGTTGAAACCGCAGTCTATACGCGGTTCTTTCGAAAACAGGGAGCATTTTCAAAAGATCCTATAAACCTCAAAAAATGAGGTTTACAGGATCTTTCAAAAAAGTGCCCCATTTTTGAAAAAACCACGTATAGACTGCGGTTTCAATTTCGAAATAGCGCTTTTTCAAAAGAGAGCCATTACATGATTATGCAAATGAAGCGCGGGATATTTAAATCCCAGCTTCATTTGCACTTTTGAAGTGCTTCATTTACATCCCTCTGCTGACACAGGGATGTAGTCTAGACGTAGCCTTTGTGTACACTTCCCGGTCCTGAAGAAGAGCTCTGTGTAAGCTTGAAAATTTGCCTCTGATCAACAGAACTTGGTCCAATAAATAATATTACCACACCCAACTTGTGTATATCATGTGTTTATAAGTAAGAGAAATTATTTTAGCAAGATTTCAATTAACAAAAAATCCTGAGAAGATCTGATGTTACAGGTAGGTTTTTAAAAGCTACTTTAGATAAGTGATTTTAAAAAGGATACAATTAATTTAAATTGTAATACACATTTGTCTGAAAATTAGCCTACAATAAAATTAGTTTTAAACAGATTAGCAGAATGAAAGTTGCTGTGCATATTGAAATAGCACTTTCGCTTTTGCTTAAGACTTATCTACATGGGGAAGTTGACCTGCATAATCATTTTAATATGATCACTTCAAAGTTTGTTTTGCATACAAATATTATTTCGAAATAGCTTCTGATGCAGAAAATGTTCTGAAATTAAGAAAAGTGACTTTATTCCAGAGTAGTTTTCCTTTGTGGACACTATATTCTGGAATATGTGACTTTTATTCCTTATGTGGGTGGAGTAGTTATTCTAGAATAGTTATGTCTTTCAATTCTTCTCTATATAGACAGGCCACTTCCACTCCATACAGTCAGTTTCACCTGCTCATGGATTTTTTTTTTTTTTAAACAAAGGAACAAAAGGAAATAAATATAGCAAAAAAATAGGAAAAATTATTGTAAAGTCACAAAAACTAGTTTGCTTATGGGAAGAACAAAACTAGCCTCAAACACACATGCTAGATTTCAATTTTATGGGTTCCCCTTTCAATATGATAATATGATTAATTTTTTATAATAAAATTAGTTTGGTACCTGGGTAAATGTTTTTATTTTTATACTGAATTCAAACATTCTGAGAATATCAGCATGGCATAATAAAAATTATAACAAAGAACAAGGACAATAGAACAAATTTACTTAAAAACAATGATGGAATGAACAGATGTATTACCAAAAAGCTTTTCACTTGTTAGAAGATAAAAAGCAAGTGATAGTTAAGAAAGTTAATGACTGCAAAAGCCTATCTGCTAGAAAGATGTTTTAATGGTTAATAACATTCTGCAATCTACCAGCCACATAATTTGCTTGTGTATAGTATTGGAGATAAAAGTACAATTCTTTACCACAAATGTACTTTGCTCTTCTGTATGCAATAGTGAAAATGCCTTACTAAAGAAAGCCTTTAAGGAAGGCACATGAAACATTTAAGACAGCATTTCTTTAAAGACTTGTTTCCTAAAGAACAAACATATTCCACGCTTTCCCTACATTTACAACAGATGGGCACTATTTATTCTAGGCTTATTAAGTATACCAAATTTGTGAAAAATACAAAAAAAGCTGACAAAAACCATTCAATTGATGCTCTGTCAAGCCTTAATGTGACTCTCACCTGGAAGTTATGCAGCAGTCCATAGTGACATGTTGTCTTCTGACAAGATGAGAAGTCAAAATTTAACTTGCAAGCGGCAGTAGTGCAATTTTTCAGTTCGGTAATGATAGTATCATTGATGTTCCCTGTGGCATCTCGAACAACACAAGAGCCTGGTGGGGACACAAACAAAATCCAGGTTGGAGAGTGGCACTTAAACAGTTGTTTTGTTTTTTTAAATAACAATCTTTGTCAAGCTTAATTTTTTTTTATAAAGTATTTTCTAATAGTATAGCATGACAAAACAACAGCATTCCCTTTAAGTTACTCCTGACATGTAACAAACATATTTGCTTGGACGGAAAAGTAAAGTAAACAAGAAAATATCATGTATTAATTATTACATAACATTTTAGCAGTGTCAATACAGAGCACTTGTACATTTTTTTACACACGTTTAAAATGCTTTAATACATTAACATAAGCAATTGCAATCTGCTTTTATAGGCTGCATTTCAAATAAGCAGAGAAATTCTATAAAAATTACTTGATTCATCATTAAAAGTAAGCAATGACAAATATGGAGAAAAGGTAGATTATAAAAATCAGTCATTTTAAAATATTTTAAATATTTTAAAATATTTAAAATACCCATATTTTGTTTTCCTGCACTGTGCATGTCAACTTATTGGGCAATATTCATATCTAGTATTGTATGTCCTTATATGCAGTTCTGGTTCACTTTTGCTTTTTTACAGGTTAGTTTTTTATTAGGACTGTTCAGTCACAATTTGCACAGGTATTCAAACCTCTCTGAATATATTTATAACTTATTCTCCTTTATGGAAAATAAAATGTTTTAAAATAGTATTTTAACAGACTGATCCAATTACATAATTCATTTACATAGGCATGTTTTTTGGACTTGACTGAAGAGACTGGGGTAAGGCGGATGTAGGTGGAGTGGAAAGTGCCACCTATACACTTTTGCTGCTGCTGGTTTTTGGATTTGGTAGTAGTCTACTAAAAACCAAGAGGGACCCATAGGAGTACCTTTGTTATATATTATAAAAAGTTTTATACACACTTTCCAATCCACTATTCACTTTTTTTTTTTAAAAGGCAGTTTAGTCATCTTATTGAAAATGTGTCTCCCACTCCATAAACACTAAGGCTATGTCTACACTGGCAGCTTCTTGCAGAAGAACATCTTGCGCAAGGGTTCTTGTGCAAGAAGTCTTGTGCAAGAAAACGTCCACACTGCCATGCACAAGCTGTGCTTTTGCGCAAGAGCATCCATGGCAGTGTGGACACTCTCTTGCACAAGAAAGCTCCGATGGCCATTTTAGCCATAGGGCTTTCTTGCGCAAGAAACCCCTGCTGAGCGTCCACACTGCCCTCTTGCACAAGAGCTCCTGCACAAGAGGGCTTACACCTGTTAAAAAAAAAAAAAGAAGAGCCTAGCTCTTGCGCAAGAAGCCCTCTCTTACTACGCCGTACTGTAAATCTTCTTGCGCAAGAGAGGGTGGGCAGTGTGGACGCTCTGCGGGTTCTTGCGCAAGAATCTGCCAGTGTAGACATAGCCTTATAGTTTTAGGTAGTCAGGCTATAACTGTTATAAGTTACTTTATGACACTATGGTTGTATTAGTTTGAAACTACATACTGTGTCATGCTATGAAGCATATCTATATACTACTGTCCCCTTTCTCTGATGTGCTCAGAAAGAATATTGCCTATCACCAAAAGTAATGTCATTCTTATATGCTCACTTCAAAATTTGCTTGTTTTGAATACAAATGTATAATTAAAGTTCTAAATATTAAGTAGCTTCTTATGACGCCCACTGCAGGCCGGCTAATTAAACGCAGTTTACAAAATAAAGCACACCACACCATATCAAACTAACAGTAAATGAAGTTTTCAGATTTTTTATTAGAAACTAGAGGGCTGCACCTCTTGCTCGCCAACCCCCCCCCCCCCCAGCTAGGGAGGGCCCAGGGCCAAGGCCACCCAGCCCCAGATCCTTCTCCCCCTCCCACCGCTGGGGAAGGTCCGAGGCCACCCTGGCCCCAGCTCTTCACCCTGCTCCTCGGGAGGGCCCGGCCCCAAGGCCGCCCCAGACCCAAGGCTGGCCCTGGCTCTTGAGCTGCTCCCTCCCGCCCCGGCCAATCTGCTCCCAGCCCTTTGCTCCCCCCCCCCCACCCCCCAGCTGCCAGGAGGGGCCAGGCCCAAGCCGCGAGGTTGGAGGGAGATTGGGCCAAGCATGGCTGGAGGCTGCAAGGCTCCCACCCTCTCACCGATCCCGAGATCCAGGGATAGGCAAGGCTGCATTGCTCCCGGTTCCCCAGAGCACTAGGCAGGTGGGAGGCCATGTGGCTTGTGGCTCCCCAGAGCATGGGGAGGAGACAGGGAAGGGTTGTGGAATACAGAGTGATGCATGACATCATTCTGGATCCCACAAGAAAAGCGTTTTTTTTTTTAATATAAAGACAGATAATAGGGAGTTAGTTTTAGTCCTTAAGCTACTCAGGATTATGATTAATCATTTGAGATGTCACAACAAAAGGACAATAAAGAATACTGTTGAAAGTACAAAGATAAGTATATCAGCATCCAGGTAATAAATGCAGCTACACCTGTTAAAATGACAAGCTATTCAAAACTCCGTTTCTAAAACCCTGCTATATAAAAAAAATATGCAAATCTCTTCTTTCACATTTGCAGCTGTTATCTTCGGCAACATGGTTATTGTTTAGCCTTCTAGATATAATTATTGGAAATTAAGTTAAATGAAGGTTGGATAATGGCCAGTGGTATCTAGTATTTAAATAAACAGATTTACTGAATTAGGAGTTTGAAACACTGAATTAAGGGAATTCTAGTCTTTGCTGATCTGCAGGATCAAGTTTTTTCTAAGAAAGAATGACAAGAATGTTTTCAGAATGAAAGAAAACAGTGAGTGATAACTGCTGACTCAGATATTATCTTTTCAGAAGAGAAGCTATTTCACTGGTATATTACCTCAGTTACCAGAATGAGATTTAATTTCTAAAAAAAAAATGATGCTCAGTGATTTCGATTTATTTTTCTGCAGAAATATTTGTGAATATAAAATATTTAGCTATATACAGCTATGAAGTCAGTCAACTTTGACACAAAGCTAGCATAAATGGGACCGTTAGCACTGCATAATAAGATTAACTGGCATTTCCCATTAAAAGCCTGTTTTCTGCTGCTTATAAAAAAATTGCCCAAAATTTTAACCATTTGGGCTGAAATTATCTATGCTTATTATTTACTTCAGGCTCACTTTTTTGGAAGATGTCAGTTGAAACACTTAAGTAATTTCAGAACGTGATTAGCGAAAAATGTATTGTTTTATCCATATTAAGAATTTTACTGATCTGTACTTGGAAAAACTCTAGAGCCCCCCGCCTCCAAATCTTCTGATAGGGGTCCCAAAAATGGCTTTGTATCAAAGATGTGGCTCTTTTGCTCTCCCTAAAAAAATGCACTCAAAGTTCACCAAGTTATAAACCTTTAAAAAAAAAAAAAAAAAAAAAAAAAAAAGGTTTGCACAGTTTCAGTAGAGACTTTATTTGCAGATGAATTCCCATGCTCTATCCCCAGGGCTGATCAGGACTGAGGCTTGGGAAACTGTCTGCTGAATTGTCAATACTTAGTCCACTGACCCCCCAGGCAGCATAGAGGAGAAAGCTTCCTGATTAAAATGAAGAGGTGGCAAGAGCCATAATAGAATGGGACAAGACTAAATTGTGTCTGGGAGTTGGAGAGGATGGGACAAGAATTTTAAAGACTGGAGACTGGAACTGGTTAGGTACATAGAATGGGACTGGAATGAGGAGCTAGAAATTGTGAAGAGCCAAAGCCACAATGAAAGGGACAAAGCGGAGTGGTCCAGATTGTACTGCTATAGCTCCACCTCCAGAGGAAGGCATGGAACCCATGATTCCTGACCTACAGTTTTCCTACAAACATCCATGATGCCCAGTGGCAAAGCGACAGTGTGCATGTGCGTGCATACATGTATCCCCTTCTAGTGCTAGTCCACACAGAGGAGGACAACCTACTTTTGCTATCAGCTACTCAGTTTGCTTAAGTGCCACAAGTCTGTGTGATGGATCTAAGAGCTCCAAACATGATGAACCAGGTCCATGTGACTGCCACATGATGGCATTTCTTTTCCCAGTTTGCTTTTTTTTAAACCTAGGAAAATACACACATAAAAAACTACATTAAAAGAACATTCAGGTTGCAAAGTAAAGCACTCAAAGGTTAAGAAATGCCAGAATTAAGGTTGCTGATACAACTTTAATTTCGCCCCTTGTGTGAATGCATTATAATAGTAGGTGAGAATATAAATAAGGACTATTTTTTCCATGGTACCCCTCCTACATTCAAGACAAGATGGACTGTACTCTGGGAATAAATTAGGGCTATGTAATGAAAGAGACATGTTTGTAGGACCACAGCTTCATTCATTGTAGAAGTCAGATGGCAGGGAGTGAATAAGGCAGGGGACTGCAGAAAGGAGGGCCCCATTGTCAAGGCAATTGGATGGTACTCTCCAGAATCTTTTCTTGCCTCTGTCACAGAATCTCACCATAACGTAAAAGCCAATTAAAACAAAAAGTTTAGAGGTAGCCACTAAGCATGTATTCCTCATTTTCTAGATGCCCAACTTGATAGTCTGGGTCTGACTAGCAGAAGTGCTGAATGCTCACAGCCCACAGCTAAAGTCAATGGGAGCTGTTCTTGAATATGTAAAGTCTACTACCAATTTAATAGAGTTTATCTGTTTGCATGTCTGTCTGTTCAAGGACTTCTCCTAAGCTATACTGCTTCCTCTTATAACTTAAAGCAAGGTAAGGGTTTAGTTGTGCCAGGGTAATGGGATGTGCCTAGAATGGGGTTCCTTCTCATAAAAGGTACAGAAAAGAGAAAATCTCCATGCAGGTGAAAGGGGCTGGCTGGGGTGCCCCTCTATCCAGAACTGTCCCAGTCCCAAGCCTGCCACCCCTCAGGCACACTTTTGGGAAGGGGGGGGGGGCAAAGCTCCCCCTTCATACGGGAACATTGCTGGCTGTTCCCCTTCATCAGAAAGCCAGGAGAAAATGCAGTTTGCTGCATTTCTCACACTGGCAGGGGAACACAAGAGGCAGATGAACCTGGAGCTTCCCCAGACAGAGGACATGCACCCCTCCCCCATCTGTGCCTGGTGGAACTTCAATGGCCACGGAGAGGCATTTCTCACCTGGCTCCAACCAGATGGGGTGATAGAGGTAGTTGTCTCTTCCTGGAGCAGCATGCATATTGAACTCCTCATCCATAGCCCCAAACCATACCAGTGATTTAAATGACGGGGAAAAAATTAATTGAGTTAAGGACCTGAGCAACACCGGGTAAATCTTCTATAATATACGCTCTAATAACTCAAGTTCCAGGTATCTGAAATTGGGTACCCAAATTTAGTGGATACGGTCAACCTTAATCTTTGTTCTTCAATTCTATGTGTGTAAAATGGGGATACCACCAACTTAATTTGCACAACATCATTGTGAGATTAAACTAGATGTGTGAGATGAACTCACTTTAGTGATAGGCATCACAAAAAAAGACCATCAAGCACTCAAAAGTTAAGAAATGACTGAATTAATACTGTCTATGCAACTCTAATCATGCCACCTTGCATTTATGCACGGTACATCTTCCAAAATACGGCTGCACTCTGTTTTCTCCTCATGTTTCCTGTCTTATTCAGTACCCGGGATAGATAGTCCTGGCTGAGGAGGCAGCTACTGTTCAACTTCCTTTCATCCTCTTCATTAATGTATGATTTAATACCTTAAATATGGAATATCATCTAAATACAACACTGAACACAGAGTAGGTTGTATTTTCTAATGGACTTTTTTATTTCACTAAGCACCACAGTGTCTCATACATTACTAACATGTGTTTTCTTAACACCTACTTCTACCACCATGTACATCATCCCCATTGTATAGATGCAGAGTCAAGTCAGATGTTAAGACCAAGATTTAAAAGACTGTTTCTAAGTCTCAGATGCGCATTTTTATACACCTCATGCTTGATTTCACAAACATGCTTAGCCCCACCAGAACCCACTGATTTCAACTAAAGTTACAAGCTGTAAATGCTCACCACTTCTGAATCAGCAGCACAGGATGATTATCCAGAAAGTGAGTAACAAAAAGCCACTTCTAAAAATTCTGGTCTAAATGACTTGGCTTACAATACATAGACTGTGGTACAGACAGGGACAGAACCCGGTTCTGAGTCCTGGGTCCCATGCCTTACCAAAAAAAGGTATTTTTTTACTTTGTTTCCTCTTGCATCATTCACAGCATTTGGAAGATATATAGCAAATGAGATGGGGGCAGGGGGGCGTTCTTTACAGAAATCACCTAATTGATTACACAAAGCTCTTCCTCATTTACCACACAGCCCTATGCAGATTGGAGCAAGGATCCTTATATAGACAACCATAATTTTTCCATTTCTTTCCCTATTTGATTTTGCTAACACAACATCCCTTTAAAGTAAGTCTTGTATTAAGCTTCCTAAGTTTGAGAACAGATAAACATGAATTCCATTATCATGTAAACCTTAGGGTATGCCTACGCTATTTTAAAACTAGCATTAGCATGTCTCAGATCACAGCTCTACAGACTCAGACTTGCGGCATGCTGCTAAAAACAGCAATGCAGACATTCAGGCTCAGGATAGAGTTTGGGATCTGAAGCCCAAGGAGGGAGATGGGCTTCAGAGTCAGAGCTCCAGCCCAAGTCACAACATTTACACTGTTTGGGTTTTTTTTAGCATCATAGTGCAAGTCTGAATCTGCATAACCAGGCACTGAAACGTGCTACCACCAATTTTAAATTGCAGTGTAGCCAGACCTTTATTGACTTGCACCCTTTCCGTCACATAATCAAAAGGGTTTGAACACAAGACCTTTAGATTCTTCTCCTTGATCTAAAAAAGTAGGAACAGATAACATAGCAGGTCATTCTTCTTTATGTGGAACAGGCACAATAAAGCTACAATAATTTGGCAGTGAGTTACACAGATATGTGCTAGTCATGAAGATGTTGTCTAAGTATAAAGGGCCACATCATGGATGGGTTACAAGATTCTTAGCTATGGAAAGGAAGTCATGTCTTGGGGGTTAGAGCAGCAGTAGTCAGAGATTTGACATATTCATTCTAAAAGGCCATATGGATAAGGAAATGCATCTACCATGTGAGTAACGTTTTTCCCCCTGCCCAAAGTCACCATATGTTTAATACCGAGGGTTGCAAAATACTCAGAAATATTAAGGTCAATCAACAGAAAAGGCATCTGAACTCATGATCTCCAGACTCCCAGCCCAGTGGACCCTAGAGATTAAAGGATTTGGGGGAGAGGGTAGAAGAGAAAGAATAAAGAGTAGCATCTCAATGAAGCTTTGAAGCATGCCCAATGCAGATGAAAAGTTCAGATCATTAAGGACAAGGTCTGCTCTGCATATGCAGGCGAGGGGGAGCTTTTCTGAGAATTATTCCAAACATCAGTCTAATCTGGGTGAATTTCCTCCAAAAAAGTTATAGGTATAAAGCTAAAAACATAACTACAACAATGCATGTTTTAAACAAATATCAAAGCATACCTCAGAAATTAATAATCAAAAATCAACTATTTACCTACAGATACTGCAATTCCTATGTAAACCAATGTGGTAATTAAGATGGCCAACAGTGTTCCTTTAGGTATGGCTGATTGAGGATCCTGAAAGAAACATTTAAATGAATGCTTGCAGTACAAGTAAATATGCTATCTGTACATTAAAGCAGTAATATGAAAACAAATTACTTACTGCAAGATCACCTGAGATATTTGCACCAGCCAGAATGCCAGTTGCAGCAGGGAAGAAAATAGCAAATACTGTAAAGAAAGTTTCACCACCTTGGAAATCTGGTCCAAAATTCTCAGAAAATATTTCAGCTGAAAAAGAAAGGAATTTTTAAAATGTATTATTCTGTACAGTGTTTGTATACACTCTCAACATTTACCAATTCTACCCAAAGTAGTTATGGGAAAACAACAACAAAAACACACCAACAACCAAGCTAAATGGAGACCAAGATCATAGTTGCGTACAAGTTGCAGAAATATCTGAAATAGCAATATTTTACACTTAGAAACTTTTACAATGTCTTTCGAAAGCAGCCTCAAAATAATAAAACCAACGAAGTAGAACAGATAAATCTCTTAAAGTAATGATAAAAATAAAATGCCCAATGAATCCCATAGTGAATACAATTTAAATGAAGCCAGTGAAAAAAATTACCAGGCTTAAAGAAGTTTTAGGAATGTAAATATAAAGTGTATAAAGGAATTTAAAAAAAATGGGCTAATCCACTATTAAACTTTTTGGACGTTAGCACTCTCACTTTGCAATACTGAAATACCAAGAGTACAACAACAGAACTAAGTTTCCGTTAACTGTGCGTTTTAATTCATTTTTCTGTTAAGTTATTTTTATTCAAGATATTCAATGCTGTTGCATACCTTTATAACCAAAGAAACCTTTAACCGTCTTGCTATCCAGTGGAATAAATGTTCCTATGACAAAGTCACAAATAGCTAATAGCAGGATCACCAGCAGAACAATCTGTGCCTGAAATTTTAAAAATTATAATCAAAATCAAGTACCTACCATATAGTCTGTGAGCTAAGAGACTTTGCACTAAGAAGTTAATTTTGATACTTTGAGAGTGTATTTTCATTTATTAGATTCAGATAACAAAAAAACCCAAACACAGTTATGCTGAACAAGGGGGAGAAGGGTGGGTAAGAAGGAAAACTCACATTTCTAAAAAGGAGAATTATGACAAAATTAAGATCTAAACAGGTTATGAATACAAAAGGTAAGTCCTAAAGTTCCAGGGAGGTGAAATTATTTTTACTAATGTCTACAACAAGGGTGGGCAAGAGGCTGCCACTGGGCCGAATGCAGCCCATTAAGCCAGGGGATCAGCCCGCGGCTGCTTCCCTGGGATCCTGAAGCACAGCTCAGCAGCAGCCACTCGAAATGTGGCTGCTCTATTCTGGGAGCAAGGAGGGAAGCTTTGTGCTCTGCCCCACCCACAGCAAAAATCTCTCAGCTCCCATTGGCCAGTTTCTCACCAATAGCAGCTGAAATATTTTGCTGGCAGCAGGGGCAGCCAATGGAGCCTCCTCCCTTAAGTCCTTCAACCTGCCTGGAGCAGCACCACATGGAGTAGCTTGCAACTGCAGCCTTTAGGCTCCTGCAGGGCTGCTGACTAGGTAAGCGCCTCCCAGCCAGAGCCTGCCTCTGGCATCCCTGCTTTCCCCCAGGAGCGGCCCTAGATGAGCTGCTGGCAACTGGCGCCCTAGGTGAAACAAGATCAAGCACTGATCTTGTTTCACCTAGGCCGCCACCAAAGCCCTCAACAGCTGTTTATCGTGGCGCCTTAGGTGACCACCTAGTTCGCCTGTATTGACGGGCTGCCTCTGCTCTTCCCCCTTCCTCCACCCCCCCGCCAAATATCTTCCCCAGGCCACCACCCAAACTCTTTTCACCTTTCTCCCAGGTCACAACTCCCTCCCAGATCCTGCACCCTCTCTCCCATACCCCCTCCTGGACTCTGCACCCCAAGTCTCTGCCCCAGCTCACAACCCCCTCCTTCACCCAAACTCCCTGTCAGACTCCATACCCCCTCCTGCACGCCAGTCTCCTACCCCAAGCTCCCTTCTGCACCCAACCTCCGTCCCAGACCCTAAAGCCCCTTGGTAGAAATGCAGCCCTTGAGCACTTGCCAAAATCTTGAAGAGGCCTCCCATTAAAATTACTGCCCACTCCTGGTCTACAACCAGCCATAAATAATACAAATTGGCATTTGGGAGGGGAATACGTGGAGAAATCAATGTATGCAAGTAGTAAACAGAAGTTAACAATCATTTTTATTTGATATTTCAAAATTTGATTGATATTAACCTTGATTTTTCAGTAATCACACTGGCTGTTCTTCTGTTTTAATCAATTCAGACCTGTTGATTTTCTGAGTCTCATGGGTTGGAAAAAGTACAGAGGAACATTTGAATTCAAACAAATTTCATTCATTTTTCTAATTTAAAAGTTTTACAGAAATCTTTATTTATAAAAAGTCATTTTGGGGCACAAAGTGCTTCATAGCATCATGACTCCTATTGTTTGAATAATTATATTTTTAAAATATTCCTCAGCCAAAAAGAGAACGTTTTCAGCAAGATGCTATTTTGGAATTTGACAGGTGAATTGTAAAGGAGAAATAGTTTGCTGTGCTCTTTGAATCTCACAACAGAATACACTATGTGATAAGACCCCACTGATTTCACACAGGATTAGGCTTCCCTCTGCTGGATTGCTGCAGCAAAATGCAAGAACTTCAGAAAGTTAGATTCTAAATTGAAGCTATAGAAAAAATTAAGACCATTTCAGAAAAAAATTAAGTTTGTGACGATCAGGCTGATAAACAACCTGCTGCACAAAGAAGGCCTGTTCCACAGCAAAGGGTTTGTTCAATTATGAGAAATAAAAGTTATAGGTATACAAGCTGATTTTCCTTTTCATCCCCCCATTTTGCCATTACCAATGGGAAGCAGTGAGCAATGAAAAGCCAAATCCTACAAAAAGAACAGATACAAAACAACAAACTCCTCAATGAAAAATTGAAACTGATTTTTTTACGGTTTTAATTTTATTTACTTGCTTTGTTCAGATCTCAGATAGATGAAAGAAAAAGAAATACCCATTTTGTAGTATTTGATAATGGAACTGCAAAATTTCAAATGGCCTGACTGCAAGTTTCACTGGACAAAGCCTTGCTTTTAAGCCCAAAGTTTTAATACAGTAAAGCAGTGTTTCCCAACCAGTGGTACAAGTACCCTTAAGGGTATTCGAGAGAAGTCTGGGGGGTACGTCAACAACTGAAATTTGGAGAAAACTGAATTTGTTAAGTTTTAACAGCACTTTATTATTTTTGTACTTTTTACACCCAAAAAATTTCATCACCCACCCAACTACGATTAAGCTGTTTAAACAAATGTGTTGCAATGGTAGAAAAAAATTGTGTGCGTCTGAAAACTGTAAGACCAAGGTACTGGGGGTACTTTTTTTTTTAAAAGGTGTACTTTATTTTAAAAAAAGTGGAGAAACACTGCACTAAAGTGTATTCTGGAAAGAGTTTATCTAAGATGGGGTCTTACATACCAACCATGAAAACCACAGTGTCATTTAATCTTATCCCCAAGAAGAGGGATCTCAAACTTAAGAGTCTACTTCACTGCCAATGCCCGAAGTTTATTCATGATATTTGGACCTGAGTATGTAGGGAAAAAAACGGCTTTCGTTTCAACTCTTATTTGTCAGTCCATGCATGCACGCAGGGCATGCATTCAGGTCATGCCCTTATATAACCTTTTCTTCCACAGAACAATTAATGATGACGATTTACAAGACAGAGCTCCAACTCATTTACCCTTATAATGGAACTAAACTGTTATATTGAAATATGGCCTAAAAGGCTCTAGGGGAATTTTAAAAGTCTGAAGAACAAGGTTTACAGTTCCATGTTTCTACTAGTCTCCCCTGTGCAACACTGACAAAAAAAACAAAAAAAAACCAAACAAACCAACAGGGTCCATGCGGATTTAACTGTCTACTGCTAGAAGTCTGATTAAAATCCCCCAAGGACAGAAAAATGAATCTGTAGGTAAACAGGATTTAATCCCTCAAGGGCCATCCACAGGAGGTTATACTTCTCCAACTGATTCTGAGGAGATGTAGGCGAAGGTACCATACACAATTTTTCGCTGAATCCTCTTTCTTTTCAAATTTCTGAAATCTTCTAGAGCAAGCGAGAGCACCTCCAAACGGTTCCCATATTCATTGCTTAGACTCTCAAGCTGGAAGATCAAATCTGTGGCCAGAGGAATTTAGGGTTCATGATAAAGCAAAGCACTCAGAATCAGAGATTCTGTGTTTGCTCTCTTCAATGTTTACTGGCCTAAGGAACTACAATCTGTGAAGTCAGTATGCTGTGATCAGCATTACAGCATTTTTCAAACAACGTTGTCAATTAGAAAAAAAAAATGGATGTCCACAGAGGTGTAGTAAAAGTGGCAAGCCAGGCTAGGACAGGCTACAAGTGGTAGGAGGGAGTCACAAGCACGAAAGTAGATTCAGCATACAGAATCCTCTACCTTTAAAAGAAAACCAAGTGTTCTGATTATTACAAATCTAGGTCATTTGAAGTTCTCAGCAGTCAAAGAAAATTCTCACTTCAATCCAAATGTTTTTGGAGATCAGTAGATCTAAAACTGCTCTTTCAGGTGAAGCAAGTATAAGAAAGGATCAGAATATGGTGCAATAGTAATCTAGACGAATGAATATGAAGTCAGTCAGAAGTGGGAGATGGGAACTAACTTCCATCGTAGTGGACTGTGAAGGTCTAAACACATGAACAACATCCAGATCAAAAAAAACTGTCCTTTTTCTTACATTTGACAGCTGTGTGGTCACCTAGGATGTGTCTAGACTACATGGCTCTGTCAACGGAGCCATGTAGATGAATTTACTAGACATAGCAAAATTTCATTTCACGAGGCACACTGGAGCGGTCAACAAAGGCTTCCCATGTCGACCGCGGCGCGTCTAGACTGCCCTGCTGTGCCGAATCAGCTGATCGTCAGCACAGCGCGGTGGCATGATTATTTAAATAGCCGCTTCATTTTGCTATGTCTAGTAAACTCATCTACATGGCTCCGTCGATGGAGCCATGTAGTCTAGACACACCCCTAGCTACATTATCCACTAAGTTGTGGACAATATCCATCTGATATGCTACCTTTATGTGGTAGGTTTTCATCCGGCTAGCTTGAAGAAGAGGGGTGTTGCCCCTTTTCAGACTCCCTTACAGCAGGTGGAAAAGATTGCAAACATGTACAGGAAGGGCAAGAAACAGTTGGGGCTAGGCTAGGACTAGGTCATGTACCGCCCTTCATGTTGTCTGGAAAAATGGAGAGATATTTAGAATCCATGCAGACTGGTAGATAACTTCTGTACCAGGATTGGGCTAGCAGCCCCCAATCATATGCTTGGTTAATAAAAAATTTTTAAAAAAAAGGTTCCCCATTGGATCTACTCGGTGTATTATGATAGTAGTTCCTTTTCCTTGGGGGAGGAGGGGAGGGAAATATGGGAAACAAAATTTTCTTCTCTCTGCCAGATTGGCTAACATAGGATGGTGTTTGTTTCCACAACAGCTGGTCTAGGACTCAGTGCAACAGAATAGTGAGGTTAAGTGGTATGTACAGTTGGCAACTTTACAATACAATATGACGGGGACTAATTTAGCTACAACTACTCAAGAGAGATTGTGGATCGTTCACTGAAACATTCATGCAGTGGCAGTCAAAAAAGCAAATAGAATGTTAGGAATCATTTAAAAAGGGAGAGAAAAAAAGGCAGAGAATATCTTATTGCCTCTATATAAAACCATGGTACGCCCACATCTTGAATACTGCATACAGATGTGGCTGCCTCATCTTAAAAAGATATATTGGCATTGGAAAAGGTTCAGAAAAGGGCAACAAAAATGATTGGGGGTTTGGAACAGGTCCCATATGAAGAGAGATTAAAAAGACTTGGACTTTTCAGCTTAGAAAAGAGGAGATGAAGGGGGGATATAATCGAGGTCTATAAAATCATGACTGGTGTGGAAAAAGTGAATAAGGAAAAGTTATTTACTTGTTCACACAATACAATACAAGAACTAACGGTCACCAAATGAAATTAATAGGCAGCAAGTTTAAAAGAAGAGGAAGGATTCCTTCATTCAGTGCACAGACAACCTCTGGGACTCCTTGCCCAGAGGACGTGGTGAAGGCTAGGACTTTAACAGGGCTGAAAAAAGAGCTAGATAGATTCATAGAGGTTAGGGCCATCAATGGCTATTAGCCAGGATTGGCAGGAATGGTGTCCCTAGCCTCTGTTTGTCTGGAAATGGATGACAGGAGAGGGATCACATGATGATTACCTGTTGTGTTCCCTCTCTCTGGGGCATCTATATTAGCCACTGTTGGCAGACAGGATACTGAGTTAGATGGACCTTTGGTCTGACCCAGTATAGCCGTTCTTATGTAATAATGTACAACTTGTGCAGCTATGTAGTATGGATAGAAGGGAATAGGAAAAAGTTATCAGATAAGGAAAAGGATTTGAAGGAAGGCTTCCCATGAAAAGGAGCTGAGTAAGGAGATCTTGGTGTTCCTACACCAGCAGGAACCGATTCTCCTTTTCTTGGCCTCCTTTAAAAAGAGCAGAGGAAAAGCGTTTGGATTTTAATGCATTAAACAACAGAAAGCTGAACCACTCTTCCCTATACTCCACAATTTGTTGCCAGGTACTCTCAGATACTATAATTTTATGGCCTATTTAAACCAAATCCAAAGCCTGTGCTCTTTGTTTCTGACATGGACAGAAGGGTGTACTAAGTAAAAATGTATATTTTAAGTATCAACAGAATCTCAAACAGAATGTAAGACTGCGTGAGCTTTTCTAGTGTCTTCATATTATAGTGTCACCATTTTAAATTTTAGATCATAGTTACTTACTTTTGCTTCCCATTCCATTCCTGCTACAGAGATACCTAACAATACAAGTACTGTGATGGCTCCTATAATTCTGATGTCATTCGTCTCATCCAACATAAGTGCACCATATTCCTAGAAGAAAACAATTTTGAAGACAATTACATATGGCACAGTCTATATTTTCCCATTTCACAAGAGAGGGAGTAGTGGTTTAGAAATTGAATATAAAAAAAGTTTACTTTTCAATCATTGGGTCAAACCTGTTGATGTCAGTGAACAAAAATATAGAACCTGCTGAAGATTGTTACGAGAATTAAATGAAATAGCTACGGTCCCATTCACATCCAAATGATTGAACAGGCAGCAAATACTTTCAAACAACAGAAAGGATATCAGCTAGCAGCCTTAGAGACAGGCTCCGTAAAGAAACCAGTCATTGAAGTAATAGCCATAAGCTGCTCCTTGCCAACAATGCAATCCCTTCCATCATGCCGTGCCATAACTGCTCTTCATGCTATAACTCTTCTGTAACTAACAGGTTCATGGATTCTAGAGCTTTTCCTCTTGCACCTCTTTAGTAGCATTTTTCTAATAATATGTTTAAGAACACAATTACCATTACACCCAAATGTATGAGAGCTTCTATGACAACAGAAGCTAGCAAAAGCACATAAAAATCAGAGACAAAGGAAAACCTTAATTCAGTTAGGGCAGTGGTCACCAACCAGTAGTTCGGGATCTACTAGTAGATCTTAGAGCCTCTAACAGGTGATCCTGACTGGTTTGGCCAAGAGGCTACCAAGTGCCAACACTTCAGCTGCCCCTCCTCTTACTGCTGCGCATTTCCTGCCCTTTGCCTTGGAGCTGCCTCCCCCCACCCATGGGGGGCTCCTGCTTGCTGGGCGGGACAGGGGAAGGGAAGAGTGGCACTGATGTCAAGGTGCCCCCTCTCCCACCCTCTGTCCTATCTCCACAGAACAGGGTGGGGGACACAACAGGACTTGGGAAGGAGTTTGCTGGCTCTTTTTGGGAGTGGTGCAGGGCTAGGGCAGGGGTGAGCTTGCCTTAGCCCCACTGCACCACCACCCAGGAGCCACCTGAGGTAAGCAGTGCCCAAACCGAGCCCACATCCCGAAACCCTACCCCAGTAACGAATCCTGTCCTGCACCCCAATCCCCTGCCCTAGACCCGAGCACCCCTGCATCCAAACACCATCCCACAGTCTGCACCTAGAACCCCCTCCGACACCTCCACTGACTGCCCCAAGCTCAAAATCCCTTAATCCAAGACCAGAGCCTGCACCCCAACCCGCTGTCCCTGCCTGGTGAAATGGAGGGAGGATGGAGAAAGCAGGGGCGGGGCCTTGGAGAAGGGGCACAAAGGAGCCAGGGCAAGGGTATTTGGGTTTGAGGTAGATCTTGAATTGCACTTAAATTCAAAAACTGATCTCATGCTTAAAAAGGTTGGAGACCACTGAGTTAGGGTATTCTTCCTACAAATGCAAGATCATCCCTCCTAGTACATTTACAAAAAGACTTTCAGTCTCTCTCTGTCAAATAAGCTTAGCAATGGAACTTCCATCACTTCCTCTCAGAGATTATTCTACAAGCTAATACAATTTATGGTTGGGAAATTCTTACTGGTCTACAGATTGCAAAAAAACCCACGAACATCCACCCCCAGTCCACTCCTCTCATACTACTATGAATAATTACTCTTCTTCCTTAATATTTACACCTTTCAAATATTTATAGATTTAGGTACCACAGGATCTTTAGTAGTCATTTGCCAAATTATATATATTTAGCTCTAATTCCTTATAATTGGTGTCACTCATCTGAATTATATCCTATTTGCCAATAATTTTATGGTAATGTTTTGTCCCAAACCAAATAATCCATTATATGCCAAGTAAGGATGTTAAATATTGATTAATTTACTAGTCAAGTAGTCGACTAGTTGATGGGCACTTTCACAGCTGATTCCAGGTTCCATGAAAATGCCACACAGAGTCCCCAGCTGATCCCAGGCTCTGTGCTGCATTTCAAAGCAGCAGCGCCACACGGAGCCTGGGATCAGCTGTGCGATGCTGCCCCTTTGAAACACTGCTGCAGCATTTCAAAGCAGCAGTGCCACACGGAGCCCATACCCCAGGCTCTGTGCAGCGCAGCTGCTTTGAAGTACCCCACTTCCCCCCCCCCCCGCCGCCCACACTTTTTCTGCCTCTCTCTCTCTCTGAGGCAGCAAGGGGCAAGAAGCGCCTAGTCGACTCAACTATCCGATAAGCATTTGCTTATCGGATAGTTGACTAGTCGTTAACATCCTTAATGCAAGTGTAGTTATGCATAGGATTGAAACGGAGAGGAATATTACCAATCCTGACATTGTGTGACAAACCACCCAAAAATGCACTGGCCTTTTCTTGCTGCCATATTATTGTACAGACACGTTTGGTATCACTCACAAATCTCTTCCCATATTGCCACATTCCAAGTTTTCTTTTTACTAAGCACAAATTTTTCTCAGTCAAATTCTGCTCCCAGGAAATTAGATCATATTTGTGATTTTTACTTCATTCTACCGTTTTCTGTCTACTTTTAACTCTTTCTAAATCCTTTAAAAAGCACTTGGGAACATTCTACCAGACAACCATACATTTTAAGTTTTAGAAGGACTATTTGACCAACAACAAAATGCTTATTAGTAACTTATTTATATGACATTTTTTCTAAACTGTCAATTTGATTTTTATTACAATTTTAGCTCAGCTCCACGCTAAAAAGGTAAAATGTAAAAAGTTACTAATACCAAACTGAATTTTTCATAATTCAACAGTGCATTAATATGAAAAGTAATATTGTAGCACATCCTCAACCTATAATGCATGCTGCTAATTGAAATTAATAGCATAAAGTCAGGATAGTCACACAGATTAGCTAACGCAATCTATTTACCTGCAGCAGTTCTACAACTGTCTCTGCAAAACCAACCACATACATAGCTACTGCAACAGCATTAGCAAATGCAAAGATCAAGCCGATTGCACCACCAAATTCAGGTCCCAGGCTTCTGGAAATTAAATAATACGCTCCTCCTATAAGAAGAGAAATTGTAGAAAATATTTTAGAACTCCAGACACCAACAAAGCTATAATTATTCATGTGGGCAACAAAAAGTCGCTAGCATCAATGAAATTCTTAAATCCTAGGCATTATCATAACAAAACAATAAATCTGAACTACTTTCCTTATTTCTGTTTAAAAAACACTCAGTATATAACAGATACTGACATCTTACTTACAGAGATTATACTTCCTCAGGTTACTAAAATTACTTAAACCTGATATTTTACGCCATCACTGGAGACATGCATTAAAATCACCAGAAATATTCTGAGCAGTCTTATTCAAGTACACAACTGATTTGGAATTTTACAGAATCGTGCAAATCTGTAGTTCAGTAAATCTGTACTACATGGATATTTGAGAGAGTCTTCATTATAAAGTTCATCTGGTAATAAATGCAAGGTGCAACATTTCTTATGGACCTTCCCCCAGTTCCTGACCTTCACTTTTAACTCCAACTCAGTTAACTTTACTTGTACATTTTGAAAATTTTCCTTTGATACTCAAAAACAAGTGTATAACTTTGAGGGATTTTCAAAATCTGACATTAAATGAAAAATCTCCTAAATTTGCAGCAAGAAAGAATTTCTAAAAGATATGTTGAAATTCAGACAGCCTTTAATGTCTATGATTATTTCCAGTTAAATATACATAAAATGCTGGAAATAAATAAATAATCTATATACAATTTGGAGTTTCTTTAGCTTTCAAATGATGTAAAGAGAATCTTCTATACTGCACTGAGAACATCATGACAACCAGAGACAACTGTTCAGTTTATATTATCTAACTTGAAATATATTCTGTGTGCTTTGATTTCCATGCACAAAAACTTTTTAAACAGAAAATTGTGCATCAAGAGGCTAGACAGAAGAGTAACATCTGGAAAAACCCAAGAAATGTAAAGAAGTTATTAAATTTTACAGAAATTGGTATTTACAAAAATTACTCTACTTACAGATTTATTTTTAAACCATAAACACACATTCCCCTAATGATATCTCCCTATGCTGGCCTCATCAACAAAAGGTAGCCTGTGTGTGTCATATTTCTATATTTTGATGCTGACATCTGCATACTGAAAATTTTTCTTTTATGGCTGTCAATAACAATCTAATCTCTCATAGGTTTTTAACATACTTAGACACTTAATCTGTAGCTCACTTAAAGAATAAAACTTGGGCTCAGGAAAAAAATCCTCAAATTTCAAGAGACAATTGGAGGGATAGAGGAAATATAGAGCAAAAGTACATTAATTTATTTGAGTTGCAGATCATGGGTGTTGTAAATTGAAGATAGCACACTCTGAATCCAGTAACGTGTCAACTTTACACTACAAAACATTATGTGTATACGAAGGGATTCATAGAATCATAGGTTGGAAGAGACCTGAGGAGGTTATTGAGTCCAATCCCCTGCCCAAAGCAGGACCAACCCCAACTAAATCATCCCAGCCAGGGCTTGTCAAACTAGGACTTAAAAACCCTAGGTATAGAGATTCTACCACCTCCCTATGTAACCCATTCCAGTGTTTCACCACCCTCCTAGTGAAATAGCTTTTCTTAATGTCCAAACTAGACCTCCCCCACTGTAACTTGAGAAGAGATGGGATGAGATGGGAGAAAAGAGAAGGGATTTTTTTAAATCTATTTGAGTCTAAACAAGGGATGAAATAATTAACCTTTAAAATGTTTAACTGCTAAGCATCAGCGTATACTGCTCCCAGCCCTGCTCCTAGGGAGCCGGCTGTTGCCCTGCAGCACATGTAACTGTTAGGATATTTATTAGTTACTTTTTCAACCATTGTTTACATCCCTCATCTAAACCCTTAATTTGGAAAGATTAATACACACTTAAAGGGTTGTAAACTTAACAATACTGTTTCTTTTATCATCTGAATAGTACTCAGCACTCTGAGATAAAACAAACAGTTTCTTATTACAGGACACAGGGTAGGGCACTATTACTATAGCAGAGAAGCAAGAATATAAAACTTTACTTTTTAATAGTGTTAATTAACAGTGTTACAGTGTCCATTAGAATTGGCACATTGAACAGCTTGATGCCAAATAATTTATGCTTGAGATGAGATTATTTCTTAATTATTCGTGCGGTCTCTTATTTGCCTTGCTATAGTGACACTGTGTGTGTCCCTAATAGTGAATAGCAAGATAGGCTCATAAAGAGCTTTTTGTAATTGCTACTGCTTTACTTTTGAACTATTTTTTTAATAAAATGGCTGACTGACTAGTATGATGAAATATTTGGACAAAGTAATCACCAGTAAAGTCATTCCCTGTACCTTAAGCTCTGAAATAATTCTGTATGTACTTAGTTGCCTTCATGCCATAACACGCGTGCTAACAAAAATGCCCATCTCAAAACAAATACCCTCTGGAGAGAAAAGCAGCCTTAACATTATCTAAAAGGTAACTTTTCAAAACAATCAAACTTCTTTTGGAAGAGAGTCTTCCACCATAAAATTGTGTGCGCCCAGGAACTTTTATAGTTCTGAAGAGAATAAATGGAAATGCATTCTACTACAGGACAAAGATGTTTTCTGAAACTGTAAATAGGCATTTCCTTGTAAAAACACATTTCATTCAATGGATACAGCTATAGGCAAAAATTGCTCTTGTAATTTTAAGCAAGCCATGTAGCAGAAGTGAGGGGTATTTAACAGTACACATTTAGGAATGAATGTATATACTCGTATTTGCTCAGTAATGTCATATTTTTAAATTTTAAGAGTGTGTCTACATAGCAGGGCTTAACATGAAATAAGCTACATAAATTGAGCTACAGCAATTGAGTAGCTTATTTTGAAATTGGGAGCATCTATATAGTACTTATTTCAAAATCGAGCACTTTTCCTCCAACTTCCCTTATTCCTTGTACAATGAGGGTTACAGGAGTCGGAGTAAGAAGTCCTCCAGCTTAACAGTATTTTGACACTAATGCAAAATAACTGCCTGCTGTGTAGACACAAACTAAGTTATTTTGAAATAATGTTGCTGTGTAGATGTACCTTAATTTACAAGGTGTTTTTTGCATTTAAAAAAAGTCTTAACTTCTTACTACAGAACACTGATTGGGTTTTGGTACTATAAAATACTTAAAACAGCAATAACAAATAAGGATGTGACTTGCTTCCCCCCCCCCCCCCCAACAAAAAGAAAAAAAAATCCAACAAGCTGCAGAAAAATTAAAGGCAGCATTTCTGTGAAATTGGGGGAAGGCGAGCTACCAATTAGAACTACCATGAGAGTTACTCAATTTTTAAAGTGGGGGTACTGTTGAGAGAAATTGCAGACACACATTTTCTAGACAGGGAATCCTTTTAGCTATTTTCTCTTCATGCCATCACTTACTTATTCTTAAATACAAAGAATGAACAGAGATGTGATCAGAACCTTATCTTAGAAAGGGAATTTTAGCCACAGTTAAAGTACAAAGAGCTATTTGCAAAAGTAGTTTTACCTCCTTTTACAAATCCATTGGTAGCTATTGCTGAAGTAGACAATCCTGTGATAGTTGTGACAACAGTCGCCATTCCAATAACCAAGACAGAAAGACCTTTGAAAAAGAAAAAAAATTACAATATATTAAAAATTAAAGCTATCTTCAGAAAAGTACATGTGCCTTGTACTTCATTGAGTCAAAAAATTGTGAGACTGTACTTTCCAAACAGGTTTAGATAACATTAGTTTGGACATTGCTCCTTTCCTACAACCTTCTCCTCTCCTCTGCCACCCAGAGAGCAAGGGCTGCCCACAGTGGTATTCAGGGAAAACATATCAGACTTGGTGGGGAGAACACACTGAACCTTCTTTATCAAGAGTGTAGCAGTTCTTCCGAGAGCCTTATAAGGCCAAATTCAAGTATAGGCTTTACCACGCACTATCCATATCTATCACTCTCTGCTTCTGAGACCTAAACTAAAATATATATAAAACTCTGAAGAGCTATGCGAGGAGGAGTCACATTTGCACACGTACCTATCCCAGCCTGTCCTACAATCCATGACAGTCTGATGAAGAGCATCACACCCCAAATATTCAACATACATCGTACCTAGAAGAACAAAAACACAAGACATAATATCTTTCCATAGTGTCTAGTTTTAATATAGACATATAATTATTTCAGCTAGGTATTCCAAACTATGTATGAAACCTACAAATACATTCATACTTAAAACTCTGAATCAATTAGTTACTATAGCAAAGCCCCTTTTTTCTCCCAAAATGTTCCATGACTGAGTGTAATTAGGTATACTACTAGCTTGGTTGGATGGAATTTTTCCATCTTTCATACCTGGAAAACTAGGAATTGTTTTCTGATCACCAGTTTCTTACCCACTCTATCTTGATTGTGGATGGGAAATTAGACTGATTCAAGAACTGAAACCAAGTATGTTTGACTGAGGCCAGTTACAGAAAAAAAAAAATGCTGAATTGGTCACAGAGACCAATAAGAACATAAGAACATAAGAATGGCCATACTGGGTCAGACCAAAGGTCCATCGAGCCCAGCATCCCATCTGCCGACGGTGGCCAATGCCAGGTGCCCCAGAGAAGGAGAACAGAAGACAATGATCAAGTGATTTATCTCCTGCCATCCATCTCCTGCCCTTGTTATGAAGGCTAGGGCACCATACTTTATCCCTGGCTAATAGCCATTTATGGACCTAACCTGCAAAAATTTATCAAGCTCTTTTTTAAACCCTAATAGAGTCCCGGCCTTCACAGCCTCCTCGGGCAAGGAGTTCCACAAGTTGACTGTGCGCTGTGTGAAGAAAAATTTCCTTTTATTAGTTTTGAACCTACTACCCATCAATTTCATTTGGTGTCCCCTAGTTCTTGTATTATGGGAAAAGGTAAATAATTTTTCTATAATCACTTTCTCCACACCATTCATGATTTTATATACCTCTATCATATCGCCCCTCAATCGCCTTTTTTCCAAACTGAAAAGTCTCAGTCTCTCTAGCCTCTCCCCATGTGGGACCCTTTCCAAGCCCCTAATCATCTTAGTCGCCCTTTTCTGAACCTTTTCTAATGCCAATATATCTTTTTTGAGGTGAGGAGACCACATCTGCACGCAGTACTCGAGATGTGGGCGTACCATAGTTTTATATAGGGGAAGTATGATATGATATCTTTTGTCTTATTATCTATCCCTTTTTTAATAATTCCTAACATCCTATTTGCCTTACTAACTGCCGCTGCACACTGCGTGGATGTCTTCATAGAACTATCCACTATAACTCCAAGATCCCTTTCCTGATCTGTCGTAGCTAAATTTGACCCCATCATGTAGTACGTGTAATTTGGGTTGAACCTCTCTTCCTCACAAGAGTTCAAAATTCATAGAGGTTGAAGCTCTCTAGTCTGCCACCGTGGGGACCCTACCGGTGCTGAAACAAAGAATTTGCTGAACCATGGAAGGTCATCATTGTCTAGCAGCATTAGCAACACTTCCACTGGTTACTGGGTTCTTAAAAAAAATATGTAGGGTAAATTAGAGTAAACAAGAGCACAGAACACAGAGCCAGGACTTGTGGCTGTAAAAAAAACCAAAAAAACTTTATCGGACTGTGGGAAACTTGGCCACACCCATTATAAGTGGCTATCCAGTAACTAAAACCATGCCAGACCATGGATGTTGCCAGACCAGAGTGTGCCAGACTAAAGAGATTCAACCTGTACAACAGTATACACCACTACAAAAACTAACAATCCCAGCTTTTAATGCTTTATTAAAGCATTGATGCAAGTGCTCTGCTGCTTCTGTCCCCAGTCCTATGCAGTGTCCTTTGTTCCTCCATTTTCCAGCAAGAACAGGCAGAGTTTAGTTATGACAAGAGTTGGAAGAGGGTCTAGGACAGACCATATCACTTCTTCTGCAACTCTATCGTTCTGAACATTTTGTTTCTGAACCCTACTGTTCTGCACTCCATTTTTTTTAAAGGCTTTTTATTGCCTTTCATTTGCGTGTTTAGATGTTGTTTCTTTGCTCCTCAGGAGAATGATAAGTAATTAAAATTTTCATTTTGCATGTCTAGGGATTTGCTAAGATCCAAAAAGCCTATTCAAAGGCCTTTCAGTGAAACATAACTCAAGTGGAAACACAGATGCATAGCTGTGTTTAACTATTCGTCTCACTAACATCTCTCAAGTAGACAAGAATCACTAAAGGAGGATAGTTTTGAAGACTTTGTCCAATATTACGAATCAAATGCTCAACCCACTGTGGAATGTAGAGTTTAGTCTTCCAATAAGCTTTTAATAAAAAGTTCCTGGGAAAAAAAGTATGTATTTCCTGAAAAAAATATTTGGGGGGACGGAGAAGTTTACACCAATTTCAAGTCAAGATGGAGAACTTCAAAGCATTACATACTTTGAAGACCAAGGTTTAAGTTTATTGCTCGCAAAGTCAATGGAGACCAGATAATTGGTCCTTGGTCTTACAAAACTAAATCAAATGACTTCTATGACCACTTTGAACTATTTCTCAACAGATTTATACCAGCAAGAAAATGGATAACCTGTAATTATAGCTAATGAAAAAGAATCAGTGAAGTTTATTCGATTAAATCCAAGACAAACAAAAATCCCATCCTACATGAAGTTACTTCTAATATAGCTGCATATGTTGAATTTGTATGCAAATTTCAGTTTGAAAAGGATGAAATTGTTGTAATCACTTCAGCAACTCACAATTTTAGTAATGAATATCTGCAATTAACCTGCTTTGTGTAATAATGTTTTTCTTGGTATCAAAAGACTTAAATTTTCTTCCATTTCAATATGAGTAATCTTCCCAGGCCAAACTGAAGAATAATTTTGAGATGAGGCATTAAGTACCCCAATGTAAGAGTAATTGGGTATGTCTACACTTGCACCCTAGTTCGAACTAGGGATACAAATGTAGGCATTCGAAATAGTCAATGAAGCGGGGATTTAAATATCCCGTGCTTCATTAGCATGATCTCGCTGGCACGTTTCACTTTCAAAACAGCTGTTGATCGGAGTAACGTGCCAGCGAGATCATGCTAATGAAGCGCGGGACATTTAAATTCCTGCTTCACTGACTATTTCGAATGCCTACACATTTGCATCCCTAGTTCAAACTAGGGTGCAAGTGTAGACATATCCATAGAGAGGCAGCCATGTTAGTTTTTCCTTTTGTTTTTGGCAAGATCAGACTATGTAGCACTTAAGAGCTACATAGTTTTTCCTTTTGTTTTACCAATGTAAGAGTGATTGCTTCCTTAAAAATACTTACTGGGTGCCTTAACTATTACCAAAGACATCTATATTTTATATTTACTTACACGCACAAATATAAATAAATAAATAAATAGAGACAGACAGACACTAGGGATGTAAAGGACTAGTCGATTATCTGATAAGCAAATGATTATTGGATAGTCGACAGGATAGTTACTAGTTGCTCCCCCCTCTTGCTGCCTCTATCAAATAGAGGCAGCGGGGGGGAGGGGGGCAGCCGGAGGGGCAGGAGAGAAGAGGGGGATACTTAAATGTGGCAGTGCCACACAGAGCCCAGGGTCAGTTTGAAATGCCAGGTAGAGCCCGGGATCAGCTGGGGACTCCCCAGCTGACCCCGGGCTCCGCATGGCATATCAAAGAGGCAGAACCTCTTGGAGCCCAGGATCAGCAGGATCTTTGGGCATGCCAGCTTTGAAATGTACAAGATTCCCCAACAGGGGCTCTTGTGCATTTCAAAGCAGAAGCACCCACTTCCCATCAGACCTGGGCTCCACGTGGTGTTCCAACTTTGAACGCCCTGATGGGCTCTTGTACATTTCAAAGGCATAACACAGAAGTGCTTATTGATTAGAAGAGTAGTTGATGGAAATTCCACTGACTATTCAACTAGTAAATTAATCGCTATTTAACATCCCTAACAGACACACAGACTGACTATCTGTAAGCCTGCTTGTTCAAGAACGCCTCCTAAATGGTAAGAGCTGGGGTCACTCAATTTGGTATGCAGCTTCCTCTTCTAACTTAAAGCAAAGTCAGGATTCGGTTGTGCCAGACAACTGGAAGCCCCGGGAAAAGGACTGTTTTTCATAACATGGTAAGTGGGAGGGCTGATGTTCAGAGGGACGTGATAGGAGAGTGACCACTGGGGGCAGCAAGCCCACAGGGGAGAGCAATCCTGCAGAGTGTTCACTGGGGACAGCCTTTCCACCAAGGGGGTGGCCCACACCAAGTAGCCCTCCTACCCCAAACCCTTTTTCCTCTCTCCCAGCCCTAGGAGAAAAAATGCTCCTAACCACCAGAAGAGGGAGGCTGGGTAGAGAGAGAAGTACCATACCGGATTGGACCTCCCTCCTCCACACCCTGAAGCCCTCTTCACTCACTCTTGCACACAGAAACTCCCACATTCCCCTCCCCACATCCTCAAGGCCCTGCCCTGACTCCTGCATCCTGCCCCCACACCTGCAGCCCCCAGCCATGATGGGACCCAGGCAATGCAGGTAAGTCTGCTAGTATATACATAAGAAGAAAAGAAAATAATTTGCTAACATCAGAATCCTACACCAGTTATGGGACAGCAGTGAGAGGATCAGTATGGATACATTCCCTTCAAATCTTCAAATCTTTAGAAGCACTGAAGAGACAGCACCAAGATTACTTTTCTATGCCTCCCCCCTCTAAATATTTTACTTATTTCTTGAATAGGATTCAATTATCTTTACCAAAAACAGATCTACAGCTGACCTTTCACTCTTGCTGGGGAATACATTCACTCAAAATATTTGAAGTAATTGGCAAGATTGCATCTATTGAAAGGCTTGGCATACCACCTATTTACTTACCAATACACCTTTTATCCAGCCAAACTTGACTATTCCCTTGCTTTCTGCAGTATAAGTAGCATCAGCTTCCCCAGGAGGAGTTCCTTCTTCTCCATTTGCATATCCATCCTCAAAAGGTTCCTGTGGACAGGGGGTTAAAAATGAGTAATTAAAAAAAATGACCTTACACATCCACATGCTTAAGCAAGTGTCCAAAAGGTGATTTTAGAATTGGACACTCAATGGATAAAATAATGAAGTTTGACTAAAAACTTCATTATTAGTTAGTAACAGTGATTACAGACAAGTTATTTATATGGTGTGTTCTAGTCACAATTTCTGACGATTGTACACGTTTTCATATTTCAAATATCCAAATGGTAGAAAATTCTGAAATCCCTACAAAAAAGAGATTTTTGAAATAAAAAGTCTTGGTTTTTACTTGAAGCAGTGATTAAGTCATGCCAACTGAAAGCCTACCACAGTAATTCAGTAGTACCTACAAAAATTATTTTAACTGACGCTGTAGTTACAATAAAATTAGTATCAGACACTTTCTTTTTAATTACAGTTAGGGTTGTCAGACATCCAGTTTTCAACTGGAACATGCAGTTAAAAAAAAAGGGGGGGGGGACCCTAATGGTGCTGGCCATTGGAAGTCCAATCAGCAGCACAGCAAGATTAAGTCAGGCAGGATCCTTACGCACCCTGGTTTGTGCAGCTCCCAGAGGTGACTGCCATGTCCCTGTAGAGCCCCTAGATGCATGGGTAGCCAGGGAAGTTCTATACGCTGGTGTAAGCACTGGCTCCACAGTTTCTATTTGTGGAGAATTCTGGCCAACGGGAACTGTGGGCACAGGGCCTGCAGTACATGAAGCCATCTGTCTGTGCCTCCACCTGGAACAGGAGTGGGGAACCTACAGCCCACAGGCCAAATCCAGCCCATGAGTATCAGGGCTGCCCCTACCCAGGATTGGGGAACATGAGCTGGTGGTCCAGCACCACGGCCCCCCTACATGGCTGGAGCACCAGACCCTGAGCCTCATGGGTCGGATTCAGGGAGAATGGTAGTGCAGGGAGGCACTCACCTGTAGGCTTTTCCCCGCTGCTCCCATTGGCCAGAATCATGGTCAAGTGCTTGGGAGCAGCAGGAGGCTATGAAACCATGTGTGTCCCTGGGGAGCTGTGCAGGTGAGCGCCCCCAAATGTCCATACCCCACACTTCCATCCCACTCCTGCACCCTACCACCTACCCAGCCCCTCCCGCCCTCTGCCCATTCCTGCATCCTGGCTCCCACCCAGAATCCTCTACCCCAGCCCCACTTCCCATCAGCCCCCTCCCACACACTGAACTAGGGATGTAAAATCCCACTTAATTGGTTAACCAATTATAAGATGGGGGCTGTTCCCGCCAGGGCCTGCGTGGACAGGGGCTGCTCTCACTAGGCTGGAGCACTCCTGCCTGTGGCAGGACTGATTTTTCTGCAGGTCAGTGGCCCCCCAAGCCAAAAAAAAAGGTTCCCCACCCCAGCTTAGAGGCTTCAGGGACATGCTGGCTGCTTCCAGGAGCCTCTGAAGGTAAATGCCACTTGGCCAAAGTCCACAGGACATTTGGAAAGAAAGGGTCCACTAACAGAATGATCACAAATCCCAAATACCACAACTCAAACCCATCTAAAGAGATTAACACCAGTCACTGCCTGCTCTGAGTTTCTTGAGGACAAGTGGATTCAAGATTCAAAAAGCATACAACATAGCAGATTTTTTCCTGTGGGGTAGCAGGGAAGAGGAAATAATCTAGAAAGCATGCCTGGGTGACTGATTGCATGTGTGTACATTTACACACACACACACACACACACACACACACACACACCCACCCACCCACCCCCCCCTTGAAATTTTTGGTTGTCAAACTGATTCAATAGTATGCTTCACTATTTGAAGACCTAATGGGTCACTTTCCATATAAGCTCTATCTAGTGTCATAGTGAGTCACTCAGTTTAGACTGTGCAGATCTTTAAGCCAACTTTGAGAACAATTTACACTAGCAGAGTGAAATAAATCACCCCTTTATTTTATGTTACATCAAAGGCAGAAAGACAGTAAGCTTAGATTTAACATCAACACTTGAAAAAGCAGGAAAGAAAAACTTTGCAATGACAACAGCAAGGAATTCATTATATGATGTAAGTCACCTCTTTGTATTTCAGTAACTATGCTGCTTTGTCATGGATCTCTAGAATACACAAGGCCAGAGAAGCTGCCACCATCTACCCTGATTTAAGTTCTCAGCAGATTTTTAACATAGGAACTCTGGTTTCTCCAAAGACCTCTTTTGGGCCACTCTCTAGGGATGTGAAAGATTAACCGGTTAACTAGCTAAGCAGTAAGCATCACTCTAAACGGGTAACGCTTACCAGTTCCAGTTGGGGCTGGAGCATCTCCCCGACCATCCCAGGCAGGGGGCTATTCCAGGGCTAGAGCTCACCACAGGCAGGGGCTGCTCCAGTGTGCCAGAGCAACCCCTGTTTCGAGTGGGCCCAGCCCACTCCCCCACTGTCACAGGTTACACGCTGGCTCCCCCAGAGCAGGGCCTGCAGCTCCTGCCGGCTCAGCTCCCGGGGAAATGGATTTGCTGCAGCAGTGAAGCCTCTTCCCTAGGAGCAGGGAAGGCAGGGGCTCCCTTATTTAAGCTTCATATTGCAGAACCCGCAGCGCGTGAAACCTCTTGAGATTTTCAGCGGTTACAGGGTTATCTATTTAACCAACTTTTTATATCCCTTCCTCTGACTACAGTGAGTGACCATGGCAGGGAGTAGTTTGATCAATGGAAGTAATCTCATTACTTGTCATACATGAAGCTATAGCTCTGAACAAATGTTTTCATAATTTAGAAGGACAAAAATAAACTTTTCATCATTGCTCTGAAATCCACAATTGCCAAAAAATTACCATGCCATACTCTTTTGTGCCAATAAATAAGAGAATACACAGTTGTCTTTTGTTATAGAAAAGCACCAAACTGCTTGCAACTGATTTAATTTTTTTTAAATCAAAGCATAAAAAGACCCCTGTATTTATATTATCCAAGCCATTTTTATGTTTTGGCCAACAGAGGACCATCAACATCTTTTTCTTTCACAAAAAATACAATATCATGTTTCTAATAAGAAAGAACGAACAGAGGGTTATTGAAAAAACGGGGGGGGGAAGGGTTAAGAAAGGAGAGGTAACCATTTTCAAGTGTCTCACAGCACTCAAATCACCTAGTACCCTTCTGAATGTACAATGGACTTACTTTAATACTGTAATTTTATCAAACGCACATTACTTAGTTTTTATACTCAACCATCAAAGAATAATAGTTTCCATTTAATCTGTTGAACATGTTTATATTCTTGGTATTCTTTTAAGACAAATAAATACCCTTCATCATTCTTATGTGCAATAAATTAAGTAGGCTACGGCAATACCACAGCTCTCATCTTTTGGTAGCTACCACCAGCAGATAAAAACTAGTGAAATTTTTAAATGTTTAAACAGATTTCATGGTTCTGATTTTTTTAAGGATATACATAAAGGATCCTAGGTTTCAGGGAGTTATGAACTATCAAGTCAGCCCTAAATAATGTTCACCAATCTATTAATAAGAGATGGATGTTTTGTCCTCTATGTCTTGTCTGTCTCCACTATGTAATGTTCTGTAGGGAAGTACTTCCCAGTACATGAATTGCTTAAAAGTTATTGTTGGTTATCAGTGCCAGTGGGTGCTTTTTTTAATAATGCAGAAATGAGAACAGTGAGACATTCTGAAAGTCTGTGGGTGCAAAAGAATTCCACTGTGTTTGAAGCCAAGCTTAGGCTTCCTACTTTTCATCACACAGACTAACGGATTGTTTACAGAATAAGTTAGTGTGCAGCAAGCCAGGGTGTGAATCTACAGCACACCAGCTGGCCGTGCATTAAATTCACCATTTAATCAAATGTTCATACTGGGCTGCAGGAAGGACACAGTTTCCTCTTACCCTACATGAAGTGACTGGGGGTGGGTCAGGATCAGACTCACTCCCAGAAACCTCCACTGGCTACAGGAAGTTTCACCCATCTTACTTCCTGCCCCCATAGGGAGCTGCTTTCCCATCCATCTAACTCTTGTGCACCTAGACCCCAACCCATTATCTAGATCTCTCGAAAACCCAGAATCCCCCACCCAAACTCCTGCACCACTGAGCCCTAAGCCTGTTCCCAGGCCCCTGTCAGCCTGTCTCCCCTGCATCTGGACCTCCACCACTGCACCCAGATCACCCCCTGCTTAACTCCCCACATTTGAACCTCACAACCCCAGTGCACCCCGTAACTCCTGCACCTGGACCTCCCTGCAGAGCCCTTCACAACCAGACACCCTGCCAAGCCCTATTGCACCCCACTCACCCATCTTCTCACTGGGCCTCAACCACCTTCACTTAGACCCTCTGCAGAATCCCCCCCACCCCCGGAACCACCCAGCGAGCCACTGTGCATCCAGATGGCACCTAGAGTGCCCCACACAGAACCCTCTCAATTGTAAAGTGCTGGAAATAATGGTACTGGGGGTGTGGCAACACCCCTAATTTGAAGTGGTTTTCATAGTTTACAGTTTTGTTTCAGCATCCCCATCTAAAGACCTGATATGAACTGGGGAGAAACCTGCCTCCACCAATTGTAAGAGCCCGTTCAAATCAAACACAGACTTCCTTGACAGCCTTTGTGATGCACATCCCTATCCAGCATCTCTGTAGAGCCACAACATGGTCCTGTCCACATGTTCATGGTACATTACGCCATCATTCTGTAGGTTAGAGATCTTAACTAGATGCTCAAATAAATCCACAGTTCCAGTGTCACTAAAGGTGTCATCTTCATTTAAAGAGAGAAGTGGAAGGACCAGAATTTTCTCTCAAGAATTTTAGCAGCCCTTGATATTGATGCACAGTTGAACAATGGACACAATCAGTGGATGGATGAGGGGAAAACAGAAGGAACCAATACTAGGAAAATTAGGAATGCTAACAAGAATGACGACAAGAATTAGAAATACTAACACAGAAGTTTCAAAACTCATTGGTGCCTCTAGGAATTCTTATTTTATTGAGAAATTGAAGCAATACAAAATCTGCTGGCAAATTACATCATTCAAAAGCCACCAACACTTCCTATTCTTGCTTGTGGTGATTGCTGTATTATTTACAGAGTTCCCTGTACCAAACTATCCTTTCAAAACAAAGTATTGTTTCACAGGAATCTGATCTCCTCTTCATAAAACACTGTTCTTAATAGCCAAAGGGATTAAGGCAAAGCTCAATTTGCAACAGCTACAAATAAAACTGGGATGGTTTAACCATGTGTTTAATGCTTTATGAAGTCAAAACTGCTGATTGTAGTTAAGAGGATTTCACCCAACGTATGTTCTTGAAGTACAGGTTTTCAGCCAAATGACTTGCACTACATACACTGCTAAGCTACAATTAATGTTACTGGTCTCCATTTTTATTATTAGTTTCTTCTTATTTTAGGAGAAGTATAATGTGATATTAGAACAATATTCTGTCTCTTGGTCAGTAAGAGGTAGAAAGAAATCCACTAACAGATCAAAGCAAACGTAAGAGTTGTCTACAGCAACTGTGGACAAGTTACACAAATGAAAGTGATCTTTTAAGCACTCACACCATTCTTCACATTTGGCTCACTGAACATTAAAAAGGTTTCCTTCCCTCTAGGATATTAACTACCAAATGAGGTTTAGCAGCAACAGGACCAAAGTGTTGGTGTTTAAGCTATAATTTCCTCCCTGCAACTACGTATTTAAAATACCCTAAGAGACTTTTTACTTCAGCTTTTTTCCAGATTTAAAGATGTTAATTTGTGACAAAATGAATAAGACTATTTTAAACACACAGTAAGCACTGCTTAATTAGAATGAAGTTATTTTAAATAGGCAAAGAGATGAGATAAATTTAATAGTTCAAATTAAAATCAAAGAATTAACCAGCTACCCTTTTCTGAAATGAGCAAATATTTTGCACCCCACAACTCAATATTTTTAAACAAGATGTGTGTTAAGGATCCTCCTGTTTTGGAATTATAGGATATTATATTTTACAAACATTTCATGGCCATTTTTATTTATTTCTAAATGGAAAACAGTGGTCAGTTTTTAGGCATACTAAATATCCATTCAAATTTTTTTCAAAAAAAGTAAGTTCTCACCAAGCTGGCTAAACTGTGGAAATAGTCATTCAAGAACCTTGGGTCAAATGATAAGTCAGTTGCTAGTCATCCTAGCAGGATATCCAGATAAATTGCTACGGAGGCACTGAATGTTATAAGATGATAGGTACCTCCTATATTACTCTTCCTCACCATCCGCACTGTCTTAAATAAGAGAGTGCCCAAATAAATGCTTGTTAGCAGACCCTAACAAGCAACTAAGAGGATAATGTATTTCCCTGTCAGAGTAGATACCATCTGTTTCTCTCCCACACCAAAAAGGATGCAACTGTCCTCTCACATTAAAAAAAAAAAAAAAAAAAAAAAAGTCAAATAGAAAATGAGTGATAATCTAGAATGAAACAACATCAAGGACTGCACATGCTCAGAAATCCATCAGGACTGGTGAAAGCCAAGGGCCAGATCCTCATCTTGTTTAAGTTGGCACAGGTTCCCTGATATCAATGGAAACGTGGATTTACATCATCTAAGGATCTAGCTTCACATAGATTAAGTAAAACAACCAAAGCATGTATCCATGCTGTGCAATTTATCCAAAGTTTTTTTTTCTAAACCTGAATATCTCCAGTTGTAATTCCTTGTGAGAGCACTATGCCCAAAATAGATCATTACAATCTTTAATAAAAGAGTTGGGAAGAAGAGGTAGATGTTTCATATGAAATAAGGAGCTGATTGGGAGGCAGTGGAAAAAAAAAAAAAGAAAGAATACAGAGTCGGAGATAACAGGCTATAGTTCTTCAAAAAAAAAGTAAAAGCAAGTGAGATTAAATGTCATTAAGCTGAAGGTCACTCACTCCTAGGTCTTAGCTCCTTAGGGGAAGTCTTCCATTCATGTACTAACTCTATAGTGCACTGGTAGAGTATTATCAAAATCTAATTCCATGGCCTGGCTTGACATCACTTCCCATGCAAAAATAAAAAAAAAGTCTGCTCTTTGAACATTTCTTTATCACAGTCAGCAGAGGAGCTCTCACTAGAGATCATGCTTCCTCAGCCATTGCTTTAGTTTGTCAGAGTTCCAGTGAAATTCAGTTATTTTTAAACCATCCTTTATCTTCCTTTCTAGTCAAGCCTCAAACAGCAATACTAAACACAGGCCAAAGCTTTGACACCTATTTTCCCCCCTTAATAGATAAGAAACTAGGTGGTAGAAACATTTTTGTTATTTGTTTCTCTTCTGCCACTCCTGTTGTGATTTTGTTTTAGGTATTTTCCTAATGCCTCATCATGAGATATATTTTTCTTTGGACATTTCAGCATCAGTCTCTTCCCAAAGGTCAAGTTCAGGGCAGTAGCATGGGAGCAGTGGCAAATGTACCAAGTTCCACTCATATGACCTGCCATTCATAGAGCATTGTGCAAGTTTTCAAACTATAATCACACATGCTCTGCTCAGTCCCCTTGCAGGGGGCCTCAAATGCCCTACTAGGCTTCTGGCACTGAGCTCCTTGACTAGGAGGAAAAGTAGCTATTCTCTTCTAAGTGTCCCTACTTAGGGACGGTAGCGTGTCGTCATATACACGATCAACCAATAAGCCTGGGCTCACTGGTTAATCCTAACTATTACATGCACACACATATAACCCTTGCTGCCAGGCAAGGAAGCAAGAGGGAGAGGGGGGAACACCCAGAAGCCAGTGCCCACACGTGCTGGCTCCTGCACAGAGCTACCTCTTCCCCCATCCCAGCTATCTCCCACAGCATGTAAACGTGTAATGGCTGAATTTTTCAGCCGTTACACATTTACCAAAAAAAAAACCACATCTGATAACATCCCTGGTCCCCACACACAGTAAATTATGCAGATCTTCATATGATGATGCTTTTGTGATTTGATCAAACAGTGAAATAGCAGATATATCACTTCGCATCAGAGTTAAGATGAACACAAGAAATGACTTCTCTGTGCTACTGTTTCAGGCTCAAGCAGACATCACATTATTTTATCTTCAAAACAAGGAGTAAATTTTCACATCCAGTCACAAAAGACTATTAAAAAAAAAGAACACACCACTTACATCTGGGATAACAAGGTGGCAACTCAAAAGAGATGGTGAAATACATGTTTTCCCTCACTACTAATTAAAGCATGATCCGTTCCTGTACATCAGTTTCAGATATGTTATTTGGTTCAGCACCTATCTGAGCTCAGTAACTATTGAAGCATTTGGTGTACACATCTCTGGATGGTCCAGGTCTTCCTCAGTACATAAACAACCCCTCTTTTGCAAATATAGCATTTATTTTAAAAAAAGACTTAGAAACTTCAAACCTTATCAGTGCAACAAAGTGTTAGAAATGGACTGCTCCAATTGTTTCAGGTGTATCTCGCTGGACCACGTTAGACAGATTTGTGGCCCCTGACAAGCATCACCCAATGCACTAAAGAGAGATCAAGAGCAGCCAGGCTGAAAAGCTTCAAAGGCCAAAGCTTTGAAACTGACACTTAATATGACTGAAGACTGACAAGCATCAGGAAGCAGGCTCCATTCCTCCCTTCCGCCACCCATAATCCCCATTGTGTAACTGTCATACTGAATTGCCCTGCACTAATAACATGGAGTTTAAAGTCTCTATCATGCTTCTGCTAAGACACTGAGTCTATGACACAAAACTTCAGTTTACTAAACGAGGGACAGTCTTCTTACAAGAGGCTCACCTAAAGCAAAGCAAACCACCCTTCTATATCAAACAACCAGTTTACATCAAGGAATCCTAATGTCACCTTCCTGCATTCAAGCTAAAAGAGAACAACAATTCTAGGCCTCATAAGAGTTTCCAGGCATCCAGATACTTCAATATACTACCACAGATTCCAGTGTACTAATTTTGTGCTCATCACTCCACATTAGTGGAGAGTTCGGCTCCCTGCATGCAGTTGGAATGCTTTTATTGCCACCACTGATGTTCATGGTTCTGGGAGGAGGGAAGGGACAGATATTGAGCATAAAAAGCTCTGGCCTCAACATGCCAGTCCCTCTTATACTGATGCTTCAAACCACTTTCAATGCTCCCCCTTGAATAGGGGCAGGTTGAAGATAGTAACTCACTTTATTTGGACTTAGATGAGGAGTCAAAGGATCTGATGTTAAATACATCCCTATTAGAGAGGATCAGAGTCTGACTTTACAAGGAAGAATCTTATTCTCTGGTAATTCGGGGAGAGTTGCTAAAGTTGTCCAATATAATTGCTGATGCCAACACAGTAATCCCGCGTTTCTCAAACTGTGGGCCCTGACCCCCCAGGGGGTCGTGAGCAACTTAGAGGGGGGGGATCACGGTATCACAAAGTTTGAGAACCCCTGCAGTAATCCATAAGGGATACAACTGAAGTATCTAGGAACACACACACACACACACACACACCACCCACCCACCCACCCCCACCAGGAAACATAATTGTGCACTTACATCCATCTTGAATCAGGTGGTGAGAAAATGTGGCCCACTGCTCACACAGCTGCCACGATCCTGAAGTCAGACAGAAGTGACAGAAATAAAGCCTACATGGCTTAAAATCAGGTTGAGTTTTGCAAGAAATCCACTAACCTTGTAAATTTTTTTATCCTCAAAGGCACATTCCTGGCACATCTTGAGGAATGGGCAATACTGGATACTATGTATAGGGACAAGGGACACACTTTCACCAGTGAATCCCCAAAAGGTCTGCAAGCACCTGGGTTTCTAAAAAAGTTCAAGAGAAACTGTGGATCCACCTTACATCAAAAAAAGGCTGGCTACAGAGCATGTAGAGTGTTTTACAAGAGGAAGACAAACACAGCATTGCATTTGCTAAGGCCTGCATCTCACCCAAGAAATCTTTCCTTCCAGCATAGGATAAGATTGGTTCTGCTGAGACTGAACTTCTGTCTCTGAGGTTCCTTTGAAGCCACTTGATGACAAATCTAAAGCCAAAGAATTCTAAGCCCCCTTTTTGCAAGCAAGAGATACTGAAAAGCCTTTAGTCAGAACACCATTACCTGGGGCTCATTCTCACAGTCAGATTGGAAGACTTTTACTCCTGATGGCCCCTGTTTACCTCAGACACATGGGTCCTCAATATTGTTCTGTGGAGCTATAAGCTTAGGTTTCAGAAAGCCACCGTTCTGACTTCATGTACTTCACTCTTCCGCTCCAACCCATATCTCCCTCTCCCCACAAGAAGCCACCACAATGTTCTTGAGTTTATAAGTGCCAGGAAAAATTGATGCAGGAAAGCCATATGGTCTGGCAAAGAGCAATCAAAGAAAAAAGGTGAAAGAAAAAAGGGGGTTACTCAAAATATTTCCTGACTCCCCGAGCCCAGAAAACTGCATCAATATCTAGTCAAAGTAGTTCACGGTCATTATGCCAAGAACCATCACACTTCTTCTAGATAAGAGAATGACTGTGCATCCTCTGTACTTTGAAGATGCTTACAAGCATATAAAGATACATCCCAAACAGAAGAATTTGCTCTAGTGCATGGGCTCCCATACTGGGGGGACGGGCCCCCCTGGGGGGGCATAAAGAAATCGCGGGGGGGGGCCCCCCATGAGGTGACCCAGCCCTCCCCTCCCCCCCAATCAAGTTTTGCTGCCCCGGTCAGTTCCTTTATTTTTTGCTCAACAAGTTTTGCTGCTATTTGGGGTGTGTGTGTGGGGGGGGGGGGGTTTCAAAAATCAAAAAGGGGGCGTGATGCCGAAAAGTTTGGGAACCACTGCTCTAGTGAGCAAAGCGCTGCCAGTTGTATCATGCCTTTTGCAGTGGCACAAACTACAATTTTACTTAATTAAATGCATTGTCAGCCTGTGTAGATACTTGGACAATTGAAGGATTAGAGACAACGCTATGTAGAAGGCTGAAACATTAATTTGTGTCACCACTGGGGGTAGAGCTGTTAGAGTTATAAGACTGACTGTTGGGACTCTGGTTAGTTATTAGTAGGGCTCCATGTCTGGCACAGAGGTTGCAAAGTCAGGGGATTCCATGACTCTCTACAACCTCCATGAGTTCTGCCTGATCCCAGGGCCACGCGAGCAGCTCTGGGGTCAGCTGCTCAGGAAGCCCTAGGGGGACAGTCACACTGGCTGTTTTGGAACAGCCCTACAGCCAACCACCCTGGCAGCCCCACAACTAGCTGCACCAGCCATTGCTCAGGTGGCCCCAGTCAGCTGGCCCTGGGGACCATCCAAGCAGTGGTCTATGTGGGTGATCCAGGGACTTCCTGACCAGTATTTGTAGTACAGAGTTCATGGATAGGAGACGGACTGTGATTTTTTTGTTTATTGCTCATGACCTGTTCATGACTTATTAAAAATACCCAGAACAAATCATAGCCTTTGTTATCGGAGTACAAAGCCATGCAAGTAGTTTTCATGGCAGATCAATATTAAAAGGATTTGAAGTGGACTTCAAGCTCCTAATGGAAGAACACAACACAAGGACTTTCACATCTCATCCCAGGTAACTAACAGACTCTAAGCCTCTTCAGCATAGAAGATGATAAGCAGTGTTCCCTGGAAGCTGAGCACTTGGACAGCCTCCCAGGAGAGATTCAAATACTGTCCAACTGATTAGCAATGCGCCCATAGCCAGCAGCATATGTTTCTATTGGTGACACACATCCGCACATGCCTCAGTGTGCATAAAATTTATTCTGAGCATGGACAGAAAAAATTAAAGAGGGAACATTGATGACAAGAAGCAATATTTAATTTGAAATTCATTCCTAAGACATCTCTTGTCCAGACTAGAGTGATGACAGAATTGCCTGCAATGAGCAGGAACTATGACTACAGAACTCCACACACTGAGAACATGATCTACCCAGAAACAGCAGTCACATATCAAGTGTCCTGAAAAGTCAAGCAATGTACGAATTTTTAGAGACTTAGTATTGCAAACGTGATCCTGGTTCAAGTAAACAAAACAAGAAGATACCTGGTTGCATTTTAAGAAAGGGCTTCATTCCACAAGATGTTCCTATCTGCCACATGCTTTGTGGGGAAGAACATTATCATGCAGTTCATATTATAGATTCTTACAGGAGGTTCCTAGATAAGGGAGAGAGTCAGGTGTCCTCTGACTAGTGACCGATACCAAAGATACATTTTCTTACCACTCACTGCTCCACCTGCCTTTTCTCTCATGCCACGAGAGAGACCACATTAGCCAAAGAACATCTTCTCCTATATTTCCTTTCTAACAATCCAATTGATAGCATAGATCCTGCAGTATTCAGGATTCAAAATTTTCAGTGACCATATTCCACCCCAGAAAAATTCTCAACTTTCATAGATATCTAAACACAGTCCCATAACTCTGAGAATTCGGATTCAGATCACTCAACACCATCCCAGTGCAGGCTCTCTCCCTGACAATGTAGAGATCATTAAGCGATCATAACGGGTAACATTTTCAAACTTTTGAAAATGTTACCATCCAGGACCAAGCCCACAGCCATTTTTAAGGTCATCTTCCATACAAACCTGTAACTCCAAAGAGACAAAGTTTACAGGGAGGTACAATTGGGATTCTCATCCTTCTTCTGAGTCCCCCCTCCCCCAATAGACTATAAAAAACTACACAGCCCATCTGTGCCACAATAACTGTCTTTCTGTATATAAAAGCCAGGGCACATATTAGAGGGTAGCAAATAAGACTGTCTTGAGCCCCACAGCCCAGCGAAGCTAAATTGCTAACACTTCAGCTTTAGGCTCAAAGGTCAAGGCACTGGGCTATGGGCTTCAGCCCCATGTGGTGAGGCTTCGGCTTTCTGCCATGGGCCACATCAAGTCTAATGCCACCCCTGCTTGGCAGACCCCTTAAACATGATCGTGGCCACCCAGGGGGATCCAGAGCTCACAGAGACTGCTGGTTGTCTACCTGCAATTCCAACTTAAAGTCTAAGCAGAGATAAACCAACACTTTAGCAATCCCAGCCATCAAGTTAACATAAGGATTGACGCTGCGCAGCTGTGCCAGCTTGCAATCTACTTGCCACGGGTGAGTAGATTACACTAATTGTCAAGCCCTGGCCATTAGATTAGGAATGTGGTCCTGACAAAGTTGATGAAAGTGTATATTGATCCATTCAGTACCTGTACCCTCAAGTTTCTTACTATGCATGTTAGTTTTTTAGTGACAGAAACTTTGGGGTCTTAAGTTCTCTCATATAAGCCATTTAATTTACATTATGACAGATCTTAGATTAAGATTGCTGTAGACTCATCCAAAATTTCTCTCTAAAGGCAGTACACATTAGAAACACACATTAATTCGGTGTTTAAAAACTAGCCAGAGGACTCCTTCCATACTTGACTCTCAAAATAAGTTCTATCAATATGAGAAATAACTTACAGAACCTTGAGTGAATATTCAAAATATGATCATGCATGTTCTTGTTTCATATCACCGTCACTGGAGGTCAAATATATACATGGCCTCTGTGGCAGTTGATTTTCCCAGAATCTTATACACCCCACTAAGCTTCTTCAGCTTCATTCCCCTTTGAGGGGGTTCAGATATCCTATATCTGATCCTGTGAGTATACCATAATAAAACACAGAGTTGGCTGGTGTCAGCTAACTTGGGCCAGCCACAGGAGTTTTACTGTAGTGTGGACAGAGAATGTTAGGTTCCTTTTTCAAAGTAGGGGTGGAAAAAGAGCAAGTACTCTTCTGAGCCACTAACTAGTGGTGTCAAAAAAACCCCACCATCTATCAGAGTGTATTGCTCAGATCTTCATACAATCAGCTTCCCCTTCATTTGTTACATGCTATGATGAGCAGGGAGTCAACAACGTATTATATTTAACGTATTATAAGAGGCATCCATTTTTGCACCTATGAAATTAATGGGATAATTTGTATTTCTACAAATACAAGTAGACGAGACTTCATCAGTTAGCCTCAAACATGATCCAAGTGCATCTCTATGACCATAATAGCAGACTCTCTTAAAAAACACACACACACACACACACACACACACACACACCCCCCACAAAACACACACACACACACACACACACACACACACCCCCCACAAAAGAGTTAGATTCTGGAGACCAAGAAAAGAACATGACAGAGTTGCCTATTTGCTACAGTGTTGCATATTAGCAGAATTTAAAACACTGATAATACTACTCTCTTGGTATTCTTTCACACCCATCCCTAAGAGGCTGTCTCTAAGTGGATGTCTAACTGTACTTCACAGTGGAACAGACCTGGCTGGTGTTAAACTAGAACACTACGTGCTAAGACTCACTGAAACAATCCAGAGGGGCAGTTGTGTTAAGGCTCAAAGATATTTCCACATAAGCATCTCCAAAGGAAATACAAGGTCTAAAGAAATAATGCTCTAAATAATGCATTTAGAGCACTATTTTTTGGTTTTGACTTCCAGGACAGGATCCTATTTCATAATAATTTTTCTTTTGCAATATCCCTCATGCTTACCATACAGAAGTGAGAATCCTACTGAGATGACGTCTCTGATACTCAGGACATGCTATTCTTACTGTGGCTACAGCAACACTAGTATATCTGTGCCACTGGAATGCTCACTGAAGATACCAAGGCCAGGTCTACACTAAAGGGGAAGGTTGAATTAAGATACGCAACTCCAGTTACTTTAATTACGTAGCTGGAGTCATTGTGCCTTAATTCAAGCTTCCCCGCTGTCCCCACAGTGGGAGGCCAATGGGAACAAACTCTCCCATCGGTGTCCCTTACTCCTCACAGGTGCAGGAGTATCAGCCACTGACGGGACTTACTAGACCGCTAAATTGAACTCCAGAAGATTGATCGCGATAGCACTGATCTTCCCCCAAGTGAAGACATGGCCTAAGAGCTTCTCCCATCTGCATGGGTACTCCATTGTCCTGACAGGCTGGAGCTATGTTGACAAGGGAAGCCCTCCCAACAATAAATCACTGTCTATATGAGTTTGATCAGTATAACTGCATCATTCAGGGGTATGAATTTTCCACATGCCTGAATGACATAGTTATACCAACATAAATCTATGGTGGAAACCAGGGCCGAGATGCAAAAAATTAATAGCCTTAACACTAGCAGATCCAGCCACTCAAAGATTCCCCCTTGCCTAAGGCAATCCTCAGGTGGGATAGCTGCTATATTATTATCTATTGCCATAGTTCTCGAAGAGACGTATGACTGGGAAAGAGGCACCACAGCCAGAAGTCCCTGAATCTGGCTGATCCCATTGTCAAAATGACCTCTATGGGACACTGGCAACCAGCAGGCTGCTCTAGTGTACAGTAGAGACCAGGCTGGCAAATGATAGCTCCAGGGAATGTGAATATGGCTGACAATCACTTTTGCCTCCACCTCAAAAACTGTACCAAAAATAATTTGGTCAAGCTGGAGAATTTTTTCCAGTACCTTTAAAGAGGATATTATTTACCTTCCAATTCTGCTGCCCTGATACTGTCACAATGCCATTTCCACTTAGACACCCATCTAGGAATGTTAAATATTGGTTAATTGAATAGTCAATTAACCTTATGAATTCTTATTGGTTACTCAACTATTCTATAGTCCCCAGGGGTGGGGGTGGGGCCGGCAGCCAGTGCACTCCAGCCCCTACTCCTGCTGCTGCCTCTGTATCAGCGTGAGCTGGGACTGAGCTGGGCTGCTTGACCACCTGGCTCCTAATACACTTTAAATGCAAAGTCACAGCAGGGATAGGTCCCAGACCCAGCTCGAGCCAAGACTGACTTGTGCTGCTGGCCAGCCTACTAAAAAGTGTACTGGCGGGGGGAAGAGGAGGAGATGTGTAGTATAGAGCATTAATCTATAAGCTTTAGCTTATCAGTTACTCGACTACACCATTATATCCCTATACCCGACTGCCTCTCTGAGTTTGGAGGTGTCTCATACACCTGGTTTCCTTTTTCCCCTCCCCACACTATTTTAATTTGGGGCTAATATTTCTATCCTACTGATTATCAGGAACTTTTCCACACACAAACCCCACCCCATAAAGCTTTTCCCGTTAGTCAAAAGAATAGAATATTCAGAGAGAAGCATTTAGCAACCACTCCCTACTCTAATTACCCAGTTACTACTGCCCTCAAGGGTCAAACCTAGGAGTTGAAATACTTCACAAGGTATATTAAGGTTGTTAATTTTCATAGGTTTTTGAAAAACAAAGCAACAACAGATGAAATGCACAGGACTATGTTGTACCATCCATTTCTAAACTCAACACCCCAATAATTTAAGAAGTGGTAGTACTGTGTGGCTTCCAGAGGGGTATATAATTGAAACGTGGTTGTGGAATTAATAGTGAGGTAAAGACAGAGGCACTAGATGCAGTTGTACAGAACATACACATGCATGAATGCCCACATTCCTTTAACACAGCAATTACATCTGTCAGGCTTATGGGAAGTGAAATGTAAGGTCTTTCTAAAACTGAGGATACTTCCATACTTGTCAGGACAGTTGAGGAGATTTACTTTCTACCATCTATTAGGAGCTTTGAAGGCAAAAGACAATGAGAGAGCTAAGTATTATTCAATGTGCAGAACTTCAATTATAACAAATATTTTTGCATATATTTTTAATACCAGGTTGTTCAAAAATAGAGGAAATTCATGTATCACATTTACTTTTTCAAATATACACCTTGTTATTTCTATATCAAGCTTCTTTACACTGACACTTATCTACACCAAGGAACAAAAGTATGATAAGTTTTAAAACGTCTGTATTTGAAATATCAGATTGCTTTTTAAAAAGCAAAGCATAAAAATAAGTAGTTAAATTATTAAGTCAGTCTACCTACATACCCGTCCTGCCTTTCCTTTTGGTTCCCTGACCAGGACAACTGAGGTAGAGTTTTACTAAGCTTACTAATAAAACGTGAAGGAACATGCTTGTTTAGAACAAACATGCAAAATTTCACCCCAAAATGTAGCTTACAGAACTTGAAAAGTTCATGAAGCCACAGGCTTAGAATTAAGTTGCTTCTTCAATTACTATGCTGAAATCAAAGCCATGAAATACTGTCGAAGCTCTGAGGTTCAAATCCCAGATCTTGAGGTTTAAAATTGCTTTAGCTTGTAACAGAAAGAATATTTAAGCACTATCCTTTTCCACATCTCCCACTGAAAAGATTCCCCCACCCCATTCTATATGTTGGATCAATGCCAGATACTAAACACACACTATATATTGTATACATAAAAGAAATTAAAACAATGGTAAATGGCCACTCATGTTTCAAATTAATTTATAAACAGGATTCTAAGGGAGAGAAACATGAATGAGATAAGACAAGATAGATGATAGGAACAACAGTAATGTTTAATCGCTACAGATAAGATAGAAAATACACATACAAAATAAAGTTTTATAAAGAAAACAATCACATTTGAAAGAGAGTATTAGTGTTTATATTTGACAGACATATGGAACCATCTGGACTTTTGTCAATGCAGTTGTCCATTTAAGTGGCTCTAGATTCAAGGTTTTAACAGGACTCAACAAATCTGCTCTGAAGTGCATGAAACACAGCAAAACAAATAATTAATACATAATTCTGACCCCAATGAAGTAAATAGAAGTTCTACCACTGACTTTAAAAAAATCAGAATTTCATCCTTTGAAACTTAGGGATCTCTAACTTCCTTTGCCTTTTCCCATTGCCTCAAGTCAAATGTTTGACATCATCTATTTTTTTTTATAAAGTTTGACTTGAGAATTATCCCCTATAATTTGTTCACAGTGTGCAGTATTCCTACTAATCTTAGCAGAAGTTATGTAGTGCACACAGGTGAGAATTTTTAAATTAAGTATTTAGAATTCAGAAGGAAGTGGATCAACGATGCAGACTATATGAGCTAGTGTAAAATACAAAAGCAGCATGAACTTAAAAATAGGCTAACTCTAAATTCAATTTAGATGAAATTCTATTAAATATATGAGAAAAAACAAACAGATACTACTATAGCTTTGTGGTATGTAGTAATCAGTAGTACAAAGGGGAAAACATTACTGAAGACAAAACAATGCTATTAAGCAGAACTGCTAACACAAAAGCATTCAGCGCTAGGATGGAAAGAGGTCAGAAAACCGAAGATTCCTTATTTTTATCTCCTCCAAAGAGTTTTACCAGAATGTAACCCACATTTTTCAAGTTTTAGCTAGACCAGAAATAGTCTTTAATTATATTTAAAATTGAAGTCTCTAACCAACCTTCACACACCAACCAAGAGGCAGGTTTCATGTAACGAGAAATCAGCATCTGAAGATATTCAGAGATTATAAAGCCAGACTAAGCCATTGCTATAATTTAGCCTGATCCCAGCACAGAACAAACCATGAACTTTCCTTGATTTGCTTGAAATTGAGTAACCTATACACTGTGTAGAAACTTTAACTATTTTAGTCTCCAACAACATACAGACTACTCCAAAAGGTGGCAGAAGCTTACAGTTCTGAGTTTAAGTCTTAAATCACTATACACAAGTTCCATTAAATTATATGGGGAAGATAGAAAAGAAACTCAATTCCAATGAAGCTGCCTCTACCAGAACACTGTTTAATTCAAAATACGGGGTAAAGAGTGTTCCGTGTGAGCTCTTCTATTTTTTTGTGCAACAAAGAACAGAAGCAGCTTTGATGATTTAATGATAACATGCTGCACTTGGGAGAGGGAATCTTTTACTCGTAATTACCTTTTCCCTATCTACTTCACAGCTGCAATAAAGCCATTTGTTCTTCAAATATACAATTGTGACTGGTTCTTACTGCTCAGTGTCCAACACCTACATCTTTATAAATCTGAGTGACAAGTTGTTGCTGTTTTCCTTCTAATACAAATCTACATTTATCTCAAACCGGTTTGTGGACAACTGAAACCAACAGGGAGAAAGGGGGTTAGGGAAAAATCATTTAGTTGTTTTGCCTTGAACAAATTCAGACAAGGAGAGGAGGGCAGAGAGAAGACAGAGCAAAGGCTTCCTATTGCAACCCAGCGCCCAGTGCTAGTCAGCGCAGATCTGAATTATCTGGCCCCCACGTGGGAAGAGGAAGGAAGCAATGCAACTATGAGCACAGGCACCATCAGGGCTCTGAAGCACCCGGGCTGAGGAATGGAGATGCCCGCAGTATCTTACCTTGTCCAGCTCATCGTGCAGCTCGGCCAGGCTGGGCCGGATGAGCTTCTCGCCCAGGTCGGCGGCCGTGTGCCGGTAGTGGTCTATCCTGGGCACGGCGTCCATGGTGTTGTGGCCAAAGGTGCGCAGGTAGTACGTGTTCGTGTGGGTATCGTAGTAGTAGTGGTGATGCCCGCCGGGGCCGCCGCACCCGGAGTGGAGGCTGCCCTCGCTCAGCACGGTATCGCCGCCGTTCTGGAAGCTGACCCCGCCGCCCTCGGCCGGGCTATCATCGCCAGCCGACGGGTCCACGAAGTTCACCCGAAACCTGCCTTTGGCTTCCTCGCTGCCCTTCGCCGCCGCGCCGCCCGGCCCGCCAGCTTTCTGGGGTTCGTCCGCCACCGGCCGGCCAGAGCCCTCCGCCACCAGGTCCACCTGAAAGCGGCTCTGGCTCGGGGTGGGACCCAGCGGTCTACACAGGGCATCACCAGCCGCTGCCCCCGGAGACAGTCCCGCTTCGGGCTCCGCGCCGACAGTCGGGGCATCCCCAACGCGAGCCGGCAAGCGCGGCGCTTCCTCAGCGGCTCCCGGCGCCGCAGCAGCCTGCTGCCGGGTGGAGCCGGACGGCGGCTGCTTCCCCTCCATGTCTCCGGCTCACGCGGCAGCGAACGAGCAACGGCCCCGGCTGCCTCTGACACCCCAGCGGCGGCTCGTCTGCTTTAAACGTCCAACCACCAGCCGGGCTGCCCCAAGACCACGCAACGCGCCGCGCCCGCCCCTCCTCGCCTCTCCCCTCCCTCCGCCTCCGCCGCAGCGCCAGGTGATGATGCTGCTGCTGCTGCCGCCGCCGGAGCGGCTGTTCTGGCTCCTCCGCGCGCCACAAGTCCCTGAGCCCGGGCAGAGGGGCAGCAACAGCCGCCTTGCTGCGCGCTCCGCAGCGGCACCCCGCGCAGGACCCGCCGCCCCCGCCCTGACACCTCCTGTCCCCCACCCACCCGCGCTGGGCAGCAGGGCCCCCGGCTTAGGGCACACGCGGCTCCCGCTCCCCCCACCGCGCTGCCTGACCTAACCCCAGAACCGCCCGACACGCCGAGGCAGGCTCCCGCGCCGCGGCACTGACACCCCGAGGAGAAGGCGGAGCGGCGCTCGCCCGGCTGGCCCCAAGGCGCTGACAGCGCCGCGCTGCGAGCAGCCGGCCGAGGGGACAGGGCTCAGCCAATCGCTGCGCGGCGGCGCGGCTCGGGTCTTTAAAGCGACACGAGGGCGGGCTGGCGGCGGAAGTGGCTTTTTTCCCGTCCCTCCCCGTCCTCGGGGGGGCCCCCGGCCGCCGGGACTCGCGCGCCTTCGGCCCTACCGAGCGTCGCTTCCCTTCCCCGGGGCGGGCGCGGCGGCAGCGAGGCGCCGCCTGTCTTTGGAGGCTCCGCCCGCCCGGTCCCGCCGGGCGCGCTGCGGCAGGAGGAGACACCCGGCTCTGGGGCGGATGCTAGCGCCGCTACTGCTGCATCCGCCGCCTCGGAGGAGAGAGCGGGTGACAGGCGGCGCTCGCAGCCCCAGCAACAGCCGCCTCTTAGCCAGGCCGCGCGCGCGCGCTGCTGGCCGATGGTGCCGGCTGGCTCCGTCCCCGCCCCCTGGGCCTAGCCTCGCGCTCGCTCCCCCGGTTTGAAAGTTGTCCGCCCGCCGGCTCCACAGGCTGCGGCGCGGGGCAAGATCTCGCGAGAAAATCCCCGGGCGCAGCTCTCAGGAGGCGGTGGGAGTCGGGGGTAGGTCAGGTGGAGGCTGAGCAGCAGGAGCGTGTGGGGTTGTGCTGTAATTACTGCACATTTTCATGCCCCCCCCCTCCCCTTCTGTCTCGTGGTCGATTGACTCAAGGGGAGGGCTGAGCTTCCCTAGCTCTCACCTGCTTTTGCATACCCTGCTCAGTGGCAGGCGAACAGGTCTGTGCCTCTGCCTCCTCCCCCCCGACTTTGGATGAGGGAGACAGGGACAAAGAAAGGCCAGGACTGGGATCAGGAGCCTGGGCCTATGTCTATGCTGGCAGTTCTTCTGCAAGAATCCACAGAGCATCCACCGCCTGCTCTTGCAAAAGAAGAGTTACAGTAGGGCATGGTAAGAGAGGGCTTCTTGCGCAAGAGCTATGCTCTTTTCTTACAAAGTGTAAGGTCTCTTGCACAAGAGAGCAGTGTGGACGTGCAATAGGGGTTTCTTGCGCAAGAAAGCCCTATGGCTAAAATGGCCATCAGAGCTTTCTTGCGCAAGAGAGCATCCACACTGCCATGGGCGCTCTTGCGCAAAAGCACATCTCACACATGGAAGTGTGGATGTGTTCTTGCACAAGAACCCTTGCACGAGATGTTCTTGCACAAGAAGCTGCCAATGTAGACATAGCCTGGGTGTGGGGGGAGCTAGCAGGCCAGGTTTGCTGCAGCATTTCCCCACACAAAGCTAGCTCCTGTGCCTGTCCCCCAACTGTGACCTCAGCGCTCCAGAGCAAGAACCTTAATGTCCCTGCCAACCTCCCCACACTCTCTATCCTGCTCCCAACGAGATCCAGGAGCCTAGGCTGGGGATGCAGAGCTCCACCTAGCACCCCCACCCCTATTGTGACAGCCAAAGCTGTGAAGAGGCCTGGGGTTCACAGCAAGGAACCTACTATCAGCCTTTTTGTCAATTTCACAAGTCTAGCAGAAGTCTGTGAAACTGACAATGACAGCCAACAACTGCCCTGCTATAAGCTTTATGCCTGTCATGAAGGTGAAAGTATATTGGTGTTATGGAGCATTTACATCAGATGAAGCAAGGCTGCAGTAGTAGATACTGACACAATTAGGATGATGTAAGCTGCCTTACTTGACCAAACTGTATGTACATAAGAATGGCCATACTGGGTCAGACCAAAAGTCCATCTAGCCCAGTATCCTGTCTGCCAACCTTGGCCAATACCAGATGCCCCAGAGGGATGGATCACAACAGATAATCCTCATGTTATCCCTCCTTTCCCACTTCCAGAGAAATAGAGGATAGGGACACCATTCCTACCCATCCTGGTTAATAGCCATTGATAGCCCTAACCTCCATGAATCTATCTCGGCCTTTTTTGAACCCTGTTAAAGTTCTAGCCTTCACCGCATCCTCTGACAAGGAGTTCCACATGTTGACTGCATGCTGAGTAAAGAAAAACTTCCTTTTGTTTGTTTTAAACCTGCTGCCTATTCATTTCATTTGGTCACCCCTAGCTCTTACTGTGGGAATAAGTAAATAACTTTCCCTTATTCATTTTTTTCAGATCTGTCATGATTTTATAGACCTCTATTATATCCCCCCTTAGTCTCCTCTTTTCTAAGCTGAAAAGTCCAAGTCTTTTTAATCTCTCTTCATATGGGACCTGTTCCAAACCCCTCATCATTTTTGTTGCCCTTTTCTGAACCTTTTCCAATGCCAATATATCTTTTTTGAGATGAAGCAACCACATCTGTATATTGTTTTCAAGATGCGGGCGTACCATGGTTTTATATAGAGGCAATAAGATATTTTCTGTCTTTTTCTCTATCCCTTTTTTAATGACTCCTAACATTCTATTTGCTTTTTTCACTGCTGCTGCACACTGAGTGGATGTTTTCAGAGAACTATCCACAATGACTCCAAGACCTCTCTCTTGAGTAGTTGTAGCCAAATTAGTCCCCATCGTATTGTATACAGAGCTGGGATTATGTTTTCCAATGTGCATTACTTTACATTTATCAACATTACTTTCATTTGCCATTTTGTTGCCTAATCACTTAGTTTGGTGAGATCTTTTTGAAGCTCTTCACAGTCTGCTTTGGTCTTAACTATCTTGAGCAGTTTGGTATCATCTGCAAATTTTGCCACCTCACTGTTTACCCCTTTCTCTAGATCTTTTATAAATAAGTTGAATGGGATGGGTCCCAGGACAGACCCTTGGGGGATCCCACTAGTTACCTCTCTCCATTCGGAACATTTACCATTTATTCCTACCCTTTGTTTTCTGTCTTTTAACCAGTTATCAATCCACGAAAGGACCTTCCCTCTTATCCCATGACAACTTACTTTACTTAAGAGCCTTTGGTGAGGGACCTTGTCAAAGGCTTTCTAGAAATCTAAGTATACTACATCTAAAGGATTACCCTTGTCCACATGTTTGTTGATCCCCTCAAAGAACTCTAGCAGATTATGCAGCACTTTAAAGACTAACAAGATGGTTTATTAGATGATGAGCTTTCGTGGGCCAGACCCATTTCCTCTGGCCCATGAAAGCTCATCACCTAATAAACCATCTTGTTAGTCTTTAAAGTGCTGCATAGTCCTGTCTTTTGTTTCAGCTAGACTAGACTAACACAGCTGCATCTCTATCACTATTCTAGCAGATTAGTAAGGCATGTTTTCCCTTTACAGAAACCATGTTGACTTTCCCCCAACAAATTATATTCATCCATGTATCTGACAATTTTATTCTTTACTATAGTTTCAACTAATTTGCCCGGTACTGACAGACTTACTGGCCTGTAATTGCCAGGATCACCTCTAGAGCCCTTATTAAATATTGGTGTCACGTTAGCTATCTTCCAATCAATTAGGTACAAAAGCTGATTTAAAGGATATGCAATGAGGTTTACCAGCTAATTTGATTTAGGGGCTTTAAATCGGAATCCCGTTTCACTGCCGCGTGTAGACGCGGGCAGTTACTTCGGGCTAGTCAATTTCTAAAATGGCGACTGGCCGGGAACATGCAAATCAAGCGTGGGATATTTAAATCCCGGGCTTGATTTGCAATTTTGGTCGCCTTCATTAGCCTCCCTAGATGGATCTAGGGGGCCAGTGTAGACATACCCTCCATCTGGGGACAGTTGAAATCCCCCACTATTACCGCGTTTTTTAATTTGATAGCCTCTCTAATCTCCCTTAGCATTTCATAGTCACTATCACTGTCCTGATTAGGTGGTCGATAATATATCCCTACAGCTATATTCTTATTATTGGAGCATGGAATTACTATCCATAGAGGTTCTATGAACATTATGGTTCATTTAAGATTTTTACTTCATTTGATTCTACATTTTCTTTCATGTATCATGCCACTCCCTCACCAGCACGACCTGCTCTGTCTCTCCAATATATTATGTACCCTGGTATGACTGTGTCCCATCGATTGTCCTCATTCCACCAAGTTTCCGTGATGCCTATTATATCAATATCCTCCTTTAAAACTAGGCATTCCAGTTCACCTATTTTACTATTTAGACTTCTAGTATTTGCGTATAAGCACTTTAATAATTTGTCACTATTTATTTGTCTGCCATTTCCTGATGTGTTAGATTCTTTTTCATTTGATTGTACCTCATTTGATCTGACCCGTACTTCCATCATCTCCTCCTGACTAGAACATAGAGGATCTCTATTAATAGAACCTCCCCTAATAGATCATTTAAAAAGGACTGGGGGAAAGCCAACAGGTAATATATGCTGACATGTAGTATACCACAGGGTTAAGGGCTTGTTTCCTCTACCAGGTGGATTGTTGCTTCAGTGATTGATCCATCAGGGGTTGATTTATTGGGTTTTCCCACTAAATCAACTGCCAAATGCACTTCTGTGAAGTCCAGTACTCCACCAGAACAAGACACATTAAGTCCATTGGAGAGTTTCTCCCATTGACCCAGCTCTAGCCAGCCTGGATTTCACACCACTGGACAGCCATGCAGCTGGGAACCCAGACCCTGCTGACAGCCTTTAGCACACATGCATCCCAGCAGTGTGCTACTTGGGGCACATGCAGCCCACAGATTGAGACCCCACAGCCTAAGAGCCTGACTTTAAAGTATCCAGAATAAAAATTTCTCGTCACCCCCCTGAATTTCTCCAACATCCCCCCAAGTGCTCAACTATTTACTCGCAGGATTACCAGTTTAGCTGGAAATTTGAATTGAAATTGAAACATAAATATATACTTTAAAAGCATATATGGGATATGATAAAGTACTTGTACTTAGAAAGCATAATATGCTTGAAAAGTATGAATGAAGACTAGCTTCCTCACACAGCTGTTGTTTATAACAAAGTCAGCACATTTGTTTTGGCTATATTGGCCAACACAATAATTTCAAATTATGATTTGCAAGCAAGGTATGAGTAAATTTTCTCTCGACACTTAATAATAAACCAGACTTGAGGACCAGAATGTATTTACATGAACATACCTACTTTGCCTAGCTATCCAACAGGCATTGGTTTATTAATCACTTTAGTACTGAATGTGTGTGTGGGGGAGAGTCATTAAATATTCTCCTTGTGGTATGAGTGAAGGGCAGCAAAACTGTACTTAGCCTACCTGAATGAGGGGGACATCCTTCAGTGCTTAATTTGTGATAGGGCTTGCCAGTTCTGCACCTCAGCTTCTCTAGACTTGTTGCATCTGTTATAAAAGTAACAAATTTGCTTGAGCTCTGTTACCTCTTTCATTACAAATTAAGCATAGATTTATATAGTCAAAGAGGAGGAACTTGGTTTGCCAGACTAATTAGAAAAGCCAATACTGACAACGTACACAAAAAGGCTGCAAAACACCAATCCTCTAGCCAGTCACCATCAAAGCCAATTTTAGAAGTACTTAATGAGACAGTTAAGAATGCTGGACAGACAACACAGTTGATGTGAACCAACATAGCTGTTGCATCATACTTTCTATTTATGCAAGAAATACCCCACACTACAAGCTGTAGGCCAATGCTAAGTGTGTTTTCACTTGTTAATCCTGAAGTTTGATGCTGATTCCGAATAAGATTGACAAATGTTTGCTACATCTTTCTGCAAAAGACTCAGTTGACTGAATAGAAGCATGCACTGCAACAGTAAAAGTTTCAGCAGTTGAAAAAGTGAATCTCTCTCTTACCATATTCAAAGAATGTGCATACATGGCTGAAGAATGGACATAGGCATCAAGTATTAAGTCATTGTGTACATTATCTTGATGTGCATGGTAGACCAGTAAATACATTCTAGGTGTTCAAGTTATAGAAGACACGTCAGCTGCATATGGGACATCTTATAAGAGTTAAATGCTAGTAAACTGAACCCTATTTGAGGAAACTGTAAACTTCTCTGAAAGACATAGAGGAGTACAAGCTTTGCTCAGAGAAAAGTGTAGTCTAATCTCTTATAAACCCAGCAAAAGCCATCTACTTCAACTAGCACTAACATGAGCTATAGAATCTTCAAAAAACATTACAAAGCCATAACTTTAATGCTTTGTTATACTTTTTTTTTCAGTGAGAGTCCAGAAGGACTGAACATCTTGGAAATAATTAGAAGATACAATGGGACTGAAGATCTAATTAGTCCAAACTGGAAAATCTGGTGGCTTTTTAATGAGTGATCATTGGCTGTTGTCTTTAAGTGATTGCAACCATTATTACTGGCTTTGCAAAATATCTACTGAAATAGGATAGCTCCAAGTAGACTAATTTTGCTACTAAGTTCAGAAAAGACTATCACCATTTTCTCTCATTAATCTGTTGAAACCATTTGGGTCATTAAACAATGCCATCCCGGAATCTGCTACAATAGTAGTAAATCTTTTTGCAACATAAGAAGGTAATCTTGGATCAATCTGAGAGATGTTCATTGAAAATGTACCAGAAAAGCAAAGACATTAGTCCAAAAATTGAATAGTGAAGGCACTTGCATCAAATTCTTAAGTGACAAGGGGCAGAACTGTGTGTTAAGCCAGCTGAGAAAGAGAACAGCTTTTATTCTTACAAATCTACTATAGCGATTTCTGGATTCTGCTCAACCTCTATGAAGCTTTTACAGTTGAGAAGAATGAGGCACTAACACAATGGGGGTGCTGTGTGATCGGGACAGAATAGAATATTATGAACAAAGAGTGGAAAATTATATAATTTATTTTTACCATCAATCCAATCTTTATGCTATATGGGAATTCATCTCTTGCTACTCCATCTTAACAGCTATAGTTGAGTATTCTTTTTTCCTCATTGAACAGAATTTTATGTTCTGAAACAATCACCTTCTACCTGATCATGATCATATCATGAAGGATTGGAAGTAACAGACACACTCAAACAGTATTCCATAGTTCTTATTTAATAAGCTATTACAAATAAATATTACCATACATTTTTTTTACTTATATTTTTATAGTAGCTAATTTATTTCTAAAAGCATTTGCCATGGAATATATACAAAGGACCTGATTCATATTCAGCCAGGATTTAATTATGGATTAAATGCAGCTACCTCTTGGGGTGCAATACAGCAGTTATTTAAGAGGGTGCCGAAACATTTCACAATAATTCAGAGAAGAAAGTGGTGTATTCAATTGAAATAGTTAATTAAATATTTCCTAATATAGTTCCACTTACATTATTACTAGAATGAATTTCAGTGATATTATGCTTTGTTCACTAATGATAACATACTAACATCTCATTGAAATCAACTGGCATAATTTTTGAGCTAAGTTTGGGAAAAGATTATGATTTTATCACAGTATATACCTATACAATATTTCCTCAAAATGTTATGGAGATGAAGATTTGTGGAGGTGTTACTTCAAAATCCTGTGAAAGATCATAAAAACAAAACTAGTAAAAAACTTTGGTTCCAACTTTGGTTGGAAGGTTGGAAAACAAAGGAATGAGCCAAAAATATAAATATGTGGAAAAATAATAGAACACTATTGGAGAAGGGCCTTATAACCCGACATATTTTGTTTTGATGGTGGCAGGAATCAGAAATGCATTCAAAGTTAAATTGGTTTTCATTAGCCAAAGACATGAAGAAGGAAATGAATTTTCACATACCATACTATAAACTAATGTATATGTGGAGGGAAATATGTGGTTCACTATGTACGAAATATACCCGTAGTTCAAAGATGCAGAAACTGCCTTCAGAAATGGCTATATCTGTTACTGGTCAAAACATCAAGGTGTAGTACTAATATCCAGTATTTGACACATGTAAATAAATGAGCAGCTACATTTCTTACACATTTTTATTTCAGAAGTACTATTCAAGGAAATCATATTCTACTTTCATTATTATAATTAAACAATAAGATTGAATAAATAAATATTTGCAGCTACATTATTTTATATGGTCCTGATCCTCCATCAGTTTTATGTTAGCATGACTCTATTCACCACAATGGAGTCACACCAATGTAAAACCAGTTTAATGAAATGGAGACAGAGGTCCATATATATTTTAGCCACATCTGACATCCTGAATTTGAGGATTTTGAATATGGAGCACAGGTGTTTATCCCTGTGAAACTGGATTTGATCCTAGGATCTTTGTATAGGAGCCTCTACAGCTTGTTCTATAAAGCCAGCTGGCTCTCAGCTTAGGGTGTAGGACTCCCTAAGTGCCACTCCATGGGACAGTGAACCACACCCATTAGGTGTGTGGATTACACCTGCATTCACTTTTACTCTCTCTTCTATTTCACTACATGCATCGTATCTTATTCTGCTACTGTGTTCTTTATTTTGTCCTCTACATCTACTGTAGATGTCTGTCCAAATGAATGCATTAAGTAATACTGTATTTCTCTTTCCAGATTACTGGATGAATTTCTGAGCAATTAGCACATAGTCATGTGGCAATTTATCTGTATTGGTATTAAATTATTCCTAGCCACCAGAAAAAAAAATTATAGCACCACACTTCTGAAAAATTTCCAGACAAATCCTATGATTAAGGCCTTCTGGAGTGATACGCTTTGAGAAAGCTGTACTGCCATCCAGCTGTAGGGGTACAACAACTTCAGGGTTCTTGTTTTTTCTCTACAAGCTTTTTGATGTATTCTTATATACATTCAGATTTCCATTACCCCACTCATATTTTTCTACATGTACTCTGTTTTTGCCATTTTTTGTAACCAGGCTGCTTTCAAAATTAATCTACTTTATTTAATGTTATCCTTTAGAGGAGATTAGCAATATACTCTTTCAATTTCAAGAATTTCTTTTGATAATACTGTAATAGCAGTACAAACAACAAGGAGTCTGGTGGCACTTTGAAGACTAACAAATTTATTAAGGCATTAGAGCATACGTTTTTGTGAGCTACAACTCACTTCTTCAGATTCCTTCTGCATCTGAGGAAGTGAGTTGTAGCTCACAAAAGCTTATGTTCTAATACTCTAATAAATTTGTTTATCTTTCCAGACTCCTCATTTTTGCTGAAACAGACTAACGCAGATACCTCTCTGAAACCTATAATAGGAGTGCAGCCTACTTGGAGGCTTCACCTTACATCCACCAGGAAACCAAAGCTGATACAAGATGTGGCTGCCTGTTTGGTAAATGGAATATCTCACTGTGCGCATAGTCAGCCTGTGTTCCATGCTTTGCACTGACTGAGAGTTTCCAGGTGAAAAGGTTCTGGTTTTAAATCAAACTGACTTATCACCCAAAAGACCATCTTTCTCCCCCTATTATACTACTACCGTTGAGGTCAATAGAGGTGTCTTTGTAATCCATGGAAGCCCATCATATAAATGCGAGGGGGCTGCTGGCAGGGCACTGACTGTGAGGGCCCTGCAGCTATGGAATTCAAGCCCCGCTTTGGTCTGACATAGGCTTTGTGGGATTCCTTCAAGGCTCATCATATTTCCCAGCCATTTGAAAATAGGGAGTGAATTGTTCAAATTAAGTTAAACCCAAGGAACAAACAACACACTGCTTTTATTATGTGTGGAATTTTGGATTTTTTTTTTTTTGACTGCACATGACTTCTTTGGGGAAGGAAGACCCCATGGGACTTGAGCAGTTCCTTTCAGGAGTGGGGGAGGCAGGGTGAGTGTCAAGATTCTGAGCTTCCTTTCAGGGAGTGTAAACCCCTTGCATATCATTGAAAAAAAAAGGTCCACAGAGGCTCAGTGCTTCATTCAGCATGCAGGGAGATTTAGGAACATGGCAAAATGTGGAACTGAAGCAAGATCAGATCTGTTCATATGCAAATAAGAGATGGTAAAGAACAGTGTGTGGAGGTGGGAGGAGAGAAGGGAAGCTATGTAGTCCTGAAGGCTGCGTCTAGACTGGCAAGATTTTGCGCAAAAGCGGCCGCCTTTGCGTAAAAACTTGCCGCCTGTCTACACTTGCCGCAAGAATTTGCACAAGAGCACTGACATTCTAATGTAAGAATTCAGTGCTTCTTGCGCAAATACTTTGACGCTCCCGCTCAGGGATAAGCCCCCTTGCGAAAAATACTTGCGCAAGAGGGCCAGTGTAGACAGGCACCTTAATTTCTTGCACAAGAAAGCCCGATGGCTAAAATGGACATCGGAGCTTTCTTGCGCAAAAGCGTGTCTATACTGGGCACGGATGCTTTTGCGCAAAAGCAAATCTTTTGCGCAAAGGCACTTGCCAATATAGACGCTCTCTTGCGCAAATACTTTTAACGAAAAAACTTTTCTGTTAAAAGTATTTGCGCTAAATCATGCCAGTCTAGATGCAGCCAAAGTGTATAGTGAACCCAGCCCAGGCAACTGGATTCTACCCAACTTTCAAAGCTTTTTGTAGGGTCCAAGATTTGAACTATCATTGTGGAAAATAAAGTATTGTACATGGCCTAATTTCTTGTAATGCCATTATTTCTTAAATTCTTTCCAATTTAGGAAAGCATGCATTCCTCTGTGAGAATCATGTACATTATACCAAGTATGCAATTTTAAGATGACATCTCTTTTTAATTATCTTTGGGAGGTAAGGAGCAAAACTCTTACAGCACAAAATAGTTATAAAGCTGGCTTCCTGCAGCAAAGAATCCCTGGGTAGCATACAGCTACCATACTCTCTTATGCCAGCTCCACTTTCAGCAACTGGCGTAGGGGGCATGGCCATGGAAAAGGAGTTATGGTAGGGACTCTAACAACCCAGTGAATTTCAGCTGGAGGAACTATTCCTTTGCTTCAAATGAAACATGAACAATTTCATCATAAAAGGAAAAAATAGCATTATAAGCAATTGAAAGCAAGGTTATAATGTAAATTTATACCTACACTGATCTCAGCTTCAAAAAGCTCAGACAATGAGCTTTTGCTTTACATAATAATGAGAGATAAAAGCTTGAGCTTTAATTCTTGTGTGTAAGTGGAGATGGGCATTTTAAAAACACACAATAGCCTCACAGCTTTCAGCTTCACACTTGTGTTCTTCCCACAGACTTACCCAGACATTACTAACACCAAAGGCAATTAAACCCATTATAGTCTTATAAGTAGTAGAAGCTGCAAGTATAAATTTGTACTAATGTATTTGTATCTCCTTGCTTTCTATTCTTATTTTGGGAATATAGATTGTATTACCGGTATTAATTTTATGTCTTTTGTGTGGCTTCTCAAGATATGTTGGCAGGATAAGATTCTATGTAAATCATTGTATCCTTGAACAATGCTAAGTATTATAGTTGAGCTCTTTTTATATTTCTTTTTTTTTAAATGAGTTCTTGAAGGGTTTTAGTGCTTAGGTAGTGAGTCACCTATAACTAGTCAAAGAACTGGACACTAGGCTACTTAAATCTCTGGCAAATTATTCCAAACTACAGAAGCTGGTAACATACACAGTGTAAGGTATCCAGTGACTCTTTTTCTATTCAAGAAAAGCTTCATTGAAGTTTTCTAGGATACATTCAGGATTATCAGAGGGACCTAACAAAGCTAGGCAAATGTCAACATGATGACAGATGAAATTCAGTGATAATAAATTCATATTGTAAGGAATAATTTGAACTATACATTACTGCATTCTAAATTAATGGTCACCATTCAAGAAAAAAAGACCACAGCATCACTGAGCACATCTTAATGAAAACCTCTGTTCAAGGTGCAGCAATAGTAAAAAAGAAAACACATGTAGGGCACATAAGGAATGGGATAGAAAATAATACTGAAAATATTATAATGCCATTAAATTAAGGAATGGTACATTCTTACCTGGGATACTGAATTCTGGTTACTCTGCCTCAGAAGCAAATAATAGCAGAAGAGAAGGGTTTCAAGTAAATAAACATTGGCATTGAAATCAGAGGTTCAGAAGACTGTAGTTCTTTAATTTAGAGGAGAGACATTTTAGAGGGTGTAGAATATATATATAAAATAATGAAGCGGTGGAGAAGATAAAATGGACAGTTTCTTTTATTATGAGACAGAATAAATAGTATGAGGTATTTGATGGACTGAAAGGTTGATTCAAAAAAAGCTTTTCACATCATACATAATTAACTGTGGATCTCATTACCATAAGATCAAGCAAAAAAGAATTAGACATTTAAATGGATAATGAAAATGTCAAGAGTTACATTAGATAGAATAAAAAATTGTAAGGGATATAAGAACATAAGAATGGCCGTACTGGGTCAGACCAAAGATCCATCTAGCCCAGTATCCTGTCTGCCGACAGTGGCCAGCACCAGGTGCCCCAGAGAGGGTGGACCGAAGACAATGATCAAGCGATTTGTCTCTGCCATCCCTCTCCAGCCTCTGACAAACAGAGGCCAAAGACACCATTTTATCCCCTGGCTAATAGCCTTTTATGGACCTAACCTCCATGAAATTATCGAGCTTCTCTTTAAACTCTATTATAGTCCTAGCCTTCACAGCCTCCTCTGGCAAGGAGTTCCGCAGGCTGACTACACGCTGTGTGAAGAAGAACTTTCTTTTATTAGTTTTAAACCTGCTACCCATTAATTTCATTTGGTGTCCTCTAGTTCTTCTATTTAGGGAACTAATAAATAACTTCTCTTTATCGGCCCTCTCTACACCACTCATGATTTTATATACCTCTATCATATCCCCCCTCAGTCTCCTCTTTTCTAAACTGAAAAGTCCCAGTCGCTTTAACCTCTCCTCATATGGGACCCGTTCCAAACCCCTAATCATTTTAGTTGCCCTTTTCTGAACCCTTTCCAAGGCCAAAATATCTTTTTTGAGATGAAGAGACCACATCTGTACACAGTATTCAAGATGTGGGCGTACCATAGTTTTATACAGGGGCAGTAAGATATTCTGGGTCTTATTTTCTATCCCTTTCTTAATAATTCCTAGCGTCCTATTTGCTTTTTTGACCGCCGCTGCACACTGTGTGGAAGTTTTCAGAGAACTGTCCACGATAACTCTGAGATCTCTTTCCTGATTTGTCGTAGCCAAATTAGCCCCCATCATACTGTACGTATAGTTGGGGTTATTTTTCCTGATGTGCATTACTTTACACTTATCCACATTAAATTTCATTTGCCATTTTGTTGCCCAATCACTCAGTTTGGTGAGATCTTCTTGGAGTCCCTCATAGTCTGCTTCTGTCTTGACTATCCTAAACAGTTTGGTATCATCTGCAAACTTTACCACCTCACTGCTTACCCCTTTCTCCAGATCATTTATGAATAAGTTGAACAGGATTGGTCCTAGGACTGACCCTTGGGGGACACCACTAGTTACCCCTCTCCATTCTGAAAATTTACCATTTATTCCTACCCTTTGTTTCCTGTCTTTTAACCAGTTCTCAATCCAAGGAAGGACCTTCCCTCTTATCCCATGGCCATGTAATTTACACAAGAGCCTTTGGTGAGGGACCTTGTCAAAGGCTTTCTGAAAATCTAAGTATACTATATCTACTGGATCCCCCTTGTCCGCATGTTTGTTAACCCCTCTAATAGATTTCCCTTTCCAGAAGCCATGTTGACTTTTGTCCAACAGATTATGTTCTTCTACATGCTTCACAATTTTATTCTTTCCTATTGTTTTGACTAATTTGCCCGGTACTGAAGTTAGACTTACCGGTCTGTAAGTGCCCGGATCGCCTCTAGAGCCCTTTTTAAATATTGGTGTCACGTTGGCTACCTTCCAGTCATTAGGTACAGAAGCCGATTTAAGGGATAGGTTACAAACCACAGATAATAGTTCAGCAATTTCCCATCTGAGTTCTTTTAGAACCCTTGGATGAATGCCATCCGGTCCCGGAGATTTGTTAACATTAAGTTTTTCTATTTGTTCCAAAACCTCCTCTAATGACACTTCAATCCGGGACAGTTCCTCAGATTCATCACCCACAAAGGACGGTGCAGATTTGGGAATCTCCCCAACATCCTCAGCCGCGAAGACTGAAGCAAAGAAATCATTTAGTTTCTCCGCAATGGCTTTATCGTCCTTGATTGCGCCTTTTATAGTTCGATCGTCTAGGGGACCCACAGGTTTTTTAGTAGGCTTCCTGCTTCTAATGTACTTAAAAAACATTTTGTTATTTCTTTTTGAGTTTTTGGCTAGCTGTTCCTCAAAATCTTTTTTTGCTTTTCTTATTACATTTTTACACTTGATTTGACAGTGTTTATGTTCCTTTCTATTTATCTCACTAGGATTGGACTTCCACTTCTTAAAAGATGCCTTTTTGTCCCTCACTGCTTCTTTTACATGGTGGTTAAGCCACGGTGACACTTTTTTAGGTCTCTTGCTATGTTTTTTAATTTGGGGTATACATTTAAGTTGGGCCTCTATTATGGTGTCTTTAAAAAGTTTCCATGCAGCTTGCAGGGATTTGGCTCTAGTCACTGTGCCTTTTAATTTCTGTTTAACTAGCCTCCTCATTTTTGTGTAATTCCCCTTTTTGAAATTAAATGCCAGGGTGCTGGACTGCTGAGGTGTTCTACCCACCACAGGAATGTTGAATGTTATTATATTATGGTCACTATTCCCAAGCGGTCCTGTAATGGTTATTTCCTGGACCTGATCCTGCACTCCACTCAGGACTAAATCGAGAATTGCCTCTCCCCTTGTGGGTTCCTGCACCAGCTGCTCCAAGAAGCAGTCATTTAGGCCATTGAGAAATTTTATCTCTGCTTCTCTTCCTGAGGTGACATGTACCCAGTCAATATGGGGATAATTAAAATCCCCCATTATTATTATGCTTCAGAATATAACATTTATGCTTCAGAATATAAGCCAGTTTCTAAAGCTATGTCTACACTGCAGCGCTATTTCGGGATACCAGAGGAATCCCGAAATAGCCATACTGAGTCTTAACAGCAAGCCCATTACTTCAAAATATGACGGGCTCACTATTCTGACGTCCCTGTAAACCTTATTCCACAAGGAGTAAGGGACGTTTTCGAATAGCAGGTTATTTTGAAATTTGGCAGTGTATAAACAACGCCAACTGACAAAATAAGTTATTTTCAAATAAGATTGAAATAAGATACACAATTTGCGTAGGTCAAATTATGTATCTTATTTTGACCTATGGTGTAGTGCAGATGCACCCTTAGTGATCTGGATTAGGAAAAAATGTTTCCCAGAGGGCAGGTTATTCCAAATTGCTATGTTGCCGTTTTTTGTACCTTCCACTGCTGTATCTAGCACTGGCCATTGTTAGAGGCTAGGTTTCCAGACAATGCTTGTAAACGTTACTTTTACATAGTATCTTAACAAACTACCCTTTGCTCATATGGGAACATGGCTGAGGAAAAAGAAAGCATGACAACCACAACCACCACCTGCTCATCTGCTGGAAAGGTTGATGGCAGCCAGACATAAGTTAAACAGGCAATCCTGAAACTCCGCTATCTCATGCTGCATTGACTCAGCATCCAGAGGCCTTGGGACAATATAAATATGGGTAGGGGTGCTAGATGTAGTTTTATAGTGGGGAGTGGGGGTGCTGCTGATGGAAACCATACAACCATGTATTTTATTTGTTGTTACTACTTCAAGCTGGCAGTGCAGCAGCGCCCCCAGCACTTCTAGATCTAACATGACTGAATATGGGTGTAAGCTATCAAAATCTGTCCAGATGTCATATAAGCAGTGCTCAAGATCTGGTCCATAGACTCTTTTGTTACGTATGACCAGGATATGTTCTGCATTCTTTTCTTCTTTTTTGAAAGCTGGGTAGATAATTGACTAAATATACACCAACTTGTTAGCCTTTCTTTCATCTATTAGCTGTTTCACTTGAGTCATAGTTCAAGGATACCTTCGCAACATATCTGTAAACAGTTTGTTTGGACCACTGTCTAGACAGTTATTATAACTGCAGCTCTTCTTTATCTAATCTATCAAGCCATAAATCTTAGGTTTTATCCAGTTTCACACGCAGCCACTGTGTGTCAACTGTATCTGAAAAACCATATGGCAAACGTCTGTCTCCCTCTCACTTTGCTGTCTACTGATATCTATCTGTGCCAAAAGGAACAAATGTTATAGGCATTCCTTAATTCTCTTAGACATAGCCTGGAAGGAAATGTGTAAGAAATACTTTCCTACAGCTGTCCCTGGACATCCTCTGATTGTTAATACTGGTTCTCCTCCTCAGCTAATACATAAAAATTAGCAAACCTAAGAACTTCTCTTTATCTTGCAGCAAAGCATTTTCTTGCTGCCCTCTCTTCAGATGTCAACAGTGCCTGCCAACAAACAATAGGTTTCCTTTTGTCTCTGGATAGTAATCTCCAGGAAGCGTATCTGAAGTTTTTTCCCAGAATGGAAATCACATTTGATTTTAAGTATTATGGCAATATTAATTGACATTATAACAACAAGTGTTACTATTTTATTCTTTGTCTATCTAACTGTCCCACACTGAAGGATGCAACCTTCTTTTTTGAACCAAGTTTACCACCCTTCCATTTCATTGTTAGGTATCTCAATTGCATGAGAAATTCTGACTCCCAAATTGTGATAAGAAGAAGGTTATTTTTCCTAAAGCAGTTGATGAGATATAATGTTACATTTTATGCATTATTATGCATTATTTGCTTTTGGCTGTCATTTTTAGGTCTCTATTCCATGATGTGTCTTGGTTCTTGACAGATTGAAAAGTAGTGATTCTCACAACATGCTCCTCAGTTTTCCTGGATCAAGAACCAATGCTCTGTAGTGTCATGCTCAGTGTTGGGTGAAATCGTGTAGTGGCTTATGTGCATAACTCCATTCAGCATAAATGTGGAAAAAAGCAATCTCCCTTATGGAATAGATAGTTAAAATTACAGAAGCCACTCCCCAAAATTCAGGCAACATGATTAAATCTGAACTATGTGGCTGGAGAGATTCTACTAGGTATTGCTGGATAATCTGCCTGCGTAAGTGGGACAAACACCAGAGAGGCTGAGAAAGAAGGGAACAAAAAGATTAGGACAGAGAAGGACTTCTAGCATGATTTTGAGAAACAGCTAAGGGAGAGAGGTTTAAGGTAAAATGTCTAGATAGATGCTTGGAACTATAAACAAAGAAAAAATTCTTACTCTACCAGAGAAATAACTTTATGTACATTTGTAAATAAACTCTATTGTATCATAGAAATACCTCAAATGGCCTGGTAGCACTTTATAGACTAACAAAACATGTAGATGGTATCATGAGCTTTCGTGGGCACGGCCCACTTCTTCAGATGACTCTGGTCATCTGAAGAAGTGGGCCGTGCCCACGAAAGCTCATGATACCATCTACATGTTTTGTTAGTCTATAAAGTGCTACCAGACCATTTGTTGTTTTTTTCTGTTATAGACTAACTCGGCTACCCCCTGAAGCTCTTGAACATAGAAATACCTGACAGTCATCATTTTTTCCTCTGAATGGAAACAATTCTTAGGACCCCAAATTTTAGATAAAACCTGAAGTCAAAAGGGGAAACAGTATTAAAATACAATGGTACATAACAGATGGTGTTTTACAAATCTAGGCCATAGTTCAGAAAAACATTTCAATATATGCTTAATGCCGCCCTCATGCAGCAGAGCACTTATACATGGCTTAATTTTAAACATGTTCATAAAACCCACTGTAGTCTAGCAAATGTGTAAATGCTTTTGCTGAACAGGGGTTGATGAACAGAGGTGCTGGTGAGCTTTGTTTTTTATAATTTGGTACACTTCTGAATGTGGTGCAAGGGGGATATGAAATGTGCAGTTACAGGTTAAGTGTTACACTATATATTATAGAAGACATTTTAGAGGTTGTTGGACAATGCTTTCATTGGGGTTATATTTTTATGTAAATACTCATTAACAGCCAGGAAGTTGCAATCATCAGGGATATACATGCTGCCATTCCCTGGATTTTTATGTCCAAGGGGATGGGCTCAGAATATTCCACTGTTTATGGCTCAGCATTGGAATTCACATCTCCTCTTGGCCTGACACAGTCCAAGTTTACTAACCTTCAGATACATTACGAAACTGATTTCTCCCCTCCTCAATCAGGTTGTTCCTGAATAGATAGGTAAAGAAGTAGATCTGAGGGATTCTTTAACTGGGATTTTTTAAACCATTATTATATACTGATTTAATTAACACATGTGATTTTATGATTATTTATTATATAGTGTCTATGAAAGATGACATTTTTGTAAATTGAAAAATAAATCAATAGACTACATTTTGCTAGGCTACTGGACGATTTAATACTTGAGTTGCATTTTAGTGATGAGATTCTGCTACCAATAACATAGGGTATGTCTACACTACAGCGCTATTTCAAATTAACTTATTTCGAATTAGTTAATTCGAAATCAGCTCATTCGAAATAACGCATCTAGACACAAAATCTAATTCGAAATAGCGTTGGACGCTGGATCGCATTTAAGGGCAGCTGAAACCGGTTCCAGCAGGGCATCAGGTCAGTAGTTGCTTTGTGTGGCTGCTGTCTGAGGCTGAGGCTCGTGCTTAAAGGGACCCCTCTGGACAGCCAGTTCTCAGCTTTCCCGCTTGCTTGCCTACCTCGCTGAGGGACAGCAAAGCGTTTTACTCTCCGCCTGCTTTGATCGCTCTCATTTGAGACACCACAGCACTCGATACCATGGAGCCAGAGCCGCCCCTGGGCACTCTGGTGCTCATGTTGAACATCTTGCTGCAAGCCTGGCAGCAATTGCTGGAGGCTGCCTGGCACCTTCTGCTGTAGGCCAGCCCCCTGGCCCTCCCCCTGCCCCCCCTGGGGGCCCTGGAGGAGTGGCGCCTGGACGCCAGTGTGCCCCGCCGCATCTGGCGTCTGGACACCAGCAGCAACTGGTGGGACCACATCATCCTGGAGTGCTGGGGAGACCAACAGTGGACCCAGAACTTCAGGATGAAGGAGGACACCTTCCTCGAGCTCTGCGAGTGGCTCGCCCCTGCTCTGCGGTGACAGGACACACGCATGAGGCCCGCCATTCCCCTCCACAAGCGGGTGGCTATCGCCCTCTGGAAGCTCTCCACGCTGGATAGCTACCAATCCATGGGGAACCAGTTCGGCGTGGGGAGATCCACCGTTGGAGCAGTGCTCATGGGTACGGCACTCACCGGCCACTGGGCCAGGAGGGGGGGCTGCAAGGAGGATATAGGCTGGCCCAGGGAAAACGGGGGGGAGGTGGTTTAAGTGCCCTCCCTGGGAGGGTTCGGTCTGTCCCAGCCATGCTACAGACCACCATGGTGGCCAGGATTGCAGTGAGGGTTGCTCCTGGGAGTGGGGCATGGGGCAGTGGCGGGGAACGAACACTCCCAGCCCCCTGGGCACCCCAGTGACCCTCCGTTTTGTGGTCAAGGCCATCAACAGGGTGCTGCTCTGAAGAGTCATCCACCTCACCGACCTGGACCCGGTCATCCAGGGGTTCGGCACCCTAGGCTTCCTCAACTGCGGGGGGGCAATCGACGGGACGCACATCCCCATCCGTGCCCTGGACCACCGGGCCTCCCTCTACATCAACAGGAAGGGGTACTTCTCCGTGATCCTGCAGGCCATGTCTGACCACCGGGGCCAGTTCACGGACATCAATGTGGGCTGGCCTGGCAAGGCACACGATGTGCAGGTATACCGCAACTCCTCCATGTGCCTGTGCAGACGCTATTGAAGTTAATTCGAAATAACTGCTGTTATTTCGAATTAACTTTGTAGTGTAGACATACCCATAGTGCTTTAGGCTATACTTGGTGTGTACTATGTTTTTATTGTTTAAATATTATAAACCTTATTTTAACAGAACAGAAGCTCAGGAGTGTGTGAAAGTACATCCTCCATTGCCTGGCTATGCTGAAAGGAGAGGAGACATTTGATATGGGTTTAATCAGGAAGCAACTTTATTATTAGATGGCTGGGGCTACCTGACAGATAACATGTACAGTGTAGGTAACATCCCCGCCCCCCCGCCGCCACCTTGTTTTCTCCCATAAGTAACTGGGTGGAATGTCTTTACTAGCTCTCAATCCTTTCCACCCAGGTCCCTCTGGCAGATCCATTGCCAGGTCTTACAGTCCCAGGAGATGGCTTCAACCACCTCCCGCCTTTTCCATCCAGGTCCCTCCAGTAAATCTATTTCTGGGGTCTTACCAACTAGCCCCTTCGTAGGAAGGGTCAGGTGGACTATAAAAACAGGTGGTTACCAGACCAATCATAGGAGTACCCAACTACCCCCAGCTTGTTCAGTTACTGAGTATCTCTCCTTAAATCCTTTTTCCAAGACATTTACCCATTTCTGTAGGCCTTCTTTTATGGAGTGCCTGCACTGAACATCCACTATACACTTAAATAACGAGTTGTGACATATGGCCTGTCACAACTGAACCTGTTGTGAGGAAGGTGGGAAAAATTCCAGTTGCACCTGAGCCAATATGGTGGGAAAGAAAAAAATTCCTTTCCAGCCCTGCTCAACAAGGTGGCGACCATAATGCTCACAGCAGATATAGCCAATAACCTGGCATATTTACCACCAAAATGGGGAGGGAGGTTGAGTGCTGCCAACCCTGCTCCCAGAACCAAAAGGGAGGGTCTTGGCATAGGTTGACCTTTTAAAACCCCTCATTCCTCTCCTCAAGTCATTAAAAATTGCTTTCTTCTTCCAGCCAGCTGGACAAACAACCCCCCAGCTTAAGATGCAGGGTGGTAATTTGTAGGTACCATTACCATGATTATCCACGCAAATCAGAAATTATAATCAAGGTCCTTCATTTTTTATTTTTATTATGTTTAAGAGTTTCTGGGAATCTATAAAAGGTTATTACAAATAAAAAATGGTAAAAATTGGTGCAATTATTAACATAATAGTTTTCTGGAACACTGGTTAAAGTTTACTTCTAATAACAGCTTCTGTGCATCATTAGACCATGGTGATTTATGTATATGAATACATTTCCCAGATTGCTTTTTGCAGTAAAATATAATTTTGCACAATACTGCAGCAATCAAAACATAATAGAAATTTAAAAATGGCATGTTTGCTAAGAGATTGAGTCACCATTTTTTTCTGCAAATTGTTTTCACTTAGGTACAGCATTGATATGCCAATGTTTGTGTTACAAAATAACAGGTATTTTCTTTTCTTACAATATGACCTGAGTTAATGCATCTGTGAATCATTTGGGGAAGTGATAGAGATGCAGCAGTGTTAGTCTGGTCTAGCTGAAACAAAAGACAGAACTATGTAGCACTTTAAAGACTAACAAGATGGTTTATTAGGTGATGAGCTTTCGTGGGCCAGACCCACTTCCTCAGATCAATTTGGGGAAGGTAACACATACCACGTCATTCTTTCTATGGCACTGGGTCAATAGTTTGATGAAGTGTCAAGTCTGGCATTTATCAACTATGTACTTAATTAGTGATCCTATCAATTTATGAAAGGTTACACTGTCATCTTCACATATGGAACAAGACCACAGGCAGCACTAAATGTGTAATGAACATTAAAAGGAATTGTTCTATGCATAACCCCTTGTGGGGGTTGTCTGAAAATCTGACCTGATTTATGCTGTGTGAAATTCACAGCATTTCTTCCCATAAATCTTTTTTGTTTTTCCATATTAAAATTTTGGAGAGTTTACATAATTTTTCACCCTTTTCCCAACCCAGCTGTTGCTTCATTCAGGTCTGTGACAACTTTTTTTTTTGTTTTGCTTTTAATACAATAGTAATCTTTTCTCCAAAACTGGGTCCATATTCACTAGGAAAAAAGGATATTTTGTTAGAAATGTGTGTTGTGATGACATTTCCATTGCAATGATCCTTGAACTTCTAGTAAAATTAAATAAAGCCTTTCAAGCTGTTATGCATTTTAATAATTCAAAATTTTACAAATATTTTAACACCTTTAATCTTTAGTGACTGAGACCTCTTTTATGTATCAAAGCTCATTTAAGTCACTTTTTGCTTGTAAACCCAAATATGATTTGTTGAAAGTTCTGTAGTGCAAACTATGTTGTATCTTTGACATTTGTGCAATATGTACAGGAAGGAAAGCTTACAAGCAAAGGCAGAAAGTTAAGAAATCTGTGAAATAAATTCACATCTCAAAGGTTTTGCAGCTGTTGCTGTCCCTGTTTATATAATATCCGACTATACCAAAATTCACATTTTTGTCTGGAAAAAATCAGATTATACACTAAACATGTCATACACCATTGAGAACACAGTCTTGATTTTATCATCTGCATTTTGTTTTGGAGTCGGGTCAAAGTTGTGGGCTATTTTTATTAATCAAGCCATGCTCTAGATATTAGGAAGAGAAGAGCATTAAAAGAAGAAACTCTCAGCTTAAAGATTTTTCTATCATCCTTTAATCTAATTTGCAATTTGTCAGAGTGCTGCTTTATTCCTCTTGTGGCTATAAATTGACCAATGATAAATTCTCTAATTTGTTATTAAAACAGACCTAGGTATAATTGTTTAATCTATTGGTGATCTTTTTTTCTTCAGTGCTGCATATTACAACCACAGTTCAAATGTTCTTTAGATATGTAAACTTACTTGCTTGTAAACATTCTTGTATCCATGTCTGAATCAGAATAGCACATTTATGTAGCTCTACAACTTTGTGTACATCTTATGTTCATAGGAATTGGCTCTAAACATGAATCAACTTTTTTCACAGCAACAAGTTTGCAGGTATCATTGCAACAGTTCATCTAAGTATAGCAAATAAAACACATACAGGTGATGAATAGACAATATTGTTCAAAAGGAAGAAGAAAGCACAAGTATTTTTTGCATTAAAGATCTCCCTATGAAATATGAATTTTAAGGGCCTTATTTTTGGAAGAGAGGGTGTTATTGACTTTCTTCCTTCTAAACTATTTCCTTCTTAAAGACACCACAACAGAGTTGACCATCCCACCAGTCACAGATGGCTGGACTCAAATTTACATTCAATTTGAATGTTTGTTTTTTATAATTAACAGACTGGGACACTGAGAAAAAATAAGGATTCCTTAGTTAAATATTATTACAAATTATTCTTTCATTACTCAACTATATATACTGTAATATTCATTTGGATAGTATTATATTGGAAAACTATGACAATGTTTGCCATTTGATATACTTTGTGGCAGAAAGCTATAACCAGTTTGGCAAGTAGCACTCGGTCTTTTGTTGCCTTTTGAACTTCACTCAGGAAGCTGTATCTGGAATCTATCTATAGTTAAAAAAAAAAAAGCTTAATTGTCCTACACTTCAGAATATCACAGAAGATTAAATCAAGTGATGGGAATGTGTTAACCTTTACAGCATTAAGTGTTAGGGCCAGGTTGTGGGTGGCCTGTGGGCATGGATTTGATTGGTATCTTGGTATTGGTGCCAAAGATCAGATATCACTCTGTGGCCAGGTCATGTCAAAACCACCAAGAGCCCATTACTAATATCAAACTGACAGCATGAGGCCAGAATTGGGGTTAGGCCTGTTCAGGGTCAACAATGGCCTGGGGAGAGCCTTTCATCAGGATCAAGGCAAATCACAGTGAAATGCAACAAACATGGTCTAAAGAAGCAGCATACCAAAGTCTGCATTGTTCAAACAACTCCCAGCAATGGCTTCCTGGTTTATGAGAGGACTGTCAACCAAGCAATACATCACAGAGCTGTCATTCATACCTACAATGATAAGACTTTCTGCAGAGACCCTGCTAGTTCCTTTTGATGGCAACTCAACCCTGGTTTTAATTGTGACAAGGAAGCAGTGCTTTGGTTCTAGACTTGTGGGCTCTTTCACTGAGGAGAAATAGACTCCTGCTTTTGACTCATGAAAAGATTCAGAGATAACTCTTCTAGTTCCTCTGTCCTCTTCCTTTCCTGTCAGGATAAACCCTGTATCCACCCTGTCTCTTACTTCCTCCCTCCTTCCTATTAAATCAACAGAAGCCATTTTCTCCTTTTTGCCCAAGCCACCCACACAGACACATCCTCAAGTGGGCAGAGAACAGTCCTTAAACATCTCTGCACCAGTCTAATGCTGGTTCCTTGGTGATTCTTCCTAAATATGGCCTCATCCCATAAAGCAACCTTCCTCCCAGCTTAGGATCCTTCCTGAAGAAAGGTTTGAAATCTGTAACTAGCAATGCTGGACATATTAATACTGGATTGTGGAGAAGGAATAGTGGCTTTTGGGGGCCAAGCAGCAGGTAGCATATCAGGTCACAACAGACTCCAATCAATAATTCTGATCTTATCCTACTTCCCCATACCAATAACTAGATACCCTATTTCCTGAACAGAGCCCTCTCACACTCTACTGTCTGTAGCTGCAATTGTAACTATCCTATGACAAGATAGTAAAACACCTGAATTAGCTAAACTAGTTAAAAGCTAACTCAAAAGAGTACTTTAGTTTCACAGCTCCTATCTGTTTCAGGAAGCTGCACCAGTTTACCAATTAAGTCTTACCAGGATTTCTTACTCTTATTCTTGAGGAATGCACCAGAGCTACTCCTGTCCTAACTTTCATGGGCTTTATAAATCCTAGAAAGGCAGTATGTGAGAAGAGAGAACTATGGAGCTCTGAAAAGAGTGCTCATTTGAACAGCCATCCTTTATCCCCACGTTGCTTATGTCCGCAAGTCCTCACGTCAAAGTTGCTTTTAGTGTTTGTTCTGCCTTTTCATGTTTAGCTAATCATTCACCCCGACAGATCACGTATTGTGCTGAGCTTATCTAGCTCCAAAAGCAGTAGATATGTTTTGCTGGATCAGGCCCTATATTCTTATCAAGCTCACAAATATGTGTATAATATGTTTTTACAGACTTTTAAAATCTATATTAATGAACCATGAGTTATACCCTGTAAATATTTGCCTCTGCATTGAATAAACACTGTTCAAGGACTTTCTTGAAACAAAGGATAAGACATCCCAAGAGGCTATTTCCCTTTTAAATAATAATAATAATAAAAAAAGACAGTGTCTTCCAATATACTAGCTTCCAAGTATTATAACCTTTTGTAGCATGCTTCTTAATTTTTCACTGCACTATAATATCACTTAAAAAGTAATCCAATAGCATAAGTTATCATCACAGTTCTTGAGGTAATTGATCCCTTTCTGGTTTCCTTGAGGGCTTCACACCTAGGTCTCAGGATTCTTGCTACCATCTTTCTTGGGGCAGAATCTTACATCTCTCTTTTTAGATGTGGGACTTTATACTACAATTTCCCTTTGTAACATGGCACAACTCACTGCCACAACCTCTCCTACTGGTCACCCTGGGAATTATCTCTTCAGCCCTGGAGCATCCCCTTCCAGCCAGTGTCTTGCTTGCTGTTACCCTTTTTTTCCCCCACCACCCTCCACCGCTTTGTATTAGGACCCACGTCCCTCACAGACCATGGCATTCTCCCCTCTGGGTACTGCCCCACTGCAGTGTCCCCACACTCTGGGATCCTCCCCTTCAGGGAGCCCCCCCCCCCGCCAATCCCTCATACCCACCTTGCTTCAGTGACCTACTGCTAGTCACCATTTAGCCCCTTACCTCAGAGGCAAACTACAGTCTGAAATGGCCACTCATCATTGGCAAGGGGGTGTGAACCAGTGTTCCCACTAAGATTTTCCATCTATGAGCAGAGTGAGTTTTGTCTTGTGCACCAATATTGAGGTCATGTACACTTGTTTGGATGTGTGCCACCATGGCAACCAAGTTATAAACCTCTCCCTTTTCGCTTCGCAGCCATATCTCCCTTCCTCGCCCATCTCCCCTTGCCCCATCTGCTCCTCTGGTGCCTGCTGCTGCCCCCATCCCTCCTCACCCTCCTTTGCTGTCCTGACTCCTGCCCTTCTCATTCCCCTCAGCCCTCCTGGGACCTTCCTCCCTCCCCATCCTCTTTGACACCTGCAACCACCCTTCCCTTCCCCCCTGTGCTCACCCCTCCTCTAGCCATCCCCTCTCCTAACACCTCCTTCTACCCACCTCCTTTGCCTCTCTCCACTTCCCTGTGGTGCCTGTCCCTCCCCTCTCCCCCCCTTCCCATGTCTGCCCTTCTGCTTCACCCCCACAATCCCACTGGCACCTGCACCTTCCCTTACCCCTGCACCCTCCTGGTGCCTCCCCCTTCCCTCACTGCCCCTGCCCTTCCAACACCTGTGCTCCCCTTGCTCTCATCCTCTCTGGTGCCCACCCCCTCACTACCTTCTGCACCAGTTCTTCTCACACTTATCTGCGCCCTCATACATAACTTGCTCCATCCCCTGCCTTCCTCAAGCCCACCCCTCCTTTCAACCCCTCTTCTCCCAGCGCCCACTACTCTCCTCTCCTCTTCCTTCCTCTTGCCCCCCTTGTCCCTTCCCTCTTCTCTCCCAGCATCACTCTGTCCCCTCCCTTATAGAACCTTAGAACACTAGAACTGGAAGGGACCTCAGAAGGTCATTGTGTCCAGTCCCCTGCCCTCAAAGCAGGCCAGGACCTGTCAGATCCTCCCTGATAGATGTCTATCCAACCTGCTCTTAAATATCTCCAGTCATGGAGATTCCACAACCTCCCTAGGCAATTTATTCCAGTGTTTAACCACCCTGATGGTTAGGGTGTTTTTCCTAATGTCCAACCTAAACCTCCCTCGTTGTAGTTTAAGCCCATTGCTTCTTGTCCTATCATCAGAGGCCAAGAAGAACAATTTTTCTCTCCCAGGGCTGGGTTTTAACCCTTCTTCCACCCCCACTGACACCTTCCCATCTGCCCCCTGGTCCTCCTGCCCATTCCCCTCATTGTCTCCTCTTGGCCCCCTGGCATTTGTCTCTTATGCACCCTGTCCTATAATGCCTTCCCCTTTCGTCTCCTGCCCTGGCCTCCTCCTCTCCCCTCAGCACAAGCTCCTTTCATCATCCCCACCTTTCCCTTCATTCTCTCCCTTCCTATTTCCTCACCTTCTGCCTTCCTCACACCTGCACCCTTCAGCCCCCTCTAGCCCCCTGGTGCCAGGGCTGGGCCACATGGCAGGTGGCAGCTCCATGTGCTGGGGCTGGAGCTGGGGCTGCAGCTGGGGCCGCAGTGCTATTTTTAGTACCCTGGCCCTGGTCCAGGAGCAGCTGCACTGCAGCCTGGCTCCAGACCCAGCACACAGGGCAGCCTCCCATCATGCAGCCCCACTCTGGGAGTAGCTGGGGCCATGTGGCAGCTGGGACCAGGACCACGGTACTAAAACTAGCACTGTGGCCCCCGCTCCAGTCCCAGCACACAGGGCAGCCACCTGCCCGGCAGTCCAATCTTGGGAGCAACTGCAGTCTGAAATGGCTACTCATCATTTGCAAAGGAGTGTGGACTAGTGTTCCTTCTAAGATTGAGGGCTTGAACAGGAATCTCCTCTCAGAAGAGTGTTTTAACCACTGATGCAGGGTTCCCAGAATCTGTTCTGTTATAGCTGTTCCAGTTACAAGATGGAACAGCTCCTCATCCTCTGACCACTTTGGGTGGAATGAGGCAAGCACCAGGATTTAGGCACTTAATCCCCAAACAATGACATAGGTGTTAAGAATATACACTGCAAAAAAGATTCCTGGCAGCAAGCCTCAGACTCTGGAACAACTAATTGGGTTTGCAGGACTTGAACTTCAGGACTAAAATTAGCGTGTAGACAAAGACTTGGACTGGAGCTTGGACTCGTAGACTCCAACCTACTTGTTTCTGATCCTGGGCTCCAGCCTGAACCTCTACACTGTATTTTAGCCCCATGAAAGCTAAGGTCAATTGGTTAGGGGACTCATTCTTTTTTTTTTTCAGTGTAGACTCCAAAAGAGGGGATCCCTACTGTGGACTGCTGGCAGAGATAGGTACCTAGCTCCACAAGAGGAGCAGGGCTCTGCCCCCATGTCCATGATATCTCCCTCTGGTTAGTCAAAATGGTTTCCCACCTACTGTGTTGACTTTTGTGGATTGGGGAGCACCTCTCTCCCCCTATTCATTGTAGAGGAATTGCCTAGGCACCAATCTCAGGCTTTGAGTGTTCCAGGGCTGTTCCTGTGATTTTCTAGGCACCTAAAAGTAATGGCATAGTGATGCACCACACTGAAACAACTAAGCTCCTCTATGTCAGGGTTGTCACTTTTTAACACTGTTTAGTTCTTTGCTTTCCTGCACTCTTAAATAAAAGCAAAATAGTCTAGCCAGTTTCACCCATAGTGGATGAGCAGAGACTCCTCTAGACATAGAGTCATAGAAGATTCGGGTTGGAAGAGACTTCAGGAGGCTATTTAGTCCAACCCTCAGCTCAAAGCAGGGCCAATCCCAACTAAATCATTCCAACCAGGGCTTTGTCAAGCCTAGTCTGAAAAACCTCTAGGGATGGAGAGTCTACCATCTCCCTAGGTAACCCATTCCAGTAGTTTACCACCATCCTAGTGACATAGTTTTTCTTAATATCCAACCTAGATCTCCTCCATTGCAACTTGAGACTATTGACAGAAGAAGAAGCATTTCCCACCACTGATAATAGCCTGGCTCCTTCCTGTTTGGAACCCCTCTTCCAGTACTTGAAGGCTGCAATCAAATACCCCCTCACTCTTTTCTTCTGCAGACTAAATAAGCCCACTTCTCCTTGTATGTCATGTGCTTGAGCCCCCCCTAATAATTTTAGTTGCCCTCCATTGGACTCTCTTCAATTTATCCACATACTTTCTGTAGTGGGGGGGGGGGCAAAACTGGATGCAATAATCTAGATGTGGCCTCATTAGTGCCAAATAGAGAAAGATAATCATTTCCCTCTCTCTCCTGACAGTATTCCTAGTAATGCAGCCTAATATGCCGTTAGCCTTCTTGGCAACAAGGGCACACTGTTGACTCATATCCTGCTTCTCATCTCTTGTAATCCCCAGGTCCTTTTCTCCAGAACTGCAAGATGTGTTAACAGCCTAGGTATTGGATTTGACCTTAGTCTCTGCAGGAAACCTCTGTAACTCCCCCATGGAGGCAAAATACAATTTCTACATTTAGAAAGTTGATACAATAGTCTTGGAATATTCCACTAGTCCATAATAATAACTGTCACTGTTGTATAATGTATTTTAGTTATTTTCTTACATTTCAATATTTCAATTTGTATTTTCTATTGAAATCAGGGATAGTCCTCACCATGCTCTGAAAAAAATGGACACACACTAGGCTAGCTCTTCAGTTGTTCCCCTCATCAGGTTCAGGAATCATGGAGCAGGCATAACAGGATAGCTAAAAGATCTGTGTAACTTAGAGAAGCCTGTAAGTATGAGGTGTTCCCAGGATTAGCGAGACTGAAAGGTGTATTAAAACCACTTTACTCATAACCCACCCCTCAGCTGCAATGAGTTGTGAGAACTTACAGTAGTAAAATAAAAGCCAATCTGAACCACTGTGATCATCTAGTCTGACCTTTTGTATGACACAGGCCATATGACTTCTCTAAATTAATTCCTATTTTAACTAAATTGTATCCTTTATAAAAATATCCAATCTTAATTTGCCCAGGATAGCTTAGTTAGACTTGCAGATCAAAAAAGCCAGGCTTACTATCATACATAATAGAGGTTACTCAGCAGGATGGGGTTTTGATACTATCCAAAACAGTCATCTATAAATAGAAGTCAGAATATATCCTCTGGTATAGCCATAGGCAATTCAGAACTATAATTATCATAAGTAGCCAGCGGATGTCATTTGCTTGGTAGGCTAATACAGCTGAAGGAGTATTTCTCTGGCTCTGAAGCACTTTGATTATTAGCACTTTGGGGACAGGATTTTCTGACAGCTAGGAATACATTTTAGCAATGTATAGGAATTAGATAAGAATCCAATTATATTATTGAAAATTGAAGCTTTGCACCTAATTTCCCCATGTACCATATGGAACATTTACTCTTTAGCTGTAGTGCAATATTTGCGAGGGCTTAGCAACTTTAGTAAGCTTCTTGAAAATGACTGTTCAAGTCAAAGAGCTGCACACAGTTTGAATTCTATTACAAGCTTGGATAGAGGATCTCTTTCCTGCTCCTACTGGCTGTCAATGCTATTGACTCCAATGGCAGCAGAATGAGTCCCCGAGTGCTGTAGAGTGAGGCATTTAAACAAAAGTAGTCAGTAAAATGATCTATTAATAAAACTAGCATGATGACATAAAATCACATTTCCTTCAAAAATATGCAGTTTCAGTTCAGGAGTGTTAGACCCTGCAGTAAACATGTCGACCTCAGCTATGCAAACAGCATAGTTGAAGTCATGTATGTTAGATCAAGGTTCCCTGCAAGCTGCGCGGCAGCACTGCTTTGCAGCTGCTTAATCAGCCCCCGTCGAGCCAGAAGCTCAGAGCTCCATGCACAGAGCTGCCTGGCTAGAAGAGACTGGCTGCTCTATCCTCAGCAGGGATCTGTTGCTGTAACTGAGGGAGAAGTGCCCCGCCCCTAGCCAGGCAGCTCCCTGTGCAGAGCCTGGAGCCCCTGGCTGGGAGCGACTGATTAAGCAGCTGTGGGATCGTGCTGCCACATAGCTTAGAGGGAAGCTTAGATTAGATCTACAGCAGGGGTTAGTATAGACCAGGCATGAGTTTAGCCCTACTCTTATGACCCAGATGTGAACAATTAGTTTGATATATCTTGTATGATTATCTTTTATTTCTATATTGAGGGCATTCTTATATAACCATGGAATTCATATTACACTCTAATAAAATCCTTATTTTAAATAGCTTCACATGCTTATAGATTCTACAGGGAAGGGATACATTTTTATGCCCTATTTCTTATATAAAGCTGGTAGCCTGTCTGACTTTTATTAGATATTATGTTTTGGCCTTCTTTTTTACATAGAGGATACAGCCTCTCAATGTGTGTTACCATACAGTGGCAGTATTACTAAGTTTTATTACCGCACATAAACTGTGAAAATAAATAAAATTAATTATGAAAATTATGGGGAATTTTGCAGATCCTTGTGAAGGGGCAATCACAGCCCTCGAATTATTTATCTGAGAATGCTGCACAGTAACTTCCTAACAAACTGTTACTTAACTTTTGCTTCTTTTGTAATAGTGTACTGTGTGATTGCACAGTGAACATACCTGTAAATGTGAGCCTAGAGCTGCTACTGGAAAACATATGGAAATCATAGTGAGTGCTGGATTCATCACTCAGAAACAGAACAATTCTGGGAGGCTCTAAGTTAGCTTTGGAGCTAGGATATTATCAGGGCTGGACTAAGGGGTGGGCTAGCCAGGCAGCTGCCCAGGGTGCTAACCTACGGGGGGGGCCTGGCTCCCGGTGGGGTGCAGCTGCCGCCCGGGGCGGGGGCCGTGTTAACCCCCGCAGCGCCGGCCAGCAGTGCCCTTTCCCCTGCTGCCACAAGGCCCTGCACGGCTAGGTGCAGCCCGCCCTGGGCGGCCCCGGGCTGCACGCCGTTGGCGGTGGCTGGGCTGACTGAGCAGCGCATGCGCCGTGCATCCGCCCACGCACCCCAGGGACGGGCCCATGCATGCGTCGTGCGCCCAAAGGTGGGGCCATGCGCCCAGGGGGCGGCACCGCGCGCCTGGGGCCCCGGGCGCCAAAATGTCTCGGGCCAGCCCTGGATGTTGTTATAGCCAGAGCAATATTGGGGCACTAATCACCCAAAACAAGTCAAATGGTGATAGGGCCTGACAGACAGTAGCACATGCTTAGCATCCCCTTATTTTAGCTTACTGGGAAAGTCACCCAGAGCTAAAGAGCATAGGGGAGACACACTGTGATAAATAGTAACAAGCAATTCTCAAGGCTGCTTGATCAGGAATGAGCAAATTTTTAATTCCTGTTGACAAAGCCATCTCAGACGGGTAAATTAGATGTGTCTGGACTTAATCCAAATGACATGGATCTATAGGGACATTTTAATACCATATGGTTTCTATACACTTTCAAACAGCTACTCTGAGACCTCCTATTCACGATTAGGTAGAATGATCCCTCACTTTAGAGTGTGTGGGTCTCATTCTCCATCATATTTATACCAATTTTTTACAGATAGGTTTCCACTTATTTCAAAAGAGTGGAAAAAATCAAGCCCAGTTTTATATACTTGTAACATCCTTTGGGATGGTGCAATGTAAATATAAGATATATATAAATATAAGATATAATATAAATATATATAAATATAAGATATATAAGCATGGTGATTCTGAGCAGTACCAACTCAGTGGAGTTGAGTGCAATCACAGACCTGAAATTATTTATCTGAGAATGCTTTGTAATAAATGCAGGATGAAAAGCACTATAAATATCACATTTTATTCTAAGAAGTAGATGATTTCTATAACCTTTAAACACTAACATTCTTATTGTTAAAACACAAAAATAAATGGTATCACTTATTTTGATAAAATTTTATAATTACTTCTCAATTATCAACGACTATTTTATGGTGAGAACAAAATATGCAGTAGAATTATTTAGATTATAAGATGTGTGATGCTGGAGTTTTCTATATGTACAGCATCTTTGTTCCTGTTTGGTCTTTAGAAATTACTGTAATAAACATGAGTGTTGTGATTATTAATAAGATGCTGAAAATGGGATGGCACGCTAATTAGAATAGAAATTACACATTTCATTTTCATCCACACACACTAACTACTTGAGCCTGAACCACATTCCTAGAATACAGAAAAGAGATTAATTTAATTTCACCCACAAGAAATGGTTGCTTTAATGTTGAGCCAGATTTTCCAAATAGAAGCCTAAAGAAAGGACCCTAGAGCCATATTTAAAAACCTAAGTTAGTGGTCTGGTTTTTGTCAGTGGGAATTGTTGAGTACTTAGCACTTGTGAAAAAAACAGCTGATTTAGGTGCCTATATCTTTATTTATTTTTCCTTCAACATTTTAAAATACATCTAAAGGCTTCCATTCAGGACACCTAGAATTAAGCTTGTATAATTTGGAAATCTTGAGACATATATTTGTATTCTGGAGGATGAAAAATGTTGAAAATACCCATTAAATATGAGTTTTCACATATAGTGCTATTAAGTTCAAAGTCAACTGAAATTTTAAAATAATTAAACAGGAAAGTTGCAGAGCTGAAAAGGCTGTAAATTTGGCTATGTGACTGTGTCTACTCATGATAGTTGTATTTTAAATTTTACTGACCCTGGTGCATTTCCAAACAAAGAATTTCTGAGGTAGATATGAGAAACATAATAAAAGTCTATATAATTTTTAGGAGTCTGTAGACATATTATATTGCACATACTTCCCTTGGCCTTTCATTTAGCTAGCAGTTTGGAAAAAACTATTACAAATATAATATCGCTGTAAAGTGATATGTACCTGTAGAGAGTCACATTTGTTGTACATAGTGGAATTTAAGCAACAGTCATTTAAACTGAAAATCAGAATATGAAGTACTACAGAATAAAAGTTAAGCCTCTTTAATGTTGCCCAGAGCACAAACTCCATCCAGGAAATGTATTGATCAGCTGCATCTCCCTTTGTTGATCAGCTGCATCTTGAACCTGCATACACTGGAATGGATGTTTTATTTAAAACTGGCAACGCAATACTAAACTTTTAAAGTTTTTAGTGTGATTGCATTTTTTGACATTGCGCACTAGTGCTGCAGGCTTCTTGGGTGAAATCACTGTTAAGCAAGGCAACAGGTGGGTTAGAAATAATTATTACAATTAAAAACTTGAAAAACAAGAATTCACATTTCCTTGGCACCACATTCACTTTTAGGTCTAAATTGTCACATTATGATCCTCCTGGTGTAAGGGGTGTAATGCATTGCTATGCTGTCCCCAGTCAGCTTGGAAAAGAGTCTGTGTTTTAGGGACTTGCTTTCCCACTATTCAAGAGGGAGTAAAGTGTGCTGTATCTATACCTGACGCAGCATATGCTCTCTGATGCATCATGCAGCTATGGTGTTGAACATGTTACAAGGCTCTTCCCTGTTCCTGATCCCTGCCAGCCATTTTGAGGAGGAGAAGCACCATCAGCTTTGTGGCGCTTCCCTTTCCTCTTGCTGATCATGTTATGAATCTATGGGGTAGCAATATCCCCAAAAAATCCCCTTACATTTTTTGCTGCTGTGCTAGCAAGGTCTGATTTGGCCCTTAGGTTTTTGCACCAAGCAAATGGATACTGTTTTCTTTTAGCGCAGATAAGGAATTAAATCTTTCAAATCAGGATGTACAAGAGAAAGACTACTGAACTCTGATGGCATTTAGAGCCCAGACTGCTTTTGATGCATATTTAGAGAGCTCTTATTGGCATCTTTGGGCGTTCCCAGTGTGCATCAAGCATGACATATGGCCAAAAATTATCATGAAAAAGTTGGTATGATAAAGCGAAGTACTATGTAGTTATGGTGGCTACCGTTATAGGGCAGAATGGTATGTCTAGGAGCCAGAAAAAAAAGTTATTTGAATAGGGAACTAGGATGGGAATAAGGAATCCTGGGCTTAGTTCCCAGCTCAGCCGCTGTCTGACCTTGAGCAAATCACTTGTGCCCAAACTTTCAAAAGTGTCCATTAACCTAGCATGCCCATTCTGATATATCTAGGATCTTGTTATGAGATGGGGAGAACCCCATAAGAGTTTCATGACTCTGCACTCTGCAAGTCAGATGCCAGGCATCTTAAGTGGAACACCTAAAAATTCAGTCACCCAAATTTAATGAACACTTTTGACAATATTACCATCAAATCCTCAGTAGGTGTTTGCAAAATGCTCTTGATGCTTTAAGGCAGTGGTTCTTAAAGTGTGGTCCGTGGATCACTAGTGGTCTGTAGCCGCCTCCCAGGTGATCCAGGGCTTGAAGTCAGCTCTCCCCTTCCCACGCAGTGGGGAGCCTGCGCTGCTGCTCAAGCCTCGCGGTCGACAAGCAATCGCGAGGCTGCAGCACCAGCTCTGGCTTCCCACTCAGAAGGTGCTGGAGACTGCGGGGGAACCACTTGCTCTGCCTCTCTCCACAAGCTGGGTCTAGTGGGAACAGTCGAGGCTTTCTTCACCTCCCCCACATTTGCCCTCCAAGTGGGAAGCTGGAGCTGGTGCTGCAGCCTTGCAGCTGCACAACCTCCCCGCTGCTTGGAGAGGGGCTTAGCTCCCTTCCCCTCCCCACCCCACTGGGGGAATGGCAGCGCAATGACACACTGTCCAGAGGCTTTCCCCACTGCAAGGGGGAACAAATCCAGGTAAGTGTCCTCCCTCATGCCCACACCCCTAAATCCCCTCCCTCACTCCCCTCTCCTCAAGACCCTGCACCTCCAGCTTGTTCTAATACCCTCCCTTGCTCCTGCATCCTCCCTCCTGGCTGGACACCCTCCCCCCAGCCTACTCCTGCACCTTTTCTTGCTCTTACCCCCTCCCCCTGGCCAGACACTCTCCCTCTTGGCTAGACACCCTATCCCCAGCCTTCTCCTGCACCCTCCCTTGCTCCTGAACCCTCCCCCTTGGCCAGACACCTAACCCCACCCTGCTTCTGCATCCACCGTTGCTCCTGCACCCTCCTTCCTGGCCAGACACCTTACTCCCAGCCTGTTTCTACACCCTACCTTGCACCTAGACCTCGCAACTTCTCCACCTTCTGCACCCCATTTCCCTCTCAGATCCTGCACCCCCACCCATCTCTATCCCACTCGTTGGCAGCCCTGTCCCACACATTGAACGCCTCATTTTTGTCCCCAGCCTAAGAGAGTTTGTAAAATCCATCAACTCTGGAACCCAAAAAAGTAAATCTGGCCTATGGGAAGCCCTGAACTTCAGTCCTCCCGGTCTTCCTCTTGCCCCATGGGGCGGGTGCTAGAGGAGTGAGGTGTCTCAGTTGGGGGCCACATCAGTGAGGGTTGGACATTTTTGGAGGAGGTTTTTTTTGCTTCTCACTTGTGTGATCCCCAACTGATTTTTCTGTGAGTCAGTGGTCTCTGACCCAAAAGAAGTTCCTCACCCCGGCCATAAATAAAGAAAACACGGAAACCTTTTGTGTTGGACATAAATTAATATTTACTTTATTTAAAATGAAGTTTGATAAACTAACATGAGAAAGTTAAAGTGCTTAATCTGTTTAATAATTTAAATTAAACTGTTCTTCCTAGCTGCCGCACTAGCAAAATGGCTTGGGCGTAATTATGTAATTAACAGTGAGTTTCCATTAACAACTGGTGGTCTGCAGAAAGGTTTACACTGAGACAGGTGGTCCACAGGCCAAAAAGTTTGAGAACCACTGCTTTAGGGAGATGTTGTAAAGCTTAAATAGTGTTTGTTAAATACTTCATTGTCTTTAAAAGAAAATCATACAAGTGCAAAGTACATTATGATAAGCATGTTTGGAAAGTAGTGCTTATCAAAGAGGTTTTTCACAGGGATGTTTTGAAAAACAGCACAAGTTACCATTTACACAGGGATTCTAGTGCAGGATAACCTTGATATTACTATACACTAAAATATTGATATTTATTAATCAGTTCAGCTTGTATTTGCTGGAATCATATGAATCTGAGCCTATTCGTTTTAAGTTTCATTTGTGTAACTTCACTTGTCAGTGGATTTTATTAATTAGATCAAATTTTAAAACTTGTGCTTTTGTTGTGGGTGTGCAAGAATTTATAACAGCCCTGAAGACTGAAGTTCAGAAGGTACATAGAATAACTATGTTAGAGTCCAAGTTTAAGGCCAGAAAGGACCACTGGATCATCTGCTCTAACCACCTATGTATGACAGGGCAATAACCGTCTACCCCTGCACCAAACCCAACAACCAAAATTAGATCAAAGGATTATAGCCTACAGGAGATTAAACTATTATGTGCCATGGGCAGAGAGCAGGAGAGGCCAAGATGCAGCAATGCTTGAGGTCTCTGCAATGTCTGGGAATTAGGTCAGTAAAATATACCCTGATGATCTTAGCAAGTGATCCGCCGTCTCCTCCTCCCCCCCCCCACCATGCTGCAGAGACACCCCCCAACACAATGTGTCTGTGCATCTGGTTTTGGAGAAAATTCCAACCCAGCCCTGAATATGGTGATCAATTAGACCTTAAGCCTATATCTACTACGGGGATCAATGCTCTGAGATAGATCCACCATGGGTCGATTTAGCAGGTCAAACGAATACCTACTAAAATCGTCCTCAGATCACTCTTCAGTTTCTCCCATCAATTCCCCACCCCTTCCAGCGTACACCCCACAGTAACTTGACTTAAGGTACATAGGCTTTCTGCTTTAGGGTAGATGTAGCCTAAGGGTGTGAGCCAGGCTCCTGAGAAAGAGAATTCCCACTACTTCCTCAGAGCACTGGCCTATCCTGTCCAGTGTGCCACTGTAGGTATCACTGATACTTGAGAAGCCAGAGACAAAAAACCCTTCCAGAATACACTGGAGAAAAACACACCCTTCCTAACCTCTGCAGGAAGTCAACAGAAACCTAAAATAAGAGATTGTAGAACACAAGCCATGAACAAAAATTGTGTCTTTGTGTTTTTTTTATACAACAAGAGCACAAAGAAACCATGCAGACATAGCTAGGTACCAAATACCAATGTTTACTAACTATATATACAGACATGAATGGCCAACCTATTTACATAGTGCTGTTCTGACTAGTTTCTGAATTGTTCTAAAATACACAGGGCCTCAAGCACCGCTCAGAAAATAACGCTCACAAACCATTTAAAGGGATATAGCCTTATTCCTATAGAATGTACATAACTCAGACTGCAGTAGAAGCTCACCCATAGTTTGGCAATTTAAAAAAGTACAAGTTCTCCAAAGCAAAACACCCATCCACACTCTTAACGTATAGATAAAGAAATAATAATTTGGGCTATGCTTGCAAAAAGCCATAATTATTATCTCTCTATATACAATTGCATGCTCATACTGGCTATTTGTATTAAGAAATAGGTAAGTGCATACTTAAGTAACTATTTTCTCACTCTGAGCAGGCATAAAATTTGAAGTGCCTATTGTGTTAAAGAATTAGGCTTTCTGTAATCTAACAGAAGTCTGGGTTAAGTTTTGTTGGGAATTCCAGTCTAAAGGATAATTTTCTCAATTGTTATTGAAAGGATTTTTCTATGCTATTAGAAAATAATCAAGATCAAAACTTCCTATATATCATGAGCGTCACTACAGCCTTCCAGGAACCATAAATGTGGATTGATATTGGTATCCATGTGAATATATTCACATCAAATTGAGGAGTGGGGATTGTAAGGGATGTGTGCATATACAATTAACTTTTAGAAAGATTCCTGATCTATTCCTACATCTAGGAAAAAGGAGGCCCATTTCAAGTGAGCATGAGGCAAAGCTGATCAGTTTCATTTACATTATTATCACAGATAATATGAGATGACAAACTCCAGAACAGGAAAACTATAGTAGGCTTCCGGGAGGAGTAGGACAATTAGCATCACCAATCATGAGACTACCAAACTAAAGAATACTCCAGAGGATTGGAGGAGAATTAAGTCTGAGAAATTGTTTTCTCTACTACATTGCTGCCCCATATTTGCTGACTGGCAGTAAGAGGCTAGATAGAGCCATGATTCAACACCTTCTTTCCTCTTTGCTCTGCCTGTGTTTGCTGGAAGACAGTTTTCTACGAAATTTTTAGTATAATTGCTCTTGATGTGAATTTTCCCCATTTTTGGCTTCCTTTTTTAAAACAGTGGCTCTGAACGGCTGGCTATGAACTTCTGCCTCACTTCAAGCAATGGTTGCAATGAGGGCTAACAAACTTTGCAGTGTCAAGGGGGACCAAAGAAGTGTGGGGAAGCAGCCACTTGTGCTGTAATGGCAGAGCTGGAGGGGAAACTGGGGTTCTGCCATCATGTGTTGGGACATCTCATTTCACAACCAAAATGTCCATATTCATAAACATCCAAGAAGCTTTTCCCTCAGCTTGAGAATAGCAAAAGCAAGATAACAAAAATCAATAGACCTTGTGAAGAAATCTACTGGTCTCACTCCTTCTGCATCTTCTCAGATGAAGATTCTAGACTCATACACTTGATGCAGAGGTTCTGGGATTCCGACAGAACCTCCAGATCCTCATCTTAGGCTTGCACAATGCTACTGAGGTGGGATTCTCTTCCCTTTCTTCTAGCTACCCTGGAGCAAATAATTGGTACTGTGGGTCCTTTTATGGTGAATCTACAACCTGTTCATTTTCTCCCAGCACTAATTTTCCAAAATGAACAATAACCTGTGTGGCAAGACAGGTGGACACCTCATTTCAAATTTAAACTTTCAGCTTGGACTGAGTCATCTCTTTGCTCCAGATATTCACAACTGTCCTGCTGTCTGCCAAGATGCAGCTGGCAGCATGCTCATGCAACAGCTTCTTCTGAGACATGCTGCAGAAATGGTTTTGCTAATGATCACAAACAAGTGGATACCAGTGAGAAATGCACAATGAGATGTCTGCTACTTGTAAAAGTAAAAGGGTTAAGAAAAGTGTAAATAGTATGGAGTGTAAAAAGTATAAGCAGTGTGTACTTGTGTTTTGGTATGAAGTGCATAGCATGAACAGGATTATTAGCACTACCTGTGCTTTTATGCAAGCACTTGTCTGCACCAGTACTGTCCTGGTGGAAGTAGATATGTGGTGGTTTACCTGTCTTGGTGTAAATGCAGACCAAAGAGTGGCATGAACACCTGTATGGACACTTGGTGTATTTCATATTAGAGCTATTTGGGATTTTTAATTTTTTTTTTTAAACAAAGATTTCTCAGGTCCAGGATGGACTTTTGTGAGAGACCCCTAGGAATAGCTAATAAGCATATTGATATGAAAGGTGGGAGATCCAGGTTATGTCTCTATTCTAAATCAGGCAGAGTAAGGACATGAACCTGGGCCTCACACCTATCAAGGGAGCGCATAACTATCAGGGTGGGTCATGCTCTGTTTTTTCACCCATTTCAAAAAGGGCTAGGTTTTGCTCCCATAAAATGAATATTGAAACGTGAAATGTTTGAAATGATGTGAAATGTTAACCGGTAAGTATCATCCTTAATGGGTGATGCTTATTGGCTCCTGTTAACCCAAAGGGCCTGGAACAGCCCCTTGCCCACACACTCCCTTTAATTGGTTAACCATAAGGTAACTACCATCTGTCCCATTTTAAAGGGACAGTCCTGTATTTAAGCCCTCTTGCAGCTATCCTGACTTTTTTAAAAAATGGGAGAATTGTCCCAAATTTTCAGCTCCAGCACTTCCCCTGCTGGTCAGTTGCCATTAGTGCAGCTGCAGCAGCCTCCTGTTTGTGGCTGGCAGGTGTATGCGGCAGGCGGTGGCCAGCAGGCAACGCTGTCAGGCAGGGTGCAGAGGCCACTAGGAGGAGAGGTGTGTGATAGTAGGTAAGGGTATGGGCGTGAGCGAGGGAGTGTGTCTCATGCCTCCCCATGAACACCCTAATGCAGGGTTTCCACATCTGCGGGGTCTGCAAGCCCTTTCAGGCTGTGGGACTGAAGTCAAGATCCCCAGCACCTGCTGCTGGGTTTGAAATCTTGATCTCTAGTGGCCGCTCCCACACTCAATTCCCAGAACCCCTGAGGCTGAAGCCCTCATCCATGGGGCACGCTCTGAATTTCTAGTACCACACAGGCTAAAGCCCTAATCCTAAGCATTCCTCCCCACACATGCAGCAGTTCCAATCCCCAGCCTGCCCCTCTGCCCTCGGTAGCAGCCCCGATCCCCCACACTCTCCTCCCCAAAGGGCTGAAGCCACAAACCCTGGCAACCCCTGCAGGGCTGAAAGCAGGATCTGAGCAGCTGAAGTCCCCATCTCCACTCAGCCAAAGCTGAAGCTGGGAGCGGCAGGGCTGAATCCTGGATCCCTGGTGCTCCCCATGCAGCAGAAGCCGCCAAGCCCATGGGCAGAGGTGGGCGGCAATGGGGATGTTGCCCTGCCCTCCAAAATTCAGTAGAAGTGCAGGCTGATCCCGGTGACAGACTCACCCCTCTTCTCTGCAGGCCATCTTGGAGACAGGAAGCTAGAGCCATGCAGGGCAGGGTAGCTGCTCCTCTGGCTGGTGCCATCGTACAGGCAGCAGTGCTGTTCCCTCCTCTCCTGCCGCTGCAGCTGGTGTAGGAGGTTGAAGCTACCCCTCAAGCTTCCAGCCCCTTTTACTCAGACAGCCGAAAGAGCCACAGGGGTCGGGGACCTAGCTCCATGAATGGCAGAGCCTGCAGGGAACAGGGGGACCACAAAGCCCCGCGGCACACAGCCTCTAGTACCCCTTCTCTGAACCCTGAGGTATTCTTCTGTCTGCACACAGCCCCAAGCTACCCCTTTCCCCCCCCACCTGAGCTACCCCTTGGTCGCACACTGTTCCTAGCTGCTCCTTCTGATGAGGTACACACAAACATTAAGTTTTCTGTGAAACTTCTGATACATAGTGCAGATTGCTATATCAATTGATTGAGAAGCCCCCTCTCAGTAAAGAGCATGTTAGGCTGTGTGCAGATGTGTAGACAGTGCCAATACAAATTCTAGTGATGCTAAACATGCTGGGAAAAACAACATATGGTGAAAACTGCAAGTCACACTTGGGGAAGAGATTTTTGGTTTTGGTGTGATGTTCACACCATTTATAACTGCTGCAAACAGCAGCTGACTGTCTTCCAGTTGATTTGGAGTCCTTTGACATGAAAGTTTATAAATACTTTCACATTTACACTGTTGCTGCCAAAGAATTGAAAGGCTTCTGCTGATTTGTGGACCTTGAGTATTTTACATTGCTAGAGCAACTCTGGGACCAGCGCAAGACAGGAATTTTAAAATGCAGTCAAGAATTTTTATTCAACATCTCTGAAGTACTTGAAACACTCAAAACCCACCTTTGAGTGCACAGAAAATCTTGGGCCCTGTTCAGGCCCTCATGCAGGAATTTCTGTGAGGGGTGCTTTTTTTTTTTTTGTAAATGTGGACTGCAATTTTAAATATAAAGATGTTCAAAATAGTCATGCAATGAGTGTGCATAAGAGAGGTTAATGACAAATTTGAGTGGAAACAGTGATTGGTAAATTGATTTTGTTATAACATACTACAAATTTAGACAGTAATAAAGGTTTTATAGAAATTACCTTCTGGGATCACACCCGCCATGGCCCCCCGCTTCCTTGGCTGCCTCTGCCTGCTGCTGCTCTACTTGCTCAGCAAGGCCAGTGCTGGGTTAATGTGGGCGGGGCTTTCAGCCAGCGGGGCGGGTTCTAGGCCACTCCTTGTGGGAGGGATTGCCATTCACTTGGCCCTGTGGCGCTGCCTCCAGCCCCACCCACTCATCCCCCTGCAACACAGCACTCTCCCGTCCCCCTAACACCATGGTTCTCAAACTTTTTGGCCCGTGGCCCACCTGGCTCAATGCAAACCTTTCTGTGGACCACCAGGTGCTAATGGAAAATTGCCATTAATTACATAATTATGCCAGAGACATTTTGGTAGTGCTGTAGCTAGGGAGAATGGTCTAATTTAACCAGTAAGAAAGGAAATATTAAATTATTAAACAGACTAAGTACTTTAACTTTCTCATGTTAATTTATCAAGCTTAATTTTACATAAATGTATGTCCAACACAAAAGGTTTCAATGTTTTCTTTATTTGTGTCAGGGGTGGGGACCTTTTTTTTGATCCGGGCCACTGACCCAAAGAAAAATCAGTTGGGGACCCACACAAGGGAGAAGCAAAAAAGCCACTCCAAAAAGCCTCAGTCTTCACTGATGTGGTCCCCATCTGAGACACCTCACTCCTCTGACACTCCAGCCCCATGGGGTGAGGGGGAGGGACAGGGATTACTGAGGTTCAGAGCTTCCCATGGGCTGGATTTACTTTTCTGGGGTTTCAGGGTTAGTGGATTTTGTAGACTATCCTCCAGGCTCTGAGGTGGGGACAAAAATGAGGGGTTCAGCGTGCAGGACAAGGCTGCCCGTGAGTGGATAGGGATGGGGGTGCAGGATCTGGAAAGGAGGTTGGTACAGGAGAGGGTGAGGATGTGAGGTCTGGGTAGGAGGTGGTGTACAGGAGCAGACTGGGAGTAGGGTGTCTGGCCAGGTGGAAGGAGGCAAGAGCAAGGGAAGGCATGTGTGTGGCCAGGAGGGAGGATGCAGGAGCAAAGCAGGGAACAGGAGCAGGCTGGGGGTAGGATGTGTGGCCAAGGGGGAAGGTGCAGGAATGGGCTGGGGGTGCAGGGTCTCAGTGGGAGGTGGTGCAGGAGCACGGTAGGGGTGCGAGGTCTGGGCATGAGGGGGCAGGGGGCACTTACCTTGCTTTTATGCCCCATGCCTTTCCCTGGCTTCGTGTCTCAGACACAGCCTCCTGCTGCTCCGTTGGCCAGATTCCAGCCAATAGGAGCAGCGGGGAAAGCCTCCAGGTAGTGTGTCAGTGTGCTGCTGTTTCCCCAGCCGGGGAAAGGGGAAGGGGAGTGGCAGCGTGCCGAGTCATTACTGGTTCCACCTCTTCCCCACAAAGTGGATCTGGCCGGTAGCTCAGGGCTCTTCCCCCGCCCCCAAAAAGAAGCCAGCACTGGTGCTCCAACCTCACTGGAGGGGCGCCAGGCTGGAGTGCCAGCGTGGGATCCCTGCTGCGAGGACTGCAGTTTGAGAACCACTGCCCTAACAGAGTCTCCTCATGCTTACTTAGGTGACCATGGGGGGGAGGATGCGTTTGCACTCCCCTTGCATATGGACCTATGTTGACAAGCATGTGAGTATGAAATAATATACAAAGCATGTCTTGCCTTTGCTGCACAAGAATTCCCACCCTACGTTTGATAGATGAGAATAGTCTTTCTGATAAATGGACAAATGTAAAACCAATAATACACTGTCACATGTCTGACTGGAACACCCAGAAACTTCCATTTCTGAAAGGTGGTGGAACGTTTTTCATGAGATGCTGAAAAACCATGGGGGGTGTATATGCTGCAATAGCACAGGAAGCTGGAAGGTGCAGGACTTAGGGGAGGTGGGGATGCAGGACTTAGGGCAGGGTGTAAGGGACTACAGGGCAGGGGAGTCAGGGCCAGGGTTGAGAGGTGGGGGGCTCAGAGCATGGATGGAAGACATTGGGAGCTCAGGGAAGGGGGTGTGAAAGAATCAGCGGCTCAGGGCAAAGCGTTAGGAGGTAGAGAGGTTAGCAGGGCAGTGCTGCTCCAGCTGCAGCTCCTCTGGGATGGTGGGGAGGCAGTGGCTCATCCCATAGGGGCCGGGGATGCACTGCCTAGCTCTCCCCCTCCCCCCATTCGAAGGTTCCAGCCAGTGTGCCTGTGGCTCCTTGGTGAGGGGAGGGTCAGGGCTGTGCTGCTTGCCCCCAGCCTCTACTAATGGGGAGAGGTGGGTCCAGTCCACAGTTTCTGGCACCATGGCATCTCCCGGGGGAGGAGGGGAGACAGGTCAGGCCATGGTTCCTGGTCCCCCTGGCATCTACTCAGGGAGGGTGTAACCAGGCTGGGTTTTCCTGCCCCTCCCCCAGTTATTTCCTGCAGGTGGGGCTGCACTGTCCAGGCCCATGGGTGGTCCTAGGGGAACCACATTTCTGGGGTCCATTGCTAGTCTGGCTACCCCCCATCTCATATAGACACTGGGAGAGGGGCTTTGATTGGCGGGGAGCACTTACCCAGTCCAGTGGTTGGCAAGATGGTGGCCTCCCGCCCCAGCTGGCCACTGTCCTGCTGGTGCAGCTGCCCCCAGTGGTTACTCTGACATAGCTCTCCTTCAGTTAGCCCCCTCCCTCTCCATGTTATGGAAAACAATGGAAGTCGAGGCACAGCCTGTTTTCCTGGCACAACCAAACCCTGACCGTTCTTTAAAGTTACGATAAGAGGAAGCTGCATTCCAGATTTGGCGGTCCTAGCTCTTACCGTTTAGGAGGAGTTCTTGAATAAATTTACTCACAGACGGTCAGACAGACAGATGCACATTTCTAAAATATATAGACAGATAATGCAGTGTGTATTAATAGGTATTCATTCGAGTTAATGTTATTTTGAATGTTTGTACTGCATAGTTCTGATTGATTACTGTTGAGCTCACTTAAATCAGAGTGATTTTACCAGATGTCCCATATTTGATATAGGGAAATATGGTCACCCTAGTTAACTGGTTAAACAATAAGTTTAACAGGTTAATCAATTAAACGGGATTTTACATCTCTAGTTGAAACCTCTAAACTTCTCGACTTGTTTTCTGGCTAGTCCTATTTCAGACATACTCGGTGTCCAAACAGTGGTTAGTATCTAGTGGTCTTTAGTGTAGGCAAAATTCCAAGTGAGCATGCCTCTGATACCATTCTTTGCCCTGATATTTCAGTTTTGTATTAAATTTCCTGGTTTAAAGATTTGTTAGATATTGATGCTCACCTGCCTAACACAGTCAGTAAATATAAAGAAAACTTATTTCGTTAATAGATGATGAGGTGCAGCTTCGAATCAATATATTTAAATACACTCAACAAAATTTACATTTGTAGATACACCCTGACATTCAGAATCACAATCTTACCTAACCATGGAATATTCATGCAATTTTGTTAGAGATACAGCAGGTTACATTATTTCCAGATTTTAATAACTTCAAAACTAATTTTGCCTCATAATATTTTTTAAATGTAAAAACAAGGCCTGATACCTTGATTAACAAGTGCTCACAAAAAGAAACCATTAGCAGACTTTGAGCTAAGTCAGTTTCAGCACTCACTGTACTACTAAACCTCATAGCTAGAAGGGAGAGTCTGAGGAGCATTCAACCCTGAATTCTCCCAGTGTGTCACAATTACACCACCACCTACAGTACAATAAATAACTGAGTGTTTGAAGTGCTATGAAACAATAGTATTCAGTAGATGATAACATGTTTTTTCTTAAGTGCCGTGGGTTAATTTAATCATTACGCATTGTGCTGCATTAAAAGACAGGCAGAAAGACTTAACCCATTTTAGTGATGAGGATTCCAAGTCATGATTGTATCAGTGATGAGAGAACCACAGAAAGCTTACAGAATCATTTCAGATAATCACTTAACTATTTGATGTTTATATCTTTTCAATTTGCAACATTAGGTTGGAAATCTAATTTTGAGCATCTATTAATCATGGCCTTTGTAAGACCCCAGAACTTAAAGCCAGCAGCTCTCATTTCTAGTCTTCCTCCCTATGTCAGCTACAAAGAGATGCTGATAAGTATAAGAAGAGAACAGCTATATTTTTAAGAGAGGAAATATGTTTTTCTGGCTAAACTACAAGGAGTCAGGAAATATAGGTTTGACTCCACTGTGGGCTTCTTATCTGAACTTGGGCAAGTCACTCAACATATCTCTGTCTCTTCTGTAAAATGGGGATAATGTTCTCTTGGGAGGCTTAATTAATACAATTTGGAAAAACGTGGAAATTCATGGATGGCAGATACCACAGTAGTGTCAAAGCAGATTTTCAACTAATGTAATTTATTGATCATAGATGCGTTTCGAAGCTCTTTCCATCCTCCATCATTTTTAATTCTTACTTCAAACTCAGTTCTGCTTTACTTGAAATTATGCATGCAGAGGAGCACATGAATGCCGTTATTACATAACACTTCAGAAATGTTCATATCTCTTAAAGATACATCTTATTCACGCACCTTATGCAAATAATTGCGACACAAGTGAGGACTTGTACTGCTATGTTTGTAAAAGCTGTTCAGATGAAGTCGTCATGGCCCTTCCTTAAGCCAATACAGTCAAATCCTCCCCCCCACCCATGAATTATTTTCCTCAGATTGGCAAGATGCTGCTATTTTACTGCTAGTGGTAAAGACCCGTACAATAAAAAACAATACCCAGTTTCTGTTCAAGGTTGTGTTGACCCCCTTGTATACACTAGTGTGCAGCGGATACAATGATTGATTAATAGATTAAAGAGCTAATTCAAATGATGTAGATTATGAGAATCTGGATTTGAATAATTTTTTATCTTGTAAATCTTTGTACACCAAACCATCTTCATTGCAATCTGCATCTGATTGTAATAAAAATATCCCAGAGGTCTTTCTTTTTGGATTACCATTCATGCGAAGAGAACAGATAAACTGTTTTCATAAACCTTCACACATGGAAAGATTTAATTTAATATTTAATTACAGCCTGACAAGCACTATTCTGCAGGAAAGCGCTAAGGTGACCAAAACTATATTTATGAATGGCAGGGCAACAACAAATATGGCACTTTTGAAAATGAGCTTGGATCTGGATTCCTCGTGGTTAATGCATACTAAAGAAACAGAAAAGGTCTTTATCTGAGTGTTGCCAAATTTATAGTTACAAGGATAACTTCTACCTGCAGCACAAGAGATTAAACCTAGTAATAGTGTAAGATAATTTTCCTCAGATGCTTATATTGCAAAAGGGCCAAGATATTCCTAAGAAAGAGTGAGAAACAGATATAACAGGTGTCATATTGGAAGCATTTCCCTGTTCCTCCACTATTCTCTGCTCCCCCTCCATTTCCAGTGCTGGTACTTTTCCTTGAATGCTGCTCATTGGCAGGGCAATTTAGGAGTGTTTTGGCATGGAGTAGTCTGTTTATTCTCCCTGGAGACTGCACATAAATCATAAGTCTTTGTTAGCATTCTTAACCCTTAAATGTAGCTCACAGTGTTTACTTTCTGAACTACCATGCCACAGCAACTGCAGTCCTGGAATGTGGGGAGAAGGAGAAAGTTTTCAAGCTGTCATGTGGGGAGTCATACCCTTTTCTAGTCCCATAATTCTCTTACAGGATTTGTACACACAGTTCTAAATGTTCAGTTTAGTCAACATCAATGTCATCACCACTATTTATAAAAGGAGTAGGCCACTGTCATCCCTCTACCCCTTTATTAAGGAATGCCTTGTTCTACACAGATTAAAGATAGCTGCCACAACTTTCCTTAAATCCTGATTTCTATTGGTTTCTCTGTGTTTGCTTCTTGTCAAAGTTGGTGTCTATCTCCTATTTTTATTGCTATAGTATGCAGTAAATTAGCTCCCCCCTTTAATATTACAACAAGATGCAATCTAAATGCTGATTTCGTGGTAAGTGCTAGATTATAGATTTTTTGGTAGTCAGTGAACTATACTAATGACTGAATTGATGTTTCTCACTTTTACAAACACTTTCCTTGTCTAAATCTCAAAACACTTTTTAAAGATGAATAATAAGGCTTATTATTCCTATTTCATAGGAGGAGAGTCTTGCCCAAGATGAACACATCATTTCAGTGGTACAAATGGAGAGAAACTCAGTCATATCCCCTTTTTGCACACTCAGTCCACTAGATCAAGATACCCCTTTATGCAGAAACCAGTTTTTGGTGATACAGGAATACTGAAATGTTACTGGGCGTTATCTGCTATTTTAGAATGTCTGGTATTTATTTTTAACAGTATATTTTTCTTGTTCAAAGTAAGACACTGATTTTGTTTGCTTACAATTCCTCTTTTTGTGTCCTTTTTTTTTTTAAACACAAAAATATTGCTTTTACACTACTGATGGCTTAAGGCAGGTGCTTCCAAGTGAAACAAAGAATAGGAATAAATTATCAGTTTTCACAATGAAGAAGTAAATAGCGGTGTCTCTCAGGAATGTGTATTGGGGCTAGTTTTTTTCAATATATTCATAAATGATTTGAACAAAGGGGTAAACAGTGAGATGGCAAAGCGTGTAATAAATACAAAATTATTAAGGATAGTTAAGACCAAAACAGACAAAAGAACACAAAACTGGGTGACTTGACAACAAAATGGCTGATGAAATTCAGTGTTGATAAATGCAAAATAATGCACACTAGAAAACATAATCCCAGTTATACATACAAAATGATGAGGTCTAAATTAGTTGTTGCCATTCAAGAAAGATCTTGGAATCATTCTGGATAGTTCTCTGAAAACATCTGCTTGCTGTGCAGTGACAGTCAAAAAAGCTAATAGAAAGTTAGGAGCCATTAGGAAAGGGATAGATAATAAAACATTAAATATAATGTCACTATTTACATCCATGGCACATCCATGCAATGAACACTGCATGCAGTTCTGCTCACTCCATTTTAAAAAAGATATATTAGAACTGGAAAAACTACAGAGAAGGGCAACAGATTCCATATGAGAAGAGATTAAAAAAGACTGGGACTTTTCAGTTTGGAAGAATGATGACCAAGAGGGAATATGACAAAGGTCTACAAAATCATGAAAGATGTGGAGAAAGTGAATATGGAATTATTATTTGCCCCTTGGCATAATACAAAGAACCAGGGGTCACCCGATGAAATTGGTAGGCACCAGACTTAAAACAAATAAAAGGAAGTACTTCTTCACACAACGTGGGAACTGCTGCCAGGAGACAATGCGAAAGCCAAAACTGTGTGTTCAGAAAAGACTTAGAGAAGTTCATGGAGGATAGGTATATTAATAGCTATGAGCCAAGATGGTCAGGGATACAACTTCATGCTCTGAATGCCTTAAACATAAGAATATAAGAATGGCCGTACTAGGTCAGACCAAAGGTCCATCTAGCCCAATAGCCTGTCTGCCGACAGTGGCCAGCACCAGGTGCCCCAGAGAGGATGGACCAAAGACAATGATCAAGCGATTTGTTTCGTGCCATCCATCTCCAGCCTCTGACAAACAGAGGCCAGGGACACCATTTCTATCCCCTGGCTAATAGCCTTTTATGGACCTAATCGCCATGAAATTATCTAGCTTCTCTTTAAACTCTGTTATAGTCCTAGCCTTCACAGCCTCCTCTGGCAAAGAGGTTGACTATGTGCTGTGTGAAGAAAAACTTTCTTTTATTAGTTTTAAACCTGCTACCCATTAATTTAATTTGGTGTCCTCTAGTTCGTCTATTATGGGAACTAATAAATAACTTTTCTTTATTCACCCTCTCCACGCCACTCATGATTTTATATACCTCTATCATATCCTCCTTCAGTCTCCTCTTTTCTAAACTGAAAAGTCCCAGTCGCTTTAGCCTCTCTTCATATGGGACCCATTCCAAACCCCTAATCATTTTTGTTGCCTTTTTCTGAATTAGCGGAATATTATTACCGCTAATTACCAGTGAAACCACTTTTAAACTATCTCTGCTAATTTTTATGATAGACTGCATTGTACAACTGACAGCAGTTGGAAATCCTTAAGCCCCTGCCTGCCACAACCAGGCCCACCAACAGGAGGGATGGGAGAGGGGAGTAAAGGGGACAATTGCCCCGGGGCCATGTGATTCAAAAGGGCCCGGGGCTCTTGGCTACAGCTGCTGCTACTGTGGAAGCAGTGCTGGCTGGAGCCCCGGATCGTTTAAATTGCCGCTGGAGCATTGCGCTGGGTGCTCCATTTGGCTCTGAGGACTGGAGGGAGGGAGGTGCACTGTGATGTGGGTGTGCTAAGGGCTAGCTTCCCCTAGCCCTGGCCCTTATGCCCAAGTCCCTGCCCCTTCAAGAGGCACAGAGCTGAGCACACAACTTGCCACGGGGCTCCGCTGGCCACAACCTGGGACTGTTCTGTTCATTCTGTATCTGGCATTGGCCACTATTGGAAGACAGGATACAAGACTAGATGGATCACTGGTATGAACCACTAAGACCATTGTTATGGTCTCTGTAAATGTGTTTGATTGTATTCAGTTTATTAGAGACATGTTTTGCAATTCTGTATGAAAATCCAATAAATATACGGTAATTAAAAAAAGAGATTATGAGATTCTAGAAACCTGTTTGCCAGCCTCTTAATGAAAGGGCACTTTACGTACTTAAATATTTGCCAATACAGTATAATCTCTAAAAGAATGTGGAGGTTCATAAACTCATTCTACTGAGATGCTCCATTGTCAGTTAGACCCAATATCAACCCTCTTAGTCAGAACCTGAAATACAAAATTTGGAACTTGGTACACAGTGCTGACAAGAAAGAAACAGCTTTTGTTACTAATCTGACAAACATTTTACCAAGCCCCAGACATGTGGTTTAAACACATTATTTCTGCTAATTACCAGTGAAACCACTTTTAAACTATCTCTGCTAATTTTTATGATAGATTGCATTGTACAACTGACAGCAGTTAGAAATCCTTCAACTTTTCTTCAATGAAAGAATAATACTTAGAGCTTTACATTTTAAAACACTGTGCAGAATAATTAACCCTTAGAACACCACTTCTGAAGATATGTTTCATGTTTTGCACAGGAAGATAGGTTAAGCACATTTTCCTGGTCCCACTGAAGTCAGTGGAGGACAGAGTCCTAAACTACTTGCCCAGAGTCATACAGCAAATATATGGCAGAACCACAAGAGTGCTTTGTTGACTCCCTGGCCTATGTTCTGTCAGCTAAACCAATTTACCTCTCTGGTATGTGGTTCACCTACAGATGTATTTTGCCTCCCACATTTAAATTGAGTGAATTAACTTTAATGAAATTGGGTCAGGCACAATATAGGATTTCCCACTCAGTTATGCTAATGCACCCATACACAGAAATTACATACAGTTTTGGGAATTACTGACAGGAAGCTGCCAAGAATTCCAAACTGTATCTGAGCAGTGGATCTGAGATGTATATAGCTAGAGACAAACATGAGATCATCAAACTCTTGTTCACATCAGATTAAAATTATAATCGGAACTCAAATCTACAGAGATATGTATTATGTAACCAAACTCTGGGCTTTCTATACATTTCTTGATGGCTAGTTCAACATGAGGCCATTTTATAAAACAGCTTCTATTGTGACTGTGCCAATATTAACTTAACCCTAAAATAGGCAAAATTTCAGGAATTAGTTGAGAAGAATCTTATGTGATGTTGTTAAATTAATTTGGCAATCCAGCAGTTTTCTCTATATATTGAGTATATTGGGCCAGTTAGGGTACAACTGCACAGCAGCATTATTTTGGAATAACCGATGTTATTCCGAAATAAAGAGCGCATCTACACTACAAGCCTTTATTTCGAAATAATGTCAAACTGGAGGACTTCTTATTCCGACTCATGGTAACCCTCATTTTCTGAGGAATAAGGGAAGTGTTCTTTCTTTGACTTCCTGCTGCGTAGACAGCATCAAAAGCTGAAATAAGCTATTTTGACTTAAGCTACACAATTGATGTAGCTGAAGTCACGTAGTTTATTCCGACTTTAGCCCTGCTGTGTAGACATACCCTTACATACTGTTAATTATGTGACTACTACATATTTTAAGGCTTGTAGGCTAATAGTGCTGCCGGCTGATATCAGAAAACTAGGACTTTACATGCTATTTACCTTACATAATTAGGCTCTTGCAGCATGAAAGCATCAGAACATCAAAGAATAACTTTTGGGAAAATGAATAAAAGGTGGAGGTTATGATATATGTATATTCCATGAGATGATTTTTTTCAGCTTGTGTGTGGGAGATTCTGGCTGTTATCCAGGATGATTCAGCTCTTGTCTGGCTTTTGTGAGCCAGGGGCAACTTAAGTGACGTAAATATAAATCACAATCGTAACAAATACTTCTCTTGAGGCTTCTGCTGTTTCTTGTAACCCTTGATGTTCTTTGCCTTAAATTATACAAATATTCTGAAAACAATATATTTTATTCTATTGCTAGTTAATTTATCAATAGGACTCACCTTCAGTTAATGTGTCTTACATACTGATGCAGCAATAATGATTTAGATAATTAAAACATGCATACTTCTTGTTTGAAGATTTTTGTGTACAAGTTTTCCAAATTCAGCTGTACTTTTTGGAGGTGTTCAGACCAAAACTGATCAGTATCAGAAAGGAAATAAAAGGCATGTTAAGTCTCCAGTTAGCACTTTGCTCCCTGAGAAAACAGAGCAAGTGGGAAAAAATACCCACAAAGGAACCATCTAGACTTAATCTACAGTGTTATCCTTAATACCAGAGCATGTCTTGAAGTTTTGGAAGAAAAGTTTGTTATGAAATAAGAACAAACTAATTTGACTTAATTACATTAGCTACCTGAGAAAACAGAGCAAGCGGGAATAAATATCCCCAAAGAAATATTAAATTACTCAGGCTAAAATTATTAGTGTTATTGTCTACCCTACTCAAAATTTGATCTCTCTCTCTCTCTCTCTCTCTCTCTCTCTGTGTGTGTGTGTGTGTGTCCCATAAAGTTAGTGTTTCTAGTCTCCACAAAATTGACCTTTTCATCAGAAACTGATTTTTTGTTAAAATAGTTCCTTGCCTTTTCCACCACAAGATAGCCCACATGATTTAATTGATCAGCTGCTTCCCTTTTTACATTGTCTTGCAGATAATTCTCTCTGGATAAACATTAATCATAGTAAAGATGTAAATATATCTTATCACTCTGTGCAACATGAGTCCAATTTTCAGCTACCAGTGCCTACAATATGAAATAAGGTTCTTTGAATTAAAAATGTAGAAGTGGAATTTTTTAAAAGTTGCTAATATAGTTAGATGTCCAGATTTCTCTTCAAAGTCCCATAAGTGTTTTTGAAAATGCTATTTATACTAGGCATCTATGACTGAAAATTAGGCTCCTTAATGATAATAAGATGCAACAATTAAACTGGACCATTTAATTAGTATGGACTGATCCTTAAATGAACTATCAATGCTGCCTTTTATAACCCAAGATTCCCCAACTAATAAGAAATAGTATGTTCTCGTTTGAATAGATGGTAACAGCCTCTGTTACAACCCAACCATGCTGCAGCAGTATATTGCCCCTCTGATCTATGAAAAACAGCTGGGAGTTAGGATATTTTTTCAAGCACAAAAGTCAGCTTCACCCTTCCTCTCTCTGTTTTCAAGGATGGACACTTTGTTTCTAAGTGGGGATTTTCTAGTATACTCTGTAGGCTGGAAGGAAATGGTCAGCTGTTCTTGGAATTTATGCCTTGGATTTTTTTCTTTTCCAATTTCTCTTCCTTTGATTTATACATTCAAAAAGCAAAACCTTAGTGACTAATATTTTATGGTAAGTTCAGCAATTAAGTTAATGGTCCGATAAGTTTGTTTTCAGTTCTGATATACCTCACAGGCAGCAGCATACGCATGGTAATGTATCTTGTCCTTTGACAGGCTGCCGAGGTGGTATGTCAACAAGCAGGTGTATGTGATATGCCTTTCACTATGCGGGTAGGCATGTGATAGAATTTTGCAACCCTTCTTCATATTTTAGATAAATAATGTCCATGATAATCCTCTCGCACAATGACTTTAAAAAGAACTAAATTTTTTAGTTCAATTTTTTCCCCATTCCAGGAATCTGAAGTTAAAAAAAAAAAAGGCTCTATCAGTAATCTCATAAGGATATTCCTGGTGCAAAGTGCTTCTTAGTTTTTGAAACCTCAGTTTACTTATCTGAGCAATAGGCCTACTGTTTCCTTCTAAGAAGCATGAGCTACATGGGAACAAGAGTCTTCCCATCTGATGTCACAAAACAATTTCAAAATCAACCAAAATCCTCAGGGTTTTCCTTAACAAAAGCTCTTGTAGAATGCAATAGAAAAAGAGAAGAAATTTAACCCATTCTATGAATGTAAAAAATTATTCCTACCCCCAGAGGCCCATATAATTCTCTTAACACAGTGGTTTCTAACCTTTTTAAGCACAAGATCACTTTCAGAATTTAAGCGCAATCCAAGATCTGCCTCAAATATAAACACCCTTGCCACACCTCCTTCCCGCCCCTTCTCCGAGGCCCTGCCCTTGCTCACTCCATCCTCCCTCTCTTGCCCATCTCCTCACTCAGTGAGGCTGGGGCAGAGGGTTGGGGTGTAGGTTCTGATCTTGGAATAAGGGATCTGTAGTGTGAGAGGGGCTCTGAGATGCTCTTGGGGCAGGCAGTTGGGATGTAGGAAGGGTTTCTAAGGGTAGGCTCTGGGACAGCTTTTGGATGCAGGGGTGCTCGGGGCTTGGAGTGCAGGAGGGGGTTCCCATGACTGGGGTAGGAGTTTGGGATGTGGGCTCCAGCTAGACACTGCATACCTCAGGTGGCTCCTGGTTGGTGGTGCAGTGGGGCTAAGGCAGGCTCACCCCGCCCTGGCCCTCGACCACTCCCTAAAGTAGCCAGAAAACTCCCTTTCTCTCAAGTCCTGTTGTGTCCCCTCTCTGCTTTGTGGAGAAAGGACACAGAGTGGGAGGGGGCACCCTGACATCAGTGCCCTCCCCTGTTCTGCACAGAAAGCAGAAGGCTCCCCAGCAGGACGGGCAGCTGCAAGGCAAAGGGCAGGAGATGTGCAGCAGTGCGGGGAAGGGGAAGCTGAAGTGCTGGCACTTGACAGCATCTTGGCAAAAAGAGTCAGGATCACCTGTCAGAGGCTTCAAGATCTATCAGTTGATCCCGATCGACTGGTTGGTGACCACTGTCTTAGCACAGAGTTCAGTAAATCTGATGTTTTCCATGGAGACTGTGCTGAGGATATATGCCCCTACAGATGACAGCTTCTGAGGGGCACTGATGCTTCAAGGTTGTTGCAGTAGCTCCTGAATCTGCTGTGCCCTGTCCACTGGGAACAGGATCAAGGATAAATAGCCGATGAAGATAGGTTATATCAGAGTCAGAGGCCAATCCCCTGTGCGTGCTAAGACACACTGAGGCCCTGCAAAGCACACCTCACCAGTATGCACCCCTTGCATGGGCTCTTAGATTCCCAGTCCCTGGCAGATAGGAATGATTATGCCATTTCTGATGTGGTCAGGATCTTCTGAATTGCCTAGGGTAGGGTGGGATGGCCAGGAATTACCCCTATGTGTATTACATGTGTAGGCTCTGTTACTTTTCAGTCCATTGGGAACAAACTGCCAGTGCTTCTTTTACATTAGACATTTTTTTCTCAGTCTCACAAGAACAAGAAGTTAAGGAAAAAGGTTGTGATAAAAAGTTAAGGAAAGGTTGTGATAAAACACTCCTCCACTACCCTACACTCCTGTACTCTGCTCAGATCTACACTTTGGAGTTATGAGAGCTAATTGAAACAAAAATGTTGGGGAAAATGTCAAAATTTTGACTGACTTCCATTCCAAAACACAACTACTTTTCATGGTTTTAAAATCTGTTAAAACATTTTTTTTAATTCCCTTTCTTTCCCATTTTCTTTCTGCAGCAGAATGCAACAGCAAATGATGTCCAGGTTGGATTTTATTGTAACTTTTTTCATCGTTTTTCCTTTGGCCACTTTTTCCAAAACTTCTTTGCCTTCTCAAAAGCTAAAAAAAAGAGGATGTTATGGGGTCAATTCATCGCTATGGCGCCTCCTGCTGGTAGCACTGAGAATTAGCTCTGTTGTCAGCAGGGCGCCTCCCTCTGGCTGGTGTCTCACCCGTCACTCTGCTCTGTCCATGTTCAGAGTCTGGACCTGTGTCGCTTAGGGACCACAGCATCCTTTTCAGGACACTGCCCTCTGACCACTAAAGTGGTCTCTCATTCCCCTTCCGGGGGCTTATCGGCAATCCTGTGTTTCTGCTGCCACTGTGGCTCACTCTGGCCTCCAAGTCTAGCCCCTCCATCTCAGGGGGAAGGCACAGTCTGTCTGGGCCACACCCTCCTCCCAGGAGGGTATCGGCAGTTCTCCATTTCACCCGCCACTGTGGCCCCAAAGTCTAGCCCCTTACCTCAGGGGCAAGCCACAGTCTGTTCTGGTTATGCCTCAGTGTTAAGATGTGGTGCAAGAGGAAAAGTGGGGGGTATCCAAGCCCTCCCACTACCCTGGGTCCTGACCCAAGAATCCTCCAACCGCACCCTTGTTCTGCCTTCCTTCACTCTTCCTCCACTGGCTTTTGCTCCCTGGGCCACTTTCCCTGTGACTCTTTTACATCCTCTTGACCCTTGTAGCAAGGCCAGTAGCTTGGCAGGTATCAGGCTGTAGTCTCCCTCTCTAGCCCCCCTAAGGCTGCCCAGCACCTCTTTTCTAAAGGTGCATCTCTGGGAACCAGGTCCTGCACCATCCCTGGTCAGGGCCTTTCTCTCTGCTGAGCAGCTTCTTTTATACAGGGTTACCCCAGCAAGCTACATCTTGATTGGCAACTTAAAAGCCTCTCCTTAATTGGCTAGGGCTCTGCACAGCCTCCCTCCTACCTGCTTAAATTCCTTCCTGGCCAGTGTGGGACAGTTGTTCCACCACAAGAGAGAAAAGAAAAAAAGAAAAGTAAAAATATATCTCATATAATTTCTTCTATTACATTCTGTGGGGAAAGAAATGAAAAAGAAAAAGCAGGAAAAAGGGAAAATATATTAAAAAAAGAACAAAATACATTTCTGGTTCTTTCTGTAGAAATCTCCAGTTTCAAAAAGCCATTTTTCATTGCAAAAAAATTGCAAACAAAATTTTGACTTCCTCTACACACATTTCCTTGATTTTGTCTTACTTTCAAGCACAGTTCTTATCTCTTTCTCATTACACTCATTATATTAAAAAAAACAGCTTGTCATACTGCAGTCTTCATTTTGTACCAGTTAAGCAGAGCTTCAGTTTCCAAGGCTAGAGTGAGGCTCAGTTAAGAATCAGGGCCTATGACCGTGTCCTTACGTTTTCTGTAGTGAAACTTACTGAAAGGCCAGCTTCTCCTTGAAGGATTCTATATTTGTTCTAGGTGATAGCTTCCTGGGTATATTTTGCTCTGCCATATGTACTCTGTTGTGTTCCCTGTAATGAAAGTCATAGCACCGATATTTAGAAAGTTGATATAGCAGAATAGTGAAGCCATTGATTCTCATCCAAGAAGTTAATCAACAAGACACAATCTTTTCAAATGTGACGTGTTCATGAATTAATTAATGGAATGCAAGACTCTTTTGTGTTGGAAGTGTCCCTTGCTTTTTTACAACGTGTGGCCAAATACTTTCAAGCTTACCAGATGATATGCTCTATTGACCTAAGGCAGGTTTAACAAATGTTCTTCTAATAACTTCCTTCATGGGTCAGAAGGAATCAAATATTTTCTCTTTTAAGTCCAGAACATGTTAATTTCAAAAGGACAACGTTATCTTTTTGTGTGGACTCTGTGCTCCTACGAGATGAAAAAGGCACAACAATAAAGCATGAAGCAACAGACTTTTGTGCACCATGTAGTCTATTTATTGCGGTGCCCCATTTTGTGGGAAATCCATGTGACCAGGTTTATTTTTTCCTGAAATGGACTCAGAGGGGTAGCTGTGTTAGTCTGTATCTGCAAAAACAACAAGGAGTCCTGTGGCACCTTAGACCGGGGCCCCAATGATACTCACAGCACATGCCAAGGGCAGCAACTTAAGTGTGGTTGCATATACATGCAAATATATGCAAATAGTTTCTTCCACACTGACGGGCATGAATACAAAGATTAAGGCAACACTACACAACATGCAGGCCCCATTTAAGTCAGTTCGGCTGATATTAATAAAATGCAATATTTACCCAATTTCCACCCATAGGACAGCACTTTTAATGCTCCCCCCGCCCCCCAGCAGCCCAGCAATGACAATCCCAGCTGAGGGATTTTTCCAGACCAGGAGAAGTCATTTCAGGTCCGCTGCTGCTGGGTGTGCCCCCGCCCCCAACTGGACTTCCTGGCTCCCTGAACCCTTGCAGCCCAGCTGAGCGGCACATCAGTTCACTGCACCCCCCAGCCAGTTAGTTCTGTGTGTCCTCTCTGCAGCCCAGCTGAGGCACACCTGTTCCCTGCCTCCCCTCACAGCTGAACCGTGCACCGCCTGCACATCGCACACCCCAGCAGCTCATCTGAACCGCATGCTGTCTGCACTTCCCTCCCCTTCCTCCAGCAGCCCAGCTGAACTGCAGGCAGCCCACACTTCCCTCCCCCCCAGCAGCCCAGCTGAACCATGTGCCACCCACATCCCCCCCGGCCCAGCAGCTCAGCTGAACCACAGGCTGCCCACACTTTCCTCTCCCTCTGTCCCCCGCAGCAGCTCAGCTGAACCACAGACTGCCCACACTTCCCTCTCCTTCCCCCCCGCCAGCAGCTCAGCTGAACCACAGGCTGCCCGCACTCCCGCCCCCCCCCCCAGCAGCCCAGCTGAACCATGTGCTGCCCGCATTTCCCGCCCCCAGCAGCCCAGCTAAACCACGTGCGCCACCCACACATTCTTCCCACCCCAAAAGCCAGCTGAACCTCACGCCGCTCACACTTGTCCCCCAGCAACCCAGCTGAAGCATGGGCTGGTTCCCTGCCTTCCCCTCTCCCCTGCCACTTACTTGCTTTCATGTGTTCCAGCAGGAAATGCCTCCCCTGCTTCTATTGATTGGAATCCCAGCAGCAGGGAATGGCTTCAGTAAGTGTCCCGCCAGGCTCCTATTCCCCCATCTGAGGGAATGGGGGAAGGGAATCAGCATCAAGCAGCTGCTTCTAGCTGCATTTGGAGTCCCAGGCCTTTCCAGGAAGTTTCTGCACTGTAAGCTACAAACAAACAGGCCCCGGGCTGCATGCGGCCCACAGGCCACGTGTTGAGTAGCCATGCCTTAAAGACTATCAGTTTTATTAGGGCATAAGTTTTCATGGATAAAAAGCGGGTTTTATCCAGAAAAACTTATGCTCTAATAAATCTGTTAGTCTAAGGTTCCACAGGACTCCTTGTTGTTATAATTTTATGAACCACACTGTTTTTTCTGGACCATTTGGAATGAGAAAAATAGCTGCCATCCTGAGGCTGAACTGCTGCAGTTATATGGAACTAACTATTGACGTATTGGTTTTTTCACGGAAATTGTTGATCCATTTTAGGGAAGATGTTAACAAAGGTGAAGTATCATTACTTTATACCTTGTTGTGTGTAAGATGAACTGGACCAAAAGTACATGCATATCCACTACAAGACTACACTGACATAAGTTATAACAGTCCTTACTACAGGTTGGATCTCCCTTGTCTGGCGCCCTTGGGACCTAATAGGTCCTGGCAGGAGAGTTTGCCAGATCAAGGGAGGTCTGGAAATAGGGCACTAACCTCCACGCTTGGCTCCTCTCCCCAGACACCTGTCCCCAGCCTCCTGTCCCCTCTGCACTTGCAGCAGTCCCACCAGAGCTCCTGGCGGCCCCACTGGCCTTTCGGCAGCTGCACCAGAGCTCCTGGTGGTCCTACTGGCCTCACGGCAGCCCTGCCATCCTGCCAGAGCTTCCACTGGTCCCACCAGCTGTGGGCTCCTCTGCTCATGAGCTACAGCTACCCTGCTGGGTTCCCTGCCCTGCCGGATATGGGCTCCCCTGTCCCCACCAGCTGGCTCTGCTCTGAGCCACCAGGAACCTCTGCCACTGGAGCTCTGGTTCTGGCAATGGATCACGGATGTTGCAGACCAGAGAGTCCCAGCCCACAGAGGTTCAACCTGCACAACCATGTTAGTGCCTCTGCAGAGACACCATGTCTTTTACTTTAGAGAAATATATTAAAATGTTCGTTTGTCATTCAACACTGACATTTGAAAAATTATGAATGATCCTGCAGAACCTGAGACTGACAAAAAATGTAGATGGTATCATGAGCTTACATGGACACAACTCACTTCTTCAGATGAATGGAGAAAGGGGTCCAGAGTTGCAAATAAATAGCTGAAAAAGAAGGGATGGGGAGGGAAAGAGAAGGGGGAAAAATGTCAATTAGTGTCCATGCTAAATGAGGCTATAGAGTGGGCTGTAAATTCCTGATACTTAACTTGTAATGTAATTTGGGTCTTGAATGTAGCAGCCCATCCAAGCAAAGTCTTTGTTCAGACCTCGATTAAAGGTGTCAAATTTGCAGATGAAGGCAATTTCTGCTTCTCTTTACAGCTTGTTTTTGAAATTGCTTTGTAAAAATATAGTCACTTTTAGATTACAAGTTAAGTATTGGGTATTTACAGCCCACTCTATTAGTCTCATTTAGCATGGTCACTCCAACTGACAATTTTTTCCCTTTCTCTTTCCCTCCCCATCCCCTCTTTTTCAGCTACTTATTTGCAACTGTGGACCCCTTGCTCCATTCAACTGAAGAAGTGGGTTGTGCCCACGAAAGCTCATGATACCATCTACATTTTTTGTTAGTCTCTAAGGTGCTGTGAGACCATTCGCTGTTTTTCAAGTTTTTTCAGTTGCACGCTAACATGGCTACCCCTCTGAGACTTTTAAACACTGACATTGTACAGCTCTAGCAGAGCCCCATGCAGATGCAATAGACAGCAACACAAAGGGAGTGGCACTGCAGGGTAAATTTAAAGTTTTTAGGCTTGAATGCTTGTAGACTAGTAAAATCAGCTGTTGATTTTCCCATAACTGCTCCCTGTGAAAGACTGTAGGTCTTTTGGAAGGACCAGCATTGCTTTCCACCTCACACTCATTAGCCCTGAGGCTCATCTACTTGCTTAAGTCTTCTTCCTTCAGGCGAGTACTGTCTCCCTCATTACTTCCATAGCAACACTTCTTACAGGAAAAAGCAAGATATTTCTGTGTGACATCAGCAGTAGAGAGGAAAATGTTTTTGCAACCAGTTAGATAGGGATTAGAAGTCCCACAATAAAGGTAAAATAAAACATCCTTTTAAATAAACCATTGAGGTGGCTGTCTTTTATTGTGACTCAATTATGAAAAAGTAGTATAGCTACTTTCTAAAAATTAGAGAAAGAGGCAGTTTAAACTAAGTACAACTAGAGTATCTTATTAATTATTATAAATTATTATTAAATAGATGTATTACAGAAGTGCCTTAGGGCACTAATCAAGATCTGAGCTGCATTATTCAACCGTACAACAAAAATATAGGCCTTGCTTACAAGAGCTTACAAATTAAAGAGGAAAAGACAGATGACTAGTAGGAGAAAGGAATTATTTCCATTTTACAGATGGGAAACAGGAGGCACAGAAAGATTAAGTAACCTAGTTCTGGGTCACACAGGAAATCTATGGCAAAGCTAGGAATAGAATGTAGATCTTATGAGTCCTGGTTCAGTTCCTTAGCAGGATTATTTTTGCTTTTGATTCTTCTTTGTAAAAGAGAACACCTATTCTCTCTTGACATACCCTCTTGGGGAAGGGATAATCTTTTTATTACATGTTTGCACAATGCTACCATGATGGGGCCTTAACCCATGACTAGAGTTCTTAGCTGGTTCTACTATACAAATAACGATGATATAATAGGCTCAGTCCTGGACACGTCTCTTTATATGAGTATCCTTACTCCCATGTAGAAGTTAATGGCATTGTTAGCATGCTAGGTACTACTCATATAGAAACAAGTATTTCAGGAATGGCTCCTAAATTAGTCATAATAATATAGCAAGGAATGACAAACTAAAGGAGAAAAGATGATAAGGAAAGAATGATGATGATTATAAAAGTGAGACTGAGCTAAAATTGCACTTGTAAAATCTCAGATTCTAAAAGAATTTAAGGTAGAAGAGTATAAAAAAAGTAACTAGCAAATTCCATTGCTTCATTTGTGTCGATTTTCACCAAGAAGGTTGGTGGCGATTGGATGCCTAACATAATGAATGCCAGTGAAAATCAGGTAGGTTCAGAAGTTAAAACAGGGAAAGAACAATTAAAAATTACTTGGAAAAGTTAGATACCTTCAAGTCACTCGGGCCTGATTAAATGAATCCTATAATACTCAAGGAGCTGATACAGAAGTTATCTGAGCCACTAGCCATCTTCTTTGAAAAGTCATGGAAAATGGGCGAGATTCCAGAAGACTGGAAAAGGGCAAATACAGTGCCCATCTATAACAAGGAAAATTAAGACAACCCAAGAAACTGCAGACCAGTCAAGAACAAATCATGTCAAACCAACCTAATAGCTTCCTTTAATAGGATAACAAGCCTTGTGGATAAGGGGGAACAGTAGACATGGTATACCTAGACTTTATCAAAGCATTTTATATGCAGTCTTGCATAACCTTTTTATCAATAAACTAGGGTAATAAAGTGTAGATGGGGCTACTATAAGGTGGGTGCATAACTAGTTGGATAATCACATTCAGAATAGTTATCAATGGTTCACTGTTGTGCTGGAAGAACATAACAAGTAGGATTTTGCAGGGTTCAATTTTGGAACTGATTCTGTTCAATATCTTCATCAATGATTTAAATGATGGCATAGAGAGTGTGCTTATAAAGTCTGCAGATGATACCAAACTGGGAGGGGTTGCAAGTGCTTTAGAGGATAGGGTTATAATTCAAAATGATCTGGACAAACCGGAGAAATTGTTTGAGGCAAATAAGATGAAGTTCAATAAGAACAAATGCAAAGTACTCCATTTGGGAAGGAAGGAACAATCAGTTTCACACATACAAAATGTGAAGTGACTGTCGAGCACGGAGTACTGCAAAAAGGGATCTAGGAGTCATAATGGACTTCAAGCTAAATATGAATCAACAGTGTGACACTGTTGAAAAAAAGTAAGCATAATTCTTGGATGCGTTAACGGAAGTGTTGTGAACAAGACACAAAAAGAAATTCTTCCCCTATACTCTGCACTGATTAGGTCTCATCTGGAGTATCGTGTCCAGTTCTGGGTGCCACATTTCAAGAAAGATGTTGAGAAATTGGAGAAGGTCCAGAGAAGAGTAACAAAAATGATTGAAGGTCTAGAGAACATGACCTACAAAGGAAGACTGGAAGAATTGGGTTTGTTTAGTTTGGAAAAGAGAAGATTTTGAGGGGACATAACCGTTTTCAAGTTTCTAAAAGGGTGTTACAAGGAGGAGGGAGAAAAATTGTTCTCCTTGGTCTCTGAAGATAAGACAAGAAGCAATGGGCTTAAATTGCAGCAAGGGAGGTTTAAATTGGACATTAAAGAAAAACTTACTAACTGTCAGGGTGGCTAAGCATTAGAATAAATTGCCTAAGGAGGTTGTGGAATCTCCATCATTGGAGATATTCAAGAGCAGGTTAGACAGATATCTGTGAGATGGTGCTTGGTCCTGCTGTCAGGACTTGATGACCTCTCGAGGTCCGTTCCAGTTTTTGTATTATATGATTCTATGATTTTAGAATAAAAAAAGACAATATACATCATTAACCATTTTTAAGGAAGAAAGATATGCACCTGACTTCCAGGTTTCAGACTGAAGTGAATTCAGAGAGCAAAATAACTTCTGAGGATTAGGTCCTTAAAATGAGAGCTGTACCCATTGTGCTCTGCATGGTAGTATGAAAGTTCGCATAACTGTGATTAAACGGAAATATATCTGTAAATAAAGTCACTTCCAATTTTTTAATTTTGTTTTTAAAATTAAAACTAGCTTTGCCAGGCCTACTGTTGCTAGACCAGGGAGTCCGATAATGTAGTCCAATAATGAAAAAGTTAACAAATATTGAGATTTGTTTGTGAATGTGGCTCAAAACCTAAAGGTACCAAAATGTGCCAAATTGTGCATTCATCAAATACCATACTTTATACATGCTTCAGGCTGAACCTCTGTGGTCCAGGACTCTCTGGTTGGGCAACATCTATGGTTCGGCAGCCACAGCCAGAGAGCCCCAGCCACAGAGGTTGCCAGTAGCTGGGAGTGGCATGGAGGCAGACAGCCCAGCCAGTGGCTGGGCAGGGGCAGGAGGAGCCCTGCTCGCTGGAACAGGGTGGGCAGCCAGGAGTGGAGCCACATCAGCAGCCGGGGACAGCACACTGGCCCGGCCAGTGGCCAGGATAGTAGCCCGTCGATAGCCAGAGGCCTGACCTTCCCTGGCCCATACAGGTCCTGAGGTGCTGGACCAGAGAGGTCCAGCCAACCTGTAATACGTGTATTATATAATATATTTTACCACAGGATCTTTGCCTCATTCAGTTCACATGGACTGAATCAGGGACATGTAATCCCAGAAACTACTGCCATGCAGAAATTGGGAGTTGTGTAGTGAATGAAGCAGGGAAATGCAGGAAGAAAAATGATGCTCTCAAAGTTGAAAGCTACCCTGCCTAGTTGTATACTATCCCCACCAAGGTCATAGATTTTCTATGTGATGTTGAGCAAGTCAATATAAACAAACTTTCTCCAGGTGGCGCCTGTATGTTCTTTATTTTCTGGGTGCCCAGTTTGAAGCACCTTAGGTCTTATTTGGTTAAGATCTGAGCACTCATAGCTGCAAGGGAGGTCACTGGAAGCTGTGCTTTGAATATATAAAGTGCTATAAAATGCAAAACATTTTGAAACATTTTCAAAACATTTTGAAAAATGCAACACATTTTGAAAAATCAAGTCCTAGGATTCTCAAGTTAGGCACCTCAAATTAGTTGAGATTTGATAATTTTGGCTTTAATCTCTGCCTCAGTTCCTGATGTGTAAAATGGGGATAATAGCACCTCACCTCACGGGGTACTGTGAAGATAAAGTCAATTAATGTTTGTAAAGAACTAAAGGCCAAACTTTTAAAAGTATTTAGTCACCTAAAGATGTAGGTAGATGTAGAAAATCCCACTGTGCACCTAGGTGCCTAAACAACTTTTAAAAAAATCTGTCCCTAAGGTACAACAATGAGAAAAAGCCGATGGGGAAATAAATAATTCTGTATTCTGTGCAAGGTTTGGAAGATGCACAGTAAATCGTGTCCAGGAACACACATTAAATGATAAGGGTAAAAACATTGAATAGCAACTGATTTAATATTCATCTTTCATCCTGTGCATGGCATAAGGCAAGGGTCTTATGGGGAGGGCAGGAAGAAGAGTGTGTGATCAGATAATTAGAAATTACATAATAATGCACAAGCACTGAGTGTTGAATTACATTTCCGTGGGCTATGTTGGTTCTGGCATTTAACTTTTGAGAGTTTGACTCTAAACTTAAACAGTCACGTATTGCACTTTTTAAATGTGTGTGTGTGTGCTTTAAAATATGTTAAAATTGTTACACATATTGCATATGTACATATTTTATAGTTTCTGAAAAAAGAAAAATATGAATAGAAAAATAGAATCCAAAATAGTCATCATGAAGTTAATTTTTCTTTGCTAATTTGCATACTTTGAAATAATCTCATGGACAAAATATGGGATTTTAAGCATATAATCGTCTTGATTTAGTTTAAGTGGTGCTGTGTACTTATGTATATGTGCAATCCGGATATTGATTTAGGTTTAAGGGACAAAGTCATAAAAAATGTTATACAAATGACTGAAGTATAACATTGACCTGTATCACAAAATGCCTTATTTAGGCATGATCATGTTTGTGTTTTTGGTATAAAGGCATCCATTGTTCTTTACAGTGGTCTTTAGAAAGGCTTTTGTGCTGACTGTTTCACTGCTGACGTTTGCGCACCCAGACTACAATGAAAATGAATTATTGTGCACAAGGGAAGGAGTCCTTCTATTAATATGAAACCTTAGGATTAATGTGCTCTACTCTGAGTATCTGTCAAATTCCTCATAAATAGTCTAACTAAATGAACATCCTAGTCAACGAGGTTCTCCCCCTTCCATTCTCTACTCCCCTCTCCCAAGAATATTGTATGTAAGAAAACAATTACCTTTCCAAACAGCTTGCTGTATTAAGTGTAGCGTTTTATAATCAGGGGCATAGGTACTTCCTCTGGATGCCTTAACAAGGTTCCTTGGGCCTTATCTAAGCTAGCAAGGGAGCGGGGGGAGTCTTTTTCAATCAAATTTAGTTAATTTGACTGAAAGTTCTCTTAACATCAGTATAGACAGTGAGGCTGTAACTTGAGCTGCTACAATTAAACTAAAACTGTTACAAACTGTATACAATGCTGTTAAGTGAGATTTGTAAGAGAGTTAAGATTGGGAAAAAAACCCACTTTTTTCCTAACCAAGCTTCTTAGGGTTTATCTACATGAGAAAATTAACTAGCATTATTGTGGTATAATTGTTCTGTTACAGCTATACTAGCGTAACTCCCCTGTGTGGACACACTACTCCAGAAAAAAGTGGAACAATTATTCCACTTTGGATGTACAGTCAGTTGTGTAGACAAGCCTGCAACCTATAATTTACCTGCTGCCAAACACAAAGAAATCCAAACATAACTCCTACCCCCACTAAACAAAAAAAAAAAGAGTCCAACAATTTTCTTGTTTTCATTGCTCATTTATTGGTAATTAGCAAATCATATTTACCAACATATCTTCAGATTTTGCCTTTCCCCTCATGTTCCTGACTAGGAACTGGAGTGTTGCCTTCTTGACCTTATTATTATGATAGTTCCCAGGAACTCCTCTCCCCCCCCCACATTAAGAGCTGTGCAAACAGAACAAAAAGTGCTTATAATCTAAGTAGAAACAGCATGAGGTTTCACTAGAGGTAAAAACTTCTATTCCAGTGAGACAGGAGCAAACAAGGACACCACCTGAGGCTTGCTTCTGCTTTACTTAGGCTTGGTCTATATGAGCAACCTATGTCACTGTATCTGTCTTTCAAGGGTGTGGATTTTCCACAAGGCAAACAATGCAGTTATATTGACCTAACTCCTATTTGCAAACAGTGCTTTGTTGATGGGCTTCTCCCATCAACATTGCTTCCACCTCTTGCATGGTAACGTGCCAATGCTGATGGAAGAACCACTTCCATCCATGTAGGCAGCATCTCCACTCAAGCAGCATGGCAGTACAACTACATCAATGCAGCTGCAGCATTTGAAGTGTCCACAAGCCCTTAGTCTTTGAGTTGTTGTTTCTTCATTCTTTGGGTTTTTCTGCATCTGATCCAATAAGGCTAGTTGTGGAAATAAGTAGTTACTGTTGTTATGGACCTTTCTGGTTCTCTCCTTGCTAGTAAAAATACAGTCGCTGGATATAACAGTATGTGAGAACCTGCTGTGGCTGCTCTCAGCATTCCTATTGGTGCAGAATGCAGTGCTATTGATATTTTCATACCAGAGACAGAGAAAATTGTTTGTTCAAGTTCCATACAGTACCTGGTCCTCAGGAAATCTTTGCTCCGTTGAGGAAAGCTAAACAGACCCTCTGTGGCCCCTGCCTTTTCCCTCAGTACCCAGTATAAGAAAGGATTGCTTGCTACACAAGCAAGAGAGAAGTAAAGAATTTGTATTGCTTGTCCCTCCCATTGACACATTTCCTGTTTCTTTGTCTGCCTTGGAAATTGGAAAAAACTGGGACAATAATTCAGATGCCTGGAAGGTGATCATTGTTGGTTTTTTTCTGAAAATTTGTGACTCATTTCCTATCTTCTCGTGTGCAATTCTTTACAAAGAATGCATGATCAAGTACTCATCTCACTACTTGATCAATATTGTTGAAGGGAAACCCTGTAGCACAATGACTCAAGAGTCAAAACTGATTTATACCTGAAAACCATTTGGAATTACAAGGTATTCTACTCCACTCATTTCCAAAACCAACATGATAATGAAAATGATATGCTAAATAAATCTTTCAAGATAGGGATTCTCCCTCTGGTTGTTTGGTTCACTGTCAACCCAGACAGAAAGCAAATTAGGGAGAATAAAAGAAGTGCCTGCTTTCAAAGGTTTAAATAAGGTCACGGGAGCATTAAACACCTTTGAAGTGATTCTCTGAAAGATATAGTGGATATGTATTTTTACTTATATGTAACTAATTATTTTTACAAAGGGAAGTTTAGAGCTTAATGATATTAAATACACACTGAAGCTTAATATGACTGTGTAAACTTGCAAGATAAAAACAATTGTCAATACCTCTGAAGGGAGTATTATTGAAATCTCTCTAGAGTGGATTGCACATGTGCTGGTAATATTTCTTGTTTACAGGAACACCTGATCATTTTAGCAGAGGTATGTGCTCATTATGCATTTCAGGAGGTTATATCTGATAAGCAGCTTTTGAAATTAAATCATAAATAAAATACATAATAAAGACTTTCCAGTTACATAGAACTTTTTTATTCACCTAGCTCAAACTTCAAAGAAAGTTTTGCAAGTGTTATTAACTCCATGTCACAGATGGAAAAAGAGGTAATGTAAGGATGGGGATGGAAATCTTTATGTTTCTGTGCTCCTAGGCTAGCAGAAATGACTCTAGGGGGCTTTTGCAGTTGCTATAGATTAGAAATAGAGGCTGCTTTAACCTTCATTGTGAACATCACTGCCCCCTCCATCCCAGATGCTCCAGAATTGGGCATGGAATGCAGAAAAATGTCATAAATCGACCTGTGCCACACTTTTGGGTCATGTGCTCAACCACACCTGAGGATCTGGACTTTGGTTTAGAAGCTACATTTAAAATACACAACAAATATTTTCTAGTAATCCAGACGCATATTATCTTTGGGAGTATCTTTCTGTTCTTATTAGGAAATTTCAACAGAAATCACACACAAAATTAGCCAAGTAAATTCTATAATTTAGGTGAGAAGAGTAATTACATATGCCACACTTCCTGCTGATATTACATTGGAAACTGCATACTGATATTTGACAACCATTCAGTCCATAACGGACCTTATAAATTCTGAGATTTGCATTACTTAGATACATCACAGGTACAGATTGCCTGCAATAATGTAATTGGTTTTAGAAAATGTGTCTCTATAAGACACAAGGCAAAGTATTAGAAATAACACACACACATTTAAATTATTCCCAAGTCCATCAGCTCATTTACAAATTATTAATATCCTGTTTAATTGACATGAAAGAATTAAAGGAATTACTGTGAATGTACACCAGTGTAATAATGGAGATCAGCTATTGGCCCACAGATAAGATAGAGGTATTTCTGTACCAGGCTGAGATACCACTTTTTGGCATGAAGCACCTGAATTAGTACAAGCCCGTACTTCATGTCTGCTACAAACATGATTTAATTTCACTGATATGCAGCAGCTGTCAGTTTCAAAAGACAGGCTTAGTACAGCCACAATCACAACAAAACATGACCTTGGCTTACATACAGTAGCCATGGTAGCAACAAGAAGGGCATTTCCCACAATGAGGGAAAGGGGAGGGCTTTTATCTCAGTTTCTCATGATTGGGTGGCTCACTTACATAGCAAGTCTGAGAGAAAGTGTTCTGCAATCAAAGAAGGTTACTTAGGCACAAGCAGTTTTGTGGTGGGACCAGAGGAATGTTGTTTGTCTCATATCTCTAGGGAAAGCCCTTAATTTAGAAGTTACGTTTAAAGCCACTTTTAGGATCAGGAAATTGCATCACTTCATTCATCTACCAGTGAGTAACTGGAAATTTTCCCATATTTTCTGTTGGTCAGAGCAGGGGACTGGGAGCAGAGCTCTACAGTTCCTCCGCTGACTTACTGTGCGGTCTTGAGAAAGGCTTTCTGTCCTTTTATACTTCTCATATGTAAAACAGGGATAATGCTACGTACTTCACTACCACAAATGTTGTGAAGCTTAATTAATTTTTTTGTAAAATGTTTAGAGATGCTTTTCTGGGGTTGCTCCCTTTTCCAGTTTTAACTCAAATGAGCACTATATCCATCCATTGTGCTAGCAACTAACCCTCAGCTTGTATGTGCCACAGTCCCTCCAACTCAATGAGGATATTCAAGTGAAAGATCATATATGTCCCAGACCAGGATGTTTGAAAAACAGAATTGACATGTAAATAGATCTTCTTGTCTTCCCAGATACTCCTAATTGCCCAGCTATCTGCCTCGGACCAGCTGGCAGTTTGATACAAAAAAGACACCTTGTGAAATATTGCTGAGAAATCAGCTAACTAAAACACAGTGTAATGGAGAAGAAATCCATGCAGGTGAGATTTACAGTTTGTGCACAGCTTTTTGTATAGGTAGGGGCTGCCTTGAATATTGATCCCATGCCAGTCAAAATCAGACCTCCAACTCCACTGACTGGAGGCAGTCCATCAGTCCTTCTTGCCTACATAGGTAATACCCCACTGCCAGCTTCATTGCTGCAGTGCCAGAGTGGTTAGCCTTACTCAGAGCAAGTACATTCAGATGATGGCACAAAATAAGCAAAAACCTTAAATCTATTGTTTATATCATGACTGGGAACAGCCAGCATGGATTTGTAAAGAACAAATCATGTCAAACCAATCTAATAGCTTTCTTTGATAGGATAACAAGTCTTGTGGATAAGGGAGAAACAGTGGATGTGGTATACCTAGACTTTAGTAAGGCATTTGATATGGTCTCACATGATATTCTTATCAATAAATTAGGCAAATACAACTTAGATGGGGCTACTATAAGGTGGGTGCATAACTGGCTGGATAACCATACCCAGAGAGTAGTTATTAATGGTTCACAATCCTGCTGGAAAGGTATAACAAGTGGGGTTCCGCAGGGGTCTGTTTTGGGACCGGTCTGTTCAATATCTTCATCAACGACTTAGATATCGGCATAGAGAGTACACTTATTAAGTTTGCAGATGATACCAAGCTGGGAGGGGTTGCAAATGCTTTGGAGGATAGGGTCATAATTCAAAATGATCTGGACAAATTGGAGAAATGGTCTGACGTAAACAGGATGAAGTTTAATAAGGACAAATGCAAAGTGCTCCACTTAGGAAGGAACAATCCGTTTCACACATACAGAATGGGAAGCAACTGTCTAGGAAGGAGTACGGCAGAAAGGGATCTAGGGGTTATAGTGGACCACATGGTAAATATGAGTCAACAGTGTGACGCTGTTGCAAAAAAAGGAAACATGATTCTAGGACGCATTAACAGGTGTGCTGTGAGCAAGACACAAGAAGTCATTCTTCCGCTCTACTCTGCACTGATTAGGCCTCAGTTGGAGTATTGTGTCCAGTTCTGGGTACCACATTACAAGAAAGATGTGGAGACACTGGAGAAGGTCCAGAGAAGAGCAACAAGAATGATTAAAGGTCTAGAGAACATGACCTATGAAGGAAGACTGAAAGAATTGGGCTTGTTTAGTTTGGAACAGAGAAGATTTTGAGGGGACATAACAGTTTTCAAGTTCCTAAAAGGGTGTTACAAGGAGGAGGGAGAAAAATTGTTCTCCTTGGTCTCTGAAGATAAGACAAGAAGCAATGGGCTTAAATTGCAGCAAGGGAGGTTTAAATTGGACATTAGGAAAAAGCTCCTAACTGTCAGGGTGGTTAAACACTGGAATAAATTGCCTAGGGAGGTTGTGGAATCTCCATCTCTGGAGATATTTAAGAGTAGGTTAGATAAATGTCTATCAGGGATGGTCTAGACAGTACTGGGTCCTGCCATGAGGGCAGGGGACTGGACTCGATGACCTCTCGAGGTCCGTTCCAGTCCTAGTATTCTATGATTCTATGTTTGGGGAGGAGAGACAAACACATGGATTTGGATATCCAGGAATGCAATGGCAATTCTTAGTGAGCCTGAACCATTTAAAAATCACATTTAAAAATAGTTCCATGGACACAGTTGCTGTCTCAGGGCAGTTCCTTGTTAGTGGAATGTAATTGCATTTTGAGAGCTAAAGCTTTTGGCCCCATTCCTTATAGAGAAGCATATAATGGCTCTGGATTAATTGTTATCACTTATGGGTGGGCAGTCTCCAGAGAATGAAAGCTACATGAAATTTCCCATGTTTTGGGCAAGGTAGGGAAGAGGGAGAGACTTACTGCCTCCAAAGGGACTAAGTGGGGGAATGTCCTAACCAGTTATGAGTCACACTGCAGTCTGCGTGATAGGATTAAATGGCACTGGTTCAATGTGCGTGGGGGTGGAAGAGAGATAGGCCTCTGGAAGATGACCTTGCCTGGGATTATTTACAGTTATTGCTATATTCAAGTTTTATCATAAGAAGCTAAAAATACTACAGTCTTTAGAACTCCATATGGGAGGATGTTTAAAAGAGAAATGGGAATTCTTGGAGCAAGTAAGCTTAGACTAGAACCAACAAAACCAAAAGGGCTGTCAGTCCTTTGTGGTGACAGAAGCTGCCTGCATGGCTTCACATTACTTACTACAGGTAACTATATAAGTGAACTAGTTCAAATTTCTTTTTCAAAATGAAAAACAAAAGTCAGATGGAATTCTGGTCACTGTTCACTTTGTAGATATTGCTACATTGTTCTGATTTTAAAAAAAGATACTGTACTTGTTTATCCCATCTTATCACTACAGATACTTTAGTCTTTAGAAGTTTAAAGGTAATTATATGGTTCAGAGTTCTTAGTCTTTTTATATCTGAATAAAAGCAGTCTGTGCAATTTACAGAGTGCTTGTTTAGTTAACACCATGCACATGTTAGTTTCCTGTTCACACAACAGATTTTTGTTTGCTTTTTTTGTTTTCAAATCATTTGTAAAGATAATATTCTCAGGTTAGGTTTAAATACTAGATATGTATCCCTTTTCCCTGAAGTTCCTTCATTTGTATCAAACTTTCAGAAAAAATGACATACAAAAAATTAGTGTTTCAGAGTGCTTATGGAATTTATATCAAATTCCCCATCAGGATGCAGGACATCATGTACAATGAAGTGGAGTAGTTCTTACAACAATGAACATGTCTGCAATGAAAGAAACAGACTTATTCTGTAAAAAGAGTTTGTATGTAAATGAAATGAAGATTTTGCAAAGGCTAACAAGTATAAAGGCCAGATTTTTCAAGGATGTAGATGCTTAAAGATACAGATTGGCATCTCAGCACTTTTGAAAACCCAACTAAGTGCTTTTTCTACATCTTCATGTGCCTTAATTTTTTTGAAAAGCCGCTAAATTTGTAGGTTGAATGTTAGCTGAAAGGGAGAGAGATGACTGAAATGATGGCTTAAAAGTAGAAATATTTCATTTTAGCTACCACATTGGCCCCCAGCATTGGTAAATTAGTGCTGCTCAGATCTTAGCCATCCCAAACTGTCACAATCTCCTTTATGCTGAAGATGATGTAAGAGGCCAAAGAAACTTGGAAGATGGGTGAGCGCCAGCTGGGAAAGGGGTGTGGTTAGGGTTACCCTTTCACTAGTGCAGTGGTTCTCAACAGGAGTCTGGAGCCTTCTGTGCAGGGGGAGGCATCAAGCAGGGCCAGTGTTAGACTTGCTGGAGCTCAGGGCAGAAAGCTGAAGCCCCACTGTGTGGGTCTGAAGCCTGGGGCTCCCAGTCCTGCCACCTAGAACCGAAGCAAAAACCTGAACAACTTAGCCTTGTGGCATGGGACCCTGGGAAATAGCCCTGCTTGCTATCCCCTAATGCTGGCCCTGGCTTTGATATGCAGAAAACCAATCCAGTAGCACTGGTGAATTGTGGGATTTTTATAGCACATGAGGGGACTCAAAGAAGAAAGTCGAGAACTCTGCACTAGTGGCATTTTGGAAAGAATTGGGGTGCAGGTGGGAGTGCGGGGTCTGGTAGAGAGTTTGGGTGCCAGAAGGGGCTAGAGTAGAGAATTGGGTGCAGGAGGAAAGGCAGGATGCAGGGTGCAGCTGACAGAGCTAAGGCAGGATTCCTGCCTGTCTTTGTTCCATGCTGCTCTGCTCCCTGAGGTGGCTGGTGTGTCCAGCTCGTAGGTAGAGGGCCCAGGCCACTCTGCACAGTGCTCACTGCTCTTGTCCACAGGTGCTGCGCCCGCAGTTCCCACTGATCATGGTTCCTGCCCAAGGGTTGATGCAGAGATGAACCTGGGGGCAGGAGCAATGCACAGAGTTTCCCTGAATGCCCCTTGCCTAGGAACTGTAGAGGCAAGCTGCTGAGCCAGTGCTCATGGCTCCAGCCCTGCAGGGCAGGGGGCACTAAAGCTCAGGGACTGGTGTCCAGCCTGCATTGGCATAGGCACCCAGTCTCTGGGTCTGGTGCTGAGCCAAGGCCTCCTCCCCACACTTAGACTCCTTCTCTTCCCTCCCAGTGCTTCCAGAATACTGTGAACAGCTGGTTCATGGCATTCAAGTTCTGGGAGGAAGGGGGAGGAGTAGGGACAGGGTGCCCTTGGGGGAGGAAGCAGGGAAGTGGCAGGGCAGGGTTGCAGGGTAGGAAAGAGGCAAGGCAGGGATTTGGGGAAAAGGAGTGGAGTGGGGAGACCAGGAGCAGAGCAGGGGGTATGGGTGTCAAGCACTCTCCCACAAGATGAGAAGTCGGTGCCTGTGTGTGGTGCAAAGCTCCTGCTGGTAGATGCAGCTTGTCTGTTTTTTACAGAGTGGTGTTTTCACTTCACTCCCTTCCTAACTGTTGCCTCCTATGCCTTCGTTATTTCCTGGACTCAGATTATAATTAAAAGAATGAATCTAAGACAGACTTAGGGTGGAAAAATCTGAAATATGTGCTCTATTACTGAGAGCTGTCAGGTTGTGAAATGGTCTTTGTAGGTATGTCATCTCCACAAGGATATGGCAGAAGAATGTGAAAAGAATTTATAAGCTAGAAGAGAAGGAACTGCAACCTGTAAGCCTCAGAAAAAAAAAATTAACCATTTTAAGGAAGTAGCTACCCAATTGTCCGAGATCTAAAAGGGACAAATAGCAAGAAAGGGACAAATGCTGGGAAAGACTCCTATAAAATGGTAACACCACACCTGGAAGTTTAGTAAAAAGCATGTAGGTCTCTGAGCCCTGGTCTACACTCCCCTTATTTCAAAACAAGTGGAGTGTCCATGCTACCATGCCCATTATTTCAAAATAAGGGGCTGGTTCTTTCAAAATAATAATTCTTGCTTTCTATGAAGATTAACGCTTATTTCAAAATAGTTATTTCCAAATAGTGGTAGTGTGGATGCTCCACTGCTGCTCTTTCGAAATAACTACTCCCCAGAGTCATTTAAAGTCATTACTCCCCAGTGCTTCCTGGGGCTCTAAGTCAAGGTAGCGTGTCCACATTAAGGGAACCTGATCAAACTAATTTTGAGGCTTCCTTGTAGCATGGACACAATTTCAAAATAGTTATTTTGGGAATTATTATTTCAAAGTAAGTTATTTCGAAATAATTTCCTTGTGTAGACATAACCTCTAAGGAAAAGTTGGGGTTAAATTACCATTTTGGTGGGGAGGAGGACTATGTGAAGGATGTGGATGAAAGACAGACAGAATTTCTTTCCCAAATTTCAGCCTTGTGCACTATAAATTTGAGCTGTTGTTTCTTACCTTTATTTTGTTCTGACATATTGATATAGCAAACATCCATATCTCTTTTGTGCATCAGTGCTTTCTTTGCTTGATGTTTACTACCGCATCATCACAGAGGCTCAAAGGACATGATGGAAAACCAAGAAGCTAAGTAATTTAAAATGGAACTAGACTAGAATAATCCTATAGTGGCAGAGGGTGGGCTAAGTGATCTCTTTCCCATCTCTGGCATCTAGTGTGGATGCAATAGCCACAGAGGATAAGAACGTTAGCTCAATTCATGTTTCTGAAGTAATGATTATAATAAAGGTAAGAGTATGACTGATATCTGGAATGTCATCATTGGGTTTCAGGGCCAAGGCCACATTTTAATGATTGGGGAAAGGCCTTACCTCTTAAAGCTGTTGTTACTGCTGCTCACAGACCTGGGAAGACTGTACTCCACTGATTCACATTCAGATTATCTTTGCAATCAGAAAGATTACAGATTTGTTTATTAGACAAAAGCCTGCCTTCTGCAAAAATGGATGAAGCCATTTGAATAGTGCCTGCATGAATTTCATCACATTTTGGCTCACAACCAGTCCTGCCGCTCACCCACAGAGCTAACTACCTGCAAAAGACATATAAGACAGATAAGCAATGCTGGATGGTAGAAACTTGCTTTGTTTTGCCCAGGCTCTGTTTGTTCATTCTACTGTGAATCCTCTTTCATAAGCAAGTATGTTAATTTGAAAAAAAAAAAAAAAACAATTAGAAGGTGTCATCCTTTCCATGTTAAAACATACTAATGCATTCTGAGGTAAACAAATTAAGATCCATGTTTCATCCCATTACAGCTAAAATGTTGCATTTTCTCTATCTCTAAAAAGAGAAAAGTGAAAGCAAAGTACAGTAACTGTGAACAAGCATGCAGAAGTCTAATTTGTTGGACTGGGAGTGCTTTAGGCTCCCCAGTAGCCATGGAGCAGCAAGATGTCCAGATTCTGTTGAAGTTGCTTGCATACAAATTTCAGTTTCCAGCTAAGTCACATATATTTGTTAGTTTGCTATTTGGCTGGAAGTTCAATTTCACGTATAATCATCAAATAGGGCTCAATGCCCAAGACCTACATCCTTAATAGGTCACCTATAGGAAGAAATTTTGCTCTCATTTAACATACAGTAATGGGTCAACCACTAATCTACACTTGGAAGAGACACTATCCAATGTGACTAAAGGTTTTCTTTTATTGGTCCCTTAGCTTACTGTTTGCCAAGTATCACTTTCAAAATAGGGACCTTGCCAGTAAAGTACATAGGCTGACGGAATTATTTTAATCTATTCTTTTCTTTCATAGGAAGTAGCCTTTGTTTGCAAAAGGTTCTAAAGGGTATAATGAGTTTACCATTGCTGGCTCTCATATCCTCTATGAACAGGATCCACTGAAGCAATAGGAAAGAGCCTATATAAACTGACTTCAGCGGGCATTCGTTCAAGCTCCCTTTCCTTTAACAAACAAATCAGTTTAAAATAAAACCACCCTGTTCTTAGTGCTTTTCACCAGTACCTCTGGAAGTACTTTACAAAGTCAGCAACATTATATTCATTTGTCAAATGGGAAAAATGAAACACAGAAAGGGGAGGTGACTTGCCCCAAGTCACCCAGTAGGCTAGCAAAAAAGAGATGGCAATAGCTGGGGACTTTCACCCTTAGTGCCTAACTGACCTATGTGACTGCCTATCCTTTGCACAAGGCCTATTTAACAAGGACCTGCCAAACCAACTCTAAGCAGTATCCAGATGTTCTGTCCAAAAAGAGTCACTGAAGAGATAAGGCCTTGCAGAGGCTACACCAAACCAGCAGGGAGAAAGGGGATGGAGGTGGGAGAAGTTCTAAGTTCCTCTATCAAATGGACCTATCAGTAAAATGACCTAGTAAAAATGAGGCCATACTATTGCTGTATATTCCTAAAGAAATGGATTTCAGGGCACTGAGGCAGAGTGTCAGTATAAAACCCTGGGGCAGATGGAAGGAAGGTGTTTTTAAGGGAGCATTCTGTCAGGTTGCCCTTTTCTGCATATAGAACATTGGATCTGATGCAGGTTCATCATGCCCAACAGCCTGATCCCTGAAATGGCCAGCACCAGCTGCTTCAAAAGGAGGGTGTTGGCAGATCTGAGCTAAGCTCCACTTAGGGGAAGTTTTTAGCTCAGTCACTGGTTCATCCCCTGAGGCAGGAGAGGTTAGGGCCCTTTAAAGACCACTGGGGTTTAAAAATATTAAGTATAATCGGATAGTCTTGTTATCCATCTCAATGTCTAATTCCTCAACTCCCATTAAGCACTTGTTCTCAACAACAACTTATAGCAACACATGCCACAGGCCACTTGTGCGTCCTGTGAAAAAGCATTTCCTCTGCTGCCTGTCAGTGTCATTGAGTGGCCCCTGACTTGTGTCTTATGGGACAAGCTAAATAGCAGCACTCGACCCAACATCACATACTTCTACTTGGGGCCCTCTCCTCACTAAAGGAACCTTCACAGAAATGTGGCTGTGCCTAACCAGTCTGGAGACTGGGTCCCCTCAAGAATGCAGTGTCATCTGGAATGCTCCAAGAGGCAGCCATGACCTGTGATGAAGTGTAATGTATTAGCTCAGAGGAAGAATTGATGTGTGGAGTGAGCACCTTGATGGGTGGATCAGATAGAAAGCGCTTTAATTTGTACAGGGAACCTGAGCTGAGGTAGCGAGTTTATTTGTGGTATTGGAATACCTGAGACCGCACTTCCTGGAGCATTCTTCCTGGGGGCTATGTATGGGAGGGATAGTCCATCTGAGCGTTAAAGGTGATCTGTAAAAAGCAAAGAAATTTTGTCCAATAGTGACAGACTGGACAGGGATAAAAATAAGATTTATTACTCATTTCTTACATTAGAAATTCAGGTCTCATCTCTCCTGGAGGACTAATGATTGATAAGAGATGGAAAGCCAAGCCACTGTTATGATACATAATCCAGCCCAACATGACACAAGAAGTTTGCATGGTACCAAAAATAAAATAAATTCTCCTGGGTCCAGTGTCTCAGCCCCAAGAGAACTCCTTGTTCCTCTTACAACTCCCTACCATCCTTACTATCTGTCTGGTGACTGTGTGAAGCAGGGGGCCTAGAGAAAAAAGCAGTGTATTCTTATGTAAAATAAAGACTATTATAGTGAATACATACAAGGGATCAGCATTAAGATTGCACAGGCATCCCCTACATCAGTGGTCACCAACCAGTAGATCGGGATCTACTGGTAGATCTTGGAGCCTCTGACAGGTGATCCTGACTGGTTTGGCCAAGAGGCTACCAAGCATTGCACTTCAGCTGCCCCTTCGCATCTCCTGCCCTTGGCATTGGAGCTGGGAGCCTCTTGTTTGCTGTGCAGAGCAGGGAAGGGAGAGGAGGGGGCTCTGATGTCAGGGTGCCCCACTCCCACCATGTATTCTATTTCCACAGAACGGGGACGGGGAGGGCACAGGGCTTGGGATGGAGGGAGTTTGCTGGCTGCTTTTGAGAGTGGCTCAGGGCCAGTCCAGGGGTGAGCTTGCCTTAGCCCCACTGCACCACCCCCCAGGAGCTGCCTGAGGTAAGCAGTGTCCAGCTGTAGCCAGAATCCTGAACCCCTGCCCCAGTCGTGAACCTCCTCCTACACCCCAAGGCCCTGTCCTAGCCCTGAGCCCCCAGGAACCAAACTCCCTTACAGAGCCTGTACCCTGAACCCCCTCCTTCACCCCAACTCCCTGCCCCAGGCTCAGCTCTGAGCCCTTCTCACACTCCAAATCCCTTTGCCCAAGACCAGAGCCTGTACCCCAACCCTCTGCCCCTGCCTGGTGAAATTGAGGGAGGATGGGAGAAAGAGGGAGGACGGAGTGAGCAGGGGCAAGGCCTCAGAGAAGGGGCACGAAGGAGGTGGGGCAAGGGTATTTGGGCCTGAGATAGATCCTGGATTGCACTTAAATTCAAAAAGTGATCTTCTGCTTAAAAAGGTTGGAGACCACTGCCCTACATTCTGAGTGCTTGACTCTGCAACCTAAATAGTTAAAACTATAACACTCACACAACGTTACCCATAAATCCCACCTGTCTGAATTTAGTATTTTACACAGATCAAAGAGGAGAACCAGGAAATTATTCACTTTGTTTTTCTTTGTGGGTGTTGTTTCTTATAATTGACCTATAGTCATTATGTTTATTTCTTTAAAAGGAACCAAAATACAGCTAAGTTAATTCAAGGTCATCAGCACCCTAGTATAAACATCTCCTTCCGATGACAATCTTCACAAAAGAGAAATTTATTTATACTGCCTAGTACGAGCTTAATAATTTACTTTCTCTGCAGCCTTCCACATATCAGCTGTGCTGTTGTACTACTTTAATACTTGATAATTCCTTCTAGTGCTCTCATTTTTTCAATTGCGATAACAGCTTAAGTTTCTGGCAGTTGTAGACCAACATATTTTTAATTTCATGCTCCCTTGCTTTGTATCTTAGCTGTTTTTCCCACTACACACCCTAAGTATGTTGTTTACCTACCTGTCTCTTTGAGAAATGAAGCTTATTATTTTTAATGCACCTGAAACATTCATCAATGGTATTTTAATATATTTCCTGGTTCACTGATCAATGGTATCACTCTCAGCCACTTGTAATCAAAGTGGCATAATACAGAAGTGAAGAAGCATTCTGCAAATGCTGCCGGAAAGCACGATATCCCCCACTCCCTGAATCTATTTCTAGTTACATTGCTCTAATTAAAGACCAAATGCACAAATCCCTTTGTGTTTGTGCAGTATTTTCACCTCTGATTTGCTTTCCTTCAGTGCCAAAACTAGTTATTAGCAAGTCTGAACAACTGGGTGACTTCATCTCACAATGTAAGTTTCTGAGGCAACAACATATAAAAAAGGAACTAAGTGATAAAGGTTGGTGTTAGGACAAATAAATGTGCTGATTTAAGTATATATAGAGAGAGGAACACAGATGGAGTCTGTTTATGTATGAGAAGTGTTATATTTTTGACTGGAAGAAATGCTGAGCTTAGCTAAAAGCTACACATTTTCTCTGTGAATATTTTTCTCTAGATGTGCTATACATCAGTTTTGGCTTGTAATCATATTTTTATTACACCTGTGCATGTGTTATTTTAAAATAGCCTGTTTGATTAAGCGTTTAGCTTATCCTGTTAAACTTTTCTCAGATTTAACAAAATGAGGCAGTAGTCTCCATCTCAGTAGCAATTAGTTTCCTCTTTTACACAGAATCTTACAACCCTGAATTTATAATAGGGTGAGATACTTTATAGTAAAGTACAAGATTTTAAATTTTTAAGAGTAAGATGTTTCTATCAGGCCTTAGCCTTTAAGGTGATGAATATCTGAGAAAGGTTCATCTCATTTGGCTGAAGACTGATATTTCAGGGTACTTTTGCCCCTTGTAGGACCAAACCATGAAATGTATTGCACTATTTACATGGGATTTGATTGATGAATACTGCAGTATAAATACAACTTTGGATCCATACTATGAACCCTTTGAATAAATCATGTTCTTCTGTGTGTTACAAGCTAAATCTGTGCTTATAGAAACCTTTTTATTTTGCACTATTAAAGTGTTTAGTATGTGAGCAGATCAGTGGTTTCCAACCTTTTTTATAAGGTGGACCAGTAAACCCATTCTCAAACTTTTGGTAGACCGGTAACATTTTATTTGCTTATTTGCATATTCATTATACAAGCAATGAAAAAGCAAATATGTGAATAAAATGTTATTAATCCACCAAAAAGTCCTGACCCCCAAGAGCCACCATGAACAGCTGCCTTCAGCTCCAGCAAGTGCCCGCTATGTGGCAGCTGCTGGAGCTGAAGCTGGCTGCTGTGCGGCAGCTCAGGGGGCTGGGCCCAGCTCCCAGACCTGCCTTGAACAGCTGGCTTCAACTCCTGCAGCTGCCACGGCCCGGCAGCCAGCGGTTCGCGGCCTGGCACCAGTCTGCAGACTGGCAGTTGGGAACTGCTAGAGTAGATGATCCAGCCAGCTCTTCTCCCGTTTCCCCATCAGAACACCCATTTAGAGCAAGGGGTAGAAGAAAGCAGTATGCATACGAGAAAAAGCTTCTAATCCAAAGTTCATTGAAACCAGTGGGGCTACTTATATGTTTAAGTGCTTGATCAAGGGATAGGTGCTGACTGGCCATGTCTTGATCATTCAGGTTTGGGTTTTTTTATAGTTTTAGACTTAGGTTTTGTACAAATGTACACAAACAGCGTCTATCCCCAGCGATTACTCAACCTTGTCATTGTTAGTCAGTTGGTTTCTTAGAGATATTGGGGCAGAAGTGGGTTCTCAGGAAAGATCTGAATAGGAATGGTGTCATTGCCATTGCTGTGCTCCATTTGGCATAGTCTGCCCACCAGGAAACAGTGCTTGTCCTCCAGGACTTGGACTACAACTGTGGTTTGTACTACAACTGTGGCTATTCCATATGCAGCTTTCCATGCTTCTTTAGCGTTCTCATAATACCTCTTATGAATTTAAGAAAAGGGCAACCACAATATGGCCCTACATTTACAGCTATTTCTTTTTTGTTTTGTAGAGTTTCTCTTTCCTCATCCAATTATTTTTATCATCTTGTCTGTTCAAGATGGAGCATTAATGGGTCTTTCCATTTCCTTTTTGACTTAACGCCAGCTGTGAAAGAGTGAGGACCTTGCTTTTTCCCATGGAGTTACTGTATTAACATCCATGGGGAATTCTTCTTATTGACTGTAACTATCCCACAGTTTCTTCTCTGATTGTTTGCCTGTTTTTATTGCTGTAAACGTTTACTAAACATTAATAAAATGCATGCCAGAAAGAAACTTCAGAGGACATCAAAAGAAAGGGCCTATGCTTATTTATTGATTAACAATGGTCCTGCAGACTTTTAACAATGGTCCTACTAGCCCTCCCTGATTAGAATTCCCACAGTGCCTGACATTTCATCATTCAAAATGCAGCTGCTTAGTTACGGGCCTGTAATATTTTTCCTCTTTATTTTGCAGCTTTTCTTCTAGCATTCTTTCACTCCTTAACTGAGGCTGCCTGTCTCCTTCACCCATAGTTTACAACACATAGTGAACTTTTTTTTTTTTGGTCATGTTTCAGCAGCCTTTGTCCTGGTACTTCTGTTAAATACTTTTGAGGGGTTTAGCAATCAAAATAGATTAGGATTTACGTTGTTCTATCAGCTGCTGTATCTTTATCTCACTGTGATATAAGGCTTGTTCCAGTTGCTTTATCTTTTCATACTACAGTGAAACTTGAGTAGACAATTCCAGAATGAAACTAAGCTTCAGACTTCCTCTCCCACTGGTGTGAGATTGCTAAAGAGCTCCTCAGTAGGGCAGTATTCTAAAATAAGCAGATAAGGAGAGAAAAAAAGAAGAAAAAGAAAAGAAAAAAAAAAAGAAAAGAAAAAGGGTCTTATCAATTTTAATTTGATTTGGCAGAAAAAAAAAGGTGAAAAATGGGTTAGTTACAGTTGGCTCTGACCGTTGTAGAATCTTTCTGGCAGGCTACTGCATTTAAACTTACACCAAACTATTTCTACTGTAGTTTATTTGAATTATTTACTACTGCATGTTTTGACTGACAGGGAGAATGTGAAGACATCACCACCATTATTGCATGCCACTAACCCCCAAAATGTTGTTGAAAGGAAGGCATATGTAATGGAGCTCTCATAATCCTTAATGGTGTACAATAGAATGAAATTTGATAGTTCAAGGAGTTTCTCAATTTCTCTAATGGATATAAATGAGGAGACTTGCAAAGGCACAAATAGGAGTGAAGCACCTTTTCATATAGAATATTCATAAATTATATACTTGATAAATATATTCATACTGGTTTAAGAGCTACTGTATTATTACCTTATAAAACAAAAATCCCTCACTTTATAAATACATTATATAAAATAATGTTAATGGCTGTTCCCTGAGAATAGTACTGAATGTGTTATTTGTCAAGCAAAGATTATGTGGCAGAGCTTGGATGTCAGCTTCCAGCTGAATCAGACCAATGCATGTTGTTAATGTAACTCCACCCTAAACATTAGGTTTCTCTCTCAGAATGGCTTCTGATTTTGAAAGAACAGTATGTATTTTGGGCAGAGTTAAGGCTATGATACTATAATGAAATATATATTTATTTGTATTTGATAAGATTAATGGCCAACATTCTCAAACATGGGTGACTGAAATTAAGCTTCTAATTGATTTTCAAATCTTGATTTTCAAAGATCTTGAGAATCTCCCATTCTCACTGACTTCTAGGGGATTTGCAGAAACTCAGCTACTCTGAGGGGAAAAAAAGTTAGGCCTTTACTTAGATTCTCTAATATAGGACTTAAAGCTTAACTTTGAAAGTTTTGGACACATTCATAATCCTATGTGGTAAACTTAAAACTGATTAACTCCCTGACTATTCATTTCTTTGCTCTTAAGTACTTGACTATCACAAATGGATGATGGGGAAATACATCATCATCATTCAGGCAGGGCCAGTCCTAACCAATTGGTGGCCCCGGGTGACCACCCGGCTTGCCCATAGGATTGCCAGATGGTTTTAAAAAAAAAAAAAAATACTGGACAAAAATTTGTCAAGGAAAAAAAAAAAAAAAAAAGCAACGCTGGGGAAAATTTGTCAAGCAAAAAACCTGGGGGGCGGATTCAGGAGGTCAGGCTGAAATGCAGTCGCAGTCCACCCCTAAGACCAGCTCAGGTTTTAAAAGGTATTATTAGGCACTTTTAAAAGGCAGGTAGGCTCCTAGGTGCCCTTGTAAATGCCACTAGGTGCTTATCTGCTTCCTTAGCTGTATAAACACCTTTAAAAACCAATTCCACAAGCCAAATACACAGGGAAGGGTTTGAACTATAATTCATTCACAAGTTTAATTCTCATGCCAATGGTTTGAATTGAAATACCGGCTGGATGGGACATTATCAACCAACCAAACAATCAAAGTGCCAACGGTTCTTTGTCTGTGTAGATTCTGGTGTTAGTATTCTTCCTCTCTAAATGCTAACGAATGGTCCTTATCTGCTCCCTTTAACCATCCAGTCTTTAGGTGTTTATAGACTATCAGTTTTGCTTGCTACATACCAGCTCGGTTTTACCTTTGATATTTATATACCCGCTGCCTCTTTGTCCCCTCCCTCCCATTTTTTTCTTTTCCACCCCCCCCCCCCCCTTCTCTCCTATTTAATTTTGATTCTGGACATCCAACACTCTGGTCATCTGAAGAAGTGGGCTGTGCCCACGAAAGCTCATGATACCATCTATATGTTTTGTTAGTCTTTAAAGTGCTACCAGACTATTTGTTGTTTTTTAAGTTTATCCTGTACAGACTAACTCGGCTACCCTTCTGAAGCTTTAAAAATCTGTCTGTTAGGGGCCCTATCTTTTTTTTTTTTTTTTTTTTTGTTAAACAAAAAGTGTTGTGTTCTCAGAATTTCTGAAGTTTGTATTTATGGGTGTATAGGGGAGTATAGGGAAATGAAGAAACATTTTCTAGCCCACTGTTATCTGGGCAAGTAGAAGCTGCAAGGTGAGTGGATCTGGCTAGTACCATGACAGCACATTCTACAGCCCATAACTCCCATTGACATTAATGGGAACAGGATTGGGCCCATAACTGTGTACCAAAATTGTTAATACTTCGTCGTAATCATAGATTTTCCCCAATCTCCAAGTATAGCAGGCAAACAAATATTCAAGGAAATTTAAATGTATGTAAAATTTGAAAGGATAGTAGAGTAATGAGTTATTTTAAGCAAGATACAGTAAAAAAAATGTATTTTTTTATTAATGGCCTAACTTAGCAGTCTGTTTCTGCCAAGTCTGAGGAAAATTCCTTTGCCTTCAGCATAAGTCTGGCAACTTTCAAGCTAAGATAGTTTTCGACACAAAAAGTTACAGAAGAGCAAGTATAGGGCTGCATATTGGAAGCTGTCCACAACCTAAGCTACGAAGAGGCAAGATTATTACCAGGATGGTGAGAATGAGGACGCCTCTTACACCAATGCTGTACTTGTAGAGCTATGAGGAACACTGATGACAGAATAAAACAATCACAGATTGTTCAATACGAGAAGGGGGGAGAAAAATCTTTTAAAGACCTAAAGGAAAGTAATTCATCAGCTGTCGCAATTTAAGAGTCTCTTGACCCTTGAACTTTCCCCTGGTTTTGAAGCCAAATAGTTTGATTTTGTGGTTATTTTTGTATTTAAGTAGTACCTGCCATGGGCTCACTGTGGTAGGTGCTGAACAAACAGAAAAGGCAGTCCCTGTTTCAAAGAGCTGACAATCTAAAAGTGAAAAGAATAAATGGAATTCTCCCCAGTGATGAGATTGATCCAATATCTAACTCCACAACAGTATCCCAGAAACTTTGTCCTTTAAGCAGTACTGATCTAGGTGTCACTGATGGCATTAGAGGAGACAAGAGGAAGGAATCCTCCTAAGGAGCCCATAGACTGATGTTTTAAAAATAGTCTTGCACTCTAACAACATTCTGCTCCTGCTGCCACTCTACACCTCTTGTCTGCACCTTGCCCTGGACTCTGCCATGCAGGGAGCCTTGCAGAACTAGTACTTAGTGACTCACAGGTCTCACACATCTCTGCACAGTGTAACCAGTCTAACTTATGCAGTAGAAGCATACCGATACTGTTGAAAGGGGGCGCTCTGCAGCTGCAAGTACACAGGCTGGATTTGTCATTAAATAATCATGGAACTTCCTACAGTATGTTGTACTTCTCCAGAAAGGCAACAGTCTTGAAGCATGACCTTTGTACGTCTGTTATTGGTGAGACTGTTGTGCATGATGTTTCATAATGCTACTGAGGGTATTAGGCAAGGTCTTGTTTAATCTTTCATCATAGCTTTCTTGATAAGAGAGATGTCAGCATATGTTGCTGTCACTTATTTTTTGCAGCAAAACCCCACTATGCTTATTATAAATTTGGTATGGAAGTATGTGAAAATTTCACTACTACGGGCTGCCTGAAATAAATTACTCAAACACACTTCTCACCTTCTTAAAATGAGATTAGCCTGTGAGGCTCAGTCTTCCTGCTGTTTTCTTCTGAAAAAGTTACTTATTTCCATGGTGCAAAATTACTACTTTCTGAAGGCATTAAGCTTTTCTGGAGATCACACTGTGAGCTGCATAACTATATGCTATTTGCTAGGTAACTACCCTGAAGTGTATTTGCGTGCATTATTCATAAAGGTACACGTAATACTTTCCATAGTACTGCCTTATAAAAGCAACACAAAAAAATTAAAGGCCTCAATAGGGGTTTTATCTGTCTGAGCACCTTCATATAAACCCTTTGGACACTAACATCTACATGTGCAAACCCATTTGTCCAACAGGGCACATGCATATGTGCAGATGGCAGTGTGTGTACAGGTATTTGCATGTTCAAAGTTGCAAATGGAAGCCACTGTATGAAAGCACTACATTTTTATTTGAATCCTCATTCACAGTCTGTTGCCTCATCAGTTTGTTGCCTCATCAGTTTATTTGTACAAAGGAAGCTCCAGATTACTTAAAGTATTCTGATCACATCTTACAAAATATTTGAGTTTTTACAAACTATTCATAGTCAACAGCTTAATATACATACATGATACTCTGACATCAAGGGTATTGAAAGGAATAAGGTAAGGCCCCATTGTATAGAAATCCAATCAATTTTAATGGAGACAGTGTCCTAACAGAACAGCACCTGATTCCCACAGAACTGCTAGCAAGCAGCATTAGCCACCAAAACAACACTGATTCAGTCCTTTCCCCGTAGCCTCTTTTAAACCACACCTGCCTGCAATCCAGCCACTAGCCTACAACATCTTTTAATATATACAGTACTTCTAATTAGTACTTTATCACACTGGTATTGAAATATCTCCGTAACGTATTTTCCCCTTAGCCAGTTATACTTGTATAAAAATAAATATTTCTTCTCCTTTTACTCTTTCATATGAACTGCCTCAATATTCTCTACGTGGGAAAGAGCTCTCCAAAATAAAGATGAATCAACAAGCACAGATCTGAACCAGTTTTGAAAAAGTATTGCCTTCATCTTGTGTGGCCGTGTGAAAGGAAAACTGCAATAGAATGTGAAATGCTTTCTAATATCTACATCTAAAAAGAAAGTGTAAATCATTCATTTTTAGATTAAGTATCCTATAGACAATAAAATGCAGAATTAGCAATGCAACAAGGAATTACTGTATCTTGATATTCTGCCAGTGATGCTTGAGACATACATCCTGTAATATGTGTAAGTGTTACATTGTGACCTGCAGGCCACAAAACTAGGAGTCCAGTGGGCCGTGAAAGAATGATTCCAAAGTACAGGTGAGAAAACCACGCTGACAGCCTGACAAGTTCAATTCCAAGAGCTGCAGCATTAAGAAGATTACAGATCCTGTTACAAAGAAACAGGAAGGCAGGCATCCATATTCCAGTACATCTGGAACTTTAAAGACCCTGGCTTAGTTCAGGTTGGTGGTGACGAGACTAAAATCACACTAATTCAAAGCAGGAGGGTGTGGGGGGGGCGGGTGTGAAGAGTGATGTATCAGGCCTCTGGCTATACAACAACTTCAAAATGTGTCAAAGGACCTACTTAATGCCTTACACGCTACAACGCAGTTCTCCCACTAATGTGGATGAGATATTAACTGAACACATTCAAGTGTTAAGCAGAGTTCAGGGGCACATTTAACATATGGTTAAATCCCATCTGCATTACCAAGTAGAACAACATTGTGTCTGGGTAGAATTTAACATGCTTTGGGGAGACACTCCAGATTAAAAATCATTTTTAGGTGGAGATATCACTGTTGTTGCTGGGCACCATCCCAAGGTTGAAACCACTTTGAATTGCACTTATATGACACAAGGATAGGGCATATGCTCTCAGAACAGTTCTTCCCAGTAGAAGGCAAACTACTACATTCTGCCCTTCATGTACTTTCATGCTATTTTCAAGAGTGGCCCGGCCCCAAGTTAATATGTGCATATCAAGACAGTTTACGATTAGAGCACAAAAATGTAAAACCGGCCTGGTTCAGAACTTCAGAATTCTGTCGGCAAAGTTCTTAAGCTAAACTCCATTAAATTTAAATAATGTAAGTTTACTACCATATTGTGAACTTGTTTTAGTATATTGCACTAGCACCACAGCACTTTTGTTTAAAGCATAATAGGGCTCATTGTTCATAATAAGGACTTCCTTTTGCCATAACTCACATCCTCAGAAGATCCTTTGAGCACTCAGGTAGCTGAAGGGGGCTAAAAATGGTATGACACACTGGAGGAACACACTGTACATAAAAGAGGATTCCAAGTCAATGCAGAGCTGTCAGAAAAGCTCTACATGGGCCCCTTCTTTCAGCCCCCAGTATAGGGGCATGGAAGGACCATGGTAGGAAAAAGAAGGAGGTGTGGCCAAAAGACATCATACTCCAGCTATTCTCATGCAATAGGCATATGCAGGACCACTGCAGCCACACACTGAAGTTGTGGTACAAAATTATGCTAGGGGTTGGGCATGTTCCTTACTGCCTTGGGAATATACCTATTAATATTTATATCCTATTACATATTTCAATATATGATGCATGCTTACAGTTATGCTATATAAATGGTAATACACAAAAACATAAGGCTGTACAAAATATCCCTATATTAATATAGCACTGCTTCCAACCACACAACCCCCGCCCCCACAAAAACATGGAAGTTCTTAATTAAGGGTTTCCCAGAACCTTCAATACAGCTTGTAGCAACTAACATTGCAGCATAATAATGTATGTAAACTTCTCCACCCACCAAAGATCACTAATAAAAAGATCAGAATAGCTGCAATACATGACACAACAGAGTGCCTTTCAAAAACAACCATGACAGGACACCTACATAACCTTATATTCATAAAAACACTAGGACCAGATCCCATTCTCATTGAAGTCAACATGAGTTTTACTATTAAGTTCAATAGAGCTGGATTTGGATCTACATACATATGTTGGCTAAACTGCTCAATCTGCCTCTGCTCTAGATTGTAGGCTTGACCTCGCTCACAAAATGACCAATGAGCAACCTAAAATAAGATGAAGCAACATGCTCATGGACCAGAACTTCAGTTGCACTGATTCTTGACCAAGCCCTGAGGTACACTACAGAAGCATAAGGGCTATTCCAACACATACCAGCTCACAACAATTTCCAAGGGACTGACTGATATGTTACAGTCAGACCTTCATGTCCTCCTCCTATGCCTGCTCCATATCTTTCGGGAACTCCCCCAGAAAGGCTAGGAAAGATGAACCAGTAGCACCAGAGGAATAGAGTGGGCCTGAAAATCTGGTCTAAAGTGTCTCATTTTTAATTACCTTCACACTCAATTGAAAGGGTGTCTTAATACACACAGAATCCCCTTTCTATATACAAGCAGTGATAGAGCTTTCTCTCTACCTCAGTGGGTCCTGCCCTTCTGTTTAGCATTAGGCTGGAGTATTCCCCTCCCTCAGAATTTCCCCACACCTCTGGGCTTGCTGTCCACACTTTGCCTGAGCAGGGTTCCTCCTGGCCTTCTTGATGGGGTGGAGAGAAAGGAAGCCCCTGAGTCTCTCATAGCTCCTCTTAGCAGGACTAGATTAACTCTTTTGGGGATCTGGGGCTAATAGATTTTGTGGGATACACTAGGCTTTGGGTTGGGGCAAAATGAGGGGTTCAGTGCTAGAAGGAGGCTGCCAGGATGCAGGAGGTAGAGTCTAGGCAGGAGGTAGCCTATGGGAGCAGGCTGGGGGTAAGGATGCTGGGTAGGAAGGAGGGTGTGAGAAGAGGCAAAGGATTGGGGCATTTACCTGGCAGGGGGGCACAGATAGCTCTGTACAGCCCTACACTTGCAGGTCCCACTCCCCCTTATTCCCACTGGCCTCAGGTCTTGGCTAATGGGAGCAGCAGGGGTGAAGCCTACAGGCAAGCACCACTAGTGGTGATGCATGTGGTTCCAGCCGGGCAGGAAAAAAAAGAGGGGGAACAGCAGTGCACAGAGCCACTTCCTCTCCCCCCTCACTAGGCAGAGCTACAGCACCCAGGGGCTTTAGTGGCTGGATCCCTGAGCCCCTAAAGCAGCCTCTAAAACCACTTTCATAATCTAGCCGTGCTTCTGGGCGTGGTGGCAACAGACCAGACACCTAGTTCAATCTCTCCCTTCTGGCTGGGTCTCTTTCCTCAGCCCTCCAGGGCTTAAATGAAACAGCTGTCCCATTGGGCAGGGTTTCTCCCATCCTTTGCCTCTGCACCTGCCTGTTTTCTCTCCTGGTTCTTGTACTGCCCAGCTCTCCAGTATCTTGCCAAGAAGCTCCCACAGCTCCTATTACATGCCTCTATTTGGCTGGAGAGAGAGGCTCTTAAACAGGCTCTGACAAGCTTTGATTGGCCCCAGGTGTCCTAATTAACCTGGAGTAACCCCTGTTCAGTTATAAAGCAAAAAGGAACCTGCTTATCCTGGGACTAATGTACACTTGTCTTCTCCCTGTAGCTGTCTGGCCTGACCTGTCACAAAGCCCTGTGGCCTGAAGCATTAGAGGATAAGAGCTCTTTATTCCTATAGATTGGTGAACACAGGCAAGAATGGCCACAGAGCTGCTTAATCTACATAAACTATTTGCCCAGAACTCCAGATAAACAACTTCTGAGGGGAAGGAACTCTTTGCCCCCATCTATTGGTCAATGGGAGGAGGTACTGCTACAGCAAGAGTTTCCTTTGCATACATTTTCCACTCAGTACTCTACCTCAGTCTCCCGACACCGATAACGCCTCCCCCCGGGCCACGGAGGCCGACCCAATCACGGCCCCCTGGGCTCTGGTGGCTGACCTCCAGAGACACTTTAGGAGCCACCATAATGGTTCACAAACTCAGACTGGGGTAGTTGAACTAAGTAGCAGAGGAAAGTATATTTGGACCCAGAAGTGAAGGAGATATACAGAGGAGAAGCAGATTTTAAAACAGCTATCTGTTGTAGTGACTTGATTGTGTTAGCAGCAAACAGGAACAAATGGAAGTGAGGTTTTGCACTGAGTACAGATGCCCAAACATTTAAAAGGGGCAGGACATACTTCCATATTTTATACACACACATGGGTTTACATGGCTAATATAAAAACACCATATAACTTAACTAAAAGTTTCAGATGACTTTCAAGTTGCAGACTTCCAAGTTATAAGGGATTATTCTGCCATAGAATAGCAATGCACGAGCTAAACAATTTATAAGTACTGATGCACCATTGGTTTTGCACACTCAAATGAGTTTACGGGTGGTATTGATGCTTGTTTTCACTACACAATGGATGATGAAGCAACTAAGTCACCAGGTATCAATTTATCACATCTGTTTCAACACAATAAATTGATCTCCAAGCTCTCTCCCATCAACTCTGGTACTTCAGCAGGACAAGAAGAGGATCTGACAGAAGAAGATGGGAAGCCTTACTGATGGGAAGACACTGCAGTAAGTATGTCCACCTCAGCTACACTATTTGTGTAGCTAAAGTTGCGTAGGCTAGCCTGATGAGAGAGAGAGAGAAAGAGAAAGAGAGAGTGTCTGAAATAGCGCAGACCACGCCTTGGTGTTCTCAGCTTCCACTCAGCACATTGCAGGATTAGGCCAACGTATATGTGCATTTGATTCAACACACATGGGTTTCATTTACTGCAATAAAGAAAACCAAGATAGTGCAATGTCTAGCAACATGGGATGTGCACATCTCCCTTGCCATCAGGAACATTCTGTATATCAGGACTGTGCTTGATGAAGGCCAAGTTTCAGGAGTATTGCCCACAAATCCCAGTTAAAATAAAACTGAAGAAATTTCATATCAGTACTTTTCGTGTTTGGGGTTTATCCTACTGGCCAAATCTAGCTCATTGAAAGAGAACCCTAGTGGCTTCAAGATGAGTTAGAGCAGGCCCCCAAGACAGCATATAACGCTTGTATATATCATCTTACTAAGAAGTTTTCAGGACAGCCCGAGGTCTATACAGTCCCTTATCAGTTAAATAACCACGGAAGCTAGATTTGGTGCCTGCAGGCATTTCAGTTTACTTCCTCAGGAGAAGCTGCAGGCAGATACCAGTTTAAGAGACCTATGCTTATTCTCTAGCCCTAGGGTTCCCAGCAGCTTTTATAAAAATATTTTAACATGTATATAGAACAACATTCATCCCAATGTAATTTTAAATCTTCCTATAAATAGTACCTTGAAATGCAGCTACTTCTGGGGTCAGCAGCAATACGCAAAACCATAGCAGGGAAGGAAAAATTTTGGCATAGGTACTAGGGCCAATCACTCCTCTTATGATAAGTGCTATGATATCTTTATATCCAAGCTGAGCATATAGAACCTTGGTTTCGAAGGTTTTACCTGAAAACCCCAGGCCCTGTATCACACTATAATTGGGTGGAATTATTAGACTAGACTATTAGACTATTAGACTAGATCCTGGACTGCCTTACTGTTCCCACACAGCCACCAAACCCCCAAATAACTGGGTTTAGTAGAGCTGCCATAATTACTCCTCCACCATCACTTCTTCCTGCAGCCAGAGAAAGTGGCTATGGCATCCCTACCTTGCAGCCCCTTGCAGCTACAGACAGCTGGTGCTACTTAGAACACTTCTGAACAGCTTTAAATTCTGTTTAGGGCATTGCATTTCCCTGATCCCTGTCCAAAGGTGAATTGAAGCCACCTTTGCATACCCTCAGCTGCCACCCTTATCTCCTTACAAGGTCGCACCAAATACTTCTCAGATACATCTCAAGATCTGAGCCATTTTACTTATCTCAGATGGATGAACAAATGAGTCAGTCCTGATGGAATTTGAACCCAAGACCCCAAGCTGTCCAGATAATCCAAACCAGGGCTACTATGTGATCGTATGAGATCCTGGGTGACCATTAAAACCATCCAGAAAACTGGAAAACCACTATAAATTCCGCCTCTATGGTAGAGGATTCTGGGAAATAGAAGCTCTCTGTATCTCCAAGCCAGTCCTGCTCCATACTCTTAGGAATTCTCAGCATTCTAGGAAGTTTATCCTCTGATTATTTTCCATGTTTTCTAATTGGTGACTCTTCTTTCTTTGATCAGCTCACAAACTGCAATATCTTATTTCTCAAGCTGGACTCCTGACATTTCTAATTCATGAACAAAACTGTCCCCCAAAGATTCCAGCATCTGAATGATCACTTGGTTGTTGTATATAATTAATACCTTAACTCCTTGCGTATTTTCCTTCAGCTGAAGGACCTTTAAGGGAAGTTCTGAGGAGAATGGAATACTGGGAACCAGTCTTACACAGCACATAAAACAATTTTATCTCATTTAAACATTTACTGTAAGCAGTGTTGGTGTATTCTGTGTTGGTCTGAGAATATTAGAGACAAGGTGGGTAAGACTATCTTTTACTGATGAGAGACTTGCTTTCAAGCTTACGCAGAGCAGAAGTGCTGTCTATATGCTCAAAAACCCCTCTCAACAACAGAAATTGGAACAATAAAAGATATTACTTCAACAACCTTCTCACCGAAATATTTATTTTAGCCCTACTTTTCTTTTTCGCCCTTTGCCTCTGGTACAGAGTCTCATGCTGAAAGGATTTTTTTCCTAAGAAGAAAGCTGATATTAAAAAGCCAACCCAAAATCCCAGGGGGTAGGGAACTCTCCAGTTTCTTTTAAATCAGAGATGGGAAATAATTTTTTACCAGGGGCCACTTCCAAAATTTCTGAAGGGGCGGGGCCAGGACACTTCCATGCTTCTCCACCCACAGACCCTGGTAGGTCTGGGGCTGGGAGAGTATACAAAGTCTTTGCCCCCCCGCCCCCAGAAAAAAATGCCAGCTGTTCTGAACAATTGGTGGTTCTCTCTGGAACTGGGAGGAGACTTTGTGTGCTCCCCCTGTCTTGCCCCCAGGTCAATCAGGGCTTGGGAAGGGGGAGCACCTGAAGTCTCTCACTCTGTCCCCATCCTGCAAGAGAGCACAGCGCTTAGTCACCCACCAGCTGAGCAGCAGCTGGTGGTTTACTTTAAGTGCTGAGCCCTTTGCAGGGTGGAAAGAGACTTCACATGCTCTCCTTTGCAGGGCAGCAGGAGACTTTGCATACTTCCCCTTACCCCCAGGCCAATCAAGGCCTGGGGGCAAGGGGAGCACGCGAAGTCTCCTCCCATCCTGCCAGGAGCACGTGGCGCTTCTAAGCGCCACAAACTCCTAGCAGGGCAGAGCAGTGTGGAGGAAATTTCACGTGCTCCCCCCCCCCCACCTGCCCAAGGCCCTGATTGGCCTGGGGTCAGGGGAGCAGCAGGGCCTCCGCGGGCCGGATCAACTTGCTTGGCGAGCCAGATCCAGTCTGTGGAGGCCCTTTTGCCCACCCCTGTTCTAAAAGGTTATCATGTTTTCCCAACAGGACCCCTTAAAGAACTCTCCTAAAAGCTGTCTGTGAGAAGAAAGACATTATATGCATGGGAGAGGTTTCCCACAGCAAGGCAGAGTTGTTTTATGTATGGAAAAAGTGGTACGAACATAAAAGAGCATAGCTGAAACATGGCAACATAATGGGGGAGAAGGGAATAGAACCACCAATTCCCTTTTTGTCATCCTTGTGCACAAGCAAAGGCAGGAACTAATTATTTCCAGGGGTATATGATGCTCCATGGTGGAAGGGAAGTATTGGAAAGTCAGACTCAATAGAGTCAGTGAAGTAAGGGCGGGCTCTGCTGGCACACCATCCCTACACCAGCCAAGAAAGCTGGCCATCCAGGTGGGGCAAGGGAGGGGATTCTGCACCTGTCAGAGGAATACAGAGATTTGTGCTCCTCCTCTTGCATTGGTGAGCTCTGGCAGGAATTCTGCTCTGCTGAGGCAAAAAGGCTCCATTGCTCCTTCTGGGGGCACTTCTTTCCCCCCCTATTCCCTCAAGAGGGCTGTGTGTACAAGGCACACCGTAATCTATGTGGGGTGGTTGTTTGTTTGTGTGTTTTCTTTTGTTTGGTTTGGTTTTTGCAGGAGTGCTATCAGCAATGGAGGCTGTAGTGGAGAGAAGTCAGAAGTGTTTTGCCATCACCTTGTCGTCTAGCCCTGATGACAGATGTCGCAGTGCAGGAAAACCAGCTTTCTACTGTAGATCAGACCAAGATCATCTGACAGCTTACTGTACAAGATGAAGTAGACATACCAACTGGACTGGTATATAAGGAGACACTACATAAGAGAATTAATGGGCTAAATATTCAGACCACCATGCACACAATTATAACAATGTTTGTACATGAATACAAGCCCAATTTGCACATGTAATTACTATGACTGAGAATGCAATGACCATTAACTGGTTATTGGCATTAACTGGTTATTGGAATTCACAAATGAGTACAATAATCACATGCCCAAATTAGACCTACAAATATGCATGAAGCACACAGTCTTGCAAATGTCTCATCACATATAGACATGTGTCCGTATAGTTCAGGTGACCGCTTCTCATTCTTTTCAATAATAGATTCTTTCTCTGGACAAAGTTCTAGGTTCTCAGTGTGCAATACTATGTCATCTTTTTAAGCCTGATAAAAAATTTAGGCTGAACAATGTGCACATCCTCATTTTGCCTGTGAACTTCAAGAAGCTTCTGCCTTAAAAAGACATTTAGTGCTCCTTGTGGAGCAGTATGGTACCACATGGGCCCTAGCTCAGGAAAAAATGAATCCCTGGGGATTTAAATCAGAGCAGAGGAATATGCTGAGGTCACCAAAATGCTTACACACAATGCTGGACCAATAGTAGAGGACTGACTTTCTTCTCACACCAGAGGTATAATGCCTTTGACTCCTGATTTACCAAATATAAGTAAGAGGATAATCAGCCTCCAAGCTTCTATAGTACATGTTCTCAAGTAAGAAATTGGACATTTTGGTACGGGGAATTGTATTTGAACCATTCTTTGAGAAAATAGAATGTTTTATGCACAACTTTAGTACTCACGAATTGTTTCCATCTGGCAAGTTAATTTAAGCAGTATCCTTATATTCTTTTAAATCGAGCTTATAATAAACTAAACCACCACAGCATACATAAAAGGAAAATTCTGTGTTACTTATGTTCCATGGAAAGAATCACATTGACTTAGCAGGCTGTGGATCAGACCCATATTTAATTTATTAGAGCCTGATTTACTGTTTGTCTCTCATATAAGCCACTACGTTTATCAACCACAAGTGCATTTTCTCAAATGGCTCTAGTTTGGCAGAACTTCTGTCTATGGGGTCATATGAAATGTTGGAACTTGGATGTACTAGTAATAATTAAATACACCTCTCTAACCCTACTGCATGATCCAACTACACAGCAGTGACAGTGTCGTGGAAATAATGTGGAGCTATTCATTGTAATTTTTCAGTGCTCTTACCTGCCATTTGGTCAGTTCATGGTGACAGTTTAGGACCAGATTCCACCATCCCTACTCATGCTTAATTTCAGCGGACTAGACTCAGGCTAAACAGCTATTTAGTGAGTGTACTGTGGCAAAAATGGGCCATTAATGGTTATTCTAGTTTATATCAGAGGTATATAAGCTATACCTTGAAGGTTTCTATTTAATAACTGTAATTGCTCCACAATAAACTTAATGTTTCATTATGAGTTAGATTCTAAATGTAACCCACACACCTACTGGGTGTAGTGTACTGTCCCATGTAGTTGCACTTACACCACTTACAGAGACAATGAGTTTGCTCCAGAGCCTTTGCTGAAAGCCAGCTGGCTTTTCGCTCAAGCAGTGTTGACTCATGTACTAAGCTCAAGAGGGCCTAGGTTCAGTTCCACCTGTTGATATTACATAAGCATGTCTTTAAACCAGTTGCCAACACCCAGACTGGTCTGTCTTGGGGGCCAGTGCATCCTCTGGCATAACTCAGAGCAATTTCCCTGGACTCACTTGTGAGATTCTATACAGCCCAGAAATACTGAGAGCTATGAGCATGTCCTTGATTCTCCCTCTATGATTTTATATAGGACTTAGATTGGCTCCATATTGGGTGAATTCTCCCCATTTCACAGAAGTCCCTTTATGGTCCAGAGTAGCATACAGGGGACCAGAACCTACCACTTCAGAATCTGCTCCTGCAGTCCTCAGCCTTGCAAAAGTCTTCTGATACCTTCAAGTCTAAGACTTTGATGAGGGTTTTCTTTCTTCAAGATTAGGACCTTAGTGGAGAATACAGAATGAACAACATGGTGGCAATTCTTCAAGAGTAGCTGTATTGCATAGGAGAAGTTTGGAGGGAAAATTATTCTGTTCTGAAATAATTCTGCTTCTATATATTACATTTCCTCTATTTTTCTTCTAATTATCTATTATGAAAGCTATTTTTATGAAAACAGAATCTTGTTTAAGGCTTCATCTGCCCTTTCTACTGATTACCCATCTGAAATCCTAATCCTTTGTTTGTGACATCGCTGTAGGGCTGCTGTGGAAATTATTATGCTTCCAACAAGCAAAGGACTTGACTCCAGGTAGAGAATAAACAGAACTCCAGAAAAACAAAGATCCTTTTTTCTTCCAAATATTTTCATTAATAAATGAGTGAAGGAAGGAAAATACATGATATTTTTCTGTGGAGCAGCTGCTATTTTAACTATGCTTTTGGCAAGAAGTGTGAAAGGGCCCTGTCACTCCGACCAAAAGGTTTTTAAAACAAAGCTAGGCAGTTTGGTCTTATGATCAGTTTTGCACTTCTTGATCATTTTTATTCTTTGTAGTCTGCAAAAAACCAATGTCAGGAATAGTCACAGATTGCTATTTGCTGCACACCATTTCTAAATACCTCCAAAAGGTACCCCTTTGTGATACCCTGATATGCCTATCATTCTCGTTTGCCTTTTGGCTCTTGAGCTATGACAGTATACTTTTCAAACTTTTCTCTAAAATATCTAGCTCCATGAGGTCTAGATACTAATTTTATTTTCAAGATAGTTTTACCTAATCACTTGATTCTAGGAGCTGCCGCTTGAGGAAAACCCAAATATGAGACTAATGTCATATCTGACAACACTAGTACAGGTTGAAACTCTCTGGTCCAGGTATCAGAGGGGTAGCCGTGTTAGTCTTAATCTGCAAAAGTGACGAGGAGTCCTGTGGCACCTTATAGATTAAGGGTACGTCTACACTTGCTCCCTAGTTCGAACTAGGGATGCAAATGTAGGCGACCGAAATTGCTAATGAAGCAGGGATTTAAATATCCCGCGCTTCATTAGCATGATCTCGCTGTCTTGTTATTCCGCTCAACAGCTGTTTCGAAAGTAAAAGTGCGCGCCGGGACGCGTTAGTTCGAACCAAGGGGTTTGGTTTGGGAGTTCGAACTAGGGAGCAAGTGTAGATGTACCCTAACAGATTTATTGGAGCATAAGCTCCAATAAATGCGCAAAGACCCATCTGATGAAGTGGGTCTTTGCCCAAGAAAGTTTATGCTCCAATAAATCTGTTCGCCTATAAGGTGCCACAGGACTCCTCATTGCTTCTCTGGTCCGGGACTCTTTGGTCCGGCAACTTCTGTGGTCTGGCAGAACCATGAATTTAGCTGGACCAAAGAGCCCCGGCTTGGGGCTGCGGAGTCCTGGCATCCCAGGGCAGCCTTGGGGCTATGGAGTGCTGGCAGCGTGCAGCTGGCCATGGAGCCCCGGGGCAGTGGAACCCTGGTGGCCCCAGAGCAATACAGTCTGGCAGCCTTGGGGAAATGGAGTTTCAGCAACCCCACGGCTGGCCGAAGAGCTGGGAGTCTGGTTGCTCAGGGGCAGGGGAGCTTGGCGATTTTCTGCCCAGGAGAGCCCAGACTCTGTCAGCAGAGGAGCCGACTCCTGTGGTCCAGCAAACTCCTTCCTTTGGGACCGGTCAGGTCCCAAGGGTGCCAGACCAGGGAGCTCCAGCCTGTTCATAAATATAGCTTTTCAGATAAATAAGGGTCAGATTATATAAATTACGAAACAGCTAACTTTGGAGACAGAGCAGAGTCAGACCCATCCTGGAGAAGAAAATGGAGGAAATAGACTTCATGAGTGATGATTGCTCTCCAAACTCCTCAGCATATATGTTAGCATGCAAGCTGCATCTTTCCAGCTCTTATAAGCGGTACAGAAGATGTAGTCCCACCTTCCCTCTTGGAAAAGATTGCATCCTTGCTGTTTCAAAAGGGAACCATTTCTTTACTCCATTGAACATCAGAATTGAGACAACATCTGGTCCTCGTAGAAAGTTCAGGAACAGAGAGGGCTTCTTGCAACCTTACCCCATTTTTATGCCAGAGACCATCAGGAGGGTAAATACTGAAACACTGCTCAGAATATCTCTAGCAAACAGGTTAAAGAGAACTTCATAAGCAAAGTTTGAGGATGAGTGAGAAACATTTTTACTTTTACCTGATGATCAGGGTCTAAGCACAAAAGTGTTGTATGTTACTTATGTGTGTGCACATTACCTAGCTAACAAAGAGGGGCTGTGCTCTGAACAATAGCTGTTTATAAATAAACTTTATTGTCTTTCATTGCACCATCTCACATATGCTCAGTTTACAAGTAAAGAAATGCGTTGTTTTGAGTTTTTGGCAAAATATTAAAAGCACAGTTTTTCAGTTCTGAAATGCTGCCATAATTTCTTGTGGGACTTGTAATTCAAATACCACATGCTTCAATTCTCCGCTTAAGACTGGGCTTGATAGTAGGACAACATTTTCTGCAATGAAACATGGTCTACCCTTTTGGTGACGAGAGGTGGTTCACCGTGTCAGTCACATGGTTACAGTGCATCATGAAGTGCAGCTAGGAAGTTTGACACATTAAGAAGGGGGGTTACCTGAACTACAAATTCAGTGATGCACCGTGGTGGCATTTCAAAATCAGAAAATCTGTTTGATATTGGAATTTTCCTCAGAATCCAGAGAACTCTTCAAAAAATTTTTTGAAAAATCCAATTTACTGATGAGAAACAATTACAACTGAAATATTTCAACCCGTTCTAAATAAACAATTTTGACACTAACAGAAATGAATCACTACACAGACATAGAAAAAAAAGCCACCATTTTTACAATTTTTCATAGTATTGCACTTCAAATTGTAAAGGCTGAAGACAATGCTGGTACTTGAGGTTTTTGGAAGAACAACTCCTATTTTTATTGGAAATATAGCAAAAAAATAATCAGTCTGAACATATTTTTGTGGTATATTCTCAAGATAAATATTCTTTCTACTAATAGATGACATCTCAAGAAAAAACAAATTCATTTCTCTAATATAGCTGCAGATCCAGAAAAAGGAGGAAATTGTTTGATGTTTATTATATTCAGGGGATTGATCAAGTAATGTTATGCTTTGTGGAGTAGATGATGGTGTTAAGTAATGTTGAATCATTATATTCTTTGAAGACTTTTTCCCCAACTTAGTTGGAAACATTCTTTTATGCCATATTCATGTGTAATTCATATTCCATTACATAATATGGCATCCATAAAACTTGTGCATCCATTACGACATCTGATTAAAAAAAATCCTTGCAAGTAGAGACAAATAATGCATTAAGTATTTTCTCTGGAATGCAAACTGATGCTTCTAAAAACAGAACATAAAGGTTGTTTTAAATAAATGGGATGTTTGCTTGACTTCTACATTAATTTGCAAAATGAAAAAAAAATGGTTAAACCTCCTTACATTCTAGTGGAATACGATAGCACTAAGAAGCCTCAGAGCTTAGGTTCACACTGCTCTAGGCATGGTATAAAAAACCAAAATAGACAGTCCTCGCCCCACATGCTCACAGTCTGAGATTGTGACAAGACCAAAACAGGCACATAAAGGACAAATGGGGTTGTACTGGGTGGAAAGCAAGATAAAAGGGGAAAGATGGGAAATTATTTCTCTCTGCCTAGTACATGAGAAACAGTACACTTCTTATTTACCACACAGGGTATGAGGAGGGGACACAATCAGTACAGTACTGAAAAATAATATCCTGTGTAATAGATGGGCTGGTTACTGACTAAATATATCTGAATCAAAATCAACCAAAAACTGTGTCAATACACTGCTGAAAACCATTGCCACAAGCTGACTATTTTTTGAAGCAGAACAAAAGACTATTTGCAGCTGCCTATATCTATTGCAGAAATGCAGATTAAGGCATGTCTGAAAGCATTATGAATAATATATGATTTTAAAAGTACAAAGTGAATATTGTAATCAACTGTCAAAATTCAAGAAGCAATTTTCAATCTATTGGCCAGCTTCTTCCAAGCAGTTTCAAGGGATTTCAGTTTTGGAGTGGGGAGAGGCTGTGGTAGAGGCAGCCTTCATCTCTGGGAAGGGTGGAGTGGTTATATGGAAGGCAGTTTTAAATTCTGTCTGTTGTTCCACAGAAAGCATTGAAACTGCATCTGCTTGCAGATTGGAGGATGGATTCTACCCACTCACTCTCTCATGTAGTTCCATGCATGCACCCTTTAACTCAGGGAAAAGAGGAGGGAGTGTGAATTGTGATAATTTAATTTCACCACCCACAATGTTGCATGGATCCACAGATAAATAAATACCTCTGCCAGTTGCAGTAGGTGTCTGTTCCATTCATAAGCCTTTGGACTGTATAAGAATTTCAAATCTAAACGCTCCCCAATAGCTCCCATCTGTAATTAATAGCACTGTCTTATATTTGGCATCTTTGGTGACTAAATTAAAGACCTGAATGTTAGCAATATGGGTACTTTAACTGTACAGCTACACTCTTATCATTCATATCACCACCTAGTTAGGAGATCCTGTAGTTCTAAATTAAGGGAAAACTTGCCTTCCACTAAATTTAATGGAAGTTGTTCTTACTCAGGTAGAACAGCTTCAGAGGGATAGCCGAGTTAGTCTGTAACAGGAAAAACTTAAACAACAACAAATAGTCTGGTAGCATTTTAAAGACTAACAAAACATGTAGATGGTATCGTGAGTTTTCACGGGCACAGCCCACTTCTTCAGATGACCGGAGTGTTAGATAACATATGCTACCAGACTATTTGTTGTTTTTTAAGTTTTTTAGGTAGAACAATTAGCCACAAGCACCCACTGACTTTTTCTTTTAAGTTTTCGAAAATCACCTACAGTGTGTTTTGCATAATACAATGGCATATTGTCCTGTAATTTATGCAGTTTGAGGAAAGTGAACCAGGGTTCTGGTTCCAAAAATGAATACATTTTTGTATTGTTTCTAAAATGAAAAGATATCGGCACTTAATCCATCGTGTAGCTTACTATCCCTGTGGTTAGTCCCTGTGGTGAAGGTAACTATGCCACAATATGCCTCCAGGTATTTGGGGAAGTAACAAGAAGAAAAACAACATTGTTTCTGAGGTAAACAGTCTCTTTTCTGTGGCTTATCTAAATAAACAGTGCCTGACTACAGTTTTACAAACAAGTATTTAATCTATAAACTCATTAATATCTAGTGTGCCACTGACCAGTCAATCATTATAACAATAATCCCCTTCACAACTTTACCTTGTGCTCTAAACTTTGCCAGATCCAAATACTAGCTAATATTGTTTAGATATAGTCTGGAGCCTTCAGTGTAAACAAGTAGGACAAAACCGTTATGAAGACTATGGCTTATTGTCTGAATTTATATAAATCCATGACAGGCTACTTCTTGGAACACTGTACAAGCATCAAAAACACAATCCAGACATCACTGAAGAGCATTTGGTTTCATCAGCTTTATCTCCATTTTCTCTCTACAGATCATATGCAAAAATGTCAACACACATAATTAAGGTATCAAGAGTGATGGCTTAAAATTGAGCCATACACCTGACATAACGTTTCCAGCTTTCAGTGCCAAATAGAAAGTGTGAAATTTCATAAATGGGGAAGGTCAATACTGAGGGAACGCATTCCAACAGGGTGAGTCTATGTAAGCGGATTAAGAGGAGGACTTCACACACACAGTTAGAGGAAGTCCATGAAGAATTTTTTTAATACCTTCACATAGTGATTCAATTCAAGACCCAAGAATGCAGGCTTTTTACAGCATTTCCCCCTATTATTTTTTCTATAAATCACTGGAGATTAAAAAATTATTTCTCTTTCTTTTTGAAAGATGTTCTTTAGAAAATAACCAACTGTTCTTTCACAAGCTCCTGTGCCAAGTTTAGAAATCACAAGCAATGATGTAAGGCAAAGTAATTTCATCCCACCTTTTATTTTTAAAAAACATGAAATAAGAAATATCTAATTTTACTCTGTTGCCCTTGACATCGACATTGTGCATGGAGGGCAAATGAAATTCACCCCTGGCCAGAGAATCAGCCTATGTACTCACTGCAATCTCACTTCAAATTCTGAGCCTTGCTCACTTTCTATACATTACTTAGGGAAAGCTCATTAACACCCATTCTGTTCAGGATTCAGCCTTTCTGGAGAGAGATTGTCTGTGTTCTGAGCTAGTGTATAATGGTCTAGTATAACGGAGGCATGAACCCTGATGACTCCTGGTCATGTGCCACCAGAGGTATGTTGCACATAGGCTAAGATGACAATTGCTGGGGGCCCAAGGTGCTACCATAATGCAAAACAAAATTCGGAACAAAACAAAATTTTTCCTCAGCTCCCAGGAGACATTTTTCATTAGAATCATAGAATACTAGAACTGGAAGGGACCTCGATAGATCAAGTACAGTCCCCTGCCCTCATGGCAGGACCAAGCACTGTCTAGATCATCCCTGACAGATGTCTGCATCTAACCTGTTCTTAAATATCTCCAGTGATGGAGATTCCACAATCTCGCTAGGCAATTTATTCCAGCGTTTAACCACCCTGAAAGTTAAGTTTTTCCTAATGTTCAACCTAAACCTCCCTTGCTGCAGTTTAAGCCCATTGCTTCTTGTCCTATCATTAGAGGCCAAGAAGAACAACTTCCCCCCCTCCTCCCTGTGACACCCATTTAGATACCCAAAAACCGCTATCATGTCCCCTCTCAGGCTATGTCTACGCTGCTAGGTTTTTTTTGGCAGAAGATATACAAATCGTGCTCTTATTTGCATATCTTCCTCCGATCCTTTTTGCAGAAGAGGTTTTGCCAATAAAAGCCCCACGTAGACGGGGTCATTTGTTGGAAAAAAACCCTTTTTCACAAGATCCTGTAAACCTCATTTTTTGAGGAATAAGGGATCTTGCGAAAAAGGGTTTTTTTTCCGACAACTAGCCCCATCTACATGGGGCTTTTTATCAGCAAAACCTCTTCCGCAAAAAGGATTGGCAGAAGATATAAAAATGAGAGCGCAATTTACATATCTTCTGCCCCAAAAAACAGCAGTGTAGACATAGCCTCAGTCTTCTCTTTTCCAAACTAACCAAGCCCAATTCCTTCAGCCTTCCCTCACAGCTTGTGTTTGCTAGACCTTTAATAATTTTTTTAGCTCTTCTCTGGACCTTCTCCAATTTCTCCACATCTTTCTTGAAATGTGGTGCCCAAAACTTGACACAACACTCCAACTGAGGCCTAGTCAGTGCAGAATAGAGCGGAAGAATGACTTCTCGTGTCTTGCTCACAACACTGTTGTTAAATGTATCCCAGAATCATGTTTTGCTTTTCTCCTTCATGTGAAGGAGAGATCCGATCCCCAAGTTCCTTAGACCCTTTCAACAAAAGTCTGAGAATTTTTAAATTCACCCCAGATAAGTGAGTCTGGGCCTTGTTTTAAATAGATCATTTAGGATTGTAAAATGTCTCTGGAGAAGATTCTACTTGTTTCTTGATTATTCGCACAGAATGAAATTAACAAAAATGGAGCCTTTCAAGTTTGTTTCTTCTTGTGCCAGTATGCTAGGTGTGCCTCCCAATCCTTTATTTATTTTGTAGCAAACTAATTACATAGCAAATAAAATCACAGTTCTTTAAAAAGTTACCTTGATCTCAGACTGGGATCTGATCTGATTAGTGAAGATAATCACATTGAGTCTCCATCAGAAGACTCCTCCCTGTTATTTAGAATATATCACAATTTTGAATTCATCAAAATAATGTGCACTCAGAATTGCAGAAGAATAAGAACAAGTTGAGAAGGGTGTAGTTAACTTTAAAAATAAATATGCCTTTGTTTCTTAGCAGAGGCAGGGTATGGAAGTAAAAATAAAGAAATACCCTGGGGAGTATTTTGACATAGCTGAAACTAGAAAAACCTGGAAATCTCATGAGACTCTGCTCTTGTGAGATTTCCAACTCAGCTTCCAAACCAGACACATTTTGGAGAAGGAGTCAATAAGTATCTGAATCCCTGCAATATGTCTCCTGCCCAGATCCTGGACTGTTAGAATACTGCCCAGCACTAAATTGCAGAATGGGAACTGAAGCCAGCTAAGACTGTTTCCTAACACCACTGGAGTTCTTTAAATGGAAGATTTTAAACATTCATTTTCCATTACTTCTTTGCCTAGAGAAATGTCCATGGGGACTTTAAAATTCTGTTTCCCCAGATATCTGCAATGTGATTTCACTAGAAAAATACATAGAGATGTAAAGGAAAGAGCAGGTTTGCAAAAGAGAAGGCTAGTGGCTCCCCCCTCAGCAGCTGGAACTGTCTCGTTCAAAGCCAACCAGACAAAACTCTTGTCATCATACTCCTCCATATGCTGTAATAACGGATGATGATAATACCACTCGTTTTCTATATGCAGGTGGAGTGGCCATGTCCTCAAGTTTCATGCTTTGACCTTTCTTTAGTTTTTCACCGCCATGTACTGTCCAGCTCTGCTTGCTGCTGCTGGCTATTTCTGACTTATCTGTCTGAGGTGGATTCACAAACTTCTAATCATGCTGAATTTTTTTTCCAGCTCAGATTTTTGAACATTTGTTACAGGCATTTTCTGAACAAGTTCAGGTCCTTGGCTGAGAAGTCTGCAGCATGACTCAGGAGCAGGGGGTGAAATGAGCTGGGCTGGCCATGTAGGAATCTCATTCCCTAGTTCTGGTTTAACTCCTTTGTCATAGCTGGAAAGCCACATAGAAAATTCAGGCATTTCAGGCAAAGAAAACTGTTTCTCATCATATCTGACTGATATAACATTAGCAGCAGTTTATTGGAAGAGCTCATAGGCTGTTTAATCATCCACGGAGTTTGAGTAAAGATTTCAAATCTGAATCTTCTTTTGTCTTCCACTCTGCATTTTAACCAGGTAATTAGAGTATTACCAAATTTGCGGTCCACTTTAGTCCTTTTCGTGATCATGGTTAAAATTTGTAAATTTCATGATTTGAGCTGTTTAAAACTGAAACTTGACGGTGCTGTAATTGCAGTGGTGTTGTGGAGTAGGAGTCACTGTTGCCCTTACTTCTTCACTACTGCTGGTGGTGGCACTGCCTTCAGAGCTGGGCAGCTGCAGATCAGTGGCTACTGTGAGAGATCCTAGCTCTGAGGAGCCATAGTTAGTAGCACTGCAGAAGTAAGGATGATGTGGTATAGTATTGCCCACTTTACTTATGTTTTGTTGCCTGCAGAATGGGTGCCTCAGTCAGCAGCCCCCACTCTCAGGCTGCCTAGCTCTGAAAGCAGTGCAGGAGTGAGGGTGGCAATATCCTGATCCCCTCTGAAATAACTTTGCGATTCCCTGCAAGTTCCTTTTGGGTCAGGACCTCCAATTTGAGAAATGCTGGTCATCCCTGTGAAATCTGTATAGTATAGAGTAAAAGCACACAAAAGAGCAGATTTCACAGGGGGAGACCAGATTTCATGGTCCATGATGTGTTTTTCAAGGCCATACATACAGTAGATAATAGTCAGACAATCTAACATAATAACTGTTTTACAGTGTATAGAAAGTGGCCTCTGTGGGCAGTAAATGTGAATTACTGTATTGTTGAATTATTCCATATAATGCTATTACAAAGAGTCATATATTTTGCTTGAGCCACATACAGAACTCACATTGATATAAATAGGATGTGTCACAGTCTGGCACGGTCTATTTTTACTTGAATGGTTTATTGTATGTGAAAAACTTCAGATTTGGAAAAATGAAAGAAAATTAAATTAAAAGTCAATAGAGTTTCTGGTCACTTAACAGAAAAATGGTGTTATAAGATATTATAAAATAATCTCTACTTTCTGAAAACTCACTGTCCATAAAAAGTAAGAATATTTGTGGGTATTGGACTGGTGCTCATCAATTCCTGCAGCTCTCTCTCCAACTGAAATAATACTGTGTGACATCACAATGTGTTATCATGGAAAGAGTTATGATATCACAAAAAGGATTATTACTTTAAGGAAAAAGAGTAAAAAACAGATCTACCCCTAAGTACTAAAAGACTTTCTTATGTAACTATTTCTAACACAAGCAGCAGAAGAGTAACATAGAACCATAACCAAAATTATCTTATAAAATGTTTCATGATCTGTGAGTGGATTTCTGTGTTCCCAGTATCAACTCAATAGGCCTGATTCTGCTCTGGGTTGCACCAGAGCAACTCTGTTTTAGTCAACAGCTTTGAACCCATGTATTTTTGGTATATCAGAATCATGTCCTGGTTGCTCTTTTGACTGGTGGTGATGATCTGTTTGCTGTTGTTGCTTTAGGGATTTTATAATTCTGTTCTGTAAATTTATTCCAAGCTGAAATGTGGGTTGAGCCCACTGGCAAGGCTCATTCAAAAGTTAAAAAAAATAAACAATTTATCTCCTCTTGAAGTTTTTTGAAGTGCTTGGAGTGAGGCATTGACCAATGTTCTCTTTTAGACACACTATTATCCAAGATCTTAAATAATTATTTTTAATTTTCCCTTGTTTTCAAAGTAGTGTCAAAAACTAAATGAAGTTAACACAGAGACTCACTGTGTTTAAGTAACTTTAAGATTGTGACATACACCAACAAAAGGAAGGATGATGAAAGTTGTTTATTACTTTCTCTGAAACCTGCTCTCAGTGAGTTTCTGTGCTGGAGTGGTGATTACAAATACCATGTGCACTCTTCCTCATCTATTTCAACCCAAATAAACCCTGGTCAATGCATTGTATGCCCACAGTTACATGTTTTAAATAGCCTTATCCAACATGAATTTTGGATAAGCAAAGCAAAGACTGTTCTCATAAAATTCATACTATTGTACGCAATGAATTTTGGTCTGTTAGGCAGACAGACCTTCTCCTAAACAAACTAGGGAAATGCAGCCTGGATGGAGCCACTTTAAAGTGGGTGCAAAACTGGTTGGAAAACCATTCCTGAAGAGTAATCATCAGTGGTTCACAATCAAGCTGGAACCATATATCAAGTGGGATCCCACAGTGATCGGTTCTGGGCCTTGTTCTGTTCAATATCTTCATCACTGATTTAGATAATGGCATGGAGAATACACTTATAAAGTTTGTAGATGATACCAAGCTCAGAGGGGTTGCAAGAGCTTTGGAGGATAGGGTTAAAATTAAAAATTATTTGGACAAACTGGAGAAATGGTAAATAGTAGAAATGAAGTAAATAGTATTAAATTAAATAAGGACAACTGCAAAATACTCTATTTCGGAAGAAACAATCAGTTGTGCACGTACCAAATGGGGAAGAACAGCCTAGGAAGGAGTACTGTGGATAGGGATCTCAGGGTCATAGTGGACCACAAGCTAAATACGAGTGAAGAGTGTAGCATAGTTGAAAAAAAACCAACCAACATCATTCTAAAATGTTCTAGCAGGAGTTTTATACACAAGTAGTAATTCTTCCACTCCAGTCCATGTTCATAAGGCCACAACTGGAGTACTGTGTCCAGTTCTGGGTGCTACATTTCAGGAAAGATGTAGACACATTGGAGAAAGTCCAGAGAAGAACAAAGGTTTTAAAAAATTGCATATGAGGGAAGATTAGGAAAAAAAAGGGCTTAATTTAGTCTGGAGACGAGAAGACTGACACAGGACTTGATAACAGTTTTCAAGTACAGAAAAGGTTGTTACAAGGAGGAAGGAGAAAAATTGTTCTTTTGAACCACAGAGGATAGGATAAGAGGCAATAGACTTAAGTTGCAGAAGGTCAATTTAGGATGGACATTAGGAAAAAGTTCCTGTTAGGGTGATTAAGCACTGGAATAAATTGTCTAGAGAGGCTGTAGAATCTCCATCACAGGAGATTTTTTAAGAGTAAGTTAGACAAACTTGTCTGGAATGGTTTAGAGCAGTGGTCCCCAACGAGGTGCCCGCGGGCTCCATGGTGCCCACCGGGGCATTTATGTGCACCTGCCTAGTAACCAGGGCTGGCCGGAGCCATTCTTGCACTCCGGGCCCTGGGCGCGTGGCGCATGCGCGATGCCGCCCCCGGGCGCGCGGCACTTGCGTGGCCCCGCCCCCGGGAGCCTGGCAGCCCCAAAAGGTTGGGGATCACTGATTTAGAGAATACTTAGTTCTGCCATGAGTGCAAGGAAACTAGACTAGAAGACCTCTCAAGGTCTCTTCCAGTCCAATGATTCTTTAATCCTATGCTCTTTTTTATGTTTGTCCATGAATGCTCTCCTCTCATTTTTATAACAGTCTGGAGTAGTGAGGGATAAATGCATTTCACTTCACTCCTTTCAGGATAGAAGATTTTCTCAGAGACCCACTTTAGATAAAAACATATGAGAGAGCTGCCCTTGACTTGCAGACCATTAGCAATATCCAGACACTGATTAGCAGAGCGCTCACAACGGGCAGCACATGTTTCTATTTGTGGTACATGTAACAAAATGTATTCCACACATGGATGGAAACAGTTAGAGGAAACATTGATGCCCACTTTATTTAGCAAACATTGTCAAACAGCTCAAACCACTCGGGTAGGCCTGAGTTCTTTCTGCTCACCAGCACCACTTTGTCTATAGCCATCCAGTTTCCATCTCAGTGGCTGGCTTTCTCCTTGCTGTCTTTTGTACCTTACAAGGCCTATCAACTGACTTTACTTCTCTGTGTTATACTACACTCCCCTGTTGTGCCAGCTGATCTGCTCTTGGGCACTCCATTGCCTCCACTGGTCACTCTGTACAGTTTACTCCTGTGCTTTTTTTCCTCCAGGCACAGCCAAACCTCAGGGCTCAGTTTCCACCCTAGCAACCTCACAGCACATTGTGTCATAACACAATGATTGCTTTTGCTACCTAGAAACATTTGTGGCTTCCAGCCACCCCTGCTGGAGGGGTTAATTAAGGACTACGATGTTTAAATAGGAGTTTCTTTGCTGGAGTTGGTTTATTGCATTCTTAACATGACTTAAGGGTAGATTGCCATGTGTTAATGTTACTATGGTTATACTGACCTCTAGGGGTTTACTTTCCATCACAGAAAGTCTGTCTTCTCCTTTAATTCCAGAACAGCTATGGCTTCCTACTTAGCTTGTGCCAAGTCAACCCTTTTCACAAGCTTTTTCATTTCTTTAGTATATCTTGGTTTCTGTAAAACAAAACAAAAAAAATGGCATTAAAACAGACACCTGAGGAAAGAAAAATTACACACCTAGTACTAGAGACGTGTTTAGGTCATATTGCAAATGGTATCAGACTTAGATGCCTGGGCACCTTCATGAGGCTGAAGACTGTCCTACGCAAAACATACAGACTCTCTGAGGTCTGTATGTTTAAAGAATGGAGAAAGTACTCTAACAATTAATTTGGTATAAATGCTTAGTTTATGGGTCACATTCTTGTTGATTCATTCATAAAACCAGTTCAAGTTCGGTATAGCCCCTAAAATGTTTTTCAAAGATTTTCTTTCCCAAAAATCAGTAATAGACAAATCAATTGTCAGGGCTAAGGATTTTACCAGCATTTTTCTTTAGCAACTCACATTTTTTCAGAGATGGTTGAGTTGCATGCAAAAACCTCAAACTAGTTTGGTTGCTTTAAACAATGTTAGTATTAAACATTTTTGTGCTCTCACAAACTGTTCAAAAAAACTGAAATGCTGCATTCCATCATCTTGATTAGGCAATGTTGGCATATTGGGAAAAGTATTTAATCTAATTACACAAACTACTGAGCACATGATTTCAGTTAAAAGGTCCTAAATTTTTTTCAGGGGGCACTAGCATAACTACTAGAACAACATGTTCCATTAGTTAAAAGAAACCTTTATGATGGTAACATTATATCTATATTAGCCATATAAAGAAGAAGATAGTCAATTTTCTATTTTCTGTCCCTCAGATGCTTCAGCACTAGAATTTATATATTTTTTCTCTCTCAAACCAGACAAAAATAAAAGTTTGCTTAAACTTTTCAAAAAGCTTACGTTCAAGCAGAGACCAAGTTGAAAGTTTGGAAAAAAGTTATGAGAGTCTGAAAACCATAGATCTAATGGAAATACTCAGACAATGGCTGTCGCTATAACTACTGCTGTTACTAGCCCAACCATTATAATCATAGCAACGTAGTCTATCAGGGTCAAAAACATACTGTCTAAATTTGGAAATTTATGCTGGCTTCATGCCCTAAATGGAACTTCCCTATTACTACTTTTGCTGCATCTGGAATTGCCAGATAATCAGGAAATCCGTAGGTGGAGAATGGGAAATCCTATATTTCTAATCTGATTTGATAAGGAATTCCACTGTGGAAAATCATAGAAAGGACCTTCCATGGATATTTACACCAAAGAAAATAAATAACAGATTTTAAGTTACAATGAATTGTTGAGTTGTATCTGGAGCTTCTGCCTCTACTCTTATATCTCAACCTTGCTGTATTGTCTTCTTTGATTAGGTTTCTTTCTGTAGCTTAACAAATGTATTTTGTGTTATCACCACACTGTAAATAAGCAGCCGCCTTTTAGTTTTTGACCTTTTAATTATTATTTTAAAAAATAAAATAAATAAATAAAATAAAAATAAGAACCCTGCTTCAGCACACATTGTCTTATTGCAAAATTTTGCACTTCAGTATCCCCATTTTTATCAGGAGTAACTTAATTGAGGTAAATACACCTATTTTACAATGGTGTAAATGCAAGAGAGGAAAACCAGAATTAAAATTGGTTAGACTGGCTAAGTTCATATTCATCAACATAAAATACATAAAAGACCCATTTTGTGCAATCTGGTTACTTTGAAATATGCAGATAACTTGAACTAAATGGGCAACCAGCCATAGATTCAGTTATGAAACTGGAATTATCTGACATTTGCAGAGAAGGTAGTACATTGTAGGGCCTCTCACTTCCTACACAGATCCCAACTCAGAGAGCACTCCGAGTTCCCAGAAAAAGGGACAAATATTCCACTAAGGGAATTACCTCCATACAGAGTTGGGAATATCCATGTGCAGAAGGTCCCTGTAGCTGGCCAGCTCTCAGCCCAGACTCAACCTTTATGTTTTCAGATGTCTTGCCCCCATGGGTGGTTGGTGCAGCTGGGTCAGGCAGGCCCCCAGCCCCACCTAGAGCCCCTTCCCCTCTGCTGAGGCCCCGCCCCCCGCAGGGAGGAGGCAGGGCAGTGTGCCAAGTGTGCCCCCCCCAAGGGGAAGGGAAGAGACGGGAGGGGGCAAGCATGCCCATGCCCCTCCCCAGCTCCCCAGCCTCTCTGGAGCACTGGGGGAGGGAGGAGGGTGCACGGTGTGTCTCCCACCTCCCCAGAGCACCGGGGGAAGGAGGGCATGTGGTACGGATCCAGCACCAGAGAGGGAGGAGGCCACATGACTCCAGACTGCCTGGCCAGGAGCAAAGGAAGGCAGGCACTGGGGGCAGCCACACTCCACCCCCAAAACACCTACAGTAGGCATTCTTGGGGCAGAGTGTGGGTGAGGCCATGTCTGGTGATTTGAAAAGGCAAAGCCTACCCTTGCCTAGGCTACCAGATGCCTACGCTTGCCCCTGGATTCTCTCTAAATCTCTGCTTGTGGACAAACTCACTTCCCTACAGAAGCTGGGCTCACTCACAAGGTCCTTTTGGAGTCTAATTGTCTCCTGTGTCCAGCTTTACTTCTTTAAGCTCCCCTTATCCAAGCAGAGTATCTGCAGGTTTACCTAATTGGCACTGCCCAAGTGCAGAGATCCTGGTTATGTTTGCTGTCAGTGAGAGGTGCCATCTTCTGTCACAGTCCTGTGTGCATAGTCTGGGGGACACAGAGCACTAGTTTCTGTTGGTTTGTGTTACAAACTACAACATACACAGAAATAAACAAGTGGGGCTCAGTCTTACAGGAGTTTTGTATGTTAGAGAGCTAAAATGATCAGATCTAGAAGCTTTTCCTCCTCAAAAGGCTGAAAAAGTAGAGAGCAGCACAAATGTTGTTCACTTAGAATTCACTTGATTTTTTTAAACTCTTGTCTGTAAACATAGGAGGAATTTAGCCAGTAGCTCTAAACATATTCTGTTGCTAGGTGCAGTCTAAAACCAAATCCCAGAGCTGCCTCAGCTCATATTAGAGTGAGCAGTGCACTGACGCAGCTTAATGAGCGGCTAAGGAAGCTACTCTCCACTCCAGTTCCATTTTCCCTAGGGCACAGAGCTACCTGAAATGCAATATGAAGCATTTTTGTAGTTTCCCAGCTCCGCCTTAATAAGTATGAACTAGAATTTGCCCTAAAAAACCCCAAAAGCACAAAAGGCAAACTTAAATGAGTGATAGGATGAAAGAAATCAAAGGAATTGAATTCAGATAATGTACCTATTAGAACTGCTTGTGAATTTTCTGACAAAACAGTTTCAGTAGAGTTTACCAATTCTTTGAACCTGAAATGTTTCACAGAAACAGCTTACAATTGACAAACTTTTGTCAAATCACTGGTGAAGAGGAAGATAGAACCCTTCCTGGTTTCCTGGTAGGCTGTTCCAGCCAATGTTTCCAAGGTCCATGACACTGAGAAACTGTATCAGTGTTTCCAGAGAGCAATTTTCATGGAAGTTCTGGTTCACAAGAAATCTGAACAAAACCAAATTTCTAAATATTGAGATTTACTGCCAACTGGAAAACCTGAGTTTTGGCCAAATTCAGTGCCAATAATGAAAAATGTTATATAAAGCACTCTGCATACCAAACCCTTATGTACTATAGCATGATAAACTCCTAACTTCTGTTTTTCAGATACGCAGTAAATAATCATGATCTTCCATTTATATAAAATGTCAGATTAATTTATTTACTGTGTTGCTCCTTCAGTCCCAGAGTGATTTGTAATCTATGCACAGTTGCCCGAGAGCCTGGTTCTGCAGGAGCAGAGCTGCTATTACAGCTCAGAGTGATGTGATAAAGCAATTCAGACCAGAGCTGGAATTTGTCCAGGACACTGAATTTGAGATCTTTACTTTATGAAGAGCATAAATAGCCACACCTGGCCAGGAACTTTATAAAGCAAAATTTGGCACCCTGCTGTCTCCTTGCACAATTCAGTACATTTCAGTACTATTTGAAAAGGAAGAGTCTGGTCTACTTAGATATATTTATTAGGACAAATTTCCATGGTTTCAGATAATGCCACCTACCTGACAACATCACAAAAGTATAGGTTGTGTCTATGCTAGCCTATCTTCCTCCTCACCGATTATTTGACAGAAGTTTGTCAACCATAAGATGTTTCTGTGAAGAATTGGTAAATTCTATTGAAACTATGTTTTGTCAGAAAATTCACAATCAGTTCTAATAGGTACATTATGTGAATTTAAATCCTTTGTTTTCAACTAATGTTGCATAACTATTGAAAATAGTTTGATTTTGTCATTTTACTTGCATTGCTTTATTACACCATGGCTCTGCCTATGATCACATAGGGCCCAATTCATCTCTAGGTTAACTATGAAATCAGTGGAATCACAATATGAAAGCATATGGCCCAGGAGTTCTAAAAGCACTTTAGGTACCTTTAGTTTGAAAGGTGTGAATAATTATTCCAAATCAATTCACATTAGCTTGATAATAACTCTGTATTTGCACTGCATAATGAAAGTACAAAATAAAACGCAAATATGCAACACCCGTGCATAATGTTCTTATATTACATGGGGTAAATCCTATACTCAGTGCACAGCTGAATTAAATGGGCTGTGCACAGAGTAGGTCTGAGGTAGTCATTGGTGAAAGGAATCTTCCTCCTCGCACTACAGAATAGTAGTGCTACTATTCTGTAGCTACTATTGCAGCAACAGGTTTCACATCTTTTGGACTCCAACTGATATAACCCAACTACCATACACAGACCAGGCCCATAAACCATAGCCCAGCTCCTTCAACATCCCCAGCACACTTCAGAGGAGAAACCGTCCGTGGAGCTATGCTCCAAAGGATGCAACAGGTGTGTATATATTGTGCAACCTGCCTATATTCCTCTCACCACACTCCCCATGCTGCAGAACTGCCAGCCACTCTGCAAATGGGTGTTTGGACAAGATTAGCCACATATAGATTAGGGTGAGCTACTAAACAGTTAGTTATGCTTTGAAGATAAACACCTTTTAGGACTCATGTTTCACTAGGCAGGGCATATTATCTCTCCTGGTTCTGCAGATTAGGTCAATCAAATAGGCAATATTCCCAAATGAAAAATCAAGTAAAGCTGCACTCTCAATTTTATCAACTTAGAAAATAAAACAAAAAAAAATCCATTTTTCAAACCTGATCAATTACACCGCCATAAAAAGATTGTAGTTCTTTCATATAACACATCAAACACAACAGCAATCTATAGAGTCATAAACTGCTTTTATTCACCTCAATATTATGTGATTCACCTTTATACTTTACTGCCACTTGACCTTAACCTTTGATTTTGCTACTGGAATTCCCTGCAACCTTAGCCAAAATAAACAACTCAAGTGCAGGGCAATCCTTTCCAATATCAGTTTACACTTCACTCATTGAAACACATATTCCCTTTATTTTTTTTACATATTTGATTTCCTGATTCCTCTTGCTGGTCAAGAGAGCCAATGCACTGTGTAAGCTTGCCATATTCTATTCAATTAATACAATTATCTTCATTATCAGATTCTTTCCCCCACAAATAAAAAGTTAGGTTAAAAGGGGTAAAAAATAAGAGTGATGTCATCCTAGGGGTCTACTAAAGGCCACCTACCCAGGTAGAAGAGGTAGATGAGGCTTTTTTTAAACAACTAACAAAATCATCCAAAGCGCAGGATTTGGTGGTGATGGGGGACTTCAGCAATCCAGACATATGTTGGGAAACTAACACAGCAGGGCACAGACTATCCAATAAGTTTTTGGACTGCACTGAAGACAATTTTTTTATTTCAGAAGGTTGAAAACGCTACTGGGAAGAAGCTGTTCTAGATTTGATTTTAACAAATAGGGAGGCACTGGTTGAGAATTTGAAAGTGGAGGAAGCTTGGGTGAAAGTGATCATGAAATCATAGAGTTCACAATTCTAAGGAATGGTAGAAGGGAGAACAACAAAATAGAGACAATGGATTGCAGGAAGGCAGATTTTGGTAAGCTCAGAGAGCTGGTAGGTAAGGTCCCATGGGAAGCAAGACTAAGGGGAAAAACAACTGAAGAGAGTTGGCAGTTTTTAAAGGGACATTATTAAGGGCCCAAAAACAAGCTAATTCCACTGTGTAGGAAAGATAGAAAGTATGGCAAAAGACCGCCTTGGCTTAACTAGGAGATCTTTTATGTTCTAAAAATAAAAAAGGAGTCATATAAAAAGCGGAAACTAGGACAAATTACAAAGGATGAATATAAGCAAACAATACAGGTATGCAGAGGCAAGATTAGAAATGCAAAGGCACAAAATGAGCTCAAACTAGCTACAGACATAAAGGGAAACAAGAAGACTTTCTATAAATATATTAGAACGAGGAGGAAGACCAGGGACAGGGTAGGCCCATTGCTCAGTGAGGAGGGAGAAACAACAACAGGAAACTTGGAAATGACAGAGGTGCTTAATGACTTCTTTATTTCAGTCTTCACCAAGAAGTCTGCAAAAGCAATGAGGAGTCCTGTGGCACCTTAGGGTATGTCTACACTTGCACCCTAGTTCGAACAAGGGATGCAAATGTAGCCGACTGAAATTGCTAATGAAACGGGGATTTAAATATCCTGCATTTCATTAGCATAATCTCGCCCATGCGCTATTCCGATCGCCAGCTGATTCAAACCAGGAAGTGCACTTCGGGCCATGTTAGTTCGAATCAAACCCCTTGGTTCCAACTAATGTTACTCCTCAAAAAATGAGAGGTGCTCATTACAGTTCATCTGCAAATTTGACACCATCATTTTAGGATTAAACAAAGACTGTGAATGGCTAGCCAACTACAAAAGCAGTTTCTCCTCTCTTGGTGTTCACACTCCACATCAGCTGCTAGAAGTGGGCCTCATCCTCCCTGACTGAATTGACCTCGTTATTTCTAGCCTTATTCTTGATTGGAACTCTTTTCTTATGCCTGTATATTTATACCTGCCTCTGGAATTTCCACTACATGCATCTGACGAAGTGGGTCTTTGCCCACAAAAGCTTATGCTCCGATAAATCTGTTCGTCTATAAGGTGCCACAGGACTCCTCGTCGCTTTTGCAGATTCAGACTAACACAGCTACCTCTCTGATATTTGACACCAAAAAGTCTAATGATGAAGGAATGCCTAACATAGTAAATGCTAGTGGGAGTGGAGTAGGTTTAGAACATAAAATAAAAAAAGAACAAGTCAAAAATCACTTAGAAAAGTTAAATGTCTGCAAGTCACCAGGGCCTGATGAAATGCATCGTAGAATACTCAAGGAGCTGATGGAGGTATCTGAGCCTTTAGCTATCATCTTTGAAAAATCATAGAAGATGGGAGAGATTCCAGAAGACTGGAAAAGGGCAAATACAGTACCCATCTAAAAAAAGGGAAAGAACAACAACCCAGGAAACTACAGACTAGTCAGTTTAACTTCTGTGCCAGGAAAGATAATGGAGCAAGTAATTAAAGAATTCATCTGCAGACACCTGGAAGATAATAAAATGATAGTTAACAGTCAGCATGGATTTCTAAAGAACAAATCATGTCAAACCAATCTGATAGCTTTCTTTGACGGGATAACAAGTCTTGTGGATAAGGAAGAAGTGGCGGACATGGTATACCTAGACTTTAGTAAGGCATTTGATATGGTTTCACATGATCTTATCAATAAATTAGGCAAATACAACTTAGATGGGGCTACTATAAGGTGGGTCCATAACTGGCTGGATAACCATTCTCAGAGAGTAGTTATTAATGGTTCCCAATCCTGCTGGAAGGGCATAAAAAATGGGATTCCGCAGGGGTCTGTTTTGGGGTCGGTTCTGTTCAATATCTTCATCAACAATTTAGATATTGGCATAGAGAGTACCCTTATTAAGTTTGCAGATGATACCAAGTTGGGAGGGGTTGCAGCTGCTTTGGAGGAGAGGGTCATAATTCAAAATGAAGAAACTGGAGAAATGGTCTGAGGTAAACAGGATGAAGTTTAATAAAGGAGAAATGCAAAGTGCTCCACTTAGGAAGGAACAATCCATTTCACACATACAGAATGGGAAGCGACTGTCTAGGAAGGAGTACTGCAGAAAGGGATTTACGGGTCATAGTGGACCACAAGAAAAATTTGAGTCAACAGTGTGATGCTGTTGCAAAAAAAAATAACATGATTCTAGGATGCATTAACCGAAGTGTTGTGAGCAAGACAAGAGAAGTCATTCTTCCGCTCTATTCTGCACTGATTAGGCCTCAATTAGAGTACTGTGTCCAGTTTTGGGCACCACATTTCGAGAAAGATGTAGAGAAATTGGAGAAGGTCCAGAGAAGAGCAATAAGAATGATTAAAGGTCTAGAGAATATGACTATGAGGGAAGACTGAAAGAATTGGGCATGTTTAGTTAAGAAAGGAGAAGACTGAGAGGGGACATGATAGTGGTTTTCAGGTATCTAAAAGCAGGGCCGTCCTTAGGCATATGCAGAATAGGCAGTTGCCATGGGCACCAGTATTTCTGGGGCACCACTCTGCTGGGACGCAGCATATGTAAGCAGGGGCTACACTACTACTTGCTATCAGCCAGCTAAAAGGAGAGCTGCCCTGGGGGGTGGATGTGGTCACTCCAATTGTTTGGCTCTGCAAGATAATTAACTGTTAACTGTTGACACCTAAATACAGCTCATGCCAGGAGGGGGAAGGAATCCGAGGTGTGGTTATGTAAATCCAGTTCAGCCAGGGCTGATGGAGGATCAATGTTGGAATGGAATGTTGTGTATTGTAACTAATTTGGGGCTGTTGTGGGGGTCACAAATCATGCTACCCCTAAATGTGGGAACTGTAAAATATGACACCAGTGCTTGCAGGAGAGACACCATCATTGTAAGAGGTCTCAGAGGAACAAGCCTCCCCACTGCCAGAGTTGAGTGAACTGAGTTGGGGTGGAAAGGGCTTGAGAGCTGAGTCAGCCTGCTTCATGCCTGCCAGGTGGGAGCTGAAAGACTGGCTCAACCTGCCCCTTTCCTCCTGGTTTTAAGGACAGACCTAAAGCAGATTCCCTGAGGAGTCTTTTTGCTAGTCCAGTGGAAGCTGGAATCTTTTACCAGCCTAGGTGATGGCTAAAGAGTTGAAATCACTAAGAGCTGAAATCACTTGTTTGGCTGGGAGCCAGACCCATTGCAGCCAGTGGAGTGGCTGGTGGGAATGACCGGCTGGTGGGAGGGGCCAGCGGACTACAGGAGTAGCACAAAGATGGCCTAGCCTCAGGCTTAAGGAGGGGAGTCATCTGGATGATGTGTCAGTGTCTGCACTGACTGGACAGAGCTGTAAGTGGGGCATCTGAAGTGGGGTACGGAGAAAGTTTGGGTAAATGAACTCTGTTTCGGTATTTTCCCAAGATAATGCCATGTGACTTCTCTCTCTTTCATTAAAAGTTTTTTTTCTTCACTCAGGCTACGTCTACACTGGCAGCTTCTTGCTCAAGAACTCTTTTGTGGAAGAGTTCTTATGCAAAAACTCTTCCAGAAGAGAGTGTCTACACTGCCATGTGCTTTTGCGCAAGAGCATCCATGGCAGTGTAGATGCTCTCTTGCGCAAGAAAGCTCTGATGGCCATTTTAACCATTGGGGCTTCTTCCGCAAGAAATTCATGTTGCCCGTCTACACTGGCCTCTTCTGGAAGAGCTCTTGTGCAAGAGAGCTTATTCCTCATGGGGAGAGGAATAACTCTTCCAGAAGAAGCCCTGTTTTCCAACGCTATGCTGTAAATTTACTTCTGGAAGAACACTCGTGCAGTGTAGACAGCCGGCAAGTTTTTGCGGAAGAACAGCTGTTCTTGTGCAAGAAGCTGCCAGTGTAGACGTAGCCTCAGACTCTGTGCTTGCGAGTGGGGAAGCATTGCCTCTCAGAGGCGCCCAGGGGTGTGTGAATTTCCCAGGCTACTGGGTGGGAGCTCGAGCCGGTTCTGTGTGAGATTGACCCCTAGGCTATATCTACACTGGTGGCTTCTTGTGCAAGAACATCTTGCGCAAGGGTTCTTGTGTAAGAATTCTTGCACAAGAAAACGTCCACACTGCCACATGTGAGCAGTGCTTTTGCGCAAGAGCATCCATGGCCGTGTGGACGCTCTCTTGCGCAAGAAATCCCTGCCGAGCATCCACACTGCCCTCTTGCGCAAGAGCTCCTGCGCAAGAAGGCTTACACCTGTTAAAAAAGAGCGTAGCTCTTGTGCAAAGAAGCCCTCTCTTACCACGCCATCCTGTACATCTTCTTGTGCAAGAGCGGGTGGGCAGCCGTTCTTGCGCAATAATCCGCCAGTGTAGACATAGCCCTAGATATTGAACCCAGCCCTGGTTGCTGCTAGGCCTACCCGGCGGAAGGGTTACACATGTAACAGCAGGGCTGGGTCCTAGAGAGGGCCAAATGCACTGCCTGCAGCACAGTCTGAGGGAAGGGATTGCCTGCTGGGGTCTCTGGGAAGGGGAGGGGTGGAAGAGCAAGTCAGGCATAGGGGCACCAGTTTAATAATCCCACCTAGGGCACCATAAATCCTAAGGACGGCCCTGTCTAAAAGGGTGTCACAAGGAGGAGGGAGAAAAATTGTTCTCCTTGGCCTCTGATGGTAGGACAAGGAGCAAAGGGCTCAAACTGCAGCAAGGGAGGTTCAGGTTGGACATTAAGAAAAACTTCCCAACTGTCAGGGTGGTTAAACACTGGAATAAGTTGCCTAGGGAGGTTGCAAAATCTCCATCTCTGAAGATATTTAAGAGCAGGTTAGATAAATGTCTATCAGGGATGGTCTAGACAGTACTGGGTCCTGCCATGTGGGCAGGGGACTGGACTCGATGACCTCTCGAGGTCCCTTCCAGTCCTAGTGTTCTATAAATCTAATTTCAACGTGTCATAGAAAAAAATTATGTATAAAAATATGTAATGGTGATAACTTTGAACCAACTTTACTGACTTTATTCAAACTTGAATAATTTTCCTCTCTCCTCAAGAGCTTCGCAACATGCCAAAATTCACATTTCTAGCTTTGTCCATTTTTTTAATTTTGTAAGGGAAAATCTTTCAAGTGAAACGTGTGAAAGATGTGTATTGTTTTCATGCACACAATACTTGAACAAGTTTTGCTGAAACTACAGTGGTCATGAACTTGTGAATTGCTTTTATGCATATAAATTAGAAGCTGGACGTTTTTGGTATTGCTGAGTGCTTTAGCACCACTTAAAGATACACTATCATGTATTTTAATCTTAGAAGATAGGCAAGTTCTTATATAATTTGCACAGCAACGTGTACCAGAGGAGTAGGTTTTCCAAAGTATAGTAACACATTGGGTGCGTCTACACAGCAGGACTTAACTCGAAATAAGCTATGCAAATTGAGCTACATCAATTACGTAGCTTATTTCGAAATTGGGACTGTCTACACAGCACTTTTCCTCTGACTGCCCTTACTTCTCATATAATCAGGGTTACAGGAGTCAGAGTAAGCAGTCCTCCAGCTTGACAGTATTTCGACATTATTTTGAAATAATGTTGCTGTGTAGATTTACTACTCTAACTGGCCCAGGTAAACCTTGCTACAGCAAACTAGAAGTTTCATAATGTGCATTAACACTCTGAAATATGGTCTCTAGAGCAGTGTGCCCACTTTTTATACCGCAGGTTGGCAAAACCATTCACAAACTTTTGGCAGACTGGTAACATTTTAATTGCATATTTATCACACAAATAATGAATATGCAAATATGCAAGCAGCATGTTAGCAGTACACCAAAATATGTACCCCAGCCAGGGCCAGCCTTAGGGATAATGGCACCCTGAGCATACTTGTATGTTGGTGCCCCTGCCCCCCCTACCTGGGCATAGTGTCCCCCATTTCCCTTGGCTGCCATGGACTTCTCCCTCCGGACTCCAATCCTGTGCCCCCTTTGCCATTAACTCCTGCCTCTCTTGCACCCTAACTGCTACCCTATGCCACTAACACCAACATTTTGTCACCTTCACCCCCAACTTCTGCACTTCCCTCCCACTTGTACCCTCAGCTCCAACCCTGTTTTTGCCGGTGTGTCTACCACATTGACTCCCTGCCCAGTATCACTCAATATCTTATGTAAGGATGTTAAGTATCAGGTAATTGACTAATCAAATAGTCGATGCATTTTTACATTGGCTATTCAATTAATCAATAGGGCACCTCCGCCTTTGAAGTGTAGCAACAGCCCTAGGGCTGTTCCTGCACTTTGAAGGTGAAAGTGCGGAAGCCCGCAGTCAGCTGGGGACTTCCCCGCTGACCCCGGGCTCTGTGCGGTGCTGCTGCTTTAAAATGCCACATCGATGTTTCAAAGCAGCAGTGCTGCATGGAGCCCAGAGGCAGTGGTGGAGTCCTGGGCTCCATGTAGCACTGCTGATTTGAAATGCTGTGACGAGCCCAAGTTAGTGGTTTTTGTGGCCCTCCCCAGACTGTGGGGTTGGGACAAAAATGGGGGGGTTCAGTGTGTGGGACAGGGCTGCCAGTGAGAGGAATGGGGGTGCAAGATCTGGGCAGGAGGTGGGATAGGATGAAGGGGGCAGAAGCAGGCTGGGAGCAGGGTGTCTGGCCTGGGGGGGAGGGTGCAGGATCAAGGGGAGGTGCAGTGTGTGGCCAGGAGGGAGGGTGCAAGAGCAATAGTGAGTTCAGAAACAGGCTGAGGGTAGGGTGTCTGGCCAAGGAGAGGGTGCAGGAGCAGGCTGGAGGAAAGGGGTCTCGGCAGGGTGGTGGTGCATGAGCAGGCTGGGGGGTGCGCGGGTCTGGGCATGAAGGAGGGGGGCCTCTTACTTGCCTTCATGCCTTGTGCCAGTCCCAGGAACTGCCTCTGCTGCTCCCATTGGCCTGATTCCATTGACACAATCTGGTTCATGGGAAGAAGCACTCCTCCTCCTCTTTCCTCCGGTTGGGGGAATAGCAGTGCGTCTGCTGGGGGAGGGGGAGTGCTTCTTCCCCAAGAGCCGGATCGCACATCCAAGCTTAGGGCTTTCTCTCCCTCACCACCACCCCAGTGGGAAGCCAGCACTGGTGCTTCAACCACATTACTAAATGCACTGGTCTTTTGGTTAATTTAACTGGGCAATTCATTTGATCTAACCTGTCCCCTTTGCAATTTACTTCCTATTTTAAAACATAACTGTATTGCTTATTAACACTGACATTTATTCTGCATACTACATTATGAGCAGATATTTTGTTTGTTTCTAAATAAAATCTAAGGGGGGGAATGGTGTTTAATAACTATGGGAAAATACACTTGAGAACTAGTGAAGTGTCTTTCAGTGTAGAATGGCATTCAATAGCAATTAACTAACCATTTGACTCAGCCTGCTTTGCTGCCTAGATTTTACCCATGAAAGTTCACGATCCAATACCAAGGTTTACAGGAGCAGTTGACAAAGGCTTCCCTTGTCGACCGCGCCACGTCTAGACTGCCGTGCTGTGCCGGATCAGCTGATTGTCGGCACAGTGCGGCAGTCATTTTTATTTTAATGAAGCAGGGATTATTTAAATCCCCGCTTCATTGACTATGTCGGGTAAACTACTTTACATGGCTCCGTCAACGGAGCCATGTAGTCTAGACACACCCTAAGGTGCCACAGGACTACTCGTTATTTTTAAAACTTTTTGTAACTAAAGTATTTAGAATAGGCTATTAAGAGCTGCTTCCACTAAACTCTCATTGAACACAACTTACTTTGGTGAAGAGTGTGTGGGAGTGAAATAAGATTTTGCTCAAAATAAATAATCAGTGGCAAAGAACTCAGATCATGGTAATTTTAAGGAAAAGTTTTTCTTATACTGGTAGAATGCAAATAACTTGTAGTGATACTCATAGATAAATACTGCCCCTCACAGATCCAGTACAAGAACCCAGATAAAAACAAACAATCTGCAGATTAAAGGTCAAATTATTGCAAATTATTGTTCTAGTCCTATCCAAGATGTTCTCCATACTTCCTTCTTTGAATTTAAATAATAAATGTCAGGTTCATCTACAAGAGAGATCAATTTGAATTAATATGAGGACTACATGGACATTTTATGAGAATTATTCTAGATTTTTAAAAATGCAGTCTTAGACACTATTTCTGCCCTGACTATCTCTGGGAGCTTTTCAATCTCATTTTTAGTTCTATTAAAATGTTTCACAGCTCTGTTGTCATGTGAAAAGCCCACAACCCCAGCTAAGGAAACAGACAGACTGCACGAGTTTACAAATCAAACAGAAGATTCAGTCATGCACAAAGTACTGCTAAATGCACCAAGTTAAAATACTAGGGGCATATATTTTGTGCTAAGCTCTGGCAGGTCTAGAAATCAGCAGGCATTAATAACAATGTGATCTGGCTCGTGGGGAAGCAGCACTGCCAGGGCACTGCTGTTCCCACAACCAGGAGGAGAGGAAGGGGCAGTGCTTCTGCCCCTCAAGCCGGATCACACAGAGAGGCTCGGGGCTTTCTCTGCCCCTCCTTTCCCCAGTGAGAAGCCAGCGCTGGTGCTCCAATCGTGCAGGGGAGGAAGGGTGCAGCAAGGCAGGAGGGTGAGGCTGCAGCAGCCTATAAGCCAGCTGCTGTGCAACGGCTCAGGGGGCCAGGGTGTACCCCAGCCATTGCCTCCAGAGTCACTGAGAACAGTTGGCTTCAGCTGCGGCAGCCGGGCAGCCAGCAGTTTGTGACCCAGTACTGGTCTGTGGACCGGCTGTTGGGAACCGCTGGTCTCGAGAAAGCTTTCAGTTTGTACCAACAGAATCTAGAGGGACCAGTTAGAGCCAAATATGTATTGGTGTGTTTTAGAAATCACACCCCTCTGGCCAGGACACCCATGGTCATGTCATGTCAGAAGAAAATGTTTCATACAACCCAGTATTAACAGAAATGCCTTATTTTAAAGGGTCTGTTTAAAGAACAAGATTTTGCAGGATAACTACATTATGGTACTACAAGTTGCACCTCCCTGGTCCTGCACCCTCGGGTTCTGAGTGGTCCCAAAGGAGGGAATTTGCCGGATGAGGGGAGGTCAGGCTTTGGGCTCTCCCGGGGCTCCCCTCCTGGCCACTGGCCTGACTAGCATGCTACCTTGGGTTGCTGGCAGAGCTCCACTCCTGGCCGCTGTACCACTCTGGCCAGTGAGGCTCCGCACCCCAGCTAGTGTAGTTCCGCTCTTGGCTGGCAGGGCTCCCCACCCAACCCTGTTCCACGTGCTGGTACCAGTTGCTGGCTGGGCTTCCTGCTCCCAGGCCACTGACCCTCCAGGCCACCTGCCAGCTGAGCTCCCAGCTGCTGGCAACCTCTGTGGCTGGGGCACTCTGGTCCAGCAACATCCATGATCTGGCACAAAGGTTCAGCCAGTAGCATAATAGATCAAACTATCTGATGATAATCTATTTTTCATTTTGTTAGCTAAACAAAGTAATTGTAAGCAAACATGATGATAAAGCATATTTGTTTCTGAAATTCGTCAATAATCTAAAGTTACTTTGGTAAAATAGTATTTCATATATTATTATATTTTAACCTGTCCATGACTTTTTAATAGTATAGAGATAAAAACAAACCATGTAACAAAATATGCACTGTACTTTATTTTATGCATAATATTGTCTACATATTATGCTTGCCTTTTTCTGCAAGTAATCTACTAACAAACTGCTCGTGCAAGGAAGGTAAGCAAGATTAAGTCCCAGCATGAAGCATAATTGCATATGTGTTGCTTACATAACTTGATTCAAGATCATTTCTATGTCTATTTAATATTTAAATATTTACAATTATAATGTAAACAAATATTTGCCACTTTAAGAAATATTTAAATAAGGATCAAAGAGACTAAAATATTTTATGGATGGCCTCATTCGACTTATTCCAAATGTAATGCTCCAGTTATGTGCTTTCCCTTATATGTCTTCTGAAAAAGTGCCCGACTGCAAATGTCTTCGGAACAACAGAGAAAAGAAAGGGATCATGTCTGTTTATTTTACCCTGAGGAGTGTTAAATGGTGGCACCATGCAGGCAAGTCCTGAACTCTTTTCTCTTTCTCATCAGTATTTTGCATTTTGTGGCACCTGCTGACTCAGTCAGCTGCCAAAAGCACTGCTGGCACCACGTTGTACAAAACAACAAAGAAAACAAATACACTAGAACGTTGGCTTGGCTGTCTGATGCACTGAATACACAAAGAACAGCAATACCGTCTGCACCCTGCCAATAACTAAAGCATCTCACTGAAGCATGGCAATGTCTCTAATTTAATGGTGACCTACAAAGCAGGGAGTTCATCAGGGGGCGGAAGAAGGATGCCTATATGGCCTTTCCTGCATGTTGTAATACATAAATCAAAAGATTCTTCCCTTACTCCTGGTCTGTTTCCCCACCCCCATAATAGTGCTATTAAATCATAGCTTTCATTTCTAATATATGTAGATAGTAAGCTCTGTGGAGCAGGAACTCACAGTTACTACAATGATGAGTGTGGTATAAAGAACCTATATAGACCAGATATTTGTTATGTGTTTGTACAGCACATTGAAGAATTGGTGTCTCATCCATGACTAGGGCCTCTAGGTACTACCACAACAGAAATAACTAACAGATTAAGTTTATACTGGGAAACTCTTTGGAGGCCTGTTACTAACATGAGATAGGATATCACGTTCTAGTGAGGACCTGAACAGAGGTTTTCCCAATAGAGGGAGACAATGGGAAGTCTATGTTTAAATGTTTGGTTGTTTTGTGTTAAAAAAAATCAATGTAATGGAGTTTCTGGTCAAAACACTCAAAATAAAAATAGTCCTGGGTGAAACTTACTCCCCTGCAGACAACCTGCCCTAGGCCCTTGTGCATTGTCTAAGCCCTGATTAAGCACTTATCTCAGGGTTTAAATGGAGCTTGATTACACTGCCTAAGAGGGATGGGTAAAGTTTAATAAGCTCCATCAGAACTGCCAAAGAGAGAAGACAGCTTTTTTTTTTATTAAATGCAGTATTAGCTAATTGCATAGTCTTTCTGAAAGCCCTACTTCACCTGGGTCACGTACAGCAGTTCAGTACAGGTATTAACAGTCCCTCCCATAGAAGTGACACGATAGTTATCTTTATAACAAGACCACCAGTAACTGGCAAATTTCAGCCCCTGGGAGAGATATGAAACCTGTAGCTCCAGTTCCAGCCTACTGAGAGGTCACTGTTCCACTCTCATTCTTTAGAAATACTAGCTCTTCCTGTTTTTGCTGGAAGACCAAAGTGAAAACACTTTTAAAGCACAACAAAAGCCACTCTTACATGCTGTACGGAAAGAGAGCAAATATGTAATTTTTCTGGCAATGCTGTTAATCTTTCTTTGTATTTTAGAAGAGAAGACAAATAATAATCTACATGAGCAAGCACATAATGAGTAGCTATAGAAATACAAGTGGATCCCTAAAATGCAGGATATGGCTCTGTGGTGAATAATGCATGGTGCATAAATGTTAGTTTTGATTCGTTAAGGCCCTCACTCAGTATGTGCAGAACTTTAAAATAGATTCATAGTCCCACTGAAGTCACTGAGATTGTACATATGCTCAGGTACTTGACTGAACCAGGGCTTAAGACTGTCTATCCAGTCCCTCCCTTATTGGAGGGAGAGGGCAGAAAGACCTGGAGGCTGGATCCTAGGAATGGATATGCTATTTTAGGAGTTCTGGTTTTTACATGCAACAACAAAAACACACATATGAACAGGGCCCAGGCATTTTTAGCACCATTTATGCTCCTGGCTTACTGTCATTGCTGGAAAATAGGTACAACATTGTTAATGCAAACAAGCTACTCATTATGGGGTTTGTGATGCGAGCGGTAACTTGTTTAAACAGCTTAGAGAGGCCAGTGGAGAACAAAATAATTACCATCAGGGTTAGTCTAAAAAAGTATTTCATGTCTTTCTACCTCATACATGTACTGTGAAAGCTTATTTCTATAAGTATGCTTTGGAGGAAAAAAATGATTTAATATAGTTCCAGGTCATTTATTGTTTGCGGGAAAGGAAAAGAGGAGAGGAGGGTGGCAAAGGAATGGTGTGTTTTATAAATAAAACAATCTCTGCCAAAAACACCTTCATTCACACACACAAAATATCAATCAACCCAAAGCCTTCCAAGAGACTACAGTGTGCAACATATTGGATCAGATAATGTTAAGGTTTCATAATGTGGAAATAATATACTAGCCAAGAAAGCACAACCCATCTGGACAGCTAGCAACTATTCACAAAGATAGTCACTATGTAAACAGTAGCTTAAATTACAAGGTAAATGGAAATCAGCAGGAGAGTGGATAATACTGGAAGGAAAGTAGTTCATAGCAAAAAAAAAAAAAAAAAAAAAAAAAAAAAAAAAAAAAATGTAACTGGACAAAACCAGAAAATATTTAATATACAAGTACCTAGAAACAAAAATCGAAGTGCACTTTCCCAAATGTCTGTACAATTAGCGGTCCCCTCTGTTTTCTAACAGTTTGCCAGCTGTGGTGCAGTGAAAATGCACCCAGGGCCCAGTCCTGCAGACCTTCATGCAGCTGAGTAGCCATATTGACTTTATTGTAGGATTATCCACATCCTAAAGGGCTGCAGATAAGTCCTAAGCCTTTTTGCAAGAGAACAAAGGGGGAAAGGCAGTTTCACATGGTGACCTTTCCTTTGTTTGTCAGTGGTTGGCAATGGGGAAAGCTGACAGGACATCTGTCATGCTGCATTTTGTCCAAGGATTTAAAAAAACAAAAAGTGACCAAAGGCTCCATGTGATATGTAGAATGTTAGGCCCAAATGGCAGGACAAGGCCTCCAGTGTGTAGGTGGTAGAGCTACACTGAATTTGGTGACAAAGTGGCAATTATGTGGGAATGTAAAGGAAATGCAAATCATTTGCGGCTCCTCAGGCAGGGGAAGGGGGCAAGCAATGCCAGAAGGAGCAGGAGCACTGTCTTGATAGCTGACTGCCTTCTACTGCTGCAGAGTTTGCTGTGGAATAACAGATCTAAGGGGCAGAACTCTAAGATAAAAACATTCTCGGTACTTAATTTCAGGGGTCTAATATGTTCTGAAGAACAAGAGGAAAGATGGCCCAGTAGGTTGTCATGGGATAAGAGGTAAGATCCTTTCATAGATTGAGAACTGGTTAAAAGACTGGAAACAAAGGGTAGGAATAAATGGTACATTTTCAGAATGGAGAGGGGTAACTAGGGTGTTCCCCAAGGGTCAGTCCTAGGACCAATCCTATTCAACTTATTCATAAACAATCTAGAGAAAGGGGTGAGTAGTGAGGTGGCAAAGTTTGCGGACGATACTAAACTGTTCAAGATAGTCAAGACCAAAGCAGAATGTGAAGAACTTCAAAAAGATCTCACCAAACTGAGTGATTGGGCAACAAAATGGCAAATGAAATTTAATGTGGATAAGTGTAAAGTAATGCACATTGGAAAAAATAACTCCAACTATACATACAATATGATGGGGGCTAATTTAGCTACAGCTAATCAGGAAAGAGATCTTGGAGTTATCGTGGATAGTTCTTTGAAAACATCCACGCAGTGTGCAGCGGCAGTCAAAATAGCAAATAAGATGCTAGGAATTATTAAAAAAGGAATAGAAAATAAGACGAAGAATATCTTATTGCCCCTACATAAAACTATAGTACGCCCACATCTTGAATACTGCATACAGATGTGGTCTCCTCACCTCAAAAAAGATATACTGGCATTAGAAAAGGTTCAGAAAAGAGCAACTAAAATGATTAGGGTTTTGGAATGGGTCCCATATGTGGAGAGGCTAAAGAAACTGGGACTTTTCAGTTTAGAAAAGAGGAGACTGAGGGGGGATATGATAGAAGTATATAAAATCATGAGTGGTGGGAAGAGGGTGAATAAAGAAAAGTTATTTACTTGTTTCCATAATATAAGAGCTAGAGGACATCAAATGAAATTAATGGGTAGCAGGTTTAAAACTAATAAAAGAAAGTTCTTCTTCACACAGCACACAGTCAACCTGTAGAACTCCTTGCCAGAGGAGGCTGTGAAGGCTAGGACTATAACAGAGTTTAAAAAGGAGCTAGATAAATTCATGGAGGTTAGGTCCATAAAAGGCTATTAGCCAGGGGGTAAGGAATGGTGCCCCGGCCTCTGTTTGTCAAAGGCTGGAGAAGGATGGCAGGAGACAAATTGCTTGATCATTGTCTTTGGTCCACCCTCTCTGGGGCACCTGGCACTGGCCACTGTTGGCAGACAGGCTACTGGGCTAGATGGACCTTTGGTCTGACCCAGTATGGCCATTCTTATGCTCTTATGTTCTTAGTTAGGGTGCTAACCGGGGTGCCAGAAGAGCTGGGTTTAAATCTCTGCTCTGCTACAGACTTCCTGTATGATTCAGATGGGACCTTATAATCTGTCAAATGGGGATAACAGTGCTTTCCTACTTCATAGAGGGGATATGAGAATTAACACATTAGGAAGTAGGCTGTGCCCATGAAAGCTCATGATACCATCTCCATGTTTTGTTAGTCTATAAGGTGCTACCAGACCATTTGTTGTTTTTTTTACATTAAATACTGTGAGCTGGCCTGTTATTTCAGTAATGGGTACTATATAGCAGATATAGCATCCCCATGCAGTAGGTTTGGAATCCTTTGGTTTTAAATGAATGGACTTTGTATGATTTTGTTATATTCCTTGGGGGAGGACTACCTAACTAAGAACAAAAGCTTCAGGGGGTAGCCGAGTTAGTCTGTACAGGATAAACTTAAAAAACAACAAATAGTCTGGTAGCACTTTAAAGACTAACAAAACATGGAGATGGTATCATGAGCTTTTGTGAAGTAGGCTCTGCCCACGAAAGCTCGTGATACCATCTACATGTTTTGTTAGTCTATAAGGTGCTACCAGACCATTTGTTGTTTTTTAAGCTTAACTAAGAACAGTGAATGACCATGGCATTTGAAAACTCAAGCTGATGAACATTATCTAAGGTATGCGTATCCACATTGTCTGTGAAGTTATAACATTTTACAATAACATGTTCCAAAAGGTCTCCTACCCCTGTTGTAAACACTTCCCACCCCTAATGGTAATACCTCCTGGAAAGGCTTACATATACTAATTCAAACTGGATTCGCCAACATCAAACAAGGGAAGGACTATTGGATAAATAGCCTTAGTTTAAACTGACTCGGGGACTTTTTTCTGATCCTGCAAGTAGACAGGACCTTCTGTCCAAGGGACTAGGGGGACAATCTTTGCAGAGGAGCTACAAAGACTCTAAAGGACTTCTCAGACTGGTGCATGTCCTCTGATAAGTACATAAGAACTTCTACTGAAGTTTTTGTAATTTTTCTCAGCAATGCTTGCACCTTAAGAATAAGAGTTACACAAAAATGAGGACGCTAATTAAACTAATTAAACTAAAATTAAAATATATGGTCACAAAAGCGACAGGCCTGAAAGCTTCATGAAAACTTTTTTAAAGCATCATATAGAGCTCGAACTAAATATATACCCCATTTTTTTTAAAATAGCACAACATAGTAAAAGAATAAAAAACATGCCACCCTAAATAAAATGTACAATAAGAGATCACAGGCAAAATGGCATCCTTTAAAAATTAGACGTCGGATCCTATTGAGAAATATAGGAAGGAGCATAAACTCTGGCAAGTCAAATGTAAAAGTGTAATTAGGAACTAAAAAAAGAATTTGAAGAGAAACTAGCCAAAAACTCAAAATATATAACCATTAGTTTTTAAGTACATCAGATGCAGGAAGCCTGCCAAATAATCAGTAGGGCAACTGGATGATCAGAGCACAAATGGAGCACTCAAGGAAGAGGGTATGTCTACATTGCAGAGTTTTTCCAGAAAAACTACACTTACATCCACAGTAATTACCACTGAAATGCGAGATAGTATCCACATTGATTGGATGCTATCTTTCAAAAAAGCAGATCTTTTTTCGTTGCACTTTTGCTGTGTAGATGCGCTCTTTTGAAAAAAAGTTTTTCTGGAAGATCTCTTCCAGAAAAGCTTCTTCCGAAAGAAGCTTGCAGTCTAGACATAGCCAGATAAAGACACTGAGGAGATGCTAAGTGAGTCCTGTGCATCAGTCTTCACTGCAGAGGATGTGAGGGATGTCCTCATACATGAGGCAGGTTTTTTTAGGTAACAGAATCTGAGGAAATCCCAAATTAAGTGTCAATAGAGGATGTTTTGGAATAAATTGATAAATTAAACTGTAATAAGTCAGCAGGGTGAGTTGGTATTCACCTAACTGCGGTTTGTAACCTATCATTTACATCAAATCAACTTCTATTCCAAATGACTGGAGGACACTACTGTGATATTTTGAAGTCTCTAGAGGCAATCCTAGAAATTACAGGGTCATGACTCTAACTTCAGTATCAGGCAAACCGGTTGAAGCAATAGTAAAAAACAGAATTGTTGAACACATAGATCAACATTATCTGCTGGGGAAGCATCAACATGGCTTTTGTAAAGGGAAATGAGGCTTCATTGACTAGAATTATATGGGGTGGGTCAACAAACATGCAGACATAAGTAATCCAGTACATATAATGTACTTGGACTTTCAAAAAACCTTTAACAAGGTCTCTCACCAAAGGCTCCTGGCAATTATAGACCGATAAGTTTAACATCAGTAGCAGGCAAATTAGTAGAAACACTAGTAAAGAGTAAAATTGCAAGGCACATAGAAGAGCACGAATTGTTGGGCAAAAGTCAGCATGGTTTCTGCAGAGGGAAGTCGTGTCTAACTAATCTGTTAGAATTCTTTGAAGGGGTTAATAAACATGCGGACAAGGGGCACCCAGTGGATATAATATACCTAGATTTCCAGAAAGCCTTTGACACGGTCCCACACCAAAGGCTTTTACGTAAATTAGGTGGTCATGGGATAGGAGGAAAGGTCCTTTCATGGATCAAGAATTGGTTAAAAGACAGAAAACAAAGGGTGGGAATAAATGGTAAATTTTCACAATGGAGGAGGGTAACTAGTGGTGTTCCCCAGGGGTCAGTACTGGGACCAATCCTGTTCAACTTGTTCATCAATGATCTAGAAAATGAGGTAAGCGGTGAGGTGGCCAAGTTTGCAGATGACACAAAGTTGTTCAGGACAGTCAAAAGCAAAAGGGATTGTGAAGAACTACAAAAAGATCTCAGCAAACTGAGTGATTGGGCAGCAAAATGGCAAATGAAATTTAATGTGGGTAAGTGTAAGGTAATGCATGTTGGAAAAAATAACCCAAATTACACGTACTACATGATGGGGTCAAATTTAGCTACGACAGATCAGGAAAGGGATCTTGGAGTTATAGTGGATAGTTCCATGAAGACATCCACGCAGTGTGCAGCGGCAGTTAGTAAGGCAAATAGGATGTTAGGAATTATTAAAAAAGGGATAGATAATAAGACAAAAGATATCATACTTCCCCTATATAAAACTATGATACGCCCACATCTCGAGTACTGCGTGCAGATGTGGTCTCCTCACCTCAAAAAAGATATATTGGCATTAGAAAAGGTTCAGAAAAGGGCGACTAAGATGATTAGGGGCTTGGAAAGGGTCCCATATGGGGAGAGGCTAGAGAGACTGGGACTTTTCAGTTTGGAAAAAAGGCGATTGAGGGGCGATATGATAGAGGTATATAAAATCATGAATGGTGTGGAGAAAGTGATTATAGAAAAATTATTTACCTTTTCCCATAATACAAGAACTAGGGGACACCAAATGAAATTGATGGGTAGTAGGTTCAAAACTAATAAAAGGAAATTTTTCTTCACACAGCGCACAGTCAACCTGTGGAACTCCTTGCCCGAGGAGGCTGTGAAGGCCAGGACTCTATTAGGGTTTAAAAAAGAGCTTGATAAATTTTTGCAGGTTAGGTCCATAAATGGCTATTAGCCAGGGATAAAGTATGGTGCCCTAGCCTTCATAACAAGGGCAGGAGATGGATGGCAGGAGATAAATCACTTGATCATTGTCTTCTGTTCTCCTTCTCTGGGGCACCTGGCATTGGCCACTGTCGGCAGATGGGATGCTGGGCTCGATGGACCTTTGGTCTGACCCAGTATGGCCATTCTTATGTTCTTATGTTGATGATTCTGGGTTCTGTTCATTCTCTCTGAAGTACTTGGTGTTGGCCACTGTGGGAAGGCAGGATACTGAGCTATTGGACCATTGGCCTAACCTAGTATGGCCATTCTCATAGCAGAGAGTGCTATGTGGTAACTTATAATTGGCAATACACTGGTCATAGTCTCTAGAGAGGAAGCAAAGTACAGGTGCTGGCCTTTTAGGCAGATTGGCTTGCTGGGGTTATCACAATGTAAATCAAGAAGCTGTGTAGACTTTAAAACTCCTGATCAGGAGTGAGTGAGCTGCATTTCCACCAAGAAGAGGTGAGAACTGGGAACTAAAAACCTTTAATCTTGAGGGACCATGGAGGGTGGAAAACAAGTAGAGTTACCCTGAAACAGTGACAGAAACCACATACATACTTAAATGAAAGTTGACTAGGACAGGAGATGAATGATCACAATAGTATTTATATAGTTAAGATGCTGGTTTTTCAAGATAGCCTAGGGCCAGAACTATGATTGGTGTTAGCAACCAAAGTAGCTATTATCTCCTTCAACTTCAGTGGTATTATCACAATTTATTGCCATCAGAAATGAAAAGAGCACACTTGTCTAACCTCAAGCAGCTTTGGAGCCTTTTAAGGATGAATGCCCTAACATAAAAGCCAGCTGTCTTCTCCACCAGGCCATTTAGCTGCTGATTGTTAAGACATAGATGGAATTTCTGACTTTTCCTTTATGAGGAAGAGTTAGCCCTTTCATCAGCAATTTCACTATTAACAGGGATAGTATTCTTTGTGTAGCTCAGGGTTACCTCCTTAACTTAATTGAAATGTTGTTAGGGGGTTGAACAAGGTCAAAGATGACAACTGTCAGTAAAGAGACACTAGCACACATGAGGTACCTGCAACATTTCTGGGAATAGTTATGATTTGCCACAGGTGCAAGAGAATTTCTGAAATGTTCAGCAAAAGATTATAAAATATCACTAGTACAAACCATATTTACTAATATAAATAGGAGACAAAAATGCACAGTAACAAAAAGGGCAATTTTTGTTCAGTTGTCAGACAGTCCCTTAACTATTTGGTTCCTTCCATGGTAAGGAGAAAGTTTTTACAGTGCCTCAGTATGTAATTTTCACAAGACTACACTTATTTTACTTTTAAAGTAAGCACTATGCTTCATATCACAGATAATCAGGATGCATCAGACTTCATAGCATAAGATAGTTAATCAATTTTGGGATGATGGAAGACGCAAGTTGAATCAGATACTTTAAAACGTTTCTTAGCAATTAAACAAAAATGTATTAGTTATTTCCAGATCTGTCTTGTCCTAAGCCTTTGTATGCAACCAGTCATAAGGAGGACTGATCACCATTGGAAAGTAATTTATTTTTTGCATACAGTTAGTACTTCATCTGCATAATTGTCTCATATTGAAGATTCACTTCAGAGTAGAATTTCAATCTTCTAGAATTTTGATTGATATTCAAAGCTTGGTAAAATGTCACATCTTGACTCCAGCAAGAGAAAGAGTTACAAATGGTTTAAACTCCAGTCATCTGAAGAAGTGGGCTGTGCCCACAAAAGCTCATGATACCATCTACATGTTTTGTTAGTCTATAAAGTGCTACCAGACCATTTGTTGTTTTTTCCTGTACAGACTAACCCGGCTACCCCCTGAAGCAAATGGTTTACAGTTTATTCTAGCAGCTTCAACTATGCTTTTGGAAATTTCAGTGTTTTTAAGAAATAAATGCTGCCTGCAAGTTGGACAGTCTTTTTCCAAACAACCTGTGACTAGTGACAACATTTTGTAACAAGATGTCTTTTACTCAGGTGCTATTACAAGGACCACATTAGCTAACCAGAGGACAAAGACACAGATCATCCTTCCCTCCTCATATACTGCTGAATCCAGATTTGTTTGCATACACCCAAAGGAAGATAAACTTTTCCCAGTACAGGAGAACAAAGTACTAGTCATTTCAATATCGAAAGGCAGTTGGATACAAGATGTGAACTTGCAAATTCTTTGCAAATATGTACAGAAGTGAGAAGAGAGGACCTTGTCAGAAAGCTTTTTATCATAGGAGCAGATCTTTAATTATATAGATACTCAAAGCTCAGGAACATCTGGCACCCTGTCAGTTGGAGTGGGAAACTGAGACGTGCTGGGAAGGTCAGGCTGCTGGCAAGGTTTATTGTATTCATTGTATATTTCTGTTTTAATGAAGGATTTTGATCAACGTCTGTATGACTGCATCCAGCATGAGAAGTAACGTCAACGTTAATGATACCTTACAGTATAACAAATCCTTCCACTTGCCTCGCCCAATTGTTTTACGGTGATTAAATATTGAAGAGCAGAAAGGTTCTTTCCACTCTACGTTGTAAGGTTTTTTTTGTTTTGTTTGCTTTTTAAATCACAGGGCACAAAGAATTCCAGGTAATCCATCATCAGAATGCTAAAAACAAGCTCAGCTGCTGTAGCCGTGACCAACATGCTCCATGTCTGCCATCAGGACCTCAGTTGGAGAGAAACAAAGATATCTGAAAGCTATAATGTAAAAAGTTTTGTTCTTGTGTGATACATATGTAGGGCTTATTGTACAATAAGTTTCTGAAGAAGTGGGAGGATTTCAAAGTTTTATCAAAGCAAAGCTTTAACAATGACCTATGCTTAGAAGATCAATCTTGTTGGTCATTAATCTTGGTAAATAGGTAAGAAACATTCATCATTCTGACATGTATTCAGAGAGAGTTTTTGAATATTATTGATCTTTTGAGTTGCCTAAACATGGTGACTAATTGTCAAGAAATGCTGCTAGTAAAGTCTCTTTTCTTGCCCATTAACCTGATCACGTCCATCTCCCTTTTTTAATCCCTCCACCAGTTCCCTATCTACCCACACATCAAATGTAAGCTTTGTCACCACCAGAAGTGCCACCTAATTCTCCCCTCCCCCCCCATTCGTCCTCCTGCATCAGATTTTACATTCTCCTCGTTCCCTGCACTCTGCCAACATTTGTCCTTTGCCCAGACATTTGTGTCAGCTTTTCATACCATCCCTTGTGGCTTCTTCCACATAGCCCCATTAAGCATGTAAATAAGGAACAACTTCTGAGTTCTTTCACAAACCTCACAAAGATCCACTCTTCAGATGCTGACTGTGATTTGAGTTGATTCACAGGTACATAAATTACTTATTGTTCCCTTTCCCATAACTTCTGTCTAATAATCTAGCTGTCCTTAGATTGTGAGTTCCTCAGAGCAAAGACCATCCTTATTGGGTGTCTAAATTGCTTAGTGCCTAACGGGTGCTACAAAAAGAGATGGATACAAGATGTGAACTTGCAAGATCTTTGCAAACATGTACAGAAGAGAAGACCTTGTCAGAGAGCTTTCATGACAATGAAAGAGCATGAGCTTAACATCAGATGACAAAAAAAGAGCCTTTATTCCAATTAACTCTAGTGATGTATCTAAGACTAAATATTCTTAGTCTCTAAAAGTAGGCTAGTACTGACCAGGATGAGACTTTAAAAAAAGCCAATGTTTGGAAAATTTCAGTAGAACTGTTATTGGGGTATAGCGCCTCTCCCCTTTGGTCCAAGTTGGTAGAGGTCAAAAGTAATTACTCCGGACCCACTCATCAGGATACTTAAAACATGTGCAGAACTCGAAGAATGTAAATAATCCAATTAACTTTAACGTGACAACTTACATTCTTCAAGAAAAGTACATGCACAAGATTTTTGTGGGAAAGATGGTTATTTGTCATAGGTGAGAAAGGGGGAAAGTCATGCCTCTGTAATATAATAATGTCAAAGTTCTAACTAACCAAAAAGAGGACAAGCTGTGACAGGCTATTTTAATTAAATGTTATATAATGGGAAATTATGAAGAAAAATATTTTATGGTAAAGAAAAATGTGACAATCTATTTAATGTTTTATATTATAAAACCATAAAAATTGCCTGGTGACTTTCTCAAACTATGCTAAAAAGACATACCTGTCATGCTAACAGGGGAAGGAAAGACCAAGTCATTCTCTTCTTCCTCCTCCCTCCCCAGAATTCATGGCAGTGACAAACCCACAGTCCAAGTACTAACTATATGAGGGGACTTTGATGAAATGAGTTCATGTCCCGAACACGCTCTCTCAAAATAAAAACAACTTTCCATTCCCAATATCCAAATTTCAAAATGAGGCTTAAGCCTTAAAACCCTAATATCTGAGGGTGTCTGAGTTGGAGCTGATTCATCTTCCAGTTCCACTGAAGTTAACCGCAAAACTTTTATCGACTTCAAAGGGAGCTGGATCAGATCCCTGGCCAGCTGTAATTTTACCAGGCTGTTTGCTGATGTTGTCATAGCACTGACTCATCACCATTCTGATAGCTAAGAGTTTCCAATTCTGGCAGTTAGCTTGCAATAAAGGTTCTGCAAGTGGTCACTGAGAATCCTATCAGAGAGAGCTGTGATAGAAAAAGTACTAGAGCTAAGACCAGTGGAGGAGAAATAGTGGCTCCCTCAGCCTAAGCAGGCATGGAGATACCAGAGCTAGTGGCATTGTCTAAGAAGCTGAACAGAGCCCAGGCCCATCCACCAAAGAGCTTCTGTTACTAATCCACTTCTGATTAAATATTGTTAATTGCAAAGTACTCGAGACCCTAAATGAAGCAACAGTTTATTAGGACAGGCCTTACAGATGTACATCAACTCATTTGGGTTAAACATTCAGTTTAAATTTTTCTTCCTCCTCTTCCAAGCAACCACCAATTATTACATACAATTTAATCAACCATTATTAAAGTAAAATATGCCATTTAAAATAACCTGTATTCTTATATCCAGGGTTAAAATTAATTGGGGAGGAGGGTAGTGGAGAAAATTAGCCACAGCTACACACCAGAGAACTGTTGTCTGAATTGCCTCACTTGATTTTCAATCTGAGTTTAACAAAAACTGATTTTCAGATGGGCTGTTTAAAGTTAGGATCTTTTAAAAAACACATCAAACCCCAGCCACGCTACTATGTTGCCTGCTCCCAAGCACACATACTCATAATGATCCCAATTCATGATAAGACCTTTACTCCTTGAGGGCCAGAGTATGTGTGTATCTTGCCCAAGCATAAGAGTGAAAGTCACCCCTCTGAGGAGAGCCAATAAAGTCCTACTTGCAATCCCATTTAAGTATTCACAGAAGGCTGTAAACAAGATGTAAATGATTCACAAGCCTTGTGCTGAGTTCACTTTGCAGTGATGAGTTTCACTCCAAAGGATGGGTGTAGTGGTCCAATATGTCTCTCCTCCTATCCTGTCCCTTCAAACGTTGCATTCACTGCCCAGGCCCAAGCAACAGTTGCAGTCTCTGCATTCTCATGACTGTATATATTGCATATTGATAAAGGTCTTTTGTTGGGACCCACCTCTCTCTCCTTTCCACCAGTGAAGCTGGCTGATCACAAACAGGCATGCACTCTGCACCTCATAAGAGGCCTCAGGGAGTTTTCACTGTAGTGTTAACCCAAGCACCTAGTCAAGAGTTGAGCACTAGCCACATTCCCATTCACACACACAAGCCTCTCACCCAAGTTAAATACCTGCACTAGGTGGGCTGACAGGGGATATAGGCTAGAGCCCTCATTCTGATTTCTCTGTGGATGGTAATCCATCCACTCTGCAGTAAGGAGACAGTCTAAATCACTCAAATTCTGCTACTCCCCAATACCTTCCCACAATTCCCCTAGTATGCTTAGGACAACATATCTTCCACAATTCACTGGGAAAGAATCACATTGCATCTCAGCTTACTGCTTCACAAAGAATCATGGGGTATGCTTCCAGTGCCCCTAGCAATACACATAGGAAAAGCTAGCACGAGTAAGGGCATAACGACTGTGGTACGACTGAGGTGTAGCTTTGCAGGGTAGCTATTCTCACCTAGACTAATCCAGATGGTAATCACTCTGCAGCCAAGACATACCCAGACAGGCATGCATTCTACAGAGATGCCACTTCTGACATCAGAAGAGCTACTTTCTCAACATGTACAGAGATAGAGGTATATGTTTGTCAGTAGATTAAGATAACTGGTGTGCATTTATGAAACTGTCATCTCCTGGAAATGTACAACTGGCTTAATCACTGAGGGTATGTCTACACTAGCCACCCTAGTTCAAACTAGGGTGGCTATTGTAGTCATTTGAACTTACAAATGAAGCCCAGGATTAAAATATCCCAGGCTTTATTTGCATGTTCCCAGGCGCCGCCATTTTTAAATGCCCGGTAGTTCGAACTCCCTGCCCGTGGCTACACACGGCACGGGCTAGGCAGTTCGAACTAAAGCCCCTAATTTGGACTACCATTACTCCTCATTGCAGGAGTTCGAACTACCAAGCATTTAAAAATGGCGGGGCCCGGGAACATACAAATGAAGCTCGGGATATTTTAATCCCGGGCTTCATTTGCAAGTTCAAATGACTACATTAGCCACCCTAGTTAGAACTAGGGTGGCAGTGTAGACATACCCTGACTGAGGGACAAAGCACACACATGGAACTTTCTTCCTTTTTAGGACATTATAACTCTTAACATACCGAAAACCTGTGGTGTACAGTGCCACATATAACAACAAATAGGATTTCATAAGTTATTATGAACAGGTGCATAAGAAGGTGAAGCCCAAGGACTGAAGAGAGACACCACAACTAAGGATATATATACAGAGCAAAAACTATGCACAGACTAGCCTACCTGAGCTAACTTGAATTCAGCTAGCACAGGTAACAATAGTAGAGAAGACAGTGGAGCGTGGACTTCAGAGCAGACTAGTGAGTCAAGTACTGTCTTTGCTGCTATTGTTCCCATGCTATTTGGACTCAGGTTAGATCCTGTCTCTACTAGGACCTTACAGTGTGACAACTAACTTGTATTAACTAACCTCCACCTCCCTTTTTGACCATGAAGACATAGCTACAATTAAAAATAAGTTCTTTAAGTTTCCCTGTCCATTTGTGAGCCTCTTTATGTCTCAGCTTTCCTCCACAAAGTGAAAATCAGGGTAGAATTCTACCCTATGTGTTTTATATTCAAGAACACATTTGTCAAAAGAAATCTGTAAGGTTGCATGTAGTGTCAGTCAGGACAGACTCTAGTCTCTTTTATACTTATTGCTGTCTCCTGTTTTCTCCCTAACAGCCTGGGGAGGTGGGAAGTGATTATATGCAGCACTACAGATGTTTGATTAAATCATTCACCAAGTGCTTTTTCTGCATGATTTACATCCTGGCAGAGCAATGACATTAGTACATCACTGAACTAATCAAATGGAAAAGAATCCAAAACTAAATTATTTGACTAGAAATCAGCAAAGAACTAAAAATAAACACTATCTGGTCAACAACGTAAGAAAGGAGCAAGGCCTATCGAGCCAAGAGAAAACCAAGATATTACTCAGATTAATTCACTTTCCACTTGAGAAAATAGCTCTTTGTGGTGGTCAGAAAATTGAAGATATATCCTGCTTGGCCTCTCCTAGTATAGCCTGAGGACAGGAATAGATTGACATAGCAAGCCTGCAAATATTAACAGCCAAATACCAAGCATGTGCAAAAAAGAAACAGGGACACAGCAATAGAAGGTGTTTCTGTTACTGTAGGAACTCCAATCCTTCAAGAGATGGAGACAAGATCAATGGAACAATTCTTCTGTTGACCTATTGGTGTCTAAAGTGCAGGTCAGGTAGCTCTAAATACATCACGGAGTGTTTTCATGTCCCTGAGAAATATAGCTAAATCAACCTATGTTCTAAATTTTTGCCAGAGTGCTCCAATATTTCTCTTGCTGTGTTCCTGGTACATCGTAGTATACATGTTCAGTGTTATCCAAGTGGAAACTCTAGGGCACATTCAAGTCTGGTTACACTGACTGCTTATTTCTGAGAAACAAAACAAAAGTAGTATTGTATTAGTTTTCCTTTTGTCATAAGTGCTCCTAAAATGAAGCAGCCATAGAGTAGATAGGAAATGAAGGGAGCATCAAGTCTTCTTGTACGCAAGCAGGGCTTTCTGACTCACTCATCTTTGGCTAGCAGCCTGTAACCATTCCCTGATCCCATCATTCTGACAACTGCTTCTGTTTCAAGGTTCAGCTGCTGTTATACGGTTATCCACGGCTTCTGTGATAAGGTTCAGTTACTGAAAGTACTATTGTTTATATTATCACTACAGCACCTAAGAGCCCATTGTGTGAGGTGCTGTACAAAATGACAGTCCCAGCCCTTCAATAACTTAATTGGATTATAACTGCTGATCTGCAGACTCCCAATAGAAAGGACAGGGATTAAAGTAGGGTTTGTGGCTTAATCTCAGTTGACACTTATCTGGGGAAGGTCTCCAGCTGTATTCCTTCCTCGCAGCCTTACTTTCATTAGGAACAAAACCAGCCACACACATGCACACACACAAAAGCCAACCATATTTAGTATTGTCAGCCCAGGTTTCTTTCTACTCAATCGAACTCCCACCACTCTTTCCTCTCACAGAAAGATTTTGTAAGTGGTGCTCAATAGAGTCAGAGCAGCACCATGTGGGGATGATTCTGTGAGCTGCATCTGAATGTTGACTAGGAATTAATTCCTGAAGCCCAGAGCCACAATAGGATTTAGATGCCTATCCAAAATGTAGGCACCACTGAAATTCACCATGGAACAAGACCAACGGGCCAACAGGCTCTAACCAGAATATTCCATAGCACAGTGATTAGTATGAGAGTACTGTTCAAATACCTTCTTACACCAGCCAGAGGAGAAAACTGAACCCCAGTTTTCCACATCCTGGGTGAGGGGGACTGTCATTGGAGGGTAGGGACTGTCATTTTGTTCTGTTTGTACAGCTTTAAAAACAGAGTTAAAATGTATAAGGAAGTACCTAATCTTCCAGTGTTTCTGCAAAAACTAGCTTAGGCACCTAACTTCAGGAGAGGGTTCGCAGTTGTAGATCCCAGGCAAACATAGGTGCTTTCCTCCAGCCTGTATTTAGGTACCTAACCCCTGATAGGGTCAGGACACACTCCTTTATCAGCATCTGCTATAGCCAAAATTAGGAAGGGAGCCATTTAGCTTGCTGGTTTTTGTGGATAACATTCTTAGACACCTCTCTCTTTCTCCATTCATTGTGATTTTTAAGTGATCCCAGTGATTTTCTAGGCATCTAAAATACAGAGCATTGCTATGTCTAAATCCTTTTGTGGCCTTGGATTGAAACCTCAGGACATATTCTGCCTTGTGTAGTCAAAAGAATTCCCACCACTCTTTCCTCTCACAGGAGCATTTTGTTGGTGATGGTTTAAAAAAAGAGAGAGCTCAATAGGCTCACAGTGGCCCCAATGAGGTGAGAGCATCTAGGATTCATGGTTCACACCAGGAGGTGTGAAAAGATTTGTCCTACACTCTTATGCTTCAGATTGCTTAAGATAGCTGGGTCCTTTAAAAGCAAAAAGCCTGACAGTAATGTTTATGCATGGTAGCAGTGAGAGAAAACATTAGAGACCTGTCATGCATACATGCACAGAGGAAAACAAAAAACTGTTGATAATTACTCTGTGGTTTTAAAATTTGAAGCGCACATTAACAGTATCACAAAATGCCTCATGAATTAGTGGCTAAGACATGCCTTCTTCCCATTAGGGCTGCTAAACTTTCTAAAGAAGCACTGAAGGGATACAGAACCCTTGCCTCAGAAGGGTTTGGCCTGACAGCTTGCCAAGAACCTGAGAGCTGTATCTGATTTGCACATGTATAATAGATTTATATTTACTCAGAGATAAACGGACAGTTATCTTCAAGTACTGTGAGTGTACACAGATCTTTACAGATGTCATAGAAAAATGAAATATGCAGTAAGGAAGGATCAATGGGAAACTGAGACTACTTTTCTGAAAGGATATTCTGGAAATCCTGCTTTATTGATGCGGCAACTAGGAAGGGAAAAATACGAATGTAAGGCAGTGTTTCCCTGCTCTATTTAGATCAATTTAGAAAATTTCTCTTCATAAATAAAAGTGGACTTCATAGAATGGGATTTGTGTGCGATTTTGACAGATATTCATCCTTAGTTTTAAGTATTCTTAGCTCTCCAAATTTTCAGATGTACATAATTATTGATTTTTAAAGGTTTTATTTTTAATCCATTTACATTTTCACAGTTGTGGGAAATTATGGAGGACTCAGACAATTACTTAAGGACAAACGTTGAGAATCAAAAAGTTAAAGTTTTATAATTGTTAAAACAAAGTGTCAATGTGATATGTCAAAACATACAAAGTAAGGATCCTTAATTAAAACTAAGGTATCAAGCAGAATTTTTGTTACTTTTTAAATGTCAATCAATGGAAATATTTTTCATCAGTTTGTGTTTATGGCAAAAAATCAGTCTTTCCAGGCCTAAATATAAGCACTTCTAAGGAAACTTAGTTAACAAAAAATAGACAGACAACTCTAATATTAACCCTAAATAGCTGTTTAATTGCAGAAATTTACAGAAATCCAATAAATGTGTCTCAAATTTTAGGCGACCTCTAGTGTCATCTTCAAGTTCAGATGAGAATGATCCTGCAAACAACCTGAACCTTACACAGTCATTCTGAATGGTTTTTCATATAAAATCAGTAAGTTTCATGAGCAGATATAATCAAAACTTGGCGCTTTTTTTTTTTTGCAGGTAATTCTGATTTTTTTGTCACTTATATCTGTCCAGAATGAGGACAAAGTAAATAAAAAAAAAGAGAATTTTTTTTTCATGGAATGGCAAGTTTCAAAAAAATTTCAGTTTGGAGATATAAAATGTTGAAACAAACCATTTAACTAATCAAACCAAAATATGTAGACATTCCACTTAGTTTGCTTAACTGACACAGTGTTCCATCTTAAATTGCTTCAGAATAAATCTGTATTATCCCGAGGTATGGCAGTGTCTCATAGGAGTTTAGTTCATCTTCCTGAGGGTGTGTCTAGACTACAGGGTTGTTTCGAAAAAAGTGGCCTTTTTTCGAAAAAACTTCCCCTGCATCTAGACTGCTGCCATGTTCTTTCAAAAGTAAATCGAAAGAATGCTGCAGTTTTTTCGACCGCAGAAAATCTCGTTTTACGAGGAAGAACGCCTTTTTTCGAAAGTGCTCTTTTGAAAAAGGTGCTATGTAATGCAAAATGTGCTTTTTCAAAAGAGAGCATCCAGACTGCCTGGTTGTGCTCTTTGATAAAGCGACTTTTTTGAAAGAGGCTTGTAGTCTAGACATATCCTCATTCTCCTAGTCTAGCTGGGTTTCTTGGCTAGACAATATCTTGCATGACATCCCATAGCCAGAGTCTTCTACAGTGCTCTGCCATGATCAACCATAGAGGATACCATAGTGTATCATGGGAGATGGAATGCAATAGTCTGGGGACTTTCCTGCAGAAAGTTTTGATTTTCTGGAAAACACATTTTCTGTCTCAATACCTTTAGATAGAAAATTTCTGTCCAATTCTATTCTGTCCAACCCTCCAAAACTCCATAAACTCCTTCTTGAGTATTTGTAGAAAAGCTTCAAAGCATGAAAGAGTGTAGTTGTCCCTAAAAGACCTTCACTGTGGCTTGGAAAGCAATGTTTCCTTCCTAGGAAGGAAAGGAGAGGAATTTGCCCAAAAGCTGGGGATTCAGGCTGTTCAGATGTGATTTATTACTTTTCAGCAATGCTATCTACAAACATATCAACAAGTCACTCTTCCTGAATGATCTCTTCCAGAAGTGTAACCAATTCCATGAAAAACTTCCTGTTGATAAGCCTCAGAGTAGTACACTTATTGAGATTGAGTTAAATGAATGGAGATAATTTCTGTTAACATTGCACTAGCGTGACTAGCTTAACAGACAAATCAAGCAATAAGACAATAGGGTAACTATGCTGAAAAGTACCAGGCACGGAGCAAGATTGGAGTGCCTCAAACCCACCAAAGCATAGAGGTATTCTATACAAAACACACATTGAAGTATTATTGTGGCAATAAAAGTTTATTATTTTAAACTACTATACTTGTGACCAAAGATCGTATTTTGGACACACGATGCAGAAAATTATTCCCTCAACTTTCTTCTGTACTCGTTCTGTCCTACTCTAATAGGATGCAATCATATCCTTCACCCACAAAGAAGCCTTTAGAAATAAAAGCTTACACGAAATCTTTAAAAACAAATAAACAACAACCCCCCGAACAGACACACATGTCTTAAACAGGGAGAGACGGCAGATTGTTTGTCTGTTTTTTAGTAAATTAAATAATGTTAAACTTTTAAAGAGTTATACAGATAAATTCTAGTCCCTTGATTCTTTAATCTTAAATAGTTAACTCTTTAAAACAAAACAATAATACAACAGACCAAGATTTCTCCATGACCTGCAGTAGGATTGATTTCAATGTAGATCTCAGCACAAGTGTAGTGCAGGTCTCTGAAACCTATCCACTGAAGTAAAATCAGCTTCTAATTTTTCCTTCCAAAGGAAGGAAGGAAGGAAGGAAAAGGGAGAACAACTCACTTCAGAGGCATTTCAAATGCCCAGAAGTTGTGCGAATATAATAAGAGGCTACAAAACAGGGGGGGAAATGGTGCTGGGGAATATTGGCATAGTGTGGTCATGCAATAGTGCAGGGGCTTTCAAACTTTGGGTCATGGCTTGTAAGAGTAATCTACTAGCTGGCCGTGAGATGCTTTATTTACCTGAGTGTCTGCAGGCATGGCCACTCGCAGCTCCTAGTGGCTGCAGTACTCTGCTCCTGGCCAATGGGAGCTCTGGGAAGAGGTGTGGGCTGAGCCACCAGTAGCTGTATCAGTGGATGCTCAGGTAAATAAAGCATGTTGAGGCTAGCTAATGGATTACCCTTACAAGCGGCAACCCCAACATGAAAACCCCTGCAATAGTGGTTTAATTACAACAGTGGCTGTATATCAGCATAACTTACATCACAAAACTCTGCAGGTTAGACAAGTCCTAAGTATATTAAATCAACACTATTAACTTTATCAGCCAAAGTTGTAATCTCATAAAAAATCAAGTTAAACATGACCTATTTTCCATAAACCTGTACTGATTTGCATTAACATAAAGAATTAAAGGAGAGTAATCAGTCAAGTCTTATTTCAGCTGCTCCATTATCATGATGGAGATTGAAGCCTGGCTAATAGGTCTATAGTTATCCAGATAATCGTTTTTACCCTTTTTAAAATTGGCACGTGTTTTCTTCAAGCCTTTTGGAACTCTCCCAGTGAACTGAAACTTATTGGAAAAAAAAATCCCTACATCAAACAACAACATTAATGATCCAGTGAGCACCTCAGCTAGTTCATTTAAAACTCTGGGACGCAAGTTATCTGGACCTGCTGATTTAAATATATTTAGTTTAAGTACCACTTGTTTAATATCAAGAGTTAGTAATGGACTGGAAAAAGTATTACAGTAAAACCTGTGTTATCCAGCACACTCGGGGATGAGGGTGTTCCGGTTATCTAAAAATTCCGGTTATCTGCGAGTCCCATCAACTTAGGAAAAACCAATGGGCAATAATAGTAAAACTCAGGTTTTTAATATTGGTAGTTTTGTAGTGTGAGGCCGTTGGTCTCACATTTCTATTTTGAGTTAAAGATGATTAGTACCTCTTAAATAAAAAATTGTTAAGTCAATCATGGTAAACCAAGCCAGGCCAGTGTGCCTGAAGATGTGACAGTATTGTGGCTGGGGGCAATGCTGGATAACAAAGTTTTCTGGTTAACAGTGTGCCAGATAACAAAGCTTTCACTGTATCACCATATGAGAAGACTAGACTAATACCATCTGTTTTTCCCCTAACAGAAAACAGAAATATGTATTGACTTTTCTACATTATTATTATACCGTTTTAACCTAGTAATGGACCAGTACCATTGTTAGGATTCTGTTTATTCCTATTTTTTAAAACCTTAACTCTGCTGGACAATTTTGTATAATTCTCAACTTAGAATCATAGACTCATAGAACACTAGAACTGGAACAGACCTCAAGAGGTCATGGAGTCCAGACCCCTCCCCTCACAGCAAGGCCAAGCACCGTCTAGACTATCCTTGATAGATGTCTGTAACTTGCTCTTAAATATCTCCAGAGATGGAGATTCCACAACCTCCCTAGGCAATTTATTCCAGTGTTTAGCCAGCCTGACAGTTAGGAAGTTTCTCTTAATGTCCAACCTAACCCTCCCTTGCTACAGTTTAAGCCCATTGCTTCTTGTCCTATCCTCAGAGGCCAAAGGGAACAATTTTTCTCCCTCTTCCTAATAACACCCTTTTAGATACCTGAAGACTGCTATCATGTCCCCTCTCAGTCTTCTCCTTTCTTAACTAAACAAGCCCAGTTCTTTCAGTCTTCCCTCATAGCTCATGTTCTTTAGACCTTTAATCATTTTTGTTGCTCTTCTCTGGACCCGCTCCAATTTTTCCACATCTTTCTTGAAATGTGATGCCCAGAACTGGACACAATACTCCAATCGAAGCCTAATTAGTACAGAGTAGAGCAGCAGAATGACTTCTTGTGTCTTGCTCACAACACTCCTGTTAAGGCATCCCAGAATCATGTTTGCTTTTTTTTGCAACAGCATCACACTGTTGACTCATATTTATCTTGTGATCCACTATGACCCCTAGATCCCTTTCTGCAGTACTCCGTCCTAGACAATCACTTCCCATTCTGTATGTGTAAAACTGATTGTTCCTTCCTAAGTGGAGTACTTTGCATTTGTCCTTATTAAACTTCATCCTATTTAACCTCAGACCATTTCTCCAGTTTGGCCAGATCATTTTGAATTATGACTCTATTCTCCAAAGCAGTTGAAACTGCTTCCAGCTTCGTATCATCTGCAAACTTAATAAGCGTACTCTCTCTGACAATATCTAAATAGTTGATGAAGATATTGAACAGAACCAGTCCCAAAACAGAGCCCTGCAGAACACCAGTTGTTATGCCCTTCCAGCATGGTTGTGAACTTCTTATTTATATTCATTACTATCAACTTCCCCTTTCATCCATTTGCTAGATATATATTTTCACATACACACACACTTAAAAACCATAAAATACAGTTGCCTTCACTTCCTCTCCAAGTCAGGTTGGCTTAATCCTCAGTTGTAGATATAACTTTTTGGGCATCTAGTAAGATGTTCTTGAATGAGTCCCAAATTATAAGTCACATTTTTTTCATTAAATTCTTCCTCACAGCTGATTTGGCTCAGATGTATTTTCAGCTTTATTAAATTAGCCCCATTAAAGCACTACGCATATATTTTGCTGGTCTGGACTTTACTCTCCTTGCACAATATAAACGTGATCAAGTCATGATCACTTATACCTAAGCTAGCAGTATTTTTTAGTTTTGCAATCAGTTCCTCTTTTTTTATTAGGATAAGATTTAATAAAAGTTCCCCATGTTTGTTGCAACACTTTTTGAGTTAGGAAATTGAAATCTACAATGTTTAGAGATGACAAGGATATTTTAGTACTGGCAGTGTGATAGTATATGTCACTCAAATGAATGTTCCTTCATGATCACCTGTTTTCCCTACTATTACATTATGCATTATGGCTGGGTGTATAAGGAGGCAGTCACCCTGTGTTCTCTTGCAGTTTGGATGTCTATACCAGACATTACCCAATATCCCATCTTGTGCTTTATCTTTCAAGATCACTTTCTTCTCAGTTACTGGGGACTCAAAACAGATTACATTACATTTTTGACACTGAGTGCCTCATCTCTTTTTTTGCATACTTGATCATTCCTAAATGGGTTATAATAATTGATTTTAACATTCCAATTGTGCAAGTCATCCCACCAGTAACATCAACTGGATCAAATTTATGGTCAAATGAGGAATTCCAATTACTTATTTTTGCTCGGGTTCTTAGCATTAGTGTAGACAGTGTCAGAATTTCTTGTCTTCACATCGTTTGATTCCTTGATTAGTTTTGCTCGGAGTGCTCAATCTTCAGGACTCGTATCTTCCCTCTTTTTACCTACCCTGTCTGTTACGAATTTAAACCCCTGTGGACTAATTCTTTGTTGGGTTCCAGTGGGTCTCAGTGAAAAAAGTGGCAAAAGTGCAGTAGGTTAAAGCCATTAATGAGAAAAGAAAGGAGAAATACCCCTTCTTGCATAATACATATTAACTAATTAAAACTAATTTCAATTTAATGAGGGAGCCTCTATTATTCTAGCTCTCTCACCATCTGAGCCCAGCAAATAACTTAATTACAGTTACTACAACCTTGGTGTAGTTTCTGGGATATGATCTAATTGTGGTTAGCAGAGCTCTTGAGAAGGGAATAGAAATAATAATTGATATTATGCTCACTCTTCTGTTTCTGAGAAACGCTATTGGTGTGGAAATATCAGGTTCTAAAAGCTACAGTTAAAAAAAACCAATAAGCTTTTGGCAATAGGATATCCATACTGAAATCTGACTCGTGGAGAATGTCTTAATTTGGTACCACTAACAATGTGTTACTCATTTTTTTAAAGTAAATATTCTGTCATGGGGTCCACTCACCGCTGGGGTACTTCCTTGTGGTTCTGTCAGGGGATTCACTCTGTCCAGGCCCAATGCCCTCTCTGCTTATTGCACACTCTGCTGCAACTCTCTCAGGGTACGTCTACACTTGCTCCCTTGTTTGAACTAGAGATGCAAATGTAGGCAACCGAAATTGCTAATGAAGCAGGGATTTAAATATCCCGCACTTCATTAGCATGATCTCGCTGGCGCATTACTCCGCTCAACAGCTGAGTCAAAAGTGAAAGTGCGCGCCAGGACGCGTTAGTTCGAACCAAACCCCTTGGTTCAAACTAACGTTACTCCTCATTTTTTGAGGGGTTTGGTTCGAACTAACGCATCCCAGCGCGCACTTTCACTTTCGAATCAGCTGTTGAGCGGAGTAACGCGCCGGCGAGATCATGCTAATGAAGCGCGAGATATTTAAATCCCCGCTTCATTAGCAATTTCGGACTAGGGAGCAAGTGTAGACGTACCCTCACTCTCTGTGACTCAGTGTGCTTTGTCTTCATGGCTTGGCCAACCAGCCAGGCCACTGAGTGTTCTCTTCCTTCCCAGATATCCAAGTCTCTTCTGCCAAGATGGCAGTCTTGCCTTCACTGCCCAAATTGTGCCACTTCTCTCTAGTAGCAGGGAATGGAACCTGGGGCTACTCTATATTCCAGATTACACCTGAGGGACCCTCTAATCAGCAGCTAAAGTTTGCATCATTTTAAATCTTGCTGCTTTTTTCCCTGATCTTTTTCCTTCACTTTCTCCACCAATTTTCCCTTCTTTTCCTCTTTACCGAATAGAGAGTAGCTACCAACTCCCCCACTGAAGCCCCTTCTACTGTCAGCTTCTTGGGTTCATCCCAGCCATGCTTTTTCCTTTTCAGGTAGATTCTGTCATTATTCAGGGGTTACTTAGTCAGCCATTTCCCCTCAGCTGTGGTCAATTTGGTTAACTGGATCATTAACATCCTTCTAGGTGGGCGTGGGATGAACAACTCACCACATGCTGAAAGGAAGAAAAGGGAGATTCCTTTATTTAGGACAGAAATTTTTCCATGTTTCTTTTTATAGAATTAAAAGGCAAAAACATCTTATTGTTAAAAGGCATTATCAAAAGCATCCAATCAATAAAATCCTACACTATTTTCCTACACTAAATCTCCTCAGAAAGAGAATATTAATTAAGGGGGTTAAGTACTGCTTAAATGAAGTATTTGCTTATTGGGACAACAGCCAGGAGGGAAAAGAGGATGTTAGTGTATCTGTAATGGAAGAAATGATAGATAATACTTTTTGCTACCCCAAATCCTCCAACGCCACTATTATCTAAATAGACAAACCTACTGCACTGGAAGTATTCACATTAACTACTGCTCAGCTACTACCATACTGAGCATGTAGTCCTGAGATGAAGCTGCAGTGTAAATAATGCTTAAATGGTTTCTTTTCTTTGTGATCTTCAAGGTAATAAAGCTCTGATCAAAAAGTTATTCAAACAAATCTCAAAAAGAGAGAAAGGGTGGCAGGGCATAATAGCCTCAATTATGGTGTAAAGTAGAAGAGTCCCCAAACCAACACTTTGCAAATTTATCCAGATGTTGAAAAAGTTTGAATCTAGACCTAGACATTTTGGCTCAGCTCATCATTAGCTTAAAGCTAAGAGGAGACACTGAGAAAGCAGGAAAAAACTTCAGTATATACAGGCTGGCATTTTAATAAGCAAGGTGCTATGAAACTTGGATGTCCAGAATAAAACAAGATCAGAACTGCAGTGAAATCATAGAGAACTAAACAATTTGGAGATTTGTTCCAAGTGTGCATTCATGTGCATACACAGAGAGAATCCATTCAATACAATACCTGTTTTAGAAAACATATCGATCTCATGTTTTATTTGGATCATGTACATGTTTGTGTAAAGATTCTAGCATAGGTGTGAAAAAGTCAGTGAACAGAAATGACTCCATAAGTGGGTAATTATGTTTTCAGGTATTTCAAAGTTTGGAGTACAAACATGGGCATTCATATATTCATTAACTTTAACTCCAGAAAAGGCCATTGTGATAGTTGACCCTAATCTCCTCTAGTACATAGGCCATAAGATTTCCCTGTATAAATCCCTGTTTCAATTTCAGTGGCTATGCTTGAACTAGATATCTTTTAAAAAATCCAACCTTTGTTAAAAAAATTCCCAGTGATAGAGCATCCACAGTAACACTTAGTAAGTTGCTCCAAATTTCCTCACTATTTCTAGTCTCTCCTCAACTTCCAATCATAGAATTTTGTTATACTTTTGTCTGCTATGCTAAAGAACTCTCCGATATCAATTTCTATTCCTCATGTTGGTTCCTAAGACTGATCATGTCAACCCCTTAACCTTTCTTTTGATAAGCTAGTTTGAACTTCTGTAGTCTTTGACTATAAAGGCATGTTTTCTAATTTTTTAATCATTGTCATGGGGCTTCTCTGAACTGTCTCAAGTTTGTCAACATTCTTCTTGATATGTGGGTGCTAGAATTTGATATGGTATTGCAATAGTGGAAAAACAAGAGCTGAATAGACGTAATATAATCTCTATACTTCTACTTGACATTCCCCTAATTTGCACATCCAAGGTTCACATTTTAGCCCCTTTGGCCCCAGCATGACACTGGGAACTCACTTTCAACTGATTATGCTGTATGATCCCCAAGTATATTTCAGAATCATTGCTTCGCAGGATAGGGCCTCATCCTGTAAGTATGGCTTGAATTCTTTGTTCCTACATGTATGACATTGCATTTGGGTGTATTGTTTACCCGTACCCAGTTTACCAAGTGATCCAGATAATTTTGGATCAGTGACCTCATCCTCTTCATTATTCAATCAATCTTTGTGTGTAAAAATTACTCTTCAATCTTTGTGTGTAAAAATTTTATCATGTTTAATGAGACAGTGAGGTCTAGTGAATAAAAACATTGGCCAAGAGTCAAGTTGTCTGGATCCTATTTCCAATTCTGCCAATCTTCGTGGGACAAGACTCCCTTTCTGCACCACTTACTATTTCCAATCTCTAAAACGGGGATAGAGCATTTTACGTATCTGCATACAGCATTGAGCTCTATGGAGAAATATGTTTATTATGGGATGGCCTATTGCTTGCAGTAGTGTAGGAATATGAAGTGCTTTAGTAATACAAAGAAATTATGAACTACCACTAAATATATTTCAGATTTTAGTTTATAATCAGATCTTATAATCAAATCAGCAGCAGGAGTAGCAGCCTACAGTATGGTTTCTGTAAACACTATTTTATTATTTGTATGTTTTGAAACCTACTTCTGGCTGATTATCTATACTGGTAACAAAAGGACCCCTTGGGTAGTCTTATGAAAGAACTCCAACTTCCTCTAGTTCTTTGTTCTTCTGTTTTATACTCTGCATGTTATGAAATACTACATTGTTTCCTCTGCATGTGTTGTGCATGCAGTATCAGACAGAACAGGTTTTATTAACTGCTGACTACCAGCCCTTCAAAATCTGAAAGGTTTTAAGGCAGTAAAATTGTGGAGTTCTGACTATGTATTTCTTCCTGCTTTTCATTTTTAGAGTCGATAATGGATTACTTACAGGCAAGATGCTTGCAAAGTGTTATTCAAGACTAAAATGACAAGCAAGGATGATGGGAGAAAATGGGAGCATAAATTAATGTTCCTGGAAACAATGGAGAAAGTACTTACTACGCCAGATTCTGCTCTGTAAATCAGCAATGTAAATCTGGAGTTACTCCATCTTTATACTGATGTAACAGTCTATTAGACACCAGTAATTAGCGGAAACTCTAGAACTCCACAAGTTGAATGTGTGTCTCTCTATGGAAAGGACAAATGGTTTTTCCAGCTGATTTATGCAAGTTTTGAAGTAAAATGGAGGGTCATGAAATAATGTCTCTACTCTACCATCTACTGAATGTGCATATTTTACAGATGTTCTACTTTTTGCCAAAACACAGCTGTGGCAGGGTCACTCCCACTCCTGGGTCCCAGGCCCCTGTTCTGCACACTATCCCACAGTTTAGGGGCTGTGGTACAAGTCCCACTTGCCTTTTCCTTGGTGTTTGGCCTTCTGTCCCTCAGCAAAACAAAGGGGTGTTGGGGCCAATGCCCCAGCCAGTCAGGACTGAATTAACAGTTCTCCTCAGCCACCGGCTGACGTTTTGGACCACCTGGGGGAAAGGGAGCCTCCAAACACTCCCTGTTGGAGCCCCTCACCTCCCCATGCAGCTTTTAGCAGTGCTGATTGTTGCCTTGCCTTGCCTTGCCTTGCCCAGCCCAGCCCAGCCCAGCCCCCAGTTGTTTGTTACTCTCCAAACTCCTTCTCTACTCTCCTCCCCCACAGGGGAGGCTTTGAAAGAGGTTCCATGGCAGCCTGAAATCAGCTCACCTGCCCCTTAATAGATTTATAGCAGCCCTGTCTCAGCTGCCCCTGATTAGCCAGGGCTGTTGCTGGGTTTTTTTTTTTCTTTCCTTTTTTTTTCCCCTCCAAACTGCCTCTCTCCCCTTCCATCCAGCCCTTTAATCTGCCCTGTCACACAGCCTATTTGTATATCATATTGAAAATGCATTAGCTCAAAACTAGAAGCATTTCACAGCCCAGTAGTTTAATGACAAGTGCACAATGTAAGGAGATTTTGCTAGAAACACTAACAAATTAAATAAAAGAGGGCAGAGAGAAAGGTTTAAGAGCCTCTGGAGTCATGGAAAGATTTGTTCTCATCTCCTTTTCCCCTACATGCAAATCACGTTTGTGTAGTAAAATCAGAAGAGTTGCTGTATTGAGCCAGACCAGTGGTCCATCTAGCCCAGTATCCTGTCTTCTCACAGCAGTCCATATCAGAGCTTCAGGGAGAGTATGCAAAACAGGGACATTTTGGAAATGTCCATTCCTGTTTTCAGAGGGGTCAGGACAAATTCATTGTCCTTAGAGACTAATGCTCACAAGGGAGCAGCCTGACACATGGAACAGGGGTGCAAGACCATCATGGTATTGAAAGGACAGACTCCAAAGACCATCTACTTGTCTCCAACTATGTCAAGTTCAATCTTGCCGTTACTACCACAGTTTTCCAACAGGCTAATAAATAGAGGACAGTGTTTATGCAACTCACTTTGAAACTGTAGCACATGCTGGATTTTGTAACTGTAATGCAAGTAAGGATGTGCACATTAGCTGCTCTTTGAGAGAAATTACAAGCCAATGGTATAACCAGCATTTATGAAGCATCAAATCATTACACTTCTAACCAAAGCATCCCAGAAGACACCTCAAGCCTAAAGAAGATCAATGTGGCTGCATGAAAGACCCCAGAAAACAAGCAAAGGTAGAACAGACACTTGAGACTGTGTTAGCGGAGGTCCCATGGCTACTTAGTTTCCGTTATACCTTTTGATTAGGACTCCGTCAAAAGGCTTTCTGAAGACCCAAATACACTGGATCACCCTTACAGACATGCTTGCTGACACCCTAGTGGATGGTGAGGCACGACTTCTCTTTATAAAGCCCATGTTTAAGTTTCCCTAACAGATTGAATTTCATAGTAAAGAATAGAATGATCAGACACCTAGATGAACACAATTAGGGAAATATCCATTATTCTAGTTCCCTCACCATTTGAGCCCAACAAATGACACAATTACAGTTACTACCAGTTTCTGGGATATGATCTGATAGAGGCTAACAGAGTGCTTGAGAAGCGTGTATACTATGCTCACTTCACTGTTGACCTCTCTCCATTATGAAAACTGACCATTTAGTCCTTCCTTTTGTTTCCTATCTGTCCCACATTCTCTGCCCTGAAGACCAATACAAAGAATTCACTGAGGTTCTCTGCAGTGGCTTTGCCTTCCTTGAGTACTGCATTATCCATTTGTCATCTAGCAACTCCCATTTGGCAGGCTTCCTGGTTTTGGTGTACTTAAGCAATTTACTCTTAATTTTTGCATGTTTAGCAAGTTGCTTCTCAAATTCTTTATTGGCCAGGTTTATTACACTTTGGGTACATCTACACTTGCTCCCTAGTTTGAGCTAGAGATGCAAATGTAGGCGACCGAAATTGCAAATGAAGCAGGGATTTAAATAGCCTGTGCTTCATTAGCATGATCTCGCCGGCGCGTTACTCTGCTCAACAGCTGATTCGAACCAAGAAGTGTGCTCCGGGACATGTTAGTTCGAACCAAACCCCTTGGTTCGAACTAACGTTACTCCTCATTTTTTGAGGAGTTCCTAATAAACATATATCCCTTCTTCCTATACCACGTTTCCTCTGTGCATTGAGGGCTGTGCTGTTCTGCCTATCTTACTGGTCCTGCACATGGAACTGGAATCATAGAGGTGCTGGACTTTAATCTCTTACCTAGCAACCTAAATTTGGCCCCCAGGGCTTCTTTCCTTCTTTTCTTCTGTCATTGATACCTACATATACAAGGACCACTGGCTCATCCCCATAAGGCTATTTAAAAGTCTCGTGAGCAGGGCCTTCCAAATTCACAACCATGAAAAACACATCATGGACTGTGAAATCTTGCCTCCGTCTGTGAAATCAGCTCTTTTGTGTGCTTTTATCCTGTACAGTAAAAGCTGCATCTTGGGGAATAAGGGGAGCTGGTTAATCAAATTTTCTGGTTAACTGAGAATACCAAAATTTTCAAAGAATTAGAATAATACAATAACATGAACAAAAGCATAAACCAGTAGAGAGATACTCACCAATCCACTAGTAGTACTACACTGCATTTCTTGAAGCACTTAGATGTATACAGATGAAGTCACTGGGCTGCCAAGGCTAGACTACGGGCCTGCTCTGGGAGTGCGGTAGCTGGGGACGGACTGTGGCAGTCAGATGGGGCTGGAGCCAGGTTGCCATAGCTGATGGAGGCAGCTGCTGCTCTCATTATCCTGGCTGATAGCATGCATGCATCCCCTACATTGTGCCCTCAGCTGGCCCTTTAAATGAGCAGAGCGCCCCAGCCGACTCTTGCTAGAGTGCAACCAGTTCTTATTGAGCGGCGCACCACCTTACTTTCACCTCTGATCACAGTATTGCCACCCTTCTGCACTAATTTCATAGCTGGGTGTCTGGAGAGCAGCAGCTGTTGGCTGGGCACCCAGCTCTGAAAGCAGTGCCCCACCAGCAGCAATGCAGAAGGGCAGTAATACCATACCATGACATCCTTATTTCTGCACTGTTACTGGTGGCAGCTCTGTCATTAGAGTTGGGCTCCTGACCAGCAGCTGTTGCTCTTCAGCTACCCAGCTCTAAAGGCAGTGCCACAGCAGCAGCAGCACAGAAGTAAGAGAAATCGTACCACCACCCCACCTACAGTAACATTGCAAACCCTCCCCACACACAACTCCTTTTTGGGTCAGCACCCCTACAATTACAACATTGTAAAGTTTCAGATTTAAGTTGATGAAATTTACAAATTTTTAAATCTTCTAGGTATTTGACCAGAATGAACTGTGAATTTGGAAAGGCCCTATTTGCGAGGTCTGTACCTTTGCATCTTGCAGGAAATTCACCCTGTGGCTTTCCTGGTCATCACAAACCCAACTATCTGTATTTCTCATTATTGACTCCCCACCTATTACCTGTTTCTTCCTAATTTCTGGGATCCTTGCCCCCAGAAGGATATCCTCAGTGCAAGAGGATACTAAGACATCATCTGAAAGGTGGCTCTCAACTATGGGATCATTTCTCTCCTCTCCACCTTGACGTTTTCTTGCAATTAGACTTTCATTCTTCTGTAAGCACTGGGGCTGTCAGACAAGAAATGGTATCACTCTGTATCCTTGAAAATCTCTTCTCTGTACTTCCAACTCCCTTTGCTCATCCAGTGGAGCTGCTCTGACTACCAGAATATTACTCCATCTCCAAGAGGCACAAGTTCTTTGTACCACCTGACTGCAAGGCAGCTAACATGCATAAACGTTCTCTCTCGTCTATACATATGGAATCTGGTTGTGCACTTCTAGAGGTGCCCTACTTAGTGAATATACATTTTCCTTCACATTTTTCCTAAGTTTCCTATAGTCACTGCCAACAACTCTGCAGTGGGTTTTCTTCTCACTGGAAATGGACAAATAGAGCAAATTCGCTCAATTTTGAGACTGAATGTCCTTTTATAACAAGAGATTTAGTAGTGATGTTGATTAAAAAGCTAGCTGGCTCTGAGCTCTGTAATCCTTCCCAAACTTGACTAAGTTATAGCATTTTACAAAAAAAAAAAAAAAAAAAAAAGCCAACCTCAAAATCTTCCATATGAAAGCCAAATACTTTTATCCTGTGCATAGCTCTATCCCCAAGTAACTCTACTGACTTCCATCAGTGAGAGTAAAAACAAGTTCAAAAGTCACGCTCCTGCAACACTTAGCTATGTCAAATGTCAACAAAACTTATGTCCATTGGGGAAAGGGCCGTGCTTTTGGGGCGGAGGGGAGAAAAAAAAGAAATTTTAAGAAAAAGGACAAAACCCAGCAATTATGGTGTAAAAGCTTTGGAAGAGATGCAGTTATAGTAGCAAAAAATGCTTTGCCAGTATAACTTACCTCACTCACTGAACTGGAATAATCTATACTGGTATAAATGCCTTCATATGACTATAACCAGGGCTCAACAAACCGCTGATTCTACCAGCCCATGGTGAGTAGATTTCAGCCGGTCACTCCATGTGTCCCATTCACCAGCGCTGCGTGCATGCGTGGTGCGGGGCTGGCAAGTAGCTCTCGCCGCAGTTTGTCAAGCCCTGACTATAACTGTATCTGCATTAAAGAGTTCTGATGGTATAACTATACTGGCAACACTTTTCAGGGTAAACAAATCTTAAAGTCATGGCAGACATTGACTTCCCTGGTAGAGCCCAGTGTAGGTACAAAGTGTTATATCAGCATCTGCATCTATATCCGCAAAAATGAGCCATGGATAGCTGCATCCACATCTGTGATGAGGATACCTGCAGATATAAAGCAGATATCAGTGGATTTGCAGGGCTTTTGTTCATTGGGACTATTCCAGGGGTGAGCAATAATTTTTACAAGGGAGCCACTTCATAAATTTCTGAAGTGGCCCCAGGCCGCCCAGAATGGGAGGGGCTTCAGGCAGAAGGAGCAGGGCCAGTGCACTTCTCATGCTTCCTCCCCGCAGACCCTGATTGACCTCAGGGTGAGGGAATGTGTGAAATCTTTGCCTCCCCCCCCCAGAGAGGATTGCTAGCTGTTTTAAAACAGCTGGCCGTTTCTTCTAGGTGCCACAATAGGAGGAGATCTCGCATGCTCCCCCTACCCCAGGCCAAACAGAGTATGGGGTCAGGGAGGAGCATGCAAAGTCTCTCATCCTCTACCCCTGCCCTACCAGGGATGCACGGTAGCTAGAGAGAAATGCCAGCTGTTTTAAAACAAATATCATTTCTCTCTAGCCACTGCATGACCTTGGTGGGGCGGAGAAGACTTTGCACCCCTGTCCCCAGGTCTTCATTGGCCTAGGAGTGGGGGAATGGCAGGGCAGCCTCAGGCTGGATCCACTGGCTTGGCGGGCTGGATTCCCTTAGACCACCCATGGACTATTTCTTTGAGTAAAGTTATTCACTCACATGCTTACAGATTTGAGGCTTTAATTAGAGGAACATCTTTATGAATAAGTTTCAGAGGGATAGCCGAGTTAGTCTGTAACAGGAAAAAGTTAAAAAGCAACAAATAGTCTGGTAGCACTTTAAAGACTAGCAAAACATGTAGATGGTATCATGAGCTTTCGTGAGCATAGACCACTTCTTCAGATGACTGGCGTGTTGGAAGTCCAGAATCTTGGTGTATGTTTTGTTAGTCTTCACAGTGCTACCAGACTATTTTTTAATTTTTATTCTTATTCATGTCTGTCTATAAGTGAAAAGGACAGACTGAAAAAAATTGAAACTTACGTGCACTTCAAACTGTTTTTGTCTAATTTTCATTTCTGCTTCTAATCTTATGCACTGAAGGGGGGGGGGGAGGGGAGAACCCAGTAAGTTACAGATTTAGCTCAAAGTCTAAGTGTTTGTTTGTCCTGACAACTCTTGCTTCAAGAAACTATATTTCTTGAAAGACATGAATTTTATATCATTACAGGTGGGTTAAATAACTTCCCAGAGCTGCACAATGAATCCCTGGCAGAGGTGGGATTAGAATTTATAATTCCTGATACTCATATTCCTTCTTAAATAACACAGAATCAAAACATTGGGTGTGAAGCAGATCAAAAATACTAAATCTGACTATAAGTGGGAAAATGATCAGAAAGAGACCTTAGAGCAGCACCACTGACCGGCTGATATTTAATCTACAACCAGAGCCAGAAATCAACTTGCTTTAGTGAATGAGTTTATCAAATGGACAGACTGACCCCTGTGGAGTAATTAGTTGAGGATTAATTAATCTGTTCTCAAATATGCCCCACCAATCTTCCCAAAGTTTTGAGCCCTTCTTTACCAGCATATATTTTGTACAGTTTGATCTGGAGTTTGAACAAATGGTTGCACGTCCTACTACTGGTGAGATTACAATAAATAAAAAAGGAACATTTAACTAACTGTTCCTGAGTGAGAGTACTGAGTGCTTTGGATTTATGTCAAACTTACTTCATTAATGCCGGCTCTTTAAAATCTTTGTGTGAATGTTCAGCAGGAAACATCACTTAATTAATTTAAGACGACCAAATATTTATTTTTTGCAATACTGACCTTAAAGAATTACTTGTGTATCAGACAAAAGGAATTTGGCACAAATCTCTCTTTGTTTTTTAAAGTTAATATGAAAGGGGTGTAAGACAAGCTGAATTAAGTTTCGGGGTTTATTTTTTTTTTTAAATGGTTCTCTTAGTTCTCCTAATGTATCCCAGAACATACCTAGTCTTTGGCATGTACTGTTTTTTCAGATGTTTCCACACAAGTTGCCTCCAGCTATTCCTTTAGCCAGGATACTCAATCACAAGGCTCTGAATTTGTTCCTTTTAAAGCATACAAGCTTTTTTAAAAAAGGGACATTTAAAAATTATGCAAAGCATTAAAAAGGTAGACTAGAAAATTGCTCAAAATCCTCATATTCCTGTAGAACATATTGGAAGCATTGCACATTATGCAAAACCAGAAATGAAGTATCCTGGGCAAAGAACAAAGAAAATTTCCATTTCTGTTTTCTGACACTTACTGAAGTTTTTGGTTCTACATTGTGAGGTTAAAAGTTAACTTTGATATTTTTCTATATTCCGTTCCACCAGGCTTCCTTTAGGGCCGAGGTGGGGTACCTACTACCCCAGCTTGCCTGGATCCAGCTTCCCAGGCTCAGGGCTCTTCCCCCCACCCCTGGTATTAGGAAGCCAGTGCTGGCGATCCAACTCTGCTCTCCCCCCATCTCCAGCCCACTCCTGCACCCTCTCTCCACTCCTACACTCTGCCTCCCACCCAGCCTTCTCATGTACCTTCCCAGACTCACTAAACCCCAGCCTGCTTCTGCACCCTATCACCCTCCTAGATCCACCAAGCTCCCCATCCCCCCCGTCTCACTTTCTGGCACCCCCTCCCACACACTGAACCTCTTATTTTTTGCTGCACCCCAGAGCCTAGGGGCCCCCCCCAAGATCTACTAGCCCGGGTCCCCCTAGGCTTTGATGCACAAGGGGAATGTGTTGATTATCTTTTTCTGCTTCTGTGACGGACCAGGCCGGGTCTGGGCATTGCTGAGGGCATCTACTCTGGGCGCATTGCTCACACTCAGGGCTCCTTACAACCCCTGACTGGAGACCCTTCCCAAATAGGCCACAAACCCATCACACCGAGTGCTTCAGCTGCCAATCGGACTAGCAGGAAGCCTCACAGGCGAAACCCCTCAGACATCCCAGCTCTCCCTGTGCCACAATCAGCCCTGGGCCTAACACACAGGTGAGGGGTTATAGAACCCACTCTCACCTACCCCAAATGGGTCTTTCTGGTCCCAAAGAACCAGCCACAAATCCCCGGTCAATTTATACTTTGGATCTTACCCACAAGAGCATCCTGGGACAATCCTTTAGAATCTAAAATCTAAAGGTTTATTAATACAAGAAAGAAAAGCATGAGAGTAAGGTTGTTAAGGAGAATACATTACATGCATCGAATCATCAAGTTCTCAATGCAGGCTTTTAGCAGAGATATTATCTTAAAAGTCTCTGGTGTACATCCTATGTCAGGATGGGCCAATGATTCTTCCCGGCTCTCTGCTTCTCACAAGGCTGCATCTGGGATCAGTAGCAGAATTGAAGGCAAGATGGAGTCTGCCTCATGGCATTTTATATCCATCCCTGGTATCTTCCAAGCTGGAGCAGGTCACATGGCCCAGTGACCTATCCCTGTGTCCCAAGTCAGCAGTCATGATATTAGCTGGTTTGCAGGTCCCAGACACATTCCTCAGGTGTGTATTGGCCTCTCGGAGAGCCTTGTCCCTAGAGCCTTCCTAATTAGCATTGTCACTGCCTGAACATTCCTGGCCCATTGCTCTGTCTCAGACAGAGAATCTTCCAGCATCAACACAGAGTACATATGTATAACTCCACATATAGATATTACACAAGTACAGGAACAACATACATAAAATCAGTAGAACACAAGCTTTCATTTGACACCTCACATGGCCCCCTTTGTACAGACTTTGGGACAAACACACCCCCTCCTCTCGTGAGTGCAGTAGTGACCTGTCTGATCCCCTTAAAATCCAGTAACGTGACAGCTTCTCAGTCAGGGGCCACATCAGTGAGGTTTTTTTTATTTTGGGGGTTTCTTTGCTTCTCACTTGTGTGCCCCTCAACTGGTTTTTCTGTGGATCAGTGGCCCCCAACCTAAAAAAGATTCCCACCCCTGATTTAAAGCCAGTTCATCTTTATATACCCACAGTTTTGCAGACACAATTAAGGTCAATATTAAAAGGGTAATTTATGGCATATGGGGATTTAGCTATCTGCTTGCACCCACACAAGAGATAGCCATCTGAAATGTTAATTATGGCAGAAATTGCTAAGAGGAAAGACAGGTTGCAAAAATGTAGTTCTTTATCTTGTCCTCAAATAACCTGACAGCTAAGAAGGGCTGAATACAGTTGTCTTTGCTCATCAACAGTTACCGTGGTTGAGGCATAAGTGGACTGCTAGGCAGTAACACAAACAAACAATTTCTCTAGCTATGTCTAATCCACACCCTGGAGAGAAGAAAGTCACAGTGGCCTAAGTGCTGGGGTGGACAGGACTATGTCAGTGGGAAAACTTCTCCCACTGATACAGCTACTGGCTCTCATGGAGGCAAGAGTTAAGCCAACAGGCGTGCTCTCCCCATTGGCTTACAGCAGCTTCACCAGAAGTGCAGCTGCATCATTGCAGCTATGTGGCTGTAGTATGTATAGACAGCTCCTCTGCTGGCCTGTTTACACCAGTACAAAAATAATGCAATGTGGAACTGCTACTAAGAAGGATGGTGTTACTGTATTTTACACCCACTTGGGGCTGGCATGAACTCACAAAGTATCAGACAACAGATACTCAATCCCAAAATTTTCCCTACCATTCTAGTCAGAATGCTCTTCAGTATTCCCACTCCCTGTTGCTAGACCCCAGGGCTAGCTTTCTCTTTATTATTTTCCATTTACAACATGCCTGTTTCAATAACAATGCAGCTGAATGGCAAGCAACAGGTTATTGTAGGGGTGAGCTATTTTAGAGAACAGTTGAGTGTGGTTATTGCAATATCATGAAACAGTGAAAAAACAGGAGTTTCAGTTAGTTGGGTTCATGCCAGTCTTTCTTGTTTGTCATGGCTTGTGGGTCTTCACAAGACCTGGGTTTTGGGTTCAAATTTTTATCTGATGAAAATAAATAAATTTGCACTCATAATTCACAACTGAGTGTGTTTTACTGGTTCTTCTCCATGGCTACGCCATCTAGAACACCAGTCTGTTACAGCCTCTCCCCAGCCCTCCCTCCCCCCATGCCGGTAAGTATATTGGCTGCTCAGCTCATTCTGTAACAGATTGTGCTTTTAGCTCTAGAGGTCCTAAGTTTAATCCCATGTGTGTGGGCCATGACAGCAGTGGTCACACACTCAATTATATGACAGCCAAAAGCGCCACATGTATTTCTGTTTGGAAACCATGGTAGCACACCAGCCGAAAGTAACCTTTGAGGTGAGCCACTGGGACTTTTTCTTTTTGATAACCTAGGGGATATATTTTCTCATTCGAAAGGCCCAGCTGTGTATTGCTGTTTCACTTCCCCAAACAACATATAGACATTAGGATAACAGCTTTGGATTCAAGTGCCCCATAAGTACCAATAAGATAAAATAGTTTTATAATATCCTTGAAGTGAGGATTTGGACTTGCAGTATAGCTACTTCTGCTAGTGCTATTTCTACTCAACACTTGCTTTAAATTCTTTACATTTTATTAAAAGCTCTGCCTTGTCTTTCATGGGGGCGGGGGGAGGGGGAGACCTGGGGACAGGCTAGGGCTACCACCATAGTGGTACTGTGGACTGTTTTTCCTCAGGTGTTGGAGTATGTTCTGACATGGTGCACTTTTGATTGATGCTACCCCAGGGACACAAAACACTGCAAGGGCAGAAAAGGCAGCATGCTCCTCTGACTCAGGTTTGACTGGTGAACCAGAAAAACCTGCAGAGCATGTGCTTTCCCCCGTTTATATGGGAGTTTGAGACTGAAACTGAATTTATTACAAATTAACTTACGGCAGCAGGCTGGACTGTTGGCAACACATTAAAATTAAAGAGGGGGAGGAAGAGCAAAGAACAACTACCTTTGTTTCATAGACTGCAGAAATTGTTGATCTAATCTATTGAACTCCCACATTAAGCCTGGATTCGTTCAATGAAGAACCAAATGTAAAGCAAGATGTGATGGATAACCCTGGGGCAGTTTAGTATAAGGCTTCTCAGAGAAAAACCAGACATATAAAAATGAACACAAGTCTAAGTATGCTTGTGTAAAAGCAAGCAGACTACACGTAAAAGCCACACAGTACTTTGGGCTTGTATTCACAGTATGTTAGTCTGCACCAGAGGGGTATAAATTTTAGTGCACACTAATATGTTGTACACTAACTAGTCCATGCAGCAGGGCCATCCTAAAGAGAGAGCGAAGCCTAGGACAACTCCTCCCCTCTGCCCCAGGTTCTACCCCACTCCATCACATCCCCCAGTCCTCTGCCACCATGTTGCCTCTTCCCCTCCCTTCTCTACTCCATCCCCATTCCTCCCTCTCCTCTCCCAAGTGACACTGGGAGCTGGCAAGGGAGGGCCATAGCAGAGTGGAACTAAATGGGGCCACTAGCACTGCTGCTGGCCCCCTGTGGTGCTTTGGCCCCATGTTCCTTTGAAGCAGGGGATGGGACAGAGTGGAATGGGGCTGGTTGCTCTGCCACTGGCACCACTGTGCTGCTCTGGCCCTGTGTCCCCCTGAGGTGGAACAGGGCAGAGCTGGTGGCACTGCTGCTGCCTCCACATTGCCCAGGCCCCACGTCCCCCTTAAGTGCAGGACAGGTCTGCTGTGCAGAGCCTGCTGGTGCATAGTAAAAAGGTCTATACTGCATGTTAATGTAGACCCATCCCAAAGAATGCTGTCTCAACACACCCTAGCGCTTCCTTGTAATATGTGCCAGTGGGTTCCACACAGATCTGTTAATGCAGGACATGCTAGAATTTACACCTCACTGCTGAAGACTAGTGCACCATATAGAAACTTCGTTATATAGTGAATTCACCTGAACCATTCAAAAAAAAAATTAAGAAAAACCTTTCCAAATATCTTAAAAAACCACCAATTGTCCTGTAGCATCTTAGAGATGAACAACAATTATAAAACTACAATTATTGGTCAGGAACAATGATTGTTGCTCTCTCTCATCCAGATTTATAAATAAAATCCCATTGTGCCTTTATATTGTCTTTTTTTTTAAACCCTGCTTGTATAAAAAGAGATTACAGGGAAAGCAACCTTTATAGAAGACTGCTATAGCAACTCTTACTGGTCTCTTAGACAGACCTTAACTTAATGGTCACTGCAGCTTTTTTAAAAAAAATCAATAGCCTCAGAGGGACATCTGAGGATCCTAAGGCTCTTCCTGCCACAACAATCATTTTAAGAGTGCTGTGATTTCATGGGACAATGTATATGGAGCAGGGGTGGGCAAAAGGGCCTCCAGGGGCTGAATCTAGCCCACCAAGTGGGTTGATCCGGCCTGCAGAGGTCCTGCCACTCCCCCACTATCAGGCCAATCAGGGCCTAGCAACGGGCGAGCACTTGGTGCTTACAGTCAACCCTAGTGGTTGACTCTAAGCACAGCGCGTCAGAGGGTAGGGAGTGAGAGACTGCGAGCTCCCCCTGCCCCCAGGCCAATCATGGCCTGGGGGAAAAGCACGAAGTCTCCTCCTGCCCTGCTCCATCCTGCAAGGAATGCACTCTTTGCGGGGTGGGGGCAGGGCAGGAGGAGACTTTATATGCTCTCCCTGCCCCCAGGTCCTGATTGTTCTGGGGATGGGAGGGGGAGCATGTGAAGTCTCCTCCCACCGCCAGGAGCGAGGGTGCCTAGAGGGAACCATAGCTGTTCAGAACAGCTGGTGGTTCTCAGGGCAGCGGGGGGAGAGCAAAGACTTCATGGCAATCCCCTACCAATCAGGGTCTGTGGGTGGGGAAGCATGGAAGTGTCCTGGCCCCACCCCTTCTGGGGTATCCTGGGGCCACTTCAAAAATTTCTGAAGTGGCCCCCAGTCAAAAATAATTGCCCACCCCTCATATAGAGTATACTGTCAGAAAAGCCTGGCCACTGTTTTGGATTAATTCATCTGTGGGGGCCCTTGAACTGAAAACAAAACTTCACCTCACTACAGATAAGCCACATGAACCTCTGTTCAAAGAGGATTTTTTAATTAAAAACAAAACTTGGCAAGCTCAAAGGCACTGGGAGGACTCAGCAAGAGGGTGACATGAGAAGGAAAGACAAAGTGGCTTTTACAAAATAGCATGATGGGACTTCTTGGCTCCTGTGATGCTAAATCAACAACAAGGCACAGGAAAGCTACGCTTTTCAGCCACAGTGCTTGGACGTTAGTTTTAGGGTAGCCAAGTGTACTCTAGAGAAAGGTGCATTAGTGTGATGGGCATGTCACCCTCTTGCTGAGCCTCCTGAAGAACCCAACTCGGAAACTATGAGAGAGACTAAAATTCTAAAAAGTCAATGGTCTAAACAGTTTTTATGTGATTTTTGGATGCCTTCTTCCAGTCATTGTCAGACACAACTCTGGCCTGTATTATCCATAGAACCAGAGACAAAATAAAGACTGCAGGCAAGTCTAGGAGAGATTAAGCCACAAAGGAGAAGCAGCCCTCAAGGGAGGCAGAAACCTTCAGTGAACCACAAAGTGTCCACTTTGTACTGCTCTCTTCCAGGGCTTATTTGAACCAACATTTATCCAAAGATGCTGGTTGTATGACTGATTAATTTTAAAAAGTGTGCCCTACCCCGATGTAGGGCAGTTACCACCAAACATGGGGTCATGTGGAGCTTGTCAAACTGGTTTAATGCTATTTCTAATTTATAGAAAGAGCAACAATTCTTTGCTCTTCTTAACCTCCCACCCTCATCTTCACCTCATTAACACTCCCTTTCTTCAAAGAACTTTTAATTTCTTAAATATACATTTTAAAGTAATCAAGGCCACAGAACAGTAAAGAAAAGATGCCATACTATGCAATGTAATGTCTCTATTAAATTGTACTGATGGTTGAATACTGACTACATTTAATTGGATGATGCATAGAGTTATGTCTTTGTACAAGGAAATTATCCATTTATCCTCTCAAATTTCAGTAGTTACAAAAAAGACTTCTAGCTCTTGAGTAGCATCCTACAGAGACACAATAAAATGTTTAATCACTCTAAGTAGATGTCCCATTCAGTAAACGTAAATGGCTTTCTCTTTCATAATATTGGCAAATCTGACTCCAGCAATGTAATGTTCCCCAAATTAACGAACTGTCTATATATACAGAAGAGCTTCTCTGCCAACATTCTGGCTGAGTGCACCATTTCTCTTCTTATTTTACTACCAAGAAAATGCCCCAGTATCTTAAGGCACCCTTCGAGGGCAAAAGCTGGTTTATTGCTGGTCTTATGTTGGTCCATTATTGGAAGAAGTAAAAACAGAATTTCTCTCATCTGGTGGCTCTGCTGCTCAAGGGCTGGAAAAGCTCTTGACAGTTCCAAGAAGGTGGTTTTCTTCTCTTGAAAATTCCATTCCCACTTCTGGACGACCCACATTTCCATGACAATTCAGTCCCACTAAGGCATATTTATGGTCCTAGTCCAGAAGCAGCTATCTGCACATGGGAGATCTTCCAGGAGAAGCAGCATCTCCTCAGGGTTCCAGTCTTTTGTTGTGATTTTGCTCTCCTGTATTTTCCCTTCTCCTCGCCAAAATTAGCCTCTGAAACATTTGCTACCATTACCCACGACCATTTGCTGGTTGCATCTTCTGTAGAGGCATGAAAGAGAAATTCATCTCTAAAAAGAAGCAGTTGTCAGTTACTAGGGAAAGTAGAAGCCTTATCTTCTGCATGTAATAGCAAACTTCCACACCAGCCGGAGTCTTGCCCCGAATGAATTTTCCAGGCCTAGATCATGTTTTCTCAGTCCCCGAGTGGGCAGACATTCTGACAGTGCAAGCATAGAGCTACACAGAAAAGTGCAGAGCCATGAATCTCAGGGTACGCATGCAGGATGCCGCATTTCACACCAGCTATAGCTGCAGTGCACACATGGGGATTGTCAGCAACATGTGGATATTTACACATGATCTTGCTGCAGTAGGTTTGGCTGCCACATAATGATTAAAGCATGATTTCTTCATTCATGGTTCGCATGCAATGAAGACATGGCTCAAGCACTCGGGATCCCCCAGATAAAAGCCTCTATGAAATTCAGAGTTTGTCCCGCTAACCTCAAATTCATTGGGAGAAAAGGGAGAAAACATACTTCATCTTGCATGGAGGTTACAGCTCTGTTCATTTGCACCCTTTATACCACCTAGGTCATACACCACCAACGGAGCTTGAGGCTAAGCAAAGCAATCATTTATATAAATGGGTGGTTAGCAGACTCAAACATACTGCCTAAAACAACAATTGACTTGTTCTACCTGCACCATTATATCTAAGGCATCATGCTGCTCTAAACACACCATTGCCATCTGAAGAAGTGGGCTGTGCCCACGAAAGCTCATGATACCATCTACAAATTTTGTTAGTCTCTATGGTGCTGCAAGACTATTTGTTATTTTTTAAGTTTATTCTATCTATCAGTTACTTATTTCCTCCCCCATCAACACAGGAGCAGCTTAAGGACTGATGTCCTGTTAGAGAACAATTTACCTGTGGTGATATCAAATGTGAATGGCCTCAGATTAACACAGCTGTTTTGTAGTAATTTCCAGTTACTAAAATCTGCTGCATAAGGAAGTTCTAAGTAAGAAATTACTGTAAGTGATCCTGTGCTGGGATGGGCTAGAAGATCTAACAGGACTTTTCCATGTCTACGCTATGATTTACAATTAGCCAGTGCAGACATAAAACTTCAGAAAGCATTCAAGTAAAATTAGTTGTATTTTAACACTTTTGGCTTGACATAGATGCTATTGTTTATGCATTTTCATTACAACTAATAATACCTTTCTTCAAAATAAGCTTATCCTCATTAGATCCCCTGTTCTATTTAAACACTAAAACACAATAGGCAGTGCATTTTGGGGCAATTATTGCATGCCTCAGATGATGTTTAACCACCCGGCAATGCAATAATCCCCTAAAAATGTACCAACTGAAATATTGTATTGCTATTATAGAACAGAGATCACAAAAACCATAAAGGAAAACAGTCTGAATGTTCATTGACCTAAAAAGGATAACCTCATGAGACAATCAGAAATTTTCACTTGCGTACAGTGTTCTGAAATCATTACATAAATTTATAAAATGCACTTGGTGTTTTCAACACTAAAACTTGTCAGCACTACTTCAGCAGATTCAAGACCCAGCAAGGAGGGGGACAAGAGTAGGAATGCACGGAAGTGCCTTATTCTCCATTACCACAGTTGGCTGAATGAGACATGAACATGAGGTAAGCGACACTATGTCATATGCCATTTGCTTAACTCTAGTTTCAACTTTATTAAACTGAAAGCAATTTTTTCCATACTAAGTGAGATACACACTCTTCATGAAGGGCTACCAGTCATCTTTCAAGCTTCAGTTGTTTTTTCTTATCAATCTATTTTAAATAAAAAAGCGTGGCCTAGAAATTCAGTCAAGTAACGTGTTATATTCACTCTGCCAGAACTTAAAAAAAAAAAAAAAAAAATGGCTGACGAAATTTTGTCCAAATTTTCATAAAATGCTCATAATTAACTGGAGATCTACCATGGAAAATTTCAGCAATGGAAAAGCTTTGTAACATTAAGCACATATAAAAACTAGCAAAGAAAGGAAAGGAATGATAATGAAGAGTTTTGCAACTTCAACAGTGTGTAGGTTGGTGTCTAGCAGCATAATAATAGGAAAGATGTTTAAACTTTTTCAGTTGAGATTTAATTGTTGGAAAAATGCCCATTTTTTAATCTCAATCACTGTATGCACTATTTTGAGCATGCCCTAATCGTTTATATCAGACTTCACCACTGGAAAGGCATACAACTCAAATCTTTTCTATTTCCATTACATCTTGCAGAGTGATTTGCAAAGCAATGTAGGAGAAAGACAGACCTAGTTAGGATCTGTCCAGAAAGCAAATTTTGGTGTTATTAGAAGCCAGACATAAATAGTTGTGCAAATCTTAGATCTCTCTTCTATGGCCAGGTCTACGTATATCTGGAAGATCAGCTTAAGGTACGCAACTCCAGCTATGTAAATAAAATAGCTGGAGTTGACATACCTTAAGCCAAGCCTGGCACCATCTTCACAGTTGGAGGTCGATGGGAGCTTTCTTTCCAATTGGCTTCCCTTACTCCTCGCAGCTGCGTGGAGTACTGGTGCCAAGCAAAGTTGCCCTCAGCATTCAATTTAGTGGGTCTTTACTAGACCCGCTAAAGCAAACACCAGAATATTGATCTCTAGTGTAGCAAGTGGAGACAGGGCCTTAGAGTACTTTCCCAGTTGTGCCAATATGCATGAAGGCGTATTATATTTAGGTGTTAAGTCACTACTAGTCATGCTGTAACCTGTGCCTAAGTGGTAAGAGTAGGCTATACATGTTGGAGAGGGAGAGCAACACACTGACTATCCTAACAGTGTAACATGGGTCTGAGATTGAAGGCAAATCACAGGGGATATTTGCCTTTCGAGTCGAAATGAGGCAGAACACAGGGAAGAATGAATATAAATGGGATTGTCTGAGGCCTCTGGGTCTCCCACACTTCATCTAATTAGCAGAGTTTTTGCTGGCTAGTGTTACCACAAGGCATTTCACTTAGAACATTGTAGTCTAGACATAGCCTATCAAAAAAAGGTACGCAAATTGCACTCCGCAATTTGCATACCTTTTTCCGATAGTTTTGTCAGAAGAGGCTTTTCTGAAATTTGGCCCGTCTACACTGGGCCAAATTTCAGAAAAACCTCCTCTTTCGGAAGAGCCCTTCTTTCTCGTGGAATGAGGAAGACAGGGTTTCTGAAAGGGCGCGTCTGCTCTTCCGCAAAAAAAAGCGAAAGACCAGATGCGTTCCTTAGTACCTCTGGTATCCCGGAAAACCCCTGTAATCTAGACGTAGCCTCAGTGCTGTCCTGGTCCAACCAGTTCCAGAAAAGAGTAAGAACTACATTACTGTACAATGTGATGAGGAGCACAGACCTTGACAGTAGTTCTTTCTTGCCTCTCGTTCTGAATTGGGGCCCAATAGTTTTCTTCCTGAGGAACAGAATTACAAAGACCTATCTCCCTTTCATCCTTTAGTTTCAATCTTTCAGTACCTACATCAGCTTGTTTTATCTCCTAGATAGAAGAAATCAGACCTTGCCAAAATTTTATTCTGATAGAAAATTAACATATGGAGTATAGTCCCTATGAACTGCTTCTGATATTGCAATTTCATTGTAACTCCTGCAGATATTCATAATGGTGACCAAATCTTGCTTGCCTTACTCAAGCACTGCCAGAAAGCCCAGTTTTCACATCAACTGGGGTAAATTTGGGAATAACTTTAAATCAGCAAGCCAAGTCAAGATGTGGATAAACCCAGTGCAAATAAGACAAGAATCTGAACCAAAATTATACTGCTGCAAAATAGAGAGCAGAATCAGGTTCTCTGACTGCAGCGGGGTTTCTCATGTGAGGAAAAAAAACAAAACAAAACAAAACAAAAAACAGGATTTAACCCTGGGAATCTTGTGACACAACGTTCCAGGAAACAGCCTTTGTTTGCATACACTGTGGTTCTTTTATTTATTAATATGTGCACCCAACAATGCCTATTGTCTCTTTTCATATTAGAGGGTTGTCACGAGCAGTTCAAGTGACACCAAGGATTGCAAGGCGAAGACAAGTGGTTCACTGGCTCCAACTAGAAATACTGTGTATTTTAATACATTAATACTCAACAAATGTCTTTTCAGATTAAATCACCCACATATTTTTTAATTAAAAACCACCCAAACAACTATGTTTAACAAAAGGTTAGTTTTCCCACTGAAACAAAGGAATTGTTTGTTATTAAGATGCAGGAGACAACAGTTCCTTCTAACAAGACAATTAACTGCATGAAATGATTAACTGAAATTCTGACTACAGGTGTTTATTTTTATGCCACTTCAGACCTGCAATCTGTAGGGGGAAATAATAATATTTAAGTGGATCTTTTCTTTGCTGTTTGTTTTTTTTAATCTCTTCCTTCACACACCCCTTGCTAGTATCATTTTGTCCCTCCTGAAAGAAATGATAGACAAAACTTTTGACCTTGTTTATATGAGCTGTTGCATAATTTAATTTTATCAAAGGCTGTTCACTTATTTGTCAGATCAACCTAGAACAATCCTTTTCTTTGTATTCCGACAAATGCTGGTTTCTCCTCATGGACTAGATGCATCAATTTTGCATAACTGTATCTATTATTCTCTTCAGGAGAGACTGGAGAAGAGATGAGGACACTTGTAAGTGATATCAGGCTAACTTGAAATTAATACAGCTAAACTTTCAGCTGGTTTTATAACAAGGGGAAACCTGACACCTGCACTTCCATTTCATAATGGAATAAATAAAGAAAATTAGATGAGAGACGGAAATCCAAGGAAATGGTGTCATCCATTTTGTGTCACCAGAATGCTGGCCCTTATGAAAACATATGACAGTGGCAGATAAAATTTTCAGACGTGCCAGAGTGACTTTGGCGCCTAAGCTGCATTTTCAAAAATGACTGACATGGGGTCAGGCAGTGGAATAATTTAAAAAATCTAACTAATTGATGTCAATGGGAGCTTAGTGCCGAACTGCTTTAAAAATTGGGCCCTTTGGGGCTTAACTATCATTGACTTCCAAGGAGCTTCCCCCGGCTCCCCTTGGCTGCAAAGAGCGAAACGGAGCCAACGGGAGCTGCGAGGCTCCGTGGCCACAGCACCGGTAAATAAAGAAACCAGGGCGGCCAGTTAATGTGTTACTGAGAGTGATTCCGCAGAACACTTTCAGAAGCACTGCTCTAGAGAATGAAGCACTAGTGAATGGTACTCCTGGCAATGCTAACCAGTACTCTCTGTCTTCCTTACTGGGGGCTAGAATGAAGGCATGACAAAGGGGCACCACTGAATGACAGCACAGCTCCTATTTAAGCAGTTCAGTGTTGAGGGTTGAGAAGAAGAGTAGTTAGAGGAACTGGTTGTCCATGCAGTTGTCCAAAGCACATGTGACCAGATTCCCAGCTTCTCAATACAGCATGTGCCGCAGAGGTTGGGGAAGGGTGGGGACAAGAAGCTGGCTTTAAGCCAACTATACACTCCCCAGATTCTTTGCAAGATTGGTGCCTTGAAGTAAATACAGTTTGTATTGACTAAATCTGGAGGTCAGGCTTGGCCCTAACGTTACTCATATGCTATACATTTGCAGGATCAACCCATTTTCTATGCACAGCAACAGAATGAAATTGTAAAAATTGTTGCTGCATTAGCCATAACCATGTGTCAAAATCTTACACGACAGGAAAAACTATCCATCTCTGTTGAAACCGAGCAACTCCCTTTATCCTGCACCACTGAAGTCAATGTGTTTTTTACAACTGACTTCACAGGCACAGGATCAGCTCCTTACAGCCATACTTACTCCACTTCTCTGTTAAAACCAGTTAGCTGGCAAGGAAGCACAGTGGCACCCAGTGGCCAAATGCTTTTTTCTTTCTTAAAATGTTCTCTGGACATTTTCTACTTGATTACTAGGCAGCTTTGTTTCAGCAGCTAGTAGGGAGATTGTCAGTTCTAATGCAAGATTGCAAATTTAAGTGGGAGTATTGGAAGAATAGGTGGTTTTCTCTATGTATTTTTAAGCAAAATAAGTTGAACAAGTGGGGAGCCTTCTCCCCCACTCCCCAGCCTTCCCTGCCCCTTCTCACTCCTTCCCCTCCACTCCTAACACCTCTTGCATACCACTGAACAATTGATCAGCAAGCAGGAGGGCTGGGGGAGAGGGGCTGATCAGCAGGTGGGAGGCATTGGGGCATTTCCATTTGCCATTTCCATTCATTCAGCTTTATAAACTCGGCAAAACGTACAGACATCAATTTAAAGGAAAACTCACATAGAACTCTGTGTACTTCTCACTTAGGCTACAGTTCTCATTGGTAGTGATTTGAGCTCCAAATATATTAAATTTGGAAACTGTCCTTCCTTACATCTGGAAAACAGAGACATGTATATCTTTCTGTGTCAGGTGGCATACAATGTTCTGGGAATATTCATGAGTCCTGAGCAGGGCACCAATCCTGCAGAGGGATCCAGGCAGCAAAACTTTTTCAGCTGCACAGAAGCCTGCTGATATCACTAGGGCTCTGCGAGATGCAGGAATCTGTCTGCCAATAAGGATTTAGGAAAAACCAAAGGAGAGACTCTCTCATGAAAGTCCTTCAGAGATTTTATATTGAACCCTATCAATGCTGGAACAGGACTTTGGATCTTTGCTGTATAGATACTCATGCAGTACAAACCTACTTATTAAAAGTGTGTAGGCCCAAACTCTGCAACCATTTGGGAACATGAGCAGCCAGCCTCATTGAGTTCAATGACATTATTCATATATGCAAAGTTACTCATCTGCATATCACAATGGGGAGGGTGTCAGAGTTATGTATCTTACTCTATCAACTCAATGCTCTGACACAAAGAACTCTGGGATGTTTTTAAATGGAGAGAGATACCTCAATTTACCAAAGTAATTGCTCTTGAGTTTTTAAAGAGACACACCTGTTTTTAAAGAGACATTTTTTAAAAAAAGGCCCAGGATTGCGTTACTTACACAAACAAAATTTGCCCTGGAATCAAAAAAGTAAACACCATGTTAGGATGCATAAGGAATGAGATAGGAGGAAAGGAATGCCTCAGTCTTAGATTTGACTGGCTTTGTGTAGCACCGTATGTTACTCAGTCACTGCTTAGGCTATAAACTGTTTATGATGTTCCACAAGTTATTTGCAGATATACACATTAGTTAGCAATATTTTGCACAAAGTGTCACTTGGAGCTATACAAACCTTGGCAGCTATGTTTGAATAATCCTACAGCAAGGATATAATTCCCTACTACATTCCTTACAGGAGTAAATTAGGGTTTCGTGGGGCCTTTGGCAAGAGCAAGTGGGAACCTGTCCTCACACCTTCGACCTGCAGTCCTCCACCCCATGCTCCTGGCTCTCCCTGCCCTTCACTCCTGCTGGAGAGTAGGGTTGGGGTCCACAGGCTTGTTCCACCCATCTAGCTCTTCAACCAGAGAGAAGGTCTGGGCACTGGGGCTTGCAAACCCCAGAGCCCTCAATGCCACTTCCCAGCAGGAGCATCAGATGGACAGAATGGAGCAAGCCCCCTGTGCTCTAACCCTGATCCCCAGCAGGAATGCCAGGAGTAGAGCAGGCCAGGGTGTGGGAATGCCCATTTTTCCAGGGCCACACAATTTGCTTGGGACCACTGGGCCCATGTCCCATTGGTGCAATGGCTAATCCATCACTGATTCCAAAGGATGGCTCAAAACAAACCAACCCACCTACCCACCCTATCAGGCAGAACTCTGTGCAACTTTTCAGAGGGGAAAAAATCAACAAAATTCAAAAGCAGCGTATGGGTGCTTCATTTAATACCCCACTACCATAGTGGTCACATGGAACCATTCTGTGCTCCCTTTCTAAAGGGTCTTCTAAAAGAGCCCTTTAAACAACCCTTCACTATCTCATAACTACAGAGCCACATGGAGTTAAAGGGCTCTGGGTGGCACTATGAACTGCAAACTGACAAGCAGCTCAGCATCACCATGAGGTGGCTTCTATCCTTGTCTCTATTAGTTTCTTTGTTTCCCCTGGCTGCAACAAAGAGTATAGTATAGCTGGCCAAAGGGGGGCAAAAGGAAACTGTTTCAGAGAGAAGGCAGTGGAAGAGAAATGAGAGTATGTGAGCGCATGACAGAGAGGAAGAAGTAGGTAAGGTAAGTGTTAAGAAAGGGGAGTACACTAAAGGATTGTGGGAGAGAAAGGAAGGGATGAACAGGGAAAGAGGGAGGAAAAAGTGTAAAAGACTGGGAGCATTATTAAATATGAAAATAGAAAACAAAGAAAACAGAGATTAAAGAAGCAGTCTCAACAAAGCAGGGGAAATTAAAGAAAGAAGAAACTGACCTTGTAGGCAGAAGACACAATAGAGAGTCTTGTGGCACCTTAGAGACTCACAAAAATATATAGTACCGTGAGCTTTCATGGGTAAAACCCACTTAATCTGATGAGCTGTGTAAAAGCAGGCTCTTTTTTGGCCAGGCCTCATGTGCATAGCCTCCCTAGCTAAAGGTCACCTCCCCCTCAATGGAAAAACCTTACACTATGTAACTTAAAAATCAGCAAAAGACAAAACAGGAATAAAAACCAGACATGTAAGGTTCATGTAAAGCTCGCTTTGGCTGTGCCATGCCTGATAAGGCAGAAAGAGAAAAACAACCATCTGACCCCTTTCCTTTCCCCCCACACTCCTGTCACATAACAGACAGGGTCTGCTCACCTATCACAAAAAAGCGCGCGAAAGCTCTCTCTATAAATCAGCTTCCCCACCTGCATCAAATTGAGGGTTCCCGAACAAAGATTGGAAGGCAGAATATGAGCCAGGTCCGAGGACTGATCACCCGAGGGCCCCCTCCCGCTCACTGAACCAAACAAATTCCCCGTAGAGCGTAACGTATACCGAACATGTTGTTGTTGTGCTTTGTGTGTCTGTTACGTGTAAGTATTGTTATCTGAAGCTATTTAGAGGTTTTGTTAAGTAGTAGTGTTAAGAGTTTAGATAAATGATTAGCCTTAGGAGTGAGATTGATGTAAATGCAACTGTTGATAATCCCTGGTCCCTTGTTGACAACTATTGGGATTTAGAAAAACCTCAGGGAATTTTCCTTTACTGTATTGCATTTTGTTTACTGCTCCTGCTAGTAGTTATTTGGCGCCCACGCATGTAAAAAAACTGATAATATAAAAAGTTATAATTGGAAGCATTTTAATAAAAGTTTAAAAGATATTCAGTAAGAGTTTGCCTGTTTCTGCACCTCCCCAGGGCTCGCCACATTCCCGAACATTCTACTTTACTCAACAAGCTGGAGTGGAAATAACAGAAGTCAAGATATTTACAACAGCAAAGAAAAAGAAAGAGAGCACCAGTCAGTTGTAGGACCGATACTAATGAGGCTAAGTAAGTAGGCTGCAGAGTGTGGGATCAGATCTGTACTCCTCTTAAGTTCATAGGTGTTTGAATCCAAAGTTATAGAAATCAGGACCAGTTTCCAGGGGCGCTGCCAGCTTCTGTGGGTCCCTGAGCAAGGTGGGAGGGGGCCGGCTCCATGTTCCTGGAAGATCTGGAGCCTCAGGCAGAACGGGCAGAGCCAGGCATCCAGCCCTCCACGCCACGCCAACCCCTCCCCAGCCCTTAGAGAGCTGCAGGGAGTGCATGTAGTGGTGCTCCAGCTGCAATTTAAAGGGCCTGGGTTTCCAGTCACTGCTGCTACTGCAGGGATGGCTGGGAGCCCCAGGTCCCTTTGAATCACCAGGCCCTGAGGCAACTGCTTCCTTTACCACCCCTGTTGATGGGCCTGCCAGTCTCTCTATTCGTCAACCAAAGTGAACTATTTAGATTTGAGTTTACAAATCTCTCTATTCAAAGTCTGAATTAGAAGTAGCACTCCTTAACTGATGCCCTGTGTTCCAGCTAGGGAGGGAGGGAGAAAGAGAGAGACAGACAGACAGAAAGAAGCTCACCTGAAATATTGTTTCTGCCCCATTCTCATACATATTAGTTATATAAATATATTTACATGCATTTTAATGTGGCCATCATGATGGAATCTAGATGCCATTTACAAAAATTAATATTCAATTTAATCCAGATTAGTGTTTACATAAATAATCTCATTGATTTTAGTAGGCTGACTTGTCTCAATGAGTGCTGCTAAACAGACCTCAGAATTACTGAGTGGCCTATATGCTATAGACTGTCAAACCAGATGATCATACAGATCCCTTTTGGAACTAGTGTTTATGAAAAATTAATAAGAATTACAGTATTTAGCCCACTATGAGGGTGAAAGTGTGGGATGCAAGGAAAGAAAATAGAAGAAAAGAATGGAAAAACAAGCAACAGCAATTTTAAAGTCAGATATTTTGATGTATTGATTTTCCCATATTTTGTTTTATTACTCTGGCAGGAAAGGTGAGAGCTAAAAGGAGGACTCTGCATTAGGCTTGTACTAGGGATAGATTTATATTCCCTTCCCTAATCTCCAAGTCATCCCTGAGCCATGACATCCTGAAGGAATAAACATACTATATCATTGTTTTTCATTTTTCTTCCTGTTTTGGGGGAAAACCAGAATCCCAGTTATATTAATCCAAATCTTCCCAAAAGTGGAGTAACAAACTCTAACCACTTGACATACCTTTAAGCAGGCTTGTGGGAATGACATTACTCAACAAAGCAAACACAGAAGATGGGTCCAAGGTAATTGAAGATCACCTTTTATTTTGCATTCTCAGTATTCTTCTACAGGAATTTTAATCACTTAAAATCATCCATTTCTCAGGTTCCTAAATGCAAGATATATATACACACTAACTGCATTATAGGCATTTTAATGAATTTGTCTGTATTTGTTTGACTCTTGGAATAGAATTTATCTATTTTGCCATGTTTACACTGTCAAAGTAGATTTTACTGCCTTATAAAACTGAGCGTGCTGTTCAGCTTTCTCTAATACAGACAAAAAGGGAAATTTTTCACATATTTAAAATAGTATGAAAGGAAATGTTAAAGGTGACCAGAAGCACAATGAAAGCAGAAAAGTTCTATTATTCTTTCTAAGGCACATTTTTAGCAGTTGCACTTAAAATCCTGGTGCCAAGGAACTAAGAGCAAGATGTTCCACATATTCTCCAGCATGTAGATAAAAACAAGATGCCATCTTAATGACTTGCTACATTCCATTGTGCCTGGGTAATGGAAGTGAGGATGGTATTTCATCTGTAGCTATAAAGGTCTTGCTTTTATAGTAATCTGTCAAAACATTAATGTAAGTAACCAATCATGTGCCATCCATAGGGGTATGCACCCCCCCCATTACCTCTGGTCTGTTCCCCAGATGGCTCTTTCTCTAGCCCCTCACCGCACAGGTACCAGTCACCCACCATACCCCAAACTCTCTTACCGAACAGAACGGAGTACAGCAAAACCTCAGAAAATGCTGTGGTGGAGTTTCAGAGTGGGAATGGAGCAGCACTCATAATTATTTCCCCTGCAACAGGACATTTGCATCAATTTGGCATAGTTTCAAGATTTAACTAACTTTTTTCCTCGCATATTATGTGGCAGGGACTGGAGTGATTAAAAAAAAGTATCTAATGATTTTCAAAGCAATGAAAGGATCCAAAATTATATGCATCATGAACAGCAAAGTAATTGGGTGTATTCACATTACCTAAACAGCTGATCTATCTTTTAAAGGAGACATCATGCAGAAAATTAAGGGTCAGATCCTTCTCTGATGTAGATTAATATAGTTCTGCTGATTTGAAAGGAGTTATGTCCATTTACACCAGCTGGGATCTGCTGTAAAAGTTCAGTAATAGTACTTACGGTTTCTTTAAAATTCAGAGCTCCCAGAACTTTTGAAGGTATGGTTGTCAAAGAGCTGTTCAATCTGACTCCCACCCCCACCCACCCCCAAGAGAATAATTCATTTGCACAAACCATTTACAAAGCAGAATGTTATTTTTCTTCATTCAAGAACATGCAGAATATGTGCAGCATCTCTCAAAAGGAGAGAGTGAGTTCATTTGAGAAATGTGAAAGAGAAGATACTATAGGATACTGGACACTAACATTCTCTGGTGTTTCAGTTTACACATCTGGGGTATTAAGACAAAAGATATTTCAGATGGTCCTAATGAGTGATGCTAAGCCACATTTCCATGTATTTTATCTCCTTCATAACAGCAACAGCCCACTGATTTACCACTCACATTGGTGTAAATCCAGAGTTAGACTATTGAAGACAATGGAGTTAAAGGGGTTTTACATAGTTATGAGAGGACTTATCTTCAAAAACTGAGCACCATAGTCACTGTTTGTCTGCCGAGGGTGAGCATCTTTGCAAACTTTCATTCTGAGAAAGTAACCACTAGGCTTGAAGGACAGCAAATACCAGTTCATCCTTAGTAAATATTTCCCTTTGTTTACCATCAGACTCTCTTTTTTCAAAATAAATCATTTGGCAAAATTTGTAAAAGTATATTTAAATAGCTCTTTGGCTAACCTATGCAGCTCAGTGGTCATAATTTTTCCCAACTGTTGCCTTTTGGATTCATAACTTCTCAAATATTACACTTCAATCCAATAAACCATCATTCACCACTTTTAATTTGTTATCTGGCTTCCCCTGGTCAAGCCTATCAAATTAAGAGTCTAAAATACCTGCAATAACCAAACAACAACAACGAGCAAATTTCAGATTGAGCCCTTGTCTTTGAAGAATGTGATTGGCTCTCTCACCTTTGATACAAATGTGGAGAACCTGAAATAGCTCTAGTATAATGGTTCCCAACCTGGGGTTTGTGGACCCCTGCTGGTCCGTGATGGTACTGTAGGGGTCCCCAGAAAATGTAAAAGTAAGGATCAGGCCCACCGCAGGACTGGACTTTCCGCCAAGCGATTCTTGCCCAGGACTCACTGTTTGTGACCATCTGTCCTCCCGACATCAGCTGCACTGCTGATTATGTGCCAGCCCTGTCCCCCTCCAAACCCTGTTGGGCCTGATCCTTACTTTTCTTTTCCTTTTCTCCTTTTTTTTCCTCCCCCAGGGCTCCGTGGCTGGCCAAGGGCAGAGTGCCAGGGCAGGAGCTGCCTTTGGCCATGATAGTCAATTCGCTGTATCCTCCATGGATGGGCAGGGGATGGAGGGGCAGGAGCTGAGGAAGCGGTGTAGGCCAAGGGACATGTTGGCTGCCACTTCCCACCACTCCCCTTGACCCAAAACAGCGAAAGGTAGGGACTGGGAACTGACAGGCTCCAAGCCTGCAGACACTTCACATGGATAAAAAGTCCCAACACACCAGCCATTCGCCCTGCTAGGCTTGGAAGTGACTCTGGGAAGTTCTGCAGACACTGCAAGCAAACAAATGTCCCATCAGAGTACATCTGAGTTTGTTTGCTTGCAGGCACAGAGCCTTTCAGCTCCTATTGGCTGGGAATAGCAAACAGCAGCCAGTGGGAGCTGAGAAGCTCCATGCCCTGCAGTCTGCATGTACTTCAGCCCATGCTGAAACTGACAAGCTGCGACTGTCCTCTGGAGTTGGGTTATAAATAGGTCAGTCACTTTTTTCCATTTTTTCTCTTTTTTGAAATGATCATGTTACATTAATACATCACCCTGCTCCAACCGTTCAAAAGCTATCATAGCGGTGGGAACGGTTTAGTTGGGGCACTAGCAAAAATGGAACAGTGGATCCAATAAAATTTTATTCAATAAAAATAAATGGCACCTCAAAATTGTTACATTTCAATGTGGATATTCTGTATTATCTCCCAATACTACTGTATTTGTTTAGATAACATGAACTATTATACATGTCAAATGACTATCAAGTAATGGAATGTTTGAAAACAGCTGGGGGGGAGGGAGAGGGAGGGAGGGAGAATTCCATAAAATTTTAATAGCTTGAAAAGGGTTCCGTATGCTTGAAAAGTTAGGGAACCACTGCTCTAGTAGTCTCTGCCTGACACTATTGAACTATTATTGGAGCAAGCAGAGTGGGATGAATTCCTCCCTGGTGCAACTGCATTGCTTCAGGCTTTGGAAGATTATTTCCAAGAAAGGTGAGAGGTAGACAAACTAAGAGATCTTTAAAACTTCAAAGGAGTGGATTTTGCCTGAATTTCGTAGTAGGTTGGCTAGTGCAAGGGTATTAGATAATTTTTTTTCTAAACTGTATAAACTGAACCCCGAGGGGTCATTACCAAATTAAAGGTAGTGACTGAAGACACATTAGGCTCAAAGTTAATATTTAAATATTCACATGCTGTTTGTGGTTAAATGTTAATACACCTGCCTTGTACATGCAGTATTTCAAAAATTCAAATAAATTACCACTACTACTTTTAGGCAAGTGTTTGAAGGAGAATACATTGTGGGAAACATTCAGCAGAAGAGAAATGGATCTAGATAAACTCCTGGTAATCTATCTTCCCTGGAACTCCCTGCCTTTGACTCAGGATGTTCTTTAGAGGGTCAGTGTTGAAGTTAGCACAAGTAATGAGAGAGCCTCCCCACTCTTGCATCAATAGGTGAATTCTAAACTGTCCTGCTCCAATCACAGAGAATTATCACTCTATTCCTATCCTGTGTGTCAGGAGTAGGATGGCATACCTTCACCAACACTATATCTAGCAAGAGTTAGTTTCCTCAGAGAGATCCTCCCACCAAAATTTTCTGCACTCTTCTTATATCTGATTCCATTGGAGCAAAGTGAGGTAATTACATGTGCACTAATCTGCATTGGTAGATGAAAGCAAGTAATGGAAAATTACAAATGTGAGAATTTTATATCAGTGATTTCACCTGGGAGAAAATTTAAGAGTGTGATTTACAAACTGCGACTAGGCTTAAAGATTTTGGGTTATGTTTAGAACTAGATATCCATACTGCATGTGGCAGAGGAGGTACAGACACTCCCTTTCAAATATTAAATTACACAGGTAAAGGATCAGGTGAGCTGAGTGGAAGAAAGTAGGGACTCCAAAATTGAACCAGAGAGCATCTAAAACTGAGATTCCAGTGAGTCACCAACATTTTCCTTACTGAATAATGTTTCAAAGCTCATCAGCTGGAATTCTCAGAAAGACTCAGTCACTGCAATTGGCCTGAGATTTCCAGGAGAACTCACCTCCCAATTGAGCACCAAAGAAAATGGCCAGATTTTAAAAGAGTTCACCCTGATGGCAACTGAGGTATTTTTGGTGGGGGGGGGGGAAAAAAACCCACCTTAGCTGTCATCAATGTGAAGTATAAAGGGATTTGGATCACAAGCTGAACTCCATGAAGCTAACTGGACATTCTGTATAAAAACTTTAAATGCCACAATTAATTTACTGTCCTTTTTATTTGTGCTTGGGATACTTGGCTGCCAGAGACCATGGAAAGGACATAAAGCACCAACAGATGCATTAAGCTTTCCACCTGCCTGGCCCTGAAATTTAACTACTGGCCAGGTGTCCCACAGCTATGGTTTAAAAAAATTCATAAAGCTTCTAATAAATACCACAACAGAGACTACTGTAGAAAGCTGTCAGAGTGCCTTTTGTCAGCTACAGAATCACAAATAAACTTAAACAATAGCATCTTTGATGTTTGGCTATGCTTGAAGAGAGACTGAGAAATGTGAACCAAGAAACTCACCCACAAGCCCAACCAGCTGATAATTAAAAAAGTCACAGTTGTTTACCACTCTGCATTGGTTAACGTTGTGTTTCTTGCTCCTTATTCCCCCTTTGACATTTTATTCTAGCAACTGATTGTTAGAAAGTCAACATTTTAAGTCAGATGGACTTGATTTTGTTCCCATTGAATTTGATGGGAGCAGAATCCGGTCCTAGTTTTAGACTTGTGGTTTATATATATAAAATCCTGATGTCTTTTTTCAGTCAAAATTTGTCTAAGTTAGCACTCCAAGATTTTGCTTCCTGTTCATATACTGTATTTGGCAATGCTCAAGGGTTAAATAGAAATGATCAAGGAAGAATTCCATTTACACTCTGAACATAAAAACACCAAGAAAGTGTAAACTTTTATTTCTCACCCTAGTTTTGTTCCTCTCTGGATTTCTCAGCTCACAATAACCAGAAGAAACAGCTGAATAAAGAAAGAATTTACCTTTTCAAAAATTATTCCAATGAAGATAAAATATGAGCAGTCATAACATACATGAATTATATAAACAAGACAGGGAACTTCCTCTCAAAGTCAATTTCTGGACTTGTAGAGGGAAATGAAAGAATGATGGAATGCAATTTGTACATGACAAGGAAGGCTCTGTGGAATAGCTTTCCAGGTAGCTTCAAGACAGGTGCATTTTCTAGGACAGGGATTCTCAAACTTCACTGTGCCACAGCTCCCTTCAGACAAAAAATAAAAAATACTGCATGATCCCAGGAGAGGAAAGTAAAGCCTGAGCCCTCCCAAGCTCCACCACTCTGGGTGAGGTGAGGTGGGTGGGGTGGTGGTAGTGTATGTGTGCGCAGGGCTGGAAATGAAGCACAAAGGCTCCAGCCTCAGGCAGGGGGACTATAACCTGAACACAGCTATCCAGAGCAGTCAGGCTTCAGCTTCAGTCCTGGGACTCCAGCAAAGCTAACACCAGCCATGGTGACCAGTGTTCCTATAAGCGATGTGTTTGTGCAATCACTCAGAGAGTGTCAAATGCCACTCAGTTGTTTAGCAGAGTGTTCACAGCTAGGTTTTTTTGTTTCTACTGGTGGTGCACATTAACATATGCCTCCGTGCACATAAAATATATTCCACACATGGATAGAAAATAGAGTGAACATTACTGGCAACCAAATTAAAATGGGGCCACAAAACCCACTTTGGGGTCCTGATCTACAGTTTGACACCTGCTGTTCTAGGACCAATGTTACATTCCGTGTTGTGTTGCTGTCAGCCACTTTCATCTAGCTGAGATACACAAACAACTCTAGAAACCCAGTAAAAAGAACAAAAATGCCTCCACTTTTAAAAAAGTAGAAAAGAGAATTTTTTAAAAGCTTGTCCAGCACCCCTCTCTGACTACTCAGCTTTTCAGAGTGGCTCTCAGTTAGTTTGATCTCATAGCAAGTATAAATGTGAAAATAGCTTTTGTTGCGAGCTGAAGAAAAGTTTCTAGCTCTTCTGGTGAGGTTACTGAAGGACTTGGTACTTAGCTTACAAGGGCACGGTATCCTGAGTGAAAGGTAAATTTAACTGTGTTTTGAAACATGTTTATCTACTGAAGCAGTATCGTAATAGATCTTGTCCAAGGAAAGGATAAGTGTCCCCAAAAAGGTAGTTCTTTCTTTTATCTATGACTTAACAGTTTGGCTCATCATAATGGGGTTTTTCCCCACCATAGGTTCACCCAAATGCTGTTTCTTTTAATATTTGTATCGTGTATAACCTGCTTCAAATTTTCTATTTTGTGTGAATACAGTCTCTTTTAAATCACTCCAACTAACAGCTGGAAAAGCTGGACCATAAGATGGCTGCAGTAACAGAAAGGGGAAAAGTCTACCTGACGACAGCCTTCCAAGCATACTACTACGTATTTGGAGAAGGATGAGATGCCTTTTGTCCTTGGAGATTTTAAAACTCCATCCAATTGTTAGGAGAATGAAGCCTTCACTTATCTTCATACCCAACTTTCCATATAGTAGTGTCCTTCCTAATATTGTGTTCTAAGTGACTGAAGAAAATCTAATGAAGTCACAGGTGCGTGGCAGTCCAAAGACATTCATATACTGCACATAAAACTGACACTGAGAAGAGCTAGAGTATGTGTTACTTAGAATTACAGGAAAGAATGAATACTAAGGGAGGAAACACTGTCCACAGTGATTTGAAGATGGCTTGATAACACAGAAAGGTCTTGATCTCAGTCACAGCAGCTCAGTACACAGATGACACTATACTGCAGGATTTATATAAAAAGTGATTCTGTAATCCCTGAGGCAAAATAAAAAAGTAGGATGATTAATCAAAAATGCTGGATGTCTTCTTTTAACAAATGTGGAAAGCATCAATTTAAGCCCATATCTTTGGCTTTTATTGGTTGATTCTGCATCGTGCCATAAACAAATGAAGAAAAGGCTTGTCTTTTGCCAGTTGATATGTTTACAAAGTCCATACTTTTTTCTTTTCATAACACATATTATCTCCCCCCCCCCAAAAAAAAAAAAAAAAAAAAAAAAAGCAGACAGCCCATGAGTGACAAGCTACCCTGAAATAAGATTCTTTTGTTGGTATAGCATCCTTTTAATATCCAGTGATGTTCCCCAGTAGTAATATTACCCGATGTTGATCCAAAACTCAAAATGGAGGCTTTTTTTTTTTTTTTTTTTTACTGTATTTGGTGAGTTTTGAGTTAATAACAACTTCAGGAACAACACTGTCAACTTTTTTTGGGGGGGGGGATGCGGAGCAAAAAGAAGAGGGAAAGAAATGTTTCAGGATCTGATATCTAATAGGTTGTTCCACTATTACACTTGGGTGGCTTGAGGGGAAGTTTGTGTTTTGTTTTAATTATTTTTAAACATATGTGAAACAGTCGGGTACTCTGAAATATAATTTTGTTAAGTGCACAGATGGTATTTATTCCTGATGGAGTGTTCATGGGTTGTTTTGTTTAATAGAACCCCATTGTGTGAAAAAGGCACATTGTGTGGAATGCTCTGAGTTTTACATTATCAGAGGATGTTTGAGGCTTCCCTTCTCACCACTTGGTCTTCTGTACCTGGGAATAACAAAAAGACCTATATCGCAGGATAGTGATTTTTTTTTCTGGTCAGACATTGTAGACAAAGACAGTAGTTTATTGCAATGCTGTATGCAGGGGAAAACTCTCCCAATGAAAGGAGGGGATGCTATTGTCATTTCATTGTGATCTTTTTAATCTCACCTCCTCTTGCTCCCTGACTCATGCTTGTTTCTATAGCACTGATCTGATGTTACAGCTGGATCCTGTCCCCTCTGTATCTGCCAGACCCACAGGTGATTTTACATTGCAAAGGAAAAAAAGGCACCTGGCTTCTCCCATATGAATGGTCAGATTCTCTCTTAACTTGGTCTCTTATAGGAGTTTCTTCCCTAACAACCACTTGAGGCTTTTAAAAAAGCCTGATCAAGATTATAACAGCAGTAGAGTCTATTGTTATGTGATGCAAATAATGCAAGAATCATTCTGAATTGATATTCAGTGCTACAACATCAGTACCCTTCCAATGTGGCCTGATGTAGTGTTATTTTAAAACTATTCTTTCTCTACACTACAGACAATAGCTTTCAGAAACTTTGTGAGGTACCGCAGGGCAATGTAATCACTCTTGCAGTGTAGCCAGATAAACAGTCCAGGGCTTAATCTACGTTTGCCATTGAATGACAAAAGCTGTGTCATGCACAGGTACTTAACCACAGCTTCTCTCCCCCACCTACAAACATTTTGCTGGGGGAGGTAGCCTGCAGGAGTGGGCTGGGGATGCTTGGTCTGAGCAGGAAATAGGGTGAGAGGTCTGGGCGGGAGGGAAGATGCAGGAACTGGCTTGAGTATGGTGGGTCTTGGCATCTACCTGGTACAGCTCCTAGGAGGAGCCAGAGTTGGTGGCCCCACCCTGCTCTGTCAGGCGCCATGATTCCCAGCCAATGAGAGCAACAGAGGCAGTGCCTGCAAGCCAGCAGAGGGGACAGAGTTTCTGCATGCTGCCCTTCACAGCCCAGAGTTATTCCCACTCCCCACCAGGCAAAGCCCACAGGCCAGATGTGTCCAGCAGCTCACTTTGATCTGGCCCTTGAGGCTTGGAGCTCCCCCAACCAGCAGCAAGGAGCTGGTGCTGACACTCAAGCCCTGGGGCTGGGGCTGGAGGGGGGCGGGGGGGAGGAGAAAGAGGCCTGAGCCTTGCAGGCTAGATCAAGGCCAGCCCACAGGCCATAGGTTCCACATCCCTACTTTAAGATATTTGAACTCCTCAAAAACCTTTCCCTTATCAAAGCCCTTATATACCCATAAGTCAGAGGTGAATAATTGTTCCTTACAGAGAGCATGTGGTCCATCGTTATCTAGTTACTCAAAAACAAGTTTTGTTTAAGCCATAATGGCCAGTTAGTACTCTAAATAAAAAAAAAAAAAAAAAACTTAACTTACTTTAGGGCCTGGATAGGAATAATTAATCCACAACTCTGAGGCACAGTTCAAAAAAGTTGTCTTCCTTTTTCACTGAAACCAGTTTTATTTTTAATTATTCCTTTAAGACTTTTGGATTCTGATTTAGTCAAAGGCAATTATGTCAGTCCTTCCATTTCTTAATGTTTTCAGTCCTTTGATTCACTGTCCTGCGGTTATCTTCATCTACTTCTACTCTTCCCCACCCCTTTACATTCATTCTCTCTTTAACAGACTCTTCTTCAATTTCCAGAGTGACTTCATTTGGGCTGAGAAAATCCTTCATCTCCCTCAAAAACCCATTCTTCCCAAACTGTCCAGGGTAGCCCAGCCCTTCTAGTTGTCTCCAGTACCTCTTTGGCTCTTCAGAGAGATCAGTCACCCCCAGCAAGGCTGTTAACAAGGAATTTACATATATTATAATATAGGCAACGTCCACACAGCTTCTAAACACCCATGGCTCATGGGGATTAGACTGTAGGGCTATTCTAGGGTTGCCAGATGGTTTCAACAAAAGTACCGGACACACTTGACATTAAATCACAATCTACATTACAACTTATTTAGAAAATAGCGGACATTTATATTTTCTCAATTTGTTTCCCTAACAGCAAGTTCAAATACTGGACTGTCTGGTTCAAAACCGGACACCTGGCAACCCTATCATTGCTATGTAGACTTCAGGGCACAGAATGGATCCCGGTTCTAGGACCCTGTGGGTCTGTGAGCAATGCTATTGCAATAGAGCATAGTGTGCCTGGTAATAAAAATATCTGAGAGAGAGATTATCTAATATTGGACACTGGATAAAGTTTTCAAGTGCACATAAGTGATTTAGGCTTCTAAGTCTTGTTTTCTAATGAATAATGCTGTTAAGCCACAATATTCCCTTCAGGAGCAGGAAAGTTGTTGGCAGCTAGCACCACCACCATTCCTCTCGTGAAAGATTTTCTGCTGCCAGGATTCTTCTGCAAAAATCAGAATTTGACACATTATTTAAAATCAAATCTGGCTCCATGGATAGCTATTCTTTTCTTACTCCCAAAAAAAACTGTGTGTGGGGAAGAAGTAATTTTCTAATGGAAAAATGCCAGGAGGATACTATTTCATTGATCAGCAGAACAGTAGCATGCTCTGTTCCCACTTTGTCTTTCCAGACACTGTGCCTGGAAAATTGGAGTCAGAAGCTAGTGTCTTCATTAAGTTACAAGTTATGTGACCAAAAAAAAAAAAAAAAGGGGGGGGGGAATTCTGTGCCAGAGATCCTTGATAGAATGGATATACAAATATTGTGCATTTGACCAACTTATTAACTTTTTGTCTTAATGTATTGGGCATTATCTCGACAAACATAGTTTATTAAAGAAAACTTGCTTCCCTATGGGAAGCTGTAGAAGTTCAAGTACTTGACTACATCCATCTGATCAGGGCACATGTGATGGTTCTTAGAATAGACAAGGCTTGTTCCATGCTTTATGAAAATTGGCTTATGAATATGCATAACAAAGAAGCTTTAGACAAAATGCCTCATGTAACATATCAATTTTAACATTGGAATCTGCTGAATGTGTATATCCTCTTTTTGTGCATGTCTCATTCTTGTATATGAAGTTATAAATATGAAGTGTGCAAGTCTAAATATGCTAACGAGGGCCATTACTGATGCTCAGGAAACAGACCTGTGAGTAGTCTTGTAAGCCCAAATCATGGGTGGTCCTACCAAGACATGTGGGCTAGGCCACCTCATGCTGAAACCAATTCTGGATCTTGTATTGTTCCATGCAAGGGGAGAAAGTTTGAACTGAGCACACAGAGTGCCTGCTTTATGAAGAGCCTCTTTTTGTGCATGTCTCCTTCTTGTATATGAAGTTATAAATATGAAGTGTGCAAGTCTAAATATGCTAACGAGGGCCATTACTGATGCTCAGGAAACAGACCTGTGAGTAGTCTTGTAAGCCCAAATCATGGGTGGTCCTACCAAGACATGTGGGCTAGGCCACCTCATGCTGAAACCAATTCTGGATCTTGTATTGTTCCATGCAAGGGGAGAAAGTTTGAACTGAGCACACAGAGTGCCTGCTTTATATACCCAAAAAGGATATACAGTAAACTTCCGATAATCCGGCGCCTTTAGGACCCAGGGGGTGCCAGATTATCAGATATGCTGGAGTACCGGAAGGGGGGCTATGAGGGGTCTGGGGTGGGAATAGGGGGGTCGGCAGGGAACTGCGTAGTGTGGGAGAGGGCGGCACTGCGGGACCAACCCAGCAGCACCCCAGCTTCCCCAAGTCAGCCGCTACTGAAACTGACCAGCGGTTGACTTGGGGAAGCCAGGGGCAGAACAGCTCCAATTGTCCGGCTGGCCGGAGCACTTCCGGGTTCCAGTTGGTGCCAGACTATCAGGAGTGCTGGACCACTAGATGCCGGACAATTGGAGTTTTACTGTATATAAATGGGAGGAAAACCAAACAATTGTCAGAGCAATTGCCAGACACCAAGAGACCCTCACCCCCTCTAACCACTTAAGGTTACGTTATTCCGAAATAAGATAATGCGCATCTACACTACAAGACTTTATTGTGAAATAAAGTCATACTGGAGGACTTCTTACTCTGAATCATGGTAACCCTCATTTCACAAGGAGTCAGGGAAGTCGAAGGAAAAAAGTGTTCTTCCTTTGACTTCCTGCTGTGTAGACAGCATCAAAAGCCAAATTAATCTATTTCGACTTCAGCAACACAATTGACGTAGCTGAAGTTGCATAGCTTAATTCAACTTTAGCCTTGCTGTGTAGACATACCCTAAGATTCCAGTTGGAAACATCTATTGACTGAACAAGGGGAAGGATCAGGCCCAAGGTAAGAAGACGTTTTGCTTGTGAAAGCAATGTTTAAGGTAAGAATTTGCATGAAACAAGTTTCAGTGTATTAGGATGACTAAGTTTAGTAATTTACTTTCATCTGTTTTCACTTGTACTTAAATCATACTTTCTGTACTTAAATACTTTTATTTTATTATCAAGGCAAGCGTAAATAATTGCTACCTGGATGTGGAGCAACCACTGTCCAATGTCTCTTTATTAATAAAGAGAGCTGACCTTATGAGTTTTCCCAGGGTAAAATTTTTTACACCGTGTAAGGCTGATTATTTGGAGTTTAGATCACTTTTGCAGGGTTGGTTTCCTGGGTGGTGAGCCCTTATAGCTAAGCCGTCCTGGAGCAGAACTGGTTCAGCATTTGTGTTGCTCTGCAGGGAAGCAATTACCACAACTCTGTACCTTTGCTGGAGGAGACTAGAGCTTCTGGCTCAACAGGACAGAGTGGTGGGGAGCCCCAGAGAGCAAAAAGGAGGATGTCAGTGACATGATCAGCACTTCTATATGATCTAACCCATCACAACTTGTTTACCCGTTGTTCCAGTGAGCATAAGAGAGACTCCTTTTTAACTGGTTATCAGCTCCCCGACACCATCATCCTTTCAATCAAGCACTCTTCCCTGGGCTCCACCAGCCCAAACTTTGCCTTGCAGGTGAACACGTGCACTCCAATCCCTGAGTTCCTTTGAATCGCTCCTCTATATCCAGCCCATGGCTATTCACAGAACTCTCAGAGATACTCTGCACAAAGTGTACCCTACTTTACTGGTTTTACTTAAAAAAAAAAAAAAAAAAAAAAAACACAATTCCTGTAAACCATACAGAACTTCTGAACATGAATGATTACAGAAACCTACTTTAATTAATTTTTAGTTAAGAAAAAGGATTTACTTGGAAACAAGTGGTGGAAACAGCTGGTTACAATATCAAAAAAAAAAAAAAAAACAACCAATCAACCAACCAACAAAAACAAAAAACAAAAAAAAGATTGCCAGCCTGGGTCTACACTTATTAATAGCTAGCTACCTTGCCTACCAAAAAGCAGATTTCCCCTAAAAAGCTCAGTCTTTTGGGAAGCTGGCTGGTTTCAAATGACCTGGATCCAAGCATTCAGAAACCTCCTCAAGGGGTTTCTTCAGTGAGTGGATGCAGAGTGTCTATTCCCCTCACTCTGTTATACTGAAAACAGCCTTTAATTTCTATTCAGAGAGAGAGAGCGCACTCTGTTCCAGTGGCAGTTTTGTTTTCACCTTTAAGTGCTTACAGCTGTTTGTCATTCATTCTGATGGTTTCCTATTCAAAATCTTAGTATTGCACAAGACTAAACAATGAGCCTGGTATTACATCACCAGACAGACAGGGTGGGGTGAAAACTCCCCCTTGCCTAAATGGGCCATTTGTGAGACATTATGGTGACTAATCTCTATTTTTTACTCTACCACAAAGCATACTTTCTATATTAATGCACCATTCTTTAAATATTATCCATACACCCATTGCACAGATTATTCATCCATGCAAGTTGGAGCTTTCTGTATATTCCTTACATGTAACTCTTTATGGAGGAATATCCCACAAGACATGCTTGATTTAATAAGCTTGTCAGGTCTGAGGTAAGAGCTGTTCGCAAAGAAAGTGAGATCATCCCACACTAAGAGATCTTCATTTCATGTCACCATTGTAGTTTGTGGGACTATGAAGGCCTCAGAGACCTGCTGTGATCTGTCCATACCCTTTCATTTTCCTAGCTATTTATTCCCTGCTGGTTCCTCTGGTATGGAAGCCATTCTTCCATTAAGAGTAGACCATTCTTTTAAATTGCTGTCCATCTCATTTAGGGAGACTCCCTGTAGGGAACAGTACTAAAGGAGGAAAAAAAAAAAAAACACCGACGACAAGTTTGTAAACCACTATTTTCACTGAACTGCAAATACTTTCATTAAAAGCAGGAAGAAGAAACAGCAAAGCCAGTATAGGACTAGGTCTACACTATAGGAGGTTTTGTTTTGTTTTTTGGAAAAAGCTATGCAAATTGCGCTCTTTTTCCGATCGCTTTTCCAGAAGAGGTTTTTCTAGTCTAGAAAGGGCCAAATGGTGGAAAAGCCTCCTCTTTTGGTGGAGCCCTTATCCCTCATAGAATGAGGTATACAGGGCTCCCCGAAAGAGCACATTTGCTCTTTTACAAAAAAAAAAAAAAAAAAGTGGAAGAGCAAATGCATTCCTCGGACTCAGCGGAGTTTCAGTGTAGACGTACCCAATGAGACAAAAAAAAAAAAAAAAAAAATCCTATCAGACATGGTCAGCACTGCAGCATCCCGACAGACAGTACTATCCAGACAGGCAGACATTGCAATAGCATTAACATTTTAAAACTGCCTATTGAGGATGTGCGTTGCTCACAACAGGGCTGTTCATATAACAGTACTGATCCAAACCGATACATACAAGAAACACACATGGTAGACCTGCTTTTATCTGTCAGTAAATCAGTTTTTATGTAATTAAAGTAATAAATAAGAACTTAAAGGCAAAGGGAACTTATCTGTCCTGTCTTGTTACAGTGGGCTGGATTTGGACCAACACTTCTAGCCGGGGGGGGGGGGGGGGGGGGGGAGGGAACCACACAACAGTCTGAGGCCAGAACAAAGTGGCTTTAGAATAGGAGGTGGAAAAGGGAAGGATGTTTATTTGGAAATAAGATGTGAAAGGGGCACAGTAACTGCTAAATTATTTATTCAGGACAGCAAGTACAGTTCTGGATGAATTTGGGAAACATACCATGGCAGACTAACAGATCCACCTCAGAAAAGGCATCAGTGTTTAGGAGAGAATAACACGCTGAGTGGAGAAATCTCAGTGGAGTAGCAGTGTTAGTCTGTAACTTTAAAAATGAGTGGTCCTATGGCACCTTAGACACTAACAAAAATATATAGAAGCATGAGCCTTTGCAGGCAAAACCCACTTCATCAGAAGAACTGGAGCGGAAATAACAGAAACCAAGAGAGAACAATGGAAGACGTACCTGTCAATTGTAGGACCTGTGTTAATGAGGCTAATTCAGTGGGCTAGATGTGTCTCATACATAGTGTTTGATGTGGAAATTCAGGTGGTAATGGCAAGAGAGATTGGCTTTGTAATGTACCAACCACTTAATGTCTTTGTTTAAGCCAAGGGTAAAGGTGTCAAGTCTGTGGATAAATTCCAGTTCTGAAGACTTTCTCTGTAATTGATTAGTGAAATTCCTTTGTAGAAGAATGGCTACCTTTAAATCCATGACGGAGTGTCCAGGGAGGTTAAAATGTCCCCCTATAAATATATGTGTGTTACCATTTCAGATGTCCGATTTGTATCTATTTATCTTTCGTCGTAGAGACTGTCCAGTTTGGCCAATATACAGAACAGAGGGGCATTGCTGGCACTTGATGGCATAGGTCACATTAAAGGATGTACAGTCGTATGAGCCTCTGATGTTGTGGCTTATGTGGTTAGGTCCTGCGATGGTGTCACTTGTATAGATGTGTGGACAAGAGTTGGCAACAGGGTTTGTTGCAGAGATAGGATCCTGGATAAGTATATTTGAGGTGTGATGTGTGGCTGCTGAGAAGGATTTGTTTCAGGTTGGGGGGTTGCCTATAGGTGAGGATTGGCCTGCCTCCCACAGCCAGTGAGAGTGAGGGATCGTTTTCCAGGATAGGTTGTAGACATGGACATTGAGTGAAAGGCCGGCTAGGGAAGGCAAGCCTCAGCCCTGCCCCACTTCTGCCCAACTCTCCAGCTCTTCTGCACGAGGCCACACCCACTCCCAGCCTGATCCTTCCAGGTCACATGGAGAGGCGTGGCTGCCGTGCTGCAGTCCTGGCCTGGCTCTCCTTGGTGGCCAGGAAAAGCTGGGCTGCTGAGCTGTGGTCCCATCCCTCCCCAGTGGGTGGAGAAAGCCTGGCTGCTGGGCAGTAGTGGCTGGAGAAAGCCGGGCTGCCTTCCCTGGCAGCAGAAGCCAGGCTGCTGCACCACAGCCCCAACCTTCCCTGGAAGGCTGTGCCTTCCCTTGCCTGCATTACCAACCGCCCACAGTTGTAGATTGTCAGTGAAAGTGGAGATCAGTGAAAACTGAAATACCTAACAGCTAGACAAGAGGGGATGACAAGATATTTGATTCCACAGGAAAATGAAACAAACCTTGACACTGGAGGCTGGGACTGTGGCAGGCTCCCCTCCTCAAGGGTCAGAGGAGGATAGGAGCAGTGGAGGAAAGGAAAACTTTTAAAATGTAACACTTTATCACGGTCACTTCACAGATTATACCTAATGGAGATCAGTTTTTATATACTTTAAAACCAGAAAGCTCATTTAAGCTCTTTTGTTTTATATTCTGTTTTTCATAGATCCTGTTTTACCTCAACTTGTGGACTTCCATTTGTTTCATGTCTTGTCTACAATGGGGTTTGAGTCACTAGTGTAGCTACACCAGCTCTAATCCTGTATAGATACAGCATACTTGCCTACTGGCTCCAGGCAGAAAATTCCGTGGAAATTTCATACAGGTCAGACTAGAACAGTTAAACTACTGTTAATATCTCAGGACTAGTTTAAATGCAGGAATTGCCTGAGTTTAATTTAAATTGGTTTAATTAATTATGAACTGAATTAAATTAGAACAAATACAAGCCAGGTTTAAATTGACTTCAGTGTCTCCACACAGTGGTTTGAATCAGTTTAACTGAACTGTTTTAAAGAACTCAGAGGGGTAGCCATGTTAATCTGTAGCTTAAAAAAAAAAAAAAAACCCACAAACCACACCTTAAACAAAGAAACGGTCCTGAAGCATCTTAGAGACTAACCGAAAAATAGAGATTTTTTTCATGGGCACAACTTCTTCAAATGACAAAGTGGGCTGTGCACATGATACTATAAATATATTTGGTTACTCTCTAAGATGCTATAGGACCATTGTTTTTTAAGTTGTTTAAAAGAAATTACACACAAAGTGTAGCAATGCAAAAGGTCTTGAATCTCTCTCTTTGAAATCATTGTCCAAAGGGACATAGACCAAGGAATTCCCATGACGTATCAGTCAGAATACGAGCCTCATCCTGAAGCATGATAAATACACAGTTCTTATCTGCGAAGATAGTGCCCAAGCATAAGGCAATAAAACCCAGTATTTACATCCTCAGAACACAAGGGAAGAAAAGGCACGTCTGTCCTCTGGTTCTCTTTTCCCTATAGTCTCAAGCATCCTTAAAAAAAAAAAAAAAAAACCACTATGGCCCTGATTCTGCTCTCAAACACTGCTAGGAGTAGCCCAGCTGAAGTCATAATTTGTATTGGTGCAAATCACCTATAGATCAAACTAGAGTAAATGGAGCTACTTTATCCCAGCCATTGAAACAGCAAAAATCTACAGCAAACAAGAGTAAAGAGAAACAGTGAGATAGATATTAGTCACATTGCTTAACGTAGTCCTGTACAGTATTAACCCAAAGATTAGCATAGTACAAGAAACTATAGACAATAAAATAGAAAAGGACAAAAGCCTCTTCCATCCATACAGCTTTTTCTAGGGGGATGAGATTTCACCTCTAGTGCATCCAGGTGTACTGTTGCTATTATTGTCATAGCTACAGGAAGCCAGTGACCTAACTCTTACTTAAATCATGCCTTTGTTTTCAGTGAACAATTCACATTGCACACATCATCCCATTCTCTGAGCATGTCAAACATTTGCTTTCAGACTCTTTAAAATGTGTAATTATGATAACAGTAAAATGAAATTGAGTGTGCAGTTCTGTTTTCAAAGACTCAAACAAAATCTAGTTTCTGTGATACCAGATTTTAATTTCTTCTTGGTATTGTCAGGAATAGTGAGGTGTACTAGACTAGAAGAGTTGACAAACAAGCAGAAACCAGTATGGACTGAAGGACTGACCATGAATGCACTTCTTAAAGCTAGCCTTTTTCTCCTTTCAGAAGTTTGGTATTGCTAATATTGTTACAGACCCTTAGCCCACCTTTAACATACTGGGAGCTGACACACAATAGTACATTTAATGATATGCAAATGGTCACAACACTATTTTATAGTCTCCTTATCTGCAGAATTTACCTTTCACTTCCCTGCATTCTTAACTATCAGAAAACACTGATGGAAAACCAACTAATATTCCAACACCATGTAGAGTGGTGGGACAACTCATTTAAAAAAGTCATTTCAGTATGATTTTATCTCAAGAGTTAGTGTTTACATATGTTTAGGTAACAGAAAACAGACAGAGAAGAGCCTGTCCCTGACCTGGGGGCCTCCCAAGAGTTGTCGCTATCAAGCAAAACCTTCCCAAAGGCATTTTCTCCCCCTCTGACTTCTGAACAGCTTTTGACAATGCAAGGAGAGATGGATGCTGAGCTGAAATCAACCTCTGGTGTACTAAGGACTCAGTATTGCCCCTGTTCTATATCACATACTCCATATTCGGTCTCTTCCACTCTGTTGTGCTGACCCCACAGTCAGGAAGGGGCTGCTAGACTATGGACACAGGACATGGAGAGCCTTTGACTGGCCAAGTGAGGATCACTGACAGATTTGGTCGGAATAGTTGTGTGGGGGACAGGGTGAGTGGAGGAAGAACTAGCCATTGTGTGTGTGGGGAGGGGGGGAAAGAACAGGGAGAAGGAGTAATTATACCAGGGATGAGCAATAATTTTTGATGGGAGGGGGCCCATTCCAAGAATTTGTTATGTGATCAAGGGCCACACTATTCCATGATATTAATGGTGGAGATGCAGGGTCTGCGATGGAAGTTCAGTGCAGAAGAAAGTTTGGGGTAAGATATTGGAGTGCAGGACAGTCTGTGGGTTCTAGGAGGGAGTTTGTGTGAAGGAAGAGGTTGTGACCTTGGGCAGGGAACTGGGGTATAGGAGGAGGTGCAGGGGTTTGGGTTGTGACTGAGGACAGGGAATTGGGGCATGAGGGAGGACAGAGGGTTTGGTATATTTGGGGTAGGGGGACAGGAGTGGGGGGCAGAGGACTGGGGAAGGGAGAGGTTGGGGTGCCAGATGTAGGTTCTGACCAGGAGATGTTTACCTGGGTGACTCCCGGCCAGCAGGTTCCCTGCCTTCCGCTCAGAGCAGCCAGCTGCAGGACCATTTGCGTTTGTGAACAGCTGCGAGCCTGAGGGCAAGGGGGGAGGAGTACTTTGCATGCTGCCTGTTCTTCAAATAGTCAGCTCCCGTTGGGCAGAAACCAGCCAATGGATGCTGCAAGATTGTGCTGGGGGCGACGGCAGCACATGAAGCCCCTTTCATCCCTGCCTTATCCTGTCCTTGCAGCTGTTCAGACAAACAGGGCCCTTCAGCTGGATTTTCTGAGCAGCATGTGGAGGCAGAGCAGTCAGGGAGCCTGACTGAGGCTCCCACAGGCCAGACCCAGCAGCTTGGCAGACTGGATTCAGCCCACAGGCTGGATTCAGGACATATTTTGCTGGTCCTGAAATAGCCCCAGCAGCTCCAAAGAGGCAGCAAAATAAAGAGAGAGGAAAAAAAAAAAAAAGATTGCAAGGCCACTCCTTGCAAACCATGTGAACCTAACTGCAAGTGCATGGTTTGGGTGAGGTAGAGTATTAAAACAACCTGACATGCTTGGGCTCAGGCTTGATTCAAGCTGACTGCAGTCTGGTTGGGTTTGTGGTAGGCTTTGGCTTTAATTAGGCTCAAGCAAATTTCATGCTCAAGAATGTTATATGAATCCTCTAGAGCATAAATTCCAACCAGTTATGGATTTAGATGGGCAGCCTGCAGAACTCCATCACTTTTGCAAGTGGCTCATTCTGATGCAGCCTCATATTAAAAATCAGACAAGTGCCAGTGCTGAGAATCCATGTACCAAATATAAATCTTTGAAAAGCAGAGAAGAGGGGAACACCTATATCATGAGTATTTCTGGCTGCCAGCAAGCCAGACTGTATTTCAGCAAGACTTCAGTGAAGATATATAAATTCCATCTGTGATTATGAAAGGATGTGGAATAGGAAAAGATGCATTTTGAAATTCTTTGGGAAGGCAAGCACATAGTAAAGTACTACACCAATAGGAAAATGGAATTACTATTAGAAATCACACAGCCAGAAATGCATACAGGGCACTTGACCTGAACATTGTAACACCAGCAGAAGGGATATAAAAATCACCCGGTCAAGTCAGGGTGCCGGATACATTAGAATACACACTTTTACCAAACTTCACCGTGCTCTGAATCACTATAGATGTGCAATAATGAGCACAACAGAGAAATCACTTTGTTTTCAGAAGATCAGTCATCCAGGGAAAATGACCTCTTTTCTCCAGCTGTCAGGGTCTAGACCAGGGCTACTCAACTTTGGAAGCTCTGGGGGCCACAATGATACTCACAGCACATGCCGAGGGCTGCAGCTTATGTGTGGTTGCATATACATGCAAATAAATATGCAAATATATGCAAATAGGTTCTTTCACACTGACAGGCACGAAGACAAAGATTAAGGCAAGATTACACAATACACAGGCCCCATTTATGTTAGTTCTATGATATTAATAAAATGCAATATTTAGCCAATTTCCACTCATATGACAGCACTTTTAATGAGCAATGACAGTCCAGGAATTTAACAACTAAACCACATATCAACAGAAGACCATTATATTGACTCGCCATTGTGGAGCGTGTTGCCAGTGGAGGCCATGTTCACAGGATCCCACCCACAGGCTGCGTGTTGAGCCCTGTGTAAACCCAAACCACACTGCAGGCTGCAAACAAATGGGCTGAAGACCACATGTGGTCCTTGGGCCGTGTTTTGAGTAGCCCTGGTCTAGAGCATCTAATGGCATATTAGAATTCAGGCAGTCGAAAGCCCTGAACTGGAATCCTATTGCACAATACAGACATTTTAAATCACAGTAATCACTGTAGGACTGAGCACTGTACAGGATTACACACATCTATGTTAGTAGTCTACATAAAGACATCTTGCGGGGAATCAAATCTACCTCACAGTTTTCCCCTCATGAACAGACATCAGTGTTCTTTCTTATGGCTCCACTGAGTCAGACCGATGCCATCAGCCTAAACATATTTTAACATTTAAGGAAAAAGACAAGCAATTTGAGCCTGTGACCATTTAAAAAAAAAAAAAAACCCCACCATGGAAACTATTATAAGCTTCTCTCTCCCATCTATGGTCCATACTTTTAGTATTAAATATATTTAATTCATAATGCTTTATTACTGTTAGTATGCCAAATTTGTTTTTAGAATAGCCACTCCCAGCCTGTATCTCTCACCTTTCCTGCCAAACTCTTTCTTTCTTTTAATATTTAGATTTCCCTTGCCTTCTCCCCCCCACCCATTCTTGTGTTTTATATGATTTTTTTGCTTAAAAATTTTCTCCAAAGTCAGAGGCTTTGACAGTAGGCAAATGGTGGTGGTATACTATAAACAGTAAATCTGTATTAATAAATCCCATATTACATATTTGCTGATCTTGGCAAACTACTGGTGGCTTGGTCATTTCAGCAAGAAGATTGTCTTCTATTCACATCTAAATTTTTAACCACTCATTTGAATTGAGGTATCCATATTACTACATCAACCAGTTACGGTTTTTATAAGAAGTTCCACAAATGCTATTCTGAACACAGTAAACTTCATTATCAGATTAATGGTATCCTCAGTAGAGATTTTGCTGCCAGAGGTATTCTCCAATATATTTGTTTAAAGCTTCCCTAAATACACCTTTGCAGTACATATGAACATTATGGGCTGTTCAAAGCATTATTTGTTGGTTGTCCATGAGCCAATGTTATTACATTGAAGTCAAAATCCTCTAATAGGTTATTGGATTCAATAGCTGAGTGGCCCTGTACAAAAAAGTTTTCCCTGTCCAAACTTTACTAATGTTAGTAAGTCTATAATCCATAAACATTGTAAATGAAAAGGGAATTGGGACATTAGCTTTCAGGGTCCTTTACTATTAGCCCATTCAAAAAGAACATCACTCAAAGAAGGTCCCTTGTACAAAGGGACAAGCTAGGTCCCATGTACAAAGACTAATACAAAATCTGAAGTGGGCATGCAGAGCAGAGGTATAAAAATGGCTAGTTGTATTAAGTCCCTGGAAATAATTATTCACCACAGTTTTAACAAGCAATTTGGGATTATTATTAGTTCATTTTTGGCAATATACTTAGGCTCTGTATTTGAGCTGGCTTCATATTTTGTGAGTAAAGGAAGAGGTACACACACATTTCTTGTGCTATGGCTGGGCAGGCAGACAAGAATTCAGAGCTCTCCAAGAGGGGATGTATAGAGCTAGCCTTGACTAAAATTAAACAGTTAGGTTTATTTTTTATTCAGAGCTTGGTAATTACAAAGTGAGGAATAGGTTTTTGGAACTTGAAAATGAGATCTATTAAACTTACATGTGCCATAAAACCAACATAATTTGGATGGCATCACGAAAAAAAAAAAAAGCGCTGCACTTTTGCTCTTCTGTCTGTAATCAGCCCAGATATATATACCGTAACTTTGACAGATGTTGGAAGGTGGCAAGAAAATATACAGAAGTTTTTTGGCTAGAAATAGTCTAAGAGCTTCTTTCTGGTATAACACAGACCCTTTGAGGTGGTGATGTTTCCTTCAAATATACAACTCTTAAAACTGTTTATGCCACTGTAGCTGCTCTTTGATAGCTCTTGTACATATTATGTGAGGAAATTCTGCTTCTTAATTCCCATCCATCTTTTAGTTTAATTTCAGATCACCTCTTTACATGCAACTCCTCTCTATTATTTTTACAGACTCTTATTTCTTTTCCTTACAAAGCCATGTATACTTCCTCGAGTTTCCCATTCAATCTTTTCCTAACTTCTCTAAATTTTTGATTGTTGTGTGACTGAAAGCCTTTCTGTCCTCCTTATAAGCCATGGGAGATAGAAAGAAGGTGGTGGATGTGCAGGAGAAGAGGGCACAGCAGAGAAAATCAAAGAAGGAGTAGAAAGCATTCTTACAGATTTTAGAAACACAGAAGGATATTAGACATTAGCTGGAGAAACAAGCCGCATCCAGAAAAGGATTTTTTTGGAAACAGGGACAGACATGAGTTCTGAAAGACAGAAGGAAAGGAGTCAAGAATAGAGTATAGTAAAAGATGACGGAGAGGATGAGAGAAGGAGAGCTGGAGCCTAGGATGTAGGAAAAGATGGATTGCAATGCTAGGATAAAGTATTCCATGCAGGCTGGAGAAGGAAAGACTGATTCTAAAATTGGAATGGGGCAGGGGTGGAAGGAGGCTGTTCAGGGGTTCATGCTAAATCCAGTTTATCTTACGCTATTTATTTAATTCCCTGAGGATTGTTGTAGCATAGTCACCATTAGTCCTAGATCAAACCACTTCTATGGGGGCATGGCTGGAATACCGCTGTGCTCTGGTCTTACTTCAATTTCTGGAATGGCCCTTGGCAGGTGGGTGTATTTGAAGCAGCTTTTTCTATATATAAAATCTAGTTCCCTCCAGGTAATAATACCTGGCATTTTGCAAACTACACAAAGTTTGAGGAAAAACATTAAGAATATAGAACATCTGAAAGGGACTTTAAATTCCCAGAAATAACAGTTTTAAAAGTCACCTGCAAATGAAGTGCCTGTAGTGGAATTGGTAGATACTTTTAAAAAGGACAACTGCAAACAGTTAGCCAAAGATGCCGAAAGGAATTAGTTAAAACCCAAGAGGACATTATTTGATTTCTGCAGTAAAAATGCAAACGGGAAGAGAAATGATGTAATATTCTATAAGGAAGATAAACAGGCCCAAATGTGGGGTTGTGTGAAGGGTGTGGGGCTGGGCCTTGCTCCTGGGTGAGGAAGAGGAAAATCAGCTCCAACCTTCCCCCAGCTGGCTGGAGCAATTACTTGGGGGACCATGGTGGGGAGTACATCTGCACCCTTGTGGTCCACATTTACGAAAAAAAGCACACACCCTCCACAGAAATTCCTGCATACAGACCTGATAAATACTTGCAATAAAACACCCACCTCCTTAGGATTGATAGAAGAGAACAAGAGCTAAAATAATTAGCAGCTTAGAAGGGAGCAAATGACAGCATGTAGCAGTCAGATACAAAATAATCAGCTTAGAATTCTGTCTCATGTTTAGAGACAACAGAAGGACATGCTGGTAAAAAGCAATACCTAATTAAAAGAGAGCTCACTAGTTCATCAGTGATCAGGAATACTGAGTGTGTGTTAAGAAATTTAAAAACTCTCTCTCCATTCATACCACTTAATCACCAGCTAGAAATGTTATGAATCCTAATGTAGACAGGCCTCACACATCTGCAACCATTTTAAGCATCATGTTGATTAGACCTGCTCTGAATGAAGTTAGAGGACCCTAGTGCTCCCAACATTGCTAATTCTGTTTCAGTTCAACTAGAGTCAGCAACAAGTGGAGATTGTTAGAAGGTGCCTGATAGTGTAGCCAAAGCCTAGTAATACACTGAGCTGGGGTAAAAATCTGAGGTTTCCATAGCCAAAGTTGGTGTTTTGGGATGTGTGTGTCGCTATAGTATTGTATTTACAAGCTAAAAATTGCAGATTGCTGTAACAACTTCAAGTATAATTTCAAGCATAGCTAGACGATATCACCACATTTTTACATTACCTACCGATTCAACATATGGACTAGAATTGGCACATCATTAGTCTGAATGTGTATTAAATAAGATTACTTGAAATAAGATGTTGGTGGTACCTTTTCCCAGATGAATATGTTAGAAACAATGTGAAGCTCAGTTTTTAAGAACTACTCAAAGATAATTACTCAAGAAATGTATCCTCTTGTCTTGCAAAAAAGCTTTATTTTGTTATTTTCATGGGACTTCATCCATAGGGCTATGTCTAGACAGCGGGGCTATTTCAGTATACCAGAAGTATCCTGAAATAGCAATTCCACATCTTTAAATGCACCCGTTATTTCGAAATATATTTTGAAATAGCAGGCACGCTATTCTGTCGTCCCTGTAATCTGTTAAGGGATTTGTAGGAATAGCGCTTTATTTTGAAATTTGCCACTGTGTAGACAGCGCCAAATGACAAAATAAGTTCCTGCAAAACAGCGTCAAAATAAGATACGCAATTTGCGTAGCTCAAATTGGGTATCTTTTTTCAAGTTATGGTGCAGTGTAGATGCATCCTATGAGTCCAGTCCCTGGAGTGGAGCCCCAATTAAGGATATCGTAGAACTCCATCTCATTAGACCTGCTATTGATATTAACCAGGTTCCTTGCCAAGCATACAACATGGGCAAAAATTATCAACAATTATCAAGCTCGTAGTACAGTTATTGAGTAACCTCCAGTCTGAAGTAAAGTGGAGAACTCCCTATTTTCCAACATCACTTGCACGTGTTGAATGATGGTGATTGAGAGGATATGGGAAATACTGATGATAGAGAAGCAGACTTATGGGCTTAAGAAAAGGACCAGGAAACTCTCCTCTTGTGTGGCTTCCATTATATAGGTGTGCCTGTCTTGTGTGACGTAGCTGATCATCTTCTAAAATGGACACCGTGTAAATGAGACATTTCTTGGTAAAATACATATGGATGGGAAAACAAGTGCAATCATAAATCAGGCCTAATAAATATGCACCTTTTCCTTCAAGAAGCAGTTCAGAGAAGGAAGATACTTCATGAGTAGCTGAAGGACTCAGTGTAGGTTTGTGTGCAGACATGATATAGGTAACATTCATTTCTTCTATTATAAAACTCTATAGGCCACAAGCAGCTCTGGAGTATTCAGACACAACTCCACTGAAGTCAGTGGACTTGGATTAATTTACAGCAAGCCTGAATTTAACATGCTTTGCTTGGCACTACACTGTCAAAGCTGTAACAATAATTGGATAACAATGACTGCTCATTGACAGGATGCATTCAAAGAAATAGGAAGTAACCTTTGTACAGCTAGAATGATCGATGGTGTAGATTAAAAAACATGCACATTGAGGCTACGTCTACACTGTAGACTTCTTGCGGAAAAGCTTATGCAAATGAAGCTCAGGGTGGAATATCGCTGTGCTTCATTTGCATAATTAACTAACAGCTGTCTTTGCGAGGCTTTTGCACAAAAAAGAGCAGTGTAGAGTGCTCCTGTTTGCACAAAAAACCCCTCTTGTGCAAGAGCTGTTCTTCCTCATTTTTTGAGAGATCAAAAAAGGAATGCAAAAACACTGTCCTTCTGGTCCCCCTAGTGGAAAACTGCTACAGAGATCTCAGTGAATTCAGATGGCAGCACAGGTATTATTCCTCCAAAACTTCCATTCTATTGTGCACTTATAAAGGCTATCCAGTGGCCTAATACAAACCCAGTCTCTGAGCTGGTACCGACACTCCCATTTATCTGCAGCACTAGGGCTGGATTACCCAATAGGCAGACTAAGCATGTGCTTAGAGCACCAGCAAAGCAGGGGCACGCCCCCCCAAAAAAAGAAATTTTATAGTATAGTATTGTTTTTATTTTGAATTACACATGGGGGGGCACCATAATCTTTTCAGTGTTTAGGGCCTCTAAAGATCTTAAACCGGCCCTGTGCAGCACAGTGTTATGCAAGTGTTAAATCATATGCTGGCAGTGCATCAGGGAAACTTTAATTTATTTACTATGTTCCATCACCTTTACAACAGTTTTACTGCAGAAGTGCCAATCATTTTGTATAATCCCAGGGCCTTTTACCATGTGCTCCCCACCCACCTACCAACCCACCCAAGGTGATTTTGATCACAGTTAAGCTAGCAATTACCTGCATCAGTTTATGCATGTATGAAAGCCTCTGTGTTGCTGCCATATGCAGTTTGGATCTAAATATGGAATCTTCTTCTCAATCCAAGTCAAAAAAGTAAATCTATAAACTTCAGTGATCAGCTAACATGCTTTGCTTGAACCTGGTCATTAAGCATCTACCAGTTTGTGTCCAGTTCTAAAATCAGCAACTCAGTGTTTTACTAAGTGGGGGGAAGTGGGGGGGAGGGGCGGGGGAAGAAAGAGAAATATCTGAAAGAATAACTAATTGCAGCATATATACTGTAGACAAGGCGCCCACTTGTGGCAATCCATGGTATTCTAATCTCATAGCCAGACTTAAAAAGGTAGTGTTGGTTTATTTTCCAGTCTCACTGAATCACTCTTGAGAAGGAATGAAATTCATGAGCTCAGAAAATGAATATTTACATTTTTAATTTAGTCCTGTGGGCTCAAAAGTAGTTTGTGAAATTCACCCGTCCTAAACAAACAGAATTCAATTTTATATGTCTGAAAGATGCTTTTCTTTCTTAATTTATCAACAGCAAAAACCACTCCCAGATTATCCTCTTTTCTCTCACACCTCTAAGCTGTCTTCCCCTTGAATTCTTTAAATGAGCAGAGAGCTAGATCATGGTTTCTTGCTTCTGTGCTGCACTGGATGAAAAGGATGTGCTGAGGTGCACCACTTTAATGGCAGTTTGTGCTTTTGAGTCAGGTTCCATGGGTTTGGTTCATCACCTATTAGGCTGGTAGCATAAAGAGACTACAGAGTTGGCAGAATGCTGGGGAAGTCCCATGGAATAGAAGGAGCCCCTGCCTGGTATCAAGCCAGTATAATGGCTCCATGCCCACCCCAGCCACCCCAAAAGTAGGGGTTTTAGGTATTTCTGACCCTTGGGGTCATAGGCAGCTAGGCATAAGTGAGGGCAGCCTAGCTAGTCTAAGGCTGCCCCAAGGGCCCAAAATTGCCCCTTGCTTATTTCAGAGCCATGGAGATGCAAAGCCCTGGGGCAGTTGGTGGTTGCTGCCTGGCTTGCTCTGGGGCTGCATGGCAGCCTGGCTCCAGTTTTGGCACACAGCTGCAGGGAAGGGGGAAACAGCACAACTACTTTTGCTCCAAATCACAGATTCCGTGCTGAGCAATGTTCAGCCAGACTTCAAGATTTATTCCTTAGAACTCAACAGTAACACCCATTTATAGGGTGCACTATCATTTCCTACTGCACTGTCACATCTTTGCTGCCCAGTATGGATGGAGGTGTGAGTGACCCATTTCCACTTGAAAGTCCAGTGCTGCTCTTGATACAAGAGTCCCCAGCTCCTTGAAACACCAGAAGAAAAGTGACAGCTTATACCTGTCTTTGTGCCAGGTCTTATGTTGTATACCCGCATAGGTCCTGGCTTCTTCTAGACCTTGCTGTACAACCAAGTCACGTGGATTTTTTTATTAAAGTGATCAAGAAAATTCTCTGTATTTGATTTGTCAGAGACTTCAACAAATTTTACCGTCTACTTCATAGAATCATAGGGCTGGAAGAGACCTCAGGAGGTCATCAAGTCTAGCCCTCTGCCCAAAGCAGGGTCAACCCCAACTAAATCATCCCAGCCAGGGCTTTGTCAAGCCGAAACTTAAAAACCTCTAGGGATGGAGATTCTACCACCTCCTTAAGTAACCCATTCCAGTACTTCCAGTTGGCTTTGGCACAACAGTCTCAATTATTCTGAGTGAATCAAATATATTATTCCTAGTGCATATCAGTATTGTAATGTAAGGGAAAGGATATATTAAGATGGATGGATTGAATATTAACTTGTAACTTATGTAAAAGCAGAGAGGAATGCTAGTTTTGGTCCAATTTCAAATCAAATTATTCCTAGACCTGGCAGGGAACAGTCTATAACCCTAAAACTGGAAGACATTGCCCCCAGAGGAACTCTTTATCCTGTATTTTGCAAGTACTGAGAAGCAATTTACCCTCTAGCAAAGAGAAGAGCTGCACTCAGTTGTGGCATGGTGCATCACAACATGGCATCAGTTTTAAATACAACAAAACAGCAGCAGTCAATGAGATGAAGCATGGAAAATACCTTGGAAAAGTAGCTTCTTGATCTACTGTTGGAAATCTATAGAGATATTTTGCTGTAACAATAATGCTTAACAGTTCCCTACTTGCACACTCTCTCCCTCCCCCCCCCCCCAATTTTTGATGTATGTGCCTAATTAATAGTGGTAGGGTAACACTGTTTCCCCAGCTTTCACCAGCAGACATGGGAATACTGTACTTCAATTTCCTCTTTATCGCACATAACAGCAGCCAGCTAAACTGTGCACAGATAAAAACAAAGCACTGGCTCTGTAAAAATGATTAAATTTCACAACATAAAAAATGAAGAATGACCTTTGCCTGGCTCTTCAGAACAGGCAGAAACAGGCGAAGCGCTCACTTCTATTCCTTCTGCAGCCTTTTAGACTCATAATTACCAATATATTCAGCTCTATTATTGGCACCACTGATGCATCTGTAGTAAACACAGCTTAGATCAATTCAAGAGTTGATTTCTTAATTGTGTCATCCACACTTATTTTGAGCCCTGTCTCACGTGAAGCTGGCACTGTTGCTACTAAGCAATGGGAATTTCAAACCTGAAAAATTCTTGTGCAGACACAGCTCTAAGGCCTAATCCAGATTTCACTCAGGTCTTGTCTACACAGGGAGGTTTTCCCTTCCATTCCCCCCATAGAATTTTAATCTGAAAAAAAAATTTCTGAAAGTATCAGTGAGAATCAGAACTAACTAAATGACATCACCAGAAACAGTTTCTACATCTGATACTTTGTATCAATATTAACAGTTAAAAATGACCTTGATGGACTTATTGTAGCAGCCCAAAGGCCCATCAAACAGGCCACCTTCTTTAAGTAGCTCCAAATCATAGGCCACATCAATTGCGGTATTTATGGAATAAGTTTGACCCCCCCCCCCAGAGGTGACATTTTCATTCCTGTGGAAGGTTTCCAGTTTCCAAAGAGAGACAATGACCAAGATTTTCCAGACATGACCAGTGATTTGAGGCACCTGATTTTCATAGGGCAAGTGTACTTCCTGAAAAGTTGAACCCATTTAAGGTACCTCAAGTTGGAGACCTCCCCCCCACCCCCACACATGCCCCCCCAAAAAGGGAAAGAACAAGAAAAAACATCACTACAGGCCAGACTTCCCTGGTCCAGCACCCTTGAGACCTGACCACTCCTGGACAAGGGAGTTTGCTGGACCAGGAGGGGTCTGGAAGGGGCAGGGGAGGTGCCAGCCTCCCCACTGGGCTCCTCTCCCCAGCCATCAGGCACTGCTGCCCCGGTCCCATTAAATTAAGGAACCACCTGATAAGTATTTTATACAAGAAACAGAAAAACATCAAGAATGACATCTCTAATCTAGAGATTCTCATCTCAAGACAAACCTCCACACCGACTCACACCTTACAAGACTTTTGTTCCACCAGACAAGAAATCTACTACACACACTTCTATTCCTTACAACAAAGAAAAGACAATAAACTTTCAAAACTGCTCCACAGCACAAGCTACAACAGCAACTACCTCAACCCACCGGATAATATTGTTAACCTCTCCAGCTACAAACTCAACCCAGCAGAAGAGTCTGTCTTATCCCGGGGTCTCTCTGTCTGCCCCATTTCCCCCACAAACTGGATTCAATTTTGTGGTGACCTTGAGGCTTTCTTTCGCCGCCTCTGCCTACGAGAATATTTCCAAACTATCAATGAACATCAGTCTGACCAACCAGATCCCCCCTATCAACACCAAAGGAAAAATAATTCTATATGGACTCCCCCTGACGGTCGGAATCACAATCTGGATTTCTATATACAAAGCTTCCGCAACAATGCACAGACTGACATTATTCACAAACGACAACAAGCGACACACAATCTCAGCCGCGCTGAACACTATGCTATCCAGAGTCTCAAAAGCAACCCGGACATTATAATCAAACCAGCTGACAAAGGGGGTGCTGTGGTCATTATGAATAAGTCCGACTATAACCAGGAGGCAACCAGACAACTCTCCAACACCACATTTTACAAACCTCTCTCCTCTGATCCCACCTCAGAATACCAAAAGAAACTACACTGTCTCCTTAAAGACCTCCCTACATCTACTCGGGACCAAATCCGCACAGAAACACCTCCTGAACCCTGACCAGGATTGTTCTATCTGCTTCCCAAAATCCATAAACCGGGACACCCCGGACGTCCCATTATCTCAGGTATCGGCATGCTCACTACTGGATTATCCAGCTATGTAGACTCTCTTCTCAAACCCTATGCAACCAACACTCCCAGCTATCTCCGAGATACTATTGACTTCCTGAGAAAACTACAAAACATCGATAACCTCCCTGATAACACCATCCTTGCCACCATGGATGTAGAAGCTCTATACACCAACATCCCACATGAAGACGGATTACAAGCAATTAGAAACACTATCCCAGAGGACACCACTGCCAACCTGGCAGCAGACCTATGTAACTTTGTTCTCACCCACAATTATTTCCATTTTGAGGACAACTTATACCTCCAGATCAGCGGCACAGCCATGGGTACCCGCATGGCCCCACAGTACACTAACATCTTTATGGCTGACTTTGAACAACGTTTCCTCAGATCCCGTCCCCTTTTACCCCTTCTATACTTATGCTACATTGATGACATCTTTATGATCTGGACCCACGGCCAAGAAACACTGGAGACATTCCACAGAGATTTTAACCACCTACACCCCACCATCAATCTCAGCTTGGACCATTCTACACGAGAGATCCATTTCCTGGATACCACAGTACAAATCACCAATGGTAAATTAGACACCACTCTCTACAGAAAACCCACTGACTCATACAGTTACCTTCATGCCTCCAGCTCCCATCCAGGACACACCATACGATCCATCATCTATAGCCAAGCTCTTCGATACAACCGCATCTGCTCTAATCCCCCTGACAGAGACCAGAAACTTCAGGATCTCTACCAAGCATTTATAAACCTCAATTACCCACTTGGAGAAACACAAATTGAAAGAGCCAGATGAATACCCAGAAACCATCTACTTCAAGACAGACCCAAGAAAAACCAACAACAGAACACCACTTGTCATCACCTATAGCCCCCAACTTAACCCGTCCAACGTATTATCAATAAACTACTACAACCTATACTAGAACAGGATACTACACTCCGAGAGGCTCTGGGAGTCAGACCTATAGTCTCCTACAGACAACCACCTAACCTCAGGATGATTCTTACCAACAACCACAGGACATACCACACTAATACCAACCCTGGGACTTTTCCTTGCAACAAACCCCGTTGCCAACTTTGCCCACATATTTACTCTGCTGACACCATTATTGGACCTAACCAATTCAGTTATAACATCAAGAACACACACTCCTGCTCATCCAGAAATATAATCTATATCATGGGCCGACAGTGTCCATCTGCTACGTACATTGGACAAACGTCTCAGACGCTTCGCCAAAGAATCAATGCACACAAAACAGATATCAGACAGTATCACAAAGAAAAAACAGTTTCTTGCCATTTCAACCAGAAAGGGCATTGTCTCAATGACTTGATTACCTGCATACTGCTTCAAAGACATTTTCACACCAGGCTTGAAAGAGAAACCTCTGAACTGTCATGCATGCTTAAATTTGACACTTTACGCCGGGGTCTCAATAAAGACTCTGATTACCTTACCCATTACAAAGATAGCTTCCCCAATTATCACCTCTAATATCATTAGCTCACAGACATTTACCTTCTCCCCCTTATCCCCCCTCTGTTCTGAAATTTGATTTGTCCTTTTTTATGTGTGTTCACTTTTTTTGATTGTATCCCTTTGGTATATATGGTCATGCCTATTTTCTTCCACAATTTGATCTGAGGAAGTGGGTCTGGCCCACGAAAGCTCATCACCTAATAAACCATCTTGTTAGTCTTTAAAGTGCTACATAGTCCTGTTTTTTGTTTCAGCTAGACAAGACTAACACGGCTACATCTCTATTACAGTTTTGCTGCCCTGTGAGTCGTAGGAGCTCTGGCAGCTTCCCTGCCCTGTGGGCTGCAGACTCTGGTGCCCTGTGGGCTCTGCTGCCCTGCTGGTCCCACCAGCTGGTTCCACTCCCAGCCACCGGCAACCTCTGCCACTGGGACTCTCTAGTCCAGCAACGTCCATGGTTCTGCCAGACTGCAGCTGTTGCCAGACCAGACAGTCCCAGACCACAGAGGTTCAACCTGTATATTTGTCATTTGTGTACGATTTACATTGACAGATAAGTCTGATTCTTCCAGGCCTATGTAAAACCAAGTGACTGTTATCCAGTAAGTATTTACCATTTAGATTAGTTTTAAAGTATTGTTTTAAACAAGTCCTTTAAAAATATTGATTTCCACCCTAACCCCATATGTAAGCCACCCTGCTGTCTTATTAGCCATTTTCAGAGTGTCTACAATATGCTGAAGTCCTGGTGACAATGCATCATTTCATCCCATTGTGTCTTCATTTTTCTTATTATAGCTTGTGTCACCAGCACCCCCTACAACTTTTTTGGGGAAAGTGTTTAGTGCAACCACAATTCAGAATAAGCTAATAGCCACAGTCATCAAAAGTGCTGGGCATCGACTCTAGAACCTCACTGGTGCAACTGACCTAGTGATAGTACTAGTGGGAATTTTTTCCCATAAAATTACTTAATGGAGACATGATTTGAATCGTGCTGCCCATAATCATCAGGACAATGCATCTGGGTTCTCAATAAGAGGTCTACAATTATAATTGAGCTCCAGTTTACTGTTTCTTCACTTGTTCAGCTTGTTGAAGGTATGGTGAGTGAAGTAGTATATTTTATTGGACCAACTTCTGTTGGTGAGAGAAAGAAGCTTGAAATACATAGGGTGATGGCCAAATAAGATAGAGTACCTTGCCTTCCTTGTCTCTCTAATATCCCGGGACTGACATGGCAACAGCTACTTTGTATATAGGTTGAAGGTACCTTTCATTGCCTCTGCTCCTTGGAGGATTTGTCCTGCATGATCACATACAACGGATACGACCATGAAGTGTTAAAGACAGAAGTGGATAAATTAACCTAAACTGATCTCCATCATCCCCATGTATGAAATGGGTAAATTCCATTTACCCTTCACTACACTACTGGAAATGATCTCTCTGTGAGGAAGGACATCTTGAAACAAGGAAGAGGGAGTAGGGCTGGGAACAGCAAAAAGGAAAAAGAGAAGAAAACAAGGAAGGGTGCGTCTACACTGCACCTATATCTCAAAATAAGCTATGCAATTTGAGCTACTCAAATCGCTTAAGCTATTTTGAAATAGCTTATTTTGAAATTGAAATAGAGGACTATTCCAAAACATCCCTTACTCCTTGTCATGACCACGAGGGTTAGCCAGCAGCCTGGGGACTAAGGGGTTTACTGTACCTAACCAGGTAGCAGGCTAACTCCTTAGTCCCCAGGCTGTAGGCTAACCCTCTCATGGTCATGACATTCCTCATGGAATGTGGTTTACAGGGAAATTTTGAAATATAACAATGTAATGGGCTTGAGCAAAGGACATGGAATAGCTATTTCAGGATACTGGAAGTATCCCGAAATAGCTCCACAGTGTAGATGTAGCCAGAGAGAGGAGAACTGAAAGGGAAGGAAGAATAAAGAATTTCACAGTTTCAAACAAGGAAAGCATCATGAGATATAGAAATCCCAATGATAAAATGGAGAAGCCATATAATTTGTAATAAGTTGTGTGCTGGTCTTATTCCTACCTGTTCCCCACATGCCCTCTCACTCTAGTTACCACACTAAATTCATTTGCATCATGATAGATATAGGTCACAGATCCATGAGAAAGGAACACTGACATTAGCAACTTCTAAAAATAGCTGTAAATAAAGTAGTTGTGTATCTGTCAAAGTCACTCTCAATGATATAGATGGCGGGGCGGGGGGGGGGGGGGGAAGCGACGCGACATGGATCAGCAACCATAGATCATGTTTGTTCACAGATCTGGGGAGTTCTCTAATCTTATTTGAAGCTTTACTCCTGTATTTTTTTTTTAAATCCTATGATTACTCTAACTACAAAAAATCCATTCTTATACTATAAATAGCAGTTATAATGCTTATTATACAATACAGGTCCCTTAATTGAAAGGGATTTAAAATACCATGACATGACTGAAAACTTAAAAGTTTATAGACAGAAAAATTCTTGGATGTCAAACTGTCTGGTAAAAAAAAAAAAAAAAAAAAAAAAAAAAAAAGGATCTCATATGTATTCAACATCAGTCGCAAGTTTGCAGCTCTTTGATGCACCTGAATGCAGTTGAAATTTGGTTATTGATTCTCAGTTTCCCTGTTGTTAATTTGGAGTAACACTTTTGATGTCAGCAGCATCACACTGCTGTTAACCCAGTGAGAGATGAGAACCAGATCTTGGCAAAGTATCAAATTCATAAACATACTCTTTTTAGGTGGCTAAGATAAATGACTGGCATAAAAATAGGTAGTGCACTCTCTGATTAAAACTGGAAGTAAATCCAATCAAAATGGATATGATTTTTACATATTTAGCATACTGTTTACAGGGCCAATCCTATTTTGCCTCTCCGCAGCTGTGTGTAGGAGAAGGGATAGGTGTCATAGAGCCAGCATAGTTAACTCTGCACGTATTGCTCCCCATCCAGGGTGCATAACAAGCCAGGAACATGTGGCACAATGGCTGAAGCACCTTGCATTCCAGTTTTTTGGAGCAGAAGAAAACATTCTGGGAGTGTTGCAAATTACATATTTTATAGCCCCAGAAAGCTACTCAGATTTATATTGAGGGTGAAAATGATCACCAGAACTGGACACAAAACCACCTTTTCCACAGCACTCCCTTTCAGTTCTCTGTAGCTCACTGGAACTGGTCACGTGACTCATCTTTTTGTAACGTTTCCTTTCTGTGACCGGACAGTCAAAAACAAGAGAGCTCTCTACCACCCTCAGAACCTAATACATAAGCAGAGAACAACATACCAAGTAATTAATGTCAGTTTTATATGCACAGCACTTGACACCAATGATGGTAGACACACATTGTGGGGGAGATAATATTTTAATGGACCATCTAGATCTGTCAAGCAATTAAAAAATGTAATCGTGATAAATCGCGTGCACTGCCCCTTTAAAATGCTGCAGCAGCGTTTCCAAGGGGCAGCGCTGCGGAAGCCCAGGATCAGCTGGAGTCCCCAGCTGACCCCGGTTCAGTGCAATGCTGCCTCTTGGAAAGGCCACCCCAGTGTTTCCAAGGGGTAGCACTGCAGAAACCCAGGGTCAGCTGAAATCCTCAGCTGACCCTGGCTCCGTGCAGCGCTGCCCCTTTGAAGCACCACAGTGGCACTTCAAAGGGGGCAGTGCAAGGCAGAGCCCAGGATCAGATGGGCACTCCATCTGATCCCAGGCTCCTAATGTGCTGCCCCTTTGAAGCACTGGAACGGCGCTTCAAAGCTGCAGAGCAGCATTAATGCCTGCGATTAACACGTTTACAAAAATTAACATGTTAATCCTTCCCTGTGTTAATCACAGGCATTAACGCACATAAATTGACAGCCCTAGGACCAACTTCTTTTGGGATTGACATGGCTACAACTACAGTGCATACAGCAATTATATTAAGCTTAACAAGAATTTAAGCCACTACAGACAAAGTTAGTAAGTGCGAACAAAATATCACTGTAAACTAAAACCCATTCTATATATGCCTTTTCCTTAGTTGAGGCACTGATGACTGGGTAATATGCATTAGCATGCAGATTAGGGTAACTTGAAGGTTGAAAAATTAAGAACTAAAAATTCAGAAAGCTTCCAAAGTTAAGGTTTCTCCCATAGTCATGTTGCTCACCTTTTGGACCGAATCTTTACCCATCTACTATCACTGTAGAAGGGCTCACCTATAGCAGAATCCATATAGTCCTATTACACGGTATGGTGAAAGATATGCAGGGAGTGCAGTGCTCTCTGAACCACAAATCTCTGCATTCATGTGCCCAAGTAGTAGAGTTTAGGGCACATGTGGGACCACTGCTTATGACACAATAGGCAGAATGAACTGTCCATTTCCCCAATGCAGAGTACAGTTGCAGGACCAGTTTGGAATACTGTAGACTCATAGTTGCAGCAGAGGCCAAGGGACACTTCTACTATTACTACACTGTTCAGAAGCATTGGCTAATCAGCTCAAACTAGGACAAGGAACTAAACTCCAATCTTGGCTCTTGACATTTACTGTGTCCCAAAGCAAAGCCAGTGTCATTACTTAACAACTCTGCCTCAACCTCCCCTTCTGTAACACAGGGATGATAATACTGACTTCTCCAGGAGGGAAAAATGATAAGGTAGTGTCTGAAGAGTGCTCTGTGTAGTGTAAACTGCTTTTGTTATGACACACAAAAGGAGTAGGATTCACTTAGATTCTGCAAGCCAATATGTGAATGCTGCAGAAGTGCCACAGAATCTATAAAAATCTGCTGCAGAAATCATTTCTGAAGTGCTACAGAACCCCAAATACACTGATCACAGGATGTACAGAGTGAGAAGCAAACAGCTTTATTTTCAAATATGAAAGTAGAATTCACTGTACCAGCATGAGTAAAAGCCTGTTTTGAGCAATAAACTGAATAAGTTTGCTGAGGAAGCCACTAAGAACAAACATGGATCACCAACAAAGGCCTCATTTTAAAATAGATTCTCATGTAAACATATTGACTTTTTTTTTGAGTGAGTGTTTCCTTCAAATGACCAGGATTTTCTTCAGCATGATAAACAAATGCCTTGGTTCCAGTCCAGCTTGTGGAGAGGTACAGAGTTGCCTGTCATGTGACTATATTAACACACAGGCCCTTTCATTTAAAGGAGTCAGTGACCCTACCTGCTGAGAGATGTGTCCATGAGCGATAAGATAGCGGCAGTCCCTCCTTGAGCACACCTCTGGCCAGGAGCTGATTGAAATACCCCTATTCTCCACCATATGTGGTAAGCCAGCCTGACCTATGGTAGCTTGCTGCATCAGAACACTGTATGACAGCTGCAGCTGCCTCAGTTTCCCATCCATCCAGCCATAAAAATAGTACAGTTCCTCTCACTGATCAATTCAAAGGCCCACTGCTGGGCACAGCTTAGACATGTACACAAAGTGCCTCATGGAAAAGCAAGTGTCCCCAGGACCACTGGGAAACAGCCATTCTCTCAGATGGACAAGCTATAAGTGAGTTCTCCAGAGAGAGGAATGGTGATCACCGCCACTCAGGTCCCAATGCCTTTCTGCCCTTGGACCAGAGTCCTCACTCCCCTGGCCACTCACTTGAACGTGGCCAGTCTCATGACTCTTTAACCCAACCCACCGCACAGTGACTGAGTTCTGTCAGATAGGTCTACACTGCAGTGAGGAGTGAGTCTCCCAGCCTCTGTAGGCAGACTCATGCTAGCTTGCCTATACCTAACACACTTAAAATAGCAGTGTGGTTGTCATGGTTCCAGCAGTGACTCAGGCTAGCCATTCAAACTCAGACCCAGGGGACTAGGCAGGTTTGAGAGCCCCAGCTATTGCCAAAACTGTAACATCCTCAGTTATTTTTTAGCTCACTAGCTCAAGTCTCTTTGGTACTCTTTTCTTATGCCTGTATACTTATACCTGCCTCTGGAATTTCCACTACATGCATCTGACGAAGTGGGTCTTTACGCACGAAAGCGTATGCTCCGATACATCTGTTAAGGTGCCACAGGGCTCCTCGTCGCTTTAGCTCAAGTCTGTCTACCCAGCCTTAGAGACTCGCCCCAGCTGCAGTGTAGATATAGCCTCCCAGCTCTGGCTCAGGAGAGACTGCAGTCTAGTCCCTCCCCAGTCTCTCAAACAATTCCATAGTGTTCCCAGGGAGGGCCTGCAGAACTTCCCATTCTCTGCAACTACCCTGACTCTCCAGGTAGCTCTCACCTGCTCTGTTCCACTCCTTTCCACTGAGGTGCTGTACATGCTTCTTTCCTTGCACTCCCCTGTGTCTGACTGCTCTCAGACCCTTCTTTCTGTCCCTAACGTGACCCAGGTGCAGTCTCTTAAGCCCAGCTGGGTGGCAGCTAATTAGTCACAGGTGCACTGTACCCTGCAGACAAATGGGGTTAATCGCTATGTGACACAAAGGTTGCTTACTTGGAATGAAATACTTCTATCCCTTTCCAAAAGCCTATTCTGATTGCCCCACATAAAGGAAAGCTGGCCTGCCCGTATGTTCAGTCAGGGCCCAAGATGTTTGAAAGTGATCTTCCATATTCAGTGATGCATTTCCCAGTGCCTTTCTATAACAAACCATGGGCTTCTGCAGTGACCCTCCCCAGATTTCCTGTTTGGGAAGCTAAACCACCAAGGAGTACAGTTCTCAATATTACATCTTCCCTGGGCAGTGTGTGACTCCTCCATTTGGGGAGGTTATGTGCTACTGGACTGTGGCCCTGCCCCCACACAGTCTCCAACCCTCAGAAGCCCCACCAATGCTCCACTCCCAATCCCTCTCAGTTCCCTTCTCCTACCTGCCAGCTGATCACTCATGCTCCTCTGTGGCCCATCCCCTGGTGCCCCAGCCAGGGCCGGCTCAAGCCATTCCTGTGCCCCGGGCAGCGGGCGCACGACGCATGCACGGCTCCGCCCCCGGGCACACGGCGCATGCACGGCCCCGCCCCCCAGTGCGCTTTGCAGCTATAAGGGGCGCTGCACGGCCCCGGCCCCAAGCACACGGCACCTGATTGCAACTCTAAGGGGCGCCATGTGGCTGGGCACATGGCGCTTCTTACAGCTGCCATCAGGCGCCCCCCCATAGGTTGGTGCCCCAGGCAGCTGCCCGTCTAGCCCTCCCGTTAATCTGGCCCTAGCCCCAGCCACCACTCACACTTCTTCCCCACTCCCACTTACAGCTTATGCCTTTTCTCCCTCTCCCCCAACCCCCACCTGCCACTTGTGCTGCTTCCTTCCCCCTCCCAGCATTTTCTACCTCTTTGTCCCCTTCCTCACCCTCTACCTGCCCCTCAGCTTCTTCACCCCCTCCCCAACCTCTGACCACTCACATGCCTCTTTGCCCCTTCCCCCAGTGTTCCCTCATGCTGGCCAGCCAGCTACTCGCACGTGTCTCTTCACCCCTCCCATGTGAATTATGAAGTGGGACAGGAAGAAGCAGAGCCTCAGGGGAAGAGGATGACTGGGAGCGGGGCTTCAGGGCAGAGCGCTGCTGGGCCCATGGTAGGGGTGACCACCCTTTCGGCACCTATAGCACATTCCAAAGATGGTGGACAGGCTGCTTGGGGAGGGTTAGCTTCCCCTACCTCTTAGACCCACCACCACTGACATCCTCCTTTGTCAGACGTAACACCACTTTGGCTGTGTTTACACTACTTTTATCAGTATCACTTATGTCACTCAGCAACATGAAAAAACACTTCCCTGAGCAACTTAAATTACACCAACCTAAGCGCCAGTGTGCATAGCACTATGTTGGTGGGAGTGCTTAAGGTATGTCTACACTACGATTAAATGCCTGTGGCTTGTCTGTGCCAGGTTAAGGAGCAGTTTAATTGTGATACAGATGTTCAGGTACTGGCAGAAGCCTGGCCTGGGGAACCTAATGAGGGGAGATGGTCCCATAGCTCAGGCTCCAGCCTGAGGCCATATAGTCTACACTACCATTGAAAAGCTCTTAAGCCTGGCTTAGCTGGCATGGCCATTCAAGGGTTTTAAATTGTAGAGTATATAAATGTTAAACAACATTTATATAATTCTCAGTCCCAACACTCATACCCAACCTAATAATTAAACTCACTAACAATATGCCCTTTAAGGACTTGCTGTCTCTCTTGAAATGCAGGTTGGACCTCCTTGGTCCGGCACCCATGGGACCTGATTGATCCCAGAAGAGGGATTTTGCCAGACCAAGGGAGGTCATGTCTGGCCTCACTCCCTGCCATGCACCCCCTCCCCAGGGCTTCCTGGCTCCCCCCTCAGCCCAGCTGAGCCACGCATCAGTTCCTGAACCCCCTGCAGCCCAGCTGAGCCATTAACAGGGCTTCCCAGCTCTCTCCCACTCTCATCTCCCTCCTTTGCATCATGCCAGCTCCTGGCATCCCAGCCCAGCTGAGCCACATGCAGGGCTTCCCGGCTCTCAACCCCCTCACACAGCCCAGTTGGGATGTGTGTTGCCCACCTTCCCTGCATCACACTGGGCTCCCAGTGTCCCCATGCCCCACAGCATGCCAGCACTCTCTGATCCTGGAACATCTGTGGTCCACAGATGTTGCTGTACCAGAGAGTTCCAGTTTACAGAGGTGCAACCTGTATCATTGCTACCATGGGCGTGCACAGGAATCTAGATTTGACACATTCTGTGATCCCCACCAAGCCCAGTGCTGGAGGAGCTGTAAGCTCTTGCTGAGTCTCCTGGGCTGGAGAAGCGTGCTCTCCCCTTCCTCTGCCCCCACCTATGACCTTAGGGCCAGAAGAACTGTGTGTCCCCGATGATTATTGGGACGTCCGATTGTACCATTTTCATATTGTACAGCTTTATCTTTCACTAATAAACTGATTAAACTTGGCTATTTGGTCTCAAGTATTTTTAACATCAAACTGTAAATGCAGGCTACACGTTAGTCAAAAAGTCGCCTTTTTTGTTTAAGATGGCCAGCATTCATGGCACTGCAACACTCATCTCTAGACTCATTCCCAGCAAACCCTCTGACTGGGAAAGGTGCCAGGAGGGAACTGGAGGCTGGGAAGAGTTGAGTATTGATATATTAGTAATTATTCATTAACTGTAAACTTTATAATTCCCTAAGTCCTATTGTCCCGTTCCCAGTAAGTCCCCCTTTGTTATATTGTTATTTTGAGGTGTGTCATTCCTTTGCTGGGGTTTGTGTTGATGTATTTGTGTTGTGTTTCTTGTGTACTTGGCTCTATATTCTGTATCAGCATTATTGTAGCATTATTTATTTTCCTAAGGGGCAGTAGCTTTTGTGCCTCAGGCAGTGAAGAGTAATCTTGAATGGAGACACCAGGCATTAAAAAAAAAAAAAAAAAGATCCTCTCTGCCCTCTGGAGCTGGCAATAGCCCATGGGAACACTCTGCATGCACTCCAACTGCAGTTTCTGTGTTAGGTGTGTCTATACTGAATGGTGGAGGAATAAGCCAGAGTAGCTTCGAAGAGCTGTGACTGTGAAATGAGAAGATCTGAGCATTCCCCCCTCTTCCCATGCATATTATAAATGGAAAGAGATCCACAGGGACCTTGAGGTTCCAATCTGCATCATTTCAGTACAGCTGACTCCTGCTGCTGTCCCCCACCAATTTCCCGCCCGCCAGGTAATTTCCCAGACTGCCCTGAAATCTGTCCATAGGATGGTTGTCTCCAGTGACGGAGATTCTGCAACCTCCCTAGGCAATTTTTTCCAGTTTTTAAACCACCTTGACAGGGAGTTTTTCTTAATCATTAGAGGCCAAGGAGAACAATTTTTCTCCCTCCTCCTAGTAACACCCTTTTAATACCGCTATCATGTCCCCTCTCAGTCTTCTCTTTTCCAAACTAAACAAGTACAGTTCTTACAGTCTTCCCTCATAGGTCATGTTTTCTAGACCTTTAATCATTTTTCTTGCTCTTCTCTGGACCTTCTCCAATTTCTCCACATCCTTCTTGAAATATGGTGCCCAGAACTAAACACTATACTCCAATTGCGGCCTAACCAGCGCAGAATAGAGCGGAAGAATGACTTCTCATGTCTTGCTCACAACACTCCTGTTAATGCATCCCAGAATCATGTCTGCTTTTTTTGCAAGTGTCACATTAGGAAAAACTTCTTAACTGTCAAAGTGGTTAAACACTGGAATTGCCTATGGAGGTTGCAGAATCTCCATCATTGGAGACATTTAAGAGCAGGTTGGCTAGACATCTATCAGGTATGATTTAGATGGTGTTTAGTCCTGCCGTGAGGGTAGGGGACTGGACTTGACAATCTCTGAAGGTCCCTTCCAGTTCTAGCTTTCAATGATTCTATGGTTGAGGCAGCTGCTATGGGGCCCTTCAAAGCACAGGGTCTGGGGTGGCTTCCCTGCCCATCCTATGGATGGGATAGTTCTGAGTGTGAGCTCTGGGAGCTTAGGTGCAGGAGGGATGACGGGTGGAACTCTGGGGCAAAGGTTCTGGGAGGGAGTTTGGGTGCAGATGGGGGATCTGGGGTGCTGGCTAGGGGAGGGAGTTTGGGGGCTGGAAGGAAACAAGTTTGGGGACTGGACAGGAGGTGAGGGGACAGCATGTAGGCTCTGAAGAGAGTAGAGTGCACAAGAGAGAGTGAGGGGTGCCACACTTACCTGGAACACCCCCCTCTGGCAATGGCTCCTGGAGAGGCAGGGGTCTCCAGGGGCTGCTGCCCCTCCACTTCCCTGGCCTCCCTGCCATCCTGCATGTCCTCCAGGCTCCCCCACTAGCAGTGCAGTGCAGTTAGAGTGGCTTCCGGACAGCATGCGCGGCCCTGCAGCTGAGGCTGGGGATAGTGTCTCTGAGCACTGCTCCAACTGCTGGATCAGTTCATGTCATGGAGATCCTGGGACGCACATGTGGGCAGCTGGGGTAAGCGAATGTTGTGGTTAGATAGTAATCAAAAAACCTAACTTTTACATAGTGCTTTGTATCAGTAGCTCTCAAAAAATTTTAAATCATTATCCACCTTTTTACTGATGAGAAACTGAGGTACAGAGCAGTAAAGTGACTTTTCCCGAAGTCATCCAGCAAATGAGTGACAGAGTTTGGAATAGGACCAGCCTCACAAAGGCCACGTGGTTACTATATGATTCCACAACTACTTCTCTACTCCCCTCTCTCCCTCCCTCCGCCCTCTTGTACATTTATTTAAAAAACCAGCGAGGCTTAAAATGTTGATTTAATTGCCACATACAGCTTAGAAAAACATTCTTACTCCACCTATATATCTACTGATGATTTTAAGATAGCTACTTTCAAACTATAAGGCTTTCTCCAGCATCTACACATCCAATATCCTTTGAAGCGCAGAGGTGCAAGTGAAAACTTTGCTTTATATTTTCCCCTCCTTCAAATGTTAAACTTGCTTTGACATTTATTTAAAAAAATATTTTGTGCATTCATGCAAGGCAGTTTTTAGAATATCTGAGAAAATTGGAAAGAAATAAATCTACATTCCAGGTGTTATTTTAAAAACAAAATTCCTCTAAATAATATTTCTAAGTCCTCAAACTAAGCTAGGGCATAATCAAACTGGCCTTTCTCTAGCCCATCAAGTCCATCAGCCCAGGTTGAGGTTGGCATACTCCTGTAAGGGTCTAAGAGAATTCGGAAGCATCGGACAATGAGGATGCCTAAGAAAATAAATAATAAGATCACAAAGACAAATGTGGTTTTCTGTTCCAGGGTCAAGCTAGCGTCTGGCAGAACATTCCCGGATGGCAACAAAGTTGAGGTGAATGGTTCTCCTTCCATTGTCCAGGGAAGCGGATAGGAGTAATCCCACAGTTTCCTTATTTTCATCATCAATTTGCTGAGTCGAGAGTAGAAGTCAGTTAGATATACTTGTGTTATCTGCAGGGGAAGGGAAAAAATGTTAGCTGTGGATGTGCCTTATTCTGTTGTGTGGACTCATCTGAACAGAGAGGGCACAAGGGAAAGAACATGATAGTTTTCTCCATTCCACTGTTATTATTTAGTGAACATGTTTATTAGTTTTATAATATGAGAGACTTAATACTAATCATAAATGCCCTGAACAGACATCTTGGCCATATGATGGTCAAGTACTGGGCTTAAATGCGATTGCATCCACTTTGAGGAGTAGTGTCCTTATTATGTATCATTTAGATTGGTGCAGAATTTTCTTTTTCTTAAAGGGGAAGTGACAGGGAACCAATCATACTACTCAGAGAACACTGCTAAAAGATAAGCTAGGACAGGACAGTTGTAAAGCAGATTGTGTCTCATTCCTCCTGAAAGAAAAGTGCCATTATTACACCAGCAGTTTTGGAGGAGCAGGGTCAGAAAATATTTTTTAATGTCATTCATGCATAATCATCCCAAATGCAGGTAGATGACAGAGTCCGGGATCTCTTACATACGACTGAAATGCAGACACCACTGAGGTGAAAGCTGCCAGCGATTCTGTCTCAACAGCACAATAGGGCATTTAGAAAAGACAAAGAGGACAGCTTCTCCATTTGAAACAAAAGGAATTTTAGGAAGGCAGATTGAAATCATTCAAATGTATCCCAACATATTACAGTTAATACCCTTACCTCATGCTGAAATGCAACCTGTGGTCGTTTAATAAATATCGTGAATCAGGAGCTAGGTTTCACATTTCACAGTGTGCCATAGCACTGTGTAGCACCATCATGTCAGTATTGACTTAAGGCCAAATCATGCCATCCTTACATGTGGTCCCACTGAAATCAATGAGTAAAGTGAAGTATATTCAAACTGGTGCCCAAATGTGGCCATAAGAAAGTCCAATACCAAAATCACACATCAGCACTATCTATAGTTCTTACATTTTTTCTTAATCTCACCTCTATCTAGGTTGTGAAATCCATATGAGGTATGAAGAGGTTATCCCTGCTTGTTAGGAGCAACTGGTGCCTGTAGGGAGATGGGGTGCAGGGAGGGCACATGTGGGGGCATCCCATTTAGCAATTAAAATTTTGGCAGAGGCACAGGGCAGTGGTGCCCCTACTGAGTGATACCATGAGTCACCCTATGCTACTTGTCCCCAGTTCAGCCCAATAGGCCACAATCTGAGCACTTTGTGCAAATGGTTAGAAAAGAAACTACTATTAAACAAAATCAAACCTGGGAAAGGAGGAAGGACACAAACTGTGAAAATAAACATTTACGCTGCCATTTAAATCCATTGAGAATTAGCTATCATTTACTCACTTTAGTTATCACTGGCAAGCACATGTCAATAACAACAATCATCACTGAATGTGGTATTGAGAAAATACAGGTAGATAATTACACATAAAACTTAACTTAAAAACCACACTCACTTCAGATAAAACTATGGAAGAGGTAATAGGAGAACAAATTTCAAAGATGTACAGTTATCAATGCCTGATCCAATGTTTAACTGAAATGACAGAGCGATATAAGTTGTGCATTTCAAATCCTTTGAAAGTATGCTCTAGCTACCAGTTGATGAAAAATTCACAAGACTGGCTAATAAAAAGAACTGTGACCTTGCGATCAAACAGCTTAATGAAAGTGTCAGATCTTAGATGATACATGAAGGAGGAATTGTAAGTAAGGTCCGATGATAAATCTTGTTATAAAAACACAGAAATTGAAACACAGGATTGCTGCAATGTTGCTATAATGAAGGTTGAAGACAAACCATTGCTACAAAAACAAACCAAATCTTCATTTTAGTCACCAAATCCTTGAATCAGCAAGCACTTCAGCGCATGCTTAAGTCTCAGATGACAAAGACTTCAGCATGGAAGTTAACCGCAAGCTTAAATTCTTTGTTGAACTGAAGCTTGAAAATCCCTCCTAAAATTACCTTTTTGTCATGCTTACTTTGAGCACTGATACGAATATTTACATTACATTTACAATAATGTACATTCATCTAACTATAGGTTCTGGATTTTGGGGATGACAGGAAATGGAAAGTTTTCACCAGTCAACAAAGTTAGATTTCTACTGTGCCCAAAAAGCCCTTATTTTTAAGCTTTACACTAATGCTTTGCATTCTTTGAAGAAACCTACTTTTAAAATAATTTGAATTATTAAAGATTGTGTGCTAACTACTTTCCTTATGGATTGAACAAGCACTAAAAATGGGGTATATGCGGAACGACAACAGGGACAGAGACTTGATGGGCAATCATTCACATAGCCAGAATTGGTTTTTAGCTGATTTTACATAACTGAGGTTTGAAGTATGCTTTGGACTTGACGGCCTTTCAGAACCAGACAGGTAGGGATCCTGCTGCAACTACATGCACGCATGCACACATGCAGATTATGTACCATTTAGACTGGTGCAGAATTTTTTTCTTCTTGAAGGGGAAGTGACAGGGATCCAATCATACTACTCAGAAAACACTGCTAAAAGATAAGCTAAGAAAGGACAGTTGTGAAGCAGATTGTGTCTCATTCTGCCTGAAAGAAAAGTGCCATTATTACACCAGCAGTTTTGGAGGAGCAGGGTCAGAAAACAAACACACACACACAAATCACAAAAAACCGGTGATGGCTACTTGTCGGGCATAAGTCTTCCCAACACTTAACCAAGGTTGTAAGCTTTTTGGAGCACAAAAGATCTCTTTTAGGTTTGTATCATCGCTAGCACAATGGGGTTCTAATTGTAACTGTGGCCACTGCAATAAAAATAAATGATAAATCCAGCAACCAAAGATTGCTAAAATGACAGCACATCATTCACAAAACTCACCTTTCTGAAAGCCAGGAAATGACTCCTTGAGGACCTTTGAGATCTTATATTGTCCATATAGCAAACAAACATGTAGGGACAGATTCTCAGCTCCCAGTCCAGTTCCTTTGCATCATTCCTGAGCAAGTGTGGCTTAATTCCCTTTGTGTAGGAAACCCTGGCTCTCAAAAAGAGTTGGCTCAGCAATTCCAGCAGCTTTCTTCAGCACTCTGACAGTGTGATTCCATAGGAGCTGTACCAGGGACTTCTCATGGCAACATTTGCCCTCCAGTTTAGGCAGCTATAGGAAAATGCTAATACAACCTCAGGCTGTATTATCTTCTCTGGGAAACACCTGTGTATCCATCCTATCCACACACTGCCCACTTCTCCTCTAACCTGCATCTCCTTTCCCAGTATACATCCTAGATCTATGGTGAGAACTTTTTGGGGTCTGGAAGATGGAAGGTGTGATGCCACAGAAGTAGTTCTGGGGAGATCTGTGCACAAAGGGTCCCATTCATGTACAGATTTCAGAGGGGTGATTTTTACCTTATATGGCAAGTTCCTTGGAGCATAGCCTTTCTGTTTGTTGGCACAGCCCAGAGCACAACCAGGCCTTGATCCTGACTGAGTGTTTTGTGAGATATCACAATACAAATGATATTATCATCTCCATTTCAGAGACTGAGAAATGTAAGCCAAGAGTGATCAAGTGACTTGCCAAAAGGATCACAGGAGGCAGAGTGGCAAAATCAGGGATCAGAGCCAGAGTATAAAGCTTTCCGTTAGCTTTAAGACCATTCTTCCAACCCTCATTACTTTTCACCTTCTTGTCTACGCAGTGCTTTATGAAATATTGATGCTAATGATGTGAAATTCAAATAATAATATTGCATATGTATAAATAAATTGATCCAGATACATTATAGGCATCGCAGAAAGTTAACTGCTAGAGTGGCAGCAGTCAGATGATCAAAAAAAGAATAGGACTAAGGTGATCTGACTGTACACCTCATTTTACGAGCAATAAGGGGGCTTCTGAAAGAGGTTTTTTTTCCCAACATTTGGCCCCGTGTAGATGAGCCAAATATCGGAAAATCCTCTTCCAGAAAAAAAACAGAAGATATGCAAATGAGCACCCTATTTCCATACCTTCTTCGAAAAATAAAACACAGTGTAGCTGTACCTTCTGCATGTGAATGCAGTTACTCTTGTCTTACTTTACACTGCCTCTTCCATTCCTTTTTCTGAGCTCGAGGCCAGCAGATTGCTACTGCCCCCTGCCCGCCACCCCACACCATGCATATACATCCTCATCTTCTTAGCAACAATTTTTGGGGAAGAACCTCATAGCCTGGTGGCATGGCTAAAAAAAGACCACATAGTGCAAGAATTAGTGACTGACTTTGTAAAAGCAACTTGATGGGTTTAATGAGATTTCAGTGATAATATTAACACTATATTAGCCTATGTCTAGACTATAGAGTTTTTTCGAAAAAAGTGGCCTTTTCTCTACAGCGGTAAACCTCATTTTACAAGGAAGAACACCTTTTTTTGAAAGAGTTCTTTAAAAAAAAAAAAAAAAAAGGTGTTCCTGACCGCAAACAGGGCTTTTTCGAAAGAGAGCATCCAGATTGCCTGGAAAGAAGATTGCTTCTTTCAAAAGCAGCATATAGTCTAGACATACCTTTACTAGACAAGTAACTTTACTTGTTGAATAGAATATTGCAATGTCTAAATCACTCCAGTATCTTTTACCATAGATGCATGCAAGTAAATTACTGTACATATGCAGTGTATATTAATTTACCGAGACACCATATTTTAATGCATGCGTACATAAGGGCAAAGTTACTGAGGCTATGTCTAGACTACAGAGATTTTTTTGAAAAAAAGTGGCCTTTTTTCAAAAAAAACTTCACCTGCGTCTAGACTGCCGTCACATTCTTTCAAAATGAAATCGAAAGAATGCGGCGGTTTTTTTGACAGCGTAAACCTGCTTCTACGAGGAACGACGCCTTTCTTCGAAAGAGCTCTTTTGAAAAAAGGCGTTCTTGAACGCAAACAGGGCTTTTTTGAAAGTGTGTGTCCAAATTGCCTGGGTGCTCTCTTTCAAAAAAGTGGATCACTTTTTCGAAAGTCTTGTTGCTGTCTAAACGATCTCTTTCGAAAGAGCTCTTTCGAAAAAGCCTCTTTCAAAAGAGGCTTGTAGTGTAGACGTACCCTGAGGGAAAGAGTTAGTGCCAGAATCAGCACCTGACTTTGTTGAAGTAACTGCTTGCTTTACTGGCTAATTGGATTTAAACAAAAGGAACAATGTGTGAGAGTCAGCTGTTATAAATCAGCATAGAGTCAATGCATTTACACCACATAAATGTTGTGCCCTAATTTGAACCTCCCCCCACACTCACCTTATTTCTTTTTTCCTTGGTTCCCATGTACTTTTCCTTCTAAAATGTTTACCGTTAGCAATGCACTAGCAAAATTTACAAATGATTACATTGTAATTCTTTCCCCATTGCATATTGTTAAGGCATGTCCATAATATATTAAATGTTAAAGTTCTTAAAGCAAACATATTATTAAAATATTTTACTAGGCTGGCTCCTACTGGGAAAAAATAATCCTATTATAGTTACAAATCTTTCCAAATTAAGAAATCTGCTGCTCAATGAGTAATATATTTTACATCCCTTTTCTTCACATTAGTAAAAGGTTAACTTTGTTAATTTTAATGCACTTTTCAAAAAATAAAACATAAAAACCCAGTACAGGTCACATATACTTTGTATTAATTTATTTTAGATACATTTAATTATAGTAGTTTTTAGACGTCCATGTCACAAACTCTTAACTTCTATTCAGGAAATATTGCATATAATCAGTACTAGCCAGGCAAGTATAATATAAATATTATTTATTAAATAAGTAAAATTGGGCATTCAGTTTTTGTTATACAAGTACCTTCATCTAGTCGAGAGAAAACACAACCCATTTCCTTCTGCAGCCTTTACGGGCAGTTACAGATCTCTTTAGTTTCCATTCTTCACCTTGCTGTAATGTAAGTGCAAAGCAGCAGAGACTGCTAAACTAGATAAACACCCAAGCAAGAGAGCTGCCTTTAAAAGGCGTAGAATTTTACATGAAAAACAAGGCTATGAAGACTGCTGTTTGTGTGTTAGAAGTAATTAGTTGACAATCCTGTCCTTTCTTTGAGGCGAGCTATGATTTCAGTTCTGCCTCAGCAACTCTTCAAGAAATTCTGCTTCACTGAATAGAGCAGCAGCCTCTCAATCTGTCTGAAACTGTCTTCAGGAGAAAATTAACATTCAAAAGAAGTACCAGAAATAAATAAATAAAAAAATCACAGGGCATTCCCATACCTTTGATAAAATTAAAGTAATAAATATGCCAGTATTTCGCTTTCAACTGCAAGGATTGCTGTTAGTAACTTGTTTTTGTTACGCCAAATAACATTCATCAGCCAATCTGATTACAGTGTGTGACCTTCAGGAAAACTGTTTAATTAAAAGACTTGTAAAGAACAATGTGTGTCAGTAATTCTGGGCTACACTTATTATTTAAAATAAACTGACTACAATGGCATCTGGCATGCACCCTTCAAAATATCTGTTGCTTGTTTTTAAACGTATTTCTAGCATTTCTTTTATTCCTGGAAGCTGTATTTGTTTTCAAGCCACGTACAAAAGCTGCCCTTAATAAAATAGCTCCATTATTGGAGGGAAAAACTCCCTGTAGGGCAAAATTATTCTTATTTTCCATTCCTGAAAGAAAACAACACTAGTTTTAAAATGTTGTGCCAAGAAAATGACATTGATTTAAACACTGTTTCCCCCTAATTTCCACTTTTTGTAGGGGTTCTGGGTGTCAGGGGAAAGGCTGAACAATGTTTGGTTAGATCAGGGCATCTGTTCTACAACTCTGTGTAATGCGCAGTTTGGAACTGCCTCTCCCCTCCTTCTTCCCACCCCCCACAGCAGAACAGGACTAATTGTTCCCCAAGGTGCTTTGATGGATATTGAGGGAGGTCCTTTGTGGTCCCTCTTCTACCCTCTCAGGCCAGTGTAAGGCTACACACAATCTGGCCCTTAATGCTTTGCCTGATTTCACCATAGTAAGCAAAAAGGAATAATATCTCCATTCATTCATCATACATGAATGCAAAATTCCACACTCACTTCTATAAGGAATACAGTAATAAGCTATACCACTATAAACATAATTATACCAGTAGAACTCTCTCCACCCTTAATTATACTGGAAAGTGGTACAACTTTTTATGTATAGACTTTTTATGTATAAACTTTTTACAATCTTGATAGTATACTCCTGTCTGTCTCCCTATAAAATGAGCCCAATTCAAGAAAGCTTTGTGATCCCAGCCATTATGTGGGTTATGGGGAGGTACTTTTGTGTTTTAAAGAATAAACTTTCTGCTGAACATTTCTTATTGAATTATTTTCTCTGCAATACAGACTTCAGCCATTGTATATTAATCCACTCCATTTCTCTTCTAGCTAAAGGATCAGCATGAATACACTCAACAACCAAAAGATAAAGGCAGGATAGAAGGGACTTGTTAGATCCACAAGGAAAATGGCAAGTGGGAGGCTGTTTTACTATATTAAACCAAGTTGTAGAAAAGTTAAAATAACTGGAAAATATAATTTAAGAATGTTTTTCTCTTTCGGTCTGCCCTTCTTTATAGAGATGCAATTTGAAGGCAATGCTGAACCCATGTATGCGCCAATTTATGGCTAATAACCATGGGGACAAAGAACTGATGAAACGATGGGTTTGAAGATTCATTTTATCTTTTTTTTATTTTGTATTTTATAAGTCTTGCAAGGAGATGGCAACAGTGAAATTCATTTAAGGCCCAATGAAGTCCATGGGAGTCTTGTCACTGTGCTGTAGTTACCAAAGTAACAATACTTCCCACAATTGGTCCCATGATATTTACGGGGCTTAATCTCTTATATCCTTACTTTAGTTGCGCTCACACTTTACCGCACCGAGATGTACCGCAGCAAGGATCTCAGGATTTCTCTTTTCAACTATGGCATTGTGGAGCTGTGCTTGTGAAGGTTACATACATCATATTTGGTGAAAAGAACTGGAAGAACAGCAAGGTAGAAAACTACTAAAGCCATTTTAGTCAAGTGCTATCCATAGATAATACTCAAACCATCCCATTAATTAATTCTAATTATGATACTAAACTACAGCTTCTCTATATCTGACTCTGTTTGATGTTCAAGCGATGTTCTTGGTGTTCCTTTATTAACAGGTCTAAAGGTATTCTTTTCAGTTAGCTGTTTAGCATTGCACAACCTTCCTACATGGTTACAAAATACTAAAATGTCATCCAGAAAGCCAATGAAACCGCAGCATCAGAAGTTACCATGAATCCTCCACATTACTGGAAGAATCCTAATAATTTTGACTTACTCTTCACCCTACAATGTCACCCAAAATGAGCTCTATGCCACTGATGAATCTGAACATCACAGAATATTTAAAACATGCTGTATAAACATGTCTAGAGAAGTTTCTAAAATATGAACGCAAGTATGACACTGCCAATGCTAATGGCATCGACTGACAAAATCTTAGACAGTGAGCAAGGGAATGAAAGAAAAAAACCTCAATATCCCATTTATCACCAGCTCCTTTTCTCAAATACCTGGGGATTGCAGATTACTTTGCAGTTAGAATCTACATGCATGTGAATTAAATAAAGGGAAACCAAAGGAACTTGCTAATGGCTTGCTCTTGGTCTATTGCTCATTATTATGCATCTTGGCAGACTGGCCACGTTGGTCAAGAATTTTCTGCAAGAATAGTTTGCAGATGATAAGTGCAGTTTCTGTAAAAAATAAAAAACTTCCTCAAGAAATGTATGTCGTGTTCAGTTGTGCTGAAATTTTTTCCATTTTTTGTCAGGAAAATCCAAATGAAATATTTTATTTCTGCTCAGTTAGATCTGAACAGGAATATTTCATTTTATTGAACTATTCTGAAACCTTCCATTTTGAATCAGTTCAGGAAAAATTAAACTGCATCTCCCTAGTGCATTATATTTTCATGTTCTTCACAGTTATTCTGAGCTAATGCTGCTGTAATGTTTTTCATATCCTTAACTTGCTTTCATGTGAAGAACTACATTACTCTTGACAACTCCTATAAAAAGTGGTTTAAAAATAATTATAACCAATATTTACCTGGGCATCAGTTCTAAAATCAGTGTGTATTTAAATATAAACATAAGCATTTTTTAAAATGTGCAACTGTAACAGCAATCTTTCATAACCACTCTGATTTTTAGCAAAAACCTACAAGTGTGAGGAACTTAGCAAAAATGTCACATTCACTGAAATTCAGAGACATTCTTGCCAACTCTACTACATGTGTAAAACCGTTTTGCATAAATAAATGATGTTTTTGTTTTTCTGGCTGGCTAAGACAACTTCAATAATTTATCCCCTCTACGTGTTTGGTTGGCACCATGAGACTATTCTGGCATATATATTATAAACACTAGGGATCACATTTTGGTTCCAAAAAACCAAATCAAAACAAAAAAAATCCCACAAAAACTGCAACTGGGATGTCTATAGGGGCTTGGAAGACATGGAGTCTCCCCCCCCCCCCCACTTCATTCTTCCTCCCTGGCCACAAAGCTCTAGTAATGTCACGCCCTTAAGTCCTCTGTAGAACTGATTTTGAAGAGCAGATCTGTATAATCATAGATCTACTTTCTATACAGTACTCCCATTTCTTCCCAGGTAGGCAGCAATGGCTCATATGGATACATTTATTCTCTCTATTTGTACCTTTCTAACTCTAACACTGCTCTCTTTGGAGCCAGGGGGGAACAATAGATCAGTGTACTTCCAAATTAAACCAACCTATGTTTAATGTTCTTTTCCTATCCACATATGGAAAATCTATTACTGTTTTGCTAACACCCATGTTGTTATCACAAGTCTCACAACAGTTGGTGTTTTATTAAAGCCCCAGATTCCTGGAGTCAGGTGACTGTATTTCAGCTTTCATTTAAAAAAAAAATCCATATGACTGCAGAGAAAAGCTTCAAAGTGGGAACCCGAAAAGAATCAGAAAACATAAGACAAATAGAAAGAACCCCAAATTAATTATTTTGAAAATCTCTGATTTTAAGCCATTTGGGAGAACAAGGGATGGAAGAAGCTAAGTATGGATTTTTTAATGTGTGGACTTGGCGGTACTGTATTATTAGTCCCTGTTATATCCTAAAAGATCTTTTTGCAGCAATCACAGAATTATAAAAGTATAAGACTCCTTGAAAGTTCAACATCACCAACCCACTGCACTGAGGTAGGGTCAAGTAATCTGAGGCCTTTCCTGACACATGTTTATCCAATTTGTTCTTAAAAACCTACAATGAGAGGGATTCCACAGCTACTTCTGAAGCCTATTCCAATGCTTAACTACAATTCTGGGTAGTTTTTTGTAATAGCCAACCTAAATATGTTGCAACTGTCCCCTTTGCTCCCCCTGTTGGTGAGCCTGCTAAACACAGCAACAAAAATTAGATCAAAATATTACCATCTATAGGAGATTGGACTCACAGGCGTCAGGTATAATAGGTGGGGGAAGGCACAGCCTTCCCAAACTGCCAGCCTGGCCCCACCCATATTCCACCCCCAGACCACCTGCTGTAGGTGTACAGGGGGCGGAGTGTTGCTGCCCCCAGTGCCTGCTCTAACAGTACTCCTGGCCGGAGAAGCTGGGGCCACCCCCCGCCCACCCTCCCCATTCTCTGGGGTCAGAGAGGCTGGGGCATGCCCTCCTCCCCTCCCCATGGTAGTGGGGGGTACGCAACATGATGCCCTGTCTCCCACTGATAAGGAGGGTGGGGAGGCAGCTTGGGTCCCATGGGGGGGTGGGGGCCTCAATGGAAGGGCCGGGACTGGGGGCTTGCCTCCCCCACCCGTACCTTCGCCAACTGCCCATGACTGGACTACTATGTACCACAGGCAGATGTTGTGCTTAAAAGAAGCACCCGGGATCTTTTTCAGGGGGATAAGGCAACACACCACATTTATTGAACATACATAGATCAATCAATATTTATCATATGCATATGATACATTACACTCATGCACGCTCTCACACACAAAAGCACACTCCGTCTTGTTGTTACCAAAAGTTGCTTCCCCTAACTGCACTGGCCAGGTGAGTTAGATGGGGGAGGGGTACAGCTGGGCTTCTGCGGATCGGAATCAATGCTCCCATGTTGACAAGATGAAAACCCAGGGTCCCTCTGCAAGATGCCTCATATTTATCCCTCTCGTGCAGCCAATTAGTCATCACCTTGCCATCACCTTGCCTTTCTTAATGCTGCTTCAAAGAGAGTTCTTCCAAGGGCAGGCACTTGCTACTTGACTCCCAAAGTGTCTGTATGTCCAGTCTTCTTAATGAGCTCACTTTACAGGTATTTTAAAGACTAACAAGATGGTTTATTAGGTTGTTAGTCTTTAAAGTGCTCCATAGTCCTGTTTTTTGTTTCAGCTAGACCAGAGTAATACGGCTACATCTCTATTACTATTTTACAGGTATTGTCTTGGATCTGGCTCCCAGACCTTCTTCACCCTTGCAACTGCTGCTGGAGGTGCTCACCTTTCATTCTTCTTTCACACCTCATTCATTTTCAACAGGACAATCAAGGAAAGGGGAGAGCTCAAAAGACACTTTTTCCCACTAGATAGATAGCTCTCTCTCTCTCTCTATATATATATAAATAAAAAGGGAAGTTTCTCTGAATACAAAGTTATAGGAGAAATGTTACAGAGATTCTATAAGAACACTTAACAAAAATATATCTAAAAGGACAAGATCTTAATACAAAGTTATAAGAGAGTGATAATATTACAAGGATTTATCCACACACAGAATAGGAGGGATGAAGGAACACCGAAGCCGGCTGCCTCCACAATAGCAAAGACACTATGAAGTTAAATATAACAGATAATCCTACTGAGTTAAGTGAAGAGGGTAAGACATCAAAGCCACATTTTAAACTGAATTTATTCTGGATATTGTGCTATTCTCCTTTCCTAGTTGACCTGCCTTGATCATTTTATAGTAGCTTAAACAGACACCACTTTTCTACCAACAAGCATAAAGATACAGCAATGAGACCTGTCTAAATCCTCCTTATGTGGTTGTCATCTACTAAGGATCTTAAAATTTGGTTCAGGTAGATATGGGCAGGGGCGGCCCATGGCTATAGGCGGACTCGGCCGCCGCCAAGGGCGCTGCCGCCCGGGGTGCCCGATGATGATGTCGCGGGGGCGCCCACCGATGACGTCAGTCCATTGACAGCCCTGCAGGCAGGGGCGCCAATCACGCGCTCCACCTGGGGCGCCAGCTGCTGCAGCCGGCCTCAGGCCGCTCCTGTATATGGGAGTCGCATTCCATCTTTTCACTAAGTATTTCTGTATACAGAGAAAGTTGAGGGATGGAGAGGACAAGAATCACCATTGGGGTGAGGGAAACATGATTAGAAGTTATCAAAGAGCCAAGATTTTGTAAGAGGTTATGAAGCACTGTCTTTCATCTTTGTCCCTTTTAAATTTAAGCAGATATCGTCTAGGCAATCATATTGTCAATTTCAAACACTATTCAGAAACAGTTCAATTATGGCATTTCTACGAAAATCAACCAAAATTTCTCCTGTTGCAAATCACATTGAGTTTACCACTTTGAAGGCATGTCTACACTAAGAAATTATTTCAAAATACCTAATGTTGAAATAACTTCCCAAATAATAATTTCAAAATAGCATGTCCACACAATGGGAAAGCCTCGAAATTAGTCTGAGGCAAGCTCTGCTAATGTGAATGCACTACCTCAACTTAGAGCCCCAGAAAGCACTGGGGAGTAGTTTGAATTACTCTGGGGAGTAGTTATTCCAAAAGAGTGGCACTAGAGCGTGCACACTAACATTATTTCGAAATAACTCTTTCAGAATTAGCGTTATTCCTCGTGGAAAGCGGGAGTTGTTATTTCGAAATAACCAGCCCCTTATTTTGAAATAATGGACTTGGTAGTGTGGACTCTCCACCTGTTATTTCAAAATAACTCCCTATTGTAGACAAGGGCTTAGAAAGTGCTACAGGAGAGAACCTTAATCCAAAGTGGTATTCAATACACTAACTCATTTCAGCATGACAATTCAGAAGCTGTACTTGCATATTATGCTGCAATACTGATTCTCAACTTAATTTGCACTCTTTGCTTATGCTGTGGGGGTATAAAACCAACTGAATTTACTTTATTTGCATTCCTCTGTTTGTTTTAATGTAGTGTGAAAGTGAGACCTAGCACAGCACAACACACTTCTGCTGACAAAACAAAGATTATTGTAAAAATATTAAACATTTCTGGTTTTCCCGCTCTCAGCAAACATAACAGTTTATGCAATTGCTATATACAATTCTAAAAACACTGCAGCAGGGATAAATGCTTGTTGCACTTAACAGAGTACTGGACAACCTATGATAGACTGGAAGAAAACAAGTACTTAAAATTACAGCTCATAGGGCCATGGCAAAGTAAAAGGGCTTGAATACTTCAATTTTTTCATGAGTATATATTATTAACCAATAGACTAGCAACATGAAATTTTACGCCTCTTAGTTAGATTGTTAAAATACTGAATTAGGGTCTATATCCTTACAGAAAGCATTATGGGGTATTAAATAAGAACTATGATTTTGCTTAATATATTCAAATTTTGTCAGCTAGTGTTCTTTGAAGCAGCATTTTCTATCCAAGGGACATTTAATAAAGTAACAGCACTGAACAGACTTTATTGTTTAAAAAAATATAAGTCTTCCCTAACATTGCTAAATCCATTAGCTAATAGTCCCTGAAAGTAATTTCAGAATAATATAAACAGTTTGTAGCCTAAAACAAGAATATAAGTAGATGAGAGAGAGGTTAAGGGGCAAAACACTGACTTTTCTACTATATGATTTTTGTCCTAATTTTCAATAACTCAGTAGAACAGACAGCTAGAGCTCAGAAGTGAGATGGTATTGTCTTAGTAACATGAGTAATGTAAGTGCTGTCCCTTGGGGAGATTTGAATAACAGTCTTTTCCTCCTTCAAAATTTCAATCTTTGTTACAAGAATTGCTCCTTTTCACATTCATGTAACCTTTTCAGGATGTGAGAGGTAAAGAGAGAAAGAAACATCTCTTACAATAAATCCATTCTGTTGAAATTTTATGCCATGCCCCACTTGCATTCTGGGAGAGGACACTGTCTGGTAGCAGCCAAATGATTCTCCCCACACTTTCTAAAATTAATATTTTTTGTATTATTATTTTATTATTCTAAAATAAAATAAGTAAAATACCTACTTTTGGGGATGGGAATTGGGTGAAAGTGTCATTTTGCTGACTCTTCCAGAAATGCAAAAGGCCAGCACTCTGCACATTGCCTTTTCTATTTATAAGGGACAGTATCAACTTGAAAATGAGATTTATTTGAACAATTTGTACTTCTTATATTTACAGCCACTCATATTACCATAGCAAAAAGATAATAGTGGGGAAATGTTTTTCACTGTTCATATATTTCAGTTGCAGTACTCTTGTGTATTATTTCTAACTAGAAGACTTACCTGGCATAGCTCAGGTCCTTCAGGGCAGGGGGCTGAGGACATGGGGAGTGCAGGAGTCATGGCAGGGGGCCTTGGGGATGTGTGTGGAGGGGTCAGGGCAGGAGACTGTGTGTGTGTGTGTGTGAGGGTCCAGGAGTCTAGGTGGGGGGGGAGCAGGGGTTCAGGGCAGGGGGTTGGGGGTGTGGGGAGGTGTAGGAGTCAGAGCTGAGGGTGAGGAGCGGCTCAGGAGTCAAAACAGGGGGTGGGAGACTCTAGGCACAGGATGTGAGGCTCAGAGGAGAGAGTGAGGGGCTTTGAGGAGGGAGTGGGGATGGCCACCAGCTTCTCCTTGGGGCTCCCCCAGAGGTGGGGAGGGGGGGTTCTGTGGCCCACCCATTGGCTTCTCTCTAGGGGTGACCCGGAATTCTTCCTGGCCCCCTGTGGTCATGCATGAGTATAATGTCCCTATCATCACACCCCTCCCTTTTCATTTGATATGAAACAATTGCATTCTAGGCACATCCCATTATCCTAGCACAACCAAACCCTTACCTTGCTTTTAAGTTATGATAAGAGGAAGCTGTATACCAAATGTGGAGGTCCTCGCTCTTACTGTTTAGGAGGAGTTCTTGAACAAACAGACTTATAGACGGACAGGTAGACAGATGCACATTTCTAAAATATATAGTAAGACTAGAAGATTTACCTGGTGTTGCTTGGGCCCGTAACACAAATATTTTTTTCTTTTTCTTCATGTAATAATTGCTCTGGGTTGGGGCTGGGGATGAGGACTACCCCAGCCTGCAGCAGCTTGGGGCCAGGTGAGAAGTGCCTCTCCATGGCTACTGTAGCTGCCACAGCCAAGTGAGGGGTACAGGTCCCCTGGCAAGAGAACAGGCAGACACACACAGACAGACATACACACAAACAGACACACTTTCTCAAATCTCTATCCCTGTAATAGGTTGTAAACAGTTATTGAATAAATAAATATGAACACAGAGTTCCTGTTAAGTGATAAAATAATCAGTTATTATTTAAAACACCAGTGTATCATAATTCTACATCATCTTATAATCCAGTCTCGTGGAATTTTTGATTCTTTGAAACAGAATTTCTTCTATCAGTTGAAGATGAAATTATTAGGGCTGTTAATTTATCACAGTTAACTCACATAATTAACTAAAAAAAAATTAATCCCTTTTAATTACAGTTTTAATCACACTTTTAAATAGCAAAATACCAATTTAAATGTATTAAATATTTTTGGATATTTTTCTATATTTTTCAAATGTATTGATTTCAATTACAATACAGAATAGTGTACCGTGCTCACTTTATATTATCTTCATGCTTTGGGCCACCATTCCAGAGGACATGCTTCCATGCTGACGATGCTTGTTAAAAAAATAGTGTATTAATTAAATTTATGACTAAACTCCTTTGGGGAGACTTGTATATTTCCTGCTGTTTTTCCCACATTCCGCCATATATTTCATGTTCTAGAGTCTTAGATGATGACCTAGTACATGTTGTGTGTTTTAAGAACGCTTTCACTGCAGAATCCACTCTCACTTTGTATTTGACAAAATGCAAAGATGGTACCAATGTGAGATTTCTAAAGATAGCTACAGCACTTGACCCAAGGTTTAAGAGTCTGAAGTGCCTTCCAAAATCAGAGAGGAACAGAGTGTAGAGCATGCTTTCAGAAATCTTAAAAGCACAATGCTCTGTTGGGGAAGTTAGAGAACCCAAACTGCCAATAAGGAAAATCGGACTTATACTGGTAGCATCTTACTCAGATAATGAAAATTGAAATGCTTTGGTTCACACTGCTTTGGATCACTATCTAACAGAACCTGTCATCAGTATGGACACATGTGGTCTTGAATGGTGACTGAAGCATGAGAGGACATACAAATCTTTAGTGTATCTGGCAAATAAATATCTTGCAATGCTGTCTATAACAGTATCATGTGACTGTTCTCACTTTCAGATAACATTGTAAACAAGCAGGCAGCATTATCTCCTGCGTAGGTAATCAAGCTTGTTTGAACCATTGTCTATACAAGAAGTAGGACAGAGTGGACTTTCTACACTCAAAAGTTTTACGTTGTTTTATTTTTGAATTCAAGGTTTTTTTTATATAATTCCATATTTGCAAGATCAACTTTCATAAATAAGGGACTGCACTGCAATACTAGTACAAGTTGATTTGAAAAACAGTACAATACAAATATTTGTAACACAAATATAAAGTGAGCACTGTACACTTTGTATTCTGCATTATAATTGAAGTCAACATATTTGAAAATGTAGAAGGCATCCAGAAACATTTAAATAAATGTTTTTCTATTATTAACTGCACAATTGAGTGATTAATCATAATTAATTTTTAATCACTTGATAGAAATTATATATCAAAAGAGATATTTAACATTATTAGTTGTGCCCACATAAGGGAAACCTATTAACTTTTGTCATAATTTGAGTAAAACACTTGAGTCTGGTTTTTATATTAGTCACATAGTAGCTTTCCTTTGAATGGCCTTTAATATATTAATTAAAAATTAGTTAGAAGGGTCCCATCAGGAAACTGGATGTTCTATAATGACACAAACAGAGAAAAGTATGCCAGCAAATGTATAAATAAATCTTAAAATGGTATAGCACATAAGAAATCCTTCTTAGTCCTTACTCTGTTTTATATACCAACATAATCAATCCATCACTAGTACAAGTCCATCTAAATATTTATATCCTTTGACCTTATAACCACTAACACAAGAGTGTAATTCATAAACATTTCTATTCTGAGCAACAGTCATTTGTACAGCCTTCTCCCATATTCCACTTCAGTTACCTTACATCTTAGTTGAAGTCTATCCTAGCCTGTTTGGAAGTGTAATGTAGAATGCAAAATTGTCAGCAAAGGACCTAACAACATTTTACCTTGGATATGAATAACTAAACTTTTAGGAAGTTAATGCTGTCAGGACCATTCATGTGTGAGCATGCTCTTCACCTCCCCAGTTCTCTCCCACAGCCTACACTGGCTCAGCCTCCAGCACTGGCAGGCTTGTTGGGTGGGAGGGATTATCCTATTCTTCTAACCTCCAGCTAGGAGAGGCTATTGTGCTTCTTCTCTCTGTAGAAAAGAATAAAACTCGAAAGACCAACCTTCACCCTTAAAGCCTTAGGAAGAAAAATTCACATGGGGTAGGAGAGTCCGTGATTGGGCACATGGACTGGAGTGGCTGGGAGGTACAGCTACATAGAGAACACATGGACTGGCTTTGATAGGGACAGGGTAACACATGATCTGGAGGTTGCAGATGGACCAGGCTCATATAGGATTACACATAAGCTGGAAGTGACAGTGCAACAAATTTCAGGTTGAAAGAAGGAGGAAAAGGACTAAGTGGCAAAGAGACTGAAGGAGGTGGAGATTCCAAGGAAAAAGAATTGAGAAAGAAACCCAGATTTAACTGAGAATAAGTGAGTGACAGAGAGAGCGAGAGATGAGGAGTCTACAGTGGGAAACATTTGGGGATATAAGTTTTAAAAATGGTAAAATATTATTTCATCTATACATAACATGTCTGGAGAAATATTCTATGAATTAAAAATACCAGTTACCATATTATAATACTCAGAACCTTGTATTCACACTGTGACATCTGCTACCTTGAAAAGAGAATAAGTAGATGATCCCAGAAGCTCTCAAAAGAGACCATCATCCCAGGATTCTTAAACAAGAGACTAATCATAAGTCCCAAAACTAAAGTATTTTGGAGGGAAGCTTCATTGCCCCATAACATCAGAGAGAAAAATCAAACACATGCCTTTTTTCCCTTGTCTATAATATATGCAAATGCATCAGAAAGGTAACTTTTCCATCCTAATAACAAAAGAAAAGGATGGAAGGTTTGAAGGCATCTACTCTTGTTCTGGTCATCCCAAGAGGCCTGGATGAAAAATACAAAGAGAAGATGGAATATGTCTGATACTCTCAATATAAAAATAAACAGAAATAAACCTTTTTCTGGGAATCACTTATTTACATCACAGGACAGCACAAAAGGCATTTTTTTCTTTTGGTGTGAGGTGCAAACTGGAGGAACAGACCAAAATTGCTGTCTGCCTCAGCTTGCAGCTATAACATTGCACGGGGTTTAAAAAGTCACCCCTAGATGCTTTGCTTCTCACTCTAGTTTAATGCAGACATTGGAAAGGCACTGTAGGGAATTCTACATTGTGGATGACTGCAGTGAATACTTAAAATACTCTCATAGGAGTGTTTCACATTTCATTGTTTACCATCACTAAGCCTTTATCAACCTAAGCACAACACAACATTTTGGTGACAATGGAATTTCCAACTTAGGAAATCTGGAATATAAAAACTACTTTAACAAAATATCAATACAATTAAATCTTCACTATAAAGGAATGCTAAATGACTGTACAGCTTATGAAAGAAATTGACTTGACAGAATTAGAGACAGAAACTATTTGTTTCAGGCAGGCATAGCACTGACAGCAGTACAGCAAGCTTCCCTACGCTGCTCCATCAACGTGTCTTAACCCTGTTCATGGAAGAACATCTATTGGGATGAGAAAGTGTTTCAGCTTTCATATCCATTCAGTCCTTAACTCTTTGCTGAGAGCCATCCAATGAAGTAGGACCTCCAACTCATTTAATAAAACTTGTACATGCAGGGCCATCCTTACACTTTATGGCCCTACGCAACTGAGCCCTGACCTCCACACGACTGGAGCTCAGGGCTTCCTTCCCCACTGCACTTCTACTGGGCATCTGGGGCGACGCCTCACTGTGTGGCTTCTACCCGGGCTTGAGGCCTTCCATAGGGCTGAAGCAGAGCTGCAGAGACTGAGGGCTCCTCTCTGCTCTGAGTCTGGCAGGAGGGAACCCTCACTAACATTGGGCTGGGGGAGGCAGGGAGAAGCTCTATTGCTGGTAAGAGAGAGCAGCTGGGAGAAGGAGCTGGACAGGTACCAGGCAACAAAGGTGATCAGAGCTGTCCTCATGCATACAAGCACACATGCCACAAATTTTCACTTTCCCTACACAGCCACATATTTTGCATATGCATTGGGACTGCCCTGTTCACATGGCAACTATAGATTGAGGTCTGCTTTGAAAATAAATTAATTTTACCAAATGAAATTAATAGGTAACAGGTTTAAAAACAAACAAAAAGTAGTATTTTTCACACAATGCAAGTCAACCTGTGGAACTCCTTGCCAGAGGATATTGTGAAGGCCAACACTAAAACAGAATTTAAACAAGAACTAGATAAGTTAATGAAGGATAGGTCCCTGAATGTCTATGAGCCAGGATGAGCAGGCATCCCTAGCCTCTGTTTGCCAGAAGCGGGGACTAGGTGACAGGGGATGGGTCACTTGATGATTACCTGTTCCATTCATTCCCTCTGGGGCACCTGGCCCTGGCCACTGCTGGATACTGGGTTAGATGGACTTTTTGCCATTCTTATGCTCTTAATGGTGACCTGGAAGTGAAAGGCTGAGTTATTCCAATTGTGGCTCCCTGAAACAAACAGTTCTTACTATAATTTTAAATGTAACGTGCAGTATATATGGTATTCAGTCAAAAATATGGTTGTTTAACCAACATATTTAACATACGTAAAAGAAGTTTTCACAGTTCAGGGAAATGGCAGCTGTATTATACCTCAGGGCACCCATTCAAGGCTCCTAACTCCTCTTTTTTCAGCAGAGACCCACATCTCTCTCCTTCATGGTTGGAGTTCTTCCAGGCTTCATAGTTGCCTGTCTACACTTTGCTAGCTAATAAGCTTCTCAGAGCTTGTCCTACAACTCCAGCAAGAGCATTGTTCATTCAAGCCTCATCATGGTAGTTTTCTATGGTTATGAGTACATAACATCCTTGGGTCAGAACTACTGTGATGAAGAAGAGGTTAGTCTTTCCTTTATACAGAACGGGCCTTTGATCTTGAAGCACCAGAAACAGGAAACCAACAAACAGTGCCCCTCTCCTTGGGATGCAACTTCAAAAGGCTGGACTTTTGCATAACTGGAGTGGAAGTTGGGAATTTGCATTTGCTTCCCACTTGAGAAATTACATACAGTCTGAGCCCACAGTAATACATAAAGCGTTCATTTAATACAGCATAAACTTGTGGCCAACCACAAGCACTCATTATGAGACTTCCTCTGTGCACCCTAGTGTTTAATGGGGCAGCCCTGGGGCTCACTAGGAAATCTGTTACTATCATCACACCCTCCCACTTGCAAGAGCTTCAAAATGTGCAAGTTGTGGATATTTTATTTTAAGGCCCCCCCCCCAAAAAAAATCACAGGAATTGGCAACTCCTGTGACAGCCATGACGAATACATAACTTTAAGGCTTCATCCCGCAACTGACGTCAATCAGCCTTATTGTGCCATCAGTTTTAATAAAATCATCACTGAACAAGCAAATAATAATGAAAGGCCTGACCTTCACTCACGTGACAATCCCTTTTTAAGCAGATCCTCCCACATTAGTTTCAATCACAGACACCAATCTTCCTTCTAGCCAGGTGGTGCTTGACCCTCCCCCCACCACTTTTTCAGCTCCAGGCCCCAATCCCACTCCATCCCTTCCCAAAGGTTCCACCCCACCTCTTGTTCTTGCCCTTGCTCTGCCCCTATTCCACCCCATTCCCCAATTCCCTGCCTCTTTCTACTCCATCCCCACTCCTCTTCCTTCTTCCTGGAATCCCACGAATCAGATGTTTCTGGTGCTCCCAAAGCACAGTGAGCAACAGGTGTGAGAGGGAGAAAAGCAGGGTAGGGGAGCATGACTGTTGGTGGGTGCTGATCGCCCACTAATTTTTCTCCGGGGATGCTCCATCACCAGAGCATCCATGGAGTTGGTAATTATGGCTCTAGTGGCATGGGTTGATCTAATACAGGGGTGGGGAACCTCAGGCTCGGGGCCTGATGCAGCCCCTAGCTTAGCCCTCACACCCTCAGGGCTGGAGCACACAAAAATCTTCTAGGCTGGGCCCCTCTAGGCTGTGGAGTGCAAGGGGAATGTGGGGAGTATCAGTCAGGGGCCAAGTCAGTGAGTGTTTTTGGTTTTTTCTTCTCACTTGTGTGTAGCCCCTGATTTTTCTGTGAGTCAGTGGCCCCCAACCCCAATAAAGTTCCCCACCCCTGATCTAATGGGACAATTCAAAACAGCAGAATTACTCACATAAGTGTTTGCAGGATCAAGCCTAAAGACTTTCATCTTTTTTTTGGACCATCTTGCAACTTATTACCAGGTGTATTGAAGTGTATACACTTAGGCTATGTCTAGACTGGCATGATTTTCCACAAATACTTTTAACGGAAAAGTTTTTCTGTTAAAAGCATTTGCAGAAAAGAGCGTCTAGATTGGCATGGACGCTTTTGCGCAAAAGCACTTTTTGCAGAAAAGCGTCCGTGCCAATCTAGACGCGGTTTTGCGCAAGAAAGCCCCAATCGCCATTTTCGCCATCGGGGCTTTTTTGCGCAAAACGGTTCTCAGTTGTCTACACTGGCCCTCTTGCGCAAAAACATTTGCACAAAAGGGCTTTTTCCCGAACGGGAGAGTCATTGTATTTGCGCAAGAACACTGACGATCATACATTAGATCGTCAGTGTTCTTGCGCAAATTCAAGTGGCCAGTGTAGACAGCTGGCAAGTTTTTCCTCAAAAGCAGCCGCTTTTGCGGAAAAACTTGCCAGTCTAGACGCAGCCTTAAAGTGTATGAGTCATCCCTTAAAAGATAATGGGACTACTAGATGATAGTCTGCTCCGCTCAGGGATCGTGTCTTTGTTTTGATTTGTACCGTGTCAGTATGGAGTCATTAGGATTTACATCAGTAAAATTACTTGCAATGATTTGCAGAATGGGAAGAAAGGCAATTCATAAGCAATACTACAGAAAAATAATAATCCAGAAAACCACATTGTGGGCAATATGTGCAAGCTATTATTGCTACAGCAAGCTTCATTTTGCATTTGCTGACATTTTATTTCCTCATAATTGTACTATAATTGCACATAGCTCCGCCTACACCCCGTTTTTCTGGAGGGAACAAAAGGAAAAATTTACTCAAGAATAAATCAATTATGCCTGATGAATAGATTTGAAAATACGTTGCTTATGCTATAGAAATCCAATTTATAGTTCCAAGTGTGATGCTAACAGACCACATACCAACGCTGCCCAGGCTTTTGGCTTCAGCCAAGCACTGACAAATTCATTGGACGAATTCATAAGATGAATATTGGACTCATCACAATGCATTTAGCGTTCAGATGTTATGAAATACTCCTAAAGTGCTACACGTATTGATTCTGTTCATAGTGTCTTTATCACATGCTCTAGGGTAATATTTAAGTTTTTTCTTTAAGAAATGTTGGTTCTGAAACTGCCAACCTGTCATATGGGATTGTTTCCTGATAATTAAGAAGCCCTATCAAAACTAAATGGACCCTTGTAGAACATCACAATACAAAGACTTTGTTAATTGCCCCTTCACACCAATGAAAATACTATGTGCAAAAAGGCTTGTCTCATCAGCTTGAATTCTGGAAGAAGGAAATAGAGGTGGACTAAATTTTTCACCTCTTTTGCCATCTGCATTCTCACTACATTGAAGCTATGAACCAGAGGGTTAGGGTTAACCTGGGTTAGCCCTAAAACAAGGAGTCACATTTTTATTGTGTAATACCTCTAGGACGGGGGTTCTCAAACTGTGGGTTGGGACCCCAGAATAGGTCATGTCCCTGTTTTCATGGGGTTCAGCTCACCTGGATGGCAAAATAGTCTAGAATGCTGAAGGGGTGGAATGTGACTCCATGGTAAAGCTGTTATTGTGCTTCAGGTGCTTGCATTTGTTGGAAAGGTCGGAGACCACTGAGTGAATTGTTAATAAAAACGTTTTTGTTAATCTCCAAATTGTGCAGCGTGACTATTCCTCTTTGAAAAGTGTATTTTAAAATCACCTGTTTGAGCGATTTGTCTGAACATTCTGAATATTTGTTTTAAATTATGCTGCCTGACCCGGTCATTTGCTTAGCTCCAATGACTGAATGGTTTTCCTGCAAACTTTACAAAAAGATTTAAACTTTTTGGGAAAGCTAAACTAAGTGAATGAAATTAAGGGGTTATAAATGATATAACTTATTTTGCAAACTTATTTATAATGCATGCCACTGCAATATTATAACACTTTTTATACCATAACATTGCATCAATAGGTGCTTTCAAATTGAACAAAAATATATCCACGAGGTTTATATTACTATGATGCTTTCTTAGTGCTGAAGAACTAAAGTGCATTATTGTTAAGCTGCGAGTCAAAGTGAGGGATAGCACTGGAGATTGTCTGGCTGGTTAACAGACTGGAGGCATCAAGGAGCTAACAGTCAGGTAAGTACTATACAAATGATTCTTCCTCTAGCTAGAGACAGGGAGGTAATAGGGGGATGCTGAGTCCTGGGCACCCCAAGAAAGCATCACAATGCCCATTATGAATGATCTAAAGAGTCTCTTTTTATGTACAACTTCGCACCCTAAATATAATTTATACATTTCCATTATAATATTGAATTGGAAATGTGTACATCTCTTCCAAAACGCTGACACGCTGGGTGCTGACTTGAAAGCAAACACAATACATCACACATTAATATTCTTTTCTAATTCACATTGTCTAATTCACATTTTATTTTAAAACACTTTTTAAAAGTATTTGAACACCTACTTTAATTTCAGCAATATTTTCAATTTTAACCTCTCATGACCATTATCTGACATAATATGCAGCATAATTAATTTTATTTCCCATGATGTTTCTATTTGTTTTGTAGATTAAATGGTGTCTAATACACAATAGTATTATTATTTATGAAGGATAAATACGCTTTATATGGATCTGAGCGGGGCCACAGTCTTGCTTAATCAGTGTTATAATTTAATCTAATCACCGTGACACACAGAAAAAGTTTTGAAGCTCAGTTTCAAAGCTGCTTCAGATACAAGTTTACTTTGAAGTACTCTGAACTTCCCAACCAACAGCCTCCACAGTAGAACACATTTCTTCAAGAGAAGATGAACAAAATGTATCTTGAATTACTGTGTCTGACATGCTTTAAAGGATTGCTGCAGGGATCTCCATTAAAACGGCATGACCTTTTGCTGGGATTTTCAAAACAACCTACAGAAATGAAGTACGCAGCTTCCCCTAGTTTTCAAGAAATGGGTCTACATATAGCACGTGAAGTTAAGCATGTGCATCAGTCTTTGTAGAATTGGGGACTTGAAGGTTTATAGATAGAAAATGTTAAATGTTTAGAGGTTACCAGCTATAAAACTGCCTTTCTTGTCCCTAGTATGTTGCCTCCAGTCTGCTATTTATCATTTCCATGATTTCCAGATGTTTATACACAGCGTCATGACCAGGGGTGGCCCTAGACTAGCTGCCAGCAACTGGCGCCTAGGCGAACCATGCAATCGGCACCCCCACCTCCAAACCCCTCAATGATATTGTACCACCATTTGGCGCCCCATTTAACTTGGCGCCCTAGGCGACCGCCTAGTTCGCCTATATGGATGGGCCGCCCCTGGTCATGACTTCCAGTGTCTTCCCATCCACCCTTACATTTTTTATGCATATTCTCCATTCCTGTGCATTCCATTCAGTCACCCTGCTTGACGCTCTAGCTTCATGCTCTCCTTGCATGTATCTCTTTTTTTCATTTTCCCCGGAGAACATGGACTCCAAGCCCTACCCCATTCTCAGTATTTCCAACCCCAAGAATGCAAAATCATGAGTCAAATGCAAAAATATGACATTTTTAAAAAGTAATAAGTTTTGGGTGTTTCTTAGTTGGACTACATCTCCCATGGAGCACCATAGCTATGATCTTCCCAAGATGCACCACAGCAGCTTACCAAGAAGTGGGATTGTGGCACATCTTGAAAGAAAAGGGCTGGCCAGTGAGCCTGGCCCATATAGGAGAATGGGAGCATGAAGAAGCCCTTGAACCACAATTACCATGTGACACCACAATTGCATTTCCCAATAAAAGTTTTTGGTTTTCAGATTAAAATTTCCAGGTTTTGATTTTTTGTCAAAATGGCAAATTTTTCCATGGAAAATTTTTATGAAAACTTTTTTTTAACATTTCCATAAATATTTTGCTTATAGGACAAACTATTTTCTGACTAGCTCTAGATGGGAGAAAGAGAGGGGGGATCAGACATAGAAAAGTGTTGGTGGCGAACCTACTTAAGAAACAGGTGGGAGGAGAAGATTCAAAAGCACAAAGTCCTAAAAATCCAAGGATGAGAGAGATTAATGAAGGAACAAATCAACTGCCTCAGGTGTTGGCTACATTGGGGAGATGCATCATGTTACAAAACATGTCAACTACTGCGAAGTTAAGCATGATTTTGTCCTTTTTGTGGACAAGGATGACTATGTTTTAAAAGGTCCTATCTGGACATAGTTAACTATAAGTGGAGTTAACTATGATAAGCTGACACATTTTTAAACAGAGCTTGTCATGGTAAGTGTAAAACTATCTTTAACTTCATATTGGTTAAAAATGTTAGTGAACATGATTATTATAAGCATTCTCTGAAATGCCATTCACCATAATATCTAGGAATTCTACACACAGTGAAACTGTTTATACTCAACCACAATAAGGATCTTAAATTTTCAGTAAATGGTAAGTGCAAGTTGAAATTCATCTTCTAGTAAAATTTATCCTGTGAAAAGGGTACATTCACTCAAAGGTGATGAAAGATAAGTAGTATCTATTCTTTAAGAAGGCTGAATTAATATCAGTACAACCTCAAACTACAAAAGAGTAAGAATTTAAACTCTGTAAATTCATAAAAGGAGGATATCACAGGTTTTTTGACAGGAAATTACATAATTATGAATGACTTTCTCCTACCTCTGACTTGTGTTCTCTTCACCAGTACTGGATTCTTTAAGCTTCGTTAGTTAGTATCAAAGGAAAGTACCTTTAAAAAAAATATCACATGTGGATAAAATGTCATTTGAATCTTGAATTTATTTAACTGAATTATTTTGCTAAGGTTCACAGGACAAAATACCCATTTCTAAACGAATGAGATTAATGTATTGTTGCATTCATGACATATAGCTGCAATTTTGGAAGACTGCTGTGTTTTTTAAAACAAGAATGCATTTTTGGAATGTGTGATTGTTCCACTCTGCATTCTCACAACACCACTATTTAAAAAAAATGTTTAATTTTAGGTTTTGCTGTTTATTTTCTGTCACAATGTTTTAAACCAAAGTTTTTATTATGTTGTTCCCAGAATTAGGGTTTATCTTATCTTATCTTACTATTAAGCCTCCAATATTTTATTTCTAATGATAAATTGTGGAGAAACCTCAGCAGGGTACAGGATTATAACCCTCGCCTCACGCAATCTTTTTCATGGCTTTAAAGAGAGAAATAAATTCTCGTTGACTATTTATGTCCAGACTTTTGGTGTAGGAGAGATATATAGTCTTTGTGTCTATGTGGACAGCAGTGAAGGCATGATGCAAAAATTCAGTAAAGCCACCATTGTAGCAATTGAAGAAATAAAAAGTTATCCCATCTTAAGCATCTGACCATTTTGCAGTTTTAATTTAAAATAGATGTTAGTAAATGGTGTTTTCTATCTAACCACTACTAGATCAAACCGCCCTGAAATGGACAAGACCCACGTGTTTCCTCAACAGCCGTGTCTGGATCCAGATGTTTCCCCTAACACTGCCGTCACTGACTCTATCTTGATTGTTGTGTTTCCATGGAACTGGCAGGGTGGGAATATTTGCCAGTGATTGTGGTTGACATGGTCAGTTTCGCATTGCTCTATTCAGCATTGAAGTAAATGGAAAATTTGTCTGAGTAAGGGTTCCTCTCTTGGCAGAAAGATATAGCAAGAATAAAAACAGGCCATGAAGAGTAATACATTAAAAATATTTTAAATAGTGCAATAATTTGCTTTATCAGTGATTAAGCTTTGAACTAGATGAATATAATTAGGTCAGTCAATGTACCATCTCACTCCTTCAAGTGTCTCTAGGCTAAAGGCTCAAGATTTCCTTATTCACAGCTCTCTGACAAAATGCCTTTTAACAGCAGCCTCTGCTTTCCCCAACTTCCTGGTTTATGTCAAAGGCACTGAGAGCCTAGGGTCCTTTGCTTTTTCCTTTTAGTTGTAAATCTAAGAGAATTTTTTTTTAAATCCCTGGTTGTAGGAGTACCTTGGTGAGAGAGGTGTTTATTTATTTATTTATTTTTGCTATTTATATATACTGTGTGTTTTATAGGAAAAATTATATAAAACATTGCTAATGTTACAAACTGTGTGGCTGACAGTGTCATGTTAAAATGATTTCTGGTCATTGTTGGGGGAGTCTGAAGTGATAAAAAGTACAACTGGAAATAGGGGCTATGGCTCTTCTGTGCTATAGCATGGAGTATACAGATCCCATGTTGCCTGAGCTGCAAATAATTTAATAGGAAAACTGATTTATTACCTGGAGGTGATGGGTGGCCTCATAACAGCTGCAGGACAGAAGAACAGAGTGTCTCCAGAGGCTTAGGAGCTACTAAGAGAAGGATCTGTTAGCAGCAGACTAGTCAGAAATCATCCAGCAAGATAGACCAACAGAAAGAGAGGATCTCAAAGTATAATTCATAGACTCATGGACTTTAAGGGCAGAAGGGACCATCAAGATCTTCTCATCTGACCTCCTGCATACTACAGGCCACAGAACTTCACCCATCCATTCCTGTAATAGACTCATAGATTCTGAGGAACAGCCTGTAAGAGAGGTAGGAAGCAAGTCATAGAAACAGAATGAGGTTGGTGCCCACCATTTCATATAAAATCTCTGGCCTGGAACCCAGAGGAGTGAATGGGCCTGTGTTCCCAAACAAGCCCACCAAACCGGTTTATTAAGGTTAGAATAAGCAAGTAATACTCCAAGAGGCTGGAGAATATATTTCCTTTTATCTAGGATGGCTTGCCTCCTGAAATATTGAACTAATTCCCTGAGAGGGGAAAGGACTATTAATGATCTAACCAGAAGGCTGAGATCATAATAAAGAACCAAGAGTGGGGCAATGGGTCCATCAAAAAGGAGGGAAACTGAGGCAAATGTTTGATTTTTGCCACAAGAGAGCACTGACGATGGAAAAGGACCATTGACACCAAGATTTAGGCACTTTCCAATGGATTTGTGGTGGTAATATCTTGAAAAAAAAGCTGCCACAATGAGCGAAAGCCTTTGGTGTTGTCAATCCACATTAACTCCAACTGATTTCAGTGGTGCTACACTGATTTAGACTAGCCAAGGATCTAATCTACAAATTACAGTTTCTACAGGCTGTTAAATCTGAAATTCAAGTATGAAAACTTAAAAATCAGCTCTCTTAACTACAGGTTAAACTTTTAGAATCCGGGACACTCTGGTCCAGCAACATCAGTGGTCCAGTAGGACTAGATATTATTGCTGGACGAGAGAGCCCCAGTTGGCCAGGTTCGGGGGCTGGACTGGGCTGGTGGTGGGGAGTGGAGTCCCAGCAACATATTCATACATTACCTGGAAAAAGGGATAAACAGTGAGGTGGCAAAATTTGCATATGATACAAAGCAACTCAAGATCGTTATGGCCAAAGCAGACTGTGAAGAGCTACAAAGAGATCTCACAACTTGATGACATGACAACATAAGGGCAGATGAAATTCATTGTTGATAAATGCAAAGCAATACACATCAGAAAACATAAGCCCTAATATACATATAAAATGATGGGGTCTAAATTAGCTGTTACCCCTCAAAAGAGAGATCTTGGAGTCAAAACACCCACTTAATGTGCAGCGGCAGTCAAAAAAGCATAGAGAATGTTGGGAATCATTAGGAAAGGGATAGATTATGCCAAAAAAAAAAAATAGCCTCTATATAAATTCATGATACTGACATCTGGATACAGATGTGGTCGCCCCCTCTCAAAAAAGATGTATTGGAATTAGAAAAGGTTCTGAAAAAGGCAACAAAAATGAGGAGTATAGAACAGTTTCCGTATAAATCCTCAAAAGCTAGGCTTTGCTAAAGATAAGGTTCTTACACTCTCTTATCTCACTCATAACGTGCATGTTAAGTTTGATTGGCTCACCATATGATTGAATTATGTTACAATAACACCAAGAAGTGCAATGTAAAATTGGGGCTCCATTCTGCTAAACACTGCACAAATGAATAATGATGGATAATCCCTGCTGCCTGAAAGAGTTTACAACAATCTAAACAGACAAGACAGAGGAAAGGAAACAGAAGTGAGCACTTACTCACCATGCAGAAGAAGGAGCCACTGACTTCTACTATTTAGTTTAGAGGATCGACTTTAGAAAGGTTGAGGCTCTCTTGACTGCATGAAAAATATTTTAACATGCATTTACTTCAACAGCATCTGCAAATCAGGCCATTTACATTCTAATGGGTAGTTAGGTGCACTGGTTGTTATGTGCATCCAGTTTCAGCTTTTGCATGAAAAACCATAGCTGCACTGCACATGCGTAATTTTAAAATTGTACTTTTTGCTTAAAAGTCATAAATGCACCAGAGCCTGGGAAAACAGACAAAAGCCAGTTCATCGTCTAAAATGTATCAAACACCAAAAATGGAAAAAGTCAAAGGCAGCTTTACCTCAACCTATAGTGCATCACATCTTTACTTCAACAAAGAATGCAGAGTCATTGGAGTGCATCTGTGGAATAGTTCTTGCAACTCTTTGTATACAAAATGTTACCATGGCATTTGACGGCATCGCAAAATGGCTTCATCTTCACAGAGCTCCAAAGATGACAATTGAATTTGTTCTGGCTCACTGTTATGAAGATACAAATGAACAGCATCCTTGGAAGTGATGACTCTCACTGGTAAATAGGGTTACCAGATGGCTTAAAAAGAAAATTACGGACACACTTGATCTCAGATGGGGGGGGTGGGGACCAGATGGGAGGGGAGAGGGGCTGGCTGGGAGAAGGTCAAGGGAAGCAGGGCTGGCCGGGGGAGATCGTGGGGTGGTGGTGGTGGAGAGAACCAGTCTATGGGAAGCAGGGCTGGCCAGGAGGGGTCGGGGGGGAGCAGGGCTGGCCGGGGGTGATTGTGGGGGGGGAGAGGGAGAAAACCGGCCAGCGGGAAGCAGGGCTGGCCGGGAGGGGGTTGGGGGGAGTGGGGCTGGCCGGGGGAGAACCGGCGGGCAGGAAGCGGGGCTGGCGGGGAGGGGGTCAGAGGGAGAGAATCAGCCAGAAAGGAGTGGGGCTGGCCCAGGCCTATGCAGATCCCAGTGTGCTGCCCATCCCGCTCACGGTCCCGGCGAAGCATGAACGAGTCCAGCCCCGGCCCTGACAGGCAGTACACAACTACGTACTGAAACTCATAATAATAAAACTTACTTAATTAGAAAATACCGGACATTTATATGTCTGGTATTTTCTCAATTTATTTCCCGGACAGAAAGCTCAAATACCAGACTGACCAATTCAAAATTGGACACCTGGCAACCCTACTGGTAAAAAATATTTGCCTTAAAAAATTATTAAAACCAGTTTACACAGACTAGCAACTTGCCAAAAGAAGTGCAACCATCATGTATAAAACAAATTCAAACATTCTAACAAGATGTAATCTCAACACATGTAGCCAGACATGAACCCCATCTTGTTTTTCCTCCCCCCAGAGAGCAAGAGAAAGGCAGTCAGCCTTTGATGCCCTGGGAACGCAGGGGTGCTGCTTGTCCCTGACTCTACCATAAACAGAAACCAGACAGTAAATGGGCTAGCTGACGACCCGGGGGCCTCCCGTCGCCCTGATGGCTAGCACCAGTAATTGACACGCCTACACTGTCCCAGGAGAGGAATCTCCGCCCATCACATACTAGAAGTGCCCATTGTCTGCATTTTCCCAGGTGTGAATTATGCTTTGCACCCTTCCTGGGAAACTTGGCATTCAAAGCCATTTTTCCTAATTGCCCACTTGAGACCAGGAAGAAGCCTACGTGACCCAAGGGGTATAAAGAGGGGTTTAGTAGCCCACCCCATTTGAGCTCCAATCATCTACACCTGCTGGCAGGTATTGGTTGTCTCCGGAGGTCTGTGGGACACCCAACCTCGCCCTACTTCTTCCCGAGGGATTGAGAGAAAGACGCTGGCCACGCCAAGTCTGGAACGCAGGGGTGAGAATATATACCTGCTAGGTGTCTATTTTGCATGCATTTAATAAGAGCTCAATGAATAAAAAGGGTTTCATGGTACCCGTAAGTGACTTATTAGTGTAATTTCTGTCCTGTCCTTTGTAGGCTGTGTTATCTGTAACACAGTAGTAGCATTTAACAGCTAAGTTTACCCTGTAACAATAAAATAGTAACTGTTTAAGCTGTGACCTGACTCCTTCAGTTGCTGTAACAGAACCAAGAACAGTTTTAAAAAGAACTCCAGCCGGTCATAAGGGACAGATATAGGGAGAGCTTGAGCGTTGGATAGTGTCGCTTCCAGGGGACAGATCCGTTGGGGCATCTCTCAGCCTCCCCAGGCTGCCCGCTGCGAAGGGATCGTGTATCCTAGCAGTCAAAGTCTGAGGTGTAAAGCTCTCCCTGTAACTCTTTGGGGCGCCCGTCAGTCTCACCTAGACTGCCCACTGCAACGGGGCCTTGTGTCTCAGCAGTTGAAGACTCGGGTGTAACATACACACATGCACTGCCCTGACCATCGGCTGACAACACACAAGCAGCAAACAAACATGCATTTTCAAAAATTCAAGTAGCAACAACACTTGCTAAAGTCAAAGCCTGAAGCCTTATCCACACTGTATGGGAGTGGTTACTGTGATGAAGTTGCACTGGTACAACCACATAGTATAGACATATTGAACACATACAGAATATTTGGAAACATTACAAAACAGATAGCTAAGACGACAAAACATACCATAATGCTACTAGATAAATTCATTGTAGAGCCAAACTTTGAGTGCTGCATTCAGCTTTGGCTACCCTATCTCAAAAAAGATACATTAGAATTGGAAAAAGCACAGAAAAGGGTAACAAAAATGATTAAGGGCATGAAACAGTTTCCGTATGAGGAGAGATTCAAAAGACAGGGACTGCTCAGTTCAGAAGAGATGACTAAGATGGGATATGACAGAGGTCTATAAAATCATGAATGGTGTGGAGAAAGTGAATTGGGAATTATTATTCATAGGATGAACAATATACAAACCAGGGGCCTCACAATGAAATTAATAAGCAATGCGTTTAAAGCAAACATAAGTGTTTCTTCACATAACACAGAGTCAAATTGTGGAACTTAGAGCAAGGGCATGTTGTGAAGGCCAAAAATATAACTGGGTTTAGAAAATAATTGGGTAAATTCCTGAAGGATAAGCCAAGATGGCCAGGGGAACCACCTGATGGCTAGAAGCTGGGACTGATTGATGGGGTGGATCACTGATAAAAGTGCCCTGTTCTATTCATTCCCTCTGAAGCACTTCACACTGGCAGCTGTCAGAAGTCAGGATACTGAGCTAGATGAACCATTGCTCTGACCTCATGTGCCCATTCTTATGTTATGCTCTTGCCCAGTGGTCACCAACCAGTAGATTGGGATCTACTGGTAGATCTTGGAGCCTCTGATAGGTGATCCTGACTGGTTTGGCCAGGAAGCTATCGAGTGCTGGCACTACAGTTGCCCCTCCACCCACTGTCATGCTGCTCCTGCCCTCTGCCTTGGTGCTGCCCCCGGGAGCCTCCTGCTTGCTGTGCAGGGTATGGGAGGGAGAAGAGGTTGGGGTGCTGATGTCAGGGTGTCCCTCCTCCCCCCACTCCTGTACTTCATCTCCACATAGAGAGAAGAGGATGGAGGGAGTTTGGCAATGCAAATCTGTCACTCACACAGTGTGTATGTGTCTGTCATTCACACAAACACACACTGTCCTTCACTTTCATCTCCCAACTCAACACATACGTGGAGGGTTGTTGTTACTTCTTTTACGGTTTACAAAGTGTGTTATTTTTGGCTTTTGACTGGTCTGTGCATTTCAGAATTTTCATTTCTCTCTTACACTTAAATTTAATTCGTTGAGCAGTGAGTTCTAAAATGCCTAACCTGTCGCAGCTGGAGTAATTATCCCCATAGTAATTGCTGCTCATAGAAGTGTCTGGCATGTCCCTGCAGCCCCTGAGAAAGGCAGAGCAGGGGGTCTCCACCTGCTGTCCTTGCCTGCAGACACCATTCCTGCAGCTCCTAGTGATCAATAATTGGGAACCGTAGTCAGTAGAAGCTGTGGAGTTAGTGCCTTTAGTTGAGGGGGAGCACATGGCACCATTGCTGTTAATGCCAGCTGCTTTCAAGAGTGGTGCAGGGCCAAGGCAGTAGTAAGGCTACCTTAACTCCACTGCTCCACCACCTGGAAGCCATCTCAGTTAAGTGATGCCCAGCCAAAGCCTGCTGCCTGAAACCCTGTCCCCCTCCTGGACCTCATGCCCCCACCCAGGGCTAAGCCCGGAGCCCCTCCCACACACTCACTACGTCTACACTGTAGCCTTCTTCCAGAAAAGCTTATGCAAATGAAGCACGGAGTAGAATATCGCTGTGCTTAATTTGCATAATTAATTAGCAGAAATTTTTGCTCAAGAGGCTTTTGCGTAAAAAGGAGCTGTGTAGACGGCTCCTTTTTGCACAAAAACCCACTCTTGCGCAAGAGCCTTTCTTCCTCATTTTTTCAGGAAGAACGGCTCTTGCACAAGAGGGGTTTTTTGCGCAAAAAGGAGCCGTCTATACAACTCCTTTTTGCGCAAAAGCCTCTTGCACAAAAATTTCTGCTAATTTATTATGCAAATGAAGCATGGCAATATTCCATGCTATGCTTCATTTGCATAAGCTTTTCTGGAAGAAGGCTACAGTGTAGACGTAGCCTCTGAAACCTTTGGCCTAAGACCAGAGCCTGCACCCCAACGTCCTACCCCAGCCTGGTGAAAGTGAATGAGGTTGGAGGATGAAGTGAGCAGGGTAAGGCCTTCAAGAAAGGGTGGAGCAGGGGAGGAGCCTCAGAGAAGGGGCGGGAAGGAAGTAGGGCAAGGGTATTTGGATTTGCGGTAGATCTTACATTGCACTTAAATTGAAAAAGTGATCTTGTGGTTAAAAAGGTTGGAGACCACTGCTCTTGCCTGTATAAACTGTGGCTTGCATTGTTTGCATCCATGCCTTTTATCCTGGTTTAAAAACTGTTTGCAGGTTTTTTTTTTTTGGGGGGGGGGGGGGAAGAATCTCACTGTGTTCTGTGGTGTTGCCAGCTGCCACTTCCAAGGACTTCTCATAAGAAATGGAAGTTTGAAATTCATGTATTCTTCAGGTGAGATGAAAGGCTAGCTCTGTGTAGCCAAAGCAAGTTCATTGCTTTCTCACAATGTAATAAAATTAAACGAAAAAAGCCTCCATCAGTTTCATTACTCTTATCTGGAATTTGGCTGCAGGAAACTGAATAATCATTTCAATTTCTTTTTTGTGTTGCTCCTTGAAAAATCTATGAACCGCAGCAGACCTCAGTTTCCTTCCATCTGTCTTGTCTGTTTAGGGGCTTTGGTGTTAGAGGAAGCAGAGGCAGAGGCTGAGGCTGGGAGAGGAGCGGTGCACAAGAAAGCTACTCTCCGCACAGCAGCCACACAGCAAAGAGAGAGATAAGTAGTAAAGTCACCGTCTCTTTGCAGAAGCCAGAAGGATACAAGCTTCATGTCCTTAGAGGGAGAGAACATGGAGTTACTTTTACTTTATAAACTATTTACTGCCTTTTACAGACTCTGGATAAAATCCTGACCCCACTGGGAGGCAGTATAGCCTAATGGATAGACCTGAGTTCTAGTCGTAGTTCTGTCATTGCCTCTAATGGGTGATCCTAGGCAAGTTGCTTCAGCTCTCCATGCTTCAGTTTCTCCATCTGCTAAATGTGGATGATAGTACTGGCTTCCTTTATAAAGCACAGAGATCTACTGATGAAAAAAACCCCATGGCTGTGTCTACACTGGCGCGATCTCGCACAAAAGCGGCCACTCTTGCGCAAAAACTTGCTGCCTGTCTACACTGGCCACGTGTTCTTGCGCAAGTAAACTGACGTTCTAATGTATAAAATCAGGGCTTCTTGCGTGAGAATTCTGAAGCTTCTGCTCAGGAATAAGCCCTCTTGCGCAAGAGCTCTTCCAGAAGAGGCCAGCGTAGACAGGCAACATGTATTTCTTGCGCAAGAAAGCCCTATGGTTAAAATGGCCATCAGAGCTTTCTTGCGTAAGAGAGCGTCTACACTGGCACAGATGCTCTTGTGCAAAAGCACATGCCAGTGTAGACACTCTTTTCTGGAAGAGTTTTTGCACAAGAACTCTTCCGCAAAAGAGTTCTTGCGCAAGAAGCTGCCAGTGTAGACGTAGCCATGTAAGAACTAGGTATTGTTTTGTAATCAGTGGGAAGAGGGAGTTCTTTTGAAAGAAGAGGAAAGAGGAAAAAGCACAGGTGCACTAGTGGCCACTCCGTCCATAGTAATCACAGCTTAAATACAAGATGGCATCCACACTGAATGGACGCTATCTTTCGAAAAAGCAGATCTTTTTTTGATGCACTTTTGCTGTGTAGATAACTCTCTTTCGGAAGAAGTTTTTTTGGAAGATCTCTTCCAGAAAAGCTTTTTCCGAAAGAAGCCTGCTGTCTAAACATAGCCTTACTGATTAGCTAATAGATACTGATGTGGTATAGTAACTATATTTTCTAGCCCACACACTCTACAGCAGAGACTACACAACAAGGCATTTCCCAGGGGAAGTCAATAGCAGTTTTATAGCCTGTGGTATACAGGAAGTCAAATTAGACGATCACAGTTCTCCATTCTGGCTTTTGAACCTATGAACCTTAAAACAAGTAAATAATCAGTATTTCTAAAACTTGATCCAAAGTAACTTTTATTATTAGAATGCACCATTGAGTACAACATATACCTCTAGTCAAGCTACTGGCCTGAGGTTTGCATAGTTACTATAGGTGCAGTAGATGAGTGCAGTACTCAACAAATGCCACAATTCAAGTGCCAGAAATGCCATCAGATGCCACTTTGGCACCTCAAAAAAGTGCTGGAACAGTATTCTAGAATGTTCCAGTGGGACTGAAACACTGTATGCCTCAAACATTCAACCTGACTAATTTTGTGGTATACTCTACTGTGTTTTATTAGGTGATGAACACATGACCAACTAGAATATTTATGGGGTAGCAAAGTAATAGTTTTCTATTTGTCCTCACACTACATTGTTCCTCAGTTATGGAAATATTAGCAATATGTTGCATGTCAGATAATCAACAATGGCCAGTTAACATCCCTTTTAACAAAGAGTCTTATGCAGCACAGCATGACAAACTCAGGACAAGTAATGTCTGCAGTGTCAAAACACAATTGATGTGTCTGTGCAAACTACTCTGCTTAGATATATTTATTACAAGTCTTACTTTTATCTCTTTCTGATTTTTTTTAGAGCCAGGAGACCCTGGAAAGGTTCAAAGTTATTAGACAGTATAAAACTCTTCAAAATGATCTAACAGTTTGTGGGGAAGTGAGGGAAGAAAGGACATCTGTCATGGGGCGTCTTCGTGCCTGGGGGCCAACAAGGGGTCTCCCAAAGTACAGCTCCTATTGTTAGAGCTAGTACAGCCTCACAGGCCTAGGCCCAGATTCCAGTTCACCCCTACTAGGGTAAATATGGCCGCTCTGGACTAGTCCCACAGTACACCTCACCCCTACTAGGGTAAACACGGCCATTCTGGCCTTATCTCAAAGCACAGTTCACCCCTACTAGGGTTCATATGGCCACTCTAGCCTAGTCCCAAAGCATAGTTCACCCCTACTTGGGGAGATACGGCCACTCCGGCCTAGTCAGCAGGTAAGCCTCCTAAGGGCCTGTGAGCCGTGTTACTGCGGGACTGGGGGGATTGTCGGGAGACCCGGGCCCTCCCTCGCCACCAGGTCCCAGCCCAGGGCCCTGTTAGCAGTGGAAGATTCCACGGCCAGCTCTTCGAGGCTTCCCACCGCAACGCACTGAGCTCCTGGAGGACAATCCTCCACCCTGGACTCCTTCCTACCATTCTCAGGTGTGCAGTGGGGTCCTCGGGGTGTTGTTTGGTGAGCTGGTGCCTCCTGAACGGCCTCACTGCTCGGGGCTGTCGCTGAGGCTGTGGCTGCGGGGGTCGCTGCTCCTGGGGTGGCTGGGGCTGTGGTTGCTGCTGCCAGGGTTGTGCTCCTGGGGCAGCTGGGGCTGCAGCTGCTGCTGCCAGGGTTGCTGCTCCTGGGGCGGCTGCAGCTGCTGCTGCAGGGACTGTTCAAGAGCTCTGTCCTGAGCTCTTTCCCCTCCAGCCGCTCCCCCTAACTGTACTAAGCAGCTCTCTCTTATACAAGTGTAGCCAGAGCATGCCCAGTAAGCTAAAGGGGGTGTGGCCTCCCTTGCCTTCTGGACTGGGTTAACATCCTCCTGAACAGTGCGGGGTGGATACGCCCTGTCACAACATCTCAAATGAAAAAATTTGTTTTTTTCCCCTTAGGACATATTGTACCAACTATAAGAAGAGAAATATTTTTTACAGGCCAGATTCTGCTGTGTGTTCATAATTTTCAAGCTCTTTATAGTGGTTGGATGCTGGTGGGTCATCAGGGAGTCCACTACAGCTTTCCGTTAACCTGTTCATGCCAGGGTTGGCTCCAGTGGGAGTTGAAGTAACCACTTGTGTAACCATTACTAATAGAAGATTATTTAAAAAAAAATTCAGCCATCAAAGTATTTCCAGGACAATATAATTTTCAAACAATGAGCAATTGTATGTTATATTTTACATACATTTCACCATTCAAACACTGAGAGGCAAAATAGGTTGTTTCCTTAAAAAAAAAAAAAAAAAAAAAAGACAAGAAAAAAAGCCAAGCTGTGTAACAGCACCCCAGAGGGCACTGCACAGATAAGCCCAAATGCTTCTACAAAGCAGATAAGCTCTCAGGCAAAACACATCAGTCATGGTAATCAGGTAGCATATGTCCTCCTACGCCAGGCCTTTGAAATTAATACATATTCAACAGTTCTGTTTAAATAAATACAACAGCATCCTCTTAGAAACATCATTCTGGCAGAAAATTTCCTATCTGAAAATAAGATAATCAGCAGTGAAATGATATCCGTGTAGTGAATACCTCAATTGGACAGGCACTCCTGTAATACCACCATCCCTCTGATGAATCATCTTAACCAACCCAGCTATAAAAGTGGATAGACACCATTCGGGAAAACATAAAAACTCACCTCCTATAGTAGGGGTGGGAAACCTAAGGCCTGGGGGCCAGATGCGGCTCCTGGGTTGCCTGGATCTCAGACTCACAGACTCATAGACTTTAAGGTCAGAAGGAACCATTATGATCATCTAGTCTGACCCCCTGCACAATGCAGGCCACAGAATTTCACCCACCCACTCCTAGAATAATCCTCTCACCTATATCTCAGATATTGAAGTCCTTGAAACAATGGTTCAAAGACCCCAAGATGCAGAGAATCCTCCAGCTGTGATCTGTACCCCATGCTACAGAGGAAGGCGAAAAACCTCCAGGGCCTCTGCCAATCTCCTGGAGGAGAATTCCTTCCCGACCCCAAATATGGCGATCAGCTAAACCCTGAGCATGTGGGCAAGACTCACCAGCCAGACACCCAGAAAGTTCTCTATAGTAACTCCTATCATCCCTCCATTGACCTATTTACCACTGATAATGAATGGTCAATTAGTTACCAAGACCATGTTATCTCATCAAACCATCCCCTTCATAAACCCATCTAGTTTAATCTTGAAGCCAGGTAGATCTTTTGCCCCCACTACTTCCCTTGGAAGGCCGTTCCAGAATCTCACTCCTCTAATGGTTAGAAACCTTCGTCTAATCTCAAGTCTAAACTTCCTACTAGCCAGCTTATATCCATTTGTTCTTGTGTCCACATTGGTATTAAGCTTAAATAATTCCTCTCCCTCCCTGGTATTTATCCCTCTAATATATTTAAAGAATGCAATCATGTCCCCCCTCAGCCTTCTTTTGGTTAAGGTAAACAAGCCAAGCTCCTTAAGTCTCCTTTCATAAGACAGGTTTTCCATTCCTCGGATCATCCTAGTGGCCCTTCTTTGTACCTGTTCTAGTTTGAATTCATCCTTCTTAAACATGGGGGACCAGAACTGCACACAGTATTCCAAATGGGGTCTCACCAATGCCTTGTATAATGGCACTAACACCTCCTTATCCCTACTGGAAATACCTCGCCTAATACATCCCAAGACTGTATTAGCCTTTTTCACGGCCATGTCACAATGGCGGCTCATAGTCATCCTATAATCAACCAGGACTCCGAGGTCCTTCTCCTCCTCCGTTACTTCCAACTGATGTGTCCCCAACTTATAACTAAAATTCTTGTTATTAATCCCTAAATGCATAACCTTACACTTCTCACTATTAAATTTCATCCTATTGCTATCACTCCAATTTACAAGGTCATCCAGATCTTCCTGTATGACATCCCGATCCTTTTCTGAACTGGCAATACCTCCCAACTTTGTGTCATCCACACATTTTATCAGAACACTTCCACTTTTGGTGCCAAGGTCATCAATAAAAAGATTAAATAAAATTGGCCCCAAAACTGATCCCTGAGGCACTCCGCTAGTAACCTTCCTCCAACCTGACAGTTCACCTTTCAATATGACCCGCTGTAGTCCCCCCTTTAACCAGTTGCTTATCCACCTCTCAACTTTCATATGAATCCCTATTTTTTCCAATTTAACCAATAATTCCCCATGTGGTACTGTATCAAATGCCTTACTAAAGTCAAGGTAGATTAGATCCACTGCATTTCCTTTATCTAAAAAATCTGTTACTTTCTCAAAAAAGGAGATCAGGTTGGTTTGGCACGATCTACCTTTTGTAAAACCATGTTGTAATTTGTCCCAATTGCCATTAGCCTCAATGTCTCTAACTACTTTCTCCTTCAAAATTTTTTCCAAGATTTTGCATACTACAGATGTCAAACTAACAGGCCTATATAGTTACCCGGGTCACTTTTTTTTCCTTTCTTAAAAATAGTAACTATATTAGCAATTCTCCAGTCAAATGGTACAACCCCTGAGTTTAGAGATTTATTAAAAATTTTTGCTAATGGACTTGCAATTTCACGTGCCAGTTCCTTTAATATTCTTGGATGAAGATTATCTGGGCCCCCCGATTTACTCCCATTAAGCTGTTCAAGTTTGGCTTTTATCTCGGATATTGTAATATCTACCTCCATATCCTTAGTCCCATTTGTTATGTTACCATTATCCCTAAGCTCTTCATTAGCCTCATTAAAGACTGAAGCAAAGTATTTGTTTAGATATTGGGCCATTCCTAAATTATCCTTAACCTCCACTCCATCCTTAGTAATTAGCGGTCCTACTACTACTTTTTTTGTTTTTTTCCTATTTATATGGCTATAAAACCTTTTACTATTGGTTTTAATTCCCTTTGCAAGGTCCAACTCTACCTGACTTTTAGCCTCTCTCACTTTGTCCCTACATGCTCTAACCTCAATAAGGTAGCTTTCTTTACTGATCCCTCCCATGTTCCACTCCTTGTATGCTTTCTGCTTTTTCTTAATCACCTCTCTGAGATGCTTGCTCATCCAGCTTGGTCTAACACACCTACCTATAATTTTTTTCCCTTTTCTTGGGATACAGGCTTCTGATAGCTTCTGCAACTTTAACTTAAAATAATCCCAGGCCTCCTCCACCTCAAGATCCATAATTTCTTTAGTCCAATCAACTTCCCTAACTAATTTCCTTAATTTATTTAAGTTAGCCCTTTTGAAATCAAAAACCCTAGTCTCAGATTTATTTTTGTTTATCCTTCCATTTAATTTCAACTGTATTAGCTCATGATCACTTGAGCCAAGATTGTCCCCTACAACCATTTCATCTATGAGGTCCTCGCTACTCACCAAAACCAAATCTAAAATAGCATCCCCCCTTGTTGGTTCAGCAACTACTTGATGAAGGAATTCATCAGCTATCACATCTAGGAAAATCTGAGCCCTATTATTATTACTAGCACTTGTTCTCCAATCTATATCTGGAAAGTTGAAATCTCCCATGATTACGCAGTTTCCATGAGTATTTACTTCATTAAAAACATTAAAGAGGTCTCTATCCATATCCAAATTGGATCCTGGTGGTCCATAACACACCCCAAGCACTATCCCAGGGGAGGATCTGATAGTTTTCTTCCCCAATGTGATTTTTGCCCAAACAGACTCTGTCTTCTCCATTCCATCACTTCTTATTTCTTTACAATCTACCTCATCTTTGATATACAATGCGACTCCACCACCTTTACCCTTATTTCTGTCTTTCCTAAACAGCACATACCCTTCAATACCTGTACTCCAATCATGCCTAGTATTCCACCATGTTTGTTATTCCTATAATATCTGGTTTCACTTCCTGGACCAATAGCTCTAGTTCCTCCATTTTGTTACCTAGGCTCCTCGCATTGGTGTACAAACGTCTTAATTTTTGCTGTTTGGCCTCACTCACATCTGACTCCTGAGGCTTAGGGCCTCCCCCGCATTGGGGAGCATGTGTTGGCACTCCAGCTCCACCCCACCCTCCCATCACCTCCCTATAGCCCCTGACCCACAGCTGATTTTTTTGTGGATCAGCAGCCCCCAACTCAAAAAAGGTTCCCCACACCTGTCCTATAGGGACTTTACTCATGTGCCAGATGCTGATTCTTTGAGACAATCAATCTTTTCTTGTAGTTGTCCTCAGGGATGGTACTAAGCAGAACACCTTGTCCTGCATTCATATATTTTCTAAATAAAACACTTGCTAAAACTCTCCACTGGATCCCTGACACAACTGATTGAATACTATATCTGCTCCAGCAACAGACTACTAACCTAAAGCCCTCCTATACTACAAATATGAAGGAGTTACACTCATGAATGGCACCAGCCATTTTAAGTCTGGGAAACACTTGCTTAGTTTTCCTCTCACCAATGTTCAGTCAGTCAAACACTAATCCTGGTTTTTAAAAAAAGCTGGTATTTGTATGTGAACTGAATACAAAGTTTTAATAAACTAGAGGCTGAGCAGTGAAGGAGCCATCAGCATTTTCACCTCCATCAGAAAAACATTTTTATAGATACTTGCATTTAAGGCAGTTTAGCTGCATTTACTGGCATTAAAGGTATTTCCTTGTGCCTTTTTTAAAATTTTCCAGTAACAATAATATACTGTAAAACAGGAATCAATTGGGAGTCAAGAAAAGAGTCCCATGACCTCAGTGGGATTTGGATAAAGCTCATACAACAGTATTTCTGTGGGCTTCTCACTTAGGAGGGAAGAGAATAACTGGCTCAATTCTGAAAGGCAGATAATAAAAATATTTCACTCATCCATTATTTTCATTTGGAGATCTCAGCATGTTTCATAAAAGAAGATATATATTATGATCTCCATTTTGCAGGTGGGGAAATAAAGGTGAAAGCGATTTGCACAGGATAGAATACAATGGGCTAGTAACAGAGCTGAGGACAGAACCAAGGTCTCCTAGCTCAGTCCCATGTACTAGCCACTGGAGTGGGACCTTTTCTCCCCTTTGTAGCTCCTTTGCTCCCCTCCATACCATGCAGAAGGGAGCAAGAAGGTGCTGACAAGAGAAAGCAAATTAAGACATAGGCTGCAAGTTCCCCTTCAAGCTATCTACTGCTCCTAAAATTTTGTTTACCTGCAATCAGTGATGTGCCACATTTATCAGACATTTCAGACTAGTGCAATATACTATTTAATGACATCCTGTCAGGTATTAGAATTTTATAAAGATTAGCAGCTGTTCGCACACTCTCAGTAAAGCATGCAACACTTTGTAACCTGATGTTGCCCTTTAAGGAATATTGTGTTATGCACCTCATGAATTGGAAAATACATATGAACCTATAAATTACATAGGGAGAATTTGGCTCTTGCACTTCATTGAGAAGGGACAAACTATTATGCTTTAAAGGAGGATTCACTGCTGTTGGGCTCGTTATTAGCCAGGCTGTAACTTGTGGAACAAGTTAGATATTGTGTACTCATTCCCACTTTCACCCACTTTACAGTGAAAAAATGTAAAGGTAGCAAAGAAGGAAAGTAAAAAAAATTAAGTTTGGCTGCCTGCTTATGCCTGCAATGAATAAAGAATACAAAATTACCTGTGATTAAAATCTGCATGAGGTGTACAGTGTACACACGGGGCCATGGAAATCCCAAGACTATCCATCAATTTTTGGGCATAGTATTTCATGGCAGATTTAGAAGCGAGCAGCTAATCACAAGCTGTAAATCGCTGCACATTATAACTGAAAAATGAGATTTCAAAGGAACTAAAGAATTTTCTAAACTAACATCTCACTCTATTCAGTTAATACTATAATGAGCAGTGTGTATATAACATTGCCACCTTCTGGATATAATCAGAAATGCTTAATGAGGGCCATAGATGCTTTATTATTCATATTCTTGCAGTGTCTCAAAACAGCTAAATAAGATTTCCCAATCATTTATGTGATAGGGTCCTGTGCTTTTTACAGCATGAATTCTAGTTTCTTCGGCATCGGAAAGTGCTAAACAACCAAAAAAAGTCTGTAGCATTAGTGACAACTAGAAAGTGCTGGGTTTGTTGCATGTGTGTGTTACACCTGAACAATACAAATGACTTAACACATGTAAATGAGATAATCTGAGCAGACTAACCATTAAAAATTACCTGTAAAAAGATGTTAGTCAGATGAAAGGATGCAGCCTCTGTTTCTGTGTCATTAATTACTGAAAACTTCACAAACATGAAAATATCCCAGACTGCAGTCTTTCTATGGTACCATTACCCAATAAATACTCCTTTGAATTATGGCTTCAAAACTGATTTTAAAATCTTCTCCAAATGTTTGGGAGAATTAAATTAGGAGTAGTAGAATTCCTTAGTAGTGTCAGTGGTTCCTTTCTGCCCTTGAATACCTTTTCAAATGTAGGAGGAAGTGACAGAACTAGAAGATTCAGAATGGCAGCCAAAGAGAGTAGGGAGAAGATATAGTGACAGCAGCAGGACTCCCATTGAAAGAAGAGCAGTACAATCAGTGATATGAAGAAAAGTTTAAAAAACAAAATAAGAGAAGTGACTCTTTAGAAGGAGATGGGAGAGAAAAAAATACAGACAAAACAGAATGACTAAAGTAATGGAAACTAAAAAGATAAAAGTTCAAAATAGAGCTAATCAGACATCATCAGAACAGAGGTAATGACTTTAATGTCATGTTGTGCTGCTTGCTAAATTAGTTTGAAGAAAAGTAGGATCAATGCAGGAGACTCCATCTGTAGTATAGAGAAAAATCTCTGAAGAATCTTAGCAATCACAGGAACGGTTTCATTTGGAGACAGCGTAACTAATACAAGCGAGCTAGAAGTTGCAAAGTGTTCACCAAGTTCACAGGTTATTCACAAGCCTCACACATTGTTTTTGTCTTTGTTTGAAAGTTTTCATCATCAATTAATTGTGCCAGCATAGCAGAAATGAGAGCTGGCTATTCCCTAAAATGTCTTTAGATGTTATTAAGAATCTTTGGGGTCCCTAGTAATAAATGGTTTATGTATTATGTATTGTATACAACTTCGTGAGGATGGAGATGTGATGGATGAGTCACCAGGGAAAAGGGTTCAAAGGACTCTGGTGAAAGATGTGAATGGCCTTTTGGAACAAAAAGTGTTTTCTCTAGGAGAATATATGAAGGGAGGTGAATACAACTTTGTGAAACTATGCCTACAGTGAGGATCATTGTCTGCTGATCACCTATTACATGAGGCCCAAGCTATATGAAGTCAAGACTGGACTATCTGTGGTTGATCTGGTTCTGAACCTAAGATTGATATCAATTTGTAACTACAAGGAAAATCCAGCTGTAGCTTTTTAAGGACTGACACCTATTAGAACTGGAAAGTACAACTGAGGTAATCTTTTAGTATACGTGTAGGTTCTTTTGTTATTTTTAAATGTTTTCTTTGTAATGCTTTTATTTGGTAGGCAAGCACATTTCTCAAATGTGTGCGTTAACTTGTAACTGTGGGGCATCACGCTGTTCACATGAGAGACCACCTCACACCCTATGATATAGTGCCATAATTACCATAAGCAGAAGAGCCAATGATAGATCTCCCTTGATGTAACAGATGAACTGGAGCAGCTAGTAAGGTATTTCCTGTAAGAGGTCACACTCTGGAATGGGCTCTCACACTGGTCCAACATAGCCTAATTTTGTCAGGTTTTAGAGCACAGTGCAGGGAACTTGTGTTTTGCTTGGTCTTTATGAAGCGTTAGGAAAGACTGAGGTAGTGACTCTTGTGTGGGGGCATTATTATTTGTATGAAGAACTGGTGCTTAGTAGGAGTGAACTAATTGAAAATACATAAAAAATGAAACATCTCAGTGTATTGGTACAGTGCTCAGCTCATTTAAAATCAAAATTTTACAAAAGTAACCCTTTCCCAACTTCATCAAGAAATCTGTTGCATGTAAGTCGTCCAATGGTCCACTTCTGCTATGCTGCTTACAAGAAACTCTCTCAGTTATACTAAAAAGTGGCAGGAGTAATTAGAAACAACTGATATTAGGAAAACACAGAGTTTACTTTACCTTATAATAAAGATGTGAGGTGAAATTCAAGGCTTACCTGCTTGCATTACAGTGCTTCCTTTTTCTAGCAGCACTCAAGACAGAATGTGTTTAATCCCACACACAGTGGAACTATTTGAATTCCACAGAGTAGAGTTATGCTCCTGTTTCAGACATTCAAACTGTCAGGAGATTAATACATCGTTTGAGAAGAAATTGTTAGTGGTTTGATTTTTGACCAGAACACAAGTCTGAATGAGTTGGCAACCTTTTTTAAAAAATACCATATATCCAGAATTATGGAGACAGGCTCCTGGAAAATTTGAAGTACTAATTGACATTGGGGATTCAGAGACCACACAGGCAAAGTACACTTCACAAATAACCTGGGTCAAACAGTCAGGCAACGTCAATCCTATCAAGTAATATCACAGAAGCTAGATGTCACAGCCACCTGTTCTTTGAACAACTGATGTTATAAGCAAGACACTGAAAAACTAGCAGCTGCTCACTTCATCATGGTTCAGTTAATATTTTGCACAACGTGTATTGAAGAAAAAAAATCTATGAGTTGAAAGTAGTTGAAGTAGTAATTTTCTATTTTCAGACAACAAACTATACTGTGTCACTACATACCAGTTACATGAATGGCCTGTGTAAGATACAATGAAAGTTACTGTCATTCAGGCAATTAAAAAAAATCTTAAATGAAAAAAGTACAGTTCTGTAGGAAAAAGTGTTTATTTAATTTTAATTTACACTGAGCCAATTAAGGCAAAATATATTACTTGGAAAAAGGACAGGTTTTCATTGGGTACAAATATAATAAGTTGGCTAACCAGCATATGGCATATAAAATGTTCTTTGAAAGCATCTACAAAAGATAAAGGCAGAGCAGTTTAAGCTGAAAAGCTAGTGTTTAAGGCAAACAAAGAATTCAATGTTTGTTTTTTAAACAAACCTATTATCAAAATATCCTCTTCAGAAATACAGAAATTATTGTAATAGAGATTTAGGATTATCACTGAGCACAGATATGGAATATCTTCAGCTGTTAAGAACAGATATCAAAGATGTATAAGAGAAGCAGAGAGTCAATGACACAGTTCTGACATCATGCAGGATTCTGTTTCTGCTTTGGAAAATATGAAATGGTAGAGCAAACAATATGAATATCAGTTTGCGTATTATCAGTTTTTATCCACCACATGTTAACACAAACTCTTAAGTAAGTAAATTATGTTATCCTGAGTTGCTGGCACATTTTTATGTATCTATTTCATTGGTTTCTAGGGGAGATGGCTTGGACCATACTTCAGAAAAAGGATTAGAAAAAGGTATGGAAGATGTGCACTCAAAGTTATTTTGGCCTGCACCTTGGATATATGGGAGCATGGACTTACATCCTTCCACAGCTATTCACTTTTAAGATGCTTTAGAATTAGATACAACCGTTCTGAGATCATGTACATCTAAGGCCAACCCTATGAAGTACTAAATACTCTCAAAACTTAGACATCTAGAAAATAGAGGGTAGTGCCTCCACTGAAGTCAAAAGATATTATTTGTACCCCAACCCCCTTTAAAAAAGTTATATGTAAGTAAATCAAATATTAAGTATCTGAAATAAAAATACATTCCACTTTACAAATTATAATGCTATTTGGCCCTTCTATAAACATATAGGTTTGTATCTAATTTGCTTCTCAATTATACTAGATGTCATTTGATTATTAAAAATTGGAGTTGTTCATTTCCATTATTGGAAGAGTACCTTCATTTTTCTTTTTAATAAAAAAACCCAACAGTTTACAGGTAGACTACAAAATTGTGCTGTATTCACTGAGGACTCAAATATTAACAGAAGCTGCAATCTTTTCCTTCATATCAAGCTGAAGAAAAAAATAAGTATTCCTTAGTGTGATGAGTCAAGCTTCTTTCAAATGGCCCTGGGTGATAAATGTTGTTTATACATTCCTGCTATAGCTTTGGCTGCACTGTAGATCATTTGTCGACGGGACATACCAGTGAATGCCACATGCCAATCAGTCCTATTGATATTCCGTAAATTCTTCTCCAGCACTTCACCAACTGTCACCAAAAGACCCGACCATCTTAAATTGTAGTCCTGGGGAGTAAGACTCTGAGCCTGCGTAATAATTTGAGATGTTATTAAATGAATGAGATAAAGGGTCAGTTTCTAATACCGGTATACCCCTACATTAGTACTTTATTTGGTCAGTACTCTCAATTTTAATAGCACTTTCTGAACAAGAATACACAGAAAGTTTCAGAATCAAACCCTAAAAGTTTATCCCACAATAGCTAGTTACCTCTGCACATCCAGTTTGAGAATTCTTCATATTACATTCCTAGACAACCATTAGACATTCCCAGAGCATAACTACAGAATGACTTAAAATCACCTGGTCATTACCAGAAAGTTATATTTTAAAAAAGCAGCCAAACAGATGTGATCAATAAAGTTACTTATATATTTAGTAATTTTCATCTTCAATGGGCTTTAAAAATATTATAATCCTTACAACACCCTTTGAAAAAAATCTCTCATTTCAATGTGGAAAGGGAGGCAGAGTCAAAGTGATTTGCCCAACATTAAAGGGAATCCATACCAGAACGACATCAACTTGTGACGGGGAGTGCTCACCCTGCACTGAAGTGGAGGGGGGAGAGGGAGGGGAGGCTAAGACTCTGTTGGTGGAGGAAGTCCTGCTCCTTCACCCAGACTGGGCATGCTCGAAGTGCTTGCACATTATAAAAGGCAGCAGAGCAGCTCAGTCTGGGCTGACCAGTGAAGGAAGACCTCCTGAACTGCTGCTGCCAGCCACCCCAGCAGCAAGAACCAGAGACCTGGGACACAGCCACAATGCAAACCCAGCAGAACCCCAGGGAGAAGCAGCTGCCGGAGAACCAGAAGACCCAGTTACCACGTGGGACATTGATCCAAACAAAATGGTAGAAAGTAACCCAGAGAGGGTGCAGGAGAGGCCTTTCCCACCCAGGTATCCTTGGCGCGTTTCGGCTGGATTCCCAGCTGAGGAAGTGGCAGATGATGCTGCTACTCACAGGGCCCTGGGTTACCAGGTGTTAGCCCCAACCGTATTGATGCTGGCCAGTAGGACATACTACCCCGAACTAAGGACCACCCTTTACTAACCCTGGCCGACAGGCCATACTGCCCTGGGCTGAGGGCTATATATTGACTCTAACCAGTAAGATATACTATCCTGAACTGAGGGCTACCATTTACTGACTCTGGCTAATAACGCCATACTGCCCTGAACTGAAGTATATATATTGATTCTGGCCATTGGGCCACGCTGCCTGGCGAGCCAGGCCACTTATGGACTCGGGGTTACCCAGAGACTGGTGAAGGGTTCCAGATTATAGTAGTGGCCAACCGGTGTCTGCACCCCGGAAGGTGGTCACCCCAGTGGCGGGGAGTGCTTATGCCACTACACAACTCACCAAACCATATCAATTTCATTAAAATTACTTTGGGTCACGTTCTCCCTTGCTGCCTCTGTCTGATAAGAGGCAGCAAGGGGGCGGGGGGGAAGCAACTAGTCAATTACATCCCTATTACCCACTCAATACCCCCAAAAAGATACAAAACTCCACCTGTTGAATGTATTCCAGAGGCACTGGAGTTGCTTGGGTAAAAGTTTCTAGATGAATCCCATGGACAGGATCTTCAACAATCAGGCATCCTATGTCAAACCACCTGCAATAGCACACAAGTCACCCAAAGTTTTACACAGTAAAGAACTTCAGCTGGTTGAATAATGATATTCTGGAAATAATGCAGGTCTGGCAGGGTTAGCTTACAAGACACTGTGAGGCACTACAACTATGAAACCGTTATTTGCAATGAATTTCATGGAGGCATTTAGATATTTTACAAATAGAAGTCATAAAAAGACATGATTCTATCATATAAGCATGAAACTTACAATTCAAAGACAAATAAATAAAAGTACCAATGAGATATTTATATCCTTATAATAGATTTATCCTATTACTGTTTTTACACAATTTTTGGAAAACTAATGTTTTGTTAAGGCATCATTCTCCAACAACAAGAATTCTGCATTCACTCAAGCCCACAAAAAGAACCTAACTTCTGTCGAGACAATGGCACATCCCTTTACATTCGAAGATGTTATTAGTATATCTAAGTAAAATTACTGTATGGAAGTCAAAAGAGCAATTAAACCTCTTTCTCAAAAGACACTATATGCTCCAGTAGAATATTCTGGAACAGAAGTTAGGACATCACTCTGGCCTGACTTGTATATATTCAATACTTTCCTACCTGAAGAAAACAACACGAATTGTCTAAATTAAGGCTGACATATCATCCCTAACTGCATTTTATTTACATCCCATGATTGGATTACATTTAAGTGGCCCCATCTGGGAGATCAGTAGCACAGAAACAAAAGCAGGAGCTGTTGTACCAGTTTCAGAAGGGGGAAGACTTCTGTGATGTTGTGTTGATCTTTATGTGGAGGTGGAAGGATGTTGATATGCTATGGGAATTGTAGATGAGTCTGAAAGAGTGACACTAGGTATTTAGGATTGTGTCACATTTGTTTCATGTAAAGGCAAGAGTTAGCAAAGCCTGGAAGGGACTAACACTTTACTACCATGAGCTCCTTGATTAGGTTTCCTGGCTGAAGAACAAGAGGCTAGGGAAAGGATCACCTTACTTTGATGAGTAAGACTTACCTTTAGTTGGGAGCAGTACCAAGTTGGAAGGAAATTATAAAGTACCGAGGCAAAATACCCATGAAATTTGGCAATTCCTCCATGTTCACAACACTTATGTAAGGCAAGTAATGAGCGCCTCTCTTACCAAAAGAAACACTAGAAGTGGTGAGAGAGTTTAGCTTAGTCTCTTTTGTGGGCCTTTCCTTTTGGGTCAGAGGTTGTGAGGGGAAAGTACGGCTCGTATCCCTGCCTGCAGCAATTGACCTTTTAGTGTTGTGTTGTCATGGCTGTACTTCCCAAAAGTATCTACCATGCTTACCAGCATAAAGATGTCTGTAATTTTTATTCCTTTCCAGAACCCAACAAGGTTCCAAAATGAGATGAGAAGCTACGAAATCTACTAGCTTAAATATTTTTATTTCCATTGTAAAGAAACCTTCAATGTTTCCTGTTTCCCCAAGCCTTAAATGTGCTGAGTAGTCTTGTGATGGTGTAGTACTAATAATTTTAGTTATAATTAGTAGTAATAAGTAGGAAGCTGGCTAAACAACCAGTGAGGCCCTTGGATAATCGTGATGCTAAAGGAGCACTACCGAGAAACTAAATGAAATCTTTGCTTCAGCCTTCACGGCGGAGGATCTTGGGGAGATTCCCAAACCTAAGCCATTCTTTTTAGGTGACAAATCTGACGAATTGTCCCAGATTGAGGTGTCATTAGAGGAGGTTTTGGAACAAATTGATAAACTTAACAGTAACAAGTCACCAGGAGATGGCATTCACCCAACAGCTCTGAAAGAACTAAAATGTGAAATTGCAGAACACACACATGTGGTTTGTAACCTATCCTTTAAATCAGCTTCCGTACCTAATGACTGGAAGATAGCTAACGTGACACCAATATTTAAAAAGGCCTCTAGAGGCAATCCTGGCAATTACAGACTGGTAAATCTAATGTCAGTACCAGGCAAATTAGATGAAACTATAGCAAAGAATAAAATTGTCAGACACATAGATGAATATAATCTGTTGGGGGTGGGGAGGAGTCATCATCATGGTCTCTGTAAAGACCTTATAAATCTGCTAAAGTTCTTTGAGGGAGTCAGCAAGCATATGGACAAGGGGGATTCAGGGGATATAGTATACTTAGATTTCCAGAAAGCCTTTGACAAGGTCCCCTCACCAAAGGATCTTAAGTATCATGGGATAAAAGGGAAGGTCCTTTCATGGATTGATAACTGGTTAAAAAAATAGGAAAAAAAGGGGTAGGAATAAATGGCAAGTTTTCAGAGAGGAGAGAGGTAACTTGTGGGGTCCCCCAAGAGTCTGACCTGGGACCAATCCTATTCAATGTATTTATAAATGATCTGGAGAAAGGGGTAACAAGTGCGGTGGCAAAATTGGCAGATGATACCAAACTGCTCAAGTTAAGACCAAAGCAGACTGTGAAGAGCTTTAAAAAGATCTCACCAAACTAAGTGATTGGGCAACAAAATGGCAAATAAAATTTAATGCTGATAAATAGAAAGTAATGCACATTGGAAAAAATAATCACAACTATATATACACAATATGATGGGGACTAATTTGGCTATAAATACTCGAGAGATCTTGGCGTCAGTCATTGTGGGTAGTTCTCTGAAAATATCCACTCAACATGCAGTGGCAGTCAAAAAAACAAATAGAATGATAGGAACCATTTAAAAAGGGATAGAGAAGACGACTGAAAATATCTTATTGCCTCTGTATAAAACCACGGTATGCCCACATCTTGAATACTCCATACACATGTTGTTGCCTCATCTCAAAAAAGATATACTGGCATTGGAAAAGGTTCAGAAGAGGGCAACAAAAATGATGAGGGGTTTGGGACGGGTCCCATATGAAGAGATATTAAAAAGTCTTGGACTTTTCAGCTTAGAAAAGAGGAGACTAAGGGGGGATATGATAAAGGTCTGTAAAATCATGACTGGTGTGGAAAAAGTGAATAAGGAAAAGTTATTTACTTATTCCCACAGTATAAGAGCTAGGGGTCACCAAATTAAATTAATAGGCAGCAGGTTTAAAACAAACAAAAGGAAGTTTTTCTTCACTCTGCACACAACCAACCTCTGGAACTTCTTGCCAGAGGATAAGGTGAAGGCTAGGACTTTAACAGGGTTCAAAAGAGAGCTAGATAGATTCACGGAGGTTAGGTTCTACAATGGCTATTAGCCAGGATGGATAAGAATGGTGTACCCCCTCTTGTTTGTCTGGAAATGAGTGACAGGGGAGGGATCATGTAAGAATTACCTGTTGTGTTCCCTTTCTCTAGGGCATCTGGTACTGGCCACTGTCAGCAGACAGAATACTGGTCTAGATGGACCATTGGTCTGACCAGTATGGCCATTCTTATGTTCTTATTTTAATCATATACCAAAAACATTGGACTTGTAAGTGTCCAATTACTTGGACCTATAAGTGTGGAAATTCAGCTGCCATTCAAATCAATGACATGGCAGTGCTGGACTAGCAACTCCCCTTGGAGCATCATAAACCACACCTACAAAAATTAGGAACAAGTAAAAATAACAAGAAAGAAGATGCTCTTTTGGTGTAGATTTGTTGTCATTCCTTCATGGAGACATTTTCTGTAAGAAAGTATTTTTCCATCTAGTTTGATTTAGGTAAACACAGATTAATGCACTTAATTTTCTGTTTACTTTTAATATCCAAGCTCCATCTTCTACCTAAGATAACTTTGAAAAGTGTAACTGAATGGAGTGATGTAGGTTCCAAAAATAAACAAATCAAAGCCTAGCACATCACCAAGGATTTTTGTTTGTTTTTTCTAAAAGAAGTATTTTCCAAATAAATCATCGAAGGCCAACAAGAAATGGATCCTACTATGTCTCAAATTGGTACCTCAAAGTTTGTATGTGAGCGCCATCTTTTCTTATGAAAATAGTTTGTTTAGAAAACACATTCATGTGAACTCCAAAACACAAGTCTGTCCCAGTTGTGGAAAGCAGTGGCAGGAAGTATATTTTGTGTGAACAGAAAAAGGAAAACTGATCAGACCTGAGAATACTATATGTTATTAGATGAAGGTACTACCTCAGCATAATATTACTACAGTGTCAGTACCTACCCAGTATACTCTCCAAATCAGTTGTCATTCCAGAAGAGAACTAAAAGCCAATTTCAACTCTTACTTTAGCACAAGTCTCTCACTTCTGTAGATTTAAGTGGCATGTTTTTCAATTCTGAGTCTCATAAACCTGACAGTATTTAGCTATTAAATTCTCAAGATTTTTTGGACAAGCTGCCAAATAATTTCATCAAAGCAAAGCCTGCCAAGGCAATACCATACGCTGACAGATTCTCTCCTTTCATCTCCCAAGCAGAATACTCTTAATGACTATGGGTCACTTGGACTCAATATAAAATTATTTTTCTTCTAAGGAATATATTTAATCCTCTCACTTGTCAGGAAGCAATTCTGCGATGAAATTTTCTACAGATACAGCCGGTTGTTTCTCATGTATCACTCCAGTCCGACGCAAGCTGTCTATTCTTTCCTGAGCTCCCTAAAAGGCAACGTAAGTTGTTAGACAATATTTTCTCTGGATCACAGCATAAAGCTCATGGAAGAATGTAATTTTTACTATTAAGATTACCACATATATTGTTCAAAAATCTTTTGGTGTTGTGTAATAATTAACATTTTGAAGCAAAAAAGGCTTCATTTAGAATCCCAAAAGTTACAGGAACGGTGATAAAACCTTGAGAGGTTCAAATTTGCTTTAGCTCATTACCAATCAAATTATAGAATTCCTATGAAAAAATAACTAGCTTCATATTGAAAGAAATTTAAGACACCTTTACTTGTAACATGGCAAGTTTCACCATAGTTAAAGATTGTAAATATTTCTATTACTCAGCTACACTTTACAGTGTTATGTTCTAGCTGTTTAATCACCTAATTGTGTTTAAAATTTTTATCAACATAGTAATGTCATAAGAGACTCTCCCCTTTAAAATTATAATTTATTTAAAATGATATTGTCAAGTAGATGGGGTCCCAAGAATTGACACACTTTGGATCTTTTACAATCTGACAGAATAGGCTTATGTACATTTGCAGTCAGTGACAGTCATGCAGAAAACTGGCAAAATATTTATGCTCTTTAGCTGTCTTTGCAATGGGACACAAACACTTTAGAGTACATACTGATGAATTACTTGGCATGAATGACATCTATACACAAAGACAACAGTGAACAAACAAGCTTCTCTATTTAACTTTTCTGGGGAGGCAGAAAGGTATTTCTCAGAGGATGGAATTCTTCCAGATAAACTGTTCCACTCAAGATCACTGATATTTGAGATATCCTCTGCACAGAACTTTCTACATTGCCATTAACCCCTTACTTTTAATCCAGCTGCATAGCCCACAGGTTGTGGTGCAATGTTAGACAGTCCAGCTTCTCCTGTAACTGTGGCCATTCCAAAGACCTCTTGGAAAGCATCTCGAATGGCAGCAACTTTTACTTCTTTATTGGAGGTAACCACTATGTCCAGTTCTCCCCCAGATTCTACAAAGACAAATACTTTAATAGAAGCTAGGTCAAAATACAACTCACATCTCAGAGTAGTCCCTTCTATAACTTCCTCATGTAAACACTATCCATCAGTACATGTCAAGCTGTGTTTCTTGTAATGGGTACTGAAAAGTTGGTTAGAGAAAATTTTGTCCCCACCCGCCCTCTCTTATGAAGTAAACTTTACTTAGGAAATCTTTTAGGTGAACTTTTAAGATCGAGATATTTTTAAAGTAAATATTGCATTCAGGGAAGTCAATGGGAGCTGAGAGGTACTTAGCCCTTTTTGAAGATCAGACAATTTACAGAAACCAGACTATGGATTTAGAAGCCTAACTTTGGTTAACACATTAAAAAAAAAAATCCAGGCCATCGATACAAATTCTGATGTGTTTTGGTGATGTGGAAACTTGCCCACAACTGACACCCCCGACTTGTTTCACAAATGTCATTGAAAACCACCACCATTATATGTCTTATAATGGGGTGGAGAACCATTTTTTGGGACAGAGGCTGACACACACACACACACAATATCAGTCTGCAGGGGGTAAAGTGCCAATGTGGGCTCCCCAATGCTTGAGGAAAGCCCTGAGCCCCGGGGGCCAGATCCAGGCAAGCCAGGGACCATATCTGACCCCAGGCCTTAGGTTCCTTACCCCAACTTATAAGACTGTAAAAGCTGAAAAGAAATGTCTTTTTTCAAGTATCTACTTGCAGCATGAGCTTCAACATAGACCTTTTACCAATGTCAGCTTGTGTGCAGCTCTAATGCATCTTTATATCTCATGTTTTCCTTAGACAGCTAACTTCTGTGAAATGTGGGCTGTATTTTTAAGCAAGAAAATAAACTTCAAGGAAAGAATTTTTAAAAATTCTTATAGTGAACAATTCATACTTTTTTGCTCCATGGCAGAGAGCTCTGTTGGCATGGGGAACTCCGGTGACTGGAGGACCGTGGCAGGGGACAGAGGAAGAGCAGCTGAGAGTCCTGGGGCAGAAGGATGCAGCTGCATGGCTGGCAATCCTGGGGCACAGCTGGCAGCACAGCCAGATGAAGGGGGGGGCGAGGGAAGAGGAGGGAAACAGACAGGCTGGAAGCAAAGCCGGCAGAGGGCTGGGAGGCCGGTGGCACGGGATTTTCCCTGATCCAGCAAATTCCCTTGTTTCGGACCAATCAGGTCTCACGGGTGCCAGACTACAGAGATCCAACTTATAGATTAGTTGCATGTTAATTTTCCTTTGCAAAGTATCAATACTTGGTACAGACACAGAAGACTAGAAAATTATTAGTCTGTTAAGATGCCATTTCTGAGAGTCCTCTGACAGCAGGAACAAACAGAAAATTAAAGGAAACTAAAAAATGGCTGCACTGTAATGCTTTTGGAGAAAAAAATACCCCAAACAGATGCTACAGACATGAATCACTGTACCCCAAAGCCTGCTGACAAAGTCTCCAGTACTTCCCAATGTGTCATTAACAGTAACATTTACCACAATCAACATGAATTTTAAAATACTGGAAAAACAACAGTTTTCAACTTGGCCCATATTGATTTGGGAACTCTTAATTAAAGGGAACAGTTCCTTTTAACAGAAGACACCAAAGGTTTTTTGGAATGGTGACAAATATTGAATTCTACCCAGGTAAGACTTATGCAGGAGTGAACCCTAGTGAAATGCCCTGACAGCATAAAATCCTCCAAGAAGAGGTTACTGATAACGCTAATCCATTATATACCAAATTTTATACATGGAACACTCTTTCCTGAGCTAGATGTTGCAGCTTGCCAAACCAAAGCTATCAGGATTCAAGGACACACTCAGAAATTTAACTATTTAAAAAGGAAAAGTGATCCATCCCCAACATTATACTCACTAAATTCAACAGATGTTTTGCCATTAACTTCGGTCTGAAATTAATGGCAAAACATCCGTTAACAGCAAGTCTCAGCCCTGTGTTTCTGATCATTAGTATTTTACTGTAATGAGAATGTGTTTACTCAGATGCTGTATAATGCTACAATATAGAAATAAAGGTGCAAAAAGCTATGTTAAATTTGAGGTTTTAACCACAAGTCAGGAAATTCAGTTTGCAGCCAAGGAGAGCCTGTAGCCAGACATGAACCCCATCTTGTTTCCTCCCCCCCCCCCCCCGAGAGCAAGAGAAAGGCAGTCAGCCTTTGATGCCCTGGGAACGCAGGTGTGCTGCCTATCCCTGACTCTACCATAAACAGAAACCAGACAGTAAATAGGCTAGCTGACGACCCGGGGCCCTCCCGTCGCCCTGATGGCTAGTATCAGTAATTGACACACCTGCACTGTCCCAGGAGAGGAATCTTCGCCTATCACATACCAGAGGTGCCCATTGTCTGCATTTTCCCAGGTGTGAATTATGCTTTGCACCCTTCCTGGGAAACTTGGCATTCAAAGCCATTTTTCCTAATTGCCCACTTGAGACCAGGAAGAAGCCTACGTGACTTAAGGGGTATAAAGAGGGGTTTAGTAGCCCACCCCATTTGAGCTCCAATCATCTACACCTGCTGGCAGGTATTGGTTGTCTCCCGAGGTCTGTGGGACGCCCAACCTCGCCCTACTTCTTCCCTAGGGATTGAGAGAAAGACGTTGGCCACGCCAAGTCTGGAACGCAGGGGTGAGAATATATACCTGCTAGGTGTCTATTTTGCATGCATTTAATAAGAGCTCAGAGAACCAAAAGGGTTTCATGGTACCTGTAAGTGACTTATTAGTGTAATTCTGTCCTGTCCTTTGTAGTGGCTGTGTTATCTGTGACACAGTAGTAGCATTTAACAGCTAAGTTTACCCTGTAACAATAAAATAGTAACTGTTTAAGCTGTGACCTGACTCCTTCAGTTGCTGTAACAGAACCAAGCACAATTTTAAAAAGAACTCCAGCCGGTCATAAGGGACAGATATAGGGAGAGCTTGAGCGTTGGATCGTGTCGCTTCCAGGGGACAGATCCGTTGGGGCATCTCTCAGCCTCCCCAGGCTGCCCGCTGCGAAGGGATCGTGTATCCTGGCAGTCAAAATCTGAGGTGTAATAAGCTCTCCCTGTAAACTTCTTAGGGCGCCCGTCAACCTCCTCCGGGTTGCCCGCTGCTAAGGGACCCCAGTCCTAGCAGTTGAAGTCTCGGGTGTATAATACACACATACCACTCACTGCCCTGACCACCGGCTGATAGAGCCACAAGACTCCGTGTTGCGGAGCCATTGAGTAAACAAACCTAAGTGGCCCATAAGCAGCTCTCAAAATGGGCCTGCAGCTAATACACTGCTCTACTGCTAATTTGCATGCAACAATTTCATTAGTTGAATGACGAAGACTGCAGGTGAATTACTTTACCCAAATGCCATACCAGTGCTTGGGCATAAACTCTCAGTTATTAAATAAAATTCTAAGCTCTCCCCTTTCCTTTCCCTCAGTTTTTGCATTTTCATACGCATCTATGCAGACAGCTACAGCAGAGAACTGCACCATAAAAAAAAAAAAGACAGATGCAGGTGCATAAATAACTTCTCACCTTGAAATCTGCAGCTTCCAAGTTTTAGTGACATGTAGGATCTTTCTGAACTAACATATTATGCTGACGTAGTAAGCTATAGATTCAAAGTCCAACCAACACTGATATAAGCAGTGTGGTACAATGGACAAGACACTGGCCTATAACCTGGACTACATTGTAGACTTATGTTCTATTTCTAGCTCCATCACTAACCTCCATCAAGTCACTCTACACACTCCTGTGCCTCTGTTTCCCCTTCCATATTTGTCTGTCTTGTCTATTAAGACTGTGAGCTCCGTAGTGTAGGGACTGTCTCCCTGCTGTATGTTGATGCCACATCTAACACAATGGGGCAACAATCTCAGGTAGGATTTCTTGGCACTACTCAATACAAAGAGATAGTTCCTTTACTAAAGAGCTTACAGTCTAAATCGTGGGAGAAAGTGATATAACATATAAGCAGAAGATTAAAGCACTGAGAGATTAAGGCTACACCCACACTATGAGCTGGGGTGTGATTCCCCTGCTTGTGTAAAAATGTTCACCCCAGCTCTTATTGAGCTATCCTATCCTAAACACAAATAACTGTGCAGGTGCAGTAACATGGGTAGTGGCAGCAGATGCATGACGAAGCAGAAATCCCACCACAAAACCAGTGGATATATACTCAGCACAGCTAAGCTACCACAGCCACACCGCTATTTGTCAAGCAGTTGTGAGTATAAGAGCTAGCATGTGTATGTGTACACAAGTAGGAGAATCATATTCTTGGCTCATAGTGTAGATGTAGCTATGTGACTTGCTCAAGATCACACAAAGCTTGTGGCAAAGCTGAGACCAGAGACCAGGCCCCCTGAGTATCAGTCAGTGCTTTATCACAAGACCATCCTGACAAAACATCCATTTAATCCAAAGGTGGCAGAATACAACTTTTTGCCAATTTTTGGAAATTATGGCCCACTTCTTAAGACCAATTAGAGAGATTTCAATCCCAAGTTTAATTGAGGAAGTTACATGTTGATTGCAAAATAGAGCATAGAATGATAGCGGCATTCCAAGTATAAAGACTCCATCACTAGCTCACCACTAAATGTCAGTGTTGGGTACCTTGAATCACGGCTCAACATGAAAAACAATCTGTCTTATGTACAAAATTTGATGTATACTACACTCCACTACTGCTTTTAAATTATCAGTTTCATTATAAACCATACTGTACCTGAAAGTTCTTCTAAGGAATATAGATCAATTTTAAGTTTACAAGTGACATATGATTCACATTTAACTACTCTATGGCAGTCTGTGTCAAGTACTTACTAATATATGGAGCCATGCCAGGATCCAGCGTGGTGATCATGGACTCTACTGAGTGTTTTGTTTTATCAAGCACCGACTTTACCATGGGATTCCCAGCTACACCCTACAAAGTCAACAAGTAAATAAGTAAATACATACTGTATATTGAGTTTATTCTCAAGCCTCCTGGCCTTTTCTTAATTCTTGAAATATTACACTGGGAACAAACCTGGGACAGCAAGTTGCTTCAGATTTTCCATTCAAATAAAAGTCAAGACACTCAGCAGATATCGAGGGAAGATAAATCCACACTTTAGGACATTGTGCATCTCAGGGCAGTAACTATCTGAAGAAGTGGGTTGTGCCCATGTTCTGTTAGTCTTTAAAGTGCTACTAGACTATTTGCTGCTGTTTAAGTTTTTCCTGTTACAGACTAACTTGGCTACCCATCTAAAGGTTTAAAAGTAAGTTTGTGGCTTTGTATAACAAATGCAATCATTTGTGCCACTGCAATTTTAAATTAGAATTTACACAGATGTAATGTTTAAAATGCACACATGCACAATAAATGCTTTTTTCAAATGCCATGATTAGTGGTATATCTTATTTAAGTTTTACACAACTACTACATGCAAAAACTAAAAATATTGAAAAATTAAAATCCTGAAACCATAAGTTCTTGAATTCAATGGAACCACTATTCTGGGAGACTGTCTTGGTTATGACAATCTTGCAGCCCACAGAGATGAAGGATGGCCACTCATGCAACCCACTCTCTAGCAATGTTCCCTGTAATGTTTTCCATATACAGAATAATTTTTTCTATGTACACCAAGGCATGTGTGAATATGCATCTCCAATGGAAACAAAAACCTAGCTATGGGCGCTCTGCTAATCAACTGGTTAGCATTTGAATCTCTCCTGAATGGCTGTAAAAGTGCACAGCTAGCCTAGGCTGCCCTTCACTGTTTTAGGCTTTCAACTGAAGTGAATGTGAATGTACCAAAACCAAACAAATCCCAAAAAAAACCCAAAACCCCACACAGAGACAGGACACAGTTCAGAAATAAAAGCCTTAAATTAGATTTCTAGACTTGAATTTAGGCTCTGAAAGTTGGCATTTTCAAAATCACCTTTGTGATTTAGGCACACCGGTCCTGCTGACTTCAAACTACAATCCCGATAAAAGAGGACAATTTGATCAAAGCATTTCAAGCTGTCTTGAAATATAGAAATTCAATGAACAGAAAACCAGTGTTAGTTGCAAACACAGCTCAGGCTATTTTGCTTATCAATTTTGTGTTGGAGTTTAATGCAAGCACAACACCATAACAATATTAAATAGGGCACTGGACTTGTTTCAGCGCAGATGAGTACCACTAATTTAAGTATGACATTTTTCCTAGTGAATTTCAGACCACAACTGGGGGCAAGGGGAATTTAACAATTAATATAAGAAACAAGTAATGCTACAACAATATAAGAATATAAATAGAGAAGTATAAAGATTACAAGGTATGATTTAAGGTTTTTAAATCATTTTTATCCAGTGAGCAGAGACTGAGTTTAATATTTTTCTTGGCTAAGAGGCATGCACAAAGAGGGTCTGTCGACACAGCAAAGTTATTTCGAAATAACGGCCATTATTTTTAAATAACTTTACTAACGTCTACACAGCCAAACCGCTATTTTGAAATTAATTCAAAATAGCGGAGCGCTTATTTCGAATTTGGAAACCTCATTCCACGAAGAACAGCAGCAAATTCGAAATAGCTATTTCGAAATAAGTGCTGTGTAGACACTTATATCAAAATAGGGGGCCTCCAGCCTTCCCAGGGTGCCCTGGTGGCCACTCCAGCCTCAACCAAGAACACTCCTCTCCCTCCCCGGAGCCCCTAAAAGGGGTTGACTCTAGCCACAGCGCCTGTGCTAGCTCTAAGCCTGCCAGCCCAGAGCCAGCAGTCACTGCCCCGACCCAGTGGCCCCAAAACATGAGCCAGCAAGCCACTAGCAGCCAGCCCTCCACTGCTCCCCAGGAGCAGTCTGCCAGCTCCCAGGAGCCTGCCAGGGCCTGGAGAAGGCAGGCGCCTTCCTGGTCCAGGGTGGAGATCATGGACCTTATTCAGGTTTGGGGGGATGCCCCCAACGTCCATGATCTCTGCACTAGACTGAGGAACGCGGCTGTCTATGGCAGGATAGCTGCCAGTCTGGCCACCAAAGGCCACATGCGATCCCAGGAGCAGGTCTGCATGACAATCAAATTGGTCCGGCGAGACCCCTAACCCTGAGCTTTTCCTCCTTCTTCTTCCCCTTGCTTCCCCCTTCCAGCTCCCTCCTCCCAGGTTTCCCCCTCCCCTCTCCCACCCTTTCTCCTCCCCTCTCCTGCCTCCTTTCCCCAGTCTCACCAGAGTTTCATCCCCCCCCGCCGCCAGTTTTGTTAAATAAAGAGAGTTTGTGTTCATGAAAATACGTGTATTTTATCTGACATCAGGAAGGGGGGTTATGGAGGGGTAAGTGGAAGGACGTGAGGGAGGAATGAGGCACAAGCCCCCAGTGGGGGAGACCAGGGAGGCTCTTAGTGCTCCTCAGGGTGGAAGCTCTCCCTCAGGGCCTCCTGGATACTGACAGTCCCCCGATGGACCTCCCGGATGGCAGCCTGCAGAAAGTGCAGCCAGGCTCGCAGCAATGCATCCACGAGAAGCACCAGAGTGCCCAGGGGCAGCTCTGGCTCCATGTTGCAGAGTGCTGTGGTGTCCTGAGTGAGGGCAACCAGAGCACGCAGAGACAAAATGCTTTGCTGTCCCTCATCGAGGTAGGCAAGCAAGCAGGGAAAGCTGAGAACCGGCTGTCCGGGATGGGGTGGGGGTGGGGGGGTCCCTTTAAGCACAGGCCTCAGATAGCCTCAGACAGCAGCCACACAAAGTAACTCCTGACCTGATACCCTGCCAGACCTGGTTCCGGTCAGCCTTAAATGCGATTCAGCGTACACTCAGTGTGGACGCGCTATTTCGAAATGCATTTTGTGTGTAGACGCATTATTTCAAAATAAAGCTGTAGTGTAGACATACCCAGAGAGAGAGAGAGAGAGAGAGAGAGAGAAAGCACATGTGTATGAGTGGGCAGGTGTATGAATGTGCAGATCAATGTAAACAAATCAAGTGATTTTCTTCTTTCACCACAGGAATTTTGGGGTCTCATTTCTATAATATGACTCTCTTCAACTGGTGTTGATTGTTTTCTGACCCTGCCACTAATGCTACTCTATAAACTCACTACTGAGAGGCTTTATTAAGATGTATATTAAACAACTCCTGTATTTCAGTGACCAAGAGCATTACTTACTATAGCTTTAGTACCATCACCCTAAGACCAGAAATCCTGGGGTTGTATTTATGCACAGGTCCTTAATATTGATGCTTTAACACCACTTCCACATCAGGCTCCCAAGAGGACAGGTTCCAGTGTTTTCAATCAGAGGTGCAAGACCTACAGCCAAGTCTGATGATGATAGTTTAGCCTAAGTTACAAACCAGTGAACCAGACAAATGCCAGGCTCTATCTTATTGCCACAGGCAGTAAGAGAAAACTAAGGGAGGGATGAGGCCTTCCTGAACTCACAAACATGAAGCCCATGGGAACCACACTAAAACAAACCCCAAGATCCAATGCTCCACTTTAGTCTGTTAAAAGACTTTCTTCAGAAATGGTAAAAGATTTAAAAAAAAATTACTTTTATAAATCCCCAGAGGCCTCCAGCAGATGCTTCATTCTGTATGGCAGCCACTCTGGGGTCTTCATGCTCTTCTGGGAAAGTTATTGCAGAGCCACTTCCAGTTCCAGGTACCAGAGAAGATGGGAAAGTTGTTTGTTGACTAACAGGATTTGTCAAGACACCTGATAACCCAAACAAGTCACATACAAACATTCATATATCTTATCACAATTAATTTGCTAAAGCAATATTCTTTTAGCAGTCTTAAAACAAAGGAGAGGCTGGAATCAAAAAAGCACCACATGACCAGCCACCTTTCTATGGATTAACAGTAGATTTAGAAACTAGTGCATTAGAGTACAATGTATGGGTTCAAATAATATCACTGTACAGCAAATGGAGTTTTTACTCTGCCCTGAATGTGCATACATAATGTACAGTGGAGTATGGTTGGACTGGTTAGCCTGAGTAATTTTTTATTTTAGTTACATTCTCCTCTTTAACTTGGCTGTTCCTATGGTTTCTCTGAAGTGACACTTCTGTCCTAGACCATGACTACTACTTCTCAAAGAGCCAATCCCATTTTAGAATGAGTTAGATACAACTAGACACCATTTCTCTACAGGGAAGAAGGTTGAATAGAAAAATCCTAAAACCTTACTACTCTTAGGTTACACATGGTCAATAATGAGAACCTGCTCCATCTTACAAGACAGACCAAAATACTACCTGTGACAGAAGGTGCAGAAAATGATGGCATCAGCGGGGTCTGTGGTGCTCGTCCAGCATGACCTCTGGTAATGTCATAGGATGAAGTCATGGAAAATCCTGAAATTGGGGGTGCCGTTGGAGATGCAGAAAAATTAGAGCCAGGAATAGAGCTTACGGGAGGAGGTGCTGATAAATGGGGCATAGTGCCGCTAAAAGCTGAAGCAGTTGGAGGGGTTATAGAAGGTTGGGCAAGAGTTACAGGAGGTGGAATAGTTGAAGGCACAAATGACAAAGGCACTGATGACTTCATAGGAGGAAGTGAAGATATTGGGTGTGATAGAGGTGTGGAGAATGATTGAGGAGGAGAAGATTGGAAAGAGGATATGTCTGGAGCAGGGAAAGGACTGGACACAGCTAGAAGAGGAAAAACAAAACAAAATACAAAAAGGCTCATAAACAAAAACTTATCATAGCTTTAAAATTCTGTACAAAATAGCCATATAAAATACCTAAAGCTTTTCCCCAAAAAATAAGTTTGAGTTCAAAACCTAGCTGCGTGTAGTAGTAACTCCAGTTACTTTTCTGGAGACAGTTTACTTGTAAGTGATGCCTCACGTTCCATGGTGATGCCATCAGACATTAAGCTAGACAGCAACAGGATGGGTCAGTACTAGGAATGTGAATGGGTAATTGGTTACCTGGTAGGCATCACCCCTGAACAGGGAGGTGGGGGCAAGGAAGAGAGGAGGGCGTGCCAACTCCCTGTCAGCGAGCCCATGCAGGCTAGGAGCCGGCAGCCTTGTGAGGCTGGAGCAGCCGGTAATGCCCCCCGATTTAATCAGTTAACCAGTTAAGCATAATGTTTAACTTGTTTACTAATTAAAAGGGATTTTACATCCCTCCTCAGTACCTGAATGGAAACTCCCAAAAGTGACCTCACATGCTGTCAGCTGAATAGGCAACAACCTTCTTTTAAAGTCACTACTCATGATATTAAGAGGAGCTGTGCTACTGGAAGAAGCGTTCATTAGAAATTCTGTAAGACTTTATCTAGATTCCATTCTGAGTGATTAAATTCCAACTACTTTAATTTCACCTAACATGTAATTAGACAAGTATGATGTATTCTGTTATACTTCCAGTGCTAAACTCTTGGGTAGTATTGTGTACACTGTTAACAACTGCCACATTTTACCTTAGTAGTGAATATATTTCAGTAATGTGAAACAATTGCAGTGTAAATTGTTTAAATTGGCAGTATAAATTGTAGAGAGTAGTTTGAATTCTAAGATACATAATAATGTGAATTAACAAGAATAGAATACCTTAATCAAATAAAGTGGCTGAGGGGGAGAGTTAGGAAATGCTTAAATTAAGATTCTCATGTTAACATTATTGCATACTCTACAGCACATATTGCTATTATGAGAAAAGTGCCTATGTAAAAATAATAGTATCTTGTTCAACAATTCTGATCCCTATGTGAATTCAAAATTGTAACAAAAATAACTCATTACTTTTTATGAATTTTAGTTCTTCAAAGGCAATACAACTACTGGAAAGGAAACTAGATGCTAAGTATGAACTGGAGGGTCAGATATTTCTTTGAGGTTGCACAACTGTAACTGCATATTCACCAAAAAAAGGGGAAAATATAGCTTATAGAAAATGGTGTACAAACTAGAAAAATCAGGCCAAGTCTGCAGGTAATTTCCCCACATAATAGTGCAAAACCTTCAGATTATCTACAGCTCTAGCTAACTATTATTACGTCCTACTCAGCAATCCAAGCTGTCTTCCCCACCCACTCCTTCATAAAAACTCTAGATATACACTTCTGTAAGAAATTATATGGGTGTAAGTTTAAAAAGATGCCGCAAATCATTAAAGGAGCACACTACCAAGATTAAGGAAGAAATTAAGTTCTTCAAATTAGTCTGAAGACATGCACCTCAATTTATACTGATTATAATATTGCTTTAATGTGGACAAATTTTATACTTCAAACACATGAACAAAAAATGTCCAATTGCTTGGAAGCCTTTATACTAGGGATCTGAATGACTAGGTGACTACCTGATAAGCAAAAATGCTTATCAGATTGTCGATACACTAGTCGCTCCCCCCCACTTGCTGCCTCTATCAGAAAGAGGTAGCAAAGGGGGAGGAGGGAAGAGAGGGGCGCTCAAAGCGGCAGCGCCTCGTGGAGCCCAGGGCCACAGCTGGCCTGGGCTGCACGCTGTGTTTCAAAGCGGCAGTGCTGCATGGAGCCCATGGCCAGCTGGGGACTCAGACTCCAGCTGAGCTTGGGCACCACACAATGCTGCCACTTTGAAATGCTGTAGGGAGCCTTGGGGCTACTGCTACATTTCAGAGGCGGAGGGTGCCCTTATCGACTAATGGAATACTCAATGCAAATTGCATCAACTATTCGATTAGACAATTAATCTAAATTTAACATCCCTACTTTATACCTAAAGAGGCAGGTATGGTGGTGGCGGCGGTTGCAATGGTGATACCAGCAGCCATTGCCTCTGCTGTACTTGGTGGAGGAGGGCTGGGTGGAGTCATGTCTATTCCACTCTCTTCCATCATTTTTCTTCAGCTACAACAAACTGCAGAGAAACAAAATCTGTAATAAGAAACAAGAGAAAACTGTTTCAAAGTAAATTTAAAAAAGGAGCATGGCACAGAGAACAGGGTTTACGAGCTCAGGACTGTTCAAATACCAGCTTCAAAACGAATCTTCTGAGGAGCCCCGGGAAGTACCTTAGTACCTAAGTACCTTAATATTAAAAAGGCCGTACAAAATGTGTAAGAAGGAGGAGAGAGAAATGGGAGAAGAGGAGGAGCTGTGAATTCATTTGCATGTTTTTCCTTCCATTTCTGATCTGTGTTCTACAATACACTGGTAATATTAAAAATAATGCCTGGTCTCTCACAAGTCTGATAAATCAGGCAGCTATTAATTGCTCCTCAGAAGAACATTTCCTAAGAGAGCTATAATGAAATATAAATCCTATGCGAACTCATTATGTGTTAACAAATAGAGTCTTGATAAGAACTTTCCACTGTAACCACTATATCACGGGCTAAGCCGGGGTGGGCAATAATTTTGGAAGGGGTATGGTGACCTTATTTTCTGAACCACCTGCAGCTAGTAAGAACAGTTTAATTTAAATTATGAAACAGATTAAGTGTTTTAACTTTCTCGTGTTAGTTCATCAAACTTCATTTTAAATAAAGTAAAATATTATGTCCAACACAAAAGGTTTCAATGTTTTCAATAGGAGACATGGGGAACTCTTTTTGGATTTGGGGTCACTGACCCACAAAAAAAAAAAAATCAGTTGAGGAACCACACAAGTGAGAAGCAAAAAAACTCCTCCTACCTCACTGATGTGGCCCCAACTGAGACACCTCACTCCCCTAGTGCCACAACCTCAAAGGATGAGGGAAAGGGAAGGGGGAAACTAAGGTTCAGGGCTTCCCATAGACCAGATTAACTTTTATGGGGTTCTGGAGTTAGTGGATTTTATGGACCTCCTAGGCTCTGGACAAAAATTAGGCACAAAAATGAGGGGTACAGTGTGCGAGACAGGGCTCTCAGCAAGTAGGATAGGGTTCGGGTGCAGGATCTCGGAGGAAGCTGGGGTGTAGAAGCAGGCTGGGAGTAGGGTTTCTGGCCAGATGGTGGGGGCAGGAACAAGGGAGGGTGCAGTGTGTGGCCAGGAGAGAGGGTACAAGAACAAGGGAGGGTGTCGGAGCAAGCTTGGGGTGCTGGGAATTGATGGGATTGGGGTGCAGGTGGGGGGGTCTGGGCATGAGGGGGAACCGTACCTGGCTTCATGCTCCCTTGCAGCAATGGCTGCAGCCACGCTGTCCCGGCTGCCCTGAAGGGAGGCACGGCTTCCGTGGCCACGCAGTCCCGGAGGCTGGAGAGACCTCTGCTGTGGCCACGTGATCCAGGGCTGGACCCGAGGCACCGTGACCATAGGTCGCCACGGAGGCACTGCAGCTGCGGCTTGGGGCTGCCCCAGAAGCGCCAGTCAAGGCCCCGGGCCGCTCCAGAGGCGCTGCGGCCTGGGGCTGGCCCCGGAGGCGCTGCAGTCGCATCCATGTGGCCAGGGGCCGACCTGAGACGCTGCTACCATGGCCTCGTGGCCCAAGACCAGCCTCGGAGGCACTGCTACCGCAGCCACATGGCCAAGGGCCGACCCTGGGGGCACCACAGCCCCAGGCTACTCCATAGGCGCCACTCCACGGTAGCGGCGCCTCCGGGCCGGCCCTGTTGAGGAGCCTGAGCCCCTTCGCTGCCTCCTCTCCAGTGGCAGCGTGGGGCTGAGCTCCTTCCTCTCCCTCCCCTCATGGGATGGACAGCAGTGCCAATTCTGCAGGAAACAGTGAAACTCTGCCCAGAACATTAATTCTGTATTGTGCAATGGCACAGAATTTCCTGAAGTAAAGAAGTCACTGATCAAAAAAACTGTAACTCATAGGCTATTTGACCAAGTCTCTGTAACATATTGATTTGCAAGCATTATTTCAGATAATGCTGTTGATAGTTTTTTGGATTTTTTTTTAAATACACAGACTTACACACTGTCCACGTGGAATGAATGAACAGGCTCCACGTGGAACTCAATGGTTCACTATATATATTTTGCACAATGATTATAAGCTCAAGAGCGAAGGAACAATCTAATCAGAAAATAAGGTGTAAACAGGATACTTAAATAGAAATCTGTTATCCTGATTCTCCACTACCATGCATTCTATATAGTTATTTACATTTGCATGTAGAGCTAAGTGGGCAACAGCACTGCCTATTCCAGTGTTCACAAATCACAAGTAAGCCCCTAAAATCATGACTTCAAAATATATTTTGTTTGAGCTTCCCTTCTGGTTCTTGTGTCTTTGAGAAGCTCCCTGAACCAAAGTGTGTAAGAGCATTTCAAGTTCAAAATACGTATGGAAAAAAAAAAAAAAGTTTCACCACTGGCAGCTCAGAAGGGACCCTCTCTTAACCTCTAGTGAAAGAGACCTGACATTCTATCCTTCTTCATCCTCCCACCCTCTTCAGTAGCCTGGATCCTTCTCCAGGCTTTGAGCAGTAAGAAGAATATTTAGTACAGAAAAGGTCTGTCTGTGTCCTTTTGGTTTGTAACTATTTTCTTTACTACCATTCTGAGTGCAGAGCCAATGTAGTCAAGGAAGAGGGAGATGAATCTTAGGTAGGGATGTCAACGAGTAGTCGAATATACAATTAACCGATAATCTTGAGCTTATCGGTTAATTTTATCGACTACACATTAGGGATTAAATCGACTATCCGATAAGCATATGCTTATCGGATAATCGACTTGACTAGTCACTCCCACCCCTTGCTGCCTCTATCAGAGAGAGGCAGCAAGGGGGAGGAGGGTGCAGGAGCCAGCTTAAAAGCCAGTTCCTCCCCAGCACCGTTTCGTGGGGGAGGGGCAGGGGCACAGCAGGGAACTGGCAGCATGTCCGTCTTTGAAATACTCTTGCTACATTTCAAAAGCAGAAGCGCTACAGGAGCAAGGTGCCAGTGGGGACTCAAGCAGTCCCCCTCTGGCCCCAGGGTCTCTGCTTTTGAAATATACATGAGCACCCCTCTTTCCCCCACCAGGCTCTTGCGCATTTCAAAAGGAATGCGCGCATGGGGAGTACACTTGATTCCCCTGCTGGCCCGTGCTTCCCGCACCTGCTTTGCTCTTGCTACATTTCAAAGGCGGTGGTGCCCTTATCGACTAATCGAATAGTCAATGCAAATTACATTGACTAATCGAATAGGTGATTAATCTAAATTTAATATCCTTACTACGCACTCTCCCCATCTCTTGCTGACTATTTTAAGCTGGCTCTCCTCATATGCTGGCTCCACAGAGCTGCCTGCCACCCTCCTACCCCCCCCCCCCCCCGGTGCCTCCCACTAAGGTTGTAAGTGACTAGTCAACTACCCGATAAGCATATGCTTATCAAGTAGTCGAGTAGTGACTCGACTAGTCGCTCCCCACCCCCGCTGCCTCTATCAGAGAGGGGCACCAAGGGCCGAGGGGGGGTGGGGGGGGGGGAGAGCAGGAGCCAATGCTGGGGGGAGCCTGCTTAAAAGCTGGTTCCCCACAGCACCATCTCTGCAGGGGGGGGGGGGCGGGGGGGGGGGGGAGGTCCCTGGTGGCTCTTAATACATTTAAAAAAAAAAAAAAAAGGCAGAGCCACAGCAGGATTCTCCCTCAGGGCTGGGAGCTAACCCAGCTGTAGCACTGCAGTTTCCCCACTTTATCAACTACTCAAGTAGTCAATGGAAATTCCATTGACTACTCAATTAGCTGATTAAATGCAATTTAACATCCCTACCTCAAACAGAAGCAGTGAAGGGGGCTGACAGGAGCTGGTGCTTGGTGGGAGCCTGCTGCTGTCCCCGTGAGCTGCTGCCTATAGCAGAGCAGCGCGGGGGGCAGGGACGGCTGCCACAGAGAAGCCTCTGTCCACGGAGGGCCCCCAGGTTCATTGGTTAACCGTGTACTTGGCTGCACAGTCACATCCCTAATTAATACTCTCCTGATTAAGCAGCTGTTGTCACCAATCACCATTTATTTTTAGACCAATGAACTCCTAGGAGGCATCCCCAAATGAGAAGCTATCCTGAATACATGCATCCTAATTAAGGGATGTATAGGTGCAAATATAAATAACACTCATATCAACGAAGTGGGTCTTTGCCAACAAAAGCTTATGCTCCAACACTTCAGTTAGTCTATAAGGTGCCACAGGACTCCTCGCTGCTTTTGCAGATTCAGACTAACACGGCTACCCCTCTGATACTTGACACTCATATCAGCTGTAGTCCTTTTCATCTTCTAAGACTATGGCTACACTAGAGAACTTACAGTGGTGCCCCAATGCAGCTGTGCCATGTTGACCACAGAAGTTTCTAGCCAATATAGTGCTGTCAAATCAGCGCTTAGGTCAGAATAATTTTGTCACTTAAAGGTGGCTTTATTCGTAAGTTGTAGTATAGACATAGCCTAAATCTGTTACAGATATTAAATCAGTATTTCCTAGGTTAGATGGGCACCAAGTTAGTTTGGGGGTAGGAGAGTATAGGGAGATGAAAGAATTGGTGCTGCTAGGGAAAGATAAAGGACCTCAGACTCATACCACCCTATGCATATTGTTTCATCTTCTAATAAAGTGGCTCATTAAAATCCATTCTATTTATCTCACACAGACAACCTCATTAAAGGCCAGAGAATAGAAACAGCTCACAAGTACTGGGGTAAGGACTCAAGCTCTGAAACACTCTTTTGGGCCCCTATGGCACTCAGCTCATCCTTGGGCAAGGCAGAAAAGATCAGAACATGCCCTGATGCCCATTTGCTATTGACTTCTTCAACTAAAGGTCAGGTATTATCATTCTGATTAATTTATCTCGACAAACCTCCTGAAGAAGCTAAATAAATAATGTCAGTTCCATTTGACAGAAGGGGATTGATCCCACAGTTATTTTTAATGAAGATGGCCAGGCCCCTCATGGGACAGAGCCTTGCTGATGTAAATCAAGTGCCACGTGGGCACAAGACATCATGCACATAGAGTCAATAGTAGGAATGGATGGTAACTGACTTGCCCAAAGCCCTAGGAAGTCAAGTCAAAATGACAACTTCTCAGGTTTTCTAGACCAGCTCTCTTCTCAGACGCCTAGCATGGATATCCATGATCAGACTACCTCAAGGCACAACTGTTTTCTGAACATCTATTTGCCAGACTTCAAGTGTTTCACATTTAATCACCACCCCTGCACCAACAAAACTTCAGATACCAGCGAACAAGCAGCAAATGTCAGACAGAAGAGCTGGTCTCTACCCCAAGGAGTCAACAACCGAGACCAGAGACACCACAGCACAAAATGGTTAATGAACGAGGAGACCAGTCTTCATAGGATGTATTAACTCCTCCCTATTTATATACATAGAAGCCGCCCAACGCTGGGATTCAGGTCACTGGGTTACTCGACCTGACAGCACGTTACACGCCTGCAGGAAAAACAAGGCTGCCCTGAGCAGAGCTGCCGGATTTGCAGTGACCGCCCCGCCCGGCTAGAGAAGCGCCCCGCAGAGGCCCAGCTCGCATCCGTTTGGTGTCCCAGAGACTCCCGCCCCGCGCTGCGGCAGAGAGAAGAAAACTCTCGGCAACTTGGAACCCACGTGCGAACCCACCTCGGCAGCCCCGGGCCGGAGCCGCTGCAGCTCCCGGAGACGTGACGGGCTCCCGGGGCCCTGCTCACACTAAGCAGCAGCATCGATTGTCCGAAGCCCCTCCCTCCCCGCCGCGCCCGCCCGGCCGCCCGCCCAGCGCGGCGCGGCGTGGCGTCGCGTCTGGCGCAGCTCCGCCCCTAGCGGCTGTAAAACAAACCTCCCTAACGGCAGCAACGGGCCGCCGCGCTCCGTGAGTCACCCCGCAGCCGGCTCTGACGTCGTCGCAGAAGCTCCGCCCTCAGGCCCCGCGCGGGCACAGCCTCAGGGCTGAGCGCGAGCGGCACCTGGCCCACCCTGGCAAGGAAGCGGGCGCAGACCCAGCACAGCGCCTACAGCTCCCAAGAGGCTTGGCGGCCCCGCACATGCGCAATACCGCCCGCCGCCAGTGTGGGCTGCCACGTCTCTGGCCCGCTGGCGGCTCTGCGCACGCTCCTGGGGCCAGGCCGCTCTCGCGCGTGCCGCCCGGTCTGGCGGCTGCATCTCATTCCCCCCCCCCCCACACACACACCCCCCTCCCAACCTGGCTGTGGGTTCCTCTTTGGCGGGACCTTGGGGCGACGCTTCCGTGGCGCTGCCTCCCCGCGCCGCCGCTCGCTCCCCGCATCCAAAATGGCCGCGCCTGGGAGCGAGACGCCACCTCCTGCCACGTTCGCCTGTGGCGGGCGGGGCCGGCTGCGGCGCTGGAGCAGCGGGTGGGGTCCCGGCTACCTACCACAGGGCTCTTCATGTCCCGCCCGCAGCCAGCCCGCGCTGTACCTCCTGCTCCGCCTCGGGGCGGCTTCCCTCAGCCGGCTCAGACCCAGCCCGTCATTGCAGCCCCCACCAGCACTAAGCGGCCCTGCTCGCAAACCCAGCACAGACCTTGTCCCTGCCCCTGCTCCTAGAGACACCACCAGCAAGGCTGGCTGTGAAGGCGTGCAAAGGAGCAATTGGGTGTAATACAAGGAGGTGCCATTGCACGTGTTCATACCAGCCTTTCTTGTGGTGCTGCTACTGGGATGAAAGTATGGAAAAGAGAGGAGGCAGTCAGTGACATGCTGGTAGACCTGGTGCCAACTCATGCCAAAGGCTGCACTTGGCAACTGGGGTTGGCAAGCATCTGGGCTCCGGCTACACTGGCAGCTTCTTGCGCAAGAACTCTTTTGCGGAAGAATTCTTGCGCAAAAAGTCTTCCACAAGAGCGCGTCTACACTGGCATGTGCTTTTGCATAAGACGTGCTTTTGTGCAAGAGCAGCCATGGCAGTGTGGACGCTCTCTTGCGCAAGAAAGCTCTGATGGCCATTTTAACCATAGGGGTTTCTAACGCAAGAAATTCATGTTGCTTGTTTACACAGCCCTCGTGTGGAAGAGGGCTTATTCCTCCTGGGGAGAGGAATAACTCTTCCAGAAGAAGCCCTGTTTTACAATGCTATATTGTAAATTTACTTGTGCAAGAATGCGTGTGCAGTGTAGACAGCAGGCAAGTTTTTGCGCAAGAATGACTGTTCTTGTGCAACAAGCTGCCAGTGTAGACGTAGCCCAGCTGGTGTTCAAGCAGAATGCTTGGCAGAAAAGGGACTTGGGTATCTGCTCACCACCAGCAAAAAGTTAGTGGCGCGGCAGGGCTAAGGCATGGTCCCTCCTTGCCCTGGCTCCCCAGGGTTCCTGGGACTGGTTGGCTGGTCTTAGAAACTAATGGAGACTGTATCTCAATTGTGTATATGTTCTAATCTTGTAAATGATGTTTTGGTAATAAACTTTTACCTATTTTGTTATAATAGTTCTTTGGGGCTGGGAATAACCCAAATGCGGATCTCAGAAGGGTAGTCATGTTAGTCTGTAACTTTAAAACAACTAGTGGTCCTGTGGCACGTTCGAGTGTGTCTACACTGCACCATAACTCAAAATATGATAAGCACTTATAGCCATGCAAATTGCATATCTTATTTTGATGCTATTTTGAAATAGCTTATTTTGCACCAAATTTCAAAATAAAGTGCTATTCCAAAATGTCCCTTACTCCTCGTAGAATGAGGTTTATAGGGACGTCGGAATAGCGAGCCCAAAATAACGGGCTTGCTGTGAAGACATGGGATTGCTATTTCGGAATACTCGGGTATCCCGAAATAGCATTGCAGTGTAGATGTAGCCTTAGAGATTAACGAAAATATATAGAATCGTTAGCTTTTGTGGCAAAACCCAAATACTGATGAGATTTTTTTTTCTGTAAAGGATTCCTATCACCAAGGTAAGATTGCCTGGGTGGCCAGATAGATCCAATATGTATCCAAAGGGATGCCACATGACTTTGTTAAGGCTGTTATTGTGTTTTAGAAGTTCACACTTGTTACTGGACTGGAGAAATTAATTATAGAGTATACAACTAGTTTGGGCATGTGCCATGTTCCTTAACAGTCTTCCCTGAGATTCACACTCAATGCTGTGACTGACTCTAGGCAGCATAACAGGTTGAATATCAAGGAAAGTCTCCTGAAAGTGAAGTCTGGCACTGTCTCCTGAGGAAAGCTGGACTTTCACAAATAAGTAAAATGCTGCAGCATTTATTATATGAATTGATCCTTTATTAGCTGGGAAATGGATTAGATAAGTGTCTACACAGTCTGAGCCAAGAGGGGATTCAAAAGAGGCTCCTAGAGTTCTATTTTTCAGGTACAAAGTCTAATGTTTATGCCAGTTCTGTTGGTGGTGCTTATGACCCAAATGAAAATGGTCAACTTAAAACAGTTTGCACTCCAAGATCGAACTTCTACTGTAACAAAACCAACTTGGTCCAATTAATGTGGACTGAGTGAATTTATCTCATAAAATTGTTGATTGTTGCAGTACTTTGTTAATGATATAGTTTATCCTCAGAGTGCATTTTGTGTAGCTTTTTCCACAAAAATGCCGCAGTCTAGACCTAGCCGGAGAGACTAACAAATATACATATATATATATATATATATATATAGTATCATGAGCTTTCATGGGCAAAACCCACTTCCTCAGATGAGTGGAGAAAAAGGGGGTAACCTCCCAGTTAATGACAGAAAAAGAAGGGAAAGGGGGAGAAAAATACCTGTCAATTGTAGTGTGAGAGCTAATGAAGCTAACTGAGTGGGCTGTAAGTGTCCCATACTTAGGTATTGATGTCATTTGGGTGTTGAATATAACAGCCCATCCAGTTCATGTCTTTGTTCAAGCCATGAGAGACAGTGTCAAATTTGCATATGAAGGCCAGTTCTACAGTCTCTATGCAGTTGGTTTCTGAAATTCCTTTGTAGAAGAATGGCTACTTTTAAATCCATTATTGAGTGCCCACATAGGCTAAAATGTGCTCCTATAGGTTTTTGTGTATTACCATTTCTGATATTGGCCAAACTGAACAATCTCTATGACAAAGGTTAAATGGAACAAGCAGAACTACCCTACCCCAGGACACTGTCTTGATTACGACAATCATGTGGCCCATTGAGATGAAGGAGTCCACTCATGCAGTGGACTCATGCAGTCCACTCTGTAGTATATGTTGCCCATCGCTAGTCTAAGGTGTCTCCACTGTATACAACAAAGCAAATATTGCAGTCTATGGTACTCACATACAATAGCTCCAAAACATACTCAATTGCAGGTGGGAGGGGAGGTGACCTTGGATTGTGTTCTGAAATAAAAAGCTGGGATGATGATTGATTTGTAGTTCTTTGTGGTTCACCTGAAGAGGTGCATATTTAGGTGCTATGTAGCCATGCCAGATAGTTGGCTTATGCTTCCAGATATATCGTCTAACATATTTTTCTGTCTTTCATTGGCATGATCTCTATCCAAAAGGCTATTTTACCATTGAGGGTATGTCTACACTTCCGAGGTTTTTTTGAAAAACGACGGTTTTTCCAGGAAAAACTACACTTATGACCACACTGCAATTGCGTTCTTTCAGCAGAAAGTCAAAAGAATGCAGGGGGTTTTCCGACAGAGGTAAACCTCTTTCTACGAGGAAGAAGCCTTTTTCTGAAAGAGTTATTTTGGAAAAAGGCGTATGTGGACAGAGAAGAGGGGGTTTTTTTCCTCCAGGAAAAAGCACAGGTGCCCTGGTGGCCACTCCATCCATAGTAATAACAACTTAAATGCGAGATAGCATCCAATCAATGTGGACGCTATCTTTCGAAAAAGCAGATCGCTTTTTCAATGAGCTTTTACTGTGTGGATGCTCTCTTTTGAAAGAAGTTTTTCTGGAAGATCTCTTCCGGAAAAGCTTCTTCTGAAAGAAGCCTGCAGTCTAGAAATAGCCTGGGAGTGGTGAGAACCTCTATTTACAAAGGCATGGCTTAGAGTAGAAAGGACCACCATATCTGCCAAACGAAGGCTGGCTGTATGTATTACTAAAGAGACTGAAAGATCTTAAAGCCAGACAGCTGAATGACTTGAGGAAAGAGGCATGGTTTTATGGCTTTTATTTTTGAGTGTGTCCCTAGTAATCTGGGTTTGATTCAAGTTGATTAATTTTTAGTGAACCACCCCATTCACTATATTGTACATAGCATTGATTTGATCCATTGGGAAGGAGGTCACATAGAGAAGTAGCTCATAATAAAAGACATTAACTTCCTAACAGCTGCACTCACATCTGGGTTTAGTCACAAGTAATATGATTGTGTTAATTTCAGCCTTGTCTCTTATGTGTGTTCTCACATGGAGCACAAAATATTACATAACTCAGCATAAAAAAGGGCTCTGTATTTAAGTCCAACAAAAAGGATAGCAGAGATATTTGGGATCAGAACTGAGGTGCATTTATAGATATTCATTTGAAAGGTTGCACAGAGACCACCTGCAGGATGTCTGGCTCTAAACAATGTGACTGTTTAGACACATTGTTTAAAACTTCATGAGCACTATAATTTGTAGTTATATAATTATCCCAGATTCTAGAAAATAAAACTCACCAACAATGCATTGAGAAAGGATCATAAACACATGTAGAAAGCAAACAAAATTGGAAAGGACTAGTAAAGAAATATTTCCACACAAAAAAGGAAGTTATAAGTGTCTAAACTGAGTTTTCTGTTTAAGAACAAGAACCCATTCACAACTCCATAGCAATCTTGATTCAGAATAGCAAGAGAAAAAAGCCCAAGACAAGTCAGTATAGAAGTTACTGAGTGTGAGAGGGTGTACTTCTCACTGCTTGTCTCGTGCCTCTTCCTAGTCATTCTGGGAATTAGTTCCCAAGGCCAACATCCCTTTCTGTAGTCACAAGTCTCTTTCTCATTCCTATCCACTGCTACCTCTTCATGACTTGGCCCTGCTTATTATCTATGCTTACCCCTTCTGGGATTCTGAAGTCTTCCTTCAGCAGTCCTAGGCAGTCTTCTCCACTACTGTGCTGATGGTGGCACTTCCCAAGTGGCCAGCGGGGGGAACCCAGGTGCAGTTCCATTCCAGGGACCCTCAACACAGCAGTTCTGGGCATTACGCTCCCAGCCTGCACTGTTCCATCCCTGGACAGCTTCCTACCACTCCTGGGCCTCCTCACTTTCTCTGTGAGTATCAGCTCCAAATCCTCTTCCTTCTTCCCAGGCAGTATCTGCTGTCCTTGTCTGTTGCCATCGTCGTGGCTTTATAGACCCGTCCTCTTCCTTTCTGACTGAGCCTGCTTACTATCAATCCTTGCTCCCTAGCTCTCCCTCCAGGTGCAGGCTCTGGAGATAATAGGCCTACCTTGCCACCTTAACCCTTTCAAGACCTGTGTGAGGTGGACACCTATCATACTGAGATTAAACAAATGTAGTTGACAAGGTATAAGCAAAAGGTATTTTTGAAAGTAATCAGTTAGGGTGGGTCTACACAGCACCCTAAACTCGAAATAAGATATACAAATTGTGAATCTATTTCAAAATAACTTATTTTGAAATTTGGCACATCTACACAGCACCAAATTTCAAAATAATGTGCTATTTCGAATCATTCTTTATCCCTCATGCAATGAGGTTTATCGGGATGGCCAAATAGCGTGCCTGTTATTTCAAAAAATATTTTGAAATAACAGGCAGCTTGTGTAGACACGGGGTAGCTATTTCGGGATACCATGCAGTGTAGACATACCCTTAGGCTACGTCTACACTGCCCCCGTTTTGCACAAAAAATATGCAAATGAGGCAAAGCGTGGAATATCGCTGCACCTCATTTGCATAATTCATAAGGCTCCATTTTTGCGCAAGAGGCTTTTGCGCAAGAGCCAATCTTCCTGAAAAAAAGAGGGGGGTTTTGCACAAAAACAGAACGTCATTAATTATGTGAATGAGGCGCGGCGATATTCCACACTTGGCCTCATTTGCATATGTTTTTGCGCAAGAGGCTATAGTGTAGACATAGCTTTAGTGACAACGGGAGGATGAAAAGCTTTTGAAAGTAGAAACCTTCTCTTGTATTATGAGACAGTGGTTTTAAATTAGGTCATGAGAGGCACAGTCAAAAGGGAAACCAGGAAAAAATATTGATCACTCAGTACACAAGTGCATGAAACACATAACACAGTACAATGAGGTGATTAATGGGGTCTCAGCAGAGCAGAGGGGCTGAAGAGAAATGGATTCCAATTGCTTTGTTTATTATGATAGAGAGGGTCAGTAAATTAGTTTCCTCATCTCATTGGTTAAGGAAGACTTCTGACATTGGATGTACAATGTGTCTTCTGCTCAGCAGAAAGAGTGAGAGGGCAGATCAATTTGGGAAAATACATTAATTCCATTTGCATTTCAGGTGTGAAATTCTGTTCCACGTTACACCAGTGTATATCTAGAATATCTCCACTTACTCTCCTGGTCTCTAGAATCTATACCTGTGCTATTGACTCTAAATCCTGTTAGACAGTGTGCCAAATTCATTATGATAGAACTTTTATTTATTTAATTAATTGAATGTAATAGGCATGAGACTTGAGTAGATCCATTTGCTTAAGAACTTTGCTCAAATTTTGTTCTGAGTTACACTTGAGTAAATCCAGAGCAACACTACTAAAGTCAGTGGAATGACTTGGCAAAGATTTCAGTGGCATTGCAATTAAATTATACAATAGATTCTGTATATTTTAAATAATGATTTTCCCGTACCAAAGAAAAATCACTGATCAAATGGCAAGTCATTGATGAATCAGTAGAAATGATCCATGGTTTGTTTACAGGCAGAACATTTCATTTTAGAGCAACTTGTCTTTTTCACAAAGGCTAGGGAAATTGACATCGGTATTTCTTTCCATTTTACTACATGAATAGGATGTCTCTAAATTATGCATGTGCCTGCAAGGCAAAATATGCACACTGCTTTCAGGATAAGTAGACTTTGTTTTAAAATAGGGCTCTTATTTTGCAGCTGCAAAGAATCACATCTTTGCAGTTTTATAAAAGCTTGCTGGGATGATCACTTGGGGGGGGAACAAAAGTTTCAAAATATACCCCTACAAAGAAAAGTACAAAGATTTGCAATCTACTAAACACTCTTCCCCCAAGCTCACAAGGCGTGATATTGGTAAATCTTATCGTCTGAGGGGTTATCCTACCTAACACAACACAATAAAAAATCATCAACATCAGAAACAAATGGAGAAAAAATTGGAAAGTAAAATAAAGTTCTGTATTAAAGTGAGTTTGGAGAAAAAAGAAATTACTATTCAGGTCAATGATAGCTGGTAATATCATGTACCCCAGAATTTATTCTGCTTCCAATCCTTTTCAATAGTTATTCCAGATGTAAATTTATGGGCCGGTTATACACAAACCAGATCTTCTCCTCCTTTTCTACCATTGCTACGCCAGCCTTACTCCTACACTCTGGTGTATTGGGGCAAGAGGCAGCATGTCAGGAATGGACCATTAATGTGATGCAACTCTGAAAAAAACTAATACAATCCCAGTATGCATCAAGCAAGGTATTTTCCGTAGAGATGAAGACGTGTTACCATTATATGAGGCACTGGTGAGAACTGTGCAGTTCTGGTCTCCCATGCTTAAGAAAGATGAATTCAAAATGGGATAGTGCAAAGAAAGGCTAGTAGGGTGGTCCAAGGAGTGGGTCTTGCCCACGTGCTCAGGGTCTAACTTATCACCATATTTGAGTTTGGGAAGGAATTTTCTTCTAGGTCAGATTGGCAGAGACCTGTGGGGGGTGGTAGTGTGTGTGTGTGTGGGGGGGGAAGGGTTCGCCTTTCTCTGCAGCATGGGGCACAAGTCACTTGCCGGCTTAAGCTAGTATAAATGGTGATTTCTCTGTAGCTACTTTAAACCATGATTTGAGGACTTCCAACTCAGCTGGAGATTAGGAGTTGTTACAGCAGTGGGTGGACAAGGCTCCATATCTGGCAACGTGCAGGAAGCCAGATTAGATGATCACAGTAATCACTTATGACCTTAACATCTATGAGGAGGTATGAGGAGACTATCTACAATGGCATATGAGTGCTACTAGTAAATAAACCCAATGGTGAGAGATGGGACATTGAATGGGGAAGTCTCTGCGTGACTAAAGTAAATTTTTGCCCAGAATGGTGGGTCTAGCCCACAGGCTCACAGTCTAACTGGTCACCAAGAAGTTCCTCCCACCCTCCGGTCAGATTGAAAAACCAGTCAAGGTTTTAGGTATTCATTAGTTCAGCCAGAGGTTAGAGGTCTGTTACAGGCACCACAACCTGTAATGTGAGGAGTTGTGATCTGTGATGTGCAGGACATCAGACTATACCAGTGTTTCTTAAACTGTGGCTCGCGACCCCAAAGTGGGTTGCCACCCTGTTTTACTGAAGTCACCAGGGCTGGTGTTAGACTTGGTGAGGCCTGGGGCTAAAGCCAAAAGTCTGAATCCTACCATCCAGGGCTGAAGCTGAACCCTGATAACTGCAGTTCTGGGTGTCAGGGCTCAGATAACACCCTACACCCAACGGGGGCTAAAGCCCTCAAGTTTTGTCTTTGCCAGCCCCCAGGGGGATAAGGCTCCATCCTTGTCTCCCCTTCCTGGGTCACATAGTAGCTTTTATTATCAGAAGAAGGTTGTGGTGCAATAAAGATTGAGAAATCCAGGACCTTATGTTCTTATGTTCTTATGAGAAACCCTGGACTAGACAATCATAGAATCATAGAATCCTAGGACTGGAAGGGACCTTGAGAGGTCATCGAGTCCAGTCCCCTGCCCTCATGGTGGTCTCTTCTGTATATTCCCTTTACGTATATCCGATTTGTGTCCATTGAATAAAAAAAAATCCAAGCCCTGCTAGCCCAGTAGAGCCAATTGATTCAATGAACACAAATTGGATATACGTAAAGGGAATATACAGAAGCCTCTTGGTGAGCATTTCAGGTTGCCTAACCACAGTCTGACAGACCTGCAAGTAGCTGTCTTGTCACAAACCAGCTCTACAAGCCAAATACACAGAGAAGCCCTGGAATCCCAGTTCATCCACAAATTCAATTCACATGCTAATGGACTCAATCGGGATATGGGCTGGTGGGGACTCTATCTACTTAATAACCATTGAAGGTGCTAACAGCTCCCTGAGTGGTATCCTTCCTGTTTTAGGAATCTATCTATTGACTGATTTTTATCTGCTTAGGTTTAAGTACCCATTCTCCAGATACTTAATGATGCTCTGTCTCCCACTCCTCTCCCTTTTTCTTTCTCTCCCCTCTCCTATTTATTTCGAGTTTTCATATCCCCAACTCATAACTCTGGTCATCTGAAGAAAAGCTCGTGATACCATCTACATGTTTTGTTAGTCTATAAAGTGCTACCAGACCATTTGTTGGATTTTTTTGTGTTCAGTGAGTTCTGCTAGTCTGTAAAGTCACAAAGTAGCTATAGATATGATTTGTGTACATACGCTGACATACTTAAAACATGGTTACAATCAGAGCAGTAACTAAGAAAAACCAGTAGCTTTGTATGCAATAATTATGCTCCCTGTGTGTATTTAAATGATAAAAAAAAAATCCAAGCTCTGCTAGCCCAGTAGAGCCAATATTCATGGGTTTCTAAGTTCAACTGTAGTCTTAAGCTTGAAAAAATTGAAAGGAATAATAACATAAATCTTGCCACATTGCAGGTGCTTTGCAAAGACTGATGACTGAGCTAGATAGTGCATCCATTTTGAATAATCCTGTGAAAGGGGCAGTCTTCACCAATTTGTACTATACATGAATTGTTAGTATTATTAAGTAAAAGATGACAAAGCTTCATGAGTGCCATTCATTGAGGCTGATGGTTCTTAATACTTGTGTCAGTGCCCCTGAGAGATTAAATATTCTTGATTGTCACACAGAATCATAGAATAGTAGGACTGGAAGGGATGTCAAGAGGTCTTCTAGTCCAGTACCCTGCACTCAAGGAAGGACTAAATATTATCTAGACCATCTCTGACAGATGTTTGTCTAACTTGCTCTTAAAATTTTCCAAAGAGTCCACAATCTCCCTAGGCAATTTATTCCAGTGCTTAACAACCCTGACAATGAGGAACTTTTTCCTAATGTCCAACCTAAATCACCTTGGCTGCAATTTAAGCCCATTGCTCCTATTCTTAGTGGTTAAAGAAAACAATTCTTCTCCCTCTTCCTTGTAACAACCTTTTGTGTACTTGAAAACTATTATCACTTCATCCCTCAGTGTTCTCGTCTCCAGATAAACAAGCCCATTTTTTCAATCTTCTCTTGTATACCATGTGTTCTAGATCTTTAATAATTTTTGTTGCTCTGCGCTGGACTTTCTCCAATTTGTCCACATTTTTCCCAAAATGCGATGCTTAGACCTAGACACAATACTCAGGTTAAAGCCTAATCAGCACAGAGTAGAAAGGAAAAATTACTTTTTCATGTCTTGCTTACAAAACTCCTACTAATACATTCCAGAATGATGTTTAATTTATTTTACTACACTGTTACGCTACTGACTCATATTTAACTTACTATGACTCTAAAATCATGTCAGTTATTTCCCATTTTGTATGTACGCTGTTGATTGCTCCTACTTTGCATTTGTTCTTATTGAATGTCATCCTATTTACTTCTGATCATTTCTCCAATTTGTGCAGATCATTGTGAACTTTAATCCTATTCTCCAAAGCACTTGCAATCCTTCCCAGTTTGGTATCATTGGCAAACTGGATAAGTACTCTCTCTATGCCATTATCTAAATCACTGATGAAGATATTGAACAGAACCAGAACTGATCCTTGTGGGTCTCCAGTTGATATGTCTTTCCAGCTTGACTCTCAACCACTGATAACTATTCTCCGGGAATGGTTTTCCATCCAGTTTTGCACCTACCTTATGGTAGCTGCATCTAGGTTGTATTTACATAGTTTGTTTATGAAAAAAAATCATGCAAGAAAGTACCAAAAGTCTTACTAAATTCAAGATATACCATGTTTACCCACAAGGCTTGCTTCCCTACCAAAGAAAGCTATTAGGTTGACTTGTAAACACCCTGGATTCTCCTTATTTCCATTTTGTAGACTCGCACCATATTTGTCTTTTTCCTGTCTTCTAGAATCTCGTGTGTCTTCCATGACTTTTCAAAGATAATCAGTAATGGCTCAGACATCTCCTCATTCAGTTCCTTTAGTATTCTAGGATATATTTCATCAGGCTCTGGTGACTGGAAGACATTTAACTTGTCTAAGTAATTTTTAACTTGCTTTCTTCCTATTTTATTCTCATGCATCATGTCATAATGAGTATAATCAATCTCTGTAACCACAAAAATAGAATTACTTCTAAACACATATATATTATCAGCTGTTTCATTGCACTTGAGTCTTCAAAGAAAATCTTTCCTTTTTTTCCATATCAAAAAGACATGTGTAGGCAAGATTCTGCACAGCATTGTCATAATTATGTTAGCAATAGAGGAATATAGGAACTGCAACATGAGTAGAAAGTAGATTTTCCTTGCCATCTCTGACAATTATTGTAGATGGGAAAACCCAGAAGCTGTACTCAATAGGACAGTTATGAAAGTGCAGTTGAGATGTTTAAAAAATTATGTTTGAAATGCTGCTGAGGCCAGATATACTTTGTATGATCTGCAATATAAATGCTGATCACACATGTTAAAGATGCTAACGAGGCAATTTAATTCACTCAAATATTACAAGAATCATTACATTTTTGGAAGGAATATGTTTTCATGTTTGAGGCATTTTTGCCATTTGAGATTGTGGATTACTATTTAAAAAAATATATACATGAGGAAGGACTTCAGGATTTGGCTCTGTATTTGGAATTTCATTTAATCTGTTTAAGATAGTTTACACAAGTTTCTTCTTTAAGAACCTCAGTTAATTCCAAAGACTCAGATGCAAACGCCCCCCAAAATTATTTTATTTCTCCCTGTAATTGAACTCTTAAATGAAGCCTTTGGTATCATCCACATAAAATCATACAAGGGCCTGGTGTCCAGGTTGGATGTGATACTAACTTGCTACTATAACCCTCCTTAAAACACACTAGGGTCCAACCAATACCGAAGAAAACTTTGTGTGCAGAAACAGAACTTTCTGGCCAGATCTCACATTTCTGAGTCATGTAATTGAAGAGAGAGAGTAAAAAGCCATTTCCAAGCACATTTGCCCACAGCTAGTGTTCTTGATACAGTAGAGGCTATATGCCAAGCATATGGAAGAGAAAAGAGAATAGTGGTGCTGCTGGATGATTTCTTCCTACCTACATATCTGTAGTTTTATGCTTTTCACTGGTATTTTACATGGTTGTAATAGGATGTTGTTATCCTGACAAATAGATGTGTGGAGTGCGTCAAAAGAAATGCTTGCACATTATTTAAATCTTTCCATGTCACCCTCAGTACTGCTCTAAGTTTCACTGGCTTCCACAGCTCCAAAAGGATCATTCTGATAGGTAGGCATCACCATAGTACTGCAAGACACTTGTCCCCTTGCCATGCCAGTAGATGCCCAAAAAAAGCATAAAGAGGGGTGGCACAGCGTTGGCTGTATTCCATCTGGAGATTTCCTTACATACGTAAAATATTCAGGGAGCCCATTAAGCCACAAAACAACCAAAGTCGGGGCAAGAAACTGATCTAAACACTTTAAAAACGGATGAGCTTTGGTGCAAAACTCCATGGTTGAAATTCTGGCCCCACTATAGCCAATGACAAAACTCCCGTTGACTTCCATGGGTCCTGGATTTCACCCAATGACTGTTATTGAACTGACCACATACATGTAAAGCCTCACATAGCTTTTGTGGTACTTCAAGGTGTCCTGGAGAAAGGAAAATGCAGGCGGGGGAAAAATCAAACACAACATTTCAAGTCTTTTATTAGAAAGTTTATTACATTAACCTACAAGCATGTTTGGTGAAATCACTGGTAGTGAAGAGTAATATGATGAGCATCAGTCATCTTTGGAAAACAGAAAACATTTCAGCACTGAAACAATTTGTTTTGTTACAATCCAGATACAAGCCAGACATAGTTTGTAGGTTTTCTTAAAAATATATATATTATAATTCAATCATATCAAAGTGGAAAGTGGCGGGGGTGAAATACTGAACATATAGTTAGGTCCAGTGCTAGGGTACTAGTATTAATTGTACTAAAAAAGGGCAAGGTTTTCTGTACAATAGTTAGACAAGCACCCATCCGCTTTAGGTCATTTAAACTCCTATATACACAGTCTTTAATATAAAGCATTTTGTCAAAATTAGCTCTGTATTCTTCAGTATGGATCTTAAAGAGGCATTGCGCTACTCATGTAGCTCAGTGTAAGTGTCATTACTTGGAAACATAATCCTACTCAAGAATCCTGGTTTAGTCATGGCATTTTGAAAATCAAATACATTTATAATAATGTGCTCACCAATTTTTGTATTTTTAAACTTACATTAATTTGATTTGCAGTTTGTGTTTGTTAAATGCTCCAGCAGAAAGGATAGTCACAATGAAGGCTGTTCATCTCTCAGTTGTATGGACAGCTTCAATTAAAATTAATGGGAATTATCTGTGTAAGTAAATGAGATGAGGGCAAAGTTTAAGTGCAGCTGTGTTTGGGAGTAAAAGTCTCTGATACTAAAAGTGTTTGTGAGGTTCAGTGTTTTTTGAAATTGTCAGGTCATAGTTTGTCTCATTCATTTAACATTTTGGGGATTGTACTCAATACCATATTTTAAAATCAGCAATTAACTTTTGGCTTAATTCTGCACTTTATTGCACGGGTGCACAAGTTGCTAGGGGACATTTATCCAAGAGTTTCATATTGTTTTCCTATTTGCAACATATAATGATACAGGTGCCTCCTTCCATTTGTGCAAATGGCAAAGCAGGATCCCTCTCCCTAGTTCTCAACAACTCTTGAAAGATAGCCAGGTAATGTATCAGCATATAGATCATGTCCATAAGGTAGCATGGTATGCAGATTGGGAAGAGTTTAAATTCCCTTTCTGGGTTAGTGAGCATGCTGTGATGAGCAGCCAGGGCAGCTATGAGCTGTGGATGTGCTTAGGAGAGCAAAAAAGTGTATTTCAAAGCATGTCTTCTTGAGGCACTTGAGGAAACCTACTCCAGATGGCATAAGTGCTCACGGGTGCCATGGGAAAAATTCTGTATCCTTTGTAACATCAAGGTGGAATTAATATCAGTAAACATTGATTGGTCTCAGGTTTTTAACTAAAGATCATAAGTAAATTTCTACATTATCTAATGTGTTTTATTCACTCAAGTTAGTAACATGTAGATATTGTTCAAACAAAACACAGTAATTGTCCAGGCAACTGTGTGTGTGAGCATGTTCGCCCACTCCACACACTGATGCATATTCACAAGTCTTTTATGTGATGTATGTATACTTTTATCGGCCAAATATAGTCCTAGTGTAAGCAGGTATAATTATCCTTGGCAACAGCAGAAGTGTCACCACGTACAACAGGGCTGAATTTGGGCCTGTATGTATGAGTATATTTAGAGCATACACAATAGCCAGAAATGTCAGAGCAGTATTGTCATGTGTGTTTGGTTGAATGCATAATTTGAGGATGTGCACCACTTTTGGAATTCCTACACATGTTAAAAATAGTTTGCTTTGCTGTTCACCATTGTATATTATATAGGACAGGGATTTATTTTATGTTACAAGGAATAATTATTCTATTGGCCATCAAATTCAAATAACACACAAGTTAAGAGGAGACAACTTTTGTGAACTCACAATTGTAATGTATTGCATTTTCTATTTACAGCTTCAGAAACAAAATTTTATTTTTTAAGTTTGGATCACACAGTACAAACACATGTATATCAGTATCGCTACATGTATTGGGCACACACAAACCCAATCAATTGTTTACTTTAAGTGGGGTATAAAGCACTGCTTAATTTCTGAAACATCACCATTTATTTCTACGTTTGTGATGTCCTGAGCTGGCCATACAACTTTTACAAAAATGTGCAATTGCCCAGGAAATTCCAGTTTGTTTGCAAGTCAGCAAACATGTATATATGACATGAGCTCTGGGTGCAAATGAGCATCCCATGCATCCGTGTGAACCCAGTCATGGTGAGGTCTTCAGCTGTAGAGCTCTGATCTGTCACCATTTTAAATGGCAGCAGACAGACAGTATTTCCACTTCAGCCAAGGGAGTCTTTTTCCATCCAGAAACGTTTTCCATTTTTCTCATTGAGGAGCTGTTTCTCCAGCTAAAGGCAACTGGATGTGATTCTCTTAGGAGCTATCAACACCACAACATCAACAATTATCTTTGACTCTAACATAATCCAAACTCTCAGCTACAAGAGCCACAGTGGGACCCTGTGTACTGTCAGGGAGCTCACAAGTACCTAAATGCCTAACCTACCAGCTGGCCTTCATCTCACATCATATAGTTTGGATGTGTTTAAAGGTAAACTTACTTATGACAGGGTGCAGAGTCACTAGTTTGGGAAAGTGAAAAAAAACCCACCCTGTTTGAGATTATGGGCCACCAGCAGCAGGTGCTTTGCTAATATGATCAGCAGTGGTATCTTCAATAATATTGACATATAATATCTTGTCTTTAGAGTTCATATCTAACATCCCATTGAGAGGAAACAAGCAGTATAGACTCCCTAGAGCTACTGTTTCAGGCTATTTGCAGATTCCAGGAGACATTTTTGCATCAGTTTTAACAATTACAAATAAATAAAAACTTGGATTCTGGAGCACAACTCCACTTCCAGGGTAAATTCCATGATCAATTCTTCTTTCACTGAACTGCAGAAGATTTGGGGCCCTAACTATCAGTTGGCTACTTGGAAGAAAAAGAGAGAATGCCTTTGGGAAGGCTATTTCCACATGCAGGGTTAAAGGAGTGAGCTGAACCCCATACTAAGGATCTTTTCTTTCCTTTCTTCCTTATGGCAACTTATTTTGCTTTCTCATTATCCATCAAGAAAAATATATTGTAATTGTATTTTTTACTGATGATTCAATCCACCAGTTTACACTACAACCTAAGCCTACTTATCCCATCTCTGGTGGACATTATCGTAGAATCATAGGACTGGAAGGAACATCAAGAGGTCATCTAGTCTAGTCTCCTGCACTCATGGCAGGACTAAGTATTAACTAGACCACTCCTGACAGGTGTTTGTTTAACCTGCAATATCAATTCTCACTTTTACACTTCCCCCTCTTCCCTCCCTCCAAAGAAGAAAAAAAAAAGACAGCATATCTTAACCAGACATAAAAAGGCCAGCTGGCAAAATACAATAAAATATGTTTGCAATTATAAGCTACAGCACTAGAAACAGATACACAGTTTAAAAAAGGAGATACAAATTAATGAAAAATGGGGTATATTATCAAGTTATTAGCAATGCAAAAGACCAGCTTAAGCATATCTTCCCTACATCAACTATATATAACAAAAAAGAAAAGGTGCCTTTTTAGCAAGTATGCACAGAGATTGTTCAGTCACATCTAGGGGAAAAATTAATCAAAGCATTGTACTATTCTTATTCTATATTACAGTCCATATTACTTGTTTATAAAATTTAAACCTTTTCTTGCACTTCAAATTTACAGCAGTCATCATTTTTGTCCATTCCTTACACACTCATTCAATCAATTCTGACAAAAATAAACTGATTTCATTTACATATTTATGTAATAATTACTGATATGTTATGGATTATTACTTGTGTATAACAGGAATGGTTATCAGAAATGTAGTATATGGAGCCTTAATGCACCAAATGGCTTTTCAAGGATGGGTTCCAAAGCCTACTAATATGGGGTACCCACTGATCTTCGGGTGCTGCAATAATATTAATCTGTGCAATGCTTTCATCACTTTCAGAATTACACAGGCAATGTATTTCCATAATCAGTAATAGACATGAAAAACATTTGTTTTTTTCCAAATGACTGCAACATATTGTTTGGTTGCATCCAAAAAGACTAAATCTTTTTACACATCTTGACCAAAGACAATATAATCCATCACAATGTGGTGTGAATGTGAAAGAAATCTGGCAATATCAGATAGGGTTTTTTTTCTAAGTAACAAATGAAACAAATTATCTGTAAGAAGTGAATATTTGGAAGGTTTTGCAGTCCTTAAGGGCCTCTCTATTATGAAACATGAGCAAGTAAAAAATAAAAATTCCAATTTCAAAGTAGCAGAAATGGAACTGTTATCAGAACTGTTCTGCAAACTATATGTTTAAGCAAGTATGCTACAATGTAAATGTGTGGCATTGATGTCTGTCAAAATAACTATAATGGAAAATCTGATCAGGGTCTCTTCAGTTTGGCATCTATCCACGTGCCATATGTGTTTATACAAACCTCAGGTTGAGATTTCTGTTCAACATATGGCAATTGTCTACAGAATGGATTAGGAGCCAAATATGGTGGCAAAGTAGAGGAAAGAACATAACCAAGCCACTGTTCTCTGTAAGAGTTCCACTGTGATGTACAATGAGCTTCAGGTGTCATTCACTGCTGACCTCTTTCTCAGAGGACGATGGACTATCTCGTACTGGAAGCAAGTCATAATGGCATGGAATGTGACTGTTTTTGGGAAGATCATAAGGATCTTGGCTGAAAGATCCGTTGTTACTGAATGCGCCCTGGACAACACTCACCGTAGGTTCTGTGATAAGAGAGAATATACATATTTGGGTACTGGTAATAACAAATGGGAGGAAGTGAACAAACAAGTCTTGCTAAATGTTTACTGTTGTTAAAAATAAAGATCCTGTTCACTCAGCTCTGAATTCTTAAGTAAAGAGTATGTGGCTAAAAAATTCACTGGCATTAATGCTGCTCAGTTATGCATCAAACTCAACTGTGTGTGCATTTGTGAGTTTGTAATACAACACAATCAGGCAGAATTGCATGTCCTCTTTTCTCTTTGGGTAAGTTGCAGAAATCAAAGTGTAACCCCACATACCTTCTGGGTGGGGTGTGCTGTCTCATCTAGTGGCATTGAGACCGCTTACAGAGAGAAAATAATGAGACTGCTCTACAGGCTTAGTTCATGCACTAAGCTGCAGAGGTCCTAGGTTTGATTCTATCAGTTGGGATTACATAAATTCCTGCTAAAACCTGCTGCCAAACTGGGTTTTTGAGCACAGCCTCAGCACCGGATATTGGATATTGTACAAGGCATCCCCAGGGCTGGCCTTACCATTAGGCGAATTGAGGTGGCCGCCTCAGGTGCCAGACTGTGTGTGTGGGGGGGGGGGAGGGGAATGCCACTAGGCCCCAGAGTGTAGAAAATTGTGTCTGCTGCTGGTGCATATGGGGGCGTCATTTGAGTTCTCCGCCTCAGGTGCCAAAATGTTGTGGGCCGGCCCTGGGCATCCCATGGAAATCTGCACACTAATCCTCAAGCAGAGACCATAGAGTACTGTGCAGCTACTTGTCTTTCTCTCTCACACAGATTCATCAGTCATGTCCCAACCTTCTTCATCCCACAGATTCCACTCTCCATGAGACCCCAGAGAGAGAGACCATGGAATAGACAGTCCTTAGCAAGACAATGGACACCTTCATGGGTGAAATTTCCACACAGGAACAGAAAGGGAAAGTTAGGTTCTTACAAGGTATGTAGCAGCTGAAATTCTGAAATTTTGATTAAACTTTAAACAACTTTTTTTCAGAGCATCTTCCCTCAGAGGTAACAGATGATGTGGACATCGTTCAATCTGTTAGGAGAATTCTAAAATATACAGTACATATCCCTTTTCAGAATCACATAAATCCGTGTTGCTAATGCACTTTAGAATAATTAAGCAATGTACAGAGAACTACACTGTGAGCTACTATTTTGCTTCTATTTTATTTACACAGCAATGCTATGACTTTTTTAAAAGCTGTGATCTTGTCTATTAGAAAGATCTTTCTAATAGACAAAATTTCTAATAGACTTTAAGATTTCTAAGTAGAAATCTTAAAGTATTTCAATCCAGCTAGTAAGTAATAGTGATCTTGTTGCCTGCCTAGTCTGTATGACTTAAGAAAGGAATCATGGTCTTGTTATTAAGGCATTGGACCATCAGTCAGGAAATTTGGTCTGTGACCTTAGGTAAGTCATTTAAATATTCTTCCAGTTTTCTCAGGACTGTAACAACTCCTCAGGGCCCACCATGGAAAAAAACCCAGGATTTGTAGCGTTACTGGTAGGAGGACAGGGATGAGGTGTGAGAGACAGGACACACAATGTCTGCAAATCACAGAGCGCTTCTGCCATTGTTACCCAACAGGGTTAACCATACTCAGGACTGGAAAATCTGGTCCAGGGCTCAGCAATGTGCCAGTGAGAAGCTAACCAATATGTCCCATTGCTCCTTTAAGAAGGGCAAGAATATGGCTTTCTGTCAGAGATATTTAGATAGATGGCATTTGTTTAAACAACTGAAACGACGGTATTTGAAGCCATCTTCTCTGTGAATCGCTTCACAAGTTTGAAAAGAACAAGATTTTTCTAATAATTACCATGTATAGACCCTGAAAGTGTATCTTATTTTTTTTTTGTTTTGGCTGAGTCTGTGCTGAAGAGTTAATGTCTTCAGGTCACCTTTTTGGTGTGAGAACAGCCCCCTTGGTTACCTCTTCTGTCATTCTTTGGGCAGTCACAACTCTGTAGTATGTGCCCATCAGTGAGTCCACCCCCTTCAGCACATATAAAATAGTCCAAAAAAAAAAAAAAGGGAAAATATTTCACTAACTCCCTTCATTGTGTGGGAGAGGGAAGCAGTCTCTCATTCCCTGCAGGCAGCCTCATTCCCACTCTCAGCGTGAGTAAAGATCAAGGCTTAATCCTGGGGGAAATTTCAACAAAGAAGCAGCCCAACTCATCTGCTTCCTCAAAGGCTTGGGCAGGCAGGGTTTGCAAGCAATACGTCAGTTAGTGCCACAGGGCCCTCACTTCCGGAACTCTGAGCCCTCTCTGCTTGTTCTGAGTGCCACTCTGACTGCTCAGAGTTCCTTCCTTTTAAGGGCCCACCTTCAGGCCTGACAAGCATAAGTGGTGAGCTGGGCCTGATTGTGACCACAGCAGTTCCTTATCCCTTGTCCGTCTGGTGAGGACTCACCTACCTCACCACAGCTTTATTCAAAGGAAAAATCTTGCGCACTGTTTCCTTATCATGCACAGCCTAACAATGTGGTTGGTACTTACCAACTTCATAGACATTCTTGTTGGCTGAAGCAGAGTTGCTGATCTCTGCATATGGGGAGTCCCTCCGTGCCGGTGACTTCATTTCAACATATCCGCATTCTGAGTTTTTTGGCACAAGTGCAGGTGGGTCTTTAATAGTAGCATATGGATTTTCAGAGCTACTTAATGAGCAGTTGCTTAAATTGTATTCTGAATTCTTCATTAAATCTGATGATAGAAAATATAGCACTGTAATCTTTTGAATATGCTGCATAATGTATAAGCATAAATATTGTGACTAAATAAAGCAAAATAACCATCAGTTCTACAAACTGCACACCAAATAGATCAGCTATTTTGAGTTTTGCACAGTATCTCATAAATCAACAACTATATAGAAATTTGTTACAATATTTTCCCAAATTTGTTTTACACAGTGATTAATAGTTACTTCACCAGTTCTGCTTCTTATGGGCCTGATTTTGCCTTGGGTTGAGTTCCTTTTGCAAAGTTCTTATCTCATTAAAGTTGATTCTGGTACTAAGGGTAATTTGTAGGATCAGGCTATGACTGACAATTTTAGAACACTTGTGTCTTTGAAGGTGCTGCACACATGACACATAAGTAAACATTACAATTACGGAAGGGATTGAACTGACAGACAGTTCCTTACTAACTAGGAGCTGGAGGCAAGGTACTTTTAGTGAGGGGCCACTTTGTTCTGCCAGTGCCTTGATTGGTAAACATCAAAACATGCTAAGAGTCAGCTTTTTTCCATCTATTTCCCTAGTGGTAAGGTTGGAGGAGGAAAGAATGAGCAGAGGTCGATGGGTTAGTCCATTTGGGGTGTGACTAGAGTGATAAAGTTTTGGAATGCAAAGAGTTTTCTTGGGCTGGGAAGACATTGTGAGAGTTTCTTTTTCTTTGCAGATTTGCAGCCAAGACTTTCAGAGCTGACTACTGGGGTCTGGTCTATGCTTAAAAGTTAAGTTGACAAAACCACATTCCTGAGTGCCACAGATATGTCAACATAATCCCCAGCATAGATGCCCCTATGTTGATAGAAGAATGCTTCTGTTAGCCTAGCTACTGTCACTAGGGCATACTCCTGCACTGATGGAAAAAACTCCTCCTTTGGAGTAGGCTTCATCTACACTATGGGATTATGTTAGCATAGCTTCAGCACCTAGCTGTACTGGTATGGGCTCCATAGTGTAGGCCCCTTGATTTTGGGATACAGCTTGAAGATGCCTTAAGGAATCTGAGTTTCAGAGAATGTATGGTCAGGACTTTTCAAGAACCAGGCCCCTTTAAGGAATCTCAAATGAAGTACCCCAAAATGTCTGAAGAACATTCAGTGAATCCTTTACTTCAACACATTACGTACTTAAATATTATAATCTGTTGCTTCAATTAAATGATATTGTATTATACAAATTCTCTATGACATAGCTGCTCTTGTCCGCAAACTTAGTTCCCCCATTTTCAGATACCTGGAAAAAAATGAGCCTTTTGGTGAGACTTGCAGGTAATCAGAATTAGGCTGTGTCAGACCAAGGAGAGAAGCAAATTCCATATCTGTAGTGCCCTGACAGACTATGTCATGTCAGCTATCCTGCTCATTTATACTAATGGGACTCCACATCTGCAAATCTCAGCTGTGGTGGTATACCATGGAGAAAGAGTGTGTCTCTCAGACTGTATCTAAACTACATCCCTTTTTCGATAAAGGGATGTAGATTAGGCACGTCGATATTGCAAATGAAGCTGGGGAGTACAGGATCTTTCAAAACGAGGTATTTCTGTTGAAAATGCCCCATCTAAACTGCCTTTTTTTTTTTTTTTTGAAAAAGCCCCTTTTCGAAAAAAGCGGCAACCGCCATTATGCAAACGAAGCACGGGATATTTAAATTCCGGCTTCATTTGCAATATCAACATGCCTAATCTACATCCCTTTATTGAAAAAAGGGATGTAGTTTAGACACAGCCTCAAGTACTAAGTCATTTACAGCTTTAAAGGTCAAAACCAGAACCTTACATTTCTTCTGGAAATTCACAGCCATCCAATGCAGAACATGGAGCACAGGTTAAATCTACCAAGTGGGCCATCACATTCTGCACCATCTTTAGTATCCAGATGGATCTAAGATCAGCCCTATGCAGAGAATGTTCCAGTTGCATAATCCTGATGTAAGTGGCAAAGACATGCCCGGCAGTTGCAAAGGTGAACATATGAAAAGACCAGTTATAGCTGCTTGGCTGTAGATTGAATAATAAAAAAGATCTGGCCATTTCTGCAACTTAATCTTCTAGTAGTGGAATAAACATTTTCTGAAGGGTATGCGGTATCCTGTTAATGTGCTCACATAGTGTCAAAGCACTGCAAGTTCATCCGTGGACACAGTGGCAACCACAGACAAGAACAGATTCTTCATAATTTCAAACACTGCAGCATTCTCGCATTTAATTTTCATTGCAATATTGAGCATGTTGCTGTGTCCTTGACCTTTAAACAGCTCACTGACATATAAAGGAGTTATTTTTTTGTCTTATTACTGCCAAACCAGAAAACAGCTCTTCCGGAAGTCTTCAGTTCATGCAGGAAAGCTCAGCTGTGCACAAAAGGCACAGCCCTCATGCAAAGCTTTACTCTCACTGGAATGTGATACGGGGAAACAACTAGAAAAGGGTAATGGGTTACCTGCCTGCCACAGGATGTATCCTCCCTCCAGAAAGAGAGAGAGGCAAAGAAAAAGTCTTTAGGAACTGTGGCCCACTTTAGTCAATGGAGTTACTTTGTTTTGGTGTCACTCATGAGTTTTCTGTTTAACCAGTAAATTGTGCCAGGAAGCAAAGGTGCAAAAGATTTGGGAACTGCACTGTTTGCTTCCAGAGCTAGTGTGATAGCACATCAGCTTACACAGAGGCCTGAATATTACATACTCTCTTTCCACAGAAACAAAAAATAATTTTAAATGGAACATTTAAATGAAATATCTGTATGTTTTTATTTAATTGGGTCAGAAAATAAAAACTCACCTTTCAGGGATTTTCCCATATATCCTCTGTCAAGTCCAAAAGCACCTATGCAAAAGGAGAGTCACAAAAACACAGAACATTTTGTAAATTCAATTGCAATTCTCTGGGCAACCATTCAAAATCTCTACAGAATTGTGTCATGGTTAATTTCTGTCTCAGAGGAGACAGATACACTGCAGAAATGGTATGACTGTGCACCTACATACTGTCTAGATTCATGGAGTTTAGGGCCAGAAGGAACCATTCATCATTTAATCTGATCTTCTGTATATCACAGGCCTTCAAGTAGACCAGGCATAATGTAGACCAATGTAGACCAGGTCTAAATTAAATGCCTTACAAAAGTCTTAAGTATATTACATTTACACAATTACGTTTTTCAGCCAGACCTGGAATCTCAAAAAATGACAAGATCTATTTTCCATAAAATTAACTTGACTGTCTTTAATTATACTCCTCTCTCTGTTGGTACTGCACCATTGGTCAATTTTGGAGCAGGGACATGGCCTTGCCCCCTCTACTATCAATTTGGCAAGGCTAGCACCACTAACAATGTTAGCTAACTTCACAGAAGAAGACCAGATTATACCTCCACCTCACAGGGGAAATCTCTTTTCTGCCATCCCTCAGGCCCACACAGGGTAATATGCAGCACCCTTTCTCTTTGTTTCCTTACCGAGCTCATTGAGGTACCCTCCATGTTTCCAATCTGCAGGAAGTGTTCCCGTGTAGTCCAGGACTGCACCCCGTTTTCCAGGATCGACATTCTTAAGATTCACAAACAGCTGATTGTTTTTTGACTATTTCAAACAAATAAACAAAAGATAATACTGATTGTAGCTGATTTTAGATCACTAACGTTTGCACAAGATGATAACTGGAGAAAACAAAACTAAGCCCAATGAGGTAATTTAAGAAATAAAAGCCTTAATGAAAATGACTTGGTGAGAGGTGTACCATATTTGAAAAGAAAACTTTGGGTTCATACTGCCTGTTGATCTGCATAATGGCCACCACCATTTTCTTGTTTTACCTTAGCAAGGGTCCTCCTGTCCATGTTGTTGACATGAGGTGGGGTTGTGCACTGTGTTAGGGTGTGGTAGCTAGGGTTGGTGAAGTAGTGGCTATTAGCGTTCCCACCATTACTGTGAGGAATGGTTTCTGAAAAGAAAGGGAGAAGCAAATAAACAGTTCAGAGGAACATGCTGTTGCCTGTTGAAGATACTTATTGGATACTTCACCCCTTCACTCTTTTTTGCCTCCACTGTTGGCAACCTTGCCATTGACCAGTTTTCAAAAGTGCTGACCAGAAGGTGAACAACATTGTGTGTGTTGCTACTACCATGATTCCTCTTTGGCCGTGTTTTAAAAACATACCCTCATCTGCTCTGACCACTTCAACTCCTGGCCTCCCAAAGCCCCTCGCTTCCCCAACTCATGCATGCCATTGCAGGAGTACAGAATGCCACTGCCTGATGTTTCATGCCTATAAAACATATGACAATGTCAGACCAACTCTGGAACAAATCCATGGGCCTAACTAAAACTACCCTCCTGGTTTTAAAACACTTCATGGCCTTGCTCCAGCCTAATCCATGACTCCCACCTCCTCTCTTCTCCCCATTCTCTTCACTTGTCTCATGCTAATCTATGTCATTTAAAATCTCAGTTGAAACCATATCCTTTCAGTCCTTCTTAAACCCTTTAAATATAGTTAGCAGAGGAACTGAAACATTAACACCATCACTGTATTCTTAACTCCTAAACATATTTTGCGGATACAATTTGTGTGAAAGATTCTAGAAAGCAAAGTTGCATTGTATGGTATGTGGTCAGCATTTTTCTTTGTCCAACAGTACACAGTTCTATTAGCATAGGTAGGCTTTATATATTAAATATATAGATTAAAGAGGCTACATTGCAACACACCAACAGTTCACAGCTATAGGTACTCAGAAAGATTCGCTCAGAACAATGACCGTGTGCCACTGATTGCTGAAAGGGGCTACCATGTGGGGCTGAAAGGGGCACACATACAAGCCAGTGTGTTCTGAAAAGCTGAGTTGCTGGCTCGACAGGAAGGGCAGCCTGCAGCAGTTGGGGATAGATAAATTCAGTGGACCCTTGAGAATCTCCTTCAATATGGGGAACCTATGAACGCCATTCCCCATGTAGATTAAAACGACTCCCACTGGTGGAACTCCCAAGGAAGGGTGGCACTAGAAACCCAAACTACCCTCTCTGAAATATAAATTTCCCTGCTTGTAGTAGCACTTACTGATGCAGAGAGGTGCCATCTGTACCTCCTCAAGCCTGAGAGGACATTTATGTAGCCAGTTTATGAAGAGGGAACAAATTATTGTGAAAGTTAATTGAGCAACAAAACTACCAATTTTTTAGTTCCTTTTTCTCTGGCTGGGATTTTCTTAGTTATGTTTCTTATACAGATCTACTCCTACCTGAAATAGTATAATCCGCATTGATGACCCTCATAGCAGGTGTATAGGTAACTGCTGGCATATTTGTTTCTTTCCCCTTCTGCTTGTGTCTATAAATGATGAATAGTGCTAGCAAGAAGAGGACAACCAGGACAAGAATAATGATTCCTGCAATAGCCCCAATCTGGTAAGAATCAGCAGGGATAGCAGTACTGGTGCGGCTTAAACTGTTCAAGTTTCCTACTATGATCACCCCAGCTGGAAAACAAGAAGAAATGAAAACACATGGCATAAAGGCATACAAGAATTATAAAACCAAGAGCAGAAGACTGACTTCTATTTTTAAAGCTCTCTTACTGGGTTCATGTTTAGAAATTTTAGTTATACTGAAAGCTTTAGGAGTGTCAGACCAAGCCTAACCTAGCAACAATAATACATGCAAATACTCTATTTTCATTTGACTATTTCCTTGGCTAAAAAAATAGCATTCAACCCTCTGGCCAAGAAATACACACTATACAAAGTACTTGACCCAGCGGCAGTTTTGTATGGCTTTATCGAGTGCAATGTTGCAAAAGATATCATGTCATGTGCTGTGTTGAAAACAAGCATATGATCCTAGATCACGGCCCTTCCTTCCTCCAGTAAGATATTAATAAGCTATCTGATGGCTGAAGATTCACAAGTAAAAATATTATTAATAAATAATCAAGCGAGTCATTTAAATACATATCCCAGAGGGGATTCATTGGTTATATACATATGGCATCTAAGAGAATTTAATCCATCAACATTTACAATACTTTCATAATCATTTTATTGCATGTCATTACCTTGATCACACCTTGCTCCTTTCCAGCCTGGGCTGCAATAACAAGTTCCTGTGATGTGGTCACAAGTTGAGTTATTCAGACAGTCACATATTTGCCGGCAGCCATAACCATATGTACCTGGAGGACACTCTGTGCAAAATAATAAAAAAATCAAATGCACATCTTCATATTTGAACCTATGACTATTAATTGTGTGTGCAGTAAATGCTACTGCAATATTGTAACATGACAGATACACGCATGTACCTTTACGCACCCTAAAGATTTGCCATTGTAAAGCAGCTACATTTATAAAAGTGACCAGCAGGTGGCAATGTGTTATTAGTGTTGGAACTTTAGGAGGGAAGAAAATATCTTGTTTAAAATGATGTCCTATATGGTCAAGCAAACAAAACATTATGTTCAAATGTTGATAACTGGGCCTGATTTTCCCACTGCCCTTATCCTTTTTTACATCTATGCAAAATGAATGTAAATTGTCTTCAAATCACAATGGCACAGTTTTAAAAGGCTATTTATGGTACACAGCAATAAAGAACCAGGCACGGTGGGCTAAATACACAAAGAAAGGTAGGGGTGAAGCTAAGTATTGCCAGGCCTAACTTTTAGGGACTTAGGAAATCACTGGGATTCACAAAGCCTAAGAAATGCAAGGCAAGTGATGGGCGATAAGCCCAACCCCTTTATCAGAAATTGACACAAGTCTGGGCTACACAGAGGATTCTTGCTCTGCTTGCAAATCTTAGCTTCAAACTCTCTCTTGGTGTTAGGTGCATGTGGCATGTTAACAAGAAGCAGGGGTAGGGGATGGAGGAGCTCCTTCATAACTTTTAGCTCAGTGAAAGACCTCTGGTTCAAGTCATTCTCATGTTTGTTTTCTCTCTCTCTGGCTCAATGATTTTTTCATTATTTAGCCACAGTGGAACATTTTCGATGTTGTGCCAGTGAGCAAGCATGCATGAGAAGAACTCTGGACCATGGTTAGGGCACTCACCTGGGAAGCAGCAGATCCCAGTTAAAACCTCCTCTCCCCCTCAGGTAGGGGGAGGAATTGAACCAGGGGTTTCTCACTTCACCACTGTGTTGTACTCCTCCCTCTCTTTCGCTATTTTGTGTAAGCTTGTCTATATTGGAGACTGTAGTGGAGGAATGTCTATCTATTCTAGGTTTATGCAATGCTCTGGGGGTTAAGCATCCAGGCACCTGGCATGTGGCTGTAGTGCACATGCTCAAAAGCAGAAGCACTTAGAGAACTTTAACTGAAAAAAAATGTAGGTGCTGCATGAGTTTAGGTACCTACAAGTTCAGGAGCAGCTGAGCAGAGGTTTTATGAATCCCTGTGGGGGTCTGTATTTGAAAGTTAGACACCTGAAGTTGTAGTTAGGCGCATAAATCTTTTTGTGAATTCAGCTCTCTGTGCGTAGAATGCCAGATTCAGACCTGAATACAATTTTATTTTAGGTCTGAATTTGATTTAAGCTGCTCACAGGATACTGTCATACCATGCTGTGTAAAATAAGTAAAACTAGAACATGAAAGATGTGGACAAGTTATGAGAAGTAAGCTACTTATGAGATTTTTTCATGAATTAAACTGACCACACAAAGACTTGTGAGCAGTACTACACAGTTGATTGTAAGTGTCTCTTTAATCATGTTATTAGTGTCATTTTACTGGTAGCTTTGGCTTTGTTTGGTATTACCATTTGCATACATTTATGGCTTGTTACCTTATTGTAATAAAACTGGATTACAGAAGTGTGATTCTTTTAAACAGGAATGGACATATCTTTTGGAACTTAAATTTTTGGGAAGAGGAGGGTGGAAAACTAGCGTGTTTTCTTAATGATTGTTGGTTTGTTTATTGTAATTTAAGTCCATGTTTTATTTCTCCCAAAATTAGAGCTGATCAATAAATGGAATATCTATTACATGGAAAATTTTTAAATTTAAATATTTGATTTTGTTCCAAATCAAAACAAAAAGCCAAAATTTTGAAATTTTTCATAGAGCTGAAATTTGGAAACAATTCTATGACTTAATATGAACACATTTTGCTTAAATAATGTCAAAATGTATAAAAAATATATATATATATACATTTTAAAATGTATAAAATAATGTAAAAATGTATAATTTATATGAACATGCAATATTTAATATTTAATGTAATATAAAACTCAAAACAATATGAATCAATATGCTAAAGTCAAAACAGAACATTTTCATCTTATCCAGATGATACACTTGACAAGATTCAAATGAAAGACGAAAGCCAGAATGGTTTGTTTTGACATTTTGCCATTGAAAATTCCATCAAAATCATAACATTCCTGCAAAACATCAAGATTTTTATAAAACTTCATTTTCTGACAGAAAACTGTTCCGTCAACATTTTTGACTAGCTCTACAAAATGTTAATTTTACAAAACTAACATTTGTTATACCTAATAGAAAGCTTATTCTCCACATTTGAAATTGAGCCTTATGAAGAGAGACTACAAAAGGTTTATGTACCACTCAAGTCCTAATTAAGCACCCAGAATTGGGATTAAATGAGATTTATGTGGTTTGCAAGCTTTGTGTTGATCTACTGAACAGGGGTCAACTTCTGGGGTAATATGATGAATTAGGCAAAAAAGCACCATTCTCCTGACAAAAACTAGGCCAGCATAAGTGAGAGCCTTCGGGTCTCACTTTTCTCTCCTGAATAACTCCACTGAAGCTAATGAAGTTAAACTAAGGTGAAACTAATGTGTGTGAAAGCAGAATCAAGCCCTATATATAGCAAATATCATGTGCCTTATATGCTCATCCTTGGTAACTCTTTCGACCTACACAAAACTATTTCAGAGATGAATTTGATTCTCAGTCTTCTGGTTATTGATTTTCATCATGGTGTCATGAGTGCAGTAGTTATTTGGATGAATTTGTTGGTTTTGTACGATTATGTATGTTTTTCTAATATTATGTCAAACGCTATAGAGTTACTATATCACTACTATAGGTAGCTTCAGACAGGAGCTTTTAAGTGTAGATGTAAATGTAAATAAACAATCAAAAAGATGTATATATAGTTTATCAGTCTTACTTATTAATCTCTCAGGCTTTCATGAGATGGAGAAACAACCTTAACATCACACAAGATAGCGTTAGGTCCAAATCCTGTGGTCCTTACTCAGATAAAGTAAGTACTGAAGTCAGGATCATTTTGGCTAAGTAAGGACTCACAATCACAGTATTCGGTCTAGAGAGGTTTGCGTTTGTTCCTACCATGCATGAATAATTTCTGCTCCCTACTCACTCTGTTCACAATGTTTCCCCATGAATCCTGTGCGACAGGTGCACTGCCCCAGTATGTGGTCACAGTCAGCTCCATTTTGACACTGACATATTAATGCACAATCTTTTCCATAAAATCCCAAGGGACACCCTGCAATGCAAAGGGAAAAATAAGAGAAGAGAGTTTTCCATGAGGAATATAAAAGTATTATTATTACTTATTAAAATAATTTCCATAGTGCCACTAATTTACACATGTCTTTATACAAAAAATAAATGAAGAGCTTCTCTGCTCTCAATTAGACAAAAAGACAGGAAAAAGTAACAGGAAAGAGAGGATGCAGGAATTACTGGTGATAAGCAGGTAGGCAGAAAGGACTCCTGGAAGAAGTTTTAAGAAGATATCTGAAGGAGGAGAGAGTAGGGGGCACTTCATGCAAGAGTCCAGGAAGACTGCTAGATGATGAATGAATCTGTGGACATATTTTCTGCACAGTTGATGTTGAAACATTAACGAGTAAAAATATTGTATCCCAGCTCCTCACAAAGGTGCCATGTCAGTTTGAAGAAGATGTATCACTGCAAAGAGATCGTTATTTACCAGCAGGAAGCAAAAGAACCATGATAGCTGACAGCTGAACCAATTCAGTGAATGTATTCCTCAGTGTTATCCATATGGCGCCATAATATGTGTTATCTCCTGCCACTCAGACATTGCGCTATTTACTGTAAAAAGCACTGTATGCAAAGCAGATTTCAGTGGTACTTTTCTGAGATAAAAGATTATGAGTATACCTGACTTAAGCATAAGCATAAGCCAAATAATAGCTGTAAATGTAATCACAGGATACCTATAATGAGAAAAATAAGACAACATTCCTTCTATCAACATATGACTGGGTGCATCAGCCCTGCACTGGCACACCAGGGATTAACCCATTTTTGTTAGCAGAAGAGGCCATGCCTCTCCTGATCAGCTGAGCATGCTCCAGTTGGAACCAGAGTATAAAAGGCCTGAGAGGAGCTCAGTTTGGGCTGACTGCTGGAGGAGGAGGAGGTACACTGGGAGCTCTAGCAAGTGCACCACTTGCACTCTGATACATGGAGGCAACCCAGACAGGGGATGTTGCATAAGGTGATGAGGCTACTGGACCACGGACACCACAGACTCCATAAGCTCAGATAGGAAGAGACCCAGTGGACTACAGGGGGGAAATAGCGTTTAGAACTGGTTAAGGGCTTGGTGTGTTGTCGGTGGTTCCGTGCTGACCTGGTGGGAGGTGAGTCTGCCACCAACAGGGCCCTGGGTCAGGACCCAGTGGAAAGGGAGGGCCTGGGTTCCCCTACTCTGGCTACCCTCACTTTGGGGTGCAGGCCTGGCATGCTGTATAGAGACTCTGCCCATTAGGCTGCACTATCCCTAACTGCAGGGCATTGCTCTACTCACTCTGCTCATTAGGCCGCGCTACCGCAAATGGAGGGGATTGTTACAGGGACTCAGTAAACAATGCAGACACTAGACCACATAGTCCCAAGATGTGGGACACCTTTTATACAGGACTGTGAGACATCTCTTTCCCGCCCCAATTTGTGATGGTGTGTATCAGCCCCACAAGAAAAGAAAAAAATTCTCTTAAACTTTGTGTGAACTATTGCTCAGCACTCATATGCAGATTTCCAGTCACAGCACTTCTAATATCTAATTAATTAATGTAAAGTTCTTGGAGAAAGATCCCAGGTATTAAATGTATTAGTCACGCAAAAACAATTCTAGAGAAGAGTATAAAACAGCGACCTGATGAAGTTCTAGTTCTGGTTCTAGGTAACATAGCTAGTCATGCCAGTACCTAAATTATGTGTTGGTAAAGCTTGTTCCCTGTAACCTGATGACTAGAGAGATAGGAGACTGGAATAAAATCACTTTCTAACACTGATGAGAAGAGGAATGTGTTGTTATGAATCATTGTCATGAGCAAATAAGAAGCTATTCACTTCACAAGACTTGATTTAGTCCTGGGTTACGCTGCTGTAATCTTGGGAGCAGAGTACCCAGCGGCGGAATTCCTCCCAGAGGAGGTTTTGGGTGGGGAAAGGTACATGTTAACTGCAAAATGTCTCTTTGTCAGGGACTCACACCTAGCAAGTGCTACCACAGCTGGGCACCTGGAAAAGCATTCATTCAACACGTGCACGGGCAAGCTTCCACCGCTGAGACTCCTGTGGGCTCCTGGCTGTAACTGAATGTTGCCTTCCTCTGCAGGAAACCCAAAGGGAAGGCAGCTGTGACCATCACCTATCCTCCTCCAAAGGTGATTTCCCCATGAGGTGCCACAGTCCCAACTAATATAGGTGGCTACAATTTTCATCGCTCGTACCAGCAGAGGCAACAGACGATACATCCTCTGGATTAGAATGGCATAACACTATTGGGAAATCAGTGAGCAAAAAGAGAGTGAAAAGAAATAATGGAAAATAGTATTATTAATTCATAATCATACAACAATATGAGCAGATCATAGGAATCACTTACTTTGGGTACAATAAAGGCCAGTCCATCCTGGAGTACATTTGCATTCCCCATCATAGGCACTGCAGTAAGCTCCATTATGGCAATTGCAGGTGTGAATACAGTTTGGACCCCAATGAGCAGGTGGGCAAGCTGAAATATCCCAGATCAATTAATTAATTTTATATGGCAAAGACACAAAGCAGCATAACATGCAAATGCTAAAACAGTTCTTTTTCTACCTTCTTCAGTCTGGTCAATTTCAACCAGAGAGTTTCCTAGTTTTTTTCTTGAACCTAACTAGTGTTTTACCCTTGATAAGAACAAATGAAACAACATTAACTGTAAAGAAGAATCAATGGGTGAGATCCTCATCTCAGTGCAATACTATGTAGCCATTATCACTGGTTTCTCATAGTACACAAGAGGCAGTCATATAAATCAAGTTTCTTGATTTCTCACTGGTTTCCAGAGACTAAAAATTTTCATCCCTCCTGAATATTACTGAACTAGATGGAGACATTGCGAATTCTAATCCTAGCATAGGAGGAGAATAAACAGGGTGAGAGAAAAAATATATTTTACCCTGTATTCTTCTCCCAAAATGTAACTTTAAGGCCAAAGCAGGGTGAATCAGTGATTCCATGGTTTAACTTTAGTTTCTTGACCTGAGGCTTCTGATTTATTTATTGGTTCCCATCAGATCACGAATCAATAGAATCCTTCCAACAAACAAATCATTGTAAACAATAAAATAAATGAAGGTTTTTGCACACATAACTGTGGTTTCAAATAATATTGGTGCAGTTTTGGAGATGGTAAATTGAATGAATTTGGTATCTAATGGTATTAATAGAAAGAACTGTAAAATGTCTCCCCAAATGCTAATTATTATATGTAAATAGCACTGTAGCAAAAGAAAAATTACATGGATATATGAATAAATCAGATCCCATTGAGAGCAGAGAGTGCTGTAAACATGACTTCTTATTTTTTGATTAATTATTCTTCCAAATTTCTATTTTTAGCTTAAGTAAAGAATTTTGTCATTTTTCACTGTGAAATAATTAACCTTAAGTTACTTTTCTGAATTTAAATACAGTCTTGTGGAAACAAAGAATTAATATATTACAGGAGAGAAAAAACAAATCAGGCACTGGAGCTTGATCCTTGATTTTGACTGTTAAGGGTAAGACAGAGTTTTCCCCATGATCGTATAATGCTTTGGTTGTCCAGAGACCTAATTAGCTTCTTAAAGGCTGGTCAGCTACTGTATATTTTACTAAAGGTTTGCATTTGCAAAATGCTTTATATATGTATAGTCTCTATTTTTGGGAAGTGTTGCCATAATTCAAGTTTGATTTTCAAAGAGAAAAAATTTCAAAGAGTATGTTCTTCCTTAAAGCTCAATCCATTCTTTCTTCCAATGTTTCCATTTTAGCTGTGAAGAGTAATGATGGGGGGAGGGGGGTTTAAAAAATGTCTACGTTAAGTTAGTGGTCAGCCAAGAAGGAATGTCAGATCACATGCAGAAAAAGGCTAAGGGGTTTCATGATGACCACCAGTCAGATGGAAAATAATGGTTCTGTTAGGGTATGTCTCGACTACATGGCTCCGTCGACGGAGCCATGTAGATGAGTTTACTAGACATAGGGAAATGAAGCGGCGATTTAAATAATTGCCACTTCATTTCCATCAAAATGGCTGCCGCGCTGTGCCGCTCAGCTGTTTGGCGGCACAGCACGGTAGTCTGGACGCACCGCAGTCGACAAGGGAAGCCTTTGTCAACCGCCCCAGTAAACCTCATTTCATGAAAACTCATGCCTCGTGAAATGAGGTTTACCGGGGCGGTCGACAAAGGCTTCCCTTGTCGACCGCGGCGCGTCCAGACTACCGTGCTGTGCCACCAAACAGCTGAGCAGCAAAGCGCAGTGGCCATTTTGATGTAAATGAAGCAGCGATTATTTAAATCGCCGCTTCATTTCCCTATGTCTAGTAAACTCATCTACATGGCTCTGTCGACGGAGCCATGTAGTCTAGACATACCCTTAATTTCTATGAGAACTGATGTCCCTTCCACAAACTACATACACTTCTTTTCTTGTTGTCACAAGTACAGCCTTAAAAGATGCCCCTGTTCATGTTGCTGACATCATTTTCTCGCATTGCTTCTGTAAGTACAGTCTTCTCTCTAAAACTAATACCCCCAAGGAGACAACAAAATGAAAATAACACAATAAGAGTCTGCATCCAATGAAGAATTTTGCCATTCGGTCCTAAGTTTTACACTGAGCAGTAGTAACAGTAGTTAAAAGTTGTGGGTGTTTAAAGCTTCTGAGAATTTACCCAATGATTTTTTTCCCCAAATTGATGAGACTTTGCATTGCACTGGTATACAGCCAGTTAACCTATGCTCGTCAAATCATAAGTAATGTAAATTAAGGAGTCAGATTATTATGGGATGCATCTCCTGGGAAACTGAACAGCTTTTCCATACCCCCAACTCAATATTTTCTGAATTCTGACAAATCAGTGTCTGAGAGTGTCTCAGTCATGCTATCTGTATGTATAATTATTACAGGATTAGGCCAACAGGTTGCTTTTATACTAAGCTTTGCTACCCATGAATTTATGTGTCAGAAGGCTAATGCCAATGATTACTGATTCAGATAGCCCCAGCATAAGGGACAGTAGGAAGCCCATATTTAATATAATAATGTATTACACAAATCTAAAGAAAAATAACATTTTTATATTTCTCATTGACTTCAATGGTTCATGATCAGATTAATCTACAGGCAGAACAACAAGGAATAGACTGTCACTGATATTGATAACAATAACTTCCATAATTTAAAGTATGTCCTGAAGATAAATTTGTTAATTTTCATGGGGTGTTCACTGCACTCTTATGATGGAAGCCATGTACATAGAGAGAAGGAAGTGCATGACTACTTAATTATGACGTTTGAATTTTATGGTAAATGAAACTGCAATGCAAATGTTAAAATGGCTTTAATATGGCATTTGAAATGTAATGTTGGTAAATATAATAACACAGGAGTCCTTATTTATTTATGTTATTTATTTAACTTTGTTCATCTCTTTTTCTTATAACACACAAATTCTAGGTACTGATATAAACTCTTGTCATTTATCAGTCAGTTACAAAGTGCTTCTTCAACATCAAGAAGAAAATTAAAAGGTACTGAACTTAGTCTAACTGTTCTAATAAGATCTCTCAAGAAAGAAAGAAAAAAAGGTACAGTACTTACGCTGAGAGCAGTCACTGCCAATCCATCCAGGGTAACATTGACAAGATCTGTCAATAGGATTGCATGTTCCATTGTTGGTGCAGGTGCAAATTCCAGCACAATTCTTGCCAAATCTCCCACTGGGACACACTGTTAAAAATTTTAGTGGACTTTTCAGTAAGTTACATTTGTATTGTTTCCTAATATTTGATGTCTTTGATCAAGAAAATTCCTATTTAGTATAATGCTGCTATAAATTCAGTCAAATGCATTTATTTTATTTATTATATATTTATTTCATTTACAAAGAAGGTTCTTTTGATAAAGAATATGATATCGCCAGAATTAGCAGAAAGGTAATTTTCAAATATAGGGGCTATCTTTTTGACCAATTGGATTCAGTTTTTACATTTACAAACTTCATGTACAAAACCAAAAGCCACTTTCCACTTTTGGGTAATGTGATCTGATAATTCTAGAATGCATGGAATGAAAAAAAAATGCTACACTTGGTCACTGTATACATTGCAAGGGTCTCTATTACAGCATTTACCTTCATTACAGAGGGCTCCTGTGAAACCAGGTAAGCAGTCACAAAGTCCAGTTACATGATGGCAGGGACCACTGCTGTGCACACACTGGGGGCATGCCTGGCTACAACGATGTCCATAAAACCCAGGAGAGCAAACTGAAATCAGAAATCAGATACCACCATTTCCTTTTGCACTTTCTACCTCACCACAATCTATTGCTCTTCAACAACTAAATGGATTAACAGTTAAATTCTGCCTTCCTGTCACGTACAGCTCTGTTCCATTTACTAGGTGTCTATTTATTGAACTACTTGTTATTGTTATTTTATATACTTCCAGTGAGTGCTTAATGCCTTGCATATATCTAAGAAGATAAAGGTCCCTACTCTGAGGAGCTTACTAACAGTCTGGTTAGTAACTGGTAACTTTCAGGCACTTGGCAGGGTGTTGCTACAATGGACTACCATACAGTAGTGACAATGAAGAACAGCACTGAATGTGTTAAAGCCAATAATGACAGCAATCCACATGACTCACACCCTGAGCAATCCCATTCATGTCAGTGGGGTTGCACAGGCTGTAATTCAGTTACAGAACTTGGCCTAGCCATGTATTCAGGCCATATTTCACAGCCAGTCAAACAAATACAAACAAGAATGTGACTCAGATCAAACATAGTTCTGCTTAAGCAGAAAATGAGAGGAACAACTTTCATGAATTATGTTTGAAAAATATCCATACAGAAATTAAAGGATAAGTATTTGGAAAAAACATTGATACACACAGGAGAATGAAGACAGACAGTTGTATCCTTATGTGGAAAGAATTTATTCTACTCTATTATTGATGTTTAATTTTTTTTCCTCACTTGTTCAGAGGTGGGCAAAAGGGATCTGCCAAGCGGGTGGATTCAGCCCACGAAGGCCCTGCTGCTCCCCCTCCCCCATGCCAATTAGGGCCCCAGAGGGCAGGAAGGAGAGTGGCCTGGGGGCTGGGGAGCATGCCAAGCCTCTTCCAGGGCATGGATGCCTAGTGGGAAGAGGGGGCTAAGGGGCTGGGCAGCCCTGCCCCCTTCCTGTTTGAGCCCTGCCTCTTCCTGTTTAGGCCCCACCCCTTCCGGGGTGGCCTGGGGCTACTTCAAAAATTTTTGAAGTGACCCCCGGGCAAAAATTATTGCCCAACCCTGCACTTGTTGGACAAATCTAAATCATTCCAGCCCACTGCTGTATTGGCAGAAAGTCACAAATGTAGTGTGTTTTCCAGTCGTTCTTTAAATTATCCTTTCACTGCATTCATTAGCACAGTCCAGGGAGCTACACATCACCTCTGGTTTCTACACAACTTACAATCAGAAACACTGAAGCCTCCCTTCTCCAGCAGAGTTATATCACTAGCCACATAAAGAGACTGAAAAAAAAAAAGGCCTTTTGCAAGAAATTTCTTTGTTTCTCTAATCTCTAATGGCAATTATATGGAGGGCCATGAATATTCACGAAAATGGGATTGGGGTGTGGAAGGGTGTCAGGACTCCAGCCTACGGTACATGCTCTGAGGCAGGGAGGGGATGAGAGGTTTGGGGTGCAGCAGAGGGCTCTGGGCTGGGACCAAGAGGTTCGGCAGACAGGAGGGGACTCTAGGCTGGAGCAAGGCAGGGGCTGGAGGAGGGGTAAGGCTCTGTTGAGGATGTAGATTCTGGGGCAGGGCTGGTGATGAGGGGTTTGGGTGCAGGAGGGTAATCTAGGCTGGGATCAAAGTGTTCAGAGGGTGGGAGGGGACTCAGAGATGCAGGCTCTGGGCTGCACTTATCTCCTTTAGCAGCTCCTGGTAGCAGCAGTATGTCCCCCTTTCAGCTAGCTCCTACATAGAGGTACGGCCAGGCACCGATATGCACTGCACCCTATCTGCAAGTGCCACCCCTGCAGCTTCCAGTAGACATGGTTCCCAGCCAAGGTAAGCTGTTCAGTGGTACTTGGGGCAGTGGTAGTGCAAGAAGCTGGAAGGGGGGCAGACAGCTGCCTCCAGGAGCCACATGCTGTCAGGGCAAGCCCCAAACATCACTCTCCAGCAGGGGCTCAAGGGCTGCATTAAAAATGACTGGCAGACTGGATTCAGCCCAAAGGCTGTAGGTTGCCCCCCTCTGCTCTAATCCCTATCTAATCACTGATGGGTAAGTCATAAGATTTTCCTATTTACAGAAAAGGCATATCTTCATTGGGCCCTGATTTATTTGAGTGACCATTTGTTTTCTTGGCTCTAGAATGTGCAAGAGTGATTGGTTCTGAGAGCCATTTGAGTGCTCCAAGTTCCAAGTCACTAGGAAGGTTTACATTTATTTACTGGGATAAGAGAGAAAGACCTCCATTGGATCAGAAATGGGAGAGAAAGGGTCCAATGACAAAATGATCACTTTTCAGAATAGAGAGAGATAAATACTGGCATCCCCCAGGATTCTGTACTGGGATCGGCGTTGTTCAACATATTCATCAACTATCTGGGAAAAGGTGTAACAGTGAATCTTAGGATCCATTAAGAAAGGCATATATTATAAGACATTATATAATAATGTTATATAAATCCAGGGTAAGATCACACCTTGAATTCCACATGCAGATTTGTCACCCCATCTCAAACAAGATATATTAGAATTGAAAAAGATACAGAAAAGGGCAACAAAAATGGGGCATGGAACAGTTTCCATATGAGGAGATATTAAAATTACAGGGACTTTTCAGCTTGGAAAAGAGATGATGAAGGGAGGGAGGAGATATACAACACAACCAAGGGTCATCCAGTGAATTTAATAGGCAACGGGATGAAAACTAACAGAAGGAAATACTTCTTCACACAATTCATGGTCAACCCGTGGAACTCATTGCAAGGGAATGTTGTCAAAGCTAAACTATAATAATGTTTAAAATAATTAGGTAAGTTCCTGGAAGATAGGTCCATCAATGGCTATTAGCCAAGAGAGTTGGGGTACAACCACATGCTGTGAATATCCCTAGCCTCTGACTGCCAGAAGCTGGTAGTGGACAACATGGGGTGAATCACTCAAAGATTGCCTCTTCTGTTCATTCCCTCTGAAGCATTTAGCATTGGCCACTGTCAGAAGACAGGATATTGGAGTAGGTGGACCATTGATCTAACTCAATGTGGCTTTTCTTGTGTTCCTAGGTTCTTAATCTTGTTTTGGATTAACTGATTTACTGAAAAAGTCCTTTGAGAGGCATGCAAATGATAGCAAGAACAACGACACCACGTACCCAGAAATGCTAAGAGAATACTAATACCACAGTAATGCCAGGCATTTAATATTAGGGTCAACCATATTCTTCCTACTCCTCTCCTTCTTTTTAAAATCCTATCATTCTTGGACTTTTCTGTCTCCATCCTCTCCTGGTTTTGTTCTTACCTTTTGATAGTCATTGGATGGGACTTTTTTCCTTTCCCTTTCAGAAAGCATTTCTCTGGTCTCCATTTTTGTCCCTTAGTCTTCTCACTCAAACCCAACCTCTTCTCCAGAAAAAAGGCTACTACTATCTCTACACTTATGACTCACAAACAGACTCTACTCTAGATCTTTCTCCCTCACCTCTTCCATGATAAAAAATAGAAAAATCAAACCTAAAAAACTAGGAAGGTGGTGAGTAGTGATTACTACTTTTGCATGGTTAAGTATTGTGCACATCCTATTGTTTCTGTGATCCTGTTTTTCTGCCACCCTATCTCAGCCCATTTATTTGCCTCCTCTGTTATGTAGTGTCTTTTAGCTTGCAAAACCTTTCATATTTATATGTATGTTTGTACATATAAAACATTTGTGTGCTGTATACTGTGTTAGTGCCTAGCACAATGAGACTCTGGCCTGGTTGGCCGCTAGGTACTTCTGTAACGTAAATGTTAAATGAACAAACAACAATAATAATAATTAATTTGATATGATTACAAGACCATTTACTATAACAGTAGATAAATAATAAAAGTATAAAATAATAGTAACAAGAAAAAGATTACTGATAGGAATTATTTGATAACCACACAAAGCACATGTTTTGGTACACCTGTACATTAGCACAATTAAAATGCAGAACGTGGGCCTGTTACATCATACATTACAAAAACCATACAGTGTTGTATGATACGCATATTTAAAAAGAAATATAAGTTTAAAGCATTTTCCTTACTTCTTTGACAAGTGGTGCCTCTGTATCCTGGTGCACACTCACAGATTCCATCATCTGGAGAGCACGAAGCTCCATTTTTGCAGTAGCAGGACAATGAACAGTTTGGACCCCACTGTCCCTCAGCACACACACTGTCACAATGCATACCTGCAAGCCGTTAAACAAATAGAGATGTCACCAGCAGCAACAGTGGTCAGATTCTATAGACCACAGTAACAAACAAACAGGGGAATTTGCAGAGGTCGCAAAACTACTCAAGATAGTGAAGTCCCAGGCAGAATTCGAAGAGCTACAAAAGAATCTCTCAGAACTGGATGACTGGGCAACTAAATGGAAGATGAAATTTAATACTGATAAATGCAAAGCAATGCACATTGGAAAACATAATCCCAACTATACATTTAAAATGATGGGGTCTAAATTAGCTGTTACCATTAAAAAGAGAGAGAGAGAGAGAGAGATGTTGGAGTCAGTATGAATAAGTCTCTGAAAACTCAGTGTGCAGCAGCAGTCAAAAAAAGCCAACAAGGTTGGGAATTATTAAAAATGAATCAACAGTAAGTCAAAAAGTATCATTTTGACTTTATATAAATCCATGGTACACCCACATCTTGAATAATGTGTGCAGATGTGGTCACACCATCTCAAAAAAAAAAAAAAAAAAAGGGTCTACTGGAAAAGGTTCAGAAAAGAGCAAAAAAATGATTACTGGTATGGGATGGCTTTCGTATGAGGAGAAACTAATAACACTGGGATTTTTCTGCATGAAAAAGAGATGCATAAGGGGATAAGATTGAGGTCTGGTGTAGAGAAAATAGACAAGGAAGTGCTATTTATTCTATCCCATAACACAACAACTAAGGGTCACTAAATGAAATTAATAGGCAGCAAGTTTAAAAAAACAAAAGTATTTCTTCACACAAGGCACAGTCAATCTGTGGAACTCTTTGCCAGAAGATATTGTGAAGGTCAAAATTATAACAGCGTTCAAAACAGAGCTAGATAAATTCATGGAGGATAGGTCCATCAATTGCTATTATTCAGGATGGGCAGGGATGGTGTCCCTCGCCTCTGTCAGAAGCTGGGAATGTGTGATAAGAGGCGGATCATTTGATAATTACCTGTTCTTTTCATTCCTTTTGGGGCACCTGGCATTGGCCACCATAAGAAGACAGGATACTGGTCTAGGTGGACCTTTGGTCTGACCCAGTATGGCTGTCCTTATGTTCTTATGGGTGAAATCCTGGCCCCATGGAAGTCAAGGGCAAAACACCCATAGATTTTAATAGGATCAGGATTTCATATTATTCCTTAATCATGCTCTTCTTCCTGCCTCTGCCTTTCTTGGACTCTGCAACACTGGAGCCCTTTATATTCCCACTTTGGTGATGTATGTGCAGGACTGGATCCTAAGCTCCAGACTAGGAAAGCATCTCTGCAGCTCTGTTTCCACAGAACATATGAACTATATGAGATTGTACTTCCAAGCTTCATTCCTGCTGAGCTTTTAAGGTCTGCAAAACTAAAGTTAATTAATGATTTAAGAACTTTTCAGATGCTTAGCTTCAGCTTAGCAGAGCTTAACACTTCCATGGGGCTGAAGACATCAGTTATCCAAGCTTTAATTACTTCAAAAGTTTTTAGCAACTCCCATGACCTTTACACAAGCAGACCTTGTCCACACCTCATTTTCACCATAGGTATGTTCTGTGCACCAGCTGCAAAGAGAAATGAAATGGAAAAGTACAAAATAATCCAAATATGGCATAAAGAACGGCTTTTGGTTCCTCTTCAGTGGTCATTCCAGAATAGCACTGAATCACAGAATCATAGAAAATTAGGATTGGAGGAGGCCTCAGGAGATCATCTAGACCAACCCCCTGCTCAATGCAGGACCAACCCCAACTAAATCTAAGCAGAAGCCCAGTCACTTTTATGTGAGGAAAATATACAAGACGAGACAAGACAAGCTACTGTAGAAACTTGTCTCCTGAATGTTAAAATTCTTAAGGCATGAGATAATTTCATGTAACAATAGTGATGGGGACAAGGAATGACTTCTAATTAGTGGTGAACTGATTACCACTAAGCCTCATACCAAATGAAAAAATGTGGAGCACACAAAAGTTTTCAAAAAAACACCACGTGAACATTTCAAAATGCTTAGCTGCAACACTCTAGCAAGGACATCAGTCATTCAGAGTTTTGTCTGTTTTGGGCATAAAACTGAATATAAAATTGCCATGACCTTAAGCCCAGTACATAAACAGGCATAAATCATAATATCAACTGGAAACTGGAATCATAGACATTTTTTCTTTATAAACCAGCAACACTAAATCTAACTTTCCTGATTTTCTTTCTTTTCTACCCACTTCTGAAAGGACCCCAGCATGTTAAATGCCAGTAAGCAACCACTGTGGTACTCAGACCTTATTGTGTCTACAGTACTTTGAATTAGCAACGGACGATTATTGTACTGCCTCTATTGACTGAATCATTTGGCTAAAGAAAAAAATGGACTAAATCCAGCCAGAAGCACGACTTGCTTTGTAAGTATTTCCAGCATAATATGGTTCTGGCCACTTATAGTCAGACTTTTCTAAAAAGGCAAAATAGAGAGTTTCACGTGTAATATTAGAGAAAATGTTCTAAAAATACTGACAAGTGACTATCTAGTGTTTGTGAAATGCTGAAAATGACCCTTGAAAATAAATTAACCTATTCATCCATGCAGGCACAATGTAATTTCCCCCCTCCTCAATCCCCACAACAACTGCTCTGCCAAACTGCCTGAATCTAATTAAGGAATGATTACGTCTCTGGTGAAAGGAAAGGTGAGTCTCCAGATTCTTAAATCTTTGGCCTCTCTGTTGAGATTGTTAAAAAAGGGGACCAAAATAGTGCCAAGAGTAGTGAAAATATCTATTAGAGTCCAGATACAGGTCACAAAACAGTCATAAGATAACAACAATCCTTCAGTTAATATTGATCCGAACAGAATTTTTATTGCCATCAGGTGGGAACTGTAGTTACATACCTGAATATGGACTTATTTAGTACCCAAATTTGAAAGCTCTGACCTGGGTTTCTGAGTTTGTAACACTAGCTGACAAATACAACACATTTCAGAATTAAATTGTATACTGTCTGCCTTAATTCATACTATTTGTACATTATCATACACAGCTTCACATAGTGGGATCCTCTCACAGTGAAAACATGTTTTTCACAGTTTCAGTGAAGGTAAGCTCAATTTTCATATACAATGGTCACTAGCAACAAATCAGCATTTGCCAACAGCTTCTGAGATTATGTAGTCCATCATGAGTTCTGAGTTATTAAAACACTGGGCTCAACTGAGCTCCCATGATCCGCACACAGAGAAACCTGTGACAACCATCCTACATGGAGACATTAGGGTAAAAGAGGCATAGAGTCCCAAACTCATCAGGTCAATGAATCTTGGTGGGCCCAATCAAAGCCATGGAGGAACAAGAAAAAAAGGAAAAAAAGAAGCCCTGTTCTCATATAGCGGTCATGGAAAAACCTCCATGAAGCAAACTTCAAAGATTTCCTTTTCCTTGTCCTCTTCTCATGTGTTTTCTGATGGATGAAGGTGATCAGGTGAAGAATTATTTCTTAATACTTAGCAAAGGAAAAATATTGTGTCTCAGGTACTACTGTGCCATAATTGTGGGCAAATGTTGCATTTTTAATGGTGAATGATGTATTTAGAAATGCATTTTGCACAATGTAATGTGCTGAAACAATTCTGAACTTTCAATCTGCTTCATTATAAATAGATTTTCATTATATCTAAGTTCACTACAAACAAGGCAGATTCCACTCTATTGGGAGTGGAGTCATGTACAACAGGTACACATACTGATTTAATGACATATTGTTATTCAGAGGAGCACAACAAATAACTTAAAATAGGAAAAATAGTTTTATTTTTTACATTTGCATAACTTGAAAACTAATTTATTTTTGAGAAAAGGACAGAAATTTTTAAAAGATTAAACAAAAAAGAAAAAGAATTCTCTGAGCTCTGGTTTTGTATACCACATTTCAGAAAAGAGAGCTAAGATTTATAGCAAAGCTATGAACTGAGGAAAACAAGATTTTAGTGGGATTTCCAAGGGGTGTTTTGACTCAACCTTAAACTACAGGGGTGCTAATTATATACCTGAGAATGAACACTATAATTTAAAAACGTGTACTTTCTTTTTTATGCAATAAAAGCATTTTGATATATTTGTGTGTTGCTTTTGATCCTGATAAGGAGATCTGTGAAGAAATGTTTTTGCCAGGGGTGCGGACAAAGAGCTCTTTGATGGCCTCCCCAGGTTGCTAGGCAATAGCTGAATGGTCATGATAAACTTCAGCTAAGCAGCTCTGAAGAAATGCTCATGCATTTAATGCCCAGTGCTTTATGCCATGGGCCTCACGTCTAAATCAGCATTCCCTCTGCATCCGTAATTGCAGTAAACGAAGTAAATAATTCTGTTCGGGTACCAGGGTTTTCAGCCATAGTAGCAGAATGTTTACATATCCCATACCCTGTACTTTTAATATTTTGAGAGTAAGAGATCCATCCAAATAAGCCCAGATTGAAAGCTAAGGGCTTATTTATTTTTGTCCTTTAAGAGGAAGATTCTATAAAAAATTATTTCTGAGCTGCAGTCACAGGGGCAAAACTATTGTTCCCAGACACGGAGCATGCTTTCTAGCTCACTCATTATCTTCCATTTGATTGAGCAAAACAATCCAACATAAAATAAGATAAATAACATGCTACTTTGCCATTGTATTTATACCCTATATGGCATATGGTGTCTCCAATTGTATCCTTAAGGAACGGGATCAAGACCTTTTTCCTCCTCTAACTCCTATATACTGAAGTTAATTTTGATACATAACAATGCATCTGAGAGCAGGATCAGGCCCACAAAATGTTCCATGATAGCTTGGTCTTCACTGAAGTCAATGGCAAAACATCCATTGATTTTAATGAGGAGCAAGATGTCATTCCTTGGTCTTATTCACATGAGAAACAGTTTTCCTTAAACTTACAATACTTCAATTCAAAAGAAAGCTCAGACTCCTGAGGTGGAAAGCAGGTCATCATGTAATGGAGAAAACTGAGGAAAGCTCTCCTAACTCTTTACTAGATGAGTGAGTGAACCCTGAGAAGAGACTCAAGTTGGGGCGTTTGATGGAGAGAGCACAGGGTTCAGAGGTAGACAATCTCAAACGGGGAGATGGTTGTTGGGGATGCCTTCATTGTCTCCAGATGAGAAGGGGGGACCCCTTAGTGTTAAACAAGTGGAAGCTGCAGAAACAGGTAGAAATTAAGTGTCTCAAACTGGAGGAAATATAGAATCACAGATTTTTTCATAGTTCAGATAATTTGGAATTGCAATTTGCACAACATAGTGCATTGGTACAATTTGGAATTTTACAACTGCTTTGTTATAAATAGAATTTCATTATATCTAAGTTCAGTTTAAATAAGACAGTTCAACTCTATTGGGGTGGGAGCATGTATAAGCAGAAAGGTACATATACTGATTTAATGACATATTGTATCTGAGGAAGGAATAAGTCTCCAGCTGCTTTTGTAGGGAGCCAGCCACCACCAACTTCCCTACAAAATCCCTGCATAAGCAGAGGCTGGTAGCACACACAACTTGTTTATTTTATTAAAAGAAGAACCCAGTTACTTCTAAGATGTCCCAGTTTTTTAGTGGGTGATCTTTTCTTTTCAAGGCTCTGTTGTTTCCAAAGAAGCCACCCTGTCTAATGACTTTTCAATTATCACATTCTGAACAGCCGCAGATAAAAGAAGTACAATACCTTATCTCCTTTTCTTATGTTAATCTACAGTACTGAAAGATGAAGAAAAAAGTACATAGAAGAAGTCAGGGTGCAGAAGCCCAACAGGTCTGAGGACACAATGAACCCACTGTAAAACATTATGGCTATGTCTACACTACAGGGTTTTTGCGCAAAACCAGTTGTTTTTGCGCAAAAACCCGCGGAGCGTCCACACCTCAAGCACGTTTTTGCACAAGAAAATCTACAGTCAATCGACAGAACAGAGAGCTTTTTGCAGTGTAGGTATACCTCCTTCTACGAGGCATAACTCCTGTTTCCGCAAGAGTTCTTGCTCAAAAAGCTGTGTGTGGATGCTCAACAGGGGTTTCTTGTACAAAAAGAGCCTATCACAAAAAGCACAGGTGTTCTGATGGGCATTCTGTGACTGGCCATCCGAACTTTCCTGCGCAAGGGTGTCCATGCAGTGGGGACACTCTCTTGCGCAAAACCACATCACTTTTGCAATGCGCTTTGAGGTGTGGACACGCTTTTGGGCAAGAGGTTTTTGCGGAAGAGATCTTCAAAAGCTTCTTGTACAAAAACCCTGCAGTGTAGACAAAGCCTATGGGACAAAACAAAGTTTTATTTAGAAAAGCTTTATTATCCCATGTGTTTTGGAAAGTAAATATGCTCTTTATCATAGTACCTGTACAGAATTACCACAAATCTGTGGCAATATATGATTGATGGTAATGGCTGTCAGTAAGCGATAGTACTCAGGACATCCCTGAGATAGCAGACATAGGATTCTGGTCCTTGTGCTCAAAAATTACAGAAACCATTCAACTGAGCAAAACAAGAATCTGCAGCAGCTGTCAGCTGTATAGGGCCAATGACACACAGAATTTATGATTCTATCTGGGAACTAGTGCTAATACACCATTTATTACAGTGATCTTTTTAAAGAGTCCATGATCCTCTTTTCATTTGCGCTCAAGTGGATTACTTTTTGCTCTTAATGTGGGGAAGGAATGTCACCGGAAAACAGACACAAAAGATATCATAAACACAGTATGCAAAAATGCATACTGACTAAAAGTTAAACAAAGAGAAAGTGTTCTAGTTCAGGTATCCCAGAGGACCTGATTATTTACATCCGTGAGGCAGATTTTGATAATTACAGCAATTTACTTTGATATTCAGTAAAAATGTGGCTCCTAAAGTAATGTCAAGATCACATGGTATTAACACAGAACTTTCTCATTAAATCAGACACATGCCGTGATGGACAATCTGACTAGTATCAGCAGGTGTTCTGGTTAGAGAAAAGCCACCAACATCCTATCTGGTATAACATATGGTTGAATACTGTACATGTTGGTGTCATAACAGACTGGAATTATTGCATCTGTCTTTTCCATAAGTCGGTGCTATTCTTTTCATATATACCACATATTTCATAATCCCCAGCAACAAGTAAACCTTAAATTGATGTTTAAAATTGCATGTACAATACCAGTATGAGATTATATTACTTCAGGCTCTCTAAATATCTAACAAAATAGTGTGCCACACAGCAAAAGAATAATGTGTTATCACTAAGTAGTAAGGCATATTTTAAGTTGTCTGAAATAAAATCTTGTGCTTTTTATGCTGCTTCAGTGGAACCTCTTGGCCTGCTACTGCCTGCTAATTTTACTGGCTTGCTCCAAACTCCATTTTTTTCATGGTTGTTTGTGGAAAAGGTAAAATTATGGGATAAGGAGAATAGCTTTGTTATGTTACTGAAGTTGCTGGATAATTGTTACTGAGAGGAACAGTACATAGCACCCAACTGTATCATGTTTAAAATTGTAGTTTAAGCTATTGTTTGTTTTAATTAGACAGCAAATACCCAATGTTTAAGATCAGAATGAGAAATATCAAAAATATATACATACGTAAATTAGTGTGCACAGACACACTGTACGAAACTTAATGTTCGCTATTTAACAATAAAGGGTTTGTGTGTGTATAAGTCTCTTTTATTTTTAAGGCTCTCTTTTTTCACTTTTTTCCATTGTACTACTTATTCTTTGCCATCCAAATGAAGATATTAAAAAAGATCAGAGTGGAAGATGCAAGTGAAGAAGGGTGGATCTTTGCACAGAAGTCCTCCAAAGTGTGTGGGGGTGCTTCCCTCTTATACCATCATAATTCATGTGGCTCCTGGAATGTATGAGAATAGTGAATACTAGAAAATAAGTCACTCCATTAATTCCAGCTGTTCTAAGCAGGGTGTGGCTTCTATATAGCGCACATTCTTAGTTTAAGTTCTAAACAAGGCTGGGTTCCAACAGCATGAGCATTCTTAGCTTGAATTCTCTATACAGGGTTGGGTTTCCTTTAGGATGAACATTCTCAATATAAACTCTCACTGTGTAACAATAGAAGACTCTGTAGGAATAAAAAAGATTTTAAAAAATGATTCTGATTACTCTTTGAGTTTTGTGGTAGCTCGTGACAATGCAACATCCAATAATGAATTTACAATTTTGTTCTTAAAGCACTGAAAAGTCTAGAAGCATAACAATATTTTGGGGGCATGGCTTATATTAAAGGCAAACCTATTTATAAAAATAAATTAAATACTTTTAAAATTTGTTGACAAACTGTTCAATTGTGGCTTCCATATTTTCATTAATGACTAGGACAAAGGAGAGAAGTGTATGTTTATAAAATTTGCAAATGACACCAAATTGGGAGAGGTTGCAAGCACTTTGGAGGCCAGGATTGGCATTCAAAATAACCTTGAAAAATTGGAGAATTTGTCTGAAGCCAAAAAGGAGAAAGTTAAGAAAGGCAAGTGCAAAGTACTGCACCTATAAAATCAAAAAAAAGAATTGTACAATATGAAATGGAGAATAGCTGGTTAAGCAGTAGTATTGCAGAAAAGGAACTGGGGGATATAGTGGGTCACAAATTGAATATGAATCAACAATGTGATACACTTGCTAAAAAGGGCTAATGTTACAGTATGTATTAAGGAATTTCATATGTAAAACACAGGAGGTAATTTTCCTGCTTTCCTCAACACTGTTGAGGCCTCAGCTGAAGTACGGTGTAGAATTCTGGGCATTGCTCTTCAGGAAAGATGGAGACCCACTGGAGAAAATTTCAGAGACGAGCAACAAAAATGAGAAAAGGGTTAGAAAATCTGACCTGTGAGGAAAGGTTAAAAAAACAACCCAACCCAAAGTCTTGTGAAAAAAGAAGACTGATGTGGGGAAAGAAAGGGATGATAGCAGTCTTCAAATATGTTAAAGGCTATTACAAAGAGGACAGTGATCAATTGTTCTCTACGTCCAGTGCAGGTAAATCAAGAAGGCTTAATCTGCAGCAATGGAGATTTAGGTTAGATATTAGGAAAACCTTTTTAACTCTAAGGGTAATAAAGCTCTATAACAGCTTTCCAAGGGAGGTTATATAACGCCCATGAGAGAAGGTTTTTTAAGAACAGCTTGGACAAACACGTGCCAAGGATAGTCTAGGTTTACTTGGTCCTGCCTCATTTCAGGCGGTTGGATTTGATGACCTCTTGGGGTCCCTTCCACGGTACATTTCCATGTTTCTCTTTGACCTCAGTGGAGCAAGAGTAGGCTGATATCTCCGTAAACCACAGAATTTGTAGTTTTTAATCTTAGCATAGACAAGCTCAATGATCTCCATATACTTTTGGGACACATTTTAAAAATCTAACTGACTTTGTCAAGTTTCAGCATCTCCATTCATTTTTCATTTTACACTACGGATCTGTTTTAATTGCAGTTATAACAAATGACATCTTTACCACCTTAGCCTTTTTTACCCTGGACAATCAAAATGTCATTACTAAAATGTGAATCTGTGGCACAGCTGTTTTAGATCCACTTTCTACAGCATTTTCTCTTCATTCTAAATATAAATACGTTCACAAATAATTGTGGCTGCCTCATGGATGTCAGTCTGACCAGTGGTGTGTGGGTGGAGGGCTTTTTTAGACACCCAGTATAAGAAAACTATCTTGTTTATAACACAGTATATGTCTAGACATCAGTGACATGTTGAAACTAGCCTCTCTTACACACACTGCCAAGATGACATCATCAGGGAGACTCAATTTCACCCATAAGGCTTTTGTTTTTTAAGTGTTTCTTGTCCCTAAGTATAAAAGACAAATTCACTTTTAAAGAAGCAAAAATGTATAGTCACTGTCCTCTTTTCAGTAACTGACTTTATAGAGGATTCGAGACTTGTGCTATGTTTAAGAGTCTTGGCCACAACCTAGTTTAGAACAGTCCATTGACAATTCTCAAGTTTATAATATTTTTATGGAAAGACCATGATTCTACTAAAGTCATTATCGCTAATATGCTATATTTTTGAAGTTTCCTTTAAATTTTTATAAAATGCTGTCTGCCTTTATGACTATTTTCCTCAGTATTAAGAGAATAATGGACACATTTTCAGTTGGTCTTCCTAGCTGTGTCTGTACAACATCTGATTACACATACCAACCCCAAACACTCCTCCTCTCCATCAGGAACCACAAGCACAAAATGAGAATTTTTGCGCAAATGCATCTGTTTTGAAAGGGATGCAGGTAAGAGAAAACATAATGCTTTTTATAGAAATAGAATAGCTTTGCAACTAGATGAAAGTGAGGTAATCAAAGGCAAATAGAAGTCACTAGAAATATACTTAGAATACCTGACGAAGATATCTCTCTAAAACTAGAGCTAGATGTATAATGCAAAATAAATAAATAAATCTCTGAGGATTTGCTCAGAGTGCCTTTTCCATGTGTGTGCCCTTTTTGCGTTCAATTTCCAGGAGCATTCAAGTGATTGCATTTTTGAGTTTCAATTGCTTGATGTTCATGGAAAGAGAATATTAGAAGACTCATACTCACATGCTAATAAATGCCAATAAATTCTCAGCTCACTCACATGATCACTTGCATGAAAGGTGATTTATTTCACGCTGGATCGGGCACTGCTTGACACAAAAAAGGTAAAAAAGCACCCCAAACTGGATTCTTAATAACACAGGCAATTAAAAAAAGTAGGCTGGGATTTTCCCGAACCTTTCCTAGCTACGATTCTGTCCACAGTTATTTTGAATTAACTCAACAAGTGAAAAATAATTTAAGCTCTGCAGCCAGTCAATACATTTTACAGTATACTGTTTTTTATTCCAACCCACTCACTCTCATCCTGGCATCACCACATATTAAGAATGATAAATCAGGCAAGGTCTATGAATCCCGAAAAGGAAAAGGTTTATATTTTTATAAGATTCCCAAATTCTTGCTAGTGCCCTTCCCTCTTTGCAAGAATCAAAGCCTCACTGCCTTCTTCAGTGCCTCTCCTGATTGTAAAAATTAAACATAATCAATCAGAGAAGAGAAACAATATAATGCAAATTATAACCAATTGCAACAGTGAACCAACGCAACATGAATTTCAAATATAGGGTATCAAATACCAAGGTGAGATGTCTGTGATCAATTCATACAGTTAAAAAACATAGTTGCAAAATAAACCAAGTAAATTCAAATAGCTATTATGGTTTTTTTTAATGGAGATATACCTATCTCATAGAACTGAAAGGGACCTTGAGAAGTCATCAAGTCCAGTTCCCTGCCCTCATGGCAGGACCAGGCACCATCCCTGATAGATTTGCCCAGATCCCTAAATAGACCACTCAAGAATTGAACTCACAACCCTGCGTTTAGCAGACTAAGCTCAAACCACTGAGCTAGCCCTCTTTTTTTTTTTTTTTTGAGCAAATGGGTCTGTCTGCAAACTTTCTGTGAGTGGAAAAATTTATTATAATTTGTCAAGAAAAACAATTTGCTACAGATGATGTGCTCAGATCTACCTGCTATGCCTAGAAGTACATAGACAAAAAAGACATTGAATTTCCTTTACTGGAAAACACTTATTTGGTGGAGCTATAAACCAGCTATCAAAACCTTTAGATTAGGGAGTGAGAAAAGCATAACTTTATAATACTTAAACTCACAAGGCAAAACCCTCTTGTTTCATAACAGAAACACCTTTTGAACATACAAATAGCTTTTTTGTTATCCTGGCATCAGACTACTGGTAAATAATGTAATTCTCTCACTGTGGGCCACACCAAATCATTCCATAAAGATACCTGCAGCCACAGTACAGAGGACTCAGGAATCTACCATGTGTGTCTGTGGAGTTTCAACTAATCACCAGCCCACACTCCAAGGAGGAACACTTTTCCAGTCTTGAATATCCTATATATACATAAGAAAAGGAACATTTTCCTGGAGATGATGAGGCATCTGCTTAGTGGTCTTGCCCCTTTACATTGCTTTTTGGGACTGTATCCTAGAGCTGGTTTGGCTATTAGAGCTGGAAAAAAAAAGGAGTCTAACAAATTGCCAAATCTCTTATGTTTCATGGTGTTTGAAATGGACCCAGTTTTTTGTTTTTTGCAAGTTTCCAAAACATTTTTTCATCAATGTCTTTAAAGAAAATAATGTTAAAAATTCTTAGTGAACATTTTAATTTACAGAAAATATTTTTCTGCAACTAAAAGTGTTCAGTAACAAACACAATTCGGATAAAAATGTAAACAAAAATCAGTGCAAATGTTACACGAATGTCACAAAAAGTTCAGGTAATTTGAAGTGTATTTTTCATCAGAAAAACTTTGTGCAAAAATTTCCAACAAGTTTTACTGACAACATAGCTTCTGCAGAAGCCATGATCCTTCTGGTTGCCTGGTGAATATTAAAAATTCTACCGTGGGACAGTGCAAGGTGTGGCTCTGAAATTAAGGCTTCTTCTGTCAGTTTTACCTTAGATATCCACATAATTACTGACCATCTCTTGAGGGGACCATGGCATGGAAGCTAACCTCATTTAAAAACTTCCTTCTTCCACTCCTAAACGTATGCAGAGCCCAGAGCCCAGAGTCCAGATCCCAGATCCCAGAAAGCTCCACATTCACAGAATCATAGAATACTAGAACTGGAAGGGACCTCAAGAGGTCATCAAGTCTAGTCCCCTGCCCTCATGGCAAGACTAAGCGCTGTTTAGATCATCCCTGATAGATGTTTATCCAGCCTGCTCTTAAATATCCCCAGTGATGGAGATTCCACAACCTCCCTAGGCAATTTATTCCAGTGTTTAACCACCCGGACAGTTAGGAAGTTTTTCCTAATGTCCAACCCAAACCTTTGTTATTGCAATTTAAGCCCATTGCTCCTTGTCCTATCATCAGAGGCCAAGAAGAACAATTTTTCTCCCTCCTCCTTGTAACATCCTTTTAGGTACTTGAAAACAGCTATCATGTCGCCCCTCAGTCTTCTCTTTTCTAAACTAAAGAAGCCCAGTTCTTTCAGTCTTCCCTCATAGGTCATGGATCACAGGAAAAGGAACACATGCCATCTTTCTATACTTCCCATCCCAGATATTCCCAATCTGGATTTTTTCTGCTCACCCTGGTAAGAGGATGATTGTATCCCACCTTCTTTAAGTTGCCACCATTTTTTTACCCCCCATACTAATCTCTACTTTACCTGACCATCCAGGGAGGCAACGGCAATAACCAGTGGTTGGATGACAGCCATCTGCATGGCTGCAGTCACAGCGTTCAGCACAGTCCATTCCGTATGTGCCATCCTGTCAGAAAAACAAAACGAAACAAAAATATCTGAAATCCTGAGAGCTAAAAAGGAGAACTAGAGGAGAACAAGTTCGGGTCTGTCCTCTCTCAAGCAACAACACTCTTCCTCATTCTTTAATTAGCTTAATAAAGGTAAAATACCTTTCTGGCTTTCAATAAATCATGCAGTCTACAGTTTTGTTCTTTGATTGCCAGGAATAAGAAAATCAGTTTATTAAATGCTTTTGACAGAGCCCAGACTGACAGCTCTGAAGACTTTAATTCTCTTTCAGTTACTGTATGCTCACCAGTAACACTGCAGCTTCATTGCACTGTCCCACTAATGGCTCTCAAGTCTGCCTGAGACCTCGACAGACCTTGAAGGAGGGAGTAATTCAGTCACCATATTTACTCTGTCCTTGAGTTCTCTATTAAAACTGCCAAGAAGGATACCACTTAGTGCCAGACTTTTACAAAGATCTCAGTGGAAAGCAGAACTGTCATATGGAAGTACAACTGTAAGCTTGCAGTGATCCTAGGACTGCATTTTACATATAAATATTTTATAAACAAGCACAAACAGGCTCACTTTCTTTTTATAAAATTCCCTTCTTCTTTATTTCAGTAAATACAGCATGACAACAGGAAGGATGCTTACTGATTGCAAATGGAGATGAGACATTGATGCAAGACAAAGATTATTTTTAGTGCTGGAGCATTTTTGTGGACTGATGCAAAGCTGGTATATGATGGATTTGCTATAAGAGATCAAATTCTCCCCTAAGTTTCCCCAGTGCAATTCAGATTACTTTCACGGGATTCTAATGGCATTCCAGTTCCACTTGAATCTATCTTCAGTTAGGTTGGAGAGAGTATATTGGTTTTAAAGGTAACTCCTGATCAAACCACCAAGGAAAACCACTCAGTCTCCCAGAAGAAATAAAAGTTTAGCAGTAATGTGCAACTACAGAAAAGAGAGTTGGAATCAAGATGAAATATATTTCAGAATAGGTAGTATAATCACACTTATGAGCTGGCACCGCATGCATAAAAGAAAACAAGAAAAGAAAAATACACAGCACTGTTTTAAAAGGTAGTGCGGTAGGATAATTTAAATGCCAAGGCTAAAAAATGGGCATACTATAATAACATTACAACTTGAAATGCAGCCTAAATCAAAACTGGTCTGCTGTTGCTTGATATTCCTTTTTATAGAGTTCCACAGGATTTAGCCATTCAATGACCAATCTTTCAGTTCCAAAGCAGAACAACACTGCATGTGATTCAAGAAAAAGCAATGTGTTACTTATGTCAATAATCCATTTTAATGTAAGAAAGAAGAGATTAAGGAAAAGTACTTCCTTTGCATATAGTCAGATTTGTGAAGAAAGAAAATCATCAAATATATTTTGGAAATGGGGTAATTTGTAAGTAAGACATAGCAGAAATTTACAAACTCACTCACTTCTGAATATTAATATGAGCTATGATAGTAATAAAAAGATGTGTCCTGTGATAACTGCAACAGAAATGACCAAGCCTAAAATTGTGGCTCAAATATGGAAAGATTTTTTTCTAGATCATATTGGACACAGGAAAAGTAATGAGGTTTGTTTACTTTCAAGTTTAATAACCATTGGAGATATGTGCTAAAAAATAAAACATCAGTGATTTGTGCAGAAAATTAATTAAAATCAAAACAATCTCCCCAAAATTTAACTCCTGATTGTTCCTTAAGTAGAGCAGTTAGACATGTTATAATTCAGCTTCTCCAACGATCATGTCAATGACAATAATGGAGCTAAGCAAAACACACAGATGTGGATATGGAAGGGATGGAGAATTTATAGGTTCATGTGCAATTCAGATAATTCCTTTGTAACTAAATTAACCCAATTAATACATAAATCCACATGAGAGTTTTCTTTACAAAAAGTTTTCTTTTAATTAGAAGACAAGTTTTCATTGGAAATAAATTTCTGATTTTTTTCATTTCTGAAGTGTTTCTGAAACAAAACATATTGGCTGCGTCTAGACTGGCATGATTTTGCGCAAAAGCAGCTGCTTTTGCGCAAAAACTTGCCAGCTGTCTACACTGGCCGCTTGAATTTGCGCAAGAGCACGGACGTTCTTATGTAAGAAATCAGTGCTTCTTGCGCAAATACTTTGACACTCCCGTTTGGGCAAAAGGGCCAGTGTAGACAGCTCAGATTTGTTTTGCGCAAAAAAGCCTCGATCGCGAAAATGGCAATCGGGGCTTTCTTGCGCAAAACCGCGTCTAGATTAGCACGGACGCTTTTGCGCAAAAAGTGCTTTTGCGCAAAAGCATCTGTGCCAATCTAGACATGCTTTTGCGCAAATACTTTTAACGGAAAAACTTTTCCGTTAAAAGTATTTGCGCAAAATCATGCCAGCCTAGACGTAGCCTTAGTGAAAAAAACAATTCCTTTTTTTTAAAAAATCCAATGTTTTCATTTTGAAAGTGTGGGTTCCTCCCTCAATAGCTGTCACTTCCCCTTTGAAAGCAGCATTTTCAAAGACAAAATAACACTTCACTTTTAACCCTTAACGCTTAAAATTAAAAGTATTCCTTTAAAAAGAGAAAGTTAGTTTATTTCACTCCCAATTTTTTGCTTTTTCCTGGCTGGAAAAACTGGGGAAAGTGTGTTCCTCACAGACCTCTCTCATATTTTATGTGAGGAAACTGAAATTTCTCAATGGGAACATTTCAAAGGGGGATTTTCCTAATTAAAATTTTCCTGTGAAAAATCTCAGTACCTGTAGAGAGAAACAACTACACTAGAGGAAGGGTCTGCAGAAGAAAAAGAGAAAAAAAGAGACAAACAGATTTGTAGATCTCCGGAAGCAAATAAAGAAGAGATGGAAATAGAATTGAGGAAGTAAAAGGTGCGGATACAACAACCTGAAAGAAATGAGACGCAGTGAAGCTTTGGCTTTACTTTTTATTCTGTCTTTAGAGTCTGACTCATAGTACACCCAAAGATATTGCATAAAACTCAGTTTTACCTTGATTATAAAGTTTCCTCTGTTAACATGATTTTCTTTGTGATTCCCTAAGTCCTGGTCTACACGAGGACTTTATTCTGAAATAACGCCCCCAAGTTCGAATTTACAAGTGGTGTGTCCACACTACCACACCCGTTATTTCAAAACAGTGGGCCGTGGAATTCGAACTCTGTACTCCTGCTTTTCACGAGGAATAACGCTAATTCCGAAAAAGTTATTTTGAAATTATGTTAGTGTGGATGTTCTGGTGCAGCAAAATCGAACTTATTGGCCTTCGGGAGTTCTCCCGCAGCTCTTCAGAGTGCTTCCTGGGGCTCTAAGTCCTAGGTAGTGCATCCACATTAATGGAGCCTGCATTGGACTAATTTTGATGGTTCCCCATAGTGAGGACATGCTAGTTCAAATTTGTTAAATTGGGAGTTCTTAAGTCAAATTTAGTAATTTTGAAATAGTTTCCTAGTATAGACACGGCCTAAGACAGAGGTGGGCAATATTTTTTGATGGGAGGCCACTCCAAGAATTTGGAAAGTGGTTGAGGGCTGCACTCTTCTATGATATTAATGGAGGAGGTGCAGGTTTTGGATTAAAGGTTGGATACAGAAGGGAGTTTGGGGTAAGGGAGGAAGTCTGGGTAAAGGAGGCAGTTCTGACCTGGGGCACTGGAATGGAGAGCAGGAGGTTGGACTGTGACCTAGGGCAGGGAATTGGGGTACAGGAGGGGGTGCAGGGATTTGGGTTGTGAGCTAGAGCAGGAGGGGACTCATCTGGGTCAGGGAATTGGGGTGCCTGATTTAGGAGGGCATAGGGGAACCGGAGGGGGGCAGCAGATCTAGGTATGGAGAGTAGGGGGCAGGAGTGGGGGGCAGAGAGGGACTGGGGTGCTAGAGGCAGGCTTTGGCCAGGAGACTTACCAGCCAGCAGCTATTCCTGAATCAGCCTCTCTGCCTGCCAGTGTTCCCTCTAAGCCTGTGGTTCTCAACTGGTGGTCCATGGACCACTGGTGGTCCATGGTGACTTTTTCGGTGGTTCACAGGAACACTGTCCAAAGTCACACGGCGTGAGCAGGCACCACCGTTAGGCTGTTTTATGCCGTGTTCACAAGCATGCAGCGCGTCATCTATAGCGTCACCTAGGACGCAACTGCGTTGTGTTGCCAGTAACTTCCATCTGAGGCTCTGAGCGTCAGTGTAGCTGTCGCCGTCATGCTGAGCGGTTGCTGTGTCGTTCATCCTGTGCTACATGTGCTGTTTTACAGGTGTGGTATAGTTTGTTTATAATGGCAACAACAGGAAGAAATGTCAAGTGCAAGTATTTGGAGGACGACATCAAATTTGGCTTCACTTGTCAAGAAAAAGAAGGCATGGATTTGCCACAATGTGTTATTTGTTCCAAAGTCTTGGGGAATGACTCAATGAAGCCAGCTAAGCTGAAACTCCATCTCAAAAAGTATCACCCCAGCTTGTTGCAAAAGGATGAAGATTATTTTGAGCGGCGGTTATCAGGTCTGATATGGCAGCGCCTCGACTCAACAAGTGCATTCTACAATAAGACAAGCAATGCAGTGCGTGCTTCCTACATTGTTGCATACGAAGTTGCACAGGCCAAGAAGCCTCATACCATTGTAGAGCAACTTGTGCTCCCCTGTGCAAAAGAGATGGTGCGGCTTGTTCCTGGCGAGGAAGCAGCAAGGAAGCTGAATGATATATCTGTCTCTAATGACACAGTATCGAGACGGATAAATGAGATATCACAGAACATCAGTGAATGAGTTGTGGATGAAATAAAGAAGTCTCCATTGTTTGCCATGCAATTGGATGAATTGACCGACGTCGCATTGTGCTCTCAGCTATTGGTGTTCGCACGATACATGGTTGAGGGAGACTTCAAAGACGAGTTTCTTTTTTGTAAGACTCAATATCACCACAAAGGCTCAGGATGTGATGGAAATTGTTAACAATTTCTTTGAAGTACATGGTCTGGATTGGGTAAATCTTGTGGGTGTCACCATTGATGGTGCACCTGCCATGCTGGGCTCAAGATCGGGCTTCCAAACGCTGGTGAAACAGCGTGCTCCAATGGTAACTGGAGTTCATTGCTTCATTCATAGGGAAGCTTTGGCGTCAAAAACATTGCCTGATCAACTGAATGCCATTTTCAAAGGTTGGTGAAAGTGGTGAATCACATCAAATCATCGGCTCTGAACACCAGGCTGTTCAAAAGATTTTGCCTGGACATGGGTTCCGACTTTGATGTGTTGCTGTTTTACACTTCTGCCTGGTGGTTGTCAGCAAGGAACGTATTCAACAGAGTTTTTCAATTGAGAGAGGAGTTGGATTTATTTCTCCAGGCTAAAGGGAGAGAGGAATTCCGAAATGTGCTGACACAGTCAAATTTAGAACTTGCGTATCTTGTCGATATTTTTGGAATCTTGAACAAACTGAATCTTCAGCTGCAAGGGAAAGGTGCAAATCTGTTCTCTCACCAAAGCATCATGAAGGCTTTTCTTGACAAATTGGAACTCTGGATCGTAAGAGTCGAAGGCAATAATTTGGTTCAATTTCCATACGTAGATGCCATGCTCGGGGAAAAGGAAGCCATTCGGACACAAATTCTCAATCATTTACGGAAGCTACGAGACGAATTCCAACGATACTTTCCGGAGGTGGACAGGACAAGGGATGGATTATCTTTCATCAGGAATCCATTTACAACAGATGTTAATAGTGTTTCAGAGGATCTGCAGGAGGAATTCTTGAATCTGAAAAATGATTTTGCGGCTCAAGACGTGTACCAGCAGTCTATCATAGAGAAATTTTGGGCCAGCATGACTGGGAGTTACCCAACTCTGTCAGCACACGCAGTCAGATTTCTTTTGCCATTTGCATCAACTTATATGTGTGAGACTGGATTTTCGTGTTTGTTGCACGTTAAGTCCAAACAGAGGAATCGGCTTGCAGTGGAAAGTGATATTCATTGTGCATTATCAAGTACCACTCCAAACATTGAAAAGCTTGTCAGTGAGAAGAGAATCCAAAAATCTGTTAGTAAGAAATAAATTTCAAACCAAAATGTTCGGTGTCTGCTCTTTTTTATCATGTCTCAAAAAGAAGGTGGTCCACGAAAATTTTTTGATTGGCCTGGTGGTCCGTGGACTGAAACGAGTTGAGAACCACTGCTCTAAGCGGCATTGCAGCACAGCTTCATAGGTGATTAATCAGCCCCGCCCAGTCAGCTCCATCCACGGAGCCCTGAGCCTTTGACTGGGTGGGGCTGATGAATCTCCTCTGAAGCTGTGCTGCCATGCAGTTTAGAGGGAACACTGCTGCCTGCCCCAACCCCACACAGGCAGCAACCATGTGTTCTGGAGCCCCTTGTGCTTCGTGGCTGCCTGTTATTGAAACAGGCAGCTCCCATTGGCCAGTTTCTTGCCAGAAACTGGCCAATGGGATTGTGCTGATGGCAGGACCAGCTCTTAAAGCTTTCTCTCTTCCCCTCTGGACTCTCAGTTTTTAAAGAAAAACCACCCCGCAGCTGCGTTTCTGAGCAGTGTGTGGGTGGGGCGAGGCAAGTGGGGAGCCTGCCTGGGACTCCCCGCAGCGTCTGTGGGCTGGGTATGGTGACCTGTCAGGCCGGACCTGGCTCCTGGGCCATATTTTGCCCTGGCTTTGCCTAAGAGATTGCTTAACTCTTAAAAGTAGTAGACAAAGCTGTGAAACAGAGGAAGGAAACAAGATACTACATCAGATTATGTACATCTGATTGAAGGAGACAGATTTTCATTTGGGTTTTATTTTCATACTGGAAGACAAACTAACCTAGTTAAAAACACATTCTTATTATATTCAGAGTAATTTGTGTTAATTGGAGGATACATTTTTATTTCTTTCACGTGCTCGGTCTGAAGTAACTGCATTGAAATCGTTTAGGTGACTCCTGATTTATATTGCTGTAACTAAGAATAGAATTTGGTTCTAACTAAGCTTATAAACAAGTTCTAAAACAGTCAGTGAAACATTTGGATTCAAATTTTCAATGCAAAGGCCCCCAAAAAGTACTGTATATTCATTTATGCAGCTGAGAAGTACCATTGAACTCAGTAGAAATATTCTCAGTTGGAAATTTTGCAGGAGGAGGGCACTAGTCATAGAAACCCAATAAATTATCACTGAGTGAATTTTAATTACCTGGCAAGTGAGTTCACATTTTTCCCCTCTCCAGCCTGGAGCACAGGTACAGGTTCCATCCAGAGCATTGCAAGCCCCTCCATTAAGGCACTGGCAAGTTAAATTACAGCCAAGACCCCATGTGCCACTGGGACAGTTTATTGAACAATCCACACCATGCCAACCTGCCAGAACAAAAATAAAGTGTCATATTAAACACAGACATGTTCCTCTTCCTTTGTTCAGAGGTTCCTCTTCTGAAGTCTCTCAGGGTATGTCTACACTACAGTGGTATTTCGAAATATCTTATTTCTAAATAGTTATTTCGAAATAACGCGTCTACACACAAAATACATTTCGAAATAGCATTTTGCTATTTTGAAATAGCGTGTCCACACTGAGTGGACTATGAATCGCATTTAAGGCTGGCCGGAACCAGTTCCAGCAGGGCACCAGCTCAGGACTTACTATGTGGGGCTGCTGCCTCAGGCTATCTGAGGTCTGTGCTTAAAGGGACCCCCCTGGACAGCCAGTTCTCAAGTTTCCCTACTTGCTTGTCTACCTCGATGAGGGACAGCAAAGCATTTTGTCTCTGGGTGCTCTGGTTGCCCTCACTCGGGACACCACAGCACTCTGCAACATGGAGCCAGAGCTGCCCCTGGGCACTCTGGTGCTTCTCGTGGACACGGTGCTGTGAGCCTGGCTGCACTTTCTGCAGGCTGCCATCCAGGAGGTCTATCAGGGGGGCTGTCAGTATCCAGGAGGCCCTGCGGGAGAGCTTCCACCCTGAGGAGCACTAAGAGCCTCCCTGGTCTGCCCCACTGGGGCTTGTGCCTCATTCCTCCCTCATGTCCTTCCACTTACCCTTCCCTAACCCCCCTTCCTGATGTCAAATAAAATACACGTATTTTCATGAACACAAACTCTCTTTATTTAACAAAACTGTGGGGAGGGAATGAAACTCTGGTGAGACTGGGGAAAGGAGGCAGGAGAGGGGAGAAGAGAGGGTGGGAGAGGGAAGGGAGAAACCTGGGAGGAGGGAGCTGGAAGGGGGAAGCAAGGGGAAGAAGGGGGGAGGGGAAGCTCAGGGCTCAGGGTTTCGCCGGACCAACTTGATTGTCATGCAAACCTGCTCCTGGGATCGCATGTGGCCTTTGGTGGCCAGGCTGACAGCTATCCTGCCATAGATGGCCGCGTTCCTCTGTCTAGTGCGGAGATCATGGACACTGGGGGCATCCCCCCAAAACCTGAATAAGGGGGGGGGAGTGGAGTGTTCTTGGTTGAGGCTGGAGTGGCCATCAGGGCACCCTGGGAAGGCTGGAGGCCCCCTATTTTGAAATAAGTGTCTACACAGCACTTATTTCAAAATAGCTATTTCGAATTTGGTGTTATTCCTCGTGGAATGAGGTTTACCAAATTCAAAATAAGCACTCCACTATTTCAAGTTTATTTCAAAATAAATAAATTTGGCTGAATAGATGCTAGGAAAGTTATTTCGAAATAAGGGCTGTTATTTCAAAATAACTTTGCTGTTTAGACATACCCTCAGTAATATACAGCAGCAGGGATAACATTAACTATGAGAGAGTATTAGTCATACTACCTGAGCACTTGCTCAGGTTCAGAAAGAGGTGTCCTTGAGCACCTCTAACAGCAGTGTACAGCACACTTTGTAGATGTGTGACAACATATGAAAGCAATTACTAGACATCTGAAGGGAAAATAGGACACCTTGAGAATGTTCACCAAAATGCACTAAACTATTTGAATTCTGCAATGGCCAGCATAAGGAAAGAATTTAATCCTTAGAAAATAGGGTCAGTTCTTAAAGTTGCTCATATAAAGTATGTATTAGCTATCCCTTTAGTAGTTTTTCTGATGGGCTCTTTAGAGACTACATTCAATGCAAACAGAGCTATGATGTAGTATTAACTGTGGTCTTGACAGAAGAAATGAAGGATAAAAAAAAGGTCAATGTGAGGTGCGTTTTTCCTAAGACACATATAAGATACGTCAGGAAATTAGAAGGTGCTTATAAGATTAAGTCAGAAAAATGTGATTAAGTCAGAAAAATAAGTCAGGGAGTACACATTGAAGCAAGCAGAAAAGCAGAAAGCTGGTAAAAACATATTATACATCTATTAGATTAAACTTCCACGCAGCCATATGTTGTCATCGACAGTGACACAAGTTAGATTTCTAATTCTATGCTCTGTTTACAATAAGCGGAGGTAAATATAATTCTACTGAATCTAATCAATAAGCTATTGGCAACACGTGTTGTCATGAATTTGCCTCGTGCTCTGGATTTCTAACTGTAGAACTTAGGGCTTAATTCAGGGAAAATATTTATTGCAAGTATTTCATTGCAATAATTAAAATATGGAAACTTTTTCGACAATACTCTTTCCAGGATTTGTGTTCTATCCCTTCACTCCCTACATTGCCTCCTGTAATACAAACATCATTAAAGTAGGCAATTCCATGAAGAATCATATGAAATTAGAATGTTCGAAGTATGTCATATTTCCCAAACACACTCTGATACCTCTAACTCACCCCTCAAATCTGTTCCGCTTCCCATCACAGACTCATGACTGTCTTGCTTCCTGCTAAGGCTAGTCAACAACATGGTTGTTAATAAAAAAATGTAGAGGAATTTTTTGGAAAAAATACCTATAATTAGATGGAACATTTGAAAATGGAGGGTAAACTCTTGGTCCCACTGAAATCAATGGGGTTTCACTCAGAGCTCTTCAGAAATACCATAAATGGGATAGATGTGATTTTCACCTTATTTAGCAGTTGTGTCCAATGCTATTTTTGCTATGACAAGTATTTGTTTAATACTTAGTAAATAATTAAATCCAGGGTTTTTTCATCTTAGTATTAATTATTTGGGGGTAAAATTGTATATTTTGTTCAGTTATCACAAGCCCAAACACATTAACAGGGGCTTTGGTCAGAGGCTTGGGGAAAACAATCTTTCTCCTCACAGTCCAGCCATTTGGCTGCAAGTCCAAATTTGCCCACTGCCACTATTCCTGATTACAGTTGTAGCTAAAGATTCTGGCACACCTGATACTTGGAGAACTTAGCTCTATAAACCCCGAGTGGAAAATCAAGTAGTCACTTCCCTGCTAATTCTGCCACAACTCCATGCCCCCTTCACTGTAAAGCACCAGTGTAAACAGGCTCCCAGTACTGGGAGTTACTCCTGGAGGTGGTTTGCATATAGCGCTAGGAAAGCTCTCTCCCAGCGCTAGTGCTATGACCCCACTGCCACAGTTGCAGGCTGTGCTGCTGCAGCTGTGCTTTAAATTCAGCAGTGTAGACTCCACCTAAGGAATCAGGAATTTTAGAGGAGAGCTTCATGGCACATAGGAGGTGCAGGATTCCCCTGCTCAGCACTCTGTGGCCTGCCCAGTATCCCTGACCAAGATGATTATCCTCATGGTAAGCAGCAGCACAGTCAAGATGATGATCCTGCTTTTAAGATTTTCTCCACCTGAAGATGATAGGGAGAAAACCTCAGCCTTTGTGTGTGCAAGAAAATATTCTTAGGTGTGCCTTCATGTTAAATATTCCTTTGGACAGCACCTACACGGAGACATGAGAAATGGCTGCAGAACCTTGTGTAGGAGAAGGATAATGGAGTTCCTGTCATTCTTTCTATCTGCAAAACGCATGGCTGAGGAATTTGCAAGCAGTCTGCATCCCTGCCATATACAGGCCACGTCACACAAGTATCTGCTGTGAGAGATGAGCTGGGGAGAGGCAGGTGGTACTTACAGGTTTTATCAGTTATTACAAGTTCTGACAGGGAGACAGGGCCAAGCAGGGAAGTAGAAGGTTATGAAAGAAAGTGGGATGGGTGATACTGATGGATGCAGAGCCAGCTGAGTGGGATCAAAGTGAGGGTGCTGAGGAATGATGGCGAAGCTAAGAAAGGGAAGTAGGAAAAGTGTTGCGACTGGGTCAAAGAACAATTGGGCAACATAGGATTGAGCAGGAAAGCTACAGGGAAATCAAGGTGGAAATGATGATTTGGAGGGTATAAACAGTGATGCTGAATGGACAGGAAGTATATCAGGTATGGGGTAGAAGGCTGCAGTGGCCAGGAGCTTGCTCAGATTCATGCTAATTTGGAGTGGGAGTAGAAAAGAAGTATACAGTCAAGTAAGGCTGCTGACAAATAACACACTCACAAGGAAATCTACAGTGACATATGCTCAGCAATTCCTGAGAGTAGCATCCTGGCTTGGGGATGATCCCCCTCAGCCACAACTCCAGTGTGACCTGCATAGAGAGCAATGTGTGTACAAAGTGGCAAGGGCAACCTGCCCACAATTGTCGCAGGGGAGATATTTTTTGGTTTGTCACTATTTTGAACAGTGAAGGGACCCAGAATTGTTATGGCCTTAGTGCCTGGCTCTTTTAAAATTTAAGTTTGTGTTTATTTCTTCTTTTCTATTTCAAAAGCTCATTTTCAGGTGTATTAATAACTTATATTAATAACTGATTACAGAGATGGGAGACTAATTTGTTAGGCACTCTGACCTGCTTTGCAGGAACAAGAACCATCCACGGGAGAACAGATGGCTTGATTTTTGCAGTTGCACACAGAGGAACAATTTACTCCATAGGTTCCCAGAGGGCAAGGAGTAGCACAATCAGAATCCTAAAACATACACAAATATGTTAAAATTATTTGACAAAACATCAATGAGAGTTCAAATAAAAAAAATATCACCAGCACGTTCTCTAACCCTAGATTAAACTGTCAACCCCTTTCTAAGAGACTGACTGTTGTTTCAGTGTTACAAGTATTAGAAAACTTGCAGACCGTCTCACATGCTAGGCTGTCATCAGGTCAGCCTGGGTTTACAGGAAAGCATTAAGCATTTTAATACTCTTTAAATTACAATAAGTATTTGTTTTATATTAATTGATATAGGAGAGCACGTCACATACCTGCCAACACTTGGTTAAGCCAATATTCAGCATTACTGTACAAAGAAGCAATTTACAAAAGCAGAGTGTAGTGTAAAATGCTAATGGAAAACAATTTGGACGTATACAAGTATCAGAGGGATAGCCATGTTAGTCTGAATCTGCATAAACAACGAGAAGTCCTGTGACACCTTACAGACTAACAGTGGCTATCTGTTAAGACCCACTATCTGATGAAGTAGGTCTTTGCCCATGAAAGCTTATGCTCCAAAAATCTGTTAGTCTATAAGGTGCCACAGGACTTTTCGTTGTTTATGGACATAAGCAATGCAAGATTCCAAAAAATATCATTTGATTTAAGTGTTCTTTCTACTATACACATATTATAGCTATTAGTGCTAGAAGAAAAGAAGTACCATAATATGTCTTGAAGGTTACATTTTTAGTATAATCCTATGCAAGAACATCTGTGAGAACCACTGAAATTGGGCATCATGATTTGTAGAAATAACTGTATTCGTTGTAGTTTTTACTATAAAATAGTTAGTTAAATCCACATATTAATGCTGCAACAGACACAGTTCCCCCCTCCTCTGATTCCTTTCTGTTGTAGTAAGTACAGACTCCTCATTAGCACTTTTCCATTCTCATCACTACATGATATTTAAGAGCAATTTTTATCCTTTATGACCTTGTCTGACAAGGAGCTAAGAGACTCCTGACAAGTGGCAAACTGAATGCCTTCACCTCCCATTAACTTCACCGGAAGCAGTACTCTCAATATTTCCTTGAATGAGGCCCTAAATGAAGGAAGTAAAAGGGGGGGAAAAAAACAACTGTGAACTTCAGAATTATTTACCTTAAATCCAGGGGCACAGATGCATTTTCCTGTCACACTGTCACAGTCAGCACCATTTTGGCAGCTGCAGATCTGTTGACAAGATTTGCCATAGAATCCAGGAGAACATGTCTCATTACAGTAGAGTCCAGACCAGCCTGGCTTGCAGGAGCATTCTCCAGACATAGGATGACAGCTGGCAGAACAGGATGAAAGAAAGAAATAATTTGGGACCAAATCTGACACCGAGGTCCCAATATAATTTTTTTCAGCGAACAACTTACTGTTACAGATATGTTGTTTAAAGAACTTCATATACTATTGTCAGGGCTGTCCCCCACTCTGGCACTCCGGGAGCAGAAGGAGGGGGCCCGCATAAAAACTTAAATACCTTGCCTCTATAGGCTCTGCTTACAAAAAAAAAACAAACCTCCCCAGAGTCACAGATGCACTGGCTCTGAGAGAAAAAAACCCCAAAGCTGCCACCATCAAGTGATTTCACCATAAAAAACCGGAGAGAACACTTGTATTCCTTTCCCAGGGGTACCCCAAGCACTTTTGCCCCAAAAAGAGCTTGAAAAAAGAAAAGACAGAAACAAGGTACAGTTTCTGGTAGCTGACCAGTCTTAGGCAGGCAAATACACACACAGACCCCCCGGTTACTTTCCAGGACACAAGAATCAAATCATCACCTTAAAAGTTATTTTTATTAACAAAGAAAAGATATACTTGATAAAGCATACTTGGTTGCTAGATGTACAGAGCAACTAAGTAAAACAATTTAAAACAGAGAAAATCTCTGGGAACAACTCTTAGATAATGAATGGGAGAGGGAAGGCATGGATTCACACACAGAAGTTTAAACCACACAACCAAAATAAAGAAAAATACCCTGATCATGACTAGATACACTTTCCCTCTATTCACAATATATGCTGATCTGTCCAGTTCACTCCCATGTCCAATATTTCTTATAGGCACGGTAATTCTGAACCCTGCATCTGCTTTCTCCAGCCCTTTTCTTAGAAATCCCTACAAAGGAAGAGCAGACCAGGTATCTATATCCAATTCAAATTTCAGCATTGTATCCCCATTGGTTCTTCTAGCCCCCTGCCAACACCCTTGATAGCTATCTGAGTTTAACCCCTAGTCACTGGGTGCTGGCCAACACTCCTCCTATCCATCACAACTGTGTATAAAGATATATATTTTTTCCTCAAACTAAACACACACACACAATTAGTACAATGTTACATAATGTAACACTAATACATATAGTTACAAAGGTATGCATTTATTTGGTTTGAGAAGAAAAGATCTATCTTTTCCACGTCTGTATTTAAAAAACCCTTCATATATTACACCTGCATTTCACAACTGTGAATTTCTCATGACATTAAAAATATTTAAATGGTGAAAAATTCAAGCTTCCTTCTATGACTCTTGGTAATTCAGCTATAACTATTTTTCAAATAATAGAATCAGCATCTTATTTTCTTACAAAGCCCATTTAGAAATACAATCCTTTTGTCTGAGAAAGTTGATGATTTTCTTTAATAAAGCAGCATTCAAAGAGTAACTTGAATGCTCTTCTCTTTAAAGCTGTGGTTAAGAAATGTACAACTGGCTTCTTTCCAAGAAATGATACCAAATCACTTTCATAGGGAGAAGTCAGAGGCACTGTCAAACTGGGTGACCTTTTAGAATGTATCTAGTCTACACTGTACATACCTGGTGACAGACCAGCTGTCTCTACCTGAAACAGCAGTTCCATTGAATGGCTAGTCAGACAGCTGTTGTCTCATAACAAATGGACATCATCAGCTGTGCTAAGATATATGTGCTGGAAAAGTGGACACAATGGAGTACTCTGTAGCACTCTGGCAGACAAAGCATTTGCTTAATTCTCACCAAAGGAAGCCTTAATATCCAGACCAAATATATTTACAATGGGAAGACTGTTTAAAGATAGTCTTCTGGCACTGATTAAAGTAAACTCCCCTGAAGTGTGCTGGAAAGAAAGTGTCTAAGTCCAGACACATTAAATGACCCAAGGCAGCAAGGAAGTTTTCAATGCCCAAGACTTCCTTCATTTGCTCTGTGTGTGTGTGTGTGTGTGTGTATACGTGCGCACACGCGCGCGTGCGGACACGCACACACACAGGAAAAAAACGGAGGGGTTGTTTTCCGGTCTGAAGGTATGACAAGTATTTATAGCACTTTGGGGTATTGCAGAATTAATCATCATCATCTTAAAATAGTCACAAGTGAAAACAGGGAATGTATACATCTCTTTTTAATGATGCAAGGCTAGTTTGAGTAAAACTTCGGTAAATGAGAGGGAAAATCTGGCCCCCTGATCTTTTCAACTGGATAGTGACTGAGAAGTTTAGAGTGGTTGATCTAGTGTGTATGGAAACAGTTCAAGTCACATCAACAGATGATGTGGTGTTTGCTGAGAATAGTCTGTATATTAATATATTAGAACACCTACAGGTAATTGGGGCTGGAATGGAAATATTCTCAAATGAAATACATGTTCATCTCAGGAAACACATGATGTAGAAAGAGAAGCAAAAATGTGTTTCCTGAGAAAGAAGATCCTTATACCAAACTGGTTTTCTGCATACCTCCAGAGGCATTTTGGATATAATCCTCAGACTTCTTACCACTATAGGAAGTATTCAGTGATCTGGAAAGCATTCTCAACCCTGCCAACAATAGACAGCATAGAATGAAGAAATAAGATAAATATATAAAAATGAAAATTAGTGGTACAGTGATTTTAGGAAATAAATCCTTTGAGCTGTTTTTTTTAAGTGTGTAGCATATGAGACAGACTAAGGCATTGATATTCTGTGCCCCCCAGTGAGTATTAGTAAGGCATACTCGCACATATATTGATTGACACCAAAATTAGTATTCAGTAATTTGTAATTAGATGTAGGAAGCTAGAGCACTTTTGAAGCTTTTTTGATGGTTCTCATGCAGTTAGCTTAATTGGCAATAAGATTTGTGTGTTGAGATAGAAAGGTAGCATAGATGTTGCAAGCATTTCTGCTTTTTTTCCTGTTCATTTTTGTTAACATTTAATGTGTGTGTGTGTATATATAAAGACTTTATGCCATGTATTTATTTCGATTTATAAAATGGTTCTATGAAAAACTCTATGTATATGTTCAATTCCACCATAAAAATCTCATACAGAAATACAAAATGATCTAATGTCAACATTAAAAACACTCCTAGCACACATAAGCTGAATCCACCCAACATCTCCTCCATTCTTCCCTCAGAAAAAGCATGAGAAAATAGATATGCTCTGAATAGCAGCATACTGGGGCTGTGCTAAACCCAAGATCATGAATAAATCCTGGGTCAAAGCCCCACTATTAAGAATGACCTTGGGGAACCAGGTTGAGTGTCCCTGCTGATTCAACTGCCATATGGAACAACGATGCAATAGAAAGCCAAGACAAGCCCACCAGATCAAAAATAGTACAACTTGAACTGCATTCAGAAAAGAACTGGAAAACAGTATACTCTGTGTAGTTTGCTCCCTATGTGAATTACTGCTAGGTAAGTGAAGAGCTTCATTCTGTACCTCCTAAAGTTTCCAAATGATCACCAGATACCACCAAAGCAGAGGAACGGCAGCAATCCAGCCTCAAAATGACACAGTGCAGGTTCATATCCAAAACAACAGGAAATAACTGTCTTGCCAGAGACAGATGGGCAGTCACTATTTGCTGACTCCTGCCATTTGAACCTCCAGAAGCAACCAAAGATCTAACAAGGCCCCCCAGTTTGTGAACCTTGAGTAGCAAGGACAAGCAATTCCTCTCATTAAAAGGGGCTAAATATTACATTTGCCAATTCCTCACATTGTTCCTGTAACATTCTAGTTTTACTTTTATTTTATCTTAGGTTAGCCTCATTTTCATTCATGCTCAATTACTGGAAAACTGATCAACAGCATCATTTCGTGTAAGAGCACAAAGACATGATGCACATCATTTGTGTATGGTAGGCACTGCAACCCAGATAACTTCACATACATAATGATGACAGGGAGTAGAACAAAGCATTCCATGAAAGAGCCCTTGGCGCAGACGGGCAGTAACACAGAACTGCCCTCTGAGCCATCTAGGACAGAAGAGAACAATGTCACTCTAATACATTGCTATCCCTGTCTGGATTGGTAGACATGTCAACAATTCCTTGTGGTAGGTAGGGTTCAAGGTAGCTGATGTATCTGAAAGAGTCAGCATAGACACTTGATCTTTGTTCTTCACCAGCAAGTGCCCTAACCACTGGAAACAGAATCAGTCAGTCTTTCTCCCCTGTCAAAGCTGTTCTACTTTGTATACATACACATAGTTAAATATTCACTAGGCCAGCAAGTGACACTAACTCTGTAGCATGGTCATGAGGGCACTCATAAGGAAAGCTGAAGAAGCAGGGTCTTCTGCATCCCAGTGCTCTAACCACTGCACTATGAACTATACTGGGATATACTTAAAAAACAACAAATGATCTAATAGCACTTTATAGACTAACAAAACATGTAGACGGTATCATGAGCTTTCGTGGGCACAGCCCACTTCTCTCTTTATCCAAAATTCCTTCCTGGCTCTCAGAACCCTTCCCACTAACCCCAGTATGATTCTATGAAAAGCTGCTGTTTTGACAAATAATTTTTTTGACAAAAAATGTTTCATGGAAAAATACCCAGGCAGCTCTACATAGATGTTCCCTGATGTGTTTAATTGAGAGTAAGTTCTTTCCCAGTGGTCTGGCATTTAGTCACAGAAGATAGTCAGAAACAACTGTATCATCAAAAGTGGAAGGGAAGTATCCTCAGGGAGGCCAACATTTATCATTACTCATAAGTTATCTGATTGCTACTAGTTGGTGGTCTTAATCACCCCCTAGCATGAAGGAAAAAGAAAAATATATTTATGTCTTGTGAAGCCTGTGAATTTTTGCTTCCCTCCCCTCATTTTTTCTCTATTCATCTGTAACATGCACTTACAGACACACATACTTCCACACCCACAACATTACTAAGTTCCATTTGATTTGTCATACAAAGGAGAAAATGTTCACAAAAAGATTAGCCATATGCTGCTGTTTACATTTGAACATTTGTGATTTGATTTGACCGCAAGCTGTCTTCCAGAGGTATAAATGAAGTAACAGCTGTGTTGAAAAATCATACGTAATCCTTGAAATATCAGAAATGCTATATAACGCAATACATTCCTGTCAAACTAAACTTCCACACTAGTCTTCAGTAAAATTACAGAAAACTGGTTAACTGTAATTCATATACACAACAGTATTTGGCTCCCATATGACTGTTTTGAGTTCCAGACAAGGTGCAGGAAAATGGGGAGGAATTATGGGTGTTTTTACTCCCAAATCTTCTCTCCAACGCATAATTTACTGGATCTTACATCCTGTCCAAACAGTATTATTTCAAATCACATTTCAAGTAGATACGATAAACAGAAGTACAAGTACACCAAACTATAAGTACGGAAGTGCAATATGAGAAATACAGCCCTCTCTTACATGGCTTGCTAACAGAAATTATGCTGAACAATTTAAATAATCCATGAATTTATTTCTCACAATGCCTTCTAACACCTCTAACTTCAACTTCTGTTGAATATTAGATTAAGTAGTTACACTTCTAAAATTTATCATCATGGTGAGAATCCAGATATATCTCATTAAAACTGATTGTTTATATATATATTGATTGGCAATAGTCTTAATTAATAGTATGCCAGCATAAGTGAGAGGACAAGAAAGCCAACTGACCTCATATGGTGAAGAATGTAAAGATTTATTTTTATATGTGGTAAATATAGACAAAGACCAAGTCAATTTTTATCTCTTGTGTCAATACATCTTGACATTCATCTTAAAATCTGATTATCGGTTGCTATTTAAAGACATCAAATAAAACTATAAGCCACAAAAAATAAATGCAGATCTTGCTCTGCTTGTTATTGTGTTTCTTCTTATGATTATAAAAACATAAAATAGTCTCTGTCTAAATTTTTTAGCTGCTTCACTTTTCCTGGAAATAGGGTTGCCAGGTGTCTGGTTTTGAACCGGACAGTCCAGTATTTGAGCTTTCTGTTCGGGAAATAAATTGAGAAAATATAAATTAGAAAATATAAATGTCTGGTATTTTCTAAATAATGTAGAAATGTACATGTAATGTACTGTAATGTAATGTAAATTGTAACGTAGATTGTGATGAAATGTCAGGTGTGTCCAGTATTTTTGTTGAAACCATCTGGCAACCCTACCTGGCAACCTAAGGAATGTATTTCCTTATATTTTACATCCCTGGTTAAATGTTCCACATAGAGAAAATCTGCTAAAAGATAAAAAACATACCTGTGAGTGTTTTGCAAGTGACATGGGCATTTTTTGTCACACTTTAGACCATAAATTCCCTCAGAGCAAAGTCGCGTTTCACAGTGTTCTCCCGTATATCCTGGATCACAGAGACATGCACCACTAATATGATAGCATTTCCCTCCATTTATGCACTGACAGGTTTTTGTACATTGCACTCCGTAAGTCCCCACTGGACATTCATCCTGGCATCTGTGGGGAAAGTCAGAAGAATTTACTTGCCTTTAATTTAAAACATTTTTTGAGAATCAATGTAAAAATGTATCTTATTGTGTAAGAAGTTTTGTCTGGATAGAATTCTTAAAATCATTATAGGTGGAGTTTGTCTTTATTTAAGATTGCCTATTACTTTTCATTATAAGCTCCTGTTTTCAACTACTTACAACTTTGCCACATTTTAACCTTTCCATGCTTGTTATTTGCTCCAGACTAAATATTTTTGTAATGTTTCAGCAAAAACATTTTATTCATTTATGAGCACAAAAGGTAGGGAAAATAGATTGTTTTCCCAATGTTAAATGTGTGTCTCTCTCTCACACACACCCCCTGCCTCTCCTTGTGGCTGGTTCACCCAAAAGGTAAAAAGCCTACTGACACTACCAGTTTCTTTAGCTCAAGTGGTCATCTGTGCTCTAATCTAAAGATCCTGACTTCATACCCAGCCAATGGCCCATGAGAGCTGCAGACTGGGACTGTAAATATAGTTTCATGTAGTTTTCAGTTTGTTTTTTAAATTGTAAAAATGACATTCTAAAACCTATGTTAGAAGAAGATTGGGTGGGATTCTGTGCTCTAACAAGACACAGGTAGCACTAGCAACCTGAGACAAGGGGGGGATATGATAGCTTCAAGCCAGCTATGTGTATCGTCAAATCCTAGGCAACTCCAGTGGCTAGCAAGACCCCTAGCAGGCCTCTCTAAATTACAATAGTCTCCTTCGGTTTACCTACTGGCTGCAGCATTGTCTGGTATCCCTGCACGCTCCCCGCCCCCCCCAACACCAGGACTTGCAAAAAGAGGTCCTTGGCGGGAGGGGGAGGTGGGGGGAAGCCACACAGCTGTCTTCCACAGCGCTTGCCTCAGGAGAAGCACTCACCCAATTGAATATGGGTTTTTTGGGGCCCCTTAATGCTACTCTGGTCCTTTTGGGCAGAATAAAGAGTCCAAAGGAAGGATCTCTCCCATTATGGTTGCAATATCAAACACTCAAAAGTTAGGAAATGTAAATGGCAGGTTCCATTCATCCCCAGTGTGAGTATGCATTATGACACGACTTTAATTACACAGTCACACAGTATTTGTTCTATAGGACTCCTGCATCATTCAGTGCACAGCATGGACAATAAATGAATCAGTAAGTTGCAAAAAGAGAAAGCCTGTGTTTAATGCATTGGACTAGGACTCTGGAGAACTGGATTCCCTCCTTTTCTCTGTCCTATGTGACAACAGGCTAGGCTATCTTAGGGCACGTCTACATTCACCACGTTGGAGATAGATTTTCTGGCGTTTGATTTAGAGGTTTCGATTTAGACCCATAAATCAAACACTGAGGGCAGCTCCAGCCAGCACCTGTACTCCTCGCCGTTGCAAGGAGTAAGGAAAGCAGATGGGAGCATTTGCTTCCGTCAGCCTCCTGCTGTGTGAATGCTACCAAGCTCGGCTTAAGCTTAATGCTACATTTTATGTAGCTGGAGTTGCGTACCTTAAGCCAATCTTCCATTTCCAATATAGACCTGGCTTTCATATACAAATATGCCAAACTAAAGTTTCATAAGCACTTCCTAATTTTTGAGCACTTGACTTTCCTACCTACTTTGAATATAGAGCTAATAACATAATTACCATGCTTAGTAGTGAAGCAATTTGGAATTAACTGTTTAGAAGTGATTAACTGTATAGAAGGCTGTATCTACACAGCAGCGTTATTTCGGAATAATTGACATTATTCCAAAATAACATAATCCACATCTACACAGCAAGCAGTTATTTCAACATAATGTCAAAATAATGTCCTTGAGCTGGAGGACTTCTTACTCCAACTCCTGTAATCCTCATTTTACGAGGAGTAAGGGAAGTCAGAGGAAGAGTGCTTTAACTTGGACTTTCTGCTGTGGAGACAGCGCCAAAAGCAGAAATAAGCTATTTCGAGTTAAGCTACATAATTGATATAGCTCTAGTTGCGTAGCTTATTTTGGCTTTAGCCCTGCTGTGTAGACATGCCCGAAGTGATTAACACTGTGATTCAATATTGTCAAAATATGGGTGGACTAATCTCTGTCTTTAGAAGTAGGCCTCATAACCTTCCTCTAAATAAGCCTCAAAACTTACTATGCCTAAAACACGGTGAACTTTTAGTAAATAGATAGTAAGGAGTCCTGTGGCACCTTAAAGACTAACAGATTTATTTGGGCATCAGCTTTTGTGGGTAAAAACCACTCTGTCAGATGCATGATTACACAGGACTTCTTGTTTTTGCAAATACGGACTAACATAGCTACCCTTCTGAGAGTTAATAAATAATATTTCTTCTTGGGCTTTAGCTACAGAAACTGTTTCCAGTCCGTTACCAGATATCTTAATTCTAATTTTCACAAATTCAACATATTGAAGAAGGGGATGATACTGTCCCTTAGTAGGAAAGATTGCCAAATGCCAAGCAATTACAAAAAATGTTATTTTCTCCAGTGGAGAAAGGCAGAGAAGGAGAAGAATTAGTCATTTCTTCCAAGAAGGAGCTTAGACTAAGATCTTAGGTTGAGTTTCTTCCTGAATGGTTTAGCTAGATCCTGAGGAGAGACATGTATTTCCCGGAGCAGGTATGCAGTATTTGGAGGGACAGAAAGCTTTCTTGAAGGTAGATGTGGGCAATCTGTGCCCTATGGACCCCCTGTCACACAACCTCCCCCATGTACCTCTCACACACTGAAGCACTGCACTTCCTACCTCTTCCCTCCCTCCTAGCACTTTTGGAGTGCTGCAGATCTGCTAATTTATGCTCCATCCCTACTCCTTTCCCTCTTTCCCAGAGCTTGAACAGCCATGAACAGCTGATTCATAGCATTCCAACTCTGTGAAGAAGGGGGAGGAGCAGGGATGGAGCGTGCATCAGTCAATTTGTGGTGCTCCGAAACTGTTGGGAGGGAAGGGGAGGAATAGGAAGTGCGGGGCTCCAATCCCCCAGTGTACATAAGGGTGTGGTGGAGGGGTGCAGACAGAGGTTCCACAGGCAACAGTGGAACCACAGTGGCCACCAGCTGCTGTGGGCCACTGAGATGAAGGAAGGCCACTCATACGGTTCACTCAAAATTCCCGGTTGCCATTGCTGCTCTAAGGGCTCAAATGCAGTTAGTGTAGCAGGCATTTTTCATGCTGCCAAGTCACTAAGAAATGCAGAGCAAGGGATCTGAGTCAGTGTTTCATTTTTAAGAAATTGTCAGTCCAGCAAAAGAAAAAGATACAAAATTTAATTGCACTAAAAATAAACATTCAAGAAAAAAACCCAACAAGTTCTGAAAATCTGTGCAAAAGACTGATTAATAATAGATTAGGATAGATGCAAAGAGATTGGTGGAGGCTGTAGTTTCTATTTAAATCAACAACTGACTTGTAAAAATCCATCTGCATGGAATTATCCTGCTACAGGTTGGACCTCCCTCGTCCAGCACCCTTAGGACCTGACCAATCCCGATCAAGGGGATTTGCTGGACCAGGGAAGATCCCTCCCAACATGGCCTGTGCTGAACTCCTGCCCCTTCTAGGGCTCCAGCCTGGCACCGCTGCTGCCTACATGGCCACGGCTCTCCAGGCTGGAGCTCCCTACCTGCCACTGCTGGACCCCAAGTTCTATGGCTAGGGCCGGAACGCCACAGCTGCTACTGGACCCAAGCTCCCCAGCTGGGGCTGGAGCTCCGCAGCCACTGCCAGACCCCAAGCTCTGCGATGGGGGCCAGAGCTCCAAGGCCACTACTGACCCCTGCTACCTCCCAGCCACAGGGGGCAGACCTCTCCGCTGTGCTGCCAGGCCCTTCATGTCCCCCCGCCATGGGGCTCCCAGCTGAGTCGCTGACCTCCCCCCCCCCCATGCTTCTGCCCTATGATCTGACCTCATTATACCTGGGCTCTGTGGTCCAGGAGCATCCCTGGTCCTTCTGGACCACGGATGTTGCCAGACCAGAGAATCCTGGTTAAGGGAGGTACAACTTGTACTACAGGTTTTATCACCTCAACACCTGTTATCTTCTTTTTAACATGGATTTGCACTGGCTGTGTTATATGTTTCACTATCATTTTCAAGACTGAGAGGGAAGAGACCCATCTTAGATTGCTGAATTGAAATTATCCAATATGCAAATATAAAACTAGAAACAGATTTAGTTGCACTTCCACAGCATTCATTGTGACCCTCTCTTCATTCCACCATTGCTGTTGTGTTTCTTTCCATATGAAGCAATTTGCTCTTTAAAAACAAAATGGGGCAGATATCTAAAATCTCTCTTGATTCTGTGGCCATTAGGGTTTGTGAAGTGCCATGGAACATGATTTAACAACTTACTCCCACAGGAGCACAAGAGGCTGAACGTGTGGGTTGGTTTCAATGAGAATTAGAACCATTTGGCACCTCTTGCAAGATTAGGCCCTGAACAATGAATAAGGCTTGCAAAAAGTTTCTCTCTCCTATGACAGCTGACATAAGAATAAAGCAAAAAGTCTATTTCCAATAGTTTTTGTTCTTTAGTATATAAGTTGGTTGTAAGGAGATAATTGACGGTTAAGAAGAAAAATCTGAATTAAGACCAGCTGTTACAGATGTTTTCCACATAACACTAGTGCTGTACCAACACATGATAAAATATATATACAGAGACCACTAACAGTTCCCTGTAATTCAGTCACATTAACTTTTCTAGGTTTCCAATACATACAACACTGAACCCACATTAAAACAGGGGGAAATTACTCATCACCAGAAATTCAGTTTGTTAGACTCCCTCATCTCCTCCCTTCCTGTAGACAATTCCAGACAATCACAATTATGCCAGGAAGCAAGGAGGGAAAGAATAGTGAAAGCCAGAATATATAAGGGGAGACCCTAAGCCTGAGGCTATTAGTTTTAAAGATGGCAACTTTCAATTTGGATAGTATTTTCCACAATGCAAGGGAGGGAGAGAAGAAGGGCCTTTTTGCTGGTGCACAATTTTGTCTTGTTGGTCTCACTCCTCTCCCATTCTGCAGGAGATTCTAGACAATCCACAGATGTTGCTAGCCAGCCCACAGAAGTAACTAATACTATGCTTTTCCTTGGATTACTCTTCTCAACTGAAGGAAAGAGCCATTGTCTGGAAGGTTCCCACCTGTGAAAAACTAACATAGGAAGGTTAGAGTTAAAACTATCAGATACTGGCTGCCTAGAATAAAATCTGTGGGGGCCAGAGGGAAAAAATGAGGGGGTCTGAGCAGCAGATCCACCCTCCCTTTGAAGATTGGGAGCATGCAAAACAGAGTATCTCCAGTATATTCCCTCTATTTTCTTGTCACTGTTGGCACTGTGTGCATGTAGGATCACTTAGTCTTAGAGGATGCTCTCCAAGATTATAATTGGCACTGGGAATCTACATCACATATATAAGGTCACCAGGTGGGTTCTTTGTGTTGGCATATTTCTTTAGCTGAGTCTTTCCTTTTTTTGCCTCTCTTTTTGGAGTTGGCCTTTGACTTTTTCTAATACCATCAAGGTGGTACTAGAGGGAAATTAGTTGGATGCAAAGAGGTGAGAAGTAGACTCCATGCTTCAAGAGACCAGGCAAAGAATATTAATATGTTGGAGTAGCATGAAGTCTACCTAGTTATATCCTTTTCCTTTCATTATTATTATTATTATTTTTTGCCTCCGAGCTTCCTGGTTTACTACACCTAATGCTGATTGCTTGGAATCTTCTACAAGATGACAGACAATAAATCCTACTTTTCAGATGCAGGCAGCACAAAATATAGCATTTGGTATGATTTCAATCCAGCATGTAACAAAATGCTACAAATATTGTGTGATAAGAATACCCCCACCCCAAGTGCCATCCAGTGTCAGGCCATAGTAACAGGTATCCCCAAAACTGCAGGCTGGGTTTGAAAGTCAATGCATCCTCTCCTTGGCCATTTTCATAGTTGATGGCTGGAACAGCAACAGTAGTATCTTTACAACTCACATATAGAGGTTTCTAGTCACTAGAGCCACAAAGCTTCAGACTTCTTGCCTTCCCCAAATTATGTCCTATACATTACACAGTTTGGAATAAGAAGAGTAGCTTTAAATCTGGATAGTCTCTGCTTCAAACACCATGTCTCTTGGAATTGCCCCAAGAACAATTTCAATATGCATGACTGTGCCTTAAAGACAGCACTGACCCTAAAGTAAGGAGTTTGTGAATACCAAATGCCTTCCAATTCCAATCCAGAAAGAGCAGTTTGGGCCAATATATTTTTATGTCATTATAACAACTATGACTCTCCATCTGAGGGAAAAATAATTAAACTGGTCTTTCATTAATGCTAATGTTAAAAGTATCCCCAAATGGACTTCTGAAATGAAATCAAAATTAGGATTAATCCTCTCAGGGAAACTTCCTAAGGTGGTTTGTGCTGAAACACAGAAATCCCTCGCACATGCAAAATTTTTTCATGGCCTCAACTATAAGTGAGTGTGAGGGAGTCTTAATTAGTGCAACTACTCCACTGAGGAATCAGAAGAAGAGGCCTGAAGTTATAAATTGATATAGGGAGCAATCTAACACCTGTTCACACCACACTGTTAGCTGCTAGTAGGAACATAGCCACTGCACACACACCCCTTGGGGAGGCACAGCAAGCACTTCTCTCCACGGTTGGTCAACTGGTGTAGATTAGCCAATGGAATCATGGCCTTTTGCCCCGCCCCATCTACTGTGAGATAAATAGTACCCTAGCTGGGAACAGTCCCACAATGCTGACAAACACAGGGACTACAACTGTGTCTGGACCCTGTACAGGAGATCCAAAGATGGAAGGCTCTTTGTATATCCAATTTGCGCAAGGGATAGACACACTGTGGCCACTAATTGTTTCTGTATTGTAAGACTTTCACTATTACAGAAGATTTGAATCTCAGCTTAGAAAGATAGAAGCCACATCTGTCTTTAGAAACACAAATGAGCAGCATGCAGGTTCTCACGTATATCATCCGGTCTCTCATGAAACTGGTTTGTGCTTTCATTCTGATTTGCTTGTATCTGTTTAAATGCACAATCTTCAGTGTTTCCTCACAGAGGCAAACATTTAATTTTGGCAACAATAATAGCTCTTGATTGGATGTTTTTCTTCACTGGGTTTGTTTGTGCTTTTTTATGGTTAGTTGGGTTATTCCCACATCCTGTGCATGCCTGTATTGGAATTGCATGTGGAATGTGGTGATGGTACCTATCATTCTTGGCAGAGATCCTATGGCCCAACCCCACTGATTAAGTTACTGTAGACTTCAGCAACTGGGTTGTATACTATTTAAAAGGTATGCAGGAAGGCGCTTCTTTCAGCACTTTCTATCCCCTACTTTTGCCATGAAATATATTTGAGGAACATTTTAATAGTAGTTAGACCAGCAATGGGCAACCTCGGTAGTGAGTGGGCTGCATGAGTAGCCCTCTTTCACTTCAATGGGCCACAAGATTGTCGTAACCAAGATGGTCTCCTGGGACAGGGTATGCAAATTGCGCTTGCATACCTAGAATTCGCAGGGTGTGCCAACTGAACTATAGCAGAGTTTTGATTGGATGCAGAGGGAGCACATGGCTCTCACAGTCAATGTTGGGTGCAATCAGCACATACCTCACTTAACATGCCCTTGCTTTATGTGTGTGTCACTTTAGTAATACTAGTAGGAAAAAAAACCTTACATGGACAAAAGCCAGCAGAATCTAGCACATCTGCTCATGGGCAAAAGTAAATAAAATGTCTCATGGGTCACAGTCAGAATCCCCATGTGCTGCATGTGGCCTGTGGGCTAGTAGGCCAGCTCAGAGAGCAAATGGATCTCTGTTTCTTCATCTCCTCAGGACTACTTGACTTTGGAAGCTCTAGGGGCCACAATGATACTACTCACAGTACATGCCAAGGGCCGCAAATTAAGAGTGGTTGCATATATATGCAAATAGCTTCTTTCACACTGACGGGCATGAATACAAAGATTAAGGCAAGACTACACAACATGAAGGCCCCATTTAAGTCAGTTCTGCTGATATTAATAAAATGCAATATTTATCCCATTTCCACCCATAGGACAGCACTTTTAATGAGCAATGACAGTCCAGGAATTTAACTACTAAAACACATATCAACAGAAGACCATTATACTGACTACTTTTTTTGTTTCAGCTCCTGGCCACATGTTGGGCCCCATGTAAACCCAAACTGCACCCCGGGCTGCAAACAAATGGGCCGTGGGCCACATGTGGGGCCACGTGTTGAGTAGCCATGATCTACCTCATCTTCTAGCCACCATTGCAAAAGGAAGATCCTCTCATTGATCCATCTCACCCCATTCTTGGTTCTTAAACTATCTCATCCTGTAGATCCCGCAGAGAGTGGTCTCTACATTGCTGGGGGTACATTGGCCACAATGTGAGAGGCCCTAAACTAAACCTTTGCTCACAGGGATTAAAACATCTTTCAAGAACTATACTTCCATCTTTACTTTTGATCATCATTTAGGGGACATAACTGACAAATCTATAATACTCTGAATGGTATCACTGATGATATGCTTCCATCTGCTTCCTAATTTTTCCTTTTGTTGTAAAATCCTTGATATAATTTGGTAGTTTTTTCTTACCGTTCCCCTATATAACCTGGACTGCAGTGACACTGCCCAGTTGCTGAGTCACATGTTCCTCCATTGTGGCACTGACACTCCTGGGAGCAGTTCTTCCCATAACGACCCTCTGGACAAGGCTGACCACAGACTGTGCCCTGTTTACAAACAGAATCTAAATGTTAGGCTTAGGACTGCAGCTGTGTGGAGAAGAAAAGGAGAAGGAGATAGGAAAGAAGTAAGGAGCTTAATGGGATCTTATATCAGACTGCTTATGCTCTTCTAGAAAATACCAGATTCTTTTTTAGCCTTAAACACAGACCATAGATTTTAGGTGACAATCTGCTGGGATTTCTATAATGGATGCTAAAGCTAATCAAAAACTGTTTCTCCAAGCAACAGTAAACATTTAGATATTTAAGACCAGCTGACATCAAGGTCGTCCTTATTTTTTACCCACATAATTAAATACTAGTGCATGATTAAATATGCTGGCTGTTGGACACAAACTGCTGAAACAATGCCTCACCCCCTGTCCGACAGAATCCATGTGGGAAGCCAGTGGAGCCCCTCATATTTGTCCACGTGATAGGAATGGGTCCTTGCTGGTGTGAGGTGCAAAGAGATAGAAAGCCCATTGACCAGTTAATGAAGCTAATGTTCCGATGTCACTGGACTCCTGGGCTATGAAGGTGCGACCAAAACTTGCCAATTACCTACTTTTCTTTGAAGAGAGTAGCGCCATATATTTGGAAACACACACGAAGGCCACCACAGGATTATTTAATGGTGCTGCTGTTCAAAATGTAGCAGTTATATCTAATTATATTCACAAGGTCACGACTTCTGTTCAGATTCCAAAAGATGCTGTTTGCATGCCGCAGAAAGCCCATTTTCCTTTTCACATTCTTTGAAAAGGTTAACAAGGCAATCCAGAATTTATATTTGATTCTGATCCCTTGTGGTGGTACCATGTGCTAAAATACATTTCCTTTTGTACTTGGCTGCAGTCAGACTGTCTTTGCTTTTCCAATTACACTTTCGTCTGAAGATGCCTGAAATCCACAAACATGGAAATTTACCCCATTTATATTTAGTTTAGAAAGCAGCTTTACCATCCATCCAGGTGGGCAGGCACATTCCCCAGTCACATGGTGACACACTCCTCCATTCTGGCATGGACATCTTTCTTCACACTGTGGCCCATGCTTGCCAGGGGGACAAAGATCCTCACAGCTAAAGAATTGGTGAATAATGAATATAATTGTCATTCATGTGCAAAGTTCAGTCTCTTCCCCTCTCATTTACTTTTTTATCATGTAATTCTTCAGTTTATAAATATGAAAAGGCAAGCACTCAGCAATAAAGAGAAATAACCTATACAGGATAAAATTAGCAATTAAAGAATTGTGTCATAGGGAGCAACTCTATTTTGCACCCAAATCTTGACATGAACTTTGCTAGCAGAGATTCTTTACAGAAAGCTTTGGATCAGCATGCTGTTGGCTTACCTGGTCTTGCTTCCTTTTGGGCCAGTTCTGTTCCCTTATAAATTGCACCAGCTAGTTTTCTACCAGGAGTCTGTGCATGCAAACAGAGAACTACCCATCTAACTCTCTATTGCATGTGTGTAAATATCCATTTAAATGTTTCAAAAAATGTGAGCATAGCTGCAGAGAATGGTTTGAAAAATTGGGCTTAATCCTTAAAATTCAATCCCCTCAAATCTTTAACTGATGTCTGCTTCCTAATGTAGCCAGGACATTAGCACTCAAACTCTGTCCTGAGTTCCATTGAAAGAAGTAGGCTGGAGGTAAAATGGCTAATCTAAACACAAATCTAAAAGCTGAAGTCAATTCTCAAACTGATACTACAGCCTAAATGTAAACCAAACTACTCATTATTGCAGAACCATAACCTTAGGAATGATTTTATACAAATTTGCTGGTGCTACTAGTGCAACAGCTGTATCTTACCAAGAGCTTATGCTGTAGCATTTTAATAACATTCCCTGATAAGTCTATAGAAGGACCTATACTCAGATATAAATACTGATAAGTTTTAAAAGAGGCACTTGCAGCATAACGTTCACACAGGTTACTAAATACTAAATATTTTGCCCTAGGGTTAATGCCATACCAAAACCCACCTTCCCCACAGTAAATAATATACCCTCTGCTTACAAAGCACCAGTATATCCAGGAGGACAGCTACATTCTCCAGTCACATGATCACAGGTGGCTCCATTTTGACACTGACATTTTTGGTGACAATCATTTCCATATGTCCTCTGGTCACAGCGTTCTTCACAGCGCCAGCCCTTGAAACCAGAAGCACAGTGGCAGGCTCCAGTGATGGGGTTACATAAGGCTCCATTTTTGCACTGGCAGCGACTACTGCAGTGGGGTCCCCAGTGGTCACTATCACATGCTGAGGGAGTGGAAAGAAAATGTCACAGCACTTCTGTAAGTATGAATGGTGCAGTGCAGAAGATATAATGATTCAGAGATATCGAGATGGGGTACTGGTATCTTTGCAGGGACTTCCTCAGCTCTCCTGGGTCTTTAAATATCTTGACAGCCAGGTAGGATTTAATTTCCTGTTTTCAAAATATAGGACTCATCCTGCCCTTAAAATAAATTGAAACTTCATCTATAGTGAAATAAATATAAGTTCCAAATTCCTTCAATGCATTCTGTTGTGAAATAGAAATTATGATTATAGTGAATCTTTAGTTACAGGGCCAAAAGACCGTATTTTCCATTTGGCTACTTATTTCAGTGGAGTTACAGGAGTATAAATAAGAGCAAAATTTAGCTCATAATCTGACTTTGGAGCCATTTAAACTTATATCTAAAACCCACAATGAAGTTATTGTATGTAAAGAATTCATTAGAAAAGTATCACATTTCACAACAATTTTTAAACATGAAACTTACACCTTGTTTACATACTTTCAGCTATTTCCTTTCATGTTTTACAATACTATTGGTTGACAGTGCTATAAGCAATGCAATAAACATTCCATCAGACAACAGAAGCTAACTGTTATTTGGTTAAACAGTATGGCGACACATATCATAGTAAGGCTACAGTTTAATATTTTGAGTTAGCCCAATTTGTTTTTATAATAATTCTACTATGTATTTTTTTGTTTTCTACATTCTACTCCATCAAAACCTGATAGGGTAAACCCTAGTTTGGTTTTTCACTTTCAAACTAACATCTTCAAAAGTAAGGATTTTTTGTTTAAATGAGAAACAGGAGTTTTCAATAACAAAATAGAAGATAAAGGTTATCTGGAGTTCACCAGAAATGTGCTAATCATAGAGGTCAAAGGAACTGCTTTTAACGTGTATGTTTTGCTGATAACAATAGTGCAGTGGTGAAATCTCAATTGCAATCACTGGATGCCCGTACTCTCTCCTTAATGACTAAACATCATTGTTCGCTCAGCATTCTCCTGGGGCAGAGCAGCCAAGCAGAGAACAGACCTACTTTCTTAGAGTGGGACAAAAGAACTCAAGACATCTCCTTGGGTAAGAATTACTCTGCTATAGAAATGGATCACTAAGACTACACAAATAAAAAAGATTAGGGTCCTTTAAGGAATTTTTGCCTTCTGTATGACTTGTGTTCTGGATAATTCCTAAGAGCAATGGCATGCTTTGATGTGACAGTTTCTTCTCAAACAGTATTTTCCTAAATGGTGACTGGAACATGCATTTCACAATGTAGCTATTGATTATGGAGACATACTGTGGCTAAAACATTAGATGATAGATAGATATAATATGAATAATGGAGTAAAAACATGGAGTAATTGCATCTCCTTCATCTCTTCATTCTTGTTCCCTTTCTCATTTAGATATTTAAGCATTCATTTATGTATTAGATTATGTGTACAATGCACCACAATGTATTTTACTGTAGGTTTTATTTCATTATAACTCAGATAAGCCTAGGACAGGCAACACAATATTTTGAAAATGTCTAGATGAAGAACAAAACGTTCTCCCTGTACTAAATCAGTCCTCAACTTCTCTTCAGGAAACCAACTGTTTTGAATGATATGTATGTGTGCAGTGTGTTTGTGAGACAGACAGATGTTCTCTCAGGACAGTATGGAGGCCACCAAATTCATTTTCCTTCACACGCCATCATGGATCCATATTACTGTCTTCCCGCTTCCAACTGAAAAGGACAATTTCAGCCATTCTTCACAGAGAATTAAAAATAAACTTGATTGTTCTGGAATGCCAGAAAAACCCTCTGTGAAGAACTGAAGGATTTATAATAACTATCTGATAGAAGCTCTTTCAAATAAAATAAAACGGGCCATAAGCATCCCCCTTGTGAATGTGACCCAACTTCTCTTAATATACAAAAAGCACAACTGGCCAAAAAAAAGTTTCTGGCTGACAATTGCAGTTTGTAGTATTTTACCAATGTCTGGAAGTGGGATATTTGATGCACTCTGCCAAAATTCAAACAGAAGTTTGGAGAAACAGTTTAATGAGTCTCAAACACATGCAGATGGCCTTTGCTGCTGTATCACTTCTACAGTAACAGTGAACCAAACAATATGCACAATGGCAGGATTACACAAACTGTGACAATTGTGAAGCATTGCAGGCCTTCTGCTCCCATTATAATGCCTTTTAACAGATACATCATCAGACTGCCCTTTTAGATTGTTAATGTCCCTTTGAGATCTACTGAAGTTAGAGACTGAACATAGTGCATCTCTGATATTGAACTTTTCTAGACTATTTTACTGTAAGAGACATGTGCTGCACATTTTATTAAATGTTTTTAGTTTCCTGGTATGCTGTTCTCATTCTGTTCATATGGGACCTATTAAAATAAAGAACACTTAAACACTGTTTAGTTTTCCAAACTCATGGTCACTCTCTGTAGTAAAGGGTGAGAAGGTGGGAAACAAATACTGACTACCTAGTTATTTCACTATAGCACAATGCCAGAGCATTTTACCAAAACCATTACTGTAATAAATTAATCTGTTATTCTTGGTCCATCATTAGCCTTCTATCTGTGAGTTTTGCACATCATTTCAGAGGCATCTGAATGATTAATGGGGTTAAATAATATTCTTGCACAAAACAGATAAATTTCATACTTTACTTCTATAGTATCACTCTAATCAATAAAGTCCCTCATAAGAAGTTAAAATGATTTAACAGAAACAGATACTTAATTACAATACACAAAACAAATACAGGAAAAGGAAGGGACTGAAATACTTCCTGTAGAGAGATTTGTTTATTTTTAATTAGCTTTGGAGACTAAACTTACCAAATATTATATCAGACTATTCCTACTTCTGCCTCACATTCAAAGACTAAGATAGGCTGGAAGTCACACAGCTGTTAATCTGGTGAAAAAAGTCCTCTTTGAATTAATGACTATCCTCAGGTTATAGACTGTCAGCTGGAGTTTAATCAGAATAGCTACTATAAAGACTGTCCTTTCTGCTCCAAGGTCACACACACACAAACATACAGGAGTGGAAGAAAGTGTCAACTGGAGACTTCTACCAAACCAAATTAGGGTAGTAAGTCATCTGTCACAATGTAGGGCATAAGGGAGGGGGAAGATAACCATACAGTAAAAAGAAATAAAAGTTCCATATTCATAACTATTTCAGTAGAAGATGATAATATCAGTACTAACAATTTAGGGAAGCTGATTTGAATCCTATATCAAAGCAACAAAGAATTTATGCACCAAAGGCTGCTGTTTCAATGTTCATCAGTCCCAAGAATTAAGTGATAAGATTGTTATGCTCATACAAAGCACATGAGATCAAAATCCCACTTCTATAAGATGATCAATGTTAATTGTAAAAAGCTAATTTCTTTATCTACTATATATTTCAAAGAGTTTGTCTGTCTGTCTCTTTGTTCAAGAACTCCTACTAAATGGTAAGAGCTAGGATGACCAAATTCGGTATACAGCTTCCTCTTATCATAACTTAAAGCAAAGTAAGGGTTTGGTTGTGCCAGGAAAATGGGATGTGCCTGGAATAGGATTGCTTCTCATAAAACCATACAGAAAAAAGACAGAATCATCAGGCAGGGGCTGGTTGGGAGTGTGCACCACCCTCATCTTGGACTGCCCCAGCCCTGAATCCCCCAACCCCTAGGCGCCCTTTATGGAGGGTCAGGGTGGGGGGAGTGAGAAATGAAGCTTTTCCCCCAAATTCATACAGGGACATTGCTGGCTGTTCCCTTCATCAGAGAGTGAGAGGAAAGTGCAGTTTGCTGCATTCCTCATTCTGCCTGGGGAGTGCAGGGGACAAACAAACCTGGACCTACCCCAGCCAGGGGACATACAACCTTCCCTGGGCTGTGCCCACTGGAACTGCAGCAGCCATTGAGAGGCGCATCTCATCTGGTCCAAAGCTGCTGCAATGAGAGGGCACGTCTACACTGCATGCTTATTTTGGAATAAGCTATTCCAGAAGAAATATTCCAAAATAGCTAATTTCACAATAGAGCGTCTACACAGCAAATGTCCATTGAAATAGTGCTGAGCTATTTCAAAATAGAGTATCCACGCTCATTGGACTCTGAATTGCATTTAAGGCAACTCTGAAGCACTTCAGGTAGGGCATGAGGACAGCAGTTACTTCCTGGAGCTGCTGCCTGAGGCTATCTGAGGCTCGAGCTTAAAGAGATCCCCCTGTACAGCCATGTCTCAGGTTCTTCTCCTTTGACTACCTCCTTGAGGGACAGCAAAGCCTTTTCTCTGCCTTCTAAGATTGCCCTTGTGGACACCTCAGCTTTCTAGCCACGAAGACAGACCTGCCTCTCAGCAGTGAATGGAACACAACCCAATGAGTGCAACCCAACTCATTGCAGGGAACTTCCTCCTCTCTCTGTGGACAGTGCTCATGCAGTACGACCCCACCCATCCTCCCCTGCACACCATGCACTGCTGCTTCTGGTGTCTGGACACCAGTTCCAACAGGTGTGACTGGATCGTTATGGAGCAATGGGGCGACCAGCAATGGCTCCAGAATTTCCTCATATCGAAGGACACCTTGCTGGAGCTGTGTGAGTGGCTTGTCCCTGCCCTCAGGCGATGGGACACGCACATGAGATCCATCCCCCCCCCCCCCCCCGAAGCAGGTACCCATTGCCATCTGGAAGCTCCTATGCTGGACAGCTACCAATCTTCTCAGGAACCAGTTCAGTGTGGGGAGATCGACCGTCAGGACCGTGGTCCTGCACATATGGCGCTCTCGGGCTATTTTCCCATGAGAGTGGAGAACTTCTGGAATGGAGTTTTCTAGGAAAGGGGGGGTAGAAGTCCCCTCCCTAGGAGGTTTTTAAGTCCCATCTTCACAAAGCCCTGACGGGCGACGGGTTACGTAGGGGGTTGCTCCTGGTGTGTGTGTGGGGAAGATGGCGGTGGGCTTGGGGACCTCTTGAGGGCCCTGGCACCCCTGCAATTGTTTGTTTGTCTCCTGCTACAGGTGGTGTGGGCCATCAACACCCCATCATCACTGGCTTTGCTGCCATGGGCTTCCCCAACTGTGCGGGGGGGGCGGGTCTTTTGACAGCACCTACATCCCCATCCAGGCCCCCGACCACCAGGCAGCCGAATACATTAACCAGAAGGGGTACTTCTCAATGGTCCTGAAGGCCATCATGGACCACTGCAGGCAGTTCACAGACATCTACATCGAGTGGTCATGGAAGGCACACAACGCCCATGTCTTCCACAACTCCAGCCTCTTCCAGAGCTGCATGCTGGCACTTTTTTCCCCAACGACACCATCAGGATCGGGGACGGGGACATGCCAGTCTGTATTGTGGGGGATGTAGCCAGCCCTCTGCTCCCCTGGCTACACTAGATACCTGGACCAAAGCAAGGGATGCTTCAATGCCAGGCTCGGCAGGGCCCACATTGTGGTGGACGGTGCCTTCCAGCATTTGAAGGGGAGGTTCTGCTGCCTTCTCAGCCACCTGGATGTTGGGGAGCAGAACAGCCCTCAAGTGGTGGCAGCGCATTGTGTCCTTCACAGAACTTGTGAAAGCAGGGGGAGACTTTCTTCCCAGGGTGGGAGGGCAGAGGATCAACAAAGCCTTTGAGAAGCCACACACGGCTGCCATGTGGCAAGCCCTTCAGGGGGCTGTGTCTATCCGGGAGGCCTTAATGGAGTTTCACACAAGGATCCCAGTGACACTCTCCTCTGGGCCTCCAGACAAGGGCCTATGCATTGCTCCTCTTTGCCTGTCCTCCCACACCCCTCCCTTCCCCTGCAGAGACAATAAAATACACCGTTTTCAAAAAATAAACTCTTCATTTTTAATTGGGGTCAATGTAACTGGGAAGGGACTGGGGAAAGAACCTTGGAGGGAGAAGGAAGGAGATGGAAGGGGGAGGAGGGAGCTGGAAGGGACCGAGGGGCGAGGAGAGATTTAGGGCTGGGGCTGGGAGTGGCACCTGGCTCTCGTGGTTCCACCGCCTTGTGTGTGGGGTCCTTGGTGGCCACGGGGCGGATGGGGGAGAAGTGGGAGGGGCAGGAGCTAGGGAAGGAGCTGGCCTGGGAGCGGCAGCAGGAGTGGGCACCATGGTGGTGATCATCACTGCCTGTAGAGAAGCGCAGATGATCTGACCCTACTCCTTCATCTCCTGCCAGGTCTCAGCACAGCTGCAAGTCCCTCCTCCATTCTGCGGTCCTGCTGCTCACTGCAGGGCTCGCAGGGAGGCTATATGCTCCCTCTGGAGGTCCCCGTGTGGTCTTCTGTGCTTGTGGATCACCCGGGGTTGGGAGGCAGCCAGGAGAGGTGTTGACTGTACCCCTCTCACAGCTGGTCCAGCTGTGTAGAACAATGAGAAGGTCACTCATCCCTGGAGACACTGTGCCTGAAGCCTTGCCCTCATCTCTGAGCTGAGACCGAAAGTTCTCGGGTCAGACAAAGGCGATGTGCTTGGAGCGAGGCCACCTGTGGCCGAGACAGTGGGCCCTTTGCTATATGGGCACAGATGTACAGGGGGAGTTTCACTACCCCCAAATCCCAGGGACAAGCAGACATGGAAAGGTGCCGGGTAGATTGGGAGCCTGAAAGTGGGTGAGGGGCAACAGGGTTGCTGGGCTTCCCTCCATGCCACGCACTTACTGGGCCCAGCAGTGGTGGCATCCCACAGGGCGAGGGGTGGTATCTCTGCCCGCTGGAGCAGAAAAGAGCAGAATGTTGGGGAGGGAGGTATGCGCGAGTGGCAGACACTCCTGCGCCTCGGCATGCTGTCCCCAGGAGCAGGTGCTGCCTCGAGAGTGTGGGCATGCCTGTGTATGTGTGTGTGTCCATCCATGTCCCGCAGCCTCCTTTTAATAGGGGCTTGTGGTAGGAGGGTGTCCCCACCCCCGGTGTTAGGAGTATGGCAGGCCCCTCAGACCCTGTGAGCAACTGCACAAGGGTCCTCTGTTGCAGCCTCCTCGGGCTGTGTGCCCCATACTGGCTCTCATTGTGCATGTGCACAGGCTGCTGTGCAATCCCCAGGCCAAGAAAGCTGAGTGCGGAGCAAGCCCCAGCCCCTCCCCACCCACCACCTCCTCCCATGTGTGTGCCTAGAGAAAGAAATGGTGCTTACCAGATGGGCCTTCCCTGCTTCTGATGATGCCTGGGAGATGTCCAGGGTGTGGGGTATGGGCTCCAGGGTGATCATGAGGTCCTGGCTTGTGGGAACAAAGATGGTGCTGGCCTCATCTGGCTCCTCCTTAGTGCTTCTCTCCCCTGTGAGGGCGACGGCAGGCATCTCCAGCCCTGAGTCCATTATGATGGAGCTGTGAGTAATATGGGCAGGTCTGGGGTGCTGCCCCGGAGTGGGAGCTGTGCTCCCTGGCCCTGGCATGGGCCTGCCTCAGCTCCTTCACCTTCATCCTGACCTGCTCCTGGGTGCAACTGTGACCCTTGGTGGCCAGGCTATCGGCTATCCAGCTGTAGATGTCTTCATTCCTCTGTCTGGTGTGGAGATCCTGGAGTTTTGTTTCCTTGCCCCAGACCTCAATGAGTTCCAGGATCTCCACAACAGACCAGGAAGGCACGCATCTCTTTCGGCCCCGGGCAGGATCCTTGGAGCTGGCTGACTATTCTCTGGGAGCAGTGGAGAGCTCAGTGGGAGCAACAGAGTCGCTCATTTTGGCCCAATGTGAAACAGTGGCAGCTGTTGGGTGGCTCAGGGCTGTCAGGGCCTGCTGCGTGCCTTGAGTACTTTCCCTTCTGCCAGCAGCTTTAAGGGCTGCAGGGGAAGGAAGCTATAAGAGTTCTAAAGAGTGTGGACAGAGAGGCCAGCAAGGCACCCGTGGGATTTCCTGGAGGCCCCTAATTTTGAAATAACCCCAGCCGCCCTGTCTACACACGCACTATTTCAAAATAGCTATTTCGGAATAGGTGTTATTCCTCGTACAATGAGGGTTACAGAATCTGGAATAAGACACCTGTTATTTCAAAATTATTTTGAAATAATGGGCTTGCTGTGTAGACGCTTGCAAAGTTATTTTGGGATAACGCTGCTGTGCAGACATGCCCAGAGAGGGATGGGATAGTCCTGTCTCCCTGGGCTAGCCTGCATCCCTAACCCCACCCTAGAGCAACGATTTCAATGAAGCATATACGTTTCATTTTATTTTCCAAAAAACAAAAATTAATTGAGTTAAGGACCTTTACTAGGATATTAATGTGTTACGGACCTTACTAATCAGTTGCTTATGTTGGCAATAGGGATGTTCTATTTGAAAAGTATTTACATCATTATTCCTAATAGCTAGAGAATCTTTACTCCTTGTTGGGTGAAATCCTATCCTCCCTGATTTCAGTGGGGCCAGGAATTAATCCCTGCATTTATGAGTAATGAAACAGAATATTTTCCAAAATATACTGGAGCAGATCTTCAGTATCATAATGGCATTGACTTCAACAGAGCAATCACAATTTGCATCAGATTTGCCGTACCATAACCATAATGCATATAACTGGTCCAACCTGATCTCAGTTTCATAGGTGCAGTCTCTTCAAAATACCAAACACCATTCATGCAAAACACACTATATGGACCTTTAATTTCCTAGATTTAAAACAAAACAGATTTCCAGAGTTACTGTTTAAAGTCAACTCTTTTGTGGGGGTCATAAGGATTTTATATCCCACTTCTCACACTGTGGAAAGAATCTCAGAGAAATGTTTGCCAAAAACTGCACACTAGGCTTTTTAGCAAAGAAAAATATTTGGTGCCATTTATACAGTTTGTTCATCTGGGAATATCTTTTAGTCCCTTGTAGGTCTCTGTACATCATACAATGCTACAAATATAGGACAGCAAACATTCCTCTCAAAAGACATGCAGTAAAAGCGAAGGCATGCCTGTAGGAATAAGAACATTATATTATATAAATCCTCATTTAAAATGCATTAGTATGATATGGAACCTTAAAACAATAAATACAGAAGTGAACATAAAAACGAATAATAAATGCTCTCTGAAGCACAGTGTCAAATGACAATTTTATGAACAGAAATGGTCCCAGAGCTTCAGCTGCAAAGAACCTTCTTCAAGGAAAAAGCAAAAGAAGAAAATGTGTGATGTAATTTGGCACTATTCTTGGAACTTCTGTATGATATTAGAAGATTTAAAGTTGTGTATTTCATATTATAATAACATTAATGCACATTGTTATTATGCTAGATGGGTCTCATTTTTTATGCACGTGGTTTATCTAAAATGGTAGTGATTTGAAAATTAGGAGACACAGTGTCCTGATATTTTACAGTGTAAGCTAGAAATTTGTACAATTAGAAGTATACATATTTGGTTTTATAATTCTTATATTCATTATAAGAAAAAGCAATGTGTAGGTCCAGTTTAACATGACATGATCTCATTCTCTCTACAGTGATTGCTCTTGAGAAGGTAACAAAAGGAGCATGAATAAGTCCAAGTTTATTCCTGACAAATCCATCTTGATCACATGTAATCCTGTGCTTCTCTAAAGAATGGTATATGATGAGAGCAAAATATAGCTATCAAATCAAGTCAAAGAACATTTCAGAAGAAAGTTCCCTGCAACAAAGACAACTACCTTACAGGTATCCTCTATGGGTGCTTATACAATATAGTGTATTTGGGATGCAATATGTTTATGGCAAGTTATTTTAAAGGTCTCACTTTCTTCTGTTTAATGTTAACCTGGATGTCAAAGTGAAAATTCACACAAAAATTAATATTTATTTTTCTTAGCATTTTTACTCCTATTAGATGCATGGTACTGAGATAATATTTTATTCTGGCTCACAACAGTTCCTGTGATTATAAGGAAAAACATTGTATTATTTGTCTGGAAAAAGTACCATTTATAATGCTGCCAAAAGCAGAGGAGACTTTTATCAAAATACTAGACTAATATAATTTTAATCTCCTTCCCTCTGATGCCTGAAGTGATTGCGCAAGTCTAACCATCAAACACATACATGAACACGTTTTGTCCAACCGCAAATTATGGGTTAGAATGAACTGTTCACTCATTTGTGAATGTAATTTTGGCAGCCAAAAAATTAAGTAAATAGCAACTGTAAAAGAGCAGACTCTCATCCACTCTCCCTCTATACCTCCAAACATAATTTCCTTAGCTGAGTTCAGAGGGTCAAGTTCTGTGGTACATTAAGGTTACTTCGCACTTCTCCAGCTGTGCAATAACTGACTTAACCAGCCTGTAGCCTGGGAGTCATCTTTGACTCACATTTGAACCTCTTTCCTCACATTCAGATTCCATCTCAATCTTGCTGATTCTTTCTGCATAATATCTCTGCAAATATAACTTCCATAGCCTGTCACTCTGACCATCTCACTTCTCTCATTTCACCCTTCCAATGCACGTTTCTGTGGCATCACATATAAAACTCCATATCTTCACTCTCAAAGTCCTTCAGAACCTAACCCTGTTATTTCTCATTCACTATTAATATGTCAATTCTTGCCTCCAGATGGCTCACAGTGCCAGACAGACACCACTTCCTACAGCTCCCATTGGCTGAGAATGGCAATCCATGGCTAACGGGAGCAGCAAGCTCCCCTACTTGTGGAGGCACAGGTAAATACAGCAGCAGTAGCCCAACAAGGGCTAACCCTGGTGAACCAGATCCAACCCGTGGGCCAGTATTTGCCAACTGTTGGTCTAGATAATACTTAGGATAACACTGTAGCCTTTTTCGGAAAAAGCTAAGCTAATTGCACTCCACAATTTGCGTAGGATTTTCCAATTGCTTTTCCAGAAGAGGGGGAAAAGCCTCCTCTTTCAGAGGAGCCCTTATTCCTTGAACGAGGTATACAGGGCTCCCTGAAAGAGCACGTTTGCTCTTCCACAAAAAAAAAAAGCAGAAAAGCAAACGCGTTCCCTGGACGTGGCAGATTTTTTCCGGGATACCTCTGGTTTACTTGGCTTTACAGATAAACGTTGCTCACATTCTCTAGCATTATTAACCTTCAGTCAAGCAACAAAGAGTTAAAATGGCCTGTGCTTCCGCTATCCTAAGCTGTGCCATAGTTTAGCCATAGCTTAGAATTTGGGCCAGGATCTCTTTCCTTAATGCACAAAGTGAGAAAAGCACTTCTCTATATTTCTGGAAATAATCTGTTTGAAATCCAAGTGATAGTGACCAGTGGCAGGTCTGCAAGAGAATCCCAAATCCAAACACCCTGAGTTTAAATCTGGATCCATATCTGAACTTTGCTACTCAGGCCTAACTCAAATACAAAGGAGCAGGACCCTTATGAAGAACCTTACCTTAAGCAAATCACTTCAACTCTACATAGACAGAGAGGCATCCCATCCACCTCTCTGAATTCAATGGGAGATTTGCTCATGAATTAAAATTCATAATATAAATCCTCATATATGTCATACATTAAAATATGTTCTGTGTACTCTAAATTATAGTATGAAGTCCTGTAACATTTTCTAGGCTTTGTGTAAATCACAATCTTTGCTATAACACTGAATCAGCATTGTTTGGGGATTTCCTCTTTTTTGCCCTTTAAGTACCATATACTATGGTAATATATCATACAACTCAGAACTTGTAAAACTGCATTTCAAATGGCTTTATAGCCTAAGGTTTCCAGATTAGAGTGCCATTAGCCTATGTGGTATGCTCAGGCAAACAAAATACAAAGTACCAAAAAAGGGACAGTAACGTAGAGACTACGCTCATTGATGTCGTACTTTGGACACCGATTCTGAAATGTTATTAGATTACCTAGATTGTGTGAAGAACAGTAAATGGAATAATATCCATTTATTTACATGGCAAAACCCATGACAAAAATGACACTCTTACCAATCTTATCCAATCCATTCTTATTATACAATCTTGTGATTACTCACCTGTGATACCAAGGTTTGGTTATTTGGATTTTGAAAATAATGTCACTCCTCTCCTTTAGGCTACCATCTGAGTGAAACTTACACCAAACAACATTCAAGTTCACCCTGAATTTCAAATCAACATTTGAGTGGGCTCAAAACTTTGATAAAAAGTTTAATTCCTCCCTAAAAATGGCATCAAACCTGCATGTTACTAAGGTTAAAAGATGGTAAAATTTAGAAGCAGAAATCTCAGAAATCAATTTAAGGGGCTATATATCAAAACCAGCTATGCTGAATAGTCCACTAAGAGAATCTTTTTAAAAACTTTCAATTGATAAAAACAAGAAACTATTCTCCATATCATTTTTGCTATTGTGATATATATGGTTACCTCAGTAGGCTAGAACTATATTCTTGAGAGAAATAGAATCTTCTTTATAAAAATTTTTCTTAATCATTATGAAGTATGAGTCCTTTTAGTAAAAAGCCCTATTTTTCCTACATCCCAGACACAGAAGTACTTAGTACTTTTTGTAGAACACAACACTTCCTATTAAATCTGGATTTCCTTTAGAATCTTTTGTTTCTATCTGATTTCATTTGTTACATTCAGGCTTTCTACCCAGAGGCATATTTTTTTGTTCTCTCTCATTGTTCTGTATAAAAGAAAGGATTTTTATTCAATACTTTCTTTTAAACTTTGTAAAAGCTTTCTGGTCTGTGAAGTGGAAGAACAATAAAAATGTGTTTTTCAGACTCTGTAAATGACTGGAACTGTATGCCTTTCACGTGCCATACATTTCTCAAGACTCTTTAAAATATTTTGGACCTCAGAACACAATGGAGGAAAGCTGTTAAGGAAAAACACAGATGGTCTTTGGTGTTAATTTTACTGTACTACGAGAGATGAACACTACAAACAATAACCATTACTGCAGAGAAGATTAAAAATTATATGAATTTGAGCATAGTATATAATCAGATCTTCCATGCATCTCATTGCAGGAGCGGAACTTAAATTTTTTCTACACTGTATTTTGAAGTTCTTTATTTTTAATACAATAAATGCCCCGTAGTCCTTCCCAGTGAAACCAATGGGAGCATTGTCTAACTAAATAAGGCATTTCCAGAAATGTATTTTAATGTAGCTCCTTGAATATATGCAATGCTTCACTGCTGGCTCTATTAATATAAACAATATTCTACATGTAAAATTATAACAGTGATAAACACTGTTTTTATGACAACATAAAGTTAATCATTTTCCCCTCCCAACACCACTATGACACTGCTCCCCCATATTTTATGGAAATATGCTTTTGAATATGAATATGCATAACTCAAGTATGTTTTATGCAAAACAGGGCACGTAACCTGTCAGTCAAGAGCATGTAATCCCCTGAATGTGCATATTCTATTGTGTGCATGTGTCATTTTTGTATGTGAAGTTAGAAATATTAAGTGGAATCCTGTTCTTTAGGTCCTCTAGTGAAAGCCATGAGTGGTACTTAACTTTATGGCCTGGTATTCAAAACAATTATCTTTTTCCTGTAAGCCTAAACTGTGGTTAGTCCTATAAAAACAGATGACCATGCCACCTGGTGCTGGAATCCATATTTAAATTTTGTACTCTTCAAGGTGGAGGAAGAATGGAACAAAGAGTTCCCAACTTGGGGAAATTCTATAAGGGATGGGAAGTAATCGATGAGGGTCTTCATCTGGCTTCAAAGACTTCCCCCCAACGCAAGAGGGCACATTAAGAGACCTGGAAACAAAGAACGCTAATGGGGGGGGGGGAAGAGAAGTAGCTGGGCTCAGGTCAGAAAAAAACAATCAGCTCTGGCCTGAAGGTCTTTACCTGAAATAAGAACTAGAGCGGGAAATTATGGTTTGTAACAACTTCACTAGTATTGCTAAGTGAAATAAAGTGTGTTATTGCAATTGTTACATTACTGTTAAATGTTTAGAAGAAGGATTTATTGAGACTATCACACCCAAATGAACTCTTGTTAAAAACAGGAATAAGTTACTTCCAATGATTTACTGTTCATTTATTAATTTTAGTAGTTTATGTTAAAAAATACTATATTTTAAAGCAAATTAAAGTTGAAAATTGTAGTCCTGATTCAGGAAACATAACTATTCAGGAAGGATACTTAAGTATCCTTAGTCCCACTGGACATAAGTATATGCTTAATCATGATAGTAAACCAAAAATCACCAAACTGTTTTCATATTAGGGTATGTCAAATTTTGGGGGAAAAGCCTGAGATGCATTTGAAAGTGACTTTATTGTAACCAGAGATAATAAAACTATGAACAAATCAAAACTTTCACAGATTCAGAAGCACACTGCATAGTACTTGTGTTGGAGTCTAACTGACCCCAGGATCAAACACATTTTTTAAAAAAGCTATACACTGTAAGACAAGAAGGAAGGTCCTCCTGTGGTTCATTATTTGATTAAAAGATAGGGAACACAGGGTAGATGATCAGTTTTCAGAATGGAGAGAGATAAATAGCGACATTCTGTATTGGGACCAATACTGTGCAACATATTTATAAATGGTCTGGGAAAAGGGATAAACAGCATGGTGATCAAATCTGCAGATGATACAAAACTACTCAAGTCCAAAGCAAAGTGTGAAGAGTTACAAAGGGATCTCATAAAACTGAGTGACTGGGCAACAAAATGACAGATGAAAACCAATGTGAATAAGTTCAAAGGAATGTACCCTGGAAAACATGATCCCAACTATACATATAAAATCAGGGGGGTCTACATTAGCTGTTAGGTCTCAAGGGAGAGGTTTTGGATTTATTGTGGATAGCTCTCTGAAAACATCAATTCCATGCGCAGGAGCAAGGAAAAAAGCTAACAGAATTGTGGGAATCATTAGTAAATGGATAGATAATTTGAAAGAGAATATTATTTTGCCTGTATATAAGTCCATGGTATGTCCACATCTTGAATGCTCTGTGCAGATCTGGTCATCCCATCTCAAAAAAGATATATTGGAATTAGAAAAGATGCAGAAAAGGGCAACAAAAATCATTAGGGGCATGGAACAGCTTCTACAGGAGGAGAGATTAGTAAGACAGGGACTTTTCATCTTGGTAAAGAGATGACTAAGGGGGATATGGTAATGGTTGTGATGGGGCGCATTCGCCCCTCACTGGATGGAAAGGGGTTAAATCTACATTGTGGGCTAAGGAAGCCACACCCCCTTCACTCAACTGGCATGCTCTAGGAGTACCAGTATAAAAAAGAGCAGCTTGAATCTCTTTTGAGTTGGTGCAGACTGCTATGGAGGAAGGACATGTGCCTCCTGCTCTAGCCAAGGCTCAGCAGAAGCCCAGGGCCTTGGAAGTCACTACCACAGCCCAAGCAGAGGCCAAGGTAACCACGCAGGCCTTGCAGGATTCAGAGGCACCAGAGAAGGCAGGTAGACCAGGGATCCTGGGGGTAACAAGAACACCAAGGCCACAGTGTCAGGAATGGCTGCAAGAAGCAGCCCAGGGAAAGGCAATGGAGAACTGGTGAGTGAGCTGAAGTCTTGAGTTAGCGTGTTTTGAATGGAGACTTTCCCTGCTGACCTAGTGGCCTGAGTTATAGCCACTAACAGAGTCTGGGGTGGGCTCTCCCTGCTAGGAGCACATTCCCCTGTTTCCTGACTCTAGTCATTGGGCTTCCTGTCCTATGAGAAGGGTAGATTTCCTGACTCTGGCCAGAGGGCCTTACTGCTCTGCCCAGAAGTACAAATTAACTGATACTGGGCCACTAGGCTTTGTGGCTCAGATGATCAGGGCAAACAAGGAGCTCTGTCCTCTCAGCCATACCACCATCCACCCAGAGCTAAGGTTGGGCATATAGTCTTAGGTTAGGAGGGACACAGATGTAAAATAGGTATGCCCACCCCTATTCCCAAAAAGTATTGAAGTTCAATAAGGATAAATACAAAGTACTCTACTTAGGGAGGAACAATCAGTTTCACACATACATAGTAGGAAATGACTGTCTAGGAAGGAGTTCTGCAAAAAGGGATCGAGGGCTCATAATGGACCATAAGCTAAATATGAGTCAACAGTCTGATGCTGTTTCAAAAAAAGCAAGTATCATTCTGGGATGCATTAACAGGAGTGTTGTATGCAAGACACGAGAGGTTAATTCTTCCCCTGTACTCTGAGCTGATTAGGCTTCAACTGGAGTATTGTGTCCTGTTCTGGGCACTACATTTCAGAAAAGATGTGGAGAAACTGGAGAAGATCCAAAGAAGGGCAACAAAATTATTAAAGGTTTAGAAAACATGACATATCAGGGAAGACTGAAAGAAATGGCTTTATTTAGTTTGGAAAGGAGAAGACTGAGAGAGCACATCATTACAGCTTTGAAGTACCTAACAGGGTGTTTACAAGGAGAAGAGAGAAAAATTATTCCCCTTAACCTCTGATGACAGGACAGGGGGCAATGGGTTTAAACTGCAGCAAGGGAGCTTTAGTTTGGACATTAAGAAAAACTTTCTAACTGTCAGGGTGATTAAACACGGGAGTCACTTGCCTTGGGAGACTGTGGAATCTCCATCATTGGAGATGTTTAAGATCAGGTTAGATAGCCAGGAATGATTTGGCTGGTGCTTGGCCCTGCCATGATGGCAGGGGACTGGACTTGATGACATCCTGAGGTCCCTTCCAGTTCCAGTATTCTGTGATTCTATGGATGAGTCTATGGACATTTTTGCCAAAGGATATTGTGAAGGCCAAGACTACAGCCGGTCCCTGACTTACGAACGAGTTATGTTCCAAGCACTTGGTCATAACTCGATGTGTTCATAAGTCGGACCCCATTCATTTAAATGGGATCACGCTGTTCGTAAGTGCAGATCGCCGTTCGTAAGTTGGGGTTGCGCTTAATGGGAGGCTGGTCGTAAGTGCGGCTGGTCATACGTCGATGCATTTGTAAGTCAGGGACCGGCTGTAAAAAGCAGAAAATAAATGGAGGATATATTTATGAATGGCTATTAGCTCACTTAAATATTTATGAATGGCTATAGATCACTTATGTTTTTTATATTCCCTAGAATCCTAAAGCAGGCCTGCTGTATTTCTTTCCTGCACAAGTGATTTTACCATTTCTGTACCCCTCCCCACCATGGGGAACCCATCTCTTACTCATTTATTGTGCCATGTGTGATTCAACAAAATCCAAACAATATATGCATTCAGACATGTAATGTGCATGTGCTGCAGTGAGTTTTCCCCAACAATTCTTTGCCCCAGCAAAAGTATCTTTCAAGCATACGCTAGAAGAAAGTATATTTCACAGTTGTGGCTTTCTCGGAATCCTAGCAAGTGTAGGATTCACAGAAAATCAGTTTGACAGTGTTATCTTCAAAGAAACTCAATTTGTAGGACAACTGTGGTGATATCATGAGGAAACCATTATTTGGGTTCTTAATGCTCCTCTCTCTCCCCCACCACACACATACATAAACCAGACTCTTTTAGGTGCATTTTTTAAAAAAAAGGAACCACTGAATCTATGATGATAAAAACAATGCTGAAATATACTGCTGCCTCAAAATAAAAACAATCCAAACCTGTACAGTTAATTTGGTGTCTGACCCAATACCTTTTGAGTGACTTTTTTGCTACATTAAAACCACCAATATTATGCAGACAAAACCAAAGCTAATAGGTTGTCACTAGGAGAATCCTCGAAGAAAACAGAGGGAATGGTTTCATATTTTATTTAAATTTTTATGTTTGGGGTCCAAAAGACCCCAAAGCTTAGTAATTTCATTTCTCCCATTCACTAACATTGAATGGTCTAACTGACCCCATTACCTTTTTAGATACTTTTGATGCTACTAATAAATCACAACAGGTAGGACAATAAACTAATGTGGAAAGACTAACCTCACCTCTTTCCAAGGATACGTAATGTACGAAGAGGCACAGGTTCGGCATGAAAAAATGTTGGACTTGTTGGGGTCAGATAGATCCAAAAAATTAGGAGGGATGAAGATAAACATGTGCTTAAGTACTTTCTTCAGGGGGCATATATTATTGATGGCACACTGTACTGTCTGGAATGTATTTTTAAAGCTACCATGGTTCATATTTTCACTCAAAAATTTACTGTAAATTATAAGACATGTAATTCTCCTAATAAAGAACTCCAGAGAAGACCTCTGTATTTACTCATAGGCTTAAACAATGGGGCAATTCAGCAGAACATCTAAGCACATGCTTAAAGTTAAACATGAGTTGAAATTCCATTGATTTCAGTGGGATTTCAATGCTTAAATGCTCTCCTGAATAGAAGTGGACTTAAAGATAGGTATAACATTAATCTTAAGTGCCTTGCTGAATTGGGGCCTGGATAAATACCAAAGCCATGTAGCATCAGAAACTTTGGCTCTGTGGCTAAATTACCTATTATTGGAGCCACAGTAATGAGAATCACGTAAGTGTTCTACACTGAGACTTGTGTGATCCATAATGTTTTGTATTAGCATTATCACTCTCTGTGTCCCAATCATGAAAAAGGTAAAATAGTAAAAGATACAAACCTCCAAGTGAAGATGTGTTGTGTTCATTTCTATATATCTTCTAAACATACATGATGTAGAACTAGCTTGCAAATGAGGAATTTGTCAGAAACTAAATTAGGCTTTGCAGTGCACATTACCCCAAATGAATCAGAACTGACAGCACTTGATGACAAAGTTTGTTCCAATACCAGTAAGTGAAAACTCTGCTACTCATACAAGAAAAAAACTGTATCTGTATGGGCTCTCATTTTTATTTTCCCCTAATATTATAATCAGTAAAACTTGCACTACCGTAATTCAAATCTTCACTACAACTGTGGACAAAAATCAGGCTAAGATACAATCAAAGGCTCTTATTGTCAAATCCATTAAAATATTTCCATGTTTAATCTGCCCCTTCTCCTCTTCTAAATTCTGCCCTTACTCCCACCAAAGCAAATTGATCAATCCTTGCTCTTGCAGCTTCATGAACAATTTTTCAACGTGATCCTGCCAGTGAAATGGATGTGCTGATTCACTAGCTCCAAGGGATAGGTTCAATATGTCTTCTGTCCACTCAAATGACATTGATCTGTCTATTGTGTCCAGTCAATAAATCTTTATTAGAGTAATTTACTTCACATGAATGTCAGCTCTTGCACTGGAATGAAAGTGTTTTGTAATTGTTCACCCTTTTAATCCATGTGGCTTTTCTTTTCAGACTTATATTATCATCTATTCATCTCTCAACACTGATCTATACTGCAGGCAATATATTACCTAATGCATCATAATATGTTTGCCAAAAATAAGCTCTAAGGCCTGAAGAAAAAACATCTATACATAAGACAAATTCATCAAGAAGATTTTAGACATAGCAGGCCTGAAATCTCTGCTCATTTTTTACTCATGGACTGGTAAAAAAACATTGATATTTTTCCTAATTAAGGATGTCAGGATTTTGCCTATGAAAAAAACTAAATACAGCCATGCAATAAGGAGCTCTCTCAACACAAGAGTTGAGAGTATCAGTAGAGTAATTCATTGGCAAGACACCTAAAATAACATAGGGAGGTTTGACACAGACACAGAGCCAATTCACTTACTCCTACTACAGTGTGCAGCAAAAACAGATCTAATTATAAAAAGCTTGCAAATGCCCCACTAGCAACCTAAGGAACTGGTGTTTCAGTAAAGTTGAAACATCTCCACTCCTGCCCTCCCACGTAAGTCTACCACATTATGTAGGAACAAAAAGTCAAGAACAAGGAAGACTGCAGAAAGAGATTCTTCTGCTCAGGGAGGCAGAATCCTATTCCTGCAATAAATCAAGGAAGGGAAAAGCTGATGACACCCATCCTCTCTCTTGAAGGGAATGAAGAAGAGCCAAGATTCCCACTCTTGTGAGAAGGATGGAGAGGAACCAGGTTCTCTAAAGTGCACAGGATATGGTTGGGAGACTAGACAAGTTTCCTTAGATGGGTTTCCCCCACATCTTTAGAGATAGTGGATTTAAAATCTGTATCAAAAGACCAAAAGTGAATTGGAGTCACACACTAGTTCCAAGCAACGATTTGCTCACATCACATTGAGGTGCACTGGCAGTAATGGGTATGGAAGGAGGCTGCTTGCACAGCTGTTATCTGCATGACACCCAAATCAAATCAGTGCAATCACTTTGTCATTTTTAGAGAGAACATTATAACACTCAGGAAGTCCTTGTCTACAATTACCACCCAGCAAGCCCAAATATTAAAGCAGCCCAAAGCTTTTTGAAATACAAGTTCTGTTAACAGAAGGAAGTTACACAGTCTATATATCTATATTAGAGATTTGTTTGTCTGTCTGCAAGTCCATTTGTTCAAGAACTCCTCCTAAACGGTGAAAGCTAGGACCAGCAAATTTGGTATGCAGCTTGCTCTTATCCTATCTTAAGACAAGGTTAGGGTTTAATTGTGCCAGGAAACGTGATGTGCCTGAAATTTGATTGTTTTCCATAACATGGAAAGGGAGGGAGAGAGGAGGGACGTGATCCTTACAGGCACCAAACACAGGGAAGAGCTGTCCCAAAGAGTCACCACTGGAGGGCAGCCGCACCACCAACGGAGTGGCCAGATGGGGATGGGGCTCCACCATCTTGCCTGCCACCTTGCCTCCCTACCTCAAAGCCTGACCCTCTGGCTCCCAGCCCCACCAGTGCACAGCCTTCCCTTGGGTAGCACCACCAGGGCCAGCCAGTGCAGGCCTGGCAGCCTCCCACCCCAGGCCCAGCTGCTCCCCCACAGGACCCACTGCCAGCTCCCTCCCACTGCCTGCACTGTTGGACCACCCAGTGTGGCTGCAACAAGCCAGCCTGCATGGTACCCATCCTTCTCCTCCTCTCCCCAGGCCCAGGGAGCACCGGCAGGGGATCCCTGTGCTGCCCCTCCCCTTTCCAGACAGTGCCAATGGGGAAGCCCTGAGCGGTCCCCTCCTACCCCCCCCCCCCCATCTCCCTGGGTAAGGCCTGCATGGCCTCAACACATGGCCCCGGGCAAGGCCCCCTCCCCTCACCCTGGGTCCCACTCCCCCACGTCCCTAGACCACCACCCCTCTGACTTCTGACCAGCCTGAGGCGCACCAGCGGGAGGCCTGTGCAGGCCCCATGTCCCTTTCTGCCCTGGGCTAGACACAGCCAACACCAGGTAAGTCTGCTAGTTGGTAAATAACAGACAAAATGCAAGTAGGGTTTGAAAAGACAGAGTGAGTGGAGAGATCTATTATGAATCCAATTTTATCTTCTGACACAAATACGTGCATCATCCACATACAAGCAATGTATGACTCTCCTTGATAAAGGATTATATTTTTGGTGAGTAGGTTCATTTCTGCACCATTTACATAACAGGTTTTATTCTTGAATAGAATGATCATGTAAATGAACTAAACACCAAAACAGTGTTGACCAAAAAATAATTTACCACAAATTTCAGAATGCAAGGAGTGTCTCTCTCTTTATTTTAGGATTTTATCCTGCCACCCATCTTCTCTGAATCAGAGCTCCAACCATGCAAAATAAATTTGGACTTCATGGAGCGTCTCGGGCTTGTCTCACTTACTGAGTTAGATATTTAGGCATATATTAGCCCCCCCCCCATCTCAGTATAATCATTTGTGTATGAATGATAATAACAACCTAAAAGTTTATTTAAAATAAATTATTGGTTATCTCTGTAGATTATTTTATTGTGCCATTGTTCACAATAAAGAAAAAGCAAGTCTTGGGCCTCTATGGATAATACAGTGGAAAGTAAATTGGGTGAGGCAAGAGTTATGTTGTCTTCACAGTGCTAAACAGTATTATTTATTTGGTCTGATTTCCACTATACATCTATTTTAAGAGGCCCAGTCTGTCAACACTGGTGAGATTGCATAGTTCTGTCATACCATAACCAATGGCACAGCTTAAATTAAAATTTACTCTTCCCTCTACCCTTACCCTCTACAAATAACAATGTTATTTGTTTCAGAATGCTTGTTGAACAACTGCATCTTCAGCAGGACAATCCAATGAAAGCAATATCTCCTTTAAGCAACAGCTCATAAAAAGTTGGCTATATGCCAAAACCCCTACCCCTAAACATTGCTTCAACAACATATGAACAAAACACCCTCTTTCCCTTTAATCTTCCCTTGAAGAACAATAATAATCTGAAACAATTTTTAGCAGTTACATTTAGCTGTAAGGGTATGCAAAAACTTTTACAGAGCATCACAAATATCCCATGAGATCACTCCATTCAAGGTACAATAATAAAGACTTTTTCACATTAGTCTCAAGGGGTAGCCATGTTAGTCTGTAACTATAAAAACGAGCAGTCCTGTAGCACCTTAGAGACTAACAAAAATATATATAGTATCGTGAGCTTTCGTGGGCAAAACCCACTTCCTCAGATGAATAGAGACTTTGTTCAGCTGAGGAAGTGGGTTTTGCCCATGAAAGCTCATGATACTATATATGTAGCAGGATTACTTGTTCTTTCACACTAGGTCTTTTGTGTACAGACAGCACAAAGTATTTTCACTGCTGAAGTTACTGTGACCAGCAGTCACAGGCAGTGTGTAGAGGCAGCAGCACAAAAAAGCTGATTTGATACAAAAGTATTCAAAATAAATTTCTGATGGGGCAGATTTATTCTAATACAAATCAATGATTCTCAAAGTGTTAATTTAAAATGCCCCTTGGCTATCTATGGAGATAAATAAATTATATCTTATATTCATGAATATATGAACACACTTCTTACCAAACAAACTTCATGAGGATTCAGCTACACATGTGCAATTTTGAATTCTAGATAAAGATCAAGATAACTCTGCACAATGTAATCAACTCTTATGATTTTATCACAAGTCTTTTGATATTTGGTGTTGGTAAGTTAAAAACAGTGAAGAGCGAAATGAAAAGAGATTAATCAAGTGGAGATAATGAATGCGGAATATGGAATAAATAAAAAAGGGATACTGATTCAATGGATGAGGAAGGAATAAGAATAAATGAATGAAGGGGTAAATAGGATGAGGAGAGGATAAAGTAAGAAAGGTAGGGAATAGGGAGGAGCATAGGTTACTCAGTTTAAATCTGAGCTTGGAACATCATTCTTTTTGCATTTAGAAAAAACAAAATTGAGAGGGAACTTTGACCAGGATAAATATGTTTACTTTCTCCAGCAATAGAACCCTATCCAATATGGCATGTCAGCATGGACAAATTAATTAGCATTTTTTAATATTGGCACTTGCCATTACTGCTTTGGAAAAAAAGAGAGAAATCAGACCACACACAATGTTCTGACACTGTCTGGTAAACAAGAGCAAGCTCCTCCACCAGTGACTTGGAGATCAAGCACAAGATGATGATAATTTCCCAAAAGGACAATACAGTAAAAACAGCACAAGACAGGCAGCAGCAGGTGTAAACTTACCACTCGAGCAATTGGGTCCCCCCCAGCCAGGCTCACACTGACAGGTGTTTGGAGCTATACAACGACCATGGACACATTTATCAGCACAGTGAGCTGTCAAAAAGAGAAATCAATAAACATAAGAACATCTTGCACAAAAACCAAAAGCAAGCAAGAAAAACCACACAACAGCCTTTCCCCCCAAATCCAGCTGTATTATATTTTTGTCTAAAATATCTTTTAAAAACAAGAACAATTGTTGGTAAATTCATGGTTGGTAGATTCCTCTGCAAGTCATTTTTCAGACTTAAAATGTATTTTATAACCATACAACTTCTCTAAATTCAAAATCTAAACATAAATTCTATTAAGGATGCTTAAATACTATTTCATGCTCAAAGACTCTAAGCTTTTGGAGAAAAATTCATGCTCGTTTTTGCTGCAACAGTGAATAAAACAAAATTTTGTCTATACCATACAGAATATGTCACAACACATCAATACTTTAATGTTTATCTTTATTAATGACTCCCTGATTCAAAGCAGCACAGTGAAACAGAGATGAGCACCAGACTAAAACAAAATGTAAACCTTCTGGCTCCTCCTGCAATTATCATTGCCATTGCTGAGTACAGCTGGATGAAATTTTTAATTTGAAACTTTTTTAAAGATAAATATGGGCCTTTTTTTAACTTGAAAATTTTGGAGTACAACTTTTTATTTTGACCAGCCCTAATGTTGAATCTTTTTTTAGAGAGATGTGGTCTAGTGTTTGGAGCACAGAAGTGGGAGCACAGAGTGTTCTAATCCTGAGCATAAGACTTACACTAAGGGCATGTCTTCACTTATGGACCAAATTGATAGGGCAGAGATCAATCAGCTGGGGGTCGATTTATCTCATCTAGTATATACATGATAAATCAATTGCTCTCTCATCAATTCCAGTACTCCACCTTAATCAGAAGTGCAAGGGGAGCTGATGGGAGAGCATCTCCAGTTGACACACCGCCATGAAGACACCATGTTAAGTAGATCTAAGGACATCAACTTCAGCGATGTTTGTCATGTAACTGAAATTACATAAACTTAGATTGATCTCCTGTGGTAGTGTATCATAGAATCCTAGGACTGGAAGGGACCTCGAGAGGTCATCGAGTCCAGTCCCCTGCCCTCATGGCAGGACCCAGTACTGTCTAGACCATCTCTGATAGACATTTATCTAACGTATTCTTAAATATCTCCAGAGATGGAGATTCCACAACCTCCCTAGGCAATTTATTCCACTGTCTAACCACCCCGACAGTTAGGAAGTTTTTCCTAATGTCCAACCTAAACCTCCCTTGCTGCAGTTTAAGCCCATTGCTTCTTGTTCTATCCTCAGAGGCCAGGAAGAACAAGTTTTCTCCCTCCTCCTTGTGACACCCTTTTAGATACTTGAAAACCGCTATCATGTCCCCTCTCAATCTTCTCTTTTCCAAACTAAACAAGCCCAATTCTTTCAGTCTTCCTTCATAGGTCATGTTCTCTAGATCTTGAATCATTCTTGTTGCTCTTCTCTGGACCTTCTCCAATTTCCCCACATCTTTCTTGAAATGTGGTGCCCAAAACTGGACACAATACTCCAACTGAGGCCTAATCAGCGCAGAGTACAGCAGAAGAATGACTTCTCGTGTCTTGCTCACAACACACCTGTTAATGCATCCAAGAATCATGTTTGCTTTTTTTGCAACAGCGTCACACTGTTGACTCATATTTAGCTTGTGGTCCACTATAACCCCTAGATCCCTTTCTGCCATATCCTTCCTAAACAGTCGCTTCCCATTCTGTATGTGTGAAACTGATTGTTCCTTCCAAAGTGGAGTACTTTGCATTTGTCTTTATTAAACTTCATTCTGTTTACCTCAGACCATTTCTCCAGTTTGTCCAGATCATTTTGAATAATGACTCTGTCCTCCAAAACAGTTACAACTTGGTATCATCTGCAAACTTAATAAGCATACTCTCTATGCCAGTGGTCCCCAACCTTTCATGGCTGCCGGGCGTCCAGGGGCGGGGCCGCTCATGTGTCGGGTGTCCAGGGGTGGGGCTGCTCACGCGCCGAGCTTCCGGGGGTGGGGACACGCATGTGCCGTGTGCCCAGGGGCGGGGCCACCCACGCGCCCGGGGCCGGCACCGCGCATGTGCCGTGTGCCGGGGGTAGGGGCCACCCACATGCCCTGCGCCTGGGGCCGGCAGCGCGCATGTGCGGCTTGCTGGGGGCAGGGGCCGCCCACACGCCCTGCACCCGGGGCCAGCACCGCACATGTGCTGCGCGCCCGGGGAAGGGGCTTGCCCATGCGCCACACGCCCAGGGCCAGCACTGTGCATATGACGCGCGCTGGGGGGGGGGCCGGCCCAGATGTTTTGGTGGGCGCACATAAATGTTCTTTGAAAGATGCAAAGCACAGTGTAAATGGATGAGGAATTAGAAACAGGTCTGACTGCTATATGGGCACAAAAAAGCAACATAACACTAGCATAGGTTACACAGAGGAGGAGGGGGGACCTAGAGCAAGAAAAAAGCTATAGGAACCCAGAGCAAAGAGGGAGCAGCCCAGAGAAGGAATCAGGGAAGGAATCAGGACTGTTGTGAAGACATGCCCAGAGTGGGGAGCGAGGTGAAGGCAGACCTTTGCTGGACAAAAAGGCTAAACTGCAAACAAGACAAGGCCATTCTGACAGAAGGGAAAGGCTTCTGTCAGTCACAATGGCAGACAGGTCAATTTGTCCTACCCTCCCCGCTAACAGTGACATTATTTAATGCTTAGGCCAGAAAACTAAAGGAGTGTCATAGAACTGCCCAACACAGCTAATATAGCTACTCTTCAGGAGTTAGGGGAGGGAAATATTCACCTCCCAGAGCCTGAAATCACTTCAGCAAAGAAAAACAGATAGTAGTTCACAAGCAGCAACACTAACTGTTGACATTACATCCTCAGGAAGGTCAGTTGACATAAATATACACATACATTCTCTCAAGCATGCGTGCACACGCACATGCATATTGTGGGAATTTTTCAAAAACAAATTCAACTAACGGTAAGTTCCAAAAGATACACGTGGGATAATGAGTCTCTTGGTAACATACCCAAACTCTTTCATTTGAAAGAAACATCCACAACAGAAACCTGATCATTTATACCAATAAGAAGTGAATATTTTTTGGAGAGAAGGGAAAGAAACAGCTCAGCTGGTGTTTTCAGGAGGTTTAAGGAGGGTTGAACAGATAGAAAATGTTTCAGCCCATAAGTTAATCAGCACTGAAAAAATAAATTTAAAATTTCCCCTTTCTAATTAAGGATGATGGGCCAGAATAGTTATCTTTAAACTTTGGATGATTAAAAAAAATGAAAACCCATAGAGATCAGTCTGATGAACATGTTCCATATAAATCAAGAAAGGCTTAGTTTATTGAGCCCCAGGCTATTAATCTCATGGCTTCACAGCCTCTAATTTTCTCTCAAAACTCTTTATGCAGGTGAGCTATTTTTGAGAGGTTCATTAAAATGATCTTCATTATAAATTAATTAAGGTTGAAAAAATGATTTTAAAGCATCAGACAACAGAAAGGATAAAGCAATAACAGTGTTTTATTTGTTTTTATTTTCTAAATAATCAAATCAAACAATACGCCACACCCTCCTGCTAGTCTTATAACTAGATATGCATTACCTGCATCAACAAAAAACTCTTGCCTTAAATTAATGCTGCCTCATACACTAGAATAGCTGCAAGTCTTCCTTCAGCCAACTCTGTTGTAAAAACTTCTTAATGAACCAAAAGATATTAGAAAGTGATAGTGAAAGCAACAAGCTCAAATTACGTGCATGTGTGGATAAGCAGCTAATTACTCACATAGTAAAATCAAATTTGTATGCAATTAGGCTGCATAGCTCTGCTTTGGCTCCATGTTCATTATATACCCCATTATGCACACTGTGGAACACATAGAAATAACACATATAAATGTCTGTATGTGTTCATTACAAGCCTACAACAATACCTATATAATAGCTTTATAACTTCTTCATCATCATCATCAACAACCATGGGCTCAGTGCCCGTTCGTGTCCAATGCCTCCCTCACTATTTCCTTCCATCTTTCCCTGTCCAGAGCGGAGTGGCTTAATTTCTGTAGACTAGCTCCGCACCAATCTTACTACTCTATAATACCTTTATTAAAAACTGCAGAGAAGTTTACTTCCTAGATTGTTTTATACTTGTAAAGGTAGATATGTGCATCCTCTATGAAAAGTAACTTATTCTGAAAATAAAGTGAATTTAGTACTGGAGAAATATGCCAGGCTGCTAACCGTGGAGACTGAAGTCCTTTATTTATCCATAGAAGAGGTACAGCATATGCAATAGCAGTTCAGGCTTTGCTACACAGCTACCAATATATCCTTGATTTCAAAGGACAGCCCCTCACAGTGAGGATAATTCAGTTTTCCATTCCATTAGTTCCTTGGACACGCCCCTAAAGCTGTCAACAAGGATGTCATTGGAGCCCTCTTTGGCAGCATAAGTGGACACATGCCCACCAGGAACTGAATTAAAATCACCACCTAATTTCACAGAGATTCCTGATTAACCATCAGATAGCAAAGACTTTGAGTCATTAATGCCCAGAATTGATTTGGGTGACCAAGCGTTGAAAGGTTCTGGCCTAGATTTTCAGTTGTGCCCAATGCCTGATGGGTAGAGCAGAGGGACACAAAAGATCCAGTTGTGCCTCCGTAGATCTATAGCTAGCATTGGCTCTGGTGTGTACAGAATAAGAGCCACCTTGTTCTATTCCACCAGCTGAGAACTACTGCCTGCACTACTGTAGAGATGTCAGAGATGTGACACTGTATTGACCGCCATTTTGAAAGAAACTCTAATAGGTTTTTAATTAATCTTTCACGTCTATAACTTCTGATAACACTTCTGCTCATTACTTATGTACAAGGAATGCAGGATGAGATCCACTGATATGAACAATATTATATAACATGATTATTGCTGCTTCCAAAATATTTTAATAAAATAATTTACAACTTCAAATTAAACTACCATATTAAAATTCTACACAAAAGGATATCCACATGTAATTCTGTACTTTCAAGAAGTTATACTAACACTGAGGACTATTTAAGTAATATAAGAAAGGCACAATCACATCCTATGTGTGCATAAGAAAGAAGAGAAAGGAGAGTGATGAAATCTTTCTTAACTGAACTCCTTAAATCCAAAAATATATCCAAATGAATAATTTTTTCTTTCCATATTCAGGACACTAATATATCCACAACTGTTTACAGTCATAAAATCAATTGTTTCCCATATATCTTCTGTGGTTACTATTGGACTCACAGCATCTGAATTCAAGCCAGCATCTTTAACAGATGTTTTGAGAGGCAAAAAATACCACATCATCAAGTTCTGGCATTTTAAAACTGTAAGCTACATTCAGAGCTGGCACCAAACAAAGCAACAGCATCTGCTCCAGTGAAAGAAAGAGCAAATAGGGGCATATCATCCGTGGAAGTGTGTAATGTGTCAAAAAAAAGATGCAAGAAGACTTGCACGTGGGTTGGAGGGAACAGGATAAGACTTGGACTAGTGAAAAAGCTGAACAAGGCATGGCATCGAGGAAAGAGGCCAACTAAAGAACTTTCAGACCTGATGCTAACATGTCTGATGTACTAGGATTGAGTCTGTCTGATTCAAATAGTGTAATGGGCACCAAGCCGTCACTGATAGTAGTGAACAACATAAAGAAAGCACATTCTGCATTGTCAAATCAACCAGTGCATTATAAGCCATGAGAGCATTTTGCAAATGAGAACACATTGCTGGTTAAGCTCAATGCTACAGCGGTTTATCCTACAAGCACGACAGGCGGAAGAGCCAGAGAGGGCAGTATGGGACCAGGAAGAGAACTGGCAGCATGTAACTTCTAGAAGGGGAAAAAGGCCAGCACGGGAATCCCCCAGTGCTATAGAGGTAAGTAATCGCTTTCAGGCTCTCTCCACAGGCTCTGCGGTGGTGAATGCTTTAGAAGGGACCTCACAAGGAAGAAACTGCAAGGGAACACCATCTACTGGAAGGCATGGAATGCGTAGTCCTAGGGATGGAGGTTCCACGACCACCACCCCCAAAAGAAGACAACGGGTGGTGGTGGTCGGGAACTCCCTCCTAAGAGGGACTGAGCCATCCATCTGCCGTCCGGACCTGGAATCTCGAGAGGTGTGCTGCTTACCGGGAGCTCGAATTCAGGATGTGACTGAGAGGCTTACCAAGCTGATCAAACCTTCGGATCGCTACCCCTTCCTGCTTCTCCACGTGGGAACTAACGATACGGTCAAGAATGACCTTGAGTGGGTTACTGCGGATTATGTAGCGCTGGGAAGAAGGACCCAAGAATTCAGAGCGCAAGTGGTGTTCTCGTCCATCCTCCCTGTTGAAAGGAAAGGACTGGGCAGGGATTGTCAAATTGAGGATGTAAATGCGTGGTTGCGCAGGTGGTGTCGCAGAGAGGGCTTTGGTTTCTTTGACCATGGGACTCTGTTCCGGGCACAAGGATTGTTAGGAAGAGATGGGATCCACCTAACGAAGAGAGGAAGGAGCATCTTTGCGGGCAGGCTTGCAAACCTAGTGAGGAGGGCTTTAAACTAGATTCGTTGGGGGACGGTGACCAACACCCTGAGGGGAGTGGGAAAGTCGGATACCAGGAAGGAATGCAAAGAGGAACAAGCAAGAAAGGAGAACCCCTGATTCGAATGGAGAAGATGGGGCGAGGTGTTATCTGAGGTGTTTGTACACTAATGAGAGAAGCCTGGGCAACAAACAGGAAGAACTGGAGGCCCTGGCCCAGTTCAAGAAATATGATTTAATTGGGATAACAGAGACTTGGTGGGATGACTCGCATGACTGGAGCGCTGTCATGGAAGGGTACAGACTGTTCAGGAAAAACAGGCACGGGAGAAAAGGAGGAGGAGTTGCACTATACGTAAGAGAGCACTATGATTGCTCAGAACTCTAGTATACAGAGGGAGAAAAACCTGTTGAGAGTCTATGGGTTAAGTTTAGAGGTGCAAACAACAGCAGTGATGTTGTGGTTGGTGTCTACTACAGGCCACCGAATCAGGTGGATGAGGTAGATGAGGCTTTCTTCGGACAACTGAGAGAAGCTTCCAGATCGCAGGCCCTGGTTCTCGTAGGGGACTTTAATCACCCTGACATCTGTTGGGAGACCAATACGGCAGGCAGTACACAGGCAATCCAGGAAGTTTTTGGAGAATGTTGGGGATAACTTCTTGGTACAAGTGCTGAAGGATCCGACCAGGGGCCGTGCGCAGCTTGACCTTCTGCTCACAAACAGGGAGGAACTAATAGGGGAAGTAGAGGTGGGTGACAACCTGGGAAGCAGTGATCATGAGATGGTAGATTTCAGGATCCTGACTAAAGGAAGAAAAGAGAGTAGTAAAATACACACCTTGGACTTCAGAAAAGCAGATTTTGACTCCCTCAGAGACCTGATGGGCAGAATCCCCTGGGATGCTAACATGAAGGGGAAAGGAGTCCAGGACAGCTGGCAGTATTTTAAAGAAGCCTTATTGAAGGTACAGAAAGAAACCATCCCGATGCGTAGCAAGAGAGGCAAACATGGTAGGAGACCGGATTGGCTTACAGGGGAAATCCTTGGTGAACTTAAGCACAAAAAGGAAGCTTACAAAAAGTGGAAACTTGGACAAATGACCAGGGAGGGATTTAAATGTATATCTCGAGAATGCCGGGGGGTTATCAGGAAGGCGAAAGCGCAAATGGAATTGCAACTGGCTAAGGATGTGAAGGATAACAAGAAAGGTTTCCTCAGGCATGTTAACAAGAAGAAGGTGATCAGAGAGGGTGTGCGGCCCCTACTGGATGAAGGAGGTAACCTAGTGACAGATGATGTGGGGAAAGCTGAAGTACTCAATGCTTTCTTTGCCTCTGTATTCACGGACAAGGTGGGCTCCCGGACTAATGCGCTAAGTGACGCAAGATGGAATGAAGATCGACAGCCCTTAGTGGGTAAAGAACAGGTTAGAAACTATTTAGAAAAGCTAAACGTACACAGATCCATGGGTCCGGACTTAATGCATCCGAGGGTACTGAGGGAGTTGGCAAATGTCATTGAGGAGCCTTTGGCCATTATCTTTGAAAAGTCGTGGAGATCAGGAGAGATCCCAGATGATTGGAAAAAGGCAAATGTAGCGCCCATCTTCAAAAAAGGCAAGAAGGACGATCCAGGGAACTATAGGCCGGTCAGTCTTACCTCGGTTCCTGGAAAAATCATGGAAGGGATCCTTAAGGAATCCATTTTGAGGCACTTGGAGGAGAGGAAAGTGATTAGGAATAGTCAGCATGGATTCACAAAGGGCAAGTCGTGCCTGACCAATCTGATTAGCTTCTATGATGAGGTAACTGGCTCTGTGGACATGGGAAAGTCAGTGGATGTGATATACCTTGACTTTAGCAAGGCTTTTGATACGGTCTCCCACAATATTCTTGCCATCAAGTTAAGGGAATGTGGATTGGATAAATGGACGGTAAGATGGATAGAAAGCTGGCTAGAAGGCCGGGCCCAGTGGGTAGTGATCAACGGCTCGATGTCAGGATGGCAGTCGGTTTCTAGCGGAGTGCCCCAAGGTTCGGTTCTAGGACCAGTTTTGTTCAATATCTTTATTAATGAACTGGATGAGGGGATGGATTGCACCCTCAGCAAGTTTGCAGATGACACTAAGCTAGGGGGAGAGGTAGATACGCTGGAGGGCAGGGATATAGTCCAGAGTGACTTAGACAAATTGGAGGATTGGGCCACAAGAAATCTGATGAGGTTCAACAAGGACAAGTGCAGAGTCCTGCACCTGGGACGGAAGAATCCCAAGCATTGTTACAGGCTGGGGACCAACCAGCTAAGTAGTAGTTCTGCAGAAAAGGACCTGGGGGTTACAGTGGATGAGAAGCTGGATATGAGTCAACAGTGTGCCCTTGTAGCCAAGAAGGCTAATGGCATATTAGGTTGCATTAAGAGGAGCATTGCCAGCAGATCCAGAGATGTCATTATTCCCCTTTATTCAGCTCTGGAGAGGCCACATCTGGAGTATTGTGTCCAGTTCTGGGCCCCCCACTACAAAAAGGATGTGGACGCATTGGAGAGGGTCCAGCGGAGGGCAACCAAAATGATTAGGGGGCTGGAGCATATGACCTATGAGGAGAGGCTGAGGGAGTTGGGTCTGTTTAGTCTGCAGAAGCGAAGAGTGAGGGGGGATTTGATAGCAGCCTTCAACTTCCTGAAGGGAGGTTCCAAAGAGAATGGAGGAAGGCTGTTCTCAGTAGTGACGGATGGCAGAACAAGGAGCAATGGTCTTAAGTTGTGGTGGGAGAGATCCAGGTTGGATATTAGGAAAAACTATTTCACTGGAAGAGTGGTGAAACACTGGAATGGGTTACCTAGGGAAGTAGTGGAGTCTCCATCCCTAGAGGTGTTTAAGTCTCGGCTTGACAGAGCCCTGACTGGGTTGATCTAGTTGGGATTGGTCCTGCCTAGAGCAGGGTGCTGGACTTGATGACCTCCTGAGGTCTCTTTCAGCTCTATGGTTCTATGATTCTATGATTAAAATGTAAAAAGTGTTATCCACACAGAACATTGCCATTTTTAGTATTATGGGATTGCAACTGGTGGGTGGCAAGCTTTCCACCCACATTTTCAGATGTATCACAGGATCATATCATGATGAATTAAATCACGTGCAGTTGATGTAATACAGTTTCAGACCAATTCGAAATGGGATCTGGTCTTTAGTAAAATAAATATAGAGCTTATGCACAGTTGGTTTTTTTTTTAAGAATTTCACCATCAGAATGGCCTCAGACAATTGCTGGACAGATTCTTCCAAATGCATCCATGGGAATATGTTTGCAGTCTAATTTTAATAAGTATTGCATTTTATGGAACATGGCATTTAAAGCAGGTCATAGAATCATAGAAATGTGGGGCTGAAAGGGACCTAAGCCACATTTCCAGCACAAACCTGAATGAAGAGAGATGAGGAGATATACCTCAGGGAAGGAAACTGAGGTAGTTCCACACTTGACCAGCAGGGCTGCTACAGGGCAGCCACACACCATAACATTAAGGTATTTCAGTGGTTACCCATCTTACAGTTAGGAATCTTCTCCTAATATCCAATCTAAATCTCCATTGCTACAGATTAAGTTGATTACTTCTTGTTAGTGTATATGCAATGTGCTTCAGGTGACGTGATCAGGATTCATCACCCATTTGGTCAGCTGGTTGGATCATTAGCTTGCTCAGACCAGATAAATGACAGGGAGTATGACGTGAAGAATGATCCATACTCCACCAATTACTTCTTGACCTATTCTCAGTGCTGTAGCCAGACAGAACCCCCCCCCCCCCCCCCCCGGCATCCTTGGGAGAGAGAATCCTTGAGAGCGAAACTCTGTCTTCAAAGGCTCCAAGGCCTCCAGAGGTGCTGGAATGACAATGGCCATGGATGCTAGACAGAAACCAGATAACAATAGCAATTGGGCCAGCAAACGATCGGGGCCTCGGGCTGCCTTTGGCTGGTACCAGTATTGATACGCCTACACACCGTCCCAGAAGGGGAATCTACCGCCCCATCAGAAAAGAATGTCCGGTCCTAATGATTTAGTTACCTCCACCTCACAGGTGCAAATTAAGCTTTGGACCCCCTGTGGGAATGGGCGTCACAAAGACGCTCTAACTTAATTGGCATTTTAATGACAAGAGAAGCGTCTACGTGACCACAGGGGTATAAAGTAGGGCCCTGTGCCCCACTCTAATTGGAGATCCACCCACATACCTGCTGGTCAGGCGGTCTTGGACCCCCCGAGATTTTAGGGACGCCTTAGTCTCGTACTGACTGCTTCCCATTGGGATTGAGAGGAACCTGGCTTCGCCAGAGTAAGGATCACAGGGGTGAGAATATACCTGCTAGGTGTCTATTTTGCATGCATTTAATAAGAGCTCAGAGAACCAAAAGGGCTTCATGGTACATGTAAGTGACTTTTAGTGTAATTTCTGTCTTGTCCTGTTGTAGTGGCTGTGTTATCTGTAACACAGCAGAAGCATTTAACAGCTAAGTTTGCCTTGTTACAATAAATAGTAACTGTTTAAACTTTAGCCTGACTCCTCCTATTGCTGTAACAGAACCAGACACAATTAAAAAGAACTCCAGCCAGTCATAAGGGACAGATATAGGGAGAGCTGGGCGTTTGGATCATGTCGCCTCCAGTGGACAGATCCGTGGGGCACCTCTCAGCCTTCCCTAGGCTGCCCGCTGCAACGGGACCTTGTGTCCTAGCAGTTAAAGTCTGAGGTGTAATAAGCTCTCCCTGTAAACTTTGGGGCGTCTGTCAGCCTGTTGGCTGCCCGCCGCGAAGGGACCCCGGTCCTAGCGGTCAAAGACACGGACGTAAAACTTCTTGGGGCGCCCGTCAACCTTCTCCAGGTTGCCCGCTGCGAAGGGACCCCGGTCCTAGCAGTTGAAGTCTCGGGTGTATAACACACACACACCACTCACTGCCCTGACCCCACCGGCTGACAAGTGCACATGAAGAACACTTCATCACCATACTCTTTTAAACAGTTTTTATCATATTTGAAGACTTAACAGGTCCTCCCTCAGATGCATCGGGTTTTTTTCACCTTTCCTCATAAGTCAGAAGCTTCAGAGGGGTAGCCAAGTTAATCTGTCACTGGAAAAACTTAAAAAACAACGAATAGTCTATCAGCACTTTAAAGACTAACAAAACATGTAGATGGTATCACAAGCTTTTGTAGGTACAACCAACTTCTTGAGGTTTTCTAACCCTTCTATCATTTTTGTAGTTCTTCTCTGGATGCTCTCCAATTTGTCTACATCTTTCTTAAAGGTGGCACCAAAACTGAACACTATTGCAGCCAATGGGAGCTGAGAGGCTCCATGCCCATAACCTGCACATCCCTCAGCTGGTGCTCATGAGCTGGGACTGGAAGTGTGTACTATGGAATCAGTTTATAAACGAGTTGTTGACTTTTTACCATTTTTTCTCTGTAATTTTGGGGGGTCAGCTTATAATCGAACGGGATAATGTTTGAGTATATGTGGTAATTGTGCATTTCATTTTTCCTTCCAAAATTTTCACTTGTCATTAGGAAATTTCATCTTGCTGATTTCAGACTGATAATCCTATGAACAATATTTCTCATATAGGATCAGATAAAGTTTCTGATTTGCAGATAGATAGTTGTTAAATAGAAAGTTATTTTTATATTTGAATAATAAAGTATGTCCTAGTAGCAAAATTCAGTAGTAATTTGCCATTAAGTAAGAATCAATTATGGAACTAGCAAGTGTTCATGTGTTACATCCTTAATCTAATAGGACAGTATTCTGTGCCAGGAAAAGTGAACCATACGCAGTGTTGATGCTTTCTCTCATTTTCATTTCCAAAATCCCATTTCCTGGTGGCAACAGCGGACAAAGACTATGCTCCTGAGATTCCAAATGTTACCATGGGAGGAAGTTTCTCTCAGGATGATAACCCTTCAAAAGCCAGCCATGAAATGACATATTTTGTAACCATTGCTACTTTAGGTCAATACATAGTGAGATGCCAAGATCCTCCTAAAAGCAGAATAGCAATGAAAGAGAAGATGCTGTAAGGAGGGTGAGAAACTCCCCAGGCCTCTACCAATTTGAGTCCTATAAGAAGAAAAATGTCCATCCTGACTCTAAAACAGACTATTGGTCAAATTGCAGCATCCACAACACACAGCTCTGAGGCTACTAGTGCTGGAACAGAGCAAAAAGAAGCTCCATATGGCCCAGACTAGGATTAAAATTAGTGAAAGGGAAGAAAAAGGAACCAATCAGGACTCTTCCTCCCCAAACTGACCAATAGGGGTATGTCTAGACTACATAGCTCCATCGACGGAGCCATGGAAACTAGTTTACCCAGCATAGGCAAAGAAGCGGGGATTTAAATAATCCCCGCTTCATTAAAATAAATATGGCTGCCACGCTGTGCTGATGATCAGCTGATCCGGCACAGCGCGGTAGTCTAGATGCAGATCGGTCGGCTGGGAAAGCCTTTGCTGACCGATCCTGTAAGCCTCGTTTCACAAGGCATAAGGGATCGGTCGGCAAAGGCTTCCCCAGCCAACCGATCTGCATCTAGACTACCGCGCTGTGCTGGATCAACTGATCGCTTCTTTGCCTATGCCGGGTAAACTAGCTTACATGGCTCCGTCGACGGAGCCATGTCATCTAGACATACCCGAGGCGATTAGAGACCCTGAAGGGGAGGAACACCCCTGCTTTCCCTCAGCATTCTCCTTGGGCTATTCCAATCACGGCTGGTCCCATGATTTTCCCCATCCATTGAAGTAGGCGGATGGCATTCTGTTGCTCTGCTCATCTCCACAGAGTCCTGAAGTAGGATTTTCAAAAGCATTCAGCATTAGTCTGACTCTGCTCCCACAGAAGTTAAAAGAAGCTTTACCATAGACTTCAACAGGAGCACAGTTACATCAACACTTTTTAAAATGCTTTTGAAAAGGTGACACCTGGACTCCTGCATTTCATTTTTGATCAAAGAATGGAAAGGTAGAAGCCTATTGCAACTAAAGATATGAGGACAGGGAAACTATATCAAGTAACTGAAATTCAGTAAAGTAATATTGTGCTGTATTAAAAACAAGTTCAGTGTGTCTGTGGCGGGGTCCCCAGCCCCACCTCTTCTCCACCCGGTTAAAGCAGGCCCTGAGGCCTAGTTCAGCGCAAATTCACAGGCCCAGAGGCCTAGTCTGCGGTTCAAGCAGGCCCTGAGGCCTATTCGGGTGCCCTGAGGGGGACGGGATAGGAGGGTCCGGGTCCTCCCTCTCCACCAGACCCCAACCCAGGGCCCTATTAGTGGTGGGTGGTTCCCACCACTGGCTCGGCGGGGAGTTCTCCCTGAAACGCGCCGAGCCCACTGAGGGGTTCCTTGCCCCTTGCCCTGGGTTGCTTCCTACCCCCGCCCTGTGGCCGACGGAGACCCCACCTGGCGAAGATGGGCCGGCGGCGGCGGCAATGTCAGCGGGTCCCGGGTCTGGGGCAGCAGCGAAGGGGTTGTCCACGGCGGCGGGGTGGGCGGCCCTCTGGGGTCGGCGTTGTGGGCATGCTCGACCCAGGGTCGGTAGCAGCAACGGCGGCGATCCCAATGGCTCTGGTTCCCGCAGCTGGTCCGGCAGCGGCCCCGGAGCTTGGGCCAGAGCTCCTTCCTCTCTGGAGGTCAGCCCCAACTGAGCAGCCCGGCAGCCTTTTATACCGAGGCTGCACTGAGAGCATGCCCGGTAGGGCTGTGGGGGAGGGGCAGCTTCTACCCAATAGACGGGCTCTCCACCCCTCTGTTCAGTGCGGGGCAGGCCAGCCCCGTCACAGTGTCCTGAAGTCTTTATTCAGATAAAACTCCCATTTTGTTCAATGGGAATGTTACATCAATAAAGGCTGGGGAAGGGCAGTGGTTTAGATTTTCTTATCAGTTTAGGGGATTTACACACACTTTCCATTATATTAAATGAAAGCTATTTGTCTAAATCCAGTCAAATTGTTCCTTACCTCTGTTAATCCAGAAATACAATATAATCAGTAATATACACTATTTCAAAACATATTCAAAATTCAATTTTCATAATTCTAATAAATGCATTTTTTGTAAACTTTCAGGTACAAGAGATTTACTAATCTGATTCCAATTGTGTAAAATCATAATTTTTTTTAAAGTTTGAAAATTCATTTTGATATATTGCCTTTGCTTTCTCATATTCATAAATATAATTTTAAGTCAATGATTTTCAAATTCTGGGGGGCTATGTTAAAAAAAAGAAAAATTAGGATCCTATGATGTGTGATGACATTAGCAACGTATAATTTTCCAAGGTGCAAAGATGTATCCTATAGGTAACTTTTAATACACATTTGACAGTATTTGGAAGACCAACTTTGAAACTTATAGGGAATAAGCATATTGAATATGCATGCCAACATTCATGTTCCAGGCAAACTTGATTAATAAAGATAAAAAGATTTATCCAACTACATTGCTTCTTTCTAAACATATGCTGAAAACATGCATAGGTTGCAAATTATAGTGATATCCATCATTTTGTTAAGTATTTCTCTCTGAAACCTTCTTAGTACAGTAAAAGTTTTGTCCCACAAGTTTCAACATAGCACAAGCATTCATCACCTACTCAATTCATGCATACAACATGTAAAGTAGTACTTTTTATTCACAAACAGAAAATTGAAATAATTATGAGTGAAAATGTGCTGAGCTAATAGCTCAAACAATGACTTTCTTTACAAAAATTCTACAATATTTAGAAACCCTATCTTTAAAATTTCTAGAAGAAAACACAATTAAAAGATCCAGCCTGTTCCCCATTGACATATAATCCTTATTAACTATTTGTCACCCCACTTGATTTATACCTCCCTCTCAAACTTAATTTTGTCCCCTATAATTTATAAACAATAAGCAAAGATCAATACAACAAACAATAATTATAGACACAAGTAGTCCGTGTGGGTGTCAGAGAAGGAATTGTTGGGCACTTTCTACACTTTTTCTCAGGGATAGAGAGCCAGAATTGGTCTGCTAAGATCCAGAAAGCCTAAAGAAGTAGTGCATATGCATGCATATATAGTCCCAGAAAAAAAGAAGTGGTATAGGAAATTGAATTATTACTGCATTACCTCATTTCTTAGTCCTGACTGTATAGGCATATGGTATCTATCTGTATATCCCCAAGAAAAGATGCACTAGATTCTGCTTACTTATCAAAACACAAGTATCTGTCAGCACACTTACAAAGAAGAGAACTAACTCTTCACTCTGGGGCATGATTATGAAAACGCTTCCAGCGGACCTTTGTTAACCTGTTAACACTAAGTTCTTTAAATTTTCCACATGCACCTCATCATTTTGATTTTGTTTTTCCCTGTGTTCTGGTTTTTCCCTGTGTTCTTTAATAAATATCATTTCTAAGGGCCAGCTCGTCCCTTGCTTTAGACGATGCCAGGCTGAAGAAGTGAGCAAGTAGCCTCCCTTGCTTGAGCCCCTCTTATTTGAGCACAAGGGCTGAACACAATCTTTCTCTCTCCAGTGATGCTAACTGTCCCAAAGTTGGGCAGGCACTTTGGGACAGAGCAATGTTTCATCCCAAAGGCCAGTGCAGACTATCGCTGTGCTCCTTGGACTCCCAGGAGGGATTGTTCCAGAGACAACTCAACACTGGCCCCAGCTCAAAGTAGGGGCCTGTGATGCTCCAGTGGTCCAGTATTAAGTATTGATGTATTGTGTTGGAAAGAACACTCAGACCTGTACTGTATGAGGTGCAACATGTCAGCTGATTAGTGAAAATCATGTCATATGTATCTATATATACATCTAAGGTCCAATTATCCTGTCATCTGCATATGCACAACACTGACTGACTTCAAAGAGGGATGCATGTGCACAACTGATGGGATAATTGAGCCCCAGGTAATTCAAGTTCCACAAGTTTACCTCCAAAGGGGAGTAAATCCAGCATTTTGATAAACACATGGAATTTCAGAGTAATACAAAGTTGAACTTACGGACACACATTTCCCTGCTTTCATAAAATCCGGGACAGCACTGAGATTTCCGCCTGTACATCGTTTTTTCTCCATGCCTGTAGGCAGTACGGTAACTGATTCTAATAAAAAATAAATGGACGTTCCATTTATTATAGTGGCTTTGAAGTAAAACAATGTTTATTTTAGGATCTTTTGGAACATCTTGAGTTGATACATAATACAAGAGAAATAAAAAGCGCGCGCGCGCGAGAGAGAGAGATTTGGCTCTATTGGCTGATAAATTTAACATAAAAGTGTTTCATTCTGGAAATCTGCTAGCATTACCATCATAAACCTTATTTTTCAGGGGCCAGTAAAAAAGATTAAGCATTCTTGTTACTTAGCCTACATACATTCAAGCCAACACCATTTTAGATTTGATATTCCTAGAATCAGTGCCTTCTAATGCAACATTTTCTAGAATAAAATCAAGGAACTACACATCACAAATTGGCCAGTCTATAAGATCATTATAGGTTCCAACTTCCAAAGGCATTAGTTCTGGAAACTGCCCTGCAAAAGGTTTAATCAGGGTCTCAGAGCCAGAGTCTTACTGCAGGATTTAAAGGAAGAGAGCATGGCTCTATGAGCTCAGAGCCTACAAAGTGCTAGCTTTTGTGGAACATGAGGGCACTCAGTTTTTACAGGTGTGAGACATTCAGCACCTTGCAGGATCATGTGAACAGAAGCATTGAAACAACAAAAGAAATATAAATTGTGTCAATGTGACAATGGTAAAGAATCACAGAAAGAGTTGCTTTTTTCTAACACTAATAAAGCAGCTTTATTAGAATAAAGAATATAGCTTTTTCCCTCAAGCCTCTCTGCAATTTCTCTCTTCATTGTAGCGTTCCAACCTAGAACCTATCTTCTATCTGGCTTCTTACTACAGATTTAAGGAAACAGCATACATACCCTCACAAGACCCAGCTTAATATGAACAATGAACAGCACACATCTAAATGGCAACATAGAAATAGACACATGTTGTCAATACAACATCTCCATGACTCTGTATCTGCTGTTATTTCATATTATCAATATTAAACTATTTCACATACTATGCTCAAGGAGTAGCTACCCAACACCACCACAACTGTATCATACTGGGCAGAAGAAAAAGAATATTTTACAGCTGCTGAAGCCAGTTCTGAGTCACTTGCTCCTTTCTTATTTTTTTTACTATGCACAAGAAAGGGATTTTCTTGAACAAATCTTTGTTTTCCTTTCTCCAAAGAGGGCAACAAGTAATTTGCCTCATTTTACACTTCCCTCGAGTTATGCCTCTCAGCAGCCGAAGGGTATCATTTTTTGGTATATAACATACAAATCTTTAATTTTGTCACCATCTATCAGATATACACCACATATATGACAGGCTGATAGACCCTATGATCTTGACAGGGACAAATGCTATAAATACACATACTATTGACTGATTTAGCCAAACATTTTCCAGATGAACTGAACTATAACTGCTAGACAGTTTATTCGCTATACGATGTACGCTGTATAAAACAGTTAATTTTTAACACACAAAAATACACCTTTCATACATTACTACAACAAATGAATAATCTGAAAGTATTGATAACTATTTATTACCTGTGTCGTGTGCATTTAAACCAGTTTAATATGTCAGTACAGCTAGTGTAGTAAATTTGATCAAAAGGATGTGGATATGATTCTTGAACTGTAACTGAATAACTGAAGAAAAAGAAAACAGATTAAGTATATGCTCACAATATTTATCTCTTTACAAAAACCCACAACCACCACCCATCAACCCCAGTAGATGAGTTGTAGCTAGAAATGATGACCATCATACACAGGCTGGGTGAGAGCCAATAACCTCTAGAAATATTGATATCCATATTTAACAATATAAGACTTGAATTTCACAGTCCTTTTCAATCCAAGTTTGCCTTCACAGTTGCAGACCTGGAAAAGAGAAGTTCCTTGATCCTCCCTGAGAAAGAGATCTGCACAATAATTTCAGCTTTACATTATTAACACTGTCCCCTTCCTAAGGGCAGAGTCTGCAACTATCAAGCTCAAACTACTGTTTATGAAAATTAAGGAAATGTCATCAAGAAAGCATTTTGCACACTCAATTTTTTCCCTATAGTCTTACCAAAATTAGAATAAAATGGAATAGTAAGTTCTTCCCTGTGTGCCTAACAATCAGGGATGACAACTCCAAAATGGAACACAACTAAGAAAGGGCCGGGAAGCCAGGGCAGCAGAGCTTGCAGCTGGTGGAGTTGGGAAGGCGGCGGGGTCGGTGGGTGGAAGCTGCAGAGCCACAGATGGTGGGGCCATGAAGCCTGCAGGGCTGCTGCAGCCCGGGGGCCGAGGGTCAGGTAGGTGGGGAGAGGAGCCCAGCAGAGAGGCTGATGTCTCCCCTCTCCCCGCCAACCTTTCCTGGTCTGAAAAACTCCCTTATCTGGAACCAGTCAGGCCCCGAGGGAGCTAGACCAGGGAGGTCCAACCCGTACTTAATTCAAAGCGGATGACAATGATAGCTAACCAGTGTAATCATTTAGAAGTTTCTGTAAAATGATTGGGCCTTATTATGCTGTGAATTGTTGCTGATCGTGAGAAAAGTTTAACAAGAGACCTTACAGTTAAAGAGTAACATGTGCATCAGTCATAAGATTTTAAAGTTCTTATTCCCAGTCCTAACATTGTCCATCCTCTTATGAAACGGAAAACAGCTAATTGCCAAAGATTGGATCTTACCAACCGAATAACTCCTATATGATGCTTATTTTAACATATAGCCAAACATAGTATTTATTTCAGTTTAGCTTTTAACTGTCTACCATGTTCCAACTTCCACATTAAAAACACATGGCACAAACACAGTAGTGTAATGGACATATCCATTTGTACTGAGACAGTTACTGATCAATATTAAAGTTAAAAATGACAATATATGTAAAACTGAAGCTCATCTGGAAGTGCATGCTTAATTAATTAGTGAACCGTCTTTAAAGGACAGATAGAAGACACAAACTGAAAAAAATCACAGGCCACACTTAAAAAAAGAAAATTGTTCTGCATTCAGGCAGTGACTGCTCTGCTGGATGGTATATCTGACGAAATGGAACTAAGAATAGACTGTTTAAAGAAAAGTAATGTAAATCTGAAAAATCAATTGTCTCAAGTGAAGACCAAACTGAAGAAATAAAGGAAGGAGACTTAAATTTTGTAACACATTTTCCTATGTATATATAAAGCTTTTAAGTAATCTCACTGAGAGGCTGGAGAGCCAAGTGTGGAACCATAAAATGAGGTTTCTTGGCCAACCAGAGAAAGTAGAGAGAGAAAATCTGTTAAGACTTTTAGAAAAATGTCTGAAAAAAACTGTTCTTGAAATTCACTTTGAATACTGTGAATGCAAAAAGCTTAGCAAGATAATAAACAGCATACCTAAAGTTATGGTATCCTTAGATATTGAAATATGAGAATCTTAGAAATATACTTGATGATAATTGCTGGTGGTGGGTAGAACAATTAATTCATGTAACAGATTTAGGCAACAAAGTATATTCTGAAGAAGCCTCAAAACTACAGGACATTAAAAATAAGCACATTTTTTAAAATGCTTTTCAATAGAATTTTAAAGCATTAATTTTGTTTCCTCCCAACTGCAGGTGCAGCCCAGTAGATAAGAATAAATGGTTTGAGACCCAAAGCCTGCAGAGAAGCCATTGGAGCAAGTGGAATCCCCCTACATTTCAGAGGAGAAAAGAACGATTGAAATCATCTCTGAAAATTCTTAACCAGACTGTTTGTGCTGGCAATAAATCAATCTTTCACTGAGTAAAGGGATTATAACATATGAGACTGAAGGGTACATTTTCTTCTGTGGTGCTAATTCCCTGGGCTGACAACAAACGCGTGTGTAGCCAATAGGCCCCTGGTGTCTCTGATCTGTCAGGATCTATTCCTAGATAGCACCTACAATCTTCTCTTCCTGTTGTGATCACTTAACTTGAAAGGGGATCTTGGGGGGAGGGAGGTCTAACTTTTCCAAGTGTCCAGAAGCCACTCCCTGCGGATTCCTGCATCCTCCTAAAGACAAACAACTCTAATCCATCCAGCTGTCATACCCTGTCCAACCAAATGTTATGGAGGTTACCTCAACTTCCCTTCTTATTTTACACAGGGCCAGCTCTGTTCATTCCTACTATGATCTCATTTCACAAGTAATGAGGGTTTTATTACTGGGCAGGCCTTACTTAAAGTGTATAGGAATGCCAATGACACACACAGTAATAAGCTGGTAGCTAGTGGTTACTTTTTTATGCAAATGTACCTCTGATGTCTGCTCTGAATGGGAATATAAATGCTTTGGCAATTTTCAATTTGTGCTTTTATGCATTCCATCCCCTCTAAGCCCCAGGAAATGGAAGGATGAATGAAAGTTGAGGCTGAGAATCAATAGGCAGATGTTACATTTTTTGTTTTCTGAAGCCTTTGGTTATTTCTTTATGGTAAAGAAAAATTTCAGTAAATTATTTTATTTTTGTTTACATTTCTCTTGAAGCTTCCCTAGAACAAAGGACAGCCCCCAAGTCCCCCCTCCTCCGCACAACACGTAGGAAATAAAACAGTATCTAGCTTTGTGCTTGTGAGTATATATTGCATTGGCATTCAGAAACCGGGTATTTAGTCAGCTAACTATTTGATATATCATCAAATACAAGTTTTTGCATATTCCAGTTTGTATGTGAGAGTTTAAGGCCAGAGAGTTGAAATGTACACATGAATCTCGGAGCACATGTTGGATCATGCCCTTAAAGGCCATTATTGATAAACAGTCCATAAAGTGCAGAAATATCACCATAAGGAATGTGTCTCTGCTAATGCTCCCCAGTACTCTCAACACTTAACTATAATAATTTATTTCTGATGCCAGAAGAATAACCTAGAGATGTCCTCATACGAACAGTCAGCCTGGCTTACTGACTAGCCGATCAGTTGTAGGCATTATTAAATAATGATAATGAGACCATGAAGTACGGTTCCATTGTTATAATCTTAATACATGAAAAGAAGGGATAACAAATGCTTATTGTTTAATCTTTTTTTACCCAATGTGAACATTCTATTAACAATTACCATGAAAGCAACAGTCTAACTAGAGTGATGAATTTATAGCCATACATTTTAAATGTCTGAATCTCATCAAAAAATCACACCAACAAGTCTTAATTTAGATTCAGGGAACGCTGAAAAGGAAAGAAGAACCGTAATCATAGTTGGCCAAACTCCAATATGGCTAATTATATTCTGAATATGCAAATTCTCCTTCTGAGTTAATTGAATAAAGTATTCTTATTAACTTCTGTCCCTGTGTGGTTGTGTAGCGTTATTGGTGCTCTTACAATGGATGCTGCATCCTATCCCAGAGATGACTGCTTTTCAAGGTAAAGTACGATGGTCCCTTTACATATACATGGCTCAATTTTGCATTTTCCCCTTGTTGAAACTGCAGGATCAGGTCCCTAGTTCATTATTTTACAAAAGACTTCAAAGCATATGAAAAGTCCTGTATAAAATAAATAAATGAATAATAATATAATAAAAAGTTAGTTAAGGATAGGTCTATGTTGCTAATAGAAATATTACCTTTCCCAGTGGCTACACACATTTGGATCTTCAAGATTCAAGGATAATGTTGACCCCATCCAGTGATGTAACAGCACAACTGGGATGCTCACAAACCAGTTCAAATAAATAACCATCTTTTCAAATAAATGACCTGTAAAAAACATGATTTATATTATGTCAAGGTAATATTCAAACTATAAACACTGGGAAACAAATTCTTCCTTGATTAAACTGGTTGCACCAGGATAGAATCTGATCCCAAACCAAATTATATTGGCATTTAACAGCAAGATACATGCTGACAGTCTAGTAAGAGGAATACAATGCTCTCCTTAATAGAATTCAAAATCAGAAATTAAATGTGAATTGGTTAGATGACGTTGGGTGAGCAAATGCACTATGGCACCTCTGGAGACCAGTGTAGGCACCTCTGGATGAACAGATGTTCTGATTTTATAGGGACAGTCCAGATATTTTGGGCTTTGTCTTATATAGGTGCCGACTATTCTCCACACCCTGTCCTGATTTTTCACACTTGCTATCTGGTCATCCTAGACCTGGGTCACCAGTGTAACTGTGTTAGATAGGCTCAATTTACATACTAATGCTTATCTGTTTATATCACAGAAATGACACAAAAATGAAAACAACTGACATTTTTAGCTCAGAAAAGCCTGGAAACTGGAGGAGCAGGGATGTTCCCAGTCAGAGTGAAGATGCAATTGACTGAGTATTGTCCAAAAGATCAGCTAATGTCTCCCGGGACAAAGTATTTAGAACTATGCGTCCCTCAATTTAATAAGACCCAATTTCACCACAGAGTACAATTTGAAACAACTTTCTGTTGTACAGCATCTTTCATAAAAACTGTATCCCAGAATTCATCATCTATCTATTTCTAATGGCCAGTGCTGCATCAACTCTTCTGGGGCCTGGAGCTATTAGATTCTGTGAGGCCTTGCAGGCTCTGGGGTGAGACCAAATATGCGGGGTTCAGTGTGGAGGGGAGCTGTGGGTTGAAGCAGGAGAGTGGGTGTGAAAGGGGATGAGGGCTCCAACTGGGAATGCAGGCTCTGGGAATGAGGCATTTGTGGTGAAGGAGGGGGGCTCTGGGCTTGGACCAACAGGTTTGGAGTGTAGGAATGGATGCAGGGCAGTAGGTTGCGGGTGTGGGTGTGGGGTCTGGGAGGGAGTCAGAGACTTAGGGTATGGGAGAGGGCTCAAGGCTGGGGATTGGGGTATCCAAGTGCTACACACTCATTAATGGATTTCAGCTTCACAATACCTTTTGGAGGAAATGAAATATTACCCCCATTTTCCAGATGGAGCACTGAGGCAAAGATTAGAATAAGAGATTGAACAAGGTCACACAGAATACCTGTATCAGGAATGGAGCCCACGTATCTAGAGTCCAAGTCCAATGCCGTATTCACTAGACCATACTTCATCCTATTCCTATTGCTTATTATTTGTATTACTGTAAAATCTAGCAGACCCAGTCATGTATCAGGTTCCCACTATGCTAGGATCTGGACACACATGAAATAAAAGAGACTTACGGTTGCCAACTTTCAGACTGAACAAAACTGAACTCCTTTGCCTTGCCCTTCTCCAAGGACCTGCTCGTGCCCTCTTCCCCCCTCCCCTCATTGCTTGTTCTTCCCCACCCTTACTCTTACTCACTCGCTCATTTTTACCAGGCTGGGGAGTATTGGAGAGGATCCCTTTTTGACTGGGTGTTTGGTAAATAACTGGATACCTGGCAACCCGCTCCAAGTAGTTTAAAAGCTAAGTATAAGACAAGAGCTAAGAAATGGATACAGAAGAATGGGGGGTACAAAAGAACAATTATATAATATTGGTCAGCATGGTACACAGCAGAGGAGAGCTAGGCAAATGAAAAAGTATAGGTTTCAGATAATATTTACATGGAAATGATATGAATAAGGGCAAAATCAAGACTGCTCTTAGACCAATCATGGCTGAATGCACTATGAAAGGGGTGCATGTTGTGATCTTGGCTCTGAGAACACACATATCCCACTGCATACAAGGACGATGCTTGTGCACAGAGACTTGAATTTGATCCTGTGCTGACAGAAAAAAGATGACCACAGATGTACTTGGAAACAGAATGTATCTTTAATACATGGGACAGCCTACTAACATGCAGGTAGCGTCACAGCTTACTGTCTACCCAGCCTGGAATGGTGAAACTGACAACAAAATCACTGGGAAAAGATGGCAGTCAGATAAACAAACAAGGAGCAATAAATAAATGCTACTACCCTTTTTTTGGTTGTGCGTGTACGTATGTATGCATGTATATATGACATATTACTCAAACGTGAAAGATGCTGAGCTACTCCCTCAATGAGAGGTTAGGGGGCTTGCAACATCCAGAAACTGTTCAATACCTTGCAGTATCAGACACATAATTCCTATGTAAGAACATACGTTGCTTCTATATTTAATTGTCAAATATCTGCAAAAATCATTTGATATCTGATATAAAATTCCCCGATTGTAAATAATAAAGTTCTCTACTAGAACAACTCCCCCTCCACCAAAAAATCATCTTAAAAATAAACTGACATGCTGCCCAATTTTTTGAGTATGTTGTAGCTGAGTTTTCAACTACTGAAATACATACTGATATGCTTTTAAATTTTTAAGACCCGACCTGTTGTTACTGTTCCCACAAAAGGCTATACTGAAAACTGGTAAACAGCAATTTGCCATCTACTCAAAACAATTACTTAAATTAGAAACTATATGTGCAGAGTCACTAATTCAAATAAAATTATCCATTCACAAATTGGAATTTGCTTGAGTAAAAGTATAAATTAGACTAAACAATTATTTCTGCTGTACTGGATCAGATCCTCATTTGGTTTAAATTGGCATGTTTCCATAGTCATCAATGGAGCTATACTATTTTACTCCAGCTGAGAATCTGTCCTTGTATCTAAGGATCTGTCCCTCTATCTTCATTTGAAGACTCTAACATTAATACTATATGTATACATGGCTTCTGAAATCTGAGCAAAAACAATTCTAAATTTGTTAAAGCTAACTTATTTTCTTACTGTATATTTTAGAAATGTGCATCCGTCTGTCTTCCTGTCTGTGAGTCTGTTTGTTCAAGAACTCCTCCTAAAAGGTAAGCGCTAGGATCAGCAAATTTAGCATGTAGCTTCCTCTTATCATAACTCGAAGTAAGGGCAGGGTTTGGTTATGCCTGGAATGGGATGTGCCTGGAATTTGATTGTTTCTCATAAAATGGGAAGGAAGAGATCTGGTAGGAGGGAGTTATGCTATAGAATGAGGGGCAGCAAGGGGCCAGAGATGAGGAGCGGGACAGCTATAACTCAATTGGGCCAGCAAGGGACATAGGTGGAGAAAGGGACAGCTATCTACTATATATACTTCAGAGAGTTTGTTTGTGTCTGCCTGTCTGTGTGTCCATCTGTCCCTCAGCTGGGGGACATGCACACCTCCCCTGACTGTGCCCACTGGAGCTGCAGCAGCCATGGATAGGCGCTTTTCACGTGACCCCAAACTGCTGCAGTGAGAGGGAGCTGGTGTGGTCCTCTCTGTCTGGGGCAGCCTGAATACAGAACAATGATTTAAATCAAGAAAAACAAAACATATTTGAGTTAAGGACCTGGGGAATGCTGGGTAAATTTTCTAGTGTAGGAATAAAGTAGATTTCCCACCACTGAGTTTAATTTTTAAGTCATGTATATTCTTGGTAAAATAAATGTATCTGAAACAATACATTTCTAAATTCTTTCTCTTCAGAGTAACAACAACTCATTGGCATATTATTTTAAAAGGGAAAAAATAAAAATGCACTGGAGTATAGCAGAAACAACATGAAATAGACAGAGAATTACTTAATGATTTCTCCTTAGAAATACAAAATAAATATACAAGCAGTTTAAGATCATGTTTTAAAAATCTGAGAAACATGTTTGTTCTGAAAAATTGTGAAAGAGATCACAAATAACGTGTAGTTTTGCAAAACCTTCCTTCAAAATCCAGGCCTGACTGAAGACATTTCATGCTCTGTAACTTCCCTCTTTTTCAGCATAACATGCCAAGGTAGCCAGTGTGGCGTTCAGTTTAAAAACAAATAAAAGCAGCTGCATTTTCAGCTTAGTATTAGCAACAAAGTGGTGATTTCCTCCATTAAAAGAGACACTTTTGTTTATATGCAGACTCTATACTATATTTCTCTTTTTTCTTTTTTTTAAACTTCAATGACTTTACTTTTGGATACATTTAACAAAATTTAAAATATATTAAAAAAAATCATTTGCATGAGCCCCCTAGTGTAAAACTTGATTGCATTCCAGATCTTTTGCTTAATTATTAAGGAAAATCAAAACAGAAAATCAGTACAACTGATTAGCATTGCTAAAGTGTTTACATTAGCAATTAAAAAAACATAGATGATTCATTTAACTCTTGCTATCTACACTTTGCACTGATGTGTCCTGCTCAGGAATTCATGTTTATTACTATATAGTGCTATAAAAGGCTCAACAGCTATTATCAGAGTGAGGCAAACTACAGCCCATGGGCTGCACTCCACCTATCAACCACTTTAATCTGACCCTTGAGCACCTGCGGAGCATGGCCATGTGCCATGGCTCCCAGAAGCAGTGGCATGTCCCTCAGCCAGTCAGCTCCTTTGTGTAGGAGAAGGGGTCGGCAACATCCGGCACACATGCCATAAATGGCACGCAAGATGATTTTCAGTGGCAGGGGGGAGGAAGGGAGGCAAGGGAGTGGAGAAAGCCTCAAGCCTCACTGTGCGATCGGGTTAAAATCCAGAGCCACAAATGGCTCCATGGAGGTGCATACGCTTCCCCTTCTCCTCCCCCAGCTGGAAGAACAAAGCAGCACACTGGCACACTGACTGCAGGCTTTTCTTGCTGCTCCACTGGCACAGAATCCAGCCAATGGAGCAGCGTTAAGACATGCCTGGGACAAAAGACCTGAGAGCAGCATAGGGGGCAAAAGCAGACCCAGCCACAATCTTTCCCATGATGGAACTGCTACTGCCATGGCCGTGTCTCTGCTGCTCTGCCCCCACTTCGTGTTACCCCCACCTCGTGCCTCCCGCATGTGCTGTGCATGTGCACCTCCTGGAGAGCCCTGTGGGGCTGCTGGAGTCTGTCATCCAGGTGCTGGCAGGCTGGATGCTGGCCAGCCAGCCAGGACCCACTAGGGTTACCAGGTGGCTTCAAAAAAAATACCGGACACACTTGATCTCAGATGGGGGGGACCGGCTGGGAGGGGAGCGGGGCTGGCCGAGAGGATGTGTGTGTGTGTGGGGGGGAAATGGCTGGTGGGAAGCAGGGCTGGCGGGGGGGAGGGGTCGGGGGCAGCGGGGCTGGCTGGGGGAGATGTGGGGGGACAAGCCGGTGGGAAGCAGGTCTGGCCAGGAGGAGGTCGGGGGGAACAGAGCTGGCCGGGAGAGATCGGGAGGAGGGCGGGGGAGAACCGGCCGGCAGGCAGCAGGGCTGGTGTCGGGGGGAGCAGGGCTGGCTGGGGGATATGGGGGGGGACCGGCCGGTGGGAAGCAGGTCTGGCCGGCAGGAGGTCGGGGGAGCGGAGCTGGCTGGGGGAGATCGGGGGGAGGGAGAGAACTGGCCGGCAGGAAGCAGGGCTGGTTGGGGGGGAGTGGGGCTGGCTGGGGGAGATCGGAGGGGGGGGGAGGGCAGCCAACGGGAAGCGGGGCTGGCTGTGAGGTGGTCGGGGGGAACGGGGCTGGCCGGGTTGGGGGAGGAGGGGAGCAGGGGAGAGAATCGGCTGGCGGGGAGTGGGACTGACCCGGGCGCACGCAGATCCTGGGGTGCTACCCGTCCTGTGCACGGTCCCGGCGAAGCACGAGCGAGTCCGGCCCCAGGGATTCCCTCCTGCCCCCTCGCGTAGTTGCGTACTGCCAGGCTAGTAGACACACTCACACAGCGTGAGCGTGTCTACCAGCCAGGCAGTTCGCAACTAGGTACTGATACTCCTAATAATAATAATAATAATAATAATAAAAACTTACCTAATTAGAAAATACTGGACACTTTATACGTCCAGTATTTTCTTAATTTTTTTCCCAGACAGAACCCTCAAATACCGGACTGTCCGGTTCAAAACCGGACACCTGGCAACCCTAGGATCCGCTGGCTGGACTCTCTGCACTTCTGGCTAGCCGTGGCCTCCATTCCACACTTGGCCAATGGGCCACTAACTTATTCCGTGTATGGAGTAGCATCTGGCTGCCATGTGGGACTGACTGTTACAATAAATAAACCCTGTTACAGATGTTGGGGGGAAAAAAGTAAGTGCCACCCAGACCCTGCACCTCCACACACCTCTGTGTGCCGAGATCCTGCACCCCCACTCTGCTCCAGTCCCTTCCTACACTCAGCCTGTTCCTGCACCCTCCCTCCCACCCAGACCTCACAATCTCTCCCCTTTCTGCACCCTACCTCCCACCCAGATACTGCACCCAAGTGTGGGGAAGCGCTGGTCCTTCCCACCCCACAGGAAAAGCTGTAGTGGAGCCCAGGGCAGGAGACCAAATGGGGTACGTGGTGGAGAGAGCTCCCCCCCCCCAGGAGAGCAGCGCAGGGCAGGAGGGTTAAATCTTGGTGCGTCACTTTGGAAAGGCTGCCGACCCCTGCCGTAGGGGCAGCCAGAGGCAAAGGGCTCTGTGTTCTGCCCCTACCCCAACACCATCCTTCACAGGTCCCATTGTCTGGGGGCCGCAGCCATTGGTAGCTGCAGTGGTGGTGCCTGCTCACCAGATTAGAGACAGAACTTGAATATCATCTAAAGTGTTTGTGGCACTTTTTGCCAAAATAGCAAGCTTAGCACAAAATTCTATTAGTAGCTGTAATCTACGTACCTTAAATACTCCCCTTTAATTCCATACCATAAGGTATTCTTTGCTTCCTTTCCTAACTCAGTGTATGGAATTTAGTGTATTTCACCCCCTAGTGTAGTTTCTCTCTGTTGTATATCCCACTTCTTTGTAAAGCTCTTTGAGATAAGTCAAGAAATAAATGTAAGGCAGTATCATATGACATTGAGCAGCCTTTAAAAATAAGTCTCTTTCTTTTTCAGGGACACAAACCTTAAAACAACATACAACAATAAAACCAAAACAACTTATCAAAACTTGGAAGTGACCCCATCTTGTCAGCAATGATTAGTCTCATGCTAACGTGTGACTATGAAAAACCCAATTGCTTTTATTGATTACATTACAAAATTAATGGCTGAAGAGAATGCAATTCAGTACATGTTTTAAATATGGAGATTAAAAGCGAGTTTGATGCAGTGACTCAGGAAATCTAGCTTGTAAAACAAATATAAGTTTACTTGCATATGATTATTTTCACATGAACTATAAACTGGCTGAAGGACTGTAAATAAAGGCCAATGTAAATACATGGCAGCATATTAAATTAAGAGAGGTTTCTAGTGAGACACCACTTGGGATCAATGTTAGGGTCAGTTTTATTTAACATCTTTATGGAAGACCTGGATTGAAAAGGTATATGATGCATTAATTAAATTCACAACTGTTAGTAAATTGAAAGATATTCTAAATATCTGCGAGGACAGAAAAATTATAAAGTAGTAAAAAATTCAGACAAAAATAACAACATGAGATTCTTTTGGAAAAATGCACACTGATATATGTGGGGGGAGGGGGAGGAGGTAATACAAAACAGAGATGTTCAATAGGATGAAAATACTTGAAAGGCAATAAAGCTGAAAGAGACCTAGGGTGATATTGGATTGTAAATTAAATAGGAACTTGCAATACATTATTGCAGCCAAAAACCTAATGAGATTTTGGGAGGCATAGGCAAAAATATCATATCACAAAACAGAAAAGGACAGTCCCTTCGTATATGGCTCAAGGAACTGCATACTTATGATACTACGCACTATTTGAACTGCTCCCACTTCAGAAAGATGGCAAACTGGAAGAAGTTCAAGAAGTACAACAATTTTTCAATGACATGAATGATGGATTCATGAGTGAAGATTACAAGAACTAAATAGCATATTTGGTTAAATGATGAGGGGAGGAAGAGTGTGATATGCATCTACCAGTAATAGAGAGTATAAACACAAAGGATCAGCGTGTGACTGGGCCTTAAGCAGTCGCATAAGGAGGGAAGAGAAAGTTGCAAGAAGCTCCTTCCCCTCTGCTACTTTAGTGCAGCAGTCGGACATAATCATAGTGATCAAGAACCCACAAGCACAGAGACTGTTCCCTCCTAGGTTTCCCAAAAGCATGTCATCTCGAAAGGAATGCATCCATTTCCTCTCTCCAGGGCTGGATTAAGACCTTTAGAGGCCCTAAGCACTGAAAAGATTATGGTGCCCCTCCATATGTAATTCAAAATAAAAACAATACTATACCGTAAAATAAAATTTTATTTTTCGAAATGACACAAAACTTACATGTATGCTGAAATTAAAATAGCTTCTTTCTAGATTTTCTGATTGCAAAATTCTGGATAAGTTCATCGAAGCTGACTTGACAAAGCATGTCCGCTTCCATACACAATAGGGAAAGTGAATCAAGTCTGTCCTGACACATCGTTGTTCTCTGAGGGTTTTTTATTCTTTTCAGCTGAGAAAAAGAGCGTTCTGCGGAGTTCTGATTTTTCCCATGATGACTACTTTGATGCTTTTTTTAAAATATCAAGTATCAAATTTTTTAAAAAAAAAATCTCTTTTTTTTTTTGGTGCCCCTGCTTTGCTGGTGCCCTAAGCACGTGCTTAATCTGCCTATTGGGTAATCCAGCCCTGCCTCTCTCTCCTCTTTAACAGCCAGCAGTTCTTGCCAAACAAACGGATGGAAACTAACTGAACACCACACTTCAACAAAAGGGGATTTGTGTCAATTGTTTGAAAAATGTTGTGGGTAAGAGCTCCAGCCTGCATATAAAGACTGCTAAACTCACTAGAATCCAAACTAAATTTTCCAAAAATCACAATTTTTCTAGAAGGTGAAATACTAACTAGAACTGAAATTCTGAATGCTCTTTTTTAAAATCAAGAACATTACATGAGTCAAACAAAACTATATATGTATTTAATGTTGTATATTTCTGATTTAGGTATTACCGGTATGTAATTCATTATTTCAGTTTATCTCTGCCTACAAAAAACAAAAAAAATCCTCCAAAACCTGTTAACTTTCCATCTTACCAAACTGGGGCTACATCTAGACTGCAAGCCTCTTATGAAAAAGAGCATCTAGACTACAACCAGTATTTTCGAAAAAGCAAGCCACTTTTTTGAAAGAGAGCACCCAGGCAGTCTGGATGCTCTCTTTCGAAAAAGCAGTTTGCATTACATAGCGCCTTTTTTCGAAAGAGCACTTTCGAAAAAAGGAGTTATTCCTCATAAAATGAGGTTTTCCGCGGTCAAAAAAACTGCCACATTCTTTCGATTTACTTTCGAAAGAACACGGCAGCCATCTAGACGCAGGGGAAGTTTTTTCGAAAAAAGGCCACTTTTTTCAAAAAAACCCTGTAGTCTAGAGACACCCTGGGTGTTAGAAGAATACAGTCAGGAAGAAAGAAGTAACATGTAAAATGGTGTACAATGACAAAAGAAGAGAAAACTATTTCTAAGTAAAACTAATGTTGATGTCTCTTTGTAAACAGAGACCAGAATAATTTTTCAGAGAGAAGTAGGGCCTGATACTACTGCAACATCCACATGGCAGAACCTGTGCCCAAACAAAACTACATAGAGTTAAGTAATGCTCCACAATAGTATAGGAATCTTCCTACATAGATGCAGTTTCAGGACTGGAGAGGTCATTGTTTCCTAAGCAAACAGAGCATTAGCTTAGTTTGCCTGACACAATGATGGAGATCCAGGATCAATAAGAAAGAAAATTAAACCAGTACACTGATAGGGAACATTTCTGAAGCACAATTGCTAGAATAGCAAAATAAGAAATACTCTTTATTATAAGCGTTTTATATGCAGAATGTAATTTTTTTTTCTACACATTACAATAAGGATATTTGTCAAAATATAGTTTATACATATAACATATAGTATTAAAGTGACCGTGGAAAAAAGCCAGCATTTTGAAGAAAACTGATTACTTGTAGGGAAGAGAGAGGAAAAATATCTTTCTTTTTCCCTGAAAAATCTCAATAGGAAGAGCATGCACGCACTCTACAGACATTGACATTTTTCAGGGAAAAAGAAAGACAACTTTTCCTCCTTCCCACCCCCCAAAAAATAATTTTCTTCAAAATACTGGCTCTTCTAGGTATATCTTACTTCCATTGTCATTTTAATGTTATACATGGGAATGATTGAGTAATAATGGCACTATTCTGGCTTTTAAAGAAATGCATGTTTCTCAGACAGATTGTTATTTGTATGTGTGAGGAATTGTGATTTAGTGGTTACCGAACACAGTAACAAAATAAGGGAAAATTCAGTCTGGTCTAGCATCATGTAACCCATCTCTGTCTCATTCTGTGTCAGAATAATTGCTGAGGATAAATCTAAACTCAGATGCTTGGGAACTACCATCACAAAAAAGAAACATGAGAAAAAAGTATTAAATCGCTGAATAGGACTATAGAACGATAGAAGTCCAGCGCCCTGCTCTAGGCAGGACCAATCCCAATTAGATCAACCCAGTCAGGGCTCTGTCAAGCCGAGACTTAAACACCTCTAGGGATGGAGACTCCACTACTTCCCTAGGTAACCCATTCCAGTGTTTCACCACTCTTCCAGTGAAATAGTTTTTCCTAATATCCAACCTGGACCTCTCCCACCACAACTTAAGACCATTGCTCCTTGTTCTGCCATCCGTCACTACTGAGAACAGCCTTCCTCCATTCTCTTTGGAACCTCCCTTCAGGAAGTTGAAGGCTGCTATCAAATCCCCCCTCACTCTTCGCTTCTGCAGACTAAACAGACCCAACTCCCTCAGCCTCTCCTCATAGGTCATATGCTCCAGCCCCCTAATCATTTTGGTTGCCCTCCGCTGGACCCTCTCCAATGCGTCCACATCCTTTTTGTAGTGGGGGGCCCAGAACTGGACACAATACTCCAGATGTGGCCTCTCCAGAGCTGAATAAAGGGGAATAATGACATCTCTGGATCTGCTGGCAATGCTCCTCTTAATGCAACCTAATATGCCATTAGCCTTCTTGGCTACAAGGGCACACTGCTGACTCATATCCAGCTTCTCATCCACTGTAACCCCCAGGTCCTTTTCTGCAGAACTACTACTTAGCTGGTTGGTCCCCAGCCTGTAACAATGCTTGGGATTCTTCCGTCCCAAGTGCAGGACTCTGCACTTGTCCTTGTTGAACCTCATCAGATTTCTTGTGGCCCAATCCTCCAATTTGTCTAAGTCACTCTGGACTATATCCCTGCCCTCCAGCGTATCTACCTCTCCCCCTAGCTTAGTGTCATCTGCAAACTTGCTGAGGGTGCAATCCATCCCCTCATCCAGTTCATTAATAAAGATATTGAACAAAACTGGTCCTAGAACCGAACCTTGGGGCACTCCGCTAGAAACCGACCGCCATCCTGACATCGAGCCGTTGATCACTACCCACTGGGCCCGGCCTTCTAGCCAGCTTTCTATCCATCTTACCGTCCATTTATCCAATCCACATTCCCTTAACTTGATGGCAGGAATATTGTGGGAGACCGTATCAAAAGCCTTGCTAAAGTCAAGGTATATTACATCCACTGACTTTCCCATGTCCACAGAGCCAGTTACCTCATCATAGAAGCTAATCAGATTGGTCAGGCACGACTTGCCCTTTGTGAATCCATGCTGACTATTCCTAATCATTTCCTCTCCTCCAAGTGCCTCAAAATGGATTCCTTAAGGATCCCTTCCATGATTTTTCCAGGAACCGAGGTAAGACTGACCGGCCTATAGTTCCCTGGATCGTCCTTCTTGCCTTTTTTGAAGATGGGCGCTACATTTGCCTTTTTCCAATCATCTGGGATCTCTCCTGATCTCCACGACTTTTCAAAGATAATGGCCAAAGGCTCCTCAATGACATTTGCCAACTCCCTCAGTACCCTCGGATGCATTAAGTCCGGACCCATGGATCTGTGTACGTTTAGCTTTTCTAAATAGTTTCTAACCTGTTCTTTACCCACTAAGGGCTGTCGATCTTCATTCCATCTTGCGTCACTTAGCGCATTAGTCCGGGAGCCCACCTTGTCCGTGAATACAGAGGCAAAGAAAGCATTGAGTACTTCAGCTTTCCCCACATCATCTGTCACTAGGTTACCTCCTTCATCCAGTAGGGGCCGCACACCCTCTCTGATCACCTTCTTCTTGTTAACATGCCTGAGGAAACCTTTCTTGTTATCCTTCACATCCTTAGCCAGTTGCAATTCCATTTGCGCTTTCGCCTTCCTGATAACCCCCCGGCATTCTCGAGATATACATTTAAATCCCTCCCTGGTCATTTGTCCAAGTTTCCACTTTTTGTAAGCTTCCTTTTTGTGCTTAAGTTCACCAAGGATTTCCCCTGTAAGCCAATCCGGTCTCCTACCATGTTTGCCTCTCTTGCTACGCATCGGGATGGTTTCTTTCTGTACCTTCAATAAGGCTTCTTTAAAATACTGCCAGCTGTCCTGGACTCCTTTCCCCTTCATGTTAGCATCCCAGGGGATTCTGCCCATCAGGTCTCTGAGGGAGTCAAAATCTGCTTTTCTGAAGTCCAAGGTGTGTATTTTACTACTCTCTTTTCTTCCTTTAGTCAGGATCCTGATATCTACCATCTCATGATCACTGCTTCCCAGGTTGTCACCCACCTCTACTTCCCCTATTAGTTCCTCCCTGTTTGTGAGCAGAAGGTCAAGCTGCGCACGGCCCCTGGTCGGATCCTTCAGCACTTGTACCAAGAAGTTATCCCCAACATTCTCCAAAAACTTCCTGGATTGCCGTATTGGTCTCCCAACAGATGTCAGGGTGATTAAAGTCCCCTACGAGAACCAGGGCCTGCGATCTGGAAGCTTCTCTCAGTTGTCCGAAGAAAGCCTCATCTACCTCATCCACCTGATTCGGTGGCCTGTAGTAGACACCAACCACAACACCACTGCTGTTGTTTGCACCTCTAAACTTAACCCATAGACTCTCAACAGGTTTTTCTCCCTCTATACTGGAGTTCAGAGCAATCATAGTGCTCTCTTACGTATAGTGCAACTCCTTCTCTTTTTCTCCCCTGCCTGTTCTTCCTGAACAGTCTATACCCTTCCATGACAGCGCTCCAGTCATGTGAGTCATCCCACCAAGTCTCTGTTATCCCAATTAAATCATATTTCTTGGACTGGGCCAGGGCCACCAGTTCTTCCTGTTTGTTGCCCAGGCTTCTCGCATTGGTGTACAAACACCTCAGATAACCAGTTGATCACCCCATCTTCTCCATTCGAATCAGGGGTCCTCCTTTCTTGCTCATTCCTCTTTGCATTCCTTCCCGGTATCTGACTTTCCCATTCCCTCAGGGTTGTATAAAAATTGTAGAAACCACTTTATGTTTAGCTAGAAGCCATCTTGTATAGCAGAAACCATTTCAGCTTTTTGCCTTTGCACGTAGGCCAGAGTGAACTTTCTATCACCCCATGTGCCAGGCCAAGACAGATGCACTATTGGAATGTGTTAATTGGGCTGGTTGGGACAGGAGGTGTACTCCCTCGTACCTGTCCACCATCTTGTTGATAAGGCTTTGTTTTTCCTAGTTTAATTGATGATTTCTGTAATTGGATGCCCTGACGTCAGATTGTTTGGTTAAGGGTATAAAGATGCTAGGATTGATTGTATGAGCAGCCTCACTGGGCCCGGCTCTGCTGGGACCACGTTTGGCTCACTTTGCTTTTACTGGCCAATAAAACCATCTGTTTAGCCGCGTAAACTGAGTGAAGTCTTTGCTTCTACAGGGTGTTGGTCACCGTCCCCCAACGAACCTAGTTTAAAGCCCTCCTCACTAGGTTTGCAAGCCTGCCCACAAAGATGCTCCTTCCTCTCTTCGTTAGGTGGATCCCATCTCTTCCTAACAATCCTTGTTTTCGAAGGTGGTCGAAGACACCAAAGCCCTCTCTGCGACACCACCTGCGCAACCATGCATTTACTTCCTCCATTCGACGATCCCTGCCCAGTCCTTTCCCTTCAACAAGGAGGGTGGGCGAGAACACCACTTGCGCTCCGAATTCTTGGGTCCTTCTTCCCAGCACTACATAATCCGCAGTAACCCACTCAAGGTCATTCTTGGCCGTATCGTTAGTTCCCACGTGGAGAAGCAGGAAGGGATAGCAATCCGAAGGTTTGATCAGCTTGGTAAGCCTCTCAGTCACATCCTGAATTCGAGCTCCCGGTAAGCAGCACACCTCTCGGGATTCCAGGTCCGGACGGCAGATGGATGGCTCAGTGCCTCTTAGGAGGGAGTTCCCAACCACCACCACCCGTTGTCTTCTTTTGGGGGTGGTGGTCGTGGAACCCCCATCCCTAGGACTACGCATCCCATGCCTTCCAGTAGATGGTGTTCCCTTGCAGTTTCTTCCTTGTGAGGTCCCTTCCAAAGCATTCACCACCGCAGAGCCTGTGGAGAGAGCCTGAAAGCGATTACTTCTATACCATTGGGGGATTCCTGTGCTGGCCTTTTTCCCCTTCTAGAAGTTACATGCTGCCAGTTCTCTTCCTGGTCCTGTACTGCCCTCTCCGGCTCTTCCGCCTGCCATGCTTGTAGGATTAAACGCTGCCTTCTATCGAGGAAGTCTTCATCCTCTCTGATGGAGCATAGGGTCGACACTTGGGCCTCCAGTCCTCTAATTCTTTCTTCCAAAATGGCAACCAGCTTGCACCTCATGCAAATGAAATCTGTTCTTTCTTCCGGGAGGAAGACAAACATGGCACATGCTATGCAGGTAACAACAGCAGACCTATCACCATCCATCCCTGCTGTCCTGGAGAAAAGATTTAAAAAGAAAGTCAAGAGAACCTCGCGCCCTTCCCAACTCCCTCTCTAAACTCCCTGTTAGCACTCACCTGTTCGCAAGCTCCTTGGTCACTTGCACACTGCTTTATAAAGCCCTGGACTGCCTGAAAGTCCCTCCCCCTACCAAGGCTCAGCCAATCAGCAGAGGCTTCTAGAATTCAAACTTTAATTAGAAGCCAACAGTTTCCATCTGCCACTCACAGCACACACTCCATGAGGGAGAGGGGGAGGGGAAAGGGGAAGTGAAGAAAAAAAAAAGCCTCACTCCCAAACACAGGGGAAAAAACAAACAATCAAACAAAAAGCACACCAACCCTCACTCACAAACACAAGCTCATCACACAGCAAGAAAGCCCCAAACACAACACTCACTTCCCTCAAGAGTCCTGTATCTCCTTCTCCTCTACCTGGAGAACTCCCTCTCTAAAGCCTCACTCACAAACACAGAAAAAAAAACAAAAAACCAAAAAAAACCAACACCAAACAAACCACCACACACCAACCCTCACTCACAAACACAAGCTCAGCACACAGTTAGAAAGCCCCAATAACAACACACACTTCCCTCAAGAGTCCTGTATCTGCTTCTCCTTTACCTGGAGAACTCCCTCTCTAAACACCTTGTGGCTGATAAGTTGCTCCAAAAAATCCTGTGGCTGGCCATGCTCACTTATGCCTCCACTCCAGGAATGCTGAAATCCTTATTCATGCTTCCATTTCTTCTGATCTTGACTATTCAGACCAATGGCCTGCTCAAGTGCCAGCTTTCCAGACTTCAGCATGACACTGGCAGCCTTCCCACCATATATAAAGGAGTACAACCACTTTGCACAGACAACTCCTCTAGCTCCCTCTGTATTTTAGGATCCATTTCAAACTCGTCCTCCTTCCTTTGAAAATACCTCCGCTGTCCTGCTCCAATATTCCTTAAAACACTTTCTCTCTCTCTCTCTCCCCCTCTCTTCTTTCCTCCCTCCCCTTTCTTCTAGGTTCCTCCTCATATCCATCACTAGCTTCCTCTTTTTCCATTTACATATCTCATTATTGCTGATGCAAGAGCCTTCTTCTCTGTACAGCTCTCATCACCTGTAAGAGCAAGAGCCTTTCTTCTATACTCTCTCCATTCCTCCTTGAGTTACATATTTCCAAAATCTCAGCTATGGACACCTCACTTGCTTATGTTCCTCAATTTCACTCTACTTGTTATCATATATTTAAAAGTTTAACTGTGGTACTGTATCACTGCATTTAACTTGTTAAATCATTCAAGAATACTGTTTGAACAGAAGACACTACACAAAAAAGATTATATTACTCTATATAAAATAGACTGCATTCTTGACATATATGGAGAATATGGCCCCACAAGCCCTTATCAGGCACAGAATTTAATATTCAAATGCTGTGACTTAAAATGAAAAAAATGTTAATTAAGTATGCGTCATCTCACTTTAAGAATCTATGAAATTTGTGAGTAGTTCAATGCATTCATTAGAAGCTTTTCTTTATACCTCTAGGAATCTAGTTCAAAGCAATCTATGATTCATTACAGATGATCCCCCTCCTGTCAGCATTATAGCACAGTACACAGATATAGAAGTCTGGATAACCCAGATATGTATTTGTCCACATTGCCAAGAGAAAAGATATGAAAAAATTAATGAGCATGAGGTGCAGTCAGGCTCTCATTCACAAAGATTAAAATGGGCACCATTCCTTCATCTCTCCCTGCCTAAGGGAAACAATCGTCTTTGCCTCAGAATTAGAGTGACTAATATGGAAAACTGAAATATCCTTGTTTTGCGCCTTAAAATTGTATAATAAATCATTAAGTATTTAAAAACTTGTTCCCATTAAAGTCAGTGGGCATTTGGCCAAGAGACTTAAATGGGAACAAGATTAAGAGGACATTGGCAAGCAGACCTCCACAAGGCAGGATGTTACACATTAGGCTGATTCACCAGCACTGGGGGTTCTTTTCACTGCTTCTCTTTGCAAAAGCAATGTGCTTGCTGCTAACTGTGCTAAATAAAGAGTGCTATAGAGAGCAGCATGTGCACTTGCTAGATCAGAGCTAGTTATACCCAGTAACTCCATCCTCTTTGACCACAGTGTTGGTCTACACTCTCATGTCCCTGAGCAGAATAGCCAACAGGCCACCATATTCATGGACCTCTAATTACAAGATGATTGCTCTTGCATGCATCTTTGTCCCTCCTGGCTTACATGTGGAGTCATAGGCAAGATTTAGTTATAGTCTATGTGCTCTTCTTTGGAAAAAAAGATATACAATGATATCATGAGTCTTCAGTACTGAAAACTACATATCCCTATATGATCCATGCCTAAAATCAGCCTAGACCTTTACATATTTACTTGCTAACTTGTTTGATTTGCAAGGTCACATTCAAACCTCATTAACACAGGGTGGCAATGTAAATAGGTCTAATTTTCCTACTCCTGAGACCTCAACACCTGCAGGCCAATAATAACGTTAATAAATGTTTTGTTGTAAAATCAGCTGAACATCAGAGAATCCAAAGCCTCAGTAGGCTTTATTTTTTTAATCCTCCTAAAACAAAATTTTGGGTTTTTGTAGTATAAAGAAAAATGTTTGTGAATGAACTTAAAGTCTGGAAAATATTGCTATTATATTAAGGATTGAGAATAGTAAAATATGTCATTTCCAGCAACAGCAAAGTAAACAATGTTGCATATGATACTTAAAAATTCTTTGATAATTAAGAGTGATATAATATCAAAGTTTCCAGTTGTGATTTACATCACTTTCAGTTTTCTCTTACCACAAAAAACTTGTTTTAAAGATGTCCCAAATAATTAAATCCTTACATGTATGTCCTTTAATGATGAACTAGACTCTGCTTTAAAAACAGAGCCTGGTTCATCATAAAAGGAAACTAATGAAGGCACTTGCCTTAGAAACTGCAACAATCAAAGGAAGACCCTTTTGGTGGTAATTAATATTTTTTCTAGATAATTTCTCTTATTAAAATATGTTAATTTCCTTTAGTTTCAGGTTATCTGAAACCTTTCTAAAAGTGAAGTCTGAAACTAATTCCTGCTGCAAGCAATGTAATTTGAAGATAGAAGAATTGAGATTGCATTTTTATTAACATGAGCACAAGATTGTAAATCCCAGAATCGTGATCCTTATATGACACATGTTGCATTTTTTAAATCTGCACCTCTTTCCATTACTGGATGCAAAAGGGCAGCAGCACCAAGAGCATTCTGTCATTACAAAAATGGCCTATTCACAGAATTATCTGACAAAGCACCTACATGAACAATGCACTCTATTCAGTGATCTGATTTTTACAGACATTCATACACTAAATTCAAAAATCTCTGTGATGGTGGGTTTAATGAGGTACTTTGTTATTCTCTGTAATAAAAATTAAAAGAGAGACACAGAGTTCTTCAGCTTAATTGCCACATCTGTTATTTGGCACTTTACTGTGATTGACTGGAGTGTGTGTGTCAGAGACTCTGCCAAAAACAAGACACATTACATAAGCAGACATAACTTATAGCCTAACTGCTAGTATTAGCACCTTATCTGTTATGGCCTCTGCTGTTGGTCAGTTAAAACAATGTACAGTATTTATTAACTCAGGTTCATTCAATAAAGACTTATGCAGTGGGTAATGTGGGTTTTTTATGAGAAACATTTACTGGTTTCAGAAATAAGGACTATGATCATCTCCATGCACATTTTATAAGATGGTGTCTAATGAGAGGAGTCAGCAATCCACAATGCCAACTGGGACTAAGTTTTGTGTTTGCTTACAGTTGTGTAGCACTGCTTTAATTCTGGGGAAACCAAGTACTGGGACAATAAAGAACTAAAATATTACATTTTGTGGTCATTTCGTCTAATGAATCTACTTGTATAAAAGAAGATAGAGGGTGGGAGGTGACACATTTAAATAGGCAACAATCTCATTTCAGTAAATAATTTAGTAATTCAAAGTACTTAGGTCTGTATTTTGAATTTTTCTTACCTCAGGTTACCATTTTCAGTTTGGGCACTGAAATAGCCATAGAAGTACTTAATTACCCATTTTGGGAAGCCTAATTACTAATTTACTGCCCACATATTATAAAACTTTGTGAAAGTAAAAATAGAAGACAATGCAGTCACCTTACATATTTCAGTATATGAAGCCTATTATCTTTCTGCTCACTTTGCTTCAGAGAGAGAGCCCTGGCCACTGAATCAGGAGTCAAACTCTTTGCTTTGTATGCTTCTCCACTGTTCCATGAAGTCTTTGAAGCTTTCTTGTTTGATGATATGAGGCAGAGTATTAGACTTCTGAAAGGCCTTTGTAAATTCAATCTTGAGAGCTCTCTGGATACCCAGACTTGTTCCAACAGATGATGTTTTGGCAAGAATGAAAGTGATATTATTCCTTGCAACCTCTTGAACTGGATGCTTACTTTTGGGATGAAAACTGAATCAATTCTACTTCCGGTGAAAGGTACAACATCTTGGCTATATGGTGCTCTCAGCTCTGATCTTCTTTTTTGAGATTGAGAAAGGCCATTGAGATTAATAAGAAGTAGAGACATGATCCCAAACAATTCAACTGTGTGCTTTGTAAAGATATTTAAAGCCCAAGTGAGATCTCATAGCAGAGGTCTACACACACAATGTAGGGATAATTAGCGATACCACTTTGGGGGGATCTCTTGATGCCATGGTTAAGTGAAATATTCCTCCAGTCTGTTGGCTCCAATATTCTGGATAAACATATGCCGCCACAAAACATTTTGGAGATTTAGGTCCATGACCAGACACCTGGTGGAAATTCCACAGCTTGCCTCCTCCGGCCTTACAAGATATTGTAGTATGGTCCTTATTTCAGCAACTGAACTTTTGCCTCTTTATGGAGCACATGTTATTAGTTCATGCCTTCCTGGTCCTTAGCAAAATGTCTATGAGCGTACATACCCTTCCTTCTTTAACTATCAGCTGTTCTTGTTAATGTACAAGAATGATTTTCAAGAGATAGTATGTTTCTATTGCGAGGAAAGAAGATGAATGGGACAGCTGCCATATTGACCAAGACTGAAAACCTTGACCTTCTGAATGGTGGAGATTATTATTATTGTTATTGCTACCCCCTTACTAATATTGTGCATTGTTCTAGAGAGTACGTAGATGGGTACAGAAGTGATCATGGCCAGGTATGGCAGAGAACATCTATTGCTATGGATGACTGATACAGTTTTCTGGAAAGGAAGTCAGGTGTAACTTAAACTGAAGAAATCCACTTTCAGTCTGCCTCTGGATTTGATCAGAAGACTGAAGCTCCATTTGGCAGTGTCGTCTTCAAGTCATCATTGTCAAATCCAAGTCGAGTCTCAAGTCACTACAGTTCAAGTCTCAAGTCGAGTCTCGAGTCCCTAAAGTGACTTTCGAGTCAAGTCCCAAGTCAAGTCTCTAGTCTTAATTTAAAAAATGTCAAGTCACTTTTGTACAAGCCATCAATATCGGCATTTTCGGACAATTTTTTCACCAAGTCGATTTAACAAAATTAGCAAATCTCAAGTTGAGTCTCAAGTCACAAACAATGAACCCGAGTCGAGTCTCAAGTCGAGTCACCTAGGCGACTTAAATCGGACTCGAGTTCAAGTCGCGGGACTTGAGTCAACAACTCTTCCATTTGGCCTAATCTATCACATTCCAGTTCAGCAAGTGTGCTGCGATGAAGTTCTTTCAGGTGCAGTCCAGATGGGGAGGTGGGATTTTTCTCCATTCAGGAGAATGGCCTCTTTCTGAAAAAATTCTTCCATGTTTATTGCTATGAACCATAGCAGATGTGTTGTCTGTCACTACTAGAATGTCTTAGTTGACCAGTCAGAGAATTCAGATGTGCAACGTTGTTTCATACTGCTCTACATGCCATCTAAATTATATTGTGGTTCATGTTCCCTTGCTTCTCCAACCTTGTAATGTCCCTCCTGCTTTCCACATGTGTCTTTTACCATACCTTCCTTTCTTAAAACTCTCCTTATTTCTGTAATTGGCAGATGTTATTTGTTTAACTAAAACACAGCTTCAAGATAAATTACACAATACTTGTCATATGTGGTACCTTATAAAGAATGTAAATATCTTTGTCCACATTTTACAAAACAGGTACCTAATGCACAGAGATGGAGTCATTTAGCCAAGTAGACACACAATAGGTCAATAACAAAGCTGGGAATAGAATTAAAGTTTCCTGTAATGGTATTACACACATGGCCTATCCATGGGACCAAGCTATCTCCAATACCTCTTACAGCCTTAATGGAAAGGGACATATGTGAAATACCATTATCAGTTTGTGAGATGTATGCATATGGGACTTAATCCTTAGAGGTGCTAAGTACTCTCAGTTCTCATTTACTTCATCAGAAATCAAGAGAATTCAGTCAACTCTACAAAAGAAGCTTGTAAAAACACAAACAGAATTGGACTGTATTATGGGACGTAGCTGCTCTTTTGTATTCTACCCACAAAAACCACATAGACCCCATGGTTGTACCTCTACCCTTTTTGTTTTTTGTTCCCTCCACCAACTTCAAAACAATAATGGTGCAACATCCTATTTACAATATTCAACTAGCTTCTGCCCCTCTCACCAGGGTCTGAGGATAACAGAAGATTTGTTGGAAAAACTTAAAAAACAACAAATAGTCTAGCAGCACCTTAAAGACTAACAAAACATGTACATGGTATCATGAGTTTTCATGGATACAACCCACTTCTTCGGAAGACTGGAGTATTAGAAGTCCAGATCCAAGAATAAATAAGGGAAGGCAGGGGAAGGGGGGGGGGGTGAGGGGGAGAGAAAAAAATACTGAATTGGATTGTTCAAGTTACAAGAGGCTGACAAGAACAATTTGCACCTCTATAAGTGCCCATTGTTTGGTTGGTTGGTTAAGTCATTAGAATGTGGAAGGTAGTGTGCAAGCCAGCCAATTTCTTTATTCATTCCTCTCTGATAAGAATCAAACTTGTAAATGAAGTTAAGTTCCAACCCTTCCCTGTATATTTGGCTTGTGGAATTGGCCTGAAACAACACTGTGACTTTGAGATCCATTAATGAGTGCCTGGGCAGGTTAAAGTGTTCTCCAATAGGTTTCTGTGTGTTGCCTTTTCAGATATCTGATTTGTGTCCATTAATTCTTACCTGTAGAGACTGTCCAGTTTAGCTAATATACATGGCAGTGGGACACTGCTGGCATTTATGAAAATTTGTATTTTATAAAGAAGATTTGTTGTTCTGAGCCTCTGCCTGGGTAGGTTCAGCTAGCTCTGTTCCTCCCTCTCTTCTTCCTTCTCCTGCCTTTCCTTCTTTTGCTTTTCTTTTAGCAGCCCAGGGACGATGAGACCATTGGCTCAACCAGGCAGTCTGATTTAGTAATTGCCACCTTCAGCTTCCTACTGGGGATCTAATTACTATTAGGAATGATCAGAGTGCAGGCTCACCTGTTTGCATCCTGCAAACTCTGTCACAGGCAGTATATGAAGAGGCAAAGATGCCTTTTTGGTTCCATTATGTTTTCTGGTCTTTCATTTTTTTCTTGTCTATTTACTTTTTGCTATGTTAATTACAGCGAATGAATGTATTCTTTATGGCTATGTCTACACAACAGTGTTATTTCAGAATAACTGACGTTATTCCAAAATAACATAGTCTGCATCTACAGTACAATCAGTTATTTCAACATGTCAAAATGTCAAGCTGGAGGACTTCTTACTCCGACTCCTGTAACCCTCATTTTACAAGAAGTAAGAGAAGTTGGAGGAAGAGTGCTCTTCCTCGGACTTCCTGCTGTGTAGACAGCTCCAAATCTGAAATAAGCTATTTTGATTTACGCTTTGCAATTGACATATCTCAAGATGAGTAGTTTATTTCAGCTTTAGGCCTGCTGTGTAAACATGTCCTCTGATGCCTAAAAGTAAAACCAGGTATACTAAACCTTTAGCATTTCACTTGGAGACAGACAACTCTGAAACAAACAGGAACAATTTTGAAAGCCCTATAACTATGCAAATTGCGTAGCTTATTTCGAGGTAATTTAGAAATAAAGTGCTATTCCAACAAATCCCTTAACTCTCGTGGAGTAGTGCGCCCGTTATTTTGAAATATATTTTGAAATAATGGGAAAGTTGAAAGACATGGAATTGCTATTTTGGAAAACTTCCAGTATCCCGAAATAGCCCCGCTATCTATTTGTTGCCCAAGAGATTTGACAAGGACAAGAAGAAGTTGTGTTCTAGGATACATGCTCCAGAGAAGCCCCTGAATAGCACTAATTATTTTACAGGTTGACTGCTGTGGATTCTCGCAAAGAAATTATTTGTTCTTTCCAAAAACCCCATCATCAAGGGTGACGAAGAAAGACAAGGTTGGTTTGTGTCTTCCCTTAGGTAGTCCATTGCCAGAGAACAAAGAGCATTTCATGGTTGCTTTCCAATATGACTTTGTTCAAAAGAGGATTATTCACTTTCTTAAAATTACCTACTGCAGACCAAAATAAGGTTGGAAAATGAGATCTGCAAGGAAGGAATGTAAAGGGGAAAGTAAAGACTCTGAAAGGTCCTAGGTGCGAAGACCTCAAATATTTTAAAAGAATGGAAAAGTATTTAAACTTTGGGATGCTTAACCAAACCACTGAACTTATGAAGGTCAATCACGATGGAAAACATGTTTTAAGTTTTTTATGTTATTCATGCATAAGACAAGTGGAAAAGAACTGTAGTTATGGGAAAAGAAGTCTGGTCTTAAAATGTGTATTAAAATTGCAGAAAAATAACTGAAAACTGAGGCCATTAGAGTAGGGAAGTATCTCAGTGTATTCTCTGTGTCTTTGTATCATCAATCAAAATGTTCCTCTTTACATTTATTTATTATACTTAGTATATTCAATATGGGTTATATAAAACTTTGCCAGAACTAGTGAGTATGACTTCATTTGGACTGACCTCCCATCATAAGAAATATTCAATCTTCTTTAATGTACAAAAGGCTTAGCCATCATATAACTGTAGAACTAGTTCTATAGTAACAAGAATGGGCCAAGTCTCCCTTTTGTCCTAGAGCAGCAGTCACCAACCAGTAGATAGGTATATCTCCTTATAAAAAATAAATATTCCAATCTCATAGAACTGGAAGGGACCTTGAAAGGTCATTGAGTCCACTCCCCTGCACTCAGGGGAGAACCAAGTACCATCCCTGATAGTTTTGCTCCAGATCCCTAAACAGCCCCCTCAAGGATTGAGCTCACAACCCTGGTTTAAGCAAGCCAATGCTCAAACTACTGAGCTATCCCTCCCTCCTGTTAGAACATCTGACAGGTGATCCTGACATGTTTGGCTGGGAGGCTATCAAGCACTGACACTTCAGCTGCTCCTCCCCGCACTGTCATGCTGCTCCTGCCCCGAGCCTCAGCGTTGCCCCTGGGAGCCTCCTGCTTGTTATGCAGGGTGGGAGAGACAGAGATGGGGGGGCACTGATGTCACTGTTCCCCTCTCCTGTACCCCATCTTCAAAGAGTGAGGAGGGTGGGGCCTCAGTGAAGGGGTGAAACAGGGGCAGGGCTTTGGAGAAAGGGTGGAGCAGGAGTATTTGGGTTTGAGGTAGATCCTGGACTGACTTAAATTCAAAAAGTAATCTTGTGCTTGAAAAGGTTGGAGACCCCTGTCCTAGATACTTACAAACTGTCCTAGAGTCTTAGGCTATGTCTAGAGTACAGAGTTTTTTTGAAAAAAGTAGCTTTTTTTCAAAAAAACTTCACCTGCATCTAGACTGCCATTGTGTTCTTTCAAAATTAAATAGAAAGAACATGGCAGTCTTTTGACAGCAGTAAACCTGTTTTTACAAGGCAGTACGCCATTTTTCGAAAGAGCTCTTTCTAAAAAAAGCGTTTTTGAACGCAAACAGGGCTTTTTTGAAAGAGAGCATTCAGATTGCCGGGGTGCTCTCTTTCGAAAAAGCAGATCGCTTTTTTAAAAGTCTTGTGGATGTCTAGATGATCTCTTTTGAAAGAGGCTTTTTCAAAAGACCCCTTTCAAAAAAGCCTCTTTTGAAAGAGGCTTGTAGTCTAGACATACCCTTACTGACTCACTGAAACACCTTCTGTTATTTTTCTGCAATTTCAATACATGCATAAATACATGAACACTGCTGTACATTTTCAGCAGACTTCAAGGCTGACGGTGTGTCTAAACTACACCCCTCTGTTGGCAGAGAGATGTAAATTAGATGTATTGAAAGTGCAAATGAAGCCGGGATTTAAATATCCCGTGCTTCATTTGCATAATGGCGGCTGCCGTTTTTTTTTCAAAATGGGGCTTTTCGATAAAAAACCCGGCAGTTTAGACGGGGCATTTTCGACAGAAATGCCCCATTTCAAAAAATCCAGGAGTACAGGATCTTTTGAAACGGGGCATTTCTGTCAAAAATGCCCCTTCTAAACTGCCATTTTTTTTTGAAAAGCCCATTTTGAAAAAAAGCGGCGGCCGCCATTATGCAAATGAAGCATGGGATATTTAAATCCCGGCTTCATTTGCACTTTCGATACGTCTAATTTTCATCCCTCTGCCAACAGAGGGGTGTAGTTTAGACGTACCCTGAGTAAGAAGTTCAGCATTTTTTCTTTAATGTTCTATTAGAAGAGACCAATTGTATGGACTTCGGAAGCAGCTTTGCAATGTTTCAATTCCACATTAGCATTTGTTCACTCATAGTGCATTAAAAAGGGATAATGAGCCTTATGTTCTCCTCATTTACCTTAGTTATACTGCAACTCCCCTGACTTCACTTGAGTTACTACACTTATTCTGTGCTAAAAGTGAAAAGACTTTTTCCCTAAATATACCAACAGAAAAAAATTCTAAGCCTCTAACCATTTTATTTCTAAATTTTGCAATAATTAAAAAATAAAATCAAACTTTTCACCCCAGGCACAAAGACTTTACTCAAATAAATATACCAATAAATTCCCTAAATATACCAACAGAAAAAAATTCTAAGCCTCTAACCATTTTATTTCTAAATTTTGCAATAATTAAAAAATAAAATCAAACTTTTCACCCCAGGCACAAAGACTTTACTCAAATAAAGTCTACAGTTTAAAATATGGATTACAATCCCACTGGCAGGTACTCTTCAGAAACAGTTGTTATTTAGAGTATCTGTCTGGAAAAAAAAGATTAAAAGATCAAGTTACTCCTCACTTCCAAACAAGTCAAGCCACAGCTGTACATCAGATTCTGAGCAACTGTTCCACATGCACACAACAAGGCTTCTGTCTTCCCACAGGGTTTACCCAGGTCATCTGCATGTGGCATGGATTAAAGCAGCACTAAAGCTCTATTATAAAGTAGGCTAAATAGTGAGTTTATACACATCGTGCCTATGCCACTGGTAAATTCCTCCATTTGACATTCTCATCTGAGGGGTTTCCATATACTGAATACAAAAAGTTCCACTGGGGAAAAAAAAATCAGAAGATGAAGTTTCATCCTGTGTATTTACAAGCTGTATTTAAATAAAGAGAAACAGGAGGGTGAAGCATGCTAATGGGTATTTCTGAGAAAAACCTGCAAAATGAGTGCAAAGGAATCAGTGATCCTCTGTGTTGAGGGAATTAAAGCTTTGTGCAGATTATACTGTTTTCTCCAGAAGTCACAGTCTCCGATTTTAAAAATATGATTTGGGGCAGCAATCTACTAAAATGGGATCAAGTTATCTTATAAAGCAACCTCTCACCACCCCTGGCATTACCCAGATGAACAGGGCGGATGTGGGAAGGGGTGGGACTTTAGTAACTCCAAGCGAATTCCCTGATCTATCCAGCAAGACTCCACCAGCCAGGCCTTGCCTGCTGGGCACCAGAATGCTGTGGAATTGCTTTTAAGGTTATAACCCAATTTCCCTCCTTCCTGTGGAACATTACAGCTGCTTGCAAGATACTGCTGAAACAGAACCCTGGAGACTAGGATGGGGGAGCTTCCAAATTCCCTTGCCCTCTTGTCATGATACCTCCTCTCCAGTTGTGTCAGATCTGTCTGTGAGGGGGGTGCTCCCACTTGCTTACTAGATAGGTTTCCAGTAACAGAACCCTAATGCATTAGTAGCTTTATCATAAATTAAACTGTTAAAAATGGCACACAGACAAAATAGCAACCCAGATTAAACAGATGTATCTTTCTCAGGAGCAATCTAATAACAGCGGAAACCTGGTTAGTAGTTTCAGAATACAGTAAGTAGTTGGACGCAGTTTAAAACATACTAAAGCAATCCTTTACACTACTTCCTACCCCCCGATGGCTGTTAAGGACTAGCGGAGTTAACAATGTCCATGACCATGTGCGTGGGGAGAATCAAAACATAAGATACTGAAATGGATTATATACAATTGAGTTATATTTCACAAAATATACTTCTGCTCTATCACACAGTCATTGAGATACACGTTTGGTAGGACAGCCCTAAAGAAGCAGGTGTGGAAACCCCTAACCTGACTGACTGAGAAGTCCCATCTAGCTCTTCCTCCTTGACACTTACAGGTTCATCTATTGTGGCCACCTATTCAGGACTGCCTAACTCTGGCTCAGAAGTTGTAACCTGCTCAGTGGTGTATGTTTAGGAGACATTTCTCCCTGTTTCTGCCACTATCACATGTTCCTGAGAACACAGGGTTTAGCTGAGACACTCTATCTTATTAGTTTGGGAGGTAAAAAGCATAAAATGAGATGATCCCTGTGTACTGCTCTCTCTAAACCACCCTTCTCTGTCCATAGAGTATAAAATGGGCACCAACAAATTGTTGCATTTGAGCACTATGTAGCTGACAGCTTCCCATCTGCCACCTATTTTACTGTGACCCCTTGACTTGGTCACCAGTGTTGTTGATGGCTCAGTGGGACTTATAATCATAGCCCCTCCTCTGAAACTAACCTGCTTTTTCTGGCACTTCTTACAGGTCAGCATGAACTTCTGGTGGTTATTATGGATCCTTTCATCTAGTACCTCAAACTGAGCCAACTCCCATAACATATCCCCGGGCAAGCATGGATCTCTCCCAAATAACAGAATGGCACATAACCTGTTGCTGTCTGCAGGTGGCTTCTGTTTACCAGAGCCAATTCATTCCATCTCTGCTTTTGTTCAGATTGAAGAGTCCTGAGCATCTCATGTATGGTATAGTTGAACCCTTCACAATTCCTATTCCCTGGAGAATGGGAAGAGAGTGTTCAACTCTTAACAATGTGATACTTTTCGCATTTTTCTGCTATCACCCTGGGTTCAGTTCCAATCTTGATCAGAGTGCAGACATGCTGGACATCTGTAATACACAAACCAATGTTGTATCAGGGCTCTAGCCATTGTATGTGCAGTCTGATACAGTGTGAGTACTACAATGGTAAAACAGGTGAATATATCTGTCAGTACCACTACATTCTCAAAGTCATCAGATGTCTTCTCTAGTAACATATAGTCCAAAGCCAGTACCTCCAGTGGACTACTTACATTTATACATCCAAGTGAGCTTCTCTCACAGGGACACAGATCTTTGGACAATGTGTGATCTCTTGTGCCATACTGGGTGAATAAAAACTCCAAAGGACGATTTCCATGGTATCTCTGGAATCAAAGTGTCAGGACAGGTCTCGTGCATGGGTCTTTAGCCTGGAGCCTGCAACAGTTGCCTATTGTGACCCAATATTTTCTCCATTTGATTCTGAATGATTTTACAGCACCTGTGAGTCAGATTTTGCTGCAGAGACTTTCCAGAGCCCTCTTCCATACTCAAAATTATAGGCCAGAAATTCGTCTTCACATCCTCTGCCATTATCATGAGGAACTCCCTGTCATTTTCAGTATCTGGGACCTCCCTTCTAGGCCAGGTATGGAACAAGATATCAGCATTCTGGCTGGAGCAGCTAGGTTCATAACACAAGTCAGACTGGAAATCCATTAGTTGAGCTGCCCATTTCTGTTCAGGGGCTCCCATATTGGCAGTATACAAATATCTCATTGGGTTATGGTCTGTGAAAACAGCACATTTTTGGTACAGCAAATCATCTTTGAATTTTTCAGTCACCACTCACTTCATGACAAGCAATGTCAATTTGAACACTCACTCCATGGATTAGCTGGTATAGGCCAATTAACCCAAGCCTAGTGTTTTTTTCATCTATTTGGACAGCTTGAGCCATAATTGTGTGTCGTAGGAATTGGACTTCCTTCCTCAGCAAATATTTCCTAGGCTTCAGTTTGAGGCCAGGCCCTTTTAACTTGGAAAACACAGTGTCCAACTTCTCCAAGTGGATAGAATCACAGGGCTGGAAGGGACCTCGAGAAGTCCTGTGCTGAGGCAGGATCAAGTAAACAAAGATCATCCCTGCCAAGTGTTAGTCTAACTGGTCTTAAAAACCTCCAATGATGGTGATTCCACAACTTTCTTGGGAAGCTTATTCCAGAGTTTAACTACTCTTATAGTCAGAAGTTCCCCTATATCTTATTAGTTCCCTAATACAATATCCAGCCTAAATCTCCCCTGCTGCAGTTTAAACCCATTACTTCTTGTCCTCTCATCAGTGGACACGGAGAACTATTGATCATTACCCCATTTGTAACAACCCTTGACATACTGGAAGACTATCTTCAGTCTTCTTTTCTCAAGACTGAACATGCCCAATTGTTGTAACTTTCCTCATAGATCGGGCGTTCTAAGTCTTTTATCCTTTTTATTGCTGTCCTCTAGACTCTTTCCTGTTTGTTCACATCTTTCTTAAAGTGTGGCAACAAAACCTGGGCATATTACTCCATCTGAGGACTAAAGAAAGATGATTAAGTCAACCGGATTCATAAACTAGTCACCAAACAGTATGTGAGAGAACTAATCTAGTGCAGCAAACAGTAAGAATCAACTCTATTTCAGCATTATCATCTACCCAGAATCCATATATTACAGCAGTGGTCACCAACCAGTAGATTGGTCTACTGGTAGATCTTGGAGCCTCTGATAGGTGATCCTGACTGGTTTGGCTAAGAGGCTATCAAGTACCTGAACTACACCTGCCCCTCCCCCTACTGCAGCGCACCTCCTGCCCTTTGCCTTGGAGCTGCCTCCCCCACCCCTGGGGGGCCTCCTGCTTGCTGTGTAGGGCAGGGGAGGGAGAAGAGGGGCACTGATGTCAAGGTGCCCCCTCTCTCACCCCATATTCTATCTCCACAGAGTAGAGTGGGAGGCACTACAGGACTTGGGATGGAGTTTACTGGCTGCTTTTGGGAGTGGTGCAGGGCCAGGGCAGGGGTGAGCCTGTCTTAACCCCACTGCACCACCAACCAGGAATCACCTGAGGTAAGCAGGGCCCAGTCAGATCCTACATCTTGAAACCCTACCCCAGTCATGAACCCCCTCCTGCATCTCATGCCTCTGCCCTAGCCCCAAGCACCCCTGCATCCAACACCGTCCCATAGCCTGCACCTAGAACCCTTTTGGCACCCCAACTGCCTGCCCCAAACTCAGCTCAGAGCCCCTCTCACACTCTAAATCCCTTAATCCAAGACAAGAGCCTGCACCTAACCCTCTGCCCCAGCCTGGTGAAAGTGAGGGAGGATGGGGGAGGGAGGATGGAGTGAGCAGGGGCGGGACCTTGGAGAAGAGGCACAAAGGAGGCTGGGCAAGGGTATTTGGGTTTGAGGTAGATCTTGGATTGCACTTAAATTCAAAAAGTGATCTCATGCTTAAAAAGGTTGGAGACCACTGTACTACAGTCAAAAACTTTAAAGCTAAATGCTGTTTTTTAAAGTTCTGTAACTAATGAGATGCAAATAAATGTGGTCAGTGCTGTAAAACGATCACTTTGTATCTACATTTCTTGACATACATATAATTATCATTACTTAGCATTGAGTCCCCTTAGTTTAACTCTGTTTAAAAAAGAGCATCATTGAAACAATAAAATGCCATTCTATGATCTTTGCTTTTCATAGTAATACAATGAGATATTGGCTCCTCTATTTTTATGTAATCTCCAAATATAGAGACATCCCTGTTTTAAGTGACAATGACTTTAAAGATGTTAATAGTGATGTTTTACATAAAGGGGCTCTTATGCCCAAATGGTAATTATATGGGTAATTAAAACCCACTGCATAATAATGGTGCTCTGTGGCCTGCAGAACATTCCTCAATCATAGCGCATACAAAGCTCGCAGGCATCATTCACATACTGTTTCTAATAGAGAGGGCAAGCCCATCTTTTAGAGAAAGTCTGGCATAGTTCTAAAGCAAGCAATTTTTAAAAAATGTTAAAATCCTGTTCTTGAAGTCTGTCTCCCATAGAATAAAAACAGACTGTCTAGCTTACCTCCATACTTAGCAAACCTTTATTTTCCTAAGTTATTCAGCTGTGCTAGGTCACACTGATCACTTTTCCAGGATAAAGTCTCAGAGGGAAAGCCATGTTAGTTAGGGTTACCAGATGATTTCAAAAAAATACCGGACACACTTGATCTCAGATGAGGGGAGGAGGCAGCTGGGAGGGGAGCGAGGCTGGCCGAGAGGAGGTCAGGTGGAGTGGGGCTGGCCAGGGGACATGGGGTGGGGGGGCGGGAAGCTGGCCGGGACGGGATGGGGGGGGAGCGGAGCTGGCCGGGGAGGGGGGGAACTGGCCTGCAGGGAGGGGGGCTGGCCAGGAGGGGGGTCAGGGGGAGTGGGGCTGGCCAGGGGAGATCAGGGGAAGGAACCGGCCGGCAGGACGCAGAGCTGGCCGGGAGGGGGTTGGGGGGAGCGGGGCTGGACAGGGGAGGAGCAGGGGAGGGGAACCGGCTGGCAGGGAGCGGGGCTGGCCCAGGTGCACCCAGATCCTGGGGTGCTTCCCGTTCCGCGCACGGTCCTGGCGTGGCGTACGGGGATTCCATCCCACCCCGGCCCCACCCCCTTCCTCTCTATTGTGTAGTTGCGTACTGCCTGACTGGTAGACATGCTCACACAGTGTGAGCGTATCTACCAGCCAGGCAGTACGCAACTATGTACTGACATTCATGATAACAATAAAACTTACTTAATTAGAAAATACCGGACATTTATATGTCTGGCATTTTCTCAATTTGTTTCCTGGACAGAAAGCTCAAATACAGGACTGTCCGGTTCAAAACTGGACACCTGGCAACCCTAGTGTTAGTCTGTATCTGCAAAAACAATGCAGAGTCCTGTGGCACCTTATAGTATGTCTACACTGCATTCCTCTTTCGAGAGAGGAATGCAAATGCAGCTGAGCGAAATTGCAAATGAAGCGCAGATTTGAATTTCCCACTCTTCATTTGCATAATTCCGTCTGGGCGCTATTTTGAAATACCCTATTTCAAAAAAAGAAACGCTGTCTAGACGTGGTTATTTCTAAAGAAAACCCTTCTTTCGAAATTACCCTTACTCCTTATAAAATGAGGTTTAAGGGTAATTTCAAAAGAAGGGTTTTCTTTTGAAATAACCGTGTCTAGACAGCATTTCTTTATTCGAAATAGGGTATTCTGAAATAGCGCCCGGACGCGATTATGCAAATGAAGCGTGGGAAATTCAAATCCGCGCTTCATTTACAATTTCGTTCAGCTGCATTTGCATTCCTCTCTTGAAAGAGGAATGCAGTATAGACATACCCTTAGAGATTAACAGATTTAGTTGGGCATAAACTTTTGTGGGTAAAGCCCACTTCATCAGATAAATTGGAGTGGAAATTACAGAGGCAGGGATAGATATATGACTACTAATATAACAGTAGAAGGGAGTTACTTATCAACCGCCCTATACTGAAAACTTACTGACCACTATTACCTACCTGCCTCTAGCTTCAATCCAGGGCACATCACAGGATCCACTGTCTAGAGCCAAGTCCTAAAATATAACCAGATCTGCTCCAATCCCTCAGAAAAAGACAAACACCGACAGGATCTTTATGAAGCATTCTTAAAACTAAAATACCCATCTGGAGAAGTGAACAAACAGGACTGACAGAACCAGACAAGTACCCAGAAGTCACCTAGTACAAGACAGGCCCAACAAGAAAATAGCAGAACATCACTGGTTATCACCTACAGTCCCCAGCTAAAAGCTCTCCATTGACAGTCTACAACTAACCAGATCTTGGGAGACAGGCCAGTCCTCACCTACAGACAGCCCCCATTCTTTAATCTGAAGCAAATATTAACCAATAGCCACACATCACACCACAGGAGCACTTATCTAGGAACCTACCCCTGCAACAAACCCCATTACATACTCTGTTCACATTTCTATACAAATGACACCAAACCCCATAAGCCACACCATCAGGGGCTCATCCACCTGCACATCTACTAACATGATATATGCCATCATGTGCCAGAAATGCCCCTCTGCCATGTATATTGGCCAAACCAGACAGTCTCTGTGCCAAAGAATAAATGGACACAAATCAGACATCAAGAAAGGTAACATACATTAACCAGTAGGAGAACACTTTAACCTTCTTGGACGATCAGTAATAAATGTAGCCATCCTACTACAAAAAAAACCAATCTTCAAAACCAAATTACAAAGAGAAACAACAGAGCTGCAATCCATTTTCAAATGTAACACAATCAGATTAAGGCTGAATAAGAATTTAGATGGGTTCTCTCACTACAATGGTAATTTTCCCTCTCTTGATATCCACACCTCTCCATCAACTGCTGGGAGTGAGCAGTTTGACTGAATTGGCCTTATTAAATTGGACCTACACTTGATAAGTAACTCCCTTCTTTTGTTATATTAGTACTTATTTTATTTATATATCCCTGCCTCTGTAATTTCCATTCCAGTTCATCTGAGGAAGTGTTTTTTACTCTCAAAATCTTATGCTCTAATAAATTTGATAATCTCTAAGGTGCCACAAGAGTCCTTGTTTTTCCAGGAAGGTTTCTTCTAATCAATGGAAGAAATTTCTTATGCCCACAGCCTTGTCTCTTTCTGGCCCTGGCTGGGTGCAATCTTCACAGTTCTATGAACTTACTTCTTTCCACTGAAAAGACTGTCCAAAACATATATTTAAAGCCTTGGGGAGGAGCTAGTGGGGAGTCTGATTCTGCTTTATTTATTCCCTGAAATCAAATCCCTCTGGGTATGTCTACGCTTGCTCGTTAATTCGAGCTAGGTAGGCAACTCAGGGAACCGGGGTTGCAAATGAAGCCTGGGATTTAAATATCCCAAGCTTTATTTGCATAGTCCCGTCCGGCCGCCATTTTTAAATCCCCCTTAGTTCAAACGAACTGCCCGCGGCTACACGCGGCAGTTTAAAGTTAATCCGAACTAAGTCCTTAGTTTGGATTAACTTTAAACTGCCGTGTGTAGCCGCGGGCAGTTCATTCGGACTAAGGGGGATTTAAAAATGGCGGCCGGACGGGAACATGCAAATAAAGGCCGGGATATTTAAATCCCCGGCTTCATTTGCAACCCTGGTTCCCTGATTTGCCTACCTAGCTCGAACTAATGAGCTAGTGTAGACATACCCTCTCAGTGCTTCTCATGGAGCAGTATTATTCTGCGCTGTCCTCAGTGCTATGAGTACATAGTGCTAACCAAGGAAAACCTCACAAAGCAGTGAGCAAACATGGTTTTTATTGTCAATGAATCACAGTTATAAAAATGTCTGATTTTAGTCATAGCACTTAATAATGATACCTTGAAAAGAGTTATTTGCACATTAAAGTACTCTCCCCATATAGATCCTGATTACCCAATCATTACATTAGTGAGCAATTACACATGTAAGTAATGACTTTGAGGTCAACAGTGTACATATGATCACTCACCCCTGTGAGTAAGAATAAGCAATGGTGTTGCAGGGATGTAATACTGAAAATAAATTTGTGCTTTGTTTTTGCTGTTTTATATATAAATAACAGAATGATCTTCTATCAAGGCTCTTATGCTATGCATTTAACATTTAAATACTAGTATATCTACTATAACATTTTAGTAACACTTTTGACAACAATCATAAGAACAAAATACAATTTAGCATTCCTTAACTGAATCTGTGTTGACACAACTACTATAAGCATAAGTAATTGTGGTCATGGTCTCTGCCAAAAGCATATAAAAAAGAAAAACAAAACGGCCTAATGATAAAGAATTGAATAAACAGGATAGGTTATTTAATGTGCTTCTATTAGCAATTGTAAATTTCTTTTTTTCTTTTTTGTACTTCAAGTGTCTCCCAAAATCAAGTACTCATAAGACTATAAACAAAGAATAAAAAAGTATCTAATAAATTAAATGCAGTAATTTGCATCCATGGAATCTCTTTACAACTCTTTATTCAAAATATTATTCCACAGTACCATCAATATACAATGCAAAATATAGGTAGACCATAAGCCACCTTGTGGAAGCTTAACACCTTATGCTTTGTATAGTAGTGGAAAATAAAATTTAAAAAACACCTGCAACACCAAATCAAAATCTTCTTGAGAATCATATGTTACCTTTGAGCTAACATGGGTAAACATGTTTCAAAAGAGGTGAAAGTCAGAGCTGGACCACATGATCCAAATTAAGGCAGTGAAATGATCAAGTATCATTCCTCTTATTTATGGAGTAAGGCCAAAATCCTGCCCCCAGCACCCAGCCTGAGAAACTCAGCTGGATGCTGGGGAGCATTGTCAGGGAATAGCGAGAAGAATCCTTCCCCAAAGGCAGTGGAGGAGGAACAGTTGTTTTTAAACAAATACATTTCTAATTGAAGGACTTTCCACTCCAGCTGTCTTATCCTAATTTTTAAATAGGCTTACAGTGGATGACGCAAGTCTGCTGCCTCTGGGGGCCAGAGCTACCAAAGTCTACAATTATTCTGGGACTTTGCTTTTTTTTCTTGAGTCTTGTAATTCTGGCACATGGTCATGACTGTTTTGGAAAGGAGTTTTATGTCAATGGCCAAATGCTGCCCACAAATATTAGTGCGTACAACTCTTATTTAAGTTTTATTAGTGTAACATACAAGTACTTGTGGGCAGAATTTCACCCAAAATTTGAACTAGTGTTTATGGAGCATTCATATGGCAGCTTACAAAAAACATACACAAGCACTGCCTTAGTTATGTCACTATAAACAGTTTAACTGCTGTAGACTTCACCTCTTGATGTTTTTACATAAGACTGCTTCCAATGTATTAGTTTCTTGGGGCTACCAAGCTTAGTTTGACTATTGGCTTCAATAGGCTCTGATGCCAGCCAGCTATGCATAATGGCTTCTTTGTCTAGTTGTCACATGAACAGTTTTATGTTACGATTATTGTCACTCCAGGCTTAAACAGGAAGGCATGCTTTCAAACAAATCATCCACTTCGTGGGCTCTCTTTGTCAGCAGCCCTGTGCTCAGAACTATTTTACTCCGTAGCTGATCACTAAAACTTTGAGAATAAAGTTTCAAAATCTCTCGTCTAATTCAACCAATTCTTAATTTTATCCACCTGTCTCAAAAACAAAAAGTCATGAATTAGCCAGCATTTAAATAATGACGTATCATCTAAATGCAAGGAAGAATCAAAACCCAATTCAAGTGTTAAACCATACAGATAATTAAAAAAATATACAGGGGAAATAAAGATCTGAATGAAAGTAACAGAAATAAAATTTAGAGATGAATTTGACCATCATCACCACTGTAGCACATATGATTGAAAGCATCCCTCCTCCATTATTCTGAAAGCACTTCAAAAATTTAACCACAATGGGGAGACAAGCACAGAATTACAGCCACAAAATTGTACCTCTTTGTTTTACCAGTTTCATTCTTACCATGATTTATGTACCACTAATTAGAGCAGGCCTGGGCAAAATATGGCCCATGGGCTGGATCCGGCCTGCCAAGCCACCGGATCCGGTCTGCGGACACTGTGGGGAGCCCCAGGCAGGCTCCCCACTTACCTTGACCCCCGCACACCACTCAGAAATGCCACTATGGCAGGGGTAGGCAATAATTTTTGCCCTTAGGCCACTTCAAAAATTTCTGAAGTAGCCCCGGGCCACCCCGGAAGGGGCGGGGCCTAAACAGAAAAGGGCAGGACTAACCCACCCCCGGATCCCTTTGCCCCCCCTTCCCACTAGGCACCCATGCCCTGGAAGAGACTTGGCATGCTCGCCCACCCCCCCAGGCCAATCAGGGCCTGGGGGCAGGGGAGCGCGGGAAGCCTCCTCCTGCCCTGCGAGGAGCATGTGGCACTGTGAAGTGCTGTGAGCCACTCGTAGGACTGGGGCAGGGCGAAGGAAGCTTCATGCAGCTCCCCCGCCCCCAAGCCCTGATTGGCCTGCGGGCAGAGGAGCGCGTGAAGCCTCCTCCGCTCTCCCCCTCGCCATGCGAGCAGTGCGCGGCGCTTCAAAGCACCATGTACTCCTGGTAGGGCGGGAGGAGGCTTCGCGCACTCTCTCACCCCTGGCCAATTAAGGCTTGGAAGCGCCATGTGCTGCTCACAGGGCAGGGGCAGAGTGGAGAACGCTTTGGGTACTGCACTGCTTCCAGGCCCTAATTGGCTTGGGGGCGGGGGAACAGCAGGGCCTCTGCAGGACGGATGCACCCGCTTGGCGCTATGGGGTGGTTTTTCTTTAAACTGTGACTCCGGAGAGGAACAGGGAAAGCTTTAGGAGCTGCTCCCACTCCCAGCACAATCCCATTGGCCGGTTTCTGGCCAGAACCTAGTCAATGGGAGCTGCCTGTTTCAATAACAGGCAACCACCACCACAAGGGGCTCCAGAGCACATGGCTCCAGCCTGTGCAGGGGCGGGGCAGGCAGCGGTGTTCCCTCTAAACTGCGCAGCAGCCCAACTTCACAGGTGATTAATCAGCCCCGCCCAATCAGAGGCTCAGGGCTCCATGCACAGGGAACACTGGCAGGCAGGGAGGCTGATTCAGGAACGGGCTGCTGGCTGGTAAGTCTTTGGCCAGACCCCACTTCTGGCACCCCATCTCCTCCCTTCCCCAACCCTCTGCTCCCCACTCCTGTCCCCTCCTCCATGTACCCAAATCCTCAGCCCCTGTCCTGCACCTATATCCAGCACCCCAATCCCCTGCCCCAGATCACAGTCCCCTCCTGCCCTGCACCCCCTCCTGTACCCCAATTCCCAGCCCTAGGTCACAATCAACCCCCTGCGCCCGAGTCCAGTGCCCCAGGTCACAACTGCCTCCTTCACCCAAACTCCCTTCCTTACCCCCAAGCTCCCTTCTGCCCCCAGCCTGCCTCCCAGACCCCACATCTCCTCCATTACTATTATGGAAGAGTGTAGCCCTAGACCATTTCCAAATTCTTGAAGTGACTCCCCATAAAAAATTATTGCCCACCCCTGAATTAGAGTTTCAGGTGATACATAGGGTTTTGGGTTGAGTTCATTTAAAAACAATATTTGGGAAAGAAAACACATAGCTGAGCTACACCGCTCCAGTATCTTAGAGAAAATCAGGATGATAACGCTTATATTGATTTTTATCAAGAAAGGCATAGGTTAGTTTTGTGGTGACACCAATGCAAGTGTGTGTCAAATTCTCTAAGATATAAATCTGTCAAATTCCCTTGTTGTGGATGGCTAATAAGTCTATAGTAGAGTCTGTGACGTGCTAGATGGTAGACAAACAACAACCATAAAGGAATCATTCCGATTTATGCTGCTATTGTATTGAAATCAATGAGACTTCATTACGGAATAAATGTCAGCCTTTATAAGACTAGAATTTTCTTTTCAGGACTGAGACCTAAAATGTTAGGGACTAGACATTGATACCCTTACTCACTTTCTGAAGTAACTTGCTCTGGAAGTAGTACAACTGAAGTCAATAGCACTACTAGTAGAGTAAAGGTGCTCTTCAATTAGAGCAAGTGTAATAGAAACTAGCCCAAAGAAAGATCAGGGTACTCAGCAGACAGAGTTCCAAGTTCTTAAAAGACCTCTCTAAGACATTAATTATTCCAACTCCAATGGTAAAATGTTTGAAACAACAATATATGTGTTTATTGTTTCCTGAGTTTAAATCAATAATAAAATAATTATTCAATCTCCAGCCCAGCTTGTACCCACCTCGCTCCGCTGAAAAGGCTCTCATCAGTCTCTAAATACCTCTTCCTGGCCAAACCTCAGAATCAATACTCGTCTAACCTCATACTCCTTGATCTGCCAGCTGCCTCAACAGCACTGATGACACTCTTCTTGAAATCTTGCCCTCCCAAAGCATCCATGGCTCAGTCCTGTCTTGGTTCTTTTTCTACATTTCTAGTTGCTTCTCCAGCATGTCACTTGGAGAATTTGCCCCTTATCCTCCAGTTTTCTATGTGGGTAAATAGGTACTTGATCCCTTTCTCTTCTCCCTCTTACACTTTGCATCTGGGCATCTCATCTGCAGACACAAATCCATCTACAATTGCTATGCTGACAATTCATAGGTCTACCTCTTCACTTCAGATGTGCTTCTTTCTGTCCACTCTAAAATCTTGGCCTGTCTTTCTGACCTCCTTTTGAGGATATCCAGTCATTAGCTCAATTTCAACATGACAAAAACAGAGCTTGTAATCTTTTTCTCCTAAACTGTCTCCACTCCTTCCTTTGTGCATCACTACAGCGTGTATTCCCATCCTCCTCCCTGGAAATTGGGTGCCGCCTCTGAAGTCAGCTGTCATAAGTTCCTTATTTCTACGCTGGATCTATATACCTTGCCAATACTTTCTGCCCATATTGCTAAGGTATGACTGTGCCTATTCATCTACACCACTAAAATGGTCATCTAGGATCTTATCACCTCACATCTCTACCACTAAGACATTTTTTTTTAGCTTGAAAAATAAAATCTTGCCCCCACTTGCATTCATTGAGAATGCTCCCAAAAAAAAGAGTTTTCTTAGCTCTTAATTTTCACTATGTCGCCTCCACACTTTGTGTTTCTACCCTGGCTACCCTTTCTCTATCACATCACACACAAACTATTTGTCTTCACTATTTGCCTTTCACATGTCTCTCTTTTCTCATAAGTTAACCAGATTTTTTACTCCTGAGTCCAGTTGGCCAGTGATGCCAGCCTTCATCACTCGCTTGTTATATTTTCAAATGAACTTTTTCCCATGCTGCCTCTCACACTTGGGAGGACTTCCCTGTAAAGACCTGCAAAGCCACATCATTGTCCTCTTTAAAATTCTCCTTTGCCATGATGACCACACAAAGCTTGACTGTTTATCATGCAGTCTCAAGACTGTCCATATCCACTTGTCATCTTAAATGTACACTGCAAGCTCTTTGGGGTAGTGTTTGTAAAATACCTACCACAATAAGGTGCTCATCTGAGGCTTCTGGATGCTACCGCAATACAAATGAAAAGCAACAACATACACTCATATTGAGCTTGGCACTTTCTAGCTGCTTCACAATTATTGACTAATGATTCTTTTTAGTACTCCCTATTAATTTAATAATTAAAAATTAGATAGAATTAGAATAATTCCCATTTTACAGTTAGAGAAACTAAGGGAAGGATTAAATGTCTTGCTTGAAGTCATACACTGAATCAGTGATAGAGCCAGATTGCAATTTCTGATGTCCACTCCTACGCTCATTCATCTAGAGACCACTGCCTCACACATTTAGAGAGTTCAGAATTATTGTTTCAGTGCACATTATGGATCAATTTCTTTGTTGATTAGATACGAAACAGGTAAATTATTCAAATTAAATCGTTACAAGAGCTGCAACTAGACATGCCTGGCTAAATTTCAGCCTCAAGTTAATTTGTACATCTCACAAACTGAACTACCTGCAGTCCTTAATAGATATTTCATCTGAATAAAGGCCATATAATTTGCATAGGTGTACTAAGAGAAATACTGACACAATTAATCAAACTGTGTCAGCAAAGCCAATTGCCCTCCTGGAACAGTATTCCTATTTTTCTGACAAGATGGCTGTAATAGATACCAATAGTCTCAATTAATTGGAAAACCATCTTAACTAATTTCTAAGATTTTGTCACATATACAAGCACTCTGCATTTCATAAAAGATATACAATTAATATATTTAACATGTATTTTGTAATGTTTTGTATAGCCACACAAACTATCTTAACTAATTTCTAAGATTTCGTCACATATACAAGCACTCTGCATTTTTTTCCAACAGCAGCTTAGTTTCCATTAAAAAGGACATCTGATAATGCCTATACAGGTTGAACCTCTCTTGTCTGGCATCTTCAGGATTTGACCAGTCCCAAACCAGAGAATTTGCTGAACCACGGGAGGTCAATGTTGTCTAGCAGCATTACCAACACTTCCACGGCTCTTAGAAGACATTGAGGAGTAAATCAGAGCTAAATAACAGCACAGAACACTGAGAGCCAGGACTGGTGGCTGTAAACAAACCTTAGCAGACCGTGGAAAACTTGGCCACGTAAGTGGACATCTGGCTAAATAAAATCATGCAGGACCATGGATGTTGCCGAATCACTGTGGTAGACTAGAGAGGTTGGCTGTCCCAACTGTTTTTGTAGGGAAAATGATCTAATTTTTACATTATAAAGATCCACATTTTCAATGTGTGCATGAGTACAAGTTGGAAACACACACAAATGAAAATATGGGTCTAAACTATATAGGGCATCCAATTTATTAAAAATCTTCTGTATCACTTCAGGCTGGCTTGAGACTGAAAATAAAAACTACTACTCAATAACTTTTAAAAGGCAACAGAATTAGGAAGCCAAAAGACATGGATAATTTGCCCATGCAAATTGCTACTTTCCTAAATTCCTTCTTCAGTTCAGTCAGTTCCACCCAGGCCACCAATGGGGAAAGGGAGGGAGTTGCCCTAGGACCCAACAATTTAAAGGGACTTGAGGCTATGGGCTGCCAGAGCAGCAGCAGTGACCAGAGCTCTGGGTCCTTTAAATACCAGTGGAGCCTCTCTCAGCACTGCCTAGACTGTGCTGTATGCTAGCTGCAGGAGGCTAACTCATGGCCACACCTCTTCCATCTGAGATTCCGCCCCTTCTGTGGGCCTGAATCCAAGCACACGGACCCACATGCACACACATTGCCCAGAACATGGTAAAGTCTGTCACCAGCCCTGGTTTTGTCCCATACTGCACTTCAAGAAGAATCCACATACATAATTATGTATGCTTTCTTCCTGAGTTTTGTTTTGGGCACAACTGCCTTTCAGGGTTGTTTACGGTGAAACTGAGGTCTAAACCCAGCTTTCTGTTTCAGTCTCATACTAGATATGCCACTGCTCAGTCAATGCTTCTTTTAAGTACAAAGTCAACAATAATTAAATTACTCTTCTCAAAACTGATTTTTAGTTGTATTTGTTGTTGAATGATAACATTTTCCTAAAATTATTGTTGGCTTTTCTTCCAAGCTATTTTATATTGCCAAGCATAATTGAAAGTCTCACTAAGTTTAGTATACAATCTCTTTTATACCATGCTTTGATAACAAACTCTGAATAAAGATTTTAGACCTTCAGTAAAGTGAAGGGATTATAGGCCAAAAGTAGATACCAAATATAGAAAAAAAAGCATTAATATAGTGAATGGCATAGGAACCACATTTATATTCCAATTACAAGGAAGCATCTTACAATTAGTAGAAACATCTTTGAAGAATTCCTAATATTCCAGACTACTTTGTGTTCTAAGTTCATTCTAGGAAATTCATCTATTGGCTGTTCTGAAGATAGAATTTGGTATTGTATTGTCCATTTGTGTCTTAATTCCAACTGAAATGTAACTAAGGGTTGGCAGAAACAAAAACAGGGAAAAATGCTTACAGGATATTCCATTAGTGAAAGTCTTTATGCAGACACCTCTATACATAGACAAGTTACAAAGCAGGTGTTCATATTCATAATCAGAACCAGCCACTTTACAGCCTTTATGCCCCAATCTCTCTTCCTGTTGGACAATATTTTCAGAATTATTGTTAGAAATTAAATTAGTTCAGGAGTTCTCACACTGGGGGTCATGACCCCTTAGGCTGTTAGACTCCACCACAAAACCCTGCTTTACTTTCAGCATTTATGATAACATTAAATATAAAAATGTTATAAAAGGGGTTGCACTCAGACACTTGCTGTGTGAAAAGGGTCACCAATACAAGAAGTTTGAGAACTACTGAAATAGATGTTCATAAAAAGAGGCATTTGGAAACGTTTTCTTCAGGCATAACTCAAATATGTCAGACAAAAGGAGCCCAGCCAATGTTCAAGAGCCTTCACAGAAAAATCTAAACCTTCTTTAAGGAATAGTTCTCCTGCTACTAATGTGCTCTGCCAATCATAGGCTTTGATCCTGCACTGAAGTGAATAGGAGTTTTCACTGACTTGCATGAGTGCAAAATCAAGTCCTCCAGGAGAGAGAGTAGGAGGGTGCTATAAAGGCTTGAAGAAGGAAAGCTGGGGATGTTTCGACTGGCATCCCTATTTGCCAGTTCATCCAGAAGTGATAACCCTAAAGAAAATTATGATTAACCTGTTGATTACTTTATAAAATTACTGGTTTCCAAGGAATAATTTTGAAAGCAAAAGTACAATGGAAAAAAGTTACTCTATTTAGAGGAAACATTTAAATGTTATTTTACTCTTGCTTTGAGTTAGAAAAATTCTGTCTAACAATCTAGTTCAATTGGATGTGTGTGGATTACAGAAGTCAGTTTCATTACTTGTTTAAAATAACTGTCTAAAACAAAATTTTCTCTATATGAAACTATTTCACCTGATGTGGGTACTAAAAGGTACATTATCTATAAAGAAGAAATACAAGAATTTTTAAAAAAATGTCCATGCATACAAATATTAAAACAAGAGGCATCCCCATATGCAATTAGTTACCAAATCACGAAAAATAAATGCTTCTGGCTGTACCCAGTCTAGAAAAGAAAAAGAACACAGCCACTACAATGAACAAGCAGGGTCAGTCAAACCAATGTTTACCGAGAACCCGTCTCCAAGGTTTCCACAAACTCGGATTCGGGAGCCCCCGAAAAGTGGGGAATGGCAGAGTGCAATGTAAACATCGCACTTTAAATCCACAGCTGATCCTCTCCTGGAGTATGGAGAACAAGTGGCACTGCACCTCCCCTGCTTCAGGGTACCTGGCGAACATTAACGCAGCCGAGCCTGCAAACATGGAGTAACTCATAGAAGAAAAGTTGGGGGGGGGGTTCTAAAGTTGTCGGAGCAAAAGACAAGCGCACCCCTGGGTAACATATTCCCTTTCGGACCGGAACGCGGAGTCGAAAGGCGGCTGCAAACCACCCAAGGCGCTTTGCTCGCGGGATGAAACGCCCGCTGTGACCCGCTTCCTGGTCCACAACGCACCCCAAAGAAATGCAAAGCGGGGCGATGGCTGAAATCCCAGCCCAGCCTAAGCCAACTTGGGGGGATTTTTCCGTACAAAAGCAACACGGTGGGGGCTTTTCCCGCGCTCCCAGACTGAGGGCAGCCAGCACAAGCCCAAGCGCTGGGGCAGCGCCCTGCTGAGGGGCAGGATCCCCCACCTCTGGCCAGGGGAGCAAGCAGAGCACCAGGCCCTTGCCAGGCGTCCTTACCTGCCCCAGCGATGCTGAGCGGCACCCCAGCAGCGTCCTTCGTCCTCAAGGCTGCGCGCACCCCCTCGCAGGGCACCGGCTGCACGGGGGCTTAGCCTACAGCCGGCTGCTCCAGGGAGCGCCAGCCAGCATAGGGATTTGGCCCCACAGGGCGGGAGGCTGGAGAACTAGTTCCCCTCCCCGCCGCACAGCGGGGTCCCGCTGGCCGCCGGGGGGGGGGGGGGGGGTGAGGGCCGGGATGGGGAGAGCCGGAGCGGGAGCTGGGCTGCGGCGAGCGCTGGGACAGTCACTGGGGCGCTTCCCCGCCGCCGCCTGCTGCTCCTGGCACGACGCGCGAGTGGCCCCCCGCCGCCGCCGCCGCCCCCGCTGTCCCGGGCGGGCTCCTGGAACCTGCTGCTCCCCCGCGCGGCTGCCTTCGCCTCCCTCTGCGACACCGCAGCGCGCCTCGGCCAATGGCAAGTGCCCCGCCGCGCTCCGACAGAGGCGGGGGACGGAGCGGGGGGGGGGGGGGAGTCCCAGCCCAGGAGACGGGCCCGAGGGGGTTGCTGGCTCCAGCCTCGCTGGGACAGACACGCGCCCCCTGCTGGGGCAGTCCCCGCCTGCCCCGGGGCAAGGAGCGGCCCGGAGCCAGGGACACGCGCACACAGGCAGGGCAGACCAAGGCAACCATCCCTCGTAGGTGCAACGGGCCTGCTCAGCTGCGCTTTGCACGGGCCAGGGGCTGCTGCCCGAAGCAAGCTGGAGCAGCCTGGAACTCCAATGCTCGGCCCAGCCCCGAGGGCCCCTCCCCTCCTCCGAGGATTGCAAGGATGCCCCACACCTGCTTCTTGCTCAGACCGGTAAGGCCCACTTGCCACCTGAGGAGCATCCTACCTTGGGGAGATTCGTCGGGGTCGGATCAGCCACGGGCTTCCCGCTGGGACAGTGCAAAGGCACTGCAGGGCGAGGCATTTGGTTCACAGTGTATAGAGTTAGATCCTGGCGCCTTGAAAGTCAAGGGAATTTTGTCCAGCTTTTCAGTCCAAGCCTAGATGCAGGATAAAGCTTCACAAGATAGTCTGGACCAGTGTTTCTTAAACTTTTTAAGACCGAGGAACACCAAACAATATTTTTTTTTATGAGGAACACCAAGGATTTTTTTTGAGCCAAAAAAAAAAAAAAAAAGGGGGGGGGGAGTTATTGAACAAAAAAGAAAAGTGTCAGGGAGAAAGTTATTGAGAAAAAAAAGGTTGCCTGCCCCTTTAAGGGTGGCCATTTTGAACTCTGTTGTTTTCACGGTACACCTCTGACTGCCTATGGCACACCTGTGTGCCACGAACACAGTTTAAGAAACATTGGTCTGGACGGTCAGAGCTGTCCCCTCTGATTGAAGGGCAGGTTGTTACATAGTATGCACCCCTCCTGCCAAGGGAACTGGAAAAAAATTTACAGTAGGAGTTGCTGAGAGCCATTGAACTAAACTATAAACTCTTTATGTAATAGAATCCACTTCAAGCCAGGGGGTTCAACAGTACCATCTCTCCCCCTGCTCCGCACCCCTAGTTCTAGCAGTTATATCTGCTGCCATTCAAAAACATACTTACATGTAGAAAGTGGGATTAGAAATGACTGCCTTTGTACCACTACATGACATATGTTCCTATTCAGGAAGGACACTGTCTCCTTTCATTGGAGTTAAAGGATGCATCCTTAATTTTCTCCCAAATATTTTGAAGCTTTTAGTGGATAGCACTAAAAACAAACACCCATTTGTAAAAGTGGGCATGCTCTAGTCACTTCATCATACAGAGATGCCCAAAGAAACTTGAAACCTCTTGGAGACTGGCACAATACAGTTCCCCTCCCTCCCCCAATAATGCTAAATGTAGTACACCAGCTATATTCTTAGGGTGACTTATACATAAGAAGCACTGTTTTACTTTTATTTTGAATATAGTTTGAAAGACAAACTAAACAAAGGCAGTGAGAAAAATCCCTCAGTACATTGTAATGTTGGCAATTCCTCCTACCTTTCAGCAAAAATGTGGAGTCCTGTGGCACCTTAAAGACTAACATTTATTTAGGCATGAGTTTTCATGGGCTGGAACCCACTTTATCAGATGCATCAGAAGGTGCCACAGGACTACACATTGTTCCTAGCTTGCAACTGTTTGGTGTAATACATCTACTATACTTCACATCAGTAAGACTGGTATAAGTTTTCATGCCAATTAAAGTATTTATGATTTTGAAAATAAAGTTTTCATTTCTAAGATAATCTATTTATGCAGCATTTGAGGGAATGGACAAAGTGAAGGATTTTTCCTCTGTGGTTGAAGAAATTTCTTTGAAAATAGTGCCACCTGCCGTCTGCAACAATCTTTTTAGTGTTGGTACCAAATCCCTAGTGCTTGGGCTCATTATAGTAATAATAGTGGTCATTGCCTTAGACAAAGAACATTTACAAACTTGCTGGCAATGAGTTTTTACTGAATGATAGTTAAAGGATAGTTTTAAAAATCTATAATTGTTGTACAATTACAAGGACTACACTTCTGCCACAACTCCTCTTATATTCTGAAAACTACCCATACTTTATGCATCTCCCACACAAGGAAATATTTCTAACTAACATAATGTGAGAGAAAATAGCCTGAGTATCTCTAAATGCTATGGCCAGGGACCATCTTTTCCTTTGTGCATTTAACAAAGTGGCTCCCTCATTCTTGACTGAGGTTAGTGGGTGTTATCACAATACAAATAAATAAAAAAATTGAGACAGGTTTTTCCTAAATGTCATCCGAGTTTGTCAAGTTACGGACACAAATAATGTCAGGCACAATTTTTGAAATCTGAAACATCAATGCCAGGTATGATTTGTGTTACTGCTTTTTTGCCATGATATCACATGAGAAATTCTACTGATTCAATAGGGATGCTTGTAGAGGTTCTAGTCAAAATGTTGAAGAGTGGCAGACACCACTGCAAAATAAGCGACAAGAGGAATACCTAAAAAGACTATTTAGTCACAGGAAATCCTTGCTCTTATAATACAATCTGAGTAATAATGAAGATTTTAAAGTTATTTAAAAAAATGTTCCTGATCACTGTTTTGGGTAGAAATACCTGCTTCCATTAAAATAGGTTTTTTATACTGATTTTAACTGAGAAATTAGAAACAGAAAGCACTATTAAACAAATAATGGTGAGAATTGACAGACTCATAAAACAAAGGAGGTTTTCATGCTCACAATACTGCACTTAAATATCCCTATTATGGCCATATTTTTTCCAGATACCCAGAGCAATGTAGCACATAGCTGATCATAATCCCTGATATAATACACTGAAGATCAAGATAATAAAACTTTGATACCACAAAATCACTTATATTTAGTTTGCTACCTCTGTGGAAGGATCTTTCTTGGACTTTCTGCTTTCCAAATAGCTGATCTCCCATTATTTGGACCATTATTCTCTCCCTAAATGCAAGGCTTCACATTTATTTGGATTTTGAAACGTCTGATTGCAGTTGTGCCCTATCTAATCCCTTCAAGAAGTGGTAGCTTTGCAGTTTAATTCTGCATTCATATGCATTTGCTACCCCTCCAATTCTGGTATCATCATCAAGTTTGATTATATTGAAGGACTCTTTTATGGTAGAACCTTACAATTCAGAATTAAATAATACAGGCTTGTTGATACTATACTCCTTTGGAGAGCTTACTTGCTAGCTACACCTCTTTACCCAGTCTATCGCATGCTTATAGTGGGCAAAAAGAAAAAAAAAACAGGAAAAGGAGATTCTTGCACAGAGAATCTGCACCTCTGTTCCTGAATAGTCTCATTTAACAGAATTGCGGAATAAAGTACTCAAAAAGGAATCTGAATCTGGCCCTTAATGTGTTTGAAGAAAGTGAGCTTGCAGCTTATTTTTTAAACACATGAAAACTTTGGTCACATTTTTTGTAGTACTCATCAATTTCACTCTGATCCTAGTGATAAACTCTACCCAAATCAGTGGGGAGAGATCATTCACAAACAACAAATTACCAGTGAGACAAGGTGGATCCTGGGCTCGCTAGGCTACATGTTACATATAAATTACCATTTTGTTTCAAGCTTTATTTCCTTGTAAAGAGCAACCTCCACTGTCTCTAGGAAACATTCATTCTTAGTAAAAGCACATAATACTTATCAGGTTTATAGAGCTCTGAATCTTCAAAATATTGTTGCCCCTTTTCAACCTAAGCCCCGGGAGAAATTTCAGGGCCCTGAAAATGTTCCAATTGAAAGTAGGAATCAATGGAGTCTGGTGTTTTCTTTGACATAATCTTGTTTATTTACAAATGTACAAAGCTTTGTGTCTTTGAACACAAAAATGAATCAAAGAGCAGGATATAGGTTCTTTTGCTCACAACACCAAGAACATTCTTTTCAACCTGCATTCTTGACCTAATGCTTCTTTCCAAGTTTCTCCTAAGACAGCATGCCGCATCTTCCAACTCTCTCTCTCAGGGCTTGTCTACAGTATGGAGGCTACAGAAGCATAACTATGTGCTATAACTCCACAGTGGGGATGCTCATTACAGTGCCAGAAGGGTTTTTCCATTGCTACATTACCTACACTTCCCTGAGCAATAGCAATTAGAAAAGCATTATTCCACACAGACATAACCATGTCTATACCAATGATTGAGACAGCACTGTTACGGTGCTCCACAGTGTTTAATTTCTTAGGGTATGTCTACACAGAAAGGTTATTTTGAAATAACAGCCATTATTTCGAAATAACTTTACTAACGTCTACACAGCCAAACCGCTATTTTGAAATTAATTCAAAATAGCGGAGCGCTTATTTTGAATTTGGTAAACCTCATTCCACGAGGAATAACACCAAATTCGAAATAGCTATTTCGAAATAAGTGCTGTGTAGACACTTATATTGAAATAGGGGGCCTCCAGCCTTCCCAGGGTGCCCTGGTGGCCACTCCAGCCTCAACCAAGAACACTCCTCTCCCTCCCCCCCGCCCAGAGCCCTTAAAGGGGTTGACTCTGGCCACAGTGCCTGTGCCAGCTCCAAGCCTGCCAACCCAGAGCCAGCAGTCACTGCCCCTGACCCAGTGGCCCCAAAACATGAGCCAGCAAGCCACTGGCAGCCAGCCCTCCACCGCTCCCCAGGAGCAGTCTGCCAGCTCCCAGGAGCCTGCCAGGGCCTGGAGAAAGCAGGTGCCTTCCTAGTCCAGGGTGGAGATCATGGACCTTATTCAGGTTTGGGAGGGATACCCCCAACGTCCATGATCTCCGCACTAGATGGAGGACCATGGCCGTCTATGGCAGGATAGCTGCTAGCCTGGCCACCAAAGGCCACATGCAAACCCAGGAGCAGGTTTGCATGAAAATCAAGTTGGTCCGGCGAGACCCCCAACCCTGAGCCCTGAGCTTCCCCCCCCCCTTCTTCCCCTTGCTTCCCCCTTCCAGCTCCCTCCTCCCAGGTTTCCCCCTCCCCTCTACCACCCTCTCTTCTCCCCTCTCCCACCTCCTTTCCCCAGTCTCACCAGAGTTTCATCCCCCCACCCCCAGTTTTGTTAAATAAAGAGAGTTTGTGTTCATGAAAATACATGTATTTTATTTGACATCAGGAAGGGGGGCTAGGGAGGGGTAAGTGGAAGGACGTGAGGGAGGAATGAGCAAAAGCCCCCAGTGGGGCAGACCAGGGAGGCTCTTAGTGCTCCTCAGGGTGGAAGCTCTCCCGCAGGGCCTCCTGGTTACTGACAGCCCCCCGATGGACCTCCCGGATGGCAGCCTGCAGCAAGAGGAGCCAGGCTCACAGCAATGCATCCCCGAGAAGTACCAGAGTGCCCAGGGGCACCTCTGGCTCCATGTTGCAGAGTGCTGTGGTGTCCCGAGTGAGGGCAACCAGAGCACGCAGAGACAAAATGCTTTTCTGTCCCTCAGCGAGGTAGGCAAGCAAGCAGGGAATGCTGAGAACCGGCTGTCCTGGGGGGGGTCCCTTTAAGCACAGCCTCAGATAGCCTCAGGCAGCAGCCACACAAAGTAACTCCTGACCTGATGCCCTGCTGGACCTGGTTCCGTCCGGCCTTAAATGTGATTCAGCGTCCACTCAGTGTGGATGCGCTATTTCAAAATGCATGTTGTGTGTAGATGCGTTATTTCAAAATAAGCTATTTCAAAATAACGCTGTAGTGTAGACATACCCTTACATCAAAGGATGCAGTTATATCAACCTACATTCTGAGTGTAGACCAGACTTTAGTCACTCAGATTTTGTTTGTTTCTTTTGCCTTCGTGCACACCCGTTACTTATCCAAAACAATTTTCATCCAACTCACTCAGTCCAGACACTTGTGGAGAGATCCATAACTTCCTTTTGCCTTTGTGGGGGAGGTTCTGATTAATTCATCTGGACAGTTATGATATTTGTAGGCATATTCACACCAAACTCAAAGAAGTTTGTGATTTATGCAGTCACCACTACCTCCCAGCATAACAGTATTAACCAATCAACGCTCTCAGTACTCTTGTGACCTGGATAAATATTTATCTCTATTTTACAGACGCAGAAAATTTAGAGAAGCAAGTCAGGACCAGAATCAGAATTGCTTTTCTCACGACACAGTGGTTGCCATTCTTGGACTCAGTCCATTAAACCACATTGCCTCTCAATTATTTGGCTCATTTTTTTTATTGGTTAACTAATTAAGAACAGTATTCTTCCGCCTTAACCACAGAGGCTATAATATTGCTCACTTAACTCATTCTAAACGTTTTGAAAATTTGTTATGTGTAAATGCATACATTTTGTTATCACAGATTGACTCGGTTTGAGTTTTAGGCAGGTTTGTCCAAAATGCCACAATCATTTGCTCACATTGAGTAGCACAGTCTCTCCATGCAGATGTTGCCACTTAAAAAAAATCATCATTTTCAACAGCAGGGCACTCATGAAGTAATTCATCTTGTGAACCCAGGAGAAAACTGCACTATCTTAGATGCTACCACATGGTAAGAGAGTCTTTCAATAACTTTTTAATGATGACTACATGCTTTGCATAAAACTGTGATCACTACAGGACTAAGAATGAGACTGTGGGGTCTACATTCCAACTGTATTACTTGTGTACTGGAGCTCTCAGGAACCTCTGCCATTTCTGGCTGAAACACTATCATAAAAATTATAAAGGTCAACTTTTTTGCCTGAGCCAAATAGTAGGCAAATAAAAATAAATCCAGATGGCCTTCAAATCCATACACCAAGACATCCATTTCACAATCATACCAGTCAAACACAGTGCTGTCCTCCCACCCTACTTGGCAGATGTTTCAGGAACGAAGTATAAACACTACCAGCAGAGGGCATCTTAATCTCAGTTTATTTGCAGAATAGTATTGACTCCATCCTTAGTTTTATGCTTATGATTTGTGTTTGCTTAAATACGAAGATTAATGAATACCTACCCTACAGTTCTCTGCAAATGCATTGCCCTGGCTACATAGGGTTTACCATATTGGTTTTTAGAATCCCTTAAATTATTGACAACATTTCACTGAGATAGACAGGAAACTTTTTGTCATACTGAGTAGAATACAAGATTTTTCCCCCTATTTTAAATGGTTACATTATGTTCCATTACATTTGTTATACATTAAATATGCCTTTAAAACATTCTTTTTAAATAAATATATAGAACATTAGCATATGAGATATTTGGTATGTCACAGTGACAGAATAAATAATCACAAATTTGGGCCAGAATTACTGGATGTTCATACTGCTGGGTTAGACCTATGAATAAGATTGTCTGCACTTAAAAAAAACAACAACCACATAGTATGTTTTGGGACACTGCCAAGTCACAGGGGCAGGGCCCAACAGGGTTGTGGATTCGCTTCAAGACAGAGTCGATTAGGGATAGTTGCTTTTATTAATCTTACTACATCACTACTATTACAGGCTTAATACTGCCAGATAGTTACAGAGCTACTACAAAGTAATACACCAATAAGCATAGACAGAGCAATGCATAAAAGAGTAACAAGCATTTGGAAATGCTTACGCCCCTTCAGGTCTGTGGGGAGTCCTGTTCCGGTTACCTCACACCAGGCCACAGTGGACGTGGCTCCAGCTGGGGGGACCCAGGGCACCCTTCGAGGTTTAGGTCCCTAGAGATCTAACAGATCTTATATATACTACAGTTGTTTACCTGGTGTGCATGTACCTGGCTCAACATCATTCTTATCACTTTCATGAGCTGAGACCGAGGTCAAACTTGTTTACTGCTCAGTAGTTTCCCAGCTCAAGGCATGGCTTAAAGCTAATAAAGCCCACCTGCTGTTTGGGCTTGCAGGCTCCCAGGCTGTGCTAAGCTGGGTACAGCAAGGATGGAAACTTCCATCCCAGGCCTGCTACGCTACAGGACCCACATATGACTTTCATGTGACAGAGACACTATGGTTTTAGTGATGATATCTTCCTTCTTTGTGATAGAACGTGCTGAAGACGGCTGCTGAAAATAGGGTTTAAAAACAAGGGTTTTCCTTAAACTAAAAATAAAAATAACAAAAACAGGTATATCATATGTTACTGAGAAAAATACTACAAAATAAATTCAGCTCACAAGCATGCAATAAGCAGATATTTTTCCACATAAACAGCATTTTTAAATCGATAGTATTCAGTTTCACTACTTCAGTTGCTGAGATAAAGTGATTGCATGATGATGTCTGATCAAGTCTATCTTTTCATTTAGGGAAAACATTCAAATTATAATGTGGAACATCTGGTTTCCACATAAAGCTCAGAATTTTCTGAGATCTTCATCTCTGATAGTTTCACAAAAGGGACCTTTTCAAGGTTTTTTGAATGCTCCAAGACACAGTCTCAGAGGGGTAGCCGTGTTAGTCTGTAACTTTAAAAACAATGAGTAGTCTCTAAGGTGTTACAGGACTAACAAAAATATATTTGAGTATCATGAGCTTTCATGGGCAAAATCCACTTCCTCAGATGAGCAGATTATCTCTGTTCATTTGAAGAAGTGGATTTTGCCCATGAAAGCTCATGATACTATATTATATTTGTTAGTCTCTAAGCCCTGCTCTTCGCTATTTCAAAATAATAAGGGGAGCATCCACACTACCGAGCCCATTATTTCAAAATAGTGGGCTTGTAATTTCAAAATAACCCCTGCTTGTCAAGAGGAATAGAGCTGTTTCAAAATCGTTATTTTGGGAGTTATTATTTTGAAATAACTTATTTTGAAATAATTTCGTAGTGTAGACATGCCCTAAGGTGCTACAGGACTACTCATCATTTTCCAAACTACAGCACAGGAATTTTCAAGGATAGCTATGTGACAGGGACAAGGTGGTGATGAGGGGCATTTTCAACAACCTGCAAGGTGCTCAAGCCACTGTCAATTATTGGGATGGAATATCTATTACTGTGCTTATTGCCAAAAGTATTACCTGTAACCTTAGAGTCACTAAGGCAAAGTTGGGGTAGTGATCATGAGGTTTGAGCCTGATTGTGCCTTTCCTGATATGCTGGTGTAAAAGTCTATGAAAAACAGGAAGTCTATGTTATTTGACTTCTGCTGTATGTATGCGTCGGGGCCATGAAACTGCAGACTCTGCAAAAACATCTGGATAAGTAACAGCTTAAAAAGTGCGTAATGATTTTTTTCTTTGATTGATATGTTAATGTAATTGTAGCACACTAACATAAAAGGGGTAGACAGGCATGAAGGATTTGGATTTGACTTTCTGGAGATTTTGGATTTATGCTAGATATATAGCAGATGGAAGTGCTGTATCTTCCTTGGTTTACTTCCTGATAATGCCTTGCAGAGAGTAAAGTTTCCGGGAGCTTTGGATTTAGGGAGCCCTGGGTTACAAAAGGGACTAACAGGAAGATACCTGATCAGCCTAAATAAGGGTGGTAGTGATAGTCTGTTAAGAAAGCTGATTTATGAAGAGTAGGACCTGTATATGTGCAGTTAGAACAACAAAGAGACAAGGATCAGAAATGAAACTTGAAAGCACTGTAAATATGGCCGCTATCTGGAATAGAGGGAATGCTTCTGTACTTGGACATATCCCCAGAATTACAGTTGGCATGATCCTTCAAACTTGTAGGTAACTTGTGTGCTCTCTGTTACCAAATACACTTGCCCTAAACATACTAATATCAAAACTCATTATGCACAAGGCATAATCATGTCCTACTAGGTGACAATATGGCTGTGTAAACAACTTTATAACATAGCAAGGTCCTATATATATTGAGATGTGAAATTATCTTATTCCTATCTTAAACATGACTCTAGCTACTGTAAGCTGAACTCTAGGGCAGAGGATTTTGTGAGATGAATACATGTAACTGATTTGAGTAGCATTACTATACATGTGTTTCCTAACTGTAAAGATTAGATGGAAGTAGAACACAGTAGATCATATTCAAGCAGACAATTCACCGGATCTGGACTGAAAGTACCTGCAGTTCTAGCCTGTCAGGAATCCAGAAAGAGATATTATAGCCATGCTTAGAAATTAAATGTGAAGATGAGAAGTGGCATGAATGAGATTAGGAGAGGTTGAAATCCCTTTGTAATTTTGAAGGAAAAGGACACCCGAGTAACAATAACAATGCTGTGTTCCTATAAAGCAGCATTCCTTCCTTCAGAAGCTGTTTTCAGCTGGGAGAGGAAGAAACATTTGTTTTCAGCCTAGAAGATACGAAACAGGGTAAAGTACCATAAAGCACCATAGCAACCAGTCTACTTCTCTCAGATTGTGCTTTTGGCCTTAAGACCAGAGAGATAGGAAGAAATTATTCAGGTTGATAATAGATGTGGCTCTAGAGTATTTGGGGGAAGGAAAATGGAGACTGGGAAATATAGATAAAGAAGAAAGGAAAGAGGGAAGAATCAAAAGAAAAATGGAAAATATAGATGGCAGGGGTCAGAGGAGTAAAGCAAACAGGGATGAAGGAGGAAATTAATAAAAAAAAGCATGAGAGAGAGCAATGAGAGAGGATGGAGGTCTAAAAAGCAGAACACAAGAAAAGCAGCAAGAGCACTTTTTGATCTGCCCTGTTCTTCAATGAAATCTACATTATAGTTCCAAGCATCACATATTTCCCTCATTCTACCAAAGGAGTGTTTACAATCAGTCCTATACACATATTAGTATGAACATCTTTGACTTAATTTTGGTCATCATTAGTAGGGTATGGTTGAGATTATGGGATAGGAGATAGAAAAGATCATTTAAAATCACTGACTGCTGCCATTTAACAAAGATTCTACTCACCAGTTATTTCTCTTAACATAGTTTCTCCTGTTGTGTTTATCAGTCAAGAACTTGGGGTATGTCTACACAGCAAAGTTATTTTGAAATAACAGCCATTATTTCTAAATAACTTTACCAGCGTCTACACAGGCAAAACGCTATTTCAAAATAAATTTGAAATCGCGGAGTGCTTATTTTGAATTTGGTAAACCTCATTCCACGAGGAATAAGGCCAAATTCGAAATAGCTATTTTGAAATAAGTGCTGTGTAGACACTTATATCGAAATAGGGGGCCTCCAGCCTTCCCAGGGTGCCCTGGTGGCCACTCCAGCCTCAACCAAGAACACTCCTCTCCCTCCCCCCCGCCCAGAGCCCTTAAAGGGGTTGACTCTGGCCACAGTGCCTGTGCCAGCTCCAAGCCTGCCAGCCCAGAACCAGCAGTCACTGCCCCTGACCCAGTGGCCCCAAAACATGAGCCAGCAAGCCACCGGCAGCCAGCCCTCCACCGCTCCCCAGGAGCAGTCTACCAGCTCCCGAGAGCCTGCCAGGGAAACCTGAGAACTGGCTGTCCAGGGGGGTCCCTTTAAGCACAGGCCTCAGATAGCCTCAGGCAGCAGCCACACAAAGTAACTCCTGACCTGATGCCCTGCCGGACCTAGTTCCGGATGGCCTTAAATGCGATGCAGCGTCCACTCAGTGTGGACGCGCTATTTCAAAATAGCAAAAGGCTATTTAGAAATGCATTTTGTGTGTAGATGCGTTAGCAATAAGCTATTTCGAAATAACTATTCGTGAAATAAGATATTTCAAAATAATGCTGTAGTGTAGACATACCCTTGGAGACATACTGGGAGTAAATGTCTTAAAAGAATGGTATAATAAACAATATGAGGAAAATATAAGCTGTCATAGCAGTATCACCACTATCTATAACAACAGGATCTGTCTAGACAAAAATAATTTCAGTCTATTACATTCAGTGCTACATTTCAGACTTGTTGTATTGTGTAAGGGTTGCAGAACATTCTAGTTTAACCTTGAAAATGACCTAACCTGACTTGATTGTGAGTTACACCAGAACATCATACCTGCTCTTGCTAAAGTAGTACTTAACTTTCATTGCACAACAAAATATGAGGTAAATAGTCACAAGAATGCTTGTAAAATGTATTGCATCAAATTAAAATAAACTTGGTGTATTGGATTTTGGAATTGTGCAACATCTACTGTACACAGAAACATTTCTTACATTTCACTGATCTTAGAAAGAAAAAAAATTTCCTATGTGTGTGCTGTTTACTGTATCTTACACAGTGCTACTTATCATACTCCCGAATAACAAAACAAAAACCCTTACCATAAGTACAACTTTCTAAAGGTAAAATATAATATCTTATTCTTCAGAGGGTTGCCAGGTGTCTGGTATTCTACTGGACAGTCCGGTTTTTGTGCCCTCTGTCTGGTAAAAAAATTCAGAAAATACCAGACATGTGCAATGTCCGGTATTTTCCGTTTTTCCAGCTGGGTGTTGGACGGAAGCCTGGGGGGGGCAGGGGGAGTGGCTGGGAGGCGGGGCCGTGATCAGCGCTGGGAGCCTGTGGTAGCACGCAAAAGCCTGGTGGGGGGTGGGGGGAGTGGCTGGGAGTCCCAGCCACTCCCCCCACCCCCACCAGGCTTCTGCATGCAACCAGAGGGAGTCCCAGGCTGGGAGGCGGGGCTAGTTGCGTGCAGAAGCCAGGCGGGGGCGGGAGGAGTGGCTGGGATGCGGGGCATAATCAGCACTGGGAGCCCTCAGCTGATTGTGTCTGAGGAGGAGTGATGCCTTGGGAGGAGGAGAAGCCCTGTCCCTGCTCCTGAGCGCTGTTCAAGCACATTGTGGTGCTGTAGTCCAGGAGAGAAGCCCGCAGATGCTTTGTAGTTGCATTTAGGCGCCTTCCATGGGCTCTCAGCCAAAACTGACTGGGGTGGAATTTCTGCTTCTTTCCACTGGGACACCCAAAGACCTGGCTATGGGGGAGTCACCTTCCTTCTCATGGTTGCCCTCCTCCCCCGCCCTGCCATTGTGTTGCCCCAGGGTCTGCCTCTCTCTGCTTTGGGTAGCAGGTAGCTGCTTTGCAGAGCAGGCTCTGCTGCCTCCCCCTTTGTTCCCAGCTTGGTGGCTCTTGGTAGTAGCCACACAGAATGTGTGTTCGGTGTGGGTGGGGTTTTTTTTTGTTTTTTGTTGTTTTTTTTTTCTTGACAAATTTTTAGTCCATATGTTTGGTATTTTTTGGGAGACCATCTGGCAGGCCTATTCTTCCATAGCACCATAACAGTGGACTGGAGAGCCAGGGTCTGAGCCAGTTCTGATTAAAGTGAATCTCATTTGAAAAGGATCAGGTGATCCCAATGCAGAAAGCAGCAGGAAGCTGTGGTGAGAAGTTGTTGAGAAGTTGTAGCTAAGGCAGCCAGAAGGCTGGCACTAAACTGTGCCATGGTCAGGAAAGAAGCTTGAGAAGTTGTAACTGTTGGAAGAAGCTACTGTAGGGTGCAAGATTGGTGCCTGTAGAGACATTTAATCGTGACTCTGGGAAAGAGTGTAAGGAATCCCCTCCCTCAACTGAAGGAAGTGAAATACTAAATCAAGGTTGTGGCCTGGAGGGCCAGATATAACCCAGTAAATTGGAGCCTAGATGGGGAATGTTTGTAATTTTCTTGGGGACTGTGTGGAATAAGTGAAGGAGACAACAGGGGTGGAGTGCTGGTGAGGCACACCTGGCCATGAGGGGGTACACAGGAAGCAGTAAGTAACCACTGTATCATAGGCACCATTCATCTGAGCATTGGCCAGCTCTTCACAAACATCAGTAGATCTCAAGTGACTTATACTCTTGCAGATAGGTAAAATAAGCCTTAGATAGATTAAGTTACTTGCTTGAGGTCAAGCTGCAACTCGTTGAGAGAGCTGAAAACAGAACACAGAAGTCCCGATTCCTAGTGCCCTCCTCACCTTTCACCAATAATAGATGACAACACCTTCTATATTATAAATAGACCCATTTCACTTGGAAGCCTGTGGGCAGAAAATGGTTTGCTTGATGATTTGGGGGCAAGTCACTTAACCTCTCTGCTTGCGAAGCTGTAGAAGAGATTTAAGAACAGTACTGGTGGCCTAATGGTAGCCATTTGTTTTTATAACATTTGATTCTGTATCTCCCAACAAACAATAGTGCTTTCACATACAGTAACCTCCCCACAGCTGCTGATGTGTTGCTCTGGAGTCCAGAATCCTGATAACTCTAAGTGCTACAAACACTTCCCACTCTTAGCCCAATCCTTCTCCTTCCTCCAGGGCACATATCTTTCTGCAGGTGCTTCATGAAGAGGTAACATAGGACTGTTTACACCGCCCCTGTGCTGTAGCTACATGCACCAGTGGAATTTTCCTCTTTCCAGTTGTAATTCTGAACAGTTGGGGACCATGGCAGAGGCCTGAACTTGCTGCTCACATGACAGACAGCACTCTGCAATACAATCTACCCTATTTTAGAGAAGCAAAGATAGTATACTCATAACACTAGAGCACTGCATATATCCTTACTAAGAAGTGAGCAGTAAAGAATCTTATCTCAGCATTCTATCACAGACATCAGAACCAATCAGACATATCAAGAATCCAGCTCCTGCCTCCAAAATAGCTATTTACAGTGTTGCAACAAGACAGAGGAGAGGGGGGAAAAACAGTGCCTGTGGCAAATTGTGTTTGTGGTAATTGGTTACTTCATCACCACAGTCAGCCTGTAGCGGGGCCTATTTGGAACACAGGAGGGTTTTGCGGGAGGGACGACTGGACCCATGTCCAACTAATTACTGGGGACAAACAATAACAAAAGGGGCAAGGAGTGCAGGTTAAAGGTTTATAACTAGGGGACCAGATGGGGACACCGAGCAGAGAACCCCGGGCAGCACCCACTGTTCCTCGAAGCTGTTTTGCCTCCTTTTCACTCCTCCCCCTAACTGCCTGCTTGTTGGGGGGAAGCGCAAAGCCCGCCCTTCGGCTCAGTTCACCACCACCCCTGGAGCAGATGAAAAAAACTCAGTCTTTTAAACAAACCCCCTCCACAGTTCTTGGTGATAATTCTCCTCTTCTCCCCGCAGCAGGGCAGGGCACAGCAGCAGCAGCGAACACCATGCCTCCTGGTCAGGGTGGGAAAGGGACCCCGGCCACCAGGGATGGTGCTGGAGGCGGCAGTATGAGCGGATGACCCGGCACGTGGGGGGGCGGCAGCGGCCACCTGGGCGTACGCTCTGGGGGCTGTGGGTGGATCACCCCCAGAGCTGGTGGAAGGCACAGCAGCAGCAGGCAGGCAGCAGTCAGTGGGGGAAGGCCTCTGGGTGGTGAGTGCTGGTGGGGTTCTCTTCCTCTGGAGTGGAGAAGGGGGGGGGCAGCTGGCAGGGCCCCCCCCTCCCCTCAGGCAGCAGCAGCCAGTGATGGGAAGCAGCGGTGTCCAGGGGGGAGCAGGTCCAGCAACACGGAGGCCTCAGGTGGTGGCTGAGTAGGGAAGGGGAGGGTTAGCAGCCGCTCCTCCCTGCTAAGACTGTGGCAGAGGAGGAGGGCGCTATTGCGGGGGGAAGGATGCGAGAGTAAGGGGATATACAGTTGAGGGGGAGGCGGAAGGGAGAAGCAGCCACTCTCTCCCACTGACTGATTGCAGGGAGGGAGGGCGCTGACAGGGGCGGGGTAAAAAAGGGAACCAAGGAGCGAGCAACCACTCCTCCCTGTAAGGCTGGGAACAGAGGAGGAGGGTGCTGGCACGATGGGCAAGGGACAAAGCAACAGGTAGAGGACAGGGGCCGGCTCCTCCGGCTGCACTGGGGTATAAAAGGGGGCTATGGGATCATTGGGGGGAGTGCAGTGTACAGGGGAACTAACTAAAAAGGGGAGGGTAGGACACAGGTGCTCGGGAGGGGCATAAGGCAAACAGGGTAGTCCTCAAAGGGCTAGCGGGCGGCTGGGGGGAGGGGTGAAAAGAAGGCAAAACAGCAGCTGAGAGGGGTGGGGCACACAACTAGGCTAGCTGGGGCAGGGGCGTGGCAGGTAAACTTTGGGAGTGAATGTGACGGGGAGGGAGGGAAAAATGAGCTGGGCTAGCAGGGAGGGGCAGGGCAGGCAGTGAGGAAGGAGATAAGCTGCTGGGGTAGAGTGAGTGATCAGGGATAAGGAATAAGGGAGGCCCCCCCAACCAAATGTAGCTGAGGGAGGGGGGCCAAGTCCAAGGGGGGGGGGAAGCACGCCCACGGGCGCTGTGAGGGCTCAACCTCGCCCACCGCTGCAGCAAAGTCCCAGGTGGAAGGCGGGGCAGCAAACCCCACCAAGGGGAGAAGAGACAGTTCAGGTGGTAAGGGGCAGTGGAGAGGGCAGCAGCAGTGGGGGGGGGGGGCAGCTGGACTGGGGGGAGGGCTCTGAGCCCCTCCCCCAACCCCTCTTTCGACAGCTCAGTTCACCACCACCCCTGGAGCAGATGAAAAAAAACTCAGTCTTTTAAACAAACCCTCTCCACAGTTCTTGGTGATAATTCTCTTCTCCCCCCAGCAGGGCACAGCAGCAGCAGCAGGTAGGCAGCAGTCAGTGGGGGAAGGCCTCTTGGTGGTGAGTGCTGGTGGGGTCCTCTTCCTCTGGAGTGGAGGAGGGGGGGCAGCCGGCAGGGCCCCCCCCCTACCCTCAGGCAGCAGCAGCCGGTGGTGGGAAGCGGCGGTGTCCGGGGGGAGGGGGGGGGAGCAGGTCCAGCAGCACGGAGGCCTCAGGTGGTGGCTGAGTAGGGCTCCGGCTGGTGCAGGAGTAGGGGGGAGAAGGAAGAGAGCAGCCCCTGCACCCTGCTGCCTCTCCTCCTTCTCTGGAGTGGAGTGGGCCAGGCCTATTTGGAACACGGGAGAGGTGCTGGAGGCGGCAGTATAGACGGATGACCCGGCACGTGGGGGGGCGGTAGCGGCCACCTGGGCGTACGCTCTGGGGGCTGTGGGTAGATCACCCCCAGAGCTGGTGGAAGGAACAGCAGGGGAAGGAGGGACTGCGGCAGATGTTTGGGCTGCAATGGACGGGGCGGTCTTGGCTGCAGGAGGCGTAACCTTCCGGGCCAGGCCTTTGCCCTTCTTCCCTCCCCGGCCCTTCTTACCGGCCGAGGTAGAAGGCCCCCCCCCCCCATATCGGGGTGGGGGGGGCGTTGGCCGTGGCAACGGCAGAGCTCGGGCCAGGGGTCGGGAGGTCAGCCGCAGCAGTTATTTGGGCCAATGACAGTGGGGGGACCGTAGGGCCCGCAGGGGCAGGGGCCTCCTCCATCATAAATAGAGCGTGGAAGGAGGCATAGATGGCAAGGAGAGAGGGTAAGGGCTAGCCACTCCTCACGAAGCAACAGGCAGGGGAGGAGGGCGTCAATGAAAGGAGGGGGATGGAAAGGGGGAGGGCACTGGTTCGAGGAAGGGGCAATCGTGGAAGGGGAGGGTTAGCAGCCGCTCCTCCTTGCTAAGACTGTGGCAGAGGAGGAGGGTGCTATTGCAGGGGGAAGGACGTGAGAGTAAGGGGATATACAGTTGAGGGGGAGGAGGGAAGGGAAAAGCAGCCACTCTCTCCCACTGACTGATTGCAGGGAGGAAGGGCGCTGACAGGGGCAGGGTAAAAAAGGGAACCAAGGAGCCAGCAACCACTCCTCCCTGTAAGGCTGGGAACAGAGGAGGAGGGTGCTGGCCCAATGGGCAAGGGACAAGGCAACGGGTACAGGACAGGGGCCGGCTCCTCCGGCTGCACTGGGGTATAAAAGGGGGCTATGGGATCATTGGGGGGAGTGCAGTGTACAGGGGAACTAACGAAAAAGGGAAGGGTAGGACACAGGTGCTCGGGAGGGGCACAAGGAAAGCAGGGTAGTCCTCAACGGGCTAGCGGGCGGCTGGAGGGAGGGGTGAAAAGGAGGCAAAACAGCAGCTGAGAGGGGTGGGGCGCACAACTAGGCTAGCTGGGGCAGGGGCATGGCAGGTAAACTTTGGGAGTGAATGTGGTGGGTAAGTAACTTTGGGGAGGGAGGGGAAAACAACCTAGGCTAGCAGGGGAGGACAGACAGTGGGGAAAGGAACAAGCTGCTGGGGTAGGGTGGGTGACCAGGGGGTGAGGGAGGCCCCCCAACCAAATGTAGCTGAGGGAGGGGGGCCAAGTCCAAGGGGGTGGGGAGGGAGCACACCCACGAGGGCTGTGAGGGCTCGACCTCGCCCACCGCTGCAGCAGAGTCCCAGATGGAAGGCGGGGCAGCAAACCCCACCAAGGGGAGAAGAGACAGTCCAGGTGGTAAGGGGCGGTGGAGGGGCGTTGGGGGTGGTGGCAGCAGAAAAGGGGGGGCAGCTGGACTTGGGGGGAGGGCTCTGGGCCCCTCCCGCTGCCCCCCTTCTTAGTGGCTCAGTTCACCACCACCCCTGGAGCAGGTGGGAAAAAAAAAAGGTCAGTCTGATGAACAAACCCCCTCCACAGTTCTGGATGGTGGTTCTCCCCTTTTCCTCCTTGGCGGGGCACAGCAGCAGCAGTGGCAGTGGGCGGGCAGCAGTCAGTGGGGGAAGGCCTCTGGGTGATGGGTGCTGGTGGGGTCCTCTTCCTCTGGAGTGGAGAGGGGTTGGGGGGGCAGCTGGCAGGCCCCCCCTCTCCCCTCAGACAGCAGCAGCAGCAGTAGTAGCCGGTGGTGGTGAGAAGTGGCGGTGTCCAGGGGGAGCAGGTCCAGCAGCACGGAGGCCTCAGGTGGTGGCTGGGTGGAGCAAGGAGAGCTCTGGCTGGTGCAGGGTGCAGGAGCAGGAGCAAGGGGAGGGAGAAGGAAGAGCAGCAACACTGCACCCTGCTGCCTCTCCTCCTTCTCTGGAGGGGAGTGGGCCAGGCCTATTTGGAACACGGGACAGTGCGCAGGCTTTGCCTGCCCACTTTCTAAAAGCCCCTCTCCCAGCATGCGGGAGGGACGACTGGACCCATGTCCAACTAATTACTTGGGACAAACATTAACAAAAGGGGCAAGGAGTGCAGGTTAAAGGTTTATAACTAGGAGACCAGATGGGGACACCAAGCAGAGAACCCCGGACAGCGCCCACTGCTCCTCGAAGCTGTCGAGGGAGCCAGAGGACGCCGCCCAGAGGAACTCTGCCCGGATACGTGACACGAGGGAGGAACGGAAATAGGCCCCACAGTCGCAGGAAACCCCCCCGTCTAGCATCCTCCTCCTGGTGTTGTAGATGGCGGCTTTAGCCAAGGCCAGGAGGAGGTTGACGAGGAGGTCCCGTGACTTTGTGGGGCCACGGATAGGGTGTGCGTACAGGAAGAGGTGAGGGGAAAAGTGCAGCCAGAACCTCAATAAGAGGTTCTGAAGGAGCCGGAATAGGGGCTGCAACCTGGCGCATTCGAGGTAAGCGTGCGCCAGGTTCTCCCGGGCAGGACGATCGTCGGCCCCCCGCAGGTCCCACAGCAGACCGCACTCCACCCCGAAGGTCAGGAGCACGTCTCGAAATCTGCGGGTCTGGCGGTAGGCCGCGTCATCCTGCCTATTGGTCCCTCTCCCCTCCTGCAACAGGGCTCTAGTGGCCTGGAGGATGGGATGGAAGTCCTCCCAGCGCTGGAGGGCGAGCTGCACCCTCCCCTTTACCCCGCGGTTATCCGCGAGGAATTGGCGCAGCTCGCCCCTCAGCGCTAAGGGGGAAGCAGGGTTCTTCTCCGTCCGGGCCCCCGGGTGGAGCTCACGGGCCACAGAGATGGGCAAACAGGGATCTGATCCCCAAAGCGGCGCCAACACCGATGGCGCCGCGCTGCCCGTCCCCGACTCTGGCAAGGGAGGGGGCGGCGGAGGGAACAAGGCAGCCCCTAATGGGTTGGGGACCGGGGATACAAATACCGCCCCCCGAGGGCCGCCCACGACTAGCGGGAACGAGACGGCCCCCGTGGAGGTGGCACTAGCGGACATTTGGCGGGGCGGTGGGGACGGATCAGGTGTTACGGCAGGGACCGGGGTGGGAAAGGGACGGGGGACGGCAGCGGAGGAATGTTCTTCGCGGTAGGGGCGGGAGAAGGAATGGGCTCTGAGCCGGACGGTGGGTCGGGGTTGGGGAGCAGGGAAGAGGTAGGGGTTGGAGGGGAGTCAGGAACAGGGGAGGACTCGGGGCTGGAGATGGGTTCGTAAAGGGCGGAAACAGGGATGAGGGGAGGATCGGGACACGGGAGAGGATCAGAATCCCGGGCAGGGTCTGGGTAGGGGTCTCCCGTGGTTATCCCGCCGGGCTGCGGCACCTCCCGAATGGGGACCTGGGAAGCAGGAGCAGGAACAGGAAGGGGGCCCACGCCGACGCCGGGTTCAGGTAACGAGGTAGGAGTTGATACCTCGGCGTCGGCCAGAGCGGTGTCTTCTGCTGGGCCCCCAGCGGGAAGGGGAGATGACCGCCCCGCCTCGGTTGCGGGAAAGGGGGCGTCCCCAGACCCAAGACCCGGCCACTCGGCACCAGCCGTCGCCCCTAAAGGCTCAGCGGCATCGACTCTGGCGCTCGAGTCGGCCGGGCCAGTGGGCAATATCAGGGGTGCCCCAAGTGTGAGGACGGGGTGGGCCACCTGGGACACGGGGTTCGGGTTTGGGGGGGGGAGGGGGCGGCGACTCCGCGGAGTCGCCGCCCAGACCGAGGCCCGCTGGCGGAGGGTCGTCCTCCCCCTGAGCGAGCGGGGTCAGACCCAGGGCCTCGATCTCCTCGAAGATGGAGCTAAGTTCCATCCCCTCGGCCCCGGAGCCCTCTCCCGCGGCCGCCAAGGCAACAATTACCTCAGCCGGAGCGGGGGAGGGCTCAGCTGGAACCAGGGCCGGGGGGGCTCCACCCGAGGCCTCCTCTTGGAGGGGCTCCACAGGGGGGGCGACGTCGTCCCCCCTCGCTGCCACGGCCGCCTCGTCCAGCGCCTCCTGCTGAAGCTCGTCGGGGGCGCTCACGGCAGCGCTGGCCCCCCTCGAGATCTTTCGGAGGGGGGCCTTCCCGCCCTCCCCATCGGAGGGGGGAGATTGAGCCCGCGAAGGGCGGGCTTTGCGCTTCCCCCGAACGAGCGTCCAGCCCTCCGAGGTGGAGGTGGAGGGCTGGTCAGCAGGGGCAAGGCCAGGGGGTGCAGTTTGTTTTCGGGGGGGGGAGGGGCGTTGAGGCAAGGGAGGGAAAGAGGAGGGTAGGGTGACCTCCATCTGGGGGGAGCCCTCTCCCTCGCCTGGTGGCAACTGCGCCACCCTCTCCTCCTCGGGCCCTGCAGAAACGGATCGAATAGAGTCAGGGCCCGCCTGCTCGCTCGGGCACGCCGGAGGGGACGCCTTCGGCTGCTGAGCAGAGCCGTCGGTTGGAGGAGGGGCAGCCGCGGAGGCCGGACTTCCAGGGGGGCCGGCGGTGGTAAGGCCGGCGTCCTCCCGGGCCCCGGGGGTCCCGGGCGCCTCCTCCGACCGGGCCAAGGGACAGTCCCTCCGGACGTGCCCCATCGCCCGGCAGAGGAAGCACCGGGCCTCCCCCGAAGAATAGTGGACCCGGTAGAGGGCACCATAAAGGACCCCTCGAGCGCCACCCCGCCACGCGCCGCCGGCGGCATTTTCAGTTGCACCTGCTGGCGGAATGACAAGACGTGGCGGAGGGCGGGGTCCTTACAGCCCAACGGGAGAGGGCTGATAACGGAAATTGGCTTCCCCAGGGTGGAGAGGGAAGGCAACAGGGCGGCATTGGGGAGGAAGGGCGGGACAGAAGTGAGAACCACCCGTACGCCCAGGTCCTCCAATGGCTCGAGGGGCACGTGCACGCCCCCCACCGCCAGGCCCCTCTCCACCGCCTCCTGGGCGGCGGCCTCCGAGGCAAGGAAGAACACCACCTTGCCATACATCTTGGAGGCCGCCACCACGGCCAAGGCCCCCACCACCCTCGCCAACGCCCGCACGTAAGTTTCGACGTGGGGCGAGGCGGCGACCAGGAGGCAGCGAACGCCATGCCTCCTGGTCAGGGTGGGAAAGGGACCCCAGCCACCAGGGATGGCGCTGGAGGCGGCGGTATGGGCAGATGACCCGGCACGTGGGGGGGGCGGCAGCGGCCACCTGGGCGTACCTGGGCCGTAGGTGGGTTTCCCCCAGAGCTGGTGGAGGGAACAGCAGGGGAAGGAGGGGCTGTGGCGGACGATGGGGCCACAGCGGGCGGGGCAGCCTCGGCCGTGGGGGGTTTGGCCTTCGGGGCCAGGCCCTTGCCTTTCTTCCCCCCCCCCCCCGGCCCTTTTTTCCAGCCGAGGTGGAAGCTGCTCCCGGATTTGGGGGAGCATCGGTCGTGGCAGCGGCGGAGCTCAGGCCTGGGGTCGGGAGGTCAGCCGCGGCATTCTTTGGGCCCGGTGGCAACGGGGAGACCGAGGGATCGACAAGGGAAGGGGTTTCCTCCATCATGTGGGGAAGGAGGAGGGAGGCACAGATGGCAGGAAGGGAAGGCAAGGGTTAACCGCTCCTCCCTACCAAACAGCAGGCAGGGGAGGAGGGTGTCCGTGAGGGAGAGAGCAGGGAGGAGGGAAGGCACTGGTTTTGGAGAGGGGCAACTGAGAAAGGGGGGGTTTGCAGCCTCTCCTTCCTGCTGAGACTGTGGCAGAGGAGGAGGGCGCTAATGCGGAGGGGAGGAACGTGAGGGAAAGGGTACGCGATTGGGGAGGGACAACCACTCCCTCCCGCCGACTGACTGCAGGGAGGGAGGGAATCAAGAAGGGCAGGATGGAAATGAGGGGAACTGAGAGGCCAGCAACCACTCCTCCCCGCAAGGCTGGAAGCAGAGGAGGAGGGCACTGGCAGGGCAGGCAGGGGGCAAGGTAACAGGTGCAGGGCGGGGGCCGGCTCCTCCGGCTGCACTGGGGTATAAGAGGGACTATGCGGCTGTCGAGGGGGGGTGCAATGTGCAGGGGGGCTAACTAAAAAGGGGAGGGGGAGGGACACAAGCACTCAGGGCGGGGACCGGAACTCTGGGTGGGGCTAGAGGACTACTGGGAGGCTGGGAAGGGGGGCACTGGGTGAACAAGACGGGGCTGGGCAAGGCAGGGGCCGGGAATCAAAATGCTAACTGAATGCGGGCGGGGCAGGTAAAACAAACTGAGGCTGGTCGGGGTCGGTCAGCAAACTGAGGGAGGGAGGGGGAAAGAGAACTGGCTACTGGGGCGGGGTGTGCAAGGCTTCTGCAGTGGGGGTAGGGCGGGGAGAGCAAGAGTGAGGGGGGCCCCCCAACCAAACACTGCTGAGGGAGGGGGGCCAAGTCCAAGGGCAGGGTGGAAGCACGCCCACGAGCGCTTGTGGGAGGCTCAGTCCTCGCCCACTGCTGCAGCGGGACAGTCCCAGATGGCAAAAGGCGAGGAGGAACAGCCAGCCCCACCGAGGGGCGAGTCCTGATGGTGCAAAGGTTGGTGGAGGGGGTCGTGGGGGTGGTGGTATGGGGGGGGGGTGGGCAGCTGGACCGGGGGGAAGGCTCTACGCCTCACCCCAGCCCCCCTCTTGGTATCTCAGTCCACCACCACCCCAAGAGCAGATGAAAGGCTCAGTCCTAGCAAACAGACCCCCTCCACAGTCCAACTGACTTCTAGTCTCCCTCGGTGGGGTGCAGGTGGTACGGCAGCAGCAGCGGGTGGGCAGCAGCCAGGTGGAAAAGGCCTCTGGGTGGTGGTGCCGGTGGGGTCCTCTTCCTCTGGAGTGGAGGGGGGGGGGGGCAGCCGGCAGGCCCCCCCTCTCTCCTTAGACAGACAGCAGCAGCAGTAGCCGGTGGTGGTAGAGAAGCGGCGGTGTCCAGGGGGAGCAGGTCCAGTAGCACGGAGGCCTCAGGTGGTGGCTGGGTGGAACAGGGAGAGCCCCAGCTGGTGCAGGAGCAGGAGCAAAGGAAGGGAGAAGGAAGAGAGCAGCCCCTGCACCCTACTGCCTTTCCTCCTTCCCTGGAGGGGAGTGAGCCAGAGGGGTGGGCGCCTACAGAGCTAGAGGAGAAGGAGCCCCTCTGGGAGCCATTTTGGGCCCAGCCTAGCCCCGCCCCCTCACCTGACTGGAAGCCAAGGAGTGTGGCTAGAACTATAAGAACTCTGCCAGGGAGCTCAGTTTGGGTCCAGCCTCTGAGGGAGACAGAGGCTTGGCCAGAGCACCTGCCTGAGGCAGCTGGGACCTGGTCTGGGCCTCCCACAGTTGCCTCTCTTAAGGCCAGCAAAAGCTTCCTTGCCAGGGCTGCTGAGGTCTGGCCAAGCCAGCCAGCAGAGCTACCCTCAGACACAGAGGAACTCAGGGCTCTGGTGAGTGAGAGGACCTATGGACTGATGGGGACCTGGCAGAGCTCCAATTCCCTGACACCTGGATTGGGCTGCCTGGACCCTGTGGGGATGACACCACCCTTGACTCCCTGACAGACCTGCTGGAGGTATAGGTATCTGTAAAGGGGGAGATGAGATGTAGCCCAGGGGGTGAGCACGGGCTGACAGCAGTCCTTGGCCAGCAAGTTGCGGGCAGGAGCTCTACTGAGCCAGTAGCAGCTGCACTGCTGCATCCAGGGCCCCTGGGTCAGGGTGCAGTGCAGTGGAGTGGGTGGGCCTGTGCTGCCCCCCCCCCACTGCCACCCACAGACTGGGTGGCAGTCTCCCCCTTACCCCTGCAGCAGGGACACTACCTGCCCAGCCCCTGAACTAGGAGCTTCTACAAACTGGTGTGTTTTTGTGGCCATGCCTTATAGCAGGGCCTGGCTGCCATTTGCTGCCCTGCCCTGAGTTAGGGCTGGGCTGCCTTACTGTGGTTGTTGCCCTGCCCTACTCCAGGGCTGGGGCCTACCTACTGTGCTTTGGTGCTGGCCAGGAGTCAGGCTGGACCTTTTAAGGGGGCAGGACTAGGACTGCAGCCCTGCCCAGAACTGAGAGCCAAAAGACTGGCATATATGATGAACTGCTTCCCCAGACCTGAGTTAAGGCCGGGCTCCTGAACTATTGCCTCTCACCCCGGACCTGAAGCAAGGCCGGAGCCGTGAACTATTGACCTCCGGAAGGGGAAAGCTTAAAAGCAGTTGTTGGCACTGCCGGAGGGCAGTGACCCGAAAAGGACCCCGCCACCTGCCGTCCAAGCTAATTCCCCAGATCGACGGCTGGTGGTGCTGTGGCAGTAGGGGTACCTTGCCACACAGCCTAATGCATATTCTGAAGTAAAATTATGATCTCAGCTCAGTGCAGTCACCATGGAGGCATTATGTGCTAAAGGACATTTACCTGTGCTTGGCAACTAAACTTCGGTCCAATGGCTTTGTTATTTCTCTGTGCTGCATACAAAACTGAACTGTGTTGACTGGAAAAAAACAAATCCATAACTGTGTAAGGTTTGCATAAATAAAGGAAGTATTATTGGTTATCTTATTTGGAGCAACAACAGAACCATATCAATGAGGCATGCTTTACCACAGGCAATGGTGGTGTTTTTTTGTTTTGTTTTGGGTTTTTTGTGATTCAGAAAATAAAGTCAACTCCATGTTATCCACTCTTCACAAGTTGATATGCTGACTACCTCTGGGACCACAGTTATTACTGCTCCAATCATTCGGAAAACAAGTGCATCTCTTCTGTAAAGAATTCAATTTCCCCATCAATGTAGGGTCCAGAGATTTCAATTATGCTCTTCAATTTGCTCTTCCATCCATACATTGACTACATAGTGGTATCATTGGCTATTTTTAAAGCAAGACTGGATGGTTTTTCTAAAAGATATGCCTGAGGAACTACTTTGGGGAAGTTCTGTGGCCCGCAGCTAGTCTATACTACACTGGTTGATATACTACACTTATGTTGACCTAATTATGTCAATGTTTACACTATAGACTTCCTCCTGCTGATATAAATGTCATACTACACCCACATAACAATATTGATACAGTACCTATGTAGATACTGTCTTTTATATCCACTAGTGGCTCTTAGTTTTGTTGCAGGAGCCATAGCAGTAGCCATAACATTGACAAGAAAGTTACTCAGCTAAAGCCCTGCTTCCCCTAACTCCCTTGAAGAGATGAATGGCTGGACCCTACTCCCAGCTGGAAGCTGACAGCCTTGTCAATTTCATGTCTCAAGTAAGCTGTGAAATTGACACGGCTGCCTGGCTACTGGCTGGGAATTTGCAGGGTGGAAGGAGAGACAAGCAAAGTCATATGGATCCCTCTCGCTGGGGGTCAGAGGCCTTAGGCAGCTTCCCCCAGCTCCTAGAATGGAATAGGGAGAGGTGAAGCCCCAATTGGCTTCCTCTGCTCCCAGAGGGGGGCAGCTCAGCTTCCACACTGCTCTGCTTAGGTCAGTGAAAGGGCTCCTGATAAGATCATGCACCACCAACTTACAGAGGGTAGTGTGAATATGATCCACTGTAATAATATAGATCAACTTACTTTTCTAGTCTAGGGATACAGGAGCTCAGTCTGGATAATCACAATGGTACCTTTTTGGCCTTGAAATCTATTAATCTATTTTTCCATCCTGATTAATTTAAGGAACAAAACTGTATCCACAAAAATAAAGGTCACTCTTTAAATTAGATCCCGATTACAAAAACCAATCTATACTAAAATTAATGTATTAGCCAAGTTTATTGCATCAAACAGAGATTAAAGGGGTTCTAAAAGCCTGAAGAGAGCCCTGAAGGACATGTCATCTGCATGACATCAGATGGTAGAATCTTTCACGGAGATAGAGTTAGTTCTTCTGATTCATACTAAAGACCTGAATGGTACTATTAGCTCCTACGTGCAAGTATAAAATGGCCGGAGGGGTCTCAGAGGCAAAGGCGATTGGGGCATGGTTAGGGATTTTGCAGGTTAAAAACCTTAAAAATGCACAAACATAAGCATAAGTATGTTAGTGTGTTGTTGTTGTTTAAGTTAACAGTAAGGGAAAACCTCAAACAAGAGGTGAATTTGGACCAGGCCCATTGCATGTTAGCAAAGCCCATCTATTTATAATCTATTTATGTAATGTCAGCTGGGTATGTTTTACAAAAAATAGAAACTAAACAGAGTAATTTATATTCTGTTGGACAAATCCTAATTTCAGAATTTGGAATGGAAATGGAATGTTCTCAGAATCTTGTTGTTTGGCCCAACACAGACTAATCAAAGACTATTTTTAGGGGCAAGAGGAACAGATGTTGATGGAGTTACATCTTGGATGAACATCATACAGTGCTGACCTACTAACTAATACTGTTGATTCAGCAAAGAACCATCATACATATAGACACAGATTAAATAGTAACATACTAACAGATTCTGGACCATTTAAATAGTCTGAAGCAGCGTTTCCCAAACTATGGGCTGCGGCCCGGTACCGCGCTGCAGGAAAAAAATAGCGGGCCTCAGCGTGCTTGCCGGGGTGTTCCGGGCTCCCGGAGTGCCTGTGTGGTGCCGGGTCCCCCAAGCCCTTGGCCGGCCTGGGCAGAGTCTGCAGCTGGATCTCCCGGTTCCCGGCAGAGGTGTAGCTAGGGGAGGTGTGTGGGGGGGTGGGGGAGGGGCGGGGGAGAGCCAGCCATTGGAAGCAGCACTGGACGGGGGAAGCGGGGCGTGCCAGGGAGATTGGGGGAGGGGTGGCCGGCAGAAGCAGAGCTGGCCGGGGGCAGGCGGCTGATCAGGAGGAGGAGTAGGGGAGAAGTGGCCACTGGAAGCAGGGCTTGCCTGGGGCATCACGACTGTCCAGGAGAGATTGGGGGGCCGGCGGAAGCAGGGCTGTCGGGGGGCACGAGGTCGGGGGTAGGGAGCTGGCCGGGGAAGATGGTGGGGGGGAGAGAAGTGGCCACCGGAAGCAGGGCTGGACGCAGGCAGCAGGGCTGGCCAAGGGAGATTGGGAGGAGAAGCGGGGGAGAATTGGCTGTCCGGGAGGGGGTTGCGGGAAGTGGGGCTGGCCAGAGGCACAGCAGGCGGAGCGAATCGGCTGGCGGGGAGTGGGACTGACCCAGCCATATGCGGATCTCGGGGCACTGCCCCCCTTCCCCCGCCAAGCCCGAGTGAGTCTGGCCTGGGGATTCTATTGTGCCCCCCGCCCCCCCACACCCCCTCGAGTAGTTGCGAACTGTCTGGCTGGTAGACACACTCATGCAGTCTGAGCACATTTACCAGCCAGGCAGTTCGAAACTACAAACTGATACATCTAGTAATAATAAAACTTACCTAATGAGAAAATACCAGACATGTTATATGTCTGGTATTTTCTCAGTTTGTTTTTTATGTGTTTATATTTTTGGGCTGCAAAAAACAGTACGGGAAAAAAAAGGGTTCCAACTAAAGTAAAAAGTTTGGGAAACCCTGGTCTAACCAGCTTTCTGTCTGTCTTACACTCCATTTATGCAATCCATATTCCTTAACTTGCTGGCAAGAATATTGTCGGTGACCGTATCAAAAGCTTTGCTAAAGCTGGCACTGGGGGCTTTGGGAGGACCAGAAACAACTTATCTGAATATTCATCATTTGATTAATGAATATGCAAATATGCAAATAAATGTTACTGGTCCTCCAAAAGTTCGTGAATGGATTTACTGGTCCCCATGTCAAAAAGTTTGGGAACCCCTGGTCTGAAGGATTTAATTAATCTGGTTTAAAGATTTTGTGTCCTTTTTATTTATCTATTGAATTTATGTATGAAAAAGTGTGCCCTGGGATTGCTTCTCTTGAACTGTAAATTTAGCTTTAAAATATTATTAATCCTCATCACTAGAAAAATGTTCTTTAAAGTAAATATGTTTTATATTTCAAGCTATATGTTCTTGCAGAGTTAGTAATTTAGAGCACAAGATTCATGCCTTGCTATGAAAATGGATGTGTGATATGCTGTCACATTTCTTCTAATGTAATTCTGTAAACTGATGCCTAATTATGTGCAATCAGTTATTTGTTACCACCACCCCACTTAGTCTCAAATCCAGATTACTCATTATCATCATTTTAAAAAACATTGTGTTTTGCATTCAAAATTTCTTTAATAAGATAAACACATGGGGCAAATGATGCTCCTTTCTCTTTAGAGTCCCAAAAGGCCTTGAATGCAGTGGAACTGGTGCGGTTCTGCTGCACCAGGGAAGATAGGAGAGGATGCAAGGAAGTCACACACAAGTTTACACCCAGAGCTGTGCTCCACAGAGCCTTCTTCCACTGTAGCACCCAGAATGATCTTCAGGGCTGGAGTGCAACAAGGCAAGTAGATTTGCAGCTCTGCACATGTACTAGCAAAACCCCCATGGGATTTTGCAGCTCTGCACATGTACAGGCAAAAGCCCTTAGGCAGCTCCTGCAGAGGCTACAGTGGCCTTCAGATAACATAGGAGGCACAGAACAGTTCAGCTGGCAATCCCCACCTTATTACATTTGTTTTAGTAGCTTTTATTTTGTATTCCGATTCCCTGACTGGAAACTGAGATTTGACCATTATCTTCAATGTCAGTTACATTTCAAAACTGTGGAAAACCCCTTTGTCTGATGCACATGCAAAAAATAAATCTTGGTCACTGCTGCTGCTTAATTATCCAAAAGCAACTATGAATTTAACCAAACCCCCAAATTATAAATTTATTATGTTCGACAAATTCTCCAGTTGCATCCCCCAAATCACTATAAAACAGTGTTTCTTAAACTATGTTCCGCGGAACACTGGTGTTCCATGAACAACTCACGGGTGTGCCGCGACCTCTTTTTTGTTTTTGTCTTTTTTTGTCTGACAACAATTTTTTTTTGAAGAAAATTTTCATAGGTGTTCCGCATAAAAAAATATTGTTTGGTGTTCCATGGTCTCAAAAAGTTTAAGAAACACTGCTATGAAATCACCTTGCTCTTATCCAGACTGACTCATGGACGATGTGTTCTCATCCATGACCCAACCTCATCCAGATATGGGAAAGACACTTGGTTGCACTCCCTGGGTCTAGACAAGATAGAGGTGTAAAGCTGGATGTCATCTACATGCAGAAGATACTCCATCCCAAATATCCTTATATGCTTTTCTAACAGCCTCTCATAACATATTGCATAGGTGGAGCAACTGTGTAAAACCTGGTGGCACCCAACGTGAAAAAGGATTAGGGTAGAGGATACCTTGCCTGACATAAGAGATCTGGGATCTCTCAGGGAGAAAGGAGCCAAAGCCACTGAAGAGCACCTGTGTCCATGCTCAGAGACCGAGCAGCTCATGAACCATGCTATCAAATGCCAGCGTGAATACCTGGGTCTTGATTTGGTCCAGCCGAGCTATACTTAGGTCACCCCGTGGCATTTTACTTATGCACCATTGGTATTGTTTCCCTTTGTGCCACATGCCGCTCACCATTTTTTTGGTACTTGAATGACAATATTAATCTAAAAATATTTCAGAAATAATGTGAATTATAATTGTGAGGGGGTGTACCAGCCCTGCATTTAAACAGGCTCACATGGCTGAAGAAGCCCTGCCCCCATGGCCCTGCTGGGCATGCTCAGACTGAAGCCTAGGTATAAAAGCCTGGAGAACGGCTCAGTCAGGGCTGGCTACTGAGATAGCCCTGTTGGAGTAGCTACAGGTAGACTGGGACTGGCTAGTGAGAAACGCATGCTTGCTCCATGTGAAGACTGGGAGGAAGGAGATGCTGCTAGAACTCTTGCAGGTGAACTGCCAGAGAGATTGGCCCTGGAATCCAGCCAGCAGGACACCAGCACTACAGAAGAGTTGGAGGAAGGTCCCTGGAGGGAATTCAGCTGAGTATGGTAGGAAGTAGCCCAGGGTGGGAGATTGTGTCCTGAGAATCTTAGTGTGTTGTGGTGGGATTCCCTGCTGAGTGAGCAGTGGTCTGTGCCTCTGCTATTAGGCCTGGGATGGAACCTGGTGGAGTAGGGAGGGCCTGGGTCCCACCGCCCCCCTACCCTTTGCCTCACTGCCCTACCCTGTGGGGCCTGTACCTGCTTTATACTGTCTCTGGTTGCTTGGCCACACTGCTCCAGTGAGAGGGGTGTTTGTTTGTGACCCTGGCCTCTAAGAAGTGCTGCCTCAGTGAATGGGGTGTTGAGTCCTAACTGCTGCAGTTAAGCCCTATAACCGGAGGGCTGGGGGTTTAAGACTGAAGAGAAATGGTTGGATGCATGGGGTTATGGTGTAACTTTAAGAGCCCTAGGGACTTCACTGCTCCCCTGAGTGGGAGTGAGTGTGCAACCCTGTGACAATAATGCATTAGTGTTTGCTCTTTTCAACATTTAAAACATTGGGTGCAAAAGTGGTGTAGAGTATATGCAGCATATAAAATAAACACCACAATACAGACAAAAATATACTGCAATAGGTGCTTTACAGTCATGGCCTGTTTTTGTACGGGGCATAACTATATAACAAAAATGGGGAAAAAAGGTTTAGAAAACCAAACCTAAGAAAGCTTGAAAGCAAGTGGAAATGTTTAATCTTGAGGAGACGCCTGAAAGGTGACCTGATAAGTCTTCCATTATGTCAAAGGCTTTTATAAAGAGATTGGTGATCAATTGTTCTCCATTTCCACTAGAAGTAGGAGAAGAAGAAATGGGTTTCATCTGCATGCAGCAAGAGAGATATAGGTTAAATATTAAGAAAACTTTCTAACTATAAAGGTAATAAAGCACTGGAATAGGCTTTCAAAGTTGGTTGTGGAGTCTCCATCAGTGGAAGCTTTAAAAGCAAGTTGGAGAAAAAACAACTGTCAGGGTATGTCTACACTATAGAGTTTTGTCGGAAAAACGGATGTTTTTCCCACAAATTGAGGAACGTCCACACTGCAATTGCATTCTTCTGCAACAAAAGAACAAAGGGGTTTTTCTGGTATTGGAAATCTTCATTCTATGAGAAAGAAGCCTTTTCACGAAAGAGCTCTTTCACAAAAAGGCGTGTGTGGATGGGGAAGAAGGGAGTTCTTTTGGAAGAAGAGGAAAAAGCACAGGTGCCCTGGTGGCCATTCCGTCCATAGCAATCACAGCTTACATTCGAGAGAGCGTCCATTCAGTCTGGACTCTCTCTTTCGAAAAAGCAGATAACATTTTTGATGCACTTTTGCGGTGTGGACACTCTCTTTTGGAAGAAGCTTTTTCAGAAGATTTCTTCTGAAAAAAAAATTCTTCCAGAAGAAGCCGATAATCTAGACAAAGCCTCAGGAACAGCTCATATTTACTCAGTCCTGCCACTGCACAGAAGGCTGCACTTGATGTCTTCTCAAGATCCTGTCTAGCTCTGTTTCTAGAGTTTTATAATCAGTCACTGACATTCTTCTCAGTTCCATCTAACAGTCTCCAAACTATGCTCATTCAGTCTGTCACAGGTCACAGCAACTGCATGTACATTGTCCCTTAATGGTCTAACAAGGGCACTATTCTCAAGTTTCTGGCCCCTCCAGCTATTGGGTAGAAACCTACATCTGTCTCCCTTCTGATCAGGGTATTTCCAGACTGACAGTTTCCCGACTTCATTGTATTACTTCCAGCATAAAGATAGTTTGCAGCAGCAGACATATTTGCTTCTCTCCTCACAGACTTGCCCCAGTTGTAAGTTACCATACAGTTCTTTCTAAGCAAGCATAGTTCATTCTTAAGGGAAAACCACCACAGAAAATTTACCAAAAAACCCCCAAAAAAACCCTACACATGCTAATAAATGTACCAGAGCACTCACCCTACATGTGCACTAGGGCTCTGGTTGGTGCCAGTATTTCCAATCCTTTTGTAAGGATTAGAGACCTCCATGACCAAGAAATTCTGTCCATTTGCTGGATCAGTACTAACTCTCTAAGTTACCTTTAATTCAGGCTATTTATTCAAAAGTTCTTTGTCTGTTTCCCCCTGGAGAATCCATACTGGGTTTGAATTGTCCTCCTCGAACATTTGATCAGCCTATAAAAGGTCCCCTGCTCAGGGAGAAACTTCAAAGTAGGAATGTTAACTATTGGGTATTTTACTAGTCGAGTAGTCAATGGAATTTCTATCAACTATTCATCTAGTCAATAGGCATATCCTCATTCCTCCTTTGAAAGGTACAAGAGCCCCCGATGGGATGTGGGAATGTGGAACTCCGTGTGCAGCCCGGGGCCAGCAGGAAGTCCTGCTGACTTTGGGCTGCACACGGGTGTGCCAGTGTACAAGAGTCCCCAGTGGGGGCTCTTCCACGCTTCAAAGCGGAAGCACAGCATGGAGCCCAGGATCAGCGGGGGACTCCCCAGCTGATCCTGGATTCTGCAGAAATGCTGCGCAGAGCCTGGGATCAGCTGGGGAGTCCCCAGCTGACCCCAGGCTCCACGCAGCGCTACCACCTTGAAACGCTGCCTCGGGATTTCAAAGCTGCAGTGCCCACAGCTAAGCCTGGGATCAGCTGTGCGGCACTGTGGCTTTTGAAGTACCCCTCCCCCCCCTTTGCTGCCTCTATCTGAGAGGAAGCAAGGGGGGGAATCAATTAGTCGACTGGCTATCCGATAACCATTTGCTTATCGGATAGTCGACTAGTCCTTAACATCCTTACTTCAAAGACTGAGTTCATAGGGGAAGGTTTGCAATCCCTTCCTCCCCAGTACTTCCAGGGAATTCTACTTCATGTCTCTTGTCCCATAAGATCAATCATGTTTATATATTATTCTACAGTCTTTTGAAGCTCACATTATCTCTCAGATTCTTCCTCCTACCAAAGTTCCACAATAGTAAAAAGCATTTCTATTTTCTATACAATGGTCTCTGAGGTATTAAATATAATTCAATAAAGTTAACTTAATATCATGTGGTGTGCCCAAGATATTGCAGAATATTGTCACATCCATCACAACCTCCTTTTAACTGCAGCAGGCTGCTTTGGATGCCTTAGTTTACATGATGCACTTAGATACACCATATGGAAGGGTATTGTTTAATAGCTTGGTCTGAATTTCTGTGGCATATTGGATCAATCTTTCACCATGCCTGCTGATTTCTGTTGGTTAGTGATGTCCAGTACTTCAGCATATGGAAACTTGGGGGATTACCAGTAAAACAGCACTGGAGCATGCTGCTTGAACTGTTTCCTATTTAAGCTCTCACTTTTGATTTAACCCAGAAGCTCAGGCAGAGTCATGGGAAAAGTATTAAGTTTAGGAGTTAAACAGATGAAGTAGAGCGCTCGGTCTCCCAAGTTGTATGATTATTATACAGTGAAAGAAGCAGCTAGTGCGTCTCAGCTGGAAAGACTTATATGGCTCACCTCACTGTCTAAAACAGACAGTGATTTTGTAGCATGTGTGTGTGGTATACCTAGATTTTAGTAAGGCATTTGACATAGTCTCGCATGACCCTCTTACCAATAAACGAGGGAAATGCAACCTACTATAAAGAGGATGCATAACTGGCTGGACAACCATTCTCAGAGTGAACCATTAACGGTTCACAGTCATGCTGGAAGGGCATAACAAGAAGGGGTTTCACAGGGGTCTGTTTTGGGATTGGTTCTTTTCAATATCTTCATCAATGATTTAGATGATGGCACAGATACGATTATTAAGTTTGCAGATGCAACCCCTCCCAGCTTGGTATCAAGTGCTTTGGATGATAGGGTCAAAATTCACAGTGATCTGGACAAACTAGAGAAATGGTCTGAGGTAAACAGGATGAAGTTTAATAAAGACAAATGTGAAGTACTCCACTTATGTATGAAACTGATTGTTCCTTCCTACAGAATGGGAAACGATTGTCTAAGAAGGAGTTCAGCTGAAAGTGATTTAGGGGTCATAGTGAACGACAAGTTAAACCTGAATCAACAGTGTGACACTGTTGCAAAAAAAAGCAAACATGATTATGGGATGCATTAACAGGAGTGTTGTGAGCAAGACACGAGAAGTCATTCTTCCGGTCTACTCTGCACTGATTAGGCCTCAGTTGGAGTATTGTGTCCAGTTCTGGGCACCACATTTCAAGAAACATGTAGAGAAATTGGAGAAAGTCCAGAGAAGAGCACCAAAATGATTAAAGGTCTAGAAAACATGACCTATGAAGGAAGACTGAAAGAATTGGGCTTCTTTAGTTCGGAAAAGAGAAGACTGAGAGGGGACATGATAGTGGTTTTCGGCTATCTAAAAGGGAGGGAAAAGGGAGACTAATTGTTCTCCTTGGCCTCTGAGGTTAGGACAAGAAGCAATGTATTTATATTGCAGTAAGGGAGGTTTAGGTTGGACATGAGGAAAAACTTAGTAACTGTCAGGGTGGTTAAACACTGAAACAAATTGCTTAGGGGAGTTGTGGAATCTCCTTCACTGGAGATAGTTTAAGAGCAGGTTAGACAGACACCCGTCAAGGGTGATCATTTTAGACAGTGCTTGATCCTGCCCTGAGGGCAGGGGACTGGACTCAATGATCTCTTGAGGTTTCTTCCAGTTCTATGATTCATGGCTAGCTACAGAGTAGAACTGTCATGGTTGGTGTCTACTGCTCTTTTCCCCCCTCACTAACACTGAGAATACAACAGGCCCCAGAATTTGCTATGATGGGGGACCAGTTGTCCTTTCAGTGTGTTATTCCACAGGATGTAGGAGACGGGAGCAATTGGAGGATTGTGTTATTTTTCAATATGGAACAGAATATCTGGGCATTACAATGTCTGTCGGTCATTAGATTTGTAGTGTATTGTCTGATTATGATATGACCATCAATAACCATTTGATATTACTGTTACATAGCTGCAACAAATCTTGTGCCAAGTAGAACACATTATCAGAAAGTGTTAACAATCCCAGGCCTCATGACCCCTAGTCAACCTGTAGAGGCATGTGAGAAGTATATAAATTAAGGCCGTTCAATGGTAGTTAGACTAGAACTTTGAAATACAAACCTGTATTAGAAATTAGAGGTAATACTAATTATATTCATTTACCTATATCTTATAGATGCTAAATGTAAACAGACATTTACTGTCTATCACTGTAACTGTTGATTCAGAGATCAGAAGGGAATATTAACATTTAGATGAATCTTGGATGATATGTCATTGCCAAGATGTCTCTTTAAAGACTGTGAAACTGCTTAATAGTTACATTACTTTATGCTAATTACCCGATGTTTAATTACCGTGTGGTAACATCAAAAGACTATTGTGTTCTCCCAGGCCAAGAGATTGCTGCACATGTATAGACAAAACTTTGTCAACACCCAAAAGTCAACAAAACAAAAATTGCTAGTGGTTGTTCACACTTGCTCTGTCAACAGATCATGTCCACACTGGGGCCACCATCACTGACAGTGTGAGCAGTGCACTATGCGTATATATCCCACTGTGCAGTATTGTGGGAAGGCAGAGCTGATCCCTGCACAGCTTAGGATTCCCTCAGAGTTCTCCCACAGCATTCTCAACTGCTAGGAGCAGTACCACGAGTAGCTCTGTGAGCTCTCCATGCTGAGGAATGTCATAGCAGCCTGTTCCCCTTCCCCTGCAGCAGCAGTCTGTCTGCTGTTGTGTTCCTACTGCAGGGCAGAACAGGAGCATTCTAATGATTTACTCTTTGTTTGTTCCCCAAATGGAGCAGCTCACTTAGGGTATGTCTACACTACATGGCTCCATCGACGGAGCCATGTAGATTACCTTTGTAGACATAGGAAAATGAAGCAGAGATTTAAATAATTGCCACTTCATTTAAATTAAAATGGCTGCCGCGCTGTGTCAGTCAGCTGTTTGTTGGCACAGCGCTGTAGTCTGGACGCTCCGCAGTCGACATCAAAGGCATTTGTCGACCTCCCCGGTATGCCTCGTGGGATGAGGTTTACCGGGGAGGTCGACAAATGCCTTTGATGTCGACTGCGGAGCGTCCAGACTACAGCGCTGTGCCGACAAACAACTGATCGCCACAGTGCGGCAGCCATTAATTTAAATGAAGCGGCGATTATTTAAATAGATTATTTAAATACGTCGACGGAGCCATGTAGTGTAGACATACCCTTACTCTCAGGGTATGTCTACACTACCACCCTAGTTCGAACTAGGGTGGTTAATGTAGGCATTCTAAGTTGCAAATGAAGCCCGGGATTTAAATATCCCGGGCTTCATTTGCATGTTGCCGGGTGGGCGCCATTTTTAAATCCCCTTAGGTCGAACTCCGTGCCTGCGGCTACACGCGGCACGGAGTAGGTAGTTCGAATTAGGATCTCTAATTCGAACTATTGGTACACCTCAGTAACAGTAGTTCGAATTAGAGATCCTAATTCGAACTACCTACTCCGTGCCGCGTGTAGCTGCGGGCACAGAGTTCGACCTAAGGGGATTTAAAAATGGCGCCCGCCCGGCAAGATGCAAATGAAGCCCGGGATATTTAAATCCCGGGCTTCATTTGCAACTTCGAATGCCTACATTAACCACCCTAGTTCGAACTAGGGTGGTAGTGTAGACATACCCTCAGATACTTCTCAGAGCTTTGAAAGAGGAGAGGTGAATGCTTGCAGGGCAGTAGAGATCAAAACACTGGGCACAGCCATCATGGCAGGGATTGTGGGATATTAGTGAAAGCCAGTTATGTCAATGAAACAAAAAGGATGCCAGCCCCTCCCTTCCCCCCTTATCCCTAAAAGGCACTGGGGATGGGAGGCTAGGGGCTGGGGCAGTCTCAGATAGTCCCCTTTCATCTGCCAGGTGATTCTGTCCTTGTTTTTTCCTGTATGGTTTTATGAGAAGTAATCGCATTCCAGGCACATCCCATTTTCTTGACTCAAATCAAACCCTTACTTTGCTTTAAGTTATGATAAGAGGAAGCTATCCTATCTCTTACTGTTTAGGAGGAGTTCCTGAACAATCATATCGACGGATGAACAGGCAGACTCTCTCAGATACAGTAGGTAAGAAGTCCTATATCTCTCCAATAGCCATCTTTAATTTTACCAAGATTCTGCCACCACAAATGGAAATACATATTCAACATTTTAGCACTAGAAATATAATACAGCATAACCACAAGAACAGTCATGTCAATATCTAATTACATTTCAAATGTGCAATCATAAATTTCAATGTGCAACATGAAAATGACTGAGTGCAGTAGAAGGAGGGAAGAGATGATCACAAATAATGCATCAAACCCACCTATAATTTATTTGGCAGTTGTTAAATGACTAAAACCAGAGAAATATTGTAAACACATTAATAAGGACTGGAACATAAGTTGGCAGAAGTCTTTGTCTTATAATCGTGAGACCATATAGTTATCATCCACTTTAAGGACATTCCAGTTGCCCTAGTAACTAATCTGTTAGAACAAAAATTCCTAAGAGGGTGTAGTTGGACTATATTAAGTATAGAGACTGCTTCTATAATGTTATCTTGCTTTCTGAAGATATCACAGAAATGCTTTTAAGGAAAACTATTCTATTGTGGCTATTTTAAGCAGATCATCATTTTATTGAAAAGAATCCAGATACGGGAAGGTCATATTATGAAAGGCATGCTTTTCTATAAATAAGAAAACTAGGGCACTCTGGATTAATTTGTAATGGTCTGTTTATTAGATCATGAGAATAATAAAGAAATGGATGGAAGCTATATCAGATCTGCAAATTCAGGCAAAAGATTAGGATGAACAATTTTAAGAAGAACTCATTTTGCACAAACAGCGGATGTAGTTTGGAACAAAATGCCAGAACCAATGAACTCACATAATTAGTATACAAGTATCAGTTCAAAAAAAATCACTGGAAAAGGAGGGAATAGATTTGTGGGTATTTATGGTATAATATTTAGCAGATTGATTTTTATTGTCTGGATTTGCAAGGGCAAGTCTTCATAGGCCATATGTTCTTTGTGTGGCTTTTTAAAAGAAATTTAAACACAACTCCTGTGAAGTCAATGAGGAGTATAAATAGGACAAAATTTGGCCTCTGTTTTTTAAAAATCCGTTTTTAGCCTAAGTGAACAATGTCTCAAGATGTCTTTACCTTTTACAGATGAAGTCATATTCTGTTCTCACTTTCATGGGTGCAACCCCATTCGCTGCAGTATTAAATCTTAGAACAGAATCTGGTTCATCTTTTTTTCCCCCAGAGTAATATTTAGACATTTGCCCCATTTTTAAAATCCTTCTTTAAGTGCATACTTTCTTATTTAGATTGCAAAATTCTTAGTGCAGAAACATTTTATTCTTTAATCTTCAAGAGATCGACCATACTGTTGACACTAATTAGAAATAATGTTGTTTAAGCAACCCAAAATCTCTAGTTAATTTTTGGGTGCTCAACTTGAGACCCCTTTTTAAAGAACATAACTTTCAGAAGGTGAGCACTCAAGTGTTTTCTAAAATCCCTTTAGGGTGTCTCAGTTAGTCCTTCAAAATCACTAATAACTTTGGAAAATCTGTCAGATTAAAAGAAAAGGGGGTGGGGGGAAGCCCACCAGCAGCACCACACCAACAAAATTTTGAAAGTGAAGCCTGTGATAAAGATTTCCATAAATGGCCCAATTCTGCTACTTTCTCCTAATGTGGATAGTGCCTTACGACATGATTAGCTCCATTCACTTCACTCACAAAGGAAGGTACTACTTAATTTGAATAAGAATGACACGCATTTTTAGCCACTGATTCTGTCAAAGCTAAAACTCTATGCAACTCTTTGGAAATGAAAACATTCTTCACAGCAAAAGGGAGAAATTCTAGCAATGACTGTCATGTTCAAATGCATATGCTGCTAAGCCAGATTCATGCAATGTGTACAAAAGCAACTGCCATCAGAAATGTTTTTAGTATGCACATTTATATTTTAAAAAGTTTTTTTTTACATTCAGTAACTAGTGATGTAGCACAAATGACCACTTAGAATATGAAATATAAATGAAATCCTCATAAAAACAAAGTCAATATGATCAGTGTTTAAAAATTCTGTTATAATTTCATAATGAAAGGTTTATGGAAGCATTTGAAAGAAAAGTGAAAATCAGCAATATCTCAGATTTTGTTACAGTATCATACTGTTGAAGCATTTTTAATGGAACAATGAAAGAAAAATGGAAATAAACAAATCTTCTTTCTATGATCAGTTTTCAGAGAGGTAGTCATGTTAGTCTGTTTCAGCAAAAAACAAGGAGTCCTGTGGCACTATTATAAATTTGTTAATCTTTAATCTATAATCAGTTGATAGTTCTGTAGCTTTGCAGATATTTGGCCAGATTTTCCACTATGTGCTGGAAGGGTCAAGGGCCTTAAAGTCGGTGCAAATTTAACTTTCATTGTACAAGCAAAATATGTCAGAGATGTATAAGCCAGCGTAATGGACAATCAGGCTTGCTGACATTTAGAAAGGTGAAGAGTCCACAATTTTGTTGCATTTGTAAGATGAAGTTAAAAGCTCAGTGAATATATGCCTGGAGACCAGTCTGTGATGTCTTTCACCCAAAAATGACAATTTCCAGCCTGTTAGTATCGCAGCATGAATTGAAAGAATATTTGACATCCAAAAAGCAATTATACAGCCATTGCACAAATTCTGAAGGGATAGTGAGTAGCTCCCATATGTTATCACATAAAACTCATTTGCGCTCTCTAGCCATCATCTGAAGGTTTTGTTTGCAATTACTTCTTGTGAAAGTGGTTAAGTGTTGGCAGACTACTAAACTATAACCCCTACTTCTGCTATTCTACATGATTAACTGCTCCTTTTTAGTCTCTAGCATTTCCATTCCATCAACATTTTTTCAGTGATATTTAACCAGCTGAGACATAGTCTATGAAGTTCTTGTTCTCTCTTGAGTACAAAGTGGGGGGAAAAAAATCATTCAGGCAAACACGAGAGGAGCGTTTTTCAAATGCGGCCGTCATGGCTGCATGCAGCCACAAGGGGCTTCTCTTGCAGCCACAGGCCTTCCAAACTGTGATTTGAGAAAGGGAAGAGCAAAGCAGCAGCCCCTCCCCCTCCCTGTTTCTCCTTGTACATTGCCTTGGTGCTGGTTGCTGGGGCCACCAGCAAGGATTGGGCCCGGTTACACTCTGGAGCTGTATAGGCAGGGCCACCAACAGAATTGTCAGGGTCCCTAGACAAGTTGGGGTGTGTGGCTTTGGGCGCCTGGAAGGGGCAGGGCCTTGGGCAGAAGGAGCAGGTCTGGGGGCTATAAAGGTGATTTAAAGGCCCAGGGCTCCAGCCATGGCTGTGGCGGTGGACAGGAGCCCTGAAACCTTTTAAATAGCTGGGCCTGAGGGCAGCTGCCTCTTTCCTTCCCGCTCCCTCTCCCTGCTGTCAGCAGCCCTGCACATAAGGCACAATGCCAAAGGAGCAGGCAGACCGTGAGTTCCACACCTACCGAGAGCTGGCAGAGCATCAAGCTTGGCTGCAGGACTTCAGACGCCAGTCTTCCTTGCCTCTCAGTACCTCCCTGATCTCCCATCCAGGGCATAATTTGTTCTTGGGTATGGCAAGCCCCAGCCCATCCCCTTCTACCCAGGACTGCAACCCTTCTGTGCCCCCCAGAGCCCAGGCCACTACCTTAGGCTAGCACCTCCCCACCCAGCACTGGGCAGCCACACAGCCCCAGCTCCCAGAGCAACCAGGCAGCCCCAGGTAGCACTAGTCCCTGGGCAACCCTAGCAGCTGTGCACCTCCAGTTCTCCCCCCCCCGCCCATGGCCCTTTCCAGCCCCCAGAGCAGTCAGGTAGCCATGTGGCCCCAACTCTACTCTGGCCCCTACAGCATCCGGGCAGTTGCTCCACAGCTCCAGCCTTGCCAGCCATCTGGGCAGCCACATGTTCCAAACTTTCCCAGCTGTACAGAGTGTGTACGCCGCCCCCCCCCCCCCCGTCTTTTTGTGATGGCAATTCCTTCCCTTGCCTATATTACCTGCTGCCCATGTCCCCATACTTGCCAGCGCTGAGTAAGTCTCCTGTGAAAAGTGATACCTCTTTTTGTTAATGTCACTTTTTCATAACAGACTTCCTAGCTCTTAATAAATATATTACAATCGTTTCCATGTGATTTGCATATTTATTTTTTCTTCTTCGAGTGCTTGCTCATGCCCATTCTGATTTAGGTGTACACACGCCGTGTGCACGGATTCCGGAGCTTTTTCCCCTAGCAGTATCCGTGGGGCCAGGCAGGGAGCCCCCTGGAATGGTGCTGGTATACCAGTGCATATATACCCCTGCTGGCCCTTGACCCCTTCAGTTCCTTCTTACCGCCCATGACGGTAGTTGGCGCGTGTGTTAAGGCTCTCAGCCTTTCTCTTAGCAGACTGTGATCTTATCTAATCTTGTATTATAGTTAAAATCTGTCGTTAAATAGTTGTTAATTAGTGGTTAGGTAGTGTAAATAGTGTAATTAGTCCAGGAGAAGAGCTCAGTGGGACTCTCCCTATCGGGAGGGGATGCCAGGGCCCCAGGGCTTTAAGCCGTGTAAGACTTGCTCTAAACCTATGCCCTGTGGCAACCAGCACTCTTCCTGTTTGAAGTGTCTCAGAGAGGCCCATCGAGCAGAGAATTGCTCTATCTGCAAAGGCTTCAAACCAAGAACTAAGAGAGAAAGGGACTCTCAGCTAAAACATTTGTTGATGGAGTCAGTGCTGCAGCCTCAGAGTGAAGAGCGTCCCCACTCGGTACGCAGCGCACCGTCTGCTACAACTGTGGCACTGGTCAGACATCACGCGGCCCCCATCGAAGGCACTCCGGTACAGGTCGCAGTCACTGGCACCAAAGAGCTCCAAAGTCTCCGGAGGGCGGTCGGCAGAGAGGCGTGGCCACAAAGTGCACCCTCAGGAGGAGCACTCGGCCTCAAAGGCCCCTAGGAGGAGGCACAGCCCAGACCAGACTTGGAGCTCAGGTCAGGCAGACGGAATTGGGAATATACGGCGTCCCTCCACCACGGAAACGTTTGATGTGGCATGCAAGCTCATCGAACTAACTTCGACTGAGGGGGAGGGCTTGGCGCTGCAGGTGCGGGCCACGCTGTCACAAGGGATGGGAAGCTTCCCCTGGCACTGTCCTCGAAACCAAGGAGCACAGAGGTGTCATGGGCCTCACAAACAACCGCACCGCCTCTAGCCCAGACGCTAACTCAGGCACCAGCAATGACCCCCATCCTCTTGCTGGCTTCGGCACCGGTACCAGTGCAAGCAATGACTCTTCCGGTTCAGTCGGCACCGGTTCAGTAGGCACCGTCCCAGGCAGCACCAGCTGCAGCACCTCTACTAAGGCCCCTACTGGCGCCGGTCCCTGTGCCAAGCCAGTTACTTCCAACGACGGCCCCGATGCAGACGGTACCTTACGCGGCACCAGCATTGATGCCTCTACCGGCACCGATCCCCGCACCGAGCCAATTGCCTCCGGCACCAGCAGCACAGCACCCCTCGGTACCCCAGCGAAGTACGATACCACAAGGGTATTTCCTCATTTATCTACTGCCTATGGGAATTACACAGTCTCCGCATATGCCTCCCCCTGCACCAGGACCGGTGCATGGAGGTAAACCATCTGCTATGGCCACGCATCAGAGGGAACAAGCATCAACTGCTCCCCCATGGTCAGCATCAGACTCTTCCGCCGAGTCTGAGGCAGAATCTGTGCAATCGGCCAGATCCTCTTATAGATCAAGATCTAGACATCGGTCCCGTTCAAACCATAAATCATGGCACAGGAACTCTGCGGACAAACAGGTCTGGCAAGCACAGTGGCAGCCCCAGCCCCAAAGGCCTTTCTGGACACCGTGGGCCTACCACCAGGCCCAGGGACCCCCCCATCAGGGTCAGTGGCAGGGTCATCCCGTAAAAGCAGCGCCCCATCTGCCACCCCCTTGCGGGCTTCCCCCACCAGAGGAGGGTCAACTTACTATGGGCTTGACTAGACCTCCGGTGATTGGTCAAGGAAAAGGGACCATAATTCCTCAGTGGGACCAGAGCAGGTGGGCCCTCCAACCCTTGAGGAACCAGCAGTGCCTGATAGTGGGGAAGAGCAAGCACCACTGAGGGAGTCTTCTTCCTTGCCAGATGAAGCATTGGCGGACCCAGTGCCTCAACTTCCCTCCATGGATGCCAAGGCCCACCAGGACTTACTAAGAAGGTTGGCTTCCAACCTGGCGGTGAAAGCGGAAGAGGTCCAGGAGGAACTGGACCCTATGGTAGACATTTTGGCACTACCAGTGAACAAGGCCATAGATAAATTGTCAAAGACCCTGTGGCAAATGCCTGAATCGATTATACCCACACAGAAGGGTTTGGAAAGGCAATACTACGTGCCCCAAGCAGGGTATGAGCATCTCTTCACCCATCCCGCGCTGGGGTCCATAGTGGTGCAAGCGGCAGGGCAGAAAGAGCGATAAGGACTGCTGGGCCTGACTCCAAAAGCTAAGGACCCTAAAAAGCTGGACCTTCAAGGTAGGAAAATGTACGCCATGGGAGGTCTACAGCTATGCATCGCAAACCAGCAAGCGGTGCTGGGGTGGTACGCCTTTAATACTTGGTCATCGATGAAGAACTTTAGGGACTGTCTTCCCCCAGAGTCCCGTCAGGAATTTGGAGCCATCACGAAGGAAGGAAAGACAGTGGCACGTACAACCCTCCAAGCGGCTCTGGATGCGGTGGACTCGGCAGCTCAGACAATGGCCACAGCTATAGTCATGAGGCGTAGTGCATGGCTACAAGTTTCAGACATCCCTTCAGGGGTGCAAACCACAATACAGGACCTACCATTTGAGGGGTCGGGCCTGTTCTCTGAGCAGACTGACTCCAAACTCCATAGCCTGAAGGATTCGAGGGCAACATTAAAATCCCTCGGAACACATACTCCAGTGCCTCAAAGGAGACCCCTCAATCCTAGACCGTACCACAGGTCTTTTCAGCATGGGGTTGGGCCAGATAGAGGACGGAGGAAAGGGTGCAAGAATGGTCGTAGTGCCCAATATAGAAACAGGCGTAGGGGATTCAGATCGGACTCTGAACGAGGGTCTGCCCCACCTCAAGGACCACAGCCCAAGCCTTCATTTTGAAGGTACGATCGAGAGCAGAATAGCAGTCGTAACCCCTGTACCCCGCTTTGGCTCCCAACTCTCCCTATTTTACCAGGCCTGGTCCAGGATTATATCAGACCACTGGGTACTCGACCTGGTGAGACAGGGATACACTATACCCTTCCTTTCTACCCCCTCCTCCCACCCCCTTTCCCCATCCCGCTTCAGGGACCCCTCTCATGAGACCCTGCTAAGGCAGGAAGTGTCCGCACTTCTGTCAGTAGGGTCCATAGAACCAGTTCCACAGGGGCTCAGAGGGAGGGGTTTTTATTCCCAATATTTCCTCATTCCCAAGGTGAAGGGAGGTCTACGTCCTATTCTAGATCAAAGGAATCTGAATGCCTTCATAAAGAAAACACAGTTCAGAATGGTCACCTTGGCCTCCATTATTCCATCTCTCCAGAAAGGAGACTGGTATGCTGCTCTCGACCTGAAAGACGACTTCTTCCACATTTCGTTGACGCCAGCACACAGAAAATTTCTGAGATTCGTGGTGGGTCACGAACACTTCCAGTTTACGGTCCTCCCATTTGGCTTATCTACAGCCCCAAGAGTGTTCACCAAGTGCATGGCAGTAGTAGTGGTGTTCCTGAGACACCACAGGGTTCAAGTGTTCCCATATCTAGACGACTGGCTAATAAGAGGTACATCTTGAGACCAGATGACAGACCATATCAAAATGGCAAGGGCACTTTTTGGGGATCTAGGTCTACTCATAAACGACTGCAAGTCCACACTAAACCCCACACAAGTAATAGAGTTTGTGGGAGCTTGTCTGGACTCCACTTTAGAGAGGGCCTGCCTGCCCAGAGACAGATTTCTCACAATATACTCGCTGATAACAGACCTACAGAGGTTTCCCATGACCATGGCAAGAACCTGTATGAGGCTCCTTGGCCACATGGCAGAGTGTACCTATGTGGTAAGCCATGCCAGGTTACAGATGCGACCTCAACAAGGATGGTTCAAGGGAGCACACAACCTGATGAGGTCACCTCTGGATGCAGTGGTCACCCTGTCAGAACCAATACTCCACTCACTAGACTGGTGGAAGCAGGAGGTCACGGTGTGTGCGGGAGTTCCCTTCACCAGACAATCCCCATCAGTGCAGTTGGTCACGGACGCATCAGATGCGGGATGGGGAGCACACTTGGGCAACCTCAGGACTCAAGGTACGTGGCTACCAGGGGGAATACCCCTTCACATAAATGTCAAGGAGCTCCGGGCAGTCAAGCTGGCATGCCGAGCATTTCTCCCTCAGCTGGAAAACAAGGTGGTCGCAGTGTTGACAGACAATACAACTGCCATGTATTATATCAACAAATGGGGGGGGGAGGGGCGCGTTCCTCTCCCCTTTGCCAGGAAGCCCTGGAGTTGTGGGAGATATGTATTTCTCACAACATTCACCTGGAAGCGTCACACCTGCCAGGATCCAGGAATGTGTTAGCGGACAGACTCAGTTGATCCATTCAGGCACACGAGTGGACCATCAGGGTAGACATATTGGAGGGAATCTTCCAGAGGTGGGAATATCCCCATCTAGACCTCTTTGCAACGACGAGCAATGCCCAATGCCAGAGCTATTACTCGTACATGGGCCACGGACCCGGGTCTCAAGGAGATGAGTTACAGATCAGGTGGCCCAGGGGTCTACTGTATTCCTCCCGCCCCCCCCCCCCCGCCTTCCCATTGGTACCATGAGACCCTCATCAGGGTTGGGAGTTCAGAGCTCAAGTGATATTAATAGCACCAGTGTGGCCTCGCCAGCACTCGTTCATGACTCTGCTGGAGCTAGCAGTGGAGGGCCCGGTAATGTTGCCCATAGTACCAGACCTGATTACCAGGACTACGGGGAAGGGAAGGTTCTCCACCCAAGCTTACCGACTCTACATGTAGTGGCGTGGAGCCTGCGTAGTTGTCAAGTCTACAGCAGACTTGTTCGGAGGTACTTCTGGAAAGTAGGAAGCCATCCACTCGAGCACTGTATGAGGCTAAGTTTAGTGGTCAGGAGATAAAGGGGCTGACCCATTAGGAGCTACGGTCCCACTCATCCTCAAATGCCTTCTGTACCTTAGAAGGAAGGGCTTTGCCACATCCTCACTGAGGGTCCACCTGGTGGCAATTTTGGCATTTCACCCAGGGGAAGACCAAAGGTCTGTCTTTTCCAACGCCATGGTTAAACGATTTCTGAAGGGGGTGGAGAGACTACTCCCCTATAGACGACTGCCGGTGCCCCCCTGGGACCTTAACTTGGTCCTGATAGGCCTTATGAAGGCCCCATTTGAGCCGCTAGCCACTTGTTCCCTAAAGCACTGATCCTGGAAGGTGGCTTTTCTGGTGGCGATCACTTCAGCAAGGAGGGTGTTGGAGCTTAGAGCTTTAACTTCAGAGCCCCCATACATGGTCTTCTTTAAAAATTCCTTCCCAAGATGGTCTTGCATTTTCATCTGTCTCAGGACATTTACCTGCCGGTATTTTATCCCAAACCGCACTCCATACCCAGAGGACAGGCTCTGCACTGTTTAGATGTCAGAAGAGCGTTGGCGTTTTATATAGAGAGAACAAGAGACTTCCGCAAATTACCACAGTTGTTTATTTCAATAGCAGAAAGAATGAGGGGCCTGCCCGTTTCAGCGCAGTGCATCTCCTTGTGGATCACATCTTGTATCTGGGAGTGCTATGAGGGTGCAGGCAAACCAGTACCACCAATAATCGCTCACTCGACGAGAGCTCAAGCAACCTCTGTGGCGTTCCTGGCCCAAGTGCCAATACTGGACATCTGTAGGGCAGCCACGTGGTCATCGGTGCATACATTCGCAGAACATTATGCAATCATGCAGCTAGCTGGGGAAGATGCAGCAGTTGGTGCGGCAGTGCTGAGGTTGGCTGATGTGTAGTCAGAAGTCACCTTCTGACCCCACCTCCTAGGGAACAGCTAGGGATTCACCTAATCAGAATGGACATGAGCAAGCACTTGAAGAAGAAAAGGTTACTTACCTCGTAACTGTTGTTCTTCGAGATGTGTTGCTCATGTCCATTCTACATCCCACCCACCTCCCCTTGTCGGAAGGATCTGGCAAGAAGGAACTGAGGGAGTGGAGGGCCAGCAGGGGTATATATGCACCGGTATACCAGCGCCACTCCAGGGGGCTCCCTGCCTGGCCCTACAGATTCTGCGAGGGGAAAGAGCTCCGGAGTCCGTGCACATGGCACGCGTACACCAAATCAGAATGGACATGAGCAACACATCTCGAAGAACAACAGTTACGAGGTAAGTAACCTTTTCTTTTTTCCTATAGATAATTAAGCATCTTGGGGTGGGGGGGAGTGAAAGCAGCCACTAGCAAGAGTTGGTGGCCACACACTGATGCCACCAGATAATTTGTTCTGAGAACCTCTGGGCTCAACTAGAAGACTCAGCTTGACATTTCTGGTATGAAATAGAAAAGATAGGATACAGACTCCCAGCGCTTACTGTTCAGACTTCAAGCCCGCCACTTAGATTATGTTTCAGTACATCTGACAGATTCATCTTTGCGGTAATTGCTGAATTTAACTCCTTGTATTTTAGTTCAGCCATGAAAAGATTTGGAGAGGGCTTGCTGTAGCCCTGTACCATTTGTACTAGAATGGTAGCATTTTATACGCTTTCCACTAGGGAAAAGGACCCTATGAGGTACAGGGCAATTGAGAATCAATCAGACCCTGATCAATTAGGTGCCCTTATACCCACGCCATAACTGGTTACTATCAGAAATTACATGAGCTTGTTTAATTCCATTAACTAAATCAATTTTGTTTAGACAATGCTTTTGTTTAGCTCTCAGTAAGAGTTGATTGCAGTTACTGCAGTATATATTTGTTTTGCAATGTGAAATGTGGTGATTCTCACTTATACCTACACAATCCCATGGATATCATTGGGGCATCAGTGTGTGAAAACACAACTGGACCTTATGTAATACTTGTAAATCTAGAAGAATTTTCTATGACCAGTAAATTTTTTCATGGTCATGCAACAGACATTACCTATGATTTTTCTGTACCGATCATGTGTGTTAAGGTGAATCCATTAAAAAAAAATGTCTTTACACTCATGTGGAATTTGTCAGAAATTCTGCACTGTTCTTGAGACTCAGATAAGAACCACCAATGTCCTAAGGCTGGTTTATGAAGGCCATATTCATTGACATATTAATATATATTAAACAAGCCCAGTGAAACATCCTTCTTTGTAAGATTCATAACAATAGCATGTTCCACTTGCTTCCCTAGCAAGGTTATTTTTAATCATCAACATCATAGTCCATTGTGCAACTATAAATCCAGGACTGTTTCTTTGATTCCTTGGCTTGCTGTTTGTGTAAATGACTTCACAATCTCTTGCATTTTGCTTTAATTATTGTAAAGGAAGCTCTAATTTAATTCCCATAAGGAAAAAAGTGTTTTGGCAGAACTCTAATGAAGGGAATGAGAAGTTTTAATTCAAGATAAAGAGACTGGATAATTTATTTTTTAAAATCCATTAACTAATGTTGAATAGCAAAGGATCACCTGAAAGCACATGCAACCACCCCATGAACACAAAGTGAACATCTGAGCTGTTGCTATGAATAGTAAATCTTACTGAGTATACATAATTCAAAAGGCTCATAGAAAGAGTGACTCTTTAAGAGGGATGCAATAAGTGTGCCTTAAATTTAATTACAGCATTGCAGGAAAATAACACTTGTTATGAAATGTAGCAAGACATTCAGTAACACATTTTGTTGAATTCCCTACCAATTAATGCATAACATCACTGTTATGCCTCCTGTAGAATCAGTGATGTTTCATGACTAGTTTTTTATATGTACACTGTAGAAAAAAGCCAGTTGATCCTGGCAATCTTGCACCATCCACATTAGACATAGGCTAATGCAGATTCCACATCTGCATGAAGGCATTCCAGTATACAACAACCTCATTACATGAGCCAGCATTTAAAAGTTGTACATAGATTCCCCGAACTGTAATACCTCCTACCCCTAATTTCTTGTCCTGACCATTCCTTCCCTCTTTCCATTCATGTCAGTTTGCTATCTCCTCCACGCTGCCTGAACATCAGCAGGGCTGGCACTGAGAGCACAGGAGAGTCTCCTTGCTCTCAGTTCCTGTGCCCTGAGCCACAGCAGCCAGGAGCAGCAATTTCAGGGAAATGCTTCTTAGCCCCTAATTCTGGGCTAGAGCCTGCCCAGTACAGATGTAATCTTTGGAGAATTTAGCTATCAAACACTAACAGTTCTCTTCTGAACACGTGTGAATTGAGATTTTTGAACACGCAGCTTAGCTAAAATTGGGTAGATTTTTTTTTTTTTACAGGGACAGCAAAAGGCACAACATCCATTGTACAAAAGTGCTAAATTTCAAATGCTTGCTCTGAACCATGGGAATATTAAAACTCAAGTTGTACTATTTATTTGAACATGACACAAAGTATTTTTTCTTAATCTTATTCTCAGAAGTGATAAAGTTTGGCATAAACTGAGAACAGAAGTATAGAATTAGGCATGTTGGGCAGCCTTAACAATAGGCATCTATCTGTAATTTGATTTTCAGAAGTGCTCAGTATTGACACAACTGATCCAATTCCAGCCTGTGACTTTTATTAATGGTGGCATGATTTTTAAAATAAACTGTGTTTAAAATCCCATTCATCTTGTAGTTTGACAATTAACCTGATTCATCTTTTAAAAGGTTAAGCTCTTGAGGCACAGACTTGGTTTTCAGTTGTATTTGGAAATGCCTAACACATTGTAGGCTTTACCTGAAATAAATTGAAAACCAACATAATAAAACTGTTACAACAAATATTCCACAAGCAAAGCAGGATTTAACTGGACCAGTAATTTTCTTTGGCAAAATATTTCTCAACCATACCACCATATTGAAGAGAACAATGTATTTAAGGTTGGTTAGTTGGTAGGACAATATCAGACATTGTTTCCCTTTAGCCCTTCATTCTGGCCATAAGAACATTTATAACACTTACCTGACTCTTTAAAATGAATCCATTATTAGCACTTTGTAGTAATAATTCTATTAGAGGTTTTAGGCTGGAAAGATTTTCTTGACTGAAGTAACCCAAAAACATACCAAATTACTTGACCTGGTGATTTTAATAGTAAAAAAAAAAAAAAAAAAATTAGGAATTCAGAAATTTTTATGTGGCTTGAAAGTTCTCACCAAAAATTAGCTTAATTATCCAACTATTAAAATTCAGTTTTCCTCAGTCATTGTCCTAATTTATAGACAAAGTAAATTGCTTGTGAATCTGATGTCATGCTTTGTTAGCAAATTCTAATTATGATAAAACCTAAGATTAATAGTAAAGTCACTTAAAATGTGATGTTTCCATGAAAACTTGACAAATGTTTTAAAACATTCTGTGATTCATTAACAGCCAAGCACTGCTCGTTAACATGAAGTATTATACTTGTCAAATTTGATTGCCTTATTTCTAACTTTTTGATTTACAATGCAGTGCACTTGAGACAAATTTTAAAAAAAGATCTGTACTGGTAATAGCCTCTAGATCACAATTTACCCCCTCCTTTAGCAAACTGGAAATCTTTGTTGGAATAATATAAAGTACCTTTGCAAATTTTGCTGACTTACAACCTATGCAATCCTTGATTAAGTCAACAGGATCTCAAAGTGTGTCTTAAGGGTCAAATTTGGCCCTTTTTATAATGTGAGAAATCCTCTCAAAGCAAGAATGAACTTCAGGTTTCTTACTTAGCTCCATTTTCTTACATTATTCAGATGAGATAAATACATAAGAATGACAAATTTAAATAATTGAAAGTAGGTTTGGGTATTTGGTGACTAATTACAATAGCAGATTATGATAAATTCATGAAGCATTTTTTGTACACTGGGACTGCTTTGATACATGCCCATGCAACTCACTGGGGTCCCATTCTCTGTTAAAAATATAGTACTAAAAACACAGCATGAATAGCTGCTCTTACTATCTTGAAACAAATTAATATTCACCAGCAAAGCATTTAAGCATGTGCTTAGTCCATTTGAAATTAGTGGATTATTTATGTGTTTAGCACTGCTTACCCTCAAGCACGTGTCACAGTGCTCTTTACCTTCCAAGATTGAACCTCATAAAGTTATGCTTCTATACTTTTTCCTAATGGATCTTTTTTACTTTGATATTCAGTTATTTTCCCAATAAATGCAAGTCTCATCCTCTCTGAAAAGTTACCAGATTGAGACTATGCATTACATATGTAAGTGCAAGAAGCCATTGTATGTGTTCAAAAGAATTGTTGGTGAGTATTTACTGGTATTATTGAGAAGTTTGTACCACCTGTTGTTGACCTTCCATCTATGCTTAGCATTATATTGATGTTCCTGTTGTATGATACCACTTCTTCTCTAGCCTATGGGTTGCCTGACAGCATGATTCTTCCTTGTATTGGACTCACTTGGCTCTTCAAATGAGAACTATTGAAGGGAGAGAAAAAAACAATAAAAATAAGACACATGGGTACTAATTGTCAGTAACAGTATAAGGCGAGGTCCCATGGGGGCTCTCTGGAGAATTGTGAGAACCTGTAGAGAAGTAGGGCAGGACTACTGGTGTAAGAAATGTGGCCATGCTCCCTGCTGCTCCTCTTCACCCTCATGGCCAGGCCAAAAGCCAGAGCCAGGCTGTGGTAGGGTGAGCATATTTCCTAAAGGGTAAATGGGACATTACACAGGGCTCACTCAAACCCCCCCCATCCCACATATGGAGCCGGTCCAAACCCCTTTCCCTGCCCATGCAGAGCTGACCCAAGACATTCATGTCAGTGCCCCCTACTGGGCCAGCGTGAGCCCCTTCCTCCCTCCCACACAATGCAGACTCAAGCCCCACTGCTTGTCCCCCACATGTGCTTAAAGTTGGCATCAGTTCTTTCCACAATAAGCAGAACCCAACCCTCTGCCCTCTACTACACATGGGGCTTGACTAAAGCCACCACTCATCTCCCGCCCGCCCTGCCCCGAGCTCTTTTTGGGCACAACTAGGCCATGCCATTTGTGTTTACCGACTTATCGTAAGTTGACAAGAGCAAAGAGGACAAATGCCCTCTGTTTTTTGAAAAAAGCCATGTTATCCAGGGGAGGGCTTACAAACTCAGAGTTTGCATATGATGGCAAGCTGAGGGGGTTTCACATGCTTTGGAAATAGGATTAAAATTAAAAATTATACTTACAAATGGCCTGAAGCAAATAGGATGAAATTCAAAAAGGACAAATGTGAAGTACTCCACTTAAGAAGGAACAATCACTTCCACTCGTACAAGATAGCAAATGACTGCCTAGGCAGGAGTACTGCAGAAAGGGCTCTGGGGGCACACTGGACCACAAGCTGAATAATCCAAAAAAAGCAAATATCATTCTGGTGTGTATTAGTGTTGTTGGAAGCAAGACACAAGAAGCAGTTCTTCTGCTTTGCTCCATTTTGATTAGGCATCAAGTGAAGTATTGTCTAGTTCTTGGCACCACATCTCAGGAAAGATGTGGGAAAATTGGAGAAGGTCCAGAGAAGAGCAACAAAAATGACTTATGAACGAAGATTGCGGGGGCGGGGGGGGAGGGGCGGGAGATTGAGTTTGTTTAGTCTGGAAAAGAGAAGACATAACAGTTTTCAAATACACACAAGGTTGTTACAAAGAAGAGGAGGAAAAAATGTTCTTGTTAACCTCTGATAGGACAAGACACAGTGGGCTGAAACTTCAGCAATGGTGATTTAGGTTGTACATTAAGAAACTTCCTGTTAAGCCATTTATTCCAATACTTAACTACCCTAAGGAGATTGTAGCATCTCCATTTTTGGAGATTTTTAAGGGATAGGCTAAGATAGGGATAGGCTTATCAGGGATAGGCTAAGATAATATTTAATCCTGCCATGAGTGCATACTAGACTAGATGACCTCAAGATCCCTTTCAGTCCTACAATTCTATGATTCTGTCCTCTTTTTTTATAGTGCTCATCACTGTAGCATCACAATGCTGCATAGATGAATCAGATGTACATAAGTGAGATCCCTCGTGAATTTCATTAAGTCCTTTGTTCTTCTACCTTCTGGATTTTACAAAGAGTTCTACTTGATTAAAAATATATTTCCCCCCATTCCAAATGGATAAAAAGCAATGAGTTATTTAAAAATAGAATTTATTTAAATACATTTTAAAATAAGTCTACTCAAAATTAAATTTGTAAATAGGACAATGTATATTAAGGCCTACACTTAATCAAAATAATGTAATTAAATAAAATAAATCTTCAAACAATGTTTGCTGTTGATAATTTACAGAAAGTCAAACCACTGCACTGATAGAATTCACTGGCTAGTCACCTGAAACCAGGATTTGTTGAAGTGCTAAACCAGATTTTGGCAGCAATAGTCTCTTCTGCAGGTAACAAGAAAATATTTTCTTCATTTCGGTTTGTTCAACTAGTTCTCTTCAATGACTAGCTCATTCAAAGTTGAGAAACTGAGAGAAAGTTGAAAGCAAGAAAACTGGTTTTCTTCTTCCAGTCTCTTACCGGGTTAGCGGGATGAGATCTACTAGTTCTACAATAGTGACTGAAACAGTCAGTTCACTTCACTAACTACAGATCCTACATATTTAGTTTAATACATGAGTGTTACATGTAAAATAAGTTTTGATCAACAATATTTTCCTTACATATCTAAGAGATTTAAAGCAATGATATTTAACTAATTAAAAAGTTTAAATGCTATTTTTGTGCATTTTAATTGAATTCCAATTTCCATCCCAATGCAGCTTGACAGAAATCACAAATAAAAAATTAATCGTCTAGTAAATAAGAAATGATTCATTTGCCATTTTCTAACATAATTAAAAATACAAAAATTTATACGAATGTATGTTGGGATACATAAATGCTTCAATAAATGTATAAAAGTATACTGTAGCTTCCTAGTTAGCAAAAAGTTAGTGTCAAGGCAATATTTTAATTACAAGTTACCATGTTTTATTGGTTACCAACCATCAATCTTTATGTAGGAAAGTTGCTAATACTAACTTATTATGAGAGGATGCCTCCAAGAATAAATAAGTACAAATGCAAAATGAAATTAAAATAGATTTAAATCAAGATTTCCTATCTGCTGATTCAAATTGATCTACCCTGCTCCATCTCATCCCATTTATGAGGGAAAAGCTCTGGAAGTTCATTCCACAGTTGAACCCCCTAGCCAAATCACTTTATCTCCATCTTCTCATTTGAGGGTGGGGGATCAAGTGTAGTCTGCCTCCTTTTTTGTGAGTTCTCTTTGGCTACTCAAGTACTAAAGTGTTCTGCTAGATGAGGGTCTAAATTTAGGACCTATATTGTTGCTTTACCTCTTGTGATTTTAAAAATTAGGAGATTCCCACCCCCACCATCCAATATTAAACTACTGCTGTAATAAAAAAATACAACAATTCCTTTCCTTGTCATATTCAGAGAAGTAGTCATGTTAGTCTGTTTCAGCAAAAACAACAAGGAGTCCAATGGCACTTTAAAGACTAACAAATTTATTAGGGTATTAGAGCATAAACTTTCGTGAGCTACAACTCTCTTCCTCAGATGGGGTGGGGGGGAGGATACAGAGATGGGAGTGTGATGACAGTACTAATGATCTCAGAATGGATGTGACTAATCTCCATGGTGGAGAAAAGGTAAGTACTTGAATAGGAAATTACCTATTGTAATGTGAAAACTGCTCTGTGTTTATGTAGACCTTGGTTCAGGGTGTCAAACTGGCATATGAATTCCATCTCGGCAGTTTCTCACTGCAGTCTGTTTTAATTTTTTTTTCTGTCTGAGAACGGCAACTTGCAAGTCTAAAACTGTGTGACCAAGCAGGTTAAAATGCTCCCCCACTGGCTTTCGGATGTTGCCATTCTTACTGTCTGATTTGTGTCCATTTATTATTTTCATTAGACACTTCTGTTTGTCCAGTGTACGTAGCAGAGGGGCATTGTTGGCACATGATGGCATATTAATGTGCATGTGAATGTGGCTTTGATGGTATCTTATATTTGATGTGGTAAGGTCTTGTGATGGTGTTACTAAGGTAGAGAGGTTGACAGAATAGGCAATGTGGTTTGTTGGGATGGGTTCCCGGATTAGTGTTTCTATTATAGAGCATGAAGCTGGTGGTAAGTATTAGCTTCAGATTGGGGGTGAGGGTGTTGTCTGTCTTTCCTAATACAAATTCATGGCATAAGAGGAGATGGATCACAATATGGATTAGCTAGTAGTAAGTCCAATTATTTAACTACTGGCACAGAAGGAGACAGTACTAAACTAAAAGTGTTGGGGGGAAAAAAAGATGTGTACAGGTATTGTCTGCTGGGTATTGCTTTAATTATTCAGTTGCAATAGAAATCATGTTTAATTATAAATCATTGCTGTGTTTTATGTTTTCAGTTTTTAATTAAAGGCAATTTAAAATATAGGAGAACACGAATGCATTGGAATAGTTCATTCTAGCTGCTTAATGGGGCAAAATGTCAGACACACAGAATAGTTTGCTTGGCTATGTAGTCAGCCTCCGAGAATTATAACAGTATGCTTCATCTGATAGTTACCTGAATTTTTGCTTGTGAAATATGAGAGTAAGATAGCAAGTAGTAATGAGATACAGGAAGCAGCTCATTTCCTCCTGGAGGCTTCCTCTTGTAAGCATCTCCTGTCAGTTAGGTGTAACCCTGCACTCTTTTTCTCTGATCCTGGTACCCCATTGACTGCCAACCTCACTAGGCAAGTCTTTAGTGGATCAGCCATGTCACACAGTCTAAAATAGATAATACTCATCTGGAGTAACACAAGTGCCACTGAACATCTAAACCAGGGGTAGGGAAATGTTTTTGGGTTGGGGGCTGCTGACCCACAAAAAAAAATCAGTTGGGGGACATGCATCAGAACCTAGCAGGTCCGGGCTAGTAGATTTTGTGAGCCCCCTGGCTCTGGAGTGGGCCCAAAAATGAGGAGTTGAGTGGGAGGAGACTGTCGGGAAGTGGGCTGGGGGTGAAGGGTCTGAGCTGGACCGAGGAACAGGAGCAAAGTGGGGGGGCTCAGTCTGGGTGGGAGGTAGGGTGCAGGAGCAGGCTAGGGGCTGCAGGGTCTGGGCAGTGCTGGTGCAGGATACATAGTGGACTCAGGGAGGGGGAGCAGATTCATGCAAGCCAGAGGCCAGTCTGGCTTCTGGGCCTTAGGTTCCCCACGCGTGGTCCAAATAAACATCTAAACAAATGATTCTCCTCTTCCTTTTTTTTTATTCTTTAGCTTGTATTTATGGTCCATTTTTTAGCCCCTTCTAGCTAATTTTAAGTCCTTCCCTGCCCCCAGCTCCTTTTAACTGAGCCTGCTGGGCTCTGATTGGCTGCTTCTCATAAGGTTTCCCTATGAAGGCCTGGAGGACCCATTTCTCCTCTTTTGGGGCAGGGCCTCCAGCAGTGGGCCTTAGAGGGCAAGGTACACCAAGTCAGAAGTCAATCAGATATATAAAACACAGGAAGACATTTCGGGTAATATATGGCTAGGATGGGTTTCCTGTATCTTAGCCTCTCTAGTTTCAGGCTATTGCTTGTGTTCCCATGATAGATGCATATGCACTCTCTCAAAGGTAAATTATGTGACAGGAGCACTTGAACTGACAGGTGATTGCTGAGACACACACAGCAATCCACTAAGGACACAGGCATTGGAGTCATGCACATGATTACAGTATATATTTTATTCTTCTCACAACTCATTTATCCCCCTTTTTCATTATTTCTCTCTTCTTACAAAGGGAAGAAGGGCACTCTGAAATTTGAATACACAACATGTGCATGTGTCTGGGGACAGAAATGCTAAGTTTTAGGAAGCATTACATAAGCTTCTTCTTTATCACCAAGTTAACTAGAGCTAAAACAAAACTCTTTCCATTACAGTCATGCTCCCCTGTAATTATCTGGCTTCCAGAATTTATCTTCAGAGATTATTTTGCAGTTAGTAACGCACACATTTTCGGTAATTTAAAATACAGGAGGTCATTTATACATGTACAAAGTGGGTGTAAATGCTACCCACTGAACAGTGGTGACTATGCAAGATGAAAGAGATCCAACTGTACTTGCAATATTACAGATGTGAACCTGGAGCAATTGCTCTGGAACAAATTGTGATTTGTTATAAACCAGGAATCATGCCACTGACGTCAGTATAGTTATGCTAAGGTAAAATAAGTGTAAATCTTCAGAATTCAGGTCTGCTGTCTTCAGTAGAATTATTCAAATTGTACATGAGTGCAAATGAGAGCAAAATCTGATTCACTGATTCAATCTGATCACTGAATTTGATCGGTAAAACTAGCTAACAAAACAGTGCATAAGAAAACATATCTAATTCTCAAGAATTTAGTTTCCCTTAGTTGGAATATAAGTAATATCTTTACTGATCCAGGCAGCTCAATTGGAACTAAGAGTCAGGAACACCATGGCTGTGTCTACATTGGCAAGATTTTGCGCAAAAGCAGCTGCTTTTGCGCAAAAACTTGCCGCCTGTCTACACTGGCTGTGAGTATTTGCGCAAGAACACTGACGTTCTAATGTATGAAATCAGTGCTTCTTGCGCAAATACTCTGACGCTCCCGCTCAGGAATAAGCCCTCTTGCGCAAGTGTTCTTGCGCAAAAGGCCAGTGCAGACAGGCAGCCAAGACATTTTGCGCAGAAGCAGGCTAAACAGAAAAAAGCCCTAGTGGCCGCTTGGACGCTCCATACCTGCAGGCAGCTCCGGACTTCCTGGTAACCCGAGACCCCTTAAAGGCAGACGCAGCCTGCAGAGGCCACGAGGCAGAAGCCTTTTTTGCTGCCTCTGCCCAGAGCTGTGCTACGGGGCTCCTGCCGTTCCCAAAAGCCACCAGCCCAGGATGGCCGCTCGGGGGGGGGGGACGACAGCCACCCGCACCCCCAGCGCAGGAGGCCCCAAGGGGCTGAAAACAAAGGGCCCCATCCTGGTCCTGGGGGGAGCTGGAGGCCCTACTGGACCTGTGGGAGGAGGAGGAGGCCCTCCACAGCACCCACTCCCGTCGCCGCAGTGTGGAGATTTTTGACCGCATGGCCCAGGCGCTCTCGCACCAGGGACATCCAGCCCGGAACCTCAAGCAAGTCTGGGCTAAGGTGAAAGAGCTGCGCCTGGGCTATGTCTGGGCCAGCGAGGGCCAGGGGGCAGGAGCCGACAGCTGCCCCCACTACCAGCGGCTCCACCGCATCCTGGGCCAGCCAGCACCCCAGGGACCGTGTGTCCCTGTGGACACCTGCAGGCGCCCCCCCGTCACCAGGACCAGCGAGGCAGGGGAGGAAGATGAGCCAGCCAGTGGGTCGGAGGACGAGCACCGTGACCCTCCAGGCGAAGGCCCCCTCCGGCAGCCCCGATGTCTCCCATGCATCCTCGGAGGCCGGGGAAGGATCCACCTGTGAGTGTTGCACTTTGCACTCACAAGGGTGGGGGGGAGCCAGGTGCCCGGAGGGGGGAGGGGGAGAGCATGTCACTCAGGCCACGTGAGCTGCACGCTGTGTAGCACTAGCAGTATGCAGCACGTGCAAGCACGTGCAGCCTGGTGACCGAGCGGCATGTGGTCGCGGCAGGCAGCTCCAGGGCACGCCTGGGACCGTGCTGCTCTCACACATCCGGCGGGACCAGGGGGAAGGGTGGATGCCGGCTGGAACCAGCCAGGGCCCCAGGGGCTCAGGCCAGAGCCCACACCTCCGCAAGGGTGCAGCACACAGAACAGCTCACTGTTCCATGCCTGGCTGTGTGGCACAGCCAGCTGCTCCTGGGAAAACCGCAGCGTCACAGCCTGTGAGTGCAGCCCCCACTGAGCCCCTCGCCTGCTCCCGGTGTCTTGGCTGGCCCCCCGAGGGAAGTCCCCACTGCGGCCACACATGTCCCTGGGCTACCGTGTGTGAGGGCTAGCGGGAGCGGGAGGGGGAAGCGCTCGGGCCGGCCCTAGGGCCACCTGAGTTTTGCTGCAAGGATGGTACACTCCCCAGTCATTCTCCTGGTTCCGTCCAGGAGACATCCCACGTGATGGGGATCTGAGAGCCCAGACCACGTCTGCCATACGTGCGCCCAGGCACTGTGTGGGGATTCATCTTGCTCCCTGTCAAACACCATTGATTAGCCCAAAGCCTCACAGCCTCCACCAGCAGGGAGTTCCACAGGTTAACACAACACACGCGCCCTCCCACCCCTGAAGGGGCCAGGACACAGACCGGTGGTTACAATACATGGAGGAGGACCCTACTCCCAGGGGCAGTCCTGTATGCAAACATGCAACATGGGGGGGAGGGGGATAACCAAGTGGGCCCAAGCCACACTACTGTGATGTCACCTGGGCTCAGGGGTGGACAGCATGGGGTGTGGGGACAGTGGCCGGGCTGCCTGACTGACCCATCCTTTCTTCTGTTCCCTGCAGCAGGACCAAGCAGGAGCGGGGGACCCTCCAGCCCTGCAGCAGTGGCAGCACCCCCAGCCGCCCAACCACCAAGCCGGCGGGTCCGGCAGTGGGACCAGCTCCTTCGGCGGCATGTGCAGACCGTCGAACGAGTGGAGGCAGCCATCACGCGCCGGGTGGAGGTGGACCTGCAGTGGCGCCAGGAGGCCTGGGGCTTCTTCCAGGCCCAGTGTGTGTGTATGGCAGATGCCATCTCCACCCTCACCGCACACATTAGCCATGCCATACACTATGGCATGGCCTTGCCCCATGCACCCGCCATCCCTCCTCTAGCACTGCCTGTGCCCTCCTGCTCCTGCCCCTCCTGCTCCTGCACCTCCTGCTCCCGTCATGCCCCCTCCTGCTCCTGCCCCTCCTGCCCACCTCCCCGTGCTGCCTGCCCCGACGCGGCCTGACTCCCATGTGCAGGTCCCCGCAGAAGCAATCGCAGGGGCCACCCCTCCCAGCAGTAGTTCCCCCCTCCCAGTTAAGAGCTTCCACGGCCTCCCACCCTACATCTCCCCCCTCCCATTGTAAATAAAAAGTTCAAACGTTGTGTTCAAAAAAACCTGTGTTAGTTGTTTATTGGGAAGTAAGGGGAGGGGAGGAGAGAAGGGTTGGTGATGGGAGGGAGATGTCAAGGGAGACAGAGGCGACCCTACTGTGGGGCCTGGGAGAACATCTCCATCAGGGCCTCTCGGATGCGCACCCCATCGTGGTGCACCTGGCGGATGGCAGCTGTGCAGGGCTGTTCAAAGGCCTGGCCCTTGCAGGGAGGAAGGCCTCCCCCCTCCGCTCCACGAGATTGTGGAGCACGCAGCACGCGGCCACTACCTCCCGGACATTCCGCTCACCCATCTCCAGACGGGTGAGCAAACAACAGAACCGGGCTTTCAGATGCCCGAAGGTGCACTCGACTTGGTTGCGGGCCCAGTTGAGGCGGTCGTTGAACCGGGCCCAGTTGTGGTCCGGCCGCCCCGTGTAGGGCCGCATTAGCAGGGCAGCAGGGGGTAGGCCGCGTCCCCCACAACATATGTTGGTATGGGCACATCCCCAACAGTAAATTCCCACTGGGGGAAGTAAGTGCCCGCCTCCAGCCTGCCAAACAGGCCGGAGTTGCGTAGGATGTGGGCGTCATGTGCCCTGCCGGACCAGCCCGCATAAATGTCCAGGAAGTGGCCATGGTGGTCCACGAGGGCCTGGAGTACAATTGAGAAATACCCCTTTCTGTTTATAAAATGGGCCGCTCGATGCTCCAGGGCATGGACGGGGATGTGGATTGCATCCAGGGCTCCCCCACAGTTGGGGAACCCGAGGGCAGCGAAGCCGGCCACCGTAGCCTCCACATCGCGCAGGCGAATGACTCTCTGGAGCAGGATGTCATTGATGACACGGACGACCTGCAGAAGGGTGCAGAGAAACACAGGGGAACACATCACATAAGGCAGGGTGAGTGCGTGCTTCCTTGCCCCCCGTGATGCCCTCTGCCCTCACACACACACACACACACACACACACTAGGGCCCCCTTGCCCCACGGCCCCTCCTCCCCCCCCACCAGCAGGCCTGTGTAAGGGAGGGACAGCCCAAACCCCTTGGTGACCCAGCCTGGAGTCTTGCCTGCCCCTGGGCATGGAGTGCAGCACCCTCCCCCCGCCCCACTCCCCCTGGGACTTACCTCCATGATGACGGCACCGACGGTCGATCTGCCCACCCCGAACTGGTGTGCCACCGATCAGTAGCTGTCCGGAGTGGCCAGCTTGCAGAGTGCGATGGCAACCCTCTTGTCCACAGGGATGGGTGCCCACAGCCGGGTAGAGCGCAGGGGCGAGCCAGGCACATAGCTCCAGGAACGTCTGCTTTCGCATGCGAAAGTTCCGAAGCCATTGCTGGTCGTCCCATTGCCCCAGGACCAGCCGGTCCCACCAGTTGGTACTGGTGTCCAGTCTCCACAAGGACCTCTGCACGGTGGGGTGGGGATGGCACAGGGACGCCATGGCCTCCCTGGTGAGGGAGTCCAGAGCGATCTGCGCCTCTAGGTCCTGGACGAGGAGTGCAGCAGCCTGGAGCACCAGCTGCAGGCACTCCAAAATGGCCGGAAGGGGCCAGAGCAGGCACAAGGCCACCCCTGGCTCCATGGCACAAAAAACAAGCTAGATTAAAAAAAAAAGCCAAAGGCACTAAAAGGCACAAGGCAGTGGTGTCCAAAAAGGCAGAGGGCAACCATAAAAACTGCTACGGCTGTCAGTCCCTGCAAGAGGTCCTATAGCACGCAGCAGGAGAGAAATGGCTGTCCGGGGAGATCCCTTTAAGCACGTGTCTCAAAGGAGCTCCAGCCTCCGCCCCCGGAAAGGGCTGGTGCCCTTTTGCCCTCTTCAAAATGGTTCCGGGCTTCTGCTTTTGCGCAAAAGCGTCCCGCCAATGTAGACGCGCTTTTGCGCAAAAAGCATCGTTCTTACGATGACTCGTGAACCAATCTAGACGCTCTCTTGCGCAAATACTTTTAACGGAAAACAAAATCATGCCAGTGTAGACGCAGCCCATATGCTTATTCCTCTGCCTCCGAGCATCCAGATGCCCTGTAAGAACACAAAACTATAGGAGATTTCCAGCTGGTGGCCAGCCAGGACTGTATTGAGGCCATCATGTTTCTCTCATCTGAATAAATAAAGTCTCCACACAACCACCAACTTCATTACCTACAACTTTTTTTTACATAGCTCAGCTATGCCAAGTTACATTTACAAACAAAACCCCACATTAAAAGAACATTTAGGCTACAAAGTCAAGGACTCAAATGTTAGAAAATGCCAGAATTAAAATTACTCATGCAACCTTGTTGCAGCTCCTCTCCACATATTCCTTAGGATAACCTTTAATTCTATTATCACATACTATTTTTCCTACAAGACTCCTACTTAATTCAGTGCACAGGAAAGGAATGGATAGCTATTCACTACTTAGTTTTATCCTCATCCATCTCTATGTAGCCCTTCTAATATGCTGCATGCTGTCCAAACCCTGCTCTGAAGTCAGAATTATTAATTTGTGCCTGGGTTTTTCTATGGTGCTCATTACTACAGAATCTGAGAGCTTCACAAGCATTCACAATGCCCCTGTGAGGGGAAGGACTCTATTGTCCCTGTTTCACAGATAGGGAAACTGAGGCACAGAGCTGTTATAAAAAATGTCCTGTCCTTTTGGATGCTCAATTTGGGAAGTTTAGCATCTGATTTTTCAAGCACTTTGCATTTGATAGCACCTTATATGTTCAAAGCACAGCTCCCATTGACTAAAGTCTCAGTTCTGTACTTCTGCAAATCAGACTAGTGGAGCTAGAACCACAAGGAGACAAAGGTTCCCCATTAGGCACATAAGTCCAACATTTAGTAGGGTGAGCATATTTCCATATGCTGCATATGAGACAAATTACTTATAAAATTACTCATAGTCCAGTGAGTTCAATGGCAGTCAATCAGAACCAGAAGAGGATGCCTCAGGGATGGAGTAGCTCTGTAGTCCCTGAGGGCAAGACCCAGGTCATTCGGGGAGAGGATGGGTGAAGAGAGTCTAAGCCACTGCAGGTTTGGGATGGGAATTGCTTTTCCCCCCAACTCCAGAGCCATCATGCAGTTGGGGGCTGTCCTGATGGGCCAGCAGAAGGACTAGTTTGGTCCCATGCACTGCAACTTCACCTGTCAGCCTTGAATACCCACTCCTATAGTAAGGCACTGAACACCCTTCCTTCACCCTCCCATCACTACTGGTGGGAGAACAGCTGGTGAACAGAGATCCAGCCAGCAGCAGGACCTGCCAGTGCTGATGGGGAAAGAGGCAGAAAATATGGGACAATTTGCTCATTTTTAAGAAGTCATGACACCTGCAGGAGGCCTAAAATACAGGACTGTCCCTTTAAAAACAGGACATCTGGTCACCTTAACATTTAGGCCCCCAAGTTAAGGGGCCATAGTATGTAAGTTTCTGCTGGAATGAACTGTGCAACACCACCATAGTCTTGATAACATTGAGCTGCTTATGGCACTGTCACTTATGTCCAAACCTCAGCAGGATCCTCAAAGTAGGCATTCTTCCACTTAGCAATCTAGTAGGTGTTCTCAGAACATGCCTATCAGATCTAGCCTCTCACAGAAAACCAGATCAGGAATTGTCTGGGCTGGAGTGTGCATTGTCCATGAATACTCCATGGTTAGAGCCTACGCTTGGGAATTAGGTTTCTAAATCCCCAAATTTGGAGCAAGTACTTTAATTTGGATGTTCCATATCTCAGGTGAATGCCACACCAACCAGAGGTGGGGAACCTTTTTTGGGTCAGGGTCTGCTGAGCCACAGAAAAATCAGTCGGCCACATACAAGTGAGAAGCAAAAAACCCCAAACAAACCCTCACTGACATGGCCCTGGACTTAGGAGAGACACTTCCCACATTCCTCTTGCACACCCTAGCCAGGGGCTCAGGTTAGTAGACTTTGTGTGCTCCAGCCTCACAGTGGAGCAGCAGGTTGGGGGGGATGGAGCACCAGCGAGTGCTTAGCAATGCTGTGGGGGAGTGGGGGGGGAGCTGAGTTTCTGGGGCCAGGACCAGGCAAGCCAGGGGCCACATCTGGCCACCAGGCCTTAGGTTCCCCACCTCTGTAAGCCATTGGGTATTCTGGCATCTCTCCTGTTGGAGCTATTCCACTTTGTAGACATCATTAAATATTGAGGTACTGACTGTATAGCTTAATGGTTAAGGCACTCAGATGTGCAGTCCCCTGCTTCATTCATTAGGCCACAACTTCTCAATAAGTAAGGCAGGGGCCCTACAAATAGTCTGATTCAGCCACAGAGTAGGTCCTCCCTGCAGGAGGAAGGGATCCAGTGAGAAAATTGAATATTAACATGTAATTAAAGACTGCATGGTAATGCACAGGGGACCTCATTATGATCATCTAGCAAGTTGTTTGGCTACAATTCTGCAGTACCATCCCACTGCCTGTTCTCATGCACAATTACCAGATTTACACACACGGTTTTGGTGCACATGTGCATTGCTGGAAGTGCACCATTCTATGCACATCTTGGACACAGGTGATGTTTTTCTTCTTAGAGACAGACCTCTATATGGTTTCCTCATACATGCTTTTCTTCTACACTTAGTAATGATACTTACCTTCTTTTGTAAAGCGCTTGAGAGACACTGATGAAAATCACTATACGAGAGCTATGTATTATTCATTTTTACTGATGCCTGGATAATTTGCTATGTACTCATAGCTCACAAATGTGAGTTACTTAATATCGAAATGGGCTAAAGTAAATGATTAATTCAGGGGGGAAATTAATATACTCCATTCTTAGAACACTGCTTTATTCTTTCTGTACAGGAACATAAAAATCAGAAGCAATACGTAATACAGAATATAGTTTTAATTTGTAAAATCAAATTATCATATTTGTAAAATCAAATTATCATAATTGTAAAATAATATGATTTATTCACATGAATATTAATAATAAATAAGACTTTATAATGCATATTTATACAGAGAGATCTCAGTCTTATTAGGCCCACTTTACAGCTGATAAACAGAGATGCAGATGCATACATTTGGTTTAATAACTAATCAAGCAAAGTCAATTTTCAAAATTGAAGTAGAAATTTTAAAAAACATCTCAAGTCAGAGCTGCTAGCCCAGTCCCCCACAACACACACAGAGGTTATGTCTATACTAAGATACACAACTTCAGCTACGTAAATTGCGTAGCTGAAGTCAAAGGACCTTAACTCAGCTTTTGGCGCTGTCTAAACTGCAGTAAGTTGAAGGGAGAACACTCTCCCTTCGACTTCCCTTACTCTTCATGAAAGCAGGACAACCAGCATCGACCCTCTCAGTTTGAATTAGCTGTCTTAACTAGACCCGCCAGTTCGAACCCTGGAAAATCAGCAGCTTCAATCTTCCTCTGTAGTGTAGACATATCCAGACTCATTGGAAAGGAGTGTTGACTATGTCTTTTAAAACATTTCTTGATTGTGTGGTACTACTTCTTTTATCTAGTATTTACTGAAAGTGCGTATTCTGCAATAAACACAGCCTTTTAATGTATTTGAAATTTTCATACATAAAAGCAAGCTAATGCAGGGAGATAAAGAGATAAGTTCTTTCTAATCGTGAGGACAGAAAACCATATGAATTCCTCCTTATTTCAAAACAACAGTATTCAAGTCATATATTTCAGGTAAATACAGGCAACCCCTGACTTGCGACCACCCGCCCTGCGACTCTCCGCATTTACGGCCGCCCTCCTCCAGGAGCCGCGGGGCCGCCTACCACCTGGTGCAGCCCCTGGCTGGCTGGCTCAGGGTGCCGTTCATGCCGTGGGGCTCCCTACTGCTCAGTGCAGCCCTCAGCCGGCTCATGGCACCTTTTGCACCACACTGCATGGCTGCCTACCACCTGGCGCAGCCCCCGGCCAGCCGGCTCATGGGGCCGTTCATGCCCCGGGAACACCTACTGCCCTGCAGAACCCCCTGGCTCCAAGAGGCAAAGCGGGCCAGGAACAGAATCCCCGTTCTTAACATTGCCCCTATGGTCAATAAGGGTTCGAGTTACGAGGGCCCGACTTATGATGGTTCTCCGGGAACCAGTTATTTCGGAAGTGTGGGGGTTGCCTGTAGAAAGATGGCCAGTGAGAGACTCTTGCACAAGATTAAGATTCCTATGCAGCAAATTCAGCTACTGAGTCAACTTCCCTCAGTTTTTAAAGACATCCCATGGGCCAGAATGAAAAATAGGATTGAGTTACACTACTTTCAAATCTTAAGAACATGGTTTAAAAATAGTAAACAGGTGTGGAGGAGCACATGGATCAGACAGACACATCCCTAAGCGGAAGTTCTATTAATAGACATTTTCTGTGTCCTAGTAAAGAGGAGAAGATGGAAGATGATAAAATATAGGTAAGATCTGATGAGAAACAGCCAAATGAAAAAGATGGGGAATAAGCAAGGTGCCGAGCATTATAGAATAGACTCAATGGTGTCTTCAGAGACCGTGGATTTGCAGTTTAGTAGGCTCTCAAAGTGTTTCTTCTAGCATTGTTTCATGATTGCCTTGCCCTTGAGGAGGATGGAGCCATCCTTGGAACATAAAGGAGCTCGGTCTTTGAAGCCTGGTCCATATACAGCTTTTATTGCTTGAAAAAAGCTTCTCACATAATCCTGGACATTTGAGGCCTCTTTGCCACCACTAACTGCCTTTGGACTTCATAGCATCATAGGACTGGAAAGGACATCAAGAGGTCATCTACTCCAGTGCTGCCATGAGTGTGGGGGGGCTAAATATTATCTAGACAGGAGTGGGCAAAATATGGCCCATGGGCTGCATCTAGCCTGCCAGACATCTTCTTTCAGCCCTCTATGACCCTCCAGGCCAGAGCCAAGGAAAATGATCTGTGGCCTCGAGGGACAGTCAGGCACTCTGCTTGCCTGCCATAGCCAGGAGTGCTGGAACAATTTTTGTAGGGGGAGTGCTGAGATCCATTGAACCAAGCAGTAAACCCTGTGTATAATGGAAATCAATTTAAGCGAGAGGGAACTGCAGCAACTCCAGCACTCCTAGTTGCAGCACCTATGGCCATAGCCCCAACAATGCCACTCCCCAAAATGCCAGGGCTAGAGGCTCCTGGCAAGAGTATCTCTGCGTACCCCCTGGGGGGAAGGGAGACAGCAGGTGTCCACATGCTGCCCCCACTCCCAACACCATCCTCACAATGGCTATTGGCTGGAAACCAGCCAAAGGGAGTTTTAGGGGCGGTACTTGCAGGCATAGGCAGTATGCGGAGACCCATATAGAGGTCTGTCTCTAAGAAAAAAACCAAACAAACCCACCTATGTGGTTTCCTCATACATGCTTTTCTTGTATTGTTCCTTATCTAGACTGTTCCTGGCAGGTGTTTGTCTAACCTGCTCTTAAATCTCCAATAATGGAGATTTCATATCCTCCCTAGGCAATTGATTCCAGTGTTTAACCACCAAGACAGTTAGGAAGTGTTTCCTAATGTCCAATCTAAACCTCCCTTCTTGCAATTTGAGCCCATTGCTTCTTGTCCTCTTATAAGAGGTTAAGAACAATTTTTCTCCCTCCTTCTTCTTGTAACAATCTTTTAGGAACTTGAAAATGGTTATGTTCCCTTCAGTCTTCTTTTCTTGACTAAACAAACCGAATTCTTTCAATATTGCCTCGTAGATTATGTTTTCTAGACTTTTAATCATTTTTGTTGTTCTTCTCTGGACTTTTCCCAATTTGTCCCCATCTTTCTTGAAGTGTGGCACCCAGAATTGGACACAATACTTCATCTGAGGCCTAATCAGCACGGAGCAGAAAGGAATTACTTCACTGGGTCTTGTTTAAAACTCTCCAGCTAATACATCCCAGAATGATGTTCGGTATTTTTGCAACAGTGTTACAAACTCAAATTTAGCTTTTGGCCCTCTATGACCCCCACATCCCTTTCAGCAGTACTCCTTCCTAGGCATTCATTTCCCATTTTATGTGTGTAAATGATGGTTCATTCCTAGATGGAGTACTCTGCATTTGTCCTTCGTGAATTTCATTCCTGTTTCCTTCAAACTTTCTTCCATTTGTCCAGATCACTTTGCCATACTTTCTCTCTTCCCTATGCAGTAGAACAGTTTGCTCTTATGCCCATAATAATGTCTCTTTGGACAACTGCCAAATCTCAAACTGTTTCCTCTTAGACTTGCTCCCCATGGGATCATATGTAGCAACTCCTTGAGTTGCTAAAGTCTGCCTTCCTGAAATCCATTGTCTTATTTTTCTGTTGTCGCTCCTATACAGTTCCTCTATCATTTCATGATTACTTTCACCAAACTGCCTCCATTTTCAAATTCTCAGCCAGTGCCTCCCTATTTTCAAAATCAAATCTGGAAAAGCTTCCATCCAGTAGCTTCCCCGCCCTTGCTCCAGGAAACTAGGGGCTGGCACTAGCCGCAGGGATCCACCACCCTCTTCCCCTGCACTCACTGGCATCTGTGGGGGGAGCAGAGCTCCCCCAGCCACCAAATTGCTCTGCTACTACCAGGGAATTGGAGAGGGGAGAGCAAAGCAACGGGGCTGCCTTGCTCTGCTTCCCCCATCGCTGCCAGTGAGTGTGGGGGTGCCAGACCCCTTCTGCAGGTGCCAGGCCTTCCCCCACTAAACTCCTGACAGCTACTGGATGGGCCTTCAAAAGAGAATTAGACAAATTCATGGAGGTTAGGTCCATCAATACTTATTAGCCGGTATGAGTAGGAATGGTGTCCCTAGCCTCTATTTATCAGAAGCTGGAAATAGATTACAGGGGAGGGATCACTTGATCATTAATTATCTGTTTTATTCACTCCCTCTGGGGCATCTGCATTGGCGGCTGTTGGAAGGGCTGGATGGACCTTTGGTCTGATCCAGGATGTCTGTTCTTATATTCTTCCTGCCCATAGCATCTGGGAGGCATGCAACCCCTCCCCACACACATCACCCCTGGCCTCATTTTTTCATTGGTGAGAGGAATCTTTTCTAGTTACAGAATGCCATTCTCTTCTGTTGAATTAATACTAGCATAACCTCATTGTTTTTATCAAACCAGTTGTGATGCCGATTAATGGAATTTTATATTGTTTCAGCACCTTTTGACGATGCCTTACAATTATGGAAAGCAAAATACCAAGTTCTATCCCTATTTTGGAGTATGCTGATATTATGCAATAAACCTAAAATGAGAGTCCAGTATTCATCACTTTCACATACAGTGACCCGCCCATTGTCAACTGCCTACATTACATCTGCTGTTCAAGCACAGGAAATGACAGATTTCAGGGAGATCCAGATCTAAGTAAGCCTCAGCAGACATTAGTTTCTTCTTCTGATAACATTCCATTTGCCAACGAGGCAGGATTAGTCTGCTTTCCTGGAGGGCCTTTTTAGCTACACAATGTTATACTCAAAGAATAGGAGCTGGGTTGAGTTGATTCCCATGCAGATACAAATCATACTCCCAGAAGAGGAATACTACAAAGGGCAGCAGAAATCCTGAGAGGAATGGAGCAAAGGAAGAGATAAAGAGAGGCTATAAGCCTACAGCTTCTATTGCCCACTGGAGACAGAACTTTTTTTTTTTTCATGAGAGACCAAAGGGCAGTAAACCAACATGTATCAGCAAACAAAACACTGCAGAGTTATTGAAGGTAGCAAAAGCACAGTCAAATGTAATAGGCAGTCTGGATATTCCTGTATTGAGACAAATTTCAGTGGAGCAAAATCGTGCCATCTGCTGGTGGAATAGTCTAAAACCTGGCAGATCTGGGCCAGGAGGTGACACTTAGCGGACGTGGAAAAGGAGAGCTGTCTCCATGGCATTGATTCCTTGATAATTTCCTCCTATAAATTATTTTTTTGCTTTATTGAACCCCATTTTTGTTCATTTGAATCAATTTAATGAAGGTTTAATCCTACCCTCCGAAGTATTTGATTGCTCCCAGATTTGTGTCCTTTACTAGTAATTTGATTAGCATATTTGCCACTTAATCTTCCAAGTTGTTAATGAAAATACAATAGAATACTGTATTTGGAGTCAGCCCCTATGGCAGACCCACCTGAGGTCTCCTCTCAGATTCACAGTCAGCTATTAATATTTTTACTCTCTGCATTACACTTTCTAAACTAGATGTATATATATCATTGTTTTAACAATCTCATATTTCTTGTTTACCTACAAGAGTCCAAGGAAATTGTCTTAAATGTCTCTATATAATTGAAATATGTACAAACAATACATGAAAAGGAGTTGTGAGGGGCAAAAAAACTAAAACTAATTAGTTTTCAAAGGCACCCTTATGCTTATACAATGAAGAGTCATAGGGCCTAGTATTCAAGACTATACTTCATGGTCTTTATTACACCTATCTAAGAGCTCCACAGGACTATTACTGATCTGGTGCATCCAGGTTAATTGCAGTTAACCAGCTTGTGACAGGGCAGTGTGTGCTCCTTCCTGACCTCAGTCTGATCTTTAAGGGCTTGATGCATGAGGACATTGTCTCTGAGGCAGGAAACATGACCTGAAAGGGCCAGTTGGCAGCAGGCAATAATGACTTAGTCTTCTAAGCCAGTTTTCAATTATATATGCCCATCATTGGAGTTGCTTCTAAGCTGCGGGGCTGCCTAATAAGTCCTGCACAGGGGCTCAGGACTGCCATGCAGGAAGCTACCCCAACTGGGGAAGAGACCCCTGTACTCCAGCCACAGCAGCTCTCAGATGAGGATGGACAAGTGCACTTCTCCCCCGCCACAGCAGCTTCCTGCTGGCCCTGCTGCTGCTGGAAGAGCATTCCTGTCCTATGGCCCCAGCAGGGAGCTGCTGTGGCCAAGGAAGTGCACTTCTCATCTGGTCCCAGCAGTGAGCTGTTGCGGCCAGGGGAGAGACGCACTACTTCAGCCCCAGGAGCAGGGCCAGATTAAGAAAGTGTCTTTATGGGCTATAGCCCATAAAGCCTCTGGTTCTGGGCCAGCCCTTCCTGGCAGGGGGAGGCATTCCTGTGGATGCCATGTGCTGACATTTTCCCACCCCCATCCTCACTGGGCACTTAGTTGGGGCTGGGAAGCTCTATCCCTGCACTAACTTCAACTGGAGGCTCCACCCCTGCAGCTCCCATTGGTCAGGAATCCTGGCCAATGGAAGTTCCGAGGGATGGTGCCTGTAGGTGAGGGTAGGGCAGCATGGGCTGCAACGAGCCACCTGTTTTCCCACCACCACCAAATGGGAGCTACCCCACATAGGCACCCACACATCAACCTCTGGCCCCAGCCCTGAGCCCCCTCTTGCATCCTAAGTCCCTAATTTCCTCCAAGACCCCACTCTTCAACCCAGAGCCTCAGCCTTGAGCCCACTCCAGAACCCTAACTCTCTCTCCCAGACCCCAGCCTTTTGTCATGAGCCTACTCCTGCAATCCAAACCCTTTGTCCAGCCTGGATTCCCCTCCTGCACCCAAAATGCCTTATCCCCAGTCCCACCCTAGATCCCACACCCCCAAAACCCTCATCTCCCCCCCAGCCCTGAACCCCCTCCCACATTCTGATCTCCATCCTCACTTCAGATCATCCATGTGCAGAATGAATTTTGCTATGTGCACCAATATTCACCTGGACACAAAGTCTGAGGGAACCCTGCCTGTCACTGATAAAGTCACACCATCTTATACCGCTAGTTGCTGTTGGCAGCACATATGAAAAGCATCCACCCTCCTGATGTCCTCGTCAGGCAGCATCCATATTTCAGGTTCATGTCAGGATCAGAAGTACACAGGTTTTAAACATTCTTTTGTATATAGTTTCTCCTTCTTTTGGCTTCAGACGCTCTACAGATCCTTCATAGCTGAGGCTGCTAAACTAATTCTCCTTCTGATGTTTGGCTGGCTGCACTCGTTTGATGACAATTTTTCTGCATAGATAGATGAAGTCATCCCCTACTTCCACAGTTTGTCCAGAAGCACAAATGACTTATATCACAACTGACACTCTGGACTTCTCTTTTTGCCCTAGAAACCCTTAATACTAGGGCAGATGTCTTAAACTGAAAGTGGTCTAGTGAGACTATGACCTGACCAAAGAGGGACACAATCATCCACATTATCTAGGTCAGTAGGGTACATCTATACAGCAATGTTATTTTGGAATAACTGACATTATTCTGAAATAACAAAAAGTGCATGTACACTACAAGTCTTTATTTCAAAATAAGGTCAGTCTGGAGGACTTTACTCTGACTCATGGTAACCCTCATTTTACGAGGAGTAAGGGAAGTCAAAGGAAGAGTGTTCTTCCTTCGACTTCCTGCTGCGTAGACAGTGGCAAAAGCCGAATTAAGCTGTTTTGGCTTAAGCTACGCAATTGAAGTAGCTGAAGTTGCATAGCTTATTCCGACTTGAGCCCTGCTGTGTAGATGTACCCTAAAGAGGCTGAACCAACAGTTATAGGGTACGTCTAGACTACAGGCTTTTGTCGACAGAGGCTTTGTCGACAGATATTGTCGACAAAGAGCGTCTGGACTACATCCAGTTCTGTCGACAAAGCAAGCCGCTTTGTCGACATGAGAGTGTAGATGCAAAGGACAGTGTAGATGCAATAACACCTTCTGTCGACAGAACGCGGTAGAATGAGGTTTACCGCCGTCGACAAAACTGCCGAGGTGTGTCGATGTTATGTCGACAGAACTCGGTGGTAGTGTAGACGCACGTATAGTTTTGTTGACAAAAGTCCACTTTTGTCGACAAAACCCTGTAGTCTAGTCACACACATAGTGATATTTGAAGAGATATGTTAAGGAGCCAATCCATTACACAGCAGTACTGGGCTGGAGCCAGGACACATACCTGCTTCATGCTGAATCTAGTGTGACTGTTGTCAGAACTCTGGGGCCCCCAATACACCTGTGCCCCTGATTCATTATGTAGATGTTCAGTTAGCCTCCACGGGGTGGGCAATAATTTTTGAGCAGGGGCCACTTCACAGATTTTTTAAGTGGTCACAGCATCGTCTGAAGGGGCATGGCCTCTGACGGAAGGGGCGGAGCTTTTAAATAGAAGTTGAAAGAGCTCGCTCCTCCCCAGTGGCTCTCAGCCATCAAGTTAGCCAGAGACGGGAGCTGCAAGCCGTTTCAATTCCTGCTATTTAAAGGGCTTGCAGCTCCGGGCAAGCCCTTTAAACAGAAACAGTTAAAAGGGCTCGCAGCTCTGGCACCAACATGTTGCCTGGCAGCCACAGGGAAGGTGTGAGGCCTTCAAATAGGAGCAGTTGGAAGGGCTCCTGTGGCTCCAGCTCCCAGGCAATGCGCTGGTGCGGGGCCTGAAACAGCCACGCAGGCTGGCTCAAAGCCCTAGGCAGGTCGGATCCAGCCTGCTGAGTGGCTTTTGCTCACCCCTGGCATATCAGGAACAATGATGCTCTGCAGGGACTTCCACAAGGCAGCACTGTCAACAGAGTCAAACGCCGCCTTTAGGTCTATATATGCTTTCAAAGACTGTTTAAATTCATGCTGGATCTCAGATAAAAGACAGAGCAAGCACATAATCCAATTGCTAAAGATCATGGCATTTCACAAGGAGAAGCTAGAATTGGACAAGTGTAGCATCCGTTACGTCTTTTCCAGGAACAGAGAGTAGAGTTCTACTGCTAGTGTATGGGCTTTCTCCCTTATGAAGGGAGATGGTAATCTGTTCCTCCCACTCCATTAGTAACTTCCCAGTACTCCAAGCCCAGACAAAAAATACTGCTGTAATATTACACTTATGTACTCTGTGGTGCACATGAAAAGTTCAAGCATTATGCAGTTGGCTGTGGTAGCACACCCACTTTGCAGTATTTTTAAAGCAGAATGAACCCGTTCAAACACAGGAGCATTTATACAAGTTTGAGGGGACTGAGATTGCATTTACTGCTAATGTAATAGAAATGACGAGTGCTTTTTTTTGTTTAAAAAAAAAAAAGGTGCCGGTACTCCAGGGGAAAAGTTGTTGAGTTCTGACTGGAGGTGCTGGCACTGCATCTGGAGGTGCCAGTACTGCGTACTGGGCAGTACCATCACAAAAAAAGCACTGGAAATAACTGCACACATTTATGGTAAAGTTGCTTGTGGTGCTGTAGGGTAGGGTAGGGCTCAACAGTCCTAGGTCACTTCCTTTTTGTCTTATGTTCCTAAAGGCTCATGCTTCAGGGTTTTAGCCAGTCACTACAGGGGTCAGGAAAGGAACCCTCCTCTCCAAATGTATTCTCTTCTTTAATAATCATTTCCTTCCTCTGAAGCATCATGAATTGCCACAGCTTGAGACTGGGCAGTAGTTTGGGCAGGGTGAAGGGACAGGACTTTCATGTGCTTGGCTGGCTGGTTGTTGTTCACCTGTGCAGGGTCTAACTGATCACCATCCGTGGGGTCAAGAAGAAATTTCCCCCTAGCTCACATTTGCAGAATGTGGGTGTGGATCACTTGCCAGGATTATTTAGGTACATGTATCCCTGACATGGTGGAGGCTATAGGCATTGCTACACCCTGGTCCTTTCTGTTCCCTGCCTGTGACACATAATAGTCTGATTTCTTTTAGGCTATAATATTTTGGGCTAATTTCAGTAGCTGTGTTTAGAATATATGCTTGTGCCAGTTAGAAGGAGAAATTGGTGATGAGCCAAGTACTACTTTGATGGAGTCCTGTTTATTTACAAAGAATGTATGAAGTCCTGGTTCTTTGAAAACAGGAGGTGACAGGAAATATTTTCTTTGCTCATAACTCCAAAGCTCTTTTCAGTCAGTACTCAAGCCTGGAACCTCTCCCCATAAGCTCTTCCTTGTGCCATGCTCCCTGTGAAATTCTGCTGCCTACTTGACCTTCTGCTCCTCTCTGAGGTGTTTCTCACTGGTTCTTTTCCCCCTCTCCCCCACATACACACCTAATCCAATCTATCTCCTGCCCCTGAATTTTATATTAAATCCCAGAAGAAGCCCCTTTCTTGTGCCACATAGCAAATTATTTATCACCTATATTCAGCCTGAACTCTTATAGGCTAACCTACCAGTTTTAAACTAGTGTTACGTAACTTATAACATTAATGTCAAACCTCTTCTGCATTCTGTAGCAGTATGAACATTATAGAATTGAACTGAAATGGCAGATATTAATGCATAAGCCTGAAAGCTGAAGCATTTTTCCTTCAGTTAGAGCCATTTTACAAAACAAACCCCATTATTAAAATCGTCCTTAACTTCATTTTAAATTTCAGAAACTGAGTTAGACACTTATAGCAATAAACGCAACAAACAACTGGACGTGCCAGAAGAAATAACTTCCATCATCAACTATATTTAAGATTTTTTGGCACAAAACAGAAGCCAAAGGGAAAGTTTCTTTTCCACATAGGTATGCTCTCGATATGGTGATTATGGGCCTCATACAAGGAAGAGTTTGCCTAAGAAAACTGAGGGCATCACTGGATAAAACCCTACTGAGGCAGTGCTCTAGACACTCGGTTCTCCAGCTCATGATTTATTCAGTTAGAACTACATTGTAAATAAGCCATGATGCGTATCTGCACTGCCTGAGGAGTTATTCTGGCTCAAAAAAAAAAAAAAAGCCTCCTCGGAAGGGGGAATTCCCTAGCTGTGTTTTCAGGATGAACTCCCTCACCATACTGCAGAGCCCGTCAGCTTTACTGGTCAGGGAATAGCAGTGCGGAGCCACAGCTCCCTGTACTCCTCTCTGTGGGAGGAACATCAGATGCATAGACCCTGCTTTCTATACCACGAGAAGACTTGGTAGCCCTGCAACAGGGATGGGGAACCTTTTTTGGGTCAGGGGCTGCTCACCCACAGAAAAATCAGTCAGGGGGACATACACAAGTGAGAAGGAAAAAACACCTCGCCCCCCCAAAAAACAAACAAACAAACCCTCCTTGGCATGGCCCTGCACTGAGAAGCAGAAAGACACTCCCCACATACCCCTCGCAAAATAGAGTCTGGGGCGGCCCAGCCTAGTAGATTTGTGTGCTCCAGCTCCATGGGGGAATGGTGGAGGGGCTGGAGCACCAGCGTGGGCTCCCCAATGCTGGGGGGCAGCCCTGAGCCTTGGCGGCCAGATCCAGGTAAGCCAGGGGCCACATTAGGCCCCCGGGCCTGACGTTCCCCACCCTTGCCCTACAATTAGAGTTGAGGAATTATTAACTCTTCTACTATTTCCCTGTTTAGGAGCATTAAGATAAGTCTCATTCCAACCCTGAAATGACTTTGTCAGGAAAGCTGATGAGCAGGACTTGGTTTTAATTTGTGGTGTCTGAGCATTTAAAAATCAGATTCTAAAAGTAAGCAGTGTTGTCTTCAAGTCATCATTGTCAAGTCCAAGTCGAGTCTCAAGTCAGTACAGTTCAAGTCTCAAGTCGAGTCTCAAGTCCCTAAAGTCACTTTCAAGTCAAGTCCCAAGTCGAGTCTCAAGTCTTAATTTTAAAAATGTCAAGTCACTTTTGTACAAGCCATCAATATCGGCATTTTCAGACAATTTTTTCACCAAGTCGATTTAACAAAGTTAGCAAGTCTCAAGTCACAAACAATGAACCCGAGTCGAGTCTCAAGTTGAGTCACCTAGGCACAGGGACGGCCCGTGAGTCTAGGCAGACTAGGAGGTCGCCTAGGGCGCCACTGGCCCGGGGCCCAATGATGATGTCATGGGGTGCCCGGGCGCCCCGTGATTACGTCACGGCCATTGACGGCCGTGCACGCGGGGGCGCCGATCGCGCCTTCCGCCTGGGGCACCAGCTGCCGCAGCCAGCCTCAAGCCACTCCTGCCTAGGCGACTTAAGTCGGACTTGAGTTCAAGTCGTGGGACTTGAGTCAACAACTCTGAAAGTAAGTCTTACCTGAATACTACCTTCCTGCTGTGTAGTTCAAAATAAACACTTTGAAGATGTCAGAGGGCCTAGAAACAATCACAGAGAACTAAAAAGGAGATATATCTAGGAAACATTGGAATGTTGGCTAACACACTGAATAGGCACTCGCAGAAGGGCCTATTGGCACGTAATGGCTTCACTTGTGCACTTTGATTAGACTTTGTTGCCCCATCTCTAAAATAATCCTTACCTACCTCATAAGGTATACATGAATATTAATTTAATGTTAGTAAAGGACTCCACAAATCATCATTAGAAAGTGACACAAGTGCAAGGTCTGATATAAAATCACAGTGGGGCCCTTCTCCTTGGGCCATATAGCAAACTATTTTCCTATATACCCCAAATGAAGGGGGACAGGTTGACGCACCAGTTTCAAAATAATTTTCCTAATCTATAACAGTGTTTTTTAATCTCCTCTGCATTTTGTAGCAGTATTGGCATTATAGATTTGAACTGAAACAGCAGATATTAAGGCTTATGCTTCACAGCTAAAGTATTTTTCCTTCCCTGTAATATTATTACAGATGGATTAATTGGTATCTAATAAAATAACCAACTTACAACTTGAAACAAATATTTTTTGCTGTGTGAAGCACTCACTGTAGTGATGAGTGCCAAAGAAAAACCCATTAGAAAATTAATAATGCCCTGAGCTGGAGCACGTACAGCACAGATGGAATCTTCAGAGAATCTAGCTGCCAAACTAACAAGTCTCCATACTGAATTGCATGCTAACTGAAATTCCCAGAGGCTCATAATTTGGCCAAATAAGGCTGATTTGCACAGAAACAGCAAAAAGGCAGTTCCCTGCCACGAGGCCATTGCGGGGGGAGGGGGCAGTAGGGGGAGTGGTGATGGTGTGTCTCCCAAAGCATGGGAGGGCTTGTGTTTCTCATTGCAAACATTTTAACAAAATGGGCAAGACTATATGGTTGAACTATTTTTGCTCATTTGCCCCCTCTAAAAACAGCCTTTTCCTATGGCAGATACCCAGCATACAGATTTTCACCCTGAAGCACTTTTAAAGTTTGTCACAGTTCTAAACAACTAAAACCAGAGCCATATAATAGGGAATGCCAGATAACCTATCATAGATAGCACTACCTGCTCTAGTTGTAACAAGAAAGCCCCCCATCTCCTAAGCTGCTGCATGTCAGAGGATCCCATGCCTATATAACCCTTAGTCCCACTGACATCAGCTTGCATGGCTGGAATCTAAATGAAGTGGAAATTTACTTTAACAGTATTTAGCCCTTTCCACAACAGCTTTGCCAGCAAAATTTCCTTTAGAAAAACTTTCGAAAATGGCTGGGCCATATTTTAAAATTATTTTAGGGGATCTTTTGGGGGTTGCTTTCAACTATCCCATGCAGAATGAAGGTCACACTTTCTTTTTTGTTTATTTCATTGGCGGACTGGCGCTTTCCTTGGGCGGGAAAACAAAGCGGAGCAAAGAACTTCTTTGAGGAGGAGCAAGAGCTTCTCAGTCGGACACCGCGGGCGGGAGGCAGGGCGAGCCTGGAGAAGGGCGTAAAACTCCGGGGGGGAGAGCGCGAGGCCGTGTCCCGCCGGCCGGGGGCGCCGAAGCGGCAGTGGATGACGGATGCAGGCAGCCGTGCCAGGAAGTTGCTGGTCCGGCCCGTGTGCGGGCCCCCGGGGAGCGGCCGAAGCGGAGCAGTCGCTGCTGCGGGAGCAGGGAGGGCCGGGTCGCTGCGCACGAGCCGGAGCGGAGACTCGGTCCCCAGGCAGCGGCGCCCTGCCCGGCTGGCGGCAGAGGGTCGGCGCGTTAGCAGCTCTGTGGTGCCCCTACTCGGCTTCCCGGGAGCCCGGCGCTGCGTTGCCTTGAAGAGACCCAGGGTAAAGCGACCGCCCAGCGGGACTGAGCAGCGGCCGCTCTCCTGGAGCCACCAGGACGCTTGAGCGGGGCGCGCCACCGCGTCTCTGCACGAGTGGGCGGGTGTCGGTCGGTGGAGCCGGTGTGAACCTCGTAGCCCCGAGCCTGGGCCACGCAGGTGAGAGCAAGAGGGCCCTTTGGCGTAGCGATAGCCGGTTCACGGCCAGGCGCTGGCAGCAGAAGAGCTTTTGATAAATTACTCCGCAAAAGGCGGGGGGGGTTTCCAAAGAAAAGTTGCCCCCTACGTGGTGACCAGCGCGTGTGCGCCATTTGAGTCGTCTCCCCAATAATACAGTCAGACCCGTGAACTGAGTGATTCTAAATCAGAAGTGGCTGTCTGGAGATGCTGTCCTTCCACCATTGATTTCATAGGCTTCCCGTGATGGAGACACCGACTCCGTTTCCCCTCGGAATTTATTATTCATACAGTTATTTGTATGATTGTACCCAGGAACTCCAGTCTTGAACCAAGACCCTACTGGGCTAGGTACTGTACCAACCCAGCAAAAAGAGGGTCCCCTGCCTGAAAGCGCTTACAATCCAAATACAAGACAGCAGAGGATGGGTGCATAAAGATGGACTGCAAGAAGAAATACAAAGAATCAATATTTCAGCCAGTGGCCTCAATATCAAGCAAGGTACCTCCTGTGGCCGTTGTAAGCATCATGGGAAAGGGGAGTTTGCAGATGGGTTAGGAGGAGGATAAGAGATAATGAGTTTTGGGGCAGTTTATGGCAGCTGCCTTTTCAGGCATAATGGAAAGAAGCGTGCAGGTGTGTGTTTGAAAATTAAACAAGTGAGCAATGGAAACTAATGCTGTGGGCCAGCTGAAAACAGCAAAGGGACTTTCAATGATGAATGAGAACAGATAGGCAGAGTGGGGACAGTTAAGGCTATGTTTTAGTCATGAATATTATTAGTGGAAATCATGGACAGATCACAGGAAGTAAACAAACATTCACAGCTGCTGACCTGTCTAACTTGTACTATAGATTAGGGAGATAAAAGTGTAACTGATCAAATGGTTAACTGATAAATATGAGCTTATTGGTTTCCATAACCATTACACACCGGCTCCCAGCCCCAATCCACTTCAGTGCAGGGCGGGGGCTGGAAGCGGGGCGTCAGATGGTGTGTGATGGGAGCTGGCTTAAAACCTGACTCCCGGCACACACTGCCCCCCAGGGAGCCAGCTACTGCTGCCTCTATATCAGTGGCAGCAGCCAGCTCCCCAGGAGTGGGCTGGCAGGTGCAAGCCAGTACACATAAGGAGCCGGCTTCTGGCTAGGGATGTTAAATATAGGTTAGTTGAATAGTTGAGTAACCTCATGAAATTTTATCAGTAGTTGACTATCTGTAGTCCCCGGGGCCAGCAGCCAGTGTATCAAAGGCAGCAGTGCAGGGTGCCAGGTGAGATCTGGTCCATGAGGGGAGGCAGTTTAAAAAACAGTTCCCTTTGCGGACCACCTGCCTGTCGCCCTCTGCTGCTGCTTCTCCCTGTTTAGGGGCGGTCTGAACTGCCGGACCCAACGTGAGCCAGAACTGAGGTGGGCTGCCTGCCCGGCCAGCTCTTAATACACTTGAAATGCAAAGCTGAAACTGGGGTAAATCTTGGACCCAGCATGAGCCAGGACTGAGCTGGGCCATCTGCCTATCTAGCTCCTAATACACTTTAAATGCAGAGCCACAGCAGGGGTCGGTCCTGGACCCGCCGCAAGCCAAGATTGAGCCAGGCTGCTGGCCAGCCTGCTAAAAAATGTACTGGCAGGGTGAGGGAGAGAGGGAAATGCATGTAGTCTAAAGCAAAAGCTTATCGGTTAATGATAATTGGTTTATCGACTATACATCCCTACTTCTGGTATACACTGACTCCCGCCCTTCGGGCTCTGCAGTATAAAGATTAAACTGCAGAACCCACAGCACATCCGGCTCCCGGCATGCACTGGCTGCCAGCCCTGCTCTCAAGGAGCTTGCTGGGCTGCAGACTCTGCAGTATAAGCTTTATGCTGCAGAGCCCACAGTGTATAATGGCTAAGATTTTTTTAATGGTTACATGGTTCCCTAGTTAACCACTTTTTAACATCCCTTACTATAAATACCCCAATAGTGCTTTGTGGAGTTAAGGGGTGCTGCTGCTGCTTCTCTGGGAATGTAGGGGGGCCCCGGGACTGCTGCTGCTCCAGTGTCCCCTGGGGCACATTACTTGGGGCCATCCAAGCAGCGGTCAGTGCATCTGGTCCTGGATCTGTCCCAGCTGCTGAGCCACACTGCAGCTGCAGAGGTCAGAGATTCCACAAAGTCACATAATCCACAACAGACTCCCAGCTTTAGGGATAGTCTGGAAGGGCTTTGAAAGGGAAGATGAGAAGTTTATGTTTAGTATGCTAGAAAAGGTGGAAGTGAGTAGAAGGATATCAGTGAGAGGTGAAATGGTCATAGTGACAGATTAGGAAAATTATCTTTGCAATAACATTCTGACTGTATAAGAGCAGGCCAAGATTGCATTTGTGAAAGCCACAGAAAAAGATGTTGCAATAATCGACAGAAAATGACTGGACAAAAATTTTAGGTTTGTGGATGGATTGGAAAGGCTATAGCTTATGTAGAAAGAATCTGCAATACTTAGAACTAGAGATGTCAATGTGCAGTCGACTACCCGATTTACTGATAAGCCTAGGCTTATCAATTAATCCTGTCAGCTACACACACTTCCCCGCTTGCTGCCTATGTATGGGGACAGTGGCAGCTGGCTTCCCATGAGCACCAGATCCCACAGAGCTGATTCCTGGCTTGCACCCAGTCCTGCTACCCATCTGCTTCCTTCCCCTGCCTTCCACTCAGCGGAGATGGTGCTGGAGGGAGCCAGCTTTTAAGCCAGCTTCCCCCAGCATCAGCTCCTGCTCCCCCCCACTTTGCTGCCTCTGATACAGGCAGCAAAGGGGGGGAGAGGAGTGACTAGTCAAGCATAAGCTTATTGGATAGTCGACTAGTCGCTTACACCCCTAGTTTCCACAGCTATGGTCAAATAGCTTGATCCCTGGTCATGGGAGAGAGCTGTTTGATCAGTAGGAAGATCATAGTTCTGAATGAAATTTAAAAAAGGCAGAACTCAGGCAAGACTGACATTGGAAACCGAGTATTTTAAGTAAAGGCCGATTGATGTACACAAAGATGTGTGTACAGCTGCCACGATTTTGCACGTATTCAAGCAAATCGTGTGTGCAGACTAGATGTTTAGCCATTTGGCAGTCCGTTGCATGCATTTGTGAGAGTTGCATACAAAAATAGACTTGCAGTTCTGTATAGATCTTGGATAATTTATCAGAATTTGTCCCAGAAAATAAAGCCCATACTGAAACTCATTTGTATTGTTCAAAAGTGATGATTGAAGTTCTAGGACTTGGCGAATTATATATGCTTTTTTGTGGTCTTCTAGATAACTTTATTCTGTACTTATTGCAATCCAAGTGATAAAAATGGACAATCATAAGCAAAAGGTAATGTAAATGTCATTTGTAAGTGACAAACTAGGCATTTTGGCATGTCTATATCACATGCTTTCGGTTAAATGAAAACACAAGCCGCAGACCTAGGTAAATTATTTGCTAGCCAAGTTATTCACAGTGATTGAGAAGCTTTTCTAATAAAATCTGACTTCCAATCTATAGAGGATATTGAGAATTCAGAAAATATCTTCAAAAGAAAGGAGGACAATGGAAAAGAAAATTATTCTTTAAGAATCTTTTTCCCCTCATGAACTAGAAGTTTTCTTTGATAGCTCAAATAAAGACATTTAAAATGGGCTCTTAAACTCTTAAATCCTACTTTATGATAACTAGCCATTATAGAATCATAGAATACTAGGACTGGAAGGGACCTCGAGAGGTCATCGAGTCCAGTCCCCTACCCTCATGGCAGGATCCAGTACTGTCTAGACCATTCCTGATAGACATTTATCTAACGTATTCTTAAATATCTCCAGAGATGGAGATTCCACAACCTCCCTAGGCAATTTATTCCACTGTTTAACCACCCTGACAGTTAGGAAATTTTTCCTAATGTCCAACCTAAACCTCTCTTGCTGCAGTTTAAGCCCATTGCTTCTTGTTCTATCCTCAGAGGCCAGGAAGAACAAGCTTTCTCCCTCCTCCTTGTGACACCCTTTTAGATACTTGAAAACCGCTATCATGTCCCCTCTCAATCTTCTATTTTCCAAACTAAACAAGCCCAGTTCTTTCAGTCTTCCTTCATAGGTCATGTTCTCTAGTCCTTTAATCATTCTTGTTGCTCTTCTCTGGACCTTCTCCAATGTCTCCACATCTTTCTTGAAATGTGGTGCCCAAAACTGGACACAATACTCCAACTGAGGCCTAATCAGCGCAGAGTAGAGCAGAAAAATGACTTCTCGTGTCTTGCTCACAACATACCTGTTAATGCATCCTAGAATCATGTTTGCTTTTTTTGCAACAGGGTCACACTGTTGACTCATATTTAACTTGTGGTCCACTATAACCCCTAGATCCCTTTCTGCCGTACTCCTTCCTAGACAGTCGATTCCCATTCTGTATGTGTAAAACTGATTGTTCCTTCCTAAGTGGAGCACTTTGCATTTGTCCTTATTAAACTTCAACCTGTTTACCTCAGACCATTTCTCCAATTCGTCCAGATCATTTTGAATTATGACCCTATCCTCCAAACCAGTTGCCTCCCCTCCCAGCTTGGTATCATCTGCAAACTTAATAAGCATACTCTCCATGCCGATATCTAAATCGTTGATGAAGATATTGAACAGAACCGGTCCCAAAACAGATCCCTGCGGAACCCCACTTGTTATACCTTTCCAGTAGGATTGTGAACCATTGATAACTACTCTCTGAGAATGGTTATCCAGCCAGTTATGCACCCACCTTATGGTAGCCCCATCTAAGTTGTATTTGCCTAGTTTATTGATAAAAATATCATGCAAGACCATATCAGATGCCTTACTAAAGTCTAGGTATACCATCTGAAGAAGTGGGCTATGCCCACGAAAGCTCATGATACCATCTACATGTTTTGTTAGTCTATAAAGTGCTACCAGACCATTTTTTTTTCTGTTACAGACTAACTCGGCTACCCCCTGAAGCTCCACAAGACTTGTTATCCTATCAAAGACAGCTATCAGATTGGTTTGACATGATTTCTTCTTTACAAATCCATGCTGGCTGTTCCCTATCATCTTATTATCTTCCAAGTGTCTGCAGATGATTTCTTTAATTACTTGCTCCATTATCTTTCCTGGCACAGAAGTTAAACTGACTGATCTGTAGTTTCCTGGGTTATTCTTATTTCCCTTTTTATAGATGGGCACTATATTTGCCCTTTTCCAGTCTTCTGGAATCTCTCCTATCTTCCATGATTTTCCAAAGATGATAGCTAACGGCTCAGATACTTCCTTTGTCAGTTCCTTGAGTATTCTAGGATGCATTTCATCAGGCCCTGGTGACTTGCAGACATCTAACTTTTCTAAGTGATTTTTAACTTGTTCTTTTTTTTAATTTTATCTTCTAAACCTACTCCCTTCCCACTAACATTCACTATGTTAGGCATTTCATCGTCAGACTTCTCAGTGAAGACCGAAATAAAGAAGTCATTAAGCATCTCTGCCATTTCCAAGTTTCCTTTTACTGTTTCTCCCTCCTCACTGAGCAGTGGGCCTCTCCTGTCCTTGGTCTTCCTCTTGCTTCTAATATATTTATAGAATGTCTTCGTTTCCCTTACTGCTTGTAGCTAGTTTGAGCTCGTTTTGTGCCTTTGCCTTTCTCATCTTGCCCCTGCATTCCTGTATTGTTTGCCTATATTCATCCTTTGTAATTTGGCCTAGTTTCCATTTTTTATATGACTCCTTTTTTATTTTTAGATCATGCAAGATCTCCTGGTTAAGCCAAGGCAGTCTTTTGCCATATTTTCTATCTTTCCTATGCAGCGGAATAGCTTGCTTTTGGGCCCTTAATAATGTCCCTTTGAAAAACTGCCAAATCTCTTCAGTTGTTTTTCCCCGGAGTCTTGCTTCCCATGGGACCTTATTTACAAGCTCTCTGAGCTTACCAAAATCTGCCTTCCTGAAATCCATTGTCTCTAATTTGTTGTTCTCCCTTCTACCATACCTTAGAATCATGAACTCTATGATTTCATGATCACTTTCACCCAAGCTGCCTTCCACTTTCAAATTCTCAACCAGTTCCTCCCTATTTGTTAAAATCAAATCTAGAACAGCTTCCCCCCTCGTAGCTTTTTCAACCTTCTGAAATAAAAAGTTGTCTTCAATGCAGTCTGAGAACTTATTGGATAGTCTGTGCCCCGCTGAATTAGTTTCCCAACATATATCTGGATAGTTGAAGTCCCCCATCACCACCAAATCCTACGCTTTGGATGATTTTGTTAGTTGTTTAAAAAAAGCCTCATCCACCTCTTCCGCCTGGGTAGGTGGCCTGTAGTAGACCCCTAGCATGACATCACCCTTGTTTTTTTACCCCTTTTAGCCTAACCCAGAGACTCTCAACATGTCCGTCTCCTATGTCCATCTCCACCTCAGTCCAAGTGTGTACATTTTTAATATATAAGGCAATCTTGTATATATTATATACAAGATTTTACATCTTTCAGAAAGACATATGTGTTTTGCAGCTATTACAGCAATATAGTGTATGTCAGTATGTTTGAATTTGGAATATATCTGGTCAAAGTCAAGAATGCTGAGTCAATATACTTCTTGGGGTGTAATTCCATTGTCTGCAACTAAATGTAGGTCCCCCTGCATTTTGGTGAAATTATATTTTTAATCTCACCCATGACAGAATGCTATAGGGTTGTAGCTTTTTCTTATAGTATTCCAATGCGGGGGAAGGATGGAATGTGGGAGATTGTTCTGCGAGTAAACCATCCACACATTTCCTGTAACTGCATGCACAGATTTTATAACATTCCTCATTGAAGTGAATATTAAAATGGTGTTACAGAATATGCTTATTATGAATGAATTCTTACATGAAAAATTGGTTCTTCCCTCGAGACTTGTTTTAAAGTGTGCTGTGTGCCCTTCAAGACTTTGTAAACTTCAGTAGTTTTCGGATCTTTTATATAAGATATTAAGTTGTTTAGAATTCCAGGAAAAATACTCCTATCATTTATTAATCTTCCGTCTGAAATGGAGAGAGCACTCTGCCAAGCCTAACATGAAATACCCCTGCTAATCAGTTCTATGTGTGTCCTGAGCCAAGACTACCAGTGATGACACATCTTTTGGGGATCAAATAATGGGCCACTGGCAAGACTTGAAATATGTACTCACAAATGGTTTGTTAGCAATTTCCTTTCATGAGCAGGGCATCAGCAAAGTAAACCTGATATATTTCATTGATGCTGTTCATGATAAGTTGGGTAGGAGTAAAACTGACCAAATTGTTCAAGTTTTGCTGAGCTGCTGGTCAGCAGTAGCAGAGCCATGGGCTGTGAGATTTAGAAGAAAGAGGCCCCAACAATGAAAAAAGAGGTTCCCAAAAATGGGGCTGGAGAAAAGAAATAATGAAACGGGGAGGGAGTCAGGATGGAAGAAGCTAATGCAAATGGCATAGAAAACATGGATGAAGTGGGGAGGGGGAGAGAAGCATCTAGAACTAGGGATGAGGAATGGAGAATCAAGAAGTTCCCCCTTCCCACAGCCAATGGGGACTTTGTTGTGAGGAGAGAGAGAGAAGCAGCTGCAGCTTCAAATTTGAGACACTATACAAAAGGGTGCTCAGGGATCTTATTTGGGTGTGAAGATACTGTCAGTGTACTCCCATTTACAGCAATTGTTGAGCATTGGGTTTCCTCATCCCAGTACTGCCCTTTGTCCAGGGGTGGGCAATAATTTTGGTACATGGTCATGAGCTGGCTGCACCCCTGGAAGGGGCGGGGCCTGGGCAAAAGGGGCAGGGCTGGGGACTAGACAACTAGAGCTGTCTGGGGCTGGAGGCTTTGAATTAAAAATACAGCAGAGCTCACGGCTCCTGGCCGCTCTGTTACTGCATTGCCTGACAGCTTCCCGGGGTTGCTATGTCTATTTAAGGGCTTGCAGCTCCAGCTCCAGCCCCTGCAGCCTGAGCCACCATCTGGAAATTTGGTGGAACAGGCTACCGGATATAAATAGAAAGCATCCAGAGTCTGCGGATAGGATCAAAGCGTTAGGCAGGCAGCATTGTACCCAGCCCTGCCTTTGTCTCTGCTTCAAAGACCTTTCTTCATACCAGTATCAGCCAAGTAGAATATCAGGTAAAAAAGGACCAAATTAATAGCGCATTTATTTTCATTTGTAATCAGAACTAGGTTTGAATGAGGAACTCCAGGGGAAAGGCTATTCTAATTCAGGACCCAGCTGAGCCAACAGTCTGTTTTCTTATATTCAATGACTGCTTATAGTTAGCACCTTCTTCACCACTTCTGTTCCTTTTACCATTCAGTATATGGATCTAGATTTACAGACTGAAGATCTAATGGGGAATAAGTATGTAACCATTAAACAATAGTTTCTGGAAAAGTAATTGTGTAAATCTGAGTCTTCTAGAAAAGTCACAACACACAAAGTTGCAATGGTGTTTGGCCTGTGACTCATGGATTTCTGAAATGTGCAAACAGCTATGCTAGTGTGCAGTAAAAAAAAGTAAAGACAGTCTGCTTCTGCCTGTCTCCTTTCACAGTTCTTGTTTTTAGCCACACATCCATATTAAACATCTAGATTAGAGCAGCTGCAATCTGCTCTTTTATTCAAATTTAACATAGCTTATGTGATCCTGACAAGTTAACAGGTCAGTCCCGTGCATGAAGGTACAGGTTGAACCTCCTAAATCTGGGACTCTCTGGTCCAGCAACATCCATGGTGGCAGTGTGAGTGTGAGCCTGCTGGAAGTCCAGTAGCCAGGAGCCCTAGCCTGGCAGGGCAGCAGCGGGGCCGGAGCCCGAGCTTAAGTCCTACAGTGCCAGAGCCCAGTTGCAGTGGAGCCAGGTGCGGGGGGAGAAGGACCTTCCCTGATCCACAAAATTCCTGGTCAAGTCCTTAGGGTGCCGGATCAGGGAGATCCAACCTCTACTTGTGATTTGTCCAGGGAAGTGTATTTGCTCTCAAATGATCCTCAGGATCCTCTGCCTTAAATTTTAATTGTTACATGTGCACACAGTTTTCACAAACATGCGAACACACATGCAACTGTTGTAAACAACTACACACTCAGGCACAGAGAATCATGAAAAATTAGACCTTGCTAATCAGATCCAGGTATATTCACACTTATGGGTACCATACATTCAGAGCCATGGAGACAAAGTATATCAGTGTCTTGAAGTTGAGATCATTTAAGAAAATTTCATTATTAAAATAGTCAGAAAAAATCAGGCATGTTTACCTTTTTTAGCTTTATACAAGCATCTAATTAACTAGTTAAGGTTAGTTTTAGTGTCTCATTTTATGCTGAAAACCAGGACTTATTTGCTGGAGGAAACTATTTACAGAGTAGTTCAATTTATCTTTCTGGAACATGAAAGGAGATAAGCTTTATCTTATTTGTCAAGTTAACGTTTCTTTAAAGTATGGAGAAAAGGCGATTTTGGCGTTAGCAAGCTTCTTTGCTTCCTGTTTATGTATTGCTGATTGTGAGAAGGATCTGTAAATGGAAAAAAAGGTCCTTTCAGAATGACTGAATTGAAAGGTTTTTCACTAATTGTTAGCAGCTTAATTTCATTTTATAAAAAAACACCCACAAAAATCCCACATATAGACAAACAACAGATTTTTTTCCACATTGAGTGAAATCTGTGGGGCATCTGTGCAACATTTTCTTTTCCCTATTATAAACTGAGAAGTAGGGAAGGATTGATACAGATTGGACTTTTGCATTCTGTATATCAGTGGAACCAGTGCAGTTTACCTACCAGTGGGGCAGAGCCGGCTTAGTGAACTGCTTGATCTCAGATGGAATCCCAGATATTGTAGAGCAACTCTGCACTACAGTGTTACCAGCACTGATGCAGCTGCTGTTTATCTACAGCATGTCTGGTGAAGATATGCTGTGCGGACGGGAGCGCATCTCCTGACAATATAGCATCAATGTGGACAATGCAAAACTTGTATCACCTGGGAAGGAGTCTTTCACACCCCTGTTTGACATAAGTTAGATCCACTTAAGCAGTAGTGTAAATCTGTTCCAGATTTACCTGAATTCCTGTGTGAATTGGTGAGAGTGTATGTGGCCCAATGACCGACATCAATAGCAGGGGTATTTCCCTTTTATTAAATTGCTGCTGATAGTTGGGAATGTGAAATGTGGTTCCTGTCTTTCAGCACGTTCAATAAGCTATTATTTTATTTTTATCCAAAACTTAATTTTATTTCACCAGAAGGAGAATTAACTTAGAAGTCAATACAGAGAGCCTCTGCTGGGCCAGATCCTCAAGAGTGCTGCAGGGGCTATGGTTACTTTGTGCTGGGCTTGTTCCCTAGTGCAGGTTGGGGCAGCTATTCTAACCTGTATTAGCTTCCCTAAGGGACTGTTTGGGCAACCAGGGACCTCAGGAGTTTAGGGGAGCCTGAGCTATATCCTCTGTTCTGTGGTATCATACCATCTGATGGCATTTCCCCCCAACCCCATATACGTGTTTTAGAGGTGTTGTGTGGCATTAGAGCAGCACAGAACGAGTGGATCACAGCCCACAGTTGGGGGTATTGATTTTAATAGAGTTACTTCCAGTTTATACAAGTATAACTGCTGAGTAGGACCCCAGTATCTCACATGATGCAATCACATCAGAGTCCAGAGTTCCTAGTGTTCTGTAGAGTAGGGCACGTCTAAACTACATTCCTCTTTCGAAAGAGGAATGTAAATGAAGCAAATCAAAAGTGCAAATGAAGCGTGGATTTAAATATCCCGTGCTTCATTTGCATATTCGCATCCAAGCACTTTTTCAAAAAAGGGTTTTTCAAAAGTGAAAGCACAGTCTAGATGGGGTTCTTTCAAAAAAACCCCACACTTTTTCGAAAGAACCCGTACTCCTGAAAAAATGAGGGTAGCTGTAGTCTTCCTTGCTACAGTCTTGTCTGTTACCAGCTTCCTAACTTTATACTAGCCCAGCTTCTGTTGCCAGCTTCCTAACTTTATACTAGCCCAGCAATCAGGCATTGTGTCTTCAGCCTAAGCCCCTCCTGTGTGGTTTATCACACTAATTAGCCCTTTCTCAGCTTCTATTTGGGGCTGGTGTAGGGTGAACATCCTGTCATACTGCTTAAGAACTTCTTGCCAGCACTAATGGCACCATTGCACACCACAGTCACCTGGAGCTTTGTGGTGAGAACAAGAATCCAACTCAGATCCTCCTGGTCCTGAAGAACCTGCCAGTTGAGTTACAGGAGAAAGTCTGAGCACCATAGAACATTTGACACACACAATGGAGCAGCTGATTCCATCCAGAAGTGGTAGTAGAACAGAGTCACAACAGCTTGTGCATTACAATGTATTTCATTTCAGACTCCTTCTTTTACATGTTTGAGACAAGTCCAACTTCTACAAATTAACTACTTCTGTGAGGTTGTGATTTAGCATAGTCAATATAACTTCCTTTTTTTTAAACACACATAACACCCCTCGGTGCACACATTTGGCTTAAAACTCTCCTGAGAGCATGGCAAATTGTTCTTATGTTGTTCCTCTCAAAAAAGACAAAGGTCCTAGACAATGCAGGATGATAAATCACTAATTAGTATGGTTTTTCATTTAGTAAGGAAATTAAGTTTAGTATAAAGTTCATATTCACAGTTCTTCCAATATATTATTTTGTTCAGTGTGTAATGGGAGGATCTTTTGGCCAAATTACCTCTCTGCAAAGTCTTTTCTTCTTGGAAATAGCTGCTCCTTTAGCTTTAAGAAGCTGTTTTGCCCATCTAACACATTGAGCATTAATACTGTGAAGTAGGACTCAGTCAAAGTTTAGGACACATTTCAATTCCATTCTATTCAATAGGGTTCTTGGAATATGCTTTTCACACATAGCTTAGTATTCCTTTTACTGTGGGTTGTACCCCATACTTAATACAGCCTTCAAATTCATTCAAATGAAATCTGAAGTTGTCATCTGTGGTTTGTAAAAGCCAATATAAATTTTGTCCAAGTAAGAACATTAGGATTTGGCCTAGTAGTTTCTAAAGAATAAGTATCCACAATAACCATGGTCAGAATTGGCACCTTTGCTGATAATCTTAATACAGAGGCCACAGAATGAACAGGCATGGAGAAAAAAGTCTCTTCTGAACCCTATAGGTGATCCTTAGAAGCCAAGTTAAGGTTCACTGGTAGACTATTATGGAGAAAGCAGCAGAGCTATTCATGCTCTTATAACGGTGAAGGTTTTCAATATCCTATATGGCATACTGCACTTGCACTAAATTCACTTAAAAATATCCCAAACAGACCCTAAACCCATCAGCATCTTTCATAAATTAGTTTGCTCTTGTAGAAAGAACCAGACAATTTGCATGCTCTTAACATTACAAAGATCACCTTGGCTGTAGTTTATTTTTTTTAGCCTGCCACAGGAAGAATTATTTTAACATTTTGATTAGATACATAACTAGTTTGATGGAATAATTTTGAGTAAGTAGAATATTTTGTATCAAGCAAATCAGCAAGATGAAAGTGGTTCAAAGCATAGCACTTTGCATTCTGCATTCTGTTGCTATTGTGTAATTCTTAGTGGCATATGTCTAGTTGAAATGTATTTGTCAGCGTTTGTGTTAGAGACTTTAGCAAAGGCACTGCATGTAGCAAGAAAATGAAATCTAAATGTTAAATAGAGCTTCATGGATTATATTACATTGATAATATGTCTGCTGCATTGTAAACTTTTTTTAAGATTAATATGTGAAGGCTGGGAACGCAGAAGTGTTGTGAAAATTGTTTGCTTGTGTTTGTATTTCAGAACTGTGAACCACTACTTCTGCTTTCTAATTGGATTTTATGAGATATTTTGGTACCTTGCATGTAATTTCTGGTTTTTGTTCTTGTTTTAACAGGCTAAAAGATGCTTTGGTTTCAGTATGCAGCAAAGCAGCTAGAAAAATATTCTAATCCACTATGGAAACGACTGTGTGCAGCCACTACAAATAGACCAGTGTTAACTTTGTTCACAAAGGTAACCCAGCTGATTCCGGGCTCCACGCAGTGCTGCCACTTTGAAGTACCTTCCTTTTCTCTCTGCCCTCCTTTCCCCCCCACTACTTGCTGCCTTTATCTGATTGAGGTAGCAAGGGAGGGGGGAGCGATTAGTTGACCATCCTGTCAACTATCTGATAAGCATTTGCTTATCGGATAGTTGTCTAGTCCTTCACATCCCTACCGTGTACTGGCTCCTGACTTCCTCTTCAACCTCCGTGCTGCTGCCTCTCTATCAGAGGCAGCAGAGGGTGGAGCAGGGGCTCCGCAGGAGCCAGTGCTCGTGGGGAGCCAGCTTTTAAGCTGGTTCCCCCCAGGCACCACTCCTGCCTGAACTCCCATGTTGCTGCCTCTGTGGGAGGCGGGGACAGGTGGCTCCGTGGGAGATGGCATGTGCAGGGAGCTGGGGTAAAAGCTGGCTCCCCACGGGCATTGGCTCCCGCCTCCCAGTACAGAAGCAGCAAGTGAGGCGGGAGTGCATGTAACCATTAGCATTAATCAATGAGCCCTTATTGAGCCCTCAGGCTTATTGGTTAATCGTGTAAACGAATACATGCTAACATCCCTAACACACATTCCATTGATTAAGAAACAAGTGCTGAGTTCTTTCTTTTTGTAGAAAGTCTGCAACTTTGTAATATAATTTAACTGTTTTCCAGGATGGGTATAAAAACAAACATGACTCGATGTGGAGGGAGCCTCTGCAGTCTCATCTTCTCTAAGCAAATTCACTACAGTTTACACTTAAATAGAAACTTTGCATTGACTATTTAATTAGTTAGTTACCTGATACTTAACATCCTTAGTACACGGGGGAAGCCAGCTTTCATAGAGCTGCCTGCCCCCCATGCTGCTGACTCTGTATCAATGGGAGTGGGGGGAGGGCAGATGGGAACTGGTGCTTGCAGGGAGCCTGCTTAAGCTGGCTCCCGCATGTCTCCCTGCGTGTAAACGTGTAACCGCTAAACATTTAAGCAGTTATGCAGTTACACAAATACATGTTTGTTAACATCCCTATTATGTGAGGAAACATACTTTGAAGTCCCAGCTCTGTGTCTGCCATCTGATCCTGCAGTGTGCTTTTTCATAATCTGGAGGGTAATAATGTAGGTAGTATTGGCAATAGAGATTAATAATTAGAAATGCATGATCATTGTGCATAGATATTGCTTAGCAGTTTGAAATTCTGTGACCAAATTTCTGATAACAAAGCTGAAACAGTTTTCTAATCAATACATGCTTTAGGCAGTGGTTCTCAAACTGCAGTCTGAGGACCACTAGTAGTCTGTGGGTGCCTTCCAGGTGGTCCACAGCTCAAGCTGAGCCGCCCCCTCTTCATCCCCCTGCATTGGGGAGCCCACGCTGGCACTCCAGCCTTGCCCTCCCCACCCCTGTGAGATTGAAGTGCCAGCTTCCTGCAAGGGAGGAAGAGAAAGCTCTGAGCCTTGCTGCGTGATCCAGCTGCTGGGGAAGAAGTGTTCAAACCTTGCACTCCCTCTCCCCCCGGCTGGGGAAACAGCAGCATGCGGGCTCACTGCCTGGAGGCTTTCCTTGCTGCTCCCATTGCCCGGATTCTGTGCCTGAGGCCGACGCGCAGGATGCCGTGCCTGAGAGCGGTGTGGGACATGAAGGCAAATAACTGCCCCACCACCATCTCGTGCCCAGCCCCTTGCACCCCACTGCTGAGATTCCTCATCCCCAGCCTGCTCCTGTACTCTCGCCCCTGGCCAGGCACCCACTCCCAGCCTGCTTCTGCACCCTCCCCACTGACCAGACACTCTACCCCCAGCCTTTTCCTGCACTCTACCTCCCATCCAGAACTCACCCCTCCTGCACCCCACTTCCTGCCCAGATCCTGTATCCCCATTATTCTCACTGGCAGCCCTGTCCTGCATACTGAACCCCCCATTTTTGTCCCAACCCAGAGCCTAGGGGGGTCCACAAAATTCACTGACTCTGGAACCCCAGAAGAGTAAATCTGGCCCATGGGAAGCCCTGAATCTTAGTCCTCCCTGTCCCTCTCCCAGTGGGGCTGGAGTCAAGGTTTTGTTTTGTTTTGTTTTGCTTCTCACTTGTGTGGTCCCCAGCTGATTTTTCTGTGGGTCAGTGGCCCTCGACCCAAAAAAGGTTTCCCACCCCTGCCATAAATAAAGAAAACATAGGATCATTTTATGTTGAACATTGTTAATATTTTACTTTATTTAAAATGAAGTTTGATAAACTAACATGAGAAAGTTAAAGTGCTTAGTATGTTTAATAATTTAAATTAATATTTTCTTTCTTACTAGTTAAATTAAACCATTCTCCCTAGCTGCAGCACTAGCAAATGGTTTGGGTGTTATTATGTAATTAATGGTGAATTTCCATTAGCAACTGGTGGTGCATGGAAAGGTTTGCATTGAGCCAGGTGGGCTATGGGCCAAAAAGTTTGAGAACCACTGGCTTAAGGTAAAGTGCTTTTCATATCTCAGAATGTGGCATATCACTGGCAATTACAAAGCAAGATGATCTCACTAAACTGCAGGCTGCTTATAATAGATCAATTTGTGCTCTGTTAATCTCCACTCACGCAAGACTTGGGTGGGCTTTTTTGTTTGTTAGTAAGGATAGGCATAAGTATGAATGTATTGCCTCCGTATATATTAAATAAAAAAAAAAAAACTTTTCCCGCAGGACAACAGTGACATTATCACGTCACGTCCTGCAGCCCCTCCCCCCCCCTCAGTCACCTGATCTCACACTTACTGTCCTTTATCAGGTTGCATTGGATCGCAAACATTAAAGGTGTGTTTTCACAGCTTAGCCTACCCAAGCTAGCTTGACTTCAATTTGTATGGATAACAGTAGCAGTGAAGAGATCACAACATGGGCTAGTGAGCCAAGTGTGTATCTAGGTAAGGTCCATACTGCAGTTGTATTACCTGCTTTGTAGCCTATACTGCATTGTCTTCATTACTGTTACTCTCTCAAACTGAATTCAGGCTAGTTCATGTAGACTAACTTCTGCACCTTTTACTGTGTGGGCATACCCCAAGAAAGCTTTGAGGGTGTAGAAAAGAATAGACATTTGCCATCAGTGAACAGTACTTCATGGCAAAGAGACTGAACCATCATGTTTTTCTTGCTGTATTTTGTGTTAAGTTACTATATGCCTAATAATGTATACTAATGTGTATCTGGAGTGACTCCATGGAAGACAATTAAAAGTTCCAGACAGACACTAGGGATGTTAATGTAGAAATCAACACTATGACTGTCCTATAATTTGACTTCAGAATCACGCAGTTGTGACAGGTAGAATCAAAATCTTAGTGGTGTTGACCACATAAAAAGGGAGAGATTTCCTTTGTAAATGTACTTATGTAAAAGAAGAATTTATACTCTTCTCACTTTAATCATAGATTGAAATTTTGAAAGTGTGACAATGAGGAGAGAATCAACATTAGGAGTAATCATAGCCTGTAACATATCTAGAAACAAGCTAACAGAATGATTTGTATGTCTTATTTATTCTTTTACGATCTACATATTTTCTTTTAGAATCCATGCCCGCTGTGTGATGAAGCAAAAGAAGTGCTTAAGCCATATAAAAACAGGGTAATGTAACAAAATACTATGTATATTTATATAGAAAAAAGTAGTTAATCAGGAACCTTCCTTTGTAAAGAAAAAATTGCTTGATTTTATTTGCATCCATTAGTCTTTCATGGGCAACCTCTTCAAGAAAGTTTTAGTGCTGATTTCCATAAAATTCATTTTTTTAAACATTTTGAGACTCTGTAACTGAAGGAAGTGGTGACTCAAGTAAGTATTAGCAAAGCAAACCAACATATACAATGTATACCACTATTTAAAAAACTTTTGCTGCTATAATATCTCTCAGGTTTATAATACAGTTTGCAGCAAAACGGTTGTGAGGCAGGTCTCAAATATTCTTAGTCCTGGGTCAGCTGAAAGTACTTTCCAACCATCATGTTCCTCAACTAATATTCTCTCAACTGTCTGAAATTTGAATACAGAGCAAGTGGTGCAAGCAATAGGGTTGTCAGTTTTCCTAAGGGGACGGACTGGATACCATTTGCAGCACAGGCATGTGATCGGGAAAGGTGGCAACCCTAGCAAACAGTTAACAGACACAAAGAAAAAATGGGCTCATGAGCAAAATAGGAAATGCCTGTTGCCACCTGCAGAAAGAAAATGACTAAGATCATATGTGATAATTTCTCCATTGGGGATTCAGGGCACCATGCTGGGCTAAACATTCAATTTTTTAGAATGTTTGGAAGTATACAAGCAAAGTTTGTGGCTACATCCATTAAGTGCCTGCAAAATCTCAGTCCTGAGGAATTTCTGCAATTTTACCAAGTCTCCAAATGTAACAATTGTAGACTTTCCCTCCGGAACTAAAAATTTGTGTTTCTATGGGAGGACAAATATAGAGGCCTGCTGGAAAAACTGACCCATTTTGTTAAAGTGTATCTGAAGTTTAATGAAAGACAGCATTTTTTTTTAAGAGTCCAATGTTATGTTTAACATTTAGTTTTTCTTTTCAAAGTTTATTTTGCAGGAAGTGGATATCACCCTTCCAGAGAACTCAGTGTGGTATGACAGATACAAGTATGACATACCAGTCTTCCATTTAAATGGGCAGTTCCTAATGAAGCATCGGGTAGATGTTAAAAAATTTGAGAACCAACTTGTGAAGCTAGAGTTTCAAAATGATAACCAATGAAGGAGATGCAGCTTTAGATTGAAGGGATTTTTAACAAATGGTTTGAAACAGTTGTAAAAATTATCAAACCACATTTTCTTTGGAATGTAATGTATATATTTAACATTCAGTGTTTAGCTATTTGATTTATATTCCATTTTGTAGTAATGATGAAGCCCATCTGACTGAATAGGAACTCTTCATCTTCATCTGCTATCCTTGAGGGTTTTGTTTTTCAATGAGAGAGTAAGTGCTATTTCACAGCAGCACATAAAATGAAATGCATTTTCAGATCATTTATACACCCTGCACTGACAATAAAGGGATGTTTAAGTTATGTCTGTATGAAGCTTCTTCTGTGAGACTTTCACACTGCAGCCCAAATGCTCATTTTGAAGTAGAGAGAAGAGCTGTTATAAGTAGGGAGGGGAATTAAAAATCCCCCACCAAATGTATATTCTTGGATAGAATCGTACCTTTTTGACACTTGGATTTAGTTGTTGTTCACCCATGAAAACTGAATGTGTGTTTTTTTTTTTAAATGGATAAACACATTACACTTAAGCATAAAATATCTGCTTATGTTAAACAGGGAGAGTTGAGCTCTTTAGAACTCAAGTAAAAGTATAAGTGAAAGATAAATTAAACCAACAGGGCCCAATTTTTCCTTGAAACAAGATTTAACATTGCAAACGTGCCTCTCTGTGCTAGCTGCCATTTTCATTTTACTCTCTGGAATTAAAACACCATAAGAGTTTCCTTGTAAATCTGCTGACATGAGATAAGGTAGCTTCTCCTTCAGGCTCAGGTTACACTGTTAAAAAAGAAAACATGCTAGCATGTGGTTTTCTGCCATAATTAGGGATGCCCAACTATGGCAGACAGGTTTTTTTTCTTAAGCTGCCATGGGGCACAGAAAACATGATTCTCTAATTGTATTATGGGAACAGTACTTGGATTTAGGGTAAACAGTCTTTTCAATAGTATAGATTGGCCATTACATTCTCTTGCAAAACACAGAAAACTGACATTTTATTCCCATCAGTGACTTCATTGTAACTCAATTTAGTGATTGGAAAAGGGGACACCTCCTCTCGCAGTGGGTGTGGCAGCTTCTATGAGTTTGTATCACTGGGCAGCAAAGAATAATGTGCGTAGCTGCAGTTCTTTAGTTAAATATGTTGAAGGAGGAGGATAAATTGAGAATGTTAATTGTTCCTTAGGCTGAACAGTCTGAGATACTAACTAAATTGTATTGGAAAAGTGTGATTTTTCCTTCAGTCTGTTTAATCAATCTGCCTAAACAAAAAATAACTACATTTCTGTTCTCTTCAGTACTGTTGTATCTGAGCACCTTCCAAAATTAGGAAGTTAAACAAGAAGTCTGTCTATCAAAGGTGGGGCTTCATTCTCAATTCCAAAAAAAGGGACAAACACACTAAGCACTAGACAGACTTACCAAACTAAGATCAATCATTCACTACAGAATTCCACACTAGTTTTGAGAGTTACAAAGCTTCAGCTCTTTGTAGGAGTCCTCCAGTCATTAATGAAGGCAGCATTAATGTAATTGTAATTGATACTATATTACATTAACAAAAACAAGAAAACTCCACAGTAAAAACATCTGCTTACCCCAATAGCATAGACTTTGTTTTGGAGAACTCTCCCTTAGCAACTCGGATTAGCCATCTGACATAGAGGATAATAGAAGGGCTTGTTGTTACCTCATGACTCAGAGATTACACCCAGGTGTTGCATCTGTATAACACAGGGGTGCAGAATAATTTTTGCTGGGGACAGCACTTCAAGATAGGGATGTAATAGTGTAGTCAATTAACCGATAAGCAAAAGCTTATAGGTTAATGCTGTAGACTACACACATTCTCCACCCCCCTGCCAATAAATTTTTAAGCAGGCTGGCCAGCAGCCCAGCTTAGTCCCAGCTTGCACTGGGTCTGGGACCTACTCCCACTGTGGCTCTGCATTTAAACTGTATTAGGAGCCAGGTGGGTAGGCAGCCTGGCTCAGTTCCAGCTCATGCTGGATCCAGAAGCTCAGCCCCCTCTCCATTAGAGGCAGCCATGCGGGATGACAGGAAGCTGGTCTGTGAGGGGAGCTGGCTTTTAAGCTGTTTTCACAGATCATTTCCCACCTGGCACCCTGCGCTGCTGCCTCTGATACAGAGGCAGCAGTGTGGAGTGGCAGGGGGCTTCTTGGGAGTGGGGCCAGAGCACAATGGGTGCTGGCCCACCCCCAGGGACTAGAATAGTCAACTAACTGATAATTCATGAAGTTAATCGACTATTCAATTAACTGATATTTAACATCCCTACTTCAAGAATTTTGGTAAGTGGTCATGGTCTACACTTTGCTATTAATGAAGGGTGTGTAGGTTTGGGACAGAGTTTGTGCAGATGAGAGCTGCAGGGAGGGATTGGAGTGCAGGAGGAGATGTGATATCTGGGAGGGAGTTTGGGTGCAGGATGGGATGTGGGGTCTGGGAGGGGGCTTCAGTGCAGCGGGAATTCTGACTTGGCCGGGGATGTAGGAGAGAGGCAGGGTCTGGGAGCGAGTGTGGGTCCAGGAGGGGATTCTGACCTGGGGGAGGAGGTTGTGGTATGGAAGGGGGTATGAGGTGCAGGCTCTGACCAGGAGGTGCTTACTGCAGGCGGCTCCCATTCACTGGTACAGGGAGGTCTTTTAGGCACATGCGGTGGTGTCCCCCTGCCACTCAAAGCTGCTAGCTGGTACTGGGAAATGTTTCTCTCCATGCCACTTATTGGGAAGGGAGCAGCAGCTCTCTCTAGGCTGCCTACACCCACAAGCATTGCCCCTGCAGTTCCTGTGGGATGTTTTTTGACCAGTGGGAGCTGTGAGGATAGTGCTGCAGGTGGAGGCAATACGCAGAGAACCACTACCTCCCACCTTCCAAGGAGAGTCCATGGACACTTGCCAGCACCCTTCAGCTGTGGCACTTCTGAGAGTGGTGTGGCTGGGGCTGCAGTAGATAGACAGACAGACTTGCCTAGTGCTCTGCAGGTCCGTGAGACATGTTCTTCCTGCCCCAGCCCAGAGGATCATGGCAAACTAGAGGAAAATGTATGGCAGAACAGATCCAGCCTGTAGGCCATATTTTACCCACCACTGGTATAACACACCATCACCTTGCCCTTTGATAAACCACTTCTTTCCCTTTTTATGCTTAAGTTCATTCCTCCAGTTCCTTGGCCTTGATTCTCAGCTGTCTTGCCACTGGCATGACCATTTTCAGCTGTGCCAAGTAAGGTCAAAGGGGCTAGAAAATATAGTAGCACAACAAAAGAACTTGGCACAGGTATAAATGATGACACATGGACCAACCAAATCCACAGCTGGTTTCATCATCAAGGATACCAAAGCACCTTTTGCATTTGAGGCTGAAATACAGTTCTGTCCTATTTGTAGTAATTCAACCACCAATCAGGATTGCTGAGAGTGAAAGTAATTTCTTTTTACTCTGTGCAAGGCCAAGGAGAATTTATAAAGTGTATACAACCGCTTAAAGAAAATCATTGAAAGGGCACCATTGAAGTGCTAACTTGTCCCTTTCCATAATATAGGCAAATTTCACAGCACCTGAGTTTTTCCCTACCAATTTTGGTGATAAAATAATAGTACTATACAGTGCATTTCATCAATAGATCTCAAAGTATTTCACAAAGACAAAGCCTTATTACCTCTAGTTTATAAATGGCATAGAGAAGTAATTGGATTTGTCCTGACTCCCAAGCTCTGCCACTAACTATCTTGAAATAATCAACCAGCAGTAGCTGTCCCTGAGATAACAGTATTCTCCCTTGTTTTTATGATGACATCTGCTGTGTATGAAATCTCAGGAGCAAAATTAAACCTTTCTGATCAGGTCAGAAGATGGCTTGTCTCGGCCTTATTCATTCAAATTGAGGGTGGAGAGTTTTATTGTTGACTATATATGGTATTTTTTAAAATACTTTTTCTTTTATTGTGAATGCTAACAAATATATAATATTATTTCTATGGATTACAATTGAAATTCTTTGTTAGAAAATGTATTCAGGCCTGCTTGTAAAGGCCTATACTTTAAAAATGTAGATATATTATTATCACTTAACTAGTTACAGAGGTATAAAAACAAATCAAAATTACAGTTTGCCTGCATATTGGCTTTCTCTCACTGTGACAGTTTGAGGCCTTGTCCTTTGGTTAAGCAGCAGGGGCAGCCATAAGTCAGGAAGCATACTGTCACAATCTCATATTCTAAACCACTCACACTGAAATAAGGTGATATTGGGCTGTTAGAAAGGTGAGTCTGTCTCAGTAGTGCTCATCACCATGAGATAAAGATAAAAATCTTAGAATATTTAAAGAAAAATTGGTATGATAGCTTTCTGTCTGGCAAGAACCCACTGATCAATAGATGTAGTTGTGAAATCCTCGTTTCTTTATTGTTTTCTCTTAATGGTATCCACTTGTCTATTGTTTATCTGCATGGTTTCTGTCTGGTTCTTTGATTATTTCTGTCTGCTGTTTAATAAATTTTGCAGGGTGTAAATCAATTAAGGTGGTGGGATATAATTGGTTTGATGATCATGTTACAATACATTAGGATTGGTTAGTTAAATTACAGTAAAATGATGGTTAAGGTATAACTGAGAATATTATTATATATATTAAACAGGAAGCAAGTTGGGGAAAAGAAATAAAAAGAAATTGGAATAATTCTTACTGGAAGCTAAACCCAAGAAACATCAACTTGTCTGCACTTTTGGTCTTCTGGTACTGTGGCTCTCTCTTTATGCTAGAAGAACCAGGGACTGGGAGGGTGAAGGGATGAGCCCTTTCATATTCTTTTCCTGTAGATAACTTGCATTGAGGAGATGGGGGCTTCACAACAGTCAACCAGATTGATTTTTATGTTAGGAGATCTATCTAGCCTCAGCAGAGTTAGACAGGTGTATAAGAGTTTGGAGTCTAAATGTATCTTTATTTTTTTCCCAGGTATATTAGTTACTTGTATTACTGTACACCTAGGATCAGAGCCCCATTGTGCTAGGCAAAATAGAACAAGACAGTCCCTGCCCGGAAGAACTTACAATATAAATATATGACTGGTATTGTTGCTGCCTCTAATTTCACATCAGAGAGCACTCATGCCATTGTGCTAAACAATACACTTAGATACAAAGACTTTTTTTTTTTTTTTTTTTTTGCGCTGAGGGAGGAGCGGGGAACAAAACCCAGCAACTAAAACAAAAATCTGCAGCAACATTGGCAGCTAAATCATTTTTGTTTTCATTAAAAAAGAAAAAACACACAGCAAAGATGTTTTAAAAACATACATTAGTGATCAAGCTTGTATTTTAGACTTCATGTCTCTAAAGCTTTGTATCTGTGGATGTTTCTTTGAGAAATTTTATTGCTGGCATAAGAATAGGCAGCTTCAGTGGAGTTAATGGATTGACAGACATGATCACCAGCAATTAATTTGATGCAGTAAGTCCCTTTCTGAGGGATGGAATCAGAGGTACTTTTGACTGTTGCTTTTTAAAATGTAATTATAACATGTTACAGTTCTCATTGACTTCAAAGGGAGTTACCTTTGCAGAAAGGATCCACCATGCTTTAGGTGTGCTTTCCTTTAGAACAGTGGTTCTCAAATGTTTTGGCCTGTGAGCCACCCCGCTCAATTCGGTCCTTTCCATGGACTACCAGCCAACCACTCATGATGGCAAAATGGATGCAAGAGGGGATAGGCAGGGAGGGTGCAGGACCAGGCTGAGGGTGGGGGAGTCTAGCCGGGAGAGAGGGTGCAGGAGTGTGCTGGGGGTATGAGGTATTGGCTGGAGGGGAATGGGGGGGGACGCTCACCTGGCTTTGCACCCCTGGCTGCTCCCAAGCACCTCCCCATGCTGTTTTCACTGGCTGGGATTCCAGCCAATGGGAGCAGTGGGGAAAGCCTCCAGACAAGCGGTTTCCTGCACTGCCGTTCCCCTAGCCAATGGGAGGGGTAGCAGCAACACACAGAGCCGCTTCTTCCCCCCCCATGAGCTGGATCCAGTCCGTGAGGCTCAGGGCTCTCTTCCCTCCCCTATGCTGGACTAGAATACCAGCATAGGGTTCCCACTGAGGGAGAGGGGAGTTGGCCGCGGCCTACTTGCAAAATGGTTGCATACCACTAATGATTCATGGATTACACTTTGAGAACCATTGCTCTAGAATCTTTGGGTATGTCTGCACTGCATTCCTCTTTCGAGAGAGGGATGCAAATGCAGCTGAGCGAAATTGCAAATGATGCGCGGATTTGAATTTCCTGTGCTTCATTTGCATAATTCCGTCCTGGCTCTATTTTGAAATACCCTATTTTGAAAAAAGAAACACAGACTAGACACGGTTATTTTGAAAGAAAACCCTTCTTTCAAAATTACCCTTAAACCTCCTTTTATAAGAAGTATAAATGCTCAGCTGCATTTGCATTCCTCTCTTGAAAGAAGAATGCAGTGTAGACATACCCTTTGAGAATAGGCTTTTGTATTGTGACTTTTCTGTCCAGGCAAACTGATAATGTCTTAAACTGATAATGTTCACTTATATGAAATGTTTAATTTTGAACATATCAGTTTAGTGAATCATTTTCTGTCTGATGTTTGACAGAGTAGAATGTTAGCAAATAAAGATTAACGCTTGATCCATGCAATTGTTTCTCTTCTCTTCTGACCCTCATGCTAGCTTCTGATGTATCAGGTTGCTTTCACTACAAATTTGTGTTATAAATTAGAACTTTGAAAATGAATAGGTTTCATTACAAGCATGAATTTGTTAGTCTTCATAACACTCCTGTGAATGGTTATTCCTGTTGGCCATACCTAGAAATGTTAAGTGACTTGTGTGTCACAAAGAGACATATGTGACCATAGTTGTTCCCAGATCAGTTCCTCTGGAGAACATTTATAGGAGTAATCCTACTTTGAAATGTAACATTTAACCCAATAACTTCTGTTAGTTAAAAGACATGATTCCCTCTGTGTATTTAGTCATCTCTCCAAAACAAGTTTGTATTGCTTTATTACTTTTCATGCTGCAAAACCACACAAAAATGAAATAAGCTGGATTCTCTTCTTTATTGTGCATTATGCAAAGAGCTGTTTACTATAGGCCAGTTAGCTTGCAAGCAAGGCACAGATGTAACTTTAGGGCATAATTTGACTAGCAGAAGCTTTATTGCAGGTGATGATGCAATAAGGGGGAGGGGGGGGCAAACTCTGAGGCCAAGCTGAGTTAAAATAAAAATATTCACTTTTTTTAAACTGCAAGACTGGATACTGAGACAATAAACCTCAGGGCAGAATTTGCACAGTTGCATTTCAGAGCAAAACTGCATTTCCAAGCTCTTTTTGGGTGCACAGGTGTAAGAGATCAGTCCCTTTAAAACCAATTGAGTTCCCCCCCCCCCTTTCCCCAATTCCTTGCTCTGCCTTGTGTATTTGTTTTGTTTCTTGGATTATATAGAATAGCTTCAAGGCCCTTTCTGTCTTGCTTTCCCTTACATATCTTTGCAAATAAACCCTAAGCCAAACCAGCCCCTGGAAGCCTACAGAATGGATGTGTGCAAATAATCCATTGATCTATTTACGTGCCCGGGCTGTTTAGCGCTTGCTCGGCGGAGATGGACATGCAATAAGCAGCTCCTTGCGAGGCAGGGCTTTGGTTTTCTGCCCCCCCCCCCCGGGGGGGAAGAGGATTTGACCTGGCGCGCTGACTGGCGGCTTCTCTCGAATGCGCCTCCGCGCTCTGGCCACCAGGGGGTCCCAGCCACGCGCCGCTTCCCAGCCGCCCTTTGTCCTGCTGCTTCCCCTGCGCGCCCACCTCCCCATCCCCTTCGGAGCCCGGGGCTGGAGCCGGGGGGGGCAGGCGACGGACGCTGCCGACTTGAATGAGGGGCTGGCCAGTCAGGAAGCGCGGCCACGCCCCCACCTCCTTCCCCCTCCCCTGCCTCGCCGGCCGGGCTGCTCCAGCCCCCGCTGCCGTTCCACCTCGCTCGCTTAGCAGGTCAATGAATTGCTAGAGGCTGGAGGCTGAGTCCGGTTCCCGAGCCGTGTCCTTCAGCCCTCGGCTCGCAGCCATGCGCCTCTGCACTTTCCCTGACGCCCCAGCCAGGAGCGCCGCAGCTTGAGAAGTTGGAAAAGCCAGGAGGACTAACAGGGGCGTGTAAAGCAACCCGGCGCTACAAAAGGAGGGTGAGTGGCTGCGTGCAGCGAGCTCTGCTCCCACCCGGGCTCGGAGTGCCTGCGTCTGTCCCTCGGTGTATAGGTTCTGCGGGATCAGCAGTTTCCATCATAAATCCCCAGAGGATGCGGGAACTCGCCCCTGCCAAAGGAAACTTGGTGGGCAGTGGCAATGCTAGCTGCGGAGTGGTTAAAATGATAATACTTGAAAAGGGCTGTTGGGGTCTAAACCAACCATTAGCTGTTTGTTTTCTTGGCTGCCCCTTTGCCCACGGGTAACTCAAACGAAGGTGGTTCATATTTCGTGTCTGTAATGATGTTCTAGTCTCCTAGGTAATTACTACGTTTACAGTCTATGACTTACAGTTAAAACAACAAAAACAGTCAAGGAAACAATTGTGAAACAAATATATGTGAGAGACACATAGAATCATATGCTATGAAGAAGTGGGTTGTGCCCACAAAAGCTCATGATACCCTCTACATTTTTTTGGTTAGTCTCTAAGAACTATTAGTCTGTAACTGAAAAAACAACAAACAGGGCTACTCCTCCGACATATATTTAAGCTGTTGAAATGTATAAATAAAACTTAAGCTATGGCAACATTTGAAGTTTTTTTAACACTTAATCGTTTTAACACAAATTAGGGATGCTGTATGAGACTAAACCTTAACTCATATTTGCATATTTTTCTCCCTCTAGATTAGGGAGAAGTACAAATGCAGTTTGCATATAGAAAAAATATGGCTACAATAGTCACACCATGGACTAGTTTATGTTTTTTGTGGGTCTACAATGTTTCTGAGCTCAAAATATCTTATGTGATATATATGCACAGTGGATGAATTTTAGAATTCCGTGTAGTTTTTTTACAAGAAGTTTCACTATTCTTTTAAATAGGAGATCATTATATGTATATATGTGTCTCTGCATAAGCATTCATTGTGTGTTCATCCCCCATTCACTTCTCAGGAGCAGCATATAATATGAATGTGGCTTTTTTTTTTTCTATGAATGTGATAGAAAACTCAATCTTGAATTTGGCTTGGACAGTGGGAAGGGGAGAGGCAGACTAGCGATGTGTATTCTGTGCCTGTATTCGTCTCTGTGTAAGTGTATGTGCGTCTGAGTCGGTTTGTCGTCCATGAACTTTATGAGCATTCAGTTAAGTACTATTCAGTGCAAATTCCAGCTGGTCGTTTACAGCCCAGCAGCTAGCCAGTCAACCCACCTGTTAAAATATAACATGCACAGTCCAGTCAAAGCACTTGGGAAAGCAACAAAACAGTAAGAAATATCATGTTATCTTAACACAAAGCATGTGTATTAACTTGTGCCTTGATGTAACATGATAGAAAATGAAGTCTTTGAGTATAAGCCAAATTGCTATTTAAAAGAGGTTTGGTTAAGTGGCTGGTCTGTTGGGGAGATTTTTGGACAGAGGATTGAGTTCACATAAATATGATTGGACATCCTAGTAAAAAAGAGTAATGTATAAGAATGTTGTATCTATATCTAAAAGGATTTGTTTTTTCATAATATACTGATGGGTCATTTTAACTTTTATTACAAGAATAATGCAACAGAAATAAACAGGGTTGTTAAAGTGACTGTTTCGGCCATATAGTTAAGGTTTCTTCACACGCTTATATCATAAAAATACTTCGCCTATCCTGAGTCTCAGAGTAGGAATGCTAAGTCCTATGACTTAGTCTTTGTACAGTGGCTTGAAGATGTAAAGGGCTAAATATAGCTTTTTATAATATTTTTAAATTAGTTTGATTTCAGTGTCAACAAGTTTTAAATATATCAGTTTAGCATTCTTTTGCACTCACTTATAAAAATTGTTTGGACATTTTAAAGAAGTTTGGGGGAAATAATTTGGCAAGCTGTAAATACCTGGAGAAATCTAACCACTTCAGAAATCGCAAAGTCATATGAAGAAAGAGCTGTTTAAGTATGAGAAATGCAGTTATAACTTTTTTCACAAGGATATTTAAGGCCTCACCAATGCCCTTAGAAATAAGTCAAAACACTCCCACTTGCATCAGACTGGCATGGATAAATTCCTGCATTTGTACTGATTCTCCCTGATTTCACTGGGGCTTTGTGGATGCAAGGGGTCTGACTGCACTGAGCTTGTTGCAGGATCAGGGCCTACATAATTTCAATGTACTTGCACTGTACACAGGACAGTGTCTGAGATGCCATTATGTCTCAGTTGGACATCTTAAATAGGTAATATAATTACATTACTTGTGGTTTAGTGTTCAAGGAGTAGTCCATTACAGTCTGTCACATATCAAGTAATCCACTTGTAACTACTCATTTCATGTAAGGGGCTATTTTAGCAAAAGTCAAAATAATATGGATGGATGATAACGGTCTTTAAACTTCCAAGTGATGGACTTCTCTGGGGAATAATTTGGAGCTAATTTAGGAAATATCAACTTTAACTCCAAAGGGCCCAGTTCTACAAGATATGGATTAATGGATTTTTAAGGCCAGAGAGACCATGGTTGTCATCTAGTCTGACCTCCTGCAAAATTGAGGCCACAGAGTTTCACCCAGTAAATTCTGCATTGGACTCATAACTTCTGTTTAAGGAGTGCCCTCCCTTGCCTTACATGTCAGTGGCAATTAAAGGTGTTCAGAATCACACAGCTCTCTTTTGCAGGTTGGAGCACTAAATGAATATTAAAAATCCACTTCTTCACAGATGTCATTTAAATAAGAGATGTTCTGGTGGATCATAATTGTGCATGTAACACCCATTAACGTACATGAAGACAATCACACTTTTTGTGGGATGCACACTTGTGAGAAAGTCACGCTTCTACCTCAGGAATGAGGACAGAAGCCAGGGACTCCCAGTAAGGTACAGAGTGGTTCCTGGAAGTGAGGTAGGAGTACCCTGCTCTAAAATGGCATCCACCTGCCTGCCGGAGGCAATCCTGGCAATTACAGGTTAGTAAATCTAACTTCAGTACTGGGCAAACTGTTATAGTTTCAACCCAAGAACAGAATTCTCAGACTCATAGATGAACATAATTTGTTGGGGGAAGATTCAACATGGTTTTTGTAAAGGGAAATCATGCCTCAGTCTGCTAGAACTTTGGAAGGCAAGGGGCCAGCAAGCTTGTGGACCAGGGGGATCCAGTGGATATAGTGTACTTAGATTTCCAGAAAGCCTTTGATAAGGTCCCTCATCAAAGACTCTCTTAAGTAAGCTGTCATGGGGATAAGAGGGCAGGTCCTCCCATGGATTGGTAACTGGTAAATGGGTAGAAATAAATGGTCAGTTTTCAGAATGGAGATAGATAACTAGTGGTGTCCCTTTGGGCTTTGTACTGGGACCAATCCTATTCAACATATTCATAAATGATCTGTAGAAAGTGAGGTGGCAAAATTTGCAAATGATCTAAAATTGCTCAAGATAGTTGAGTCCACAGCAGACTGCAAAGATCTTCAAAAGGATTTCACAAAACTGGGTGACTGGGCAACACAATAGCAGATGAAAGTCACTGTTGATAAATGTAAAGTAATGCATATTGGAAAACATTCCAACTATACATATAAAAAGATAGGGTCTAAATTTGCTGTTACTACTCAAGAGAGATCTTGGAGTCATTATAGATAGTTCTCTGAAAACATTCACTCAGTGTGCAGTGACAGTCAAAGCAAGCAGAAGGTTGGGAATCATTAAGAAAGGGATACATAATAAGACAGAAAAATCTTTTTTGCTTCCATATAAATCCGTGATGCCCACATCTTGAATAGTGTATGCAGCTGTGGTCGCCTCATCTTTGGATCTACTGGAATGGGAAAAGATTCAGAAAAGGGGGAAAACAAATGGAATGGCTGATTGTGCTCTCACATGTGTAAAACTAGTGAAAGTCTATGGACTTTAGTGGAGTTACTCCTGATCTACCTCAGGAGATAAGAGAATCAGGATCCTTGTATTTCATGGTTTCTCCCATAGGTATTGTCACAGCCCCAGCCATCAGCTGGGAAAAGAAAGTTGGGGCAGTAAAATACAGTTGTACCTCAAGGCAAACATTTTCAAAAGTGGCCTCTGCTTCTGGGTGCCAACCCCAGACTCCTGGTAAAGTCATTGGTGTGTAATTTGTGGATTATCTGCACCTTTGAAAATTAGGCCCAAGCTATGGCCAAAGCCCCCAATTTTACAAGCTGCTTCACAAGGGCAGACCCCTGCACTCACAGTGATCCAGTTTCAGGTAGAGGGTCAAAGAGCCCAAAGCTCTGAGAGCCTATAACTATAAATGAAAATTGAGGACCCTCAACACCATACGATATCAACTTATAAAAGTGAAAGTGGTTTGGTTTTGTTTTGGTTTTTTTGGTTCATACTCACTAACTTTATTGTATTTAAAAAGTGGTATATGAGAGTTATTGGTTTAGTTGCTATTCTTCAGAATTTTAAATAGGAACTAGCTAGGTCAGAATTGAAATTTTCTACAAAATCCATTTGGCAGAACTTTTTCTTTGGAAAATTTGAAAAAAACATTTTTTCAGGTTGACCCAAATGAAAATATTTGGGTTTTGAGTTGACATTAATCTCTGTGCCTGCCTGAGATGCAATGGTACTTCATAGGTAGTGTAATTCTGCATTCCTCATGATCTCTCCTCCATCTCTTTCTCCCCAGGGAAGTCCCTTGATGCACCATGGTCTCTTCCTGTTGCTGAGCTATCCTAATACATTATGGGAGATTTAGTCCTGCCCAGCTCCTGAGCATGTGAGGACAGTGAAGGCACAAGGGATTTGCAACTACAAATCTCTCAAGGCTATAACAGATACAGCAATTAAAGTAGATCTGAAATTAAAGGTATTTCAAGTTAAGGATGTCAGTGTGTAGATGACTACACGATTAACCGATAAGCCCAGGCTTATTGGTTAATCCTGTCGACTACACATGTTTCCCACACTCCCTTGCTGTCTTTGTATCAGAGGCAGCAAGGGGGGGGGGGAGGCGGCAGACCGTGTCTCCCCCTCCCCCCCCCCGTCCCACTGCTGCCTCTGATAGAGAGACAGCAGCATGGAGGATGAGGGGTCAGGAGGGAGCTGATATGTGCGGGGAACAGGCTTTTAAGCCAGTTGTGTGTGTTGGCTCTGTGGACCTGCCTGTTCCCCCTCCCCCCCCCCCCCCAACCCCTTGCTGCCTTCTACAGAGGTTGGGGAGGCAGGCAGGAGCTGGTACTGGGGGGAGCCAGCTTAAAAGGTCCTCCAGCCACCTCTTTTCCTTCCTCCCCTCTGATAGAGGCAGCAGTGCAAGGGACGGGGCAGAGGAGGCTGCCGTGAAGCAGCCTCTGTCAGTGGCAGGCCTGGGCTCACTGTTAATGGAGGCTGCTTTGCGGCAGCAGCCCTTGTCCGTGGGGGGGGGGGGGGGGTCTGGGCTGCCTGCGGACTGAGGCTACTGTGGCATCGCACACAGCAGCCTCTACCCGCAGAGATCTCAGGTCCTCCACAGATGGTCTGCTGCCATTCTGCACCACTACTCTGTATCAGGGCTTATTGTATCAGCATCAGGACACGGTGGCAGGCAGGAGTTGTTCTAAGCGGGGAGCTGGTTTTTAAACTGGTTCCACTCATAGACTGGCTCCCGCCTGCTGCCCCCATGCTGCTGCCTCTGATACATTCAGTTACACACGATCTAACATCCCTATTTCAAGTCTACACACAACTGACGTTTCAATTTGAAACTGTTAAAACATTTAGTTGTAATGAAAACTGTTGAAGTGGAATGTTTTGACATTTTTTTAGTTGAATTTTTTTTAACTTTTCATTCAATCCAAAATTTTAATATCAAGAAAACAGATGTCAAAAAATGAGAATGTCCTGTGAAATGGAATTTTCAGTTTTTGATCAGCTTTAGAATTAACCTTTCAGAACTGGGGAAAAAGAAATGGTCAAGTCTTGTGCAGAGAACAAGGCCTTTTTTTTTTAATATATACTTACCAAGCCAATCACTATAATTTCATACTAAATGCCTTCCCTCTTATAGTCATTTGTTCTGATTAATTCAATAGGACTACTCATATACTTAGTTAAGCATGTGCTTAAGTTCTGTGCTGGCTTGAGGCCTTAATCTTCGAAGTTGTAGTAGAAAGGGAGATTGGATGAGTTCTGGAAGTGAAAAAAATCATTGTTTCACAGTCAATAAATAGATGAAATTATGTAATTTATAACTAATAATTAACCATGATTTAGACTTTAGAGTGCCCTGTATGAAGCCTCTAACCCCTTTTCCACCATCTATTACTTTACACTTACATGCATTTAAGTTCAGTAAGAAAAGCAAAGAGGGATCATGGGCAGTGTTCCCTCTAAGGTGCGAGCCTGTGTGGGTGAGCACCAAGAATTTGAGGCCCGCCCACTTCCTCAGCAGAGTCACACAGTAGCTAGTCAGCAGTTCTGGGGCAGGGCTGCGTGGTGGGTGTCTATCCTGCCCCAGGAGCAGCAGGGCAGCCATTACGTGGCCCTTGCCCTAGTTTCAACCGTTCCCCAGGGCTGGAGCTGTGAGCTGCATGGCAGAGAGCAGCTCCTCCAGTGGCCCCAGCCAGGGCCAGAGGCAGAGCTGCATTGTGGGCAGCCAGCAACTGCTCCTCTGGCGACACTGGCGAGGTCCAGAGCTGGAGCCGTGTGGTGGGTGATGGCAGCAGCTCTGGTGGCCAGGGCCTGGGCCTGAATCATCTCATGGTGGACAGTGGTGGTGGCAGCTCTGGCAGCTGGGGCTCGGGCCTGAGCTATCGCATGGTGAGTGGTGGCAGCTCTGTCAGCCAGGGCCGAGGCCTAAACCTCCGTGGTCTGGGGGTGGGGCAGTGACAGCTCCGGCTGCCAGGTCCAGAGCAGCTGCATGTGGGGGGGATCTGGGGCCAGGGCCAGAGCAGCCACGCTGGGGAGGTAGCTGGGGCCAGGACTGCTTGACGGGCAGCCGGGGCCTGTGTCAGAGCCACAGGGTAGTCGGCAGCCCTGTTACAGGACCGGCCTTAGCGCTGGGCAAACTGGGCCCATAGCCAAAGGATGAGGGGCAACTGGGCATCGGTATTGCTGGGCAAAGTGGGTGAAGGGTACTGGACAGGGGGCAGCGTGGCAGGACGTGCTGGAAGCACAGGGTGTGGGTTGGGGGCACAGTAGGGGTTGGGATGAAGGGGGCACTGTGTAGATGTTAAGGGCAAAGGGGGCACAATGCAGGGTTAGTAGTAAAGAACGCACAGGATGAGGGTGCAGGGGTTGGGGAGTCCAGGAATGGTGGGAGCAAGGCTGGGTGGGAGTGAGATTGGGTGCCAAGCTGGTTGGTTTTCAGGGTGGTTGGGTGAATGGTCATGCACCTTATTAATTGTGTCTTGTTCTAGTATTTTTTCTTGCATAACAATTTAAATTTAGTGTGTGTGTGTATGTGTAACTGGTGAGTGCCACAGTGACACACATCCAAACAAGCGCACGTTACACCAGTATTGGTGCACAAGTCAAAACTCACTGCTCACGGATGGAAAATCTTAGAGGGAATGCTGATCGTGGGTGCTAGTCTGTAGGAAAGTGCAGCAGATGGAAAATTTTAATACAAAGAAAGTGAGGAGTAACGAATGAAATGTCAGATGAGGTAATGAGATGCATGTGGGTGTGTGCAAGTCATTGGTATGTGTTCTATTTCATATTGTGTATACATATGTATATTTTTCTTCAGTGTTCTGGGGCAAACTAGCTGCGTGATGTCTAAGAAACAGCAGCAGAACTACATCCTGCCAACTTTGAGAATTAAGGGAAAACTTGCTCTCAAGGATAGAAATCTGCATCTGTGTTCTTCGGCTATACTCTGACATTCTTTTTCCTGTCTCATCATTTTTGCATCTATTTTTAAAATACATGCGTTTTATGAAGTTTGTCGCAATTTTTAGAGTAATATATTGTCAGACTATCATTGATCTAATGGTGTACCTATTGCTTATTATTCAGATATTGGCAAACATAGAGTAAGGTTTAACAAAATAGCACACACCCTTTATAATAATGTTAATAACAAAAGGGCTGGGGAAACTAGTTACGTTTTTATCTAATCTTTACAAGCTACCAAGCATATTTTCAAGTACAAGTTGAACCTCTCTGGTCTGGCATCCTCTGGAACTGACTGGTCCCAAGCCAGAGAATTTGCTGAAGCATTGGAGGTCAATGTTGTGTAGTAGCATTACCAACCCTTCCACTGCTTACTGGAGTCTTTGAAGACATTTAGGGCAAAGTAGAGCTAAATAACAGCTCAGAACACAGAAAACCAGGACAGGTGGCTGTAAGCAAACTTTATGGGACCATGGGAAATTTGGCCACACCCATGATAAGTGGATATCTGGCTATCATGCTGGACCATGGATCTTGCCAGATTAGAGAGGTTTCTAATGCTGACATATATATCTTAGAGTTTGATTATATCTGCTGCAGGAGAGAAAGAAGTAGTTTTTTCTTTTTAAATTCCAAAGCGCATTGAAAGAAGGTGAGTAGACTTCATATTTGCCTTTAGAGCACCACTTTTGGAAAAATCTGCTGTTTTGCTATTAAAAATATTCAGCCTTTTCTCCCCCTACCAAAAAAAAGACATCACATTTTCAAAAGAGCTCTGTTCCCATTCATGTACATACATGAAGTAGCCAGATATTTTTAAATAGTGCTCCATTCTCAATGGGGAGAAAAAAACAAAAAGAAAAACAGTGAGAGGTGAAAGTGAAATAAGCAATGGGTTGAGGACAGTTTGCAGAATGAAATTCTTCTAGACATCTCTATTAAATGTAAATGGGGATCGAGGTGGTTGTGTGCTATTTTGAGCCTATTCTTTATTTCTTAATCCATTAATAGATTCTCGATTGGAGTTATGAGTTGGGAGGTTCTGCTGGGATGCGTTTTTCTTCTGTCTGACCTTGTCCATTTTTTGTTTGTCCTCCATTCCCTTGGCCGTGCTGCCCATTTTCCATTTTTTTTCTATTTAGTTATCACTCTATTTTCGTTTCCCTCTCTTACCCACTCTCCCCCTTACTTTTCCTTTCCCTTTTTTCCTTACTCTGTTCCCTCCAATTTTCTGCCCTTAATCAATTACTTTTATTGTTCTAGTCCTCTGTTAGATCTATTACATCTCTCCCTTCACTCTTTGCCCCTTTTTTCTGAGTTTCCCCTTCATTCTTCTTGCCTTCTTCATCTCTTCCCAGTCCCATTGTGTATTTTTTTCTTTCTTGCTGTTCTCATGCCATCTGCTGTGGCCACCTGGGTAGACCTGCCACCCTTACTTGTACGGCCTTCCTGACTCTGGCACACCCCTCTGCTAAATTACCTACAGTGCATACTTAATCTTGGTCTCTAGCAGCATATGAAATATTTAAAGCTAATCCAAAACTGTCAGTGTTAACAAAGAGAGAGACTCCAGCTCTGCAAGATAGACTATATCCCTTCTATTCTGCAGTCACCTCCCACCTCAGGCAAAGGGATTGGTGTTGAATGGAGACCTGAGGTCAGCACCCAGGACCTGTCTAAGTAGTGAGAGGGAAGTGAGTTTTAGAGCCAAGGGCTTACTATCAAGAGTGTCTGATTTCCTAACTGTGGTTTATGGTGTCACATAGGAAAAAGGAAGAGGACGGCCTTGACCCAGACCATATGGGACTTAATAGATCACTGTTAGTTCCTTTGGTTGCACTTGGAAATAGGTCAGTACACTTTTTGGAGAAGTAGTTTAATACTCTTCCTATGGCCACCACTACCAAGCTGTATTCTGCAGCATCAGCATCCAAAGAGTCGTTAAAGGCAGTTCCTTCTAGGGTGCACCGCGGCACTCTAGTCTGTAGGTTACAGAATGTTAAATTGCTATAGAAAGATACACATGAGAGAAAAATTGTTGCAAACACCTTATTAGACTCAGCTGAAGTGAGGCACTTTTATCCACCTCCTGGGAAAACAGAAGTATCCGGGGATCCCAAATCTCTCTAGGTTCATTTAGGACAAATCCCATAAGTACCAAAATTAAGTCTCTTGGCCTATGTGCTGGGCTACTGAGTTAGGGCCATCACTCTTTACCCACAATATAATCCTTACTGATGTGAATAGAATTTTTGTGTAAAACTTGTTTCTCTTTATTTTTGCACATCTGTCTTTTTTTTTTAATCATTTACTCCTTTCTGTACCGTGATGCTTTGTAAGTCTATCCTGTGTATAAATAATAGCCTACAAAGGGCCAGTGAGAGCAAGCTCTGTTGTGCTAGGTATTGTGAAATCATCCTGAGGAAGCAGTCCATGCCCTCAGGATTTTCCAGTTAAAAAAGATAAGTGCTACATGGAGAGGAGAAAGAGACCACATAGTCATTACAAATATGTAGTTGCAAAAGAAGTGTAGATAAAATGCCAACAATTTCCATTTGCCCATTGACCTGGCCACCTTAAATTTGCTGATTTTTTTTTCTAGGTGTAATGGCGAAAATGGGACTTGGAGTGAGGTCTGGCTTTTTTGGGGGGAGGGGACATCATATGTAACAGAGAGAATGGAAAAAGTCAGCAATACATTTGTGAGAAACTCACATGGGCATTCGAAAATGGTGTAGTTGAGGATACAGCAGAACCTCAGTTCTCTTGCCGTGGGGGAGATCTAGGTTGGGTATTAGGAAAAACTATTTCACCAGGAGGGTGGTGAAGCTCTGGAATGAGTTACCCAGGAAGATGGTGGAATCTCTATCCCTAGAGGTTTTTAAGTCATGGCTTGACAAAGCCCTGGCTGGGATGATTTAGTTGGGATTGGTCCTGCCTTGGGCAGGGGGCTGGAGTTGACCTCCTGAGGTCTCTTCCAGCCCTAGGGATTCTATGAGTTAAGAACATCAGAGTTACAAACTGACTGGTCAGCCACACCCCTCATGTTGAACCTGAAGGATGCAAGCAGGCAGCAGTAGGGGTTTTTTAAAAAGGTAAATAGTATAGTACTACGTTAAATGGGAATGGAGGATGTTTGTAACTCTGAGGTTCTACTGTATTGTTTTGACAACAGCAGACTTGGGACCTCTTTTGGTCTCTTCTACTATCCTTTTTTTTTTTTTTTTTTTTTTTTTTTGCAGGGCTATAGCCAATTTGCTGTTTCGTGGTAATTTGATTTCCTAATCCTGCTGCTGTCTCTGTCGAGCAGTTGCATTCTCTATGACCATCCTCCTTATATCCTTGAGGCAAGTGAGCAGTTAGCCAACATCACCTTCTAGGACAGAGGTGGGGAACCTTTTTTGGGTTGAGGGCCACTGACCCACTGAAAAATCAGAGCCAAAGGGTGTGCAGGCTAGTATATTTTGTGAGCCTCCCTTAGGCTATGGAGTGGGACCAAAAATGAGGGGTTCAGTGTGGGGAGGGAGCTGCCAGGAAGCAGGCTTGGGATGTGGGGTCTGGGCAGGAAGGCTGATGCAGGGTTGGGGTGTTGGTGGGTCTGGGAGGTGCAGGAGTGGGCTAGGGGTGGGAGTGCTGGTTGGGAGGTAGGATGTAGGAGCAGAGTGGGGGTGTCACGTTATTGGATTCTGAAGATCACTGTTGCACCCATGGGGGGGTGTTTGCCCCAAAAGTCTGTACAAAGGGGGTTATGTGAGATATTACATGAAAGCTTGTGTTCTACTGATTCTGTATATGCTATTGATGTACTTGTATGATATCTGTATGTGGAGTTATAAAGATGTACTCTGTAGGGATGTTGGAAAATTCTCTGTGGCTGAGCAATGGGCAAGGAATGCTCAGCCAATGGCTATGCTAATTAGCAAGGAGACAATGAAGCTCTAGGTGCCAATATATACAAGGACAAGAGATTTGTGAGTCTACAGCTTATTGTTGTTACCCTACTGATTGGGGGGGGGGGGAGAGAGAGGATTCCATGGCCATTGTGAGCAAGGGAGACACACCAGCCAGCCCTTTGTCTTTGTTAGGCCAGAGGCTTCACGTTTTGAATCCACCCAAGGAGAAGGGCAGAACTTGTTTTTGCAAAGGAGACTTACAATTTAAACCTGAAGGGCGAAGACTTCAGTGGTGTGGAGCCAAAGATGTGATATGAGAGAAAGTACTGACCTACCCCGAACAGTTCTTTGGGTCTCAAGAAACCAGCCACAGGTCCTGATCAATTTACACTCTGGATCTTACCCACAAGATCACACTGAGCCAATCCTTTAGAATCTAAAATCTAAGGTTTATTACTAAAAGAAAGAAAATCATGAGAGTAAGGTTGTTAAAGGATAATACATTACATGCATCGAATCACCAAGTCTCGATACAGGCTCGTAGCAGAGATGTTATAACTGCTGGGTTAAAAGCGTACATCCTATGTCAGGACAGGTCCACAGTTCTTTCCGGTTCGTGGTTCCCTGCAAGGCTGCCTCTGGGATCGAGCTAAGCTGAACACCAAGATGGAGGGTGCCACATGGCACTTATATACCTCTCCTGGCATCTTCCTGGCCAGAATAGGTCACTGCAGGTCACATGGTCCAATGACCTATCCCCGTGTCCCATGCTGGCAGCCCTTCGGCCCTGGCTGGTTTACAGGTATCAGTCACATTCCTGAGGTGTGTATTGGCACCTAGAGCTTCATTGTCTCCTTGCTAATTAGCATAGCCATTGGCTAAGCATTCCTTGCCCATTGCTCAGCCACAGACAGAGAATTTTCCAGCATCCCTACAGAGTACATGTTTAGAACTCCACATACAGATATCATGCAAGTACATGAATAGCATATACAGAATCAGTAGAACACAAGCTTTCATGTGACATCTCACATGACCCCCTTTGTACAGACTTTTGGGGCAAACACCCCCCCATGGGTGCAACAGTGATCTTTAGAATCCAATAATGTGACAGGGGGTAAGGGTCTGGACAGGATGGTGTGCAGGAGTGGGTTGGGGGTGCAAGGTAGGGTGAAGGAACAGGCTGGGAATGGGAGATTTTGGTGAGAGAGTAGTGAGGGGTCTGGGCGAAGGTGAGGTGCTTACCTGGCTCGACTCCCCGGTGATGCACGTGGCTCCATATCCCCCACTGCTCCCAGGCACAGCCTCCTGCTGCTCCTATTGGCTGCAATTATGGCCAATTGGGGTGGAGGGGGAAAAGCTTCCAAGCAGCACCTTGCTGTGCTGCTGTTTTCCCAGCTGGGGGAAGTGGAGTGGCAGTGCACAGAGCCACTTCTTCCCCCCCCCCGCCAGGCACAGTACGTGGGTCAGATCTGGACCCAGCTTGCTTGACTCTGGCCTGCAAGGCTCAGGGCTCCCCATTCCCCACCCCTGCAGCAGGGAACTGGTGCTAGTGCTCCAACCCCACAGGGGGCAGGACTGCGGGAGGCTACAGGGCTGGAGTACCAGCGCCGGCTCCCTGATTCTGTGCAGGAGAGGGGGGAGAGTCCAGCCTTAGGTTTCCCCATTCCTGCTCTGGGAATTCTAACACTAGCACTCTAGAATGAATGCTCCCCCCCACCCCCCATATTCTAGCCAAGTATTCAAACAAGTCTCTTAAGTTCCAAGACAGCTGACATATTTAAGAGAATCCATTATTCAGTAAGCAACTCAAATTGTGTTTTTACAGCACTGGGTGATGTGTCCGCATTGTGCTGTGCAGAGGCAAAATTACCTATTATTGAATGAGCTTGAGCTTTTTCAGGAAAATTTTGTTCCGTGTTAATCTCATATATTATAATCTAGTTTCCTCCAACACATTCAGAATCAGAACAAGTGAAACTGGGTTAAATCAAAGAGACGTTTTTGTCCCTTCTTAAGTTCAACAACTAGTCTGAATCTAATCACTCTTAGCCACAAAACAAACATCTCGAAGCAAAAAACATTTAACTCTGCTTCCAGACCCTACACCTTCAGAATCCACTGTGTAGATAAAGACAGTTGGTCAGCACAACATTGACCTTGAGATATGGGAGACCATAGAATGGGGTTGTTATTTGAGAGCATGAGTTCTGACTTTCTTGTGGCCATGAATATGGAGAGAGTAAGGTGCTTGAAGAAGAAAACTATCACAAAACCTACACATTTTTTTTTAAACCTGTAGACTAAATATTCAGGAAAGAAAAGGTATAACTCCCCCCTCCTTCATTAGTCTAGTAACTGAGTACCTCACAGTCTTTAATGTATTTATCCATCTTTGTGAGACCGGGAAACACTAAACACTGTTGCCCCCACTTTGTAGACTGGGAACTGAGATAAAGGGAGACTATCTCATCCAAGGTCCCCCAGGAAGCTGTGCAGGTTCAGTTCCCTATTCTATGTTCCAAGACCCAGCCTAGACCCTTATTCACTAGAGAATTCTTCCGCTCCCTATTTCTCCTCTTACCTATTCTGTGATCTTGTCTAAAATCTCTTGAGGGCCCTTGACAGACAGAAAGCCCACTCTTAGGTTCACTCGGTCTAGAGTGAAGGCAACAGCTAATAAAGTCACAGCCATCCACAGTTTAGTCATTGATGTGGCAACCAGTATTTCGTGTACAACAGAAAGTGGGCTGGATAAGCTAAAAGTGTCTTTCTTGACCCACCTCTTTACAGATAGATGCAACATGCACTGAGAGGGAGTGTGTTACCATATATATTGGCATTATCTGTCTCTAAAAACAAATGTATTTGATTGTGTCTAACTTGTTTGAGCCCTGGAATGGTTTTAATTTGGGAATCATTATGATTAGGGTCCATTGTAGTCAATTTCACAGGCATAGGGTTTGAAAATTGGTAAATTTCACATTTTCAGGTGTTTAAACCTGAAGTTTCATGGTTCTGTCCCTACCCAGAAGGAGATAGGGAGAGGTCATGGGATTGCCACTCACTTCTGTGCTGCCTTCAGAGCTTCCTGCAACTGCAGGTTCTAAGAGTTAGAGGTGGGTCTGGTCCGGTCCCCCCTGTGCCACCACCTGAGCAATTTGCAGGGGAGGGACAAGTCTCTGTCCTTCCCCTGCCCAGTCAGAGACAGGAAGCCCCCTTTGATGGGGCCCTTCCAGCAGCACAGGGAAGATAGGATCCAACTCCACAAGTCTCCTCCAGCTGCAGGAACCTCAGGCTACTGCCCAGTCTCAAACAGCATCCTGCAGCAGAGGGAGGCACCGGGAGGTGGGTTTGGTCTGGTCCCTTCCACCGCCAGAGCTGTTTGCAGAGGAGGGGCAGGTCCTGTTCTTCCCCTGCCCAGTTGGATGTAAAAAAACCCCTTTGATGGGGACTCCTGCACAAGGAGACATCAGATTTCATGGGAAGGGCTTATTTCACGGTCTGTGCTGTGTTTTTCATGGCCATGAAAATGGTAGGACTCTGATTATGATGCATAGGCTTGTATTTCAGTGATGTTCATGTGGGTGATGGCTCTCCACAGAATCATATGGCTGCTATGACAACTGTGAATCTCGCTCCTACTCCAGCCTACCGCTACGAAAGAGCACAAGCATGCTGTCATGGTCAGAACATTCACTCTTCCACTTTGAAGCCAGGGCCATCTTTTGTTCACATATTTGTGATCTTTTGTCATTGACCTACTCACGAAGACCGATGAGCTTGGTAGATTTTCATATTTCTTAAAGGCACAGTGTTATACGGTAAGTAATTAACTGTCTCAAGGAGATAGTAAAACATTTTCTGTCCACAGCTCTTGCTATCTATCATTGCCTTTAAGCATATTACATACTAAAAGGAGAGTGAGATCTGGCATTCAGTTCTGTTTGCAGGGTTTGAGAGTAGATTTTACAGCATGGGAGTAGCATGAAGAAAGTGGCGAATAGCTTAGCACTTCGGAGTATTGTTCTTGGTCCCTCCCCAATGCAAATAAGCTTTTTTGTGTAAGCTTTACTTTGCTGTGGTACTGTAGCTTTGCTGCTGCCAGAGAGTTTATTTAAAAGTTCAGACATGGCTTATAATACAGTTACATACACGTTAATAAACTCATACATGTTGTTGCAAACTACCATTTAGCTGGATACTGAATGCATTTTCTTTCTTGTACCCGCTGATTACCAACACGTGTCTTTCCCAGATATCTGCTTTCTCCTCTCGCAGTCAATCAGTTCAATTTCACTTATGTCACAAACTAGCATTGTCATCATTACACTCTCTTGCCTGGTTGTGAAATATAATGCCCGACACTGAATTCTACCATCTCTGAAGAAAGCAGACAGGAGGAGTGCATCAGTCATCAAATATATTTGTAATTACACCCAAATATTTTCATTATGAGTACTGAATAGGAAAGAAAACAAGCCTACGTGAAAAGAGTCTATGGTAATGTATGTATTAAGGAGCTAAAGAATTGGAAGTTTTCTGATCTTATGCATTCTTTGTTTCTATAAATATAGTTTACAAGCAAATCTTCTCTTGATTACTGCCTGTCACAAATCCTAGTGAGTATGCCTCCTGACCACCATCTTGGATTACTGTGAGGGAATCCAAACCTTTATGCTGTGGATCACTTAAGGTGTATTAAACTTCTGGAGCTTAACTGGTTCCTCTCTTGGCCTTTCTGGCACATTTCCTGGGTACTGACTCAGTCTGTTACCCCATCACAGAAATGGGACTCCTCGGCCTACTTGCCCTAGCTTCCAAAAAACATAATTGATGTCCAACATAGCCCAGTTATTTAGATAACCTCTTTCCCACAAATCCATGCCAAAGCTTCTAGCTACAGCATAACTCTCTCAGGCTTTGTCTGCACAGGTGTGGGCAAATACCAGCCACGGGCCAGATTGGGTTGCCAAGGTTAGCTTCTGGCAGGCCCCTACCACTATATTTACCTGCACAGCATCAGGTCCTGGCAGTTGCAGCTCCCATTGGCTGGGGGGGGGTCCCTTTTTCCTGGCCATTGGGAGAAACTGGAAGTGGTGTCTTGGTCCACATCACTCCTGTTGGCTGGGAACAACGATCCACAACCAATGGAAGCTGTGATGGCTGGTACCTGAGGCCAGTCAGGTACATATAGCAGTGGGGGCCTGCCAGGAGCTAACTCTGGTGAACCACTGCTGGGTTATTGCCCATCCTGGTCTATACCTAACAGTTTAAAATGCAGCCTCAGCAGCATGTTGAAAGTGTGGCCATGGCAAGCTACCTTTGAGGGGAATAGCTAACAGCTCTGGGAGTGCTGTAGCCTGATTCAAACTGGCACTTGACAGCTCTTTATCTTGCTGTGCTTGGAGGGGAGTTTCTTCACATCCCTGAGCTGGAAAGTAAAGTGCCAATAGCCTCAGAAGCAGCAGTAGTTGTGAAGCAGTCCATGTGCACATGCGTGCGCATGCACACACATTGCTCAGTCTAATATCTTTAATCTCTTTTATACTTAATCATGTCAAGCACAGAGGAGTACAAATCATACAGAGCAACAAATACTAAAAGCATGTCCCTGCCTTAGATTTCTCACCACTCTAGGGCATTCTTGGGGCTGGAATCGGAGTCTCTTGGGTTATCTAGAGCAGTGTTTCCCAAATGGTGTTCTATGGAATCCCGGGGTTCTGCCAAGTGACAATAAGGGTTCCACGAGAAAATTCTATTACAATAACATTTTATGATTAAAAAATTAATATTTAAGCATTTATGAATTTTATTGAAAACAATTTTCGTTTGTGTTTGCCACAATAAGTGTCCCTGTGTAATGCCAGCTTAGCCAGAGAGTGTGGGACGATGATGTCATTACTCTGCGCTGCGTGCGCAGTCAGTCAGTGGTGCAATCGCTCTGTTATATACCACTGTAAATCCCCGTACTCATTCTCAGGGAGCGTGGATCACGTGGGTGACTGAATACGAATATACTAGTGCCGCGTCGGACAAAGTTGACGCTCCAGCTGTCAAACCAGTGGCTTGTATAGGAGTACGCAGGCAGTGCTCTCGCAAATACTTTACTTTGGTATAGTCGCATGATTTCTTGTATTTAAAAATTTAACCGTGTCAAATATAAATTGACTATGATAGATTAATCTACATATCATGACCTTGTTTAGCATTTGTTTATTATCCTTACTTATTTGTGGTCTACTTTTTCAGCTCCATATATAAGGCTGTTATTAGGGTTCTGCAAAATTCTTTCAAGTTTAAAAAGGTTCCGTGGCCAAATAACATTGGGAAACCACTGATCTATAGTTATGGGACCATCTGAGCTCAAGAAAGTGGGCAGAGCCGCCCTGCCTCAGGAGGCTATTTCATGCTTGGTAATGTCTCCCTTCTGAGGGCACTCAGCCAGCTTCTGTGACATTGCTCTCTTTTGCCCTGCATGTCCTTTTCCTGTTTGGTTTCCCCTGTTTCACTTTTTCTTTATTGCAGCCCTACCCTGTCTCTCGTTCTACTCCTGGCAAGTTTCTGCTGCTTGTAACTTCCCTCTCCTTCCAGAGGAACCAGCTTCTTTTTTTAGCATAACCTTTGTGAGGTGTAAGTGCAGTTGCTTACTGTTAATATTTTCTGTTGTCCCTGTCTGGTGTGTATCCATTATAGGGCCTGACACATACATTCAGACACGGATTTTAAAGCAGTTTTTCAGAATACAGTTTTGTAATGTCAGTCAGGATTCAAAAGTTGTATTGCTAGCCTCAATTCATCACACTGTTATGTGATTACATGAATAAATTTCAGTCATTTTGATCTTATTGCTCGTTTCTAATGTTCTGTTTTTCTAATACCTTACATAGGCCACGTTTTCACTTCCTGGAATATTGACACTGTAGTGGTCCAGCTTCCCAAGTTCGATTAGCAGGTCTAGGAAAGATCTGCTAAATTGAATGCTCAGGGCACCCCGTTGATGCCGGAACTACTACTCCTCATGAGTAGGGAAGCCGAAGGGAACGTTTTCCCGTCAACCTGCTGTGAAGCTGGCGCTGAAGCCCAGCTTAAAGTATGTTGACTCCAGCTACATTTTTTTTTATGTAGCTGGAATTACATACCATAAGCTGACCTTCGGCTGTATTGTAGACTTGGCCTCAGGGCTAAGCAGTTGAATCCAGCACTAATGCTAAAAGAGCTGTATTATAATGTGAGGGCAAGAATTATTTTCGGAGCATAGAGGTCCTATTCTTCTGGAAACATCTTTTTTTCCTTTGAGTAAGAAATTGGCTTGTATTTCTATTATTCTACAAAACTAGGAACCTAAAACCAATTTTAATAATGGACAAGAGCAAATATGCGTTTCCAAACCCTGACGTAAGCCTGTTTGTTCCCGCTCATTTTTCTGGTGTGCTGCTAAAAGGGGCTTCAGGAGCTCCTGGCGCAATGTCGTACCTATGTCTGTTCGGGCACTCAGAGTGCTTTGTGACACACACCCTTCTTCATTAAGAGCAGTTCTCTCAGTGACCTGAATAGAAGTGGAGTAAGGCCTTCAGCTTCTAAAAGATGCAGTGTTCAAACTCCCCTATTTTGTGTTATAATGAGAGAGATCAGGTTATTTTATTCAAAATATTTTATTGTATATTTGAGACAGTTCAATCAAAGGCTATTAGAACACAGTTTTCTTTGTATACATTTCCTAGGGAGAGTTTGCTACCGTTAATACTTGTGACATACACAGATTTAAAATACAGTTTCCCATATTCCTATTAAGAGACATTGGAAAAGACAGACAGGAGAGCACTGATTTAAAAATAATTCATTTTTGCTAAAGATGGCTTGAGCTTGCAGGTTTTCTGTGTATGTTACATATATATTAAAAATGTGTGGTGAATAGGAGAATGAAGAGGCCCCCATACAGTTCAACAGAGAAATATTCTCTCAAGGCTGTGTGAATGGGAAACAGCATGAGTATATAGAAAATGTGTAGCAGAAGCAGTTGCAGTTAGAAAGAATCCATAATGGTTACACATGCATAGCTGAAATACTTCTCAAGTAATATGAGCAAGGCTCTTCTGGTACAGCCAGAGCTGGGCATGTGCTTTTCTGTGTGTGAATACTTTGCTTTGAAAGCTCCTTTATGATTCACAAAAGCAGCTGCTTTAGAGCTGGAGTGGCTGCAGCGCTATTGCAATTAATTAAATAGGTATATTGCAGACTGCTTCCATCTGTTTTTGAAGGTTTGTGAGAGTTGAATATTAGGAATTTATTTGTTCACCAGTGGCAGTGACCAGGAAGTACACAGTGTTGTTATTCACCGTGAAGCATTCCTTTCTTGATTCCTTTTAAGGTGTATGGATCAAAACTATCAAAATAAGTTGGCTTTAGTTGGGCAGTCAATATAAATTTTCCAAAGCCTTCAGAAATGTACTTCATACTCCACATTTTAAAATGTTGAAAATTTCTAAGGTAGAGTTCAAGTATTTCCTGTAATAGTGCAGGAAACTCTCACCATTTATGAATACTGGGAGCCATAGCTCCCAGCCCCCCACTGCCCCCTCTCCAGGCCTGGGCAGAAGACCCACAAATATGTGGAAACGTGAATAGTGGTTCTTCGAATCACAAGGGTCTTCTGTAATATTTCAGGTGTTAGCAGTCAATACAGAGTCTTTTCATCCCAGGCTATGTCTACATTGCGGGGGGGGGGGGGGGGGGAGGTGTGTCTTGGAAAAAGATACACAAATTGCATATCTTTTTCTGCTTGTTTTTTCGGAAGAGGCTTTTCCAACATTTGGCCTGTCTACACGGGGCCAAATGTTGGAAAAACCTCCTCTTTCAGAACATGCCGTAGTCCTCATAAAATGAGGAATACAAGGATGCTGAAAACGCACCCGCTTTTTCAGAAACTGTTCCGGAAAAGCATATTCATTCCCTGGACACAGCAGAGTTTTTCTGGGAATAGGTACTTATCCCGGAAAAACTCTGCAGTCTAGACATAGCCCCAATGATTAAGTAAAACAATAAGGTTTTGAGAGGGACGGGTATTCATTTTGATTTTTCAATAACTGCTAAATGTTTCTTTTTCTTTATATTTTTGTTCCTTGTTATACCATTTTTGCTACTTATTCCTCTGGTAGTCAGATCAGGAAGTTTGCAAGGACTGCATATAAGCTAATATAAACCCGAACAATGGGCGTGTAATGTATTCATGGCAAGTGATTTAAACCGCACGAGCTAAATAAAAAATAAATAGCAGAGAGTGTCCATTTGGTTTTCAGTTTTGCGATAACAATCCTTATAGAAAAATATTACAGAACTGAATTGAATGGGGATGAAACCAATAGAGTTCTAATATATTGTAAAAGTCTAAACTGAAAAAGAAAGGAAGATCTTCTTTTCTACGTTGTGTTTTTTGTTTCTTTGATTTTGGCTGGCCTTTTGTTTTAAAACCGAGAGCATTCTATCAAAGCGTTATGGTTCTCTAGTTCTTTTTTATAGGGAGAGGTCATGTGTTAGTACGTGTAACCAAAACAAGGGAAGTGGATATGAGTGTGATTACTAAGAATCATTTATAATCTTATGTAAAGTTTCACAAAGAAGAGTGTTTTGTTTTTGCATTAAAGGTGCCAATCTCTTGGATTCAGATTTGGCTAACATTTGCCAAAACACTTTTCTGGTAAAGAGTCATTGAATATGAAATACAGTTGTCACGTTTCAGATTTGAGCTTTGACAATCCCATGTTGAACAATAAGGTCGCTCTCAATGGTGTAACACAAGACAGGATATGTGTCAATTTGGCTTCTAATCTTAACTGAGACTTCTTGCTACCCTCTACTCCATGGGTTGGCAACCTATAGTTCGCGAGCCATATATGGCTCACTTAGGAGTCCAGTATGGCTTGCAGCTAGAGTTCAGCACCCTCCCCCCACAATGGAGAGCCCATGCTGGCGATCAATCTTGCGAGGGGCACGAGGCTGGGAGGGGGCGGGGTGGGGGTGGAGAAAGCCCCAAGCTTTGCTGTGCGATCGGGGAAGGAGCCACAGCCACAAAACAGCTCCACGCATGCATGTGGTCCTCTTCCATCTCCCCCTCCTCCGGCTGAAGAAACAGCCAGTCAGTGGAGCAGTGGGAAGCCATGGCTGGGACAGGGAGCCTGAGAGCAGCGTGGGGCGCAAAAGCAGACCCAGCCACAATCTTGCCCATGGAGGACCCACTGCTGCCATGGCTGTGTCCCTGCTGCTGTGTGCGCTGTTCTGCCCCCGCTTTGTGTTGTCTGCGTGTGCCATGCACTTGCACCCCACAGAGAGCTCCATGGGGCCACTGGAGTCTGTTATTGGCCTGAGCACATTCTTCCTGGCTTTCCAGATGCTGGTGGGCTGGATTTTGGCCAGCCTGGAGAACTATAAGAAGCGCACCTGAGCGGGACAGGTCCCATCTGTGCCCGGACTCGCTGGCTGGATTCCCCGCACTCCTGGCGAGTCATGGCCTCCATTCCGCACTCGGCCCTTGGGCCGCTAACTTATTCTGTGACCCAGGTGGAGCAGTGGCTAGCTGCCATGTGGGAGTGACATGCATCTATTACAATGAATAAACCCTGTTAGACACTGAGGGTGGGGGAGAGTAAGTGCCACTCAGACCCTGCATCCCCAGCCTGCTCCCTGCTCCCTCCCCCCTGGTGACACCCACCCGCAGCCTGCTCCTGCCCTCTCTCCCTGGCCAGACACCCTACTCCCAGCCTGCTCCTGCATCCCACCTCCTACCCAGATCCTGCACCCCTATTCCTGTCCCACTCACTGGCAGCTTTGTCCTGCATACTGAACCTCTCATTTTAGGCCCCACCCCAGACCCCACTAACCCTGGAACCCCAGAAGAGTTAATCTGGCCTGAGGGCTTGAACCTCAGTTCACTGTCTCTCTCTTCCTCCCCCCCCCCCCCCATGGGGCTGAAGTGCCAGGGGAATAAGGTGTCTCAGTTGGGGGCCACATCAGTGAGGGTTGGGCAGGGGGGTTTTGCTTCCCCAACTGACTTCTCTGTGGGTCAGTGGCCCTTGACCCAAAAAAGTTGCCCCACCCCTGTCTTAAATAAAGACAATGTTGAAACCTTTTGTGTTTGGACATAATATTTTACTTTATTTAAAAATGAAGCCTAGCCAACCAACCCCTAATTGGGGCCCAGCCCCCATCTGGTTGCAGCGTCATAACACTCCAGCACCCCACACCCACACCGCAGCCCTGAGTTCATCATACACCTGAACCTGCTGCCCTGAGCCCCTCACATCCCCAGACTCCTGCACCCTCCACATCCCCCTTCTCTGAGAGAAGACAGCTTGAATGCATGCATGAAGGAGGATTTGACCAGTTATGATGTAAACTTCAAAGAAATGTGCAAAAAGATGCAGCAGCAGAAGTACCATTAAATAAAGGTTCTGAGAACAATGTTTCATTTATGCTAGTATTAATCATTATGTCAATTATCAGTAATATTAAGTTGTATATTTTCAGTCATTCTTGTATGACTCTGTGTTGACCACTTGTTCTGAATTTTGATGTAGTTTGGCTCTTTGGTTTGGAAATGTTGCCGACCCCAGCTCTACTCTGTCTGTTGTGAGCAGCTGAAAGACTCCATGGACTGAGTTTCTCTGTCTCACGGTGTCAGTGGGAACACCCTTTCAGTCTGCCCTTGCTGGGTGTGTCTAGACAACTTAGTTCTTCAGTCAGAAAATTGTCTGGATCGGTCCACACAAGAGATCCGCTTCCTTGACACTACAGTACAATTAAATGACAGCCACATTTTCAGCACCTTATACCGGAAACCTACCAACCATTACACTTATCCACATGCCAATCAATTATTTACAGCCAGGCCCTAAGATACAGCCAGATTTGCTCCAATCCCACAGATGAAGACAAACGCCTACAGGATCTATATCAAGCATTCTTAAAACTTAAATACCCACCCAGGGAAGTGAAAAAACAGATTGACAGAGCCAGATGGGTACCCAGGCATCAGCTTCTTCAAGATAGACCCAACAAAGCAAACAGGACACCACTGGTTATCACCTACAGCCCATAACTTAAACCCCTCCAGTGCATCATTAACAATCTACAACCTATCCTGGAAAATGACCCCTCTCTCCCTCTTGAGAGAGAGGCCAATCCTCGCCCGCAGACAACCCCCAACCTCAAAACAATTCTTTCCAGCAACCATGCAGTGCACCTCCATCATACTTATCAAGGAACCCTCCCCCTGCAATCAACTTCAGTGCCAACTCTGTCCACACATCTATAGAAGCAACATCATCATGGGACCTAACCAAATTAGCCACCATATCAGAGGCTCATATAAAACTGTACATCCACCAGTGTGATCTAGGCAATTAGGTGCTAGCAGTGCCCTTCTGCTATGTAGTTTGACCAAACCAGACCGTCTCTGTGACACAGAATTAATGGACACAAATCAGATATTTGAAATGGGACTACACGGAAACTTATTGGGGAACATTTTAATTTGCCCAGGCACTCACTAATGGATCTAAGAGTGACTATATTATTACAAAGCAATTTCAAAAACCAACTTGAGAGAGAAGCTGCAGAACTTGTAAATGAAACCAAGTTTGGCACCTGGAATTGAGGTCTGAACAAAGAGCTGAACTGGATGGGCCACTACATTACAAACCCTAATGACATAAAAAGCTAAGCACTGGGTACTCTATTAGCTTCATTTAGCATGAACACTAATTGACAACAATATTTTTTTCCTTCTCCTTCCCTCCCCATCCCCTCTCTTTCTCTATTTATTTGTATCCTGGACCCCTTAACTCCATTCATCTGAAGAAGTGGGTTTTGCCCACGAAAGCTCATGATACTATCTACATGTTTTGTTAGCCTCTAAGATGCTGCAGAGCTAGTTGTTGTTTGTTTTTTCAGTTGCAGACTAACACGGCTACCCCTCTGAAACAATCAGAAAATGTCAGTCATCCTGGCTTCTTCACTGCTGATGTCTTAAAATTCTAGTGAAACAGCAATATTTTCTTTGCACTGTACAGGAACAATTGCCTGTATAAAACTTACCTCAGGATATTATAGAAGTGAAATAGAGGGATGGTTTTAATGGTATGAGAAGAGTTAGAGACCCCAAGATTCTGTGACTAGCTCTGATATGAGCTCTCCCTGTGGCTGTGGGTAGGTCACTTCAACTCTTTGCCTTTGTTTACCTGCCTGTAATATAGGGACAATAATACCTCCAGAATACGGTCAGGATTGATCAATAAGTGCTGTGAAGTGCTTAGCAGAATGCACTGGCTGCCAGCCCCACACCCGGGGACTATTGAATAGTCATGTAACTGCAAAGATTTCATGTAGTTACGTGACTATTCAGCTACCTGATTTCTAACATCCCTATCTGACCATATTAACTTAGATGGCCCAGCATATTGTTTTTTGTTGACACAAGGTCTTATTGAAGCGTTTTCCTGTTCCCTCCTGAATGTGCAGCCCAAGCGTAATAATGAATTCCAGTATTTTGAGTATGAACAGTTCCTTATTGCTGTTGAATAATTGTGTTGTCCTGCCTTTTTACCAAATTCCTCTCACTACTTTTTTAGAAGATGTGTGACCCTTGGAAATAAAATTGTGTGTAGGGGGAAATAGTGTTTGTTTAAAATTTCACTTAGCGTGGATTGCATTGGTCTATGTGTCAGGGGAAAAAAAGGGGGGGGGAAGCATACTCACTCTTACACAGACCTGTATATATTGCCAAGTTTTTACAGGAATAGTAGAAAACAAACCCAGAAATGTACATCTTGAAAGACTTGTTATTAGGTGTTTATTTACATTTTTCCTATCTGACAACTGCTAAGCAAAATGTTAGAGCAAAACAGAGCTTTTCTGAATCTGATCTGTTTTATAATACAGGACCACATTTGCTGGTATCAGACTGAGACTTACTTTGGATACCAATAGAAACCATCTCCTTGTGCTAGATGAAGCAATTGAATACATGCCCAAAAAGCCTGGGGTTATTTGGATGAGTAGATGGAGGCATGCAGCGATGATTGAATTTGAATCTGTTATGAGAGCAAATATTCATTCACTCACTAAACAAAGTCCTGAACAGAAATAGACCTAGGCTCATAAATGTAGGCTACTCTGCACAGATGATTTGGTAGCTGTTGCAATAACTTATTGAAATGTCTAGGTTCACATTTTCAGAGGCAGTAACATGGATTAGATACTTTATTCTCTTTAAAAAGGATCTTTTAGAGGAGACTTTATTAGTAGAGAATCTTCCTTGTAGTTAAACTTTGAATCTATAATCTTAGTCAAAATTAAACACATGACCAGATTTCTCCCCAACCCCAAATCAGCCCAATTCTTTTTTGAGTTGGATTTTTTTTAAGTGGTCTGAATTATCACAGAAGCAAGCATGGCTGGCATTAGACTAATATTGATCACAGAGAGGCAGTGATGTTTTACTTCTCATTTGCCTTGAAGACTTCTTAGCACGCAAGATTTTTCACAGGAAAATAATCAGTGAGACTGGCACTGCTGTGCCTATGAAGCTTTTATTTGAATGCTATTCTTGTACTATACCTCTCTGCTGCCCTGAGTTTGTATGCTGCCTTGCCACTTTCTCTCTGACACTATGCAAGAGAATTGGAGAATAGGCACATTATGAGGGGTAACGTGATTTGGTCTCCTGGGAGGATGTCAGTTTCTGTGCCCTTCAGCATCCTTTGCTATGTGATGCAGGGAGCAGCACTGATGGTAGTTGAATCTGAAGAAAGGAAAAATCATTGTAAAACATTCTCAAGCCTGAAGATAAAAATTAAACCACTCAGGAGTGAAACGGCACAAAAAGCACACCTAGGGTGAAATGCTGTCTTCACTGACAGCAGCAGCAAGATACCCAGTGGGACCAACATTTCACCCTTTGAAAGAGCTTTATTACTTGCAACAAGTAAAAAGAGTTACCTAATGAATACAGAGCCTTCATAGTGTAAATAACAGTTTCCTAATACATAATATCTATAGTTGCCCTTGACTGATTATCACTGTATTGTCTAATATCTACAAATAATGTAGTGATTTGGAATAACTGGTTATGTGAGTGTTTTATCCACTTATATTTTGGTTTTAGTTTCCTTTTATAAACTACTAGCTGGGTCCTTTACTACAGGTAAGTTTAAAAACAAAAGGAAAATGTGCATGCTTTATTTAAATCTTGAGGGCAAGGGGTTGGGCAGGATTCAAGGTAGGGTGTGGGGGGCTCAGACTAGTGGGCTCAGGCAGGTAGCTGGGGGGCTCACTGGGACCACCCATGGCTGTGGGCTCCCTGGGGTGCTACAGGCAGCTGTCCAGTGCTGGGGCCAAGGACTGAGGGGGGACAGTGCATTGGGCTCCCACTGTGGCAGGTGGGGAGGGTGATGGGGGATTGGGCTTCCTTTGTGGGGCATGGGATCAGCCAGACTGGGGAGGGCAGCCATGGCCAGCACCAGTCCAGTTACTTTACCCGTGGATGGTGGCTGGCAACATTCAGAGCCCTTCCACAGCTGGCCAGTCTTACTGATGCACCTGTCGTCCTGTGGTCATTCTGCAGTATGACTGTCCGTCCTGGCAGCCCCCTCCCTTTGCGGGTTATGAGAAACATTTGGATTCCAGGCACATCCCATTTTCCTGGCACAACCAAATGCTGACCTTGCTTTAAGTTAGGATAAGAGGAAGTTGCGTACCAAATTTGGTGGTCCTAGCTCTTACCATTTAGGAGAAGTTCTTGAACAGACACAGACTCACTCTCTCTCTCTCTCTCTCAAAATATATAGTATATAAACATATTATTATGGCAGGCATAAATGATATTAAAAATTGCAACATACGAGTAAATAATCCCATCTGTAATTTGTGTTTATAACTTTTCTTTAAATTACACTTGTGCTATCATTTCAAGTTTTTTACAATGGAGAAATATTTCTCTCTAGCTAATTAGTTGTCTTTGACCTCCTACAGCCTCTGACTTTGTCCCCAGTCATAAAAACAGACATCTGCTGTTGTTAGCTGGAGGCATTTAGTGTTGGAAAAATCTGTACCATAACGGATGAAGGTGACAAAGTCAGAAAAATTGTTAAAATGACGGAACAGTTTCTGCTCCCTCAGAGAAAACAAGGGTTAGAAATTTGAACACTTCTGCATTTCTGGCTTTGGATGTGTACTAAAATGAGAGATTCTAAATCAGATCGGAATATTTGGAAGTACAGTATCTCCTAATACCTGACTTCCAAACTCCTCTGCACCACCAAAGATGAATGGAAATAATTCCAATAATCCATCCACAAACCCTGTTCATATTTGTAGAAGCTTATTTGGGGCAAGACATTACCACACACACACACTCTCACTCTGACTCTCAAGTAGTCCCCAAAGATCCTCATATGAGGCATGATACTTTTCTCCCATTCTTGGTATCTTCAGCCTCGCTCTCCGTCCCTTTCTAGTCCTTTTAGCAACTGCATCAATCTCTTTCCACGTTCTTCCCTTCATCTCTTAATTGCATCCTACAGATGCCTACTTCACCAGTGTCACTGCCTCAGTTTATCCACCAGTTCTCTCTTAATCTCTGGTAGTTTTAGTGCTTTTGACCTCAGCCAAAGTAAAAGTTGTGTTCTCAAGTAAAACAGATGTGCCAAAACAAAGAACATCATTGCCAGGACTTTTTCAGAAAAAGGCATGTGTGGATGTGGAAGAGAATTTTTTTTTTTCCCAAAAGAAGAGGCCTCCAGGAAAAAGCACAGGTGCCCTGGTGGCCACTCTGTCCACAGTAATCACAACTGAAATGCGAGATAGCATCCACATTGATTGGACGCTATCTTTTGAAAAAGCACATCGCTTTTTCGTTACGCTTTTGCTGTGTAGACGCTCTTTTTTGAAAAAAGCTTTTCCGGAGGATATCTTGCGAAAAAAGCTTGCAGTCTAGATGTAGCCTAAGACGCCTCATTTTCTTTCTTACCCTTCAGTTAAAATGCTTGCTCAATCTCTTTGGCTAAGTCTACACTACGAGTTTTCGTGGCAAAAAATATGCTAATGAGGGACTCATTTGCATGAGTTGCAATCTCATTTGCATATTTTCTGCTGATCTGTTTTTGCGCAAAAACAGATCGGCAGAAAATATGCAAATGAGATTGTGACTCGTGCAAATGAGTCTCTCATTAGCATATTTTTGCTGAGAACTCGTAGTGTAGATGTAGTCTTTATGTTCCCATATTGATTACTCTACCTTGTTCTGTTTCCCAGACCCTACATGTTGCTTTGATCTTGCACCTCACTCTTTGGATTCCTCCACTGAATCAAGTTTAAGCTGCCATCAAAGCTTCTTCCTCCTTTCTTATCTTCATTTTTTTTATTGTTTTACATCAGTCTTTAAATTTCTAGGTCCTCTTCTATGATGCCATACATGGAAAGCTCATCCACAAAAGAGTACTTAAACCGTCCTCATTCAAATCCCTGTTGAAGATGTAACTCTGCCAGTATTCCTGCAAAAGAGAACTGTTAATGACAAGTTTGCAGAATAACTGGGAGTAGTTCATGTATTTCTCCTCAGAAAAGTCATCCTATAAAAAGAAATTAGTCATTTAACTAATGCATACTGCACACTTCACTATAATGTAACTTAATAAAAACTAACTAACCTATACAATGGTGGTAACATGAAATATTGCCTAGATGTGCCTAATCATTATCTGGACTACCTTACTTGTATGGTTCCTACCCTCTGCTTATCTTTTAGGTGCTTTCCAATCTCTTTATTAGGTCAGCTAGAATAAGCAGAAAAATCCTAGTTCATTCTATTGACATGGCTAATATATAATACTTAATCAAATACAGAAGTAATTTAGTAGTAGTTCTGTTGTAATTTTGCATGCAGTGATGTCATCTTTTAAAATGCTGCTAGATTTTGAAATACAAGAACAAAATGCAGTTTCAGAGCTGGTAACGGCTTGCATATGCATTGTTACTCATTACAATGTCAGATAATAAACCACAGATAACAAACCTCTTGAAACAGAATTGGTGTTCTCTGATTCTGACCTAATATGCTACTTTTCATGGCTTTTCCTTTACTTTATTTAAAGAAAACCACACGAGGGAATGCCAAAAGCTGATTAAGGGTGTTGTGCAGCTCTGGCAATGGAAAAACCTGCTCAGGACATCTAAAAAGTTGGAAAAATTAAAGAATTCAAAATAGGAGCAGGATATGGGAAAAAGACATGTCTCGTATACACTAACAGTATATTGTGTTTTAAGATACTCTATGGGCTCAGTAATCTTTCTTGCTACAAAAAGGATAGCTTTAATTCTTCCTAACTTGTAATCTGTGCATTGAATTATGTTGACTGAGACCAGCTCCTGTAGTGACACACAACTTTGCAGGAACATAGCGTTACCTCTAAAAAATAAAATGACGCAGTACATTGAAATGGGCACTATTGATTTGTGTCAGAGTGCTTTCCAGTGTAATAATTGCAAAAGGCTAAGAGCAGATTTTCACAACTATTTCCTGTGAGAGTTGTTAATTCCTGTGCATAGTGATCAGATCTTGAAGTCACAGCTTTTCCTTTTTGTTTAATGTAATAAACAATATTTTAATCAATCCTAAGAAATTAACAGTGTGTACAGTCATTTCAACTTCTCAAATTGTCCGTAAGTAACATATGAAAAATAGTTTTTGCTCCTGTGTTTCTGGCTAGAATTGGAGATAAAGTGATTCCATACTAATAAATTGTCAAAACCAGACTTAAGTTAAAACACTGTTCTGAGAGAGGTGCAGAGTACCTGCAATGTTAGTTAACTTCAGTGTGAATTGTGGATTCTCAGCTCTTCTCAGGATTGAGCCTTTGTGCAGCAGAGTCCTTACTATCAGTTAATTGCACCTAGGTGACCTAGAGCAGAGTTGCTCTCCCAGAGGTCCACTGCTCCCTGAGAGCTTGCGGGGCTGATAAGGAGGAGCTCTTTATTTCAAAAGGAATTTTAAGATGTAGTAGTCTCCTGGAGATTAACAAATTCACACATCAGAACTTTCCGTTATGGTCTTGTGCCCAGGAAATGACCAGAGAAATGACACTTCAGTGAGTGACCAGAGTTTCTAAGGTGCCACAGGACTACTTGTGGTGTTTTTTTTTTTTTTTAATTGTTTCCAGAGTTTCATATGTGTGTTTCAGCAGCAGTGTATTAGAATACAAATGTCAGCAATACATAGTGCCTCGTTACCTGAGCAGTGTGTGTTTGTGATCCAGATGGTATATTAAAAATTGTTTTTCCTCCTCTGTAGCAGTTCCATGCTCTTTTACATTTGGGCAGCTGCCCAAAGAACTAGATGCAGACCTTTTTGGGCAACTGCCCAAAGAACTAGACACAGACCTTTAAAGTGGGGTAGGAAGCCCACTGGTTTTGGGAAACTTGTCCTTTATAATAACCTTTGGAAGCATTCTCTCTCTTAAAAAAATGAGTTAGCAATGGATGCAAATAGTGCATCTGCCATTGAGCATCCTTTCAATTTTTGTGGGTTTACAAATAGGAAACCATTTTAAAATATATCTTTTTCTCTTCTGTATACAAGATCCCCAAACATATGACAAGCAAAATTGGCAACAGTGAAATGGACCACAAAGTGCTGTCTAATGCAGTAACTAAACTAAGAATTTTTTTGCCTCCTAATTTTTCAGTTTTTGAAACTTAAAATTGGTTTAGACTTCCCCAAGTAAAAGACTAACATGAGCACAAGCACAGAAACTTTAAACAGAAAAGGAAGTATGAGTAATTTAAAAGGAAGGATTAGAATGGAAATTGGAGTATTAAGCACTATCAGCACCCAATAAAACTGTTTTGTGGAAACGTGCTTTTTCCATTGTATTGAAGAGTCAGTGGGCATTTGGAGTCTGAGCCTCACAGTTAGTTTTGCCATTGATTTCAATGGTGGCTGGGACAGATTCTCTGGGTAACTTTGCAAACTCTTATTTTGACAATATGATGTACCTACACAAATTAAGCACTGACATGTTGTATGCTCACTAGCAACGAGGCCTTTGAAGATGGATAAGTTGCCCAGTGTTATGCATTTGAGAGAGCGTGTGGTCTAAGAAACCATCTGCTTTTTCTCTTGGCCTTACTTATGTCCTCCTTTCATGTGAAATTGGTTTGGTATATATAATGATGGGTCCAAAAAAACCCTCTGCTGTATCACTGATTTTTTTTGCATAATGTGGCTGCATACTCAAGTTTCATTTCACGGACAGACCTGACACAGTCATTGGCTCAACAATGAGAAAACAGAGGCCAGTTTCAAAACTAGATCAGGTCTCCATTTATATTGTTACCTTCAAAAGGTCATTTCTTCTCCCAGTTATTCCCATCATTTCCTGAAATCTGATTTGGCCTTTTGAAAGCCATTCTTTTCTGCTGAGACACTGCTGCTGGTTGAGTAAAATGTCATTGTCTTGCTTTTCTTAGATGTTTGCCTTACCTTGTTACATGTTTTCTCTCTCATTTTTCTTTTGTCTCCCTATCTTCTCACTCTATCATCTTTGGCATTCACCACCACTTCAGGGCTTCTAACATCACATGCTACTAGTACATCTCACTTCTAACTCCAGTAATTTCATGTCAGTCAGATGAATGCTGGAATTAAAAGCTGTCTGTAGAGCCCTACTACAGCATTTTTCATGCTGACAAAGAGGCTCTCAAGATGAATGCAGCATTCAGCTATAAAGTCAGCTATATGTCCAGTAAATTACAGCAGACAACGGTACCCTTTTCCCAAGCCGTGGTACCCCAAAGTTCTGGTACACCCTTGGATCTCCACAGTGCTAAAAAAATACCTGCATAAAACTGAAGTATGAAGTTCATGATTTGTGCTCTGTTACCTGGCAGGAAGGGCGGACATTTTTTTCAAGGCCTTTGATGGGCAGGTCAGATGGTTTATATTCAAGATATCAAAGATCTTGTCTTCTGCACTCAGACAACATTCCCATGAGAAGTAGCGGCCGCAGATATGGACGTACATAGAGACACTCAAAAACAACACTGCAGGGTGGCCACCTCATCATCGGTATATTATTTCCTTCATAAAACTTTGGGTTTAAGAGCACAGTGTTACACTTGTTAGTGCCTCAGCAAGTCAGAAATTATCTACATTAAGAATTTTTCAGTTTACATTCTATATTAGGCAAAACTGTTTCTTCCTCGTATGCTGCTGATAGAATTCTGCTGTAGGATCTGTGGACCTTCATGGGACTGAAGAATAGAAAAATATATACATGCTTACCTGCAAATTTTACTTTCTTCAATTATTAGGTTCATAGATCTAACTCATTTTGTCCAGCATAAAGGGTTGCTATTCAGTTCTCCTTTTAAAAAAAAATAAAATAAAAATAAATAGTGAAAACTGTTTCACTTATAGCAAAAATTTAGTCTGTTAGAAGAGAAGGTTTCATAGCCATGGATAGAGCCCTGTGTAGGTACAAACTTTGTATCTGTATATGCAAAAATGAGCTGCAGATACACCCACAGACATCCATGGATGTTGATACCTGCAGATATAAAGTAGATAGCTGCAAATTTGCAGGGCTTTAGATACATTTGTATCCACATCCACATTCACAAAAATGAACTGTGGATATTTGCATCCACCTCTGTGAATGCGGATACCTGCGGATGTAAAGCAGATATCTGTGGATTTGCAGGGCTCGAGTCATGGAAGTTTTGGCAAGAGACTGCACAAGTGACTAGCGGGTTTGAGTTCTGCCTCAGATCTGCAGATGCTCTGTAGACTCTTACTCAGTTGGATTTATAGACCTTATTACTAGAAGGAAGGAAATGTTGTTGGATAAGCATTTAGACATTTGCTGTTTTCTCAGGCTGTCTTGGATAAACAGAGAGCTCTAGTTTGAGAATATTTTGTAGATAGGACTTTGGTCCTAATTTGTAGGTTTTATTATATTTCCTTTCCTTGTAGCATATGTCCAAGATGAGCTCCAGATGGACATACTGTTAAATACATCCAAATGAACAAATCCATTGTCCCCACTGGAGCTAGTATGCAGGGGGTCAGGCAAGTAAAAGAACAATATTTGGCATGTTTTCAAAGACTATTTTTGTTTATGGGGTAAACTAATAAACTTGAAAAATGCATTCTTTTTAAAAGAATAACTTAACTGATCCCTTCAAAACAACATTATGGTCCGGTCATGGCATATCACTTCATTGAGATGGTGCATGCTGGAGCATCAAAAAATAGGAGGTATTTACTAGCCAAAATTTTAGGAGACCTGAACAAAAATATAAAAGACTGGTGGGTGCTAATGTATTTTCTATCCAGGAGTATTCAGCACATACTACACGCTTCACAACCGGTATTCAAGAGAACAGCAGAGTTGTATGGAAACTTTGAATTGTATACAGAATCAGAAATATAGTATTGCTTGTAAATTCTTAAATTAGAATTTCAGTTTAAAAACTAACTAATCTCTGGCCCACATGTAACAGGTTAAGTGAAGAGGTGGTTGCATTTGGTCATGGATCTTTGACTGAAAGTTCCATAGTAGATCTATTTAAAAAAAAAAAAAGCCCAAATAGAGTGATTAACCTTGCACAACCCCCAGTGTTAAAAATAATTGTGTGCTTGTACTGACTTTCTAGTCTGGTGCAGTAATAAGATTTGAACAGTTTCATTACGACTTTGTAGGTGTTAGTAAAAGTGCAAGATTCCTTTATCTTTTTTGCCTAGTAAATAGTTTTTTCTAGAACCATCAGTTGTTCTAGAAAAAACTATGTATGTAGTATGAAGTATGTAGCTTCTCTATATGCTATGTGGTGTGTGGCGGGGGGAGGAACACCATTGACATGATCTGCAATCAGTTCTGAATGGAAGTTAGTATACTGAAGAATCTTATGGGCGGTATGTTAGCCTGGTGTATTGATAGTGTACAGTACTAAACATTTTGTCACGGGGGAATATACTTGAAAAGGAAAATGATGCAGAGCTAATGAATACAGGGGAAAGAAACAATAATGGAAGGAGCTGTCAGTGCTGTTAATTTTTTTTATTTAAGCGGTGCAAGCTTATACTATATTAGTATAAAAAAGCTTAAGCAGTAGTACAGAGGCTATTTAAAATTACATCTGAGAATGCTGTGCTATTGCCAACAGCATTTTCATGCCAATAGTATTTTCCCCCTCGGTCTTATGTTTTTTATAGTTTAGTTTGCTTGAACGGTATGACTGGCCAAATCCTTCACTCAGACCAAAAGGAGGAAGCCAAGATGAATCTGTGCCATCTCATAGTTAATGCAATGTTGGTTTGTTCAGTTTTTATAGTTAACAATTTCCAATATTTAGCAAGCTCTCATTTACTGACATTCATAGCGTCTGTTGAGTTGCTTAGTCTGTATTTAATATGAAGAATAAAAATGGGCCCAAATCAAAACTCTAAGCCTGACCTCTTGAGGCCCCCTCCCCCCCCACCTCCCCTGCAAATTTGGGTCAAGCTGAGATCCAGCTGTGGATCATAGCTGCCTATCTCTGCTTTCAGAAACAAGAGGCTTTAAAATTTCTGTTTAACTTGACTTGCTTGAAGTGTAAATTTTGTCCTGGTAGGTTGCTTTTAGCAAACCAAACAAAAAATCATTTAAACAAACCAACCACCGTTGAACTCGAAGCCATGTCCTGTTCTCTGTGCATAGCACAAATCCTGTCAGTCAGTGAATTATATGCATGTATCAAAGGCAGCATATGGTCTTCATACTTTTTTTTAAAAATTAAGATATGTTGCCTGCAGAAATGCAAACCCACCAATCATAATCAAAATGTACAAGAACTAAACTTATTTATAGGATCAAATTTCAGAGTTCAGTGTCTGTAGAAGATTGTCCCTACTGAATTATTTACTTACTCAGATGTAGCAGAGTAAAAAATATTTCACATTGACCAAAGTAACCAAATTGGGAATGAGGGGAGAAGGACATCAAAATAAAGATGTGCAACCCAATCCATTGTTAATCTGAATCTTGTATAGTCATTTGCACATGTGCCAAGTGAGTGTGGAAAAACACTTCCTTCTGATTTTAGTAGTGCCCTACACCTACTTTCCACTCATATTTAAATACCTACACAGGCAGGGCCATTGGAGAATCTGGCTTGTTTCATCTATTTGTTTAAAATTACTAACATGTTGACTTTGTCAAGCTATTCATAAACAGCTGCGTTTAGATAATTTGAATTAATTTGTCTGTCTAGGTTGTCCTCAAGATTAGGGATACAAGTTAGCCCAGTTGTGTTTGTTCAATATGAGTATCTGAAGCCTAGGTTTTTGGTAGATTGTAGATATTGTTATACCTGCGTTTGAGCCAGTCTTTTCCTTTTTTTTGGCTTTTGGTAAGCATCTTATCTTGAGCAAAGTGTAATACTATTTGAAGCTGCCAGTGGCATAGCCATTTCATATTCAGAAAGAAACAAAACTTCACACGATTTATATATCAATCAGGGATTTTTTGTAAGCTTCTGACTACCATTGAGAGAGAGCTACATATTAGACCAAGTGAAGGATGTTTAAAATGAAGCATAGATAGTTAAGACCAAAATGTTCAAAAGTGCTGTTTGATTTTAGGTACCACCTAGTTTTGAGTATCTGCTGGTGCCTGGAGGTGCAGGGCTGAGAAACAAAATGTAAAAGGCCTTTCTGGCCGCAGTTATTTATCACAAGTAACAAACAGAACCAAACCTTTAAAATCCCATCCCTTCAAGGATTAAATTCTTCTTCCCTTTGTACAAGAAGGGGAAAGGAGCAGGTAGGCTTATTTCTGCCTGACAGTGCTAGACTTTTTCGCGCCATTAGTTTTCCCAGCAACTTCATTTCCCCCTTACCTGTGTCTCTGCTTCCATTGGATGGATTAAAGTCAACAGTGACGGACTTTACCCTCCCCCCACCTAATCCCACTCTACTCTTTTACAGGTGTCTTCTATCAGGACAGGAAGCAGTGGCACGAGCAGTGGATTGAACTTAGGGATATGAAAGTGTAAACGTGTGCATGGTTAACCGATGAGCCTGGGCTCATCAGTTAACCTTCATGGTTACATGCAGGACCCACTCCCTGCGGCTGCCTGTCTCTATCATGCTTGAACAGTACGTGGGGCAGGCTTTTAATCCAGCTCCCTGTGAGTACTGGTTCCCACAGAGCAGCCTCTTCCTCTCCATCCCGCTGCTGCTTCTGTATCTGAGGGGGCAGGGCAGGTGGCTCCCCAGGAGCCAGTACTTACAGAGAGCTGGCTTAAAAGCCAGGGGAGAGGGGGCAGCAGCTTTATGGGAGCGGATAAGTGCGGGGAAGCAACATAAAAGCTGACTCCCCGTGTGCACTGCCCCTCCCTCCCCATGTGTAAACATATAACTTCTGAAAATTTCATTAGTTACATGTTTACCTAAATAAGTGCATTTTAACATCCCTAGTTAAACTTTCCCTCATCCCCACGAATGGAGTGGAGTATATTCACTCTGTTTTTTCAGAGTATCCTATAGCCTTTAGAGCTCTGGATGTCAAGATGCCTTAAAGTGGGCACCTAAAAGTGGAGGCACTCAAATCAGAGGTCACTTCTGAAAATTGATGTAACTGACTTACACAAGTCAACACATGGAAAACCAGATACCTGAATTCTGATTGAAAATGCTCTTTTAAAACAAACAAAATAATTAGTCGAAGGCTAGTCTACGCTGGAAAGATTTGGTGACTGAAGTATTGTCAACATGCACTGAAAACTGGTCAAACCTGTATTTCTGCCTCCTGTTGTTGATACTTCATGGATGTTTCATGGCCACATTGTTAGCACCCCTGTCAACAGAGAGCAAAGCAATGTGGGTAAGCATCCCACAGTGCCTGGCATCCCCTTCAGTCACTGTGTGGGAATGCGCAATGTAGCACTATGTATTTTGGGAACATGAAAACTGTCCTGTTAGCTCTTTGCTTCCCAGCTCTCCTGTGCCACTCAAATAACACTCCTTGCTGCAGACTCCAGCATCTGCTGTGAAAAATCACGGATCCCACAATTCTCTCCCATGTTGTGTTCAATGTGCTTAGGATATCACATACTGCAGCAGAGCTACTTACACAGTTAATAGCAGAGGATGAAGACTCTGATGGGGATGACACTGTGAGTGACAGGGACAGCACCTAACTGGCATTGCATTGGGCTGTCACCGATCAGCTGTGCACAACAGAGCAGTGGTGAAACTAGCACTGAGGTGGGATTGCACTGTCATGCAGATGTGGGATGAAGACCAGTGGCTACAGAACTTTCAGATGCATAAAGCAACCTTCCTAGAGCTGTGCGCTGTGCCGGCCCCTGAATGGAGGCATAAGGACACCCAAATGTGAGCTGCTCCCTCGGTAGAGGAGTGTGTTGCCATTGCTTTAGGGAAGCTGGCAACTCTGGATTGCTATTATTCAGTTGCAAATTGGTTTAGAGTGGGGAAGTCTCTACCATTGGGGCAGTATTTATGCAAGTGTGTGGGACAATAAATCACATTTTGCTGTGTAGGATTGTGACTCTGGGAAATGTGGATTACATGGTGGCTGGTTTTACTGAAATGGGCTTTCCAAACTGGCAGGGCAATCAATGGCACACACATTCCCATTGTAGCACCACCCCATCTTGCCTCAGCGTACATCAGTTGTAAGGGGTACTTCTCCATGGTGTTTCAGGTGCTTGTGGATCACTGTGGACATTTCACAGACATAAATGCAGAGTGGTCTGGAAAGGTGTATGATGCATGCATCTTCAGGACCAGTGGGCCTGTACAGAAAGATACATGCTGGGACTTTCTTTCCAGGCCAGAAAATTACAGTAGGGGATGTGGAAATGCCCATCGTGATCCTAGGTGACTTGGCTTACCCCTTACAGCCCTGGCTCATGAAGCCTTACATGGGCACCTGGACAGCCGAAAGGAGCAGTTCAACAGGCTAAGCTGATGCCATATGATGGTTAAAAGCAAGATGATGAAGGTGTGTCTGACAGGCTGGATTTTTGGAGGATCGCTTCTGCCTCCGTTGGCAAGAGCAACTTCCCAAGCCACCCACCCGTCCCCGACCCCACTGCAATACACAGCAACTTACCGCCCCGCATGCCTCCACCTTCTCTCCCCTGGCTTCACTAGAGCAACTTACTGCCCTGCAAGGCTGCCAACCTCTCTTTCCCACCCCCACCCTCACCTGCATAGCAGCTTGCCCTGTTTCTTTTCCCTCCCTTTATGCTCCACATACCGTTGCCAAGAGTCCTCACAAACATTGGGAATTGGAAATGATTCCTTGCTCACTGATTGTCACTGGATTGAGCCTAACCTTTCGTCTGCTTCCACCACATCATCAATAACTTCTGTCTTCAGGACAGGTGTTTCTGACTCTGTGCTATGGGACGTGGGGTCCCCACACAGGATTGCATCCAGGTCTTTATAAAAATGGCATGTTGTGGGTGCAGCACCAGATCGTCTATTTGACTCCTTCACCTGCTGGAATTCCTTTATCTTGGCTCTGCATTATGGAGTGTCTAGCTCATACCCCTTCTCACAGAGGGCTCGAGAAATGTGGCCATATGTGTCCCAGTTCTGATGGGTCACTCACAGCTGTAGTTGCACCAGTTCTTCACTCTACACACAATGTCTGATTAGACACTCTGGCCAGCACTTTAAACTCTGCTGATCTGATCTCCCACTGATCAAAAGCTCTGATCTGGGCTTCTAATACTCCTGTCATCCGAAGAAGTGGGTTGTGCCCACGAAAGCTTATGATACCTTCTACATGTTTTGTTAGTCTTTAAGGTGCTACTAGTCTATTTGTTGTTTTTTAAGTTTTTTTCCAAAGCAGGAGAGTGTTTTGAATGATAGCCACCCCCCCACCCCAGTTCCCTGAGAAGATGCCATGAGGACTACTACACAATGAGCCAGACACCAGAAAATGGATTTTGAAAGTTCCTGGGGTTTGCAAGTGGGAGATCAGATCAGCAGAGTTTAAAGTGCTGGCCAGAGTGTCTAATCAGACATTGTGGGGAAACATGCAGGAGGTCAATAAATTTGACAGAAAACCCACAGTCGTACACACATCATGATTGTTGATGGTGAAGGGAGGGCATGAGACACAAGTCTCGTGTGGAGATGAAAGTTTTTTGTCACCAAAAAGTTTTTTGCGTGGTGCAACTTTTGTTGCATCACAGTATGGGCACTCTCTGGATTTTGTTGCCAGAAAGGTGGGGGTTTTGGCAACAAAACTCGCAAGTGTAGAAAAGGCCTTATCCTGCATATCTGAGGTCCTTCAATACGTTGGCTCCATAACCTCCTGCATAGTCCCTGCCCATTTCATTACACAGAATCTATCACTAAAAAGTATAATAGAATTTCCTTGCCTTCTTCTAAGGCTAACAGAAAGGGGCAATAGAATCCCTGGAGATGAATGGGAACATGGTGAGACTGGGGGTAGAGGGAGGGGGGACTACAAATTTGAAGAATAGATTAAACTTCCAACAAAGTACAATTGTACGTCCTGTAGCTCATACCAACTCTAAACATGCACAAAGATTCAGGCCACTATTCCTTTGTTTTGTTCCCTGACGAGAAGAAAATACGTTTTAATTTTCTATTTTTCACAGCTGATGCAAAAAATAACTTACACTGAAATACAGCATGCATTAGCTTATTTGTTTGCAAAGAAATTTAAAAAGGTTAAGGCTGTGTAACAGCCAAAGTAGTGATGGGATTGTTCTTTGTTTCCCATAAAGTGCTGGTCCCCATTCATTTAAAAAAATTGTATGGGAAATCCAGAACTATAATGTATTTGGCTGGAGATACTGGACTCTAAGTATGTGCTGACAAGTTAAGTATTCCGGATGTACAAATGTAGTATTTAAAGTTATCTCCAAAATTGGCATCGGGGGAAGAGTTATACCCATTTTCCTTCTGCATGCTTAAAAGCACATGAAAGATTATATAAAACGTCTGCTTCTTTGTTTACAGTACGAAATCTTGTCTTGTCCTAGTTTTGCTGGAGGACTCATTCAAGAACTCAGAATGGGAGTAGTCTTAGCCCTTCCTCCCTCAGTTTGCGGGAATGAGTATTTCATAAAGAAAGCACTTCATTTATATGTCCATTTTTTAAAAAAATGAAGCATTTTATTGCTTTTGGGATTTGTCAATCTCTATTTCAGTGTTTTTGCCATTCTGACCAAAATTCCCATTTCTCTCACTTGCTCAGGTTTCAGTCTTGTGTGTGCTACATTTCTGCCAGTTATCCAGATCTTCAGATAGTCCTGTTGCAAAAGTAGAGAAGTAAAATGTCTGTAGTTTGTAAAACCAACCCCAAAAAACAAACCACACCCTTTCAGGCTTTCTGAATATGTGAAAATGTGTCCAAAAAAGTGTACAAATACCCTTTTTTTTTCATTTGCAAGTTAGGTTTCCTTTAAACCCCCATCCCCATAAATGATTATGTATCCAAGGTATTAGGCTTCCAAGTTGAGGACTTTAGGAAGAAGTGTGGGGCCCTTGGATGATAAAGATATAAAAGGAGCGATCAAGGAAGACAGTGCCATTGCGGAGCGATTAAATGATTTCTTTGCTTCAGTCTTCACGGCTGAGGATGTTACAGAGGTTCCTAAATCTGAGCCAGCCTTTTTAGGTGACAAATCTGAGGAACTCACTCAGATTGAAGTGACATTAGAGGAGGTTATGGAATTAATTGATAAGCTGAATAGTAACAAGTCTCCGGGACCAGACGGCATTCACCCAAGGGTTCTGAAAGAACTCAAATGTGAAATTGCGGAGTTATTAACAGTGGTTTGTAACCTATCCTTTAAATCCACTTTGGTACCAAATGACTGGAAGGTGGCCAATATAACACCAATATTTAAAAAAGGCTCTAGAGGAGATCCTGGCAATTATAGACCGATAAGTTTAACATCAGTACCAGGCAAATTAGTAGAAACACTAGTAAAGAGTAAAATTGCAAGGCACATAGAAGAGCACGAATTCTTGGGCAAAAGTCAGCATGGTTTCTGCAGAGGGAAGTCGTGTCTAACTAATCTGTTAGAATTCTTTGAAGGGGTTAATAAACATGCGGACAAGGGGCACCCAGTGGATATAATATACCTAGATTTCCAGAAAGCCTTTGACACGGTCCCACACCAAAGGCTTTTACGTAAATTAGGTGGTCATGGGATAGGAGGAAAGGTCCTTTCATGGATCAAGAATTGGTTAAAAGACAGAAAACAAAGGGTGGGAATAAATGGTAAATTTTCACAATGGAGGAGGGTAACTAGTGGTGTTCCCCAGGGGTCAGTACTGGGACCAATCCTGTTCAACTTGTTCATCAATGATCTAGAAAATGAGGTAAGCAGTGAGGTGGCCAAGTTTGCAGATGACACAAAGTTGTTCAGGACAGTCAAAAGCAAAAGGGATTGTGAAGAACTACAAAAAGATCTCAGCAAACTGAGTGATTGGGCAGCAAAATGGCAAATGAAATTTAATGTGGGTAAGTGTAAGGTAATGCATGTTGGAAAAAATAACCCAAATTACACGTACTACATGATGGGGTCAAATTTAGCTACGACAGATCAGGAAAGGGATCTTGGAGTTATAGTGGATAGTTCCATGAAGACATCCACGCAGTGTGCAGCGGCAGTTAGTAAGGCAAATAGGATGTTAGGAATTATTAAAAAAGGGATAGATAATAAGACAAAAGATATCATACTTCCCCTATATAAAACTATGGTACGCCCACATCTCGAATACTGCGTGCAGATGTGGTCTCCTCACCTCAAAAAAGATATATTGGCATTAGAAAAGGTTCAGAAAAGGGCGACTAAGATGATTAGGGGCTTGGAAAGGGTTCCATATGGGGAGAGGCTAGAGAGACTGTTTTCAGTTTGGAAAAAAGGCGATTGAGGGGCGATATGATAGAGGTATATAAAATCATGAATGGTGTGGAGAAAGTGATTATAGAAAAATTATTTACCTTTTCCCATAATACAAGAACTAGGGGACACCAAATGAAATTGATGGGTAGTAGGTTCAAAACTAATAAAAGGAAATTTTTCTTCACACAGCGCACAGTCAACCTGTGGAACTCCTTGCCCGAGGAGGCTGTGAAGGCCAGGACTCTATTAGGGTTTAAAAAAGAGCTTGATAAATTTTTGCAGGTTAGGTCCATAAATGGCTATTAGCCAGGGATAAAGTATGGTGCCCTAGCCTTCATAACAAGGGCAGGAGATGGATGGCAGGAGATAAATCACTTGATCATTGTCTTCTGTTCTCCTTCTCTGGGGCACCTGGCATTGGCCACCGTCGGCAGATGGGATGCTGGGCTCGATGGACCTTTGGTCTGACCCAGTATGGCCATTCTTATGTTCTTATGACTGTGATGATGGGAGATGCATGTGTTTACTGAAAGTCTTATTACTTTTTCATTATTGGCAATGCTTCAAAAATCCATTCATTTGTAGTTTTTCCTGCATGTACATCCTCCTGTTCTGCAGAATCTAAGCTTTTATTTTTTTAAAAATGGTTTCCATTCCTTGTGGTTGCAAAGGAAGCCTTCTAAATGTGAAGAGAATACTGTCTTCCTAATTCTGCAGATGGCTCCAGAGTGCACTAATCCTGCTCAGAGCTTTTCCAAGCTGCATTAGAGTGAGAACTGACCTGGATCCTGCAAATTATATGCTACTGCTATTCAGAGTCATAGCAGTATGTGGGAAGCAGTAAAACAGACAAGAAGCTGGGCATTCCAGTTTCTGCTGCTCCCTCTGATCACAGCTTAGCTTAAGCTATGATCAGCAGAAGAGTAGGAACTGGAAGTATTCACTGGGGAAGATGATTAAAAAACAGAGGCCTAGAGAAGAATGAAGTAGTGGCAACCAGTCCACCCACTCTTATAGCAGCCAGAAGATTCTGAAGCTGGAAAAGACACAAAGAAAATGCTCTCTTACAACAGCTAGTGTAATATACTGGATGAAGAGAATATTTATCATTTTTTATCAGAAATCTAACTGGAGGCTGATAAGATGGAATCCCCAGTAGGGATGTTAAGGACTAGTCGACTATCGGATAAGCAAATGCTTATTGTATAGTCAGTCGAGGTCCCTTCCAATTCTAGTATTTTATGATTTTCTCAATTTTTAGGTGGTACATTTCATTCTCTGGCTATCAGAGGTCACAATTTCAAAAACCTCATTCATAAAGTATATGTGGGGTATGTTGTGGAGAGAGGTTAGCGTGAGGCTGGTATTGGGCGGGGGGAGAGATTTATGGAATGGAATATAATAGCAAAGAAAATTTGGTACTGAAAGAGTAAAGAAAAGAGTGTAAGAAGGAGAGAACAAAATCTGAGAAAAATAGAAGGCAACAGTAAGCACACTGAGACAACTCAGGGAAAGACACACCATAAAAGAAAACGGGGAAAGAAAGTGAGAAAAGCAATGCAGATGGAGTAAATTTTATATACAAAGCTCATTGGCACTGTTGCAGTTAAATACAGCATGCTACAAACATACCATGATTTTATTTCTTTAAATTAAAGATGGGGGTGGTGGGGAGATCATGTTGTGGTCATGGCAGCACAGATATTTTTAACTCTGGTTTGTTTATTTACTTCTCAGGGGTAGAGGATTTGGGAACCTTTTTCAAGCCTTGATAATTACATTTTGCTATTTTAAGTATTTTTACCTTTCATGTACTGTTGAAGAATGTGTGTGATAGCTATCCCCTGGTAAGGAAAGGCATGTATCACCTGTTCTTGACCTGCTGATTAGGGATGTAACAGTTTGGCTCCTGTTCCCATTGCCCCCTTTGAATTAAGTGTTGCCAGCTGCTAAGTATTGACCTGTTACAAGCAGAAATAGAAAAATCTCATGCATGTTTAGCAAACCAAACCATGTCAACAGTGTATTAGAGATCTGTCAGTCTTTATCTCTCAAAGAGCTGAACAGCACAGACAGCCACTAAAAGTAAAGGCAGGATCCCTGTTCTTTTAGTTTTATGACATTTATATAGTACCTTTTTAATCTTTACAAAATATTGTGTTAGAATTGCTTGTTGTTGAAATTTGGTCATCACTACTGAAACACATGAACTGTCTATGGGCACATTGCAACAGAACTCAGCTGTTTAGGATAGGAAATAATTAAGAATATTATATGCAGTTTAAGATCCAGTAACACTATGGTTGGTGAAAAGGAATGATCTAAATGGAAGGTTCGGCACACCACCAGGATTCACACCCCCTATTCTGATGAAAAATTCCATGATTTTTGTTAATCAGTAGCCAAGACCAAGATGCTGCCTGAGTGCTGTGAGAGAGTATTGGGTCAGTAGTGACTTGGAAAGAAGAGTTCCCTGTAATTGAATTTTCACCGTTTCTTCCTTTGCCATTGAAATGTGGGAGCCTTCCTGTCAAGCAAATAACTCAGCCTACCATTTTCAGATGGGGTATAGGGTGCTGTGGTTTCTATTCAGACACCTGAGATCAGTGTTCTAACATCTGTAGTTCCATGTATATCTTTTGAAAAAGGTCACATGGAAACTCATTTTAAGGTTGTACAGAAGACTGGGACCAGATTCTAACTGGGATCCTGTCCCTTTCTGATGCTCAGGCAGTATGGAAGGGCCAGACTCTGGCTGCCACAGGGCATTACCCAGGCAAAAGACTTCTGCCTACTGGTGTAAAGCTGGCATAGGCATTTTCTGCCACAGCAGCTGAGGACAGCACAGACTAATCCTCAAAGTCAGGTAGCTGAAACCAGCTTCCTGATGTTCTCTCTGCCTCAAGCCAATCTGAGAGAGAATGGGACTCCAGGAAGTTTAAGCAGGTCCATATGCTCTTACATACAAAAAAGCAATTTTGTTTAGTCCAAGAATAAATATTTATGAAGACAAAGCTGTTCCTTAACACAATGGAAATGCAGTAGCATCTGAGACAGTCATAACAGATGCAGCAAAATATCAGCTCAGCAAAGTTCCAGTCTGTTGCTGGAATATACGCTTCATAGGTTGGCATCTAGGTCATGCAACTGTACATATTTCGTATAAGTTACCAGCATGCATGCTGGCTCAGCTGCTAGATTTAAAGCAAGAAAGGAGAAGGGGAAGTAAATTAAGACTGTAGTCCCAATGCATAAACTATTTTTCTACATTAACTTACTAAGAAGTGAAATTTATGTAGACAAGCCTAGGTAGCTGACGTGCTCCAGGTGGCAATGAAGACTCTTTCATTCACTTTGTTTTGGCTTGCAGTGCCTCACTTAGAAAGACTGGGAGATTTATTTAAAAAACAAACAAAGAGTGAAGAGCTAGTATACAATTTAAATAACTTGTACTTTTTTCATGGTTAGGCACTGTACCCCTCAGGCATTCACTTTTGTGACATAAAAGCATCTACCACAATGGGCCCAGATTGTACCTGAGAAATCTGGCTGCAGTTGAGAATATTAAACAAAAATAACAGGCTCTGCATTTTCCTGGGTGATTGGGGAGAGTAAGAGCATGAGGAGAGTGAAGTTTTGAGGCAAAATATGGTATTTTAAGGTGTTTTTAATGTATTTAAACAGTATGGAAAATACTATAAAAGATGAGGAAAAATGTTTTGGTGGTTTTATTGGCTTTTTACCTCCACTAGTTTAACAGGCTACACAAGAGGCTAGCATGGGTTCTGTCTAGTTAAGGTTAGGATAGGAAAGATCAAATCCAGACTAAGGTCTGATCTTGATTAGCTCTGAATGACTTTAATTGTCAAAGACTAAGCATGTTGACTGTGTTTGAAAAACAGCAACCGATTTTGAATCTATGCCATTGTCCCTTTCAAACTTTTTGGGAATAGAAAAAGGATGAACTAAAGGAAAAAGCTAGTGACATGCTATCTACCATCCTACTTGGGAGAAAAAAAAATTGTTGCTGAGAAGTAGAAAGGGAAATATGAAATATTAGCCTGTTGGAAGCTTCATTAAACTTTTTGTGGCAAAAAGAGACCTACTATGAAAGGGCATATAGTGGTTATGTAGGACAGGAACTGCAAGTTGTTACAATTGTAGAACTTAGAATGTCAAATGGGAAGACCAGATTGAGAAATGTGGCATGTAGGCAAATACCAAACAGCTGTGGCCTATGCACTAGTAGAGGGATTTTCAAACAATGTAGAGGGAGGGAGAGGTCTGAGAGGCATGGCTGGGGGCTTTTTCCTTGTTTGTTTGGGGGACTATGTACTGGTTTGATTTCCTGGGGTGCCCATGCTCAGCCTCATGCCCAAGTGCAGGACAAACATGTGAGGAGGTTGATCTTGCTACTGCTACTGTCCTCCCGGGCTCTATTGCCATTGTGGAACATACCTGGTATTGTGCTGCCATCTTATTTCCAGACAGCTGCCCTGGGAGCCACATAGTCCCACTGAAGCTTAACTCCCTGTCTCCTTTCCCCCTCCGTCTCTTGCATTCTTCCCTCCCCTGGCATGGCTGTGCTGGTAGTCAGTATGACACCAAGCAGGGAGTTTGCGTGTGTGAAGGAAGGGAGGTGGTGTCATCACCCATGGATTGCCACTCCTGGAGGCGGGATTCAGGCAGGGTGCATGAGGCTCCTCCCCAATGTGTGTTGGTTGCATTGTTTTTGTTTGTTTTTGGTTTTGTTTTTGGTTTTTTTGTTTTGTTTTGTTGTTGTTGTTTTTTTTTAAGAGCAGTGAAGTTAATACCTTCTGTGAATGTGTGATTATAGTGACTGTGCATTGCAGAGAGACCTGTGTAGAACCTAGTGGCTGGAATTAATGGATTGTTACCTGCTCGGTAAGGTTTGTGCTAGGAGGCCCTGGAAAGGCCGACAGGCTGATGTATTGGGAAGCTGTCATGCAGCTGCAGCAGAGTTTCCACTGGCTCAGAGGGGTACCATAATGCCTTATATGGGTATCCTTAGCAGTTTTGTCAAGCACTGTAACAGATTTTAAGCTGTATAGTGGGCTGGTTCTCTCACTAGCCAGGAAGGGGTTAATGAGCTCATTTGGGCACAACAATCTCTCTCTGACATGCCTCTGTGCTCACCAGCAGGAGCCTTCCACCTGAATGATTTGCTCTGTGTCCCAGAGCAGATCAGCAGGACATGCAGACTGTCTGAAACTGGCAGCAAGTGAGTTCAAAACAGTGATCAGAATGGCCCCTGAATGGATTATGGGACATTCCCAGAGGCCAGTTACAACACAGCAAACAACTGATGTGTCCACACTGGTACAGCAGCACTGTGGTCACTGTGCAGAAAGCTATACACCTATTGTCAAAGGTGGTTTACCTGGAGCACAGCAACTACGGAGTTAGTGCATGGGAAGTGTCTTGCCAGTGTGGACACCTCAGGAATTAGTGCTGGGAGCTGATTTACAGTGACGTGACTTGCTAGTGGAAACAAGGCCTAACTTTTAGTCTGGATCTCCACAGTTTTCTGTGCTTCCTCAGATCAAGGCTACACTAGGGGTTGTTTCCACTGCCTTTATGATCCTGGAAACCTTTAAAATGTATTCTTTTAAACCTCTGACCAGGTGAATAACCACTTGAATTTGGCCACACCTAAGTTTGAGGTGTTGGCCTTTTTCCTTTGGAGAAAACCTGTTTATCAACTCCTCCATGGCATACATTTTAGATTAGTTATAATTTCAGCACATCTGCATAATTTTGTGGGTTGACCATACATACATTATGCACAGATGCTAATGATCAGGTGAGTTACTATTTTTCCAAATGAATATTATGTGATACCTTTATAGATACAGATCATAACAGTAGTGAGTTTGGGTACATATGTGATCAGGCCAGCTGAAAGTCATTACTAAATTATTAGGGAGACTTTTATATTCTGGCACAGAGATTCTCTTAGGGCAATGTTTCTCAAAGTGGTCCATGGACCCACACGGAGAGAGCTGCCACCAGGCAGCTCCAGTTTGTTTCCTTACCAGCCACGGAGCCTCGTGGCTTTCGTTGGCTGTAGATGGCTATTTGCAGCCAAAGGGTGTCATGGGAAGCAGCATGGCTCATATCATGCTGCTTCCCACAACTCAAACTTACGTGTGGCCCACACCTCAAACTTAGGTGTGGCTAAATTCAAGTGGCCACTTTGAGAAACACTGTCTTAGGATCACAAACTGCATTGACTTTCCCTGCCTGTGCAACTGCAAAGGAATCCTTTGCAAGCAGTGAGTTTCTCACACATACACTTAACATTCTGGACAAAAATCCACTCTATCCTTGATTTTTAGTTCAATGACTTTGTATAGAAACACATTTCACAGAATTCACAGAAAAACAACTTGGACAAGAAACATTTTGTTTTATGAATGTCAGCAATAATTTTAAGTTCAGCTTTTCAAGGAGCTTTTCCAATTTTGAGTTGTTTTTTGTCACCTGGTATTTCTGTAGTCCACCCAGGCTAAGCCTACTCCATATTAGTTAAGCCTATTCCATGTGTTCAGGATGATCAAGAGAAGCCATTTTGATTCATTTCTCAAATGTGTGTGGAAGGGCTGGAGAAGATAGGTCCCCAAAGATTCCTTGGGGGGCCTGCCATCCACCCAAGAAGGCCAGATGAATGTAGCAAACCAAACCAAACCAAACCAAATGCCTTCTTCCTTCTCTCCTTCTCACCAGATGAGAAAATCCACCGCTGTCCCCTCCAATTGGCAGCTATTACCTCTCAAAGAAAGGAAAGTCAGAGATGGCTGTTTCACTTCAGCTTGAAGTTGTACAATCTGCACTTATTTGTTCTTAAATATGATTAGTGGTGAAAGATATCTGCAACCTTAACAGAAAAGTGAAATATCAAGAGTATGCAATCACACAAAGCAAAATGAAGAAATTTTGTGCAAAAAAATTTCATGGCACAATGTCCTTGTTTTTCACACTGCTCTAACAAATAGAAATACACACCAACTCTACTGATTTTAATTTCTCTTTTTTTCTTTCAACAATTCATTGGATATTTGGTATTTTGGCTTTTCACAAAATTAAGTCTGTTTAGAACTTTGCCTAATCACTTTGGAACCCACTGATTAAGAAAGCAGTACCCAGAAGGGCTTTTATCCAGGTCTGGCTCTCAGCAAACTTCAGTTGCAAATGAAATGTAATTCTCTGGAAAGTGCAAAGTAGCTCACCTGCAGGCTTTTCAGAGAAGCCATTTATAACATATACACAACAAAAATAAAAAACATTTGCATGCAGCTGTAAGTAGGGTGCAGCACTTCCCGTGAGATGTTCCCAATATAGCCTGAATACCTGAGTGTTTTTCAGTTATATAGTCTCCATCCCCTCAAACGCTATATTATTCAGTGCTCTCGTTCTGCTGGTAAAGCAGAATGTGTTTTGAAAAAGAAGCTGCTAAGAGAACATTCAAAATGTGTACCTCTGTCATTTGCATGAACTATGTTGGACTAAGAATTCTAGCACTGAAACTTTTTAATATAATTTGTGTAAACAGATAATCAGATTTTAATTTTGTATTATGTGTTTATAGAGTTCTGAAATCCTAAAGATAAGTAAACAGGTAAAAAGCAAGGCAAACTTAGGATTTGTCCTTAAGTATTTTATCAGTTTAGAAAAGATTAGGGTAAAATACCCATTTTATGAATATGCTGTTCTATTAATAGATCCAAGTCACAATAAAATGTTCAGAACTGAGACTTGAAGTCTTATTCTGGAATTGCTGACCTCACAGTCTTGTTTCTTTCACACATTTTCCCAGAGCATCGTTACCAAAACATTTTTCTAGAAAATAGTTGATATTTCACTTTTCTGTGTTGTGAGTAATCCATGCTGAAATCTAGTGCCAACGGAGCCGGTTCAGTCCACCCAAAGTTTTGGTTTCACTGAAAAGTTTAGATATTTCACGCCAAAAGTAATTACGCAGATCAACTGGTTTGACTGACTGCAGAAAAGAGGCCACAGAATTTCACCTAGTAATTCGTGCAGAGGAGGGAATTATTTTCCCCCGCTACATAAATGAACAATTGCAAGCACAGTAACTTGTGACTGAACTGGAGCAGTCTTTTTAGAAAGTAAGCTCATCTTCATTTAAAAACTTCCAGTGATGGAGAATCTAACACATCCATTGGTAATCTGTTCTAAGGATGAACTACCTTCATGGTGTAAGCCAGAGATGCTGAGACCAAGAGTGATGTCTGCTTTATGGGTTCAATCTAGGGATGTTAAATATCGGTTAATTGAATAGTCGATTAACCCCATGAATTCTTATCAGTTATTCAACTATTCTATATTCCCGAGGGTGAGGCCAGCAGCCAGTGCACTCAGGTTCCACTCCGGAGGAGCCCCCTCCACTCCACGCTGCTGCTTCTGAGTCAGAGGTGCCAGGCAGGAGCTGGTCTCTGAGGGGAACCAGTTTATAAAACAGCTCCCCTTGCATACCGGCTGCTTGCCGCCCCATTCTGCTGCCTCTGATACAGGCGGGGTGGCAGCAGCCCCTCTCTGGAGGGGGGTAGGTCTGAGCTCCCAGACCCAGCACGAGCGACAACTGAGCTGGGCTGCCTGCCCACCTGGCTCGTGATATGCTTTAAATGCAGAGCCATAGCAGGGGTAGATCCCAGACCCAGCGCAATCCAGGACTGAGACGGGCTGCCTGTGTGCCTGGCTCCTAATACACTTCAACTGCAGAGTCACAGCAGGGGTAGGTCCTGGACCTGGTGCAAGCTGGGACTGAGCTGGGCTGCTGGCCAGCCTGTTAACATATTTACTGTTGGGGGGGGGGGTGTAGTCTATAGGATTAACCGATACGCTTTTGCTTATCAGTTAATCGACTACATTATTATGTCCCTAGTTCAGTCCCACCTGCCTATGACCTGGTTCTTTTGGCTTTACAACTCTTAAAGTATTTTTCATTTGAATCGTTCTCTTCAGCTTACAGCAACTGGATTTGTTAGGCCATTATTTGTTACGCTCGATGAAAGGGCCCCATAAAATCAGATCCCTTCTTCCTTTAGATCGTGATAGTCACCTCTTAGCTTTTTTTCAAAGAAAAGTCCCTGCCCCCCCTTATCCAATGGGGAATTCTTCACCTGAACCAGGCCAGAAGACAGATGGAAGTCAAAAGGTAGAGACTCTTATTCAGTAACTTATTTTTATCAGTGTGTGATTACCTAGGCAAACTAGTTAGGAGACCCCTCAAAGGATCAGCATGTAAAGCCAAGTCTCTGGCAAATCTCTTTGGCTTCCTCCTTGACCATTTCAATATGGTTATATTCTCAACAAGTTATTTATCTTGTAATCCTGTCTCATGTAGACAGCTGTGTTTGAGAACTGAGAAAATGATACACATGTACAGCAGCTATTGTCATTTCAATTTCTTAGAAGACATTATTTGAAGAGTCTCTTGAAAAGCAGTAGTACAATCCAATGAAAGAGGAGAGCTGTGGATACTCAACACTCAGATGACTGTGCCTTTTGTTAAGCATTTAAATACCTTGCTTTTTGTATCCACCTTTGGAACTATTAGCCTGAATGCTGAAGAATTGACCATTAAGGAGAATTGTATGTCTATCTTTTATATTATTAAATTTAAGCTTTGTCAGCCTTTTTGGGAGCCCTGTGACTCATACTGTATGACCCAGTATATTTCTTTTTATTCATGCAGACGTGTGTCTGAAGCAATGATAAGTTCCTTTTTATTATTATCAAATGTAGGAATACTGTTGTAGTAAATACTGACTGTCTGTATGCTGGGCTGTGAACAAACTGCCTGTTATCTTGCCACTGTGGCTTTTGGGGGCAGGAGAGGAGGGAAGGAGGAAGTGCTGTTTCTACATTAATTGAGATCAAATTGGTGCTGGTTTTCAGACAATCTGGATAAAATTCTCCATTGTAATCTTAGTAGCCATAGGAAGAGCGAAGTTGACGTTGACCATGCAGCTGAGATTTTTAACCTGGCAGTAGGAATTTATCCCTTAAGTCCCTTAAGAATTTGCCCCTTAGAAACCAAAGTCAAAACTCCCATTAACCTCAATGAGAGCAGGGATGGGGTTGCTGACTTCAAATTTCTTTAAATGTGCTCTGCATCCTTTGGGAGGTATGTATCACTGTAGTGGATGGAGACCCACCATGTCACTGTTTCTAATCTTTCAGTGACACCTGGTTATTTTACTGGTTTTAAAACATGTTTTTGCTATTGGTTTGAACTCTCTCTAAAACACTCATTGCCACAGTTTCGCTACTGCTGAAATTATTGTAGAGTCCATACAGCAAAGGAGCACAGAGCTGGATTTTATGTAATCTTTTACACGATCAGCCAAACTGTTAGTTGAATTTTTATTGCAGGTCACTCGTTTAGTATGGAGACATTGTAGCCAATTGTGGCATCCCCCCGCAATACAAATAGGTTTTTAAAATGTGGTATTTGACTCATGGTTGGTACAAGTAACCTGTGGCAGAGTCTGAGTTTAGCTCACAGATTTAAGGGTTTGTTAGTTTTTCAACTTTGTAAATACATATGCATGCCAGATTTTAAACTGCTCGAGGTCCCTTCCAGTTCTAGTATTCTGTGATTTTGACACACAATAGTATGGCAACCAGATGAAGACGGTTTACTTGATTCATCTAGTTGAGAGCTAGTACATGCCACCTGAGGTTAGGTGATGAAACTCTAATTTTAAAATTATTAGTATTTGTATTGCAGTAGCACAGTGTCCAACATTATTGTGCTAAGTACCATATAAACATAACACTAGATAGTTCCTTCCCTTTACCATCTAAAGCAGACAAGAGACTACAGTACATTAACAGGGAGCAAATGACAACAATGAGCTGATTTGGGTCAGCATGATACAAAGTGTTCTCAGAACACTGATGGTGAAATCCTGATCCCATGGAAATCAGTAGCATACATCCCTTGGACTTCAGTAGAGCCAAGATTTTATTCCAACTGCCTAACTATTGTAGGTATTTTCTAGGTTGTCATTGGAGATTTGAAGGAAGACACGGCGTGATCTTGTGCATTTTTCGAGGGAGCTTTTCCTTAGGAGCAGTAGAGGAAGAGGTTGCAATAGTTGAAATGCAACATGATGAGGGTTTGGATGGAAACTTCAGTTGGGTGGATGTAGAAGCTGATCTTGGACCTGGGGAATATAAGGCAAGATATTCACAGAGAAAGGAAAATGTCCTAACACTACCCAGATTGTGGGCGTGAGTGTCAGGGAAGAAGGTGGTGGTGTCTACAAGGATGGAAAAAAGAGGCATAGCAGGAGGGAATGAGCAGCTCAGTATAGGGCATTGTGCCAGTGATGACCATTTAGAGTAGTAATATGAAAATTTAATATCAACTCAGACTATGTTAAATTGGTGGAACAAATGCCTGGCACCTCGCCTTCCCTCTCCCCTCAGCCGTCTGTGCTCAGGGGAGGGCTATAAGGAGAGTTGCTTGGAGACACCAGAGGAGATGTATGCTTGGGGAAGGTGGAGGTCCCTGCCTACCTTCTGAGGGCTGGATTGTTCACCAGGCTGGGAAACTTTTGTTTGTTCCTCTTTTTGCTTATATTACCTTTCTTGAGTTGTGCTTGATTTAAAAAAATGCTTTGCTGCTGAACATATCTCACTGCCTGTTGCTGGATCTTGTTTCTGCTCAGTTACCCTCCTGGTTTATAGGAGTGTTGATTTCTCAACCATGGGACTTTTAAAAAGTGGTTACTTTTTTTATTGAGGTGGATAACCAGCTGCAGTAGGCAACATTGAGCTACCAATTTCCCTTCAGCTTGAAATAGACTTTGGCGTTACATAAGTCTGGCACTTTGTATTGTATTGTGTCTTGGGAAGCAATTATTTAAAAAACAAAAATAGTGTTTTTGCTAATTGAAGCCTTTGTAGAAAACCATAAGTGAATACCGATCTATTTAAACAGGTCAAACGCTATTCCTGATAAATACATACATATGGCTAAATATTTGTTTTAAAAAGAGGTTATAAGAATAAACAAAGTCAGAGGAAAAACTGCTTAGTGGGCATCAACACTAGTCTAGGCTAGGGATGTTAAAATGCACTTATTTGTGTAAACATGTAACTGCTGAATTTTTTTCAGAAGTTACAAGTAAACATGCAGGCGGGGGGGAAAGGCAGGAGCCAGCGCTTGTGGGGGGTGTTGGCTTTTAAGCTAGCTCCCCGCCAGCACTGGCTCCCATTTGCCACCACCGCACTGCTGCCTTTGATACAGAAACAGCAGTGCAGGGGGCAGATGACTCTCCATGAGCACTGACTCCTGCCTGCCCCTCCATCCGTGTACTGCGGCCTCTGTGGGAGGCAGCAGCATGCGGGAGGGGCAGGCGGCTCTGTGGGAGCTGGTATGTGTGGGGACCCAACTTGAAAACTGGCTCCCCACATGTACTGGCGCCTGCCTGCCTGCCTCCTTTCCCTGTGCTGCTGCCTCTGTGGGAGCCAGCATGCACCCAGAGCCGGTTTAAAAGCCACCTCCAACTGTTCACCCCAGCCTACCCACCCTGATACTCCCCTTGCTGCCTCTGTAACTGAGAGGTTTAAATGATGAACCCAGGCTCATTGGTTAACTGTATGCTCTGATGCATGTTTTTTGCAAAATTAAGGCCAAATCATACCCTGTATAGAAAATAACAAAACAAACCAGTGCTAGGGCCCATAAACTGGTGATACTCTGTATTTAGAAATGAATGGACAAGTTAGTTCTGCCTCCCATATACAGAATAGCCAGGCTGGCTGGAAACACAGCCGAGGGAATGTTTTACACAGTGGAGCACCATTCAAGGTGATGACAGTGTTGTTTTCATGGTGGCTCTTTCTGTATTGGTAGGAGAGGGCAGTTTAGTGGAGAGAGATCACCATTGGGCCCCCGCCTATGTATCCTCTAAAACTGCAGACTCTCAAACCTGTGGAGTTGCAGGGGGAAGACTTGATGCTGCTATTCCCCTGCTCGCCACGCTTTTTTGTTTTCAATATATTAACATGAACCATTGTTTAGTTTAGATGTGAAATTCTCATGAAAGTATTATCACTCTCACCCTCTTAGAGGGAATGTTTGAGGTACAAGGTTGCTAAGTGACAAGCTGAAGGTTACACAGCAGGTTTGGGGGCACTTCCAGGTGTGAAATACTAACATTTTTAAAGGCACAGCACCATTATTCAAATCAGAAGGCTAAGCTAAAAACAAGAAGGCGACATTATTCTGCCCTAACCCATCTTCTCCAGAAAAAAAACAGAAGCAAAGTACATGTCTCTTCACTGTGACCAAAAATCATCTCTCTATTTCAGAAATTTTCCACTTCCAATTTTAGTTGAGAAATTCTAAGCAGGGTTTGGAGAAATGAAGCACAAGGCAATTTGTCTCCATAAAAAAATGCCTCCCCATCTTTCTCTTCTCTATTTTCTGATTTTAAAAGGGTGTTAATTTACACCAGTTATCCAGTGAACACACATGGTAACTTTTTCTGCATAGCAACAAAAAATATCCAATCAGTCTGCATGTGGAATTTCCTTTGACCTTAATGGAAGTTCCATCATAGAGCAGCAGCAAAATTCAGCGTTGTGTATGTGTAAACACAGCACAAAATAAATGTATCCATTTAATGCATATAAAAACCAGCTACTTCATTTTTTTTGTATTACTGTCGCATCTAGAGGTACCAAACTGAGAATATAAACTTTTTTGGAGGGCCCCCCCCCAATCTAAATAAATGGGGGGGGGGAAACAGAGGCATACAAGTGAAATGAGCTGCCCAAGATCACACAAGAGTAACAGAACTAGGAATAGAACCCAGCCCATCTGCCTCCAAGTTCTGTGCCCTTTCTACTCTTCCCCTCTGTTAATTGTGAATTCTCTACACATACGTATTAGGATGTTACATTTTGATTAATTGGCTAATCGAGTAGTCGATGGAATTTCTATCAACTAGACAATAAGACAATAACTAGACTACATGTAATTTAATAATGTACCTTGCTTGCCCTGCCAAACAAAAATTCCATTTCTTCAAAAGCCAGACCAAACCTGAGCATACCCAAACATACTGTAAAAAGCAAGAGAGCTACAATTAGCCTGTTATTCTTCCAAATTATCTCTCTCACACCAATTGGACAGTACTTCTGAAAATTACAGGCATGAATCAATGCTGTAATTTGTTCAAAGATTGTGATAGGGAGGACATGAGGGGAAAATCCCCTTTTTGACGAATTTCAAAGGCCATTCTGCATATATTGTACCGTAAATCTAACATCAACATGTTCTAATGAGATAGTTCATTTCACATCCTGACCAATGCTAAAGTAGTGGCACTTGAGAATGGAAAAGAATAAAATTCGACTGTGGTCCTACAATGAGCAGTGCAAGGGCTCGGTGCAGAGATGACCGCAAGATCTGGGCCTAACAGAGAAACATTATAAATGATTATGAATGTAGTTTTTTAACTGTGGGTTTATTATGGTGTAAAAGTGACTTGCGTGGTTGGTGGTTTTTTTAAAGCCTTTCTCTTGTGACAAACTAAACTGGAAGGAGCGTCACTTTTACCAGAGTTAGTGTCCTCGTAGTCAGAGAGGTCAGATTTATAGCTATATCAGGTTAAATTTACACATTGTTCTACCAAAAATCTTTCCTGTGTCGTCAAAGCCTAAGTTTATATGGCATAGAAAGCTACTTTGAAATAATTGCTGGAGACACATAGTTAGGCTAATTCAGGTCCTAAATAGTAGTATCGTGAATAGAGCAGGTATGTATAGCATTATAGACTTCATAGATGTTGTGGCATTTACTCTTTGGAATAATTGTTAGCTCATTTAATTGAATATCTGAGGATCAATGGGACTTTTTGCTTTGGGGGAGAAAACCAAATCTGATGATAGTTCCCATTCAATTGCATTTCATGGCATTGCTAGCTTTTATAGCAGAATTCAGTTACTGAAAAGACTTTTGTTAACATGACCTCTAATTACTCGTAAGTTGTCATTTTAACACTGTACCTGGGAAGAAGAAAATAATCAGAAATTATTTGGGGCTGTGTTATTCAAGAAGTAACTTTGTGCTGAAAAGTCATTGTAATTCTGGTTATTTTACAAAGATCCCAAGTACCAGGGGCTCTGGAACAATTTTATAATGGGTGTATTGAGAGTCATTGAACTAAACTCTGAACCTTGTATATAATGGAAACCACTTCAAACCATGGGGTGTGACAGTACTCCTAGTTCCAGAACCTAGGCCAAACACATTTGCTTTGAAGAAAAATCCTTTCTAGAGAAAATAATTCTTTATTTTACTTACAAAAATGTGATCAACTGAGGAACAGCAGTTAGTTTGATTAATCATGATGGCTGATGTTACCTAAGGAGAGTCAAGTAAATACTTGGCTTAAGAATCATTTGTCTTGTGAAAATGTATGAGATGTCTAGGTCTTGTTGTTTGATTCATTTTTTCCCCCGTTATTTCCTGATCCCTTCTAAGGTAGATGTTGTCTACCAAAATGGAGTCCTCTTAGTCATTTATGTACAGAGTAGAAGTCATCCATAATAACAGCTGTGATATTGCACATCATCATCAGTAGCTCTTCACAATTGTGTTCACTTTCTAAAATAATGCTTTGAAACACTTTTCTGATCACTTATTTCAGTTTACACCATGTTCACAAGCTATTCCTTTTCCCTCACCACCACCACTTGGCCAGTGTAATTGATCAGCTAAGAAACATGGCACTATTTCTGCCCTCAGACTAGATGATTCCCAAACCCAAAGAGTTTTGGAGATGGCTCCATGACCACTTTAATCTTAGATGTAAAGGCACAGACATACCTCAATTTTTTTCAGAATCTTATATAATTGGGCCAAACTGTTCTGTTCTGATGCAGTTCTCTCAGAGATGAGAACATCTTAGAATTGGTATTCTTTTCAGTGAAATAGGATGGGGCCCCTTACATTGGATGGAACTTGGATCTGGCATTGGATGAAGGCAGTCTGGATACATGAAATATTATTTTACCCACTTTAAATATAATGGAAAAATGTGAAATAATGTTTTTGTTTCAGAATTTTCCATCTACGATACATTTTTTTTAAATGTTTTGTGTGTGTAAAACATATTTAAAATTTTCCAACCTCCTTTTTCCAGTGGGGCAAAAAAAGTAAAAATGAATGTCTTTGTGCCCTACAGCCGCTCTCCAAATTCAAAAGGGGGGAGAATTGTCAAAAAGAAAAGAGAGTCTAACTGAATCTGTGTGAGAATTTGTTTTAGTTGACTAGATTGATATTTGACCAGTTGTTATTAGATGATACACTGCCCACATTGTGTCATCCCACTGACCCATATCTGCACAAAGGGAGGGGGTGTGTTTTGGTGGTGATAGTGGAAAGCAGTTGGTTACACTGTCCAACCAGTGTGTCAGCATGCTACTGCAGATAAATACTTCTTTCACCCAGATGTTTCTGGAAACTCCCTGTATCCATGAGTACCTAGAAGGCAGACCAGTATAATTTGCTTTCCTAATGACAGAGGGAGAGAGCTCTGATCTGTTTGGAGATGGTGGTGGGTACATGAGGATAATTACTATTCCCCTCTAGATATTGCTTCTGAAGTCTCCCAGAATGGTAAATCTTGGCAACTCCAATAGCAGGCATGGCAGTAGCTCCATTAGCTCTGATAGAAAGCTAGCAGCCTCCATCCTTCTAGGAGGCCCACAGGTTCTGTCTCTGGACCTGTACATGAGATGATTGAATTTGACCAAATTCATTGTCAGGTTTGGGGCTTTTCTGTATGCAAGGCTGATAACGTGACCGGTCCACTTCTCTTCACTCTCTCTATGCTTGTGATCTACCAAGTAACCTGCAGCAGGGAACTGTGCCAATACAGTACTGTGGGAGTCCTCTAACCATTGCACACTGTCACAAGTCAGGCACTTCAGCTGTGATCAGCTCATGAAAGCTGAAAAAAATAACATGACTGCTGTTTCACTGATCTGTGGGAGTGTGAATTGTAGATGGTGGACCATCATAGAAACAGGCATACGGGAGGTAAAAGGAGCAGGTAGAAAGTGCCCATTATTTGATCCCTGCAGGGAAATGGATTTTTTTGTACTGTATTCTCCAATGACTATTGGGTGAGAAATCCTGCGCATTTGGAGTACTTGCATCCAGATTTTGTTGTTGTGCTGGATTCTGAGAGCAGAACAGATTTTTCCTAACCGCTACAAATATTAGCTTAAACATTGACACAACACGAAAGGATTTTGAGTTGGCAGAATGAGAGTGAGGCCTATGAGCAGTATGTACAGGGTTGGCAATTGCCAGAGGTTAGGGAGATGGGCTAAGCCATATAATGTAATTCCTAATGGTTGGAATGGATGATAGAAGTAACACTTGACTATTGAGCTCTATGTCTGGCATTTAGAAAGGGGCAGTTTAGGAAAATAACAGCAGCAAGGAGCAGTCATTCCCCTTCCTTCTAATTTCCACAGGGAAGGGCAGAGATGGCTGTCACAGTTCCAGACAACTGTACCTGTACTCCCTCTGTGGTCCTTAATGGGCACATCCTTTCGGTTCCCAGCTGCTCAGCCATAGGGGGCAGGTAATATAGGCAAGGGGGAAAAAAAACAAGGGTGGCCCCACCCATGCTCTGGCCCACTGGGAAGGCTGGGGCCACATAAGGGACTGGAGCAGGGCTGGGATTGCACAGCTGTTCTGGGGATCAGGGAGAGCTGGGGCTACCCAGTACTGGAGGGGTGTTAGGCACTAGCCTTGTGCAGGGGCTAGTGGCTATAATGGGCGGGAGGGGCACAAGGCAGAGGTCAGCAGTCACAATGGGGGCTGTGCGCTGGTGGTGGCAGAAGGGGTGGGGCTGAGGTTTGCCTCCAAGCCACCTGTGCATCCTCTGCCCATGTCCTGAGTCGTCATCTTTCTTCGGTAGAGACATGTCTCTTTCTCTGGTGTCCAGGGCTGCAGCTCCCTGCTTATACTACAATATCCCCAGTAACCCAGGTTGCCTAAAAGCATATGTGCTCTGCTTTCTCTTAAGAGTCTATGCATAGCTGTAGTTGCCAGCAGTCACAAGATACTACCTTAGAAGCAAGCACACTTATTTGTAAGGTAAAAGTATTATAAAGAAAATGGATTAAAAATAATAAAAGTTCCTAGATGTGTGCTAAAAGCTTCCAACAGCCTTATAGCAATTAAGGAAGCCAAAGTTCATCCAGGAAGGATTGGGGCTTCCCTTTGACAGCAGGTTGTGTCTATTTGCTGGATCAGAAAGCAGACCCTAAATCACTTTAAACCCAGGTGAAGTTGGGGTTGTGTTTTTGTGTTTTGTTTTTGGTCAGTCCTTGGAAAAATCCAGTTTGAGCTACAGGTTGAACCTCCCTAGTTTAGCACATTCTGGTCAGCAACATCTGTAGTCTGGCGTGATTTTAGTTAGCTGGATATCCACTTTTCAGAGGTGTGGCCAAGTTTCCCATGATGCCATAAAGTTTGTTTACAGCGACTTGTCCTGGGTCTCAGTGTTCTGGGCTGTTATTTAGCTCTAATTTATCCCTAAATGTGTTCTACGAGCCCAGTAAGCAGTGGAGGCATTGGTAATGCTGCTAGACAATATTGACTTCCTGTGGTTTGGCAGATTCTCTAGTTCAGCACCGGTCAGGTCCCAAGGCTGCTGGACTAGAAAGATTCAACCTGTAGTATATGTGAGCCTCTCCAGGTGGTGGTCCTTCTCCCGAGGAGTTAGTGTGAAAGAATTCCTGATCACTGTTCATAGTTCCTAGAGGAGCTGTGGCCACGGTCCCCATGGAATTGCATATAATCCCTGACCTGCAGTGATACATAAACTTAACATGGTAAACTCTCCCAACGGAATTGCAGGAATTTGCCATATCTGTTACAATGGTCACTAGAGCTGTTTGGCCCAGCCTTTATATGCTTGACACTGGAGAAAGCTGCAACACAGAGAAATTCCTCCCGTGATGTGAGAAAGGAGAGATCCTTTTGGATACATCTGACCATTGCCTTTTCCTGCATGGTGTTGTAATGTTGTACATGCTTCAGAACAACTGTGATAGGTACACTTAGTATAAAATAAGAAATCTATTAAACAAATGTTACAAGTGTGGTCCATACAGAAATACTGTGATGGGAAAACAAGTGAAAGCAGATGTTGTGGTTTTGTTGGATAGGTTTTCTTTTGTCATCATCAGTGGCACAAGTTTGTGCTATTGATATGCAAGCCCCATCTAGGGAGAGCCAGAGGACTTATGCAATTGCTTTGAGACCTTCATAGCCCAAGATATTTATTATGAAATGAAAACAAGGTACTTGAAGGTACTGAAGTGAGAAAGCTGGCTTTATATCACAAGCAGTTCAGACTGAGTGTTTTAGTGCAGTAGTTTATAAATAAATAAATCCCCATATCACACTATAATGGGATTATACTCTGCATTTTAAATTTTATTTTGTGATTAGGATGCAGCACTGACTGATAACTCATCACTGGGGGGAGAAGAGAGCGAAGCAGCTGCCTGGGGATAAGGTCTGGGCACAGACAAGACTGGTATTAGCAGTGATAGATTTTTATTATTATTAATATTATTTTTAATAGTAACTGCAGTTGTTTGCCCTTTGTACCAATATTTAACATTTCCCCCCCCCCACACACACACACACCCCATGTTTATCCAGTATACTTGCAGTAGAGATTCTTAGAAACATGTGTGCTTCTGAGTTTTGGCCTCTTTCATTACGGTGTAAAGTAGCACACTCAGACATGATGAACGTTGTATTTGGATAACCTTTGAACGAACACTGAACTTCATTCAGGGTTTATCAGTTATGACAGAGTCAACATGTTGAAACTCTTCCATTGAACTGTCCTTAGCAAAGTGAGGGAGGGCACTTAAATAAAGAAACTTCAGTTTTCACTTAAAATGCAAGATTCATTTTGCTGATTACTTCATCATCAAAATGGACACCTAGTGTCCTAGTTCCAAGTTAGTTGGCTGTTTACCTCAGGAAAGACAAAAGAGGATGAGGTCACAACTCATGGTTCCTCCAATTTTTTCCATCCATGTGCTGAATAAATTTTATGTGCACTGCTGCATATGCAGATGTTCACCAACAGTAGAAACACATGCTGGTAGCTGTGGGCACTCTGCTAATCAGTTGGGCAGTGCTATTTGAATCTCTCCTTGGTGGTCGCCAAGTGCTCAGCTTACAGGGAACACTCCGGTTGCAGTAGCCTGTAGCATTTCAGCAGAGCATTAGCCCAATGAAAATGTTTGCTTGGCCTTGGCTTAATGATGAGTCTTCTCTGAAATTTTAATCTTATTGTAATCAGAAGATACATTTTTAGGACTAGTATAAGTCCAGCTAGTATAAGTCTGTGTAGGTCCACTGAAGTCAATAAACCAATATCAATTTACATGAGGACCTGGGCCATAATTTCATTTTTGGTTACTTTTAATGTTAGTACCATGCTGTGAAAATGTAAGCATAGGTGCTGGCGTCTTTTGGTCCTGAGGATGCTCAACCAACCTCCACCCCAAGCTCTTCCTCACTCAAACCCTTTCTTTAATCCCTCTCCGCCCGCTTCTACCTCTTCCTGCCCCCACTCTGCCTATTCCTGCGCCTTCCCCTGAGCACACCTCTTCCCCCTCCCTCACGAAGCGTCCTTGAAACAGCTGCTTGAGTTAGGCATTAGGTGCTGGGAAGGAGAAGAATGTTAATCCATGGGACCACCAGCAGGAGGAAGGCACTGGGGAACAAGGAGAGCTGGCTGTCAGTGGATGCTAAGCTCCTGCGAATATCTTTCCATGGCTAGAGCACTCAGAGTCAGTGCTTATTAATGTAAGCTGGTGGCAGCAGGGGCCACTGGAGGGGGAAGGGTTAATTTGCCCAGGGCTGCAGGTGGGGCCAGGTGACATGTGGGGGAGAACACATGGAAATCCCTGCCTCCCCATTCCATTGGCTCTGCCAGAGGAGGGTGCCCACTGACCCGCTAGGAGGATCTGAGGACTGGTACTGGCCCTAAGGTCAATTTGAGTTTGAGATCCCTGCTCTGGAATAGGGATGTTAAGTATCAGGTAATTGACGAATCGAATAGTCGATGCCTTTTGCATCGACTATTTGACTAGTCGATAGGGCATCTCTGCCTTTGAAGTGCAGAAACAGTCCTAGGGCTGTTGCTGCACTTTAAAGGCGAAAGCGCTACGTGGAGCCCGGGGTCAGATGGGGACTCCCCACTGAGCCTGGGCTCGGTGGGGCACTGCCACTTTGAAACGCCACCGCAGGAGCCCAAAGTCAGGCGCCTTGCGGCATTTCAAAGCAGCAGTGCCTCACAGAGCCCAGGGTCAATGGGGAGTCCCCATCTGGCCCCAGGCTCCATGTGGCACTTTTGCTTTCAAACGCCAGGAGAAGCCTGACACCGGGCTCCCATGGCGGCGTTTCGAAGCGGTAGTGCCACATGAAGCCCAGGGTCTGTCCCCAGGCTCCACATGGTTCTGCTGCTTTGAAGTAACCTCTCCATACCCCCCCCTCCCTCGGCTGCCTCTTTCTGATAGAGGCAGCAGCGAGGGGGGGAGGAGAGGGTTAGTCGACAAGCTTGTTGACTATCCGATAAGCATTTACTTATCGGATAGTCAACTAGTCCTTCATATCCCTAATATGGAAAACTCTCTTCTAGAATCCTGGTTCTAAAATTATCTATATGTTCTTAGCAGCTCTCTGTTTATCTGTGTCATTCTTTATCTATGCATGTGATAGAAATCAGTTTCTCATATAAGTTTGTGCAAAACCTGATATTTTTTAAAGAACTATTTTGGGGGAGCATTTTATTGAGACTACGTAGTCTGTATGCACATGCACCTGCAGAATAGATCGCTGATAGGGACAGATCCTATTCCCGCCTTGCACAGCAGAGCTGCAGCAGTTCTGTTAGTATAGTCCTAACCTTTCCTCAGCCACAGTGGTATTTTCCTTCTGAGAAGTGATCTACCCTTTAACCTTCGCTAAAACTTGAGTAACTGAACAGGGTGAGAGGAGCACATCCATATTTAGGGTCTTGAAACTGCCCTCACACACACAGCAGCTGTTGCTCAGTTGTTGTGTTATGTTACAGAGATAGTCTAATCCTGCTTTTGAAAAGAAGTGGAAGTAATTGCTGGCTGCAATCCTTTAAATGGTGTTTTTTAAATTGTAGCATATGTGTAGAGTTAGGACACTTGACTATTTATCTTGTGCCTGATAGCCCAGTCCCATGCATGGGAACATCCAGCAATTAATCTAATCTTAAAGTAGTTGAATGGTTTACAATTGATATTGAGGGTATGGAAGTGGAGTGGGTGAATGTGAAAATGGCTCATTTGGTATCATCAGAGTCTGACTAAAATAGCAGTGAAATAGCAACAATTATGATTAGACATCAGCTGTGAGGAAACTCGGTTCTTCCAGCTTCTTTATAAGAAGTTTCAGAGGGTGTTGATTTTAGCCAGAGATCTTCTATTGATTTACAATGGTTTTCTCTCACTCAAGATAAGCTCATCCTTAAATAAAAGGATTACAAAGCTGTAATGTTGTGACGAGTTTTATGTGACTGAATATTTCAGGTGTTAATAAATCCAAAGCAATCATGGTGTTAGATCAGTAGGGCTATAAGAAAGTGCCCTCTTTAACCAGGAATTGCTGTGTAGTAGCCACCCTATACTCTGGTCAATTTATTGTGCAAAGATATTTCCCAATTTGACATTTTTTTTACCCTTTGGACTCTGGACTCTTGCAACCTAAGCATTTTAAGCACTTTCTTCTCTACAGATTTAGAGATTTCAGTTTTCCTTGGAACAAAATATACTAAGATTTCAGGGGGGAATGGATGGTTCAGAAAACGTATTCAGGTATATGGTGCTTTCCACCATAGTTTTGCGAGTTCAGGCCAGGTCCTCAGTAACCAAAGGTTATCATTATCAAATAGTTGTGTCAGTAATTATGTTAAACGAGACAGGTGATATCATTTCAGTTCTCAGTGACCACTTACTTGCATCATATACCTGATAACTTAATTAGCATGCTTTTTGGGCATTTTAGCAGTGTCCAAGAATTTAATGAGTACTAAGCAGGAGTGTCAAGCATACTCCACAAGTACTAAATCCACATTTTTTTCTAATTTTATGAAAATTGGGAAACATCATTTTGGAGAAGGACTCCATGTTGAGAAAAGATTAGAGCAAGACTGTGTGAATCAGATTCTATTTCTGGTTGATTTAGTCATGGTTCTGAATCAATGTGTTTCATTTAGGGTTAGGGGTTAATTGGAGACTGGAGATTGTAACATCACTGTATGTGAGACAAAGTAAATCAAATCACTAAAAAATATTTTAAGCCAGAACCCCAAAGAACCAGAAATCATGCATGAATAACTGATGACAGTGCTGAAATGGTGAGAGAAATATAATTAGCCAAGAGAAATTCAGCAGACAACTAAAATGTACTTGTAGAGGGAAAACAGATCATAAAAGATATGGGTTGGAAGAGGCCTCAGAAGGTCATCTAGTCCAGTACCCCCTTAAAAAAAAAAAAAAAAAAAAGGTAAGTACCCCCAGTACCTATAGTTTTCAGACACACATTTTTTTCTACCATTGCAACACATTTGTTTAAACAATTTAATTGTAGCTGGACGGGCGATGAAATATTTGGGTGTAAAAAGTACAAAAATAATAAAGAGCTGTAAAACTGAAAACAAAAATTCAGTTTTCTCCAAATTTCAGTTGTTGACGTACCTACCAGACTTCTCTTGAGTATCCCTAAGGGTACTCGTACCACTGGTTGAGAAACACTGATCTAGTCCAACCCCTACTCAAAGCAGGACCAATCCCAACTAAAGATTCCAGCAAGGGCTTTGTCAAGCCTGGCCTTGAAAACCTCTAAGGATGGAGATTCCACCATCTCCTCAGGCAACCCTTTCCAGTGCGTCACCACCCTCACAGTGAAGTAGTTTTTCCTAATATCTACCTTAGACCTCCCCCTTGCAACTTGAGACCATTGCTCCTTGTTCTGTCTTCTGCCAGCACTGACAATAGCCTGGCTCTTTTCTCTTTGGAACCCCCCCCCCCCCTTCAGGTAGTTGAAGGCTGCTATCAAACCCCTCCTCCCTCTTCTCTTCTGAAGACTAAATAAGCCCAGTTTCCTCAGCCTCTTCTCATAAGTCATGTGCCCCAGACCCCTAATCATTTTTATTGTCCTTGGCTGGACTCTCTCCAGTTTGTTCACATCCTTTTTGTAGTGAAGAGGGGGACCTAAAACTGGACACAATAGTCCAGATGTGGCCACACCAGTGCCGAACAGAGGGGAATAATCACTGCCTGTAGATTGAGGGAAATGCTCTTACTAATGCAGCCCCATATGCAGTTAGCTTTCTTGGCTACAAGGGCACACTGTTGACTCATATCTAGCTTCTTCTCCACTATAATCCCCAGGTCCTTTTCTGCAGAACTGCAATTAATCAGTTGGTCTCCAGCCTGTAGCAGTGAATGGGAATCTTCCGCCCTAAGTGCTGGACTCTGCACTTCCCTTTTTGAACCTCAGCAGATTTCTTTTGGCCCAATCCTCCAAAAGAAGAGGTCACTGTGGACTCTATCCCTATGCTCCAGCACAGAGAAGGGTAGCCAAGGCTAGTGAATGGGTTGTTTGATTGGCTGGCTCTCCTTCATCTCCAGTGGGCTGCAAGATGGAAATTGGGCATGTGCACTAACCATGATCCCAAGGATAAGATTAAATATATTGCACTTAATTCTTCTTCTGTATCATCCCTTTCAACATAATTTAATCTCCCCCCTAATAATAGATCACTTTATCAGCAAAAATAACATAAAGAAGTAGAGGGAGTACATGGCTCTCCACAATGTTGCACCTCACTATTGCCCTTGCATAAATGTGCGTCACTACTAATTTTGCCAGGGATTGCTTGACCTTCCCCTCTGCTCCAGGCCCTGCCCCCACTCTGCCTCTTTCTTCAAACCCGCATCCAGTCTCTTCCCTGCCTCCCCTCCTGAGCACACTCCAACCCTCCCCATATCCCTGCCCCTCTCTCCCAGCACTTCTGGAGCACTGTGAATCAACTGATTCGTGTTCCAGCCCCACTCCTCCCCTACCCTCTGAGAGCTTGAATGCCAAGAATGAGCTGAGGAGGAGTAGGTAAGTGTAAGGATGTTAAATAGTGAGTAATTTACTAGTCAAGTAATTGATGGAATTTCCATCAACTACTCGACTAGTTGATAGGCACTTCCACATTCCTCCTTTGACATATACAAGAGCCCCTGCATGTAGTCTATAGCATTAACCTATTTGCTTTTGCTTATCAGTTAACTGACTACACTATTACATCCCTTGTCTTGAGCCCTAAACCCTGGGTTGCAGAGGCAGATGCCTTATTCGTTGTGTCAATGGAGGACCCACCTCACCTTTGGGGGGCCCCCTGGTCCTTCCTCCATTCCAAGGGCTGGTGGTGGTGGCTGCCCCCAGGGCAGGGAGATCTGGAGCCCTCAGCCTCATGCTCCTGAGGCAGGTCCTTCTCCATTGCCCCAGTGGAGGAGCTGCCCCACCTCCCCCATTTCCACATTGAATTGCTATATGGGATCATCACATCACAGAAATTATAATAGGGTAGAGTCCTGGAGTGCACTCGGGGTTGGGGGGGAGGGGTGTCTCCAAAATATCTTAACATGGGGATGGGTTTGTGCCTGGCTGGCTTACGTTATCCAGAGAAGTTCTGGAGGATCTGCATGGCTCCAAAGCAGGCTGACCCTGGCTGAGTTTCTGAAAGCAAGTGTTTACCAAAAAGGATGGAGAGAGAACCTATATTCCTCTTGCCCACAAAAATCTACTTCCTGGGGGGAAATTAAAGAAGTGGATGGAGCTTGATAAATAATCATTACCCCTTTCAGAATCCACAAGACATACAACCCCATCCACAACTAGAAGGTTCTTCTTTACTTGGCACCAACGTCAGGTAATAGTTCTAAGGAAGCAGGATATCTGCATGGGGAGGGTTGGAGAGGACAAGGAGTGGCATAGGGAGTTGCAGGAGGCAGGGAAGTCACTTGTATTAGTTTTTTCCAGCCATTCTCCTGCCCACTACCACTCTCAGCCTCAGAGCTGCACAGATCAAGCCATTTTTTCCCTTTATTTTGCCGTTTTGCAACATGCTGATTTCCCTCCTCCCTTTGCAGGTTGACCTGCTGCAGAGACAACATCTGCGGCCAAATTCTAGTTTTTCCTCTCTCTCTAAATCCATGGGTAATTTCAGCAGGGCTAATAAGTCTTTGATATACACAAAATGGTGCACATAGATGCATTTTCTGAGACTTAAGTGGATCTGTTAGAAGATGCTGGTTTAAGAGGATAACTAAAGAAATTTCACAATGATCATATCCTAAGACCTAATGGAACTTAGCAGCTTTTGCACAATTTGACCCAAGTCCCTTTTTCACATTTATAAAAGGAGAATGAACCTCAAGTAATAACCTGAGGCCTGGGGGGCTAGATACAGCCCCCAGCTTGCCTGGATCCAGCCTCTGAGGCTCAGGCCTCCTTCCACCCACAGCATTGGGGAGCCCGGCCCCCTGCCATCTCACCACAAGGCTAGAGTACACAAAATCTACTAGCTTCTCACTTGTGTGCGGCTCCCGACTGATTTTTCTGTGAGTCTGCAGCCCCTGACCCTAAAAAGGTTCCCCATCTTTGGTATAGAGAATAATGTTGGGGTTACTGTGAATCCTTTTTTTAGGAGAATAAGATTGGAGAACTATTTCTAAAATGTATAGTGCAATAAAAAGAAAATAATTCACAGTGACTATGCAACAGTGCCTGTGAAGCTCAGAAAGCCTGGGTTCAATGTGACCCTGTTAAGGTCACTAATGTTTTGCTTTTCTGGGAGTGAAAAGGTAGCTTTTGTAAATATGATTTGTGATTTCATAACCTTACATTAACCAAAATTGTTTGGGGGGATTTGATTCATCTTTTTAAAAGCTTGTCAAATGTAAATGTAAGTGAAGTGTTTAATCTTAAACAGTGTGAATTGGAGAGCATTTTCTGTGACACTTCATGCTGTTTCTTTCACCCTCACATGAGAGGGGGACTTGAATGGGAAATGTTCTAAAGCCTTTCAGAGTTGCCAGCTGCATCTCTCTTCAGCTAATCTTCATAATGATCTCATCTGAGAGTTAATTTGTTCTTTTTCATAAGCATCTGATACTGGCCAGGCTAGTGAGACTACCAGTCTGAATTCCTAAACAACAGATGTTAGGCAGAACTAGTATTAGGATAGCTCTGAGGCAGCACAAAGGAGCCAGGATCTGGCCATAGTTGGCCAGGTACAGAATTCCCCAGACTGGGAAAGAGACCTCTGCTAGTATAAAGCCAGCAGAAACAGCTGCTGCGCCAGCTACCCCTTGCCAAAGTAAGGGGTATAGTAAGGGTGAGAAGTGGAAAAGAGGCTAGACAAACCTAGTCCTTGGCTAGTCCCATAGAAATCCTTTGCCAGCAGCATAAATAAGAGCAGGCTCTAGCTTGCTCTGAATCACTGCATGTGTAGGACTGACACAGACTGGGCATAATTAGCTCTCTGACAGTTTCTCAGTCCTGTACAAGGCAGAGCATAGACACTCTAGGCAATCTGCCCCAGAATGTTTATTTTTGGGCAGAAGTCCAAAGAACACTGTCATGTTAAAATTCATATTCAACATCCTTGCTATCACAATCTCATTCCTTACATTTCATTCTAATAATAATAGAATATATATATATATTTTTTAAATCTGACTTTTTCCATTTAATTATGTTGGCCTCTCCTTCAGCATAGATAATAGAAGTAAACTTTTTGCAGTTTAATTGTTTATTCTATTTCTAGCAAGTTTTATATCCTGGTTCTCGTGGCCTAACACAGTGCTGCAATATGTGGCTTGGAAGCATTGGAAGAGAATGTTTAAATTCAGACAGCTGTTTTCATTTTAATTAAACTGGAAATTAAAACTGAGTTATTTTACTTAATTTTTTTTTAAATGGTGGCCCTCTTTTCCCACATCTAAATGTTGTCCCCAATTTACCTAATATTCTCCAGTGATTAATAATTGAAGACTTAAAAAACATCCCATGTAGCTTTGAGGCATCCCACTTTCTCTGCCACCATGCATGCTCATTACAGGCACCTCCTCCTTTGGCAAATGGGAGGAACTGTAATTTTAGTTTCCCCCTCATATTGCCATACACAGCAACCCTAACTGAGTATAGGGACCTGCCAGCATGACTGCATATTTTTAAAACATAGAATCCTGTTAAATGTGTACTCTCTCTTTTTGCATTAGTAACTATTTATGAAAACATATAGCATAACTGATTTTGAATAGCTTTCCAGAAAATATAAGTTTGGGTGGAGCTCTGTGTAAAAATTATAGAAGACCGATTTAGAATTTACATCTTGTTTTTACTGGGAAGCTCTTTTTGTTCCCTTATTAGTTCACCTTCCTGTGTGGAAGCAAATGGTAGGAGAGTATTTTTAGTTACTTTTGTCTGGAGAGGAAAGGGAAAAGGAAAGACGCTTAATTTTTATATTCCTTTTTTCTTTAAAGAAAAAGGCTTTTTTAATCTCACAAAATATTCTGTTTAATTCCTTTGCCAACAAATACAAACGAGGGCCAACAAAAACACTGCAGGATAAAATACAAAGTAAATTCCTTTTGGTGTGTGTTGCAGACAGAGAGGTAGCAAGCACTCTCACAAGATTACATAGACTGATTATACACCGTTATTTTGAGAGAGCACATATAAATAAGTTAATGCATGGAGAGTGCTTTCAGGGAATAAGGTACTATATAAATGCCATGTTTTATTTATTGAGTGCTAACAGTGGGCTCAGCAGTGGACAAAACATTAGAACTGGCCCCAATTCCAAGAGTTTATAATCTACTCCTGATCCTGGACAAATAATATAGGGAGGAAAGGACTGTCTGCTACATCCACACCCAAATTCCCACTGTATCTCAGTGCACACAAACAAAATGTAGATTGAGAGTCAGAAAAGAGCTTATGTAAAATACATTGACAATATCAAGCTATATTAGTATGCATTGATAGGGATGCCAGGTGTCTGGTATTCACCCAGACAGACTGGTATTTTTGCCTCCTGTCCGGTAAAAAAAATTCAGAAAATACCGGACACCTAAGATGTCCGGTATTTTGTTTGTTTGTTTGTTTTTTTCCCCCCTGGCGAAGAGGCGAAAATGCCGGGCACCTGGCAACCCTACAAACACTCAGTACCCAGCCTCTTCCCCCCCGAACCCCTTCCCCCCCCTTTTTTTGCTCAAGAACTTTGGTCTCTCTCCCTCTCCCCCTTTTTTTTTCCTTCAACAGAATTTTTTCCCGGTGGTTTTTTTTTTGGGGGGGGGGGCGGGGGCGGGTGTTCGGTATTTTTGTTTCAACCATCTGGTTTGTTTCAACCAACCTGTGCATTGAAATGGTGGTATGATTAGGGTAAAGAAAACAGTGTTAGATACTGGATTCATGTGGCTTTCAAAAAAGTCTGTTTTTTTTTTTTTTTTTAATTGACCAAGTCATGTTAAAAGGCTTCTAAAAAGCATTTGATATTAAGGTGAAATTGTTAGTCGTTATTGTCAAACTTGCCTGTTTAAAAAAGATTACTACTACCTCCCACCTCAAAAACCACAGATATTAAACACAGTAAATGTGGTATGGTGGCAAATGTTTTTTGTTGCCTTCTCATTAGTGAAACTTGAGGTTTCACATTTTGAAGCTTCTCTCTTCAACCATGAGGACTGGAAACTTTTTTTAAAAGTGAAAACCAATTCTGATATAATCACAATTCCAGGAGCTGGGGCTTTAATAAGAGCCCCAAATATCACAAGACTCAATAAAATGATGAGTTAGAAACACTGCACAGAATTTATATATTTATTTTTATTCGTTAAATTATATCAAAGATTGGGACTTTATTTCTCCAGTTATATGTTGTCTGATAAATGGATTTTTTTTTTTTTTTTTTTTTTTTTTTTAGTTTTTTTCAAGTCACTGGCCAGCTCAGGCCTTTTTGCCTTACAGATTTTGTTTTAATTAACCTCCATTGCTAGCCAGCACCACCACTTTAAAGCAGAGAAGCTGCTAATCTATCTTTAAAGCACTGTATTGATTAAACCTTATCTGAGCAGCATTAGATGACCAAGGCTGCAATCTTACAGAGGCTCCCAAATGTGCTCAACTCTGTACACTGAGAATAGACCAGGGTTACTGGAAGTTTGGCGCATGAGGTACGCAGCCTTTGCAAAATCAGGGTCTACATGTGGGCATCGTCTCTTGCAAATGCAGGTCGGGAGCTACTTGCTGAAGTAATTTGAGTTTTACTAGTGCACTGCCAATGTGAATGGAGAATGAAGCCCATAATTTTATAAAATTCAGTGTTTGTAGGATTGGGGACTTAGGGTGTAAAATGGAGGCAGCAGTCCATTTGTTAGCCTAGTGGTGGTAATAGTGACTTTTTAAAACAAAACGCTCCCATTTCCTTAGGTAGAGAAGGATTTACTTGTAACTGGGATTTGTCTCTGACCACTATCCCCTAAGGTTTTTTTTCCTGCAGTTAATGTAAATTAAGGGTGTGTCTAGACTACAGGTTTTTTTTGAAAAAGTGGCCTTTTTTCGAAAAAATTTCCCCTGCGTCTAGACTGCTGCCGTGTTCTTTTGAAAGTAAATTGAAAGAACGTGGCAGTTTTTTTGACCGCGGAAAACCTTGTTTTACGAGGAAAAATGCCTTTTTTCGAAAGTGCTCTTTTGAAAAAAGGCGCTATGTAGTGCAAACTTCTTTTTCGAAAAAGAGTATCCAGACTGCCTGGGTGCTCTCTTTTGAAAAAGTGGTTTGCTTTTTCGAAAGTACTGGTTGTAGTCTGGACACTCTTTTTTGAAAGAGGCTTTTTCGAAAGTGTCTTTTGAAAAAGCCTCTTTCGAAAGAGGCTTGCAGTCTAGACGTAGCCTAAGAGTATGACTTCTCACACATTAACGCACTGTGTGGGCAAGGTGGGACTCTCCTGCACACGATGTACTAATTTGCCCTGCACCGGACTGTAGCAGCATCCATATGTATGTGGCAGACTGGTGTATTGTAGGTTATGTGCTGTCTTGCTGCGCATTACTAAGCTGGATCCACAACCTGTCGATTTACAATTTGAATCTTTCCATATAGACTCCAACAGGATTTGAATCTGGTCCTAACTGACCTATTCTCTTTAAAACTAACACACCACCCTTGCAGCAAAATAGTGTTAAAGGCAAAGCATTTAGCCATAAAACAGGGTGTTGTAACATGTTTTTGTTTCCTTTTCTTGGTAGCTGGTTGCCTTTGGTTTTTGTTTTGTTTTTGTTTTTTAGTTGCTCCAAAGAGCACTTGTTTAGCTTCTCCCTTCAGCCTATAAATGTGAAAGACAGTCTGAGGTCAGCTGCACAGAACAAGGGAAAACACACTATATGGAAAAAATTTTGCACAGGGTGAGACTGTGCCTTTCCTTTTCAGATCTGAAGTGCAAGCGAAGGATTTGTTATCCAGATAAAGCTAGAGTTCTTGAAAAACACGCCTCCTTGTGACCCTGGTATGCACCCCTCCTTTGGAGGTTGTGGAGAAGAGTGTCCTTTTCCTTTTCCCATATCCCATACTCACCTCACCTTCTGTGCTGTTACCATTAGAGGAGACGTAATGATATCTCAAAAAAGAGATATTGGCATTGGGAAAGGTTCTGAAAAGGGCAACAAAAATTATTAGGAGTTTGGGATGGGTCGCATATGAAGAGAGATTAAAAAGACTTGTACTTTTCAGTTTAGAAAAGAGGCGATTAAGGGAGGATATGAGAGAGGTCTATAAAATCATGGCTGGTGTGGAAAAAGTGAATAAGGAAAAGTTATTTACTTATTCCCACAATTCAAGAACTAGGGGTCACCAAATGAAATTACTAGGCAGCAGGTTTAAAACAAGAGGATGTTTTTCTTCACTCAGCGCACAGACAACTTCTGGAACTCCTTGCCCAGAGGATGTGGTAAAGGCTAGGACTTTAACAGGGTTAAAAAAAGAGGAAGATAGCCATTGATGGACCTATGAATCTATTAGCCAGGATGCGCAGGAATGGTGTCCCTAGCCTCTGTTTGTCTGGATATGGGTGACAGGAGAGGGATCACGTGAGGATAACCCTGTTGTGTTCCCTCCCTCTGGAGCATCTGGTATTGGCCACTATCGGCAAACAGGATACTGAGCTAGATGGACCATTGGTCTGTCTCAGTATGGCCGTTCTTATGATCTATTGTGACTGGACAGCTACTATTGTGAGTCACAAGAGAGCATTTCATCAGAAACAGAGGGTTTATCAAAACACTTGCAGCTTCCATTTAAAAGGATGTGCAATAGCAATAATAAATAACTGTACAATTGAGTTGTTCTTATCCAGACAAGAATGTTACTAATTTGAGTGCTTAGAGATTTTACATTACCAAAAGTGATGCATGGAGGTTTGCAGTGTTACTCCTATTGAAGTGAATTGCGATGTAGGTAAATCTCTTCTTAGCACCTTAGGCCAAAAGTTAACCAGGCAGGTCTAATGTTTGGTTCTTAAGTCCACTTTTTTGGCATCTCTGTAAGTGACCTGATTTAAAGGAACTGAAAAAACAACAATTGTCCTGTTGCTTTTAAAGTTGTTTTTTTTTTTTTAAAGTTGCAGACTAACATGGCTATGCCTTTGAGACTGATTTAAAGGGATGAAGAGCACCTTTAATTCCTAGTTACTTCACTGTATACCAGCCTGTCTGAAAACTGCCCATGTATGTCCAGGGTCCTACATGTGGATTTAATTTCCAGAGTTTAGGCACTCAGGTTTGGAAATTTTGTCCTTAAAATATGCTCTTGAATAACTGAGTATTTAGGTAGCACATTTCTGAGTGACCTATTTCTTGGCAACAGTAAAACCTCACCTCACGCCTTGGGAAGGCACCACTGCTTCCACTTCAGCCTCAGGCAAAGTTAAGAAGCTATATTTATTTATGAAACTTTACTAGGCTTAGAAGTGACACTTCCCAATTCATAGAGACCTAAACAAAAGAAAAGTGAACCATCCTCTCAAGGTTGCCAGCTTCACAATATTTTTGTCAGTGCTACAGTTCTGGAACATTAAAATTGGCCTTTACTCTTGTGTGAAGCTGCTAGGTTTCTGCCAGGGGTCTCTACTGGAGACAGCTGCAAGATTTGGGCTGCAATTCTTGCTTCCCCAGCAGAGGCCATTGCTCCATTTGCTCCATCCTGTTTGTGCTGAGCATAGGATCAACTAGCAGCTTACAAATCAGGCTATTTATTTAACCAGCCTGGATGGTAATTCAGCTATCCCTGCTGAAATACCTAGGCACATCAAAGTGAATTGAAATACAGCACACTTGGGGGAGGGAGGGAAGAGGGTGGAACAGGGAGGGTGCTTTGAGTTCAGTCATTGGCACAGCTCCCTGATGTAGCCAGTGGTTTTCACAATAGTGGAGTTCTGCTTGCTTTAGCTGGGGGTAAGTTCTACCATTGTAAATAGCAGGCTTGCCCTGATTTCAGCCTGCTGTAAATGGGCAAGTCCCCAGAAGCAAGTGAGGCCTTGCCCTTCAATTCTGAATGTCCTTACTTTTGTCAGTTTTAAGGTCAATCATGGTACAAGCTTGTTTAAATTATTTTGAGCAATAAACAATAAAAAGGTGCTGGGGAAACAGTTGAAGAAGAGTGTTGTCAGTTCCACCAATATAATATCATTAAATTATTATTTTTCCCCTTCTTGGAAGTTACCTAAGGCTTTGTCTACCTCTTAAACCATTACAGCAGCACAGTGATGGGAAGGGTTCTCCATCACTGTAGTAAATGCACCTCCCTGAGAGGTGGTTGCTAGGTTGACAGAATAATTTTTCCATCAGCCTAGTGCTGTCTGCACAGGGACTAAGATCAGCTTAATTACGTTACTCGAGAGTGTGGATTTTTCATACCACTGAGTGATGTAGCTGGGTAAGTCTAATTTTGTTGTATAGATTGGCCCTAGGAACCAGATGGGCCACTTTTTTCAAATGGCATCTAGACCCAAAATATAAAACTTGCAGGTATCAAACTGGTAGTTGCAAGTCTGTGGCCTTAAGTTTACAAGTGTTTGTTGGGTATGCAAATTAAGATTCCTTCTGATTTCTGTGGAACTGAATAACATATTATGTGTATAGTAGGCAGGTGCAAATGAAGTGGCTTCTTTGAAGATTTGGGTTACAGTGACAGTGTTTTGCTGGGAACTTAGAGTGTAACTTGGAAGCACTTGCTATTTTGTTTTTACAGGGTGTGATTAAGTGTTACACACATGGAACACAGACTTGAACATCCCAGACACCAGAAATACCATCCACTCAGACATTTCAGTGACACAAGGTATCTGCAATTCCTGCTCCACAAAGGAGTCTGGAGACAGGTGTCACGGATCAGGAAGTGTTTGGAAAGGCCTGGGAAAATCTAGTCAGAACACCTAGAGGATGTGCTGAGTCATACCTTCTTCCTCCTATTTATCCAGTGATCCAGAAACTCTTTTGAGGAAAAACAAGACAGAAACCTTCTGACTTTCTTGTTAAGAGGGCTAACAAAAACATAGCACTCCTCCTTTATACATATAAAGAAAGCAAAGCGCAACCACTGTTTTCCCCCATCCCCCTTTCGAGGTCAGCCTTAAGTAAATTTTATTTAATTTCTGTTAACAGAAAGAAGCCTTGTAAGTAAAACTTAAGGCCCACAATCATTAAGATAATGTATGTGTCCTGCCACATAGAGTTGAAAATTCCACTGACTTAGCCTGCTCAAGCTACCTACATTCTACACAAAGAGTTGGGCATCTATGAAAAGGATACTCAGAGGTGAGCAAACTGAGCAGGGAACTGCCTCAGGTAGCCAGGAGGCCAAATGCAAATGGTTTTGGCCTTGATTTGAAGGTACTTCTGTGCTTAATTGCCAGAGAGCTGAACCTTAGGCACCAACTGATGGGCGAGAGAGAGGCCCCTCCCTCTGCTCAGAGTTCTTAGCTATCAGTCCTCTTCTTGGCATTAGGGCTGTGCTGCCTTTAGGCACGTTTCTCCTGAAAACTAGAGAAATAGACCACCTCAGCCCAGAATACCCAATAACCCAGTGGTTAGGGCACTTGTCTGGGATGTACGAGACCAAGATTCAAATCCCTTCTCTTCTCAACTTGAGCCCAGATCCAACTACGGGTTATTCTGGAGTGGTGCAGGGGGGTTCCCAGTCTTCCTGGTGGTTGCTGTTCCCCATTGTATACAATTAAATATTCATTGGGGCAGAGACAGTGGTGGGGAGGAAGGGAGGGGCTACAGCCTAGTATCTAGGTAGGAGACCTGGGTTCAATTCAAATTTCAGTCTCCTATTCCAAGGGGAATTCTCTAACCACTGGGCTTTTGGGTTATTGTGAACACACACAAACTTGTTCCCGAAGCTATATGCACTCTCAAAACATGATCGTCATGCCCCACTGATGAGATGGGTAGGTGCGCACAGTTTGAGAAACTTACTGTGGCAGCTCCACAGCTTTGGTGTCCAGCTGCTGGTTGGCTGTAGAGCATTATCATGCATGCCCACTGGTAAAAATTAAGTGCAAAGAAGACGTAGGCACTTGCAGGGTTAGGTAGCAGCTGAGCTGTGATATTGAAAGCGTCAGTGGGACCTTGGTATTGGACATCCAAGCCTAAGTGACTTTGTGAATGTGGCCCAAAGTTTGGCTAATGTAAGTATTCATTTGGCAAACTTCATAAACTTCTTTTTTTACTCGTGAAAAGTGTATTAATATTTATACTTGATTTATATGTACATTTGTATTTATTCAATTTGAACTTTTCTATTTATACAGTTCTACTGTGCCAAGAAAAAAAAGGTATCACCTCCAATTTAAAATGATTTGAAATTCAGGGCATCTAAATAGAAGAACTGATTTATGGATGGGTAGTGACATTTTGAAAACATACAACAAATAAAGGAACATTCAGGGATTTGTCCCAGGTCTGGTTCTATTCAATATTCATAAATGGTTTGGATTATACAGGTGGCACCTTCCTGGTCCTGCACCCTCAGAACCTGGGTGGTCCCAAACCACAGAGTTTGCTGGACCAGAGGAATTCAAGGCTCCCCTTTCCAGCTGTCATCCCTGTTCCCTGCCACCAACCCCACTTCCCCCAGCCTTGTCAGTGCTGGGCTCCCCATTATGCTGGCTGGGGCTGCACTCCCAGGCACCAGTCGGCTGCTCTTCCAGCTGCCAGCCCCACTCCCTCTGGTTCAGCCGGGGCTACACTCCCTGCTGTGCCAGCCCCAGTTGGGGCTGTGCTGCCAGCCTCCTGTGCTCCCGGCCTGCCCCAGCCAGGGCCACGCTCAGGGGTGCTAGTCCTGCTACTCAGGCCTGAGTGGGGCCGTGCTCTCTTCTGCGCCGGATCCGGTCGGAGCTGTGCTGTGCCCCACACTGGCCCTACTACCACTAGAGCATGCGCTCAGTGGTCTGATTTCTGACTTGCTTGTCCATAGCTGTGTCTGCCTTTTTTTTTTTTTTTTTTTTTTTCTCTTGGACTGACTTGTTATTGACAGAATTCCTTCACTGGATCCTTGTGTGTCCTTGGCTTTTTTTTTTTTTTCCTCAGTTGATGCAATTTGTCTGCTAGGGAACATGGCTGACTTCTCAAGGGCTGGTCTGCAAAAGTAACTGTTAATAGCTACTTTTCATGATAAAGATTGTTACATATTCACTATCATCCATGTCCCTAAGAAAACTTCCCACTTTTGGATTATCCTGGAGGGAAACACAGATTGCTGCAGACACTGTGACTGTGGTGAGTTTTAAAAGTGGGGGAGAAAGTGGAGTGAAGGAGAGATGGGCTATGACTCCCCAAGAAAGTACAGACCACAGTTGTGCAGCTTTTGCACAAGGAAACAGTTTTTGATAATCCTACACTTGTCCACAGGCTGCAATCACTCTTGCTGACATATCCCTGCTGAAGGTTAACAAGCAAATGCAGGCTGAGCTATGGGGGGCTCCATGTCCTTATGCAGCCAAACTGTGTGCTGCCTTGGTTTGGGCAGCACACATTGAGAACTGGTTCAGGAAACTGTCGTACCAAGGTGTGTGTGTGTGTGGGGGGGGGGGATGACAGTCCTCCAATGGAATCTCCATGAGAAAACTAATAAGTACATCGGGTGAATCTTCAACACCGTTTCCCAGGAAGATTCTATTGCTATCTGTGCATGCGTCGATGCTGTATTTGGCCGTAATGCAAAGCTAGGGAGTGCTAGTCAGCTCAGAGGAATACAGCTTCTGGTTGTCCCGTATTGCTGCCTCCCCTCCCCAACTGTGTAATGCAACTTACCACCCAGAATGGCCACTACCCGCTCAGCCCCCAACTCCAGCCACCTGCACAGCAACTACTCACTGGGGCACCACCTCCACCCTGCCCCGCATGGCTGCTGCCCACTCAGCCCCCAACTCCACCTGCCTGCACAGCAGTGTACCCTGTGTTCCTTCCATTGCTTCAACACCCTGCATCTCTTCCACGTAGACTTGCTGAGCGTTCTCACAAACATCAGAGGAGTAGCCATGTTAGTCTGGATCTGCAAAAGCAACGAGGAGTCCTGTGGCACCTTATAGACTAACAGATTTATTGGAGCATAAGCTTTCGTGGGCAAAGACCCACTTCAACAGATGCATGTAGTGGAAATTCCAGAGGCAGGTATAAATATACAGGCATAAGAAAAGAGTTCCAATCAAGAGCAAGGTTGGAGATAATGAGGTCAATTCAGTTAGGGAGGATGAGGCCCACTTCTAGCAGCTGATGTGGAGGTGTGAACACCAAGAGAGGAACTAGAGAACAATTCCTTGCTGCCAGGAGCACAGGTTGTCACTGGATTGACCCTCACCTCCTGGCCCTCTTCAGTCTCTTCATCAACTTGTACCTGTGTATCTGGGACAAGTATTTCTGGCTCTTTTTTGAGAACTGTTCATGATGTCCTAGGATTTGGTCATGGGGTGCCCACTCAGGATTCTGTCCAGTTCTTTATAAAATGATCATGTTTTGGGTGCAGCACCAGATGGGATATTTGCCTCCTTTACCCTCAAGTACACCTGCTGGAGTTCCTTGATCTTGGCTCTGCATTGCAGGGTGTCTCACTCATATTGCTTCTCACACAGGGCTCACCCCTCTTTCCTTGAGAGAATGCTATGAAATGATCACACAATGTGCTGCAGGCACAGGAAATGCATTTAAAGTTTCCAGGGTTTGCGGGGGGGGGGGGCATCTGTTTACCTAGGGCTGAAGGACAGCAGAGTTCATGGTGATATCCACAGTGACTAAACAGAACCTTGTGGGATGCATGCTGGAGTCCAGTAAATTTGACAAAAAACCAAGTCCCTCACAGGGCTGGAAGTTTTTTATCATTAAAAAAATGGCTGTATATCGTGACATTTGTTGCATTGTAATGTGAATTCACGGAGGTTTTTGTCATGAAATGCTGTGTTTTGGCAACAAAACATGCCAGTGTAGACAAGCCCTAAGTTCTGCCTCAAGTTCAGGGGTTGGACTAGATGACCTGTTGATTATTCCTTCCAGTCATACATTTCTGTGATTCACATTGAGTTCCTTTGTGCCATTGTCTAGTGGTAGTGATGCGCAGTTCTCTGTGAAATGCGTGTTTATAAAACTGCAGTTAATATACAGTTTATAGCACAGCAGTATTAAAGCCCTGCAGCTCTGAATTGTGATCTACAGTATTCAAAACTAGTAAGATGCGGGCTAAAATAAAATCAGCCTGAATTGCTCAACAATATCAATGAAATCAGCATTGTACTGCTATATATTGTAAAACTTTTCAGAGAAGTCTTGCAAGCATTACATAGCATGTCTTGCCCAAGTGGTAAATAAGCATAATATCTTCCTGTTTCAACATTCTCAACTTGTATCCCATAACTTTGCAAAGTTGTTTTTCTTCAACACTGAATGCTGCTATACAATATGAGTTTTTAACAGGAGTTTTCTTTTAAGCCACAGGCTAATATAATGAAAAATTTCAGAGGGGTAGCCAAGTTAGTCTGTAACAAGAAAAACTTAAAAACAACAACTAGTCTGGCACAGCCCACGAAAGCTCCTGATACTATCTACATGTTTTGTTAGTCTTTAAAGTGCTACCAGACTATTTGTTGGAATGAAAAATGTTAATTCTAAAATTGATTTTTCAAATATTCTTATACTCCCAGTTAATCCCCTACTGGTGTTCATTGTGAAAAATATTGCGTAATGTTTTGCACTTTTTTAAATTCACTGTCCAACTTGTGTTTTGTGCCCTTCTCCTCTGGTGGATTTTTAGAGGATACCAGTAGAGCTGTCAGCTAAGGGAGTTGTATCTTGAACCCAAGTAGTAGAAGCTTGTGCTTTTTAACTGTAGATGGCTCCCAGGGCTGGTCTTTGGTGACTGACTATGATGGAGGTTATTACGCTTATTATCCTTTTAATCAGAAGTTCTGAATGTGCTTTGGTGTAGGCAGAGCCTATAGTTAAGAAACAGACAACTTAAAATGGGAAGTATGGAAATGTTGAGAAGCCTTATAATTTTATCTGCTGGGACATCCATCTGAGGGATGGGGGGGGAGGGAATGAGAGAGTATCAGGAAACTGGGACAAGAAGTCCATAGCAGTTTTGGGGGGTAGTTGAAATCAGATGAGGAGCTGAGGTGGGTTTTAGAGGAACTTCTGTGTTTCATCCAAGAGCAAAGGGATCTTCAGTGAAAATAGGAAAGGAAATCCAAAGCCAGAAAAAGGAAATACTTTCCCCCACCCAAACACTGTGTATAATTAGACTGTGGAACTCATTGCCCCAGGAAGTCACTGGAGCCAGTAACGTGCAAGAGGATTGAACATTTCTATGAATAGAATATTCAGGGTTATCAGTGATGAATTTTTTTGGAAAAACCTCATACTTCAAGGGTTTATGCTAGTTTCTAATCTGATATGTTGATCCCACAATATGTGGCAATATTGCCTTCCCGGAAGCTAAGGTAGGTAAGACATCTGCCTTAATCTCCTCGCTCTGGTAAACTTATTGTCTCCCCACAGTGGTCCTCCAGCACTGCTGGATCAGTGACATGACTAAGCCCTCCAGGCATACCACACAAGTCTACACCTTCAAAAATTAATAGAACAAGTCTAAGAGAAACAAAGCCCTTTCCCAGCTGTTCTCAGACTAGCGAGATCTTCCATTGTTTGCTCAGAGTGCATCCTCCTAGGGCTACCTAACATCTTCACCCTCTGGGCAATAGTTCCTATTCTAGCTCCCTTCTAAGTTCAGCAGTTCACTTTCTCTGGTGGCACGAAGCCATCAAAGGGGCTTTTCCTCCCACCCTCACTGAAGTCTGAGCTTCAACTCTCTCTAAGCAATTGCAAGTATCAATTCCTTTCAGTACTGCTTACAGAAGTACCCTTCCCCTGAGGCTTCCCACTTAGCCTTGTATCTGGGCTCAGGATCTCCCAGACCCTCCTTTCAAGCTCACTATGGAGAACCACTCTCCCCATAGCCTTTATCACTCACCTGACCTTACTGCAAGAGAGCCTTCCATTTCCCTTCTCACTGATATGAGCAGGCTTCCTCTTACAGAGACCCTAAATACGTATTGTCTGGGCAAAAAGTTAACTAGGCACAGGGAGAGCTGAGCTCAACTCCCTTAAAGGACAAGCCCACTTTCTGGCTGCCCCCAAATGATATTTTTCAGCTTGACATAGACATAATTATGTACTCCTCTTCTGTGGTACACAACCTTATATGTTCAAAAAACATCAAACAATTCTGAAATAAGTCTGCAGTCTTTAATCATAGCAAAAGCATGAAAGCTGTGGGCCGTGTGCGCCATGTTGTCATAAACCCATTTTGCCCAGAAGTCTTTATCTTCACTAGCAAAATTTTCTGGCAGAATGGGGTGCTGCATTGAGGCCCTTAAAAAAACATGATTATATCAACACATGTAAGGATTGTCAAGAGCAATATGTGACTTGGCTTCCCGTTTGGTCTTTAACATTACTAGTTTGTGATTTCTCCTTTATGCTTAATAGTAACTTAAAACAGTGAGCAACACATAGTGTTAACCTGTGAGTAAAAGATTCTGGAGAGACAGATAAATACATTTTCTTACGGATGTAAAAATAAATGGAAACCAAAGCACCCTCACAGATTAGGTTTTTGTTCTTCCGTGACACTAACACTCCTTTGGGAACAACAAGTAGACCTGTGGCAACTTAGAGACTAACAAATATATAGGATCGTGAGCTTTCATGGGTAAAACCAAGAGGGTTTTACCCATGAAAGCTCATAATACTCTATATATTTTTGTTAGTCTCTAAGGTGCCGCAGGTCTACTAATTTTTAGAGTTACCGACTAACATGGCTACCTCTCCGAGACTTTTTAGGGAACACTTCTGGCAGCGTGCGTGCGCGCGTGTGTGCGCATGCCCTCTCCTCTTGGTTCCGAAGTCTCAAAGCTGATCGATACAAGCTTTTGAGTAGCATTTCTTGAAACTGAGCAGAGACTCATGGGGATGTGGAATGGGAAAAGAGAATGGGTTTCCAAGCATATGCGTGCAACAGATGCATTATGTGCTGTTTTTAATAAGGGTGATGAAAAAGCACAAATGGGCAGTTTACACAAGAGCTTCACTTCAATATTTGTATAACTTTTGTCTCCGACAGCTTACAGTGTAAGAGCTTTTTTTGTCTCATGTGAATCCAAACCACTCAGGGTTTCTGCTGAAGCTCCAAAGAGATTCTGTCTTCATTAAAACTGAAAGTCCACTATTGTAATTGAATTCATTAGCACAGTGGTTCTTCACTAGCACAGTGGGTTTAAGAAATTAGTTCAATTTATGTACAATAATCAAAAGTGCAATGAGGATTCCAGTGTATGTGCCTGTTTTATAAATGCAGGTGAGCTGCTGTTGAAATTCCTTCCTTGGCTGGTGAGGCGGTTTTTTGCAAACTCCATATGTTTGGATATAATTTAAATAGGAAGTCTGCATGCCTTGCAAACAGGTCTTTTTGGAGTCCTGTAGCTTGATCCCAGAATTACAGGATCCCAAGAATTTCCTCTCCTGCAGGAGGAAAATCCTTTACTATTTAAGTAACTGTTTCTTGTTAGCAATATTCTGCTGTTGGTGTGAAATGAAGAAATGAAGGCCTATAATTTCATTCCATAATCTGGATTGCCAACATTTGGTGGCATTTGTATTTAAAGGGCTACCTGCAGCCTCTTTATCACATTTTGCCTCTTTGTTGTAGTGACAAAGGAGGCAGGGGAGGGAAGATAGGCTGGTCTGTATATTGACTGCTTTTGTGTTTGAAGATCCCACAGAAAGCGATTTTGAATAATCCAAAAAAAGGGCGGGAAGTGGGAGGACAGATAACAGCCCACTGGTCGTATTTTCTGCCATCTGTGGGTGTGAGCGAGCAGATCAGGAAGGAAAAGAGTCGATAACAGGGGTGGGCAATAATTTTTGACGGGGGGCCACTTCAGAAATTTTTGAAGTTGCCCTGGACCGCCCCGGAGAGGACAGGGCAGGGACAGGACACTTCCATGCTTCCTTACCCACAGACCCTGATTGGTCTGGGGGTGGGGGAGTGCATGAAGTCTTTGCCCTTGCCCCCATCAGAGAGAATCACCGGCTGTTCTGAACAGCTGGAGGTTCCTTCTAGGCACTCCTGCCCCTGGTGGTGGGAGGAGACTTTGCATGCTCCCCTTCCCTGCCCCCAGGTCAGTCAGGGCCTGGATACAGGGAGCATGTGATGTTTCACTCCCTGCCCCCACCCTGCAAGGGAGGCACCCTGCTTAGTCAACCACCAGCTGAGCAGAAGCTGGCAGTTGGCTTTAAGTGCTGAGCCCTTTGCAGGGGGGAGGAGACTTTGCGAGCTCCTCCTACCCCCAAGCCCTGATGGGATGGGGGAAGCATGCAAAGTCTCCTCCCGCCCTGCCCCCATCTTGCAAGGAGCGTGTGGCGCTTAGAAGCGCTGCGCCCCTTGCAGGGTGGGAGGAGACTTGGTGTGCTCTCCCCTTCACCTCCCGCCCACAGGTCTTGATTAGCCGGTGGGTTGGGGAACCGCGCAAAGTCTTTCGCTCCCTGCCCTCCAGTACGTGCTGCTTAGTCAACCACCAGGGTTGAGGCTAAGTGCCTTGTGCTCCCCCATCCCTAGGCCTTCATTGGATCCAGCCTGCAGAGGCCCCTTTGCTCACCCCTGGTCTATAAATTAATGCTGACCTTTGCTGGAAGAGCGTCTTATAATATTCAGTAAGTCATTATGGGGAGAAAGATAAGGCCTTGGGGCTAAAGAAGAAGACTAGGATTCAGGAAATGTGGTTCTGCCATAGACTTTCAGATTGACCTTGAGCAATTCACTTCAGCACTTTCTGGGCAGTAGTTTCCTACTCCACTTCTATGCCGCACAGTGGTGTAGCAAGATTTACTGTATTAATTGCTATAAGCTGCTTCAGATTTCTCAGAAAAAATGGTACAGATCGGTGCAAAGTATCGCCACCATTCAGCAGGCACGTGGTAGTGACTAGCGCAATGGTCTCCAATCTTTTTACTCCCAAGATCACTTTTTAAATGTCAGGGCAAGCCAGGGTCTACCCCATCCCTTCCCCAAGACCCCACCCCATTCTTGAGGCCCTGCCCTCTCCAAACCTTTCCGCGGACTACCCGTTACCAATGGAAACTCACCATTAATTACATAATTACACCTGAGCCATTTTGCTAGTGCTGCAGCTGGGGAAAATGATTTAATTTAATTATTAAACAGACTAAGCGTTTTTCATGTTAGTTTAGGTTTCAGTGTTTTCTTTATTATTGCAGGGGTGGGGAACCTTTTTTGGGTTGGGGACCACTGAGCCACAGAAAAATCAGTTGGGGACCACACAAGTGAGAAGCAAAAAAAGTCCTCCCCAAACATCTCAATGCTCACTAATGTGGCCCCCAACTGAGACACCTCACTCCTCTGGCACTCCATCCCCATGCGGTGAGCAGAAGGGACAGGGAGGACTGAAGTTCAGGCCTTCCCATAGGCCAGATGTACTTTTCTGGGGTCCCAGAGTTAGTGGATTTTACGGACCCCCTTAGGCTCTGGGTTGTGAACAGAAATGAGGGGCTCAATGTGTGGGACAGGGCTGCCAGCAAGTGGGATGGGGATGGAGGAGCTGGGTAAGGAAGGGTAGGGTATGGCTACACTAGCCACCCTAGTTCGAATGACTACATTAGCCACCCTAGTTCGAACTTGCAAATGAAGCCCGAGATTTAAATATCCCGGGCTTCATTTGCATGTTCCCGGGCGCCGCCATTCTTAAATGCCCGGTAGCTCGAACTACCTGCCCGCAGCTACATGCGGCACGGGCTAGGTAGTTCGAATTAACACTCTTAATTCGAACTACCGTTACTCCTCATTGCAGGGTGGCTAGTGTAGCCATACCCGAAGGGAGTTTGGCGGCAGGAGAGGGTGTGGGGTGGAGGTAGAGAGGGAGTTTGGGGGTGGGAGGGGGTTGAGGGGAGTAATGCAGAAAAGGTGAGAGGGTGAGAATGCAGCCAAATAGCTAGTTGGGGAAGGAGGCAAAGACGTGGGGAAGTAAGCTTCTGAAAGTGCAGCTTCTGAAAGTAAAATGGTATCCTCCCTCACATCTTCCCTCGGCTCCAGCCTCGCGCCTCTCAGCCCCATGATCCCTCTCCCCTCCGCCTGATCCCTGCATGGCCCCAGACCCCTCAGTGCAACCCCTGCCCCCGCATCCTCCGTCTTTCCCCCCCACCCCCCCCGTTCGCACATCCCTGTGCCCCCAGCACACTTGTGGGCAGGACAGCACTGCTGGAGCAAGGAGGCATGGGCAGAGTCTCTTCCCTGCCTGGCCCAGCCCTTTACCTGCAGGCAGTGACTCTGGGGTTGGGGCAGGCAGAGCCTGGGGCTGCCCATGCCTGGCTCCATCCCAGCCAGGCGGACTGGGGAAGGGGCTCCCTAACCTCACACACAGCCTGTGGGAAATAGTATGGCATAGCACAGGCCCTGGTGCACCACATGTGCCAGCTGCCCAGCCCCATCTCTGCGGAGCAGGCCCAGCCCAGCTCCCTCCCAGAGCAGGAGACCAGAGCCAGGGATGCACACGTGTGAGAGCACACGTGTGTCTCTCCACCCCCCCCCCCGCCCCCAAGCCCTCCGTCGGCAAGTTAACAAAGAGGAGCAGCCACCCAGCCAGCTGACCATGGCATTCAGCCTGCTGAGGCTATGTCTAAACTGCAGGTTTAGAGAGCTTCCGAAAAAGCTTCTTCCGAAAAAGAGTGTCCACACTGCAAAAGCACATTGAAAAAGCGATCTGCTTTTTCGAAAGAAAGTGTCCCATTGAATGGACACTATGTTGCATTTCAGCTGCGATTGCTATGGAGTGGCCACTAGGGCACCTGTGCTTTTTCCTTTCCTCTTCTTTCGAAAGAACTCCCTCTTCCCCGTCCACGCACACCTTTTTCCAAAAGAGCTCTTTCGGAAAAAAGCTTCTTCCTCATAGAATGAGGATTACCAATGTTGGAAAAACCCCTCTGTTCTTTCGATTTTCTTATAGAAGAATGTGATTGCGGTATGGACATAATTGAAGTTTTTTTCAGAAAAACAGCCGTTTTTCTGTAAAAAACCTCTGTAGCGTAGACATATGCTGAGGCTGCACTGCACTCCAGCTGGGCTGGATCAAAGAGGGGCAGCTGCCTGGCCAGTTGGCCCCAGTGATAGACTCTTAGGGGCACCACGACTGGTCAGTTGGGATCGACGGATTGGAGACCAGTGCGCTAGGGGAGTAGACAGGCTACATGTTGTTTTCACATTGGTCAGTTAAATCAAAAATCCAAAAGCAAAATTATACTACCTAGGAATAAATAAATGTATATAGAATCATGAACTTTCGTGGGCAAAACCCACTTCATCAGATGATTCCATTTCGTCTGATGAAGTGGGTTTTGCCTATGAAAGTTCATGATTCTATATCCTTTGGTTAGTCTCTAAGGTGCCACGGGACCACTCGTTTTTAAAGTTACAGACTAATGTGGCTACCCCTTATGAGATTTTTTTTAACACTGTTTTGTTTTACAGAGCTACACATAAGACAGTGTTTCTCAACCTGTGTAACGAGTACTCTTAGGGGTACTCGAGAGACGTCTGGGGGGTACATCAACACAACTGAAATTTGGAGAAAACTGAATTTTTGTTTTAAGTTTTACAGCACTTTATTATTTTTGTATTTTTTACACCCAAAAATTTCATTGCCTGCCCAGCTATGATTAAGTTGTTTAAAAAAATGTGTTGCAATGGTAGAAAAAAAATTGTGTGTCTGAAAATTGTAGGTACCGGGGGGTACTTATAATTTTATTATTTTTTTAAATGGGTACTTTATACAAAAAAGGTTGAGAAACACTGACATAGGATGAACTCACTAAAACAGAAGCTGCTTGTTTCAGAATTTTCAAACTGTGGTCAGGGAACCACTCTGAGAGAAGATTATTTAATCTTTGCTCCCAAGAATAATAAAGGATGCCACAAAAGGTGCAGAGGGAGAAAGAAAGGAGAATTGTATCATGTACTTACCTGCAATTATGGGCAGACAGTGCCCTGAACTTTTTTTTAGTGCGGTCTCTCTGAAGTGAAATTGAGGTTTAATAATCTTTTGCACTTTACAGCACTTTCAAAACAGGTGAGAATAAAGAATTTGAATCTGGTGCCAAAGGCAATGTGAAAGGAGAATAGGGAAATTCGTGGGTTGAATAGCACAATAGGAAGGGAATTTTCTCAGCAGAATTTTGCTAGGAAAAGGGGCTAGGTGGGAATCAGTCCAGATGAGAAGGTTGCAGTAATCAGTGCAGAGAAAGGAAAGACATGCATATTTTCTCAAGTCAATAAGTATACTCTTGTCACCACATACTCAATGCCAGCTTTCATTAGAAACAGGATCAAGTCTAGGGCTGTCCTCCTGGGCTTTCCAATTTCAAAGTTTGGGCCAGGTTTGTGTGTCTGGTACTGTTTCCGTTCATCTCAGTCCTTTCACATGGTCATGTTACTTTGTGTTAGCATTGCCTTTCTCTGTCCTTCTGCCTCCTCAATATTACATCTCTCATCAAGGCTATGTGTAGACTACATCCCTCTTTCGAAAGAGGGATGTAAATTAGACAGATCAAAATTGCATATGAAGCCGGGATTTGATTTTCCTGTGCTTCATTTGCATAATGGCAGCTGCGCGTTCTTTCAAAAACGGGTATTTCGAAAGTGAAACCACCGTCTAGATGCAGTTCTTTCGAAAGAAAAACCCTTTTTTGAAAGATCCTGTACTCCTCAAAAAATGAGGTTTACAGGATCTTTCAAAAAAGGGTTTTTCTTTCAAAAGAACCGCGTCTAGACGGTGGTTTCACTTTCGAAATACCCGTTTTCGAAAACGTGCAGCTGCCATTATGCAAATGAAGCACGGGAAATTCAAATCCTGGCTTCATTTGCAATTTTGATCTTGTTTAGACATGCCCCAGTGCCATGTGAAAAGACCTGTTTTCTTCCTTCCCTTTGCTCTTACTTTCTCTCTCTTCCTGCTTAAATATTTATGGCTACAATGGAAAGATTTCAGATACTTTGGGTGGAAAACATTCAGAATGAATTTGGGATTTTATTGTCTATAAAGATTTATTGTTCTTTAGAATCCACATTGACTTCGGCTTTGCCTTAGCCAGTATATACCTCTTAGAACAATTAATCTTGATCTTTACCTCAGCATATAATATATGCTTAATATTGAACCCTATAATTGTGTTAGCTTCAAGCATATACTGTGGAATTCAGTTCGCATGAAATACATTCCCAAAAGTACTGTTTGGAATCAAGTTAATTACATTTTAGAGCTATGCTAAAATTGTAACAAAACTTTTTTAAAAAGTTATTCTCAAGGCCTGAATTAATGTCATCAATTTTATGTTAATCTTTTTTTCGTTAGAAAAGTGAAAATTATTAAGTTAGACAAAAGGCTAAGGCAAGGTTTCTACACTAGCCTGGAATTTCAAGGCAATGCTGTGCACAAAGTTTTGAATCAACATTACAGATGGGACACAGCTACGGCTAAGATTTCTCTGTGCTTTAATAGTCTGCATTTAGTTGCATCATCTGGTGTTTCAGAAAATGCTCTTAAAATTTACCACATGGCTGATGGATGTGTTTATAGGGGCTTGAATGGTCACTTTTTATATGGACAATAAATTTGCTGTTGTACATAATGAGGCCAGTGAAGCAATCAGAAAAGAAATATATAATTCTGTAGCATGGGTCTGTAAGCACAGTACTGTCTAGGCTATTTAAGTTTAATGAAGCAGCTACTCTGCTGCATGTTCTTGTTGAACAGTCTCAGCATGTATTTTAAAACAAATGTGTTACTGGTAATCATGTCCCTGTACACACTCCTTGAAAATCCTGTGGGTCCTATTCTCATAAGAAGTCTTCATCTTTTATGTGCTAATGGTTTTGAAATTAGTCATTTGCTTCATTTTCCTTGTAAATGAGGGTCAGACTGTGATTTCCTTCTTTTCCCTGTTCTCTGAACATTGAAACTACTGTAAGCTGGCTCATCGGCATCCAGTTCTCTCTGGGGTATTGAGTTTGAAAAGGTAGCTGAAACGATCCCATTAAAATACACATGTTCCCACTCCTGGCATTCTTTCCTATTCTTAGAAACATAAGAAGGCCTGTACCCATACTAAACCTTGCATTGTACAAATGGCATGGCATCATCATCACATCATTGCATCTGCCCAAGGTCTTACTGTCAAAGAGATCCAGTCAGGAGACTTCAGAAGGTCGATAGTGACATTACTGTGTCTATTCAAATCCAGCAAGATCAAATTACACTGCTTCTTTTAAGAGCCCTTTAGAAATGTATGTATAAAGAGTGAATTAATGATTATTATTTAAATGCACAGATTGAATCCTTGAATGCTTTGGTACAGTACAAATAATGGTGGCTGCAAGATGAATTACATTTTGGGTTTTTCTGTGAACTAAAAGTTGTGCGCACACAGAAACACTTAGGGTATGTCTACACTGCATTCCTCTTTCGAGAGAGGGAATGCAAATACAGAAAAACGAAATTGCAAATGAAGCACGAAATACTCCGTTAAACCTCATTTTTTAAGGAGTAAGGATTATTTCAAAAGAAGAGGTTTCTTTCAAAATAACCGCGTCTACATGGAGTTTTTATCTTGAAATAGGGTATTTCAAAGTAGCGGCCGGACGCGATTATGCAAATGAAGCGCAGGAAATTCAAATCCGTGCTTCATTTGCAATTTCGCTCAGCATTTGCATTCCTGTCTCAAAAGAGGAATGCAATGTAGACATACCCTTAGGCACTATATAAGTCTGGTTTCAGTGTGTGCAAAGAATAATAATTTACTATATATTTGTGAGAGTTCGTCTGTTCAATAATTCATCCTAAACAGTAAGTCCTAGGACCCCCAAATTCGTCATACAGCTTTCCCTTATCCTAACTTAAAAGCATTATAGGGGTTTAGTTGTGCCAGGAAAATGGAATGTACCTGGAATGGGATTGCTTCTCATAAAACCATGTAGAAAAGAGACAGAATCATTAGGCAGGATAGAGGGGCTAGCTGGGAGCACCCCATCCCTGAGTCCCCTCCCTCCCCCCCCCCCCCACAGAATCCCCTGCCCAGAGCTCCTTCTCACCCCCACCCCCACCCTGACTCCTGCATCCCCCAGTCTCCTGCCCTGAGCTGCTCCTTAAGGACCTGAGCCATGCCAGGTAAATGTGCTAGTCATTCACAGCACTTAAAATGGTATTTTACATCCATGGATCTCAAAGCATGTTACAAAGAAAGAGCAGTGGTCTTCTAGAGCAGTTAAGCTCAGACCCGCAACAGGTATTTTGGCACCAACTCCTAAAAGGGTCTTTGCCCAAGTGATCTGCCCAGTACTGCATTGATTCAGTAAAATAAAGTCTCAAGGCACTGAGCCCTATGCCTTATACATGGACTCACACTGCCTTGCCTTAAAAATCACACCTGGACATAATAAGCATCATTATGTGAAGCTGCAAAGAATGTGTGTACAAAGACTCTGTTTTCTTCCCTGATTGCTAATGTAACCTTTGCTTTGCAATTACCACTCCCTGGGACAGCATATAAAATATATTCTAAGTGGTGGGAAAATGAGCCAGATGTATGAGAGAGCTGTATGCATGCTATGATTTTTACTTCACCTAGTGGCATGAATTATTACCGTATGCAGGCTATCATTAAGTAGGTTTATGTCACAAATGCTTGGTATAGGATTCTTTGCTGTTTCTCTGTTCTGCTGTGTTGCTGAAGTAATGTGCTTAGCAATAATGGATTATTTTCACAGAGGGATTTCACAGAGTAGATTATCAACTACTTTCTTTCATGATGTAGCCCTGTTAGTTTGTGGTCAGAGGCAAATGTCAAGGTAAAATGAACCTAATATATTCATTTCCACATGCAGGCAAAAGAGACAGACGAAAGGTTCCAATCTTTTCATTTATCTCCAATATGACTTTAGAAATCCACAGAGAAAAACAAATAAAGGAAACCCTGTACATGCAGTTGCTTCCCAGAGATAGATGAAAAATAGCAGTTTGTGCACGGTGCATAAGTAATATTTTAAGCTCTCAATACCAAGAGCTGTGTAGGTTTTTTCTTCTTTAAAAAAATTTAGAATGATCAGTAGGACAGAGTTACACAGAGAGATGTGCCTGCTGCAGTGTTATTAAGTAGCATGGTTTATTGTGTGTGTAAAATTTGTAAGAAGATAAGGTGCTACTCCAACCCTATTTCATTTTAACTAATGGGATGTTGGTTGCCTGTAATTTTGCATTCACTGTTAGCAGCCCTGCTTTAATAAATTGTTTTCTGATTTGTTCCTAGATGGAAATCCTGTATGAATGTGGAAGCCATTAGCAAAGTAATTGCTGTCTATTGCCATGACAACCAGCCGTTGCAGTCACCTGCCTGAAGTCTTACCAGACTGCACCAGCTCAGCTGCTCCTCTGGTTAAGACCCTGGAGGATTGTAGCAGTCTTGTGAATGGACAGCCGCAGTATGTCATGCAAGTTTCAGCCAAGGACGGGCAGCTTCTGTCAACAGTAGTAAGGACTCTTGCCACACAGAGGTACAGTAGTACCAAATCAAGAAAACATGTATTGAGCATTAAACTGTTTTAGCTAGGAAGTGGAGACGGGGGGCTAGAATTATGTCATTCAAGTCTGTGTCCAACAAAAGGTCGTCTTAAAAAAAAAATAGTGTTTCACATACCGGCTCAGTCATATCCATTTCTGTGACAATTAGGTAAGAAGCTAAATAAAATTAATTATATTTAGTTTTTTATTTTAAGTCACACGCAGTAGGAGATAGATATGTTGCTGTTTATGTAAGATTTGCTGTTGTGATAATGAAGCTTTCTTCACTATAAATTTATCATCATCTCACTTTATTAATGAAACACTCAACTTCATGCAACAAAAAGTAGCAGTGCTGTCTGAAGATGCAGAGGGTCAAGTGAGTAAGTTTCAATAATTTCTCTTTATTTGAAGGAAACTTCGGGGTAAAATTCTGATGACTTGTGTTTGCTACTCATTATTTACTGATGAGAACACTTATTCCAATTATGCCTCATTTGTGTGTTTCATCTCTAACACACAGTGTCATTGTCAGGGTACAGACTATTGCATACAGTGTTCTCCTTTTCTCCTCACGTGCTGCTGTTAGTACTTCCATAATGCATTTTGTTCAGATTGCCACTCTTAGCGCATGTGGCATGGTTTAACGCATTGAACCAGGAAAGAATCTGTCTCTTGTGAGAAATGCCTGAGCCATTTCTCATGTGATTGATAGCAGCTTTTCATGCTATTGACGCAGACTGACAAATTATGTGGCAAAATATATGTTCAAGTCATATACTTTGAGACCTTAAGCTGCGTGGGTTTTGTTTGTTTATTTTTTAACACTTTAGTACCAGAGTCCATAAGAATTTGGCAATATTCACACAGGAGATTTTGGGCAAAATTCTACTCAGTTTCCCTGGTGACTTGAGAGTAGTACTGGATTCACGTGAGAGTAACAAGCACAGAATCAGGCCCACTGCATTGGGTAGATAAAGTATCTGCAAAGGAGGAAGTTCTTAACCTGCTGAGGTGTCATGTAAAAATGTGGGGAGGGGTAAAGTGGAACAATTTATTTCGTCAAGATTTTAAGATAAACTGAAATCACTAGCTCAGATCTGCATGCAATGTTGTAACACATGCCACTGGGTTTTGGTTTTTTTAAATAAGCCATGGGCTAGATTGTCAATTACACTTATGCAGTGAAAGGAGAACCTAGCCCTGTATACACAGGACACCATTGAAAAGCAGCCAGAGTAGGGGTAGTTAGTGGGCAGCAACAACAAATGGCACAATAATGAGGGGGGGAAATTTGGGTTAGAGACAAAGGCACTATTCTAAGAACTCCCTGTGAACTCAAAGCATCCATACAGAGTTGGCAGGGCCTCTGCTTTCAAGGTCACTCAGCCAAAAGATCCACCCACAAAAATGCAACTTACCTGCCTTGGCAGGATGAACAGCTAAGTCAAACCTGCTGTGGGTCCAGGAGTCTAGGTATTTCCAGTTGATAATTAATCTACCCCTCTAGCATGTTATAATTCTAGAATTTTAGGGATCTAGTCCTTTCTCTCGTTTATTTTTCATTCATTTTGCTGACAGATACATGTGTCTATAGAGTCCTGAGGGTGGTTGCAAGAGAGGAGTGCTCTTCCCCTCCCACATCTGTTCCCCATCAAAAGTGATCCATTTTGTGGCTGAGAAGAATCACACTGTTCCTTTCAGAACCCAGTAATGGTGCTTCTTAGCTGGCAATAAGGAATTGCTCCAGATACATGTGCTGTTGCCTTCACCAGACCAGAACATGAAGTATCTCATTCACACTTGACTTGGAGATACTTGACAGTGCACTGTGCTGCTTAGAGGATATCTTACCCCAGTGGTCATCAACCAGTAGATCGGGATCTACCGGTGGATCTTGGACCATCTGACAGGTGATTTGGCCAGGAAGCTATCAAGCGCTGGCACTTCAGTTGCCCCTCCATCCACTGTCATGCTGCTCCTGCCCTCTGCCCTGGAGCTGCCCCCCTAGGAACCTCCTGTTTGCCGTGCAGGGTGTGGGAGGGAGAAAGGAGGCACTGATGTCAGGGTGTCTCTTCTCTCCCCATTTCTGTACCCTATCTCCACACAAAGAAGGGGATGGAGGGAGCTTGGCAATGCAAATCTCTGTCACTCTCTCACACTGTGTCTCTGTCATTCTCACAAACACACACTGCCCTTCACTCTCATCTCCCAGCCCAACACATACGTGGGGTTTGTTACTACTTTTACTACTTGCAAAGTGGGTTATTTTTGGTTTTTGACTGGTCTGTGCATTTTATAACTTTCATTTCTCTTATGCTTAAATTTAATTCTTTGAGCAGTGAGTTCTAAAATGCCTAACCTGTTGTGGCTGGAGTAATTATCCCCATAGTAATTGCTGTTCCTGGAAGTGGCTGGCATGTCCCTGCAGACCCTGAGAAAGACAGAGCAGAGGGTCTCCACGTGCTGTCCTTGCCTGCAGACACCATTCCTGCAGCTCCCATTGATCAGTAATGGGGAACTGTGACCGATAGAAGCTGTGGGCTCGGTGCCTGTAGATCAGGGGCAGCACATGGCACCATTGCTGTACATGCCAGCTGCTTTCAGGAGTGGTGCAGGGCCAAAGCAGGAGTAAGCCTGCCTTAACCCCACTGCTCCACTGCCCAGATGCCATCTCAGTTAAATGGTGCCCATCCAGAACTTGCTTCTTGAACCCATCCCAGACCTGAACCACCTCCTGCAGTCGTCCCCTGGCACCGAAACTCTTTCCCAAGAGTTCGACACTGAAACCCCTCCTGAACCCCAGTCTCCTGCCCTGGGCTAAGCCCAGAGCCCTTCCCACACTCCAAACCTCTTGACTCAAGACCAGAGCCTGCAACTCAACCCCCTATCCCATCTTGGTGAAAGTGAGTGAGGATGGGGGAAAAAGGGGGATGGAATGAGCAGGGTGAGGCCTCTGAGAAGGGGTGGATCAAGGGCAGGGCCTCAGAGAAAGAGCAGGAAGGAAATGGGGCCAGGGTATTCAGGTTTGAAGTAGATCTTACGTTGCACTTAAATTGAAAAAGTGATCTTGTTGGAGACCACTGTCTTACCCTATAGTTCAGTGGCACAGATCATGACTAGTGTCCCTGTAGTGGGTAGGGTTAAAATACTCTGCCCCACTTAGGGATATCTCCTGTAGTGCACCCCACAAAGCAGTTCCTGGTGTATTTCTTAATATAGTGGGAAAAGAAAAATTTGTCAACGTAAATAAATTGTCTGTCTGTTCCCTTCTCCAATTGTTAAGGATTTCCTTCCAGCTTATCACTGTATAGGCCAGAAGTAGCAGCACTTTTGAACAAGAATATCAAAGTACCTTCAACTGTAGTCTGGGTAAACATTATACGTGTATGCTAATGTATAAATAAGAGTAAAATATATACATGCTGTGAACATCCCCTCTTGTTATGTTGGAACATGGGCTAGGGGAGAAATGAAGTGCTTTACAACTTAATATACTGACAAGCCATTTCCATTTCTTGTTTAGCAGCCCTTTCAATGACAGGCCAATGTGCAGGATCTGCCATGAAGGCAGCAGTCAGGAAGATCTGCTCTCTCCATGTGAATGTACAGGAACCCTGGGGACTATTCATCGCAGCTGCCTGGAGCATTGGCTGTCGTCTTCGAATACCAGTTACTGTGAACTCTGCCACTTCAGGTTTGCAGTAGAGCGCAAACCCAGGCCGTTGGTAGAGGTCAGTAAATGGGGCATGTCCTCAAAAGCTTGGCTTTAATGAGCAAGTGATGTATGTTTTACACGAGGACCACAAAGCCTTTGCAGCTTCACTGAAGCAAAAGAAAGGCTGTGGATTTGGGGTATTGGGAGGTGGGGGCAGCAGTGCAGGAATAACAAAACCTTTATTTTGAAGCAATCCGCTTGAGTGAGAAGAATGAAATTGATGGTCTTGCTCCACTGTAAACATTGAAACGAACATCATCTTGTGAACAGTTTGCCACAAGTAGAAAATGCATAGTATATTGTTTTAGCTAGGCTGATAGAAATCCATCTAGAAAACAAATGAAAAATCTATGGAATACGAGACAAACTTACTTGGGATAACGAATATAGGTCAGGAATTAATTAACTCAACCTCCCCCACAAATCTGACCTCTGTTTTTAGCCCATAGGATGAAGTTGTTCTTGTTGGAGGTTTCACATTTTTAGCACTTCACATTGCCCTTTTGCCTCTTCTCTAGCCTGTGTACCAGACTGCAGAGTAATACTGAGTAATCATTTTCCCTTTCACAGTTAAAACGTGACTATTGCCTACTGCAGTTGCTTTAATGGACAAAATTGTCTGGTCCATGCTAAAAAACAGTCAAGATATGGGTTTGACTTGGCTGATAAGTTTCCTTCTCCCTTCTAAAATACTGTGAAATTTGAATCCCTTTTGTAATTAAAACTGAATTGTTTCAAAGTAGTTTTGTTATTCCTGCACTCCAAAACCACCTCCCAGCACCCATTGAGATACTTATCAGAATAGTGATATCTTCATGTTGGCTGGAGATACAGAGGTTTGATCATGTGTTGTACATACTTCATGTGTGGCTGATTTTTGGCTCGGCACTGTATTTTTACATGGAAGAACTAACAATACAAAGTGGAAAAAAAATCTTGTTTTCATCTAGTTCATAAGCAATGGAAAGTAGATTCTACACCCACCAATACCATCATTTATCTGTTAGGGAAAAAAAATCAGCCCAATCCAATTGGGGTGGGAGATCAGCAGAGACTACCCAGTGATGCTTTATATTTTAAACATAAGGACAGAGCAGCTTCTTTAGCGAAGAAAATATCTTCTGCTAGGCTGTACATGTTCAGTATTGAATACTAGAGATGTTAAATATCAGTTAACTGAATAGTCGCGTAACCTTGTGAATTCTTACTGGTTAGTCGACTATTCTATAGTCCCTAGGGGCGGGGCCAGCAGCCAGTGCATTCTGGCCTCACTCCTGAGAAGACCCCCTGCCAGGTGGGAGCTGGTCTGCAAGGGGAGCTAGTTTAAAAACTGTCGCCCGATGCTGCTGCCTCTGATAGAGGCAGCAGTGCAAGGTGGTAGCAGCCCCTGTCTGGGGGGCGGTGTAAGTTCCCAGGCCCAGCGCGAGCCGGAACTAAGCTGGGCTGCCTATCTGCCCGGCTCCGAATATGCTTTAACTGCAGAGCTGCAGTGGGGGTATGTCCAGGACCTGTCGCAAGCCAGGACTGAGCCAGGCTGCTGGCCAGCCTGCTAAAAAATTTACTGGCAAGTGTGTGTGAGGGGAAAATGCATGTAGTGTATAGCATTAAGCTATATGCTTTTGCTTATGGGTTAATCAGTTAATCGACTACACCTTTACATCCCTACTGAATACTAGGAACTATAGTTTTCTCAAGACATAATAGGAGGGGAAGTCCCCGTCTCTCGCCCAGTCCTATACGCTGTTTTCCTGTGGCTTCTGCAACTGAACAAGACATTTTGAGAAATGTTGATTTTGGATGTTCCCAGGCTAACAATGACTAAACACCAACATCATCATCATTGGGTTATACTCAAAGATGACATTTTATTTTAGTTTTAGCAAGTCACTCGGATCCTTACTCAAGCAAGGTGCAACAAAATAGATCCATTTGTGGCTTGAGGTCCCAACCATTGTGTATTTGTTTCCTAAGAAACAAGATGAGTGACCCTAAGATCATGTGAAATAAATTAGCTAGATTTTAGGGTTCAGCCTGTTTCAAGTTTGTCCTCACAATGACTGCTCATGACATTTTCTTTGTACAAATGGAGTGTGACATTTAGAGCAAAATCTAACTCTTCTAGAGCCAAGGGAGGCTAGCTGTTTGATCTTCCATGCTGAAGTGATCTGTCTTTCATACAAAATAACTTTTTTTTTAAATGGTCTTTGTTTCTCAGTTGAAGAAGTTGAGAACTCAGTACCAGATGCAAGCACATTCCAGAACAGTACATGTTGTTGGTTACCATTTTACTTTTTACTTGATTCTTTACTACCACCTCCCTAAAGTTTTTATAGATGATCAACAGTAACGTGAAGACAAGGCAGAATGAATGTACCATTTTTAAAAACATTTTAAATCCTCACTTAAGCTCAAACCATTTTTTGGTGTCATATCACATTGAATTAAAGTTGTAAAATGCGAAGAAATATAAAGGGAAAATATCTGAATTTTGAGCAAAAGGACAAATCCAAGTAGAAAATATCACAAGTTATCTTTATTTCTATTCATATCTTTATTGTGAGTATAATCTAAGCTTAAAAGTTGAACAATATATTGCTTCTTGAAAACAGTGCACACAAGGTAGTCTAATCCAATGTTTTTCCATAAAGAAAAATGGAATCTTTTTCCTATTAGAAGAAATGTTAAATTATTTTCTTAGAAAGAAACTAAGAAAATGGTATAGATGATAACCTCCTTATTTATCCCTTTCCCAGTTTGAGCACAGCTTGTTGTACTACTTAACTATGGAAAGGAATTGGTTTAAACAAAAATAAAAACGGATATTTAGTTTGCTTGAGCTGAAAGTTCTCTCATACTGGAAGATCACTCAATCTCTTAACACTCTAGAGCAGGCCTGGGCAAAATACAGCCCACAGACCGGATCCAGCCTGCCAAGCCACTGGATCTGGCCTGTGGAGGCAGCAGGGATCCTCAGGGAGGCTCCCCTGCTTGCCCCATAGCCCCACATGCTGTGCAGAAACGCCACTGCAGGGCTCCATTTCTGTTTTAAAACGGGAGGGGAGGGGGAAGTTTCAGGAGTTGCCCCCGCCCCCAGCACAATCCCATTGGCCTGTTTCTGGCCAAAAACCAGACAATGGGAGCTGCTTGTTGGGATAACAGGCAGCCAAGAAGAACCACACCCCCTCTCCTCGGCTCAGTTATTCAGTGAAGCACATGGCCAGGCAAGATGGCTGGCTGGGAAATGTTTTAAACTCTGCAGGCAGGCAGGCTAGTTTGGCAGCTGGCAGGTAAGTCTCTTGGCCACAGCCTGCTTCTGGCACCCCATCCCTTTCCTGCCCTAACCCTCTGCTCCCCCACTCAACATACCCAAACCCTCTGTCCCCCTCTTACACCCTTATACCTCTACCCCCTCCCAGATCGGGCACCCCAGTCTCCTGCCCCAGATGATGATACCCTCCTACCCTAGGTCACATCCCAAACCCCTGCACTCCAGTCCCCTGCCCTAGGTCACGACCACCTCCTTCACCTAAACTCCCTCCCAGACTCAAGTCTGCTTCCTGCACCCCAATCCCTTACCCAAAGCTCTCTTCTGCACCCAACCTCCCTCTCAGACCCTGCATCTCCTCCATTCGTATCATGGAAGAGTGCAGCCCTTGACCACTTTCCAAAATCTTGAAGTGGCTTCCCCATCAAAAATTGCCCACCCATCCTCTAGAGAAGTGGCGTGGCGATAGGTTTGACATGAACCGCACAACAAGTGATTTGACTGCTCATTCCACCAAATTACTCCCGTGTGTACTTTATTACTATAGCACCAGAAGATTCCACTGCATTTTTAATTATGTATTAAGAACAGGCTATTAGATTCACAATATTTTTTCCCATATTGTAAGCAATTTTCTCCTTTAAAAAAAAAAAACACCAAAATATTCCCTCGTTTGTCAGAAGGTTGATTAACATCCCTTTAAGAAACATTTCTTCTCACATGGAAAAGCAAGAGCCATGTTCAGCCTGATACCAGCCATTGTGATTGCTAGTGAGAGAGACTTGGATGTACTTTCTTACCAACTGAAGGGATTGCAAACAAATGTAACAGTACATTTACATAGGGTGTGATCCACTAAGGTCCTTAGTGCCTGAGTCCTGTGTGTAGGCACTGCTGTGATCTGTAGAACTCCCACTTTGGCTGTCACCAAACCCCGTAGCTCTCTAAACTCATTTGGTTTCCAATGTGAGGGGGGTACTTGACCGCCAGGTCTGTCCCTAATCCCTCCATCGCTTTTCCCCTTTTGTTAAGGCTCCCTTCTATCTTGCCTCTTCCCACCCCTGCCTCCATCTCTTCCCTCCCCTGAGTATGCTGCAGCCTTGCTCTTCACCCAGAGCCTCTTGCGTGCAGTGATACAGCTGATTGCATTGGGTGGGAGATGCAGGGAGGGAGGGAAGGCACTGATTGGCGGGGCAAACTGGCAGGCAGGAGCTGCTGGGAGAAGCTAATAGGCCACCATTTTTTCCCTGTGGGTGATCCAGCCTCGAAACATCCTCTGAGTCAGCGCCTGTGCTTAAGATGTTAAGAAGCAGGCAACTGACTAAATCGTGTACTCTGTACAATTTGTATCGAGTACATGATTAATTGATAAGGGGCCCCACTGCGGCTCTGCAGTTTAAATGTAGTAGGAGCTGGGCACACAGGCAGCCCAATTCCTACCTCATTTAAACTGCAGAGCCGCAGCAGGGTTAAGTCCAGACCTGGCACGAGCCAGGACTCAGCAATACCAGCTCGCACCAGTCCTGGACGATTGCACCTCTGCCTTTTAAATGTAGCAAGAGCCAGATGGCTCTTAGTACATTTAAAAAGCAGAGCTGCAGTGGAAGTAGGTCCAGGACTCAGGCTTGTACCTACATTTAAAAGGCAGAGCCACGGCTCCAGGACTGCTTCCGCAGAGACAGTGCTGGGAGAACCAGCTTTTAAGCCAGCTCCCTCCAGCACTGGCCCCGGCTCCCACCTTCTTGCTGCCTCTGATACAGAAGCAGCCAGGATGAGGGGAAACGAGTAGTCAATTACTCAGGTAGTCGCTTACATCCCTAGCCAGTACTTGGTGCCTGTGTTTTTGCTGTAGAAGTTCCCTAGGTGCTAGTGTTTAGCCTCTGAGTATGTGCACTGCTGCCTTGCTCAAAAAGCCTGGGTGCTTTATTTACAGCCTAAGCCTTGAAGCAATTCGCAAATAGTGTGTGGCCACCTAGTCAGTGTGGGAGCCTAATTTGGTAAGTGTCCTCTGAGCACACCTATTGGATCAGGTCCTCAGAAGGCCCTTTCATAGGACCTTTAGATTAGTAGATTAGGGTACTCATTCAGGATACGGAAACTCTCTGGGTCGAGTCCCTCTTACTCCTAAGAAAGAAAAGGGATTTGAGCAGGGATTGGCCACCTCTCAGGTGAATGCTGTCCCTATATGATTTCCTATGCAGTAGGGGTTTTTAACATGTTGCCTCCCATTTCCTGGGTTTGGCTCTCTTAGCTTGTTGAACAATATAATTAGACAAGAGCCATCGGGACAGATGAAATTTGCAATACGTTATTAAGAAATAGGATTTGGAAAATGGAAATTCAGAGGAAAAACTTCACACAATATTTTGATCTTCCTTTTGGCTCAGAAAGGCATGGTGCTACTTTTCGTGGTGGGAGAGATTAGATTTCCTCATTTCTTTTTCCTTCAACAGACCCAGCTGCTTGATAAGATTTGTATGAACAATTTAAAATGAACTTGTTCCCTACAGGCTGTGAAGGTTTTAGCCAAATTGAAACTGGAGCCTGTTTTTACACATTTCAGTATAAAAGTTAATGTTTTATCTACTGCTGTATAGGAGCACTGCAGCGTTCATCTTACTACATTGAAACCTCTTTCTACCATTTTTAAATTACAGCTGACTAGACAAGCACACTATGACTGCCCTTTTATCTGTTCCTTTATAGAACATCCAGGACTTGGCTTAACACCTTCTGATACTTAAATCAGACCCATGTAGGCTTTTCCTCTTATTCTTGGAAGTCAGTAACACCAGTAGTTTCATGTACTTTTCTCCTGCCTACATAATAATCAGTGCTGTATTTCTATCTGCACAATAATTCAGGGGAACACCCTGGGCACAGACATCTGTTCAAAGAACTAGCATTCCCTGCACTAAACTATTATAATGTTATAGGGGGGAAGCCTTAGTTAGAAGAGCAGCTGAGATTGGAAAATACAGGGAGCCACCTCAACCAAATTAATTGTATTTAAGAAACATTATAATTCATCACGATTCTGCTCAATCAAGCTCCAGCTATGTAATATTTAGGATATGTAACATTGTCTTGTTCTTCTCATGTCACTTGAATACTCATCACTGCAACAGCAGTAGATAAAATACTGAAAATGCATCCAAAAACAGAGGGAGCGTACAAGGAAAGCAGCTACATTAGTGCATAAACATAGGGAGACTGTAAATTTGAAAGCTTTTTGTGTGTACCGTATTGAGCTGGGTAGTATTGCCTTTAAAACCATGGAAAATATGCTGGTCAAAATGTCTCATTTTAACATCAGAAATTTGGATATTCTAATTTACAGTTCTATTAGCTATGTTCCCTCTTGAATTTAAATGTACACTATACCTGCTGATTTTAGAAGTTACTGCCATATTTTAAATCAGCCCAATTAAAAATAGCACTTTAGATGTGTTTTAGTTGGGTAATTTAAAAAAATGAAACAAACAGTATGGGCTAGTGAAGACTCAAGTAAAAATAACATTAGCATAATATTGGACAGATGTGAACTTCTTATTCTCTGTCAGCCCGTTGTTAGCAATGGAGCTTGTGATAGGAAAAAACTAATTCTGGGCATGAAAGGATTAAGATGAGTTTGCATTATGATTAAAAACTTTCCGGAGCTTTATGCTGAAATCTGAATTGACTTTCTGTGCAGGGCTTTGAGCCTTCCTTTCTTTTTATCCTTTGGGGTTCTTTTTGTGCATTTTATCTCTGCTGCTCAATGAAGCAGAAGGTTAGTGTTCAGTTACTGGAACAGAGGAACACCAGGAGTTGTTTAATACAGTTAGCAAAAGGATTGCTCTCAAGACCAGAAGGAAAATGTTTCAGATGCATAGTCAACAACAAGCAGCATTCAGTTCATTCTGAGAAGACAGAGAACCTGTCTGTCACGCAGCACATTAGGGCAAGAGAGCAGATAACTTCATTACATCGTTCTAAAGGCAATAATGGATATGCTGCATGAGTATTTGAACGCCTTTCAAAGAGAAGAAAAGGGAGCACAGAAAGAGCTGGCGAGAAAAAATGATCATGGATAAATATATTTGCTTGGAAAGGAGATTGACTCAGAGTGCTAAGAAGCAAAAAGGGGTATAAAAGTTAACCCTAATTAACCTGCACTTAAAAAACTGTGCAGTAATAAGACATTACTATTGAAATTCTGGCCCAATTAACTCAATGGAAATTTTGTTTGATTTCAGTGGGGACAGATTTCCACTTCCAACGCCTGATTCTTGAATACACAGAGTCAGCATAAAGCAGCTGTCCAAAGCATGAAGTTTACACTTCCTTTGGAATAAAAAGAATGAGTGATACAGTGCCATTGTAGCTACTTTATCACCCTCCCTCCTGTCAGAGTCCTGTGCCACAGAGAGATAAGAGTAAAGGGGTGTAGCAGGGATGAGTTTGTCCCAGTCATCCCTAGCTACGAGTCCAAAAGAAGATAGGCATATTTTCAAGCAGTAGCCTTAATTTAAGATGTGTGTTTAATGTATATTATACTGGGAAATCTAAGTGAGAAGTACTCCCAGCTAAACATACAGATTTCATTTACTGGTCAGGGAATAAACACTTCAGGGTGCTAACTTTTTTTATTTTATTTTTAAACATCTCTTCAAATTGTACTGAAACCATTTACTAGTCACTTTCACTGGGGAGTAATCTAGATAGATCTAAACAGGTTAGGCTCCGGCAACTTGGAATAACAGGAAAAATAACTCTCGTATTAATTACAGAAGTCTGTTAGTACAGAATTTTTCTCTTCTGACTGTCCTCTGCCCCTTTTTGGCTCTCTTGCAGTATTAGAGTCGGAGGATATGAATGAGAGATGGGAAAAGTTTGCCTGGGGGAGCGTTCAGAATACTTACCAGAGAGAGAGAGGTGTAAAATAAGGCTATTAAGACTACAGCTGCTGGGCGTTTTAAATTTAGGAGAGACAGCTATTAAAAAAGGATGCTGGGAAATGTTCCTGTAAGAAACAGTGCACACATGGGAGTTTTGTCCCAACCAGGCAATCAAAGAAAAAGTAGCTCTTATAGAAGGGATTGTGTTCTTTCTTTAAGGGTTAGGGATTGGGCTGGAAGTTGTGAGTTTTCAAAGGTGCAATTCATTGTTTCAAATAGTTGTTAATGTATTTTCTCTTGATGTTATGATTCTACAATAAAAACCTAGATTGCAACTGGGACACTGCAAATGTCCAAAACAGTGTTTGCTACTGCTGCAGCACCTGGGGGCAGATGTTTCCTTTTGCTAGGGAAAAGCAAATACTGTGTTCTCTGCTCGCTGTGAGGGTTGCCCACCTTCTACCCAACTATCCCCATTAGTTTCTATAAATCTCAGTTTACAGATCAGCACTTGCATTAGACAGGGGTTCATCTGTTAATTGACTCCATGCACAGATGTGGAGCTAGATACATCCCATTTGGTCTGTCATGTTCTGAATTTGAAACGCAAAACAGGATTCTTGGCCAAATGCTTATTTTTGTCTTCCTAACTGGGAATATCAGTATTCACACAGTATCTTTGATTTTGGCAGGGATGGGCAAAAGCCACTCAGAAGGCTGGATCCAGCCTGTCTAGGGCTTTGATCCGGCCTGCATGGCTGTTTCAGGCCCTGCCTGCTAGTGCATTGCCTGGCAGCTAGAGCCACGTGAGCCCTTTCAACTGCTTCTATTTAAAGGGCTTGTGCCTTCCCCATGCCTGTCAAGCAACGCATTGCCTGGCAGCTGCAGGGAAGGTGCAAGCCCTTTAAATAGAAGCAATTGAAGGGGCTTATGCTGCTCAGTCTCCCAGGTATCACGCTAGCAGCGCCGCAGCTGCGAGCCCTTTTAACTGTTTCTATTTAAAGGGCTTGCAGCTCCCATCTCCAGCTAATGTGATGCCTGGGAGGAGCCACAGGGGAGGCACGAGCTCTTTCAACTCCTGCTATTTAAAGGCTCTGTCCTTCCTGTCAGAGGTCACACCCTTCCATACGAGGACCTGCCCATACCAGGGCAGCCCACAAACAATTGAAAAAGTTTTGAAGTAGCCCCCGCTCAAAAATTATTGCCCACCCCTGGGTTAGGCCAAAAGACAGTGGTTCCAACAAGTAAAGGGTTTTTTTCCTCCCAGATATGTTTTGAAATATTTTATTTACTACAACTGTCACCTCAAATATGAACTAAGAGTGGAGACTATGAAGGCTGCTTATAGAAGCAAATTAGGTGAGACAATATTGTTTTTTGGGCTGTAAGAAGCCACTTAGATATTATGCAGCTGTTGAGTAACCCACTGTTGTTTTCCCTATCCTGTAATTAGAATGCGTCTGAACATTTATATTTTATACCCCAGAAGTAAGATAAAGAACTCACCTGACATTTACAGTGCTGTATGTTGGCAGAGTGAGTGGTATGTTAGCTTTTAAGCTATGCTATGACACTAATACCTTGTGCCTACTGCATATAACACATCTGGCTAGTCACAATCAATCATAGAATTGGCTGCTAGTGAAGTCCGTGATAAAATTTCCATTTCACTAGGAGCTGACTGCAGCAGACGAAGATGTTTCAACTTGCTCCTGTGGTATGTTAGAGCACTTCTCAATTTCTCTGACTGTAAAGAGTATATTTTCTAGCACAAACCTTTTACTTTAAGCCATTGCTACATATATTTACTGAGGCTACAAATAATTCCCTTCCTTCATCAATATTATGTTGACAGTATTTGATAGACTATGATCATATTCCTGCTAAGTAGTTTCTAAATTCCATAAACTTGGTTTCCTCCCTCTCTTCATTCAGGACTCCTGTAAATTGATCCTTGCATCAATTTTGTTACCATCCTCTGTGGTTTTCCTCCCTCATGTGCTGCTTCAAACATTCATATCATTCCAGGTGTTATATACACTAGGATTATGTAAAGTGATACTGCTAGCTCTGCATGTTCTCCCTTTAAATACTCCAAAAGGAGTGACTATTAAAAAAAAAAAAACCACACACCGCCCCAACCACACACACAAGGTCAATCAGTTCAGCAAAAGCACAGTGGTTTGCTATGACCTTCGCATGGGCAGAAATACAGCTGGGCAGTGTAGCTATTTGTCATTTACAAGGCTTAGGTGTTAAATGAAACTGAGTGTAAAGGACATCCGCTCTTATGCTGCCCACATAAACAAACATTATCATAAAATTGAGATGAAATGCAAATGGCGTTGGCTTCCCTTTTGGAGATGTAGCCCTGGTTTGTTCACAGTTCAGCAATGAAAATCTGCCTTGTTGTTGCCTTGGTTTTCTCCATCTACAGAGAATCCAGTCCAGTTTTCAAGTTTCCTTAATAATTAAGTTTCCTTAATAATCTCTTGGGACAGACTTAGACAAAGGCTTTTTTGAATGTCGGTATTATAGTAGCTTCTTTTTTTATTCTTTCACTGTGCCAAACATAGAATTATTAAACAGCTGGATATGGTAGGACCAAACTGGAATGGCTTCCGTAAAAAAAATGCACCTGTTTCTAGTACAATTCTTGGAGTTTAAATATCATTGAGGCAGTCCTTTGCCCTGCTGAAAAGATGGTTACCTGCCATAACTGGTGTTCTTCAAGATGTGTTGCTCGCCCCCATGCAATTGTTGGAAAGCTGTTCCCTGGCAGGATACCTTAAGTTGGCAGTGGAGAGCCCTAGAGTGGCGCCAGTATGGCTAGGTACGTAGCACCCTGCTGACTGTCCCCTCCCTCAGTTCCTTCTTGCTGGAAGTTATTCTGACAGAGAGGAGGTGGGAGGGTTTTGGAATGGACATGAGTAACACATCTCAAAGAACACCAGTTACAGGACGTAACAATCTTTTCTTCTTTGATTTGCTCATGGGCATTCCAAGTTCGGTGACTCCCAAGCTGGTGGAGAGGTTAGAGATCACCAGTCTGCAGTTTGTAATACTGCCCTTCTAAACGCGATGTCCCCTCTAGCCTGATATTGGATGGCACAGTGGGACATAAACATGTGGCCTGACAACCATGTGTCTGCTCAACAAATGTCTTGGACAGGAACATGAGCAAGAAAGGCCGTTGACCAGGCCTGTGCTCAGGTTGAATGGGTGGACAATTGAAAGGCTGCAACCTTTGCCAAATTGTAAGTGTGGATACAGGCTGTAATCCAGCAGGAGATCATTAGGCAGTGCTAGGGAGTCCCTTCATCCTATCTGCTACAGCTACAACCAACTGCTTAGCTCTTAGTGTGCTCAAGGTAAAAGGCTCCGGCATGTCTCACTTCCAAAGAAGGTAGGGACCAGTCCCAAGAGGTAAGATGAGGCTTGGGCTGGAACACAAACAGGAAAATAGTCTGTGACACATGAAAACAGGAAACAACTTTCAGGAGGAACAAAGGGTGGGTTCTAATCTGAACTTTATTGTTAAAGAAAACAGTATAAGGGGGTTCTGCCATTAACGCTTTCAGTTTGGAAACTTGTCTGGCCAAAGTAATGGCCACCAAAGATACAACCTTCATAGACAAATACAACAATGAACAAGTTGCTAACACCTTGAAGGGGAGTGCTGTCAACTTTTACAGCACCATATTTAGGTCCCACTGGAGCACTGGGTCCCTCACATAAGGGTATAACCTAGCCAACCCCTTAAGGAACCAGCCCACCAACTGGTCCATGAACAATACCTCCTAGGCCCTGGGTGGAATGCCAACATTGTGGCCAGCTGGACCCTAATGGAGGAAGTAGCAAGCCCCTGTTGCTTCAACCTTATGAGGTACTCAAGAATAAGGGGAACTGTAGCTTGCAGGGGCTGGATGCGCTACTGTAGGGCCCATGTGGAAAACCTCTTCCACTTGGATGTGTATATAGCCCATGGGGAGGGTTTCCTACTACACAGTAGAACTGCCTTCACTCCCTCCAAGCACTGTTGCTCTACTGAGCTCAACCATGGAGAATCCAGGCAGTCAGATGTAATGCCTGGAGCTTGGGATGCAGCAATGTACCATGATGTGGGGACAGCAGGTCTGGGAGTGAGGGGAGGGGGCTTGGAGGGGCCCCCCACGCAGCTTCATATACCAACGCTGCCGAGGCCAGGCTGATGCTATCATAAATAAATCTGCCCTGTCCTCGCGGATCTTGATCAGCACCTTGTAAACTAGGGGGAAGGGAGAAATGCATATAGTAGTCTCCCTCCTCTCTTCTCCCCCCCCCCCCCCAAAAGTGAATTTGGAAAGCGGCATCTAGTGAGCCCTTGCTGGTGCTGAGGTAAGAACAGAAGGCCCTGCACTTCTTGTTCTAGCTTCTGGCAGAGAAGTCTGAGCAGGGATGACCCCACCTTTGGAAGAGCATCACATCCCACCTGAAAGACCACTTGTGAAGTCAAAACAAGCCGCTGAGGCTGTCCACCAGAGAGAGCTGGGACTCCAGCAGGTAAGATGCCACCAAGTTTGTCTCATTCCAGATGTACAACTCCCACAGTGACATCACCTTCCAGCACAGGGGAGAAGAGTGAGCACCATCCTGTCTGTTGATATAAAATACCGTTGTGGTGGTGTCCGTCTGGACCGAAACATGCTTGCCCCTGATTTTGTTCAAAAAGGCCTCACAGGCCAACCTCAAAGCCCTGAACTCCTTTACACTGATATGATTCAAATATTCGGCCTGTGACCAAATGCCCTGAGTCCTGAAACCACCCAGCTGTGTACCCCAAGTCCAAGGCATCAGTAATTAATGTCAATGCAGGCGGTGGGGAGTGGAAAGGAACCCCTTGGCGCGCACGTTTGCAGGGTCTAGCCAACACGGAAGAGCCTCTATCACTGATGGTGGAACAGTCCGCACTCTGCCCAAGTGATGCTAATGGCTTGTACGCACTCAGTCACACCTGCAGCAGTCATAGGCAGATCCTGGTGAAGGGAATGACATAGATACAGGATGCCACGTGCCCCTACAGCTTCAAGTAGGTCCTGGCTGATGATGTTGGGTGGGCCCCCACATCCCAAATCATGCTTTCAAAACAGGACCGGGGGAGGGAAGCTTTGGCTGCCATGGAATCTAGATGAGCCCCAATAAACTCTATAACCCATGTGGCATCAGCATTGACTTCTGAAGACTTAGAAGCAGACCTAAGCAGCTGAGCTTGGGCCTGGTGATCAACTCTATGTGGGCCCTCAGCACTGACTCGGAGGGCCCTTTGGTTAAACAATCACTCAGGTAAGGGAAGACCTGAACCCCTCTGCAGGAATGCCGCTATCACTGCCATGCACTTTGGCCTGTCTGCTGCCTCCAGAGTATTTGCAAACGGTAACACCCTGAACTGATAGTGGGAGGAGTCCATGCTGAAACAAAGGAAACTTTTGTGAACCATAACTACAGCCACATGAAAATAAGCGTCCCTCAGATTGAGGGCCATGTACTACTCTCCTGGATCCAGGGAAGGAATAATTGAGGGCAAGGATGCCATATGGAATTTTAGTTTCCTTAAGCTTCTGTTTGTTCAGACTGCAGAGGTCCAATATGGGGTGTAATCCACCCTTGGCCTTTGGGATAAGGAACTAGCAGGAGTAGAACCCTTTGCCCCTGGAGGAACCTCCTCTACTGCCCCCACCTCCAGGGGCATCTGCACCTTCTGTTGTAGGTAAAAGTGGGATGAGCAATCTCCAGAGACAAGGTCAGGAATAGAGAAAGAGATGCATCGCCCTCGGGCGCATCTTCAAAAAGTTCTTCCTAGGCCCAGCTGGCTGCCTGGAAGCCTGGTTACTAGCGCCCTCATTCCCACTACTAACACCACTTTGGGGGGCGGGCCACGGAAGTGGTGATGTCTACCCCTTCTATTAGGCTCCTGTCTAAGATGGGGAGAATAGTAGCGTGGTGGTGGCAGTGGCAGTTTGAAATGCCTATGCTGAGTCATAGGTGGATGGAGTCCCAAAAACTTTAATGGAGCCCTTGCATCTTTTAAACTATGGAGCCTAGAATCCATCTGTGCTGCAAAAAGGCCAGAACTGTCAAACGGAAGGTCCTGTATCATATTTTGAACCTCTGGAGAGGTCCCAGACACCTGTAGCCATAATCCCATCTCATACTTCTAGTTGATCCTGTATAGGAAATGGAGCCTGTAGCATCGAGGGCTGCTTCAAAAGAGGCCCCGGGAAATCGCTCTCCCTTCCTCAACGAGGGCAGCAAACTCAGATCTAGAGCCTGAGAGCAGGAACTCCTTAAATGTGTCCACGGTCACCCATGTATTGTAAATTATAGCGACTCAGCACCACTTGTTGATTAGCTATCTTTAATTGAAGGCTACCTGACCAGTAAACCATCCTCCCCAGAAGGTCCAGCTTCTTTCAATCCTTTGACATAGAAGTTGGGCCCTGTTGATCTTGTCAGTCCCTGGCATTAGCTGCATCCACCACCAGAGTGTCTGATTGTGAGTGCGTATATAAATACTCATAACCCTTTGGAAGGGGCAAAGTACCTGCAATCAACCCCTTTAGCAGTTGGGGGAATAGAAGCTGGGGTTTGGCACAGTTTTCATGGTGGAGGAGACTGTCTTGATAAAAGGGAATGCCATGCTGGACCACCCTCCTGTTGACAAAATATCCACCATGGGATCTACATTCTCGACTACTTCCTCCACTTATAGGCCCGAACTCTGAGCCATGCACCGCAAAAGCTCCTGGTGTGCCATAGAAAGCAGTGACGTCAGTGAGCCAGCTACTGCCTTGTGGTAACAGAGATGACAATCCCAGCAGTTCCCCTTCTTCCTGGTCAACATCTGGGACCAGGACCAAAGAGACATGCCCATTGTTACTGGCACTGGGTTGCTGAACCAGGGACCTGGTACCACTGGTGCTCCCTTGAATGGGAACACGTTGCTTGCCACAATTCAGGGTTCGATGCCAAATGGGACACCATCGGCACCCCCCAGACAGCTGAGGAGAGGGCATCTCCAGCCCCGATAAGGATACTGGGAAGACTGAACCCTGACAGTGGAGTCTCTCCCTAAGGCCGCTGACGGGATTGCCCTGCTGACAGAGACCACTGACACAGACCTGGAACTGACCATCTGAGCCTGGTGATAGGCCACGGGGGAGGCCATTGCAATGCCAGCTCCAGCTTCCTCTGTCTGGTTGGCAATGAGTAAAGGGGTGCTGCCTCTTGGACTAGCAGGCCTCCAGTTCCAATTCTGACATAGATGTGGAACTTTTGAGACCAACCATCAGCATCAGTACCGTGATGCTGAAAATAATCAGCATAACGGCTTTGCGCAAGAGCCTCTTCCACAAAAATGGTGGCTTGTTAGTTATGCAAATGAGGCTCAGCAATATTCCATGCTGAGCCTCATTTGCATAGCTCTGGCGCAAGATCGCGCCAGTGTAGACACAGCCAAGGAGTCCCCACAGAAAGCTTAACCACTAACTATTAACTACTGAAGACTTGAGAACTATCTACAAACAATGGCTAGGGAACAAACAAAATAAACTAGTTCCAACAACCCTCACTGGCAGAAAGAAGGAACTGAGGAAGAGGACGGTCAGCAGGGTGCTATATTCCCATATTGGTGCCACTGTAGGGGTTTCCCCAGCCAACCTATGGTATCCTCTAGGGAAAAGCTTTCCAACAACTGTGCATGTGGCACGTGCACACCTAACTTGGAATATACATGAGCAATCACTCAAAGAACTTTTACCACCAGTATATGCTGTACAAAAATAAAATTTTATTCTTGTATGCTAGATTAAATTTGTGATACTGCCACAGAGAAATTTTTCTGATGACAGCACACTCTAAAGCCAATTTCCAAACACAACTGAGTATAAGATTTGTATGTCTTGTGGCAGCCGTAATCTAATGTTGGATTGCACATTGTACAGAGATTGGGTTGTGTGTTCTATTCTTGAGTTTGCACTGACTCATGTTGGCTTTGGTAAGTAATTTAGTCTACATTGCACTGTAACGCGAAATAAGACATGCAAGTTGAGCTATGCAAATTGAGTATCTTATTTCAGTGCTATTTTGAAATAGCTTATTTTGTCTACACAGCACCAAATTTTGAAATAAAGTGCTATTCCGAAATGTCCCTTACTCCTTATCGAATGATGTTTACAGGGATGTCGGAATAGTGAGCCTGAAATAACGGGCTTGTGGTGAAGATGTGGGGAAGCTCTTTTGGGATACTCCAGAATCCCAAAATAGTGCTGCAGTGTAGACATAGCCTTAGTATGTCTGTGACTTAGTTTCCCCATCTATAAATTGGGAATAGTAATGTATGCTTACTTTAAGATCCACAACTAGGCACTATATAAATGTGAATATTTCTTTAAGCTAACAAATACTTTGGTTAAAACAAGGCCACTTCCATGGAATCTCTCCCTTTCCAAGGGTGGGAATTTCTACCATCCTTAATTTATTGTAGAAACCAGTGAAACCCCTAAAAAAAAAAAGCAAATTGAGGATTGCATCGTAGAGCTGACAGTAGCATCTCAGTCTTTCACAGCATGCTAGCACCTCTATACCTCAGAATCAAATAATCCACTCAGCACTTTGCTGGAAACATTGTGCAGTTTCAGTTCAGTTTCATGAAAAGATTTGCTAGCTTGACTTTTTAGTTGTAAAGTAGGTTGACCGTGCACGTTTCCAAAAGAAAAGACTGAATACGATTCTAAACAGATGCAGTTTTTTAGGGAGAAGGGGGTGCTACTTTGGGAGAAAAATGGGCAGACACTGAATTCATGCAGCCTAGAATATGGATTATGTATGTGCAGTTTTGGGTTCATATTTCAGAACCAACTTCTGAAATCTTATTATACCTATAAAAAAGCTTTTCCTGCGGGATGACAGTGACATCATGTGTCTCTGGCATCCCAGTTTCCCCTTTCCTGGCTGCCACACCACGCCTCCCTCCTCTTGTGTTCGGTGGCCTGGAGGAGAGGGTAGGGTATCCAAGAGCTCAGCGTGCCCCCCCCCCCCCCTTTTCTTCCCTCAGCAGCTGGGGACAGAGCAGGGCCTGACACAGCCTCAGCCAGGAGGGGGGGCCGGTGTTAGGCCATGTGCCTTGAAGCAAGATGTACCACCCTTGGTTTAGTTGAAACCTGCTGCCTTTTCATGTCCTTAAGTCACCCTGCCTCTTACGGTGTTATATGAAGGAGTAAATAACATGTCCTTATTCACTTCTCCACATGGTTTACAGACCTCTAGCATATTCTGCCTTTGTACTGACTTTCCTATGCTGGCACAGATGAGGCCCCCCCAACCACTAGGCTCAAGGTTACATGGTAGGCCTCAGCCTCCTTCTCCCTCTCACTTCAGTTCTTTAATGGGGCATTCAAAGGTAGCTCCTGAGAAATGCTTTTGGCACTTAAGTGGTTCCTGGCCAAGGATCGCAAGCAGTACCTGAGAGACAGATGCTGGCTCAGTTTCCTTCTCCGTGCCTGAGAAGAGATTTGAATAGGGCTCAAACACTCATTTGAGTATCCCAGTCAGGGACTGTAAAGGATATGGTGGGTTCATTCCATGTTCATGGGGGGGAGGGGGGGCATAAGGTTTGGGTGTGTGCTTAACATGGGGTTCAAATCTCCCTTTATGGTTGATATGAGGGGATTTGAACCTTCAGCTCTTACCTCTCAAGTGAATGGCCTAAGGGCTAGGCTAGCCACTATTCTGACCTGGGGGGCCTCCTGTGCTCATCATCTGATGCTGTTCCACTTTCAGTACATATTCATTGGACCAAAACTCCAAATAACAGCCCTGTGTAAAAAGCTAACTGGTTGGATATGTGCCCAGCAGCTGGAAAGTTGGGGTTCATGTCCCCCTCTTGCTTGTTGATCTCTTACCTCCCAGCCCACCCCTTAGGTCAGTCAGAGCTAAGAGGTATTCTAATGTGCTGGCTTCCTCAAGGTTTCCTTTTGAGGCTAGGCCACTGTCATTAAATAATTAAATAGTCATTGAGCCACAAGCATTGGATCACTCTCCCTCTCAAGTATTAGAATATACATACTTCCCTCCCCCAACCAGTAAATTTTTTAGCAGCCTTGCCAGCAGCCCTGTTCATTTCTGGTTCACACCGAGTCTGGGCTCTATCCCTGCTGCTACTCTGCATTTAAAGTGTATTAGGAGCCAGGTAGGCAGGCAGCCTGGCTCAATTCCAGCTTGTACTAGGTCCAGGAGCTCAGACCCTGGCTTAGACAGGCTGCTCCTGCCTCACACTGCTGCCTCTTTATCGGTGACAGCAGCCAGTCCACAAGGGGATCTGGGACCCTGTGCTGCTGCCTCTGATAAGAGTGGCTGCTGCCCCTGGGGACTAAAGAATAGTCAACTAACCGATAAAAATTCATGAGTTTACTTGACTATTCAATTAACTGATATTTAACATCCCTAGTTCAAATCCCCTTTATGTTCAAATCCTTCTCAGAGATCTCTTCTCAAATCAGTGGCCTAAGTACTGGCCTGGTCAGTGGGGCTGTTTCAGCCTCTGCTGCTGATAGCTGGCCAGATTCAGAAAATGAGAATTGAGCCACTTAATCCTTGTGACTCCCACTGTATGCTTGTGCTTTGGGTACCTGCCCTAAAGCCCAGGAGGGGTTGGTTCAAAACCCTTGCTTGTTGAGGAAATGAGGGGCAGTGAGAGCTATTACCTTTACATGTTCCACTTTAACTATATATTAAGTAGGGCACAGTAAGCTTTCAAAACCCTCCAGGGTATTAGAGATCAGCTGCCCACCTGGTATGTGAGGGCCCTTGGATCAAAATCCTGCTCTACCAGGCAGGAGGGCTCTGTGTGTGAGACCCGAGCCCCTGTAGTTGATCAAGAGGCCTTTTGCCACCCTTCTTGCTCTTAAAGAGGAATTGCTACTGGGCAGTAAAAAGTCCCACTCACTCTTGTCTATCATAATCAGTTCCAGATTATGTGGGGGTTGCTTCTAGAAATTGTTACTCACTGATCTGGTTTTCTAAGTAAATGAAATATAAACTCTACAAAAGAATCACTGAACAGTAGTCTTCAAAGTTATATAAAAATACAAAAACCACTATTTAAATGAGACGTTATAGGCCCTTATTGCGTAAGAGGATTTACACATACTTTGAAGCACAACAGCTGTGCAACTGTTGCATTTCAAATGTACACAAGTCCCTAATTTCAGTGTGGATATGAGAGATTCTCTCATCAGGTGATCCCTCTCCTTAAGAGGAAGTAGATAGCTTGACAGACAAATTTCCCATTGCTTTAGCACTGTCGATTGTAGGGTCAGCTTAACTATGTCACTCAGAGGTGTGAATTTTTCCCACATACTCCCACTAAGCAACATAGAAAATTAAACAGGCTCAGCTATTATAGACTAGCCCTGGGCCATGAAGTATCTGTATTAGAAATACTACACGGGCCTAGGGCTATAGTGTACACACTACAGTAAGGGAAGGGGTTCTTCTGTCACTAATATATTACTGCCAAAATGTGGTAACTAGGTGCCATAAAAACTGTTGCCACCATAGCCACATATGTGCTAACAAGAATTGAGCATTTTACTGTAGACAATTCTTTCCTACCTAGCACACCTTAACACAAAAACAGTTGCCCCCCCTCCTCTTGATCTTAATAAATTCAACCTTCTCTCAGTGCAGACATTGTCAAAGCTGTTGCTTTGCTTTCATATCTTACACTTCATTTCCCCCGGAAGCTGCACGCACACCAGCCTACCACCTCATTAGCAATAGAAAGAATCTTGGGCTGAAGACAATAGCCTACTCTCTGGCTGAAATTTAGCAACTTGGGCTGCTTTGAAGGCAGGTGTAGAACACTATATGTGCAGCATATAGGGTCTCAGTTAAGGTTAAACTAGGACACTGCTACTAACTGTAGCAGACAGGAAAGATTTTTCACTACATCATCTGCACTGTAACTCTGCTAAACTGTCATATGCATGTACAGATAACTTTGTATGCACTGATACATGTATGTTAGAGGTGGCACCACTTTTTCAGATGTCAAACCAAAACCATACCTAAAACATATGCACAATCACAAATACAAAAATCTTTTAAAAAATTACACGACAGACAACCTATTAAGTAATACACTTGTGAGCAATCACAGAATTCTGCATAGTACCTCTCACTGTTAGCCCCCAAAAGGTGCTAACATGGCTTATTACCTTACATGTTTACCTATCCCAACTCATGCCAGTGAAGCCCTTTTCCTTATCAAGTCAGCCTTTCCAAGAGCTGGATAAATGGTCGCAGTTGCATATAGCTACACTACCTACAATATCTTTATTGCACATTGCTTTTTCCTTGTGGAGAGGACCAAGTCCCTTAGTTGAAAGACAGCAGCTGGTTACAGTTAAAAGGCTCTGTTTACTGACACTTGTTTTGTTTCAATTTCCCTCTGCAGTGGCTAAAAAATCCAGGCCCACAGCATGAGAAACGGACTCTGTTTGGAGACATGGTGTGCTTCTTGTTCATAACGCCACTTGCAACCATCTCTGGCTGGTTATGTCTGCGAGGAGCAGTGGACCATCTGCACTTTAGTAGTAGGCTAGAAGCTGTCGGCCTCATTGCACTCACTGTCGCACTCTTTACTATTTACCTCTTTTGGACACTAGTGAGTACTATTTATTTACCCTATCTGTAGGTTTCATCCTAAGTAAACTTTTCCTTAAAGGTACTTTAGTATTTGGTAATTAACTCAGAGCATCACGGAGATGGTGGAAGGGAACCAGTAAGCCAGAAGGGAGAAAAGATTAAGACATATGGCACAGCAGTGACCTGTCAGTCAGGCTATGGGGAGGAGAAAAGGAAGATTTAAGAAGGATCCTTGCATCCTTAAAATGGCTGCCACATGATAGTGGCATAAGCATTGTCTAATTTGATCTGACTACTATGAGTGCAGATACTTTTCAAAGTGCTGAGTTTCCACCTTCCTGCTTTTTAAGGTCCCCACATAGTCTTTTGAGGAATTTGCCATGAAATCCACATCTTACTGCAACAGGGAGCTCCAGAACCTAAGCCTTCCTTTATATTAAAAAGCACCATTTTGAGCTCCTGGTGTTGTGATGATACACTTCCAGATGGAAGCAGAAACGAAACACTTTGGCTATGCTGGAAGTTGGGGTGCACGGCTGCACCACTATAAGCACCCAAGTGCAATGCACCCACGCTCAGGATTTGGACCAATGTAGCAACACTAGTGCACTAGTCTCCAGTACAGCCAACTGGCCCTAACACCACAATGTTGCATCACAGCTGCAGGCAGCCGGAAGCAAGCAATAACTCTGGGCCAGGTGTGAACTGTTTCAGTCATCACTGTAGTTTTGGCTCAGGACTGCAGACCACTTTGGGAGCTTTCCCAATAAAACATGCAGTTCAGAAATTTTGCTTAAGCTTTCTCTGTGCTGTACCTAAGCCAAGGAAAGTGTGGCTTAGTTCCTCAGTTTGTAAACACACTAGATTAGAAGTGTTTTTTGTATTTCATATTACTCCATAATACCTGTAGATTTCAAAGTGGTGTTTCTGTACTTTATATCCAAGTCATCCTGGAAGCCCAAATGGAGCCCTATTTGTTTCTTAATTTCAGAAATAGTAGTAGGGCCTGCAGCTATGCAAAAATAGTTTGGCTGAATAGTTAGATTTAATTATTCAGTGCATGGACTTGTCACTGATCTTTAAATGCCTATTGCAACAATTAACTACAGCTACTAAAAACCATTTAGTGTCATTATCAACAAAATTTGAAAATCACTTTTTTAAAAGGTTTCTCTGTTAGGAGTACAGAAAAAAGTGGTGCATGTCTTTCAGAGTTTGAGTAGATGATATGGTGATGAGCCAGATATCTCTACATAGTTAAATCAGTTTAGCAGAAATATGTTGCTCTGTGGCCCCTAGAAGCAGATGGAGAGGGGTGTGAGTGACAGACAGCCACTTCTACTTTTACTCAGGGCAGCATGAGGTGAATATGTTAAGGCGGCAATGTGTTCATGAGGGAAGAGAGCAGGAAGTATCTCATCTTGCAGAGCAGCAACCACTCCTGTTTAGGGGGAAGTTAATTGGACTGGCTAGAAGGAACCAAGCCAATGAGACTGGGATTCTCATTACAGCACTGCTGCACAGAATGAGTTTGATCATGTTACTCAGGTGCTGTATGCCTCATTTTTCCCTATCTACAATATGGTTGTAAAGTTCCTGTACCAGAAAAGTTACAAGACAAATATATTTGTAAAAGTTGGATGACATACCTAGACAAAAGGTACTATCTATGTGCAAAGTATTTTACTTTATCAGCAAGACAGTAATTTCCTCTGGACAAGTCAAGCTTTTCAAAGCAACTATGATTTTAAGATGCTTAATTTATAGCACCTTAAAAAAGCTCAAGTTTCAAAGAATCGTGGCCATTCAACTGCTCAAGATCAAGACCATCCCAAGTGAGAAGTTGGGCTACATAGAGACCTCAGGAGGTCAAAGTCCAGTTCCCTGCCCAAATCAGGACCAATCCCAACTAAATCATCCCAGCCAGGGCTCTGTCAAGCCAGGACTTAAAAACTTCTAGGGATGGCAATTCTACCACCACCCTTGGTAACCTATTCCAATGGTTCACCACTCTCTCCTACTGGTGAAGAATGTGACAATACTCCAGATGTGGCCTCACCAGTGCCAATTAAAGGAGAATAATCACTTCCCTAGATCTGCTGGCAATGCTCCTCCTAATGTACCCTAATATGCCACTATCCTTCTTGGCTACAAGGACACACTGTTGACTCATATCCAGCTTCTCATCAACTGTAAGCCCCAGGTCTTTTTCTGCCAAACTGCTACTTAGCCAGTTGGTCCCTAGCTTGTAACAGTGCTTAGGATTCTTCCATCCCAAGTGCAGGACTCCACATTTCTCTTTGTTGAACCTCAGATTACTTTTGGCCCAATCCTCCAATTTGTCTAGGTCACTTTGGAGCCATCCCCTCCAACATATCTACCTCTCCCCCCAGCTTAGTGTCATCTGCACACTTGCTGCAGGTGCAATCCATCCCCTCATTCAAGTCATTAATAAAGATATTGAACAAAACCAGCCCTAAAATCGATCTTTGGGGTCCTCTATTTGAAACCAGCTGCCAACCAGACATCACTACCTATTGAGCCTGACTAGCTAGCTAGCTTTCTATCCACCATTTATCCAATCCACACTTCCTTAACTTGCTGGCAAGAATTATGTGGGGGAGACCATATCAAAAGCTCTGCTAAAGTCAACAAATATCCATCTGCTCTCTCACATCCACAGAGTCAATTACCTCGTCATAGAAGGCAAACAGGTTATTCAGGCATGACTTGCCCTTGGTGAATCCATGTTGACTACTCCTGATCACTTTCCTCTCTTCTAAGTGAGAAAGGAATGGATTCCTTGACAATCCCCTCCATGATTTTTCCAGGGTGAGGGGAGGCTGACCTGTTGTAGTTCCCTGAATTGTACTTCCCTTTTTTAAAGATGGGAACTACATTTGCCTTTTTCCAATTATCTGGGATCTCCCCCCATCTCCATGAGTTTTCAAAGACAATGGCCAATGGCTCTGCAATAATATCTGCTAACTCCCTCAATACCCTCAGCTCCATAGATTTGTGGATGTCTAACTTTTCTAAATAGTTCTTAACCTGTTCTTTCTCCACCAACGGGTGCCCACCTCCTTCCCATACTGTGTTGCCTAGTTTGGTAGCTGACCTTGTCTGTAAGGATGGCAAAAAAAGCATTGAGTACTTCAGTTTTTCCCCACATCATGTGTCACTAGGTTACCTCCCTCATACAGTAAGGGTCCCACACTTTCCCTGATCACCCTCTTATTACTATCATGCCTGTAGAAACCTTTGTTACCTTTCACCTCTCTTGCTAGTTGCAATTCCAATTACAATTTGACCTTCCTGATTTCACCCCTGCATGCTTGAGCAATATATTTATACTCAATCATCTGTCCTAGTTCCCACTTCTTGTAAGCTTCCTTTTTGTGTTTAAACTCGCCAAGGATTTCACTGCTTAGCCAAGCTTGTCAACTACCATATTTGTTTTCTTACTGCGCATCGGGATGGCTTGTTCCTGCGCCTTCAATAAGACAACTTTAAAATATTGCCAGTTCTTCTGGACTCCTTTCCCCTTCTTGTTAGCATCATAGGGGAATCTGCCCATCAGTTCTCAGAGAGTCAACAGTCTGCTTTCCTGAAGTCCAAAGAGTGTATTGTGCTGCTCTTCTTTCTTCCTTTCATTAGGATCCTGAAATCAACCAGCTCATGATCACCGTTTCCGAAGTTGCCACCCACATTTACTTCCCCTACTAGTTACTCCCTGTTTGTGAGCAGTAGGTCGAGCTACACAGGACCCCTGGTTGGTTCCTTCAGCACTTGTACTAGGAAGTTATCCCCAACATTCTCCAAAAACTTCCTAGATTGTCTGTGTACTGCTGTATTGGTCTCCCAACAGATATCAGAGTGATTAAAGCCCCCATTGGAACCAGGGCTTGTGATCTGGAAGCTTTTTAGTTGTCTGAAGAAGCCTCATCTACCTCATCCACCTGATCTGATTGTCTATAGCCACAGCATCGCCTCTGTTGCTCCTGCCTTTAAGCTTATCCCAAAGACTCAACAGGCTTTTTCTCCCTCTAAATACCGGAGCGCTAAGCAATCATACTGCTCTTACATACAGTGCAACTCTTCTACTTTTTCTCCCACCTATTCTTCCTGAACAGTTTATATCCTTCTATGACAATGCTCCAATCATGTGAATCATCCCACCAAGTCTCCTTTGTTCCAATAAAATCATAGTTCTTTCACTATGCCAGGACTTCTAATTCTTCCTATTTGTTTCCCAGGCTTCTTACGTTCATGTACAGACAGCTTAGATAACTAGCTGATTGCCCTACATTCTCTGTACAGATCAGGTGTCCTCCTCTGTTGCGCCTTCCTCCTTGTGTTTCTTCCTGATATCCCACTTACTTCAGGGCTTAGGTCCCCATCCCCCAACTAACCTAGTTTAAAACCCTCCTCGCTAGGTTTGCAAGCCAGCCTGCGAAGATGCTCTTCCGTCTGTTAGGTGGATCCCATTTTTTCCTAGCAATCCTTGTGCCCAGAACAGCATCCCATGGTCGAAGAAACCAAAGCCCTCTCTCCACCACCACCTGCGCATTTGCTTCCAAAATTTGACAATCCCTACCTGGACCTTTTCCTTCAACAGGGAAGATGGACAAGGACCACCACTTGTGCCTCAAACTCCTTGATTCTTCTTCCCAGTGCTAATCTACAAGTGATCCGCTCAAGGTCATTCTTGGCAGTGTCATTACATACATTACATCACTTTTGATGAATTTTAGCCCTATTACCTTTACTCTTTTTATAGAGTATCACGCACTTCTATATGGCACTTTATTGCAAATTGTAACAGAATGAAAAGCACCATGAGCAGATCCATTCTAATCTGAAAAAAATAAGAATCTGCATTGCTTTGTTACAGCTATGGAGGGAATATACTTTATCCTGCAGTGATAAGAGTATGTGCATCACAGTAATCATCCTTGAGGTTTTGGGAAAAGTAAATTTCATTTTACTTTCAACAAATCAGTTGAATTTTCTCTATAATCCAAAACTGACATGTGGGTTATTTACACACCACCATGATGGGGCCTCCCTTTGGCAGCCCATTTTGGGAGAGAGCTCTTAAAGAATAGGGTAAAATACCTTTCTTGCAAATTTAAAGAGCCAGGGCCCCAAGAATTTAGTCATTTGTCACCTGTACACACAAAATTCTCATGTTCTTGAATAGGAAAATCTGCATGTTGGGTCTGGAAGCTATTTAAACGAACATTTTAGGGACAAATTCTGCTTTGACTTTACTCCCTGAGCAGTGCCTCTGTCTTCTGTGGGATTGCACAGGATATAACTCAAAACATTATTTTAATCCTCCAATTTGCAAAATAATGTAATTGCTGTTTAAAAAGGATTAAGAACAAAGGACTATCTGAATGCGTTTACACAACATGCACATGAGCTTTAAAGATGGATTCTCCAAATCCTTGATATCCAAGTCCACAGACAAGGCAGCTTAATATGCCAATGATGGCTGTAAAACATACATTTTATGTAGCAAACCTCAGGAGTTTCATGTCTAATAAAGTGGCTTCTCTGAGAAATGCAATGGTGAGCAAACCTCATTGTTGCTGAAATTCACGAGCTAACTTCACTTAGAAACTGCCCTAAGGCAAGAACCCATTGTAAACAAGCTGTCAAGCTTAACTAGGATATCCTGTGAAAATGTCTTAAAACAAACTGTTCTAGCCTGGTTTAACAATGCAACTATTCCCAAGAGGACTTGCCTGATGCTGTCGAGAATTAGAGCTAAGATCCAGATTGTCTAGATTTGTTCTGTTTTCTTTCTAGAATGTATGGCCATTACTTTCAGCAAAACTTCTTTACCTCACTCCATTGAACCTTCTCCAGCTGTAAGCACTCTCGTCACTTTAAAGAACAGATGTGTGTTCATGTTTACACTGAAAATGCACCTACAGGATGTGTCTCCAATGCAAAAAGGTGCATTTTTACATAAGTGTAAAATCATAATGGAGAGAAGGCAGACAAAGTAGCTAGATGAAGTAAACACAAGTGGGGGATACAGGGTCAACCCTGAGGAGCCATATCAAGATAAATGCTGTGTAAGCCTCGTCTCCACTAGGATTTTTGTATAGAAATAGCTAACTCAAGACCGCTTTGGAGATGTAAGCATTTACATCACTTAAGAGTGTGATTGTTTTATATCCCCCAAATCCTCCTGGCCATCAGCTATGGATGCTTACTTGCTGCTCCTAGAGTAAATACTGAGTTTTCTTTGACAGTTCAGCAACCCACAGACTGACTGTACTGCAAGGTTTGTGTAACCAAACAGCAATCCTTTCCTACTGCCCCAACCCCAGACCAAGTGTGTCACCTCCAGATGCAATGTCATTTCACTCCATGTCTCCTGTATAGCAGTGACCTACAGAGACTGCATAAAATAAAACAGTGACAAATGACAAAACATCTGTTAATGCACAGGCAGTCCTCATCCCTGGCTCAAGAATACTATATTGTCATCTCTTCACAATGAAGTTACAATCAGTGTCTCAACTGACATTAAGCTACATGGGTTTTGTCCCAATCAACTCTACTCGCCTATTGCTGAAAACTTGTGATGCAGTCTGTGCAAGACTTGACTCTAGCCACTACTATTTTTAATTCGACCATGAGGATGGTAATACATGATCAGAAAGCTCAGGAAAAGGATACACAGAGATAAGTAGGGTATCATTGGAGGATTCAAGTAGTAACATTGAGATCTTTTTGTTGGCATGAGCGGACAGGGGAACTGAAAACAGACATACTAGGTTCAATTCATTATAGATAGAATGTTCATCCCAGGTTAAAATATTTATTCTTTGTTTCTTATATATTTAATTCTAGGATTTTTTAAATTTATTTTTAATCTAGTCTCTCTGGATCTTTCCCCAGGTGTCATTTAGGTATCACTGTAGATTATACAATGAATGGCGTCGGACCAATCAAAGGGTGATACTCCTAATTCCAAAATCTGTCAGTGTACCTTCTAACCAGCAATCATTGCTGGGCCTTCATTCAGTCAAAAGGAACTCAAAGGAGACAATTGTTTGATACTGGCAGCTCTGCACTGGAGTTATGCACGAAATATACTAAAACCCATGGGCTCTGATTCCATCAAGAGCCTGGTACAGTGCTATTCCGATTTACAAACTTTTTGCAGAGGAAGAAATCACTGTTTTAATTGAAATCATGGATGCTGCAATCATATGATATTTGCTAAGCTGCCAAACATGTTTATTTAGCAGATACTGTATGGAATTCTACAAATTCATGTTAATGCAAGCCCTCCTTTTTTATTAATGTTTAAATATATTAAACTGATAATTAATGTAAAAAGTTTTAAGAGTGCTTTGTTTCTACAGTATTATTTCTGTAGATGTGGATAGGAAACAGTGCTGAATATTTTATTTTCCTGACTAAGAAGATGGCAGTACAAGAAGGAAATTGTGCTACATTTAATTTTATTTAAAGGGCATTTTATACTAGGGTTATTAAAAATTAATGTTTTTCAAGTGAGTTTTACAAATGGGCATACTTTTTAACACCATACAAATCCATTAGAAAACATTATCTTCAGTTTCTTGTTCGGTAGTAAATATCTGAGGGGGGTTTTTTTCTAAGAAGAAAAAAAATGCAAAATTTGAGAAAAACAAGCATCTCAGATTATTGCAATAATCTTCCTAGTCAACATAGTTCATAAAGCAGTTTACTTCTTCCCCCCCTCCCCCCGCTCTCCCCACCTCAGTTACAGGGTTATGTCCTTTTCATTTAGAAGGAGCAAATTAGCCCCAAATTCTGCACTAAAGTTACACTGGTGTAACTAAAGAGAGTTATCCTTTATTTACCTCTGAACTAAATTTGGCCCTATTAATTTTGTAAGGGGAACTTTGCATGCATAATAAATTAGCAGATTAGACACTTCCTAGGAAGCCTAGACAAGTCTTGCATAACAATTAGCATTACTCTTGAAATGCTGAATTTTCTGCTTGCCAGGTAAAGGCAGTGAGTATATAAACTCTCATAGCATTGAGACTAAGGCTCTATACAATATAGACTACTACATGCTATTATGACCACACTTGAACCTGAATATTAAGTTGTACTTCTGGGTAGTATTTCCTGCTCTTGACCATTCCCTTTATTTTTATATTTAAACTTTCGATTAATTCAATTAGTTAATTATTGGCTCTCAAATTATGCAATAAGAAATATGCAGTTATGTGAGAAGACAATGTTTCTACAGCTAAAACTTATTAAATGCTTACAAGCTGCTGGCAAGCTAGTGACAAGTAACTTATTGTCATTTTAAAAAAGATTTCTAGAACATGACAGAGTAATTCTAGAATCTGCTTTGTTTCTTACTCTGGAAGAACTGGTGTGTGTGAGAGATGGATCAAGCTGATGCAGATGTTGTCAGCTATTTAAATACAAAGTTCCAGGAGGGGGGGAAAAAACCCAACAAACCCATGCTTTGTGCGGTCTCAGTTCTCACATATTTGGAAGTGTAATAGTGTCAACAGGAAAATCTAACTCCAATGATACAAGATTGGACCTGATTGGTCATGGATAAGGGATTTTGCTGACCCAGGGGAGGTCATTTCTGGCTCCCTGCTGCCTACCCCACTGCACTTCCCAGCTCTCCTGGCAGCCCAGCTGGGTCAAGCACCATGAGTCCTGTCCCCACCACGGACTCCCAGCACTGCTGGTCCACATGCACCAGACTTCCCAGATCCTGCCCTTGCCCCCAAGTCCAGCTGGGCCGCTGGCCGCCCCCCCCCCCCTCCCTGCAGCCCTGCCAGACCATAGATGTTGCTGGACCAGAGTTCCAGTTTATAGAGGTGTGTGCAACCTGTTTTAATATTCCATTTAGCAGTCAGCACCTCCAGGGGTATTAAAACTATAAACAGTCATCATTGCCTAACTTTTCTGTAATCAAATACCAACTTTGTCTATCCATCACACTTTACCCTTCACAGAGAAATAAGATCACTCACCTGAAAATCATTTTTATTCTTCCGTCTACATTTAATACTTTAGCACAAAAGCAACAGCACAATTAAGGATATGGCAACAGTAGTCCAATGGCACTAAAAAGGTGGGTTCCTATCATGCAGATATTTGTTTTGAACTTAACACGCAAGAATGCAGTAGAGATCTTTGGAGGAGGAGGCTGGTGATTATATCCCACATCCCATTTAATGAATCCATGCCAATGACATACTTAAGCTTTCTACATGCACCAGAAGACCACATTCAAGTGCCTTGCTCCCCCCTTCACTCAGCAAGGCAGTAGGGTGAGTGCTACTAGCACACGTCCACCTTCCTCTCTGGGCTCAAGTCCTGGCAATCAGAAAGATCTTACTGACCAGCTCTGCTTCCTCCTTCTCTAGGAGCAAGTTCTCTTTTGATACTGAATTGCTGTTTGGATTTATGTAAATTCAAAATTGATTTTTGTCTATCACAACAAAAATTATTGAACAATAGCAACAAACTCAATTTTGTTTCTGAAGGGAGATAACATCTTTGGCACTAGCTACACTTTGCAAAACTAATGACAGCACAATGAAGGCTCCACGGTGCTATAACAGACCAGTAAAGTAAAAAACAAACATTAAGTACAATCATAAGAGTGGTTTTATTTTATTCAATATACCTCATTCTTTCCTTTGGCTGGCACCAGCATGGTCCTCAAAAGCATTTTTCACTCACACCTGGAGTAGGGATGTTAAATATTGGTTAACTGAGTAGTCAATTAACCTCATGAATTCTTATTGGTTACTCAGCTATTCTGTAGTCCCCAGTGCACTCCGACCCCACTGCCAAGGAGCCCCTTGCCATTCCACGCAACAGTGATTGTATCAGAGGCAGCAGCATGGGCTGCCAGGTGGGAGCTGGTCCGTGACAGGAGCCACTTTAAAAACCAGCTCCCCTCGCAGACCAGCTGCCCTGTGCTGCTGCCTCTGATACAAAGACAGCAGTGTGGGATGACAGCAGCCCCTGTTCGGAGTGGGAGGGGGTCTGAGCTGCTGTAACTGAGCTGGGTTGCTAGCCCACCTGGCTCCTAATACACTTTATATCCAGAGCTGCAGTGGGGGTAGGTCCTGGACCCAGAACAAGTCAGGACTAAGTGAGCTAAAAAATTTTACCCGGGGGGGGGGGGAGGGGGAGGGGGGGGAGAACATGTATATTCTATAGCAGGGTTGGCCAACCCGAGGCTCATGAGCTGCAAATTGCAGCTCCTGACGGAACCGGGACAGAACCACTCAGGCCAGTGGCTCTCACTGCCGGGCCGCTATGAGCCACATGTGTGCTCATGGCCCCTGCCGTTCCGCTCATGGCCCCCAGCGCACTGCGTCATATCCTGCACATGGAGGCCAGGTCACATACAGCGTACCAGCCTGCACATGCTAGCAGCCGCTTCTGCAGCAGCTCTGGGACCTGGACGTAAGGTGTTTTTTTTTTGGGGGGGGGGGGGGGGAGATGCCTGACTCTGGAGAAGGGGAAGGGGGGGGGGGGGCAGTGTGCATGGCATCCAGATGCGGCGCAGCAGTTCTGACTCTGGGACCCGAGCATAAGGTTGGGAGGGCGGGGGGAAAATTGGGTTTACAGCAGGGAGGAGAGGTGTCTGGCTCTGGGGAAGGGAAGGGGGATTGGGTTGTGCACACCATCCTGGCCAGCTCGTGCTCAAAGCCGGCCGCTCAGTGCACGTGCCCCAGCGCCTGGAGGGAAACGGGCGGCTGTAGCAGCAACCTGAGAATTAGGTTAGAGTGGGGTAAGGGGGTTTGGGTTGGGGGGGGGGGGGGGGGAGAGAAGGTGCATGTGCCTGGCTTTGGGGAAGGGGAGGAGAGGGGGATTGGGTGGGTGGGTGTGGGTGTAGCGGAGAAGGGGAGGTACCTGGTTCTGGGGAAGGGGAGGGGGACTAGGTTAGAGCAGGCTGCTCTTCCTCTCCCCTAAACAGCTGGCACGCTTCCTGAAATGCTGGGTCTGTCACACCACTGGGGACTTTTCCCCCTGCTGCCTGTGCGGGGCGGGGCGGGGCGGGGCGGGGCGGGGGAGTAGGAATTCTGGGACTACATGCCAGCTCCAACTTCTCAGGAAGCATGCAGCTGTCGTGGGGAGCAGAGGAAGAGCGCGTGCTTCCTGAGAAGTTCGAGCTGGCATGCAGTCCTGGGACTTCCCCCCCCCCCCCCCCCCCCCCACACACACACAGCGGGGGGGGGGGGGGGGAGGGGAGGAAGTCCCTGGCAGAGCAACAGACCAGGCATTTCAGGAAGCGCACCAGCTGGTTAGGGGAGGGGAAGAGCAGCCTGTGTGCTTCTGAGACCTGGGATCCCCAGGTACTGGCCCCAACTGTCTGTCGTCCCCATCTCCTCTCCCCCCCCCCCCCCCCCCGCCTACCCTGCCCCAGCCCTCACCACCACACTGCCCCAGCACCCTGTCTGCATTAGTGAGGCTTGGGAGGTTTTGGAGGGGGTTGTTTTTTTTGCACCTCACTTGTGTGGCCCCAACTGACTTTTCTGTGCACCTCTGACTCAAAACAGTTTCCCCGCCTCTCTCAAAGCCTGGCCAACAAGCCCCTAATTGGGGCCAAGCCCCCATCTGGCCACAGCATCATAACACTCCTGCACCCCCCAACCCCAAACCTGAGCCTATCATACACTGGAACCCCCTGTCCTGAGCCTCTCTCATCCCCAAACTCCTGCACTCCCATATCCCCAGTCTTCTGCCACAACACTCCTGCACCATCCACACACTGCAAATCTGTGTCCTGAGCCCATCATACTCCCAGCCTCCCTGCCCAAACTCCTGCACCCTCACAGCCACAAGCCTCCAGCTTGCTCAGCACCCCAACCCTCCACCTGACTCCAATACTCTCCAGCCTGGAGACCCCTCCTTGAGCCAGCATCCTCTTCTCTACTTCCTCCTGCACCCCAATTCCCTCCGAGTTTGCACCTCTCCCCAGTGCTTTTTTTGTGACTGCCACAGCTCTTCATGCTGTCTCCACTGCTATTGTAGCTCTTCATCTAGAACGGGTTGGCCACCCCTGTTCTATAGCATTAACCTGTAAGCTATTGGTTTATCAGTTAATCGACTACACTATTAGATCCCTAACCTGGAGTTGGGCTTTTCATTCATTTTCCAAGTAAAAATTTAGCAGAAAGGAAAGGTACTTAGTATTATGAACTGCAAACAGAAGTCAAACAACAATGCAATCTCATGTGAAAATATTTTAGAAAGTGGCAGGCACAAGTCAGTTTTATTCCTTCCTCTTATGCCTAGTCTTAAGCCTGCACACATTCTAAGCTTCCGACAGACTGCTCAAGATATTTCTTGGGCCACATATAAGCCATTTCTGTTCAATATTAATAGTGAGAAAAGAAAAAAGTTCATTCTTTGACCCTTGTTGCTGTAAGCCTACCTTGTCACATGACAATGATCATGAGGGATATGACAACCTCCCTTTTTCCAGATCGAATACCAGCCCTAAAATTTCAGCAGACAAAATATATATAAACAAGACTAATTTATTCCAGTATTTAAAGCTTATGTTATGCAGCCATGCTTCACAAGAAAGTTATCCTATGTTTTGTTCTTCTAAAAAGAGTTTGAAATCTATGTAGAAATGCTCAGTATTCTCAAACAAACAGTCAGAGAATGGCATTAAAAAGAAGATAGGAGGGAGGGACTGGTAAGAGTTTGTTTCAAAGGAACAGGGGTAAACTGTATTCATCAGAGGCTCTGACACACAAGACAACTCCCCCTCTCCAGCATTTTCCTTTATCAGAGACTGGAGAGCAGTCAGTTTCTTCTCAAACCAGCTCCACAACCAGTCTGCCTTTCTTTGCAGGGCTGCTAGATAACTGTGTGTCCCCTCCACTTTTATTTCAGGCTCTTAACAGTTGACTTATTGGTACCTTCTTAAGCAGGTTTAAGGGAAAGAGGAGTTGTCTCACTTTCAGAATCTCTCAAATATAAAGAAGGGGGAAGAACAAGAAATGTTTACCAGCAGGTGTCATGGCAGCTCTTTGATAAGGACTCATCTCTAGCAATCCAGCAGGAAGCCCCAAAAGCTAAAGATAAAAGCTTATCCTCCCTTCTGGGATGCAGACAGGACTGGTTTATAAGAGGAAGTTACTCATCTTGTGCTTTAACGATGATGCCTTTGTGAGCATGATATTGCCCTCTAGTGGCTGGCCCAGCTACTAGAGTTCTCCAAATACGAACAGACCTAAGTAGGTCTGTTCCATCCTCTGCTGTGAGAACAAGAACTATACAGTTGTCTGTCAGCAGTCATGAATTCAGTATCATCATACATTTGGAGAAGAAAGCCTCAAGTAGGAATTGTCTGAACAAGACACAAAAAGGCGGCCTCAACTTGTCTAGAGGGAGAAAAGGAATGGGAAAAAATAAGATGTTTGACGAAAACAAAAGGAGAAAAAAAAAAATCTATGTTTTCATAGCGCCAAATACTGATCTGGCACTTGAGGTTGGCTCTCAGTTCTCAAATACCAGGTAGCACGCAAATACTGGCTATTGCTGTTCTGGTTCCAAGACATCACTGACATGACATCACTGAGATTAATGCAGCAAGTCGATACAAAAATCTTTTGAATATGAGGATGTGTATATTGTTCTGTAGGCTTCTTAAATTATTGCAAATAAAATTTTATCTGGCCAGGACATTTAATTCATCTATCCAAGTGGAAGTGTCCATAACACTATTTTTAGTATTATTGTGAAGGCCCCACAAGCTTAAGATTGTAGACTCAGTGCAATGGGTTTTGGTTTTTGTTTTTCCTCACTGTAGAAATACCCTAAGAGTCAGGTCTAATTCTGTTAAATTTTGATATTTAGTTTGGAGATAGTGGAAGAGTGCTTGGAGAAAACAGGTTGTTATATGATGGACCAACCTCTGCCTGGCCATGATTAAGTCTCCTAGTGTTTTAATACTACATATGATGTGGCATGAATGTGTGTTTAGTATTCCATTGGCAATCAATAAAAAGGTTTAATTAAGGTAGCTTCGTTGTCCTGAAGCATCACATGGATGTAATTATTATTGTCCCACCATTTTCATAGCTTGCCCCCCTCCTCACACAAAATCCAAACTGAAGCTACTTATCCTATAAACTCATTAGCACACTTTTAGACCCAGAAAGAGACTGGTAATTTAGTATGCTAAGGGCAATGGATCTAAGGTACAAAATTGTTCAGACATTTATGATACAGAACTGCCAATTTAAGTGAAATATGAAAACCTATACAAGATATTATCAGCAGGAATTTCGGATGCGATTGCAGAGAGAACTTCTTAAAGTGGGGTATGAAATCAGAGCCCCTATCTTACCAGCTCTTCAAGTGAAAATAATGGCTAACAGAAATGAAGTTTTTATTGACAGGTGTACAAGGGTTAGGTTGTGATATGTTCCAAACAAACAAAGGCCTTGTGAGACACTCCGAGTGTCAAATTGAGGTCCCCTGCTAGGGCATCTGATTTGTGGGAAGAGGTTGTCCGGTCCCTTGGAAACAGCCATGTAAAACCTATTTAACCACTTATCTGGGATCCTGCAGCATGGCACAGTAGGCCTGGTCAGGCTGGAGTGGCCCTCCCACCCACAGAGTGGTTGGGGGTTGCTCCAGCTTGGCCAGGCTACTGGTTAACAGTAAAGCATCAGCCTTACCAGCCTTACATCCCTACTTGGAAAGCCTCCTTACTGGAGGATGAGCAGACAGAAAATACCTTTATGATACAATGGAAGACCAAAGACTTTCCAAATGCATTTACAGATCTTAAAGATAACCCTGTCCTTGTTAATCTCATCCACTTTTGGATCCAATTGGAAATCTTTTGTGAGGACACTGGGAGGTCCTTTATCTTGCCTGCAACAGCAACAGAGCTGGGTTGATTTCCAGTAGTGCCTGGTGCGCTCCAGGCAAAATGGCAGGCCCGGCATCCAGAGAGTGCCACCTCTTTCTGTTGATGTGTGGCTCAGGGTAAAAACACAGAGGAGGGAAAACATCTGGTTAACATGGAAGGACAACACTATTGGCAAAAAGGGCAGATGGGGGTCGCAACTGGTCCTTGTTAGATGCCATATATGGCAGCTCCAATGTCAGTTTTTATCTCCGACATCTGTGTAACCGGCATCACTACTGCAAAGAAGGTGACTTTTCATAGTGAGTGAACGAGGGAACAAGAGCCCAACAACTTGAACAGCAGTTCCATGAGTCTGGAGAGGACCAGTTTGAGGTCTCATTGAGGGACAGAATCCTTGGCAGGAGGGAAAAGCCTCTCGTGGCCTTTCAGGAACAGAGCTGACAAAATCAAGTGTGAAACACACCAACATACTCTGCAGTCCATCTAACAGCCATCACAGCTTTCCCTTGATTCAAAGACCACCACACTGGGGAGACATTACACTCCAACAGCCACAGGGAAAATCTTTGGCAGGTAAGTCATTCTAGTAGAGGGCTTCCAATTGTCCAGTAGCACCTGTTGCATCTCCCTGGAGCAAGCTTGCTCCTCCAGGTTCAACCACACAGTGAGGTAGAGGGATGTTAGATTGGGGTGCAGGAAGCAACTGTGTTCCTGCAATAGAGAAGGTCCAGTTGGTCAGGTAGTGCTCACTGAGGGACTACTACCAGATCCTGCAGCATGCCAAACCAATGCTGATGTGGCCACACCAGGGTGATCATGATGACCCTGGCCTTGTGTGTCAATTTTTGACAGGACACTACTGATGAGCTGGATGGATGGGAATACAAACATCAAGTCCCCCAACCAGGATAAGAGAAAGGCATTTGAGAAAGTACATCTGACACCCCACAGGGAGCAAAACTGATGACATTGTCTATTCTGCCTCATGACAAACAGGACCACTTAAGCAGCCCCCCACTTCTGGAAGAATGAGTCACCTCCAAGTGAAACCACCACCTGTGGGAGAAAGGAGGGACCCTGGCTGAGGGGTGATCCACTTGTTTGTTTTTTTTATGCAAGGAGGGGGAGAAAGTAGAAGCCTTCAGGGCACCACATGACAGATGCAGCAATCCCATAAATGTCATTTCTCCCAACAGGACCGATGAGCATGCTCCTCCTGGCCTGCTGATATAAAACAGAGGTCATATCGTCCATCAATACTTGAACCAGCATGGCCAGACAGCTGCAAGAGGAACATTGCACACACCACGTGAACTGCCCCAAGCTATTTAACATATTTGTGTGTGTCCTGAGCTCTTCTGAAAACCACATACCTTGTGTGTCCTCCTTGCCCTGTGGTGCGCTCCTCAGACGAGGCCCACAGCATCAGATATTAGTGACTGACAGGCATAGGATGACTAACTATCATGCTAAGCACATCTGGCAGTATGGTGATGACCCTCTGTCCAGGTGATCCCTGGATGGGGTAGACCATAGCCAGCCATTGTTGGAGCAGTCGGATCTGGTGCCTTGCATGGCAGATGACATACATGTGTATCATCATGTGGCTCAGCAGTCGCAAACAGACTCAGGCCATCATGAGAGGCAAAGTGGAGACTCCAACAATGACATGTCTGATCCTCCAGAACCTGTCTCACAGTACAAATGCCCTTGCTCTAGTGGAGTCTAGGACTGCCACGATAAACTCTATCCTTCATACAGGGACAAATGTTTATTTTTCTTCATTTATCAGAAGACCTAACTTCCCACATGTGGACAGCAGCATTGTGATAGCATTCTTAACCTGGAGTGGTCCTTCATTAACCAGTTGATGTACCAATACCCCAATATCTGACGTAGGCCACCAACATCTTCATGCATTTCATAAATACCCTCCCACACTGTTGCCAGGCCAAATGGCAGCACTGCAAACTGGTAATGCATAGATCCCACCATGAAGTAGAGAAAGCATCTGTGTCTTTGAAAGATCAGTGAAAATACACATCCTTCAAGTCAAAGGTGGCATACTGGTCTCTTGAATCAGGGGAGGCAATGACGGAGGCCAGGGACACTATATGAAACTTCAGCTTTCTGAGATACTTGTTGAGGTCTCCCCGGTACAGGATAGGTTTCAGAACAAAACAAAACAAAAACAAAAAGAACAAAAACACAAAAAAAACAGGACTTCCAGAGGGTGGTCTTACACGTTTCCCACCTGCAACAAGCTCTGTACCTTCTGCAGTAGATTCACATGAGGGGTCCCCTTAAGAGTGATGGGAAGAGTGGGATGGAGGAGTAGAAACCAACTGAAGAGTATAGCCCTGCACAGCAGTACTGAGGACCCAGAAATCTGAGGTTACAGATGCCCAGGGTAACAAGAAAAAAAAAAAAATCTGTTGCAGAATAGAAGGCTAGGATCCAGGGTGGTGGCTGGGATGTTGCCTTCAGGCACACGCTGAAAAACAATCCTGGCTTATTTTCTCTGAACCTTCTTATGCCTGAACATTTCAGATGCTTGAACAAATCTAATTCAGAAACCTGTTTAACCAGTGCCCTCCTTCTCCACCTAGCTGTGAGGCAAATCAAGTGGAAACAGGAGTGAATACACAGGTATATTTGGTTTTATAATGACTTACTAGTACCCATCCAATGTATTAAAAATAAAGGCTAAAAGGTTAATTATTTTTGCTGAAAACAGAACAAATGTAACTGGTTCTGTAATTTCTATAAAACCAACCAATAAGAACGTGCAACTTGTCTCAAGAACCACTGACCAAAGACTAAAAAAAGAACTTAAACTATAAAGCTTATTTCTAAAAAGTAAAACCAGCTGCTATTTAACAGGGAATGCTGTTCTATTTGTATAGAAACCAGGCTGCATTAATATAGTCCAAATCCGGTATAATATTATATTGCTAATATACAATTAAAACCACTGAATAGTTCCTCATATTGGTAGGTAACCTTAGAGATGTTGAGAAATGTCAACCTTGGACAGGATTTACTGTTCTCGTTACAAACTGGAGAACAAACTATCAACATTGTGCAAAAGAAATCATTCATGTGTTTACGCATATCACAAGTGGAACATGTCTGATTGTTAGGAAGCCAGAGATTAAACTATCTAAGAATGAGTTTCAGAAATAGTACCAAGAACAATAATCTATGCAACACTGTGCAGTGTGTCAGAAGTTAAATCAATGATTAAAGTCCTATACTAAATACATCACTTTAGGTGTACATGTAAATTTTAACCCAAATCAGTGCACATGTTACGAGACTAATTCAGCAACAGAAGTAGTCAAATGCATTTTCATGCAAGTCCATTCTAAGGTATACATGGAACATCTGTGTGAGGGAAAAAGAATCATTACTTTTCACAAAATAAAAAAAGTTGCAGTGGGTATATATAAGTGTAAGACTTTCCCTGCAACCACCATGCTGGTGTCAAAACTAAGTTTTTGATTATGGTAAGTAAAGAACTTCTTTAAAAAACAGACTGCAGCGTGCATAAATTAAACTTGCTTCCTAAGCTTTAAAAAAGCAGATTTCACGGTGTCCAATCAATAAAGTGAATGAAACACTTTTACAAGTCAGTCATTATGAAGCTCATAAGGCAGTTGTAAAAGTTTGTAGGACACATTCTGGTAACAAGACCCCCATCTTGTGGCAGGATGTTTCATTGTTAAGGTTAGCAGCACATGATCACAGAAGGGTCATTTATAATCACTAGTACTCTCCTAGTTTAAAGAAAAAACTTGAGTATTTTAAAAATTGACATTTAGCACCAAAGTGATTTACCAGAGCATTCAACAAACCTGCAAAGCATTCAACTCTCTATAGAAAGATTTTCAAATACCAGCTCCTATCCGTGTGCTAAGCTAATCTGTTCATCTAACATTGGCCTTTCCATGAATGCACCTGACACAGACTCTACAAACTTGAAATTAAGAAAATGTAATTATGATTTGGGCTCCTCGGGTTCTGCAAACAGAATCGATGGCTACATGTGAAATTCAGTCATTAGTAAGAGTCACTATTCAGAATGGAATTCCACTTTGACACTGAGTAGGCCTTAATTGGCCTTTTTAGTTTTTGCCACCAGCTTTAAACCTTAAGTGGAGAATAAAGATGAAGAACGTAAATGGCCATTTCCTACATGGAAAGAGTACATGAGAGGGTGTGTTCAGAAGAAAGCCACAAATAGAATATGAACAGGGATCAATGAGCTCCCCTGGTCAAAATACAGAGAAAAATTATGTAAGATTCAGTAAGGATATCTAAATTAATTTAGGCAGACTAGTTTAACAAAAAGTCAATACTATAAACTGATTTTTTTTTTTTCTTCAAATTCACCCAAATATTGGGGCTTTTAAGAGAAACATTAGTTGATTTTGCTCTCAGGTTACTCCTGTGCTTTCCTGATTCTGGCCAGTTTTAAGAAGAAATGCTGAACTGCTATGAGAAAAGTTGTTCACAGTATTCCAAGGAGTTATTATGAGTATGCAACTTTGTAGTGCTTTATTCAAATGAAAACTTGAAGGCTAAGTCAATTATTTTTAATCATAAGAACAGACAGTGAACTGCCAGAAATATTCATGGCAAAGCAACTATCAGGAACAATTAAAGATAAGGCACTCACCACTAAAGAGGGGATGAGTGGTTCAATAAAATAGGACCTTTGACTTCAAATAAGTTCATTGAGTACATTCATCATCACTGGAGGAATATTTCAAGACAAGCTGGCAGTGAGACTTATGATTACTCTCAAAGGCTCAAATGGCAAACAACTTTTTACATGGATAGCTCAGACCAGCTGAACCCTCTTCTCTACAGTCAAGAAGCAACATAGATTAGAAAGTAGTTGCATGAATTTTACAACACAAGTAACAATTTCATTAACACAGATATTAACCTACCCTCCAACTATCTATTTTAAGTATTTAACCAACTCATGCCAAGTTGGGGGGGGGGGGGGGGAAAGAACCACAGACACAATGCTACAATTCCAAACCCTCATTTGAGTTTTTTGCAGTCTATATAAAGACATGGAAGTTTCTGACCTAGTACATTTCTAAAAGGATAATTGAGCATAGTAAGAACAGAGAAGCTTTCAGATTGCTGAGGACCATATTTCAGCTACTGAGTGATCTATGATTAAATTCCACATTTCATCATATCTAGCCTATTCCCCAATGAAATGTATTTTGATTAGCTTTTTTCCTAAAATTTTGGAGACAAGACATGTCATATTAAAACAGCTTTTTATTTGTTAATATCACATAAGAAACTTTAAGCAAGTTACACTATCTTTAAAAACACAACTAGCATGTTCAACATGAAACATCCCCCCACCCATGGTTAAGAATCTAAGTAAAGAAAAAAGTACCAATAAAACAAGTTCTGTTGCTTCCTTCATCCTTTGATGAGTGCTTACGTGATTAGGATTCCCCCCTCCCCCCAGAAAAGCTTGTCTTTTCTATAAAAAAGGTTTTGTAACCTTGATTACGTAATACAAAAACCAAGTCTTCAATACAAAAGAATTCATCATCTTGGAAATGCTTTCCACTCCCTGACAGCACCTAAATATAAGAAGGGATCAACAGCAGATAGCTAGTCTAAAAAACAAACAAACACACACACACACAAACACAACACAGTGGCATATTTCCCTTTTAACAAGAATTAAAAAAAAAAGGATTGGCATAAAAAATTGAGAGGTCATTTTCAGACAGTACATAGTTCAGTGTCAACAAATCCCACCTTGTATGAGAGTTACAGATACGGTTTCTTTACAAAAATTTTCTTTTCTGTGACAAAGGAAATTAAGGCCATCAGACTTGAAGCTTAAAAATTCACATAAAAGAAATACAAAAATATTGTGCTTCTGAGAAGGCTCTGCTCTATAGGAAAGGATTACCATAATCTGAGGAAGCTGGTTGACTGAAGAAATTCACATGATTGCACAGCTTCTGTTAGCTGCCCTGGGGTCTCCCTGTTAGGAATAGGGAAAATTAGCTCTGCAAAAAACAAGTCCTAGAGTAGAAGGTTCAGCACTTTAATACATGATACTTTACATAGTCTAAGACAAAGTCAGTCATTACTAGGGAACATTAACTGAAAAACTGTGTAAACAGAGTAATGATAGGTATCCTCTCCTTGGGGAGGCAGTAAAAGACAAGTGTTAGAATAATTATTATTATTTTGGAATGTGAAGGTAGATATTTGGTAAGATTTGTGGAATGTGCATTATGTATGGTTAGTTTTTCCAAACTGAGTAAAAAGATACAGCTATATTTTCTTAAATTAAGGACTTTCAAGTACTGAATGAGAGAGTCCCAGAAACAGAGTTGTGCAAATAATGGCATACAGGTTGCACCTCCCTTAACCAGGACTCCCTGGTCCACAGCACAGTCCACGGATGTTCCTGGATGACAGAGCCCAGGAAAAGGAAAGTCTGGCAATGGAGCAGGAGTGTGTTAGGGGGCACCAGCAACCCGGGCGGGGGGAAATGAGCGGCACAGCACGGAGTTCTGGCCACAGCAACTTCCGTGGAACTCCAGCCCTAGCCCTGGCCACCGACCTCTGCCCCTGGCCGCACAGCAGGTGGCTGCATAGCTCCAGCCTTGGCCCCAGCTCCCCACCCTGGCAGCAGTGAGGCTGGCAGCATCTAGAGAGCCCTGGGGGGACTGGGGCAACAGCAGGGACAGGCTGGAGCCCTAAGCCAGCAGCATAGGCCAGGAGGGGAGGGACCTTCCCTGGTCTGGTATATCCCCTGGTTCAGGACCACTCAGATCCTGAGGATGCCAGACCAGGAAGGTCCAACAGTTCAACAAAAATTAGCATCAGAAATCCATAAATAATATTATGAGACTTGGCTTTCAATCACAGACTGTCAACTGAAAGTATTTCCAATACAAGTCACAGTTCTCTTTACAGGAATATCATTCTGAATTATCTTTTGTGCATTAACTTATGCCTCTATACTGATGTTCTGGTTATGAGTTCAGGCTGAAATTTTTCCTCAATTTAGTGCCTATGCGCTCGGCCTCATCTTTTAAAGCAAAAGTTAGACTAACCATCCCTTAACAAAAAATACCTGCTGGTGAAAAAGATCCTCCTCTTCAATTGCTTCAACTGCTTCTTCCTCAACTTCTTCCTCTTCACCTTCATGTAAAGTTGTTTTGAAGACCGTGGTTCTCTGAGCTACCTCCTACAAATAAGAGGTTTTTTTATTATCTAATAACACTTCCTAAGTCTAGAGACCTGATGCTCCTAATCCAAGTGCCATTATGGCTCCAACCTGAAACAAAGAATTTCTGCTTGCTTATCTACTTTATTCAAATGCCTGTACTAAGCACATTAGCAACACATACTGGGAAATGTGTTTTTGTTTTTTTGGTTAAGTTCCTTGAGTGGCTAGGGATCTTGGTCTAAGTTTTCCTTCAGACATTTCCTGCTCTAAGAATTTTTTCCTCCCTCATTGAAAGCTAACTGATCGTGCTCAGTGTTTCCAAAGTTCCAATATCTTGCACCTTACCAGACCTACAATAAATATTTCATTAGAAGAGAAGCTATATTCAGCTGAATATCCTTGTGTGGTTCAGAGAACTGCATTTATAAGCAAAGCTACTGAGTTTGGGGTTTTTTTTGGAAAATGGTGGAGATTTAATTCAAGCAGAAAGTAAAAGTGCTTCACTATAATGCCAGGAGGCAAGCATTAAGACCAACCTTACTAGGAAATCTATCTTCACACATTTTTTGAAATGCTTCTATACTGAGGCAACTTCTGTCCAGCACCTAATTTGTCTGTCCAGTGAGAGAAGTCTTAAGAGGAAAGTTTAATTATATCTAATCTACTTTACCTCTCCCTGAGAGTTTTTCAATATAACTTTCACATCTTTGCCAGTGCCCCAAGAGTTCTGGTTCTTCCAGATGAGGTCAGAAGGAGGGCTGGCAGTTACTCCAGCATTTGCAGCCCAGACCTGGAAGAGAAAGAAGTCATACAGACAACTGAATGACACGAGTCTCAGTCACACAATACATTTGTGGTTACAGCTAGCATGTGAGAGAAGGGGTTAGGTATGAAAACTGGGTGAATGTATCCCTATTAAAAGTGAAGGCTCTGCACATTTATACTGTTTTACTACTGTAAAAGAGAGCCCACTTTTGTACATGCAGATTGGATGGTTTAAATGTATATATCTTCACGTGCAAGTGCGTGGTCAAAGCTCAAGGTGCACATGATATCAATACAGGTGCTAGCACTATTTAAATGTTCTGAAAACAAGATGACTCAAACCAAAGACTCATTATCCTATTTATGTTTATATTCCTTTCAAAACACAGTTTCATATCTTTATCAAAGCTAATTTCACTTACTGTAACAGTCTGGCCTGCCTTTAGTACATATCTTGAGGTATATTTGTAACTGACAGAAGTGTCTCCTATTTTTCTGATCATCTCCCAACCTCCCATTGGTTGATCCTATATACAAAGGAAAAGGCATTTAAGATTCAATTTACACAGAATACAACTTCCTGCAAGATAAATAAAAAAATTATACCCCCCAACAGTAAGCTTTAGAAAGTATTCTATAATAGTATTTGTGATCACTTGTCCTTGAAGTCTATGTAGCTACAGTGCTAAACAGACTCAGATAAGCTCATGTTCCAGAATGCAATATTGCACCACATAACACATTACACCATTTCTGATTTATAATTCTGATGTTAGATTGGTTGAGGGTTCTATCATTGCAGCTTAGTTTGTGACCTATAGAAGCTGAGCACCATTACAAAATGTAATGCTCTCTAGAACTCAAGTTTTACATATAAAGTACAGTAAAGTCACGAGTATAGTGCGCACTTTTTCCCCCCGTTTTTTTAATGTCAAAGTCGGGGTGCGCATTATCCACAGAAGTTCCCCCCCCCCCCCCCCCCAAAGTTTTCATTTGGCGGTTCCGCAGCACTTAATCGCTGGACACCAGAGGCTAAGTTGATTTTTATTAGCATCGACAAGCAACTATATACACAGTTTCAAAAATGTAAGTTAAACAAATGAAATCAACAGTGTAGCACAAACAAGCAAATACCGTGTTAACTGATCTTCTACTCATCTTCGAAGCCCTCAAATTCGCGTTTGTTAGAATCTTCCTCGAACAGACGAGCAATATCTTCCGGGGTATAGCCCTCGACATCTTCATCCAGGTAATACAAATGATTGTCATCTTCGCATACCGGTAATTCGCCCTCGGACGATTCATCGTCGCTCGGATCCATCCACAGGGCATCATCCTCGCTGCCATCCATAGCATTAGAGATGATGCATTTCAGAAACCCCTTCCTTATGATAGCGGGATCAAGTTCAACCCAGACATCCGCTATCCACTGGGTAACATCTGGCAGCATCAGTGTTCGCATACGTCCACCTGCAGTAAATGTATGTTCACCTTCCAACAACCAGGTGTTCCATTTCCTGCATATTGCATCTTTCATTGGCTTGTTAACTGTCACATCAAGCAGCTGCAACATTTTGGTCATTCCACCAGGAATAATTGCCAAGTCTGTTTTGTCCTGCTGAAGCCTTTTCTTGACAGATGGCATACAATGACACCGAAATGCATCCAAAACTATTAGAGACCGCTTTCTCATAAGTCCACCTGGCCACTTCGCCCACACCGTCTGTAGCCAATCAAGCATTAAAGCTTCGTCAATCCAGCCTTTAGGGTGAACACGCACGTGAACGGTGTTTGGGAATATAACATTCTTTGGCATTGTCTTGCACTTGAACGCAATATAAGGAGGCAACTTCGTTCCGTCGGCCATGCAAGCAAGTATTACGGTAAACCTCGACTTTTCATGGCCTGTGGTAGCAATGGAGACCATCTTGGCACCTTTTACTTCAAGTGTTCTGTTATAGGGATTATCGAAATTTAATGTTGTCTGATCTGCATTACCAATTAATGAAAGGTCGTAGCAGTGCTGCTTGCGTAGTTTTATGATAAACTTTTGGAACTGTAGTATCTTGGTGTCTGAGTCCATGGGTAGCTTCTGTGCGATTGCTGTTCAGTGTTGGACCGATCGGTTCATGCATTGTCATGGCCTATTGCCCCAGCCATGCGAAGCTTTAAACCCAGCTGTGTTAGTGCACATTTTGGCAATGGTCAAAGCCTTCATTCTAACCTCCGCAATGGTACCACCACCGCCTTGCTGTCTACGCTCAGCAATCCATTCAACCAGCTTGGCCTCCAACTCAGGATATGCAACGCTTTTACCTCGCTCAGCCATCTTCATCCGAGGCAGCGCTTGCAGGCGCTCTTTCTGCCGTCTCCAAAGCCGAATGTTAGACTCTGCTATGCCATCAAATTCACGGCTGGCAGCTCTGTTGCCAGGAGCCTCAGCATAGCCAACAACTAAGTTTTTCAGCAGTCGTGTAAGATTGCCGACAATTCATGGCATCCCAAAGAGAGCATGGAAACACCACGCACTGTATACTCGTGCGCTCACACGTGATTACCCGGCAATGCAAAAAGGCAAGACAAAATACGGCAAAGTTGGGGTGTGCATTATAGATAGGAGTTCAGTTTATGCCGGAATTCTCATGTTTAAAAGATAGGTGTGCATTATGCATAGGTGCGCATTATAGTTGGGATTTTACGGTATGTCCAATATTCTCAAAAACCAAGGAACACTTGATAGTTTTCCGTTTCAGAAAACATTTCCCTAGCAGTACACTGTGACTGTGCTATTGTGACAAATGCTATGTTATGGTTGGTGTAACATGGCTTTTTATAACCAATGCCAAAAGTAAAAACTCCAAACATTTAAGGTCTCTCATGATTGAGCATTCCAATGTTTGTTATGGAAAACTGAAGCTTTAATTGAGGGGAAAAAAAAAAAAAAAGAATTGTTTATTCTGAATCGAGACAAACTTCCAAATGAGTGCAATGCTGGAGTCTGAAGATGCTAAGACTAACGTATGGGGCAACTTTATTTATATTATTGAGTTTTAGGTGTGATAATGAAGTAGCTATTTTGACAAAGTGGGATATATCTGTACCAAATTATGAATTTACTTTGTATTTTGCTGAAATGCATTCCAAATAGTGTCCTGCTCTGGGACAATATCAGACTCTCTCAAAGGCCCTGTCAATCATCTGAGATATCCACTCTGAATGGCTCAACCACAGGCCTACCACCAATGTTCCCTCTAATCTTTTCCATGTGCAGAATAAATGTATGTGCACCAAGACATGTGCATGTGTAGAAATACAAAACCTATCTGTGAGCACTCTCCTAGTTAACTGGGGAGCATCTGAATTTCTCCTGAGTAACTGCACAAATGACCAGCTTACAGAGAAGACTGCCCACCTTTACGGAACAATGGATTGCTTACACACTGGCCTGCTGGAAGAGCTGGAGCATCCCAGTGGAACACACTGAAGAGGGACAGAGGCCCTACGTGAGACAATGTTCTGTTCTATGAAGGTTAAAGGACTTGCAGGAAAGATGACAGGATGTCCCAACTTGAAACACTGAGAAATCTTGGACTTAGAAGGGGGACACTGAACACAGGGAAGGAGCATCAGGACTTTATTATTAAAGTAAATAGTAAAAGTCTGCGTTTAAGAAATTGCTTTTTAAGCCTGTATTTTTTGCTCTTACCACAATGATTTGAATCAGACAAACTAGAACCCAGGTATGCGCACAGCCTAGGCAGCGTTCTAAGGAGGGCTTCAAAAGTCAAAAGGCACTGCTTCTGGGTTCTAGGACAGCTGAGCAGAGCTAAAGCTTACTTGCTCCATGTCCCAAGGAAGAGCTTCAGGCAAGAGGTCTCATCCTGGGAGCATGTCCTACATACTCAGGGCAAGGAAATGACTAGATGCTCCCCAGAGCTAGGTAGCTTGAAAGCATGAGGGAATTCAGCAACAGGATCCATTTGCAACAGACTGAAGATGGGGACACTAGGCCAGACTGCAATAATTAGTTCGAAGTTTGGTAGTTTCTCTTTTGAAGATTAATACTATGCATTACTATAGCTCCTTCCAGAGAAGCTCAAAGTTTTTTTTTTTTTTTAATGTATTTAGCCTTATCACTCCTTTTCTCCTCCGAAGGTGTATTTCCATGTAATAGATGGAAAAGTGAAGGCACAAGTGTTGTCAATCCATTGCTGACATCAGGTGCCAGCGCTGGATGCACATACACTCGTTCTAAACACATTTTAGCTACAGTCAGAGACAAGCCAAGTTGAGTACCATTCTGGCAATTGTGCTTGATGAGAAACAGCATGATTTTGTAGACATGGCATTCTCATGCAACTCACATCTAGGTTCAGTTTCTAGCTCTGACAGACTTTCTGCACAACCATGAGCATGTCTTGTCTACAGTGTGGATCTAGCATGATTTCAGTCATTTGTGGCTAGCCAGTGTAGCTAGATCACTACAACACTAATATTGACACAAGGAGCCATATGGTGTGACTTGCCTGGTACAGTTTACTCCCAGTTCTGAGCAGCAGCAAACTACTGGTGCAAATAATGGCTTTGGCCATGTAAATTAGGGTTTTGCACTGAAAGCTGGATACTGGATGAGTGCAACTGAGGCAAGTGCCTGCATAGTAGGAATGTGAACGACTAGTTGACTGGCTACTCAATTAGTTGCCTCTCCCCCTTGCTGCCTATCAGAAAGAGGCAGCATGGCAGGAGGAGGGAGTACTTCAAAGCATCAGTGCTGTGTGGAGCCTGGGGCCAGACCCTGGGCTCCATGTGGCGCTGCCACTTTCAAATGCTGTGTGCAGCACAGGGCTAGCTGGGGGAGTCCCCAGCTGAGCACGGGCTCCACGAGGTGCTGCTGCTTTGAAACACCACATGCAGCCCTGGGTCCCCCACTGGTCCTATGCTCCCCACAACGCTTTCATCTTTGAAGTGTAGCAACAGCTACACAGACAGCACCTTCAACTATGTGCCTCAGTTCCCCCATCTGTAAATGAAGGGGGTGGTTTTTTGCTACCCTTGTCACTTTTGATAGTAAGGTCTTTGAAGCAAGGAGCGTTTCTTACTACATGCAGGCTCAGAGTCTAGACATGACTATTAATAAGTGTCAAGCTATCTTAAATGATTAAGTGTTTAGGAACCTCAGCTGCACATGTTATAATACCTCCAACACCAAAATGTTGGTTAAGAGGTCATGCTGGATCATTAATTTAATGCTGAAACTTAGAGCCGTGCGTCTGTACAACACTGTTGGGTTCTGGCACATAATATGAAGCCTAAAAGACAAAATGATGGCATATTATTTTGATTTCAAACCTGCTCAGAAGTGTTCTTCAAGCGGATGAATTTCCCATCCACATCTATCTCCTCAATAGAGACATTTCCAGTAGCAGAAGCTGAATGGGAGATGCTGACACTACTGCTGGCTTCAGATTCTTCCACATCAATTCTCTTCCGCTTTCCTCTGGTTGTGCGCATGCTACGACTTGATGATGCTCGAGAGACTGTCACTCGAGAAGATGGGCTAGGAGATAGTTTTAACCTGGATTTGAGGAAGAAAATATGTATATTAATTCATCACACTTGACTCTCATCTGAGGAAGTAGGTTTTGCCCATGAAAGCTCTTGATTTTATATATATTTGTTAGTCTCTAAAGTGGTACGGGACTACTAGCTTTTTTAAAAGATTATAGACTAACTGTTACCCCCATGAGACATTTCACCACAGTATTCCTAGACTGGAAAAGCACATAATTTGTATTTCCTTATGGATGGGTTGACTAAACAAGCATCCATTGCCAGCACCACATACATTTGTCATCTCTTGTCCCCTAAATGGAATAATATTCAAACTCTTAAGTCAGACTAACAAAATAAGCAATACTCCTACCTTCCCCTTACTGTCAAAAGGGCCTCCTCACCTCTGTATTTAAAAAAACCTGGTAATACTAAGCATTTTCTCCTATTACAACTGTACTGTTAAAGACTGCTAATAAAAAGTAAAGCTTTGCAGGAATGCCTTGTAGATTTGCTCATCTCCCCTTACCACATCTTTCCTTTAAATCAACACTTGGTAGCTTTTGAGAATATTAATAGAAGAAGTCACACCCCTTACATGGGGCTGCACAAGGCCCCTTACTTTTGGAAATATGGACATATGTAGTAAAAGACCCTGAAGCATTTAAATGAAACTCAACAAAAAGCTCTCTCAAGATTTAAAGTTTTTCAAAAGACCAACAATATTCAAAGAAACAATTTTTTACCTCTCTTCTTCACCCTCCAGCAATTTCCTATATGCATTGATTTCCATATCCAGAGCCAATTTCACATCCAGAAGTTGTTCATAGTCATTCAACTGTTGCTGCATCTGATCTCTTATCTCTGCCATTTCTCTTTCCTTGTCAGAGAGCATCCTACGATAGTTGTCCCTTTCCTTAGCCAGTGTGTCCTCCAGCTCTTGCATCTTATCCAGCCATCCCCTAGACTAAAACAAGACAGAAAAACAAGTGGCTACACATAGAAACCATTTGCTTCTTGAGGGTATCAAGAAACCTAGAATTTCAAAGTTAGTCTAGACAGTTTTATCTTCACTGAATCCCAGCCCATCCCTTCCAATTTCCTGTACTACACAAAACTTTTGAGTAGACACTTGTCCATGCAATGCATATGCAGGTGAAATCTCCACAGTTAGCGGTGCTGCAGACTCGACAGCATAAAGCTTAGCAGCAAAGTCTCCTCAGGAGTGGGGCCATTAGCCCGTTGGCCTGACTCCCAGGGAGGAGGCTTCACTGCCATGACAGGAGCCAGTAGCAAAGCCTCTGCCCCAGGAGCAGAGCAGGCAGCCCTTTCCCGCTCAACTCCTGGTAAGAAGGCTTCTCTGAGAACAACCAACACCATTAACCAATAAGCATGCACTTATTAGTTAAATGGTTAGTCGTTTACACTCAACCATCCCTAGTGTCTATACTAGGGATGTACTTTAAACATGCAAGTGACAAATCTGCTCTTGATTTTTCAAGAAGTGAAGTTAAATGGCAGCTTCTTCAATGATTCAAATTTATAAAGTTGAACTTCAACAGAAACATCATATACTTACTTCATTCCTATAAGTGGAGTAATGAAGGTTCAGGATGAAGCGTTAGTGAAGGTAACTGGGACTTAAGTTTTACTTAGAACTCCAGTAGCTATTTTAAATAAGATTTAAAAGCCAATATTTATTCCTGAGATAACTGTGCCAAAAATGAAATATTCTGCACACAATTTTAAAATTTGAATATTTTATTTTCAAAATTATCACCACACCATTTCCAATTTGCTGACAGGTATTTTGAAATAAATTACTAATATAATTGAAAATGGTGTGATTATAATTGTCGTGTTTGTGTCATTTTGACAATTAAAATATGCAGCATTTCACAAAAAAATCTCAGTATACAATTCCCTCAAGAATACAGGGTTCTATGTGGTGCACTCTAGGTGTGGGCAGCTTGATGGGGAGTCTGGGTTGTCAGGGAGGGAGGGGCTGCCATGTATGGAGGGGATATGGGTGAAGGAGAAGATTCTGACCTGAAGGAGGGATACAGAAGGATGTGTGCTGAGGGTTGGGTTAGGAGTTATAACTTGAGGCAGGAGGAGATTGTGACCTGTGCAGTAAGGGGCGGTGGCCTGCGGCAGGGAACTGGGGTGCAGGATGGGGTGGGGTGCCAGGTCTAGGCTTGGCTGGGAGGCACTTACCCAAGGCAGCTCTTGGCCAGTAGCCCAGCGGGACGGAAGCCAGCTCATGTGTGGCGGTTCAGGGGGCTGGGGTGTATAGCTCTAGCCCCCTAAGCCACCGCACAGCAGTTGGCTTCAGCTCTGGCAGCCGCCATGTGGTACTGGAATAGTTACATTTCAAAGTTTATTTAGGGTTTAATGGTTTAAAGGGAAGAAAGGAAGGGATTTTTAAAACTGAATTTTTTTTTTTTAAGCGTTGTAGATATCTGCAAACGCTGATCTTACTGATTTTATGCAAATGAATTTGCATAACGAATATGCAAATACAATGTTAACCCTCCCAAATCATGTTGACATTAAGCTCTCAATCTCCCATTGTAATTACATGGATTCAGCTGCACTGACAATGAGGGAGAACAGTAGTGTAGACCAGCTGCTATTAATCTGCCATTACCTGGTCTAGATCTACTCTGAGTGGCATTATACAATATGGTAGGAACACACCACTGAGCAGTCCACATGAGTAGGCTCATCACTTCTTGAAATGGATGAACTACACTGATGCCAATGCAATTGGGATACTGAAAAAAAAAAAAACACTCGTGTGTACTCCGAATCTGCATTTGAGGGTTCGGCAGGAAAGACAGCAAAAATGTATAAAAACTTACTGAAGTGATTGTAGTAGCAGATTTCTCTTTTAAGAAGGTGGGAAGACTAAGTGCATTATTGCCTAACTTTGGATTGGTGCAGTATCACTTATGTGGTGGGCAGGGGGAAAGGAAATGCTCATATTATCCTGAAGTTTGATTTCAGGAAGTCCTCGTGGCTCACTAGTTCTAGTCAACCACGGTAGCATGCCTATAGGTTTCCTTATTACAACGTAAGTCACATACAATAAGACGACATATAGGCATAGATTTAATTGTCATTTTTCCATACTTCTTTAAAACAACATAGAACAATGGTATGGTGCTTAGGACACACTACGAGTTAATTTCTGTACTTCGGTGTCCTCATCTTTAAAATGAAGACCACCCAATCTACTTAATAGGAAATGTTGCAAAGTTATTTTTATTAGTGTTGTAAAGCTCGCCAAGTGCCTCCAAAGGAAGACAAGTGCAAGTCATCATTATAGACCAGGACCATCAACCTGTGGCACAAGTGCCATAAGTGGAACATTAGCCCATTTTCAGTTCAGCTCAGTCCCTCCTCCCCCACACAGCTGCTGGAGAGCCCTCCCTCTTCCCCAGCAGCAGGTTAGGCTGTGGTGGAAGGAGACAGCACTGGAGCGGAGGATCCTCAGTGGCAACTCTGAGGTCGGCCCAGGACCACATGGCCGTGGCAGTTGCTGCAAGGGGGCACGAAGCCGAGTAAGCGTCTCCTCCTCATACCCAGACCCCACACCCCAATCCTCCCCACTCACCTCCCCACCAAGACACTGCACCCCCAGTTTGCTCCTGCACTCTCCCTCCTGGACAGACACCCTACTCCCAGCCTGCTTCTGCACCCTACCTCCCACCCAGACCTTGCAACCTCTCCCCTTCAGCACCCCACCTCCGGTCCAGATCCTGCACCCTCATCCCCATCCCACTCGCTCACAGCCCTGTCTTGCACAATGAACCCCTCATTTTTGTCCCTACCCAACAGCCTAAGGGGGAGGTCCATTAAAAAAAATCCAGTAACTCTGGCATGCCAAGGAAGCAATCCATGTGCCCTACCTCACGTCAAAAACACACACTCAATCCCCACCAAGAGAAAGGATACTCACTATCTCCCCCTTTCAGCACCTGCTTGACTGCCCAGTGCCACATGAAATGGAAACAAAATGCAAAAGTGAACCCCCTGAATTATGCTGCAATGTATATATGGCCAAGAGACTCAGAATTCTCTAACAGAAGAGGCAACAGATAGAATTGGAATGAAGTAACAGATGTGGCCAAACATACAGTATGTCCTAAAGATCTGCAACTAGGATCCTTGATTTCAAAAGGACTAACTTTAAAAAAATAAGTATTTGTTAGGGAAGTGGCCCGAACTGAAGAACATACGAATTTGAATATAGCAGACAAAGTAATTCTAAGTCAAAGTTGCAGAAATTATCCGCAATCTGAATCCCAAGCAAAAGGGGGGAGGGGGGAAAAAAATCAGACAAGGGTTGGAGACCTAGCTGAACGAACAAACAAACATACATCTCAAGCAGGTGATTTAAAAAAACCAGAAAGCCTACAAGAAATAGAAAAAGGATCAACAAAGAAAGTTAACTTTTGTAGTTCAGAAAGGCTAGGGATAAAGTAAGAACTGCCAAAAGCTAAGCAGAGTTGGAGCATGCAAAGAGCATTAAAAATTAATAGTAAACGAGTCTATAGCCAGATAACTAAGAAAACAAGGACAGAAAAGTGTGATCACTAAGCAATGAGGATTAAGGATGTTAAATTGCAGTTATCTGGCTAATCATGTAGTCGATACAATGCAGAGCTCTGCAGCTCTGCATTTTAAATGTAGTAAGAGCTGCCGGGCTCTTACTATATTTAAAATGCAGAGGCGCAGTGTCCAGGACCAGTGCGAGCCAGGACTGCTTGGTCCCAGCTCTTGCTGAGTCCAGCAGCCCCTGTTCATGGCAGCCAGCCTTGTCGGCCACAAACAAGGGCTGGTGCTGGAGCAGCTCCTGCATGTGGCCAGCCCAGGCTGTTGCAAAAAAGGGCTGCTTGGCAGCGGCATTCCCTAAATCACCCCCCTCCGCACTGCTTCCCCCAGCACCAGCTCCCCCCTCCTCTGCTACTTCTCAGAGAGACGGGGGGCGTAGGAAGAGTGAGAAGATGATACTCCAATTGACTACCCGATAAGCTTGTGCTTAGCAACTAGTCAACTACTTGCTAACATCCCTACTGAGGATGGGATGATGGAGATTCAAGACAATCTAGGCATGGACCAACATCTAAACAAATGTTTTGCCTCTGTTTTTAATAAGGCCAATGAAGAGCTTAGGGTTAGCTGCAAGGTGAATAATGGGAACAAGGGTATAACCGGAGAAATTAACATATCCAGACAGAAATGAAATTTACCAGCTTCGTAAGACTAATCAGCATCCAACTATATTAAAGAAACTGGAATGTGAAACTGTAAGCCCAACAAGAAGAATTTTTAATAAATCTGTACACAGTCATACCCTATGGCAGGACAACTGCTAATATGGCTCCTATTTTTAAGAGAGGATAAAGTGAGAGCTGAGATACTGCATGCCTGTTTTGAAAGAAAACAATTCAGGATGTGGATGTAAATGGTAACTGGGATAAAACACAACATGGTTTACAAAAGGTAGATTGTGCTAGACCAACTTGAACACCTCTTTTGTTAAGGAAACTGTTTATAGACACAGGAACTGCAGTAGATACATTATTAATTTTAGTAAGGCATTTGATACAGTTTCATGTGGCAAATTATTAATTCAACTGAAGATGATGGGAACTAATGTGAGAACAAAGATGGATAAGGAACTGGTAAAGGGAGACTACTATGGTTCATAATTAAAAGGAACTATGAGGCTGAAGGGAGGTTGCTAGAGGAGTTCTTTAGGGATGTGTCTTGGGACCAATCTTATTTAATATTTTTATTACCGAGCTTGATAGAACTAGTGGGTGTACACTAAAAATGTGTGGGTGACACAAAATTTGGAGGTATTGCCAATATGGAGGAGGAGGATCAAAATATCATAAAAGATATGGGCAACATTGTAAACAAGAGTAACAGAAATGGCCACAAATGTTCTAGGATCAGAGTGTCCCGGTGTACTGAAGGAGGGTGGGGGCCCAGAAGCTCAGTGGTGGCTCAGCTGGGCTGCAAAGGAGGAGCTGGAAGCCAGCCTGTGGATCAGCTGGGCTGAGAAGGGGAACCAGGAAGGCAGGGGCACTGGCAGGGGGAGCCAACAGCAGGGGGCCTGAAAAATCCCTCATCCAGGACCAGTAAGGTCCCAAGGGTGCCAGACCAGGGAGGTTCAACCTGTAATGCAAAGTCAAGCACTTAAGACATGTCTACAGTAGAATTTACTAAGTTTGACTTCTGAGCACCCAATTTTACAAATTCGAATTTGTGTCCTCACTACAGGGAAGAATCAAATGTAGTCTGAGGCAGGCTCCGTTAATGTGGATGCACTACCTCGGACTCAGAGCCCCAGGAAGCACTTTGGGGAGCTGCAAGAGGCCTCCCAGAGATCAATTAGTACGAATTAGCAGCACCGGAGCATCCACACTAGCACTATTTCTAACTACAAGTTCGGGAATAGTGTTATTCCTCATGAAAAGCAGGACTACAGAGTTCAAATTCCGCAGCCCCTTATTCCGGAACAGGCTTGATCGTGTGGATGCATTGCTTATAAATTCAACCTGGGGGTGGGTTATGTCAGACTAAGGTCCTAGTGTAGACTAGGCCTTAGGGACAAATAATAATTTTTGCTATAAGGTGAGGACTTACCAGTTGGAAGCAACAGAAAAGACAGATCCATTGGTTGATCACAGGTTGATTATGAACCAATAACATGATATGGACACGAAAAAGACTAATGCAGAGCTAGGATGCACCAAATCAGATATTTTGAGTAGAAACAAGGAAGAAGGGTTAGTACCATTATACAAGGAATTGGTGAGATTTCAATTCTGGTCTCCCATGTTTAACTAACAATTAATTCAAATTGGAACAGGGCCAGAAAATAGCCACTAGGATGATCTGAAAACTGGAAAACCTACCTTAGAAGAGAGTCAGAGCTTGACTTTTTTAGCATAACCAAAAGAATGATAATGAGGAGATATGATTGCTCTCTCTAAATACAACAGGAGGGAGAGATACCAGAGAAGGAGAGGAGTTATTTAATATAAGCACCAATGTGGACCACAAAAACAAAATGGATATTGACTAGGGATGTTAATGTATAGTCATTTGAAGGATTAACCTATAAGCCTAAGCTTATCAGTTAAACCAAATAACTACATGCCACACCACGCCCCACCCTCTTGCTGTCTCTGTACCAGGCTTTTAAACCAGCTCACCACACATGCCTGTTCCCATAGAAATTTTCTTAGAGGAGGCCAGCTGAAGACAGTGAAATCAATTCAGATAGGAACCAAGGATCACAGCCCTCACCACCTTTTACTCCACATACAAGATGAATTTCTTTGAGCTCTCTCTCTCTCAGCAATGTGTGTGAACAGAAAATAAAATTTCTAGAACGTACTTGATATACACTGAGAAGAGAATGAGAACACAAATGTGACAAATCATGTTGAGTACCTGAGCTCTTTGGCATTAAGTGGAGTGAGGAGTGCAGTAAAACCACCCATGTAGCACAGAGAACAAAACAGTACACAATGGGGAAGGCGCATGAGATGAAAATAAAACCTCCTAATTCTTGAAACAGAAAACCATCTTTCAAGATCACCACTACAGCAGAACACCAGCCATTTCTAAATCAATGCCACAGAACCTGCATTTACAAGCAAAAAAATTGAACATATTGTACCAATGATCAAAACTGCAGATTTAGTTTGTTGTGTCCATTCAAGCCATTAACCACTTAGTCATTAACAGAATATCTGATAGAGAAATAGGTGAACATAAACAAGTTAGCTACTAGAAGAATAAAAAACAAATAGTCAGAACAAAACCAGTTGAGTATATTTTCAGTATGTAATTCAGTGTGTAATTCACTGGAGGATAAAAACACCTTTCCCTTTTCTCAAAGACATTAATGTAAAAAAACTTACTTACAAAGAGATATTCAAGGGAGTATTTGAAAAAAAAAAAAAAAAAAAAAAAAAAAAGACATCTTTCCCCATTTTATAAAACTTTACATAAGAGAAACAGTACAACTGACCTGAAACGGCTGTTAAATATTTGAAGTAAACAAAAATATTTTAATTCCAATCTTTCACTTATGGGAATCTTTGGTATTTGTAACAGTGACGGAATTTAGAAAGCAAGAGCCGGTAAGATATCAGGAAAAGTAATAAAATCCATTTAACATTCAATTAGAAATAAAGAAAAAAGGGTGTATACTTTTAATCGAGTTCTATTAAAGGGATAGCAAATCCGAGATGATTTGTTACCTCTTTTTGTAGGCTTGAGAGCTGGGAGGAGAGGCTTTCAATTCGCATACGACTTTCTGTCAGTTCTTCTCTTACTGTGTTCGCTGTGGAACTACTCATCTCGGAGGAGAGTCTGGCGTTCTCAAGCTAAAACAAAGCAAACTGCACATCAGTCTCAAACGACTTGCTACTAATAAGCAAGAAATTATGGGCCACCTAAAGAACTTTAGGAACTTCTAATAAACCACAAAGTTCCCGTCTGCTGCTGTAATACAGGAAAAGCATCATGCTGCCTTTTTTGGCAAGTGTAGTGCTCAATTAGTATGCTAGATCCACTTTCCCAGATGTCTAAGTCTGATTGAGCATCTATGCTAGAAACAAACAGCAATACAGGCTTTCCTCCAACTCCCCACATCATCACTATGTCCCAAATTAGAAATGTAAAAGTCTTCATCCAGAGGCAAGTTTAGGTTCAAACCCTTCATTCTTTAATCCTAGGACTGACAAACAAGGGTTCTTATTGTGGTGCTGCCTATGCAGGCACTTGACCAAGATCAACCGATTTCATAGAAGTTATCCAATGTTACTTTTTCATCTGTGTATTAGACAGTCCCAAATCAAAAAAGACTTCATACCACATTACCAGTCCTTTGAGACATCACATTCCTTCTCTTTTTACAACCACCACCTTCCTTAAATAATTTACTATTAAAAATATATTAGCAATTAGGGAGCTGTGTGTAACCATGACACTCACATCCCTATTAGCAATTACGGAAACTAAAGAAGTGAACAATGCCACAGTTTAGCACCGTGAATTCAACTTCTAAAAAATATCTTGTGTCAAATATGGTAAAAGGTACAGACTAAAACAGAAACACACACTCACAAGAGTTCTAGGGAAAAACATCTTTCAGGCTAGTAAGAATAGATTTAGTTCCTAAATTTTAGTCTAGACTTTAAAGGAAAAGGAAAAAAAAAAAAAAAACACACATACACACATTTCAAAATCCACTTGAAGTTTCTCAGGGAAGATTAATCTGAACATAAGTATCAGTAGTAATTTACTATAACTATTTAATTCCTTCTTTTATCAATGCATTTGAGTTTTACCTACTATGAAACCCATGCATACAAGCAGGAAAAAGCAAGCTGAAGGGAGTTTAAATTGAGAGTAGTCTGTTTACAAAACTGCCAAATCACCAAGGCAGAGGAAGGAAAATATTATCTACCTTTTCGCAACTGTTGCTCAAGATCTGTTGCTCATGTCCATTCCATTCTAGGCATGTGCGCACAGAGATTTTTGCTTTAGTCATATTCGTAAGATCAGCTGTGGCACATGCTTGAGCGCTATGCTCATGCACTGCTATAGTAGGTGCTGCCAACCCTATGTCCTCTCAGTTTCTTCTTGCCAACAACTCCAACAATACAGTAGAACTGTGAGTAATGGAATGGACACGAGCAACACATCTCGAAATATGTTATGAAAAGGTAAGTAACAGTTTTCTGTGAGTTTCTGCTCATGTCAGTTTCATTCTAGGTGACTCTCAAGCAGTATTTTCAGAGGAGGGCTCTGAGTTCAGTCTAGCAACTTGTAGCACTGCTCTACTGAAGCCAACATTATCCCAGGCCTGCTGGGTAAGTGCATGATAGGAATGTAATAGCATAGTCGATTAACCTATTAACCAATAAGCAAAAACTTATAGGTTAATGCTACAGACAACATGCATTTCCCACCCTCCCCACCCAGCAAATTTTTTAATCAGGCTGACCAGCAGCCCAGCTCAATCCCGGCTTGCACTGGGTCATAAGAACATAAGAATGGCCATACTGGGTCAGACCAAAGGTCCATCTAGCCCAGTAGCCTGTCTGCCGACAGTGGCCAGCACCAGGTGCCCCAGAGGGGGTGCACCGAAGACAATGATCAAGCGATTTGTCTCCTGCCATCCTTCTCCAGCCTCTGACAAACAGAGGCCAGGGACACCATTTCTATCCCCTGGCTAATAGCCTTTTATGGACCTAACCTCCATGAAATTATCTAGCTTCTCTTTAAACTGTTATAGTCCTAGCCTTCGCAGCCTCCTCTGGCAAGGAGTTCCACAGGATGACTACGCGCTGTGTGAAGAACTTTCTTTTATTAGTTTTAAACCTGCTACCCATTAACTTCATTTGGTGTCCTCTAGTTCTATTATGGGAACTAATAAATAACTTTTATCAGCCCTCTCCACACCACTAATGATTTTATATACCTCTATCATATCCCCCCTCAGTCTCCTCTTTTCTAAACTGAAAAGTCCCAGTCGCTTTAACCTCTCCTCATATGGGACTCGCTCCAAACCCCTAATCATTTTAGTTGCCCTTTTCTGAACCCTTTCTAAGGCCAGAATATCTTTTTTGAGGTGAAGAGACCACATCTGTACACAGTATTCAAGATGTGGGCGTACCATGATTTTATACAGGGCAGTAAGATATTCTGTGTCTTATTTTCTATCCTTTTCTTAATAATTCCTAACATCCCATTTGCCTTTTTGACCGCCGCTGCACACTGTGTGGAAGTTTTCAGAGAACTACCCACGATAACTCCAAGATCTCTTTCCTGATTTGTCATAGCCAAATTAGCCCCCATCATACTGTATGTATAGTTGGGGTTATTTTTCCCCAATGTGCATTACTTTACACTTATCCACATTAAACTTCATTTGCCATTTTGTTGCCCAATAACTCAGTTTGGTGAGATCTTTTTGAAGTTCACAGTCTGCTTCTCTCTTGACTATCTTAAACAGTTTAGTATCATCCGCAAACTTTACTACCTCACTGCTTACCCCTTTCTCCCGATCATTTATGAATAAGTTGAACAGGATTGGTCCTAGGACTGACCCTTGGGGGACACCACTAGTTACCCCTCTCCATTCTGAAAATTTACCATTTATTCCTACCCTGTGTTTCCTGTCTTTTAACCAGTTCTCAATCCAAGAAAGGACCTTCCCTCTTATCCCATGGCCATGTAATTTACACAAGAGCCTTTGGTGAGGGACCTTGTCAAAGGCTTTCTGAAAATCTAAGTATACTATATCTACTGGATCCCCCTTGTCCACATGTTTGCTAACCCCTTCAAAGAACTCTAATAGATTAGTAAGACATGACTTCCCTCTACAGAAACCATGTTGACTTTTGTCCAACAAATTATGTTCTTCTACGTGCTTCACAATTTTATTCTTTACTATTGTTTCGACTAATTTGCCCGGTACTGAAGTTAGACTTACCGGTCTGTAATTGCCAGGATCACCTCTGGAGCCCTTTTTAAATATTGGTCCTGGACACACCCCCCCGCTGCGGCTCTGCATTTGCAGTGTATTTTGAGCCAGGTGGGCAGGCAGCATGGCCCAGTTCCAGCTCACACTGGGTCCGGGAGCTCAGACCCCTCTCCCCCAGACAGGGGCTGCCCTAGGACTATAGAATAGTTGACTAACTGATAAGAATTCATGAAGTTAATTGACTATTCAGTTAACCAATATTTAACATCCCTAGTGCAGGATAGAATGTGAACATGTAGACAGAAAAGCAGGTGGACATCCTACTGATGTTCCAGATAGGCACTTGTATTAGGAAAGCTGTCAAAAAGGCTTACATCCTGATTCATCAGTTACAATTCACCAGTGGCACCTTTGTCCGATTGCAGCAACTGCCAATGCAGGCAGTGAGCCAAGAGGAAATTCTTTGAGCGAACAGTGGACAACCTTTCATTCTGTCAGCCACTGTGACAAACAATTGCATCAACTTATAGAATGGCTTCATCTTTTCAACATAGAAGGCTAGTGGCCTTGACTCTAGGGAATACAACCTATGCTGTCCCTCCTGACTTATGCAGCTTTGGAAACAAAGACAAGTAAATATCCTGGCCCACATGAAACAGTGAGACCACCATGGGCAGGAAAGCCAGGTCTGGCCCACAGCTGTACCTCCTCTTCATAGAAGCCCATATAGGGCATTTCTGAGGTAAGCAACCTAATCTCAGACATCCATTAGGTAGATGTTACTGCAACAAACATGACCTTCCCAGAAAGGAGAGAACACGAAGCCAAAGGGCTTGTCTGAGGAGCTACAACAGCGATGGATTCAGGTCCCTCCCTGATGTGCGGATCAAGGTATTCAAAGCCCTGGAGGAACTTAGCAGTCATGTTCTGAGTGAAAGCCAACCAATCCTTGAATGGCGGATAGGAGGACTAGACAGCAATCCAAATAGACACTGACAGATGAAAGAGACAGACCTTGTAGCTTCAGGTGCAGAAGATACAGGATTAAATAAAAGGCATCTATCCTGAGTGAGCCAGACTGCATCTGAGGGCCAACAAGCAAACTGCTTCCATTTGGCTAGGTAGATCACTCAGGTGGAGGGCTTTCTGCTGCCCAAGAGAACCTACTTAACACCAAACACTCCTGCTCCTCCGCATTTAACTATGCGGTAACCAAGCTGTTAGGTGCAGCACCCCCAGGTCCAGAGTCATAAGACTGCCATGGTTTTGGGGACAGCAGATCCAGCCTAAGCAATAGCTATAACAAGTAGCCACTGACAGGTTCAGAAAGGGAAGGTTACTCACCTGGGGCAGTAACTCAGACATAGCTGACAGCAATATTTCCAGTGTATGTTACTTGTTTAAACTGTTCCTGAAAGGATTTAAAATCATCCCATGCACTGGGTGGTAGGGGCATGATTGTGTCATCAGGTGACAAGGATGAAAGGTGTGTAGGTGGGGGCAAGTCTATTGTTCGTTCTGCCCCTGTGATGTCAACTTCCTCTTTGTACTCCGAGAAACAAGAATGGCCAGGAGAACGAGCGTGGGGGGAGAAGCTGGGCCTTGGGCCCCTGTGGCTGCTAAGGTTGTTGAACTCCGTACACCGCCCACAGGTCCCAATATGGCCAGTTGGTTGATATGGGTTGTGAAAGCCATTATGACTATTACCACTGTTGCACTTGCTGCATTGCCTTGGGTGATGGAACTTCTGGGAGTATGAGTGTATAGGGTTCTCATCATCACTGTCACGCAAAGGCGGTGCCAACGCTGGTGAAGAAAAACTGAACCTGGGGGTATTTGAGGTGTCATGTGTCCTAAACAGCACTGTTTCCTGTATCAACGCCACTGTCAATTCTGTTGGGATGGTAAACTGAGGCAGCAGAAGTGGGGGGGGGGGGGGGGAGGAGAGAGAGGGACACCAGAGGCACTTGTACTGTTGGCACCAGCATTAAAGCTGGAGCCAGTGCCAGCTGCTTGATAAGCGCGTTTGCATACCTCACTGGTGTCTGTGCTGATTGAAGTCTTGCTGGTGCCGCTTTTTGCGCTGCCGGCGCTTTCACCGGTACCAGCATGGAGCTGTTGTGTTTCAGCTCTGCGCTCGGCTTACAGTTGATAGAGGAGGTATCTTTTAAAAATCATGGAAGTGGGAAGATTCCAGAAGACTGGAAAAGGGCAAATATAGTGCCCATTTATAAAAAGGAAAATAAGAGCAACACAGGAAACTACACACCAGTCAGTTTAACTTGTGCCAGGGAAGATAATGGAGCAAGTAATGAAGGAAATCATCTGCAAACATGTGGAAGAAAATAAGGTGACAGGTAACAGCCAGCACGGATTTGTAAAGAACAAATCATGTCAAACCAATCTGATAACTTTCTTTGATAGGATAACAAGTCTTATGGATAAGGGAGAAACGGTGGATGTAGTATACTTAGATTTTGTAAGACATCTGACATGGTCTTTCATGAGCTTCTTATCCATAAACTAGGGAAATACAACCTAGATGGGGCTACTATAAGGTAGGTGCATAATTGGCTGGATAACAGTTCTCAGAAAGCAATTATTAATGGTTCACAATCATGCTGGAAGGGCATAACAAGTGGGTTTCCACACAGGTCTGTTTTGGGGCCAGCTCTGTTCAATAGCTTCATCAATGATAGCATAGAGCACAAAAGTCTGAAGATGATACCAAGCTGGGAGGATAGGGTCAAAATTCAAATTCATCTGGACAAACTAGAGAAATGGTTTGAGGTAAACAGGATGAAGTTTAATAAGGACAAATGCAAAATACTCCACTTCGGAAGGAATAATCAGTTTCACACATACTGAATGGGAAGTGATTATCTAGGAAGAAGTACTGCTGAAAGGGATTTAGAGATCATAGTGGATGACAAGTTATACATGAGTCAACCGTGTGACACTGTTTGGGGGGGGGGGGGGGGGGCAAAAAAAAAACCCCACACACCACCAAGCAGCAAACATGAACCTGGGATGCATTAGAAGAAAACATTCTTCTGCTCTACTCTGCATTGATTAGGCCTCAATTGGAATATTGTATCCAGTTCTGGGTACCACATTTCAAGAAAGATGTGGAGAACTTAGAGGGCCCAGAAAAGAGCAACAAAAATGTTTAATGGTCTGAAAAACATGAGGCATGAGAGAAAATTGAAAGAATTGGGCTTGTTTAGTTTAGAAAGGAGAAGACTGAGAAGGGACATGATAGCAGTTTTCAAGTATCTAAAAGGGTGTTATAAGCAGCAATGGGTTTAAATTGCATCACTCTCTTCTCTCTCTCCCACCCCTTTCCCTTCTCCTATTTATTTCAAGTTTTCATATCCCCTACTCATAACTCCGGTCATCTAAAGAAGTGGGCTGTGCCCACGAAAGCTCATGACACCATCTACATGTTTTGTTCGTCTATAAAGTGCTACCAGACCATTTGTTGTTTTTTTTTTCCTGTAACAGACTCAGCTACTCCCTGAAGCTACTTAACTTAATGGCTAACTACTTTCCTACAAACTATCTGCAAAGACGAGAGAGAACAGGCTGTAAAGAACTGCTAATACTCTTGCAATGCAAGACAAGGCACTCTGTCAAAGGTGGCAAGAAGGGAGCATATAATATACCTGTGAACGAGCATGGCACCTGGGGGCACCACAGCCAAAACTATAGATACTGCTAATGCAAAAGTCTCCAATGACCGTGCACACACTTAGAATGAAATCAACATGAGCAAGTACCTGAACTATCTAAAGTGACAGATTTCAATACAAGTTTCATACTGCCTCTCCTGTAGAAAAAAAAAAGGGGGGGGGGGGAAGAAGGGGAAGTTAACCATGCTTAACCATATTTAATGGTGTCATCACAAAGGATGTTAGCTTTTCAGCAAGACCTATTAGAGCTAGGTTTATAAAAAGTGTGGGAAACCCTGCTCACAACCAGTATTAATGTAAATTAATTGCAATTCAAACAAACATTTTCTGGAGTCCACAGTCATATTCATTTTTTTTAAAACTCATAGGAAATGCAATTCAAGACAGTACACTTGGATATTTCCTGATAATTTCCAGTGGAAATCAGATTTTACATGTATCTGGAAATTTAAATTTACACCCAGAAACATGAGGCTTTAAATCCAGCCCAAGGCTCTTCATACATCTCAGTTATTTGGAATTACTATAATCCCCCACCCAAGAAAAAAAGTCTGTCAGAGCAATATAAAGAAATATGCTCTCACTTTGGCATGATAAGTCTGTTCCAGCTCTTCTTTATATATTTTCACTTGTGCATCATGCTGCTGTCTCATTTCATGAAGTGCTTGAGCCAGCTTGTGTTCATACTCAATTTGGCGCCCAGAATCCACCTCAACCAAGCGAGTTTCATGTTTCCTTCTTGTCTCATTGATTTCCTAAGAAAAATAGAAATGGCATACCTTTCAAAGAACATGAGTTTAACATTAACAGTATTCAGTTAAAATGAGCTTTAAACCAACAGCCAAGAGTCCAATTTTAAGCTGCTATAATTAGAATGTGAAATAATGACATTATCAACTAGTATTCTGAATAAATGTGAAATACCCCAACAATAGTATTTCCAGTAGCATATCCACTCCAGATCTTCATAGATTACAGTCTGGTGAACACCTAAATATTTCACAAAGCCGATTCCATATCTGACACCATAAACTGAATTTTATATTTATAATATTTAGTCAGAGTGCTAGGAGCACCTTCAACTTGAAATACCACATTTCTGAAAATTATATACTTTTGCTACAAGCAAACTTTAGGATTTAAAGTTTAGCAGAGAAAATTTACACGTCTCAACATTTATTTTGTGCATTTGACATTACTTGAAAAATTCTCCTCAAGCAGTGATTAGTGATAAGCGTGCTGCCTCTTACATATTATTCCCCTATGTTCTACAAAAGGGTGTTAATAGTAAGCTGAAACTGGAAAGGAAATGTGTACACACAGAGTAAGGGATGCCGCACTCAAACATGTTTTTTGCTGCTCCTGTGATCCTCCTGAACACGCATACATAACAGCGAAGCAAAAATCTTTACCTTAAAATGAACATACCAATTTCAGGTTATACTATTTAAAAAGGCACACAGCTTAAAAGAATTTTCAGTCATGTCACATACCAAGTTATGCTTCTGCAACAAACACACACCAGGATTCCCAACAAGCTGCTCAACTAGTCCAAATTTTTATCACGTGCTTCCTCTAGAATGAGAGCTTATTATAAAAAGATAATTACCTCTTCATACATATTTTTACGGAACTCCAAGTCCTCAGTCAGACTCTGACAACGATTTTCAAGATCCACCTTCAGTAAAGTTTCATCTACCAGCTGTTTCTTGGCAGCAGCTAATGAGGCTTCCAACTAAAAAAGGGTTATTACAGTTAAACTTATGTAGAATGCTCATACATAACTTACTGACATCTTTAAGCAGCATCTGAGAATGAATGGTGCATTGAAACACAGTTTACTTGTTCAACATACCATTTATGTCACAAAAACTGCAAACCACAGCCAATGGGAGCCAGGAGGCTCCATGGTGAGGAGCTATTAACAAATGGAGAAAGCTGTAATGAGCCACTCGCAAGGGTATGTCTAAACTACATGCTATTTTCAAAAGAGGATGCATATCCTCTTTCGAAAATAGCACGTAGTCTAGACATAGCTGAAGTGGGGCCATGGTCCACTTTGAGAAACATTGATCTAGACTGTGAGACAGAGAAGACCATCATAATCATCCAAAACTTGGAGAACAGATTTGGTGGTACTGAGGTGAGGGGGACAAGGACAGAAGAAAGGTATGGACTAGGGACGTGAATGGGTAACCAGTTAACTGGTAAGCATCACCCTTAATGATTAACCATTACTCAGGAGTAGTCCCTCACCCTCAGATTGCAACAGTGCAGCACAGCATCCCAGAGTGGGAACAGAAGCAGACAGGCTGAAGCAGCCCCTGCCCACTCCCCAACCCCATCCCTTGTTTAATCAATTATCCAGTTAAACTTAGTGTTTAACTGGTTAACTTATTAAACTGGATTTTACATTCCTAGTATTGACAACACCTCTAATGCTGAAGAAACCTCTCTCAAATGCTAATTTAATTCTGAAGTCTGAAACTTCATTAGCAAGTCCAAAATATAGAAGAGAAGAGAACTGAACCAGGAGATAATTGTAATAGAGATGCAGCTGTGTTAGTCTGGTCTTGCTGAAACAAAGGACAGGACTATGCAGCACTTCAAAAACTAACAGGATGGTTTATTAGGTGATGAGCTTTCATGGGCCAGACCCACTTCCTCAGATCAAACTGTGGAAGAAAACTGACATGACCATATATACCAAAGGGATACAATCAAAAGAAAGTGAACACATAAAATCTGATGTGTCAATTTTATATGTGTTCACTTTCTTTTGATTGTATCCCTTTGGTATATATTATATATGGTCATGTCAATTTTCTTCCACAGTTTGATCTGAGGAAGTGGGTCTGGCCCATGAAAGCTCATCACCTAATAAACCATCCTGTTAGTCTTTGAAGTGCTGCATAGTCCTGTCTTTTGTTTTAGGGAGAACAGAGACAGTTTAGCAGGTGTGCCAGCAATAGTGTTTTCAGTTAAGAACTTTTACTTTCATTCATCTGGAGAGCAGCAGATTTACTTCTGTTCACAGCATTTTTTGGTCCAATTGTTGATAAAGTAACTTAACTTTTTTTACAGGGAGTGGTTTCCTGGCTTCAGAACCCATCTATTCAACAGACTGGATTGTGAACCACTTCAGCTCACCTGTGCAATTTGATCTCGCAAATCCTCGAGTTCCCCTTCCAGGCTTTTCTTATCACCAAGTGCTGTAGCTAGCACAGCTTCTTTGGAATTTAGAGCTGCCTCAAACTCCCGAAGTTTAACTTGGGCTCCATTAAAATCAGCTTCCTTTTTTGCATAGCTGGGGGGGGAAAGGGGGGGAAAAAAAAAAAAAAAAAAAAACACACAACAGAAACTTGGTGAGAAATGTCTAGAAACATCCAACAAATTAACAACTAAAGTTTACCAGCAAAACCACACTTGACATTCTTGATACTTTTAGATTACAAAAAAGCCTAGATGACCTCTCCTTTATACAATATAAAAAGGCCACATCCAATTAAAAGAATCTTTGGAAGATCACATTTAGCAATATTTGGAAGCAAGAAGAAATATAGGAACTCAGTTCATTTACTAATAAGCACAAATATTTTTGCAGGAATAAAAAAAAGTCGGCTGATCTAGCAACAGTGGAGAGCCTCTTTAGTCATAGTCCAGTTTGCTGCCATCAAATAGCTAAAAGATTTGAATCAATCACAGAGCAAGCTCTCACACATTTTCAGACAATTTTTCCTACAACCACACGATGGCAGGCTTTAAGAGATTTAGCAATTTAAGTCACTATTTGTACAACGAGAACTTTGATCCAAACTATCTTAGGCATTTACATAGTGAATCACTGAGATTTATCAGCAGCCTAAATCAGCAATTCACAGACTTTTTGGTGCACAGTCCACCCCGCTGAACATGGGCCTTTCTGCAGACCAGAGCCAACCACCCATGATGACAAAATGGGTTCAGGAAGGGGTGGGGGTGCAGGGTCCGGCTGGGAGTCAGGCTGCAGGAGGCAGCTGAGGCTATGGCCACACTGCCTTTTTTCCCCACACCACCACCACCGCCCCCTCCCCCCGAAGATATTCAAATTGCGCTCACATTTGCATATCTTCTTCCAATTCTTTTTGCGGACAAGGTTGCGCCAATATTTGGCCCCGTGTAGATGGGGCCAAATGTCAGAAAAAAAACCTCTTTTGCAAGACCCCTTATTCTTCATAAATTGAGGTTTACGGAGTCTTGCAAAAGAGTTTTTTCCCGACATTTGGCCCAATCTACACGGGGCCAAATATCGGCAAAACCTTTTCTGCAAAAAGAATTGGAAGAAGATACGCAAATGCAAGTGCAATTTGCATATCTTCTTCTGGAAAAAAAACAGTAGTGTACCCGTAGCCTGAGGATAGAGGGGTATGGGCATGAGGAAGATAGGGAATGCTTACCCGGCTCTGTGCCTCCAGCCACTCCCACGCACCACCCCCCTCTGCTCCCACTGGCCTGGATTCTGGCCAATGGAAGCAGTGGGGAAAACCTCTAAGTGAATGATTTCCTGAGAAGCCATTCCCCCAGATGGGGGTTAAGGGGAGCAGCAGCAGCATGTAGAGCTGCTTCCTTACCCACTCATCCCCCTTCCCCTACAGTGGAAAGCCAGCACAGGGAGCTGCTCCAGCCATGCTGGGACCAGATGTCATAGGCAGGGGGCCCAATCAAAGCAGCTCCTGTCCATGGCGAGCATGCATGGGCTGGAAAAGAGCCCCACCAGGCTAGAGCATCCCCCCACCTGCATTACACAGTTGAAAGGGGAGGGACTGCTCTAGTCCAGCCTAGCCATACTGGGATTAACTGATTAAACAGGATTTTACATCCCTGATTTTAATTGCTGTATTTAAATATTTTTAACAGAGTTAGGGATGGTGTATGCAGTAACTGGAACCAGAGTTTATCACCAGCTCACAACTTTAATTATTTCCATACAAGTCCACATATGCTGATACACATTTTGTTCGGAATACAGGTACATGGTTTAAATTAGAGCTCCTGCTGTTGCCACCACTACTGGCAGTTGGGGAAAGAAAAATGTGTAATACAGATTCAATCATAGGATAACTGAATGACCAAAACCCCAACTGCAGTTGCAATATACCTGTACTTTTGTGAAATTTCTAGTTTTAAAATAAGTAATCATTCACATTTCTAAGACTGGCTAAATTTTAGCAGAATTTAACAGAAGAGAAACAGGTTTAGAATTGATTTAAAAAAAAAATCTAATGACAGTCAATTTGTATTGACAGCTAATCCCTATATTTAAAACAAAATGCAGACTTCTTGATTGCTCTGCTAGAGTGAACACGCAACATACAGCAAGAGAGCCAATCTACTGGATATCCTTGTAATCCTTAAGAATGTGCAATTCACACCATCTCTAAATAAACTAAGGATGTTAAAATCTGGTTAATTAAGTAAACATGTAGGGAGAAGTCATATTCTCCCCTTCCCCTCTTGCAGGCCTGGCTCAATCAATTAATCATATACATGGTTACACTTCTACATCCCTCAGGCTCTCAGACTAGGGAATTCGTTTCCAATAAGATAAGGAAAACTGTATGAGTTTTGCAGGCACAAGAATTTAACACTAGATAATTACACAGTATGCATGTTTACAGCTATGTAATAGCAAAAGCTCGTTTGTCAGCAATACTACCTTTTCCTCTAAAAAGAGGAGTACGTAAATATCTAAAAAGGTGTTTATAAGGAGGGAGTGGGGGGCGGGGAATATTCTCCTTAGCCTCTGATGATAGGACGAGAAGCAATGGGCTTCAACTGCAGCAAAGGAGGTTTAGGTTGGACATTAGGAAAAACTTCCCGTCAGGGTGATTAAGCACTGGAATACATTGCCTAGGCAAGCTGTGGAATCTCCATTCTTGGAGATATTAAAACAGACTAAACGCACATCAGGAATGATCTAAACCAGGGTGGGCAATAATTTTTGGGGGGATGGACACTCCAAGAATTTAGTAAACGGTCAAAAGCCACATGCTTCCATATTAATGGAGGAGATGTGGGGTTTGGGATGGAAATGGGTGCAGAAGAGAGTTTGGAGTAAGGAATTAGAATGCAGGAGTGCATGTGGGATCTGGGAAGGAGTTCTGGTGAAAAAGGGGATGTGACCTAGCACAGGAGTGCAGGAGGGTGTGCAAGAATTTGGGTTATGATCAGGGGTAGGAATTGGGGTGCAAGGTCTAGAGTGGTTTGTAACCAGGAAGAGGGATGTAGGAAGGGGATGCAGGGTTTGGGAGGGGGTATGAGTGCAGAAGCAGGGATGCAGAGGGCTTGGGAATCCGGCCCTGCCAAGGACAGAGGCTGCTCCGTAGCAGAATCCCCTTCCCCACCCCTTGCTGCCTAACGGGGGAGGGGGCCAGTTCCACGGAGCTAGTGCTTGTTGGGAGCCAACTTTTAAGCCTGCTGCAAGCACCAGCTCCTGCTTCCTTCCCCCACACCTTGCTACCTCTGTGGGAGGCAGCAAGGGGATGGGGACAGGAAGGCAGCTCCTCAAACCGGTACACACGAAGAGCCATCTTAAAAGCTGGCTCCCCATGTTACCTGCTCCCACCTGCCCTGCCCCCCTCACCCTCTACGCCAGTGGTCACCAACCAGTAGCTCAGGATCTACTGGTAGATCTTGGAGCCTCTGACAGGTGATCCTAACAGGTTTGGCCAGGAGGCTATCAAGGGTCAGCTCTTCAACTGCCCCTCGCCCACTGCTGTGCATCTCCTGCCCTTTGCCTTAAGAGCTTGCCCTGCCCCAGAGCCTCCCACTTGCCATGCAGAGTAGGGAAGGGAGAGGAGGGGCGCTGATGCCAGGGTGCCCCTTCTCACACCCTGTATTCTGTCTCCACAGAACAGCAGCGGGTTGGGGGAGGCACAGCACAACAGGGTTTGGGATGGAGGAAGTTTGCTGGCTGCTTTTGAGAGTGGTACAAGGCCAGGACAGAGATGAACCTGCCTTAGTCCCACTTCACCACCACCCAGAAGCCACCTGAGGCAAGCAGTGCCCAGCTGGAGCCAGCTCTGAACCCCTGCCCTAGTCATAAACCTCCTCCCTGCACCCCAAGCTCCTGTCTAGCCCTGAGCCCCCTGGACCCAAACTCCCTTACAGAGCCTGTACCCTGAACCCCCTCCTCCAGGCTCAGCTCAGAGCCCCTCTCACACTCCAAATCCCTTAGCTCAAGACCACAGCCTGTGCCCCATCCTCCTGCCCTACCTGGGGAAAGGGAGGGAGGACAGGGATGATGGAGTGAGCAGGGGCGGGGCCTCAGAGAAGGGGCACAAGGGAGGTGGGGCAAGTGTATTTGGATTAAAGTAGATCCTGGATTATATTTAAATTCAAAAAGTGATCTTGTGCTTAAAAAGGTTGGGGACCACTGCTCTGTGCTGCCACCTCTCTATGAGAAGCAGCAGTAGGAGAGAGCAAGTGGCTCTCGCCTCCTCCCCCCTTGTTGCCTTTGATAGAGAGGCTGTGAGGGGGAGGAAATGTGTGTCATTGATAGAATTAACCAATAAGCCCTGGTTTATAAGTTAATCACGTAGTCAACTACACACTGACATCCTTAATCTACAATAGTCTTTTTTCCTTAAAATTCTCACCAGTGTACTTCTACCAGCAGGAGCTATAGCACAGACTGGGCAAAGGACAACAGTGGCAAGTTTGTAAAACCCATCTTGTCTAGATCTAAGCAGGCTCAGATAATATGGTTGTTAAAACTGCCCACCAAAGCCTTGCCTAAACTAATAGTTCCCAAACACTGGACCGGTGCCAGGCTGCAAATTGTTGGCTGCCGGGCCGCAGCACAATGCCAAGCCACACCCATGCCTTGTTGATTGGGTCAACAAGAATTAGGGATGTTAAGGACTAGTCGACTATCCGATATGAGGTTACTCACCTGGATAGTAACTGACGTTCGAGATGAGTGTCCCCATGGGTGCTCCACATTAGGGTTGGTGTGCTGGAGCCAAGCTTCAGAGCAGAGATTTCATAGCAGTGTCCCTGGGTCTTGCACACGAACAGTCGCACACTGTTAGTCTACAGGTATTGTGCGCATGCGCGAGCCACTCTCCTCCTCCCTCCCCCCCCGCCCCCGAGTTCCTTCTCTACCCTGAAACCATGGCTTAGGAATGCCACGATCCCGAAGTAGAGGGGAGGAAGGGAGGGTTATGGAGCATCCAGAGGGACACTCATCTTGAAGAACGTCAGTTATTATCAAGGTGAGCAATCTCCTCTTCGAGAGAGAGATGTCCCTGGGGGTGCTCCACATTACAGGACTACAAAGCAATTCCCCTTTAGGGAAGTTGGGACTTCAGATCTGGCAGAAAAGCATGGAAAGAACTGCCTCAGCTAATTTCAAGTTGGAAAGAGGTCCCTGTGAAAGTGCATAGTGCTTTGCAAACATGTGGTCAGAGGACCATGTGGTGGCTGCACAGCTGTCTCTTATGGGTTCGTTCGTTCGTCCATCGTGGTCGATGAAGACCTCAACACCACTAAGTGCTTTGAGACTGGATACAGTGTCCGAAGATGACTTATCAGGCCAATTCGGGCACCAAATGTCCTGGAACATGTCAGGCAGACATGTGTAGGCATTGCAATCGTTGCACTGGTAGCTTTGGACTTGCACAGCACGCGCTTGTTGTGCTTCAGAGATGCGCCTTGTTTCAAGAACTTGGCATCCCTTGTGAATGAGACTGCACCAGGCAGGGCAGTTGTGTGCCAGCGATTCCCAGGTGGTTGTATCAATTCCAAGCAACTTCAGGGAGACCTTGAGTGCGTCTTTGTAACATTTCCTCTGTCCACCACGCGAGCGTTTACCAGTAGAGAGTTCCCCAAAAAGGAGCTGCTTAGGTATACGTTCGTCCGGCATACGAATGACATGACCTGCCCATCTAATCTGTGCAATCATCAGCAGGGTGTGGACTGACGGTAAACTTGCTCTAGAGAGAACCTCAGCGTCTGGTATTCTGTCTTGCCATCCGATGCGTAATATTCTGCGAAGACAAGTCATGTGGAAGTGATTAAGCTGTCTTGCATGCCTTCGATACACAGTCCACGTTTCACAGGCATACAGGAGGGTGGTAAGTACCACGGCTCTGTAGACCTTCAGTTTTGTTGCTTGGCTGATTCCTCGACATTCCCATACAGTGGGGCACAGTCTACCAAAAGCAGAACTTGCCTTTGCTATTCTGCATGTGACTTATGTCAATGTTAGCTGTATGGGAAAGAGTACTGCCGAGGTAAGTGAACTGGTCCGCTGCCTGTAGCATCCGCCCTGTGACTGTGATTGCGGGTTTTGTGTACGGTGCATAAGGGACAGGCTGATACATGGACTTCGGTCTTTCTGCTGTTGATGGTGAGTCCAAAGTTGTCACAAGCTGTGCAGAACTTGTCCACACTGACTTGCATCTCTGCTTCAGAGCCAGCATACAAGGCGCAATCATCGGCAAACAAGAAGTCTCTCAGAACAGTCTCTTTTACTTGATCTTTGCCGCGCGCCAACTTCAGGAGAAGTGTCAGGAGCAGAATCATGAACTTTACACAACTTTTGTTGATCTCACGAAAGCCTTCGACACTGTCAGCCGACAAGGTCTGTGGAGGATCATGTCAAAGTTTGGCTGCCCCCCTAAATTTATTCAGATGGTACGCCAGTTTCATGATGGCCAGAGTGCTAGATGGTGGAGAATTTTCTGAGGCATTCCCAGTCACCAATGGCGTCAAACAGGGCTGCGTACTTGCACCTACACTGTTCAGCATCATGTTTACTGCTATGTTGAATGATGCCTTCCAGGACAGTGTTGTCGGAATCAGCCTTAAGTACACAATGGACGGGAATCTTTTCAACCTGAGGAGACTTCAGGCTATCACCTCTTATGGGTACTTTACAAAGGAAAGCTATCGACTCTGGTTGGCGTGCCCTTATGTTCCCTGAGGGAGCACGTCTGACTGTGCATAGCAAAGCTTGATGCAATCCAAAATCCAGTGGGAGAGTCTCTGTGATGAGATGGCCTGGCCCCTATTGTGGTTTGCTATTGAATAAATCATCTGGAAGACGCAGAGAACAGTCCCATTCTCTGCAGATAAAAGGAGTGCTCTGTGTAGGTCAAGAGTATGCATTTTCATCTCAAAAGAGTAGACGTGTGGTTTGGGGAAGAAGTATTGTCTGATTGATACGGAAGGATGAGTGTACTTTGGGTAGTAACTTGGGATGGGTACGTAAGTGACCTTGTCTTTAAAAAAAGATGGTATATGAAGGACCCGCTGTTACGGCTGCAATCTCTCCTACCCGTCTGGCCAAGGTAATGACTACCAGGAAAGCCATTTTCATTGCCAACTGTAATGAGGTGTTTGCCACTGGTTCAAAGGGAGGCCTAGTTAGAGCATTCAATACTAAATGCAGGTCCCACGGTTGCATTGGTGGATTGAGATCTGGATAAAGTGCCTACAGGCCCTTTAAGAACCTCTTGGTGAGTGGATGAGCAAATATGGACGAGTAGTCTATCTTGGAGTGGAACATAGTAATGGCGACAAGGTGAACTTTAATGGAGCTTTTTGTGAGGCCTGCTTGTTTAAGATGTGGAAGATAGTCGAGGATAGTAGGTAAAGGGGATGTTGAAGGAACCAACTGGTGACAAGGCCACCATGTCGAGAATCTTTTCCATTTCTGAAGGTAAGTCTTGCAGGTGCTCTGTGCCCTACTTTGTAGGGCAGGGGTGGACAATAATGGTTTGCTGGGAGCCACTTCAAAAGTTTCCGGGCCCCACCGGAAAGGGCAGGGCCGGAATACTTCCTGGTTCCCCACCCCAGACCATGATTGGCCTGGAGGTGGGGGGAGCACCTTTACCCGCCCACCTCCCTCCCTCCCCCCTAGGAGCCCATGCCCCTGGCTGGAAAGAGACTTCCCACGCTCCCCTGCCCCCAGGCCTTAAAATTGTTGCAGATTGTCTGCTGGTGGGGAAGGCGATATCTGGAACACCGCTTCGTCCTGTCTAGTGGATCTGGGTTCATGTGAGGAGCTCTCCGAATCGGAGTGAGGTAAGTCACTGTGATCGTTAGAACCCGTTTGAGATATTACTGAGGGTGGGTGAGCAGGTGAAGACTGCGCGGATATTGTGGGGGAGCGCCTAGAGGTGTGCTGATGTTGTGATGTAGAAGTTGTATGTCTTGAATGGCAGGCATGGGACAGGCATGGTAGGTAGCCTTGCCATGTATCCCAGGGGACCCATGGAGGCTGGAACTGTTGTGGAGGATACAGCCACTGTTAGACCACATGGGATGTTGTTGGAGGGAATGATCCCTGCATGGAAGCCAGTGATGGAGAAGGAGAGGAATGGCGTGATGAGAACCTACTCCTATGCCCGCTGCCATAATCAGTTCTTGGGAAGAGCGGTATAAGAGAGGAGGGAATACCTTGTTGCATAGTAGTGTGCCCCTGGGAGTAAGACACTACTGTGGAGTATGGTGAGCAAGCTCCTGCTCTGGTGTCTGGCTGAGAACATTTTTGTAGGTGCCGCTGTTTCTGTTATGCCGACTGTTGCGGCACGTTTGGATTTTGCCTCAGCTCTTCTGGCTGGTGCAGGCTTGCGTTTCTCCACGGTGCTGGAGACTGACACCACCAGGGAACAAGAGGTTCCGGGCAATGCTGACAGTGAGCGTGCCAGGGAAGACCGTGCAGTTTCAGAGCCTTTGCAGGGTTCCCCGGGCTTTTGCTGTCCCTGTGAGTCCTCTGGTTTGTCCTGTGAGGGTTGAAGGGACTTCTCACAAAGAAGGGTTTTAAGCTGCATTTCGCATTCTTTTCTGGCCCTGGCTGGCATTTTCAGGCCGTGAGGGCACTTATGTGCTGCATGAGACTCCCCCAGGCATTTAACACAGGAGACATGGCCATCTAAGATAGCCATTGAGTATCTGCATCAGTCACATCTTTTAAAGCCAGGGGAATCTGGCATGTTGAAGGAAAGAGCCACAACCACGGTTGCCTTACTTTTTTTTTTTTTTCCAAAAGAGTAACGAATGTTGAAACTAGTGATAACTGACTAAACTATGAGGTAAAAGTCTAAACTAATTCTATTAATCTTGTTTTCCTGTCTGGAAGAAGAGCGCTGCTCTGATTCCATCTTCAGCCGAGGATGGTGAAAAAGGAACTGACGAGACTCGCGCCACAAACAGCGGGGATGCAAGATGCTGGGTGTGCATGAGCGGCACAAGAGGCACTGCTCAGCAAAATTCTCCGATCCCCAGCACGAGGATGCATCGAGACCTCATTGGAGCACCCACTGGGACACCACTCGCTGAAGCAGCAAATGCGTATCAGATAGTCAACTAGTCGATTCCTTCCCCCTTGCTGTCTATCGGGGGAGGATACTTCAAAGCAGCAGTGCTGCACAGCTGAGTGGAGCTGGCTCCTTTGAAATGCCACCTCAGCATTTGAAAGGGACAGCGCCGCATAGGTGAGCCAGGGATCAGCCATGCAGAGCTGCTGCGTGGAGCCTGGGGTCAGCTGGGGACTCCCCAGCTGATCCCGGGCTCCAGCACTGCATTTTTGTGGAATCTGGGATCAGCTGGGGAGTCCCAGATAAATGACAGATAAAAAAAATCACAGCCTTTGAAACCAAGCTGAAAACTGGGCAAATGTGTGAATAGGGGAATTTGACATGTTTCATACTTGTGGATTTTTCAGAAGCTCCTGGGCTTTCCAAGTTAGTAAGTGAACACCTGAAGTCACTCTTGGACACATTTGAGCTGTATTTCCCAAATTCAAAAGATCCAAGAGTCGGGAAAGAATGGATCCACGATTTGTTTCTTCCTGCCAACAAGATGCCGTCCTTGCCACTGATACAAGAGGATCAGTTTATTGAGCTGGCATGTGATGGACGACTTAAAACTTCATTTAATGCATCCTCATCTCTGTCGTCCTTCTGGATTAAAATAAAGGGTGACTCAGCACCCTAGTTCTGAAGACCTTGCTACCGTTTCCACGTACATACCTTTGTGAAGGTTTTTCTGCAATGACTACCACCAAGACCAGACATCAGAATAGGCTTGATGTGAGAAACACACTGCAAGTCTCATGGTCAAGCATAGTGCCTGATATAACTTGCTTGTGTTGGGCAAACAGGCCCAATGATCCCACTGGTATGATCTCATCATTAAGTCATACATTTTCATGTTATTTAGCTAGACTAGCTAGTGATATCTTATGTATGATTTTTAACTGTCGGGAAGTAAAGTATTTTGGGAAGTGATCTCTTATGTATGGTATGATTTTCAACATACCATATGTTATTTCATGAAAATAAAATACTCGGGTTAGCTAGCAATGTGTTATGATTTTTTTGAAGGTGAAAAGCAAATATTTTGGGGAGGAGAATAATAAAAAAATCCATTACAATGACATGTACTGTGTGTGCACAGATGCAATGTGAAACACCAATGACCTATTAAAATTAATTACCATAATGAATATGCAAATAAAAAATAAAATGTTTCTGTAACCATCTGCCAATAGTTTTTGAATGAGTATGCCAGTCCAAGGTATAAAAAAAAAGGTTGGGAACCACTGGTCTAAACTAATGCTCCTAACTTTGCTAGTGGAGCTGTACAGATGTAGTATATTTTACAGGATAAAGCTGGTGTAAAAATCCCTACTGTGCAGCTGTGTCAAGTAGCATTTTGTTAGCTAATCGAGTAGTCAATGGAATTTCTACACAGCCAGCCCAGCTCCTACTACATTTAAACTGCAGAGCTGCAGCAGGGTTAGCTTCCAGGGGGTGGCGCCAGCTGGGACTGGAGCACTCCTGGCTCATGCCAGACCCCCAGTCTCTGTGCATCTACTTTTTAAATATAGAACTGCACAGGTCTATCAGCACAAAGCAACGAGATGTGCCCATATTTCCACGAGTGTTCTAACAATACATAGGAATAAATGTCAACAGTGGAAGTGTTCTGAAGTGACACACACAACCAATTGCTTGGTCATACATTGCTTTGGTACAGTGATTAACAGATTTTGGGACAGTTAAGCTTTTTTTCTACTGCAATGATAAGTAACATCCTGGCAATGAAATAAACTACCAGTAGCTCACGGTGTTGACCTAAGCAGCAATACACAATATCAGTTTTCCAGATTTTCTTTTTTCCTAGAGTGGTAAGACAGCAAAGTAGGGCTGTCTGATACAGAGGCAGTAGTGCAGGGGACTAGGCAAGAGCTGATTCATGCACGGAAGCTGGTTTAAAAACTAGCCCCCGCCTGCCTCCCATGACCAGAGGCTATGCCAGCATCCCACGGAATAGTCTTTCCATGAGGAACTCATGGTCCCAGACAGGGGCTACTGCCACCCCACACTGCTGCCTCACTATCAGAGGCAGCAGCACAGGGTGGCAGGAGACTCCTGTGAGTCGGGCTGGGAACATTTTAGTAACCATGTAACCACTAAGAATTATTGTGGTTATACAATTACTAAAATAAATAATTTCTAACATCCTTATAGCAAAGCTACTTTTAGTTGTGAAACATTTATATCTAAATTAATAACCAGAGAGGTTCTTCTGTAAAAGCATTAGTGTTTGTAGGATCAGCTTTACCTGCTGTACTGACACGTAAACCTATTCCTAACTCACCACAAGCTTCTTCTGTAGCTGTCATATGGTAATTTTGTTCTTGTTCTCAATTTTTATTAGAATAAAATTACCAAATGCAAGCTAGCAACTTATTAGAATTAAGTCAAGAACCACTACTCAGATCCTAAAAATCACCAAAACAGTCCACCAAAGCACTTCATCGTGCCCACGGCCTGCTTCAACACAACATATAAATGGCTGATTCATTAGCATTTAGTTGTCATTCACATTGTTTTAATTTACACACGTAAATAGACACTGCTGTAGAAAGAATCTAATTCATGCAAAGCGGAGATGTTAAATTGCATTTAATCAACCAGTTGATGAAGTTTCCATTGACTAGTCGATTAGTCAATAAGCAGGGGAAACTGCGGCCCCTCAGCGAGGTTAGCTCCCCAGGGGCACCAGCAGTTTCTTGATACATTTAAAAGGCTGAAGCACAGCTTGGGCGAGTCTCCTAGGTGCAAGCTGGGACAGCAGATTCCTGGCTCATGTCCAGTCCCAGCTATGCCTCTGCCTCCCCTGCCCCCCAGGGAGATAGCCAGCTTAAAAGACGGCTCCCCTAGCACTGTCTCCAGCACCAGCGCTCTCTCCCCCGCCTGGTCCCCCACCCCCATTGCTGCCTCTCTGATAGAGGTAGCAAGGGGCCGGAGAAGTGACTATCCAAGTCACTAGTCGATTATCCAATAAGCATATGCTTACTAGATAGTCAACTAGTCATTTATCCCTAATGCAAAGTAAGCTGATCGTAAAATAAGTCAATACAGGTTACTTCAAATTTTAAGATGTAGAACCTGTTAGGCCCACAAAAGATTTGGGTGGCTTAGCTTTATGTAGCCCTCCTCTGTAATATGGTTGGGCCCCGCTGATATAGGGCTAAGTTGTGTCATCTGTTCAACTATTAAGTTAATTGCTGGAATCCACCTTATCTACCCACAGGCCTATTCATCACTCCTCACTCAGGCAAAGCTCCCCTGAACCACTAAGTTAAGCATTTAACCCAAACACTAGGGATGTTAAAATTCATTTATTTTGGTCAATGTGTACCTGCTGAATTTTTCAGCGTGTACATATTTACATGTGGCGGGGTTTGCAGAGGGGGCTCTGCGGGAGCTGATGCACATGGGGATCCTGCTTTAAAGCCAATAAAATTCAGTGTGCATCAGCTCCCAACTGCCCTCCACTGCTGCCTCTGATATAGGGGTGGGGGGCGGGGAGAGCTTGCATGTAACCATCATGGTTAATCTATGAGCCCAGGATCATTGGTTAACCATTTGCACTATCACATCCCTACTGAACACTAATTTTAGAATGCTGGCTTGCTTTCTATTTGCTTTCTATTTGAAAAAAAAAAAAAAAAACCCCACACACACACACACACACACACACACACACACACCCCCCCACCTCCCCCCACACACACCATTTCCCTAGTTGTCCAGTCTTCCAGCCTAAGAAAAGTGTTTCAAACACTCAACATATTAAATACAAAATTAGAAGCCAAAATTCTCCATTTCTCCTTGCCAGTCACCTTTAAAGGAGAACTGATGACCTCCCCCAAAGGAGTCCCTAGCCCAGTAACCAAGCATTTGGTGTGTGTATATATATTTATATATTTTTTCCATATCTAGTTATGCTCTTAAAGTTTGCATTACAAACAGAAGAGCTATTTTGAAGCCAGAACTTGAGCAGCCTATGCACCAAAAATAAAAATATATAAAGCTAGCAATGTAGGAGAAAGATTAGATTGTTAAGTACCATCCAAGGTAGTTGCTAACTGTTAGGCATCCAATCTTTCTCCTACATTGCTAGTTTAAAACTTTATTTTTGACTTTTTGGTGCATTTTGTTCTTATTTTTAGTTTTCTGGTGCACTTTTAGAAAGATTGTCTTTTTAAAAGTTTTTTTTCCTGTCTTTTTGGTCGTAAATCTATTGTGTTTCAACTAATAAAAAGTCCAAGGTTCGTATTGATATACTTATGTAGTTTGAGCTAGACTTGTTTCCAAAATTTTTTTTGGAAGGGCTTCTGGAAAGTTCAGTGTGACTGGTATTCGTGTAAGAGTGTTCAAGGTGAAGAAACCCAGAATAAACCTACCATTCCAAATATAAAAGTGAGACAACAGATGAGTACAATTGAGAAAAAGGGTGGGGAGAGAAGGCAATGAACACCAACTGCCCAGCTATGAGAACTGTACACATTATAGCACAAGTAGGCTTTCGGGGGGGAGTTGAAGGAGCTGTGCATGTGGATAGGGGTGCACTTGACAGATAAGGGTAGTGGGGAGCTGTTTGTTGGAACTCTTCTTCATTAGGTCTTCGTAACCTTAAAATAGTATTTGTAAATGTACGTGCAAATGTGGGGTGGGGAGCTAAGCATGGGCTGTGCCCGGGAAGGAGGCTTTTACAAATTGGGAGGTGCGGACTGTGCCCAGGGGTTACAAATCAGGGGGTTACACATGGGGGGGTAGAAGGGTTGTCAGGGGATGCTCAGGACAGGCTGGGGAGAATCATTGGCTGGGGGAGAGCACTGGGCTGGCAGGGCAGCTGGTGGTGGCCATGCAGGTCTCCCCCCAGGGGGCGGGAGAATTATGGGCTGGGGCACACCTATGGCGGGACTGAGGTCTGCTTGCAGCGTGCTCTTACCTGCAGCGCCGCACAGCAAGCTCCTCTCCTCCATGAGCCGAGGCTCACCTGCAACAGCTCCCGCGGTCAAGCCATTGGGGGGGAGGGGGGTGGACGCAGAGCAGGAGCCCGTGCTGGGGGAAGCTGGCTTAAGAGCTGGTTTCCCCCCTGCACCATCTCCACAGAGGGGAGGGGCAGGGGAAGTGGAAGCAGAAGCATAACAGGAAAACAGCAGGAGCAGTCAGAGGCACAGCTGGGATAGCAAGCACCCCACCTCCCCCTTATTGACTGCGTAGTTGATGGAAATTCCATCAACAACTCGATTACCTGATTAATCAAAATGTAACATCCTAGTCCAGTACCTCTGCTGCTTTTCATGGTTTTACTGAACAACTACATGAAGTTAACATGACTCAGGTCAGTTTCACTCTCCTATTCAGAACCCCATGAAACCACAGAGAAACTAGCAGCAAACTGGAATGATTCTTGAGAACATTATTGCTGCAGAGGCAGGTATTCATGTGAGAAAGACAATATTCCCAGCCCCCAAAGACAAGTTCAAATCAAGACCTTTCCCTATTTACAATATATGCAACAGTAACAGAAGTTTAAATATCCCAGTAATGACTAAATCAGATTTTATAATTAGAGTCTATTCAAAGCACTCACTGTTCCAAATGTCTTAAATTCAGCTGCAGGAGTCTAATGCTCCTTAAAAATCAGATTCTTTTTCTATTTTGCCAGCCACCCTACGTTAAATAGCTCCTTGCACGGTTATATCTGAGAACAATTAATCAGTGTTTTGCCTGCAATATAGAAACTAGAAACATATATTCTTTGAAAAGCACATTAAGACAACTTCCCAAACCAGGACCTCCAATCCATTAAAACATCTCACATGTGCAATGCAGGAAATGCTGGGACAGCTGTTTCAACTATGCTTGCCTTAAGACAGCAGGGTTCTTCTGAGCAGTTGTCCTGTACACCAGCTGTACTGTGCTCAACACATGCCTAGTCACTCACTCTATTGCCCCCATCTATCAAACCCACATTGAATCTATTTCATTGTCTAATCTCAGTTCAGAAATTCCTCCTTTCAAAAGAAAACATCTGGAAAGAAAGCTGATTTAAAGACAAAGCAAAGAAAGTTATTTAGTGCACAGTAAGTTTTAGTTTGATTTTTTGTTTTTAAAGCACAAGACTAAGTTCCTCTTGATAGTTACAACCTTAATATCTTCCTTCAGCTATATTGTTTCCTTAAAAGCTGCTCTCATGACATTAACCCCTATGAGGGGAGCAGATGTACCTAGCCACAGGTCAAGCACTATGGTGAAATCTCAGCCTGTCATTAAAACAAATGCTAGTTTATTCATGAAATCCAACATTTATCTTACTGCAGCTCACCTTTCCTAGAGAATGCTTAAACTGAACAATGAATGTCTTAAATGTAGACAAAAGAGGGCCCTTACAGATGAGATCAAGGAGGTCATACCATACATAGAGGATTGCACAGAGACAAATGTGAGAATCTGATAAACAGATGGACAAGTTGAGAGCACCGGTGGAAGCTAACAGGTCTTTAAACTAAGTTTGACAGAAGAGTATAAACAGACAGACAAGGGCAGACTTATACAGCATTTTCAAGGTGACAAAAAAACCTTGCATTTGACACAATCCTTAGTTGGAAAGCCAAACGGAAGAATTCAAAGAGAGTAGTTGTATAAACAAAAAGACGACAAGGAAAAAAGTTTAGTGGCAGCTCTTTGCATGGACTAAAGGAGAAAGCAATGTCTGATGAAAGCAAAAGAGCTTTAAAAAAAAAAAAAAGATAGAAAACCTGCACCTTAGAGTCATAGAATCCTAGAACTGGAAGGGACCTCAAGAGGTAATCAGTCCAGTCCCCTGCCCTCATAGCAGGACCTTACAACCAATAAGAGTACACCGGACCAATGTATAAAATGTAATCGATAATAAGGAGACCTCTTCTAAAGGAGCTGTCAAACGTTAAGTGAGATTTTAGTTCTGGTGGGACCACCAGTCCACCCGTTCATTATTCTTCAGACCAGCAGTTCTCAACCACCAGTCCATGAACCTCTGGCTGCCAGAGCTGACGCCAGCTGTTTGCAGCGGCTCAGCTCCAGTAGCCGTGACTGATTTTGCCCGGCGGTGGTGCTGGGGCTGAGGTAAGATGGTGGTCCGTCCAGGGCTCCGCCCCCCTCTTCTACCCATGGGGTGCGAGACGCATTTGGGGAGGGAGAGGGTACGAAGGAAGAGGGAGTGAACGCACCACCAACGGCCGCTCCCCTGCCCATGTAACAGTAACAGCCACATTCCCTAGAGGGGGCAGTCTTGCTCTGGGGAGTGTGGGGGTGGGGACATGGAGCAATAAGGTGTTGGCATGAGCTGTAAGGGTCAGAGGTAAAAAGGTCAAAAGGCAAGGGGTATAGGTGTGGGGGTCAAAGGGTGTTAGGTACTGAGGAGGAAGAGACTGGGTTGAGGCTAGGCAGACAGGTAACATTTGCATATTCATAATGAAATAAAATGTTGCCAGTCCGTCAAAAGTTTGAGAATGGGTTTGCCGGTCCGTGGTATTAAAAAAAAAAAAAAAAAAGCTTGGGAACTACTGATTCAGACCATTTTAAGAAACTATTTTAGCAACCTTTTAATATCAGAATTAATGGCCAGAAGGGAACGTCAGAACATCCAGCCTGACATCCTGCACATTGCAGGCACTGAACATCTCCATATTAACTCTGCATGAAGCCCAATTACTTGTATGCGATCAAAACATCATTGCTATAACAACGAAGAAACCAGGAATGTAATGCAGCCAATTCTTCACAGACCATCAGAAAATGCTCTACAGACTACAGCCTGTACAGATACCTACAGAATACCTGTATTTTAAAATATCTACAGAGGATCAGGCAACTATACACTTGTTGGAAGGTCTTCAGTCAAAGAAATACAGACTTTAGATCAGAAACAACTAAGGGAACCTTTTTTGATGTGTACACAGCTGCTAAGTGAATACCTGGAACTTGAAAAGTTCAGATAGCTCCTAGCTAGCTGGAGGACTAAGGCCTGCAAAAATGAGAGTGGACATCTTGAGCACATCTCCACCCCCCTCATTGAGGTCCAGACGTATGCTCTGAGAAGCTCAGTCCCACTGGTACTATCCAAAAATGAAGAAGGACTATGACTTTTACTAAGATGCCTCTGTGCCTGGTCCTACAATTTTTGTATCACCTTGGCTTCTCTTTGCCCCATCAGACTGCCAAGAGGGAAATGGAAAAAGTCACTCTTCTACTCTCCAGCATCATATGGCATTTTTGAGCCCCTTCCACTGCCCCAGGAGTTATTTCATTGCACAGCTCCTTGCTTTCCAGCCAATAGCTACTACCAAGATGTTTTGATAGTCATTTCACAGCTCATCCACAGGACTAGCAGTTATATTGGCCAGCCTTACGAACTACATTCTACTGCTGTTTTACAAAAGCTGTGAGGAGCAAAGGTTCTGGAGCTGTCTACAGTAGGGATGTAAAATCCCATTTAATCAGTTAACCAGTTAAATATATTGTTTAACTGGGTAACTAATTAAAGGGGAGGGACAGTGCTGCTCCAGACCCCACCATTAAGGGTGAGGCTTAATGGTTAAACATTCACATCCCTAGTCTAGAGTCAAAAGGTAGTAGTAAGTGCAGCAGTTTTCATATGAAAATATTTTCACAAGCACAAGGAGTAAGCATAGTTTTTAAGAGGAAATACCGTATTGAGAAATGGATGATTTAGGCCAGGGCTACTCAACTTTGGAAGCCCCTGGGGCCACTATGATACTCACAGCAACTTAAGGGGGCCGCAACTTAAGTGTGGTTGCATATTCATACAAGTATATATGCAAATAGCTTCTTTCACACTGATGGGCATGAATACAAAGATTAAGGCAAGACTACACAACACACAGGCCCCATTTGAGTCAGTTCTGCTGATATTAATAAAATGCAATATTTACCCTATTTCCACCCATATGATAGCACTTTTAATGAGCAATGACAGTCCAGAAATTTAACTCCTAAAACACATATCAACAGAAGACATTATATTGACTCGCAATTGTGGAGTGTGTTCCCAGTGGAGGCCATGTTCAAACCATCCCATCCGTGGGCTACATGCTGAGCCCCACATAAACCCAAACCACACTGTGGGCCACAAACTAATAGGCCGCGGGCAGCCCACAGGCCACATGTTGAGTAGTCCTGATTTAGGCCAAGAGTTGCCAGGAAAGACTTCCTTGAAATGAAAATGAAGTGACACTAGACTAAGAATATTTCTCCATCATGCTAAACCAGAGAAATGAAGCTATTCACTCAAAAAATTTCAAGCAATGTCAGGCTAAACCAAATGGAAGGCAATTAACAGCAAAAAATGTTTAAAATTAAATTAGCTTTCAGGTGTTATGACAGATGTGTAAATTATGAGTAAAAAATTTAAGTGAAGGACTGGTATTGAAGAGAAGAGGAATTTACACAAATCAATTATCTACATAGGTTATGGTGTGACTGACTCATTAAGAGTCTTTTTTTTTTTAAACACACTATCACTATTCTAGAAAATTATGGGAAAAACACACTCCACTATTTTGTATATGACTTTAACGTCTCATTTGACATTTTCCTTGATCACTTTAAAAAAATTAGTCATAACAGAAAAACATACAACCTATTTCACCAAAATGCATGACTAAAGCTCTATCTAGTTTGTTTTACAACCAAAAAGGAGGAAGAATCCTAGACACTTTTCTGTCTCAAAACTTCAATTTTAACATTAATTTTACTATTTCTTTCTCCCAATTAAAATACAATTGTCAATATGCTTTTTAAAAAATATTCCTGATTTAACATTGAACCCTCCCCAGGCTCTACAGGTCTGTCTAATGACAATCCTTGCCACCTGAATTGAGTGTGAATCTTTGCCCTAGGAACCCTCCTTTTCTCCTCTAAAAAAGGACTGCCTGCCTGTAGTACTTCATGATACCATGTATTAGGATTGACTCAAGTGCTTCATAATACTATGTATTAAAAACATTACATAAAAGATATACATTGTAAATAAATACTGTACTAAGTAGTCAGATAGAAAAGGTAGTAGTGTGTTAAACAGTACAAGTAGCTAGAAAGGTTATACAAACACTTTAAAGGCTATGTTTAGCACTGCTCTGAACCCACTTCCCTCCCTGCTCCAGGGAGTTCGTAGTTCATACAAGATTCCTCTTCTCTGTCCCAGAGCTGGAAGCTCATCACCAGACAGGAATGCGGGACTGCCAGAGGAAAGAGCAGGGACCTATTCATTCATTCATTCGTTCATACAGTCACTAGCTACAGCACAGGGAAGCAGCTGTAGCACACAGGCAACTGTACTCACAACTAGAGAGAATACAGTGCTCTCAAAACATGCTGTTGCTTTATCTCTTGCTAAGGGAGAAGTTAATATTTTTATGCAACGTTCGTGTGTTGGAAGATCAAGCCCCCGAGGCGGGGGGGGGGGCGAGACATAACGGCATCGACATCTGTTCCCCACAGTAACGTAGGCCAGAAATAGAGTCAATGGGGGAGTAGAAAGATTTGGGGTGCAGACCAGGAGGCCCTGGCAGCAAGGCAAACGCAGGAACACTCCTTTGCAGAGCTCTATTCGGGAAGAATAACCCCAGCAAGAGACTAGCTGGCTCGTCTCGTAGGACAAGAGCCCAGAGCGCTGAGGGGAGGATAATCTGGGGGCTGATGCTGAGGCCCCCAGACACAAACACGCGAGACAACCAGGGCCCATCCAGGATGGTGCAACTCCCCACACAACGCTGCGACTCGCCTCTCTCTTGCTAGAGGGTCGGAAGAAGGCAGCTTCCTTATCAAGCGCAGCAGGACACAACGGCGTAGAGGAAGCCCAGATTCATTCATTTCCGTTAAAACGCTCCCATCTCAGGCCGCGCTGCAGCCCCCACCCGAGGACTGCGAAAACTAATTAGGGGCTCTTCTCCCCCCCCCCCCAATGAGAGCTTCGCCGGCCCCGGGGGCGGGAAGGGTGTCACTCACCTGCCCAACAGTTGCTCGTGCTCCGTGCGGATCTTGCCCAGCTCGATCTGCAGCTTAGCCCGCTCCCGAGCCGTGTCGTCCAGCGCCCGGCGGGCATCGGCCAGCTCGGCCTCATAGAGCGCCTTGAGGCCGGTGAGCTCCCGTCCGCGCACCTCCTCCCGCTCGGTCACCTGCAGCTGCAGCGCGCTGTTCTGAGTCTCCAGGCTCCGCACCTTGTCGATGTAGACAGCGAGCCGGTCATTGAGATGCTGCAGCTCCTCCTTCTCCTGCAGCCGGGAGATGCGCGTCGGGCTGAGCGGGGTGCCGGCCGCGCTGCCCCGGGGCCGCTGCCCCACCGGCGTGGAGGCCGCCATGGCGAACGGCGGCGGACGAGGGTGCGGAGCAGCGAGGGCGGGAGACGGTGCGAGAGGACACGAGTCGCGGGGAGCGGTCTAGGAGCCCCCGAGCCGAGCAGAGGGGCGCAAGCGGGCGGCGCAAGAGCAGCACGTGCGCGCGGGGGGGGGGAGAGGGCAACAAGCAGGAGCCGCAGCGTGGCTGGGACAAGGGGGGAAAGGAGGGAAAAGAAAGGGCCCGCGGCCGCGCGCGAGTTCAACGAGCGCAGCACGGGCAGGAGCCGCCGAGCGAAGAAGCCGGCCGGCGCCTGGCGCTGCAAGGAGCGAACCCGCCCGCCCGCCTCGTCCGCGCGCGCGCCGCCTCCTTCCCCTCCGGGTCGGCCTGAGAACGAAACACGAAACAGGCGGGCTCCGCGCCCCTCCAATATGGCCGGCGCGCGCTCAAGCTGGGCCCTCCCCGCTCCCGCCCACCACGGGGATGACCACGTGACCCGCCCTTGCCCAATGAGCGGCGAGACCGGCCGGGCTCTGCTCTTTTTTGCAGACTGGAAACTAAATTCAAAAGCCGCCAGCGCCCGCAACTGTCAGCCGGCGTGCGCCTCCCCGCCCCCGCTCCGCGCGCTAAGCGAGACACACTCTCTCTCTCTCTCTCCCCCCCCCCTCCCCTCGGGTATCCCAGCCCCGCCCGAACAGAGCAGCCTGGCCGCCTCTTTGTTCCCTCTCTGCTGCCCGCCCCGAGAGAGGCCGTGGTACAGCGACGTGCCGGGCAGTGGCAAGAGAGGCGGGGGGGGGGCTGCAGTATCCCTGCGCTCCTCGTCCCCCTCCCATTGCAAACGCAGCCCCCGCCGCACCCCCCAGGGGCCTGGGGAGCCGCATGATGGCCCTGGTCGTTTCCCTGCTCTTTATGCCCCAGTGCACGTCTGAGTCAGCTGAGTTACCGCGGGGGAGGGGAGGGCTGCTTAGACCTGAAAAAACAAGCCATACCTCACTCGCTCCTGGCCAAGCCGCCCACCCTGACACGCAAACACCGCCCGTCCCTGCACACCTGCCCCTGGCTTCTGCATACCCCGTGGTGCTTTCCTCTGCGTGCCCACACACAACATCACAACCCTGCAACCACACAATCTATCCTGCACACACAGCCATTTCCCATCACCCTGCAAACGATGCAACCTGTCCCTTTTATGCACACTCTCAGGCACTGCCCATCACCCTACAACTCATCCCCCCCAGGAAGTTCCTTAACCCCCCCCCCCAGTTTTGTGTACTAGTTACATGCCAATTTAGTGATTGTTTGGAAATCTGAATTAAAATTGAAACATTAATACGTACTTTAAAAGTATATACGCTGTAAGATAAGATATGTGTATCTGAAAAAGTATAATAGATTTGAAAAGTATGAATATAGACTAGCTTCCTTATTCAGCTGCTACGTCTACACTAGCAGCTTCTTGCGCAAGAATTCTTTTGCGGAAGAGTTCTTGTGCAAAAACTCTTCCAGAAGAGAGCATCTACACTGGCATGTGCTTTTGCGCAAGAGCATCCATGCCAGTGTAGACGCTCTCTTGCGCAAGAAGGCTCTGATGGCCATTTTAACCATAGGGCTTTCTTGCTCAAGAAATTCATGTTGCCTGTCTACACTGGCCTCTTGCGCAAGAACAGTTGCGCAAAAGGGCCTATTCCTGAGCGGGAGTGTCAGAGTTCTGGTGCAAGAAGCCCTGATTTCATACATTAGAATGGCAGTTTACTTGCACAAGAACACGCGGCCAGTGTAGACAGGAAGCAAGTTTTTGCGCAAGAGCGGCCGCTTTTGCACGAGATCACGCCAGTGTAGACACAGCCCTGTTGTTTTTCATGACAATGTCAGTGCATTCATTTTGGTGATGTTGACCAACTTAATAATTTCAAATTATGATTTGTAAGCAAAGTCACAATGAGCTCTCCCTGATAGCTAGTGATGAGTTGGGGGCTGGGGGGAAAGGCTTCAAGACCAGATTGTATTTATAGTCACACCTAATCTACCTAGGTATCCAGCAAACAGAGCTGTGTTGCCCAAGTGATAGATTTTGGCTGGGGTTGGGTTACAAATCACTTGAATGCTGGGGGGGAGGGGGGGATGAAATGTTGTTGTTATTGTATGAGTAAAAGGCAGTAGAACTGTACTTAACCTGTTCTGATTGAGGGTATCAAGAGAGAGGGTGGGGAACAGGTGTTTTGCTTGATGGTCTGTCTGAGTCACAAGTACTATTTGACCTGCCCCTCTCCACTTTTAAAGACAGAGCTGATTAGGCTCCATATATAGTCTTTTGTTTTGTTAAGTGACCACTACAGCTGAAATCACTGATAATCAGGTCTAAGTGCTTAGTCCTGGTGTGGGGACAGTGTTCCTGTGGGTACAGTGTTTTTGTGTAAGAGACAGCCCAGACTGCACTAGCAGCAAGGTTCCCCCACTGAGAGCTCAGCTGAAATCACTGAGAGCTGGGTGGAACCTCAAGAGACCAACTCGCAGAGGTCACAGTGGCAGGTGGTAGCAGAAGGTGATGGCGCAGGGCCATTGGCAACAGAGCGATGGAGTGAACGGTGGCACAATGAACAACGGTGGCCAGAGCGAACAGTGAGCAGCTGGAGGAACAAGCAAGGTGCCTTCTTGCCCCCACCTCGGAGGTGTACTCACGAGAAAGCACCTCTGAACTCTGAGTCTCCACTGACCAAGGACAACACCAGTGAGTGGGGTGAGGTGGAGGGAAAATGAGGGGCACATTAAATAAACATTTATTTGTTGGACTATATTTTAGTGACTGTGCTCCAGAATGCTAGATTTGTGACTAGGAATGGAAACTTATATAAATGTGTTTCCTAGTAGGCCAAGATTTTTAAAATGCATTATTTGCCAAGGCTGTTATCTCACATCTTTGCTATCTTGAGAGGTCATTATGTTGGGGAGTTTCTGTACTAAACATTTTTATTATTATAATTAATTTTTACATAAGAATGGTCATACTGGATCAGACCAATGGTCCATATAGCCTGGAATTTTTCCACTCAAAGGCCTCAAAAACTAACCAAGGTGAAGAACACATCAAGAACCAAGAATATATCAACATGTCATCTGAAGGGTCAAGTGGTGTATCTACATCCGACCAGCCCAAAGCACAAATACACCTACCTACTGAAGAAACAGTGTCTCCAAAACCTAAAGGCAGTTCCCGATGTTTGTTGATCAAAGTGTTCCCATTTATTGAAGTTACAAAAGATGGCTATTGGTGTACCTCTTGCAAAAAAGCTTATGAAGAAGGAAAGCTTTCCAATGCTATAACTGGTAAAAGTGGAGGAGCTTGGTTTTTCAGACCGATCAGCAAAGCCAATGCTGAGAAACTACGTGAAAAGGCAGCAAAACACCAGGCCTCTGGACTACATCAACATGCAGAAAGCCTTATAAGCCCACTTTCAAAGCCAATTTTAGAAGTACTTAATGAGGCTGTTAAGAATGCTGGAGACACAACACAGTTCATGTGAACAAACATGGCTGTGGCATCATACTTTCTATTTAAGCAAGAGATACCACAGACTGGAGGCCAATGTTAAGTGCATTGTCACTTGTTCATCCTGAAGTTGAATGCTGGTTCTGAACAAGACCAGCAAATGCTCACTATCTTTCTGCAGGAAACTCAACTGACTGGCTAGAAGCATGTGGTGCAACAGTGAAAGACTCAACAGTTGAAAAAGTGAAGAACTCTCTCACCACATTCAAAAAATCTGCATACGTGGCTGACGAATGCACCAATGCAAATGGGCATCAAGTATTAAGTCATTGTGTGCATTATCTTGATGTCAGTGGTAGGCCAATAGATGCATTTCTAGATGTTCAAGTTATAGAAAACACATCGGCTGCATCTGTGACAACCCACATCTTAGAAGAGTTAAATGCTTGTCAATTGGACCCCAAACAGATGGTTGCTTGTGCGTTTGATGAAGCTGCAAACTTCTCTGGAAGACATGGTGGAGTACAAGCTTTGCTCAGAGAAAAGTGTAACCCTAATCTCTCCTATACACACTGCAGAGGCCATCTACTCCAACTAGCACTAGTATGAGCTGCAGAATCTTCAAAAGACATTAAAAAAGCTATAAATTTAATGTCTTCATTATATTCTTTTTTCAGCAGGAATCCAAAAAGACTGAATATCTTGGAAAATATAGAAGATACAATGGGACTGAAGTTCAAATTAGTCAAACCTGGGAAAACACGCTGGCTTTCTTATGAGCAATCTTTGGCTGTTGTCTTAAAATTACTCCAGCTGTTATTACTGGCTTTTTGGAAAGTATCTATCAAGATGGGATGGATCTAAGTAGTGAGGCTGGTGTATTATTTTTGCGACTACATTCAGAGAAAGGCTATTGTCATTCTCTCTCTCATAAATCTACTGTTGCAGCCACTTGGGTCATTAAACAATGCCATCCAGGCATCTGCTACAACAGTAGTAGATCTTTGTCCAGCAATAGAAGCTACATTTGGATCAATCAGAGAGCTATCCATTTAAAAAGTACTGGAAAAAGCAAAGATTTCAGTCCAGAAGTTGATTAATGAAGGCATTTATATTGAATCCTTAAGAGAAGAGGACAAGAAGTGTTTGTTAAGACAACTGAAAAAGTACACAGACTTGATTCTTAAAAATCTACAACAGCAACTTCTACAACCTCTATGTAGCCTGTCCTATAAAACACTGACAGTTGAGTGGATCGTACCGGGATATAAAATATATTGAAAGGATAGAGCAGGCCGGGTGGGTGGCGGAGTGGCACTATATGTGAAAGATAATGTAGAATCAAATGAAATAAAAATATTAAGTGAATCAACATGCTCAATAGAATCGCTATGGATAGTAATTACATGCTCCAATAATAAGAAATTAGCAGTAGGGATATATTACCGACCACCTGACCAGGACAGTGATACTGACATTGAAATGCTGAGGGAGATTAGAGAGGCTACCAAAATAAAGAACTCTATGATAATGGGGGATTTTCATTATTCCCCATATTGACTGGGTACATGTCACCTCAGGAAGAGAAGCAGAGATAAAATTTCTCAATGGCCTAAATGACTGCTTCTTGGAGCAGCTGGTGCAGGAACCCACAAGGGGAGAGGCAATTCTCGATTTAGTCCTGAGTGGAGCGCAGGATCAGGTCCAGGAAATAACCGTTACAGGACCGCTTGGGAATAGTGACCATAATATAATAACATTCAACATTCCTGTGGTGGGAAGAACACCTCAGCAGTCCAGCACCCTGGCATTTAATTTCAAAAAGGGGAATTACACAAAAATGAGGAGGCTAGTTAAACAGAAATTAAAAGGCACAGTGACTAGAGCCAAATCCCTGCAAGCTGCATGGAAACTTTTTAAAGACACCATAATAGAGGCCCAACTTAAATGTATACCCCAAATTAAAAAACATAGCAAGAGACCTAAAAAAGTGTCACCGTGGCTTAACCACCATGTAAAAGAAGCAGTGAGGGACAAAAAGGCATCTTTTAAGAAGTGGAAGTCCAATCCTAGTGAGATAAATAGAAAGGAACATAAACACTGTCAAATCAAGTGTAAAAATGTAATAAGAAAAGCAAAAAAAGATTTTGAGGAACAGCTAGCCAAAAACTCAAAAAGAAATAACAAAATGTTTTTTAAGTACATTAGAAGCAGGAAGCCTGCTAAAAAACCTGTGGGTCCCCTAGACGATCGAACTATAAAAGGCGCAATTAAGGACGATAAAGCCATTGCGGAGAAACTAAATGATTTCTTTGCTTCAGTCTTCACGGCTGAGGACGTTGGGGAGATTCCCAAATCTGCACCGTCCTTTGTGGGTGATGAATCTGAGGAACTGTCCCGGATTGAAGTGTCATTAGAGGAGGTTTTGGAACAAATAGAAAAACTTAATGTTAACAAATCTCCGGGACCAGATGGCATTCATCCAAGGGTTCTAAAAGAACTCAAATGGGAAATTGCTGAACTATTATCTGTGGTTTGTAACCTATCCCTTAAATCGGCTTCTGTACCTAATGACTGGAAGGTAGCTAACGTGACACCAATATTTAAAAAGGGCTCCAGAGGCGATCCGGGCAATTATAGACCGGTAAGTCTAACTTCAGTATCGGGCAAATTAGTCGAAACAATAGTAAAGAATAAAATTGTGAAGCATGTAGAAGAACATAATTTGTTGGACAAAAGTCAACATGGTTTCTGGAAAGGGAAATCCTGTCTTACTAATCTATTAGAGTTCTTTGAAGGGGTTAACAAACATGCGGACAAGGGGGATCCAGTAGATATAGTATACTTAGATTTTCAGAAAGCCTTTGACAAGGTCCCTCACCAAAGGCTCTTGTGTAAATTACATGGCCATGGGATAAGAGGGAAGGTCCTTTCTTGGATTGAGAACTGGTTAAAAGACAGGAAACAAAGGGTAGGAATAAATGGTAAATTTTCAGAATGGAGAGGGGTAACTAGTGGTGTCCCCCAAGGGTCGGTCCTAGGACCAATCCTGTTCAACTTATTCATAAATGATCTGGAGAAAGGGGTAAGCAGCGAGGTGGTAAAGTTTGCAGATGATACCAAACTGTTTAGGATAGTCAAGACAGAAGCAGACTGTGAGGGACTCCAAGAAGATCTCACCCAACTGAGTGATTGGGCAACAAAATGGCAAATGAAATTTAATGTGGATAAGTGTAAAGTAATGCACATCGGGAAAAATAACCCCAACTATACGTACAGTATGATGGGGGCTAATTTGGCTACGACAAATCAGGAAAGAGATCTTGGAGTTATCGTGGACAGTTCTCTGAAACCTTCCACGCAGTGTGCAGCGGCGGTCAAAAAGGCAAATAGGATGCTAGGAATTATTAAGAAAGGGATAGAAAATAAGACCCAGAATATCTTACTGCCTCTGTATAAAACTATGGTACGCCCGCATGTTGAATACTGTGTACAGATGTGGTCTCCTCACCTCAAAAAAGATATTTTGGCCTTGGAAAGGGTTCAGAAAAGGGCAACTAAAATGATTAGGGGTTTGGAACGGGTCCCATATGAGGAGAGGCTAAAGCGACTGGGACTTTTCAGTTTAGAAAAGAGGAGACTGAGGGGGGATATGATAGAGGTATATAAAATCATGAGTGGTGTGGAGAGGGCCGATAAAGAGAAGTTATTTATTAGTTCCCTAAATAGAAGAACTAGAGGACACCAAATGAAGTTAGTGGGTAGCAGGTTTAAAACTAATAAAAGAAAGTTCTTCTTCACACAGCGTGTAGTCAGCCTGTGGAACTCCTTGCCAGAGGAGGCTGTGAAGGCTAGGACTATAATAGAGTTTAAAGAGAAGCTAGATAATTTCATGGAGGTTAGGTCCATAAAAGGCTATGAGCCAGGGGATAAAATGGTGTCCTTGGCCTCTGTTTGTCAGAGGCTGGAGAGGGATGGCAGGAGACAAATCGCTTGATCATTGTCTTCGGTCCACCCTCTCTGGGGCACCTGGTGCTGGCCACTGTCGGCAGACAGGATACTGGGCTAGATGGACCTTTGGTCTGACCCAGTACAGCCATTCTTATGTTCTTATGAGTGAGGCACTACCAGCAATGGGGCTGCCATTTGCTCAGGACAGAATAGAGAATTTGAACACAGAGTGGAATATCATACAATGAATGACTGAAGATTTGACTTCAACTTCTTTTTTATCATCACTAGTGGCTCAACTGGATCTTTGTGGTATATTTCTTGGGATGAAAGAAGTAGGAATTAATCTCTTGCTACTCCCAGTCACAACAGCTACAGTTGAGTGTTCTTTTTCATCATTGAATAGAATTTTGTGTTCTGAAAGAAGTTGCCTTCTGCCTGATCATGTTAATGAACTAATGAGCATATCAATTGAAGGAATGGAAGTACCGGACACACGAGAAGCCACCGAAGATGAACGCATTGCATTCAAGAAGTTCATTAAAAGAGTTGTGCAAAATTATAACAAGAAACCAAGAAGGATGTAGAAGTAGTGTTTCATAAAAGGCTTGAGTAGCCAACTTTAATTTGTGTGATTTTAAAACATGAGCTACATCTAATAAAATGGTCATGAAACATTTTTCAGTTTTTACTATGGTGCCATACAGCCCACCTTCACCCTCACGGTCTCACCCCTCATCGGCCCTGACACCCCCCTCCTGCAAATTTGAAGACACCGCCCCCCAATTTAAATTCCTGGGGAAAACACTGCATCCGCCCCATACACCCAGCTACAACCTGTCACCCCACAACCCTTCAACCTACCCCCTTTAAGCCCATCACCCAACCAGTCATTCAGCCTCTTCCCTCTGCACGCACACACAGCTACAGCCTGTTACCCCATGACCCACAAAACCTATCCCCTATACACATGTAAACGGACACATCCCATCACCCGTGACTCACACATTCTATCCCCCTCTTCCCTCACACATAGCCACATCCCGTCACCCTGCAACCCACACAATATATCCCTTCCATCTACCTCACACACACATCACCACCACCACCACACCACTTCTGTGACTAGCCCAGCAGACCTACGAAAATTCACTTTTTTTAACTGAATCTCTTTCATTCAGAAATTCTCTCTTGTGAGACAAAGGTTTTTGCTATATGCATCTCAAGGAGACACCATTCAAAGTTTGTTTTTTTTTCAGTCTGGAAGATATACATATAGTTAGATAAACACTAAGCCTCACTCCTGAAAACACTCAGCTTAACTTTCCTCCAGTACACTCACTGAAATAAATCCTGCTTTTTAAAACAAACAAAAACCATGATTTTAATCTGTTCTAGCACAAGCCTATTAAAGCACTCTACTAAACAGAATCATAAAATTGTAAGACTGAAAGGGACCTCAAGAAGTCTTCTAGTCTAATTCCCTGAAATCAAGACAGGACAAAGTATCATCTAAACCAGTGGTTCTCAAACTTTTTAGCAATATTAGGACCCCCTTTTTGATTTTAAAAAATTTGGGGACCCCATTTTGCCCTTTGCTGAGTCCCCATTCCCACTCATTCTGTCCCACTACTTGTTTTGCTTGCTCTCCCCCCACCCTCACTCACTTTCACTGGGCTGGGGCAGGGATTGGGGTGTGAGGTCTCCGGCTGGGAGCACAGACTCTGAGAGGGGACCAGGTATGAGGCATTTGGGGTGCCAGCAGCACTTATCCTAGCTCCCTAGAAGCAGGCGCTGGGTCTCTGTGGCCCCTAGGTTCATGGTCAGCCAATGAGATGCCATGCACTGCCCCCAGGCCTACAGGCTCTGTCCCTAGAGCTCTCATTGGTCACAGCCCCCCCAGCCAGTGGAAGCTGTGGAGCCAGTACTTGGGCAGGGGCAGCATGTGGAGCCTTCCCTTGTGCTTGGTTGCCGCTTCCAGGAGCAATATAGAACAAGGACCTGCATGCCTGACAGCCCCAGCACACAGGCAGTGTTGGGAAGAGGGGTGGGAAGAAGGAAGGAGTTGATCAGCGGGTCCCACAAACCTCCTTGAGTTCCCTTGCAGAGCCTAGTTTGAGAAATGCTGCTCTAGACCATTCCTGACAATTTCCTATTTGGAAATTTAAGAGCAGGTTAGACAATGACAGAGATTCCACAATCTCCTTAGGTAATTTATTCCAGTACATAACCACCATTACAGTTAAGAAGTTTTTCCCTAATGTTCAGCCTAAGCCACTCTGTTGCAATTTAAGCCCATTGCTTCTTGCCCCTTCATCTCCTCAGAATTTAAAGGGAACTTTCCCCTCCTACTTGTTACAACCTTTTATGTACTTGGAAATTATCATGTCCCCCTCAGTCTTCTCTTTCCCAGACTGAACAAACCTACTTTTTTCCAATCTTCCCTTATAAGTCATGTTTTTTATACCTTTAATCATCTCTGCTGCTCTTCTCTGGATTTTCTCCAGTTTGTCTACATTTTTCCTGAAACATGGCACCCAGAACTGGACACAATATTGTACTGCAATTGAGTCTTAATCAGCACAGACTGGAAAAAATTACTTCTTGTGTCTTGCTTACAACACTACTGCTAGTACATCCCATAAATATGTTTGGATTTTTAAAATTTTTTTTGTAATAGTGCTACACAGTTGACTCATTTAGGTTGTGCTCCAATATGATCCTCACATACCTTTTCAGCAATACTTTTTCCTGGGCAGTCATTTCCAATTTTGTTTGTATTCCACTGATTGGGCCTTCCTAAGTAGAATATGTAAGCATTTCTCCTTGTTAAATGTAATCTTACTTCCTTCAGAACATTTCTCCAGATCATTTTGATTTTTAATCCTGTCCCCCAAGGCACTTGCAACCTCTCTGAGTTTGGTATCATCTGCAAACTTTAGAAGTGCACTCTCTATGCCACTATCTAAATCATTGATGAAGATATTGAATAGAACTGGACCCAGAACTGATTCTTGGGGGACTCCATTCGATATGCGCTTCCAGTCTGACTGAATCACTGATAAGCACTTTCTAGAAAACACTTCCGAGCAGTTATGCACCCACCTTATAGTAGCTCCATCTAATTCTAAGTTTTATTTCCCCAGTTTGCTTTTGAAAACATCATGTAAGACAGTATCAAAAGCCTTGCTGCAGTCAAGATATCTACTACTTTCCCTCATCCACAAGGCTTGTTACCCTGCTAAAGAAAACTATTAGGTTGGTTTGACATCATTTCTTCTTGACAAATCCATGCTGAATGTTATTTATCATCTCATTATCTTACAGGTGTCTGCAAACTGATTGCTTGATTATTTGCTCCATTATCTTTTTGGGGTATTGAAGTTAAGATGATTAGTCTGTAATTTCCCAGGTTATCTTTATTTCCTTTTTTATAGATGGGTAGGATGGTTGTCCTTTTCCAGTCCTCTGAAATCCAGTGGCAGCTGGCCACTGAAGGATTATGATGTTTAAAATGTACACTCTGTAACAAAGGGCATAAATTCTACTGCACTGTTAGTGGATAAGATGAAAAATTCTGGAGCAGCTAAATTCAGCTGTGTTGATTTAGACCAGCTGAGGATTTGGCCCATGACTGAGTTGACTATATATGCTTAAGGAAGTTTTAAATAAGTATATTATTCAGCCCTGTCTATGCTAGAAAAAAATTGGCATTGTTGTCACTGATTCAGGTGCATGCAGCTCTTGTAATACATTCCATGTCCATACAAAAAAAAAATTGCTCCTAGCATTGCAGAAGCATAGCCAAGCACCATGATAGTACCCCTGCGAGGCAACTCTTAACTCCCCTACCAAGACTGAATCAAATTACTTCAGGTACAGAAGGGAACTACATGTTTTGCAGCTAAATCAGTGAAGCCAGCACTCCCATATCCTTCCCACTATGCTTTTTCCTCCCATTGTGTTCCATTCACCTTCATCTTTTTAACCATCCTGCCAGGGACGGACTGACAATCAAAATAGGCCCGGGAAATGGGTTGAAAACAACCCACCTTTTCACATCAAAGATTTTTTTAAAAATTTACTCTTTGACCCCCATTAGCCACGCCCCTGACCCCTATTAGCCACGCCCCTGACTCCCATTAGCCAGGCCTCTGGAGGTAACACTCTCGGGGCAAGATGGACACATGACCAGAAGTAAAAGGTGTCATGTGACCCCCTCTAAGGACTTTTCCCACCATCCTCCTACCAATAGGGATTAGTTTGGCCCCCACCAAACCTCCCTCATGCAACTATCCTGCAATTGCATTAACCCAATGTGTGCGACATTAACGAGGGGGCAGAGAGGCTGGGGGAAGTGTTCCATCTAAGAGTTTCCTCCCATGAGCAGAATGAATTTTGTGTTGTGCACCAGTACTGAGTTCATGTGGCTTGTTTGGATGTGCCACTGTGGCACCCAAGTTATTAATAAATATTGTATAAACCTCTACCTTTTCCCTCTGCTGCCATGTCTCCTTCTCTTACTCCATCAGCTCCCCTGGTGCCTGCTGCCCCCCAACCCCTCACCCTGCTCTGCTGTCCTGACTCCTGCCCTTCTCACTGCCCTCAGTCCTCCTGAGACCTGCCCCCCTCCACCAGCCCTTCTCTCACCCCTGTGCCCACTCCTCCAATAGCCCCACTCTGATCCTGTGAGCTACCCCTCCTCATCCCCTCTAACACCTTCCTCTACACACCTGCCCTGCCTCTCTCCTCTGGTGCTGGTCCCTCCCCTGCAGGTGTCTGCCCTTCTGCTTCACCCCCAGAATCCCGTGGCACCTGCACCTTCCCTTACCCCTGCACCCTCCTGGTGCCTCCCCTTTCCCTCACTGCCCCTGCCCCCTTTGCCCTCTTTTTCCCTGATGCCCACCCCCTCACCACCCTCATGCCCCTGTGCCCTCACACGACTTGCTCCATCCCCGCCTTCCTCATGCCCACCCCTTCTTTCAAGCCTTCTCCCAGCACCTCCCCCTCCCCCCTCTAGCCCCCAATGCCCTTACCCTCTCCTTTCCCAGCATCACCCTGTCCCCCCCTCCCACTGACACCTCTCCTCCTGCCCTTTTCCTCATTGTCTCCACTTGGCCCCCCGGCATTTGTCTCTCCTCCACCCTGTCCCTTGGTGCCTTCCCCTTTCTTCTCCTGACCTGCCCCCCTCCCCTCAGCACAAGCCCCTTCCTCTCCCACCCCTTTCCCCCCCATTTTTCCCCCTTCCCCTCCCCCACCTTCTGCCTTCCAGTTTGCGGGGCTGGAGTCTGTGATCGGGCCCCAAAAGTCCCCGCAGCCCTGGCCCCAGCTGCTTCTGGGGCTCCAGACCATGTGCCGGGCCTGGAGCTGGTCCGCACAGTGCTAGTTTTACTGAAGTCCCCGCACCAGCTTTGGCTCCCATTAGCAGGAACACGGGGGGTAGCGGGATGCCCCCCCCCCCAGACCCGCCATGCAGAGCACGGCTGTGTAAGCGGGTCCGTACCAGAGGTGTAGTGAGGGTGTTTTGCGCCCAGGGGCAAAGGCCAAATTTGTTACTGTGGATCGTATTATGTCCTTTTATAGAAACTTTGCATACTTTTACAGAACATAAAAACTTTGTATTAAGCCTTTTTACATAGAAACTTTGTATCTTGTAGACTTTGTACCGCCCCCCCCCCCCTTGGCTAAACTGATTGTCCCGTTGAGTGAATGGATAAGGCATGAAAGAAAAGCATCTCTGGGCACTTGCAATGGTTGGAGAAAGGTGGAAGCCAGATTCAAGAACAATAAGAACAATGAGACCTGTGAAGTGGGCTCATTGAAAAAAGGCTATTCTTATGGATGCCTTGGGAGTAAGCAGCAAGCGCCTGCTTTTGGAAGGTCCCTCTTTGAAGGTGAATGGGGGAGCATTGCTCCCAGCCAGGGCTGGACGGAGGCATGGGCGAGCCGGGCAGCTGCCCAGGGCCCCAACCGATGGGGGCCGCCTGATGGCAGCTGTAAGGGGTGTGCGGCGTCCCTTACAGCTGCCATCAGGCGCCGTGCGCCCGGCTCCCACAGTGCTGGCCCCACAGCGCCAGCCAGTAGCGCCCTTCCCCCCACGGCTGCGGGGCCCTGCATGGCCCGGTGCACGCGCCAGCAGCGTTGACCGGGCCAGGCTGGGCAGCGCATGCGCTGTGCGCCCCAAGGGCAGGCCCCGGGCTGCGCACCAACGGCCGTGGCTGGCCCGCGCATGCACCGTGCGCCCGGGGCCGGCGCCACGTACCCAGGCCCAGGGCGCCAAAAGGGCTCGGGCCGGCCCTGCTCCCCCGCCCCCCCACTCACTCACCCTTCCTCTGCCAGAGCAAGGCACCCCCAGTGCCAGGGGGAGCACTCCCCCGATCAACCCCTCCCAGCCAGGCACGGAGGAACATACCTTGATTGAAAACTACTGCTCCTCCTACCCAGCTGGCTGCTTCAGCTGCAGTTTGGAGAGAGCCGCTCAGCCGCAGCAGCACTTAGCCGGCCAGCAGCTCCTGGACCCACCCCAGCCCGGCGCCCCCCCGCAGTGTGGCACCTGGGGGCTGGGGGCAACTTCTCCCCCCGCCCCTCCTTCGCTATGCCTCTGGAGTGGGGAGGGAAGGGGAGGGGTGGGGGGGGTGGGAGAAAGGGCCATGCAGAGCCAGAACTCTGGCAGCTGCTCCCAGGAGCGGCTTGCCGGGTTTCCCCCTCCTCCTCCAGCAGCCGCCAGTCGGCCCTTTGGCCGACTGCCCACCGGGAAATTCCCGGTATCCTGCCGGGCCAGTCCGCCCCTGCATTCTGCCCAAGAGCAGCAGAGATTCCAATTATTACTGTTTGCACTTCCCAACAACAATAGGACATATAAATTCAAGCAATTTACAGACCTAATGAAAAATATTCCTACTAAAGCAACTTGGGATTTTCATAATAATAAAACTATTTCATTACAAAATGTTTTATCGCTATTCTTTTTTTAAAAAGAATTCCCTTGACCACTGTTAAAGTGAGCGAGAAACAGAAAGTAAAAGGGAAAAGGGGGCAACCTGTAAAATACAAAAGCCTGATCAGGCCCTATGGGGAGGGGAGGCAGGAAGGCCATTTGTCCTGGGCCTCAGGAGACAAAGGGCTCATCTAGACTACACAGAACAGTCGAAAGAGGATATGCAAATTCCACAGGAATTTGCATATCTTCTTCCAATCGCACTTTCGAAAGCAGAGCTTTCGAAAGTGAAAATAGTTTAGACGCGGCTTTTTCGGCGGGGGAGTTGCCGAAAAAGCCGCGTAAACCTCATTTTTTGAGGAAGAGCGGCTTTTCAACAAAGGGTGGGGGGTTCGCTGAAAAAGCCGCATCTAAACTACTTTAACTTTCGAAAGCTCTGCTTTCGAAAGTGCAATCGGAAGGTATGCAAATTCCTGCAGAATTTGCATATCCTCTTTCGACTCTTCCGCGTAGTCTAGATGAGCCCAAAGGGACCTCAAATTTTGACATTTCTACCAAGTCATTTCCATTTATTGTACACTTTGCAGTTATAACAGAGATAACAAAAGAAGCTATATATATCTGCAAAAAATTGATTTAAATCATTGTGGGACCTTGAGCCCTTGCCAAATTTTTCAGTCACAACAGAGTTTTCATCTGCATGACTGGAGTAGCTTCTGTGATTAGTGATTCTACATTATGAAATGCCATTTAGAGTCTTTGCATAGTTTAGAGGTGTTGAAAGTCGCAAATAATTCTGTTACTGTAAAATGATTTTGACTGGTCTGAGGGTGATTAGATATTTATCTAGATATTGATTACATTAGATATTTATCTCTGCATGGGAGATTTTCATATTCCTGTTTTTTCTTTTGTGTCTTCGTATACAATAACCATATCAGGCTCAGCTGTAAGCTACCTCTTCATCCAGTTTCACCCTTAAAGGCTTTTTTGTGATAATACCAAACTTTTAATTCTAATTATTAAATAAACTTTATAGCTAGTCTGGCAATCACCCCATGTTCATATTCATAATAATGCACCAGTTAATAGAGGAAATTAATAGCAGGAACATGTTAGCAGACAAATTTTCAAGACTTTGAAATAAGACTATAAGGATCATAGTAAATAAAACCCCCAAACAATTATTATATAACATTAATTGCAAAGTATATACAATTAAAATTTTGTATAACCAATAGCCTTTAGTCAATTAATGTATTGTGTGTTTCTGTGTTTTTAAAAAGAACCCTTTATAAAAATGAACTGAAGATCTGAAAGTGGTGCAAGTAAGAGAGAGTTATTTTTCAAATGCATCAGTACTGTCTGATCCATCTGGTTGGAGCATCAGTAGAGGTTGGAGAAAGTTGAAAGACCGAATACCTGCACATGAAACTTCAGTATTGCATAAAGATAACTACGTTACATAGAAATCAGCTAGTAAGGCAGCACTTGCTGAGTTCAATTGAAAACTTGCTCCTGAGGGAAATAAATACAAAAACTGATAATTGGAAAAAACTCCTCGAATACATATTCAATATCATTCTTTTTCTTTCTGAATGGGGATTGGCTTTGTTTGGTTCCAGTCAACGTAGGTGACCCTGCAAATGGAAACTTTCTTGGTATATTTGAGCTTCGTAGCAAGTATGACCCCCTTTAAACATGTTTGTGAATCACAAGAGAGCAGAGAATGCATGCAAGTCCATTATCTGTCTACCAGAATACAAAACGAGTTTATTGAGCTGTGTGGGACATTCGTGCAAACAACAGTTCTTAAAGAGATATGACATGCAAAGTGCTTTTCAATTATTATTGATGCAATTCCAGACTGTTCTCATAAAGGACAGATGCCCTTGATTGTTCAATATGTTAAAATTGCATGAAGTTCAAAACTTTCAATTGAAGAACGATTGATGTTGTCCGATATTTTCATGAAAAAAATGGAAAAGAAATTGATGGTTGTGTATTAGAAATTCTGGAAGGCTTCAAATTAAATTTTCAAGTCTGCATTGGCCAAGCCTATGACAATGGATCCAATATAGTTGGGAAGTATAACAGAGTACAAGCAGTCCTTCATGAGCAAAATCCAAACTGTATTTTCTCTAGTTGTGGCAACCACACACTAAATCTTGTTGGTGGTCATTGTGCTGAATCATACAAGGAAGCAATCACATACTTTGGACCAATTCAGCAACTGTACAACCTCTTCAGTAGCAGTCCTCGAAAGTGGGAAATTCTGAAGCAGCATCTGCCTGTTTCCTTTATGACATGTCAACAACGAGATGATCAGCACAAATTGATGGAGTTAAACCAGTTGCACAGCATTTAGACGCTGCGAGAAAGGCTTTAAATGAGCTTGAATCTCTTACACTGACAACACAGGCTTGCATTGAGCTTAAGTCAATTCAGAAGTATACATCCACATTTGAATGCTTTTTAATGTTGTCCATGTGGATGAAGATGCTAAAAATGATCCATGAAACTAATATTGTAACTGAAACATGCAATGCTACATTAGATGTTGAAAGGGGTAACATTGAACAACTTCTTAAGGATATTCAAAAGACTCATGAACAATGGGACACAATCCTTTCTGACTCTAAATCAGTAACACAGGATATTGATATTTCATCTGAGTTCTCCACCAATCATAGCCTAGCATCTCAATCTGATGCAGAATGGCACTATCGAGTCAATGTTGTTGTTTTTTGGGGGGATTTTTTGTTATTACTGACTCCATCAAATCTGGTCTTACATGTCAATTTGAGACACTGGGACAAATTTGTATCCTTTTCGGATTCCTTTGGGAGTTCAGAGAACTAAGTGACAAAGAGCTATATTCAGCAGCTGAACAGTTTCAACAAAGGTACAACAACAAAATTTCAAGAGATCTCTGTGACGAGATCATCTTCCTGAAACATATACATTCCACCAACTTTAAATTGGACTGCAAGCCAAAAGAACTGCTTCAGAAATATTCAATCTCGGCTTTTCGACTGTATTTCCTAATATCACAATTGCATTACATATTTTTGTCAGTATCCCTGCATCAGTGGCTTCAGGTGAATGAACATTCAACGTGTTAAAACAAGTAAAGAACTATTGTTGTTCTACAATGGGACAAGAGTGTTTGAATAGGCTTGCGATCCTTAACATTAACAGTGATGTTGCACATAAATTAAATTTTTCTTCAATTATAAATGAATTTGCACACAACAAAGCCAGAAAAACATTCCTAAAATGAAGAGTTTTGCTTGTAGTGGAAACTCACAATTAAAGTTGCATTTTTAATATCATGCTATTGCTATAATGACTTAATTGTTAATAAATAAATGTCTCAAGTGTTCATTTTCATGGTTTTTTTTGGTTGTAGTATAACCCTGTGGATGAGAAGTTAGATACATCGGGGGGCTAGGGCTGAGGCTAGGGCCTCTAAATTCAAAGTGGCCTAGGCCTTTGTCATTCTCTGAGAGGGCCTAGTCCTTATTCCAGTCTGGATTACTTCCTCAAATGGAAATACCTGGCACTAGAAGGGGGTTGCGTGACAAAAACTCTAGTCTCTAGAGCTTCCCTAATCATTTCACGTGTTTGCTCTTCTATAGTATGAGCCATGGTTCTGCCTGGGCTTTCCAGTGATTCTGCTTGGACAGGCCTCGGCAAAATACGGCCCACCAAGCCACCAAATCTGGCCTGAGGACGCTGTGGGGAGCCTCAGGCAGGCTCCAAGCTTCCTGCTCCCCACCCGCACACTGCTCAGAAAAGCAGCTTCTGTGCGTTTGTTTTAAAAACTGTGACCCCTGAGGGAAAGGCTTCAGGCTCTGTCCCCTCCTCCAGTACAATGGCATTGGCCAGTTTCTGGCCAGAAACCAGCAATGGGAGCTCCCTATTTGAATAACAGTCAGCACACGAAGCACCATGCCCCCTCTTGTCTAGCTCATAGTTGTGTACACACACACACACCCACACCCACCAACCCACCCTCGCGCAGGGGCAAGACAGGCTCCCTGCTTGCCTAAGAAATGTGCTTGGCTGCTGGCCGGGAGTCTCTTAGGTAAGTCTCCTGGCCAGAGCCTGCGTCAGGCACCCCAGCCCCTCCCTCCCCCAATCCTCTGTCTCCCACTCCACATACCCAAACACTCTGCCCCCTCCTGCAGCCATATATGCAAGAGCTCTCAGTGGTGAGCCCCTTATTTGTCCACTCAGCCACTTCACTGAATTAAAGTTACTTTAAATCCTCTAATGAGTAGTTGGCCAGTCCAGTGCCCCAGGTCTCAATCACCTCCTTCACCCAAACTTCCTTCCAGACCCCACTCTCTCTCCTGCACCCCAGTCCCTTACCCCAACCTCTCTTCTGCACCCAACGTTCATCCCAGAAACCACACTTCCTCCATTAATATGGAAGAGTGCAGCCCTCGACCACTTTCCAAAATCTTGGAATGGCCCCCCATCAAAAATTATTGCTCACCCCTGTAGTAGGAGATAGTCTGCATGTTAACTGTGCCAGTCCCAGGGTTCTGGTATTTCGTTCCACCGCCTATACACCTGCACCGGGAGGCTGTTTCCAAGACTACCTTTGAGAGATTTCCCACTCATCAAGGGCTTCCTTGATTAACAGGGTAACATAGTTCCCATGGATAATGGCAAACAAGTTATCCAGTAATTAGCACCTTCATTTTCTAACTCCTCTCCCTCTCTCAACCTTTCTTCTGTCTTTTCCAGTTTTTTGAAATCAGCAGAGCTGCTGAAAACAGTGAAAGCAGCAGAAAAAAAAAAAGCCATAAAATGTGATTGCATCTCAGCAGCATGTTCTGCAACATAAAATTGATAGCAAAATAGGATTACAGCATTAGGTAGTTTTACACTGCAGCCGGCACTACAGTGGAAGGGTCAGCGTGCACAGGCAACATAAGATCCAAATGACATTTGGGATATTTATTGGAGGAAAAAGTGACGGCCCTGGCAATGTTTAATGTTGGCTCTAATTAAATATGTTTCTTTTTTTTTTTTTTTAATCCCTTAGTCTTCATTATATCAAGGAAGTAATTTTCCCTCACAAGCCTTTGTGGTTCTGTATTTTTGGAGCACAGAATACCTAGTTTGCTAAGGAAGCTCGGAGTTGGTATGTTTTCGTTCACTTCCTGAATATTTTTCATCCTGATATGTTCCTTATCCCTTAAGGAGTCCTAATGATACTCAATTTGTTTCCAGCTATAATCTGTAGCTTGTCATTGGGACCATGACATTTTAGCTCCCCATCTTTTCATCTGAGGAGAAATTAGATGGGTACTCTCTAAAATATTGGGTTAGCTGATTGTGAAAAATTATTGTGGTGGCATGTGGTCAGATCAGTTTAAAGAACAAAGATTTTTCACACCCAAGTCAATTGTTTCAGTCTACCAACTCCCATTCCCAGGGTTAAAACTCAGACTAATAAAAAAACAAATGGCACAGCAGAAGGCGATGTTTCCTCCATATGTAGACAAAGACAATGCATTTTGCTAAAAGAAATCCTGCAATCACCACACCACTGGATTAATAGTTGCTATATGTATGTGAATTATAACACTGGGTGACTTTTCAAATGATCATATCATCAGTTAGATTTTTACGTTTGTTATGTGCACAGGTCTGAAACTTCTTGTTTGTCCTTTTAGAGAGATCTGGTTCATCTTCTTCAGTCAGAATGGAAAAACAGGAAACTCTTTTTCATTCTTTTAAGTTGTGCCTCAGGCTAGTATTAGATCATTATCAGACATGTTACACATTTTTCTGTAAAGCTGAACATTGTAATGTACCTCTTGGTTCTGAGTACCATATTCCTGATATGGGGCACATAAATTGTACTGTAGACCTCCTTGGGAGCCAAAAGTGAAATTCCTAAATCAACCAAAGGAGTTGCTATTGAGTGACCTCATAGGCATAAAGGAGCTGAGGACACTGACAACTCAAAGCTTCTAGACTGCTGGCCAATGGAACCACCAAATTCTTCCCCATACACAAACCCTATCCAATCAAGAAAAAACAAGGAATACCATGCTTATCTTGTTTGTTTACAACTTACATTTTTTAAAATTTCATTCCTATTATAAGTAATTGAGTGCTTTGGCATGCTTTACAACTCTTATAATAAACGTATACATTATATACTCAAATATCATTCTAACTGCATCCATAGTTGAATATATTTATGGTTATTATGGTTATCATAAATTGTAGAAACCATTACATACTTGCCAGATGTTTCCTAAACACATTCTTCTGTATTTGTCAAACCATGCTATATTAATTCTTTCTTGCTCTAAATTTATAGAATTTCTGTCTAAACTCTGTGGTACTTGTTCCTTTAATCTTTAACTGGAAAACTTTGCATTCATGCTGCTGTTTATAATTAAATTATTGGCTTGTATGTTGCTATAAATAAAGTAATTTCTAGACTCAGGACATGTGTGTAGAAGTTTTGGAAGATTAGCAGTAGTTTTTATAATCTACAATAAATAAACTATACTTATTTTTATCAGTTTTAACTAAGAGTTATTTAATTAAATAATTGGAACTAATATTTTCCTATTTACCTTTTAAGAAGTTAAGAACCAAATACTGTAGCTCACTTGATCAGAAAATGGGTTGTGACTTTGAAGCTAAGTTTTACGTAAGTATTTGGGAAAGAATATTCCCAGGAAGATAAGCAGTGTGTTTGGGCAGTTATTTTAAGTGCCATGTTATACAATCCAATGTTAGTATCAATTTTATCAGAGAGTATTTTATTAATTTCCATTTGAGGAAAACTATAAATGAAGCTGGAGGAGAAAGTGCTATAGTCAGTGCTTTAAATGAACAGAAGATCATAGGAACAAAATACCAGCACACTTTAGTAACAGCAGTAGGTAGCAAATATCCCTTAGGATCAATGTTCCTCCCAATTACACCAGTTTCAAACTACCATAACTTCACTGATTTCAGCTGAGCTACTCTCAATTTATCCTGACTTCAGTGAGAAGAGAATCAAGCTCTCACTTCCTTATTTGTAATATTGCTTCACAGCAAAAATGGGAAATAAGGATATAGTTAATTTTCAATAAACCACACCATAACAAAATACTAAACAAAATTCTGAGCACAGGAAAAACTTGTACGTGTTCAGCGCTGCTCTCGTTCACTTCATTATGGAGCTAATCCAAAGTCCAATGAAGTCCAAAGTCTGATGCTGAGAAAGGTAACAGGAAAGGTCTCTTGTGCAGAAAAATAATGGTTTAGCTGCTGCTGCTTTTGTAGGAATTGTGAGTATCTTTCATTTTGCATGTTTGTGTCCAGGCTCTATAAAGGTGTTAAGAAATGAGCGTGACCTTCCTCTATTTGACAAGTCTCTGTGATGCTGCACAGTTTCTTGGTCAATTACTTTTAAATTGGTACTGCTCTTCTCCTGTTGTAGTGATGGATGATGGTGTAACACAGTGATGCATGAACTTTTCTAGTAGCACACCGTCTCCTTACCATTCATGGAATTTGTCATCCTGTTCTCAATCTGAAACTGGTTTTTTCCAGTTACTTGTAATCTGAAACTGTTTTTCATAACGGAAGGTGGAGGGGAAACACTGAGATAAGATTATTCATTCATTTGGTTTAGTGTTAGAGCTCACTCAAGAAGTTTGGGGCTCTCAACTGATATGTTGCTGGTTTGTGTCTTTTTTAATATCAATTAATAATTAAATGAGTTTTAGAAATAATGAGAATCAATATTATTTTTAAAGGCATAGCAGGCCTACTGTAGTTATGAAACTTACCACATTGTTGAAAATCAGCCAGCCTGTGCTTTTATTTGTATGTTTGTTTATTAAAAAGGTAAAAGGCTTTTTGTGCCCTCCAGAGAATCTTTGGGGCACACCTCCAGTTTGTGAACCACTACTACAGGGATAATATATGCTCATTAAGTAGTTGATATATGTGTGTTAATATTTCTTTTCTTTCTTCAGTTGATGCCAGTCTTCTGAATAGGCATCTTCATAGTATGTGCCTAAAAAGTACTGATGGAGCAGAATTGCCATGAAATAGAATTCTGCTTTTTCTGGGATACTGTAGAGAGAAAAAGAATATCTCACACTGTCTGCAAAAGATAGAGCACTTTGAAGAATCCTCACGTAGTTCAGCACATAGAATAGTGACCATGCACTTCCTTGTTGTTTGGACTCAGTCAAGCAGAAATGTGTCTGTTAGATAACTGTGTAAAGGCTGCACTGGCCATGTGTTTTTAATTTCTGCTCACTATACTTGATAATCCCTATGTACAAGGTCATTGTCAACATACAGCTAATTGGAAAAGGTTCCCCCAAATATAATATTAAGGCTTTCATAAAAAAACCATTGAAACTGCTAATTATACATTGCAACTGACAAGTTGAGACATAATTGAAATTCTCCCTTCATTGCCATTGTAGGTGAAATGCAAAGGATTTGTTTGCTGTGCTTTGATTTTATTTTTAAAGCTATAATGGAAACTTATTCATGAATTTTTTATATCCCTCAAAAAGATTGCTTACAACCATTTTTTAAAATAAGCTGTGTGCCGCGGTAGCATTTCAAAGGGGCAGAGCTGAAAGGGAGCTTGAGATCAGCTGTGCGGTGCTTGCTCCGGGCTCTGTGCAGCACTGCCCCTTTGTAACACAGCCACAGTGTTTCAAAGGGACAGCACTTCACGGTGCCTGGGGTCAGCTAATTGAATAGTTGATGCATTTTTGCATTGACTATTTGATTAGTCGATAGGGCGGCACTGCCCCTTTGAAACGCCACTGTGGCATTTCAACAGGGCAGCATTGCATGGAGCCCGGGATCAGCTGGGCACTCCCTAGCTGACCCTGGGCTCCATGTGGCGCTGCTGCTTTGAAACACCACCGTGGCGTTTCAAAGGGGCAGTGCCGCACAGCTGATCCCAGGCTCTGTGCGGCACTGCCCCTTTGAAACGAAGGATGTTAAGTATAGTGTAATTCACTAATCGAATAACCAATGCATTTTTGCATTGACTATTTGATTAGTCACTAGGACAGCGCTGCCCCTTTGAAACGCCACCATGGCCTTTCAAAGGGACTCCCCAGCTGACCCCAAGCTTCAGGCGGCACTGCCCCTTTGGAAGGCCATGGTGGCGTTTCAAAGGGGCAGCCCCACAAGGAACCTAGGGTCAGCTGGGGAGTGCCCAGCTGATCCGGGCTCCATGCAATGCTGCCCTGTTGAAATGCCACAGTGGCGTTTCAAAGGGGCAGTGCCGCCCTATCGACTAATCAAATAGTCAATGCAAAAATGCATCAACTATTCAATTAGTGAATTACACTATACTTAACATCCTTATCTCAGATGTCTCTGTTATCTGCATGCCTACCATATTCACTATGAGCACTGACTCTATAAAAATGGGAGGTGGCACGGTCTGAGCTGGTTAAATTAAGGCAAGTGAGAGGAATATAGAGCAGCAGCAAAAAATCAACCTCCTCTACTTTAACCATTTCCCAGCTTTCACACACAGAACTGTCACTTTCCAGTCTGCCTTATTCTTGCAAATCATACAGTTTTCAATTGGCATGAGGAAGGCCAACAAACATCAGGTGTACTATAAAGTTACAGGGATACAAACTGTACTCGTTGATTTTAGCTAAGATGGCATTTTGGTGAACATTATAAGTATTATTTGAGCCAGTGTTGTGGTGTACGAATACAGACTCTGTGCCGTGCCACTTATAGCCACATAACATTCCTTCACCTCATCCTATTTGCTACCATTCAAAGAGATGGGAGAGACTACAGTTGTTGAAAGAGAAATGGAAACAAACAATGCTACACTTAACTCCACACTAAGGGCATATCTGCATTAAAAACTTTTGCCCACACAGGTTGTCTCAGCATAAAACTACTCATGTTAGTATATTGCTTATGTAACCTGCACACCTAGTGTGGTTCATTGTCCCAAGTAGTGGCACTTTCACCACTTACAGTGAGAGATAAGAACAAGGGAGCTCTACAGCCTAGGCTGAGAGCCTGCTGACTTTATTGTTCAAGCTGTAGAGGCTCCTACACTAAGCTCCAGAAGTCCCAGGCTTAAATCCACCTTGTGGTGGTTACACTTGTGCATGTGCATACTTGGCTTCTTGTGTCAGCACTGCACATACTCCACAGGAGTGCTTGTGTCAATGTGCAGTGCAATGCACTGTAGGTAGGTATCCCAATGTGCAACTCACCATTGTCCTGTCTACTGTGTTTTGGGCAGTTTTAAGCATTAACTAAACTGAGGAGTTGCTCTGGTTACAGATATTGGTCACCCACCATTTTAACTACACTAATACAAACACTATCCTAACAAACATACAAAGCACCTATAATACCTGATTTGCATCAGTACAGTTTACTTCAAACTTGGTCTACTCTTAAAATGTAAATTGAGTTATTTAAGCACCATGCTTAAGCTGACCCCATCCTTGGTGTAGATGCATCTAGGTCAGCAAGATGCGTTATCTACATCAATTGGGGGAAAAACAGTTTCAAGCTGGGGTAAGCTGAACTGGTGCAAATCACCTATCTATCCTAGGTATTTGCACCAGTTTAGCTATCCCATGTGCTGGCAACCAATGTCTGAAATCTCCTTATAGATAAGGCATTATATTTTATACTACCTCTCTTTTGTGTACTTAAGTAGATAAGGTATGTCAATGTTTGTTCTCTTGTGAGTAACACTGTAAATATTTGCAAACTGAAATTTATAATCTTTTAGAAGACATAGAAGAGGCACCACCAACACTTTCTGATTTTTATAAAGGGAATATATAAATTGTAAAACAGCAATTATTTGAAAAGTGTCCTGCTTCTCATTTTACTTTTTAAAATATTTATCATAAGCAAAGGTGCACTAGGTATACTGGAGGTGTAACCTGTACCAGAAGAATGCCTCATGAAAGGTATAAGTTCTGCTATAAATGCCTGAGGTGACTGATAGTCAAGCAAGCCATATAGCTTTCTAACTAAATAGGGTGAATTGTTGGCAAAATTTCAAAGCAATTTAAAGTTGACACTTTACTGAGCCATTTTTTATGAGATGAAAACTTGATTTTAATTGAAAAGATCAGGTAGATCATGCCCCAGTCACCTCCTTCACTCTTAAGTCCCAATTCTATTCCAGTTGAAGCCAATGAGATTTGTCATTGACTTCAATAAGAGCAAGGTCCAGCCTATCAGCGTAATAATAAAGGGTTCTTTGTTCCATCCTTATTATTGACACATTTATTGAGAAACATTTATGTCAGTGCAGTCTCAATCTGAGCAATGTGATTGACAATAATATTTGAATTTGGTCCATAAAAATGAGATTGCTTAATGTTATTGCAGTCAGTCATCTAATCTTTTAATGTCAATTTTCCTGCATGTATTTGTCTTTCTTAGAGCCAATAATGCACCCCTTGTTTCAATATATTTACATTATTTACATTTTTTTAGATTGTTTGTTTTTTTTTGTGGATTGAATGAAAGGTTGTATGGCATCATCTCCTAAGAATGATTTTTTTCTTTCAAAATGCATCTTTTTAAATAGTAAAAATATATAATTTTAACATTAAGGGAAGATGAGTTCCATATTAGTGCTAGACTTTCAGAGCATATCTGGAAAATGTGGTTTCCTAAGTGCTATGCACATGCTATATACTCTAAGTAGCACATAAAGACATTACAACTTTTCAATATTCCTAGTGCACAAATAGACAATTCTAACAAAAGCATTCTGTCATCAACAGCTTTTTGGTGCATGCCACTGTAGTTGGCAGCCTTCAGACCGTACCTCAGTTTGAAAGTGTACACTACTTTAGGAAGCTGTATTTCCTTTGGGGGGAATTTACTGTGGACTGATGGCTGCTTTTTCTCTGCTATTCAATTTAACATTAAGAGCAACTAAAGAAAATAAAGGCTCTGCTTGAGACAAAAGTCTTCAGGCATATCCAGTTCACACTATTAATCTGTTCCAGTACTCTACAGTGCCTTAGCTACATCTGTGGAATCAACTGTTTCCACCTGTTCTTCAATCTATAAAGCAGTCTACCATGTCAGAAAATATAATAGTCTTTTCTCACAGTTCAGTTACTGTGGTAGCGAATTATGAGACAGAAAAGATTATGGATGTTTCAAGCAACAAATATCACCACAAGCATTTTTAAAATATTTTGAGAGCAAAGAAAGATTCTCAACTGCAATTTTATATTAAACGTTACAAAAGAACTTCTATTTGCTACATTTCTAATCTATGGATTATAGGAATGCCACGATGTAACTAAAAGAAGCTGTAATAGATATAATTTTACTAACTCTTTTACACTTCTGCCTTAAGCTATCTGAATTCAATTCAAATTAAAAATACTGGAGTTTCCTTAGTATGACTTCCATAAAATGAAGGATAAAACTATTAAGATGATTTTATTGTTTATCTGCTGAGTAGGCTGTGCCAGATGCTTAGAGTACTGTTTAATTTCATAATTAAATCAATGTAAAAAGCAGTTTAATGAAAATCTAAGAAGCTTTCTGTAGGATATTAACTCCTAGGGCAGGGCTATTCAACTTTGGAAGCCCTGGGGGCCTCATTGATACTCACAGCACATACTGAGGGCCACAACTTAAGTGTGGTTGCATATACATGCAAGTATATATGCAAATAGCTTCTTTCACACTGAGGGGCGTGAATACAAAGATTAAGGCAAAGACCCCACAACACGTAGGCCCCATTTAAGTCAGTTTACCCAATTTCCACTCATATGACAGCATTTTAATTGAGCAATGATAGTCCAGGAATTTAACTACTAAAACGCATATCGACAGAAGACCATTATATTGACTCGCCGTTGTGGAGCATGTTCACAGTGGAGGCCATGGTCAAAGGATCCCACCCGTAGGCCACATGTTGAGCCCCACGTAAACCCAAACCGCACCACAGGCTGCAAACAAATGGGCAGCGGGCCAGATGTGGCCCACGGACCGCATGTTGAATAGACCTGTCCTACAGTATAGCTACACAGCAATGTTATTTCAGAATAACTGACATTATTCTGAAATAACATAGTGCGTGTCTACACTACAAGCCATTATTTTGAAATAATGTCGAGATGGAGGACTTTTTACTCCGACTTATGGTAACCCTCATTTCATGAGGACTAAGGGAAGTTGAATGAAGAGTGTTCTTCCTGCTGTGCAGACAGCACCAAAAACTGAATTAAGCTATTTTGACTTAAGCTACACAATTAACGTAGCTGAAGTTGTGTAGGTTAATTTGACTTTAGCCCTGCTGTGTAGATGTACCCCTAGAGTGCAGGGTCATGTATCTTGCAACACCGCTATAGTCTCTCAGCCAAAGTGTAGAGATCTGAACATTGAATGGTTATGATATATAAGAAGAGTTATTATGAAAATCAGTTGGAAAGCAGAGAGTTTTATAATTGAGAAATTAGGGCCTAATTTTTAGATATGCAGAGCACCTCCATTTCCATTGGACTTTGGCTAGAAGCTCTGAAAATAGTGAACATCAATGGGGTAGTAACTGTTCTCTGACAACTTTAAGTACAGTGAATAATATGATGCTCTCCACTATGGTTCATCAGCAGGGATGGGACCTAGGACCTCTTGTGCTAAAAGTATAAACTTGCTAAACAAATCTTAAATTTGCTATTGGAAGCTGCAGGAAACTCATTAAGCTCTTATGCAGACAGCCACTTTGTCAAAATGGGTTTTAATAAAAAAAAAAAAGAGTATTAATTTTTTGTAGTAAAGAATGTCTAGTTTTATTGACTCAGGAGGTAAATATGTGCAAAGCTTCATATTTACTAAAAAGGGATAATAGATCTTACTCACCTATACATTCACTGTGAGAATCTTGACTTAAAATTTGATCTAACCAAATGAACTCCCAACAGACTTTATTCTTTTTAATTAATATTACAAGGACAAAAGCCTCCTCTGCATTACAAGGCAACATTGGACAATAGACAAAGATAGCTTCTCATGCACCCCTACTTCCTAACAGTCTCACAGAATCAAGGCCAGATTTTTTTTCTTGGTAGTATTACGCACATAGCAAAGAATTCAGTAGAAAGGACTTCCACAACCCAAAGATGGATTCCTTGAGGTGTTATAAAAATGACCTGAGTCTTGCCATGCTTAGTAATTGCTGCCTTTCATAGAATGACAGGAAAGGATAATGATGCTCACAGTAAATAATGGATGCTGCATTCTTTGCATTAGTTAGAACATATACAAAATTAAGTGGGAATTTGAACCATTAACTGATAGTAAAGGAAGAATTGTTGACAGTTTTCAAAATGTACTTGGAACCAGTGAGCAGTCATGTGTTTGTTCTAACTTCTAGTGTCCAGTGAGTATGTTTCCTCAAAACAGACAGCACATTACTTCAGCATGAATGGGCAATTAATACGCCATATCAATAGCAGCAACCCAAATGTGATCTCTGTGTGACTCTTTTCCATAGGCGTGCGCAGCACATTTCATTAGGGTATGCACCTAGGGAATTTTATTTTTCATTTTTTTTAAAAGGTGAACATTTATTGAATACTCAATCATAAAAGACATTTTTATTCATCAAACAAACTAAAGAAACTAAAACTTAACTAAACTTAATTTTTTTTAAATTAACAACTAAACTTTACTTAAAAATACAAACTTAAGTATGGGACATTGTACTTCTTAGTTTGTTTTTTACATGTGCAATTCGGCACTTATTGCATAATAGAGCAATCCATACTTTAAAACTAAAAGAGTGTCATGCGATTAAATTAAAATGCAAAGCCACTTTTTTTTTTTGAGACATTATAAAGTTACCAGGTAGTCTTAAAAAAAATACCGGACACACTTCATGGGGGGGGGGGGGGGAGAGGAGAGGGACCAGCCGGGAGGGGAGCAGGGCTGGCCGGGAGGAAGGGGGGGGGCCAGGAAGCAGAGCTGGTGGGGGGGGGGGCAGGGGAGAGCTGAGGGGGGGCGGCTGACGGGAAGCAGAGCTGGTCGGTGGGGGGAGGGCGGAGCAGGGCTGGCCGGAGGAGATTGGGGGGAAGGGGGGGTGGCCAGCGGGAGTGGGGCTAGCCTGGGGGGGTTGGGAGGAGGAGGAGAGAACTGGCTGCCAGAAGCAGGGCGGGCGGCGGGTGCAGCAGAGCTGGCCAGGGAAGATCGGGAGGAGAAGTGGGAGAGAACCAACTGGCCGGCCAGGAGAGGGCGGGGGTGCGGGAGGAGCATATCAGCTGGTGGGGAGCGGGACTGACTTGGGCAGTGCAGATCCCAGGGCACTCCTGCCCCCCGCACAGTCCAGGCAAAGTGCAAGTCAGTCCGGCTGTGGCTCCACCACGCGCTTGACCAGCACGCAGGAGCACGGACTGGGCTGACCTCCTCCTCACACGCAACCAGGGCTACCAGTGCCGATAGCGCCCCGCCTCCCAGCCACTCCCCCCACCAGGCTTCCGGGCGCCCAGTCGGAAAACCAGAAAATACCGAACATTGCACATGTCTGGTATTTTCTGGGTTTTTTTAACCGGACAGAGCCTCAAAAAAATGGACTGTCCAGTAGAAAACCGGACACCTGGCAACCCTAAGACATTAGGGTGTGCCAGGGCACACCCGGCACACCCCGTACGCACGCCAGTGCTCTTTTCATATTGTCTAGCTACATCTTTCAGAGCCTGATACTCACCCATATGCTAAGCAATCTTCCTACAATGAAAAAAGGTTAAGAGCTGTGTTTCTACTTGCAGTTTCCTGGAATTACTGAATTACACTCAAGTTATAGGAAACAGCATTACCTGTCTTCTTATTAAATTTTACACCCACCAGTTTACCAGTTGGCACAAGAACAATTTTTGGAATCCTGAAAATTAGCTCCTTGGAGTTTAACAGATCTGGGTATTAATTCCAAATGGTATCTACAGAGGGCCAAATTCCATCCTGGGAGGTGTGAAGCTTGGTTCTTCTCACTGACTTCAATTACTTCTTCACTTGTTCAGCAGAGGGCAGAATTTGGCTTTAATGTTTCTTACAAAAGGTTCTTGATGTGCCATACGTGCATTTGCAGAAGCAAATACTGTATACTCCTCTTGAGAGTATTGTAACAGCAAGTAATGTCAAAAACCACAAAGAATGAAGAAAGTAAAGCATAACAACATGGGTTAATTTTTTTGCTTGAAAAAGCATTTTATATTTAGTAAGTAAAAACTTTGTCATATGTGCAAAATGAGATGTGCTTTTTTTACAGTTCAATATGGAAAAAGAGAAACCATTTCCACCCACAAATTATTTATTTAAATAATTTTTTCTCCTGCAGACAATGGTATAATGAGGCAACTGCTAAGGTGATGGTAGGATGTTGCAAAAGGAATTTCTTATTATTGTATAGAAATACATTTAGATGCTTTTGAAGGCTCTAATTCCAGCTTCCTTGAAAACTGTCAAATAGTTGCACAACTGATTCACCAGATTAATTCATAGACATCTGTAATAAATCCTTTTGCCCCTGGGCCAGAGTTTTCATAACATTTTACAATAATGAATCAATGTTTTGAAAACATACATAATAAAAAATCCAGAACACGATCTGTTGCTCACTCTCATCCATTCTTTCTCTCTCTTCATTTGGCTTAGCTTTCCTGTCCAAACATGGTAAGATTTCTGAGTGCTCTTGCTGTGTCAAAACACTTCCATTCTCTCTGCAATTAGTAGTTGCTAGCAACAGAGAGAGGTGGAGGTATATTGTGTGATATTCATTTTCCTGTCAGAGAGAAATTCATCTTCCTGTCACGGACCAACATAAGGTCTATGCCCCCATTTAAGCAGCATTGCCAGCTCAAGCATTCAAAAATCATGCGTCAGGTCCTCCAAAACCATAAGATTTAAAAAGAATACACTGTAAGTTTCTTTTTTAAATCTATCTTCTGTTTTTTGAGCGTTTAGGGTAGAGGTGGGGAACCTTTTTTAGGTCAGGGGCTGCTGACCCACAGAAAAATCAGTCGAGGGCCACACACAAGTGAGAAGCAAAACCAAAACAAAACAAAAAAAACCCAACCTCAAACAACCCCTAACTGAAGTGGCACCCAACAGAGGAGAAAGACAGTCCCCACATTTCCCTTGTACACCAGAGCCTTGGGGTCCCAGGCTAGTAGTTTTTGTGTCCTCCAGCCCCACGGTGGGACAGTGAGGGGGCTGGAGCACCAGTGCAGGCTCTCCAATGCTTGGGGAGCCCTGACCCCCAAGGGCCAGATCCAGACAAGCCTGGGGCCACATATGATCCCCAGGCCTTAAGTTCCCCTCCTTTGCTTTAGGATTCTTACCTTCAAAACTTCCTCTGCAATAATGAGGGCTAGAGTGGTTTTTTTTTAACCTGAATTTCTCACAATCACTTGATTGCAGGACCTAGTGCTTTAAGAAAAACATGAAACATCACAAGAGTCGTAATAAAACATGAATGTTAGCCAAACTGCTTAAGTCTCAATTGCAACCTCAAAATAGGGGTTAAGTTGGACTTAAAAGGAATAGTGGTCCTTTACAAATGCAAAAATTTCATCCTCAGTGAGGAATTGCTTGATAGGAAAGTGTTGCATATTAGCACAACTTAATCAAAATAAATTTAGAAACACATTCAGAACATCAGCAAAAGTAATTACATTTATAATTTTTCCAATCACATGAATAACATTATCATAGACCTGGAAGGGACCCCGAGAGGTTATCAAGACCAGTTCCCTGCCCTCAGAGCAGGACAAAGCATCATCTTCATGCCTCATAGATTTTATTTGCTAACACAGCATTCCTCCTGAGTCAAATATGAGAAGAAGAAAGAAGCTTAATGTCAGGATCTCCACTTATTACATATCAGGGTGTGGCAAATTAATTAGTAACATTCATTCTAATTTTTATGTATGCTTACATTTTTGTTTGGGCCTGAGTTGCTAATATAGTTTGCAGTAACTTGCACACACAACCCTGATCTGAGTGGTGCAATGCACAGTGTATGTGTTCAGAAGTACATGGGCACTGCAAAGGCCTGGATGCACGCGCACAGAAAAGGAAAAAAAGTGATAACACGAAGGAATAATCCTGTTCCCAATATGGTGTGTGGTCAGGGTTTCCACCCAGCTTTGTGGAGTCTTTTAGGGCTTCTCATAGTCCTCTGCTGCAATTACAAACATTTTCTCCTGATTCCTGGATTTGGCATCTATATAACCCAACTGGTAATCATTAGACCTAATCACCTGATGCTGCTCAGATGGCCCAATGATTCTCAGTACCTGCTAGCCAGGCTACTCTCTGGCTTCTTTGACCCTTAAAGAGGCAGATCACCTGGTTATAGGTTTCCTCCACCTTCTCTTGAGAAAGGTGTATCGTGCTTATTATAGCAAATGTAGAAAAAACTATTTAGACTAGTTAGAATCTGTGGGTCAGACAGATTCTACTCTTAGTTTGTGCCACTGTAAAGCTGGAGGAACTCAATGGACTTCAGTGTAGTTGTGTTTTGTGCAGTCCCACTTTTTTTTTTTCCTGTGTCCCTCAGTATGGATCCTTGTCAAACCATGTATTCCACACTTGGGCTTTGTCAGGAGTCTGAGTTGTTATTCTCAGCTGATACTAACAGGAATAAAATTTAATAGTCCCTTTTTTATAGGAAGGAAACAATGGGGGAAATCAATATAGCACTCAACTTACTAAAACTAGGTTGAGCTGCCATCTATGGATTTATACTATAGAAGTTCATGCACAAGCTTCATAAGAAAAACAAATTAGCTTCTCAATAAAAATCCACATTACTTCTCACTCATGTAAATCAATCACCAATTGATCCGTTTTAAAAACCAAAGCCATTCAGGTGTGACCTTTCAGTTGGTGAATGTACATCCAACTTAGTTTAATAAGAGAACGTTGCTTTAAATGGAAGAGATAAGAACTTTATCATAAAGATCACAATGACTGGGTCTATAAGAAGGTATCCTCTAAAGCAGTGTTTCTCAACCAGTGGTACGAGTACCCTCAGGGGTACTTGAGAGAAGTCTGGAGGGTACGTCAACACAACTTAAATTTGGAGAAAACTGAATTTTTGTTTTGAGTTTTACAGCGCTTTGTTATTTTTGTACTTTTTACACCCAAAAATTTCATCGCCTGCCCGGCTACGATTAAGTTGTTTAAACAAATGTGTTGCAATGGTAGAAACAAATGTTGTGTGTCTGAAAACTGTAAGTACTGGGAGTACTTATAATTTTTTTAAGGGGCTACTTATAATTTTTTTAAAGGGATACTTTATTAAAAAATGTTGAGAAATACTGCTCTAAAGCACATCTGACAGAGCGCCATAACTTAAGAAGATTCAGTAGTAGCAGTAATTCTGTTTCAGGCATGTTCTTCTCTTCCTTCTGATCTAATGGAAACATCTCCTTCTGAGTTCTGTGGATTTGGGCCTTGGAGAATGGGAAAGGTGAGGGGCAAGACTTGAAGAGACACCTTGTCATGGCCAGGAGGGAATGGGCAGTCAGGCTGGTGGGCCGAGACAGAGCCTTGAATCAGCAGCCAGGAATCCAAAGCAAGGCCTATTTTAACAGCCAATCAAGGATCCACCAAGTTGCACAGACAACTTCATAGTGTCCTCTCCAGGGTTAATTAGTGTGCCTGGGCATATAAGATGGCTCAGGAGCATTGCCAATTGGGCCCTCTGGGGGTAGCACTGCTTGTGGTGCATGGGTACACAAGACTCATAGCCCACCCACTCAGAGTTCTGCTAGAGGCAGCAGTATAAATGAGGCAGTTGCCTATTGACCAGCAGACCCATCTTCCAGCCACCTGGATCCTAATGCAGTCACTGTCTGTTGTAACTTCAAACTGCAGGAAATCCCAACATATGTAAAGGTGTTAATTTATTCCAACACAATGTGGCATTTCCCAGTTACTGTAGTTGAGAGGTGGGAGAGGTTCTTGTGGAAGTTATGCTAGGACAGGATTGGGTGCAGTGTAGAAGCAGAAACCCTCTGAAGTATGATTCTCCCAATGCTGAAGAGTATCAAACTGTAGTTTTGGTGGTCTTGTGATTGAATGTGGGGGGCTCAATTTGCTTCGAGGTTACCATTTCCATTTGCTATGATGGCTTCCACTAAACTTCAGTTGCTTGGTCTCCTTAAAATGTAATGCCACTATAATTATGTGTGTGACCTCAGACAGTAGGGATGCTTCTTAAGTAATGCAGTGATGCTTTTCTCATCTTTCCTCACTGAACTCATAGAAGTCATAGAATTTAAGGTAAAAGGAAAACTTCAGATCATATACTCTTATTTCCTGTATGCTGCAGGCAGAGCTGTCCCATCCATTGGATGTTTCAGGGCAACTGCCCCAGGTCCCACGCTTTGGGAGTCTTCGCAGGGCCCAGGGCATCCTGGAGGATTGCCAAGGGGTCTGGTGCCAGCAGCAGGGGTAGGGCTAATCCCCAAATTGACTATGGTGGCAGGAAGCAAAGAGACCCAGCCCCAGCTTGCTCCTTGCATTCATCTCCCAGCTGCATTGCTCCACTTCATCGTGGTGGTGCAAAGCAAAGTAACCCAGCCACAGCCCACTCTCTCTCTCGAGCAATGCGACCTGGAGCCAAGCTCAGTGGAGCCGAGCAGGCTGGGCCAGGTCACTCCATTTCCCACCACTGTGGTAGGTGCGGGGGCTCCACCCATGGAGTTGGCACAAGGCCCTCCAGTAATCCCTTGGGTTGCATGACTCAGGGGCAGAAGCTTGGGAGAAGAGATGCAATGAGCATAGAAGGGGGCAGAACAGGGGTGAAGCAAGAGTAAGGCTTGAGGAAGAGGTGGAGTAGGGGCAAAGTAGAGGTGAGGGGCTTGTTCCAGGCCCTGTACCCATCTGGAAATGTCCCTGACCGCAGGCCATCAACACCACCCAGCACCCCCACATCAATGCCAACAACTGAACTTAGACCAGCATTTTACAGCTCTCAAGAGACTAAATTACAGTGTGCCACTAGCAGAGAACAGAAAGGACTGAAATGCACCAAAGCTAGAGGCCCCTGTAATGGCCAGGAACTGATTAAGTGAGATTGTCAGGTGATCCTGACAATTGACCCATACTCCATGCCAGAGAGGAAGGCAAACCCCACCAAGGTCACTGACAGTTTGATTTGGGAGAAAAATTCCTTCCTGGCCTCACATAGGTGATCAGTTATACCCTATGCATATGACCAAGAACCACCAGACAAACATCTGGATAATGTTCAGTGCCACCTCAGAGCAACAGCCCAGCCTATCCTGTGTTCTTTTCCAGTAGTGGCTCTGATACTTCAGAGGAATGAGACAAAAAACCCAGAATACACTGGGAGAAATCCCTTCCTTTTCCTGCAATTGACCAGTAGAAGCCCTGAAGCATGAGATTTTAGGAACATCTGACTTGAACCAGAAGGGACTCTCAGGATGACAAGCCCTGCCCCTCACCATCACAAGCAACCCCATCATACAATCCTACTCACAAATTTATTGTGCTCCCTGTTAAAACAAATTAAGTTGTTTTCCCTCACAACTCCTTTTGGAAGGCTATTCCATAGCCTCATTTTCCCAATTATTAGAAACCTTTTTCTGATTTCCGGTCTGAATTTGTTCAATTTATATCCATTTGTGATTGTGTCATATTGTTCTTTAACTTAGTAGCTCTTCACTCTCCCTGGTGTTCATCTCCAATGTACTTATAGGAAGCTATCATATCCTATTCTTTTTGCTAGGCTAAACAAGCCAAACTCTTCTTAGATCCCTCTTTTAAGATACACAATACATTTCCCTGAGCATCCTAGTAGCTCTTCTCTGCACCTGTTGCCATTTGAATTCATATTCTTGAACATAGGCAATCTGAATTGTATACAGTGCTCCTGATGAGATCTTACCAGTGCCTTGTACAATGGCATTAATAGTGGGGATGTTAGTGTATAGTCGTATAAACGATTAACTAATAAGCCTGGATTTATCAGTTAATCCAAACAACTAGTGTTCCCCTTAGACAGGCAGCAGTGTGGAGGGTGAGGGGGGGGGCAGGCGGCTCCATGGGATCTGGTTCTCCCATAGGCAGGTGGGAGCTGGTGCCAGCTTAAAAACCAGCTCCCCATGAGCACCAGCTTCACTGAGCCACCTCTCCCTGCACCGTGCTGCTGCCTCAGTATCTGTTTAAAAACCAGCTCCCCACACAGACCAGCTCCCACCTGCTGCCCTGCGCTGCTTCCTCTAATACAGAGGCAGCAGCACAGAGTGGTAAGGTGCTCCCTGGGAGTGGGGCTGGGAGTGCACTGGTTGCCAGCCCCACCCATGGGGACAATCAAAGAATTGTGTAGCCGCTAAGATTTCGTGTGATTGCACAATTATTAAACGATGCCTGACATCCCTAATTAATTCTTCTCTCTCACTACTGGAAATGCTTGGCCTAATATGCCCTAGTATTGCTTTTGCCTTTTTCAAAGCCATATCACATTAGTGGCTCATAGTTATCCTGTGATCAACCATTACATGCTGTTCTCCCTCCTCTTCTGTCACTTTCAATTGAAGAGCTCCCAACCTGTAGCATCTAATGTCTTATTAGACAACCCTAAATGTATGACCTTGCATATAATACTATTAAATTGTATCCAGTTTTCAAAAGTCATCCAGATCTTTCTATGTAATGCTTTTCTTCTCTGAATTGACAATGCCTCCCAATGCAATTAATTGTATCACCAGCAAATTTCATTGGCACACTTCTACTTTTTGTACTAAAAACATAATAATAATATGAAATAAGACCAGTCCTAGGCCTTATCTATCCTGGGGTAAAGCCCAGCTTTGTCTATACAAGAGGATTGTCCCAGCACTAATCCCCAAATGCTGAAATTGGATCCAACCCTCACTTTCATGTTAAAGAGAATGTACTACCATATTCAGGGCTTGCCAAGTGGCGGTGAGCCCTGCTCGCCAGCCGCGCGAAACTGCACGCTGCGCATGCACACACTGCGCTGCGCCGCCGCGCCAGGCTAAAATCTACTCGCCATGGGAGAGTAGATTGCCTTAATTGTCGAGCCCTGACCATATTTGTATGAGGTGAATTGAAAAATACTATTTCTTTTTTATAATGTTTACAGTGCAAATATTTTTAATAAAAATAAATCCAAAATGAGCATGGGACACTTCGTAATCTGTGTTGTAATTGAAATCAATATATTTGAAAAAACAGAAAAACATCCAAAATATTTATAATGCATTCTATTCTTGTTTAGCCGTGCAACTAAAATTGTGATTAATCATGACATTTTTAATCTAGTTAATTGGTTTTGTGTAAATCGCTTGAGTTAACTGCAATTAATTGATAGCCCAAGTTAATATTAAACAAAATCTTTAATCAGCAACTCTGGCTCCTTTTGAAGACAGTGTGTCTATGCCTCATAAGAATGTTGCTTAGCTAAGAAAAGCTTGAAGTAAGAGTGACACTCAGTGGAGAGAGAGAAGAAATGCTATTTCTCAGTGTTGTTCTGTTCTTTTACAATAACACGTAAGTCTTGTTATTTTTCATTTTCATATAGATGAGACAAGTTAAAAGTACAGAAAAGTCCTAACCCCCGTAAGTTACTAGGTTTTACAATTTCCACCTAAAGTACCAGGTAACCAGGCTTACCCACTGTGGCTTTGGGCCCTATGCTGTCTCATTACAGGGAAGCAAACTTCAGACAGCAGGTGTTTCTCAGTACAGCTCCCCTTTTGGGAGTCTGGTGTGATAAAATAAAGTTCAAAACAACACAGATCATCTTCCACCCAGTCTTCCCGGATGGCTCACACCCTTGAGCCAGGGGTAGCAGTCCTGTCCCTAGTGAAGCTTTTCCTTTAGCTGGCTCCTACTCCCTGCAGGTCTCTTGTCAAACATTTCTACTTAGGAGCTCTGGAAAGTGTGTCACCCTAAGCCTCCTCACTGGCTCCTTCCTGGCTGTTCTGCCACCCTTACTCCTGAATGAATTCAGACTACCTTCATATGCCACAGCAAGACTGATTTTTAGTCAGATTCGCCCCCATCATATGACTCATATTCTTCCCTTCTACCCCAGAAGAGAGGGAGGCTAATTCGGCATATGTAAGGCTCAGCCCCTACATTTCAAAGGGACATATTTCTGAAATAAATGGAACCAAACCCCCAGCTGCAAGCACTCAGACATCAAGATATTTATAATCAGGACTTGGATCCAATTTTTGCAGCTCAGACTTACGTCCAGTTAAACGGTGATCAAGTTAGGTTTAGGATTTCTTAATCCCTCTGTAAGAAATGGGGACGCCAACAAATGCAATGGTGCATGGGTTGAAAGATTCTGGAGACCCACATGCTGAGAAACACAAATACATATACAAACAAAAAGAACAGGTGGGTAACATTCTTTCTTATTACAGCACTCTTAAAAATAAGAATAGCAAAGTTTGTAAAAGAATATTGCTTTTTCAACACAAATATGAAAAGAACGATTGTGCACGTGACCATAAATCAATGCTGTTGTTGCTTCTTTATTGTGATTCCATGTTTTATTCAATGTCTACCTACCCAGTGCCTGGAACAGACTTCTTCTCAATAGCATAGTGTGCACTGAGAATTTTTTTTCCTTAAAAAACTTTGCATTTTTGCTGAAATACTACAGTACTATTAACCACCATGGGAACATGGGGCCAGTTCAGCCACAGACACTTTAACACTATGCTTTCTGAGAAGAATTATTAAACAATTAAACATTGCCTACAGCAATGGGGAAATAGTCCATCACTGGGGTCTGTGGTGTTATGGTAATACAAATAAATAAAATAAAAATAATGTGACACTGGTAGTCCATTTATCCTCTTGCTCGTGGCACAGCTAATACCAATGGAACTGAAGCAGTATGGCAGCACATGTGGGTTGTCTGATGAAAAACAGTAGGGCAGCCTCAGCTCCCTGTGTAATTCACCTTATTTGCTTTCTTTAAATCCATCCTCAAAATTTACTTCTTTGAATTAATTTTTCATAATATCTATACTATTTTGCTGACCAAATACATTAAAAACAGTGAAAATCAAAGAAAAATGTGAAACCAACACAAACTAAATGATTTGTACCTTGGAAAAGAATGCTCACTAGAGAAGCTTTCTCTTTCACCTTATTCTATTCTTTCCATCATTCCCTGAGGGCAGCCACCATTTTCCTTTGAATTATATGTCTATTTATTTATTTGTGTTTCTATAGCAACCATCATAATATCTAATCACTTCAGAATATTAAAGATGCAGAGTTCTCTCCCTTTCTCTGTATAAGCCAATTTCTTTTAATGATGATAATATAATGACTTAATTTTTAATAAATGTGGATAAGCAACATTTCATAGGCAGGAACTTAAATTTCAGTCTAAAATGGCAGAATCAAATATCCCCATATCACTTTTATAAGACACCATTAATCTCTGTCTCATAGACAATAACTCTGTCAGAACATGGATCTTGATTTCTTATTCACCTGCAAAGCACTGTGCACGTATAGTACTATATAAATAATAAAAAGAAGTTCCTTCACATCTGGTATCATCTATGTTCTCATATATGCCACTCCTTTATAAGTCACCCTGATTAATTATTTAGGGCTCGTCTAGACTATATCCCTCTTTCAAAAGAGGAATATAAGTGAGCCCCACTGAAAGTGCAAATGAAGCGGGGATTTAAATATCCCACGCTTCATTTGCGGAATTGCATCCTAGTGGTCTTTTGAAAAAGGGTATTTCGAAAGTGAAACTGCAGTCTAGACGCGTTTTTTTCGGAAAAAAAAACCCCTTTTTCGAAAGAACCCATATTCCTCATTTTTTCAGGAGTACGCGATCTTTTGAAAAAGGGGTGGGTTTTTTTCGAAAGAACCGTGTCTAGAACTATTAAAACAAGAAAAAGACCGCTGGGATGCAATTATGCAAATGAAGCGTGGGATATTTAAATTCCTGCTTCATTTGCACTTTTGAAGTGTTTCATTTACATCCCTCTTTCAAAAGAGGGATGTAGTCTAGACATAGCCTTACTGTTTGATACTATTTTGAAACAGATCCAGAATACAATAGCATCTACTGAGAATATTGGTTAATATGCCCCTCTTCCCTCAGATGCAGTGGATGTGCAGAGAAAACGATGATGTGCCCATGTGGACATGGAAAAGATCTTGGAGTGGCTAATAAGTTAGTGTGCTGTGCCTGTTTCTTTAGCCATAAAGTTGCGAATAACGGTACATCCACACTGCAGGGTTTAACTTGAAATAAGCTACGCAAATTGAGCTATGTCAATTGTGTATCTTATTTCGAAATAGCATCTACACAGCACATATTTCAAAATAGAGCACTCTTCCTCCGACTTCCCTTATTCCTTGTACAATGAGGGTTACAGGAGTCAGAGTAAGAAGTCCTCCAGCTTGACAGTATTTTGACACTATTTTGAAATAACTGCCTGCTGTGTAGATGCGGACTAAGTTATTTTGGAATAGCGCTAGTTATTTCAAAATAGTGTTGCAGTGTAGATGTACGCTAAGAGTCAGCACCAAAGACAGGAGCAGCATTTGATATCACTGTTCTTTGCAGTGTGCATTTGATGTTTGTTTGTTTTGCTTGTTTTAAAAGAAGCAGAATCAGATTGTAACAACAGTGACAGATTATCTCAACTAAATTTTCTTTTCCCTAAGGAGAGGTATTATAATCTATAGTAGAATCTAAAAAACTGTCAAGCACACAATTTTCCCTATAAAAACTCTGTATAGTTAGAGTGAAGGGGAGTAAAGAATAGTGTTAACATGAAAATCTTACATAATACATTTCAACTTATTTAATTATGTTTTATTTTTCTGTATTTTTCATAAAATGTTATAAATAATGATGATTGTTTTCATAAAACTAAGCAGGACAAAAGTCTCTTTACTTACCACCCGCACCACATGTTTAATTGCTCAATATTATAAATTGAAATTAACACAGCACTACACACCCAGCACTGAAATATGGTCTGTACCAGAATGCAAGGGCAGTGGGTCATGGCAGCCCAGCACAACACGCTTGTTGTCAGGGTCATTCTTCTCCCAATCAGCTGCAAGCCTTTTACAGCCCCTGTGTACTGATATCACAGGGATGTCAACATTACTCATGAAAGCTCATGCTCCAATATATTTGTCTCTAAAGGTATGTCTACACAGCAGGGCTAAAGTCGGAAAAAGCTATGCAACTTGAGCTACGTCAATTGCGTAGCTTAAATCAAAATAGCTTATTTCGGGTTTTGGCGCTGTCTACACAGCAGGAAGTCGAAGGAAGAGTGTTCTTCCTTCAACTTCCCTTATTCCTCCTAAAATGAGGGTTACAGGAGTTGGAGTAAGAAGTTCTCCAGCTCACCATTATTTTGAAATGAAAGCTGGCAGTGTAGACGGGTGCTATACTATTTTGGAATAACGTTAGTTATTCCAAATGTCTGTATGCTGCTTATCTACATCAAACTGGAAGGTTGAAACTTTTGAGATTATCCTTTCCCTAATAAATAATAAGCTGGTCAAAATTCGGAAAGAAATTGTTTTGCGTTTCAAATAGAACATCTAATCAGTTTTAAAAATATGTTAATTCTATTTTGAAGAAAAAAATGCACCACACTGTGTTTTTTTGCAGCAAGTTTAAAATTCACGGTCTATACAGTTCAAACATGACTGTAATGACAGGGGAAAAAAACAGGTCAGAGTTTCATCCTCCATGCATGAGCAACCACAGACTTCTGGTACCTGGAGAGATGAGAATGTATGGGAATATCCTCAATTGGCATTTCCAGAGGAATTTTCTCCCGTATGCTTTTTCTTTCTTCTCCATGGCAAAGTCTTTCTCTATGCTCCAAAAAGAGACAATCTTCTGTGGCACCAGTATATATCCCAACAACCGCTGCATGCTGTGTAAAGAAATTACAATGTTTGTCTAAGTAAAACTCATTTCTGCCTGAATTAACCCCTTCAACAATTGCATAATTAACTGAAAAACCTAATTGATATAACAACCTATTAGGACCGTGGCGTCCAACCAGTTCTGAAGCAGTAGCCACTAGAGAGATAGCTCACTAAACAGAGGAAAGCAAAAACAAAACAGAAAAATCCACAAACTCTAGGCCATATTTTCAAAGGGCTTTCTTTCCAATTTGCATGCACAAAAGCCAGGCAGCAGTGAATGGACACTGTGCACCCAGCCTCCTGATTTTTGCAAGCAAATCCATTCCAGAATTGAGCTTTGGATATTGTGTACATATTTTGATCTGTACATATTGATAAGCTTTCACAGATATATGCCTTACATATTCATACCCATACATAATCATTCACTTAAGTGTATTTGAATAATATACACATCTGTATTTATCTCTGTATGCTATGCCTCTGTGGAAGATCAGACTTTGTAGTTGTTAGGCTCTGACCATACAAACACTTAGAACCTAGAGTAACTTTATTGATGGTTGCAGTGAATGAGTTCAATAAGGAATTAAACTCATAGGTAAAGTATATTCACTTGCCAGCAGGATTGGGCCCTTAGCAAAGGAATATGAATATAACTCATATGTGAATTTGAATTACTTCTAACTTTTCTAATTGATTAGTAAAACATGCCTTTCTTAGGAAGGACTTAAATGTGCGACGCTTTAAATAATAATGCTTGAGTTATCCAAGCATGTAAAAAATATAAGAAAAATTTTAAAGAAACATGTTTTCTTGTTTTAATAGTTCTAGAAAGGCTCAATAGATTTTTTTTAAAGTTACCATAAGGCTGAATGACAAATCTGAGCCTAAAAGAAAATATTTTAAGAAAGCTATTAGTGACTGAACAAAACGTGCTTCCACCAAGAGCGGCAAGACGTTTCAGAAACAGCAGCAATATAGTCCCATGGCCAGGTTTTCACAAGTGAAAACAATGTGACCCAGCCCCTTTTGAAATTAGGTCACTATTATATTGTTAACAGGATGAAATATTTTTCTGGCCCCACTACCTTTAAAGTGAATTTCCTGTTCTTCATGTCTTCTTTCCAGGGCATCACATAATGTGCTGGAATCATCCCATGTTTGTGTGATAACTGTGGCAAGTGGCAATGAACAAGCCTGTGTGACAAAACATTTTTAAAAGACAGTGGGGCAGTGTGAGAAGACAGCTTGTGTTATTAACTGAAACAAACAAGTCCATATATAATCCATAGAGGGGAAAGTATTTAATATAATTAATAAAAATATTACTCCTTCCTTTCCCTCCAAACAAGTTTATTATTTAACTTGAAATTTCCATTTTTCTCCTGGCACACTATGCTGAGTCAACAAATGTTTCTTCTTCTGTATTTAGCATAACAGGAGAGAAATGAATTCAACCACATAAATTGAGAAGTGTAATTTATTAAACTTCTAATAACTGCATGCCCCCCTCAGGTCCACTCTCCATGAAGACACAAGACAGGAGCTGGCTTTGCACACTTGCCCATGTTCAGGAGAGCAGGAGTCTGCATCTGGCTGAGAGTGGTCTTAGTGCTCTACTTTTTGTATAGTGTGCCCATTGGGACACTTCTCGGAGCAGAGAAGAATGGTTTTATTTCTGTCCCTCAGCTCAGTGACACAAGAGGCCTGCCCAGCACTTCCTAGTCTAGGGTTGCCAACCATTGTCCTCGCATCCCTGGGTATTACAGATAAAATATTGTGTCATATGATGAAACCTCCAGAAAGTCATTCAACCAAAACTTGCAAGCTAATCTCTGGCAAAGATGCTTCCTGCCCTGAGGGCAGCAAGAATGTAGTTTAGAAAAAAGCCACAGAACAAGGGATGTCTGCCAACCCCAAAGAGCCTGAAGTGGGACCAATACCTGTGCAGGAAGGTAAGTGCCTGCTCTGGGGAAAGCCCCAGCAAGCTGAACTGTCCCCACCCGCTCTCTCACATTCACAGGAGAGAATAAGCCGAGCAGAGGACTGCGGGACAGACGAGGGGGGACTGATGGCACGAGGAAGACTGAGAGATAAGCAGGATGACGCCCATTAGCTCCTTCAAATTGGTTCTGCTCAAATGCAGTCACAGCAGGGCCTGGCGCTGCCTAGGTACGGGGAAGGGAGGGAAGAGCTGTTGGGCGGGCCAGCCCCAGCTCCGCCTTCCTTGCTCCTCACCCTTTGAGGTCCGTGTTGGTCCCGACGGAGACCATGGCGGCTGTAGTCTAACCCCGCCTCTCCAGCTCGCAGCGCTGGTCTGCCGCGGGGAGTGTTCGCTTGGGCGCCTTTGTGATGCAGCCGCCGCAGCCACTCGCGTTCCAGAAGGCAGCCGGGTTGTGGCTCCTTTGCACCCGGGCGCACGGAAGGCGGGGGTGGCGCCTTTGCACCTTCAAATTAGCCAGCGGACGGGCTGGCGCCGGCGAGGGCAAACGGCATGATAAACCTTCCTCCACCGCGTCACCAGCCCTCCAATCAGCCCAGGGAGCCTACACAGCCTCCGTGCTGCAGACGCGACTGCAGCCAACGGGGAGGCGAGCGCAAGTAAGGGAGAAGGCGCTCGATTATCAACCCCAGTGGCAGCGGGAAAAGGTTGGCCCTCCACCTTAAATTCATCCCCGGTACCGAACGGGACGCCTGTTTTCCCAAAATTAGTAGTTTCTCAGAACGCTGGGCGAGCGAAAGGGCCCCTTGTGAGCTAAATAAGAGACAAACAAAAACAAACAACAAATGGTCGGATAGCACTTTACAGACTAACAAAACGTGGATGGTATCGTGAGCGCTCATGATACCATCTCCATGTTTTGTTAGTCTGTAAAGTGCTACCAGACCATTTGTTGTTTTTTTCTGTGACAGACTAACTCGGCTACCCCCTGAAGCTCAAGATACAAACAGGGAGCATGTGCATGGGAAAGGTTAAAGTGATTAACCCCCATTTTGGTTCAGTGTATGGGGAAACCTGTGCTCAGCATCGTGGCTATAGTGCCAAAGACACTGGCTGGCTGAAGTGATCCTGCAACAGTGCTTAATTTGTGCCAGCACTTTGAGCTTTCAGCCTTGGCTGTTCATAGCAGGCTCTGGGCTTCCTACCTAATTGCTTGAACCCCTCATCTCCTTCATTACAAATTAAGCACTGCACAGGAACAAACTGCTAGGGTATCAATATCAGTTTAAATCCACACTGTGGAAGATAACTCTTCCCCATATTAGTACCCAATCCAGCTGGTGTTTTTCAGTAATAAAAACAATTCCTCTCTAGTGTGTGCATATATAGCCACATTACTCTGTGCAGTTAATACAGGGGAAAATCCTTTTAAAGGAACCCATCAGAAGTACCAAAAACAATTTTAAAGGTGTAATCTTTATTTTTTGCCCTCTACAGCCATAAACTGAGCCACATGCAGGAAATTCCTCCTTTTCTAGCTAGGTCTCTCAAATACACTGTCTTTATGCTATTAGTGATAGGTCAGGCTAATGGGTTTCTAAGTGATTTTAAACTACTCAGTTCATCTTTTTCCTACTTCACTATTATGGTTGGCAAAGTTAATATACTTTTAGGTATGGTATACAGCAACTAAACTTATTTTTCGCTAACATGGTCTCTGTACTTCAACAGAAAGGTGTGCCAACAGGACAGCAGTCCTGAGGATTCTAAATTTTTCATTCTTTTAAAAATTAAATGAGTATGAACAGCCACAGCTTTTCAGTAGATACAAAACTCTTCCACAAGTCACAGTTATAGGAGGATGATCAGCTTTATGGATATTCTTCCTGTAGATTTTTGTAAGCTTCATATGTTTTGAAGTGTGTTGAATTTCTCCATATTACACAGAATTGTATATGGACATTACTATATTTTGTTTTTCTAGTGCTCTTGTATTCTCCTGATATTAATGGAAGTTTTGGATGGGCAAAAGTTGCAGGATCAGGCCTTTTGTTTTGGAAACATTTTAGACTGAAATATACATTCATTTTCAATTATAGAACATCAACTGTAAGTAACATTAAGATGTTTGTGCAGCTGAACAATCTAGCACACAAGTTTTTCTGTTATAATCCAAACAAAAAAAAATGATCAGCATCATACCAAGTACCACCTTCAAAGGGCCTTACCAACATGAAGTAACCCTCACAATCCCCTTGTGAGCATGGTAGGTATTATCCTCATTTTACAGATGGGGAAAAAAATGAAACAAAAGGCAATGTGACAGATGGGATTAGAGCTCAAATTCCTGGCAAGCTTCTGTGATCAAATCTCTCGACATGTTCTCTGAATGCTGCAAAGGCATGCAAAAAAAACTCAACCTAACACTTGTTTCTGCATACATACAGAAGATGGAGCAGACTACTACCATTAACTAACAGCCAGACAAATCATTGAAGGGAATTTCAAATTAGCAACTGACCCATTCAACAATAAAATAAGGTCACGATTGATAAAATAGGGAAAAAAAAATTATAAAAAAATGTGGCTAGTTCAGTCCATAATAAGAAATGGGAAGGCTCAGAGTCTTTTATAAATGTGTGCTTCATGTGCTATCCACCACTGATTACTTTGAGAAAATAGGTTGTTACCCAAGTGACTGAAAACTGCAGGAACCCAGCTGCTTTTGCATGAACAAACCAGCCAGAAAATGTTTTACAGGACTTTTAGTCCTATACAAAGTAACGTTTCTCGGTATTTTGCCATATTAAAAATACAGGACCTTTAATACCAATATTTTATATTAAGCAAAATGCTTTCCCCCTCCATTAGATTTAGGAGCAGTGTCTGCCTAAGTATGACATTTTAACTTTAAACAAACTATTTCATTGATTAAACACTAGCCTTGAGTTTATTCCTAAATTTGCCAACTAAGTGAAAATCACCCGCAAAAGATTTTTTAAGACAGAGGAGAATTATCTAAAACATTTTAACATCTTCTGAAGGACACAGTGGCCAGATTGATAAAACAGGATAGGTAACTTCTCTACCAAGCACTCACATTTAGCTAATTATGTCAAGTTCTCTCAAATACAAGTGTTTCCAATCATATTTACTTGTGCAATTTGTGAAAATAAGTAATCAGAAGTATAATATAAAAGGCTGATTTAATATCAGAGATTTAGTTCTTTAACGTATCCAGTCCATTAATAACTAAAAAATCTCCAGATCATGAGCATTATCAATTTCGATGGCATCCTCTGGATCCAGCTTTGTTTCACCATGTCCTTCCTGTAAATCATCCAAAGAAGCCAGGGCCTCATTTGTGTCACTAGCAAAAGTTTCTCGAGATGCATCATCATACTCTTGAAGGTTGAGCCCTTTTATAGCTTGTTTCATCTTCTTTCCCAGAACTTGTAGTCTCCTCTTCTTAGCAGCTTTTTTGTTTTCATACTCCTTCTGGTTTTCAACACAGAAGATTTCCTTAAAGAGGAAAATATTTATGTAATATGCTGATTATGCATATGTTTACCTTAAAACTGCTAAAGAAAAAAAATGAAAGAGCCCTACGTACCTAACCAGGATATAATTGCCTTTAATAATCTTTAAAATAGTAAGATTGAGATTAGGACAGAAAGGGGTTAAATAACTAAAAGGGTAGGTGTCCCAAATTCAACCTTTAAAGACATATTAGAAAAATATATAAATAGTATTTAGAACTATTCCTTATAAATAACTAACAATTCCACATTAAACAGATCAGAGCTTTGACATGTAGATTTGTATTTAGATAACTGGAGGAAAACTGTGTTTGTACTACAGACTGAACCTCTCTAGTTCAAGGCACCTTGGGACCTGACTGGTGCCAAACCAGACAATTTGCCAGACCATGGGAAGTCAATACTGTTTAGTAGCATTAACAACGGTTCTGCTGCTTACTGGGCTCTTAGACATTTAGGGGTAAATTACAGCTAACTAACAGCACAGAACACTGAGCAAGAAATGGTGGCTGTAAATAAACTTTATGGGACTGTGGGAAACTTGGCCACACCCACGATAAGAGGACACTTGGCCAACTAAAATCATGCCCAAACCAAAGAGTGCCAGACTAGAGAGGTTCAACCTGTAGTCTAAAAGTTATTTATAAGAATGGCCATACTGGGTCAGACCAAAGGTCCATCTAGCCCAGTTTAGGGATGTTAAATTTCGATTAATCAGCTAATCAAGTATTTGATGGAATTTCCGATTAGTCAATTAGGGAATAAAATAACTAAGAGAGTAGGTGTCCCAAATTCAACCTTTAAAGGCATATTAGAAAAATATATAAATAGTAAAAATATATAAATAACTAAAAATAGGGAATTTCCAATTAGTCAATAAGGGAGGGGCTCACTATCCCGCTGTGCCTCGCCATGTGAAATGTAGAGGAGCCATGGACAGCTCTTGTACATTTCAAAGGGAGAGAGGCAGCTGGAACCTGAGGCAATCCCTGTTGGCTGGAGTTCCCCTCTGTGCCTCTCCCTTTGAAATGTACAAGAGCTGCATGCAGCTCTTGTACATTTCAAAGGGAGAGGCACAGCAGTTGGACCACAAGGGGGTCTGTTTCAATCCCTGCTGGTGCTGTTTCCTTGCTGCCTTTTGCCTCCCCAGCCCACCATGAAAATGGTGCTGGGGAGAACCAGCTTTTAAGCTGGCTCCTTCCCCCCCCCTTGCTGCCTCTCTCTGATAGAGGCAGCGGGGGGGGGGGGGGGGAGAGAAGAGGGAGCGACTAGTTGAGTTCTTACTCATTTGCTTATCGGGTAGTTGGCTAGTCACTTACATCCCTACCCCAGTATCCTGTCTTCCAACAGGGGCCAATATCCTGTTGGACATTAACAATATAACCAAATGGTTCCTGTTTGTTACTATAGTCTATTGATCGATATAAAAGGGGATATTAACATTTGGATGGAACTTGGGTATAATAATATCATTACCTATATTTCTCTTTGAAATTAATAGTAAACTGTAGGGATGTGAACGACTCGTCGCTTTCCCCGACGCCTCTATCAAAGAGGCAGCAAGCGGGGCGGGGAGAGAAAAAGGGGGTGCTTCAAAACAGCAGCGCTGTGTGGAGCCCGGGGTCAGCTGGGGACTCCCCCACTGACCCCAGGTTTCATGTGGTGCTGCCATTTTGAAATGCCGCAGGGAGCACAGGGCCAACAGGGGACTGCTTAAGTCCCCCGCTGGCCCTGTGCTCCCCGCAGCGCTTTTGCCTTTGAAGTGTAGCATCAGCCCTGGAGCTGTTGCTACACTTCAAAAGCAAAGGCACCCTTACTGACTAATCAAACAGTCAATGCAAACTGCATTGACTATTCAATTAGCCCATTAATCTAAACGTAACATCCCTAAGTAAGCTATCTAAAAATTGCTTAACACTAATACTTTGTGCTAATGAATGCAACTAGCTACTTGTGCATACCTAGGAAATAGAAGGCTTTACTTCAAAGATACCATGCTTCACCCAAGGAATAACCTGCTGTCAAGAGGCTGCCAGAGAACTATAAAAAACGCTCTCAGGCCCTGATCCTGTTATATCAGATTTGCTTAAGCTTTGCCAGGGGAAATTTGAATTGCAAGACTAACGTCTCCAGCCCCACTCTGGATCACCTTAATACTAGACTATAACCTATGGAACTAATGCCAAAGAACTCTTTGAAACTCTAAAGTTCATCATCTCTACTATAAAAATGGCTTTTGGACTTTATTCATATCTGCATGTATAATGAATGGTCTTTTAACCAATATTCTTTAAATAAATTTGAGTTTAGTTAATAAGAATTGGCTGTAAGTGTTTATTTGGCTAAGATCTGAAATATTAATTGACCTGGTAAATAATGTGTCCAATCTTTTGGGATTAAAAGATTTTTTTTTTTTATAATAACAAGATTTTCAGAAATCCTCATCATATTTGACTTGGCTATTTGGCTCGTTTGCTTTAAGGAAACTCTATTTCTGGCTGCTGGGTAACAAGCAAGATATTATAGAAGCTGTTATGTTACTGGCTTGGTGAATCTAAGGCTAGGTCTACACTGCAATGGTAAGTCGGAAAAAGAAATGCAAATCACTTATCTTTTTCCACTTTACTGTCCAAAGAGGCTTTTCTGAAATTTGGCACATCTACGCGGTGCCAAATTTTGGGAAAAAGTGCTCTTTCGACACATCCCTTATTCCTCGTAAAACGAGGTTTACAGGGATGGCAGTGCAGTCTAGACGTGGTCTAAGTATTAAAATAACCACCAGTGTTGAGGATCATCTGCCCCTATATTTGAAGTTCGCCCTAATTAGGCAATCTCAATGTGCACGCTCCCCGTTGAGACCCTAATCACAAAGACAAAAACAGAAAATAAACATTATTTTTGGAAAAATGCTATGTAGTAAGATGAGGGCCTGGAACATAAACACATGTATCACAGTCCTGATGTGAGGCCTGAGGCCCTAGACAGCAATGGTCAAGACTCTGCTAATATAAAGCAAATTTAAGCTGTGAGCAAGACCCAGGTCCTGCTCTCAGAAGTTGAAGAGGACAGGACCGATATTATGGAAACTCTCATACCTAAGCGGTACTAAGCACAATCATAAACACACTCCAGAGAGGCTGTAACAGAACACCTTGTTAAGAAACATTCTGGTATCAAACACACATCCTACAGATAACAGAACATACCAACCATGGTTCAGGACAGGTTCTAAACTGACAGTATGATAGATAGCGATCTAGGTAATGTCAGAGGGTGGCAACCTGATACATCAGAAGTGATGAGTAACTTGTTTGTATCTATGTATAAAAATGTACCCTAAGGGAGCTGTCTTTGTCCAACCTAGGGGGCAGTGGCGCATCCCTCTCATTCACGGAGCTGAGTCCATTGTAACGAGCATATATTCTAACAAAACATGTAGATGGTATCATGAGCTTTCGTGGGCACAACCCATTTCTTCAGATGAAGAAGTGGGTTGTGCCCACTAAATCTCATGATACCATCTACATGTTTTGTTAGTCTTTAAGGTGCTGCTAGACTATTTGTTGTTTAAGTTTTTCCAGTTACAGACTAACTCGGCTACCCCTCTGGAGCATATATGCGTTAGCCTAACCCTTAACATCTAATCCAGGGAAGCTTCATCTACAATAAACCTGGCTTGGTGCCTTCAATCCTTGTCTGATTTTTTGGTGTTTGGGGGGCTCTCTCAAGAGTCTGCAGTGTTGGCTACTTGCACAAGCTAACAAGACACACAGAGGCCAAATATACAGCTGAACGGTTATCATCACTGACGGAGCCACCACGTGCCATATTTTTTACATTTTTATATATATATATATATATATATATATATATATATATATAAAAATAAAGTATTTGACAACTGCCATGTAATTGTGCATCAGAATGTTTATTTTTTAAAGTCACTAATTTATATGGGTTGAAAAATAACCTTGAAAATATTAAGTAAATGTTAACTACTGCAAGATTATCTGCATGAATCTGCTCCTGTTATCTCAAACAGGGTGATAACAAAGAAGGCCTAAATATGACAAAACATCAAGATAATTAATTATTCTACTGCTGAACAAACATTATAAAAACAAGACAGAGTGGGAGCCAGCAGAGACTAGCGCTCAGTTGTACACCCTAGAGTGGTAGGGGAAGATAGAACTGGCACAAGACGACTAGAGGGGGAGAAGGGTGTAAATTAGAACCAGTTATATGTAAAGATTGACATTAGATTTGGGATGAGATACTGAAGGGATTGTCGGGTAGAATGAGGGAATATGATCCTAGACTGGCAGAGGAGATGAGATAGAAGGGGTTTGTGGCAGAGGAGGAGGAGTTGAAGGTCTGTGACCATTAGAGAACCTTTCCTATAGAATCTAGAATGGAACCTCAAGATTCTAGTCTCACTATTACTCTGGTGCCAAATATTTGTGAAACCTAATGGCGAAATACATTGTGTCCTTTTCTAGGGCTGCTCCCGATACCATTTATTCCATGAGCACATACCGCAGAGGTGCATTCTATGTATTTAAAAATTCTGACATTGCAGAGGAGCTCCTGTCAATATAATGCATGATGAATTTGAGGATTGTTTTTTTTTCCAGTTTGCTTTAAAAAAAAAAACACCTAGGAAGTCATGCACTCTAAAGATGGTGTATATATCTGTACTAAGGTCACTTGTGTAGCTATTTCTGTGGCCCTTTCACATATGCATTATTATACAGTCTTTATTCACATGATTGTATACTATTTTTATTACAGTATCTTTGCCTCATTTAGTGCACTGGATGCAGCATGATCTGGGGACGAATCAGAGTTGTAAAGTTAAGAAGCTGCTGTCTGTAGTACCCTTGCTGCATTTGTTGTGGAAGCTGAAAGGAGAACACTACACATTTAACAGCTACTCATTAAATGTGCACTATCCAATTTGAACACGAGTTCTGTGGAAAAAATAGTATGAGATCATACTCGTGTTCAAATTGGATAGATAGATCCAGCCCCTGATGCTCAGGTTTTTTTGTTTCTGACTTGTGTGCAGCCCCTAACTGATTTTTCTATGGGTCAGTGGCCCCCAACCCAAAAAAGGTTCCCCACTGCTGCCTTTAACAGTTGTGTGTGGGAACAATTACAGATTAGCACAATGAACATTTTCATATTAGATTAACTCTCCTCTTTTAAAAAAAGCACTCTAAAATTATTAGTTCTTCAAAGAAAGATTTTAATTTACTGTAGTCATACTGATTTACAATCTAACTTGTTTACCTTGATTTTCTCTCCAGTGATGCTAGGTGTATTCTTCAGGAGGTTTAAATAAACTCCTCCTGGCGTTCTTCTTCTACTACCATTCTACATAAAGGAAAAATAAGTTATTCAACTGATTCAAAATAATTGTAATTTACTAATTCTAAAATTTCCCTTAATTTTTATTTGGTAACTCCTTTCTTTAGTATTTTTATTATTTATATCATGGTAGTGCTCAAAAGTCCCAGTTAAGTACCATGACCATATGTGCTAGGTGCTGTACTGAGGTAGCATCCAGATGCCCAGAACCAACTGTGACAGGTGCTGAACAAGCATGTTACAAAGACAATCCCAGCTCTGAATAGTTTTTTTTTCCCCCCTTGAGTTTCATCTACAAAAATTGGCCAATGACACACAAGACACTCTATAATTGGATAGGTGAATTATGAAATTTAAAAAAATATTCCATCTAAAGTTTCAAGAACCAGTTAAGAGACAAGAACTGGTGTAATACATCACATCAGCTACAAATCCACCTATTCAGGTATTATTAATTTGTACTACCATAGCACCTAGCAGTTGCAGTCATGAACCAGACTTCTTGGACTTGGCGCTGTACCAACGGGGGAGAGAAGGAGGGGAGGAGAAGCATTCCCCAAAGAGCTTACAATCTAAATACAAGATAACTGATGCATACAGACAGGGGAATACAAGGAACAAACACTATTTGGATGTAAACACATGTTAACATCTCTACTCGAGACCTGACAGAAGTTAAATTAGAGCATGAATGGAGCTGAACATTAAAAAGACTGAAAATTATGACCATGTAATATATTGCTAATAACAGAATTTAACACTTTCCTTTATACTGTTTAAACACAAACATTACCATTAAATATGACCAAAAAAATCAAGAACAGAAATAGCCCAATACTAATACAAAAATTTAGTTTTATTGCATTTACCTTTAATAATTTTAAGACAAGTTACTACAGAGACAATACACACTTATCAATTTGACTGCACATAAAACCCTAACAGAAAACTGCAACTATGAGGTGTTCTTTAGGTTTGGTCAAAAATACTTCTGTGGCACATACATAAAAGAATTCACTATCTGAAGAATATGAGGGGCAAGTGTTCTGAGGAGTTACATCCTTTCTTTTCATTTGAGCGGCAAATGCTTTAATCCTTCAAAGCAGCATTTCTTCCTAAAAGAAATCTAAGTTCATTAGCATGAATGTTCAGATAAAATATTTTAAGTATCATTATCAAGAGTGGTTCCTGGAAATATAGGATTAAAGTAAATTTATGCATATTTTATGCTCTTCCCATAGCTCAGTTGTCGTACAAACTTTGACAGCCCTCAACCCATAACAAAGTCTATACGTAATAACATCTGTAGACAAACTTATTATCTGTAATGACTCTCAACACAGGCATGCAAACAAGATGTAAGTCTAACTACGATAAGGCTGTAAAATGAAATTTATAAGATTCATTCTCTTTACTACAAAAGTTTACGCAAAGCAGATAAAAACTACTGAAATTATATTAAAAAATTAGTACTTGGGAATAAGCTTAAGTCAGATGTTGAACCTGTCATCTTGACATCTATGCTTATTAAACTTTACATCAGTGATGTCCAACATCCAACCTGCTTGATGTAGTAGACATGGATACTGCAGAATTCCATACTCCTGGGACAACTGTCCAGTGGAGAATCCCCACACCCACCTCAAAAATACATTCTGCCCAAGAACTACTGCAGTTCTGCCTTTTGCTCACCAGAGGCAGCTGTGGTGCCAGACCACACTAGTAGCAGCCAGCTACTTGTCTCACAGCTGCCTGGCTGGGAGCCAGTTTAGGAGGCAGAGTGGAGCACGTGAGGTTTCTGGGCAGGGGGTATCATAGATGGGTTCAGATGGTAGTACAGGCTCAGAAGCAAATGGGGTAACAGCATTGAGCCCAGATGCCAAATGGGTGGGAGGGCTCCAGAACCACCAGGGTATAAGGGCAAGTGTGCATGGCTGAATAGGAGAGGTTTGGTGTCAGCCAGAGTCTGCATAGGGGAAGCTCCCCAACTTCCTCCCTTCCAAAAAAACCCCACACAACCCTGTTCCTACTACCCTCACCCATACCCTCCAGATTAAGGATGTTAAATTGTGATGCTCTGGCTAATAGTGTAGTCAATACAATTTGTATTAACTACACTATGGATGTAAGCAATTAGTCAACTGATACTCTGGATGTAAGCAAATGCTTATCTGGTAGTTGAGTAGGAACTCAACTGGTCACTTCCCCCACCTTGCTGCCTCTATCAGAGAGAACAGCAAGGGGCGGTGAGGAGCACGAGCCGGTGCTGGAGGGAGCCAGCTTAAAAGCGAGTTCCCCTCAGCACTGTTACCGTCAGGGGCAGGAAAGGCAGAGGGGAGATGGCATGAGCGGGGTTTGAAACAGTCCCACTTGCACGGTCCAGCTGCTGCTTGTCTCACTTTGAAATGTACAAGAGCCACAAGCAGCTCTTGTACATTTTAAAGGAAGAGACTCAGAGGGGAACCTGCATCAGCAGGGACTGCTTTGGTCCTCCCTGGCACAAGTTCCCACTGCCTCTCTCCTTTTGAAATGTACACAAGCGCCCCCCTTATCGATTAATCGAGTAGTCGATGGAAATTCCATCAACTGCTCAATTAGATGGTTAATTGAAATTTAACATCCCTAGACTACACGATTAATTGATAAAGCGGCCCTCCACAGAGCCGCAGCAGGAGCTGCATGGAGCTGGGACTGAACAGTCTCAGCTTGTGTCAGCTCTGGACCACTGCGGCTCTACATTTTAAATTTAGTAAGAGCTGCCGAGCTCTTACTACATTTAAAATATAGAGGCTCACCATCCCAGAATGGCACAAGCTAGGAGCAGTCCTGGCTCGTGCTGGACCCAGCAGCCCCTGTTCGAGGCAGCCTGGGCCTCTCTTATTCCCCGCTTTGCAGCAGCCTCCCTTACAGGCAGCAAGGGGGAGGCGGGACCACAGAGATAGTGCTGGGGAAAACCGGCTTTTAAGTTGGCTCTCCCCAGCACTGGCTCCTGTCCTCTTCCCCCTTGCTGCCTCTCATACAGAGGCAGTTTATCGGGTAGTTCAACAGTCGACTACTTGCTTACATCCCTACTCCAGATTTACTCCTAGATTCCTTTCTGCTCCTTCAGCTCCTTTGTTATCCCTGGCTCCCCCAAGCCTTTGCACTGAGGAGTGCGGGAAACAAATGTCTGTATTGTAGTTTAAATTAATTACTGAAAATTGTTTTAATATGCCAATAAGGAATCTATTTGTCAACAACCAACAACAAAAACAAAACAAAGAGCACACAACACAACCCTGCATCTTTTTGGCTGTCTGCACTGTTAGACATACTTGCTGGCAGATATTATGAAATAAAATCACCAAAATAATTGAAACTGATGTGATTATAATATGTTATTTTAACAAATAAAATACAGATTTTTTTTTCAGAATTTAAAAAATACATGCAGAATTTTTAACTTTTTAGCAGAATTCCCACAGGAATAATCTAAAGCTTTCATTACAAAAATAAAAAAGCTACTAGCCCTCATGTTTCTGAAGATAGCATCTCAGTATTGTCTTCCTGAGTCTGCTGACTTCCTGAAACCTCAGTTAAAAAATGTGAACAGGGGAGACTTTGCTGCTAAACTTTATACTGTAGAGCCTAAAGCATGTGTGACCACTAAGATTTTTTGTTAGTGGTTACACGGTTACCATGTTACACGATTTTAACATCCCTAGTTTTTATGGTTACAAAACTAATTTTTGAACTCCATATTTAAATAATTGTTTGACCTTCCCATCCCAATGGCCTAACTCCCCAAAATTTCCCATAACTACAAAAATTTACACTGAAAGAATACTTCAAAAAGGCTTAAAAATTATAAAATAAAAACCGATTTTGCGAAGCCTATTTATATGTAAGCATGAACTATTTAAATGTTTAACTGTTGATTGTTTTCATGGATCAAATGGAAAAGGGATGGGTATGAAGTTCATGATGAGGACTGAGATTTAGTGCAGGGAATTTGGGAAAATTTATAAAGCGTGAAAGCACTGCAATAGTACTTAGAACGAAGACAGGTTGCAAAATACAGTTTTTCTTACCATTATGAAGAGTCCACCATTTTGTTCCACTTCAGCTGTTTCCATAAGCAGTTCAATAGCTTTCTTATTTCCAATTATTTTCACTATTCGGGCTATCAAATCTTTCTTTGGTTCCTGAAGCCTAAAAAAAAAAGCATACCTCCCAGTGAATGGGATTGTTCACATGAATAAATTAAGCATGTGACTTCAATGGGGCTACTCAAATAGCTAGTGTTATAAATGCTACTGTCTGCAGGAGATTAAAGCTTTAATTACCCCAAGCTAAAGATGCATGTAGATTTTCTGCTTAACTATTGCCAACTCTGATTTTAAGATGGATTTTAATATACTGTACTTGCAACAGTTCAATCTTCAAATAAGATGCACAATTTTGTTTTTAAATATCTTTAAATATTTTGGTAAGGCTTTCTTTCCTCACTACTGATGTTTGTAAGATCTTTCCAACAAGCATTTGCCCAAGTGCATGTAGTTGCAGCATCACGAACCACTATCTATACATAAGAAACCATGAAACTGATGGTATATGAAGCGCTGTCAAATGAATAAAAGAGTTCAGAGAGTAATCTTGCATTCTTTGTAACTAAATAGATGCAAAGTTTTTGGACAAATATCATAGAATACTAGAACTGGAAGGCACCTAGAGAGGTCATCAAGTCCAGACCCCTGCACTCATGGCAGGACCAAGCACCATCTAGATCATCCCTGACAGATGTTTGTCTAACCTGCTCTTAATTATCTCCAATGATGGAGATTCCACAAACTCCCTAGGCAATTTATTCCTGTGTTTAACTACTCTGATAGTAGGGATGTAACAGTATAATTGTTAAGGTTACATGCAGGGTCCTGGCCCTGCTTCCAGGGAGCTGTCTGCCGCCCCAGGCTGCTGACTCTGTATTAGGGATGTTTAAATGCGTTTGTGAAATTTTCAGCAGATACACGTTTACATGGTAGGACAGAGGGACGAGAGCACCAACTCTCTTTCCACCCCCACCTGCCTCTGTACTGGGGGTGGTGTGGAGAACTGGCTCAGCAGGAGCCGGTATGCGGGAGCCGGTACACACAGGGAGCCGGCTTCAAAGGCTTCTTCTCTCAAGAACCTGCTCTGCCTGCCCCCACATGCTGCTGTCTCAGTAGGAGGCAGTGGGGGTGTAGGGCAGATGACTCTGCAAGAACCAGCACACACAGGGACACCAGCTCCCACCCCACCCCCCTGCTACCTCTCATGCAGAGGCAAGCAAGGGGAGGGGTTGTGTGTAGTCATTTGGATTAACCAATAAGCTCAGGCTTATCCGTTAATCATTTAAATGACTATGTTAGCATTACAAAAGCCCTAACTTAGCCCATTTTGGGCAGGTTTTCATAAGGATAGCAAAAAGCACATCTTTCAAGTACCTACTCTGAAACACATGTGGATAGAGGCACTAGAGATTTTTAAATAAAAGGTTTCCACAATTTTTCAACATGCGCAAAACATTATTTCCTTAGCCTTATTCTCAGAAATGGCTGAATGCTTTTGGCTGAAGGTGCATTTTTTTTTCTTTTAAATCAGCCTCAAGTTGACACCTTTCATGGAAAATTAAAGCTGAAATGGTTAAAATTTGTCAAAGGCATGAACAACTGAAAACAAGATCTTATAAAAGTGTTGGGCAACCTTGATACAAAGTGATGCTACCAGCCCCACAAATAATACTGCATTTAGATTTCAGAATTCTGGGAACCTGAACAAACTGTTCAAACCCCTTTCTCATAATGTAACATGAGCACCTAAAACAGTCAGCCATTAAGCCTCTTCAGTAACTTTCACATAACCTAAACAATGAAAGAACATAAGATCTCACCTATAAGAAATTTCATCAGCCACTTTTTCCTCAGAATCTTCTTCAGTAATCTCATACCTCCCTGTATAATTCATTTCTTGTCTTTCACTCAGTCTGTCCTTCACAGGCCGTTTCCGTTTGAGAAGTCCTTGTCCATTTTCTTCCTCCTTTGACACTGTTTTTTTGTCATCATGCATGTATTCATCCAGCTCTTTGTCTAATATCTCCTCCACACGTTGGTCAGCTTCTCTCATCAGCTTTTTAGCCAATAAATAATTGTAACTCTCAGACTGTCTACTCTTGTCAATATTACCTTCCATTCCTAAAATTCCAAGTTCAGTGGCCACTGCATCCTGATTTTGTTCCTGAAGCACTGCACCCCAAATGTTGTTGATCTTCTTACCTCCTAAAACAGTTTGCTTTTGGTGACTCTGGCCAAACTGAAAAGGCTCTGATTTAACCGGAGGAAGGTTAAAACATTTTTGTCGTTTCCGTTTCCACACAGAAGTGTCATCATCTGAATCAGAGAAGCTCTCCTCACTTGAGTCCACACCTTTTGTCATCCGGTAAGTTACACTTGGTGCACATGGTAAAATGGTGCCCTGAAAGGGCCTGGTTGAACTGTTGCTATCATTTGGTTTCTGGAATGGCAAAGTCATTTTTCATTAATTCAATTAGCATTTTTAAAAAGGAAAGTGACCTTAATAATTGGATTATGATTAGACTCCATAAGACCAATTTATTCTGATTCATATGTGAGAGTAATTTAAAAAAAACAAACTAGATTAGCTATACTTTACTTTTAACTAGAACTTTCATCCAAGGACTTCAAAGCATCCTACTGATACCAAAGCTCACATACCCATATGAGATAGGCCAGTGATAATTCTGTTTCAGATGGGTAAACAGACATATGTTCAAAGTTACTGGAGACACCTGTGAAGAATAGGTAGTATAACCCAGTCTTAGCTTCTAGTCATAGACTAACCACAAGACATACTGCTATGAACTCTGTAAAGTATCTTTTACTGATAATTTCAGTCCCTCCAAAAAGTATCTCATAATAAAGAACTCATAAAAAACAAGATCATATTTAAAATAATTTTTGTCCACTCATTTTTTGGTTAGGGATATTAACTCAGTCATTTAAACAATTAACCAAAAAGCCTGGGTTTATTGGTTAATCCAAAAGACTACATAGCCCACCACTTGTATTAGAGGCAACAAGGGCAGAGACAGGAACCAGTGCCCCTGGGGAGCTAGCTTTTAAGCTAAGCCCCCAGGAGCACCGGATCCTGCGGAAACCCCTCCCCCACAGTGCTGCAGCCTCTGATACAGTCGCCTGCTCCCCCTCACTGTGTCCCAAAGAGGCAGCAGGGGTGAGGGAGCTGGCAGAAGCCGGTACTTGCGTGGAGTCATCTTAAAAGCCTGCCCTGACTCTGAGCATGTCTAGACTACATCCCTCTTTCGAAAGAGGAATGTAAATTAGACAGATCGAAATTGCAAATGAAGCTGGGATTTGAATTTCATTTTTTGGAGTACAGGATCTTTTGAAAAAGGGTTTTTTTTCCCCCAAAGAACCGCGTCTAGATGGCGGTTTCACTTTTGAAGAGCCCTTTTTTGAAAGAACACACAGCCACCATTATGCAAATGAAGCACGGGAAATTCAAATCCCGGCTTCATTTGCAATTTTGATCTGTCTAATTTACATCCCTCTTTCGAAAGAGGAATGTAGTCTAGACATGCCCTCTGTATCATAGGCAGCAGCGCAGAGAGCGGGGGCGGGGGGGCGCACAGGTAGGATGTTGACACATAACTTTGTGCTTGGGGAGCTTGGACCCCCGTGGACAGGGGCTACTGCCATCCTGCACTGCTGCCTCTGTTTTTAAAACCAGCTCCCCTCACGGACTGGTGCCCGCCTGACACCCCATGCTGCTGCTTCTGATACAGATACAGAGGCAGCAGCGTAAGGTTGCAAGTGGCTCCCCAGGAGAGGGGCTGGGAGTTCACTGTCTGCGGGCCTGCCCCCAGGGACCATCGAACTAAAATTTGGTGCGGTTACATGATTATTAAACTAAACTATATCTAACATCCCTAGTTTAAATGAATATATTCACCTCTTTAACCCACACAACTCTTTCAATGACCTGATGGCATTTTTGAATTATTTTCTGGCAAAAAGCAACAGAAGCAGACTTCAGCTTGTCTTACCACCATATAAAATATACAAGTACTTTGAATTAAAAGGACATTTGATAGCACTTGGAAAAACATGGTGAGAATAGCCCTATGCATTAAAAATGCATTTGTAGTTTACATGCTCCTTTCATGGTGCACATCTCAAGACTATACCACACACACACACACACACACCGTACTAGTAGAAAATAAAAACTCGTATCTTCAATGCAATACTCTCTCCTATTGTACTATTCAAGTTAATTAAGGGCAGTCTCTTCTGCAGATGAAAGCTTAAAGACAAAAAGGAGATAGCTTTCAAATTCAGAAATTGCTATTATGACAAGTCCTTTTTAAACGTCCTTCTTTGCTGTTTGGTTTCTGAAACCACGGGAGACAATACAGCCCGACCAACCACGAAAACCAGTAACATACTCTGGCAAACAGGGACAGAGGAAATGTACCAAGTAAACGAACTGGTGGGTTATTCATGTTTGAAGAGAGGACTGTACCTATCTGATAAGGGGGAAAAAACCACTGACGGGGAGAGGGGTGTCACTAATTAACGTCTCTTCCGAAGAGAAACAGCCAGCAATTCCAACCAATAAATCCCGTTGCTCGTCTCCCATCCCCTTCCCCCCAGCGCACAGAAACAGCGGAGGATGCTTCCCCGGGGCCACAGCCTGGCTCACTTTGCAGCGCTCCGGCAGATGTGGCGGGAGGGGGTTGCTCAAAGGGGCTGTTCCCAACCCATGTCTCCTGGCCCCATCCCGGCAGCATCTGAGCGCTGCCCAGGCAGGGTGGGGCCGGGCACGGGGCATTTTCTCGGGCCGGCGCGTTCCCCGGGCAACCCGCCGTCGGCCCGGGCCCCGGCCCCGCGAGTGGAACCATCCCCCGGGCTGCGCGCGCAGGCCCTGTGAGGGTGTCTCCCGCCCGGGGGGCAGGGCAGCAGCGGCGGGGAGCGGGGCGGAGCCAGGTGCCGCGGCGGGCTCACTGTCCGAGCCCCTGGGGCCTCCCCTCACCTGCGGGGGGCCGCTGGCCGAGACGCTGGCCGGCATGTCCGAGTCAGAGTCCGAGAGCTCCCCGTCCTCCGCATCCTGCTCCATGCGCCGCGCCTCCAGCGCCATCTTCCCGCCGCGCCACCGAGCTCTCGGGGGAGGTGGCAACCGCCAGCGCTTCCGCTCGCAGGGAAGGGGGGTGGGCAAAGCAAATGGCACCGCCCACTTCGCCCATGCAGGGAGCGACCGCAGGACTCACTTGCCCCAACGTGCCTTGCGCTGGGTGGGAGAGCGGGAGGGCCGCAGGGCATGCCGGGATCTGTAGTCTTTGCCTTGAAAGGCCTGGCTCAGTGGCTGGGACTGTCTCAAGGGGCCTGCCACAGGCACGTTCCCCGTTCCTGACGTCATCGTGCCCCATCCTACGACATGGACCATCACATCAGGTGCCTGCATGCCAACGTCATCCCACTGCTTTGCCAGAGCATGTCCCCCTGTCACTACTGTGTTGGGAGCTTGATAGAAAAGATCCCTCTGACTCTTTGTAGGGTTGCCAGGTGTCCGGTTTTGAACCAGACAGTCTAGTAGTTGAGCTTTCTGTTCGGGAAACAAATTGAGAAAATATAACTGAGAAAATATAAATGTCCCATATTTTCTAAATAAGATGTAATGTAGACTGTGATGTAATGTCAAGTGTGTCTGGTATTTTTGTTGACGCTATCTGGGAAGCCTATCTGTGAGCATAGGTAGAGCCCTGCCTGGATACAAAATTGATACCCACATCCAGATCTGCAAAAATGATTTGCAGATACCCACAGATATAAAGCAGATATAGTTGTATAGCCGTAGATTTGCAGGGCTCTAAGCATATGCCATGAGCCAGGTCAAGGTGTCACCAGGTTGCTACTTCCTGATGGCATTATGTGTTTGCAGTGTTGCCACCTTAGCTCAACTGACCCTAGCCATAGTTACCGTGAACATATTTTCGGAACCAAAAATAGGGACACGTTAGCCATGCCCCTGACCTCATTAGCTATGCACCATGGCCTTATTAGCCATGCCCCCTGGTCCCTTAGTCCACACCCACCTGCCACATGAAGTCCCATCCCTGGAGGAAGTACTTCTGGGGTCAAGTTGGACACATGACTGGACGTAAAGGGTGTCCTGCGACTCCTCTAAGAACTCCTCCCAAATCGTCTACCGATAGGGATGTGTTTGGATCCCATAGGCCCTCCCCCCCCCCATGCAACTATACTACAATTGCATTAATCTAACTTGCATTGCATTAACTTGGGGGAAGAGGCCCGAGTGCCTCTATTTCAGAGGTTCTCAAACTTTTTGGCCCATGAACCACATGGCTCAATGTAAACCTGTCCACAGACCACCAGTTGCTAATGGAAACTCACCGTTAATTACATAATTATGCCTGAGCCATTTTCTTACTGCTGCAGCTAGGGAGAATGGTTTAAATTAGTAAACAGATTAAGCATTTTAACTTTCTCATGTTAGTTTATCAGACTTTATTTTAAATAAAGTAAAATAATTTATGTCCCACACAAAAGGTTTCAATGTTTTCTTTATAGCAGGGGTGGGCTACCTTTTTTGGGTCGGGCCACTGAATCACAGAAAAAATCAGTTAGGGACCACTCAAGTGAGAAGCAAAAATACTCCTCGCACAACCCCCCAATGCTCACTGTGGCCCGCAACTGAGACACCTTACTCCTCTAGCACTCCAGCCCTATAGGGCGAGGGGAAGGGACAGGAAGGACTGAAGTTCAGGGCTTCTCATAGGTCAGATTTACTTTTGTGGTGGATTTTATGGACCTCCTTAGGTTCAGGGGTGGGGACAAAAATGAGTGGTTTAGTGTATGGGATGGGGCTGCCAGTGAGTGGGATAGGGATGGGGTGCAGGATATGGGAGGGAGGTGGGGTGCAGAAAGGGGAGAGGTTGCAAGGTCTGGTTAGGAGGTACAGTGCAGAAGCAGGCTGGGAGTAGAGTGTCTGGCCAGGGGGAGGGAGCAGGAGCAAGGAGAGTGCAGTGTGTGGCAAGGAGGGAGGATGCAGGAGCAACAGTGGATGCAGTAGCAGGATGGGGGTAGAGTGTCTGGCTAAGAGGGAGGGTGCAGGAGTGGACTAGAGGTAGAGTGTCTGGCCAGAAGGGAGGGTACAGGAGCGGATGGGGGAAGGGTGTCTGGCTAGGAGGGAAGGTGTCTGGCCAGAAGGGAGGGTGTCTAGTCAGGAGGGTACAGGAAGGGATTTGGGGTAGGGATTGGACCTCCCTGGTCTGGCACCCTCGGTACCTGACTGGTCCCAGATAAGGGATTTTTCCAGATCAGGGGAGGTCATTTCAGGCTCCCTGCTACCCTACCCCCATCCCCTCCCCTATTGGGCTTCCTAGCTCCCCTCCATCCCTGCAGCCCAGCTGAGCGGTGCATTGGTTCCCTGCACATACCCTCCCCCCAGCCAGTCGGTTCTGTGCGTCCACTCCTCAGCCCTGCTGTTCCAAGATCAGGCCTAATGTTATAAAACTTACTGTTCAATTGGAAATCACAGTGTGCATGGTTGTAGCACTCCCTTCTGTACCTGTAAGTTTATTAATACATTTAGCAAAGTCAAACACTGTGACCCAGAAAGGTAGAGAAACATCATAAAGAATGTACATCTGAACATCCATATACTCACCATGTCTTGCAGAACAACTTGAAATATTAATCATTATTTTCATGACCATCATCTTCCTTATCATCATTAGTTGTCATCATCCTGGCACTCCCAAGAGCTGTCTCTGTCTCTCCTCTTGTTCATGGGCTGAGATAGAACTTTTATAATATTTTATGTTGGCACCACTATGCCTACATATTCAGCAGGGGTTTCTTCCCTATTCTTTATTTGTATTTCCTCACCCTACTAATGTTAGGGTGCCCTTCTATAGCAGGGGTGGGCAATAAGCGACCTGCAGGCCGGACATAGTTTGTCAGGGTTAGTTATTTCCCACCCCTGTTCTATAGGTTAGTATATTAATAACCTCAACTTATATCTCTCACTTTGTCGCCATAGTATTCTTATGGTCAGACTTCATGTTCTAAAATATTCAAAAACTATTGTTAACTCCTATTCTTGTTGGCTCATGTTATGTACAAACTTCCCCCTTAGATACTCTATTCTCAGTTCTCCAAAACTTAGGGGTGACAATTGGGCCATTTATGTGTCCCAACATTCATAGGCCTCACACCATATGCTAAAGTCAATCTCTTACTGGATACAGGCTGTAGATTCCTGGTGTTACTGCTAAATAAAATAAATGCTAAAACTAGCTCTAAGAGCTGCAATGTTTATGGTCCAAATCCTGAAATCCTAGGTATGTTTTTACTTAGGTTCTGGTCCTGCAATAAGTTTCATGTGGGCAAAACCCTGTGTTTGTGTGGTGCTCGTTGCAGAGTAGGGGCTTTGGGGCCTGATCCACAAAAGTACTTAGGTATCTAAACCACAGATTTATGTGACTATGTTTCAGTTTTAGGCTTCACTGTAAAGAAAACTTCCATTCCCTGTAGGTGCATAAACTCATTTGGCTTCTAAGTTTTTCCTTGGTGCCTAAGATTCTGCCTCTGAGTATGCACACTGTTACACCACTCGGGGGCTACGTCTACACTGCAGGCATTTTGTGCAAAAACAGCCGTTCTTGCGCAAAAACTTGCGGAGCGTCTACACAGCACGCGCGTTCTTGCACAAGTAAATTTACAGTAAAGCGTCAGAAAAGAGGGCTTCTTGTGCAAGAGCTTTTGCTCAAGAAGGCAGTGTAGACGGGCAACAGGAGTTTCTTGTGCAAGAAACCCCTATGGCTAAAATGGCCATCAGAGCTTTTTTGCACAAGAGAGCATCCATACTGCCATGGACGCTCTTGTGTAAAAGCACATGGCAGTGTGGACGCGCTCTTACGCAAGAACTTTTGCGCAGAAACTCTTGCGCAAAACAGTTCTTGCACAAGAAGCCTGCCGTGTAGACGTAGCCTAGGTGCCTAGACACTTGTCTCCTTCCCAAGCCCAGCACAATCTATAAACTGGGGGAAATAGGCATTCCTCCCATAACTTCCCTGTGGGACATGATCTGGCAGGCATGCTCTGAGCCCGCATCATGGACTGAGCCCTATTCAGTGTCTAAGTGAGGGAAGGGTGCCAATCTTATAATTTTACCTGCCGATTTGAGAACTTATCAAAGAGACCCATATTAGTTTCATTCTGTGCCTAAGGGTTGAGAAAGGATTTGAACAGCAATCTCGCACACCCCTCAGAAGAGTGCTCCAACTGCTCATGGAAAATGCTGGTGTGGGTGTCTGTCTCCCAAACTCTCCTGTTTATTTTGGATAAATACTTAAAGAGCCATAGGGCAAGAGAAAGAATGTCATAAGAATAGTCATACTGGATCAGACCAGGGCTGGATTTCCCAGTAGGCAGACTAAGCACATGCTTAGGGCACCAGCAAAGCAGGGGCACCAAAAAAAAAAGAGATTTTTTTTTTTAAATTTGATATTTGATATTTCAAAAACATCGAAGTAGTCATCATGGGAAAAGTCAGAACTCTGCAGAACGCTCTTTTTCTCAGCTGAAAAGAATAAAAAACCCTCAGAGAACAACAATGTGTCAGGACAGACTTGATTCACTTTCCCTATTGTGTATGGAAGCGGACATGCTTTGTCGAGTCAGCTTCGATGAACTTATCCAGAATTTTGCAATCAGAAAATCTAGAAAGAAGCTATTTTAATTTCAGCATACATGTAAGTTTTGTGTCATTTCGAAAAATAAAATTTTATTTTATGGTATAGTATTGTTTTTATTTTGAATTACATATGAGGGGGGCACCATAATCTTTTCAGTGCTTAGGGCCTCTAAAGGTCTTAATCCGGCCTTGGGTCAGACCAATGGTCCATTTATCCAGTGTCCTGTCTTCTTACAGTGGTCAGTATCAGATGCTTCAGAGGGAAAGACCAGAGAAGGGCAATTATTGCGTGATCCATCCCCCATTGTCCAGTCCCAGCTTCTAGAAGTCAGAGCCTTAGGCCACACAAAGCTTCCATGACCATCTTGGGTAGTAGCTATGGATGGATCCATCCTCCATTAACTTATCTAATTCTTATACTTCTAGTATAAGAAAATCCTAATTACCTTATTGGCAATATCAGAAGAGTAGCCAAAGATGGATGTTAAACTACCTGGTATAGTCATTAACTATACTCTATAGTTCCTCTAAATCAGTATTGATGTAGCTTGGCAGGCTACGGTATCCACATTGTGCATGTGCTTTGTCTGTTCTGAGAGTGGATGATTTCAGGCCCCAAGTCTGTAAATCTAGTACATTTCACACTTACATTCACTCTAAGACATAATAAATTCTAATAGTAAAATTTTAACTTACTTATAAGGAGTGATGGAAAAATAAGATGTAAAAGACAGACATTCTGAGAGTGGAGTCTTTCTGTCCTCAGTGCTCAAATGTGGGACACAATAAGACTTTCTCTTATGTACTTATTGAATCCCCCTCTCTTACCACAGTATGAGTACTTCACAATCTTTAATGTATCTATCTTAACACCTCTGTGAGATTGGGAAGTACTATAATTTTTATATGCAGGTGAACTGAAGCATGGAGAGGTTAAGTGACTTGCCTTTGGTCACATAGGACAACTGTGCCAATTAGGGTCTTGAACAGTCTTTCAACCCTGAGGCTACTGTCCAAACAACTGGACAATCTCTTTCTTTCCCCCTCCCTCAAAGTACTCCAAAACCAACATGCAAAGATACCTCACAGACACTGTGAATGTAAGATCGCTGTGAAATAAACCCTTCAGCATACAAATGAAGGCATATTTTTTAAAAGACAAGGTCTGGGCAAGATTTTCAAAATACATTAATAAATATTCCCTTTCAAATTTCTTCATGCTGGATCTGTCACACATTCTTTGTGCTCTAGGTTTAGGACTTCAGTGTTCAATATAGAGAGAAAACCTTGTCTTTCTAGTGACAAACCCACATACTGTAGTGTACCTCTCGTGTCTTTTTACTGTCCCTTTGAGAGGTGTCAGAGTCACAACTTCTGAACATGAGCTCTCTGAAGTTTCAGAAGGGTCATCTGAGTTCATAATCTCTGTGAGGCTTCTTACCAGTTTCAAACACAGATGCCTGGGATCCTTTTCTTTATGGGGCTTTATTGTGCCAGGGAATGGTAGGCCATAGCTCTTATGGCCACAAAGCCCTCTTAATTAAGTGATTCAGGTACTTTTCTAAAGGCATGCCCTTACCTGATCCACCTCTGGAGCTGCTGAAGTTCCAACTGCATCAGAAGCTGCATAACTTACAGACAACTGGAACCTGCTTGATCTTAGGTATTAAATTAACCTTAGGAGGAAGGCTTGCATTAAGAGTTACAACTCCAGGGAGAAAGAATGAATGACTCAAGAAATTATGGGCTACAGAGTTTTTTTTTTTTTTTTTTTTTTTAATCTCTGGGTCACTTGTTCAAACCCAGCCAAGGTCAGTAGTGACTGAAATTTGTTACCTAACAGGCCTTGTGGTGGCCCATGTGAAAGGAATTGATGGTGTCCTTCTGGTAGCAGCTGGCACCCTTCTTGCTAGTTTTAGCAGAGTGGACAATGATTGAATAGCCATGGAGACGGCGCTACTTAACAATCTATAGAGACCTCCATGTCAAAGTTGTGAAGGCATTCTGTTAGGGTGGAGTGAAGAAGGTTGAACTACTGTTTTGGGTACCATGCGGGTAGATAATGGACTTCAGCTCCTAGTGAGGAAAATTAGGTACCTTTCAGAAGTATTGATTTCACTTTAAAGTGGTACTTATTCAAATTTTTCATATTTTCCTCCTCAGAGTTAAATGGATCACTTGCTTTTTTAAGCTGCCTACAATATGCAAAAATATTCTACAGATAAACCAGATAGAGCTCATTCCTGTAACTGCTGAGGTCAACATCACCTTTTGTTGTGGAATTGAAAATGTAACATTTTGTTTGTTTTTGATAAGGGTGTTTTCTGGAATAATCAATAAAATGCACTTTGAATTTGGCTATCTTTTTATGTAATGGTTGATTACTTTTTCTTTGCAATTTTATTTTACTGCATTCATACAGTCTTTATTGCATAGGACCACTATTATGGGATAATATATAATAACAATTATAATACTTAGTTTTTATACAACACTTTTCTTTGGTAGATATCAAAGCACTTTACAAAGATGGTCAATGTCATTTGCATTTTACAGATGGGGAAACTGAGGCAGAAAGCAATGCATTAATTTACCTAAGCTGGACAATAATAGACTCAGAAATAGAATCCAGGTTTCCTGAGTCCCAGGCCAGTGCTCTGTCCACTTGGAATTAAATTCTCTTTTGATTAACATAACAAGTATACATTCCACTGGTTATCAAGCAAAATCTATATATAGTAACTTAACAACAAAATGAGCTCCCTTAGTTTTGACTGTAGACTAAAATTCTGTTGTGGCTTTATTTATTTAATTAATTTATTTAAATATTTATATTTATTTATTTGTTTGTTTGTTTTTACCAGTACAGGTCTTTATATCTTTATTTTCCTCTCAGAGACTACTTTTTAAATAATTAATTACACATATCTTACCAAAATATATGGCATTTTAGATTATTTAAACAACATTTTCTTGCGGGGGCATAATACATTAAAATAAAATTATCGTTGTTATTACTACTATTACTACTACTAAATAAAATCTACGATATATTTGAGAGAGTTTGTATGTCTGTCTGTCCATCTGTCTGTTTGTGAGTCTCTTTATTTAAATAGTAAGAGCTAGGACCACCAAATTTGGTATGTAGCTTCCTTTTAACTTAAAGCAAAGTAATGGTTTGATTGTGCCAGAACAATGGGATCTGCCTGGAATGTGATTGTTTCTCATAAAATGGAAAGGGAGCAAGAACAGTTAAACTGTATATAACCACAGAGGGGCAGCAAAGGGCCAGAGATGGAGGCCAGGACAGTTATAACCCCATTGGAGCAACAGGGGCTAGGGGTAGAGAATGGGACAGCTATCTACTATATATTTGAGAGAGTTTGGCTGTCTGTCTGTTCCACAGTCAGGGGACATGCACCCCTCCCCTGGCCGTGCCCTCTGTAATTTCAGCAGCCAGGAAGAGGCACTTCTCCAAGCTGCTGCAGTGACAGAAGGCTGGGGTTGTCCTTTCCCCAGGCAGCCTGCAATACTGAACCCCTCATCTCCAGCCCACCCCAGAGCACTGTTTTAAATGAAGAAAAACAAAAAATATTTCATTTAAGGACCCAAGCAACACCAGGCAAATCCTCTAGTTTTATATATGGAATACATTTGCTTACAGCTCTTAGATCCTGATCTTGCAAACATTTATGCATGTGCTTAACTTTAAATATGTGAGTAGTCCCATTGAGGCAAATAGGATTTATTCATATGCTTACAGTTAAGCATGAGCCTGAGTGCTTGCAGGTTTGGTTTTTTAGTGTCCACTTTAAATTATAATTTGTTTAGTCTTTCACAACATGTTGCATTCCGGAGAAACATGATAGTTATCTAGTGGTCACAGTAAGTCATCTAAATTCCTATGAGCATTAAATGTGAACTACAAATTAAAGGGAGATGATGCAAATATCATGATTGCTCTAACTGAAAGCAGTTAAATAAAAAACAAAACAATGGGTGTTTTCTTTGACAGACCCTGTTCACTCATTCACTTATGTATATGCTTTACTTATTTAAGGATGCGAATAGCCTCACATTGAAGACACTGAGGGCATGACTTCACTTGCAGTGCCAGAGATCAACCTGCAAATTGAATGCTGAAGGCAGTTCCGGCCGGTGTCTGTACTCCCAGTCACAAGGAGTAAGGGAAGTCAACAGAAGTGTTTCCTCCCATTGGCCATCTGCAGTGGGGATGGTGCCAAGATTGGTTTACGGTAAGCTAACTCCAGCTCTGTACATTGCATACCTTAAGCCAATCTTCCAGGTCTAGTGTAGACCTGGCCTCAGAGGATGAATTCAAAGGGACTACTCATGCTTAAAATAAGGCATTTAAGTAAGTGGAACCTTAGTTATTTCCCCCTGTAGTTTGGGCTAGTTTTTACACAATAGGGAAAGAACTTTTTAAAAAATAGACAAACTTTGGCATGTGGTGCAAAATGACAGGGTAGTACCTGAAACCTGTTTTCACATATTTTATGAGACTTAATTCAGAGTAATGGTATTTCTTTAAGCAAATAAAATAAGGATATGTGTTTTTGTCCTGTATCACTCTTTTATGTTTATTAAACACGACTGACGTTTTAATGCTCTCAAGTCCTTTCAAAGGATTCTACACACCTCTGCTTGGGACTGAAAGACTGATGGCACTGCAAGAGAAAGAAGCAATCTGACAAGTGAACAGTAGCATTTCCCCATTTGCTTTAACCTGTTTCAAAGACTATATGCAGGGAAAACCAGGTACCAACAGATGGAGAGAAACTGATCAGAGAGCTTCTAAATATTGCTAGAGAGCAATAATCTTGTGTGCCAACATAAGCTAGGAGAAACCAGGCCTGGGAGCTTTCAGAATGAAAGTACATCAGGACTCTGGCACATTTGGGTGGCTGTCCCTAATTATCCTAGTTTACAAAAGAACTCCAAGATCAAACTTTTCTGCTTTCAAGAATGGCATTCATGAAGCATTCTTTTTCTCACTGTCTGAATAGTTTGAGGTGTGAGAAATTGAATTTGTTTTAAACTCTAATAACATTTCTTCCCAGTTTTGTACACTTTGAGTCAATGCCTTCCTTGTGGTTTCCCAGATTCATCAGGACTTTGTACCCTTGAACTGGCCAATCCTCATCAGTCCTTAGTTGGACTTTTGTATTACAAAATCTATAAAACAGCATTGCAAGAAAATTACTAGCAATTTAAATGAATCCAGTTAAACATGACCTAGTCAGAATGGTTAATTCTCTGACCTCTTAACTCTGTTCCTATTGTCAATAATCCTGCGTGTTCTGAATGGAGAGGGAGATTAAGGCCCAAAAATTCTAATTTGGAAGGGTCGGAGGATAAGGGTCCAAAACAGAGGGTTTTTTGGGGGGGAGGGTTGTTTTGCTTAAATTGACCATTGCAATAACTAACCCTTTTCAGTTGTGACTACTCTGTTCTTTTCAACAATGGCACCTTTTACTTGTGAAATAATCTGGAGCCGATCTTGATTTGCAGACAGGGTTACTTATGGATTACTGTGTTTTATCGCCTTTGAGCTACAGAATGCAACCGCAACCCAGAACTGAGACTTTGATGGATTTTGCTGTCTCCGAGTTCTCACATGCCTTCGTTTCAAATCCCTGCCCGAGTTACTGCGAAACTGTTTGTTAGCCTCACGCTGACACAAAAAGCGACGTAGTTTCAAACTGTCCACTGCAAAATAAAATATACATTACATTGCACAGGGAAGGAAACACTCCTTGCACAAGAGGGGTTCCTTGAATTCCCCAGCGTGGTGCCTATAGCGTTGATTTCTTCATACACTAGACGGCAGTAACTAATTCATTCGCTCCCTCTTTCGCTAGCCAGCCTTGGTCTGTGAAAAGGCGCTGTGATTCTCTGTGACAGCTCCTCTCTTTTATCTATGGTTGGAGGAACAACCTGCCCGGACCAAGCATGTAGGCCGATCCCTGAATTCACCAATCACGTCTCCCAAAATTTGGGGGCGGGTCAGGACTACGTATTGCTGCCTCCCGTCCAGCAGCGGGTTTGAGTGCGCTGGTATAGCAGTGTTCGCTATGCTGCAGCTAAGCTTTGCTCTTACCAGACACGTTTTGCTGAGGAAGAAAATTTTAACATCTTGTAAGAGGCCTGCTGCATTCATGTCTACTTTGCTGATCAACCAGCCTCAGTATGCGTGGTTGAAAGACCTGGGACTGAAAGAAGAAAATGAAGGAGTGTATAATGGGAAATGGGGCGGAAGAGGAGAGGTAGGTTTGTAGCTCGGGGACTCTGACCGATGGCACTGATCAAGCGTGCCTGACGTTTTAGATTAGGAAAAGGGAGCTGCTGCCCATCCGGAGGCGTCTGAAATCAGTGTGCTGCGGAAAAAAGGAAGAAAAGTATTAATCATGTTGCAATCGGGCAGCTTGGACACCTGGTTAATCTATTGTTTCCGTGCAAAATTAAACTTATTTTTTTCTCAGTGGGAGAGGAAAGTAGAAACCTTTGCCTGCCCTATCCTTCCCCCTCCCCCGTTACAGGCCTTCTGAAGTGAATAAGTCACTAGGGTTGAACAATCACAAGTTTGTATGTGGCAATCTGTTTAGGATCCAACTTTTGGTATGTATTATTTGTCTCGCCTTTTTTAGGGCAATGTTATCTCGTTGCGTCTAATCTGTCTCTGTGCAAGTTTCTCTCCCACCTGAGATCTCCTTGGTTGGTGCAGTTTTTTACATGCTTCGTGCTTACTTTTTTTTGGTATGTGTTTGCATTATTGTTTCAATTTATTTTTGCATAAAAAAGTCACGTGTTTCAGTACGTCAAGTATCATACCCCCTCCACCCGCTATATACACACAAATATTCCTCTCAGTTATGTGTATTTCTAAAGTGACTGTAAAATATTCTCTCTTTAGATTGTGACCACATATTGCCCAGCTAACAATGAGCCAATTGCAAGAGTGCAACAGGTAAGTTTATCTGATCTTTTTCTGGTGTATGTACCAGGCACATGGTAGTGAAAAGCTAATTTGGAAACAAAAGTTCAGCTCTCTGGTGAGAAGGCCAGTCCCTCCATCTCAGCTGGTGGGAAGGAGAGGGAAATGGAATTTTGATCAAGTTGCTGTCTCTGGGTCCTCCTATATTAGTTTGGCAGTCAGGTGACTGGTAAATGTGAAGCTTCTGGGCAGCTTCTAGAGTGGTCCAATCTCCTCACTGTCTTTTGGAGAGGAGACATTTTTGTTCTTTCTAGTCTTGGAGGTGCTGCAGAGAAGGGGGAGAGTCTGCTGTCTTCCCTTCCTATAATCTTTCTTTAGGGGGTTGAGGAATGCAAGCGAAGCTCCTATTTTGCTTCTGGTTCCCATCACTTCTGTCCTTAACTTTCTCCCCAGATACTTGCTGACATGTCTCTTTTCATGGTTTCACTGCATAGCAGCGATGAAATGGAACAAGCATCTTCACAATTTTAGCTGTCAATCTGTACATGGTATAATTTGGACAATTTCAGTGCTGGGTTGCTTGATTTCTACCCCTTCTATTACAAAAACAACTTTTAAAATGTATATCTGCATTGTTAGGAACATTTTAAAAAGATGTATTCTTAACACAGGTTAGCTCTGGTTAAAATATCATTGAAGACACAGCAGCTCAGCTAACTTGGATTCATAGGCTGAGTCCAACCAAAGGCGCTTCTAGGCTTTAATACATGCTGTTAACCCAAATTAAAAAAGCCAAGTTGCTTTGTCTTTGTTTAAATAATTCATGTTAAAACAATAACAGTCTCATTTTTTTTTTCTTCTGTGTAGAAATGCCCATAGGCCCAAATTATGCCATTCTGGTCTCATAGGTGAGGTGAGCACAAACCAGTAGATACAGCATGGAGGAGAGAGGGGCTGTTATTCGCCCACTCTCCAGGGGTTTCATGCTGAGTGCAAAGGAGAACATGGGAGAGCAGATATTCTGCAGTTCCTTTTATTATTGTTTTATATTATTAGTGGGATTTATGATAATAAAGCAAAGTGTCACTAAATATGCAGTGTTTGTTCCTGTGATTATGGGGAATACAGTTGAAGGAAAACTTTATTTAAACTGTGAAGTTTGGTGAGGATAGTAGATTTGTTCCCCAGATATATTTATGATATTAATTTTTCAATTTAATTTTCATTTCTAGCAACTGTCCTATCAGCACAGCTAGAAACCAGCATGTCACACTGTGAACACAATACTTTTCCTAAAGAATGATGCCTCCCAATTCAGCACTGTCCATAGAAAATCCATTCTGCTTGAGTTATGCTCACTGCCTCTTCTGTATTTCAGCTTCAAGCAACAGGAGGAAAGTGACTTTCTGTGTTTTGTTTTCCCCTTGCCCCCATTTAATCCTCATTCATTTAGGCCAGCTTGGAGGACTATGAAGAAACAATAAAAAAAGCTAATGAGGCATGGAAAACATGGGCAGATGTAAGTTGACAAATGATTATGCATATGTTTGGAAGTGTCTCTACAGCAAATCAGGACCCCATAAACAACCCTTTTCTGTTGGCAATTTAATCAGGGCCCCATGTCCTGTGTGATATTTTAAATCTTGGAGCCAGGAACTCATGATCATACAGCACCATTTCCAAGCCCTCACTGCCCTCCTTGTCCAATACAGCTGCTCCCCGAGTTACGAACCAACACTTGGTCTGTAACTCAAAGTGTTCGTAACTGGGATCCCATAGAGTTACATGGCGACCGCGCTGTTCGTAAGCGCGGATCGCCGTTTGTAACTTGGATCTGCATTCACGACCACTTTGGTCGTAAGTGCGGATGGTCGTAAGTGGAGGTGGTCGTAACTCGGGGAGCGGCTGTCTATTCATTTGATATAAAAAACAAAGCTTTTAAATCTGTCTCCAAACTTTCAGTGTGTGTCAGACATTTGTACTGTAATGCATATTCATACTATAAAAGCTGTTACAGGGGATGGAAGGAAGCTAGAAGTCTTTAAAGCTAAGTAGGGAAATGGTTAAAGTGTGTGTGAGAGAGATGTTTCTTGTTTGGTTGCTTCATCCACTTCTGCCACCCTGAAGCTGTCCATGGGGGAGGCTTTAGTATCCAGGAGGGCAAGTGATCAGTGTGGTATTGGGGAAGGCACTAATCTGCTTTCCCCTTGGGTAAAATAGATATTGCAATTTTTCTCACTCCAGAAACCTTTTAATGAAAATAGCTGCTCTTATCCCAATAGTAATATATTCAGCAATAATGGATAAATACATCAGGCCAAATTGCTGGCTAGTGTAAATCAGCATGTTTATGCCAGTTGAGAATCTGGCTCATCAGCTTCCTTTCAGCTGAAATCATCAGCAGTGAAATAGTTAACAAGGTTAACATTTAAAATGCTCTTAGTGGGCTTCAGAAGTGATACGTAGCTGAGTCTGATTTGCTCTCTTTAATATCAACAGAACTGTAATTTTAGACTGTCTGCAGTCTCTGGTTGATATCACTGGAGTGATTACATACAGCTTACATCTTGAAGGTAGTTTTGCAACCAAAAGGATTAGATGGCACTTTTGGACAGATTAGCTTCTGTAGCACAGCTGTGCAAGACATCTCTTAAAATGGGGAATTGTGTTGCCAACTACTCTGCCATATAAGTAGATCATACACTGGGTTCTCGACACTGATGGTAGCAAGATGCTCACATCTAACTATGTGAAATCAGGACTAGCTGCACTATAAAGAAGAAAAGTAAAAATGGAGTGATCATAATATGTGAGGAATTTACTTTCTAACAGGTCCCTAAAGCTCATACCTCTTTGAAAACTGCCTCGGATAAAGAGAACAGTAATTTGAATTCAGCCAGTGATGGTGTCTTAGCACCAGAATCTGATAAACCCTTAGTCCTAGGAACAGTTCCGCTTAAGGTCCCTGATTCAGTAAGATACTTAAGTAAATGCCGAACTTAAAACTTGAGTAGCCCATTATAGTTAAGAGGAGGAAAGAGGACAAAAATACAGAAACAGGCTGGTATTCCCTGAAGGTGCAGTTTAGTCTCTAAACCAATTTTTTTTTTAGGTTCCTGCACCTAAACGTGGAGAAATAGTGAGACAAATTGGTGATGCCTTAAGACAGAAAATCCAAGTTCTGGGAAGCTTGGTAAGATGCCCTGAAAAACACCCACACATTTGAAAAAGTCAAAATTATGTTTTCCTTTGGTTTTAATGTAGCTCTGTGTAATTAAGTGAGAAATTATGTTAGTCTTAATAACTGTGGAGTACTTTGGTTTTTGCTAATGATCTGTGTAACAAGATTTTTTTAAGTACATGTAAGCTGGCATTTTTGGTGCTCTATTTTAAAAATAATGCCACTTCACTTTAGAGTTTTAAGCGATTCCATCACAATTCCCAAGCTCCACTTTGGATCAGGTTTTTTTTTCTTTTTCATCCACTGGTCCTTCTCCCTTTCTCCTTTTATGAGTTTACAAATCTGTATTTATTGTTACATGTTTCTAATTGTGGAGACCATAGCCTCAGTTTTTTTTAAAGACCATTTGTGTATAGGAAGTAGGTCATAGTATTAATTCATAAATCAAGGATGGGGTTTAGGAAAAGTGTTCAGAATGAGTTTAATTAATCAGCTGGCTCCCATAGGAACCAGTCATCAAATTCTCAGTGACTTAAATCAAGTCAGAAGATAGCACTTCAGGGGAAAAAAAACCCTCCATACATCTAATTTACAAACTGGCTTAAAATTACAGTAAGCTCACGATCACGCTGTCATCTCCAGGTTCTCCCCTTCTCTTAAGAGCTTTGTCCTCCACATACCTATCAAATCAGGAAAAATGTAAGTGATTCTGAAACACTGTCCTCTTTCCAAACAAAGACCTTTATGGTACTCTGTTGTAACTGTGCTGCTTTCCCATCTTTCTGTAAGACAGCACACTGTTACTAAAATAATCCTGAAACAATAGTCCTGTCATACAGAGCTGAATTCTTGCTGGTGGGCTGAAAAATTTTGAGAACTAAAATGTGGAGAATTAGAGATTTAGAAGGTGAGATGGTGTGTGAAAGGATCCCAGTAAGTGCTGGTGCAGGATATAAAGTTCGGGATTGCTGCTTTAACACCTGTGTTAGTTGACAAAGAATTCTCATTCAGGTAGTTAAAAAGAGCAAAGTTTTATAGCTTTTCTTTGCTCTTGGACCATCAAGCAGTTTCCATGATGAAACTAGGGTGCTAGGTACATATGTGTTTAAGCAGAGTTCTGTTTTCCTGGCTAATGTGGACACTCAGAGGTCTGAAAAATGTGTCAGAGACAGTATGTTTCATCTCCTAAATGTATGAAGTTATTATATGGTTCTCAACCTGGTGAGGGGGAAAAAAATGCGAGAACCCTGTTTGAAATCTATGGATACATTTAAACAGGAGATGATTATAATGGTATCTGGGGGGTATCAGGATCTATGACTCTTCCTAATGGGGTGGGGATGCTCCTCCCTAGTAATTTCAAACTCCCACTCCTTGCCTTGGGCGAACCCTCTTTCAGCCTTTCAGGAGGCAAAATTTCACCCAGAAATCACTCCAGTAACTTTACAGATACAGGTGAATGTTGGTGGATTTAAAAAAAAGAAAAAGTTCCAGTGTTCCTCCAACATCTGTCCCTTAATCACAGATGAGGGCACCTCTTTTCTCTTGTGTGGCTGATCTTGAGTGCAGTGTGGTGCAGATTAGGGGTGTTAAAATGTGATTAATTAAATGTGTAATGGCTGAAAATTCCAGTCAGCTCTAACCCTTAAACCCAGAGTTCAGATTTCTACCTTGTTGTGTCCCTGGAGCAGTAGCAAGTGCTCTGTTCTCCAACCTGCACTGTCCCATTTGATATAGTTCCAGATGGGAAATTCTTAGTTCAAATGGAGAATATGGGGATTTAATACGAGGACTGAAAGGTGGATATGGAACTGGTTAAAGGGGAGGCTGCTAAAGGGCCTAATGTAACTTCCCTCCAGTCTGTTGCTAGTAGAGTTTCTCAAGAATTGGTTTTGGAAACAATCTTAATTTTTTTTTTTTTACTGACCTTGGCATAAAAAGTGCATGTGTGCTAATAAAATTTGCAGATAATACCTCGCAGTTTTACATCTCCAATATGGAGGAGGACCAGAGCATCATACAAGGTCATCCAAGTGATTTTGTAATAGAAATGGGATGATATTAAATAGTGAAAATTGCAAGGTCATATATTTAGGGACTAACGACATTTTTTGCTATAAACTGGAGATGCATCAATTGGAAGCGACAGAGGAGCAGGAAGACCTGAGTGTATTGATGACTCTTTGACGTGTCTGTGAAAAGGGCTAATGCAGTCCTAGAATGCATCAGGTGAGGTATTTCCAGTAGAGACAGGGAAACGTTTAAACCATGAATCAAGACACTGGTGAGATCTTATCTAGAATACTGTGTGCAATTCTAGTCTCCCATGTTTAAGAAGGATGATTTCAAACTGGAACAAGTGTAGAGAAAGGCTACTAAGATGATTTAAAGAATGGAAAAACCTACCTTATGAAAGGAGACTCAGAGACCTTGGCTTATTTAGCCTAACCAAAAGAAAGCTGAGGGGAGATATGATTACATATAGAGGGATAAACATCTGGGAGAGAGAGGAGTTATTTACATTAATCACCAATGTGGACACAAGAACAAAATGGATATAAACTGACCATCTACAAGTTTAGGCTTGAAATCAGATGAAAGTTTCTAACCATCGGAGGAGTGAAGTTCTAGAATAGCCTCCTCAGCTGAGCAGAGGGCCAAAAAAAACCTAGCTGGTTTCAAAACTGATCTTAATAAGTTTGAGGGATGGTAGGATGACTCTGCCTACAACAGCATGTAGCTGATTTGCAACTATTATCTGTAATGTCTCCAAACAGCTTGTGATCAGGCACTAGATGGGGAGGACACTGAGGGAACGTCTACACTGTAACGCTATTTCAAAATAACTAGCACTATTCCGAAATAACGTAGTCCGTGTCTACACAGCAGGCAGTTATTTTGAAATAGTGTCAAAATACTGTCAAGCTGGAGGATTTCTTACTCCGACTCCTGTAACCCTCGTTGTACGAGGAATAGGGGAAGTCGGAGGAAGAGTGCTCTGTTTCGAAATAGATGCTCCCTATTTAATGTAGCTGAATTTGCGTAGCTTATTTCAAGTTAAACCCTGCAGTGTAGATGTATCCTGAGTTACTACATGTTTCTTAGTTGTCTGGCTGGAGGCTCTTGCCCAGATGCTCAGGGTCTGACTGACTGCCATATTTGGGATTGGGAAGGAATTTTCCTCCAGTTCAGATTGACAGAGACCTTGGGATTTTTTTTTTTTTTTTTTTTTTCCTTCCTCTGCAGCATGGGGCATGTTTAAACTAGTGTAAAGGATGGATTCTCAGAAACGTGTAGTCTTTACACCATGATCTGAGGATTTAAGCATGTCAGTCACAGGTGATTTGTCTGTTACAGGAATGTGCAGAGGGTGAGGTTCTATGGCCTGCAACATGGTGATCAGACTTCATGATCATGATTGTCCCTTTTGGCCGTAAAGTCAAAGAGTCTATAAAGTGATGTCCTGTGTGTTCTTAATGTTGTCAGGTCTCATTAGAGATGGGAAAAATTCTTGTCGAGGGTGTTGGCGAAGTTCAGGAATATGTTGATGTCTGTGACTATGCTGTTGGTTTATCCCGAATGATTGGTGGACCTGTCTTGCCTTCAGAAAGTAAGCATGTATTAAAATTTGTATTAATAAAGTGCTAGATATTGAGATCTTTCTGTATCACTGCACCATGGATTACATATTGCTGCAATTTACCACATTTCTGTCTGCTGTTGTGACTTTTCTGATCTACATGAAAACCTATTGTGGTGCTACAGAGTGCATCCATTCTTGTCTCAATTAGAAACTATATACACATATAGTAACAGAGAATGGAGTTCCTCCCCATTAGCTAAGCCATTAACTCAAAATATATGATGAATACAGCAAAACCTAGCTGGTTCACACTAAGACATGGGAAATCTGTTGTCAATTAAACTTTGCAGTTTGGGTCAGCAGCAAATATGTTTGTACTTTTTGTTTCCCTTGTTATCCAACTGACACAATTACAGCATGCTTGTAAACGAGTTGTAAGCAGCAGAGTACAAATGTAACATGGCATATATTGTATAAGTAATGAATTCCTACAAATAGACTTTACTAGAGCTATTAAAATTCTATTGAAAAATGAGATGAAGTTATTTGGTGGAAATATATGGCTTGTGGGTTACTGAAATAAATGTCACTGTATTTTTCAGCAGAACATCTAGCTAGAATGTATACAGCCTTTCTGTGCACTAAGATATAGACCTGGACAACTCTAATACAGTTTTACAGAAACTGAGCTCTCTCATTTTGTTCCCTAGCAGGATGTCTGCATTGACTTTTTTGTGGCTGTCCTAATGGTTATGAGAAAAATACACTTGTTATGCCACAGAGTTTGCTATGTTTTTGTTCTGATAAATATGCAACTTATGTTGTTATAAACAAATGCCCTAGAACTACCAATACAGATGTAATAAATTGAGTGCTGCTCACATCAATGCAAGTAAGATAAATCATCCACCTTCTCCTGATAAACATTTGGATAAATAGTTGTGTACTAAAAGTCAACAAACTTTGGCTCTGTGTCCGATCCAGAAGATTTGTTGCAGTCCATGCCTTTTCCTTTTTTCATTTACTGAGATAAACATACACATGCATGTACACACAATTAAAATCGCTCTAATTTGTGTCTGTTTTCAGGACCTGGACATGCCCTTATAGAACAGTGGAATCCTGTGGGATTGGTAGGAATTATCACTGCATTTAACTTCCCTGTAGCAGTGTATGGTTGGAATAATGCAATTGCAATGATCTGTGGGAATGCTTGCCTCTGGTAAGATGCTCAAATACTTTTCAACTAATATTTTAAAAGGTTGCTAGTGGTAGTCTTTGTTCATCACAGCAGAGCTATGTTTGTAAGGATAATCTGAGGCATGTAAACAATACAGTATTTGAAATGTCAGGATATCTGCTGACATTTACAGATCCTTCACTTCTGATATTTACTAGGCTGGCTCCAAGTCCTGCTTAAAAACTCTGTGCTATCTTATACTACCTTATACTATACTGTCAGCTTTTTGAATCAAGGGGTGTCTTGGAATTCATGTCTGTACCGCAATCTAGCACAATGGCTCTAATAGCCCAATTAGGTATTGAGCCCTCTCTGTAATACAAATGATAGAGAATATGATTGACATTTTAAAATGTAGGTACACAAAGCTAGGCATTCAAATAAGTTGCATGATTTTCAAAGTTCTGGGTACCCATAGCTCAGTTTCACTTTGCTAGAAGTTCTGGATCCATAACACCTCTTAGTATTGAGTCACTTCCTCCTAAGTATCTAGCATTAGAACTCAAGCTGAAAGTGTCTGGCTAAGCTTCCCGTGCCAGATATCTAGCTCAGATTTCTTGCATATTACAAGAGTTGCATAAAGTGTTTTGTATTGTTGAGCATGAAAATGATGTTTTGCATCTTTTTTTAAAGGAAAGGTGCTCCTACAACATCCCTCATTAGCGTAGCTGTTACCAAGTAAGTTTTTTATTTTTCTATACATATAATTGTTTTTGCCCTTTGTCTCTGAGATCTTGTGGCTGGATGAGAGTGGCTTTGTCTCCTCACCTTGCCATACAGACAGCAACAAATCTATATTGAATATGTTTGTTCCCTTGATTGCCCCTTCTTCTAACTCTTCTGCTGAGCAGTAGCAGATGTCTGCAGCATTGTAGTTCAGCTTCTTAGTGGAGGGGAAGTCAATGATGCCAAGTCTGCGTGATGCTGTAAGTGTAACATGTTTTGTTTGTGCACATACCAGTCCTGAATGAGACTTTGAAACAGCCTGCTGACAGTCCATCTTCCAGGAATCTCAGTCCAACATCAGTACTTAAATTTCAGGAAGCAACTTCAAGCTCTGATTAGTGTCATTTTTGAGGCAAACGCTCCTGTTGCTTGCACAGCTCGCTCTCTCTCTCTTCTGAAGTTGCCTCAAAACAGGACCTGGCCTAATCACACAGCATGACTTTCCAGGAATCAAAACTTGCTAACATGCAAAGAAAAAACACTCTGAGAACTGTAACAGTGCCACTCGGTGACACCTGTGATGGCACTATCAATACATTGAGGAAATGGTTTGCAACGTGCTTAACCTGTTTTAAGTAATGAAAATACCACAGTATTTATAATACTATTCGTTCATGCAATACGGAGAGTCCCTCTCCCCAGGTGCTTCTTCTGAGAATAGTTTCAGGGAATTTCCAAAGGGAATACTATGAATGACAGTATAATTGGGATTTTCTGTGTTCATCTGTTTTCGCTATGCTAGTTATATCCGGGAAGATGCACTATATTTTAATTATGTGAATTTTGTTATAAGCCTTACCGTTACTCTGTATCGAGATCTTTTCCGATACGAGAGTATGTTTATATATAAAATTGCATCTGTATCAGATGATAGATTTTTTTTTTTTTTACTATTTTCATCTTATCACCAAAAAAACAAAAAAAGACCTGTTGATTTTTATCACGGGCCTCTGAGATCTCTCAAATCCGAGTTTCTCAAGAAATTTTTCTTTACTTCTAGGATAATAGCCAAAGTTTTGGAGGATAACAAAATGCCTGGTGCAATCTGCTCCCTGATATGTGGCGGCGCGGATATTGGGTAAGCTAGACATCTTGCATTTTGTGGGAAAGGGAAGGGAAGAAGGGTGACTTATGGGCAGAGCCGCCTCTTGGGCAAGGGGAATTGGGGTGAGCACACTAGGCCCTGCAGTTTGACATCGCAGTGTCACAGCTGGGATGAGGACAGCAGCTGTCTGCCTTGAGCAGGCAGAGACAGTCAGCGAGCAGGAGGCAGCATGGTTTGTCTGGCCCTGCCTCCTGCCAGTGATTGATACCATTGGCACAGCTCCATGGAAAAGCTGGAGCCTAATTGCCCCCATCAGCATTCCCCTTACCCCAATCCCACCACTACCAGCACCCTCAGGGGAAACCCAGAGCATCCATGGGAGGCCCATATGGGCTGATGAATCCAGGGCCCCACGCCTCCTGAGGGACAGCTCTCCTTATGGGAATAGTCTAGTTTGAAAAAAGTTTTGCTCTCTATGGGGTTGTTACTACCCCTTTAGAAACAAATTGTATTTATCTTGTTTTATTCCCCTATAACCTGGACATTCCTGTCTGTCCAGAGACTGTTTAGCACAAGAAACATCCTTTCTTGATGGTCTGAAAAGAGTTCAGCACATTGCCAACATGACTGTAAATATGTAACTAAGAATTTCATGGACCACTATTGGAACAATACGTTGCTACAAATGCAACAGACTGCCAATATGGCTTCCAGTTGGTCAGGGTGTTTCCATTTTTAACTCTTTATTTTTCCCCTCCCCCTACTTTGTAGCCACATCTAAAAAACTCTGTGGGCAGCCATAAAGAGCACAGCCTAGGGATAGTTCCTGCAATATCCCCTCTCCCAACAACATTTATGGGCATGCCATTTGAAGATGTTCACTCCCATAGAGGCGCATGTGAGCCCATAAAGTACAAACAGCCTTGGAAGATGTACAACCCAACTAGTAGTTGATGGCATGGGTCTGAAAGAGGCATTAGGGCACTCAGCATGCCATTGGTCTGGTACAAACCACAACCAAGTGCCTTGTTGCTGTCAGCAGGATTAGACTTCGGAGTTAATGCATAAGTCGCAGTACTAGACTCTGACATGGAAATATGGCCCTTATTTTGGCACTCATGCATCTTTGAGTTGCATTTTAGTTAGGCACTGACTTGATTCTTTTTTAATCTGTTTTGTATTCCTGGCTTTTGAAGGCATAAATGTAACATTTTGTTATAATTAAGGCTAAGATTTTGTCACGTACATTTTTAAAAAAAAATTACAGACAGCTCATAGACAATAAAGAAAAATTCACAGAAGCCGGTGACCTATCTGGGACTTTCACTAAAAATAAACATGAGAAAATGGGGAGGTGTGGGGCTCCCACACTACCCCAGGGGGCCTGGCTTGAAAGCTGCAGGCTTTCCTCAGTGGCCAGGAACTCATGGGGCTCCTCAAGCCACCCATGGCCACCACAGGTAGTGGAGGGACCCTGCAGCTCTTAGGGTGCTGCAGGCTAGTCATGAAGATCTCTGGAAGTCAAGGATGCTGTGCCTTTAATAACAAAATGGTAGCACTAGTTAAAATGAAGAAATACATTTCTCACATCTGCTTGCTCCAATTGTCCACTTCTCTCACGTAGCACCGCAATGGCAAAGGATGAGAGGGTGGACCTTCTGTCTTTCACTGGCAGCACTCAGGTGGGCAAGCAAGTAGCACTTATGGTTCAGGAGAGATTTGGTAAGTGTGTAGATTTTTGTTTTTTCCCCTCTGTGTTTTGTTGGTTTAGGAAAAGGAACTAAGGGAACTCTGCCAAACAGGCAACTGAGACAAGGTGGTATTTGTTTTTGTTTTTTTTTTTCCAAATTTTGTTACAAGTGCAACAGTGAAGTGAATTTCTGCTAATTCTAGCCTAATCTAGAACATATTTTTTTTTTAGAGTCCCCTGAAATCTGGACTCAGTGGGCCTGCAAGTGGGTTTTTGATGGCCTCTCTGAATCTACCTGATTCTTAATTAGTGTGTGAAAATGCCACTGTGATCAGCACTGATTTCTGGGAGAGTCAACAAAATGATCCTTGGGTAATGGCCCCTACCCTCCCAAGTATAACTATTAGGAAGTGTGTAATTCGGTAATCATGTAGCCAACAAAATCTTTGTCGGATATGTGATTAACCGATAGGTTGCTCTTAAAGAGCTTGAGAGCTGATGCACGAATCCTGGCGCATCCAACAGCTATCCCTGCTGTGGCTCTGCAGTGGGGGTAGCTGTTGGATCCAGCACAAGCTGGGACTGAGCCAGCTGCTCACACACTGGCTTTCAAGCTCTTTAAATGCAGAGCTACAGCAGGGTAGCTGTTGGATCCGACATCAACCGGGACTGAGCAGAGCCATGGGGTAGGGGAATTAATGGATAAGCATTCGCTTACTGCTTAATCATTTAACCAGTTACAATATTACATCCTTAGTGACTCTGCCGTTTTTTTTTTAAATGGGGGAGGATGTATTATCATCAGGACTCACAAACTGCCTCTGCAGCAGAAGTGTTGCTCAATCCTAGATCCATGCCCTGTTAGCAACGTCTAGATATTTTACCTAGAAAATAAGCACAAGTGTTAACTTTTCTTGCTGTCCCTTTTGATTTTATTAGCATCTTTCATTTTCTAGGTCTTTCACATGTTCCACTATTTTAGTGGGTTTTGTAATTTATTTTTTAAAGCAAAAGTTCTTGTCACTATAAGATAGATTATGTTACTCTTAGTCCTTGAGTAATACCATTGGTTTGAGTGGGAGCACTCATGGAGTAAGGTCCTATTCACTGTGCAGGGACCGTGTATGATTGTTACTCACAACTAGCCTCTTAACTCACATTACTATTTACTTATTTTAACAGGACGCAGTTTGTTAGAGCTTGGTGGAAACAACGCTCTTGTTGGTAATACACAATATAATAATCTCTTCTCATACCAAGTTACAGCTAATGTTAATATTGCATTCATAGTAGACTAATCTTTTTGTCAGGAATTGTCTTCTGTGTATGGAATGTACCTAGCATACAGTGAATGCTATCACAGCTGAAGGCCCAGATTTAATAAGATCCTTAAGCAAGTGCCTGACTCCAAATACATGAAATACTCTGCTGAAACAGGACTAAATAATATGTGAATAATGATCCCTCCCCCGCCCCACAGACCTCCATTTTTATGATCAGTTCTCCACCTCCACGCTCTCAAGGCTCTACATCCTAGTCACCATATTCCAGTCAAAGACTAGATGGAAATCCCTTTTGTCTGTCAGTGCCTTTCTTTAACTGGCCAGAGGGATCACAGTGGAACAAAACACCCTTTAAAAGCTGAATATACATCTTCTGATCTTGGCATTGAAGGGTGAGGACTATAAAATGCACCCAGCTGTTTCATATGGTTGTGCTGAACTTAAATACTGGATCATACGTCTATTTATAGGGTTTTTCATATTAAAAATAATAAAGACACTACCTCTCTCACTAATGTTCTCTATTAACTGAAAACAATTTTTGCTTTTCCAATATTTTGCTTTTTAAAAAACATTTATATATTTGTATTGCACTCTGAGTAGTAAGTCTAGAATAGTCATTTTCCCATTGTGGTTGTATACTAGCACACTACTGTTTGAGGGATTAGTGGTATTCTGGGGATGAACAAATGAAGAACATATGCAAGTGAAAAGTCAAAAACTTGTGTATGCATTGTGTCTTGGTACACTTATTTTTCTGGTACATTCAAATGATGGGATATAAATAAAATTACTTGAGGACCATGTTTAAGGAAAACGTTAGCTGTGTCTTTATGTAGGTGCTGACCAATAGGCACATAATTCTGGGAAAACATTCTTTAGAAAAATACCTCCTTCCCTCTGTATTGTCCAGTGGTATAGTTCAGATTTCGATATCTTAAGGCCTGATCCACAGCTCAAGAGCAATCTTGCCTGATGTGAAGGTGATGTGAGTTTTTCCATGACTACCTTGATTTGAGCTAGTGGGTTAACAAAATTAGTGCAGCCACAGTGGCATGGACTGCAGTTCAGGGTAGGTACTAGAATGTGTACCCAGTGGATCAGGCAAGATTGCTCTTGAGCTGTAGCTCATGTCACTGCAGTCACACTGATATTAACACACTAGCTCAAGCTGGGAATTTCATCTCCCTGATGCTGTGTGGATATAACCTTTAGTGGAAACACGGGAAAGGTATACTAGTTAACACTTGAGATCCTCATACACTTTTATCCCTCTATTGCACTCTTCTAGCTTTTTGTGGTTTTTATTTTGTTTGTGTGACTGTGTAGAAGTTACTTGACCACTCTTGCCTTTTATTTAATAATCTTGTAAACCAGCAAATTTCCTTCTGGCTAATCTGGCTGGAGTCTTTTGGAACAAGTGAAACCCAGAATGACACCATTTTGAGCTATATTAATTTTTACGCTGGCCAGTTGTTTTTCTACTTCATGGGTTTTTTTCTTCTCACTGCCCTTGCTCCACTGAATTAGACATTTGTGCCCTGAGGGATTGATCCTCCATGCTATCTGACCACCCTCTGGTGTTGGTTCACCATGCCATCTGGGTTCCACTCAAGCAGAATGGAGAGAGGAGGAATGCAGGAAACTGATTGCAGCTTCTTGATTCATAATCAAGTTGTGTTGCTTGGGAAACTTTATTCAAAGTGGCCTGGAGAACCAAACCTTTGTGCTTAATTCCAAAGACCTGCAACTGAAGTGTCTTTAACTTACTTGGTGCATTCATCTCTTTCCTAGTGCTACCTGAAAGTCCTAATAGAATTTACTACACTATGTTTACTAATTTGTGTCCACTGAATTTAGAGGGCATTAGAACCAGAAGCCAATAACTTACATCTGGATGTTCAATTCCTCTTTCAGTGTTTGAAGATGCAGATCTTAACCTAGTGATCCCCTCTGCTTTATTTGCTGCTGTGGGGACAGCAGGCCAGAGATGCACAACTGCCAGAAGGCTGGTGAGTAAATATGTATTGAAGTTGGGATAATTAAATCATTCAGTATAGTGCAGAATAGGCAGTAGTACTTGTAAAACATACTTCAAGTACATTTGAAGCCAGTGTGACAGGAAAAATGACTATTAACCTGCAGGTCATAATTGAAAGTTCCAGAAGTATTTCCTTACATGTGATCCATATTGAATTTCACTTTGCTTTCCTTGCCAAGGCAGTCATTTTCATTTATTTGAAATATACTACAGTTTCTGGTTCTTGTATACTTGTAAGTTGTGCAATGTTTGGATTATAGCATGTCGGGATTTTCTTTGGTTTTTAAACAAGTAATTTCCATTATATTAAACTTGTTTTGACTATGTTTATTGATTTTTTTTTTAAACTTATTTTAATAAAATCTAAATATTAGAAACCTAATTTAATCAATGTCCCTTTTTTGGATGAATAGTTACTGAATAAAACAATAATTTGCCCAGGAAAACTTGAACTAATTTTCCAGGTCTAGGATTATAAAACTAATATGTTTAGTTCTTAAACATTTTGTCTAATTATTATACTTCAGACTGCAAAGCCAAATTAATACCAAAAACTGCTCTGTTTTGCACTAGTATTACAGATGTCACTTGTTTAGCTACCATAAAAAGTCCAAGTGCAATTTTAGTATGAGGAACTTCATATGTTCAATAGAAGCTTTATGAAGACATTTTACAAGAAGCGAAGGAGATTGCTTATGATTAATTTGACATTTACACTCTATCAAAGCAAAAATAATAAATCAATTTATTTTTCACCATTTAGTCTGGCTTGTGTTTTTAGTTTTAAATTGATAGCTAACGTACCGGATTTTTGTGTAAGCTATTGAATCTTACCATGAGACTTCACAACAGTAACTTGATATCAAACTTTGTTTTTTAAACGGCGTGAAGTATGAAGATTATCATGGCGCTACTGTAAATTTCAGTACTTTCATAGTGAGAGGCTGCATGTTTAACTTTCAGTACAGTAAGTTACTGGAGTAAGGTGGGGTGAGAAAATATTTCAGAGTTGCTAATGAGATTTTAAATCTATCTTCTCTTTATATTACTGGGAATTGATTCCTCTTCATCAGGGATTTTGTTGCTAACTTTTACAATGTCATTGTGAGTCATAGGCTATTTGGAGGGTTTTTTTCCTTAAATTCCTCAGATTTTCTAGAAAAGTGTTGAAAATGTGACCTGGATGCCCCAGGAAGACTCAGAAACCAGAAGGCAAATCAAAACCCCCCTTTCTAAAAAAGAGAATATGTTTTTAAGTCAGTCTCATGATTTTTTTTAGGCCTTATTTAGACTTTATTTTTTTTGAATGCTTGAGGTGGATTCTGCAGGGATGCCCCAATTTTGAAATGTCAACAGCTATGACATATTACTAATTGTTTCATAAAAGTCCTGTGACTCTGTTTAGCTTTTGCATGAAAGCATCCATGATGAGGTGGTAGAGAAACTTGCTAAGGCCTACGCACAGATTCGCATCGGCGACCCATGGGACTGTAAGTATTTTATTTTAAGTTTTGCTCCTATTCATGGAGGAAAAAGACTATTACAAAATGATCAAATTAGCTTCTGTTAGAATAGGAGCTGTGAAATAGGGAGGAGGAATCTAATTATTCCTAATTGTTGTGTTTATCTTGGACATGTTAAATGGCTATTTGCCCAGTGATCATGGTGATAAGCATGTTAGAAATACATACAGTTGTCCTAAACTTTGAACTCTACACCATACATAATATGTTCTTTTACTTTTCAGCCAACACTCTGTATGGGCCTCTCCACACTAAACAAGCAGTGACGATGTTCCTTCATGCAGTGGAACAAGCCAAACAGCAGGGTGGCTCTGTGGTCTATGGCGGGAAGGTGATTGTTTTTACTATCCGGGCCATGCCTGCCAGAGTGGGTGAAGGGAGAGCAAAGGGGACAGTTGCCCCACGGCCCAGCAATTCAAAGGGGCTTGGGATTCCCAGCTGCCACTGCCACTACTGGAGTGCTGGGCCCTTCAAATTGCCACCAGCGTCCTGCCGCACACTCCATGCTGTTCTGAGGGCAGGAGGGTCACACTGTGCTCTGCCTTTCTGGGACCACAGAGCCCACCCTCCCTGCCCCCCCGCTCCCAACCTTGCTGTCAGCTCCTTTGATCTGAGCTGTTAGAATAGAGCACACACAGTGATCAGAAAAATAACCACAGGTTGGTGGGTCAGGAAGAGCCCAGACCATATTCCAATTGGTTGTATCCAGTGCTAGCAGGATCTTCAGATATGTAAATCTATCAGGTCAGGCATGTGGAGTGGGGATGGTTCCACCAGATACCTGAGGCAATGTATTTTAGAGAATTGAGGTGGGTTTGGAAAAATGAAAATTAAAATCCTGACTTCAGTGTCAGCCCTGCCACTAATTCAGTTGTCTGGCCTTGGACAAGACTCTTGCACATTCCCCAATCTGGGAAAAGAGGATAGTGCTTTCCTGTTCTTATATTGTTGAATTGCAGTTCACGTTTTCACACACAGAAAAGCACCTGCCCTCTCCTCCATGCTCTGGGCTCCCGTACTCAGTGAAACACAAGGATAAGGGCTATGAACATCATCCTGAGTCATGCAGCATCTCCATGAAGCAGGATAATAAGGTCTTATCCATGCCTTCCATTTGGATGTTTGAAATCTCTTCCCTGACACACACATCTTTCCCAAGTCTCTGGCTGGGGATCTTATCCACATGTGGGGTTTAGTTGAGCACTATATTTGGGATAGGGAAGGAATTTTTCCAGTTCAGATTGGCAGCAACTGGGAGATGAGGGGGGGGTTCACCTTCCTCTGAAACATGGGTCACTTGCTGGTGTGAGCTAGTATATCAGTAATGTGAAGTCTTTAAATCATGATTTGAAGACTTCAGTAACTCAGCTGGAGGTTAGGGGCCCATTGCAGGAGTGGGAGGATGAGGTCCTGCAACATGCAGGAGATCTTACTAGATGAACGTGATCATCCTTTCTGGTCTTAATCTGAGTCTTTATCTCCATCTTCATGCAACTGGAACACAGTCACTAATCTTTCCTGCTTGCCAATCATAGTATAGAAGGAAAGAGGGAAGACTACCTTGCTGTCTGTAGGGTCACTATGCAATTTGATTTTGTATGTATAATTTTATTTGTAATGCTGTACATTGTGCTCTTTCATTTTGGATATGCAATTTAGTTGCACTTGGTACAGTGGGTTCAGTTTAGCTACTCATAGAAGATCTTCTGTTTCTCATTGCAAGGTACAGTTACTGCATCCAAACTACTGAATGGGATTTGCTAAGTGTACCTAGTTCTGAAGCCACACACTGGTTGTCTGAAGTAATAACGTGGCTATCATGACTTTTCTGTGTTTTGAAGGTTCTAAATCGCCCTGGCAACTACGTTGAGCCAACAATTGTGACTGGCCTTCCCCATAATGCATCCATCGTGCACACTGAGACATTTGCCCCCATTCTTTATGTGCTGAAATTCAAGGTAAAAAAAAAAAACCAGGAGAAGTTAAATGAGCTTTGGTATAGTGTTCTTTCAATAGTGCATGTGTCTTGGGATGTTAAATTGAGGGGGAGGCAGAGAGAAATATTTCCATGTATGTGCAATGTTCATGAAACTGTCCTCAGGTATTATTATTCAGTTATTATGGTTCTCAACTTAGGGTTATCCAGCATAACTGCATGGCTCAGGACTTTGTTTTGTATGCATGCATCTATATCTTATTTAAAGAGCACCCTGCCTTAAAGATGGGAGTCTATACAGGACTGTAGATGACTCTTGCATAGATTGGGGAAAAAAAGCTCTTTGCCATTGCCTTTCTGTACAGCCAGTGTATGCAGGAATGCAAAGAGGTATATAGCTCTTTGCCATGTGATTAACATAGTGCTAGTTTGTTAGCATTTCCTTGTTCACAACACCTTTCTGTGGCATTCACTCTGTCGTCAGTAGTCCTGGCATAACTACTTATATAATTTCTTCCAGACAGAAGAAGAGGCCTTTGCTTGGAATAATGAAGTAAAACAAGGTCTCTCTAGCAGCATCTTCACCAAGGATTTGGGCAGGATTTTCCGCTGGCTTGGGTATAACTCTAATATTTTTTTCTCTCTAAAACACAGGGATTGTCTAATTTTGTCGTAAATCTGCACACACATAGTCAAACATGACTTCTTCAATATTAAATCCTCTCTTAGAGACGATACTGGGTTCTTTTTCTTATTGTGTGACTCTAGATAGAAGATCACATTGCTTGTCTATCTTGTCTTTGTTGGCAGGCCTAAGGGATCAGACTGTGGTGTTGTAAATGTCAACATTCCAACCAGTGGGGCTGAAATTGGAGGTGCTTTTGGTACGTTAATTACATTTCCCACCTTGATGTTTTGGAACAAATTGATAGATTTAACAGAAGTTAAGTCACCAGGACCAGATAGTATTTACCTCAGGGTGCTGAAGGAACTCAAATATGAAATTGTAGAACTGCTAACTCTAGTATGTAAACTCTCATGTAAATCAGCCTCTGTACCAGATGACTGGAGGACAGCTAATGAGATGCTGATTTTTTTTTTTTTTTAAAGGCTCCAGAGGTAATCCTGGCAATTACAGGCCTGTAAGCCTAGCTTCTGAATTAGGCAAATTGGTTAAAACTATAGTAAAGAACAAAATTATCAGACATATAGATGAATATGATTTTTTTGGAAAGAGTCAATGTAGTTTTTGTATAAAGAAATCATGCCTCACCAATCTATAAGAATTTTCTGAGGGCATCAACAAGTATGTGAACAGGAACGATCTAGTTGATACAATGTACTACGACTTTCAGAAGGCCTTTACAAGGTCCCTTCCCAAAGACTCTTAAGTAAAGTAAGCAGTCATGGGATAAGGTTCTCTCATGGATCAGTAATTAGTTAAACAGACAGGAAAAAGTGTAGGAAAAAATGGTCAGTTTTCATAAGGAAGAGAAGTAAATAGGATCCCCGAAGGATCTGTACTGAGAGCAGTGCTGTTCAACATATTCATAAATGATTTGAAAAAGGGGTGAACAATGAGGTGACAAAGTTTGCAGACAATACAAAATTACTCAAATAATGAAGTCCAAAGCTGATTGCCAATAGTTGTAACAGGATCGGTCAAACCTGGGAAACTGAGCAACAAAATGGTAGATAAAATTCACTGTTGATAAATGCAAAGTAAAAGCGCATTATATTTTCCAGTCTCAACTATACATACAAAATGATGGGTCTAAAAAGAAAGATCTTAGTTATTGTGGATAGTTCTCTGAAAACATCCACTCGATGTGTTAGTTGTGAACATTCCTAATAGCTTTAGCAAAGAAAATATCATAATGCTACTCCATTAATCAATGGCATGCCAACACCTTGAATACTGTGTGCAGCTTAGGTCACAACATCGCAGAAAAAATATTAGAATTGGAAAAGGTACAGTGAAGGGGGGAAAAGTTAGGGGTTGAGGAGAGAGAGAGTAACAAGACTGCTCAGCTTAGAAGAGAGATGATTAGAGGCGGGGTGGATGTGATAGAGGTCTTACAAAATCATGACTGGTGTGAAAAAGTGAATAAGGAAGTGTTGTTTGCTCCTTCACATGATGTAAGAACCAGCGGTCAGCAAATAAAATTAATAGGAAGCAGGTTCAAAACAAAAATAAGAAAGTGCTTCATGATACAACACACAGTGAGCCTGTGGAACTCATTGCCAGGGGATGTTGTGAAGGGCAAAAGTAGAACTGGGTTAAAAAAGAATTGGATAAGTCCATGGAGGATAGGATTGTTAGTGGCTATTTGCCAAGATAATCAGGGACACAACTTCATGCTCTGTGTCTCTGAACCTCCAACTACCAGAAATTGGAACTGGACTATAGAGCATGGATCATTCAATCATTGCCCCTCTGAAGCATCTGGCACTGGCCACTGTCAGAAGACAGGATGCTGCACTATATGAACCAATGGTCTGATCCACTGTGGTGATTCTTAAGTTCTTAAGATACTTTTAGATTATCATCTCCTACAGCCATAAGGCCCATGGTATAAATCTAAGGTTCAATTTAAAAAAAAAATTTTTTTTTCTTATGAACACTGTATTTTCTTCTTTCATGGCTGCTTCTTCTGGTAAAGATTAGTCAAAGCATTACCATTTTAAGAATACTTATTGATTTTTTTTTAAAGGCCAAAATCTGCCCAGTTTCTATGGAAATATATGCTATTGTTCAGCATTTATGCTAGTGTAGCAGAGACTAGAATTTAACCAGTGGCAAAATTTCTGTTTCATTAAAAACTAAACTTTATCTGATGAAAGGATAGAATATGAAATGCTTACTGCTATGAAAGGTAACTCAAAATACCTTCATGGGTAAGCTAGAAAAGATCTCATAGCTTAGGGTCACAACATCTCACTGGGCTGAAAGCACTAACTATTAAACACAAAATTCAAATTGCAGAATGCATAACAAAAATGGCTTTTAGAGATTATGCCAGCTACTGCACTTCTTCCTAAGGGGCTCTGTAGTACTCCTTCTTGCACATCTCTCTCCTAAACCTCACCACCCTGCAACAAAACAAAACTGCCATACCTTTGCTCTTACACCAACCATTCATATAATACAGTTCACAACAGGAAGTCAGAGAGAAAGTGAATGAAGGCCAGGATTTTCAGTCTGAGTATGGGGAAGTGGGGGTCTCTTTCACTTATAAATTGGGGGGGGGGGGAAAACAACTTGTTTACTTCTGTGAATTTTAACTAAACTTGTAAAAAAAAAAAAAAAATCTCATCCTCCCACAGGACAAATATAAATTTGTTTGAAGTAGAGGAGCATAAGTAAACACAAAGCAGCTTCTAGCCCTGACTGATGTAATTTTTTTTTCTGGTAAGGTGGTGAAAAGCACACTGGTGGTGGAAGAGAATCTGGTAGTGATTCATGGAAACTGTACATGAGAAGGTCCACTTGGTAAGAGCTAGGCTTACATATTTTATATACACATCAGTATATAAATGTACAGGTCAACTTGCTAAAGTTAATACCTTGTATATATCTTCAGTTGCAAGAGAACTTCCCACAGCAGCAGTAATAGCCCCTCGGGGAGCAAGGGCACTATTGGAGCTTCCTAGCTAGTAACAATCTGAGAGATTGGTCAGTGGTCTCTCTATTGGTTAGAATGCCCAAAGAGCTACAGAGATGAACTATTTGTTACAAGAATCTGTTGATTATTACAGAGCAGGAGATAACCAATTACAAGTAAATGTTTAAGAATAAAAAGGAGATGTATTCTTCCAAGAAGGAGCTCAGGTACAGGTTGAACCTCTCTTAACTGGGACTCTGATTTGGCAACATCCCTGGTGTGGTTGGCAACACAGTCAGGAGCTCAGCAGCTCTGCTGCTGCTGCTGCCCAATGGTACAGCAGGACTAGGAAGCAGCAGGGCTGCCCGGTGGGGCTGGGAGCCCAACCGTGGGGCTGCTTGGTGGTGGTGCAAGGACCCAGGAGTGGGACTGACACTTGGTGGTGCAACAAAGAGCCTAGTAGCCCTGCTGCTGCCTGGTGGAGCTGCCCAGTGAGGCTGAAACCCAAGCGGGGCTGCTGCCCAGTGGCACAGCTGGACCTCAATGGGGGCTGCCCCGCGGGGCTGGGAGCCCAGCACCAGGACTGCATGTGTGGCATTTGGGCTGCCACAGTGTGGCTGGTAGCCTGGTCTGAGGGGCCAGCAGCAGGGGGAAGCCGGCTGGGGGGCTGACAGCAAGACCATGGCTGAAGGGGCTGCGTGCAATGGCTGGGGGCCCCAGAAAGGACTTTCCCGGGTCAGGCAAAATCCCTCATCTGGGACCAATCAGGTCCTGAGGTTGCTAGACCAGGGAGTTCCAACCTGTATTAAAAACATCCAAAACTTGCCCCCGCCCCAAAAAAAACCCCTAGATTCTCCTCTTTTTTCCAAGAATAATGGTTAAGTCCTAGCATCTGTAGAAGAAATTATCCTTTTAAATATATACATTTCAATGATTTTGAACTTGACTAAGTAAAATATAATTGCTGTGATTTGTAAGGAAATCTGTGAGGTGATCTCTACGGAGAGTTAGGCCACTATTAACAGTGGCAAGTACATAGGTAAATACTTAATTTCTCTGACTGTCCATTTTTAGGAGGTGACTATTGAATAAATGGTAGCAAACGTGTCCTAAACTTGTATGTCAATAACTAACAACTTTGTTTCTCGATGAGGAGGGCTACATTGTATAGACTAAGAAGTAGAAGTGGCTTTTAGTAGTAGAAGTAATTTGAAAGACATCAGTCTGCCACAACACTCTTGGTTGGACACAGATGGAGGATTGTATCTTCTCTTCAGTCTCGTGGAGAGGATGTAGTTAAGGGGATGCAATCAAACTTCTACATTATAGAGACTGGTAAAAATGACTTTTTACCATGCATTTGGTGTAAGAAAAACTGGCAACTGCCTTAAGAAAGTCTTGTGTATATGAAATGGTTCGTGTAATTGATTTCAGTGACCAAGTCTACTTTCTAAATTCTTCTTGTTTCTCTTGCAGTACAATCAACTACAGTAAGGATTTGCCTTTGGCTCAAGGAATCAAGTTTCAATAACAACCTTGCAAAAGGGGGTATCCTGAAAACTCCTGACATTTCAAAGCCATGAACCTTCTAACCCTTATGACTGACACAATAATCTGAAACAATACTGCACCAAGATGACAGCAACAGCTACAGTACTTCTATGCCAACAAGCCAATTATTACATTTTGTATCAGTTTGAATAATGTATCATTCTTATTTCAGTTCTGAAAAATGAAGTACATGATCTTTGCGGGAAGAGCTTTGCTCTGGATTAAAGTGGCTTGCAAAATTTTATAATGCCTTTTCTCTATGTGCTGCAGTGTCAGCAGAATTTCTGTGTCCTTGTCCAAATACTGATCTTGTTGTGGGTGTGGTTATTAGAGCCACACTTCAGAAATGCACATTCAGTATTCAACCAAAACTTAGGCTGATATGAGGGACTGTGCCCCTCTTAAATGTATAAATAAAAGCACATTTTGGAGACTCGTGATACTTTTGCCTTTTTTCCATGACTGACTTGGGGCTAAGAATCTTCACCTTACTCGTCCCATTTTCTCCCTGTGATAGTTCAGTATGGGAAGTGCCCTTGAGCTGGATGGTGTTCCTTGGCTAGCAGTCAGCAAGAAGGACCCTATGTCCCAACACAAGGGATAGAAGATAAGATCATGGGAAATGGTTCCTGTTCTTGTACTCTGAGTAGTCCGGTTGGCAATTGGTGGAGGAGTCATAGGCCAGATCATGTTATGGTTCCATTGTGCCACTCCATCAGCATAAAAGAGCCATAGACCAAGCTGCCGGGGACTATCTTTAAGGAAGGATGAGTCCCCAGGGAGGAGGAGTTTGTTGGGGAGAAACAGGGTGGCTAAAGTGCTACTGTACTCCAGATATGTTCAGCTGCCATAATGGCCACTTGTAAATTACAGCAACTCTGGGGGAGGGGGGTGTCATCTGGGAGCTAGACATAGAATCATAAGGTGGCTTTAAGATGGGCCCCCTTTTCCCAAGCCTGTGTGGAGCAGATCATGGGCCATGCAGACATTGGGTAATGATAGTCTGGGCAGTGTTACAGTGTAGACACTGAAGGCTAGTTTTCAAGTCTTTTGCAGAGTACTCCATAATTGCAGAACATGCTGTGTTCAGTTTCGGCTTTAACTCAGGGCCATAATCTAAATCTATAAATCAGCAACTATCACGAGATTTACTATAGCACTGTAGCCACAAATCTACAATAAAAGATCACAGTCCTACTTCTTGTAGCACTAGCTGAGCCTGGGGGTGTTCATGGCATGCTACCAGAGAAGTCAATGGGAATTTTGGCAGAGCTAGGCCAATCTTGAATTTTTTTTGAATCTCCCTTCCCAGCCTTTGGTAAACTGGCTGGTAATTAAGTTAGGCCATAGTTTTCAGAGACACAGAAGTGCATCGCTTGAGACATTTAAAACTAGAATGCCCACTCCTCCAGCAGTAGAGAGATCGCTAGTCATTATATGATTAACCTGTTTCCCCTCCCCTCTAATTTCTAGAATTTTAATTTTTGTAGAAATGTGCTATTAAAACTTCTGTCCTTTGTTGCTGTTTTGCAGTACCCCTGGGTTGCTTTCACTTAGGTTTGTGTTTTTTAAACTTGTTCACTTTTATGAGCGGAGAATTGGTTTTACAATCTTCTTTTTTTCCCCCTCCCATCTTGCTGCTTTTTATTTTTATTGCTGCATTCTCTACAGGTAAATTAACAGCCTTACCTTACTAGTATCCCATTCTTACATAAATTGAAAGATCTTTTCATGACAGAGTTCTGGGCAGAATAAACATTTCCCATTTTGTTTGTAAATTGCAGTTACCTGAAAATCTGAAGTGTTATGCACAATACTGAGTCTGAAAGTCTCAGGAATCTGTCCGTAGATATTTCAGATAGTTTGTTGTCCAGGCTTCTTTGGGTAAGAACAGAAGATCAGTCCATTGATCTCACACACAAATACCCCAGTTATTTGCTAATATTTTTGCTTATCTTCAAACTTTTGACTGAAAATGATCAGGAAGGAAATGCATCTTTGCTGATGGTGACTGAGCTCTTCACTAAAATATCAAGTGTTTACTATTTAGAGATTAACTTGGAATTTTATTTTTGAAAGGATTTAGGCTCCATCCTTCATCCCAAACCTTCTTGATGGTTTTCTGTCCCCAAGGTGCTCTACAAGTACTTTCTCAATTTCAGCCACCTCTGCAGCTGCTCTTGTTACCGCTGGCTACTGCTACCATTTATCTACTTTATAAAGAATTAGTAACAAGCTCCTGTATATTATTGGAGTTATAGGCCCATCTAGAGGTTTTCTGATTTTACAAGTCATGAGATCAAAGCTCATGTTTGTGTAATTGTTAAAATTTGATCTAGAATTACAGTTCAATATTTTAACACAACACTTTCATCAGCTCTCTAGACAACTTCTGCTACTCTTGGGCAATTCTAGCAGCTCTGTAAAAATCGGTGGGTAAACTCTCAGATTTGGTCACCAGAATGGTGCCCATTGAAGCTAGTCTCAGGAGCGTGTAAATGATGGTAGGGTAGTTTTTGGCATAGATACCAGTGCCATAGGTTAGATACCTGTAGCAGGCATCTAATACCAGATCTGTATTTACAGTGAATTAATAAAAGTTATAAATTTAAAGATACTGTGAACAAGCTTGTTCTTAATTTTTGGGGAATTATTGAGTTCACTCAAACTAAATTGTATTAACTGTCATTTGTTGTTTGCACTGCGAGGAAGCCAGTTTGGGTATTTATGAAATACATGGTCTAGAGCTGCCAGTGAGCTACATAATGGAGTTCGCCAGATAGCAAAACTGCTGTTGGCGGCTTCTGCTGGTGCACAAACTTAATTACTATTGAATGTGAAACATCAGTTAATTGCAAATGTTGTGACTTGCTCAATAATTAATTTCTTAGCACAGTATCATTTACTATGAAATGACCTTGAAGAGACCACACTTGCAACTGCCTTTTTGGGGGGCATTTATATTTGTAACCAATGACGCACATAATTTCTACTAATGCCTTTTCTTTTATACACAGTGTAGCAGTGGCTTCTGTGACCAGCTCATGATGAAAAATCACCTACAAATTCGTGGAGAAAGAATTGCTGTTCCCATTATGTTCCATTGTATCCTAGCACAGATTGTAATAGGAGAGTGAACTACCAGACTGATGGCATTGGAATTGCTTTCAGGCTCAAGAACTAATGGATACTACTAGTTAATAGTGAGTCTCAGGTTGGATTTTTGCAAAAAGTTGCCCCACAGTGCTGAATTTAACAACCTTGCAGGTCTTTGCAGTCATCTTCTAATACTAATACAACCGCAAATTCAGAATTGCTTACCTTACATATGATTATATCATGCTGCTCTTTCTATGATATTCCTCTTACAAATCTGTGTTTTGCTGTTGCACACTGTAGGGGTTCAAAATTCTAATTTGATGCCCCTTTCTCTACTGCATGAAAAACCAATCAACTTAGATTGAAATCAGCGGAAGTCTTTGCATTAGTTTGAATGGAAGCTGTCCCTAAATGGATGATTGTGCTCAAAAGCTCTTTGCTTAACTTGTCTTGTGAAACATTTGTCACATTCTGCCTGCATAATGAGGTTCATGAAGTACACATTACATAGGTGTATACTGCTAATGATGGCAATAACCTGGGTAGGTTGGAAGGGAAATGTGAATTATTAAAGGTGTATATATTGAACTTCCTGTGCAATATAACTTTTTTACATGAAGCAGGTGGGTTTAACTTTGCATAGAAGTTGAAAAGCTATCTTTGAATAATTTAATTAGTTTGCCAATCCCAGCTGCTGTTAATATATTTTTCCAATGTTAGGCATTTGGCCACAGTTTGGAAGTGATCAGTAACGGATACCCCAAATATACAATTTACAGCGAGCTGCCCACAACATAATTTTTACATTTAAATAATTTGGGGGGGGGGGGTAAGAGGAAGAGAGCAAACTCACCCACCTACCATGTAACATGGACAGTTTCCCATCTTCAGGACTAAAGGGGATACACTTGTACAGTGGGCTTGTGGACTTAATCTTCATTTTGTTGTCCTCTAGGTGGCACTATTGGTCAGAACAAAGCTTGCTAAACAGAAGAATGCATTTGGTTTTTCAAGTTCTCCTTCTGACTCATGAGGTCACAGCCCTTGCATTCATTAGGCAGATGGGTAAAAACACCAGCCTGTACTTTTATGAGTGCCTTTTACATTCTAGCACAGCTGGGAACATTGCTTTTTTAGCTGATAATTACAGATGCTTCACTCTGCTTAAGCCTCAGTTGATTAATACCATTCTTATATAAAACATTATCTGAAAAAAGTCAAAGATGAAAATACTATTTCAGTTTAATTGTATTCAAACATCCTCCATGGGAAAATGCACACCAAATTAAGTACTACATTCAATGCCTTACTTCTATTTTTTTGTCCTTTTTATAGTATGAAAAAAAAGCTACAAACTGGGCTGAACACTTGTGTTGAATGGAAACTGAGAAAGTTACACTTCTGTACCATAGAGGAAGAAAAACTTTTCCAGGAAGGCAAGTTTTATACCACCTCTGTAAGTTGATCATTCTACACTCTCTTAACATCTTTTATCCAGGGATCTCAAAGCCCTTTCAAACTGTAGTGAGTGTGGCATCATATCACTGAAGTAGGGAAGCATTATTATCTCAGTTTTACAGATGGTGAAAGGAAGGCAAAAAGGCTAAGTAGCTTGCCAAGATCACACTCAGAGACAGAGAGCCCAGAATAAAGTGCTCTTGCCTCTATGGCCTATGTTTAATTCCTAAACCATTCTTGATTTTTCAGGTTTTCGTCCTGAGGCTTAAACAACCTCTCCCCAAAACCAAACCAAGCCCCTAATAGGCCTATTGTCAGCATGTGACTTAGATGAGGCTATAATGGAGCCATGTTCTGAACACAATAGACAGCCAATGTAAATAGGAAGTATCTGAGGATATTCCTACATATCATTGCTTTGTCTTGAATTTTAGTTCTAATTTACTGCAGGCTTCCTCCGTACTGATGCATCCCTTATTTTTAATGGACCATTGAAGAAATATTGCAATCTTGATCCCAAAGAGTGAACACTTCTAGGGTTCCAGAACTATCATTATTAAGCAATATTTGTATATGGTGCCATAAGTGTGCACAGCTCTTAAGCGGCAACAGTTGTGAACCCCTTGCTTACTCAGGTAGTCCCATTGGAGTCTGTGGGACTATTCATGGAACTATGTGCTAGCATGAAAAAGGGGGTTCACATTGCCACCCTGAATGAGTAAACTCATGATGGCTCCTCTGAAACTGAACACATCATGGGGGGCTTTATAGCAGATAAACAGCCAGTAGGATGGAGGAAGAAATAGGTAGATTAAATATATGGTGTTTCTTGGGCAGTACATTATGCATCATTCTGCTTTATCCAGGACTCTTTGTCTAGGGGGAAGAAGGGAATTTTTTTTTTCTGGCTTAAAAATAATTAGAGGATCATTGTGAAATGTGCATGACATACAGGATTACAGAGGCTATTCTAGGCATAAGGGGAAGTATAAATGAAGGCAATTATGGGAGAAATGGAAAAGGTGGGAGGGAGGAAGGTGGATTGGTAAAGTTTGGGGTTTCAACAGAAGAGTTAAGAGATACAGGTAAGGACAGAGCTTTGAAACTGAGGATGAAGAAACAAACTGATAGGTAAGGAATGATGAAAGGAGTAATGTGGCCAGGGTGGTATGAGAGAGAGGTTTGGGTGGAGTATTTTAGATAAATCAAAGGTTATGTGGGGAAGGCTACAGTAGAGGAGGCTACAGTAGGGCAGGTAAAGATTATCAAGATGTGGACATGGCAGCAGGAATTGAAGAGATGGGACAGATTTTGGGTCTGTTCAAAAAGGAAGAAAGGACAAGTTTTAGCAACTGCTTGAAAATGATGGTACAGGACAGAGGGGAATCAAGCAAGATATGTAAGTTTCACAATCTTGCCCATCCCCCAGAGTTGCAACTATCTACTGTGATTGTGAAGGAATGGGAGGACTTAGGACAGAGTCAGTCATTCTGTTTGATATTTGTTCTAACGTTTAGAAGAGAAGTGACTGCAATCTCTCTTAGCACGTGACTTGTGTAAAAGCTTTCTCTCTGGTTTGTCAACTCTGATGCTGTAATCCATATATTTCAAACCTGGCTACAGCTGTACATTTGCTGACCTTATACCAGCTAATTTTTGCCTAAAATACTCCAGTTTACATGCTGATTATGTCATTGGCTATTCCAGTTGCTCATCACCGGCTTCTTAAAAAAAAAAACCAAATAGATTAAACTTTGAGCTTAAGGACTGGTCATGGGTGATGTGAATTTGTTTTGCAAAACTCTTCTTTCATAAATTGCACAATTATCTGTTATCTATGGTGAAAGAGTCATGCTTACATCTGAACATTAACTTATTTCTACATCTGTTGTAGCCCTGTTATGAAATTAGCAAGTGGGGCCCTAATAATGTTGCAAATGTTAAGCAACTTGCTCACAAAGTACAAGTAGAGCAGGGAATAGAATATACATTTCCTGCTATCAAGCTGTGTGGTGCAAACACTACAGAAGCTGCTGCTTCATCATAATGTCAGGTTAAACCAGCAGGAAGTCACAGCACTGTAGTACTTTTTATCCCTGATGACAAAGGGCCTGAGCCAGCTTCTAATAAAGTTAAGGATAATTCTGGTGTAGAGTCAGGCCTTGGCTACATCGTGTGTTAGTTATCGTGCAATCTACAGGTTGGACCTCCCTGGTCCAGCCCCCTCGGGACATTAGCAGTCTTGGACCAGTGAGTTCAATGTTCCACTGCTGGCTGCCCTGCTGCAAGCTTCTCTCCCTGAAGCTCTCAAGGCTGGGGTTCCACACCCATCCCCACTAACTCTGGTCCATCCAGGGCTCCCTGCCTGCTGCCCCTGGGGGGTTTCTGGCTAGGGCTGCCTGGCAGCTGCCAAATCTGCTACTGCTGGGCAGGTTCCTGAGGGTTTCCAGCCAGAGTCACCAAACCGGCCCCACTGCTGCCAGGAATTCCCTGCTGGGGCTGGGACTCCCAGCTACTGCCTGGCTCTGCCACCTGAGTTCCTGGGCCACTGCATGGTCCCGCTGCTGCTGGGGAATTCACAGGGTTCCCTGGCTGGGCCCTCCTGACCCTGCTGATTCCAGGGGTTCCCCAGCTGGGGCAGAGGTTCCCAGATGCTGTCGGGGGTTCACTTGTCTAGCTGCTGCTGACCCAGCTGGGACTCCACAGACCCTACTCTTGGATCCAGTGGCATCCATGGCCTTGCCAGACCACGGATGTTGCCAGACTAGAGAGTCCTAGATTTTGGGGGGCAGGGGTTCAACCTGTACTGGCTGGCACTGTGCATACCAAAAGTTTCCTAGTGTAATTCTTCTTCCCATAGCAGTTGGCAACCAGAAGGGCTGGGTTCAGTATCTAGGGGGTTCTGTCAACAATGTAACCAAACTGGCTCAGCCCTCCTCCCCAAGTAAACTGGGCAAATTTCAACCCACCCACTGGGTGCCTTTAAGGGTAATTCTTCCCCTCTCACAAGTATGGAGTTGGAGATAGGAACAGTCTGTTTTAACAACAGTAATCTAGCATTAATCTTTGGAAACACATAAACAGAGAAGCCCGTTAGCAAGATGCCATCCCCACACACTTCAAATACCCCATTCCCAGCTCTGTCCAGTCAGTACAGACCCAGAATTCATGTCTCCTCCCCTCGTTAAGCATGTGGCAATGCTGCTGACTTGCTGCTCCCACTGGCTGGCTGCCGGCCACTGCTCCCGCTGGACTTGTGATGGATTTGGTATTACATAACCACATAACTTCCCCTTCCAGTAGGCTGTAATGGAACCATTGATTCAGTCCCTGCTTACATGAGTGCACAACTGACAGTCTCATTACAAAACTGCATTATGTCAGTGTTTACTGGGGAATTTCATGTGTGTCACCAGGGACCATGTGTATAGTTAGCGCACAAGATGTAATTTGTGCCCCGGCTAGTGCACACTAGCACATCATGTAGATAAGTACCTGCATGGGACCAGGCCTCAATTCCATCAGCACATTTTTCAGATGTCCTATAGATTGAAATACCTTGCCTATTGCAACTGTTAGATACCTACATTTATTTTAAGGGGTCAGAGGTTCCATGACACCAGAGGGGATGATTTTCATCTAGTCTGACCTCCTGTATAATACAGGCCCTACAACTCCTCCCAAATCATCTCTTTTGGAAAAAACATCCAAAGAATTGTAAATCTTGATTTTAAAATGGTCAGTGATGAAGAAGCCATCAAGACCTTTGTTCTAATGGTTAATATTACTTTTAAAAATTTATACCTTTCTGGTCTGTTTATCCTTTTTCTCTGCTAGGCTGACATGCCCATTATCAAATGTTTGTGATTGGAAGAGAGTGGTATGGTGCTGATGTACAGTTTCTTAAAAGGGAACAGTGAATTTAACTTCTGTAGGCGATGCCAGGAAACTCCATGACAGATGGTTTTGGGGACATTCAGGTTGGGCAGTATGTATGGGATCACCTCGCAAAAAATAAGTCAGTGATTGAGATTAGAGTGGGAGTTGCAGGCATGTTGCTGAAGTGGAAGCACTGAACCGTGATTGCATAGCACACAGACATTCAGGGGCTTCTATGCTTGTCTGCTGAGTGCACCCAGGAGTACAGGGCAGGTAGTGACACAACCTCACTGGTCTAGACTGCACCCCCGAACATCACACTACTGTGTTCTCTACCTGCTAGGACACTGATCTGTAAACTTCCAAGATCATTTTCTGCTGTGTTAACTGTGACTTGGATACAGGTAATGTCATTTTTGACACAGTCCCACTTCCCCTCCCTTTTTGCCCACTCCATTCTTCTTAAAAAGGTGATAGAGCCATTGATTTTAATATTCCAGTCAGGGGGCTCATTCCACCAGGTTTCAAAAATACCAACCAGTGCAAATTTACACTCTCAAACAATTACAATTATTCTTGTTTGTTCCCTTGCTGGACATCCTGAAATCACCCATGCAGCTGAATCTAGGAGAGCTTCTCATTCCCTCTGAAACTCTCCTGTTAACTGACTCTGAAAAGGACCTGGGGATTACAATGGACAAGAGTCAATAATACCCCCTGTTGCCAAAAAGGCTAATGGTGCATTGGCTGCATTAGTAGGAGATTGCCAGCAAACTGAGGGAAGAGTTGATTCCCTCTATTCAGCACTGGTGAGGCCACATCAGAAGTATTGCATCCAGTTTTAGTTCCCCTGCTACAGAAAGGAGGTGGACAAATTGGAGAAAGCCTAGCAGAGGACAACCAAAAATTATTAGAGGACTGGAGCATGTGACTTTTGAGGAGAGGCTGAAGGAACTGGGCTTATTTAGTCTGCAGAAGAGAAGTTTGAAGGAGACAAGAGTGCCATTTAGGGGGAAAAGGGGTGGGGGGCAAAGTTTCTTATAGCAGGACACTGTCTCCTGCCTCTCCTCTAGCCATGAGTGAAAGCAATGCAGGCAGCTTTCTTGGGTTCCTTATCTTCCCTTCACCTTTGCTCATGGGAGTGAAAAGAAGTTTGCAGGCTCATCATGCAAAACAGAAGATCCAATCAATGCAAACTGCTGCTTGGCTCCGGGCTGAAACCAGGAGCAGCTTGGTTAGAATCAGAGCTCCTGAGACACTGGTGCCATCTTGGCTCCACTTCTCCACCCCCCCAGGCTCAGCCACACTGAAAAGGCAGTTCATCCCTCTGCCCCCTGCTGACTATTCCTTGCTCTATCAGCAGGAATGCAGGGGTGTATCTGGCAGATCCAATAGCAGGGCTGGAAGATTCTGCAACACTTTTTTCAAATTCTTTGAGACAAGCAGGCTCAGGGAGTGGTGGGTGGAGAAGGAAGCTCAGAAGATAATTGTGGTGGATTTCATCATGATGTGCCCTCATTCTCACAGGTTGCTATGTTACAAAGGCTGGAGGAACAAGCTCCTCCTGACTCTAGTAGGGCTGCTCAGGCAGGGGAGGGGCCTGCTACCCCATGAACATTCAAATTAGCCCAGCTTTGGATGTTTCAGTGCTTCACTGCAAGAGCAGCAGAGCTAAAGAATGACCACCTTGGGTCTTTCCCTGCTGTCAAGGAAAAACAGAACTGTCACATCACAAATATTGCTTAAATTACATTTAAACTTTCCCATTTTTTCCAGCTCTCCAGTTTTTTTGGGGGGGGGAGGGGGAGGGAATGATAATACCCCAGGGTGGCCAGCTATTCTTCCATTTGTCCCACTTGTCTGTGAGAGTCTTTCCTTTGACTACAATAGGCTTTGGATCTAGTTAGGAGTAGTGCTCATATGGACTGTTACACATGAATGTGGATTCCTCAGCATGCTGGCAATTGCACTAGGACTTTCCCCCAGAACCCCTTTCAAGGAGCTGCTGGTCTTTTATATGGGCACATACAAATACATGCTACCCTAAGTAGCCAGTCATTTGGCAGCTATGTGTCTGGTGTGCTGTATGTCCTCCTCCTCTTCCAACTGGTAAGTCATCCTAGCTCCTGTTTACTTAACATTTCTGAGGGTGACAGAGTCTCACAAACTTGTGTACCTTCAGTGAATGTCATAGAGATGATGTTTATACTCTCAAATCTTAGAGCAACACATTAGGAACCTCCTTCCAATCCTTTGCATTTATTCATAACTATTTGCATAAACCATTCAGTGCACATAAATAAACCCAAGCCAAGATTTGGCTGATAAAATTTGTATGTTATCAATCTATTTGTATGTTACCAACATCCATCATTTAATTATACTCTCAGATAGTGGTTCTTTTTAAAGGTAAAGACCAATGTGGTAATAAATAAATTGTTTAAATAAGTTGGGCTACTGTTTGTTGTTTAAATGACTGTGGACTATTGATTTAGTAGAAATCTGGCAATTCTATTTTTGCTGATTTTTTTTTTTTTCCCCCCAACCCAGTTGAGACCATGGTGTTGTCCATTGCTTTAGCTGATATCGGGAATGTTATTTGTTTTTCAGTAATTTATTTACTTTTAAACATTCCTGGAAGAAATTAATTCTCTCATTCTCCTCTTCACAGTTTGGACCATAAGACATTTAAAAACAACAATAATTGCAAGGCTAAGCACATTTTACTCTCTCTACTAAAGATAGCATACAAAGTATCAAACTTGTGTTAAGGCTGCATATCTGACACAAGATTTGGGATTGGAAGTATCTTGCTATTGATTGTTCTAAATTTACAAATAAACTTAAAATATGGCTTTAATGGGTATTTATTATATTTTTTTCTTTATATAAGAAAAAGGAGCACTTCCTGTCAGTTAATTTTTAAGTTTTCACCTGCAGAAAAACCCAGGAGTTTTCAGATGTCTAAGTAGCCTCTGGAATGGAATTGTGGTTAAAGCAGCCCCTCCTCACCAAAATCTGAAATTATACCTCTGGAAGGGATTTGATACCCCCCTTTCAGGCAGTTGAAGGCTGCTGGGTTCCAAAGTGGATGGAGCCAGGCTATTCTCTGTGGTGGCAGATGACAGAACAAGGAAAAAAGTTGCAGTGGGGGAGGTCTAGAGTGGATATTAAGAATAACTATTTCTCTAGGAGGGTTATGAAGCACGAGAATATTTTACCTAGGGAGATAGTGGTTTTTAAGGTCAGGCTTGATAAAGCCCTGTCTTGGATGATTTAGTTGGGATTGGTTCCACCTGGCTGTGGCTTGCTTTGATCTGGCACATGAGGCTCAGAGCTCCCTCCAGCCCCTGCAGGGGCATGAGCCAGTGCTGGCACTCCAGCCACATGAAGGTGGGGCACACCATGACTAGAGCACCAAACCCGGTTCGTTGCTTGTGAGGAGGGATCTGAGCCTCACAGGCCCAATCCAGACAAACTTGGGCCCAGTCTAGCCCACAATCTCTGCCTGGTGGGGGGGGGGAGGGAGGAAAGCAGCTCTACATGCTACATGGAAGCACTCCATGCAGGCACCACCCCCATCGGCCAAATCATGGCAAATGGGAGCAGCAAGGGCAGTGTCCTGCAGTGCACAGAGTTGCATGGAGCCAAATGAGTACCTTCCCCCACCCCCAGCTGTGCTAGGTAGGCACCCTTGCCCCCAACCTCTGCCCTAGATCCTGCACTGCTGTCAGCTGATGGTCAGGGCAGTGCATGTGTGTGTGTTACACCCGAGTCTTCAACTGCTGAGACACAAGGCCCTGTCGCAGTGGGCAGTCTAGGTGAGACTGACGGGCACCCCGAGGAGTTTAACGTCCATGTCTTTACCGCTAGGATCGGGATCCTTTCGCGGCGGGCTGACAGACGCCCCAGAGTTTATAGGGAGAGCTTATTACACCTCAGATTTTGACTGCTAGGATACACGATCCCTTTGCAGCGGGCAGCCTGGGGAGGCTGAGAGATGCCCCAACGGATCTGTCCCCTGGAAGCGACGTGATCCAACGCTCAAGCTCTCCCTATATCTGTCCCTTATGACCGGCTGGAGTTCTTTTTAAAATTGTGCTTGGTTCTGTTACAGCAACTGAAGGAGTCAGGTCACAGCTTAAACAGTTACTATTTTATTGTTACAGGGTAAACTTAGCTGTTAAATGCTACTACTGTGTTACAGATAACACAGCCACTACAAAGGACAGGACAGAAATTACACTAATAAGTCACTTACAGGTACCATGAAAACCTTTTGGTTCTCTGAGCTCTTATTAAATGCATGCAAAATAGACACCTAGCAGGTATATATTCTCACCCCTGCGTTCTAGACTTGGCGTGGCCAGTGTCTTTCTCTCAATCCCTCGGGAAGAAGTAGGGCGAGGCTGGGCATCCCACAGATCTCGGGAGACAACCAATACCTGCCAGCAGGTGTAGATGATTGGAGCTCAAATGGGGTGGGCTACTAAATCCCTCTTTATAGCCCTTGGGTCACGTAGGCTTCTTCCTGGTCTCAAGTGGCCAATTAGGAAAAATGGCTTTGAACGCCAAGTTTCCCATGAAGGGTGCAAAGCATAATTCACACCTGGGAAAATGCAGACAATGGGCACCTCTGGTATGTGATGGGTGAAGATTCCTCTCCTGGGACAGTGCAGGCATGTCAATTACTGATACTAGCCATCAGGGCGACGGGAGGCCCCCGGGTCGTCAGCTAGCCCATTTACTGTCTGGTTTCTGTTTATGGTAGAGTCAGGGACAGGCAGCACACCTGCGTTCCCAGGGCATCAAAGGCTGACTGCCTTTCTCTTGCTCTCTGGGGGGGGGGGGGGGAGGGAAACAAGATGGGGTTCATGTCTGGCTACAACTGCCCCCCCCGCCCGGAGCCATACATCCTCCCTCCCACACAGACTTGCCACCCCAGCCCACTCCTGCACCCTCCCTCCTGCCTAGACCCCACAGTCCCAGACTGTTCCTGTACCCTAAGTCCTGCCCAGACCCTGCACCTGCTCTCCCAAGCTGTTCCTGCACCCTGTGTCCCACCCAGACCCTACACCCTACCTTGTGCCCAGACCTTACATCCTCCCCCCCAGCTTTGTACCATGCACTGAGCCCCTCATTTTTGGCCCCACCCTAGAGTTTAGGTGGGCCCCATAAAATCTACTACCCCAGATCCCCCTAGGCACTGGGTGGAGCTTCAGGGTAGTGAGGTGAATGCTCCCCTCCCACCACCCACTTCTCAATTGGGGGCCACAACTGTGAGGGTTTTTTTTCCTCCTCTCTTGGGGGCTAGGTCTGTGAGGAATTTTTTTGGGGGGGCTTCTCACTTGCATGTGGCCTCCAACTGATTATTTTTTTTGTGGGGGTCTGTGGCCTCTGACCCAAAAAAGATCCCCCACCCTAGGCTAGAAGACCTCCTGAGGTCTCTTCCAACCCCCAATCTTCTATAATTCTATGTTCACATCTCTCTCGTTTGCTTAGCAAAAAACATTTTATACCAAGTCTCCTTGCTTAGCTCAGGTCAGTATCAGGAAGCGACTAGCCACTCGAGATTTCAGAGTGGAGTTGATCAAAGCTCCAAGGATTAGAGGCTCACATCTTTACCAAGGAATCAAAAATGGATCGGTCTCAGCTGCTTACTCAGAGAGACCTGTGGCCCAGCTATGTAATCCAGGGCCATGCACAGACAGCAAACAAACAGGAGCCATGGACACTTAGAACATCATAGCAGTAACAGATACTAACGTGTGTGGAAGCAAATTTTCAGGCAAGTACTGCTCAGTGCAGGTGATGTAATGAGACAGAAAGGCTAGTGGCTTTTGTCATCAGGAAAGTGCCATGATCCCCAGTAAATGTACTGCTTGATGGGTCTTATTCCTAATACATTCCTGGATCAGCAACTCATTTACTAACCCTGGAATTGCCCAGTGTTACTCAGATTGCTGTGCAACGTGAAGTGCTAGCGCTCTTTTTCCTCTCATATCGCTCACAGAGGGTATGTCTAGACTGCATTGCTATTTCAGGATACCAGAAATATCCCAAAATAGCAACATCACATCCAAGGAACGCGTCTGCTATTTTGAAAATTTTTTCGAAATAATGGACATGCTCTTTTGCCATCCCTGTAAACCTCATTCTATGAGGAATAAGGGATGGCTCGAAAGAGCACTTTATTTAAAAAATTATCACCGTGTAGACGCGCCAAATTTTGAAATAGCTGCTTTAGAAATTAAATTGAAAAAAGATACGCAATTTGCGGTACACAAATTGCATATCTTTTTTCGATTTTAGAGTGGAGTCTAGACGTAGCCTCAGTTGTGAATGAGTCTTTTCCTTTCTTGACAGCATTAAGAACATTACTGCCCAGCAGCATTTAGCTTCCATCAATGTACCTTGTATATATTTGACTGCAAAAGAGTATCAATTTAATTTTTCCCAAGAATTCACCATGTACAGCATCAGACAGAACTGGATTGCTTCACTATGCCTTATCTTGTGTAGTCACTTACTCCTCAAAGGGTCTGGGTCACGGGGGAACTGTCGAGTCTCTGGGATTCTGGAAACCACACCACCAATCCCACATGTACCATAACTCCACTGTTGTTCCAAACCCATGGCCCTGCCTCTGGGGGGCCAGGCAACCTGGCAGCTAGAGTCTGTAGCAATAAATGCAGGTCTCATGGGTTGGAGGGCTTGAGGAGGGGGTAATGGGACCCAGGCCCTCCCTATTCTGCCAGGTCCCAGCCTAGGGTCCTAACAGCAGTGGCATGGTCCACTGCTAGCCCAGCGGGGACTCCCTCTGCAACACGCCAAGCTCCTTGGGATACAATCTCCTGCCCTGGGCTCCTTCCTACCAACCTCTGCTGGACTCCTTCCAGGGTTCTTTCTCCAGATCCTCTGCTGTATGACTGGTGTCTCGCTGGCTGGCTTTCAGGTCCGGTCTCTCTGGCGGTTCACCTGCAGGAGCTCTGGCAGTACCTCCTTCCACCTCAGCAGCCAGCTCAGACTGAACCTCTCTCCAGGCCTTTATACCTGGGCTGCAGTCCAAGCATGCACAGCATGGCTGCGGGGATGGACTTCTTCAGCCAGGTGAGCTGGGTTAGGCCTTGCTTCCCCAGTGTGGGACTGGTACACCCCATCACAGTCTGTCAATTTCCTGAGCCAGAATTTATAATGGCATTTACATCCACTTTGCCCAGATGTATGTGATTTTGTGGTACAGCCAGGGCCATAACCAAACATTTTAACACCGGAGAGGACTTATCAAATTTGCACCCCTAAAAGTGATGAAATTTCTGCTTCTGATTTAGCATGCAGGTCTTCAAACTGTGGAGTGAACCTTCCTAGCAGGGTGCCTGCACCCCACAGTTTGAAAATAATCATCTCCTGCCAGAATCTAGCAGACTGGAAGCAGGTAGGAGTCTGCTTGGGCCCCTGGCGCTCCATGTCGTGGGAGCTGAGGTACTGGCTGGCTGCTCAGCAGCCCTCCCTGCCCTGCTCCCTGAGCCTGGCCACTTTTGCACATATGGGTATTCCCCAACATGCTCTTGCCTGTACCCCAAAGGAACCTGGCACTGGTCAGTGATGCACCCTGGAGCCAGCCCCTCCTTGCCCATGGAGACTGGCTGCCATGAGATGCTTCCTGAGGTGCTCTGCACAGTACTTATCCCACAGGCCTCTCAACAGCCTGGTCACACCCTTTCACCTGCCAGGAACCTGCCACTTCAGCTGGGTCATTTCCCCCCCACTCCCTGTGCACGGAGGGAACCACGCCATGGCTCCTCTGTCCTACCCCCATGACTGCTGGGCTTGCAGACACGCTCCAAGCTCTGAACTTGTCCACATGAGCCCAGGGACCAGTCCATGTTCTGGGAGCAGGTGGCTGCTGGTAGGATGGACTCACTCCTGCCAGCTCCAGAAACCAAGGAACCTCTAGGGTTTCTTGATTTCAAGTTCCCAAATAGAGGACACAGCCAAAGGGAGATCGAGGAGGAATTGGGGGCGCTGGAATGGGTTTTTGGAGGTGGGCTATCAGTGCTTCAGGAGTAATGGTCAGGAGAATGAAAGGAGAAGGGCTAGATTAATGGAGGGAGCCCCAGCTGCTGCTGGATTAATGGAGGGGACACTGCATGCAGGGCTCCCACTTTGAACCATTCCTGTAAAAAGTGACTTCCTTGTATGAACTTCCCTTCATGGCCTGTCTCAGCTCCAGCTTTTGTATTGCAGCCAAACGAAATCACATTGGAGGATTAGCACAGCCCTTCAAAGGTCATGGGCACTACAAGGCTGGTGGAACAGTTCCAGAACTGTGTTTTGCACCCTATACCAGGAACCAGGTACAGCATGCAAGGTGCTAAGGAAATGGTTACACCACCTGTTCATTCTTTACTTTGGAAAGAACACAGTGTTATCTGCAGATATACAGATAAGAGCTAGTTTCTAATTTTACATTTGAAGCACGTCCAAATGATTGCTCTCTAATCTGCTACTGAGCACTGGTAAAGTTTCTTTTCAATGGAAAATTACCTCATCGGAACAAACGCTCCATGGTAGGGCAACGTTAGTGAAAGGTAATGGTGACACATCTTTAAAATCTTTCCTCTGGTGGTCCTCCTAAGCTAAAATTTGGAGCACATCAAGGCACACGACGTATGACCTAGCTGTTTAGTTAAGCTTTTTACTGGTTTTTAGTAAAAACCTCCCTCATCACCCCTGTAATCAACCTAGTAATAGGCTATCATCTATTCCCATAATTTTATGAAATGCTTGTTTTATCAAAATTCTGTATACCCTGCATTAGAAAAATCTCTGCTGCATGTATAGCAGGAATTAGAGAAGAGCTCACCGGTTGCAAGCCACAAATTTCAAAGGCAACAAGTAAAATTAGTCATTCTGTATATGCTAGCAAATTAAGAGTGTTAAATAAGGGTTCTGTTATTTCTCACCTCTCAAACTGCTATTAATGTTTAGCTGGTGAAATCCTTCAAATAAAGAAGCCGTTGTTTTATTTATAAAAAAGCATATGACAGAGTGATAAAAAACCCAATTTCAATTTCACCTATAAATAGCAGTCCTTTTCTCATTATCTTTATTGCCTGCTATTCCTCCTTAATAACATCAAACTCTCAATGCTCTGAAGTGCAGCAGGTCACCAGTAACTGCAGCTGATCCAGTCAGGTGATAAACTCATAATGTGCAGAGCTAAAGGTTCAGCTAGAGATTATCAGCTGACTACATATCTATAGCAATAAGAATATGTCTACACAGCAGCTAGAAAGTGTAATTCCCTGCTCAAGCAGAACTAGATATTCCTAAAAATAACATGGAAAGCAGTATCGGCAATGGCTTGTGCTAGGGGCCTGAATACATACTCAGAACAGTTTTTCTACAACTTGTCCCTTCACAAATGCAGAAGGACTTTGATGAAAAGACAGTCAGACTCAGACACTCTCAGGCTACATCTACCCAGCAGGCTTTTTGCTCAAGAACAACTGTTCTTGCGCAAAAACCCGCGGAGCGTCTACACTGTACGCACATTCTTGTGCAAGTAAATTTACAGTAAAGCATTGGAACAGAGGGCTTCATAAACAAGAGTTATTCCTCTCCCCACGAGAGGCTAAAATGGCCATCAGAGCTTTCTTGCTCAAGAGAGCGTCCACACTGCCATGGACACTCTTGTGCAAAAGTACATGGCAGTGTGGATGTGCTCTTGTGCAAGACCTTTTGCTCAAGAATTCTTGCACAAAACAGTTCTTGTGCAAGAAGCCTGCAGTGTAGACATAGCCTCACTCTCTCTTTTCAGGTGCAGCTGTGATGAAGGTGTAAGGCTCAATGCAGGGGCGGAAAGATCCCTGCAGGAGGGCAAAAAGAAGTTGAAATAGATGAAACAACTCCTCTGCTTTATCATCCCTGGCAACCTCCCACTTTTTAGTACAGCTTGTGGTGATCTGCTCTTTATTGACTAGATGAGCCTAGGACTCTAGGCCAAATCCAGAGCAGTGAGAAGGAGGCTCTCTGCATACCAAGATGAACCTGAAAAAGGCTTTATGGGCCCTTTCTCAGCAGCTCTCTATTTCCCCCTCTGGGGAGGGCATTGCGCCATAATTGGTACTTATGCTGTGCAGCACCTTTTGGCTTAGATCCCATAGTGCTATTGAAACATTTTTATGCCTTGCCTCACATTTGTGAAGCAATTTATCAATATTCCAGCCCTTCAGTTGTGGAAACTGACAAACCCATGATCTTAGTGCCATGCCTAAGATCAGAATGCAAGAATGTATGCTCCTGACCTTCCCTCACCACACAGCTATGCAGCAGAGAGACAAGGGGAGTGTGGCAATATCTTTCAGTGGGCCAGCTTCTACTGGTGAAAGAGAAGCTTTTGAGGTCTTTACCTACCTTGTGTCTTTCTAATGCTCTGGGACCAACACTGTCATGATGACAGTACAAACAACATATGGGTTGAAGGGCACTATTAAAATAAAATTGGATTACATATTCACTACTACAATTATTTGTTCTGGTCACTTATCTAATGTACCTGCCTAGCAAACATGTTAGTGATAAATCTTTAGCCTACCTGCTCTCCTTTACAGTTTTCTATAAGACTTAAGTCATCATATTATAAATAAATCCCTATAAAGCTTTCTTATAACAAAACCATGCTGTACTTGCTCTTAAAGTGGAGTCATAGATGGGCTCTATTCAGTGACTGGCAGTAATTGTTGTGCTTCTTTGAGAACAGCAAGTTTTGTTGATTGATAGAACCCAAACCATCAATTTTTAAAGGCACAATACTTCAATTAAGTGATACCTAGAACATTACAGGTTGGACTTTTATAGTCCAGACTTCCTTCATCTGCCAACATCTGTGATCCGGCAATCCTGTGGGTGACCCCAGGCTGGCACTCCCAGGGAAAAGCTGGGGGCCTGCACTCAGCAACTCCTCCTCTGCCCTCTCAGAGCTCTGCAAAGAGCTCTTTCACAAAATGGCATGTGTGGATGGGGAAGAGGGTGTTCTTTTAGAAGAAAAGGAAAGAGGAAAAAGCACGAGTGCCTGGGTGGCCACTCTGTCCATAGCAATCACAGCTTACATGCAAGATAGCATCCATTCAGTCTGGACTCTCTCTTTCGAAAAAGCAGATCGCTTTTTCAATATACTTTTGCAGTATGGATGCTCTCTTTCAGAAGAAGTTTTTTCAGAAGATCTCTTCCAAAAAAAGCTTCTTCCGAAAGAAGCCTGTAGTCTAGACGTAGCCTCAGAGTCCTGACCTCTTTCTGCACCTCAACCTTCTACCCCAGCCCACAGCCCCATCCCGCCATGACCCTTTCATTCCTGGCCCCACTCAACAGCCCTCACCCCCACATCCCAACTCTGAGCCCCCCATCCTCTAAACTCCTGATCCTATGCTCTGTGAGGTCACAAGCATCAATTTTCAGTTGGGCTGCCAAAAAATTGAAACCACTGGTTTAAAAGACACCATGTTTAGAAATGTTGTTCAGATGTATTTGAACACAGACTGTGACTGACAGCCTGTTTCCCATCCTGAGCTGTGCTTTGCTTACAGCCCCAGGGCTCCCTTTGACTTAAACAGGAGCCATGTGGGCACATCAGAGGCAACATTTGGCGCTTAGAAATCTGGCTTATGACTTTTTTTGGACAAAGTTAATTTGCCAAAACATGCAGATTAGTTGACCTGACACTTTGTGAATTTGACCCACTTAGTTCTCCCTCTTGGAAAAAATTTTGCAGGCCAGCGAAGTAAGAAAGAAGGAGTTTCTCCCATTATAACTTGTACCCCAGTGGTTTAGGGTATTTGTGTGTGAGTTGGGAAACCCAAGCTTAAATATCTTCTGTGGAGAAGGGACTTGAATTCAGCATTCCCCTTTCCCAGGTGAATGCCTTAATCATCACCAACCTAGAGTCATTTTCTTCTGCTCGCTCTCTCACTGTTTTGTCCAAGGAATATGTGAGCAGTTCCAAAAGTGGACCAGCTTCACCAGTACAGATTCAAAGCAACTTCTCCTAAAATAGCGTATAGCCTGGTTATTAAGCGTGCTCAGTTCAGGATACTGCTCCAAACAAGAGATTTAAACTGGGTCTCCCACATCCCAGACAAGCATTATAACCATGACCCAAAAGGTTATAAAGCAAACATATTTTCACTGTTATTTTAGCCAGCCTGAAACACTTTTTTGATCTGCCGACAAATCCCAAACATTTTTAGCACAAAACTAAAAAATTGATTTTTTTTGACTAAGTATACTTCAAGTTGTCTCAAGGGGCAACAAAATTTAGTTACAATCTCTGTTATGGCATCTCTCCAAGTAATGTCATGGAGAAAGTTATTACCAGTATTGGCACACATTTTATATTGCAAACTCAGATGCTCAAATCCACTGCATACTCTCATGTTCCATGGGGCCTTCATCAGATGAGCCAGGCTATGTTAGGCTGAGAGGAAACATGACTGGGGAAGATCCAGTGTTTTGGCAATTTTCCACTGTCATAATCCTCAGCAGGAATCCTCCATGGAATCACATTAGGACAGCTCTCCATGGTATCTGAGCTTGTCACAGGGGCTGAGTCAGCCTCTGAATAAGGGAGTTGTTTTGCCTGTCCCATACATTAAATTCCCTGGAACTCAGCTACTGCCCTCCATTGTACTTACGTATGTAGGGATAACATATTAAAGTATTAAAAATGATGCCCCAAGTAGAAGAAGCATGTAAGTGTTTAGATTTATTCTTGTTAAAGTGTTTAGATTTAGTGTTATCAAGCTTGATAAGTGTTTAGATTTATTATTATTATTTGTTAAGATTGTTAAATGTTTAGATTTATAATTATTGCCCCTCTAGAATATAATTTGTTAAGAATATAATACTATGTAGCCAGAAACAGCTCCCCTCTCTGTGTCCCAGGGCACGCTCAAACTTTTGCAAGTGGCTGCTTGTCAAGCCACTAATTCTGCTCTGGGAGCCAAGCCCTATAATTGATTAAGGGCATTGTTACACAATTGACGCCCCTTCTCTTCAAAGCATTGTGAACCAATTAACCCTAATCGCAAAGTGAAACATTGTAACTATAACAGTAACTAACTCAGCACTCAGAGAGAATGTTTTAAGAAATGCCACCCAGAAACTTTTGTAACTTTTTGTAACTACAACTCTTGTATATGTAAAATTATTACTATACAAAATACTGTATGTGAAACATTAATTAGGGAATGTATGTAAGAGAGAGAGTGCTTGGACAATGAATGAATGGTTTGAGAGGTGCCAGCCTGAGAATACAGTATCAAAGGGCTGAAGAAGGCATCAGGTGCCAGTGCAACCAAAAGGTGTCAAGTGGAGAAAAACTGGAGACTGGAGGTCCACCCTATGAGATCACTGACAAGCACCTGGCAGCCACCCTGTAGACATCAGCATGACGCAGCAATTCCCATAGACTGGCATAGGAAGAAATTCCTATAAAGACTGGACCAAAAGACTATGGAGTCAGAGTCCAAGGTTCTGCTGCCAGCCTACCAGGAGCTTCAGATGTGCATCTGATCAGGACTTTGCTCCCCACTACCATCACTTGTGTACGGTATACCTGGCCGGTATTCTGTCACAAGCAACTTCCAGGCTGGTAACTATAACAACTACACAGAACCTGAATGAATGATTGAATGAATGTTTGCGTCTATCTTTTCTTTATTCTTTATTATTATCTTTACAATAAATGTGGCTTTTTGCCTTATCCCCCTCATAAGATCCTGCTTGCTTTTATTGGTACAACACATAATGCCACTAACTTTGTAAATGAGGACAGAATTTGGCTCATGTTTGGGAAAGTGAGATGAAAAAAGTTGTGTGTGGATCTCTCTTAAGGGGTTTATTAGTTTGCTCAACTAGTGATATTTATATATCTAAGTAAATATCAAAGACCCTCCCAGAAACTTTATGGCCCCAAGAAAAAAAAAAGTACATTCAGTAGAACTTCTGCCTCACTGTATTTTGGATGGGCTTTAAAGTGTCCACTTAAGGTATGGAACTCTAACTTCCAGCATGCTGGAGAGCCAAGCCTTGTATTCTTTTCACTAAGGTGTGTATTTGTGGGAAAACCAATCAACCTGAAATGGGTTCTCCAAATGGGATAAAAGGCTTGAAGTAATCATAAGCACCAATTACATGTTTCCATCCAGGCCTTCTCTGAGAATGACAGAGTCCAGGGCCACTTTGGCTACATCTACACTGCAGAGTTTTTGTGTAAAAACTCACGGAGCGTCCACACCTCAAGCTCATTTTTGTGCAAGAAAATTTACAGTGAATCGACAGAACAGAGGGGGTTTTGCAGTACAGGTATTCCTCTTTCTATGAGGAATAACTCCTTTTTGAACAAGCTCTTGTGCAAAAAGGCGTGTGTGGATGGGAAACAGAGGCTGTTTTGCACAAAAAAAAACATTGAAAGAAGCAAAGGTGGTCTGGTGGCTATTCCATTAATAGCAATCAGAGCTTTCTTACGAGAGAGCGCATCACTTTTCTGATGCGCTTTTGCAGTATGGACGTGCTTTTGCGCAAGAAGTTTTTGCGGAAGAGCTCTTCCTCAAAAAGTTTCTTGCACAAGAAGCCTGCAGTGTAGACGTAGCCTTTAAGTGTAGAGACTGCAGCCCCAGGCCCCTGATGTATCTAACTTCTCATCCACGGGATCATAGTAAAACCCAAGGAATATATTAAAATGAACACTTGAGACATTTATTTATTAACATTTAAGTCATTATACCAATAGCATGTATATTAAAAATGTAACTTTTATTGTGAGTTTCCACTGCAAACAAAAAACTCTTCATTTTAGCAATGCTTTTCTGGCTTTGTTGTGTGCAAACTCATTTATAATTGAAGAAAAAAAATCTAATTTCCGTGCAACATCACTGGTAACGTTAAGCATTGTGAACCCATTCAAATGTTCTTGTCCCATTGCAGAATGCCGATAGTTGTTTACTTGTTTTAACATGTTAAATGTGCATTCACCTAGATTGAATATTTTTTGAAACAGTTCTTTTGGCTTGCAGTCCAATTTAAAGTTGGTGGAATATATACATTTCAGGAAGACAATCTCATCACAGAACTCTTGAAATTTCGTTGTTGTACCTTTGCTGAAACTGTTCAGCCGCTGAATATAGACCTTCATCACTTAGCTCTCTGAACTCCCAAAGGAATCCAAAAAGGGTACAAATTTGTCACAGTGACTCAAATCGAAGTACAGGACCAGATTTGATGGAGTCGATAATAACAAAAAACCCCCAAACATTGACTCAATAGTGCCTTTCTGCATCAGATTGAGATATTAGGTTGCGATTGGTAGAAAACTCAGATGAAATGTCAGTACCCTGTGCTACTGATTTGGGCTCAGAAGGATTGTGTCCCATTGATCACAAATCTTTTGAATATCTTTAAGAAGTCATTCAGTGTTATCCCTCTCAACATCTAATGTAGCATTACGTGCTTCAATTACAGGATTAGTTTTGTGGATGATTTTTAGCAGCTTCATCCACATGGACAACATTAAAATGCATTCAGATTTAGATGTATACTGCTGAATTGAATTAAGGTCAGTTTGAGCCTGTGCTGTGAGAGTAAGAGATTCAAACTCACTGAAAGCCTCTCACAGAGTCCAAATGCTGTGCAACTGGTTTAATGCCATCAATTCGTGCTGACCATCTTGCTGGTGACATGCTGTGAAGGGAAACAGGCAGATGGTGCGTCAGAATTTCCCGCTTTTGAGGACTGCTACAGAATTTTGTCTGCTCACATGTTCCCATTATTAAATTCCTTTAATAACCGGTGTGTTATTACAAATATAAACATGGGGTGATTGCCAGATTAGATATAAAGTTTATTAGACAATTAAAAGTTTATCATCACAAAAAAAGCCTTTAAAGGGGGATTTAAAACTGGATGAAAAGGTAGCTTACAGCTGAACCTGATATGGTTTTTGCATACGAAGACACAAGAAAAAACAGGAATACAAAAATCTCCTGTGCAGAGATAACATCTAATTTAAAGGTTAAACTCACCCTCAGAGGAAAAAAAATCACTTTACAGGAACAGAATTAATTAAAATTTTCAAAACCTCTAAATTATGCAAAGACTTTAAACAGCGTTTCATAATGTAGAATCGCTAATCACAGAAACTACTCCAGTCTCCAGTCATGCAGATGAAAACTTGGATGCGACCAAAAAACTGGCAAAGGCCCGAGGTCCCACAATGATTTAAATCACCTTCATCACTTAGTTCTCTGAACTCCCAAAGGAATCCAAAAAGGATCTACCAGTAGATCTTGGAGCTTCTGAGAGGTGACCCTGATTGGTTTGGCCAGGAAGCTATCAAGCACTGGCACTTCACTTGCCTCTCCACACACTGTCATGCCGCTCCTGCCCTCTGCCTTGGAACTGTCCCCCAGGAGCCTCCTGCTTGCTGTGCAGAGTGTGGGAGAGAGAAGTTGGGGGATGCTGATGTCAGGGTGTCCCTCCTCCCCTTACTTCTGTACCCTATCTCCACACAGACAGAAGAGGATAGAGGGAGCTTGGCAATGCAAATCTGTCACTCACACATAGTGTGTGTTTGTGAGAATGACAGACATACATAGTCCTTCACTCTCATCTTGCGACCCAACACATAAGTGGGTTGTTGATGTTGTTACTGCTTGCAAAGTGCTTTATTTTTGGTTTTTGACTGGTCTGTGCATTTCATAATTTTCATTTCGCTCTTACGCTTAAATTTAATTCTTTGAGGAATGAGTGCTAAAATGCCTAACCTGTTGTGGCTGGAATAATTATCCCTGTGGTAATTGCTGCTCCTGGACATGGCTGGCATGTCTCAACAGCCCCTGAGAAAGGAAGAACAGGGTGTCTCCACATGCTGTCCTTGCCTGCAGACACCACTCCTGCTGCTCCCATTGATCAGTAATGGGGAACCGTGTTCAGTAGAAGCGGTGAGCTCAGTACCTGTAGGTGAGGGGCAACACATAGCACCATGGAGCCATTGCTGTACAGGCCAGCTGCTTTCAGGAGTGGTACAGGGCCAGGGCAGGTGTAAGCCTGCCTTAACCCCACTGCTCCACCATCGGGAAGCTGTCTCAGTTAAGTGGTGCCCAGCCAGAGCCTGCATCCTGAATCCCTGTCCCAGTCCTGAACTCCCTCCTGCCCCCAACCTCCTGCCCCAAATGTGTGTTACCCTGCACCCAAACTCCTTCCTAGAGCTTGCACCCTAAACCTCCCCCTAGACCCGCAATCCCTCATCTTGGGCTAAGTCGGGAGCTCCTCCCACCCTCTGAACCCTTTGGTCCAAGACCAGAGCCTGAATCCCAACCCCCAACCTCAGTCTGGTGAAAGTGAATGAGGTTCAGGGAGGAAGGGAGATGGAGTGAGCAGGGTGAGGCCTCAGAGAAGGGATGGAGAGGGGCAAGGCCTCAGAAAAGGGGCAGGAAGGAAGCAGGGCAAAGGTATTTGGGTTTGAGGTAGATCTTACATTGCACTTAAATTGAAAAAGTGATCTTGTGGTTAAAAAGGTTGGAGACCACTAATTTAAATAATTTTTGTAGGTATATATAGCTTCTTTTGTTGTCTCTGTTATAACTGCAAGGTATATAATAAATGGAAGTGACTTGGTAGAAAAGTGTCAAAATTTGAGGCCCTTTTGTCTCCTTGGGCTTTTGATCAGGCCCTAGCTGCATTGTTTAGTTTGATGTATTGGATTGGAGGAAGATCTGAAAACAGTTTCTGGAGGCACAAAACATAGTCACAGTAAGAGCAACATTTCTGATTGCAAAGAACCTATATCAGCTCAGTTTTATACTATAAGCAAACTGCCACATGTGTAAATGGGCAGGTACAAGTGAAATGGTAAGCACCAGACTTTTTAAATCAATTAACTTTTTATTAAACAAAATAAGATACATTTCACAGAAATGATTATAAAATGCATGTATAAATATCTGTTAACTTACAGGTTCTATCTTATGCTACCCTAAATATTGCCTCATGAAAACCAATCCACTTGGTAAACCAAAGAGTTAAAATCACCAGTTACTTCATCATTTAAGGCTCTGGGAAAACAAACAGGACAATGTAACAAGAGACACACCTATTTTTCTTCTATTCACTCCAATAGAATGGCCTCTATCACTGTATTTTCATTAAATTGCCAGTTCGCATTGTGTCAGGATGAAAGACTCTGTGGGATCTTCCATGACCAAAATAACTACAGGACTCCCAGTAACTGGAAAGAGAACTGCACAGCTAAGACCCCATGCGACCCTTTGAAAAGGGACTTAGCACTGAAGGGCATCATGAGCAAACAGTGTTACAATGATAGATTTAAAATATATGGGATATTTTAAACAGTGCTTAGGTGGCTCGTGCTGCTATCCTCTTAAATAGTTTGCAAAAGCTACACTTCATAGCATGTGGGATATGCTATAAAAATTGTGAATGACTGCACAGGGCCTGATCTTGTCACCTATGGCACACACTGACTTCGCTAGACTGTCAACTGGAGCTATACCAGCTTAATACCAGCTAAATGAATGGAGACAGGTGGATTTAAACCAGCTTAGAGTCTGGCACATAAGGAGCAGAGCACACTCAGCACCTCACAGAATCAGCCTCGGAGAGACTGGTCATTAAGGTGTGACACAACTGGGTAGATGTTGGGGAACTGAGGCAGAACAGAAGAAAAATAAAAATGGAGTGTTTATTCATAACTACAGTAATAACAGTGGGTGGGATAGGTGACTCCCTTTAAAAGACAACAAGCATTTGCACATGCTGGTTCTGTAGCTGTACATCCAGGACCAAATTCTGCTCTGTTACAGCTATGTGAATGAAAAATATTGAGATAAAGGGAGTAATTCCAGATTTACACTGGAGTAACCAAGAACAGAATTTGGCCCCAAACTATTAAAAAAAAAATCACATTGTTTGTACTGATGTGTGACAAGCAATGGAAAGCCCTGATTGTCAGAAAACACAGATATATTATTGCACAAGAATAAACCACTCTCCAGAGTCCTGAGATGGAGAAGCTACTGCCACAGTCTAATTGTGGGGTTAGATTAAAAAAAAAAGGAATGTGAACTCCAGCCTGCAGAGTTCACTGATGCTGCTTATCAGAAGCAGGAGAATGAGGTACAAAGTAGCCCAGAACATCAAGGTTTCAATCACCATCTTCAAGTAGTCTTTGTAAGTTGTTTTGTATCTTAAAAAAAGAACAGAAGGTTCAGATGAACTTAACGGCTATTCACACAATTAGAAAGCATTTGTTAGTACAAGTTTGGGTGCCCCAGTTAATTCTGGCACTGCTATTTATACTTTGCATATAAAATAGTTGCTATTCCAACATCCATTTTCACCTGCCAGGTACAAGGCCAGTTGGAAAGCTGGGACTGAGGTAATGAGATTTAGGAGCACTTTTTTGTAAATTCCATAGCTTTCATGCACATCTACTAAGTTTGAGCTAGTGAGGGAGCAGGACTACTCCATGACAACAGAGGTGGAAAAAAAAATCTCAGTAATTAATTTAATTAACTTTTTTCCATAACTGATCTTTTTTGGGTAATTGAAAAATGGTGAGCAACTTTACAGAAGACCAAAATCTCAAGGAAACAGCTACAGAACTTTTATCAAAAGCCTTTGGGTTTTTCAAAGTAAGAAATTCAAAGCATTTTGGTCACTGCAACAGGATCTAATTCTGAACAGGTTTTTTGAGAGTATGTCTAAGGCCAGACTTTTGCAAGTCTATGGGAAAGATGTGTTGAGGAGAGGAAAGCACATACTAAGGACAGGTACCAGGACTAATAACTTTCATCATTTAAAAAAAATGTAAGAGAAAAATGTCACACCACACTTAGCTAATTATTTCATAGTGTTTAGCTTAGATACTTGCTAAGGTTTAGCAACTCTTTATTGAAGAGAGCCAGTGACAGAGTTTTAAGAAAGGTGTGTTGGTAAGCAACAACCTAGGTGCAGGGGACACTAGGACCATTGTATTGTAAGTTGGCAGCAATCCAAGTGTGAAAAACAAACAAGCAGAGTTAAGGTCTCTTTAGAGGTTCAATTCTTTAGACCCCACTTGACCAAAGCATTTAACTTTAAGCATAGGTTCAAGTCCCATAGAAATCAATGAGATTTTAGAACATGCTCATGTACTTGCCGAACTGAAGCATTAGTCTTTCCCTGAGACATCCCACTGAAATGACTGGGCCTGTATACTTGGGTCAAGAGCTGCAGGGGTGGTCTCTGAATATATCTTACCATACAGTCTCCTCTCACTTGCTATTTTTAAACCTAGAAAACACTGACACTGAAATCAATGGAATTACTCCAGATTTACACTGAGGAGTGAATCAAACCCTTTTCCTTGGTAACAAAGTTGTTCTGAAACCTTTGACATATAGCTAGCGGTGATGTTAAATCATCTCAGTGACATGCAACCTGAAGAATTTGCTCTGGAAAAACAAACAGTATTGAAGATCTTGGCTAGCTATCAACATTTTAGAAACAAAAGCTCATGTGATTGTAGCATGTAGGAATTCAAATAAAGGATTACCACCATAGAAATACAACTCTCATGCTTGATCAGTGGAAAAAAATGAAAACACCTTAGTTTTAATTATGAGTTTACTGAACTTGAAACGTAAATGTACCAGAGTGAAAATATAACTTCCTGCTTAGCCTTGTTTGTGTTTGATTTTCCAGCTGGGGTTAGCAAATATATTTAGTTCTGCAAGTAGCAAATGGAAAAAAGAAGAGGTTATCTGCAGGGAGCAAATGGCTGGCACACTTGTTTTACTAAGCAGTAATAGACTGTTGTTAAACACCCATTTATAGGGGGATACTAGAATTCCAGCAGCTTTTATTGTTTGGGCAAAACAGACTGAATAAACACATCTTAAGAAAGGTAAAAATCAAGAGTCTGTTGCCTAATTAGCCAAGGAAGAAGGTCATTAACTGATCTTCAGTAGAATAAATCACTGGAGGTTGAGTGTAATTAAATTGCAATTGATTCCTTAACATCTCATAAGGGAGCACTCACATATACTGAGAAATGTGCTTGGGCTTAACAGTCAATTTATGCCATTGTCCAAAAACTGTCTCATCTCAGAAAGGTGGTTCACATTCTTCCAGAGTTGCTGCTCTAAGATCTACAAAAGCATATCTGGGAGGGTCTAGTGCTTCTGGCAAAGACAAATGTCAGCGATTTGACAAGCACCTGTTGTGCTCATCATGTATCCTGAGTTCTGGGCATTTAAGTGTTGCCTAATATTATTCATCTCAGTAAATTACCTTTTCCAGTTTTATGAGGTTAGCTGTTAGTTCATCACAGAAGGCATCAGCATTAATTTGCAGATGGGATCCCAGACCTCGTTGCACTGGCTGTCTGTTAAATAAAAGAATGAGGTGTGAAGGAGAAAAGGAAAGATGAGGACATTAGAAATTTTGCATAGTGAGCAATGAATGATTTGAATGGGAACATTGCTAGTATGATAATTATTTAGCACAGTATTTCTGTAATATCATTTGTGCCCTCAAACTGCATTTGACTAATTTTACAGAACCAAGATGGAAATTCTTAAGTATTTTATTAGTAAAAGTATGCTTGTGTTTTATGACATGGATCAAAACAAATTTTTTAAAAAAAGTGTAGGAAGTGCTCATTAGAATCACTCTCTATCCTTTAAAGGTTTGCCCACATTGGAATGACCCTCCCTCTATTATCAAAGTTGTTTGATATTGCGAGAACAGTCTCACGCAACTCTAAATAAGGGGGGGAAAAACCAGTGTCTGAACAGCTTTTCAGACATTCCAGTTAAGGATGAGGCATCATTCTCTTCCTACTCCTTTAAATGAATAATCTAGAGCATAATTCTGCACTTTGATAGATACATATTGTCTCTACGGTCAGTACAAGCTGAGAGCAGAATTGGACTCTAAATGGTGCAATAGTTTTTCTAAGCGACTTGGAGTATTTTGTCGGGGAACTGGGCTGTCATGGATGATTCCTGCAGGAAGATGGAGTTAGAAGTCTAACACAGCTCAGTCCAAGAGATTGGTTCCTTTCAATACTCTGCAGACAGGCCCACCCATTCAGGTTAGGACACCACCTTGTGTTAGGTTTTGCTTTCTGTTGCTTTCTTTGGCCTCTTGTTTTTCAGGTGGTGCTTCTCCAGCTGGATGACTATGTCACCATTTCTGGGTATAGCACCTGCTGCTGCAGGTTTGCATTTTGTTTTACAATTTGATTTTTAACTATTTTTGCATGCTAGATTAGTAAGATACGTAGTCACACGTGAAGAGAATGTAGCTGAATGTAACCCTAAATAATCTGGTCACTTTCCCCAATTATATCCACCTATGAACACAACTAGCAATGGTTTTGGTGCAGTGACTAGGCATTGTTCTGTCTGAGCAGAATTTTAGGTTTCTGGGGCTCAGACTAGTGCTGGGTCAGGGACCCTCACTGACGCAAGTTGCGGTTCAGCCTGCTGGGAATAACCACTCTGCTCATCCGAGGAAGAGGGTTTTGCCCAGGAAAGTTCATGATTGAGATATATATTATATTTATTTGTTAGCCTTCAAGGTGCTACAGGACTACATGTTACTTCTACTCTAATTGGCTCTATTAAGGACGCTGTCTCCCTGCTGCTGGGTCCCATTCCTTCCCAGGAATCATACTTGCAGCAGACAGAGGGTAGGAGGAGCCTGGAGAGAAATCTGTATTGTCATTCTCCCATGGAACCCCAAGCTGCTGCTGAAGATAAGGTTGGTTCTGGACAACAGGTTGGTGGCACAGAGTGAGGTTGGCAAAGGAAATGTTTTTTCTTTAAAAACACCCACAGGAGGTGCTAAGAAATGGGGACTGGAGGGGGATTGATGGGGTAACGAGGAGCAGTCCCAGTGTTTGCTTAGGTACCTCAGGATGGTCAGTGAGTTGCTTATAAATATACTGCTATGTATCTCACTGCCTTTTTCCAAGGATGAAGAATATTCATTTGAAGGGGGCAAAGAGTTAACCACACTCTCCACATACTACTAAATTTTGTATTGCCTTTTCCATTAACTGAGGCCACTGTTTTGGGGTCTGGGAATCTATTTAAAAGTCACCTGAAACTCTAGATGTGAGTTTATTGGTGTGGTATTTGGGACTGTGCTGCTAATGGTCGAGATTAACCAGCCAGAGGCTCAATGGGGCACTCTGGAACTCTTGTTCAGCACACCCAACTGGAAGCAGACACAGAATAAACCTGATCTCTTGCAAACAGCTCAAGTATTGAATACTACCTGAATATCAATTGGCTGCGCTAGAAATAAATTCTTAGATTTGACCTCTTGTGTTTTTAGTGCAATATAGACATATTCATATGTTTACTAGTCAGTAAACATAAATATTCATGAGTTAATGTCAATATCAATAACCTAATCCACTAACAAAATTACTTGTATTTTCCTATCTACTCTCCCTTTGCCCCATTAATATACTTAGTTGTTTAAAGCTAGGTCTGTGCTTAAAAGTTTTACTGGGAGAGCTGTGTTAGTTAGGAGTGTGAAAAAGAGCCAAGTCCCCTCGCAACATAACTATGCTGACATAGCCTTAGTGTCAATGCAGTTATGACAACAAAAAGTCCTTGAGCTAATATAGCTTATTTTAGTTGGAAAACTGGTGTCTGATATCTGCAAAAAACCCTCTCATCTATAATAAGCTATGTCCCTAGTAATATATAATTATTACTAGGTGCTAATATAATTATATCAATATAGCTACACCAGCAAACCCCTTCTAGTGTAGATCAGGCCTAAGTCTATGAAGCAAGAAAACCCCCACTGGGGACAAATATTTCTCCTGAACTGAGCTCTGCAGGCTGCTGCAACAAAGAGAGAGGTGAACTGGGCCACAAGGATCATGGGAAAATTCCCCTAGTGGATGCACACCTCACAGCAGACATAAGTGGTGTTCATTTCCAGTGGTGAGGGCAAGCCTATACGGTCCAGAACTATGGGAGTTCCAGCCTTCTCTGAATTGTGTAATGGTCTATAAGTGGCCCTCAGAAGGCTTTGGCTGCTCTAATTTATGTTGCCCATGGCCAGAGCAGCTCAGATTGAGGGAGTAATTTTTTTTCTTTCCTTTGTGCTGCATCAGAAAATCAGGGTTTTACATTAGTAGGATGGGTGTTCCTTGAAGGTAAAGATAGCCCAAACCTTCAGGAACCCTCTTCCCCACAATGTACATGTAGGTTTTAAAGGGTCTAAAACTAGCGAGATAGCTCCTAGAAATAAACATTTCCACTTCAGAATAGCCAGTGTCAGTGTTCTGGGAACTCAATTATGCCTCTTTGAAGGGAGGGTACAGTACTACTCTAGATTGTACCATAATATCTTATGTAAACTTTACTCCCAATTAACTGAAATTTGCTTAAATTCAGGTTATACCTGAATTCTCTCTAAAGTACTTTTATCCCAATGCTCCTGAGAAACAGAGAAAGTTTGAGACCTGCATAACCTAAATTGCTTGTCAATTATCATGAAGTTTTGAAGACAGGTTCCCAGCAGAGCTTAATGCCTAAAACAGAGGACTAGTATTATCCTTTATAAATGTTGTCTTCTTACTCATTAATATGGGAGTCAACAAAGGAAGCCATGGAGATTAGCCGTTCCTCCAGAACATTGATTTTATATCTCATGTAGAGGGTAGAAACGACAAGGACACAGACACTGCAGGGGAAAAAGAAAGAAAAATAAGTCATAGAACAGCTGCGCTAGTTGGGACATACCATCCTCATATAGATGTATCCAAAAGAATTTGACAATATTTAAAAATCAATTAATAAAGTTATTATTTGTACACTGCAAAATTCTTAGGGTGGCATTTTCAAGCCGCCTTAATATGTGGTATTTCCAATTTATCTGGGGCCTGCATGTTTCAGGCAGCTTTGAAAAGCTCATTCTTAGTGTCTACAGCCATGCCAAGTGTTATCTGGAATGGACATCCAAGTAGTGTTATTAAACTTAGCAGTCACAATCACCTTAGAGCTATGATATCCAATATGATAGCCACTAGCCACATGTAGCTATTTGGCCGGTTGAGTGTGGCTAGTTCGCTATGGCAGTAGCCACTATAGTGGCTTCAGAACTGGTTGGACACCATGGCCATAGAGGGTTCTATTGGGCATAAACTCCACCCCTACTCTAGAGCACTTCTTTGACCCAGTTAGAAAGTTTACAAGAAAAAGTGTTTTTCTGCTGGTTATTATGCAGCAGAACAAATTTTACTATAAAATTCTATTCCTGGTACACCAACAAAGAGGAATGAAGAAACCCTTTTAAAATATGCTTCTAGTTTTACTCTGGTGCAACACCACTGAAATCAGCACTGTCATGAGACTGGAGTAATAAAGGCAGGGGAGACTCTGATGGTCTTGGTAAGAAATTGTTCACTTACAGAACTGCATAGAAAATAAGTATGTGGTTCAAAGATAACAATCTGTGGGACTTGACTCTGTGTAAGAATCCAACGTCTCCAGCATGGCCTGTTGTGAGAAGAACAGAGTTATTTTAATCAAACTGGACTGATGTAATGCAACAAAAGACTTCACAAATGTGGGAAAGGATGTAAACAGTGAAGGACAGATACCATAATGATGTAAATTGGTTTAGCTACCTGGACTTAAGTGGAGCTACACCAATTTATACCTGCTGAAGATCTAGCTTTGGTTCTTTACCATTTCTGGGAACGTTCCTGGTGGTTCCTTCAGGCATATGTTTACTGTGTATGTCTGTATGGATAGACTTTGCTTCTGCCTTCAAAACTTTCAGATGAGTCTGGGTCTCAATGACATGGTAATCTGTCAAAAACAAGATTGGATTATAAAATTAAATGAAGCACAAAGAAAATGATTACGGTCAGCTAAGATATAGTTCCCTCAATATGATGATCTGAAGGGAAGCCCTTCTGGAATCTGGATACTGGTGGCTTAATTATAAGATTTCTCTTAAGATTTTATTACGCTCTGCATAGCAGTTCAACATAAATTTTACAAGCTTAAAAAAAAAAGCTATTGGATCTGCAGTGGCGAAATGCTTTGCTATAGTATATTCAAGTTTCAAGCTTCTTTAGCATGTTTCAAGTTAGATAGTAACTCTCGTGAGCTTTGCAGGTTATCAGTGAAGAACATGTACAATTACTAGACATAAATTCTATAATACTCTGAAGTAGTGAGCCAAACCACTGCACCAACAATATCACGAACTTTAGGGCTTTGGATCACTACTACTTAAAAGTATAGCTCTAAAACACATTTTCTTTCTAATATTCTAAAAGGTGGCTTTCTTTATCTTTATACAATTAAAATAAATATGTTGCTCTTGCAATGGAATTCTCACAAACTCTGAATGGTTGAATTTTAAGAACTTGGATGCACGCATTTATTGGGTGGAGACATAAGTGTGTCTGCTATTATTTTTTGTTGGAGGAATGCAAAAAGAAAATATATATTTTAAATGTACTACCAAGAAGGTACAAATGAATATTTAGCCCCCCCAAAAGGTTTCCTATATTATGAGTGGGAGTGAAATGTTGATGATATGATTATTAATCCTAGAACTTGCCCTTCTGAAATCAAGACGACTGAAAATAATAGGGTTTTATGCCAAAAATAGCAAGCTACCAGGTCAATGTGACTAAATCACAAATCCTGCCCTTAGCCACATGCTGAAGTGATTGTCCATTCTCTTTGACTGCCAATTTATTTTCTAGGGAATTGCATGATGGCTATATTTAAGAATCCAATTTAACTAATTATATTCTGTTTAGGTTCTAGTAGCATACCGATAATGGTGGTATCTGAGAATGCTGCAGAGATGCATAAAGCTAAGTCTTTTAAAATGGGATGCTTTGATTTTACTTATGAAGGCAGAGTAGAGAAAAGAACACTGAATAGAGCAGTGAAAGGAAGCTCTAGTTCCCACAGGAAAGAATTCTGAATTCTTGAAGCAGTTTTGAGTATGCAAGTATTAAAAAAGTTGGCCATATCACTGGGGGAATATAGCTATACCGCCACAGAGTTAGGAGCCAAAAAGGACATGTCTTCAGCGGGTGGTAGCAACACAACAGTTTTGTTGTTGCTGCTTTCTACCACAAAATAATCGTTTTCAGAAACCTATTTAGTAAACATGAGTGAGGGGGAGGGGAAAAGGGTATTCAAACTTGGTGACAAAGTAAAAAGCCCAACTAAATTAAACCTAACCCAAATTAGTAGATTCTTAGATTCTAAGGCCAGAAGGGACTATTGTGATCATCTGGTCTGACCTCCCGAATTGTACAGAACATACAGTTTCCCAAAAATAATATAGGCATTTGAAGTTACTATGATTAAAATGGCTTTTCATGTGATACAGATAGTGATTTGGAATTGCAAGATAAAATGCCCCCGGGGCGGGGTGTGTGTGTGTAAAATAACATTGTAAGTATTAGACTCTCTGGACACGCTGGTCCATATTGTGCTGCCCTTTACTCTGGTACACCCCCCTACTGACACTATTGCAACACAGCAGATTTTTACCTTATTTCTTTAAACTGCAAAGACTGAAACTCTACTGTTCCCATTATAATTAAAGGAAGCAACAAAGTCATCTCCACCTCCCTCTGCAATGTTTTGGGACATCTGGTTACAGAAAGCAATTACATCAAGCAAAAACAGGGCTAAGGAAGGATAACTTTGTATATATTAAGACATTTTCAGATACTGTTCAGAGAACCTTGAGTGAATACGTTCATATGCCCAAAGCCAGTCTTTTCTAATAAAGTGGTAGAAAAACAGAAACATCTGTAATATTTCCCAAGGCTTCAAGAATAAATAGCTTTTGTTTTGTCTGTTTTGCACCATGACACAAAAACATCTATTTACTAATATGGGATAAAGCAGGAATTCAGTTGTTGCTACTTGACATACTAAAACTGAAAATTAATGCAGTACACAATATGTCATGAACTTACCTGGTTTCTAGGACAAAGGCACACAAATCACCACAGTCACTCTAAGGGTACATCTAGACGATGTTCTTCTTTCGAAAGGAGATATGCAAATATGCCACTAATTTGCATATCTTCTTCTGATCGCTTTTTCGAAAGCAGTTTAGATGCAGTTCTTTCAAAAAAAAACAAAACAAAAAAACAAAAAAACCCCCCAAAAACACACACTACACCCCAACCCTTTTTCAAAAGAACCCTGCACACCTCCTTTTTTGAAGAAGGGTTCTTTCGAAAAAGGATTTTTTTTCCCAAAAGAACCATGTCTAAACTGCTTTCTTTTAAAAAAAAAAATTTTTTTTGAAAAAGTCATCAGAAGAAAATATGCAATTTAGTGCTGAATTTGCATATCTCCTTTTGAAAGAAGAACATAGTCTAGATGTACCCTAAGTGAAAAAGGAAATGTAGGTTCCCGATTCTAGGAAGAAAGTTTAATATCCCCAACTTTGCAGACAGACCCAGTCTCAGGATGGGATACCAGGATGGCTTCCCTGAGTGCCAACATTTAGGGGTGTCAGGTAGGGATGTTAAATATCATGTAATTGAATAGTCATGTAACCACATGAAAACGTAGTGGTTACATGACTATTCGATAGTTCCTGGAAGCAGGGCCAGCAGCCAGCATGCTCCTGGCCTCAGTCCTATATAGCTGGAGATAGCACGGGTAGCACCTTTTAAGTTGGCTCCCCCCAGCAATGGCTTTTGCCTGCCCACCCCCTGCTACCTCTGTAGCTGGGTACTCCTGCTACCCAGCAAGAGGAAGGGGGCAGGCAGGTCCGCAGAAGCTGATATGCTCAGGGAGCCGGCTTGAAAGCTGGCTCCCTGAGCATATTGGCTCCAGCCTACCCACTACCACTCTCCACAGTGCTGCCTCTCTTATCAGCGTGGGGGGAGGCAGGTGGATCTGGTGCTTGTGAGGAGCCGGCTTTTAAGCAAGCTCCTCATGGGCACCATCTTCCGCTCTCCCCTCCCCTTGCTGCCTCTGATATAGAGGCAGGCAAGGCGGGGAGGAGGAAATGTGTGTAGTCGACAAGATCAACCAATAAGCTCAGGCTTATCAGTTAATCAAGTAGTCATCTACATGATGACATCCCTGGTGTTAAGTTACCACATTTGGGGGCATGAAAAATATTTTGTGTCCTGGGCAACAAAACACATAGGGCCCATCATGTTCAAAGACTTACAGGGTAAGCGTTTAGCTTTACTTAGACTAGTATTTCCATTTGGTCAATGGGTCTACTGCTGTGAGTAAATACATATATTCACCCCACTCATATTCTTGTTTGCATCATCACAATCTTAGGAAGACCATATTTTATTATGTACAAAAAGAAAAAGGTTAGGAGATGTGTGTCTATATCTATATGGATTTATTTAGACTCCAGTCATGCAAACAAGTAGATGAGGGATGAGTGGTACTCAGACTATAAGGGTATGTCTACAGTGCAACTGGCAAGGTGCTTCCCAGTGCAAGTACACAGACACATGCTATCTCTGCTTGAGCAAGCATGCTAGAAATAACTGTATAGCTGGGGGTAGCACAGGTAGCAGTTTGGCTCCATTTAGAAACTGGATCATGCTTCCTCTTGATAGACTACTGTGTCCAGATCTCTGAAAGGAGGTTAGAAGATTGGAATGGGTTCAGAAAAAAACTACAGAAAAGATGCTTCAGGTATATTTTCCACACCTTGCAAGATTAAAGCAGTTTGATCTCTTAACATTGTTTTAAAAATGCTAAGAAGTATCTATAAGTGCCTACATGCAAAGAAAGTTTGTGATAGTAGAGAACTTTCTAATCTAACAGACAAAGGCAGAATGACACTCCGTTGGCTAAACACATCTACACATCTTAATTTCATAGCATGATACTTTCTCTCCATTCATAAGTGCTTTGATGGGTAATGTTCATATCTATAGTCATTAGCATCTGATTTAATGCCTGTTGAAATGAATGGTGCAGTTCACATTTCAGAACCATTGTTTCAGGCTGCCAGCAGATTCCAGAGGATGTCTTTGCCTTGGTGACACTTGGATTATGTTCTGAAGGTTTTCATCATGTGAATTTTTTAAAAAAAAATGAAAGCTGAGACTTTGGAGAATAAGCATGATGTCCATCTGTACTCTCAAGGCTAATTTTATATTATATGACCTTTCCCCACACTTTGGGAAACACTGCTCTAAATACTTTCAGTCTTAAAACATTGAGATTATGCTGACCTTGGAAGTGTTCTGATTCAGGGGTCTGAGAACCAGTACTGCTAGATTCTTCCAACTCTTGTCTTCGATGGTGCACTATACCATCCAAATCTGAGTAATCTTCATTGAAATCCTGAAGGGAGAAAGTAATGAAAGAGACCAGGCAAGTCCTAAGATTATGAAGATTAGTTGTTTTTATTTCATTCCTTTTTGGGTTATCTGCACCTTAAATTTGTACCAACATCAGCAGAAAATTTAAAGGTGTCATTCTACTGATAAAGAATTTAGTATAGCCATAGCATGAACTATTTGGTCATTTACTGCAGCATGTGTCAGCTACTGAAGAGCAGCTTTTTTTCAGATCAATGAGCTGACCTGGCATGTAGGGGAAAGATTGCAAGCACTAACTTTGAGAAGTCTGTTATTCTGCTTTCAGTGGCAAGGGTAGTCACTTGATGCAACTCTAAATTAGTACAGAGCATAGAGAAAGACTGACTGCTAGAAACACAGGTATGTGGAAAGGAAGAAAAATGCAAGTCAGTGCACAGCCCACACACAGACAGGGGACACACATGGGGGGGACACTGGGACTCACATGGCCCCCAGATGCCATGGGTGAGAGGGGCTGGCAGTGGCAGGAAAGGGGAGCAAAGTGGTCCCAGCTTGCTCTGCTCTACTGTCAGTGAGTTTGGGGAGTGGCCAGACCCCTCCTGCTGGCACCAGACCCACACCCCACTAGTCCTCTGGGCTGCCTTGATTTTGGGACAGAGCAAGGGGGTGGAGCAGAGGCAGGGAGGATCAGGGCCTGGAGCAGAAGGAGGTTGTCCCAGCCCTTCTACAGGGAGCAGAACGGGAAGGGGGGGGTGCACATGACCAGTGGCCCCTCCAGATCCTCCCTCACCAGTCACCTCTACATATAGACCTTAATAACTGGCATTTTTATATACTCAGAGCACACAGACATCACATCCATTCATGCATTATTCTTATGGAGAGAAGATTGTTTCTATGTTGGTATTACCAATGGCTATCTTACTGGTCATTCAGAGATTTCTGAGGTGACAGAACATGTATGTGACAAGCTTTCCTTCAGTTTGAAAAATTAGAAGAGTTTGGACAATATGGACTTCAATTAATGGAACTTTATGAAAAACAAGATGAATCATCTTACCAAAGTCAGGGTCATAGGGCGATCGGCCCTGAAGCTGTTTTCGGCAGAAGAAGGATTGGTACTGTTGTCAACACTTTTATCCTGAAAGCCAACGTTTTAAAAATTATCTAATTGCTAATCTTGAAAATAAAAAGCAGTCATAAAGACCATAACTGAGCTGCACAACTTCACTCTGTCAATACTTACCTCTAAGTGTCTACAGACAGATTTTAATAGCTTATAGGTTGTGTCTCTGGAGAGCAAGGAGACAAATATGTACTGAAAGGCAAAAATAATAATTTACATAATTATTGTTTGGAAAGATCTTTTGCACAAGCATCATCTTATCAATTGCTGGTTAAGCAATTGCTTTCTAAGGCCTGCAGATCATAAAAGACAGGCCTACAAGATAGGACGTAAGAACACAGTTTAAGAGTTTTGCAAAGAAATGTGGACAAGTAGTATACTAAGGACTATATATTTCCCCATCCCACTCAAGTATATGTGGAAAAAAAAAAATCAACCTTACTTCCCCTCACTTCCTTGGTCAAATTATACTGAAAATCTGGCCCTTTTCTTTGCATGGATATTATAGGAGTTCACTGGGATTTCCCCCCCCCAAACAACAAACAAGAAGAAATAAACCTGAATGCCCATATAGGCTGCTATTATGTTGTAATGGAACTACATTAGGTTGTTACTGTCTGTAAAGCCAAAGGTGCTGTAGGAGGTGGTGTGGCTGATTCACTAGATGTCACTTTTTCTTTTAAGCCCTGCTGCCAGTGGACAGGCCTTTCTACAGCTGTAGAAAGGTTCCCCCCATATAGGTTCATTTCTTTAGCTGTTTTAGCTCTATCCTGGATTGCCATGTAGTAGGACCATAGAGAGCTACTGGCACCCTGCTTCTCTATGTCCCCCTCTTCTTCCAGTACCCTGCAGCATTGCATCTTCTGTGGGTCCCAGGGGAAAATGGTACTCTGGAAGGCTGAGTACCACAGGACAGGCAAGAAGTCCCATTAGAAGGGTGCTTCAGGCTGCAGAGTTGGTCAAATCCTGCAGGGTTTGATTTTGTGAGACTCAAAAATGATCACATGGGACTGGTCTGTGCCTTGATATCTGAACAGCCATTTGGCAGCTGCTCCCTCAAGATTCCATTACAACAAATACTAGGCATAAGTAAAGCAAGAGAGATCAAAGACCATCCCACACTTACCCGGTCAGTGACTGTTGCTATGACCAAGGCATTTGGCACTAGAAGGGCAGTTTTGGTTTTCTTTATTAACGTTACTGAGAGCGCAGGTATACTAATCTGAAATGAAATCATCACATTCTTAGCATGCCAAAATAACAGAATACTTAAGTCACTTTATTGGGTATATACAAGCAGCAGTTCATGTGAAAACCAAGCCACTAACATAGCTCAAGAATGTTGAAACAGTAGCTTATCTGAGGACTTCTTTTCCAAGGCCCTGTTTTGATTGTTACCAGGCCTGCTGATGTGATACCAGAGGAGGGTAGGGGAGGCGGCACAGGGGGCTGTTGCCCTAAGGCCCAAAAATTTAAAGGGCACTGGCTGGTGGGCCCAGAGCACTCTGGGTGGCTCTGAGGGCTGTGGGGGTGGGGCACCTTGCTCCGGGTAGCACGGAAAGCTGGCTGCCCTGGCCTGCCCCTTTCAGGAGTGCGGAGCTGCTCCTCCTCTTGCTCAGGGGCCTGTGGAAGCTATCGGTGCTCCTGATTTTTACACTCAAAAGATGTGGGCTGATGTAAGGAACTCTATTTTTTGCTTCCACTTAAGTGTAAATGTTAATTCATCAGCTATGTTTTATTCAAAAGCCCGTGTAGCATTCAAGAAATAAAAGGAACCTCCCCTCTTTTCTGGGGTCTACAGTTTTCAGAAGAGATATGAATTTATTCTAAGTTTGTAGAATATCTGTTCAGCAAATAGCATAAACATAAGAATGGCCATACTGGGTCAGACCAAAGGTCCATCTAGCATAGTATGTCCTGTCTTCTGTCAGTGGCCAATGCCAGATGCCCAAGAAGAAGTGAACAGAAACAGGTAATCATCAAGCGATCCCTCTCCTGTCACCCATTTCCATCCCCTGACAAACACAGACTAGGGACACTATTCCTACCTATTCTGGCTAATAAGTATTGATGGATCTAACCTCCGTGAAGCTAGGCACTATAGCAGACTCTATTTAAGAAAAGAAACATTCCAGAACATAGATTACACAGCGCAAAGAAACATATTTCAAACTCTTCCCCACTATTTTTATAGTGCCTAGTTTGTGGCAAGCAGATGAGTAAACACTTCAGATCTTTCAGCACAACTAAAAGGATTTAGGCCACCCATGCTAAATATAAACACATCTCCGGGCATGCTGTCCAGCCTTTTTGCAAATACACCTGCAAACTATGCTTTATATAAATCAGTACTTTCAATACTTTTCCTTCCTGTCTTGTAGCTCCATACAGCTTCATTAATGAGCACGTATGCTTGATCACAAAGTTTGCTTTCTAATGAGGACTTCTCTTAAGTTTCAGGGTGTTTTAGTCTAGAAGTTTGGTATGGGGCCCACTTTGAAACCCCATATTACTAGAGTGTGTGTGAAGGGCAGGCTCTGTTTCCAATGAAAGGCTGGCTGGCAGCAATATGTGCAGATGTGATGCTTCATGCTATACAGATGATGGAATGGTCAGCACCCTGTTAGCATTAGAAATGTAAAATCCAGTATCACTAGTTAACCTACTAAAGGAGGGGGATGGTCCCCTGTGGCAGGCCAGAGCGCCCTACAGGCCGGGGCTGCTTGGCCCACCACAGACAGACGCTGCTTCGACCATGATGCTGGAGCAGCCCCTGCCTACAGTGGGCCTCCTGCGTGGCTGGAGCAATTTCCTGCCCCCGGCAGGCTGGGAGCTGCTCCAGCCCCACCTGTTAACCTTAACTGGTAAGCCTGCCCTTAACAGTTAACCAGTTCAACTTTCACAGCCCTTGTTCGAATTCCAGTTATTTACACTTCTGACTCATACAGAGTCCAGAGAGATGTGGGAGATTAGGATAAAGGGAAACCTGTCTAAAAATTAGTATTCATAATACTAAATTGAAAGCATGTAATACTGCAGACTAATTATAATAGGTTGAAATAAATCATTCCATAAATAAAGTTTCAAATCACTTTTTAGTAGTTGCCTTCTATTTATGAAGGGTCTCTAAAGAAAGCAGCACTGAAACATGAAATGGTGTCTTATTGCATTTTGGCTAACACCCACCCTCCCATCATCACAGATGATTTTGCTTAGCCGAGGTATGGCATTTTGTCATTAAACGATTTTAGAAATGGCTAATGAAATTAATACTCTACCCTCATAAGGCTAGAGAAGGGATCAGGGCCACTTTGATCAAAAGCCATTGGTGGTAAGTTTCTTGATAAAGAGAGAAGCTTGAATCAAAGCTTTAAATTCAATCTCTCTCTCTCTCTCCCCCCCTTCCCGTCCCCCGCCCCCAGGTTTTAGAAGGCTTGGATCCAAAGTTTGCAATACTGGCCCATCTCCAGTTCTCAGTTTGTTTATTTTGTGTGTTTGAACTTCTCTTTGGCTGGCTTACTATGCTATTTTCACATGTAATGTATCTCACCCACTTCTTTAAATCAGTACTGAGAATAGCTTGCCTTCCTCATCCTACTTTCTATACCTTTTCTGCTGGAACAATTTGTATTGTGGGGTGCTAAGAGCCATTGAACCAAACTGTAAACCTGGAAACCACTTAATGCCGAGGGGTTTAAAAACTCCCTCAGCACTCCTAGTTCTAGCACCTATGCCTTTCCCCCTTGTTTATATCATATGTTGTATAGTTAGATAGTAGAAATTTATGAACAGGGTTTTGTTTGTAATATTTTTCTGTAAAATGACTGTCAGCACTATTCAAATTAATGTATTCAAACAGATCAATTAAAATATTCTGCAAACTTAATAAAATACAGTCATCTACTGCATTAAAGTTTAATGTTATTTCTGCTGCATACTATTTTGGTGGCCAATATTCGATTATTTTTCCTCTTTGAACTAGCTAAGTGGGATGAAATAGCCATTTCCTACGCACTTACACCAGCAACTGTTTAACACGGAGACTCACTGGAAGACCATTTCACTTCTATCTGGCTGTGCTATCCATTTGCAATACTCACGGTCCAGACTAGGATTGAAACTATGGGTAATTTTGGGGAAAAAAAACCCTACAAGGGGAGAGCTACATAGTATAATCCAATCTAATGATTCAGAACTGTGATTCGCTCTTGGGAAAATTTATGATTGCTGTCCAGCCAGAAGAGGGCCTGCTAGGCCCCACAACCAAGATGTGGCTATCAGGAGAGCCACCAGGAGCAGATTTGCTAAGTCTTTTGAGGTTTATCCAGCATGGGTATAAAAATCTCTTCCTTATTAAACAAGTAGGGCTTTGGGATCTGGACTTCCAACACTCCTGTCATCTGAAGAAGTGGTTTGTGCCCACAAAAGCTCATGATACCATCTACATGTTTTGTTAGTCTTTAAGGTGCTACTAGACTATTTGTTGTTTTTTAAGTAGGGCTTTGCAATTCAGCACAAATCAGTCATACCAGAACTTGCCATCTGTGCTTCATACTCTGAATAACTGTTTAGTTGAAATAACTACTTCTCTCAGGGCTTAAAACAGTAGATACAGTAGACGTTATAGATACAGAGAGTTTATAGAGACAGAAAAGATCCATTAGACTGTGTAGTCCAGCTCTTTGTCATAAGAAACAATTTCTTATTGAAAAACTTTCTTGTTTTCATTCAGTCTCGTTTTAAGAGTTCCTAGCAATGGAACATCTATGATCTATTACATTATCCTTAATTATATTATTTTGCCTTTTGTTTGTGGCACCCAGGAAATGTTTGTAGGCTTATCATGCACCCATACAGGTTCATCAGTTGCTGCTTGGCAAGACTATGAACATTTAAGTTTTTTTCTTATAAGTCAGTCCTTCCTGATTCCTAATCACTGATACTCTTCTCTGAAGTCTTTCAGTTGCAGTTGCATCGCAGTCATTACCGAAAGACTGAATTGATCCCTTGAAACTATGATGTAATGTTTCTGTGTATTATATATGTAGTCCAGAAATCATACTGATGTATTTTGAAATCTGAACACATTCCTAAATGTCTAACTTCTAAATCTCTTTCTGCATTACTGACCTCCTAGGTTTGTCCCTCCCATTGAGCATGTGAACATTAGATTATATTTCCTCCTGTATGTTAGCGTGCAAATTTCAAAGGTGAACTTCAGATTGGGTCAAAATCTGCCAGTGTTATTTGTGCTGAATGTCAAGTTACTCTACAAGCAGTTTCATTAATTTCAATGGAACTATTTGGCCAAGGAAGGTTCTACTCAATGAGTAAGGGTGCCAGAATGTGACCCTTTTGTTAATTTCAGCTTCCTTATTTATTCTACATGGCTGTTAAGCACATTTCCCCATTCATGTCAAATAATTTACTATGACTAATGCAATCTGTTAATTCACAACAAAAAATAACTCAGTTACTTCAGCTCTGTAATAGAACATCTTGCAAATGCAATAAGCAGTGGACAATTTATCATTAATCATTCTTTAAATTTATTTAATATTCTTTAAAAAAATTCTCCAAATATTGGAGGTGTTCTATTAAGCCAGGCCTTTGATCAGATTTCCTTCCTGGGCTGCTAACTTTTTAATCTGTTTTTCTAAGTCAGTAGATATGGCCTTGGCACCCTAGTAATTATATAAGGAAAGGATGTGCATCTAAACCCGACTCTCATTCAAGAAAATGTACAAATATTTTACACATTCAGGCACAGTGTTCCCACTAAAAAGAACAACCCCCCAAAACTCAGATACACCGATTCGTATCAGTGGGATCCCAAGAACTAGAAGTCAGGGCATAATGTATGTTAAAAACATACATTTCTTTGGGCAGGAACCATCTCTTATGATTGTCTGTATTTACAGTGTGGCCCAAGAGGGATGTGGAGCCATCACACCATGGTACAACAATAAGCAGCAGCTAGACTAACTTCAGACATGAAAGTCTCTCAGAACTCTTTCCCAAAACAACTAGTACAGGTGGCAGGTGAGTCAGTACTTCTACAGCTCATTTGCCTTCCCAGCAGACCCTCAGGCAAGAATCCAGAGCACTGGATCCCTCCATATGAGGAGTAACAGCAGTGGTAGGGAGAATCTGTTTCTCCCACCTTCCAATATCTCCTCAGCTCCCAAACCACACTCTCCCTGTCAACTCAGGGTCTCATCTTTTTCTCCTCCTTCCCTTTCTATTGCTCTCCTCTCTTCTGCTTCTACCCCGAGTGTCCCTCCAGCCCCTCTAGATTTTGTACCACAAGTAAAATTTATAAACAAACATTTTTAAAAAATCAGATATAAAACTAATATGACGTGGGCTTGTTACTACTCTGGTCACTGTATATTGTATGCTTTCTCTACCCTTGCCCCTACTTTGTTTTTGTGGGAATTTCTACAACTCACCAAGATGCCAGAGAATTACACTGCTGTTTGCACTCAGAGATGCTACTAACCTTGGTGTCTTTACCAAAGACCTTGGAATGGAAACAAATCCAGTTTTCAGATATAAATAATTTTCCTTGGTACAGAATTTCTTTCTGCAGTGCGCAGGTAAAACCTATAAACACAGACATATTACATTATTCAGCACCTTTAGTACCTGCAGACAAGATTTAGGGTTGCCAGTTTTGGTTGGACATATTCCTGGAGGTTTCATCACAGGATATAATCTTTTTTAATTAAAGATTATTTAATTCTTGGAGACCCCAAGATAATTCTGGAGGGTTGGCAACACTAAACTGAACATAGGTTCTTTAACTCTTCCCCCCCAAAACCCTTGTGCTATTCATAAAAATAAATACATTTCTTGTGCTATTCATAAACATAAATACATTTATTGCTTTAAAGAGTTAGTTATGCATAGAAAGTCTTTAGAGCTCAAATCTGAATAGGTTTGAACTCTGATAAACCTTCCAGTATTAAAAATGAATTGTAAATGTGGATGAGCCCAAAGAGTTAAGAATTCTTCAGGAAGTTCTGTACACATTCTGAACTTAAGTGTTGGAGAGTATAGTAAGATCTACAACATGAAAAAGCTCTCAAGGGTGACTGCCACTTACTTCCTTACACAGTGACTGCCACTTACTTCCTATAAACATATTTTCCTCACTTACAGGTTACTACATACTGAAAACAAAAAGAGTTCTTAGGTGTGTTAGCCAGTTCTCTGTTTAAAGCCATTAAATACAATACAAATCCTGCAGGTTAGTCCAAAACCAGATTGAGAGATGCACATTTAAATAGGATTTTCTCTGTTATAGCTACGGAACAATCCTGCCTCACTCATTTATGTAGTGTATGCTGGCCACACGCTAAGTTGCTATTCCTTCTTCTAAAGTATTGTGCCACTCTGTATATATTTTGTGCTCTTCTTGTAGATTTTGAACTGTTAAAGTTTTTATATATTGTTTTAACACCACTCATCTGCTACTACTCTTACCAACACCTGAAATTTACAAGGATTCAGCTTGATCACTGTGTATTTCCAGGTAAGAAGACACAAAAAGTTTGCCAGAATTTTAATTTTACTAACTTGAATGTCTTCCAAATAAACTAGCCATTTGGTCAGTTCTCCATACCTCTATTACAGGTTTGGGTTAGTATTAATCAGTAGTAACCAAGTAGAAAGTGCAAATCTTAGTTATTTCTATTTGGAACTGCAAAATAGTCAGAACACAGATTACGAGTCACAAAAATCTCCTGACAACTATAAACAAAGGAATGATTGTTTAATTCTGCAAGATTTCCTCCGGAACTAAGTAGATGGAGGAACAGGTCTTATGTATAAATTCATGCAGCTAAAAGACTATTATTATTATTGTATGTAAGAGAGATGTTTGTTTACAATAGTGGATTTGAATAAAACAGCTGCCATTATTCTGTCATGGATTCACTTTTCATTCTGGGACAGATAAAACAATGATGTGGTACTTACTTTGCTTCAGTGGCTCTGCAGTTGGGACATCCAGAAATAGCTTGTGATAGTGAGCATTTGCCTTTAACTAAATTAAAACAAACAAATCAAACACAGCACACATTTTGGCTACACCTTCGTTAAAATATATTTCCTTCCCTTACTTTAGCCTCCTCTGTGTGCTCATATAGTATGGTGATTAGTGCTAAAGAAATGCAGACAAAGGAGTATTACATACTTTTTCCTTAAAAATGCAACAGTCTGGAAGTTAAAAATTGCCTCATAGCCAGCATTCTCTGTAAGCTGCACACTTGGGGGTGGCTGCCCAGGAGTGAATCAGGTGCTGCCCAGCTGATTGGCAGAGTGCCCACAGATGGCAGTGTGTGTTTCTATTGGTTATGAACATCTGCACATGCCTCTATGCACATAACAAAATATATTCTGCCCATGGATGGAAAAAATTAGAGGGAACATTATTTATAGCTCTTCTTTTAAATGCCCTTAGAGAAGAGAGCTTAGTATTTTGTTTGTACAACCTTTATGTAACAGAAAGTAGCAGTATTGAGAGAGGTACAGCCAAACTGAGATTTTCACTTAGTCCTCCAGCTCTGCAGGCTGGACAATGCACTCGATAGTAAGGAGGCATTATTTATAACTCTGTAGTTAGAGTTGAATTTTCTTCTATAGCTGTACCATGTAATTACAGGGGGTCTCAAACTCCCAGCCTGTGGGCCATCCCCATCCCTGTTCCAAGCCTGGCCCCTTCCCACCACTGCTCCGCATTCTCTCCCCCATGGCACCCCATTCCCCAAGAACATGGCTTCTGGGATCATCAGGATCATCATGGTGGCATGAGGTTTGGGGAAGCAGAATACACTCGGCAGGCACACTCACTCTGCTGTTGCCATGGGGAGTATGGGCGGGGGGGGGGGGAAACGCTGTTGCCACCCCCACATCAGTGATCCCCAATGCCACATCGTCAGGGCATGGAATGCCATTGGGGGAGAGGGCGAAGCCATGGCAGGAAGGGGTGGGGATGGGACTCCAGGGTTGAATTGCACAGCTGCTTCGGCTGGGGATGGCCCATGGGCTGGGAGTTTGAAACCTCTTTTCTAATGTGATCTGAAGAAATCCTGCAGAGCAGAAGGAACAGTAACACTATTCAACTTCGGGGGCCAAAAAGCACCCAAACTCCAGCTTAAACAGAGGACAGCAAACAAAAAGCTCAATGAACATTTTAAATATACACTCTAGAGGTTGCCATGTGAGTGTATCTTCACCAGTAGGCTGATGTGATATATTTAGAACATTACACGGGGTCAAGGAAGAGAAAATGTCCCATTGGTGAACTTTCCCAAAAGAATGTTCCTTTTTCTCAAATCCATAGTGTCTGTACTTAGTAGTATGGGTTCACTTTTGCACTTAGCAAGTTTTACACAGTCTTAAAAGCACTGGGCAAGAAACCAGTGGCAGTGGCCAATCATGCTGTTATTGAGTCAGGTAATGGGATAGTAGAGTCATTTACTCTAACCAAACCCACACGTGTTATGTGTGCATTACCTGATTTGAGCCATGTTTTTTCCTTTCAATCTTGGCATCAGTCTTGACATCTGTTGTCAAGAGGGGACTGTCCACACTCATCTTTGTCCTGAGCATAAGAAAACATTACTAATTTCATGCTTAGTGTCATTTCACTAGTTTTGTTATAATCAGGATGTATACTTCTGTCTATGGCCCACATTCATCCTTTATTAACTTTCATTCTTGTTCTTCTGTCTCTTGAGGACAGCAAAGCAGATAAGGACAGTTAACATCAGTTTCAGAACGTGCCAGGTCTGATAACTCAGTGAAAAACATTTTAACATTAGAGGGAATGTTCATTTGTTGTTTGGAATAAATTAACTCCTGCTAGTTTCTTTTGTATACTTTGGTTCACGTAGGCAAAGCCTTATAGGTTTTTCTTTTGGATAGAAGAACATAAGGATGGCCATGCTGGGTCAGAACAGAGGTCTGTCTAGCTCAGTATTTTGTCTGACTGCAGCCACTGCAAATGTTTCAAAGAGAATCAATAGAACAGGACATTTATCACATGTCTAGTCCCAGCATATGAGAGTCAGAGCCTTAGGGATACCCAGAGCAAGAGACTGCATCCATGATCATCTTGACTAATAGCCACTGATGGATCTATCCTGTATGAATTTATCTAATTCTTCTTTTAACCCAGTTATAGTTATGGCCTTCATGACGTGCTTTGGCAATTAGTTCCACACAATGCACAGTCCTTGTATTTGTTTTTAACCTGCTGCCTATTCATTTCATTTGGTGACCCTTAGTTCTTGTTTTATGTGAAGTTATTGTATGTGTCATTTGACATTTTCTACTGGGTTCAAATCTTGAATGATATTTAAAGCCTTGCAAATCTGCAGATATCTGCTTTGTATCCATGGGTATCCACATCCATTAATGTGGATGCAGATATATATGGCTAATTTTTGCAGGTATGAATGCGGATACCAATTTTGTATCTAGAACCCTGCAAATCTGCAGATATCCACATTATATCTGTCAATCCTTTTTGCAGGATACCAATTCTGTATTCATGTACGAGTCTAATGATATTCTTTCTATTAACTCTACACAAAACACTATACAGGGACTTATCCAGTAAATTTTTCCTGGGACAGAGATGCCTAACCAGAAACCTTCAGTCTACAGTGGATATTCTTGAACTTCCTCAAGAGTTTTACATGAAGAAGCAAGGAAAACACAATATGTGCAAGATTACTCAAAAGGCTCATGTGTATTTGCTTTGTAAGCAGATCTGTGATCCTAGGTTGGTTGTTGCATTGGTCATCTAAGGAACAGGCAAGATGAAAAAGACATTAGGATTTGCATCCCATGGTTGTGAGCAAATCATCTAGCTCTTTGGGTGGGATTGTAAAACCATCACTGCCTTTGTTTTGTAAGAGTTATTGGTATTCTCCTGCCACCCAAATGCTTTGGATTTAGCATTTTCATAAGACCTAGTGTAGATACTGCTACAGAGATTTCTGTCATTGAACCCCATTTCCCTAAAAGAATGCTGTGATTGACAGGGTGAAAAGATAGAAGATTCTCACCAGAGGGATCCCATACTGGGGTTCAGCTATACCTTTGTCACGAGTAAAGGACTCTACAACATAGTGCTGCACCAGGAGTCGTCCTAGAATCAGACACAGCTTGCACCCCAGTTTCTCCCTGTTCTGCAACAGAAATAACCTGCACCAGGTCTAGACCTATGCAGTATACTTCTTCTGGTACGCCAATAGAGCTAGCCTAGCTGGTGCGTAGAGGGGCCCAGAAACACTGATTCGGCATGCTACCCAGAGGCACAGATTCCGTGAGTGCTCGAGGATGGAGCACTCATGGGGGAAAATTAGTGGATGCTGAACACCCACCAGTGCAAAGGTCCTGCTCATTTTACCTGCTGGTGGCCCCACTGATGTACTTATCCCCTGCCCTCCTGGAGCTTTCTGAACAAGTTCTGAGGAGATGAGGAAGGAGCAGGAATGGAGTGTGCGCAGGGGAGAAGGTGGGGTGGGAGCAGGGTGAGAGCAGGGGCAGGAAGAGGCAGACTGGAGATGAGGTGTTGGGGGAAAAGGAGTGGGATAGAGTAGGGGTAGGGCTTGGGGAAAGAGTGGAGTCAGCATGAGGCCTAGGGCAGAGCAGGAGGTCAAGCACCATCCCCCTTCCCACCAGATGGAGGGGAAGATGGCACCTATTCCACTACCTACCTCATCCTGTCCTCTCCCACCTACTTGTATAAGAGGTTGGATGTAGGCACCCCATGGAAGCTGCTCTTTCCCTGCAATGCTCCTTTCTGCATTCCAGTAGCTGGCCCGAGTGTCTGATACTCTATTCCCTTGTGCAGCTGCACAAACTGGGCCACAATCTGGACATTAAGTGTATTAAATATTTATCTTCTCACTAGTTTCCTTGGATGGGTCTCAGCAATTTTTTATCTGACATTACCTAGCAGCACCAACTTTTTTCCGATCATCAAAGTATTCAACCTCATTAGAAGGGGTCTGTAGCAATACACTGGGTGATTTTCCTGCCTTCTTCTTTTCCTCTGCACCATACTCTCCATCTGAACTGCAGAGAGAGAGAGAAAACATTTCTCTTTATCTAAGGATTCATACCAAGGGCAAAAACCAAACTGACCTAAAAAAGAAAATTGTCCAATGTGTACTTCAATCAATTATAAATGTTAACATATAAAGATTTTAACAATAGTCATTCTTGGATCTTTTATCATGCTTGGGAAAACTAAATACCTATTCTCCATGCTTGTTTACCTAGAACTTTAATCTAGTCATCTTATTTCTGTCATACTAACATATGAATTTAAAATAGCCTCTAGGTCAGCTAATATTTACATAGCATCAATCACTGTAGTATCTAAGCGCCTCTTTGAAGATTTTTACAGTTTAGAAATTGACAGAAAAGGCTCCCCACCCCCATTAAAACCTTTCCATGATGAACATTTCAAAAAGTAGTCTCATTTTCTAAGATACAGCAAAATACACAAAGTGTGGCTATAAAGCCTGATCAGGGCACATTGTAGAGCCCACCAATAAACTTCCAAGTTAAAGACAATGGTAAAACAACCAAAGAGTTTCAAAGACTTTGTGAGGTTGACCCCCCCCCCCTTCATCATTTGGAGAAAAAAAGCACCATTCTAGCTGAAGGATAAATGTCAAACCTTTCATATGAATGTCAAACTGCTTTGTTTTCCTAGAGCAGCATTCAGATATTGTACTTACAGCAACAGCTCTTACAATCCATGTAACTGGGAAATCCTATGGTGGCAGAGTTATCAAAATATGAGTAGAGGTAGATTACACTTTAATGAAAAAATGTGACTGTGTCCTAAACAGTTATCTAGGCTACGTCTATATTGCTTCCTTCTTGCGCAAAAGCCATGTGGTATACATGGTTTTTAGTTAGTTGGTTAGATATTTTTAATTAAGCCACCACATGCATATCTTATTTTGGGAATGAAGTTCTAGAAAGATTAGACATTGCCAATAAACAAAAAGGAAAATAAAGAGTAGCAAAATAATGTATTTGTCAATATTAACTGCACTCCTTAAAGGTGGTCCTGGATAACTCCACTTTACAAGGACCAGTCAGTGTAGTATTTATAGAGCTCTTTGCAATTTTACAATTGTTATAGAAAATGGTAACCACAGTCCTGACCATCATCTTGATCATGACATTACACAATGTAACTTCAATTAAAAGTTTTGTTAAGATATTTTAATTACTATCCTAAGACCAAGGCCTTACCATTCATATTAGGATAGGCCTTCTCAGACGGATTTAAACTCTCATATTTTTATTGGGAATTGCACAAAGAAATCAAAAGAGGGTCACAGTCTATGTGATGTTGGCTGAGTGAGGTCATTGCAAAACTCTCTTCCAAATTTATCTCATTCTCTCACCTAGCAGCTAATTACCAAGGTTTATTTGATAGGACACAAATAATCTGGTTTATTTACATTGGCCTTTGTAAATATGAATGCTTGAGAGAACACTCACCTGTTGAGCAACCCAGTCCCACACGCAGTGAATTTAACGCCTGTGAAAGAGATACCAAATTGACACTTGCTGCCGAAAATTCCATTTACTCACAGAACAGCAAGTTTCCATACTGTTGCACTAGTGTGTGTCAGTTTTGTCTGACCAGACATGACAATTTTCAGTGACAGCTATTGCAGGTTAGATCTGCAATCTAGAGGTGCGGGGTAGCACAAAACTTCCACTTCAAGAACTCAACCGGTAATTGTATTTAATTTGAAGTTCCAATAAGCATGAATCTCAAAGAGGACTTTAGGCTAGCCAGGGATGCTCCTTCTCATTACAGACCAGGTTGTGGCTATCTTAGGGGCACAGTAGAAGGGCCTAGAGGCCTTTTAATCCCTCTTTATGATGGCTTCAAGAGATAGTCAAATATCTGCCACTTTCCCCCACAATTCTTCAGCTTCTTGGGAACTGTTACTTGCCAGAGAGGAAAGTAGGGCTCTTTGTTAGTGTTGGAGCGTGTGTGGAGATGAGAGGAGACAAGCCTTCCACCCACACTAAGAGCTTCTGAATTCACGGTACTCCTTAAATGTATGTAACCCTTCACTGGATTTAAGATTGATGTTTATATTACTGCCATGTTGAGAGTCCCCGTTGGGAATCAAGGTCATACCAGACTGGGCACTGTAAAAAGCTATCTGAAGAAGTTACAGTGCTGCTTAAAGAGAAAATTGACAGAACTGAACTAGTGACACAAGAGACAGGGAAGGAAGGCTGAGGAACAAGGAAATATTATGCAGTTATTCAGATTTCTCAAAGAAATGGCCCCTTTAAGAAACGCTTTACTTTTGATGCTTTTTGGCCAGTGGCCGCCTGCCATCTTGCCTCCCTGTGCCAGGCCAGACAGCTCCCCTGCAGAACCCGGTAAGCACCCAGGATTTTCGCTTCCTGGCTGGGGAAAAAAAAAAAAATCAGAAAATACCGGACATTTTAGGTGTCCGGTATTTTCTGAAATTTTTTTTCCCGGACAGGAGGCAAAAATACTGGACTGTCCAGTTCAATACCAGACACCTGGCAACCCTACTCGGGGGCCGTGGCTCACATCTGAACAAGTGCACATGACATGTTTGGTGCACATGAAGAAAAACTCGCGCTGCTCATGTATAGAAAATCTTAGAGGGAACAAAGGGACATGCTTGGGGGAGGGAGTGGGGACTTGGGGGAAGGCCTCAGGTGAGGGTGGGCCCTGGGTCAGAAGAGGGGGTTGAGCATTCCCTGGGCCCAGAGGAAGTTGGCACCTATGCTTTAAAACATCAGCAGTACTGTGTAATTTCTCTGCCATTTCAGGCTCTTTAGACACTGTTGCACCTTGATCCAGTCAGCTCTCTGCCTGTGGCACATAATAGTCCAGGCTCCTGAGAAGCCCCTTTACTTTGGTCTCATTTCAGTTGTTGGATTTAGTATGCGTGTGCCGCTGGTGGCCAGTGATATACAGGAGATTAGACTTAAATGATTTAGTGTTCCAAGGGTTTGCAATTTGAAGACTTTATTCTAATAAAACAGTTTGAGAGAAAATAGTTCATTCCAGCTAAGTGTTATGGTAGGTGTCATTTTGCTTAACATGGTTTTCACTGAAGCAGACTATGTTTATAAGATGAACCCATAGCAAAAGGAATAAAGAGCAGAGAAATATTTTAACAAAAAGCAGTGGACTGAGTGTCTCTTTAATGAAGTGTACCAAGACACCTCATTAGCCAGCACATTTTAAAAGTTATGAGAACTAGATTTTGTCTTTTTTATACATGGTATATAAACACAGAAAATTAGTGACAGATCTGGGGGCCCAGACTTCTTTACGTTACAGAAAGAAAGTCCCTTCTGAACTCAAAAGAATGCCTTCTGGATTAGAACATCAGTAACTCAGACTTGTAGTTAACCTATGCTCCAAAAATTGTACTACATTGATCACAAAGGAATTTTTCCAAAGGAAAAAAAAAATCAAACTACTATTATGAAGTGTAATTGCTACTAAAAATCTATTCTATATCCTGCTCCCGTTGCACTCACCAAACACAGCTTTTTGGTTGATGTTGAATGAAAGTTGCTTTCAAATACAGTGTTATTTGACCACCAGGTAATTTAAATAAAAAAAAAGGCATAGTGAACAGAACTGTATGCATTTATTAAATGTTCTGAGAAAGGTCCAATACATTTATTTTGTTTTTAGTTTTCAACACAGAATTCAGCAAAAATGAAACAATCGCTAATATATGCAGAAGCATTATCATGTGGATCCTTAATATTCAGGAAGCTTGCTCATATTTTCTAGAGTGGCAGTTACACTCTCTTTCGAAGTCCACCCTCTCTCTGAGATCAAAAGCTATCTTAAATAGTGCCCCACTAGCTCATTTATTAAGCTCTCTCTCATCTACGTAGAGCAGAAACAAAATCATGTTGCTTGGATGACCAGTTCCAAAACTCCACTATCATAAAAAGCTGCCATTTGCTCACTTGCATTCTTTGTTGAGTATTTTCCAGTTCTGAACAGATTAGAAAATGACTTCACTCGTTTGTAATGCCCCTTGTAACTACTATTTTGTCTAGTTATGAATCTAATCAGTTCAGACCTGAATACTGAAAAAACTGCACCATCCAATAAAGATAGTCTCTGTCAGGGATAGGGATGTAAAATCCCTGTTAAAAAGTTAAGCAGTTAAACAGAATGTTAACCTTTCCCACAGGCAGAGGACCTGCCCTGTCATGGGCTGCTCTGACCAGGCCAAACTCAGCCTGCGGCACCATGGAGTGGGGAGGGTAGCTGCTCGGGCTAGGCCCACCACAGCGCAAGCAGAAAGCTGCAGCAGCCTTGCCGGGCCCGTAGCACAGCACGGTGGGCCTGGCCAGGCTGGAGCAACCCCCTGCCTGTGTCAGGTGGGGGACTGCTTCAGTCCAGCTGGGCTGCCAGTTAACTGGTTACCCATTAACATCCCTTGTCAGGGACTGTCTACCTATTACCCAGATTACTCTTGAATATCCAGGAGGGTAAACTGTGTTCCCTCTAAGCTGGGCAGACAGCTTCACAGGTGATTAATCAGCCTCACCCAGAGGCTCCCAGGGCTCCCTGCATGGAGCTGACTGACTGGGCAGGGCTGATTAAAGACCTGTGAAGCTGTGCTGCCCCACAGCTTAGCGGGAACACTGAGCGTAAGGACTTCCTTTGCAACTGCATAAGGGGACACTTTTTACTGCTGTATTTAACCTTCCAAGTGAGCGACACACATCGTCCTTGGCTCATGTCTCTCTTGGCTGGTGTGAGAAACAGGGAAATATCTATTATTTTTGTGATGGGGGTGCATATGGCTGTGGGAATGGCTACCCGGCATTTAAAACACATGAGTGGCTTGTGTCTACTGATATGGGCTTATGGTGCTTTGGCTGTAAAACTGCGGCGTAGACCATTGGGCTGGGTTTTGGGACCTGTTCCCCTCTCAGGGTCACAAAGCTGGGGCTCCACCCCTAACAGTCTACATTGCAATTTTTCAGCCCCAGAGCCTGAGTCCATGGGCAGTGGGTGAAGATAGAGCTGGGGGAAGTGAAGCCCTCCAACCCTGCTCCCAGCCTCCCCAGCCCCAGAGCAAGGGGGAAGGTTGAGGGTGCGCTGCACCAGCCTTCCTGGCAAGGGGGAGGAAAGGTACTTGAGGGCAGCGGCATTCTGGGGTAGAGTATGGGTGGGGCCAGGCAGGTGGTTTGGGAAGGCCATGCCTACCATACCTGCCACCCATGCCTGAGCCTCTATAGGCCAAGTCATCTGACAAGGGCCAGCTGCAGGTGTTTAATTACAGCACAGACACTCAGGTGTTTAGTTACGGGCCCTACATGAAGTGGGATTGTAAAAAGGGGCCAACAAGGGAAAGCAAAACAATAATTAACAAGATAAGAGCCTTAAGCAAAGAATGGGGAAGCTGTTTATTGGGGCCTAGGCCTAGGATAAAAAAATGGATACTAAACCATTACAACACCAAGGGACTAGAAAAGCAGGGTGGGGGGTTGGGTGAACCAAGAATTGCTGCCCAGGGAGAGCTGACTAGCAATCAAGGAGATACAGAGCATGCTGCAAGCAGAAGAGTCTGCTATTCCTAGCCAGCAATGGAACTAGGCTAGGTGAAATAGCTCCAAAGCTTTGAAGTCAATGTAAGTGAAATATATGTTTAGACCTTTATTGTTTAACCCTTCACTTTCCATGATGTGTACTTGGTTGGTTGGATAGGTAGCTAGCTACTTTTGAAGATGCCAGTTCTGTATCCCTGAAAACTTGTACTGTCATAGGCTTGTGGTGAAGGATGGCGTACAACTGTCAAACCTAGCAGGACTTATTAACGTGGTTGGGAAATGGCATGTTACTGCTCAGTCAGACCAGAATGGTTGAAACATATAGTTCTGGCCACAGAGGGGTGAAGGAAGTGAGGCCAAAGGAATATACCGTCCAAGGTTCTAAAAGAGGAATTGTGTAGTTCGCCTTTGACTGTGACAGTTGGCACCCTGTCTTTACCAGATAAGGATGTGGTGAGTCACACAGCAGCAGATGTGCTTCTCACACCATATAAAATACATAAAGATGTTCAACACTCAGCATTTAAAAGGAAGAGAATCTATTTATTCTGAGCTGTCCTGTTGTCTGAGGTGAACGCTACAGAGCTTAGATGTTTAACTTATCTGACTGTGGTATAAAACTCCAAGATTAAAACAAACCATTTGACTAGCGTAAGTGGAGACACACCAGTGTATTATGATCTTGACAGTGATTCAGAGTGAATACTATTGAAACATTCACAGCACCAAACAGAACACAGGCTACATTTGGACTAAGCGTGAAAAAAAAGGAAACTAAGTAGGTCAATGGTATATCTGAGTGGATGGAGTAAATTTATCTTCGTGTAATTTAAAATACTTAGTGCTCTGGCCTAATCATACAAAAGCCTAAATCTGACTTTTGAAGGATACAATTTCAGTTGTATATTGGAGAGGTATAAAGATATGACAATTTTACATGTGACAAAGGAGCGAGTTCAAAGCTTAAAGAATTCAGGGATACTAAAATTGGGGCTCAGCTAGTTATTACACATGTATACAGCACTAAATATAGTTGATGCTCTATTCTTTTCTAGCAGATGCTAATGGTCTGCATAGCTTCAATCCTTTTGAGAGCAATGCTAGGAGGCTAATTCTCTCATTATAGAAACAACTCACTTGAGCCAAATATAAACACAGCCGAGTGAAGCTGCTACGTTGATCGCTATATTTGAGTTGTACCCTCCTCCCATCCCCCCAGCTGTTCCTCTCTCTTTTACTAGATCTTCTGAACACCACTGTTTTGCTCTGTGTCAGCCCTTCTCAGTAACATAGGCAGCAGTCTCAGAACACGATAAGCCTAGGATTGACTGTTTCCTGACAGGTATAGCAATGTGTGGGGTATGCATATTTGAAATGGCTCTTCAAATGACACAGAAGGGATTTGAAGACATTAGCACAAGTAGGTTGCTTTTATTCACTACTGGTGTTTTGTTGTTGTGATTATATCTGTGAGGGAAAGGAAGGAGAGACTCTTGAAGCAGAGTATTTGATGTATTCTCACTCCGCAGCAATATCTTTAAACCATAGCAATGTACACACTTATTTGGTTTGAAATGTCAGTATTTTTATACAATATTAGAAAATGTATTAAATTCTCATTTTAAACAAGTAATGAATTTTGTCTAATGAAAACAGTTGAAAAGCATGGACTTACACCTTTTAAAACAGCAAAACAAAATAGACAGCTCCTCTTATTGTACTTTTTTAGTGCAGTGGATGAACATTTCACATAATAGCCAGGTCACGTTTCACACCAGAGTGCCTTAGCAGACAGCAGTAAGGTCATTCTGACTTTATGGAAGTCATTAGTGTGTAAATTCTCAGTTCTTAAATACCACCTATTATTAATAGGCAGTGTTCCCCATCTAATCCAAAAACAGGCTAATGTCAAGTTCCAGAGTAAAATAGAAACAAATTCCTTGTGCCATTAAAAATAAAAACAGACCAGGAATGTAAGCCATTATGATTTTATCTTTCTTCGAAGTGTGTGCGCAGTTCAGGGGGGGAGGGACCCTCACTCCATAATATTACCACTGCAACTTTCCACGGAGCCTCAACAGAAAATCTAAGGCTAGAGAACTATTACTGAAGTAAAGAATATGGCCACCTCCTGGCAGGGAGCAGTGAGTGGAGCGGAGATCCTGTCCCCATTCGTAAGATCAGTAGATATGCTCTTGGTAAGGATCCCATGCCACTGACTGAAGGAGGGTAGTGTGGACACAAACCACCACAGTAATTACTATGGTGGCTGTAAGTTTTTAGCGTAGACATGCCCCAAGTTTTGTTCAGGATCAAGAAGGTGAAGGAAGAGACACCTGGAGGTCTGAGTTTCCAATTCTTTTCTGCCAAGTTAAATAAGGGGAAAAAAATGCAGTTGCCTGCAGAATCTGCCAACAGTCATTATATTAGGGCCTGACAAATATTCCTGGTGTATGAAAATCCATAACACCCAGTCTCAGGCACAATGTAGGCATTTGTGAGCATCTTCACAAGAGTAAACAAGCAAGGAAAAGCTTAGATCAGTGGTCCCCAAACTTTTGGGGCTGCCAGGCACCCGGGGGCGGGGCCGCGCATGCACCGCGCACCCAGGGGTGGGGCCACGCATGTGCCACGTGCCCGGGGGCGGGGCTGGCCCAGATCATTCGGCAGGCGCACATAAATGCCCTGGCAGGCGCCATGGCACCCACAGGCACCGCATTGGGGTCCACTGGCTTAGATACACCACTGGAAAGTGTGTGGCATTTTTTCAAAGTGTTTGGGAAAAGTACCTGCTTTCCAAAGTGATTTTCTTCATGTGACTGAGAGCCAAGTTTTCAGATTCAGCTGTGCTTATGCAAGAAATCTATTGACGAAGATGGCACTTCTATATCCCCATAGCACTGGTTAATTGTACCAAATGCTTTTAACAATACACATTCAAGGAATTTTTTTAAACTTAGCATGCTGTAAGAATTTTACAGTCTGTTGTGAGATTCAGAAGTCCTACTGGCTCCCTTTTTAATAATGGTATCTTTCTGCACTAACAGCATTTTGCACTGCATCTAGCAGTCTAATTGGGATCTGTTTTGTTATCAGGGATTATAGCTGTGCTTCATGAAAGCTATTTTAATCTGTAAAGAAATAACCAAAAATATGTAGCTCTTGATTAGGTAAATAGAGAGAGAAGGAAACCGATGAAAGGGACAATTGGATGGAAGCTGATCAGATAGATGAGCTATCTGAGAATTAGTATGGATACCTGATCAGCCAACACTGCAAGTGCAAGCTTTGTGCCAGAATCTGACCTAAAACTAAGTGGACTGGGTCAAGGAAACTTAGCTACCTGATCTCAACCTTCTCAATGACTCTTTTTAGAAAGAAATATAGATTAAAGGCAGGCAATAATTGGAGAGTTTGTCTGTTTAGCCCCACCACTCGCCCCTCCCATTTCTTCTCTAGTTACAGGTGCAGATCAGAACTAATGCATTGCCTGTCCACCTAGCCACTCCTCCTGCCCCCCTCCACCAAGAGGAATGGCACAGGTCTATCTTAGGTGACTACTCAAAACTCTCCTAGGACCTCAGCAAACATTCCACTTGAGCTCAGCATACTGTACATTTGTCTCCTGTAGTCACAGGTCTGCTTCCATGGAGACAGACAGTTGATCTGGGCAAACTTATCCACTAGGAAATGTGAAGACTTCTCATGGTAGGAAATATTGGACTAATGCTGGATGTAAACAGTATGGCTTAATTAGATTTGCAACAGCTCCTTTGACCAGGACTTTCCAGAGACAAACCAAACATTTCTCTAAGAAATAAGATTGCAGAGGGTTTTTTTATGTTGCCATTAGAATTGGTACAAGATTTCCACCTCTGGCAATCTACCCATCTTCTCTCCCATTTTCATATTATCCTGGGAATCAGTCTGTTATAGTGACTGCTCCTACAATTTCTCAGCCATCTCCATCATTACCACATATTGGCTGCTGTGAAGATGGCAACCTTCTGTTGAATTTTCCTCTCTAAGCTGGATGTGACAGATTAGTGCATGTCCATATCTATATCCATCAGCAAACTCCATGCTGGTTTGAGAACATTTTGGTTGTAAACTGCACTGCATCCTTCCCTTTTGCACTGTAGCCTCCATCATGTACTGGGACAACCAAGTAGTGTTACAGTCAGTCACACACACATGCAGAAAGAGAGGAAAGCCATTAAGAGTCCTGGATACTCCTTTCAACTAGTTTTACCCTTGAACAATAGGCTGGAGGCAATAGGGAACAAACAACCATCCTGTCATTAGGCAACACAACACCACTATGATAAGGAGATAGTAAAATTCTATGCTGGAAGTAGACAGACAGACAATTGTCACCTGTGTATCTTCTTCCCTCAGGTGAAAGTCTCCCACTGTTCTGTCAATGGAAAAAGGACAAAGTATCTGCAGAGGCCTCTGGCTTTTTACACCTTGTTTGTGAGAAAGCATTGAGTATTTCTCTCCATTTGACTCAGCTATTGTTCCCTGAAGAGCTTTCTTTCTGTGGAAAATAGCCAAGTACAGCAGCTTCTGTCTGCCTTTCTATCTGCCTTCTGCATCCTGAGCCAGAGCTTCTTGTGCAATATAGCATTTGAGGAAATAGCTCTGGCAGAAAACTTAATTGTATCTTGGGAGTTGTCAAAGAATACTGGTTAAGACATTTTTCTTCGTATTGATTTTATCTTTGAAGGTTGCTAGACCAAGCAACAGCTCTTCTAGCATAAGGGCTGGCAATAACATATGCCTGCATGGTAAATGAAATTTATAACTTTCTTCCACAAGAGACCAACAACTCATCTGTCTGGTCATGCGGGTGCAAAGTGGGAAGAGACAAGTGGGTGACACTGTTAGATCTCACTGCAATATCTACTTTGGGTAGCTATACAAAGTTCACTGGCTAGTGTCTCTGTTGATTGTAAATTGTACTGCTAGGGCACATGGAGCATATAGGCAGTTTCTCTTACAGACAGCTCCCTAGACACAGGTCATAGTGAGCATACTGCTTCAGGAACCTAGGAGCAGCCTGATGGAGGGGGTTGAGTATCAGTGGAATTGCATGTTCAGTGGGAAGCCAGTGCAGCTATTTGAGCAGGGAGGCCCGGTGCTCACAAAAGGAATGGGAACGTAACGTAAGGGTGATGCTTACCGGTTAACCTGTTAACTAGCAAGGGCTGGAGCAGCCCCTTGCCTGTGTTGGGTGGGGAGCTGCTCCAGCCCGGAGAGGCTGGCTGAGAGCAGGGGGCACTACAGCCTGGAGGGAGCAGCCACACAGGTGGGAGGGCTCCGGCCTGGTCGCCTCATGCACGGGCAACTCCCCATTATGTTTAACCAGTTAGCAGATTAAATGGAATTTTACATCCCTACCTCACAATGGCCTTTAGTTACTGGAGCAAAGTTATAATAATGACCATCTGACTAGCAAGCTTTACATCATTACTCCCCTTTTTTGATAATTCAGATTTTCTGGCAGCATCTGGAAATGTGCAAGTTTAATTATTATTATATAGCAAAATATCAGAATGGTTCAGCGGTTTGGGCACTAGCCTAGGACTTGAGAGGCCTGGATTCAGTTCTACGTCCTGTCACAAACTTCCTGCGTGATGACTTAGCCTTTGTCTATAATATTCTGCTAAGTTTAAAATGCAGTTGCAGCAGTGCTTTAATGCAGCAGTGTGGTTATGGGAGGAGAGCTGTCCCAGCACTGTAGGTAAACCACTTCCATAGGGGAGTAGCTAACAGCGCTGAGAACCCTTTTAGACTGGTGCTGTACAGCGCTAACTTGCTGCACTCAGAAGGGAGGTATTTTTTCACACCCTGAGTAAAGAAAGTTACAGGGCAGTAAAGTGGCAGTATAGACAAGTCCTTAGCCTCCCTGTGCTTTGGTTATTTCTCTATAAAATGGGGATAAATATCACTTTATAGGTTGTTGAGAGGAAAAATACAGTAAAGATTGTGGGGTGCTCAAATACTATGGTAATGTGGGGTGCTCAAATACTATGGTAATGATACAGATTCACAGAGCGTTATCCCACCTATGTGTCAGAAAGCCCAGCTTCTCTTAAATGGAAGCTTGGCCAGAAATGCTAGTTGTGTATGTGTAAGTGTGAGAGGGGAAAAAACAGGTCTGATAGTGTTTTAAAAACCTTGATCAAATATCGTAAGGATTGTCTTACTTGTTTCTACAAAAAACACAACATTAGAGCGTTTCAGGTGACATGAACCTCTTTGATGGCAGGGTTTGTTTACATCCGTTGCTCTCACAAAGCCACACGCTTCTACAATTAATACAAAACTGATCACTCTTTTTTAATGTTGTCTAGTGCTCTGAGAGTTTTCAGAAATCAAATAAATGCACCCAACTCCTGCTTTAAAAAAAATACAAAGATTGTTGTAGTAAAATCAAACAAAACACCCTTAAAAGGAGTGTCATTTAAACTACAGATGTGCACTTGATTTTTTTTTATGCGCTACTGTAACTAAAAGAGGATCTCATGCATATTTTCTATTTAGACTCTCAGCCTAGTATAGTATTATGCAGTACAAGTATATGCATCTAGTCTAAAATTTATTTATATAATTCTGTGCAAAATTATTACTATACAATTAAGATACGCAAGTCCTGATTAAACAAGTAGATCCATATGGCCAGACAGTTGCACTATAAAAAGCATCGCTGAAATAATTAGGGATCCACCAAAATGGATCTGTATGCAAGGTCAGGGCCATCAACTGTAAGAAGTCAGTGAGCTCAAGAGTGACTCATTTGTATGGGATATATAGTTGCTCCCTGCCCCAAATGGAATGTGGGAAAATGCAGAACATGCCTCTTTCATTCCTCAAGCATTGCCTAAGGCAGGAGTCTCCAACCTTTTTAAGCACAAGATCACTTTTTGAATTTAAGTACAATCCAAGATCTACCTCAAACCCGAATACCCTTGCCCCACCTCCTTTGTGCGCCTTCTCCAAGGCACCACCCCTGCTCACTCTAACCTCCCTCCCTCCCTCTCATCGGGCTGGGGCAGAGGGTTGGGGTGCAGGCTTTGGTCTTGGATTAAGGGATTTGGAGTGTGAGGGGCTCTAAGCTGAGCTTGGGGCAGGCAGTTGGGGTGCCGGAGGGAGTTCTAGGTGCAGTCTGTGGGAGGGCATTTGGATGCAGGGGCGCTCAGGGCTAAGACAGGAGCTTGGGGTGCAGGAGGGGTTCATGACTGGGGTGGAGTTTGGGATGTGGGCTCCAGCTGGGCACAGCTTACCTCAGGTGGCCCCTGGGTGGTGGTGCACTGGGGCTAAGGCAGGCTCACCCTGCCCTGGTCCTGCATCACTCCCAAAAGCAGCCAGCAAACTCCATCCCAAATCCTGTTGTGCCCCCTCTCTGCTCTGGTGTGTGAGGATACAGAGTGGGAGAGGGGGCACCTTGACATCAACATCCCTTCTCTACTTCCCCTGCCCTACACAGAAAGCAGGAGGCTCCTGAGGGAACAGCTCCAAGGCAAAAGGCAGGAGATGAGCAGCAGTGGGAGGAGGGGCAGCTGAAGCGCTGGCACTTGATGGCCTCTTGGTCAAACCAGCCAGGATCACCTGTCAGAGGCTCCAAGATCTACCAGTAGATCCTGATCTACTGGTTGGTGACCACTGGCCTAAGGAATAAGTTATTTCTGCTAATGCATTTCACTATGGTGGGTATTTTGGGAGCGTACCTGTTTGGACCAGGACACGAGTATTGAAAGCATATACACCTTTCCAGAAAATGAAATAGCTGTTTATGTTCTCCATCCTCCTCATTGCTTACAGGACTAAGATTAGAGATGGATGGAAAATGGAATTATTCTCCTGTGAGAAATTTCAGTAGGCTAGACAAATTTCATCCTAACTACAGATAAAAAAAATCAAAGATTTAAAATTTTTCACAGGTGGGAATATTCTGAGGTTCCATTTTAAGAGAACTGAAAGGGATTTTTTTTCAGCCTTCTCCCACTCCTTGGACAGCTGCCTTTCCAAGATGCCCAACTCCCCTCAGAGCTGAAGTCATGGGGTGTCAGGCCCCAGAGGGCCTTCTTCAGGAGTAGAGGCAGCCCAGACAGCATGATCTGCTTTCTGGCTTCTGTGGTTTCCATCAAAAGTGCTGGCACACATCAAATCAGCATTTTCTCACAGGTAAGGGTTGTGCTGGAAAATGTTTAGCCAGCTCTAATAAAGATCTGTGATGCATAACAGGGAACTTTAATTTCCAATAAGGATGAGGCCTGAAGGTGCAAAATTCAAACTCTCCCAGACTGAGTTTCCTTTCTATTCAGAGCCTTGTGCGGATATAAAATTTGTATCCGCAGCCACAAAATTGATCTGTGGAGATCCATAGCCACATCTGCAGATGTAGCTATCCGCTGATATAAAGTGGATTGGCAGGGCTCTATGGATATTTGGTTTGGGTAGACCTGTAAGCTCTGATACTTTGGGTAACATGTGGTAACACTGTTCACATCTTTCTTCAGTGCTGTAGTCCAAAACTGTGCATTGGTGTTTAACTTCTCAAGAATATTTTACATTCATGAGTGCCTTGTACTGAGAGCTCTCTGACTGCCTCACAGGCTTCATGCATACACAGGAAGTGCAGCCACCTGTCAGGCAGCAAGCAGAAGCTTAACAGTGTACAGCACACAGGTGCAACTTCACAATAGGGGAAATTTTGACCAACAACAGGACAAACACTTTACTCTGTAAGTACCACCGTGAGGTTTTTCATATTTAGGCAAAACAGGCATGGGTTGAGTTTTAATTGACAGTCCTCCATGCAGTTTGCATCATCAGTTATAGATGGAATTATGTCATAAATCACTTGTCTGTAACAAGGATCTTACCTCAAACTAAATACCAATGAGAGTAAGACTAAATAAGAAGGGTATAAAATGTATATGTTGAAAGAGTGAAAAATCAGTGCATGTATGATTCGATCTTTGGACTTTAAAAGATGCAATTACATAAATATATTGAAATAGTAGGTAGGGAGATGTTCAAACAGCACCCAGACTGAAGTGGGTTCATCTTTATGAAGGAATGCAATTAGGGCATACTAAGAGTTAAGGAGAAATTTTAAAAGGAGGAAATCTTTAATGCAAAGTTAATAAAAACTGAACTTGCACATGCACTCAGGTTCTAGTCCTTCAGAAAGCCACTGCGTGTACGTATACATACACATGTTCCTCCCCTGTTCCCTCTCCCCAAATTTTCAGACAACATTTTCCAAACCACACAAAGAATTTAGGAACCTAAGTCCCATATGACTTTGGATTTTAGCACTATTGTCTTTCAATGAAACTTACAAGTTAAGTTACATTTGAAAAAGGGACTTAGATGCTGGGAAAATTTTCCAAAAGTGCCTAAGTAACAAAGGAAGCTTTCTCTATCTTCTATTCCCACCTGTGTCATGGACACAAGCATTTTTTGACAGTAAAGAAATATTTATGTAAAGAAGCATCATGAAGACATGATTTAAAATAAACAACTGTTTCAGTACAGACATATTTCTCTCCAATCTTATTATTTCCTGTCATTAATCTCACATATTAATGTTGTATTTGGAATGGCCATTTTATCTTTAAACCTCCGCTCCTCAACTAAGCGCAATATAAAAAAGTCAATCACCACATAAGCATACAACAGCCTTCAAAGATTAACAATAGCAAGAAATGTAAGTTTGAATGAGTGTCAAAAGAGGCCATGTTAGTCTGTAACTTTAAGATCAACCCTTAAGATCATCTCACCTGAAGTGGGTTTTGCGCACAAAAGCATGTGATTATTATCTCTCACACTACATAAATGTTATTAAATACATATATATATAAACAATAATTTCTAAAGTGCCACAGGACTACTCATTTTTAAAGTTTGAATGAGTTCATGGGTATCACTGCCACTAAAGAGTAGAATTAATACTGACCAGCCTGCCTGGATATAAATTTTGAATCCTCATCCCATCTGCAAACATGGTCTGTGGATATGCTCATTCATACATGCAAAGTAGATATAAAAAAACAGATTTTCCCTACGTATCTTTACACAATATTATTTTCCATTATTATTCCCCCCACTCCAACTTTGGAGCCAGAAACAATATTACCCCCTCCCTTTTCTTAAATTAGGGGAACCAGTGCAAAGGGAAGTAGCATTTTGATTGCATCAAATGAAACTCTGACCTTTCAGTTCAGCTCCACTTAGAGATAAGAAGCCTGATTCTAGACTCATTTACACGTTTAAATGCTTCAAGGGGGTAGCTGAGTTAGTCTGTACAGGTAAACTGAAAAAACAACAAACGGTCTGGTAGCACTTTATAGACTAACAAAACATGTAGATGGTATCATGAGCTTGTGAGGGGGTGGGGGACGGACAGCCAACTTCTTCAGATGATGGGAGTGTTGGATGTTGAGGACCAAAATAAATGTTTAAACCAAAACCTGTTTAAATGTTATGATTCCATTGACCCCCCCCCCCACAATATCAGTGTAAAACACTTCTCAGAATTATGGCGTGCTGCTAGCAAGTCAGCATAAGACCCTATAAAGTGGCCTGGGCTTTCAAGGAGACGCACAACAAGATGTTTAGAGGGTTTTTTAGTCTAGATCTAATCATAGTTCCATTTCTCTAAATAAAGATGAGCTTAACCCATCCCCCAAATTTCCTGTACAGAAGCTGCATGGCAGGCACAAAAAAAAAAAAAAAAAAAAAAAAATTTCAAACCACTAGAAAACTACTGAGATAGTACATAATAGTTACTTAGACTTTGCACAATACAAGACTGTTCAAGGCTCCCACTGGATACAAACTTAATGATCAGCTATGGCAGCCAGAACTCTGATATCATATACTCATATTTACACGTTCCTCAGCTACCACTGTAGCCCCGTAGCTTAAAGAAAGCCAGACCCAAGTTCTGTTCAGCCCTCTGCTTGCTCATTGAGTAACGCAGCAAGTCACGTGTAGCCGCACTATAAACAGATTGCAATTGGAGTTCACGTATTTTCTTAATTCCACACGATCACATCGAGCTAGGCAGCATTCCTGAAACTTTGTAGTTTCTCTACTAAGTTTCAGCGTTAACAACCCTGAAAGGAAATAGCAGAATCATAAAGGGCAGCTAGCATCAAAAGTTAAAACACAAAAACTGTACAGGAATTTGTCCTTTGATACTGTAGATACACTTCAGTTCAACCCCACACCACAGGCAACAGGCAGCAGAGACTTTGCACACAATACATCGGATACTTACAGGAGGAGGACACCTTTGTTTTCTTTTTTATTGACAGCCCTTACAGGTTTTAGTTCTTCCACATCAGACTGTTGTTCAGTCATTAGCGCCGTCTGCGGAAAGCTCGCTGCGAGTATCCGTGTGTCTGCTCCTCTACCCCTTACCACCAACAATTGAAACAGGCTCGCTCCAGCTTTTCCCTCCCCGGCACACAACTCTCTTTTGAAACTCCGGAGCAAATTCAGCCAAGCTCTTTGTCTCTGGCTAACCTGAGCAAGTTCAAACTGGTCCTATTAGCTGGAGCTAATGGTCAAGGGAAGGCAGAAGAAGAAAAGAGAGGAGGAAGGAAGAAAGAAAAGAGCCATCCTTCCCCCCCTGCCGTAAAGGCGGGGAAGAGGGGGGCGGAAGGGGAGGCGGGGAGAAAGCCTGTTCAACAAGTCTTTCTGAGAGAAGAAACTAATGAGCCAAGCAGGTGAAAACACGGCGCTAACAATTCACAGCGGCTTTACTCTTTAAACCATAAGCGTATTGGAATGACTCTGTAAAACAGGATTTAATGATGTTAAACATAATTATAAAGCGATGACTTGAGATATAACAACAGTGACAAAGAACTGAGGCTACACACCATGATCCCGTCTTTTAGGGGCTGGTCTATTACACAACTTAAATTATTCAAACAGGATGTTGCCTCATCGGGCACTGCCTCCTGATTACTTAAACAAAAGGTCTATTTAATGTTTTATATGGGAATGACAACGATGGTAAGAGACGCCAGTGACTGTGCCATTAACTCTTTACTGTCCCAGAGAGCCAATTTTTGTTTTCAGAGCAGACAGCAGGCATGGAGTAGTGCTACTAATGACCAACAAGCTGGCCATGGCAACAGGTATTTGTGTATGTAAGATAGATAGTGATAAAGGTGGTGCAAGAACCTAAGCGGATTTATAACAGCAGCAATAACACACTGCATTTTTATAAACTTAAAAAACAACAGATCGTCTGGTAGCACTTTAAAGACTAACAAAACATAGACCTCATGCATCTGATGTAGTGGGCTCCAGCCCACAAAAGCTTATGCCCAAATAAATGTGTATGTCTTTAAGGTGCCACCAGACTCTTCCCTTGTTTTTGCTGAAACAGACTAATAGAGCTACCTCTCTGAAATGTGTATTTTTATAGGGTCTTTCATTCTGAAGGCCCTCACTCAGGCTACATCTACACTGCAGAGTTTTTGTGCAAAAACTCATGGAGTGTCCACACTACAAGCGCATTTTTGCACAAGAAAAAGTGCAGTAGATTGTCAGAAGACAGGGCTTTTTGCACAAGTATTATTCCTCTTTCTACAAGGAATAAGCCTTTTTGCACAAGAGCTCTTGTGCAAAAGGGCGTGTGTGGATGGAAAAAGCACAGGTGCTCTGATGGCCATTCTTTGAATGGCCATCAGAGCTTTCTTGCTCAAGAGCGTCCATGGCAGTATGGATGCTCTCCTGTGCAAAAGCACATCTCTTGCGCAAAAGCACATGGCAGTGTGAACGCACTCTTGTTCAAGAACTTTTTGTGGAAGATCTCTTCCGCAAAAAGTTCTTGCACAAGAAGCCTGCAGTGTAGATGTAGCCCCAGTATGCCTCACAAAAGATTCCACTGGTCTTGCAAACTGTCACATCTGTCTGCATGGAGCCCTTTGGAAATCAATGATGTTATGTATGGGTACAATAATCTTCCCAAGTGCAACAAGTTGCAGAATCAGGTTTCGGAACTTATGCATCATAGAGCATGGTAGTTAGCTAGTAGGCAGTAAACAATATTTGGGGAAGAGGTGAGACACGAGGATATTTATTGAAGAACACTGGGAAAATCTTCAATAGGTTATGACAATATGGCTCCAAGTACAGTAAAACCTTTGTTATCTGGCACTCTGTTAACCAGAAAACTTTGTTAACCGGCATTGCCCCCAGCCACAATACTGTCACATCTTCAGGCGCACAGGCCTGGCTTGGTTTGCCATGATTGGCTTAACAATTTTTTATTTAAGAAGTACTAATCATCTTTAACTCAAAATAGAAATGTGAGACCAAATGCCTCACACTACAAAACTACCAATATTAAAAACTTGAATTTTACTATTACTGTCCATTGGTTTTTCCTAGGTTGATGGGACCCTCAGATAACTGGAATGTTTAGATAACCAGAATGCCCTAATCCCCAAGCATGCTGGATAACACAGGTTTTACTATAATTTGATTTTCAACATTAACAAAAGTCTTGCCATAGTCTTGACTCAACAAGGATGTCCTGAAAAAGTCATGTCATTTCTATTAAGAATGCAGACACATTTCAGGGTTTACCATAGTTGGGTTTTTAAACTTGGGGCTATGTCTACACTGCCCCTCTTGCGCAAAAAATATGCAAATGAGGTGAAGCGTGGAATATGGCCGCGCCTCTTTTGCATAATTAGTGAGGCTCCGTTTTTGTGCAAGAGGCTTTTGCACAAAAAGGAGCCATCTACAAAGCTCCTTTTTGCGCAAACCCCCCCCCCCCACTTGCGCAAGAGCCGTCCTTCCTCTTTTTTTCAGGAAGAATGTCTCTTGCGCAAGTGGGAGCTTTTGCGCAAAAAGGAGCCGTTTGGACAGCTCCTTTTTGTGCAAAAGCCCTTGTGCAAAAACAGAACCTCATTAATTATGCAAATGAGGCACGGCGATATTCCTTGCTTTGCTTCATTTGCATATTTTTTTGTGCAAAAGGGGGCAGTGTAGAGACAGCCTGGCAGTATTTAGCATGGAAATTAGTAAGTCTGTAGTCACAAGATGCAACAGTACCTCAAGCCTGCCTTCTCTATATTTACAAATAAGAGACTTGGCATCTTTAACTATGGGGAAAAAAAGGGTGCACTTTTTGGTGTATAAAGGCGGCCTTTGAGGGGCTGGGTTTTTATTTTCCTTCTTGTAATTTAGAAGCACCTGTCTCTCTAGTTCGAAAGTTTTTATGGTGTCTGGACAGTGAGTGCAATGGATGACATCACAAAGGCTAGGGGCTTGATCCTGTTCCTGTTAAGTCAATGGCAAATCTCCCATTAATGACAATACAATATGATCAGGATAGTGAAAGTTGAGCCATGGCAATGGAAAGCGAACTGTTTATTTTTGGTTTATTTGAACCCATTTCACGTCAATGTTCAATTCAAATGTTGGATAAAGGAAGCCTGTGTTCACATTCAACACCTTCGCCCCTTCAATTAGCATTTTAGATCTCACAATAAACATCCCTCAGACCTCCTATGGTCCTCCCACAAAACCAGGGAAGATCAAACTCTGCATTCCTGCTATTTCTAACATAAATAAATATGGATATTTTGGGCACTTCTCAGGAGCCACTCAGCACCTGCCAGGCTTATGTCCCAATATTTACCTGTGACCTTTAATGTTAGTACCCTGAAGAAGTTTGCTTAGGTGCTGGTGGTGTGGACCCTCTATATTTGGATAGCTCACTAGAATAATTCACTGGAGCTGATGTTTTCACCTATGTTGGTTCAGATAAATCTGTTTTTTTACTCTGTCTAGCAACACCCTAGGTTGGCATGGCAGCCTCAAGAAACCATCTAATGTCATGCAACAAATATACAGTAAGATCAAATGTCAGACCTCCCCCCCCCCCTTACACTCAGCAGGATGCTACAGAACTTGCAGGCAGAGAGAAATATTAAATGGCAGCATTTCACACAAGGGTTTCTGTGTGCTAGCACTGAAATATAAAAGAGTATCAAAAATAAATGCTATAAGTTTAAAAGTGTGGATTGTATAACTATTTCAATGTGTATTAGAAGGACTAAAATCAAAGAAATCCCCTACAAAACTGGTCCATTTTTATGACATTTTAAAAGTATGGTAAAAATACAATACATGTTTATATGGGAATCAAAATCACCATACCAAATCCAGTGGAGTCACCAAGACTCCACACAGAAGAGGTCTTTGCTAGTTGGTCCCAGAGTAGGAACAGGACATTTGTATGCACTTCAAATTTTCTTTTCTTTTTGTGGTACCAATAGAATTCTCAGCTGAATATTGTCTGATGATGGGTGAAGCTTACTTCAGGATTTCTTATAGCTAGAACCCTACCAAATTCAATCCATTTTGGTCAATTTCACAGTCATAGGATTTTAAAAATTATAAACATCATGATTTCAGGTATTTATGTTGAGATATTGAATGTGCAGGGGCTAATGTGGGTGGAAGAGCCTCTCAAACCTTAGGCTTTTATTCTGATATTGAGACAGATCTTCTGACATAAAGGAGAAGGCACAGTGGTGCTTGTGTGGTTATGCAGTTGTAATTGCCCACACTTAATAGATACAGTAAGGAAACCATGTGAAGATGAACCGCTATCACCCACAGAGACCTGCTGTTATGTCAAAGTCCACATCCTACTATGTCTAATAGTAATTATATAGCTTTCCAGAAGTACTGTTAGAAAACACAAATATCACTGTATCGTAAACCATACTTCATAGCTATTTCACATCTACAGCACCAAGATGCCGTACAAATAGCAAAGATGTGTACCTGCTCCAAGGTACTGATCCTAAAACTGGATCTAACTAGACCAATTTGCATGATCAGGACCTAATCTAACATACAACACAGCACAGGATGACAAACTATAGGAAAGTTGTGAGATGCAAGAACAAAAGATAATGAGAAACATAAGATCCTTTGTCACCCTTGCTAATCCTTGTAGGCATCTGTGCTGACAAAAGGGAACAGCTAGCTATGTTCCTGTATGAATTGCAGGGGGAGGGAGGCAGAGAGGAACTTCAGGCTGCCCTGCCCTCCTGTGACCAGGTGGACCAGGCCCTAAAGTCTCCCATTGGAGGCTAGTGCCTTGCCACTCTCCATCCCAGCAAACCAAAGAGAAGTCCACCAAAGAGGCTAGAGTGTCTACAGGATGAGGCGACCAATCAGGGCCAGGAAGGCCCTATAAAAGGGGCTGCAGGACCAGCATCAGCTTAGTGTTGCTGGAGCTGTCAAGTAGAGAAGATCAAAGGTGGCTGGATGATTAAGGGTGTCGCAGCAGCACTGAGAGCTCTGTATGGGGAGCTTGTGAGGACTATATGATGAACTGAGGTAAAACCCCTATCTAGTAGCAAGGAACTCTTTCCAGGCAGAGAAGCCCTGGAGGCACCACTCTCTCCTGAGTGGTGAAACAAAATGAGAGACTAAGAGGGGCCCTAACAGAGACTACTGAGATGGGCTGCTGTTAAGTGGATACCTTTGAATATATAACCCCCTCTTCCTCCCTGGGTTACTCAGGAGCAGGCATCACTCAGCTGGGCGCCTGATCTTTTTAATATTAAAGGAGATCCTGAGTATCGCAGTGATGATATTGGATAGTTGGGGATCCTCTGTCAGTCCCTTGCGTCTAAAGGAATATAAAATGGCAGTGCCTCCCCCTGGCTGGACCCAGTACACACTTAATGGTGTGCCTTGGGAACCTCCAGGAATAAACTTATTCTGGTAATAATCTGGATCTAACTCCCAAACAACAATTATAAATAATATACATTTATTATGTGCTAGCATTATTAATGCTAGCAGTGGGTTCACTAGGCAGATCACTGCCTCCTTTTGGGGGCTGGACTCTTTCAGCCCTAGGATTCTATGATTCTACATCTAATTGATAGAATTAACACACCTTTACTTAGCCATTTAAAGAAACAGGTTTAGCAGACTAAAATTGAATAAAATCAATCAACAAAGCACACAAATAAATGAAACTCATCTAACTGGCATTTACACTGCCACATATATCCCACCCCAGAGTGTGCACTCCTTTGGATCTCAGAGTCCCAAACACTTGAGCTCTTGAAGATCTGCAGCTGGAGTGGAGACAGCACTGTTCAGGTTGTGTGTGTCAGTACAGGCAGGCAGCTAGCTGCAAAATCCCTCTGCCACTGGAGCAGGCCCCACCAAATGCTAGCAGTGGGTTCACTAGGCAGATCATTCTGCCTCTTTTTGAACCCAGATTCAGTCTGTCTTCTGTGCTCCATCCCAGGCAGTCCTTTCCCAAACAGCCACAGTTACTTCTATGCAGGCTCTTATTCACAGGCACGGCCAGCGTCAATCACCAAGAGCCCCTGAAATAGCCTTCTAGATCCAAGCCCCACTCAGCAGGCTCTAGCTTCCAGATTGAAAGGCTCCGCATCAGAAATCTGGCTTCTCTCTCCAGACTGGAACCAACCAATTCTCTCCCTGCACTGCCTGGAAGAGAACACAGTTTCCCTCCTTTTTTCCAAGGCATCATGGGAGTTCTAGTCTGTAGGGCTAGATTGCAGCACAAAGGATCCTTCCTGTAAAAGTCAGAGGCTCTTAAAGGGGGCCTATAAGTGATTCACACAAGTGATTCAGTTACAGGGTTGAGTAGCCAAAAGAGTCTGAAGAACAGAGTGAGAGCAGGCACATGCATTTGACCAGATGGTGGCATTCATTATACCTCCCTAAAGGGCCTAGGGGTGGGAGGCTTAGGCCTGGGTCTGGATCACCCCCCCCCACATACATCTCCCCACCCCCCTACCCCAGGGGTTCCCAAACTTTTTGACATGGGGACCAGTAAATCCATTCACGAGCTTTTGGAGGACGGTAAGACATTTGCATATTCATTAAGCAAATGATGAATATTCAACTAAGTTGTTTCTGGTCCTCCCAAAGCCCCCAGTGCCAGCGTTAGCAAAGCTTTTGATACAGTTACCCACAATATTCTTGCCAGCAAGTTAAGGGAATATGGATTGGATAAATGGACTGTAAGATGAATAGAAAGCTGGCTAGATCTGGGTTTCCCAAACTTTTTACTTTAGTTGGAACCCATTTTTTTCAGTACTGTTTTTTGCAGCCCAAAAATATAAACGCATATAAAAAAAAGTTAAAAATGAATAAATTTTCAGTGTTTCACCCAGCTGCATCTTCCACCCAGCCTGGGCCAGGGCTTGGGGGACCCGTCGCCACGTGGGCACTCCAGGAGGGGGGATCAGGAGCAGATTGGGGGTAGGGTATCTGGCTAGGAGGGAGGGTGAAAGGAGGGGTAGGGTTGCCAGGTGTCCAGTTTTCTACCGGACAGTCCAGTATTTGAGGCTTCTGTCCGGGAAACAAATTGAGAAAATACCGGACATATAAAATGTCCGGTATTTTCTAATTAGGTAAGTTTTTTTATTATTAGGTGTATCAGTCCTTAGCTACGAACTACCTGGCTGGTAGATGTGCTAATGCTGCGTGAGTGTGTCTACCAGCCAGGCAGTTCACAACTACTTTATGGAGGGTATGTTGCGGGGGAGCAAAATGGAATCCCCGGGGCCGGACTCATTCGTGTGCCCGGGTCTGCATGTGCCCGGGTCAGTCCTGCTGCCCCCCCTTCTCCTCCCGATCTCCCCAGTCCAGCCCTGCTGCCCCCATCCAGACATACTTCCAGCGGCCGGTTCCCCCCCGCCCCCCACTGATCTCCCCCGGTCAGCCCCGCTCCCCCGACGACCCCCCCACCAGCCCTGCTGCCCCTGTCCAGCCCTGTTTCTGGCAGCTGGTTCTCCCGTCCTCCTTCTCCCGATCTCCCCCGTCCAGCACCCTCCCCCCGCCCTGTCCCCTGGCCAGCCCGCTGCCCCCATCCAGCCCTGCTTCCAGAGGGTGGTTGTCCAGTCCTCCTCCTCCCGATCTCCCCTGGCCAGTTCCCCTCACCCCCCCATTCAGCCCTGGTTCTGCCGCCTGCCCTCCCCAATCTCCGTGGGACAGCCCCACTGCCCCCAACCCTGCTTCTGCCGGCCGCCCGCCCGGATCTCCGCCGAACAGCCCCGCTGCCCCTAACCCTGCTTCTGCCGCCCCCCTGCCCCTAACCCTGCTTCCACCGCCCCCCCCATCTCCGTGGGACAGCCCTACTGCCCCCAACCCTGCTTCCCAGTGGCCGGTTTCCCCCCACACACACACCTCCTCCCAGACCGCCCCGCTCTGCTCCCCTCCCAGCAGCCATGCTGAGGCCTGGTATTTTTTTTCGCGCGGCCCAGTATCGGGCCGTGGCCCATAGTTTGGGAAGTGCTGCCCTACCCTATCTTCTGCACCCCCAGCTAACCTCTTTCACCTGCCTGGTGATTCTTTTTCCTATATAGTAATTTAAAGACAAGCAATCCTGTTCCAGGCACATTCCATTTTCCTGGCACAACCAAACCCTGATCTCGCTTTGTTATGATAAGCAGAAGCTGCATACCAAATGTGGGGGGTTCCAGCTCTTACCATTTAGGAGGAGTTCTTGAACAAACAGACTCATGGATGGATGAACAGACACACAAACTTTCTAAAATATATAGTAGAGAAGTATAAACAAGTCATTGTATAAAATGTTAACTTTGCTAGTGCTTTTTATGTAGCCTGTTGTAAAACTATGCAAATATCTAGGTGAGTTAATATAGCCCTGGAAGACCTGTCCATATCCCAGGGGTTACACGTACCCAGTGCTTTTTTTGTGATGGTACGCCCTGAGATGGCGTACCAGCACCTATTTTCCCTGCTTAATTTACATGAATTGCAATCCCCTCGGGCGTACAGGCACCTCTTTTCCTGGGGCAGTCGGGTTGCTCAACAACTTTTCTCCCCCCCGAGTTTTGGAGGTTTCTTTTTTTTTTTTTGCTCTTTGTTGCTCAACAAGTTTTCCCCCTGGAGTACCGGCTTACAAAAAAAGCACTGCATGTACCCCTGGTTGAGAACTACTGTGCTAGTACAAACCAACCTGTGACTCCAGAGCTGCATGCAGCCCCTTGCAGAGGCACTGACTTAGTGCAAACTTTCCAATGTGCTAGGGGCGCTCACTGCTTAATCCCCGCCTTTGCCCAGGCCCCATTCCCACTCCACCCCTTTTACCAAGGCTCCCACATCTTCCCCTGAGCCTGCCATCAGCAGAGTTGTGCTGTTGTTTTTATAACACATACCAACATTCACTTAGAAACATTCAATCTGAGGTTAAGGGCCTACTACAGGGATGGGTGGGTAAGATGATGTTCTGTGGCCAACATTGTGCCAGGGGTCAGACTAGATGATCATGATGGTCCCTCTTGACCTTTGAGTCTATATGTCTGTAGAAGGATTATTTGAGCTATCCTATCAGGATCACTTTAATGACAAAGATAAGATTAATAAAGACTTTTCAGTAAGTGGTAAAAATGTGAGACATGGGCAGGCTGTAACATAGAAACAGAAATTGTGCTAGAAGAGAAACTTAACTCAGACATGGGGAAAGATGTTGAAACCACAGCTAATCCTATCACACATGCTAAAGAGCCACTCCTATTAGAAACACAAGCAAGTCAATGAAATGTTGTGAAACATCTGCAAGTCCTTTAGCACAGAAGATATGTACAAAGTAATTCAAAGTCCTGGTCAGGGTTTAGAAGATAAGTAGACCCTTGGGAATTTAATGGATGCTTCATCGAAACATTTCAGCCTATGGATTGCTCACGAAGTATTTGCTATGTCTATTATTTTGTGTATTCACTATTCAGAATTCCTTACTTGTAGGTTTTAATTGATTTGATATTTACAATCAGGGCCGGCTTTAGGAAGTGTGGGGCCCAATTTGAACAGTTTCAATGTGGCCCCAGCAGCCAGGATTTTTTGTTGAGCAAAGAAAAAAACAAAAAACAACCCGCCACACACAAAAAAGAGTCACAGCCCCTTTCAATTCCCAGTGTGTGACCCAAACACGCGTGGGTGGTAAACGCTAATGTGAAATGATCCTGAATTAAATCATGAAATAAAAAAAAAAAAAAATCGCTAAATTAAATTGTGAAATAAAAGTAAAATTCATATTGTAGTAGAGAAAAAGAAAACTATAAAACTAAATGTCTGGAAAAACAAAAATAAGGGAGATAGGAGGCAAGGCGCAACTTGATTTGTTAAAAAACAGGAAGTTGCTTTAGATCAGCGGTCTCCAACCTTTTTACAACGAAGATCACTTTTTAAATGACAGAACAAGCCAAGATCTATCGCCCTGCCCCTTCCTTGAAACCCTGCCCTCTCTATTCTCGTCCTCTCCATCACTTGCTATTCCCAACCCTTATACTGCTGCTTTTTTTCCCCAATTCTTCTGTAGGAAGAAGTTTTTCCAACATTTGGCCTGTCTAGACGGGACCAAATGTCAGAAAACCCCCTTCTTTTGGAAGCCCCCTTATTCCTCCTGGAAAGAGGAATATAGGGGTGACTGAAAGATCATGTTTGCTCTTCCACTAAAAGAAGTGGAAGAACAAACGCATCCCTGGATGCAGAAGAGTTTTTCTGGGATATCTTTGGAATCCTGAAAAACTCCTGCAGTCTAGCCATACCCTCGCTGGATTGAGACAGGATGTGTAGGCTCTGGGGTGGGAATGAGGGATTTGGGTGTGGGAAGGGGTGAGAGGTGCAAGCTCTGGGAGGAAATCTGGATGCAGGAGGAGGTGGATAAGGTGACGCTGGCTCGGGGAGGGGGCTCCAGGCCGGGCAGTGTTGGGGTCAGATGGAGGGTTGGGGTACTAAGCAAGCCACAAACTTCTGGATGTGAGGGTTCAGGAATTTGGGTTGGGGTATGTGAGAGGCTCAGGGCATGTGGTTCCAGTGTATGATAGGCTCAGATGTGGGGTCTGGGGGAAAGGGGAGTGCAGGAGTGTTATGATGCTGTGGCCAGATCGGGGCTTGGCCCCAACAGGGGGTTTGTTGGCCAGGCTTCATTTTTAAATAAAATACTATGTCAAACACAAAAAGTTTCTGCATTGTTTTTATTTCTGAGAAGGGCAGGGACCCTGTTTTGAGTCAGGGGTCACTGACCCACAGAAAAGTCAGTTGGGGCCACACAAGTGAGCTGCAAAAAAACCCTCCTCCAACCCCCCCCCCCCAACTGTGTTGGTGGGAGCAGGGGACATAGAACTGGGGACAGGGTGCCAGTGGGGACAGGTTTCTGAGGTTGGGGAGTGGGGGCAGAGAGTCCCCTGCACCTGCCTCCTCCCAGGATTCTCCCCCCCCAGAGGGAAGCCAGCCAAAACCCCTCCTCCGCCTGCCCCGGGGCCAAACCCCCCCTCCCACAGCGCAGCCAAAACCCCTCCTGCCACTGCGCCTGCGCCTGCCCTGGGGCCAAACCACCCTCCCGTGGCGCAGACAAAACCCCTCCTGCAGTCCCGCACCCTGCCCTGGGGGCCGGGGCCAAACCCCCCTCCCGTGGAGGGGCCAATCCCCCTCCCGTGCCTGCCCTGGGCCCAGACTCCCGCGGCACAGCCAAAATCCCTGCACTTGACTCACCCCTGTTGAGTCCTGCGGTCACGGTGCAGGGAAGCCGCTGGTGCCACGCTCCTTCACTGGGGCCAACACCCTCTCCCACAGCATGCCCAGCACGCTACAGAGCTGTGGGAGGGGAGCAGCCAGCGCACTTCTGGAATCCCCGGAAGTGGCGCAAAGCTGCTTCAGGAAGGACTTCCGTCCACCCCATGGGAAGCCGGCACTATGCTGGTAGGTAGTGGGGCTTCTTGGGGGTGGGGGGAAAATTGAGAATGGGTGGTGGGAGTGGGGGGGTCCCCGAACACTCGTGATCGGCTGGTCGAGGCCTCGCGATCGACCAGTTGATCGCGATCGACAGGTTGGGGGACCACGCGGGCGTGGGGCCCTCTTAGGTGCGGGGCCCGATTCGGGGGAATAGGTTGAATCGGCCTAAGGCTGGCCCTGTTTACAAATCCTATTTTGCACAATTTATGCATATCTACATGTGAATGAAATGTACATAAAGATTATGAATAAGTCAAACCAGCTGCTGGCCAGAAATTTCCTATACAGATGGTGGGGCATATATAGACCACTTGTCCTAGGGATGATGTTAGAACAATTGAATGAGATATGTTAGTAGATATTGTGGTAGCTAGTAAGAACAATCAGCAAACTATTCATATAAATTGGGGACACTTTATGGGAACAAAATATGAAACCTCAAATGGATTTTCTGCAATGGTGCACTGGTAACATGGTTCCAGGTCATGTAATAGTGGGTCTATAACACATTGTACATATGCCTTAGCCACCATTCCAGCATCTACTTGATTGATATTCTGATACCAATGACTTTCAAAAAATTTTCCATGTGAAGTCCCAGTAGGCCCAATGTATACATATGAGGAAGTGTCATTGCAAAAATACTATATGGAAAGAGAGGCTAAGAACAATATACCACCAGAACAAAACACACTGTGATTGGTGGAACACAGGGTCATTCATGTCTCCAATCTGCTCACAGAAACTTCTTGATAATATAAAGTAACAAGTAATATAAAGTCCCTATTCACTATTCTTTCCAGGTCCTTTGGACATATCTACACTCCGGAGAAGGTTGACTCCCCGGAGGTCGATCTTCTACTGTTCGATTTAACAGGTCTAGTGTAGACCCCCAAATTGAATGCGGAGGGCAGTCCCTGCTGGCATCCAGTACTCCTCATTCTGCGAGGAGTAAGGGAAACCAACAGGAGCATGTGCTCATGTCAGCCTTCCTCAGTGTAGATGCTGTGGCAACTCGGTTTAAGGTAAGCCGAATCCAGATATGCATTTTGTGTAGCTAGCTGGCATACCTTAAGCTGAATTGTCTGGCTTAGTGTAGACCTAGGCTTCATATGCTCACTTGTAATGGGGGGAAGTATATGAAGCCTGCTGAAGATAATCATTGTTTGCGTCCCATTCCTTAAATAGAATTTCCCCAAGGTGAGAATCCTTTGTTCAATGCTCCCTTCAATCCCTCACAACCCAGAAGAGAACAACATTCACAATGGATTCCAGCACCAGGTGGCATAGTCGCCTGTCTATGTAGGACCAACCACACAATTCAGGCTTATTGGAAAACCATGGCCATTCACAGACCATTGTCTTGAGGTTGGGGCCATTAAGTTCCTTAAGTATCACTAATGGCTTTCATTAGAAGACCTCAATTAATAAATGAGTTTTCACTTCATCTTTCTAACTTCACATACAAGAATGATACATGCAAACAAACAGAATACACACATTCAGTGTATTGCAAGATTTCAATGAAAGGTCACATGCCACATTCTGCATAAATCACATTTGAGTTATGCATGTTCATATTCAAAAATATTTCCATAGAAATATAGGGACAATGTCACATACTTCATTGTAAATTCATTTCAAGTCCTGAATGAATACAAATATAGTAACACACCTACTGGGTACACAGTCCACAGTGACAAAACTTTCAAGACACATACCAGTGCAATTAGGACAGCAAATAAAACTGGTGACTAATCAATAGGGCTAACACATGGTAGGAAGAAATAGGCACACATGTAGACCTTTGTGAACCAACTATGCACACACTCATAATCAGAATATTTGCCCTGTGGATTGCCATAAGAAGTCAGCATGGAGGGCTATGAGACATAAATACTATTATCTGCAAGTAGAAATGTGCATAAAATTAATCCCATGGGCTTTCCTGTCATATAAATGCCTTCTAACGGTGATAACACAGTCAAAACTCCGTACTCATTTCATCAGCACTTCCTCTCCAAGCAGGGCCGGACTCAGGGGTGGGCGAGCTGGGCAGCTGCCTGGGGCGCCAACCAATGGGGGGCACCTGATGGCAGCTGTAAGGGGCGCATGGTGCCCCTTATAGCTGCCATCAGGTGCCGTGTGCTCGGCTCCCGGCGGGCTGCAGTGGCCTCCCGGGGCGGGGGCCGCATTAACCCCCCGCAGTGCCCTTCCTCCCACGGCTGCTGGGCCCTGTACAGCCAGGCACGGCCTGCCCGGGTGGCCCTGGGCTGCGTGCCAGCGGTGGTGGCTGGGCAGTGCATGCTCCATGCGCCCGCCTGCGCACCCCGGGGGCAGGCTCGCGCATGTGCCGTGTGCCCGGGGGTGGGCCCACGCACCCTGGGAGCGGGCGGCCCATGCATGCACCGTGCACCCGGGGTGGCGCCGCCTGCCTGGAGCCCGGGATGCCAAAATGGCTTGGGCCGGCCCTGTCTCCAAGGGTATGTCTGGACTGTGGCGCTATTTTGGAATCCCGAAATAGCTATTCTGTGTCTCTTAAACCAGCCAGTTATTTCCAAATAGATTATGAAATAACAGGCTTGCCATTCCGACATCCCTGTAACCCTCATTCCATGAGGGTTAAGGGACGTTTTGGAATAGCGATTTATTTCAAAATTTGGTGCTGTGTAGATGGCACCAAATTTCAAAATATGCTATTTTGAAATTAGATCGTAATAAGATATGCAATTTGTGTAGCTCAAATTGCGCATCTTATTTCAACCTATGGGTGCAGTGTAGATGCACCCTCAAGGTCCACAGACATATTGTATGTCAAATCCATTCTCTGGTAAGGATTATCTTTGATATTCATTAATTATACTCGGACTACTTGTATAGTATGGATTGCCATTAAGTGACCTGGCAGCCTGATCTGCTCCCCCCGCTCTCTCCCAGTCTGCTACACTCTGCTTCACTATGGCAACAGGAAGCAGAGCATTCTGGCCCTGGCCCTGACCCCAGGATGCTCTGTTTCCTGTCGCTGGCGGAAAGTTGAGCACAGCAGTCTGGGAAAGGATGGTGGGTCACTCCGACTCCTGCTGCCACAATGAGTGGGGGCTGGTAATCCCCCAGCTCCTGTTGCTTGAGGGAGGGGGCTGGAAAGGGTAGGGTGGGAAAAGAGCAGGGGAAAGAGGTGAAACAGGGATGGGGTGGGGATGGAGCAGAGTCAGGGCAGGGGTAGGGCTTGTACTCCGGGGAGGGGGAGGAGGGTTTGACCCAGGCTCTACACCCCTGGGGGACAGATCTGCCCAATTCCTACAGAACAAAATTAAAAAACAACAAATAGTCTAGTACAGTGTTTCTTAAAAATGTGTTCTGAGGCAGTCGGGGGTGTGCTGCAGAGAACAACAGAATTCAAAATGGCCGCCCTTAAACGGACAGGTGACTTTTTTTTTCTTTTGCTCAATAACTTTCCCCCTGACCCTTTCCCCCCCGACCTTTTTTTTATTCTCAACAAAAAATCCTTGGTGTTCCTCATAAAAAATAAATTGTTTGGTGTTCCTCGGTCTTAAAAAGTTTAAGAAACACTGGTGTAGTAGCACCTTAAAGACTAACAAAACATTAAGGTGCTACTAGACTATTTATTGTTTTTTAAGTTTTTCCTGTTACAGACTAATTCAGCTTCCCCCTCTGAAGCTTTTGATCCTACAGAACAGTAAAACTTCTGCTCGTAAGCTATTGTACCAGGTATGATCCTGGCTCCACTGAAATCAATAAAAAGCTCTAATTGACTTCTGTAGGGCCAGAATTTCTCCCATTGTGCTTTCTAGCCATGTTAGTCCTTGCAGACTATGTTACCTACTGCTCGAGGGAAACAGTCTCTGAGAACTACAAATGTCAAACCAAGAATTAGGAAAGTAGATTATGATAAAAATATGCCTTCAGTGTATACCTTTGTAGCCTTTATACTTGACATTCAAAAATCTCAACTTTTCATCACAGTGGAAACTAACCAATTTTACCTGTCTTTCATTTACGCAAAGACCTTTTCCTTTCTGCTATTACTACTACTAATAGGACTTATTTTTTGTATTAGAGTAGTGCCTAGAGGTTCCAATCCAGGTCAGAGCCACACTGTGCTAGGCTATGTTTTATATAATTAGACAGTCCCTGACCTAAGGAGCATAGAATTTATAAACAAAAAAAGGCATACAAAGGGTGGAAGTGGAAACTGAAAGGCAAGGTGACCTATGCAAGTTCACATAGCAGATCAGAAGCAGGAATAGAACCCTCAACCATGTTGCCTCAGAGGGTATGTCTACACTACAGAGTTTTGTTGGAACTTGAGGAATGTCCACACTGCAGTTGTGTTCTTCTGGAAGAAAATCGAAAGAACCGAGGGGTTTTTCCAGCATTGGTAATCCTCATTCTACGAGGAAGAAGCCTTTTTACAAAAGAGCTCTTTCACAAAAAGGCGTGTGTGGATGGGGAAGAGGAAGTTATTTCGGAAAAAGAGGAAAGAGGAAAAAGCACAGGTGCCTGGGTGTCCATTCCGTCCATAGCAATCACAGCTTACATGCAAGAGAGTGTCCATTCATTCTGGACACTCTCTTTTGAAAAAGCAGATCGCCTTTTCAATGCATTTTTGCAGTGTGGACACTCTCTTTCAGAAGAAGTTTTTTCGGAAGATCTCTTCCAAAAAAAGCTTCTTCCAAAAGAAGCCTGTAGTCAAGACATAGCCTCTGTTACTGCTGTAGTCATCATGCTGCTGTTATAAAATAAGCCTATCCTCATCACAAGTTATTTTCTTATGTATCCTCATGCAACAAAGCTAGTCCTGCCTGTTTAATTACCTACAATGACTTTCATTAGATGAAGCTACTATTATTCATTTCTCTTTTTATGGTAGCCTCCAGATTTTTCCAGACTTCTAGGACAAGAAATTCCTACCCTGAATTGCTCAAACTCTAATGAAAAATTCAGAATGAAGAAAACATATAACATCAAAAATGAATTACACTTGTCCAGTCAGCTCCTTGCTGTTTTTATAGCAAAGAAAATGGCAGGTAATAAACTGTTCTACAGAACAATTTATTTCATATAAAGAAAAAATAATCTCTTTTTCTTTTTGCTGCTTTGGGAACCTGTAAAAAATGTGTCCCAGATATAACAGGCCACATCAGACAAGTGCTTATCCTGGAGAAGTTTGTTGTGTTATTGACCATCGAAACAGTTCACAATGTTTTAAATGGTCATAATTAGGCTATAAAGATAGTACATCTTTAAGAAGAAAGTGAACATTTATCCCTCTCTTTACTGCTTCAGTTTGTCTGAAGCCTTGGTAACCCAAGGTGGGTTGGGCTTATCTCTGAAGGGTACAGTTGTCACCACCAGAACTTCATTTGTATTTAGTGAAAGTATATATTCTGAACAATATATAAACTTCAGCAAGAAGAACCTAAATTTATGGTTTCCTAATAAAGATGCTTAATATCTACATAATACTTTTCATATTCAAACTGTGTTATGGCTGTTAACTAACTAACCCTCCTCACTTAGACCTCTGCGCAATAGATAAGTGTTCTTAATGACATTTCACAAATGAGGAAACCCATGGGGGAGAAATGAAGAGATTTACCCAAGGACAAACTGCAGATCATTGGCAGAGCCAATATAAGACCCATGGACCTTATGGCTTCCAGGCTATACTGGTTCCCACACTGGAGTCCCTTTTAGATTTTCTGTGTGTGTTAGCTTAATCATTACTGGCCATTGCTAACCCTTTATTTCCCTTTACAAACATCTGATGTACTGAAAACAGATTTTTTTATGCTTGTATTATTATTGTATTATTGTTAAGGGTGATAATACATACAGAATGCAGTAGGTATACACTGAGTCTTGTAGACACCATGGACAATAAGGACCCTAGTCTGCTAATCTTAAAAAACAAATTTGTACATAGTCAATCCATTGGATTGGCCTAAACCACAAAGTTTGAGTTAAAGTTGAGACTTTTCTGAGGTTTGGTGGATTTGACTGTAAGATTTTGATTCAGCCCCATTATAGAGGTAGAGGTCAATTGTGAAGTTCAGATCTTAATTAACTGGTCTGGATTGCTGGAAGGTGGCTCTCAGGACAGCTTTGTGAATCCACCTGACAGTGCTGCGGATGCATATTATTAACACTCTTTTTTTTTTTTGGATATAGATTCCTAAACCTGATCCATAAACACACAGGGCTGTGCATGCTGCACTCCTAACTGAAGCCTTGGTTGTAGTATAACATCCCGTCTGTTTCTGAAATCAGGTCTGCTCTTCAGAAGCTACATGCTGCCATGGTGATAAATGATGAGCTCCCCTGTCTGAAATGTTAATAGGCCCCTGGATTCCTGCAAATTTATACTCATTTGCACAGTGCCAATTACAGCAAGAGCAAAGCTGAGGTACATAAAATCTTAAATATACAGTCACTCTTTGGCCTCAAGCATGACTAATTATGATTACTGAGAACAATCATTAATATTAAATTGTTAGTGTCTATCTTTACACATAGATAATGTTCTATAAATAAATAGGATAGTCATGAAAATTAATTGGAATAAAGAAAGCCTGAATGCCTTTTTAAAAATCTTATTTCACTGACGGTGGCATGCACCTCACTTTAGGTATTGTAACTGTGACACACATACCGGAAACAAGTCCATAAGCGCTCACTCCAACTGCCAGGTCATGCCATGGAATGACATATGCTTCCTTCCTAGGTTGTCTGTTTTTTGTTGTTGTTAAGTTAGTTCATGTTGGTGGAGTGTTTCTTTTTTAGAAAGGCCTTTATGATCCCCCACCAGCCACCAGATTGAGCAGGACTGGATTGGGTTTCTACAGGGTCTGTCTCCACCACTTGTTATTTGGCAGGATAGGTTGTTTTTGAGTGACATGAGGCATAGGAATCTCTACCTCTCCACAGAATGATTATGTTGCTTCCAGAACATCCAGTGTATCTAGCTGGGTGTGCATACCCCCATCCACATCTGGGGTACATAATATGGTGAAGCGAGTACAAAATAGGCACACAAATGAACACTGGATGCTGATCTGAAAGCAGGCCCTAATTGACTCCTTTCAGGAAACAAAAGGAACCTTTGACACCAATTTAATTAGAACTCAGGAATTCCTGTCTCCTGATCCTGGGCTCAGACTGGTAGACAATCTCTTTCCCATAGTCAAAAATTAAAAATTATAAAATCTATTATGAAAATATAAACATTAAAAAAATATTTCACAGGAACTGAGGTCAGGCTATCAAACTAATTTAACTGTAAACAATATTTTTGAACCCTGGTCTCCAATTATTTTAACACACTGAGATTTATTCTTGCGTCGCAAAATGACAAGTTACCCAAGGGAATGGCCAGGGTGCTCCTCACAAGCCCTGAGTGTGCTTATATAAACACACACCAATCTATAGTTAAAAAAAAGACTGTGGTGGTTATTAATAGCATTTGTGGCATGGGGCAGATACAGAGGTCAAATAGAGGTGGAAAATTCTCATCCAAGTTAAAGTGATGGCAGAGCTATTCTAAGAAGCTCCTTCAGCACATGGCCCTTTGCATAACTCCCATTCCTCACAGACACAGGTGCTGGAACAAGGGTGCTCCTGCACCCTCTGATTTGAAGTGGTTTCCACCATAGAAAGGGCTCAGACTATTACTTGAAATTATTCTTATTATTTCTATACAAAAATAAGGAACTGTACTCTCATAAATCTTGTGCTGCCCCGTAAATTCCCCCACAGCACTCCCTTTAGATTAACTTCCTCATACTAAAAGTCTCAGAGGGGTAGCTGTGTTAGTCTGTAACTGAAAACAATTAAAAACCAACTAACCGTTCTGCAGCACGTTGGAGACTAAGACTAAGTTAGTCTCATACTAAGTGCAGCCACTCATCCAACTGTAATCGTTAGCACTGTGTGCTTTGCCTTCACAAATTAAACGTCTTTTTGAGGGCTTACAGCAGCATAGGTGCTCTGGTGCCATCCCACTCTTTTGCTGCTATTTTCTCTGCAGATATCAAATAGGTTCAAAATGCTCAGTCTGAACCATATTGAACTTACCTCAGAAACACTGATCCAATGCTATCTGTAAGGCTCAGTGGAGAGCCATCACCAGGCTTCCGGAAGCTGTTTTGAGTCTCATAATGAAAAACAGAGTCATCCAAGGAATGCCTTTTTCTCACCATTTTTAATGGAGTTAGTGGCAGGATTCAACAAATTCAGCACAAATTGCTGATCTCTGAAGTGATCCTTTAAAAGTTCAGCTGTTCACTGCTGTAGGAAGTACATTCTTGATGTAAACCAGCTCAAGCTAGTTTTTTTTGTTAAATCTGTTAATAAGTAACACGTTAGCATGATATCACAAGGTGGTTTTCAATTTGTCCATAGTGCTTCATATACTTCAAATAAGTCAGACTATGTTGTGAGATAGGACTTTAGAACTGACTACTAGCCCTATTACCTTGTTGGTATATGCCACTTCTCATATGCAGCTCTAATACTATTAGTGAAAACATTCTGCCTTTTAAATAAAAAAAAAAAAAATGAGGGTATGTAAAAGAATTGCACTCTTCAAATAACTTTTCTTTGACAAGTTTAGCATCAGAAGCAAACAGAAAATATGCTCTATACCATATGGACTATCAGCCTGACTCTAATTACTCAGACAGAACGGCAAAGTATCTTTTATCTAAATCATTTGTCATATCAAGGCTATTTTATTGCTACCCACATGAAAAAGTGCATATATGTGCGTGTATAATTATCAGTATATGTAAATGTTTTAAAATGAAGATACTGCAGCTCATTTTAATATGGCCTTTTACATTCAAATCACCAGATAACAATAGCAGTTTGCTTAATCTTTCCTTCCAGAGGGAGCTGCAACCATTAACTGCAAGCTTGCACGTCTTTCTATTTGCTGAATATGATGGTAATGATTGTATATGAGAAAACTGTGCACACAGTGGAGAAAAGTGTTTTAAATATGACGACTTCAGTCATCCTTGCTGAAGCCCTCAATCCATGCAGATAGCCCCTCATGCCTGTACAGAGTCCCTTTACCTTCGACCTGGATATAAAGGGCTAGCCATAAGGATTCCCATTTCCTGAGGGATTCTAAATTTATGAACCTGACTTCCTATTCTGAAGTTCCCTAGACACATTCTTTAGCAAAGCAAATGGCAATTTAATTTGGACTATTTCGTCAAAAAAATGTTGTTTAAATTAAATTATGATTTTCTGTACAATTTACTCTCTTGTTTTTTTATATAATTAACCCCTCTCCCCAAACTGCTTAGTTTTGGAAAACAAAAATCTCTTTTGTGATCAGTGTGAAACAAACTGTAATTACATCTACTGTAAATCACAGAAACAATAAAAGGGAAAATAAGCTATGACAACACCATGATTATCACCATCAGGGAGGAAGTGTAGATCAATACAAAACAGCACATCCCTTTGCAGGTGAAAACTCCAAATCAATTAAAGTATTAAAGAAAAGATAAGGAAGGTTCACTGTGATGCAAGATAAAAATATGAGATACAGAAATATGTATGGAACACAAAATAGACAAGTAAAAAGACTGTATAAAGATTGTAGATAGAATATTATGAAATGAAGTTTTAAAAAATGAGTTAAATATGTACTTTCATCTCCTGTGCAATAACAGACAAATGATCCCCCCTCCCTCCCCAAAACAGCAAGTTATTTTAACTTTTCTGATCCCCGGAGTTAAACTTTCTGGAAATCCAATAAATTAGTTCTTTCCAGAACTATATTTTACATTTTTGGATTCCAGCTGTCCAGATCTTTTAGCTGCCTGGGGTTCTGCTGGCTGAAATCAGTTTACAATCATAGGCTGATTAGCCACACAGTATCTTTGCACTTTACTCCTCTTCTTGGAAAACAAACAGATAAAAAGTTAGCTTTCAACAAGCAGAGCAAAACCAATGATAATGCCATTAGTTCCTTCAAGGATACAAAAGATCTCATAAATGAAGAGGGTGGAAGTGGCCTCAAGAACAAAGCGAATTCACCCCATGGTTTAGCAACTTCTGTTTTCCCCCTTACTCCTACTTCATTCAGAGGCAAGGTGGCTGCTCCTGCATCAGGTTGAGAAGCCAAGCCCAGCTGTCTAGTTTTGCCAAGCCCCAGCATTAAAAAATTAAGCAGCAGGCAGCACAACATCCTGAGTGTTCTTCAGAACTGTTTTCTCCACCAACCATCTTAATTGAGTCTGAGTCAGCTGTCTTTCAGCCACAAGCTGCCCTGCATCACTCAGATATTTCATGCTTGTTATAGATCCATAGTGTTTGAAACAGTGAAATTAAACCAACTCTAGTGTGGAATGGCATTATCGCATTTTAGGCAACAGAGGTGAGTGGAACTCTATGAAACATGGAACTCCAGTGGTGTAGACAAAGCACAGTGACACTGGCCTAGACCTGTGAACACCATGAGGTGCTGGTTGATAATTTGTACCATGGCTGTCAGTAAAACACCAGCTAGTGCTACATTGAACAACAGTAACAGGAGCAGGCCAGCTGCAATATAATTAGGCATGGAAGGATTAAGTTTGCTTCAGTAAATGCTGATTTCACTGTACACACGCAAACTGCTGAAAAAATATTTCCACCAATAATAATCATAATTCACAGATAGGCAAAATACAAGATGGATTTGAAGGATATTTACTTGGTATATTTTGTCTTGTGTTTCTATGGTTATAAAGCTTTAATATTTCAAACCACAATCTCTGCCCCCCACCTAATTTCCTACAATTGTGAAAATTTAAATAGAAACAAATAGAAAAAATGTTTTAAAATAAAACATATTATCCATAAAAATTACATAAAAAACAAACTCTGCCAAGCTTAAATATGACAATACAGCAAATACCAAGCAAGGATGCCTGAATTTAAGGCCTGAACCAAAGCGAGCTGAAGTGAATAGAAAATTTCTCATTAACTTGAATGAGTTTTGATCAAGGCGTTAATCAGAGCAGCACAACTATGATTCAGACACTCCTGTGTGGCAACAATGAGCCCAGACTTTAGAGAAGTAGCACAGGGAGGGAAACAAGAAAAGAGAAAAACAGAGGCAACTTTACCAATCAATAAACACAGCTGGAACAAATCTGGGTTCAATTGCTTTGATTCTCTCAGGAAGAGGATAGGGGAGCATTTATAGAGACAAAGCAAGAGAAGGAGGGAGCTAAGTAGCCTAGGAAATCTTAGAATATTTTAAGCCTCTCCTTTCTTCTTTTGTGCAAGAATTATTACAAATTATTATTATGTTTTTGCCTTTGGTGCCTACAAGCCCCAGTCAGAATCATGGTCTCATTGGGCTAAGAGCTGTACAAAAATTGTACTAGTAGCACATATTTTGTAAATTAGATTGAATTAAATGGGAGAATATCTTTATTTTAGTAATTATTTTGTTGTTTCCCATTGTTTCTTTCTTACATTTCTGTAGAACTTTCTTCCCCCAAATCTCTGCTCTTCCCCATTTCTATTTTTTTAAATATGTATCCTTTCTCTATTCTATAATTAAGGAAAATAAACAAATGATGCAGAAAAAAATATTACAAGGAGTTCCCTTGGTATCACCCTTCTTGCTTAACCATGGTCTTTCCAAAATGCAGTCACAGCTATTTCCTTTCAGAAATAATGTCATATTTGTGTACATAGATGTACCAGCTTTAAATTCAATAAACTTAGGTTTCTTTTCCTCCTTCAAGGAGAAAAGGATTTGTAAGTTCTTACACTGTTGTTCATTTAGTAGACCACGCCTTCAAACCAATTGTCTTTTGATATGTACTGTTTGGAAAGGGTGTGCTTAACTATTTTTTTTGTTTTCTTTGTTTGATTAATGTCCTTGCTTTCAAGGCTCTCTCTAGGATACAGAAACTGTTGTATATTTCCCTTCCTACATACAGCACTAATCCCTGTATCTACCCAGTGCATCGATTGAATCTCACTGTCTCCCATCTTTCTGTCACTCACCACTTATCACAACTCACCACAGTCTCTTCCACAAGGAATTTAGTAATTGTGCATTTGTGTTTGGCCTTTGATATGAAGAGTGAGGTTGCATAGCCTCATTTGATTTAACTGTTAATACCAGATCTCTAGCCAGGGCACTTTTCTGGAACTGTGGCTACGTCTGCACCTCAAACCAATGCCTATAGCTGGCCTGTGCAGGGTTTGGCCTGTGATACTATTTTGCTGTGTAATTCTGGGTTCAGGTTGGAGCCTGGGCTCTAGACCCTACAGGGTAAGTCAACTGCAGTTTTTTCTTTGCGGTATAGTCATATCCTGTGTTTTCAGTGTCTCGTCATTCCCATATACAACATTATTTCTTATGTCTACTAAATAGATTTATTAGGCTCTGTTTTTCTGCCACCACTTATCACTATTCACAATAGCCATTAGCCCATCTCTTTATAATGCTGATGTTATAATAGTAATTGTATGTGTAAATACATGCCTAGTTCTAATTGGGAAGGGCATAACAGCATAGAAAAGCAAGCAGTTGCATTTTTCCTAGAGGTCCCTTTGGAGTTGGTTTAAGTATTCAAAGGTGAGTCTGAAAAGTGGAAAAATATTTGAGGGAATGAGTGGGTTATGGGCTTTGTAGAGGTGCAGAACATTTCATTTCTAGGTCACTGGTTTAATTCTAACCATGCTATTGGTAAAAAGAAGTTGTCTCTGCTTCCTGCTTGTTTGGTGGTTAGTGTGAAATGTGTTAATGTTCTCAGTCCTTGTGGACAGATGGCAAAACCACCACCATGACTGTCACTAATTGCCATCTTTGTTACTATTTTCAGGAGAGAGGATTAAACAGATTGAATGACATAAAGACTGATTCCCTGGCACCTTTGAGTGGCAATGTATGGAAACGTGTAACACCGACAGGCAGAACCGAACATGGGACCTCTGGAGCTTTGTGCATGAGCCTCTACACAGCTTGAGCTAAAAGTCAACTGCCCCTCAGCAGAGGAAACTCATTCTTTCTCTCTGTAAGTAGTCAGTAGTCCCATGTGAGTAGTAAGCAGTCCCATATAAAGTAAGTAGTCTCAGTAGTAAGTAGTCCCATGTGAGTACCTCTACATGGGACAATGAACCACATCCAATAGGTGTGTGGGTTACACATGCACTAGTGCTGCTGTGGCTTTTTTTTTTTGAGGAGGGGCAGGGGATAAACGTGACTTTAAACTCTGCTTTGTTAATTGGCAACTAACTAAATTCACCTGAGAGGTTGATCCATTGGTTTCCATCCCACTCATTCCTTTCCTAGTTTTATATATATATATATAACATTATAGTAGTACAGAGAAGTCCACATTCTGCTTGGTGCTGCACAGACTTAAGAAGGACAGCTTCTACCTCCACAGAATTTACTGTCTAAGTTTTTAAACAAGATGAAACACCAAATGAACAAATAAAATTGGGACAGGGAGTTTTAAGAGAACATTATCGTTTCATAAACTGGTCTGGGTACAATTTGTAATATAATCAGAAGGAATCTGACTAGAAATCCATGATATCACCAAAAAGGACACTTTAATTGTAACAGTATTTAGTATTTCTATGGCACTTTTCATCTGAAGAACTCAAAGTTCATTACAAATATTAGTTAATGAAGTACATACCACCCATGTAGCTAGGTGAAAAATATGTTGTTTTATCTCCATAGTGTAGTTGGGTAAATTGAAGGACAGAGATTTTAAGGGTGGATTTTTTTTCAGAGTGCTCAGCAGAGGTCTAATGACAGTCCGTTGATTTCTGTGCTTTTGAAAATCTTACCCTCACTGACTTGCCCAAAGTCACAAAGAAGAGTCAATGATACAAGTGGGAATAGAACTCAAAATTCCCACTCCTCTGCTCCAACCACAATATAGCACGTCTTCCCCTGAGTAACTACTTTGTGTCATGAATTACTATTAAAAAGAGCTAAAGAGAAAGCAGAGCTCTTTTTGGCTCTGCTTTCAGTTGACAACATTACTAGCAGGAGCTGAAGCATAGTTCTGGTCTATTCATTTCTGTACAAATCCCCAAGGTGCTGGTGACAGGGGTTAGATTTTTAACAAACTGCTTTACACAGCTCCACTTTAATCTCCTAATGGCATTTTCCCTCTTAATCCCTTGCAGTAAGATGAAAAAAAATATAAACTAGATGAAATTAATATTACGGAATTGGGAACTTGCAAGATAACGGTTTTTTAAAATAAAGTACATTAATTATTACTATATATTCTCAACATAAGAAACATGTTGAATCTTGGCATCAAAATCTGGTTTTGTGTTACAAATATCATACTTTCTGGTGATTACGCAGCTAATGGTTTAGAAGCAAACAATATTTTCTTCAATATAGGGTATTACTCACTATGGAATTACCATTTTCTGTAGCAAATGTAGACCGTCTGTGAAGCTGGTATCTAACTCACCAGCAAATGGAATGGTGCTACCTATCTTTTAAATTTAAATATCAGTAAGGGGTGGGCAGAGGAGTGGGAATTTGAGTTCTATTCCCATGTGTGTCATTTGACTTTGACTGTCACTATGAGCAAATATATGATGATATTCCAGAAGACATCAATTGCCTTATTTATGCTTTATTGTCTAGGATAAAACAGTGAACTAAGAGAAAGCAGTAAACAAAGTCTGCAGTGTGTATGTGTTAAATAGTGCAATAATGACTGGTAGTGTACCTGTAAAATGGGACACTATATTGCTGTGCTTGCAAACATTGTTTTGAATCACAAGCTGTTCCTTAGAATAATAAAATTAGCATCAAATTTTAATCTGTCTTCAAGATGATCAAAACCAGCAAAAAATATTGCGACCTGTACTACAAAGTGAGAGAAAAATATTTTTCCAATGCTTTTTGAGTGATTCAATTAGATTTCTGTTTAAAAAAACAATTAATTTTGTATTCACTATTTCCCCTCTCCCTCGTTAATAGTTTATTAATGACTTTCTATATAATTAAAACTAACTGAAATCTTTGTAAATAGGACTATTTGAAGAAATTACATTATAATGGGCAAAATTATTGATTCTTGTCAGTATGTGTTATAATTACAGTACGACAGCATATGTCATTTTTAAGTAGCATCATTCTGATATTAGAGGTGACTCCACCAATCATTACCATTCCTTATTAGATATTATATTATTTATTTTTTGTGTTACCATAGTACCTAGGAGCCCTCCTCATGGGCCATTGTACTAGCAACTATACAAACAGAAAAAAAGATGGTCCCTCTGTACAAAGTTGAGAACACGGTGTCAGTTTCTCTCTAGTTGTATTTATTGTGCACCTCCTCTCACCCAGATTCCATATAGTCACCGCTGTGTACCTCTCCCACGGTAGCTCCGGCATTCCCGCACTGGTTAGTCATGCCCTTGGACACTGGAGGAAGTGGGGTAGGGGGACTCGGGCCCGCCCACTCTCCCGAGTCCCGACCCAGGACCCTAAGACAGGGAGCCTACTCCCTGGCTAGCGGGTGGCATGGTAACCCCTAAACGCACCCACTCTTGGGTTCCGCAGCCCCGCCCTGGGCCGCTTCCTACCCTGCCAGCTCAGTCCTTTAGCCCCCGGTAGCCTCCCGAGCCCGAGTTACCTCACTCGGTCGCGAGCCTCTCCCTCCCTTGGTCTTCCGTCCTGGCTGCCGTAAGGTCCTTTCTCTTCCTTCCCTTGGGCGGCCTCGGTTCTCCTTTTTAACATCTCGCCATCTCAGTGGGTGACGTCATCCTCCAGCGCCGCCTGGCCGTTGCGCTCAGCCCTGATGTCATCTCCTGGTGCCCCTGGGTCGAGGCGCGCTGCACTGATTTAATCAGTGCGCGCTGCCTGGTCCGCCCGCTCAGCGTCTTCAGCGCTAGTATCTAATCCTGCCTGGGCGCCTCCCTCCCGCGGAGCCAGCGCGGTTTCTCCGGCGGCTCTCCCACAGGCGTCCCTATCCAGGAGTCCCTCCTCCTGGGGTTCCACTCACCCCCCCCGAGTGCGGGGTTGCTGCACCCCGCTACACCCTCCTCCAAGGAGTTTACAATTTAAGTATAAGACAAGAGATGACACAGAAATACAGACAGGCCAACTGGGGGAGAACAAGCGAACAATCAGACAATATTTGTCAGCACAGGGGGCAACTGCCCCGGCATGCTAACATCTTAGCTGTTGTAAAGTTTTTGGTAGGCATCAAGGAGAGTTTTGAGGAGGAATTTAAAGCTGTGCACTGAGATAACTTTGTGGATGTTTACAGGCTTGTGATGACGCACCCCAGTCTGTAGCCAGATGTGACTCCACCAGCCAGTAGAATAGAAGGGTTTATTGCTTCTAAGAGATATAGCACAGCATAGGCTCCATGATGACATAGGAGCCAGGGCAGACAGCCTTAGTCCTCTTTGGGGAAAGGGGTTCACAGGCCCCTGACCCCCCTTGTACTGGACTTAGTCTGCTCTCTTCATGCTTCCCCTAACCAAGACTAAAGCAACTCCCAGCAACTGGTCCCTGAGCCCCACCTCCTGCATTGTCCTGCTCCCAGACCAAAGGTGAATCTTTTGTCACCTGGTCCCCAGGAGGTGAGACATTGACATACTTCCACAGTGAGTCATGCCTGGCCTCTCCCTCCTCATGCAGAGAGAGCTGCAAGGGGGGGAAACTGAGGTACACACACACACACACACACACACACACACACACACACACACACACACACACACACACACACACACACACACACACACACACTACATCAATGACTGTAACAGCACCTCCACTACATCACAAGGCTGCACCTCCCAAATATGTGAGAAGGCAAGGTGGTGCTTGTAACATAAGCAACAGAGGCAGGAATCATGGTCCAACTGGAGGCAAGCACTGACTGCTCAATAGCAAAAGAGTGGGGACTAACTGCAAAGGGCCTTGAAAATGAACACCTGCAGCTTATGCAATAGAGAAGGGGGAGCCCACTGGAGGAATGCAAAAGGAGAGGTGATGCAAGGGTTGTTTTAGCCATGTTGAATTTGAAATGATGGCTAGTCATCCATAAGGAGATCCCAGAGAGAGAAACTGAGATTTTAGTTGCATGCTGTAACTTTTCCTTGAAATGAGGCAGTGGTGTTGAGGTTAATGATATGCATACATCAAGAGTTCCCATTACAAGTGTACACAAACAGAAAGAACACTGGATTTAACACATGAGGTCTAACTATCCTGCCAATTGCATCTTTGATTCAGTGCACAGATGCTGCTGTACTTTTCCAGTCTGCAATTGTCATCTTGTGTTCTTCTTTTCCGATTCCATCTTAGAACCTCACTAATCTGGCTTTGGCTTTCTTCACTTGCCTGGGACCACTCTTGTTTAAGTCCCTAATAATCACCTTTTCCTGGTCAAATCTTGGGACCTGTACTCTGTCCTGATCTGCCTCAAACTCTTAGCTGTCTTTTACATCGTTGCTTATCTAGATGTCTTTTCCTATCCTAACTTTTATGATTACATTTTTTCCCAGCTTGCCTCCTACATGTCAGAACCCTTCCCATTTCATTCAGTGGGACCTCTCCTCGACTTTTCTTGTTTCAGTGTAGATTCAGCACTCCATCCTTGGTCCCCTCCCTTTTTTCCCTCTTTATCTCATTGCTGGGCAAAGTTATCACTTTACTTGGCTTCAACCATTATCTCTGCACCAAGGATTACACAAATCTACCTTTTCTTTCTGTCTCCCTGTAACCAGTCTCACACATTTGACCAAGCTCCCCACTCAGGGTTGCCAATGGATCCTTGTTGAGTTTCATCACTACAACTGGAAGGAGATTTTAGACCATTGCCTTGTTGCTTAACATTTCAGCGTTGTAGCCCATTCTTGAAAGAAAATGGCCCTTTCATGCAGTAGATCTGTGACAAATCTAGTCACAAATGTAAATGGGAAAAGTTTAGAAAAAGGGTCAGAATGAAAGATAAAAATGTGGTGGCCAGATGCTCTGTGTGAGAAGTTCAGTACTTTTTTTTTCTAAGACCAGATAACTGTAAAGTTGGTGAGAGACTGAATTCTATATTTCAGTAAAACTGGAGACTATTACCCATGAAGACTATATATATGGCAGACTAGCACCACCTAGTGGATTATAACTCTAATTTTGTTGCTTCAGCAGCTAGCCAAGTTAGTCTGTACTGGATAAACTTAAAAAACAACAAATGGTCTGGTAGCACTTAATAGACTAACAAAACATGTAGATGGTATCATGAGCTTTCGTGGGCACAGCCCTCTTCTTCAGATGGCTGGAGTTTTGAGTTTAGGATGTGCAGACCCAAAATAAATAGGCGAGAATGGGGGAGGGGGGAGAAAAAAAAGGAAAGGGATGGGAAACAAGGAGCAGAGGGTATGAAAATATCAAAGGGAAAAACAAGTAGGCAGAACTGGTAATCTATAAGCACCTGAAGATTGGATAGTTAAAACGAAGCAGATAAGGATCAAAGGATAGCGATTAGGTAGGAAGGGTACTAATGCAAGAATCTACACAGACAAAGAGCTGTTGGCACCTTCATTGCATGTTAGGTTGATAATATCTCAGCCATCCTTTATCTCAATTGAGAAGGTTATCAGTGGAGGAATTAAATTTGTGGATGAATTGTAATTCTAGCGCCTCTCTGTTATTTTGTTGTACTGGGTGATTTTGTCCCCCTTGCACCCTCAAGAGAATGACTAATGTCATTTTCAAAGGGCTTGACAGGGATTTAGCTGAGTGAAGCCCATGATGAGTCACATGACTAAAATCTGAAGCTGCCTGGTACTTCATCTTTTGGCTAGGGAAGGTTTTGATTCACATGAGCTCTCCAGATGCCAGGGGCCCATCCTGGATATGCCTTGCTTTTCCTCCTATAAGGAGCAGCAGGCCAAGAAAATGGGTTGGTGGAATTCTGTCTCCATGCCACTTCACAGTGGAAACACTCAGCAGGTCATGAGCCTCAGGAAGTGGCCCACAGAGAGCCCAATTGGATATTCCTGATTGCTCCAGACATATTATTAAAGCCTGGGGAAGATACAGGAACTGTGTCTGTTCAACTAGGTGGAACCTCATCTATCTGCTGCTACTGACCTTGTCTCCTCATGCTGCTCCTGAAATTGGTTCCTGATCCTAGCTTTTACTTCTGGGATCTGATACTTGATTTCTGACTTATCTTTGCTTCTTCTTCTGTGATTCAAGGATCGAACTCTTCAGTCACTAAAGAACCTATGAAAATTAAAACCCAGGTAAGAGATTATTCTTGACCCCGAGGGATCGCTGATGATTATGTGAATTTATTGGTGAAAAATGCTTGCAGGCTTCTGGGCATATCTAAAAAACTCAAAAGGGAAATATACATATGTAAAAAACATATCTAAAAAAAGCATATCTAAAAAACTCAAAAGGGAAATATACCTCACAGATATTGCAAAAGGGGGACCAAGGGAACACATAAGCCCCTAATGTAAATACACACACAAAATATAGAAGACATTAAAAAGGAAATAATGCCTGAGCTTTTATAGGCCATAAGCTATATAGAGGAGAGAATTCTAGTTTTATGAGGCCTTGATTAAGCATTACATCCTCATTACTCATCTTACTAGCTTAAGTGGCCTCATGGGAGAAAAGTAAAATAGGGCTAATATCACAAAATATCTTCTGTAGGTATTCATTTAGAATTAAATAACAGAACCTAGCTCTTCTTTAATGTTTTAAATCATTAGATTTCAAAAGGCTTTTTACAAAGGAGGTAAATATCATTGTTTATTTTACAGATAGGGAAACTGAGGTTCCAAGAGGCAAAGGGACTTCTCCAAGGTCATCAAGCAGACCAGTGGCAGAGCTGGGATTAGACACCAGGGCTTCTGCTGTTCAAGCCAGCATACTCTTAAAGAGGATATACTGCCTCTCTGAGTTTACTTCATCTTGAGTCCCTTTGGTGAATGAGTTTTAATAGCAAAAGTGTTAAAGGAAAGTAAATTTTGAGCATGCAAGCTTAAAATTTACTTTCCTTTAACGCTTTTGCTATTAAAACTCATTCACCAAAGGGACTCAAGTAGTCACATTACAAGTGGTGAATGGAATGATGCATTCATGACACAGCAGGGGAAAGATTTAATAAAACCGGTCCTCAGATTCCAGGCACAGAGGCAATTAAATGAGTTAGTTAAGGATCTAACCCTACCCTTTGTAGCTACCATTACACATGTAATTGTTTTGTGTTAACAACTGTGGTGATAAACAGGAAATTGCAAACTAGTGAACATAGGGAGTTAATATAGTTTGGGGTGGGGATGGGTAGTACACTACTCCTGCTGTGTTAAGCACAGTGTTTCCAAAAATTTCAGCTGAGCTTCTGCAAAGAGACAGTTAAACAAGCCATATAAAGATCTAAGAGCATGCTTGGTAGCTAGGATCACATGTACCATTCTCATGTGTGAATGCATTGAAAAATTAAATCTGCACTGAGCACCCTACAATAGCTTCATTTTTCTAGGAACAGTGCTCAGGTTTGTGTGGAGAAAGGGAAAGTGTTTAATATTTTCTAAAATTCTGCAGTCCTAGTTATCTCCTGCTCCCTCTGCCTGTAGAATTAAAGCTCTAGTGGTTTCTTCAAGTCCTGCTGATAATCCTGTTGAGGGAACAGCAACAACACTAAGAAATGTATATGGACAATCTACGCAGCTGAAATATCAAATACTGAATATTTGCAACAAAATGTGATTAATCATAAAGTAAAGAACCTCTCCAAAAATTCATCAATTAAATCTGAAAGTAAATAATCTGCAGGCATTCTGGTAACAGAAAATTTGCCTAATAAATTATATTATGAATGTTTCACTTGGTAAATAGTGATGGCAATAAAAAAATCATAAGTTACAAGCTTTTTTTCCCCCTGTGCTATTTTGAACAGCTTTCTGGGACCATACTGAATAAATGGAAGCTCAGTAATTGCCACATTGGCGCAGAATATTTGTCCACCCAGTCTGAGGATTAAGGTGTTCCCTGCCTCTCCAGTGGCTAATTGTGTAATGTTCATAGCTGGAGGCTTGTCAAGATAAATCATGAGGGAAGTTATAAAAGTGTCAGGGTGAATCTGTCACTAAATCGCAAACTGACTGTGTAGCAAGCAAAATGAATGTGTAAAACTCAGCTTGAGCCTTCATAGGAAATAACACTTATTTTGTTTACTTGGGGGAGTAGGAAACTCAGAGATGGCTCATCAGGTGCTTTTTTTGCTGCAGGATTCTTATTGAGTTTTTGCTCTCCATTAAGTTCATGTGCCTCCTAGGGTTTAACCTTTCAGGCTCTGCAGGAGACTTTTTGAGCATTTGCCTCCCTCTATGCTTCTGACTCAAGTGCAAAAGCCTCAAAATGTCAAGCGTTCCGGATATTAAGCAGTACACCTAATAGCAATGGCCTGGGTTACCCCCTGATAATTGTGACAGATATCCAGTCTTAATTTGGAAACACAAGACTTCAGTAGGTTCTGAAAATTCCATTGAATTTCTTTGCAATAGAAAAAGAAACATTGTGTTTGACCAGAGAGGGAATTCTAGATCTAAAATTTGAATGTAGAAAGAAAAATCACTTTCATGCATTTGCAAGGAAATTGATGCTTGGATCACAAGCCCTTGGTGATCATAGCTGCACAGCCAGTAGGTCTGCCTACAGTTGGGAACAAATTTGTTACAATAATGAACATTTAATAGGGGCTGCGCATCATACAACATACATTTAATAATACACTATAATCTGAATGTAGGCCAGGGATAGTTCAGAAAATGGTACCAGACTACAGTCACGGGGGCCTTACTAATGCTAGTATGAACTATAGTTATGACACTCTACTGCTGTGGTATGTATGAACTGCTATATGTAGCAGAGAGCTCTGTGAGGATAACAACTTGAGTGCCTTTATCTTGACCTAGCTGGGATATAGTGCCTCTTCCTGTTTAACAGGAAATCTCCATCCCCTATTTCCCTTTCTTCACAGAGACCAATTCTGAACTAAAGGAAAAACTATGTAGCACTTTAAAGACTAAACCATCTTGTTAGTCTTTAAAGTGCTACATAGTTTTTCTTTTTGTTTTAGCAAGATCAGACTAACACGGCTACCTCTGTATTACAATTCTGAACTGTAATAGAGATGTAGCCGTGTTAGTCTAGTCTAGCTGAAACAAAAAACAGGACTATGTAGCACTTTAAAGACTAACAAGATGGTTTATTAGGTGATGAGCTTATTACTTATTCTGTCCCTAAATGACTTAATGATTGGATGACAGCCTTGTTTGGCTTTAAGTCTAAGCCCAAAATGGAACCTCCAAACCAGGGAAGATCTTTTTCTACCTGAGGTCGCAGCTATTTCCTTGGGTGTGCTATGCCAGCCAAAGACAAAGGGACAGTTAGCTTCCCATTTTTTCATAGATTCCAGTTTAGGTGGGAACTTGTTCTCGCTCCCACCTTCTGTGGAAAATTACCCTGTCAGACCCTACCAGTTGGGGTGGTCACATGTCTTCCTAAGACCAACTACTGCTTAGAGTTAAAGACAAACAAGGCTGTGAACCAATGGTTAAGTTGACCATCTAGATGTTGAGGTGTCCAAGCTTTGGAAACACCCTTGATGGCTTCCATTTGCTTATTTAAAACCCTAAACCATTCCATACTGTTGGAACAGATTCTGGACACTGTGTATGAAGCAAGCAGAAGAGTTTATTAACACACAACGCTGGTGGAGTGTCACTTCGCTTGTTAGGCTTGGTGAACACTGCCAGACAATAGGTTACAACTAATTATATAGGATGCTTAATGGGCGGATGAAGTGATGGTGGTGGGGTGAGGGGAATCCCAGACCCCTGGACAGGTGCTAATCGTGAGGCAAAAGGAGAGCAATAATCTAAAGGTTACAGAGTGTTTTCTGCCCATAGCTTGCAGAATACCTTATATCTACTTAAGCAAGTATTTAAACAAAGCAGACATCAATTATCAATTAAGTGTTAACTGGCGATGTGTCTGTCAGCTTCAGGAAGGTATCTCTGCACGGATGTGATCCATTGGTGATGCATCTGGGGATTAAAGCAGAGACATTAGGAGTACTTGACATATTCAATGGTGCTAGGAACAAATGCACAATTGTCATGTCCTGTCTCTCATCCTAGGTCGTTAGCTCTACAATGACCTTCCTCCGATGGGCTACGCGGGGATGAGGGGGGGACCATCATGTACTGTGTTTGTGTGCCAGTTCCAGATTTGAAATTTAGAATAGGGGTTCTTAACAGAATATCATAGCCTTCCTCAGAAATTTTTACCCTACACATACTCCATATGTCTAACTTTGCGTACAAGAGTGATAACATATATCAAAATAAGATACACATGTCCAATGACTGAGACGTTAAAATTGATAGGTTACATGAGGTATTTTGTCCAAAGCATCTTTGAGCTATGCATTAGGGCTGTCAAGTGATTAAAAAAATTAATCACGTGATTAAAAAATGTAATCATGATTAATTGCATGCACTGCCTCTTTGAAACGCTGTGGCAGTGTTTCAAAGGGGCAGCGCTGCGGAAGCCCGAGATCAGCTGGAGTCCTCAGCTGACCCCAGACTCAGTACAGCTGCCCCTTTGAAGTGCAGTGGTGGCGTTTCAAAGGGGCAGCACCGCGGGAGCCTGGGATCAGCTGGAATCCCCAGCTGACCCCAGCTTAGTGCAGTGCTGCCCCTTGGAAAGGCTGCCCCGGTGTTTTCAAGGGGCAGCACTGGGGGAGTTCGGGATCAGCTGGAGTCCAAAGTTGACCCCAGCTCCGTGCAGTGCTGCTCCTTGGAAAAGCCGCCTCAGCATTTCCAAGGGGCAGCACCGTGGGAGCTCGGGGTCAGCTGGGGACTCCAGCTGACCCCAGGCTCCATGCAGCACTGCCTCTTTGAAGTGCCGCGGCGGCGCTTCAAAGGGGGCAGCGCAACACGGAGCTGGAGATCAGCTGGGCACTCCAGCTGATCCCTAGCTCCTAATGCGCTGCCCCTTTTAAGCACCAGAGCGGCACTTCAAAGGGGCAGTGCAATGCGGAGCCCGGTGTCAGCATTAACGCCTGTGATTAATGCATTAAAAAAATTAACATGTTAATCCTTCCCTGCGTTAATTGCAGGCATTAATGCACATCAGTTAACAGCCCTGCTATGCATATTTGTATCGATAAATCAATTTCATAAAGCATGTAGAGGGGGAACCAACTCAACATCCTGTCCTTGGAATCCCAGATTCTGGACAGCACAGAAAGGCCTCTGCAGGGCTCAGAGAGGTAGAGGGGGTGGTATCTGTAAGTGGCATAGCATTTCTGCATAGAAAGGGTGGATCCACATGCAAAAGTTCTTCATGTGCAGATCTAGAGGACATGATCTGGTCCTATGGTCTCAGTATGGGTACAGTAATCAGACATAACACCAGTGGACTTGGTGGAGTGACACCTGTGTGAAACTGATATAAAAATAGAATTAGGCTTTCTGTGTGAAATCCTAGCCCATTGAAGTCAATGGCAAAATAGGGGTTAGGGTTTCATTCTCTGTGTATTTTCTTTACTGTCTTTCTGCTTCTCTTCCCCCACTGCCACAGTTCTCTCCTGTCTTCCCATTTTCCTCCTCTCATTGCAAAGCAGAGGTGAGAAGTCCTTTTAATTTCCTTTCTTTTTTGTAATTTGGCTGCAGGTGGCTTTTTGCCTTCATTAAAGTGAACCTCAGTCCTCAGTGGGGTTTCTTCTCTGTCACCAAGTACTTGGCTCACTTGAGTATTCACAAATCCAATTAAGGAGAATAGAAGAAGAGTGTTTGTAAATTGTTACTCAAATTATAAATTATTTGCATAAACTGCAAGTACTGTAGTGGCCAAGAAAACCCAGTGTGTGTCAGTAAATTGATTACAACTTCTAATGTTTAATGTGGAATACTTTGCAGCACTAAACTGAAGGCAGTATATCTTTATGGGCTAATTTAAGATGTGCACAGGTCACCAACTGCCTATCTGTTATTTGGGAAAGAAATTCACATAAATTAAAAATGTTCTCACTATCAGCTTTTGTTTTTCTAGAACAAAATACTTAATTGATAAAACAGACTATCCTTGACGCTTCCTGGTTTATTTTCTTAGTTTGACTTTAAGCAGTATATATTTGCTGTATAAATAATGTATTGTATTTATCACATGCTTAAAAGCTTATCTGAAATTTCTAGCTTGTACACTGGTTAGGTGTCAATAGAAAATTAATTTTCTGGCTGAAAACAAATGTATATTTAAGACTTTTCCTCCTGAAAGCACAGAATGACACTTGTGCTCCCAGTTCTTTGTTACAAGTGTCTGAGGATGAAACTGTTCAGGTAGCAAAACACGTGAACTTTTACACTTTTAATTAAAAAGTCACTAAGAAATAAGTTTTCAGCTTGATCTAGCCAGAGCTACCCCAGTAAACTACCAAAGCAGCCTTTTAATTTATAAGGATCCACAATGATTTCACAAACAAGGAAGTATTCAACATGTTCTTTTTTCATTCGGTTTCTGCAGAAAGTAGTTCTTTAGATATTTCTGTGGTGAAAATGACTTTTTCACCTGTTGCCTCTGCCAAAAGCAATGTGTTCACAGACTGAGCGAAGAAATGTGCGTTAAGACAGACTCCACAGTGCAGTGGTCTCATTATGGACTTAATATCAAGAATGTAGTCTCCATGTGCAGAAAAGCAGAAGCATGTCAGAAAACTGTATGCCATAGTCAACTCCATTTTCAAGAGAGAACTATTGATTTGACAATGCCATACTAGTCACCGAATGGACTTCATTCCTCTAAGCAGAAGGCATTCCCCCTGCTTGCTGTCAGTCAAACTGCAGCGGAGCACACGGCAGTAAGACTGCTGTGGGGAAATTGGCTTTTCATTTCCTGCCAAACTGTGGAAAATAAATCCAAAGTGCATTGGTGTTGATGTGTAATTTCCATGGCCTATTGCAAAGTCAGAGAAATGTGCTAGTTGAACATGTTTGTGTTTGCTCCTTCTGCTCTAGAGAACTTCAACTGGTGTTTTAAATTGCTCAGCCAACTGAGCAAAACTGAAGTGTTTGGACTGCAGGGCTTTGATGCCTTGGAGCAAAGACCAATTTGGTCCTACATGCTCACTTGACCAGGTGGTCAGGATCCATGCTTGATCCCTATACTCTTTCACCATATATTGAGATGCAAGAGAGTAATTCATTTCTAATGTTGAACCGAGTAACTTTATAGTCTCATCAGTTTTTCCCAGGAAAAAGTTGCCATCTTTTACTATGCAGAGCTGATGCCTATGCATTTTCTTATTGAGCATTTCATTAAGTCTGCCACTCAATTGAACACCCATGAACCATTTACACAGGGTCAAATCATGAAAGACTCTCAGTTTTTGTGTCTCAAATGCTAAAAAAGTCATTGCTGGTTTAAGTCGATGGGCAAAGGTGTGAGTTGAGGCTGGATTTATTAGAGACAATTTATCCATTCTGATTTCTAATAGTATGCAGGCTCATCCTAAACTGTATCAGGAAAATCAACATTATATCTATGACGGTGATCTGGCCATGGTCACACAAGCAGGGCCATACCTCACAATTGTTTCATTGCTTCAGAGGGGTAGCTGAGTTAGTCTGTAACTGGGAAAACTTAAACAACAAATGGACCTGCAGCACCTTAGAGACTAACAAAACATGTAGATGACCACGAAAGCTGATGATACCATCTAATTGTTTCAGTGTCAGGTAGGCAAGGGCATGGAACCAGACTAGGATGGAGGGATTAGGTGACTGGGGAATGAATACAGCTGTAGATTCTACAGGATCCAGCTGATACCTAAAATGAGGAATAGGAACAAGAGTAGGGGAAAGGCTGGCCTCAGAAATTGGTGTCTTGACTTGCATATCAGAGACTGAGAAAGGTGAGAATCTTTTTATGTTTAGACTCTGTTTATGCTTTCCATAAAGAGGAAGAAATAGAATATTTATTTCTACAGTGGGAGTGAGTTCTTTTGACATCCAGTAGCCAATATTTATCTTAGCCTCTCTAGTATCACAGCCCCTGCTCAGTATATGTCTCAGTGCACGCTTTCTACAAAAAATTCTGTGATGGGGTGCGGTCAGACCCATTTGGGATTGTTCCCTGATGTGCTGATCACACCACTGACACTCACCTTCTTGCTCTCTGAGGCTCTCTACCACTCTGTTCTTTTGGGCCAGATCCTCTGGTCTCATCCAGACAAGGCACAAAGTTGGGGTCCCCTGAAAAGCAATGCAGACACTGAACTACTTCAGCTCTAGGAGAATGCAGTTCGACTCAGGAAACCAACCCTCAAAAGGGATCAAAACCCCAAATAAATCCATCTTTCTTCTGTGTAAAAGTTTTTTCACACTGAAAGCTCATGAGGATGTTTGCCTGCTCTATCAATGAGAGATATGCACACTGGTCGTTCCACCCCCCCCCCCAAAGGTAACAATTATTTACTTTGGGCCTGATAGTAAACAAAAGCGTTTTTATTAAGTACAAAAAGTAGGATTTAAGTGGTTGCAAGTGAAAATAGACCTAAGTAAGTTATTAAGTTAAAATGAAAAGAAAACGCATAACTAGTGCTAATTCACCAAAACACTTCTTACAAGCAGATTCTTGTCCTAATGAGCTGTTCTTATTTTGGTAAAATCTTTAGGTCAGAGAGTCTTTTACCCTGACAAGGGTCCTGACCCCTATTTGGAGTGTGTTAGGCCAGCCGAAGACAAAGGTCTGATAGCTTCCCATTGCTTAGTCTTTTCCCCAGCTTCCCATTGCTTAGTCTTTTCCCCAGGGAAGGAACCTTTTGCATTACATCTCCCGTTCCATGGAAAACTACTATGGTCAACATGGAATTCCAGTACTAAGTGCTATGGTCACATGTCTTCCTCGGACCAACTACTGCTTAGACTTAGAGGACAAACAAGGTGTTTACAAGTCATTAAGTTGGTTCTTAAGAATTTGGGGAGGGAGGAAGGGGAGGTGGGCACCAGTAATGCCTCCCATTTGTACATTTAAAACTATAAACAGTCTCATACTTCATATTTCTAACTTTATATACAAGAATGATACATGCACCAAAATAAGATATACAGATCCAGCAGATTGTAACATTAAAACTGATAGGTTACATGAGATATTTTGCTTAAAGCATCTTTGAGTTATGCATATTTATATTCATAAGCCAAGCTTTATAAAGCATGGGAGGACAGTCACAAATTCCCTTTCATTTTTGCTGGCTATGCAGGGTGCCTTTTGGCAAGTATCGTATTCTGCAGATGTTTCTACTTTATAAAATGTAGACAGGACATAAAGTTTAAACTGCATTATCTTGATAATTAATTCTGTATTAGCTCACTCATAAATTTCTACCTCCAGCCATTCTGGGACATGTATTATACAGCAAATGTACCGCGTGCGGTAAGAGTCAATGAAGAAATATTTTCTGTGATATCTAGGAATATAGGTTATTGTATATGTTTTAAAAAACTGCCTTTCTTGTAGATTAATTGGTATGGACCATGTGAGAGTAACTCTGACTAGCACTGGGAGCAGAAGGCTCCTTTTTGGTCATCCTGGTAGAACTGCTGCCATGTCTCAGCTGGGATAATCTGATGCACACAGTGAGCACAACTGCTAGATTGGATATCGTCCACTGGTATATGGTCAATAGCAATAGTGACTAGTAACATGTTTTAATTTCCATGTGAAGAATAGATTTCATCCTGAAGGATCTGAGCTACGCTATTGGAAAGCCAGTGGAGTCACTATAGCCAGTAACTGAGGTCAGAATCTGGCCCACTGCATCTGGGGACCATTTCACCTACCTCAGCAATGGGATGGAATACAGCAGATGTTTACACTTCAAACTGAAGTAAGTTGCACTGGCGCAAGCTCTGTTTTACATCAGTGTAGTCCATATATATTGAGGGTTTGTATCTGAGTGATTACATGGGTACCAAAATCTCTAATGCAGACAAGCCCTAATGGCATTTAGTGGACAGCAGTCGCTAATTCAGATAAGTCATAGGCCCCCATGTTCCACACACTTATGAGTATATTTACCTAACAGGACTACTCAGGTAGCAGAGTTAAGTATTTGCAGAACTGTTTCATATTAGTGATTCTTGTCCATTAAAGTTTCATTAGGTCTTGTCCAATGTTCCTTCTAATCTTTTCCATCCATGTGCAGGATAAATTTTATGCACACCCAGTCATGTGTGAATGTGCACCACCCATTGAAACAAAAAAGGTAGCTATGGGGTTGGTGATAATCAGCTAGACAGCATTTGAATCTGTCCTGAGCAGGGACACAAGATCACAGCTTACAGCGAACGCTGGTCTACAGGTACTGAACATGCTCACCTCCTCCTGTCTTCCGCGAGAGTAAAGGGTGCTGAGCAACTTGTAGGATCAGACCCTAAGTGATTGTACTTAACAATTGAAACCTACTTATTTTGATTACCTATTAAATATGCACGACTGACTGTATTCTATATTTAGAACATTCAGATAAATGGTTCCGACTTCAAAAATTAATGTTGCTGTATGTTAGGAATCTTGGTAATGACTTGAATTAAAAGGGAAGTGAAAAATACATATTTCATAAAGACAAGTATATGCCATAGTACCTAATTATGTAACAAAATTCTGTATAAAGTGTCACAAATATTTATATTTTATATGGGTTATGTTGAGCCTTTAGGCTCAGACCTGAACAAGATCTTGCTGTTTCTCCATTTGAGGAGCAGCCCTGGGAAGGATTTGTAACTCTGAGTGGTCGGGAGGAGGGAAGTTATTTCAACTCTTGAAAGGGGGCATCTTAATTGCCTTCAAACATTGCCAGCTGCTCTGGAAGTGAGTGATGGATTAGAATGGGGGTTGGGAAGTGGACCCTTTTTGATGCCTGGTTGTTTTCAGGATGGAGTATCCAGATAGCAGGTGCAAAATATGGATGAAGTGAGCAAGGGTTGGGAGCCTTCCTCCTCCCCCGCTGGGTAGAGTAAGTCAGTCAAGGAAACAATTTGGCTCTTATGTATGTTAGCATATTTACATTATGCAACAATGAAATATAATGCCTGTTGAACCTATAAGGATCATAGGAATTTCCATACTAAATCAGACCAGTTAGCTGGGTTTGCCATGCTGTCTCTGATTAGGATAGCACCATAAGCTTTAAAAGAAAGAGCAAGAAGATAATTATGGAATAACATACTCATAGAAAAGTATCCCTATCTTGAGTTTAAAGTGTAAGGGTTTATTTTCCTTTTAATTTTTTATCCTATGTAATGTAACTGAATATTCTCTTTCTAATGTGAGATTCTTTTCTGAATTCTACTGAGCTATTGACTTCGATGTCTCATGACTGTGAGTGGCACAGGCTAATTGTTCATGTGTTTTAAAGTAGTATTTCCTTTTTTTAGTATTAAATTTGTTGCCTTTCAAGTTCCTTGAATTTCTCTGTCATGTTTAATGAGAACGGGAGCACCTGATTTGCCTTTTTTGGTCTATTTATATGTGGTATACCCTTCTTCACATCCCTCATGTCTCCTTGCTAAATTAAATAGTTCAGTCTTTTCAGTGTGCTTATGCTGCCATCTTTCCAGGCCTCTAGTCACTTTTGTTGACCATAACTAGACCACTTCTATATATTTCTGCCTTATCTTTTTAGACACTGTGACCAGATTATTATTTTATTTCTTTGTATTGCTGAGGTCACTAGGAACCCTAGTTAGGAATGAAGGTCCATTGCTGTAGGTGCTTTAAAAATACAGAGCAAAAAGACAGGCCCTGATCCAAAGAGTTTACGATATAAGACAAGAGACAATAGGTGTATATGGAGAAACCAATGTAGGAGTACAAGAAAACAGCAAAGCAGTATGGACAGTATGATGGACGACTCTTTCAGTACACTAGCAGCCTAACCATTGCCAAGTGTTTTTTTTTTTTTTTTGTGAAAACCACCACAAAGGGGACTTTTGAGGAGGGATTTGTAGGTGCATCACAAGCTATCAGAACACAGTACTCCAGCTGAGACTGTACCATTGATTTACATAATCTTCACTCTGTTATTTTCTAATGCATTCTTTATGCATTCCAACATTTTGCTGGATTTTTTTTATCAGTAATAAGCTTTAAACAGATATTTGACTGAGTGGCTCACAAATGACGGTTGGGCTTTTTTGAAACTCTAAATATATATCAGTTGCTTCTTCTCCATCCTCTTTGTTGCTGATATGCTCAAAGAATTCTTTCTGATTAGAGCGGCACAAGTTTCCCTTTTTTAAGCTGTGAAAGGTATACATTACTATTTATCTATCTTATGATTTTGCCCATATGCACCAGTCAAGATCCAGGCTCCATTGTGCTGAACACTGTACAGATGTATAATAAATGACACCCCCATACTTCATCATATCATGATAACCTAGGTGCTTTATAATTCTGATTTTAATGATCATTTCAATAAGGGTTTTTTTTTGTTTGTTTTTGAAGTAGGACTCCCTGATCTGCACATCCCAAGGCCATTCCTTATATCATTCTTTGGACTTAATTACATGTACAACTTCTTGGTCTTGGATATTTGCATTTGTGCAGTGATAAAATAATGATTCTCTCCCCCCCCCCCCCAAACACCTAACTTTAATGTGATAAGATTTAGTGGAATATGATTTGATTTATTCAGGTACCATTTGATTTTATAGAACCTTTAGTATTTAAAGTTGATCAAATAAATTTAAAAACTGAGTTATATATTGGCATGGGGTTAATACATAGGCAAATATAGCAGTCTTGGCTCATACTCAATCCTCTTTTGGAATTCAGTGGCACACTGAATGGTTACAAGGGTCCACCTGTGAGGTGGAATTGCATGATCTGGGCCTAAGTTTGTAGTTTTTTAAAAAAAGTCTTTTTAATATTGTGGGAATAATTTTGTTTCCATAGTTACACATGTAAGCCTTTAATTACAGCCACAATTAAACCCACATAGGCATGTATCTGACAATACGCACAAATCAGACATCTAAATGAATACAATTGTGGGCTCATAATTGCAATGTCAACACTGGAGTCTTGGTTGAAGGCCAAATAAAATTAGGCCTCTTTTATTAATAGTGGCATTACAGTCAACTCTCAGAAAAGGACAATGGACTCTAACTTACGCTGTTACTAGAGATGTTACTTGGTCTAGTATCTTAAACACAGAATGGTGTCTGCTTAGTCCTACAAGTGACACTGTAGTATTGCTCAGTGACACTAAACCCTGTGCAGTGCTTGAACCTATTACTTAATAGCCACAGGTGACAGCGATATAACAGAACCAGCGTCACAACCATGCAGATCCAAGTATGATTTGCAGCTCTATTATTTAATAGATGTAAATTCGTCCCTGTCAGTTTCTCTTCTGCTGCTCTTTTTAGTCTCTGACAGTCACTATCAAAGCATCACTGGTACAGCCTGCCCTTGGTTCAGTAAAAGGCCCTCAAGACAGAGCCTACATATCACAGCAAAACCAACAGCAGAAAAAGTAAGGACATTTAAGAAATAAAAAATGTATTTGGGATCCAGATCTAAAAAAAAATCCCCTAGTTTGAGGCTTAAAATTGTGTTGGAAACAGACGTGCTGGGATTTGTAAAAGAGCAGTTCAAGCAGCCTCCTATGAAATTCAATTCTTTTTTAAAGCACAATTGACAGAAAACCCTGAGCCTGTCATTAATCTTTCTTATCCAGAAAAGGGCCAGATTCTCTTCACAGCACACTTGGCAGTATCTTCATTGACTTGCAATGAAGTTAGCAAGCACTGGAAAGTGAAAGGCTGTATCATGCTGTGGGGGACCCTGTCCCTCACCCTCTAGCAATCCTGTTTGCATAGCTTCTGTCAATGGGCTGCCATCTTCAGGAGACATTTATGCCATTTTCAAGGTGGCTGTAGGCAGTTTCTCCCAATGCTTTCAATATTGAACCAGCAATTGACCTATGCCATTGTCAAAATTACAGAATGATAAAGCCTGAGAAATTGGATGGATATCATGGGGCAACTGTATGCCTTTTCAGGTATCAGACAGGTTAGGATTGAGTGGAAAAGCTTATGTGAAAATTCTTTCCAATTTTTCCTGAACAGTTTAGGAATATGGCTTACACATGCTGCTGTTCCTTCTCCTCCCTGACTCTATAGGCACTGGAGATCTAGAGCTGGGAGGTCTAGTGCTGAATTTCTCTGGAAATTCTGAAAAAATTGAAGAATTTTTTTCCAAGTCATACTGAAAACAAACTTTACTGGAAATTTTTGAGGAATCAAAAATGTTTTGTTTCAGCCTGAGTGGGAACATTCACTTTGGGGTTTAATGCTTTCACTTATGCTCATTGACTTCTTGACTTAAGTTGATTTACTCTAATCTTCCTGAGTATCCCAGTGTAGACATTTGCTAAGAAGCATAAGGAGTATATAACTGTCCACTCTCCAAAACAGCCTTCATTCTATACTGTGGCTTCTGTAAAGGATCAGATATGCAATTCACTGTCTTCCATGGAGATGCAGCTAATTTACATAACACTTATTTACATAATGTTACTTTTTGCATCCCCTTTACAACATCTTAACAAATTGATGCTGTCTGGGCCTCTGTAAATTGTGTATTATACTTATCTATGTCAGCGTGTTACTGTATTAATTTGAAATGCATGATATGAGGGCAACTGTGTGTTGTTAAAATGAAAAAACGCTTTAACTCAGAGTTTTTAAATGCTCTAATGGGTTCCCTCCACCTTCTCAACTCAGATGTATATTTACTGTTTCATTTAATTGTGGTCCTTTTAAAGTTACACTCTTATGGTCCTTAAGAAACACATTAATAATTAAGAACTAGTGCAGACGGAAAGTTAGCACTCAGTGTATATAGGTTTTCAGTGTAGTAACCATAACTGAATATAGCTATTTGCACTCCATAAGGATGTTCCTGTTACTTGAATGAAAACCTCTTCTCTTTTAGTAATTGCTTCTTATGAACTTGCACCAAAACATCAGAGCCAGACTTGAATCTGATTGTTCTGCTTTGCTATGTTTCTAAATATGCAGAATAGTGGAAAACCTGGATTTTGAGCAGCCAAGTTAAGAAGATCCTGATTTAGGATCTGCCCATTACTGAGAAATAAAGCTTTAGTACAAAGGTCAGATCCATTGCTAGTAATTGCAATGAACATCAGCTCACAATTACTTTTCTTTTACAGATGAGTTCTCCAATTTATCTATGGTGTCTGCCACGTCAGCTGTCAGCTGATCAAATTTATACTTGTTAGGCTTTTATTTTCAGCAGAAAAATGGGTAAGTGTGTGGCATCTTTTCATTTTCCTTTTCGTTTTATTTGTGTGTTTTTTTTTTTTTTGGTCACAAGTCTGAATGATTTAGGTAAAAGAAATGTTTATCTAGCTAGTGTGCTTGAGAACAAATAGCTCTGAAATGTCTCCTGATCACAGTGTAATTATGCCATCTACTGTTCTCTTTCTAGTATCACATTTGAATTGTCTTGAAGTCTGCTCAGTGAGCACACTTAATATACTGACAGGTAATTTATAGCCAAGCTGTATTTCTAGGGAAGTAATGTCCAGCTTTTAGCATGAGGAAAGTATGGAACACTTTTTTAAAGTACATATTTTAGTGAATCATTAAACATCAGTCATTTTCGTCATGCCTTCTTAATCCCTTGCCAAACTTTTCAGTGCTAAAGTCCTTAAATATAAATGTACCAATTGGTTTATTACTTTTCTCTTTTATGATTCAGTCCCAGCAGACCAAGGTAACATCCAGATTTGCAGAGAACTGCACATTAATCTAACTAGATTCTGCCAGCATGTGACATTGCAATGCAATACAGACAGCTCCGGAAGGACAGTCAGTAGAAAGAAGTGATGCAAAGAAGAATTCCTTCCTTTGTTGCTTCAGGAGAACAAAAAGTGTGGTTCTGAATTGCTGAAATAAAGGGCATCCTGACAGAACTTAATTCATTCAAATGGCTACTGTTCATAGTCCATTGATTTTTCAGTTGATGGTTTAAATTTAATTTAAAATTTGTTAATACAGGTTCAACCTCTCTAGTCCAGAACTCTCTGGGCCAGAAACATCCATCATCCAGGATGATTTGAGTAGCTGATGTCTACTTTTCATGGTTGTGGCCAAGTTTCCCACAATCCCATAAAGTCTGTTTACAGCCACTAGTCCTGGCTCTCAATATTCTGGGCTGTTGTTTAGCTCTAATTTACCCCTCAATGTCCTCTAACAGCCCAAAGAGCAGTGGAAGTGTTGGTAATGCTTCTAGATAATATTGACCTCCCATGGTCCAGAAAATTCTCTGGTTCAGAACTAGTCAAGTCCCAAGGGTGCTGAACTAGAGAGATTCAATCTGTACAAGAAATTAAAAATGAATATAATATGGCACTTGGAACTCATGTTTTTGAAACACTGAAATATAGTGATGTTGGGGTCATGTAAACAACTAGAGAGGCCTAAAGGACACAAACCATCTTAGAAGTCCCAAAGTTCTGCCTATTTTTTTTCTTTTACCCCTTTAACCCTCAAAGTCTATCCTCCCAGCCAAAGCTGGCTGTGGGCCCTAGAGTATTGTTTCTGAATTTGAAATATCTCTTCAGAATATGTTTCCCTTCCTGTGATGCGAAACACTCGTTACATGGTTTCCCAGCACCTGCTTCTGATGAGCTCAGGAAACAAAGGGCTGACCTAAGTAGGCATTATGCTCCACTGCTTGGAAAGTTAGATGTTCTGGGTTCTATTCCCAGCTCTACATTGACTTGCTGCATCTCATTGGAGAAGTCTCTTAACTTATCTCCTAGCCCTCCTTTGTAAAGCACCTTGGGCTCTGTGGATGAATGGTGCTAAATATTATTGTTGTAACTAGAGTCAAACTTGTATCCACTGGGCAGGCCATATGGCAGTATTTCATATGACTGAGAGCTATATTAGTAGTGAACATAATAGGGAGAAAGTTCCTTATGACAGGGAAAATGATGAATTATGGAAGTCCGGAGAACGGGGGATTTATAGTAGGATCCTTGCAAATAAAGTTTTGGGGAGTGTCTGTAATCAAATGAATAATCTAGTGGGATTAGCAGTGAGGGTGAGGATTTTCCTTTTGTTTGCAAACTTGGAGATCCTATTTTTGTTTATTCTAGGATAGTGGAATCTACTATATATATTTGAGAGAGTTCGTGAGTGAGCGAATGAGTCTGTCCATCTGTTTGTTTGTTCATGAACTCCTCTTAAATGTAGGAGCTTGGACCACCAAATTATGTATGGAAGGTAAAGGTTTGATTGTGTGTGTGGGGGGGGGTGGTTGCTGGAGCTCCCCCCCCTCCATGTGTACAAGAATGCATAAAACCATACAGAAGAGAGACAGAATCACCTGGCCAGGGACTGTGCCCCCCCTTTTGGGGACTGCCCCAACCCTGAGTCTTTCCCCACCATGAACCCTTTAGGGAGGACAGGGGAGGCTGCCGTTCTCCCACCCCACTTGTACAGGAACATTGCTCTTGGTCAGGGAGAAGGGGTTAGTGCACTGTTTGCTCCATTCCTCACTCTGGTTGAAAAATGCAGGGGGCAGACAAACCTGGACCTGCCCCACCCAGGGGACATGCACCCCTCGCCTGGTTGTGCTTGCTGGAGCTGTAGCAGTGATGGAGAGGCAATTCTCACCTGTCCCCAAGCTGCTGCAGTGAAAGAGGACTAGAATTGTCTCTTTCCCTGGGTCAGCCTGCATACTGAACCCCTCATCTGCAGCCCTACCCCAGAGCAATGATTTAAATGAAGAAAAACAAAAAATAATTGAGCTAAGAACCCAAGAAATGCTGGGTAAATCTTCTAGTAACGGAATACATTTTTTATTTTCCAAGTTTCCTCTGATCATTTGTGGCTTGATCTGAAACATAAATAATTCTTACCCCATTCTTAGGACTATTGGGAAAATTTTAATTTAAAAAAGAATCTGCAAATCCCTATACATTTTCAGAGGAAAAATACACTTAGAAGCACAGTGCAAACCAGCCCCTGTATTGGAAACATATACACGAAAGCAGGTGGTATGTTAGTCTCATCATGACAAATATATTTATGCCAGCAAGCACAATCTCATTTACAATGCATACAAGAGCACAGAATAAGTAAATTTATATTGCAAATATAGATAAAAGAAAATGGAAAATCCCACTAGAGCTGGTCCTTGTCAAATAGGGAGATTTTCTGGTGTTTGGGGAACCAGCTCCAAACTTCCTCAAGGAATAACAGGGGATTAGAATAGAGCAAATAGGTAGGGGAGAGTGCAAGGTAACAGTGAGATAAAAATCGGTTTATGGTCTAACTGCTTCCTGGACTCTTTACAGCTCTATGTATATTGTTTATTGAAACTGTTCCTCTGAGGCAGGGTGACATCTATTATGTACCTGCCCTCATGAAAGCTAGGGGCAAGATTTTGAGATCTTTAGCTGATTACTCCTTATTCAGTTGCTGTGAGCACTCTACTGACCAAGTCAATGCTGCTCTGATCCATGAATTCAGGCTTCTCATGTATCTTGGCTAGTGCTCCCTATTAAAACAGAGGTGTTATACCAAACAAAGAACAAGGGACCCTCTGGCTTTCATTTAATAGAAGTTTCTTTTTTAGTAACTTTTTTTTATTTCTTACACTGGGAAGTACCTTTAACAAAAATCTGAAACTATGAGATACCCACACTAAGGCTTGTCTTTACTCTGAGGAAGATCGATGCTGCTATGATCGATCTTCTGGAGCTTAATTTAGTGAATCTAGTTAAGCCTTGCTAAATTGAACTCAGAGTGTGCTCCTGCTGGCATTTCGTACCCCGGCTCTTGCGAGGAGTAAGGGAAGATGCCAAGCTTGGCTTAAGGTAAGCCGTCTCCAACTACGTAGAATACGTATCTGGAATTGCGTACCTTAAGCCAAGCTGCCAGGTTTAGTGTCGACCTGGTCTAAGAGAAGGAGCTGTCAGAGTTTCCAAAAATAGGAAACATACCCAGCTGACAGAAGGGAGGAAAGAATGAAGGGATAAGTTTTATGGAGCATTTCAAATGTGGTTACTGCATCAGAATGCATCTGATGTTTCATAATGTAGAAGGTCTGATCTTTTGTGATTCTCACTACCCAATGCAACCTTTGCCTGAGCTTTCACAACCCACATGATGAACTATATAGAAACTCCAATATGGTATAGGAATGTGAAATTAGAATTCCTTGATTGTATTATGATAAGAGTTTTAGTGACTATGGCTTTGGTATGGTACTAAAAGGAAAATAACAGCACAACATAATTTTATGGAAGAGCCAAGATCACTGAGCAAGTACGGTTGCTTTTAGTGCTGATATATATTTTTTCTCTCTCTGTCCATACACAGCCTCTTCCTACTTGCTGAAATTCTGAATTTTATTGTATTTCCATTGACTGGCTGCCAGGATATCTACTAATGAGGGCAGTGGGGATCTGGAGCTGGCTTAGTTGAACATATCCAATAAGCTGTTAGTAGCTTCAGCAGATGCTTTTTTAAAAATTATTTAGACTCAATAGATTTGCCTCTTAGGAGGCAAAGAAAGGCCTGGAAACTAGTTTCTAGCAGGATATGGGCAAAGTTTGTGTAAGAAATGGGTTATTCAGATCTAAGCCAGGAAAGATTCACCTGAACAAAATGAGCATCAAACCATTTTTTGTGCCATAGATTGCTTAGAAGAACTTCTCCTCTTCTACCTGGCTCTGTTCCAATCTTCTGTACTTAGTGAAGGCTTAGATGAAGACTCTGAGCCAGGGGATGTGCAATGATAACACTAGCAGTAGAACTTAGTGGTTGATGAGAATTTTTGGCCCTGACTTTCTCACCAGTAGGAAGAACAGCACCAGCATTTGACAGGTAAGAAGATGATGTATCCCAGGTGGAAATCACCAATTTACCTCTACTCCTCTTAAAAAAGGGTCATTTTCCCTGCCAGTTCCTCTTGGGAGACACCCCCTCCTCCCCAAAAACTTCTCTCCAATATAGTGGAAGGGGCAGGACACTCTCCTCCTTTGGGGAACCATGAAGAAATATGCACATTTAGGTGATGCATACAGTTTCTTTTCCAAAATCTGTTGTAAATGCAGTAGATGCCTAAAATTTTTTAAAGAAGAAACTTCCTGACCTCAAACCCTTTCCCCCCCTCCTTTTTACATCATAAAGATTCTCTATTGTGGTGACATTTTTCACCTTGGTAGAAATTGGAGTGGGGAGCATCAGGGATGTGTCCCTACTGAACTACGTAGATTGTGTATGCATACAAACACCCTTTGTTTTTCTGGCTATGACCCAGCGTGGGGGACAAATTATAGGTCCATTTCTTTCTTGTATCTCCTTGTTATAAGCTGATACCTCCAAGATTTCTGAAGACAGACACTGAATTGGATGACCTCCTCCTATTTTGACCATTGATTTTACTGTGCCGTGATTTGCTGGAGGTGATGGCTATTTTTGTGCACGCAGGTTACAGCTTTGCAGGCATTCATGGAAGTTTATATTAGAATTTGAGGGTTTGTAGACATCTGAGACTTTCATTTTGTGAGCACTGGAAGACAATACATTGACTGTCTGCTTCAGGGAGCTGTATCACAGCAGGCACAGATCATGCTCAGGGAAGGTAGTGGTAGGGATCATGCTTAGGGAAGGTAGGGAAGTGCCTCACAAACTTGGGTACTCCAGTGAAGCATCACAATTGTTTAGTGGATTGGTCTTAGGGTTAGGAGCTGGGAGCTCTTTAGTTCTTTGGGGCAGGGCAAATCACTTAGCTTCTCACCATCAATTTTGTCATCTAAAAATGGGGATACTATTTCCCTACTTGCCAGCAGTGTTGTAGGGACTAAAGGGCTGCACAAACATTAAAAATGGGAAGTTAATAGTAATAGCTCTTTTGCACATGAAAAAGTTCACATACTGGCAACAGTCCCAAACTACAGAACACTACATAGCAAGCCCTTCAAGCAGAGCCTTTTTTCAACGTAATCGGCAAAGATTTTACTAAAATCCAGCCTCTTGTTGTATACGAGACCTTACCATTACCCAAAAATTACCAGAGGTTTGATCTGTGCTATGACCCATGTATCAAAAGAAAAAGAAAGAAAAAAAAAAAGTATTTTTCTTCAGGCTGTGCAGTGTTCTGAATGTAACAAATCAGTGCTTGTAGCTCCATTTCAGATGCTTTTCAATATAAATGAAATTTCAAGATGCTCGGGCCTCTAAAGAGCTATTTAGAATTTCTAGGGATTGTATGTTCTGATAACGGACTCCTGTTTGGAAAGTTTTGGTGAATGATGGTTATTTATTCTTGTTGCTGCAGCACTCACTGTTTTCGCTGCAAAACAAGTACACATAAAAAAGACAGTTCCTGACCCTGAAGAGTTTATAATGTAGGTAAGGTGAATACAGGCGGATGAATACTGGTAAATGCAGACAGATGAGGAAGCACAAAGAAGCAATACTGGTGAGCATGATAGGCCATGGCCTCATCACATCAGCTGCTTAAATGTTTGTCAAGGTTTTTACAACAAGAGTTCTTTTTAAGGAGGGATTTAGAAACATTTCTTTATTTGCAGTAAACAAAGAGGCTTACATTCCATCATTTGCAACCATACTAGCTTCCACTCTCATGCTTCCTCTTTAAGGGTCATTTCGAGACTTTGAAGCCAGCAGCTTTCAGCACAGACCTCTACTACTTCAGCTGAAGGAATAATTTTATAAGAGCTAGCACCAAAGTGGAGCTTGACATAAACTTCACTAGTGGCTCATAAAAGCAACGAGGAATCTTGTGGCACCTTAAAGTATATTTATGCCTGCCTCTGTAATTTCCACTCCATACATCTGACAAAATGGGTCGTTGCCCATGAAAGCTTATGCCCAAATAAATCTGTGAGGTTATGTCTACACTACACGCTTATTTTGAAATAAGTGCATGTCTACACAGCAAGCCCCTTATTTTGAAATAATTTCAAAATACTGCGCTTTTTACTCCAACTTCTGTAACCTTCATTTCACAAGGAGGAAGGGAAGTCAAAGGAAGAGTGTTCTTCCTTTGACTTCCTGATGTGTAAACACTGCCAAAGTTGAGTTAAGGTACTTTGACTTTAGCTATGCCATTAACGTAGCTGAAGTTACATCTCATGACTTTAGCCCACAGTGTAAACATATCCCTAGATTCCTTGTTGTTTTTGTGGATACAGACTAACTTGGCTATCTCTCTGATGCTAGTGGCTCATGTAACCTATGTGATTTTACAAAAGTATTTTAATTTCAGTCCAAAACAAAAGCAATGGAGAGCAGGAATGGATTTGTTTTGAAGCATCTGTTCTATATACTAACTCAGTCCCCTGCTCTGCTCTATAAAGCAGATCTTTATAGAGTAGAGCAGGGAACTGAGCTAGTAAAGTCTAGGAGATTGTGGAAGTTACTAAGCATTCTTGGTAGTTTTTTGTGAAGCCATCTAGAAAGCCACTGTTACCAGTAGGCAGTTCTTTATGTCTTACACATCCTGGGTCTGAGACTTAGCCAATCAGAGCTTGGGATGTGGTGGTGAAAAGGGAAATGTATTATACAGGAGCTATTATTAGGTACAGGTGAGTTAGCTGCTGATGGTGTAAGGGCAGGATGTGTGTCTGCTGTCATAGTGGCTTTCCACATCTATATCATTTTAGCAAGAGGCAAAATTTCCTGTCTCACCATGGCATGTCAGCTATTACAACAGGATAGAATGCTGCTAGCTAGAGGAATTGGCTGACTAGGCTTTCTGTTTGCTGGGAAGATGGAAGGTATAACAGTTTAATTTCAATTCTGAAGAATCCAAGGGACCAGTGTTTCTCAAAGTGGGCTGCGGGCCTGCTTTGTGAAAGCTGCTAATAGACCACCCCACTTTGTTTATGTAAAGTCTCCACAGTCACGGAGCCTCATGGCTCCAATTGGCCGGAAATGGCCAACCAGAGCCAATATGTATACATGTTAATACATAAGCCAATACTTCTTCCCTTTTCCCCCATGCCTATCCTTCCTGCAAGCTGTTCTCTTCTATATCAACATTCCAGTCATGTGTACTATTCCACCAAGACTCTGTGATATCAACTATATCATCATTGGGTTTATTTACCCGCATTTCAAGTTCTTCCTGCTTATTCTCCATTATTCTCTCATTAGTATATAGACATCGAAGATACTGTTTTTGATTTTCCCCCCAATTTGATCTTGTCTCTCCTTTATCCAGGGGAGGGCAAATTCTGGATCCAGTCTGTCGCGAGAATCACAAGTCCGATGATGAATACCCAAGGGGGGAAGGACAGAACCAGGTGGACAGTTTTATCAAATAAAAATTATTTATTTATGACAGTGGTGAATTTATAGTATTTATTCTAAGATTTTTAATAGACTGTGTTAATAATGAACTTACAGTATTTATTATATTTATTCTATGGTTTCTAGTAAAACGTGTCAGAGATATAAGGATGGGAATGGCAAGGGGAATAGTCTCTAATCTTAAAATATCCAGCTACAGTAATAAAATAACACTGATAACTACAAACTCTTATGTACTACCCAAAAACAACTACAACATTAAGCTTATACAACAGGAAAAGAAATCAAATCATACATACCAACTTACACAGCACACGGAACATTACAAAGATATCGGTTCGGTTGCGAAGGCCTTGGTTACGCCCGAGAGTCGGGGGAAGTGGCTGGTCAGTTGATCAGGCTGGCAGCGCTTTGAAGTATACGAGAAGGCACACGCACGGTGGTACGTGTGTTGCGAAGACCTCCTAGAGCGAACTGTGCCATGGGTATTTATCCCCAAATCTGCACATCGCTTTCCTGCGCTTGCATATTACCATATATGGCCCAATGGTCACCAAGTGGGGGGGGGTCTGTGTCCCAGGGGTTGGGCCGAAACTGTGCAGGTTTCATGCGACCAGGTAAGCCCCGCAGTTCTCATGCCAAGGTGACGGGTGGGAGAGTCTGAGGCTATTTTCCCCTTTTCACACCTTCCCTTTTTCTAAAGGCAATGGTATGCAGGAAGGGTGCGGCCGGTTTCTCTCAAGGAGTACTGCAGCCCACTATAGCAAGAGCGACCTGGCCAAACTTTTTTACTGGGGGAGCAGTTTCTTTTCTCTAACACAGTCCACAGAGGTCGTCCCTGGCGGTCCCCCACCTCTATGTTTACCTGTGCTTATGCAGGTATCAGATGATCACAGCTCTTGTTGGCCGCGAATCGCCAATTGCAGCCAATATGAGCAGTGGGAAGCGGCGTCCTGGTCTGTGCCGCTTCCCGCCACTCACATTGGCTGTGAATGGCTAATGTGAACCTGTCTGATACCTGCAAAAGTGCAGGTAAACATAGTGGCGGTAAGGACTCCCCTAGTGGGCCAAGTTGATCTTGGCAGGCTGCCAGGGACTAACTCTGAGAGGGTGTCGCTTTTTTATTGCCCATCCCTGCTTTTATCCCTGAGATTACAACTCATGCTCTCCACGATTTCTGCCCCTTCTCCCAAGTCTCCATGTTTTTGACTTACCTATGGGCTTTGGTGACCTGCTCCATTCAAGCCTAGTTTCAAATCCTCCCCATAGGTTAGCCAGTCTGTATCCAAATATGCTTTTCCCCTTCCTTGATAGGTGGACCCCATCTCTAGTTAGCGTCCTTCTCCCTGGCATAGCATGGGGGTAGTAGTCAAAGGGCCAGATGATCCTTGACAACCGCTTTGTAATGTCTCAGGGTGTGTCTAGACTACAGGGTTTTGTCGACAAAAGTGGCCTTTTGTCAACAAAACTATACCTCCACCCGATCCCAAGGCCATGGCGATGCCAGGACACAGGAAGGTGGCAGGACCCTGCGATCAGGGAAGCAGCGGCCGACTTGAACCCGCTCCCCACTCCAGGTTTTCAGTCCCCTACCACTCCAGTTAAAGGTCATTTCAGTTATATAACAAAATCTTTATTTTTGAGTGAAAGATTTACCTTTACACATTTGAACAGTACACAGAGAATTTTTTTTAAACAGTTAGCACATTTTCTTTACTGATAGTGTGTCTAATAAAAAACTAATGTCTGTTTACAAAGAACACTGGGTGTGTATGTATTCTTTATGGGAAGAGGGTGAGGGTAGTGGAGGGACAGGTAGGGGAGGCCAGGCCAAATCCCCCATGGGGGAGGCCTTGGGGAGAGTCAGTGGGCTCCTTCTGAGAATCTCTCCCTCAGGGCCTCTTGGATTTGGACACCAGCCTGGTGAGCCTGGCGGATGGCAGCCGTCCGGGGCTGCTGAAATGGCCTGTCCTTGCCATCAGCACCTGTCCCTCACCCTGGCAGGAAGATCTCCCCTCTCCTCTCCACCAGGTTATGGAGGGCGCAACATGCAGCCACCATCTCCGGGATGTTGCATTCGCCCATCTCCAACCTTGTGAGGAGGCAACGGAACCTCCCTTTCAAACGGCTGAAGGCGCATTCCACCTGCATGCGAACTTGGCTAAGATGCGTGTTGAAAAGCTCCTTGTTCGCATCCAGGTGGCCGGTGTAGGGCTTCATGAGCCACGGCATCAGGGGGTAGGCTGCGTCGGCCACTATGCACACCAGCATCTACACGTCCCCGAGTGCAAGGTGCCGCTGTGGGAAAAAAAGTTCCTGCCTGCAACCTGCAGTACAGGTAGAAGTTCCGGAATATACAGGCATCATGTGCCCGCCCGCCCCCCCCCCCCCCCCCCGGCCACCTGATACAAATGTCCATAAAGTGTCCCTGGTGGTTGACCAGGGCCTGCAGCACCATCAAATAGTAGCCCTTCCAATTTATAAATTGGGCTGCTCGATGGGGCGGTGCGCGGATTGGGATGTGTGTCCCATCGAGGGCTCCTCCGCAGTTCGGGAATCCAAGGGTGGCAAACCCAGCAATGATGTTGTCCAGGTCTCCATAAGAACATAAGAATGGCTGTACTGGGTCAGACCAAAGGTCCATCTAGCCCAGTATCCTGTCTGCCGACAGTGGCCAGCACCAGGTGCCCCAGAAAGGGTGGACCGAAGACAATGATCAAGCGATTTGTCTCCTGCCATCCCTCTCCAGCCTCTGACAAACAGAGGCCAAGGACACCATTTTATCCCCTGGCTAATAGCCTTTTATGGACCTAACCTCTATGAAATTATCTAGCTTCTCTTTAAACTCTATTATAGTCCTAGCCTTCACAGCCTCCTCTGGCAAGGATTTCCACAGGCTGACTACACGCTGTGTGAAGAAGAACTTTCTTTTATTAGTTTTAAACCTGCTACCCATTAATTTCATTTGGTGTCCTCTAGTTCTTCTATTTAGGGAACTAATAAATAACTTCTCTTTATCGGCCCTCTCCACACCACTCATGATTTTATATATCTCTATCATATCCCCCCTCAGTCTCCTCTTTTCTAAACTGAAAAGTCCGAGTCGCTTTAACCTCTCCTCATATGGGAACCATTCCAAACCCCTAATCATTTTAGTTGCCCTTTTCTGAACCCTTTCCAAGGCCAAAATATCTTTTTTGAGGTGAGGAGACCACATCTGTACACAGTATTCAAGATGCGGGCGTACCATAGTTTTATACAGGGGCAGTAAGATATTCTGGGTCTTATTTTCTATCCCTTTCTTAATAATTCCTAGCATCCTATTTGCCTTTTTGACCGCCGCTGCACACTGCGTGGAAGTTTTCAGAGAACTGTCCACGATAACTCCAAGATCTCTTTCCTGATTTGTCGTAGCCAAATTAGCCCCCATCATACTGTACGTATAGTTGGGGTTATTTTTCCCGATGTGCATTACTTTACACTTATCCACATTAAATTTCATTTGCCATTTTGTTGCCCAATCACTCAGTTGGGTGAGATCTTCTTGGAGTCCCTCACAGTCTGCTTCTGTCTTGACTATCCTAAACAGTTTGGTATCATCTGCAAACTTTACCACCTCACTGCTTACCCCTTTCTCCAGATCATTTATGAATAAGTTGAACAGGATTGGTCCTAGGACCGACCCTTGGGGGACACCACTAGTTACCCCTCTCCATTCTGAAAATTTACCATTTATTCCTACCCTTTGTTTCCTGTCTTTTAACCAGTTCTCAATCCAAGAAAGGACCTTCCCTCTTATCCCATGGCCATGTAATTTACACAAGAGCCTTTGGTGAGGGACCTTGTCAAAGGCTTTCTGAAAATCTAAGTATACTATATCTACTGGATCCCCCTTGTCCGCATGTTTGTTAACCCCTTCAAAGAACTCTAATAGATTAGTAAGACAGGATTTCCCTTTACAGAAACCATGTTGACTTTTGTCCAACAAATTATGTTCTTCTACATGCTTCACAATTTTATTCTTTACTATTGTTTCGACTAATTTGCCCGGTACTGAAGTTAGACTTACTGGTCTGTAATTGCCCGGATCGCCTCTGGAGCCCTTTTTAAATATTGGTGTCACGTTAGCTACCTTCCAGTCATTAGGTACAGAAGCCGATTTAAGGCTCCAAGACGGACAAGCCTTTTCAGCAGCTCCGCATTGATGGCCCTCACCACCTGCAGCATGAGACAAATAGACAGACAGAAACCAGCAAGTTAGACAGGTTACCTAAGCGCTGGGAGGGGACCCTCCCGCCCCCACCCCTCCACCCATCCCCTTGTCAGGATGCTCCCCTCCCCCGCATCAGTGCAGGGATGGCCGAAGAGCGGCCTCCAAGTGCCACTCCATCCCCCACTCCACCTTGCCCTTGCCTGGTAGTCCCGCTTTCTCAACCCCCCCCACGCAGCAGGGCCTGTCCCCCGAAAGTGACTTACCTCTATCAAGATGGCCCTGACAGTAGACCTCCCCACGCCAAACTGGTGTCCCACAGAGCAGTAGCTGTCAGGAGTGGCCAGCTTCCACAGGGCGATTGCGACCCACTTCTGCAGGGGGTGGTGGGCTGCAGGTGGGTGTCCTGGTATTCCAGAGCAGGGGTGAGCCAGGCACACAGCTCCAGGAATGTGGCCTTCCACATCCGGAAGTTGCGGCGCCAGTGGTTGTCGTCCCAGAGCTGCATGATGAGCCCGTCCCACCAGTCCGAACTCGTCTCGTGCCTCCAAATCTGCTTGTCCCCAAAAAAGTTTGGGGGCAAGGGCAGAGCTCCTGCATCCTGGAGGAGGGTCTCCTCTGTGCGGTCCGGGTCCATATGGGGCAGGAGATTCACGACAGAGTCATGCAGGTGCAGCAGAAGCTGCAGTATGGCAGTGTGGGGCCATCACCTGCCCAGGGGCAGCTCAGGCTCTATGGCCAAATAAAAGGTGAAAAGCAGAAAAAACCCCTGCAAATAAACTGCTGTGGTGTCCGAGGAAGCAGGGCAACCAGAGCAAGCACTGCAGCAGCTTTGCTTTCCCTCTAGGAGGTAAGCAAGCCAGAAGCAGGAGCAGAGCAACGGCTATCCAGGGGGATCCCTTTAAGCACGCGTGTCTGCAAAGGGCAGGCAGCAGCACCTGGAAATAAAGGCTGTCCCCATACCCTGCCAGAAGCACTTCCGAATGCCTTCTTTTGTCAACAGCATCTGATAGTCTGGATGCTCTTTTTCGAAAAAGCGGATTGATTTTTCAATCCACATAATGTAATCTAGATGCTCTTTTTCGACAGAGGCTTTGTCGACAGATACTGTTGACAAAGCCTCTGTCGAAAAAGGCATGCAGTCTAGACGTAGCCTCAGATTGGGGCCCTTGGCAGGCAGCATATCTCCCAGGATGGCCATGACAGGGCAACAGATGGGTGCGTCGGTCCACCTCAGAAGAGGACTAATCACCACTATCCTATGTTTCCTCCTGGGAGCGGTAGCTGCAAATCTCCCAGATTTGGGGGTTCATGGTTTTCCCTCCTCCACCTTAGGGGGTGATTGCTGATCTCAAATGAATTCTGTTTGGGCTAAATTGTTAACTGTTGTAAGGAAACATATTTATATTGATCCAATAATCATTGTGTGAATTCCTAAAACAAATCCCCATTTTTTTCCCCTACAGGAGCAAATATAGAGAAAGCAGATGTGGCATGCAGGGTGAATGGGGGATTTCTTTGTACCATTTTCCTGATGACTGGATGGTGTTTCCTTGTGAAGTTGTAGCTATACAATATAGCAAATTTTGCAGTTTTGCTTTAAAAATCTCATAACATTGTGGTCCCTTGTGGTAAGGGTGGACAGATCATAAGAAAACATGCAATCTAGATGTTATGTTCTAAAATTATTTGAGCACTGCAGAATATTAGCAGTCAATTTGTACTCCATCTAAAACATCCTGATGACCTGTAATGACTAGGATTTGAATCCCATAATCTGAATTTACTTAACAAGATAATTAAATATTTAAAGTGAGTTCATTTAGGGGCTAGAACGGATTATCTCTCCACATTTGCAGATTTCTGTCCCTTTTTATTCGTATGCGCGGCTGTACATCCTCAATTTTTGTTATAGCTTTTCTTTCAAAACTGTATCTCTGCATTCACCATGGCAATTAGGACTGTGAAGAGCTGTCATTGTCCTTGGAAAAGAAATCATGAAACACTGAATAAGACAAAATGGGTCTAGTCCTCACTGCAGTGCAGAAAAGCACTCAGAAAAGTTAATTAAGCTCAGGAAATAGATAGCAAGATAATTAAGATTAGGCCTAATTTTACACGGCAGGCATTCTGTGCTGTTTTTGCAAGAGACGAAAGGGACATCATGCAGAGAAACTCCAGGCCTCCAGTCAGATTCTCTAAAGATTGTTCCGGCTGATGTTAAACAGCTAGGCAAGCTAAGGTGATGGGGCAAATGTTTCTTTTTTTTACATTTTATTTAATATAAACTTGTGCCATAAATGTAAACAAAAATGAATAGGGAATTGATTATTAAGTATTTTTTTCAGCAAGGAAACAAACATCGTTTGCTACTTCATCTGCCAGATTAAAATTTTGTATACTGTACTTTAGTTTATCGTATTCTGGAAAATTACTGAGATACCGCTTTCATTTTGATTTAAATCAAGCACACAGTGTGTGTTTTCCAACCATTGGGGTCCGCAGATTAATATGGCTCTTCACACACAGGGAACGCGTGCTCCTAGCATTGCACATCAGCAACAAAAGAAGCCCTTTAGGGGTTGGAGTGTACTGTGTAATGGCCCTTTGAGAATACTTAAAAGAGGTGGAAAATGAAGTAAGAATACAGAATAAGATATGCTCATTACCTGTAGTATGCCAGGTACTTATGTAGTGGGTTTTAAAAAAATTCTTCTACATCTGTGCATAACAAATTACTTTGTCCTATATTTGTGGCTAATATGTTTTTAGATACTAGTTTTGCATTGGGTTCAAAGCTTGCAATTTCCAAATCCCTCTTTAGATTTTGTGGTTACTTTTAGGAAATAACTGCATAATCTATTTTTTAAAAAGCTGAATGGTCTATCATGGGTATTTTTATCCGTTATTGTTTGTTGTGCATATGTTTTCTCAAGTAATTTCTCTCAATTTTAGTGTTCTTCCTGAGATGAAAGGTCATCTCTCCTGTGGGAAAAGTTTTGAAGAATGGGTGACACGACTTTTTTTTTAAATCATTACATTCACTCTTATTCAAAGCTTAGTAAAGATGTAGCTATCTGTGAAGCTTTATTCCATTAGGAAGTGAAAAGGATGGAGAACATCCTTTTGCTGTGGTTGAATAAATAAATAATGGTTTACTCTGAGACATTTTAATCACCTGCTGCCAGTTTCCTGGTGCAAAACTTAGCTAGACTAGTTGAGATAATATGGCTGGGAAGAAGGAAGCCTGCACCCAGTCAGATTGTGCTATTTCACCTAGAGAGAAATGCAGGAAGTCAAACCTGTCAACTGAGGAATGCACTTGATTAAAAAGGGCTCAAAGCTGCAGCTCATCCTGTAACTGTGACATTAACCATGTCCCATAACAGTGATGATTAGGTCTGCTCTTCCATTACAGGACTCATGTATCACTGAGGGATGTCCCTAGCTCACCTTGCCAATGGTACGAGATCTAATCAGGGAGTCTGGTAGCAAATATATCCTCTTCCCTAAACATCAGGAAATCCTGTATTGATGAGGTGTTCCACTATCCAGATAGCCGCTCTTGCCACATCTTCTAATGCTACAAAAATCTAACCACACCATTTCAGTCTCTGTAACAACCAAATGATTTCAAGTAAGAGAACATGACGTGCCACATTTCTACATCCTACATCACTGTGCTGTATGAGTTAGAAATTATAGTTTTTCTGATATTGTATCTTTTTAAATGTAAGTCAGCTTCTTTGTCCTCTAGCGGGCAAGGCCCTGAGTTAATGTGAGATTTTGCAGCATATGACACATATTTCACCTTCTCTCTCAGGGTGACTTTAGACTGTTTCTTTCTTTGTCTTAAATAGAAATACTTGCTTTGCTTTTTGTGTAATAATCATTAGGGGAAACACCACAAACAGATGTTGAGTAGCTCATAATGCTGAGAGCTGAACTTACATTGATGTGCAAACTGAACAAGTTTTGTTACAGAAGAATATATAGACCGTCACTATGTCTTTGCTGTACTGCCTGTAGCCACACTGAAATTCCACTCATAGAATTGTGGGAATACAAATGTACCCCAGTCACTAAGTAGAATTCAGGTGCATAGAACATACTATACACACAATTTCTATAAATTCATTACTGAAGGACATAATGATTGAAAATTAAACCTACCATGAAAACCCTTTTTAAATATATCTAACAGTCACTCTTCATTCAAGGAATCACTTGTGTAGTTCAATATAGCTAACCCTATGCATTCAAAAAACAAGGCTTCAAAAAATCATGAGATTGGGTTAAAATTGCAAATTAAAATAAAATAACTTAGAGACTTCTTTGTGTTCTCATTTCTGAGCCTTCAGGATGCACTTGGGGTATGGATTTAAGCCCTCTCCTCCCTCCAACCTCATCTGAAGGTGTAGGTACTCAGTTTTTGCAAAATAAAAGTTAAAATTCTCCCAACTTCAGGAACCCAGAGTTTGCAAAATTCTGTGTTATAACTGCAAGAGTTGGGAATGCTGGATTACTTGTAATAATGGGAAAGCAAGATATGATCGGGGCCCATCTGGTCACCGATGTATTTGATGTTACCTAATTTAATTCCCTGCCACTGCCAATGCATATGGTAATGCAGGCGAAAAGGAAGAGGTAGGTTTCCAATAAAAGATGGTTTTAGGTTTCTGAAATTCTGCTTATTTTTAAACTGACAGATATTTGTAAGCCTCATGATTTCTCATCATTTCCCTAACATATAAGTTGCTTATTGGTTGTTATAGTCATTAAAAATTTTGAGAAAGCTTTATCCCCAGCATAAATCAGAATGAATAAATCAAGATTCAAGGGGAAATGACCACTGGGTAGACATGGTAGCAAATGTTTAAAACCAATAAAGACCTAAACATACATTCCCCTTAACCAAACCCCCCTTTGTGAGCTTTTCATGTTTAAAAGTCTCAGAGGGGTAGCCATGTTAGTCTGTAACTTTAAAAATAATGAGTAATCCTGTGGCATCTGTCTACACTACACTACACTACCAGGTTATTTAAAAATAAGTTACTTTGAAATATTAACTATTTCAAAATACCCTTATTCCTCTTCACAAGTAGGAGTTATTTCAAAATAACAAGCCCATTATTTTGAAATAACAAGCTTGGTAGTGTGGACACTTGTCTTATTTAAAAATAAGGGGAGTTATTTTGATATGACTCCGCAGTGTAGACATGTCTTTAGAGACTAACAAATATATATATATATCTGTATGTCAGATGCTATTGCTCATGTGCAGGGTTGCTCGATTATGCTGGTTTCTGTCTTTGTAATTTTTTCCCTACCATTATTAGCCTACATAGAGCAAGGACATGTGAAGTGAAGTGCGTGCTGATTGCACAAGACATTGACTGTGACAGCTGTGCATGCTCCTTCTGCATCCAAAGTGCTGCTATGGTTCAATGGGTACACCCTGCAAATTCTAGTTAAGTGCAGTGAACAAAACTACCCTCTACCATGGGGCCATCTTGGTTCTGACCATTTTATCGCTCTCTAAGATGAAAGGCCATTCATGTGGTCCAATCACTGGCTTAGGTTTCCCATTGCTGTCTTAATATGTATCAAACTCTCCCTCCTACCAGAGTCTTTTTAACTAATAAACCTACTGCATGCAAATTAGTTGTGAAGAAAGAATGGTGATTGCTGGAGTTGCTTCTTATTCCCAGTGGCCTTACTTCAGTAATATGTGAGTGTTGTGTGCTTGGCTATAACCCATACAATTATAGACGATAATTATTAACTTACTTTAGTTAGACTTTATTTGAAGAAATAAGATTCTATGTAAAAGACTCCATTTAATTTTAAGTATGTGGAAACACTAAAGCATCAGTGTTCTATTCAGATCTTTCTGGGCAAAGAAAAGATTGACACACATGCTAAATGTGTCAAACTTTAACTCGTAAATGAATAACAGATCGATTTTTGAAAAATTTTTCAGAAGGTGGGTTTTGTGCCCAAAGAGTGACTGCTATAATTTGGAGATGATACCCTGTATCTTTTTGTACAAAACAGAGTCTGAGACTGTGCTTTAAGTGCAAAATGAAACTCAGCCTTAACTACTGAGTTTTGATCAGTGTTTACATACTAATGAAGAATAATAAGTATGGGTATGTCTACACTACCACCCTAGTTCGAACTAGGGTGGTTAATGTAGGCATTCGAAGTTGCAAATGAAGCCCGGGATTTAAATATCATGGAATAGCTTTGGAACTCAGGCCCCAAGCCTCATCTGTCATTATGCCCTTCCAAATTGGAAACTTTTCTGTTTCAATCAGATTCCAAGCACAGAAATGATATGATTTGTTTGGAGGGGGGTTCTTTTGTTTGTTTTAGGCTGAAAAATAACTTTTGTTAAGAAGAAATATGTCAGACAACTTTCTGATCACCTGCCTAAAACAGTATAGCTATTCAAAGGGAGCCTATGCCTTCTTGAAAGATTGTTTGCTCTATTAACACTTAGATACAAATAATACTACAAACTCTGGTGTGCATGGGGAAAAAAGTACCAAGAGAAAATACTAGGACATAAAATATACACCTGATCAGTGGCACTATAGAGGTTTAAATTCAAGGCTTATTTTTCTTATTTGCTAGACTTTACAAGAAACTAATATATGAATAATTTACTAAACCTAATGAGATTGGGCTGGAGCACCTTGGCCAGGAAAGACACAGTTTCTAAGCCAAGGGTGGGGAGCCCCTTGGCTTGCCTGAATCTGGCCCCTAAGGCTCAGGGCCTCGGGCTGGCACATAAAGCTACTGACCTGAGGGCTCCCCTTCTCCCCCCGGCTCTGGTGTGGGAGGAGAATGTGGGGAGTGTCTTTCTCAGTTGGGGGCCACGTCAGGGTTTTTTTTTTTTTGCTTCTCACTTGTGATTTTTTTCTGTGGGTCTACAGCTCCTGACCCCATAAAGGTTCCCCACTCCTGTTCTAAGCTTAGTATTGAACTTTACATTGAAAACAAGGAAACATTAACAGTAGTTAAAACTTAATGTGCGATTAGTAATTGATGGTGTTGTTTGGAACAATGCAAATCTTTTGAGCAGCTAATCTTTTATGTGTGATACACTGATCCAGCAGATTGTAATATTAAAATTGATCGTTTACATGAGGAATTCTGTTTAAAGCATCTTTGAGTTATTATATTTATATTCAGAAGCCAATATTCATAAAGCAAGAAGGGGAACAGTCACACCTTTTATTATCATCTTCCCAGTGTTATTTTTAGGCCACAGATTAGCATATGTTTGTCCCAATACAAAAAACTTACAAACGTTTACTTGCTTGTTCAGCTTTTATTGCAGTTTCATTCAATGAGGATTTTACATTTAATTCTCACCTTTCGTCCCTAAGGATTTCAACATACTTCACAAACTTAACAACTGGATATACTAAGTGATGTAGAAATCACTTAATATGCCATTGAAATGCAAGAGCCTCTAGGGTGAAACACTATGCAACAGTTTAAGAAGAAGTGAAAAAATACCTCATCAGCTGAATTGCAGACAGAATATAAAAGATCATTCACACAGTTAAGAGTTAGGAGAGTTAGATATTCCAGTGGCTACCCACAAGCATAGGAATACCGCACATGTTAAAAGGCTGAAGCAAGATCATAGCAGTATGGACACATCAAGCTACCAAGCATCAATCACTTTGTCTCTGCCACTGGTATGAGGTCAAGCCAATTTGTGCCCCACGGGCTTATGACAATAATGTACAGTCTTCATTTTGTGAAAGTGGTTCTCTCATTAGAGCGTCATTTAGCTTTAAAAAAAGCTTCAATAAACTATGGTGCAATGTACATAGATGGAACACTCTGATAAATATGTAGGAGTTTAAAGCTTATCATTTAAATAATAATAGTTGCAAAAAATTATTCAGATCTTTGTTTTCCATTCAGCAGTACAAAGCACGTAATAGGAATATCAATTAACCATACATGTGATATTTTTTCCCATTTGGATGGATCTATTCTTCTGGTATAAAGTTTTATTAAATTTGAATTACTGCTTTATTCAGCAGTAGTGGAAGAAAAAACATCAAAAGCATAATTACAATTTAAAAAACTCACATGTTCTCATAAAACCATCATATAATAGCATGAATGTTAAATATCCTTTGTCTTCCAACAGTTCATTAGTGGATCTTGGATCTTGTGTTTTACCTTGTTCCAAGAGACTTTCTATATCAATACAGCTTTTATGGGGTGTGTGTGTTAGTTATTGGAGTAAAGCAATAGTTGTAAATAAGGTTGCATCATCATTTCCATTCTAAAGCTGTTTTCAGATGCTCTTAATTACTCAACATTTTCAGGCTGAAATTTGCCCCTCTCTCTGAGGTGGACTTTGAAGAAAAAGGAGGGGAAAACTGTTCAAGCAAAATTGGTTCTTCTATTAGGGAGCACACAAAGAGTGAGAAATACTTCATTATAAAAAAAGAAATCTTGCAGTTTCCTTTGACCTCTAATGCCAGAAGAGCAGTGCATAGAGAGTCAAAGTTTGACAGCAAAGTAGTCTTCATTTAGAAATGTTTTTGACTTCCAGTGAAAATTGATTTGGTTTTGCTTTGACTGAGTTACGAACTTTAGAAAATGGTACTTCTTGATAAATGCCTCAGTGGCCTGATTTCAAAAGGGCTCAGCACCCCACAGCTCCCAGTGAAAACAATGGAAACTACTGGCTGCTGAGCTTTTTTGAAAAGTTGACTTCAAGCTCAAAGTGAGCAGTGAGGGAACGTTGTACTTCAAATTCACACAATAGGTAAGCACCAGGAATGTAAAGGTTTAACCAACCTCACCCGTACCTGGTGAGGCTTACCAGTTAAGGTTAACCACTGGGGCTGGAGCAGCACAGTAGGCAGCTGCTCCAGTGAAGCCCTTGTGTGCGGTGGGCCAGGGTGCCCCACAGGCGGGGCTGCTATGATCAGGATGCTGGAGCAACCCCTGGGAGGGCGGGGAGAGCCCTGGCCTGCCGCACTTAGGAGCTGCTGTGGCATCCTGGCTACAGTAGCCTCTGTCCATGGCAAGCCGGGGCACTCTGTAGGCCAGGGCTGCTCTGACCAGGAGGTGGGATCAGGCCCTGCCTGAAGGGTGCCCTGGCTTGTCACAGGCAGGGTCTGTTTGGGTGTCCTGACCCATGCAGCCCCTGCCTTCAGTGGGGGAGGGCGGAGCATTCCAGCCCCATTTGCCCCCCCTTTAATCAGTTAACCAGTTAAACGATATGTTTAACCAATTAGCCAATTAAATGGATTTTACATCTCTACGAGAAATCTAATCCTGCAAACATTTAAATGGCTCATTTTGATATTTAGTTTAGAAATGATGTTCAAAATGTTTTGTTCAACCTGATGGACACTTTCTGTGTGGGGGGATTTTTTTTGAAAGAAAAATGAACCAATTTTTTGGGGGTGGAGGAGGAATTTATTATTGATAAAATAAATCAATTATTAGGCCAGTGCCATCTGGAACATAACTGTAGTATTGAAACTGCCTGTCCTCTCATACTGGCATACTTTCATTGACTTCAGCAGAGTGACTCCTAATTTATACCAATATATGTGAGAGGAGAATAAGGCCTATAGTGGTTGATACAGTCATCAATGTATTTTTTTCTAGGAAGTGGTATTAGAGGAACATAAATGAGCTATTTTAACTCCTGCATTAAGAGTGTGAGTTCCATACATTCTTGCAAATTAAAAGCATCCTTACCCATGTTTATTCAGCAAAATCGGGCATGTTAGCCATTTACAAAGGCCAAAACTAGCTCTAAAAAAGGAGAACTTACATATAGCCTGATGGTCTTGAGGAGTTTCCACAGAAATTCTGAGTACCATTCTTTTGCAGAACCACACCCTTTCTTCTGTATTGAACATCTAGTTTGTCTACAAGGGGCAATACATTTTTACAAAAACAGTAGCAAAATCAAAAATATGGCTATGGCTCTGAATATTTATGAAAATACAGCTATCATGTTATTCACCACTCTGTTAAAGGGAACAAATCATTTTCTAGCATGCTCCTCATCTGTTTGCTAAGATAGAATACCGCTTAGTCCAGCCCCCACAATTTCAGAGAACATTACCAAGGAGCATGGCTCTTCTGGAAATTGCATTTCAGTGCTTAACTCATGCATTGTGTGTTGGACAATACATTTGGAAGGTGATGGAGATCAGCAGACATGTGAGTACCTTGAAGTTTTGCATATGTGATGGTGTGCACATTTTCAAACAAAAAAAGAGTAAATTATAATAGGAACAAGAAAGCTAATATTTGAGTTGAAGTGATGTTGATTTAGCACAGGTACATGAGCAGATATGAAATGTTATTAGATTTTATGTAAATCAAACCCTCGGCACAGCATGTTAACAACAGCTGAACATAACTTGCTCTCTTTCAAGTAACACTTATTTCCAAGTGTAGCATGCTCTTATTAAACTAGACCAGGTTTTGCATTCCATGAAAGAAAAACTATCAACAAGAGCATTGAATCATGCTGCCTACTAGACCACTTCTTTCTGTCATTACATTTAGTTAAAAGGCCATCATTGTGATTTATACAGCTTTGTTTGAAAGGATAAAGTATTTTGGCTGGGGGAAAAATCTTCCCTGAAAGAAAACAAACACAGGACTCATAATCATGAGGACAGCATTCCAGTAGGTGATTTGACTGGAAATGTTAATTGTAATTACCATTGAGAAACTTTGAAAAGCCTTGTCACTACAAATGATCAAGTGAGAATCAGCACTACAGCTCAGGCAATATTTGTTCCATGGAAGACAAGAGAGCATCACCTGGGACAATCAGTTTCAGAACACAACATGGCTGTTTTGGAATTCCATTGGCCTTTGGAAATTACCTTATTACTTTTTAAATACCCAGTAACTTCTACCAGACCTTCTCACCAATAAGTAAACAATTTTGTCAATATTGTTAAAATATTCCTTCAGGTGGAACAAAGTTTCCTCTGTAAAACTTTCATTTAAATAACAGAGAAAAAAAAAGTAACACTTCATTTCCAGCACAAACACAACTGCTGGAAAGTGTGGAAAATTAACATCATACCTGAAGAGAATTGCCACAGAAAATATAACATGTGAAGTCTGATTCACCTTCTTATTGTTCTATGGATAACTTGGAGGTGAATGTGGATATACCACTGTAAAACCAGTGTGAATGAGAGACCAACCTATTATTTCAAACATACTGGGGTAGTAGGAAGAGAGAGGCTGGAATGCAGTGCCCAGCACAAGATATGTGATGAGCAAAAGTCAGGCCCTGTTAAAAGCAGATACTTGCCTGCAAATTCACTGTCGGGTAGATGAACTTGGCACCAGTGTTAAAATACACTGAATATGTGAACACATTCCAGCAGGTTAACATAAGTACACCCCAACCTAGCATATGAAAAGGTTTTACTGAATCCTAGGAATGCAGGGCCTCAAAAGTCTAGCCCCCTCGTCTCAAATGAAGTGATGAAAAGTGATGTTTTGTCTGAAGCATTAGGAGGAAGGTACCAGGGGAGGTAACAAACATGGCATGAAACACGTAAGGAGATACAAAGTTGTTCCAGAAACCTCACCTGAACCCTTTGACTGGCCTATAGGACAAAAGGAAGTCCCTCCACTGAGTTGGTCTACCATGAAGGGCATAATTGTACTAGTATTCTTGTAGAATATATGATGTGCTAATACTGAGCTTTGTCAGCAATAACCTTGGCCAAGCATCTTTGCCACTGAACCAAATCTGTGGTGATTCTGGACTGATTGATCAAAGTCTGCTGTGCCAGAGGTGGAACAGCAGAGAGAGAGAACACACACACAGCTAACAATTGACAACAGGGTTAGATGCATTCTTGGAGAAAGGGGGAGGCTATTAGAGGATATATTCTGTGATGACATTCATGGTCTCAATGAACTGTATCGAGGCACTGTAGTAATTAAAATCTCATTTCAGAGGAGATTATTTCTTGATTTACAATTACTCTCTCTTTCAGGAGCTGCCTGGGTCTAGGTATTATGGAAACATGATGCTTCTGTTACTTACTTGATTCTTTGCATATCTTTAAAGCAGCAGTGAATTTTTTCCAGATCATGCAGATAAGAAACATGAGTAAAAATGACTTAGTGGGCATTTTAAATTAAAATAATTAGGCCAGAGTGGAAGCTTTCAAAGATTTAGCAGTTATGTCAGTATGAGAGAAATCTCCTCATTAACTTATGTCAGATTTTTCTATCTAATATTTAGTGAAACAGTCATTTCTAAATTCACATTAGGAATACCGAGGAAATGAGCTAACCTACTTAAGAGACTGTGTGTTTCTATTATCCGATTTTTCAAAATCTAGAAAGCAAAATAATGTTTATTGGAGCAAATTCTGTTCTGTTCTATGTCTATGGTTCCCACTGAAGTCAATGGAAGATGTATGGTGTAACAAAATAGCATGAGCTCTTTAATGGTGATCAATAGTCAAAATACATAATGAGTTTGATTAACTTCTCACAGCAGTACAACACCATTGATTTCAGAAAAGTTACATCTGATTTCTATCAGAGAGCAGAACGAAGCCCAGTGTCTTCATAGGCTGCTTTTCTGACTCAGAAGATACTAGTCCTAATCTTCAGCTGTAGCTGAGGAAAGTGCAGTTCAAGGCAGGAGGAGATGAACAAAGATGGCTTTAAGCCATCTTTGTAATCTTCTGCTTCTGAATTAGGTGCACTTTGGTCATGTCCACTATAAGTTAGAGCAATCTCAAGCCTTCTCTAAATTGTGCCATTTTCCAAGAGCTCCAAGAAGCTGATACAGCAGCTTGAGTTCAGTAGGCTCCAAAAAGCCCCTGACACACTTCCTTTGCTCTGGACATACAGTCTTCTCTATCAGCTGGAACAGGTGGAGATGCAGAAGCTATTATGCCAGATTTCTGCCACCATCCTCCTATGCCTCCCACAGGGTCTTCAGGGATGATTTGTTCTATGCTGGTAGAGGGACTCTAAAAGAAGGAATAATCAAGGCCATCATTTTTCTAACTTCTCCAGAAAGTTGGCATGACCTGGTGAACCGAGTTGAGGAATGCAAACGTTAGGAATGCATGTGTTCTAATCTTAGATCTGCCACAGATTTATTGTGCGGCAGCAAGTAAATTACGTTGCTTCTGCAGGCCCCAGTGCTTCCTGTAAGATGGGCACTTGTGTGGCCTTCCAGGAGAGATTCCAATGCCGCCCAGCTGATTAGCAAAGCACCCACAGCTAGGTTTTGTGTTTCTATGGGTGGTACTCATTCACACATGCCTCGGTGCACATAACAAAATTAATTCCTTTCATGGATGGAAAAGATTAGAGGGAACATTGGCAGGTACACAACAGGAGCTCGTTGCATTCTTCCATTCACACTCTCCCCCAAGCTCCCTGTGTGCCACTTATCTATTTCTCTATTTCCAGGGTTTCTAGGCAACTTTCACACCAACTTGGGCTTTAATTTTTCCGCTTCTGCCATTCCAGGGTCCTGTATTCTCCCTCCTGCCACAAGGAGATCTTTCTACCTTGCATTACCATCTTCCTTGGTGCTAGGGGATGTGTGTGCCACCCAGTTTTCTCCATCCTGCGAGGGGTACTACATTTTCCCCATACTAGGATGCTATATTTTCCCTTGCATGCCACGAGCAGTGTGCATGTATGCCCGCTTCTCCACTCCTCATTATTGTTTGTCTGGGAGACTAGTTATTCAGTTTGTCAACAGGTTAAACTCTGTTGGGATGATAGGCAGAGATGAGATGGGGTATTATGAATGAAGAAATTAGTGGGTGCCATCAACCAGCTGGATGTCCACTTATCATGGGTGTGGACAAGTTTCCCATGGTCTGATAAAGTTTATTTATAGCCACCAGTCCTGGCTCCAGTGTTTTGTACCTTTATTTAGGTCTAATTTACCCCTAAATGTCTTCTAAGTACCCAATAAGCAGTGGAAATGTTGGTAATGCTGCTAGACAATATTTACTTCCTGTGGTCTGGCAAATTCACTGGTTCGGCACTGGTCAGGTCCTCAGGGTGCCAGACTAGAAAGGTAGTTTGGGATGGGCTGTGGCAAGGAAGCAGAGCTGCAGGAGTAGGGTTAACTCCTACAGTGGGTCCGCAAAGTGGAGAAGTCCCTGATTTAGGGTCTGTTGGAATCAAAGAAAGAAGAAAAAGCCCATGAGGGGTGAAAATCCAATTCAAGTGATCCTTAGACTCCTAGCAGGAAATCCTGGGCGCCAGTATCCTGAAAAAGAAGCAGAATTTAATTTAAAACCCAGGAAGGGTAAAGGGCCTTTTGTTTGGCAGTTAATCCTGGAAGGGGATCAAACTGCTGTGTGTCTTGGCTGGATGGCTGAAGCCCAGAAGACTCGGTAAGGCAATCTGGAGAAGGGACCTGATGGGAATAACCATCTGTTAAAGCTGTTCCCTACTCTGGCACTCTGAGTGCAGAAGGTGGGAGTCTGCAAGAGACCTTAAAAATACCTTGCCTCTATAGGCTTCTGCTTAAAAGCTCCCCAAGGTCACAGATTCCCTGGCCTTGGGAGGCTGCTACCACCAAGTGAAAACCTCCTTTTTTCTTGAACCCAGGAAGAAGCACTTTGAACTTCTTCCAGACGGGTACCCTAAATTTTTCTAATACAAGAGAACTTGAAAAAAAGGAGAAAACAAACTGTAATCTCTGATAGCTGACCCCTAAGTCTTAGGCATGTATACACAGACCTCCTATTACCTTCTAGGACATAAGAATCAAATCATTGACTTAAAAAGGTGATTTTATTATAGCCATTCCCTATCTACTCAGATCCCTGTATCAAGTTCAAGTCCATTTCCATGCCCACTATTCTTTATAGGCATGGTAGTTGTGCCTGATTCAATTAATCTTTTTCCCCCAATACCTGGCTTAAAACTCACACAAAGAAGAAAAATCAAGCAGGGTTTCTTTCATTTCAGTTCTTAACATCTTTCCACATTGGCGCTCCTGGCTCCCTGCCAACACCTCCTAGCTACCTGAGTTTAACTCTTTGGTTACTGGATGCTGGGATGTTCAGAAAAGGCCAACACTCTTATCCATCACACCATCATAGCTGAGGAAGCAGCCATCAGAGGGACAGTGAGACACTAAGTTGCCTCATATGTGACATACAACACAAGAAGGTTCCATTCGTGTAAGGATGTGTGCACTTGCAGATCTGGAATGTAGATTATCAATGTTCCCTTTAATCTTGTTCTTCCATGTGCAGATTTTTTCCATTCATGTGTGGAATACATTTGTTATGTGCATCAAGGCATGTGCAAATGTGCCTACCAGTAGAAACAATAAACCTAGTTGTGGGTGTGCTGCTAATCAGCTGGGCAGCATTTGAATCTCTCCTGAAACACCACACAAGCACATAGCTTATCAGAAACACTGCGAGTATCAGTGACCTGTCCTCTTTCTTAGTTACTACGCCCTGATTTTTTGTCAGCGATTTTGTTATCCAATACATATGTTAAGTGTAGTATACTAATAGATATTATGTACATGGTATATTGAATATAAGTTGGGTAATTATGCTAAATTATTTATGCTTATTGTTCTCTTATGCAAAGTATCCCACAATACCTTATAACTGCACAGCTCAGTCAAAGGCAAGTTAGAGAAGTCTTTGAGTGTGGTACAGCTAGTGCATTCATGGTTCAACTAGGTTGAAATGCTACGTTCCAAAACAAAAGATGTTACCAGAAAAACAAGTTGAAATTGGTGGGTGGAATCTTAAATGACGTAAAGAAGGTTTCTGGCTTGTGAACAACCCTATTTATAAATGGGTGTAGATTGGGGATATATTTTTGGGAGCTATTTCTCTCATTGATTTATTTCCCGAGGCTGTCCAGGAATCTAGATTACTTATGATAGCATTAGGTTCAGGTAAATCTGGTAACATTACTATTGCCATCAAGCTGAGGATATGACCTTGCAAGTGTGGCCAATTACAATCTCTCTGAGCCCTTTCCTCATCATTAAAAATGTGCACAGTTGTGGGTTAATTAGCTGATGTTGGCATAATATAAATGTGATTGAAAGTATTGGAACAGAGGAAGGACATGATGCTGTCATCTTATCATAAGACATTTCTTAGTTTTAGTAAACAACCTTTTTGGGATTCACTACTGTCACACTCTGTACTTTAAACATTTCCAAGCTCCACTTGGATTAACTTTGCCGATTGTTATCCCATGGGTGTTAGTTAGATGATACTACACATTCTTTCTAGCATACACATGGCAAGTAGGACAATGGTGACATTGGCTGCTAATGTATGCAGAAGTGACCTTATCTCTCTCCTAAACGGTCACACTAATTTCCCTGAATATGTTCATCTTCAGATAACCTTAATTCCTTGATTTTTTAAAAAAAGTAAATCTGGGAAGTAGAGCAAATGAACAGTTTAGTGGAATACATATTTTAATAGGGCATTCCATGCATAAATGACATCATCCAGTAAAATCCCTCTTTGTGCCTGTTATTACTCTAGTCATTTCCAATACAGAGAAAATTGTGGGAAATGGTAAACTGAAAAAGAAAATGGAATGTGGGTCTCTGTCAAGGAGTCTATATTTTGTAATTAATTACATCACAATTGAAAAGAACTTCTAATAGAACACTTTTTTAATATTCATTACATTAGGAACCTGTCAGGACAAACTGTAGGGATCTGTTATGGTTTGGTAAAAGTTTTTATTGGTCTGCAGCAGAGGGAGAGAGAATCATACTTAGGTGGTCTAAGACTTGGAGGTTAGATTTCTGGATTTCTTGTTCTCAGCTCTGTTTCTGGCTTCCTGTGTTATCTTAAGAAATGTACTTGTGGTTTCTGGCTCATCTGTAAAATAGGGATTATTATATGTCTCTACATCACACTTTGTAAAGCCTGTATTAAATCTATGGGTTTAATATAAGTGCAAAGTATTCGTTATTGTTTTACTGTAGCAGATCTAAGATATCTAATAATCTTGAGATCTGTTAGCCAGTTTCTAATCCATTTGCTAGCACACACTAAACAAATTAAAAACTGGCTAGCTGATAGGTCTCAAAATATAATTGTAAACAGAGAATCATTGGTTTCTAGTGGGATGCCACAGGGATTTGTTCTTGGGCTTATGCTATTTAACATTTTTTGACAGTGATTTGGAGGATAATGTTAAATGATCACGGAAAGTCTCCAAATGACACACACGCAGACTGGAGTGGGGGTATTGGTGGGGAATGAGGGAAAGGGAGGCTGGTAAGTAAGTAAGAAATCAGGTCAGTGAGCAATCTGAATCATTTGGTAAACTGGGATCAAGTGAATAATAGGCATTTCTATATGTCCAAATGTAAGGCCATACATCTGGGAACAAATAACACAGTCCTTACTTACAGGATGGGATGCAGTGCTTCTGAAAGCTACTTTGTCACTGAGCAATCAGTCAAACATGAGCCCCCCAGTGCAATTGTGTTCAAAAGGGCTAATGTGATTCATGGTTGCATAAATAGGGGAATCTCAGGTCGAAGTAAAGAGATGAAACTACCCTTCTAGTAGGCACAATTGCAAGTATTGGAACACTGTGTCCAGTTCTAGTGTACACAAGTCAAGAAGAAGTAAAAATAAAACAGGGAGGGTTCAAAGAAGGTCTAGTGGAATGATTAAAGGATTGGAAAACATGTTGTGATAGACTCAAGGAGTTCAGTCACTGTAGCTTACCAAAGAGAAGGTTAATTTGACTATAGTAGATAAGTACCAAGATGGGGATTAAAAAATATGAGCTCTTCAATCTAATAGCAAAGACAAAATAAAATGCAATGGCTGAAAGAGGAAGCAAGATAAATTTTGGACAAATTTTGGACAAGGCATACATTTTTAACAGTGAGGTTAATTAACCATGGAAGGATTGGGGTGGATTCTCCATCACTGACAGTTTTGAATCAAGTATGAGTATTTTTTTCTGAAAGATTTGCTCTAGTTCAAACACCAATTAAATCAAGGAAGGCTTATAGCCTGTGTTACACATGAGGTCAGACTAAATGATTACAGTGGTCCCTTGTGGCCTTATCTGTGAATGTTTCTTTCCTGAAGAACTTGGGACTTGCACCTTTTGCTGTATTCTCTCACTCTTGGTTTTGGAGTTTTTTCTCAAATCTGTACAGTAGATGATATCAGAAGGTATTCTGTGGGGACCAGCCTGCAGGATAGAAAAGATTGAGTCTGAATCCCAAAGGTATTCTAGATTGTGAATAGATAAGAAGTCAGGAGTCCTATTGAAGCACAACATTGTATGACAACTAACCTACTGGAGCACAGTCCAGATTAGTGTGTGTGTGTGTGTGTGTGTGCGTGCGCGCGCGCGCGCGCGCACGCACACGCGTGCAGTTGTAGTCAACCTACAACATACCAAAGCAGCTCTCAGTATTGAGAGGAAAAATGCAACAGGTACAATAGCTAGCTCTGGGGGTGAATGTGCAAGAGATAAAAATACGATAAGAATATAAGACAAGATGGGTGAACGTGTGTCTCTCTCTCTGACCCATCTCCTTATTGTTCCCATTTGTTTTCACCAGAGTATTTTTCATCCTTCTTTCCAAGTTTTATTGCCTGCAGCTTATTGGTACATCCAAAGCAAAATGCAGCAGAGTGTAGTGTTAGACTGACTTTTCTTGCTCTCCATCCTGTAATAATAATAGGCTACCTGCTGTGACCTAGATGGGTACACTGATAATTAAGATGGGAAAGTCAGTTATTCCTACTTCATATCTGATGAGATGCAGTAGCCAAAAATTCCCTGTTGCTATACCATGTACCCACAGAGCCTGTCTATGTTACCACAGGCCCTTGAAATGTATCTTTTCCACATGAATTCACATTATTGTGTTGCATATGCCTCAGGGTGCTCTAGTTCACCTTTGTTTTATTAAAGGTGCTTCTGAGGTCAAGTACCACTAACTGTTCAGTTAAATATTGATTTAGCAATTTGAATTAATGTAATTTTCAGTCTTTCTTCTCTACTTAATGTACAGCAGTACTTCAGTGACCCAGTCAATCAGATCAATAGCACTCTCACCATGCTCAGGCAAAAGCAGTAGCTGATTCGCTTTTGTCCCTCTGTCTACTCACTCCATTGTGGAACCAGATAGTTTCCAATAAATGTGTGATCTGTTCTCCCTTTAATAGTACTGGGAGTGCTCCGGACCATCATTTATGCACCTATAATGCTTCAGAAATAGATGGTAGTAAAATTAGTGCCTCCACCTCTGTAATGTTGATTCTTAGCACCACTTTTCTTTCTTCTTTTTGTTCTTTGTAATGACAGACGAAACAATAAAGCTCTCTGATCACTTGTTTAAAAGTATTCCGTAAACCTTTGTGTGACAGAAACAAACTTTGCATACGAGCAAAAATGAAGACTTTGTAATACTGATGAACCCTGGCAATTGACTGTGCTTCGTTATAGACTAGACCTTAAAAGGGTAGAGCTGACTTCATCAGAAAATACCAATTTTTGAAAAACAAAGCTTCATGGAAATATCTATGGGATGAAACTTTCATCAGAGAGGTGCCTCACGTTGATGATGGAAACAAAACAGAGCCCACTCTAGCATATGCAAATACCCCATTAGTTAGAGCATACCTGTGGGATATAGAAGACCCAGATTCAAACCCCTGTTCTTCCTAATGCAGAGTAGAATGTTGAACCTGGATCACCCACTTCCCAGGTGAGTGCCCTTCACCACTGTGGTCTCTCTCATGTCTCTTACCTCCATCCTATGAATCATTTAAAAAAGTCTAGCTTTGGTTCCAATCTAGAATGAGAACAAGATGTCATAGCCTCTAACTTTTCTGAAGTGAAATTCTTGTTGTTCTGGCTAGCCCTAGTGCTGAGCAAATTGGCTCTGATATAGCAAAGAATGGTCTCATCTCTAAACATGTTCAATAATATATGCTTTAGGACTTTGCTGGTTCATAGCCAGATTTTTCAGCACTTTGTGGGAACCAATACTTGCTGAAACTTTACTAACTGTTGTTGCATAGAAGGCACTCAATAAGATATATATATGAAGAATTCTTATCCCAGATCTATTTCCATTGTATTCCTATCTGGCTCCACATACAATACACAGATCAGGGTAGAAATGGAGGGAGGAGTTTTAGACTGTGTGTGTTTTGAACAGTTTTACAGAATAACATGGTGTAATTAACAATAAAAACCTGAATGTAGCAAGATTCCTGCATTTGTTTAAGCTAAAAGGCACCCATATTCGCTGTGAAAAGCACAAGGAAAATTTAATCACTCTGTTTCATTTTGAAAGGAGGAAAGCACAAACCTGAGTTCTCTGTAGGGAGTTGTTGTTCCCTTCCCTCCCCCATCTTTTCTGCCGTGTATTATGGAAACACAGTAGGATGCCCTGACTGCTGAGGGATCAGAAGCTTCCAGTGCTCAATAACTGAGAGATAAGATTACAGAAAGCAGCGGGGATAATGCAGCCGCTACATCCACATGCTTTATATGCACAGAAAGCGAAGGAACATGCTTCCCCCCCAGCTCTCCCTTTGCAGAGTTTTGGGAATGTAATTAGAAAACAACAGCTTAAACTTTGAAAGAATTAAATTAAGTGGCACACATATCGTAGAAACAATCAAGCCTTTTGTCCTAGCTCCAGATTACACAAGGAACCACTAGGGAAGAACAATAGAAGCCACATGCTTTTCTATCTGCCAGTGAGAATGGATTTTGATTACATAACTGTCTTAGGTGATTATTTTTATTCACTTCTACCTGGGCCTCCTTCCAATTATCTTTTTCAACATTGTGAATGTAAGATTAAATGAAATGGCTGAGACAAAAGGAGATCAGTGTATATTAAAATTGAAGTACATTTATATACCGGAGGGAGTTTTAAAACCACAACATTCAAATCTAATGTATCTTTTCAACAATTTACATGTGTCTTATGTGAAGATCTACATCTGAAACCACTTTTTCCCCCTCAAAAGCCTTTATCTTTGTAGTAGAGAGAACCGCCTTTGTGCTTTCTAGCCATTCTTTTATTCTGTAACCTTTTGAAGCCCTTTTAATTGTATGAAATAGCATAGATTAAAAACACCTCAGGAGAGCTTTGTTTCAAACCATGCCTTTCCTTATTTGTGTGTGTGTGCTTTATATTCATAATGAAAACAAAAATCATCTTGTCCATGAATCTCTTTTCTTGCCTACATTTCCCTCTCTTTTTCTCTCTTTGTAAGGCAGGCTGACTGGAACATGGTGATTAAAAATTCTCATCATGCCCATCTGCCTGTATGCCCTGTACTTTGTCATTCAGGAGTAGGGTATCAAAGCAGTATCATCAATGTTCTTTGAAAACTAAGCAGGTTGGACATGCAATTTAGATGAAAAACAATTATGCTGTGTTAGCTTGCTTTTGGCTAGAGTATTAGGGCTCATCTCCTAGATGGGAAACAAAAGCAGCACTTCATCTTCATGAATTTCAAATGAGAGGGAGAGAGAAAGAGTTGTCTGGAGGGAGATTCTCCACGCAACCTTTCTCTAACTAGTTCCTTTCTCAGTAGAATATGCCCTAGTGTATGCTACTGGCTGAAGGTGGAATAACTTCTCACTCCTTTCTTCAACACAGATAATGTTAATAATTCTATTACAAGAATTTCTTTGAGGTCCCCTTTTGATAGTCATTAAAAATCAAAAGGCCACTGTGACAAACTTAACAACTTGAAAGAACACAGTTAAAAGAAATGCATGTCTGATGTAAGAATGGCAACATCCAAAAGCCAGTGGGGGAGCACTTTAACCTCCCTGGGCACATAGTTTCAGACTTGCCAGTTGCCATTCTCAGAGAAAAACTTCAAAAAACAGACTGCAGAGAGAAACTGCTGAGCTGGAATTCATGTGCAAATTTGACATCCTAAACCAAGGTCTAAACCAGGGGTCTGCAACCTATGGTTCTCGAGCCAAATATGGCTCAGTATGGAACCAAATATGGCTCTTCTGTCACTTCCAAAATGCATGCAACTTTTTAAATTAAAATGAAAAATTAATTAAAAAAATTAAAAATGCATAATTACTCATGTAGCTTGAATGCATGCAAGAACCTGAATTTGACCAGTTATGATATAAACTTCAAAGAAATGTGTGAAAAGATGCATTAGCAGAAGTCACATTAAATAAAGTCTGTGAGTATGTTTCATTTTTGCTATTATTAATCATCATGTCAATTATCAATAATATTAAGTTGTATATTTTCAGTCATGCAAATGAGCATTCTTATATGACTCTTTGTTGACAACTTGCTCTGAATTTTGATGTAGTTTGGTTCTTTGGTTTGAAAAGATTGCCAACCCCTGATCTAAATAAACATGTGGAGTGGCTCTCCCATGAGAGTAGGTAATTTCCCATTCTGGTAATCTCACCTTTTCACCACTGTTGGAGATTAGCCACATCCATTCTGAATTAATTAGCACTTATGCCACACTCCCATCTCTGTAGCCTTTCCCCCCTCCTATTTCTGTCTTTCTTTGTTTTCTCTTCAGGATCTTGTAAGAGAAAAGAAACTGCTCCCCCAGTAAAAAAAGTTTGGCCAGGCCGCTCTTGCTATAGTGGGCTGCAGTACTCCTTGAGAGAAACCGGCCGCACCCTTCCTGCATACTATTGCCTTTAGAAAAAGGGAAGGTGTGAAAAGGGGAAAATAGCCTCAGACTCTCCCACCCGTCACCTTGGCGTGAGAACTGCGGGGCTTACCTGGTCGCATGAAACCTGCACAGTTTCGGCCCAACCCCTGGGACACAGACCCCCCCCACTTGGTGACCATTGGGCCATATATGGTAATATGCAAGCGCAGGAAAGCGATGTGCAGATTTGGGGATAAATACCCATGGCACAGTTCGCTCTAGGAGGTCTTCGCAACACACGTACCACCGTGCGTATGCCTTCTCGTATACTTCAAAGCGCTGCCGGCCTGATCAACCGACCAGCCACCTCCCCCGACTCTCGGGCGTAACCAAGGCCTTCGCAACCGAGCCGATATCTTTGTAATGTTCCGTGTGCTGTGTAAGTTGGTATGTATGATTTGATTTTTTCCTGTTGTATAAGCTTAATGTTGTAGTTGTTTTTGGGTAGTACATAAGAGTTTGTAGTTATCAGTGTTATTTTATTACTGTAGCTGGATATTTTAAGATTAGAGACTATTCCCCTTGCCATTCCCATCCTTATATCTCTGATACATTTTACTAGAAACCATAGAATAAATATAATAAATACTGTAAGTTCATTATTAACACGGTCTATTAAAAATCTTAGAATAAATACTATAAATTCACCACTGTCATAAATAAATAATTTTTATTTGATAAAACTGTCCACCTGGTTCTGTCCTTCCCCCCTTGGGTATTCATCATCGGAACTGTGATTCTCGTGACAGATCTGAGGAAGTGAGTTGTAGTTCAGGAAAGTTTACGCTCTAATAACCCAGTAAATTTGTTTGTCTTTAAAGTGTCACCGGACTTCTTGTTGTTTTTGCTAATATGGACTAACATGGCTACCTATCTGAAACCTATCAAAGGCTGTGTATTCACCTAACTTTTGGTAACCTAACTTTCAAAAAAAGTTCTTCTGTGAATAAGAATTTCTTTTGCAGAGCTAAATGGAATCAGCTATCTCCAAATATTTTTCAGTTTTCGATGCAAATATCTATATATTCCTGTTTTCTTAACTTTTTTCAAGAGTATAGTGAAGGTACTGATATAGTTCTTTTTTAAAACCTTCTGAAGGAAGGGTATTGAAGCACATGTTTAATTTGGAGGACAGCTATTTAAAGATCCTTGAATTATGAATGGACCATCTCTTGGAAAAGGCAGTAAGTCCATGCATGTGCATGTCTGGCACCGACGGAGGGGATGACGGTCCGGTCCTGGACAGATGCACCTATCTTTCTTTGGACACAGCAGCATTGGGCTTACTATCATAGGAGAGCATCAGCATTAGGGATGTAAGTGAGTAGTCGAGCAGTCAACTACCTAATAAGCTTAAGCTTATCGGTTTATCAAGTTGACTACTTGCTACCCACCCCTTTGCTGCCTCTGATACAGAGGCAGCAAGGAGGGGAAACAGAAGCTGGTGCAGGGGGGATCTGGTGCAGGGGGAGCAACTTTTATTCACGGCACCCAGGCTGGCCATGGGCAGGGGCTGTTCTGGCAGCAGCCCTTGTCTGTGGCCAGCCTGGGCACCACGAGACAGGGGCTACTACCGGACCAGCCTGGCGCTAGCTGGGACTGAGCAAGCCTGGCTCAGTCCCAGCTTGCACCAGTCCGAGGCCGTTGCAGCTGTGCATTTTAGATGTGTCAGAGCTGGGCAGCTCTGCTCCTCCACAGTTTAAATGTAGTAAGAGCTGGGCTGCCTGCACACCCAGCTCCTACTACATTTAAACAACAGAGCCTTATCGACTAATCATGTAGTCGATACAAATTGTATTAACTACACGATTAGTCATTACCCGCCTCTTAACATCCTTAATCAGGATGGGGATTTGCTTTTTAGATACAAAATTCCCTCCCTAAATAAACTGAGATTGCCTTGTCTAGTTTAGCTAATTAAAAGTGTGAATCTAGATATGCTAAGCAAGCCGTTTCTGTTTAAATTCAATTTGTTCTGCTTTTTGTTATGTTTACTGTTGTATGAATGATTTCACACAGACTTTCCTGAGGAGAAGAGAATCTCTAATTCTCTAAGGAGAGATATTGATGAGTAAATTGCTTCTGACCCTACTTAGTCAAGAGAATAGGCCAATTGACCAAATAGGAGATTACTGGTTGAGGTATTGGCCACAGTCAATTTCTGGATGAAGAGATTGTGTACTGTAGACCATACATGCAGGTATATTGCTCAAAGCCAACATTTTACTGTGGCAGCTCTGATGTTCAGTGATTATTCAGTGTTGTGCCCAGCTTTGTATCTGGGAGCTCAGCCCTGTGATCAGGTCTGGCCCCCCAACCTAGTGGTACAAGCCCTTGCAGTTATGATGTACAGGTCGTGCTACCTGGTTCTTGGTGCTCAGTATGCAAATACCCAATTTACCTGGGCAATAGCAGGGGCATATTTTTTTTTGAGTGACCGTTTCTGAAAATGTGGCCTCTTTTGGGACATACAGGTGTTGTCTGAGTATGTGTACTATAAGATACAACAAGAGCAAAGCCAGAGGGGAGCCAAGTATATAGCTAGTGGTCTCTCTAAATATCACAAACTCCTGAGTTAAGTTTTACAGGGAATATGAAAGACATGTGATCACAGTGAAATTGATTAATCATTTAAATAAATATTAGTGGAAGCATTTTATGTAACAGTTGCCCAACCCTTTTTCTGGATTGTTAGGTTGCTGTGGAAGCAAAACATTTTTGAGCTACAAAGAGTAAATTCCAAATGAAAACATAGTTTTGAAACCTGAATTATGCAAGCTATTTTAATACCAACGTAGGCATTTAGTTGAGCTGTATTTCATTTAGATTTGGCTATTCTCTTTTCCAGAAAGAACAAGACCTGGGCTCTGTTAGCTCCATTGATACATTGTCCCATGAAGGTACAAAATACAGCTTTTCTTTGCTTAGTGATTAAAATATGATCAGCATGTCACTGCCAAATATTCCTCAATTTCAAAGTAAGAACCTTGGGATTTTAATGCTGAGAAATCATGCAGAAATCAAGAAATGTATATAAAGCAGATCATAGGCTGTAAAGTAGCAATCTTTTATGCTGTTCCAAGGAACAGATACCAATGCAGTGCTGTGTGTGTAAAAATAAAAATGTTGACAAATGGATTTACTATATGAAATGGCACAAGAAAATAAAATCTGAAGTCACTCAACATATATGCCTAGAATACAGCATATTTATCTCTTTATAACCTCTCTTGAGCCCATAAGCATAACAGAATTGTTTTTTGTAGTGAACCCCTGTGTGTGTGAGATAGAAATATATGTACACACACCACTAAAGCACAGTAGATGGAAGGAGATTTGGAAGGCCTTTATACTTACTTATAATTTCCAGTATAATAGTGTAATGACTGCTGTTCACATCTACGTTTAGGGTCACCATGCCTTTAAATCAAGCCTAAAAGGACAAAAGATCCAGTCTTAGCTTCCTGGAGTCTTATCCAGAGGAAAACAAACCAGTCACTAGTCAGCATCCTTCAGCCTAATCCAGGGGAAAATGCAACAAAATACTTCTTACTGTATGTTTAGTCTCTGAGAACTAGTGTAGTTCTTATGGACAAGCAAGGCTGATAATTCTCCAGTTTCTCCTTATCTATTGGTCTAGGCATGGGTGGTGGGTATTAGGGGTAGGTGTGGCCGTATGTGGCCCCACTCACACTCCACTCCCAGGCAGCTCCCCCTGCTTTAGTGTGGCTCCCTCCAGTCTCCTGGTGCTACCTGCCCTCCTCATGTTCTGGGGCCAGGGAGGCTGGGGCCAAGCCATACACCATCTGCTAGGGAAGGCGGTAGACTGGGGACCTGCCCTACAGTGAGGTGGCTTGGCTCCCCGGGAGGTCTGGGATGCCAGGGTGGGGCCTGAGGAAGAAGGAGGCAGGGCTTGGGGTTTGCCTCACCTAACCCTAGGTTCACCTATCACCCATGGGTCTAGGGTTGAATCAGGAGGCTACTAGACTAGACAAGGGAGCATGAGTTCTTCCTTCACAGGACCATAGCTCTCATCTCACCTGTGTGGAAGCTTCTTTTGCTTTTATGGCTTTCTAGTTAGGGGCACAGCTTTTGTTCCCACCTCTCAGCAGCCTCATAGGGCACTTCCTTTTTTTCCATGACTACAACATGAACAGTACCTGAGGATGAGGGATTTAATCTTTTCTTGGTTAAGTTGTTATTAAATTAATTAATTAAATAAAGTAAGTTGGTATAAATAAATATTGATGAGGAAAAATGAGTGCAGACAGTTATATGGAAAACTCACTACAAGGAAACACCACAAGTTAAAGTTTGAAGTCTTAAATTCTGTCAAAGGATTCAGTATAAATGATTAAACTAGGGATATGTGTTAACTAAAACACTGACTAGCACTGGGGGATTCCGGATCTCTTTCTGAAATTCAAGATTTAGACTTCCCTTTTGAGAATCTAGCTCCGATTCTGGTACAGTTGTTCTTCTATTTAAAATTAGATTAAGATTGGTATAGAAGTTGAGATTCTGTGAAAAATGAAATGAACCTAAAATCGAATGGAAACTCATGTTTATAATTCCAGAAGGTAAACTACACCTTAACTTTTTTTCAAAGTTTTGACAAAAATACTTTTGAAAAATAGACAAGCTATTGGTATGGGAACATGATGTTTGTATTGTATAGGTGTTGCTGCAAACAGGACCTGAATGAACTTTCCCTGAGAGCTAATGATGGACTGGGGGAAAAGACTCTGGGCTTGCATAGACTCACCTACTCTGCCTAGGAATATAGCATGATGGAAGTGCTTTGCCAAAATTATCACTGTTAAGCTGGTGTTTGGGCTATATTTCACTTTAGTATTGAGTGTAGGGTAATGAAATGTTATCCTTATTATATGAGTAAAGGGCAGCAAAAATCTACTTAGTCTGCTGATTGAGGGAGTCACAAACAGGGTTGCTAGAACAATGTTTATAGAGGGGCTGCTGAGAGCCATTGAACCAACCTGTAAACCTTGTATATGATGGAAACCACTTCAAGCCATGGGATGCAGCTGCACCCCCAACCTGTAGTTCCAACAACTTTGAGTTCAAACCAGTCAGAAAGCTGCCTTAAAGAGGTAGCCAAGGAGTCCTTCTGACCTGGGGGAATCCTTAAGTGGTATACAGTGTCTGCACTCCCTGCTCAAGGATGAGTTGGGCTTATGGTGCACCGCCAGAGCCAGTGTGAGTGGACTTCCATGTACAACCAGTGTAACTTAAAGCAAATGCTAGAGTCCATATTAGCTCCTGGACAATACCAGGATAGGTAGAAGAGAAAGGTGGCTTACAGCTGCTCTCTTCGCCCCTGTCTTCCTTTGCCTTGCTCTCCAGCTTCTCCATCAAACTCAGCCCAGCCAAATCCAAGTATCTGGCATATGGATTCAAACATCCCTGAACTTTGTGTGTGTGACAGAGAAAATCCAAATATGGATTTTACAAGTGATCCCACTTTATAATTGGCAGAACCAAACTCCAGAATACATATATTACTGACGTTTGTGTGTCTGGATCTGAATTTTTTCTTAATTTCTAACACTAATGCAGTATACCTGCTCAAAAGACTTTTTAAAAACATGACTCTCTACCCACAACAGTTGATCTGCAAACTTACCTCTGTAAGAACACATTTAAAACCCTTTCCACGTTATCTGTGTGCCCTGCTTGTCCATTGTAAAAACCTATTTGATTAGAGCGCATCAAACAATTCATCTGGGGGTTCTGATCTTTTAGAAATGATGTTGATTAACGTTTTTGCAATTCATCCTTAAATGGGAAATTGGATGGTAACAGCTGCATTTGCAGAGGGAGGTCTGGCTGTTCTTTAGAGATCACTTTCACAAAAGCTTTCTAACAGAACTCTGGCAGGCTTTGAGAATTAAAATGCTCAACCCCTCCCCCCCACCTGTTTAAGATCCTAGACCATAATGGAATTACAAATGCAAATTTAACCATTCCTGGTCCTTAATGTGTGTTTTGAAATCCAATCTGAATTCAAGGTAAACTGAATTATTTTGTTCACATTAGGACTAAAGGACTGGGGCACAAGGTTGTGAATTTGTCATGCAGCAGCTGGTATAGCTGTCACCTAAAGAGAGCAGGGAGCTGTACACCTTAGATTAGTAATGTATATAGCTGGCTAAGTTTTTTCCAGTGGAACACTTTCCTGTAAGAAAATGCTGACTCAACAGAATCAACACATTTCACATGAAACTTCTGATGGACACAAATCAGGCAAGCTGGTTCCTCCAACTTCTTGCCTCCCCGTGCTATGTGACTGCAGGATGTGGGAAGTCCTGGGCTATGGCCAGGAGCAAGCCCAAATTTTCTGGTTTTGGTTGCCCCAAAATGGATTTAAAAAAAATTCCAGAGAAAATGTCTAAAAGAAATTGTTCATGGGGGGAAATCTGTTTTCTAGCCAGTCTACTAATTCAATTTTTGAAAGGGGAATATAGAAATAGGGTCTTAACAGATAAATAAATTAAGGTACATCAAATAAAAGCTAACAGAATGTTAGGACCCAGTTGGAAAGGGGGTAGATAGTAAGACAGAAACTATCATAATGATACATATAAACCTATCATACCTATCACACCTTGAATACTGGATGCTATTCTGGTTGCCCCATCTCAAAAACACATGCAATGTTAGAATTGGAAAAGGTACAGAGAAGGGCAACAAAAATGGTTAGGAGGATAGAACAGCTTCAATATGAGGAGTGATGAAAAAGACTGGGACTGATCCTCTGCGAAAAAAACATGACTAAGAAGGGGACATGATAGAATTCTATAAAATCGGAATGATGTGGAGACAGTGAATAGGGTAGTGTTATTTACCCCTACGCATAACATAGGAACTAGAAGTTGCCTAATGAAATTGATAGTCACTAGGTTTAAAACAAACATAAGGAAATAAATCTTCACAAAATACAGTCAGCTTGTGGAACTCATTGCCAAGGGATATTGTAAAAGCTGAAAAATGTAACTGGTTTAAAAAAAGAACTAGATAAGTTCACAGAGAGTTATTCCATCAATGGTTATTAGCTAAAATGATCACATATGTAAGCCTATGTTCTGGGTTTCCCTAAACCTCCACCTGCCAGAAGCTGGGACTGGACAAAGAAAGGACAAATCACTCAATAATTGCCTTGTTCTGTTCATTCCCTCTGAAGTATCTGGCACTGGATGGTATCAGAAGAGTGGCTACTGGGCCAGATGGACCATGGGTCTGACCCAGGATGGCCATTCTTATTCTCCTACCCCCTTTCTCTGTCTTGTCCATTTAGATTGCAAAGTCATTCAGACAGGGACCCATATTTTATTATATAATAGAAGATTTACCCAACATTTCTGGGTCCTTAACTCATTTTTTTTCATTTAAATCATTTCTCTAGGGTGGGGTAGGGGTTGAGGGGTTTAGTATGCAGGTTGCTCTGGGGAGAAAGGGGACTACTCCAGCCCTCTCTCACACTATAGCAGCTTGGGGCCAGGTGAGAAGCACTCCTCCATGGCCTCTGCAGCTCCATCGGGCACAGCCAGGGCACAGTGTAGATTTCCCAGCTGGGGCAGGTCCAGGTTCATCTGCTCCCTACGCTCCCCCGTCAGAGTGAGGAATGAAACAAACTGTGTACTTTCCCCTCACTCCCTGACAAAGGGGAACAGCCAGCAATGTTCCCCTATGAATTGGGAGGGGAGAAGCTACAGCTCCCCACCCTCCCTAACAGGTGTCTGGGGGATAGGAGGTTCAGAGCTGAGACAGTCCCAGGTGGAGGGTGTACCCCCAGCCAGCCCCTTTAAACTGCCTTGTGAGTCTGTCTCTTTTCTGTATGATTTCATGAGAAGCAATCCCATTCCAGGCACATCCCATTTTCCAAACCTTCAACTTGCTTTAAGTTAAGAGGAAGTTGAATATCGAATTTGATGATTCTACCTCTTACAGTTTAGGAGGAGTTCTTGAACAAACAGACAGACAAACTCACAAATGTACAAATCTACTATATTTGGGAGACTTTTTCTAGGACAATGGGGACTTAGTCATGGTTGTGGCATTCAGGTTCTAGTATACTATTACTAGGATCTGTAAAAACCTGTGCTACAGTATTTTTATAAGTTTTAAAAAATCCTGAACAACTGGTGTTATGATAACAAATACGTTTGACTTGCCCCCAAATTCTAAAACTTTCTTATATAGTATTCTGAAACTTCTATGTTGCATATTTAAGACTATATTAAGGGTTGGGGCTATAAATCAGGGGTGGGGAAACTTTTTGGGATCAGGGGCCACTGACCCACAGAAAAATCAGTTGGGGCCACACAAAAAAACCCACCACACTGACATGGTCCCTGACTGAAAAGCAGAAGGACATTCCCCCTATTTCCCTTGTACACCAGCGCCTGGGGGGCCAGGCTCGTAGATTTTGTGGGGGCTGGATCTAGGCAAGCTGGGGGCTGGATTTAGGCCATAGGTTCCCCATCCCTGCTATAAAGATGTTATTAGTGACTGCTTGGACTTTGCATAACTCATTAGTGGCTTTGTAATTTGTGAACGATGTATTCATCCTTAAGTCATGCTGAGAATACTCTTCTACCCCATCACTCTAACACCTATATATTTAAAAACAACAAATGGTCTGGTAGCACTTTATAGACTAACACAACATATACGTGTTGTGTTAGTCTATAAAGTGCTACCAGACCATTTGTTGTTTTTTAAGTTTATCCTTAAACAAATCTATTTGTTTATTTCCCTGTTTCCCCAAAGTCTTATTCCACCCCTCTCTCTTGTGTTATCTGAGTGTCTTACTTGTTAAAGAGAACACAAGATCTTCATTTCTTTCTTGTTGACGTCATATACTGTATACACACATATACAATTACAGAAATAAGTGTGGGTGAAAAAATGAGTTGAAAAGAAACAAAAAACAGCTCCATGCATAGGAATGGCTCCTGTAGTAGAAGCTGAATCTTTAGTGAATAATGAATATTACTTCCTCATGGAGATGACTTTTCTCGTGTGTAAACTCCCCAGACAAGGAAGATCAGGATCTTAATTCACTAAGCTATTGTATGGTACCAAAAGTACTAGCTCAGTCATTCTATTTTCTGGGAAACACTGAGGCAGCCTATGAGAGGTCACAGTGTGTAGGGTCTACAAAAGTCAATTACTCCATGAGCCAAAGGCTTTCTACACTTGACTATTTCTCTAATTCAATGCTCACAGAGCCAGATGTGAATGTGTAATGCAGGATTTAGTCTTTAGCCAGTTAGTAGTTTGCAGAGTGCCCTTTATGTTACACTGCTGTCAAGTCTGAGCTAGATTGATTTCTCCTGCTCCAAGAGACCAACAATGAAACCAAGTGCCAGTCAATTTTCTTAATTAGGTTCCCTTTTAAACGCTTGCCTGCACTCTTTGGCAGAATGAGCTAAAGCTGGCTCTGGAACCTGCTGAGGTAGCTCTGACACTTTTAAAAGGCATGGTTTTGCTTTTACTGCTTATCTGTGCATTTCTTCCTTAGTGGTCTTCTTCCCCACATGCAAAAATAAATTGAGCATCAACAGTCTGTAAACTCCTGAGGGGAATTAAAGAAAAGTGAGTTTGCTGCAGGTTCAGCTAAATCTGTTTTATTGTTTTCCTAGCATTACTCTAGCTTACTCTGAGAATAAATAGAGTGCACAGCACCTCCTATTATGTATGGGTGTGTGTGTGTGTGTGTGTGTGTGTGTGTGTGTGTGTGTGTGTGAGAGAGAGAGAACTGTGGAGGGGAGAATATGCTGTTTGAGAGAACTGTGGAGGGGAGAATATGCTGTTTAAAACTAAGACAATGTTGATGTGATGGACAGGTTTCCTCCTTTTTTTTCCTCCTAGAAAGGCTTTTCCTATGGCAAGGAGCATTAGCATGTAAAGAGCAGGTGGGTCCCTATGGGGTAACGTTCTCATATTACATCAAAAGCATTTGTCAGAATGAGGAGTATATGTGATCAGGCAACTTAGACTTGCATTTAATGTTGTTGTTCTTGTTAGATCTACACTTTAGTATTTGGCTTTATCAGTTTCCCTCCCATTCCAAATTTATTTTCAGCTAATTTTAGTGACCTTGAACATGAAATGAAATGGTGATGTCACTTCTCCAGAGATCTGTCCTTACGATGGGCTGGCTCTTAAAAGAGAATTTTTGCTCAGAGAAATCCCCAAGGGCTTCACCTTCATCAGCTTTTCAGAAAGCAAAGCTTCCATCTTTTTTCATTTTTATACTGCACAGCCTCTAACTGTTCCCCTAGCACTTCCTCCTCCGCCCCCATATCAAGGCGCATAAAAAAATTCATTCTGCTCAGGGGGGGGGCCAATGGGTTCTGAGTGTGGCAGGGGGCTGAGGTCTGGGGCAGAAGATTGGGGTGCAGGAATATGAGCGCTCTGGCTGGGGGTGGGTCCAGGCTATGAGGTGGGGTTGGGATGAGGGGCTCAGGGCTGGAACAGAGGGTTGGAGTGTAAGGGCCCTGGCTGAGAGTGTGGGCTCTGAGGTGGGGCTGGGCCACAGGTCAAGGGTGTGAGGGGGGAAATTCTAGGGCTGCCCTGGATGCAGCAGAGGGGCTCCAGGACCTGGGCTGTAGCAGGGGAAGTTCTGGGTCTTGGGCCACTCGGGCTGCAGTTGTGTTCAGGCTGAGGGAGAGGCACCAGGTTCAGGTTGTCCCTCCCCAGGCCCTGGCAGGCTAGAGACCAGACTAGGGGAGGATTAAGGTGGCACTACTCTCCAACTTGGGCTGGTGCCTTGAGCGCCTGTGCAGCACTAAGTAGGCAGTGGTGCATCTGTGTAGCTTACAGAGAACTTAGCCCCAAAGCCTGGTTGAAGACATAACCAAGCTGCAAATACTGGTTTTTTTAGACCATTTGCTATATTCCACAGCCCTGAAGAAAGAGAGTCTTTGGGAGAACTGCTTCCTATAAGCCATATTTCCCTCTGCCTGCAGTATCCTCTCCTATCCTGTGTGTCACGCAACCTCTCTCTCCATTTCTTCTATCGCTGACCTCCACTTCAGCCTCTGACTATGCTCCTTAAACTACAAATATTACATTTACTTATAAAATAATGAATAATAAAAAGAGGAGGCAGTAAGATACCTGTGCAAAAAGAGCAAGACCTCATGCTCTTTTACTCTTGTTGCCTCACCCTTCCTTTACCCCTTTCCCAAGCACTGGGCCTGAACCTGGGAAGTCCTTCTGAGAAGATGTCTTCACAGAATCGGGCCAGTTGATCTTCTTAGGGGGGGCCAGTTATGCTCTATGTACTTCCAAATGTACAACAATGAATAAATAGATACTATTTGTGTGTGCCACTTTAATTTGCAAGTTTAATTACTTTACTGTGTTTGCAGTGTTTTTGCAAATTTTAAGCTTCAGCATTTAAACATGAGCCTACACAGGTCATACAAGGGAGCAATAACTTGGTGTAACTAAATAAACCAAGTTAGCAAAACAGAAGCTATAATACTAGTGAGGCTACAGATAATATGTAACTCTGTGTAAGCTGATTGGTTCCTCTAGCCTAGCAGTTCTCAAATTGAGAGTGGAGATGACAAAGTGGATTGTGACCCCATTTTAACCGAGTCCCCAGGACCAGCATTAGACTTGCTGGGACCTGTGGCTGAAACTGCAGGCTGAACTCCCTCAAGATCTGGGGCAGCGGGGCTCAGGCTCTGCTTTCCCGCTCTTGAAGGTCATTTAGTATTTTGTTTTCAGAGGGAAGCTGCAATGCAATGAAGTTTGAGAACCACTGCTCTAGCCTTTAGATGCAAAGAAATTGTAATTTCCAACACTATAAAAAGAATTGTGGAATTGCTACTGGTCCATGTCTTCAGCCTGCTTCTTGTTATTCACCAACACATGGAACTTTGAGAAAAGTTTGCTTTTTCTGTGTTAACCTTATTAGTATTTATGAAAGTAAAACGGGTACTTGCACTACCAATAACAAACATTTACACAAGAATAGTAAATGCTGATGTCACGGGGCCCTCCCATGCTTTATGAGAATTGGATTATGAATATGTATAACTCAAAGATGCTTTATGTGAAACCATCATGTAATTTAAGTTATAATCTCAGAGGCGGATTTTCAGTGAAACATACGGTGCCCTGGCATGTGGCCCCCCCCCAATGACCTGGGGCCCCCAGAGCTGGGCAGTCCAGCAGGGGGTGGCTACTCTACGGGGGCAGGGCAGTCCTTCTGTAGAGAGGGCTGTGTGGGGGGAGGAACGGGGAGGCTCATCTGCAGGCTACAGCCTCAGGAGAGCCAGCAGGAGGCAGTGAGCAATGTGAGCACAAGTTGGGAGGCTTCAGAGGAGCATGGGGAAGCAGAATAGCCGGCCAGAGAAAAGTGACACTTTGAAGCTGGAAAGCACCACTTCTCTCCGGCCACCAGCCGTGCAGCTACCCAGTGCTCCTCTGAAGCCTTCCAGCCCGTGTTCGTGATGCTGGCTGCCCCCTGGTGAGTGGAGGCTGCCCACAGGTGAAGGGGAGAGCGGCTGGGGGATGGAGAGTCCGGGGCACTCAGATGGCCAATAAAACTGTACCACCCTCACCTTTAGGGAAAGCACATATGGGTCTCTGCTCACTTCTCTGGGCCAGCCAGTGCAGGGCCACTGGGGCGCCTGAAGTTGTCCTCCACAGCCATGGAGATTATGTTTTATTTTTTTTATATAAGCACTCTTATCCAAAGTACTTTACAATAGTTAGCTAATGGTACGAACAATATTTGGAAAGATCATTAAGTGGCACACCGAGGCCCTTAGCAATTTTCAAGTGGTCTGTGGGAAAAAAAAGTTAGACTACAAAAGCAATCAAGGCACCTCACTTTTTTCATTTACTTTTTATTACTTATAATCAAAAAGGAAGATGAAGAAAAAAGAATGAAAAATGGGAGGGGTTGGAAGAGAATGTTATTTTTCTTGGCTGGGTCTTGAGCACAGGGCCCCACCAACTCTAAATCTGTCACTGTATAATCTGCTTAATCTGTATTTCCTATTTTTGTGCATGTATCATTCTTCTAAGTGAAGTTAGACATATGAAGTGTGAATCTGGTTTTAATTAAAAATGTGCTAATGAGGGCCAGTAATGATACTTTAGGAATGTAATGACTCAGTACTCAAATCAATGACCCATGAATGGTTTTATTCTTCCTGTAAGCCAAAACTGTGTTTGGTCCAAGAAAGACATCTGACCATGCCACCTGGTACTGGAATCCATCTTGAATGTGGTACTTTTCCGTGGGGTTGGGGAGTGCTAAACAAAGAGTTCCTGCCCTGGAAGAAAGTCTATTTAAGGAATGGATAGCAATCAGGTGTTGGTCTTCAGAAAGCCTTTGAAACTAGCTTGCCCATCCTATGACGATACACGTGAAGAAACCTGAAAACAAAGGACTCTAAAGAACTCTGGAAAAAGCTGTAGACCCAGACCAGAGTAAAGATCAAGTCTGACTTCATTTTACTGAGATAAGAACAACTGATTAGGGTAAGAATTGATATATAACAAGTTTCTTTGATGTAGCTCAATTTGCGTAGCTTATTTCAAGTTAAGCCCTACTGTGTAGCTGCACCCTATTGCGTAGCTTATTTTGAAGTTGAAATTGGGAGCATCTACACAGCACTTGTTTTGAAATAGAGTACTTTTCCTCTGACTTCCCTTACTCCTTGTACAATAAGGGTTACGGGAGTCGGAGTAAGAAGTCCTCCAGCTTGACAGTATTTCAACATTATTTCGAAATAACTGCCTGTTGTGTAGATGTGGACTAAGTTATTTTGAAATAAGGCTAGTTATTTTGAAATAATGTTGCTGTGTAGATGTACCCTTAGTATATTAGAATAAGGTGGTGTCTTTTGTTTATTTTAACTTAGTAACTTACTTTGATCTGTTTTCACTTGCAATCACTTAAATCCTACTTTTTATACTTAGTAAAACACTTGTTTATTAACAAGCCCAGTGTAAATAATTGTTACCTAGGAGGGTGGGGAGGATCAACCACTGTGTAGATCTCTCTTTCATAGATAAAGGGGGCTGACACACAGTAAGAAGGGATTTATTTGGTCCATTTTCGGGGCTGGGTTCCTGGGTGTTCTCAAAAACTGAGCCTTCCCAGAACTGAGCTGGTTCAGTGTCTGTGTTATTCTGAAGGGGCGGTAATAATCCCAAATTGTGCTTTGGCTGTGGGAGATCAGAGCTTCTGCCCCAGCAGGACAGGGTGGTGGGGGGTGCCAGAGAGCAGGAAGGCAGGCATCAGTGGCTTCATCAGCACCCCAGGAGACAATCTCAAGGGGATTTCTGTGATCCAATATGTCACAAATGACACAATTAACTGTCCTATTGCATACATGTATAGCCTTCTCACCTTTCAACAAGAGTTTAACAGTGCTACAGTGAGATCTTACAGTGTTAAGACTACAAAACCAAACCACAGGATAAAGTGGTGGTATGAATACTACACTGAAATTTTAAAATACAGTGTAGCACAAATGAATGTATTCATTTATTTGTCATCTTGTTTGTATATTTTCTTGCTAATTCATAACTTTTAGTGGTTTTCAGAATACTCATGGCTGGCATTACTGATGTTTTATTGTAATAACTTCACCAGAAAAATGAAGGTGATGTAGGGAATATTTCTATTTTTGGAATAAAAGTTGACAATCACAAGTTAACACAGACTATTTGTGTTATAATTTAGGGATCCTCTGTTCCTTTGACCTCTGGCAATTATCCCAGTTCACTGGTGGCAACTTTTTAAAGTAGATTTTATTGTCTTTGCAACAGCCCTAAAATCCTTCTCATTTTCTCTCTGCTCCATTGTTCAAACCCTATGTCACATTACCTATAACTTCCTTCTTTCTACCCTCCTAGATTGAAATTATTATTTCTGTACTACACACACACTTTCCCTCCCTTTCTCTCTAACTGAAGCTTTCCAGTGCCTGAATGAACATATCAATTCTCAAAATACTGTTGTGCAGTGGAAGATACAGCTTTGCTTCTGTGAAGACATATTTTTTAAGAATCACAGTCCTTAGTTGCCTATTGAGTAGGTGAGTGAAGGAGAACTGATCACTGTTGTTTTTAAAAATAATTTATGGTTGTAATTAATGTATTTGATCATTAGATGGGAGTGTGGCATGGGCCTCACTGCTCTACTCTGAAAGTGGTATATGGGGCTGTATAGAAGAAGGTGGAACTGTCTGGTAGCAAGAGAATGAGTAGCCATGTTGGCAATATTTTCCTCTTATTTTAAGTACCTTCAATGTAGCTCATAGTGAAGGACTTGCTCCTTTGCCATTGCAGAAAAGATATTAGAAGAGAGTTCATGTGAAATCCAGCTCAAATGTATAGATTAAAGGCAACGCTCTTTAAAAAATACATGTTCACGGTTCTTTGTCCTTTTTTGTAATTCCTTTTTTATAATAATTAACAGCCAGAGACATTTCCAAGGTTACACTAACTCTATGCAAGAATTCTCCCTACCCCAGTTCCCAGAAACTGTGGGAGAACAGTTGCTATTTGAATGATTAGCACCGTTTTTCAAATTGCAAAGAAAGACATTTCTAATTTTAAGATGCTAGATGATTGTTTCTATTGTGACATGGCATAACTTTAAAAGATTTCTTCACTCTGCTCACAAGCTTTCTAATGCAATTCTGTTTTTACAGTGTTTTCCAAAAGTGAATATATTTCAAACCAGCAACAAAAAGTATATTATGTTCTAACCGAGTTACTTATGTTTTTTGTGTTATGCCAAATAAACGTGTATGGCTTAAACTGAATATTATCTGTTTCACTTACTTCATTAAATAAAATGTGTGGTCAAAATACTTTTTAACTTTAAATACCGAATTTTAAAGTCAATTGAAAGGTTTTTAAACTGAAATAACTGAGCATACATTTGCCCAACCAAAGGCAAATTTTCATTTAAATAGCTCATGCAAAATTCGAAGTTATGGGAGTTCAAAAGTATAGGACAAGAACCTACTTTTGTAGCACAGACCACATCGTAATAGCGAGATTGTATAGCAAAGTATCTGCCTATCTGCCATGGATACACAGACCCTTCTATTGCCATCTGAAATTGCTGAAGCAGTCACTCTATCATTTGCTACCACTTAATATCCTTCTGACCACCCCAGGTCGTACAAGGTGTCCTGGCCCTAGCAGGGTCTTGGCACCAGCTGCGCAGGAGCGGCCCAGAAAGACTCTGGCACTGGCTGCATTTTGGGGGCAGCTGGGTTGTGTCACGGCCCTGGCCATGCGAGGAAGGCTCTGGATGACTGTGGCTGCATCAGGCCAGCCCCGCCCCCAACACCAGCCTCTCGGACTCAGCCAGGCAGGCTGGCAGGATACTTCCCTCCCCCCCTCACTGTGTTGGATTGGCCGAGGCTGGGAAGGCAGTTAACCAGTTAAACATTAACATTTTAGATGTTTAATCGGTTAACTATTTAAATGTTTTTTTAACAGTCCTAGTATTGATGAAATCGCTGCACTACAAATAACATAGCAAGCTGTTTTCTATTTGGACATACCACTGCTCAGTCTCCAAAAGGGCTCTGCTGGCATAAGCAACTAGCTGTTCCTTGAAAAGATCTCCAATCCATTCTCTGAAGCCACTAGAAAGTCAGTGGCTCTCCTGGCTGGTAGTATTTCAGAACAGAGCCATCTGTTTTTTCTCTCAGTATGTGAAATGCTGGTTGTCGGGGATCTGCCCAGCTCTAGTCAATAAGCCAACATATGGATTCCACTACTGCAGTCATGTGTGGAGAGAACTTGGACATAAAATTGAACCTTCCCATGAAGCACAGTACCCCTTTCCAATCCACTAGAGCTGGCACATCTCTGACAGCCATGATCTTGTTGGGATCTGCTCTCAGTCCTACAGCTGTGAATAGATATCCAACCCTCACTCACAGACCCCAGCCCAGGGCCCTAAGGACACGGATCCTCTGTGATCCGGTCCGGCTGATGGGGCATGTAGCCGAAACGTGTCAGCCCACCAACCACTCCTGGTTCTGCCCTGGGCTACTTCCTCTCCCCTCGTTCACCCCTGCCCTGGGGTCTGCCCCCCCCCCCCCCGCCGGCTCACCTTCCCCCTGGTCGACAGGGTGCCTCTAGGGTGGCCGTTGGTCAGGGGCACCGGCTTCCTGGAGCCGTGCCACTTGCGCCACTCCTTCCTCCTCCCCTGCTCCTACTCGGGCGGCGGCGTTTGCAAACGCCTGCCCCCGCTTCTGTCTCTCCTCCCCTCGGCTATGGCGGCGGCGTTTTCAAACGCCCCGCCGCTTCCTCCCCTCCCCGGGGTGGGGCCCGCCCTTTTGGACGTCCAGTGCACATCCTCCCTCCCCCTTGGCAATGCTCCCGTTGCCACTCGCCGCGGTGTCTGGGTGCGTCAGCTGTGCCACGGCGCGGGAGCACTCGGCACACCACCGGGGCCCCTTGCCCGCGGCCCTGAACAGGGCTTGCTCGCCGGGGGCTTCAGTGCGGGGAGGGGGCGTCCTGTCACAGCGCTGTTCAGTGGCTTTGGGTCTACAAAGTTGCATAATTTGCCTGATGGCTTCCTTATAATCACCATGCTTCTTATCCAGGTTGCACATCACTATCTACCTGTAAAGCCAGGTGTTACCACGAGTCTAACTGCACAGCCTTGGAGGGAGCCAAGAACTCTTGTAAAAACAACCAATTTTTTTCTTCTAGACAAAAATGTCCACTTAGTTCCTTGAATTAGAGCAAGTGTCATGCTCCTATAAGGGAAGTGATATGTCTCCCCATCTGCGGTATGTTGTTTAGGTCAGAAAGCTGCCACAGGAATGTTCTGCTTCTCAGTGAGTTCGCTGGATCTAGAATTTCAGCCCTGGAGTAAGTGAGGGGAGAATGCTGCAGCAGCAGCTGCCACCACAAGCAGGCAAAGAATTAATTCTCAGGCCCTGGCTAGACTTGTGGGAAGATCAACACTGAGGCAGTCACTCTTCCAGTGTTCAATTTAGAAGGCCTAGTAAAGAGCCATTAAATTGAACGGTCAGAGCGCCCCCTTCAGTGCTGGTGCTTCTCGCTGTCGTGAGGAGTAAAGGAAGTTGACGGGAATGTTTCTCCTGTCGATCTCCCGCTGTGGGAACAGTGCTGAAGTTTGGCTTAATGTATGTCGACTCCAGCAGCAATATTTACCTCGCTGGAAGTGCATACCTTAAATTGACCTTCCCTGTAGTATAGACCTGGCCTTAGAAACTGTCCTGGGGCCACTCAATAAGGGTCTTTCTCTACTGCTCACTTCTTGGCTCTTTAGAAGCCCCATCAGTCACCCCACTCCCTCATTTGTTATTGGGGCCAATTGCGTTTTCTTGACTCTGGTTCCTTTTGCATGCACTATTGGTCTTCCTTTGACTTTCTAAGCAAAGTGCTGACCTGTTATAGCCTCCATGCATATCAGCTGAGTTACTGTATATTACTTCTCTGTTCACAGTCATACTAGAGTTTTTACTTGGCAGTGCTCAGGTCTTTAACTCAAATAATTTTTGTTTTTCTTCATTTAAATCATTGCTCAGACTGGGGCTGAGGATGAGAGGTTCAGTATGTAAGCTGCTCTGGAGAAAGTGGAAAACCTGAGCTCTCTGTCACAGTAGCAGCTCAGAGCCAGGTGAGAAGCACCTGTCCATGGCCACTGCAGCTGGAACAGGAACAATGGGGGAGTGGTACATGGCTGCTGGCTGGGGGACAGATGGACAGACACACAAACTTTCTCAAATATATAGTAGATAGCTATCCCTTTCTCAATTGATGTCCCCTACTGGTTCAATGGGGTTATAGCTGTCCCAGTCCCCTTCTCTGGCCCCTTGCTGCTACTTTGGGATCATTGTACAATATAATTGTCCCTGCTACCAGACCTCTCCCTTTCTGTTTTATGAGAAACAATCACATTCCAGGCATAACCAAACCCTGCCCTTGCTTTAAGTTATGGTAAGAGGAAGGTGTATACCAAATTTGGTGGTCCTAGCTCTTCCTGTTTAGGAGGAGTTCTTGAACAGACAAGACAGACAGACAAATTCTCTCAAATACATAGTAGATTCTGATGACAGACTGACAGCCAATACCCACCAGTTAAGGATGAGATTGTACCTTTAAAATCTACCTTGAGTAAGGGAAGGGTATAGCAACACTGTGGATTCACTTACCATTTTCCTTCGACTACCTATTGCTCTAGGGCAGGGGTTCCCAACCTGGGGTACGCGTACCCCCAGGGGGTATGAGAAGCTTGTCAAGGGGGTATGGGGAATATTTGGTAAATAACTAGATTATCCTAATTGAAATATTCCAAAAGTAGTAGTGTTAGTGAAAAAAGTTGTGGATTCTAGAGTCTAGAATTTATTTCCTTTCATATTGAATAGGGGGTACGGGAAGGTTTCCTAAAAGCCAAGGGAGTATGGGGACCAAAAAAGGTTGGAAACCCCTGCTCTAGGGGAATAAGTTCCTTCATTTTGTGGAGCAGCTTGTTGTTTGGCCAGCTACTCCAGCTGAAGAATAGGTGAGATGGAGCCTTCCTGCTCTTTACCTGTCTCTGTCCTCTCCCTGCCCACTTGCTCAACAAGGCAAGTACTAGACAAGAAGATCCTGCTTCCCTGTTTGCCATACAGCCCTTGCTCAGGCATGCAGGGAAGTAACAATGAAGCATTAATTAATTCAATAGTTGTGTGTTTGCTGCTGTTAAGTTAACCATGCTGTGCAGAGTGGTAGAGCTGTATATCCAGTCTGAAGTGAAGCTTAGAGCCATCATGGAAAGTGAAAAGTCATAATAAAAAAATCAAATGGTTATAATGAAGCATTTATTTTCAGTCAAACCATGTGTTGACCATTCAGATTGCATCATTATCTAAACCATCTTATGGGAAGATCTCAAACTATCACTACAGTGACATCATCTTGCTTTCTAATTCCAGCCTGCTCGTGTTGTACAAAACAGGAAGGGCATTGTGTGAAGATTGTATCTATTAAACAGATGGAGGTTGACAGAGTAAATTATGGCATTATTCCATCTTCAGGGCTTTACAACAAGCTTTTTCTCTCTTTAAGGAAGATGTCAAACTGTAAGTGGAATTTACAAGATCTGTGCTATGTGACTATATAAAAATGTGTCTCAAATAAACTAACACATCAGGATATTCACAAATGCACAAAGAACATTGTTTTATATTATGTTTATATCCTTTAGTATTTTTAAAGGTGATTTTTCTAGAAAATAAGTAGAGATCAGGACAATTATAAGCAACTGTTTTCCTCAAAGCATCTCCCTTTCCCAAGTCAAAAGAAAACAGTATAAGAAAATACCCTGCCAAGGTAGGCTAACCCTTTTATCCATTTCTCTAACAAAATATTTATTTTTAAATTCATGGTGAAGAAAAACATTATCACCACGAAGAACTGATATGTCTTTGACAGTAATCAACAAGAGATCTAACAAAACAACTTATTCAAAAGACTTTTGCATCTGAGAGAGAGAACACCTTGGACATAAACTAATTATGAAACCCCCATGCTGTTAAAAATTACATTAAGAATTTCACAGGGAAGCATTTTTAACTCTGCACAATTACATGTGCTAATTTATTTTATTTTGCTGGCACATAAGGTTAATGGAAGAGGTAAGATTGACGTTCATTATGTGATATTAATGACATTCATTTTTAGTGGGATGCCCCCTGCACAGCACAGAGATATGTAGGCTCAGTTTTAAAAAGGAACTGGTTTAGACTGGTGGCTCAGCTGGAAGTTCAAAATATGTACAATGTGTCAGTCAGATGTTTTAGATGAGTGGCATAAAGCTCTTCTCACCTGGGATGACAAGTAGTTGGCCTGTCTGGGTACATTTGGGGGTTTCTCACTTGTAAATAAGGAACAATAATGACAGCCCACTCAGGATGCATAAAAATCCTACAGCCTTCCATGAAATGACCTACTGTACCCAGGTAATCTCAAACCTGAGTCATCAGACTCCTCACATCTGATAGGTACTATTTGGTTGATAACTGCAGTCAAAGTCTGGTTCCCACTATAGCCCCTATATGCAACCTAGGTTGTGCACTTCATCTAAAAAAAGAGGCAGAGCTGCTCTAGAGGAAATTTCCCCAGGGCAAGGGCCCTCTATAAGCACTATAGGTCTGGTAATAGGGGCACACAGGCATAAGAGGAGGAGTGGCTGAAGCACTTTGCAATCCAACATTCTGCATGGCAGAACAGGCCATAGACAGCCATGAAAGTCAAGGCTTGTCTACAAGCTGTGAGACTGCACACAATGGTGTGTAAATATTCTCCAATGTGTCATGCCCTAGTGGACCCTACTGGTGTGCACTAAAAGCTCCCATTTCAAACATTACAGTGTCAGCATAAACTAGGGAATGTTAAGTGTGTGCCAGCAGAGTGCACCCAGGTCAATTAAAGTAAGATACAGAGGAGTCCATTTTAATTGATACCCCCTCTGGTGTGCAATACTCACTGTGTAAATGAGCCCTTACAGCAGCCTGGAAAGCCCCATTCCTTGGGCACTGACAGGCATGCTCCCGGGGAGAAAATTTTAAAAAACAACAAATAGTCCTTCAGCATTTCAGAGACTAACAAATCATGTAGATGGTATCATGAACTTTCGTGGGCACAACCCACTTCTTCAGATGACTGGAGTTAAGGGGTCCAGCATATAAACAAATAGCAGAGAAAGAGAGGGGATGGGGAGGGAAGGAAAAAATATTGTCAATTAGAGTGTCCATGCTAAATGAAGCTTACAGAGTGAGCTCTAAGCTTTTTATGTCATTAGGGTGTGGAACGTAGCGGCCCATCCAGTTCAGGTCTTGGTTCAGACCTCGATTCAAAAAGTCCATTGTAAAAGGAACTTCAGTAGCTGTAGGCGAAGAGAGCAATGCCTTGCCTTGCCAGGTCAGAACGCTGCTTACCGCAGATTTGGGCAAGATGCAGCCCAGCAGCCGGATCCAACCTGCCTAACACTTTGATCTGGCCCATGGACTATATCTGGCCACTTTCTAGTTATACTCTGCTGCCTGTGCCACTGAATTTTCAGGTGGTGGCTCAGGCAGTAGGTTACTATTTTAATGGCTCCTGGCTCCTGGTCACAGCACTACCCCGGCAGGGGTTGAAGCAACAAGCCTTTTAAATAGCTGTAGCAGCCCCAGGAAGCTGCTAGGCAACACTGTAGCAGTGGAGCTGCGAGCCCTTTAAATTGCTGCTATTTAAAGGGCTCACAGCTCCTCGCCCCACCTCTAGCACATTGCCTGGCAGCCGCCCATGTTGCTACAGCTATTTTAAAGGTTCCTGGTTACGGCGCTACCTGGCAAGGGCCAGAACTGCAAGCCCTTTAAATAGTTGCAGCAACCTGGGCAGCTGCCAGGCAATGCGACAGTGGTGGGGACAGGAACTGTAAGCCTTTTTAAATAGCAGCAATTTAAAAGGCTCATGGCTCCCGGCCCTGCTGCTACCGTGTTGACTGGGAGATGCCAGCGGTTGCTGCAGCTATTTAAAGGGCTCCCACCCAACACAGTGTGCCTGGTGAAAGAAGCTATCCACCCAACACAGTGTGCCTGGTAAAAGAAGCTACCCACCCAACACAATGTGCCTGGTAAAAGAAGCTACCCACCCAACACAGTGTGCTTGGTGAAAGAAGCTGGCCTGAAGCTGGCCCCACCCTTGGAGTGAAAGCCTTAGCATCTCTTGACCAAGAGGAAGGATCAGAATCAGGATCAGGATCTGGACAGAAATAGGGCTGCAGCAAGCCCAGGCAGCTGTTAGGCAATGCAGTGGTGGCGGGGCTGAGAGCTGCAAGCCCTTTGCCGTGTTTTTAATTCAAAGCTTCCAGCCCCAGACAATTCGATGAGGAGGCTAGTTCCTAACCCTGCCCCTTTTCCTCCAGGCCCTGCCCCTTCAGGCAAGAGACCATTGGCAAGAGACATGAGGGGGCTGCGGGCACCACACCTGGGGTGACTAGTGCCTGTGGGGGAAGGATTCAGGAAGGGCCACCCAGAGGGGCAGGGGGAATAGTGGGGCACCCTATTTAGGAATTAAAATGTTGGCAGAGGTATGGGGGTGCACCTCCCACATGCTACCATGAGTCATCTATGACACCCCCCCCCTCAAGCTGAGATGCAGGATGTGGCTGGAAGTGGCCCAATAGAAGGTGAGCAAGGATCTGGATAAACCTAGCCTCTCTGCATCCCCCCTGGGCTGCAACCTTGGGTTCTCCAACCCACCGTGGAGCTGTGACTCTTGGCCCTAAGGAGGGCAGTCCTAGGTTACTGAAAGAGGTCAGTAGAGATGGGACCTCACCCAGACACAAAGGACATGCTGAATTGATAGGAAGGCTGGAGGGGGAGTATATCTAGTGGTCTGGTCCTAACAGACCAAACCACCCAGCTACAGCAACATATGGTAGTGACTAGTGATTCAGATGATTAGACCAGCTGGTAATGGGCCCTTGTGTAGTTGCAATGGCCAGTCACAATGGCACTCTCTGAGCTCAGGGAGTTTCAGGAGCTACTCATTTCATCTGCATGTACAGACACAAAGGGTGCAGTTGAGATTGTGTTTTGCTCCACCTTCTGTGCTGGCCGGGCCAGACATAATGGACAGAGCAGGCTGCACCTGCTCTTTGCATCAGGGAGCCCAGGGGACAGAAATGTATTGCTCAATGGAGAGTATCACAACAATCAGGGCCACTGATAGGAGAGGCAAAGGAGACAGTTGCTCTGGGGTCCAGCAAGTGGCAGCTGGAGACCTGGGCCCGTTACATTGGAGCTGGAGTCCTAAATGGCATGGTCTGGTTGGCACTGAAGGCTGGCTACCCCAGCTCTGCCCAATGCCCTGTGCCTACCGGAGGGCCCAGAGCCAAGCTTCTCGCCCCCTCTCTCCTACATAGTGCCCAAGGGCCGGCAAACTCTGTCACCAGGCCTGACAAGAATCCAGTGTTTAAAATGTAGCTCTGCTCTGCACAGAGCAATTCAATTAAAAAGGTACCTTGATACTCACCATACTTAAGCCATAGGTTAAATCCTCAATTTGTGCAACCCAGCATAACTTCAGTAAAGTCAATAGAACTATGGCAGTCTGCACTATGTGAGGATTTGTCCCCCTGTTTGAATTCATAACTTATTTGCTAGAAAATATGTTATACCTGAAGAATCAACACGGGGAATGGGATTTGATTCTTGCTAACTCACCAAGAGAACTACTGATTAAGAGTCAATTGCAGGGCCACAATTTGTCCTCATTTACCTATAATTCTCCACTGCAGGTTCTGTACTGTAGGATCTTTATTGCTGGTGATGAGATGTTGCACAAGCTTTTACTGGCTAGTGTTGATCTGCTTGTCTGTCACTTGTTCTGCTAAAACATCACTGAGCCCACCTTCCTGCCCTCGTGGGCACCCCTCTATCCTCTGTTCTGCTGATTCAGGCTCCACCAGCACTGGCACAGAGGAGAAGTCACAGCTCACAGCAGTGTAAATACAGATGATGAGATCAGCTCAGATCTGGGGAGATTCAATCAAAGGGACTTGCCATGGTACCTAGGTGCACAGCTCCAATGGAACCTGGACTCTAGATAAATCAGTCTTACCCTGCATACAGCTCATGTTGTCCCTCCTCTTTCTTGCATAAAGAGAGACGCACACAGATGCTTGCACCCTCCCAGGTAACACTGATTTATACTGAGTTTAGTAATAAACTGGTGAGCTTTTTGAGTATAAAAAGTAGGATTTAACTGATTGCAAGTAATACCACTCAGAGCAAAGTAAGTTACTAAGCAAACTAAAACAAAACACACCGACTAATCTTAATACACCAAGACACTGGTTACAATGAAGATCTCACCCTCAGTTTTTCTTAAGCTTCTTTCACAGACTGGACAGCCTACCAGTCTGAGTTTGATCCTTTCCCTTGTTTAGTCATAGATGTTTCCAGCAGTCATGTTGGTAAGCAGAGGTGTCCTGATGTCTTGCAGCTGCCCCTGGTTTTTTTTGGCTTTTTACCTTTATATAGATTTTGGGTTCAGTTTAAACTTTTTCACATTTTCAGTGGAAAAATACAATGTCCAAGATGGATCCCAGCATCAGGTGACAAACAGCACGCCTTTGTGGGGACTCTCAGCTCCTCTTATGGACTGGCTCATAGGAAAAACAAACCTATCGCAGCAGCTCAGAGTCACTGTTGCAGCGCCTCTTGCTGGGAATTGGTTCAGGCCATGGAGTGTGCTGCACTCTGGGACAGTGCCTCACCCATTGTCCACTCTGCTGTCTTCACCATCTGTATCTGGACCCACGTCACGCTCTGAACTACGGTGTCCTCTTCAGGATACCTTCCTCTGGCAGTGCCCACAACTCTGTTCTCCCCCGCCCCTTCTGGGAGTATCAGAAGTCCTCAGTCCTGGCACTTGCCTCCATGGGGGTATGTCTAGACTACATGGCTCTGTCACCAGAGCCATGTAGATTAGTTTACTAGACATACCCAAATGAAGCCGCGATTTAAATAATTGCGGCTTCATTTACATGAAAATGGCTGCCGCGCTGTGCCAGGTAACAGCTGTCCTGGCACAGCGGGGCAGTCTAGACATGCCGCGGTCAACAGGGAAGCCTCTGTCGACCGCTCCGTAATGCCTCGTGAAACGAGGTTTACTGGAGCGGTCGACAGAGGCTTCCCTGTCGACTGCGGTGCATCTAGACTGCCCCGCTGTGCTGGGACAGCTGATCCCCGGCACATGCAGCAGCCATTTTCATGTAAATGAAGCCGCGATTATTTAAATCGCGGCTTCATTTGGGTACGTCTAGTAAACTAATCTACATGGCTCTGGCGACAGAGCCATGTAGTCTAGACATACCCTGGGTGACTGCAGCCAAGGTCTAGCCCCTCACCTCAGAGGCAAGCCACAGTCTTTAACAGTTACACTCCGGTGTGGCAAGGTGCAATGTGTGTGTGTGGGGAGATCCAGGCCCACCTACTACTCTGGGTCTTGACCCAAGGACCCTCAGGCAGCAGCTATATCCTGCCCTCCTTTTCTCCCCTTGACTGCTCCCATTCTCTGGGCCACTTCCCCATAGCCCTTGCACCTTCTTGGGTCTTGTACCAAGGCCCACAGTCTAGGAGTTGTCAGGCTGCAGCTTCTCTCCAATCCTCTTGAGCCTTGCTGTTTCCCTTTGCTCCTTCACCCGCAGGACCCAGCTTCTTCTCCCTTGGTGATCAGGGCAAGAGAGAGCTCCCCTCAGCTCTGCAGCCTTTTATATAGCCCAGGCTGGTATATAAAACTGCTCCTCACCTTGATTGGCCAGGTTTGCACAGGCTTCCTCTGGCCTGTTTGCAACCTTCTCCCTGCTGGTGTGGGCTACAGCACTACTACATCCATTTACAGATCATTGCCCTTATCTATGAGCCACCAAGTTTCTGAAATACTCTTAATGGCCCTCACGTAGCATGTCTACATTGGTAACACAGGTTAATATTTCTAACTTCAAATGCAGGAATAACACATGTACACAAATAGAATATACACATTCAACATTATGACTTTTCAGATGATACTTTACAACAGAGGAATAATAAGGGGCCCGCGGGCTACCAGATGCTTTATTTGCCCAATCGTCTGCAGGAACAGCTGCTCACAGCTTCTGTTGACCGTTGTTCACTGTTCTCAGCCAATGGGAGCTGTGGGAAGCGGCGCTGGCTGGGCCACCACTTCCCACAGTTCTTATTCGCGGGAATGGCAAACAGCAGCCAACAGGAGCTGCAAGCAGCTGTACCTGTAGACGCTCAGGTAAATAAAGCGTTTGGTGGCCTGCCAGGGGCTAACCCTTGCAAATTGTATCTAGTCTGCGGACAGCTTATTGCCCACCCTGTCTTACAAGAAGTATTTTGCATAAAATATTTTCAGTTATGCATATTCATAAGCATATTCCAAAAGGCATATGAACGGACCCATGATAGATACCTAATACTGGTAGGAGGGGGAGGGTCAGGTAATTGGACTGATTGTATGTAGGCCCCTTCTGCGTAAGTATTAGAGCAGCTATCTCAGCAAGATGCTTACAAAAAGTCTGAAAAAATTGTTTGGCTTATTCTAGAATCCCGAAATCCTGAGCCATTATGTGGTATTTCTTTGAATCCCTGTTCATTTATGTCTATTTCTAACTATAAATTAGGCCCCAAGTTGTCTCTGCTACCAGAGAAACAAGAAACAAAAATAAAAAAGTGTTACAGAAACCACAGATCTGAATAGCTTCAGAAGAGAGTACCCAGTGTTTCTAAACAGGAAAAAAATATTATTCTGGATTTTTTTGAGGAGTGTGAATTAGTATTGTGCAAAAGAAAGGACTCTTTTTCTTCTGTCTTTGGCAATCTAGCAGGTAGTGGCTCAGGGAAGGAGGGGGAAATAAAGTGGAAAAAAGCAAAACATAAAACAGCTTCTCAAAGTTTTGAAAACACAGATGTCCTTTTTTATACTGAATCTTCTGGGCTTGGTGGGCTATCTTTGAGCTGGATTTTACTTTAAGTATTTTAGCTCAGCACAGCAATTATTGTAAAGCCATTTTGTATTCTCTTTGTAGACCTAGAGGACACAGTTCTTTTCCTAGCTTACATTACATCTTTTACAACTTTCTGCTGAAACTGAGTGTGCTTTCAAAATGTTATGAGGAAAGAAAATTTTTTAAAAAGTTTTGAAGTATTCAGAGCTACACTAGTCGTGTAGTTGGTCTGACACACCATGTATAAGCGAGGGAGAAAGCAGACTATGGAAAAACATGCTTCAGTCAAGAGTTGCAGACATCAACCTAGACTTGAAAGGTCTCTTCATAAGTAAATTATGTGAGCAGAGGAGGCAAGCGATGACTCTATGTACCATTCAATCATTATAACAAGCATCTCTATAGAATTCAAGTTAGACAGTAGGGATCAAGTAAATACATTGCTACAGGGTGTTTATGATAAACCAGCCTTACATGATCCACTAGAAAAAAATCCAAAGAGCATTGAGGGCTTATGGGGGTTTTAAAATAGAGTTACTAGGAAGAAGAAGCTTACAGTGCCTGATGCTCTAGAAATTGTCTTTTACTTTTAAATCACCTATCTTAATCACCTCCCTAATAGAAAAAAACTAGAAGGACAGATTAGCTTCAAAAGTTTAGAGAAGGATGGCTTTGTCTAATGCCCTAACCACAAGGACCCAAGAGATCTAGGTTAAGCTCTGCTAGGGTATGTCTAGACTACATGGCTCCGTCGACGGAGCCATGTAGATGAGTTTACCAGACATAGGAAAATGAAGTGGCGATTTAAATAATTGCTGCTTCATTTACATCAAAATGGCCACTGCGCTGTGCCGTTCAGCTGTTTGGCGGCACAGCGGGGCAGTCTGGACGTGCCACAGTTGACAAGGGAAGCCTTTGTCGACAGCTCCGGTATGCCTCGTGAAATGAGATTTACCGGAGTGGTCGACAAGGCTTCCCTTGTCAACCACGGTGCGTCCAGACTGCCCCGCTGTGCCGCCAAACAGCTGATTGGCATAGTGCGGCAGCCATTTTGATGTAAATGAAGCAGTGATTATTTAAATCGCCACTTCATTTTCCTATGTCTAGTAAACTCATCTACATGGCTCCGTCGACGGAGCCATGTAGTCTAGACATACCCCTACAGACTTCCTCTATGATCTTATATCATTAATTCAGGTGTGCTTTTTATCTATGCATTTTATGGACCCAATAATCACAGCATTTGAACACCTGATTGTAAAATGAGGCTAATACTATTTACCTTCCAGGAGTGTTGTGGGGATAATTTCTTTCATATGTGTGCAGTGAGTACTTAGAGAGGGTTAGTTGGAAAATCATTCCAAGATTCACCTGTTTTCTCATTCTCTTTCCATTTCTTATTTTGAATACCTTCAGTCTGTTCTCTGCATTCACTTCCTCTCAATCAATTTGTGGAATGGCTTTGGTTCAAGAAGCCCTCGGCTTTTTATTTTTTTCATTTTGTTCCTCAACTGGTTAACTTTTCCTTGGAATAAACACCAGTAAAAAGTTGAAGCTACTCAAATGAATAGTCCTTTCAGACACAGGCAATCTTAGATAAAAGAATTATGTAGCTGTGTTCATATATAAAATGGAAATGCTGCACCGAGGTGATGTGACTGTACCACCCATAGTACAGTCTAATGAAGAAAGCCCATTCAACTGTCCATAGAAGCTCAAACAAAGTTGTGATAAGCAAACATCAGTAAGTTAGTTGATTCAGTTTAGACCAGCATCTGAAAGTTCAGATAGTGCTGTATGTTTTAATAACAAAAGTATCGTCCAAAAATTGACTAAATTAATTAACCAAAGAAAAAGATCTCTATGGGTTTTCTACGTGCCTCCCTTTGGACAAAAAGCTTTACTCTGGAGCAGCAGTCTACCTTCCATACTGCTCCCTCTCCACCCCTGTGCCCTTCTACAGTATAACTGGGACCCCATCTCCCATTTAGGAATATGGACTGGGCAGTAAGGCCAGGATCTCAGTACTAGCATTGAGATCCAATGCTCTAGAATATTTATTTTTGGCCCAAATTGTACAATGTTTGCTCATTATTTCTATTTTCAGGACTGCTACAATTTCTTAGTAAACAATGGAGCATCCTTTGGTTTTCCTGTCCCTGTTCTGTTTGCTTCTTGATCTTTCTGGGCTTCTGATTGCTCTGTATGTCCTGGGTAAAGTCTTCTGACATTATTGTTACTGTAGCCTTGAAGTTCTTTGTTCCATCCCTGGTTACAGCACTTCTAAGCCCTTCTCCTCCCCTTACATGCACACACTCCTCTCCAAGGAATTATCAATAGTATGACACCAAAAAGCTTCTCCCAAGAAAAAGTGAAAAGTGGTCTGTTTAATGTTAACAAGGGCTCTGGTACATTTTTTTTTGTTGCCCTTAATAGTTCATCTGCTCTAGATGCTTTATTCCATAGATACAAACTCATTAACCAGTAAACATTTTGATCTTTTGGTTTATATAACATTTTACTATAAAAAAGAAACTATCTATAAACAAAATATGGGAAGCTCAGAAACAGGCCTTCTTTCAAGATGGATTTTGAATGTCCCAGTTTTGGCAGAGTATGAACTACACAAGAACAGCTTTTCTTGCAGTATGTTTCTATCTGTGCTTCTGGTACTGGATAAACCAGGAAATGAAGAGAAACACAGAAATTTATTATTAGCAAACAGCATTAGCACTGGCTATGTCTAGACTACAATGATCTATCAGAAAAAGGTATGCAAAATGCGCTCCGCAATTTCCCTGTCTACACTGGGCCAAATTTCGGAAAATCCTCCTCTTTCAGAAGAGCCCTTCTTCCTCGTGGGAGGAGGAAGATAGGGCTTCCAAAAGAGTGCATCTGCTCTTCCACAAAAAAAAAAAAAAAAGCGGAAGAGCAGACACGTTCCCTGGTTGTGGCTAAGTTTTTTGGGATACCTGTGGTAAAAACCCATAGTCTAGACGTAGCCACTGTGGTGGTATCTCCATAGTGAAGGCTTCCAGGGTGCTAAAAGCTGCACACATTCAGTGAAACTGACAAATGTTAGTCAAATGTTTTTGAACATCAAAAAGCTCCTGTTTTATTCAAGTCTGTATTTGACTGGAGCTGAATTAGTTTATTCATCCTTAATTAAAAGGTTCATTGGTGCATGTGAAAGAATATCTGCATGGTACTTGTACAAAAAAAGTCAAAACATAAACAAAAAGAAAATATAAAATTCACGTGCAGCTTAGTACTGAATTTTGTTACATTTATTTCATTTCTGTTGTACACAAATTAAAACAATATTTAGGTTCCAATCCTGAAAGCTTTTACTCGTGTAAGTAGCAAGCACTGTTCAAAGACTAAGGTTCTTTCTGGGCAAATCCTAATTTAGGTGAAGATTCTACAAATCAATTACTGTAGAGGAATCCTTGGGCTTTCAAGAAGTCCCATCAATGTCAGTGTTTTCATGTAAGCAAAGTAGTCTGCCTACATTACAGATACAATAGCAGAACTTATACCTTAAGTACATTTTTGACTAAATTTCATCTGAATTTCTTTAATTGCATTTTATGAGTGTAGCTCTTAAAATCTGTGACTATTAACATAAATTTAACTTTAACATACGGTATGAATTTGAAGAGTCACTGGGATATTATATTTAGGCTAGAAAAGAATCAGACGAGCAGTAAAGTTAACCTTTCAGCTCACATTCCCTTCAAGTCCAGCCTTCAAATATGAATAAGAGATGGTTGTTTTTCAGAGTATTTGACATTAACTTGCTAATATTTAATTCCAGCTCCCTGAAAGTTGAAGGAAAGTCCATCATCTCCACTCTAGCTCCTGTGGTGGCATCCAGAGGTCAGAAAAGCCCTTCAGAAGACTGGGAGAGGATTACCCACTTTCAGGCATTATGTTGGAGGACCCATCTCCAGCTTCAGAGCAAGGACATATGATGACAGAGTCTAGAGCTGGAGGGGGTAACCTGAGCTTCTCAGTCTTGGAGGGACAACTGTAAGTTGGTGCCCACAACTGGGAGGATACAAAGGTGGCTTAGACCATCTTCCTAAGGTCTGCTAATTATATGCTGTACCTCCAAGTGGCCCAGCACAGCATCTTTCCTTTTTGGTTTGTGGTTTTATTTTTTTTTCTGCTGCTCAGAGAATCATTACTGTATTTACTGGCAGTTTTCAGAGTACCTTAAGGACCTTTTGGACCAGAATGTTCCAGATCCATTAACTGTAACCCTCAGCTGATATTTAAATACTCTCCTTTCTCCTTCCCTGACATGTGCTTGCCAAAGACTAATGGAAAAATGAAAAACTGCAACCAAAACAAATGCCAAGTGTTGGACAAGCACTGAATATATTTAAAGTTCTTCATGTGACGTTTTAATAACCTACTCTTTCTCTTAACTAGAGAATTTAAAAAAATAGACGAATGATTAAAATGACACCAGGAAATAACGGAATTATTTTAATAGACTTTTATATTTAGCAGAAATCATCTGCACCTCCTCAGCAGTGTGTAGCTACTTTACATAAAGTCACAGATTTCCACCAAGTCCTGATACTCATTAGAAAACTTCAATGACCCATGAAAACATCTTCAGACTTTCAGGGCTTTCTACTGGAATGTGTGTTATACCCAGAAAACCCTACTTAGAGGGAGGCATGAAACCCAGATTCTGACACTTATATTCCCTGCTGGTAAAACGGTTCAATTTTTTTCCATGTTATGACATGGTTTTCTACTGTTCCAGTTCAGTAGAGCGTAAATATGCCATTAATCAGCATTCTATTGATTGATATTGAGCCTTATTGGAAGAAAATATATCCACACCAGGTTAGTAGCAAGCATGTTGAAGTCCAGTGATGTGAAGAGAGCTCCATATATACCATGGTCATTGTCTGGAGGTGGGTGTTACTGGTTCTGCACTAGGAAGCTGAGGAAAGCTGGTTGATGGTGGTGCAGCAGCCTTTGAGAAAGCAGTCAGTAGTCAGGAAGGCAGGAGGTGTTGCATCAGGATTAGGCTCTGTGCGTACCCAGTCTCAGAACTCTGTGTGCTTCCATGGCTGGCAGGTGTGGAAATTCAATTTCTGTTGAGTAGGGCCATTAATGAGTAATAAAAGGGCTCAGTTAATATTAACAGCAGAGCTCCAACTGGGTGTCTAAGGCACATTTAATTCATAGCAGCATTTATTGCAATTGGTTAGAAATCCCGCATGATTTCCATTTTGAGCAGTAGGATGTTTAAATTCTGGCAGACAGTGAATTTCTGGGATGCTGTCCATTTTCTGTCAAGAATACAAACAGTTTCTCTGATTATAATGTGAGAGACAGATGAAATGAAATTGCTTACCCTTGAACATACACATGCTCACTGCAAGAAATCATTTGAATACAGTTAATATTAAAAACAGTTCAGAATGCTCACCAAGTCAGATGACCTTGCTTTGTTGAAGAAAGAGCAGTCACAGACCTCTGGCACTGCTATTCTCACATAATAATCTGCTTGATTAGTAGCATAAAGCTATACAAGCCAACAGATAAAAATATAAGCTATCATAAAACTACAGGCTATAGCAACAGACTCATTAATCTCACAAAGAGCTCTGTTCAGCTGTGCAAAACACATAAAGTAGTTATTATTGACTGAAAGGCTTAGGGGGCCTGATTCATGTCTCACACCAGTTTTTCACTGGTGTGGCATCATTGGCTCTGGATTTATATTGGTGTGAGTTTGGATCAGGCCCCTTGATTCTGTTTAAACAATGAGATACAATAGAACATGCAGTTTCTGCAGATTATTGTTTGTGTTGGGAGAGGAAGGTATATAAGTCCAAATGCTTAAAAACTTCTGTCACTGTGTTGTAGTGTGTTGCCCCTCCTGTCTTATTGCCAGTAGCAGTGAACAGTTTTCAACCAGTCATTGAATGGTTAATAAATTTCCCAAAATTCATTTCCAAGACAACACATGTAAAAATACTTCTTGATAACAATTGACCATGCGGGGCCGGCCCACAACATTTTGGCACCTGAGGCGGGGAGCTCAAATGATGCCCCCATACCCCTCGCTTGGGCCAAAACTTTGAAAGGTCTCAATTCTGCCTTCTTCCTGTTCTACTCCTCTCATGGTACTGCTCTGCTGCCTACCCCAATAAAGGAGAACTAACAACATAAAATGCCTTGTTCAAAACTTTTAAGTAACACTTAACTTTCAATCGCCTGAACAGTAAATGTAACTTTTCTTGTCTGCATAGTAAACACTGGCATTTTGATCTGTTTGAATAATCAAAGTGGTGCTTTTCTGTGCCTTCTTGGTTGCAAAGATTTGAACTGCTTCCTGAAGGTCTGCAGTCTGGGCCAGCTTATGCTCTATTGAGATGGTTGCAAGGCTGACCAGCCTCTCCTGTGTCACTGTGGAGCGTAGATGTGTTTTTATTAACTTCAGCTTGGAGAAGCTGCGTTCTCCACTGGCAAGTGTTAGAAGTATGCGCAGAGCAACAAAAGCATTTGAAAGAGGGTGGTCATCTTATTTGTGCACATATATTCCAGAACAGTCTTTGGAGTTGATCCTGCTGAAGTGTATCTTGAAAGAGTTTTCAGTTCATCACCTAAATCACTCGCATCAATATCGCGCATGTCATCATGTGTCAACACTTTCTCTATTGCCCTACGTTGCTGGTGTAGGTCTTCGTCAGGTATAGTGAGGAGTTTTGGAATATCATGCAACATCCCAAATATACTGCTGTGTTCCTTGAGCTGCATGAAACGTTCTTCAGCTGACTGTATTGCACAATCTAGCACCTGGTTAAAGAATTCAACTTTGAATTGTTGTTTGGGGCCTCTTATGGGATTATCCTGTGCCTCGTAATCAAAATGTCTTCTTCTTCATTGACTCTTGTATTCTTGAATGGGTGGGAAAATAGCTACAGTGTGAAGTTCCTCTGCCAACTTCTGTGCACTCTTCAGAACATTTTGAAATCCCTCATCTGACCAGTAAGACTGTAGGTATGACTTTGTTTTGTCCAGTTGTTACATTGCTCCAGATATATCAAGGTCAACACCTTGGAGTCTCTTGCTTACAACATTTATTTCAAACAGTATGTCATGCCACAACACTAAGGGTACGTCTAGACTACAGGGTTTTGTTGACAGAGGTTTTATCGACAGATACTGTCGGCAAAGCCTCTGTCGACAAAGAGCGCCTAGACTGCATTAAGAGGACAGACAAAGCGATCTGTTTTGTCAACGAAGACCGTCCAGACTGTCAGATGCTCTGTTGACAAAAGAAGGCACCCGGAACTGCTTCTGGTAGGTCACAGGGGCAGCAGGTACTTCCTGGTGCTGTTGCCTGCCCTTTGCAGAGACGCGTGCTGAAAGGGACTCCCCTGACCAGCCGTTGCTCTGCTGCTGTAGCTGCCTTGCTTACCTCCTAGAGGGACAGCAAAGGTTTTGCAGTGCTTGCTGTGAGTGCCCGGCTTCCTGGGACAGCACAGCAGTTTGGGTTTTTTGGAAGGTTTTTCTGATCCCTTTTTTTGCCATGGAGCCAGAGCTGCTCCTGGGCAGGTGCTGGCCTCTCTCCACAATGCTTCAAGTGCTGCTGCAACTGCATGAGACTTTCACGCTGTTAATGCCTGGTCTGGAGCCCCTCCTTCAGGATGCAGCAGCACTATTCTTGCCACTGAACTTTTTCCAGGAGAGGCGATTTTGGAGGCTGGAGACAAGTATAGACTGGTGGGACCGGCTTGTAATGGAGCAGTGGGATGACCAGGCTTGGCTCCGAAACTTCCGGATGCAGAAGTCCACCTTCCAGGAGCTCTGTACCTGGCTTGCCCCCACCCTGCAACGACAGGATACCCACCTGCGCCCTGCCATCCTGCTGGAGAAGACAGTAGCTATTTTCCTCTGGAAGCTGGCCACTCTTGACAGCTACCGGTCAGTGGGACACCCGTTTGGTGTGGGGAGATCTACTGTTGGCGCTGTATTGATGGAGGTAAGTCCCTCGGGGCGGGGAGGGGCAGTCCATGAGGGGTAGAGGGACTGTAACAGGAGAGGGCGGGGGGGGGGTGCAATGGAGGGGAGGTGGTGGAGGGCCCCTGGCCTCACTCCACCATACTGCTGGGAGCAATCACCGGGGTGGGGGGGGGACTCCTGGGGTCTTGGGGAGGAGGGAGGGAGGGGGGGGACCTCCCAAGGACTTGGGCAACCCCTCTAACTTCCTATTGAGTGTGTTTGTATGTGTCTATTTCTGCAGGTGGTGAGGGCCATCAACTCAGAGCTGCTGAACAGGATTGTCCACCTCGGAGACCTAGACACCATCATGGCCGGTTTTGCTGAGCTGGGATTCCTGAACTGCGGAGGAGCCCTCGATGGAACTCACATTCCCATCCGTGCACCGCCCCATCGAGCAGCCCGTTATATTAACCGAAAAGGGTACTTCTCCATTGTGCTGCAAGCCCTGGTTGACCACCGTGGACTATTCATGGACATTTGTGTGGGGTGCTCGGGCTGGGCACACGATGCTCGGATCTTCCGCAATTCGCACCTTTACGAAAGGCTGCAGGCTGGAACCATCTTCCCCCAGCGAAACTTTGCATGTTGCGTCCTCCACAACCTGGTGGAGAGCAAAGGGGAGGCCTTCCTCTCAGGCTGGGGACCAATGGCTGAAGTGGAGGGGAGATGGTTTGTGCAGCCTCGGACAGCTGCCGTTTGCCAAGTCCATCAGGTGGGGGGCCGCATCCGGGAGGCTCTGCGTGAGCGCTTCTCAGCTGGAGCCCAATGACTCCCCAAGGTCTCCGCAATGGGGCCTGTGGGCCTGGGCCCCCTGTCCCAAAACCTTCCCTCCCATAATCCATCCCTGCACCAACCTCTGGACAGTTAAGACACACACACCATGTTAAATCTCAAAAATATAATGTTTATTAACAATTAACATTAAAATAAAGAAGTGTTTAAAAAGATAGAACTGCTCAACAAGTGTTAAAAAATAAACTGTTTTTTGAATTGTAAACCTGTGTTTAAAACTGGGGTAGGAGGGGAGATGTCAACCTGGAGGAGGAGGGAGGGAGAGAGGCAGCTTAAGGGTAATGGTGGTATCGCCTGGGCCGCAAGGCTTTGCCACCTCTGGTCTGTGGACCCTGCCATCCTTGGGCTCGAGTCGGGGCTGTGCTGGTGGAGGGGGCTGCAGATGGCTCTGCTCTAGCAGGGAGGAGGGGGCAGGGCTGGAGGGGTGGCAGGGGCTGAGGGAGAGGAAGCGGGGTCAGAGGGGGCTGGAGCCAGATGGGCAGGAGGAGACCCCAGTGGGAGAGGACCTGGCACAGCCAGGGCCTCCTGGACACTGGCACACATCGCGCTCCACTGGGGGAGGAAATCATCCAGGAGCTGATTATGCTAGCAAGCCTCCTCTGATCCTTTCAGCCATGGTCTCCTGCATTCTTGCCATGGTGCCCTCAATTTTTTCCATGGCCTCCACATGCCTCCTCAGGAGGTCGTTATAGGCCCTCCAATGCCTGCGGGTGCTGTGGGACCAGGTGGGTGGTGGCACAGGTGTTGCCCGGCGGTCAGCAGCAGCAGGTCCGGCTGTGGAGGAGAAAAGGGAGAACCGATCAGTGTTAGGAATTCACACACAAGTCCTTACAACAAGGGATGGGAATGTTGTTACTGCAAGGCCACGTCTGGCCCTGCCAGCCGCCTTGGCCGCACAGGGGCCCCGTTGTGGCTAGGGCAATGTCTGCCTCCGCCCCCTACATCCTCCCCCCCTCCACCATGGCCGTACAGGCCAGGGAAGTGTGCAGCCACAGTGGGACAGGCCTGCAGCACCTTGGGTCTCCCATGGCCCCCACCCACATACCCACCGCCTGCCTGCCTGCTTGCACATGCACAGAGAGATGCAAGTTGTCCAGGAGAACCAAGATGTGCACATTGCTCTGCATCCTCTCTGCTCCCACCTCCCCCATTCTGTGTCTGTGACCCTGACTGCACTCACCTGATGTTCCCTCGCCAGCGTTGGAGGATGCATGTGAGGCTTCCTGGGTCTCAGGGACAGGCGTCAGGGTCAGGGTGTCTGCCGTGTCCTCCTCCTCAACGTCTTCCCTGGGAACCTCCTGCTGGCACTGCTGCACTGGTGTGTGCAACCCTGTCTGCATGAGCACCGGTGCAGACATAGGTTCCTGACCTCCCAGGATGCGGTTGAGCTCACTATATTAGGCACAGTGCACTGGGGCTGCACCTGACGTGGAGCTGCACTCTCGGGCCTTCACATAGCCCTGTCTAAGCTCCTTCACTTTGGCCTGTACCTGCTGGTATGTCCTAGGGTGGTGCCCTTTATCCACCAGCCCCTGAGCCATATGGTCGTAGATATTGGCATTTCTGTGCCGGGTGTGTTGGGCCTGAACCGCTTCCTCCTCCCTCCACAGTTTGAGCAGTGTCAGGACCTCTGGCCCTGACCAGGCTGGGGCTCTCTTTTTTTCATCTGAGGGCACCAGAGCTCGCTCCCTCCAAGGTCCTTGGGGGCCTCGGGGATCTTGTGGTTCGCACATGGCCACGTGACAGGAAGGCAGGGAGAGCCGTGTGCTGATAGGCTTGCTCTGTGGCCAGCTTCCTGTCAGAATGGCTGCCAGGGGTGTCTGTGCCTTTAAAACATGGCTACAGACAGGAACAATAGAGGTTTTCCCTGAAGAAGGACTGTCTAGCAGGGGTTTTCCTTGGAGGTCTTTTTCTGACGACAAAAGAAACCCCTGTGTCCACACTGCCCTTTTTGTCGACAGAACTCTGTCGACAAAGGTGTTATTCCTCGTAAAATGAGGTTTACCGCTGTCGACAAAACTGCCGCGTTCTGTCTACTTACTGTTGACAGAACGCGGCGGTAGTGTAGACGCAGGTTTAATTTTGTCGACAAATGTCCACTTTTGTCAACAAAACCCTGTAGTTTAGACACACCCTAAACCACACAGAAATTTGAAGTTATGTATGTTTCTGGTGATTCCATTTCCCTCTGCCCTGTTCTCCCATGAACAGTTCCTGTCATAGCATTATCCTCCATAATGGCAACTATGGTATCATCTATCTTCCCAATTTGGTGTTTGATAGGCTTTATCACCTCCACTGGACTTTCCCATCGTGTGGCACTCAGTGGTTTCAGAGTCAGAGAGGATGTTTCCAGATGTTGCTTCAAAATTTGCCATCGATGAGTTGATGCAGAGAAAAATACATAGATGCTTTGAATTATATAAAAAAATTCTGCAGCCTCACTAGAAGCTGATGCTGCATCACTGACTCCCAACTTCAATGAATGAGAACTGCATGGGACAAAAAAAGCTCGAGGGTTTAACTCTTGGATCCATGTCTGCACTCCTCTGTTCTTTCCTCTCATGTTAGCACCATTATTGTAGCCCTGACCTCTCATGTCAGCTATCGCAATTCCCATATCTTCCAGCTTTTTAAGAAGCACATTTGTCATACCAGCTCCTGTAGTATCATCAATGTCAATAAATTTTAGAAAATGCTCTCTGACAGTCATCATTGCAGGGACATTTTCACTAGGTTCTGTTGTTGTTACAAAATGCACCATTAAAGTCATTTGTTCCATATGGCTGATGTCAGGTGTGCAGCCCAGAATAACAGAGTAATATCTTGCTGACTTCAGATCTGCCACAATCTTCTGTTTGACTTTTGTTGCCAGTAACTGTATGATCTCATTTTGAATTGTTTTTCCAAAGTAATGGTGTGTGTACATTTCTTGGGTGGTGACTCTTCTTAGATGCTCCTGGAGTACAGCATCAAACTCAGCCATCAGCTCCACAATTTTAAGGAAGTTTCCATTGTTTGGCACATAGAGCTGATCTGAAGTGCCACACAGTGGTAGGTTTTGGGTAGCAAGCACTCTCACAATGGCAATGAGCCTTTTCAGAACATTTTGCCAGTAAAGAGACTGTGATGCAATCTTCTCTTTATGCTGATCATCTATGGTGGCCTTTAACCTTAGTTTCATCTCAAGCTCTTTCCACCTATGGAATGCTCTCTGGTGATTTGCTGCCTTCTCATGGCATGCCAGATTTCTAGCCAGATTTTTCCAGTCCTTTGTTCCTGTAGAACCCAATGTGGCTGGAACATTAGACTGGAAGAGTTTGCAACATAAACAGTATGCAGCATTCTGGGTTTTTGAGTACATAAGCCATGGCCTCTCCTCTTTGTCACCATTGGGGATTTCACGTCAGTAATGTGTTGGATGGAAACTTCTATTTTCATTGTCTGTGGGGAACATGAAGTTTTTCACTTGCTGTGGCCCATGCAGTGCAAGGAAGTCCCTCAGGCTACTGCTCAAGTGGGTCCATAGTCCTGGATCATCTAGACTTAAGGAACTAAACTCAACAGCAGCTGTTTCTTGTGCCTCCACCGCACCACCTCTTCTACACTTTTCTTCAGAAATGTGCATGGTTACATCCATTTGAGATGGAGATGTAGATGCTGCAGTAGCTGCCAGGTCACCTGCACTCTGACTAACTGGAAGATCAGGCATCTCCTCACCACTCACATCCTCACTGGGGCCGGAAGGCTCACCGTGAACATTTGTGTCTATGTATCTCAGGAGAGCTCCTTCCTGCTTAGATAGAAAAGCTTCCTTTGCTTGTTTTCTTTTTCTGAATGCTGCCCCAGAGGGACGTTTTTTTCTTTCACTCATGACAGCTGTTCTGTGCCAGCTATAGTGGCTCTCAACACTCAGTTGAAGGGGACAAATAAGCAGGCTGGTAGCAGGGCCTGAGTGAGGGAAGATATCAGTGTTGTAAGGGCCTAACTGGCTCCTACTACTTCAGTTGACTACCTGTTCTCCTCAAGTGGGTTCAGGGAAGCAGCAGGAAACAGGAAGCTCCCTGAGAAGTTGGTGTTAATCAGGCTCTTGGGGTTCTGGAGAGGTACATAAGAGGCTCCTCCTCCTCTCTCTCCCTGCAGCTCCTGCTGCTTTCAGTTATTCCCTCTCACCTTTTCTCCTGCCTGCCTGTTATGTCTCTTGTGCCCTCCTTCCTCCAGCACAGCATTCCACCATCTCTGTGCGTCTAGAGCAGAGAGAATACATATGCACCAGCAGCAGACACAATTTTCTACACTCTGGGACCTAGTGGCGCCCCCCCAACAGTCTGGCATCTGAGGCGGCCGCCTCAGTTTGCCTCATGGTAAGGCCAGCCCTGTGACCACGCAACCTTCACTTGTGAATGGAAAGCCTTGGCCTCTCTGGGCTTGGCAGTTCATAGCCCTGGCACCTTTGCTGCATAATTATGAATGTAAAAAAATTGCTTGATCCCTGGTACTTCTTCCGTTACAAATTAAGCTCTGCTCCCAACCATGCTGCTCCAAATTGTGGGCAGATACCTACTTCCCTGTAAACTGGCATCTTATAGTGGCTGAATGCAGAAACAATTTATTAATGGAAAAGCATTAATGCAAAAGTTAAAAGCTTTTTAGCTACAGTCTCTGTAAAATGTAACGTGCAGTAACACAACCGTTAAAGGCACCACCAGGAAAATACCTCAACATGTTAAAGTACTCTTCCACTAGTGTGGAAGTCAATTTATTGTTGATAATATCTTGGCATATAATAAGATTTTTCACTCAATGAAAGTCCTAGGCAATCTTTGAGAATCCCTTGAGATTATTAGCTCATTTGTTATAAAACACAAATGACATATTCTCTGTGGTCCTGGCCCCCACGTAAGGGATCCATTCAGCTTGTGCCACTGGCATAAAGTCCTGAAAAGTGTATTCTTGATTTAGCTAACCCAAGTTAAAATCCTAGTGAAGGTAAGGTGGTTTGTAAACTTGAGATTCCCCACTCATGTTTAACTGAATCTATTAACTTACGTGAAAACTACAAACTACCTTGTATTCAGTAGGATTTTATCTGATGTTAGGTAACTTGTGTTAAAAATACACCTTTTTATTCCAGAGAGGAAGAGCAATGGGGAAGCATATCTTAGATCTTCCACATCCCCATCCCAGCCCCGACATGCCATTGTCTTTCCTATCTTGTCCCCTACATCAGGAAGGAAGAAGGATATGAACGATAGGCAAAGCCAGGAGCCATCTCTTCTGTGAGGAGATCCCTGGCAACACATTATTTCTCCACTGACAAAAATCCAGACTTTTCGAGCTGCCTGAAAGGAGCAAAGAGTCTGGATCATCTATGGAACCGTGATAATTGTTTGCAGTGTTGTAATCATGTTGGTGCCAACATATGGGAGAGACAAAATAGGGGAGATAATATCTTTTATTGGACCAACTTCTGCTGGTAGGAAGGTGCAAACTTTGTAGCTCAAAAGATTGTAACTCTGTAACTCAAAAGATTCCCAGAAGTTGCTGGGAAAATATTATCTTATCTGTTTTGTCTATCTAATTGAGATAATGTTGTTTTATTTATTTACCTCACTATTGTAAAGTTCTATGTCAGTGCAAACTGTTAAGAACAGTTGATAACAAAGGTGAGAGGGGAACTTGGGATTTAGTGCTGCCATGACTTAAACCACTAGACTCTGTTGCCCTTTGACACACACATTAATTTTCAATTTTCACATTTCATTGAAAAAAAAATTCCATTCTGACAAAATTTTACAACCCCCCCCACAATATTTTGGGGTGTATGCTCTCACAAAAGTAATGGCTAATAGTTTTAAATAATATTTTGAGGGGATTTTCCCCAGTTTTGCAAAAGTCTTATTGAGACAATCAAACACTTGTGTCCGCAGGCACTTTTGAACTTATGGCACTTTTGAACATAGCATCTCAAGAGATGTGAAGCTAGTGTAGTTCTCACAGTATGACACCACAACTGTTTATTTAAGAAGCCTTTTTAATGGTGCATAGGATTACAAGCCATTACTTAGTATTAATATTTTTTTACTACTGCTATTTCTACTGCAAAGTGGTTTTCTGCCTGTGGGATTTAGAGGAGATCAATAATATTAATTAGGCTTCCATTTGTATGTGCTATCATCATTCTATGCTGTTGGAAAATTAATCTTAATTTTAAAAGGGTACTGGAAGCATAGCAGACAACTTTATTTTTATAGCATGTTTTCTCCAAAGCGTCTCCAAAGCTGCTTTACATTAAATACAAGAAACTCAATTCTGCCACCTTTAATCTTAACTCTGGTTTCAGTGGGACTACTCATGGAGTAGGGTGTTATGTCTCGTCCGCAAACCTGCCATCTCCAGATGATCAAAATACTGTTGCTAAAATTGTCATTTATGTCCACCATTCAGAGCATGTTGCAGTGGTAGACCCTTTCTCCATTGCTTATTTAAGCATGCAGGCCATCTCATCAAAGTTTCAAATGCATCCCAAGTCACAGATAGCTGACACGTCACTTTCAGTAGTCAATGGTACACAAGGAAGCAATATGGCTAGCATCATGTTTGACCATCTTTGACTCCCTTAACCCACTAAGTTATGTACACGTTTGCAGCTGGATGGACTGTTGCAGTGTTAAATACATGGTTACAAAGTTATTCATTATATATCGTGTATACACTTTCTCTACCTAGCACTAAGATCAATTTGCTAACTCAGTTATTTACTTGAGTAAAACATTCTATACATTCCCGCCTACAATGAGATCAAATGAGACATGAACCCCCTCAATGGCTATCACACAAGAGTAAATTTGGAAAATACTATGGACATCAGTAGGCATTGTGGGTGCTCAGTACCTTGCAAAGAGATCCTGAGCTATTTGAAAAAGAAGAAAAGATGTGCTATTTATTCTAGCGATTATTCCATTTTTTAAAAGATGTATTATTACAAACTGATTCAAATGGAAAGTAGCATTTGCTGTCTCATTGAATGATATCTAGAAGCACAGACAGTTTTTTGGACATGTAGTTTTCTGAGTAATAGAAGGCCAAGCAGGGTGAATCCAATAACAAATAAGATGACATTGTAATTCCATTATTTATAATATGTGATAGTACAATCTCAATCACTGTTAAGGTCATTAATGACATTTTGTTGGCTTTGGGTAATGGAGATGTATGCAGAGCAATTTGAAGCATTCAGTTCAATTGATGATGTTTTATGATAAAAATTGAGAAGCTTATGGTTTTCATGCTTGACTGTTATCATGTCTCAGTAACTTGGCAAACCACAGTCAAAGAATGGTTTTAAAGGAAGAAGCTTTCAGCTCCTGCACCACCACTCTAAGGTTAGTTTTTGGTCACTTATTTTCATTGTAATTGCATACCATTGTTTCTGGTTTCATTTAAAATCCAGTCACCAGTTTACATTGTTATGCACATGAGTATGAATAAGATCAAATGTTGACATGACATTAAGACTTAAATGATCGATAATGGATATTGTGCTAAAAATGCACACATTAGTTCTCACTCTTGTTTGCATGTGTAAATGAGGTAGATGTGTATACAAACAACTAGCTATTACAGATGGTTGAGACATTTTTGACTAAATGTATGTTCATCATTCGAAGCCAAAATGTTTCAGAGAGCTATATCTATTTCAACAAAGTTTTTGACAGTATTGGTTTCCAAAATACAGAATTCTCTGGTCAATTTTCATGAAAGGGAGAGAAAATAATTCAAAAGGTCGGGTTCTCAATCAGAAAATGGACATTTTGACAAAATTTCCTTTTGTGAAAATGTTTGAAAGCTTTTGTTTTCATTCCGTTGCTGAATGAAAACAAATTTGGAAACCTCAGAAGCTGTCACAAACCAGAATTGTCATCCTCTGGCCAGCTTTGCTGGCTGGTGTTTATTGGTTTACATGGTATATAATTATCACTGTAATCACTCAAAAGACTTACAGGCCATTGTGAGTAAAGAATACCCAAACTACTTTCAGAATTTATAACATATCACGACTGAGAAGCAGCCAAGAAACAGACCCTGTTACCTCTGAGCTACCAGCCCTTCATGGATGGGAGACCCCTCCGCCCCATTACATCATCACTTATCTATTGAGCCTAGTGACTTTGTCTTCATTCACAAAAACACGTAGGAAATGGCTTTAACTTTAAGCATGCTTAAATATGAGCTCCTTTTTGCTCTCTCCCCAAAACTGTGATAGCCACTGAATTGAATGAAGTTTTTATTTGGCTGGATCCTTATTTTTATGTGTTGATCTTTTAGGGTATGTCTACACTGCATGGCTATTTTGGGATACTGGAAGTATTCCGAAATAGCTACCTCACGTCTACACAAGCTGCCCAATATTTTGAAATATTTTTCGAAATAATGGGCGCACTATTTTGCCATCCCGGTAAATCTCATTGCATGAGGGTTAAGGGATGGCTTGAAATAGTGTGTTATTTTGAAATTTGGCACTGTGTAGCTATTCTGAAATAGATTTGAAATAAGATACGCAATTTGCCTAGTGCAAATTGCGTATCTTATTTCAAGTTTAGGGTATTGTGTAGACACACCCTTATAGTGGATGTTGAGAGTGGTTACCATTAAAATGTAGCATGAACCATGGGTTACCTTACCAAAAAAGGTTGCTGAGTTCCTGCTATTCTTTCCCATTCCAAGTAGAAGAGGGAAAATATAGTGTCTGCTTTACAACTGTTAGCAAACAATCACTTTTTCTTTAAAGGAAAAGTTGATTTTTTTTTTTAGCAAATCCAGAGCCTGTTGTCTAAAGTGAGATCAGACACTGGGCAGATGTGTCATGGGAGAATAATATTGTACAGGATGTGCAATGGCTGGAGGTCACTCCAACTTCATCCCTTACATGCTGCCTACCCTGTTATGGCCTCCTCACACACCCGGCCTCATTTGCACAGAACTGCTCTGTGTTTTTCTGCCAAGGTGTCAGGATCGAAGGTCTGCAGCTGGGCTTTCTAGACAGAATAATGGACATGTTAGCTACAGCTGACCTGCCACATTGGCTGAGGGGAACCAGCAGGTATGTTTTTAAACCTAGTGGCAGTTGGTAGGTGACCAAACCAGTGATCACATCTGTGCCTGCCTTGTTTGGTTCCTGACTCTGGCTCTGATTCTCACTACTGCTCTGACCAGTGGATGTGAATGCCCATGCCCTGCTTGCTAACATAAGAACAATACAGGATCAGACCAAAGGTTAATCTAACCCAGTATCCAGGCTTCCAACAGTGGCCAATGCCAGGTGCTCTAGAGGGAATGAACAAACAGGTAATCATCAAGTGATCTATCCCCTGATACCCATTCCCAGCTTCTGGCAAACAGAGGCTAGGGACACCATTCCTAGCCATCCTGGCTAAAAGCCATTGATAGACCCATCCTCCATACATGAATCTAGTTCTTTTTTAACCCTTTTATAGTCTTGGTTTTCACAACATCTTCTGGCAAGGAGTTCCACAGGTAAACTGTGTGTTATGTGAAGAAATACTTTCTTTTTTAAGAAAACTGGTTCCTATTAATTCCATTTGGTGACCCATACTTCTTGTTTTATGGGAAGGAGTAAATAACTTTTCCTTATTTACTTTCTTCACTTCTTTCATGATTTTATAAACCTCTACCATATCCCCATTTAGTTATCCCTTTTCCATCTGAAAAGTCCCAGTCATAATTATCTCTCCTCATGACATAAGATGTATTCTCAGTTGCAGAGAAGTGGTCTGGATTTGACTTTAGTGGCCAGTTATCTTTTCATGTGGAGATACAGAAATGGGTGCACTGCTTCAACAATAATTGAGCAGAATGGTTTCTGCATGGTCTCTCTTGTAATTGCATTGTCGCATTTCCCATTGAGGGCTGCTTTCACTATGTGCATGCTTCCAATGCATTTCAACAAGACTTCTGCACTGATGTTCTTTTATCTTCATTACAGAAGAGGTTTTATGTATCTCTCCCAGAAAAAAATGGCCATTTAGCAGCCTTTGATTTTAAAAAGCAAAATTTATTGGCTTGTTTTCTCCTTACTCTTTGGCATTGTCCATGTGCAGCTGCTTTCTGCAGATGTTTTCTGAGTAGAGTTGGAGACTTTTAAAACCTTGCTAATGTTGGCAGGGTTCCAAGTCCTTGCTACTCAGAGAGCGGCATCACACAAAATACATCTGTCCTCAATGAGTGCTGGCTCACCTCCTCACCTTTTAAAATATAATCTCCTACTTAACACAACAATAAGAGAAAACAGATCTGTAGATTAAATAAACAATCACAGATCTGTTACTACTATTGGTACACATTTCAGACAGCAAGGTAGGTAACACACAGCATTTTCATCAACAGTGTATGTACTGATATATAATAAACCAAAGTTAAACACTGATTTTTATTCCTTTTTGGTACTTTTCATTTTTATCTTAACATTGCTTTCCATTTTTAATTAGCATTTTTTGGCAACAGAATTCTAATCACTATTGTTCCTCTTATGTGCTCTTGATATTCTCCTGTTTTTCTTCTTTCTCTATGTCTCCTTTCCTCAGTCTGTTTCCTCTCCTTTCTTTCCCCAACTTTCTCCTAGAAACCCCTACACTGAATAGATTGCTTCAGCACATCAGGATATATCTTTATGAAACACTTTCCCTTGCTGCCTGTGAGGGGTTTCAAATGTACATAGAAATAGTCTCTTTACACCACTTATTTTAAAGAGTGTGATCTGTTGGAAGGCAGATCTAGAAGAAGTGCTTCTGAAAATGAGTACATTGGTTATATTTATTTATTTGTTAGTATCTGAGTGGGATATGGATAACAGATGCATGCGGCTTGGACATCTGTGGAGGGAACCAGTGTTGATTTCTGCTCTCTGAAGTAAAAAGTAGCAGGCAAGGTTTGGCTCTTTGAAGTGTTTGGTGCCTCGAGCGAGAGCATCCTAAGGGTACTTCTGAAATCCAGAACAATTTAAAACCCCAATGACTGAGCCAGAGCAGCTGCTTTGTCAAAACAACAAGAATGTTGTTGGTAGAAATGGATCAAGCACACTGTTAGTTCACAAACATTGTAGCAGAATGCTGATTACAACTGTGATTATTATAAAAGGCAGTGCCTAAATCTATTCATTTCCTGACTTCTTGGAGACTGACATCTTGGGCATGATCATTGTCTTTGGTCCACCCTCTCTGGGGCACCTGGTGCTGGCCACTGTCGGCAGACAGGATACTGGGCTAGATGGACCTTTGGTCTGACCCAGTACGGCCATTCTTATGTTCCTATGTTCTTATGTTCTTATAGTTAACACAGAAAACCCAAGGAAGCAATTGATATTTCAAAGAGCATGCTAAGTGCTATCTTACATCAACCATTGTAGAAAAGAGTGAAAAGGGCCTGCCATTAAGGTGGACGGAGTTTATCTGGGTGTGTCTAGACTACAAAGTGGCCTTTTTTCGAAAAAACTTCATCTGTGTCTAGACTGCTGCCACATTCTTTCAAAATTAAATCGAAAGAACGCAGCAGTTTTTTCGACCGTGGAAAATCTCATTTTACGAGGAATAGCGCCATTTTTTGAAAGCGCGCTTTCAAAAAAAGGCATTATTGAACGCAAACAGTACTTTTTCGAAAGAGAGCATCCAGACTGCCCGGGTGCTCTCTTTCGAAAAAGCAGCTCTCTTTTTAGAAAATGCTGGTTGCTGTCTACACGCTCTCTTTCGAAAGAGGCTTTATTCTTTCAAAAAAGCCTCTTTCGAAAGAGGCTTGTAGTCTAGACGTACCCTCTGGGTCTAGAGAACAGTTTTCTATCCCAAGATATAGGGAAGCCAAGATTTCTTTCAAAGGACCAATTTTATTGAACTCACCATACAAAAAAACATGGGGTATTTTACTTTGTTTTAAATATATTTTTGTTTCTTTCTCTGTTGTAGGCTTTATAAGAACTGCTGAGTGTATCCTTCCAAGATACTATTATAAATGATGCTTCAGCATCATTGGTTAAATATTTCTCATAAGTAAACATAGGTTTTTCATAGAGAGGAATATATAGGACACCACTTGAAGCAAGTGACACAACTTAGTGAAAAGGAAGACAAAGGTCTGTTTTACATTACATAGTATGAGGGAACTGGTTCTAATAGAACTGTGGCAGGGTTAATGGATCTTAGCAGTATAAATTATATTACAGGGGTTGTGAGGTTGCCAGTATGTAGATAACTCTGCCAGGAATAGCTATGGCAGAGCTTTCCTTGAGCTATTGCTACTTGATTTGGATTTTATCATTTATACAAGGGATATTTCAAATTGCTTTCCTTTCTGTTAGAAACATGGATTTTTAAAAGGTGCTTACAACTAGCCTAGAATTTGATATGACAGATATTTATATTTAATGCAGAGCAAAACACAAAATACACTTAACCTTTATTCAGTTTGCATTGTAAATGTATTCCACTTTCTTTCAACTGAAGTGAATTATATTAATAACTTGTTATTGTTAAAATGTCAAGAGTATTTTCTTTCTCTTTGAATTATCATTTCTCTGCTCAGGGTATTGGGTTTTGCTTATCGCTCCTGACATGGAAAGGGAGAAATGTAATCTTAAGTGAAATGTTCAGACTTTTCCTGAATAAGTAAGTTATTTCTTTTAGATTAACTCAAGTAATAGTTGCAGAGCTGACATACGGAATGTGGAAGGAGACAGGAACCAGACAATGCACAGAAATGGAAACTCCTTACTTAAAGATACAGCATCTCTGGGACTAACAAACGGATGTGCACAATGTATCAAGTAACAGCATCAGACACTTTTAATTTTCAGTCAGCACATTTCAAGTGTATCTGATAGTAATATTCCCTATGTACAACCAGAATGCAATGTTTATTTAATGATACAGTCTGAGATGCACAGGAAAAAAAGCATCTTTGCAAGTAATTAACATTTTCCACCCCCTTTACAGTGAGCTTAGTATACTCCATGGAAGACTTTGGTTAATCAGACAGACTTTAAATAGCCCCTTGCCCCCCATACACCCTCTTAAAAAACAGGTCACTCTGCCTCATCTGAGAGAGAACTTGGTTCCCAAAATGTAGCTAATTCATTACCATTCTGGAAAATGAAATTGAACATTTTTATGGAAAGAGAAATCTTTAACTTTGCTTTTTGTTTTTGAGGGTTTTGAAAAACTAAAACAGACCATAAGCATTGTTTGTAGTATGCTATTCATAGTCAGCACACATTTCTTCTAAATGGTTTTGCTCTAGCAAACAAAATCAAATTCAAAATGATACACATTCTGATGAAGTTATTTGGCTTTAAGATGGATGGAATGTTTTATTTTAATTAGAGCCATTCCCTCCAACTCCATAAATAAATGTACTGCTTTAAAGTCCATCAGAAAGGAAAATCTGGCTACAAGGTTGGCAGCAGCAACAAAGCTTTCCTCCTGTTCTGAAGTTTGGCACAGATCAAAGTGTGTTTGTATGTGTTTGTACATGTGTGGCCTGTCCTAATTTTCAATTTAACTCCACTGCCTTCCACTTGTAGCTATCTGTGGATTCATACAGCTGTTAAATGGTAAAATGGCAATTCTTTGTCTCCCAGTATACTCTCTAATGCCTTATATTTCTCTTTAAAAATAAAGATGTTCAGAGTCAGTATGATTAGACAACAGTAATTCTTTTCACCAGACTATTTTTGTACTTGTGTGCTCAGCAGAAATGTCCATGTCATTTCTTTTGGGCTCGTACTGAGCTCCTTACCCAAACAAAACTCCAATTTTCTGGACTAAGACACACAGGATTAGATCCTTTAAAGTCATTATTTATTTTCACAAGAAATATTTCCTTATCAATTTTTTTTCCTCTATATACAGTATTTCATATCCACATTACTTTTTTAGGTTTCCATTCTGTGCAATCATTAGTATTGTGCACTGTACTAGAGGGAGCTTTCCTGTACTTCTAAGACCTTGTTGAAAGGAGCATAGGCTAGAAAGAAAAGTATAAATCCAAACACCCCAAACTCTAGAAAAGTTTGTATTTGCAATTGAACTTCACAGCTTGCTACTTTTGCTATACCTGTTGGATCTTGCTGGTTTGACAACCTCTGGACCTGATTGGTCCTGAATGAGGGGATTTGCTGGACCAGGGGAGGTCCCTCCCCCGATGGGTTAGCCCTCTCCGCCAGGGCTCCAGCTGAGCCCCGCTGCTGCCTGGCCAGCTGTGGCTCTCCAGGCCAGAGTTCCCTGGCCACTGTGAAGGCTGGAGCTGCACAGCAAGGGCTGGAGCTGCCTGACAGCTATTGGGGCTGGAAGTGCACTGCAGGGGCTGGAGCTCCAGCTAGTGCCCAGCTGCTGGGGCCAGAACTCTCCACTGTGTGCCCCCCACTTTGACCTGGGGCTCGCAGTTGAGTCACTGCAACCCTGTGCTGCACCCCTGCCCTGCGACCAGACCTCCCTATACCTGAGCTCTGTGGTCTAGGAACATCTGTGGTCATGCTGGACCCTGGATGTTGCCAGATAGCGTTCCCTCTAAGCTGACTTGGCGGGGCTGATTAATCACTTGTGAAACTGTGCTGCCATACAGCTTAGAGGAAACACTGTTGCTGAACCAGAGAGTCCCTGTTAAGGGAAGTACAACCTATAATAGGTTTAACTAAAACCTGAGTCTGAACACTCCAGAATTTTGGGACAGTTTAGATCCTGGAGCTCATTGTTGGGTCACTAGCTTTTCTCTCCCTCTCTCTAAAATGAGAATGTTAAAGTTGAAACTATCTTACTCTATGGAAATGTTATTCTGTCATTCCTAAAGGATTTCTTTAAGTAAAGATATTGGACAAATGCACACTATAAAATGTATTGTTTTTAATTCTTGTCTGCTTTCAAAACACTGTACTCCAGATACCTTGCTTTCATAAAGGAAATGACCCAGTGTTTTTTTTTTTTTTAAAGTTTCACTTTTACCATAGCTAGAAGCAGCATTAAACAATATCTTGCTGGTTCTTAAATTATATAGCAGCAACCAATTATTATTCATTGAAGTAAGGCTGGAAGATGAAGCACAAGGAAACAGCAACTACTTCCATCATGTTATCTTGTAATTGTAAAGCTGCCCACACTATCTTTCCTTTATTATGAACCAGTTTCATGTGACAAATTATTCTTGTTCCTCCTTTTCTCCAAGAGTCTTTCACATTAATGGGTCAAGAGTTTATTAAGGAAATGTTTATTTGTATTACTACTGAGTTTAAGCCCTATTAATAAACCTAGTCTTTGTAGTTAAGGATTGTTAATTAGCTGTTTTTTTCTAATAACCAATGCTTCCACTAGCATAAATAGAGTGGAGCATATATTTTTTCATGTAATAAAATATATAGTCTTTATTGGGCTTTTTAAAAAGAAGCCGATATGAAAAAGTACTGTGTTCCTAGGGACTGCTTTGCAGATAAACATGATTTTCTCTGGACCATTTATAAGACAGCCTCTTGTTTTGATCCCTTTGAAAAGCATGTTAGGATCTGTGATAGTTATAACTACTGACCTAAAGTGTCTCTCTAAGCTACCCCATAAAGGTCTCTGCTGGCAATTGGAGCTGGGCCAAATATTTATCACTCCTGTGGAGGTCTTAATGTGACTATTTTTGAGTTTGCAAAACTGCTGTGAGATTGGAGCCAATTTGTAAAATGTCAGTGTTTTAAAGGAGCTTTTGCAGGCGACTTTTCACCTTCGGAATGGTTCTGAAAAATCTAAGAGGGATTTGGCTGCATAGGTGTGTGGTGGTGGGAAGGAACTCCTAAAGCCTGGTGGGCTGAGAGTCTATTCCCCATCTCCTCTGTCACTAATAATTCTTTGCACTCCAGACTCCAACACTTGCCAAACATGCTGTAGTTAAGACTCACACGAGCCCTATGAGGTAAATAAGTATTATTAGCTCAGTTTTACAAATGGGAAAACAGGCCCAGAGAGATTATGCTGCGTCACAAAGCAAATAAAAATCAGAAACAGGATTAGAATCCAAGTCATCAAACTTTTTTTTCCTGTGTCTAATCCACTAGGCCAGGAATGGTCAATTTTAAGACAGTAGAGGGCCATAAAAATTACTGAAACCCTTTGGTGGGCCAGAGTTATGACATCTCAGGGGTGGGGGAAAGAGAGGAGAGGACCCTGCTGTGGGAGAGGGGGCTGTTGTAACGTGGGCTGAGGTGAGGTGTGGTAGGTAAGCTACTTGCTGTGTGTGGTGTAGGTATGTGAGTTAAGTCCAGCTCTTGGGGCATGTGATGCTGTGGGGGTGAGGGTGAGGGTTGAAGTACCTGCTCAAATTTTCAGTTTTCACTCAAATTTTCAGTTTTCAAAATGAAGAGAGGTAAATATTGGTGTTCATCAGGAGTCTGTAGTGGGACCAGTACTATTCAACATAGTCATAAATAATCTGGACAATACGGGTAAACACAGAGGTGGCAAATTTTGTAGATGATACGAAACTACTCAAAATAGTTCAGTCCAAAGTAGACTATGAAGAGTTACAGTGGGATTTCACAAAACTGGGTGACAGGGCAATAAAATGGCAGATAAAAACCCATGTTGATCAATGCAAAGTGATGCACATGGAAAACATGATCCCAACTATGCATATAAAATGATGGGGTCTAAATCTGTTACCCTTCAATCTAAAGCTGTTACCTCGCAACAGAGAGATCTTGTAGTTATTGTGGAGAGTTCTCTGTAAACATCCTCACAGTGTGTAGTAACAGTAAAAAAAGTGAACAGAATGTTGGGAATCATTAAGGAAGAGATAGGTAAAACAGAAAATATCATATTGTCTCTATATAAATCCAGGGTACACCCACATCTTGAATACTGAATGAAAATTTGGCCAAAAAAATGATTTATTTAGAATTGGAAAAGGTTCAGAAAAGGGCAATGAAAATTATTAGGATTATAGAACAGCATCCATGTGAGAAGAGATTAACAAGACTGGGACTTTACAGCGTGGAAAGAGATGACTAAGGGGGAAATATGATAGAGGAAGCATCTTATGTCATGAAGGGTATGTCTACACAGCAAAATTATTTTGGAATAACAGCCTTTATTCCGAAATAACTATGCGAATGTCTACGCAGCCATTCCATTATTTCAAGATAATTTTGAAATAAAGGGCGGCTTATTCAGAAATCTGTAAACCTCATTCTCCTAAAAATAACGCCTATTCCGAAATAGCTAAGGCGTATGTACTTGCTCCACTGCTGCTATTTCGAAATAGCCCCTCACCAGGGCCATTCTAAGTTATTCCTTCTCAGTGGCTCCTGGGGCTCTAAATTGAGATAGCACATCTACATTAGGGAAGCCTGCCTTGGACTGATTTTGAGGCTTCCTTGTTGTGTAGACATGCTATTTTGAAATAAGCTATTTCGGGAATAACTATTCCGGAATAGCTTATTTCAAAATTGATGTGCAGTGTAGACGTAGCCAAGGAGAGAGATTAGAGAGACTAGGACTTTTCAGCCTGGAAAAGAGACAGCTAAGCGGGATATGATTGAGGTCTAGAAAATCATGATAGGTGTGAAGAAAATAAGTAAGGAAATATTGTTTACTCCTCATAACACAAGAACTAGGAGTCACCAAATGAAATTAATACCCTGCAGGTTTAAAACAAACATAAGGAAGTATTTCTTCACACAATACACAAAAAACCTGTGGAACTCCTTGCCAGAGGAAGTTGTGAAGGCCAAGATTATCAGGGTTCATAAAAGAACTAGATGAATTCATGCAGGATAGGTCCATCAATGGCTATTATTCAGGATGGGCTGGGATGGTGTCCCTTCCCTCTGTTAGCCAGAAGCTGGGAATGGGCAACAGGGATGGATGATCACTGGATGATTACCTGTACTGTTCATTCCCTCTGGGGTACCTGGCATTGGCCACTGTCAGAGGACAGGATACTAAGTTAGAGGGACCTTTGGTCTCACCCTTTATGGCTGTCCTTATATTTGAAAGCCATATAACCCCCAGTAGAGGAGAAGGGTGCTTATAGGGAAGCAGAGTACAGTTGCTGCCTGAGGGAGTTGGAGGCTGACAAACTCAGAGCGGGGAGTCCAAGATATAGGCAGGAGCCCAGGGAAACAGCATTAAGAGGTGGGATTGTGGCTGCTTGTTATAACATGTCTGGGGTGGAACTCAGAGTAGAGGTCAGGTCTAGGTTCTCTTTCCAGCCACTGGGGAATGGCAAGGGTAATGGAAGTGGCAGCCAGACAGCAGATCTGGAAAGACTGAATTTTAGTGACATGGATGGGAAGTGAGGAAAAGTTCACACTATGGAATTCTCCTTTCCTTAGTGCAAAAAATGGGGCATCAAAGCCACCTTAACAATGCCAAGCATTTGTGGCTGGTCACAGACACAAATTAGAGCACCCCAAAAAGCAACTTTGCCTCTCACAGGGCTACAGCTAGAGGCTAGCTAGAGTGCAGTATGTTTTAGCTGTGCCCCTTCTCCTGCATGACTGGCATATCTTTCAAAATCCTGCAGAGTGTTGTTTTAGATTTAGAGCCTTTCTGGCTGCTCTCACCTGAGGTAGAAAGGTCTGATTTTATCCCATGCCTTTGTACTCTCTGGTATTGCCTATTTTATCCTCTGCTACTTTTCAATTAGGGTTTTTTTAAAGTTATGTTTTCTCTTGCCATGCATCCTGACACTTTTTACATGTCATCTTTTCATAATAAGTTTTGATATAGTGACTTATCTTTTTATACAAGTTGTTTTCCTTTGTATTTTCCAGACCCTGTTGTTCTCTCAGTTTTCCACTGAATTATTATTTTCTCTGTATTACTTACAAGTTGTAATTGCTTTGTTATCTATAAAAGAAAGGTAGGTTCAGTTTACCCCTTTCATCACTGACAGAGCCTTGGTGAATGAATCACAATTCTCCTCATTACCATAGCTTTGTTCTGTTCAGTTTTAATGATAATTGCCCTTGTCATTGTCTTGTAACACTTGCTGCTAAATCTTGTAGTTTAAAGACACACACACACACACTAATAAGCCAGAATATTTTGCAAAATGAGCTAATAAAAAAGTTTACATTTCATAGCATTAAATAACTGTGTCAGAATTCAGTGAGTAAACATGGCAACACAAAAAAAGGATAGACAAAGCTACTTTGATCCAATAGATATAGCTGGAGCGTGAGTAAGAAAGTTTGTATTGTTTGGCCTCTGTGAAATTTTGGTTGGGTCTAAACAAATGCAATTTCCCCAGTGCATTAATTTTCTTCAAACATAGGTTTTTTGCCCTCAACACCAATGCTTTTCCAACTCTGCCATCCTATTTCTTTTTGTCATTCCTTCTCTTCCCTACTCATTCCCCACAAAGGAATTGTTCTCCCCTACTTCATACCTTTCAGCCTAAATCTTTTTCCCTCTTTGTTGCGTGGAAAGGATACTACTGCTCTTCACTTCCAATACAATGAAGCAGCATGCTAATGTGTAAACTTGCTGATTATAAAAAGTGTCACTTTCATTCCTAGACCTATTGCCCTAATTTAAGCAATATCTTCTGAATAGTGTCACTGCCAAAAAACAGCTGCCAAGTCTCATCTAGTTTCACTCAAGCGTAGAGAGCAATTAAGAGTAGATTATTAGTGCAATCAATTATTTTAAAGCATGGAATAAAATATACAGCATTAATATTTAAGGTAAGTAAAATATAACCCAAAACTTAAAAAAAGCTTCAGTGTGAGTGTGACGGGGCGGAGGCGCCCCACGCTCCGGTCCCGCCGGCGGCCGCTTATCTGGCAGCTCTCGGGGCAGGGGGCGGAGTAGCGGCACCGGGCGCGCCGCCGGCTGCGGGCCGAGCAGCGCAGATCTCCGGCCTACCAGCTGTGAGGCGGCTGTTCCCGGTTGGCTGCCCTGGCAGGACGCGCACGTACGGCCTGGAGGCCGGGTGCCGGTGTGGGCGGAGTAACGCTGGGGCACAGCCCTGATGACGGCCCGGAAGCATGGCCACGCCGGAAGGGGAGGGACCCCACAGGCCGGGAGCCGGCGTGGGGATTTAGACGCCGGGAGATGCTGGGGAGAGGAGGAGGTCCGAGGGAGCGGCCTCGCATGGAGGACCAGTGGTGGATGGGACCCAAGGCGAGGAGCTGAGCCCGGAGGCAAGGGGATATTTGACCGCGGAGAGAGGAAGTAGCCCAGGGCGGGCAAAGGGAGCCTGTGGGCTGGCGAGATACGGCAGACGCCCCGCCAGCCGGACCGGACGGTAGAAGCGTCCGCGTCCTTAGAACCCTGGGCTGGGGTCTGTGAGAAGGGGCAGGCCTGGACCCCCCTCTCCCTGCGGTCGGGGAGAGACCGGCTCCGGCTTCGGGGCCAGCATAACCCCCAAGCAAGGGAAGGCCCAGCGAGCCTTGGTCAAGACAGCTTTGGACGCTGGAGGGTGCCCGAAAGGGTGAAGGAAACACGGGGACGGGGGGGATGTTGTTAGGCGCAAACGGGGCGCATGGTTGGACCCGTTTACAGTGAGTATAAGTAGTGTTTCTTTCAGTCCATTGCAGGAAGTCAGGCAAGACCAGCTGGAGGATGTTTTAGATCGGGGGTGGCAATAACACGGCGGTGGTTCACCAAAGTTAGCCCCTGGTGAGCTGCCACCTATATACTTACCTGCATGACTGCAGGTATCAGCGATTGCATCTCCTGTTGGACATGATCGCTGTTCCATTGACCCCATCTCTAGTTGTCACCTATCACCTCCCACTAGAATCCACACAGGGTATCACCAGACAATTACAACCCATATTGGACAGGGACTACATCCTGACTGAAATTTTCTCCACATTCCTTCTTTTGCCTTTAGACAGCCCCTGAACCCTCCAAGCTCATCCAAAGAAGAAAACTCCCCACGGACCAGGGCACATCAGCTTTACCTCAGACACTGTGGTTACTGTCCCCAGACCTAGAGAAGAGCTCTGTAATGATTGAATGTTGGTACTTTCCACCACTAGATATTGGTTCAATAAAATATATTCTCATTTAAATCTTGCAGATGACCAGCAAAATTCAAGGTAAAGAATCTCTGATACCTATAGCATTTCTTGATAGGCTTTGGAAAAGAATAGATCTGTTTGAAGAAAGGGCTATATATTTACTATCTTTCTAGATATATAGAACTTCTACGTCTCACCAAACCCATGCCATAGAAAAGTTAAAAAGGCATCTTTTCTTATTTTGGCATCCCAGAAGAAATAGTAATTGACAATGGACCGTTTTTTGCCACCTCTGAACTCAAGCTTTGGGGTGAAAGCATGTTACTTTCCAGCCACTGTCACACACATTGTGATGGATTTGTACGGAAACTGTCAAGGGTTGCTAAGAAAATACTGTAACAAAAATGCCCTTCACTAGCTCTGTTGAACAATTGACTCCCATGTCAATCACTGGAGTAACTCCAGTTCAGGTACTTATAAGCCTTACAAATAAATCTTTGTCTTAAAATATCCTGTTTTAAAGGATGAGAAAGTGAGAGAGGCTAAATCATGTTTTTTTTCATGGCTATCAGTATGCCGAGTAATACTTATCCAAGCTCAAACCAGGACACCCAATCCTAGTAAAACTGGGTGAAGGAAAATATTGAACATCAGCTGTTTTCACTGCATATACCTGCACCATGCATTTGAAACAAATGTAGTGATTCAGTAAGAGGTGACTTTTTCATCTGGTTTCAAATTCAGTTGAATTTCTGTTTCACCCCAGTAACAAATGTACTCTCTTTACAGTCTGGTGAAGGCAGATTATTGAACAGGAGCCTACTGCATTGGCACTTAATTCAAAAGTATCAATTGGGGAAAACCCTCCTCAGGGCCAAAAGATGATCAGATGAGACAAATGTTGAAGCCAGAGTTTCCTCTCGATCTTTCTGTCATTATTAATCATAATCTCATTTGTCTTATGTACCTTTAAATCTGCTGAACAAAGTGTTCCCTTGGAGGCTATGTCTACACTACAGAGTTTTTTTCAGAAAAACAGCCGTTTTTCTGAAAAAATCTTTACTTCACTTACGTCCGCAATGCAATTGCGTTCTTTGAAAAAAGAAATCGAAAGAACAGAGGGGTTTTTCCAACACTGGTAAACCTCTTTCTATGAGGAAGAAGCCTTTTTCCAAAAGAGCTCTTTCGGAAAAAGTCATGTGTGGACAGGGAAGAGGGAGTTCTTTCGAAAGAAGAGGAAAGAGGAAAAAGCACAGGTGCCCTCGTGGCCACTCAGTCCATAGTAATCACAGCTTAAATGTGAGATAACATCCATTCAGTATGGACACTATCTTTTGAAAAAGCATATCACTTTTTCAATGCACTTTGGCAGTGTGGATGATCTCTTTCAGAAGAAGTTTTTTTGGAAGATATCTTCCGGAAAAACTTCTTCTGAAAGAAGCCTGCAGTCTAGACATAGCCAGAGGTGAGAACCTCCCATTTGCCTCTGACAGTCTTGCCTCTTCCTCCCTCCTTCCTTCTCTCCCTCCCTCCCTCCCTCCCTCTCTCTGTTGAGTTTTATATTTCTAAAGCTGGTCTGTGCAATCTAATTGATGGTAGTGTGCTTTAAGTACTAGATCCTAATATCCCATACCATATCCTTTTGTGAGGAATAGGTATGGAAAAGTGAGTAGAAGACAGGACAGGAAGACCCTGTCCCTGGAGGGAAACTCAGGTTTATATTGTTATACATCACTACGACCCCTCTAATTTATCATTGAATTCTCTTCTGTACACCTCCGAACATCCTATATCACAGCCCCATTCTCTCCTATGCAGGAATAAGTTGCACAGGAAAGACAAAACTCCATTATTTTAGTTTGTGGCCTTTTTTGGCCTTTTTTCTGTTTTGGGGTGGTAGGTTGCATTTTGCTCTCCCCTCATGAAATAATGCGAAGCTTCTACCCCATAATTTATGGATCTATGTTTAACTGTGAGACTTACAGAGGATCCAAATGAGGTAAGGAGCATTGAAGTACCTTCCTCTTACCTTTGGCTACATCCTTTAGAACCAAGGAGGGGAAGACAGCAACATGTACGCAGATCACCACCAAATGCTACGTGGAAAGTCGTCTGAGAACTGCTGAGCTAGAAGGATCTTGTTTGAGAGGACTGTTCCCATTAGTACCATAGTTTAGAGAATATTCCTGTACTGTCCACGTGCACTTGACTTCCAGAGACTATGTAGTAACTGTGTAGAGAACGGTAATGTCATTTTGTGGAGGTTTTTGAAATTTGGGGTTTTTCTGATGGGGGGACAGAAACCAAAACATTAGAAATTTCCCAGAAAGGGAAAGTCTTGGAGTTCCAGGGCACTCTATCTGGCTGATTTTCCCAGAGCCATGGACTGCCAAAGTCCTGGCTTTCCCAATTCAAGGGCAGCCCATGTAGCCTTACAAACTCTGAGGTACCTCATTTGGGAGCAGTCAGGCTGGCTGCCCACTCCAGAGTTCTGGACCATGGAAGCCCTGAAATCACCAGCTGTGGGGCACTCCGCTTGACAGGCTGTGGACCCTGGAAACCCTAGACGTCTGTATTGCTGATGGGCTCCTAGGGCAACATCCCTCCTGGTGAGCTGTGGAGGAATCAAGGAACCTTTGTGCTTAGCATTTTGGGAGTTGGGGTTTCTAGGTTCACCTGGCAGGTTGCTAGATCAGGGAGCCCAGGGCCTTGATTGCCATAGAGCCAGGAGGGAGAAAGGGAGGCAGGTTTCTGTCAGACCTTTGTCAAAATCAAACCATCTCCCTGAAATGTTTTAATTTTGATGAATTGGCATTCTTTGATGGGAAAGTGTTTCACTGGAAAATCTCCAGCCAGCTCTATAACTGAGAGCTACCAGGACATGCAGCCTAAGAGAAGAGGAAGCTTTTGCCATGTGGGTGTTAATATTCTGTGTCATTGGTAGTGGACAGTTACTGTCAGGAATAGGTCTGTTAGAGAGAAATCAAGTAGCAGTTAATGTCATTTATGCTTTCCACTATATTAATTAGTTTTTCTGTCTGCTTCAACTCCTTTGTACTTACATAAGAAAATGTGTGTTTTGGGACTGCTGACCCTCAGCATATTTTGCTTTTTTGTGTGTGTGGATATTTAAACCTGACTCTTCATTTTTTTTTTATAGTAAGTGATATTCATCTAGGAATTAGCTCATAAAATCTACAAGGAATTCTATATTCTACATTTATATGTGATATCCCTTTTTAGAAGGTGACTGCACAGAGAATTTGTTGGATGTTTGTAAGGGGATAGATCTTGCTCAGTTATAATTCCATCTAAAAGGTGTTTATAGACTTTTGTCTCCTACATCTTTCTCTTCTTACATTCATGGTGCAAACAGAAATGGGATCATTTTCTTACGTTCTTATATTCTGAAGGGAGATTTAATGCTGCCAAACAACAGTGGTACAGAAATGAAAACAGACCACTTTGGCAATAGTAAAAACTTAACCCAGATAACTTTTATAATTAATATGATAGTACATATTAATGTTCTCTGGAACAAAATATACAATATCTAGTGATTGTTTCCATTTTTCTGGCTATGTTATCTTCACTATTATTATAAAATGAGTATGCTACCTAACTATAATACCTTTTTCTACATGCCTTGTTACTCTAGCTTTATTAGTGGTGAACACAGGTGGTGTAGTTAGTGTAACACAGGTGGGGCTTTTGTTGTACCGCCCTTCCCTTAGCAATCCCTATATAAGAACAGAGTAGGCAGCTGCCCTATTTTTAGAGTGTCAAAGTTATAAGAATGCTGTTGTAGTAATAAGATCTGGGTAGAAGATTTCTGTAGGTGAGTGTTACTTTGGAAAAATTCTTAAGAGTTGTTTATAATGCTGTACTATTAGTGATAAAGAAATTTAATCATTCAACAGCTCTACAAATCTCCTTGCTTTACTTTTGATTCCAATTAAAGGTGAAGTAGCAACTTGCCTACAAATAAGCACAATTTCAAACTCTGAAGCCAAATAAGCTTTGAAGAGCTAAGTACAGCTTCAGAATTAATTACATATGCTGATAGTTGTAGATGATATCAAAGGCCTTTTGATAGACATGGTCTTCTGTTTATAATGTTAGGGACAGCTCTCAACTGGAGAAAATTTTCATAGCTCCATTTACTTCAGCTGACAATTTAGGCCCTCTGAGGATCTGTCCTATACTCTTTGGAATCTGTATTTTGTAATGGCTACTATAAAGCTTTCATTTTTCTAGTTTTTTGTTGATAATTTTAAATCTGACTTCTTTGGTTGAAAATTATAGACTTTTTGCAAATTAGTAGCTGACTCTTTTTTTTTTTTTTTTTTTTTTTTTTTTTTTGTGAGCTCATTATTTTACCATTACTTAACTTAGCTTCTCTTTTTTTTTTTTCTTCATTTTTGGGCCTTTTCTGTTTTGCAGCTTGTTTCTAAGATCTAAAATTTCTATAAAGTCCTTTTTGTTTCCTTAGCATCTCATGGTAATACCAAGAGGAGTGTGTAGTTAGTGTAAATATGATGTTCTAAAGCTTTCTTCCTTTTCCCTCTGTCTCTCTGCCTTCTGTAAAACCAACTGCATTTTTTTCAAAAGTCTTCTCAAGTGGCTTTTAAGCATATGGCTTCCATTTTCAGATTAACCAGACAGCAATCATTAAGTTTCAGGCTTATTTTTAAAATTTTTGAAGTTATCATCTTTGTTTGGTTGATTTAGTGTTTTGAAGAGGAACTTGGTTCTGACTCCAGTTTTGTTGTACTGCACTTTCATATTTGGCTTCACCATTTTGATTGTCGTGTTTGCCTTCTTTTCAAGATTTCACTTTTGTAGTGATATTTCAACTTTTCCACTAAAATTGTTAACTTTTGTATTATCTTCATATTTCTCTTGAGTATTGTGACTTTTCTGTTGGAATTCTCATGATGCCTCTAAACAATTCTTTTCAACTATTTTGTAGGCTTCTAAAATACAAATCTCAGTTAAAAGCTTTTTAATTTTCAAGGCTTATATTTGAGATAATTCAAATATAAGTAATCAGACAAGCATGTCAAGCTACAAGGCCAAAAGCTCCTGGGCTACTGATGACCTACTGCTTAATGTTTTTCAAGTATATTTGATCTGACAGCATTCATTTGCTGTACATTGGAACTGCTGTATACTGTATATAAAGAACACTAGTTCAATTCAGCTATGTATTTCTTAGCTTTAATGAACACATTTCAATATATTCATGCTTAGCAAGGCCCAAGACATCTGTCTCAGTGGAAAAAAATTGACTAAACTGAATACAATCTTATGTCTAAGCAAATTTCATACAGGAAAAATGGAGAGTGTCTCTATGAGGCTTAGTAGTGGCAGTTCCAGTTCATGCTGGTGCCCTGTACTTGTTTCTCTAGGTAGATAGCTGGGCAATTTATCTAAAGAATTTGTGGGACTCGTGGCACATTAGAAGTTGCTAAATAGAACCTGGTTCAATATATAAAAAGTTGTAATATCAAAAAGGAATTATAAAAGGTCTCTTCCAAATCAAAGCCACAATAGAACTGAGTTGAAACTTTTGTACATGGCAAATATCATTTCTTACTTATTGGATGATAGTCACTTTTTCTGTGACTTAATAGACTCACCTTCTATGAATGGGGCAGTGAAGCCAATAAAAATTCTGGCAGTGGAGTTAAAACAGAACTAAAAGCTATATTAATTCTTTTAATCATTTAAGATATTGAGACCTCATTGTCTGGGATTGCTGGGGAGTTTGTCTTTTCAAAATCTGTATGCACTACTGTCTCAGCTTAGAGGAATGGGAGAGATTTCTGAAGCACTTCAAAGAAGAATAAATACAGAAATGGCTTTATGTTGCTATGTCTACCTCAGGAATTGATTCTGCTGTGAAATTATTTGCCCCCTTAAAAGTAATCTAGGGCTGACAATTTCAGCAGTGAAATATTTTCCTTACCAGCTTATTACAGTGATACACTGAAGTCAGCAGCTTTCTCTGATTGTTTAAAAGGATGCCTCAATTTTCGATGGTCTTCAGAAGGACAACGATCTCCCTGCCTCTGAGTTTTTCCACCCCCATTGTGTCATTGAATATAACAACAAGGAACTTAACCGGAAGTCTCAGATTCTGTGCAAGAAATGTCGTAGTCTTTGCTGGTATATTTGTATTTCAAACTTGGGCAGATCTGCTCTATTCTAGTGTGTTTCTTCTCTGATATTTATTAGTATAATTCAATGAAATAACTTTTCAGGTAATAACTTCTGGTATGCAGTACATACCCTTCAGTCCTACCAGCTTTTGCTCAGATTTTGCTGGGTTTTGGGTTAGACTGGACTAATACGTGGATGGAGACTCCTTGTAGTGAACCTCCTGGTGCTTCAGGAAGTGGTGTTGGTGAGCCAGCAGATATGCTTCTCTTTTGAGCCGTATTGAGCCAATATCATTGCATGGTTTAAGGAGCTATCGTACTACTGCAGGTAGTCTCTTGGTTGACCAATATACCTGAACTCCTGGTTGCTAACTAGTGATTATATAGTATTAAAATGTACAGTGTTTCACAGAAAAGTGAGATGTCACCTTTGCCTTGCAATTAACCTGAGCTGTAACTTGATGGACAGTAATTGCTTTGGGACAGGGGAAAAGAGGATGGTGGTCAAGGTAAAGATCATATGTTTGCTTTGGTAATATAAAAATCCAGTGAGGATCCAAGGAGCATGTGTATTTTTATTACTTGAAAGGCCAGGGTAAAATTTGTGTGCTTATGATAATTAAGGTACCATGCCATCTTACATATGAGTAGGAAGTTAAGTTTAATGTTAATTGAATTCTGCTACCCAAGTTTCACCTCTGACCTGTACTATTTTGGTGCATTGCTTTATAGGGGTATTTCTACACTACAGAGAAGATCGAAGCTGCTACTTTCAATCTTCCTGGGTTTGAATTGTCCTGTTTAGTGAGGACACACTAATTCGAACCGGGAGGGGCAGGCTGGTTGATGCCAGTAGTCTTGCTTCCAGGAGGAGTTAGGAAAGTCAAAGGAAGATTGTTCTCCCTTCAACTTCCTGCAGTGTGGACAATGCCAGAAGTTGAGTTAAGGTACTTTGATTTCAGCTATGCAATTAGCATAGCTGAAGTTGTGAACCTTAATTCAACCTTATCTAGTAGTGTAGACATACCCTAGTGGTATTCCCTTCAGAGGGGTGTCTACTTCTTTCATGGATGCAGTAATTCTATACATCAATACTTTACATAGTAGTTGCAGATATTAATTTATTAATGTTGGTAAAATGTAATGACTATGTGTAGGAGATTGATTAGTTTAAATGATCATTTAAGCAAAAGGTGTTAATTCTTATTGTGTACAGTCTTACTCCAGACATAAAATTCAACTTCAAGTCATTGGAGGGAGGCGGTGGGCCTCACTAGTGCTTTCTGCACTACCCTCTTGTATCTAGAAACCTGAATTCAAGTGTCAATTAACCCTGGTAATAAGGCTTTGTCTTATTGTGGAATGGTTATATGGAATGGAATGACTGCACTCCATATTTAAGGGCCACTGGGCAGTACTAAACTTTGTGTGGATTCTCAGGTGCTCTCTGAAGAGAGGCAGAAGATAGGGATACAGACTGAGACAGATGGGCACTGGTAGTGATGTTCACTTTATTTCTTATTGTTAAACAATTGCTTTTAAAATAGTACAAATGGTGACTAGGAACAGATAATCAAACTGACTTGTTTCACAAATGAACTAGCCAGGATTTGGAGATTTCAGAGATTCTCAGAGGTGATGTGGTAATAAAATAACATTACATAGGTTCATTCTTTCTCTGCTACTTCACATGCCATTAAAGCCATGTGTGCTAAGGGGACTGTCTTAACCATGTTAGTAAAATATGTAACAATGCTTTTCTCCCCATAAGATAATTCTTAGGAGTTATGCAAATGGACACTTTAAACATATTACAAGTTGAAGCTAGAGACCCTGAGAGCCTGGCTTGCCAAGTTATTTCTGGGCTTGGAGTTTCCATTCAGCCTGCCAGGCAGGCTGTTGGAGCCAGGAGGGGAAGCTAGTGTGAAGTTGGAGTTCCATCTGGAACGTGCCTGATGTGGCAAATAAATTAATGTCTGTTTGTGGGGGAAAATGTTCTGTCAGGGAACGTCTCACCAGCTCACTACCTTCTGAAGTTGCCTGTTGTCTTGAACCTTCTCCTATGTCACCCTTTGTGCATGGGGGAAAATTCCACCCAGAATCTGTGGGATTCTATTGCTTCCTTAAAACTCACCTGTGCTTATTAGACATTGCTAAAACTATCTGATAATGGGTGTGCTGGTGGCACTGTGGGATCACTGTGACTACTGCTAAAGGTAATACCCGCTGAAACCTCTAATCTTTGCTACCCTGTCCTCCCTCCCCAGGACCTGCTTGTTCCTCACCCACCCATCTAAATAGTGAGCTTATTCAAGTTGGAATATGCTCGTACAGAGCCAACCATGATGGTGGAGCTCCAAATTGATTGAGGTCTCTAGGAGCTACTGCAAGAGGAGATAAATCTGTATCAGCAATATAATCGTCTGGTAGCTATATAAGGGTTATTCCAAGTGAGTTTTGGATTCCAGAAGTGGAGGGCTAATATCTTATAGGCATTGTAGAAAACGCATATTTTGAAGAAGGTGAATTTGTATGAGAGGCATTTCAGACATGAGGGCCTGCCTGGTAGGCAGAATGGAATTGAGAACAAGACAGGAGATAGTAAAGCTGGTCAAAGTCAATTTTCATGGAAAAAATCTTGATACTCTTTAAAAGAGCTTTCCATTGAACTAACATTTTGTAGGATATCACTTTATGCAATACGCTTTCAGGATTTTTGTTTTTCTTTCTAGTAAGCAGTTTGATTTTCAATCTGAACTGCAAGCCAGTTTAGGGGCAAATTTTGGCCCAAATTAAAACTTTTCAAAACACATTTTTGTTTGTTCAAACAACCATTTCAATTGGAAAAGGTTTCAACAAAAAAATTACTTGCCTTAAGTCAAGGGGTAAAGGTGGACAAAGATGCCCAATTTAAGGCTCTATCTGCAGGGCCTTAAGAGTGAAGAGATGGGGATTAAGAGGAAATTAGTGAATGCCTTTAAGAAGGAGATGAATGTTGTCAGAGGTGGGTGATTTCTATGTTTTTGAACTGGCTTGGCTGAAGATTGGGAGGTAAGAGGGAGAGAAAAATTGCATTAATTGATATGATCCAAAACATATGTAGTGGTTTAGCAATGGGAATAGAGATGAATGAATGGACTGTAGTGATGTCTTAGCAGAAAATCTTGCCCCTTACAGCTACTGAGAACCATGCCAGGAATTCAAAATATTCTTTTAGAGATACTGTTGACCCTGACTCTATGCCTTTTTCTGTATGTGAAAGAAGCTTTAGCTCAGTAAATACACTAAAAATTGTCTTGCTACAAGCAATATCAGAAAACTTAGAATAGTTGCACTTCACCCTGTCCTATTCTACCCACCATGGGATCTCATGCAGCGTTTTCCCAAAAATTCCTGGGAGGCTACATACTAGCACAATCATCACACAAATTTGTAAATAGAGAGAAATCACTTTACTTGATAAGTTTAAAAGTCTTTTGTTGTCCAGTTTAGTAGTCTGTCTGTCATATAAGTTGATATGTAGACATCTGCAGGATTTTCTAATTCCCCAGGAAGTGGAAATGATTGAAGATAAGACAGTATTAGTTCTGAAGAAGCAGTCCAGGAGGAAGATGCATCACTGCTGAGTAGCTGAGAAGAAAACTAATATGAGTATGGGACTGGTCCTCCTATCTGTCAAAGATAGTGGTGGTACCATCTGCTCTGTGAGTGTATAAAACAGGAAAAAAGTGTCAGAGGAAAAGAGTATGCTCCTGGAACATCTGCTGTGACACATTGTGGCAAAATAACCATGCAATGGCTAGAATGTCTGTGCAGAATTGAAAGGTAAAGAGTTAAGAAAGGGGCATTGATAAAAGGACCAGTAGGCAGACCACTGTCTAAATCAGGTGCAATTCTTAGAACTCCCCTATCTTTCTTTTCCTTATATTTTTCAAGAATCAAACTGATGTTATCCACCAACTTATGACTATCTATTAACAATGTAACCATGAATGGAAAAATTCTTACTATTAGCAAAGCTTTTGGAAAATTGGTTGTTCACCAGATTCATTGAAAGTGAAATATTGGCTGTCTACCTAAATATATTTTGCACTTCTTGTTCTGCTGAATGGCAGGTTTTTAACAAGTGGAAACTATCGTTCATCTTGGCAAATGCTCAACTTTGATGTGTAAACTTCATTCTGACCTGCATAGGGAAACATACAGGTTAGTGCTCACATTAGAAGCAGGTCTTGCACTATAGAAGTTCTAGTACACTGGTTCTATCGTGCTGATTAGTCTCTGGTAATGAACTACAGTATATATATAGTAGCCCAATGTCTGTGACTCTGTAACACTGTAGCATTGAGTCACCTCTGGGGGGCGCTGTTGCCTCGTGCTGATGTACATGGCTGGGGGCAGGACCCAGCCGTGTACGTCGCCTCCTGCTGTGGCGCTCGGCTGAGTTCTGCGCCGCTCAGCCGGGCCACCGGGGGGCATCCCAAACAGCTGCTTGCTCCCCCGTGGTGGCCCGGCTGAGGGGTGCAGAACTCAGCCGAGCACCACGGCAGGAGGGGAAGGGGAGGGCAGGGGGATGATGTACATGGCCCTGCCCCCTAGCCGTGTTCGTCACTGGGGTAGGGGGGAAAAAAAAACTGGACACACTTGATCGTGGGCAGGGAGGGACTGGCTGGGAGGGGAGCGGGGCTGGCTGGGGGAGACGAGGGGGGAGTAGAGCTGGGGGGGGGGGTCAGAGGCACCGTAGCTGGCCAGGGGAGAATGGGGGAGGGGCAGCCGGCAGGAAGTTAAGCTGGTTGGGGGTGGGGGTCGGAGGCCGCGGGGCTAGTTGGCGGGAAGCAAAGCTTCCCGCCGGGGGTGGGAGTTGGGGGCAGTGAGGCTGGCCGTGGGAAATGGGGAGGAGGAACTGGCTGGCAGGAGGGCGGGGAGCCGGACTCACCCGGGTGCATGCAGATCCCAGGGTGCTGCCTGCCCCGCTCATGGTCCTGGCGAAGCAAGTCCAGCTGTGGCTCCAGCACACGCTGGAACAGTGCTCAGGACCAGGGACAGAGCTTCCCCTGCTTCCCAGAGGCAACTAGAGGCTCCCAGTGCCGATCACGCCCCGCCTCCCAGCCACTCCCCTGCTCCTGCCAGGCTTCCGTCTGGTGCCCAGCCGGAGAACCAGAAAATACTGGACATTGTACATGTCCGGTATTGTCTAGTTTTTTACTGGACAGGGCCTGAAAACCAGACTGTCCGGTAGAAAACCGGGCACCTGGCAACCCTATGTGTCACTGCCCTGCCCCCCTTTGCCTCCTGCCATGGTGCTCGGCTGAGTTCTGGGCTGCCACAGGGGAGCCCAAACGGCCACTTGCTCCCCTGTGGCAGCCCAGCAGAGCAGCGCAGAACTCAACCGAGCGCTGTGAAGGGGGGCGGGGCGGTGACATACATGCCCAGGGGGTGGGGCCTGGATGAGTGTGCATCCCTGACAGAGGAGAGCGGAGAGAGAGTGAGAGGCAGGAGGGGGAGAAGAGAAAGAAAGACGGAGAGAGAGGCAGAAGGTGGAGGAGAGCTGAGAGAGAGATGGAGCAAGAGACAGGAGGCTCAGGAGAGAAGACCAACATGGAGAAGAGACCTGAAAATCCTGTCTTATGATTGGCTAGTATGTAGATAATTTGTATTTCAAGGTGAGCAACACTACAATTGTCCCAGTCATTCTAGTGGCTGCCTGCAAGGTTCCATTTATGAGGTAGAGGTCCAAGAAAACACCTGGTAAGAAGGTGGCTAAGAGGCAAAGCCTTCATGCCCCACTAGCAAGCATAGGGGTGCGATGCGCTATATTCAACAGATTCTACCGGGGAGGAGAAGGATGCACTTCACTACCCCAGTATATTTTGTGCGGATTATAGAGTCTGTACTTATGTCAGCTGTAATGGACAGGATATTATAGCTGGCTTGTAGGAATGGACTGAAACTGTTGATTGCACAAAGGTCATTAAACAGCTGTTAGATGGGAAACCATTTTCAGTCAGCAAATCTCCTTGTGTATAGAAAGTCAAACTTTTAAAAATACAACTCTGAGCATTTGAAATTTAATTTCTGTTATGCTCACATGTAATCTTGTTTTAGTTACAGATGTTTCCACAAGTGTAAAGTCTTTATGGCAAGAGAAATGCCTTTAACCATCCTAATTGAGTTTAGGCTGTATTGTATAGTATTGTGAACTGCAGGAAAACAGAGAGAACCCCTCAACTTATGGCTGGCAAATATTTCAGGAAATTTGCCACTTGCCCTTTACTAACTTAACCACTATTTTGACTCAATCCATTCAAAAGTCTTTGAAAGCACAGAGTGGTAAAACAAAGGTGGTTAAAGTTTTTGAGAACCAACAGCTGGGCATTTCAGACATGTTCTATTTTATCTGAATCTTTAAATGGTGGGATTGTAGGGGGAGAATGAGTATGCGGGTCTGGCTTTTCTATCATCTCTACTTTCAAGAACACTTTTTCCAACAGAAAAGACCAAAGTGAAAAACTTATGGGGAAGTGGGAATTGTAAACAATCCTTTTTGTGGTGCAACAAATGATAATCTTCTACCCAACAAGTTTCTGTAAATCATTCTGACACTCAATAGATCTTTTTCATTTTGTAGAACCATAAAAAAAAAATAGGAGAGAAGGTATGGTTGAATGAAATGTGGACAATTTGAAGTGTCAGTACACTGCAAAAGTACTATGGAGTATGGAGGAGAAACCAAATATTTTGCTGAACAGCATACAAATATTATGTTTTCTAATTAAATTGTAAATTGGGGCTGTCAGTTGACCTGCATTAACAAACACCTGCTATTAACGCAGGACAGGATTAACACATTAATCCTTCTAATGTGTTAATCATAGGTGTTACTGTTGCTCTGGCACTTGAAAGAGGCAGTCCAAGTGAAGCCAGGGATCAGCTGGAGTACCCATCTGATCCCTGGCTTTGCTTGCACTGCCCCTTTGAAGAGCCACCACCCTGCTCTGAATGGAGCTGGGCTCAGCTGAGGACTGCAGCTGATCCCGGGCTCCTGTGGTGCTGCCCCTTTGAAAAGCCGCCACTGTGTTTCAAAGGGGCAGCTGCACTGAGCCTGGGGTCAGCAGAGGACTCCAGATTATCCTGGGTTTCCACTGTGCTGCCCCTTCGAAATGCTGTAGCAGCATTTTAAATGAGCAATGCACACGATTAATTGCTATTAAATTTTTTAATCGTGCGATTAATTGTGATTAATTTTTTAATCACTTGACAGCCCTACTGTAAATACTTAATACCAAATGTGATGGGTTCGGTCCGAGTTCCTCTTGAGACAATCACCCGATAGGCAGGCTCAGTGGTATGATCAGACCAGACCATCAGCTCTCCCCCAGCAAAGGTATGGAGTTGGGGTCACAGACTACAGAAAGCAACCGGCTGAGAGCATCTCCACCAGGGAAGACTCCGTCATAGGGATTTGGTATAGCACCTCAGTGCATAGCCCCAGTGGGACCTGCACTTCAGATGATAAATCCATCTTATTCTGCAAAAAAAAGGTGTTTTGTTTTGTTAACACACAGCAAGTTCATAAGTTTGCTCCCTTTATCAACAAAAAAGAGGTGCACAGCTGTTATCCTCAAGTAACCATTCATTACGCTGGGTTTAATGATAAACAAAAATGATTTTATTAAATGTAAAGTAGGATTTAAGTGATTGCAAGTGATGAGACAAAGTAAGTTACTAAGCAAAACAAAACATGCCAGCAAGCCTAATACACCAAAAGAGCTTGTTCCAAATAAAAATTTCTCACCCTAGTTCTTATTGCTGGTAAAACCCTTCGCAGACTACAGATGTCTCATGTGACATTGGTCCAGCAGTTTTCACCCCTCTTGTTAGTGTTTGGGGTAGGAAGGAAGTCTGAAGTCAGTGAAGATAATCATTGTTTACTTCCCCTTCCCTTACATAGAATTTCTCCTGGGGCGGGAAGTTGTCTTTTCCATAGAGGCATGGGGAATTGTACAAAATGCAGGATGGATTCCAGCATCAAGTGGCATGGATATCTAACTTTGTAGGACCAACCCTTGACCAGACTAACTGGAAAAGAAGACTATTCTCAGATCATTGTCCTGTATACAGGGCCATTAAGTTCCTTGAGTACTACTAATGGTTATCATTAGCACACCTAGCTGTAGAAACAAGTTTATACTTCATATTTCTAACTTCAACTACAGGAGTGATACATGCATACAAAGAGAATGTATGCATTTGGGGGATCACATGTTCTCCAATGACAGGTTACATGCCACATTTTGCATAATGCATATTTGAGTTATGTTTTTGAATATGAATAAACCTGTTGGCATGATGTGCCTAGTAGTCTGGTTTTCTCGCCAATAATAATCAGGGATTATTCAGGAGCAAAAATTTTTTTTTTCTGATCAACCTCTGCTATTGACAGCAGCAGGCTGAATTCTGCCTGACTGCTGCAAGTTGGGTCCTCTGCACCATAGTTACATCTACATTAACACATTTTGTCAATAAAACTTGTGTTGACACCCAAAAGTTGACACCACAAATCACCAGAGAGTATTCACACTTGTTCTCTCTGTTGATCGATCATGTCTGTTGTACTTCAGTGGTCCGTACTGTCAGTGTTCAGTGTCTGGTCAGGGTTCTTGGGGTTGTCCCGGTGAGCTCCTGACAGGACCTCTACTCTGTTGGCGATGATAAACTTTTGGCTGTGTCAATGTCAGTGCTCCCTTTATCTGGAGCAGGGGTTCCCAACCTTTTCTCAGTCCCCGTACCCCCTTGGCTTTTAGTAAACCTTCCCGTACCCCTTATTCAATATGAAAGGAAATAAATTCTAGACTCTAGAATCTACAACTTTCACTAACTATTACTTCTGGAATATTTCAATTACAATAATCTAGTTATTTACTAACTATTCCCTGTACCCCCTTGACAAGCTTCTTGTACCCCCTGGGGGTACACGTACCCCAGGTTGGGAACCCCTGATCTAGAGTGTTAGACCACGTGCACTTGGGTCAACACAGGAGATCTGAGAGCCCCAGGAAATGACAGATGCAGGCAAGGGTAAAATCATCAAGCAGGCTTATTGTCAAATGCGATGCACTAACAGTTGTTAGCAGAAATTCTCAACACTAAACCACTGTGTATTTGGCATGCATTGATACTGTACCAACACATAGCAGGCCTATTGCCAAATAACAGATATTAACAGCAGTTAGTAAGCCACTGTGCACTCTGTGTTGGCAATGACACCTGTCATTTCAGGTGCCTAGTGCACTCCCCCTCCCCCTGGTTGGTCAGTGTCCACCATTTGTGGTGCCCTTTTATAGACATGTACAAACAACTTACATTTCTTTATGTACCAGGTTGCCACCCTCTGCCTACTTATCACCCCTCACCTTATGGAAGGGAGCTTACCTTCTATCCTTCATCCTGTCAATTTTGATCTGGTTTGGAACCGAGGTCAGTATATACATTAGTTTTTGGGGAGTCTTTATACCAAGACATTTCTTAAGATGTTCTGCTACTCCCCTTTGGCTCAGTCTGTACTCAGTGCCTCCCTATGTCCTTCCATGCTCCACCTAACTTACACAATTATCAAGAGGGCCTCTTTCTTGGCTCCTGTTACTGAACCAAAGTTTTGCTCACTAGATTGCAGGCCTGTTGCTGTTTTCATGTTACAGGCCTTTATTCAGGCCTGCTGTGTCAATATTACAAACCCTCAACTTACTACAATGTCCACACTGGGCACTATCATCAACAGTGTGAGAAATGCACTGTGGGTATGTATCCCTGCAATGCAGTGGACCAGGCCTTGAAGTCCCCTCTTGGGGCCATGTGGCAAGGCCACACAACACCCTAGAAAAGGATGACAGAAGTCGTCCAAAGAGGCTAGAGTGGCTGTAGAAGGAGGAGCCAATTGAGGCCAGGATGTCCTATAAAAGGAGCTGCATGACCAGAGTCAGATTAATGTTTCTCAACCCCTGTGGATGTGCAGAATGAGGCTGGCTGAGAGCAGCAGCACTGCAGATAGCTCCATGGGGAAAGCCAGTTATACTGTTGGACTATACTGGGACTCTTGAGATAAAGCCTTGTGATAAGGGTATGCAAACTTTCTCCAGTTGCATTGCAGTGTGTATGCTCTTAGTTTTGTCATCAAAAGGCAGTTTTTGTTGACAACTTGGAATTGTAGACTTAGCCTAAGTGACTTCTGATACCTGCAGGCATCCCTTGTGGGATCCTCCTCTCTGGGCTGGAACTCCCTATCCAGACCTCCAAGAATACATGGAGGAAAAGATCTCAGTGGAAGTGCTGGTCTCTCTTTGACCTTTGAAATGGCCAAGCAAAACTCTGTTTAAACTATCCTATTCTTGCCATTTGTTTCAACAGACTCTGTTCTCCTCACACTCGTAATTAGAAATGACTTGTGAGATGCAGGCAGGGGGAAACTTCCTGATATTACCCACCTGATTTAAACAGGATTGCTTGTCAGACCAGCATCCCTAAATGTACCATATGGCTAAGAAGACTGTTCCTGATATTAAAAAATGAGTGGTTAAGCTAGCAAGTTGCTTGTCCTTTGCAGATATCAAACTGGAGAGTTAGGAAGCTAGGTACCCAAACACTGCTAATAGTGTGGGAAGAAACATCCATCTCTGGAAAGCACTATACTTATTCCACTTTTGCCCTCCCCTACAAAGAAAACAGCATAGGAAGGGATGAAAACCTAAATTGACAATATTTTTCTCAATAAGAGAGGAGTTTGAATTTGAATATCTGTGTTCAGTGCTTCCAGTGCCATTTGACTGGATACCAAATATGACTAATTAGAATTCTAACAATAGGCTCATCACACATCTCCTATGTGCTGTTAGCCACTCTTGAGCAGACTGCCAATTGTCTAAGGACCAGAATGGGGGTATGTCTACACTGCAAAGTTAATTTACAATAACAGCCGTTATTTCGAATTAACTTTAATAGTGTCTATACATGCAAACGGCTATTTCGAAATTAATTTGAAGTAGTGGAGCGCTCAATTCAAATTTGGTAAACCTCATTCTATGAGGAGTAATGTCAAATTAAAATAATTTGAAATAGCTAAGTGCTGTGTAGACACTTATATCGAAATAAGGGGCCTCCAGTCCTTCCCAGGGAGCCCTGGTGGCCACTCTGGGCACAACCAGGAAAACTTATTTTCCTCTCCCCTAGCCCTGGAGCCATTAAAGGGGTAGGCACTGTGGCCAGGGTCTACCCGTGCCAGCTCCAAGCCTGCCAGCCCAGAGCCAGCAGTGGCCACCGGGGCCCCTGACCCAGTGGCCCCAAAACATGAGCTAGCAAGCCACTGGCAGCCAGCCCTCCACCACTCCCCAGGAGCAGTCTTCTAGCTCCCAGGAGCCTGACAGGGCTTGGAGAAGGCGGGTGCCTTCCTGGTCCAGGGTGGAGATCATGGACCTTATTCAGGTTTGCAGGGCATGCCCCCTCAGTCCATGATCTCCACACTAGATGGAGGAATGTGGCCATCTATGGTAGGATAGCTGCCAGCCTGGCCACCAAAGGCCACATGCGAACCCAAGAGCAGGTTTGCATGAAAATCAAGTTGGTCCAGCAAGACCCCCAACCCTGGGCCCTGAGCTTCTCCTCCCCCTTCTTCCCCTTGCTTCCCCCTTCCAGCTCCCTCCTCCCAGGTTTCCCCCTCCCCTCTGTTCCCCTCTCCCACCTCCTTTTCCCAGTCTCCCCAGAGGTTCATCTCCTCCCCCCCCCCAGTTTTGTTCAATAAACCATTTCTGTTTTTGAACATGCATGTCTTTTGTTTGACATCAGGAAGGGGGGCTAGGGAGGGGTAAGTGGAAGGATGTGAGGAAGGATTGTGGCACAAGCCTCCGGTGGGGAGGACCAGGGTGGCTCTGAGGGCTCTGCGGGGTGGATGCTCTCCCTCAGGGCCTCCTGGATCCTGACAGCCCCAGATGGTTCCCCCCCCCCGCCCCCCGGATGGCAGCCTGCAGCAAGTGCAGCCGGGCTGATGGCAACGACCCCACAAGATGCACCGGCGTGCCCAGGGGCAGCTCTGGCTCGATGTGGCTGAGTGCTGTGGTGTCCTGAGTGTGGGCACTCCAAGACAGGACTGCTTTGCTGTCCCTCATAGAGGTAGACCAGCAAGTGGAGAAATCTGAGAACCTAAGCACAGGCCTCAGTGTGTGGGGCTGCTGCCTGAGACTAAGTCCTAACCTGATGCCCTGCTGGCAGTGGTTCCAGCCAGCCTTAACTTCGGTTCAGGGTCTGCTTAGTGTGGATGTGCTATTTCAAAATAGCAAAATGCTATTTTGAAATAGATTTTGTGTGTAGATGCATTATTTTGAATTAGCTTAATTTGAATGAACTATTTTGAATTAAGAACTCGAATTAATGCTGTAGTGTAGACGTACCCTGGGGCAGTTGTTGGAGGAGTATTGTATCCAGTTCTGGGCACCACATTTCAAGAAAGATATGGAAAAATTGGAGAAGGTCCAGAGAAGAGCAACAAAAATGATAAAAACTAGAAAACATGAGCTATGAGGGAAGACTGAAAGAATTGGGTTTGATTAGTTTAGTCAAGAGAAGACTGAGGGGACATGATAGTGGTTTTCAAGTATCTAAAAAGGTGTTAAAAGGAGGAGGGAGAAAAGCTGTTCTCCTTGGCATCTGATAGGACAAGAAGCAATGATCTTAAATTGCAGCAAGGGAGGTTTAGGTTGGACATTTGGAAAAACTTCCTGTCAGGGTGATTAAACACTAGAAGAAATTGCCTAGGGAGGCTGTGGCACCTCCATCACTGGAGGTATTTAAAAGCAGGTTGGATAGACATCTATCAGGAATGAGCTAGCTGGTACTTGGCCCTGATGTGAGGGCAAGGGACTGGACTTGATCTTTTGTGGTCCCTTCTAGTTCTAGTATTCTATATGAACTGATGGGATAAAATTCCTAATACGGAGGTTCTTAAGCTGTGTGGTGTCATGGGCATGGAAGCAATGCTTATGAACGAACAGTTTTACTGGATTGGTCATGTTATGAGGATGGATGATACATGGATACCAAAGATGACCTTCTATGGCCAGCTTGCTCCTGGAAAGCGCTCTATTGGTGGTCAATATAAGCACTATAAGGACATAAACCATTGTAAAAGCTCTTAATTGCTTTGAAAGTCAGCATATCCAGGCATTGCAGGAAAAGTGGAGGATCTGAAAAACATACAGCACCTGCAGTTGGCAACTTTTTATGTGACATCTGTAATCTGCTCTGCTGATCAAGGATTGGTTTAGTTGCTCATCAAAGGCATCATAAGATGAGATCCATCGATCGATGGCTCAGCCCAAGAAGTATTATTCTATGATGATTGTTGGCTGCATTTCATACAGCAGTTAGCATTGTGCTTACCCAGACTAAGTGGTTTAGTCAGCTCTGAGTCCCTCACTTTCATAAGCACTGAATACACCCTCCAATGTTTTTTCTAATTCATAAAGATCGAAGAGAAGAGATCCCATGATATATGCTGGCTTTATATCCCAATTTGTATGCTTAACCAGTCACCACGTGTCAAAACTTGCATGAATAAGCTTTTGTTTGCAACCATTCATTATGAAACAGCAGAAAGATGGAGGAAAATGCAAATGTAGATTTCCACATATTGAGGAAACTTTTAGAAACTGCTTTCTAACATTATTTGAATGTCAATGAATGAAAATTACATATTATCAAACACTAGAGTTAAGTGGTTATACATTTTCTGAATTTTGCTGTTTTTTAACATGTGTAATTCATGAACAGGAAGGTGATTTGAACTGTTCAAAAACAGTTGCCAGTAGAAACAATTTTGCAGTGCACAACTTCACAATTTAATGGCTTGACAGTACCTGGAAAGTATGCTGCATGTTCTTAGGTGCCGCCATCTGGCACCTTCTGAGTTATTTATATATAACCAGTACTTTTTTGTGTTTAAAAAAAAAAAAATGCTGGTACTCTTTTTAAGACCCAACCGACTGTCGGCCATTTTCATTAGAGGTGCCAGTACACTCTGTTCTTTCCAGGTAAGCTCTGACTGGAGGTGCTGGTACTGCGCACTGGGCAGTACCATCACAAAAAAGCACTGTATATAACAAAAAATGAACTACTTCTGACAATGTAGTGTTAATATTTCAAAATATTTGTACAGGATGTTCCACAAACAAAACACTTACCTATAACTTCTCTAGAAGCTTACTGTGAGATACAGGGCTGTCCATAGGGGGACCCAGGGCAACCCATCTGCTGTTAGACCTGCTCCCACCCTTCCCTGAAGCCTCCTCCCCTGAGAGAAGCAATTTAAGCCAAAACCTGGAAGGCATTTGCTCTTCCCTGAAAAAAGGCAGAAGAGCAAATGCGCTCCTTCGGGGAGCTCTGTATATCTTGTTTCATGAGGCATAAGGGCTCTAGATGGGGCCCCAATGGTGGGGAAAAGCCTTTTCCAAAAAAGTATGAAAAAGCTATGCAAAATTCGAAGCGCATTTTGCGTAGCATTTTCTGCAAAAATGCTGCAGTCTAGACCTAGCCTGAGAGGTGAGGCACTCTGCTTCCTGCCATTATGGTGAAGAGGGCTGACAAGGCTGACATGAGCTGGTGGAGCAGACTGCTGAATTGTTTCCTGTTGCCACCGAGTGTGAGTGTATGTGTATGTGCAGGATGCTGACCTCTGCTGCCTTCCATGCCATGTGTGGGGTGGGGGGGCTGACCTCTGCTGCCTTTCATGCCATGTTATCCCCCAGCTGCTGGGGGGACTGTCCATCCATAGGCTGGTTGAGGTGGCCATCACATGTACAAGAGCTTTCTCCCAAGCCCCTGTATGTTACACAATTTCAAGGGGTTACAGTCTGTATGAGTTTCTTTGTGCTGATCCATAGGTGTTGTTGGAAAAGGCATAAGGTTACCAGCAAATCAATGACAGAGTTGTGCTTCCAAGTATAGTTGTCATAGCATGCCCCTTGTTCAAACTATTGAGTATTTACCACCCTTTTTAAAACTTCTGTGTACCAAACTCTCTTCAGCTGCATTTTCCCCTTTTTACTCCATGAAGTGTTCCAGTTCAAGTATTGCTTTAAGGCTTTGGGAGGGAATAGATTTCCAATAGAAATGTGCACTTCTCGTTTTAAGGCATTCCTCATCTCATCTCTCTCAAGTGATCTATTAGCATATTTTCAGCCACTTGCACTCCTGGGGATTTTTTCCCTTCGTGTTAGCTCCTGTCCTCCCCCCTCTCCTCTACTTACACCAAAGCGGTGACATCTTCATAATATGGACCCTGGACAGGAGATTCTTGAATTCCATAGGGTTTTCGACAATTTCCACCCCACGATCAACCACAGTCTGGACCAGTCCACACAAACTCCTTGACGCTATGGTACAAATAAAACTTCTTCCTCAAATGTTCAATGGAATTACAGTGATAGCATCTTTGGGACTCTGCCTGTAGAAGGAAGCAAACGGGGGGAGGAGGGGTAAACACCCAGCCTTCCATTCACCCTCCTGCTTCCTAGGGGTGAAGTGGAGACCTTGATATGTGTCTCTTGGGGTTGGAAAAGACTACAGTGTTCTTTCAAGCATTGATTTCTCTGCACTATAGTCCTAAATTGATCTAAGTTCGGTAGACTTCCAGCCACTGCACTAATTACTGTGGTGGCTAATGTCCACACTGCCCTCTTCTGACAGTGAGTATCCTCACCAGGCGTACTTGTACCAGCTGAAGAAGGGTAGTATGGGGGCTGAGAGCTAGAGCTGACAGCTCTGTGCTAGGAACCTAGTTGTCACTTGCTACCCAGCTCTTGCCTTCCAGACCCCAGCTGCACAAAAAACTTTCCTATTGGAAAATGTGGGTTTTTTGTCAATAAATTCCTCCCCCTCCTCCTCCCCCTTTTCACCACCTATGCTAAACTTTGAGTCTTGATGAATGCACACTCCCCAGTTGAAAAGGGAGAGAAATTGGTGTGGAGGTGAGCAAAATAAAAATGTATAGTTTGGAAACAAAACCCCCAAAACAACAAACCTCTCAAGTTGAAGTTAAACCATCTTTTTTTTTTTTTTTTTTTCTCCCAGTTTGGAATGGTGTTTCCAAGTGAAACCAGCAAAAATTGCAGATGGCAAACATCTGTCAGGGATGGGTTTGGTATACTCAGTGCGTGTGTGTGTGTATGTGTATATTGCTTGGTACTCAGTACCAGCACCTCCAGTCAGAGCTCAACAACTTTTCCCCTGGAATATTGGCACCTTTTTTTGTTTTTGTTTTTTAAAACAAAACTGGGTATACTAAATCCTGCCTCAGCATGAGAGCCTCTTGAGGTAGTTTCCAGCCCTACATTTCTATTGGAAACAAATTCCTATGGAAAACCTCCATAGAAAAAAATCAAAGGTTTACCACTAGGACATTTTGGATTTTCCAACAAGCTCTAGGAAGGATTAGGAGCTACTGTAATACTTGACAATATGGGGCAACTCAAGCTCTAACATGTTAAAAAGCAAAATATTAATGGCCTTCTGGTATTTATCTGAGAAGACCAAATTGAGAAATACATGATTCTTCATTCATTTAGTTGTATTGCATTATTTGTGTCAACTTTCTATGTAATGTCCAGTTTTTCTTCCTTTCTTTTCAATGGCTTCTCTGACTGTCCATTCCCTCCGTTCCCCCCAATAGCACAAGTAGTATAGTGCATCTTGAAAGAGAAGAAAGTTTTGGCCAGTGTAGTAACTATCCATTGAATGAGGAGTATGGGAGGAAGACAAGGTTGAGTTTCTTGGAATCTGAACGGAGGAAAAATGCTAAAGGTGTCTTGTAGATGTCTAAATAACAAAAGCTCATCTTTCTGGTATGTCAGTGGTTGGCATGAATATTCTGCTGGAAGTTGAGCCATAAACTGGAATAAATATTGTGTGTCTTCATCCTATGCTACTGTGAGACTGAAAATAGCACTTGGTCTTTCAGGGATATAACAGTGAAGAAGCATGTTCCCTGACTGGTTGATGGGGGGTGGGGGGGGGGGTGTAGCCCATCTTGGGGAAACCCCTAAAGGATTGCAACTAATTATATAGAATGTGGTACCATGACACAACTCTCTAGAAGGAAACCTCTGACTTTAAATGGAAACAGACTGGGGTTGCATAGCCTCTTTAGGCAAATCTATCTAGGAAAAGGAGAACGGACTTCAAACGTGAACAATCTAAGCTTGTTAGCTTGGAAGGCAGGTGGACTAGAGTGGCATTTGCTGCAGTTCAGAAGGTTTGAATGGTGGTGAGGACTTCAGAGAAGACAAATTAATAAGCTGTCAAAGAGAATGATGCAAACTCAGTCAAGAGTAGTCTGACCTAGAGGCTGCTCATCATTAGATGTTGGAACATGGAATGCCAGGACATGACCAGGCTAGAAGGAACAAGAATGAATGGTGTTCAGCTCTCTAAGTGCTTTAGGATGAAAAGAGAAAAATAACATGCCTATTGTTCAGTCAGTGCTTTCTTGCTGTTGTCATAAATTCTCAGATTTGAGATTTTGTTGTGTAGCTTTGCTGTCTTTTTTTTTAAAATATATTAGTACAGCAAGAAAGGCATATTTTTCCATGAGCGCAGTGGGGTTGAAGTGGTTGTTTGGTATTGAGAAATCTGCTGACAGCTTTTTTTTTTTTTAAATATATATTTATTGGTTCTGATGGCACTAACTTGCTAAAATTAACTCTGACACAGAAAGAAATGTGGTCCTCATAGAGATTTATCCCAATGAAACTCTCATGGAAAATCCTGCTTAGTTGAAGCAGATATGGCAATCATTACTTCCTTTCCCTTCCTTGCCAAACATGAGTCTTTTTTCAATGTTTACATCTCTTTGGATTAGGATTTCCCTTCTCCCCATCTTCCTAACTCAAAATCCTTTCTTCCTATTTGTCTGCCTTATGTATTTATCTAACCTCCTCCCATACTTACTGATCTACTAACAACCTTATGGGCAACAAAATGGAAAACTAAACTTAATGTTGATCAATGTAAAGTAATGCACATTTGAAAAATATAATCCAACTATAAGTACAATATAATGGGGGCTAGTTTAGCTACAACTACTCAAGTGAGAGATCTTGGAGTCATTGTGGATAGTTCTCTGAAAACATCCACCCAGTGTGCAGCAGCAGTCAAAAAGCAAGTAGAATGTTAGGAATAATTTTAAAAAGGGATCGAGAATAAGACAGAAAATATTTTAATGCCTCTATATAAAACCATGGTACTCCCATATCTTGAATACTGTGTACAGATGTGGTTGCCTCATCTCAAAGATATATTGGCATTGGAAAAGGTTCAGAAAAAGGCAACCAAAATGATTAGGGCTTTGGAACGGGTTCCATATGAAGAAAGATTAAAGAGACTTTTCATCTTAGAAAAGGGGAGATTAAGGGGGGATATGATAGAGGTCTATAAAATCATGGCTGGTATGGAAAAAGTGAATAAGGAAAAGTTATTTACATAAGAACTATGGGTTACCAAATGAAATTAATAGGCAGCAGGTTCAAACAAAAGGAAGTTTTTCTTCACTCAGCGCACAGTCAACCTGTGGAACTCCTTGCCAGAGGATGTGGTGAAGGCTAGGACTTTAACAGGGCTCAAATGAGCAAGCTAGATTCTTGGAGGTTAGGTGTATCAATGGCTATTAGCCAGGATGGATAGGAATGCTGTCCCTAGCCTCTGTTTCTCCGGAGGTGGGTGACAGGGGAGGGATCACTTGAGGATTACCTTTTGTCCCCCCTCCCTCTGGGGCATCTGGTATTGGCCACTGTCAGCAGCTGGAATACTGGGCTGGATAGACCGTTGGTCTGACCCCATATGGCTGTACTATGTTCTTATGCAGGGAAGTATTGTCCTCCCCATTTTCAGATTGGGGAACTGAGGCAAAAAAGAGATAAGCAATGTGCCTAAGATCACACAGGATGTATTCGAATACTAGGATTTGAACCAAGATGTCAAGATGCTTAGGTCAGTCTTTAAACACAACTTCTGTTGGATTCCTTTCTTAATTTCCGTGTCCTTTATAATCACTCTTTTATGGTGGAGAGCCAAGAATACAGTCCAAAAGGTTTTCATTTAAGTACAGAAATGGAAAGGGGAAGTCATGGTTCTGGTTTTGCAAAAGTTGCTTTTCATTTTTGGTTCTGAAAAAGCAGAGTTGAATGCAGTTGTCTTGGATCTAGTTCTCATTTTGTCTGAACCTTCTCTCTTGGCAGGAATTAGAATAATGTTTTTTTTTTCCTTTACTTTGCTCTGGAGGTTTTCAGAGAGGCATACCGTATCAAGCAGAATCTGCTGGAAGGGATCTGGGGCCTACTGAAGCTCATGGTGGAGTAGCATGCTGGGGGCATATCTTTTGTGGTCATGGTAACCAGAAGAATGTAGGAGATATAAGGAGGGATCTGATTGGTTTAGGGACAGGAATGTAAAGACTAGAGAATTGGTGAAATGTGAAGATAGGTGCATTAAAACAGGATGGGCATTCAAACAGTGAGACTAATCTAAATCTGCAATCAAGTTTATCTATCACTACTGCCTAAGCTATCATGAGGATAGGCTTTATAAATAATGTGGCATGAGAATGACTTGCACTATTCCATTTATTTATTTATTTATTTTGTTTCTGGAAACAAGATATCTGTGAGCGTGGTTCTGTGAAGAGTAGCCTGACTTCAATAAGGTGGGCCAGTAATAGTCACATGTTGCTCTTTTAGCCAATTTGACTGAAATATAAAAAATGGCTTGGAATGTATACCCACCCAACACCAGTCAGGTCACATTGTGGCTGGCCCCCAAAATGAAGTCATTGTTTTGTGACAAGACTGAAACCTGTTTCAGTGCCTTCCCATTTTTAATGTGTGAAGCATGCTTAAGTAGGAAGAGTAAAGGTTAAAGGATAGACCTTTTTTCCTGTATCAACAAATACAAGGCAACGGTTAGATGAGGAGAAAATGTCAACTATGTTGGCAGGAAATGGCCAGTTGTACAAATGATGCAATCTTGGCAAGGCATTCATGTAATGGTTTGGTACTATAAGCTGTTTGTGGTTAGTGTTACCACAGCTGGCAGACAATCACTGCATAGGACTACTGACAGGCAGTAATCTAATCTGTCCTCCCATTTGTTCTTTGTTGTTATCTGCTAAACTCATCTTCCTCTTCATTGACCTGCATGCTATTTGAGATTTGAACATTGCATTGCATCTTGTTGACACCAGCATGGCAGAGGTGTTACAATCAAAATCATGTATAACAGGGTAAACATGGGCAACAATTTTTCATGAAGCTGTAATCCGTTTCTAATCAGTTGACTTTGTGCTTATTCCCCTTTTTGCATGCTTTGCCCATGAATAACAAGTAGTCCTGTGGCATCTTGGGTATGTCTACACAGCAGCGTTGGTTCAGAATAACTGACATTCTGGAATAACATAGTACATTACAGGCCTTTTATATCAAATGTAAGAAGCCCTCCAGCTCAACTATTACTCATGGTAATCCTCACTTCACAAGGAGTAAGGGAAGTCAAAGGAAGAGTATTCTTTCTTTGACTTCCTGCTGTGAAGACAGTGCGAAAAGACAAATTAAGCTATTTCAATTTAAGCTACGCAATTGACATAGCTGAAGTTGTGTAGCTTAATTTGACTTTAGCCCTGCTGTGTAGACGTACCCTTGGAGACTACTAAAAATATATAGTATCATGAGCTTTCATGGGTAAAGCCCACTTCATCAGCCAGCTCATCTGATGAAGTGGGTTTTACCCACAAGCTCATCATATTATATAGAATTTTTGTTAGTCTCTAAGGTGTCAGGATTAGTCATAGTCTGTAACTTTAAAAACATGGCTACCCCGAGACTTTTTTGCCCATGAATTTCCTTGCAAAGAAATTTGCAAATACCCTGTAGAAAAGCTCCCTCAAACACCCAACTTCAAATAAAATATGAATAGTCATAGTGAGCACATGTCAAATTGTGAATCACACAAAGATGTGTTCTTGTATTTTAAAGTATGTATTGAGAAACTCCTTGTTAGGCTGATTTACTTGTGATTAATCCGATCTCTATCTGCATGTGCCCATTGATTTGTGTATGGTAATATAATATAAAAAATTCTGTTTTTCATTACTTGCTTACTTGCTGTAATTATTTAGTAAGGTGGTAGCACCCAATACCTGCCTGGTGTTAAGGCCGCATATAAGGATGAGTCCCTGCACTGAAGAACTTGAAATCTGAAGACAAATAGATGGAGGCAAAATAGGAAGAGCTGGTTGCAAATAGAGTGCATTGGAAAATATTGGTTTTATATCTTTCAGTACAAGACAAACTTCTCTTAAAAGCTTTTCCTCTTTTTTTGATTGTACTAGGTGTGACGTATATACAAGGTGGTCAGTGTGGTGATGAATGCAGTGGTATTCAATTTCAGTTTTACTCCCTGCCCTTGTTAGATCTCTTATCTCCCTTTCCTTTTGCCCATTCCCATCATATGTAGTTTTGCAGCTGAGGGTGGGGATGGAGTAGAGGAGAAACCTTGCTGCTGCTCTGCTCTCGTTATCTTTTTTTTTTGTGTTCTGTTTTTTCTCCTGTGCATAGATTGAGTGGGGAAAGTTGTGAAGCTTCTGGATATCCAATTTTCTCTGGCATGCAGATACGCTGTGCATTTTCAAAGTAGTTCATTCCTCTCTTATCCTAATCTGATAGCAAGGAAAGGGAAGTGCCGAATCCCCAGTTTCTTCATTTTTAGAGATTGCTTAAATTAAAAGTAAAAGTAAATTAATATGTTTTTTGTTTAATACAAAACATACATTTCCAGCATGAATACCTCCCACTTATAATTACCCCACTGTTCTTAGCTTAAAAGAAAAATCAAATAATACCCAAGCCCAAAGCAACATGCCACATCACATGGCTATGTCTGAAATTTTAATAGGAAAAGAGCAGCAATGGAGACACTAAGTTGAAATATGGATATGTGAATGAGTTTTGTTCCTATATGTCATTTCCTTTTAAAAATCAATAAAACTGTCAACGACAGCAACAAAAAAGTGTGTGATTAGAGAAATATTCTTTTAAAGCTGTTACAATGGGCCATTTGCATCTTTAAGAGTCTTGTCAGTTTTGCTGGCTAAGAAGGGATTCCAAGTCAACACAATTGTCCTGGCTTAATATTGGTAATTGTAAACCTTTTTGTGGAATGCCAGTATTTTGTCTTTAACTTGATGTGTTTGTTCATGCATGGCAACCAGAATGTGAATGATACTTTAAAAACAGAAAGGGGCTTGTGTGTGGGGAAACCTACCAAAATGGAATTTTATTTTCTCTTGCCAATTAGTGGTTTGTTTTTTGTCTACTTAAATTATACTCCTTTCATTTGAGGTTTTAAAAAATAATCTACCACATTTATGACATCTAGATGATCTACAGCCCCAGTGGGAAAGGCACTCTGTGTATCCAAGTATTCTGCCAAATAGACTTGGAAATGTAACTGAACCACAGTACTCTTCCCATACTTCACTCTTGGAGGAAAAACCAAGAATTAAAATGAGTCAGTGTATAGCTCATGAAAATGAGTTATAAATACCAAAACAAAATGGCTTTTTCATGTCAGAAAGACTAAAAACAGTTTAGTGGTTTTCCAAATGGTCCAGGCTGATAGACATAATGATCATACTTGGGACTTTGATAGCAATAAACCATTATCTTATTAAAACCCTATGTCTTTGACAGAATACACACTGCCTTCTACCCACTGCAATTATGCTCACCAAAAAGGGGAAGATGACTTTAGCCTCTAATATAGGACTACACAAGGTACTAGAGTAATGAGTATACAGGGTCAAATTGATCTGTTTTGTAACTTCTCTGAAGATAGTGAAATTGACACACAAAGCCAACTCCCAAAAGGAGAGAGTTTAGCCATGTAATGCAGTCTTATTATACTACAGAAATAAGATATTAGCTTCATTTTAATTTTAAAATCTATTTAGCAAAAGAGCAGGGGAAAATTAGGATTTTTATTGTAAAGCACAATCAAAATATAAATACCTTTGACCTAGAATGAATATTCATCCAACCTGAAAATTTAGGGATTTGGTTTAGTCAGCCATCTTTATGATTTTGAGCTTTGGGATTTTTTTTAAAAGCATGGTTTTGAAGACTACATGTGATTTTGCTTAATACAAAGGATTGTTTCATATCTATTCTTAGCTCATAACATTGCACAACCTCCTCATAGGCTGTGCCAATGTTATATAACTTAAGATTTGTAATCTGTCCACCATGAAATGATTTCCTGAAAACAATAACACACAGATTGCATTTCAAAATTAAAACTAAGCTTTCAGTTCATCTTAAATTTGTTAAACTTTTAGAGTATTCATAAAGGAAGCCAGCAAAAGGTGTAAAAATTTAATCCTTTGAATTGACTCAGTTGGCTTGCTCCCTGGATGAATTTTGTCCAATATCCTACAACTCTACAAAATGGAGGAGGAAGCTATTCTTGAGTTTAGGGCCGGCTTAAAAAATTAGTGGTTTTTTTAGTAACCGTGAAATGTTGTGGAAGTTCTATCTATTCTGTTGATGTGGATGGAAAAATAGCTTTATGGTTAAGGCCCTGGACTTCAGAGATCTGGGTTCAATCCCTGGCTGTCAGGCTGCCAGTGTGACTTCAGGGGACTTAGTCATTCACTTCCACATCAGTGAAATGGTCTGAATACCCTTTGGAAAGATGTGTATAGACAGTGTTTACATAACTCCTTTACCTATGCCATAAAGCTTGATTCTGAGATCAGCCTCAGATGGTCTTTCTGTTTGCACCTTCAAATGACAAACACAAATAATTTCAGGTAAAATTAATAGCACTGAGATGTCAGTTTACCCAGAACCAGGAAACTCTGTTGTCCTAGTGATATTGTTCCAACACACATTTTTAGACTTAAAACTATGCTTGGAACTTTATGTGCAGAAATATTGGGAACAAAAAGTGAGGCAGACTTCTAAATATCGTTGCTCATTCTCAGCTATTCAGATCAAGAAAAGCTTCTTTTCCCTTTCTCCTACTGCAATAGTTTTTTTTTTTTTTTGCCCTTTTCTCATTTATCATTGAATAGTTTGTTTGTATTCAAAAGGAGAACTAATATAATTGCATGGGGGGTGGAGGGGGAAGGAACTTAATGCTTTCCTAAGTAAAATAGCTACCATTTACATGAAAATGGATGCAAATAAGTGTTTATGAATAACTACTTATTCTACACTAATTTAATATGCAGACTACTATTGTACTTCATTTTGGAGTGCTTAAACAAGAAATAATGAAATCAATTAAGTGCTTTTTTTTTAAAAAAAAGGCAGTCTCTTTAGTGCTTTGAATTAACTAGTGGACTTCAGTGTTTATTCTTAGCCTAGCATAGACAAATCCTATTAAAAGCATTAGTAAAACTTTAATCTTCAACCCAAAGGGAAGCATAAGATAATTTGGTCTAAGCAGTTGGCTCTGAAGATATCCAAAAGGAGGCAAGAGTTGGATCTCCTTCCTTTGAGAGTACATTGCCTTTACATTACCTAGCACAGCAATATATGGATTTATTGCATTGGATAAGTGGATCTTGTGCAGCTGCCATAACATAATATAGCACATTTATGACTTAATTTTTCTCCCCTTCCTGGGTGGAAAAGGGAGATGACTGAGGCAGCCCTCTCATTACTGTTAAGCTGCATAAAGCTGAAAACTTATTGCACAGAGCATTTATATCTATTATATAAGTTTTATTGATACTTTTATGTTAAAGGTTAACTCTGCTCAGTGTATCACATACAGTAAGTATGTAATAAATATCCCATCTGTTTCCATCATTAACTGAGATTTGTTCCGAGTTGCAGCTGTGCATGAGAAACTGCAAAATAAAAATTTCTTTCCTTTTAGCTTACAAATGTCTGAAGTCAGTTTTTCGATTAGTTCTAAATTCCTTTGATCCTGGATTGTTTTGAAACCGTTCATTCCTCTAATTCAACCGTTTGTCAGATTCCAGGAGATCAAACAAATAAATTAAAATACATGGAAAACACATGTTAAAACAAATGCACATGTGAAAAAGAATCCAATTAATGATACTCATCTCTTCCAGTGCTCTGTAGAAGATTTAAACTTGTAATAAATTGTAAAGCACTTGAAATAGTTAATAAACCCACACTTTGATGAATAGAGCATGTGGTGTCTAAAGTTTGTCAGCTTCAGTTGCTTCTCTCCTGGGTTGAAGTCTGAAAAGGGACTCTTTTTGATCTGTCGGTGCATGCACATTTTTGTGTGCAAATCAATTAGTTGCACATGCATATTTTTCAATCACTTTTGCACACTTTAAGCACCTAAACTGTGCAAACAAATCCATTTGTGCTTTGTCTGCTCATACATCCCTGGGGTTTTAAGTATGGAAATTCTGTATAAGAATTGTATATTTGAGTAAGCTACTGAAATATTACAGGCCATGCTTTTAAAATGTCATATGGAAGTGAGGTATGCAGAACATATTAGTGATTAGCCCTCCAAATTAAGGGCTTGATCTCATGTTTTCTACACAAATTCTGCTGATGTCAATTGGAGTTTCTGGTACACTCACTTTAGTTTCCTTATTTAGAATAAGGAATGAATAAAACCTTCAGCTATTGAATCACCTGCATTCTGAAGGTCTCTTATCATTGCTTTTTTTGATTATATGTAGGGGGGGAACATTGTATATGAATACAAATTACCTTCTGAATGTTTTTTCCAGAATTGTAGCTGTGCTTGGGTATGTTTTGATACGTAGGCATCACAGAAATGGAAACATGATTTTGTAGTCTGAGATTCTGTTACTGAGTCATGAGATGTGAATTCATTAGTCAGAAAGGCTCTCTGAGATCTTCAATGGAAGTTACTATAAAAGTGGATGGTCTCCTCAGTAATGACCATTGTAATGTAGTTTACATATAGAATAATATGCTATTCAAAATAAGATGCATTAAAAGACTTACAAGTGCAAAGTCAAAACCTCAAATGTTAGAAAGTGACAGAATGAAGGTTGCATGAAATCTTTAACTCCAGTTTCCTTGTGCATTATGATAGTCTTCTTAATTGTTATATGATCACATGCTGTTTCTTGGCATGAAAATCTTCAGCCCTAGCATGTAAGGTTTGGTAAAATAAGTAGCTGAAATAGGGAGTTTCTGAAGAGAGCAAAAGGGCAATTGTAGCAAATGTGCACTCAGATGTAGAATGTAATGACAACATTGTGCATGAAAATCATGTACAAAATGCTTCAATTTAAACCTGTGTATGGTCCTAAAATTTTGTAAACCACTAGAATTTTTTAAAAAGAGGACATAGATTGCTTGTCTCTTGCTGAATGTGTATATTTGGTTAGGATAGAATAGCAATCTTACTGATAGCTTTCTGACCAGACAGACCATGTGCAATGCTGATGCTGCTTTGACAATCAATTTTTATGGGAAAATAGGAAATTTTGGTTATGATCATGAAATAAAATAACATTGGTAAGTGACAGAAGGATAGAATATAATTTGGCATTGAAGTTCCACACTATAAAAATTCTTACATTTTAAAGACTGAAATATATATGCATAAATAACATGAATATATAGACACAATAATAGACATTACATGATTAAAAGGTTGTTTTTACTTTGTCTGATTTCAAATATTTACTTTTTAAACTGGGTTTGTTGAGTTCCCTAACTTTGAACATTCACAGGGCAAGTTAATGTAATTTTAAACGGGCAGACTGTCTCAATGAAATTTAGGTCTGGCTGAGTTTCTTTACTTTTGGATTTGGGGAGCAGGCTCCACTTTATCCTTTAAATTAAAAAAGAACAATTGTATTTCTTTTTAAAAATCAAATAAGGACCTCTTACTTCCTTTACTGATGCCAATTCATCACACATTTATCTACACAAACAAGGTTTGGCTATAAAAATACAGTACTTGCCTTTGTGCATAGTGTCATGTTTTAGGACGGGCTAAAAATAACATTGGAAAGCAGGATATTGCCATAGTAAAAACATCTTGCATTTCAAACATTTGGAATCTATTAACCTTACAATCTCTCTTCCTTGAGAAGGTGTCATGTCAGTTTCCCTAACCTCAGAGTTGTGTTACAAGAGCTGAACTCATGGCTGGTTAGCAGAGCACTATAAATACCACTTCATACTCTTGGAATTTGTCAGTGTAATTGTTGTAACTTCATATGTCTGCTGTTTGGGTTTTTAAAAATATATCTAGTGCTAATTGCTTTTCTAGCATAAGCACAATCAGTCTGACCCAAGTCAGGCACAGGGATAGTTTTATTACTTTTAAGATACACGTATGCCAATGGAAACTGTTGCACATCAATATATGAGCATATGACTGTTAAAGTATCATAAAAATTAACATTGGAACAGTCATAGAATAGATGGAAATAAAAATCCAAATTATGTATATCTATTCTAAGTCTGAATAAAACAGAACCGGTTTTGCAAGGCATATTCTGTAGTGAGAAAATTAAGGATTTGAGTTTAATCTGCCCATTTTTCAACTTTCATGATGTGATCAAAGTCAAATTAGTTAACCACAAATCAGTGTTTGTCTACCTAGTTGTAAGCTAGCTCTGATGTTTTACCCATATAGTGTTGAGATTGTTTAATGAATAGTTTGTGTAGTTCTTTACATCCCTTCATACAAGGTTCTCAAAGTCAAAGAATATTGTACTACTTTTTCTAAATAAATCTAAAATTCTGAATAAAAGAGTATAACCAGGAATTGGACAGGTGAAATATCATCTCTGCTTTTAATCTAAATTTTATCAGAGCAGTGACACCATGAACATCCATGTACCTGTAGAGTTCCAAGAACAAGGGATATGATTCTGTCCCTGGCCCAAACCCTGTAAGATGTAGACCTCTGAACTTCTAATGATCTACATGGTATTTCCAGGAGAAGACACACCAACACTGAATATCCAATGGCTGGTTAAGCTATATCCTTGGTTCACAGTATATCATGAAAAATGTCCACAATGTAGAAACAACTTGAGAAATCTAGACCACTGGTTCGTTTCTATAATTGTAGAGCTATTGGAGATTGTCTAGCATCTTGGTGGTGGTTTAAAAGCTACAATGATAAGAGCAGTAGAAATAACTGAGATTTCAGAAATATTCTGCAGGGTAATATTCTGGGAAGCCATAAAACTGCATCATAAGCTAATATGCATGCTTTTTCACTGCTTTTTCTGATCACTTATGTGCAATATGGACTGTAGCTTGTATACAATGAGAAGAGAAAGTACAGTTGTACAGAACAGTATTAATAGTATGTAGTCTATTAGTAAAACTTGCCTGGTGTCGAGGGCCTGCATAATACACACTGCTTCTATTAAACTCTCAGGGAACACCTATACAGCAGGGCTAAAATCAAATTAAGCTATGCGATTGACATAGCTAAAGTCGTCAAAATAGCTTAACTTGGCTTTTGGAGCTGTCTACATAGCAGGAAATCGAAGGAAGAACATTCTTCCTTTAGCTTCTCTTTTTCCTTGTGCAATGAGGGTTACCATGAGTTGGAGTAAAAAGTCCTCCAGCTCAACATTATTTCAAAATAAAGGCTTGCTGTCTAGACAAGATCCCATATGCTTGTTGTTCACTGACTTCTAAAAAATCCTTTGATCTGGTGGAACAATATGTAGCTTTAAGTGCTCTCCTTTGACAGGGCATCTCCCTTGTATATGTTAGAATCCTACAAAATTCCATGATGGATGCAACTATGGAAATCACACTTTTTGAAGACCCCTTGAATCAATTAAGTAAGGTGTAAAGCAGGGGGCCATTTGTTCACTGAAGCTGTTTGCCAGCATCCTGGAAAAACATCCTGTAGAAGATCAAAGTGAAATATGGATTTTTGATTGGCAAGGTTCTTCAGATGCTCCCTTTTTCAGATGACATCCTAATTGTGCTGAAACCAAAACATGGCCAACTCTCCTCAGTGACATCAGTAAGAATGCTAAGGAGATTGGCCTGATCATCTACACTGGAAAAACAAGATGGATGAAAAAAGCATATTGTTCAGAGTATGCCACACAGCTGGATGGACAGACCATCAAGCTAGTGGATCAATATGTAGATCTTGGACAAGCATTGCAGATGGAAAAGGAGTTGGGCCTGGAATTTAGTAAGAAGAGGAGGTGGGGCTGGATTGCCTTGTGGAGTCTGCACAGCATTTTTGTTGATACCAAACTTTCCACCACTGCGAAAGCCCATATATTTAACACCAGTATCCTTCCAGTAATGCTCTATGGCTGCACAATCTGGAACACCATGCTTACAGAAGAATTCAAGCTGCAAACCACCCAAAGAGCAATGGAAAGATGCATGGTGGGTGTAGGTAAGCTATAGCATGTTACTAGCAATGATTTGCGCACAAGAAGCATTATCAATGATATCCAAGTTATGTACGATTGGACATTGTGTGGACCCTTTATAGAGGATTGAAAGGACATGGACAAGAATCGCACAACAGGATGGCATTAGAAAGTTGCACTCTGCGTTGGTGGCAAGACTATTCAGATCAATGAAATCCTGGGTCTTCCATGTATCCAAGTAAGTGTAGATATGTTCTTTGTTACTTCAGAATAATGGCAGTTATTCCAAAATAACGCTGCTGTGTAGATGTACCCTCAATGGTTTAGGGATGGGTACAATGTATCTTAACATATCTGGGTTTCTTTGGCTGATCTCAGTAATACATACCTACCTCTACTATAATCCATGATCTCTTGCAACATTTCATGAAGTACAAACTTGGCTCAGTTGACTCCAGCTCAACTTCTGGTTTCCTAACTTGTAGATGTCCAGTATCTTTGGAATCTTTCACCACCACAACAGGTTATTCCTGTTGATTGAGTTCACTCTTGAAATGGTTTTGTTAGAAGGATGAGTTTGACACTTATATCAGTAGTAGTAGTAGTAGTAGTAGCTTATGATCACAATTTCACCGTTCATTTTTTGAAGACAATGGAGCAAGTGGGGAAAACTAGTGACAGGAAGAACAATTTCATGGTTAAACCGTGTTTAAAAAAAAAAAGAAATATTTCTACAACTAAAATATACTAACCTGAGTAGATAACATTTTTAAGGTGACCCTAGGCATTAGAAGCATGAATGTCACTAGGGAGATGAACTGAGCATTCAGTTATCTTTCAAATGATAGTGTAAGTCTGCATAAAACTTAAAACAAAGGCCTTTTTATTATTTTTATAAGTGCCTGTGTTTCCATTTGTTGGGGGGGAAGCCTGTTCTCTAAATCTTCATGAAGCCTGAGCATGCATTACAGTATTCTGTCCATGCTTCATAGACCACACGTATGCTGTAAAATAAAGGGACTTGCCATGCCAACCACTGGAGTTTTACCTTGTAGTTTCTCATTTCATGCTGATCTTTCACAGTCAGGCCTAACTTATTTACACTGAATTTAATGACATGCAATACTTCATTTCTGAATAGATGCAAACAGGCAGCAAATTGGAAATACAAGCTAAAGAGATACAGGTGGCTGTTATCACATAAACAGTATTTGGATTTCTGCAATTACAATTATGACACCCCTGGATGATCTCTGATCCTGCCATATTATGATGTGACAGATGTATATTGCTGTGATTTCTCCAGTGATGCTCATTGTTACTTCCTTGTCAGCTTTAATAACAAAGCAACTGGACAGATTAAATTGAAATGATTTATCCTCTATGAAAGTCAGTCAAAGCATGCTGTCATAGTAACAGGTTAGGTTTCTGTAACAATGAGGTTATCCTGCATAATAGGCTTGTGCTGCTTGGAACCACATTGTGTCTAGCAGTGTCACTGATACCAATGTGTTCCTACAAAATAAATTGTATGCAGCTTTTATGTCTGCCCCTCTTTGCCCTCCCTATTCCCTTTCGTATGAATCAAGGATATTATTAAATAACATCTCACTGCTTTCTTACTAGATCCTTAGTTCTGAGGATTTAAATAGATGTTCATACTAAAGATAGCTTATGCTACTATGCTCCTCAAATGGCTCATCTTACGGACAAGTGAGTAAGTTTTATGACTAGTTTGGATTTAACAACTGGGCTGTGCAGGGGGACCAGGGCCATCCTTAGGATTTATGGGGTCCTACATGGTACTATTAAATTGATACTTCTAAGCCCAATGGCAGGCCTGGGTGCATGTGTGATTTTTTTTTTTTTTTTTTTTTTTAAATCTTCAGAAACACAATTTATATTTAAAGCAAATTTTAAACTAAGATCTGTAGACTAACACAATAGTCAGAAACTGACTGTATGTATCAGGAGCTGGCAAATGCTTGTTAAATGGCTTCATTATCACTTGAATGGCTCTTGCACAGGTTCAATGTTCTGTTAATAGGTCTGGCAGGCTCTTTCATTTTAAGCTAACTGTGGTTCTGCTTCCCCCCAGGGAGGATCTAGAACAGAGGTAGGAAGAGGCAGGTAGGTGGACAGTAAGACCCAGTGGTGCCCCAAGATTTCAGGTATCCTATGCAACTGTATTTTTGCATGGGTAAGGAATGGGGTCTTAAAATTGGGCTGAACTTAATTACTTAAACATTACGAAAATGACTGTTTTTTCTGCACTTGAATTTGAACAAATATATTTAATTGTACTTGACTTTCACAGAAGATTATTATGATTTGGTAACTTTTAGGTTTAGTGCCTTTGTTATGTAGCAGTGACACTAATAGCTACCTCCCTTCCCTGTGATTGGTAAAACTAGAACAGGAGGAGTGCTTGATCTGCTCCTATTAGGAGTTGAGTTTAATTTCACAAGTGAGTTGACTAGGGTGGAAGTAGGATTTCACTCTAAAGGAGATCCTCATTTCAGAGTGTCAATCATTCCTTTTTGTTGTCAACAGGCATAGGACAGAACAAGTCTTAGCTTCCATTTTCTGTAAACTAAATACTTACAAAAATATTTAAGGTAAAGAGTTGTAGGAGGACAAGAAGAAAAGAACTAAATATATTAATTAGCCTTTTCAGTAATGGCTAGCTTAACTATAGCGGAAAATTAATCGACTGGTTCAGCACAGTACCTGAAAAAATACTGCTTGTTTATATTACTCCAGAAGTAAAACATAAGACAGGCAACACTAATGGAACAAGGGTGCTACTGATCACTTAAAAGTAGTGCTAGAATGTAATGCAATAACGTTTTCCCATAGTGTTCATGTCTAAAGGAACAACTTCACTCGCCATCCCTGAGAGCGATGTTCTGGCATTCAGTTTAGCGGGTCTAGCATAGACCCGTAAATTGAACGCTGGGGGCAGCTCTGGCCAGAGTCTGTACTCCTTGCAATTGCAAAGAGTATGGGAAGCCGATGGGAGCCTTGCTTCCACTGGCCTCCCACAGTGGGGATGACGCTAAGCTTGGCTTAGCGTCATCCCCACTAAGGTAAGCCGACTCCCCACTAAGGTAAGCCGACTCCCCACTAAGGTAAGCCGACTCCCCACTAAGGTAAGCCGACTCCAGCTACATATTCTACATAGCTGAAGTGGCATACCTTAAGCTGACCTTCTAGGTCTGGCTTAAATCTGTCCCACTCTGCTCCACATTCCCCCATGTCACTAAAGAACTTGTACTGTGGCATAGGACAGAGCTGCACCCAAACTCCACCAGGGTTCTTTCTCAGTACTGTGGAAAGCTTTTATGAAGCAGGCACCTTACCTATTGAACACATGAAACTGAGTTCTGCAACCATTGGGATTTGGGAGCAGTTGTCTCAAGAATTAAGTCTAAAGTGCAGGAATGAACTGAGTTTGGTGGTAGATAGAATAAGGTATCAGGCACAAGAAGCAGCTTATGCTGTATTTTGGCCCATCTCCTTTCAAGATATTTTTGTGGCTAAATTATTACCACAGAAAGAGGCTTTGGATAGTCTTTCTGAACAGCAGTCTATTGCTTCTTTGCTGTGCTTTAGGTGCTACTATAACACAATATACTTTCCTTCACAACATAATGCACTTTCCCAGTTCTAATAACTCTACCTAAAATTCCATAAAAGAATTGGAAACAGCACCCTTAGGCTATGTCTAAACTGCACATTAATTTTGAAGCTTCAGGGGGTAGCCGAGTTAGTCTGTACAGGATAAACTTAAACAAATAATCTGGTAGCACTTTAAATAGTGCATCAACACCCACAATGTGCATCGAAATAGCAGTTTGCATTTTGAGAGAGTGTCAATCAGTGTGGATGCTCTAACTCGTGTTTAAGGCCACCTGGAACCAGTTATCTCGTGTAGCTGCTTTTGAGGCTCTCTGAGGCTCTTGCTTAAAGGAACCCCCCTGTACAGCAATGTCTCAGGCTCTTTCTCCTTGCCTACCTCCTCAAGGGGCAGCAAAGCCTTTTCTTCTGCCTGCCGCAGTTGCCCTTGTGGAGACCTTAGCTTGCCAGACATGTTGCCTTTGGGCAGTCTATGGCTATTGCAGCTTGTGCTGCAACTCATGCAGCAATTTCTGCAGGCTGCCTCCATGGCCCTGCAGGAGCCCAACTCCCAGCTCTTCTGGGAGTCCTCTTGGATCTCTGAGGGCATGGCTCATGCAGCTGGGTCCTGCCTGCCCTTCCCTGGTCACCTTGCCCCATGGCCCCTGGCATCTGGACACCAGTGCAAATTGGTGGGACTGGATTGTCATGGAGCAGTGGGGAGAATAGCAATGGCTACAGAATTTCAGGATGAGGAAGTACATGTTTCTGGAGCTCTGCGTGATGCACCCCTGCCCTCAGGTAATGGGACACTCACATGAGATCCACCATCCCCCTCCTGAAGCGTGTCACCGACACCTCCTTGAGGCTCTCCATGCCAGATAGGTACTGATCTGTGGGGAACCAGTTTGGCTTGGGGAGATTGACCGTCGGGGCCCTGGTCATGCAGGTATGGCATTCTTGGACTATTGTTCCAAGGAGGGGGGGACTGCAGGAAAGGCGTTTCCTAGGGAAACAGGGGCTGGGGAGTGGTGTTGCAAGCTCTCTTCCCAGAGGTTTCATTCCTGCTCTCAAAAAGCCCTGCCAGAATGGGGGGGAAGTGGAGTTGCTCCTGGTGAGTGGGGGGGGGGGGTGGTGGTGGTGGTGGTGGAGTGGAAATGGGGGGTGGGTGGGCTGGGAGAACTCCCAGGGGCTCTGGCACCCCTATGTAGCTAGGTATGTTTGCCTCTTTCTGCAGGTGGTGCAGGCCATGAACACCATCCTGCTGAGCAGGGTCATCCACCTCTGTGACATAGACACCATCACCAGGTTTCCCAACATGGGATTATACAACTACGGGGGGCGGAGGGGGGGGGGTGTTGCTGACAGCACCCACACCCTCGTCTGGGCCCCTAACCACTGGGCCTTTCCATCAACCATAAGGGATACTTTCTCAATGGTTCTGCATGCCATCACGGACCACTGGGGCCAGTTCAGATACCCATGTCAGGTGGTCGGGGAAGGCTCATGACGCACATGTGTTAGAAACTCTAGCATGTTCCAGAATCTGCATGCTGGAACTTTTTTACCCAACCACACCATCAGGGTCAGGGATGTGGACATGCCCATTTGAATGGTGGGGGATGTGGCCTACCCTCACCTGCCTTGGCTCATAAGAATGGCTGTACTGGGTCAGACCAAAGGTCCATCTAGCCCAGTATCCTGTCTGCCGACAGTGGCCAGCACCAGGTGCCCCAGAGAGGGTGGACCGAAGACAATGATCAAGCGATTTGTCTCCTGCCATCCCTCTCCAGCCTCTGACAAACAGAGGCCAAGGACACCATTTTATCCCCTGGCTAATAGCCTTTTATGGACCTAACCTCCATGAAATTATCTAGCTTCTCTTTAAACTCTATTATAGTCCTAGCCTTCACAGCCTCCTCTGGCAAGGAGTTCCGCAGGCTGACTACACGCTGTGTGAAGAAGAACTTTCTTTTATTAGTTTTAAACCTGCTACCCATTAATTTCATTTGGTGTCCTCTAGTTCTTCTATTTAGGGAACTAATAAATAACTTCTTTTTATCGGCCCTCTCCACACCACTCATGATTTTATATACCTCTATCATATCCCCCCTCAGTCTCCTCTTTTTTCTAAACTGAAAAGTCCCAGTCGCTTTAACCTCTCCTCATATGGGACCCGTTCCAAACCCCTAATCATTTTAGTTGCCCTTTTCTGAACCCTTTCCAAGGCCAAAATATCTTTTTTGAGGTGAGGAGACCACATCTGTACACAGTATTCAAGATGTGGGTGTACCATGGTTTTATACAGGGGCAGTAAGATATTCTGGGTCTTATTTTCTATCCCTTTCTTAATAATTCCTAGCATCCTATTTGCCTTTTTGACCGCCGCTGCAGACTGTGTGGAAGTTTTCAGAGAACTGTCCATGATAACTCCAAGATCTTTCCTGATTTGTCATAGCCAAATTAGCCCCCATCATACTGTACGTATAGTTGGGGTTATTTTTCCCGACGTGCATTACTTTACACTTATCCACATTAAATTTCATTTGCCATTTTGTTGCCCAATCACTCAGTTGGGTGAGATCTTTTGGGAGTCCCTCAGTCTGCTTCTGTCTTGACTATCCTAAACAGTTTGGTATCATCTACAAACTTTACCACCTCACTGCTTACCCCTTTCTCCAGATCATTTATGAATAAGTTGAACAGGATTGGTCCTAGGGGGACACCACTAGTTACCCCTCTCCATTCTGAAAATTTACCATTTATTCCTACCCTTTTTTTCCTGTCTTTTAACCAGTTCTCAATCCAAGAAAGGACCTTCCCTCTTATCCCATGGCCATGTAATTTACACAAGAGCCTTTGGTGAGGGACCTTGTCAAAGGCTTTCTGAAAATCTAAGTATACTATATCTACTGGATCCCCCTTGTCCGCATGTTTGTTAACCCCTTCAAAGAACTCTAATAGATTAGTAAGACAGGATTTCCCTTTCCAGAAACCATGTTGACTTTTGTCCAACAAATTATGTTCTTCTACATGCTTCACAATTTTATTCTTTACTATTGTTTCGACTAATTTGCCTGGTACTGAAGTTAGACTTACTGGTCTATAATTGCCTGGATCACCTCTAGAGCCCTTTTTAAATATTGGTGTCACGTTGGCTACCTTTCAGTCATTAGATACGGAAGCCGATTTAAGGGATAGGTTACAAACCACAGATAATAGTTCAGCAATTTCCCATTTGAGTTTTTAGAACCCTTGGATGAATGCCATCCGGTCCCGGAGATGTGTTAACATTAAGTTTTTCTATTTGCCATACACCGACCATCTACGCTCCTGTCGGGAATGCTATAATGCCAGGCACAGTAGGGCCTTCATGGTGGTGCAGGTGCTTTTGGCTGTTTGAAGGTGTGGTTCAGATGCCTTCTCATCTGCTACCTGAGGTCTAGCCGGAACATCCCATGTATGATGGCCGTGTGGTGTGTGTTCTACAATGTGTGTGAGCAGAAGGGGGAGGCATTCTGGCCGGGGGGGAACGGAGGCTGACGACATTGGCAGGGCTTTTGAACAGCCGTGCACAGCTACCATCTGCCATGCCCAACGGGGGCTGGGCACATCTGGGTGGCCCTGAGGGAGAGTTTCTTCCCAGGGGCCCAGTAATAGTCTCCCCTGGGGTGCCCTACTAGGGGCATGTGCATCGCCCCTCTCTGCCTTTTCTCCAACAATACCTCTTCCCTCCTTTCTCTGCTGAGACAAACCAATTTTTGTTTTGGAAAAAAGTTTCTTTTGGGGTCAAAGAACCTGGGAGAGGGGATGGGAGGTCAAGGATGGGGGATGAGAACCTTGGAGAGGTGAAGAGGGAACTGGAAGGGGAAGGAGGGATGAGGAGAGGATTGGGGCTGGGAGTGGTGCCTGGCTCTGGTGATCCCACTGCTGTGGGGAGGAGACGGTGTTGGGGGAGCAGTGGGAGGATGACGGGGAGCAAGAGAGAAAGGGAGGAGGAGCTACAGCAACAGCAGGAATGGGAGCAGGAGCTGGAGCAGGAGTAGGCGGCATGCTGGCAACAAGGGATTGCGCAGTTGCGCATGTGGAGAGGCCCTGCTCCAGCAGCTCCTGTCAGGTCTCTTGCTGCAGCTGGATGTTCTCCTGGAGCCTGCAGTCGATGGTCTGCTCCAGGGATTGGAGTACCATGAGGTGCTACCTCTGGAACTCATCCATGGGCTTCTGGCACCTACAGGTCCCTTGGGAGGCTGTCCCAGTGGAATTTATCTTCTCCCCCCCGCCCCCGCCCCCGCAGCTGGTCTGACTGTGGAGAATAAAGAGAGATGGTCAGTCATCACAGGGGACACCATGTCTGAAGCCTACCCCTCATCTGTGAGCCCAGAGTGACAGTTCTCGCCTCAGTTGAAGGTGAAGTGCTTGGAGCAAGGTGTGTGCTCTTGCCAGTGGGCCCATTTCTACAGAGGCCCAGACGTTTGTGGGAGTGCATGGTGTCCTGAGACTGTGGGCATGCCCGTGTGCCATGTGCGGGATTGCTCTGTGTGTGTGTCTCTGTCCCCAGCTTCCTTCTAGAGGTGGTTTGTGGAAAGAGTGACCTACCCTGAGGTCATGAGCATGGCAGGCCTGTCCAGATGCCCTGTGGCCAATAGCACAAGGGTCCTCTATAGCAGCCTCCTGGAGCTGTGTGGCCAGGAGCAGTGCAACACGTGCACAGGCTGCGCTGTGATCCCTGGACCTCAAGGGCTGAGTGAGGAGTGCCCAGCTACCCCTTGCTACCTACCCCCTCCATCCCATGAGTGAAGGGAATGTGATGGCACTCACATAATGTTCCTTCCCTGTCTTTGGGACGATGCCTGGGACATGGCCACTGGGAGGGGTAATAGCTCCAGGGTCAGTAGGTTGCAGGTACTGGCTCCACCTTCTCCTCCCCATCTCTCTTCCCTGGTGAGGAAAACAATGGGCATCTTGAACCCAGAATCAACAACAGCTGTTATTCTGAAATAACTTTGCTGTGTAGACATGCCCATAATGTATAATGGCATAAGAGCAATGTTGTCATTCAATATCGGAGCTGACATGAAAACCTTATTTGCAAAAAGAATGGAAAGCCACTCTGGGTTTGTAACGGTCAGTAGCATTTCTTCACTGCATTACATAGCTCTATTGAGCTAGAGAATATATTTTACTCGAATTTCTATTCTGTAGTACCATCAGTTTCTAAACTAAACTGTGCATGCATTGTTTGCAAAAAAGTCTTACTTTTCTAGGTGCGATAAGCAGATTTGTACTGAATTTTTGGTCTTCAAATGATGTGTACATATGGATTAGCTTTAATATGTTCATGTAGTTAGAATTAAGCTACAGAGGCTTACTGGGCAATATATTAAACATTGTACTGGTGCTGTTAATCTGTAAATACATGGGATTTTTATGACTGTACAATAAGTTGCTTCACCAAATCTAAATTCAATGTATATGGCGACTCCTGCACTTATGACCTAATTGGTTCCTGGAGAACCATTGTAAGTTGGGCAGTTGTAAGTTGAACCCGTAGGCTACGTCTAGACTGGCATGATTTTCCGCAAATACTTTTAATGGAAACGTTTTTCCGTTAAAAGTATTTGTGCGAAAGTGCGTCTAGATTGGCATGGATGCTTTTGTGCAAAAGCATCCCGGCCAATCTAGACGCGGTTTTGTGCAAGAAAGCCCTGATTGCCATTTTAGCCATCGGGGCTTTTTTGCGCAAAACAAATCTGAGCTGTCTACACTGGCCCTTTTGTACAAAAGGACTTTTGCCCGAATGGGAGTGTCAAAATATTTGCGCAAGAAGCACTGATTTCTTACATTAGAATGTCAGTGCTCTTGCGCAAATTCAAGCGGCCAGTGTAGACAGCTGGCAAGTTTTTGCGCGAAAGTGGCCGCTTTTGCGCAAAACCTTGCCAGTCTAGACGCAGCCTTATTGTCCATAGGGGCAATGTTATGAATGGGAGTTACATTCCCGGCCCACTTTGCCTCCTGGGAGTTGTAGTTTCCTGGAGCCAGTGGGGTGAACGTCACTCAGAGGTGACTGGGGGCTGTGCCAGGCAGTAGGTGGCCCTGTAGCGTGGTATGAATGGCTCCCAGAGCCGGCCAGGGGCTGTGCTGGACAATGGCTCCCAGAGCCGGCCGGGGGCTGTGCTGGGCGGTAGGCAGCCATAAATGCTGGGGATCGCAGGTCGGGTGGTCATAAGTCAGGGGTCGTCTGTACTTTGGAAGCTAGATAAAGGCTAGCTACTATATTTAGTGCACAGCAAAAAGTCCCAACTTCTTATGGGAAATAATGTTATCTAATAGTTTATTTTAAAGGTCATAGTACAGTCATTCTGGTGTGTTTCTAATAAATGTGCTGAACCAGGTGGCTTTCTATAGAAGAGCACCCTTTTCTCTTCAAGAATGAGTGCTCATTATGCATGTTAGAAGGTAACACAAGCAGGCTGTACCAATAAGAAATCCATTAATTTTTAAAATGTCTGTCATAAATGTTATGTTTCTTTGGGAATTAGACCTACTCTACAACTCATTCTCAGTAATTGAACTTCTTATTCATCACCCACTGTGTTGAAAATGTATACCATAATGACTAATTTAACTTTTTCTCTTAGGTTTAGTGAACTAGACAGTTTATGCTGGAAAAGGACCAGCTGGTTAATATTCATGCAGTGCAGACCAATACAAATCATTAGGTAACTTTGGTACAGAATATTCTGCATGAATTTCTTACCTAATCATGTCTTGAAGACTTGCAGTTCATATTTTAGCTAAATTTATGTAAAACCTTATTGTGCCTACTCAGAGTAACTTTATGAGAAACAATTATTTGTGCTACTTGTAGCTAATCAGGATAAAAACTTCAGTCACTCTGCACATTTTTGCAGATGAAAAGCCACATCCGAGTACTCATAAAAAAATTAAGCGTATTACTTAACACAAATTGGCTAACCAAGCTGTCCACACCCAAGTGCCTTTTCCTTCTGAATTCATTTTTGAAGTGTGATAATACTTGCTTTAAAATTGTATGCATGCAAAACTAAAGGTCATAGCTGAAAAAAGGATATATCTTAGTAAGTCAATTGAGCTATATGAATTGATCTGATTCCTGGCTTGTAGTCTTTATACATTTAGTCATAAACTGACTCTTTATATGCAAGGATTAGACAAATCGTCCTCTTGAAGTCAGTTAATTTAACATTATCAGTTTTGCTGTCCTTACACTAAGTAGTACTTTACTTCTTGCAGGTATGTTAACATGAATAAGACTGGCAGAAAACTATTTGATATAAATCAAACGTAATGACTATGACATGAAGTAGTCACTGTTGTTGGCTTCTAGAACTTTTTTAATTTAAAAATCCATATTGTTAGGTTTCAATCCTAAAATTTTGACTCACATTGGTAACAATTGCATGAATATTCTCATAAATGAACCCTGTCTTGGATTTCAATATCTAGTGTGTAACTAGAGCTATTGTAGCAGTAGCATGCATTAATATAGCAATTCTTGTCCATTACCTCTCAAAACATTTTGCAAAGATAGGAAAATGGGCAAACTGAGGCATAGCCTACTTTTCCAATCTCCAAGTCAGTAGCAATATTTGGAAGAAAACCACTACCTCTTAAATCTTAGCCTTATGCTCAGTCACATGAGCAATAACAACACCCTTATTTATTCAAGTATGTCATATTTTCATACTTCAATTTGTCCACTGTGAAGGTTTATAAAAACTAAAGTTCTCTGAGCCACTGAATAATGGTATCTGTGGCTTTTTCCCTTCTTTCTCCACAGAAATTCTGTGTTAGCTCTTTGGGAAGCTCTCCTAGAAAACTTTGTCAAAGGATAAGTTCCAAGGAATTTAGGTTTCAACAAATGTGCACTTTTCTCATTTAAAAAAAGTCTCATTAAAAATTCTTGACCAGCTCCAGTGTCTTCTTTTGTTTATTGCCTGTAAACACAGATGAAATTATTTCCATTGGTTTGTCTCAATTTTTACTTAGAATGATCTATGTGAAAGTCATCTGTGTGAACCTCAGCCTGCCCCTCCCACATATTTTCCTTATTTTTTTCTGATCTGGGTGTTGCTGATATAAAATCTCTTGATAGAGGAGAAAAATTACATCACAAAAGTTTGTTGGTTAATATAAATAGTCTAAAAATACAAGACTAGACTTTTTAGTCTAAAATGTACATTTTAATGTAATTAGTCATGTGCACCTTAAAATAGCAATCTCTGTATGCAATTTGAAGTGGTACATATTTCACACAAATGGCAAAGTGGTAATAAATTCTCAGAGTTTTGTCATTTTACAAAGAATCTGCAATCACTTATCCTATGTCTGTTTTATAGATCATGAAGAGACAACACATGAAAACATAATAGCCAGATCTCAGGATACAAGAAACCTTCAGATGTTTTGAGACCTATTGAAATACATTTCAGTTTGACAAACAGTAATGTTAATTTTTTAGCTTTTTTTATAAACACAGGAATGATCTATAAAGGGAATGCTGTTGCCCCAGCAAATGCACACTTGACTAATTCAAACCCAGTTAAGAAGTATTATATAATCATTGAATATATTTGATTGTGACAACTGATGAACAGCTTTTCAGATTCAGCTGTTGAGAAGATTCCACCTTTCTTGTAACATAACAGCATTGATTTTTTTTACCAAAACAAATTTAAAAACCTACTCACCTGCAGTATAGCAGGTATGCCATATTTCTATTCTAGCACATACAAAATTCTTTAAGCACATGTTCTGAGCTTTTTAGTAGCTGATAAAAACAGTTAGTGGGTGCAGCTGTTTGCAGTAGCCACATTTTATTACAGATTAAGTTTTCATTTTTAATTCAGACTAGAAGCATGTGTATTCTTCTAAAAGGATGATTATTCTCTCCCATTCTTGATTTTATATTATCATCACCAAATTAGATAGTAAGGCATTCATTTGCAATCTTAATCACAATGTACTTTGGGACGTGAGGGGGGAAAAAAACAAATCTGTCAGTTGATTTTTAGTTAGCCTCCAAAATGAAGCAAGTTGTGTAAATTACTTGGAGCTCTGTTTCTGGCATGAGGCCATTGTGACTTCATCCCAATCAATGTTTCTTATGCTGCATATAATTGATGGAAATATCAGTTCCCCTGGAGAGAACTACAAAACAGATGCCAATGTTCAGAGGGCGAAGAGAGCTATAGAACCCACCAGACGTCACCAACTCCTGCCCCTCCTGAAGAGTATCTACTTTAGAAATTCAGGCTTCCGAACCCTTAACTCTCTCGGGCAGAGACCAACATCTTTCTCCCTTCAGACCAGGTTTGCACTTCACTGGGATTTCCCTAACAGGTCTGAACAATGTCCAGCACTTATAGTTAATATTTGTCCAGTTACTCATCAGCCTTCACCAAGCAAAATACTTTTGCCCTAAATGAACATATTACTGAGGCAACATAATCCTTCCAAATGCTTACCAAGGGGATCACATCAGTCTTATATGTCTGTGTCCTTCAAACCTTTTTTTTTTTATTTTGTGGTGAAGGTTCTCCCCTTAGAAAAAAGATCCTGTCAGTTTTCTGATTTTAAAAATTTAAAATATTAAATATCCATTTAAACTTAGTCTTTTTATACCAGGAGTCCTTTTGATCTGTTGATATCTGGAAAACTTAGTTTGAGCCAGTAAATATAAGCTGATCCCTCTGAAGTTGTGTACATTTTGAGTGACTAGCCTAAACCTCTCAATTTCAGTAGGAGCTGTGGTGACCTTCCTGCACTCAGTGACACACATTCCTCAGTCTTCAATGAAACCAACCATTCATAAACTTAATAAAAGATGGGTCCCCCCCAAAGATAATGCTCACTATTACAATATCTGTCCCAACATGTATTGAGTCACTCCCGTGTATTTTAAGTGGTATTGTCACTTACTCTGCAGACCTGCTACAACAGTGAAATATTTTCTTGATAAATGATCTTTTTATTCTTTTGTTGGCACTCTCTCTAAAGACCTCTTAAACTATGTAATAGCATGTCTCCTTTGCTGATATGCACAATCAGGATTGCAACAATTTTTTGACAGTGAGTTTCAGCTTCCATAGCAACACATCTGTAGTCTGAACAGCACATATTCTGAGTTAGCGCTGCCTCTGGATGAGTTTGCTGCTTTATGGTGTATAAGTTGTCCACAGACAGCAGTAGTTTCTCCCTAGGTACTGATATGGGCTGATGGGTAATAATTTGGGCAGCAATACAAATCCACCTAGAGTCTTGGATGTTGCAGTTGGAATGAAATGTTGTCTCCCTTATGCCAAATTAACCTCACAATCTGTAGTGTGTATCCATCAGAAAGAGGGAGGATTATCATGAGCCAGGTGCTCCAGCAACAAATTTGTATATGAGGAGGCTAGTGGAATCAGCCAATCTACGGGTACCCATTGCACAGGTTCTTATTCGAAGAAAACTATTCTAACGTCCCAGAGAAGAGTTCTTCATAAACACACACCAGAAGAGAGGACAGACTCACATTTGGATTTTGACAATTGAAAGAACTTTGTGGTCAGCTATAAATAGAGCTGAAGTTTCTCTTTTGCAAGAAATTGTGACAATTTGAAGTAGCAAGATGGTTGTAAACAAGACTACAACTAATTCCTCTGCTCTACCCTGCACCGACTACACCTCACTTGGAGCATTATGACCAGTTCTGGGTGCCACACTTCAGGAAAGATGTGAAAAAATTGGAAAAAATCCAGAGAAGAGCAACAAAAATTAATAAAGGTCTAGTAGGGTACTTTTTAAAGGCAGGTGAGTCAGTAATGACAACCTGGCTTTGTACTCCTCCTCCCACAGAGACTTACATATAATCGAGCTATGGCTATAGCACTTAACAATTTTCTAAATCTGGTCATTTTATTATGCATCATTTACATGGCCCATATCACTAATTTACAGAGGCACTCAAAGCAGGTGTAGTAGTCTGACCCAAAGTGCTGGCTTGAGTGATCTTTGAAGATTCAGAATGTTCCTTAGTGACATAAAGGCATCAATCACCATGCAACACACTCCAGTCCAGGCTGTTGGGGGAGTAGCCAAGCAGCTGCTGCTTCTGATTGAAGTAGGTGAATAATTAAAACTGATTCCCTCTCCACTAGTATTATCAAGGTTCTATTCAATCTTGCATACAATATGGTGGTTCCCTGTCACTTATATCCCTAAATGCACTACTTTGCAGAAAACATACTGCTTGTAAGATTAAAAACTGATGTTAGAGAAAGGTGGTGTTTGAGGCATGAATAATAGGAAAAAACAAAGCTGGTAATTGGAAGAGTTTTTTTGTGAAGGAGGTAGAGAAGTGGAGTTGGATTGGGGAGTGAGTTAGCTAGGGTTCTGGTGTGGCCTAGGGGACAGGGTGTTTGCCTGGTCAGGGCATGGCGGTGGGTTCAAGTCCCGCCCCTATCCTTCCCTGGGTGGGGTGGGATGGGATGGGATGGAATAACCAATACTCAGGCTGCCCTGGTGGAAGGTGTAAGTTAGGTCAGGTGTCCAAACTTTGTTGGATACCTTACCTGGCTCTAAATCTTATGAGGCTTTCCCATGACTATAGGGACTGCAGGTGAAGTAAACCTCAAATGTATGGATCAAAACCATAAAACACTGCTTAGTATATAACTGAAGCTTCTAGTTAATATGAGAAACAAATTCCTAACTTTAAAAATGTTATCTGTTAATACATCCATCACATGCACAAAAATATATTAAATTATTGTGGGGGCTCACCCTCCTTCAAAATCATTCTTGGTTGAATGCAGAATCAACAAACATATTAAATACTGTAAACAAACCACTCCAGTATTCCTAGAATGCCTTTTAGGGAAAAATTATTGTTCGCTCAAAATGGGACTCTTCCAGAACTATCATCAAATATATAATCAGAAAAAAAAATTGTGCATGAATTTTTTTTCCCCCCAGAGCTTTCTAAACCTTGATGAAAGACATCAGTAACTGCTGTGGAGTGCTTATTGACTTATATTGTCAAAATAATCTTTGTTCTCTTTGTGGATGTTAAAAATGCAGTTTTATCCAGTGACTCATTTGAGTCAATCATGAGTCATAACCATTTTACTTACAGGGACATATTTACTGATAGCTCTCTTTTTGCATCTGATACTTTGGAAGGGTCTGGTGCCTCTGAGTTTGCTTCTAACTCCCCATAGAATTCTCCTCAGACCAGGACACACCAGTTCAGAGCATCAGACCCTGCTGGAACAACAGATGCAAAACTAGTAGACTTACCTCCACTGTTTCAATGATCAACACTCCTTTCAAGAGCCATGGGCTTTACACATATTTATCCCAACATTCAGTGCAGCATCTGCCCTAATAACTATGTGGGTGAAACAAGTCTGTACTCTCAAATGTACCCTTACAGAAAGATGATCCAAGACCCAACCACCATGTCACCTGCGAGTACATGCATTTTCATAAAGTGATCACTCTATATATTTGACCTCCGAGTTCTGATCCTCTAAGGAAACATGCTTAACACATCCCCCCTCCCCCTTGGCGGCCCGGCTGAGGGGCGCAGTGCTCAGCCGAGCCACCATGGAGGGAGGGGAAGGGGGCGGGCACTGACATACACGGCCAGGGGGCGGGGCTGTGTATGTCAGTGTTACAGACTCAGACATTGGGCTACTATATCTATGATATTATCCAATCTTTATTTTTACCTTGGATTCAAATAACGGCATATAATTCTTTTTGTAGCAATAAAGCATATGTGCCTCTTCTGCTGTGTGCAAAACCTTCATTTGCTTTCACCAGTTCAGTTTTAAAGCACTTCACTTTTGTCTTTTGCCAGCATGGAAAGTTCCCTGTGGGTCCCATTTCAAATGTGGCACGGATTGCAAGACATTGTTAAACTGTTTTCAGATAGCAGATACTCATAAATTAAAGCTATTTCTATCCCTCTCACTGGACTTAAGAGCTGAAGGGTGTAATGATTGCAAGGTTTTGAAATAATGGGCTTCCTACCATGAAAGATCCTAGGTGTCAGAGGCTGTATGGTTGTGTGAAATTTGGTCCATGATCACTTTTAAATGTTTTTGTACAGTTCTGAAAGCAGAATACAAGGTGGTTTTGTTTTGTTTTGTTTTTTTAAGTTAAACTACTGATATCTCAGATGCTAGACACCATTTTGTTCTTAGTATGTCATAGTTGTCTGATAAGGTAGAAAAACAAGCATGTTACTGACTGATAAACAGAACAAAGACTGATGGGAGACTATATTGGCCTGATTCTTATGGGCAAAATGACACACTTGTGGTGGAATTGCATAATGCTTGGGTATCTTCATAAATTAAGGTGTATGAACTTGAAATGTACAGGTTGACATTTTATTCTTGACTTTGCACAGCTTTATGTTCATGTATGTGTTCACTTTTTAAATTTATTGTACATGTCTGACTTTCTAACTTACTGACATAGATCAATTTGACAAAAGAAGCAAACATGTACTTATGATCAAATAAATGTGCTGTTACAGGTTCTTTTTATTCACCCAGATCTCATTATGTGCAAATAGAAAAATCTTGTCCTAGTAGGGAAGCCCAGAAGCCATTCAATTCTTACCCATAGCATTTTGAATCCTCCAGTTGCCTTGTGAAGCTTAATGGTCCATTGACACCCAGGCAATGAAAATACTTTGCAAACGAGACCGTACTGACCCCTTCTTACCTTTAAGGTTATCCTCTGCTTTAGAGGGAAGAGCTCCATAAAAGTTATTCTTTCAAAAAAATTTTTTTTAATCCACTCAGCAAGAACCAGAACAGCCTTTTTTGAGTCTTGTTCTAGGCGACTGGTTAGTATATCTATTAGGAGATGTTTTAAAATTGCTAGCCAAATTGGTGTGTAAAGGAGTCCTCAAAGTGATCTCAACTCCTGACAATGATCCAATATGCAGTCTTGGGTGCATTACTAACTAAGCTCAGAGTATGACTATACTCTAGAGCAGTGTTGCCCAATTTCATTTGCCCACGGAACCCTTTTAAACTCTAAAGAATTTTGCAGAACCCCTAATAATTTTTATTTATGGAGCTGAAAAAGTAGACCACAAATAAGTAAGGAGAATAACAAACAAATGCTAAACAAGGTCATGATATGTAGATTAATCTATCACAGTCAATTTATATTTGTCACGGTTAAATTTTTAAATACAAGAAATCATGTGACTATACTGTAGTAAAGTATTTGTGAGAGCATTGCCTGCATACTCTCATACAAGCAACTGGCTTGACAGCTAAAGCTTTGACTTTGTCCAACATGGCACTAGTATATACGTATTCAGTCACCCACGTGATCCACTTCCCTGAAAGCGAGTACGGGGATTTACGGTGGTATATAAAAGGCGATCGCATTACTGACACACTGTGCAGCGCTGAGTAGTGACATCATCGTCCCCCACTCTCTGGCTAAGCTGGCATTACACAGGGACACTTATCGTGGCAAACACAAATGAAAATTGTTTTCAATAAAATTCATAAATGCTTAAATTAATTTTTTTAATCATAAAACGTTATTGTAACGGAACTTTCTCCTAGAACCCTTATTGTCACTTTGCGGAACCCCAGGGTTCCACGGAACACCATTTGGGAAACACTGCTCTAAAGAGCAGCTCAACAGCAAATCTGATAGATGTATTGGATTTCCCCTGGAATAAGAGGTAAGGATAGGACAGAATAGTAGTGAAAACTGGACACTTATTGGGAGTTTTTATAGACTGAATTGTTACTTCTGCTTATCTGAATGTGTAAGCAGTTAGATTTTTGAAGAAACACTCCTTGTCAGCAGTAGTGCATTTCTTTTAGAAACTGATCTTATAGCTAGTAAAAGGTTTTCAACCCAAGAGTAAATTGTCTCAGCAAGTAGCTGGCAAAAGGTTCTAAGGTTCTACCTCAGCCATAAAAGAGGACATCAGTGTAGCAGTTGGTGATGTCTGTCTGAATGAGAGTAAATTTCACCCCCTAAGTGAGAGGCATTTTTGGACCTTCTGCTCAAAGCATGAGGCTGATCAGTGCAGCCAAAAAAAGCATTACCACAGTCGGGCATTGGTTTAAAGGAATCCAGTGGGTCAAGACTGGATTGGGAGTTTAATGTTGAACTTGCTTGGGGGGACAAGCATGGGTTCTATGGGTAAGAAGCATAAACATGTGTGCTTAATCTCCAAAACTTTATAGGTTACCAACTAACTACAAAAAATCATCTCGGTGGAGAACCCTGAAGTGGGAAGAGCAGGGGAATTTCAGGTCAGAATGCAGATGTATGCCCTTTGCTATAATTTTCCAGAAATTTGCCCTTGTTTTAAAGGTTTAAAAAAAAAACAAACAAAAAAAACCCTTGCCAGCTGTCATGATTTGTTCTGAAACTTAATAGTGAAGACTGTTAAATACAGTAATTGGGGGTGGGAGTGGTAAGGAATCTTAATATCAGTGAGTTGCATAGCTGTGTATGTCTGTGTCCACTTTCCAGTGTTTCCTACCTAGGATTTGTGTAGGCAGACTTGTTTTAAGGAAAGACAAATATAAATATTGTCAACGGGCTTGACTTGTCATAAAACTCTCAAAGGCAGACAGTGCTTTCTTCAGCAAAATAACTGAAAACAAAATTAGTGGTGGCAGTCTGCTCTGTTGAATGCATCTGCTGGAGCCTCTGCAGCACTTCTATCTGTGAGACTTCCAATCTAAAGGAGAGAAACTGCCAATGAGCTCGCTTTTCTATGAAATAACCTTATGAGTGACTCAGTCCCTGCTTTTAGTTCTCTAACATCATGTTGAGAAGCATGAATATACTTGGTTTCTCTAACTAGCATAAATGGCAGCAATTTGCACAGCAAATTCCTTCTCAAAATACCAGATTAGTGACCAGAGGAAATTCGTCATTCATGTGCTCTCATCCCTTTTCCCCCATGTCTTGGGTTTTTTTAAATATCATGGGTGAAATCCTGGCACCACTGAAGTCCATGGGAATTTTGATACTAATTTCAATGAGTCCAGGATTTTACCCAATATTTTTCAGTGAACCTGGCTTGTGCTATCAGTTGTGCCTTCTGTTGTATTAATTTCTTTGAGGGCTTGTCGTGTCTATCTTCCACTAGCATGTTTTCATGTATTGATATTGTCCATCATGAGCATGCTCAGACTGAGACTAACTGGTTGCCTTCATAATTTTGAGCCACTCTGGGGGTTTTTTTTCCCCCCACGAATGCAGGTCTCTTCCAACACATGATCTGCTTGTGTTTATTCCTAATGCACCTCAGACTCATTTGAAAGCAATTTTTTGTGTAATTCCAATTTGTTCAACTAATTGGTGCCCAGGTAACAGTGGTCAAGACATACTGGAACATTGGGGACATACCATGTTTTTGCTCTTTGTACAGCATCTAGCACAGGGGCTATGGACCCATGAATGAGGCTTCTTGCTCATTTAAATACATAATAATTCTTCTAAGACCAGTTTCAGTGGTGGGGAAAGGAAGTTGTTGGGAGACATGATCTAACCAATGGTAGAAATAACATCTCAAGGTATGGATACCATGTGCAGATGCTTGGTTAGGGGGTGAATCTAATCAGCCTTCTTTCTCTAGGCTTCCACATCTCAATTGCAACTCAATACTGTGCTTGAAAACTGCATAATAAAGAGCCCATATATCTGAGCCTTCATCAATAAGAAATTAAACCAAAACTGTTAGCAAGGCCATAAATCAACAGTATGTAGAAAGAAAATTGATTTCAAACCTGGGCTTTCTAAGGCCATATGGCAATTGGACTAAGGTGAAACTGCTGACACTTGTTCCTGGTAGGATTGCAGGTTGACATCACAGTCCCTTGGTCTGAATAAGGTGAATTGGCTTAAGTATCCAAAACATCCTCCACTTACTGTACTATTTCTATAACAAGTAAGTCAGACTGACTTTTTTTATACAAACTTTGACCCAGGTTGATCAGGCCTAATAAATTGAAATGGTCATGGATTTCTGGTAACTGCTAAACATATGACATCTATTGGGAGCTAGATAGTAGTAATTCATTTGGTACAGGCCAGATTGAGCTAGTTGAAAAGGAGTTAAGATAGTTACAAGTTCCCTTAACTGACAACAGCTGGATGTAGGGGAGTTGGCAATTCACTTGTTCAGTCCAAAGTGTAAACATAGAAATGGGATTGCTATTGCAGTGGACAAGAGAACAGTTACTTCTATGAGTAGGTGGAAAACCATGTCCAAGTGGACCATAATAGCAAAGTTTTACTACCTACAATACACTATGCACATGAGTGAATTGTTCTTTCACACTAGTAAAAGCAGAGGAAGAGGACGACAGTTAGCTAGCATTGTACGTGAGATATTAATGCAAATGTTGGGAATGGATATGTTAAATTAATGAATAGCATTTTACCACATGGTATTTGGATAGCAAATGATAAAGGGGAAAAGTTAAGAATTTGCTCTGAGGCATAATCTAGTGAATGGTGATACTTTGGTTTTCTCACAGACATGAGCAATGGAATTCACCAGGTGGTCAAACAAAAGAACAGTGTTTATATGATAACGATGAACTTGGAGTAGTATAAATGAGCACAGAATATGGTCCTTATTTCTCATTTTTAGTTTTGATCTTACTGTTATTTTCAAAAATACATTTTGATCTTTTTAATATAAATGGAGAGGTTTTTTGAAATTTAATTTCAGTAGAATTTCAATCACTTGTGCATTAGAAAACTAAGGGCTCGTCTAGACTACATCAGTCTTTCGAAAGAGGGAAGTAAATTAGGCAGATCGAAAGTGCAAATGAAGTGCGGATTTAAATATCCTGTGCTTCATTTGTATATTCGCGTCAGATCGCTCTTTTGAATAAGGGTATTTTGAAAGTGAAACCGCAGTCTAGACGTGGTTCTTTGGGGGGGGGAACCCCCCCTTTTTCAAAAGAGCCCATACTCCTGATAAAATGAGGATGGAATCTTTCAAAAAAGGTTCCCCTCCCCCCCCCCCAAAAGAACCACGTCTAGACTCGGTTTCACTTTTGAAATACCCTTTTTCAAAACAGCAATCGGACGCGAATATACAAATGAAGCACAGGATATTTAAATCCGCGCTTCATTTGCACTTTCGATCTGCTTAATTTACATCCCTCTTTCAAAAGAGGAATGTAGTCTAGACATAGTAGCATATTTTCTATTGTTAGGCTATGGAAAGCACTACAGTTGTGTGGTACTATGACATAATCTTTGAGTTAGGGTGTGACAAAACATTGTTCCTGTGCATCCCCCAAATTCTTGCAGTACCACCCGGTTTAAAGTAGTGATGGGGGTTAGGTTTTCAAATTTTTATTTTACTTTGTCTGTAGTGTAGCCCCTGGAATCAGTTAAACTTGCTCTGCTATCAGAATCTGAAATAATGGTCTCTGTCAACAACTATATGTGGTGTCAGGAAAATAAAAGATGAAAGCGATATGTAAAAATAAGCAGATCAATGATGCATGTGTTTAAAAAAACCTACTGGTGAACAGACAACTGCAAAAGAAATGAGGTATAAAGAATCCTGAAAGGAGGATTTTGAGTGCAGAATTCTTTGGATACAAGCATTCCAGTCATACTATTTGAACAGGACTGCTTGCAAGGCAGAATAGTGTCAGCACTAAACCACCGTCACAGGAAAAATAGAGCAGTGAAGTTGTTTAAAGAGGGAAAGCTGCAGGAACAGACAATATAAGAGCCAAGCTACTAAAAGCTGGTGAGAAGTGCTATCGAAGCATTAAGAAAAATTATGCAAGAAGATTGGGAGCATGAAGAGGTACCAGATGACTGGCTGGAGGCAGTAATTGTGCCAATCCTGGAAAAAGGAGATCCTGCCAACTGAATAACTATTTGTGCAAGGCACAATCCTTATGAAAGTAATTGTCAACAGGTATAAGATAAGTTTTAGAAGTACGGAGAAACAGTGTGTGACCTGAGATCAGGTTCAAGTTGCATCAGCCTGATATTCATACACTTACATCTGATGGTGGGAGCTCAGGGGAAAGGAGGGAACTAAAGATGTTGCTGTCTTTTATTGATTTAATGAAGGCATTTGATTGGGTTTGGGATGGAAGTTTTATGAAAATTTGTAAAATAACTTGGAAAGCACGATGGATGGCATTTATAAAATTTATATGAAGACTCCTATTGTGACAAAATAATTAGTAAGACAATAAGCAACTGGTTCAAGTCAAATTTTGGTATACAAGAAGGGGGGATGGAATCACCATTCCTAAACTAGACATTAAAAAATTAGACAATCTGAATGATCTAGAATTAAAAATCCTTAGTTTTTACAGATATGGTACAAATGGCAGAGATTTGAATTAATGATACTTTTTGCTACTTTGGAAAATTGGTCTAGTTGACTAGAACTCTCATTAAATGCCAAGAAGACACCAGATTGCAACTCAGGTGGGGGAGGAGGGAAGGAAGTGACAAGAGATGGAACATTGAAATGCAGCAGTGGGAAAAACATAGCAGAAGAATAATCTTGTGTGTACCTCTGAAATTTGATCTCTGTGTTATGTTAGCTATAAGGGCTGTATAGATATTTACAAAATTGTGAACTGATAAGTTATTTTTTATACCAATGTGGAAAAATTCTAAACCAATGTGTTAACAGTATCATTCTGGTCTGGAAGTAGCAGTATTAATTGAAACCGGCATTGCAAAAGTAGACTTGAATAGGTAGTAGACTTGAGTTCATTTGTCTTAAAACAATTTCTCTTTGCACCTTCCATTCTCTGAAGTTGAGTCGTTTGTGAAATCAGGGTACAAGAATTGCTTCAATTAAAAAAAAAAAAAAAATTCATATGGGGGGCACTGGAATAGTGTGCCCAAGAAAACGTAATCCAAATCAGTCTGACCTAGATGCCGACTGGTTGAGCGGTAGGGACATTACAAGGAGACGACATGGCTAGGCTGGGTTGATTGGAGGAACAAAGCCATGGCTGGGAACAGCAACACTCCTGCTCTCTCTTTATAAAGATGCTCTGGGATACAAAAGAAAAAGATTGAAATTGTTGAGCTAACTTAAATTTATATCTATTCAGAAAAAATCACGTAAGAAAACTGGCAGTAGATTACTTGGACAACTTGGAACATGATATGCAATTTAGATAGATGCATATATTCACCAACCATATATTAAATCATGTGATATGGCACGGTCCCAATAAAGTAAAGAACATTAATGCAGGAAGGGCTGTCAAGCAGCAAACCCCATCATATATCACACTGACTTAATGGAGAAACATGTATATAATTTTTATAAAATTGAAAATCTGCTTGACCAGTACCTAGTCCTGAAAGCTGTTAAGGATCATTAGAAGGTTGCTGAGTGCCACTGATTCACAGAATACGCTTTTCTTCTCTCAGAATCAAGTCCTTGTGTCTTGGCAGCCTGCCTGGGCTGATAGCTCTCGCTTTGTCCTGCATATTGGAATCGGTATATGCTGACATCTGGAATAAGTAAGAAGCTGTCTCATGAAATTTCACAACTTGCAAAGTGTCTTGATTTGCTTTTTTGACTGACAGGTATTTGCTAACATGGGTTGCATTGTTTCTGAGAGAGGCTTGGCAGCTGCTGCTGCTTTCTTTCTTGACTAGTTTTGCCACAAAATAACACACGGTAACAATCAAACCTATGTTCTTGCCGTTGAGTTGCGTGTTTGGTCCCCTCTCTCATTCATTGTGACACAAGCTTTTTGGGGGTTCACTACTCTGTTAGCAACTCTCTTCAGGCCTGACATACTTGGTATATCTAACATACTGTCATGGTCTACCCAAAAGGTGGCATTGGCAAAACTAGTAATTCACTGATTAATATTGTTGCATGATCCACGCTCAGGTGCTTACAAAGTTCTAAATATGTACTAGAATTTGTTCTTAAAATTAATTTGACAAGCAACACAGATGCATTTGCTTGTCTGACCAGCCTGGTCATCAGGCAAAGAAAATGAAGGTAATCTAAGCAATCAACATAGTGAGTGGTGATCTGAACTTCTAATTATGAGCAATTGAATCTCCTGATAGTTTGTTTACTTTTACTCTATTGTAAAAGTGTGGTGAGAATGGTCTTTAATGAAAGCCAGTCACCCACTGTGGATTAATATAATTGTGGATGTGTGCATCAACTCTGAGGAATTATGGAAACTCATGGGTATTGTCCTTTGTTATCTTGCCCTCACTTGCCTAGTTTAAACACTTTTTAGGTCACAGATTTTAAACAGGTTATCACCTGACAAAGAAAAGAGGCAAACATCTCATACCAGGTGTGGCCAAATTCAAGAGGCCATTGGTTTTTGTATCAGAGATTGCATGAAGAGATAATTTGCATTGTAAAAACTTACCAGCAAAGGAGAAGACTATATATGAAGTCCACACTAAATAGCTTGGTATCTGTACCCAGCAGGGAAAAGGAACTTTATCTGGGCATACTTTTCAAAGAACACATTTCAAAGTGTTAAACAGCTAGAAAAAGAAAGGGGAGAGATGTCTCTCACTGGGTGAGGTCAAGAGCACAGAGCTCTTGTGCCCCACATTCTGTGGGTTTCTTTAACCAAAGCAGTTTCAGACTATGGGGAGTGTTGGAATACATAAAAATTAATAGAGATAGCTATACATTAGTGGTTAAGGGGTCCAACCACAGCAGGCATTGACCTTTAAACATGTTTCCCCCTTTGTCCTTGCAGCCTAGAAAGATGATTGCACTGAACAGTGTGTTTGTTTTGTCTCCTTACTTACTCTGTAAAAACGCTTTCAGGGTCAGGGCTCTTGCCCCCCCCCCCCCCAGATGCTGATTAAGACTGTATGTAATGCTGATTTAACTGAAAACCGGCAACTAAAACCCAGCAAACAACAAACAGGAGCAGGTATAATTGTATTCATTGTCTATTTATTAATATTCATTGTATTGGAGTTAACTTCACTAAATAAGGATTTAGGCAAAGTAGTGATATGTGAATTAACATACTAGAATGGATAAAGGAGGTTTCTGGTGCCAAATCATGGCTACTTGGAACATTGTGTTGGGGGTCCAAGGTAAATGTGCATCAGCAATAAAATAGTCCGTTTACCCCATCCGCCCCTGGGTCAACTGTTTCTTCTCTAATAGGGAGAATTTCTTGAGTCAGATTGTAAATTGCTGTTATTGTCTGTCTTGGAAGCACATCTCTTACTTTGGTTTGCTTGGAACTCTCTTTATTCCTTGTATATTTGTATGACTTAAGCCTATGTGTGTGTTTAATAAGTGAAAACATTTATTATAGACCAATTCAGTGCACGGATTGAAGGGAAGGGTGTAGCTACAGTATATTGTCTCTTTAAAAGAACACCACACATCATCTTCTGTGAGCCAATGTAGCCAGACATGAATCCCATCTTGTTCTCTCCCCCCGAGAGCAAGAGAAAGGCAGTCAGCCTTTGATGCCCTGGGAACGCAGGTGTGCTGCCTGTCCCTGACTCTACCATAAATAGAAACCAGACAGTAAATGGGCTAGCTGACGACCCGGGGCCTCCCGCCGCCCTGATGGCTAGCATCAGTAATTGACACGCCTGCACTGTCCCAGGAGAGGAATCTTCACCCATCACATACCAGAGGTGCCCATTGTCTGCATTTTCCCAGGTGTGAATTATGCTTTGCACCCTTCGTGGGAAACTTGGCGTTCAAAGCCATTTTTCCTAATTGGCCACTTGAGACCAGGAAGAAGCCTACGTGACCCAAGGGCTATAAAGAGGGGTTTAGTAGCCTACCCCATTTGAGCTCCAATCATCTACACCTGCTGGCAGGTATTGGTTGTCTCCTGAGGTCTGTGGGACGCCCAACCTTGCCCTACTTCTTCCCGAGGGATTGAGAGAAAGACGCTGGCCACGCCAAGTCTGGAACTCAAGGGTGAGAACCTATACCTGCTAGGTGTCTATTTTGCATGCATTTAATAAGAGCTCAGAGAATCAAAAGGGTTTCATGGTACCTGTAAGTGACTTATTAGTGTAATTTCTGTCCTGTCCTTTGTAGTGGCTGTGTTAGCTGTAACACAGTAGTAGCATTTAACAGCTAAGTTTACTCTGTAACAATAAAATAGTAACTGTTTAAGCTGTGACCTGACTCTTTCAGTTGCTGTAACAGAACCAAGCACAATTTTAAAAAGAACTCCAGCCGGTCATAAGGGATATAGGGAGAGCTTGAGCGCTGGATCACGTCGCTTCCAGGGGACAGATCCGTTGGGGCATCTCTCAGCCTCCCCAGGCTGCCCGCTGCAAAGGGATCATGATCCTAGCAGTCAAAATCTGAGGTGTAATAAGCTCTCCCTGTAAACTCTGGGGCGTCTGTTGGCTGCCCGCCGCAAAAGGATCCCGATCCTAGCGGTAAAGATACGGACATTAAACTCCTCGGGGCGCCCATCAGTCTCACCTAGACTGCCCACTGCAATGGGGCCTTGTGTCTCAGCAGTTGAAGACTCGGGTGTAACACACACGTGCACTGCCCTGACCATTGGCTGACAGCCTTCTAGGAGAGGGCTGGACACTGTAGGGCAGATGGTTTGGGGGAAGCTGTTGGGGTCATCCTCCAAAAAGTAACTGTGGCGTGACCTATATGCTTGTAGGGTAGCTATTGGTGCCAGGGCTGAGAGTCACAGCCATATAGTATTTAAAGCACTCAGAGTTGTATGTAGGGCAAGTCCTAAGCTGAACCATCTCTCACTCCTGTCTTGTTTTCTAGAAACTATTCAGTGTTTTTTAAATATAACAATTGATGACAGTAAGATGTGTAAGGGATTCAGTTGTTGTAGATGGAGAAGGGGGTAATGCTAGAGGAAATATCATTTAGCTCCAGACTCATCCTGTTTTGACTTACCAGATATATCTACCCTCCTCCCCAAACAAGAAAAAAAGTTTGTCTCCTTACTAGGTCAAGTGGATAATTTATACTGTGCTTAGATATTAAAGTATTCGTGAAAGGGGCATATTTTTCACTGAAACCTCAAACCTCCTAAATTTACTCTAATCTGGCATGCCTTTTGTCATTGCAGGCATAATTTTGCAAAAATTTTATTTTCTGGTGCATGGTTTTAACTTCTTCCTGTCTACCCCACCCTCCCTGGAAAATTGCATTTGGAATACACATCCCCAGTGTGACAATGCTGCTTGTAGAGGAGAGGGCTAGTGAAAGACACTTCAAATCACTTAAGCTGCCTTTTTGGGGCTATGCAAGAGAATTTTGTGGGCAAAATAACTACATAAGGTGGGTTGTATATTGAAAAGGGTAGATTATCACCATATGTAGTAGTGCAAGAGAGTTAAGGGGAAGGAGGAGTCCCATGGGTTACTAACTTCATGAATGCAGCCACTTAAAACCTGCATCAGAGCTAGGGGGTGGGGGTTAAATGGCCTTGAGTCTGCATTGGCATGTGGCCATTACAATGGACAAAAAAGTGAATATCCAAATTTGAAAATTAAAATCCAATCTGTTAGGCACTTCAGGATGGGTTAAACAATGCCTTCATTTAAATTGGAAAAATACCTAGGTCTGAATAATTGCACCTGAAATGCCTAAATGACACACAAGCAGCTCCTTTTCCTGAAAACATGCACAAGTTTTCCAGATCATATAGATAGCCTTCATTATACCAGCACAGGAACAATTTTAATTCACCACAAGCTGTGTGTACTCCATATTTAATTGGTAATGCATGTCATTAACTTTCTTTTTTGGATCCTAATGTGTTTTGATCTAGTCATTGAAAAGTACTAGATCAAAGTGCACTTATTGATAATACATGTTAGCACTGTTCACACAGTATTTGGCAGGCTAATAATGTGTGTAGATTCATACCTCAGTGTTCCAGGTGCTAAATGTTCATATAGATAAGTCCTCAATATAGCTACAGTCAGCATAATTCTGTGGATTGCAGCATCTGAGGCTCTACCTAATCTATTTGAGAGTTTCTGTTCAAGAACTCCTCCTAAATGGTAAAAGCTAGGACCCCAAACTCTGTACACAGCCTCCTCTTATAACTTAAATCAATATAAGGATTTGGTTGTGCCAGGACAATGGGATGTGGTGGGGATGGGATTGCTTCTCATAAAACAATACAGAAGACAGAGAATCTCCAAGCAGGGGCTGGCTGCTTGGAGATTCACCTATCTCCCAGGACTGCTCCAACCCCAAGCCTCCCACCCTACAGCTGCCCTTTAGCGAGGACAAGTTGAACTCTCCCTCTTCCCCCTGCCACCCATTTGTACAGGGATGTTGCTGGCTGTTCCTCTTTGGCAGGGAGTAAGGGGGAAATTCACAGTTGGTTGCATTCCTCACTCTGGCTGGGGAGCACAGGGGGCAGATAAACCTGGACCTGTCCCAGCCAGCAGATGTACCCCTCCCCCAACTGCACCTGCTGGAGCTACAGTGGCCATGGAAAGGTGCTCCTCACTTGACCCTGAGCTGCTGGAGTGAGAGAAGGCTGGGATAGTCCTCTCTCATCAGGGCAGCCTGTAAAAATCATGCACATTTTCACTTTTATTTTCCAAAAAACAATAATTGAGTTAAGGACCTGAGCAATGCCATGTAAATCTTCTAGATTACATTTTACATTAGAAAGCACTGTTTAAATACTACTTTCAGCTTTCCAGGATGTACGACTCTGATGCTCAACCGTCAGAAGTGGATCTAGCATTCAAGTGGAATTTTTTTTTTCGAGCATAAAGGGACCGTAGACTTCCTCCACTGAGTCAGCTAGAGTTTTGCCATTCAAGTCAATGGGAAAAGTGGCCTATAAATTTGTTGCTGTAGCTTATTAAATTAGCTTTTCCTATGTTTTAAGCAGTAAATTCTGTCCTAGACTTTTTTACTTACAATTGATCACATCTATTGTACTTCTTTTAAAAAAAAACAGAAGTGTGCGTTTTCCCATAGCATTCAGGGACACTAAAAATAAGTGAAACATCTGGAACATTTTTAAATGTCACTCAAATACATGACTTAATGACTGTTTTTATTGTTTTGTCACCACGCTGACTTGCTGTCAACTGGGAACCTACTGTAAATAACATCAATATTACAGTGCACACAACACATCAATCCTTTTCATTGTGTTTAAGTCCTGACATTTTTGATAACTGCTTTTCAAAGTGCCGGCGTCAAACTCTCCTCCTGATTGCATTATGGAGGGGCATGCTTTGTGTTTCCATGTCTCCTTATGTGTTTCACTCATTTTCTGTGTAATTACCATCCCAAATAATGCAAACCAATATTAGATGTTACACTTCTAAAAAGGTGTCAGGACAGAGATTGCATCGTGGTTCACCACCTCCTGTTGTTCTATTCACTGACATTTTGATTTCCTGTCACCTGGGTCTGTTGGAGAACAGCAGGAATAATAAGGCTTCTTACTATGTGGCCATAAGGCCTTTCAGAATCTGAATACAAAGTCTGGGTCTTTTTCTTTTTCAACCAGCCTTGTTTACTATTTTGCCTTGTTAGAGGTTTTGCCATCAATGTGCTCATGGAGAATCCTGTTTTAATTTGGAAAAAATCGCTAGTTGTAACACCTCAGGCTTGCATTGTTTTCTGTCCATTTTAAAAACATATTGAAAATTGGTTTGGGCTGTTTGGCCTGAAAATTAAATGTGGAAATGCCATCACAGCTTGCAAGTGCATAATTCTCAGTTAAGAAAATAGTGACATTTAACTGTACTTTGGAACACAACTGTATTGCAAAAGCAAATCACATGCTCAGAATGGGAAAACAAAAATGGAAGTGAGTCAGACCACTTGGAAAAGGTCAAGATTAAGCCCCTTGTACAGCAATTATTAGCTGAGACCCCTGCATCATTGGGTGTAACCATTGTCAGTGGGTGAGGCCAGGAAATAAAGTCCATTCTTAGTAATACTCCAGAAGCATTCTGTAGTGCGATTAAGGCAGAGATACATACAAGTCAGCAGGACTTTGCTGAGCAAGAGGATTTCAGTGTGCTCCAGCTTAAGCCTGGCCAGCAATCACCGAAGTCTGTAGAAAGACTTCTGTTGACTTATGTGAACACTGGATCAGTTCCAAAGGGAACAGCCTCATTTACAGAATTTTTAAGTGAGCTGGGTTTTGTGAACCTCCAAATCAAGGCTTGGTTTGTGTTTTGAAGATGAAGATTCTTCATTTCTGTAAACTAGCTAGAAGAGCTGCAAACAACTTAAAGCATTAAAATGCTTTTCAGAAAACACAACACTCTAGACTTACAAGTCTCTGCCTTCTTGAGGCCTGTTTTTGATGACTAACCATCTATTGTATTTGTATGATTCATTTTTTAACAAGTGCTCCAGATCTGAACTGGGGTGCACATTTGATAGGGCCGAGAGCAGTGAGGGGAGAAGAGAGCTTAACAAGAAGTGTGTGTGTGTGTGTGTGTGTGTGTGTGTGTGTGTGTGGAGAAGCTGCTTCACTTCACTCCTGTGACGTAGTGGGGGTACCTTGCTGGTTGCTATGCTGGGCAGTGGGTTGTCAGTGACCTCTGCTGGCTGCAACATGGCCCAGCAGGGCAGGGGATGAGTCGTCATGCAAGGGGGCTTCAAAACTCGTCAGACAGGTATCTCTCCCATGGAGTGGAACAATGGAAAGGAAGGGGGCGAGGCCAGACCTGGCTGGAGGCAGGGCTGGAAGTGAGTGAGTTAGTTTCTGTCTGGGATCGTGGAGGAGACGGCCTAGGGAAAGGGGCTGGAATTTAGGAGCCCAGTCTCCCCCATCTCAAGGGGGGCTGAGGCATCCTAGGCCCGGTTCCTGTAACCAGATGACATCTGTGCTGTGCTGTATCCTGGAGAAGCAATAAACTCCCTCTATTCTACTGGCTGGTGGAGTCTGTCCGTGCCATTACGGGGGTGCAGGAGTTGGGGGACCCTGACGTGCTGCCACAGTGGTGTCAGGGGTGGGATGCACTGCACCCCGCGGATGGAGCTCCCAGCAGCAAGTGACAAGGCGCCGTAGAAGCAAGAGCCGTGGAGCCAGGCGTGCTGGAGACAGAGCGAAGCGGTTCCTGAGAATCGTGGGGTGCAGCAGCACTAGACTGGTGAGTCTGCACCAAGGGGACCAGCGGGGAGATGGCGTACACCCAACTCCTGAAGGCAGAGCTGGTGAAGCTGTGCAGAGAGAGGGGCTTGCCTGTGTGGAGTGCAACCAAGGCCCAGCTGATTGCCCGGCTGGAGGAGAATGACCAGCTACAGGGCTGGGATCCTGTCCCAGTGGGGAGCAGCCAGACCCCCCCGGGAGCGTGTCAGACTCTGAGGGTGGGCAGAGCACTGGAACCCACTGGAGAGACGGGACAGCCTCCCAGGAGAACCCTGCAAGCCATAGTCTGCCCAGGGGAGGGTCCAACCCAGCGGAGCTGCGGCGGCTAGAAATCCAGCTGCAGATGAAGGAATTGGAAGTCCAGGACTGTAGCGAGCAGCGACAGCATGAGCTGGCCATGGCAGAGCGGAGAAGCGGCGGGGCACCAGCTGCACTGAGTGTGGACGGGCCCCAAGGGCCCAGAGCGGCCAGATGCTTGGAGAAGTTCGTGGTGGCCCAGTTGAAGGACGTGGGTGACACAGACAGGTTCTTCAGCTCCTTTGAGAGGGCCTGTGGACTGCAACGGGTCCCCACAGCTGACTGGCTACAGGAGCTCATCCCCGCACTGAACCAGGAGGCTGCCAGGGTGCTCAATCAGCTGGAGGACCTACAGCCAGGGGATTATAACAGAGTCAAGGAGGCCCTGCTGCACAAGTTGGGGCTGACCCCTGAAATGTACAGGAAGAAATTCTGGGGGGGTGTAGAGGGGGCCACGGGAGACCTATGTGGATCTGGCCTCCCGCCTGGTGCAATACTGCTGCAAGTGGGTGTCTGGAGTCGGAGCCCAGACTGCAGAGGAACTGCTCAAGCTGATCATGATGGAGCAGTTCTATGAAGCGTGCACACCAGCCTGAGGCTGTGGCTCAAGGACCGGAGGCCAGAGAACCCCCAGGAAGCCGGGAGGCTGGCAGACGAGTTCACAGAGCTGGTCCTGGAGAGAGAGGGAATCGCGCCAAGACCGGATCTCAGCTGAGCGACAGTCATCTACGAGGCGAGCCCAAGAGACAAGTCGTCTGTGCCCCAGAGAACCAGCCAGGGCCGGCACAGACAGCCCAAAGGGGCCTGCAGTGCCTAACTTGCCATCGCTGTGGGCACTATTTGAAAACCCAGGAAGTGGGTGGGCTAAGCCCGCCCACTTCTAAAAGCCCCTCCCCCAGCTTTGACGGAGGGACGACTAGACCTGGGGTTCAACTAAATACTTGGGACAAATAATGAAAAACACAGTCAGGGGGTTCCGGTCACAGGGTCAAAAGAAGAGAACCGGATGGGGACACCGAGCAGAGAACCCTGGACAGCGCCCACTGCTCCTCAAAGCTGTCCATGGAGCCAGTGGACGCCGCCCAGAGGAACTCTGCCTGGATACGTGACGCTAGGGATGAACGGAAATAGGCCCCACAGTCGCAGGGAACCCCCTTGCCTAGCATCCTCTCCCTGGTATTGTAAATGGTGGCTTTGGCCAAAGCCAGGAGGAGGTTGACGAGGAGGTCCCGCGACTTTGTGGGGCCACGGATTGGGTGTGCATAAAGGAAAAGGTGTGGGGAAAAGTACAGCCAGAACCTCAGTAAGAGGTTCTGGAGGAGCTGGAATAGGGGCTGCAACCTGGCGTATTTGAGGTAGATGTGCGCCAGGTTTTCCCTCACGCCGCAAAAAGGGCAGGTGTCCGGGATGGGGGTGAACTGCGCCAGGTACACGCCCGTGCTCACGACTCCGTGAAGGAGCCGCCAACTGATATCCCCGACGGGCCGCAGGATTAAGGTGGAATATAAGCTGGCCCATCGGGGTTCCCCACCCTCAACAGGTCTTAAGTAGTCCCGCCCCGATACCAAATGGCGGGACACGAGGGTAGGGAAATGCAAGGTGTGGAGCACGAGCGTGTACAGATGTTCTCGAGGCGCGGTTCGAAAGCAAACCGGCTGCAACTTTTGCAGCTGGCTGGGGGTCCAAGGGTGGGGAGGCCGGGGGGGGACCCGTGGAACAGGGGCCTGATGAAAAGGGACGGAGGGTTTGCAGGAAGGGAGGGGCGGGGGATACCCTCTCGCACGGACCGCTGCAGGAAGTCGAGAGCGGGCCGCGGCAGAGCCGCCTTCACCTCCTGGAGTAGGCGCAGAGGGGTGCGGGGGGTGGAGAGCCCCATGTGCCGAGCGAGCGCTCGGGGATCCACCCAGTCCCCTCTGCCGTAGTCCAGGAGGTCTCCGATCATGGTGGTTTCTGCCAGGATCAGCCTCCGGCTCACTGAGGGAGACTCCGCCACCTGCACGCACAAGGCTGGATTGTGGAGCAGGGGCTCCGCGAGGAGGTCTCCTCCCTCGGCGGCCACAACGGACCTGGTCGCCGAGAACAGCTTCCAGGTCTGGAGGAGGTCCTGGTAGAATTCCGGCAGCTCTGAGAGGTCTCGTGGAAGATCCCTCGGGTGGATAAAAAAGAGCTGCCGGTCGTATCGGAGGCGGCGGAGGAAGGCGCATGCCAAAGTGCTCCATGCCGGACTACCTGCACTAAAGAGGAGTCTCTGCAGGGCCTGGTGGCAGAAGGTCCGGACCTGGCTGCGCACACAGACCAGGCCCTGGCCCCTCTCCTCCAAGGGGAGAGACAAGACCCCTGCAGAGACCCAGTGCAGTCCTGGCCAAAAGAACTCCAAAGCTGTCCTCTAGAGCTTGGCCAGGACCTCCGGGGCCGGGCGCAGGGTGTTGAGCCGGTGCCAGAGCATGGACAGGACCAGCTGATTCAGCACCAGTGCCCTCCCGTGAAGGGAGAGACACCGGAGCAGTCCTGCCCATCTCCGCAACTGCTCACCCACCCTGGCGTCCAAACCTTGCCAGTTTTCCGGTGGAGAAGGATGCGTGGCGGATAAATAAACGCCCAAATAGAGCAGCGGACCCGCGCTCCACCTGATGGCCTGAAGCGCGGGTGGGAGGGAGCCGGCCCGCCACCCGTCCCCAACCACCAGGCCAGAGCTCTTGACCCAGTTGACCCGGGCGGAGGAGGCTGCCAAGTAGACGGCTTGGCAGGCCTCCACCCGCGCCAGATCGCCCGGGTCCTGGACCACGAGGAGCACGTCATCGGCGTACGCCAACAGGACCAGCCGCAGCTCCGGCTCTCGGAGCACCAACCCCGTCAACCTCCATCGCTGTGGGCAAAAAGGCCACAAGAGGGCTCAGTGCGCCAGGTCCCATGACCTGGGACTTTCCAGGGTTAACTGGCTGGGGCTGGAGGAAGGGCAGGCTGCCCCAGAGGCAGGGGCTGGCAGGCAAACCTCAGCTCAGAGTGGGGGGGAAGGATGCTCGGTGCACCTCCCCTCGGAGGTCTGACCCTCGGGAGGCGGATTTCTCTGTGTACCGGGTGGGGGCAGGACGGCCCCTGCGGAGTGAATGCCTCGTACCCCTGGAGGTGGATGGTAGGAAGGTGACGGGTTTCTGGGACACGGGGGCGGAGGTGACGCTGGCCCGACCTGACATAGTGGCCCCAGACCGTATGCTACCCAACACTCAGCTGACCCTGAAGGGCATAGACGGGTCCCTGTTTAAGGTGCCTGTAGCCAGGGTGCATTTGAAATGGGGGGCCCAGGAAGGTCTCAAGGAAGTGGGGGGTGCACCTGCACTTGCCCATGGAAGTGCTGATGGGGAATGACCTAGAGGAGTGGCCCCATGAATCCCAGCGGGCTCTAGTCACTGCCCATAGTCAGAGCCAGCGAGGGGCTGACAACCTGGATCCAGGGAAGGACTCCTGGCAGGGTCCCCAGGGTCCCATCCCAGTGGACACGGGGTCCAGTGAAGCTGGGACTCCGGACCTAGGCAAAGGTGGGGAGCAGGTCCCGATCTCTGCCCCAGCAGCTGAATTCCAGGCTGCAGTGCAGGCAGATCCCTCCTTGCAGAAGCTGAGGGACCAGGCTGGCCTCCGTGTAGCTTAGCCCCTGGGGCAAGGTGGCCAGGAGAGATTCCTGTGGGAGCAGGGATTCCTGTTCCGGGAATGGCTTCCCCCCCAGGAAGGTGAGGCCATGGAGGGTCCAGCGGCAGCTGGTAGTCCCCGACAACTATCGCCTCAAGCTGCTGTATTTGGCCCACGACGTCCCCTTTGCGGGCCACCGGGGGATCCGGAGCACACGGCTGAGGCTGCTCCAACACTTCTACTGGCCGGGGATATTTGCAGCCGTGCAGTGGTACTGCTGGTCCTGCAGCTCCTGCCAGAGGGGCGGGAAGGCCCAAGACAGGAGGAAAGCTGCTCAGGGGCCCCTACCCTGTATAGAGGAGCCTCTGGGCTTGCTGAGAGAGTTATGGGAGGGGAAGACCTGCCTGGATGGAGCGTTGGGGGTGGAAGATGTCCTGGCTTTCCAGGAAAAGCTCGCTGGGCTCACGGGCCCAGCCAAAGAGACCTGGGCCAGAGATCAAGGGAAGCGGAAGGGCTGGTACAGCCACTGAAGACAGGCCCGTGCCGCCACACCGCCCCCCCTCCCCCGCCCCGGAGCTGTGCAGCAACAGGACAGGGAAAGCTGGCTCCTGCAGGGCATTGCCGTGGCCGGCCTGAGTCAAGCGGAGCACCCATGCCCCAAGGCGGGTTCCTACACAGAGGACCCGAACTTCCCTAGGTCATGAGCAGTGTGACCCTGCTCAGTTCGCTCTTGGAGGGGGGAGAACTGTGACGTAGTGGGGGTACCTTGCTGGTTGCTATGCTGGGCAGTGAGTTGTCAGTGACCTCTGCTGGCTGCAACACGGCCCAGCAGGGCAGGGGATGAGTCATTATGCAAGGGGGCTTCGAAACTCGTCAGACAGGTATCTCCCATGGAGCGGAACAATGGAAAGGAAGGGGGCGAGGCCAGACCTGGCTGGAGGCAGGGCTGGGAGTGAGTTAGTTTCTGTCTGGGATCATGGAGGAGACGGCCTTGGGAAAGGGGCTGGAATTTAGGAGCCCAGTCTCCCGCATCTCAAGGGGGGCTGAGGCATCCTAGGCCCGGTTCCTGTAACCAGATGACATCTGTGCTGTGCTGTATCCTGGAGAAGCAATAAACTCCCTCTATTCTACTGGCTGGTGGAGTCTGTCCGTGCCATTACAGGGGTGCAGGAGTCGGGGGACCCTGATGCGCTGCCACAACTCCCCCTTGTAATGCAAGGTACTGCAGAGTTTTTTGAGCACTGGAGCCTTTCTCCTACCACTGCTGGAGATATGGGAGGGGACTGGGTGGCATCCTGCCTGGAAGGGTTGGAAGGTTGTTGCTATTTGCTGTCTTGGTGAGAATCCATGTTTGGTTCCCTGCTTCAGTAATATCCTTAACTTTAATCTGGTTTCTGGATCTTCTTGAGGCTTGGGGCCAAGCTGAATGATAGTTTGGGGGTCTGGAAGGTAGCACTCAGGCAAAATTGCTAAATTGCTGTGTGGTGGTTTACGTTCCATCTGGTGCTCTGGAGGTCTGGTCTTGGGGAGGATTGAAATGGCAATTGTCACTGCTTCGGTAGCTCCATTGCAGCTGGTGAGATAGAAAAGATCTGACTGAGATCTGTGTAGCTAAGTATCCTGCTAAGGAAAAATTGTGTGCGCTAAGATGGTAAATAACTGTCTCTCTCAGTATGTGACTGCCATGATCTCATCTTCCACAACAGAGGTAGGGAAAGGAATGGGTTGGGAGTGATATTCCTTGTCAAGCCTGACGGTACATGGGGGTATGGCCTTTACACTCACCATTACATTTATAGTACCCAAGAACATTGGTTCTTCTTTGGGTAATGTCCATGTGGGTGCTCCACTCTAGGTGTTGGGCTCATCCTGGCACCACAGGTCGGAGACTCGTCAGCTGTGGTTTAGCTGGACTGCGCATGTGCGACAAAACCGACCACGGCACTGGCACTGACACCAGCAATAAGACCAACACGGAGTCCGGCAGTACCAAGTGCTCCAGCACCACCCACAGCACCCTCAGAGTGCCTCATCGACATCAAGCTCGGCACCGATCACCATTGCGGCACTGAGCCCAATGGCACCAAGCTCACTCAATGCACTGGCACCGCAAACAACAGTGCTGCTTCCACCTGCATCTTCGGCACTGGTACAAGACATACCAGAGTGCCGTAGATGACCTTCTCCCACACTGGGGAAAGCCAAGCATAAGTCTAGGAGGATAACTACGCCCTCTCCTAGCCCGGAACCAGCAACACAGGCACTCACCACAATATTCACCATCACCACAGCGATACTGCAGGCACTCATTGTACGGGAGGAGTAGATCTCTCTCACCTAGATCACCCACATGATCATCATGTTCCAGGTATCAAGTGGCTCGAAGGTACTCGCCTGAATGTTCCCCAAGGAGGTATTACTATGACAGATACCATTGACACTGCTACTCGTTAGACCGATCTTGTTCTATGTCCCCTCATTGCCATCAGCAGCATTCACATAGCAGTATCAGGTTACCAACACCTCCTCAACCACCCACAAGATCACCTATTCCCTCAGGAGATGCACCTGTTCTAGTACGACAACCAGAGGCAGAAGAAATACCGACATCGGAACACACCCAGTTCCAGGCGGAGTCCCCGACGGATCAGTCGTCTTCCTCTCTGGACGATGCAGTCTTTCCTGGTGACTCTCTTCCCCTACAGATGATATTGGGCAATTACATGACCTGTTTGAGAGTGGCAGAGACACAAGTGCAACTGGGTGAAGTACAACAGAAGCAACACCATCACAAATCTAGAATGGCATTACCGTTAGACGATACAATCTTGGAAATTGCAAATGAAATTTGGCAGACACCAGTTTCCTCCCAAGCCATGCATAAGAGTGCGGACAAAGTATTTTGTTCCCTGTAAAGGGATGGAATTCTTATTCACGCACCTGCAACCTAATTTGTTGGTGGTTGATGCTGCTCAACAAAGAGTCAAGACACCCCAATACAAAAATGCCACCTCCAATAAAGAGGCTAAATGTTTAGACCTCTTCAGAAGGAAAGTTTATTTGTCCGCCATGCTAACCCTGAGAATGCGAATTATATTGCCCTCCTCTCCAATCATAACTTTGATAATTATAAAGTTAGTGATGCTCCTAAAATACTTACCCGAGGACAAGTGTCAGAAATTAAAATCAGTAGTCCAGGAGGGCTATACTGCCTCAAGGGCGGCCTTACAAATTTCCCTCGACATCGCGAACACAGTGGCTCGTACCACAGCAACTTTGGTGGTAATACGAAGATCTTCTTGGCTCCAGATGGCTTCGGTGCCCAAGGAACTACAAGCAAAGGTAGAGGATTTGCCTTTCGACAGGCAGAGTCTGTTTGCCGAAAAGACTGATCAAGTCCTCCACTCAGGCAAGGATTCAAGGACAACTCTGAGGACTCTTGGCATGTGCACACTATCGTACCACCACAAACGTTACACGCCGTATTATAAGCAAAGGCCTTTTTCATACTCCACGCCCAGATACAGGTGGTATGAACCAGAACAGCAGAAACCTTGTCCTCAGATGGGTAGGACACCCAACCCTCAAAATAACAGGCAGCCAGTTTGATGGTCTGGTCGAGGGACTGCAGACCATTCTCCTGAAATGTCACCCGGAATCACAGAAGCTGTTTGACCATTGTTTACGACTGTACCAACACAGGTGGTTTGCCATCACCACCAACCGTTGGGTCTGAGAACTAATAACATCTGGCTACATGATAACACTTCTCCCCCCCGCCCCCACACACAAAATACAAAGCCTTGTGCACACTCTTCCCATCAGCCCCCAAATCCCCAGACTTACCTGCCTGCAACTCATGGGGCATATGGCGGCCACGACTTATGTGGTGCAACACACGAGGCTGCATCTCAGATGCCTCCAACATTGGATAGCATCAATCTACCACCCAGGCAACCAGGACATTTGCAGGCTAGAGGTGGCACCCCTGATAGTGTGACACTCCCTGACATGGTGGGCCTCTTCTACCAACATGCTCTTGGGCATTCCCTTCCACCGGCCACAACCCATGATACATATTATGATGGATGTGTCTCTTCTAGGTTGGGGAGCCCACTGCGTGGGAGATCATGCTCAAGGTCAATGGACTGCACGGGAAGCTCTTCAACATATCAATCTCCTAGAGCTCAGGGCAGTATTCAATGCATGCAATATATTCCTACCCACAATTCATGGTCATACTAGTCAAGTCCTTACTGACAACACGACCACAGTTTACTATATCAACTGTCAGGGTGGCGCCAGATCCAAATCCCTCTGCTCAGAAGCCACACGGCTATGGAACTGGTGCATTCAGCACGGCATCAACATCATTGGTACATACCTACCTGGCAAGGACAATACCATTGCCGACACCCTCAGCAGGCGCTTCTTTCTTCAGCATGAGTGGGAACTCAACTGAGACGTAACATACTTCCAACAATGGGGGTACCCATTATAGACCTATTTGCCACAATCTCAATGTGAAGTGCCTGAAATACTACTCCAGAGCAGGGCTGGGACCGAAGTCCCTCGGGGACGCATTCCTGCTGGATTGGAGTCACCACCTTCTCGATGCCTTTCCGCCAATTCCACTTCTGAAAGTACTGGAGAAGATGTCCATAGACAGAGCCACAGTCATACTTATAGCCCCATTTTGGCCCAGGCAGACATGGCTTCCCCTTCTCATGCAAATGTACCTACAACCTCCATACCACTTGCCAGAACGACCTGACCTTCTGATACAATGAGGGCTGGCAATGATGCACCCTCAGATCAATCGGCTACACCTCACAGCCTGGCTCCTAGCTGGTTCCACCGAGCAGAAGTCATCTGTTCTCAAGAGGTGAAGCACATGCTAATGCACAGTAGACACTATTCTACACTAACAACTTACCTTTAAGTGGCGTCGATTCCACACCTGGTGCCCTGCCAATAACCTCGATGAATAGGGATAGAAAGTACATCGTATCCTGGACTATGTACTACAACTTCAGCACTTGGGCCTGGTGTTACCGACCATCAGAGTTCATCTTTCAGCAATCTCTGCCTTCAGACAACCAATAGAGGGCTACTCAGTATTTGCTCACCGCATGACCAAATGACTTTTAAAAGGTCTCGTGAACCTATATCCGGTGCTATGGGACTTGGAGCTAGTCTTGGACACTCTCACGTACCCACCATTCAAATCCCTAGCCACCTGTGACATGGCTACACTCGCGAAGAAAGTCATCGTCTTGCTAGCTATCATGTCGGCATGTCAGGTGGGTGAGTTGGCTGCGCTCTCGGTTGCTCCACTTACACTCTGTTTACCAGCCACGGAGTAATACTACAATCCCACCCTAACTTCTTACCAAAAGCGAACTCGAATTCCATGTCAATGAGCCCATAATACTCCCAACCTTTTATCCCAAACCACATGCCTCTTGCCATGAAGCCCGACTACATACCTTGGACGTGCATAGAGTGTTGGCTTTCTACCTTGAGAGAACATGTCCCTTCCAACGGTTACGTCGGTTGCTATGCATGGACGAACGAACTAAAGGCCAACCCTTAATGTTGCAGAGTATTTCTAAACGAATTGTGAAATGCATCGTATGATGCGACTCATTACGCAATAAGCCCATACCAACCTCAATGAAGGCTCACTCCACTAGAGCGATGGCCACGTCGCCAGCCTTCCTCAAAGGAGTCCCGTTACAGCATATCCACTGTGTGGCAATCTGGTCCTCGGACATAACGTTTGCAAAACATTATGCTATTGACACTTTTGTTCGTGACTTAGCACTGGCCTCCTCAGTGCTCTCCACGGCACAGATCATAATTCCGATCCCACCATCATAGACCAGGCTACTGCTCTGTACTTGCCTAGAGTGGAGCACCCACGGGGACACTACCTGAAGAAGAGGAAGTTACTCACCTTGTGCAGTGACGATCTTTTGAGGTGTTGTTTCTCTCCCCCCCCCCCCCCCCGCTTCCAAGTCTCTTCTTTGTCTTTCAGGAGCAACCTGATTAGGAGGAACTGGCGGGAGCTGGACCACGTGCAGACTCACAAAGGGCACGCGATGCCGCCACGCATGCACGGACCGGCTGACCCACGGCTGACAAGTCTCCGACTTGTGGTACCAGGACGAGCCCAACACCTAGAGTGGAGCACCCATGGGGGGGGGGAGAGGGGGAACACCTCGAAGAACCGTTGTTACTGCACAAGATGAGTAACTTCCTCTGCCTATTGAGGTCTGCCCTTGAATCATCCTGCCAGGTAGGTTGGAGTGGTAACCTTGGTTGGGTAATAGCTTAAAATAAAGCTTCAGCCTTCACAATTAATTGCACTGTAGTTTGTCCATGTTAAAAATTAGGTTAGTATATTTTCTACGTAAAACTCAAGTACAGCTGTATTCCAGAACCAGTTATAATGAAAATATTGATGGTAACTAATTGACTTCACATCTTCTAGAATCATGTGCATGTGATGAGGTGGACCAGAGGCCCTCTGCTGGAGCCCTCATGGTTCCACCACATGCTAGGTAAGGAGCAGCGGAGCTAGGTCCTTCTAGTGGCCTAAAACTGCAGGGAACAGACAACCAGTGCCTATATTAAAAAGATGACTTGAAGACCAGAGGCAGTTCATTCTCATGGCTCCATGGTGCACCATGGACAGCTCCGTGCCGGCAGGGACTGGGGAATTGAAGTGCTCCTGACTGGCTGTTGGACCTGAACATAGGTGAGCTACGGATGAAGCATCATTGAAGGCTAGGGCTATGGAAAAGTGGCCCAGGGAATTGAAAGCAGTTGAGATAAAGGGGCAAGGAGGTATATAGGTGCTATTCTTAGGGTCCCTGTGCTGGGACTTGGAGTAATGGGTGTGTCCCCCTGCCCTTCCTGCCCAGGACATTGGGAAAGCTTACAGTTGAATAGCAATAAATGCTCAGAAGGGAATAGAATTACTTAGCGACCCAGCTGGAGACCTGGGGCCAGAACAGACCAGAGAGGGCAAAATCATTGCATCCAAGCCAGGAGGAGACCCTGAGGGTACTGCCTGATACCAGGAGTGGGACTCTTTAAAGACTGCAGATGCACTTGAACGAGTGGTGGGTACCAGGCTCTTCCATTGCAAGTAGCAACTCTTGTTTCTCACTTCAGCAGAAAACCATCCCAGCATTCTATAGTGTATGAATCCTTGTGAAATAGCTAAATGAAGCTGTATTCTTGTGATCTGAAAACTTTTTTGTTTCAGCAGCTGGGGGAAGACTTGAGGTAATGAAGTAATTCTTGGAATTGAACAAAAAGTTATAACTTCACTTCCCACATAAGCACACATGAAAGAGTAAACAGTTAATCTAGATAAATAGCACTCCAATGAAAGTGAGTAATATTGCAAAATCACTGGCAGTCTATAGGAGTCAAGTATGATCTTTAAGAAACTTCATTATGTTTACATAATGGACGTTAGAAACGTGCTTGAAACTTTCCCATAAGTAAGAATCTTCTGCTTTAAGAATAAGATTACTTTTATGCTCCTGGTTGTACATTAGCATCATCTGTCATTATGCTTCAATATATTAGAATGTATTTAATAAGCTCCATATAATGTTTACATTTCAGGGCTACAAGATGACTTGTGTTATTTGTTATTACATAAAGTTCCTATTCATGCCATATGAAATACTCCCATTGCTTAATCTGTCGTGATCTTCACCAAACAGTGTGACTGCATCTTCCCTAAGATGTGAGAATTAAATTGATCAATGAACTGATAAAAACAATGCAGCTCCTTTTTTCTTGTATTTGTGAAAATTATAAAAGGGGTGCTTGGGGAAGTGAAGAAAGGGAGGTGTTGGCTTGAATCTGAGCCACTGCAAAAAATCCGGAGGCTAAAACTGTAACAGTCTAAGAGCCCTCCATATTCAATATGTGTTGGTTTTTGTTTCCTCATCCAGGTCTCATAAATAACTGACAATTGAAAGTCTATATATCTGGCTGCTGTTTTACATGTCAAAGTAACTTAAACAAAAACAAAAAAAAAAATCAAAGATGAAACTCAGTGGCTTAAAGTGAGGTTGTTTTAAAGTACTGCAAAAAACTTTGTAATAGCTCTTATAAAAAAAACCTTCAAACAAAGGCTTTTATTTGTTTCCCTGATGAGTTGTGATGGATAGGAGTGCTGGTCAACACTTGGTGACTAAAGGGTTAAACACAGCTACCAAATAAAATACATTTGAAAGCAAATAAATCCTCCCTGCACATCTCCATAAAACTCTCATAGAAGATAGAGGTAGCCTTTCATCCTTCTCACAATGTTTCTGGGGAGGCCTGCCTTATTCCATCCTCCACGGACAGGACACATTTCCATGCTACATCAGCAATAAGTGATCTGGCATCATTGCAGCATTAGGTCCATGCCTCTGGCCACATTCAGTCAACTTCTGCTCCATTATTCTGTGTGAGTCGGAGAAGACTGATATCGTGCATGGCAAGCTGGATGAAGCAGGAGAAGCTATGTTACTGAGGCAGTACACTGCCATTGGCTCATCTCCCCCCCCCCCCCCCCCCCCCAACAAAGCATGGTGTGAGCCCCTGCCCTCCCACCATGTCCGGACTTCCTCCCCGTGCAGGCTTCTGTGGAAAGGAAAGTTGGGCACTCCTGATTAGCAGGAAGTGCCAAACACACATAGTGTCTGCGTGAGTCCCTGCCATGCCCGGCCGCCATGCCCGGACCCCTTCCTTAAAAGCATAACTTTCCTTGAACACAAAAGACGCCTATTGTCTTAGACAGATGTTCTTTTATGCTAAGAGATTAGGTTCTACACTCCCCAATGTATCTCCTGTACAGTCTGCCCTTCACTTTTTTTCATTATAGTGGGTGCAATAATGGGCCTGTTGCCTACTATCCTGGCTCCTTCAGCTGTTCACACTTTTGCCTTCAGGTCTGTGATAGCCAATTGGGATGACATGTGCAATGGGCAAATGCAGTGGACAGTGCACAATTAAATGCATGGAGGAAAATGATGCTGAGGAGATGTCAACAGTGCATGAGGAGAGCATGCAGGTAATGTGAACTCCAGACACAGGAGGACAACTTGGGCTTATAGGGCAGCAAACAGAGCTACTGATATGCCTGGTAGTCACACAAGAGGCAGATAGCATGGGCTGGAGGGGTGCTCTGTGCTGAACCACATGCCCTCCTCGCCAAGCCTTTGTCTACACAGCACCGTTATTTCAGAATAACTGATAGAATTGGAAGGGACCTCGAGAGGTCATTGAGTCCAGTCCCCTACCCTCACAGCAGGACCAAGCACTGTCTATATCATCCCTGACAGGTATCTCTGTCTAGCCTGCTTTTAAATATCTCCAGTGATGGAGAAGTTATTCCGAAATAAGAGTGCATATACACAGCAAGCCATTATTTTGAAATAATGTTGAACTGGAGGACTTCTTACTTGGACTTCTGTAACGCTCATTTCACAAGGAGTAAGGGAAGTCAAAGGAAGAGTATTCTTCCTTTGACTTCCTGCTGTGTAGACAATGCCTAAAGCCGAATTAAACTATTTTGACTTCAGCTATGCAATTGACATAGCTGAAGTTGCATAGCTTAATTCAACTTTTGCCCTGCAGTGTGGACGTACCCCCCACTTCAGAGCCTTCTCTCCCAATGTGGGGGAGGGGAAGTCAAGGGCAGCCTTCCACTCAACCTCCAGGGATGTCTCCCAGAACAGAAGGCTGTTAGTCTCACACCAGTGATAATTGAAGAGGTGAGGGGATTGTAGTGTAGACCAGGCCTAAGCTTCATATGTTACTAGCACCCAGAAGATGTATATAATTCCTATGTACAACCTCTGTTCTCCTAGTGAAATGCAGGGATATTTGGGATGAAACAATGCAAGACTTAAACCGTAAACAATAATATAATACAAAGCAGTTTTTATATAAAAAGTGAAGAATCACGATTTCAACTGGAATTCCAGGGGCTATAGTTTAATACACCGTAAGGACCCAAGATGAAAATTGACCAGCACATTGAAGCTAAGCCATCCTCCCCTGCCAACACTGCAATGGGATATTTTGTGAAGTCAGGATATTATTTTTACACCACTTCAATAAATCACGCTTGCATCTGCACAGTGTTCTCTAACTGCTTGCTTAGATACTGGTATAATGCTGAGGTATTGATTTAATATGGATAGGAGAAAGACCATCCTCCACTGAATCACCATCCCCATTTCCTAAAGTACCTACTGATTTCCTTGGCACCTGTGAGTCTTCTGTCCCAGACCAACAACCCTCAAGATCAAAGTACAGGCTGGCACTGCTGCAGGCACTCCTTTTGGATCATCTTAATAGCTTACACAATAAATGGGAAACAAATGTTTTTCCCCTTGATTTTTATTGAGGGAACACATAAAACAGAACCAGAGCAGACAATATTTCTTGCTAGCCTAATATCTTACCAGGCTCATTGCAAAGCTAATAAGCTGCAGCAATCCCATTGATAAGCATATCAATGCACAATCACGTTAGATTCAACTGTGTTTTTTATTGGAAGAAAAAAATGTGAGAAGTTTCACTTTGCCACAGGATAACACTGATTCTGCTTGAGGAACTATTACTGCACACGTGAAAGGGTTCAATCTTTAGATAATTGGTCAGGAACATTTCTGGCTCCCTATTAATTTCTGGGCCAAGCTCATAACCCTAGTCTTAACCTACTATTATTTATCTGTGTTGTACTATTGATAAGAGCCCCAACATAAACTGGGTCTTTATTTGCTATGAGTCATATACATTGCTGGAGACAGTCCTTGCACCAAGGAGTTTGAAGTGTAACTATATTAGGAGGGGAAAAAGAGGTTGGAAGAAAGGAAGTATTAATTCAATTTTAAATATGTGAAATAGAGGCTCAAGGCACATGACACATGAACACAGCTGTGCTCCACAGAAATGCTGCACCCAACTGAGTGGGACATTCTTGAGTCTTTCTTGGTATGGATCTTAGACCCTGTCTAGTCAGGGTCTATGCCTTCAGGTGACTGTGTTTAATCCGATATAGATGCAAGGCCAATTCTTTTTGTCTCCAGTAACTATACATTCCCATGGAGATCATGAGAGAGAAAGGCATAATAGCAAGAGGAGGAAGAAAGGCCATGGAGAGTGGGGGGGGGGGGGAAATCTGGCCTTCTGGAAAGAGAAGATCAAATGACTGTCTAAAACAAATATATTGATATTTACAGTGTTTTAGCTGCGTTGATCCCAGGATATTAGAGGACAAGGTGAGTGAAGTAATATCTTTATTGGACCAACTTCGATAAGTTGATATTGTCATGTAGTATCCTTCTGGTGGTTTCTGTTGGTGCTGTACAAGTGATAGGCATTGTAGAAATCTGATTAGTTACATTGGATACCAAGCTGCTTCTAGCCCTTACAAATCCATGTAAAGACCTCTGACAAAGAAGTCTGAGGTTTGGCAGACTCAATGAGCATGAATAAATATTTTCTGGCGTGAACCTATCAGTTCCCTTTAGTTTAGGTGATGCATACAGACTGAGAGCAAGAGGTAACAGGAACTGTTGTCCCCTTTTCAGTGATCAAAACTTTAACAGCAGTGTGAATGGCCAGCACCCTTCAAAGTGAGTGCATAAATTATCATTAACGTTCTCTGAAGAGAAGTCCATTACTTTGTAATTGCTGAAGTTTTAAACTTTGAAAACTTACTACAGAAAACATTGCTTCAGTTGAAAAAAGTGAATTGTTGGTTAAAATGAAGATTACTCGAAGTAACTTTAAAATATTACAACTTACTTGTAAAGAAAGCCATGTATTGTTTCTGTTCTGAGACTTTTGTCCAGAAGGCGATTTTATAATTAAATAAATTATTAATTTTTCTTCAAAGTGCATGATTGACTGTTTTCCTCTTCAACTTGTGCGCTATAAAATAAGATTAATGATGCTAATTTTTGGGTGGTTATAATACACAAGTTTAACAAGTCCTCTTCTGTAACAAGCAGAGGATTGCCTTCACTCAGATCTCTCTAACATATACCCTGCATCATTAATCTCCTTTATTGGTTCTGGATTATCAGAAACCTGGTGTAGGTGTGATATACAAGGAAAAATCTGATGTAAGTCTATTGAGGTCAGTTCCAGTCTATCTTGCTCTAATGCTCTGTTGATCTGGGAAGTCCTATTTTGGATTCATTTAGGTATGAAAAGTCAAGTTTAGCTCCATGTTGTAGTAAAACTAGTTTGGGTATTCATCTGACATAGAACAAATAGAGTGTGTGTGTGTGTGTGTGTGTGTGTGTGTGTGTGTGTGTGTGGTTTGTGGGAGGAGAGTTGGAACAGCATAATCCAGGTTCATTAGAGAAGAATGTATTGCTCAAACTCAAGGTAGTTACAGTTCACCAGTGCTCTAGCCAGAAATTCTTATTTATTGTCCATTAGAAAATATAAGCCTAACTTTTCAAAAGTGGTTAGTAATTTTTGGCCATTTCAGCTTCTGGGTGCCAAACCTAAGACCTCTCCAAGGTGCCTTTGTTTCGTAGTGTGGCTGCTCAACACTTTCTGAAAATCAGGCCCTTACAAGATGCCTGAAATTGGGCATTTTTTGGACACTCTAAGTCCGATGGTAAAATTCTCCTAATTGACTTAGGAGTCCAATTCCAACTGAAAATCAATGGGCTTAAAAATTTAGAAAATGTCACTTAATCACTTTTAGCCTAAATTAGATTAGTGTTCGTGTGCATAAGTTAAGAAAAGACCTAGATTGACAGACTAAAAGTGTGTTTGTTTATAAGAGTAAAGCTGAAACTGAAGAGATTGGAACGTGATGTAAAGTACCAAGAGAAACAAAAGGGAAGCGTGGAAAAAGATAGGCAAGAGTGTGTATGACATCTTAAACTAGTTCAGAAGAGCCTTATGTTGGTAGAAAAGTTCAAAAACACTACTTTTTAAAGAAGATGTGAGGGGATGGGGATGAAGTTTAGGTTATACTGCTTAAAAATGATGGCAATGATTCGTAAGAATCATTTACATAAGCATTCCACTATGTGTACAGTTTGTACCTTCAGTTAGCACTCATCTTTACATATAAAAATCACTATACTCCTTGAATTTACTCTATTTCTAAACTAAACTTTCTACACCAAACTTTCACTATGCACATGAGTATAATGTACTCATCATGGGCAATGTAAATTCTTTGAATTGTTGGTGAGGTATATATAGTATTTAAAAACTGCATTAGTCTGTTACGGGATTCAGAGCTAGCATTTTTTGTGGAATGAATGGTTAATTTTCGCCTGTCAATATTTCTGTTAAATATACTATTGAAGTTCATCCAGTCAATTATGTAAGCTATTTTGACAGACCATGTTTCAAATTGCATGTAATCATTTTAGCTGTAAAGTTCTTGCTATGTGTGAATCTTTTACTGTATTCACTGCAGAAACCTTAAACCTTGCAAATTACTGTGTTTTTGTTTGTTTAAAAAGAAATCTGAGCACGCACACTGAAAACTGGCTTGGCACAGGAAAACTTCTGCTTAGAAAATGTGTTTATGCTCAGGACAAGGCTTTTAGGAGTTTGTATATAAATCTTAAAACACTCAGGGTGGGGACTTACCCCAATGCAGAAGGACCAACATGAGACCTATGCACCATTTAAGTCCCTAGGGGACACACTTTTATATGCAGGACTTCCTGGAAAAAAGTTGATGTGCAGATGGACAGTCCTGTAGTTGTGACTTCTTAGGAGTCATAGAAATCTTAGTGTAGAGGTAAACTGACTTAGTGGTAAGTCAGTGAACTCTTCAAGATATATGTATCTAAAGCTTTAACCAAGAAGTGCTTAATGACTGAGCTTTGGCCAATTTGCTTGGACAAGAAGTTTAACTTTTAAGAAACTTACTAGTAGCTGCTTGCTTCCTTCGTATTTCAGTCAGTGCAATAGGTAGCTACAGCCAAAGATGTGCAAATCCTGAAAAGGGTCTTTTTGCGCTTGCGCGCGCTCTCTCTCTTTCTCACACTCACACTCACACTCACACAGTCAGTGATGAAGATTATTAAAATTTTTAGTTTTTAATCAGTTATTTAATCAGCTCGTGTGTACAACTGCCTTTTCTTAAATGTTTCACCCCTGCCCCACAAAACACATAACAGTTAGCATTAATTGGCAAACAGGCCAAGGACTGAATGGCTCATGGATTTTATATACTACCTGTTGTTTTTAAAGTTACAGACTAACATGGCTACCTCCTGAGACTTCTACATCAGGTCACTGTTGAACTGTACATTGACTGATGGATGTGTGATTGGGAATGAGTTACTGCTGCCTGTGGCTATTTGAATTTCTAGCAGTGTTAGCTGGATATTTTCCACACTGCAAGCATCAAATTAGCTGTGCACAAAAGTCACTTCAAAGCGTGAATTTACTAATGAATAGTGCTTGAATAGAAGACCTGAAAAATGGAGACATCTGTAGAACACCTGGTTTTTGAAGCTGGCTGTTTCTTACCAGAATATACTACTTTCCGTGGTTATGGGATATGATACCTTTAATTCCAAGCTTTTGTTTTTAGGAGCTTTGTAGCTTATGTCTAACCTTAACTCTGAATTTCCTGACTACTACTTAGCCAGTGAAATCTCAGCCATACCACTGTAATAAGATAAGGTTTTGTGTTTTAACTTGGTAGTAATGCTCATGTCAGGATTCATGAATTATTCCTTCAGCATGACTAAAAGTTAAGTGCCTCTTCATCTGCATGTACTTTACACAGAAGAGCCTCCCTCCTTAACTGAGTATTTTATATTGCAAAGAGGTTACAATGGATTAACTGCAAGATAATGTGAGATAAAAGAATACTTTTCAGCTGTCCACACTGTGAGATCTGTTATGCTCGATAACAAAATGAGATTTAGTTTTTGCTCTGACTTCGGTCTGCTCGGTTTTCAGACACACACACAGTTCTGCAGTGATGGTGCGGGTTTTTTTTTTTTTTTAAACGCCACTATTTAGGAAAACTGACTCCATCTGCTTGCAATGGACATATATAACCAGACTCCTTTTTTTATGAAACTATGTATATTTGGAATACGCCATCAAAGTACTGTGACTGAGAGCACTTAAATCTACCAATATCTGAAGATAACAGAATTAATGTGAGCTGAGCACTTGTGTGCGTCTCTATTTCTGCACAGCATCTTTTGGAAACTGAATAATGACATTCAGATGTATACAAGCAGAAGAGAATGATATAGCGAAATCTGTATCACTGGTGTACTTAGACACCAAGTTCTTTTTTTCCCCTTTTCTCTTTTCAAAAGTCTGGTTTATTTGGAAACATTTATCCTGGTTACTAATGGAGTTTGATTAGTTTATTTCTATGCAAAGAATCAGGGTAGTCAAATTCCGATACTGGCTGTTTTTTTTTTTTTTTTAATCCAGGATGTTTTTTCCTTCTAGTTTGTTGCATTAATAGCTGTTCATTGCTGCAAGTAAGAGCCTGAATTCAAAAAACAATTTTTTTGTTTTTCTCTATTCTTTACAGATAAGCTCTGACTGGAGGTGTCAGGGCTGCGTACTGGGCAGTACCATCACAAAAATATCAATGGTCATCTCTCAAGATTTTATAATGCCACCCATCATTATAGTATGAGAATCTTCTCATGTTCTCCCCCATGCCTTATGAAAGTTGACTTATGAATAAGAATAACTTAAAAATGCTTTATGCAAAACATGTCCTATAACATCAGTTTTAGTGTTACAATCTGCTGAATGTATGTATCCTATTTTTGTGCATGTATCATTCTTGCATGTGCAGGTAGAACGATGAAGTGTGAATCTGTTTATAGTTCTAAATGTGTTAATGAGGGCTGTTAGTGATACTTCAGGTGATACTCGGTACTCAAACGAACGACTTCTGAAAGGTCATGTTCATCCTCTAAACCCAAATTCTGGTTGGTCCTAGAAAGATGTGTGACCATGCCACCTGGTATGGGAATCCCTCTTGAACCTGGTATTTTTCCATGGAAATAAGGGATGTGGGACAGTCTGTTTAAGCAATGGCAAAGTCTTTGTCTTCAACTGGCCTTTGAAATGTCCATGCTCTAAGAGGACATAAAGAACTTTGAAGAAGTTGTAGACCCAAGTCAAAGTAGAAGATCAACTCTGGCTGGAAGTTTTTACCCAAATAAGAACAGCTGTTTAGGGTAAGAATTTGTAATAAGTTTCTTAGGGTATGTCTAGACTACAGGTTTTTGTCGACAGAGGCTTCTGACCGATACTGTTGACAAAGCCTCTCTCGAAAAAGAATGTCTAGACTACAGACAGTTCTGTTGACAAAGCAAGCCGCTTTTTCGACAGTCTAGATGCTCTTTTTTGAAAAAGCAGAGTGTGGATGCAATAGTGCCCTTTTTCGACTTAACTCTGTCGAAAAAAGGCGTTATTCCTTGTAGAATGAGATTTACCACTGTCGACAAAACTGCTGCGTTGTCGACTTACTATCACAGAACTTGGTGGTAGTGTAGACGCAGGTATAGTTTTGTTGACAAAAGTCCAGTTTTGTCGACAAAACCCTGTAGTCTAGACACCCCTCCCATGGATTACAACAAGTTGAGCATTTTTTGTTCATTTTAATTTAGTCCTTTACTCTGATCTCACTGTCTTCCCTTGCAATTGCTTAAATTTGACTTTTTATACTTAAAATGCTTTTGTTGGTTATTAAACTAGTAATTATCTGGGGGAGGAGCAGTCACTGTGCATATCTTTCATTGATAAAGTGGGTGGACCTTGTGAGTTTTCACTGTTAAAAGATTGACATAGAGTAAGATGGATTTATTCAGGGTTTTGGTCTCTTTTGGGGGGCTGGTTCAGTGTCTGTGTTGCTACCCCCATCTCTGTGCCTTGTCTGGTATAGACCAGACGATCTGGTCTAGGAGGATAGGGAGGTGGAGGAGTGTGAGACCATGAAGGTGGGCATCAATGGTGTGATTATCACACCTGGGGACGACCCCAAGGGGACTTCTGTGGTAAACCACAGACCTTCTTAAAAACATGAAGATAATACAGTTCCAGGAAAGCATCTTCTCCATCTGAGAACTTTAAGCATTTTAGCTAGTTTTACATGAATGAAGAAGTGCAGCCAACAGCTTTCTTCACAATCCTGAACCAATATAAATGATTTAAAAAAAAAATAAATTTACACAAATAAAAATATTAAATGCAGGGGCTGGCCTAAACCTAGCTTGTGTACCTGAATGAAACTAACAGGAAGTAATCTCTGAGTTCAGCTAGGTACTGCTTTGTTCAATTCATTAACCAGAAGTCTTACTAACACAAGCAGCTGTCCCTGATGATATGCTGTACCGTGCCTTTTATATTCTGGATATCTTAGCATGTTTCAAAGCAATTGTTAATACAATGACTGTATAAGAAGTCAATGTATGACCATGTATCCTTAATCAGATCTACTTGGAAATATTGGACAGGGCACGAGATCATCCCCACTAGTCTTCTAGAGAAATTCCTTTCAGATGAGCAGAGGCAGTCAAATGGGAACTCGTTGCATAAAACCTCTCCTCTGAAGGCTAAAGCAGTATGAAGAAAATTTTGTAAATTCTCCCAAATGAGGTGTCTACTTTCATCAATTTCAGGGTCTCTTAACATATTGCGGGTGGCGGGGGGGCAATTCCTGCTCCTATTGATGTCAGTGAGAGGTTGGCTGTTGATTTGGATGGGAGCAGCAGACGGTCCCAAATGAAGCAATGCCTAGAATCACATATTCATTTTACAGTTGAGTGGCACCCAAATCCCAGCCATATAAATACTAATGAATAGAAAGGGAGCTACAACTGAGAAAAACCAGCTGAGCTCCATCTTCTCACCACGGTTTGCAAAAAGGCTCTAATATTTGTGAAAAGGCTCTAATATTGTCTTTTTCCTTGTCACCAACCTCTCAAATGTCTTATAGCATCTTTTCTCTCAGCTTTGCTATAATTATAACTAGGTATGTAATTCTGAATATTCTGTGTAAATCATACCATTAGCAGATAGCAGACTGCTTCTCCCTAGCCTTTAGTGGCCCCAAAGGCCAGGCATAGCTAATTTCAGGCTGTCTCCTTTAGTAATTACTGTGGTAATTTAAGGACTAGCAGCCAGAAGACAAATTCAGATTTGCACTGAGACCCTAAGACCAAAGACAAACATGGAATTGCTTGCAGGTAAACATAGGCTAGAGTAGAAAAGAGTGAAAATTACTGCAGAAAAAGGAACCCTTTAAAAAAATCAATTATAGACAGGAAGTGTGGGTGTAACTTGTGTGTATCTACTTCCGGCTTGTACAACAATACCAAAGATTTTCTCTCCATCACTCCTAAAAAGAAGTGGAAAGTAAGGTGGGAGTTCAGTACATCTTAGCATTACAAGAACAATAATCAAGGCTGTTTACCACTTCAGTAATGTATGCTTCTTGTGGGAGAGGGAAGGGGAAACCTTTCTGACATTGGGGAGTAAATAACCTTAAAATGGGCTATCACTAAACAGCTGATTGAGTTATAATTGCCAATGCCAAATATCATTTATGTATTCATCAGAAGTGCGATAGATCATACAGGAATCTTTCATTTTAATTTAAGACAAACATTAATTAGGTCTTTGGCAGTTCAAATTGTCTTCTGTAGAAGAACAATGAGGAAAGGTAGGATTTCTTTCCTTTCTTTCAGAGCAAACATTTTGAAAATGTATACACTTATATACACATCTGCATTGAGATCTTCTTCCCCCTCTTCAGGACTCTGAAAATAGTACTGGCCTAGCAGCTGCTTTAATGTTTCTTTAATGAGAAGGAAGAGCTGATGGACTGTAGTTTATCCGGGAAATAACTTTCTTTCTATTTGAGTGCATTGCTTTTTATGCCCAAATTGTGTTTTTAATTAAGAGTGACCTAGAGATTTAGCTGGTAAAATTTTATTCAGATAAGCTGCAAAAAACAATGAACTGCAGGATTTAGTAACATGTTTTTCTCCTATCTTTCCAATCGCCCACGTTTCCCCCTTAAGTATATCCTTCTGTTAACAATAAAGAAAACAATCTTTTTTTTCTTGGTTTAAAAAAAAAAAGTAAGCTTTTCCACAGTGATACAAATATTGTTGATATTGCTGGCAAAGTAATTCACCAGTGGCTCATTTCCATCCGCTTCTATTTCACAGCAATTGTAAAATAAACCACTCGTAGCACATGCTGTTAATCTCTAGTCCCTGGGGTGTAACTGCTGTTACACAGTATGGGTCGTGTGCTAGCTAAAGTGTGCATTAAGAAGGTAGAAATTAATAGTACTAGCACTGATTCTAAGCTAAATGGTATTCAATGGGCAATGTAATTCCTTTAATAGCCTCATACCAATATATTGTCTTGCAGGCTTTTTTTTAATTTCTGATTTTCTACAATAACAAAAGTAAATGCAAATTCTTTTTTTACATGTCACTAAGGTCTGTAGACAAGACATATAGGACAGGGCTGCACATGCTTGTTGGTTGTCCGTCTTTTTTTTTCTTTACATAAATGTTTGCTTCAGTTTTCAGCACTGGTGGTGTGCTGCTGTAACACTGTACTATAGTATAATATGTTTGCATGATGTTAAGAATGGACTAACTCATGCTTTTCTTGCTTGTGCTACTAATCCCAATAATTCAATGGAACACCTTGTGCAAATAGGATTCAGTCCTAAATCTGCATGTCTCCAAATTTGTAAATATACAAAAAATTGCTAGCTCTCTAACTAAAGCTTCCTTTCAGGAGATGGAGGAGATGATGATAATTGATGATAAAGCACAAAGTTCTTTTTTTGTTTGTTTTCCATATATTTTTTGGGGGGGCAAAATTGTCATTAATCAGTGCTTAATCTTATCAAGCAGCTTCCCCCCCCCCACTTTTTATTTGACTGCTTTTATTTTTCATGCTATTCCTTAGGTTCCTTTAATTTTGGTCTATATAACACATGCAGCGATGGAGTCTGATAGGAAGCGGTGACAGAGGCAGGGAATCAAGATGAAGAATGTGTATGTGAAGCTGAGGATATTCCTCCAGGGGAGGGAGCTCTACTTATTAGAAAGAGACAAGTAATAGTTATGGGGGGATTCAATCACTGGAAACAGCTTGGTTTGCGATGATTGGGAGAACTGCAGGATGACTTGATGAAAAGAAACACCCACCCACCTCTCGGACTTCAATAGGAGCAAAGATTGCAGAACTCTTGAGACCTCTAGATAGACTTACCTATAGTGCTGGAGAAGAGCTGGAAGTCCTGGTACATGTAGGTACCTATGACACAGGGAAGAAGAGAAGAGGTCCTGGAGGCCAATTTTAGTGTGGTAGGTAAGAGATGGAAGTCTAGGAGTATAGGCTCATGCACTAAGCTCCACCGGCCCCACGTGTGGTTCTACCTGTTGATGTTACACGTATGTACAAATGCTAGAAATCTAAATAAGATGGGTGAATTAGAGTGCCTTATATTAAATGAGGATATTAGCTATCATGGAAACTTGATGGAATGAGGATAATCAATGGGACACAGTAATAGCAGAATACAAAATATATCTGAAGGACAGAGCAGGTCATGCTGGTGGGGGAGAGGAGAGTAGCATTTATGTGAAAGAAAGTGCAGGATCAAATGAGGTAAAAATCTTAAATGAAGCAAACTTTACCATAGAATCTCCATGAGTTCCATGATCTAACAGTAATATTGCAGTAGGAATATATTAATGACCACCTGACCAGGCTGATGACAGTGACCATGAAATGCTCAGGGAGATAAGAGCAGATAGATCTATACAGCAGTGTTATTTTGGAATAACTGCCAAATATTTCGGAATTACAAAATGTGCATCTACACAGCAATCTGTTATTTTGAAATAATTTGGGCAGACTTCTTGCTCCAATTTCTGAAACCCTCATTTCACGAGGAGTAAGGGAAGTCAAAGGAAGGGTGTTCTTACTTCAATTTCCTGCTGTGTAGACAGTGCCAAAAGCCTAATTAAGCTATTTCGAGTTCAGCTACAGAATTGATGTAGCTGAAATTGCATGTCTTAATTCGACTTTTGCCCTGCAGTACAGACAAAAATTAAAAAAAACTGAAAGGGGGATTTCAACCATCCGCATATTGACTAGATACAGATAGCCTGTATCCCATCCTATGGCTATCTCAACCCTTTCAAAAGATCCTGCTCATTTTTTGTGGAGTACAAGATCTTTCGAGAGGTGTTTTTTTTTTTTTTTTTTTTTCCTGAAAGAACTGCATCTAGACTGTGGTTTCACTTTTGAAATATCCATTTTTGAAAGAATGCGTGGCTGCCATTATGCAAATGAAGCACGAGAAATTCAAATCCCAGCTTCATTTGCAATTTCAACCTGTCTAATTTACATCCCTCTTTCGAAAGAGGGATGTAGTTTAGACATGCAGTTTCTTGACACCTTAAATGACTGCTTCTTGGAGTGACTATTCCTGGCATCTGTAAGAGGAGATACAATTATTGATTTAGTCCTAAGTGAGCACAGGATAGGTGAAAATAGAAGGACCTCTTGGTAATAGTGGCATTATTAAAGCCACAAGAGCAAACTATTCCACTGCATTGGAAGTAGGGCAAGAGACTACACTAGCTTAACCAGGAGATCTTGAATGATCTAAAAATAAAAAAAGAGCCTTCAAAGGTGGAAAATAGGTCAAATTAGAAGGGATGTATATAAACAAATATGCATGAACAAAATTAGAAAGGCCAAGGCATAAAACAAGCTCATATTAACTAGAGACATAAAGGGTAACAAAAAAATTCTACAAATATATTAGAAGCAAGAGGAAGACCAAGCATAGAAAGAGGGGGAAAAACAAAAACTGAAAATGTGGAAATGGGATAGGTATGTAATGACATTATTTTGGCTTTTACCAAGGAGAATGCTAGTAAAAATGGGGTAGGTTCAGAAATAAAAATTGGAAAACAAGTTAAAAATTACTTAGGCAAGTTAGGTGTCTTCAAGTCACTAGGGCCTGACGAAATGCATTCTGGAATACAGGGTTTGCAGATGATACCAAGCTGAAAAGGGTTGCAAGTGCTTTGGAGGGTAGGATTATAATTCAAAATGGTCTGAGGTAAACAGGATGAAATTCAATAAGGTCAAATGCAAAGTACTCCACTTAGGAAGGAATAATCAATTGCATATGTACAAAATGGTAAATGACTAGGAAGGAGTACTGCAGAAAGTGATCTGGGGTCATAGTGGACCACAGATTAAATGGGTCAACAGGGAGACACTGTTGCAAAAAAAAAAAAAAAAAAGCAAACATTATTCTGGGATGTAGTAACAAGTATGTTGTAAGCAAGATATGGGAAGTAATTCTTCCCCTCAACTCTGAGCTAATTAGGCCTCAGCTGGACTATTGTCTCTTATTCTGGGCCACATTTCAGGAAAGAAGTGGACAAATAGAAGAAAGTTAGTGAAGAGCAACAAACATGATTAAAGGTCTACAAAACATGACCTGCTACTCGGTGTTGCTCAGGTCCTTTAGGGTAGAGGACCATTCATGTGACTGTTATTGCATCTACTGTGAATGGCAAAATTTGTGAACACTGGGGCTGCATCTAGACTGGCATGATTTTCCACAAATGCTTTTAATGGAAAAGTTTTTCCGTTAAAAGCATTTACGGAAAAGAACATCTAGATTGGCATGGACGCTTTTGCGCAAAAGCACATTTTGCGGAAAAGCGTCCGTGCCAATCTAGATGCGGTTTTGCGCAAGAAAGCCCCGATAGCGAAAATGGCAATCAGGGCTTTCTTGCGCAAAACGGTTCTTAGTCATCTACACTGGCCCTCTTGCGCAAAAGCATTTGCGCAAGAGGGCTTTTTCCCGAACGGGAGAGTCATTGTATTTGCGCAAGAACACTGACGGTCATACATTAGATCGTCAGTGTTCTTGCGCAAATTCAAGTGGCCAGTGTAGACAGCTGGCAAATTTTTCCATAAAAGCAGCTGCTTTTGTGGAAAACTTGCCAGTCTAGACGTAGCCTGGGCGTGATGGATGTGGCAGCCACAGGGAACTGGCCCTGAGGCCCAACAGGTATGGTGAGTTCCCCAGAGCTCCTGGAAAGCTTTCCCTCTCCTCCACCTGCACAGATTGGGACAGGAGAATCTGGGAATACATGGAACTTCAAATAGTGATTCCTTGAATTCTGAGGGCATCCTGTATACATATTAAAAGGTGGGATCTAAACTAGCTGTTACCACTCATGAAAGAGATTCAAGATGGATTCCAGGACCTGGTATCATGGTCACAGACCTTTCTAGTATCAACCACAGTTTGAGCTTACAGAACCACCTTCAGTACTCAGTTATTCTGTTTCTGGAGTATCAGTAATCGCCTTCATTAGCACATTTTAAAATTATAAACACACACACTTCATATTTCTAACTTCACATACAAGCATAAAACGTGCTCAAAAATAGATTATACAGATTCAGCACATTGTAACTTTAAAGATGATGCATTTTGCCCACAGCATCTTTGAGTTATGCATATTCATAAACCAATTTTCATAAAGCATGGGAGGGTCCCCCATGACACCTGGGCCCATACTTCTGTTTTGCAGAGACAAATCTCCTTATAAGAAACAGTACTGAATTTTTTAAAATCTACTCATTAGGCAGGCTGTCTTTCTCCCCACCCAAAAAAACAAACAAACCCCCCACAATCTGCTTTAACAGAAAATGTTTTTTAACCTTTGATTAAAAAAACTGTTATGATCTGTAGACCACTGTATTTTTAAAAGAGACATAAACACATGCGCGCGCGCTCTCTCTCTCTCTCTCTCTCTCTCTCTGTCACTCCACAGAAATGATCCTTTCAACTATTTTCTCTGGTTGTTCTTTTGCCTGTGGATTGGTGCCAGTTGACACATTCGTATTGTGAATGGCTTGAGATGCTCAGATGTGGTAGCAAGGAATGCTTTAGGTAAAGCATCTGCAGAATTTAAGTAGCAATAGTAAGTCTGGTATAACTAGCTGCTTATACAGCTCAGTATTTAGCCCCAGGAAAGAGTACCATAATGACAGGACTTAAATTTAAGTCTTTTTTTCACTGCAGAACATATGCAGCAGGCTGCACCATAGCTTAGCATTAACATGAAGAGACTGTCTAGTAGTGAGAGGGACCATAGTTCAACCCACAGCCTCAGGACAATAGGATGGGGGGGGGGGGGGACACACTTTGTCTAACATGCAAACAGCAGTGAGTTCAATAATGTTGGTCCAAATCAACCCTTTAAAAGAGGGGGGGGGAAAAATCACCCTAAAAATACATGGTCAGTTTACATAAGCTTCCATTTAATATTTCAGAGGGGTAGCCGAGCCAGTCTGTAATAGGAAAAACATAAACAACAAATCCATTAGCACCTTAAAGACTAAATAGTTAAAAGAGGCTGATAAGAACCACTAGTTGCACTAGGAAAGGAAGAGTACTAACTGGTACTAACTAAGGGTATGTCTACACTACAAAGTTAATTCGAAATAACAGTAGTTATTTCGAATTAACTTTAATAGCATCTACACAGCCAAACCGCTATTTTGAAATAAATTTGAAATAGGGGAGCACTTATTTCGAATTTGGTAAACCTCATTCTACAAGGAATAACACCAAATTCGAAATAAGTGCTGTGGAGACAGTTATTTCGAATTAGGGGGCCTCCAGCCCTTCCCGGTTTCCCCTGGTGGCCACTTTGGGCTAAACCAGGAAAACTCCTCTCCTCTCCCCTGGGCCCTTAAAGGGGTAGACCCTGGCCACTGGGTAAGTGCAAGAGCCAGGCCTGCCAGCAGCCACAGACCCTCACCCAGTGGCCGCACAATGGCAGCCAGTGGCAGCCAGCCGTCCCTTGCCCAGTTCCCCAGGGACCAGCCAGGGGCCGTAGACGTCGCGTGCCCGCCTGGAGTAGTGCAGAGATCATGGTTCTCCTTGAGTTTTTGGGGGGAGGCCCCCAATGTCCATGATTTCCGCACTAGGTGGAGGAATGCGGCTGTCTACGGCCGCATAGCGGCCACTATGGCTCGCAAGGAACACAGGCGCACTCAGGAGCAGGTGCGCCTCCAAAATTAAAGAGATGCGGCAGGCGTACACCAGGGCCACTGCGGCAGTGCCGCAGCACGGGCTGACACCTGTCCCTACTTCCCCGCCCTCGACCGAATCCTGGGGGGTGGGGCGGTCTGCGCCAGCCTGGGGGGCAATGAGCCAGGAGCTGAGGGCCCCTACCTGGGCTCAGTAGAAGGGCCACCACCAGCTGTCATGGCATTGGAGTTGGCAGGGTCATCCAGGGAGGCCATACCAGGTAAGTGCTAGCACTGTCCCCTACCTGGGGGGGAGGCGGGGAGGGAGACCAGGGACCGCATGTGTGGGCTATGCCTCCCATGGATCACGCCACCACCTGTGCACGTGCGGGCACGTACCATGCCACACTTGGGCAGGTGGCTCCAGCTGCGTGCCACACAGGGGCCGTGGCCCGATAGCCACGTGTGTGTGTGTGAAGAGACCCGACACGTTCCCGACCTCGGGGCGGGACACAGCAGGACGCCCCCTCTACACAGGGGCAGGGGACATCTCCCCACCGCCCCAGCTGCACTATACACAGTTTCGGGGCAGCTCCCACTCCCGGGCAGAGCCAGACATGCCGACCATGGCCTCTGTGCAAGCACATCAGCTCTGACAGAGCAGGGCATGGTCGCCCTCACCTCACAGGGGGGGCTGGGCATAATCCACTGTGTCCCCAGGGAGAACTGACCATTTCTCTTCTTTCTCTACAGCCGCACCAGCTGCTTGTGCAGAGCGCGCCACCCTGCCCGGGACATGGTCCTGCACCGCGGCCTCAGCAGGACCACCACCACGCAGCAGGGGTACAGAGAGCAGCACCTGGAGGCCCTGCGAGCCCAGACCCGGAACATGGAGCAGCAGGTGCAGGACAACCGGGAGTTCCAGCGGGAGCTGCTTGCCCAGGGTCGTGCCATCTGTCACCATCTGCCGGCCCTGGTGCAGAGCGTGCTGCCCCGTGCCGGTCCTGCGCCTGCTGCCCCCCAGCTACTGTTCCTCCTCCCACTCCTGCTCACCCTCCCACCTCTTCCTCCTCAATCTCCACACCCCCCACCTCAACCTCTGCACCCTCTTCTCCATCCCCCTGGGGACGCCAAGGCCCCCGCACCCGCCGTGCTGGGAGACATGTGGCCTGACAAGATCCCCACCCCTGAGCTTCCCCTCCCCCTTCTTCCCCTTGCTTCCCCCTTCCAGTTCCCTCCTCCCAGTTTTCCCCTTCCCCTCTCGCACCCTCTCTCCTGCCCTCTCCCGCCTCCTTTCCCCCATCTCCCCCAGAGGTTCATTTTCCCCCCCCCCCCAGTTGTGTTAAATAAAGACAGTTTCTATTTTTGAAAATGTGTATTTTATCTGACATCAGGAAGGGGGGGGGGCTAGGGAAGGGTAAGTGCAAGGACGAGAGGGAGGAATGTGGCACAAGCCCCCAGTGGGGCAGACTGGGGAGACTGGTAGCGCTCCTCAGGGTGGAAGCTCTCCCGCAGGGCCCCCTGGATCCTGACATCCCCTCAATGGTCCTCCCGCATGGCAGCCTGCAGACAGTGCAGTCAGGCTGCTGGCAACGTGTCTACGAGATGCAGCAGAGTCCCCGGGGGCAGGTCTGGTTCCATGTTGCAGAGTGCCGTGGTGTCCCGAGTGAGGGCAAGCAGAGCACTCTGAGAGACACATGCTTTGCTGTCCCTCAGGGAGATAGACCAGCAAGCAGAGAAACCTGAGAACTGTCTGTCCAGGATGGGGGGTCGGGTCCCTTTAAGCACAGACCTCGGATAGCCTGAGGCAGCAGCCCCACACAATAAGTCCGACCCTGATGCCCTGCTGGCACTGGTTCTGGCCATCCTTACCTTCGATTCAGGGTCCACTCAATGTGGACGCGCTATTTCGAATGAGAAAAACGCTATTTCGAATTAGTTTTTGTGTCTAGATGCATTATTTCGAAATAAGCTAATTCGAAATAAGGTAATTCGAAATAGTGTTGTAGTATAGACATACCCTAAGAGTACTAATCTGGTGTTCGTACTCTTTCTTTCCTAGTACAAACTAATGGTTCTTATCAGCCTCTTTTAACTATTTAGTCTTTAAGGTGCTAATAGATTTGTTGTCTTACGTCTTTCCTGTTACAGACTGGCTCAGCTACCCCTCTGAAACTTATCTACCCAATGTCCTCTCCCGCCCCCCCCCCCCCGCCTCTTTTTCCTCCTCCCCCTTATTTATTCTTGGTTCTGGACTTCCAACACTCCGGTCTTCTGAAGAAGTGGGCTGTGCCCACCAAGTCTCATGAGACCATCTACATGTTTTTTGTTTGTCTTTAAAGTGCTACCAGACTATTTGTTGTCTTAAGTTTTTTCATTTAATGAAAAGTTCCAACAATACATTTTAGCCTATAGATAATGCCATTTAGTCTTTGGCCACAGAAGATACATGGCAATAGAACTTAAGAGTAATATTCAAGAGGTGAGTATGCCATGGGTTTACAGGCAATAAGATACTTTGTCTTATTGTCTATGCCTTTTTAATGATTCCTAACATTTCTGTTTGCTTTTTGGCTGCTGCTGCATGTTGAATGGATGTTTTCAGATAATTATCATCTGGTATTTTTCCATGGGCATGGGGAGATTAAACAAAGGATTCCCATTCTGTGGAAAGTCTATTTAAGAAATGGAATGGAAGGAAATCAGTCTTTTGTCTTCAGCTGGCTTTAAAATTGCCCCACCTAAACTGAAGAGGAAACACACAAAGAAACCTGAAAACAAAGTATTCTAAAGACATAAAGAGCTGTGGACTCAGACCAGAGGAAAAAATTCTTCTGTCTTGAAGAATTTTAGCTAAACTAAGAACAATGGTGAGGGATATTCTCTGAAAGAGTTTCTCTTAGGCTACGTCTACATTACACTTCCTTGCGCAAGAACATATGCAAACGAGGTGTGGTGATGAATATTGCTATGCCTCATTTGCATACTTAATGAGCTGCCATTTTGCGCAAGAAGGAGCAGTTTATACTGCTCATTCTTGCACAAAACCCCCCTCTTGTGCAAGAGCCGTTCTGCTGCTTATTTTCAGGCAGAACCGCTCTTGCACAAGAAGCAGTATAGACTGCTCCTTCTTGTGCAAAAGACCCTTGCGCAAAAAGGGTGGCTCATTAAGTATGCAAATGAGGTGTGGCGATATTCATCACCGTGCCTCAGTTGCATATGTTGTTGCGCAAGAAAGCGCAATGTAGACATAGCCTTAGTGTACTAAGCTTAACTGGTGAGTTTTCGTTTATTTTGGTTTAGTGACTTATTTGATCTGATTTCACTTGCATTAATTTAAATCTTACTATACTTACTAAAACACTTTTGTCTATTATGAAGCCCAGTGTAAATAACTGGTACCTGAGGGAAGCAACCACTGTGCATATCTCTTTTATTGATAGCGAGCTAACTTTATGAGCTGTCCTTGTTGTATGGAGTAAGATGGATTTATCTAGGGATTTAGTCCTCTTTGGTGTTCCTGGGTGCTGTGAAAGCCCTACACCCCAACTCTGCCATGTCTGGGGGGAGACCGGAGCTTCTGATCCAGTAGAACAGGGAGGTGGGGCATCCTAGAGGGCAGGTAGGCTGGGCCCAGTGGTGGGATCAGCACATTAGGTGACAGTCCCAAAGGTACATCTATGATTGAACCAGTCACACTAGGATATGATAATGGGAACTCAGGTATGCTGAAGCAAAATAACAAAACAATATATTGGTGTAGTCTGACTTCAGCTGATTACAGTTTATACTTACCCTCTTATGGAATTTAATGAAAGAAGGTCATTTTTTAACCAATAGCTTTTTTTCATGACTAATCTATATTGCCCTGAAAAAAGTCTGAGAGGTAGCTGTGTTAAGCTATAACTTTAAAAATTGCATTGCTATGCTACTGTGTGTATAACCCTCATTTCTTTTTCTTTCTTTCATGATGTTTGACCAAAACCACTTTTCTTCTGTTTTCACTAGCTCTCATGGAAGGTGGCAGTGTAGAGCTGAGAGTGACTGCAAAGTAGTAGTTGCTACTTCAGCTTCCACACAAATACTGAGTATAGTTAATTTCCTGCACCCCCTTTATTGTGCTGATGTGGTATACCTCAATAAGTGCAGACATACAGTGCATCACCCTGAGAAGCTGAAGATCCTGGCCATTCAGTACTAAAGTTCTGTTAGAGGTACAAAACTGAAAGCCATTTTGATCACCAGTCAGATCCAGCCAAGCTCTGCAGGGAAGAGATGCTAGTGGTACTAAGACTGAACTTTGAGTGGGTCTTAGTACACTTTCATGTAATCTTGTACAACTCAGTCTGAGTCTGGGAAAAGAGGACACCATGTAGGAGGAATTGTAGGCTGGAGGCCAAATGTTTTCATGAAGTGCACTATATTGTTGAATCAGACTGTGTGAGAACCTAACAACTATAGCAATTGTTCTTGAGTGGATGCTTAGTAGTGTGGGTGCAGAATTAAGAGCAACTAAATATTTTTATCAGTCTACTACCCAGGATGAGCCAACACAAAAACAGAACATCTGATTCTTTGAAGTCCTAATTTCTGGATATTTTTTCAGTGTATGTGTGTGTAGGGTTTTAAGCAGTTTTATTTAAAAGGCAAATAAAAAATCTATATTGATGTTAGCCTAGTCAGAGCACATTGTAACCGCTATGTTGTAATGGCTTATCTTTGTAGTGTTACTCATTAAAAAAAAAAAATTGAAATCCTTAATTGTGTACATTACTGTCTTATGGTAAAGACTATTACTGGATGCCTAAGAAAAGGAAAAGTGAATATGGCATTTTCTTCTACTATTTGGAAAGATTCCTATAGAAAATCCATCTGTGGGCTTATCCAAGGATAGGAATTAATGGCCTGTGCAAATGTTTTAAGTTAGAGAGAGGACCTCCGTAGCACAGAACTGGTATGTAAAAGGGAGGTAGGTTATTTTACTTAGTTACACATCCATCTCTTCGTTTCTTATTTAGATGCCAGACATTGATTTCCTTTAAAAAGCCACTGAACCAAAAACTTTATTTTGCATATGTTCTACCTTTCCAAGGTCTCAGCATGGAAGATGGCATCTTTCCACATGCAGAAATATTTCCATGCTCTATAAGAAGGGTCCTACCAGGTCAGACAAATGGTCCATCTACCTCAGTATCCTGTTTTCACCCACTGTCTGAAGCGAACTGCTTTAGAAAGAATGGACAGAATAGGGCAATTTATCAAGTGATCAGTCCCAGTTTTTTAGTCCCAGCTTCTGGCAACTCTCTGGGGTTATGTAATTAGACCTTAAGCTTATGCCCTAATAAATCTGTTAGGGTATGTCTACCCTACGGGATAAGGTTGAATTAAGATATGCAACTTCAGCTACGTTAATTGCATAGCTGACATCCAAGTACCTTAACTTGAATTTTGGCACTGTCCACACTGCAGGAAGTCAAAGGGAGCACACTCTCCCTCTGACTTCTCTTGCTCCTTGTGGAAGCAGGACTCCCGGCATTGACTGGAGTACCCCTCTCAGTTCAAATTAGTGTGCCTTCAGTAGGGCCACTAATTCGAACCTTGGAAGATTGACAGTAGCAGCTTCAATCTTTTCTGTTGTGTGGACATGCCCCTAGTCTAAAGTGCCATGGGACTCCTCATTTTTGCAGATATAGACTAACATGGCTAGCCCTCTGAGACTAACCAGTCCATGATGTTTCAAGATTGGAGAGAGATCTTTTATTGGATCCATTTCTGTTGGTGATTGGTCACCTTAAAAGTCTGTCTCAGAGCTCTTCCTCTGGGCTGGGTATTTCTAGCATAAGGAAGAAATAAACAAAAAATAACCACCCTCAGAAAACAGCACTCATGTGATGTTGAACCCACAATTACAGAGAGGTCAGGATAAACACTTCAGCTCTTGAGTTTTCTTGCCATATTATCAGAAAACTTTGAAATTTTGTCTATTGCTAATCTCTCTGTATGGACCTGATCCTATTTCAGCCAATGACAATACTGCTATTGATTTAAATGAAAACTGTATTGGATTATAAATGGTCCATTTATAAGGACTCAGTCAATTTGGTTACATCAAAATATAATCCAGGATCTCCCCTCTTCTAAGATGTTATGTATGTGTGTATATAGCTCCTAAAAGTGTGTGACTTTATCTTCAGCTGGGGTCTCTATTGTTTTTAATCAACTACAATTTCCATTTATGTCAAGGATTTTTTCTTGCATAAATGCAGAGTAAAGGACCACAGGATATGCTCCATTGTTAATTAATATCTTCTGTTGAGGAGAGATCTGGTTTTAAGAGGCTAGAACATTAACTTGTCTCCATGAATTATTTATCAAATTGGCTGATAATGTTTTTTAATGGAGCAAGTAGTCTATCCCAAAAGGTGTTCAGTTGATTACACACTCCAAAGCTTAGACTGATCTCTCAGCACTAAAACCGATCTTATCTGAGGGACTTCACTGTTGGTTTTTGTAGTTGTGAATGAAGAATGACTAAATATAAATAACACAAATTATACAAACTTCAGAGGCATCATCATTCCAAGTTGTCATGTCTGCTGAACACATCTGACACAAATGTTTTCAAAGTGGTTGTTAGGGAATGTGACTTTTATTAATCCTTTTCTTTCTCTGCCAACTCCTTTAACAAAAAGCTGCTGTTTCCAAGTGCCTTTGAAATTGGTGGTATCACATGCTAACACAAGTGGTGCCTTAGAACATCAGATGGTAAATCCAAGCATATTAATTACATCATTAAAGTAACATTTGGTATACCACTGAGATACATTACAATAACAATAACCTTCATGTATAATAAGATGCACAGCCAGCATGTAATGCCGTAGTAGTACACAACTGAGAGATTCCATACCATCATTTCATGGGGTAATTGAATAGTCAGAACCAACAAAGAATGATATTGCCATAAAAATGGCACAGACCTATTTTGTGTATGTGTGTGTGTGTGTGTGTGTGTGTGTGTGTGTGTGTGTGTGTGTAAATAAATATATATAAAATATACTGTGTGATCAAATGTATTGTCATACTTTGAAAGCCAGCTAAACTGTTCCAGAGAAGGCAGAATTGCTTAGCTACATCTTTTGAAAACAATCTGTGCAGTGTATGGGAGCTCATGTCAGTGTAGTAATTATCACAACTGAGATAAAGCCTGTGCTAAATGTCATCTGCAGCTGACAAACACATGAAGCCAAGCACTGTTAAATGATTCAGTTATTCTGAGAGTGCTTAGCTCTACTTGTGGGCAGAGACATTTGTCCCTGCTGTAAAACAAACACAAAGAAGAACAAAGAGGCAACTCCTAGGGAAGAGAAAAAACAGCCAGCTAATGGAACTAATCAAGTAGAGAAAAATGTCAGAAAGACCTAATGGCAGTTCCTACCAGTGCTGTTAAGCATGCCTTCTGCAACTGCAAATTGCTTACTAGTCTTAGGAATGCAATTTCCTACAATTTTAGATAATACTCAAGAGAGCCATGCAGACTGGTGACAAAGAATAATATTAAACATAACGTCTTCAGTAGCTTGCCTGGCTACGAATTATGCACAGATCATGCAACTTTTTAAACAAAACTGCTTCTAAAGTCACTCCAATATCTTATTCTTAGTGGGGTTTGAAGGGAGAGGTGATAGTTTCCCATAGCACTCTTATGCCCTCAGTTCCCTGTATTTAAGCAATTTGATTTTGTTTTTTAAAAAGAGCCATCCTTCAACACAATCCTCAAGAAACTTAATTGGGAACTTTATCCTTCTGAAAAAGCTTTAGGCAAATCTTGATGAGTCACCTTCAAATACTTACACTTGGTAACTTGAGGCCAAAAGACATTTCTTTGTGAAAGCTGGGAAGGCTGCCTTTGTGAAGATTGGTAGAAGATTGGAACTCAGGGAATTCCTAGGTCCACTATAAAATTCTTGTGTGATGGTGAACATTCCTAATAGCTGAAATGTAGAAAAGGAACCCATGGGAGCTAAGTCTTCAACTACCCTTGTATATCACTGAGAATTGAGCACCTAACTTCCTGGGGGGTCCTTTGAAAACTTTCTTCCTCTGTAAAAGGGAAATAATGATGGTCCCTTTCTCCCACCTTTTGGTTTGTGTAGGAAAACATCTATTTAGCTTGTAAACTCCCTTGTTTGTATAACACCTGGCACAATAGAGACAAAGGTGCTATGCATAATACAAGTAATATATGATCATACCATATTCCTCTGCAAAGCAGAGGGAAAACTGGTTGTTGAATGGTATCATTTATTACAAAGAGTATTCATTAAGTACAGATGGAGAAGGAAGAAGTGTAAGTAGGTCTGTGCCAGAGTGTCTGAGCTATGTAAACTAGGAATAAGTATTAATATGTTAAGTCCTTTCTAGCTCTTGGAAAATTCTGTGTATGCTGGCTACGTCTACACTGGTAGCTTCTTCCGGAAGAACAGCCGTTCTTCCGCAAAAACTTGCTGGCTGTCTACACTGCATGAGCGTTCTTCCAGAAGTAAATTTACAGTATAGCGTTGTAAAACAGGGCTTCTTCCGGAAGAGTTATTCCTCTCCCCATGAGGAATAAGCCATCTTGTGCAAGAGCTCTTCCAGAAGAGGCCAGTGTAGACGAGCAACATGAATTTCTTGCGCAAGAAGCCCCTATGGTTAAAATGGCCATCAGAGCTTTCTTGTGGAAGAGAGCGTCTACACTGGCATGGATGCTCTTGCGCAAAAGCACATCTCTTGCGCAAAAGCGTATGCCAGTGTAGACGCTCTCTTCTGGAAGAGTTTTTGCACAAGAGCTCTTCCGCAAAAGAGTTCTTCCGGAAGAAGCTGCCAGTGTAGACATAGCCAGTAAGTGTATCAGACAGCGATGCTTTTCTGAGTATTTTCGGTTTCAGATTGGTAATGCTTTTTCTCCTTGCATGCCTTTGCTCTGATCCGGGGGTAACTGAATTAAAAATTCTCTTCTGTAAATCCACTAAAATGTTGTTCCAATTGTCAAGTAAGGTCATATGTGGAGCATATCAAGGAAAGTGCAGGTATGGGCGCACAGAATATACAAAGGGATAGGGAATGTACATTTCACAGACTACAGTAACGACAGTAATACAAGATTACACACAAGATAACATAAGAACATGCTGCTTTTGTCAAGTATATCAGACAATAAGTATAGCGAAGTAATAGGTCAGGCAGGGTTTCCCTTTGAATTATGGGAAATCTCTTGTTCCTTTGAGTAAGTTACACTATTCCTGTTGCTGAACTTGGAGAGAGACCATCTTGCTTAAAGTGGGGTACTAGAGGAAGGACTTGTAAGTAATGTATCAAAATGAAGAGTTAATGACTTTCGGTATGTCAGTCAAATTAAGCTACACAACTTCAGCTACATCAATTGCATAGCTTAAGTTGAAATAGCTTAATTTGGCTTTTGGCGCTGTCTACACAGTAGGAAGTCAAAGGAAGAACACTCTTCCTTTCACTTCTCTTACTCATCGTGAAATGAGGGTTACCATGAGTTGGTGTAAAGTCCTCCACCTTGATACTATTTTGAAATAATGGCTTGCTGTGTAGATGCGCACTGTTGTTTCAGAATAACATGAGTTATTCTAAAATAATGCTGCTGTGTAGAAATACCCTTCATAACCAAGGGAAAAAACAATTTCCCTTCTCTCTTTTATACCCAGAATTCTTCACAACAGGAGGTTTTTAACTACATATTCAGTGCTGTAATGTTGAGGAAAAGAAACAGCAATCTAAGTGACAACACTCTTCTTCGTAATGAAATGTTTATGTACACCGATGCCAAAGCTGTGTAAAATGGAGATTAAAAAATGGCAAGTTTTAGAAATATTAAAATACTAAACACTTTTACTTATACAAGTAATATATCATTGCATTTATTTGTATTCGTAATATATATTTCTGTAAAATGCAACCACCCAAAGAATACTTCCTTCTAATTATCTTTTTAATATGCCCCTAAAGTGTGTGTTTTCTGGTATAATGAGAAAGATTAAGTATTTGTTTCAGGAGAAAAACTTTGCAAAATTACTTTTAAGATTGTGCATTTAACCACAGCGAATGTTTTTTGTGCCTTCGGAAGAAGACAAAGCTACCTTCAGAAATGTCTGACTGAAATGTATGTCAGAAGCTTTTAGAAAAAACATATGCCAAAATGTCAGTCTGAGATTGCATCCTCTAATCACCTTTCAAAGTCTTCTTTTACACCAGAGCTTGTTGGCAGAAGAGGGAGGGAAATGAATGTGCACCAGATAAAGAACAGAGTTAAGATTAATATTACACTGGTGGACAGTCTAGAGAACTTCATAGTAAAATACATTTTTCTGATATTATAGTGGCCAGTGGGATGATAAACTACTAGTACAAGTTGGACCTTCAGGACCTGACAAGTCCCAGATGAGAGATTTTTGCCAGACCAGGGGAGGTCATATCTGGCCCCTGCCAGCAGCAGCCCTAGACGAGCTGCTGGCAACTGGCACCCTAGGCGAAACGCGCAATCGGTGCACGATTGGCGCCCCCGCCTCCAAAGCCCTCAACGGCCATTTATCTTGGCGCTGTAGGCGACTGCCTAGTTCGCCTGTATTGATGGGCTGCCACTGGCCCCTGCTACTGGCTCCCCCTACCCTGGCCCATCTGTGGCCTTATGCTGGCTCCTCTCATCGCCAGCCTCCCCCAGCCCTGCTGATGCCCCACCCCTTCCCTGCCAGGCTGGGCAGCCTAGTTCCAGCCTTGCTGCCACATGTTGGGCTAGTAGACTCTCCACCAGGCAGCCCTCTTCTGGGACTCTCACAGATGTTGACAGACCAGCGTGTCCCAATTTAGAAAGGTTCAACCCGTAACTCTTATCTATAGCTATAGCTGTAGTTTTTCTTGCCATGTGATAGAATGACCTCATCCGGCTCTAGACGGGTTGGCAAGCATTATAAGCAGGGTTTTTTTTTTTTTTGCGTCCAGAGAGTGGGGGTTTGGTGAGTGTAGTGAGCGGGGGGAAGCCCCCTAGTATATACTAAGATGCTTTTCTTTCAATTTGGTTACTTTGGGATCTTTGCTAGCCCTGGAATATTGTTTACTTTTCTACTTTTCAAGTGTGCCATTTTTCAGACTGATCCAGTTTCATGGCTGACTGTAAAACTGATTTATGTAATGTAACAAGCATATGTATAGCATGGCACATGGGGGATCAGAGTCCTATGGATCTGAAAACAATATCTCAGCTTGGTCAAAAATAAGGACACCTCATTTAGGAAGACTTCTGATGTACTTGGGTTAGTGCAGGCTGATTATGAACTGGAGAAGACATAATTGGCCACCAAGGCTGAGTGATAACTCTGTAGTTGCATTTATACTCTTGTTAGCTGATCCAGAGAGCATCTAAGATTCTGTCTGGAGGTGAGCCCAGACAGAATCTATCTGGCATATACATATGGTGACAGCAGGGGCAAAACAGTAGGCCTTGGTGGACAATTTCAATAGCAGAGATGCACTGACAATTCAAATGAACGGTTATTGGAAAAACTGACGGTGCTTCTGATCCCAATGAAATGCCGAGCAAAAATGCAGGACTAATAGGTTATGAAAACTGACCAGTATCCAATAAAAATAAAAAGCCACATTTAAAATTAGAAATAGAAGGGTGGAAAAGATGATAAATTATGGATCAAAAGTGCTATTTTAAAAAAAAAAAAAAGGTTTTTAATAGTCTGCAGGGTATGGTTTGTTTCTCTATTTATGGGGCTTCTATACTATTTTTCCTATGGTGCCTATAAAATATTTGACAGGGTAACCAGCCATTAGTATAAATTACTGTGGCACATGGTAAAATCTCCTTCTTTGAATCTTCATATATAGTTTGGAAGCCTCTCTGAGAGCACCAATCTAATTCAACCATAGACAGTAGGACTTCAGGCAGGAATTGTTGCATAAAACTCTATTGCTTGTGAGGCAAGTGGTCAGACTAGATCATATTAGTCCTGTCTGGCCTAAAGCTAGGAAATTGGTGCTAAGTTCTTTCAAATGGCCTTTAAAACAAATGTCAAAGGGAGCAAATTTTGCATCCTGTGTTACCTCAAATTTCCTGAACTGGCAAGTGATTGTAATTGTGGGAAATGCCAAACCATAGGTGGCATCAAAGCTCAGATATGACAATGACCAAGAAGAATGTTTTGTTTGCTTGAGACAGCCATGGCCTATATACCACGAAGGGCTTTAAAATCAATAAATATGGCCAAATTGCCACCACTGTAAAAAAAAGGGCAGTTGTAATATGATGATGCTTCAAACCTGTGTGCACCAAGTGCTGTGGAAGCACTGCTGGGATGATGTTACAATAGGGAGTGGTTGTAATCTGCTTAATAGCAGCACATTTTGATAGTAGTCAGTACTAGTGTTGCTGTGATTGGACTGAAGAATTTAACTTGTGTTTACATAGGGTCATCTGGTGTAAACATCTTGCTTTTCCAAGCTAGATCAGTTGGACAGGCAAGGTGACTAGAAGTCTGAGACAAATGTCTAACTTTTTTTTCTTCTATCACATACATTTAGTAGAGCTAGGTGGGCTGGAGAGTGGTGGAAGAGCATGAGAGCCAGAACTTCAGGGAGCAATAGTAGATGAACTTAGACTAGATCAGGCAGAACCCCAATGCTGCCTAGGCCATGAACACTTGCCATCTGTCTCAGGGCTATCAATTTTACAGTGCTAACAGTGTTCCACCATTTAGGGACTCTGAACCTAATGACATTGCACCCTCTTAACTGTGAGGCTCAGTTCTCATAAGACAAACACCCCAATTAGTTGTCTTAGTTTTTAACAGAGAACTTAGCTGAGCATATCAAAAATGGCAGAAACAAGCAAATATTGTTGCTATTTAGGAAATTTGATTGTAGTGAAATCTATCAATAGGGTACAGTAGCATGTGTCAGGGACTCCATAGTAAGGTCTATTGTCTATCAAAACACTTGGGGTGACTGTTGCCATTAAGACTCTTCATAAAGTATACTAACTGTTGTCAGTACTTTCAATTATTGTTTGGATGGTAAATTAATGAACTTACTAAATCTTTGTTTAAATGGTAAGCTCTAATGTCATTTTAAAGAGCAAATACATGACTTGGAGTCTGAGGTAAACCATTGCCACCTGCCAAGTTTCACAGAGATGCTTTGTTTTTATAACATTAAAGAGTGGAAGAACATCAAGTTAATTCTCAGACAAAAATAGGCCAGGAACATATTATGACATGTAAAAGACCCTAAATTACTTTACAGAAGAGCAGTAATGGAAACTTAAAAAGTTGCTTGGCTATTATCAAGCCAGTGAGTTGTTTACTTGAGTACTCTTTGTAAGGACAAGTCACTAATTCAGAGTGAGAAAGTACTTGGAAGTATGATCTATCTTCCTCTTTTCCTTTTCTTTTTTCTGTAAAAAGAAAAAAAAAAAGGGAGGGGGTAACCAACCAACCTTTTACTACTCTGCCAACATTGTCTAGACTAGAGGAAAGAGCCCCAGGAATATTATTCACACTCAAAGCCTTTAAGATGAGCACCCTTCTAAGCATCGAGATATTCGTCAGTTTTATTTCTATTGGTAGAAGTTTGAATAAGTAAGGAATGAACATTTATAATTAGCAGTAATTAATGGGGATGCCTCTTGTTAATTGCCATTAGAGGAAATTATGAAGTAAAGAACACCTGATTTTTTTTTTTTCTGTTACAGGTCACCTTTACCAAAGTTTTCATTATGCTCACAATTGTGGGCTAAGACAAAATACACACAAAGAGTAGACATTATTTCTGTGTGGTTAGTCTTTCTAAATATGAGTAATATGAATTTATATGCAGGTTTTCCCAATGATCTCAAACTTCTCTACAAAGTTGTGTAAACAATATTATGGCTGTCTTACAAATTGGGAGACAAATACCAAATTTAAGTAGTCGCAAAACTGAGTAGCAAATCTGGGAATAAACCTCTTGTCTTGACTCCCTGTTCCTGGCTCTAACAACTACACACTAATTTTCATATTTTATTTCGTTCATGTAAATGTGCAGAGAATAATTTTGGCAATATAAAAAATAATGCAGCATACAAGGGAACTAGCATAAGTCATAATTTCACTGGTACAGTTTATCTTAGGCTTTTGCATCATAAAAATACTATTTCTTCTTCATCTACATTAAATTTTAAAGGCCTGCTGCTGTTTTCAGGAATAGTCAAAATAGCTCAGTCTTCTGTACACATATAGAACTATATTAAAAGAAAAAGCCTTGATCTGCTTAATTTCACCTTTAATGTACTTTGCAAATGGAAATTTGCTTTGCATGGGGCTGGACTTATGACCTCTGGAGGTCCCTTCTAGCCCTACATTGCTATGATACCATATTAAATGGAAATCTGAGCTGCTGCAAATAGTGTTGCAAAATTAAACCCATATGTATGTGATCTTTTTCTATAATACCAGGAGCATAAGGATATTTAAACAGACTGAAGTTTTGACGAACTCTTCCAAACCTTAACTTTTATATTTTTTGTCCATCATAAAATGAAAACAGGAAAAATGGAGTTGATCAAAAATTTGTTATTTTTGATCAACTCCATCTAAGTTATGTTGTCAGAGACTGGACTAATAGTGAAGAATGAACTATTGATCGCCTCTTGAAATCAATTCTCTGAATTATAGTGTGTACAGATGCTTATATCCATAAACTCTTTTTTATAAACTTGAGTAAACTATGAAATATTTCAAACTTCAGAATGTAGCTAAATATCTGGCTATTAGTGCCTACCACAAAAGTCTTTATCTGAGTTTTATCAGCAAAACCTGTAAATGGTTCTTGATTCAAATCACTGGACTTTAGCAGGAGATGTGAGAAATGGACTTTTCTGAATTGCCCTTGCTAGTCTGGGAGAGAGGGAATAGCCTAAGTGCTACAGTGCTCTAGCAATCTCCTGCTACCAAAACACCATCTTGCTCCCATAGGCATCTGGAGGTTATATAAAGCAAACAAATGGCTGCTGAAAGTTACACCTGAAACTATATCACTGCTTAGCGAGTCCAAGGAAAGGAGGACCTGAAAGGGTGCTTTTGCTGCTAACAAACTATCTGAAATATACACAAATGCCATCATGCAGCTTTTAATATAATGAACTACACTGAAAGGCCATCCCCTAATTCTCAGCTTTCTGTATTGCTCTGTGATGACAGGGATTCCCTTAATCCACGGTTTCCTCTCACACTGAGGTAAGGTGGTTCTCACAAGTGCTCACTTAAATTTTTGAACATGAAGAACAGAAATGTAGGTTTCTCCTTAGTGATCAGAAATTTCCCCTTCAATAATTGCATCTAAACTACTGAATTCTTCACTCCAGTTGCAGAATATAAATATTTTGATCATGCAGAACAGAACTGTTTTGTCAATACAAAGAACTTAAAATCTCAGAACGTCATCAGGGATGGGAGGAGACCATTTGAATTAGGAACCTGCAAGTCAGCATGTGAAGTGTTTCAGGCTTAGTTGTCATGCTATTTTCCTAACTATCCACAGAGGAGAAAGAGTGTCTAAAAACCTCTTCATCCAAAATGCTCTTAACTAGCATTATCTGGGCCACTGTAAATTACTCTGACAATGCTCTTTTGACAGCCTTTTATTTTTCTTGACAAAATTCAACAAATTTTATCTGATAAAAGAGGCCATAGCAGAACTTTAAGTTCTCTTGTTTTCATTCTAGTGTTTGTGAATCAAGTTAGTTGTGTTTTTTTAAATCCCCACTGAAGAATAATTGCTTGCTCATCAAAAATTACTTAAAACCATTTCTTCACCAAAGCAGGCTCATCCATGACCCTGGGTGAAAGTGTTCTGAAAATTTGATACCTTCTTTTATAATTAATGTCTAAAATAGTTATTTCTGGTGTCATTGTTTCTTGACCATGTCTTCAGCTGTTACAGATCAGCATAACTTTATTATTGTCAGGTTGACTGCCACTGGAAATGTGGACCCCCTCCCCCCAAAAAAATTTTAGTCTGTTCTGGATTAGAAGTCTTGGGGGAAGTTATAAAATATTTCTTCGTCTGGATGGGAGTCACATATTAGAGCTGTGTAAACAGATCTTACTGCCTACAGATGTCTGTCTAGTATCTTTTCTGAATTGAAGATCTCACTTTATCTTTGTCTACCCACAAACAATCACTTGTTGTGATATCACTTACATTATGGCATAACTTTTGAAAGAAGTGGTGGAAGGAAATCCCCTTTAAGTTACTTAAATGAAACTGGGCAAATCACTGGAATATGTACTGTGGGGTCAACCCTATAATGCCTATTGCTTATAAAAGCCTTTTCCATCTAACGTCTGTGTTCTGTTAACTAACTTGAGAATTGATGGGAGGGGGGAAAATGAATATTCTGTCCAAAAATATGTTTCCCTTGGGAAACAGATTTCCTCAACACTCTTCAAAGTTCAACACAAATCACTCAAAGATAACATTAATCTCTTTTGAAGCTTCAGGAGTGGCCGAGTTAGTCTGTACAGGATAAACTTAAAAAACAACAAATGGTCTGGTAGCACTTTATAGACTAACAAAACATGTAGATGGTATCATGAGCTTTTGTGGGTACAGCCCACTTCTTCTGATGACCAGACATCTGAAGAAGTGGGCTGTGCCCACGAAATCTCATGATGCCATATAGACTAACAAAACATGTAGAAAGTGCTACCAGACCATTTGTTGTTTTTTATGATTAATCTCTTTGTAAAACAAGATAGTCCAATAAAACCAACCATTAATAATATAAATAAACCCATGAAACTTGCAAAGTTCTTTAAATCTCAGTTATGGTGCCTTTCTTCAAGAGAATTGATTTTAAAATTCTATGACAAATTTCTACCCTGCCTTGCATAAATGCACTTGGCTGGGGAAGAAAATGAAAGGGACTCTCTGAACCTGGCAGGATAAAAAGATACCAGATTCACCTGCTGGGGGGTTCAATTCCCACATCCAGCTCTGTCTACAACTCTGAGGAAGCATTGGTTGCAGGTATGAGGGTATATCCAAGTCTTTAATCTCTGTTTATATCTGTATTTGTAGTATGGCATTAGAGAGGGGTGAATGCTGCTCCATCTTGAAACAGGCCCTTCTTAAGATTTATGGTGCTCAAGGTGGGGGCTGCTTAGTTGGGGAAAGGGCAGGATTAAGGCAGGGAGGCATAGATGCAGGAACTGGGGTGGGGGGGCACTGCATCAAGAAGATATACTCCCATATTTTATGTGGTTTCCCAGCTGCCACCATCCCTGCACCCAGGGTCCTGGCCTTGAGCCTGGGACTCTTCCTTCTGGGCTGTGCACAGATTCTGGATGTATCCTATCCCAGGGCTTCACTCCCATCTCTGTGCCTGCTTCCAGCTTTGCCCCTCCAGCCCTGTGTGGGCAACCACCTCTCCAGGGATGTGGCTCTGCTCTGGGCCTCTGGTGAGCAGTGTCTGGGTGAAGCCCATAGTAGGAGGGGACTGGGACTGGCCACTAGAGCTGGCATTGCCTTGCTGTCCCATCCTGGCAGTGCTGGGCATAGCATGCCTAGGATGCAGCTGCCTAGGACACCATTAATTTTGGGGCACCAAGTTGTTGCTTACATTGTTTTGTCACATTTAAACTGAAGCAGAACTGGCAAAGCAGTTCTCTGAAGTATGAAATATCACTGAACAAATACACACTGAGGTTGTTGGCAGTGCTACTTTGCCCTTAGTATGCCAAACTCTGATCAGTCCATAGAAGAGAAACCTCTAAGCCATAGTTTTACTGAAGTGAGTGAAGGAAGCCTCTTCTGATGAGACCAAAAGCAGAAGGCAGAAAAGAAATGATGTTTTCTTGGAGTCCATTTAAAAAATATTAAAATCCCTGTTTACTGAGAGACCAGCTTCCATATATTCTAATATCTTGCAAGAATTCCTGACTCTATTATCCCAAACTCCTGGACTGGAGCCGGGGGAAAGCTGTGGCTGAAACTTCCTTGGAGGTGAAAACTGCAAAGATGGTGACAGTGAAACATTCTGCAAATTCATGTGTGTTGTGCCAAATTGTTTTGGTTTAAAAAGTCAACATTTTAATTTCAATCCAAAACAACTTTTTGTTTCAAAACTTCCTTTTACTTTCTTACCCATTATATTTATATTTTGAGCATTAAATGTTTTGACTTCAGTCTATTCTCTCCTCCCATCCCTTTCTTTCCCAGCAGTCTAAAAAATCTGTTCATTCAGCTCAAACCTTAAGCCTTAGCCATTGCCTGCTGAAATGGTCTGACTATTTGTGAGCTTCAGAGGGGTAGCTGAGTTAGTCTGTAACAGGAAAAACTTTAAAAATAACATAGTCTTGTAGCACTTAAAGAATAACAAAATATGTAAATGGTATCATGAGCTTTCATGGGCACAGCCCAATTCTTTAGGGGCTGTGCCTGAAGTTTTGACTGTTTGTGGTTCAGCATAGAGAGGAGGAAGTTAGTATTGATCTGCTTGTTTAAAGGTAAAGGGTTTTGGACTGAAAAAACTATAGGAGGCACATAAGGTTAGAGTGTATGAACTGTGAAATCGCTGGATATGGTCAAAATAAGTCACAAAAGCAGGAACTCCTATGAAGAAAAAATACATGATGTATCAAGAAAGTATCTTGCATCCAAAAGTGTCTTGATAAAGTATCTAAACAAGTAGGAAATGCACAGCCTCAGGGTATGACGGTACTCAGTGAATATTCCATATGGCGTACAAAATCAAAAGCCTCAGGCTTTTTTCCAGATTACCGATTGAAGATGATGTGCAGAAAATGATTGGACTCCACACAGAGTGAGTCCTTGAATCACATCTTTTATGTGTAGACACCATTCTAATAAAAAAGCAAATGTGGCTTTGAAAATACTGGAAAAGAGGGCAACACTTGCTGAGATTAAAGCCACAATTTCAGGCAGACTGTGGTTTAAGGTAGTAAGTGTCTTTAGATTGAGGACCATTCTCTTTCTCACTTGAGTTTATCCATCTGATGGTACAGAACTGGAGATTGTTGCTCTTAATTTGCTGAGTAGTGCAAAGCTGCTTGGTTTCCTTGCCATCTAATGGAGTATCTGTCAATCTGGAGGAAAAAATTCTGGAATTACTGCTGGCTTCTCCGTTATACTTCCAAGCTCTTTATTTAGCATTATTGAATTCACAGGCTCAGATTGGCTGTTGGCGATGTGCCAATATGTTGATGGAATGATGGACAAGTTTTATATCTTCTGCAGCCACATGAGAGCATTGCATCTGTGCCAAGAGTGGGGAGACAGCTCAGCACCACTGGCAAGGTTCCGGACATCTGCTGCATGGCCTCAAAAGAGGAGCCCATTGAGGCCATCTGGAATGCATAACCTGCTTTTCAGAAGCACTATAGTAAAGCCTCTGATGACAAGATCAAAGATCTCAGACAATGGATGACTCTACAGTCTGCTGAAGAAGCAGAGTAGGCCAACCTTCATGTGATGCTAATTATAGCTCAGGAAATATATTGAAATTCATCCATCTTCTATAGTTTTGCCAGACTCTGGAAAACAATGTGGTACTTTGACAATGACACCAACACCTTGACATCTCTCAGATCTGTGTGCCTGAAATCCTGGCGCGCGCGCGCGCGCGCGCGCGTGTGTGTGTGTGTGTGTGTGTGTGTGTGTGTGTGTGTGTGTGTATGCTTTAGGCACAGAAGAAATCTCTGCAAAAGATCTAACTTAAATAAGATGCCAACAGTACAATTGTCTTGAACCTAGAAAGAATTTGGAGGGACGCCATGGGGCTTGAGAACTGACAACTGCAGCTGAAACAATTCTCATTTCCACAGCTGGATTGAGACAAGATTCAACACCACAAACAACATATATCCCATTTTCTCCAGCCTCTTGGTTATAAGCTTGTCTGCAATGGTTTGGAAACCCTATTGAGACACCTGTCAGCAAGTGTGATCCAACAAAACAGCAGAGCATGGCTTTAGAATGAACGGCAATTAGTTGATGTTATTGCATGGGGGGGGGGGGGAGGCAATCACACTCTACTTTGAGTGGCTTATTTTGGCATTTATCTCAAATGGATAGAGGTTGGTGGAGGGGTGGCATGTGAGAAGATCATTTCTACACTAATGCTGATTATAAAACACTAAAAATGCTTTCACAATTCACATACTGATAGAAGATTTCTGCCTGTTGGTGGCATAAGAAAGCAGTGTGTGTGACCAACACGTTCGTATGGTAAGCATCAAGCCATTAGCCGATTGTCGAGATCTCCTCTTTGTTTAGTAAACTCTACTTGACTCTGATATATCAGACAAGCATTGGCAAATAATCCTTTAAAATGTATGCAGCTGTGCAATGTTAAAACCTACTCCTCAAAATAAATGAGATCTAAATGTTTCAAAAGAGGCTATTTTATTCGATGTTTTGCAAAAAACTGAGGCTGTAACAGATTGAATCTGAAGTGGCAGGATTACATCCTACTCAACCTTGGCAACAGAATATAGCTGGGAACTGTTCCTCCCCTTCAATGGGGAAAAATACTGATCAGTAGGACAAGGTCCTTTGTGAAATAGACTACAATATGTTTGCTTAAAACACACCGCACTTTAATAGAGTGTAACATTAATAATCTCTCCTTTTAGACTTTGTTTCCTTTGAAAGGCGGATGCTAATATTTTACTATTTCATAATTAAGCAGTAGTTAAGTGACAACTTCATGGACCAGATACTGATTCCTTTCACTGTGATTTCCATGGTTTTCTCCAGATTCACACTTGTCTAAACAAAGTCAGAATCTAGCATGATGTGTGTCAGGCTTGATTTAAAAAAAGGAAAACTGTCCAGTCATCAGAGCACTGAAACCCTAAGTGTTTCCACGTAATGCTTTAACAGAAATCCACAGAACAGCTTGAGACTTGGGTATCTAGGAATCTATATGAATAAATGAATAACCCTTCCAAATCATAGTACCTACTTGACAGGAAAGATATGAAGACTGGGCTGTAACAATAAAGGCTATTCATGGATCCACTGATTAAAAATAATTCTTCTACCTCAGTGGCCTCACATTTATTATCCTGCCCTTGTCTGTTCTCCTACATTCTTAAAGTAAAGTATCACTAAACAAGGGAGCTGATAGTACCATTCCTCATTTTGACCATTCTAGCTAGAGCATGTGTACTAATTTACCTGCATTGTAACAACCACCACTTGGTATTTTGGCACAGCATTTCAAGTATTATTATTAGAGCTGGGCAAAATTTTTTCAGCTGAAATTTTTTCAGCCAAAAATGCAGATCTAGCAACACTGAAGCAAATTTGTCTGTTCCATTTTGAATTGTCTGAAAGAGAATAAATCAGTTTCAATTTTTCAGTTTGACATTACTGTCTCAAATGCCTTTATTTGCATTTTAAAAAGTATTTCAATTCTGATAATTTTTAAACATGACCAGACCTGAAGTCCATCTAGTTCTAGCCAGCACCAGATGCTTCAGAAAATGTACAAGAACCCTTGTGGTAAATAATTGAATAACTTCCTGATAAGAGTTTTTTCCTGACTGACAAGAAATTAGTAACTGGTTAATTCATTGGAGGGAGTAGATTGGGCTAAAATGGTGTGAATGGAGAATACTGGGTGGCAGGAGGGGAAAAAACTGGTTTGATGATGTGGGGCAACTCTGTTAGAGGACTGGGAGGAGGCAGGAGGATTGGATTGTGTGTGTAATGGAAGGCAGAAAGGACTAGGGCAGAGACAGATTTGGGAGAGGGGAATGGACAAAAGGGTCTGTGACCTCTAGAGAACACTCTCTTTCAGGATCTGAAATAGGATCCTAGATACTTGTGTCAAATTTCCTGTGCTGTCACCAAATGTCTGTGGCAATGCACTGCCAAAAGTCTCATTTCTTCCAGTGTTGGTTCACATAGCAGATGGCAACCTATTACTGCCATCAGTTACTCTGTTAGCTCAAGTGGCAAAGGTGTGTGCAGTGCAGCTAAAAGCTCCAGCCCGCTCATGTGGATGTCAATATGATGGAATTTCTACAGTTAAGGTGGCTTTTTAAAAAAAGTAGGAAATCTCTTTTTCCTTATCTCCCCCGACCCTGATTCAAAAGAACATCATTATTATGGTTACCCAGACAAGCACTCAAAAATTAGAAGATGCTGGGATGATTATTTTAATGTGCAATTTTGGGATGTGAAATTTTAATTTGGTTCTCTATGCATATATACTATGACTTACATGTTTACATACGATTTTTCCACAGGAGCTCTGCCTGATTCAGAGGAGGGACTGTGGTCTGGGGATGAATAAGGGTTGCACATCATAGCCTTCGGGTGTCCCTAATTCAGAAACACCTGTGGTATGGACCCTGGTAGGCAGAAGTGGAAGTGGCTCTGCACACATGGCTCTCCCACCCCCACAGCTGGGGGAATGGCAGGGCAGCTATATGCTCTGCCAGAGATTTTTTTCCTGCTGCTCCCATAAAGGTGGGAAGAGAGGGTGCTTGAGAGCAGTGGGGGACACAGAGCGCCAGGAAAGTATCCTCCTCTCTCTCTTCCTGGTCAGGCCAAATCTTGAATCCGGCAAACCCTATTTCCCAGGGTTGTTGGATCAGAGGTTCAAGTGTAAAATTAAGGAGCCTGGTATCTACAGAACCCTACCTCATTTGTAGTGAATGATGTAGTGGACTGAAGGATGTGAAAGGATTGTGAAGGCATCTAAATGCTGCTCTGGGGAACTGGATTCTATTCGTACCTTTACCAGAGAGTTTGCAAGTGACGCTAGTCAAGTCACTGAACCAAACTTTTCACAGGTGGCCATGGATGTCTGGCTTGAGTCCCTTGCACTCTGATCTGAAAAGTGCTCAGCACTTGTATAGACTGATTAATGGGAGCTGTGCTTTGAACTATCCTGAACTGGTGGGCACTTTTGACCTGCCCCCATTACTTTTAATTCTGTAAAATACAGATAATTCCATTCACTCTTCTCTTAGGGGTATTATGAAAATTATTTAACGTCTGAGAAGCATACTGATATGATGAGCACCACATAAAAGCCAATGGGGAAATTAATAATTCTATATTTAGAGCAAAGTTTGAATAATGCCGTAAATAAGACTCTTTTTATCCAGGATAAAACAAAATAGTGCACAGACTTTTTTTATTCAGTGAGCACTGTCCATCTTGTGTCTGGAATATTTCCCAGACCCCGGTCTCACTCTGTAATCATGTAATTATAGACTGTAACATAATGCATTTATACCTGGGGACCTGAATAATGGTTACATTGGTAATCTTAAAACTAGCATTTTTTAACTTTTGAATGGTTGACGTTCAATTAAAATTGACCTTTTAAAGTTGCTGTTAACTCTAGTTAGTGTAAGTAATGTCTAATCAGTGTGGGGATTCTGCTAAGCACCAGGAGATGTTATGGCAGCAAGTGGACAAACTGAGACACGGAAGTGTTTTGTCTGCGGATACAGGATGATGGAAGGGGAGAAATAGGGTGTCTTTTTCCTTCTCTCACACTCACTTCCCTTTCAGAAGGAAACATGGGGACATTATTCTGTAAATGGCAAGGTGGTAAAATCAGCATTTATCCTTCTGTCAGCTCTTTGCTGTTCTCTAGCCCCAATTTTGGTGTTACCACCACACCACTTCTTCCTGCAATTCTTCATCCACACACTACTAGTCCACCCATTTCCTCATTCCCCATCGGACTCCCTTCCCACTTGCACTCAATCCTGCCCACACAACCCACCCTCCTATTTCAGAACCTGCTAATGTTCCCTGGTCCTTCCAACCAGCTCAGAAATCTTCTCTTCCCACACCGGTGTCTTCCCCCCCCTCCCCCCCCCCCCCGATACTGGCAACTGCTCTTCTTTCTGCTTAATTTCTCCATTGGGTCAGAGCCACTCCTTCAGCTCTGAATCTTCATAAACACCCCAGCCTCCATGTATCCTTCCATGATCAAAACTCTCCCCCAGGCTGAGAACAAATCACCCTCCCACCTGGCATTCATGATTCCTCCTCCTTTGCTAAGCTTGAGGTAGCATGAGCAGAGGCAGCAGAGAGAGACTATGGACTGACTTCACAGAACGCTTTATTCTGTTCTGTGTTGCCTACTGAAACAGTTCCTAGCCCCACAAAGAGATGCTAATGGCAGCCAAATGTGAAACTTGATGGCAGCAGATGTTCTCTGAAGTACTTTAATACATCGAAGGCCGTGCATGCAGAGTGGGTGACACAATGCCATTATTAATGAGGTTAAGCCCCACCAGTCCCTAATGACCATGTACCTATCTATATATTTCATAGATCAAATAAAGGATAAGATTTTAAACTTGCAGTGTGTTCTTGCAGCATGATATTGCACACTGATGTTAAAATGAAGTACTCTGTATGTAAAATATTTGTTTTGTGACGAAGAAGAAAATTCATCTACGTATACAGATTCCCTTTTGTTAGGAGTCCAGAATAGACCTAAGTTATGCATTGTAATTCCCACTAAGATTCTTGGGTGTTTTGGGCACCCAAGAAATGTGGGATTAGAAATTTTTCTTTAAATGTCGGTGTTCAAGAGAGGGCTTTTCTCATTCCATTGATATTGTACAACTACAATCCAAGGAATGCTTATTTCAATATAAAATAGAGTGCAAAGCTTGTTTAAACACACATTTTTATAACTCCAGTCATCCGAAGAAGTGGGCTGTGCCCAAGAAAGCTCATGATACCATCTACATGTTTTGTTAGTCTATAAAGTGCTACCAGACCATTTGTTGACATTTTTTTATAGGCAGGCTTTTTGTCTCCTCTAAAAAGGAGATCCTGACCTCATTCTGGTCTGTTTTATAATGCCAGAGTATTTCTTATCAATATAATCCAAAATACAAACCAGTCTTCCTAAATATTTAATGTATTCGAGTCTTTGGTGTTTGTGTGCGCTTGTCTGTGTTTCTCTGGTGATTTGTTTCTTTTGGATCAGGCACAATATTCCTTAAGTACACCATAAAAATAACATAATTGTGATTTTTATCTGTTCTGTTATGAAGTATAAGACAATATTGTGTTTATGGTTAAATACAGCCTCAAGGACCTCATACAGTGCCAAACAAGTAAGTTGTTTTCAATTAAGGACATCAACTCAGTGCTCAGTAAACACACAAGATTATTTATGTATGAGTATTAGGAGCATCCAGCTTGACTTGACTCGACTCAACTCTGGCCTTTACGATCTTAAAAATTCAAGGATGATAAAAATATTGTGCATATAAAAAGGCTATGCCAGAGAAGATTTTGTTAGTTAATTTTGAATTGCTTGTAATGTATGGATGCTCTTAATGATTCCATTAGAGTTTAAATAACAGAATTCAGCACAAATGTATTTCTACTGAGCAGCAGAAACATAATTTCTCTGGAACTGCAGCTGCTGTAGTTGAAGATTAGGCTCTTACTATCCCTTAGGGAGATTACTGTCTCTGCCAGCTGACTTAGTTTTTATACAGCCAGTGATTTATTAGATTGCTTTGCTCTTAAGTGTGATAATAGGCCTTATGCTTAGCAAGGTTTAGAGACTTCCAGTGCATTAATATTTTATGGCAATGACAGTCAAGACACATTTTGTTTACCTAACAAGACAAGCGAAGATAGAGCTGATGTGTATTGGAGATTAGCACTTTTAACTTGCAGGAACTATGCCAATTATATCTGTGGTGCTCTACAATGGCTTGCATAATTGTAATTTAACCATTTACAGATCTGGTGCATAAACACTGTATGCAAATGAGCGTAGCTTTTACCATGATATCATTACACATCCCTTCCACTACTGACTGCAGCTCTTGTGATTCAGTTGCAGAGTTATATATCTCTTCTTTTAAAAATGTATTTGATTGGATGCTGCTATTGTTGAGAAGTTGAATTATAGGGGTAGGGATTCTACATTTAGTTCAGGAGATCCAGGCTATAATGAAACTAATGGAAAGTTAGTTTTATGAAAGTAATATGCTTTCTATACTTGTCCCATGTGCTGTCTAAAATGGTATTCTAGCTTCAGGGACTCAATCTCAGTGACACTAATAGCTTCTAGAGCCCAAATAAATACTTCAAATGAATTAATTCCTGACTGGCTGCCTTTATTTCTCCCCAAGAAAGCAAATTCATCAGCAAAGTTGTCTTATTGCTTGTAGTGGAAAGGACAGATTAAAGAGCAAAGGGTGAGGCATTTGGCATTGATTCACTATGCCTAGAAATTCTTCCAGTACTCCTAGCTGTCATTACAGAGTGGAGAATACATTTAAAAAAAAAATACCACACAACAACAACATAGCCTTATTCTCCTGTCACTTCCAGTGGTGTAAATCACATGTAATTTCATGGAATTGGATTACCACATGATAAAAAACTGGCATGGAAGAAAAATTGGGCCATATTTTTTTAAATACTTTTAGAGGAAAAAACCCACGACATAAAAACATATCATACTCTATTGGCACTTGTAGTGTTTAAACATCTTCTCTCTCTGTTTTAATTCCCTTTTTAATGATGTTTTGTACAATCCTCTGAGGGCTACAATAAACTTTAAGAATAATCTCTCTGTTACTGGCACAGAGTGTTTACCTCTGATTTAGTCTGCTGACATTTTTGTACACCACTTTGGAGAAACAGTTGGCCTTTTTATTGCTGAGATTTTTATGGAAGCAAGTGTACATTTTAAATCTAATAAATACAGACTACCGTTAAACTTAATTTTTAGTTGATTTTTTTCATTGTAAAGCTGCAGATACTAAATCAATTAGAGCTCTTGGAAAAATACTAATCATTTTGGCACTTTTTAAAAAAAAATTGTGTTTGTGTTGAAATTTCCCATTAATTTAATGAAACTGAAACCCCAAAACAATTTCTTTTTTCAAAAGCAGTCTTACTACAATTTGTGCTTTTCTTGAAAACTGATTTTTTTCCCCAACCCCCTCATTTTTAATCAAAATGACTTTTTAATGGAAAAAAGTTGCCCAACTCTAATGGTAATACTAGTAGAGACATAATCTGAATTAAAGCAGTGAATCATGCAGCTGCAGGAAACTAGGAGGGGGTTACCTGTGTTTGGTTTGACCCTGTGCTTGTCACTTTGGGTATGTCTAGATTGCAGAGTTTTTCAGAGGTATCCCAGAAAAGCTCTGCCATGTCCAAGGAACAAGTCTGCTTTTCTGAGAAAAAATCGGAAAAGCAGATGTGATTTTTCTGCATCCATGTAAACCTTATTCTATGAGGAAGAAGGGATGTTCTGAAAGAGGCTTTTCCCCCCAACATTTGGCCCAGTGTAGACAGCTGCTTTTCTTTGTAGTCTAGACACGGCCTTAGGTATACTCTTAAACAGAGATTGAAGCTCTGGAGGTAGATCTTTCAGGGTTTGACTTAACGAGTCTAATAAGGACCAGCTAAATCAACCACTGCTGGTACTTCTGTTGATCCTAGTACTACATGGGGTCATGAAGAGTAAAGTAAGTTGACAGGACAGTTCCTCCTATTGACCTCCCAAAGGTCTCCAGATACTGTCACCCTAGTCCTTTAGAGTCACTGGGCCCTGGGGCAGCTGCCCTTCTTGCCCCCATCCCTCTGGTGGCAGCCCTGCCTGCCCCTGCCCTTCCAGGCTTCTGCCTTGGAGGGATAGTCCCTTCCCTTTTCCAGCAGTGGGACTCTCCACCAGAAAATGGGGCCCCTTCCCAGCACAGGTGAGTACCAGCAATCAGTCTCCATCAGGGACTCTTGCCTGTAGTCCAAAACTTGGGTCCCCCAATGTCCCACACCTCCCCCTTCCACTGCCCTTTCTCCCCTCTCCCAGCATTAGATGCGAGAGGCTCCTTGCCACTAAGCTCCATGCCGGAGACCAGCCTTATCACCTTGTCTTTTTTTTTTTTTAGCTCTCCAGCACCAGGCTCCATCTTTGGGTTTCCCTCCTTACAGTACCAGGACCAGGGACCCACAACTTCACTCCCTCCCGCCCCCAGCTCTGGCAAATTACAGAAAAACAGCAGAGGGATTCCACTGACTCCAACCATTTTGAGTTTTAAAACTCAACCTAAGTGCTCTAACATCTGAATGGCTTGGAAATCTGCCTCCTGGGAAAGCAGAGTCACTATTGATCTAAAAGTTGGGTCATTTGACCAATAGACCTCTGAGTTACAGGCTGCTCCCCAAATGGTGAAGTACTAAGTATGTCTGGATGAATCACACACAGACTTCATTGAGAGAGGCGTGAACTCACCCCGTCGGTTAATGTAATGAAGGGTAAGTCAATCACAATCCCAGGAGAGAAAAGGAGTTTGGGAATAGATGCCTGTAGGGTGCTAGAATTTGTGTATCATGGGTGGTGGCAATTTTGATTTTGTAATCTGGTTGGAGGAGGAATTAGGCATGCGAATGCTTCCTTGGCAGGGACCAGTATTAGGTGTCAGAGGAGTGGAGAAACTAGAGAGAGAGGTGTGGGGTGAGGGGGGATTGTGGGGAGGGAGATAAGTGAAGATGGGTGGGAGGGAAGAGGAGAGAGATTGGGGATTCAGGGGTGGAAGACCTAGCACCACCCAGCTCTGCCAGTGCACTACCAGCCCCCTACACTCCTCATGCCTGCACTCTGCTGCTCCTTCAGGCTCCAGTGCACCCTTGCTCTGGCCTCCAACACACCTACGTCCCCAGCTAGCACACAGTGGCCAGCACTAGCAGGCACAGGGACAAACGGAGAAAACATGGATTCAGGTGCTACGAGAACTCATCCCTGAGGGAACAAGAACTGCATGTCAAGCCCTGACATCCCTTGGCGGTGTATTCCCAAACACAGCAGTAGCAGACAGGGTTTTGTTGACAATCCCAGTCCTGTGGCTTCAAGAGAAATTTTTCCAAATTAAAAAGTAAGTACTATCTACAGCCAACTGTGTCTCAGGAGGGACTAGGTGGACTTGCCATCCTGCCCAGTGAGAAGGAAGTAGTATCAAACCTGGGTTACCCTCATCTGCTAGCAGAGCACGCTGCAAGGAAGTCCAGGAAGGTGGATTTCCAAATGTAAGCGGTGTGACAGTCGTCATGCTCAGTATGTGTTTTTTTAATTATAATTATAATTATAAAAAAGAACTACAATATAACTTTATAATTACTCCGCTGAGGATTATCAATATTTAACCTGCAGCCAGCAGTTGCCCTTGAAGTCCACTTTAACCGGATTTCACCAGTATAAAAAACATTAAGAGGGGGAGCCCCATAAGGTGACTTGCCCCAGATCCTACATCCCCCTTGTGGGGTGGTATGAGTCTGCTTATAACTGGATTATTTCATTGGGGAACTATAAGTTTGTGAGTACTTAAAGTGTGTTACTATGCAGATTTATTTCAATGATATTTGTGACCACATTTTCTACACACATTCCAACAAGCAAGTTTTGGTTTGCAAAATGTTTGCGGGAGGGGTGCATTGTGAATACTCATGAGACTATGGCAGCAGAATTCATATGGGTCATTCACTCTAGAAGTGCTTTGTACAGCTGTCTCAAAAGCTTTCTGTGTAGTTATGCAATATGGGAATGAAAATAATACCTTCTCATCTAGGCAACTAATCACAGCATGGAGAGCAAATGCTTGAATCAATAATCTCCGCAAATAGCCAGTGAGCAATAGGCTGAAGTAAATTCATTCAGACCATCTACTGAAATAATTGAGTAATAAATACATTTTGGAAATTGACATCTGTTTATAGGTAACTCGTGGTTGGAAAGTTACTTATTAAATAAAATATATATTGTGAATAGTTTGCCAAATTCTACTGTGAGAGACATAAATGCCTATCCAATACATTATTTAAAAATACAGTTATAATCTCACTTCCAAGTTTTAATGTTACAATGAAAAATTTTCTTTCAAAACTGTTTTCATTTACTATTCTTTTAATCAAAAACATGTTTACATTCATGTTACTTTCTTTTTTTGAACACCTGCAACAATAAAGTGAAAGCAATCCAAGAATTAATTGATTCTTTACATCTCATTTTGCTATTTGGATTTATATTGCTGAATACTTGGCTAACAGTAAGCAGATACTTGTCAAAACATTGGGAATAATTAGTCCAAATGTGCATGACCTTTACCAGAAAGCACACTGCACGATATAAATATATGCAGGGAGGGAAATTACATCATTTTTCAGAAAATAAACTTACCCCTAGAGATCTGAAAAGTAAGACCATTTATTATAGAAAGAAAGGAGCTTTTAAAAATGTATAACTTAATAAGAAATGCACTTTTAAAATCTACTACCTGACCAGAAAAACACAAAAGACTTGTCAGGAAAACATTTTAAAATTTGTAGCACCTATTTATTTTTTAGGAAAATTTCCAAAGTATACAGGAAATAGAAACCTTACTCAGAGTATTTTAGTTTATTGAGTTCTCTGTGCCTTGAAAATCACAGTAGAAATCTCAAGGGACTCCTATAAAGATGTATTACATCATAAAGTAAACTACAGATAGTAACCCATATTATTAAACTGTCAACATACATTAGACTACAATTTGTCCACCATCCAATTCAACTTAAAGCCTCACTGTTAGCAGGATGTTTAAACCCTAAGACTATTCTGTAATCATCTAAGACCTAAGGTACTTTGGATATAAGATGTAATAATTGCACACTTGTGAATTTCATTGGTTTAGGACTGTGAATGCTCAACCATTACGAGCAATGATTCTGAAGGCTCACAACTTAAAAGGTTTTATTGGTGATGCTGTAGATTTCTTATCTGGCAGCATATTAACAAAGGTTTGTAATAACAGTAGTAATGAAAAATCCATCTTAAAAATCAGTATGTGAACCTTGTTTTATTTCTATACAACAAACCTTGAGAGGCGGTGTTGCTTAAAAAATCTGTTAGAGAAAGCGAGGATATTGCTTTGACTACTGAAATCCTAGAGATATGCAGTATCCAGCAGTAGTTTGTAACAATTCCAGCCACAATAACATTAAGTGAGAAGCAACAACTTATACTTGTATGTATGTATTTATCTAAAATGTATAGATTAATTTCTAGAGATCTAGTTGAGCATCAGTATCTCATTGTGCTAGGCACTGTACAAATTAGTAACAAAGAAGAGTCTCTGACCCAGGGAGCTTACAACTTAGATGTGAGACATGATAGAATAGGTGGCCAAGATAGACCTGTGGGGCAGAGGAGTTTGGAGAGTGAAATCACAGTAAAACAGGATTTAATATAAGCCAAAGTTTCAGCTTACCTCTTGCATCCTGGCAAAATTAAAAATGAGGGCCAGCTGTTTGATTCGTGAGTATATCTGATAGACGGGGGGGGGGGCAGATAAATGTCCAACATGAAAACAGTGGGTATGAGGCTATGCTAATATATATAATAATAGTTTATGCATATGACCTGTATTAGGATTCCATTCATGTGAAAGATACCATACATCATCATTATACTCTTAACAAACAAAAAGATGGGGAAATAAATCCAATAGGTTTATTAACTAGAAAGAGTTATTTTCCAATTTAAACATAGGATTCTTGAGCAACTAGTAATACTATACAGAAGACAATAGTTCACTATTTCAAATCTAGTATAGGTTAGAAGTGGTCAAAAACAGAGATTACTATTTGGAAGGAAATCGTGAAAGACTAAGCAAATTTCATCCACAATTTCAAAATATGGATGGTTTTAATCATCACTATTATGTTTCAGGAGTAATTTGCCATAGAAATGGTTAAGAATTAGTATAATCTTGTCCTTTCAAAACCTAAAGTCTGGGCCTAAATTGACTTGTCCCTTTTTATCTTTTAAAATTGGTGGGGGAAGAGGTGGGAAGATACTATAGAAACTGTCTTCTCACATAGCAGCAAATTTGTATGCAAAAAGATTTTTTTAAAAAAAATCCATCTTTAATCATTGCAGATGAGACTGGAATATTGGATGTAATTGTTCTGGAAAAAATAAGGCAAGACCAAAATTCCTGTCCAGCAAGTGGCACAGCATAAAGTTTTACCAATAGTATGTGAAAATTGAGGAACAAAAAGCCTAATGTGAAATCGTTTTACAATTTTTTTGATCAGGAGTTGAGTTGAAAATCTTGTTGCTACTGAGAAATTATAGTATGCAGCATCTGCTGCCAAGGAAAGCATCTGCAAGACCCGTAGTATATTTCTTCAATGTAACATTTCCTGAACATATCAGCATTTTAACCAGGTTGTACTTCTGCAAATTCATTCCTTGGCTGCTCCAGACTTTCTGTCCAGGAAGCAGTAACTGCTCTGAATAAGATTTGATCCCATAGCTGGCTGCAACCCCCAGCTTTGAATGCATCTGAGATGTAAGCTTTTAGTCACTGAAAGATACACACTTATGGAGCTTCCCCCCATACTGCTGTGTGCTTTAAGAACAAACAAAAAAGGCTTAGGATAAATTCTCTGGCTTTTTTGAGGTATATCTTTTGACAGTATCTCATATTTAGGTCATTCCATACACTTTTAGTTATGCTTAAAAATGGGTCAACAATATGGGAGACCTATTGTACAGCATATAAGTGATAATATTTCATGCTTATGGCATCTGAAGATCTCAGTGCTTAGCAAAGATTAGCTAATCCTCACATCATGTATGAGGCAGGTATTATTATTCCCATTTTCACTAGAGGCAGCAGAAATTCCGTGATTGTGACTTGCCAGGGCAGCGTGAGTTAATGACAACATCGGGAAAGGCAAAGCTCTGCTGGCTGAAATTACTAGACAAGAGTTGCTCCTTTGTCTCCATTAAGATGATAAATGTTTTTTGGAGCTAAAATGGGATCAGTTTTCAGCACCACCCAGCTTTCCTAAAATTCTAATCTGTATTAGAATTGGAAAGGTACAGAGGACAACAAAAATGATAAAGGGTATGGAAGAACTTCTGTATGATGAACGATGGGAAAAGATTGGGACTATTCAGGTTGGAAAACAGACGAGTAAGAAGGGAAATCACCGAGGTCTCTCAAATTCTAAATGGTGTGGAGAAAGTGAATAAGGATTTTCTAGTTACTCCTTCACATAACACAAGAACCAGGAGGTTACCCAAGAAATTTAAGGCAACAAGTTTAAAACAAATAGAAGGAGGTGGTACTTCATACATCACATCATCAGGCTGTGGAAGCTGTTCCCTAGGGATATTGTGAAGGCCAAAACTCTGAGATTCAAAAAAGAATCAGATAAGTTCAAGAAGAGTGGGTCCACCAGTGGCTATTAGCCAAGATAGGCAGAGATGTGACCCTGTGCTGTGGGTGTGCCTAGCCTCTGATTGCTAGAATCTGGGAATGGAAGACAGGATGGAACACTTTTAGAAGTTCCTTGTTGGGTTCATTCCTTCTGAAGCACCTGGACTGGTCACTGTTGGAAAACAGGACACTAGGATTGATGTACCAGTATGGCTATTCTTATGTACATTTTAGAAGCATAGATACAACCTGAAGAGCAAAAGATGTACTTAGTTCAGGGACTGTAACACTATATTTCCCTATTTGAAGACACAAACTCCTGGATCTTATGAGGGATCATCAGTAACCTATTTTCAGAAATTGTGTAGTGATGTATTAGAATGTAATAAAATGAACATTCTTTTCATATTCCAGTTATTTAAAACAAACTTTCAGCAATCAATGTGTTTATTTTTAGGCCAAGAACACAGGACGCTAGCATATGTGGGATATATGGAGTCTGAGAACTAATTCCTTTCTTCTGCTCAGTGGTGGTTTGTTTGGGTTTTTTTGTTTTTTTTTTTTTTTTTTTTTTTTTTACATACTCTAGCTTGAGTCTGTGGAAATTTCCTAGTGGTGAACAGGCTTGAGACTTCACTGACTACCTAGTCTGTCCTCCTCTCACAATGTAGATGTAGAGAGAGAATTTTCTGGGTAAAAGAATGTTCCCTGAGTAAAGTGGATGTTTTCGTGAGTGTATGGTGATCTTGCTGGCAGTTCAAGTACAATAAAAGCCACGGCCTTTGAGGCCAGTGTGTAAAGATTTTCTTCTTGTGCTTTCTAGTCTCATTCGTAAAAGAAATATATGCAGAAAAGCATCTAGCAGGCCATTGCTCTACTGCTTGCTCTATCTATTAATCTGTTTATACCTCACTCATCATTATGGGATCTGAGGGTTGAAGTAGTGAATCCACTGGTAGGGCCCTTGAGTGATTTGGCAAAGAATCTGTTAATTTTGTGTTTGCTCCTGAAAGTGTATTCTGAAGCTTTTTCCTGAGCATTAGGGGTATCCCTTTGTGTAACTTCCTTTCTTGATCTATTGTTTTCCAGTTGAGCCTCATTGCCCAAGTTTGTGCCCTTAGTAATGTGGCTGATTACGTTGGATAGGAATAGTTTTCTCTAGCCATTATATTTCATTGTGAAGGCTGGCAGATGTTGCCAGATCTCACATGCCTTTGCCACTGAGGTGTTAATCGGCTGTTACCTGAGTTTTACATCTAGGGATCTGGTTAGACTGTCATCTGCTAATAGGTAATCAAACAGCATCCATAGCCAAGAATAATCTTCCATATCTGGCCAGGGGATTATGACAGTTTCTTTCAGGTCTCCATCTGAAAGAAACGGTCACAGTCCCCTGGCCAGACATGGTAAATTGTGCTTGGCTAATGGTGGCTGCTTGATTACCTATTAGCAGACAATGATGCACTCTAAATAGTGAGACGTAAATCTATTTGGAAACTGAAGCTGGCACAAAAGCATCAGCCTACTTATTAGGTGGTATATCTTGCTGTGAACATACGACATATAGAATTCCTGGCTTAGGGTTGGTTTCCCGTTGGCTACTACGTCAGGAATTTTAAAGTGTTGACAAAAGACCCATAAAGTCACTGTAAAATTTCTAGGGGAACTTCACTCACATTACTACTTTGCTGTATTAATGGAAAAATGGAAGCTTTTTTTTCTTGACAGAGATACTAACTTGCCTTCACCAAAGTATTACATCATAGATGAACTTGTTGCTCCTTATCTGACACCTACATGTATACACACACATGTACGTACACACACACACGTACGTACACACACACACCCCCCCTCTGTAGTTTAAGTGGTGCTTCAAACTTAAACTACCTGGACCATCAGGCTAGGCCTACACTATAGGGTTGGTTTTTTTTTTTTTTTTTTTTTTTCTCCCAGAAAAAGCTAAGCAAATTGCGCAAATTGCGGAGCACAGTTTTTTCCAATGGCTTTTCTGGAAGAGGCTTTTCTGCCATTTTGGGGCCAAATGGTGGAAAAGCCGCCTCTTTCAGCAGAGCCCTTATCCCTCATAGAACGAGGTATACAGGGCTCCCCGAAAGAGCGTGTTTGCTCTTCCACAAAAAAAAGCGGAAGAGCAAATGTGTTCCTTGGATGCGGCGGAGTATTTTCCGGGATACCAGAGGTATCCCGGAAAACCCCTGCAGTGTAGATGTATCCTCAGAGTGCTTATCGCTTGAGTGATCCTGAGATTTTAGCCAGTAAATGCAGGGGGTTTGGGGGGGGGGGGGGGGAATAGCTTCTGAGAAAACTGATGGCTGGAGTAGATGCCTTTGCTGCTGCCTGCTGTGAATTTAGTGGGCTCCTCATACATCTGCTGTCTGGGAAAGGATTCTGACTCGGGACTTACTATCATGTCAGCAGGGTCCTTTTCTATACAATGGCTAGTGGGAGAATTTGAAGGAAGACTTTGCCACACATGAATGAAGGAAACCTTATCTCAGTGGTTCCCAATCTTTTTGATACTGGGACCAGAAAACTCATTCACAAGCTTTTGGAGGACCGGTAACATTTATTTGCATATTCATTAAGCAAATGATGAATATGCAAATAGTGTGTCGCTGGCCCTACCTGTCTGGTGGGTTGTTCTGTCCCCCCCTCCTGGCCCCAATCCCGGCCATTTTATTGGCCGGCACCAGGCGTTCTGCGTCGGTTCGCATGATGCCCAGCCTTCTCCCTGGGTCCTAGCGCCCACTGGATGTAGTCCCACCGCCCGGGAGCATGCCCAGTAGAGATGCCGCAGGGGCGGGCTCTCTCCCAAGAGGGCCACGCCGCCACACTCAGCAGTGCAGGCTGCTGCTACCCCATCACACAAATTAATAGGATTGTGCGTGATAATTTTTCTAAGGACCGGTATTTTTTTTCTAAGGACCAGCACTGAGCCATGGACCACACTTTGGGAAATGCTGGCTTACCTTATGTGGAAGATGTGTAAGTCTGGATGGGAACCGTGAAACATGCATGTCTCACCTGTATTGCGCAGAGTAGAGGCACAGCACAGGAGCTGTATTTTAATTCATGACTGTGCTCTTGCTGGCCAGAAATGAAACTTCCAAAGGAAATTAAGTCTTCCCAGGAACTGAAATTACAGTGTGAAGGAATTACATGACAAAAGAGCATTAAATTGGTTTCCTGCTCTCAGGACTTCCAAAAAGATCTCCAATGCACTTAAGTGAGACTAAACTCTGGCGTGGCCATTTTTATGGATCTTGGACAAAAAGTACTTGGGACGGAAGAATCCCAAGCATTGTTACAGGCTGGGGACCAAATGGCTAAGTATTTATTTTATTTATTTATTTTAAATATTTTTACCTTGCCTTTCTATTTAAAATATTCAAGGTGGCTTACAAGAACAAACAAAAAAACCCCAAATATATATAAAAATTTAAAATATGAGAATTTAAAATGAGACCTCAGAGGAACATAACCAGCTAAAAACATATAGAGAGGAGGAGCACACACAGACTCAAACATTAATAAAAGCACGAGTAAAAAAGGTGGCTTTAGCCTGACGCCGAAACAACGCTAGTGTTGGCGCCATGCAAATATCCTGAGGAAGAGAATTCCACAGCCTGGGAGCAAAAGCTGAGAATGCCCTGTTCTGCGTAGATGTTAATCTTATCTCCACAAGTGGGGGAACATGAAGGAAAGCCTCCCCAGCTGACCTCAATCCCCGGGCAGGTTCATATGGGAGAAGATGGTCCTTCAGATACCCCGGACCCAACTCATTTAAGGCTTTATAGGTCATAACTAAAACCTTAAATTGTGCCTGGAAACATACCGGAAGCCAGTGCAGCTGCCGAAGCACTGGCATAATATACTCCGTATAACTAGTGTTAGTTAAAACTCGAGCAGCCGCATTCTGGACCAGTTGAAGTTTCTGAAGGCTCTTTAGAGGCAGCCCTACATAAAGTGCATTACAGTAATCCAGTCGGGATGTCACAAGAGCATGGATCACTGTGGCCAAGTCATGTTTGTTCAGTAAGGGTCGCAGCTGGCGGATCAAACGAAGTTGCCCAAAGGCACTCCTGGCCACCGAAGAAATCTGATTTTCAAATGTTAAAAAAGGGTCCAGGAGGACTCCCAAGCTGCGTACCTGTTCTTTCAGGGGGAGAGTAACCCCGTCTAGAACAGGTGCCATGCCACATTCACAAACAGCCTCCTGATCCACAGGACCTCAGTCTTATCTGGGTTCAACTTCAGCTTCTTTGACTTCATCCAAACCATCACTGCCTCCAGACACCAATTTAGATCAGTCACTGCCACACCTGGTTCTAATGTCACAGGGAAATAGAGTTGGGTGTCATCTGCATATTGATGGCACCGTCCTCCAAAACGCCTTATGACCTCTCCCAGCGGCTTCATGTAGATATTAAACAGCGTAAGGGACAAGATGGAACCTTGCGGGACCCCATAGCACAATCGTCATGGGGTCGAATAGCAGCCCCCTAGCTCCACCTTCTGAAAGCATCCTGACAGGTAGGACCGGAACTATTGCAAAACAGTGCCTCCAATACCCAACTCCGCCAGGCGTCCCAGAAGGATATCATGGTCAATGGTATCAAAAGCCACTGAGAGGTCTAGGGCAATCAACAGGGATGCACTCCCCTTGTCTATCTCCCGGCGTAAATCGTCTACCAGGGCGACCAAGGCTGTTTCAGTTCCAAAACCAGGCCTAAAGTCAGACTGAAATGGATCTAAATAATCTATTTCTTCCAAGAAAGCTTGGAATTGCAGCGCCACCGCCACTCAAGTACCTTGCCCAAGAAGGGAATATTAGCAATTGGGTGATAGTTATTTAAGTCATGTGGGTCCAGGGAGGTTGTCTTGAGTAACAGTTTTATCACTGCCTCTTTCAAGGCAGCAGGAACCATACCAGATCTAAAAGATGCATTAATAATCCCCTGGACCCAGCCAGTTATCCCTTCCAGGCTAGATTCCGCTGGATGGAATTGTGCGGACGCGATACGGGTGGAGAAATAGCTTTTCTTCGCTGTCAGCACCGCCACAGAGTAAGCTTACAGTTCAGCTTTAACCCGCAGTTGATCAGACTCAGCTCTAGTTCCCCTCCAGTGGCGTTCTAGCCGTCGCACAGAGTGTTTTGCTGCCATCAGCTCCCCAGAAAACCAAGGAGCAAACTTGGCTCGACTGGTCCGAAGAGGGCGCTTAGGAGTAATCATATCAACTGCCCGGGCTACCTCGGTGTTCCATGTATCAACTAGGGTATCTACAGGACCATTTGCCATAATGGCTGAACAATCTCTCAGGGACCTCAGGAAACCCTCCGGATCCATCAGCCTCCGAGGGCGGATCATCTTAATTGGTCCTCTGCCTCCGTGGAGGGGAAGGTCAGCAGATAGTCTAAACTTGACCAGGTAGTGATCAGTCCATGACAAAAGAAGTGTAGCCACATCCCTTATCCCAAAAACTCTATCACCCTTAGTCCAAAAAACCAAATCGAGTGTATGACCTGCAACATGTGTTGGGTCAGTTATTTCTTGGGATAATCCCAGGGTGGTCATGGTATCCATAAAATCTTGGGCCGGACCAGACCGAACAGCCTCGGCGTGGATATTAAAGTCCCCCAAGACCAAAAGCCTCTGCGTCCACAATGCCACGTCTGAGACCACGTCGGCCAGCTCGAGCAGAGCATCTGCCGTAGAGCGAGGTGGGCGGTACACAAGCAGCATACCCAACCTATCCCGGCCACCCAATGTCAAGTACAGACACTCAAATTTTACACTTTGTTGGACCACAACCCTAGCCAGTGAGATAATATCTCAATAGACAATTGCCAGCCCACCTCCCCAACCATTAAGCCGCGGCTGATGCTGTACTGAGAACCCAGCCAGGCACGAGTGGAAAAGGTCGATGCCTCCCTCCACTCTCAGCCAGGTCTCAGTGATACAAGGTCAGCCCCTTCATTCAGAATTAAATCGTGGATGACAGCTGTCTTCTGGGATACTGACCTGGCATTCAGCAACAGCACCCTCAGGGCTGATGGCCAGGTATTAAAGTTCCCAAATTTTTTAAGGCTGGGAATAGGACCAGAAAAAGGAATAGCACATAGCTGTCTAAACCTCATTCTCCTTGGCTGGCCAGTCCGGATCTTACTTCCATATCTTCCCCTACCTGTCACAACTGCCACAATGCCATCTGAGCCCTCCTTCTTAGGCACCCCATCTGTGCCAAACCACATATTGGCAGTGTGGGGGGGGGGAGGGAGCAGAACAAACACACACCTTCAGTTTGGGTAGCTAAAGGGAACTTCCTCTCACCAAGAACCCTCACCTGCCCTCCCTGCTCTCACCAGGGACTGAATAGGCCACCACACAACCAAGTGTGCTGCTCTCACCAGCACACACGAACCCACACTCAATTATAATCTACCATCACAGCCCACGCCCTTGCCCTTGGTCTTGGTCTTGGTCTGCCCCTGAAGGGCTCCCCCAAAAGGGCAGCCCCCTTTGGATCACCCCTTAGGGGCGGCCCATCAGCAGCGGGCGGCCTCCTGGCTTTAAGGCTGCCCCTGGTAATGGCTGCAGGCAACACCTACAGCTGAAAGGTCTGAGTCCTAATGGGCAGGCCTCACTCAGGAGCTAGGTGGTAACAGCTGTGCAGCAACAGCTCTGCCTTCTGAGGTCTCTGTTCTGTAGCAGTTCTGCAGAAAAGGACCTGGGGATTAGAGTCGATGAGAAGCTGGATGAGAGGCAACAGTGTGCCCTTATAGCCAAGGAGGCTAATGGCATATTAGGTTGCATTAGGAGGAGCATTGCCAGCAGATCTAGAGAAGCGATTATTCCCCTTTATTCAGCTCTGGTGAGACCACATCTGGAATATTGTGTCCACATCTGGAATATTGTGTCCAGTTCTGGGCCCCCCACTATAGAAAGGATGTGTACGAATTGGAGAGGGTCCAGTGGGGGGCGACTAAAATGATTAGCGGGCTGGAGCACAAGAAGAGGCTGAGGGATTTGGGTTTGTTTAGTCTGCAGAAGAGAAGAGTGAGAAGGGATTTGATAGCAGCCTTCAACTTCCTGAAGGGAGGTTTCAAAGAGGATAGAGAAAGGCTGTTCACAGTAGTGATGGCTGGCAGAACAAGGAGCAAGGGTCTGAAGTTACAGTGTGGGAGGTCTAGGTTGGATATTAGGAAAAACTATTTCACTAGGAGGGTGGTGAAGCATTGGAATGGGTTACCTAGGGAGGTGGTAGAATCTCCATCCCTAGAGGTTTTTAAATCTTGGCTTGACAAAGCCCTGGCTGGGTTGATTTAGTTGGGATTGGTCCTGCTTTGGGCAGGGGGCTGGACTTGATGAACTCCTGAGGTCTCTTCCAGCTCTATGATTCTATGATACTGACAGACTTTCCTGTGGCATTGTCTCCTTCTATAGAGGAGGCATGGTTATATCTCAGATAAGGAGAAGGTAAATCCCCACTGAGAGATTGTTAACATAAGTGTGTCTGAGAAACAATAAAACAGTTTCATTAACTATTGTGTTCTGACCATAAAAACATTGTTTCAGATTTGAGGAAGAACTTCAAATTAGTTTTTATTGTAGCCAGCTCTGCTAAATGTTAGAAACTGTTTATTTAGAGACTGAATCCTGCATGCTAATGTAAATAATGATACTTGTGCTGTATAGGGTGCTATGAGCCACTTTTTAATCAGAATCTTAGTCTTCGTATTCCAACACAATATGAAAGACTGCTTCTCAGTGGCTCATTTTCACTTCCAGGCACTGTGGGGATCTCTCTTTTGGTTTAAAAAAAAAAAAAAGAGTTGCAGCTAGAAGCTTTGATTTAATTCACTCTAGTCTATTCCAACAATGCTGAAAATAACTGCATTTGTGTATTGACATTAATTCCAGCTCCTGGGTTGCAAATATGTATTCCTGCAGGAATACACTTGGATTGCAGGAATCTACGATTCTTTTACTTTACTTTACCCCATTATGTCTAAACTGTTTGCAACAGGAGTCTTCTGCTGACTATCCATTCAAATGGAGTAGAAGTGAATAATATTGCTTTGTACTTCTATAGCACAACCCTGTATCTCAAAACCCTGTTAGGTTTTTATAATATCCTTATTGTGAAAATGGATAGATACAGGTACGGAGAGGATTGCAAGTTATCCAGTGTTACTTGCAACACAACTCCAGATCTGATTCCCTTTTCAGTGCCTTGATCATTAAACGTTTCTTTTTTCTGGTACTTTGTGACAGGGACCATGTCTTTCTGTTTAGATAGCATTTAAGATAACGGGACTCCAGTTTTGGGTGGGGCCTCTGTGTGCTACCTCAATATAAATTCTAAATATTAAAGAAAAGCTTTAATTTACTGCAGCAGTTTTAGAGGTAAGCTTTTGCAGAACATACAAGAGCCTGTTAAATGGCTCCTATGTTGTGAAAATTCTTTTTCTCAGTGAATGTAATTCCCAACATGACTGTTAATGTTTAATCTGTTGACAGGGAGTCAGTTCAGGAAAAAAAACATCATGCCCATCATGAACACACAATCCCAGGGAATTTGTAATGTACTATGCCAACTAATTAAACTGAAATCCATCTGGGGCACAACATTGTATTCAGTTCTGTGGGAGACTAGCAGAATGACAAAGAATGAGTGTGGGAGGTGTTTCCCACACCATTATGCTCATCGCACTAAGGACCAAAAAAACCCTCCTGCAGCTATAGATGCAATAGTTTATTCTTAAATTAATATTTCAAGACCTAGGTTGCAATACCATTTCATCCACCCACCATCAAATGGGTCATTGTTTTGATATGCCTACCTAAGACTCTTGTCCTCTTCCAAAACTAATAATGCACTCCGAATCATTTCCAGTTGTGCTGGTTGCACTGTGGCTGCTCACAAGTTGGCTGTGATTAAAATGAGCAACAATGTTGGTAATTGTGCTGTTGTTTTTAGGAAGGCTTTTGTTATAATTTAATTCTGGCTTCACGTGCCTCCTATCTTGCTGTACCCCAAAATATCAGTCGCAAAGAATAACTACATAAAATGAATGTGGGTGTTTGAGGATCCTTTTAAGATGAGTTGTTTCACAGCTGAATGATACACCTTTGGGGGGGGGGAGGAGCGTTGTTTTGATTTCTTTTTACTGGACTCCTCAGATGTTTGGGCAAAGATGGAGATCTCTGAGGTCTCATTTGTTAGAGAATATGGCCCTATTCTAAACCTCAAATTCCTGAACAGCTTTAGAAAATGAGATGTTTCCATTATTTGCAGAAAGGATGTCCGGCAGTGAGGATGAAGCTGTGCTTGTGGTGCCCATGTTAGTGATGTCCATTGGTGCCTCTTCCTAGCCACACCATCTCATTTTTAGCATGCTCCTTTCTCCCTCTATTACTACCTTTCATCCATGTGTGCATTAATGACCAGTAAAGGCAGTTAATTCTTTACTTAATAGAAAGAATCTGTAATGAACAAAATCAACCCCTATTCATGAACCTTCTGAGCAGAAAAAGGACAAGGCGGATCAAATAATTCATAGAGAATGCTTTTTCTCAGCTTGACTAGACTTTTTCTACAGTGAGCATTTCTGAAAATTTTCCACTTTTGTTTCAGCATTCGGGTTAGTAATGGGGGCAGGACTAGCGTAGCTCATAACAATGTGTTTTTACCAGCTCTGAGTAGGTTTACATTGCATGATGGTACAAACACATCTGTTCCTGGTTTACAGCACTTCCACTATTGCTAGCACCATGGGGAAATAGCTGAAAATGCTTGTAAATGAGTGAAACTTATGGAGTTTAGTGGATTGTAAATCTAGGCAAGCTGGGTTGCAAAGATTTCAAAACTAGTTTGAACCATTTTAACTTGTCACTTTAAAGTTGAAACTATTGCTTGAAAATAAAAATCAAGTTATTTTCAACAGTAATAGACTCAAGGAGCTTGTTTTGTTTAGATTAACAAAGAAAGTTACGGGATGACTTGATCCATCTCTAAGGAAAAATATTAAATATTGGGATCCTCAGTCTAACAGATTCTAGTCTAATGGCTGGAAGTTGAAACTAGACAAATGCAGACTGGAAATAAGGTAAATTTTTAACAGAGACCCGGCCCTGTCACCGATGGAGAGTGGGCACCCTGGAGCTATGTCTACACTACAATGATCTATCGGAAAAAGGTATGCAAATTGCACTCTGCAATTTGCGTACCTTTTTCCGTTAGTTTTTTTTTGGAAGAGGCTTTGCTGACATTTGGCCCATCTACACTGGGCCAAATTTCGGAAAAGCCTCCTCTTTCAGAAGAGCCCTTCTTCCTCTCGGGAGGAGGAAGATAGGGCTTCCAAAAGAGCATGTCTGTTCTTCCGCCAAAAAAAAAAAAAAAAAAAGTGGAAGAGTAGACACCTTCCCTGGACACGGAGGAGTTTTTTCGGGATACCTCAACAACTTGGGCTGGCACCAGAAGACTCTGCTGGAGCACAGGATGGAGCATATCTAGTTCCCACGCCTATGGATGTAATCTGGAAGAAAATGTTCAAGGGATTTTCAATAGATTTTTGTTAAAGATCTAACCTTTGATCTGAGGGAAAACATTCAGAAAACAATAGCCCATATAATCCCAGGACCCATTAAAAAAACCAGTTGTTTGTGGCCTTATGTTCATTCTGCAGTTTCTTCAGCAATAGTTAACTAACAAGCACTATTCCCAGAGCTGCTCATATTCCTGCTGACATAATCAAGGATGCTGGCACATAAACAAGGACACTGTGTTTTAGCTTCTGCAGTGTTAAAAACAGACGATAAAATAAATGCCAAATGGAAAAGGACAAGGGATTAGAGAAAAACATTTTATTTCCAAATTGACACATGTTATGACAATCACTAGAATTAAAAACTAGCTGAAAGTGTCCTTTTAAAAACAGAATTTGAAACCACTTATAGGAATGTGCACATAGGCAAAACTAAGAAGACCATTCCAAGGACATTGTTGGTTATTTAAAGTGCAGTCCATTAGTCACAGACAAATGTTAACATGTGGGTTACAATTTACTCAATTATTTGTATCCACTTTTACAAAACGATCATTGTACCATTTTGACCTCACTGTACTTTGGTATATTTACTTAGATATTAAATAATCCATAATTAGAAAACATGTAAAACTTTGTATCAAGATCATAAACTTAAAGATTCACACATGACAGGATGGATTGTTAAAATGAAGAAAGATTTGTCTGACTGGGCAATGAGTGATCTGGCGCTGTAGGCTGAGTAATTGCAGTAATCATAACATGTGTGTAGGTTGTTAGGACCATCTATCCAGAAATGCTCTTTTGAAAAATTTCTCAATATTAAATATATTTTATTATAAATCAGATTTTCAACATCACGAAGCCAGGAATAGCAGTTTCCAAAATTCTTTAGAATTTATCTTTTTGTCTATTGTTTTACTATTCCATTATAGTATGTGCATTATTATCTTATGAAGACACCAAAAATACACTATTTAACAATATCAGGTATTCATTTTGGGTGTAGGCTCACTGAAATCTTTGGAAATGCTGGTGCTTAAGAAATAGTGCCAGTGACAGGAAGTAACTCTGACAGTGAGACTTCCATGATGTAACCTTAGAGGGGAAGGCAGACACGATCAAAGAAGGCATAGGTTATACCATATTATCTTCTCCTAGACTATTCCCAAGTTTGGCTCTAAAATTTCAAAAGCTTCCAGATTATGTACAACCTTACCACCAGAGGAAATCATTCACAGAATCAAAAACATTGATTTATTTTTTCCAATAAAACCGATGTCCCCATCCATAACAATCAGCTTCTCAACTGATGTAGGCAACAAGTAAAAATTTATTCCATAAACAACATTCTATAGAACATCATGGGGAATAAACTTTAAAAAGGAATAAGAACTGTTATGGTAAAAAGAAAATACTCACTAAGGGTATGTCTACACTACAGCGTTAATTCGAGTTAACTTAATTTGAAATTAAGTTAATTCGAAATAACACATCTATACACAAAAACTATTTCGAAATTGCGTTTTGCTATTTCGAAATAGTGCGTCTACACTGAGTGGACCCTGAACTGAAGTTAAGGCTGGCCGGAACCAGTGCGGGCAGGGCATCAGGTTAGGACTTAGTGTGTGGGGCTGCTGCCTCAGGCTAACTGAGCTCCGTCCTTAAAGGGACCCTACCCCCACCCCGGACAGACAGTTCTCAGGGTTCCCCGCTTGCTTGTCTACCTCAGTGAGGGACAGCAAAGCAGTTCTGTCTTGGAGTGTCCTGAGTGCCCGAACTCGGGACACCACAGCACTCAGCCACATGGAGCCAGAGCTGCCCCTGGGCATGCCAGTGCATCTCGTGGGGTCGTTGCCATCAGTCCAGCTGCACTTGATGCAGGCTGTCATCTGGGGGGTCCATCGGGGGGCTGTCAGGATCCAGGAGGCCCTGAGGGAGAGCATCCACCCTGAGGAGCCCTCAGAGCCTCCCTGGTCCTCCCCACCGGGGGCTCGTGCCCCATTCCTCCCTCATGTCCTTCTACTTACCCCTCCCTAGCCCCCCTTCCTGATGTCAAATAAAAGACATGTATGTTCTAAAATAGAAACTGGGTTTACTGAACAAAACTGGGGGGGGGGGGATGAACTTCTGGGGAGACTGGGAAAAGGAGGTGGGAGAGGGGAAGAGAGAGGGTGGGAGAGGGGAGGGGGAAACCTGGGAGGAGGGAGCTGGAAGGGGGAAGCAAGGGGAAGAAGTGGGAGGGGAATCTCAGGGCTCAGGGTTGGAGGTCTCGCCAGACCAACTTGACTTTCATGCTAACCTGCTCCTGGGTTCGCATGTGGCCTTTGGTGGCCAGGCTGGCAGCTATTCTGCCATAGACGGCTGCGTTCCTTCATCTAGTGTGGATATCATGGATGTTGGGGGCATCCCCCCCAAACCTGAATAAGGTCTATGATCTCCACCCTGGGCCACGAAGTCGCCTGCCATCTCCAGCCCGTCAGGCTCCTGGGAGCTGGCAGACTGCTCCTGGGGAGTGGTGGAGGGCTGGCTGCCAGTGGCTTGCTGGCTCATGTTTTGGGGCCACTGGGTCAGGGGCCCTGGTGGCCACTGCTGGCTCTGGGCTGGCAGGCTTGGAGCTGGCACAGGCACTGTGGCCAGGGTCTACCCCTTTAATGACTCTGGGGCTGGGGGAGAGGAGAGTAAGTTTTCCTGGTTGTGCCCAGAGTGGCCACCAGGGCTCCCTGGGAAGGGCTGGAGGCCCCCTATTTCAAATTAAGTGTCTATACGGCACTTAATTCAAAATAGCTATTTTGAATTTGGCGTTACTCCTCGTAGAATGAGGTTTACCAAATTCGAATTAAGGGCTCCGCTATTTCAAATTTAATTTGAAATAGCAGTTTGCATGTATAGACACTATTAAAGTTAATTCAAAATAACGGCTGTTATTTCGAATTAACTTTGCAGTGCAGACACACCCTAACTGCTTTGAAAATATACAGAATCATAAGCATGAGAGTTTGATCTCACTTCATCATTTTCTTGTTTTTCTCTCTGGAGCACAGTCTGCTCAAGGTTGCTGTGTTTATGACTCTGTCAAGTCCACTTGATTTATACACAGCACATGATTGTCCCACAAAGACAGAATTTGGACTTTGTACTTCATCTAATGATTTGAGCAATGAGGAATATACTCACATCAACATTTGAGAGAATTTACCCATTCAACTTGCAGAAGCATTAATGTTTCGCAAAAGAGTTTGGTGATCTAAAGTGGAACCCTCCATTAGTTGAAGAGTTGACCCTACAAGAAGTTGAAAAGTCAATAAAAGCAAAAAAATTGGGGAGGGTAAGAATCACTTAATTGGGAGAGAGAATCGAAGTGTAAGCATGTTGCCTGTCAATAGATTTCTAATTCCTCTGTAATATTAAGTGACCAGAGTGATGATAATTTTATTTTTTTGGCCAATCAGAACTCAGTTCTGCATTCTCTCTCTGATCTACTAACCCTACCCACCCCCCCCCCCCCGCTTTTATAAATCTAGAACATCATTCCAATGAAAGAAGAGAGCTGCCATCTGAAGAAGAAAAAAGTTGCCTGAGAAATGTAATCTCATTCTGACCACTTTTTTAGCTGTCTCAATTTACGTTATCTTAAGTTATCTTATAGGACTTGGGTTTGTTTGGATGCTTTTCTCAGGTCTTCACGGGCTGCTGCCAATCCATTTCATCCAGGCTATGCCTGCTCCTCTAGCATTTCCTATTGTAAATAATGTAAAGGAAAAGAGCCAGAATTTCTGTTGGATAGACTGCGATGGCAGGAGGTTTAAAAGTGTGGTTTGGTAGACTTTTAAAAAGTGGCATTCTTGCTAACTTATCTTCTAATCAGAAACTTGTTAGTTCTGCTAAATATTAGTTTCTGGGGTAGAAAAAGCTCCTTCAGTCAAAGAGCTGAGACTAGAGAGTGGACACACATATTTATGACCTTGATTATATCTGCACTGCATGAGGAAACAGAAAACTAGACTAAACTCCGCAATTTCTGTTCTGCCATTCATGCCAATCCCTATAAAACTAGATTTGGGTTTTCAGGAGGAATGATTTAGTTGTTCCACAGTTCTGGGTCAGAGGGAATGGTCTCAAAATCTGGCACTAAATTAATGGAGTTTTGTGGTTCATCTCCATGAATAAGGGAATATTTCTTAGGCATCTTGCATTATGCTGGCAGAAATGCTGATACAAAAATTCCACAATTCTGAGTGTTTTGAATGGTCTTATCATGAGCAATATAGGCCCATAGTGCAAAAAGGTGATGCTGATTACATCAGGACTGACTCTGACCTAGTCACCAGAGCTTGTTCTAATACCTGAAACTACATGAAAATCACCTGGTTTTGTGTTTGATAATGCATTTTGAAAGTCAGGTTAGGTTCGGTGAAAGATGTTCTAAAGTTTACAAACTATATCTCTGTGGTTTAGGATTCAAACACAGCAGTCCTGTTGTTTGTGTTGTGGGTTTTTTTGTCTTTGACGATCAAACCACAGCTGAGGGTATAAATTGTCACATACAGAGAAGGTTCATACAAACCTGTCAACCAAAACTACCAGTTTTGAACAGCTCCTTGATATATATCAGACTTCACGGTGGACATGCTTCTATCCATTTATTGTGCGCACAAATGATTCGGCCCTGTGTCATACTTACCTGTGCAAATGTAGTCCTGGGTGCAGGGACCCTGGTAATGAATAATCCAGTTGGAAAATAGTCAGAGCAGCCAACAAATGGACACCAGTCAATGTCTGCTCTCTTGTGGGCTGGGAAATACTGGTCAAGGCTGGAGATATGGCAAAGGTGCCTGGGAGATGTGTTGATCCACATTCTATGGGCACTTTTTATAGATGAGGCTTTTACAGGTCTCTAGATCCAACATACAGTTTCCCACTTTGTGAAAGAGTGGCACTCGCAATACCTATCCCCATAACATAAGGTATTGTAGTGAGTCTGTGCTGCGGGAACTCCTGGTAGCTGAGGCAAGCACAGCTTATAGTTTTTGTCCCATAGGAAGGAAATGGAGTCTTGAGAGCTTAATCTAAATAAAGGTAGATGGAAGTTGTACCTATAATTATCTATTAGGCATGAACTTTCCTGTGGCTAGCACAGCTCTAACTAAGAAGACTTGCCTCTATCAACAGCATTTTCCTTTCATCTGCTGCTTTGTTCTCAGGAGACTTTCTTTAGCAGGCAGCCTCAGTAGAATAAGATCAAGTAGCTCTGGCAGTTTTCATAGTGATCCAGGAAGTCATTTTAATAAATCAGTGCAATATACACATAGGTCCTGCTCCTTGCTTACAAACAAATACAGCATCTTCTGGAGAAAAAATTGCTTTCTGGAACCACTTCAGTTCACATGCAAAATTACATGTGTATTAGTTCGGACAAACTTTCTTGTTTTTTAAAAATAACTAGAACAAAACTTAGCATGAGTAAAGGCATTGAACTTCCCCCAAAATAACTCAGAGCAGAACCTTCAGAACAGATTTGAAAATTGTCAGTGACTAAAACCTTTGGTACATTGTTCCATGATTAATTACCCCTCAGTGTCTAAAATTTATGCCTCATTTCCAATCTGTTTGTAGAACTTCAACTTTCAGTTACTAGATGAATGAGATCTAATTGCACTAGATAAGATATTTTAAAGAAGGTACGAAAACCCCCATACTTCTGCGTATAAGACAGAGATGAGAAAAAAACTTCCAAGTTGTCTGTTACGCAGTTTATTGCTTCTTCCTTGAAAGCATTTGGGTCTAACCACTGAAAGATATGGGACTGGATGAAGTGCTGTATAACAACTCCTGTATTCCTGACAGCTGAGAAATGGATACTCCAACCAAAGAAGCCAGGCAGACTGGTGTCAGAATTCAGCTTACCTGACCTGTGTTGCTTTGTAACGATATAACCAAATTAGATTGTTTCAAAAATAGTTTCACATACGTCTCATGTTTTTGTTGACATGACATTCAAACAGTGTGAGTTAAATAGTCTTCTAAAATAAATTTTATAAACATTGAATTTGTGCCTCTCTCTCTCTCTCTCTCTCTCTCTCTCTCTCTCTCTATATATAGGCATTTTATAATATATAAAATACTAATATATAATATAGTGCATTTTAGTAACTTCTTTCCATTGATATGTTACAATTAATCATTTTGCTATATTGAGATTAGTATTTAATCCCTGCTTGCCCGCCTGAAATCTAGTTTGATAGTGAGAACAATAAACCTCAGCATTTTCACTTTTACATTTTAATAGGGGACAGTATGACATAAGCCAGGAAAAACCTACACTTTTAAATTACCAGTCTGATGCTTCATCTTCCACAGAGCATTGCGTTTTTACCATTGTTGGCCTTTCATTGAACTCTAAGGCGCTGCATATTATGGAAATTGCTCATGCTATATTCAGCTTTACTTTCAGTTGTGCAAGGAAATCCACATTTCTGACATTCTGTCCAGTCAGTGTGTATGTCCATGTGTATAACTAAAAGCAGGGCTGTGTGGCTTTGGATTTAAAATAACAATCCCAAACAAAATATTGTATTGGTCATTAGTCAATAGTTAAAGTTGAGAAATGTTGTCCCAAATATTTACAATATTTTTCTGTCAAACTCAAACATAAAAAATTATGCAAATCCCAGATGAAGTGAAGTATGCAGTATTGTCACCAAATTTCTCTCACTACTCATTAGCCTCCATAGACAGCATTTTGCATAACAAAGTGACCTTAACTTTGTCCTGTTCTGACCCCAGTCCTATTTGTGCTTTCTTTGTTTTTGTACCTGGGGCTTGAGCTTGAAAATCTTTATTCATGAAATTAAAGGTTTGAAAGAAAAGGCTGCTATAATGTATTGACTGTTATTTTTGGGTGAAGAACTTTGTGAAGGCTTTAAACAAGTTCTCAGACTGTGGTTGCATTTGACACCATGGAACTTCTGCTCATGTAATTACTGTAGACCAAGTAAAGTATGTGTGTATATGTCGGTGGGGAAGTGCGATCTTAGAGGCATAGTTGCAGTTTCATTCCACAAGTATATTAAAAAGGGCAGGAGGGGAGAATTCTCTCCCCCCTCGCCCCTGCTTTTCCAGTGAGTTTTGTTTTTACATAGGGAAAACTTTACCATTTCAATTTTTGGCTTCAAACTTCTCTTTTTAAAAAAAATTACTGTTGTCACACAAGTCCCTTTTATAGATCTCAAGTGAAAAATATTTTTAATTTAAAAAGTGAAGTTATAGTTCTGAGCATGCTCGGTATATAGCAATTTAAAATGATTGAAGTAGTTTGATTTAATAGACTGCATCTCCTTGAAAATGAGGAACACTTCACATTACACTGCACAAACTCAGAAGTTAGAACCTGATCACTTCCAAAGTGAAGAGCTTATTAAAAAAAAAGTGAAGTACTCTAATAATTTTAAATGACTCTATATTACACATTTTCAGGTCTCTGATCACCTCCAAATTCAAGTGCTTATAAAACTGCTCCAATAATTTTAAATTGCTATGTGCAGAGTAATTTAAAATTGTTAAAGTGCTTCAAAGTTTTTTAATAAGTACTTTAATTTACAAGTGAGTTGAGCAATACTCCAGTATAACTTCAAGATATTATTAAACTTGTGTAAAAATTTACCATCTGGAAAGAAAATTAAATATTTTTAAAAGAAAGGTGTTACTCATTGGGAGAGGGACAGGAAGTGGGGGCTAGAAAGGAAGTAGGAGGAATATATTCTCAAATCCCAGATTAATAAACTGCTAGTAGGTTAATAGAAATCCTCACTGCATATGAGCAACTTAAATGTGGCCAGGAAGCTTCCCTTAAAATTCTTGCAACATTTCAGTGAACGATCAAAGGGATCTGTAGGAAGAGCATAGTTGACAGAATGAGCACACAACTTATTCTAGGCTGATAACCAGTCTGACACACTGTAGTTATTAGTCATTTTCTGTATGCTGTCACATTCACCATAATCTTAATATAGTTTGGTAGAATATTTTTTCATTAAAAGCAAGGATTCTTCCTAAAATGAAAACTAATACGTGCCCATTCCCCACTACACTGGATATTACTCACTTTAGGCTCAAGTTCACATCCTTCCAGTCAATTTTAGCACTGTATCATGATTCACTATGTGGAGAATTATTGACATCAGACTTATACAATCTTCTAACAGAGCTTGCTAAAAACTTTATGGTTGGCAAAGAGAAGTATCTTTGATTTCAAAATTATCATTTGGTATTGTGCCTCTTGTTTTGTATCTGAGACAGTACAGCAGGATTGTTCACTATGTTTGTAATACGTCCTGGAAAATTAAAACAGTTTCAGTAAGGGCTTATACGAGCAGGTGCTGAACTCTCTCAATTCCAGTTCACTTTGGTGGGAGTCCAGGGCATTAAAATCATGCTGAATAAGCTATTACATCCTTCATCATGGTTGATATTGGTGATACAGAGTAAGAGATGAAAACAAATAACGTTTTCCAGCTCCAATAATATGACTATCAACTGAGATACAAACTCAGATGAAACAATACTGGGCATTTCTGGCAATGAAAATCCAGGATTCAGAACAAGGACCAGGCATACACAATGATAAAGGGGCAATATATGCTCAGAAAACTGTTTTTCAAAACTACAAGTATTTTATAAAAATAATTACCATTATGTTAACTCAGGTGTATTTATTAACTCTTCTTCTGTCATAAGAGGTTTAAATCAGAGTAACTTCATAGACTTTCATTGAATTACTCATTATTAAAAACCATTTTCCCTATTTGTTCCTGCTTTCCAAATCCCATAAAAAGACTTCAGTAATATCTAGCCTGTTGCGTGTCCTTTATCTGAAGTAGATGAAACTCTGTAGATTTGTGTCACCTGAAGATCTGGCCCATATATATTTGGGGCTTGTGAATAGAGGTGGGTCTCTGAACTCAAATCTTTATATATGACCCAGCTGACTTTTTTGAAAAGTTTTAGGTATCTACATCCTGAATGCCACAACTGCTCAGTGTATTTTTATGGAATGAACCAAAATCCCAGATGTATACCCTTGGACTTTTGGGACTAGGCAAAGTTTAATAGCTGGATCTAATTTGTTACAATGCTGGAGAACCACCTTTTGGTTCTGAGGGACCCTCAGGAGTAGGTCAGTTGTCCTCTCCTTGGGAAAATGCAATGTATTGGGAAAGATTTAATTTTGATTACTGGTGTGAAGTAAGCATCAGTGCTACAACTTGCCCCACTATGTTCATGCGTATGGCCTTTAAGGTACTGAATAAGATGATCAATACTCTTATTTCCTTTTCGAATGCTGGGACCATGATAATTAGTCCTTTTTCCTTTGTTTTGTGTAAGGAGGCAAGACACTCGCTCTGTGGTAAAAATATTCATGTTTACAGACCAGGTGGAGAGCAACATGAAGAGAGTAATGAGAAATTTGACTGCTTTCCGTTCCTTCCTTAGCTTTCCTGCTTAGTATTGCTGCATCCCACAGTGAATGACTAGCTACAAAGAGAAGGGACTGTTTAGGGACTGACAACTGAGAGCATTTACAATTAGCTGAATTGATTAACCTTTACAAATGTTGCTACTTTACGAGGTTTTTCCGACACTAGTTGAACAATATGCCTTATTGATTAAACACACTCGTTTACGATAGCTCTGATTTGTCCAGGACTTCACCAGTCATAAAGCCTGCCTGCCTTAGCTGCTGCATGTTCTTATGGGAGCTTGACACCCGAGACTGATTGGCATTATGTAAATAGCTCTCCCTGTCTGAGCTGAGGGAGGCAGGCTGCAGAAACAAGGGAAGTAAATCTGCATTCCAACTGCTTTGTGTACAGCCTTATCTGTGCATAAACAAAGGGAGTTATCTTCTTCATATATCTCACCCACTGTACAGGAGATACATTTTCTAGTCTACATGAGAGAGATTGGCAGCTAAATATATATATATAAAAACCCCTAAGGGACATTATTTGTAACAACATTTATGGCCTAGGTTACTGATGGCATATTGGTTTGTGTACATAACACAAAAGAATCTGACAACAGAATTCTGTTTTGCATTGACTAGTATTTTTGAGACGGTTACATTACTTTGAAAGCTTATTGTTGGCCACGGAGCCCTGAGGGGAAGGGTTCCTAGTGATCAGTGTCCATCAAAAAAGCCATGTACTTGGAAATAATGTATATAATTGTCAGATGGATGCTTTCCCTAACCTTGTGCCCCATAAAGCTGCATGAACACACAGGGAATACCACCTGCCGTTTTTTCTTCTTTGGTATTTCAAGGAGCGAATTTTTGTGATCATGAAGGTTAATGGTCTGACAGCTCAGGCTGCCACAGTGCAAATTTATCAAAAGTCTCACCAGTGTCCTTAACACTCACTATACATGGAAAGACTGTTATGAGAGAGGCTAGCAGGAACTTAAATTTCTCTCTTGGATCAAGCAGCAGCTTCTCCTGCACAGAGACTTTGATCCATTCTGAATTGTGCTGAGTTATATACATTGGTTTAATTATGGGTTTGTGGCATCATGGAGACTAAATAGGGAACCCCAAACTCATTTCATTAGGATTTTGGTGGATTCACAAATATATCCAAAGAAGTAGAAAAGCCACTGGCCTTTATCTATATAAAAGTATCAGCAAGAATTAAGTATTTGGCACTTCTCCTTTTCAAGGATTGTGAAATAATATTTGGATTGTCAATGTGACATAAGTAGCACAAGGCATATGAGAATTATCGAATACAGACGTTTAGATGACTTTTTTTTAAAAAAGTCAAACTGTAATTTGAAAATATGTATGGTATATTGGCAATGTGAAAGATTCAACCAAGACTTAATTTGCTCATGAGCTATGCATTTTATATATATGTGAATGTTTGTTGTATACACCTGTATTAAGTGTGTATTTAAATAAAAATTATATTCTGCATGTAATAGAATTGATACATAATGTATCAGAGGAACAATGATGGCACTAAGCCATTTCTTTTCTGAATAACTGCTGCATTTTTTAAAGAAAAAAATCAGGGAGCTGCTGTAGCAAAGTCTGTAACATTCACAGCATGACAAACAAATTAGAAAACAGCAGATGCAGCACAAATTAAGATGTATTTAGCACAGCAGCCCATCAGATGTGTGAAAGTCTTTTGTATACCAGCTTTGCAAGGTTGATGTATTGCACTTTAGACAGCTGATAATGAACCCTTCTAGCAATTAGAGGTGGAAATACCAAGAATTCAAAATTGTGCTGTTCCCGGTGGGTTCAAGAATGAAAAACAAAACAAAAAACAATCTTTCACACAACCACAAACCTCAACCTTCCATCCTCAGTGTGAAACTTACGGCTTTTATTTTTGTGGTGGGTAAACTGAACACATGTTTCAGATTACATCCATGCACCTCTGAATTTCTGTTTATTTTTACATCCAGCTATAATGTAATTATTTGATTTTTGTCATTTAACAAGTGCATATTTCTGTTATGTGAGGTTTTATGATCAATACATATCATATTGATGGTGCTTTGCCTATGTGATGCATTATTTAGTAATCTGATGTGAAGACAGTAATTTCAGCAATCTAGTCTTCAAATAGCAATAAACATTTTAATGGCTTAATTAATTTACATCATTATGACCAGCATCATTTCATATTTTGTTTTTTCTTAATACTAATGTAGTCTCTTCTTTATACTACCCCTGCTCCCAAACATGCTCCTCAAATTATAAAGGGAGTTTTGCCTAGGAAAGGACTGCAGTGTTTTGGTCCTTCTTGTGGCTCTTATCCGTGCACTTCTGGTTTGATCCTGGAAGGTGCCGAATCCTTTCAGCTTCAACCAAAAATAATGGGGATTGAATGTGCTCAGCAGCTTGTATGATTGAACCCCTGGAGAGCAGAATGTTGTACTAGAGCCAATATCTGTCTGCTATATAGATAATAAAGCTTCCTTTTATATTGGGCCTTTTATCTGAACATTTTGAAATGCTTTACACATTATGGAGGAACAGCTCCACTCTTATGGCTACAGAGATGAAATTAAAGTAGGCATTAAAGCTCTGTTATGTATGAATAAAAGAGGGCATCCTTCCCAAGCATCAGTGATTACTCTTTGGGGGGGCGGGGAAATGCATTTTCTGAACATCTTAATTGGCAAAAGACTTAGTTTAAGATTGCTTGTGGCCTTGTATTTTTGTGAGAGACAGTGTGCTTTGCCTTTTATCTGCAGAGAACGTCTACTTTTCTCTTCTCATCTTGTAGGTTCTGGAATCAAACCTGAATGTAGATAAAAGGTCAGCCGTGCAGACACCGAGACAATTCCAGATGCTCCCAACAGGAGGAGCCAACAGCAAAAGTTCAGCTTCCCTTCTGGCAGCACACCAAAGACTGGAGATAATGATGGTTTCCCAGGACAAAAGGGAGGGAGAAGACAATTGCTAGTTTCCTCACTGTCCAGTAGGCATAAGAAAGGGCAGGGGGACCCTCCAGGCGATATGCTGGAGAGAATATCTAGGACAGAGAAAGGTGAGGAGAGGACCTGGGAAGAAGCGGGAGAAGTGAGATGCAGAGGGGATCTTGAGGAAGATGGGAGAGAAACACAGAAGTGTGGAAAACAAGAGTCCTGCCGAGCAGGTCCATTTCCAGCCCCTGCAGTCCAATAATAGGAGCTCTCCAAACCCTATTACGTAAGACTCCTACACCAGCCCTGTAATAAAGTGTAATAGGCACTACAGACTCATGTCTGGGGCCCCAGACACTGGAATCACATGACATCAGAATCTCAGGTTTCATTTAGAGCCCAGTTTGAAAACAAGAACCAAATGATGCATGGTTCACTCTGCCCACAGAGTAAAATCATAGACCGCAGGGAGAGGACCTAATCTATTCGTCTTAACTGTGAAACCTGGTTCCTCTTCAAAGGAGCGGTGGGGTCATTATGATCCCAAGGGGGTATGCATAAGACCCCATATTGCCTAAATTCAGGTCTGCCCCTACATGCCCAGGACTATTGGACCTGACACCAGAAGTCTCCATATTTTTTTACATGAAACTCACAAAATGGTCAAAAACTATCCCATGACCCAACTTGAGATATGGTGGTCACAAGATGATTTTTTTCAGTCATTTTGTGGGTTGCAGACCAGAAAAGGTTGATTACCACTGGAGTAAGGGATGTCTAGAATCTCATGCTGAAGCCACAGAAGTTAGGATCATATATGTTTACAATATACTGCAAAGTTGAACTGCCAGAACTGGAGGGCCACATGCTTTAATTTAGTCTAACCTTTTTCCATCTTTTGAGTTCTGTGGACTTATTCTTTCACCCACCCAATTTGGGTCATATTACTTTAATAATTTACTTTCCTTGCGCATACAAGATTGGACAGTAAAAATGCAGATCTTACTATCAAACTCTTCTGTAAATGACACATTCCTTACTAAATCCTTTTATTTTGATAGAATGAAGCATCATATCTGACATGTTGCTAGGTTCATTTCACTGAACAATACAGTTAAAGCTCTTTGAAATGGGAGAGGATAATAATACACCATTTTACTTTGTGGCATTTTTGTTAATCTTACTTATGATAGGGGTGATGATAAATCACCTACCAGAGGATTTATCATAGTGACCTTTTCGGTCCAAGCAAAGGGTTTGTCTTGAACAATCTGCATAGCTTTGAAACGTGTTTTGCTTTCAAGCCACAGCTTTTGACCTTTGTTTCAGTACTGTATAATATTGGTAGTCATTAGCAGTTATTGCTTGATATGATAGTTTTTAAATTAGACCAGATTGCTAGCCAAAGCACTCTGATTGCATTTAATCAGGAAGTGAAGATGATTCTCTCTGGGCAAATGACTTACCCTTACAGTTCTCTAAGGAGAGAGAATCAATCGGCTGAGAGTCTGTGTCACCTCTTGTCTTTTGTTTATCTGGTTTCCCAATGATGGTAATGTCCAATAAATAAAAAATCAAATATGGCTTCATACTTTTCACCTTAAGGAAAACCATGGTATGAAATCACTTTCTGATAAAGCCTAAATAATACTAGGTCTGATCATTTTCTGGTTCTCACACAGTTCATTTTCGATAGTTTTATCTTTCTGCTGACAGTGTTCTGAATGACCTCATATTTGGTGATTCATTTTATGAATGATAACCTGATGTAGCAGTTGAATACGCAATAGCCTAGTAAATGTTGGAAAGTAATCTTGTGACTGTTGTAATGCCCGTTGATTTAAAAGATGGAGTTAGGGAACTTCCTTGCAATAAGTTGTATACAAAGGTGAAAGAGATTAGGGAATCAATCTGATATATTTTATTTCAGATTATTCTACTGTATCACACCTTCCATGCCTTTGCAGGTATTCTGAGAAAGAGAAACACTTTAATTTCTTTTAATGTTTTGAAAATATAGGGCAAAATCATGTCTTCCTATGTAAATGGAGAGAGACTGGAGTTAACTGTGGAGAACACCTGTGAGGCTCATGTTTCCACTATGTCATCTTGCATGAAGTACAGCCTTTCCTACCCTGTAGAACCCCAAAATTCCTCAGGGAAGCACTAGGGTCTTGTGACATCCATGACTGGGCTTTTCACTGAGGCTCTTTGTTCTCTATGGCAGGACAGCGGCTTTCCTTCAGCTTTGTGTCTGGAAACCGTAGAGTCTCTCCCTTCCCCTCAAAATGGAAGAGGTGGGAAACATTTTGTTGGTCTTTTTCCTGTTCTGTACGCTGGCATGGTTTCTACAAGTAGCAAAGGATAATTTTTGCATCCAAGTGACTCCTGTACAAACTACTTAAGGTAAAATTTGTCAAGCTTTAACTTTAGCAGTGAGCCCATTTACACTGTGTGTGTGTGTGTGTGTGTGTGTGTGTGTGTGTGTGTGTGTGTGTGTGTTTAAAATTGTCAGAAGATCTACTCTGTGACAATTCTACTGTGAAACCTCATCCCTCCCTACTTTTGATTACTAGATATGATAAACTCATTAAAGGGCTACTGCTTTCTGGGAAGAAAATTCAACAAAACATCCTCTCCTCATGATGAAAATGCAGTCACTTCACATACTATTTTCCCCTCATAATTGCAAATAGCTAATCATAATTAGGAACCATGCTGTTGGGAAAACTGCTCACCCTTGGCACTAAAAAATAGCCTCATTGAACTTGTGATTTTCCTTTTTTGTATTCTAGAAACCTTTTTGAAGCACTTGCTCAGCTCCCACTTCATGTCTGCAGGGTTTGCCTGCAAGTACCACATGGATTCCTGCAGAAATCACTCTTCCACTGACCCTCTGAACTGCCCCACTCACACTCCTTTTTTTTCTGCTTTCTCTATGCAATTAGTACTTAATTTACATTCTATCTTTCTTTTCTGTGAGGAATTAGCATCAGATAAGGCATTTCACCTCTTACCATTCTAGTTTCCTCATCAAATGCTTGCATTGTATGAACCTACTTGAAAATTACTTCAGCGTGGCCTAGTTAAACTTATTTCAGTATTTAAAAAATAACAATCCAAGTATCCAAGGAGGATTAATGATCAGTAGGGTGGAGGTGATGGCCTGTAGTGTGACCAAGGCCTATTCACTCCAGCTGCTTATTAAACACAAGGCAATGGCCCATGTCAAGGTCATTATTGCTATTATAAGATAATCAAACAAACATTTATACAACATTTCCCTGGAGTATTTTTGCCATTGTACATGTCAGGATTATCACACCATTGATATCTGTGTCACTCATTTGCAGTGTACCTAATTTGAGGGATTAACACAGTCTGTGTTGGTCTTATCAGACTGAGAGTCTCCATGCTGTAAATTGGCAAACAAACTGTCTGCAAAGTAGAACTGTCTTTCAAACAAACCTACCAATTTCAATGCCAATTTTTATTCTTGGAAAGTGAGCATTTACCTTTGATACTTTGCAAACTATCTGAATAAGACTAGTGCAAGGAGATTTATGCTAAACTTGACCCTTCGATTTTGGTAAATATGGTCACGTGGGTGTGAGTGGCAGTCTTACATTATTTTCATGTAGCCTTGTAGGTTTTGTCTCCTTTGTTACAACCTATTGAGAGCAATAATATTTTCCTACATATATCTTTGATTGGCATTCCATTTGTTTTACACTATTTAAAAGAAATCACTGTAGTATTTCCATCCCATCCAATAATTGAAAGGCATGTCATCTACTGGCTTCTTTTAATGGCATGCGCCCCCATTCAGCACTATTGTAACAATACCTCTGCCACTTAAAATGTTTAAATTGGTATCTTTGTCTACCAGTATCTTCCTATATTGTGGTTTACAGGTATGAGTCTTATATTACTCACAAAGTAAGGAGTTTTTTACTTTTTATTTTTTTCTTTTCATTACATTGAACTAGAATTGTGAGAGAAAATGAGATCTTGGAAATTATCAAGTCATATACTATTGGCCTTCTCATTATTAAAGTATATTTTCTATTCCAACTTGAAAGAGATATGTAGAGACTTTTTGGTTCTGCTATCTTATGGCTGTAGTTCTAGGCATTAATGACTTCCAAGACTGGGCCCAAAAATGACACGTTTCATTCAGACAGTGATCAGTTAGATGAAGGGCAGATAATTGGGAAAAGCCCCAAAACACACCAGTTCTTCATGAAAGGTTGTATTTCTACATTACATTGTTCAGCCTGCTGATGGGCATTGTGGCTGGTCTTTTTGCTTCTGCACTGACAGTTTAGGATTTGCTATTCCTGGTTCTTAGCAGTTGGAAAAAAAAATCAAATTATCAATTTAAATCAAAAGAAGAAAATGAAATCAGAGGAAACTTGTACATAGGGGAGATGTGCAAAATAAAAACAAAATGCTAGCTCAATAGCAAATTCACGTGACCTGATGGCTGTCAGATGGTCAGGGCTTGTCCAGTTTGAAAAATTGAAGTAATCTTTAGTATCTCCAGAATAATTTGTTTTGACCACTTAAATGGTACCTCAGCAATGCAATATAATGGCAAAGTAGAATGAGTGCATCTGAGCATTGAAAAGGCAGAAATTCTAGGAAGAATCTAACAACTTCTCACTACCCAAAACTACAGAATTGGTTCATGGTCAAGATTTATTGTTGTCTCCTGGGGATAAATTATAGATAGCAGCTTTCTTCTTTCTCTGCTTATATATCTTGTATGTTATGAAGGCTATTTGTTTTTTCTGAAAAATTCTCATAATATATACAATTATCTGCTTCACAACTGAAAAACTTAATGTTTGTTTTTTGGAAACTGACCATTTTGGTGTTTTGGATTATTTTAGTTTTGCAGTGAAAATTGAAAAATATTTTTGGTTGAAAATGTTTGGGTAATATTTTTGTAAAAAAAAAGCTTCCATTGGTGAGAGGAGAGAAGCTCTAAAGGCATTTTTTGTTTAAAAAAGAAATGAAATGAAAAATTCTGGCTACTGGAAAAAAATTGTGGAGAATAACAATAAAGAAAACAACCTAAATGCAGGAGCAGAGAACCTTTTTTGGGTCAGGGACTGCTGACCCACAGAAAAATCAGTTGGGGGCTGCATACAAATGAGAAGCAAAACCACCCAAAATGTCTTTGAAGAATTTTCACACCAGGCTTGAAAGAGAAACCTCTGAACTGTCATTCATGCTTAAATTTGACACTTTACGTCGGGGTCTCAACAAAGACTCTAATTATCTTACCCATTACAAAGATAGCTTCCCCAATTATCACCTCTAATATCATTAGCTCACAGACATTTACCTCCCATGCCTTATCCCCCCTCTGTTCTGAAATTTGATTTGTCCTTTTTTGTGTGTTCATTTTTTTTATTGTATCCCTTTGGTATATATGGTCATGCCTATTTTCTTCCACAATTTGATCTGAGGAAGTGGGTCTGGCCCACGAAAGCTCATCAACTAATAAACCATCTTGTTAGTCTTTAAAGTGCTACATAGTCCTGTTTTTTGTTTGTTAGACTAGACTAACACGGCTACATCTCTATTACTTTTCTGTCTCTTGTATAACATGGTGTAGCCCATGGGCACCAACTTCCCCTCTGGTCAAGGCGTGCTCACCCACCCTTACTCCACTTCTTCCTCACTTCTTTCCACCTCTTCTCCTGAGTGTGCCCCATTCTCACTCCTCCCAGAGCCTCCTACATGACACACAATAGCTGTTTGTAGTATAGAGGAGGCATTGGAAGGGGAGGGAGTGGAGGTAATCAGTAAGGCTGCTGGCAGGTGAGAGTTGCTAGGGAGGGAGAGCAGCTTGGCCGCCAGTGGATGCTGAGCACCCGCTAGTTTTTCTGCCTGGGTGTTCCAGCCCAGGAGTACCCATGGAGTCTGTGCCTGTGATGTAACAGGCCGGGCTGTCTGAATTGAAGACAGCAGTGGCTACCACTGCAACAATATTAAAACATTGACAAATGACCTGGCATATGATGTCTCTTTGAGCTCAGTGAGTTGCATGTGACAAGCCATGAAGTCCTCTAACCCCTTCCTCTCTTTTGTATAAGCAATTTACATTTAATTAAGTTAATTCACATTAGGTGTTCAGGATTAAAGCAGAATAAAGAATTGCCCCTTCTTACCCTGGCTGTGATTGCAGGGGTGGGGGGAGAGAAGGAAGGAGGACTTAAACACTCCGTTCTTTTCTGTCACTATGGAACATTCATTGATTTCTGGACTCCAACACTCCCTCAGAGGACTTGTGCATTCACATTCCTCAGTAATGGATTTTGCATTTGCATCCCTGATTTAGCTGAAGCATGTAAAAATTAATGTTCCCTATTGGTTACACATATGAGAAGACTCAAGAGTGTAATTTATTCCTTGTGTAGTTAATTGTAACTTACGCACATTCATTGGCTTACATTCTGCTTATTTACATATATATATATATATATATATATATATATATATATTTAAATGCTTGTTTTTGGACACTCTTCTCATACTTTCTTGCAAACACAAACAATATGTGAAGGTGGAAGAATACCAGCAGACACAAAGTTAAAGATTAGAGTTGACATCAGCCCCACGATATTTTTCAGGAGTCTGCACTGTGGATTACACTGCAGGATTTGATCCTTGGATTTATTGCCAGGATTTTCCTACTTTTATGCTCAAAATTGCTTCAAAGCTCTCAGTCAGGAAATTCTGAAACTTCATTTGAAATGAATAGCATGGAAAAGATTTGTGAAGGTTGTGATCTCAGTGATCTCAGTGGTGTTATTCTAGATTTACACTGATGTAACTGAAAAGAGAAACTCACCCTATGTCCTTGAAATATTCTCTTGCACTTTTCTTTTTCCAACCTTAACTTTGCCTGAGCATATTAGTGAGATACTATAGCACTTCAAGTTTAAGTTAGTTAGGTGCTGCCAGTGACATAATCCAATAAATAGAGCCCTGAAAATCTACTGATATTCACTTTATATCTGTGGAAGTGGATATCTGTGGATCACTTTTGCAGATGCCTCACTGGGCTCTACCAGTAAAATGTTTAGGAGGAATTACTGACCTGAGAAAGGGCAAATGTCCCACATATGCCAGTGTGGATTGCCATTGTTATGGATTGCACAGATCCCATGGAGATGCTCTGGCAAAGGGAGTATGTAGGGGTCCATAGTTGTTGTGGGGCCCTACATTGCCTATGGATTGCGCAGGCCTCCTGTTACTCTCTTGGAGTCCATTGGTTTTGGGCACAAGTCCAGGACTTCATTCTTCAGGGTAGGGAAGAAGAGGGGCAAAACATCTTCTCTTCTGCCTCCAATGATTATGAGGAGACTTTTGCTAAGATGAGATTCCCATGAGATTTCCTTTCCGTAAGCATCTCCTGAAGGTTTTACCTTGTGCATTTTGGTTGACCTAGCAGGAGGTGCTGATTCTAATTTGAAGCTAAATTTGCTGTTTTTCTCCAGGAAAAATAACCAAAGGGACAAAGAACTCCCCGTGTATTCTGTATTTATTACAGAATCCTGTATTTGAACAGGAAGTTGTCTCCAAACCCCCAAGATTACTGAATTTCCTGTTCCTCCTTTCCTTTTGATGATATTTTACTCAGATGTCATATAAAGAAAACATCTGAAAGTTATTGATAAACAGAATGTAATTACAAAGCAGGTAACTATGAAGATAAAGGGTGTGGAGGGACTGACGGTTGAAGAAAGAGGAGAGAATTAAATGCGTATCGTTTGGAAGGGAAATCATAGGGCTGGAAGAGACCTCAGGAGGTTATAAGAAATGACATGATGTTCACTCCTTTTGGATATTTAGGGTGGGAGACACATTTTTAAACACAATGACAGAATGTGAAATTTTGCAAGAGAAAATTTACTCAACTGCTGAAGAGCTGGAAGAACAGCTAGAACCCATTGTAATCTTCTAAGTTCAGTTGAGATGTTCCATAGCTGATCTGCACTAGTTGGGAGGCTCTAGGAGGAAAGGGGAGATGCTGACTGGCAGGGCCACCAGTGGGTGGGAAGCACTGAGGGAAAAGGGGAAGAGCTGATGCGGGGGGGGGCTGCCACTGAGTACTCAGGACCTACCATTTTCTTCCTTGTGGGTGCTCCGACCCCGAGTACCCATGGGGTTGGCTCATATGATTATGTACCTTAAGCATGGTGGTGGGAAAGCTGAGGGCAAGGCAATTGCACCAGGAAAATTTCTGGTGGGGATAGGTAGTGAGGAAAGCCTCTGGCAGCTCATATATGCCTTTCACTGATACATGTAGCTACATGCTGCAGTGTGGACACAGCCTGCCTTTCAAAGCAGCGTGCACCTATGTATAGTCTGCATGCTTCTGCCACTGGTATGACATATAGATACAGCCTAGAGAGAAAGAGAGCTGCCTATTTCACTGAACACACTATAATGTTATCTCCTGCTTTATAATCTATTTAGATATTAGTATTCTCTGTTGTGCAGTATATCTAAACTGACAATTCTTAGATTAGATGGATTATGTCTTCTCAGGATCAGTTTATCTGACTAAGGACAAATCTTGCTAAAATTGATGGTGGTGACTCAGAGGTAGCTAGACAACCAAAAAATTAGAGAGAGGATTGATCACCACCCATATTTTGGTCTATTTGACCATGAAATTGGAAGTGGTCAGCTGGGTCCTATGTGCCTCATAAGCATGCAGTTTTTTTTAATCCAGGAGGTGATCTTACATTTGTCATGCTTACAAGAAGAAACTTTGTCCTCTGTGATATCTCAGCCAGCAGGGAAACAACATTCTACGTGAGCTTGCTGGAAAAATTGAATTTTCACTAATTCAATCCAAATTTTCAATGACTGTATTAGTCTTGCATTGCAAGGGGAAAAAATGAATCAAAGTTGGTCTTCTGGCTGCAATAAATCAAATTACAGTACCTTACCATTTTAAATGAATCCTTCAGTGAAAGCTATTCTAATCCTACATATAATATGAAAAATGTAATCTTACCTAAAGAACAAGGGAATGCTCCATGAGATAAATGCTTGTGCTGGCAAAAGGCCTGAGCCAAAACTTTGTGTCTGAGATTTGATATCTGTGCATTGCATCACTGACAAGATGTGGTGCTATGATCAAGATCTCAAATTTTATTTTTTCCAGAGTTTGGATGTTTGGGTTTAACCCATCTTAAAAAGAAGTTTGAGCTATGAACTAAGGTATAAAGCCAGATCTGAACTTGATGGACTTGGCAGAGGTTCATCTTTAGGTACATCAGTAACTAATTTACAACTTCTATGTCTTCTCAGAGCATCAGATCTCAAAATTATTTCTAAATCCAAATTCAATTTAATGATTGTAAGAAAGTAGGGGTGGAGAATTCACAGTTGAGGGCTGTGGTAGTTCTTAAAGCCAGAGCTGCAGATGGTAGAGAGGAGTGCTTCACTGGCTGCACTTGCCTGAGATGTTTTTTTTTGTTTTGTTTTGCAGAGGTGGAGAGGAAGGTCAGGTAGAATATCTCACAAACCACTGAGAAATGCATCTTAAGCAATATTTCTAACACCACCTTTTTAGAGGTGTAGTATGTATTATCTGCAGCACCTTCTTCCAAAGAAGGCCAACTGGTGTGCAATGGGTAGGACCCTCATCGTTCTTCCATCCTTCCTGACCCTACCCATTGTTTTGCTGGCATCCTGCCCACTTGGTGCTTAGTGTTTGAGTTCTGTGAGTGCTGGCATTCTGGCTGCTGCCTGCCCAAGGTGAGGAAGAGTTTCCAGCTGTCCTCTTCCCCCTTCATGCTCACCTGCTCCAGAGTAGCCAGAATCTAACTGTATAAAGGATTTGAGTAATCAGATGTACTTCATGCCTCATGTTACTTAATTAGAGAGGAGAAACGTTCGCCTGAATGTAGATATTGATTGAAGTTGTGTAGACAGCATGGGTTTTTCCCCATCAGTGGTCTAGTCACACTATATATATTTTCCCATAAAGCTGAAATATTATAAATCACTTTTTAAATATTTTCACTGAACAAGAAAAAAATAATCATTTATATTATAGACATGTAAATTTTACTTAAATACAAACCTAGTTTGAGACTTGATGCTGTGGCCATAAATCATGTACAATAACATTGTAAATGAGATAACTGTAACATTATATTCTCTGGGCAAGGTTAATAGATTCAGTGCAAGTCTAGCAAGAAATTGTAGCTGACATTTTCCCATTTCTTTCAGAAAAGCCTTTATAAATCCTCAAGTTGTAAATTGGACTGGATTAGGTCCCAGTGGAGAAAATCCTAGATTTAGTGTTTTTAATTTCCTAAGTTACTGAGTAGGAACCAACTATAGTCAAATATGACTAGGGGACTTTGTTAGGTTGCTTTTGTTATTCCTAGCCAACACTTCTACTAATAAAAGAAACCTACCAATTTTGCCAGCAAATGTTAAATTACAATATGCCCAAATTCACAAGTAAGGCTTTTTGATATTTCCAAGAGGAAGACAGTAACTAGAGCTAAAGTATCTAGTGAGCCTTTGTAGATGACTTTGTAGGGTAATATAGAAACAGCCACCTATAAACAGCTACCAGATTTCTAATTTCATGTGTCAAACACAACCAAAATAGATTTCAACAGTGCACGTTTAGTCACAGGAAATCTATTATTCCTGCACTGCAGATGAGTACAGTAAATTCCATTCACATTATGACATTTAAAAGAAGTGGCCATTATTTTAGTCACTCTGACCTGGTTGGGTCCTGACTCAGGGTGGTGAAAAAGGAGGGAAGAGGAAAATTGGTGGCAGAGGTCTGTGCTTAGCATTTGAGGCATTAATGTTGCTTTATAGACATTGAAATATAGCATGTTGTGGTCTCAGTTTTTAGAAATAGGCGTCCATCTTGGGCAGAAACATAACATTCATATGTTTAACTGTATCAACATCATGCATAATTGGATGGGTTGTTGCTATTAATTTCACTTTCAGCTTCAAATTAACTTCCAGGTCTGGGGCACCGTTAGACATTTTCATGACACCTAATTTTCCTGAATACTGTTGCTGATTTCAGAGCACAATGCTTCATCACAGGGAAATATTTAAAACTATCTGCATTTTTAACACAAAGGTAATCTGTCCTTTGCAGATATTTCACATACAAAGATTAATAATTTACATATGTTGCTATGGCAACTATATATCAAAGTATTATAAGTCTAGACTGTGCTATTCATGCCCTTTGAAACCAAAATCAAATGTAAATATCAAGTTTTTTACTAGAGCTGCCTAGAATAATTTGCTGAAAATTAAAACAATAGTGGAAAAAAAATCACCCCTTGATTGTCTCCCTTTAGAATACACTTAAATGAATAGCTGGCTTATAGACCTTTTTTTTTTTTTGTATATGCTAAGATGAGCTCTCAAAATTGTGCTGTAGAGTTGGTTATATATCCACTTAGGCTTGGCCCGATTCAATAACAAAAGTTTTATCTGTGGTTCCAATTACACCCATAAATCCTCAGAATGGATAAGTATGAACCTAATACCCTGAAACATTAAATGTGCATCTTCATTTTATTCATTATATGAAAAAATAGGGGCAGCAAAAAGCATGGCGATAGACATCATAGATGGTGACTGAGTGGATGAAGTGGCTGTTGCTAGGCTCATATGCTATCTTGTTGTGATTCCAGCTTAAATTTTGCTAGGTGAGGAAAATTCATCTCTGGATTTTCTGCTCCTACATAAATAAAAACATTTCTGAAAATCTGATCCTAATCAACATATACCTCAAGATTTCAGATGTAAAGCACTGGTTTTAACAGGCAATTTAGGGCTTTGTTCCTGGAAAAATTAAAGGATTTGGCAGTACAACACATGAAAGTAGGTTTCATGAACAAATATCTATACATTGTAGGTTGTCTATCTGAATTTCTTCACCCCCAGAATGGAAAGTAGGTTGGTAACAATGGTGCCTTCTCCCATTTCTCTGGAGAAAAGGAAAGGAAAGCATAGAAGAGGGATGAATTTTCCTTTATTGGAAGTGAGGTAAATAGGTGAATCTATTTCAGACACCTTCTTTCTCCCTGTCAGGGTGGTTGCTGTTCCACTCCCTGGCAATAGTTGGGAAGCAATAGAAACTCCTGAGTCAGGATCCTACTCTTCTTGCTGCTCCTATTTTTCTGTATTGATGCAGTGGTGAAAGTAACTTAAAATGTCTTACAGGTACTCTCCTATTGCAAGCCATCCCTGCCAGCTCTTTAAATAGCTCCCTGCTGGCTTTTGCCAGCGCTTGCCGGACCTGCGCACCTGCTTGCTTTCACCTCTGGTTTTGATGAGTCCTTGTCTCACCAGCCAGAAAGGAGTGGGAACTCCAGGGGAGCAGATCTCCCCTGTGTGTGGCAGTGGAAGAGGAGCTCTTCTGTGCTCCCCTTTGAATTAAACCCTGACTATGCCTCTAAAAGTTTTGAGAAGAGTAGGGTTGAAGTTGTTAGGAGGAGAAAGACTAGTTCAATCAAAAGAATAAGATCTGATATCTCATGAATCAGTGTTGACAGAATACATTGGTCCGAGATGAAAGTCGTTCCCATCCGCTTGGGTTGTATGAAATGAGTTGGCAATCTTAGGCTAAGTCTACACTTGCACTTTACAGCACTGTAACTTTTTTTGCGCAGGGGTGTGAACATCCTCCCCCTCCCCTCTGAGTGCAGCAAGGTACAGTGCTGTAAAATTTCAGTATGACCCAGGCTGCAAGTGCTTAGGAGCTGAGTTCCCAGAACTGTTAGCAGCTGTTACATCGAACTCCCCTCATGGAGGTGATTTAAACTTTTAAAATGTAGACAAAGCCATAATCAAATTCCTAGTGAGCTCTTGTCACCCCAGAAAATCATGGCCTTTGCCACCTTTGCTGTAAATCTTAGCTGAGGACTCCAAAATACCAGATTGTTCTCTACAAGTGGTCCTACCAGATCAGAACTGAGGCATCTGGGCATGGCAGTGTGGAGAAGCTTACATTGTTACAGCAAATACTTAAAATTGTTCTGTAGATAAGCTGATAATGTCACTGTTTTGGCAAGGTCAGACTCTCATCTTCCAGAAATGCTATGTTAACTTAGGGAAAAGCAATCTCAAAACCTTGCGGTCTTTTCTTAAAAAAAAAAAAAAAAAAAAAGATCTTTGCAGTCAGGTAACTCTAAATTATTTAAGACTGCTTATCCCATGTTTTGCATTTCTCCAGGCTTGAAGAGCTCTGAATATTGTATATTTTAAAAATAGCTTTTTCAACTCCTTCTGTGTTCTAAGGATCAGATGCTGTTTGTAAGCAAGATCCATACTGGATATCTAAAATCTTAAATATTTAAAATCGTTCTACTAATGAGATATTTTCTATTATTCTTTCTTCTCAGTAGTGAGCCTAAGGGTGCACAAGGATATGCCTACTTACTTTAAGTTCTGATAAGTCTTCAAAGATTCTGATAACATGTCTAAAAAAGTATTTATTGGGAAGAGAAATCTGTTCATGCATTGCTACGTTTTCTCCCACAAGGTAATATCAATGACATTAATGTAATGATTCTCAAACAAGCTGTGCTTGTTGAGAGAAACAAGCTTACACAGAGCTCTACTTCAGGTTTGGGGAAAGCGCTCAGCATCACGACTAAACAAAAGTTGGAACAGATTGTTTAGCATAAGTAGTTAACACATTTCAAGGGACCATTCAACGTGAAGTACAAGACTTAACATTCTTGTAAATATACCAAAATAATTACCAAGAGAGGAAACTAGTCTGTTGCTGGACAAAAAGTTTAATGGGCTCTTTCTGCTCAAACTGATCTTACTCATGGGACTTTCTAATGCCAGGCTCATACAATGCCATTCAATTGTTGAATTCTATGGTGCTAATTAAGTTTTGTGGGGGTTTTTTTACAGGTTTTCCCTTGGAATACAGTTAATCATTGCCCTTTTCTGTTTATGATGCTAAATTAGTGTTTTGTAAATCTTTTCATATTGATGATTTAGTACAGGTCTTTTAGGATTATGACATTAATAAAAGGTCTCCAGTCAAGTTGTCAATGTCAGTTGCACTTCAATATGTATCAGCAAAGTAAGCATAAAATGTGTAAAATACAATATATGCTTTAAAGCCAGCTTAAAAATCCTTTGGACATGTCATGGAGGATAGCTTCATAGGGGGATTTAATACTAACATGAGATGTCTGAATGCTCTGTCCTTCATTGATCAGGAGGCCACTACATATATATTCCACAAAGGCATTGATATCTAAAAGATTTCTCAGTTTTTTACCAAGTCCTTACTAAGATCATCGGATATAGATAGTCTCTGTGAAATAAGATGAAAATTCCTCACAGAGACAGGTGCTGAGTTCTGGAATTGTGGAGACAGAGTCTGGATTTATGAGGCAATTTTCAGTCAGGAAAAAAAATCAGTGGGGGTGACTTTGCCACTGCTGTGTCAAAGAAGTAGACTTTTTTTTTTATCTTTCACAGCAGTGTTACAATTCTATAAAAATTCTTGGTAGATGAGGCTGAGTGTAGCAAGCCATGCATTCCACTACCCACATGTTCTTCCTCCATTTTTTGACAGTTTGTCCAAGAATTATGGCATTTTGTTGGAGAGCAGGGATGGAATGGACTACTTTCTCACTAGTGTACCTATTATAGTAGCCAGAGAATAGACTGATTCTCTGAGCAAGTCTACACTTCATGTTCACTGTAAACAGCTGAGGTAGGAAAGTACCATTATTCTCATTTGACAGATGAGAAACTGAGGAACAGAGGGAATAAATGACTTGTCTAAGATCATATAGGAAGTCTGGCTGAGTTGAGAGTTGCACACAGCTGTTGTAAGACCATTTCCTCTGATGTGGGGAGAGTTGTCTTTTACACCTGGAAAAAAGTGTTGGGAGTATAAATCTTGCATTTCCTATGTCTACATCCAACCTGAAGACTTAGAGCCATGACTCATACCACATGACACCCTATGTTTCATTTTGGTTAGTTACCACAAAAATACAGTTCTAAAAATAAACATTTATCTAGAAACAGCAAAAGAGTTTTTGAGTTTCAGTGAAAGCTTTTCATGGCCCAAAAGGCCAGGTGTGGTTTTATTTTCAATATTAGATCTGAAAATAGTGTGAACCTTTTTTTTTTTTTTTCCAGTCCAGGCAGTTGACACTGTTCAGGACCTTGCAGGTTGTTTCTGTTGGGAGGAAATTCTTTTGAAGCCTCATTTATTTCTTTGGTGTGATTCTGAAAGTTCACCAGGACTTATTTTCCTGAATGCATGTGGAATCAAAGAGGAGGCAATTGCTTTGCTCATAATTTCACGTCCTTTTCAATCAGCACTCTACCCAGAAAGCTCTCTTGACTATCCTGTGTCAAATACGCAGAGAAGTGTTATTTTAAAACAGACTTATACCTATCTCATAGAACTGGAAGGGACCTTGTGTGGTCATGGAGTCCAGTCCCCTGCTCTCATGGCAGGACCAAGTACCATCTCTGACAGACTGGCACCAGATCCCTAAATGACCCCCTCAAGGATTGAGCTCACAACCCTGGGTTTAGCAGGCCAATGCTAAAACCACTTTAGTTATCCCTAAAATAGGCTTAATCCTATTTTAACATGAATTTCATAGAAGTGGGCCTATTTTTAAAGTGGCAGATCTCAACCATCTTGTATTGCTCGTGCCATAGTGTTTCACTTTGCTTGGCTGTGTTCGGAGAAGGAGAGACTTTACATTTTAACTTTTATGTTGCAGTAGGTTTGAATTTAACAAATTCTTCTCTTGTACTGCAGTAAATCTAGGGTAACTTCATTGACTGTAATATAGCTACTTTGTAGCTATGTCAGTGTATTTGGGAGCATAATTTGAGTCCCTATGTATGAAATGAAGTAGATGAGATCTATGTTTATATGGTACTTTCCTGTATTTTACTGGTACAAAATGCTGGGCAATGAAGTTCAGTGTTTTCGTCACACTAATCACTGCTGCGATTAGACATGGTGTGATGGAGACTGTCTTGCAGGCAGGCATTAGCATTAGAACAGTCCTTTTGTGAACATGCAGTCAGGTCAATAAGTACATGATTATAAATTAGCTTGGTGGACTAGTGTGGCCGTTAGCTGGGTCGAGTGTTCCTATTTCACATAATTGTTTGCTGCACCTGAATTAATTTGCGTGTTTAAATTCTGCATATTAATTCTTTGCTGCAGGAGGTAAAGCTTTAGGCTAATCCCTTTAATGCTGTTCAGTATAAACACCTTAATCAAGCAACAGCTTTATAATTAGTTCTACTTCCAGAATGGCTATAATTTCCTACTTTTTATTGTTCATACCTTATTCCAACTTTTAATCACAGTGATTAGACTTCAGAATGTCAGCATCAATGGAATCTCATAGAAACCAGGATAGTTGAGACAGCTTTGTAAAATCCAGGTTTTAAAGAGCATAATTTCTACCCCACAATTGTTTTACAGCATCACTAAGAATATTTCTCTCTCATGGATTTTAGTCACGAGATTATGATGGGTTATTGAAAGGAGATGAACATTTGTATTAAAAAGAGTGTAATTGAAACAGAATTATATTTATCTATTTTGTTGGTGGTGAAAAATGCTGACATGATTTGATTTTAGAACAGCAAAGAGCAGTTTAACAAATATCCCTTATAGTAAACCTTGTAATATGTAAATAATGGTTTCACTACTAAAGATGTGCTGATCCATTCTACTTGTTATCTATTTTCCCACTGAGCATTTGGAAGTACAAATTATCTCTGGCAATAAGATCAGTCAGCTGGTCAGGTTACATAGTTTGGGAGGCAGCATTTTAAATTAAGAGTCTTAAATTGACATTTAAATTAAATATACGAAGACAGTTATTTGTGTTAATTACATGCAGTCCAATTGATTATTAAAAACATACTCACTGAGCTTTAGCAGAGCCGTAAGAAACGTTTTACCTGTGAGGAATCTTTTACAGTGCTAATGAACTTGCTTTTAATAATCAATTGGACAACATTTAAAATACAATAACTGTGTTAATAAATCTAAGTGAAATGCATATTTGAAATGTTGAATTTAGAGTATAAAAGAGAATATAAAATACGTTAACATTTCTGTGGATTCCAGTTGAAAAGATCACTGTAATCTAAGATATTTTATACCTTAGGTTGGCTTCTTGACTTTAGGGAAGTAACTTTTCTAATAAATCAAAATGGTGAAAACCACACTGCATAGTGCATATGACCAATTTCTGTTGAACAGTATGTTAGTGACTTTGATAGTTCTTTTATATTTTTATATATATATATATATATATATATATATATATATATATAAAAGCTCATTTAGTTTTTTTTAAAGTAACAGTAGGCATGCTACTGATGGAATATAATTTAATTAATATAAATATTTATTTGTAAAGAAGTCTCAACATGTATTTGTACTTAAGCTCCAATCTTGCAACTGACTCCACACCACTGAAATCAATAACACTAGTGGGCACAGAAGTCTGCCAGTACAGAACTCCATTGACTTCAGTGAAGATTCACCCACATGGAGTTAATCATAGAATGGGAGCCCTTTGTTAGAATTCAGTGCTGCTTCAGACTTTTGTGGAAGTAGTTACAAGTTTTAGTTGATGACACACATTTTTTGGGGGGAGTTAAAAATATTAGTCCTAGATGGTAAATTATATAGTAATTTAACTCTTAGTTGGTTAATTTCATGACTGATATGACTTCTTAAATACTGGATAGAAGGATGCAGAAGGCCCCTACTCAGAAGGTTCACAGGGGTGGTTACACTTCATGCTATCAAAAATTGCTGAAGATGCACAGTGTCGGAATCAGGGCCTGCAGCAGGCCCAGTTTTTGGACAACATAATGAGCACAGCTGGCTTATAGTATGCTGCTTGATTGGAAGGAGGTGTCAGCAGACCAGCTCTTAAAGCATTTGGCAGTTTGGTGGCTGCTGCAAGAACTGCCTACAGTTCTGATAGCTTTTACTTGCTGCTTACCAGCCTTGTCTCACTCCAAGTAACCTAGCTTTGACCCTCGGTTCTAACATTTAGTCTCTGACTCTGGTTCTGATCCTTGGCTGGGACTCATGATTCCTTATTCTCTGCTTTTGACCTTTGGCTTTGGCATCTGACTTCTGATGCTAACTCTGACCATGGGCTCCTATTCCTGGCTGCCGACTCCTGATCTGATCACTAGAAATGATTGTCCATGTCCCGGTCACTGACATCTGAGGGGATTCCACATTCATATCTGGTGAAACTAGGCTCTGTGATGTCTTCATTTCCTTCTCCAAAGTTGTGTATGTCTGGAGGTAAAAACAGGGACTCTGTTAAACTAGAGGAGAGTACAACAGGGAGAGTGCATGAGATAGGAGGGCAACAGCCACTGTTATACCTTTATTGCTCTCCCCCCTGATTGGTGGTTGGGTGTGGATTCCATCCTCCAGACCCACGTAATTTCCTTGTACAAAATCCATTTATTTGGACTTTGGAGTGTGTGTGGGGGGGGTCAACTTTACCCATAATGAATAGGAGTTTATACCTATATTAATATTGATCATCATGCATTTATAACTTTCTCCAATGGAATGAGAACTTCACCTGCTGCAAAAACTATAGCTGATATGAAAGAAAACAAAGCTGAATATGGCATATAGAAAACACTCATGGTTGGAGAATAGTTTTCCTGCTGTGCAAACCTGAATTCTCATCAGGTCTTTCAAACCCCCATTGTAGGGGGCTTTAATCAGATTGGACTGACAGCTTATCCTGACTAAAACATTCATGATTAAATTTAAACTATATTGAACATGAAAGGTATCAGAATTAAAATAACAGAAAGTGACATAAGGACTACTTGATTAGAAGAACATTTATTTTCAGATTACAAACTTTATTCTTTTCACTCTATCTTTTTTTTTTATTTTTGCTTGTGGATCTAGTATTTTACTATTGACACTTAGCTATTTTTTTCTTCTATTTTATCCTTTACTTGTCATGGATTGATAAATGAAAAATGAGGTTAAAAGGGGAACATTTCCTAAAATTCTTCTTTTACCTTGTTTGATTTTCTCATTGGTATGGTATTATCTAGTCAAAAAGACTTCCACCAGCAGCCTTTTGGGAAGTGTTCTTTGTTACAGGAAGTCTTTTATTTCATTCCGCTAAAGAAATGAACCAATTTGATATGATCCTTTTATCTCAGAGAAAGGGCACAACTTCTTTATTTTCAAGGTTGTGCATTTTTTTCCAGCTGTAAAACATACTATGCTATTGAAGCCATAATTATATGTTCTTGTCAATCAATCTTAACTACTACAGTATGGTTATGGTGTTTTATCTAAAAAGAGAAGGATTAAAGGCTTTGAATGAAATGAAAGGTACATATAGTAAAGAAAGTATAATGCATGTCATTAGATTTCTAGAGAGGGACAGGAAAAAGGGGGGATTACCAATATTTGATTTTACATAGGCACTAAATAATTATTTAAGCATAACTACAAAAATGGTAAGAGGAATGTTACTTTCCTTTCCTTTTTGTCCTTATAACTGCTGCAAAAATGGAATTCAAGTATTTTCATGTGTGTATAATAAAATATCAGCAGCTTTGGAAATAATTCTTAAAATAAGATTAACAGTAATGAAAAGAGAAAAAACACAGTGAACTTTGTGTTAATGAGAGAGAGAGACCGACAGACAGACCGACTGTTATTCACAATGAGGAAAGGTTCCAAATTCTGCATTGAAGTCTTTTGTGTGATCAAGTTCTCTTTTCATTTCAGAATTGGAAAAGCAAAAGCAAAAATGATTTAATAATTATCCTTGTACTTTATTTTCTAATAGGGTACATGCTGTTTTCTGTGTATCAACATGCAAACTACAAGCCTGTGTTTCCTTTTTCTTTTCTGCTTCAGTCTCCCATATGCTATTATTTTAGTGGGTCAAGTCCAGACATCCCTACTCCATTTTTACTCACTCTTTAGTCAAATCTCATGTAATTCAAATTCACCTTGGCTGTGTGGAAGTGGGGAACTCAAGAATTTAGGGCGGCTATTGGTCATCATACTTCTGCATTTGTCCCTCCACTGTTCATCCCTACAGTCCTGCCGGATTGTCATGCATCTGTCTGGGTTGTGGGGAGGCAGTAGGAATTCTCTTGGGCTTTGTCTACACTATGGCTTTTTGCCGGAAGAGGCAATGCAAATGAAGCACTGATTAGCATATTGTCACACTTCATTTGCAGAATCTATTCCGAGCCATTTTTGCACAAGGGGTTTTTGCGCAAAAACAAGCAGTGTGGACGTTCCCTTTTTGCGCAAAACCCCCTTTTTGTGCAAGATCCTTATCCCTCTCCAGGATTCAGTCTGGACGTTCTCTTTTTCGATGCTCTTTTGCAGTGTGGATGCTCTCTTTTGGAAGAAGTTTTTTTTGGAAGATCTCTTTCAAAAAAAAGCTTCTTCCAAAACAAGCCTGTAGTGTAGATGTAGCCTTGATGAAAAGTCTCAGGAGTAGCCGTATTAGTCTGTAACTTTAAAAAGAATGAGAGTCCTGTGGCACCTTAGACATATATATATATCTTGTACTCTGTTATTTCCACTCCAGCTCATCTGATGAAGTGGATTTTACCCATGAAAGCTCATGATACTATATATTTTTGTTACTCTCTAAGGTGCCACAGGATTACTCATTGGTAATTTGATATGAGAGAGAAGATTGCATTATAATGTACTGAAATTAAATTTTAGGTACTAAGAAGCATGTTTTGTTTTTTATGTAACCATGTTGTGTGTCTCTCCTTTTTTAAAGTTTTTTTGCTTAATATCACTTAAATAAATTTGCTAAAAAAATTTTTTGTTGGACTATTGTTATACCAGGCTGTTATATGAAAGTAAAATGTGAGTGTTCATTTAACTGACAGGTGAGTCTGTACTCTGCCTCCTTGGAGGCAGCAAATTTAGTAATTTCTGAGTATGTCCAGTGAAAGAGGGTAGACACTAGAGAGAAGTTTTTAGGGATCTGATGAACTGGAGTTCACTGATTGTTACCTGCAAGGCTGGGAGTGTTTTGAATAAATTTGCTTGTTAGGCAGACAAACTGGTATATAATATGGAAGGGAGCTTACCAGGGGTAAAAGCAACTTAAATTTCTTACAGGTACTGTCCTATCACAACCCACCCTTCTTCCCTTAGGAGTGGAGGTGCAGGGGACTCAGGACAGAGGGTTGGGGTGTTTGTGGAAGGGTGTTTGTGGAGGTGTTTGTGGATGAGGGGGTGCAAGAGTCAGGCTTGAGATATACAAGGGGCTCATGGCAGGGGACTGAGTTGTGTGGGGATGCAGAACAGGAAACTGGGGGTTAGACTGTGGTTGTAGGCCCTTGGGCTGCATTTCTTTGTCTGGCTTGGGCTGAGCTGTTGCAGCTGGACAGCCACAGCTGGATGATGGACTGGGCCTAGAACAAGGCTGCCATGTCTGGCCAGGGGCCAGGCCAGGATTGCCATGGTAGGATGGGGGCTGATTCCGCCTCCGCTCCTTACCCCCAGTGTAGCAGGAGTGAGGACACCACCAGCCTCTCCTGTGGCCAGATGGAGGCTGAAACACTGGGCCAGCCCCAGGATCGGGGCCAGGGACAGGCTGCCGTGGCTAGATGGGACCAGGCCCCAATCAAGTCCCCTCCCAGTAGCCCAGCTGGGAGCATGCCTGCCTTCCCTACAGAGTGCTCCCAGCTGGTCCCTTTTAATCTGTCTGCCTCCCGAGTGGAGTGCTCCAGCCAGTTCTTGCCACTGCTTAGCCAGCTTTTACTGGAGCAGCACAACAGGGTGCACTATCTTACTTCCACCTCTGGAGTTGACACAGCCTAATCTCCAATAATTTTCTGACTTGCTGAGAATGTGAAATAACACAGTTATTACAGGTGTCTTGAGAAGCACATCACAGTATTGGGAAGGTATTCCTTTCAGGCCCATATGCAGGAATTTCAGGGGGAAGGTGAGCCATGGGAGGGGCTGGTGGCTGTCTGTCAGCCGATGGTCAGGGCAGTGCGTGTGTGTGTGTGTTATACACCCGAGTCTTCAACTGCTGGGACACAAGGTCCTGTCGCAGCAGGCGGCCTTAGGGGAGGCCGACGGGCGCCCCGAGAAGTTTAACGTCCGTGTCTTTGACCGCTAGGACCTGGGTCCCTTCGCGGCGGGCAGCCAACAGGTTGACAGACGCCCCAGAGTTTACAGGGAGAGCTTATTACATTTCAGATTTTGACTGCTAGGATACAGGATCCCTTCGCAGCGGGCAGCCTAGGGAAGGCTGAGAGATGCCCCATGGATCTGTCCTCTGGAAGCGACACGATCCAAACGCCCAGCTCTGCCTGTATCTGTCCCTTATGACCGGCTGGAGTTTTTTAAAATTGTGCTTGGTTCTGTTACAGCAACTGAAGGAGTCAGGTTAAAGCTTAAACAGTTACAGGTTTATTAAAGAAGCTTCTAAATCATATGGTTACAATAGCTATTGCTCTATTTCTTAACTGCTAGCAAATATAAATGGTTACAAAGAAAATAAAGATAGAAAATAAAAATAATGGTACCAAGTCACAGCTTAATCTTTAAAGAGCTCTAAGTCTATGTGTACACTTAAGACAAAGGACACATCCAGGTACAATTTTTACACCCTTCTGTGCCTCTCGACTCCAGCGTATCAGGCCAGGGCCGGTCCCTCAATTCCTGGGAAAGACGAATACGAGGTGGGCGTCCCCGTGGAACCTCGGGAGGCCAATCACCTAACCCGACTAGCAGATAGATGGTAGATTGACGCTCAAAGTAAGTGTGCTGCTGGACCCATCTTTATACCCATAGGGGCCCGTATCCTCTTATCTAAGATGCCAAATTGTGTTGGTCCGTCTTTGTGACGCCAGTTCTTACAAGGGAGTTTCAACTTAATTTACACTTGCAAGAAAGATAACTAAATTGTGAGTACTGGACATTCTTTATTGGACGGGAGATTCCTCCTCCCGGACGAATGTGTGTTCGTATCAATATGGGTTTCAGTCAAGGTCACTCCTCTGCAGCCTCTAGATCAGCAATTGGCGTATCTCTGTTTACAGCCATCCAGGGTCACAGCAGCCAGCATATCCGGGCCTCCTGTTTATGCTTCAAAGACTATGCTGATTTTACTGCTCTGTGTGCCCTGTGTGCTCCAGGCATCTCAGAGAGGGGCAAGCAAGATGTTACCGGGGGGGGGGGGGAGGGAGGGAGGTTCCTGTCTGGCTACATTGTCGCGCCCCGGCCCTTGCTTCTGGGAAGGGTGCAGGGTGGGGGGATCAGCCCCAGCCTACCCCCAGCCAGCTAGAGCACAGTGGAGGGGGGGAGAGGCTGGGACAATACACTGCCCCAACCTCATGCTTACTTGAGGACCATGGGAGGGTGTGTTTGCATCCTCCCCTTCCTGCCCCGCCACCCCCGGCTATGGGCCTGCCTTTCTATGCAGAATTCAAAGAAACTGAGGAATTATAGATATGTTTTATGTCAAATAGGCACCTGCTGTTTTCTCCTGTTAGAAGAAGGGAGTAAGTATGCATTATATTCACAAGACTGGAAACTTGAACACTGGACTGCAAATCACACAATGTATGATCTAACAGATAAAAATTGAAAAATGATAATTGGAGATCTGTTCATGAGCTCACGTTGGTGAGTTAGAGATACTCCTGTTATGTTAATGCATAGAACAGATCTTTTTATTCCTTTATTCTCAATGTTTCTTAAAATAAATTCTAATACTGTATTTTCTCCCTTAAGCATTGAGATGAAATAACCCTTCTTATTAAAACACTTTCTGAGGCTGGTGATGTAAAATGCTATATAAAATTTTCTTCATTGTATCCAAATCCCCTTATTCCTAAACAGCTTTATAACACACACATATTCTATTTGTACACATGCTATTTTCCAAGTAGACATAATTAAATCATGTTGGTGTAGTTGAGGATAAAACAGAAGTGAAATAAATGAAAATGCTCCTTAGTAAACTATTATCTATTTAATCTCTCTAAATATTGATAAACATTGTATTTCCACTAAGGATCCAGTCCTTTAGCTTCTGTTTACTGCCGAACAAGTATTGCTTTGTAAATTATAAAACAAAACTGTGAACCAAGTACATCACCATCTTGTGTTATACTCCACCCACTACAAGGCAAATAGTGGCATGGAATCAGCACCTTTCTGATCTTTTATGGCCTATGTGAAATACTCTTCTCCGATCTGTAAAGATGTCCCTGTATGTGTAGTCTTGTGCTATTCCTGATATTATGGTCTACACTTTTTGCATAAAAACTGGTCAGAATGTGTCTGATGAAATGGAATTGCATCAAAGCTGGAACTGTTTGGGCTTCAATTAAATCTTCATTAAAATAATTCACATTCAGATATTGGAGGTAGTTAGGGCACTGGACTTGTGTATGGGAGATTCAGGTTCAAATCCTTGCTCCTTTGGTTCAAAGCTGTTTTTCTTCTCTGCTAACTCTGCTTCACACAAAGCTGGGATTCAAATCTGGGTCTCCCACATCTAAGCTTCCCTCCCATTCTTACTTAGGGCATGTCACTGGCAAGTTTTTCTGCCAAAAAACCGTTTTTGGAGACAAAAGTCCAGTAGCATTCACACTGCTGCAAAGCGACAAAAGGTGCAAAAAATACCCAGTTTCAGTGCACAAACCTTCCACCTTCATGAGGGACCTTATAATTTCTCCTTCCTTTTAGTGTCAGCAATCATGCAGTATGCACCACAGGAGGTTTTATTTGCCTTTAAGGAACTCCAGAATATTTCTCAATGCCTAAGTAGCTACTCTAGACAGCGCTTTGAACTCTGCTGCTCTGCAGACAGGTAAACATCATGCTGTTTTTATAAGGAGCTGGTGGCAGTCCTGGAGGGTGATCCCACTTCCACCTCCAAGAACCCTGTGAATACTTCTGAGGACACTGAATCAGCAGAAAGAGGACTTAACCGGTAGGATGAAATCATAGATGAAGTAGTAGAGCTAGACGAGAATTTGGAGTCACAGCGAGATCAGCTGGTGCTACAATTGGAATGTGTGTGCCCTCTGTGGACTTACCACAGTCAGAAAAGCCCCTCTCTGCATTTCCAGCCATTATGTCATCTACGTTTCCCAGAGTCACAGCCCTTCGCAGCAAAATGAGATTGTCCAACACACTTGCAGAAGTGCAGCACTAACGATAGACTTCCCCACCCAAACTGATTTGCCACAAGCCAGTAGAAACAGGAAGTGGCCAGTTTCCATACAGCAATTGCCACATGCTTCTCTACCAAGAGGGCAGCTTTCATTCAGTTGTCCTTGCTCTGCAGTTCAGGGGCCAGCTCAGTATACAGCGCCAGGAAGGTTGCTTTATGTATCCTAAAATTCTGTAGCCTCTGGTCTTCATCCCACACCTGTATGACAGTGCAATCCCACCACTCAGTGCTGGTTTCCTTCACCCACAAGTGATGGTCTGCACTGTCCAGGTGCTCTGCAACAGCCAAATGTGGAGCTAGGTTGCTGCTGTCCATGTCACTCCGTGTTATCTGCCTGCGACTCTTCTTCCTCTGTGAGTAACTTCATCAGTAACTCTGCTGAAATGTATCATGACCTTGTGACACTGATCACAGCATATGTGAGGAGAGTGGGATCCATGATTTTTTCATAGCCGATGCTGGAGTGCACAGCAAGGACTGGCAGTTTCACAAATGGCATGAAAGGAAGCTGGAAGCCCCTGGAGGGCTCTGAAACAAAGGGGTGCCTGACAGTATGTTTTTCATGTTCCCAAGATGTGCTGTGTTCTGTTCCATGTTCCCACAATGCCTAGCAAAAGAAGGTGTTGCTAGTCACTGTGGGATTCATACAGTGCTTTGCTCAGTCTAATGGGGAATCGCAAATGTGACCATGATCTGTACAAAGAGGGAAGCAGTGTGAACACATTTTGGTGACTTTTTTTTGGAAATTTTTGCATGTTGACATTAATTTCATCATCTAAACTTTGCATTGTAGACAGGCCCAATGGAAGGCAAAGGAGGCAGTTGGCCTGGAGCTCCGCTACTGCAGCAGCAGTGGTGGCCAGAGCCCTGAACCCTTTAAATTGCTGCTGGAGCACTGCACCATGCGTTCCATGTGGTTCTGAGAGCTGGCTAGGAGGTGGGGGGCAGGGCAGGAGTAGTGTGCTGTGTTCCCTGCATCATGGAGGGCTGGTTGCCCTTCCCCTGGCTTCTGCTCAATGCCCTGCTCCTTCTGGGAACATGGGACCACACCCTCCCTCACCTTGCCCAGGGGCCTGCAGAGGCTGTTGGTGCCCCTGAGTGTAGACATAGTCTCACTTACAAATATTTCAGCACCTTTTCCTGACTTAAAAGCTTCAGGTTTTCAATTAGAAAATGGCTATTTTGAGGTACTATTTTTGCAAAAACACCCCAAAAGTTTTATTTCCAAAGCAGAATGAAAATATATCTTGAAACCTCAAAAGTTACCACAAAATGCAGTTGCTGTCCTGTGGCTACCTTTTCTTGCACCGAGGTAATGAAATTATATTCTGGGATACCTTCACAGGACTAGGAAATACAAAACAAGCCTTTAGAGAGGGAAGAATAATTAAATATGGTTAGTTAAAACTAAATTTTTTGCTGTGTGCCTCCAAGGCTTGATTAAAGTTGACCTTTGCCACATAAAACTATGCTTATCTTTGATTTTAGTGCTACTGTTTACCTTTCAAGACAAGCTCTACAATTCATGCAGACACTCACATAGAGACAGATTCTGCTCTATTATTCTCTCACAACACTATTAAATATGGGGATGATCTAACTGAGAGCAGAATTTGGCTCTTTATCATGAAACCACCCTCATGCATATTTAGGGTGACATTCTCTGTTCAGTAAATATTTTCTGACCCTTCAAGTTTTGTTTAGAGCAATTTGCTAATGTTTGTTGAGTTTAGCCGAGCATGCAGTGAACAGTATTGTTTTTTCAATCGCTGTTACAATACAGAAAGACTTGGTTGGTCCTTGCATGCAGTGTGGCTTGTCTCTTTTGAGCGCCCAGGCAACAACCTCTCATCTTGATTACAGAGCCTCCTACAGAAAGATGGGCCTAATCCCAGCGCTCCATCAACTCAGTAATCTATTCCAATCAAGACTTGATGGATTTGACGGGCCATCTGTAGCCAAGCGCGACAGACTCAAGGCAGATCAAACACAGAGACGCTTGCAAAATCTTTGGGAAAAGCTTTCTATGGGTACTCTGATTATTGTGCAAACGAAAGTGCATAGCCTAAGAGAGGATTGGATTTTAAAACTCCAAAAAATATTGTTAAACAAAAAGAAATTAAAATGAGGAAAAGAAAATGTATTACATCTTTAAAACAGTAGTGTGAACAAGCAATTATATTGCAAAGAATAGAATAGTATAGAATTCATCTGTGAAGGTTTTGGTACAGTAATTATCACTAGTATCTGAGCACCTCATTACAACTAGATACCTGAAGTTTATAGTGTCTGTGTTATAACCCCTTGAATTATGACTCTAATCCTATAAATGATTTTATTTGAAAGAACCCTTCCTCCCGCATGGTGTTTTGTTGACTTCACTGGGGCTATATCTTTGTAGGATCAGGGCCAAGAATGTTGTCCAGTTGTCTAAAACTGAACAGTTATATTACATAATGACAATTAAAAATGACAGTACTCTTTTGGTTCATCTACTGGTGCATCAAAGTATTTTTAATGCATGAGCCCTATCTAATATTCTGTCTTATTTTACAAGTAGCAAAAACAAAAAAAATTAATGATTCTAGTTCCTAGGTATTTGCAAAGTTGTTTATACATTTCCACCTGAGTGATCAACCAAAACAATTAATTCAAGGAGTTCTGTTTGGAATAGAAATGTTCTGAGTTGAATATTATTTCCGTATTACTAAATCTGTTTTTAATATAGTTCCTGGCAACTGACTTTGGTTATGTCTAATTTAATTGCTATTGGAAAGATTTAGATCTCTAATATTTAAAGTAAAACAAGTTACTAAATGTACTGTCACTTCTTTTAGTGCACGGTAAAAGTGCTGTTAGTGAAAATAATGGCAAGATATCAGTGAAAAGCGGTTACTTTTTCTATACACCCTTTGGATAGTCCTTCTCTTTCAAAAGCTTGGCTGGCTACTGTGACTTACCAGCAAGATTTAAATAAAAATGTCTTAATCCATTCTGCCTACTTGGCTTTAGGGATAAATTCTACACAGTCACTGTTTAATCTAAAATTTTATCTAGGATTTCAAAGAATAGGTTCACAAATGATCCTGAAACAAATTAAGCATTAGGCACAGAAAGTAAATCTTTCCTATTCTCCTTCATTTAATATAAGTCTCAAGACAAAAATCTCAACTTTCAAGGGACACTCTGCGTATTCTTTGTGTGTGCATGTAGGTGGAAGTGGGGAAGGAATCAAGGAAGTGAAGCTATTCTTCCACTAACCTTGCAGGCACATAATGAATGTAATCTGGAGAGCTTTTAGTAAACAGATATATTTTAAATAAACAACAGCAACAGTTCTGAAATGCAGCTTTTATTAGTACCATATTTGGGAGCATTTCTTTAGAAATTGTTTGCAACATAACCACATTAAACTATAAACCCATGTTTTCCTCCGGTTGCTTCTTAACCTGCAGCTTTTTGAGTATGTGCTTTGGTTCATTTCAGGTTTTGCAATCTAATTGCTACTGTGTACAGCTGAATTCCCCATTGAGCACTAATAGCATGTTAGAAGAGAGTGTGAAAAAGTCAAAGGAAATGACTGTCTTTAATAAATATAAAAGACATCTTCTTCTCTAATTTTAAATTCAAGGATATCTTCACATGAATAGATTCAAAGCCAGAGAAACACACAATAACAGGTCTGGTTATACGGTTTGTTAAACACAAAATAGAGCTGTACAGCACAGACTCTGCTTCTGTCATGACTGGAAAAGTAATAGCACATTTGAAAGAGAACACATTTTAATGAAGGTGCATCTGATACAAGGAGGAAAAATTCTTTTGACTTGTCATAACAGACTACGCAAACATATCCATAGTCATTTTATGCAGGGCAGCGTGTGGGCAGGGAGGAAGATGGATTGGCAAAATCTGATTAAGATTACAAGTCAACTACACCTGGAAATTTCTTCTTTTATACCTTGATCATCATGCTCACTTCCCTTCATTCCACTGTTGGGATTTTGTGGTTCCCAGAGAGTCAGGTGCTGGGCAGAATCAAGGGTCTTCCATACTTCAGTTCAATTCAACAGGACTTTATTCAATGTGCACAAAGGGAGAGCCCCTGGTATTAAAATTAGCCAGAGCTCCTCGAGCAAGGAGCCCCTCCCCTTGCTGTTTTATAGCACATGGCAGTTACATAACACAAACTTCTAAACCAATCATATTCAACCTTTCCATATATGGCTTTGTTTGTCACATGCTTGTACTTTTCCACTCCACATGTTGAGTTTACCCTCCTCCCCTTGGCCTTTTCTAGACTGTTCCTAGGGGGGTGAGCCACAGCATACATCTTTATGCATACCTACTTTCCAAACCACATTTTGTTTAAAATGAACACATGATACCCTTCAGCTCCCTCATTTGGTTTTGGAGCTAAGAACAATTCTTAGACCCCACTAACACCACTTCCTTGTATTTATTAGGAGCTACAATTGACCTTATCAACACTTAATTAACTGCAGTTTTGGTAACAGAATTAAACAATACATTCAACCTTTAATACATAATGATATCTACAATAAAAGTAATAATAAGTCCCCATATCCATTGCGAAAACACAACTGAAATCCATCCCCAGGGAATCTCTGTTCCCACAATAGCAAACTCTTCTATCCACGGAATCACTGTAATTGCCTTACCACTTCTTTCATAATATCTTCCACAATAGGAAGAACGAGATGTTCAAGCCAGGCTTACCTTCCAAAGCTAAATACCCAAATCCACACCAGGTAGTGGAGTCTTTCCTCACTGTTATATCTTTCATTAAATTAAACATTACATGCACCATTAAGTCAGGTCCCAACATTTGAGATAGGGCTTGTCCTGATTCCATGTTTCTTATATGCAAAACCCATCCTCCCAGGATGAAACATTGGTCCCATGGGAAAGCTATATAGTTATCTCCAGCCATTATTACATACTCAGCTACACAGGTGTCTATGACATGAAAATGGGAGTGGGTGGAAGGGCTGAGCCTCCAATCCAGGAGACCAACCCACAGGAATTAACACCTCTCCAAAGATGGAATGACCATTCCAAAATGCCCGTTATCAACAGAGACCACTCCCCTGCCATCATCCAAGGTGAAGACATTCAGTCTTTGAGAACTGCGGCTCTCACCCAACAGGGCACCCGTGACACGAGCAAGTCTCCTATCAGGGCTGCAACTTTCATGTTGAACACCATGCCAGTATGATAACACCATTCTAGACCAATGCTTGCTCATACATTTTAGTAGTTTTTAATAGATGGCTGAGTACAACAGTGAGGAGCTAACCAACTATGTTGCTGAATTAAGGTGATCTCTAACTTGATTAGACATGAGCCCTATTCTCACCACAATAAACTGTCATCCCTGCTACTAACAAATTTTCAACCCAGTCCCTATTATGAGATTTGATAGCTTGAGTAATGGCATTTACAACTGATCCAGTGGCTCCTCCCCAGGTGACTACATCAATAAAACACTGAAAGCCATGGCAGCATTATTAAGATGAGACCTCTAAAAGAACTTTCAAGTCTCAGAAACCACTCAAAACAATTACTAGATCACAAAAAATTCCTACATCAGTTTTAAACTGGGAATATCAAATGAAAACACTTAACAATATTGAGAATGGCCCTCAAGGATCCATAGGGTAAACAGAGATTATTGTGCCCTATGTTGAGTGTCACCCTTGTATACTTTTATTTGTGACAGGTGCACCCAAACTGGAATTCCAGTGACCCGGGCCGCTGAAGGAGTTACCAAGAGAACCACGTGAGGTCCAGTCCAGGCTAGTTCAAAGGTTCATTTTCTATAGGCTTTCACCAGTACCTGATCACCGGGCTGCACCTCACATGTGTCCTCTTCGCTGGCCTTTGGGTCTGGTTCAGTTCGGGGGTCCTGTGAGAGACACTGAGATAACAATTTGCAATATTCAGCAAGCTGGTCACCCATGACATACAATTCCCCCGCTCCAATGCACAGATTTCCTGGCGTCCTCATAGCCCGCCCTGTCAGCATTTCGAAAGGAGATAAGGAATGTGGATTAGTAGGACTGGATCTCATAGACATGAGAACCACTGGTAAATTGGTGACCCAGTCTTTCCCTGTAGCAGAAAACATCTGTTTGGTTAGTTTGTTTTTAATGGTTCGGTTAGCTCTTTCTACTAATCCTGAACTCTGGGGATGGTAGGGACAGTAGAATTTCTGTTTGATCCCCAGTGCCCTGCATACCGTTTTCATCACCTTCCCTATAAAGTGGGTACCTTGGTCACTATCAATGAAGCACGGAAATCCCCATCGGGGAATTATTTCGGTCATCAATATTTTAGCTACATCAGACGCAGTGGCCTTAGCCACTCGGAAAGTGTCTACGCACTTCGTAAAGTGATCCATGATCACCAGAACATATTCTTTCCCTCTGCACCTTGGCAGGGGTCCAATGAAATCTATTTGTAACTGTGTGAAGGGCTGTGTTGGTCTTGGCTGATGTTGCATTCTCACTTTCACTGTGGGAGCAGAATTACATTGAGCACATGTTACACACCTCCTCACATAATCACGCACATTTGCATTAAGCTTAGGATGCCACCAGGTGTCCGACACCCGGTGGATCACCCTCCGTGCTCCATCATGTCCCAACATGTGATATATTTGTATCATAGTTCCCATCAGCACATTTGGTAACACTAATGTGTTTCCTGGGCCTCTCCGAGTGTTATCATCACACAGTTTGCCCCCATTATCCATCCATAACCACTTCTCTTTCCTTGGTGCAGCGTGTTGGATGTCCTGCAATTCAAAAAAGTTTGGGGGTTTTATGAGTGGCTGTATTGCAGCAATCAATTGTGTCTCTTTACCTTCCATTGCTGCTCGTTTAGCTAGTTCGTCTGCCCTTCGGTTTCCCTTACTATGAGGGTCTGTCCCTTTTGTGTGGGCCCTCACTTTTATCACTGCTAGTTTGGTAGGTTTCTGCATGGCTGCATGAAGTTTCTCCACTATTCCCCCATTTTGTATTGGGGATCCTGTACTTGTCAGGAATCCCCGATTTACGCACAAGTTAATATAATCGTGTACAACCCCAAACGCAGATCTAGAATCAGTATATATGTTTACAGCATGTCCTTTTGCAGCTTCACATGCTGCAACTAATGCCTGTAGTTCTGCTACTTGTGCAGATGCCCCAGGTAAACTGCCGTGCGCCACCAGCTGTCCATCTTGAGTACAAACGGCCCATGCTGTGTGTTGCTTGCCGTCCACATAGAAGGAAGAACCATCCACGTATAGGCAAGGGGCACCATGTATTTCAGTTTCTTTTACCAATGGAACGTCCATGGGCTCTTCCTTAAGGCAACAATGATGCAGGTGTCCCTCATCTGGGGTAGGCATGAGGGTGGCAGGGTTTAATGATGACCCCCGTTGCAGATGTACTGAAGGCATTAGCAAACACGTTTCTCATTGAGTCCATCTTGTCACATGGACTGCTGAAGATTTCTTCCCTGATAAAACAGCAAGGACAGCACGAGGTACAACAATATTTACATCCTGTGCACCAATAAGTGGTGTGGCCTGATTTAGGGCCATAGAAGCTCCTTCCACTGCCTGAAGGCATGGTGGCATTGCTTGAGCGACAGCATCTAGTTTAGAAGAGTAGTATGCTACTGGGTGCTGTTTGTCCCCATGTTTTTACGTTAACACTGCTGCCATATGTCCCTCACTGACATGCGTGTACAATGTAAAAGGCATTAATGGATTAGGAAGTCCCAACCCTGGGGCAGTACTTAGCCTTTGTTTCAATGTGGTAAATGCCTGTTCACAGTCAAGTGTCCATTCAGTTGCCTCATGTGGTCTACCAGCACCCTTCAGGAGATTATTAAGGGGCTGGACAATCCTTGAATAATTGGGGATTTGAGTTCGGCAGAAATTGAATAGCCCCAACACTTTCCTAACTCCCCTGACCGTAGTTGGTCGTGGGCATGCATTAATAGCCTCAGTGCAGTCAACAGTTAAACGCCTGTACCCTTTGGATATTAGGTACCCCAGATATGATACTTCCTCCTTTGCAATCTGAGCCTTTCTAGCATTACATTTTACCCCACTGTCTGCCAAGTGCTGCAGGATCACTTCTAAGTCTTTCATGTGCGTTTGGCGATCTGGTGAGGAGATAAGAAGATCATCAACATACTGTACAACACAAGAAGCCATGTCTGGCAGCTTTGCCAGCACATCAGCTAACGCTCTATGAAACAAAGTAGATGAGTTATGCAAACCCTGGCTTAGGTGAGTAAAAGTATATTGCTTCTCTTTAACAGTAAATGCAAACCAAAATTGACTGTCAGGGTGCACAGGAACAGACCAAAAGCCATTGCTGATGTCCAAGGCTGAAAACACTACGTGATCACTAGGTACAGTAGAAAGAATAGTACTAGGGTCTGCAACTAGGGGGGTGAGTCTGTCTGCATGTATGTTAATATTTCGATAATCAATGGTAAGCCGCCACGATCCATCTGGCTTCTTAACAGGCCAGACAGGTGAATTACATTTTGACTGTATTTCTTTTACAACTCTCCTCTTTAACAACTCTTTGACTGTACTTTCTACTGCTATCAGGGCCTCTGGCTTAATTGGATAGGGATGTGCGGGAGGGGGAGGGTTTCCTGTAATCACCACTGGTGGGACATTCATCAAACCACAGTCGAGTTTATCAGCTGCCCACACTTCCTCTGGTCCTGGCAGCTCCTGGAGCATCTGCACAACACAAACACGCTCACCTGGAGAAGAACAGATCAGAGGCACATTAGCACTAGACTTTTGAGATGGTATTTGCAATGAAGGTGACTCACCCAGATTCAAATGACATCCCAATTTTCGTAACATGTCAATTCCCATTATTGTACCTTCGGCTTGTTTTGGTGCATAATAAAATCGCCCCATCCAAAAACATTCTTCTGTCTCGATTAAAAGGGGCTTTGTCAGATATGCTTTCATACTTGCTCCCCCCAACCCTGTTAAAGTAGTAAATTTAGAAGTCAAAGGTAATCCTGGCATATCAGTAATGGATACTGAAGCTTCCGTATCTATAAGGATTTTACACGACATGCCCCCAATCCTAGCATTTAGATACGGACATGCAGATGAACCATACTGGCTCGCTGCAATGGGGGCCGAAAGCCCCTAATCAGGGGATTATTTCATGAAGTTGAGGATTTGTATTAATTGGTCCCGAGACATAGTCTCAAGAGGGTCTTTACCCTTGTTACTAGGGCAATTCTTGGACCAATGCCCTGTCTGGTCACACTTCATACACTGATCAGCTCTTCCACCCCCTTTCTTATAACATTCCTTTTTGTTATGGCCCAACATTCCACAGTTACTACAATTACCACCTCCTACATTTGCTGCTTTAACTGCAGCAACAAAGTTATCTTCCAAACTCATGTTCAGTTTCCCTTTTCCTTTCTGTCCTCGGGTTTGCATCCTGTGCACCTTTCCTCCTGTATCCTGTTCCTGATTGTGTTTGCTAATGTTTGAAGCCCAAGTTAATAATTCAGCATAACCCGGAGGCTGAAAGCCAGTTTTCAGGGCTGCCTTATAAGGTACCCCATCAAGTACCCCCTCTATGAATACAGCATCTTCACGAGTAGCATTCTGTTGCCCCCCATACTGTTGATATAACTCAAACTTGTCTTCCACATATTTTTCAAATGGCTCATTTGGATGCTGTTTTCGGTTTGCATATAATGAGTACAAGTTAGTACCTGGCCCCAAAGCCACTGTTACAGCTTGTTGGAAATTCCGCACTGCAGTCTCCATATCAGCTGAGGAGGCAAAAATAGCAGTTGCCCATGCAGAGTTATTAAAGCCACCAGCAATTCTACTCCAGGCTGTGCCAGGACATTTTGCTTTTACCATGGTGAAAACATCAAAAGCATGTAGGCCTCCCACTACCATCCACTCCTGCACCTTTTCCCAGAAGGGTAGGTTTGGGTTATTAAGCTGCAAAGATGGCAATTCTTTGAACATTCTCCGCAAGTCAGATGGACTCAAAGGAGTGTGCTCTAGGCGACTAACAGTAGCAGGGTCCCCTTCCCCTTGATTAGGATTAGGGACAGTGTGCACTCTCACTGGAGCCATAAAACCAGACTGATATCCCCACATTCCACATGTAGGGTCCAAAGGTGCTGAGGGACAAGATCTCTTTTCCTGCAAGGCTGTTTCTTTATAGTTTTTTGCTTCTGTTTGCAGTTTTTCTACCTCTGCTTCTAACTCTCCTACCCTTCCTTTTAGCATATCACACTTTCTAACCAGCTGTTCATAATCAACAATTAAACACATACCAGCCATTTTGTCCTTCTCTTTACTGTCTTTTAACCCCATACACCAACAGGCAACATAATATGGATGTTTAGTTGGGTAATCATCATATGTTGGATATCCTTGTTTCAATGCCTTGTCATACTGAGACAGGGCAGATTTTATACCCAGCAACCTCACATCTACACTGAGGACATCGTCTTCCTCTGATAAATATTGTGGTTTATGCACAAAATCAGTGTTGCCCACCTGTAATGGGGGGTGGTTATCCTTCTTTATTTCAGTCATACAGCCAAAATATCTCAACAAGAAAACTAATAAACTTACTGCTACAATAGTTATAAAAGCACTAATTAAACACTCTTCATATTGTGGATCACTATATCCCTTCATCTTTCCCTTTTTTTTAACCTAAGTATCCTCCAATCTCAAAATCTTTAAATACAATTCTGTTTACAGACTAATAACAATTTCCAATTAGGAGATCTGGGCCAGCCAACACATTAACTAGAGGTACTTATGGCTATACCTGCCCGTACACTAACTGTTGGTCCTTATGGCCTCTTTGATTTCCCACTTCAACAACACTTAGTCAGAGGAACTTACAGCTTAACCCGCCCCCACACTAAGTACAGTGTCTTAAGACTGAAACCAAAATGTTTCAAAACTGCAACAAACCCCTTAAATTCCCCAACACCCAGATTCACTTACTACAAAAGGTATGAGAGTCACCAGTCAGGTCAGGGACACACAACCAAATGAAAAATGAACAAAATCACCCTCTAATTTGATTGTAGGTCTTGATCCTGAAGGATATTTCTCACCCTGCTGCTGTGCCAAGAAACTGTTGGGATTTTGTGGTTCCCAGAGAGTCAGGTGCTGGGCAGAATCAAGGATCTTCGATACTTCAATTCAATTCAACAGGACTTTATTCAATGTGCACAAAGGGAGAGGTCCAAGTACTAAAATTAGCCAGAGCCCCTCGAGCAAGGAGCCCCTCCCCTTGCTGTTTTATAGCACATGGCAGTTACATAACACAAACTTCTAAACCAATCATATTCAACCTTTCCATATATGGCTTTGTTTGTCACATGCTTGTACTTTTCCACTCCACATGTTGAGTTCACCCTCCTCCCCTTGGCCTTTTCTAGACTGTTCCTAGGGGGGTGAGCCACAGCATGCATCTTTATGCATACCTACTTTCCAAACCACATTTTGTTTAAAATGAACACATGCATACCCTTCACCACTAATTCTCAAAAGATCCCCACCAGCAAGACAATGGGAATTCTAATTTGCATTTCCTTGTTTAGGCTGAGAATGGACATAGATCCAAACTGAATTTAATTTAACTTTGTGAATAATAGAGGCAGAAAAAGTGAATGCTCAAATGCATGTAATACCATAATCATCCACAATTATCACTGCAATCCGAAGGAACCGTAAAATGTGCAATAGGAGTACACTTAAGTCCTTACTGGGTGGTATTTGTCTTCTGGAAGTTCATAGGCCATATCTACCCTAGGAGATGAGTCCAAATTTACTAAATTTGACTTCGCCCAATTTTATAAATTCAAAGTTCCACATCCTCACTAAGAGGAGGAATCAAATGTAGTCCAAGGCAGGCTCTGTTAATGTGGATGCACTACCTTGGACTCAGAGACCCAGGAAGCACTTTGGGGAGTGTCAGAAGGCCTCTTGGAGGCCAGTAAGTTTGAATTAGTGGCACTAGAACATCCACACTAACGTTATTTTGGACTTACAAGTTCAGGAATAGCGTTATTCCTCATGAAAAGCAGGACAACAGAGTTTGAATTCCTCAGCCCCTTATTTCAGAATAATGGGCTTGGCAGTGTGGATGCATTGTTTAGAACCTGGGCAGGGGGCGGGGGAAGGGGCTAATTTCAGACTAATGTAGACTTCATGAGGGGCAAAGGGAAGGGGTTAGGTGCTGGTAACAACTGAGCTTTAATAACTTTTAATGTTTATGCCTGAGTAAAGATGTTGCCAACTCTATTTTGCTTGCTCTCATTCACACACACTTCTTTACACATCCCTAGGCAGAATAATTGATCTGAACTTAAATATATTTGGGGAGTTGGACAAATTCTCTAAAATGACTGCAAAACTAGCCTGACCGAGGACAAAGAAGGATAGTTATCGAAGAATGTATTCCTCTTCCAGCCTATTGTAAAGGTGCAGCACAAGGAGGGGAAAAAACAGTCTTGTGCAGTGTAACTGAGAACTAGGAAAACATGCAAGTTATTCTTTTGTCAGCTGTGGGCAATGCTTTTCTTGGGCGCTAATGCAGATTCTTCAGTCATGGGATACAATAAAAACAGGCCGTTTAAAAATAAACTAAGTACAAAAGTATTTTTACTTGATTGATTCTTTTAAATCAGCATTTTAAATAATTTCCACGCACTTGAGAACTGTAGGGATTTAATTAAAAAAAAGTTGAGAGAAATATCCCTTTTTGACACATTACATGATCCCTGTCTAGTGTGGTGAGGACTGAATAGCCTTTTGGCATCTTATTCAGCATTCCCTTGGTGTGTTGCATATGGGATTGAACAAAAAGGCACTTCCTTCCTTTTCCCTTCTCGCACTGAATTGATGTGAGGACTTGGTGTGTAACTTGAGGTCTCTGGAAGGGGAGAGGGGCAGAAGACGCCTGCATGACTGAAGACCACCATGTGTGCCTAATTCAAAAGGAAGAAGAGATGACCAGGAGAAGAGAAGAAGGCTATGGGCTATAGGAAAGAGGCGAGGAGAAAATCCAGGAAGAGTGTTGGTCAGGGGGGTTATTCTCTTCATGTTGTAGTTGAGGTACTTTAGCTTCTCATCAGGTTGAAGGGCAGTGCTCAGAGCTGGTGTGGGTCACCACCAGATAACAGCAAACAAAAACCCAAAGGTGTCCTGAGGTCAGAGTCCTGAGGAGATGTGGAAGAACAAGCAAGAAGGAAATGCAGACTGCTTTTGAGTTCCAAAACCTGCCACTACCCCTGCCTGTCAAGAAAGAAAGCTCAGCTGAAAATTACACTTGCTTTTTTGTTGCTACTCAGGAACTGCATAGGTGGCTGATAGGTTCTAATGAGCCTCTTTCCTCATGATCCTTGACATTTGCCTTAAAAGCTCAATTTCATGTTTTTAAGTGACAGCTATGCTTCGCATTTTAGGCTGAAAAACCTTTACTAATTAATAAGGTCTCTGTGAATGTTTTGTGAAAAACAGAGAAAGAATGTTTGATTCCAGCTTTTTATTTTAGATATCATACTTGAATTGTCTTGTTTTCTAATATTTGAAATTAGAATTGAAATGATTCCAGAACAAAAAATATTCTCCCCACAAAATTATTACAGCAACATGAGAAACACTGAAGCTTCCTTGATGTGTTATGATAGTTAATGGCTTAATGCCAAAAGCATTAAACCTTGGACAATTAATATATGGGTTACTTCACCTTTTCAAAGTGGTTTCTTTGAGAGTGTTTCTCATTCAATGAGAAAAGTATATGCTGGGTAACTTCGTTTAGAGTGTCTATACAGTGGACAGGTGTCAGAGGGGTAGCTGTGTTAGTCTTTTTCAGCAAAAACAATCCAGTGGCAATCCTATGCCCTAAAACTGTAATATATTTGTTAGTCTTTAACGTGTCACCAGACTCCTTGTTTTTACAATGGATGGTAGCCATATAAAGGGGGACAAACAGTAGCTAGAGGTTCTTCCACACTGCTAAAGGATCACAATGAGTACACATTAAGTTTTAATTTTGGGAAGAAAGTATTGCGAGATATAGTGATAACTAAAGACTCCAGTTTCCAAAATAAGAGCTGTGAGACTACATTAAAAGAGCAGCTCCTCTAGTTCAGGTCAGTGTAATCTTTTTTATATTTAATGAAGAACACTTTAAACATTTTTAAAGTAGTAATCCGATCACAATTAAAATGGTGTAAAGTGAGTGAAAAGTTTGTGAAGGGCCCATGAGTGTTTATGTAATCTCATGAGTGGAGAAATACATAAACAAATTCTACTTAGAAAGATAGATGCTGGTTATTACTTTTAATCTGATGGGATGCATATCAAAGCAATCTCTACTAAAAGTAAGTACATCTCCATTTTGGAGTAAAAAAGAAACAAGTAGTTTGCTTTACAAATCTTTTTATTTGGCATTGGGCTAAAAACATCTCTTGGATCAGCCTAACACCTAAGGGTCATGATCCAAAAAGAGTTAAAAACAGATGTTGAAGTTCTGACTGTCCTGCCTTTCCAGTATGACTAAACTGGTGGGGTATGAGGTCAATCCCTGCTAGGTGAAAGGGGGATCTATCCTGGGAAAACCTGATCTGGAAAAACAGTCCCAGTTTGGAAAAAGCTGAGAGCCATTGTCTGAAATATGACTTAAATCAGTTTGTGGTGAAATGAGACTATGAATTAGCAGGTTTTTAAATTAAATATATCCCTGTATAAAAATCATTGACTGTCATTAGAGGGAGAATAAGGTATGCAGCATTGTTCCCTCTATATTTTTTCATCCATGTGTGGAATATTTTTTCTTCTATGCACCAAGGCATGTGCAGAACTGCACCACCATTAGAAACACATGCTGCCAGCTATGGGCAGTGTGGGCACTCTGCTTATCAGTTGCACGGCATATGAATTTCTCCTGGATGGCTGCTCAAGCACTCAGCTTATAGGGAACAGTTGCCAAATGAATAAGATATGAATAATTTACACTTAAAATTGTCTTTAAAAGATATGTGATTATGAAATCATAAATAAAAGGAGACTGACCTCTGTACCCCCCGCAGTTGAAACAGAAGACACATCAATGTTGAAATGTTAGTTCCCATAATAGAACTACTAGAGGACACCAAATGAAATTAATGGGTAGCAGGTTTAAAACTAATAAAAGAAAGTTCTTCTTCACACAGCGCGTAGTCAACCTGTGGAACTCCTTGCCAGAGGAGGCTGTGAAGGCTAGGACTATAATAGAGTTTAAAGAGAAGCTAGATAATTTCATGGAGGTTAGGTCCATAAAAGGCTATTAGCCAGGGGATAGAAATGGTGTCCCTGGCCTCTGTTTGTCAGAGGCTGGAGAAGGATGGCAGGAGACAAATCGCTTGATCATTGTCTTCGGTCCACGCCCTCTGGGGCACCTGGTGCTGGCCACTGTCAGCAGACAGGCTACTGGGCTAGATGGACCTTTTGTCTGACCCAGTACAGCCATTCTTATGTTCTTATGTTGCTGATAGAATACTATTGCAGTTTCTCTGATCAGCATGAACAGGGATCCGTAAATCTGGTTCTGCTTTTGGAGAAGCATGGACAACTACATGAACAGATATCCACACACCTGAAGGTACAATTTGACCTTCTGTAAACCCATGTTTGTGTATCTAATCTGTATACTATTATAAAAGGAGAGGGGTTCATCATGCCATCTTTCACAGAAAACACTGGATTACACTGGAAGACTTCCTCCACCCCTCGCACCAAAGCGGGATGTGAAAAGCAGCACACCATTTTCCATACAAACTTTAATGGAAGATTTGTAAATGTAATGTCAGGATGACTTCTGAGACTGTTACCCCATTAAATGCTCTTGGTAAGCTGCAATATTTGTCAATTATAGTAATTAAGCCTCTACTAAATACTCTTTTATATATTTCTATCTTAAAAATGTTAGGCAATCTGAGGACTAGTGATCTATTTGTCTGGAATCAGAATGAGATGTGCAATTAAAATCACCACTAAGTGGCAATACTTACATCTTCATACAGATGTTAAATAATTCAGGTTAAAGAGCCTGCCTTATATAGCTTCCCATTCATTTTACATGGCATCCTTTACATATGTTACTTGGCTACGAAAGAGAATCATTGTGAGAATCAGATATGATATTTCTGTGAACTCACAAGTGTTTCTTTGGCAGATGCTTGCACAACTTAGGGTAATTCAATTTATTTTTTATGATGTCCTCACATTTCTTGGAGAGGGAATCTGATAGTGGGCAGTTTTAGTTTATCTCCACATATAATTACAATGAGTGCCAAACAGTCTTTAAAAAAATCCAAACAAACAAAAACACATCAACTTATGATCTGGTTTGAACTCTGTTGTAAAATCATTGCCAAGTATGAGTCTATTGCTCTTAACTCAATGTCCAATGAACTATAGATATGACTCCAATAATAAGAGGAACTATGATATGTGCTGCCATGTGGTCACAACCAAATTGATTCACATCCCTCTAATATAGCAACAATTTCACAGTGTACATCTTAGAATTCTATATATATATTATTATTAACTGGTTGTAATTTAGAATAATTTTGACCTTACTAGTTGACTGAGCCTAATGTGATTGTGACAGTTGTGCTTGAATGAACTTGTGTATGATCTGTTGCTGCTTAATTTTCCTTTTGTCATACTGCAAAATCTAGAGAAACCACATTATTTATGAAGACTTTACAGCAGAAGTTACTGTTGAATAACTGTCTAGATAAAATCATAATTAACTACCTTAACCAAAATGTCAAACATGTTGCACAATTGCACTCATGGGATTATACTGATAAGCAAATAAAAATGGGATAGTTTTCTTTGAAGCATGTTAGTTTACATACTTTCTCTCTTTTCCTTTTACTTGCATGGTCTGTATTCTATATGTTATGGAAACATGGCTGACAGCTCCTTAGCTTAAGTGCAAATCTCAGAAGAATTTGAAGTAGGAATGAAAGCCCAGTTTCATGCTTCAGTAATTTAATTCAGTTTTCAGATTTGGTATAGCAACATTTCAGAGGACATTGGTGTACTAATGTTCATATGCATGTTTTTCTGAATTGTTTAAGAAATCTATATTTTGCTTTTCTTATTCATCGTGTCAGTTGTATGCCTTATTTTTTTTAGGCAGAGCTAATTATCAGTGGTGTTCTTTGACCTGAATTTAACTTTAACTTCACTTTCAATGCAATTATTTCTAGAAGGTAGGAAAATGCCAAGAGAAAAAATGTAATCCTAATCTTTTGCTGCCCCATACAAAAAAACTGAATAAAAGTATGTATTAAGGTGACAGAGATAGATGAGATTCGTTCAGTTTTTTGCTTGACAGCATTTTCCCACAACATATGTTCAGTGTTATCAGGGTTATTATAGAGAACACGGACTAATCAGGTAGACAGATTCACAAACATTGACTGGAACACATGGTGGCCTCTCAGTGTTGAAAACGACCATCATAGTCATTTGTAAACATGATCGGATAATGTAAGTATTTACCATTTTGCTTGTTTCAGCCAGTCTTAAAAACCAGCAAACTTGTTTCAGTGATTGGATGAGGAAGAAGCTTGTAACTTGGGCTTGTTTGCTGCTGCATAAGAGAAATGAAAAAATAAATCTGACCTTTTTCTAATGGGCCTAACAATGAATGAATCTATTAAGAGATTTACCTTTAGTAATACATTTGTGAGCATAGTTTAAGATGGGGCAACTTTAATTATGATTAACATCAGGCATATCCTCTTTCTGCTACTCTATACTGTTAACACCAACCCTTTTATTTATTAGATGCTGCATCTGTGTGAAAAGGCTAAGTAAATTTGATTATAGGAAGAAGCAGTTCAAGTTCGACATGACTGAGGTAGCCAATGGTAAGTGGTTTGCTGACCTAATTTTACAGCTGCTCACAGAATTAATTTGTAAACAAATTTGTTGGTTATCTACAGCAATCCTATGCAGTAGCCAATACAAAGTCTTTTATTGCAGGAGATTTTTGTGATATTTGCAGTTGGTTAGAGATCAGCCCTTAATATCTTTTACTAGATGAGCCAAAGACTTGTAGTTGCTGGCACAGAAAGAAATAATTTAAGTCATACACCTTGGCTATATTTATTATTATTTATTATATATTTATGAGCTCTTTACCAGAGATTCAAACTTGAAGAAACTGAAGATAAAGCGCTTCCTGAAGCACTATATTCTATGATTCTATAAAACCATTCAACTTTTCCAGTGGCAACCTTTAGTATCCCATTAAGCTTGTGATAAAGATTTATTTCCCTTAACATTTCCCAACTAAAATAGTGTAATTGGAAATTAAAATTGCACAAAGTGATATAATGAAATCTTAAAAGTTACAGTTAAGAACAAGTTCAGATCACAATTTTCTGCCACACTATCAATTTTCCATAAACTTCAGTTAAGATCTTCATCTGATCAAGAAATTTATTACTTGCCAAACAAGTTATCATAACTTTCATAGAGAGTTGTGCTCATTCTAGGTTCATAAACTCCTAACAATACTGATGTTAGAGATAAAAAGGACCTCGTAAGGGCCACATATCTATACAAGCGACACCATCACAGGACCTAACCATATGAGCCACAACTTCAGGGGCTCAAACAACTGCACACCTCTAATGTGAAATATCCCATCAAGTGCCAGCAGTGCCCCTCTGCCATATACATTGGCCAAATTGGACAGTCTCTGTGACAAAGGATAAATGGACATAAATCAAACATCAGAAATGGTAACACACAGAAACCTGTAGGGAAACATTTTAATCTGCCTGAGGTCACTCGATCATGGATTTTAAAATAGCCATTCTTCTACAGATTGGACCTCACTGGTCTGGCACCTTCGGGACCTGAGCAGTCCCGGATGAGGGAATTTGCTGGATCAGGGAACGTCCCCTGCCTCTGGCCCCCTCAGACTACCCCCCTCCCCACTACCAGCACAGCAGCACACAGCCCTGGCCCTGCTGCCCTGGCACCAGTCCCACTGCTGGCCAGCACGTGAGCCCAGTTGAGCTGCCGACCTGCTGCAGCCCCAGACAGGCTTCCCCTGATGGGCTTCCGTGGTCTGGCCTTACTGCCAGCCAGGTAGCCGTGGCTCTGTCCCCACTGCTGGGCCCCACACACAGCCCCACTCAGGTTGCCATGGCACAACCCCGCTGCTGGGCTGGCACACTCTGGCTGTCCCTGCCCTGCCATTACAGCCCCACTACTGCCACCTGTCTGCTGAAGCCCCAGCTCCACTGCGGCTAGCCTTGCCTTTTGTGGGCTTTCAGCTGCTAGCCCTCCTGTCCCAGTGCTTTCTTGTTCAGCAACAGCCATGGTCCTACTGGACCATGGCTGTTGCCCGACGAGAGAGTCCTGGTTTAGGGAGGTGCAACCTGTACAAAGGAATCTCACTAACCAGTTCCAGAGAAAATCTGCAGACCTGGAATTTATTTACAGATTTGACACTTTTATCGTGGGCCTAAACAAAGACATTAACTGGTTGGCGCATTACAAAGGCAATTTCTCCCACCTTTAACATCTGCATTTCTACATCAAAAGCTATGTATGGGTCACATCCAGTCCACTTAATTAGCCTTATTAACATAGCTCCTACAATTGACAGGTGGTACATCTGCTGTTATATATATGTTTTCTGTTATTTGCACTCCAATTCATCTGATGAAGTGGGTTTTGCCCATGAAAGCTCATTAGTCTATATACTTTGGTTAGTCTCTAAGGTTCCACAGGACCACTTGTTTTTACAAAAATATACAATTTGCTGCCTGTAAACTCTCCAGCACCCCATCCCCTAACTCATCTGCAGTCTGTTCCCTGCTGGGGAGTTGGCCCAAGGGGAGGGGAAGAGCTGAAAAGCCAGGGCACTCAACTTCTCCCAGCCTGGCTGCAGATCTCTGGGGGGGAAATGAAAATGACAAGATGGTCAGCCAGCAAGACAAAAATTCTATTCAGGAGAACCGAAATTATTTTCATGTTTGTCCCAAATTGGAATTTATTCCCCATGAAACATCAAACTTTTCTATGGGACAGGTATTGTTTTCTGGACAGCTGTACTTGAGTTCAGTGTTTGGGTGTAATACAGAACTTGCTGATTGGCTGTTGACATCATGATGTCTTGCACACTGATCTCTCCCTCACACTTCCTAAAATAAAAACCTATCAATTCAAATACATTCTTCCATTCATAAGTATAAATCCATATAGTTTATAGCCAATGTATAAGCCACGTATGTTATAGGTGGATCTGCTTGTTCCCATTACATTTGAGTGATGCTCCTACTAATCTAGAATACTTAGGGTACATCTACACTGCACCCTAAGCTTTGAGCTGCGCAAAATGCGTAGCTTACTTTGAAATAGCTTATTTTGTAATCTGGTGCTGTGAAGACAGCACCAAATTTTGAAATAAACTGCTATTCCAAAACGTCCCTTAACCCTCATGGAATGAGGTTTAAATGGACTCCAGAATATTGTGCCCGTTATTTCGAAAGATATTTTGAAATAACGGGCATGCTGTCAAGATGCAGAATAGCTATTTTGGAATACCAGAACTATCCCAAAATAGCGCTGCAGTGTAGATGTACCCTTAGCGAAATCTTGTTGTCTGTCTTTGACCATTGCTACAGGTCAAACTCGGGGGATATCATGTGGTGTGATCTGGAATGCTTTGCTTTTGATATCGTGAGTTCAAAAAGGCAATGAGGGTATATCTGAAATCGGTCCCTAGCAATTGGAGATTCTCGTAAATTACTGTTGTACAGAAGTTTTTTCTTAATTCTCCCAAAATGAAGAAAAAGCTAAATATTTCTGATTTCCCTTTTGGATTTGAAGTTTTTTTACATAGCTTTAACTAAAAGTGGATTTTCCATTTTTATATTCATTGTAGACAAATATGATGGGAATTAAAAAACCCCAAAACCTGAATGTCCAAAAGATGCTGTTTTGTCCTCAGTATATTGAAGAGCAAACAGTTCAACTGGTTTGGCCTGTTAGGTTAGTGGAAGTAAATTGACAGGGGAATGGAGAATAAAAGTTCTGAATACAAGCTTGTTCTTTCATTTCCCTGGCCTGCAGGAGTTTAGTATGTAACAGAGACTCAAGTTTAATCTAGAATCTGCCCTCAGAGTGGGTTCAGACACTATATGGCTACATCTAGACTACATCCCTCTGTCGTCAGAGGGATGTAAATGAAGCACTTCAAAAGTGCAAATGAAGCCAGGATTTAAATATCCTGCACTTCATTTGCATAATCACATAATGGCGCTCTTTCAAAAAAGCACTATTTCGAAATTGAAACCACAGTCTAGACACGAGGCTTACAGGACCTTTCGAAAAAGTGCCCCATTTATGAAAGAACCGCGTCTAGACTGCAGTTTCAATTTCGAAATAGCGCTTTTTCGAAAGAGCACCGTTATGTGATTATGCAAATGAAGCACGGGATATTTAAATCCCGGCTTCATTTGCACTTTCAAAGTGCTTCATTTACATCCCTCTGACGACAGAGGGATGTAGTCTAGACACACCCTATATAAGCTATATACACAATGCAACCTTCCTTCCCACTTCAATGTAACTTCTGTGCATAGAGTAAGTGTAGGATCTGTTAAGGTTTTAAAAAGCCCTGTGTTCTGTAAGCTTCAACTAGACTCCTAATGTTGTTTTACTTCAGGTTCTTGTACGTGAGTATATGAGAGTACATCCTCAATAGCTGTTATGCTCATGCTAATTTTTGGCAAACACAGACCTTATTTGTTTAATATTTATTTGGTGTACATGCAGCAGAGCTCCTACCAAGCAGATGGTTTAGTGAATGAATGTGTACTCTTATTTTTTAGTGGTCTTATGCTATTTTATACGAGTACTATTGGGTCAAACATACTTTTGCATGTATCTTTAAAGGTTAATGATGACCTGGTTTGGTTCTAGTTGAATACCTGTCATCACCTGAAAGCTAAAACCATACTAACAGGGAGGAAAACATTCCTTCTCTCAACACAGCAGAGTAGGAATGTTTAGCAAATTATTGAAAATATAAATATTTTGCTCAACAATAGGGACTGCCCCTCCTGAATAGTCACGTCTATGGCACTATTTTTAATCTGAGAAATTTCATAGAAATATGAAACATAATAATAAATATGAACTAATTCTGATTTCTAGCACTGCACAATAAGTCTCTCTGCACCAATAGACAGGTTTTTTTCTTCAAATGAGCCTTCCCATTCTTTCTGGTTTAATCCAGATATAACTGGTAAATAAATATTTTATACCATCTTTGGTAAGATTATGATTACACCTTCCTCCTGAGAGAGCCCCTATTTTTCATTTTCATACCACTTAGTGTTAATTGTACACCAAGAGGCAGCATGACATTAACAGTGAGAATCCAGAAGATTTTTAGCTATATTTTCATTTGTTTTTCTGGATGGGTTTGTCTGTGTGCCAGAAACTGGAATTATGGAAGAGTGAAACTGATATGTGGCCTTTCACGTTCACTTATATAAACACAACAAGGCCATCAAGATTTTCTAGTTACAAGTAAGGTTCAAACTTGTGTCCTTCTCTACCATCTGTCCATCTTATCACATGAGCTACAAGAGAATTTCTTTCAAAGTAGTAACTTAATTCCTACAGTCGGTATATATTACAAAAGAATAAGCAATATTTTAGTGATAAGTGAATATTTTGTGATTACGCATATGGATGCTAGGAAGTAGGTATTCATATCTATTTTATTGAATCTAGGTTTTTATACCTTGCTCATTGCCATAGTATTTGAATGCCTATTAGTGGCCTCCTCTGAATCCCACTAAAATTATTTGGCTTTGGACCCAATCCAAGCTAAACATTCATACACTTGAATTAGATACCACTTAGCTATAAATAAGACAGAACATAAAAAGCTCTTCCTTTATATTAAAAGGGCATTGTGGAATGTTTAAAAACCAGAATTTTCACTTTCCTTAAAGCTGTTATAAGCCAAAAGATCCAATGCCTTTTTTTTCTGAGCAATGTTTAAAGAGGGTTAAGAGTTGTTGTGTAAGTCCTATAAAAAGGCATTGTAAAATTGTCCATTTCCCCCCCCTCCACCCCCCTCCATGCTGCTTCATTTAACTACCAGGTGTTATTTCTGGAGCTGGGCTAACATCTGGTCTACACCTTCATCTGTAATAAAAGAAAACCCTCTTATGGCTTCGTTGGGAGCTCTGCCTGCATAATGGCTTTGGGATAGGCCTGTCATCAGTGATATCTGAGTACCAAAGGGATAGTAAGCCAGAGGGGCTATTTTGATTTCAAATACCATTGGAAAATCTGGCCAAATCCTGCATGGTTTTAATGGAACTACTCAGAACAAATATACTTAAACCACCACAAGGAAATGAATCCTGAATTCTGCATTGGTCCTTGAGGGTGTGTCTAGACTACAGAGTTTTGTCGACAAAAGTGGACTTTTGTTGACAAAACTACACCTGCGTCTACACTACCGCCGCGTTCTGTCGACAGTAAGTTGACAGAACATGGCCGTTTTGTCAACGGCGGTAAACCTCATTCTACGAGGAATAATGTCTTTGTCGACAGAGTTCTTTCAACAAAAGGTAAGTGTGGATGCGGGGAAGAATTTATGTCGACAATAAAGGCCTCCAGGAACAAGCCCTGGTGGACACTCCTGCCACAGCTTTCAACTCTATTGTTCCTGCCTGTAGCCATCTTTAAAAGGCACAGGCACCCAGGATTAGCATTGTGGCAGCAAGCCAGCTACAGCCAGGACCCTGAGACCGTGCAGCTCTGTCCGGTCAGGAAACTCGGATCCAGGTCCCAGGGACAAGCCCCCAAGATCCCCCTGGCCCTTCCAGGGTATGAAACCAGGGGTACCAAATGCTGGGCACCCTCCTGGTCTGGGCCCGAGATAAAAGCCCTCTTGGAGCTCTGGTCTGAGAAGGAGGCTCTTCAGGCCCCACAGTCCAGGCGGAGGAATGCGGACATCTACGCCAAAATGGCTGATGGCCTTGCAAGGAAAGGCCACCACTCCTGCACCTTAGCCCAGGTCAGAGCCAAGGTCAAGGAGCTGCGGCAGGGGTACGTCAGGGCCCGTGAGCGCAGCTCCCACTCCGGGGAGTAGGCACACTACTGTGCCTACTACGAGGACCTGGACTGGATCCGGGGGGCAGGGGAACCCCTGCCTCCTGAGAGGGTTGTGAAGTCTGGCTTGGAGACCCCTGTGCAGCAGCGGCTGCAACTCCAGGGTGAGACCCCAGCAGAGGACCAGGAGCTCCAAGAGGAGGAGGAGGAGGAGGAGGACAGCACCAGGAGCACCCAGGAGCCAGATGCCCACACTCAGGAGGCCTCCCAGACAACTTCGGACACCGGGGAGGGAACATCAGGGTGAGTGCTGTGAGGGTCCAACACACACAAGGCAGGGCAGGCGGGAGCAAAGTGGATGGTGCAGTGCTGATCACAGCCTGGCGGGGCGGGGGGGGCCACACATGGCCGACCTCAGGGAGGGCCATCCTACCCTTGCACCCACATGGCTGCGAGGCACCACCTGTTCCTGCAGGCAGTGATGCCAGGTGTAGGCATGGGTTGGGGACACTGGGATTGCCACACAGCTTCAGGCCTCTCAGCAACCTGCGGGAACCCCAACTGTGGCCTGACACTTGTCAGTGCTGCTTGGCCATGGGGTGTGTGTGAGGGGGGGCAGGATGGTGGCCTGCACACCTTCTGGGCTCCAGGGAGGCTGTGGCTGCTGGCCAGGCCACACCATGCCTTACTGAGACACACATGAGCATCCTCTGACCCTAGGACAGGCACTGACTGCTGAGAAGAAGGAGGACATGCCCTCTCAGGGAAAGTGTGGGCATGCATGACTGACATCTTTTCCCTCTTGTCCTCCACAGCCGGACCAGATGACCAGGAGGGGGGTGCCACACCTGCCCCACCACCCAGATGGCTGCAGGAAACCTGTCGGCACTGGAGCATGTATTTGGACCTGGTGCGCCAGCACATCTCGGTCCTGCAAGGGATGCAGGACGCAATGAACCAGAGGATGGAGGCAGAGTGGCGCAGGCGCTTGCTGGACGAGCTTGTCCAGCAGTGCACTGAGATTTGCGCTGCTATCCAGGAAGCTATGGCCTTCCCCCATCCTGTGCCTGATCCTGCTCAGGCTGCTCCCCCCTCAGCCCCTGCCCCCCCTCAGCCCCTGTCATCCCAGCCCCACCTCCTGCCCAGCCCCCTACTGTCCCAGCCCACATGCGTGGCTGTGTGCAAGAAGGCTTCTGCACCCAGACTGCCAGGGGCTCTTCATCAAGGCAGCACTTTCAGCCCTGAGCCTCCCTCCCCCCTTCCAGGTTGACATTCCCCCTTCCCACCTGTGAGAGTCACTGAGGGAAGCACTTTACTTTGTTTACAAACACTTTATTTTTCTGAACAAAAGAGTATTTTAGTTTTTCAAAAAAACAACAGTGAAATAAACTGTAAACATTTTTTCACAAACACCTGTCTCTGTTCTCAGTGTGTGATGAATGAGTACAATGTGTAAATATGGGGCTGGGAGAGGTTTTGGGGAGGAAGGCACCAGGGGCATGGGGCAATCCCACATTTGGAAGGGCCTGGGGAAAATCATCAGCCTCCTTGGGAGAATTGCTCCCTCAGGGCTTCTCGAATGTGCAAGCCCAGTTAGTGGGCTTGCTGGATGGTAGCTGTCCGGGGCTGCTCAAAGTGCCTCCCCTCCACATCAGCCCGTGTCCCCCATGCAGGGAGGAAGGCCTCCCCTTTCCTCTCCACTAGGTTGTGCAGCACACAGCATGCTGCAATCACATTGGGGATGTTGTGTTCCCCCATGTCCAGCTGAGTGAGCAGGCATCTAAATCTGCCCTTCAGAGGGCCAAAGGTGCACTCCACGTGGAAGCGAGCCTGATTCAGGAGGGAGTTAAACAGTTCTCTGCTCGCATCCAGGTGGCCGGTGTAGGGCTTCACGAGCTAGGGCATAAGGGGGTACGCCGCATCGGCCACAATGCACATAGGCACATCCCCGACTGCAAAGTTGCGCTCCGGAAAGAATGTCCCAGCCTGCAGCCTGCGGTACAGGTATGAGTTCCAGAATATTTGGGCATCGTGTGCCCGGCCTGACCACTCGACACAAATGTCTGTGAATTGTCCCTGGTGGTCAAACAGGGCCTGCAGCACCATGGAAAAGTAGCCCTTTCTATTAATATACTGTGCTGCTCGATGGGGTGGTGCGTGGATCGGGATGTGAGTCCTGTCGTGTGCTCCACCACAGTTCGGAAAACCCAGCCCCGCAAATCTGGCCAAGATGGTATGCAGGTCTCCGAGGCGGACAATCCTATGAAGCAGCTCTGAATTGATGGCCGTCACCACCTGCAGAAAGGGACAAATACAAACACACATAACAGGACATTAGAGGAGCTGCGTGAGCATTAGAGGAGCTCTCCTCCCAGACCCCGAGAGCCCCCCCTCAGGCAGCCCCCCCGTGCCCCCGCACCACTGCAGGGTGAGGCCAGGCAGGCTTCTACCACTCCCACTCCATTCCCTGTGCCTGGTCCTGACCATCCCCCTTATCTGCCCGCCCCGTCCCTATGGACTGTCCCCCGAGAGTGACTTACCTCCATCAAGACGGCCCCAACAGTAGACCTCCCCATGCCAAACTGATGTCCCATGGAGTGGTAGTTGGAGAGCTGTCCAGTTGGACAGCTGTCGGGGGTGGCCAGCTTCCACAGAGCAATAGCGAGGCGCTTCTCCAGGGGGATGGAGGCCCGTAAGTGGGTGTCCTGGCATTGCAGGGCAGGGGCAGAGCTCCTGGAAGGTGGACTTCCGCATCTGGAAGTTTTGGAGCCACTGGTTGTCGTCCCACTGCTGCATAACAAGCCGGTCCCACCAGTCAGAACTGGTGTCCAGCCTCCAAACTCGCCTCTCCAGGAATAAATTTGGGGGCAAGGGCAGTAGGACTGCAGCCTGAGTGAGGGGCTCAAAGCTGGGCTCTGAATCCAGCTCTGCCACGAACATCATGATGCTCTCATGAAGATGCAGAAGAACTTCCATCATCACAATATGGGGCCATCGCCTGCCCAAGGGCAGCTCAGGCTCCATGGCCAAAAACACAGTGCAAAGCAAAAAACCAAACCTGAAAATAAACTGCAGTGGTGTCTGAGGAAGCAGGGCAATCAGAGCAAAAACTGCAGCAGCTTTGCTTTCCTTCTGAGAGGTAGGCAAGACAGAAGCAGGAGCAGAGCAATGGCTGCCCAGGAGGATCCCTTTAAGCACGCGTCTCTGCAAAGAGCATGCAGCAGCGCCTGGACTTTAAGGTTGCCCCTGTGACCTGCCAGAATCACTTCCGGGTGCCTTCTTTTGTCGACAGAGCATCTGGCAGTCTGGACGCTCTTTGTCGACAAAGCGGATCACTTTTTCGATCCGTGTAATGCAGTCTAGACGCTCTTTTTCGACAGAGGCTTTGTCGACAGTATTTGTCGACAAAGCCTCTGTTGACAAAAGCCTGTAGTCTAGACGTACCCTGAGAGTTGGGGAGTAACGTGACAGATTTTCATCCATCCCTTTACAATGGGGTTGACAATTTTCTCCATTTAAATTCCTTTTCCTCACCTCATACCACATCAAAGCGTTGTCCTTCAAAAATGCTGCTGTCCTTTGTCCTCTAAGCAGTTGATACATTTGGTGCACAGTGTCTCATTCCCTCTGGGAGTATTTGTAAGGTCACTTCTACAATGCTACAACTATCTTCTAATGGTCTGGAAGAGCCCAAGGATAGTTTGTCCATTCTGTGGCTCCATGGCTTATTGAATAGGGAAGTTCTTGCACCAGATGACTAATTCCCTCATGGCTACAAGCATTGTTTCTCACTTTATTCTCTGTTTCGTCTGCATAGAATAAAAACATTTTAAATTCAATAGTGGTATCCTTATTTGCTTTAAAAATGACACATACATAATTTGTTAGAAGCCTTAGTATGCCAACACTTGATTTCATTATGTGAAATATTCATTAGAGAAACTTATAACATCTCTATATTTTCTTTCAGGGCATTGCATCTTTAGGGTATGTCTACACTACAGCACTAATTCGAACTAACTTAATTCGAATTAGTTAATTCGAACTAAGCTAATTCGAACTAGTGCATCTAGACCTAAAAACTAATTCGAATTAGCGTTTTGCTAATTCGAACTAGCATGTCCACATTGAGTGGACCCTGAACCGAAGTTAAGGTTGGCCGGAACCAGTGCCAGCAGGGCATCAGGTTAGGGCTTAGAGCATGGAGCTGCTGCCTCAGGCTAGCCGAGGGCTGTGCTTAAAGGGACCCGACCCCCACCCTGGACAGACAGTTCTCAGGATTCCCCGCTTACTTGTCTACCTCGATGAGGGACAGCAAAGCAGTCCTGACTTGGAGTGCCCTGAGTGCCCACGTTTGGCACATCAGAGCACTCGGCCATCAGCCCGGCTGCACTTGCCTCAGGCTGCTATCCGGGGGGGGGGTCATTCGGGGGGCTGTCAGGATCCAGGAGGCCCTGCAGGAGAGCTTCCACCCCGAGGAGCCTGCAGAGCCACCCCAGTCCTCCCCATCGGGGGCTCGTGCCCCATTCCTCCCTCACCTCCTTCCACTTACCCTTCCCTAGCCCCCCTTCCTGATGTAAAAAATAAAGGACATGTGTTCAAAAATAGAAACTCTCTTTATTTAACAAAACTGGGGGTGGGGGGATTAACCGCTGGGGAGACTGGAAAAAGGAGGTGGGAGAGGGGAGGTGAAAACCTGGGAGGAGGGAGCTGGAAGAGGGAAGCCAGGGGAAGAAGGAGGAGGAGAAGTCTAAAACTATGGTATGCCATATCTTCAGTATTGTGTAGAGATGTGGTCTCCTCACCTCAAAAAAGATATTTTGGCCTTGGAAAGGGTTCAGAAAAGGATAACTAAAATGATTAGGGGTTTGGAATAGGTCCCATATGAAGAGAGGCTAAAGAGACTGGGACTTTTCAGTTTAGAAAAGAGGAGACTGAGGGGGGATATGATAGAGTTCTATAAAATCATGAGTGGTGTGGAGAGGGTGCATAAAGAAAAGTTCTTCATTAGTTCCCATAATAGAAGGACTGGAGGATACCAAATGAAATGAATGGGTAGCAGGCTTCAAACTAATAAAATAAAGTTCTTCTTCACAAAGCAAATAGTCAACCTGTGGAACTCCTTGCCACAGGAGGCTGTGAAGCCTAGAACTAGAACAGAGTTTAAAGAGAAGTTAGATAAAGTCATGGAGGTTGGGTCCATGGAGTGCTATTAGCCAGGGGGTAGGAATGGTGTCCCTGGCCTCTGTTTGTGGAAGGCTGGAGATGGATGGCACGAGACAAATGGCTTTGTCTTCGGTCCATCCCCTCCGGGGTACCTGGGTTCGCATGTGGCCTTTGGTGGCCAGGCTGGCAGCTATCCTGCCCTAGACGGCCGCATTCCTGTGCCTAGTGCGGAGATTGTGGATGTTGGAGGCCTCCCCCCAAACCTCAATGAGGTCCACGATCTCCGCACTAGACCAGGTGGGCGCCCGCCTCTTGAGGCCCCGGGCAGGCTCCTGGGAGCTGCCAGCCTGGTCCTGGGAAGAGGCGGAGGGCTGGGTGGCAGCGGGTGGCTGGCTCATGCCGTGCCAGGTGCATGGTCTGCTGGCTGGGTGCTGGCAGGCTTGCACCTGGCACGTGCACCGTAGCCAGACCGTGGCCCTTTAAGGGCTCCGGGGCTGGGAGGGGGGCAGAAGAGTTTCCCTGGCTTGGCCCAGAGTGGCCACCAGGGCAAGCTGGGAAGGGCTAGCCTCCAACTAGTTCGAATTAAGTGGCTACACAGCCCTTAATTCGAACTACTTAATTCGAACTAGGCATTAGTCCTCGTAGAATGAGGTTTACCTAGTTCAACTTAAGCGCTCTGCTAGTTCGAATTAAGTTCGAACTTGCGGTTTGCGTGTGTAGCGCCTATGAAAGTTAATTCAAACTAACAGCTGTTAGTTCGAATTAACTTTGTAGTGTAGACATACCCTTAGTGAAAGGGCTCAGTCTTAAGTTTTTAAATAAGGTGACTTTCTTAATGGTGCCTGCTTTATTCTACAGTTTTTGAATTACAAATGAAAAGAAAATGAATTACAAATGACACTAAAATGGCAAAACAGAAAAAGAGACTGTCTGGCTGTATTTTAAAGCTAACTGTGCACACACATTGTTATTGAGTAGTGACAAAACAAAATGGATTACACAGAAGTTTCAGTAAGATATTCTGCCAAATTAAATGGGCTGTTATATTGTAAGCTGATGTTAATTTAAACCTCATTTATATTAATGTAAAGCAAATCGCCGAAGCAGAAGTGAAAATGGAACAACATCTATTAACAAATTCAACCTAATACTCTGGCAGTGTTATAGACATATCATTAATTATACTGAACTAGTCACAGCACTAAATCACTTAGTGTAAATCTTTTTCTAAATGCTGACCTTAATTTTGGCTACTATTAAAAGAATACTTCATCTAAAAGACCTATCAAAATATTGATTTGAAACTCCTAGTATAATTGGGGTATTCTCAATTATATTGTCTAGTGAAACGGAATGGTTTGCGTCATATTTTGTCATCTCTGGATAATTATTCTTACAAGAACAAAAAATTAAGCTTCAGATCAGTTTTCTGTTGGCTAAGACAAGACCCATATTGAGTAATTGCCTGTTTTATTAACAATTTATTTTTTCCTGTGGATCAGTGTAAAGCAAATTCTGATGCCATGCACATTGGATCACAATTGATAAGGGATTTATGATGCTAATCATAAATCCATTTTTGTGCTTTCCCTACTCAGCAGAAGCCCTGCAAAGTAAAGCACCATTTGTAATATATTTCATGCATGTGAAGTGAAGGTATAGTGTAGTGTTTTATTGTTCAGTCTGGTATGAGCTGATTTTTCTGGCTGGTATTGACTGTTTTTGCGTCATCTATCACTCTGTGTGGGGGATGAGAGGAATTGCTACTTTTGATAAACTGTTAGTCATGAACTTGTATGTGTTACTGATATTTGTACCAAATGTGATATTAATGTAATATACATATTGATGCAATCTATGGAATGCAAAATATGGAGTGTAAATAATGACACTTTAAAATAAGCACAGGCCTGCATTAATATGAAGACCCAGGGTGGTTTAGGGGGCACAGCACTGAGCTGGGAGCCAAGACTAGCTGAATGAACTAAATCACTTGATCAGTTTTTCCCCCATACCTTTTCTCTGTCTTGTTTGTAAATTCTACAGAGCAAGGATAGCTTCTCACAGTAGGTTTGTATAGCACCTAATTCAATAGAGCCAGAATTTCAAGTAGGGCCTCTAAGTAAGTGTTGTTGTAATAAAATAAGTGTATAAAGATGAAATGCAAAAATGACGTGAATGTCTTATTGAGGGTACGCAGTTAAAAAACAAAATGAAAAATTGAAGATCCAAAAGTAATATTACACTGGCTGTGCATTTTTTGCCCTGTATATTTTAAGTCAGGGTGGGGAACCTGCAGGCCAGGCCACAGTTCCCATTGGCCAGGAATGTTGAACCACGTCAACTGGGAGTTGCAGGGCTCTGTACCTGAGGACACTCAGTAAACAAGCCATCTTGCAGCCTGCCAAGATGAAGCGCATGTAGCTGGTGGGCCAGAGGTTTCCCACCCCTGTATTAAGTATATGCATTATTCAGCATACGGCCAATAGTGCTAACTGCTATCTTACTCAAGTGAGAGAAGTGACAGGATGTGGCTGTAGTTAGACATATATTAAGGTTCATATTTAATGTGACATAGATGCATTAAATCATAGATTGGTAGTGTTTGACGAACAGAAGTGCCCATTACATCATCTCGGCTCACCTGCTGTATAGCACAGAGCACTACATTTTACCAAGTTACTCTGGATTGAGTTAGACTAGGACATAATTTATATTTGGATAAAACATGTTTTCCAAATACAGTAAAGCTCCAATAGTCCGGCATCCAATTGTATGGCACTCCTGATAGTCCGGCATCAAAATGGCAAGAGCCTAGTGAGTGAGCTTCAGCAAAAAACGAGTCACAAGGCAGCAGCTGAACCAAGAGAAACTGGACGGGACCGAGTTAATCTGGCACCACCTAGGTCCCGGGTTATCGAAAGTCTACTGTACAATGCTGCAGCTGGACACTTGGTTTATAGATGTTCCCCATTTTTGGTGAGCTTTTTTTTGTTCTGTGTTTAACTGGGAGCCATAATATTGCATCCCCAGAGAGAAAGATCAGCTGTGTTAGTTCTGTTTCTGATGAAGAGAGAGTTTCCTGTGTGTAATCATGTGAGTGTAACCATGGTTTCATTTGACTCTCATCAGTGGTGCTGTTAGCGGGGAGCTACAGTTGATTCACATCCTCGTGGGATGGACTAAGGTCCTCACTACTCGGATCTATCACCGGTCGTAATATCAGTAGATTTTAGGCGCAGTCAATAAAAACTGGCAAGTGGTTAGAGTTAAACAACAGGACTGTATTGTAAAACAAATTTAAATAACATACATCGAATAACCACGGAGGGCAGTCCTCCTATGGTTACCCCTAATAATAATAATTACCAGAGTCCTCGGCGCAAACGGGACGATGGTGGTGGTGCTGGTGACCTCAAGCCTCTGGCTGATTGAGAGCCTCGGGCGAGGAACAACCAGGAGTCCCTCGGTGGCAGGGTCGTTGGTCAGGAGACCTCGATCCACAGGCTAATTGAAAGCCCTTGGAGAGGAACAGCCTGTGATCCCTCGAAGCACTGAGGAAGATTTCGAAGATGGCCGATCTACCTTCCGCAGATGCATCTTGTCTTCGGTCCTCTTCCCGCTCTTCGGCTGCGGCCGGAGCAGACGATGGACGCTAGACTCTAATAATCCTATTCTATCTAACCTAAAAGAAAACCCTAATCTAATCACCGATGCACCCGTCGAACAGACACGATGACGGCCGATAAGCGGAACCGCGACGCAGCCTGCCGAACAGACACTAATCTGTTAGTAATCTAACTAAGCCTAAATTACCTAAAGGAAAGAAAGGAGCAAAGCCTTCCACATTACTCAATTCTTGAAAGCTGTGCTAGACCTCTCTCATACTTTTTACCTAGGACAAAGATCTGGACCTCTCTCACTCTCTTACACTACGCCTAACCCGACGCACATATACCCGACGCCACACCAACTGCTGCGTGGTACAGGCTTATATAACATGGGTTCATACATATTCATAACATTTTACTTTAAATCGATTGGCTCATTCTAAATGCTAATTTACATAACTTTGAAATGATTGGCTAAGGAAAACATAACAAGCGCATACATTAACTTTTCAAATTCCAACAGATAAGTTGGTGGACGTGTCATACGTGTACTACGTGCCAAAACATTTTGCCATTATGGTAGTTCACAATGATTGACAACCTCAGTGATTGACAGTTGATCTCAATTCATTCTAATACATGTATTTCCTGGTTTCTTTACACAAGGTGTACAGATAACGTATTAACTTTAGGGTCTTACATTTTCCATATTCGTTCTCCTTTAAATACAACAACAATAATAATAATAATAATAATCAAGGCATTTACGTATTCATATAAGTCGGCGTACAGTGCAGTGTTTTTTTTTTTTTAAAGTGGATAAACTAATTAAAATTTAAATCCATATGCCCCAAATGTTAAGTGGGTAGAATCCATTTCTATGTATTTACCTTTATCTACACTATTAACTCTCATCTGGTTCCAGTCTCTAGATGGTGTCTGTGTGTATCAGGAAAGTGGGGACTTGTAGGGAGTTCTCATTATGCTACTGATGCCGTGGCAGGGGTGAGGTAGAACCAAAAATTGATGAGCTCACTTCCTGACATCCATCTTAGGGAGAAGCCAGTTTAGGGGAACCAAGAATAAAGGCACACAGTGCCAGTTGCAACATTACCAGGCCTCATTTAACCAGTATGGTCACTGTTGTTACCACCCCACAGCATGTGTATGAATTAATTGCAGACTGTGACCGGGTCGGCTTGGTACACCCGGTTGCCTTGTCCCTAGTCCAGCGCGCCGTGCCACATGCCTCCCCCACTCCACCAATAGTTTAGTTGTTAAGTAGCTTCTCTAGCCAGTCTATTTACATTCTCCGGGGGGCAATGCCCTCTCTCAAACCCGGACGAGGCAGCCTGAGGTAGGAATCGCTGCTTCGCTTTCCCACTCCTTGGGATTATCGCTCCTCCGGGGGTGAGAGGGGAGAGGGGGGCCCGGGCCCGCCCTCACTCACGGGCCCCAGCCCAGGGCCCTAAGGACACGGACCCCTTTTTGGTCCAGGTCCAGCTGGCGGGGGCCTCCTGCTGAAACCAGCCAGCCCACGGGTGTTATGTGGCCCTGCCCTGGGCTACTTCCTCTCTCTCTCCCCCCACTGGTCCGGACGTCCCCGCCCTCGGCCTACCTGGCCTCCTGCGGCCCGGCCGCTTGCCTGTCCTGGCGGGGGCTCTGGCCTCCATTGCTTCACGGGGGGGGGGGCGCGGGGGATACGCCTGCTCACCCTTCTGGCCGCCCACGCTGTCCTTGGATCCCCCTTGCTCCAGGGGGTTCCCACTGCCCAGCGTTTCTCTCCCCTGTCCCGGTGCCGGAGCAGTGTTTAAATCCCCCGCCGCTTCCGGCACTGGGCGGGACGTCACTCTGACGTCACTGGAATAGCTACGCCCCTCCTGCGGCGTCCGGGACGGCCAGCTGTTTTGTGGCCCCCGTGCACCCGGCACAATGCCGGTATCTGTCCTCCCGTAGCTCGAACAGGGCACCTACCGCGGGGGCTCCAGTGCGGGGCTGCGGGGCCCCGTCACACAAAGCAATATTGATCCTGCCCAGGCTGCTGAATCTGTAGTAGTAGCAACTTGAGCTGGAATGAACTGTTTATGACATTGAGGGACATGTAAGACTGACGGAGGGATGAATATAAGTGGCAGTCTGCAACCTTTTGAACTTTGAACTCCTCATTGTCTGCGTCCCCCTTTTCACATACCAGACATTGAACTGGGTCTAGTACAGAGTTAAAGGGTTCACACACTATATAAAACAAACTTTTTGGAGTAGACCTTCTTCAGCTTAGTCATAGGAGTCAACTCTCTTCTGAATCCTCTTGCATATAACCCTCCACCCATGAATGTACTTCAGTCTATAATTTTTTTTCTCCATAAAATATCTGCCAGTGAAATCCTAAGTTAACAGTGGGAGCTGGGCCACTTATCTTTTATCCACATTGGACATGAGCTATCAATAGTGAGAGATTAACACTGAATTCTATCCTTGCTGCCTTGTAAACTAAACCTTGCCCCCATGATGCTGCAAGGAAGATTTAAAAAAAAAAAGATGGTATGGCGCCCTTGCCGTGATGGACAAAAATTACTTCCTGATCCCCATGCCGGGAAATCAGTTAGATCAACAGCACCCTGGAAAGTTGAAACAGACACCAAATAACACAGGTCCTTGTTCTAACAAAGAGGCCGCACCATCCCAGTCTTTTCCCTTATCAGGGCACAGAGTGCAATCCTGCTCCTGCTCTCCCCAGCCTGACCCAGCCCCAAAGACTCTTGTTTGGCTTCCCCTAGTCTCTTAGAGAGCTGGCCCCTCTCTCTCCATGGCTGGTCCATGTTGGCTGCTCACTGCTCCATCTGCTTTCCCTGTGCTGCTGCCCAGCACCCATTCCACACACCACTTCCTGCTGCCCAGGGAAGTGAAAGTGGGGTGACAACAGCAGCAGATGGTCAGCAGCCTGTCCCAGCCTCACACATGTGCCATAAAGGTGCTTCCTTTAGGAAGCCATTGCTTGCTGCTAGGGGAAATAAGAGCAAACAGTTAGGAACAGGAAATGGCCAGAAGTTTTTCTACAGAACAGCTTCCCATTGGAAAAAGTTTCATCAAAAAATAAAATACTTCATGGAATGTGTCAGTTTCTATTATCCTTTCGATCGGAAAAAATGCAGTGTTTCATGCTGGCGTTGAAATCTTATATTTTGATTTTTATATTAGAATATTAATATTAATAGTTTCATATAGTTACTGTTCTGGTTAAATATTGTAATAGAATTGAAAAGTTGAAACAGAAAGAATTTACATTCAACGGCTCGATGTCTGTTTGGCAGTCAGTTTCAAGTGGAGTGCCCCAAGGGTGAGGGAGGTAACCTTGTGACAGATGATGTGGGAAAAGCTGAAGTACTCAATGCTTTTGTTGCCTCTGTCTTCACAGACAAGGTCAGCTTCCAGACTGCTACACTAGGCACCACAGTATGGGAAGGAGGTAGGCAGTCCTCGGTGGAGAAAGAACAGATTAAAAACTATTTAGAAAACTTAAGACGTACACAAATCTATGAGGCTGGATTTAATGCATCCCAGGGTACTGAGGGAGTTGGCAAATGTCATTGCAGAGCCTTTGGCCATTATCTTTGAAAATTCATGGAGATCGGGAGAGGTCCCGGATGATTGGAAAAAGGCAAATGTAGTGCCCATCTTTTTTTTTAAAAAAAGGGAAGGAGGACAATACTGGGAATTATAGACCGGTCAGCCTTACCTCAATCCCCGGAAAAATCATGGAGGGATCCTCAAAGAATCTGTCTTGAATCACTTGGAAGAGGGAAAAATGACCAGGAATAATTACCAAGGGCAAATCATGCCTGACCAATCTGATTAGCTTCTATGATGAGGTAACTGGCTCTGTGGACATGGGGAAGTCAGTGGATGTGATATACTTTAACTTCAGCAAAGCTTTTGATACGGTCTCCCACAATATTCTTGTCAGCAAGTTAAGGAAGTATGGATTGGATAAATGGACTGTAAGGTGGATAGAAAGCTGGCTAGATTGTTGGGTCCAATGGGTAGTGATCAATGGCTCAATGTCTGGTTGGTGGTCTGTTTCAAGATGAGTGCCCCAAGGATTGGTTCAAGGGCTGGTTTTGTTCATCATCTTTATTAATGACCTGGATGAGAGGATGGATTGCACCCTCAGCAAGTTTGCAGATGGATCTAAGCTAGGGGGAGAGGTAGATACGTTGGAGGGCAGGGCTCCAGAGTAACCTAGACAAATTGGAGGACTGAGCCAAAAGAGATGTGATGAGACTCAACAAGGACAAGTGCAGAGTCCTGCACTTGGGATAGAAGAATCCCAAGCATTGTTACAGGCTGGGAACCGACTGGCTAAGTAGTAGTTCAGCAGAAAAGGACCTGGGGATTACAGTGGATGAGAAGCTGGATGTGAGTCAACAGTGTCCCCTTGTAGCCAAGAAGGCTAATGGCATATTGGGATGCATTAGGAGAAGCATTTACAGCAGATCTAGAGAAGTGAGTATTCCCCTTTATTCAGCATTGGTGAGGCTAGATCTGGAGTATTGCATCCAGTTCAGGGTCCCCTAGTATAGAAAGGACGTAGACTCATTGGAGAGGGTCCAGTAGAGGCAACCAAAATTATTAGGGGGCTGGAGCACATGACCTACGAGGAGAGGCTGAGGGATTTAGGCTTATTTAGTCTTCAGAAGAGAAGAGTGAGGGAGTATTTGATAGCAGCCTTCAACTTCCTCAAGGGAGGTTCCAAAGAGGATGGAGAGAGGCTGTTCTCAGTAATGATGGCTGGCAGAACAAGGAACAGTGGTCTCAAGTTACAGTGGGGGAGGTCTAGGCTGGATATTAGGAAAAACTATTTCACCAGGAGGGTGATAACCAGGGCTCGACAAACTATAGAATCTACTCACCTGTGGCGAGTAGATTTCAGCCACGCACCCCGTTTACCGGCGGCGCATGCATGCGTAATGCGGCTCTTGCACATGCGCAGTGCAGGGCTGGCGAGTGGCTTTCACCGCCATTTGTCAAGCCCTGGTGATAACGCTCGGGAATGGGTTACCCAGGGCGGTGGTGGAATACCCATCCTTAGAGGTGTTTAAGTCCCGGCTTGACAGAGTACTGGCTGGGATGATTTAGTTGGGGTTGGTCCTGCTTTGGGCGGGGGGGCTGGACTTGACCTCCTGAGGTCTCTTTCAGGGCCGGGATTCTATGATACATGATACATTTGGAACTAAAGATTGTACACTTTCAATGTTTCAATTATTCTGAACCGGAATTGTTCAGAATTTTAATTTGTTTTTAATTTCAGTAATTCCAATTCCTGACCAGCTCTCTTTATTAATAACAAATTGACATAAGAGGTCATTGCAGCCGAGAGGTTAGGTTCAAAAGTCACATTTATAAGGCTGATCAGAGCATTCACGTTACATTACACAGTAAATATATATATATGGAGTATAAACTTCAGTTCTTCAAGGCATGTGCTAATTATTTACTGGTGGGATTTAGGAAGAAACTTCTACTATGAGCAATTACTTCATAATACTGTGGTATGGAGTTTCTGGCTCCTTTTTTTGAAGGAACTGGCTATGGTCAAAGACAAATTACTACACTAGATGGACCAATGGTCTGATGTAGGAGGGCAATTCTTACATTCTTCTGAATACATAAATAAAAAACAAGCTAAGGTTACAAATGATCTGTGAACAGAAGAGAGAGGTTAAAGTTGCAATACCATTCATAATGACTAATTCAAGCTCTAGCAAGCATGTAAATTGTTATATACTGTGAAAAGAAATAATAAGCCAAAGCAAGTTTTACATAAAGAAGCATAGATGTCCTTTGAATTCAAGGATAAGAGATGGACATTATCTGTACTTGTTTCATGTGATAAGAAAAGGAGTTTGTGAAACCTTCCATTTTAGCTTGAATAAATTGCTGCTGAGTCCTGACATTGATTTCTACATTCTTGGTCACAGAGAGCAGACATGATTTAGTGTTGTTATTTAGCCAAAAGGCTTTTTCTATGCCTCCACTGCCTCCTGCACTATACTCATTTATCTGCTTTCTGAACGCTCTTGCATTTCTGTGCTTAATTCTCTGATGGTAACAAATGGTTTAAAATTGTTAAGCACAAATGTGGCATTGAGGCCATTGTGTTTAGTTATTTACACTTTACTGCTGGAGCTGACAATATGTAGTCTTCCTTGAACTCCACACCTACCTCAAATTACTATATCATGTTTATCTGTGTACAAATATTTTTGTAACATTGCATATTATATTTTGGCAAACAACTTGTTAATTCAAAATCACTTTGTAGACTTTAAACTCCTTATTAAATTCCAATCTTAATTTTTGTTGTAACAACCATTTTATGCAGATCTTGGAGAATTTTCTGCCTTAGTTGAGCATCTAGCAATAATATTTTAGGCATGTAAAATGTGTCATCTTGACCCCTAGAAATGGTTAATCTGATTTAGATTATTTTAAATGTGTTTAATAAACAACATAGAACAAAGTGCAATCTGGTATCTATGAATTTTAATATATCTATAATGAAACTTTCATAATTATTATACAGAAAAGTCATCTGCAGAGTTAATTGAATGAAAATTAAGAACTCAACAGGACTAGAGGGCAGAAATTACCAGGGAAAATATTCTAGGATAGAGGTACCAGGGTTGACATGCTCTTTGGTGAGGATCAACATGGAACAGCAAGTCTAAATGTACTATAGTTATGATGGAAGGGAATGGTTTCACATACTGTAACAAATAGGGTTTTTTTAAATAAATATCATAGGTGAAGATTTCAGCCCAACAATTTGGCATTGATTTCTTTCAGGCAAGTTGGAAAAGATCTGTGTACTGAGTATGAACTGTCTACAGCACAAATAAGGGTTAATCCCAATTCTCAGGACTGTTTTGTTCCAGAAATTCTCACTGCTCCATTACTATATTTTCACAGCCACAGTCTAAGAGCTTTAGTTCATTTGCATCAATTTAAATATCTCTTACTTCTTGTTCCCTTTCATGACACTTGTACCTTGTACAAACTAGATTTGCTTTTGGCTTAATTTATGCTTTGTACTTATCAAAATAAGTTCTCAGCATTGTAAAAGAGTCATAACAATGTTTCTGTTTTTCTACCACAGTAGTTGCCAACCTAACAACAAAAATACACTGTCTCTACAAAGCGTCTGAATATTTTCCCCTAATTCTCAGATGTTGTCAGGTTCAGGAGTAGCTATACTAAGGAAATCAGTAATATGAATGTATTGAATGTGGAAATTGATTCTATTTCAGTCTTCAGGTAAAGTTGTGTCTCTTCCTTTAATCAAACAAGTACAAAACAATTGTCTGGCTATACCAAAAGGAGGACAAGAGACATTTGATATGGGTTTAATCAGGCCTCAGCTTTATTATCTGGGACTATCCAGCAGATAAGTACATGTACACTTCATGTTTGTTCAGTTACCACTTGGAGAGGGGCTTCTGCCAGCCCTCTTTTTTCATCCAGGTTCCCCAGCCAATCCACTGCTAGGATTTACCATCCAGCCACCCGCCCAGATGAGGATTAAGGTTAAGTGTTAAAATCTAAACTAGTACTGATAACGTGCAAACTGTGATTTTTTTTTTCCCCCCTCCCTAGAATTTGGTCAGATTTTCATGGCTTTTCCCTGGCACAAAGGCCACTTCCGAAGAAACTTAAAGTTCTTGCTCCAAAATTTGGGATGCACTCGATATGTTCTCACTCAATCTGGGAATAATTCAGGGAAGTCCTTTATGTTGTTCATCAGGTCTGATTAGATGATTGCAGTAGTCCCTTCCAGCCTTATAATCTTTCCATTTAGAGCTTTAGAAAGAAAAAATTGACAGAATTTTTAACAAGGGCAAAACAATAACTTTTTCTCTAGCTGACCTCTTGACCAGCTGAACTGTGGTAACTGAAATCCTCCCATCCCTTCCTGTCCCCAAAAAAATCAGCTTCAAGTAGACAATGGCATGGAAAATTTCAAGTACAATGTTAAATTTAACAAAAAACTAAACAATTGGGACATGCCAAGAAATCTTAATTATGGGTGATGCTATCAGTCCTGTCTACAATGCTCACTTTGTCAGATGGGTAGGGCCTTACCATAATGGACCATTTGGTAAATTTCATGGGCATAGGATTTTTTAAATCTTAAATGTCATGGTTTCAGATATTTTAAATCTGAAATTTCACAGTGTTGTAACCATGGGGATCCCAAATGGTGGTTGTGGGAGAGGGGGAGTTGGCATCAGTGCTGTCTTCCGAGCTGGACTCCCAGACAGCAACCATGGAGTTTCCTGCAGTACAGGGAGGTTCCCGGAGGTAGGTCTGACCTAGTCATGGGAGCAGCCCTTGCAGGGGAATAGGAAGACCCATCCCTCCCCAGCCTGGTCAGGACTAGCAGCTAGAGGCTGGAACAAGATAGGAGCACCCAGATAGACAGCTTAGGTCAGCACTTGGGGGCAAAAGGTGTCTTGACCTGGCTGCATGTGGGGGCAGGGGTGGCGAGCACAATGCTTCCCTGACTATGTCAGTGGTGTAAATTTCAGAGCTGAGAGCCTGGCCAGAAGCTGCTGTTCCCTGACTGCCCAGCTCTGAAGTCAAGATAGAAGTAAGGGTGGAAATATACATCTTCCCTGCAGTAGCCAGATTCCACAGAGGAGACCAGATTTCATGATCTGTGATGTGTTTTTTACAGCCGTGAATTTGGCAGGGTTTTATGGATGGCACAATCAGTCAGGTTCCACAACATCCTGTAAATCCACCAAACAGTTCTATGTAGACAGGCCCAAAGGCCCCTCTCTTACTCTGTAACACAGAGATACCTCACACTCTGCTGCCAGGTACAGAAATGATCTACCTCACACAACAGAGCATTCCACTGATGGGAGAAACCCCAGGCCACAAGACAGTATCTCTTCATGTCTTGCTTCATCAGTTATCAGGGTGGGCATTTCCATCTGTTCTTTCTGAATGGAAAAATGAGGCTCACTAGCACAAAGGGAAAGAGTGTTTCAGGATAAATCCAAATAAATTGGATAAATGCAAATACATAGCACATTTTTTTACTGTGTGCCATTGTGAAAGTGCAACAAGAGAAGAGTTGACTCCAAAGCTATGTACTGTATGATATTTTTGCTATACTATATAGATTGATGACACTGTAATGACAAGAAATGGAAATAATTGATGTCCGTTCCTAAAAATGTGATACACTGGTAATGGATAGACTGACAGATTGGGAGATGCCTTTGGAATCATCACTATATAGCTCAATTTAGATTGAATTCCTCTCTTGTGGTATCAGTCAACTGCAATTGTAGATCTATTGCTTACTGCTGAGGCACAAGGTAAAATACTATTTCAGAGAAATGACCTTTCTTATTGCCTTCTATACATTTCCATTAGTCATTGAATCCTGTTAATGTGTGTATAAGTTAAGTGGCTTTGTGTAAACTAATATTACTTTGTCAGTATTTTCTAAGCAACATGAAAGTTTGACAGCCACTGCTTTTCAAATCAAAGAGTAGTATTTATTATTCAGCACACAAACTGGTAGGGGTAAGAATATGTAGCTTTCAAATTCCATGCTGATTTCAGATGTGATTCAGGTTTCTTTTTAGTTGCTAACATCAAATGCCAGTTTTACATGAGACATACTGAAGATTCAATACTTGTCTCCTAGTAGAAATCTGAAATTGGATGAGGAAAGTAATAGAATCATGTGATTTCCTTTGGCCCATTTAGAACACATTTTCTAAAAAGGTATTTCACATATTCTTGACTTCAAATGAAATATTCAGTTTCTCCAAACTCTATCACTAAGTTAAAGAATATAAAGAATAATTAGGGTCTTCTGTTTCATTAACTAAGGTCACCACGTAGGTTCTGGATGTTCAAGATTTTCTGCACTGGCTTGCCACTGATCTTAGTTGATGCTGACTTAAAAAGACTGCACTGTAAAGGATAGAATGAGTGGCAGTTCTTTTATCACACTAGCTATGTCTATGCAATTCCTTTGGTTAAAAATTGACAGTGGTACTAAGTTGTGATAGAGATTATGTGAACTTGACTGGTGCATGGTACTGAAGGTGGATTCCGTTGAAACCATTTAATGAAGGAAACTCGGTTGGTTAGGATTAGGAAGCAAAGTTCAAATGTCTAAATGACATAGAAATAGAAAAATACAGTATACTAACAGATAAATTCTGCCTTTGCAGACTTCAGTGAGAAATGCATTAGCCTGCATAGGAGCTTGGGGCCTACATGTGTAAAAATTATGATTAGCAATTAATTTTGTACTTCTGAATAGAGCCAGTCAAATGGCTCAGAATTTTAGGTGATTTAGGATTTATGGACAAATTTTAGGAAATAAGTGAGGGGAAAATTAGTCCAGGTTGAACCTCTGTGGTCTGGGAACCTCTGGTCCAGCAATATCCGTGGTCCGGAAGGACTGTGGATGTTGCTGGACCAGAGAGACCCAGCCACAGAGGTTGCCAATGGATGGGAGCTCAGCTGGCAGGCAGTCTGGAGGGATAGTGGCCTGGGGGCAGAAAGCCCAGCCAGTGGCTGTCAGCCAGAGGGCGGGCAGAGAGCCCTGTCAGCCAAGAGTAGAGCTCCACTGGCCAGAGGCTGGTAGCCCCTGCCAGCTGAGGCTGTGGAGCCACCACTGGCCAAAGGCAGGGAGATGCTGAAGCCAGAGGAATGGAACCACTACCGGCTGTGTGCAGGGAGCCCCACTGGCTGGAGCAGGGTGGGAGTCGGGAGTGGAACCCTGCCAACAGTTAGTGGCCAGGATGGGAGCCCTGGAAATTTTCTAAATTGTCTCCTTACTTGTCTAAATTTGAGCTGCTGGTTGTTATCCTCTTTTGAAAATTGAGAGCCCATAAGCATAAAAATATGTACTTTCACATACAGAAGAACGTATAGCATGTCTGTGTAATATTTATCTTTTCAAGTGAATAGAAACCTGAGATCCACATCTACCCTCAATCGTTATAACTGACCTTAGATGTGTAGTTTGTAGAACATTTTGATTTTTAAAACAAAATTTCTAAGATTTTCATTTTTTTAACGTAACTTCAGGGGCTTCTGACTTTTCCTTTTTAAAAAGGATATGATTTAGTAGGGTTGGCTTTACATATTTCTTTTTTCTTTTTGTTTTTTTGGATTTGATATGGTTCACAGATACTGTTGATATTATTTCTGAGAGTTGTAAGGATGCATGAAAGGCTGATTAATTGTTCAATACACTCATTATTCTGAGAATTTTCTATGATGACTGACAAATTCACATTAATCCCTATTAACTTTAGGGAAATCAAAACTAGCATTTTTTTACTGAGTGATGCAGGTAGCTAACCAAATGTAAGTCCACTGAAGTAAATTTAAAAACTAAACACATACTCTTACCCCTACATTTTAAAGAAAAGATTTGTTCTTAGGGACTGATAGAATACCAATTATATTTTGACACATCCTGCTGTGAGTAGCCATATGATGTACACAATTAATGGTGATTTAATCACACCATATACTATATTACAAAAAGTTCTTGCGCAAGAGTGTGTCCACACTGCCATGTATTTTTGCGCAAGAGACGTGTTTTTGCGCAAGAGCATCCACACTGCCATGGACGCTCTTGCGTAAGAAAGCTCTGATGATCATTCACAGAATGGCCATCAGAGCACCTGTGCTTTTTCCAATAGGGGTTTCTTGTGCAAGAAATCCCTCTTGGCCATCCACACATGCCTTTTTGTGCAAGAGCTTTTGCGCAAAAAGGCTTATTTCTCATAGAAAGAGGAATAACTCTTGCACAAAAAGCCCTGTCTTTTGATGATCTACTGTACCTTTTCTTGTGTAGAAATGCATTTGTAGTGTAGACGCTCCAAGTTTTTGTGCAAAAAAGGCCATTTTTGTGCAAAAACTCTGCAGTGTAGATGTAACCTAAGTGATTTCTTACTACTTTATACTTCAGGTATACCTTCTGTATGTGTCCCTGGTTAATTTGTGACAATTTCTCTAATGATGGATGTTTATGTTTCCTCCTCCTCCCCCAACATTTACAAATGCATCTTTGATTTCAGATTAACCCAACTCCTGCCATTAGCTGGGAGGCTACATCTTGTAATGACAGCATTATAAACTTTTCAGAACCTTTCTTGGGATTAAGCATGCTGGCATAAACTTGCTTAGAGTCACTATTAGACCCCACTTTGATAGCTGGCAGAAAGAGAGGGTAATGGCTTTAACCCCAAAATTGTACTATGGGAAATTCTGAAGCAACATTGGCATTTGCCTGCAAAGGGCAGGCCTATTAATTCCATCTGGTGCTGTCTTGCTGACTTCCCTGACTGCACAAAATAAAAACCCCTGGGAGAACCACTGCAGAACTCCAAACTGTGCTGAAAGCAGAAGAATGATTCTGTGAATTTGACCAATCCGTAGTCCTAAGAGATCCCAGTCTGATTTGATGGAATGGCAACATAACTATATCTTTTATATTGAGAGTTGGTCTCCTCATGGCAACAGACAGCGGTAAAACAAAAATGCTGTTTTTCAGGCTATTTGGCTGTTGAAATATTCTGTTCAATATATAATTAATTAATATAAATCCTGGTCTAGAGGCCCCACTGTGTGTTATATTCCATTGTGCTATTACTTACAAATATAAAGTAAAAGACAGTCCCTCCCTGAAGAGTTTATAATCTAAGTCTTTAGTGCTGCAAAAATGTACTCACACATCATCTGAATAATTCCATATGCACAATAAGCAATTCCATTTGATGTAATGGCATCAAATTATAGCTTCAGCACAATACTACATTTTAATACTGTATTTATGATCTTGAATTACAAGCTGCATAGGTCCAGGCCACCTCCGGGATTCGGTTTTTAAAGGAATGACAACTGTATTCAAATTAAAACAAATGGAGCTCAAATATAAACTTGAGGAGACTTGGGTTAGCGTCTTCTCTACAATAGATCCTAGGTTCTGAAACACCAGAAAAAATCAAATGCTATCCATGATATCTTATGCTATGTCTACACTGTAGTTATTTCAGAATAAGCTATTCTGGAATAGTTATTCTGAAATAGCTTATTTTGAAATAGCACGTCTACACTGCAGGAAAGCCTCAAAATTAGTCCGAGGCAGGCTTCCCTAATATAGACATGCTATCTTGATTTAGAGCCCTGGGAAGAATAACATAGTATGGCCCTGGTAAGGGGCTATTTCGAAATAGCAGAAGTGGAGCATCTACACACACCTGATTTTGAAATAGATATTTCAGAATAAGCATTATTCTTCATAGAATGAGGTTTACAGAAGTTGGAATAAGCCATCCGTTATTTTGAAATTATTTCGCAATAATGAAATTGCTGCGTAGACGCTTGCATGGTTATTTCAGAATAATGGTTGTATAGACAACCCCTTTGCTGTATAGACACACCCTTAAAGTCCTTTCAGACCAAATACTATGCCATCCCGTTCCCCAAAGACCCTGAGCAAAAGAAAGTACAGCAGTATACTTACAAATATAAGGTTACATTTAAATGAAATACAAAGCTGCCTTTATTGACAAATGCTCAAGAAATGCTTAGTTATATAGAGGACAAAAATGCAGCCGGTGTGTAATGAGTACAGGTAATGGAGATTGAAATTTGCCATTAGATTTAGCCTAAAAAAGCTTTAAAGTCAACTATCTTCTTCTTAATTATCTTCTCAACCACATCAATTTGCCATCTTCAAACATAAATGTATTTCCAGGTTGGTCTGTTTGTGAGGTTTCCTATTTTCTGGGAAATAAGCGTTTCCCTAGTGTGGGAGCACAAATGGAATAAATGTCACAAGGAATCTTCTTCCTCGGAGTGATGGGGCAAAGGCAGAACTATGCCCTTTGCCTCTCTTTGAACCAGCCAGCCAAGGGAAGAGTTCTCTGCACCCTCTTCAGGGGACAGGGTGATGCAGTGTCCATATTCCATGGAGCTACTTTTGGGATAGTTCAGCTTATCAGGAATATGGGGCTACTGTGCTTAAAGGTTAAGTAAAAATACATTCCTGTGGCATCCAATCCCATCATGGCACATTTTAGTACTGGATGCTTAAATTATAGTGTGTCTGCAGTACAGCAGTATTCCTATGGCACTGCAGCACTGTAATATACACTCTTCCTATATCAACAAAAAGGCTTTTCCCATCAAAGTAGATAATCTATATCTGAGAAGCAGTAGATAGGTTGATGGAAGAATTTTTTTCCAGGATATCCCTAGCTTATTCAGTGCACAGAATGGATGGTGCTCACTTAGGCTATGTTTATACTGCACAGTTATTTCAGAATAAGCTATTCCAGAATAGTTATTCCAAAATAGCTTATTTCGAAATAGTATGTCTATAGTGCAGGGAAGCCTCAAAATTAGCCTGAGGAAGGCTTCCCTAATATAGATGTGCTATCTCGATTTAGAGCCCCCGGAAGAATAACTTAGACTGGCCCTGTTGAGGGGCTATTTCGAAATAGCAGAAGTGGAGCGTCCACACATGCCTTATTTCGAAATTGCTATTTCGGAATAGGCATTATTTTTCGTAGAATGAGATTTACAGAAATTGGAATAAGCTGTCCGTTATTTCAAAATTATTTTGAAATAACGGAATTGCTGTGTAGATGCGCGCATGGTTATTTTGGCATAACGGCCGTTATTCTGAAATAACTTTGCTGAGTAGATGCACCCTTAATGAGCAGCTATTCTTAGTATCATTCTCAGAAATTGCTAAATTATTTTGGCTGAAGTTATCTTGTAAAAAGCCCAACAGCCTGTGACAGACACCCAGCATGGAAAATTTCAGTCCAAACAGTTGAAGTATGGCAAAACTATGCAATTAAAAACAGAGTCTTATAATGGGAAGTGTTGGGCAACCTAAATAGCCCGATCTATAAAACATGAAGTACCTATATATAACAAGGATCATTTTTGTAGGTACAGATATTATTTCCAATCATTTGCTTTCTAGCAATATATGTTCTGTAAGTCTGACCAGCTCTTACAAGAAGGAGATATTTTTGAAACTTTATCATGGAAATGTGTGAAAACCTGTCAATGCCTATTGACCTCAGCCATTTATTGTGCCTTTTTTCTCTGGCAGCATCCAAGTTCATAGTTTCAGCCTTGTATTATATAGCCCATGGAAAGGTCTATCTGTGAACAGACATATTGAGCCACCTCATGACAATACATGAGATGGTTTTTCAAAACATCATCCACAATAGTTGCATTTGGTACCTTTTTGCTAATTAGGATATCTTGCTCCATGAATATTACTCTTTCATTAACAGATATCACATAATTAGAAAATATATACAAATGTGGGCCTCTATACCTGAATATATACAAATAAAGAAGGAGGGAAATTCAGATTTTGAAATAGGCAAAGCAATTTGTTCATGTTAAGATTCGAAAGATTTAGAAGTTGTGCTGTTAAAAAAAAAAAAAAAAAAAAAGGCAACCCAATCCTCTGAATTATAATCAGGGAAACATAGTTTTAAACACAAAACCACTTGTATTCTAACCTACATCATCCCCAAGAATAGACTTTGTACACAGGGAAATTTCTCTTTTAAAAAAGAAATAATGAAAAAGTCAGATTTTGATAATTTTACTGCATTACATTAATGGTTCCATTGTGAATTTCATGCTATTTAGTACAGTAGACTCAAGGATATGTGGACCGACAGTAGTGTACAAAAGCATGAGAGCTTTTTCAGTATGCTTCTAACCTAATAGACTTCCAAGGACTGAGACAAGGGTTTCAGGTCAAAAGAATAAAGATTTACCAGAGCACTTTTGGCAGAAGGAATGAAATACACAACTCTACTTGAACTTCCTAAATTATAATTACCAGTCAGGGGAATACATTGCTTGCATGAAAAATAGATTTTCAATATATGGAGTTAAAGTGAAATAATATCTCGTTTGCCCCTGTATTTAATCATGACACATTTAAACATATTTATGAGAATGGATTAAAACCCCCCTGAAATTCTAGTGTAAAAAGTTCTTATCCTCTTAAGTTTGACTTTTTAAATTAAATAAAATGAATTCCTATGCTTAAACATAATTACTGTATATAGCTTCCATTGTGACTCCATTAAAGGCTACACCTACACCACAACATTTGTCATCTAGGGTACGTCTACACAGCACCCTAAACTTGAAATAAGATGCAGAATTTGCACTATGCAAATTGTGTATCTTATTTTCAATCTATTTCGAAATAACTTATTTTGAAATTTGGTACATCTACATAGCACCAAATTTTGAAATAACGCGCTATTTTGAGCCATCCCTTAACCCTTGTGCAACGAGGTTTACCGGGATGGTGAAATAGCACACCTGCTATTTCAAAATGATGGGCGGCTTGTACAGACGCGGGGTAGCTATTTCGGGATACTTCCAGCATCCTGCACTAGCCGTGCAGTGTAGACATACCCCTAGACATACTCATGCTAGCTTTGGTGAACTAATATGCTATAAATATCTAATTAGCCACAGTAGCATAAACATCAGCAGTATGGAATGCTTGCCCCAAGCACAAAAGTGATACATGCTCAAGGAGGCTAGCCAGTGACACTGCTGCTTATGATACTGTAGCTATAGTATTATTTTTAGCATGCTACTCTAGATGAGAACTAGAACAAGTACGTCTACATGAGCTGCCCACTGGGAATTGCCTCTAGCTTATAATGTAAACAGACTGATAAAAATAAATTTGTGCCCTGAAGAAGTTGCTGCTTAAATAAAGACAAGGCACAGTAGCTAAAAATTAAAGGGATGGGTAGGAGAAGAGAATTATGCTATAATAGGGGGAAAAATCAATTGTTTTTGTTCATGTTTCCTTTTATTGTTAAGGATTTTTTGAGTGGGGGGCATCACAGGAAATATTAGCTTTTGGAAGGGATTTGAATTTAAAAATGGAGGGGAAACTTGATGCACTGTAATTGGCGATATGGAAAATGGAAATGTACAAAACCAAGAGAATTGCAAATAAGGGATCTTACTTAATCCCTAAACCATCTCATTACTCCTAGGCTTTCCCAACTGAAGGCGTTGCTTGTGTCTCTTAATCCTAGAGGAATATTTCTTACCCTTCTTTGTGCATGGAATAGGATAGGAATAGAGCACAAATATCATTTTTCTTTATCATTTACATTCCAAATATTGTATAATTTAAGGAGCTCTTCAAAATTCTTCACCATTGGTTTTCATCCTAAAATGGGGTAGAAATGAAACTTCAAGATTTTCTAGGAATGGAAATTTCAGAAAAATTATTTGGAAAATCATAATTGCTAAAGAAAACAGTTTGATCAAAAATGTTCATCATTCAGAAAATTGAAATGTTTAATTTTCCTTTGTTGAAATGAACTAAGATGCCTTGAGCCAAATAATTTACTACAAAGTGGGCACACAACTTGTGGCTGGCCATACTCAGAACAGTTATCAATGATTTGCTGTCAAACTGGGAGGATTTATCTAGAGGAGCTGCACAAGGGCTAGTCATGGGTCCAATACTAGTCAACATTTTCATTATGATTTGGGTAACACAGTGGAAAGTATATTTATAAAAACTGAAAGACACCAAGCTGGAAGGGACTGCAAACACTTTGGAGGAAAATTAGAATTCAAAAGGACCTTGATAAATTGGAGAATTGGTCTGAAATTAACAAGATAAGATGATTCAACAAAGAAGTGTAAGTACTACCTTTAGGAAGGAAAAATTAAAGTTGCAGATACAAAATGAGGATTAACTGGCTGGGCAGTAGTACAGAAGAAAAAGTATCTGTGAGTTAGTGTGGAAATATGTATATTTTGGGATGTACTAAGAGAATTATCATGTAGACCTAGGAGTGACTTGTTCTGCTCGACCTGGCATTGCTGAGGCCTCAGCTGGGGTCCTGTTCTGGGCATCAAAATTTTAAAAAGATCCACAAAAATGGGGAGTATGCAGGACAAAGGGAAATCAAAGGCTATATTTTCTAAACCTATTGCTAATGAGGAAAGATTTTAAAAAAATGTGTAAGTTCAGCTTTCAGAAAGAAGATTGAGGGGGTACTGCATAAGAAGGGCTGTATTAAGAGGGCAGTAAAGATTCTTTTCTATTCATGTGCAGACTAAATCTTATGAGCACTGAGGCATGTGTGAATGTGCACCACCAGTAGAAACCAAAAGCTAGCTGTGGTCGCTCTGCTAATCAGCTGGGCAGCATTTAAATGTCTTCTGAGCAGTTGCGGAAGTTCACAGCTTAGAGGGAACACTGCCCATTACCGGAAGTTCTTAAGAACAGGAACTCTTCAATGACTTTAAAAAAGAGAGAGACCTACAAAAAAGTGGAAACTAGGTTAAATTGCAAAGAATGAATCTAAACATATAACACAAATTTGTAGGAGCAAAGCTAGAAATGCCAAGACACAAAATGAGATCAAACTAGCTAGAGACATAAAGGATAACAAGAAAATATTCTACAAATACATCAGAAGCAAGACCAAGGAGTGAGGAAAGCAGCCCTACTCTCCTGGAAAGTGTATGGTCTTGGGTGGAAGGGGTGGGGACAGGACAGCCAGCCCTCTCGGTAACACAGCCCTTTGAGTTGCACAGAAAGTGTGGGGCAGCACTCTAGTGGCGATTTCAAGAGGTTGGGGCTCCAGCCACCACTGCCACAGAGGTGGTGGCCATGAGCAGAGGTGGTGGCCATGAGCGCCAGAGCCCTTTGAATTGCCGGGCTCTGGGGCAACTGTCCCCATTGCCCTTCCCTCATCAGCAGGCTTGCTACCACTTATTTAAATGGGGCCAGTATTTTATTCATGAAGACCATACTCATTAACGTCAGATCCCTCTCCAAAACAAGCGTTCTATGATTCTGCTTGCAGAGGACTAGAAGCTGCCCTCTGGAACATGCACACCACCATTTTCTGAGAGACTTTCCACTCACCAGTTTCTTTTTGGATTGGGTCTTTTTTTGGATTTTTTAAAAGCCAAGGCCCAGATTGACTGCTTTGTTTTAGTGTTAGGTCTCCTTTAGGGGAGAGTGGAGACACTAAAGTATGTTGGAAATGAAACGGTTAACTTTTTCTCTAACATGGATTCCCTTCTTTATTTAAAAGACTGAAAAATCTTATTCTCCTTTCTGCCATTTCACAGAACCTGTCTGTGAACAGACAGAGCTAAGGATAAATAAAGCACTGCCTCTTAACTTGTAAGGTTTTTTCATTTAAGCTTCTGTCACAGATATATTATGAACGGTATTGATTTTTTTCTGACCTCAGTCAAGCAACATGAAGACTTTGCTTGGATTCATCCTTGCCTTATATTTGTCATAAATCTAAGATGTGCCTATATTGTATATTTGAATGCTTTGTGCACATTAGCAATATTGTAAAATCATATTGTATCAAGTGACAAGTTACTAAATTTATTACACAGTGGGTTCATCTTAGCACTGCAGGCATTAGTAATAATAAAATAGTTATTGATTCTAATGGGTGGATTATTATAACATTATTTTTAGTTGAGGCAGGGAATTTGCCCGGTTGTTGTTGCACAGATATTTGCTAAAACAGCAGAGCCACAGGAAGCTTTTCTTATGCTATAATGATGTTGTTTATCATAATTATGTTGTGTCAGCGCACTCATATAGGTCAACTTGAGTTCAGAAGCATAGAGTTATATTTTTTCTCTCTCTAAATGCTTCTCTTCCTTTAAAACGAACAGTAGTTCTATGGGTACCGTAAATCTCTGTTCAATGTGATGAAAATGTACTTTTTACCTTTTATAATTTAGAAAATAGAGTTGCCAAGGAAAACAAACTGCTATTAAATGAATCATCCAGTCCCAGGTAGCATATCAGCACTATTAAAATGAAATGGGAAGGTGGTCTGCTGTAGTATTTTAGTAATTAAATGTATTTGCAGCTTGTAGTTACCTAGATTTATTAGTAATAGTAGTAAATGTACGTTGAAGTCATAAAAGGATTCCTAGAACTGCAGTGAAATAGTCCACAAATTTCAGGATTTATGTTCCTACTACCTGTTGGTTTTGAAACTTTGCAGCAGAAAATGACATTTTAACTATGTATGGGTATGTCTACACTTGCAGCTTATTTCGGAATAGGGCTGCAAATGTAGGCAATAGGAATTGCAAATCAAGCCCGGGATTTAAATATCCCGTGCTTGATTTGCATCTTCCCGGCCGGGCGCCATTTTTGAAATTTACAAACCCGGATTAAATGCCCACGTCTACACGCCGCAGTGAAACAGGCATTCAAAATAAAGCCCTATTTCGAACTACGTGTTAAACCTCATTGCAGGAGGAATAACAGGTAGTTCGAAATAGGGCTTTATTTTGAACACCCGTTTCACTGCCGCGTGTAGACGCGGGCAGTTATTCCGGGCTTGTAAATTTCAAAAAATGGTGCCCGGCCAGGAAGATGCAAATCAAGCACGGGATATTTAAATCCTGGGCTTGATTTGTAATTCTGAATGCCTACATTTGCAGCCCTATTCCGAAACAGGCTGCAAGTGTAGACATACCGTATGAGCATACTAGTAATTAGTTTGAATAGTTACAATTTCTTTCAGATTTGCCAAGAATAATCTTCCTGCTAGCTAAGATAGGAGGGTCCACATGCAATTCAACAGACATGATATTTGTACATATAATTAACAACACTAAATATAAATTGTCTGGGTTCCATGCAGTGGAGTCAAATTTCCAAGGCATGCGTGTGCTTTATTTGATGGATTTTGACCTGAGTATTTTGGTAACTGGAGAATTCTAGCAAAACCTAGAATTCATAATGGTTGTAGTGAGAACATTTGGCACTTCAGACTGATTTATATATTATTCAAACATGGATTTAAAAATAAAAAAGGCAGACAGACATCCTATATAAAAAAGAATTATGGAAAATTGGCCTGAAAATTGTCATTTCTGACTTGTACTGCAGTGCAATCTAGCTTCTGACTCCCAATAAGATAATTTAGAAACAATGCAAGAAGGCTTTAAACTTGCAGCTATGATAAAAATGGAAATGGATGCTTTTTAAATCATGAAACTGTCTTTGCATTGCTTTGAAACAGCCAATTAATTTACATTCCACCTTGACTTAAATGAGCTGATCAAACAGTGAATCACTCCATGAATTCTTAGTTCCTTGGCTCTCTAAAGGTTAATTCACCATCATCCTTCATTAATTGAATAGTTCAATTGTTAATATGCTAAAAGAAAATATATACTTTAGCTAGATTTTAATTTAGTTTTCACTTCTTGAAAATGCGATTAGCACAATTCTGTTCAGCATACAAAGCTGAGTAATAATTATGTATTAATCTTCTTTCTTTAGATACTCCTCCCACCATAAAACACCCCTACACACACACACACACCGCACCCGACACAAAACAAAACAAAAAAATCCCACCACAGCAACTCAAAAACTTGGGAAGGCTGAGTTCTTAAATGGAAATTGAGATGCTAAATGAATTGTCTTTCTATTATTTTATCTTTTGCTTGGCAAGATTTTATATGCACATTTTTTTAGTGCACAACTCATTAGAAAAACTTAGCAAAAATCCATGCAATGAAGACTACATGTAAATTACCATCTGAGTTCTCCACTTGCATGGCTTCTAATTCAGATTGGTCCTTTGTTGTTATAGGAGCTTGTATGGTTCAAATTTATTTTGGTGAAGCCCTGCAATTACCTTAAATAGGAGTCAGTTTGGAAGTCCGATGCATATAGATCTCATATGGTCATCTATAATGATAAATATCAATTTTGATGGAATGTTGCAGCTCTCAAATTGATTGGACATATGCCCAAGGGCATAGGTGCCAGGCAAAGACAATTTTACTAGGACAAGTTGCATACCAAGCAACTTTCGTCTCATTAGCAAGCATAGTCATTTTTGCGGCATGCTATTTAACACATCATCATACCTGTTCACACTTCATTGTTTTTAGGATTCCTCTACGTGGCTTTCTGTTGACTCTATATTTTCATTCCTCACTGATGCTAGTCATCCTGTGTCAAATTTAGAGGTGTGCAATTGTTACTTTAGTAAGTGGTCTCAGAGGAGTAGCCTGGTTACCCTGTAACTTTGAAAACAAAAGATGTCCTGTGGCTCCTTAGAGTCTGACTATATATATACACACACACAGGGCCGGCCTGAGCCCTTTTGGCGCCCCGGGCCCGGGAGTGCGGTGCCGCCCCCGGGTGCACGGCGCATGCATGGGCCCCATGTGCGGGCCGGCCACGGCCACTGGCGCGCAGCTCGGGACCCACCCCTGGGGCGCATGGCGTACGCGCTGCCCAGCCTGGCCCGTCTACTGCTGCTGGCATACGCGCCGGGCTGTGTAGGCTCCCGCAGCCATGGGGGGAAGGGCGCTGCTGGCCGGCGCCGCGGGGCCGGTGCTGCAGGAGCCGGGCGCGGGGCACCTGATGGCAGCTGTAAGGGATGCCGCGCGCCCCTTACAGCTGCCATCAGGCGCCCCCCATCGGTTGGCGCTCCGGGCAGCTGCCCGGCTCGCCCATGCCTCAATCTGGCCTTGTGTGTGTGTGTGTCTCTCTCTCTCTCTCTCTCTCTCTATATATATATAGTATCATGAGCTTTCATGGGCAAAACCCAGGTGAGAGTTACATGCTCAGTGGGCGAAAGGCAGATTTATGGCTGGAAAAGCAACCAGTAGCAGTGGCTTGCTTTATCTCACAACTTCCCCTTCGAACTGGTTACAGTTCTTCCTGTAACTTCATCATCTGTTTTTATAGCATAGACATTATACCAGTTTACAAGCGCACAAATATGTTTATGAGCAGGTGCCTTTCCTGCTGCAAAATGGTCCACAGCCCCTTCTGGCATTTGGCTTTTTTAAACAAAAATTAACAGGATAAATATCAAGTTCAGGCCCAGTCTTCTCCATTAGCTTGGCTGCTTTAGTTTCTTCCTAATGATAGGTCAGTGTACATCCTAGGTCCTACAACTCAAATTATACTTACACTTTTCTTATACCTAGCTTGGGTACTCAGTGAGACAACTGAACCCAATTTTCTCAGAAAAATCAATATCACCTAATATTTTTCTAGCAAATATTTGCCAGTCTATTAAATTATCTGAAACATTTGTCACCTCTGATATTGGCCTTCTGAGAGTATGAAAAAAGCAAATTATTCTGTGTGTGCACCTGTTGGTGTTCCATCATGTTGCAGATATGTTGTTTAATCTACACATGCTTTCCATTGTATCATGAAGAATAAGTAGTCAGCTGTTTGCTACAGACACTTTTCACGCTGCTCCTAGATCTTTTACAAATCAGAAATGGATGCATTATTCTGCCACAGTGTGTGTTCGCTATGTATAGATACATGCCACATGAACTTTTGCAACATGTATTTACGTTGTCCTACTGCAGTGCAAAACTGAACTGAATGGTGATTAGATTGTATTTGATCCAAAGTTCTTGGTAGTTTATGAGGACTTTGCTCACATAACACCTTCCCTCATGTCCACAATAACTCTTGGAAAAACAGCAAGTCATTTGTTGAGTCTATGGATGTACATGTGTAATATTGCCATTAATTCTGTGTCAAAAACTGGGACTTTTAGGCCATTTCATAAAGAGTCATTAACTTTTTTCACTTTCATAGCAAAACAATGAATCTTTACTCTAGACGCACAAAGTCCCAGATATGCAAAGGAGATTTACTAATTCACTGTCATTAAAGTATCTTAAACTATTGATATTGTAAAAGGAAACTTATTTTACTTTTCTCATACATTTCCTTTGGCAAACAGCTAGCATCTGATTGTGAAACCCTTACTCATGGTATCAGTGAGCACTTGCAAGTAGTTCCATTGATTTCATGGGGTTACTCCTGTAAGTGCACACCCGCTTGAATAAGTGTGGTACCTGAGAAACAGTGCACCAAGACTATTCAAGGGGACAGTATTTTGCATTTTTTAACGTGACTTTTCCTGTTTTTTTGATAAACAGTGAAACATAACTGTTGACTATTGTAAACAGGATGGCACTAAGCTCTCTGGAACACTTGTATCTTCAGCCATCTTATTCAGTATCTTATTTGATAGGATAATAAGCCTTGATGATAAGGGGGAAGTGGTAGATGTGGTGTGTCTAGACTTTAGTAAAGCATTTGATAGTCACAACACCTTCCTATCATATATATAGTAGCCCAATGTCTGTGACTTTGTAACGCTGTAGAGTTACGAGTCACCTCTGGGGGGCGCTGTTGCCTCGCACCATGGTGCTTGGCTGAGTTCTGTGCTGCTCAGCTGGGCCGCCATGGGGGAGCAAGCGGCCGTTTGGGTCCCGCGCTCCCCTGTGGCGGCCCGGCTGAGCGGCGCAGAACTCAGCTGAGCGCCATGGCAGGAGGGGAAGGGGGTGGGGTGGTGACGTACACGGCTGGGGGACGAGGCCTGGCCATGTATGTCACTGCCCTGCCCTCCTTCGCCTTCCGCCATGGCGCTCGGCTGAGTTCTGCGCCGCTCAGCCATGCCGCCACAGGGGAGCCCAAATGGCCGCTTGCTCCCCTGTGGCGGCCCGGCTGAGTGGTGCAGAACTCAGCTGAGTGCCACGGCGGGAGGGGAAGGGGGGCGGGGTGGTGACATACACGGCCCTGCCCCCTGGCTATGTACATCACCAGGGAAGGGTAAAAAAACCCAGGACACCCTTGATTGGGGGCTGGAGGGGGGAGGGACCGGCCGGGAGAGGAGTGGGGCTGGCTGGGAGGAGGGGGGTGGGCGGGAAGCAGAGCTGGGGGGGTCAGAAGCAGCATAGCTGGCCAGGGGAGAATGGGGGGGAGGGGCGGCCAGCGGGAAGCAAAGCTGGTCGGGGGTGGGGGTTGGAGGCCATGGGGCTAGCTGGCGGGAAGCAAAGCTGGTCGGGGGTGGGAGTCAGGGGCAGCGAGGCTGGCCATGGGAAATCGTGAGGAGGAACTGGCTGGCGGGGAGAGGGAATCGGCTGGCGGGGATCCGGACTCACCTGGGCACGTGCATCCCCGATGGAGACAGAGGAGAGCAGAGAGACAGAGAGAGGCAGGAGGGGGAGAAGAGAAAGAGAGAGACGGAGAGAGAGGCAGAAGGGGAAGGAAAGCTGAGAGAGAGACGGGGAGGCAGTAGGAGGAGGGGAGAGAGAGAGATGGAGCAAGAGACCAGAGGCTCAGGAGAGAAGACCGATGTGGAGGAGAGACCTGAAAATCCCGTCTTATGATGGGCTAATTGGCTAGTAAATATATAAGAGCAGTTACACTGCTCTACAGCCAAAATGCTTCTGAAATAAATGTAGTCAAACTTTACTAATTCTGGGTCACTGAGAATGAAAATGATGCTTAAAATTGTTGATTGGCTCTAGTTTTCAAGATATGCTATTGGGTCAGTATATACGACCCTTGACTTGGGAATGGCGGAGGATAAGTGAGTTATAAAGGGAAGGGATCTCAATTTAAACCAGAAATTACTAAAATACATCTTTGACTGGATCTATGAATAAATCTATGACTGGGTTTGGACAGTACTTGCTTTTTAGGCAAAACAACGAATGATGCAATCTGAAGCTGGTATTGCATCATACATGATATGAATTGCATCATGTTATTCCTAGAAGTCATGGATGATGCAATCATAACGAAGCTTACATCACTCTGCTGAACAAATTGCCCTATATCAACTCTAGAAATCATACAGTGTCGTGCTCTCTTATTTGTCAGTGTTTGATTTTGCAAAGGGACACATTTCTGTTTAGCCAAAGTGAGCAGAGATGCCTCGTACTTGTGTGAACAGTGCAGATAACTTCTGCTATGTTTGTGGTGAAGTGACGTTTGCATCACAAAAGCGTAGTATAACCACTATGGTTAAGAAAGCCTATCACCTTTATTTTGGCTGCAAAATTGAAGATCGGGACAAGAGGTGGGCCCCACACATATGCTGCAACGCTTGTGCAACAAATCTTTGCCAGTGGTTGAACAGGAAAAGGAAATCTATGCCTTTTGCAGTGCCAATGATTTGGAGAGAGCCAACAGATCATACCAGCAATTGTTACTTCTGCATGGTGCCTCCAGTTGGGAAAGGTGTGTCAAAGAAGAAAAAGTGGACTGTGCATTATCCAAACATTCCATCAGCTATACGCCCAGTACCCCACGGAGAAGGACTGCCGGTTCCTGATGCACCAGAATCATTCTCACTTGAGTCAGACGAGGAAGAGGAAGAGGAAGAGGATGAAACTTCTGGTCCTGAACCATCAATGTCACAGGACCCACATTTTCTCCCATCCTCCTCCTCTGAACCACACCTCATAACACAAGGTGAACTGAATGACCTTGTCAGGGATTTGGAACTACCCAAGAGTAAGGCAGAGCTGTTGGGCTCCAGACTACAGCAGTGGAATCTCCTGGCAGGTGATGTTAGGGTTTCCATGTTCCGTGACCATCAAAAGGATCTTGTCCCATTCTTTTTCATGGAAGGTGCTCCATTTAATGAATACAAGAGACAAGCCAAGAAGCGCTGAGTAGACACTGAAGAGGACTAAACTGAGGAGCAGTGAGCGACGAGCACGGCGAGCGATTTCACCAGGACATTGCAACAATGGAGAAACGCTATCAGGGCAAATGGAGCCCATCAATGCTTGCAGACTATTGCTGGACAGTGACAAGAGATGCTCCATTTAATGAATACAAGAGACAAGCCAAGAAGCGCCGAGTAGACACTGAAGAGGACTAAACTATGTACATAATAGTTTTTTGCCTTTTGTTTCATAATACATTTTATTTATATAACCCTTTTGCTGATTTTTAAAGTGTTACATAAACAGGACAGGTGAAATATGATCATGTAAAGCAACCATAAACACATGAAAAGACCTAGGTTTACAATTTATGATTAAAACTCTACTATCTACACAATATACATAGACGTAAAATGTAAAAACTTAAATATCCTGGAAACAGTAGCTAATCAGTTGTTTTAATTGTCATATTTGAATTCAGCACATCAAAATACATAATAAATAGCACATTTTATCTCTGAAGCAGACGACTTCTAAAAAATTGTAGACCAGTGTTATCAGTGATTCAGTCAAGCTGGAAGGGCATAACAAGTAAGATTCCTCAGGGGGTTTGGAACCAGTTCTGTTCAATATCATTAATTAATTAAATAATGTCATAAAGAGTATGCTTAGAACATTTGATGATGATACCAAACCGGGAGGGGTTGCAAGTGTTTTGGAGGATAGGATTATAATTCAGAATGATTTGGACAAACTGCATTTGTCCTTCTTGAATTCATCCTATTTACCTCAGACCATTTCTCCAAAGTACTCCACTTAGGAAAGAACAGTCAGTTTCACACATAAAAAGTGGAAAATGACAGTCTGGGAAGGAATACTATGGAAAGAGATTCAGGTCATAGTGGACCAAATGCTAAATATGAGTCAACAGTGTGACATTGATGCAAAAAAACCCAGACAAACCAAAAACCAAATCCCAATCATCATTCTAGGATGTATTAATAGGAATGTTGTCAGCAAGACACGAGAAGTCATTCTTCCACTCTTCTCTACACTGATTAGACCTCAACTGGAGTCCCGTGTCCACTTCTGAGTGTCACATTTCAGGAAAGATGTGGACAAATTAGAGTAGGTCCAGAGAGGAGCATCTAAAATGATTAAACGTCTAGAAAATATGACCTATGAGGGAAGATTGAAAGAATGGGTATTTCAGTCTGGAAAAGAGAAGACTGAGAGGGGAGATATCAGCTTTTAAGGAGAAGGAAGAAAATTATTTTTCTTAAATTGCAGTGAGGGAATTTTAGGTTGGACATTATGGAAAAACTTGCCTACTTTCAGGGTGGTTAAGCACTAGAATAAATTTCCTAGGGAATTGTATGAATGTCTATCACTGGAGATTTTTAAGAGTAGGTTAGACACCACCTGTCAGGGATGGTTAGTTCGTTCTTGGTCCTGCCATGAGTATAGGGGACTATACTTGATGACCTCTTGAGGTTCCTTCCAGTACTAGTATTCTATGATTCAGCCTACAGGTCATGTTTCTTGAGCCATTGAGAAACCTCACTGGTCCTAACGTGCACTCAGAGTTGGGGAAATAAGTGCATTTGATTTCCACATGAGGAAGGCTCTGCAATCTCAGATATTCCACATAATGTATGGGGGGTCTGCACCTGAGCCATTATTCTTCCCCTTCATAATGAGAAACCTAGTAGGTGAATGGAAACTCTGGCATTTAAAACAAAGTATCCTGGGCATCAGTCCAACAGACCTGATTGTGACATTCTGAAAGGAAATAGTGTCATCATCATCAGTCAGGTAGTGTAGATAGATGATCATCTTTGCATTTCATTATCCTTCCACCTTTTGCTCATACTTGTCTTCCTTAGACTTGCTGATATGAAAGGAATGCCCTTGCTTAGAGGAGAGATTCCTGTGGCCCATGTGTGATTATCAAAAATGTGATACGTTTTAGAACTAACACTACATCATTCTCTAGTTCTGATCTATGCCACTGGGAGTTGTGCATCCTTCTTGATACTTTGTTTTTCTTATTCCTCAGATTTTTTTCATTTTCTGATCCTTTCTATTTCCTTCTAGCCAGGTCCTTCCTCACCAAAAAAAGACACAAATTTCATAATCCATAATTCAAATATCACTCCTTCAAATGCTGTTCCTGTTAGAGGAGAGAAATCATGTTCCAGTGAAAAAGGAAGGGGTGCTACTGATTTTAATAAATATTAACAAATATTTTTATAATGCTTAAAAATAATGCCAAGTCCTATGACAGTGTGAGAGTTTGTTGTGCTAGGCACAGTCTCCACTTACAATGTAAAGGTTCAATCATGGCTATGCCTTGAAGTCCGTAGGTTTTTGCTTTATAGTTATGGGAATACCAACTTTTGCCAACTGTCCTTTAGCTATCACACATTGTCTGGTTCTCTGTCCATTCTGGCAAAAAAGGGTCTAAAAGGGATTTGAAAAATTATACACTGCTCACACTCACTCACCTTCTGTCTATATCTCCAGAACGTATGGACTTTCAATCCATCAGTTCATAGAACTAAATTTGTACCTATTAACCATATTCAACCCAGAAGCCCTAGAACAGAAGGGTCATAGGGCTATAGCCCCATCACTTTTAAAATTGCTCCCCCTCACACACAATTTTAAGGGTCTTCCAGTGCTCCTAGCATAGCCTGACCACTGTGCTGTGAGGAAGCACGAGAGTATAGTCTGATGAAGCTCAGAATGGTCGTTAAATGGATTGAATAGCACTGAGAAATGGAAGTTGTAATTGAAGGAAAATGTGCACTTTGTGTACAGACTAGAATCAGAAACTGGAGTGGGAAACAGAGAGATAAGATGGAGACATTTTAATTATATTGCGTTATATTATATATATGCCTCTCTGCATGTGTGTGAGAAGATTTATTGAAGACCTAATAAATAGTGGCACAGTAGCATTTAAAGTAAAATACTATATGTAAATATAAAAGTGCTGACTTGAATGGGCATTTTCACTTAGTAAGGATTTCAGGATTTGGCCCACAGAGCAGGAACATATTCCCCCATCATCTCCTGGGATGGTATTTGTCTGACATGATGGAGGAACAGACAGACAAGATGCCCTCATGCTGTGGAAGGTGTGTTGCTGTTCTACATACAAAATCAACATGTGAGAATATCTTTCCTAAACTACAAAATGAAAAACAAGTGACACTTGAAAATTTCAAGAACATGATTTGAATGCCAGTCGAGACTGCTCCTACAGATTGCACACCAGCTGTGTGCAACACCCAGGAACATCAGTAGTGTTATGCTTGCTTTAGAAAACTGAGAATAGATCCCCAAGGCACCATATTTTGCAGGCAATGCCATGTGAGATACAAGTGGCAGGGGATAAAATGAAACAAAGAGAATGGTAGAGGCCCTTCAAACAAGGTGGTGGTTGTTTTTTTTAAACTGATGAGCAACATGGGCAACTTACCTCTATCCTCTAAACCAAAAACAGACTACTCTATAGTTTTCCAACTGTTTGGCCAGGTTGTTCTCTTTCCCATTGAGACACACTTAGAACTTGTGTGGATTAGTTGAGGACTAATGCAGAAAACATACAATCTCTCTCCCCTAACTCCTAAAAGATTGTGTAATGATGTCTTGAAAAAAGCTGTTTGGAAAACTCATGTTTTCAAGTTCAGTCCATTTGTACTTCCTATTTATGTACAAAAGCTTCAGATGGGTAGCCGAGTTAGTCTGTAACAGAAAAAACTTAAAAAACAACAAATAGTCTAGTAGCACCTTAAAGACTAACAAAACATGTAGATGGTATCATGAGCTTTCGTAGGCACTACCCACTTCTTCAGATGACAGAGAGCCACTGATATGAAACCTGAGTAGTTTTCTTTTTGAATGATCTTTTATGGGTGGCTGATGTAAAAGGCAAGGGGAGGCAATGTATTCCCTGGGTCTTGGTGTTCAACCCTTCCCTCTTCCTATCCCTATTCTGACTGTTCCTGCAGGCTCCTACAGCAGGCTGTTGCAATCTTGTGTGTCTTCTCTTGGAGAGTCTTCTCTCTCTAGCACATGCCTGTTAAAAGAAACCATTTAACAGGCATGTGCTAACCCCCAGGTACATACTGCCAATCTCTGAACTTACTGACAGAAACAGTTGTGTGTTATAGTGATATGTCTACACGTCCTTAAAATATTTAAAGCCAATTTTTAACTTTTAGTTTGTTGCTGAAGATTAAAAAATCACATCTCTACAAAAATCCTTGCATAAATATTTAGATGCACAAACTGAGTATTCAGGTTTAGCCTTAAATGCTTGGATCTTCAGACAGTTTTTAAAATAAATTCTTCAACCCCTCCCCATCTAAAATACGCATTTTAAATTTTAATTACTATAGCACAAAAACTTGCTTCCAAAGTCTTACTGACCTTTCACTCTACCCCTGCTATAATTTCTCCCTTTACTCCCCTGTTGAAAAGATCCCTTAAAGCATGGGTTCCCAAACTGGGGGGCGTGTGAAGAACTTCCAGGGGGGGCATGAGGTGACCCAGCCACACACACACACACACACCCCGTCAATCCCACCCCAAGTTTTGCTGCTATTTTTTTGGGAGGGAGGGCGTGAGGGTTTCTCAAAAATCAAAAAGGGGACGTGATGCCGAAAAGTTTGGGAACCACTGCCTTAAAGGGACAACATCCTTTCCTTCATAGATGGGCTCTACATTTACCTTTTTCCAGTTGTCCGGGTCCTCCCCCAATCACAATGAGTTTGAAAAGATAATGGCCAATGGCTGTGAAATCACATCAGCCAACTCTCTCAGCACCCTCGGATTCATTAGATCCAGCTCCATGGACTTGTGCATGTCTAGCTTTTCTAAAAGTTCTTTCACCACTGAGGGCTGCTCACCTCCTTGTCATATTGTGCTGCCCAGTGCAGTCGTGTGGAGGCTGACCTTGTCCATGAAGTCTGAGGCAAAAAAACCCCAAGTCCCTAAATACTTCAGCTCTTTCTACATCATTAGTCACCGGGTTGCCTTCCCCATTCAGTGAGGGTCCCACACTTCCCCTGACCATCTCCTTGTTGCTAACATGCCTGTAGAAACCCTTCTTGTCATCCTTCACATCCCTTGCTAGCTGCAACTCCAGTTGTGCTTTGGCCTTCCTGATTATACCTCTGCATGCTCGAGCAATATTTTTATACACCTCCCTAGTCATTTGTTCAACTTTCCACTTTTTGTAAGCTTCCTTTTTGTGTTTAAGGTCACTGAAGATTTCCCTGTTAAGCCAAGATGGTCACTTGCCATAATGTCTGTGTTAGTATATCACTTTGGGGGGGGGAGGGGAAGAGGGTCATATTTTCCCCTTTCTGTTCACTGAACCGTGTCTCTAGTGATATCCTCCACTGCTGCACTCCTCTGTCTGAGAAGCAAAACATTCTGTCACTGAGGCAGTTGTGAGTATTGCTCTTTAATAAGATATCGAGAGCCACGACAAGCATAAATTCTTCTCCACAACATGCTCACCTATTGGTCATTTACATTGCATTCAACAAATTAATTCATTGTTATGTAATGATCTGAACTTTTTGGCAGAGTACCCTTGAATTTTTTTTAAATTGCTTTTTTAAATTATTTCATTAAAGTTTTTATGGAAACATATTTCAAACCATAGTTTGTCCCTGAATAATTTGCTGTCACTATTGCTTCTAGCATTGGCCACTGATAATCCATCATTTACCCGAATTAGCGTTCATCTCAATCATACAGCATTGTTTCTGCAACATATTTGGATAACTGTGAACTGGAGGAAGACTTGAATTAAATTGCTGGGGCTGTCTGTCCCTGAATGTGCAGCTTTTATTCAAAGGAGTGTTTTGTGACAATTTATTAGCCCTAGTAATAAGTCACTGAAGTGGCTTGTGTTTCACTTTATTGATGCATTTTAAGTATTCAATTAAAGATAATTTTACACATTCTTTGTGAGGGTGCATGGAATCATCTCTTATAACAGTACTATCCAGAGGTGAAAGAAAACTGTGCGGTGCCCCGGTAAGAGAGCAGACGGTTGGGGGCAGGTCTCTGGATGCTGCTGGCCAGGGTGCTCATGCTGGTGCTGGGCATAGGTGGCTAAACCCTCCCTGTCAGGTCCCCCTTCCCCACAGGAGCCCAAATCATCCCCTCCTCATGGCAACTGGCCCAAGTGGCAAATGGCCAGGAGCTTGGGGGGAAAGCCCCAGTCTCAGTGAGCCCAAGCCAGCAACCACAGCCCCAGCAGGGCTATAGCCCCCCCGGTCCAGCCCTGGTGCTTGGGCAGCTGGGTAGTGCAGTTGCTGCCCTGGCCAGCCTCGGTGTTTGGGTGGCCGGGAAGTGTGGTTCCAGCCAGCCCTGGGTATCCAGTGGCCGGGCAGTACAGTGGCCGCACTCCCAGCCCCAACTTCCCCCTTGTCCTGAGGCTTCCCACACATCCCAACCTCCTTTTCTGACTCCTGCACCCCATACACTATCCCTGCCCCGACACTGCACCCTCCATGCCCTGCCCTGAGCTTCCTCACGCTCCATCCCATACTTAAATTTCTTACAAGTACTGTCATATTGCAACCCCACTACCTCTTGCCCTGAGAGAGACGGTTGCTATATGACACTACCTGTAAGAAATTTAAGTTACTTTCATCCCTGGTACTATCACAGCTTGTGGTATCTAGATCAAATTCCTATTTTGTTTCTGCAGGTTTAAAAGACACCTGGTGAATAGCCTGATCACTTTTGAAAGCTTAGAATCCACTCTTGAAGATACAAATAGCACTTCCCTTAGCCAAGTGGGCCTGCTGCATTTTCATGTACTAAAACTAAACCTAATGAGGGCAGCTTTATGTTCTCCATGGGCATAAGGTGTATTTCAGCTATCCTAGGCATGTCCCCTCTCCAGGAAGCCCTGCCTACTTTTGTGTCTTTGCTCACCATATCTGGACCCCAGGATGGAGAGAGAGTTCCTGATATTTTTCATAGCTTGCCTTCCCCCTGACTGTCTGCCTGGCACACTCTGCTGGAGTGAATTGCTGGTCCAGGATGAGTACGGCTCAAAGTTTTCATGTACACCAAAAAGCTGTGGGATTTTGAGATTGGAATGAATGTGCCAATGTAGGAATATAGAAAATATCTCATTTGAAAAAATATTGTAGGATTATTATTTTCAAAAGTCTATAATTACTTGAAACTAAAAAAATTCCCTATGGATTGATTTCTGTAAACTATACATATGTCATGCATTATGTTACCAGATAAAAGAGCAGCAAACCAATTTGTTACACTACTAGCATATTTGCCATGGATAAGACAATGAATTTTTAGGAAGCTCACTGGTATAATTCTTCTTAACTCTCTAGGACCATAATTTAAAGCTGCTAGTGGAGTAGAATTCAAAATCTCAGTTTTGAGATTTTGTTCAAATACCTTATCAGCTGCAGGTGAATATACTTAGATTACTAATACCAAGCATCCCTGAAATGTATGTATGTAAAAATTTGGTTCTCTCTCTATAGATATGCAGTAGCACAGAGTGGTTCTCTCTCTCTCTCCCGCTCTCAATTCTGCATCTATTCATTTATTTCTCCAACTCTTCTGAAAACTTGGTTTCATATAAATGAATGGGACCTCTTGGGTGAGTGAGAACTATAAGATACAGAGAGCTGGTGGTTTGGTGTGATTTCTCCATCAGCTAACTAAAATATCTTTAAATATATGGACTGTGTATGGATCCAGAAAGAATAGACTTGTGGAAAATAATTGGTCTTAGGATAATTTTTACAGTTTCCCACTCTGCCACAGACTTCCTGCCTGACTTTGGAAAGACAAGGTGGGTGAGGTAATATCTTTATTGGACCGAATTCTGTTTGTAAGAGAGACAAATGTTTGAGCTTACACAGAGCTCTTTTTTGGGCTTTTGGGCAGACAGTCAGCTTCTTTGTTCCTAAGTTTCTCATTGGCAAAATGAAGATATTTACTTTCCCCCAAAGTTACTACAGGGTTTTTTAGAAAAAAGTGGCCTTTTTTCAAAAAAACTTCCCCTGCGTCTAGACTGCTTCCGTGTTCTTTCAAAAGTAAATCGAAATAAAGCGGCAGTTTTTTCGACCGCGGAAAACCTCATTTTACGAGGAATAACGCCTTTTTTCAAAAGTGCTCTTTTGAAAAAAGGCGCTATGTAATGCAAACTGCTTTTTCGAAAGAGAGCATCCAGACTGCTTGGGTGCTCTTTTTTGAAAAAGCGGCTCGCTTTTTCCAAAGTACTGGCTGTAGTCTAGATGCTCTCTTTCGAAAGAGGCTTAGTCTAGATGCTCTCTTTCAAAAGAGGCTTTTTCAAAAGTATCTTTCGAAAAAGCCTCTTTCGAAAGAGGCTTGTAGTCTAGACGTACCCTTACAGTGCCTAGCACAGTGTGCCTCTGGACTTAGTTATGGCCTGTATGCCCTGCAGAAGGACAAACACGAACAGAACAACAAGCAAGAAATAGTCCCCTACAACTTCAGGTGCCTCTGACAATAGCAGCCCAGGTTGGGGGAGGGCGGGAAGAGCAGGATGTTGGAAATCCATGAGAGGGATTGAGAGGAGGCCTAACAGTGGGTGAAAGATGCAGTTCCTGATGACTAGCCAACAGCTCCAATACAGACTCTCTTTGAGAGACAGTGTGCCTCATACTGGGCTAGGACATTACAGCCATGCTCTCTAGTCCTATACTGTCAACAAATAACACATTTCATGCAGCTACATAACTGAGCTACTAGACTTATTCTGCTTCTAGTGCTAAGATTAATTTTTTATAAGTAGGTCTGAAAATAAATTGCATACTAAATTATATAGCATTGCCTTCTGAAAAAGCACCATAATGGGATTTTCCCCTCTCTTTCAAATTTGCAGATATTGATGGATAATTGCAATATTTATTGGTGTAATGGTCTGGTGCTGGTGGTATAATTGACAGTCTTTCCTTTGTGGCCTGAATTCTGAGCTCTAGCAAGCAGATCAAAGGGCCAAAAGAGACATTGGAATGGAGCTGTGGATAATCTGAGTGCTTTAAAAACCTTGCTCTACACTGAGTGGCAACAGATGATAAAATATTTTCTAATGTCCCAGTACCCTAATGCTCTCAGAAGGTTAAAGGCCAGTAGTGTTAGTCGTATAGAATTCAGCACTGCTCTAGAATTACTGATGTAACAATCGAGCTGTGAGACTGTTTCGGATGCCTCTTTGTCTTCCATGCAATTGTGAATCTTTCATGAGCTTTTTTTTCCCAGTGATTTCCTTCCCTGCTCTCTGCTTAACTAATTAAAATTCTAATCACTCTGGCAGCCAGAGCTAGGGGAAAAAAATCATTCTTCCATGCTGGAGAAGGTAATTTCAAGGTGTTTTAGCTGCCAAAGAAACAAATGGAATTTAGACAAAGAAGCTAGTTGTCATAAGAGGATGAGCTAGTTGTACTTTCCCATTTCATAATAATAAAATATTAAACTTAAAAAAGTTCTGCTTCTTGTTTTCATTATTGCCAGATATTTGGAGGTAATGAAGCTTGATTTTAGCTTTTTTGTGTAAATACAGATTCTGGGTACATTTGTTAACATCAATATGATTTACCTTTCTAATAATGAATTGTGGTGCAATAAGATGTCACACATTTAATATGTGATTTGCAGATGATGCATATTCCTGGCTTGTGTGCGCTGTGGTCTGGAGCATTCATTTAAATATATAGGAGCCTGCAGACATGGATTTAAAATAATCCAGAGTTGTTGATACAATGATAAGGGTTTGCACATACTGGAATATTTAAATCTTATAAAACATAAAATATTCAAATCTCACTGGATAATTGTTTTACTGCAGGATGATCTCGTACAGCACATTTCAAAACTTTCTCTCTTTTTATTAACAATTATAATGATGCACATAAAACTGTGCTTATGCATGATTACGTAATGCAGGTTAATAGTGACTTATCAGACCACGACAAATAAATATCCTGGTACACATCTGTTTTATTTTATATAAACCTAGCTTATTTACAAAGAAAGCCTGGGGTGCCTCTACACAATGGGGCTTAACTCAAAATAAGCTACACAAATTGAGCTACGTCAATTGCTTAGTATATTTCGAAATAGCTTATTTTGAAATTGGGAGTGTCTTCACAGGACTCATTTTGAAATAGAGCACTCTTCCTCCGACTTCCCTTGCTCCTTGTACAATGAAGGTTACAGGAGTCGGAGTAAGAAGTCCTCCACCTTGACAGTATTTTGACATTATTTCAAAATAACTGCCTCCTGTGTAGACACAGACTAAATTATTTCGATATAATGTTGCTGTGTAGACGTACCCCTATTTACACATAACAAAGTGGATGGCACCAGTCCAGCCATCAGATCTGCACCAAGTACTTTTCATAAACAGACTAAATTAGATGGTTGAGGGGCTTATATCCTCCTCCATGCTTAAAAACTAGGTATGAATGAACCATTTTGGATATAATAAAAACTGGAAGCATAGTTGGCTTTCATCTATTTGGCTAGAGGAACCTACAGACATGCTCACAAGCCCAGATTTAGGCCCATGGCTGCTTCTTACTCTTGCCCCTTCTTGTTTTTTCAGACCCACCATAAATTTTGAAAATATTTGCACAATTTCCATTGCTGTTTTATTACACTGTATGTAGCCCAAATTCACGGGCTTTTGCAGCCTAATCTTTCTACTATCTTTGGGCATTTGTTTGCCATCTCTTGTATTGAAGGGGGGAGTACAGGGGAGAAAATTCTTTGAAATTGTGGGTCATCAATAACATTGTGTTGCGTTGGTTTGCTTCAGAACTACTTTTGAGTGGCATATAGAAGGGCTACACACTCCCAGCTCTACAAACATAAGAGAATTCAATTGCACTGCACATCTGTAATGGTTTCTGAAGGTGACAGCAGGCATAGAAAACGTATGCTTCTTCTTTCCCTCACTTCCCATTCATCCTTCTCTACCTTTCACTACTCTGAAGGCTAGGAGTAGTTATTTTATTTATTCTGATAATTGCTCAATTACTCTACTAGGACCATCATTCTTTGGCTATTGACTGTACATGTTGTGCATGTGACTACCACCAGTGCACTCTACACTTACGTGAGGCTCGAGCAACGAAGGCATCTCAGACTTACCTTGAAAATGCCAGATGACTGGACTCTGGTTTCCAGAAACAGATACTACCTGGCTGAGGTAACATACACCTGCTGTAATCACTTTTTGAAGGCTCGTGAGACTCCTGCCTAAATCCATTTTCTCCCATTTCAACAGCTCAGCCAGATGAAATTGTAACTGCTGCTCCATGACTGAACATATTCTTTATAAGAAAGTAATAATAATGGAATATTATTTAAAGTACAATGGTATTTGAGAATTACATGCTTTAAAAAAAAGGTCCTCACTGTGTTACCCTATTTCTGGAGAATGAAAACCGAAGAAAAACAAAGACCACAGCCAGGCCTCATAACATTAATTCACAGTCTACTTTTCTCCTCTTAATACCCAATATTGGATGCTTAGGCTAAATTTTGAAACCCAGAAACTTTAAGTGAAAACACAGAATTCTGTGTTCAAAGAGGGTAACTGGGGAAAGCAAAGCATGTGGTTTATCATGGACGAGGGTGTGGAAGATCATGACTAGCAATCACAACAGTGGTGGTTGTTCCTAGTGGTTAATGCCAGAGTCAGGTACTGAGCAGGGCTGGAGTGGACTGAAGCAAGGCACGTGGAAATGCAGTTGCAGCTGGGGCAAGAGTGAGAAGCAGCCATTGGCCCTAAATCTGGGCTTAAGAGCATGTCTGTTGGTTCCTCTGGCCAAATAGATGAAAGCCAACTGTGATTCAGCTTTGAGTCCTTAGTTGCTCACTAGGCAGGTGGAGATAGCTGGACCCAAGCTGAGCTGCAAGCTTTTATTCCTGACATGGTTGCACAAACAATCACCTATTTTACATGAAATTATTCAAGGCAGTAGAACATCATATTTTACTTGTGAAATTAGTAGATTGCACCTGTCTGTGCGTGTTTTACAGATTCAGTGTAGTTACAATACCAGGTGACATTTTAAAAACTAAGCATGTTGTATATCAATAATTTTAACTCATTAGTTATATGCATCAATATTTTGGATAAGTTAGTGGGTACAAGTTTCTGGTGTATGTTTAGCTGAACATAAAACTTTTAAAACCCAGTTTGGTTTACAAAATGAACAAATGTTCAGGAAGGTTCATATTTTCTCTGAATTAATACATAATGAGTAAAACCTGGCATATACATTGTAAAAGTAAGTTTCTAGTAAGGAAGCATAATAGCTACTGACTATCAGTCATCTAAGTTATCTCTAGTAGCACAGTCCCTCTACCTAACAATAATTTGTTCCATAAATGCTTTTTGAAATCAAAGCATAAAACCCATCTAACTAGTAAATACTTAAGTTAATAACTTCCAGAACTACCTATTGAATGCCACAGAGGGAATAATATGACATCCATCGGCAATATATCACATCACATGTTGTTGCCAAAGACATAATTCAATTATCCTGGTTCAGATACTCAACTAGTTTAAATGAGTGTAGGTAGAGCTATGCTTATTTATGTCATATTGGGATTGGGCCCATTGTGCTGGCCATTAAAGACCTGAAATAGCTTCATATACAGACATTACCAGTAAGATTCATGCTTGCAGCAAATTACCAACATTTAATAGTCTAAACACAGCCTTTTTATAAGACTAACACTTATTAGCGAGGCAGCCGTGAGCAGAACTAACATCCATGTGAACTGGTCTAATCTCCAGCTATAAGTTTGTCAGTTTTTAGTGCCCACAACCCTGGCAAGAGCTGGCATATTGGCCTGCCAGCAACACAATAATTCCTCAAGGAATCCTGGGAAGTGTAAACTGCTACAAAGCATGAGGAGGAGTACAGGGAGCAACCTTCTCTCAAAGAGGAGAACCAAGACCTGGTTTAGTGCTTTCCACCAAAGAGAAGTGGGGAAAGAACCCAGGACAGGTTGTGGAAAAGGGATTGTGAGGCAGCATGTAGACAAGCAATAGAAAGAAAAGGAATCCTGGAGTGGGTTAAAACTAGTGAAGGAAGAGGCCTGAGATGACAAAAGGAATAGATTGGACTTCAGAATGTTTTACTTGTCCTAGATTAGAAGCCCCATACCACCATTTTCAGTGAGGTTTGGAGGAAGCCCTGCTTCACTTCATGGTGGGACGTGATGATGGTTGTGGCCTGGAATAATCAAAGAATAACTTCAGACTATGGGAGAACTGAAGGATTTTTCTGTATTTGTTTCTAAAGGGAAGAGCTGGGTCAAACACTTTCCCAAAGGAAAACTGGGTCACAAATTATTCTATCACCAAAAGAGTGTCTCCAGAAGGAAAACCAAGGAGCACTAGGGGAGAAAGAGAAATTGCCATGGTGGTAAATTCAGAACCCCTGATCTCCTTTGACCTGTGCTTCACCTACTATTTTAGAAATGCCTTTTGTTCTTTTCCTCCTCCTCTTTCATTGCCAACTATCCCTGAGTTGCTTGGCCATTTTTCAGTCTTCCATCATTAAGGTGAAAGGATGCATCTTGCCTTATGCACTTAAAAAATGTTCTTGAAGCTGTGCCAGTCTCAAGCTATTAGAGAGACAAGGTGAGTGAGATCATATCTTTTATTGCACCAACTGCTGTTGATGACAAAAGTTTTTAAGCTTCCACTGAGTTTTTCTTCCAGCTGACCTGAAAAATCAGGGCTCATTCTTATTTCTTGTGCTTAGGAGTAACCACATTACCGTTCACCAAGAATGTTTTGCTTTTTATATCTGAGAGTGTCATATTGGGCTTCGTCAGCATTTCTGTTGAATGGGAGATCTATTGCTTGGTGGAGAGGGAGAGGGTAAGGAAACTAGGCCCTAGACCATTGAGGACTGAAGTACTACAACTAGGATGGGTCCAAGTAGAGTCACATAAACACGGTACCACATATTAGGCTTTTAAAACTTTCCATTTGCTAAATCCTTCAGTTGGGTGTATAGCTACCTGTTTTGCATGTACATTCCAAGGTGTACAAAAAGTGCAGATTTTTGCAAGCACAAATAGATACACCTGCCATTTATTGAGTGCATTTCAGAAACTCATTAAAATACAACTCATACTGTGCTTGCCTATGTGAAAATATCTCCATACAGTACACTTCAAAATAACGTATCATAAAGTCATTTAGATATCTGTATCCTCCTCCAAACTATGCAGTGTTATAACATTTTAAAACCACTTTTTGCATATTTTTATAAGCTCCTCTCAGTTTCTGAAGGAAATCTGTACGTTTATGTTGATAGGAGATTGGAGGTGACGAAATAGGATTTTGGCAACGCTTCATATAACCGTTTCAGAGCTCTCATTCTCCTCATTTCCTCTCTCAGCAGCCAGCAAAATGAGCTGATGTGAGGAAAATGTCTGCCAAGGAACTTTAACAGGAGGCAGTTTTTAATTAACAGAGGCCAAAGAAGGTGATAACCCCCAGGGTAGTGAAGAGAAATTAACATGGAAAAGCAGTTCCTCGCTTCTGTAGGTCCCAAAAGGCCAGTCGTATTAGTGGTGTCTGTTCTGATTGAACCTTTGCTGTGTCTTTTTATTGATTCACTTGTCAGAATCTGACAAAAACACTGCTGGCCGTCAGTTGTTTGCTTGCAATGGCAGCTTATGGCTAAAAATGGCTTCCTTGTAAAACATTCAGCATAGCGAGGTCTGTCACTGTGGTTAGCATTTCCTAGAAATGATGAATGTTCTGAGACTTAAAACTAAACAAATCTAGACTAAAAGCCTACTGAAATGAATGCAAATACAATCCACAGATTCTCTCCAGGTAACCATTTCATCCTATTAACTATTTGCCTAAGCTTTGAGTAAAACATTTTAATTATTAACCTATTTTAAAGGGAGATTTCAGGGAAGATAATCACTGGCTGTTTCAGAGGAGATTTTAGCCGTTTAATAGACACAGCAGTTGTGAAAAGCATTTCTGAAAAAAGCCTAAAAATAAATATTTCAAGTTTCTCTTCCTAAGATGAAAATGAATAATAAATAAAGCTTGTGAATGCTCGAGGAAAAACCTGCCTAGAAAGCAAAAATAAATAAGTAAAATAAAAAATTAGTAAATAAACAAAAAATTTTGCCACATTTATGAGCTTTTGGAGCCTGATAAAAACCTGCTTAAATCAGGGGGCTCAGTGGGACCAAGCCCTTGATGAATTCCTGAATGAACTCATGCTCTTATTTGGAATATTTCTTCTGCACGGTTGATTCCAACAAGAATGAGCACAGTTTAAAATTATCTGAACAGCTTTAAAATACAGTGCCCAGTGTCTGCCGTCTCTGTTCCTGCTTCTCGTAGCCATGGAATGCAATTGCTTCTGTTTCAAAAGTTCACACATTCCTAATTCCCAACCATAACGCGAGACCCCTGTTATAATTTTTAATTTTTTTGGAGGATAGGGGAAGAGAGTGTCATTTTATTGGTAAATATTGTGAAAACTTAGAGATTCACAAACAATGGGAATATTTATAAATCAGTTTCTATTCAACAAGCTCTAGTAATAAAGTGCCTTCTGTTCTTACAAAGTTTCAGAGGGGTAGCCCAGTTAGTCTGTAACAGGAACAACTTAAAAAACAACAAATAGTCTAGTAGCATATTAAAGACTAACAAAACATGTAGATGGTATCATGAGTTTTCGTGGGCACAGCTCACTTATTCAGATGTTTTTTAAGTTTTTCCTATTCTTACAAAGACATTCAGAATTCATACACTGAAATGCACCCCATTCATATTTAAATAGCTAATAAAAAGCAGGGTTGGGTTTTGTGAACAGTACATTTTAGTGTTAGTGAAAAGTGAAAGGTGGAAAAATCCTTAGCACCTTGTCCTTCCTCAGTTTATCCTCCAAGCAGGCACAGAATGGGCAGTCATAATGAAGCTTTTCTATACTAATTTATGAGTGTACACTAGTGCTGTTCTCCAAGGTTATGTCTAGACTACATGGCTCCGTCGACGGAGCCATGTAAACTAGTTTACCCAACATAATCAATGAAGTGGGGATTTAAATAATCCCCACTTCATTAAAATAAAAATGGCCACTGCGCTGTGCCAACGATCAGCTGATCCAGCACAGCACGGCAGTCTAGACGTGGATCAGTCGACAAGGGAAGCCTTTGTCGACCGCTCCTGTAAACCTCGTTTCACGAGGCATAAGGGAGCGGTCAACAAAGGCTTCCCTTGTTGACCAATCTGCATCTAGACTGCCACACTGTGCCGGATCAGCTGATTGTCAGCACAGAGTGGCGGCCATTTTTATTTTAATGAGGCGGGGATTATTTAAATCCCTGCTTCATTGACTATGTCCGATAAACTAGTTTACATGGCTCCGTCGACGGAGCCATGTAGTCTAGACATACCCCAAAGGTTTAGCTCCAAAGCTGAGGTGTTAAATTGACATGCCTGCTCCGGCTTACTCTGTCTTCCCCCAGTGGTACTGATTAATTCTCACTGAAATTACCAATCTGGGTGGGGTTGCAAATGCTTTGGAGGGTAAGGGAAAAATTCAAAATGATCTGGACAAACTAGAGAGATGGTCTGAGGTAAACAGGATGAAGTTTAATAAGAACAAATGCAAAGTATTCCACTTAGGAAGCAACAATCAGTTTCACACATACAGAATGGGAAGTGACTGTCTCGGAAGGAGTACTGCTGAAAGGGATTTAGAGGTCATAATGGACACAAGCTAAATATGAGTCAGCAGTGTGATGCTATGGCAAAAAAAGCAAACATGATTTTGGGGTGCATTTACAGGAGTTTTGTGAGCAAGACACAAGAAGTCATTCTTCTGTGCTAAGGCCTCAATAGAAGTATTGTGTCCAGAAGAATAGGAGTATTGCGTGAAGAAGGTCCAGAGAAAAGTAACAAAAATGACTAAAGGTCTAGAAAACATGAGCTATGTGGAATCTCCATCTCTGGAGATATTTAAAAGCAGGTTAGACAGACATCTATCAGGGATTAGCTAGATGGTACTTGGTCCTGCTGTGAAGGCAGGGGACTAGACTTGATGACCTCTCAAGGTCTCTTCCAGTTCTAGTATTCTATGATTCTATGATTGAAAGAATTGGGCTTGTTTAGTTTAGAAAAGAGAAGACTGAGAGGGGATATGATAGTGCTTTTCGAGTATCTAAAAGGATGTTACATGGAGGAGGGAGAAAAATTGTTCTCCTTGGCCTCTGATGATAGGACAAGAAGCAATGGGCTTAAATTGCAGCAAGGGAGGTTAGGTTGGACATTAGGAAAAACTTCCTAACTGTCAGGGTGGTTAAATACTGGAATAAATTGCCTAGGGAGGTTGTGGAATCTCCATCACTGGAGATATTTAAGCGCAGGTTAGACAGATATCTATCAGGAATGATCTAGATCAGTGTTTTTCAACCAATGGTATGAGTACCTTTGGGGTACTTGAGAGAAGTCTATGGCTACGATTAAGTTGTTTAAACAAAAGTGTTGCAATAGTAGAAAAAAAATTGTGTGTCTGAAAACAGTAAGTACTGGGGGGTATATATTTAAAAAGGGGTACTTTATAAAAAAAAAAAAAGGTTGAGAAACACTGTTCTAGATGGTGTTTGGTCCTACTGTGAGGGCAGAGAACTAGACTTGATGATCTCTCGAGGTCCCTTCCAGTTCTATGATTCTATGAAATCTTTTTGTAATATGGTCACTGTTCACTGCTAGAAAGCAGGTTCATGTAGCCCAACGAACAGCCCAATGGCTGTTTTTCATTTGTTTTTGTTTTAAAGGGAATTTAAAAACATTTTTACAAATGAGTGTTCAGTTAAAGATACTCTTTCTGAATATAACCTCATCTGTCCATGATAACTGGCTTACAAAGATTTAGCTAAATACGATGAATACAGCTAAGGCACATCTCACTAAAACAAAGGGTGGTTGTTTTTAATGGAAATAGTAACTGACATTTAATAATAAAATCATTGGTAAATTAGGCAAAATGCAGCTAGGGAGACTTGACAGATATTAGCCTCAATTTAGTTCTGAACCCATAAGGCTTTGTATATATTACATATTATTTGGTGATTCATATCTATTAATGATCATACTTTCTGAACACAGGATGCAGTCCAGACTCAAATGCAGGAGACCTGTTAAGGCAATTGCCTGAAAATCACATTGGGTCACAATCCTTTCCAGTCCCAAAATAAAATCTTATATTATTTGGCAGATGAAAATGTACTGTATCTGGTAATGGTGGAAGTTGTTTTTTTATTATTTCTGCATATCACCATTTTCAGTCAAGACAGTGGATTTTGAGAAGACATTTATACTCCTGAAAACAAATGCTAGGGAAAGGATTGACAGATGATATTTTAATTGGTTTGACCTCTGAAGTGATTAAATAATCATGAAACCTCTTCTGTTTAACAACTGCTTGAGGTACTTTATATTCTTGCCTCAAAGTGTAGCAATTTCTAGCTAGTAACAGCGTGATTGATTTTTCCATATCAAATACAATGTTATGGTCTATTGTTTCCATAGCAAGCATATAGCATCTGTCTTCAAACTCAGACTGCAGTCCTGCACTATCCAGTAATACTTTATCTGACCACATCCTTCCATTACAAGTATGAGTGGATTAATATTGATTTTTTTCCTCTTGTCTAAGACTTCAGGTCCATCTTAACAGCAATAAATTACACAGCTGAAACATGAGAATGTTCTTGCTCCTCCTAGCTCTTCATGGTGCAGATTATTATTTTGGCTTAAAAACTATTTCTGATATACTTAACCCATTGCAAGATTATAAAGAAAAGGCTGTGCTCAGGTTTAAATACTTTTGTTTTGGTTTAAGTTGCTAATAACAATTCAGAGTTTCCAATAAAGCCAGAGTCCTGGGTTTTGGTTTTGGCAGAGTCCTGGGTTTCCTGACTCTATCCTGTCGAGCAAATTGTTACAGTTTGCACATGCTGAGATTTGGAAATAATGCAGGTTATGAGACGCCGGAGGGAAGGATTCCATATTGTGTGAACCTACTACTCTTATAGGAAAGGGAGGGGGAGAAACTGTATGGATAGAGAGAATGATAGTGTTGTTATTGCAAGCCAGTCTTATTTGCACACTTGATTTAGAGGTGGAAGTACTTATTGGCTTAAAAGGATATGTCTATTGATAGAGAGGCTCAAATGAACACCATACTTGGTACTGCTGTTTAAGGAGTACAACACTATCAATTAAATGTCCCTTATCTGATGCAGTATTCAGTGATCTCTTTTGTCTGCTATATGTCTGGTTTTCTGTCTCTCTCTTCAAGCCAACAAGAAAGCTGAAGCAAAAACCTAGATCTGAACAATATTCAAAATTTATATTTAGATCTACATTTTGCATGTTGGGCCCATATCTACATGAAACCTTTTACTACATATAGGAACTCTTTATTATATCATGTTCTTTGGAAATGAGTTAGATTTTTCTACCATTTAATGTAACCCTCACTGTGACCTGAGCACACAGTAATGCATTGATAGCATTGTGTGGTTGCACTGCAGTCTGGTTACCACAGTAGTTTTAACAAATGCTTAATTCAGAACAGTAGCACTTTTATGCAGCTGGAAACAAATTGATCACCATTATTCAGTATTAAATGCTAAATACACACTTTTACGCTATTAGTGTTTGCATATGTAGGCCAAATATTGTACCCATATTGAAGGAGACTTAAGAGTCCTGGAAACTAAGATGAACCTTGCAGTGCTTCTTAAAATTCCCTCCCCATGGTACAGGATAGGGGGACACTGGTCCTCAATATTATTGTTCCATGGGGACAACATCCCACCATTCTCAAAAAAACCCTCTTCCTCAGGCTTTGTGTTTGGTCCTTTTTTGCTTTGCCTCCTATAAAAGGGATGTTCCCTTTGGGCAGCTGACCTATGCCCATACAAAATCTCACTCTGAAGAGAGGCACAATTACAGAATCTGAGTTTTGATTACTTTGAATCCAGATAATTAGATGCAGCTATTTTCTGCCTACGGAAGAGAAATACCACAGAAAGTGGTTCCTCATATGCCTAGCTTCCACAAAAACCATTAAGCACCACCAGAAAAGTTTCCATGAACTAGGTACCTACGGAAGTGAATGCTGAGAAGCTGGGATTCCATATACCCTGTTAGCTGAGATCTACTAGTTTCTGCTACTTTCTATTCATACAGCTAAGGTGCACCCCATCTGAATAACTCAGAAGAACCTAGGGCATGTAGCATTAATTCAGACTTTTATGTACTGCAAATATTTTTTCTAACCCAGCAGCCCATCTATAAATTTGTCTCAGAAATGTATAACTGCCTTTCAAAAAGAGCAAAAAGCATTATTGATTTTGTTTACAACAAATGCTAGAGATGTAGAAAGTGCTGTTGAAGAAATGAGTTAAAGAAAATGAATCTTAACTCAAATCAAAATGCAAATATAATAAAAACTCTTTTTAATGGGTACAAATTACTGTTTTTCAACTGCCAGTTATATGTGATCAATGCTATAAAAATGCATTGTATAGCAACAGTACTGCTTTGTTCAGACTTGAAGTTGTACTAACAAACCGATCCTTCTGTTTATAACAGATATCTCATCCACTGTAATAACCCTGCACCTGTTTATGCCAACATTTTTTTTTGCTGGTATGTGCTTTGTGCAATATGTAGAGTATTAACTAAGCTGGGATTTGCCAAGGATTTCTTAACTGAAAGTCTTATGGTTGAAATGGCTATCAAAACAGCCAAATAAAGAGCTCCTTGCTAGTTGTATCCTTTTACAAAACTGTAACTGTAGTTTGCAGGAAGTCTTATAAACCTCAGCTGTAAATGAATTTATTAAATATGAATAAATTAATTGAAAAATTAATGCCAAGTATAATTTTTGAAAAATATAATTTATGCTAAAAAGACAAGTTTACATATAATTTGGTCTGATTTGTATACCAAACTAGTAGCAGCATCAAAATGATATTCTTAGATTATTATCAAGAAAAAAGACTTGAGGTATTATGAATATTCCAGTCATCCATCTCTGAATTCATTTGTAGATGCTACTCTGGGGAGAAAACTAAACAGAAGGAAAGGAAAAACAGCAACAAAACTGAATCATTTATACATGCACACCTGGAAGGTTAAAAGAAAGCTGGAAATGCCGTTTTCCAGTGTTTGTACTGGCACCAATTAAAATGTTTGGTAAATTAGGTTAAATGGCTGTAGATGTAGGTTACTGGTGGATTTATTAATAACGTATCATCACAGGGAAACAATTCTCAGTGTATGGCTTGACTGGTGAATTTAGCCTTTTTTTTTCCTCTTCATGAATTTGCAAATAGACTGTTCCTTATTTCTTTGCTACTTGCAGTTGCTCTACTCAGTACTTTATTCACTGAAGTTTGTTTATATGGACTTCCTGCAAACTTTCCAGTGCAAGTACTATGAGTTGAGAAATTTGACACTTATACTTTGCAGATGACCACGTAAGGCACATGGTATGATTTTTATTTGTTTATTGGATGACCTAAGCTTTATAGTGAGGTAGATGTCTCTGGGACTTTAATTTCCTCAGTAATGCTAAGAAGCATGTTCTGCTCTATGCAGGTTCTTGTATCATGCTCACCATGATATCTGATTTCTTTATAGTAAAAGAGTTAGCTAATAAGTAGGGCAAAGAAATTGAAATGGGATATTGTAAAATATTTTCATATTAATTCTTTTGTGAGGGTAAAAAAAGCACTGAATTTGGGTACATATGCAATTACAAGACTTTAAAATACCTGTAGCTTTGTGACCGAAAGGGAAAACATTTAAGAAGAAATCAGGATTGGTTCATAGCTCATTTCAAAAATGCATTTGTTAAATGAATTAAAATTTTGCCTCCCCTACATATTTATTAGTACTCAATGGGTCCATCGCCTCTATCTCCTATCACAGAGTAGCTGTCATTAGTGTTTATACCGAAAGCTTGTGCAGGGAAAAGTGTAATGTAATTGAAATGCCTGAGCCTGAGGTGGTGCATAAAGGGGATTTAAGGCATGTCAGCATTGCCTCATGGTTTGAACTAGGAGAGTGTGAATAGTATTGAGCACCAAAGCAATGTGGCCACTGCCATATCCCTAGAGTGCAAGACGCACCTGCTTGTGAGAGCCTGTCAGGGTGGCCACTCCACTTCATGTATTGCTAGGGTGGCTCTGTACCACCTGGATGGACTCACCTGCTGCCTGCATCAGTCTGCACAGAGGCACTGTCCCCAGCCCTCTCCTTGGCAATAACTTGCATTCGTGGTCTCCTCCTCCTCCTTTCATTTTCACCAAAGCCACCTCCAATACCAGACAAGGACAATGACACACAAATATAACACTGTCTGGCTTTACATCGGATAAATAGCCTCCTTACACCAAACTGCTTTGCTGTAGCTCTCTGGGTGGACTGAAAGATTCCTGGTTTTCATTAATGTAGTCCTCTTCAAACAGGACTACAGGAAGTAGGAACATTTTAGGTAGGAACCTAGCGACCATATGGGGGAGTTAGTGTAGCACCCTGGTGCGTACTGCTACTCTCCCATAATTCAGATTGCAGGGCAATGTGGTTGTGCCTTAAACTCAGAACTGCCATGCTTGATGTTTAGATGCCTTGTTGCCTAATGGAAACCAGAGCCTTGCGTTAAGTGACCAGGCTCCCGATAAAAATCACGAGAGAGGTGAAGCAGCATCTAACTTAAGAATCAATTTGCATATAAACACAATGTCTGCATCTGGATGCCTTCACTGAGGATATGCATATGCACAGCAACACATTTTTACTAGGGAATTTCATTGGTAGAAACTTAGGTTCTTAATGAAGGTAAGTGGTTGCAGGGTTAGACAGACAACTGGGAAGATTCGGGGGGGAGGGGGCAGAGGTTAAGGATCTAAATTTTGGATTTAGGCCCCTAAAATGGTAGTTAGCCTTCTGATCTCTTTGAGGACCTAGCCCTAAAGGTCGGTTTTACTAGGTTTTGTTTGTTTGTTATAGATCAGTTTTTTCCCATCAATATTTCAATATGACTTTGTTTAAACAGTGGATATAAAATCTTATTTTTAAACAAGTTATTTTGTGAATTCTGTTTGAAAAGTTATTCAGCAATGATAGAATTAAACATTTATACGTTTATAAGCAGATGATTAGAAGAACAGAGATTGTATTTCTTTAATGTGATTATGTTGTGTAACATATCTTTCCCTAAACAGAGCTAAATGTTTTACCCATGCTTTTTATCACGGAATATAAACTACTAATATCATAATTATAATTGATGAAATTAAGTGTGAAAACCATACTATTATCAAAACCATTTTGTCTGCATAATCCTATCAGTTTCATAATGATCACCTACTTTATTTGTATTATAGTTTCATTTAAAATGTGTGAAACAACAATATAACACATTGTAGTTGTAATCATCTTCTAATTAACTCTTTGGGTCTCATAAAAAGCACAGGACTCACAATGTATAATGTACACTCCTTTGTTGAGAGAAATGTGCAACTTCATTACCCCAAGAAGATCATGGTAGATTGTACCCACCATGATGGTAGGCAGAAGCAGTAATAGTATTCCATGTGTGGCCTTCACAGAATTCTCAGCTGGGTTGGGGAAAACTTGTCCCCATTTCTTGCCACCATGTGGTTAGACATCAGCCAAGCACAATTTAGCTGAAAGTTCTGCAATAGCATTGTGTGCAAAAGTTCTTCAAAAGAATATAAGCTGCAGATTGTATAACATGGGGAGCTTTGCTTTTTTGGAGATGGACTTATATGTATGCTGTTGTACAGTGATCTGGCTGATGTTGTAAGTCTTAGTGGTTGACTGCAGCAAACAGTTAAATCGGAGCAGGAATGCAAGGCACAGTTGCTTGTGTTACTTGGTTGGCCTGGTCCTGGGCATATAGGAGCATACATTGAAAACTCTCGATGCTTCTCATACAGGATCTAAACTTACCACTCTGGTACACAACCTGGGCCTTAGGAATTTTTATTACTAAAAATATTATCAACCTCTGAAAAAAGGCATATAATGAGATTTTTTTCATATTGTTATTTTTTATGCCCCAAAGGCATCGTTAGACTTCCTGTATAACCTGGGTCATACAATTTTATCTATTACCCATGTGATTAACTAAACAGGGGAGCTGACAGTCTTGTGGGCCCCTGGGCAAGTTGTGGGAGGCAACTCCTTACTCCCAGAAGGGGCGGGACCTTTGGCAAAAGGGGCGGGGTGGGGCCAGCCAGCCTTCAGCACCACCTGGACCGTGGTGCGCCCCCTCCCCACAGCTCTCAGCACTTCCTGGAGCCTGCAACTCTTTGAATCACCGGCTCCCAGGGCAGTTTTCCTCCCTCTCATCTCCCCCCACCCCCAGCAACCTAGGAGCTCAGTAACTTGAAGGCTATTGAAAAATATTATTTTAGTAAAGAAATAATTTCTATAAATATGACTTCTTGCTACCTCATGCGCTATTTGATGTGGGGTGCATGACTGGGTTTTCCTTCATTTCTTTATATGTCCTTGAAACCTAAGGATGAAATTTGACATTCTCGGGTTTTGCCACTCTTGAGGAAAAAGTAGATCTCTGGGAATTTTACATTATGAAACTCCAAAACATGGAAAGCTTGCCTATTTTCAGGTCACATTCCCATGTTTAAAATTGCCATATGGTAATCAAAAGATTTGGTAGAGTTTGTAAAAATTTGGAGAGCTTGAACCAATGAGCTGTGTTGAACCAAAACACCTGAACAAGCTGGGTGTAAGTGAACATATAGTTACATTTGGAATTGAATCTTCCTGAGTATTGAAAGGTATTTGGGATTGTTTCAGAACAATGGGTTGAATCATGAAGCAGGGTGGTTTTGACTGAATTACACTTAGTTTCAGAGTGTTTTGATCTGTGTGAAACTAACAGGGTTCCAAACATATATGATCCAGAGCAGTGTTTCTCAACCAGTGGTACGAGTACCCTTAGGGCAGTAGTTCTCAACTGGTGGTCCATGGTGACTTTTTCGATGGTCCACAGGAACATTGTCCACAGTCACACGGTGTGAGCAGGTGCCGCCGTTAGGCTGTTTTACGCTGTGTTCACAAGCATGCGGCGTGTGTTGCCAGTAACTTCTGCCTGAGGCTCTGAGCGTCAGTGTAGCTGCTGCCGTCATGCTGACCGGTTGCTGTGTCGTTTGTCCTGTGCTACATGTGCTGTTTTACAGGTGTGGTGTAGTTTGTTTATAATGGCAACGACAGGAAGAAATGATAAGTGCAAGTATTCAGAGGACAACATCAAATTCAGCTTTACTTGTCAAGAAAAAGAAGGTGTGGATTTGCCACAATGTGTTATTTGTTTCAAAGTCTTGGAGAATGATTCAATGAAGCCGGCTAAGCTGAAACTCCACCTCGAAAAGTGTCACCCCAACTTGTTGCAAAAGGATGAAGATTATTTTGAGCGGCGGTTATCAGGTCTGAAATGGCAGCGCCTCGACTCAACAAGTGCATTCTACAATAGGACAAGCAATGCAGTGCACGCTTCCTACATTGTTGCATACAAAGTTGCACAGGCCAAGAAGCCTCATACCACTGTAAAGCAACTTGTGCTCCCCCGTGCAAAAGAGATGGTGCGGCTTGTTCTTGGCGAGGAAGCAGCAAGGAAGCTGAATGATATATCTGTCTCTAACGACACAGTATCGAGACAGATAAATGAGATATCACAGAACATCAGTGAACAAGTTGTGGATGAAATAAAGAAGTCTCCATTGTTTGCCATACAACTGGATGAATCGACCGATATCGCATTGTGCTCTCAGCTATTGGTGTTCGCATGATACATGGTTGAGGGAGACTTCAAAGACGAGTTTCTTTTTTGTAAGACTCTTGATACCACCACAAAGGCTCAGGATGTGATGGAAATTGTTAACAATTTTTTTGAAATACATGGTCTGGATTGGGTAAATCTTGTGGGTGTCACCACTGATGGTGTACCTGCCATGCTGGGCTCAAGATTGGGCTTCCAAACGCTGGTGAAACAGCGTGCTCCAATGGTAACCGGAGTTCATTGCTTCATTCATAGGAAATCTTTGGCATCAAAAACATTGCCTGATCAAAGGGTTGGTGTAAGTGGTGAATCACATCAAATCATCGGCTCTGAACACCAGGCTGTTCAAAAGATTTTGCCTGGACATGGGTTCCGACTTTGATGTGTTGCTGTTCTACACTTCTGTACGGTGGTTGTCAGCAGGGAACATACTCAACAGAGTTTTTCAATTGAGAGAGGAGTTGGATTTATTTCTCCAGGCTCCAGGGAAAGAGGAATTCTGAAATGTGCTGACGCAGTCAAATTTAGAACTTGCGTATCTTGTCAATATTTTTGGAATCTTGAACAAACTGAATCTTCAGCTACAAGGGAAAGGTGCAAATCTGTTCTCTCACCAAAGCATCATCAAGGCTTTTCTTGACAAATTGGAACTGTGGATCATAAGAGTCGAAGGCAATAATTTGGTTCAATTTCCATATGTGGATGCCATGTTCGGGGAAAAGGAAGCCATTCGGAAGCAAATTCTTGATCATTTACGGAAGCTACGAGATGAATTCCAATGGTATTTTCTGGAGGTGGACAGGACAAGGGATGGATTATCTTTCAACAGGAATCCATTTACAACAGATGTTAATAGTGTTCCAGAGGATCTGCAGGAGGAATTCTTGTATCTGAAAATGATTTTGCAGCTCAAGACGTGTACCAGCAGTCTACCATAGAGAAATTTTGGGCCAGAGTGACCGGGAGTTACCCAAATCTGTCAGCACACACAGTCAGATTTCTTTTGCCATTTGCATCAACTTATATGTGTGAGACTGGATTTTCGTGTTTGTTGCACGTTAAGTCCAAACAGAGGAATCGGCTTGCAGTGGAAAGCGATATTTGTTGTGCATTATCAAGTACCACTCCAAATATTGAAAAGCTTGTCAGTGAGAAGAGAATCCAAAAATCTGTTAGTAAGAAATAAATTTCAAACCAAAATGTTCGTTGTCTGCTCTTTTTTATCATGCCTCAAAAAGGAGGTGGTCCATGAAAATTTTTTGGATTGGCCTGGTGGTCCGTGGACTGAAACAAGTTGAGAACCACTGCCTTAGGGGGTACTCAAGAGAAGTCTGGGGGGGAGAGGTACGTCAACACAACTGAAATTTGGAGAAAACTGAATTTTTAAGTTTTACAGCACTTTATTATTTTTGTACTTTTTACATCCAAAAATTTCATTGCCCACCCAGCTACAATTAAGTTGTTTAAACAAATGTGTTGCAATGGTAGAAACATTTTTTGTGTGTCTGAAAACTGTAGGTACTGGGGGTACTTATAATTTTTTTTAAAGGGGGTACTTATAATTTTTTGTTTCTGAAAAAGGAGTACTTTATAAAAAAGGTTGAGAAACACTGATTCAGAGCATAGTCAAGAACCCCAACCTAGTTAATCATTAAATAAATAAAAATATCCACCTGGAGATCATTCTTCTATTAAACATTGCAACATTCTGGAGAATACATAATTTGAGCGACTATTTTTTTCATGTCTGAGAAGTTAACAGTTGAATTGCACATTGCCATGGATAAAAGTGTACTGTATACAATATCATTTTCTTTTTAGCAGCTAAATAATAGTACAGCACAGCTGCATTATAAAAGCGGAACTGCTTTCAGTATTGTGTTGATAATATGTACTATATCGTGCATTGGAATACAGTAATCCGAGTAGAAGATTTTGTGTGTCCTTGTTTACACATGTAAACATGTGTCCAACCAATCCAATATCAGTATTACCTGCAGATTATATATATAAATTAGGGATGTTAAAAAGTGGTTAATTAAGTAACCATGAAACCACGTAAAATCTTAGTGGTTGCATGCTGCAGGCTCCACAGTATAAAGCTCATACTGCGGAGCCTGTGGTGCAGCTGGTTTCCCAGGAGCAGGCCGGTAGCCAGTGCATACCCGGAGTTGGTTCCACTCCTGAGGAGCTCACTGCTTTACAGACTCTGCAGTGTGGGGTGGCAGCTGGTTCACTGAACACAGTGGCTTCTGCCTGCTGCCCCACTCCCAGGGAGCTGGCTGCCACCTCATGCTGCTGGCTCTGTATCAGAAGCAGCAGTGCAGGGTGGCAGCCGACTCTCTGGGAGCAGGGCAAGGAGCCAGTGTGTAATGGTTATAGTAACCAATAAGCTTTTTCTTATAGGTTAACCATTTAAACGGTTATATTATTATATCATATATATATTTTGCACACACAAAACTACATTAAAAAAACCAAAAACCAAGTAAGGTTTCATAGATTCGAAGGCCGGAAGGAACCATTGTGATGTGATCTCCTGTGCAACACAGGACATAGGATTTCACTAAAATAATTCCTAGAGCACATCCTTTAGATACATATCCCATCTTGATTTAAAAATTGCCAATGATAAAGAATCCACCACAATGCTTGGTACATTTCTTCAATGGTTAATTACCCTCACTCTTAAAAATCTATACCTTATTTCCACTGTGAATGTATCTAATTTCAATTCCCAACAATGGTGTTAATCTTTGTCTGCCAGATTAGAGTCCTGTATTATCAAATATTTGTTCCTCACCTAGATTCTTAGGGACTGTGATCAAGTCTCACCTTCCCCTCCTCTGTTGGTCCATCTAAACTAAACTCAATCTGTTTAGTTTATCTTAGTACATCAAGTTTTCTAATCATTCTGCTATTCTTGTGGTTCGTCGGATCCCTCCTCAGTTTATTCATATCTGTGGGTGCCAGAACTGGCTGCGGTATTCTGACAGTGGTTGCCCCAGTGCCAAATGCAAAAGTAAAATAGATGTCGTCTTACTAGAGATTTCTTTGCTGATACATCCAAAAATTGCATTAACCCTTTTGGCCACAGCATTTCACGAGGAGTTCAAGGTTATTTGATTATCTGTCATGACCCAAAACTCTTTTTGGAGGCTCTGTTTTTCAGGATAAGATCCTCTATCATGTAAGAAATGTAGCAATATTAAAATATAGCATTTGTTTGCACCCAACTTACCAAATGATCCAGAATCCTCTGTGTCTCTGACCTGTGCTTTTGATTATTTACCACTCCCAAACCTTTGTCATCTGCAAATTTACTCAGTGATGACATTGGGGGTTTTCAGGTCATTGATAAAAATATTAAATAGGCTAGGGCCAAGAACCTATCCCTGTGTGAGCTTACTAAAATCATACCTATCCGATGATGATTCCTCAAAGCCAACTGCTCAAAATTAGGATATGCGTATGCCACCGTACTGAAAATGAGGCTGGCAATGCAGGAAGAGAAAGGGTGCTCTCGTGGTGCAAACAGTTGGATTTTGCTCTGGAAAAATTGGATTTAATCCCTGCCTATGCTAAAAACAACTCCACTCCTAGTCCCAAGCCTTCCCTGTGCCAGTGTCTAGTTCCAGATCGCCCCTCCCACTCCACTTATGCTAGCTTTCAGCCCCAGGCTGTACTCCACCCCAAGAACCCTCTCCCTATCTCAGGCTCGGCCTTAGGGCAAGGTCAGCAAGGTGGTTGCCTTGCGCCCCACACCTTCAGGGCCCCGTGCTGCCCAGAGCCCGCCCATCCAGCTGCTTGCTCGTTGCCCTGGCTGGGAGCCGCCCAGCCACGCGGTGCAGCCAACCACAACATGTCGCCTTGGGCCCCGCAAACTCTTTGGCTGGGCCTCCACCCCCTCCAGTCCAACTCTTCTTTCCTCTGCATTCAACTTGGGTCAGGCACCTTCCTTTTATACGCTGCCTTGGCACCAGCAGTTGGGTGACTCAGCCTATTGGAAAGAGAATCTGCCAGCCCCATCTGAGCCTGCAGCAATACATTCCAGTCACATGTAGGAGCTGTGAGGGGAGGAAGTATGCTCAGTGCAAATGGAGTCTTCACAGATTTACACTTTAAGCTCTAAAGAGTCTGAACTGCAGTTTCTCCAAGGCTTATAACTGGGCCAAATTTGGATGGATTTTCCTGGAAAAGTAAAAGGCACAACCCTGACACAGAAGCCATTCCTGTCTGCTCAAAATATTGGGATGCTAGTGCTCCTGAGTGAAAAGTATTTTTTGTTTAAACATATCAAAACAGTATATTATCCCCTACCTTCATTCTCAAAAAATGCTAAACTCTTTTGGCTGAAACTTTCCAAAAATCAGCTTGATACAGGTACTAGGTAGAGAAAATGTCAGCCCAAATCATTGGTTTGGCAAATGTATAAACAACTGAAAGCTGGGTCTTCCAATATGAAGTATCAGGCAACCTTAACAGCTGTTGCTGCCAATAATAATAATCATTTCTGTTATGTATCCATACTTATCAAAGGCACATTTCCATGTTTTGAGCTTTGTATTTAAAGGATATTTAAATAATAATGAAGTATTCTTAAATATGATTATAAATTAGCCCTACAATAAACATGTAGGATGCATGTCATCTGGGAAATGTACTTCTCCATGTTATTGTCTATTTAATTAACCCCATATATGATAAAACAAGAATAAGGATCAGCCAAGATTTACAAAAGTGATCAGTGATTTTGGGTGCCCAACATAAAACATTTTGAAGGGACCTTCATTTTTTAAGAAAGTTTTGAAAAGTAAGCTTTTACAAAGCATCTCAAGTTGGGCGTCCAAAATAATCATTTTTTAAAGCTTGAACATTTGTATTATAGGTTCATAAGAGACATTGAATAGGGTTTGTTTTGACTTGTTGATAGGTAGGTATTATGGCAAAGTACCTATCTTATATAAAAAATAGATCTCTGCACATGTGGAAAGAGTTACATTGGCGCATGTGCACACACACACACAATCTGGGGGATGCTGCTTTTACAAAACTGTCATATTTCTGTTTTCTCTGGCAGGGTTAAAAGTTAGATATGTTTCTTCTGTCCTGAAACTTAGAGTGATTTTACAGTTTGGAATTTTGAACCAATTTAGTAATGTGTTTCATATTTGTCTAAGCATGTTTGTTTATAAAGAGGAAAATCCATGTAATATAAAGTGGCCAATAAAAACCAACTTTGGCTCAAAGCAAATGAGTATCTGGCTCTCACTGTGGCACTTGCTTGACAGCTGTCAAACTTAAACAAAACTGAACTCTGCTTTATGACCCCAGCTGACAACCGTGTATAAACCTTTGCCTGTATGTTTTTAGTAATAAATACAGAGAAAGATGTTCTTGCCTGAATTTGGGACGTTATAGGCACAGAGACGTGGGCCTGATCCAAAACCATAGAAGTAAATTGATTCCTATTGACTTAATTGGGCTTTGGACTAGACCCCCTAATTGGCATCCAGCAATAATTACAGAGGAGAATAGCTTGAACTACAGGGGGGGAAAAGGAAACTCTTCTGAGAAGACTTCCTGGATACTCAAGAAAAAAAATTCCTCGAGGAACTCTGCAATGTATTCAATTCTCAAGTTGCTCTTAAAGGAGACAGGCTGTTTATTTCTGCCTTCTGAGGAAACTCAGGGCATAGTGGATAATACGTCAGCCATAAATAAGAAAAATAGTAGCTGTAAATGCTAACAAAAGACATCTGTCTTTAATACTGACAATAGAAACTCTGGAACATTTGTAAATGCAAAAATATTGCAGACAAGAGGAGCCTTTGTGCTCAGTCATTTGCTCACTTTATATTACTGCATATGCAACAGGATTTGTATTTTAAGAAAGTTATATATTCTTTTCTCCAGGTACATAAAGGGTGAAATTCTGGCTCCTCTGACGTCAATTACAGAACTTAATGGGACCCAGACTTTACCCAAAATATCCTCTAAGAAATACCGAGTGGCTAATGGAAGAATGAAATAGATGTGGTAGAAAATAAAAACACCAGGGATGCTATAATTACTTCTCATATTTTATTTCATTGAAAACATCCGGTTTTATAGTTCCTTGAAGCAATCACGGAGGCTCTTGTCTATAGCTCTGGTATGCCATAGGAACCATGGGAGCTGACACAGAATTTGGCACCAGCTTGCACACAGACCTTGAAACTAATGCACGAGTAGCATGTCCATATACCAGGCTCTTAAATCTTACTTCATTTCACTATCTACTGGTGGGACCTCTATGGAGTTAGCAACAGTGAGATTATTCTTGAGTACAAGGTCCATTTGTTTTTACTGCTGTTTGGTAAAATCACTTGGTACAATCCAGTATGGATGTAGCTGTGTCAGCCCTACCCTCAAACTTGAGATATCATTTACACTGCTTTGCTGCTGTAGTCTCCAGTGTCTATTCTCACAAACAGCTTCTACTGCGCAAGTTGCTTCCACCTATGTCTGTGTAGCTAGCCAGAGAGAGAGGGAAGAGCCGATGCCTTTTTTATATAGTTCTGTAACCTCTTTGAGAGGCATTTCCAGCTGGGTGGAGGATGACAGGCAGTCTGTGTGAAAGGGAACTCCTGGCTATTCCTTTGGCCTTTCTACATTTGTAGTTTCTGTCGAGAGAAACTGCCTGTGAATGACAAAAACTTCCAAGTAGCCACACTGAAGCATGACAAATTCACTTGAATTGACATTTTGTTGCAATAGAAAATTCCACCTCCATGAAACTTTTGTCAGAATGTGTTGACAATCAGGAGGTATGCACTGAGCAGACTTTTTGTAGAGTTTATTGAACTCCAGCATGTATCCCACAATGCCCTATTTAGCCACTAAGGTGTAGATTTTTTTTCCCCCTCCCCATTTCTGGCCAGATAAGAGCCACATAGCTGGTCTATCTCCTTTATGGCTGACTGTGGCATCAGCTTTCCCTTTGTTTGGGCATTCCTCAAACATCTCTGGAAAACATACTTTTGGCCATGGTCTCAGTTTGTTTAAAATGTCACATGTAATGGTGCTGCATGCATTTTGCCGTGATGTTATTGATCAGCAAATTGAGATTTTAAGTACCACTTCACAAGAAATACTATAGAGTGTAGGGTCTGGGCATGGATACATTCTGTCATAGGGTCCACAGGTTTACACTTGGGAGTCCACCATTGCTAAAGCTAGGTCTACATTGTGGGGGGAAGTTTGGCTTATGGTACACAACTCCAACTACGTAAATAATGTAGCTTGGAGTTGATATACTTTAAGCCAAGCTTTGCTGTCATCTCCACAGCAGGAGGTTGATGGGAGAAATGCTCCTATCAACTTCCCTAACTCCTCACGTGCCAAGGAGGGTGCCCTCAGCATTCGATTTAGCAAGTCTTTACTAGACCCACTAAATCGAACCCAAGGAGATTGATCACTCGAGCACTGATCCTCCAGTAAGTGGAGGATGGCCTAAGATACAGGAGTAGGAAATTTTGTGAAAACTGCAAGTGTAGATATAGCCCATAGGGCAAATAATCCCAAACGTCCATATATACACGAAGTAATTGCACCAAAATATGAAAACATACATATCATACAAAATAGAAATAACCTGAAGTTCTATTCCTGTACCTTCCCCAGCCTATGGGTATGGAGAATGGCATAGTTACGCCAGTGAGCAAGATAGTTGCCAAGAGAAGACAGTAGTGAATCACTTCTTAAACTTGCATGTATCACAAATAAGGAGGGAGAGACGTTTATTAAGGTGCACCCAGTCAGAGCTCATGAGAAATGCATACAAAAACCATTATGTCACCTAAAGACATCTCAGCTGATCAAGTTTACTGTTCAACACTGAGCAGTAACCATTACCATGAAAAATAAGAGGTTCCAAATGTAAGCATATTTCCAATTAAGTGTGCTTGGTTGAAATATAATCTTCTGGAATAGCATATCTTGAAACTTATATTAGTCAGTACAGTATATTAGTCAGTACATTTATATATTTTATATTATCTACATATGTAAAGTTGAAATCAGCGAAAATGTTTTCAGTGTCACTAGAAAAAGAGCAAAGCTGACCCCATCTACAGCAAAATAATTTTTACACATGGAAAGGAAGCTGTATATATATGGATTTTACTATCAGTAATATACTCATCCATACCAAGCAAATTATAGGAAGGGGCAGTGTTGAATTTTTACTCCTTAGGATTCAATCATGTTTTTAAACAGATGAAAGCATTATACTAGAATATTTTATTCCCTTGTACTCATTAGGGCAAAATTCCTGGCTTAAGTTTAGTAAAAAAAAAAAAAAAAAAAAAGTTATTGTCACTGGCAGATGGATTTACTTGACTGTGGGCTGTTTGAGAACTAGTGCTCGAGTGCAGAGGTCACGTGTGAATTTGTTGTGCTTCTAGGGTCAACTCAACACAATAAATGAATCTGATGAAATTCTCAAAGTGTTTATTATTTAGTGTTTCTCTAATATACAATAAATTGTAATTTATGAGGTGTAGTTGAAGAAAATTCTGGAGGAAGTTGTGTATGAGATTAGGGGATTATTAAATCAACTTTATTGTGTTTTCAAAACTTAAAAATGCTTTATAGCAGTAATAAATTGTTTGAGAATGCTATCAACCCATAAATTTTAATAATTTAATAAGCATTCTGCTATAAGATTGGGCACATTGCCAAATCCCAGAACTAGAGTGCATGGAGTGTAGTCATAGGAGTGTAGTGCTTTTAGTTTACCTGGCTAATGCAACAATGATATATTCTCATGCATAACATGTAGTGATTGGTCTTTAATTTTAATGAACTGAAACTAGGCTCTGGAAAAAGTCAGGAGGGTATCTAACTCCTTCCTCTGCCTCCATCTGTTGCAGGCTATTAAAATATATTCAGGGAGTGCTTTTCACTGCTTTGCTCTTAACATGTTGACTTTTTAGGCTATTTGCAAAGTGACCACTGATTCACGTAGGGACAGTAGTTGTTTTTTCCCTCCTCCCCCTCTTCCTCTTTGCCCAGAAGTGCACAAATAAAGGAAATATAGATTTATTTTTCGAAGCTCAGGAAATGAGTTTTGTGCCTCAAAAATAAAATAAGGTAGGGAGAACAGGAACAGTAATTGTTGCAATTGTTTCAAATGTGTTCTCTTATATGCTTCTGCCAAATGTATTTGAATGTGGGGGAGTTAGTTATGATCAAGTATAATATTTTAATTTCTTACACATGCTCTGTAGGTAGACTGCATTATACTATTACAGCAGAGTATACTTGATTAATTAGCAGGTCGTTCCTGTTATATTACTATTATCCTATAGTGCTTAGATAAAATAATATCAGTTGTCTGAAAATCTACATAATTATTATTATTTATTATTATTAATTAAAAATATATTTTTCTTTGCTTCTATTGTGCCAAACAGTACTTTGTTTTTTATCTGCATGTGAGTTAGTCTACTGGTCTACTCTTAAGTGGAGTTACTGTGGATGACAGTGGTGTAACTGAGAAGAATTGGACTGTTGTTTTTAGGGTGCATGCACTCTGCTTCATGTATAAAGATAATTGCAAAACCATTGTGAAAAGATAAGCAGGATAGTTTATAACAAAGAAGAAACACCCTTTTCCTGTGATTGTACTGATCTCTGGTGTAGGTGGCATGTCCCCATTTACTAATGGAATTGAAAACAGTGTATCAGTTGATTGTTTCCACCTCAAAAGTAATTTCATTTTGAGACAATTATATATATACATTTTGCTTCAACTACATTTTGACTTAATGAAGAGCTTAATAAATATCAGCATTCGTGGCTCCTGTGTAGTCAGATAAATTAGTTAATGCACAAACTGAGCTCTTATGTATTATGCAAAAGATTAGTTTTAACATTTGCATAATGTGCTACAAATGACCCACTGTTTCAAGCAGTAGAAGCTCAGTTAAATGTGGGTTGAAAGATTAAATGACGTCAATAAAATAATTATTTGTGGCTTGGCATATTCTCATTCATTGTCAGCAGTTCAAGATCCTTTTCTGGTCTGCAGTGCTGAGAGAACAGTTAAAAGGCACTGAAGGTGGGCCAAAAGAAAAAAAAAAAACCCTCTTCCCTCAAAAAGCAGCAGTAATAGGTAGAGCTGTCAAATTATTACAAAAATAATCACAATTAATGCACTCTTAATAATAGAATACCATTTATATACATATAAAGTATATAGTGCTCCCTTTTTATTAAATATTTGTATTATAAAAAGAAAAAAATAGTATTTTTCCATTCACTTAATATAAATAACGTAGTGAAATCTTTTTTCATTAAGTTTGAATTTAGAAATGTAGAATTATGAACAAAAATAACTGTTCAAAAATAAAACAATATACAACTTTCAGAGTCTACAAGTCCACTCAGTCCTACTTCTTGTTTAGCCAATCGCTCAGACAAACAAGTTTGTTTATATTTGCAGGAGATAATGCTTCCCCCTTCTTGTTTACCATGTCACTCAACAAAAGTGAGAAGAGGCATTCATATGGCACTGTTGTAGCTAATGTTGCAAGATATTTACATTTCAGATGTACTAAAGATTCGTATGTGCCTTCATGCTTCAAACACAATTATAGAGGACATGCATCCATGCTGGGTGATCGGTTCTGCTTCAAAACTATCCAAAGCAGTGCAGATCAATACATGTTCCTTTCATTATCTGAATCAGATGCCACCAACAAAAAGTTGATTTTCTTTTTGTTAGTTTGTGTTCTGTAGTTTCCACATTGCAGTGTTGCTCTTTTAAGACTTCTGAAAGTATGTTCCACACTCCCTCCCTCAGATTTTGGAAGGAACTTCAGATGCTTAAATCTTGGGTTGACTGTTGTAGCTATCTTCAGAAATGTCATTCCTTTGCATTTTTGTCAAATCTGCAGTGAAAGTGTTCTTAAAATGAGCAATGTGCTGGGTCATTATCAAAGACCTCTATAATGTGAAATATATGGCAGAATGCTGGTAAAATACAGAGCAGGAAACATACAATTCTCTCCCAGTGAGTTTAATGACAAATTTAATTAGCACATTTTTTAATGAGCATCATAAGCATGAAAGCATGTCCTCTGGAATGGTGGCCAAACCATGAAGGGGCATACAAATGTTCAGCATATGTGGCACATAAATACCTTGCAATGACAGCTATAAAAGTGCCATGCAAACATCTGTTCTCACTTTCAGGTGTAAATAAGAAGTGGGCAACATTATCTCCCATAAATGTAAACAAACTTGCTTCTTTAACAACTGGCTGAACAAGAAATAGGACTGAGTGGACTTGTAAACTCTAAAGTTTTATACTGTTACTTTTTTAGTGCAGTTACACATATTGAATTTTTTTGGTTCATTAGTTGTGCTTTTACTATAAAGAGATTGCGCTGCAGTACTTGTATAAAGTGAATTGAAAAATCTTTCATTTATCACTTTCAGTGCAAATATTTGTAATATAAATAATATAAAGTGAGCATGGTACACTTTGTATTTTGTGTTTTAATTTAAATTAATATAGTTGAAAATGTAGAAAACCATCCAATATAGTTTAAACATCAATTAGTATTTTAACAGTAAATACAATTATGATTAATTGTGATTAATTTTTTAATTATGATTCATTTTTTGTTAATAGAATGAGTTAACTGTGATTAATCAACAATCTCAAGAGAAGAGATACTTAGCTTTCTAAGGACTAGATCCAAAGTTCATTGGACTCAAAGGGAGTCTTTTTACTTATTTTCATAGTGAACATCAGGTTGGCCCCAAAGGTATAAAAGCATGTATTTCTAGTCTGGATTTATCATGAGGTGTCAGATCTTACAAATAATATTGGTCTAGAACTGAGAACTCAGAACTTTAGGTCCTGAAGGTTGTGGAATCCCCATCTCTGGAGATATTTAAGAGTAGGTTAGATAAATGTCTATCAGGGATGGTCTAGACAGTATTTGGTCCTGTCATGAGGGCAGGGGACTGAACTCGATGACCTCTCGAGATCCCTTCCAGTCCTAGTATTCTATGATTCTATGAATATGTAATTTTAGAAGCTATTTCCTTCTTTCTTGCAAATTTTGTAGTCAGTTGGTAGGCGTGTTTTATTGAACCAACAGCAATTATCTGAAACTTGCAAATATGAGTTCTTTAAAATTAGAGGGTTGGAAGGAAAGTGAATTTGAATCCCTAGATTTTAAATCATGCCTATGGTCTTGATTTCTGGTAGGATATATTCTAAAAGGAGACCTATTATTTGTTCCACGTTGTGTGGAGCCAGGACCTCATGAAAGTCATATTGTTGCAAAATTTTGGTCCAAATAGTTAACAAGAAAACAGGTTTTGTGTGGTTTCCACTATTTTAGATGTCTTAATCGGATCACCATTGACTCAAAATTGTTATTTGCTATCTGCCTGCTGTTTGGGATTGCAGATCTTAGCAAGTGCCCCTCCTGGCCTCACATAGGACTGCTGTGAGGAGAATCCAAGCCCCTGCTACTCTGGACCCCCTGGCTTTTCCAACCTGATGGAGCCTCAGAAGGATGTTTTTTCTGGCCTATTTCCAGGGCACTGACTATCTATCCTTTCTTGGAAATGGAGCTCCTTTGCCCTAGCCCCTCAGGACTAGGACTGATCCCCATGATATACCAGTGAGTTAAATACACCCCTCTCCCAGACCCTCCCCCAGAGGGGTGTGTATGATATATATTCTCCTGTGCTTTGAATGAAACCATAAACATCTTAAACACACCCTGTGCCTCACTGTCTCAGTCTTGAGAGTCCTTGAGGTACCATTTGGGTCCAAGAGATCATGCATGGAGTCCTCTGCCTCTTTAGGCATTATTTGCTGAATTGCTTCTCCCTTAGATTACAGAAAATGGCCCTTGTGGAACAGATCCTGACCTTTTTTAAAACATTCAGTCTCCTGTGTCAGGAGACATCCTTGCCAGGTTCTCTAGAAGAGCACAAAATTGTGTCAGGTAATTTCATTGCCAAGATGATTTCCACCTGGTTAAACCTGTTTCTCCAGGCAGGGACCAGTTTTTTTGGTGAGAGCAGGGGGGCCAATAGACTTGCTGGGTCCCTGAGCAAAATTAGGAAGGGGGGCATGGTTCCACGCACCAGGAAGGGGAGGGGCTAAGACAGCTAGCCCTCAGTGTTGCCTAGAGCATCTCATGCCTGGAGTGCACTGCATGGTGCTCTATCAATGATTTAAAGGGCCCAGGACTCTGTCCACTGCTGCTGCTTATCTGCAACCCTGGGACCTTTAAATCACTTGGTCTAATTGTGTGGTCCTCCTCCCCCCACCTCCAGTTTGGTGGGTCTGGTCTAGAGTGAATAGATTTATGATTGGGTCCTTAGAAACTACATTGAGAATGTATGGCATCCCCAAGATATTGATCAAGCTGATAGAAAACATCTACAGAAAGTTGATGAATGTGGTGAGAGTAGATGATAAGCTGATAGAATGCTATTGTCAGACTTGTTCAACTTGGTATTGGACCAAGTAATGACTATAGGACTGAGAGAGAAAATGAGAGATGCCATGTTACGTGGGAGGACAGTAAATTACCTTAGATTCACAGATAATATTGACCTCATAACTCTGACCAAGGAAAGCAGACAATTTAGACTGAAGATCAACACAGAAAGGATAAAAATGGCAATTGGGAGATGAAAGGGAGAAGTAAAGAACTAGAACAAGTGGAAAATATGTGTACCTTAGAAGTCTAGTATCAAAGAATGAGAATTGTGAAGATAACATAAAAAAGATTTTGACTAGCCATTCAGAAAACTCCAACATCTAGAAGGCAGAAGAGATTTCAATGGAAATCAGTGTGTGAGACAACTGTTGTACCAATACTGGTTAGAATGTTGTGTAATAAGAAAAGTTGATGAATAGTAAGTATGGGATGCTGAAATCAACTACCTGAGGGGAATTTTTAAAGTGTGAGTACTACAGAAAACTTAAAAAAAAAAAGATAAGTAAAAGACTAGGGCAAGAAATATTGCTATTACAGAAATTCAAGAAAGATTTATTGCAAATGGACATGTGTCAAGATCCAGAAAGGACACTACACATTGTTATATAACCCAGCCCTGGTCTACACTATGAAATTAGGTCACTTGTAAGGCAGCTTGTGTTAATCTAATTCTGTAGGCATCTACACCAGTGGTTCCAAGCGATATACCATTGTGGGCCGCATATGCAGCTTGTTATGTGTTTATGTGCGCTGCACTCACATAATATACTACCTGTATGACCATGAGAATGTCACATGGGCTGCAGCTGCATATTCTTTGGACTGTAGGCCTTGGATTGAGAACTTCTGGTCTACATTGTTGCCACCACAGATGTAACTCGCCCACCGCACTGGCTTAATAATCCATCTCTGTGAGAGGCATAGCACTTTTTTGATGTAAATCAACTGTTGCTGACTTTCAAAAGCTATACCACAATGCCCTTCATTGACGGTTTAATGGTTATGCTCCTAGTGAGGACAAGTACCATTGACACAAGGATTGGAGAGCTAATATGTAAACATAATTTAATTACTGTGGTGACTGTATGTAGACATTTCTTAGGTTGACTTAATTTTGTAGTGTAGACTTGCCCCCGGAGTACCTGGAACTAGGACTAGAGGAAGACCAAGGATGTAGTGGATAGACACATTGAAGAATACAAAGGTTTAAAGAAAAATGGAACCACAATGCTGGTACGCAACAGAAAGGAATGCAGAGACTTCATTTGGGGCTAAATTTGGCTCCATCACCACTGTTGAATTGACAGATGGAAATCAAAGGAAGACTCTCCTCCATTGTTACTCTTTTGCTATAGTCTTTGGTGTCTCAACCCAATATGGAGGCAAAAAGACCACAGAGATGGCAAAAGACTGCCCATTTGAAATTGACTTTACAGCCTGACACAGACGTACAAGATTCTTGGTCTCACACAGAATTCATAGAGTACATAAACATACTCTGAAGTTATCACAGTTGACTTGAGGTTGAGGCAGGTAGATGTGGTGGATAAAGGAAACTTTAGAGTGCCAGTCCCTTACAGTGTTTTCTGCATATAATTACAGTACTTCATTTTCCAGTCTGAGTCAGGCTCTTTCTATGGTAGCATAACACTGGTCTACAATTTTTTAAAGTCGTCTGCTTCAGAGATAAAGTGTGCTATTTATTATGTATTTTGATGTGCTGAATTCAAATATGACAATTAAAACAACTGATTGGGTACTGTTTCCAAGATATTTAAGTTTTTACATTTTACGTCTATGTATATTGTGTAGATAGTAGAGTTTTAATCATAAATTGTAAACCTAGGTCTTTTCATGTGTTTATGGTTGCTTTACATGATCATATTTCACCTGTCCTGTTTATGTAACACTTTAAAAATCAGCAAAAGGGTTATATAAATAAAATGTATTATGAAACAAAAGGCAAAAAACTATTATGTACATAGTTTAGTCCTCTTCAGTGTCTACTCGGCGCTTCTTGGCTTGTCTCTTGTATTCATTAAATGGAGCATCTCTTGTCACTGTCCAGCAATAGTCTGCAAGCATTGATGGGCTCCATTTGCCCTGATAGCGTTTCTCCATTGTTGCAATGTCCTGGTGAAATCGCTCGCCGTGCTCGTCGCTCACTGCTCCTCAGTTTAGTCCTCTTCAGTGTCTACTCAGCGCTTCTTGGCTTGTCTCTTGTATTCATTAAATGGAGCACCTTCCATGAAAAAGAATGGGACAAGATCCTTTTGATGGTCACGGAACATGGAAACCCTAACATCACCTGCCAGGAGATTCCACTGCTGTAGTCTGGAGCCCAACAGCTCTGCCTTACTCTTGGGTAGTTCCAAATCCCTGACAAGGTCATTCAGTTCACCTTGTGTTATGAGGTGTGGTTCAGAGGAGGAGGATGGGAGAAAATGTGGGTCCTGTGCCATTGATGGTTCAGGACCAGAAGTTTCATCCTCTTCCTCTTCCTCTTCCTTGTCTGACTCAAGTGAGAATGATTCTGGTGCATCAGGAACCGGCAGTCCTTCTCCGTGGGGTACTGGGCGTATAGCTGATGGAATGTTTGGATAATGCACAGTCCACTTTTTCTTCTTTGACACACCTTTCCCAACTGGAGGCACCATGCAGAAGTAACAATTGCTGGTATGATCTGTTGGCTCTCTCCAAATCATTGGCACTGCAAAAGGCATAGATTTCCTTTTCCTGTTCAACCACTGGCAAAGATTTGTTGCACAAGCGTTGCAGCATATGTGTGGGGCCCACCTCTTGTCCCGATCTCCAATTTTGCAGCCAAAATAAAGGTGATAGGCTTTCTTAACCATAGTGGTTATACTACGCTTTTGTGATGCAAACGTCACTTCACCACAAACATAGCAGAAGTTATCTGCACTGTTCACACAAGTACGAGGCATCTCTGCTCACTTTGGCTAAACAGAAATGTGTCCCTTTGCAAAATCAAACACTGACAAATAAGAGAGCACGACACTGTGTGATTTCTAGAGCTGATATAGGACAATTTGTTCAGCAGAGTGATGTAAGCTTCGTTATAATTGCATCATCCATGACTTCTAGGAATAACATGATGCAATTCATATCATATATGACGCAATACCAGCTTCAGATTGCATCATTCATTGTTTTGCCTAAAAAGCAAGTACTGTCCAAATCCAGTCATAGATTTATTCATAGATCCAGTCAAAGATATATTTTAGTCATTTCTGATTTAAATTGAGATCCCTTCCCTTTATAATTCACTTATCCTCCGCCATTCCCAAGTCAAGGGTCGTATATACTGACCCAATAGCATATCTTGAAAACCAGAGCCAATCAACAATTTTAAGCATCATTTTCGTTCTCAGTGACCCAGAATTAGTAACGTTTGACTACATTTATTTCAGAAGCATTTTGGCTGTAGAGCAGTGTAATCATTGGAGTGTGTTTTTTTTAATTTCTGCAACTTGGTTTTGTGCAGAGATCTTAGTGTCCATTAATATCATAGCAGAAACATTTAGGTATTGGGGTCTTGTACTTATATGTACACTTGTAAATGTTGTCTTCATTGGCCATTGTTTAAGCTTTCTTAAGGTGAAAAATTCCTAAAATTAGGGAGAACAAATTTTTATCCAAATGCTGGCTGCTACCTCTATTTTACATTTCTTATGATACACAGGCTTTTATCAAAGGCCTGGATACAAAAACAATTTTACACTATAGGAGCAGGCAGTGTTCAAAGTCCAAATCAAAATTTTGTGGATTGAACTGTCTAATTATAATGGTGAAAAATGCCAAAAGGTTAGCTACTTCCTTCCTCCTTTCCTTTAGTATGCTACTGGATTATGATATTGTGGAAGCCCAATTACAATACTGCCAACTCCTGCAATTTCATCATGAGTCTCCTAATTGATATTTTACTTGAAGCCCCAGTTCCTGGAGACAAGTGATCATATGAAAATCTCTGCTTTTTTCCTTTTTCCTTTTTTCTTTCTTTTTTGTTTTTTAATCTGGGTGCGTATTTCTTAGCCCTCATGGTTGCAAAGACAAACTTGAAAACATGACCAAACTGCACTTTAAAGGCTCAAAAGCCAGAAGGAAAAGAGGGGAAAAACAAACCCTCAGATGAACTCAAAATATCATAAGCACGTCTCATTTTGGTGAACATCTGCCTGTCCACAGAGACAGTGGATGGATACACAACCCCCTCTTCCATTACTCTCCTAACCACAATGAAGCAGGAACACCAAGTAAGCCATTTTCTAGGCTCCAGATTGCTTTAATTTGGCTCTGTTTCATAAATGTATGGGACTGAGTGACCTAAACTAAAGTATATTTTCCACTCTAATTTTTCTGATATTATGGTTCTTCACAGCATTGGTTAGTATTTCATTTCTATCTAACTAAAAGTCTATTGTCAGACGTCATGAATGAGGAGTAAGAATCTCCTCACTACAAAATACATATCCTTTCCCATTTCCAGATGAAGAAAAATTCACTAATTAGATGGCTGATCTGAGTGAGCTCTGCCTTCCCTCTAGTCCTTTAGTAGAAATATTATCTGCTTAAATGGCCAGGTAGGAAATAGTAAGTCCAAATGGTATAATTTGAATGCCTTTTGGAAGAATAAGATTTTTAACAAAACAGGGCATGAAATTATGGTTGAATAAGTTTGCTCTCAGCTACAGGTGCCTCTGTTTTCAAGTCAGCACTTTTTAATAAATACAGAATTAATAATATTCCACTTGTATCCAGTATTTCCAGCTATCCTTGTGACAGCTAGTACTCTGTCTTAATTAGTAATATTTCTAGTTCACCTAAAGTAGCTGAAGGGTTCTCCTGGGATCTCTTCTTGGGGACAATTTTGTTTAATCTTATTATTAATGATAATAAATTTTTACTTACTTGGATTATCATCTGTACACCAATGATTTCATTATTTAAACAAATAATTATTACACATTACATTTCCATTTACTGCATGACAATAACAAATCATAGTTATGGCTTATTCAAAGCAAATTAGTTCTAAAACACTAATAAAATTAATTGCAAGATGTTTGATTGGAAACCAGAGCTAGTTAAAATAGGAGCTCTTTATCATGGTCTTTGATAATGCATTACTTACTAGAATAAAGCTACCAGCATTAAATATTGTAGTGATTGTTAGCAAACAAAGAGTAATTGAAACTTGGTTGCTAAGAGACATTATTTCTCATTGTTGACAATCATGATGTTCTTTGATTGCCGCTGCTATTGTTCATTACACAAGCGGAATGTTTTGCATAACACTATGACTACATGCTTTGGATTCCAGTTGCTGTTTGTGTGTGATACCACTGCAGTTTACTTAACCTTCATTCACAATGGCATGCTTTGTGAAGATCTTTGAGTTAACATTTTTTTTTGTGATGCCCTTATGAAATGTAAATTGAAACTGGAATTGCATTGCAAGATTATAGATTGTGATAGGGCCATCCCTAATGAGGTGGGGAGCCTGGGGCAACCCCCTCCTCCATCCTGTCTAGCTTATTCCTTCCTCTGCTCTGCTCCCCTCCACCCAATTGCGCCACTTTCCTGAAGTGCCCTCCCCAGAGTGACACAACCCGGAGGATTAACTGGGGGACCTGACACAAGGCAACACCAGGGATTAGCTTCTTTCCCCCCTCCCCCCACCTCCCAGTCACCATGGCGGCAGAAGATATGAAAGTAGAGCAACTCAGCAGCCTGTTCCACTCCACCGCCATTTCTCTTGAGTCCTGTGTTGCTCGGGGAGAGTGGAAGGGCTGGGGCCATGTGATGTGGAGAAGGTGTGAGGGGGGTATGTGGGGGAACCCAAATTAGTAATTTAAAATTTGGTGGGAGCGTTGGGGTGGTGCCCCTCTGTACAGGGGCTGGAGCACGCTATGTAATTTTGTAGTCCCAAAGGGGTAGCCATGTTAGTCTGTAACTTGAGTGGTCCTGTAGCATCTTAGAGACAAACAAATATGTATTATAGTATCATGATCTTTAATGGCCACAATCCACTACTACAGGTGAGTGGAGCAAAAGAGAGAAAAACCCAAATGTAAAGAAAAAGAAGGGAGAGAGGGAGGGGAAAAAAGACCTGTCAATTATAGCACCCATACTAAATGAGGCTAATTGAGTGGGCTATAAGTGTCCCATACTTAGATTTAGATGTCATTTGGGTGTTGAATATAACGACCCTTCCGGATCATGTCTTTGTTCAATCCCTGAGAGAGAGTGTCAAATCTGCATATGAAGGCCAGTTCTGCAGTCTCTCCCTGCAGTTGGTTCATGAAATTAATTTTGGTTAGATTTTAAGGGTATGTCTAAACTACAGCAGTAATTCGAACTAACTTAATTCGAATTAGTTAATTCGAACTAAGCTAATTCGAACTAGTGCATCTAGACCTAAAAACTAATTCGAATTAGCGTTTTGCTAATTCGAACTAGCATGTCCACATTGAGTGGACCCTGAACCGAAGTTAAGGCTGGCCGGAACCAGGACTTAGAGTGTGGAGCTGCTGCCTGAGGCTAGCCGAGGGCTGTGCTTAAAGGGACCCGACCCCCACCCCGGACAGACAGTTCTCAGGGTTCCCCGCTTCCTTGTCTACCTCGATGAGGGACAGCAAAGCAGTCCTGTCTTGGAGTGCCCTGAGTGCCCACACTCGACACATCAGAGCACTCAGCCATCAGCCCGGCTGCAATTGCCGCAGGCTGCCATCCGGGGGTGTCAACTGGGGGGCTGTCAGGATCCAGGAGGCCCTGCAGGAGAGCTTCCACCCTGAGGAGCCCGCAGAGCCACCCCAGTCCTCCCCATCAGGGGCTCGTGCCCCATTCCTCCCTCACGTCCTTCCACTTACCCCTCCCTAGCCCCCCTTCCTGGTGTAAAAAATAAAGGACGCGTGTTCAAAAATAGAAACTCTCTTTATTTAACAAAACTGGGGGTGGGGGGATTAACCTCTGGGGAGACTAGGAAAAGGAGGTGGGAGAGGGGAAGAGAGAGGGTGGGAGAGGGGAGGTGGAAACCTGGGAGGAGGGAGCTGTAAGGGGAAGAAGGAGGAGGGGAAGTATAAAACTATGGTATGCCATATCTTCAGTATTGTGTAGAGATGTGGTCTCCTCACCTCAAAAAAGATATTTTGGCCTTGGAAAGGGTTCAGAAAAGGGCAACTACAATGATTAGGGGTTTGGAACAGGTCCCATATGAAGAGAAGCTAAAGAGACTGGGACTTTTCAGTTTAGAAAAGAGGAGACTGAGGGGGGATATAATAGAGGTATATAAAATCATGAGTGGTGTGGAGAGGGTGCATAAAGAAAAGTTCTTCATTAGTTCCCATAATATAAGGACTAGAGGACACCAAATGAAATGAATGGGTAGCAGGCTTCAAACTAATAAAAGAAAGTTCTTCTTCACAAAGCAAATAGTCAACCTGTGGAACTCCTTGCCACAGGAGGCTGTGAAGGCTAGAACTATAACAGAGTTTATAGAGAAGTTAGTTAAAGTCATGGAGGTTGGGTCCGTGGAGTGCTATTAGCCAGGGGGTAGGAATGGTGTCCCTGGCCTCTGTTTGTGGAAGGCTGGAGATGGATGGCATGAAACAAATGGCTTGGTCATTGTCTTCGGTCCATCCCCTCCAGGGTACCTGGTGTTGGCTGCTGTTGGCAGACAGGCTACTGGGCTAGATGGACCTTTGGTCTGACCCAGTACGGCCATTCTTATGTTCTTATGTTCTAAGCTCAGGGCTCAGGATTGGGGGTCTCACTGGACCAAGTTGATTTTCATGCAAACCTGCTCCTGGGTTCACATGTGGCCTTTGGTGGCCAGGCTGGCAGCTATCCTGCCCTAGACGGCCTCATTCCTGTGCCTAGTGTGGAGGTCGTGGACGTTGGAGGTCTCCCCCCAAACCTCGATGAGGTCCACGATCTCCACATTAGACCAGGCGGGCACCCGCCTCTTGTGGCCCCGGGCAGGCTCCTGGGAGCCGCCAGCCTGGTCCTGGGAAGAGGCGGAGGGCTGGGTGGCAGCGGGTGGCTGGCTCATGCCGTGCCAGGTGCAGGGTCTGCTGGCTGGGTGCTGGCAGGCTTGCACCTGGCATGGGCACTGTAGCCAGACCGTGCCCCTTTAAGGGCTCTGGGGCTGGGAGGGGGGCAGAAGAGTTTTCCTGGCTTGGCCCAGAGTAGCCACCAGGGCAAGCTGGGAAGAGCTAGCCTCCAACTAGTTCGAATTAAGTGGCTACACAGCCCTTAATTCGAACTACTTAATTCGAACTAGGCGTTAGTCCTCGTAGAATGAGGTTTACCTAGTTCGAATTAAGCGCCCCGCTAGTTCGAATTAAGTTTGAACTAGCGGTTTGCATGTGTAGCGCCTATGAAAGTTAATTCGAACTAACAGCTGTTAGTTTGAATTAACTTTGTAGTGTAGACATACCCTAAGATCTTCAATACAACATAATACTGATTGGAGCCTCAAGGCCCTACTGAAACATAAATATCTAATAATAATACTTCGGTCCTCAAGGTAGAAATCATCAGAATAGTTTTCATTCCCCTTTATTGCATGCACCATAGTGGATTCTGACTCTAGGTTAATGGTTTCCAATAGCTAAGGACTTTAACTTGGGCTGAGGAATAGAGTGGGAAGTAAGCCTATATCTTCTAAACATTACAAAGTTCCCACTTCCATCCCCACTTTATATTCTTTCCCGTTTTCAATCTATTTTTTTCATGCCAGCTTCTTAAGATGTCTAGCTGATTCTTTTCATCCAGCCATGAAAAGAGAAGGATACCCTTTGATTCAAGAAGAGGTCCCCAGCTAATAAGTACAGTACTGTGAGAGGAATATTATAAAAGGGTAGCTGATCCTGGAAAAGAAGCACATGCAGTGTTTTTGCAAGGCACTGTATCCACTGGCCACAACAAAAAAACATACATAGTTGGCAATATATTATGTTGTTACTGCATTCAGTTTTTCCAATAACAAAATCTTTTATTTTTGCACTTCATTTTCACGAGCATAGCTTTGCCCCTTTCCATGTTGAAAGCATATTGATTTGCTTGCTGCATGGGTACTGTGGCTAAAAATTGACTAATTCTTGGTTTACTCAGATGATACTAAACTGTTCAAGATAGTAAAGAACAAAGCAGACTGTGGAGAGCTTCAAAAAGATTTCACAAAAGTTGGTGATTGGGCAACAAAATGGCAAATGAATTTTAATGTTGATAAGTGCAGAATAATGCACATTGGAAAAAATAATCCCAACTATACATACAAACTGGCGAACAGGAGCAGCTAACAGGGAATTTGGAGAGGGAGTTCTCCAGGTAAAGGAGGAGTAAATACGGGATGCTTGTGGTAAGTGGCTGTCTGTAGTGTGTGTGTGTGTGGGGTGGGAGGGGGGGTTACTTGCTGTGTGCTGAGCTTGTGTTTGTCTGTTTGTTTGGTTTGTTTGTTTGAAGGAGCTTCTAAAAGGTTTGAAATCTCGAAGCCTCTGTTAATTGGCTGAGCCTCAGTCGGGGGGGGGGGCTACCAGGGCTTTATAAGCTGTGAGTCAGCGACCAGGGAGGTTGCGAACAGGAGCAGCTGAGAGGGAGTTTACAGGGGGAGGTTAGAGGGCGCTGGTGACTTCTGACCTTCTTTAAGCATAACTTTTATAATAATCTATATTCCAGACATTTAATAAGTAGCCCAGTTTATACTTAAACTTATTCATAAGAAAAATGGAGACAGAAGCCCAGCAGCAGAGTGGGCGCTATCCTGTTTATTGCGTCGAGTGTAACATGTATAATTACCTGCCCTGTGGGCGGGTGGCGTATGTGTGCACCCGTTCCAAGGAGCTCCTGACCCTCAGAGACCGAGTTCGGGCTTTGGAGGCCAGGGTGGCTGAACTGGAGGAGCTAAGGGAGTTAGAGCTATGTTGATGAGACTTTCCGGGACACTGTAGTACTGTCCCACCTCCAGTCTGAGAGCCTCCTTGCTCTTAAAGAGGATGAAAGTCTCAAGGGAACAGAGCATTCAATGGGAGCAGAGGGAAACCATCCCGTAGTTGGGACCCTCCTCCCAGAGGATGTTGCGGTATCCTCTTGCACTGAGGATACCTCTGAGGGGGAGGGAACGCCAGTTGTTAGGAAGAGGCAGGTGTTAGTAGTGGGTGATTCGATCGTTAGAAACATAGATGGTTGGGTTTGTAATAACCGGGAGAACCGTATGGTCACTTGCCTGCCTGGTGCGAAGGTTGCGGATCTCTCGAGGCATCTAGATAGACTTATGTGTAGTGCTGGGGAGGAGCCGGTGGTCGTGGCACATGTAGGTACCAATGACATAGGGAAGGGTAGGAGAGATGTCCTGGAGGCCAAATTTAGGTTGTTAGGAAAGAGACTGAAATCCAGGACCTCTATGGTGGCATTCTCGCAAAGGCTTCCAGTTCCACGCGCAGGGCTAGGTAGGCAGGCAGAACTTCAGAGTCTCAATGTGTGGATGAGACAATGGTGTAGGGAAGAGGGTTTTAGATTTATTAGGAACTGGGGGCACGTTTGGGAGAGGGGGAGCCTATACAGGAAGGATGGGCTCCACCTAAACCAGGGTGGAACCAGACTGCTGGCACTAAACATTAAAAAGGCCGTAAAGCAGTTTTTAAACTAAGAGATGGGGGAAAGCCGATTGGTGCGGAGATGCACGTAAATCAGATGGAGACTTCTCTTAGAGGAGAATCCATTGATAGAGATTCTCTAAGCTGTAGTCAGAAAGAGAGGAGGGGAGAGGACAAACCATGGGCCAGAGCAGACAAACAACCGCATATAAAGGAATCCAATGCATCAGGGAAGGGCAGACAAATAAGCAGTGGCAAATTTTTAAAGTGCTTCGACACAAATGCTAGGAGTCTGACTAATAAGATGGGTGAACTAGAGTACCTAGTATTAAAGGAGGAGATTGACATAATAGGCATCACTGATGGAATGAGGAAAATCTGTGGGACACAATCATACCGGGATATAAAATATATCGGAAGGATAGAGCAGGCCGTGTGGGTGGCGGAGTGGCACTGTATGTGAAAGATAATGTAGAATCAAATGAAATAACAATATTAAATAAATCAACGTTCAATAGAATCGCTATGGATAGTAATTCCATGCTCCAATAATAGGAAATTAGCAGTAGGGATATATTATCAACCACCTGACCAGGACAGCGATACTGACATTGAAATGCTGAGGGAGATTAGAGAGGCTACCAAAATAAAGAACTCTATAATAATGGGGGATTTTAATTATCCCCATATTGACTGGATACATGTCACCTCAGGAAGAGAAGCAGAGATAAAATTTCTCAATGGCTTAAATGACTGCTTCTTGGAGAAGCTGGTACAGGAACCCACAAGGGGAGAGGCAATTCTCGATTTAGTCCTGAGTGGAGCGCAGGATCAGGTCCAGGAGATATCCATTACAGGACCGCTTGGGAATAGTGACCATAATATAATAACATTTAACATTCCTGTGGTGGGAAGAACACCTCAGCAGTCCAGCACTCTGGCATTTAATTTCAAAAAGGGGAATTACACAAAAATGAGGAGGTTAGTTAAACAGAAATTAAAAGGCACAGTGACTAGAGCCAAATCCCTGCAAGCTGCATGGAAACTTTTTAAAGACACCATAATAGAGGCCCAACTTAAATGTATACCCCAAATAAAAAAACATAGTAAGAAACCTAAAAAAGAGTCACCATGGCTTAACCACCATGTAAAAGAAGCAGTGAGGGACAAAAAGGCATCTTTCAAGAAGTGGAAGTCCAATCCCAGTGAGATAAATAGAAAGGAACACAAACACTGTCAAATCAAGTGTAAAAATGTAATAAGAAAAGCAAAAAAAGATTTTGAGGAACAGCTATCCAAAAACTCAAAAAGAAATAACAAAATGTTTTTTAAGTATATTAGAAGCAGGAAGCCTGCTAAAAAACCTGTGGGTCCCCTAGACGATCGAGCTATAAAAGGAGCAATCAAGGATGATAAAGCCATTGCGGAGAAACTAAATGATTTCTTTGCTTCAGTCTTCACAGCTGAGTACGTTAGGGAGATTCCCAAATCTGCACCGTCCTTTGTGGGTGATGAATCTGAGGAACTGTCCCGGATTGAAGTGTCATTAGAGGAGGTTTTGGAACAAATAGAAAAACTTAATGTCAACAAATCTCCGGGACCGGATGGCATTCATCCAAGGGTTCTGAAAGAACTCAAATGGGAAATTGCTGAACTATTATCTGTGGTTTTTAACCTATCCTTTAAATCAGCTTCCGTACCTAATGACTGGAAGGTAGCTAACGTGACACCAATATTTAAAAAGGGCTCTAGAGGCGATCCTGGCAATTACAGACTGGAAAGTCTAACTTCAGTACCGGGCAAATTAGTCGAAACAATAGTAAAGAATAAAATTGTGAGGCATGTAGAAAAACATAATTTGTTGGACAAAAGTCAACATGGTTTCTGTAAAGGGAAATCATGTCTTACTAATCTATTAGAGTTCTTTGAAGGGGTTAACAAACATGCAGACAAGGGGGATCGAGTAGATATAGTATACTTAGATTTTCAGAAAGCCTTTGACAAGGTCCCTCACCAAAGGCTCTTGTGTAAATTACATGGCGATGGGATAAGAGGGAAGGTCCTTTCATGGATTGAGAACTGGTTAAAAAACAGGAAACAAAGGGTAGGAATAAATGGTAAATTTTCAGAATGGAGAGGGGTAACTTAGTGGTGTCCCCCAAGGGTCAGTCTTGGGACCAATCCTCTTCAACTTATTCATAAATGATCTGGAGAAAGGCGTAATCAGTGAGCTGGTAAAGTTTGCGGATGATACCAAACTGTTTAGGATAGTCAAGACGGAAGCAGACTGTGAGGGACTCCAAAAAGATCTCACCAAACTGAGTGATTGGGCAACAAAATGGCAAATGAAATTTAATGTGGATAAGTGTAAAGTAATGCACATCGAGAAGAATAACCCCAACTATACGTATAGTATGATGGGGGCTAATTTGGCTATGACAAATCAGGAAAGAGATCTTGGAGTTATCGTGGACAGTTCTCTGAAAACTTCCACACAGTGTGCAGCGGCGGTCAAAAAGGCAAATAGGATGCTAGGAATTATTAAGAAAGGGTTGGTATAAGACACAGAATATCTTACTGCCACTGCATAAAACTATGGTACGCCCACATCTTGAATACTGTGTACAGATGTGGTCTCATCACCTCAAAAAAGATATTTTGGCCTTGAAAAGGGTTCAGAAAAGGGCAACTACAATGATTAGGGGTTTGGAACGGATCCCATATGAAGAGAGGTTAAAACGACTGGGACTTTTCAGTTTAGAAAAGAGGAGACTGAGGGGGGGATATGATAGAGGTATATAAAATCATGAGTGGTGTGGAGAGGGTGAATAAAGAAAAGTTACTTATTAGTTCCCATAATAGAAGAACTAGAGGACACCAAATGAAGTTAATGGGTAGCAGGTTTAAAACTAATAAAAGAAAGTTCTTCTTCACACAGCACATAGTCAACCTGTGGAACTCCTTGCCAGAGGAGGCTGTGAAGGCAAGGACTATAAAAGAGTTTAAAGAGAAGCTAGATAATTTCATGGAGGTTAGGTCCATAAAAGGCTATTAGCCAGGAGATAGAAATGGTGTCCCTGGCCTCTGTTTGTCAGAGGCTGGAGAGGGATGGCACGAGACAAATGGCTTGGTTATTGCCTTCGGTCCACCCTCTCTGGGGCACCTGGTGCTGGCCACTGTCGGCAGACAGGCTACTGGGCTAGATGGACCTTTGGTCTGACCCAGTACGGCCGTTCTTATGTTCTTATGTAACTAATTTAGTTAAAACCACTCGAGAGAGATCTTGGAGTCATTGTTTCTCTGAAAACATCCACTCAACATGCAGCGGCAGTCAAAAAAGAAAACAGAATGTTAGAAATCATTTTTAAAAGATAGAGAATAGGACAGGGTATGTCTACACATCAAAGTAATTTCGAAATAACAGCTGTTATTTCGAAATAACTTTCCTAGCATCTACACAAGCCAACCGCTATTTTGAAATTAAATCGAAAAGGTGGAAAGCTTATTTCGAAATTGGTAAACCTCATTCCATGAGGAATAACACCAATTTCGAAATTGCTATTTCGAAATAAGTGCTGTGTAGACACTTATTTCGAAATAAGGGGCCTCCAACCCTTCCCAGGGTGCCCTGGTGGCCACTCTGGCCTCAACCAAAAAAACTCCTCTCCCTCCCCCCACCCCCAGAGCCCTTAAAGGGGTAGGCTCTGGCCACAGTGCCTGTGCCAGTTCCAAGCCTGCCAGCCCAGAGCCAACAGTCACTGTTCCTGACCCAGTGGCCCCAAAACATGAGCCAGCAAGCTACTGGCAGACAGCCCTCCAGCTCTCCAGCTCTCCCCAGGAGCAATCTGCCAGCTCCCAGGAGCCTGCCAGGGCCCGGAGAAGGCAGGTGCCTTCGTGGTCCAGGGCGGAGATCATGGACCTTATTCAGGTTTGGAGGGATGCCCCCAACCTCCATGATCTCTGCACTAGACAGGGGAATGCAGCCATCTATGGCAGGATAGCTGCCGGCCTGGCCACCAAAGGTCACATGCGAACCCAGGAGCAGGTTCGCATGAAAATCAAGTTGGTCTGATGAGACCCCTAACACTGAGCTTCCCCTCCCCCTTCTTCCCCTTGCTTCCCCCTTCCAGCTCCCTCCTCCCAGGTTTCCCCCTCCCCTCTCCCACCTCCTTTCCCCAGTCTCACCAGAGTTTCATCCCCCCTCCCAGTTTTATTAAATAAAGAGAGTTTGTGTTCATGAAAATACATGTATTTTATTTGACATTGGGAAGGGAGGTTAGGGAGGGGTAAGTGGAAGGACATGAGGCAGGAATGAGGCACAAGCCCCCAGTGGGGCAGACCAGGGAGGCTCTTAGTGCTCCTCAGGGTGGAAGCTCTCCCCCAGGGCCTCCTGGATACTGACAGCCCCCCGATGGACCTCGCGGAAGGCAGCCTGCAGAAAGTGCAGCTAGGCTCACAGCAACGCGTCCAAGAGAAGCACCAGAGTGCCCAGGGGCAGCTCTGGCTCCATGTTGCAGAATGCTGTGATGTCCCGACTGAGGGCAACCAGAGCGTGCAGAGAAAAAAATGCTTTGCTGTCCCTCATTGAGGTAGGCAAGCAAGCAGGGAAACCTGAGAACCGGCTGTCGGGGGGTGGGGGGTCCCTTTAAACACAGGCCTCAGATAGCCTCAGGCAGCAACCACACAAAGTAACTCCTGACGTGATGCCCTGCAGAAACTGGTTCTGGCCGGCCTTAAATACGATTCAGTGTCCACTCAGTGTGAACACGCTATTTCAAAATAGCCAAATGCTATTTCAAAATGCATTTTGTGTGTAGGCGCGTTATTTCGAAATATCTTATTTCGAAATAACTATTTTGAAATTAGATATTTTGAAATAACGCTGTAGTGTAGACGTACCCATAGAGAATATCTTATTGTCTCTTTATAAAACCATGGTATGCCCATGTTGAATACTGTGTACAAATGTGGTTGCGTCATCTCAAAAAAGATATCTTGGCACTGGAAAAGATTCAGAAAAGGGCAACAAAAATGATTAAGAGTTTTGAATGAGTTGCCATATGTTGGAAGACAGGACTCTGGGTTAGATGGACCTTTGGTCTGACCCAGTATGGCTGCCCTTATGTTCTTATATACTATCTATAATATGTGTGTAGTCCCCTTACTAAAGGTGCCTCTGCTTATTCTCTGGGAAGATCCTGTGTGCTGCAGTCTAGCCCCAGAGACTACAATTCCCATGAGCGCTGGAGGAAACCAGGAAGGAAGTGACTTTTGTTAGGGGGATGGGAGTCTCTCCACGTGTGTGGAGGAAGACTCAGCAGTCTGTGGACTCTTCCCTCTGTTTTTGGAGCAGAAAGGGAGCCAGGCTGCTGTGGAGGAGTTCGATCCAGTTCAGGAGCTGTTATGTTGCAGTTACAGACTGGGACAGCGAGCCTTTAGAACTGGGATCTAGCAGGCTGCTTCTGATTGCCCTAGCGGGGAGGCCCTTTGGCTGTACTTGTGGCTAGAAGCTACTCTGCATCCAGCACACAGAAGGAGACTGTGAGTAACTGGGCATCTTTGGCAAAAGGCTGCCTGGGACAAACCTCAGAGATACAGACTAACTCTGGGTTAAAAAAACAACAAAAAATGGTCTGGTAGCACTTTATAGACTAACGAAACATGTAGATGGTATCATGAGCTTTCGTGGACACAGCCCACTTCTTCAGATGACCGGAGTTAACTCCAGTCATCTGAAGAAGTGGGCTGTGCCCACAAAAGCTCATGATACCATCTACATGTTTCATTAGTCTATAAAGTGCGACCGGATCATTTGTTGTTTTTTTCTGTAACAGACTAACTCGGCTACCCCCTGAAGCTCTGGGTTTAAAGAGAGGCAGAGAGGCTAATCCAGTGAACCAGAGCTGCTGCATAGCTTGGACCCACATACACACTACCTACAGAGAATCTCCATTACAGCAGCAGTTCTTCAAGCGCGCCCACTCAAGCAAGAGTCTGGGACTCTGAGTCCAGGGGTGTGCACACTCTAGGGTGGGATAAATATTAGCAGTACAAATGGCAGCTAGATAAGTTCCTTTTTCTTCTGTGTACTTTGTTAATTGATGTTATTCACTGTTAATTTGTTAAATCCTGTTTCTTTAAGTTAAGTAAAGGTTATTCATTCTAATGCAATCTATTAGATGTATATTATTTATAATTTGTAATTGTTGTTCTCGAGTTAGATCCAGTTTATTTCTGGAATAAGTTTATTCCTGGAGGTTCCCAAGGCACACCAGTAAGTGTGTACAGGGCCAGCCAGGTAGAGGCACCGCCATTGTACATTTTTTATGAGCAAGGGACTGCAGCAAGGAGGTGGATAGGTTTTCCCCAACCAAACAACATCACCACTGGGGTACTCAGGATCTCCTTTTATGTCAAGACCATCAGGCGCCCAGGCACACCTGTGAGTGTGACCTGCTTCTGAGTAACCCAGGGAGGAAAAAGGGGGTTACATGTGTATATATTTTTCTCTCTTTTCATGTGTTTTAATATGGTGGGAATAGCAATAATTTTTTAAGTTGGTTGCAGGAATTTGATGTGGAGGTATTTTAGAATGCTATTGAAAAAAAGCCTATTTAGTATCAGTCAGATTCCTGGTGAAACATTTTAGGAGAAGAGTGATAAAATCATTGAGACTTGTCACTAACCAATGCAGGCAGCAAACTTAATTCAGCTAGCAGGTTAAAACTTAAACAGGGTTAGGTGCAATTTATATGATGTGAATCATTTTGCTACATATTTAAAAGAACTGGCATTCTCATAAAAAAAATTTGTTCTCCTAAGATTCCAGCTTAATTCTGCATGCAGAATGTGGCAGAGTACCATCCAAGAATCGAGTTACAAATGCTGAAAAACTGTCATCTGGAGGGAATTACTCTGTGTGTTAAAATCAGACTACCTGACTCCATAGGGACTTCCTTCTTTTTTTTTCTTGTAAGAATAAAGGCATAAAATCCAGTAGCACAGGAACATTGAGAATATTATCTATGTACGGAGAGTAGACTCCGGTCAGGGTTGGTGACTTCATGACAACTGTTTCAATCCTTTTTATTCAAATAAAAAAAAAGCCAGGTGTTCAGCACTCTGAAAAATATCAAGCTGGTGTGTGACTACAATAAAAGAGTAGCAGTGTCAGTAGGAAAAGATCTAGTTTTAATTCTATGCTAGATAGGTTCTTATTACCATAGTATCTAAGCTGCTTCTATTAAGTGCATTAAATGATGTGAATAACATCTGTCATGTGGTTGGTTCGGTCTCTTGTCTACTCCCTAGAAGGAAAATTAGATAGAATGAAGAGTTTTCTTCTTGGTATTTTTTAAATGTACTTGGTGCACTTTGGAGGAAGCTAGGTGTAAGGAAAGATGTCTTGGAGAGAGGAAGGTGTCAGGTTTGTGATACTCTCTATGGTGCCACAGAACTACTGATTGTTTTTATATTGCCATGTCACTGCTACAGTTCTATCAACAGCAGATGTGCGAGGAGCACATATGTAGATAAGAGACAGGCATTTTTACTATTCTGTTACCTAGGCCTAGGTCTGTGTCCTGTGTCTTCCTTGCACTCTCACTGTTGCTACTAATGGAAGTGCCGGTGTGAGGACATTTTCTGGAAAAATGCTAATATCACAGACTTGGGTCCTAGTCTTGTCAACATCTAGACATATGTTTAACTTAACAGAGCCAAGTAATTCCACTGATGTCAAGTATAAAGTTAAATGTGAGAGAGGTAATTATAGTATTGTGGTCTCCCTGTTGTGTGCTATGGCACAACCTGTAGCATCAAACTGTTGAACCAATGTTTGGATGTCAGAGTCCCAACCAGCCATGGAAATAATTACTTTCCAAAAAGTGACTCCCTCCAGATCCTCTTTAGGTGAACAGTAGGCCCAGCTCCATTAATTTAACAATTGAACACTGAAGGTATGTTTCAATCTAAAGGTGACTGCCCAGCTCACATTATGTGAGACTGTCTGATGTCATTGTCCAAGGAAATGTTGGAGTCATTGTGGATAGTTCTTTGGAAACATTCACTCCATGTGCAACAGCAGTCAAAAAAGCAAATAGACTGGTAGGAATCATTTAAAAAGGGATAGAGAGTATCTTCTTGCTTCTGTATAAATCCACGGTACTCTCAGATCTTGAATACATATGCAGATACGGTCATCTCATCTCAAAAAAGGTATCTTGGCATTGAAAAAGTTCAGAAAAGGGCAACAGAAATGATTAGGGTTTTGGAATGGTTGCCATATGAGGAGAAATTAATAAAATTGGGACTTTTCAGTTTAGAAAAGAGGAGACTAAGGGGGGGGGGGATATGATAGAGGTCCATAAAGTAATGACTGGTGTGGTGAAAGTAAATAAGGAATAGTTATTCACTTGTTCACATAACACAAGAAATAGGGGTCTCCAAATGAAATTAATTGGCTGAAGATTTAAAACAAACAAAAGGAATTATTTCTTCACACAACACACGGTCAACCTGTGAAATTCTTTGCCAGAGGATGTTGTGAAGACCAGGACTTTAATAGGGTTAAAAAAAAAACTAGATAAATTCATGGAGGATAGGTCTATCAATTCCTATTATGCAGGATGGATAGGAATAGTTTCCCTAGCCTCTTTTCAGAAGCTGAGAATGCATGACAAAAGAGGGATCACTTGATGATTACTTCTTTTGTTCCTTCTGGGGCACCTGGCATTGGCCACTGTTGGAAGACAGGATATTGGGCTAGATGGACCTTTGGTCTGACCCAGTATATCTATCTATCTATTAGTCCTTTGGGCTCCTAATGAAGCATAGGGCCTCCACAGTCATTCTCCATCTCTTGCAATCCTTAGCGATAGTCTTGATTTGATCCCATGTTAAGCCAGCTGCTTTTACTTTATCCAGGAAGCTTTGTCTCCATGTTTGTTTGGAACGTCCCCTTTTCCTCTTTCCCTTTGGATTCCATTCTAACGCTTGTCTCATGATACATTCCTCACAGTCCTTACGCAGGATGTGGCCTGCCCATCGCCGTTTTCTCTTCTTAATCTGAACTTCCATTGGTTTCTGATTTGTTTTGGTCCACGAAGTTTCTTTTGGCACTCTATCCAGTATGGCCACTATTAAATTAAAAATCCATTCCCATTAAGATCAAAATTTCAGTAATCATGACATTTCCTAAAATATGATGGAACTTACAAAAAGCAAATTGGCCAGGATTTATGTTATGCTCACCATACACACAACCGCACCAAAGCCCAAAAATGTTTCTGCAAGAAAAGAAATCTTTCACGGCTATTGACAAGGAAATATCACATATTGGAAATCATACACAGGCCATCAAAAGAGTACCAAACATCTAGTGACTCAAACACTGCAAAATCATTTGCAGTGTCACTCTATTTAGTATGCCATCAAAGATAGATTGATATGTTTGAAGCTTCAGACTTCACTTTTTCCGACTACAACACCTGGCCACGTTGCATCAGTCTGAGGCTGAAAACCTAGAGAAATTTGAAACTCTAAAGTTTCAGCTGATGTGATCTCAAGAATGTTCGTTATGAACTCAGAAGCATCAGGAGGCCAGTCTATTAAGCATAGAGTGTGCAGAGAGTTTTGACAAACAGTTCATTATCTGCCTTCTCCACCCCATCATTGCCCTTTCACTGTGTGGGCAAATAAAGCTCTCTCCCTTGCAAAAGCAAGGAAAGCTGAAGGACTTGATGGTGTCTTTCCAGAATTTCTTAAACATCAGAACCACTATCAGATGACAATATTGTTCCCCCAAATCCATTCCTTGGGGCTAATCCCAAGGATCAAGCACAAGGCTACAGTCATTACTATCATCGAGTCTGGAAAGTCAACTGTTATTCCTTTGTTGTATTGCTCCCTCAGCTAATAGAGAGAATATTATTGGTAAGGATTATATAGAAGCAGTGCTTTCAAATGAAAAAATAGGTTTTCAACCAGATTGTGACTGCAACAACAAGTATTAGCTTTTAACAATACACAGTAGATTGAGGGAAAAACTCCAAGTTGGGGCATATTTTCAGACTTATTTGCTGCTTGCATCACCCTATAATAGAGGGCCTTCTCATGAAAGCCAGTAAAGACTTCCCATGCAATGCAATGATAACATTCTTCCAAGGATTTTGACAAGTGGTAGGTTTTGCATAATACTTCGTGACAAGTCAGCAGGACACACACTGTCACTGATTGTCTACCACAGAGATCAGGCCTAGCATTAATCCTGTTTAATAATAACTCCAGAGACCTTCCTCAAACATCATCTTGGAAATATGCCTATGCTGACGACACTGCTCTGACTACATAGACAAAAGAGTTACTTATCACAGAACAATTCCTAATCAAGGACTGAAAAAACCATGGAAGAATATGTCTTATACCTGAGGCTAAACCAAACTGCATTGAGACTATTGTATCACCATTTCATCTAAATGATTAATAGGCTAAGACAGAACTGCACATGGACTTCTATGGTCAGCAGATGACACATGATCCCAGTTTGAAATATCTTGATGTGACCTGAACCAGTGTTTCTCAAAGTGAGCCACAAAACCACTTTGAAAAACCTGTTAACTGGCTGCGCCAGTTTGTTTACTTAATGGCGCCGTGGCTATGGAGCCTTGTGGCTCCTATGTGCTCCATTTCAACATTTGCAGCCAAGAGGAGCTGTAGGAAGCAGCAGCCCGGACCATGCCACTTCCTGTGGTTCCCCTGGGCTGCAAATGGTGAAACATAGCCAAAAGAAGCCTCAAGGCTCCGTGGCACCAGCACCAGTAAGTAAACAAACCAGTGTGGTCATTTAATAGGTTTCTCAAAGTGGTTTCGTGGACCACTTTGAGAAACACTGCCTTATGTTGAAGCCTCAGGGAGTACCAGCACCAGGAAACTATCCAGGACAAGATATAGATGTGCATAAATGTCTAGCAGAAACTGACAAGATCTTGAGGAGCCAATGTAAAACTCTACAGACCCCAATGCTACCTTAGAAACTAAATCTTCTGGACACACAGCCCCCACACATCACTTGTCAACCTTCGATGTAACCCCATCGTGCAGGGACAGTAAAATCAATGCTGCAGTGGTCGCTTCCTATATAGGCTCATCTCTATCCAATTAAAATTTGTTGCAACATGAGAATCCATTGGGAGTTCCATCATATTCGATTGAATGAAAATCTTGCCATATGTGACGGCTTGAATAACATACTAGGATTCTCACTCAAATCCAGAAAATATTGGCTTTTAATAGAAGAGCACAAAAATTCAGGATTCTTTCCCAAAGATCAATAAGGAGTAAGGTGGAATGATGCTAATGTCCCAAACAAATATCTCATCAAGGACCCAACCCAGGAACACCAATGGCTTTTCACTTCTAAAAAATACAGTCCACTTTGAACCTTATTTGCTAATCACATGGCAGATGTGTCTGCCATGTCCATAAATGAGGATTGAGTCGCAATCTTATTTGGCATTGTGGAAATAGACTTCCAGTTATGGAACACTGTCAACCACTATCCCAAATGATCATATCTTGGTGTATTTCTGTCATTTGTTCCACATCACCTGAAGCAATCAATTAGATTGCCAACCTAGCTGCTGACATCTAACATTGCTGTATTTTAGCCAAACTAAAGAATAAGCTAAACCAGGCTCATTGATTGAGGGAGGGGAGCAAAAGGGGAAGCTGCCCTGGGGTCCAGCAACTTAAAAGGGCCCAGGGCTCCTGGCCAATGCTGCTAGAGCAGCAACGGCAGCAGCCAGAGCCCTTGGCCCTTTAAATCACCACCAGAGCTGTGGGAGGCTTTGAAAGGCTGGCTAGAAGAAGTTAGCACCAGACCCCATCCCTTCTGCCTGGGGTCACCTCCCCCATGCCCAGGTCCCAGAGAAGTCTGTTGGTTTCTCTGTGTTACACATGTGTTTTTGTGGGGATCATAACCTTAGGCCATGTCTTCAGTAGGGGGGAAATCTATGCTGCTGTGACTGATCTTCCAGAGTTCAATTTAGAGGGTCTAGTAAAGATCTGCTAAATTGAACTCAGAGCCCCCATTGGGGGCCAGTACTCCTGCTCCTGTGAGGAGTAAGAGAAGCCAATGGCATTTGCTCCCATTGACCTCCAATTAACAGTAATTAATGGTAATTACATAGCCAGAGTTGCATATTCTTAATTTAACCTTCCCCATTAGTGTAGACCTGTCCCTATCGTGCCTCTGGAGCCTGATTCCAGTATAATCAACCCCAAACATTCAAACGTCCTATATTTGGCTTAAATAAATATTTGGTTATTTTTATTTGACATCTTTTTGTTTTGTTTTGTTTTTTGAGTGCTCATGTTATTTGACTTGAGGAACTATGGTTTTTTATGAGTTACAGCAAGCTATCAAACAAACCATGACATTTGTGCTAGAAAGTGTTGGCAACTCTGCAATTTCTTCTTTATCATCAACTTGGCTTGGTCATTTACACACATTTTGAAAAGGTATAAAACATTTACCACTCCAGTAGGATGGTATATCTACTTTGCCCTCACTGTGCAGAGGTGTAAATGTCTAGCAGGTGTAAAGCAAATGAGTATTTGTCTCAGGTGCAAAGGTCTGTAGCCTGTGCAGAAAATAAAGGTCCTTTGTCTCATTTTTCCTAATTCTTAGACTACTAATTTCTTTAAGGGAAAATTTTTGATGCACAAATAGAATCTAATATATCTAAATATTATAATGTTTGTATTACTCTATCCAAGCCCATACCCTGAGTAACCTCAAACCTGAATTCTAGCACAAAATCTAATCCAGATGTGAACACAACCTCCTGAGTTATTTATAGACACATACAGTACCCCTCATTTAACCATACAATTAAAGATTAACAGTTGGCTCAATGGTCGAAATTCTTCATTAGATTTTTTTCATGATGGAATTTTTGTACTGCAGTGCATCTGAGCCTTTGCTTATTTTTGTAAATGTGATATAATGATTTGAACATTTTCCTTTATAGATTATTTTGCTTAATGCCAGATTCTGCTGTCCCCTGAATAATACGACCCATTAAAATCACACAGCAAGGCTCCAGTCTTGCAAACACTTATGCATGTGATTAACTTTACAATTAAAGCATGTGCCTGTTTAGATGATGATCCTGTAGGTGATACTTATTGTGAGGAAGGATGGCAGCATCTGGTCTTCTGATTCCATATTACATAATACATTATTTTACAGGAAAAACCCTTACTTAATCAACATCAGTTGATTACCAATACCAATTATTAATAGGTATTAAAATCAGAAGCGCCCACTCCCTCAAACAAGGATTTTGATAGAACTGCAGAACCTAACCTTTAGCCATCACTAGTGGTTTTATAGTTCTCTAGTTTCTACATTAATATAAATCCTTGTTTGGAAATGTGTTTTCTTTCTCTCTTTCTGCTATAGTTTATCATTTACATCACATGATTTTCCAAAAGAATGTTAATTGAATGCTTTTCACCTCACAGTCTAATTTATATTCACTTCAGCTCTTTTATTTGTCAAATTTTTTATTCAAAACTATTTTCTTAGGTGCCCTGATTTATTGTTTCTCTTTTAAATAAATCTGCAAAAAAGATAATGCTGAAAGGGCAGGCCAGACAGTTTGCAGATTACATTATTTCTATCTAATAAAATGACATGAAGTTTGAGTGAAGGTGTGACTTAAATGAGGAAGTGTTTTAAAAAATATATTAAATTTCCCTATATGGTATTCTCTCAGTTGATATTGTGAAAGCTTTAGTAGCTGGGGGCTTTTTTTCCTTTAGTGAATAAATGCCTCAAGACTAAAAGGTCAAGGACAAAGACCTCCTGCAGCTGTCAATATTCAGGCAATTGATCTTCTCATTTTATTTAATCTCACCAGCCACTTCTCTTCTTCCTTCCCTTCCTCAGTCTACTTAGAGAAACTAAATGTCCCCACTGCCAGCAGTGCTTAGTGTAAGTGTAATATTACATGAATCAAAGACCCTTTAGGCCATAATATAGACTTGTAATTTATTACTGAAGAACAGAGGCTTTTTTGAAATTTCCTTTAGTTCAGGGAGATCACTGTGAATTAACTAGGCAAGAGGGCAGCAGGTGCTCTCATTAAATTTACAGTCACTGGCACCAGATAGGAACATATTTTTTAAAAGGAATATGCAGCTGTACTGACACATGTAATACCTACCATCCGCTGACATACAAGATGCAATGGTGTAGCAACTCAGTCTTTTGCTTAGAGTCCCATTCCCTAAGCTGTGTGAAAAACATTCCCTGTCTATAGAAGTGGGTTCAATAAACCCCTCTAAATACAAGTGACCTCGAATTTCAGAATAGGAGATGAACTCTGTCTTAGCATATCTGCTTACCAGATGGTGAGTATGAAGTCACACGCTCAGCAAATCTTTCCTCACCTTTTCTATGGGGTCCAATTGATTTTTTTAACATTTTGTCTATAACTCTAACCATTTATACAGGTTACATGTCACTCTCTTAAAATCCAAACATGTATTTCCTTAAAGGAAGGGAAATCCCATTAAAAGTTCCTTTAACTTTTCATTTCAATAATCCCTTATTTTTCTTTTCTGATTAGTTTATTAGGAAAAAAGTAGTTCTGATAATAATGCTTATTTTGCACTCTGAATTTCCAAGTACCACTTGGAAAAACATTTATAAACTCTTGGGATTTGAACAAGTCTCCCATTGATTTCAGTGGGCTTTAGATCTGGTCCTTAAAACCTAGTTTGAGTTTCAGGTGTTCATGTTTTTGTTTCTACTAATTTCCATGGGAGTTGCGTATGTGATTTCAAAGCTAGTCTATGAACCGGAGTATTAATTTTTGGTATCTGAGTGGAATAAAGCTATGTAAATAAATGCTGGCAAGTCAGTGAAAGAGATATCACTTTCCTTTCTTTTAAATGAAGATTAAGAAACTGAGAGAATGATATGCTGTAGAAATTGTATATCAATATATTACTATAAAATTTCAGTTGAGATTGTGATACTAAAGTGATTGGTCCAGTCACAGAAATTCCTTATGATTCACTTAAAGCCCTCCTACCTGCCCTTTCAGGCACCCCACAACCCTTTTCTGCTGAGCCAGACTACTAGTCTCCTCCAGCGTTGGAACAGATTTAGATTCCAGTGGTAATACGGACATTGAGATCATCTCAGTTCTAAGAAGGCAGCTAAAGCACTCAGTACCCAGAACCATAGCTCCAATTTGACCAAAAACCCAGATAAAATCACCTTGCTCTGTATAAAGTTTTAAACATAGAAAGCTCATAAAGTTTTTGCTCTTTTTAGCAATGAAAGAGAGAGAAGCACTGGGTTTACTTCCATTAGGTTTATTAATAAGAAAAAGTGATTTTATTAAGTATAAAGGTGGGATTTAAGTAGTCATAAAAGAGCAGACAGAATAATGTAGGTTCCATAACAAAATAAAACATGCAAGCTAAGCTTAATACACTAAGGGTATGTCTACACAACAGCGTTATTTCCAAATATCTTATTTTGAAATAGCTTATTTTGAAATAACGTGTCTAGACACAAAGTGCATTTCGAAATAGCATTTTGCTATTTTGAAATAGTGCGTCCACACTGATAGGACACTGAATTGCATTTAAGGCCACCTGGAACCGGTTCTGGCAGGGCATCAGGTCAGGAGTTACCCTGTGTGGCTGCTGCCTGAGGCTATCTGAGACCTGTGCTTAGAGACCGCCCCCCCCCAGACAGCCAGTTCTAAGGTTTCCCTGCTTGTTTGCCTACCTCGCTGAAGGACAGCAAAGCATTTTTTTCTCTGCGTGCTCTGGTTGCCCTCATTCAGGACACCACAGCACTCTGCAGCATGGAGCCAGAGCCGCCTCTGGGCACTTTGGTGCTTCTCCTGGATGTGTTGCTGCGAGCCTGGCAGCCTGTTCTGCAGGCAGTAACAGTCTCCCTGGTGTGCCCCATTGGGGGCTTGTGCCTCATTCCTCCCTCACGTCCTTCCACTTACCCCTCCCTAACCCCCCTTCCTGCTGTATAATAAAAGACACGTGTTCATTACAACAAATCCTCTTATTGAACAAAAATGGGGTGAGGGGGGAATGAAACTGAGGTGAGACTGGGGAAAGAAGGTGGGAGAGGGGAGGGGGAAACCTGAGAGGAGGGAGCTGGCAGGGGGAGGAAGGGGGGAGGAGATGATCAGGGCTCAGGGTAGGGGGTCTCACCGGCTCAACTGTCTCTCAGCACCGTGGGTGCAGAGGCCTTGGCATCACTGGGAGGTGTGGGGGGGGTGGGGAGGAAGAAGCAGGAGGGGGAGAAGGAGTGGGACGAGGAGCGGTACCTGGGGAGGCAGCAGGGGCTGGAGCAGCAGGAGGCAGGAAGCTCTGCCCCAGGGTCGATGACCACCTGGGGGGCACGGACCATCCTGCTCCCCAGGATGTGGTCCATGGCATCAAAATAGGGGCAGGGGTCTGGGTCTGCCCCTGGTTGGGAGCTGCCCCCTGTGGCCCTGGCATATGCCTGCTGCAGCTCCTTTATTTTCATGCGAACCTGCTCCTAGGTTTGCATGTGGCCTTTGGTGGCCAGGCTGGCAGCCATCCGCCTGTAGATGGTTGCATTCCTCCGTTTAGTGCAGAGATCATGGAGGTTGGAGACATCCCCCCAAACCAGAATTAGGTCCCTGATCTCCACACTGGACCAGGCAGGCGCCCGCCTTTTCCGGCCCCTGGGAGCTGACAGACTGGTCCTGGGGAGTGGTGGAGGGCAGGTTGGCACTGGCTGCCTGGCTCATACTGGGGCCACTGGGTCAGGTGCAGTGACTGCTGGCTCCAAGCTGGCAGGCTTGGAGCTGGCACTATGGCCAGAGTCAACCCCTTTAAGGGCTCCAGGGATTGGGGGGAGGGAGAGGAGTTTTCTTGGTTGTGCCCAGAGGGGCCACCAGGACACCCTGGGAAGGGCTGGAGGCCCCCTATTTCGAAATAAGCGTCTACACAACACTTATTTCAAAATAGCGATTTCGAAATTGGTGCTATTCCTCGTGGAGTGAGATTTACCAATTTTGAAATAAGCCCTCCGCTATTTCAATTTAATTTTGAAATAGCCGTTTGGCTGTGTAGACGCTGGTAAAGTTATTTCAAAATAATGGTTGTTGTTTTGAAATAACTTTGCTGTGTAGACATACCCAAAGAGAACTTGTTATAAATAATAATATCTTACAATAGTTCTTATTTCAGATAAAGTCTTTCTCAGGCCAGAGATGACCACCAGTTGTCCTTCACCCCGAGGTCAAAACACTCTTTTGCCCGGGGGTGGGGAACCTAAGGCCTGGGGACCAGAGCCCCCCAGGCTCCACTGGCCACAGCGCTCCACCACTGATCAATGGGAGCTGCAGGAGCAGCATTTGTAGGCCAGGACAGCACATGAAGACCCCCTGCGCTGACCCTCCCAGGGGCTCCAGGGACATGCCAGCCACCTCCAGGACCACAACCACCATCAGGACAATTACTCCGGACAACCTAAGACCCGGGGGCTTGCCTGGATCCATCCCCTGAGGCTCAAGGCTCTTCCCTCCCCAACCTTTGGGGAGCCTTGCTGGTGCTCCAGTCCCCCTGCCACCCTCTCAGGGCCAGAGCACACAAAATCTACTAGCATGGGCCCTCCTAGGCATTGGTGTGCAGGGGAAATGTGGGGAGTCTTTCTCCTCAGCTGGAGGTGACATCAATGAGGGTGTTTGGTTTTTTTTTCTTCTCACTTGTATGTGGCTCCTGATGGATTTTTCTGTGGGTCAGTAGCCCCTGACCCAAAAGAGGTTCTCCATCCCTGCTTTAGCTTGATAGGATATGGCTAGTTGATAATGAATCCTATTGCTGAAGAATTTTATTTACAGATATTTCTTCGTGGAGAGGGGAGGCAGTCTGTAAAGCCAGCTGAAGGCCATCATTCTTTACTTCGCTTGCCTTATATACAATTTCCCTAGAGCAGGAAGCCTTTGTTAGATTCCCCCATGCCTCTGTGGAAAAATACAAAATTCAAGATGGATTCCAGCATCAGGTGGTATAGTCACATGTTTTTGTAGCACCCCAGAGTTTAGGAGTCAGTAGCAGTGTAACACATCTGCTGGAAGACAATTCTCCCCCTCGGAATTGTCTTTTGCTAATGGGCTATTAACTCTCTGTCTGGCTTCTTCATTGTTGTCCTGATGGGCTGGTAATAGGCTTTTCCCAACATAAACACACTGATAATAAATCGAGAGCCAATATTCCTAATTCCAGATACAGAAGTGTTATATGCATACAAACAGAATATAATATTCAGTAGATTTCAAGCTTTCCAATAGTACCCTACAAAAATTATTTTGCATGAAGCATTTTCCAGTTAGGCAAATGCTTGTAAATTTATTTCCTTTTTCTTTTCTGCAAGAGAAAGGTCAAGATTATGATGGATTATCTGAATTCATTAGAGAAAATCTAATTTATACCATTTTATGGGCTACTGTAGATAAGTAATATTTTGTCATTTAGGTATATTTTATTATTCCTGAAAAAGTTGTGACCAGAAAATAATGTGCTGGAAAATCACTTGCTTTTGTTTGTTTGTTTCAAAATAACCAAAATTTAAACAAACATAGATTCATGTTTCCTCTTTTTAATCTCAGGAACTAGAAGAGCTTCATACTGCACTTGTTTGAAATGCCACCCCTTTGAAAGAAAAAAAATTATTGCCGCAATTCCACAACATTTTGTCTGTGTGTAAGCTGCCTTTCAGGATTACAAATCACCAAGGACAAATATAGTCATCTCTACATGACTTGCGGAAGATATTTCCTTTCTCCTGTTCCTATTTACAATTCCACTGGGTTTAAATGGTTGGATGCTGTAGAGCCATGAACAAGCTACAATGCTTTTAAAAAAGCCATTTATCTCCTCCTTGAGAAGGTTATTGTACAATCCCAAGAGATAATAAGAGAAAAATAAGTGTCATCTGAGCACCTGTAATCAAATTATTCTTTAGTCCCTAAATTCTTGTCAGTTCCTGAACTCTTCTTATGATTTCTTATAAGGGCATTTTACAGACCTCCACGATACAGGATTGTTTCCATCCCCTCCCCCTGTTTCCTTTCCCCATCGACTTTCCATCATTGCTGGATAAAGGCTCTCAGGATGAAAATTCCAGCATCTGAAAGGGATTAAACATCCTGCCAGCCATGCCTCTCTACATGCCACTGTCCAGTCTTCAGTTTTAGGATGAACAAGGCCAAAACACTCTTTAGCCTGGTCAGTGAGTCATATTGCTGATGACTTGATAACTCACAGATAACAGTCTTAGAGAGGCAAAGGTGCTCAGAAAACCATAAAGATTAAATAAAGAAAAACATCATGGAATATGAATCCATTATATAGTTTTAAACATCTCTCACAAAGTGAAACTAGTCAGTAAAAAATAAGTTAAAAGTAATGGACAAAATGTATATGGGTGTCGTTTAGTTAAACTGTGCAAAACTCAACAGTTTTAGTTCTCGGGGCTTGCGCAGACTTTTTTCTTGTAGGTTTGTTTTGCAGAGTTGGACCAAATTGCAAACTCAGATCCAAGTTTGCATACCTATTTGGAAACATGCCTTTCCTTCTCCTCACAAAATGTTGGGACTGTTTGGATTTTGGGCTCTGTTTTTGACAATTCATCCAAAAAAGATTCTCCCAAGTCTGAAATTAATGGGTGCTTGCTTTGGGGATCAATTCAGAGACCTTTTATGGGTTTTCTCTGAGGCTAAATGTTACCCTCAAATATTCCTGCCAGTAATGGTGTGTCTAGACTACGGGTTTTTTTTTTAAAAAGTGGCCTTTTTTCGAAAAAACTTTCCCTGCATCTAGATTGCTGCCGCGTTCTTTCGAAAGTAAATTGAAAGAACGCGGCAGTTTTTTTGACCACGGAAAACCTCGTTTTATGAGGAAAAACGTCTTTTTTCGAAAGTGCTCTTTTGAAAAAAAGCGCTATGTAATGCAAACTGTGCTTTTTCAAAAGAGAGCATCCAGACTGCCTGGGTGCTCTCTTTCGAAAAAGTGGCTTGCTTTTTCGAAAGTACTGGTTGTAGTCTAGATGCTCTTTTTGGAAAGTATCTTTCAAAAAAGCCTCTTTTGAAAAAGCCTCTGTCGAAAGAGGCTTGCAGTCTAGATGTAGCCTAAATGCATTCACTAGCATATTTCCAGAAAGCCATCACAATAGAGACCTGAATACAGATGTATCAAATCTTAGACCTTTAGAAAAATAGTAGTTGTATTTTGTTGCAGTATTTGCCCATTTGAAGTTATAAATAGCAGATGAAAGATTAATGGCTATAATCACACAAGAAGTGCTGATCAGAAAATCTGTGGTGTCAGCCCCATACCACAGTGGTCTGAAAAAACCCAGAAAAAGATGGAGTCAATATGAAAAAAATGTGAAAAGAGTCTTGGATCCTACTCCAATCTGCTGGCTTGTGGATCCAACCCCCCTGCTACTTTCTCAGAGAACAAAACGCAATCTCACCTCATGTGAAATACATGAAAGAGACTTGGAGTGAGAGCATAGTGAGTCTCCTCTCCATTGCATGATAGCAGTCTTTTAGGGATATAGCCCTAAAAAGGATATAGCCCTAAAATTGAAGTGTGAATGATGAGACAGGTTGGATCACAGGGGTCCCTATGGGTCTGTTACTTGATGTACTGATTATGCCACTGAACACTCCAACCTGCCCTCTGGGACACCCCACCATCTTAACCTGATCAGACCAGGAAGCTTTGGTCTCCTCCAGCCAAGACACAATGTTGGGGTAACAGTTCCCCCCTCCCCAGCAAAGCATTATAGACAGTGAACCATCTTACATCTGGGAGGGCTCAACTATATGGCCATTGACAGCACCCAGGAATAGAGCCCCAAAGAGGACTGCAGCCTCAAATAAATCCAGCTTTCTCTGTGCAAAACTTTTATAGAGAATAAGAGGGATTTATTTGGTATTTTAATCCTCTTTGGGGCGGTGTTCCTGGAGTGCTGTCAACAGCCTTATAACTGAGCCCTCCCAGAACTGAGCTGGTGCAGTGTCTGTATTCTTTGGGGGGGGGGAGACTGTTACCCCAATTCTGTGCCTTGGCTGGGAGAAACCATGGCTTCTGGTCCAGCAAGACAGGGTAGTGGTGGGCTCCAAAGAGCAGGAAGGCAGGCTCAGTGGTGGGACGTGTGATAAAACCAAAGAAGACCCCCTCTGATCAAACCCATCACAGGGGGAGTTTGGAATTTTACTCTGCCTTTTTGTGTAGGGAATGGGATGAATGTCCCCGATGTAAGAAATTTAATTAGGCACAAATAGGCTAGTGTCTTGTTTGCTAAATTCCACTCAGATCAAATGGAACACAACATGGAACTCTTTGCTTGTAAAATCATACTTTAGAATAGAAAAACAGAACACCATGTAATATTATTTGTAGTAGAAATCTCAGTAGATAATCTTTGTGCTGCAGTCTTTTTATAATCAGTTTATTTGATTTAATTGTTTTAGGGCATACACTGTATTTCAAAAAGAACAATTTTATGACAGGAAATTACATTCTAAATGTTCCAGAATACTTGATATTTTTAATAAGGAATTCATAAAGCAATTTTTAAAATCCACAATGAACTATATAAATCAATAGGGAACCAGAAAAAATTACCAGCAATTAGTTCATTTCCATTAGAATGGGCTCATTATCATACTGGCAGCAGAAAATACGAGCCCGACTTCATGACAAAAGCAGTTGGGGAGCCTGCAGGCAGGCTCCTTGTGCTGGCAAGCTGCAAACCTTTGATTGAAAAAGGAAAACATTTCAAATTTCTGCTTAGTGCTTTGAGATGACTTTGGTTGGGTTCACTTTCCTGATGTATCAGAGTTACTCAATATAGAGAGGCAAGATTTAGTGCTGTAAATCACTGAAATATGAAAGTTCCTTGGAAGCATACGCTTAATCATCAAACGCCTTCTAATTTTCTATGACATACAGTCACATTATAATAATTTCTGAAGAAAACATCCTTTCATAGTATTGATTTAAATGGAATTATTTATTTTACTCAAATTAATTTTAATATTAGTGTTAGATGTTCAAAGTGCTGAAGTGGGCACTCAGTTACATTCATGAAAATCTGATCTATGCTATGGAAGTAAATGGAATTATTACAATTTACAATGGTGCAACATTTAAAAAAATTGGTGCACCATTTTCACTGTTGGATTTATGTTCCACGGACTATGCAGCAGTATGAGATTAACTATTGCTACTTTTTATATAGGTAAAAGAAAGTTCAGTTGCTCATCAAGAGGATAGTCTCTGTTTAAAAAAAAAAAAAAAAAAAAAAGCCCATTGTCCCATGATGTTATGTGGCTATAGTGTAAAAATCTGCTTTTGACAACATGTTATACCATGCCTTCTTAAGCAGACCATTTATCTTTGTATTTAAAAAAAATGTGAATTTAGTGCACCTTAATTGCAGAAGAGATCATAATCTCAGTATTTATAGGTACGAGAATATCTAGTTTACCATCCATTGAATTATTTTCCTAGAAGACATTGCAACACTCTTATTTTCAACTATAAGCTTTTCAGATAAATCTTAGAATATTAAAAATGACTAATATTTATTCATGGTAACCACAAACTAATTCTTCCCTCTGGGGTCCAGAGTCTTTTTCATTCTGTATCTTTATTTTTAAAATAAATCCATTTTAATTGATTTTTACATAAAAGGGTTCTTCTGTCGTCAGGTGAGTCATTTTATTTTATTATTGTGAGCCAAATATGTTTTAGGGTGGTACAATTTCATCTCTACTTTTTAACTTTTTGTTAATAAAAACAGGGAATAGATACACCATTTAGCCAACAGTGTAAATTATCAGTTGTTCTATCAGTTCACATCTAGAATTAATATACTATGTCCCTGTACCTTTAAGTTTCTTTGATTGACAGCTTCTTAACACTTTGCCACCTGACTGACCTCTAATAAGGTTCTACTCCACTACTCAGAAGTCACAGTGTAACTTCTTCATTTTCACCGTTGTTATCTTACATACACTGCCGCTGTTCCCCCTACCACATTTTTCTCAGTTTATGTAATGTAACTTTGCTTCTCACATTAATCATTCAGAACTTATATTCAGATTATTTTCCTGTTTGGATTTTCACTATCAGATCCATTACAATGCTGCTTATGAAAGTTTTACAATATTTTACTTGGGTCTATATTTTTCAGTTTTCTGAGTAACCTGAATTAGAGGAGGAGAGGTAATGGTGTAATAGTATAATAAAGTTGCAACCAAAAAACACCCAGGTTTAAAACTTTTTTCCATTATTTTCAGTTCAGCTAAGAAGGATTTTTTTTATTTTAATGTTTTTAAAGATACTCCCTGGATTGCCCCCTCCCCTCCAAGAAACTACTTTTTGGTGAATTTTCTTTAGGTATATTAATAATAATAATAATAATAATAATAAATAAGTTGTATGTATAAATCAGTTTTCATACAAAAGGGTCGAGAAGCATTTGAGAAATTGTGTGCATGTAGATGGATCACACAGCCACCACTAAAATGCAGCTGCTTCTGAAATGAAATATACCAGAAATGTTGCAGCATCAAAGGAAGTGATGAATTACTCCTCTAGGTAAAACTAAGGGAGGTTGTTTTCAGCCTCACTCTTGCAACCTTAACTCTTGGAAGTAGTTATTTATGCCTAATTAAGTAAATGAAATTACTTGGTGTCAAGCCAGTGAAAATTTCAGGATATGACTTTTAATGAGGAAGAAATATCAAATTAGTTTTTGGAGAAATAAAAGAAACTTACTTTTTTTTTCAGTGGGGAAGCCATGGGATCTCTAGAAACTACAGCTGGTCAATGTAATTTCTCCTCTGAGGTACAGCATCAGCTTTCCAAGAAGGATGATCAAGTTTAAAAAAAAAAAAACAATAACGAACTTTCATTACCAGTTTTGTGATGAATAGTATATTTTCTGAAAATTGGTGAAACATTAAAGATGCAAATATATTTTGATAACTGGGAGTCAGTAAGATAATGGGAGAAATACTAAGAATCTGAAGGAAGTTTGCATAGTAGGAGCTTAGATATACTAGACTTTGCTATGCTTGCATTTTTACAGGGAATTTTGAAATGGCTATGTATCTAGCCTCAAAGTGATATGCAGTCTATGAACCAACCCAGATGTGCCTTTGGCTGTATTATTCAGTATAATATTCTGTATTTAACTTAGTGTAGATGGCTGAGGAGCTGCTGCGTAAAATAAATAATCAATAGTGCCTCCCTGCTGCTTCCATTTCCCAAGTGACATAACTGATGGCATATTCTTTTCAGCAAAATTTCACATGATAAATGTCTTAGCTGAATTTTGAATGAAGTAAAAATCTCATTGCAATGCTTTCTCTCAAGGGATTATGATGAAAGGAAAATGGCAGTCTCTCCCTACCCCCCTTTCTTACTGGGTCTTCTGTTGAAAACTTTGTAACAAAACAAAGGAAAGAAAAGGCAAATTATTGTAATACCAGGTGTTTTTACTTGCGTAATACTGGTTGTTGGTGGCAGCAAATTTAAGGATAGGATTGTGTTTTCAAAGAATTCAATCCTCCAGATAGTTCAAAGAGATTTGTCAAAAAGAAATAAACAACCAATATATTTTGTGCGGAGACTATTATGAGCCAGACTGGAACTTTGAAATCCATGGCTAGATGTATACGGATACGGGAAGCATTCTGCCTGCAGAGAAGACATGAAAGCATCATTCCTCCACGAGTTCTAGGAGAATGCACATAAAAACCACCACCCTAACCCCTGAAAAAAGGTGTTAGTGTGTCCTCCTCTAATACTGCCTTCCATTTGTAAACTGGTTTGGAAGGAAGGTTGGGACATGGTCCCACTTCATGCCAACCTCTTCTTTCCCACTGATCCCAACTGTTTATATCTCTGCACCAAACCACTCTCTTACTCCCTACAGCTGGTGAACATCATTCTGGCTCACTGTCAAACTATGTCTAATGGAGCACATAGGCTACGTCTAGACTACAAGCCTCTTTTGAAAAAGAGCATCTAGACTGCAACCACTTTGTTTGAAAAAATAGCCGCTTTTTCGAAAGAGAGCAGTCTGGATGCTCTCTTTCGAAAAAGCACAGTTTGCATTACATAGTGCCTTTTTTTGAAAGAGCACTTTCGAAAAAAGGTGTTCTTCCTCGTAAAATGAGGTTTACAGTTGAAAAAACTGCTGCGTTCTTTCGATTTAATTTTGAAAGAATGCAGCTGCAGTCTAGACGCAGGAGAAGTTTTTAAAAAAAAAGGCCACTTTTTTCGAATAAAACAAAACAAAACAAAAAAAAACCCCACAACCCTGTAGTCTAGACACACCCATAGATAGATGACTAGAACAACATTAATACAAAATCCTGCTCCTAATCCATATGACAAGGATATAAATGATTATAACACTTCACTAAGAGGAGCAAAGCAAACCTACTTCTCTGTCATCAAATCTGTTAAATCACGGGCAGCAGAAACATTCTGCCTAATGAACTAGCATAATCCAGACATTGGAAGTAATTGTTGATCAAGATTTCTTCTCTGGCTTTCAAGAAGAGATCAACTATGCCTGATAAGAACTTTATGAGAACGCTTTCAACCAGACTGGATAATAATAATCCATGCCTCCATCCTGGCAGAGCTTGGCCCCATTAGATGAGAGCTATTTGTAGATGTTGTTCAGTTGTGAAGACACAGAGCCAAGGTCGTGTAATATTCATGCTTTGTTTTCCTCTATATATTCTGTCCTTTCTCATCAAGCTTTTCTTTAAAGTAAAGTTCTCTAACTTCTACTTTCTAGCCATTACCTAATCATAAGCATACTGTAATATCCCCTTTTGGAAAGCCATCTATCATAACATTCCTTTTATCACATTTATTTGAGCCAGCAAAATTAAACGTCAATACCAAACCTGCAAATTTTCCATTCTGTAACATTCCTTTAAAGACGATATTGTGATATCTATATTAACACCAATTATTTTTTTTTAAATCTTACTATCTCAACTTGGGACCTAACATTTTCTCCAGGGCTTCAGAGAGTTGTTCTTTCCCACAACTCTACAAAGTTGTGTATGTGTCTTGCAGATGAGTTGACGTTGGAACTAGTGCAAACTTTTTTTGTCATGACAAAACATCGTGTTTTGAGAATTTGTTCTGATATCTGTTGATCACATGCTTGTCTGCCTGCATTCTTTCTGTGTCCTGCTGATCAAGTTTCAGTGTATCAAGTGTCAGGCATATTTCAAGGTCTGCTGGGGCCATATTTGTTTTGTGTTGATAATGGCTGAATGTAGTTGTTTAACTGAAATATATGTTCATGCACTGCTACAATATATTTGTTCAAAACACATAGCTTGCTCCGAACTATGTGATTTGTCTTGAGGAAATAATTTGATCCTGATGGGGCTTTCTAGGTTGTAGTTCTGGGGTGTCTTTTGCTTGTTGGTCAAGGGGCTTTGAGGTTTGGGTGCATCAAACTGGAAAGAAAAAAAAATCAAGGCCCATGGCAGCAAGTTTCAGAGCCCAGGTCAACTGACTTGGGCTTGCAAGTCTCACTATTAAACTAAAATGCTGTTGTTGTTTTGGAGCCCAGCTGGGGATGGCGAGGTGGTTTGCTGGAGCCCGGGATCCAGACTGAGTAGGAATGTCTACACTGCTATTCTTAGCCCCGTGGTGTAAGCACAAATCAGTTGACCTGGATTCTGATAATGTGTCTACACTGCACCATTATTTCAAGATTATTGAAATAACAATGTAGGCATCTACACAGCCATTCCGTTATTACAAAATAATTTTGAAATAACGGACAGCTTATTCTGAAATCTGTAAACCTCATTCTATGAGGAATAATGCCTATTCTGAAATAACTATTCCGAAATAAGGCATGTTTAGACACTCCATTGCTGCTATTTCGAAATAGCCCCTCACCAGGGCTATTCTAAGTTACTCCTCCCCAGTGCCTCCCAAGGCTCTAAATTGAGATAGCACATCCACATTAGGGAAACCTGCCTCAGACTAATTTTAAGGCTTCCCTGTAATGTAGGCGTGCTATTTCGAAATAAGCTATTTCGGAATAACTATTCCGGAATAGCTTATTTTGAAAGAAGCGTGCAGCATAGGCATACCCTGAGAGACGCTGTTGTGAGTTGTGCAGTGTAATTCTATCCTGTGTGTGTGTGTCTTCTTTTTTGTCTGTTACTCCTTTCACCACTGCTGTAATAATGCTGGAGCTATAGGCACCAGAATCTGATGCATCTTAGCAAATATCACACTGGGGGGTTGTTAAAGCCTTTTCTACTCTTGTCATATATTTTCTTGGCTTTTTCCAGATTTCTTAAACAGAGTCTAAGCAATTTTAACTGTAGATTCAGCTTTGCCATTTGAATAGCTACTGTATAGTGATATGATATGACTGAGTGCCCATTCCTGAGGAAATTCCACACTCACTGCATGTATACTGTGGTCCATCTTATGAAGCTATGTAGTTTAGTATATTATGCCTGACAAAAAGCTTCGTTACTTCATCTAAGATGTTCACTGTGATTGTGTCTGACAGTTTGTCTAGTCCTCAGCACCCTGAATAGTAGCCTACGATAAGGAGGTAGCTTGTGTAATTTGTAGTGAAAAAAAAAACTTTGCTCTGAGATCTGTTGGGAGATGCTGCGTATTTTCACTGTTTTTGCTACCTGGCCTGCATTTCCACACATGGAACACATCTTACCAGCTCTCCAATATCCTTGGTCACGTTTGGTCAGTATAGCCTGTCTCTCTGGCTTTACAGGCATCTATTCCAGAATGGCTCTGATTCATCTGCAATGTACTGAATATTCTGAGTCAACGGTTTTTATATCTGTTTCTACCATTATGTTCAGATTCTCTCAATAGTTTCAGAATTCTCCAGTGCCCATCCTGCCAGAATGACAGACATGAACACTGGTAAATCTTTGTCTTGTATGGTTTATTTTCATGTTCACCTGCCCTGAAACTGGCATATAACAGACTTGGCTGATGCTTTCTATCAGGCTGAGGAGTCAAGTTCTTGTTGATATGAACTTTTATGAGAGTTTTTTATTTTAGACCTCCCCTTATTAGATAAGAGCAATTGATCAGTAGCAAAAAATCAGTAGCTGCTTAGGTGCAAGTAATCATGATTTAACTACATTTATTACATGCAGAAAAAATAAGATCCCAAACCAATAATATATTTACTTGGTGCTTTACAAAGTAAAATAGTTAAAGGTTGGATCTCCCTGGTCTGGCACCCTTGGGACCTGACTGGTCCTGAAGGAGGGAGTTTGTTGGACCAGGGGATATTAATTCTGCCCTTCTGCCTATGGACTCCAGGCTTCCTTGGGGCCAGTCAGAAGACCTGGCTAGGCTCCCATCATGGCTGCTGCGCTCCTCTGTACCCGTGGCCACCAGGCTTCCAGCTCTGCTCCCTACTGTTGGGCTGCCAGGGCTCTCTGGTCTAGGGGCTCTCTGGTCCAGCAACATCCATGGCCTTGCCTGGACCAGAGAGGTGTAACCTGTGTGAGCCAAATCAGTTGGGAGAGAGAATTTAAATAGAAAATTGTGAATGATAATTGAGAACTTCTTAAGGATATTTTACTAGATGCTCAAAAGGGCACAAGAAGACTACATGGTTAAAACCAACCTGGCTTAGAGGGAAAGTGAAAGTAAGAGTGTTGTGTGTGCCTGTGTGTATTAAAAATAATAGGAATAAAAGGGAAAGCAGTGTATATCAGTTAGATAATAGGAATTATAGAAAATAAATAAGAAAAATATAAGGACACAAGGAAAAATATATGATCAGCAAAGTTAAGGACAGTAAGAAGGAAGACTTTTTAAGTAGATTAGGAACAACAAAAAGAAACCTGTCACTGCCGCGGCATCTTTTGCTGGACATGTATACACGAGAAAATTATTTCAAAATAACTTATTTCGAAATAATAACTCCTGAAATAACTATTTCAAAATAGTGTGTCCACACTACGGGGAAGTCTTGAAATTAGTACAAGGCAGGCTCCCTTAATGTGGACACGCCACCTCGACTTAGAGTCCAGGAAGCACTGGGGAGTAATTACTTTGAATGACTCTGGGGGGTAGTTTTTTCAAAATAGCAGCAGTGGAGTGTTCACACTACCGCTATTTCGAAATAACTATTTTCATAGAATCATAGAATACTAGGACTGGAAGGGACCTCGAGAGGTCATCGATTCCAGTCCCCTGCCCTCATGGCATGACAAGTACTGACTAGACCATCCCTGATAGACATTTATCTAACCTACTCTTAAATATCTCCAGAGATGGAGATTCCACAACCTCCCTGGGCAATTTATTCCAGTGTTTGATCACCCTGACAGTTAGGAACTTTTTCCTAATGTCCAACCTAAACCTCCCTTGCTGCAGTTTAAGCCCATTGCTTCTTGTTCTATCCTCAGAGGCCAAGATGACCAAGTTTTCTCCCTCCTCCTCATGACACCCTTTTAGATACCTGAAAACTGCTATCATGTTCCCCCTCAATCTTCTCTTTTCTAAACTAAACAAACCCAATTCTTTCAGCCTTCCTTCATAGGTCATGTTCTCTAGGCCTTTAATCATTCTTGTTGCTCTTCTCTGGACGCTCTCCAATTTCTCCACATCTTTCTTGAAATGGGGTGCCCAGAACTGGGCACAATATTCCAACTGAGGCCTAACCAGCGCAGAGTAGAGCGGAGGAATGACTTCTCGTGTCTTGCTCACAACACACCTGTTAATGCATCCCAGAATCATGTTTGCTTTTTTTGCAACAGCATCACACTGTTGACTCATATTTAGCTTGTGGTCCACTATAACCCCTAGATCCCTTTCTGTCGTACTCCTTCCTAGACAGTCGCTTCCCATTCTGTATGTGTGAAACTGATTGTTCCTTCCTAAGTGGAGCACTTTGCATTTGTCTTTATTAAACTTCATCCTGTTTACCTCAGACCATTTCTCCAATTTGTCCAGATCATTTTGAATTATGACCCTATCCTCCAGATTAGTCGCAACCCCTCCCAGCTTGGCATCATCTGCAAACTTAATAAACGTACTTTTTATGCCAATATCTAAATCGTTGATGAAGATGTCGAACAGAGCCCGTCCCAAAACAGATCCCTGAGGAACCCCACTTGTTATACCTTTCCAGCAGGACTGAGAATCATTAATAATTACTCTCTGGGTATGGTTATCCAGCCAGTTATGCAGCCACCTTATAGTAGCCCCATCTAAGTTGTATTTGCCTAGTTTATTGATAAGAATATCATGTGAGACCGTATCAAATGCCTTACTAAAGTCGAGGTATACCACATCCACCGCTTCTCCCTTATCCACAAGACTCGTTATCCTATCAAAGAAAGCTATCGGATTGGCTTGACATGATTTGTTCTTTACAAATTCATGCTGGCTGTTCTCTATCACCTTACTACCTTCCAAATGTTTGCAGATGGTTTCCTTAATTACTTGCTCCATTACCTTCCCTGGCAGAGAAGTTAAACTAACTGGTCTGTAGTTTCCTGGGTTGTTCTTGTTTTCTTTTTTATAGATGGGCACTATATTTGCCCTTTTCCAGTCTTCTGGAATCTCTCCTGTCTCCCATGATTTTCCAAAGATGATAGCTAGAGGCTCAGATATCTCCTCTATCAGCTCCTTGAGTATTCTAGGATGCATTTCATCAGGCCCTGGTGACTTGCAGGCATCTAACTTTTCTAGGTGATTTTTAACTTGTTCTTTTTTTATTTTATCTTCTAAACCTACCCCCTTCCCACTAGCATTCACTATGTTAGGCATTCCTTCAGACTTCTTGGTAAAGACCGAAACAAAGCATTTTGAAATAAGCATTATTCCTCATGGAAAGCAAGAGTTATTATTTCAAAATAACCAGCCCTCATTTTGAAATAATGGGCTTGTAGTGTGAACGCTCTGCTTATTTCAAAATAAGGGGAGTTATTTTGAAATAACTCCCTAGTGTAGACCAAGGCTTAGGAAATAAGCTCCACTCAGCTCTGGAGCACCCCCTTCTGGTCAGTGTCTCACTGTTACCTGTTGATGCATTTAATTACATTAGGGCCCACATTCCTCCCAGATTGTGGCGCCTTCCCCTCTGGCTACTGCCCTGTCTCAGAGAACCCCCTACCTTCTATATTTACCTTGCCTCAGTGACCCTGCTGCCAGTCATCACCTAGCCTCTGCTTCAGGGGCAAACTGCAGTGTGAAATGGCCACTCATCATTGCAAGGGATGTGACCCTGCTGCCTTTTCTTGCCCTGGCTGCCTCCCTGCCTAGTGCTTTCATGCCTTGCCTCAGTCCCTGCAGACTGGGAGTGAGGTCAGGCCAAGACCTCCCCAACTCTGCCTGCCTTTTCCCAGCACTACTCTGTCTCAGGAAGTCTCAAGCTTCCCTGAAAGCCAAGTCCCTCCTGCTCCACAGTTGGAGCAAAAGTGAGCGAGTCTTCTCCTCTTAGGAGTCCTTATTTATATAGCCCGCAGCTGGGCCCCAATTGGCTGATCTATGCCACAGCTGCTTGCTTCACAGCCCCAGCACTCTCCCAGGGCTGGATTTAACCCTTTTTAGGCCAGTATGGGCCAGATACCCCGTCATAAAACCTAACAATGGCATAGGTCCATTACTAGAAGAAAATAGTAGAAGTGTCAATAATAATGCAGAAAAAGCAGATGAGTTCAATAAATATTTTTGTTCTGTATTTGGGAAAAAAGCCAGATGATGTACTCATATCAAATCAAGTTGAAATATTTTCTATTTCCACAATAACAGGCTGTTGAAGAGCAACTACTAAAGTTTAGTCATTTTTAAATCAGCAGATTCAAGTAATTTGCATGAAAGTGTGTCAAAAGAATTAACTCAGGACCCTTCTGGATCATTAATACTGTCTTAACACTGGGGAAGTTCTAGAGGGCTGAAAGAAAGCTAATGTTTTGCCAATGTTTCAAAAGAATAAATGGCATGCCCTTGATAACTACAAAACTGTGAGCCTAAAATCAATCATGGGTAAAAATAATGGGAGGTGGCTGTTTAAGGACTCAGTTAATAAAGAATTTAAGGACATTAATATAAAATGCAGGAATTATTGTCAAGCAGGTTGCTTCCAGCTGAGTACTTCAGGAACTGTTTTTTGGCCCTATTCTATTTAATATTTTCGTCAATGCCTGGAGGGGGGAGGACATGAAATGAAATGTATTCAGTTTGCAGAAGACACAGATTGAGGTGAAGACAAGTAATGAAGAGTACAAGTGACTCATCTGCATTCACTTGGTAAAGCTGGTTACAAGAAAAGAATATGAATTTCATTATAGCCAATGTAAGTTCCTACATCCAGGCACAAAAAATGAAGGCCATACTTACATGATGGGAGAATCTAAGGGTGCATCTGCACTGTGGTAAATCTAAGGGTGCACCCCCATAGCTCAAAATAAGCTATGTAATAGCTTATATCAAAATTTGGCGCTGTCTTTACAGCATTTATTTCAAAATAAATTGCTATTCTGAAGCGTCCCTTAACCTCATTCCACGAGGAGTAACAGGGATGTCAGAATAGCAAGCCCGTAATATTTCAAAATAACAGGTGCTTTCAAAAAACGCGGAATAGCTATTTCAGGAAACCTCCAGTATTCCAAAATAGCACTGCAGAGTAGACATAGCCTAACATGGGAAACAGTGACTGAAAAATTTGGGGCTTGTGCTAGGTTTTCAATGGCTATAGGTCTAATATGATCTGTGGGTATATAAACAGGAATCTCAAGTAGTAATAAAGAAGTTATACCCGTATGAATTCTTGTGGAATACTGTGTCTAGTTGTGTGTCAAATCTATAAGGAAGCTGACCTATCGGAGAAGGTTCAGAAAAGAGCTACAAAAATTATGGGAAAAGTATAGGAAAAGTGCCTCATAGTCATAAGCTAAATAGACTGAGCTCCTTGAGTTTAACAAAGAGAAGGTTACGGGTGATGTGATCATATAAGTATCTGCATGGGGAACAGAAATTTGATAATATAGGATTCTTCTGTCTAGTAGGCAAAGGTTCCAATGGCTGGAAGTTGAGGCTAAACAAACTGAGACTAGAAATAAGGTGCACATTTTTAACAGTGATGGTAGTTAACCATTAGAACAATTTACCAAGGATTGTAGTGGATTCTCACTCATACTTTTTAAATCAAGTCTGGGTGATTTCTTAAAAAGATATGTCCTAATTTAAACAGAAATTAATTCAGAGAAGCCCTGTAGCTTTTGTTATGCAGGAAGTCATACCAGACTACCACAATGGACCTTTCTGATCTATAAACAATTAATCTTTTATTCTCATTACTAATGTCATGAATTAATGTTTTAAAATTTGATAGTTGCTTGAGTGAGCCATTTTACACAGTTTCATAGTATATTGATCTATTGTTTCTCCAGATTCCTGATTATACTTGTTGAACAGATGTCTTTTTGTTATAACATTTTCTGGGATCTGAAAATGCTTTTGAAAGAATTTCTAAGATTTTACTTGGGTTGCTGCTGTCCCTGGGAAGCCACTTGCCCTGTATTAAGCAGGACAGTCCTCTTTTTGATGGGTTGGCTATCTGATACTTGGGAAAAAGAACAGATGTGACTTTGTCTGGTGTTGAATGGGAGCTACCACTCTTCCTCCTTTGGATTTTAAACATAATGTCCTTCATGTGACGAGCTCACACATGCACACACAGTGCATCTGGGGCAGGCCCATGCCATTCCCGGAAGAAATGGAATGTTCGGTATTCTGAGAATGTGCGAGTGAGTTACTTTAGCTGCTGACATATCCAACTGTTGGAGAATGTATGTCCATTGGAGCTAATATTATTGATGTTCTTATTTCATTTGCCTCTTTATCTGTCCCTGTTGCCATTATGCAGTTATCCCATTGTGATCTAAAGAATATCAAGTTTCTAAACACATTCCCTTTCATTTCCATGTATTCATGGACAGGACTCTTGTATGCCTCCATGAATCTTGGGAGAGACAATAAGAATAATCTTTTATCAGACCACCTTCTGTTGGTAGAATGTACAAATTCTTGAGTTACACAGAGCTCTCCTTGTTTTCTCTCTTGTTGCATTTTATCGATTGATTTATTGATTGCAATATTCTTAGGATTTGATTTCACACAGCTGCAAGAGCTAATTCATTTCTGACGCCATTTTCAGCATCCAAGAATGAGAGAGATGCACTACAGCATTCAGACTTCAATCCTTTCTCCACGTACACTGTCTTCTCTCATTAAGCATTTCCTAAAAATAAAGTCGTCTTAGTCTTTACAGTAACAGATGTGACTAAAGTTACACTAATTGGCTATCTTTATTCAGGTGCTTTGCAAATAGGTGGATTTTGTTTATTATCTGATTACAATTTAAATCCTTCAATTTTGTCTTCTAATATTGGAGGCCGGCCTTGGAAACAGCAGAAGGAAACCTGTCATTTAAAATTGTTTGACTGTGACTGGCACTTTTTTCAGATTAGAAGCAGTAGGACTCCCCCTCCCCCCCTTTAAACAAGATTTCATGTGTCAGAACAAGATTTCAGTGGAGCATCTCCCCACACTCCATCCTGCCAGACATGTGGAAGTCTGGCTTAAAAAGGTATTAACTTTTCAGACTCACTGTTTTGTTTTCTTTGGAGGAGTTTGGAGAGATGTTGTCAGCAGATTTATAGGAAACAAAGCAATATGAATAAGTGAGGGGATAGTTTCAATGTTGCCAAGGTCTAGTACAGCATATTAGATCATTATGAAAAATAATTCAGGCAGATATTTGAATGCAACATTTATAATTAACATTAACAATCTCTTTTAATTCTATTTCTGTTGCTCTTTCTCCACTCATTTGTCAGAGACATTTAGCTTGCAAGAAAAAAAATTGATAAACTTACCCCAGGAGCCACTGAAGACAGTCTTAAAAACTCAGGTGGTCTTAGAAGCATTACTAAGTAAGAATTTATACATTTAAGGGGGAACCCCCTCCAAATATTATCTTGCAGACAAGCTGTGTTATAAATTCTTATCTTTTTTGAAACACTAGCAGATAGAGAAATATTTAATTGCAAAAGATTAAAACAAATATAAGCTAGTAACATTATTATTAGTAAAGTAAAATGTAAATATTATTTCAAATGTCTCTTATTCTGACACCCAGCCAGGGTCTGACACACAGTCAAGGTCTGCCCAGACTCTGGCAGGTTGCAGAGCTCATGTGCTGTGGAACTACAGAGAGCACATGTAAAAATGTGGAATGAAGAACCTTTTGTTTTTAAGCACAAGTGGAAGAAAAAAATCCTCAACTATTTTTTTTCATGTTGAAATGGCAATAAATAAGGGTGGGCAGAGTGGAGAGGAGTGGGAACAGCCAATTAACTGTGTTCAGTTCCTATGAAGATAAGACACCCTGGATTAATTTCCCTGTGTGTGTGTGCAATTTACAATGCTTTTTTATTATTGTGGTGTGGTGCTTGCTGTTTTGTAAACAGGAATTTTATTTCCCAAGTGTTGCTCTAGGGCTAGTTTGTGACTAGGCAAGAAAAATCTTTCCTCTGACCTCTTACATCTCTGTATGGAGGCTAATCACAGTCAAAGGCTTCATGAGCACAGAAGGACTGCTTGAGGCTAGTACTGACAGGCATGCTAACCTCCTTAGTTGAGAGGGAAAGGCAGGGCCAGTACAGATGGCTAGCACAGGCAAAGGTGCATGCACAGCAGTCTTTTAAAGGTTGTAGGGAAGCAATTCTAGAAGTCCTGGTGCTGAGAGCAGCACAATGGTTGAAATCCTGATCCCATTAATGTTAATGGAATTTTACTCTTCACTTTAATGAAGGCAGGATTTTACCCAATACTGCTGGAAGGTCCTGCTAAGGTGGGACAGCTCTGGGGTTGTGGTTTTACTGCCACACTCCAGCTCTTAATCGCAGCCCATCACTGGCTGCACACTAATAACGCTTGTTAGAATGTCCAGTAAATTTTCCCTGCATAGTCACACTCCTGTTGTATGGTGTCATTACATAAACAATCTGCAGAAGACTGTTTTCACTTAGAGACCTGGAGCAGAAGGCTAAATGTGAAAGGCCCAATAGGGTGCAATTTCAGACTATTTTTTTCTGTCTACGTTACAGCAGACTAAATATTGAGGATAATTCGGGGGCATCAGCCAAAACCGTTCTTTACAATAAATTATTTCCATTTTTTCCCACTTAGAGACTTTTTAATTCCTATGTGTCTACTCCTGCATCAGTTTCCCAGATGTTAGAGGCATCTCAGGGTTTATTAGTCAGCCCAGGTCAACTGAGATTTGCTGTGTTTGCTTTCATAATAGCTGTGTATACTATGTACTTCTTGAACTGGAAATCACACAATGCTCCTTATTTGCCTTCAATCATTTGCAGATGCAGAATGGCCAGATCATTTCCTTTCAAATTGACCTAAGGGATTAAAAGAATTCAAAGGAATTTCCAACTAACTAGTGCCTCTGCTTTCCCTTACTTCACTTCTTCAACCTTCAGGGTCATAGTCTCTAGTAACTTAATCTGTTTCTCTGTCCATCTGATTTGTTCACTTCCTTTCCTCAGCTTGCCGTCAGAGTAGTAACTGAATAGCCAGGCTCAGCTCTGGTGTTTTTTGTCTTCTCAATTTTTTAAAACAAATATGTGTGAATTTAAAGCTACTGAAAGGTGCTGGGCTGACAGCTCTGAGACACTCTGTTAACATAACTGGTAAAGCACAGGGAGCTTTAGTACAAACCTCACACACAATGTTTCTAAATCATGACCTGAGGAGAGAACTTTTAATGGAACCACTAGCAAAATACATCACTGCTTGGTGTGAGCAATCAAATCAGCCCCTAAGAAATTATTGACCATATATAAGAGAAAGATGTGGCACAGCCTGTTGTCAAACACAGATGTAAATTGGCAGCTGTGCACTCATTATGACGTGGATATCAAAAACGCAGTGAAATAGCCAGTTGATTACTGAGTCTGCCTTCTGCATTAACAATCCGAGATAGATGCTAATGAGGAAGGATACTGTTATAGAGGAGACTGATTCTTTTAAGTGCATCCCTCTCTCTCTACTGGTATCACTTGGGTTTTTCAGGGATTTAGCTTCAGTGAGTTGCTCTTCATCCAGTTGCTGGTATTGGCCTTGCAGTTGTAGGGCTTCATCTGTACTTGTTCCCCATGACTCCATTACCCATTGCAGTTTTTTCTTTTTTGAGACTGCCATCATGTTCTCCAGAATCTTAACATTTTAAAACAGTAAAGCATTCCGGTTGAAAAATGCAGAAAACAAATCTCTGTTCTTTTTTAAAGTTTGCAAAAAATTGTGCTAATACCTAACATTTTGAGCACTCTAACCTGTTTGAAAAAGCATATTTGTGCATTTAAAAAAAAAAGCTCCCTCAGAGCTGCTGAAATTTGGAACATTCAAAAATTTTCAGCCAGCTGTAGTAGTGAAGACTCTTCAAAATATGAACCAACTGCAACTAAGTGACAGTGATCTCTGCATCTATTTTCAGAAAACCCTAAAAATAACTCTTCTAGATGTGAATTGCCCTATTTGTGTCAATCAAGCATTAAGATGGATGCCCAGTGATGATGATTTAAATGTATTCATTATTTTGTTGCTCATACAAAGCATATAATACAATGAGGAAATAATTTACAATTTATTCTGAATGGCACTTTGTTTTGGTCTTATGAGTAGGTGGGAGCTGGTTACCATAATTTTATTCCTCAGTTTGACCTGTGAAACCATCAAACCAGAAACAAGGAACAGAACCTATGGGACTTTTGATCCCTTCCAAGATGAGCCAATCCCTCAGAGCCCAATAGGGCTGACAAAATTGGGTTTCTGTGGCCAAAGAATCCAGTAGAAGCCAATTCAGGAGCCAAGCTTGAGTAGCTTAGCAGAGCCCATAAATCTCAACAGGAGGAAATCAAACCCAAGATGAACACAGCAGTATCCAAACTCCATTGAAGGGTTAGCACAGGACTGAAGTAGTTGTGATATTCCATGTTTGTGAGGAATATGATCAGTCCTGCCTCGGCTTATCAGTTAGGAGGGGAAAATAAAATGGCAAAGCCTGTACAGAAGCCTTTAGGTTTCAAATTCCTGTTTGCTCACAGTTTCTTGGTAATGATGTGGTCTGTTCTTCATTTGTTGCTGCTGGAAAGAAAAGAGGAGAGAAATGATCTGAATTTAATAAGAACTTTACTGAAAAAAGTGAAAAAGGCATCTCTGTCTTTCCATAAAAGCACCTTCTCCAGCAATGAAACTGCAAACTATATTACATCATTGCATGAAACTGTATCACCCTGTATTACCCTGAGGGCATGAGACAGCTTCTAGTAGCTTGTGGAAGTTTATATTTTCAGTTTAACCCTTTTAAGGATGTTGCATTTTTAAGGGTTTTTAGCCCAAAATATGCTTCTCACACTCTAAATTTTCAAAAGGCTCAGTTGTCAGAACCTGTATTCTGTCAGAGCTCCATCCATGCAGGCACAAAAAACATTATTACTCCCTTGCTTGGTCCTACTCAGATTGTGACTTCAGCTCAAGATGGAACTGTGCAATCTTATTCCCTGATGCTACCTTCTGTGAGGAGCAAGAAGAGTGTTGGTTAGGTGACTCATAGAAGAGGAATAGGCTGCATCATGAAAAGGGTTGAATTAATTTACTCCCTCGCTCAGAGCAGGAGTGAGAGGAAGAGCCAGGAAAACTGAAACTAAGCCAGAGCCTAGTCTTATGTTCTGGGGGATTGTGCAGCTGCACACCGGTTTTATTTGGAGCAGACTGAAAATTTACAATCTAATGCAAAGGATTTTCTTTTCCCTCTTTATGTAGTTCGTGATAAAATAAATAACTTTAACAGTAACAGTGATAATTCCAACACAGAAGGTTCAGTGCAACTCACAATCATAGATTGATCAGAGACACATCGCCTAATCTCTTTCCTCTTGCCTATGACAGACTGTTTGCTATACCATATTCTGCTCTTTTGTTTAACAGGTGGTGTGAGTTTCTATGAGTTCTTCTAGGAGACGATTCAATAGCCTTAGACCTCAGTGTTAGACTATTTTTTCTTATATTTAACCTGCTTATTTTGGCTTTTTCCCATTCTATTACTCATAGTTATACCCTCTTGGAACAAGCAGTTCCCCAAATGTTCATTCTGCAGACTTCTGCACAAAGGAGAAATCCTCTCATAGTCTGATGACCCCTCTCCCAATGAGCCATTACCTGGTTTTTTTTTTCTGTGGATGATCAGGAAGATCTCCAAGGATTATGGATGGTTTTCATAGATTGCAAGGCCAGAAGGTATCATCTAGTCTCACACAGACCGTGCAATTTTCCTCAAAAAATGTAAAATTAATTTAAAAATTGCCAGTGGGAGAGACTCTGCTGTGTCCCTTGGTAAGTTGTTCCAATGATTATTTATCCTCACTGATCTCCCAGCCAGGGATCTAGAGGGATGAGACCCCCTGGACCATTGGTTCTGGAAATAGTAGCAATGCCCCAAGGCCACCAAACCACTTAGCAGAATCAAATCCTCCTCTAAATAGTGCGGCTGTCTTCCTTCTTGGTGGTTGCTTCCTTTACTTAATCATATCAACCATCATTTGTCATTTAGCTAATCTGCACTTATTTATGTTTCAGTCCTACCTCATTTAAGTCTATGGGAATATTGCCATTGATTTCAACAGGGATAGGATTCAGTGCTTGCTTTTTTAATCTTGCTCCCCACCCTTTATTTATGGAATCGTTGTTCTTCTCTGTATTCCCTTTAATATATCAACATCTTTCTCTTATTGATGAGGTGCCTAGAAATGAATGCAGAAGTCTAAGCTTGATCTCACAAGTACTGTTTAGAGATGGACTATCACCTCTCTAGTATGAGAAATAATGGCTTTTTGCATATGGTTCTGATAAATGCACTGGCTTATTTTGTCATCACAGTTGCACTGCAAGTTCATATCCAGTTTGCAGTTTACTGTCACTCTTTTCTCTTGGTCTTTTTCAACATTACTACTTTGTAAGTGTCCCCCTCCTGCTGAATATCTGTGTTTTTCAGTTTATTTTCCCCCAGATGCACTAGCTTGCATTTTTCCAGGTTGAATCTCATTTTGTTACTTCCTGCCCATATTTCTGAACCCTCTCGTCTCTTTGTTTTATTATTAAACAAACCTGTTCATGGGCGCTATGAAAGGATAGACTATGCATATGTAGGCTTATTTTTTATTGAATCACTGTGAACACTGCACCTTGAGGGAAGGGCTTTATTACATTTAACTACTTAACCAGGATTTATTAAAATAAACAGCATAGGAGTCAAGATGGGTAAGACTTTCCAATTGGGATTATTCTGTAAAATAGTGCTCAGAATATTTGTGGTTTCTTGGGTTATCAACTTGTGGTTAATGTGATTTGTGCTTTTGGTTTTTCCTCAGTTTAGGTTCATGTAACTGTCAAAACTCAATTAAAGATGTAATGCTGGAAGCCTGTTTGTGAACTCTCACTCCGAGATTTACCATGGGATCCCATGTTTAACACCTCTGTGTGTCCTTTTCCCCCAGAAAGTTGCTATTGAGGCTTTTGGTATTAGTCGTTGAAGGACCTTGATTTTGGTTCTGGTAGGGGCCTTTCTTTCTTCTACATGATTCGATGGGGTCTAAGCTCCAGCAATAGTACCAAGAGCCAGAATGCTACTATTTCCTAGAGCTAAGGTAAACAGTAAACTCAAATCCAAACCCACAATTCCCTATGATTCAGTAGGAACTGTTGATTCTCAGCAGTCATAAAAATCAGCCCAGATATGAAAACAACATGATACAAAGGATAACAAACTGCATAAAAGAATTAATATCAAAGAGGTCAAGACTTATCCCTGAGTTTCTTGTGAGGGTTAAGTGCTTTGCCTTATATATAGAAAGTGTACATTAGGCAATAATTTGATTCTTTGCTACAATACAACTGTGTAAGGTTAAAAGAATTCCTCTCCTTTTCTGGATTCAGACTGGTGTAACTGATAGCAGAATCCTGCCCAGCATTTTTTTTCATAGTCCAAGGGGAAAGTATTAAGAGTATTTGAGAGTTTATGCAATATACGATGCCATTTTAGTTTGAATATTTTTGTATATATACATTGGCTTCGAGCTCAGTGAATAATGGATTTTCTGGTTTGCAAAATATTGGGAGCACAAATTGTTTTAGGTTGACCCAAAATAGTTTATTTTTATTTTGATGAATGGAAATGTGATGAAATATCATTGTGCTTAAACAAAACATGTCATTTCAACAACATGGAAATGTTTATTTTTAATTTAGACAGTTTTTAAATTTTGGGTGTGTTCAATAAAATTAAAGAAAAATTTTCAACAACATTTATGTCCAATGAAAAAAATGAAATAAAGCATTTTTAGGATTTTGCATATATGGGTTCTCTTTGATAGCCACGTATGTATAGTCCGGAAGAAAGTTTTAGACAAAAATTTTTGCCTGTCTCTGCATGGGACAACTTTATAGAATAGCAAACCAATAAATAAAATCTTGATCGCAAAGAGCTTCAAACAAATGTTTTTTACCATCACAGAGGTTTAAATAAGCCTATCGCACAGGCATGAAAAATAACTCAACTGTATTACATCAAAAGTGGAGCTCAAGCAAACTAACATCAAATCTGTGTTAAGAATATCAAGATCTGCCATCAAGCTTTGCCTGCCTGCTCAAAGAGTTTACTCTTGATGAAGGAAAGGGAAAAAAAGGTTGGTGAAGGGGAAGGGAATAAGGTTTGCACTCAACTCATATTCCACATCACAAAACAGCTGCTCTAGAGTTTGTCTCATATTTTAAATCTATTTTCTTTATTGAGAAATAAAAGAAAGAAATGAGAAATCCATTCTGGTATTAAAGAAGGTGTGGGGTATATGTATGGAGAAACTTACAATGCTGTCAGTTAGCTTGCTGTAATGCCATTTAAATGTAACCACCACTAGCTAAAGGAAACAGGAATTATGGTGTTCTGTTATGTGTGGCTTCCCCTTCCCCCTACACACTTGTGCTCATTACAGCTCTTTCTTTAAACTGCTGGCTAGACAGCTGGCAGTGCCTCAGAGGAGCATCGACTAAGGGAGCATATAAATTACTGTTGCATTTTACAGCCAAGATAAACTCAAACTGCAGGGTTATAGCCTGTACTGACACAGAAAAAAGAGAACCTAGCAGGCCTCTGGAAAGCAAGGGAAAGCAAATGATAGATATTGTATTTCAGTGAATCCAACAGTCATGAAAGGGAGGAGAAAACCCCAACCACTGTAACAACCTCCCCCCCATCACTAACATGAAATTTGCCCCTTCTTCAGGTTCCCTTCTTAAGTGTTATATTACACTACCACAAAGTATTAAGATGATAAATAAACATCACAGATATACATTTATTTATAAGTAGGTGTAGGCTTCCCTGTGCTGTTCTATCCCTTGGGCCTGCCAAATTTGGTAACAGATATTAAATTGTTTTATCATTTTGGGCTTCATTAAGCTTTATTTGATATAATACATCTAATGTTTTAATTTTTAAAAATGCTTCACTGCTGAATATTATACAGTCTGCCACATGACTATCTGGAGAAAAGGTGTAGCTACTTATTCACCTACTCTCCTGCCTTTCTACACCCACTTCTGTTGTGGTGCCTACACAATATCAGCCAACCATGACAAATTAGTACCTGGGGACTGTTGATTTAAAAAAACAAATATTTGAGATTAGCACTACAGAGTTATGTTCATAGCATATATATAAAGAGAAGTTAGAACGCTGGACTGAATGTGGGGTGTTAACACACACACAAACACACAAATCCACAGAGAGAGAAACAGGCTGGCTGCCTCAGAAAGCAAAACACACAAATCCACAGAGAGAGAAACAGGCTGGCTGCCTCAGAAAGCAAAACACAACTCACCTCATATTTAAGAAGACATGTACCAGGTTGATTCTTCTGAAATGCTTTGTTACAGACTAAGGCCCCTATCAGGAAATCCTTCCACTGATTGAAATAATAGCTTGCAATTCCAACACAGCATTTTGTACACCCCTGACAGGTACCTCAGTACTTGCCTATGAAACTTCATGTTCTTATCTTAATTACCCTCTTCTTCTTTCCTATTTTCCCTCTTTCTTGGGCTTTATCCAAAGCCTGTTGGGTTAATGGGAATTCAGTTTGTTCCTCTCTCTTGTGTCTTATAGGTTGGGAGGTCATGAGGGTAGAAACTCTTTTCCTACATTGTGCTACATTGTACAGTGACTAGAACAATGGGACATTGATTGTGATTTCCAGGTCCTAACACAGTATAATAGTAAATCATAGAATCATAGAACACAAGAACTGGAAGGGGCCTCAAGAGGCCATTGAGTCCAGTCCCCTGCCTTCACAGCAGGACCCAGGACCATCTAGACCATCCCTCATAGGTGTCTATCTAACCTCCTCTTAAATATCTCCAGAGATGGAGATTCCACAACCTCGCGAGGCAACTTATTCCAGTGTTTAACAACGGTGACAGTTAGGAAGTTTTTCCTAATGTCCAACCTAAACCTCCCTTGCTGCAGTTTAAGCTCATTGCTTCCTCAGAGGCCAACCAGAACAATTTTTCTCCCTCTTCCTTCTGACACCCTTTTAGATACCTCAAAACCGCTATCATGTCCCCTCTCAGTCTTTTCCTTCCAAACTAAACAAGTCCAATTCTTTCAGCCTTCCTTCATAGGTCATGTTCTCTAGACCTTTAATCATTCTTGTTGCTCTTCTCTGGACCTTTTCCAATTTCTCCACATCTTTCTTGAAATGTGGTGCCCAGAACTGAACACAATACTCCAACTGAGGCCTAATCAGAGTAGAGTGCATCCCAGAATCATGTGTGCTTTTTTTTTGCAACAGCATCACACTGTTGACTCATATTTAGCTTGTGGTCCACTATGACCCCTAGATACCTTTCTGTAGTACTCCTTCCTAGACAGTCGCTTCTCATTCTGTGTAAGTGAAACAGATTGTTCCTTCCTAAGTGGAGTACTTTGCATTTGTCCTTATTATACTTCATCCTTTTTACGTCAGACCATTTCTCCAGTTTGTCCAGATCATTTTGAATTATGACCCTATCCTCCAAAGCAGTTGCAACCCCTCCCAGCTTGGTATCAACTGTAAACCTAATAAGCGTACTCTTTATGCCAATATTTAAATCATTGATGAAGGTATTGAACAGAACCGGTCCCAAAACAGACCTCTGTAGAACCCCACTTGTTATGCCCTTCCAGCAGGAATGTGAACCATTAATAACTACTCTCTGAGAATGGTTATCCAGCCACTTATGCACCCACCTTATAGTAGCCATATCTAAGTTGTATTTGCCTAGTTTATTGATAAGAAGATCATGAGAGACCATATCAAATGCCTTACTAAAGTCTAGGTATACCACATCCACCACTTCTCCCTTATCCACAAGACTTGTTATCCTATCAAAGAAAGCTATCAGATTGGCTTGACATGATTTGTTCTTTACAAATCCATGCTGGCTGTTTCCTATCACCTTATTATCTTCCAGGTGTTTGCAGATGAATTCCTTAATTACTTGCTCCATTATCTTTCCTGGCACAGAAGTTAATAAGTGTGGTAATATCTCAAGGAGAGAAAAAAATCTGCAGACATCTTCAATGTAAATGTGAGTTTCTTACATAGGTAAGGTTCAACTCTTCAGCCCATTATTTGCAGAAAATGCAAGTGATATATTTAGAATACCCTGGAGTTTGAGAGAGTCCTCCGAGCTCACAAACTTCTATGACTTTCACATTATTTCAGACATGCTCAATTTAACTATACTTAATTGATTGTTTTCCTATAAAAAGACAATGTATGGTTCCTTATTTGTATTGTTGCATTTAATTCAGCACTCAATCCATTTGTATTGTCTGGATTTTGTTTCACTTATGGTACAGAGCACAGCTTATTTTAATTAAAATATACGGGTTTTATTGTAGCCACCATTGTCAGATGCACTATATTAAGTTATTTTTATAGCCTTGAGTTCACTACTTCCTCTCCTCATGCCACAACCAATTTTCCTTGAGAGGTGTGCATAGATGGTGAAACAATAAAAATCTGAGAAAATATGCTGCAACCTGGTTCATTCCCTCAGGAAACACTGCTTGAGTGGCAAAAGACCCACAAAATAGGAATTGGACTTGCTTTCAGAAAACCAAGGATTTAAGCACAGTGTGTGGTATGTATTACCGTGATGCTGCAAGGAAACATAAAGAGCAAAGCTTTATCTTTCAGCCTGAACCTTGGAACCTTTGGGAGTGCACATTTTAAATCAAGACTCAAAACATTTTCACAGCACAACTGCAAATTGAAAGTAAGGTCTGTGCTGTGCAAACAAAGATGTAGGAGAAGAACATATCTGAAAAGATTAAAGCATACCCCGATCTATTTTGTGCCTTTTCTAAGTGAGAACAATATTAATTTATGGATGTTTATTTTATTTAGAGTAGAAAGGACAGTTGTGTTTTATTATTTTCTTTTTAAAAAGCAATTATCTGCTTATTATTTTAATGTAATATGGATATAATAGTCTATGCTTCACACTCATTACAGTGAGCAGAGTGTCCTCACAAATGGAACAATTTTCACAAACTCTTATTGCAACACACTTTTAATAATTGCAATGTAGATTGCAATAAAAATGCTACAGAAATGAGGGTGGAGGTAGTTAATGGTTTGGTTTTAACAAACAAAAGCTGGCTTGTTCAGATCTAAGTCCCAACATAGCCAACCCTCCCAAACTTGGAGTGGTATTAGTGGGGCGGAGGGCGGGGGGGAACCTTCTGATTTTAGCCCATATTTAAAAATGCAAAAATCCCTATACCTATTAGTTAGGTTTCAATGAGGGGGAGGGGAGATGAGTGTTATGCAGTCAAATATGGCAAGGGGTTTGTTCCTGCAAGCTGCAGATTGCAGGGTCTGTAATGGGTGCTGAATATGCACCATTGAAGATCAGCCCATGTTTTTTCCCCTTCATTAAGAATTTCCAATTTTCAATACAGTACAAGATTGTTCAATCATAATAAAATTATCAGAAGTAGATCCAACACCAACTGAATGTGAAACAAGATCCAAATATTGATAGTAAAACAATCCTGCAATCCATTCCATAGTTTTGGATCACAACACTGAGGGCTTTTGTTTGGTTGTAGGCTTTCTCCTTGAACTCTTCTAGAGTTGTCAGTCTACCCAGATGAACCTGAGGAACTCGAGGATAGGGTGAATACACTTTGAAAAAGTCCTGTCTTTACAATTTAGCTTTTACTTTGACCACTCCTTTGAATTGAACACTTCTGCAATTCTGCTTTGCAGCCAAAGTGAGGTGTTAAGTTTTCAGAATTGAAGATTGTTTATTTGGGTTAGAGGTGCAAGACTTACAGAGCATGTGTTGTGACTTACAATGTGATGTGCTGGTTCTGCTCTCCTCCACCACATCTAGGGAAGGTGCTCTAATACTTTGGAATTAATATATAGCAGACTAAAGTATAATGACTGTTATCTATAACCAAAGAGGCATTATTGGACCCTAATTCTGTATCTGTTTATACCCCTAAAAGAAAGGGCTCCCTTGTGCAACAGAAAATAAAACAGACTTGTGGGAATTGCAGTTAATTTTAGGACCTGACTCAGTCCATTGAAATCAATGGACACCTAGGGTATGTCTAGACTACACGCCTCTGGCGACAGAGGCATGTAGATTAGGCTACCCGGCATAGGAAAATGAAGCGGCGATTTAAATAATTGCAGCTTCATTTAAATTAAAATGGCTGCCGCGCTGAGCCGATCAGCTGTTTGTCGGCTCAGCGCACTAGTCTGGACGATCCGCAGTCGACATCAAAGGCATTTGTCGACCTCCCCAGTAAACCTCATCCCACGAGGCATACCGGGGCGGTCGACAAATGCCTTTGATGTCGACCGCGGAGCGTCCAGATGAGCGCGCTGAGCCGACAAACAGCTGATCGGCTCAGCGCAGCAGCCATTTTAATTTAAATGAAGCAGCGATTATTTAAATCGCCGCTTCATTTTCCTATGCCGGGTAGCCTAATCTACATGCCTCTGTCGTCAGAGGCATGTAGTCTAGACAGGGGTCAGGCCTATCTTTTTGCCTACATTTCTCACAGATGCTAATAGTTGTTTAATTGTTTAGTTTCACCAGTATTATCAAATGTATGAGTCCTAGAGTAGATGGGACAACTGTACATATATAATGATGTCATCTAAATTAACTGTTACCACTCAAGAAAGAGTCCTGTGGCACCTTATAGACTAACAGATGTATTGGAGCATAAGCTTTGATGGGCAAAGACCCACTTCGTCAGATGCATGTAGTGGAAATTTCCAGAGGCAGGTATAAATATGCAGGTCAGAATAAGGCTAGAGATAACGAGGTCAATTCAGTCAGGGACGGTGAGGCCCACTTCTAGCAGCTGATGTGGAGGTGTGAACACTAGGAGTATGTCTAGATTACATGCCTCTGCTGACAGAGGCATGTAAAATAGGCTACCCGACATAGTCAATGAAGCGGGGATTTAAATATCCCCGGCTTCATTAAAATAAAAATGGCCTCCACACAGTGCCGGCTCAGCTGATCGTCAGCACAGCGTGTGAGTCAAGACGCAGATCGGTCGACAAGGGAAGCCTTGGTCGACCGCTCCCTTATGCCAGTGGTGTTCTGTTTCTTTCTTTCTTGGGCTTGTCTTGTAGTAGGAGGCTTCTGGGTACATGTCTGGCTCTGTTAATCTGTTTCCTCACTTCCTTGTGTGGGTATCGTAGTTTCAAGAATGCTTGGTGAAGATCTTGTAGGTGTTGGTCTCTGTCTGAGGGGTTGGAGCAAATGCGGTTGTACCTTAGTGTTTGGCTGTAGACAATGGATCGTGTGGTGTGTCCTGGATGGAAGCTAGAGGCATGAAGGTAGGCATAGCGGTCGGTAGGTTTTCGGTATAGGGTGGTGTTTATGTGACGTGGTGTCCAGGAAGTGGATCTCTTGTGTAGACTGGTCCAGGCTGAGGTTGATGGTGGGGTGGAAGCTGTTGAAATCGTGGTGGAATACTTCCAGAGTCTCCTTCCCATAGGTCCAGATGATGAAGATATCATCAATGTAGCGTAGGTAGAGGAGGAGCGTTAGTGGATGAGAGCTGAGGAAGCGTTGTTCCAGGTCAGCCATAAAAATGTTGGCAGATTGTGGGGCCATGCAGATGCCCATAGCGGTGCCACTGGTTTGGAGGCATATATTGTCACCGAATCTGAAATAGTTGCGTGTGAGGATAAAGTCACAGAGCTCAGTCACCAATTGTGCTGTGGCATCATCAGGGATACTGTTCCTGACAGCTTGTATTCCATCTACATGTGGGATGTTTGTGTAGAGAGCCTCTATATCCATGGTGGCTAGGATGGTGTTTTCTGGAAGATTACCAATGCATTGTAGTTTTCTCAGGAAATCAGTGGTGTCATGGAGATAGCTGGGAGTGCTGGTGGTATAGGGTCTGAGTAGAAAGTCTGCATATCCAGACAATCCTTCAGTGAGAGTGCCAATGCCCGAGATGATGGGGCATCCAGGATTTCCAGGTTTGGGTAGTAGATAGAATAACCCCGGTCGGGGCTCTAAGGGTGTGTTGATTTGTTCCTGTGCTTGTGTAGGGAGTGTCCTGAGCATATGGTGCAGTTTCTTAGAGTGCTCCTCAGTGGGGTCTGAGGAAAGTGGCCTGTAGAATTTGGTATTGGAGTGTTGTCTGGCAGCCTCCTTTTTGGTAGTCAGACCTGTTCATGATGGCAACAGCACCTCCTTTATCAGCCTCTTTGATTATAACGTCAGAGTTGTTTCTGAGGCTGTGGATGGCATTGCGTTCTGCACGACTGAGGTTAGGAGACAAGCGATGCTGTTTTTCCACAAGAAAGAGATCTTGGCATCATTGTAGATAGTTCTCTGAAAACATTCACTCAATGTACAGTGGCAGTCAAAAAAGTGAACAGAATGTTGGGAATCATTTGAAAAGGGATAGATAGTCAGACATAACATATCACATTGTCTCTATATAAATTTATAGCATACCAATATCTTAAGTACTGCATGCACCCCATTTCAAAAAAGAGATTGGAATTGGAAGATTTTTAAAAGGACAAAAATTATTAAGGGTATGGCATTTGGACTTTTTAGTTTGGAAAAGAGATTACTAAAGTCCATAAAATCACTACTTGTGTGGAGAAATCAAGTAAGCAAGTGTTACATGTGCATTCTCATAACACAGGAATTAGGGGGTCACCAAATGAAATTAGTAGGAAGCAGGTTTAAAACAGAAGTATTTCTTCACACAATCCATAGTCAATCTGTGGAACTCTTTGCAAGGGGATGTTGTGAAGGCCAAGACCATAACAGGATTAAAAAAGAACTAGATACATTCATGGATGATGGGTCCATCAATGGCTATAGCTTGGATAGGCAAGGATGGTGTCCTTAACCTGTTTCCCAGAAGTTGAGAATGAGCGATGAGGGATGGATTACTTGATTACCTATTCTTTTCATTCTCCCTGGGGCACCTGGCACTGGGCACATTTTAAACATCATGTCAAATAAGACTATGCTCATTGGCATGGTTCTTAAAACTCCATCAGCTTGTCCATACTAGGTCCACCAAAGGTATGTATATATGGGAAAAAAACCCAAAAACATACAACGGGTTTCAAAACCTAGCTCTACAAATTGGGGCTCATGCTATATCACTTAAAATAGGCATGTAGACATTCCATAGAGAATGTTCTGAAGACAATGGAGAAAGGGTATCAGACCTTGAGCTCCGGTCTAAGCCATAATGTCTACAGAGAGATTTTTAGTGCCAGACCACGATCCCCTTGAGGCTGAATCTTTACACCCAACTCTGGTGCTCGCTGCTGCAGGTTATGTTTTTCTCCTCCATGCAGCCATACCTAAATATAGCTAACAATAGTGATGCTATATCAGTGTCAGAAATGGTCAAAAAATGTGATGCTTCCTTGGTAAAATTACTGCAGGGTTGTCCCCAAATTTTTATATATTATAACAATACAGAAAATGATGTTAAATTCTGTGCATACATTCTCCTCTTGATGTGCATGTAGTGTCAATAGCATTAGCACTATATGTTTTAAAGAAGGTGGAGCAGGGAAAAGAATGAAGATCTTGGAATTGTCTATGCTGACTGCCATGTTTATCTGACACTTTCACATCATTATAGAAATAATGCTCTATCTCTGGAGTGTTCTCTCTGAGTCCAGTACCTCTAAAATTTTCTAAAGCTGTCATTGATGTGCTCCATTGCTAGTATGTGATTGAACATAAAAGCTACCTAGAAACTGTAATCTATTCTCAACCCACAATAAAAAAAAAAGTTCATGCGCTTGCTTTCTGTCATGAATCATGATGCTGACAAGTGCAGGTAAATCAGATTCATAACACTAAACCAAAGCAAATCAGAGTAACTTTCTTTTATCCTCTAAGGCCTGTCTACACTGCAGGCACTACAGTGGCACAGCTGCAGTGCCATGGTTGTGCCACTGTAGCGCTGTATTATAAATGCTTCCTCCACTGATGGCAGCAGTTTTTCCATCAATATAAGTAATCCATCTCCTTGAGCGGTGGGAAGTAGGTTGACAGAATAAATTTGTTGACCTAACTGTGTCTACAGAAGGAGTTGTGATGGTATAACTACAGTGCTCAGGGAATTCCTTTTTTTATGCCCCATGACCAATGTAGATAGATTGAACTACATTTTAAATGTGGACCGTGGATAGGGAACTATGTGCTCATACTTCTGCAGATGTGAGGTCTCATCTTTCCAATCAGATGGAAGTACAGATTGAAAAATCTAATTTCTGTTTCTATAAAATCAGGCTATATCATTCCCATTTTCTCTTGCCAGGATTCTTTTATTTGAATCAACTTTTTGGTTTTCTCAGGTATTTTATTTAGACTTTCCATATGAAGCAATGTACATAGCTACATTCAAAATCACCAATTTTGTTGTTAAAGTACACAAAGCCCATTTCTTTGGAAGTTTTACTATCTAGCCTTACTTACCTAATGGCCTCCTAGTGATAAAATAACTTAATTTTGGTCAATATTGAACAAATTTATATTTAAATGTCTATTAAATTATTAAATTTTAGCAGCAACAAATAATATACACTGTACTGCTTACTATTTTATTAATGTGGAAAAATAGAATAGTTTTGGAAAATCTCAGGAATTACTTGTGTTGTCTCGAAATAAATTCTTTTACTCAAACAGCTTTTAAAAATTACTCTTATGCAGTAAATTTTAAAAGAAAAAATGGAATTGAAAAAAGATATTTCCTTGTAATCTCCCATTTATTGTTACTTATCCTGATTGCCCTAATCACTTGTCATTTTAGGGAAGGTCTCTCTTGATTTCTCTTGTTTTGTTTCTTATAAAATACTTAAATATTCTTTGGGCCAGAGAGAGTGACTATCCTCCTGCTAGTTTGGGCACTTACTTGAGCTGTGGGAAACTGAGGTTCTAGTCTCTCTGCTCCAGTGCATATTTATTTATACTGGGCTTTAACAGCTTCAATAGGTGAGAGATTGAGAGCTCTCTCCTAGAAAACACCATACTCCAAAGGTCAGGGTACTCTCCTGGGAAGTACAAGTCCTGCCTCTATATCAGGCAGATTTTAAAATTGAACTTGGATCTCCTACATCATGTGTAGTCAATAAGCAGCCCATGGGCTGGATGTGGTTCTCCAGGATTTGCCCCTTGTAGGCCACCGGTGTTTTATTTACCTGCACGTCTGCAGGTAAGGCTGCTTGCCACACTCTCTGGGGCAGAAATCCTGGTCTGTGCTGTTTCCTGCAGCTCCCATAAGCTTTGAACAATGACCAGTGGTCAGTGGAGGCTTCAAGTGGGCTTACCTGTGGACATGCAGGTAAATAAAATGCTTGCCCGGTGCTCGCCCTGGTGAACTGCATCTGACTTATTGCCCACCCCGTCCTACATACTATATGTGCTAATCACTGCTCTAAAGGGCCACACTTACTTTTCTGTTATGTTTTGTGTGTGGCCTGATTCTATAGGTGGCTTCTGAACATATCTATTAGTCCCGTTCCTGTAGGTGAGATAGGTATTTGAATGGTGGATTCGGCTCAGACTTTGTGAGGTTAAGTGCTTGGGTACCTACATTGAGGCAGCTATGCACATGCTTATTGATAGGGTTACCTTGGTTTAAGTTCCCCAAAAGAGGAAACTATTTGGGATTACTCAGACAAATGATAACCCTAGTCATTGATAGCTTTTCAGGCATTGAGGGAACTTTTCCCTACAGAAATTTAGACACCTACAGAGGTATGCAACTGCTAAGTGGGGGTTTTGGACACCTGTTTGAATTCAGGCCCCTAAAGTGGCAGTCAAGTACCTCAACTGATATTGGAATTTAGCCCTGAGTTATTCTCCTTTCGTTGTCGCCATAGAACTCACCTTTGTGAAGATGACTACAAAGCACTCCATGGCAGCTAGTTAGGTTGGTTTAACCTTGCTTATTAGCCACATTATAATAATCTCACTGTTACCTTGTATGACCATCTGACTGTATTCTTTACCCAGGATGGCAGGGGGGGAAAAGGAGAGGTTCATCTTCTACTTAAACTGTAGACTGATGGAGCAAAGACACTCTTTTTTTCAGCATATGTATGTTTGAATGGGAGGGAGTGCAACTTCTTGGCCCAGTAGATCCTGCTCACTGTTTGGGGCTTTTTGATGCTACAGTGACAGAAATAATAATAAAAGGTGTTCATACTTCATATGCATCTTACCAAACTGAGTCATTCGGGTCACTAAATGATGGCTATTTTTCCACCATATACTGAAAGTTTAGAGGTGACCAAAGAGGCTGCATTTTAGTTTTGAAGAACGTCATCAGTTTGTATTTGCAAAGCCAACACAGGTTTGGTCCTGGGGTTCAATTTTTCTGGATCACCTCAAATTGTCTTATAATAATTCTTAATAAGAAAATACTTGAGAGTAACAGGGGGTATGTCTAGACTACATGGCTCCGTCGATGGAGCCATGTAAACTAGTTTACCCAGCATAGGCAAAGAAGCGGGGATTTAAATAATCCCTGCTTCATTAAAATAAACATGGCTGCCATGCTGTGCTGACGATCGGCTGATCCGGCACAGCACGGCAGTCTAGACACGGATCTGTTGGCTGGGGAAGCCTTTGACGACCGATCCCGTAAACCTCGTTTCATGAGGCATAAGGGATCGGTGGGCAAAGGCTTCCCCAGCTGACAGATCTGTGTCTAGACTGCCGCGCTGTGCCGGATCAGCTGATTGTCGGCACAGGGCGGCGGCCATGTTTATTTTAATGAAGCGGGGATTATTTAAATCCCCGCTTCTTTGCCTATGTCGGGTAAACTAGTTTACATGGCTCCGTCGACGGAGCCATGTAGTCTAGACATACCCAGGATGTCCATGTTGACCTTGGCCTTTCTCTTTAAACAGTGTATAGCATAAGTAAGGCTTACTTGGGTTACTGGAGTGAATGCAGATACAGTAGCAAATTTTGCCTTGAGACATGGGGTTTTGAATAAAGGTTAATAAGGATTAATACCCTAAAACCTATTCTCATTAATCTAAGCAGCCATTTTTTGTTATTTTTATGTGAGATGCAAGAGATAGATATGGATGTTTAATTACACAGCATAAATGTAACATTTTCTATACTGTGTGAGATATTCCAGTCCTTTCTTATTGTAAATATAAGGATAAACAGATACATCAGGTACGACTGTGTGGCAGTTATTAATAAATGATGATAGTATGTATAATAGAGGATTTTAAATTTCAAGATAATGTTGTATATGGTGAGGATATGGCCTTTTAAAACAGAGTCTTTAAGACAGAGCTAAGATAAATCTAAGGTAAAACAGCAAGTGGCTAGAGCCGATGTCATCTGTCAATCAATTCCTTGCTGATTTTCCTTTGGGGAAAAAAATTAGGATAGTAAGTACATAAATCAAGGAACAAATTACTAGAAGCATGGAGATAAATCAGTTATTCACCATTTATTACAAAATAGTTCAATATATATATATATATATATATATATATATATATAAGGTATGCTAAATTCCTTAAAACTAATTATTTCAGATGGCTTTATTTTTGCTGTTCTCAGTTTCTGCTGTTAACAGTTTGGTGGGGTGGGAATATTTTTGTTTAGAAAATTTACTAGGGAAAAATTCATTTCCATTTTACGTGATGTCACACTCCTCAGATTTTATTCTTCTGCAAAATTCCACCGGGATATTGGATATTTTTAACATCAGAAGTCACATGAACATTTGAAAGCCAGTTTTGTGTGAAGTGTCCTGTTTGGGCAGTTCTGATCGGAATCTATTGTTTGTCTTCTCTCTTTTTTTTTTTTTTTTTTTTTTTTTTTTTTTTTTTAGAGAGAGAGAGAAAGAGAGAGAGAGAGAGAGAGATTAGGTTAAAATGGAAAAAAGGTCTTTATCTAGATCAGCTGGCTGCTGAAAAGTTTCTATGTACTTCTAATTTGTTATAGGAATAAAATAAATCATTCTTTCTTTGAGGAAGAATTGAGATATTATGTCTGATACTGCAAATAATGCATGACCTATTTGAGAATAGTGTGGGCTTCTTTCAGAGAGTCTTGTCTACCGATAGGTCATCTACCACAGAATTAACTGCTGATAAACTCCACTGCAAGAAAGATAGCGCTGGAGACTTTTTGAATATTTGTACTTTCTGGATTAATTTCTGGAAACCAAAGTTCGCTTTTGTTCAGGAAAGTTTTGTCATGGTTAGAGTAGGTGGCAGGGAGCCAGAGCTCCAGGTAAGATCCTCACTCCCATTCTGGCCCTTTTATCCTTGGGCCAGAATATTGTACAAAGGTCCCAAAAGCGTTGGCTCTATTTTTGGACAGCTCCCTTACAAGCCCTAGTATAGAAGGCATGCCAGTAGGGGCATTACTGGGAGCAGGAGTCAGAGGGGCCTGTTGGAGGAGGGTTCCCAGAATACAGTGTGGTAGAAGTGCCAGGCAGAACTGCAGCCCATACACCAGGGGTGGGCAATAATTTTTAAAAGGGGGACACCAGAAATTTCTGAAGGGTTGGGGTGGGGCCTCAGGAGGAAGGGGGAGAAACACCAGCTGTTTTAAAACAGCTGACGGTTCCCTCTAGGCACCCAGTGGGAAGAGACCTTGCACGCCCTCCCTGCCCCCAGGCCTGTGGGTGGGGGAGCACACAAAGTCTCCTTGTCTCTGCAAGAGCATGTGGCAGCTAGAGAGACACACCAGCAGTTTTAAAACAGTCAGTGTGTGTCTCTAGCTGCTGCGTGCCACTGGCAGGGCGGAGATAGGACACAAGAGACTTTGTGTGCTCCCTGCCCCCAGGCCCTGATTGGCCTGGGAGTGGGGGAGTGGCAGGGGGGGCTGCGGGCCAGATCCACTGGCCTGGCAGGCTGGATCCGGCCCACAGAGGTCCCTTTTCCCACCCCTGCCGTAGACCAACCTCAGAAGTCTGCTGTAAATTAGGCCATCATGACTAATTGGCTTTGTTACACTGGGCTCCTCTCCAGCTCCCAGAGCAGCCCTAGATGGTGAGGCAGCTTAAAGCCTCCATAGTTTCCTATTGGCCCCTAGGCTAAAAGTTCCACAGTAAATCTACACTTGATCTAGGCTTATAATTTCCATCTCCAGGAGTTGTATGGGTGCTAGCTTTGACTGCGCCTGTGTGCTGAAAATAGAAGTGTAGCTATGTTAGATTAGGCAATGTGAGTAAGCATCTAGGTCTCAGGTGGAATGTACTTGGGGCAGCTATGCTGCCCACATCATCCTGACCGTGCTTCAGTTTTTAGTATGCTGGCTGGAGCACATATGTGTACCAGCTTGTGTGCTGATGTGCACTGAGAGGTGCAGCACAGAAGCTCGCTCCTGGGCTCTGAGCGTAACTCTATTACTGAGTCACTGCATTGACTTCAATGGAACCACTCACATGCTTAAAGTTACACGTGCTTAGTTTAAAGTAGTTTTTCAAACAAATTGCCTTTGTTGTTATGTAACTCAAGAACATAAGAACGGCCATACTCGGTCAGACCAAAGGTCCATCTAGCCAGTATCCTGTCTGTCAACAATGGCCAATACCAAATGCCCCAGAGGGAGGGAACACAGCAGGTAGCCATCAAGTGATCCCTCTCATGTCATCCATTTCCAGACAAACAGAGACTAGGGACACCATTCCTACCTATCCTGGCTAATACCAATTATTGGACCTAACCTCCATGAATCTATCTAGCTCTTTTTTGAATCCTATTAAAAGTCCTAGTCTTTACAACATCCTCTGACAAGGAGTTTCAGAGGTTGACCGTGCGCTGAGTGAAGAAAACCTTCCTTTTGTTTGTTTTAAACCTGCTGCCTATTAATTTCATTTGGTGATACCTAGTTCTTATATTGTAGGAACAAGTAAATAACTTTTCCTTATTCACTTTTTCCACACCAGTCATGATTTTATAGACCTCCATCATATCCCCCATTAGTCTCCTCTTTTCTATGTAGAAAAGTCCAAGTCTTTTTAATCTCTCTTCATCCAAACCCCTAATAATTTTTGTTGCCCTTTTCTGAATCTTATCCAATGCCAAGATACTGTTTTTGAGATGAGGCAACCACATCTGTAGGCAGTATTCAAGATGTGGGCATACCATGGTTTTATATAGAAACAATAAGATATTCTCTGTCTTATTCTCTATCCCTTTATTGATTCCTAACATTCTATTTGCTTTTTTGACTGCCGCTGCATGTTAAGTGGATGTTTTAAGAAAACATCCCCAATGACTCAAAGATCTCTCTCTTGAGTAGTTGTAGCTAAATTAGTCCCCATCATATTGTATGTATAGTTTGGATTATTTTTTCCACTGTGCATTACTTTACATTTAACAACAGTAAATTTCATTTGCCATTGAGCCAAGCAACTCAATGAAGGGAGATAATGAAAGGAAAAAAGTAAGCGAAAAAGAAAAATGTAGTGAAACTGAACAATCATTTATTGGATTTCATTTAAACCATATCACTTTTCCATAGGTCTTATTGAATCAGATTGACTATTCCTCTGAAGGATAGATGGGTTTAAAAAGAGTTGTGGACTTACTTTGTTTCACGTTTTGAATCAAAGTCTCTGTTTTCTAGGGACATCTAGAAATTCTACTCTAGATGGTGTCAGAATTGATTTCTCAGTATTCATCTCAAATTTGTGGTAGCACACAAGTGAACAATAGGCAAAGACATAGAAGTGAGCAGCTTTGAAACTCTTTGCTTCAGGTTTTGCTATTCCTTGATGTTGAATAGACAGCAAAACCAATCAGATAAGCATGGGGATGATGTCGGAATACGTAAAAAGAAAACAATACTGGGACATGAAAGAAAGAAATATGCTGCAAAGGGATCTTAAGAGACGTAATTAAAACTTTTCTTCAGAGAATTCCTATGATTTATGATCAAATAAGAAAATGTCATACAATGGCACAGTAAAGAGGGCAGATGATAGTCAATGCAGAAATTATATTTGCATTTGATGAGCGGTGTTGCCATGAAGAGCTTTATGTAGAAATAAGATTTTGTCAAAAGTATATGTGTTAAGCACTTCCTCTTTTCTTCTGATTCATGCCTCAGTGGATGTCATAATATTTAAATAGGTTGTTGCTTACTGCTCAGAGTGTGAGAAACACACATCTTGGGAATATACTGAATTGCTAAGACAAAGGCAAGAGGCAAGAGTGAGTTTCCATGCTGAGGACTAAACTGCTGGATGAAAAACAATAAGGATTGTGTTTGCTACAGACTCTCGGCACTACTCATCCATCTTAAATAGATCTTTGTCAGGCACAAGATCACACAGTCCCCACAGTAATAATAAAGACAGCATGCCTCTTTTTGCCCACACCTCCTCCTTTGAAGAGTTATGTTTAGGAGCCAAGACTTTTGACAGATTTGACAAATGTTTGTTAGTGCTTGTCCAGGATAAATAGTCATTCCGAATATAAAGCACTGTAAAAATGCTTTTAAAAATCACAGAGGTGTTTTCATGGGGCTAGTGCATCCCATTGCCTTCTGGATTGAAGTGGAGGGTATCTATGCTCCTTGTGGTCCCTCTCTCATATTTGGGATGCTGCAGCCCAATGGCCTAAATTATTTCTACGTTGTGTCATTAGGGCAGCATGGCCAAGTGGCCAGAGTCAGTTACCTTCAGGACAGCAAGGCCTAGTTGCAAAAGTCAATACAGCTCACCCCTGCATTCAGGGCAGTGTGGCCTAGGAACCAGAATCAATATAAATTGCCCCTCAAGTTGGAGCAGTTCAGCCTAGTAGCCAGAATCAACTGAAGTGGCACCCTTTCCCCCCTTTTGGGCCCCATCCTGGGGTCTTAATGGCAGGGGGTGGCCCATCACTGGGTGAGCGGGTAATCCAACCATAACACAATGATTCAATCCCTCAGTCCCTCTGGGTCCCTTCATACCCTGTGTCCAGGGCAGGTGATTGAGAGCCATGGGGGTTGCTGGGTTCCTCTGCAAAGTGGACCCTCCAGGCTGCTCTGGGCTTCATGGGCAGGCAGGGCTTTCTAACCAAGATACCAGCAATTCTTCAATAGGAGCCACTGTCCTCTCCATCCAGCCTCCCTGACTAGCTGGGTTACTGCCTTTTATATCTGCTCTCCAGGTGGAGCATGCCCAGCAGGACCGTGGGGTCATTGCCGTCTCAGCCCAAAGAGAGGAATTAATCCTCTCAGTACCAGTGCAGGGTTGGTGTACCCTGTCGCAGGTACATTCAGCTCCCATCTATTAAGAATAGCCAATTTATCTATGCAGCCACTAACTGAGAGCCAAAGTAATAGAGAGGTAGCCATGTTAGTCTGATCTTGCTAAAACAAAAGGAAAAACTATATAGCACTTTAAACACTAACAAGATGGTTTAATAGGTGATGAGCTTTCGTGGGCCAGACCCACTTCCTCAGATCATATTCTGTAAGAGAATTGGCATGACCATATATACCAAAGGAATACAATGAAAAAAGTGAACACATTATTAAACTGACAAATCAGATTTAGTACAGAAGGTGGGGTGAGGGAGAGGGAGGGAGGGAATAGCTATTTATGAGTCAATGAATGGCTAATCAGGGGTGATAAGTGGGGAAGCTATCTTTGTAATGGGTAAGGTAATTAGCATCTTTGTTAAGGCCCGTTCATAAAGTGTCAAATTTAAGCATGAATGAAAGTTCTGAAGTTTCCCTCTGTAATCTGGTGTTAAAGTCTCTTTGAAGTAAGATGCATGTAGTAAGGTCATTAAGACTATGTCCAGGTAGGTTGAAATGAAAAGCAACTGGTTTTTCCTTGTGAAGATGTCTGATGTCTGATTTGTGGGCATTAATTGTTTGGCGAAGTATCTGAGAAGTCTGTCCAATATACATAGCAGAAGGACACTGTTGGCACATGATGGCATAAATTATATTTCTGGATGAACAGGAATATGTGATCTTGATCATATAACTGACATGGTTAGGTCCAGTGATGGTGTAACCAGAGTAAATATGTGGACAAAGTTGGCAATGGGGTTTGTTGCAAGGGAAAGTTCCAGGGTTGGTATTAATGTGGTATGTCCTGTGGCTGTTGGTAAGCATCTTCCTGAGGTTAGGTGGTTGTCCATAGGAGACTATGGGTCTGTCCCCCAGAGCCTCTCAGAGTGTTGTATCCTGTTCCAGTATAGGTTGTAGGTTATTGATAATACGATGGAGGGGTTGAAGTTGGGGGCTATAGGTGATGACAAGTGGTGTTCTATTGTTGGTTTTCTTGGGCCTATCTTGAAGTAGATGGTTTCTGGGTATTCATCTGGCTCTTTCAATTTGTTTTTGTATTTCCCCCAGTGGGTAATTGAGATTTACAAATGCTTGGTAGAGATCTTGAAGTTCTGGTCTCTGTTAGTGGGATTAGAGCAGATACGGTTGTACCTAAGGGCTTGACTATAGACGATGGATCGTATGGTGTGTCCTGGATGGAAGCTGGAGGCATGTAGGTAAGTGTAGCAGTCAGTGGGTTTTCTGTAGAGAGTGGTATTTAATTTTCCATTAGTGATTTGTACTGTGGTGTCCAGGAAATGGATCTCTCGTGTTGAATGGTCCAGGCTGAGATTGATGGTGGGGTATAGGTTGTTAAAGTCTCTGTGGAATGCATCCGGTGTTTCTTGGCCATGGGTCCAGATCATAAAGATGTCATCGATGTCGAGTAAGTAAAGGAGGGGTAAAAGGGGACGGGATCTGAGGAAACATTGATAAAACATCTTCTGGCCAATACAAATACATCACCCACAAGACTTTTTTGTTAAAAAGGCTAATTAAAATAAAAATGTCACATAGTTTAGTTTTTTAATAACTGATGGTAGCTCTGCTCTAGACAAAAAGGTCTGGTTTGCCTTCTGACTTACACCAATAAAAGTCAGGGGGGACAACAGTGAAGTCAGTTGAATTTAAAAATATTATAGCCAATAAGAGAAACTGACCCAAAGAGCTAAGGCACACACAATTCCTGACAGCCTCAATATTGCTCTCCTTTTGCATTCCTTCTCTACCTAGTCACAAGATTTCACAGTTCTGTTTTCTGTTGTCTAAAACATAAAAAAAAAATCCTAGAGATTTTTGAGAGAATGGGAAAAAAAGTTGCCTTTAAAGATGAGAATAAAATAACTGACTTTAAAAACACTGTGAGCATTTCTGTTGTGCTTAACGCGGCTTGAGCCAAGAGAAATCCAGGATTAACTTTTCTGCTGAGGGTCATTTCAGAATGAAAAAATGGTAGCTAAACCAAATTACATAAGGTCAAAGAAATTTAAAAGAGAAAAGGAACTATATTTTTCCTTATACGAAAAGACAGATGGACTTTAGAAATAGAAAGGAACTGTCTATATATTTTCTCAAACAAATTTTGAGTGCAATTCATTTATAAATTTATATTATTTTCTCTGATGTTGTGGGTGATCTTTCTAACTTTTTGTGTTCACAAAAGGACCTTTTTCACAGAATGCAATTCATACAGAGCTATGAAATTTTGCATAATGCAAGTGACACTTCTTGATCCATTTTCCTCTTTTTTTCCTTTTCTTGCAAATTGCAGATGTTACATCTGTTGCAGTTTCCATAGAAACAGTCAATTTTGGACTCTTGTAAGAGGCGGTGGGTGAGCAGCTTGGAAATGATTGACCAGGAAATGGATTTAAAATGAATAATTATTTAATATTTGAATGCTACTTTAAAAAAGAACACGGGTTATTAAAGTTGTGGCCTGAGATTTGGCAATTTGATTAAAAGTTTTCTACTGTAAAGATTCTGGTGAAGAACCTGGGTACTGAATTTTAATACTAAAGAATCCAGGAATTGCTAAGGCTATTTTTCTTTCTCTCAAGAAGTAAATTTCCCACAGCACAAGAACATACCTGAATGTAAGCACAGCTGAAGTAAACTGGGTGTTGATAATTAATAATAAAGTATTCATCCATCTTTTTTTGTCTTGAAAATATTAAGACTTGAAGATTATCTTTAACAAATCAGGGCTGTTTGGACCCAAACAATATTTCCGCCATCAACAGCCGTGCTTTAAAGTGGAGTGGGGATGGAAAGCTAAATAGAAGAATGGCAACATTGTGAAATTTAATAGAATTCTAAAGAAGGACTGTTTCACAGTGTCTTCCAGGGCTGCTTGCATAAGCTCTCTCATTAGAGAGAATACTCACTAAAAATAACTATAGCAAACAACTTCAAAAGAAAAAAAAACAATAGGGGAAGAGGCAGGGACTTGATGGCTTAGCAGCTAAAACTCTGAACCTTTCACCTTCAGAGCCATACTGAATGTCCAACTTGAAGTTCTCAGGGAAAGTATTTTGTGCTTGAAAATGGAAAGACCTTACCACACATAATTAGAAGTGATTTAAGATAAGCAGTTTTATGTGAGCATGGCCCTTTTAACCTGCACATTTTGTCATGGGGCTTTTTACTGCTGGAGACATTTACTCCAGGCAACAATTTGTCTCTTTTTTTTTCTTTGTAGCAGCAACAGTTTTTCTCACACAACTATTTCATAAGGTTTAATAATTAACTTTTATATAATTAAATTTATTACATGTGTTCTGCTGTGAAGACAATCTCTAACAAATCGTTAAAGTATTTATTATAATATTTGTAAGTGCATAATAGACAAAATAAGATGTTTACATAATCAACCTGATATGGAATAAATGTCACAAGCAAACTAAACATAGGAAGCAAATTGTGTGGTACAACAGTAGCTGCTAGAATCAGTGAAGACTGATCCCTGTCATGTGAATAAAGTATTTGTCTTCAGAACCATGCAGCAACTCATACGACTGAGGCAAGGAAATAGAATTTCAGTTTCTTGCCAGACCCCCATTTATCAGGTCCCAATTGCATGCAGGATGAGATGGTAGTTTCTCAAATTGCACTATTGGCATACATTATCACAGTTAGGTTTTTAGTAGCATAGCATCTACTATACTTAAGGATAGTTGGTTTCTGTTTTCACCTTATCTGAACTGCAGATACAGTGCCTCAGCTAAGCCAGTGTTTTAATCTTCACTAGAATGAACAGTCCTCTAAACACAAGATTTAAAACATTGCAAAATAAAAGCTATAGTTTACAGCTTGAAAAGGTATTTAGGCCTTAGCCTGGCATGACCTAGCTAAAATTCTTCAGAACACCTAGGATGAGCGAAAAAATATAAAAAGCTTATTTTGCGCATAAATATAGATATAAAAGATTTTTAATACAGTTAGGAAAAATGGAAGAAAAAAAACTACCAAAAATGCAACTGATAACCACATTCGACTTGCTGGTGAAAAGGAGTTAAGTGCTTCAGTTCATATGCAGCTTGGCAAATACAAGAGCACAAATCACTGCAGAGGGAAAAATATGCTTGGAAATCCCTAGAGACTGACTTCACATTGCTAATTTACAACCACATGCTGCATCTGTCACTTTTACAAATCAATGAGAGTGCCTACCCTTTAACAGCACAGGGTCACTAGTAAAGGTTGCCAGTGTCAGCCATACAGACAAGACCTTTCAGGATGTCAGAAAAGAACCTCGGTGACGCACATTAACACCCACACGCTCCTTTATGTCACTTCCAATTTACTTTATCTTAAATTGTCAGCTAGCAAAACTCACTCCCATATTAATAACTATAGGTTTACATCCATGCCAGGAAAAATAAACCCTGCTGATAGCTCCACAAGGCAGCTGGCTTACTCTAAGGAAAGCTAAAAGGGAAAGATACAGCTCTCAATCTTAGTGGCGATTCTGCAACATGAAGAGAAACGGAGATGATGTAACTTGCAGATGGCATGTGTGTAGCAGATAGAAAAGCCTTGCTATTCTGTTACTTTCAGTAGGTACTGTTCAGTATGAAAGTCATTTAGTTCATTTACTGGGTTAGACTACAAAAGGAGACATTAAAGACTAGAGAATTTGGCCCAAAGCTTTTCTTCCCTCTTTTTCTTTCCAGTTCTGAATTCCAGCCAGCCTATAGGAATGCAGATTTCAAAATATGGAACAGTTGTCTTCTTATCAGTTGGTTAATGTGCGAAAAACCTGTTACTTTGCAGCAAAGCTTCTCTTTGTCCTTCGAAACTGGAATCATATTGCATCTCCAACTCTCTGCCATTAGCACTACTTTTTGAATACTCCAGATTTTATATAAACCCTTAATAGATGTAGAACAAATCCTCTGCCAGGCAGAAATTTTATAACTAAGTTGTACTCAGTTTTACATATAAATACATGTTGGCATGAGGAAAAGACTGAAATAGAAGCCTTTCCATGAAACACTCAGAAATAACTAAACATGCCTTCATAGAGATAGTGTAACATATTGATTCATTCTCCACAGAATACAGATGTGCATGTTAGACCCTAATCTTGTTGTGCTACTGAGTTCATTGGGAGTTTTGCTAGGGAAATAAATGATGGCAGGATTGGGTTCCACATAGTTTGAGTTATACGCATTTAATAGCAGCGTATCTCAGCTCTGATGGAGGGAATGTTTAGAAGAAGTAGATTGTAACCACAGTTGGCAGAGATGCCCAGAAATTATGCTGTTATGGAAATGATTTATAAAATTACTATGGAAGTTCGCCCTGTGGATATGTTGCTGAGTTTATTGGGCTGGGGCAGTTTGTCTTCCTGAGCAGATAGCAGAATAGGGGGGAAAAAATCTTGCAGGGTTTCTTTATCTGACAGGAAAAAAACCACTTTAACTTCTCTCTAGAGGAGATGATGCACCTCATCATTATAGAAGTGGTTCGCAAGGATAGGGAATGTTGTAGTAATGGAGAAATGTATGGTGACAAACAATTACATTACCACCGTCTATCATGTGGATTCTTCCCAGACTTTGCTGAAGAGATGAGTTGGGCACAAGAGACTATATCTCTTCATTCCATCTTTTCTTTATACAGTACTGTTAACTTCAGTGGTCCAAATTTTAGTCTGAGTTTCAGTGGTGTAAATCAGCAGAGCTACACCAGAATTGTATCAGTTTAACAAGGCAGGGGTGTTAGCCAATGAATAGTTACACAATACAATGGACATATTTGGGGGTCTGTTCTGGTACCTGCACCCTAGCCTAAAAAACACTTAAGTGGCATATAGAAAGCATAAGGGGGCCACAATGAGCTTGAGGGATAATTCTTTTAGCACAGAAGCAGTGTAGGGACAACGTAAATGGTGCTAGGCTGTTCTCTTCAGGCTGAGGTAGAGGGAATGTAAGGAGGGCTAGGGCAGGAGAGGGCATGTACATAATGCTCAGCAGTACAGCATAAATATTAGGTAGCTATTGTAGAGGGGGTACTATAAATTAGAGAGGCCTCCTGGGATGCTCTAAATTAAACTAAGATCCTTATTGTCCCTATAGCAGCGCTGGTTCGTAGTGCTCATTTGAAAGTTGATCGAAAGCAGCGTTTGAGAAAGCTGCTAATGGGCCACTTTGGTTTGTTTATATAAAGGCTCCACAGCCATGAACTCGAGTCATTGGGAGCTCGAGGCTCCATGGCTTTGGAGCCTTTACATAAACAAACCGGTGCAGGCTGTTAGCAGCTTTCTCAAAGTAGGCTCATGGCCCACTTTGAGAAACACGGATTTAAAGTTACCCTGTCCTCTCCATTCAAGCTACATCTTTTGTGCTGTTCTTCTGAGGAATGCAGCACAAAATCATGCCCTGAGTGTAGCACAGTATGTTAATGACTTTGATTTCATATGCATATTCTATTTCTAATTATTTTAGTATTAATTAATTTATTTTATAGAGTGGTGGTAGGTGCTATGATGTGCTACAGCTTAAGGCATTTCACACACATCTTTAGCCCTTGTCTTGAGGAGCTACAAGAAGACAAACAATCAAATGCAATTTTAAGAAAGGAAAACATCAACTATCCACCTACACCTCTACCCCACCATTATCTGATGATGATTTTTATTCATCTCCCGCTTCAGTTGAAATACTTTTGTGTGTTATGTAATGCTTTTTGCAATAAAAATAAATGAGGAGATTTTCTCCCACTGTACATCATCTCAAGTCACATTGAGCTACACCTTGTATGTTAGGAGACAAATACTAAAGCGGTTAAATATTTGGTTATAACTCAATGCAAATGAACAGTGGGTATGCAATATTGGTTTAAGTTCTCTCAACGTTAGTACAGCTTGAAGGTCTCTTCCAGCTTATGATTCTATGAAGGTTGCCCTGTCTTTGTTTGCTGCTAATGGATCTAAGGGTTCAAAACTGTAGCCATGAATTGATATGGTATTGGAACATCTGGCCACATCTCTTATATGTCATTGATTCCCCATTTCCCTGTTCCTCCAGCAGGGAATCTCAATACCAGTAGAGTTTTCTTCTCATGGTGGGATAACCCTCAGAGAGGCAGATACCCCAGGTTTGGGGCCAGATATCCCAGGTTTGCACTGCACAGAGTCAGGTTCAGAGAAGCAAGCCCTTTTGCGTTACCATCTGCAAAGATGCTGTCTTCAGTAACAGTTGTCTTTGAATTAAGGGTGTTAGCACCAAAAGTTTAAGGCAATTCTGGCTTTTATATTTTGGTCACCAATTTCTTTTAATTCAGCACCTAACAAAAAAGGGACATTATCTGTATTTCTTAGATCTTTTGCCTAGAGAGAATTGTACTTCATTGTTTTAGATCAGCAAGAACTTGGCCTGACTTTTTACTAAATTCAAAGAGCTTCAAGGATTCTCTCTATTCCCTCCCCCCCTCCCCTTTCTCACTCAGTTTTTGATTCTCTAGAGGATATAAGCGGGTGAATAATATCAAGTTTTTATCTGTGCATCACCCCTGCTCAGCATGATGCCACAGAAGAAAATGGAAAGAATAATCCACACTGGTCAAGGAGCTAAAGGCTGAACTTGATCCATAATTAAACAATGTTTTCACATGGTTGAGCAAAGAGCAAGTAGCTATCGCTATTCTCTGATGTTCTTTTAGAAGTCTCATCTCCATTTGAAAGCTTGCCTCAGAAGCCTTTTCCCCCTGCTAGCTTCTTTGGCAAGTATTTTAAATTATGCCCCAGCTATCAAAATTATTTTTCTTCCCTTACATGTCTTGTTTTTTTAAAATGTAGTATTTTAGCATAAATATAGTCAGAATACTCTTAATTAAAACTAGCAAAGACACTGCATTGATGATAAGGCAAATCCTGGATTAAGGGCTGGATTGTCGTCTTCTCTCCCCTCCCCCCCCAAACTGTGAGACCTCCAAGTGAGGGGGCTATGAATGAGAAATTCCCCCACATTGTGTGCTCAGGCTGCGGTTGGGCTGGCTAATCCTCATACCACAGGCCATAGGGATCACCCAGAAACCATGAGGATCTCCAGGGATCTGTGGAACTCCATCATTGTAGAGGCCTCTTACTTGCACCACAGCTGTAGCCCCTGGATCCAAATTCTGAGCCATAATGTCTGGCTGCTCAGCTCCATTAGAGTTATGTTAGCAAGTATCATTGAATGACTTTCCCCAGGATCTAACTTAATATGAGATTCTTGCTACAGAGCTCCAAACCTCAGGCTTTTCTGTGGAGCTAGAGGGGGATTTTATTTATTTATTTTATTTTTTTTGTCCTGGCCCTTGCAAGCTCTCCAGATCAAGTCTATTTTAGAAAAAGTGTTACAGTCCTCCTTGTACAGATGCATCTTATACCAGTGTACCCTCCCCCCACCAAAAACAAAGTGGTGGGTGCTTTTGCCAGGATAGCTTATACTGGTTTGGTAAGCAAAATAAGCTTTACCAGAAGAAACAACTTTTATGCCAGTATAAATGCATATACCTTTGGACTTCTGCAGGTATAAAAATGTTGCAGAAAAAATTACATAATTTATGGCCACTGTCATGCTAGCAAGAGAAGTTTCTAGTGTAAACCTGGATTTAGGCACTTGTATGGTCTCCATTTCTGTACCAAACGAGTGCATCATAATCTACAGTATATTCGTCCTTACAACACCATTGTGAAATAGAAAAGTCCAATTCCTACCTGCTCTCCAGTTGGATCCCAGAACATTTTCAGTTATGATAGGCATGTCTGTGGTATTGGCAATGTTGCAGAGTGGCTAAACACCATTACATATGGGTGTGAAGCCACATACCAAGGGACCTTCTCTGTTCATTAATCTGAGCATTTAATTTACCTCCTCCCCCAGTTTTTACCCCAGCAAGTTCATCTCAAATCCATATGAGTTTTTGCTAGAATAATATCTGTGTAAACACTTTTGGATTTGGTCTATAAATAGTTTGCATGCTATGCAGATCTGGTTCATTACATAGTATACTAGACAGCAGTTAAATAATTTCTCTGAATATTATGTTTAATTGTGTTCCTTTATATTGTGTAATATTGATGATAGAGTAGTTTATTAAAAATATAAAGATACGTAATTCTGGTAATTATGATTTTGTATCATTTTGGTTTTTGAACATTTCCTTTGGAGGTATGTGAATCAGTGAAAAACTATGAAATAAAAAAAGTGGTGGGCATGAACAAACACTTCATTTTCTAATAATCTCCACAAGTATTCAATGCTACTGATGTATTAGCATACTGTCATGCCTGTCTGTTTCTTTTTTACCTTTAAAAATCTATTTGCATAATTATGTAGAGTGCAATCTCTTTCAGGTTATTCTTGGGTTCCAATCACTTAGTACTGCATATTACTAAGCGAGGTAAACTTCAGTATACTTGTGATTTCCTGTATCTGGAAACCACCCAAAACAAGAGAAGGAACTGGTAGCATTTTCTGATGTTTCTGGTATATTTGTTTAAAAATAGTTTTAGGTTAAAATGTTTTTGGATGTTGTAGTAACATTGTGGCTAGGCTGTAATTGTCCTATTTAACTTTATAATAAGTGCCTCTTATTATATCTGTGATTAAAATATTTGAATGAAATTTTAACCTTTGGGGATATTAAGTTTTCATTCTAAAAATAAATGAAGTATTAATATAACTATTCCAAGATGATCAGAACCTGAGGATAAAAGCAAAGGAATAAGAATCAAATAGATAATTCTCCTGAAACCTTGACTCAAGGAAATCCATGTATTTGCCTCGAGATACTGCCCTTTTAAAGTCCAGTTAATATTTCCTGTGAATGGTTTGTGTAGATATACCTTTTATGTAAAATAGTTCTTATATTGTCTTATATACTTAATAATTGTGTTTGAAATAAAGTATTCAAGAATTCAAAAGAAAAATATGAATATTAGTAGTATGGATTTGTATTAATGCAAAACTTAGGATCCTAAAGGAGCCAGTGCTAGCTGCTAGGCACTGCAGCAATTCCTTCATACTCTGAAGATCTTGCAACCTAAACAGAACAAGCAAAGGATGGGAGGGGCCCAGAAGTGAAGTAACTTGCCTCGTGGTGTTCAACAGGTCAGCAGCTCCTCATCCAGTTCCAACCCCCGCACCGCAAGACCTTCTCCAAGTCTGCACTCCTATGACATACACCCCAGGCTTGGCTCCTTGTAACTCTATGCTCTAGTCAGGCTGTTTCCTCCTCCTCCTTGCTTCTGCTGCAGCAGTTCCCAACCTTTTCCAGATGGGGACCCATTTTGACAATTCAGGAAGACTTGGTGACCTAGGGCAATTCAAAAAATGTGTGAATGGCTCCTTAAGAGCCACCTGGGGAGACACCTGGTGACCCTTTTGAAATCCTGCTCAGCTTCTGCAGCCGTGGGATGGGGCCTGCTCAAGGACAGACTGTGCATGAATGTACATTTTAACGTTGTCATCTTGACTGAGCATGTGAGAGCTAAGATTTTCAGAGGCTCACAGATTGGCTAAATCATAGCAGATTTTCCCATGCAGAGCAAAACACCCATCCCTGACACTAACGAGATTTCCCTGCCAAATTTCACGTCCCTGTTCAAAAGCATGGATTGTACTAGAGTTCCTCAATGAAATGGTTAAAAAATTAACTTCAAGTAACTTTCCCTAGCCTTATTTTGAGAAACAAATGAACTGCATTTTGCTGAAATTTCTTCTCTCTCATACATATATATAGTCGATGTTATCTGCGGTACCCAGACAGCTAGTATAGAAAATTTCAGTCCAAACAGTTAACATTTGACAAAGATATAAGCCACTGAAAACAAGGTTTTGCAAATTGTTAGTCAACTTTAATCATAGGCCTCACTTTCTGCACAACCTATAATAACCTCGATCCTCAATATTCTTGCCCAAATGCAAGTTTCCTTCTTAAGGCTACAGTCTTGGCTTCTGTGCTGGCAATGTAGCTCTCCTAAGCCATCCTGTCATTGGTCCATCCCTACCAGGGATCACAGCACACCAAGGCAGACACATCGAGCATTTTCCAGTGAAAATTAAAACAATTGTTATGGGAAGCCCACACACCCACTGAGAGCAGGAAACTGAACTGACGCTTCCATTGTGGTGCTCCCATCAGCCATATTCCCAAAATTTATAGTAGTGAGATGTGCAGCACAACCAAAAAGGTTGATTTAGATTGTGAACTCACTTCTGTGCTTCCTGTGGGTATGTCTACACTAGCTCGGTAGTTCGAGCTAGGTAGGCAAATGAGGGCAACCGGAGTTGCAGATGAAGCCCGGGATTTAAATATCCACGAGGAGTACCGGTAGTTCGAATTAGAGATCCTAATTTGAACTACCTACTCCGTGCTGCGTGTAGCCGCGGGCATGGAGTTCAGACTATGGGGGATTTAAAAATGGCGGTGCCCGGGAAGATGCAAATGAAGCCCGGGATATTTAAATCCCGGGCTTCATTTGCAACTCCGGTTGCCCTCATTTGCCTACCTAGCTCGAACCACCGAGCTAGTGTAGACATACCCTATGTGTCTAGCAGTGCCAGGCCTATGAGTAATACTGCGATATAAAATTGTAGCAATATCTTGGCTTACTGTGTTCTAGCAGTCAGGTCAGAAAGGTGAAAAGCAAGATAGTGAAATAACAGAGAAGAAGGTAATTGACCACATGGAGTGAAAGCAAGACTAGAAACTAATGAGTGTTAGAAAGGTTTGATAGTCTAATCTTTTGGTTAGGAAAGGAAAACAAGAGATGGCAATGTATCTAATAAGAAGAAAGTTAACCTAGGGAGAAATTTAAACAGGGTTATTGGTGTCAGCTGTGACAGTGTAGGGTGCAGACTGCAATGAGTTTTTGAATAACATGATACAAAATGAAAAAAGTTTGGCATTCTGGAAAAGGTAGGTACTAGGAAATAGATACAAGCAGTGTGGACGTTTTCTTTTTACCCAAAACCCCTTTTTCCACAAGATCCTTATGCCCCAAAAAAGGAGGTGTTCCGATCTTGTGGGAAAAGGGGTTTTTTGTGCCAAAAGAAAACATCCACACTGCTTGTGTTTGTGCAAAAACCCCTAGCGCAAAAATGGATTGGCAGAAAATATACAAATGAGATCGCGACTCATGTAAATGAGTTCCTCATTAGCATATTTTTTGCAGAGAAAACTCATCGTGTAGACGTAGCCTAAGAGTTGAGGTTATATCCATATGTCATATTTGGGGAGTAAAGCCAGTTTCCAAAGTGCTATTCTAGGGAGTTATGTCTCTTTCAAACAGAAAGGTGTTAAAGACTCCTTGGCCAGGTCTAGACTGGAGGAGAAAGTTGACTTAAGATACACAATTTTAGTTTTGAGAATAGCTGGAGTTGACGGAACTTAAACTGAATTTCTGTGGTGTTCCCATTGTGGAAAGTTAATAGGAGAAACTCTCCTATCAACTTCCTTTACTCCTCATAACCCCTTGCAGTTCTGTGGTCCATGGGGTGACATCAGTAGTCAATTTAGGAGTCCTTACCAGATCCACTAAATGGAACCCCGGAAGATTGATCTGTGGAGCGTCAATCTCTGATCTCTGGTTTGTTTCTACCACAGCAGCTTTTTTTGTTAACACAACTGTATTTTCTAATTAAACTGCCCTTTGTTTTGGTCTAGTAAAACTTTATTGTCTTCTGACTGGCTTTATATTTGTCCAGCTCTCATGTTAGTGGTTACCTGGTTTACATTGGTGTTGGAATGGAAAGAACGAGGCTCATTGTGTATATAGTTCCACTTAATATTTAATGAGTTTGTGATAAAACTCTGATTAGACTATAACAACTTGGACTCGATGTGATGCTTGGATAAGCACTGCTGACCACCACAGAGAGGGGAAACGTACCTTGATTCAGCCCTCTGAAGTTAGAGATAAGAGAACCCAAGGGCCTTTCATCAAAAGACACTCTGAGGAAGCTGTGTGTGGTGAGTGGGACATAGGAAGAGTATAAAAGACTGAGGTGCAGGGCTTCTGTGTGATGAGACTGAAAACATGCAGGTTTTTCTCCCTTACAAGAAAAATTATTGCCATGTTTATTTTCACGCACAAACAAATGACTACACTGTGAAACTACAACTTAACATGTCATTAGGCCAATATCTTCTAATGTCAATGGGAGAAACTCATCTTAATGTCAGTGGGCATGAAACTTATCCCCTAGTGCTCACTTCACTGTACCTCTCCAACCACTTTTGAAAAAAATTATGATTTGTTAATAATAAAGTTACAAGAGGTGAAGGTACTTTGGAGCCTACAGAAGCCAGACCTCCTTTTTCACAACATAGAGGTGGTTTTCCCAGCCTAATTCAACTGAAGCTTTTCTCAAGCTGCTGCTGTGATTATTTGAATAAGAGAGATACTAAGGCTCTTATCCTGCCAATACTTACACATGTACTTAACTTCATACACCACAAGCAATGTCATTAACTTGGACTACTCATTGTGTAAAGTTATGCACATGTTGCCTTTGCAGGACCAAGGCCTAGGGGTTTCATAGAATAAAAATTGCCCAACCCAAAACTAACTGCCCAGCATCATTGTACATATATTTTCCTGTGGAAAAGGGAAATTAGGACCCATTATATTTTATATTTAATACATTTGTTAATGCACAGAAGAATTATATCTGATATTAATAGATAAAGACCAGGTACAACATTTTACTGTAACCTCACTAGAAGTTCAAAAGATTGTAGTCACAGAACTTAGATGAAAAAGCCATACAAAAAGCACATAACTGAGAAAAGCTAACTATTTAAGATGTAATTTTGTCCAAATAATATCAAGTTTCTGGGAAATTAATACTTTGATACGCACTTAGGTGCCACAGCTTGTACTAATTGTCTTAATGTGTTCATATCTTCTGTGAACTTCTTCACCCAGTAGTATCCATTTAAGTCATTATAGCATCATTGCTGGAAATATTCATTGCAAATTGAATAGTCACTTATGAAATTTTCAATTCATAACTAAGGTCAGAGGTTTTTATATTTTTTATTATTTGTGAACCTCTAGGTAAATCTCATTAGTTAACTGGGTTTTTGTTTTGTTTTTCAGAACAAAACTTACAGTTGAAAGTTTGTTGATTCTGAATCATAGTTTTGCGTTACAATTCAGACATATAGTTTTATGAGGAAGAAAGGGATAATTAATTTTTTCTGGAAGATTTGATTTTTCTCCAGTAAATTTCTGAGACTCTCTTGCAATCTTAAAATTATCAGCTGATATGTGGGGTAGTTTGCTGCTACTTTTGATTATCTTTTGTGCTTTGCTTTTAAATAAATGTGCATAGAACCTGAAAAGGGTGCCTTTTTCTGATACTGGTTTTCTAAATCAAGTTAAATAAATGTGTAAGAAATGTATCTCAATATTTTACTGACTGGAAAAGCTGCCCTTTGAAAACTAACAACTAGAATTTATAACTGATTTGAGTTCAAAGATTATTGTAGCTCTTTTGAGTAAAGTTCTTAAACTTGCAAGGTGAGAGATCAGGACAGACCCTGTGCATGCACAACTTCCCATGGCATCAGTGGGGCTCGGTGCCAGCTGAGGAGCCCCATCCACATTCATTATGGAGAATCGAAGTGCCTATACGTTCAAAATTCTGCAGTAAAGGCAAATACATTAGGACTTAATCCTGCACCCAATTAATTCAGTACAAGCAGTATCAGGTCCTTAGTCTGTGTCTCTGACATTTTCAGAAACTAAATCTCATTTTGTTTTCTCATCTCAGTTTGTTGTAAAAAATTTTAAAAAATTCTGTTTGTACAATGGTGTGCATGTGCATGAGTGCATACGTATGAGAGAGAACTGGCCATAGCAATTTATAAGACGTTTACATTAAAGAATTCATGGCAAAAGTGGGCAATATGAATTGTATCTCTTTACTGTATAACACCTATAATCTTCAATATCCTGCACAAATTCAAGCATCTGTTCTGTTAAACTTTTGATTACTTGAAAATTGTTGTCCCACACAAAAAAAGCCCTGTAACTAAAGTCTTTGGATATCTTTAGTGCTACAGTTGTTGGCTCTAGTTAGAAATAATAAAGACTGACTGCAATGTAGTTCAGAGAACCTTAAATGAGGAAGTCAATGCTGACTTGAAAAACAGAAAATGTGAGAGTGTCTGCTGGGATATGCTAGTGCATCTAATTGAACTTCATCTAATAATTCTGTGTGTCATGCTATATCCTGTTTTGCAAAACTGCACATTTAAAACATACAAAGCTCTGATTCTTCTTTCAGTATCTTGAAATTGAGTATTTAACCTTTTAAAGTCATCACTGTAGAAAAAACAGTATAAGGTTTAGGACAAGATTTTCAAAAGTGGAAGTCTTGTGTGTTCATTTGTGACATCTTAAAAAACACTCAATTTTCAGAGAGCAACTGCTCAGGGCTTTCTGAAAATCAGTTCCTCTTCAAAAATATATTGTATGTGTCCCCCCCCCCCCAAAAAAAAACCCCAAATGCAAAGAACATCTTCCTTGGCTATTGATCTGTCCATATCACCCTCACCTCTGAATTCCTTCCTTTTTCCATGGCATCATATTCCAGCTTCATATTCCAGCTTAACGTCAGCCTTCAAGTCTTCACGAATTCTGTCCTTTCTTATCTTTTTTTGCATTGTCTGTGCACCACAACCCACTCTCGCAGTGATGCCAGTCTTGATATCCATTTGCCTGGTTCTACTACAACATTTTCACAGGCCACACCTAATGTATAAGGTGCCAGATTCTGAGCTGGTCCACATACCTAATACCTTCCTTGTTTTAAATACCTGTATTCACTCATGACTCATGTTTTGCACAGTACTTACAAGATTCTTTATGTATTAGAGAAATAGATTCCCAATGATTGAATATTCATCAATCCTGTGGCTATATCTTTTGAAAGTCTCCACAGAGATTCAGAGGGTTCAAGCAAAGGACATTTTATTTGCCATATATTTTGTCTGCAAAGACTCTGGTTCACCATTCTGCTCCAGGTTAGCCCTCTGAATTTTACCTCTCCCAGCCTCTTGTAGCAACATCTGATGTCGCATATATAGCCAGTTACTATCCTGACAGCATAAAAGCTAACATGCCAATATTTCCAGACATATAGTTATTTCTTAGATTTCATCTATATCCTACTTCACTGTAGGAAAAGCTCTACCATAAAAGCATACCAACCCTAAGCTGGCTTCCTTCTTACATGGTGAATCACCAGGGACTCTCTTCTTCCTCAGTACCATTCCATAGTTTTTTAGTCTACTGTTAGATTGCTCTGTCTCTCGATACACTGCACATTGTGTAAAGTAATCATTCCATCTTTCTTATCTCAGTAAACAAACATAGATACAAGTCACACACCATGAAGTGTACTCGTGCATTCAATACAGAATTTCCCTGAGTAGGTAAAAATGGAAAATAACGTCAGAAAGCAAGATTTGCAAATCATGCCAGAATGTCCTTAGATTTTTCTGCATATGTAAAGCTTTGAACAGAACAAAATTGCATTTACTGACAATGAAATGTCCATTACATATCAGTAAGTGAATTTTCTGTTGAGTAAATTGTTCAGGTTGAATAGTGTCTTCTCTTGACAAATTTGCAGTGTAGTCACTGTGAAGCTATTTAGATCTCGGAATGTTGTATTCAGTGGTGTTGTAGCCATGTTGGTCATAAAATATTATATAGATAGTCAATTAGTTCACTTAATCATCTCTTTAGACTTGTCTGATGTAGGGTTCTGGTCAATTCATTTGCTATTTCATATAAAATCAACGTATGATAAATAGATTTAAATTGTAGGATCACAGAAATATCAGATGGACAATTATTTAGGAGTTCTGAGTATGTATTAGGTACATGAGTATGTATATGACTAAAATGCAAGGCTTACAGGCTAAGCCTTAAGGCCTGTGAGTTTTTGTTACAGAAGCCAAAGGACTGGAACTACAGCTCATTCACAAGTTCCATTCTCACACCCATGGATTGAATAAAGATTCTGGGTGGCTGGGTTATTATCAACCTACCAAACAATGAAGGCGACAATGGTTCTTTGTCTATGTAAAATCTCATGATACCATCTACATGTTTTGTCAGTCTTTAAGTGCTACCTGACCATTTGTTTGCTAATTAATAGTTCTTATCTGCCTCTTTTGACTATCCAGCCTTTAGATACTTAGAAACTATTAGCTCTTCCTATTATATTCCAGCTTGGCTTTGCCCTTAATATTTGTCCCCCCTCCCCTCCCATTTTTTCCTTCTTCCATCCCGCCCCCCTTCTCCCCTATTTATTTTGGTCCTGGACATCCAACACTCTGGTCATCTGAAGAAGTGGGCTGTGCCCACGAAAGCTCACGATAGCATCTACATGTTTTGTTAGTCTTTAAATGCTACCAGACCATTTGTTTTTTTAAGTTTATCCTGTACAGACTAACTTGGCTACCCTCTGAAGTTTCTTTGCCTACTGTAACCCATCCTTTTGAACTACAATAACTTGTCTTTAACAAACTTATCTAAACCAACATGTGTTTTAACAAGGATCAGAAACTCTAAACGTAAACTCCTGTAGCTCAGTCTCCTTCCTTGACTCTTTAATTTCTCACCCACCCCACCCACCACTTAGAAGATAATTTTTAGTTTCTATTTCTCACTATTTACATATTGCTCACATAAGAAGACTATTAGAAGAGCCCTCCTGCTGAAATTTGTATTTGTCTTCATTTCCTTTTAAGCTTGTTCAGCTGATTTTGTTCGCATGTCTCTTGGTTTTCTGGTTTTATCTGAGTCACAAAGTGGTGGTCAGATTACTATGAAGAAAACTATTTTATAATATTTCTGACCTATATGAAATCAGGAAAAATTCCAAGGAAGCCTGAACTTTTTTTTTTTTGAGATTTTTTTTTGTCTGATCCCTAGACCAGGCAAATAAAAACATGTAGTTAGATTGACATCTGAAGCAAACCTGTAACCATTTGAACTTTTTCTATCACTAGTGTATAGAGCTGGACAAAATTAAGTGACTTTTGTGTGTAAGGGTTCTTCCAACTACTTTTATTTGGCTTTGCTACATATATACTTGTTTATGGCACACAACTTCTGAGTTATATGGGGGAATATCAAAGCTGCATTCTTTTGATTTTTTAAATGAATTCACTTTGAATATGTGCTTCTTTTGTGTTTAAAATAACTAGCTCTGATACAATGCCTTTCATCAGTAGGCCTCAAAGCACTTAATACTCTTCAATGTAATTACCTTTAAAACAACCCTATGGGGACAGAGAAGTGCTATTAACCCCATTTTATAGAGTACTGAGGCACTGATAGGCTAAGTGACATCCCCAAGCTCACACAGCAGATCTATGACAGAGCAGTGACTCTAACACAGATCTTGAGTCCTCAGCTAAGGCCTGGATCATCTCTTCTAGTGAACCAGTGTACTCAAAGCAATATTTAAGAAACTGTGGTTGTGACTGTATGCACCACAAACATGATTTTATACTCATCTCATCAGGGAAAATAAATCTTTTATACAGACTGCATGTCGAATTACAAATGATCAATGCAGCTCAGAGTTTAAATTTCAAATTCAATTAATAGATCATGTGCCATCTACAAATTAATAATTGTTTTCAGTAATTATACTGTGAATAATATAGGGGAACTTCAATTTAAGGAAACTTGTTAGCTGTTCATGGAAATCTGCAAACACAAAAAGAGGCAAACACTGTCAAACTTTTCACCAAAAATTATTAATTTAGTTTCAATTAATTCAAAGTGATATCAAAGGTTATCTGTTTTGCATTAAATTTTTCAAGTTGAATTTTCATGCAAAATCTTAAAATAATCCAATGTCCACCAGAAAGCATGCCCAGGTTTCTGAACTTTAATGAACTTAAGAACTTTTTTTTATATCTGCAACCACAACCATTCACAAATCCAGATACTGTTTATATGGTTTCAGATCTCATTACTTTCACTTTAGACTTATCCCAGATTTCAAAAGATCTGCCATGCTATTACAACTGTACCATGATAAGCACTTGGAAAAAGAAAAGTCCAGTTTCTGTGCTACTCTGGAGGGTTCCTTCATCCCACTTCCAAAATGTAAGATAAAATTCCATTTTGTGTACAAGAAAAACTCTTCTATAATCTGATGATGTGGGTGAATATATTTATATATCAGGTTAAATGCCACAATTCAACCTTGTTATACTGTGCATTTGATTTGATACTGTGCATCTCATTTGAAATTGTTATGCACCAAGCAGTGTCTCACTAATGATAATTACCAACATTCTATTCAGCAAAAATACAACAGCAGATGTATGCATTACCTCTCATCTCCTTCCCTTTAGATGACAAAAGAAAAATGTTATAAAAGCTTCAAATAAATGTTCAAACACTTAAACATAAATAATTTCTTGAGCATATCTCCGTTATTGTGCTATAGCATTTAGCCCTAATGACATTCATGTCAGGACTACAGATGATAAACAAGTTTGTTTTTATTCCATACAGATATTAGTCCTATGTGGCTGATAAGTAAAAGGAATAGAAATGAAATCTACAGAAAGCATGCCATTGCATTTAAAATATCACACAGTTGCCTTTATTATTCTAGCTAGTTTGCAGAAAGAAAGGTCTCTCTATTAATGAAACCAAAATGGCCAGTCCCTTTATAATAGCTTTAAACTAATAAATAAGATGTTTGCACATTTTAAAAACGTTTCTTTTGGCTCACTGTTCTCCTTTCTACTAAAATAGTGTGGAATAATTAGAATTTCTGAATACTTAGGGAAATAAAGAATTGTATGGAGAATCCCGCTCCCCGACTTAACTTAGAACAGCTTAAGAAATGAAAATATCCCAGGGGATATCTCCTGACACTGATTCTTACACATGACTCCCATTAATGTTACCATAGCATTAAGGCATGACAGAGTATACTTTAGTGGCCAGTAATAGGCACCTGGAGGGCATTATGATGATACCTATTCTGTAAATGAAATAGTTATAAGGCTGATGAAGGCATACACATTTTGTAAGGTATTTAAAGATGAGTGTAGAATAATCAGAAAGAGTCAAACATGCAATTAATAATAATAAAAATAGTTAGCACCCTTAGCACATATAGCTCTTACATTCTCAAAGGTCAATACAAACATCATCACGCTTACCCCCACCAGGTAAGTGTGTGTTATGGGCCCAATTTATGTCACAGAGCAAGAGGCAAATTGGGAGCAGGTCCATTTAAAGTCAGCAGAGTAGCAGCTGTGTAAAACTGGTGGGAAAGTGACCAGCCATTAACTGCATTTCTACCAGAGGGAAAGTGGAGATGCAGATAGGTTTGGGATTAGCACAAGGTTATCTGGTGAGTTCATAGACCTGGTGCTCATCATGAATGCCTCTTTTTTTCAGCACAGTGCTGACTCTACTAGGGCTAACTGCTGTTCTGGTCAGAATATGGCCATAAACACATTTTCATGTGACCAAACAATTTTCCATGTAAGACTCCTCTTTTCACACACAGATTAGGTAATTATGTGTTCGAGTGGGTATGTAAATTTGTGCAGGCAAACTCTTAGAGTGAGCAGGAGAGCAGGTGGGGAGTTAAAATTGCAAAGGAAAAATAAGATAATCTCCCAGGACATGTCTACATGCCCCTTATTTCAAAATAACAAGGCGAGTGTCCACACTACCAAGCCTGTTATTTCAAAATAATAACTCCTGCTTGTGAAGAGGAATAAGTTTATTTCAAAATAGTTATTTTGGGGGTTATTATTTCAAAATAACTTATTTTTAAATAACCTGGTAGTGTAGACATAGCCCCAGTGATGAGATAGATCAGGAGTCATAGCATGGGATGAAAATAAGTGTGTTGATCAGGGAGTAGTGGTTGGAAGCTGAGTAGTAGCTGATTTGTGGCAGAGAGGAGGCTGAAACTGAGAAATAAATATTAGAAACTCAATGCTGGTTCTATTAAAGTAAAAGGGAGTTTTGCCATTGAATTAATAGGGCCAGTATTTCTTCACAGGCGCCTGTGTGAGGAAGAAAATAACTTGGATTTAGAGTGAGGAATTGAAGGCTCATAGAAATTAGTGCTGCTGTTGGAGAGCAGAGACTGCATCAAAGTAACCTGCACCAAGACTGGTCTACAGAAAATTGCATTACTTCCTGGTTAGACCTGTAATACATTACATAGTTTACCTTGGGCCCTCGTGAGAAGACTAGAGCAGCATCCCCACCAGGGTTCAGTAACTGTGTTCTCCATTTTCTCCTAACTCCACACTCAGTGTTCGCTTTCCACTTCATATGGTTACTAGGTGAGAGCAGAAAGAGAGCAGCATGACAGTGGAGAGAGAAGGTAAACACCACCTCTGGGTCAATTTGTTGGCTGTTTGCATAGGGCCAGCAGCATAAAGTTCTAAAGATGCCCAGCTGATTGCCTAGAAAAGGTACTTGTAAAGCCTTCCGTGTCAGTGAGATGATGTAATGTTAATGTTCATGTCAGCACTGAATTTGGCCTTTTATTATAAGTTTCTTTATGTTTGTTGGGGACTGCTCCCTGCTCCCAGTGTAGTCTCCGGATAGGTCTACACGGAAGAAGAAAGTGGTGTGCTTATCTCAGATTAGCTAACCAGCATTAGCTAACTCTGGGAGAAATAGCAATGAAAAGACAATGATTTGGCTATTAACTTGGGTCTGCAGCTCAACTTCAATCCCAGATGCCTCAATAGGGATTGAAACCACAGTTTAAAGCCACATTGGTTTGTGTTCCCTACTATTTTAACTTGAGTTATGTTAGCTGACCCATGGTAAGAACATTCCTTTTTGGCACTGTAAATATACCCTCTGAAGATTTGTTGTTGACTTCAGTGGAAGGAGGATTGGACTTTTTAATGTGTTTATTTTATCTGTCTTTCTTGTAAAGTCCAAGACTATAACAGGGTTAAAAAAAGAGCAAGATAAATTCAAGGGAGATTAGGTCCATCAATGGAGCTATGAGGGAAGACTGAAAGAAATGGACTTTTTTAGTTTGGAAAGGAGAAGACTGAGGGGGGACATGATAATGGTTTTCAAGAATCTAAAAGGGTGTCAAAAGCAGGAGGGAGAAAAATTGTTCTTCTTGGCCTCTGATGATAGGACAAGAGGCAATGGGCTTAAACTGCAGCAAGGGAGGTTTAGGTTGGACATTAGGAAAAACTTCCTAACTGTCACAGTGGCTAAACACTGGAATAAATTGCCTCAGGAGGTTGTGGAATCCCCAACTCTGGAGATATTTAAAAGCAAGTTATATAGACATCTATATGGGATGGTCTAGACCAGTGTTTCTCAACCAGTGGTACAAGTACCTTTGGGGTACTTGAGAGAAGTCTGGGGGGGTACGTCAACACAACTGAAATTTGGAGAAAATGGAATTTTTGTTTTAAGTTTTACAGCATTTTACTATTTTTGTACTTTTACACCCAAAAATTCAATCGCCCGCCCAGCTACGATTAAGTTGTTTAAAAAAATGTGTTGCAATGGTAGAAAAACATTTTGTGTGTCTGAAAATTGTAGGTACTGAGGGTACTTATACATTTTTTTTTAAAGGGGTACTTTATTTAAAAAAAAAAAGTTGAGAAACACTGGTCTAGACAGTGCTTGGTCCTGCCGTGAGGGCAGGGGACTGGACTCTGACCTCTCAAGACCCATTCCAGTTCTAGTATTCTGTGATTTTAATGGTGTCCCTAGCCTCTGTTATCAGAAGCTGGTAACGGACGACAAGATGATTGTATGTTCTGTTCATTCCTTCTTGGGCACCTGGCACTGGCCACTGATCATGTCATCGGTATCCTCATGTCACTGCTGCTGCCTGACTCTGCCTCCATCCTCAGCTGCTTGTGTGGCCAACAGCACCGTCCACTCCAGGCATGGGCTGCTCAGCTCCGGCTCCTTCTTCACACCCTATGGGTCTGCGCCATCAGGGAGGAGCTGCTGGGGCTGGGACCCCTCTTCTATTCAAACCCAACCTTTCCTCCTCTCCCCTTGCTGCCCTGCATCCCCTCTGCTATGCAAGCTCGACCACCTCCCCAACCCATTCACCCCTTCTTTTGAGACAGTACCCCCAGCTCACTCCTGCTCCTCTTCCTGGGCCAGACAGCTATCCCCAGGCCACTCCTGCCCCCTCCTCGCTAGCCAGACACTTATCCCCAGAGAAAGAAATGCTGGCAAGTGTGGTGAGCTGGGGGCACAGCCCCTTAGTGTTCTAAAAAAATTATTTTTGCCTTAACATCTCAAGATGCTTCTACTCATTAATTCAAATTAATAAAAAATAAACAAGGACAAAATGCAGAAAGAATGTCTATGTAAGTTGTTTCAGGGGGTAGCCGAGTTAGTCTGTTAGGGTATGTCTACACTGCAAAGTTAATTCGAAATAACAGCCGAATTAACTTTAATAGTGTCAAAATAACAGCCCTTAATTTGAATTTGGTAAACCTCGTTCTACAAGGATTAACGCCAAATTTGAAATAGCTATTTCGAATTAAGTGCTGTGTAGACATTTAATTCGAAATAGGGGGCCTCCACCCCTTCCCAGGGAGCCCTGGTGGCCACTCTGGGCACAACCAGGAAAACTTACTCTCCTCTCCCCCAGCCCCGGAGCCATTAAAGGGGTAGACCCTGGCCACAGTGCCTGTGCCAGCTCCAAGCCTGCCAGCCCAGAGCTAGCAGAGGCCACCGAGGCCCCTGACCCAGAGGCCCCGAAACATGAGCCAGCAAGCCACTGGCAGCCAGCCCTCCACCACTCCCCAGGAGCAGTCTGCTAGCTCTCAGGAGCCTGACAGGGGCTGGAGAAGGCGGGAGCCTTCCTGGTCCAAGGTGGAGATCATGGACCTTATTCAGGTTTGGGGGGATGCCCCCAACGTCCATGATCTCCGCACTAAACGGAGGAATGCAGCCGTCTATGGCAGGATAGCTGCCAGCCTGGCCAATAAAGGGTTAGGAGTAGGTTAGCATGAAAGTCAAGTTGGTCCAGCGAGACCCCCAACCCTGAGCCCTGAGCTTCCCCTCCCACTTCTTCCCCTTGCTTCCCCCTTCCAGCTCCCTCCTCCCAGGTTTTCCCCTCCTTTCTCCCACCCTCTCTCTTCCCCTCTCCCACCTCCTTTTCCCAGTCTCCCCAGAGGTTCATCCCCCCTCCCAGTTTTGTTCAGTAAACCCAGTTTCTATTTTTGAACATACGTGTCTTTTATTTGACATCAGGAAGGGGGGCTAGGCAGGGGTAAGTGGAAGGACGTGAGGGAGGAATGGGGCACGAGCCCCCGGCGGGGAGGACTGGGGAGGCTCTGAAGGCTCCTTGGGGTGGATGATCTCCCTCAGGGCCTCCTGGATCCTGACAGCCCCCCAATGGACCCCCCGGGTGGCAGCCTGCAGCAAGTGCAGCCAGGCTGATGGCAACGACCCCACGAGACGCACTGGCATGCCCAGAGGCAGCTCTGGCTCCATATGGCCAAGTGCTGTGGTGTCCTGAGTTCGGGCACTCAGGACACTCCAAGACAGGACTGCTTTGCTGTCCCTCATCGAGGTAGACAAGCAAGCGGGGAACCCTGAGAACTGTCTGTCCGGGGTGGAGGTAGGGTCCCTTTAAGCACGGAGCTCAGTTAGCCTCAGGCAGCAGCCCCACACGCTAAGTCCTAACCTGATGCCCTGCCAGCACTGGTTCCGGCCAGCCTTAACTTCGGTTCAGGGTCCACTCAGTGTGGATGTGCTCTTTTGAAATAGCAAAACACTATTTTGAAATAGTTTTAATTCGAAATAGCGCTGTAGTGTAGACATACCCTAACAGAAAAAAGCAACAAATGGTCTGGAGCCGTGGGAGAAAATTTCTGCTTGCCTAACCATACTCTAACAGATCTTCAGGTGGCGGTCTTGTCACAGGCCACCTCCTCAAGCCAAATACACAGGAAAAGCCTGGAATTACATTACATACACAAATTCAATTCACATGCTACTGGGCTTAATCGAGACTTGGGATGGTGGGGACTTTATCACTGAGGTGCTAACAGCTTTCTGAATGGTATCCTTCCTGCCTTAGCAATCTATCTACTGACTTTGATTTTTATCTGCTTTGGTCTAATACCCATTCTCCAGTACACGGGAAGGGGGGGGGGGAGACAGAACATCTTTCTCTACCACCCCCCTTCCCCCCTTCTATTTATTTCAAGTTTTCATATCCCCTACTCATAACTCTGGTCATCTGAAGAAGTTGGCTATGCCCACGAAAGCTCATTATACCATCTACATGTTTTGTTAGTCTATAAAGTGCTACGAGACCATTTGTTTTTTATGTAAGTTGTATGCAGTATAGTTGTAGCGATGTTGGTTCATTCCAAAGTATTGGAAAAATTGGGGAAAAAATCTGGTATAAGAATAACATCGTGTTAGCATAGGTTTAATTCTGCTAATGAGTTGATCTTATGTTAGTATGGAAAGGAAAGGGCCTTTATTAATTTTCTAAGCATGTCAAGTTGACCTAAATGTTACCAGAAGCCTGGACTTTACATGTAAAAGCTTTTTAAAAAAGTATTTACATTTTACGAGCAAAACCAGTTGAGAAATGTGTACTATATTATATGAGAGGCCTTAAGTCTAGGATATATTCTTTTGACTTGCCCATGAAAGGAGAAAAAGAACAATCTAGGAGAATGTTAGTTAAACACATTAGTTTAACACAGAGGAATTGTATGTGCTCTTTAGTTTTTCCCTTGTTGAATCATGCAGAAACTATTGATTATATTTCAAAGGATTTTTCAAAATAGATACTATGACTTCATCTGTCTGGAGATGTCTAAGCTTCAAACAGATTTGGGATACATACTCGGAAAGGAATTTTTGAGACATAAATGATATCACCAAAACAGTAACAATCTTGTTCCCAAAAGAACCTTTTTTTAAAACAGAAAGAATGAACTTTGCCTGATTTTGATAATGAGGAAGTCTAGGAGTCGATCATGTTTATCTTAACAGATTTCTCTTCTAAACCTTAAAAAAAAATTAAATGACATTTTTATATTGTACACATGTAACAATAAAATAAGTTCTTTCATACTGTTACCAAAAAAAGTTGTTTTGCTTTAATGAGTATATTATTAACCATTGCTAATTTAGATCTTTCAATTTTGATTCAGCTCATAGCTACAAAGAACTAAACCACAAGCTTCGCCATTATCTTTATCTACATATAACAAGAGATTTGAAGAGCAGTCAGGAAGCAAAATCATTCTTTGCTATGTTAACTCTTTGATTATAAAAGGAAAGTCCAACAGATTGTAACATTAGCCCATTTTAGAAATGGTTAAACTGAGTTTTAGAAAGATAAGGGTCATGGCATCATGAAATGATTGGCCTAATGTTTATGCACCCCTAATATTTACCTTCAAAGAAATGATTTGTACACTCAAAGGGCCCTTGAAAGAACATTTGCATTAGTTGTACATGTAAACTTGATGTGCAGGTATGACACATTTTTGTGTGGGCCCTAAGCTTCTGATTACAGTTGGCCAAATGGGAAAAGAATACTATGACTACACACTGAACCTCTCTAGTCCAGTACGTTCTGGTCCATCAACATCCAGGGTCTGGCATGAATTTAGTTTGCCACATGTCCACTTATCCCATGCCCAATAAAGTTTCCCACGGTCCTATAAAGTTTGTATACAGCCACCAGTCCTGGCTCTCAGTGTTCTGTGCTGTTATTTAGCTCCAATTTACCCCAAATGTCTTCTAAGAGCCAATAAGCAGTGGAAGTATTGGTAATGTTGCTAGATAATATGGTGGTTTGGCAAATTCTCTGGTTTGGCACCGATCAGGTGCCGAGGGTGCTGGACTAGAGAGGTTAAACCTATATTCATTCACATTTTAATTATTTCACTTTGAGTGTGTTGCATCTCCTTTTGTGTTGGCTTTCCAGGGTTATTTTGGAGAATAAGGCTACATGAGCATGAACATTTGTGGAAACAGTGAATATTCATAGAACACTGGAAAATAGTTCCCTCTAAGGTGTGCGGCAGCACAGTTTCACAGCTTCTTAATGAGCCCTGCCCAGGGGTTCAGGGCTGCCATGCACGGAGCTGTCTGGTGGCTGCTGCTTCTGTTGCTGTAGCTGAGGGAGAAGTGCCTCTTGCCCAGCCACGCTCCATGCGCAGCAGCCCATTAAGCAGCTGCAGGGCAGTGCTGCCACATAACTTGCAGGAAACCTTGTTAGAAAATTGTAACTCTAGTAACAAACTAGCCCATACAAATTTAATTTCAAATCCTTGCAGTGCACTGCTCCTGAATCCATAGAGGGGGAGTTATTTATTTACTCATTTTTGCTTTGGAGTAAGTGACTTGCCTAGGGATACACATGAAGTCAGTGACAGAGCCAGAAGACTAACTGAGAGGTGTTAACCTAGCGGGCAAACTATTAAACTACACTTCCAAATACACACATTTATCTTTAGGCGCAGCATAACCCTTACGAAAATCCTTACTGATCAGGGCCTTCTGAGGATCTGGTAAATAAGATCACAGCCTCCCTTAGGTGATAAGAAAGAATAATGTTGGAGTAGAGAGGGCTGAAGGATCCAAATAAAAAAGAATGAATAGAGGAAAATTTATTTCTGAATAGAAAAGGGGCCCCTTTAAAAATCTATTGTTCTAAGGATGGGGCCCATAGCTTTCTGCACCATGTGGGAGTAGTGCGTTTGTTGAGCGTAGCACGAGGGTGAATAGCTGTAAGCTTGTACCTTCCTAGCTTGAATGGCTTTTGTGTTACTAAACATCCATTTTCATGACTATTAGTATTAAAGTAATTATTTCTTCAGTATTATACCAGACTGTCTGGTTGGATGGTGGGGGTGGAGGAGGAGATGAAATATGCAGTATAGGACACAAAGGAAAGAAAGCCGCTGCTGGCAGCAGTTAAAGAGTCTCCTGGGGCTGTTTGTCTGCCAAATGTTTCCGAAATTTCCTACTCTATCTTTTTCGTCGTCCAAACATAAGAAGAGAGAGCAGGCGGCTGGAGGGGGGCGGGGGGCGGGGGAGTGTGACATTCTGCTGGGGCTGCATTGCCCTGACACCAGCTATGCTAGTAGTTCCACTTGTTTATTTGACATGGTTGACTTATGATGTCTTGGTCATGGCTTGTTTGTCCAGCCTGGCTCTTCATCCTGGCAGATTTGCTTTCAAGTGCCATCAGCCTTTGTGAATCTACCTTTAGATCTGCTTTTAGTGAAGCGGGTGGGGGGGGAGGGCTGACAGGCAAAATTGCAGTGTTATCAAAAAAGCCAGGCGCTTGTATGCTCTGTGAGAGGCAGTACTTCAAATGCAATTTTACTGACAGGTTTAAAATGCAACAGTCATTCATACTCAGCCCTTGTCAGCTTGGCTGAGCTGTTTTTCAAGCCTTTAAAAAAATAAAATAAGCATAGGTCTCACCTTTAGGCATATGATTTAACATATAATCTGGCAAACAACTACAGTACATCTGAATGAGTGGATTTAATGCACATTTGTTTGCTCAGGAAATCTGCTAGCTCTACTGAGGGAAAATGTAATGGAGGAAATTTTCCTATGCTCCAGGGGTAGTTGGAAGGAAGGAAAAGTGAAAAAAGGGTGCTTCTCTATTCATAGTACTCATTGTGAGATCAGTGATGAATCTTGGAAGGGCACTGAACACACCTGCCACAATACCAGTGTTGGGTACCAGTATCAGAGAGGTTAGGTTGGGTGCCCACACCTCATATACAAGTATTCCTCAATGAGATACCAGAGGGTAATACTAGTATTAAAATTGCTCCTTCATATTCAGTCTGCAGAATTACTAATACAATAGTGCTTTTACTGGGTAATAATTCAACAATAATCTATGTCAAATTGTGCAATAAAGTCACAGGCTGATGATGTGGGAATATCTCTGAAAGGCACAATGCAGCATATAATGCCTTTTGTTTCCAGTCATCTCTGCTGGCTGGAGAGGAGAGGCAGGTTTAAATAAGAGAGGAGTGTTGGCAGGGCATTCTCAGTAAGATGTCCTTGGCTTTGAAATATACTTGGTCTGCCAAAATTCACCTTTGGTTCAGAGCAGAATTAATGTTGACACTTAATCCTGAGCTATACATTTTTGACCAGTCCTGTTTATTTAATTATGAAATAAAAGGCAATAGATGCCCAGTCTTAATCCTATTTTCGCAAAGATTTTTGGTTTCAATATTTTAGCAATTTTTGTCTTCAGGTTGGCATTCAGCTTGCTTTTTGAGTAATAAAGGGGCCTTTTAAAAATATGTTCTCAGGACCCACAGCTATCTGTACTACGTGGAATGTTGTGAACCCTTATAATGGGTTTTTTTTCCAGTTGTTTCACTAGGTTTTTAAGGACTGCGTTTTAACTCTTCCCTTTGTGTTTTCATTTTAGGGATTGGAGCTATTACTATGTTACAGAAGTGAGACCAGAAAAAAGTATTAGCACAGAATAGTCCTACACTGGAATTAGAAGGGGTAGCAACTAAGCACATGAAGTGCAAAAATCCTCCTCCTCCTCCTCAACATACATGTATTTTGCATGAATGGAGCATCAGTGTATTGTATCACATAATCAATATATGTATGTAAGTTTTCTCTGCCTATCATGGCATAAAAGAGAACAATTCTTTCTATATCTCTCTCTACAAATGCACCTCTGATATCTTTCTTATCAAACCAATCTGACATTCTTCCCTTTGAAGCTTAACACACCATTAAAATGTATAAAATTGTTTAAAAGCCCCACCAACTATCTTTACTGATACACTTGTTAATGGTGTTTCAAGGTGAAAACTGCTTTTAAAAATGAAAGGTATTCTAATGATGTGTATTAAAATCCATATAATTAAGGGGTAAAAAATACAGCTTACTTGCATCCATTACAATAACTATCTTGTTCGTTATATGCTTTGCTTCTTGCTAGAAATGTGGTCAGGATAGCCAGGAAAATGCAACATTCGCCCTCCTCTTCCAAGAGATTTTATCTTGCAACCAAATCACTGCAATATATATTTATTTATATGAAAGTATATATAGATATGGTGAAATCTGTATCCTTTGTTATGGTGCCCATAATTGCATGTGCTAAGCATGGAATTGCCAGGTTTGTAGAAATTTCCATCTACACATTCAGATAATTAATTTTTTTAAGAAATATTCCCTAAATAAAGCTAAGGGTGTTAATTTTACTAAAACACTCAAATACATGTATAGTCACGTGTGTAATCCATTAAAAGAAACAAAAAACTTATCCCACTCACCTGTTTGCACATGTACATTTCCCCACCTTGCTCAGGAAATTGCCTGAGAAAGCAGAAGGTCCTCAGATTGTAGTCTAAAGTCCTGTTAATTCTGGCTCTGATTATCTGGAGGTGCAAATTTCAGACTTGCATAATGTATGTCATTAGCTAACAGCACTTAGCAAGTGAGCAACAACATTCTGCCCCACCTATAACTTTCAAGTTCTCCTCAAGTGTAGCTTCATGTAGAGGCCATTGTGATAAGCAAATTTAGATGTTACAATAGCTTGGCTAACTGTGGTGAGAGCCAGGTGTGAAAAAAGCCTCATTTGCCTAAACAGATAAGAAAAGGTGTTCCTGGCATCAGTGCTGCCTGGGATTACAGAGGCAGTTATGCATCCCAAGAACACCTTAACATTTAAACAACTTTGGCAGCAAGTGGCAAATCGACTTCAATAATGGCAGCATGCCATCCCCTCAAGATCCTTCCCTGTGTCCCATGAGGATTAGCCATGGAGTATGCAAAAAAATGTGTCCATGCATTTGGTCAAATTGGATAAACAAAACTCATCATAAAGTATGTGTGAACATAGTATATATCTTCTCTGATCATACTGATAAAATCCAAACCTTATCAGGAATAATGACTGTAATAACTCTGCATATTGTATTAAATATTTCTCCTTTCTTGCTCTTTCTTCCTTCCCTCCCAGCCTGTAGGAGTTAAATGTTTATTTGTATGTCAGCGTGAGCTCCTGTGTTAAGAGCTCATTGACCTACAGCTAACTTGGAGAAATTAATCTTGCATTTATTTATTTAATTAGGCTAGTTCATAAGTTATGTTTTTCTCCCGCAGGAGTGAGCTCCGTTGTCCAGTCCATGTGAATATTTTGTCTCTGACACTCATGAGCTTCCACCATTGGTTGAAAGTTTCATTGCTCTGGGAAGTTATAGTCATGGAGAAAGAGGCAATATTAAGGGAGCAAGGACCCATCCCATGCATGGCTTTGAATATCAGGATTAGAATCTTCAAGTAATTTTTTTTTAAATGGGGAGCCAGTCCATAGGGAGAGGAGTACTCACATGATGTGTTCAGTGATGTGTGTGGCTAAACAGGCAAGCAGCTATGTTTTGTACTATCGTGACCTGGATTTTTCAGGCTATGTCTGCATTATGGAGTTTTTCTGGGATACCTGAGTATCCCAGAAAAACTACACCGTGTCCAGGGAACGTGTCTGCTCTTCCAACATTTTTTGCAGAAAAGCAGACGCTTTCTTTTGGAATCCCTGTAAACCTTGTTTCACAAGGAAGAAGGGCTCTTCCGAAAGAGGAAATTTTACTGAAATTTGGCCCAGTGTAGATGGGCCAAATTTCGGAAAAAGCCTCTTCCGAAAAAACAGTTGGAAAAAGGTACACAAATTGCAGAGTGCAATTTGCATATCTTTTTCTGAAAAGGAAGTGTAGTGTAGACATAGCCTCAGAGAGAGGATAGCTTTGTTTACAGAGATAATGAGCTGCAGTAATCAACGCCAAAGATTATGAATGTGTAAATCACTGCCTTCACATCTGAATCTGATAGGAGGATAGAATGCAATTGCCTGGCCTGCCAGTTGCATATAGAAGAAAATTATTTTGCCACCACCATAAATATCTGGGCATCCAACAGCATTAAATAGTCCAGAAAGACTTAACTTATCTACAAGCAAGTCTGCTTTGTAGTAGATGATGTTGTGGATCAGATGACTACTTCTAAACACTTTACACTTTTTTTACCAGGATCACTGAATTCATATTTAGCCAGCTGCTCCTGATGATACAGATTTTCTTCTGACTAGGTGTAGAGAAAGGTTGGAGATGGTACTGACTATGTTTGACAGAAAAGAAATGTAGATCTGGGTATTGTCTTTGAAGATTTGCTTCTATTAAACACTTCCCGGGTACAACATCATTACAGATAGTCCTAAAAATCTCTTCATTCCTAACACAACCTTCAGATGAAGGAATGAGAAAAAAAACTGCTTATAGAATATCCTTGTTCAGTGGAGAGTTTTTTCCTCTGGTAATGTCTCAAGATAACCATGTGTGTCCCCCGGTTTGAGGCATTTATTCAGATTGTATTGCCTAATACTCCAACTGCTTATCACTGAATTTGTCAGAGTTCTAGAGTGTGTGTGTGTGTATGTATGTCTGTTCTTGCTTGACTACCACAGCTGGTTTTGATCAGGCTCCTATAAAAAGGAAGTTTCAATTAGCACTGATCCAAACATATTCTGGAGATACATTTTTATGGCTCCTTGACTAATAGCGTTTTTTGTTCATAGTGGTGTGTGACTCTAAAACAAAACACAGCCAGAACTGTGAGTCATCGCTGCAAGGACTGTACTTTGTTGCAGAGGTCAGGCTTTGCCAAAACCAGAAGAATTAGCTAGCCAAATTGAATTAGCGGCTGAAACACATTAATTTATGCTACATAAATGTTATTGTGGCCCTGTGGGCAAGTACTTAGGTCATAGGCTTTATGAACTATTTGCAGCAAGACAGCTTACTAGTCATAAATCAGCACTAGAACATACCTTTGGAAAGTATTTACAGCTCCTCACTATTCCTCCCACCTCCCCTCCCCATCTCGAGCCATTGTGATGGCTCACCATTTTGCACGTTTTACAATATTTAATACACAAGCAGTGAATTAATGGTTTGTATAGGCCTATCCTAGGTCTAGCTGAAACACGGCCATCCATTATGCTTGTGGCCCTTTGCACAGGCAGCTGTGTGTTTATCATTCCAGACAGCTCTCAGTGGGTACAGAACTCTGGCTCGGCACCAGCTTTTCGAGTCAATGCAGCTGTGCAGTAAATGGAAACCTTGATGCCTTAAATATACACACAACCAAGCCCTGACAAGGCTGTTTCTCTTCTGGGGAGGAATTAGATCCACTTATGGTTAGATTATTTCTAGAGTAAGAAAAGTAGAAATAAGTGTTTTCTGGCTGCAAATTGTGGCAACTGAGGAAAGATGCCAAGAAAGGCTTATGCATAAATGATAGTGTTTAAACTTGTTTTTATGTGTTTGGATGAGTCTCTGCCAAAAATCTGACAGGGCCCCATTGTTGGAACTTTTTCATTGTGAGATGACTGACTGCACACAGTGAACATTTCACAACGAATGAAATAATTGCGTGGCTTTGGTGTTTAAGCAGGTGTCAACAAACGTACGCACTCAAGCCTGGTCTGAACAGCATTAGTGCAAACAGTGAGGAAATTACTTTCTAAGGCAGGTACACACTTTTAACCAAATTCACTTGACTGAATGTTGTAACTCAAGTCTCTTTGGTTAATTTGGATTATGCTTGGCTTTGTACCAAGAGATTTTGTTATTTTATTATTTGTTTTTCTCCAGCTTATCTGGCATTTCCATTCCCTTGCATCACAAACACTGCAGAAGTTGCGACACTGCATCATGCTACGCATGGATCTTCCTGGACATTATAGCAGAACAAATGCTTTGTCTTGTTTTTAACTGTAGTACAGCTAGCATTTTTTATCAGGCATCTCTGAGGGTATGTCTACACATCAAAGTTATTTCGAAATAATGACAGTTAGTTTGAAATAACTTTACTAGCATCTACACAGCTAAACCGCTATTTTGAAATTAATTCAAAATAGCGGAGCGCTTATTTTCAATTTGGTAAACCTCATTCCATGAGGAATAATGCCAAATTCGAAATAGCTATTTTGAAATAAGTGCTGTGTGGACACTTATATTGAAATAGGGGGCCTCCAGCCTTCCCAGCATGCCCTGGTGGCCACTCCAGCCTCAACCAACAACACTCCTCTCCCTCCTCCCTCCCCGGAGCCCTTAAAGGGGTTGACTCTGGCCACAGTGCCCGTGCCAGCTCCAAGCCTGCCAGCCCAGAGCCAGTAGTCACTGCCCCTGGCCCAGTGGCCCCAAAACATGAGCCAGCAAGCCACTGGGAGCCAGCCCTTCACCGCTCCCCAGGAGCAGTCTGCCAGCTCCCAGGAGCCTGCCAGGGCTTGGAGAAGGTGGGCGCCTTCCTGATCCAGGGTGGAGATCATGGACCTTATTCGGGTTTAGGGGGAATGGCCCCAATGTCCATGATCTCTGCACTAGATGGAGGAATGCGGTCGTCTATGGCAGGATAGCTGCCAGCCTGGCCACCAAAGGCCACATGCGAACCCAGGAGCAGGTTTGCATGAAAATCAAGTTGGTCCGGTGAGACTCCCAACCCTGAGCCCTGAGCTTCCCCTCCCCCTTCTTCCCCTTGTTTCCCCCTTCCAGCTCCATCATCTCAGGTTTCCCCCTCCCCTCTGCCACCCTTTCTTCTCCCCTCTCCCGCCTCCTTTCCCCAGTCTCACCAGAGTTTCATTCCCTCACCCCAGTTTTGTTAAATAAAGAGAGTTTGTGTTCATGAAAATACATGTATTTTATTTGACATCAGGAAGGGTGTTTAGGGAGGGATAAGCGGAAGGACGTGAGGGAGGAATGAAGCACAAGCCCCCAGTGGGGCAGACATGGGAGGCTCTCAGTGCTCCTCAGGGTGGAAGCCCTCCGGCAGGGCCTCCTGGATACTGACAGCCCCCCGATGAACCTCCTGGATGGCAGCCTGCAGAAAGTGCAGCCAGGCTCACAGCAACGTGTCCAAGAGATGCACCAGAGTGCCCAGGGGCAGCTGTAGCTCCATGTTGCAGAGTGCTGTGGTGTCCCGAGTGACGGCAACCAGAGCACTCAGAGACAAAATGCTTTGCTGTCCCTCATGGAGGTAGGCAAGCAAGCAAGGAAAGCTGAGAACTGGCTGTCCGGGGGCGGGGTCCCTTTAAGCACAGGCCTCAGATAGCCTCAGGCAGCAGCCACACAAAATAACTCCTGACCTGATGCCCTGCAGGACCTGGTTCCGGCCGGCCTTAAGTGATTCAGCATCCACTCAGTGTGTATGCGCTATTTCAAAATAATGCATTTTGTGTGTAGATGTGTTATTTCAAAATAACTTATTTCGAATTAACTATTTCAAAATAAGATATTTTGAAATAATGCTGTAGTGTAGACATACCCTGATACTGCAGTGTCCCAAGGACACTGTAACCCCATTTCAGATTCTAGACTGCAACTTGCATCTATTGATGTTTGCAGATATAGCGTCTGTGCTGTAGTAATTCAGGAAAGGCTGACATTGGTCATCTAATATAACAATTTTATTTATGCTGTATATTTTAATTAGATTATGATTGCTATCATGGCATGAAAATATTAATAACAATCCCTGCTAAAATTGATCATGGGATGTCAAGTAGATGTTATACTTTAATAACTTTTCACTGTGCAGTTTAACTTTTCATTAGATTCATGACTGCTGCCATGTTTTTTACATTTCCAGTAACAGAAAATATGAAAAGCATTACTTGTTTTTTAACTAACCTTTATATAAGTGAACTTATTTCTGCCATGTAAAAGCTGTGGGGGTTACCTTAGTTTTGCATAAGGACAAAAAATAGAGTCTGATCCTACAACCTTTACATTTATTTTCTGGGTGTGTATACATAGCATCATAACTCAAAATAAGATACACAATTTAAGTTACGCAAATTGTGTATCCATTTTGATGCTATTTCGAAATAGCTTGTTTCATCATTTGGCGCTGAAACGCCAAAGTGCTATTCTGAAACGTCCCTTACTCCTTGTAGAATGAGGTTTACAGGAACATTGGATTAGCGAGCCCAAAATAACGGGCTTGCTGTGAAGACACGGGATAGGTATTTTGGGATTCTCTAGTATCCCGAAATAGCATTGTAGTGTAGACGTACCTTACTGAGGCCTGCTCCTGCAAAACTCCTGTTGCCTTCAGTGGTACAGGAATCCAGTTCACACTCTGAAAGATTGCTGTCCAGGCCTATTAAAACTGTAAAAATATCTCTTTAGAGAAGATGAAAAATGATTTGTCTCTTGCAGGGTTAATTTTCAGCAATGATAAATGTATGCGTTTCCCATTATATTTGTATTTGAAAAAAAAGAGACAAAGAAAAACCATTACTAGAAAAAAAAATCATCCTCTGTGACTTAATGGGTTTCTTTAGTTTTAATATATCTCAGCTCACTTTATAAAATCAGAGGCAAAACTATACTATGGCATTGGAGGTGAAATGAGTGTGTTTTTCCTAAATGAACATTTAATCAATAAAAGGATTATGCCAGGTAGTTACTACATTTGATTACCTATTTGAGGAAGTGGAGCTATGTATGACAATTATTCAGAGACCTGTGTAAAAAGATAGCCAGATAAACAAACCTCTATAATCCACATATACCTCACAGATGCCAATTTGTTAAAAAAGCCTATTAGGAAGCTATATGTATGCCTGTTTGAGGAGCTGTTAAATCATGAATCTCTCTGCTCAACACCTGAGGCAGTCCGTTAATAAAGACCTATAGAAACATGTTTCTGTTCTATTCAGAATGGACATAAAACAGAATAATTTAAAACATGTCAATAACTCAAGGCAAAAATGTCAAAACACAAGATGTATCAACTTCATAACATTTAGTAAAGTTTACAAAATGTGGTCCAGTTTACACAGTGGTCACTGTTAGGTAGAATATTTCTGGCTGGGTTCAAAACAATTGTTATTTTTTAAAAAAGATTCTTTTAGCTCAAGTTATCTGCAGTAGTTCACTACTGCGAAATCCATTTGATAATCAATACATTGAGCAATTTTTTAAAATTAACTAAATTGTTTTCTATCTTTTCCAAGAAGATGCTCTGGAAGTCTGTTGTCAGATTCAGGCAGGACTACACCATTATATTTTTTGGGGGAGACAGGCTTTTATTGACAGTCTTCTACACTTTGCTATATGTTAGCCAATTTTTGCAGTGACAATGAGGTCTGCAAAAATTTCTAACTTTCACTGTAGAACACTGGATAGATTTAAACACTGAAATATCAATATAATTATTGTTTCCTTTAAAAAAATACACCACATTCATCCAGCTAATATATTTTGCTGGTTATTTGACTGAATCTCCTGCTTTCAGAATGTTTTTGGGATGAAAAATTCATTTTGCAGTGTTTGACAATCCCCCTCCCCCCTTTAAAGCTTAGCATATCCATAGCACAACAGTACCAAAAACAGTGATAAAACATCACAACAAGTGTAATCCAAGTAGATTTTCTTGCACAAGAAACTCACCTGTAAAGATCTTCTTGCACAAGAAACCCTACAGTAATGTAGGGTTGGTTGGTTGGAATGGGCCGTGTTGTGGCAATGTGGTATTTTTCCTTTTTGAGATTGAAGTTTAAGTTGTTGCTATATTGGGATTATTTGGGACTTTACAGTGGTTTTAACTGAATTCAGTATAAGTAGTGTTTGGCAGTTTTGATTTATTGTGTGTAACATCTGGATTTGATTTACTGCACTGCTTATACTCTTGCTTTTGTGTCTTAAGTTCTGCATATTACTTGTGAGTTATTGTGCCTTCTATTTTTAAGTGATGTCATGCAAAACATTTGCACTAAACTTGAAATCAGGTGTTTCAGTGGCCAGATAATTCACTCCAAGGCTTACGTGAACCTCTGGCTGGCAACATGCAAAATTTCTCCAAATGTATTTGATTCATTACAATATCTAGGGCTATGTCTACACTGCAAAGAGAAGTCAGAAAAAGAGACACAAATTGTGAACAAGGCCAAATGTCGGAAAGAAGCCTCTTTCGGAACATCCCTTCTTCCTCGTAAAACGAGATTTACAAGGATGCTGACAAAACGCGTCCACTTTTCTGACTTTTTTTCCAGAAAAGCGGATGCATTCCTTGGACGCGGCAGAGCTTTTCCAGGATGCCTCCAGCATCCCGGAAAAGCTCTGTTGTCTAGACATACCCTAGGATTTATTTGTCTAAAATTTGGATAGTATAGACATATTATTAGTTTTTTAATACTATTTATGTGTGTATGCATGACTTTAATTTAAAATGTGCCTGCCAGAGTTCTCAGAATCACATTTAAAAAAATCTACCAAATCCCCACCCCTAACTCTTTTGAGCCAATATACCACTTGTGATGCATCAATTTCCAATTGTGGGGGGTTAAAACAAATGCCAATAAATGTGACATCAAGTACTCTGCACTATCCCTGAATTAAGCAGGAGATTGGCAATGTCACACAGCATGGATGAAATGCAAAATCTCTGAGCTGTTAAGTGTCCAGGAATTGTGCAGCTGCTTGAGAAATCAATGTATTTGTTTAGCTCAAAATGCTTGTGAATTATTATAGAGGTCACTTAATAGAAAAATCATCTCAACCAGGGAAATATTTGAGAGAGATATTCTGAACCTTAGGTCAGTTTAGTGTATTCATTGTGTCAAGCATGCTTGCTGACAAGGTCACTCAGGGCAAGAAAGATATTGAAAATATATTTAATATGCTTATCATTATCACATGACTGAGACTACTTGTATTCTTTCTCTGAAAGGGAACTGGTGTTAACTTCAGATCCCAAAGAAAATGCTGGCACTTTGACAACTGTGATCTCTTGTGGAGGTAATTGTTTATATGGAACTTAAATCCATCTTTCTGTAGTTGTGCGTGCCTTACTGTGAGGTTTGGGGGATGTCTGTGTGGCTCAAAGACAACTTGCCATGATTAGTATGCTGCCCTTCATTTTTTCAACATGTACACAGAGTCAGATTCTGAATCTGATACTGCTTTCACTGGTTATACTGTGGTGTAATACCATTGGTTTCTATGGAAGTTCCTCTATTCTCCCCTTGTATAATGACTTCAGAAGAATCAGATATAGGTATAGTATGACTTCTATTTTGGGGGCAAGGGTTTAAGCCAGCTCCATATGGCAGATCAAGAGAGGGAGAGCCACCTCCACCCCAATTCACCCCAGAAAGCCACCTAGTCTGTTTTGATTGTGGTGGGGAGGCTTAACCAAAAATTATAACTCAAAGGTGGGAGACTCAGCTCAAGGATTTGAAAACAGCTTAAGGTGCAGGGAGAGGCTAGCTCAGAAAGAGGAATAGCTAGGGGCCATGTGCAGGAAGGCAGATAGTTCAGGGTTCAGGAAAGGGTAGCTCAGGCCTGTGTGTGGGCAGGGGAGTTCCTGGGGGCTGTGTGTGAGCAACAGGTAGCCCAGGGGGCAGGGAGGGGATACCTAGGTTCTGTATGTGGTGAGGGAGTAGCTAAAGGCTATGTATCCTGTTCCCTGAGGGTTCTGCCATTCATGGAGCTCTGTCTCCCAACCCTGTGACTCATCCCACCTGTGTGAGAAAAGGGGGCTGGGAGCTGAGCTTTTAATGACTTGCCCCAGTAGCAGGAGAAGTGAAGGGAACACCATGGCACCAGCCAGAGGAGCAGTTGCAACACACTGCCGAGCTCCGGCTTCGCGCTTCCATGCTGGCTAGGGGGCAGGGAAGGAAGTGTGACTCTGTCTCTGGGACTGCCCCTGGCAACATCCACAGTGCTCCCCTGCTCTGCTCCTGGAATCAGAGGGAGCATGAGGATCTGGGACTCAGCCCTGCCACTCTTGGCTTCAATGAGGAGAATACACTGGGACATCAGTCCCTCGGCTTCTGCTTTCAGCCACGTGGGGATCACCAACATTCTCTTTGGTGGCCTCTCTTATTTTTACTCTCATTTCTGATTTACTTCATACAATATATCGTTAAGAAACCTTTGTACAAATGGCTCTTTCAAGTAGTTCTGAAAACTGTAACCCATAAATGTATCTTTAATTTGTATGGATCATTCCTGAACAGCTGCGCTTTGTTAAAGCCTTCATTGTTATCACAGAGTAATCTTTGCATAAGCAGGACTGTGACTGACTCCAATAGATATATTGGCTTCAGTGAAACATTTGCCTGCATTAGGGTGGCAGGATGAGGCTCTGTATTTTCTATCTTTAGCTTTGATTTAACATAATCTTTATGGTTGTTTCTTTTTTGAAGTGGGCAATAGTGATTGCCAAATTAATTTCATCATTACAACCTCACTCTTATCAAGCCAGTTTGTTTAAAACATAGATATTATGTTTCCTGAGAATAAGGTTAAAATTGGAAGAACAACGAGAAGTCCTGTGGCACCTTATAGACTAACTGATTTATTGGAGCATAAGCTTTGTGGGCAAAGACCCACTTCATCAGATGCAAGTAGTGGAAATTCCAGAGGCAGGTATAAATATACAGGCATAAGAAAAGAGTACCAATCAAGAGTAAGGCTAGAAATAATGAGGTCAATTCACTCAGGGAGGATGAGGCCCACTTCTAGCAGCTGATGTGGAGGTGTGAACACCAAGAGAGGAGAAACTGCTTTTGTAGTTGGCTAGCCATTCACAGTCTTTGTTTAATCCTAAACTGATAGTATCAAATTTGCAGATGAATTGTAGCTCTGCAGTTTCTCTTTGAAGTCTGTTCTTGAAGTTTTTTTGTTGCAGGATGGCTACTTTTATATCTGCTACTGTGTGTCCAGGGAGATTGAAGTGTTCTTCTACAGGTTTTTGTGTATTGCCATTCCTGATGTCTGATTTGTGTCCGTTTATTATTTTACATAGGGACTGTCCAGTTTGGCCGATGTATATGGCAGAGGGGCATTGCTGGCACATGATTGTATATATTACATTGGTAGATGTGCAGGTGAATGAGCCCGTAATGGTGTGGCTGATGTGGTTAGGTTCTGTGATGGTGTCTTTGGTGTAGATATGTGGGCAGAGCTGGCACTGAGGTTTATTACAGGGATTGGTTGCAGAGTGGGAGTTACTGTGGTGTGGGGTATAGTTGCTGGTGAGAATTTGCTTCAGGTTGGTGGGTTGTCTGTGGGGGAGAACTGGCCTACCTCCCAAGGTCTGTGAGAGTGGGGGATCATTGTCCGGGATGGGCTGTAGATCGCTGATGATGCGTTGGAGAGGTTTTAGCTGGGGACTGTGGGTGATGGCCAGTGGTGTTCTGTTATTTTCTTTGTTGGGCCTGTCTTATAGCAGGAGGCTTCTGGGTATATGTCTGGCTCTGCTGAAACTGCAGAACTTCAATTCATCTGCAGATTTGATACTATCAGTTTAGGATTAAATAAAGACTGTGAATGGCTAGCTAACTACAAAAGCGGTTTCTCCTCTCTTGGTGTTCAGACCTCCACATCAGCTGCTAGAAGTGGGCCTCATCCTTCCTGAGTGAATTGACTTTGTTATCTCTAGCCTTACTCTTGATTGGAACTCTTTTCTTATGCCTGTATATTTATACCTGCCTCTGGAATTTCCACTACATGCATCTGACGAAGTGGGTCTTTGCCCACAAAAGCTTATGCTCCAATAAATCTGTTAGTCTATAGGGTGCCACAGGACTTCTCGTTGTTCTTGCCAATTCAGACTAACATGGCTACCTCTCTGATACTTGTTAAAATTGGAGTTACTAGATTCAGAATTACAGTGCTGGGTGACAATCACTGGCAGTTTTGCATATTTAAACCTTCATTTGGACTGGAAATTTAATGTAGTAAATATTCTGAAGTTTTAAATAAGAAAGTTGAAATAAAATTTGGCTACAGTGCTGCTATACAGTGCTAAAACAGTTTATGAACGGTCTAATGTGTCTTGGCCAGCAATTTAGATCACATTTATACATTATAATGACTTTACTGTATTTGGCAAGGGGTTCCTAAAGCAGAATGTAAGTGAAACTAGTCTTTGATCATTATTGTTGGTTTAGATTAGGTGACCCAACTGTAACACATGTGCTTGCAGAACCAAATAGATTGTCTGAATTTCTTAATTTGAATACTAAATATACACTTCTTTGTCTACTATAAAAGCTCTTTCCTGTAAATGGAAGAGAGAATTATTACATTCTAGCATAGTTCGGCAGTATATTATTTATTGTATCTGTACCTGATTAATTAATAATTATTTAAGGTAAAAGGTCATATATTTATGGCAGAAGTTAGGGGGAGGGCTAATCAATCTTTTAATTTACTGTACCACTAACATAGCTGGAGTGACTGATTTATCAGATACTGATTTTGAAAATATGGTGGCGTATTTGGTTATTTATCTGAGCGGCATAACACCTGTGTTTAAACTGTATTTAAAGGTAAATATTCAGCACAGTGGATTAGTCGCATGTGAATTACATGAACATGAAGTATGTCTTAAGCACTTAGGGCATGATTGAAAGCCCCTGTGGATCAGATCCTAAATCCCTATGCATCATGTTAAAATGTACCTCCTAATGTATTAGGTGTTTGTAGTGTGTGTGCAGTCCTTTGCATTTGCAGAAGCTAAGGTCTCCAAATTGGATGTAGGATGGGAAATGACTCATCTGAGGAGCCGACATCATTACTCACTAGTTGTCTTGATTGAGAAATTATGGATACTCCTGCTATTCAGATGCAACACTGCACCTGAAAAGGGAAGCTAGGATTCAAGATAAATCAGCAAGTCCCACTCAGCCATGTCCTCTGTCCACAACCTCTTTTCCCTCTTGTATTTGGGAGAGCAAAACTGAGGCCTGCAGGGACAGAAAGGATAATCGCACTGGGCACACTTCCACTGGTGCAATTCCTGCCCTATAATGCTTCTATTCACATTATTTAGGGCACACGCAGTCTCTGCAATCCCCTCTATGCCAGTCAAGGGCTTTTAAACTGCTGGCCATGTATGGTATCTTAACCTCATAGCATCTTTTGTGTCTGCTTTGAAAATGAGACCTTGCATCTCATTGGGGTTTCTCTTGGTGAGAGTGATAAAATTTTTGGGAATTGATTTGATTTTTGTTATTGTGGTGTTTAAACAATTGGCAATAGTCATTTGTGAGTGTCTTCCAGCAAAAATGTTAATGTTTTATTTAAGGCTTTTTCAGAAAAGCTGGAAATTGTATCTCAAGGCCCCTGTGTTGTTGCAGCATGGCTGTAACTATGGTGACAGTTCCTTTCTTAGTAGTATTGGCTTAGTGTTCCCTAAACTCTGAACAGCATATTAAATCAGATCTGATTAAAGTGGGTTCCCATGATAGAGCAGAAGATTGCTTTAAATCCTTCTAATTTGTGACCTATGATTGCGCTCAGTTAAATGTGATATTAAGGTCAAGGTCTAACATAAAGTCACAGAGAACACCAGAAATTCATTACTACATTTTAATTCATGTAGTGACACAGCTGAGAACATGCTCCTTTACCTTTGACCTTAGCTGTAAAGGAAATCCATCTGTTCTTATTAGGTTATGCAAACCTCTGGAGAATAGGTTGCAAGGATTGTTAAGAAAATAAAAGGTCACAAAACTCAGACATCTGTGTAAACACCTTATCATTAATATTTTACTCCACAATTAATACAGGTCCAGTCAGTAAAATAAGAAAACTATGTATGTAATAATGACTTTGACCTTTAATATTTAATAATAATGGTTATATAGATATAGATAAAGTTTTGCATGGTGACAACCATATTATCCTGTTCACGTATGTGTATAATAAATTCAGAGTATAGATGTGTGTGTGCACTGTATGTACAATGTGTGCACACACCTGCCTTACTATGTACACATTGCATATATATACACATGCACTATTGAACTTAATATGGCTGTCAACACGCAACAAATAGTAGAAGCAAAGATGTAAATCCCACATAATAATAATAAAGTTTACAATAACATAATATATTAATGTAATAATATAACTAATGTAATAATATATTACGTTTAGTAATGTGTCTTGCAGTAAAATGTGTTTTACTGCAAGACACAATGTATGTGTTTTTATATAAAAAAGTTTTTATTGCTGTGTTGGCTGTAGCTATTCAGCTGATACAAATGTTATATATTTGGTTATGCCTTTTTTTAGCACTGTCAACTGCCTGTCAATCTTCATATTTACAGAAAAAGAAAAACACACCAGCTACCCCACTGTGTTGAGTGTGACTGCATTGTAATGCCAGAAGACCAAGAGACAGGTGATGGTTTATGATAGAAATAAATCTTTTATGAGAGCAAAGTTGGGAGAATTGCATGCTTTTGTAAGGGATATATCGCTACACAGTTATCACTGACCGTCTTCTCAAATGCATCAATTTGATAAGGCAGAGATTTTAATGCATCTAATCATGTAGTGAGGCATGAAAAAAAAATGATAGGGTGCATATTTTCTGTATATAATTTTTAAAGTACTGCGTTTATTAATAGATGGTTAAATTGGTTTCCCAAATTCTATGGTACAATTTTTAGTGTTACATAGCACGCAACATTGATCGCTCAGTGCATTAGCTTATTATTGCATTCTGAAATGAGACAGTTGTTCTTTGTAAAAGATGTTACTTCAAATGAGAAAACAGAGAATCTAATTTTGTCTCTTCCAAATGTAAATATATGAAAGATGCAGTGTCTATATATACAGCATCTTCGGTGCACGCATTGTAAATAGACTCTATCATCATTATACTATATAGGTCATTATTATTCTCAGAATATACATAAACAGAAAAATGTCTTCCAGAAGATAGGTATAAACAAAAGTCTGCACATTTTACTTCCAGGCAAAAATCAGCTGCTGGTTTTTACAATGCACCACTCTCAAAATAAATGTTTTCTGAAATTGTTTCAGCTGACATCACCCCCAGGAGAATTCCATTTTCACAATTAAATAATTCACATGCTAGACCATTGACACTGGGTAAATAATTGATAATAATATTCACACACAAACCCACCAAACTACACTTTTTTGTTTGTGAGAAATCTACCAAAGGTGAAAGTTACTTCCCAAACCCTATTGTCTAATGAACTCAAAAAAGAAGGGTTGAGTTTTAGTCTCCCCTCTGTTACCTCTGACTTTTATAATATCTTGTAGCTGTTATGCATAGCACCTTGCACTTATTTAGTTGTAAATACCAGTACTAACATTCCACATTTTACAGGTGAGGGAACTGAAGTCAGAAAAGTTAAATATTTGTTCAAGAAACAGCACTAGCAAGTCAGTATCAAAACTGAAGAGTAACAATAGGACAAATAAATCTAGTTCTCTGTGCTTCTTGGGTTATTTCTGTTGTTCATGAATGCTAAGGTATCCAAGCCTTCTTTCCTAGCAATATACTGAATTATTGTGCATTATAGTCTAAATTGTGACCACCAGCTCAGTGCATGTGGCAGAGGCTGGTCCCTTTGCACTGTAGGGAGATAAGCAACCCCAACCTTATACTTTTCCTGGCAATTTAGGTGCTCTTGTTGGCATGTTAGGAGTGTTGGTTTTCATGCCTCCTACCCCACATACACATGTAAAGAAGCAGATACATAGAGGCTACTGTGCCCTACATCCTGGTCTATCTGTAAGGAGAGTTGTGAGCACAAAAGGGAAAGTGGGTTGCTTATATACGTGTGCAGGCATGCAGGAAGGGTCACAATCAGTGTTCTCTCTAAGATGTGGGGGAAGCACAGCTTCACAGGTGATTAATCAGCCCTGCCCAGTCAGTCAGCTCAGTGCACTAAGCCCTGAACCTCTGACTGAGTGGGACTGATTAATTACCTGTGAAGCTGTGCTGCTACACAACTTAGAGGGAACTCTGGTCACAATTAGAATTTGAATGATTCCATCCATGATGCTGTCAAAACAAAAAAATATTCACTTATTATGTTGCCATTCCCATTGGTAAAGATGAACCCTTTATTTCCATTGAGTCTGCTGCCTATTCAGTTCAGTCACATATCTTGTCCATTGTGTTCAATCCTATGGACACGGTCTCTCTCTGTCCATTCATGGAGGTCAGTGTAGAATTATTGTGATGGGGCATGGCCGCCCCGCACTCCAAACCCCTCGGTGTCTGCCATGTTCGCAGCGCGAGGGGTCGAGTATCGGCTCTGCGCGTGGTGCTCGCGCGCCACAAGGCAGCCTTGAGACCCTAAGGCAACGGCGAGTGTGAACTGTGGTGGGCGGGGGGGAGCAGGAACGCGGCTGCGCTGGAAGTGACGTAGGGGCAAATGGGAGGGACCCAAAGGGACAGTGAGGAGTGACTTCAGGGGAAACAGGGGACCGGGAGGTTCAAAAGAAGCGGGAGTGGCTGCATGGAGGGGAGGAGGGTGAAAGAAGCGAGGAGAGAAGAAGGTAGCAAGGCAGGCATTGGGAAGAAGGGAAGGAAAAGGGAGAGCCTCAACTTGGCGGGAGCACTGCTGCCAGAGTCTCTTGGTGGGCAGAGAGACACCGAGAGAGTGGGGAGAGGAAGCAGCCCGGGGCAGGGCAACTGATTGAAGCCCGCGGGCTGGCGTGTTTCAGCATGGAGCCCCGTCAGCCAGACAGGACCGGAAACAGTCTCTGTCCTTAGGGCCCTGGGCTGGGGCCTGTGAGTGAGGATAGGCCCAGGCCCCCCTCTCCCCACCGCCAGAAGTGGGAGTGTACTGGCGGCTGGGAATCACAAGCTGATGTTCTCGAACTGTGGTCAGTGCCAATAGAGTGGGTTAACTCGGGGTGAGACAGATGAGAGAACTTCAAAAATAAGATTAAAAGGGAGAAGTGACGAGGTCGAGGGACCGATGAACATTCTTATTGATACAAGAAATATACGTGCCCAATAGGGCCCGGTCACACTTACATATTTTGTAGAGGTTGAACCTCTCTAGTCTGGCACTTTGTGGTCCTGCAACATCCATGGTCTGGCATGATTTCAGTTAAATGGATGTTCAGTTATCATAGGTCTGGCCAAGCTTTCTGCAGTCCCACAAAGTTTGCTTACAGCCACCTCTCCTGGCTCTCAGTGTTCTGTGTCTTATTTAGCTCTGATTTACCCCTCAATGTCTTCTAAGAGCCCAGTAAGCAGTGGAAGTGTTAGTAATGCTGCTAGACAATATTGACCCCCTGTGATTTGGCAAATTTTCTGGTTTAGCGCTTGTCAGGTCCTGAGGGTGCTGGACTAGAGAGGTTCAACCTGTACAAATATATGTACTTTTCTTCAGAGATGCCCTTATCTAGTCTTGCTTTCTTCCTGTCCTAATCCTAGGTGGATTCTCTCAGTTAAGAACAGGTTCGGCTTTCATAAAAAAAGTCCTTTTTGACATGTTTTGTATATTTTATATATCTTTTTAATTTGTTATTCTCTGAGCCCCATCTGGGAACCAACACAAAGTGTCTCTTCCCAGAACTCCCTCTCTAGGAATGTTCTGTGATGTTGAAGTGTAGGATGTATGATTATGAAGCCCAGAGCTAGCCTGCAATGCAGTTGTTTCATCTCCTGCCAAGAGTGTAGACATATGCAATGGATGAACATCAAAGTTAATAGATCTAGTTCAGATTAGCATTCAGAGATTTGGATGATTTATCCAAATGGTTCAGATATTTTTCCAACTGATCAGAACCTTCAACGATACTCCACGTGGCCATTTCCCTCTTCACGTGTTCCTCTCTCCCACAATAGCTGGGTGAGACCTAAACCCGTCTTTCCAATATACCTACCTTTCTAGTCCTATTTCAATACAGTCTTTGCACCTGTGGTCCCCTTACCACCAACACAGTCCTCACTCTTTTACCCCATCCCCTCTATCTATCTCTGTGTGTGTTCCAGAATTTTCTTCTTTCAGCATATCCTGATTTCTTCCTACATGCCGTGTTGTTTTATTTGAGAGAAAGGCAGTTGGGGTGCCAGTTCTGGTGGTCTTGGTGAGTCCTTTAACATTGTATACTCTGTATTTACTTTATATATTATGTGTGCTTACATTCTCTGTTTATTTAAAGCCATGCTGGCTTGTCCAGATGCTATATTCCTCTCACATCAAACATGTTTGCAGGCTATTGGTTTATTTTAGCAAGCCAGTGAAATTGCTTTATGATCCCATAAACTGAGTGGATGAAGGCCAGTTTCTTCTTGTAGGTTAATGAGTGGGTTGCACCGAGAGCAGCTTTTTTTCAAAACATAAGCACTGTTTGACCAGCAGATAGTCAACAGCTTAACTGCGGGTGGAGGTAGTAATGGAACAAACTGGGGAAGTAGTAAGGAATACAGTATGCGGAAGAATAACGTATCATTAAATTGAAGGCTCTCTATAGTTATATCTTACAGGATCAAAAATAAAAAGTATGAATATTAATACTTAATATGACTTGCTTCAAACAGAGCTATGCAAGGAAATAGACTGGGAAACAGGATTAAATATGTGTATACATGCACTCATAGATGTAAAATCTCTCTCTCTCTATAAAAAAAATGTCTTGTGGGATGACAAAGTGACATCATGTCACAACATCCACAGGCTGGGGATAGGCATGGGTGGGTAAAGCCCCACACCCACACAGCCACCGGGGGCAGGGAATGGCTGGGCCTGGCCTGGCGCACCACGACCCATCCTTCCCTGACTGAAGATCTGGGCCTGGAGTGGCTTCGCCCATGAGAGGGGTGGTTAGGATTAGGCCATGGCTGGGAGGGGGAGGGTGATGAGAGAGAGACAAAGGTCCCAGGCTGGTGCAGCTGGGGGTGGGGGTGGCAGGGAAAGGAGAGGGTTGCATGGGGCAGAGGGGGGAGGGAGATGAGGCCCCGGGTGGTGCGGCTCGTGGGGGGGAGGGAGAAGGGGCCTGAGGTGGCACAACTATAGCCTGGCCTTCCCCAGTGGCTGGGGGAGAGCTGGAGTTGCCTACCTCTCGTAAGAGGTGTTTGGCAAGCGTAGCGAGCAGGGGGCACAGCCCCGCAGGGGTATGTATTAGTCTGTCTTTGTATTTCAGTAAGTTGAAAAGTGCTTTGAGGGATTTTTTTCCCCCTCAGAAATACAAGAGGCATCTTTAAAATGATAGTGCTCAGGATACTGATGGATTTACATATTACAACACAGCAGTAATATGTTTCTTTGTCTTCTTGTCTTTTTTTTCTTGTTAACAAATAAAGGGAAGATTAATAACTATAAGTAAATTTACTTCATCTAAAATCAATAGGTAGGTAGACAGATTTAAAAAAAATTAAATAGGAAAAAAGACAATGGGAAAGAAGGAAATTTTGAAGAAGGCTTTGTGAAATGTACTGCATGCTTCACTTCAATTTAGATATTGTGATCCTTACACAAAGAGGCTGTCAGCAGCAATTTTCTTCACTTTTTAGTCAACCTATTGCCAGAACACTATAGGGGAAATAAAAGGTAAATGAACTAAGCTTCTTTCTGGAGTGTAATAGACAATATAAAAGTTAAATGGGCCCATAAAGGATAAAAAAAAAGCTAATAACATATGCAGTGTAATTAGGAAAATTATGTTTCTTTGACTATAACCACCTCTCTTTAAGGACTATCGAATATGTGGAAGTTCTTACATATTTTTATGTATACACATATAAGACCAGATCCTTGGAAATGCCTATTTGGCACAGGACAAAAGAGTAGACTTGTACCTCTCCCACCCACCCAACACCCAGCCCAGTCTTTGGGCCACTGAATTGGGCTGAATGGCAGTGACCCCCCCAAGTGATTTTCCTGTAGAAATGGTTCTTGAGAACCCAAGGGTATTCTGGCCACACACCCATTTTCCACTTTCTGAGTCCTCCCTACATGGGCTCTCTACTGACGCAGATTAGGAAGACTCGACAGTCTCTAAGAACTAGTCAGTTCTATTCCTATAAGGAAATTGTCCTTTATAGAATATATTAGTGAATATATGAGTAATCCCTGGGCCAGTCATAATTTACTTAAAAGTTTGCCTGTGGTCTAAGTTATATATTCATATATTTAGTGCAATAATGCAAACCAGAGGGAGAAACATTTGTTGATCTGTTCTACAGTGTCATTATTATTTTCTATAACATCGGAGATTTTAAGCTTTCTTATCGTGTTTTTGGCCTCTTTTCCATTTTCTGTAAACTTTGACACTAACTTATTCAGGTTTCTTTACCTTCTGTACTGGCTGCTTTTATCTGATTTCAAATGGTTTCCTTAAATATATAAAGTTAAAACCCACTTTTGGTAGCTATCACTTGCCACAATAGGGTTTATATATCTGCACACAATCAAAATTGCCTATGCAAGGAGTGGATATGGAGTAGTGGAATAGTACTTCACACTTCATCTAATTTTACAATGTTGTTTCCTTTGCAGGATTTATAAAATCCTGCTTTGCCATTTATCTCTCATAAACCACATGCTAAAGAGCCCCACTATCTTCATCACAAAGCGAAACAACCATATTAAAATTCATGATAAGGTGCATTAAGCACAAGGCAGCTTTAGTGGGCAACAATCACCAGTATCCTGGATACTTTTCTGTTTGCTGGAAGATTCTTTGGTTACCTAAATCAGATATGTGAAATTTCAAAAACAGGTTTTAAAGCTCATTCAAACAAACATGAAACCCTTTTTAGCAAATATATGAAAGTAATAAATGCTTTATTCATAATCACTCATGCGTAAAAGTGGAGTAAAAAAGGCACCTAAAGGCCCAGATCTACAGTATATAGGCATCTTGGATTTAGATGCCTGAGTCTCCGATTGGCTCCACTTTGATCCACAAAATTCCTGGTAATGCCCATAGACTCCGAAGCTCACTTGGTGCATATATTTTCAGGGTAAAAATTCTATATGCAGCTACATTTCTGCTCAACGCCTATTCACTGCTATCTCCTTTTAGGCATCCAGCCACACTGAAGTCCCATAGAAATCCACCAATCAGAGAATGATAGGTGTTGTGGGAGAGATATTTTTATTTGCCAATTGTGTTAAGACTGCAATTACCCTCATGCTTACCCATGTTTTTGTTCTCTAGGCAGGCCAGGTTTAAAGGCACATTGCTGCTGTTGATTTTCCAGGGTTTGAATTAGCGGGTCTAGTTAAGACAGCTAATTCAAACTGAGAGGGGTGCTCCAGGCAATGCTGGTAGTCCTGCATCCATGAGGAGTAAGGGAAGTCGAAGAAAGAATGTTCTCCTTTCAACTTCCTGCAGTGTGGACAGCACCAAAAGTTGAGTTGAAATATTTTAACTTTAGCTATGCAATTAACTTAGATGAAGTTGAATATCTTAATTTGACCTTGTCCTGTAGCGTAGACATACCCTAAGAATTTAGGGTAAATTATTCCACTGTTTAATTATTAAATTTATGAGGTGGTAAACCTCAGTTTCTTTTTTTATAGAGCAGATTAGTCTTGTTATATTTTTGTTGCTGTGCTAAGTTTTAAGATCATTTATTAATTGCCAAGAACCATTATTACTGTAATGCTTTGGTCTTTAGAATGATAAGTGTTGTAACCTCTAAACCTGCTAAAATAGTAATTGAAAATACACCTCATGCTAAAAACATGCTGGAGGAGGTGGTAGTGGTGGTGATGTTGGAACCACTGAATAATATCTACACCAGTGGTTGGAGCATTCACCTTGAATGTAGGAGAGCCTGGTTTAATTGCCCACTCTCTGAGACTATTCCTACTCCCACTTCAGCCTCAACTGGCCCTGGCTACCCAGAAGGGTTGAGCACTGGGTCTCTCATCTCTTAAGTGGGTGCCCTTACAACTAGACTACAGGGTCTCCCTCCCCACTCACCCTTACACAGTCATTGGGCTCTTGACCAAAAAAAAAAAAAAGACACTATAGTTCAGTGGTTAGGGCTCTCACATGGGAAGCTGGAGAAACCTGGTTCAATCCCCCTGATTTGTCCCACTCATTTTCTACTGGAGCTCTTGCTCAGGTTTATTTCTAAGAGCTAGTCCCTTTGAGCCTTTTACCTGCATTGGAAAGTGGGTGCAAGTTACAATGCAATTACCACCTTATTTAGAAATACACAACTTATAAATCTTATCTTTGTTTCTCATTGACCTAAAACAGGGCCTCTGAGATACTTCAGGAAAGGTGTAAAATCTCACCAGGCCACTTGTCAATCTTTCCTGGAAAACAAAATTCCTTCCTGATCCCAAAAGTTGGTACTTGATCAGACCCACATCATCTTAGAAATGCAGTTCAAACTATAAATACAGTTCAAACTCCATGATAAGGCAGGTAATAGCTGCTTTGCATACAGGGAGATGAGATGCGCAAGAGAGAGTCAACTGTCTCTTCCTCCCAAGTCTAACCAAAGGCATCAGAAAGACACAAAGAAATCTCTTCTTCACTACCCAGGTGAGTTTTTGGTGATGAAGAGAGGCCTTGAGGCAATAGAGCTTGCTCGTCCCTCCCCACTTCCTCTCAGGGTCCCAGAGTTTGTCTTTCCACTGCTGGTCTAGTCTTATATTCCTCTTTCCCCCCCTCCCAATCCCTGCTATGGCGGGAGGGGAGGGAACAGAGGGGAGGGGATGTGATACGTTCATATAAATTACTTTAATGGACTGTTTGCCTGGTATGTACAGAAGAATACAGTACAAAGTCCTATGTGATCATGTATCTCAAAGCTATTGTAATCCATACACACAGGAGGACAGAATTAAAGTTGTGCATTCATCCCTAACTTTGGCATTTCATGACATTTGAGTGCTTATTCATGTAAACTTAATGTGTCATGAACATAGTTTCTTTTTGTACTTAATTTCCTAAGGGATTATAAAAGGGGTGGAGGGTGCAGGGGAGAAAAAAAAATCAGTCATTTTGAACTCAGGATCTTTAAAGCTTTGCCTGTTTGCAAATAATGGAATTTACATGCTAGAACTACAATTGCCTGGAACTGTGTAGCTGGATATTATGTGAATCCAGATGCTCTTCACCAACATTTTAACAATCTTGATGTGCATTAAACAACAAACCAAATGAATGAAAAAGGATTAAAACTAGGGTTGCCAGCTCTCCCTGACTGGACAGATGAGACGACATTGCTGAAAGTAGTGTCTGGTCAGGAAAGTTGGTCACCCTAAATAAAACTTTTAACAAAACAATCTGGAGAGCATCTCTGATGAACTGTGGCACACGCAGCCATGTGGTGTTCCCAACTCCTATTTTCAGGGCATATCTCCAAATTCCTATGTTCATAATACTGTCCTTTTGAGGGAACTTCTCCAAACTATACTCTTCTACAAACATATATCTACATCTTCCCTCTTAAAAGAACATATTAACTCTTATATACATAAAGATACATATACAGGTATATGTATAAATATGAACAGCTGACAACTAATAACACGTGTTAAACTTCTTACTACATTCCCATAAACCCCATGTGTCAACTACCTAGGGAGTAGAGGTTACAACACATCACTTCTGAGTGAATCTTTATCACTCACGTTCCTCAACTACCCCTTTTTAAGGCAGATTAGCAAGTCTCAGCATGACATTTGAGGCGACATGAAAGAGCATGGGATGATTGCTGTGGACCAACTGGTCTTCTCTCTACTCTTGATGGTCAGCTTGAGAGTCTCCAGCCTGCTGAGGGAATGCTGCAGTGCTGTGCTTGGCAGTGCATAGCAGGTGTGCAGGTCCTTGGCTTTGCTACACAGAGTGTAAAGTATGTTTTGCAGCTCTATCTTGGTCTGTCAGCAACATGGATGCACCATCACCCGACTCATCTTGATGGCCTTGGCCCTGAGTTTATCATGGAGTGCAAATAACACATCTCTACCTGGATGGAAACTGGAGGGACCTGCTTGTGCAGTTGGATTTTGTTAATCTTGCAAGCAACCCAAATCTTGAAATATAATATTTCTGAAGGAGTGCTTCATAGACAGGTTCAGTGTGAGTTTCTCACATACAGTCAGACCTAAAATTGGTGTCAACTCCTTGGGCACTAAAATGAAAGGTAGTCTGTACATGTTTTTATGATGGGTGTGAGGAATGTACCTTCCCTTACTCTGGTACATTTGTTCCAGAATAACCAGTCACTTCTATTTTTGTTGATCCCAGTTTTGGTCTTAATTTTAGTCTCTCATCATCTTGTCCAGACAGAATATTATAGTGGAATAATTGTTTCATTCGCTGTCATAGAAAATATCCAGTTCCTCTCATCAGGCTTGCTAGATCCCAGTATGTCTATGAAAAACTTTTCAACCAAACTGTCTCTCACTAAATGCACTTGACTTTTCTGCATTTGGGATTTGCAGCATTTTGCAAAATGATTATTTCCCCATATTTATGACAGCTTCCAAAAGACAAAACACTGCTTGAGGTCCTGTTGTGATGCACACCTTCCACATGACTATCTATATCTAGTTTCCTCCCAACTGTGGTCCCACTCTTTGATTTGACCTTATTCTGGCTATATTCTTTTGTATTTAGTACATGGATAACCTCTTCTGATGAATGAAACTCTTTGGCTTGTGCTTTTACATTTTCTGCTGCCCTGCATTGTCCAGACAATGAATAAATAGAGCTAAGCTAATCACAGCTTGAGAACAAATATCTGAGATGCCTCAGCCTGCATTAGGGTTGCTGGCTCCAGAGGAGTAAAGATTTTAAGTGTGATTTCACTAAGTCATCCCCACCAGCAGAGCATGACAGTTCCATTGCTACTGTGGATACTTTCTGCCTATAAAGAAAATGTATGTCCTGTAATAGATATTCCCTCACAGTCCCATCACTTCCATCCTGAGACTATGCCACCCGCTCTGGGGCTGGACCCAGAGAAAGGCAGGAGACATAGAGTGAGGAATGTTCATTCCCCCTGCACAGTGATGGTGGTTATTCTAAGCTGAAAGAGACACTTGCTATTTATTTATATAATATTCATGCTGTACAGGTTTTTTGAAAAGATAAAATAATTAATTCTCTCCCAGTGAGTAGATATGTTAGTATTAGGATCACCATTTCATGCCCAAAGTTGCACAGAAAGTGAATCTGACCTAGTGGTCAGATTAATTCCCCACCATTGCTGGTTCAGCTGCACAAAAATAGTTAGGAAACTATTGCTGCATATATTCTTGCATACTCAGCCCATCCACCTCCTGGCTGCCGAGATATCCTTGAAGGAAAGAGGGTGAGGACAGAGCACTTTTGCTCTCTAACTATTCTAGCTTCCAGACTAGCCCCTTGAGGCTGTCTTAGCCCTCATAGGTGCTGACTCTGTGGATGCTCCCCCCAACAGCTCTTGTCTGCTGGAGGCCCTGCTGATCAGCTCTTTCTCTGCTCACTCACTCCCGTTGCATCTCACCCGCCATGAACAGCTGGTATGTGGTGTGCAAGACACTTTGGGAAGGAGGAGGAGGAGCAGGGATGAGGTGAGTTTGCGGGTGGGGAAGAGGCAGGGCAGGAAGAGGAATGGTGAAGGTGAACATTTGAAGAGAAGGGATGCAGTGGGGGCTGGGCATGGGGTGAATGGCAGAAGGTGGAGAACCCCCCCAGATAGAGAAGGCAGTGCCTATGTTACCCATTATAATGCTGTCCAAGTTTAATACTTTGTATTTACTGAGGGTTTTTAAATCTGTCATTCTCAAAATTCTTTTCAAAATCATCCTCACTATCCCCAGGAGGGCCAACAGTTTCCATGGGTTCCTGGGCAAGGTGGGAGGAACCTAGCTCCATACCCCCAAAAGGAGCAGGACCTCAGGCAGAAGGGGTGGGGCCAAGAGCAGCTAGCCCTCTGTGCTATCTGGAGTGCAGTGCTGGAGTGAGATGCTTTAAATGGGCTGGGGATCCAACAACCACCACTGGGCGCCTTTGAATGGCCAGGCACTTGGGCAACTGCTCCCTTTGCCCCTCCCATCAGCGGGTCTGACTATTCCTGGTTTACGAATGCATAATGAACCTTGGAAATTTGCCTGACCATTCTAGTGCACTGGTCTTCTATACCGTGGATATAAATTGTGTTTCCAGCTCTGCAACATGTGTTCCACGTGAACTGGAAAAATCACTGACTTCACCTATAAAGCAGAGGATAATATATATTTCTACAGTACCAGGTAGCTACTACAATAAGCAAAAGCTGACTACCATGTTCTGTTCACAAATACTGTGCTGTGAGAAACATAGAGCAGCTATAAGACAAAGCCAAGGAGCTGGTAGAAGAAGGCACTGTACATCATGCCCATGTTTGACTGAAGTTTAAAACTTAATACTTTGTATCTTTCTGAGCATGTGCTACAACAGATCTTTATATATTCATTACCATCTAATTTTACAGCCATGGAATTTTTCCCCAATCGTCCCCAGGCATGTACTATTCATTGTAAAATATGTATGCATAAAATTTAAAGATTAAAGGTTCCATTATTTTTAGTTATTCCTCTAGGGAAAAAATGATTTTCCTTTTACATGAAGAAAGATGTAGTTTATTTGCATAAATAAAAAATGGCTGAAATAATTTTGCTTAAACTCTTTTTTTTTTTAAGTTCACATTTGGGGAGAGGAATTGCAGCTTCCAAAGTGACTTGTCTAGAAAGCTAGGAGTGTGAGAAAGAAAGGTTTCACAACCTTAACTTTTATAGTCACTACTAGTAATTACTATACTAAGTGCTTTTACTACGCACGTATGTATATATTATGAGGTACTTGACAATTTTGTATACTGCTTCACAAAGATATGTTGTCACTTGTCTATGTTGTATATTTACATTCATTAGCTGAGTGGTCCCAAAATATTTCAGTTGTGGCTTCAAATTCTGATTCTATTCATTAAATACTTGGGAAACAGACTGATTTTGCTCAGAGCTCTTGTAGCCCATAGCAGGTCTCAGCATGGAAGCACCAGTCAGCATTCTTTCCTTTCGCTTACAGCACTTTTCAATGAGTGCTAAAGAATTGCTTTAGGAGCTGGGGAAAGCTGTCAGATCCCTTGTGAGATTAAATGAACACACTTGCCAGAACAGAAAGAAAAAGGAAAATCTGCTTGTTCAGAGCTCTCATGCTTTGGCTTCTGCCTGTCAGAACAAGGGGTAGGTTAGGTGCTGGGGTAAAAATGGACTTCAACTTAGATTTAGAAATCTTAAATATCTTATCATCCACTGTTATTTATTTTTTACATTGAGCAAATCATAGGCCATAGTCATGTAGAATATTAGCCTCTCTCTTTTTGCAGGACATTTACAGAATATAAGTTTCCAGTGAAAATGTGGATTTTTAAAAAAATTGTCATTTTTTAGAGAGCAGTCAAAACTAGACAATACAGCTTAAATCCTAGTGCAAACTTTTCTAAAATATATGATGCTTCAGATCTAGCATTTTCTTCTTCCTTTTAAGAGATTAGTTGGTGAAGAAAGAATTCACAAATAGTCTTTCAGATAAAACGTGCTGATTCACTTTACTGGTATGTGTGAACCCCTTCATTCACTTATATGTCAACATTTGGGTGAGTGAGTTTTTATTGACAACAATATTTGAGGAAAAGCAAAAACACTGGGAATCTTCATGTTAATGTTAGGGTATTCCCACGGGTATGAGACTATTTAAAAAGCTTTTTTAAAATTCACACTGTATGTTCATTGAACAATTATGAAGGCATGGAAATGGCTTTTTAAAGTGGAAATGGGGCTGCACCTATCTATAAAGCTTAGTTTCCCAATCTGAGAACAGAAATAATAACGTGTATTAGATGGCCAGCCAGATGGCATTAGTATTGAATAACAAGTGGCTAATACTCTTAGCAACTAGTTCATGAACAAAATAGACTAAAAAGTATTCATCAAATTATATTGCCTGAAAGTCAGCCAGCCCAGAATGGCAAGGCTGGGGAGCAGCTGGAGAAAGGTGCCATTTATATATGTGTGTATTTAAAATGCTAGCATGAGTGTTGTATAAAAAGAAATGTCTATCAAATGTATATCACATTGAATATAATTGATCATTTCCCTTTCTCTACCCTTCATATGCTAAATCTCGCGAGTTTGAACCTTGGCTACCTCTATGTGTGTATCATGTTTAGTACAAAGGAAGCCTCTATCTATAATGGGCCCCATGAGTGCTGTAAATACTAAAAACCACAACTTGTTTGCAGATATTTTGTTAATAGGAAAAAAGGACTAAATTCACAACTAATAATGCTCCTACAAATAATGATGAGAGAAACTAGTTCAGATTGTGAAGTGGATTCAGACTTCTACAGTGTTCCCTTGCGGGCCCCCCCCAAAAAAACCATTTAATCACTAGTTGGTCCTGTATAAAAATATTCTCATGTAACTAAGCTTATATGAGCTCTAAGTGCCTAAGAACGATTTGATGAGCTAACATTATTATTTCCTGAATACTGTGTACATTAGATGGAGATTAGGCATAGCATGGATAGGTTATTGGCTAGGTCATTCATTATATTTATGATGTTATGGGGGGTGGGATAGAGATGATTAGTGGGTATGATGTAAACAGGCTAAGGTTATATGCAATCAGTGACAAATCTGATCTGTTGCACGGTTGGGGAACACAGAACAAATGGATTTTAAATCTTGCCTTATGCCTCTACAGAGTACTGATCAAATGTAGCTTCATGCATGGAGGTGGAATGAGCAAATCACTCTGCGAGGAGCTAGCTAATTGCTGAACTTGATTGCAACTGCTAATCAGAGTCATAGGGAAAAAAAGTGTTGGGAATTAATTAGGCAAGGACCTTCAGAACAGCAGCAGGAAGCCTCCAAGTGACCTTTATTTACAGTCAGTTAAACAGAAGTGTGACTAAAAATGCCATGGAGCAAATCAGATTATTAATATTGATTGCTTAAAGAAAATGAATAATTTAGAAGCAGAGTCAGAATAAATATGCAATGACAGAGATGAAAGAGCACAATGTACTGCCTTTCCAGCATTCATCTATCATGCGGCAGTGCCCTATGTTCAGAAATTGAGAATTTTCACCATCTCAAAACATAATTAGTTTCATGACCCAGAGTGATTGCCATATTGCTGTTAACAGGGTCTTTTTTTTTTTCAGACAGCAAAATGGGGGGAAACATCAACCTGCTGAACAGAAGCTTATATCAGGATTTTCCATAGAAATCTAATTAAGATGTCATGTGATTTACCTTTAGGTTTTTGTCAATAAAATAGGTATGTCATCTTTCTAACAGATGCCATCTGCATTAACCACCACAGTTAAAGTTCCTTACTTTATTATAGACAGAACCTTAGACTGAAAGAACGTTTAAAACCCAATTTATTTTTCACTGTTTCTGCTGTTTGTTTACATTTTGCTTTTTGCCTCAGCTTACACAATGAATTTAGACTTGTTAGTTCTTGTTCAGTCTCTTTTCTAGCCACGTTTTGGTCTAATGCCCTAGAAAAATGCTGCAGTGGTTTGCTGCAGATAAAACATTCTGCCCAGGTAGAATTTGCTGCTGTTAAGGTATTTTTACACTAATTTTAACTTTAATAATCTCACTATAAACAAAGTAGTAATGCATATTTTGGTCAACATGAAATAACAGTACATAATTGTTATATATTAATATATCTTAAAGTTAAAAGACCATTACAGCACTGAAACTATAATGTAGCTAATGCAAAAAATGTGTATGGTTTGGCCATGGAAATTAGAGACCCAAAGCACTGTGGTCAAGGTGAACATAAGACTTTATTTCCAGTTTACACAGACTCTTCTCCTCCTTACTACATGCCCCTTAGTGGAAACCCAATAGTGGCTCTCAGCATTTACAACTAACACCATTTCCCCCTTTCTAAAAAGAAAAGAATGATAACACCTTGATTCAAACTTTTCATTAAGTAACAACACATAACAGAAATGAAATTCAACACAGAACAAGAATAAACAGTCTTATGAAGGATGGAATAGATAGCCTAAAGCAATCAGATGTTACTTTGTCTTTTCTCTCACATGCTCTCCTATAGAGGGAATCAAACATCACACCTACTTGGTTATGTTTGCAGCAACTTCTGAGATGTGAACATAAGGTTTCCAAGGTTACTGTCCCTTTGTGTCAAATTCCAGCTATTCTTTTTTCCTCCTAACTCTCTTATTTTCCCTTTGTTTTTGTCTAATATTAGTCAGGACAAATAGAAAGTCTAGGACAAATTTCTTGCTCCACTACTGCTATGACCAATCTGGAGCTATAAAAGGGATGGAGAACCAGGAAGCGCAGTTGAGGTCCAGGAGTGGCTAATTGTGTTGTTTTGTGACTTTTTGTTGTGTTTCTGCCTCCCGTGTTATGAAGTGAGGGGGATAGCATACAGTTGTTATGTTGGCTTGTCATTACACGGGGACTTCCCTTATGCTAGTGGAATTCTACACTGGTTTGATTTGCTAAATTTGGGCCCTTTTGCACAGGCAGAGTTGAAATAAGGGGCATTGCACTCAACAACGAATCCTGCTCTTGGTGCCAGGACTTTCAAGCAAGAGTATTTTCCCCCTTTGGAAGATGAGAAAGAGAGAAAATTATTTTTTAAACCTTTACAATATTGGATTTTTTATTCCTTTTAAAACTTTTAATGTGTCAACAAAATGCCTGAGATCCAGTCCATGAGACCTGGGGTCACATACCATCTTTGCCAATGCTTTTCTTTTGACTTTGGGCAGCTCATTTCCCTTTCCACGCCTCAGTTTATTCATCTGTAAACCAGAGATAACAATACTGACCTTCTTTATAAAGGACTACATAAGAGTCTGTTATGTATTGGTGGTGTACAAATGAAAGCTAAATTGCCGTGGTAGACTCTGAAATCCAATTTGCTACTAACATTATGGCAGGGGTTTTTTGTTTTGTTTTGTATCCAATGTAATAAAAAAAGTAATTTAGAAATTATAATATCCTGAATGCCCTATATACGTCTCATAAAGGTAGATTTAGGCATTAAGATTTTCTGATGGTGAGACATCTCCAGAGATTATGGCTCAGAATGTCAAAAGTACACGTATTCTTTTGCATGTATAGCATTTAGCATGGACAAGCATGAGTAAAAAGGAAAGTGTTCTTGCAGATCTCATCCTCACACCCTTGCAACTACTTGTGGACCCATTTAGAGACCTGCACTTCTTTAGTGAGGGAAGTCCCATCAAAGATACATCAATGACACAAATCTGTGTTGAAGAAGAAAAAAAAATCAAAAACAGTTACTCTTATACATTTCTAACAGACAAGAACTGCTTTACAAAAAATGACTTTTCCTTTTATAGAATTGCCTTAGTACATATTGCATATGGTGAGTCAAGTCAGGGTGCATTGCAGTGTACAGTATTACTGGATATAAATATTTTATTTTTAATTTTGTCTTCTGTCACAGAAACAATGACTTATGGATGAAACAATGAGTTTGCATCTCCTACAATTGCCTTTGGTTCAGCAAACTTTCCCTATTTGCATATAATGGAGAGTTTTTGGAATTCCCCAAAGTAAGAAAAGTTCCTTACTTCAATTTTGTTGAAGTATATCTAAAGTAAAAAAAGTATGCTGCCACCAGATTCGTGCAAAAATTAACTGGCAATGCACAAGGAAGTCACGTTTCTGTATTATTATAAACTTAAGGGCTAGTCTTGTAAACCTTTACCCATAAATGGCTATGTCTACACTACAGAGTTTTTTCAGAAAAACAGCTATTTATCCAAAAAAACTTCACTTACGTCCACACTGCAATTGCATTCTTTTGACAAAAAATCGAAAGAACAGAGGGGGTTTCCCGACATTAGTAAACATATTTCTACGAGGAAGAAGCCTTTTTCCAAAAGAGTTATTTTGGAAAAAGGTGTGTATGGATGGGGAAGAGGGAGTTCTTTCGAAAGAAGAGGAAAGAGGAAAAAGCACAGATGCCCTGGTGGCTACTCCGTCCATAGTAATCACAGCGTAAATGCGAGATAGCATCCATTCAGTGTGGACGCTATCTTTCAAAAAGCAGATCGCTTTTTCAGTGTGCTTTGGCAGTGTGTATGCTCTCTTTCAGAAGAAATTGTTTTGGAAGATCTCTTCTGGAAAAGCTTCTTCCAAAAGAAGCCTTCAGTCTAGACATAGTCTGAGTTAGTTGCATTGATTTCACTGAGACTATGTAAATAGATCATTGTTACATATGACATTACATATATGTTAAAAGAACATTAAGATTTTAAAGTCAAGCATTCTAAAGCTCAGCAATGACAGAATTATGTATTTGACTTAGCAACCTTCATATTTTTTTAACATGGGTTTTTGTATGTACTTTCCTTAGCTTTTAAAAAAGTAAACTGGAAAAAAAAAAACCCCCACCAGAAATTCCATCCTTTTGCCCCCTGCATGGACAATTAGCACAGTTGTGTCCTCTAGGTCCCCTGCATTTAAGTGATGGAGTACCAGTAGTGGGCTATTATCTCAATTTGGACAAGCCATGAGAGGACATATACAATTTCTTAGAGAACAGAACAAGAGTGTGGGTCAGGAATCTGGGGAGCAATTCCAGGTTCAGAAGGGGAGCTTCGTTTAGTCTCTCACCCTGGCTCCAGTTCCCCCTGTACCAATGTATTATGGTACAGTTTTTAATACCACATACCATTTTTTCCCACAAAGCCCCTGTGTCTTTCAGTGCACACAACATACACAAGGATACAGAATTAAGGTTGCATGGCAACCCTGGCTGTGTCTAGACTCCTGTCTTCTTTTGGAAGAAGCTTTTCCGGAAGAGATCTTCTGAAAAAACGTCTTCTGAAAGAGATCATCCACACTGCCAAAGCGCATTGAAAAAGAGATCTGCTTTTTCAAAATATAGTGTCCACACTGAATGTATGCTATCTTGCATTTAAGCTGTGATTACTATGGATGGAATGGACAGCAGGGCACCTGTGCTTTTTTCCTCTTTCCTCTTTCGAAAGAACTCTCTCTTCCCCATCCACACACACCTTTTTCCTAAAGAGCTCTTTTGGAAAAAGGCTTCTTCCACGTAGAAAGAGGTTTACCAATGTCGGGAAACCCCCTCTGTTCTTTTGATTTTTTTTTCAATAACGCTATTGCAGTATGCACGTAAGTGAAGTTTTTTCTGATAAATGGCTATTTTTCTGGAAAAAAAACTCTGTAATGTAGACATAGCATTTCCTAACTTTCAAGTGCTTGACTTTGTTACCAATGTGTTTTTAAGGTATTTATTTTTAAAATAACATGAGTCCCTGACAGATAATTTAGAGAGTAATGAAATTACTTAATGGAACCTGCTGGATATATGTTGCCTTATCACAGTACATTTTTGCAATATATGGACTAATCTGTATCTCTCCAGATGCATGACATCTTTTTGAATCTCATAACTTGACTGGAGAGAATCCTGTTCAAAGCAACCAACCAATGAACTCTAGATGAATTTTCCCTTTATGTTAAACATGGAAACATACTTGGTGACTTCCCATTCTTGTCCTCTAAGAGCCATCTCAGTATAAATGCCTCTGTGTAGTTTGATAAAATTGACAGCCTCTGTTCATGAGAGGCACGAACAGTGGTCCTCCTGCAGGCCAGGATTGAGCTGTATTGGCAGAGCTGTGTGAGAAAGCTCGCCTGGTGCTTGCCCGCACCATATGAAATCTGTCTCACTTTCAGTTTGTGCTATTCATCTCTCAGGTTCAGAAATGCCAAAATTACATTGGTTGCCAATCAAACTTAGCATTTGCCAACAGTTATCACAGAGTGGCATCTGACATACCAAAGCTTTATCGGAAATAACTGCTAACTGTGAGATGCCTGATTACAAATGCTGACTTTTCATTGCAGCCATGGTACCTGTAGCCTCAAAAATGTTTCAAAATATTTTCTTTTCTCACGCACCTATACATTCAGTTCACATAGATGGTTTCTCTGCTGGCGTATCAAAATATATGGCTTGAGAGAACCATAAGTGCTGCAGAACCAATGATTACCTCTGTAGGTCCTGCTCTCAAATGTTATTCATGAGACATAATCTATTTCTTTTATGAAAATGTATTCCAGTATATTTTAAATTACTCTATTTAACTTAACTTTTTTATAACTGCTATTCAAAGGAAGTGACAAGGAGTCACAGAGATTTAATAAAGCACAAGCATAGAACGTTAATCATCTTAGATATTGAAATAATACAGTTTTTATTGAAGGCTGCAAAAATGATTCTGGTGATTGGCAAATGGTTATCAGTGGCTTATAGATTATATAGGTATTGAATGAACTGCTGTTTGTTCATACTCACTGCCATAACACCTTGCCCTCCTTCCCAAAAGAGGCTGTTTTAATTTTCATTATGCCACTGTTATGCCAAATTATGTTGCATCACTTGACATAATGAACCTACATATAAAAAATGAGGCTCCGCTATACAAATTTACTTTTCTCCAGTGCAATGAAATGAGCCAAATTCTTTTGACAGGAAAAGCCCAGCATTATATGTCAATGTGCTGCCTTCCACTAACTCAAATGGACAGAAGCAGAAGCTTGCTGAAATAGGTTGGAGGGCATTGAAGAGAGGGGAGCAGTGACTCCAATGAATGCTCCTCCTGTCCCCTGGCCTGCAGAATGCCCTTGCCTGTGAGGCTCTGAGTTCAGAGCTTTGCAATTTCAGGTTGGGCTCTGAACGCAGGGCCAGGTCACAGCAGCTATCTCAGCAGGAGCCATTTTTGCGCACCTAGAAACATCTATACTAGTATCTCTAATAAGCCCCCATTCAGGAAAGCATTTAAACTCATGCTCAGAGATAAGCACGGGGTGAAGTGTTTTCCTGAATAAGGGACTTAGGAAGAGAGTTTATGCTAGTAAAGGGGCAAAGCCAATGACTGTATAATTCCTAAGGGAATCTTGCCGCTGGTGGTGGAGGCAGTCATCGTCACCAATGATGGGCCAACTACTCATGATGATACATCTTTCTTTAAATGTAATTGGTGGCTACCACCTCTATGCCTCTTTCCTCTCCCTCTGAGGGGACCTGCCCAAGGTAATTCTCTGAGGGATAATGCCAGATAATGTTCCAGGCTCCTTGTCTCATTCCCATGGGTTTTACCGCACAACAAACAATTTAAATTTAAATTTGCTTGACTTTGTGTTGCAGGATAGTTCATTTCCTCAAAATGTTCCTCAACATGCTCTTTTTTTTTTGTTTTGGGTTCCAAACACTTGAAAGGTGCTGGGTATTTATTTTATTTTGTTGTTTATATACCTTCAATCACCATGTTCTTTTGTGGTATACAAATTAATTGTTATAAACACTAAAAGTATGCCCAGTGATCCAGAGAGAGAAGGAAGATACTCTGCAGGAAGAGCACAAAATGAAACACCTGCCCCAACAAAGAAAAAGCTGGAAGAATGTTATCTTTAAGAGACATTACCCTGAGTCACAGAGATACTTTAATGGGCATAGGAATTAATTCTGGAAGCACTTGAGTAATATTACTCCTGTGAGAAATTTTACTTACCTCAATGAAAATACTCACATGAGTAATAATTTTTACTTCTGCAATGATGATCAGACCATATTTAAGACTAACAGCCTAATCCTGTGTGATGCTAAGCATCTTCCACTCCCAATGAAGTTAATGTGATTTGTTGGTTATCACTCAGTACCTCACAGAATCAGGCCCTTATACGTATAAATAGTTGAGATGTGCATGAATGAAACCCAGACAGAGACGTATATATACCTAGTTGTATATAATAGGAACACAACTGATATGCTTTCAGTTCACCCATTTTCTGAAAGCAGGCCATTTCTGTAATACTTCCTCATATCAGATGTAATAAAGCAGCATCCTAAGAATGGATAAACGAGATGTTTCAATTTTATCCTTTTGTTTGTACACAGATTAAAACATGATCCCCATTGACTGTAGACTATAATTGAATCAAGGATTCTGCTGCTGTCACGAGGTGTTGGAGTGACGCTTGAGTGGTTTATGAGCAGCAGCAGCAGCAGAATCTGAAGATTAAATTGCATCTTTGATCTTCAGGCAGTGATCATGAATTTCTGTTGATAATATATGGACACCAAACTAATAAATATATTGATAATTGTAAACAGAAAATCTGTAGAGGGAAATGGTTTAGTTATGGCTCAGTGAATTGTACATTATACTATTTCTGTAGAAGAGTCAGAAGCAGAAGGATCACTCACAATTTGCATGCAGGATTTCATTGGAAATATTTTTCATATATAATCCATTAATAATTTGCTAAGATTATTTGAAATAGAAATCTCAAGCTCTAACCTGATGTGGTAAATTGCCTTTTATCTTTTTAAATCTCAGCACAGTTGTGAATGAGGAAAATTTCTTTTCTCCTACATTTCATATGCAAGTCCCAATTTTCTTACTGGGTTCCAAAGTACCCTGGTCTCAAAACACTCATGCACAGCTGCCGCTACATATGTTGCTGCTGAAAACTAAAACTAGCTAAAATAATCATTCCCAGTATCTTTAAGAGGATCTGTTTTAGGCAGTGCTTGACATATCTTGTTTCTTTAGGGAGCTTGAATTCCTATTACAAAACAGCAGCAACAAAATCAGTCTTTTTGCCCCCTCTTGAGACAATATTAAATACTATCATAAAATTCCTGTGTCAGAGAAAAATCATTGCACAAAAAGTGTTTAAAGTTTCTACGTTATTACCCATAATAGATATAGGATCTCTATGTTTTAATGTGTGGAAAGCAGAATAGATTATATAAAAAATACATTACAAAATATGACTATAAAGTAAGATGCTATTTTCATCATTCCATATGCATGGCAAAGAGGAGTGAATGAAATATAAGCTAACAAAAGCATTTGTGTGGGTGTACATGTATGTTCCAATATGCCCAAATAGAAATTTTTGCTGGTCATTTCTTTTCTCTTTCCACATTTCTGCACTAAGTGCCACTAAAACTCAATGACTCAAGGGCCAGATCCTTGACTGATGCAAATCAACATAAATACACTGAAGTGTGACATGTGGATACTGGTGTGATTTCAAAGGTGTTTTGCACTTGAAGTTTTCTCTCGCATGAACAGAGGCAAAGATTACTCAGCTATTTGTGAAATCCAGGACACTTCTTTTTTGGAGCCTAAATATACTTAGGAGATTAACTTTAGGTTTGAAAATTTGGCTTTAAATTTGAAATCCTGTGTGCCTGGTAAATATGAACCTGTGTAGTTTTACAATAATTTGTTTTCAGATTACAGCTGAAAGGTGAAATATACCCAGTATGGAGCTTGTAGATTGGCTATATTCCACTGAAGTCCTCAAAATAGGATTTCAACAGTAGTTGGGTGGTATATAGACCTGATGCTTGTCCACTGCACAGGAATGAATTTAATCAAAAGAGAAACACACACACACACACACACACACGCAGAGCAGAGCTACGCAGGGCACAATATGCCGTTGAGGCAAATAATAAAAAAGGACATAACATGGGGGAGGGAGAATGGGAGGAGACAATTATTCCTGTTTGTTTCTTTTTCAGAGACGGGAGGTCTAATTTCCTTTGACAGCAGATTATGTTGCTATATCTCTATGGCTTCAGTGAAATAACTCCAAATCGCTCCAGAATGCATGAGTGGAGTTCCAGACCTGGTGTGTTACATTTGTAGTCACAGCTATGGAAAAGCATAAAGGAATATAGAAGTTGAAATGGCTTAACTCCACTGAACTCTGTGCCACTTTTCACCAGCAAAGAATCTGTCATAGTAATTACTTTTAGAAAAATTGTATTCCCTCCCTCTGGGACATCTGGTATTGGCCACTGTCGGCAGACAGGACACTGGGCTAGATGGACCTTTGGTCTGACCCAGTATGGCCATTCTTATGTTCTAATAAAACCTGGGCAAATACCACAAAAATGTTTTCCATGAATATTCATTCAAATTTTATCAGGCAGGAACTTATCTGTGCACATCTCCCTTTTGTATTTGCATTCTCTCAGAAGTTGAGAGTTTGAGATTTACTTTCTTCATTACTCACACAAAGAAAATGTTCAGCTCTGTACTTCAGATTTCTCACTAGATAGGGTATGTTTTAAATACAATGGGAAACTACATGATACAGTAGGGTAACAGGATTCCCAAAGCCCCACACTATGTTCCTGACATTGATGTAATTCATTGACGCAGAAAAGTGTATGAAAAGAGTCTTTTTCAGCAAAGACTGAACACAAATACAGGGCATCTTACATGAACTTTTTCTGTCTGCAGAATTGGTGGAAATCTCATGGGAGCAGGACTTATCATGAGATTCTTATTAATTCCTTCTTGTAGGAAGCAAGAATCTTAGATTATTTGAAATTGTGTCCCATGCCATCTATAATGAAGAAGTGTAGCATCATGAGAGAGGGAGCAAAATCCTGGAGAAACATATGAGGGGGGAAGTGTAGTATTTTGTACCTCAAGAAAAAATCCATTTTCATTTTTATTGGCCGAGAGAGAGAATAAGAATAACTCTACATAGCCTGCTAGTTAGCACACACATCTGAAATGAGGAGACCTAGGCTTCAGTCTCTCTTTCAATTAATAGTCAATTATTTATACAAAGTGAAACATTTCCAATAGGAGAAATTGAGAAAGCTCTACCTAAGAATAACCTGGAGCCCAGAGTTTGAGCAGATCTGTCTGTTAAATCTAGGTTAAAATTGAGTAAAGGAAGAATACGACATTGCTTTTCCTCTGTCTTTTGTGCAGGAGCAGGAGGATAGGTGTGGCCTGAGCACACCTATAGGATTGGGCCTCACAGGAGACCTACATGGGAGTATGCCTACAAGACTAAGCAGCTGAGCAGTGGTTTTGTGAATTCCAGTGGTCCCTCTATGATGGACTTAAGCATCTAAGTGCCTCTTTATGCATAAGTTTCTGAATCTGACACATAGGGTATGTCCATTGATGGAGCCATGTAAACTAGTTTACCCGGCATAGGCAAAGAAGCGGGGATTTAAATAATCCCCGCTTCATTAAAATAAACATGGCCGCTGCGCTGTGCCGACGATCAGCAGATCCAGCACAGCATGGCACTCTAGAAGCGGATCTGTTAGCTGGGGAAGCCTTTGCCGACCGATCCTGTAAACCTCGTTTCACGAGGCATAAGGGATCGGTCGGCAAAGGCTTCCCCAGCCGACAGATCCACGTCTAGACTGCTGCGCTGTGCCGGATCAGCTGATTGTCGGCACAGCGCAGCGGCCATGTTTATTTTAATGAAGCGGGGATTATTTAAATCCCCGCTTCTTTGCCTATGCCGGGTAAACTAGTTTACATGGCTCCGTCGCTGGAGCCATGTAATCTAGACTTAGCCATAGAGTTTCATCAAAGGTAATTGAAATCACTGGCGAGACTCCCATTGTCAAGAATGGGCTTTGGATCACGTCCTTAAAGCTTGATCCTGCACTCCTTCTACACCTATACGTACTGCTGAAGTCTGTGGGAGTTTGAGGTGTGCAAAAAAGGCAAACTGGGTACCCTAGTAAAGACTGTAAGATTTTGCTTTGTAATAGTATTCTGACAAACAGATTGAACAAAGATGGCTAAATATTGAAGTGCATTCTGTAGTTTAAGCAGAGCCAGGCCTACCAATGGGGTAAAGGGGCAAAGAGGGCAATTGCAGAGGGGCCCAGCATTTCAAAGGAGCCCAGAGCTCCCAGTAGGGTTGCCAGGTGTCCGGTTTTGAACCGGACAGTTCAGTATTTGAGCTTTCTGTTCGGGAAGCAAATTGAGAAGATATAAATTAGAAAATATAAATGTCCAGTATTTTCTAAATAAGATGTAATGTAGATTGTGATGTAATGTCACATGTGTCCGGTATTTTTGTTGAAACCATCTGGCAACCCTATCTCCTGGCTGCTGCTGCAGCTATTTTGACCCTAGGCCCTGCCCCTTCTGCCCTTGGCCCTGCCCCTTCCGGGGACGTGGAGCCAGACCCTCCTCCCATCTTGCCCCAGGGCCCGCACCTTCTGTTGGCCCCACTGAGTCAGCAAGCATGACTTTGAATCCACACTCTGAGGACTATGTAGTGCAGACAGCTCATAGAGATGTCTTTCATGGCTTGCAGCTAGAGTTGGCTCTGTGGTTAATACTTGCTGCTGGTCAAAGAACTACTTTCAAATATTCATAACAAGATGCAAGCCTCTGCAAGTTTTAAAAAAAGTAAGTGAAAGAGAGAGAGAGAGAAGTTATTTCAACAGGCAAGCTCCACTCTATTCCAAGGTTACGGCTGTATAATTAATGGCATTACCAAATGGAGCTGAAAGTATAGAGTCTGCAAATAGCTAATAACTAGGATTAGATATATGCACTCCTGTCTTCTTTCATGTTCTTATGGTTTCTGTACCTAACTGAAGTCAGTAGGATTTTCCACATGATGTTCTCAAATTCAGAATTGATGATTGACATTTGTTGCTTGTCTCTTGTGGAAAAACTCTTACCTCACATTTCTGGAAGAAAAAAATACCCTTTTTCTAGATTTCTAGGATAGATATATTAAGTAAAAACAGTGGAAGTGCATTTTCAGATGGAAGCATAGGTTGAACAATATGCATGCCTTTTTCATAGCATGACTTCATATGCTTTTACTGTCATAGTTATATAGCTAAATCCATTGAACTGTTAAAGAAATAAAACTCCCTTCAAAAGTATGTAAAACAGTAGTTTATGGAGTAATGTAGCAGAATGGTGGCAAATACTATCAAGTGAATCCTTCTGGTATAAAACTCTTTGTGAATCCAAAATCTCTTCAGCAAATGGCTGGTAGACTACAATAAATCTGTTAAAGGGATGCAGTTTACAGGCATAGAGACTGTGGTTTTAAACACTATCAAAATGATTTTAGATTCATTGGCTTCTTTTCTACAGTAAAAATTATTTATATAGTATGCTTAAAGAAGAGTAACCTGAATATCTCAAATCTCCTCCTAACCTTCTCCAGTAAATAGCAAAGCATTAGCTCTATGAGCACCTTAGGATCCAGCCTTTAATTATATCTTCCCCATGTTTACATGAACTTTAGTTTGCTTTTCAAAAGCCTCATGGAACAATTCCTGCAGCTGACCTGTGTGTAGTGGTGAATTTCTCCATAAAGTGAGTATTGATGAGCTGAAAAGTTCAGTGAACAGGAAAATTCTGGTGCTTTTATTGCCAGTGTGACAGGTTACTTTATTACCATGCCTTTCACAGCAATTTAACAGTTGCCCTGGTAACGGATTCAGTGAGGTAATGGGATCACAGGCATTAGAGAAGAGGAAAGGCTAGCTATGAGAGAAAACCATCTGCTGGCTTATGTTCTTGGGGCTGTTTGCTCACTAAGAGCTCCTGACAATCATTGTACTTGTATGTAAATGAGGCAGGTTAAACCACAGGCCTGCCCTATTTAGCTGTACTCTGGTGATTTGTCTTTCTAATTCTATTGAAATAATAATCAGGATTTGTTTCTGATTAATTAACTAACCTTTTGGTAAAAAGATTAGATAACGAAATTGCTGCCTATTCAGAGATAATGAGATTTTTATTACTCTGTCAAAGGCGGGAGAGGGAGAGTACATTTATGTGTCACCAGCCACCATGTCAAGAGAGGAAAATAAAGATTTAAATCTTTTTGTCAGACATTTATTTTCCTCCCCAGATTAAGTGTGTGCTTAATTCCATGGGAACACATCATCTAGTCTAATGCATTTATGAAGAACTTTTAAAACAACAAATAAAGCAATAAATGCATTGTAGACCAGGACATTTTTGGTGCTAATTTGTTTAAAAAAATGTGTCCTAATGGAAGAGAAACACTTGGAAATTCAGAACTCTGCCTGGTCTGTGTGGGTGTATTTCTATAAGTCTGAGAGTGTGAAGAAAGCAGTAAAATCTCAGTATGAGCACTTCAAAATGACATATGTAAATAGGCTCTTTTATATCCTAACGTACAGACATGCCTAATACTTGTAGTAAATTCATCTATCTGCAAGAATTTTATCTCTATATGAAATGCCAGTCTGTGGCTGACATGTGGAAATAATTAAATAAAAAATATATTGTTTAGTACCTGTCCTTCACGGATTTAAGTGTTTCACAAGCTCTTAGTGCTATCCAAGATTATAAGACAATGAACAAGTGGCAGTGTTGAGTCTGGAAGTCAGTTGCCCTGAGTAAAAGTTGTATACTCTAACCACTAGATTTCCAGCCCATATTCAGTTATTCTTCTAACTGAATTAGCAGAACCAAAAAGCTAAATTTTTTTAGCTAGCGATTGTCACCTGAAAATCATCAGTGAATATCAACGGGTCCGAGTGGTATTTTTAACTTTAGTAATAGTCCAGCCTTTAAAACTCACTTTGGGTCTGGAGCCACACAAAATGCAGATTTTGTAATGCAATTTCTATAAAATGCATGCATTGCTAAATAAATGGCAGATGCATAAATATTTTGGAGCATTTTGCAACCTCTTGCATCATGACACACAATGTGAAATATAATGTAAGTTTAAATTATTGGTGAATGGAAGTGGAATGACTACACATTGTTATTGTGCCAGATAACTCTTGTGGTTTTTAATATATATTTTAAGTCACAATTAAAGCTGCAGACCTGCAAACTTTAATTCAGTATTCCTTAATTAATAAATCACTAGAAAGAAATGTGATAGTGCATTTCCTGTCATGCATACAAAGCAATGGAAAATATAGGATATAACAGAGTATTTTGCAGAAGAGGAATTAATGAATGCACTTTCAGATTTGATGCGACACTTACATTGGTGACATTTGGTGTGCTCTATTGCTTTTACTTTTGTACATTAACATGAAAGGCTTTCGTATTCTGAAAGTCTATTTCTCCACCAGGGTGTATATGGCTGAAAGCCAGTCAGAAACTCAAGCCACTTAGAGGAAAAAAATATCTGTTACTACATAGATCTGATGCTGAGCTACCCTGTCCCCATATCTTATGGTTTTCTTCTCAGTTTGTGGTTATTTCAAATTACAAGCATTCATTTCTCCCTTTCGGGCTTATTTCATATTACAGCATAGACAGAGAATAGAAACAAGAAGTTTTCTTCTACCAAGAGAAACTCATTCTCCCGCAAAATTTCTTAATATAAGATTTCTGATCCTTGGTAAGGAAAGCATATATTTGGGATGCTACTAACTGATAAGCCTGGTCTGTCTCTTGCCCTATTTATTTTTTTTTCAAGGTGAAATGTAGGCTTAATATTAATGGTTATTAAAATTAGGAAAATGTTTTATTGAATGAGCTCAGTAAAGAATAAATATGGTTTTCCATTTTCCAGACAATGACATCTGCAGCTCTACATTTTCATGAAATGACTATACTTAACAAAAACATTACTTCATTTTCATGGTATTTCTTTTGTGCCTAGGAGCTACCCTGTAATTGTTCACTTCAATTACAACATTACTATTTTAAACTGAAACCCATTTTATCTGCATGCCAGCTTTTTATTTGTTTTACCAACTATATCTATTTCCATTACTGCAAGGCTGATGGTTTGTCTCAAGAGGAAATCAAATCCATTAATTCAGAAATTTCAAGCACGGCTGGCTCTGCCATAAGCAGCATTTCTTATGCTAATAGCAAATGTGCTGAGACTGAAAAGAACTGACACAGCTCTGTTTTTTATCATAACTTAAGCATTTATGTAAAAAGGCAAATCTAATAGTATGAGGAAACTATAAGTGTTATATATAATTCACTTTTCTGAGTTCTGCACAGGACCATAGTTTGTGCAACAGTGGCTTACATCACCCTGACAATATTTTCAGCTTAATGGACATATTGGGTAACATTTTGATCTTGGTTACCCCAGTGTATCTGGAGTACTTCCATTGACTACAGCACAGTTACTTTGGATTTACACTGTGGAAATTGAAATCAAAATCTGTCCTTTTCTATTAAGCCAGAACACTGGCTCAGAATCACAACAGACCCATCAAATTTAAGTGTGTGTGCATGTAGATAGATACAGATATATACACAGAGAGAAATTGAAGAGACAACAGAATTTGGTTAATTTAAAAGGTATTTTAGGTATTTCTAGGAAACGACATTGCCTGCCCCAGAGATGTAAAACCCCCTTTCCTTCTGTCTCCTGCTCATTTAACACACTTAGTTCTGTTGTATCACATGGACTGTGTTCAATTAGATAGCTTAACAAGATAAACTGACTTTGACCCAGAAAAAACAAACCTGATTGCTGCTGAGTTCTGCATAAGCTTTTCCAGGCATTGTGACCTGTTTATGTCAAAGCAAAATGTAAGGGGTCTCTATCATAAGATCTGAATCAGTTTCTGAAATCTTTTTTTTTTTAAGTGCAGAAAGCACTCTACCATCTTTGCCCTCCATTTTCGCTGTAAAACCTTTCAGTGCTGTAAATCAGATCTCATTGGGAGCTCTTATACACTGGCTGCCGATAAGCTGTTGAGAAGTAGACAGGGCTTTTAGGAATTGCTGAACCATGAAGCTGACCTGCTTAGTGTTTTGTTGTAGGCTATTAAATCCAGGATTGGTGTTTTAAGATGATTCTGCTTTCTTCTTCCATTGGCCTGGTTAAGCAACTCTACCCCCAGCTCATTATTTAGCTGATTAAAATAAAAACCAGAATGAGGAACCTGCTGTTTGAGAATTCTACTGTCACCCATCAAATTAATGAGAGTGACTTACACTGACGTACTTTATAGGCTTCAGCAATTTGACACTAATTTTGCAGCTAAGAAAAGCTTTACTAACTGTATACACCACTCTGCTTTTGTTTGTGGGGAAATGTGATTCTTTTTCTCCAAAAACAAATCCAGTCTTTTGTGAAGATGCATTATTTGGTTGACACATTGTAAATGGATCACAGTTGTGCAGCACAAGCTCTCTTCATTTTTTTGGTCAACAATTATAAAAAGGCTTAGTTGACATGGTAATTGAATATATTTTAAACAGTAGTACCTTTTGAAGTCTTGTACAGTGTTGTAAATATGGCCATTTGTTTTTTCACCAAGCCTATTAACTAGCCAGTTAGAAATTTGCTGATTATTTGCACAAACCTTTCATACTGGAAGAGAAGTTAAAGTGCGGTTTTATTTTTCCTGTGTCTGATGAGTGTTAACAAGACCAGTATTTAAAAAAAAAACATACCAAATAAGGCTTCAGAGCTGTTGCTTCAGATTCAAGGAAAAGCCACCAGGTGAGAGAGTTGGTGCACGCTTGCAGGCGTGCATGTGTGGATGCAATACAGAGAGAGAGAACCCCAGTGAAACACACTTAAAAATAAAACCCCAGTAAAATTGGATATATTTATATATCCTGAGTTAACCCACTGCATAAGCTTTAAGGGTGAAGGACATGAATTAAAGCTTAAGGAGAAAAAAGAAAAGCACTTGAAACCAGAGATGGACTTATATTGCAAAGTTCAACTCTGAAGCCAGTTTTTGCAAGGTCTGAGTGTTTGGAGTTGGAAGTGTTTGAATCTAAGCATTGTTTTAGGCCCTGTATTTAAAACATTAGAGTCCAAGTCAACTTCAGTAAAGTTAAAGGAACTATTTCCACTGATTTTAATGTGTTTTGGATTGCTCAGTTTACTCTGAGGGTCTCAAAATTTGAATTTGTTAAAATCTAATCTGTATCATCATAATATGAACTAAATAGATATTTTTCTTTTTAACTCATAATTTGGGAGGAAGTTGTGAGAATCAAACAAATATATACCACAAATAAGCCATGTCAAACAATGGAGTATACCTTGTTATAATAAAAATAGAATTGAGTTATATATCATGCACCCAATTAGTTGTGTGAACTTTGTTTTCTGAAAATATTATTATCTAACCCTTTTCCCCATCCTCCCACTTGCCTTGTTTGGCTATATCTACACTGTGGGGTTTTTCTGGGATACTGGAGTTATCCCAGAAAAACTCTGCTGCGTCCAGGGAATGCATCTGCTCTTCCACTTTTTTTTGCAAAAGAGCAGACATGCTCTTTCAGAAGCCCTGACTTCCTCCTCCCACAAGAAAGAAGGGCTCTTCCAAAAGAGGAGGTTTTTCCGAAATTTGGCCAAGTGTAGACGGAAAAACCTCTTCCAAAAAAACTATTGGAAAAAGGTATGCAAATTGCGGAGTGCTATTTGCGTACCTTTTTCCAATAGATCAGTGTAATCTAGACATAGCCTTTGTCCTCCCCTCCCTATTTTTTTGTTTATTTGTTTGGTTCTTTTAGGGGAAACGGGTGGAATACAAATCAAGACTCAAAATTCAGATTAAGTACTTGGTTCAATCAAAAGGGATTTGGGTCTCTTCCTAATTTCGGCAGCTGTGCATAGGACAGACTGTATTTCTTGTTTCCTAGATTATGCAAGTGTTGTTTCCCTCTCTTTATTTTCTAGGCTTACATTACACTTCAAGCCTAATATGTGCGTTCAAGCTTGCAATGATGAGCAAGCTTATAGGGCTGTAAGATCACAAGCTTGGAGGGAGCTGTTTACCAGGGTTCACACAACTTTGATGCTCAATTTGCTGCTGTTCTCCATCTATAGAACGGTAAAATAGCTAATAGAACACAACAATATTTTAACAGCTATATTTTACTGAGACTTTTTCACACTGAATGAAAAGAGATAATATTGTATTTTGTTTGTAATTGTTCAGTGCAAATGCAGAGAAATCTAGACTGTTACTATAGTAATAATTCACTTCTGCCAGTGTAGCCATCAATTATTGTACTGGTATTTTGTAAACCACATGACTTAGAACAGCAGTAGTTTCTTAATGTCATTATTTCCAATTTAGTTAATATAGTTCCTCTATTAATAATCAATTTTGTAACTAACATTTTCAGCCTCAGAAATTATCTATTTAATCAGAAATACAATGTTTATGTATTCAGATAATGTAATTTGGATACAGGATAAAAAATGATTGTCATTCCTTAAGATTTATTACACCAAAGTACCATTTCCTAGATCCAAGCTTCTTTTAACAAAACTTTAAATATACAATCAACTTAATTAGTAAAGCTGAACCTCATAGCAATAAAATAAAATAGAAAGGTCAAATAAAACACATTAGTAACCTTACATAACAAAATATCCTTCTCTCTCTTCAGAATGTGTAGCCTTCAGACAGTTCTCACCTTCCTGAAAACTTGAGGAAGAGGATGGCTGTGTGTGCTTTGACAGTCAACAGATTCAAGCTCCTTTGGACCATTGATAGGGAGAGTAAGTTACAAAGTCATGGGCCAATGATAGAGAATGCCCCACTAGCTGGGAAGGGGATTGCAGTCTGAATGCTCCTGTTGATCACAACTCCAGTAGCATCATATGGAAAAAATGATGAGTCTCTCAAATGGGCAGATCCCAAACTATTCAGTTTTTATTTACTTGAATACATACAATACTTAGGGATAAACAGGTCCTTGTACACACATACCTGAATAAATCAATATTTCTCATATTATTTTTAAATTTATTCAGCCAAATTCATATCTGGTGCTAATATAGAGAGCAAATCACCTCTGATGAAAGCCTATGTAGCTACTCACTATGGCTGTCCAACAAATTCATCCCTTGTGCAAATCTGATGAAAGTTGGTGGCACTTCTAGTATTTTCATGTTTGTAAGTACTGCTGTTGAGACCAATAGAACTACTCAGTAAAGCTGATTGGGAATTTTTTAATTAAGTCTTTGTTGTTGTTGTTGTTGTTGTTGTTGTTGTAAAATGCCAATTTGTCAGAACCAAGCTGAAGAATTGGTTTAAATGAATTTCCTATTTTTTAAAAAATGTATAATAGCTGAAAAGGAACTTAATGGTTCATTAGTCTTTGTACGGGCCACATATACAGAGGTAAATTTCAACCCTATTTATTTGAATAAGATATTTTATTCCCCCTTACGTTGACCTTCAGGACTACCAAAGTAATACCTAACTGTATAACAGCAACTGCTAATGTGTACTGCATAAGAATATTCCTTGGCCAAGTTGGTCAGCAATAGCCAATCAACTGTAAAGCTATTTACATAATACCTTAGGGGTCTTTTCTCACATCAGTGCACTTGCAGATTTCTCATTTACATTAATGAAAGCTATGTGCAGGCATGAAAATAAAAAGACTTCCTAATTAGAAATAATAGAAGATCAGGCACTTGTGGCTCTTGAAAGGCGGTGACAACTATATTTACTTTAAACTCAATTGAACATTAGGAACAACAGATAAAAATAAAACTAAGTGAAATGAGTAAGTTACTTTATAGTTTGAAGAGTATATAGCATGGTGTGTGTGGAACATGTTCATTTATAATCATTGTGGCTTTACTCCTATTACTTTGCTGCAAAATGGGCACAGTAATTTAAAAAAAATTGCAGTGGTGTAGGGTAGGTATGTGAGCAAACATGCTCAGCTCTGCTGCCCTGATTTTGGAACTTCCGCAACATGACAATTTGCTAAAACACAAAAATTGGAGTGATTTTGGTCACTGGTTTGGATGAGCACAATTGTTGTAGGTAGCGTATCTCTCAGTTCATACATTTAATAGTTTGATAACTTGGACTTCTATGGCAATAAAAAAGTTAGCAGGAAAGACTTTTATAAGCACTAGGAGGGAGAATCTGTATATATTATTGCTTTTTTGTATTGCCCCAGAAAGGACAGAGATTATGTCCCTATATGAATCTGCATTTTTTTGCATATTTCTTTCTGCATAACATCTTTTAAATACATCCTTTTCTTACCCATCTGCACACCTATAATTCTCATCCAAACTTCTATTTTCTGTCTTAATTGCTGCAGCATCTTTTTCTCTGATCTTCACAAATGTAATCATGATCTACTTATAGCCATTTAAAATACAGCTGAAAAGAGCATTTTTCAAATCTATTTCTTTTGACCATATTACCCTTCTGTTGGCATCCCTCTACAGCACGGGTGGCCAACCCATGGCTCGCGAGCCGCATGCGGTCTTCAAAGAAAAAATTGTGGCTCCCGTACCCGCACTTCTTACAGGGGCAGTGTGCTTCTGTCTGAAAGAAACAGAGCTGGAGTTGCGGCGTCCCGTGCAGGCTTCAAAATGGCCGCCTTAAAAGAGCAATGCCTGCTCTGTTCTTAAAACTTTTTTTTTTTTTTTTTGCTCAACCAAACGTGGTGGCTAGGACTTTTTTTTGCTCAACAATTTTTTTCCCTCGGCTCTTTGTGCTGTATCCACCGCTATTTTGGTTCTTTGTCTGTAACAGGTTGGCTACCCTTCCTCTACAGTCTCCCCCTTCTCTGTTTATGAGATATAAACTGCTTGTCTTCACATTCAAGGTCATTTGCTCTATCTCCATTCTGCCTTTAATCTCTCATTTGCTATCAAGATATGGACTCCTGATGCTAGTCTCCATCGCCCACTTGTTAAATTTTCAAACAAGAACCTTCATGTTTTTTTTCCAAGCTGCCCCCCTTACTTGAGAAGAGCTCCTCATAAACATTGCAAAGCTATCTCATTATCCACATCCACGTTATTCCTCCTCAGAACTCTTCTCTGAAGTGACGCCTACAACAAATGACAATGGCTTTGGCAAGGCTGCTGGTGTGCTGAGACCACCGCCTATCATGCAGTCCAATCTTTAGTCATTCTTCCTTCCTCCCCCACAGAACTGAACATGAGTACCACTCTTTCCTCCTGCCCCCAGGTAGATAGCTGTTGAAGTCAATAGGAAGCTTTTCTTTGACTTCAGTAGGCTTTCAATTAGGCCTATGGTAAGCAGAAGATTAATTGCAGGGGAGTGGAGGACAAGTGGATACATTTCAGGCTAGGATTTACTTAAGATTATAAGGTAAAAAGTGGCGAGGAGTCCTGTGGCACCTTATAGACTAACCGAAGTGTTGGAGCATAAGCTTTCGTGGGCAAAGACCCACTTCGTCAGATGCATGTAGTGGAAATTTCCAGAAGCAGGTATAAATATGCAGGCCAGAATCAGGCTAGAGATGACGAGGTGGATCCAATCAGGGAGGATGAGGCCCACTTCTAGTAGCTGATCTGGAGGTGTGAATACCAAGAGAGTAGAAGCTGCTTTTGTAGTTAGCTAGCCATTCACAGTCTTTGTTTAATCCTAAGTTGATTGTGTCAAACTTGAAGATGAACTGTAGCTCAGCAGTTTCTCTTTGAAGTCTGGTCTTGAAGTTTTTTTGCTGCAGGATGGCTACCTTTAGATCTGCAATTGTGTGCCCAGGGAGATTGAAGTGTTCCCCTACAAGTTTTTGTATATTGCCATTCCTAATATCTGATTTGTGTCCATTTATTCTTTTACGTAGGGACTGTCCAGTTTGGCCGATATATATAGCAGAGGGGCATTGTTGGCACATGATGGCATATATTACGTTAGTAGATGTGCAGGAGAATGAACCAGTGATGGTATGACTGATCTGGTTAGGTCCTGTGATGGTGTTGCTGGTGTATATATATATGGGCAGAGTTGGCTCCGAGGTTTGTTGCATGGATTGGTTCCTGAGTTAGAGTTATTATGGTGTGGTGTATAGTTGCTGGTGAGAATATGCTTCAGGTTGGCGGGTTGTCTGTGGGTGAGGACTGGCCTGCCTCCCAAGGCTTGTGAAAGTGAGGGATCATTGTCCAGGATGGGTTGTAGATCACTGATGATGTGTTGGAGAGGTTTTAGCTGAGGACTGTAGGTGATGGCCAATGCTGTTCTGCTGGTTTCTTTCTTGGGCTTGTCCTGTAGCAGGAGTCTTCTGGGTACACGTCTGGCTCTGTTAATCTGTCTCCTCACTTCTTCATGTGGGTATCATAGTTTACAGGATGCTTGTTGAAGATCTTGTAGGTGTAGGTCTCTGTCTGAGGGGTTGGAGCATATGCGGTTGTACCTCAGTGCTTGGCTGTAAACAATGGATCATGTGGTGTGCCCGGGATGGAAGCTGGAGGCATGCAGGTAAGCATAGCGGTCGGTAGGCTTTCGGTATAGGGTGGTGTTTATGTGACCGTCACTTATTTGCACCGTGGCGTCCAGGAAATGGACCTCCCGTGTAGACTGGTCCATGTTGAGGTTGATGGTGGGGTGGAAGCTGTTGAAATCGTGGTGAAATTCTTCCAGGGTCTCCTTCCCATGGGTCCAGATGATGAAGATGTCATCGATGTAGCGTAGGTAGAGAAGGGGCGTAAGTGGACGAGAGCTGAGGAAGCGTTGTTCCAGGTCAGCCATAAAAATGTTGGCGTATTGTGGGGCCATGCGGGTGCCCATAGCAGTGCCACTGGTCTGGCGGTATATATTGTCACCAAATCTGAAATAGTTGTGTGTGAGGATAAAGTCGCAGAGCTCAGCCACCATTTGTGCTGTGGCATCATCAGGGATACTGTTCCTGACAGCTTGTATTCCATCTACATGTGGGATGTTTGTGTAGAGAGCCTCTACATCCATGGTGGCTAGGATGGTGTTTTCTGGAAGATCACCAATGCATTGTAGTTTTCTCAGGAAATCAGTAGTGTCACGGAGGTAACTGGGAGTGCTAGTGGTGTAAGGTCTGAGTAGAGAGTCCACATATCCAGACAGTCCTTCAGTGAGAGTGCCAATGCCCGAGATGATGGGGTGTCCGGGATTTCCAGGTTTGTGGATCTTGGGTAATAGATAGAACAACCCTGGTCGGGGCTCTAAGGGTGTGTTGATTTGTTCCTGTGCTTGTGTGGGGAATGTCCTGAGCACATGGTGCAGTTTCTTAGTGTATTCCTTAGTGGGATCTGAGGAAAGTGGCCTGTAGAATTTGGTATTGGAGAGTTGTCTGGCAGCCTCCTTTTGGTAGTCAGGCCTGTTCATGATGACAACAGCACCTCCTTTATCAGCCTCTTTGATTATAACGTCAGAGTTGTTCCAGAGGCTGTGGATGGCATTGAGTTCTGCATGACTGAGGTTACAAGGCAAGCGATGCTGTTTTCCCACAATTTCTGCCTATGCACGTCGGCGGAAGCATTCTATGTAGAGGTCCAGACTGTCATTTCGACCCTCAGGAGGAGTCCATGTGGAGTTCTTCTTGTGCTGTTGGTGGGAAGGTATCTGTGTGTCAGTGCACTGTTCAGTGTTGTGTTGGAAGTATTCCTTGAGACGGAGACGGTGAAAGTAGGCTTCCAGATCATTGCAGAACTGTATCATGTTAGTGGGGGTGGTAGGGCAAAAAGAGAGTCCCCAAGATAGAATAGACTCTTCTGCCAGGCTGAGTGTGTAGTTGGATAGATTGAAGATATTGCTGGGTGAGTTAGGGGCACCACTGTTGTGGCCCCATGTGGCAGGTATGATTTTAGACAGCTTACAGTCCTTTTTCCTCTGTAGAGAAGTGAAGTGTGTAATGTAGATCTCCTGTCTTATTTTAGTAAAGTCCATTTGTGGGGAAGGTTGGTTTTTTATGAAAGACTCCAGATTGGAGAGTTCTTTTTTGATGTTTTCCTGTTTGCTGTACAGGATGCTGATCAGGTGGTCCCTCAGTTTTTTAGATAGTGTATGGCATAATCTCTCACTTTACTCTGTGCAGTATGTAGATAGCATACTGGATAGCATATGGATTTTTTTACCTTCAGTCCATTTGGTATGTCCATCCGTTTGCATTTGGAGAGAAAGATGATATCTGTTTGTACTTGTGCAAGTTTCTTCATGAGGTTGATAGATTTCCACTATCAACTATTATAGGTAAAAAGTGTTGCTTTAATAATTCTGCACCAGTTTCAAACAAGAATGGGGGATCTTTAATCAGATAACTCTCTGGAAAGAATTTGTTTAAAGGTTAATAATGATTGAGAGATAAAAATTATCTGATTGTTAATCAGAACTAGTCAATGCAAGAAGTACATTAATGGCGCATAATAAACAGCTGATTCTTATTTTATTGACAGAGAAAAAACTACTAGAAGAGTTGCTTTAAAATTTTGAAAAGTGCCTAAATGACTAGGGAACTAAAGTCCATTTTCAATTAACTTAGGCACTGAAGAACCAAAATCCCAGTGACTTTCAAAGGATTGATTTTGGGCACTAAAATCTAGGCAGATCCCTAGTAGGAGTCTCAGAATCACCTGGATACCTAACTTCCATTGATTTAAGCACTTCTGAAAACTCAATCCTTGATTTATGTTGTAACTATGATCTTAAAAACAAGAACTTTATTGTTGACAATATGGAGACATTTCTTTTAACAACTTAACATTCTAAACAAGCTTCAAAATGTTTGTATTGATTCTGAAACACGTAACTGAAGAAGGGCAATACTGGGATGGGTCTTGCACCTCAGAAGCTGCCAGACAATCCCCACGCAGATGGGACAATTTAAAAAGGCATTGATAGAGCAGGGGGAAAGGAGTGAGGAAGTGAGGTTGAAGCCTGGAGCTGTGGGAAGAATGTCATGTTTGGAAGTGGTGATCCCTTCCTCCCATTCTTTTTCAGGGTTGGGAACCCTGGCAGAGTAGGCTAACACTGAAGAAAGTGTCTGAGGGAGCATAACTTGGGTCGGACTAATGAGTGCTCTGGACACAACATTGCTTTAGGGCCCTCAGTGGGGACCATGGATCAGCTTATGTATTGCTCACAGACTTTGCCACTGAAAATGTTGCTTTATGTGTTAGATTTTTCACAATTAAAAATCTGAATTGTGTTGCTTAACGCGTTAAGGCTGCATGCTAAATTCTTATGCTAAATAAGCATGATTGTTAAAATATGGCAGGGTAGGGGGATGCAGTTCTCACAACTGAACATTTGAAAACCAACTTTCATGAACACTGTGAAATAGCTGTTTAAAACTAAGTATTTTTGTGTGTGCAAATGCAGAAAAAGTATTTTAGTGAACACAAAAGGGTCTAAAAGTAAACCAAAGGTAATTCATCTTAAAGTTTGAATGAATGTGAATAATTTCAGCAGTATTCATGCATCCATTTGGGAGGCTTTAGAAAGAATGCTTTACATCCAAGTTGTTAACTCTACAGAAAAAAATGTGTTTCTGCAAAAGCTAGCTATGATTCAATATCTAATGTAGCTCTTTCCTGTAGGTGTTGCTCCCGGGGCGGGGGGGAGTGGAGGAGAGAAATCAGCCCCAGTATTCCCCCTGCTGACCAGAGCATGGGGGGAGAGCGACTCAGGTGGCACACCGCTCCTGCCTCCCCCCGGCCAGTCGGAGAACACTTACTTGGGGAAACATGAGGGGTGCATTCCTACCCTTGTAGTCCACATTTACAAAAAAAGCACCCCCCGCCACACATAGAAATTCCTGTGTTTACTACTTGGAGTAGCTTTTCCCCTCTTCTTATAGGTTGGATCCTGTGTTGTTATTGCTGTTTGTTTTAATGCTGGTGTCTCCACCCTAAGGCTATGTCTAGACTGCAGAGTTAAATTGCAAAAAGATACGCAAATTGTGAACCACAATTTACGTATCTTTTTCCGCTTTTTTTTGGAAGAGGCTTTTCCAAAATTTGGCCCGTCTACATGGGGCCAAATTTTGGAAAAAACCTCCTCTTTTGGAACATCCCTTATTCTTCATACAAAGAGGAATACAGGGATGCTGAAAGAACCTGTCCGCTTTTTTGGAAACTATTCTGAAAAAGCGGACGTGTTCCTTGGATGTGGCAGAGCTTTTCCGGGATACCTCCAGTACCCCAGAAAATCTCTGCAGTGTAGATATAGCCAAGTGACCTCTCTTTGTGCCTGAGGTACAGGGGTGCTGTCCCTTGGGAAAATGAATATTGCTACCAGTGCTGGCAAGGAATATAGAACCCAGTACACAAGCAACAATCAAGTACATTAACAGACCCCAGCAAAAAAATGACACACAAATGTTAACAATATAACAAAAATGGGACTTTATAGGGAGCAGGAAAAGAGGATCTGGGGAAAGACAGGGTTAAGATTAACTAATGAATCTGCACTCTTCAGGGCTGGAACTGTCTGACTTAGGTCCCACAACAGGTCAAAGACTCCATTTGTATGGAGGGGGAGTAAGAGATTCCTGGCACAGTTCTACTTCTCTCTCAGCTCAAAACTAAAATAAGAACTGGTCTCTTGGTCTTTGAGACAATCTATCCTTTCCACTGAAGAGCTGAGCAGTCTTGGCTCATCATCAACCCAAAAACTGTCTACCCTGCAGAAGCCTCACTATTTGCCTCAGCTGGAGTGTTTAGTCCAGTTTGCTCCCACTCCTGATTCCACACATGCTGGGAAATGGTGTCCTTGAGCTCTGGTACTCGTAGTCCATAGGGCACAGGACCCTCTAGAAGTAGGCTCAGCCCAGAATTCCAGGCGGTGACAGACTCCATACGGGATTGTGCAAGCTTGTAATTTCGTGCTAAGATTCTGCTCCCTGATATAATTTCTATAAGTTTTTACCCTTGATTGATGTTCCCATAAACCCTCGGTGATATTAATAAAAGTTGATGCACAGATCAAAGGCACGATGTGGCTTTATATGAATTACTTGCTGTCATAGATCTGAGCAAATGGCCACCCACTAGGACTATTCTCCATCTCCTGGAGCCTCATCAAGGTGAAGCAAAGGTTTCTCTTTTTATCTCTCTGTCATATTCCCAGGGTATTGACTCTGACGGTACCCTGTCTCAGAAATGGTGCTCCTTATGTTGCCTGCCCTACACCCTGCTGGACCAGTGCTGACCCTCAAGATACCCCAGGCATTTAAACTCATCAATTAGCAGACTTCTATCCCCATAAGTGTGAAGTTTCCGGTTTACACTCTAACATACTCAGGAGCACACAGCACCTGTGAAGCAGTTAGTAGCCATTTATACCTTTTGCACAGGCTCTAAATGATCAATGCTCTTTCTAGTTTAGTCTCATAAAACACAAGAGAGCACATCATACAAAACAATAAACATATTAAATTGCAATGTCCTTCACAGGTTCACCTTCCATTTTGGAGTGTTTAGGGGGGGACCATCTGAGTTCAAGAACATAGGCAGGCAGGGTGTGCCCTGTGTATGCACACAGTTACATTCTGGCTGGACTCTGCCCCTCACATGGAACTTCTATGACCTTGCTCTAACCCAGTGCATGCTGTCTCTTCCTGACAGGTCCTGCTGCATTTGTTAGGCTTCTGGTACATTTCTATTGCTCTAACTCAGTGATTTTCAAACTTTTTTCTTCATGATGCAGTTGAAGAAAATTGTTGATGCCTGTGACCCAATATAATTTGACCAGAGTGCAGGTTCCAGGGTAGGGCTGAGGAGGAGAGCTTTGGGGCATAGGAGGGGCTTACCTTGAGTCATTCCTAGTCAGTGGTGCAGTAGGGATGCTAAGGTCGGCTTCCTGCTTCCCCCGGCATCAAGACCATGTTGTGCCCCAGAAGCAGCTAGCAGCAGGTTCCCAGCCAACGGGAGTGCAGAACTAGTGCTCGGGGCATGGGCAGTGCGTGGAGTCCTGTGTGCTCTCTTCTCCTCCCCTCCCCTCCCTCAGGAGTCGGGCTTGCTGGGCAGTCTGTGGTGCCAGGACAGGCAGGTAGCCTGACTTAGCACCCCCACTGGTCACCTGATCCCCCTACAGCAACAAGACCCAGTGCCTGACATTCCATGACCCAGTACTGGGTTGCCACCCATAGTTTGAAAAACCACTGTTCAAACTGACTCCAACACACCCTTTATGGCCAGAGAGGGGCAGAGAAGCTAAAACTGGATTTCTAAAGAGGCAGCTGCTTTTAGTATAACCTTTCTGAGATGTAAGTATCATTCTTAACATTAAGTATTTCCTATTATCTCTGTCTGGTGGGTACCTGTTAGCAATGGTGGACCACATATACAGGCGCTCATAAGATAGGAACTTTTCATAATACAATTTCACAATATCAGCCAAAATTCATATGTTGTATAAATATAGCCCCAATTCATCACATTTGCAGTATTGAGATTGGGATATATGGCGTACAAATGTTTGCCTAGATTTGTCCTCTAAGGAGTGCTTCCTTGGAAACACAAAGGACTTTATCATGAAAAGGAATCATCTTGTTTAATTCAGAGCCTGTAAGTAACTTTAGGTTGGCTTACTGGTTCTTTCTTTCATGGCATTTTAAGTTAGTATTGTTTTGTCTGATGACTCTCATATTATGGTTTTCTCTGTACCTCCTGTTTTTACACAGGACAGTCTGAAATGGAAGAACTGAAACATAATAAATCGAAATACTCACTGCTGGAGAGGCAGAATCTAATTCTGACCTCAGTGGAAGTAAGTCAAGAATAGAGGTAATGGGGCCCAGTCTGAAATAAGAAAGAATATTTCCCTCGTTAAAATGTTTCTAAATAGGAACTGGTACAGGGATAGCTGAATAATCTAACCATTACTTGGCTTTGTGGGAGCTTTTGAAGACAATGCATATATGTTAGCTATCTTTTTTTCAGTATGGCATGTATTGTTTATCAGAACATTTAGTTTTTATAGCAGGTTCATGATCAAATGACTTATAGATACAAATGGATTTGTCTGTAGGCTATCACTGAAGGTATTTCTGCATGCATCCATAGTATGAAATGGATAGCATGAAATTCCCTACCATTATATATACATTTATTATAAAATATAAATATATTATTCCCAAAGTACCACGACACTCAATATATTTCAGGGAAATCACTCCTTGTTCCTGAACGCATCAACTAAGGTCTGCTCAGAAACTACAACTGCACAAAACTTTCTGAACAAAACCCCAAATCAGGCACATTGTGGGAATTCTAACCAGTTATCTAGAATCATAAATCTGATATCTTTTCCAAAACTGCAACCAAAGAGAGTTGGAGGAGAGGTATCAGAAAGATTATCCAAAGGAGGAGAAACTTAGTTGTCCAAGCAGAAGAAATAAATAAGCCTGTCAGTCAACCTCTTTCATTTGTCTGTGTTGAACATGTCACAAGGTCTGCAATGCTGTACTACTAGGTACATTAGTAAAATTGTTCATACTGTGTTAAAGCATATATTTCAAATGTGTCCCTTGGGCCTCCACAGTGACTAAGGTAGTGAAGGGCAAACCCTAAAAGGTTCAGGGCTCAGATTCAATGTGTATAAGCATCCAAACACTTTGACGTTTACTTAAATCATATGAACTTTCTGAGACCCTAGCCTTCTTCTCCATCTAGTCTCCATTTTGCAGCAGCAGGATTGAGAATTTCACTGCTGCGTCCCTTTGTTTGGGGCCCTTTAAACTTTACAAGCTCACTGGAGCTAATGTGCTTCTGGGATTTTATCATCCCCGATCTCACTAATTGCTGAGAGTAAACATTGTTTGCATCATGCTGTTCTTGGCACTTCTAATGTTTTGTGAGGTTAATGTTTCTTAGCCTTTGAAAGTTCCTTGTTCTTGTTTACCTGCCTGAAGTTTGACAGTGTCTGAGGGGAAAGTGGTGACTTTCACAGCTTGTGCTGGGCTTCTCTGAACTGATGCCTTGTGGAACAGCTTCTTCTGCCTCTTTGATAGGACAGATGCTGATAATCTACAACAGAGGATTTCATAAATGCTTTCTAAGGATAATTGAGAGGTGTTCAGGCACTGAGAGTCTTCATTATACAATAAAACAATGAGATTGACTTTTAAATGAACTGAGGTAAAGGAATCTTAGGACCAGATTCATTACAGTGCCAAACATGTGCTTCTCTCATTCTCATTGTGCCCAGCCCAGCCCATTAGTGTAAGCTGAAATCTGTTAGTGTTTTCCCTAATTTGCACCAGATTCCTGAGGTTCTTATATAATCTTACATCAATTGTGAATTGGCATAGCATAGATGCACTTCTGCCCTGCACACCTCCATACACTTTCTCCACTAAGGTGTAAGAGGGTGGGTAATTGGCATGAAGGCTATCTACATTAATTTATGCCACACTAAAGCTTCCCTATTAGAGGAGAATTCTACTAAGAGCCACATTTTATTGCTTTTACTCTGACTGAGTAGTGCAAAGTGGTTGGAACAGGAGGAGACAATCTGTACCTTGGAAACTAGAGATGAAAGAGATTTATAAAGTCATATAATTCATCTCCTAGGCAGTGCAGGGTTATTTCCTAGATTTTGGCTTACTGTGCATGTGAGCTTCAGAGATCAGGAGAGGATGCAAGTAACATTTTTCTCTTTGAACGCTCTTGCAGGGGAGAGTTTGAGTCTCCAGGGAATAGAACCATGAATGCATTCAGTTTATTAATTTAAGTATCAGGCTTAGTCTACACTTTCAAGTTTTGTCACCAAAAAACCCTTTTTGGTGACAAATCCCAGAGAGTATTCACATTACAATGCAACAAAAGTTATGACAAATGCCCTTTTTTGGCAACAAAAAACTTTTACCTCCACATGAGACTTTGGTCTCTCCCCCTCCTTTTACTGTTAATCATGTAGTGTGTACTACAGTAGGTTTTTTGTCAAGATTATTGACCTCCATAATGCCCAATTAACCACTTTGGCCAGCACTTTCACCTCTGCTGCTCTGCAGCCACATAAACTGGAAAACAGATGCAACCTGTCACCTGCAAACCCTGGGAAATTTTAAAAAATAATTTTGTGGTGTCTGGCTCATTGTGTAGTGGTCCTCATGGGCACCTTCTCAGGGAAACAGGGGTAGATATCACTCCAAACGCTTTCTCAGTAGAAAACTGCAGCTATATTTTCACATGCAGTTTTGTACTCCTGGATCTTTGTACTCCCGGGACTCCCGAATCTTTAAAAAAGATCACATGCATCAGTTTTATATTTTTCTCTTGCTCTCTGACTTTCAGCCAGGCAGCTGAAGTGAACTGGTAGATTTTTATCATCAACTGAGCCAGCCGTCAGCATCTTGCTAACTGGTAAAATTGGAAACATTATCATTTAAATCTGGCAGGGCTCACAGTATATCAACACAGAAAACTTTATTTCTGGCATTTCTGAACTGCTAAATGCTTGACATTGCAGGTTTTTGTACATAATTTCCTAGAGATGTTGTGGGTTGTTTGCTTTAAAAAAAACCACGAACCAACAAAAAAAACACTCTGGAAAAAAGAGTAACTCTATTATATGGAACCATAATGAAATCTCACATAGGCCAACAGCTCATCACAAGTTTGGAACCCTGGTAGCAGTAGGTTTTTATCATCTCATCATTAATGGTGGATGAAACACACATGGCACTTGTGGTTTACATAACTATTTCTTAGACAGCAGAATAAATGCTGGGAATCAAGATTTTGGTGTTCTATTTCTGGCTTAAAGGAAGTATGGTGTATTGGTTGCAGTGGGAACATAGCCATGAATATAAGTTTAGCAAATTTTCTGAAAGATAATGAGACTAACTTGATAAGACTTGTCATATCTGAGGCCTAGCTTTTAATCCCAGGTTTGCCAGAAACAACATTGTACAACTTTTCATGTAACTTATTCATATAACGTGTTAATTTATTTGATCACCTTCTTTGGGACAAAAAAGGGTGTGGCCTGAGGCAGAGTCAGCCTAAGTTCAGGTCAACTTTGTCAAAATTATAATAAACTGAAAACAGTGTTTGATGAAACAGTAGATATCACTACGAGCTCTTTTGGGGGGCTTGTTAACTGTTCTAGCCTCATTTTCAAAATTATGGCAGAAAATAGTTGATATATATACTTCCTTTCCATGTGTGTACTGCACTGCTTGAGAACATTAACCATATTTTCCTGATGGAAGTTGATTCTGGATGGATTTTCTGATATTTTGTTTCTAAAACATTTGGATTTTGTGGGACTGCTGGGAACCTGTCTAAAGTCTCATTGGGTTAAAAATATGGTTATATTTGTATTTAACTATGATGTGAATTATGATTATTTTCCTAGTGAAGTAATTTCTTGTTACAGGTATTTATTAAAACTAAAGTAGTGAATAAAAGCTGTACTGTGTGTACTTAAAACTTTTCCACAGCTCATAGATCTTTACTTGTGATCAATAATGTGAGTATAGTACTTTCTTGTTGGCAGACTTAAGTTTTTACATCTAACTCAAAATGTAATACTACTTTAAGTTACAGGGTGGAAGTATAATTCAAATATTAACTACTGAACATATAACTGGCAGAGGGGTTGCTATTATGCCCTTTAATGAAAATGGGGGCTAGCTATAGGCAAGCCTTGGTAAAGCACGGTGTTTTGGCAATATATTTACAATATAAACAACAGATACCTAAAAACAAATGATCTGTTAAACAACAGTCTGGTTTTCAAACTAGATAGTTTTTTATTTAGTAGATATTTTAGACTCTGCTACATGTGATAACCAAATAATCATGGAAATATGTTATTGTTATTAATGTGTGTGATTGTCAACTGAAGCCATGATCTGAAAAACGTGTGATTACACTCATAAGTAGTCTAGTGAGGTCCATACAAGCATTATGTTAGGAAATAAGTAATGGCAAAATTAGGTGTTGCATTTGGAAGTTTAGTTTGGGTAAAGTCCCATATTTCTGAATGATGATCTCTGAACTATTTGTACTTTGTGAATCTGCAGAACCATGCTAAAAATCTCAGGAGTTGGATTTTTATCACAAAATGTGTATGTCCTTCTGTTGATTGTTCCATAATGCAGCAGAGTCATGCAAATCTAACATAATAATCTCTTAAGTATTCTCCTTTTTCTATATTAAGGACAATTCTCCTATAACAAATGGATGTGTATTTAAGACATGATTTGTATCCTCATAGTATTCTTTAGTACTCACATTCACTTGTGTATATTGCTACTGCTGTTTTATTGTCTTTTGGTGGACCCTGCACAACATTATAATTTCTTCCTCTTAATCTATGTATCCTAGCTATGTGGTAGATCTTGGCATATGTAGAGTACAGATGTCCTCCTCTTGGATCAATCTCTCCAGCATTATCATAAAGGCATTAGCTCATCTTCCTTGATGCTACTGGCAGATGCCTGTAAATTTGTCTCTTGGGATCATGTAGAACCTAGTTACTACTGTCAGTTTGTTGATCTCATTTAATGTTTTCATTAGCTAGGTCCTGTCATATGTCAATACATTGTGGTATGCTAGAGAAGTTCTTCACAAAGGATGAAATTCAAACACTCCATCCAAAGCCTGAGCAAAAAGGCTTTGTGCAGGGAAATACGTGAAGATAGAGGAAAGATAAGTAGAGCTCTGTGGCTCTCTGCCTATGGGCTTCAATAGTGGCTGTTGCCCCTTCTTCCTTGCCATCTCTTCCTTATCTTTGTAGACCTGTTTGAAATCAGAAGAGAGTGTATCTTCTGGGCACATGGAGGTGCAAAGACCACCTACATGGCCGCTTTCCATGTGTATAGTCATCATGGAGCAGGAGTTTTATGTAAACTCTATGTAAATTGGAGTCAGATACACAGGCCTTGTCCATCCTAGCAAAGGAAACTGGATCTCTCCCCAGGCCAGTTTCACTTCTTTCCAACCTATTGGTGAACCAGAATTAAAATGTGCACCCTTTCTAATATGTAATGAAGTTGCACATTTTTACCAGACATGCACAGAAAGCATATGGGTTCCATAACTGAGTTCAATGCTGGAGTCACTTTCCTGCCTAATGACTGTCACCAATATGAGTCTAAAATCAATCCAGTTTGGTCTGTGGTTGTATGATTTATGCTCTTCTTTCAATGCAGAAAGGATGAACACAGGATGATTTAATTATTTCTATGGCTGGTCATGTGGCAACAGAAGAAAACTTGGTGATACAGGTTTTTATTTCTTTGAGTCTAAAATAAATGTTATTTCCGTAACCTTGAATATGATAACCCTACCTAAGGAAGGAGATTCAGAAGTTCAGATGCTCTTCCAAATTTATTCGTAATTATTTGGTCTGGAAATTACACTAAAAAGTTGGAAATTTCATGAATACAGACACTTATGAGATTTCCAGTGCCTCGGGTGGACCAAAAATGCTGCTAAAATAACCCAACTTGCATTTCACTACATATGTTTCTGGTCAATAAAGGACAGGCAAAGGCATAGAAAAGGTGGTTGGGTTTTTTTAACCTACCAAATGTAATATTTTAAAACATCAGGGAAGGTTCAGTTTGGGTTTCAAGCAAAAAGGCAGACTGAGTCTTATTAAGAAAAATCATTAATCTATTCCTATTCATAGCATCATACATATATCTGAGGAATGAGATTATATACTAGGTATAATAGGGTGAGCTAAGGTAAGAACTTTAACCTTAACTTTAATTTCCCTTTAACTCTAGTGCCATGGTCAAGAATAACTTTATTATTGTGCTTTCAAGTGTTCACAGTCAAATTTCTTAAGTAGAATTTTTGCAAAGAAAGCAATACTATTTGTTACATATCATTATGTACATGTGCCGTATGAAGGCTGCATTAAGGTCACTCTGAGTACCATAAGTAAAAATATGTATTACAAAATGCTTGCTCAATCACTTTCTTAACTGTCTTGATAATGGGTGAAGGGATTTTTTTGTCATTGAGGCCAGACACTTATCACTTGTCAGCATTTTACTGATGTACCATTTTTTATATCCCGCCTTCTCTGATGACATAAGGTATAAAAATAATGCTTGACCATGCAGAACTAGGGAGATGTTTTAATTTCAGTTAGTAACAGTGTTGTCAAGAAACAAAGGAAACATTCCTGAACTAATGACATTTCTCAACATACCAGTCTTTTGGAAAATAGTGAATGATGTTAACTGAGTGATAAAAAATTTCAAAAGAGATGGAAAATACTGTTTTCTTTCAAATATGGGCAACTCTAATGGCTTTGATTTGTAATATTGTGTGTTGTAGTAGTAAACTTACTTTCCTATATATTAAACTGATTTGTAACACTTGTAACACAGGCCTATACAGAGAAAATGATTATAGCTAGCAAATATAAAGCAAATCCAAAGTGAACTTTCTAGACCTCTTAATTTGCTGACTAGGTTTGGATGCTTTCCTAATTACATCTTAATGTTTTGCAAAAGTCATCAAAACCTGCTATTACATCTGTCTAGCGCATGACTGGATAGATTTAATTTTAAGATATACAACTACAGATTACTTTAGTGGTATCCCTTGTATCAGCAAGCAATCTACTTTTCTGTGGGATTACTCAAGACTGCCAATTAACATTTATTTTTAAGTTTTACGTCGTTTTTTGGCTTTCTTTGCTGTTTTTCCCTGTGCCAGAATTTTTAAGGCATCTATCCTTGATGCTTCCGTCTTTTTTTACTGAAACTTGAGAAATTTTCATTATTATTCATTCTCCAAAATCATGCAAGTGTCTTATTTTTTCTTGTAAAATGCTTGTCTTGTTATAGATATGAATGAGCCAATGCTTAATTGGGCCAACGGGTGTATTCTAATGAAACTAAACTAATAAGGATATCATTATCATATAGGGGATTGAATAAATCAAGTAATCTGCTTGTTAAATTGTAACAAAACTTACTTAATCACAAATGGAGGATAAAGGATTTTTTTTTCAAGTTACACTAATTGGGATTTTTATCTCACCATCCTCTGAGTTTTATATTTTCATATATCTTCTTATTGGACCATTGTGGAAAGTGTTAACTCCTTTTTGGAGTTAACTCCTTTTTGGAGTTAACACTTACTGTCATCTGGGGCTCCCTACTCACCTGTCCTGCTGGGCCAGAAGCTCTGGTCTCCACCAGCCAAGGCACAGTGCTGGTATAACATTAGTTTAATCGACGAAACTTTGCAGTGTAGACATAACCTAACTTATAGCACCTCCCCTGTGCTTTTCTATAGGTTGCAGCCTTACAGGCTGAGGTGCTACCTGGACCCCCCCACCCCAGCCTTGCTCCCAGTGTCTCTATACTAGGGCTTGTGAGGGGGCCCCCAGAAATCAGCCTCACGTTGGATTCTTGGCTGGTGTAAATTGGGCTTTGACTTTTAAACGTTTAAAGTTTTGACTTGAGCTATGACAATTTACATCAGTTGTGTATCTGGCCCACAAGGTTTATATCACATATTTAGATATAGATATATAGATTACATATTTAGAGTGAAGGTCAGCATTCTACCCCGGAATGAATGCAGCTCCCACTGAATTTGACAAGTGGCATGCATGCAGCAAAGGACAGAATTCACATCTTAGATTCCCAGCACACACAAATAATTTGTAATTTTAAACCTGTATTCTAAATGTTAGTAGTAATACGTAATTACCACTCAAGATTTGGGAAAAGAGCAAGAAAACCCCTTGTAATTGGTATTATAAATTCTAGTTCTGGTTTTTGCTAGACACAGAACTTTGAGCTCCTACCATGATCTCTTCCTAGAAACAGCAGAGGAGAGTTCCAGTTCATTTATTCAGATGAAGAGTTATGACAGCTGAATTGAGGTGAATTGAGTTTGATCATCTCTGTTTGGTTTTTAAGACATGCTGTTCTTTTGCAATGAAGTTCAAAGACCATTTACGTATATTATTACATTCTGAAATTCTTTAGCTTTTAACTAAAAAAACAAAAAAGCAACAATGCTTTTCAAGAATGGAATGGATATATAATAGACCCTGATAAATGGATTATTTGTATCATTAAGGAGAATTTGTATGTGTTTTTCTATGAGAAAACATACCAGTGAAGTGGAATTTGATGGTGAAAAACATTTGCTTAACAGTAATTCAGACATATATTTGAGGGGAGATAGTTACTTGAACCTTACTAAATAGATGAAAGTACTTGAAGTTGATACACATGTCAGACAGACTATTAAAAATTCAACTATTGTTCTGTGGGTGGTCTAAAAGATCCTTTACAGCTCTTTCAATTTTGTAATATTTCAAATTACTCTGAGTATAAATGCACCTGCCAGGTGCTTCTCCACATTTTTCAGCCAACATACAATATTTCAACCCTGACTTGAATGGACCATTTCTTCAGTATTATGAATGGTAATTTAATCTCCATCCTCAGTCAACCGTGCACCTTGAAAAAAAGGCTCCCAATTAGACTGCATTAGGTTGTACCAGAGTATGTGACATTTTTGTGTCAATTTTGGCAATTTTCATTGATTTTGACTCTTACTCCCTTTGTCTTTGGAGTGAAATTTGATTTTACCTAAACCAAAACATTTTGAAAAGGAAAATGTCATGGAAAAGAGGCTTCAAAGAAGGGGTGTGATATAAACATCAGGTATAAACAAGCAGCACAACTTTACAGCATAATGCACACCTTTTGCAGACACTTCTCATTGGAAGACAGGCTTGTGAAAGGAACAGCCCATTTCAACTCAAACTAGCTTTAATCAGTTTGGTATCTTATTGAACCCTATGTATATATTTGGAATAAGGCAATCGCATTTCTCAAACCCATTTGCCCATATTATTTCAATGTGAAGTTATATATAAACTTATATATTTAAACTGATATAAAAGGCTTTCCAGTAGATCCTTTCAGAGGTGAATATTGTGGATTTACCTACATGGTGCCAAATGCAACTGTTCAAGGGCAAGATAATTTAATGACTTGGCTTCCATGTAGACAATGGTCCTTATCCTGGGATTTAAACCTTCTTTTTAAGCCTATTATATCATTAGACTACTTTACAATATTTGAGTCTACATCGAGATGGTAACAAGGCATTAACTTCCTTAACAGAGACCACCATCCAATGTTTATCCTGAAAAGTTAATTGTACTGGCAGGTATTTGCCTGGAATTACCTAATTATACAGATGTCCTTTTTAAAGTGAATCTATGCTAAATGTTAACACTTGAAAAACTATGCCATGAAATTAATATTTTTTTGTGCATGGAATAATGTATTTTGATCTTTCAACTATTATTTTTCTAGTCTAGCTGATAGTAATTTTATGATCCAAACCTTATAGTATTTTTTAAGATTCCTTGTAACCTTAGTTTTTTCTAAGAAAGCAAATGAGTACATCTGTAGTGATGGAATCATGTGCTGAAAGCCACAGAAACAACAGCAGCACCTGGTGCATCATAATAGAACAAACTAACAACATCAAAGTAATGTCATCTTAATTGAAACAATGAGAATTAATAGCAGAAGTCACCCTTGAAACACTTTTCACCATGTAGTTTTCTTTCTTTGAGATTTTCAAAACAATTGCCTAATGTATACTACTTCAGCATTTCCCTTTCCCTGTTGATTTAGATGTGAACACCACTTTATATTCTGTACACAGAGCATTGTGCTTTGAGATAAGTGGTTATATTATAATTTACTCATTATTACACATTAAATCTGTATAAATAATATTTCTTGAAAGATACTTGAATTACAAAACTGCATATGAAGAAGTAGCTAATGTCTAATGATGCTTAATAGTTTACTACAGGTTTTTTTAAGTAGCAGCAGCGTTCAGTGAACTTTTCTTCTCCCTTTCAACTTCCCCTTCCATTACAGAGTGTTAAGCCCCAGAAACTGGATCAGCTAAGCAGCAGACTCAATAACAGTAAATGAAGTGCTGTAAGCTTACATCAGACTAATTAGTATGAGGAATAAAATAAGGAGAGAAACTTTTTAGGTTGCTTTGTGAAAGGCAGTTTGCTTAATTAAACCAACCACTAATTGTTAAATATTTTTCAGGCATTAACAGAGCTACACTGAGTGTAATTAAATTTTGATTTTAGTGGTATTTGCAGGGATTAAAGTCACAATCTGCTGAGGCACTGGGGTTAGTTAATATTCACTTCACTGCCACAGCTGTCCTCCATTACATTACAAAGGACAGGAAAAGAGACAGCAGAATAGGGTGAAGTAATGAGAAAGCTATTCATTCATTTGAACCAGCTCCACACTGTACAGCCTTGTACAAATGGATCTGATCTGCATGACACACAAGTAGGCATTAAATCCGATTTAATATGATACAATAAAGGAAAGCCTAAACTCGAATGCATTTTTTATTTTTATATTCTGCACTATGCAATGTATCAAAAATATAGTCATATAATTATCAGATGATTCCATTCAAGTGGTATTTCTAGACTTATTAACTCTACAAGAGTCCACAGGGATTGTAAACCAATTCTTGCTAAGCCATTATTCATCCCATGTGTGTGTGAATGAACCCTTCATGTATGTCGATTGTGACTTTGAATCCCCAGTGGAATATTTATTGGCAGGATCAATGCTTTTCATGTTTGTTTGTTGTTTCTTTTATTTGAGCTGCAAAAAGATTGGGCTTGTAGGGTTAGATGGACTAGGAGCAGTTCTGAGCTGAGGTGTACCATAGTTACCACAACAGAGGAGAAGCCGTGCTGATGATTCTTAAATCTGACTGTGTCTCATCCCATGGATACTAAGCATGGCTGTTAGTAACCACTAAAATGGGTGGAGCTTTGGTTCAATGAATTCATCTTGCCAAAAATGACTACTTCAGAAGTTAAAACACATGAAGGTAATATTATACCCCTAGCTTGTAGTATGCCATTATGGTATGCGAGACCCTTTCATCATAATCTGTAAAGAGCTACTGTGGACCTGAGCCTACACTTCTTTTTTTTAAAAAAGTTAAATGTTTACTACTGTGAGCAAGGAAAAGCCTCGGAATTCCTAATTCCTTTCCTAATTATGGATGTAATGAATACCCAGCTTCTCATATAAATATATGTCCTGGTGAGATGTTCATTCTCTTTTTTGTGCTAGTCCCCAATCCCAATTTCTGGCTGGGTCTCTCCTGGTTTAATTCATAAGGCCACAACTCAGGCAACAGGCCTGCATGTGCTGAGAGGAAGTCCCTCAATTCCTTTGTGCTAAGAAAATGATTTCTCAATGGCCAAGTTTAAATCAGCAATGGAACACCAGAAACCTCTGCCTATATATCTGAATCAGGAGGCCTGTGAGCCTCTTGCTGCAGATTATGCATTTACAATTAGACCCCTCTTCAGCAGTTTTTGACCTCCCCTTACTTGCTGATGCTGTTCCATCAATATGTTCAGGTGACTCTGCAGGAGCAATTTGCCTTCTCCAAGTTCCTTTTCCCTCTGGTCTGGATAGCACTTCTAGTTAGTGAGAGAGATTGCTCAGCATTGAATTAGATCCCATATTTGCATAACCTATTAATTAAATGCAGCAACAGTAGTGACTTCTTCACTTCCATACTGCTGCAGCTCCCCACTTTACTTCTTAATTAGCACTGCTTGCCTCCCCATCTCTTCTCATAACTGCTGATGGTCTACGCAGTCCACAGTGTTCCAAGTGGGAGGCAATGTAGCCTGATATTGGTTCCTGTCCCATGTCCCACCTACTCCTCCCTCCCTAATAACAGGCCACTTTCCAAACACTATGTTCTATGATCTAGAAATGGAGCATAAGTAAAATATCTCCAGGAAAGGAGACCTTTCCACTTGTGGAGCACCCATCTTCCTAGCTCCTTCTCTTCATTAGTGCTCATAATGCTCAATTTTATTTATTTTCTTGGTTTTTCAAATAATGTGCAGTCTGTCAATGTCTCCTGCGTCTTACCATTCTCCTCCCAAACACCTAAAAGACAGCTGGGCAAACTCTTGCAATGTGAATTAAACACATAACATTCTGCATGGGGATGGTGCCTTGCACCCTGGGCCACCAATCTTCTTTGGAACTTTTCTGGGTGACTATTGTACAAATATTTAATATTAATAATCATCATTGTCACCTTTGTTTGGCCTGTTCTCATCCATCCCTCCATGAATTCAAGTCAACACTATACCATTCTGTTTTGTTTCAAGCACGTTATTTCTATTTCCGGCCAAAAAGTTTTGTCATTACATCAGCCTAGCACATTTATGCTCTGCTCAGTGGTTGTTTGTGGTCCCTGGGGATTGTAGATTGTACACGTATTGTCTTGCCTGCAGACTACATGGCCCACACCATGCATCTCCGCTTTGCATCATACATCGCCTGCACTACACTGGTCGCCTCTGTACTCATTCTCCTTATTTGGTATGTGATCATCCCCACATAGCAGTTCTCATACTTCAGACATTTAATAATAATGAGAATATTTTCACATAAAAAAGTGAATGTAAATTAATGCTTCTTCCCAAACATTCTTGAGTATAAAAGTCACTTGCAAGACCATTAATTGAAAAGGGGTAGCAAACAGAGCGAAGTGTGACTTAGAATTCTTAGAATGGTGATAAATGATTCTTCTTATGATTTCTTGCCCTGATATACTCTAACATAAATGAATGGGTATAAGATGGGTTGAAAGAGAAAACTGTATTTAAATCAATCAGAATTTTTAATTTAATACATTAAAATCTGTTGCCTTAAACCCTGATTTCACCAACATTCATATACATGTTTGATTGTACTCAAGTGAGTAATTCCATTGATTTCAGTGACATCACTCATGTGGGTAAAGTTATACACATGCATAAATACTTATAGGATAAAGGCTGACACAATAATTGATATTAAAAATGACAAATTCAGTATAATGATCACACTACTGAAAATAAATAGTGAAGATGAAATACTTTGTTTAAACAAGTATAATTAACAGAAAGGAATATTGGGGAATTATTTTTAAAAGGAGGTAAATGCGTACATGTTTAAATATCTTTGTTTCCCCAAATCCTAAGGTCCCTATTTAATCTTTTCCCCAGATATCTAACAAGTCATATTTGAGGAAAATGGAATATTAGAGAATATAATTCATACCAGAACTATATAGCATAAGTAAATGAACAATAAAAATGATAAATTGGGCAATAGAAAAGATTACAGAAATAATGCTTTCACATATTGGGCATTCATTAAATTGACTTTCCAGGGTAATTACTTTAACATTTCTACCTCTGATTCAGCACAGACCTTTGGATCATTAAACTAGATAGTAAATGTTACACATTTTCAAGACCGGCTCTTACAGACTTCTTTCCCAGAAATTTGAAAGCCATGTCAAAGCTATTTGCAGGTGGGAACTACTCAGAGCTGAATTTCTTTGCAAGTCCAAATTTATTAGACTGGAAATTCAATTCACCAAGGTCATTTTTCCGTTTCAAACTGTTCCTTTTAGGTAGACTAATATTATTAACTCCAGTGCAAGGACATAGAAAGGGCAATCTCCATGACTCTAGAATAAGACCAATTTAATATAGTAGAAATGGTAACAGATTAAACTAAAAAGTATTATTCTCATTTATTTTATTTATATTCTGGTAGCAGCTAGAGGGCCTCCAAGGAGGTTGGGCCCTATTGAATGCAGCACTATATCACCAGAAAATAAGAAGCAGTTCCCACACCCAGAGAATTTACACAGGTTTCTCATCATTAGAATCTGGTGGGAAAGGCTATTTGGTAGGGGGCAACAGAGAAAAACACCCACAATGCCACACCAAGCCACACCACAACTGCTTAATCACTTTGTTTTACCAGCCCACAGGAGAGAATGGAAACATCAGGTACCTGACCTACAACTCCCATTAAACAGTACAGCACTGTAAAGAAATGATTTTTTATTTGAACTGACCCAAAACAAAATATTTTGGATCAGGTCAATAAAATGAAATGAAACTTTTGAATCAGGAATACTGACATCTTCATTTTGATCAAAAATTCAGAAAAGAGCTCCTCATTCTGTGAAAAAAAATGTTTTGGGTCCCAATTTGGGATAAAACCAGATATTGAAATACCAGAATTTAGTTTGAGGCAAACACTTAAATTTTTGCTCAGATCTCATGCTCAGGTGGACTATTCTTGTGGTGTTTCTGGCTTGGCAGGAATTAGAAAATATCACAAATCCTAATATAGTGGCTGTTATAAAGATATTTATTTAGTTCTATAGGTATTTATCCTGCAAAGACAGAGTTAAGTCAATGCATAAGCCTACAACAAGGCTTATGCATAAGTTGTTTAATTTAAAATTGAAATAAGAATATTTCTTTATAGGTTATTTTCAGGATCCTGGTGTTTTTTCAGTTTTATTCAACTATTTAAATTTAAAATTAATTGTGAAAAACTTATTTTTTATCTTAACTACTATTTTCACATTTATTATTTAAAAATTAGGTAATTCTGGTAGGCTCATGGACCTACCATGCTCTAAGGCCATGTCTATACTAGGAAACTATTTTGAAATAACTAAATTTGGCTTAACTCCCATTTTACAAAATTGAAATAGTGTGTCCCCACAATGGGGAAGCCTCAAAATTAGTCCGAGGAAGGTTCCATTAATGTGGATGTGTTACCTTGATTTAGAGCCCCAGGAAGCACTGGGGAGTAATTAGATTGAATTACTCTGGAAAGTAATTATTTTGAAATAGCAGCATCGGAGCACCCACACTACTGCTAATTCAAAATAACTATTTCAAAATTAGCATTATTCCCAAGAAAAGCAGGAGTACATATTTCATTATAAGCGGCCCCTTATTTCAAAATAACAGGCTTGGTAGTGTGGACACTCTGCTTATAAATTCGACGTAAGGGGAGTTATTTCAAACGCTACAGTAGGCTTTCCAGACTGCCCAACAAGCAGCAAGGTGGAGTAATATACTACCTAAAGGTGGCAGAATTAGCCCCTAGGTAAACATTCATTAGCATTTGACCATATCTATTGCAAATGTTAAGCTCCAGTTTAAACGTTCTTAGTGATATATAATTTGAAAGAGTAGTGGTTCTACAATAATTTGCAAGGAACTGTTCTAATTTAATAGTCACAGAAATGTATCTCAGCATGTCAAGAACGTATATGGAAAGAGTGATTGGGAGTTATGACAAAATATGTATTCAGGTCATTTGTATTTGCATGAACTTGGTTTCAGACAGCTACTTATGCACTATGAATGCTGTGTTTTGAATTTATATTTTTGTCATGTTTGCTGATAAAGAATAGTGCTGCAACTGAATCTTTCTTTATATGATGTTCTGTCCATAATAAATGTGGTCATTTCATATGTCTGTAACTAAAGGAAACTGCAGCTATTGTCACAGAGTTAAGCTCTACTTTCATGGTAAAGTGATTGATTTCATTTTCAGTGTTTCACCTTTCTCCCTATTTTGTTAGTGGCCTGCTGGAAGAAATATTTAAAACCGTCATTAATTAACTCCAATGGCTGGTGAAATGAAAATGGTTGGTTTTGTTTGGAATTATTGACAAAATATGAACTACCCCAATTTTTTGTCCCCAAAAAATCATTGCAAACATACAGTCTATGAACATGTTGCATTTAATATTACAGCTTTGTGAAATAAACCAAGAGCAACTTTTCTTTCAATATGTCATACTGTCTAGAGCGGCTCAGACTGCTTCAGGGCAGACTGTCAAATAAAGGGCAGAGACCCCAAACCAGTGGTGTGTTCTATAATTAAATCTCAGCAAGGCAGTAACAAATGTGAACTCCTGCATCACTATAACAGTCATGGAGTCACAGATAGTCCCACTTAGGCCCTCGAGTCTATCTTGCCACCCAGACAAACTGAATTTAGTGATAAATGGTCACTAATATTAAAAATCACACCTCCTTCAGGCATTTGGTGAAGGTAGAACTGGGGGGAGGTGAGCCCCCAGCCCCACCCCCAGCCCTTCCACTGAGGTCCTGCTCCCACACAGGAGCCAAGCTGCCTCCCCCCGACACACACCACCGTGGGGAGGAGAAGAGGGGTAGTTACGCGCACACACACCGCAGCCTCCCCAGTCCCAGCGCACAGGGAGGGTGGGCAGTGGGTGGCCACAGCCTCTTTGGTCAGGCATACTGGGAGGGCAGGTGCTGGGGGCAGCAACACTCGAATCCCAGAAGGCATTCTGGGGGATGGAGTGTGGGCAGGGCCAGGCTGGCAGTTTGGGAAGACAAAGCCTTCCTCTGCCTATTATACCAGACACCCATGTTCCACTCCCAAGAGACCAGTCACTTACCCCAGAGTAGTTCAGACCCTGGATCTTATACCAAAGACAAGACATGTAGCCAATCCCATAACAAACTATCTAAAGGTTTATTAATCAGGAAGAAGGAATTAGTTATTTACAGCTTAAAGCAAGCAAACATATACCCAAAAAATGAGTTACCATCTAAATCCTAAGAGTGACAGAGTTGTAGAGATCTGTCAATTCATAGTGTCTTTCAGGGAGCACACAGGAGGCAGGATCTCTGGCTTTAGTTCAGAGTCTTTGGGTCTGTCAGAATTCAAACGGCCCCCAGAATGACCTTCTTTGCATATAGTACTTCCCAGGTGTGATAGGGCCATTCACCAACCCTTTATATTTCTCTGTGTTTACAGTACTTGTCATGCCAACCCAGGTTCACCATGAGAATGAAGGGCCCTAGGTCACCATATAGTCTGGTTAATTGACACTCTTCAACAACATATGCCATTGTTTGATGGAGACCACATGTGTAGAGGTTGGCTGCACGTATTCCTTGGTCAGTATAGAACATGTTCATCAGAGTCTAATGGTGACATGACAAGTCAAATCCTAGTGGCTAAACAGTCAGATCGGTGATAAGGAAACCATTCCAAATATTTTAGCCACATATCACACCACAGGGTCACTGCTGACATTCCTCTTGGGTAGATGAGGCCACAGTGGATATGTCAATGTAAATCATGCTCTGGGATGACTAAAGATGTCCCTGTAGAGTAGGAGACAGGTATTGGCACATAGTTTTCTCATAGTGTGGGTGTAGACACTCTGAGCATGTCTACACAGCAAGGCAAAAGTCGAATTAAGCTGTGCATCTTGAGCTACATCAATTGTGTAGCTTAAGTCGAAATAGCTTATTTCTGCTTTTGGTGCTGTCTACACAGCAGAAAGTCAAAGGAAGAACACTCTTCCTTCGACTTCCCTTACTCCTCGTAAAATGAGGGTTACAGGAGTTGGAGTAAGAAGTCCTTCAGTTCACCATTATGGCTTAGAGTCTAGACACGTTCTTTGTTATTAATGCCTCTGTGTAGACGTACCCTCTGTGACTAATGTGTACAGGGGCTATGTTGCTCAGAACTGGTAGATGTGTAATAGGAGTGGGACAGAAGGGTGCCTGTGGTAATACAAATGGTCAAGTTCATTGATTTCGTATGAATTAAATGTCACCATGCAGGGGCCTGGAATTTTGCTGAGGAATCCTTTGTATTGTGATGTTCCATCTGATTTTCCCTAATTGATGGGAAATGGAGTGGGAGCAAGGAGAAGTATTTCTGTGCCTGAGTTCAGAAGTTCAGAGCAAGTATTTTCAAAGTTAACAGCAAAAGTTACATTTTTACAATATGGGATGCAATTTTTATAGTATGCCGATGAGATTAAAGTCTAAAGACTAAATACTTCTAATAATTATTATAATACTAATAACTATTTTGAGCAACACTAACATACAGGTAAACTGGTCTGGTCTCCAACTGTAAGTTTGTCTGTTGTTAGCTAATGCCTAAGCCCTAGTCTATACTAGGGAATTATTTTGGAATAACCCCTCCCCCCTTATTTCGAAATAACAAGCAGAACATCCACACTACCAAGCCCATTATTTCAAAATAAAGGGCTGGTTATTTTGAAATCTGTACTCTTGCTTTCCTCAGGGAGAAATACTTATTTCAAAATTCTTATTTGGAAATAGTGTTAGTGTGGATGATCCGGTGCTGTTAATTCAAAATATTTGGCCTCCAGAGACCTTTCCCATATGCACTTGTGGCTGCTCTGGCCACACATGCCAGTTCTACTGCTCCCCATCTCCTGTGGAACTTAAAGCTGCAGGAAAAGGGCTTTTGGTACATGGAGAGCTTTTCCAGCCCCATGCCATACAGCCTCAACAGATAGAGCCATGGAATACCCCTCTGACCCCTCCCCCGCCCCCCCCGCAACTGCCAGCACTCCCACAACACCCTTGGCTGTCATTGGCCAGGGACATAGGAGAACTCTGGCTTGGACTCCTCACCCTGGAGCCAGTCCCCTCCCTCCAAGGTTGGGGAGGGACGAACCCAGGGAAGGTATTTCAGGTAAGTTCTATGACTTTCCCTATGGATACACAGGGACAGGCTACAGGCTGCAAGGGGCTGCGTGCTCCTCACTCAGCCTACTCGGCCTCAGGGGCTGCACAACAGCCTGTGCATGTGGATGCACATGAAGTGCCAGTCTGGAGCACTTAGCTTCATGATGGTCTGACACAGGAACCCCTTTATCCTTACTCCAGCCTCTGTGGTGGGACACCTTCCTACAACAAGCCACTATGAAGGAGGCTGGGGTCATGGAAACACACAGCAGTGCCACACATGCCACAGGCACTTGCACTCAGGCAGCATCCACTCGGTGGAGACTGATTCCCTGCATGGGAACCTGCTAAGGGAGGAAGTGGAGGTGAGCCCAGTAGCACTCTCTCCAGCCAGAGGCCTCGGCTGCTCACACACATCTCCCCCAACATACCCCTACCTCCTCCGTGGGCAGGGATAGAAGTTCTCTCCATGCAGGATGCTACCAGTGCCAGACCAGGCATGTGTGGAACACAGAAGAAAACCTAGCTGCACCATCCCTGCCTCCTTTCCCCCAGACTTTAGGCCTGGGACCACCTTCCAATGTCTGCTTGTTCCCAGGCCATGGGTGCAGTGATGCTCCCCTGGGATGTCTCCCCTGAAGGAAAGTGCCCGCTGTATAGGCAACATATGGCCTTCCTCGAAGCACAATGCCATCATCTAATCCGAGAGCTTTGGTGTCGGCTCAGAGACTAGGGCTGGGCTTCATACACAGTGCCTCCTGTGATGACTGCACCTGTAACTTTTCTTCACAGCTGGGCCAGCTGCAAGCACAGCATGTCCACCACCTCCCATGCCATCGTCCCAACTCCGCAGGATCCACCAGAGCAAACGGACCCAGAAAGACCTGATGGGGGTTGAGGAGGAGTGCTGGAAGTGGGTGGCTAACAGGGAGGAGTGCTGAGCTGACTGGGAGAGAGGGGGTATGTCTACACTACCACCCTAGTTCGAACTAGGGTGGTTAATGTAGGCATTCGAAGTTGCAAATGAAGCCCGGGATTTAAATATCCTGGGCTTCATTTGCATCTTGCCGGGTGGGTGCCATTTTTAATTCCCCTTAGGTCGAACTCCGTGCCCGCGGCTACACACAGCACGGAGTAGGTAGTTCAAATTAGGATCTCTAATTTGAACTACCGGTACACCTCATTCCACAAGGAGTAACGGTAGTTCGAATTAGAGATCCTAATTCAAACTACTTACTCCGTGCCGCGTGTAGCTGCGGGCACGGAGTTCGACCTAAGGGGATTTAAAAATGGTGCCCGCCCGGCAAGATGCAAATGAAGCCCGGGATATTTAAATCCCGGGCTTCATTTGCAACTTCGAATGCCTACATTAACCACCCTAGTTCGAACTAGGGTGGTAGTGTAGACATACCCAGGAAGACCACCTGGGACCAGCTAGCTCTCCAGCATGAGGCCATGTGCCCCTCCATCACCTTGGTGATGGAGCGCATGGTCTTGTGCATGGAGCAGGCCACCAGCCATCTCCCGGCCCTCCTCCCCATGGCTTCCCTTCCAAGCCTCCCCAGGGGCTGCCAGGGCCCCTGGTCACTGGGTGGTGAGACCTCTTGGGCAACTGAAGCCTCCCATGCTGACTGAGGCAGGTGCTGCTCCCAACCCCATCTCTGGGCCCCATCTCCCAGCATCCCCCCCCCCCCGCCATTTCAGGTTCTTTCCCCAGTCCCGCTCCTCTTGTATGTCCCCTAAATAAACAGACTTGCTTTTTCAAACAAAACAGGCTTTTTTATTTGCTCTGCAGGGGAGGGAGGAAGGTGAGAAGGGAGGGCAGGGAAAGCGAGAGGGGAGGAAAGGCACATGGGGAATGCAGGGACCCCTTATGGAGAGACACAGGGGAGAGTCTCACAGTGGGCCTCACGGCCTCTCTGCACAGCCGCTTGATGTGCTTGTTGAATAGCACTGGTGTATGGCTGCTTGTAAGCCCTGGTCAGCTGTTCAGTCTCTGTCTCCCGCCCTGGCAGGAAAGTCTCCCCCTTGCTTTCTCAGAGGTTGTGGAGAACACAGTAGGCCGCCACCACAAAGGGGATGTTGTGCTCACTGAGGTCCAGGTGGGCAAGGAGACTCCTGAACATCTCCTTTAAGTGGCCGAACGCACACTCCACCACCATGCAGCACCTGCTCAGCCTGGCATTGAAGTGCTCCTTGGTGGGATCCAGGCTGCCCATGTAGGACTTCGTAAGTCAGGGGAGCAAAGTGTAGGCTGCATCGCCCAGGATGCAGATGGGCATGTCCCGACCCTGATGGTGCGGTCGTGGAAAAAAATTCTGGCATGCATATTTTGGAAGAGTCAGGAGTTCCAGAAGATGTGAGCATTATGCGCCTTCCCTGACCAGCAGACATTGATGTCAGTAAAGTGTCTTTTGTGGTCCATAAGGGCCTGCAGCACTATGGAGAAGTGTCCCTTTCTTTTTATGTAGTCCAAGGCATGGTGTTCATGGGCCAGTATGGAGATTGAGTACCATCTATGGCCCCCACACAGTTGGGGAAGCCCATGGCCGCAAAGCCATTCATGATAGGTTTGATGTTGCCCAGAGCGATGATCCTCCGCAGCAAGATGTTGTTGATGGCCTTGACTATCTGCAGCAGACCATGGATTTCCCCATGTTGAACTGATTCCCGATGGAGTGGTAGCTATCCAGCGTAGTGAGCTTCAACAGGGTAATGGCCACATGCTTCTGCAGGGTGGTGGTGGGTGGTGGTTGGGTGTCCTGTCACTGAGGGCAGGGGTAAGCCACTCGCAGAGCTCCAGGAAGGTGGCTTTCTGTATGCAGAAGTTCTGCAGCCACTGCTGGTCATCCCATTGCTGCAGGATGATGTGATCCCACCAGTCCAAACTGGTCTCCCTCTGCCAGAAGCAGCATTCAGTGGTGTCCTGGGGATTGAGGGGCATTTGCAGCAGCGGGAGTGCTAGGACCTAAGTGAAGAGGTCCTCTGGTTCGGGCTGATCATTGTCCTGCTGGAGCAGCACATCAGTGGTGTGGATGAACTCTGCCATGAGGTGCAGCACAAGGCCCGTGAGCCTGGTACTTCTTTGCAGCAGCTCCAACTCCATGTTGTAAGTGCTGTGGCATCCTCAAGGGCAACCAGAGCACACTGCATTGGTTTGATGTCCTGCGAAGGGGGAGGCAGTAGAGGAGTGGCATGTGAGACGCAGCCTGAGAGAGGAGCCCCTGAAAGCACAGATCACAGCTTGCCTGACCAAGGGTGTGTCTAGACTACACCTCTCTGTTGACAGAAAGAGATGTAGATTAGGCACATTGACATTGCTAATGAAGCAGGGATTTAAATATCCCGCGCTTCATTAGCATAAACATAGCCACCGCTTTTTTTGAAATGGAGCTTTTTTGAAAAAAACGGCAGTCTAGACGCGGATCTGTCGAAAATAAACCCTTTTTCAACAGATCCTGTAAACCTCATTTTTTGAGGAATACAGGATCTGTCGAAAAGGGGTTTATTTTCGACAGATCTATGTCTAGACTGCTGGGGGGTTTTTCGAAAAAGCTCCATTTCGAAAAAAGCGGCAGTCATGTTTATGCTAATGAAGTGAGGGATATTTAAATCCCTGCTTCATTAACAATTTCAATGTGCTTGATTTGCATCCCTCTGTGGACACTAGATGTAGCCTAAGTGTCCACTCTCCTGGTTCCCTCCCTGGAGTGCTTCCAGGGGCTCTAAATCCAAGGCAGGCTCCAATTAGTGTGGACACACTATTTTGAAAAAATTCTAACTAATTTTGATGCTCCCATGTAGTGGGGATGCACTATTTCTATTTTGTTATTTCAGGAGTTATTATTTCGATTTTACTTATTTCAGAATTATTTCCTAGTGTAGACATGCCCGAAGTAACACCTGGCAACTGGTCTGCCATCATCAGAGTTAAATGAGAAAAAAATCTAATGTACCCAAGGGTGTATGGGCACATGTAAATGGGGTGCATGCAGACAGTCTAGGGTGGAGTCCTTCAAACTTCTGAAAGCTCATCCCTGATTCAGGTAAAATAAAGCCAGTTATGTTCCCCCTGCAATCATCCCCCTGGTGTAAATGCCTACCCAGCATGAGAGACTATTTAGAATACATGGTGTGGTTCTCCAGAATATATTATGTGCTCTGATATTTTTCATGCTTTGGTGATCAGTGAAATTAACAATCCTGGCTTTTAAAGTATCATTCTTGCCTGCTAAGTGTGCACCTGTTGAAATGAATGGGGCAGTTCACATCTCAAAGCTATTGTTTCAGGCTTTTCACAAACATTGCTATTTCATTAGAACCACATTCTCAATATTGTTCTTTGCAATCATAACAGCTAGGGAAACTCTTTTAAAATGAAAATTGAGACTCTGGATAACAATTGAGAAGCCTGTCTATGTTTCCCCACCTCTTTTCCATGGCTTGTATTGTACCCCCTGAAATGCAAGGACACCCCATACTATGAGAAATACAGCACTAAGATATGGATAAGGTTAGATGAACAACGTTATAAACAAAAAACACACACAAAGATATAAAGAAATACCATTTTACTGCTAAGAAAGGCTGATCACAAGCTCAACAGTGGGAATTTACATAGATCCTCATTCAATTAAACTTTAGAACCCTTTGTTTCATTGCATTGCTCCAGCAACAAACTGCCAAATGCAATCACGGCCTGTGAAAAAGAAGAAAGGGATGGAGGAATGAGTATTTAGGGAAGAAGGACCAGACCTTCAGCAAGTGTAAAGATACATGGCTTTGAAGCCAGTTGCAGCTAGTCCGATTAATACTAGCTAAGAATCTGGCTCCAAATCCTCTGTGTATGTGTGTGTGTGTGGTTTTTTTTAAAGAATAAGAATTATGAAGTGATTTGCTAGGCAGAATGCACTTACCCCTTTAAAACACTGTGTAATATAACAGAAAAAATGAGACACCATTACTGGTGAGTGTGCATCGTGCAAAGAGACCTCTCTCCAAAGTGTAGCATGAGTAATGCAAGGTTACCACAGTAAGTACACATCTCTTATTGGTATCAGAGAAAATAGGTGTGTAAAACCCATGTAATTTGATAGCACATACATCACTGCTGCTCCGGGAGTACTGAATCATAAAGCTATATATTTAGCACAGTAAAAGAATATTCCTCATCTTCTCACGGAGAAAATTCTTCAGAAATGAATGGGGGAAGGGAGAAATATCATATAAATCAAGCACTAAAACAACAGGCAAACTGTAGCATTCCTGCCAAGACTCACTGTACATCCTTTTTAATATAGTGGCATTTTATTTTAAGTGTCCCTCTCTCCTCAGTGTTTTTAGTACCAGTATTAAATTACAGTAGCACTCTTATGGAAGTACAGGCAAGAGTCACATGAATACCAAATACATTCATTCTGATCAGTACTGAATTCCAAATGAGACTAGCTTCCCACCCTTCCCCCTTCTATGTTAACCTTCAAGACAAGTCAACACATTTCAAACATTCTAGTCTTATTTTAATTTGGAAAACAGACTTAAATATACCACAGGCAAGTCAGATCTACTCAAAGCTGTGAGGGATGGGGGTGGGACTGTCACAGCAAGGAGACACTGAGAGAAAGAGGCGAAAATGAAAGCCAGCATCAGCTCCCTGGGGGTCTGCTGTAATCAGCAGACAAATGGTCTGTACTCATAGCATGTATTCATTCTGCAGCAAGGGTCTGCCAACAAGAGCTTTCCTATGCCTGTTTGGAAATACGGTACTAGCCTTTCTCTATTCAAATGCTTTGAAATAAAAAAAAGAACTGCTGACAAACACTGCTTTGGGCATTTGACACTGTTTTTTGATCTAGTTACTCAGACAGTGTAAAACGAACAAATTAGGAATTTACTACAAAAGACTCTCAGTTCTTGCCTTCTAAAGTGTCAAGATTTATAAAAATAAGACTGTTTTTTTCTTTCTCTCTCCCTGAATTGTTTAAAAACAAAAAGTCTCTGCTTTTTACATAGCTAAACTGAGGGTTTTTTTTTTTCATAAGTTATCAGGTTTACTGGTTCACAGACACTAATTAATTTGAAGCAAAATCAGATTTTTAGGGTGGCGGAGTGTTAGAAAGACAGATTCACTGGCATACAAAATATAAACACACGTCTATGCCTACATAGCTACAGTTCTTGCTTTCTCACTCTCACTCTGTGTCTACATATACTTGTGTGTGAGTGGTTTTTTAAAAATATGTATCTCAGCATCTTATGAAGACATTTCTATTATCCTAGGAGGCTAGGACTGCATTGTCAACTTTCTCACTTACCAATATCTTTCCATCACTGAAATATAAATAAATCAATACAATTCACTGATGATGGTGGAACACTAGAATTGTTCTAATTTCAACGATTGTATAGCTTCTTTTTTTTAAAATACTTTTAAATTGTGCTTGACATATTGTACACAGGGCACACCCAAGCTAATATGCACATTACAGGCTTTGATGAGTATCATGTGAAGTGATGTGTGCATGTGGGCAATGTTGGAAAGCCATTCCTTTGACACCGCACCTCATATTAAAAGGGGAGAGTGCGTGAAAACAAGGTAGAGGCTGCTAACACAGAGCCAAAGAGCAGACATCACGCATTAGCCACCAAGATGTGTCATTGAAATTAGATTTCTTTTTCATTCAGTGATCCAGATGGATTTGTTGGTACAATAGTGAACCATTTCTGATAGCTCTACTGCCCTGAAATATAACTGCAGGACAGTGACTACTTAGCCATTGCATTTATTTGTTCTGTCTGTGATCCTGAGTTTGATTTTCAGCCTGCCTTAGAAACTCTATTTCCCCCTCTTTTTGTAACAGTACAATCAAATTGCAATTTGTATTATAATACCTTATCTATGGTTTGGGATGAATGATGCAGCTACAGGTATAACTGTATTTACAATGAGCATTGTTCCCCAATGGTTCAATGTCTGCTGCTAGAGCCCAGGAAAACTTGCAGGTCCACCCTCATCTCATGATCAGGCTTGTGGTGAAGAGAGAGATGCACAAATATTCTGTTCTTTACCCATAGAAGAGACAGCCTTAAAATATGCCACTTAGGGTGCTACAAAATCACTGGGGATTTCAAAAATGTTCCAGGTGAGTAGGTCAATGGAGCAGCTAAAACTGTATGACTTTAATGAATGAGATACTTGCTGTGTCCCACCTCCTCCCTCTCTCTGATGATAAAACTTATGCCCTCACATGTGCACAACAGAAAGGATCTTGTTCTGGATGTGGTTCTTTCATGTGGTGCATATGTATGAACAGAGGCTTGCTCGTCAGGGACAGAGAGGAGGCAGGGCAGAGCAAGGATTGCACATCAGAGGAGTATTTTCTTTTTCATTTTTAAGTGAATGTAGCACTTGTGATAGGTGCTAAGATTGACAGTCCTAAAGACTGTATTCCACTATCTTCAGGAAGGGTACAAAAGAGGAAGTAGAAGTACAAGTTTCCTTTGCAAATCTGCCTCAGTCCTGACCTGGAGAATTTCCTAGCTTTGATAGTAATCAAACACAGGAACAGCTTGCCGAGGGAGATGGTGGACTTCCCATTGTTTGGAATCTCTATAATTAGAATAATATATATTGCTTTAACCCAAACTTCTGGGAGAAATTCTACAGCTTGTGTGCACTGGGGGTTGGGCTGGATGATTGTCATGATCCCTTCTGGCATCTCTGAGTTTTTGAGTGATGCTGATCATTCCCTTCTTAATGACCCACAGAGAGAGAACATGAAGCTCTGCATTGCCCTCAACATACTCATAACAGGAGCAGCTCCGTTTTAGGACAAGTGCTATAATCAGATCTCACGTTTCATTGCTTCATTCAGTCTTAAATCTGCAACGTCCAGGAAAGATTTTTTTTCCCTCTTGAGTCACAATTAGCCAGAAGTATTCAGTGTTGTTTGGTTTGGGTGGGGCGAGGGGAGAGCCTCTGGGATTGGTCACAATTGGACATGGTTTAGACCAGTGCTCTCAGGTGATACAATACATTCTCTTTCCTAGATGCTTGGCTGGTGTGTTTTACCAAAATAATGATGTTGGCACCTAAATTATTAGTACCTAAGATACCTAAAGCTAATTATTGTTCTGATTACCCAATGGAGTGTTTGGGTGATCAAATCACAGCCATCATGACCCCCAGGTTTTACAGGCCAGTTCATCAGCTCCACTAGAACAGTGTCATACCTAAGGAAGAGAGTGCATATAATTTTTCCATCACATTTCCACTGCCATTGCGAGTCCTAGTGAATCAGCTGCTGAGCTCAAGTTGTTCTAATTTGTGCTGGTGGGCGATCAGATGGAGTAAATATTTGGTACAGGATGACAGGTATGCCTCATGCTTTGATTCTGAACACTTATGTCTCTGGCCTGGCCACCACTTTTGAGTCACTGGGAATTTGCGGAGGATTATGTCTCCAGCTCAGCGTATTAGTCATATTCACTCTAACCAATATTGTGTTAAGTGGCTAAACAATTGAGTATGTGAATGTTGCTACTCATCCAGTGATATGTCAGAAGGCTCCTTAGTTGTCTACTACAGATTACTTTAACAGACTACATTTTGCAGCATTGAGTTTAAAACCATCTAGAGGTGCCTTAAAATCTGCACCACAAAGACCGCTGTGTACTTCTGGAATCCCAGAATCGGTGATACATGCAGTGTACTCTGAGGGAGAAATACAAAAAATACTCAAGGGTACTATTAATTTGAAAGAAAAACATAGGTGTAGGACACATAACAGAGGTTACATGTGGTCCAATGATCACCCAATCACCCAAGCATTTGCAACATGGGCTAACCATACATTCCATCAAAAGAATTCTGCTTGTCAGAGATGGTAGTGGGCTGCCTTGAGGGTAAGGGTAATCTGCTTGTAAAAATGTGTCTTCATTTTGATACATGAATAAAGTTCAAATTGTTGATGATAACCAAACCCATCTGTGCCCGCTTCCTAAATCTCTTCTTTCACCTAAGTCTAGCAGCAGACACATACTGTCATCTTGAAACTGCAGCTGAAATAGTCCCTTAGCAAAACACCAGGAGGCTCTTCCACACAGGAGTAAATGCTAAATCACTATGAACCACACTGTCAGTATGGGAACAATGCCACTGAGAAATGATTTGTGAAGTAAAACCTATAGACTATTTCGATTGCAGTTACTGTCCTGTATTCAAGCTCTCCCCCCTTGCATCATGTAATCCAAACACATTTCCAGGGCAGCTGAGAACTAATGAATAAGTCTATGAATATTGAGCGTGCATGAGGATTGACATTTTAAAAGTAAATATTGAAACTTTTCATCTTGATATGCAGTAGCTGCTATAGAATCCAATGTAACTTCTAACAGGTTGTGATGAGTGGTATGTATGTCAGCTCAAGATGAGAGGCTACCACATTGTGAAAAGCAATCCACTGAACATGAGTACCATGCACCATTTAAAAGCCCAAATTCTCCTATGTGGAAGATGACTGACATAAAGGCCAGACATGGCATAAAAAAATAAATTGTCAAACTGAGGGAAACCCTTAGACAAAAAATTGGGAAAAATATGAGAGGCTGCTCAGGCAGCCCAAGAGGAGCAAAGTTCAATGCTGGTAAAAAGGACACTTTAATTTTGTACTTAATTCTACAATCCTCATGCATGCGCAATATTCATAGACTTATTCATTAGTTCTCAGCTGCCCTGGAAATGTGTTTGAATTATTTCAAGTTTGGTCATTTTCCTCTACATATTAACAAACTGGCATCTGCCTAGGGTAACTTTGAATCAGAAATGTTGCATCAACTTCTGCATTGGTCTTTGGTTGTTATCAGACATGATTAAACTGAAAAAGAGTTGGTTTACAATAAGCCTCCCAAATGTTTAGCTTTCTATCACCAAAAAATCATGCTGAGAGAGCTGGGAGAACAGCTTGCCTCTGTGGTATGTTTAAATCCAGCCAAACCCAGGAAGTTCAAAGTTGATTAAAAATTAAAATAAAAAGAAAGTGGACTATTGTGGATTGTTTAAAAAAGATTGTTTTGATTCAGGTTTAGTTTTTAAAAAAGTAAAATAATTTTTATTTTATTTGTACCATTTTCTCCATCCATAATAAATCTATAAACATATTCCTTTTATTTTATGAGTATTTTGATTTTTTTTCACTAAGTAGTAAAAAATTTCACCATACCAAAAGCAAAGGCAAGAAAAGTAACAATGGATGCTATGTATAAATCAAAGCTAAACTGGTATGCAGCAGTTTCCAAGATAGTTCAAATTTGAATCTGGTCATATTTTTTTTGTGTTTGTCTCTCTTTTTATGGATATTTAAAAATTTTTATCTTCCATTAACCCACATTTGGCTCTTTGATGATAAATAACATCTTTCCTTTAAGTATGAATCAAAATCAACATGAACATTGATTAATAATTTCAAGAGGACTACTTCAATAGATAACTTATCCAGCTCATTGTGATTCTATAATCTTTGACATCAAATGTTTAATATGAGCTTCTGAAAGAAAAAACCAGCTACCATTTATTGTCTTTTAGTTCTAGAAAATATTACACATGAACAATAAGTAGTATATTAAATCATTAGCCACAACATGTTTTTGTGGAAAATGTCTCATTCAGATTAATATTAGCTTTTTCTGATTTTTTTTACCTGTCTATATGAGCTTCCCAAATATTTTTGCTTACATATTTCAAGACCAATGAAACTCTCTGATGCACAAGCAATAAACACCAATGCGTTTATTTTATTTGATGTCTTCAAACTATGATTCTTTCTCCTCCTGTGGTAAGTTTCCTATGAATGAATTATTTATTTTTCCATGAGGTTTATATTAAGTTATGGGTTGTGTTGTATATTTCAGTATTTCTTTATAACAAAAGTTACACGCACAATAATAATTATAAGGCGATGTTTGTATCACCTATAAGAATTAAAAGGCCTTCAATTTTCCCTAGGGAGCCTATAGCTGGTATTTTGATTCATTAAGAAGTAATAAATGAGCCTTCAGCAGCAGCAGGAGAAAAGCTGCTATGTGGAAGGAGCAAATTTTCAGGTCTGTTTCTTTTCTTTCTTTTCTCCCTTCCCCCACCTTTTTACACAGCTGAGTCAAGGTTAAAGAGCAGCGGGCAGCATCAAGGCTTTTCAGTCTAATTTTGTGGCTTTCCCCTCTCTCTACTCTCGACATTGATCAGTGCATCAAATGTTTGGTTGTGGAGCAACCATAATGGGTTTTGAACTGTGTGCAGTCATGGAGATTTCTCCAGAGGGCAGAACTCATTCTGCACATGTGACCCTACAGCCCTTTAGCTGTACACTAAGATTGATGCACTGGAAGGATCATTTAAAAATACATTTGATATAATAATATATTATTGCAGCACCCTCTGTTATCCAATTAAAGCACTCACTGTGTAAGTCTTACAAGGAAAAAAATATAGTGAGTTTCTCGCAAATATCTAGTTTAGCATGAAGTGCAAGTATTTAACATGTACAGTTTATTATAGTTTCCAGTTCTGGAAATAGCTACTGTAGCAAGGACTGTGTGCTTTCTCCATCATATCCAAACATTTATTGAAATTCAGAGCAAAACTTTGGAGCAAAAAAAAAAAAAAAAAAATTCAGCTCTAAACAATGATTTAAAATCAGGGTTCAGTCTAGCTAATGGGAACTTATACACACAAATAACTTTAGCGTAGTCTCATTGTGTTCAAACAAGTGATTTAAGGATCTGAGTCAGCCTCCTAGGGCTTAATCTGCACTATTAAAATGAATGGGAGTTTTGCCACTGATTTCAGTGATACAAGGATTGGGACTCTTGTGGGTTAGATCTGCCTGTAGCTACTCCGTTGTCATGACTCGTTAATCTCCTGATCAACACAAGTTAATTTTGAAATAAAAGAATTCTAATTGGTACCAATGTATCCTTTGCATAGAATAGCTCACATGCAGAAATGAATAAAAATTCAAGGAGGTTGAAACTGAAGGGAGAAACTACCAGATCCAGAATGCCATATTAATTTGATAGACTAGTAGCCAAGTCACTGGATGATTAAATCAATTAGAGTCAGGCACCTAAATACCTTTGAGAACCTTTCATAGGTTTAAAACAGGGTAGCTGGAATGAAACCAATGGAGATTTGTTCATTTACACCAACTGAGAAACTGGCCCTTAGATTCTGTTTCTGGTGGTAACACTACTCTGGTCAACTTAATCATATTTAATGGAATGAACTTAAAGTGGTTAGACTGAATTTTTAATGGTACTCCTAACATGGTCAAAGGCTTGGTGTAGGCGGAGCCACAGATAACAGAATCAAAACTAGAGATTCCATAGATGTCACATCATGGAACATATTTTAAAAATAAGTAGGAGGTCCACTTAAGAATGATCATTGCTAGAAATACCTTTCCCCATCATTAATTATGGTATTTTTCATCACCAGGCAAGGTGAATCCTCAAAAATTTTGAAACAGATTGTCATTTGACCACTAATCTGTTCATAGATAACACTGGCAATGTGAATATTGTCTTGTTATGGGTTACCTGTGCAGAGAGCAAGAAGTGGGAAAAATTATCTGGAGGAAAAGATCCATAAAATCAAAGATTCTTCACCAAAGTGTGGGCAGATGAGAGGATATGGAAAATCAAAGCCTCCTTCCTATCTTGCCCATCTATTTTACATTTTATTATAAATTTGGTGTCTTTATGAATCAGAAAGTATTAATCCTACAAAGTCATCCCCTTATCCAGATCATTAATGAAGATGTTGAACAAACTGGCCCTAGGACAGACTCCTGTGGCACTCCACTTGTTACCAACTGCCTACTGGACATCAATACCTGTTGAGCCCGATGATCTAGGCAGCTTTCTATCCATTTTATAGTCCATTCATCCAAGTCATAATTCTTTTAATGTGCTGGCAAGAATACTGTTGGAGACTGTATCAAAAGCTTTTTTGGCTAAAAACAAGGTATTTCATGTCCACTGTTTCCCCCAAAATCCACATATCCACAGAGCCAATGGCAATCAAGCAATTAGGTTGGTCAGGCATGACTTGTCCTTTCACCTTCCTTTCCTCCAAGTGTTTCAAAATGGGATTCCTTGAGGACCTGCTCCTTGATTTTTTCCAGGGACTGGAAAAAAAATTAGGCTGACTGGTCTGTAGTTCCTTGGCTCCTCCTTCCCTTTTTTAAAGATGGGCACTACATTTGTTTTTATCCAGTCATCTGGGACTTCCCCAGATTGCCATGCATTTTCAAAGATAATGGCCAGTGACTCTGCAATCACATCAGTCAACTCTCTAAGCCCCATTGGATGCATTAGATCAAGTCCATGGACTTGTGGATGTCCAGCTTTTCTAAATAGTCTTTGTTCATTCACTAATGAGGGCTGTTCACCTCCTTCCCATACCATGCTGCCCAGTGCAGCAGTCTGGAAGCTGACCTTGTGTGTAAAGACCGAGGCAAAAAAAGCAGTGAGTACTTCGTCTTTTTCCACATCATCTGTCACTAGGTTGCCTTTCCCATTCAGTCAGAGTCCCACACTTCTCCTGACTACCTTCTTGTTGCTAACATACCTGTAGAAACCCTTCTTGTTATCCTTCATATCCCTTGATAGCTGCACCTGCAGTTGTGCTTTGGTCTTCCTGACTACATCTGTGTATGCTCGAGCAATGTTTTTATATTCATCTGTCCAAGGTCCCACTTTTTGTAAGCTTCCTTTTTCTGTTTAAGCTCACCGAAGAGTTCTCTGTTAAGCCAAGCAGGTCGCCTGCCATATTTGCTACTCCTTCTGCACTTGACTTAGATGACCAAATCATTTCACAAAAAGCACTGACACACCACCAGACGGTAATGACTCTCAGCTCACTGCTGCCTTAGACTTGATTCAAACCAGTGACCCAGAACCAAAAGCTCCATAAATCCTTAGCAATTCACTGAGCCATTCAGGGCTTTAGAAAAAAAAAGCATTAAAAAAGGATAACAAACCCAAGTAATTTACAGAATCTAGACCAAATATTATTCTGAGATATTCATGCAAAGTTCACATTCTACTTTCAGCTCCATTGACTTCAACTGGGGTTTCACAGGTGAAGATCAGAGAACTGACCCTTTCCAAATGTAGACATTACAGACAAATGTGTTGTAAAGCAATTCATTTTTAAATGAGTCTTTCCTTCATTTACTCTCCAGGCCTAAGCAAAGAATTCCAATGATTTAAAACATCTTGAACAACCAAAAATCTAGTACTCAACACTCAATATAGGAGGCTGCTTTTTAATGATTTGTTTTAAAATAAAAGCACATTTTAGGTTGATATATATTTTGTCAGAGATCTGAAATATAAGACAACTAAAAGGTTGCCATTTGACTTCAGAAAGAAACTGTGTGTGAGTGAGTAAGGGGAGGCTAGGCTGGCGATTACATAATTGGCAATTTTATTAATGTTGCAAATTATTGTTATTATTATCATCTGTGCCTATATGAAAAAATGAACTCTATTTTCCTTTTACTTTGATGTTATCATGCATGGTTATTCTCATACACTCTGAAATATGTATTAATATTTCTCTTTTAATGATAGTGAGTTCTTTTTACTGCTGCTTTTTTCTAAATTGTCTTCAAAATTTCTGCATTGATAGCAGTGGCTTCTTCCTTCATGTCTAAAGTACAAAACTCCAGCAGGACATTTCAGAATTTGTTTTATTGCTAAAAGTTTGGAGATTTTAGACTCTTAAATGTGATGTTATTTTTAATTCTGGCATTGATTTTTTTTTCATTTTTTAACATTACATTGATTACTAAAGAATTTACATTAGCCGTTAATGCTTTCTCAGATTTATCTGTCCCTCTCTGCTGAAAATTAAGCAGTCTTCTATTTTTTTGGACTTCAAAACCTCATGTTAGATTTCCACACTAATTGCTAAATTAATCATACTTGCCAAGGCTCCATAAAAACATAGTTGTACTTTAGTTTTAGTAGAAAAATGAATAAATTAGTCCACACGAATAGTGATTCCCGTTGGATTTTTAAGGAATTGAGTCCAAGAGATTTAAAGTTCCATTTGGTACCAGTAACAGTCTCTAAAAATTGCATGTCTTGTTTTACAGTCAGAGGTAACAAAGGAAATCCAGCAATTCACTTGATATTTATTTTAGTAAAAGTAAACTACTGACCTCCCTACCTGTTCTATAGACTACTATTAACCTTGTCTGCAAGAGGGTGGTGATTTGAAGAGTTATGATTGTTAATAGCCTTTGAATGCAGCCAGCTCAAGCCATTTACTCTCCAGTGTACAGTATGGCTCAGCCTTTTCCAGATGGGAAAATGATAAGGGGACCAGGAAGATAGCAGGTCATTCTTGGGCAACCACCAGAAAATTGCTGCAAAATGAATCATGCAGGTCTGAGGTGCTTTACCCCCACATTTTTCTGTTTTAATTTATTAAGTCGAACCTTGTTGACATGGAAGTGAATGACGTTGTACAGTGTACTCTAAAAAACTAGCTCAGAGGTTTAGTGCAACAGAGCTTTAGTAGTAAATAATAAAAAAAAAACCCTCTGGAATATTTTCCTTAGCTGCACCTGCCCTATTCTTTTACAGTCATTGGCAGTTAGCTGAAACCCAACTTTAGCATCAAATAAAAAAGACAGTTCTTTGAAATTTTGCATAGACACAGAAATCTGTTGTTAACTATTACCAAAGATGGCAATTCTCAAACTGGAACTTTACTCTGGAGCTATATGTATTTGTTTATCAAATATAATTAACTTATGAAACAGACTCAAAACATTATTGATAACATCGAGGGAGTGCAGTATGATCGGAACAGCATTACAGTCAAGATGTTTAATATCATATTCAAGATCTCTCCTCCCACCCCCAAAAAAGAGAGAAAGGCCAAAGGTAGGAAAACTGCAACAACTTAAGCCGAGCATGGTGCTATCTTCACAGATGGAGGCCAATGGAAGCAACTGCTATGAGTACCAGCGCTGGCTGGAGCCATTCTCAGCATTTGATTTAGCAGCAAATGCCAGAAAATTGATCTCTGGTGCAGTAAGTATAGATGTGGCCTAGGCTCTAGAACTAGCAGATTCCTTCAAATCTGCCAGATGCTCTACACAGAGGCCCTGTGCCCTCATACTGTCTGCCAGAACCCTTTCAGCATAGTTGTCTGTCTCACAAAAATTATAAGATTAGTTTTAGGGTTGATGATTTCACAAGAACACAAGCACTAGAAACTTACATTTTATTGTAAGGAAAACTGAGATTCATATAATCACATAACTCCCAGAGCTTGAGATTTAAGAACATCAAATAGTGTGAGACTTGCAATAAAATTATGAGTGTAATAATCAATAATCTGGTGATGTAGGAGACCATGACTGTCTTAACTCCTTCTTCATGATGTTAGGAAGAAAGATGTGTCACTTCCACACTTTCTTTATCCCTCCCCTTCTTAGGCACAGGTCTTGGACCACCTCCCAAAGAAATCCTTCTGCAGCAGTCAGTGAACGGATGCATGCAACTGTAGAAGTAACTGACTACCCCATACTCATACTCCCACAATCACTGTGTACCTGAGAGAGAGAGTGCCTTTCTGTTTGTGCCCCATTTCTTACTAATTATGTTAGTTATTACAATGACTGTTTTTGACAAGAAAAACTATTCAATCATTAACTTGCACTGAGAAGTGAAATGAAATGTGCATCAGTAGCTGATGCTTAGAAACTGCATTTTACACTAGAACTGAGATGGTTGGCCTTTCAATGGTGTATCTAAAAGCAGGGTGATTTTGGGAAACTTCTGCCCCTGGAAAGTTGCATTAAATTATCTATCTCATATTAATATATGGTAAAAATCCCTTTTGCTAATAATGCTGTCACATTTGTGCAAGATGAAGATGGTTGTCTCACCCACACAGTGGATAGGATGACACTTTAATTGGAAAATGACATTGTTGGGAACATTTATGAATATTTTATTATCTCTCCACTCCCCCAACTCTTTATATTTCCCCATTCATTATTGTATTTATTATTTCTTAAGAAAAGACATTATGCTCAGTAATGTATAAAGGAGGATACAGTCTGTGCCCTCAAGACCTTATAATACAACATACAGACAAAACTGAAAGCAAGCAATGGTCCCATTCTACTCAGCTCACAGTAAATGCACACTGGATAGGTGCCAAACTTTCTCCTCTACTGAGTTTGCCTTTATTGAGAACTTCACTAATAATAATAATAATAATAATAATAATTGAAGCCTAAGGCTCTCTCTTACTCCTTTCCAACCCCTCCTCCCCCAGGGTTTATTAGATTTTTTCATCTCTTCTCTAGTTCCTTCTGCCTCAGGTAAATACCCAATCTTTTTATGCCATGTAAATGGAGTTAAAACAGAGTCCATATTGTTCTTACATTGTCACAGATCTGAGTGATACCTCTTCCTGCCGCCCACTAGGAGTCTGTGAGGGGAATCTAAGCCTTTAAGCCCTGGAGCCTTAATTGAGTCCATTCATGCCCCCAGTCTTGGAATCCGTTGGCACACTCTCCGGTACAGACTTTCTCTAGCACCTCTGCCTTTGAGTTTTGGAACGCATCCCGCACAGTACTGAGCCTACAGATACCCCAATACTTAAGCAAACCCCTCACCCTGAACTCCATTCCAAGGGTGTAAAGCTTCTGCTTTACAGTTTAAATTCGCTCATGAGCACGCAGTAGTTGGGAAGCAGACAGCGCATACACACTTTGCATAGTCTGACAACTTCATACCCTTTCTTTGCGGAAAATTCATTCTTTTTCTTTGCTTTGCTTATATTGTTTATTTAGGACATTTTAACAAGTTAACAAATCTTTGTCATGTAAATCCCTGAAACAAAACAATCATTGCAATGGTTAGCTTTTCTTTAGAGACATTGTATGGTAAAATAGTCATCAGAGCTTTCTAGTTAAAAGTCTGAGCATCGTTACAACACCAATGTCATTTCTATTAATTTTATTGCATCAAGTGAATCTCTCTATGTACATAATTAACAAGCCAGCTATTTCTGTTCTTAATGAATCCAGACTGATCTGGATTTATCTAAGATGAGAGCACAGACTGCAAGTGGCTTGCTTGTATTTTTGCTAAAGCTGTTATTATGACTTAACAAAAGAAATATTTGCCTACACGAACTGTGTATGGTAAGTTCTCTTCCATCTTCAAGGAGAATAACCACAATAGCTGTTTTCATAGGTTGTGGAAGTTTCTCCCCTAAAAGAATGGCATTGATGGTACATCTGAAAGGACCTGTTAATAATTCCTTAATCATCTTGCAAACTTCAACTAGGAAGTCATTAGGTCCTGGAGTTTTATACTTTTCATACTTTCTATTGCCTCTAGGATTTCTTCATCTAAAGATGTTTATCTTTGACAAACCTACTACTTCCAAATATTTTTGAATAACTTCAGAGCTTAGAGTATCAGAGGCACAGAGCTTTTTATAATGAAGAGCTAATTCACTTATTGTTCTTAATTGCCCTTTACAATTTCAAGACAATAGCCTACGACTTATTTCTTTTTCATAAAATATCTGCTTTGTATACCTAAAGGATTTTTCAATGTCATCTGCCTACATATTTGACTTCCCTCTAATATTAGTTAATTGTTGATGTGTTTTTTCTAAAGCTGTGATTTTATCAGTGTCCTGTAACCCTTGTAGGTCATGTTCTAGTTTTAATTTTCCTTGAGCTATTTCTCCTTTTTTTCAGCTGAAATACTGCTAACCAACTGACCCCTAAATACTACTTTACTTACCTCCCAAAGAAGCATCTTCTTATATTGTCTGGGTCATTTAATTACAAGTATTGAACAATGTCCTCTTTAATTGCTGCAACCCAATCTTTGTCTTGGAGAAGAAAGCAGTTCATTTGCCAGGAAGGTGAACTTTGGGACCCAACCCAGTTATCAAATCTTACTTCCACTGATGCATGATCTGACCATGTAATGTTGCCAATTTCTACATATCTCATCACTTCATTAAGAATTTATTAGAGATTAACATTAAATCAATTCTAGTATATAACAGATGAGGATGTGAGTAAGATATGTAATCTCTTCCCCTGGGTGCAATTCCCTCCTTCAATCTAAAAGATTGAATCTTTAACACAGACAAGTCAGTGCTGTACCTATCGCCCATGTCTTTTTTCTCTCACTTCTGTCCCAGTAAGAACTTGCTGTCCAACTGAAGTTCCTCCAAATATAATTTCCTCTTCCCCAAAGTGTGTCATTGTTTTAATGAAGTCCTTTAAAACAGGCGTTTTTTGGGTTTTTTTGCTTTTGGTTTGGCGCATATGCTGAAGCACCCATTATTAATAGCCCAGCAATTGTGCCCTTCAGCATAGATTGTCCCTCTTATCTTTGCTTTGATCTTTAATCTGAAAAGGTATGTGTTTAGCAGATGTGACGCCAACTCTTCTTTTCTTTATCTGAAGAAAAATATATCTGTTGAAACCAGTTATCTTTCATGCCAATAATTGGCCACTCTTGAAAATGAGACTTTTAATGTAGAATAATCTGATAGTATATAGCCTTTTGACATTCAAAGATGTCACTGTAAGAGAGAGATTGAGAGCAACCATTCAGTTTATTAAAAACCTGAAATTGTAATTGTTAGTTGTTTGTTGTGCTGATTGTGTTGCCACTGCTTCCCATGTTTCTAAATATTTTGCACTCACTGCTGTGTGCCTGAAAATAGCTTGTTTTTTGTTTGTGACCTTCCATTTCTATTTATTGCATTAATTCCACTTGTCGCCCCATTTCCCTTCCTTCTTCTGCATTTCCCTTACTTTAAATCCACAAATGAAATAGCAACATAACCTGCAAAACAGTCCCCACGCTACTGACATTTGCTGAACTGAACCTTAACCTATGTACTCTGTACACAAGCACTAGGACTCCTTCTCTTGCAATCCAAAACCAGTTCATCTCCACTTAACTTAACTCTCAGGACAGATTGCCATATGATGATTTGAGTTTTGGGGAAAGTATGCAAAGAATCCCTAAAGGCTCTTCCATGCCTCTCTCTATTTTCTCCAATCTCCTCCAACTTTGAAATCTCCCCCAGACGCCACACTTCCTTTTTATTGCTTTTTTTCTCCCTCTATATTTCAAAACTCAGTTGTTACTGATCACCCAATTAAAGTAAACTTCATTCTGTTTTCCTCATAACATTAACATAGTTACTGTTTAGCTCTTTATTCCTAGTGATCCCCCAAGAAGCCCCTTCTGATTAGACTTTAGATTGCTGCTTGGCATCTAAATTTTCTTGTTTGACTTCACTTCTGCCATTGCCAGTATGGTCTCTAAAGTCTTTAGTTTTTTTCAATTTCTCTTTTTCCAGGTTTCACCGTGTGGCAAGAGATTTTCTACAGTTTATCAGTAGTCAGTACCTCAGGAAAGTCATCTTAGAAATCTGAGATTTAAATTGATATCCCAAGTGACTAGAGGGAATCCGCTCTACCCATTTAGAGTCTATTAGGGTACGTCTACACAGAAGGGAAAAAGTCAAATTAAGATACGCAGCTTCAGCTACATCAGTTCCAGAGCTGAAGTCAAAATAACTTAATTCGGCTTTTGGCGCTGTCTACACAGCAGGAAATCGAAGGAAGAACACTCTTCCTTCAACTTCCCTTACTCCTCGTAAAATGAGGGTTACAGAACTTGGAGTAAGAAGTCTTCCATCTCAACATTATTTCAAAATAATGGCTTGCTATGTAGTGGCACACTTTGTTGTTTAGAAATAATGCTGCTGTGTAGACGTGCCCTTATTGTATAATACTGATTTTGTAGCTGAATGAGAACTTAAATGGGAATCCCCATCTGCAGTGAATATCTGCCCTCCTGACTGCTGCTATAATTCCTCCAGCTCTCTTTTCTTTTCTTAAAGTCAGGGCAGAGAGGTCATGGAAAATTTGCAACTGGTGACCTTTGAGCATGAGATGTTAATGCTCTCTTGCTTCTTTCATAATTAAATTTTTCTTTGATAAACATGACATTTCACAATTAGGTCTTGGCTTATTTTGATTATGAGGCCCAGGTCAATGAAGCAATGCTATTTGGACTATTTTCACTTTTACCTTTCCAGAGAGATCATCTGTAACAACTCCCATAGTAAAAGTTTTTACATACGATTGTGTTTCCCCTTCAACGTTTTCAGGCAGTGCGTTAATTCTGATATTTTTTCATTCTTGATCTGTTTTCTTTATCATCTCACTTAAGCTACATATCTCTCTTTCTCTCTCTCTCTCTCTCTCGCTGTCTCTCTTTTCTGCTCAGTCAGTGCCACAGGGCCAAGAAGTTCTCTTTCTCTTTCACTTGCTTCTCTTGGGCCATTCTCCAGGGGTGTGCCTATACTTGCATTTGTTTGACAAAACTTTTGTCATTCGTGGATGCTTAACCCACTCTCACCTTTCCCCCTCACAACACCAGTTTTGCCACTGCAAGTTCATGTGGGAACGCGGCTTTGTTGTCAGGAGCGCTCACCTGACAACAAAGCAAAACCTGCTCATTGGGAGTGAAAGTAATAGCATTAACTCATACTGAATTTTTGAAACAGGGCTGTGTTGACACAGTCTTGTTGCTAAAAACCACATAAGTAGACACCCTAGTACTGTGACTCTCTCATCCAAGTCAGCAACTTCCTTCTTTATTTCATGAAGCTTGGTCAACAGATCATCTCTCATGGCTGGAGCCCTGCATCGATGCAAAGTTTGTACCCACATCTGCATCCACTAAAATGATCTGTGGATGCAGATACCCAATGATATCTACACATTTGTAGGGTTTTAGATTCAAAATTTGTATTCACATCCATATCTGCCAAAATGAGCTACAGATATCCATGGATTTGTAGGACTCTGCTCATGGCTTTGAACTCAGAGATCATTTCCAGAATGTCTGCTTTGGTAACCATTTGATTTTAACCATCTCCAACATTTCTACATGATGTGGTTGCCGTGTATTCATTTGGAGTCTGAGGAGTTTTTCCATGTGATGAGCCAGAAACATTCTTCTCAGTGATGTGCCTTTTTAAATTTTCAGCTTTTCTTGGATAAGCCGTTCTCTGAAACTCTGTGCTCTATTTCATCGGGATATTTGGGGGGTTGGTGACCAATGTTCCCTGTAAGCTGTGTGCTTGGGCAGCCACTCAGGAGAGAGACAAATACCACCAAGCTTATTGGCAGAGTGCCCCATAGCTAATTTTTTTTTTTTGGTTGCTACTGGTGGTTCACATCCGTATGTGCCTCAGTGCACATAAACAAATTATTCCACATATGTATGGAAAAACTCCATGCATGGATAGAAAAGAGTAGAGGGTGCATAACTGATGACAAAAGATTGCTATACTATCCCTCAGAGCTCAGGAAGCCATATTGTTCTGGCCCCTTGTGGGTGTCTCTAAGTTTATGTTATTTTATACTTAATCATGTAAAGCACAGGAGAGAACAGCTCATATAAAATATTAAACACCTCCTTGCCTCAGTTTTCTCATCACTGCAGGGTATTCTTTGGTCTGGGGTCCAAGTCCTTTGGATTGACCTGAGTCTTGAGGGCCATGAGGGTTCAGAAGAGCAAGCAGGGGCCCCCGTCCCATGAGACCACTACATGCTGAGTGACCTTTCTCTGTGAAAGCCCCTAACTTAGCCCCCATAACCTTGCCATTTCCTATTCCATTTTTAATCTTCCTGTCTGGCCCCTATCCATGTGTGCTTATCTACTTACTGGTCACTTGGGTCTCTTTTATTCTTGAAGTTTCCACTGCTCTTACCTTGCCCCTCCCTCCAGAGGAATAATTCATGTAATGCCTTAGTTTAACAGGTATATTTCCCCAAAAGATCTTTACTGATGGAGTAGCTAATACCTCAGTGAAAAACATTCCATTAGTGGCAGCTCTGTTTGTCCCATAAATGTGCTGTATTTTTCTTCTTTTGTTCATTATATTCCCATAAGTCTGATATTCTAATTTATAAAGGATGTATCTCTTTTTAATGCTTCTCCCCTCCGCCCCCCACCCCCGGAAAACATACTCCCTTGTGAAATCATAGTGTTTGCTGGGGAAATGCTTATGATGGTGCCTAAAGGGACTATCTAGAAATGGATGAAATTTTCAGATCAGTGCCCAAAAGAGGCAAAGCTAGCTTGATTTTTGAGTTCTGATGCAAAAAATAAACTTGTGTGTGAGTGACACTCTTCTTCCTTCCCCAGGAATCCTTTAGGAGATTATTCTGATCTCATTTACACTGGGGTAAATCAAAAGTACTAAAGTCATTGGCTAATTCTTCAGGGTATATCTACACTTGCCCCCTAGTTCGAACTAGGGAGGCAAATGCATACCGAAGTTGCTAATGAAGCGCAGGATTTAAATATCCCGCGCTTGATTAGCATACTCGCGGCGAGTCACCATTTTAAAAAGCCGGTAGCCCGAATTAACTTGCCGCGTGTAGATGCGGTAGTCCGATCCAAAACCCTTCCCTCGAATTAACTGTTACTCCTCATGCAATGAGGAGGTGTGTAGTTATTAACGAAGTTAATACAACCTCTGACAGTTATTAACCTACAACATGGAATGGGGGTTGAGGATTTGGGTTTTTTTCCCTCTTTCTTTTCCATTATTATGTAACCCAGAGGCACTGGGATCACTGAGAAATGGAGAGTGAAGTCTGCTCCACAGCCTTAGCTAGGAGCCAGCTGGCTTTTAGTTCATGGTGTAGAGGCACATGCCTTAGCCCCTAAAACCCCAGGTTCAATCCCTCTTGCCAATGGTCAGGGACCATTGGATTTATAATTATTTTCCTCATCTACGCTTTTTGTAGTGTTATGACTGATGTTATACTGCAGGAGGATAGAAAGCCAGATCCTCATCAGGTATAAACTGATACTATTGGAACTAAACCAGTTTGGACTGGCTGAAGTTGTGGTCTAGTGTGTTTTTCAGAAGGTATAAAGTGGCATCTCTATCTCTTCCTTATGTTCCCAGGTGGGGGAAGGCAGGATCAATTAATTTCCCATCTGTTTTCAACATCTGCTAATACAGCCCCAGACTAAGGAACAACCTTATTACAATACATCTACCTACCAGCAACTGAACTGTTAAACACATGTAATAATACAGTAAAAGCTTTGTTATCCTGCATGTTGGGAGGATAGGAGGTGCCAGTAAGTCAGAAATTCTGGTTAACTAAGAGGGAGGGAGTTTGGGTTGCAGGAGGGTGCTCTGTGCTTGGGTTGGGGCCTAGGAGGGGGATGTAAGGCATAGGCTCTGGGAGAGAGTTTGGGTGTGGGAAGAGTTCAGGGCAGATGGTTAGAGTATCTCACTCACCTCAAGTGGCTCCCTGCAAGCAGCAACATGTCCCTGCTTCTAGGCAGAGGTGTGGCTAAGCAGCTCTGCACACTGTCTCCTCCCTGAGATGCCACCCCAGCAGCTCCCATTGGCTGTGGTTCTAAGCCAATAGGACCTGTGGAGCCAATGCTTGGGATGGAATGGGGTGGGGCCAGTGGAGCTCCCATGGCCATTCCTTCACCTAGGAGTAGCAGGGTCATATTAGCACTCCTTGGAGTGGCATAGATCCAGGTACGGAGCCTGCTGACCCTGTGCCAGCTGGACTGTAAGCCAGATTGTCAATGAAGTTCAGAAATACCAGTCTGTAGAACTTGCATGTTGGTAACGTGCCAGATAACACAGCCTTTACTGTACTGATGCAGTATTTTTTTTTTCAATGTATAAGAACATAAGAACATAAGAACATAAGAACGGCCGTACCGGGTCAGACCAAAGGTCCATCTAGCCCAGTATCCTGTCTGCCGACAGTGGCCAGCACCAGGTGCCCCAGAGGGGGTGGACCGAAGACAATGATCAAGCGCTTTGTCTCCTGCCATCCCTCTCCAGCCTCTGTCAAACAGAGGCCAAGGACACCATTTTATCCCCTGGCTAATAGCCTTTTATGGACCTAACCTCCATGAAATTATCTAGCTTCTCTTTAAACTCTGTTATAGTCCTAGCCTTCACAGCCTCCTCTGGCAAGGAGTTCCACATGCTGACTACACGCTGTGTGAAGAAGAACTTTCTTTTATTAGTTTTAAACCTGCTACCCATTAATTTCATTTGGTGTCCTCTAGTTCTTCTATTTAGGGAACTAATAAATAACTTTTCTTTATCGGCCCTCTCCATACCACTCATGATTTTATACACCTCTATCATATCCCCCCCTCAGTCTCCTCTTTTCTAAACTGAAAAGTCCCAGTCGCTTTAACCTCTCCTCATATGGGACCCGTTCCAAACCCCTAATCAATTTAGTTGCCCTTTTCTGAACCCTTTCCAAGGCCAAAATATCTTTTTTGAGGTGAGGAGACCACATCTGTACACAGTATTCAAGATGTGGGCGTACCATAGTTTTATACAGGGGCAGTAAGATATTCCGGGTCTTATTTTCTATCCCTTTCTTAATAATACCTAGCATCCTATTTGCCTTTTTGACCGCCGCTGCACACTGTGTGGAAGTTTTCAGAGAACTGTCCACGATAACTCCAAGATCTCTTTCCTGATTTGTCGTAGCCAAATTAGCCCCCATCATACTGTACGTATAGTTGGGGTTATTTTTCCCAATGTGCATTACTTTACACTTATCCACATTAAATTTCATTTGCCATTTTGTTGCCCAATCACTCAGTTTGGTGAGATCTTCTTGGAGTCCCTTACAGTCTGCTTCTGTCTTGACTATCCTAAACAGTTTGGTATCATCCGCAAACTTTACCACCTCACTGCTTACCCCTTTCTCCAGATCATTTATGAATAAGTTGAACAGGATTGGTCCTAGGACTGACCCTTGGGGGACACCACTAGTTACCCCTCTCCACTCTGAAAATTTACCATTTATTCCTACCCTTTGTTTCCTGTCTTTTAACCAGTTCTCAATCCAAGAAAGGACCTTCCCTCTTATCCCATGGCCATGTAATTTACACAAGAGCCTTTGGTGAGGGACCTTGTCAAAGGCTTTCTGGAAATCTAAGTATACTATATCTACTGGATCCCCCTTGTCCGCATGTTTGTTAACCCCTTCAAAGAACTCTAATAGATTAGTAAGACAGGATTTCCCTTTACAAAACCCATGTTGACTTTTGTCCAACAAATTATGTTCTTCTACATGCTTCACAATTTTATTCTTTACTATTGTTTCGACTAATTTGCCCGGTACTGAAGTTAGACTTACCGGTCTGTAATTGCCCGGATCGCCTCTAGAGCCCTTTTTAAATATTGGTGTCACGTTGGCTACCTTCCAGTCATTAGGTACGGAAGCCGATTTAAGGGATAGGTTACAAACCACAGATAATAGTTCAGCAATTTCCCATTTGAGTTCTTTTAGAACCCTTGGATGAATGCCATCCGGTCCCGGAGATTTGTTAACATTAAGTTTTTCTATTTGTTCCAAAACCTCCTCTAATGACACCTCAATCCGGGACAGTTCCTCAGATTCATTACCCACAAAGGACGGTGCAGATTTGGGAATCTCCCCAACGTCCTCAGCCGTGAAGACTGAAGCAAAGAAATCATTTAGTTTCTCCGCAATGGCTTTATCGTCCTTGATTGCGCCTTTTATAGTTCGATCGTCTAGGGGACCCACAGGTTTTTTAGCAGGCTTCCTGCTTCTAATGTACTTAAAAAACATTTTGTTATTTCTTTTTGAGTTTTTGGCTAGCTGTTCCTCAAAATCTTTTTTTGCTTTTCTTATTACATTTTTACACTTGATTTGACAGTGTTTATGTTCCTTTCTATTTATCTCACTAGGATTGGACTTCCACTTCTTAAAAGATGCCTTTTTGTCCCTCACTGCTTCTTTTACATGGTGGTTAAGCCACGGTGACTCTTTTTTAGGTCTCTTGCTATGTTTTTTAATTTGGGGTATACATTTAAGTTGGGCCTCTATTATGGTGTCTTTAAGAAGTTTCCATGCAGCTTGCAGGGATTTGGCTCTAGTCACTGTGCCTTTTAATTTCTGTTTAACTAACCTCCTCATTTTTGTGTAATTCCCCTTTTTGAAATTAAATGCCAGGGTGCTGGTCTGCTGAGGTGTTCTTCCCACCACAGGAATGTTGAATGTTATTATATTATGGTCACTATTCCCAAGCGGTCCTGTAACGGTTATTTCCTGGACGTGTTCCTGCGCTCCACTCAGGACTAAATCGAGAATTGCCTCTCCCCTTGTGGGTTCCTGCACTAGCTGCTCCAAGAAGCAGTCATTTAAGCCATTGAGAAATTTTATCTCCGCTTCTCTTCCTGAGGTGACATGTATCCAGTCAATATGGGGGTAATTAAAATCCCCCATTATTATAGAGTTCTTTGTTTTGGTAGCCTCTCTAATCTCCCTCAGCATTTCAATGTCAGTATCCCTGTCCTGGTCAGGTGGTCGGTAATATATCCCTACTGCTAATTTCTTATTTTTGGAGCATGGAATTACTATCCATAGCGATTCTATTGAACATGTTGATTCATTTAATATTTTTATTTCATTTGATTCTACATTATCTTTCACATACAGTGCCACTCCACCACCCACCCGGCCTGCTCTATCCTTTCGATATATTTTATATCCCGGTATGATTGTGTCCCACAGATTTTCCTCATTCCACCAGGTTTCAGTGATGCCTATTATGTCAACCTCCTCATTTAATACTAGGTACTCTAGTTCACCCATCTTATTAGTCAGACTCCTAGCATTTGTGTAGAAGCACTTTAAAAATTTGCCACTGCTTATTTGTCTGCCCTTCCCTGATGCATTGGATTCCTTTGTACACGGTTGTTTGTCTGCTCTGGCCCATGGTTTGCCCTCTCCCCTCCTCTCTTTCTGACTACAGCTTAGAGAATCTCTATCAATGGATTCTCCTCTAAGAGTAGTCTCCCTCCGATTTACGTGCATCTCCACACCAATCGGCTTTCCCCCATCTCTCAGTTTAAAAACTGCTCTACGGCCTTTTTAATGTTTAGTGCCAGCAGTCTGGTTCCACCCTGGTTTAGGTGGAGCCCATCCTTCCTGTATAGGCTCCCCCTCTCCCAAAAGTGTCCCCAGTTCCTAATAAATCCAAACCCCTCTTCCCTACACCATCGTCTCATCCACGCATTGAGATTCTGAATCTCTGCCTGCCTACCCGGCCCTGCGCGTGGAACCGGAAGCATTTCCGAGAACGCCACCATAGAGGTCCTGGATTTCAGTCTCTTTCCTAGCAGCCTAAATTTGGCCTCCAGGACATCTCTCCTACCCTTCCCTACGTCATTGGTACCTACATGTACCACGACCACCGGCTCCTCCCCAGCACTACACATAAGTCTATCTAGATGCCTCGAGAGATCCGCAACCTTCGCACCAGGCAGGCAAGTGACCATACGGTTCTCCCGGTCATCACAAACCCAACTATCTATGTTTCTAACGATCGAATCACCCACTACTAACACCTGCCTCTTCCGAACTGGCTTTCCCTCCCCCTCAGAGGTATCCTCAGTGCGAGAGGATACCGCAACATCCTCTGGGAGGAGGGTCCCAACTACGGGATGGTTTCCCTCTGCTCCCATTGAATGCTCTGTTCCCTTGAGACTTTCATCCTCCTTAAGAGCACTGGGGCTCTCAGACTGGAGGTGGGACAGTACTACAGTGTCCCAGAAAGTCTCATCCACAAATCTCTCTACCTCCCTTAGCTCCTCCAGTTCAGCCACCCTGGCCTCCAAAGCCCGAACTCGGTCTCTGAGGGTCAGGAGCTCCTTGCAACGGGTGCACACATACGCCACCCGCCCACAGGGCAGGTAATCATACATGTTACACTCGACGCAATAAACAGGATAGCCCCCACTCTGCTGCTGGGCTTCTGTCTCCATTTTTCTAATGAACAAGTTTAAGTATAAACTGGGATTCTTTTTAAACCTCTGGAATATAGATTACGATAAGAGTTATGTTTTAAAGAAGGCCAGAAGTCACTAGTGCCCTCTAACCTCCCCCTCTTAACTCCCTCTCCAAACTCCCTGTTAGCAATTCCTGTTCGCAAGCTCCCTGGTCGCTGAGTCACAGGCTTATATAGCTCTGGTAGCCCCTCCCCCTGACTGAGGCTTAGCCAATTAACAGAGGCTTCTAGATTTCAAACCTTTTAGAAGCTCCTTCAAGCAATCAAACAATCAAACCAACCAACCAACCAGATAAACACAAGCTCTGCACACAGCAAATAACTCCCCCACACACAAACACACACTCCAGACAGCCACTTACCACCAGGGTCCCGTTTTTACTCCTCTTTCACCTGGAGAACTCCCTCTCCAAACTCCCTGTTAGCAATTCCTGTTCGCAAGCTCCCTGGTCGCTGAGTCACAGGCTTATATAGCTCTGGTAGCCCCTCCCCCTGACTGAGGCTTAGCCAATTAACAGAGGCTTCTAGATTTCAAACCTTTTAGAAGCTCCTTCAAGCAATCAAACAATCAAACCAACCAACCAACCAGATAAACACAAGCTCTGCACACAGCAAATAACTCCCCCACACACAAACACACACTCCAGACAGCCACTTACCACAAGGGTCCCATTTTTACTCCTCTTTCACCTGGAGAACTCCCTCTCCAAACTCCCTGTTAGCAATTCCTGTTCGCAAGCTCCCTGGTCGCTGAGTCACAGGCTTATATAGCTCTGGTAGCCCCTCCCCCTGACTGAGGCTTAGCCAATTAACAGAGGCTTCTAGATTTCAAACCTTTTAGAAGCTCCTTCAAGCAATCAAACAATCAAACCAACCAACCATCTACAGACTGAACCTCTCTAGTCCAGCACTCTCAGGACCTGACTGGTGCTGAGCCAGAGACTTTGCTGAACCACAGGAAGTCAATATTGTCTAAAAGCATTACCAACACTTCCACTGCTTACTGGGCTCTTAAAAGACATTTAGGGGTAAATTAGAGCTAAATAAGGGTATGTCTACACTAGCTCGTTAGTTCGAGCTAGGTAGGCAAATGAGGGCAACCGGAGTTGCAAATGAAGCCCGGGATTTAAATATCCTGGGCTTCATTTGCATGTTCCCAGGCGCCGCCATTTTTAAATCCCCCTTAGTCTGAACTTCGTGCCCACGGCTACACGCGGCACGGAGTAGGTAGTTCGAATTAGAGATCCTAATTCAAACTACTGTTACTCTTCGTTCCACGAGGAGTAATGGTAGTTCGAATTAGGATCTCTAATTCGAAATACCTATTCCGTGCCGTGTGTAGCCGCGGGCACGGAGTTCGGACTAAGGGGGATTTAAAAATGGCGGCGCCCGGGAACATGCAAATGAAGCCCAGGATATTTAAATCCCGGGCTTCATTTGCAACTCCGGTTGCCCTCATTTGCCTACCTAGCTCGAACTAACGAGCTAATATAGACATACCCTAACAGAACATTGAGAGCCAGAGCTGGTGGCTGTAAACAAACTTTATGGGACCATGGGAAACTTGGCCACAAACATAAGTGGTCATTCAGCTAACTAAAATCATGCTGGATCACAGATGTTGCCAGACCAGAAAATATCAGACTATAGAGGTTCAACATGTATTATAATTGTTTGAGCTTGTACTCACAATCAGCAGATATGTACTGCATGATCTAGTGAGTCTTTTCTATCTTGTGATTCTATAATACAATTTTTTAAAACCAACAAATTTCAAATAGCAATTTTAATCAATGCTCCTCTCCCCAGTATCAAACAAACATAATTCAAATGTGCATTACAGCATACACTTAAGATCAGCAGGCTTGGACATCATCAAACCAAGAGGAAAGCAAATTCTAGGGTCAAGAAACCTACACTTAAAATGTCCTGTTCTCAGTTCCTGGATATGCACATCTTGGAATTGTAAGTTGTAACACAAAAAGAACCAGCTGTGGTAATTCCAAATTTAAGTTTTTCTGAACTTTCCATTCTGCAAAATGTTTCAACATTTTGACTTTTCATCACATTTCAGGACTAAAGCAAATTCTGAAGTACCAGAACTTCCAACAGGGCAGAAATGTCTAATTTTCAGTCAGCTGTAGCAGAAACCAAGCACTACAATAATAAATCAGTAATAGAGAATCAGGAACAACATGGATTTGGGGGAAGGGAAAGGCGGGGAGGGCACATTGAACAGACAATCACAGTGAAGTGGGAGCTAGATGAATGTGCATGAAGCCAGTCTAATTATCTGAGAGTGAAAGGTCATCAAAATCAATTTGCAGCATTATGTACAAAGGTCATTATCAGACACAGATTTTCCATGCCCATTTAAAACACAATAAAAATAAAGAGGCCATTTTAATACCTATGATTAGTAAAGAACAAGACATATCATTGAGCCATCTGTTTAAACATTTGCGCTACCTTAGATTTTATTCAAAACATTGTAAATAATGAGTGGTGTTTTAGCAGTGGTGGGGGAGGTTAATCCTGAAATGTTCTCCATTGGTTTTCAGGATTTATAACACCAACAGAATTGAAAGCACTTCTCTAAAATGACAGGCCTTTAAAATCAATAGTGTAATATTTGTAATTTGTTTCTTTTTTATTAGTGAGCACTTAGTTATTATTTTTATCATCATTTAATGGAATGAGGTAGACTGGAATTCATCCTTTTCTGCTTTTAAGAGAAGTGGTTAAGTTGCTTTCTTATTGGCACAGATGGCCTGAACTGACTTCAACCCCATGTTAAAGCTGCCCCCGTGCAAGCAAATGTACATAGAGATTGCCAACAGACACAAAGCAACTCAGAAACACATACACCCAAAAGGGCATCCAACCTACTAGTGTTGATTCTGAATGTATATTTAATCTTTATGGCGAAATTGCATCCTATCACAGAATTATGGGGCCAGGATAGTCCAATGGGGACATACATCATAGCATTACTTTTTGAAGCTTTCTCTGATGTAAGAAATTTGGAGACAATTGCCTGGCAATCCCATACACGTAGCTGCCTTTGGATCACCATATAAGTAAGGGGTCTCCTATCTGCAGGTGCATCACACAAAAGGTAACATAGTCTGGGACTGCATTATTTTTTGCATGAATTCTATATTGAATTTGCCGTGCACTGGCTCGATATAGGGACCCAGAAAAAGACTTCTACAAGGTTCCATGAAGGGCTGCCATTTCAAGTGGGAGAAATGGATGTGGATGTTGCATGTGGATATTGCAGAAGTCTAGGCCCTTGTTTGTTTGATTTTGAGATCGTATAGACTGGAATTTATTTGTGTTTGACTCGTTCCTGCTTTATCCATATTCTCTTAACTTATGCAACACTTCTCTCAGGTGGAGCCTGCAGCAACCAGAGCTAGGAGTTCCTTTTCAACAATACTAGACCGAATCAGCTCAATCTCCCACCCAGTAACCTAGGACATTATTCACCACACCTAGGCACTTCAGAAAAGAGTACATCCCCACTTGTAAGCACAGTATCCAAGTATTGCAAAGCAACTTTTGATGAAAGAAGTCACCCAATGTTAATTAGGAAAAATGCCATTAGCTGGGTTCATAAACCTAAAACTCTGAGCAGGACACTTAACCCAGAGTGTGTGGGGCAGCGTCTTCTGTCTCATGTTCTCAATTTCTACATCCAAAGTACCTTTACTGTGCCCCCCTTGTGCTTCGCGATCATGATCCACTCACCGTGGTTGTCCACGGATCCATCATTAGGAAGTACATCTGTGTAAGTGCACCTTTCACCTGGTTTCCTCTGCCATCTGAGGATTTGCTATTTTTAGCTGCCTTACCAGCTCTGTTCCTCTCTTCTGGCCACCCTGTCAGCCAATGCTTCTCACTAACTGGCCACCCTGCCAGCTGCTGCTCCTCTTTGCTGCCCACCAGCCAACTACTTGTCACTTTAATGAACCAAGACTGCTGGCTGACTGCTCACCACTTTCAACAGTTGTTCCCACTGTCCCTATATCATTCACCTCCTGCTGTCACCTGTTTCTCTGTTGTGATTTCCATAGGTCAGTCACTTAGTGATTTTTTTTTTTAACTCTGAGCAAGCTGGGCAAAAACACAGCCCCACTATAAGTGATTTTAGCTGTCATAGAAGACTTAACATAACAAAAGGCTTCTAATGAAGCCTAGATAGCACCATCTTTGAACAGTGGGGAGAACAGGGTAAATCAAACTGGGGGAGGGGAACCCTTAGAGAGAATCCACACTTCCTGGCTACGATAATTGTCTCCAACCCTTTTACTTTCAAAGGGGTCTGGCATTCAAGCCCCTGGCTTAAATAGTTCCTTTCAGCTGAGGGATGCCTCCTCCTTTGGGACAGGTTCTGCTCCCCTTTATTTATACAATAAAGACAACAACATTGATAACAGCATTTCAATACTCCTGCATTCAGTATTAAGGTGATGTGTAACCCAGCACCAGCCAAAGTTGACCACTTTGAACAGCACTGCTCAATGTGCTGGATATCTAAGTAAACATATTAGGCAAATATAGTTTGTTCCTGAGGTATCTCTCCCTCCCAGCTATCTCTCAGGGGAGAGTTCATTCAGATCCTGCTTGCGTTGAAAAAATGGGTGTCAAACAGAAATTGTGACTAAGATATTCAGAACATATCAAGGACTTTTTCTCCTATAATCTACAGTCTTGGGGAGAAGAAATAATTGCATATGAATTTTTAATAGTAATAATAATCAGGGCTTAAATATTAAGCAATATACTCCTTGTATTTTTTTTAATTTTCCATATACCCACCCTATGACTCCAAAATTGGCATCAGGAATTGTATTAATTATTGCTTTTGTTCTTTTATTTATAATTACACTGTTTACAGTTGTGCTCACTGTAGCCAGTTGAATTTCCTTATAAAACTCAGGAGGGCTTCTCATGAGGACATGGTAAGCACCCCACAATAGTGTATTTTTTTGTTAATTTGAAGATAAAGCTATCCAGTTCTTTTATTTTACAATTTGTTAATAGTGAAGCAGATTGAAAAGGTGATTGGTTGAATGCACTGGAAATAACAGTAAAGAGCAGGGCAGACACTGAATGATTCTTTTCATATTTCATCTACTAACTAATGTTTGTTTCTCATGTTAGCTGTGTGTATTTTCTGCATTAAGTGTTGTAGAATCCTCTTACAGTGGAATAACCATTTTTCATAACGGCGTTATAACAGCAGACTCACAATGGGGGAAAATAAGTAAGTGTCTTTTCATTTATTATAATAAGAATTGGATAGTGACCTACTACAACTGCATTCTTTTACATAATGATGCATTAAAACTCTCTAGGATTGCCATTCTGTTTCACTTAAAGAAAAGTTTCACTACGCACCTGGTTCCCATGGTAGCCATTAACTTGGCTACCATGGGACCATCTATTTATCTTATTTTAATTATTTGGATTTCTATAATAAAAAGGATCTTTTATCCAAAATGTAATAGCACTTTATCACCAACAATTAAGAGACTGAAACCCCGTTCAAAATACAAAACTCCCCTCTCTGCACACAGGTCCAACCCTCCACTGCTCTCAAGGCACCCTTTGTAACAGCCCACACAAATTGATATACCATGCAGTGTGCCTAGGATACCAGACAAGGGGTTTTGAGACTAGGGCAAATAGTTTGTTGTAGAGCTCAGGGCCCCTTACAGATGCATGTGAATGCAGAGAGTCCTTAACCTTACATAGCCCACACATGGTTTTGGTTAGTGCCCTAATTCTCTTCCAAAAGAAGGTCATTTAATCAGCAGTATGTTAACACAACATAATTCATGGTTTAAGGTTTCATCACCAAGCAGACCTGTTCCTAGAGCTCCTATAGGACCTTTCTGTGTGATACTCTCCATTTTCCTATGCCCAAAGAGTCACTCCCGGCTCATTTATATGCAGGGTGAGGTTTTTCCTTTTTCCTCTGCATTTACATCTAAAAGAAAACTTTGACAGACAGAAAAATGTAAAAATGCATGTACTGGAAAAAATAAATAATAAATACATAAATAAATTACTCTTCTGATCGGGGTGGGTCCATATGCAAACATATAAGATTGGCCATACTGGGTCAGACCAAAGGTCCATCTAGCCGTGTATTGTATTTTCTGACATTAGCCAGTGCCAGGTGCCCCAGAGGGAATGAACTGAAACAAGTATTCATCAAGTGATCCATCCCCTGTTGCCCATTTCCAGCTTCTGGCAAACAGAAGCTAGTGACATCCTCCTTTCCTATTTTGGCTAACAGCCATTGATGGATATTCCCCACATGAACTTATCTAAATCTTATTTTAACTCTGTTATAGTCTTGGCCTTCATAACAACATCTGGCAAGGAGTTCCACATATTGACTATGCATTGTATGAAAAAATACTTCCTTTGTTTGCTTTAAACCTGCTGCCTATTAATTTCATTTGGTGACCCCTAGTTCTTGTGTTATAAGAAGTAAATAGCACTTCCTTTCCTTATTTACTTTCTTCACATTGCTCCTCTTCTGTAGCCTTGTTCTCTCAAACTCATTGGCATATGTCAGTGGCATATTTTCTTGAAATGTACAGGTGCTGAATTTAAATCTCAGCAGCATTTTAATCACAAAACTCAAGACCATTTGGCATTTCTCATATTTTACTTAATTTTTTATAAAATATTTACAGGTTTAGAATATGAAGTGTTGCTTCAATTAAATTATTTATCTCCCGGGATTTAATAAACAACATCAAATTTTTACCATTTTGTCACAAACGCATCGATCCCATAAGCAGCTCCAGTTGGGTGACCCCTCCATTATTTGGAGCCTAAATGAAATCATGGGATTCCACACAGGAGCGGGAGGCAACCCACATGCACCAGACTGCAGGAACAAGTCCAGTTGTTGCTTCCCATTCAATATGAAAACAGAGGGCCAGATTGTGACTCCCTTACTCAAACAGGTGTTCACACTGGATGTCTCACTGTGAACTCATCAATATGAATACACGGTTCCTAATTCAGTCCTCAATTATTTTTACAAGCTGCCACCTCTCTGTGGGCCAGAGGGTTTCAATGGCTCCTTTGAGGTGCTCCTTATTGACATTGAGCAGGCTTTATCTGTCAGATAGAACAGGTAATATCAAATCAGGCAATATCAAAGAAAGTAAAACATCACTAATTTACTATTGATCTTACCAGAAGTTTAACTGTTCCTTAATTACTACCCCATTTCTTCTCCCACCCCAAAAGAAATCATGTTCAGAGAACATGTAGATTGTGTAATGAAGCATCTAAAAGGCAGATAGTAACAAAGTTAAGGATTCTCAGTCAAACTTCACTTGGCCTGTTTCTGCACATACTTTAATACCCAGTTCACATGCTATTTTCCACAAAATACAATATTGATATAAAAATTACTTAGTATATGCCCTAATTTGCCTGATCACTTCCCCTTCCTTTTAACCCATTTGAAACATGTTCTTCCACTCTACAGGGAATAAGTTCTGTGTCTACTGAGATTGGTTTTTACTAGCTATAGTTAGTGTTATATCTCCTCAGACATATTATCAGGCTGACAACAATCCATTGTGTTTCTTTTCTCTGATACAATCTTTGATTCTACTTGGATCAGATCAGGTTTAACACCAGCTCTGACCAAAACAAAGCATTCTGCAAATATTATCTTCAGAGTTTATATTTGTCTTCCTGTTTGAAGAAAAATTAGAAAAGTCCTTCCTTGAAGCAAAAGGTTTTACACAAAAGCTAATTTCACTAGCTTGCTAAGTTTTTGGGTAGGGTCACTGTGCCACTTCCTATACCCTGTTTTCTAATCCTGTTCGAGCTTCCTATCAATTGTTGACGTGAAGTTTGTTGATGAACGTAGCCTGGGAGGACCATAAACTAATTTGTGGAGCAAATAAGAAGCTTATGAAAGCCATGTCATAAACTGTGATTTTCCACCATGTCACACAAGCATCTTAATTTTCAGTTAACTTCATTGCAAAATAAAAAAAACATAGTATTCATTTTCTTCTCCCATTCCATTAGGTTTCAGTGGGCTAGTTCAATAAAAGAATAAAGGAACTCTATTCACTAGAAAACAGTTATTTAGGTACAATAATTTGTACTTTATGTCATATTATAATGGGGAGTGTAAATTTTCCTTTGAACCATATTTTATTAACTTTTTTTTTCCACAGAGTTACATCAAAAGAGTCTATAAATAAATGATGTGCTCTGCCTGCCAGCTCTTACATGCATACCAATTACTTCTATTGGTTTCAGGACACGTAGTCAGTACTTTAAACAACCCAGATAATATTGCAAACTGAAATATTCAACATCTCCATCTTGGTATGCTGTCAGCATGCAGGGAACGATTATAATTGGTAATCAGTTTCACTGCTGGTAAGTTGAGTGGCATGATGCATTTTATATCCATGCTTATGTCAAACTCAATTAACATTCTAACACTGTGTATTTCAAAGACACAGACCTAATCTGAAGGAACAACACATTTTTTATGTTGGAAATTCTTACATTCCATGAAAGGAACTTGAAACACAAATACATTTATTAATACAATAACAGTCTGTTTTAGTTTACAGAAGAAAAAGAAGAACATGTATCTTAAGTTTCAAACACTCATTGTTTCAGAAAACAAAATGATTGGAGGGTTTTTTTCCCCCCTGAATATAATGTTCATTATAAACACCTTGGAATTGAAAAAGGTTAATTCAATTTTAAAAAACTAAAACTATTGAAGCAGGACATTATTTAATAGTCATTCACAAGTATCACAGTGCCTTGACAAGTTCAATATAAAATGAATAGTAATATAAAGTTATAAATAAGAAAAATAATAACATGTAGCATATTGGGGTCAAATCCTAAAACTGATAAAAGGAGATTAAAGCTGCAGTGGACAATGCGGAAATATGGTTCATTTTCCCTAAAACAATTTCCACTCTCACATCAAAATCTTTTGCAGGCTCCATGGTACTCCAGGAGTCCTTAACATCAGTTTATGGCTTGGAATAGCACAGTAGAACAGAGTATCCAAGTTGTAATGGATACACGGTTTGTAGATGTCTAGCTGACACAGACTCACTTCTTATCCAGTAGTGTTCCACCCACTGTTGGTTTCTTGGAGCATTAAGTAGATGGCCAGCGCTTGCCAATCTACATGCTTTGTTGGAGGTGACAGCATTTCTATTGCATGTCTTCCCTGCATGTGTGCTGTTTATGCACTTACTGCATTATTTTCTTCTTTTAATTGTCATGTATGCCCCTCCATATGGCACAGCAGCACTTGGTCTTGAGCTATGTAATAAAGGAACACCCAAGTGAGCTATTTTGTTTCCATTTTTGCAGTAGAATTTTTTAGCACATTATATACCATCTGATAATGCTATTCCTCTGGTAAAAGAAAGAGGAATAGCAGTATGATTCAGAAGACGTGAGATGACAACTGACTTCCATCCTGATTCTCTGCTGAGTCAGATGCACAACCTTATCAGTCATAGGTGCAATTTTAAAAGCTTAGGAATTCAGTTTGATTTCAAATAAAACACCCAAAGATTTAGGTGCTTAGCTATGCATTATCTGAACTATTTGAACCTCTTAAGTATGCAAAATCATCCTGGAAGTTCCAGAGGAACGGTCATTCATAACATTTCTGGGCCAATGGAATTAAGGGGCAATTTTTTTCCCTCCCTTTTCCATCCTTACATGCCAGGCCTAACCACTTCATTTTTTATGGGGCTGTTGGGACAGAACAGAAGCTAGAAGTAATGTTAGTTCCACAGTGGCCTGGGCTGTCTCATATATATAGGAGATGACAGAATTTGACTCACAGTGAAGAATTTCCTCGCAAAAAACAGAGAAGTTCATACTGGTAAAGGATTCACTATAACACTTCCTATATCTGATCTATTTCAAGTTTCCTATCCATCATTGGCATGGAGTATATTGATAATCATGACCCTTTCTCTCTGGAAATAGTGACAAGGCCTCATTTTACATCAAGCTACTTAAAGGTAGTGTGGGATAGGATGGTAAAGCCAGTTCCTGATGGAAGAAACAACAGGAAGACTGGGAACCAGCACTGCTTCCTTATCTGTACCCCCACAAAACTTCTTTTCTCTTTTTTTCCTCTAATTCTCCCCTCCCTCAGAGTTTTATCTAGGTTTGTGACAAGATAAGTTCATAGCAAAGTATAGGGTATAATTTGTATATTGATGACATGCAGTTTGCCATCTTGCTCATTGACCATGAGGGTCTGTTTTCTCCTCTCAGAGTATGATTGGATAATATTGCCAGGATGCATTAGAATTACTTTTTTTAAAAGTCCTGGAATACAGAAACAAATGGGAAAAATTGTTAGACAACTACTTCATTTGTGTGTGTGTGTTCCTTCAAGTCTAGGGAACCTGGAGGCTGCTAGAAAGCTTAGGCAAACAATTCACCATAAAAGTTTATTTCTTGGATGGAGCCTTTCCTCCATTTGCAAATTGTTCTTCAGAGATTGGGATTTTAGCTTTCTTCAGCATTGTTTGACAGGCAAACTTCAGCCTATGGATTTCTTAATTCATTCACTGTAATTTTTCCTGGGAGAATTTGATAGTCACAATTTTGTTTCATAGCTGGAAAAACAGGTAACTAAGTCACATATTACTGCTGCTCTTCCCCAAATGAATTTGGAAGACTTCATTTCTAGCAACAGTATCTTTCTGAAAAAAAAAAATCTGATAGTTAAAGGAATTTTGTTTACATTTCTGGAAATTCATTTTTCATGTATGTAGGACAAAATTAGAAAGGCCAAAACACAAAATGAAATTAAACTAGCTAAAGACATAAAGGGTCTACAAATATATTAGAATGAAGAGGAAGAATAAGGCTAGGGTAGGCCTATTACTCAATGGGGAAAGGAGGGAAATAACAGAAAATTTGGAAATGACAGAAAACACTTTTTTGTTTCAGTTCTCACCAACCAATTTAGTAACATAAGACATCTAACTTAATGAATGCCAGTGAAAATGAGATAAGATCAGAGGCTAAAATAAGGACACAACAAGTTAAAAAATATTTTGATAAGTTAAATGTTTTCAAGACCCCAGGGCATGATGAAATGCATCATGGAAAATGCAAGGATCTGATTAGGGAGATATCTGTGCCATTAGCTATTAGCTTGAAAAGTTCATGGAAAATGGGTGAGATTTCAGAAGACTGGAAAAGGGCAAATAGAGTGCTATCTATAAAAAGGGGAATACAGACAACCCAGGGAATTACAGACCAGTCTGATTAACTTCAGTACCCAGAAGGATAATGGAGCAAATAACTAAGCAGTCAATTTGCAGACACTTAAAAGATAGCAAGGTTATAAGTAACCATCAGCATGGATTTGTAAAGAACAAATCATGTCAACCCAAACTAATAGACCTCTTTAGGAACGTCTACACTACACAGAAGATCGATGCTTCCACAGTCAATCTTCCAGGGTTCAGTTTAGCAGGTGTAGTATAGACCTGCTAGATCGAACTCAAAGGGCACCCCCGTCAGCACAAGTACTCCTGCTTCTCATGAGGAATAAGGGAAGCCGATGGGAACATTTGCTCCTGTCGGCCTCCCGCTATGTGGATGGCACAGAAATGAGATGTAAGAAAGGTTGACTCCAGCTACATCATTTACATATATCTTACTTATATCTTACTTATTTACGCTGCATATTTTACTTCAACTTCACTGTATAGTGTAAACCAGGTTTTTGACAGGGTAACAAGCTTTATGGATGAGGTAAAGAGGCAGATGTGGTATATCTTGACTTTGTAAGGCTTTTGATGTTATTTTGCATGATGTTCTCATAAACAAACTAGGGAAATACACCCTAGATGAAAATCATTCCCAGTTATCGGTGTTAATCATTCCCAGGGTATGTCTAGACTACGGGATTTTTTCAAAAAAAGTGGCCTTTTTTCGAAAAAACTTCCCCTGAATCTAGACTGCTGTTGCGTTTTTTTGAAAGTAAATCAAAAGAACGCGGTATATTTTTTTGACCATGGAAAACCTCGTTTTACAAGGAAGAATGCCTTTTTTTGAAAGTGCTCTTTCAAAAAAAGGTGCTATGTAATACAAACTGTGCTTTTTCGAAAGAGAGCATCCAGACTACCTGGGTGCTCTTTTTCGAAACGTGTCTTGCTTTTTTGAAAGTACTGGTTGTAGTCTAGATGCTCTTTTTCGAAAGAGGCTTTTTCAAAAGTATCTTTCGAAAAAGCCTCTTTCAAAAGAGGCTTGTAGTCTAGACGTAGCCCCAGTTATCAGTGTTTCACAGCCAAGCTAGAAAGGTATATCAAGTGGGACCCTGAAGGAATCTGTTCTGCTCAGTATCTTCATCACTGATTTAGACAGTGGCAGAGAGCAGTGGTGGGCAACCTGTGGCCCGTGGGCTGCATGCAGCCCATAAGGGTAATTTGCTGGTGGGCCACAAGGCTGTTTGTTTACATTGGCTGTTCATAGGCACATCTGCCTCACAGCTTCCCACAGCCACAGTACAGGGTGTGGTGCAACCAAAAGGTTGGCTGTTGTCATGCACTGTAAAGGGATCTTACATGTACTGAGTTTGACTGGTATTGAGTCCATGTTATTACAAACTACTTCTTTCTTTGATTTTTCCCCCCCTTCTATCATGAAAAGGGTCATGGAGATTAATTCTATTTTATTTTTTTACAATTATCAATGACTGAAGCATCATCATGAAAGTAATGGCAGGATATTTTAGAAATACAATTATTTTAAGACAATTTTGAAACAGTAGCATCATATACTAGGGGTGATCAAATTCTGGCTCTCAGGCAACATGTCTCTCTTTTATCAGTGAAGTGCAGCTTGTGGAGCCCCCCAGAACTTCCCATTCTGCACCTACCAAACTGGGGGAAGCTCAGCAGATCTGCCTTGCTGAAGGGTATTGTGGTAGAGGCTTCTGCTGAGTGAGGAAGAGGCAGATCTTGGCTTCTGCCCAGCAGAGAAGGGAGTAACAGGACTTTAAGCAGGAGTAACGCCCTGGCTTTGGCTCTCAAGTTTCTAAAGATGGTTGTATGTGGCTTGGAGGGCCAATAAGTTTGCCCATTTCTGTTATACACCTTAGTTTTGAACTGATTTTTTTTTTTTTTTACCAATTGTGTAAGAAATTTGCAGCCTTATCAATTTTCCTCATCTTTCATTTCCTTTTTGCTTTTATCACTGCCTGAATTCACAAAAATAATAGTCCTTATTAAAACAGTGGAACAGAAAACACTCTATTAGCATCTATGTGGCTTTGATGTTCCAGTGATTTATTTTTTGTGCATCCATTTCAGACCTCTAAAGTTTAAGACATTGATCCATTCTTTCAGTATCATATCTCGCTTTTCAATGGACACCATATAGTCCTGATCTCCTTGGTAAATAGAATGTCTGCATGAAGGAAAAGTGCATTCACTTTCCACAGAAGTTCATATAATTAAGTTTTTACTGGTACAAACATTTGTAGAAACCACATTTCAAACCTGAATTTCAAATATTTATGGGAAAAGAACATTCAGTTTACATAATTGAAAATTTGCTTCAGAGGTAGTTGAAGACAGAAACAATGCCAGATAACTTCTACAAAGAATCACAATTAAAACAATTAAATGCAGATGTTTAACTCTGATGTCTAATACAACCAGCTATCCATACTTACATCAGAAATAGAGTTTAATTTGGGGAATAAATACTGTTGCCCTTTTTTGATCCCAATGGCTAATCAAAATGTAGACAATGGGGATAATTCATTTGGAAGTAGAAACTGATAGTCACATATTTTCTTTGATGGATTCTTAATTATTTATAGTTAATTTATAAAAATCCTATTCTTCCAAATGCAGGAGGAACCAAAACCAATAGGAGTATAGTCTTAACTTACAGCCGAAAGCCTCGCTAGCTAACATCAGACTGTAGAGTGTTTTCTGTAGTTTGTTCCAGAGTCATGCCATCAGAGACTGAAACATGCATAGTCAAGCCTACAGATTAGCAGGAGCGAGTAGGCCAGGAATAGAAGTCCTCAGCCAAAAGTCAGAGCTGGGTTAAATGGAGCAAGGCAAGGGCAGGGTGGGATCCAAGTCAGGCATTATTGCACTCATGGATAAATGGTTTTTGGTAGCCAGTAAACAGCTGCTGCTACTAAGCTTAAAAGTTCACTCTTCCAACCAGCTAGGTGATACAATCAATCAGGAAGCCTTCTACAGGCCTGCTGTGCTGAAGAGGCTGCCTGGAGACTGGCTCTGTTACAGGCCCTACTTCCAGACATACATCGTGTATAGCAATGTTTCTTAAACTGTGTTCCGCGGCACACCGGTGTGCTGTGAGGCAGTCGGAGGTGTGCCATGGAGAACAACAGAATTCAAAATGGCCACCATTAAAGGGGCAGGTGAATTTTTTTTTCTCAACAACTTTCCCCCGACCCTTTTTTCCCCTCAATAACTTTCCCCCCAACCCTTTTCCCCCCCAACCTTGGTGTTCCTCGTAAAAAAAAAAATTGTTTGATGTTCCTCGGTCTTAAAAAGTTTAAGAAACACTGGTGTATAGGCTGCTGTTGGGCATTCTTGCTTTTTGTCCCTGCATTTCTCTCTGTTTTTATGTGGCCTCACTTTCTTTATGATCTTTCTTCATACACCCCTATCCAAAACTATATTCATGCTGTTCTTTATATGTGGAATACCATCTCTGAACTGCTCCAGAAAGTTACTAACCTCTTTCAAAACTTTGTACAAGATCAGCTTTTTTACGCAAGTAATTAGCCAGCTGACCAAGGGTAGGCTGAGGAGCAAACACATATGCATGCTTTTTTTAAACTGATTTATAAAAACTGTATGTAGTGAATATAGGATGCACATGAGAATTACATTATTTTGTATTTATCATTACATCTTTGCAAGGTACTCATCTTCTGAGACAGTAAGCTCTTTGTAGAAAAGACTATGTCTTCCTACATTTGGAGATCAACTTTCAGGGATCTAATCTAATTTGTGGCCACTAGATATGACCACAGTCGAAATAATCAACAATATCAGTAACTGCATTCGATACATTATTTGCTGTGTATTATTTGATGAACTCTTGTCAAATTAAAGAAGTGAAATAATGTCAATTAGATTTTTAAGTATATTTATGGTTTGAGAGATTTCTTAGAGATTTAAGTCCTCTCTTTATTCAGACAGGGGGAAATCACCCTGCCACAAAAACTATGAGCTTTGTCCTGGATGATTTTATGTGGGGAAATAGAGCACACCCCTCCAAAATCTAGGCCAGCTGTATAGCCATCCTGTGTGCCCTCTCTCAGCCCTTTATTGAACCATAGCCCTTACACAGGCTATCTATCATATGGAATGTGATGTCTGGCATTCTTTAATGGATTTATTCTCACAACTCTCCTGTGAGGCAGACAAGTAACTTTTTACAGATGGGGGCTGAGTCAGAGAGAAACTTAAGCAGCTTGCTTAAGGTCAAACAGGAAGTGTATGGCAGAGCAGGAAATTGGACCCAGGCCTCCCAATTAGTACTCTCGCCTTTGGACCATCCCTCTTCTGTTCTTCTCTTGGGCTTTGTTTGGCAATGGATTCTTTGTCTGTTTCCCACCCTTATTTTCCAAAACTCCAAAACACAATTGCCTGTTTAGAGTCAGCACATAAAAAGAACCTCCTATATGCATGGTACTAACTGTGGTTTAATCATCCCCTATCAGTACACCCACCGTGCCATATCTGAAAATAGGCAGCCAAAAAAGAAGGCACCCAAAAATAGTGGCCACTATGGAAAATGCTGGCTGTGATCTTTTCAGGGGTACTATTGTATTATCTCCTTGGGGTGAGACTCAGGCTAGGAGATTGGGGAGGGGGTTTCAATGTGACAGTACCTATACAAAATTTAAGTGTGGAGTGGAGTGCAGGGGACTCAGGGCAAGGGATCGGGGGGGGGGGGTGTAGATCTGGGGAAGCTCTGAGCAGGGTTGAGAACTTGGTTGGTGCAGGAGTCAAGATTGGGGACATTGGGGACTCAGGGCAGAAGGTTAGGTATGAGGGGTTTCAGGAATCAGGGCAGGGGGCTGAAGGTGAAGAGGTTAAGAGCAGGAGAGGAAGGGCACTTTTTAGGGAGGGCAAGGGGGAGCTGAAACCCTCCCCCCATCATTCCTACCAAAACTGCGTGTTGCTTATTCTTTCCCCTCCGTCACTGCCAGGGAGTAAAAGAAAAACTCACGAAGTGATCACTCCCTCCTCCACATCAACCAGGAGGGAGAGGAAGGCAGGTGATCTGTGCACTTTCCTTTTGCTCCCTGACACCAGAGAAAGGGGAACCGCAAGCAAAAAGCAGTTTTGGTAGGAATGTCGGGGAGGGGGATCAGTCCCCTGTCCTTCCTAAGGGTATGTCTAGACTGCAGGGGGGTTTTGGAAAAACTGAACTGATTCCGCCTCCTGGTCCGGGGCGGAATCCTGTCCCTCCTGGAGCTATGAGGGGAGGAGGAAATAATGTAGGATCTCCGCTCCTGGAAGCAAAATGACAACATCTACAGCCGGATGGCCAAGGCTCTGGCCCAGAGGGGACCAAGTACAGAGCAAGGTGAAAGAGCTCCAGCAAGGGGACGTCCGGGCCAGGGAGTGCAGCTCTTGCTCCGGGGCAGGACCCCACTCCTGTTCCTACTACAAAGAGCTGCACCAGATCCTGGGTGGTGGGGAAGCCCTTTCCCCACCCATACTGGTGGACTCCGGTGTAAAGACACCCTTGGTCACCTGCCCAGAGCTCCTTGAGGAGGACGACGACGACGAGGAACAACAGCTGCAGGAGGAGAAGGACACTGGTAATGTTGTCACCCTCAGCCTTGAGCTGGCACCTCCAGGCCGGAGAGGGATCATCAGGTGAGTGTTCTCAGTTTGTCACATGCACAGGGTGGGGGAGGCAGGCTCAGAGGGGATGGGGTGCAATCGTCACTTGGCATGCTTGGCCTGGACAGTGTGCTGCTGTCCGTGAATGTGCAAGCACGTGCAGTGGCAGTGTGCACCATGTGAACTCTGGAGCCAGCCCCAGAGCACACATGGGCTGCTGCTCACAGGCTGGGGGGAGGCCCCACACACATCTGACCTTTGTGGGACATCCTCTCTATGCCAGCCACTTCCAGAAGTAGGCTGGGCACAAGGGCGCACACACACGACCCCACACAGACCAAGGAGTGCTGCACATAGGACACAGCCATGCCTGCACATGCAAGGTACCACCCGCTCCCATGGACAGTGCTGCCAGGTGCAGCTGTGTGTGTGGGCCCCAAGGAGGGCCAGGCTGCTCCAGGCCCCTCTCCCGCACATGGGATCCCACTGTGGCCGGACACTTCCCTGACCTGCTTGTCTATGGGGGCGGGGTGGAAGGAAATGGGCAGCATGGTCCCTGGGGCACCTCAGATCCCTTGTGAACCCACACATGGGCTTCCTCTCGGGACAGCACCATCCCCTGCTCCAAGGAAAGTTGCTCACTGCTCACAGAGGAGGGCACAGCCTCAGGGACAATGTCTGCATGGATGACTGACTGCCTCTTCCTCTTTTCCTCCACAGCCAGACCAGCCATCACTGAGGCGTGATCCACTCCATCACAGGCAGCTGACTAAAGCTAGGGGAGCTGCAAGCACTGGAGGGTCCACAAGGCCCTCATGAGAGAGCACGTTGCAGTGCTGCATGACATGCAGCAAAACCTGGCCCAAAAGGTCCGCAATGACACTGAGTGGCACAATTGCATGTGGGACTAGTGGAAGGGTGAAAACATGTGTGCCACTATCCATGAATTATGGCACACCCGGCTCCTGTCCCCATTCTAGCCCTCCCTATTCCCACTCCCCCCACTCCCACTCCCCCTGCTGTGCCCATGCCCCCTCTCCTTTTCCCCCCTGCCAGACCTGACCCCGCTCCAGCCCCCCACTCCTGCCCACCCCTCTGTTGTCCCAGGCCCAACCCAACCCCGAGTTCATCGAGATCCCCAGAACCAAGGCGGCAATTGCAGCCACACCACGCTCCACTCACAGCCCTGATCCCCCTTCCTGACTCCCCCATTCAGGTTCTCAGCTCCCAGTTACTTTTTGTTTAAAAAAATATACAAAGTTTTCATTGTTCAACTCACAACTGTTGTTTTTATTGATTGTACAGGGAAGGGGGGCAGGGAGGGATTGCGGTGGGAAAGGTACAGGGGGGCAAGGCACAGGCCCCCATTGGGGAGGCCCTGGGGAGAGTTACTGGGGACCTTTAGAGAAACTCTCCCTCAGGGCCTCCTGGATGCGCACCCCCAACTGATGGGCCTGGTGGATGGAAGCTGTCCGCAGCTTTTTGAAGGCCCTTCCCTCCCAGCTGGCCTCTGCCCCCCACCCTGGGAGAAAGGCCTCCCCCTGCTTTGCTCTACACAGTGTTGTGGAGAACACAACATGCTGTGACCACCTCAGGGAAGTCGCACTCCCCCACATTGAGGTGGGTCAGGAGGCACCTGAACCTGGTCTTGAGGCGCCCAAAGGTGCATTCAACCTGCATGCAGGCCTGGTTGAGTTGAGCATTGAATTGTTCCCTGGTGGGGTCCAGGTGCTAGTGTACGGTTTCATGAGCCATGGCATGAGTGGGTAGGCTGCGTCCCCGACAATGCACAGTGGCATGTGTACGTCCCCCATGTGAAAGTCCTGCTGGGGAAAGAATGTGCCAGCTTCCAGCTTGTAGGAGAGGCTAGAGTTCCTGAATATGCAGGCATCGTGTGCCCGGCCTGACCACCCGACAAAAACGTCCAGAAACTGTCCACAGTGGTCAACCAGGGCCTGCAGCACCATGGAGAAATAGCCCTTCTTGTTAATGAACTAGGTGGCTCAATGCTGTGGTGCACGGATTGGACTGTGGGTCCCATTGATCACTCCTCTGCAGTTCAGGAAGCCCAGGGCAGCAAATCTGGCCATGTCTCCCAGACGGATGACCCTACGCAGCAGGACAGAGTTGATGGCCCTCTCAACCTGCAGAAGGAGACAAAAAAACATACAAAACAGAGAATGAGGAGGAGTGCCTGAGCCCTTGGGAGGTGCTTGTCCCCCTCCACACACCCCAAACACCCCAGGAGCCACCCCTATGAGGCTGCCCACCCAGCAGCAGGGCTGTGTGTGTGTGTGGGGGGGGGATGGCAGAACCTCCAGGGGACAGGCCTTCCCCCCACCCCCATACCAGCCCCCACACCCCTTTCCCAAGGGTCCCCTTTTCCAGGATTCTCCGCCCCTTCTCCCCCTTCTCCCCCTCCCCCCCCCCCGCAGGGACTGCAGCCCAAGAGTGCTGTACCTCCATGAGCAGGGCCCCAATGGTGGACTTCCCCACACGGAATTGGTGACCCACCAACCGGTAGCTGTCGGGGGTGGTGAGCTTCCAGACGGCAATAGCGACCCGCTTCTTCAGGGGGATGGCGGGCCACAGGTGGGTGTTGCAGCTCCAGAGGAGAGGGGTGAACCAGGCACACAGCACCAAGAAGGTGGCCTTCCACATGCAGAAGTTGTTGAGACACTGCTGACCATCCCACCACTCCATGACCACCTGGTGTCCAACCTCCAGAATTGTGGCTCAACTGTGAGGTGCAGGGGCATGGCTCCCACATCCAGGCAGAGAGACTCACAGATGAGCTCTGAGTCAAGGGGCAGGATTGTCAAGATGGTCTGCACAAACTGCTGCAGAACCTGAAGCATGACAGTGTGGGACCATCGCACACCAGAGGCAGTTCCGGCTCCATGGCAAGGAGTATGCTGTGGCATCCAAAAAATGGCAACCAGAGCACACACTGCTAAAGCTTTGTTGTCCCTCAGAGAGGTAGGCAAGCACGTAGCAGAACCTGAGAAACAGCTGTCCAGGGGGGTTCCTTTAAGCACTCATCTCAGCCTGAGGCAACAGCACCTGGAAGCAACTGCTGACCTAATGCCCTGGCTGAAGTGGTTCCGGGTGGCCTTATATGCGAGGGAGTGTCCAATCAGTGTGAACGCTGTCTTTCAGAAAAGCAGATCACTTTTTTGATGCACTTGTGCTGTGTGTGGATGCTCTCTTTCTAAAGACGTTTTTTCAGAAGATCTCTTCCGAAAAAGCTTCTGTCAAAAGAAGCTTGCAGTCTAGACGTACCCTAATAGTGCCCTGAGAGGCAGGAACTGGGGCAGTCCCGGACCAGTGTGGGATGTGCCCACAGCCAGACCCAGCAGCGTGCAGGAGAACCCCAGAGCCCAGCTGGGAGTATGACATGCATCCTCCTATAGCCAACTACTCCAGGCATCTCTTACCAGAGAGGTGCACTGGGGCGCATAGCCTTACTTTCACCCCTGCTCCTATTTACTATTCTCAGGACTTTAGTTTTATTAGGAGGAGGTCAACTATCTGTTTTTAAGTTATGGATCTCCAAGCAGAGCAGTCAGTTCAAAGACAGACTTGCATTTATAAGAGGGTAAGATCTCCATTACAAGTTCAAGAGTCAGTCTAGCATTAGAAATGGGTTCTTTGGTGTGGGTTTGGCTTTTTTCTAAAATTAATTCTGTAAGTATATCAGCAGCCAGCAACATGGGCTTGAATGAACAAGCATGCTGAAAATGTTTCAACAAAGCCCACTTAATTAGCTTTGAGCAGTGGCATGGACTAGAAACATTTCTGAAGCACGGCTGCCAAAGGGTGCATGGGGAGTACAGTTGTCATTATAACCAGGCAGTAGCATCTCTGGGACTACAAAACTTTGCTGAACACTGGGAACTCAGTTGCTAAGCAGTTAATGTCCTGTCACACACACCTGTGTTTACTACCATCAGATACCCCCAGATGTTCATATTGCCTATGTGTGATGGTCATTCTGGGATCCTCATGATGATGAGATGCAAGTTATTAGAGAAGTACAATTCTTCAATGAAGATAAATCAAGGACTTTCTTTAAGACTGGGAAATTGGAGTGAGATAAGTGAGGGATTGTACACTAACAATTATAAAAAGGAAAATTCATATTCTCTCTGTATCCCCTCCCCTTATTTTTACAAATACAATGATAATTTTGAAATGTGAATTTTAGTACTCATCACACTGCCTGGAGCTAGGCAAAATGCATCAAGAACTGCTTAAGATTCAATACATAACTCTTCTAGTTAATAAAATTCAAACCTGACCTGTAATACCCCAGCTATCACAGTCCTGGCCCTCTCCTGAATTGACTCTGCCAACACTGCTACATGGTACAATGGTTCTGTCATTTTGGCAAATCCAATGAAACTGCCAAGCACATTTACAAGAGTTTTGAAATACTTTCTACCCCATGCTGTAATATGTAAACACTCATAAGTTCTTTTTTCACTACAAGCTAAAACTACTACAGTAGTAAACAGGGGCTATTAACAGGGAGTTTGGAGAGGGAGTTCTCCAGATAAAGGAGGAAGCTAATATAGGACCCTTGAGGGAAGTGGCTGTCTGTAGTGTATGTTTGTGGTTTTCTTGCTGTGTGCTGAGCTTGTGTTTGGCTGTTTGTTTGGGGTTTTTTTTTTTCTTTTTTTCCCTTTCCCTTCCCCTCCCCCCCCCCCCCCCCCCCACAGAGTGTGTGCTGTGGCTGGCAGATGGAAGCCGTGAGCTTCTAATTAGGGTTTGAAATCTAGAAGCCTCTGCTCATTGGATGAGTCTTAATCGTGGGGAAGGACTATCAGGCAGTCTAGGGCTTTATAAAGGAGTGAGTCAGTGACCAGAGAGCTTGCGGAACAGGGGCTGTTAACAGGGAGTTTGGAGAGGGAGTTGGGAAGGGGATGAAATACACTCACCATTCCTTAACATCTTTTCCCTACACTCCTTCCCTTCAAGGAGGCATTTAATAACAACTGAGGAAACTCTCAGAAGGAAGGCAGGTATGGATGGTGCTAGCTCTGCTGTTGTTACCTGCACATGCTGTGCCATGTTTGTCTTCCTCCCGGAAGAAAGAAGGGATTTCATCTGCACTAAGTGCAAGCTGGTCACCATTTTGGAAGAAAAAATTAGAGGACTGGATGCTCAAGTATCGACCCTACGTTCTATCAGAGAGGATGAAGACTTTGATAGAAGGCAGCGTTTAATCCTGCAGGCACAGCAGGCTGAAGAGCCAGTCAGGGCAGTACAGAAAAAGGAAGAAAACTGCCAGAATGTAACCTCTAGAAGGAAAGGCGGCCAACTCAGGTATCCCCCATTCCTGTAGAGGTAAGTAACCGCTTTCAGGCTCTCTCCGCAGGCACGGCGGTGGAGAATGTTTTGTCAGGGACCTCTCAGGGAACAAATCAGATGGGAACACCGTCTACCAGAAGGCATGGGATGCGTAGTCCAAGGGATGGGGGTTCCACGACTACACCCCCAAAAGAAAATGGGTGGTGGTGGTGGTCGGGGACTCCCTCCTAAGAGGGACTGAGTCATCCATCTGCCGTCCAGACCTGCAATCTTGAGAAGTGTGCTGCTTACCAGGAGCTCGCATTCAGGATGTGACCGAGAGTCTTCCAAAAGTGATTAAACCTTCGGATCACTACCCCTTCCTGCTTCTCCATGTAGGAACTAATGATACAGCCAAGAATGACCTTGAGCAGGTCACAGCAGATTATGTAGTGCTGGGAAGAAGGATCAAGGAATTTGAAGCGCAAGTGGTGTTCTCATCCATCCTTCCAGTTGAAGGAAAAGGTCCAGGTAGGGATTGTCGAATTGAGGAAGTAAATGCGTGGTTGCACAGGTGGTGTCAGAGAGAGGGCTTTGGTTTCTTCGACCATGGGACTCTGTTCCAAGCACAAGGATTGTTAGGAAGAGATGGGATCCACCTAACCAAGACAGGAAAGAGCATCTTCACAGGCAGGTTTGCAAACCTAGTGAGGAGGGCTTTAAACTAGGTTCATTGGGGGACAGTGACCAAAGCCCTGAGTTAAGTGAGGAAGTCGGACACTGGGAAGAATCACAAGGAGGAACGAGCAACAAAGGAGGACCCCTGATTCAGATGGAGAAGGCAGGGCAATCAACTGGTTATCTAAGGTGTTTGTACACCAATGCAAGAAGCCTGGGAAACAGGAAGAATTAGAAGCCCTGGCCCAGTCGAAGAACTATGATTTGATTGGAATAATGGAGACATGGTGGGATGACTTGTATGACTGGAGCACTGTCATGGAAGGGTATAAACTGTTCAGGAAGAACAGGCGGAGGAGAAAAGGAGGAAGAATTGCATTGTATGTAAGAGAGCAGTATGATTGCTCAGAGCTCCAGTACTTAGAGGGAGAAAAGATTGTTGAGAGTCTATGGTTTAAATTTAGAGGTGGAAACAACAGGGCTGATGTTGTGTTTGGTGTCTGCTATAGACTGCCAGATCAGGTGGATGAGGTAGACGAAGCTTTCTTTGGACAACTGAGAGAATCTTCCAGATCACAGGCCCTGGTTCTCATGGGCGACTTTAATCACCCTGACATCTGTTGGGGGACCAATACAGTAGTACACAGACAATCCAGGAAGTTTTTGGAGAATGTTGGGGATAACTTCTTGGTACAAGAGCTGAAGGAACCGATCAGGGGCTGTGTGCAGCTTGACCTGCTGCTCACAAACAGGGAGGAACTAGTAGGGGAAGTAGAGGTGAGTTACAACCTGGGAAGCAGTGATCATGAGATGGTAGATTTCAGGATTCTGACCAAAGGAAGAAAGGAGAGTAGCAAAATACACACCCTGGACTTCAGAAGAACAAACTTTGACTCCCTCAGAGAGCTGATGGGCAGGATTCCCTGGGATGCTTACATGAAGGAGAAAGGAGTCCAGGAGAGCTGGCAGTATTTTAAAGAAGCCTTATTAAGGGCACAGGAAGAAACCATCCCAATGCACATCAAGAAAAGCAACTATGGTAGGCGACCAGATTGGCTTACCGGGGACATCCATGGTGAGCTTAAACACAAAAAGGAAGCTTACAAGAAGTGGAAACTTGGACAGATGACTAGGGAGGAGTATAAATATATTGCTCGAGAATGCAGGGTAGTTATGAAGAAGGTGAAAGCGCAATTGGAATTGCAGCTGGCAAGGGATGTGAAGGGTAACAAGAAAGGTTTCTACAGACATGTTAGCAATAAGAGGGTGATCAGAGAGGGTGTGGATGAGGGAGGTAACCGAGTGACAGATGATGTGGGACAAGCTGAAGTACTCAATGCTTTCTTTTCCTCTGTCTTCACGGACAAGGTCAGCTCCCAGACAAATGCACTAGGCAATGCAGTATGGGAAGGAGGTGGACAGATCTTGGTGGGGAAAGAACAAGTTAGGAGCTATTTAGAAAAGCTAAACATACACAAATCCATGGGCCCAGATTTAATGCATCCGAGGGTACTGAGAGAGTTGGCAAATGTCATTGCGGAGCCTTTGGCCATTATCTTTGAAAACTCGTGGAGATTGGGCGAGATCCCGGATGATTGGAAAAAGGCAAATGTAGTGCCCATCTTTAAAAAAGGGAAGAAGGACAATCCAGGGAACTACAGACCAGTCAGCCTTACCTCAGTCCCTGGAAAAATCATGGAGGGGATCCTCAAGGAATCCATTTTGAAGCACTTGGAAGAGCGGAAAATGATCAGGAATAGTCAACATGGATTCACAAAGGACAAGTCGTGCCTGACCAATCTGATTAGCTTCTATGATGAGGTAACTGGCTCTGTGGATATGGGAAAGTCAGTGGATATGATATACCTTGACTTTAGCAAAGCTTTTGATACAGTCTCCCACAATATTCTTGCCAGCAAGTTAAGGGAATACGGATTGGATAAATGGACTGTAAGATGGATAGAAAGCTGGCTAGACTGTCGGGCCCAATGGGTAGTGATCAACAGCTTGATGTCAGGTTGGCAGTCGGTGTTTAGCGGAGTGACCCAAGGATTGGTTCTGGGACCGGTTTTGTTCAATATCTTTATTAATGACCTGGATGAGGGGATGGATTGCACCCTCAACAAGTTTGCAGATGACACTAAGCTCGCGGGAGAGGTAGATACACTGGAGGGCAGGGATAGGGTTCAGAGTGACCTAGACAGATTAGAGGATTGGGCCAAAAGAAATCTGATGAGGTTCAACAAGGACAAGTGTAGAGTCCTGCACTTGGGATGGAAGAATCCCAAGCATTGTTACAGGCTGGGGACTGAATGGCTAAGTAGCAGTTCAGCAGAAAAGGACCTGGGGGTTCCAGTGGATGAGAAGCTGGATATGAGTCAACAGTGTACCCTTGTAGCCAAGAAGGCGAATGGCATATTAGGGTGCATTAGGAGGAGCATTGCCAGCAGATCCAGAGAAGTGATTATTCTCCTTTATTTGGCTCTGGTGAGGCTACATCTGGAATATTGTGTCCAGTTCTGGGCCCCTCACTATAGAAAGGATGTGGACGCATTGGAGAGGGTCCAGCGGAGGGTGACCAAAATGATTAGGGGGCTGGAGCACATGACCTATGAGGAGAGGCTGAGGGATTTGGGTTTGTTTAGTCTGCAGAAGAGAAGAGGGAGGGGGGATTTGATAGCAGCCTTCAACTTCCTGAAGGGAGGTTTCAAAGAGGATGGAGAAAGGCTGTTCACAGTAGTGACGGATGGCAGAACAAGGAGCAATGATCTCAAGTTACAGTGCGGGAGGTCTAGTTTGGATATTAGCAAAAACTATTTCACTAGGAGGGTGGTGAAGCACTGGAATTGGTTACCTAGGGAGGTGGTGGAATCTCCATCCCTAGAAGGTGTTTAAGTCTTGGCTTGACAAAGCCCTAGCTGGGTTGATTTAGTTGGGATTGGTCCTGCTTTGGTCAGGGGGCTAGACTTGATGACCTCATGAGGTCTCTTCCAGCTCTATGATTCTATATCTCTCCCCCCCCCCACACACACACACTGTAAGGAGTTCCACTGAACCAAAATTCAAAGACCAGAAGGGAACACTGTAATCATCTTTTCTGATCTCCTATATTATTCCTAGAGGATATCTTTGAGCATATCATATAACAACATCTAATCTTGATTTAAAACATTTCAGTGATGGAGAACTCAACATGATCCGTAGTAAATTATTCCGAGAGTTAATTACTCTCACCATTAAAATACTTTTAGAAAGTTCCAATGAGAGTTTTTGTATCCATTTTAATAGCTGAAATGAGTAGCTTTGCAATACCCCGGCCATAGCTTATTGCTCATTGCTTGTAAGAGTGCTATCAAATATTGGCAGGTACAGTATTATTTTATCCTGCCACTTTATTCTTAAAACTGCCTTCTGGGAATCGTACCTATAGCCAGTCAGTTTTTCTGACATTAAAACACTGTTCTTGAAGCATTACTTTCCAAAGCTCTACTTGTAGGAAAAACATGGTTGAGTTGCTGTCTTACCAAAGTTTAACAAACCTCCTATCTCAAAGGATTACAGATATCCAAATCCTAGTCAGATACTTCAGTTGCTACTGTAATGTTTTCTTCAAGAGCCACATTCTGATCTCATTTACACTGTTATAAATCAAGAGAAATTCCAGTGAAGCCACTGGAGTTATTATACACTTAAACTGACTTATATATAGCAAAATTTGACCCAGGCTTAGGGGATTGATAGCTAACTGAACTAAAGGTGGGGTATGTTCAATGTGTTCCTTATTTAAAAAGACCCCAGTGAGGGAAAAACCCCAATGAAACCTCAAACTCACAGCCCAAATTTAAGGGTTTCCCTAATAATTTAATCATCAATGGGTATAAAGCTTCTCTTCCAGCAAGAGCAAAGTTCTTGCTTACTACTCTGTTTGCCTCCACTCCCCCCCCCCCACCCCCAACCCCCATGAGTATGCTCTTATACTACCTAGCTGCTAAACTCTGATCTCTCACCTGGAGGAGTTAAAGCTTCCTCTTAACTTGGAAAAATACCAATTTACTGACATGGAAGATAAAATGAGCACTAACTTGTCAAGTCTATTGGTTTTCCCCCAAAGGAGAAACACTTCTGCAATTCCCCTCAGAAGAGAAGAGACACCATTCAGATGCAGTAAAGACAGGAAATTGTTTATTCCATTGGCAACCATATGGGCACCTGCTTTCCCTTTTTATTCAGGCAAAAAGAACACAGCCTGCATCTCACAGTGATACCACTCTGGATCTGCCTGTATCTTGGGCTATGTTAAACAGTCACCAAATGGCTTCCTGACTGCATTGCAACCTCTTCTACAAATCCTTTGACCCTGCTTTGGGCATCCTACAGCCATAAGCTTCTGCAACAATTTAAACCACTCAGCTTGTTGTATGGACCAAAGAGCAGCTGATACTCAAAGATTAAGTGAACTAGCCAAATAAGTGTGGATCTTCAGAAAATGGATCTCCCTCCCTCCCCTACATGAATAGACAAAAACATTTTTTAAAATCACAATGCTGAATTAAACCAATTACAAAAAGACATATCTGAAAGCAATATGACTACCTGCCTCCTAAATTGCATTTCCCAAAACATCAGAGGCTCATGGTCAAAGATAAAAGCTCTTTCTTAGAAGAGTTTTTGCCTTGTGTTTTGTTATGTGGTAGATAATAAGGGCAGGCAGTTATCTATGTGTCTATTGGCCATGTTGTAGTGCAAGAACTTCCCACACAAGCAGCTTCAACATCAGCATAGCAAGGTACGCTATATGTGACTACTGATGCATTGTTTCTGATCAATTCTAATTTTAGCATTTAATCAGGAATGTGTCTATTGTAAAAAATCAAAACCTTCAGTTCTAATTATGAAGTTATATGAAATATAGAGCAAATGGCAAAAAAAAAATTAACTGTTAAAGTCTCTGTTCTTCTGTCTGCTCAGTTTAGTACCTAATAGCTCATCCCTGGGACTGTTAGTTGTGGAAGTTAACACCCTGAGCTTCATTCTTCTTTCATACCAGAATAACTGAGGAGCGACTCCACCAAAGTCAGAGAAATCACACCCCTGTGAAAGAATAATTTAGTCCATAGAGCTTCTAATGGGTTTATCCATGTGAGTAAGAACAACCTCTTTAAGAAAAAAATTTAAAGGATTGACCCCTACATTTTGCACATAGATATCACAGTCTGCTGTGGTTCAGATGAATATTTTAATGCTCTCCTCACTGCATACCAGCAAGGTGATGCCTTGTCCCTGTTTGCACTTGATGGGAAAGAGGTGAACAGAGCAGTGGAATTCATGAATCTATTTCTAAAATGGCTTCCTGATTTAAATATCTTTCTGCTATTACTAAAATCACATAAAGTTGCAGTTGAATATGAATGAGCTTATTCAACTTGCTATCTGTTGATAGGTGACAAGATCTATACTGCTTGAATCAATTTCTTTTTTTCTTTATTATGAAGGGGAAATAGCAAATTTTGCTTTCCCTGTTTGGCTATAGACTTATTTTTTCTTTACAAATGTTTCTTTGGGTGTTGTCAGAGCTGTTATTTTTTCCTTTGCTTTATTTAGTGGACATGCATTGTGGACACACAATAAGTAGTTATTTATGTTACCCAGTGTGATCGTGATCGATTATTTATTTTGACAGCTTGTGGAAGTTATAAATATATACATAGGTTTTTTATAATCAGTTGTCAGTCAAAATGGTGATGATTGAGTAGTGACAAATGGCTGCTGATTTGGCATCTATTGAAATAATAAATGTGTTTATCATGTCTTCATATCAGTACAAGAGAACTATGGAATGAGAATAATGGATTTGTTTGGAATCTGATTAAGAACTATACCTAAGGATATTTGTGTGTGCATGAATAGCTATAGCTAATGGAAATACTGAGTTTAATTTTTAGAAGCACTTACACTATGTCTACACATCAGGGCTAAAGTCAAATTAAGCTATGGAACTTCAGCTATGTCAATTGCATGGCTTAAATTGAAATAGCTTAATTCGGCTTGGTGCTTTCTACACATCAGGAAGTCAAAGGAAGAACACTCTTCCTTAAACTTCCTTATTCAGGAGCGGCCTGAGGCTGGCTGCTGCTGCTGGCGCCCCAGGTGGAAGGTGCGATCGACGCCCCTGCCTGCACGGCCGTCAATGGCCGTGACATCATCATAGGGCGCCCAGGCCGCCGGTGCCCTAGGCAACTGCTTAGTCTGCCTAGGCTCATGGGCCACCCCTGGCCTTATTCCTCATGAAATGAAGGTTACCATGAGTCCGAGTAACAAGTCCTCCAGCTCCACATTATTTCGAAATAAACACTTGTAGTGTATTACGCTATTTCAGAATAACTTTGCTGTGTGGACATATCTTTACAGTTCCATTGTGAAAACACTTCAGATGTGCTTAACTTTACTACTGCAAGTACTTAAGTGAGACTATTCCTGATAGGAAAGACAATAATACGCTCTGTCATCATTAGATTTCTAGCCCCTTTACAAAGTATTGTCACATTTTTTACAGATAGGGAAGAAGGCAGATAGAGAAATGATTTTCCCCCCAAAAAAATCATTCAGTAGGTTAATGGTAGAGCTGAGAATAGAGCCAAGGTCTCCAGAATTCCAGTATAGCGCTAAAGACCCGAGTCCACACTGCTTCTACTTGTTCAATATGTATATTTGTTTGTAGGATCAGTGCCTTAATGACTTAGCCTTAGTCTTTCAACCATTTAGTGCCAATTGCTACTAAGTAAGGCCTCTAGTCTGAATTTGGGTCCATACAGAAGATCCAGTAGAGGCCCATTGATTCCAGTTGTTTGTCTACATGGATCTGACACATGAGATGTTACTTCAGAGGTAGAATTATGGAAAATAAGAAATAAACTTATATTTTGAAATATTTCATTTAGAGTATTTCTGATAGGTTCAGTTCCTATCAAGTATGTTTCCCAAATCTTGAATCCCAATTTGTAATAAATACTGCTGTATATATCTATTTGGTAATTTTGGATTAAAACTATTTGGGTATGTCTACACTGCAAAGTTAATTGGAAATAACAGCCGTTATTTTGAATTAACTTTAATATCGTCTATACATGCAAACCACTATTTTGAAATTAATTCAAAATAGTGGAGTGCTTAATTCGAATTTGGTAAACCTCATTCTACGAGGAGTAACGCCAAATTCAAAATAGCTATTTCGAATTAAGTTCTGTGTAGACACTTAATTCGAAATAGGGGGCATCTAGCCCTTCCCAGGGAGCCCTGGTGGCCACTCTGGGCACAATCAGGAAAACTTACTTTCCTCTCCCCCAGCTCCGGAGCCATTAAAGGGGTACACTCTGGCCACACTGCCTGTGCCAGCTCCAAGCCTGCCAGCCCAGAGCTAGCAGTGGCCACTGGGGCCCCTGACCCAGTGGCCCCAAAACATGAGCCAGCAAGCCACTGGCAGCCAGCCCTCCACTGCTCCCCAGGAGCAATCTGCCAGCTCCCAGGAGCCTCACAGGGGCTGGAGAAGGCGGGTGCCTTCCTGGTCCAGGGTGGAGATCAAGGACCTTATTCAGGTTTGGGGGGGATGCCCCCCAATGTCCATGATCTCCGCACTAGACGGAGGATTGCGGCCATCTATGGCAGGATAGCTGCCAGCCTGGCCACCAAAGGCTACATGCAAACCCAGGAGCAGGTTTGCATGAAAATCAAGTTGGTCCGGCGAGACTCCCAACCCTGAGCCCTGAGCTTTCCCTCCCCCTTCTTCCCCTTGCTTCCCCCTTCCAGCTCCCTCCTCCCCTCTCTCACCCTCTCTCTTCCCCTTTCCCACCTCCTTTTCCCAGTCTCCCCAGAGGTTCATCCCCTCCCCCCCCCCAGTTTTGTTAAATAAACCCAGTTTCTGTTTTTGAACATACATGTCTTTTATTTGACATCAAGAAGGGGGGCTAGGGAGGGGTAAGTGGAAGGACATGAGGGAGGAATGGGGGAGGACCAGGGAGGCTCTGAGGGCTCCTTGGGGTGGATGCTCTCCCGCAGGGCCTCCCTGGATCCTGACAGCCCCCTGATGAACCCCCTGGATGGCAGCCTGCAGCAAGTGCAGCTGGGCTGATGGCAACAACCCCACGAGATGCGCCAGCGTGCCCAGGGGCAGCTCTGGCTCCATGTGGCCGAGTGCTGTGGTGTCCCGAGTGTGGGCACTCAGGGCACTCCAAGACAGGACTGCTTTGCTGTCCCTCATTGAGGTAGACAAGCAAGCTGGGAACCCTGAGAACTGTCTGTCCCGAGTGGGGGTAGGGTACCTTTAAGCACGGAGCTCAGTTAGCCTCAGGCAGCAGCCCCACACACTAAGTCCTAACCTGATGCCCTGCCGACACTGGTTCTGGCCAGCCTTAACTTCAGTTCAGGGTCCACTCAGTATGGACGTGCTATTTTAAAATAGCAAAACGCTATTTCGAAATAGTTTGTGTGTGTAGATGTGTTAATTCGAATTAGCTTAATTCGAATGAACTATTTCGAATTAAGTTAATTCGAAATAGCACTGTAGTGTAGACATACCCTTTGAGAACAATGCTGCTATTAAGAAATTAAGCCTTTTCCACAGATCAAGTGTTGTTATAGTTCTGTTCATTGAATTTTCTAACATTTGGAGAGTAGAACTGCAGCCTTTCATTTCAGAAAATAGCTCCATAATTTCATGCACCTACCATAAAAACAAGCAAATTGACACCCTGCCAGGAGTAGCCAGAGGAGATCTTAGAAGGGAGTTCATAATGATACTGTTGCCATATTGCATGCCTGTAAATAATTCATTAAGTCAACCACCCTTTTGTTTTAAGCAAACATGAACAGATGCCTTTTTAAATTGGATGCAGACAACAGTTTTCTGCACATGATTGTAATATGACACTTAGAGTAACATTTTTGTCTTACTGATTTTTTGTAGTGTTATTGATGCCGATAATTCACAGTGATTACTGCTTTTCACCAATGAGAGCGACTAAATGGGTTTCTTCTGACTCTCCTCCCCTTTATTGTTTTCATTGCTTTTATGTGGGTGCTAAATTTCATAGTGAAATGTAGTAATGCATAAGTTAACAAAATTAATTCATAAGCAATTAAGTAAACTAAGGAGGTGTTCATGGTCCTGAAATTTTAGCAATATTTGTGTAATATAAAACTTGCTATTCAGATATTTTTAGCTCTAGTTGTGAAATCTTTTTGCTTTTCTGTTTAGAAAATAAGCGTATAGAAATAGCCTAGTAATTAACAGACTTGAAACCATAATGGTTACAGGAGATCGAGGGGAAGACTACGATAATATTTGCAAAACTGATGACTCCTTAGTATGCAGTTCATAAAGTCATGTCACACCTTTGAAAATACCACGATTATGTTGAATGGAGTTCTATAAAATATGTCTTTATCTATAGCCCTGTTCTATGTCCTTTCCCCTTCCCCCAAGGACCTAAAAGGAATACTTGCCGCTTAAGTCTATCTGCTATTTCTAGTTTGGATTTTACAAACACCTTTTTAACATCAACATGTTCCCACTTATACATTCACAAAGTATCAGTTTTCTTTTCTAGTGAAAAATGTATAGACATGAAAAAAGATGTTTGTTTCAAAAATTAGTCTAGAACCTATTGAAATATGGTTTTCTTTAATACATAAACATGTATATTGTTATGCTAACTCTTTTACAAAATCCCTAAATCCTTGTTGTGAAATATTATATGGTACAATATTCCATTCCATTTTAAGTAGCAAATAGTAAACATTTAAATTTTTTAATGATGTAATTTTACTATGAAAGCTTCCTGTCCTTCAGAGTCTGTTTTAAATATAAATCCCAAACAGATGTTGAATATTATTAACTGATAAATAAAATAGAATGTATACTATGTCTTATTGTTCCAGCTAATTTTTCAGAAAGGTTACTTCTATGCTGTAGCAAAAGCTATAGACAATTAAAAAAAAAAATCTTTGTGTTTGATTCTGGTTTATACCAGGCCAACTGGAATAAAGTGTAGGTGAATCATTGTTTCTGTTTTCTTTTTTTATATTTCCCTCTTATAATCTGGCTTTTTAAGAATTAAATGGGTATATGTCATTTCATACTTCAACAAAACACAAATATTATGGACAAAGAACCAGAAATGTAGCATGTAGCATGCCTAAAATATATAATTTATAATTAACAGATTAATTATTGATGAATCATCAGTTCCACTGCTAATGCCAAAAGGGATCATGGACATCTAGTCTTACCTTGTACATGACATAGGCCATAGAACCTCACATGATAACTTTTGCATCAAGCCCATAATGAACACAGCAGAATAATTGCCCATAAAAAATTGTAGGGGTCAATTGTGGAAGAATACTGTACGTGTGAAGTATAGGGGTAGTGAGGCCTGAATTCCCCCCCGCTTTTCCATTCCCTCCCCCCCTTCCCTACTACTGATGAGCCAGAAGCAAGCCTTTAGGAACATACGCCATTGTAGCAAGAACAAATTGTAGATAAGGGCTGTGTAGTCAGCTTGCCTTCCCAGAGGGGTTCCTCCTCCTCCGCATCAGTGGGCGGCCACTCCGCTCCACAACACTGTCCCTTTAAGGCAAGCCCAAGTCCATGCCCGGCCTTCCTTCCGGCAGGTGGTACACCACACAGTCTGGGTATCTACACAGGCCCAACCCACATTCAGGGTGGGCAGCAAGTCCACAAACCCCCTGTTTGGGGGTTAAGCCAAGCCCGGGTTCAGGGCGTGGTAACAGACAAACACAGAGTTAGTTCATAGTTCAGCCAGGCCCTAGTGCAGGGCAGGGCAACACCCAGAGTCAGTCAGGCCAGGCCCTTGGTTCAGGGCACGGCAGCAAACACCCAGAGTCAGTTATAAACACACCAGGCCCTGTTTCAGGGTGAGGCGACAAACAACCCCAGTTAGGGTTTGGCGGCCCTGGCCCTCAGTCAAGGCAGGGCAACAAACAAACACCGTCTAGTTCAAAGGGAGTTCAGGCCGTGGTTCAGGGTGCTGCTGCAAACAAACAGTCACAGGAAAGGATAAACCAGGCCCTTGGTTCAGGGCATGGCATCAAACAAACACAGGTTTGGGGGCTCCTTGTTCAGGAGGGGTGCAGGCCAATTGCCTGTGGTGGTGGCAAGGAGGGGGAGACTGCCACCTGGGAAGTGGGTGGCGGGGGGGGGCGCAGGCCCACCCACTCCAGTGCGCCCTGGCCCAGGGCCCTAAGAGCAGCATTGAGCTGCTACAGGCTCAGCGAGGGCTCCAGCCCGAAATTCACTGGCCTGGGGCCTTTAACAGCTGCCACTAATGCCTGGGCCACTTCCCATCTCCCCCTCAGCTGGTACCTGGAGTTCCAGCAGTGCAGGGAGGGAGTCCAGGGCAGGTTCGTTGCACTGGGGTCCCGGGGGTCTGGCCCAGTCCTCGGCAGGGCCGGCAGGGCTCAGCTGGATTCCTGGGGCAGGCGGCATCAGGTGTCTGGACTGGGCCTCTGGGGCAGGCTCTGTTGGGGCCTCAAGCCACGGCCCTGGTCTTGGCAGCGGCTTCTTGCAGTGCCTGGGCAGGGGCTGGGACACGGAGTCAGTCTGGTCCTCTGGGGTCTCATCCGGGTCTGTCAGGGTAGGCAGGCCGGGCTAGGCCTCAGCCCCCCAAGCAGGGAGCAGGTCATCAGCCTCTGGCCCCAGGTAGGTAGGAGGCCCTGGCCCAGCCTCAGTCCCAGCCTCCCAGGCTGGGAGCCCTGAGCAGGCCTCTGGTACCTCTGCAGGCTCGTATTGAGTCTGCGGGCTGGGCTTTTATAGCTCTGGCCCTGTCCCCTGGCTTCCGGTCAGGTGGCCGGGCGGGGTCAGCCTCAGTCCAAGATGGTGGCCAAAGGGGTTCCTCCTCCTCCGTGTCAGTGGGCGGCCATTCCATCCCACTACAGGTGGGAACATAACAATCTTGTTTACCTAAATGTACAGATCATGTAAACAAAGTCAAAGGACAAGCTGTACAACTGAGCCATACTGTAACAAGCAATGAGTAACCCCTGGAAATTTCCAAACTGCCACAGACAAGGTAGAGACACAGTATTTAAAGCTGCACCAGAGCACAGCAATTTGGACTTCACAGATGAACTTTGGGTACCGGAACCTCAGAAGCTGAGACAGTCTCCCACTTCATCTACAGCCAAAACGGGTTCCCCGGCTAGCAGAAGAGATGTAAGAAATGCTGCTTTTCCTATCATGTTGTTCTTTTAGTTAAGAGGCATAGCTGATAGCTGTCAGGAAATAAACTGCTTGTGTTTGACAGATACCTGTGTAGCATGTCTTTGAGAACCCAGTGTCGGACCTCAGACTTACTCTTGCTGGCAACAAAAATTAAGAACTTTATTAATTTAATTTGACTGGCATATTGGCATAGGCGGCATAGGATAGTCATGAAATAATGTTAGACCCTGCTCCTGCAAACACTTATGTATGAGCTTAATTTTTAAAACGTGAATGACCACAATGACAGTGGGTCTACTCACATGTGGAAAATTTAGTGCATCTAAGTGTTTGCAGTTTCAAGGACTTAAAATTGAAAACCAGATTCAGAGTAAAAAGTAGTACTAATTGTGATGGGGTGAGGTCACAGAAGACCCCTTCGGGGTGCTTCCCAGGGTGCTGACAAGGCCACTGCCACTCTCCTTCCTGCTCTGTGGGGCTCTAACTACTCCGTCCTGCTGGGCCAGCTTTCTGGTCTCCCTCAGCCAAGGCACAGAGCTGAGATCACTATTCCCCAGCCTCACTGCTAGGAGCAGTACAGACACTAAAACTCTTCAGGTTCAAGGAAAATGCAGTTTTGGGCCCAGCTTCCTGGGATACCACTCCACAAATGGGATCAGAACCCCAAATGAATTATTTAGGTAAGTCCCCTTTAACAATGAAAGGAGGATGTACGCACTGATTGCTCCCCAGGTAACAATTATTTACACTGGGCTTGATAGTAAATAAAAGTGATTTTATTAAGTACAAGTAGGATTTAAGAGGCTATAAGTGAAAACAGGCAGAGCAAAGTAAATTACAAACTTAAAATAACAGAAAACACTAAACTACTTCTAACTCTAAAACCTCAGTACAAACTTATTACAAAGTCACCCTGAAACTGTTCTTGTTCCAGCTAAGCTTCAAAAACAGGGAAATTTCCTTTTCCCTGGGGTCTTTAGTTATCCTCACCTAGGTGTGACATGCTAGACAAAGACAAAGAAACTCCTACCTACCTATTGTTTACCTTTCAATGGACAATTACTTAGTCTGCCCCCACCAGCTGGGGGTGGACATATGACTTTCTAAGACCAACCACTGCTAAGACTTAAAGGACAAAAGAGGGTGTTTACAGTTGGTCATCTAGACATTGAGCCACCCCTTGATGGCTTTCATTTGCACATTTAAAACTATAAACCATTCCATACTCCATATCTCTAACTTTTCACACAAGAATGATACATACACCAAAATAAGATATACAGATCCAGCAGATTATGACATGAAGATTGATAGGTTACATGACATAATTTATCCAAAGCACCTTTGAGTTAGGCATAACTTTGTCCACGAGTCCATTTTTTAAAGCATCGGGGATGTCCATAACACTAATTATTCAGTTAAATTGTACAAATGTTGTATATTATTTTCAATCCATAAAACTGTACAGACAAGAGTAATCTATTTTTTCATATATTCATAAAGCTCTGCAATAGTCTTCTCAACTACAATAGGTAAATCAGGCTATCATATTTATGAAGGCTGGACTTGATGCTGATCAAATTGAATTGATTGCATTTATTATAATTAAAAAGATAATTCAATTCTTTAAAGAGTCTCTTACTTTTAACCTTGGATATAATAAATGATTTAATTTTTTCCCCAACTGAGCCTGAAATTGTGTCACTTATATGAGATGTATGATATGCTGATTTTCTGAGTGCATGAAGAACATGTTCTGAAATCTCTTTCAGAAAGATTTACAGTATTAACCTCAGGCTATTTTAAGTCACAGTTAATCTTTATGAGAATAGCACAGAGATTACAAAGTTTCTTTTTTTCTTTGTGATTTCAAACCAATATTTTAAATGCAAGCTGTTTGAAGAAAATAGTTCTGTATGTTCATACTTTGGAAATACTCCAAAGGTTATGACTTTTTCTTCTTCTTTCTCCCCCCCCCCCCCCCCCGTGTGCTTAAACATGACATGAGTTAGAAAAACCTTGTGTCAGCCATAGATGAACAAATGACTTTAGGTTAAACTGATTCAATAGAGAATCATTCAGTTTCAACTAGCTTGCACTTTGTATAAACTAGTAAGTTATTCTAAAAGGTCATCTAAGTCTGTCTATAGTTAAAAAACAAATGATGAAATTATATTTTTAAAATAACTTTGCCATTCGTAGACCCCAGTCCTACAGATATTTTTGCTCATATATGAGCACTGAAGTCAAATGGTATGTTTTCACATGCTTAAACTTAAACACAGTATAAGTTTTTGTAGGTTCAGGGCCTAAACCTACAAGCTTCAAACATGTTAATTGTAGCATAAATACTAGCTGTGTGGAGTCAAAATCTGATCTCTCTGAACGCAATGGTGAAACACTCATTTACTTCTGTGGAACTCATATTTCACACTAGACATGCAAATTAGACTTTAAAAATTGTTTTTTTCCTTCATATGTTGTTAAACAGTAAGATCCTGTCCTGAAAAAAACTTCTTACTGTACAAGGATTAAGGGGGTGATGAAGAGAAGTTGTCTCCTCATTGTACTAGACTGTAGATGCCCCCAACCAGGCCACTTCCCCAGCTTCTTTGGGAGATGCCTTCTCCTAATTTCTTTCCAATTCTGGTTCATCAGGGTACTGGACTTCCATTAAATGGGTACAGGTTGAACCTTCCTAGTCCGGCACTCTCAGGACCCAAGCAGTACCGAACCCAGAGACTTTGCTAGACCACAGGAGGTCAATATTGTCTAGCAACAGTTCCACTGACAATTGGGCTCTTAGGAGACATTTAGGGATAAATTAGAGCTAAATAACAGCACAGAACCCTGAGAGCTGGCTTTAAATAAACTTTATAGAACCACAGGAAATGTGGCCACATCCCTGATAAGTGGACATCTGGCTAAGGGTACGTCTACACTTGCTCCCTATCTTGAGATAGGGATGCAAATGTAGTATACTGAAATTGCTAATGAAGCGCGGGATTTAAATATCCCACGCTTAATTAGCATAATCGCTTCCGGCCGCCATTTTGAAATCACATTATTGTGAAATAAAACGCCCTGTGTAGCAGCGTTATTTCAAGAGAAAACCCTTCTCTCGAAATAACTGTTAAACCTCATTGTATACAGTCTTGTATTTTCTAGTCATTACTGATGTTCTATGTGACCAATCATTCTGCTACTTCCATCATTCTTCATTAGCTTTCTGTATAGTTTTCATAATGGTAGATATTGAGTGTTGCCTTTGCTGTAAGGTTTTATTACCCCCATAAGGACAAAAAACAATATTTTTGACATTTGTGCTGTGTTTCTGCACAACAGTAAAGTATTATGGCTGATTTTCCAAGAGCAGAACACGTTCACTAAGCATGCCAAGAACAGAGCTGGCATTAACAGCTCTTTCATGTAACTTATTTTCCATGTCACTGGATATGCTTTCTAATGCTCAAATATCTGTATCTCAACCTGTGCTTTAATTAATCTCTCAACTCTAAATGGGCTGTGTGGAAAAGAAAAAGTTATTTTTGGGGGGTACTACTTTGCAGTATGTAAGTTGTCCTAAAGCAGTATTTGCCTTCTGCAAACAGCTTAGAATTTGTATCTACCACAGAATCTGCCAAAATGTGTGTCTACTCTTTTTTTCTGTCATCATCTTCACAGAACTGTGGGTCTGAGTCACAATGCTGGATTTTTTTTTTTTCTGATCTATAGATGTGGGGGTTATTCTGCAGTTGTTACATCTATCCATGATGAAGAAATGCCCAACTGACTTTGACTTGATACTGATTCACCAGTGTATCACAAATACGCAGCTATGTTGTGCTGCATTGCTGGCAATTAGTTTGGCCATAAAGCAAGCATAACTGTCTCAGTACAACCATGATCTCCTGGTGGAGTAGGGGCTCTTAGAACACTCCCTGGTATAGTGACAATAAGGGACACAGATGATAGAAAACTGGCACATCTGGGGCATCATAGCATACCTTCCCTTTGCTATAATTTGCAAATAGGGTAAGTTAAATAAGTTGTCAGACTACTCTAACAAGGTGCTTGCGGAGCAGTTTGGGCGGAAGTAGTGAAAGCTTTAAGCCATCTTTGTGCACTCATGCTTTACTTACACTATGTGCAAGTCTTCTAGGCCCAGATTCTGGCTCTGTGTCTATACCTGAATTTAGGATATGCTGCATCCTCTCAAAACATTTTCACCAGGTACACACTGAGCCTCCATTCGTTAGTTTGCCAAATATCAAGAATGTAATTCCTCTGTGATATTTGCTTTGTCACATATCTTGGCAGATGTTTGAACTCCTTTCATCTGTGTCATTTCACCTAATTTTGGGGGGTGTTTGGGATCCAGAGATCCATGTAAAGTCATAGGTTTCTTACCAGTTGCTTCAGATAAGAACATTATGGCTGGGTCCTAGATGTTGCCTTTTGTGTATTCTCAGTCTTCAAAGCAAAACCAAGCTACGGCTAGGCCAGATGTTGGGCAAGGAGGCTTATTTCATTCTCTATAGGAAGTGAACTGTGTTGCTCTGCTAGGGAATAGGTCAGATATGAACGCAACAGAGACTTGAACGTCACAGTCCTTTAAATTGTCAGCAATATTTAAGAATGCTCATAACATATTTCAGGGTTGTTCCCTATTCTGGCACTCTGCAGAAGGTAGGCGCCCACGAAAGACCTTAAATACCTTGCCTTTATAGACTCTACTTACAAAAAAGAAATCCTCCTCAGAATCTTGAATGCACTGACTCTGGAAGACAGGCTGCCACCATCGAGTGATTTAAACCCTGAAAAAAAAGGAAGAAACACTTGAATTTCTTCTCCAGTGGCACCCCAAGCTCTTTTGCCATAAGGGAGCTTGAAAAAAAGAAACAAAAAGCACAGAAGACAAACTGCGTCTCTGATAGCTGACCTCTCAGACTAGGCAGACACACACACAGACCTCCTGTTACCTTCCAGGACACAAGAATCAAATAATTGCCTTAAAAAGAGGGATTTTATTAACAAAACAAAAAGATATACTTGTTAAAGTGTACTTGGTTACTAGGTATTACAGAGCAACTAAGAAAGACCAGATCAAAACACACAGAAACAATCTCTTTGGGCTGTAGCTTAAATATGGTGAGTGGGGGCGGGAAGGCACATGGAATTCTCACAGAGAAGTTTAATCAAACAAAGAAAAATACCCTGACTGTGACTAAATGTACATTTTCCCCTTATTTACTCATGATCCCTTCACAGTCCAGTTCACTTCCATGCCCCAAACTCCATGGAGGCATGGTAGTCCCAATGATTGCATATTACTCCCTCCAGCTTTTAACTTAGAACTCACACAAAGGCAAAGCAGCTAGGTATCCATATATATACAATTCAAATTTCAGCCCTGTATCCCATTAGTTCTTCTGGGTCCCTGTCAACACCCTTAGCTACCTGAGTTTAACCCGTTAGTCAACTAGTGCTGGCCAACACTCCTCCTATCCATCACGCATACATTAGCTACTCTGTATACTAAGCAGTGGACATAAACAAATTCTGTATTCTACATCTTCTATATATTTAATATACTCCAATTTGAATCTGGTTGTCTATTTGAAGAAAAGCTGGCTGCAATTCTTGAAAATTAACCAGTTGTCAATTCTGGTAGTGGGTAGACACACAGGGAATTATCTTTTGGAAGTGACATCAATATATTTCAGAGAATCACCACAAAAAATTGTCCTGTCCTATCATAGGATAAACTAGGTACTGAATAGATGATGACTTATAGTCAGTAAGTGCCTGTATAGGGAACAAATATTTAATAATGGTCTCTTAAGTCTGTCACAGAAAGGCATAATATGATCCAGGGGCTAGATCTAGTTGAAGCTAGACAAGAAGCCTGGAAATAAAATGTAAGGTGTGGGGTTTTGGGTTTTTTTTTGGGGGGGGGGGAGGATTGTGAGAGTAATTAAACATTGGAGCAATTTACCTAGGATTTTAGTGGATACACCATCACTTACCATTTTTAAATCAAGATTAAATGTTTTTCTAAAAGACCTGCTCTAGGAATTGTTTTTGGGAAGATCTATGTCATTATTATATAGACTTGATGATCACAGTCATCCATTCTGGCCTTGGAATTTATGACATAGGTAAGAGACTTACCCTTGACATAATGAGAGAGAGAAAGATAGTTGTGTTTCCTTATAAAAGGCCTCCCAGTTCACTGGTTGGTATCCTACAATATTTACAATAGTTCATATTTGTCCTGATGAGAAATCCTTTGCATCACTGGTGTCTGCCGCCTTACAGCCTGCTAAGCTTGTCTCTTTTTATGGTCGTTTGGGCATAGATTCTCACCTTCTTAAATATCTGCAAGTAAAAGCAATACCAAAATATGTAACAGATGCACAAGTATACCTTGGGAATTAATGTCTTTCTGGACAAAACTGCCATCACACTTGCATAAGCACACTTTTGCTGTCTCATTCTTCATGCACATCTGTGGCTCGTTGGTAATGCACTTGATCTCAGTGGGGTAAACTTCTACTGTAAGTTCAACCTAAGCTGCTGGGTTGTTTTTTTTCTTTTGCATGTTAGTTTTCCTTACAGTCTTTGACACTTCAATTATGTATTTCTTTAAAATAATCTCAAACACATTTTATGACTTACTTAATGCCGATCAGTTCTCAAACTTTTGTACTAGTGATCCCTTTCACACAACTAGCCTCTGAGTGCAACCCCTACCCGCTCGTAAATTAAAGCCACTTTTTTCATATTTAGCACTTTTATACATGATGTAGGTAAAGCAGGATTTGGGATGGCAGTGCAGTCCTCCCATAAAAACCTTGTGATTATAATAACCCTGTGGGGTTAAGCTTGTGACCCCTCTGAGGTATTACAACCCTCAGTTTGATAACCTCTTCTATAGATGTATTAATGTAAATTTGAATTTAGTAACACAAAATTATGGTGTACCTAGAACAGTAAGACTTTCAATTTTGCCTTGAGGGCATTTTTTTAAGCAAACAACATTCATACATAAATTTGATGTTCCAGCATGAACACTAATAGGAAAGAGTAGTCTAAAATAGATGCATAATTAATTAAGATTCAATTATGCACCCACCTACTGCAAATAAATGTACAAATCAGATAACTGTGTAAGTAAAGGACAAATTAAGCAAGAATAATAGCAAGCCAGCCTGGATTGGAGTGCATTAACAAAATTGAGTGGATAAACTTGCATAGTACCTGCCCACCATGATTAGCTATAGTGTACATGGCTCCTGTCTGCACTAAGGCTTTGTTAAAATTTTGCACTATTGCTACCACTAAGTTACCAATGTGTAGAGAAGGCAAGTTCGTAGGATGGTGTCAGTATTGTGAGCACAGTATCACCTAACCTTGCTCAGAGCAGGTTTACACATCTTGGTGCTTCAAATGATGTAGGCCACTCTGAGCTAGGCTATGCTCATGGTTTCCCGCACTACTGGAGATGACTGAGGCTACATCTACACTGAGGCAGTTTGTCAGAAGAGGAAATGCAAATGGAGTGCTCATTTGCAAATCTCGCACTCCCATTTGCATATTGTCTTCTGATCCTCTTTGCGGAAGAGGTTTTTGCAATAAAAAGCCCTGTGTAAATGGGGCCATTTGTCTGAAAACCCCCATTTTGCACAAGATCCCTTATTCCTCAAAAAATGAGGTTTACAGATTATTGTGCAAAACAGGATTTTTCCAACAAATGGCCCTGTCTATACGGGGCTTTTCATTGCAAAAACCTCTTCCCCAAAAAGGATTGGAAGAGAATATGCAAATGAGAGCGTGAGATTTGCAAATGAGCGCTCCATTTGCATTTCCTCTTCCAACAAATTGCCGTGGTGTAGATGTAGCCTCAGTGAGAAATTTAGCAAAGGATTCCTAGTTTAGACAGGGCTTTAAGGATTACCCTGAGCAAAAGCTTTTGCTCTGCCTATTCAATGTAAAATTCTATTAAGAAAATGTATTTTAATTAGGCTTTGTTGTTGTTGCCTTTAGAAAGTTTATGTTTAACCTATGTAGTACATGCTAAAATGATAGGAGAAGATGCGAAAGCATTCACAAATATTCACACTGTAGAAAATTGTAAGAGAATCAAGTCAATAAGGGTACATCTACACAGCAACATTATTTTGAAATAACTTAGTCTGCATCTACACAGCAGGCAGTTATTTCGAAATAATGTTGAAATACTGTAAAGCTAGAGGACTTCTTACTCCAACTCCTGTAACCTTCATTGTGTGAGGAGTAAGAGAAGCTGGAGGAAGAGAGCTCTAAGCTATTTTGAAATAAGATATGCAATTGACATAGCTCAATTTGCATAGCTTATTTCAAGTTAAGCCCTGCTGTGTAGAAGCACCCTAAGAGAATAACATCTTGAGCAGAAGCAGAATGAAATATTTTAGACCAAGTTCTTTTCAATTTGAAGAGTCACCTGGTTTTGAAAGCAATTACCAATCTTTTAAAAGTACTATTTGTGACAGATGGCATTTTCCTGCAATATTCTTATAAGATTATTGACTTAAGCTGAAGCAGGTTTGTGGTCCATTGTGTGAAATGAGTGGTATATGTGTTATTGTAGGCTGGGATTATATGTAACCTCTTAAGAAAATTGTGACAGATGTAAGATGGAGGAGGGAGGGATTCAAACGTCTATTTGGAAGTTTGTACCAGACAAGAATGCACTCTTGGCACAAAATGTTTTAAGTGGTTTTACTGGAGAATATCTAGAGGCCGGTAAATTCAAATTCCCCACCTCTGGTTATGCAAAAACCCAGCCATTTGAGTAAGCCAATGTTTGCTAATCACCTGTTACATGAGTCCAAGCTGTATAAAAGAAAAGACTAAATTTAACAATCTGAAATAGTTAAGACCTTGTACCCCTGGAGGGGAGGGAACTCATCTGCATGTTTTGAAAGACTGACACATACCAAAGTCCGAGTTTGAAGCTGAAGTGACTCTGGTAAGCTTCTTAGCATATGTTCTTAACATTTTTTTCTGTAATGCCTTTGTAAGCCACAGACCTGCTGGGTGTGGTGCACTATCCCAGGTAGTGGCACTGAGACCACTTACAGAGAGAAAAATGTGTCTGCTCTACAACCTTAGCTAAGAGCCAGCTGGCTTTTAGCTCATGTGGTAGTTTACTCGTTAGGCAACTGGAATATGTTTTTAAAGCATTGTTCTTTTTGAACAATAGCATATGAATCCTACCTGAACAAAACTACCTGCAGTGTGGTATTGGCAGAAAATGAGCAAAAACATTCCGTTCTTGTCAATGTGTACTGCAGTCAAAACTGCCTTCATAACTGTTCAGTCTCGTACATGTCCTTTCTGTATCAAGTTATCTCTTTTGCTGTGCAAATGCTGGTGTTTGAAGATGCAGCCTATCAATCACAGCCAAAATCCAAGACTTTTAAATGGAAAATTAATTTTAATACAGAGCAGGACATAGTCTTCAACACTGTAGCTCCTTAAAAGGGGAGATCAAGTTATAATAGAAGCCGTCAAACCTGCATGAATCACTTAATCATGTTTATATATAACTTGCATATTAAAAAGCAATATCCAATGTCAGTGGCTCAGATATAAAAATATCTTAATAGTCAGTAACTGACTAATGAATACTACAGTAATAACAATTTAATTTGAAGAATTCTGACAGCTGGTTGCTTTGATGAGAGCTGTTACCAAGGAGCCCTAGTCCCATGCTGAGAACATCCACAGCATGCTGATTTATAGCAGCAGTGCAGAACTGTTTAATGTCAGCACCTCTCAGCTAAAGTAATAATAAACAGGAATGTTATGGTTTATTTTTCTGTATGAATTGTTCAGGCTCTGTATGGTAAGCACCAACTCAATAGGGGATAATAGATACCATTCCCCAAGGAGTTGTAACTGAGGTTTAGGCATTTTTATCGGCAAGGTTAGTGTATCAAAACAAACCCAGAAGTTGTTTTTCATCTCTCTGTCTTTTGATCTCTTGTCCCATTCTGGTTAGCAAATATAGTTCTTAATGGCTATGAAAGCTGGCTTTAGGTTCCCACTACAAACATCTCTTTTTAGTAGTTGAACTGTGTTATGAAATATACTGCATACACTCCTGTATGATTTTTGCCTTTGACGTGTAAAAATCCAGACTGTGACTTCAGAATATTCCCTAAATTCATTGACTTAAAAGCAGACCATTGTGAAATATATATTAGAAACTTCATATTAAGAAACTGTGTTGAAGAACTAAGGGTACATCTACACAGTCCATATCTACAATGTCAAAATAATGGTGAGCTGGAGGACTTCTTACTCCGACTCCTGTAATCCTCATTTTATGAGGAGTAAGAGAAGTCGGAGGAAGAGTGCTCTTTCTCACACTTCCTGCTGTGTGAACAGTGCCAAAAGCCAAAATAAGCTATTTTGACTTAAGCTACGCATTTGATGTAGCTCAAGCTGCATAGCTTATTTCGGCTTTGGTCTTGCTGTGTAGACATGCCCTTAGTGAAAAACTATTTTGACAGCTTAATTTTGAATGTTGTGCTTTTGTTCTTGTCCAGCTTTACAAATGTAATATTCTTGAAAAGCAAACCTCTAGGAACCATTTTAATTCAATCTGCCATCTTGAGCATTTAGGTTTTCAAAAATTGATTATGAGATGCTGCATGATGCAAATTGATATGGACATTTTCTTCACAGAAGCATTGAGGTTTTGATGTTTCAGATGGCATTTTACCTTTTAAATGTACACTACGTTTGATTATATATATATATATATAATTTATATATATACAGCCTGGGCACTCATTAATGGATCTCCAAGTTACAGGCCAATTCCACAAGCCAAATGCACAGGGAAGGGTTGGAACTTAACTTAATTTACAAGTTTAATTCTTATGCGAATGGAATGAACACAGACGTCCGCTGGCTTTCACATTACCTTCCACATCCTAATGACTTAACCAACCAACCAAATAATGGAGGTGCTAATTATTCTTATTAGCCTCTTGTAACTACTTGAACAATCTACTCTCTGTCTCTTTTTTCCCTTTTCTCTCTTTTTTTCCTCCTCCTCCTCCCCCTTCCCTTATTTATGCTTGGATCTGGATTTCTAATACTTCAGTCATCTGAAGAAGTGGATTGTGCCCACGAAAGCTCATGATACCGTGTACATGTTTTGTTAGTCTTTAAGGTGCTATTAGACTATTCGTTTTTTAAGGTTTTGGGGTTTTTTTAATTATATAGACAGACAGATACACATATTAGCTAGTATCTCTTTTGCCATCTATTTTGGCTAAAGATTAAAACTACACACTAAAGCACAAATTAAATTAATTTTTTTTGTTTGTCAAAATTGACGTCTCCTACCCACTGTATTGGGATTATGCCAGGGCCCATTAAGGTTCATCCCCAAAAGCTTGGGTAAGAAAGCCAGAGGCTTTGGAGGCTTGCAGGGGCGGGGTATGGAGAGATTCCTTCCTTAATCCCCTTCTTTTATTTTACTGCTGTTCTGCATTTTCTGCTGAGCCACTAACTTCACTGGTATGATAACTTTCACAGTGTGAATTTATGCATATTTGGGCATACATCTTTTATCATTGAATGCATATCATGAGGGTAGGAACAGCAAATACCAGTGAAATGCACATCCTAAAACTAAAGCAGAGTGGTTTTAGCCCTAGCAAAACATTTCTTTGTTGATTACATGGAAAGATGCCATCTGCTGTGGAGGTTAACTATGGAGTAAGCACTAAAACCAAGCTCTATATATGATTGTAAAACTGGGAGGGAAAAGAATTGATTAGAAGGAATGAAATGACTATTAACTGGTACTGAGAGAGGACTATCGAGATGTCCATGTGGTTTGTTAGAATAATTAGATTTTAAAAATATTTTACATTAGAGTACAGCGTATCTTCCAACATAAATTAGCCTCTTTGAAATAGTGCCACCTCTTTGGTAGAGGGGTAAGTTGCATAAAGATGTTTAAATGAAAATGTATATTAAAGAATAGAAATATTTAGATATTTTAAATGGTCACTCTTATATTAAGGTTCCATTTATAAATTAAAAGGTTAATAAATATTTAACATATGTTTTAATAAATTAGTATTCACCTGATACTGACTATGAGAGTCCAGCAAATTAGCAATTGCTTATAACCACCTAAAATACCTATTTATGTGCTTAAAATAATCAGATATGCCATGTCTACACCATGCTCATAACTGGTAATTGTTTGATAACCCTTTAAAAACCATTTATAAATAGAATCCTGATATAAATTGTGGCCTGTTAAGGTCACAGCTTGATTTCAAGACAGTTATGAAGAGCTCTTTGGGTGATAGGATCAGTACATCAGAGATAATTCAGCCAATTACTGTATCATACAATTGACTTTAGTTCATTTTATGTTGCAATCCTATTGGCTCAAGTGATGTAAAATTTGTCATGAGCACTTGAGCACTTCTAACATTTTTAAGGTGTCATATTTCACAACCATAAAATATAGCTTTCTGAAGGCAATGTGGCCATGAATATAATATGACCTTTACTCTTTAGCTGGCATGAAGCAAAAAAAGAAAAATCTCACAGCTATGATTAATCTGTCAGCTATATTTAAAATGTGAGGAACAATCCAAGTCAATTTCGAAAGCATTTTTCTCTGACAGTTGCAAAACATGAAACAGATTGTGATTTCAAAAGTAACTCAAATCAATAATTTCTCCAGCCAATAAAAGCTGTTTGAAACTGTCTTGAAATCAAATTAAAGTGCTGAAAAAAAATTCTAAGAAGCACTGTCTACTTATCAGTTATAGAATCATAGAACACTAGAACTGGAAGGGACCTCGAGAGGTCATTGAGTCCAGTCCCCTGCCCTCACGACAGGATGCAGTACCCTCTAGACCAGGGCTACTCAACACGCGGCTTGTGGGCCACATGTGGCCCACGGTCCGTTTGTTTGCAGCCCATGGTGTGGTTTGGGTTTATGGTGCAATTTGGGTTGAAATGTGTTTTAGTAGTTAAATTCCTGGACTGTTGTGAAGCCAAAACAAAAAAGTAGTCAATATAATGGTCGTCTGTTGATATGCGTTTTAGCAGTTCAATTCCTGGACTGTCATTGCTCATTAAAAGTGCTGTCATATAGTTGGAAATAGAGTAAATATTGCATTTTATTAATATCAGCAGAACTGATTTAAATGGGGCCTGAATGTTGTGTAGTCTTGCCTTAATCTTTGTATTCATGCCCATCAGTGTGAAATAAGCTATTGGCATATATTTGCATGTATATACACCTACACTTAAGTTGCAACCCTCGGCATGCTCTGTGAGTGTCATTGTGGCCCCAAGGGCTTCCCAAAGTTGAGTAGGTCTGCTCTAAACCATCCCTGATAGACATCTGTCTAACCTGCTCTTAAATATCTCCAGAGACAGAGATTGCACAACCTCCCTAGGCAACTTATTCCAGTGTTTAACCACCCTGACAGTTAGAAAGTTTTTCCTAATGCCCAACTTAAACCTCCCTTGCTGCAGCTTAAGCCCATTGCTTCTTGTCCTATCCTCAGAGGCCAAGGAGAACAATTTTTCTCCCTTCTCCTTGTAACACCCTTTTAGATACCTGCAAACTGCTATCAACTCCCCTCTCAGCCTTCTCCTTTCCAAAGTAACAAGCTCAATTCTTTCAGTCTTCCCTCATAGCGCATGTTCTCTAGACTTTTAATCATTCTTGTTGCTTTTTTCTGGATCTTCTCCAACTTCTCCACATCTTTTTTAAATGTGGTGCCCAGAACTGGACACAATATTTCAGTTGAGGCCTGATCAGCACAGAGTAGAGTGGAAGAATGACTTCTCGTGTCTTGCTCACAACATTCCTGTTAATGCATCCCAGAATCATGTTTGCTTTTTTTGCAATAGCATCACACTGTTAACTCTTATTTAGCTTGTGTTCCACTATGACCCCTAGAACCCTTTCTGCAGTACTCCTTCCTAGACAGTCGCTTCCCAGTCTGTGTGCGTGAAATGGATTGTTCCTTCCTAAGTGGAGTACTTTGCATTTGTCCTTATTAAACTTCATCCTATTTACCTCAGATCATTTCTCCAGTTTGTCCAGATCATTTTGAATTATGACCTTATCCTCCAAAGCAGTTGCAACCCCTCCCAGCTTGGTATCATCTGCAAACTTAATAAGTGTACTTTCTATGCCAATATCCAAATTGTTGGTGAAGATATTGAACATAACCAGTCCCAAAACAGACCCCTGCAGAATCCCACTTGTTATGCCCGTCCAGCAGGATTGTGAACTGTTAATAACTACTCTCTGGCTGTGTCTAGACTGGCGTGATCTTGCGCCAGAGCTATGCAAATGAGGCTCAGCGTGGAATATCACTGAGCCTTATTTGCATAACTAATGAGCCCCCATTTTTGCGGAAGAGGCTCTTGCACAAGACGGAGCTGTCTACACTGCCCCATCTTGCGCAAGAAAAACCCTCTTGCGCAAAGCCGTTATGCCTGAAAATAATCAGCATAATGGCTTTGCGCAAGAGGGTTTTTCTTGCGCAAGACAGGTCAGTGTAGACAGCTCCGTCTTGCGCAAGAGCCTCTTCCGCAAAAATGGCGGCTCATTAGTTATGCAAATGAGGCTCAGCGATATTCCACGCTGAGCCTCATTTGCATAGCTCTGGCGCAAGATCGCGCCAGTCTAGACACAGCCCCTGAGAATGGTCTGGTAGCACTTTATAGACTAACAAAACATGTAGATGTTATATGAGCTTTCGTGGGCACAGCCCACTTCTTCAGATGACTCAAAACTCTGGTCATCTGAAGAAGTGGGCTGTGCCCACGAAAGCTCATGATTATAGACTAACAAAACATGTATATGTTATCATGAGCTTTCGTGGGCACAGCCCACTTCTTCAGATGACTCAAAACTCTGGTCATCTGAAGAAGTGGGCTGTGCCCACGAAAGCTCATGATAACATCTACATGTTTTGTTAGTCTATAAAGTGCTACCGGACCATTTGTTGTTTTTTAAGTTTATCCAGCTACCCCCTGAAGCTCTCTGAGAACGGTTATCCAGCCAGTTATGCCCCCACCTTATAGCAGCCCCATCTAAGTTGTATTTGCCTAGTTTATTGATGAGAAGATCATGCGAGACTGTATCAAATGCCTTACTAAAGTCTAGGTATACCACGTCCACCACTTCTCCCTTATCCACAAGAATCGTTATCCTATCAAGGAAGGATATCAGATTGGTTTGAGTTGGCTGTTACCTATCACCTTATTATCTTCCAGGTGTTTGCAGATGAATTCCTTAATTACTTGCTCCACTATCTTTCCTGGCACAGAAGTTAAACAGACTGATCTGTAGCTTCCTGGTTTGTTCTTATTTCCCTTTTTATAGATGGGCACTATCTTTGCCTTTTTCCAGTCTTTTGGAATCTCTCCTGTCTTCCATGATTTTTCAAAGATGATAGCTAAAAGCTCAGATACCTCCTCTATCAGTTCCTTGAGGATTCTAGGATGCATTTCATCAGGCCCTGGTGACTTGCAAAATCTAACTTTTCTAAGTGATTTTTAACTTGTTCTTTTTTTATTTTATCTTCTAAACCTGCCCCTTTGCCACTAGCATTCACTATGTTAGGCATTCCTTCGCCATCATACTTCTTGGTGAAGACTGAAACAAAGAAGTCATTAAGCACCTCTGCCATTTCCAAGTTTCCTGTTACTGTTTCTCCCTCCTCACTGAGTATGGGCCTCCTTGGTCTTCCTCTTGCTTCTAATATATTTATAGAATGTCTTCTTGTTACCCTTTATGTCTAGCTAGCTTGAGCTCATGTTGTGCCTTTGCCTTTCTAATCTTGCTCCTGCATACTTGTATTGTTTGCTTATATTCATCCTTTGTCATTTGTCCTAGTTTCCACTTTTTATATGACTCCTTTTTTATTTTTAGATCATGCAAGATCTAAAAGCCAAGGCGGTCTTTTGCCATACTTACACCCAAACAATCATTGTGGTTTGCATCAGTGTAATAGAGGAAGGCAGGAAACAGAAAGGGCCTAAATATTTTGCTCTTCCTCCCCCCCCCCCACATAATTCTCCAATAAACAGAACTTTCCAAGAATAACACTTTCTATGGGAGTCTAGAAAGATTTTCCAATGACTATAAAAATGGAAAGAAAAATATTTGAACATGCTCTAGATGTATTAAATGTAATGATCTGAACATATTTTGGACAAAATACTACTTGTTATATAAAAGTAAAACTTCTAACTTCAATGAGACTATCCATGTGAATAAGGCCAGTAGGAGTTTAACAACAGTTATCAACATAAACTAAAGGTCAGGAAAGGAAAGTAGGGCCTTTTTTAAAGGTCTGAAGAGTGCAAGTTGTCCTTCTTGGAACCATGGCCCCTAAAGGAATTATTTGCCTTGCTGACCGATGATAATTGAAACATACATACATCTAACTCTTTAGTTACAACAGCTACCAACCCTTAAACAAGATCCACATGTGTAAATATGCAAGTCTCTTTCTATCACAATAACCTGCACAAGGTAAATTGCATTAAGGAAAGTCCAAGTCACCAGGAACTTTCCTGAGTCTGGATCACAGGGTTTGGTGCTAAAATAAATTATTTTCAGCCATTTCAATCCTTCAGAGCAAGGGTATTTTCCAGATATCTTCCACAGAGAAAAAACTGACACTTTTAAAATTAAGATATTTAGAGAGAGTTCCTCATTTTTAAGACAAGGCCTGTGCCGGAGGAACCATCTCCCAGAAAGAATCGAGTCTGAGTCAGCCATAAGTGCAGTTTTATTGCTATATTGGGGGAGGAGAGGGCAGTGTGTATGCTGAAGCCAGTTTCCCTGACTCTCTTTCCCTGCCTAGAGTCATAACTGGGCTGCCAGTGCTGTGGAGGGAGGAGGGGAATAGGCTAGCTTAAAGGGGAGCCCCATCTACTGTTGCTGCTGTTCACTGTGGTGACTTGAGCATGGGCGCTGTGGCCACTCCATCCCAGCTCATGCAGCAATGCCACCTTTCTGGTGCTTCCCAATGCTGCTGTGGTACAGTGGCTGCTTCTACCACAGAGGGGATACCAGAAACTGGGAACTCCTGTTTCCCCCAGATTTCCCTGTTCCTTTCCCTTCCCACTGCCTTGTCCTATCCTGCTTCCTTTCTCCTCTGTCCCCTCCCCATCCCATCCCCCTTGTTCACTGCCTCTTTCCTCCCTCACCCTGCCCCCAGGTACTCACTGTTGAACATGAAACAGAATCGTGGTCATGCAGGGCACCTTTAGAAGGTGACATCAACCAGCACTAGGACACAGCAGGAGATGACATCCAACAACAGAGAGAGCAACCCCAGAGCAGCCACCCTCCACAGGAGAAGTGGTTCTGTCCCACCCCATAAAACCCCCAACCAGGCCAAATTGAGGAGAGTGGCCAAGTGAGCTGGAAATACTGTGGGGGTGAGAGAGCAATGTGGGAAGCCAGATCCTTCCCCATCAGGCTGAACAGAACAGCTTGGTGCTGGCAGAAATCAGAGTGGAGGAGCGGTCAGTGGTATGTTGGCAATGCCCCTGTCTATCCTGGGCCCACCCACAACCTATGCCCATGGAATCAACCCAGATTCATTCTGGGAGCTCTTAAAGGAATCCATGTGGCAATTGCAGCGTCACCACCCTTTCACTGCTGAGCAGCCTAGATGAAGAGTCGGAGTCAACAATCTGTTCTCCCCTCTGAAGTAACTAGTGTCTATGGAAGTCCCTCAGAGAGCTGAAGCCTTGCTTGTTAACAGGATTGTGCTCAGCCTCTGCACATAGTGCCAGGATGGATGGGATGCACCTTGAGATTTCTCTGATGTTTCCACAGAGGTCAGACATGATTGAGTTCTCAATCTTTGTTACAATACAACTTAAGGCGCTTCATTCTAACAAGTACAAAGTGACCTCTAAATCATGTATGCTTTTTTAATAAAGGGCCAGAGATTCCCTGTTCAAGATTTTATTGACAGTCTTCACCTGGCTTCTTTTTTAAGATGTCTAAGTTTGCTCTTTTCTGCTGCTTAGAATTCAACTATAACAGAGTGGACATTAAGGGCTTTAGACTACGACAAACATTTTTCACATTGGAGTTTACCTCCTGATTTGTGGATGACCTGAGTTGTTTCACATACATCCACATTTATGGCCCCACTCATTAAATCTGTACAAATGATTTTATTTTATATGCACTGTATTATATTGCTGTTTTAATAGTTTGTTTCTGTAGTCACAAATTTGTTTCTGTAGCTACAAGTTTGGATACATTTTCCTGGCTGAATTACCCTGTAGAAAGGACAAGAGACCTGTTCTTATTTCCTATGGTCTAATGGTTAAAGCAAAGGATGAGTCGTCAGAAATTTTAGTATTCCTGGGTCCACTACTGACTTGCAGGAGAAGGAGACAAGAGATGGAAATAAGAATGGATCAAGGGGAGAGAGAGGGAACACATCAACATGGGTGTAGTGTAGCATTGAGAGAAATGGATGCTTGGATGAAGAACTGGAAAGGATAAAGGGGAGGAATAGGCACGAGTGACAATGTTTGCAGTCGAGAAGACTAGAGATTGGGGGAAGGAAGTGTGCACAGTAAAAACAGATGTAAAAATAGAAAGGAGAGATGAGCGCTTTAATTTTTTTTTCCTTTTTGAGTCCAAGCAGAAAGAAATTGATATCTTGCTATTAGTTTAGTTAAAACTAGTGTACACACTCTTATTTCAGGCTGCTTGGCTTATTTTGGCTTAGGCTAAACCTGTTGTTAATCAATTTGAGATAATCATATTTAGTTTAAAATTAAATCAGGGTGTTTGCACTACCTTTTCCACTGGTTTAACTAAATAAGTTCAAAATAACACCTTATATTAATAAAATGAGGCAACTCCCTAAAAAGAATGAAAAGAAAGAGGATAAAATAAGGGAGTAAAAAAAATGCACTGGAAAAAATGAAAATACCTAAACTAACAGTGTGCATTTGGAAAAAGACAGGAGGAGAGTGAGTGTGTGTATGAGAGAGAGAGATTATGGAGTTAGGGGTTAGATAAGTGGTTTTCAACTGTAGTCCATAGAATCTTGGGGGCGGGGGGGACTGCAGACTGTCTAAGATTACCAAAGGGGTCCACACCTCCATTTGAAATTTTGTAGGGTTCTGCAAATGGAAAAAAGTTGAAATCCTACAGATTTAGATCATTGCTGTCCCTGTGATTCTGTAGAACATTCCTGGGGAAATACTGAAAGTGTATTCTCTGTACAATGATAGTTTATGAACCTAAACACATATGGTGTTGCTAAATCTATATTTATGTAAATTACCACATTTAAAATATTCTAGAAGCCGTAAGGGCATTTAATGAACCTTACCAATATTCTTGTTAGAAATGCCTTACTTAGACCCTGATCTTTCACCCTAGATAATGATCTTCCTTTCATAGTTTAATGTGTTTATTTCCCTTCATGATGCTGTAATTATAACAGTTTATCTTCCTCGCCCCCAAGCATCTAGAAAACCCAGTTTGAATTAAAAATAAACAGATCATAGAGTGTTAAACATAAATCTACCTCCACTGCTGTTGCTTGTTATACACAGAGTAGAGGGAATGATGATGTAACAAGCATAATTTATACTGTGCCTCCTACTGTCTTGATAGGAATAATTCTTCAGCATCTCTACAATGAATAATGGCATTGCCACTAGTCATATAAAATTCATTTTTGTAGTGGTTCCCTTTCAAATCAACTTTGGTTATAAGAATTAAAACTGCATTGAGTATCAATTTAAAATAAAACTTTATTGGAAAAAGAAGAGTGGAAAGTGAGGTTAAAGTGATCATGTGACAGTTAAACGGAATAATTGCTGGTAGCTCTAAGACTCCAGTCCTGTGAACATTTGCACACTTGCAGACCCACCTGGGGTGGGGGTGGGGGCAAAGGAGGCAGCTGCCCCAGGGCCCAGTGAGTCAAAGGGGCCCAGGGCTCCTGGCTATTTCCACTGCCACTGTGGCAGCAATGGTGGCTGGAGCCCTGGGCCCTTTAAATCACAGCCAGAGTACTGCGCCTTAATTGCCACATGGCTCTGAGGGCTGGTGTGGGGAGAAGGGGACCAGTGTTGTGCTCCAGGTGGCACTGAGAGCTGGCTGGCCTCAGCCTTTCCACCGGAAGCTCCATCCCTTCCATAAACACAGAGCTACCTCCTACCCCCCACACACACCTTACCCAGACGCCCAGGGAGATTGTCTGCTCCGCTGCACATTTGCTTATCTTTAAACATGTAAGCAGTTTCACTGAAATCAAGGGGCTACTCTTATGCTTAAATTTAACCTGTCAATAAATTTCCAACATCAGGGTCTAACTGACAAGAATTTATACTTAGTGATATTTTTATTGTCAAAATTTATTGGCTGGAGCAGTCACACTGAAAAATGGGTAGCTGTTTTTGTATATAAATAAATACCATTCCATTTACACGGTATAAGGGAAGAATATGTAGATAAAAGGAAATGTTATGTTTCTGAAGACTTGTTCTCCTAGAAATATACAAATTAAAAGCGAGATGGTGGTGTGAGGCCCCAGAATTTATTGGGGGATTAAGGATATCAGGAGAAGCTGCAATGTTTCCCTGGAGGAATTCTGATACACTCTATTTTGCTGCCATGGGTAGGACCATACCAGGGAACCAGTTTGAATGGGGGTTGGGGAAGATGGTTACAGAGGCTCTGCAGCACTCTCTTTCTCACACTCCTATAGAAGCTCTTGCCTGGGTACACTACGGTGTCCAGGCACCGCTGGTTAGAAGGGGACAAGGATGTGCCTGCAAACCAGTTGGCATTCATAAATGTAGGTAATGTGGGACAGGCTCAAACTTATCCTCTCCCTGTCCTTTCGCTGTAAAACTATCCTCTGAAGGAGTTTCAAGGGTGTCTGCCAATAGGGGTTGCATAGGATCATAGGATGGAGACATAGAATTCTGTACAGACACACTGGTCCTGAGCTCTGCATGCATCTTGAGAGAGGCCAATATCTCTGATTGCCTGTGGGTTTAAAGGACCAACCCTCTTGCCAGTTCTCTGAAAGAAAATACACATGGGTGTGCACATAGACAATACAGCAGAAACTCCAAACAATATAGCACCTCTGTATTTACAAAGTGCTAAGTTCCATCCATGGCCTTCTCTGTTGGAGGGGCTGATGTTGCTGCCTATTTGTATTCAAAGCAAAATCAGTGCACCACCTTTGCTCATAAGCATACTTTATCCCAAGAACATGGAAGTGAACCTTTGAATTCACTGGTCTTTTTTTATTTTTATTCATTCAGCAGAGTATATTATCACTCAGGTTAATTGAGGACAAGGATTGTAATCGATGCAAGAATTGGTTTAATAAGATTATGTTTGTTAAATTGATTAAAGAACTGTTTGTCCCTATAATCAACTATGAGAATGTTGTTTCTAGAATTAGAAACTGATTAAGATACACTCGGCCAAATTAAATATTTTCTATAACAAGTTTTATTTGTAGAGTCTACAATGATGGTCCCCCCTCACAAACACTATAGAGCAATGTTCATTGGCTCTCATTTACTGTATTTAGAAGGCTACAATGTCATTGTCCCACTCTAATCTTTCAGCTGGGCAAATGACTGGTCTCTAGTAATGTGACAGCATGATGATTTGCTAAGTGACCGAAGTGCATCAGGAAACCTGGCACAGCTTCCCAATCTCCCACAGAAGTGGGAGGGAAAGCACTGGCAAGCACATCACAGAGGTGGCTATTACCCCTTTTAAGAATCTGTTATGACTGTCTTTATCTACAGAACATCAGGGGTTAAACTCTGCTCTTGGTTCCTTCTTTTGCTTTAAATTGTCCAGTTCTTCTCTGAACTTGCAACCCATTTTGAGCAGTGGAGTTTTTAATTGCTACTTAGTTTCTGTGCTGCTCTGATTTATATGCAAACACTGGGGGTGAACTGAAACTTTGGTGTGAAAGCACAGGCTATGACAACTATAAGGTGGGAAACATGTCTACTCTTACCTAAAAGCTTTTCAACATGCCATAGTGATAAGGTGAAAGCAAACACATAAAGGGAGAATGAAAATTTGCAGATTATTGAGAGAAGATTTTAATAGCTTTTATTCATCTTGGGCTGAGAACTCATTTCTCTGGTTTTCCCAGTTTTCTGCTTTCTAAATTTCATATTCAGCTAGAATACAGTGAGTCCGTTAAAACTGAAAAGTCAGCTGGAACTTTTTTCACTGAAACCCTTATTTCAATTCAGTACAATGAAAACTCAATAATTTTTGTGGGGGTAGAAAGTTGCCAGAAAAAATAATTTAATGCAGTGGTTCTCAAACTTTTTTCCTTGCAACCCAGCTGGAGAAAATTGTTGATGCCCATGACCCTACATATTTATATCTTTTGACTAGAGTGAGGGCTATGGAGGGTCAGGATTACATTGGCAAGGGCGCAGAGAGTAGGACGTTGGTGCCTGGGTACTCAGGCTCTGGGGTGGGGTAGGATGAGGGTTTTGGAATATAATAAGGGGTTCCAGGCTGGGGGCAGGGCAGAGGGGTTCAGAGTGTGACAGGAAGCTCTGGGCTGGGGTGGGGTAAGTTTCAGGGTGTGTGAAGGCTGCATCTGGGGTTATGGGCTCTGGGGTGGAACAGAGATGAGGTGTTTGGAGTGTATGAAGGGGCTCTAGGTTTGGAGAGGCTCAGGGCTGGACAGGGCATTGGTGCTCAGGGTTTGGACGTGGGCTTTCCTCTTCCAGCTCCCAGTTAGCAGTGCAGCAGGGGTGCTAAGGCAAGCTTCCTACCTGTTCTGCACTGCGGACTGCACTGCACCGCACCCCAGAAGTGACCAGCAGAAAGTCTGGTTCATAGACAGAGGTGCACAAGTGGCTCTGTGTGCTGCTTTTGGCCATAGGCACCGGTCCCCAGAGCCGATGCCCAGAGTGGAGGAGTACAGGGAGCCCTATCTAGCCCCTGCTTATGAGCTGGACTAGCTGCTGGCCACTTCTGGGGCACAATGGCGTCTGCAGTGCCAAGACAGGGAGGAAGCCTGCTGTAGCACCTCTTCTGGTCACCTGGTCACCCTACAGCAAGGTGACCCAGTGCCTGACATTCTATGACCCAATACAGGGTCATGACCCTTAGTTTGAAAATCACTGATTTAATGGGATATTCTTATTTAGAATGCTTGATCAGCATTAATGAGCCAAATCATAAAGGCAGGGGAAGAGAATAAAGAAATTCTTAGAGAAACAAGAAAACGTTATAGGTGAATTTTTATCTTTAAAATGCATACTACTGTATTGAAAGGGGAACTGCAAAACATCTATATCTGTTAAGAGGGATGAACTTGGAAAGAAGGAACACCCATCTAGAGTTGATCGTGGACAAGGAACTCAGACATAAGCTTGCAGTAAGGGTACATCTAGACTGCGTCACTCTTTCCGGATACCGGAAGTATCCGAAATAGCAATGCGGCATCTTGAAAAGTGCCCGCTATTTCAGCATCCCTGTAACCCTCATTCCATGAGAGTTAAGGGATTTGTTGGAATAGTGCCTTATTTTGAAATTTGGCTGTGTAGACAGCACCAAATTTCAAAATAAGCTCTTTTGATTTATCGCGTAAATTGCATAGCTTATTTCGACAGAAGGGTGCTGTCTAGACCCACCCTATGATAAAAGGCTGCCTTAGCAGAAACATCATGTTAGGGAATGTGAATGTTCCCAATGCAAAGAGCCACAATGTGACCACACCTGATATATTGCATCCAGCTCTGGGATACTACTACCAAAAAGATATTGAAAAACTAAAAACATCCAGACAAAAGCAGCAAGAAAAAGCAGGGGCCTTGAAGAGTCTGCTTTATGATGAAAGGCTGATGAAGATAACTGTGCATGGCTAAAGCTGGTGAGGAAAAGTAGAGATTAGAATGAAAATGTCCTTGTAACTGAAACAAAGAAACGATATCTACATTTTTAACTTAATTCTGATTGAGAGAATGTGAAATGGTAATCAAATCTGTGAAATGTAACAACCTTCTCAAGCAAGCAAAGAAGTAGGAGAAATTTGTTCTTCCGCACATTTTGAGTACTCACTGGAATAAAGAGGGAGGTTGCTTTAAGGTTTATCCTGCAATAAAGTCTGGAAAGAATGTCCATTATAAGTTGGGGTTTTTTTTGTAGTACTATCAAGGTACAGTAAACACTGAATGGCAGCTGAATAATGACAATAGCAAATATATTTTAAAATCCTCAAATGTATGACTCCCATTGACTGTAATAGGTATTGTGTAGCAGGATCTGAAGGCAGAATCAATTAAAATGTCATGTCTCAGTAAACCCTTACTAAGTTTGACATTATTACATTGTTTATACATTCTTGATACATTTAATTAGAAACAACATAATGAGCCTAAACTTCCAGATATTGGTTATTAGTGGCACATGGTATTCATTAATGGGTATCTTCTGATCTTGTTGGGTTAGAGCTCAAAGACACTATATGACTTGAGGGGGTTTTATGCTCCCCAGTATTCTGAAATATAAAAGGAGCAGTCAGGAATGCTGCACACATTTTAACCTATTCTATGTATGATCAACTTCACAAAGCTTCACACACATTAGACACTTCCCAGGTGATAAATACACAGTTGCCTCTGTTTCCTACCCTAACTATAGGGAAACTGTGGCAGCTTGCGTAGTGGTCACTGTGGGTAAATGCTAATGCGTCTTTAAATGACAACTTTTTCTAATGAATAAGACTTTTAAAAGCCCAGTCAGTGTAATCGCTTCCAAAGATGCGGCAGCATGAACAACAGTGAGAGAGTCAAGGGACACACTGATGATTTGCTGGCTGCTGCAATTTTGTCCATTCATTGCAAGCTCTCCATTTGCTTCCTAGCTTATGATAGTCCCTCTTCTGCACTCAGTGCTAAGCTACTTTTAGTACATCTGCTCTCTGCTGTAAGACTTCTTCCATGATTTCCTCATGTCTAGCCTTTTCCCATATCCTAATATTAACCACCAATTAAATTACTCTTTCTATCCTCTTTGAAATGTACTATGAGCTGCTCTCTTCAACTCCCCACCCCCACCCAGCCACCCATTAACCTCAGAACTATGCCTGGATTACCTTAAGAAACCAACACTACCTGTAAATGCATTTCTGTTCTATAATTGACATTCTTCTATGACCATTATAGCTAAAAGTTTGTTCTTTCCTCTTATTTTTCAGTGCTAAAATGTAGTTTATCCATTGCAATTTGAGGTATGAGTGAACAAACACTTAAATATCTTCTTCCCAGCCAGTCTTAAGGGATTAGCTTTTCTAAGAGCAATCAGCTCTCGAAAATTTTAGTTCTACTGGGAAAATCTTGAGCCTATGACATCCAAATGAGTTTTTAAATTCCAATAAAGCAGTGTGCTCATCTTCAAGATTCTCGGCTTGTTACCTTGTGTCAGAACAAATCCAAGTAGTGAATTTTCTGTTGTTCAAGATGCTTAGATTGTGTCTTAAAAAAATAAGCCAACCTGAAACATTTTCATTTACTTGTTCTTGTGAAACACATCTGAAACATATGCTCATTAGTTACAGAAACTAATTTAAATGATAATGTTTTCAAATGGCCGACATCAAATAAATTTAGGGAGGTAAACATCATTGCAACATGGTAAACAAGCTATGAAGTGCAGCTGAGTGTGAAGATGATTATCATGGGATAGGGTTTCTGAGTACAGGGCAAGTAAACCAATCTACTTTCAGATAATAATGTAATTTTCTCATGCAATATGCCAGATTACTTCTCCCTCAGCTCTGCTCTCGCTGCTCTCTACTTCATAATATCATCCACTCAATTCCTGAGCCACTGCTGGCACATCTTGAAGCCTATCAAACTGTGTGGGTTAGTGTGCATGCTGCTGGTATATTAATGCATTTGGTTGCTATGAGAGGCTCACAAATGCCAGAATAGCCATTGATTTCCTTCAGCAAGCAGAAGTCACTAAAGGCCTTGTAAATCAGGGCACATGAAATGTAATTAATCCTTTCTCTTCTGGTGGAAAAGACTGTAAATATTGCCACAGTATTTAAAACAACTTTTATTGTATTTTGTTTCCTTTTTTATTTATTTTTTTACTGCCATGTGCTTAATAGTTAGACAATTAGAAAACAACTTAACTTACTTGTAGTAAATATATAATAGTTTGTAATGTCAAGTTTTGTAGCAAAAAGTAAACATATTGTGGGGTACTTCCAAATGTATTTATCAGTTTTCCTGAAATTAAAATACATTTCTGCAGGTTGTGAACTAGGATATTAACTTGAACCATTTTTTAAAAGTATTTTCACAGTGGATGTTGGCCTGCCATCTGCAAAATAGTAACTTTCTGCTTATTTAGTTAGTGTCTTCCATGTGATGATCTCAAACAGTTGTATGAGACCAAATAATCCTTATTACAGATAATTGTTGTTGCATCCATCTTCTAGATTTGCAACATTAGGCACAGAGAGGGTAGTGGAGGAAATTATAGAAACTTGCACAGATGCAAGTGGTCTATCATATGTTCCAAATGGGACCCTGTGTGTTTTAGGAAGCTTAGAGCAATTTTATAGTCATACTCAATTTAGCATGAGAGGTCTGAAGCTGAGCATTTCAAGACAATATGTCCAGAACCAGGTTATGGTCTGGGCACTCAAGTGAGATTTTCCAAATGCAAGATGAAGCCTCCTTTGCCAGTGAATCTGCTGGCCAAGCCCTGGCAAGGGTCTGACTAGGTCATTTGATCTTCACGACCACATGCTTGGAAGCCCTCTTCAAACTGATTATTTAGGAGTGTCTAGGTGAGAGCAAGATTTTGAAATTCCTAGGGAAGGGAGCAGTTTATAAGGAGGGTTTAGAGCTAGAGTTAGGCTCCAGATAGAAGGATAGATACATTAGATTAGCCAGATTTCTGGAAAAGAGCTGCACCAGCTGTTGGCTACAGCAGTCACCCATTCTATGGTCGTACATACTGAATAAATCAAGAGGTAGGAGGAGGTGAGCAAGACTAGCCTCAGAAATGGAGGAGATGCCAGTCACAGGCACCAGCTTTCTCCTTGCCCCAGGGATGCTCAAACCCCATTCCACGCCAGGCCCCACACCCACTCCAGCCTTTCTCCAAAGTCCCTCTGCTGCCCCAACTCATCCCATCTCCACTCTGCCCCAGGTTCTTCCCCCACTCCATCCCTTTCCCCAAGGCCTTGCCCCTGCCCTGATTCTTCCCCCTCCTCGCTCCAGCCCAACCTGCCTCTTCCTACCCAGATCCACTCCTCTCACCAGCACCTGCTGCATGCCACTGAATGGCTGGTGGGTGGATGGAGGAGAAGGTGATCAGCAGGCCCACCAGGAGGCTAAGGGAGAGGGTAAGCTGGCTGCTAGTGGATGCTACACACTTGCTAATTTTTTTCTATGGATGTTTCAGCCCTGGTGCATCCATGGAGTCAGTGCCTATGATGCCAATAATCTCAATTTAGCATCTCTGAGCCAAGAATGACCTTTGTCACTACAGCTGAACCCCTGGATAGTTCCAGCACCTGTTCAGTTTTAATACCTTCCCTGAGTCTTAAATATACAATTTTCCCCAAAATTACAGAGAGATGAGGCTGAGCAGGAGTGAGACTTGGGATGTTGACAGCTTTGAAGTCTGAGGGGTTCTATAGTGTTAAAGCCACCTTACTACAGTATGGGGTCTCAGGTCTCTAAAAGGCAACATTAGGATAGCTGGAGAAAGCTATTTTAGTTCATTTCTAGTGAGAGAATTCTTAAATGTGATGGTTAAAATGCTCATCTCCATATGAGGCCAGTACAGGTGGACTCACGGCATTAAGGCAGAAAGATTTGAAAAATAGTAGCAACAATGTTTTGAAAAATGATCTGAAACATTTCTGAAATATGTCTGCACTTAATATGGACTATATAGAAAACAACTGCATGGAGTGGCCACTGAGTTTTGTTGGCACTATTTTGGAAGACCTGTATAAGGCATTCATGGTTTTATCACTAACATGAAATGCAGACATTTTCAACACATTTCCATAAAATTACACATCAGACTATCATGGGTATTCTTTCTGATCAGTGGGAATTTAATATATATATGACCTCCTCCACACGTACATACATCCCTTTAAGAAAGAAAGCCGGATGATAGATTACAAGAAAAAGTTTACACTTGAAAGGTTCATGTGTTTTTTTCCAAGCAGTCCCATTCATAGTCAATATAGTAAACACCAAATCTAGATGACTTTTGTTTAAACCATGTCTTCTGTGAGCCAGAATTTAAGGTGCTTAAATATATGTTCTGAAAGATATGGTCCTTAACAGGCAGCTGGGGATATAAATATTCATGTATACTTTTTTTTATTTCTTAGGTAATTCCTAGGTACCCATCACATTAAATCAGATCTGACCAGCACAGTCTGAATCACGCTCTAAATCCTGCCCACAGCACTTGATAATCTTAAGCAATTAGTGTTCTTAATGCAAACAAACAGCCAAATCTGATAGAAACCATTTACAGAGAACAAAGCAAATATCAGCAAGGAAAGGGTGGCTTTTTACACTCACCTATCATTTCTGTAAATAACTTACTACTTCCTCAGCCCTCCTGAAAGGCCTGTCTAACAGCTTTTTGCAAACATTGAATTTTTACCTGCTCTACAATGCTATTTGTTCCACCTTATAAAAAATCACCAAGATATAAACTGCAGCTTATGGTATTTATTTAGCTTGTAGTTGTCTAGCACTTATCCTTTTGGGATGACTGGTTATTTTAGTAAATCTCAGGGGATTATTTTTTATGTTGAGCCTCCAGGGCTCTTTGTCTGAATTTGCTCTTTTCAGGCATTGCTTACCTTGGACTACAGTTTGCACCATTTTAATTTAAAAATTTCCGTTCAGGCAACCCATTAAAAGGTAATGTAGATTAGAATACACTTTAAAGTAGAAAATGAAAATATCTTTATACAAGGAGGTAATTTTGCAGAATGTAAAAACTACTAGTGGACTCTGTAGCTAATATTTTATATGCTAACTCTACCACAGAATGATAGTAGGCAATACTTGCCATGTACTAATGGCTCAGTAGTAAATGGTTTCACTTCATTAGTTAAAATTCCTTTATTCCAAGCTCTGCAAACCAAGGAAAAAGTCAGTTCTCAATCACTATGGAGATTTTTTTTTCTCCTTGTTCTGCATTCATTCTGTGAAAAATAAGTCTGTTTGAGAGCACACAGCAGTATAATTGACTCAGTGGAACAGCTGTCATAGAGGGTTTGCTATAAGAAATCATATTAGCCTTCCTTTTAAACTTGCTGAAGGTAATAAGTCATTCCTGACATTGACAATTCATACAATAAAATATCTCTGTTCTGAAAGCAACACTGAGCATGGCAAATAGTTAATGTTGGGCATATAAATGACACAAATAAGGTCCATTTTAGGTGACCTCCAGAAAAATAGGTAATGGGCTTGTGGCCTTCTCTCCCTTCCCCCCATTTTGCTTCTTTGTGACATATAACAAAGGCCTAAAAGTTTATGGGGCAGGCTGCTTTTTTATAGGACTTTTTTTTTTTCTTTTTTTGCTTGCTTGCTTGCTTGCTTTTTACAGTACAAATGGATATCTTGTCTTTCCAGGCAAATATCATAATTACTGGGAGTTATGATAGAGCACAAGAAAACCTTTTGGAAATGGCTACATATCAAAAAATGAGAGTGAAGTAACTGAGAGGGGAAGAGTTATTTAATCAGACTGTTTGCATTTCTGTGTGTGTGTTTGCAAACACCTACAGTTAAGGTACAATTAAGAAGTGCTGATCAGGAATTCTTGGGTTAAAAAGTGTTTTGTTAGGAAAATGTTGACTTTTGAAATTTGTGGGTGTTTGTCTTTGGAATGTATCAGTTTTTACAAAACATTCCCAGGACCAGGATGTAATATAGGGCAAGAGGACTCTTCAGAACAGCACACACATCAAAACTGTCAATAGCCCAGTGTCTGAGGCACACATGTTAAAACCCAAGATGAAGTCTCTGCTTCAGTTCAGGCAGAGCAGAGATTTAAACCAGGGCCCCAACATATCAAGTGAATGCCGTAACCAAGAGGCCATTGACTACTCGAGACAGGCTGTATTTTGTTGCAGAAAAATTCAGAGGGGGTTGGTTTGTTCCTCAAGGGCACGAAAATATGTCAAAATCTGCGCAAATTTTGTAAAATGGAATTCTTAATTTCTAGCCTGCCCCAAGGTTAAGAACTCTTCTCAGAAGCGTGGAGGACATCCTTCAGGAAAACCTGAGACGACAGGATTGTTGTTTGACCTGTAACAAACTAATTCTTACCTACCTAAGAAATTGTTTCCCTCCTAGCAATGTACTGCTGTAGGCAAGGCTGACAGGATTCTCAAGCTGGACCCCTAGGATAAGAACAGAGGAGTCTACCAGCAGAGTGTTCTCCAGGCCCTGGTCTACACTAGGACTTTATTTCAAAATACCCACCCCCTCACGGTCAAATTTATAAGCGGAGCATCCACATTACCAAGCCCGTTATTTTGAAATAATGGACCACGAAATTAGAAAACTGTATTCCTGCTTTTCATCAGGAGTAACACTAGTTCCAAAAAGTTATTTCAAAATAACGGTATTGTAGATGCTCCGGTGCTGCTGTTTCAAAATAATTACTCCCAAGAGTAATTCAAACTAATTACTCCCCAGTGCTTTCTGGGACTCTGAGTCCGACGTAGGAAGTCCACATTAACGGAACCAGCCTCGGGCTAATTTTGAGGATTCCCCATAGCGTGGACATGCTAGTTGAATTTGTTAAATTGTTAAGTCAAATTTAGTAATTTTGAAATAATTTCCTAGTGTAGACATGGCCCATGTGAGCTACAGTGGTTGAAATAATCAGAATCTGACATTCCAGGCATGCTACTGAACTCATCTGTTTCAATGGGTGTTGGCAAAGGTAGTAAAGATATGATTTCTGTCTGGTGAATGATAGAAATTGGGCAGCTGCCTAGTGATTAGGTGAGGTGAGGTGAAGATAAGAGAAGTGTTGCTGCATTCAAAGATGCTTGCAGGAGCATTTAGGATATGTGTGCCTTTGTGCCACAATAAAAGACCGGTTGCATCCACAGTCTCTGGTGTGTAGCTATGAGCATCAGTGAAAAGCTCCAGTGGAGAACTGCAAGATGAAAGGTTGTGCAAGCAGGGAGCCAGCAAGATACTGCTAAAAATAGCAATGCAGATGTGGCATGTAGAGAGCTGTGTAAGGTCTACCCTAATATTCAGGTGTGCAGGGCTACCCTGTTTGCTTAAGAAGCCATGCTTCACCATCCACACCACTATTCATAGCTGTGCTAGCTGGTTAGGCAGTGTCTGTACACCACATGCCACTGTAAGTGTAGACCTATGGGGTGTGGTAACAATGTCGCTTTACATGGTATAGCTCCAGTATGGTGAAACATTGGAAGGTAGATGGGACCTAATACTATCCCTGTAACCATAGTCAGGTTAAACTCTGGCCTCAATCACAAATGACTGCCACAAACCTGAATTCAACTTGTCCTTGTCCTTGTCTTCACTGACTTGTCAGTTGAGGTTAACATAATCTTAGTTAACTCAGTTCTTCAGTCTTGTGCTCTAACACAGTAAAGTTTTGTAGTAAAGATATGGTCTGAGAAGTGCTACAGATATAAAATTCCATTGGTGCTGTCTTATATGGTCTTCAAAATGGAGGAGGGATGCAAGAGGGGTGGTATAGCTCTGTAAATAACATTTGGTACAATTGTCTCTGATCATATCACAGTTGTATTTTTCTCTAATCTCAATGTTCTTCAAATTGTCTCAGTTTACTTTAATTTTACAAAAATATTTTCCCGGTTCATGTGATTTTTTTTTAATTACTCCTCATTCAGGTCTCTCTTACAGTGTTCACTTTGACAAAATGCTGACAACTTGCCTCACAGTTGGTTTCAAATTTAAACCCTTCTGATGACAACAGCCTGCCATGCTTAGGGCTGTAAAGAGTGTGGAGGGTATCATTGAAAGTCTAATTCTATCCAATCTTGCCTCCAGTTTATACAATTTTAGAAGTGTTATTTGAGCTGGATGATCATTTTGTAACCTTCAGATTACTGCTGGGTGACTTCTTCAGAAAGGGAATTACCAATGCATTAAATTTGAATTAGCTCTGAGAAATCATGCAGATGTGTGCACAGAACATTATAGCAATACTGTCTCCAAGGCACAGCACAATTGCTTTTATGCAGTTTTAAAGAATCACTTGAGCAACCCTTAACTTACACGCATGATGAAGCTGAGCCAGCATCTTTTACTTAAAACACCTGTGCACGAGCATGTTCATGCACACACCAGAGCAAACACAGCATTGGCAGTTGTCTTTTAGGGGAACCTGATCACAAATTGACTGCTGCTGAGTGAGCCATTTTGGCTCAGACCTGCTGTACGGGAGCGCACTGACACACAAGTGTCACAAGTGTCACAGAAGTGTCACTTAGACTAATGATTATGAATTATGCAGAGGGTCACATCCTCTTAGTTACAAGTCATCTCCACGGTTTCCCTCTAGACTACCTACCTAGTTTACAAGGTTTTTTTTTCTTTTGCATTGCTAGCAAATAACACACAGAATAGATGCTCAAACCTGCATTTATTGACATTTTATTTTTCCAGTTATGGGGGGAAATGACTAAAGATCTTTAACTTGCCATTGGTGGATTACATTAGGAAAAAAGATTTCCACATTCCACTAGGTCACTTATAAGAAACAACACAACAGGAATCTGTGGAAATCATGAAATTAGGTTTCTTGCAGATTTTGCCATATATTTCAGACTCTAAGCTTTCATGTGAAAAGTTGAATTCTTACATCCCTCTGCCTGGAATGTTAAGAGTTTGTAAAACTGAGATTCCATTGCCTTTTTGGAGCCACTAAAACAATAGTATTCCTCTTAGTGGGGTATAACCTGAAAAGATAATGAGCCCCATGTTTAAATTGAAATGTTAGAACTGTTGTCAGAATCATTGCTGTGTGTCATACTGGATAGTTATCCAACATGGGCAGGTGTATCTTCTGTGTCCTGATTTGCAATGAGAATGCACCATGTTCTGACATTAACAACTAGGCAATAATCTGACAGTCAGAGGTCAGGATACACTGGAGGATGAGGTATAAACAGGAAGCAGTAGGTTGGAATCTGCTTCACAGTGGTGCTCTCCACAAAGGAGAGGGAGGGACAATATGCCCTACCTGTATAACTGACAGGCCCCAAATGAAATGTTTCTGGATAGAACCATAGTGCCTCTCTCCCTTGCATGTTGAGGTTGCTGTAGCAGAAGGCATGCTTGCTACAACTGTAGCAAGGCCTACTCACTTCCAGTATGACAGGTAATAACGCCTCCTCCAGTCCCCTAGGAAGGCTCAGCCTTATAACTGAAGGCATAATTTGCACTTCAGCTTTAAGAAAATTTCCCAAATCCTATGTAATTTTCTGTGCCTTTCTGTTAACTTTTTGTTTCCATTTACATCTTTTATTTTGTTGTTCAGGAGTTGGTTAAATGTTCTTCACTGTGGTTTCTGGCATTCAGAAGAGAAGGAAAAAAGCCCCCTTCCTCCTTAAGTTTCCAGCTCGCAAATGAGCCATCAGAAGATATGCACAGGTTTTGGAAGGAAACTTTGGTAGATTTTGCCAAAAAAAATCTTGTGCATGTGTTGGCCACTTATTTATAAGATTGGAAAGTCCAATTTATTTTCTGTATGAGAAAAAACAGCATCATCCATTTTTATTTGACATTTGCTTTGTAAAGACTCTTGTTTGCTAGTTGCACTTCAGCAACCTGGCTGACTGGATGATGGGATATCTTGATAAAAATGTGGACAGATTGTCTAGTTGTTCCATGTAGCAATAACTTTTGACTGGCACAGACTGCATGTTCATAGCTTTCTACATACATTGCTACTTGTCATCATGGAGCCAGTTTTAAAATTAATACCCAGGTCCAAAATGATTTCTTAAGACAAAGGTACTCCCCAATAATAGTGGCAAAAATAAGGAAAAGAGGGAAGGAGTGGTTGTGTTTACTTATTTGGTTTATAAAATGAAGATACTCCCAGAGATCCTAAGTACAAAATTAAAAAAATACAAACAAGTGCTGAACTGAGTGTATGTCAGTGAAAGAGTTTCCAAACATTTCAAAAGAGAAGAAACTCAAATCCCCTCTGGCAACACCTGTATCAGTAGATAAACTTTGTAGTATTCCCGAAGGACAAGAAATTTGGGCTGCATTGTGTCACTGCAGGGAGTATGTTCCAGAGCTGAGAATCACTAGCTCTTATACTTACATTTGGAACCCTTAGCCTGAATACCCCATCCAATCTCAACTCTAAGGCCACATTTCCACTTATGCATCAGAGATCGATCTTCTAGAGTTTGCTTTAGTGCATCTAGTTAAGACCCACTAAATCGATTGCTGAAAATGGCTCCAGTCGGCACCGGTACTCCTTGCAGTTGCGAGGAGTAAGGGAAGCCGACAGGAGCGTTTGTTCCCATTGGCCTCCTATTGTGAAGACAGCACCAAGCTCAGCTTAAGGAAGCCGACTCCAGCTATGTAAAATACCTTCCGGGTCTAACAACAGAACAAGAAAAGAAAGACAGCCTTTAAGAACCTGTCTACTCCAGGGAAACTTTCTAAAAACATGTTTGTTGTGAAAACTAGTTCTGCCAAGTGTAGAACTGCTCTGAGCAAGGTTACATGATGCAGCATTAAAAATGTTAGTGACAGCTAGCAGCCCATCTATAATATTGGCCTCCCATTTATCTTACCATAGATGGGGATTATGACAGACATGGTTGAAACCATTTAAACTTTCTGAATTATGATTATTTATTTGTTTCTGGCAGGAATTTCCAAACAAAAGAGGATACAGTCCTTGCTCACAAGTGCTTTCAATCTAATGGGAATAGATAAGTGATACAACATATAAGTAGAGACACGTATGGCAATTTGCCATGTAAGTAAACATAGCATATGAGTAAGATGAGCAATTCTCTTTTGGTGTCTCTTTTGGCCATAATCAGCCAATTAGTTTCTGGAAAGAAATCAGAAGCCAAAACGGGTTACGGAGTGCAGATATCCTCTGCTTTGAAGCATTAATGCATCTTAATGTCCACACACTCGCTCTTCCTATTCCTGGTCTATGGGTCTGCTTCCTCCGGAGAGCAGCTAGTTAGTTCAAAAATGAAGAAGCCTGCCAGACCCATTAGCAAAACATTGAACATATGAAACTGTTATTCGAGTGGTAATGAAGCCATTTAACAGGTATTTGCCAATCTCAGGTATATACTGTCAGTTTCTGAATTTACTGTGTTAGTCTATAGCAGGGGTCTTAGACTCCCAGCTGCGGGCCACTCCAGGTCTTAGTAATTGTACAATCTAGTTCAAGAGTCCAAGCAGCCCCCCCAAGCTCCACACTCTTCTCCCCATGGCATCCCATCCCCTGAGGGATACGGCTTGGGGGATTACCAGGGGGCCTGGCACAGAGCAGCAACAATGGTTGGGACCCACACACTGCCTGTAGTGCAGGAGCCACAGGGAACAAACATACTCACTGAGTGCACCCTGCTTCGCTGCAAGGAGTGCAAGGGGGCCTCCTGTTGCTGCTGCACATGTCTTCCCCTACCCTCCGTTAACCCCGAAGCCATGTTCTCAGAGATGCGGTGCCATAGCACGGAGAAGGCAGGGTGATGGTGAGAAGGGGCAGGACTCTGGGAATTGACCAGCCCCCCTCCCCCCACCAGGACTCCCAGGCTCAATTATTCTGGGAGTTTGAAATCTCTGATCTATAGGACCTTAGTTTAAAATTTGCTTTAAAACTATTTCATTAGTGTGTTCCTGAAGATTATAAAATCACATGGCTAAAAAAATCATCATTCCTCCCCCGCCCCCCATGGCTGCCATCGGGCATACGGGCACCAATTTAATAGTACTGCATAAGGCCACATAAATCCTAAGGACAGCCTGAAAGCTAGACTTCCCAAAAAAGAATGAGGCACTGGCCAGCAGAGCTCAGATATCCTAGACAGAGTACACACTGCCTCTTGTTACAGAGTGGTAGAATTGATGTGGTGGAGAATGCCCCCTCACCCCTGCACACACACACACACCACCTGAAGGAATTCTGGCTTAGTCTTCTGCATGCAGTATTGAAGTTGCTGCATGACCCCCTCCATATACCCCTCCCCATTCTATTTCTGCTATGGCTTATGTCCACGAGGTAGCCATAAAAGCTATCAAAGGAGGTTCTGTAAAATATTGTACACTTTGTGCATCTTTGAGGGCAATTCTAAACAGGTGGACAGGGCAGCTGGAGCCCAATCCCAGACAGTCAGCAGGTGCATAAAGCAGCAGGAGGGCAGCACTAGACAGTCAGAGGAGGAGAGGCCAGCAGGAGGGCAATGCCACTTTATACTCTATTTGAAGTTAATTACACTTGTTGGAATCCTGCATGCCTTCAAAAGTCATACAAGTATTAAATTGCAAATGGTGTTAATTTAAATTCTGGAAAATCTGGGGGAGGGGGTTAAACAAGTGAAGATGTGGAGTGAAACTTAACATTAAGAAAAACAAAAAAGCCTCCTCCTCCATCCCTACACTATAAAATCTGATGTGGATCTAGTTTTATACAAAGATGTGAGCTGCTTTTTTTATTTGCTCTGATCCATGCAGGCCTTCTAGGAAAACATTTAGATACATTAGTACAATTTTGGCTTTTTTAATTGTTGCTTTGCATTGGGCAGAAGTGTGCCCTGGAGTGCCAATGATACTTTGGTATTCATAGATCATTTAGAACACAATCATACTTTCAGTTATTCCTTTCTAGGTCCATTATCTTGCCTTCATCAATGTCTTTTATCATCCACCATACCATCCATTCACTTAGCTTTGTTATGTCTCTTTGGAGTTCCCTACTCTTCTCTTGTTGAGGAACTTAAATAATTTTGTGTCCTTTGTAAATTTCCCCCAGTCCTCCACCGCCTCAATGTACATCCTTTCCCCCAAAACATCAATAAATACAGACATTAATCCTCCTACAGAAACCCAGAGAACCTGTTTGCAAGCTTTCTGAGATTTTGAACATTCACCATTTAGTCCTACTCTTTGTTTTCTATCTTTGTTTAATCAGTTTCTAGTTCATAAGAACACTTTAACTTTTGCCCTATTACTACTTACTATTCTCACTGGCCTCTAGCAAAATATTTTTTCAAAGGCTTTTTCAAAGACCAAATACATTTTATCAACTATTTTGTTGCCATGCTCAAAAACTTCTGCTAGATTAAATAAACGTGATTTTTCTTAATTGATTTTTCCCTAGTGGGTTTGCTCAGCTCATCTTGTTCAGCTCATTGTTCTAAATTTCATTTTTAATTGTTGTTCTATCCATTTTCCTGGCACAGAAGAGCGTTTCACTGGTCTGTAATTCTCAGGATTAAGTATATCATTTGCTAACTTCAAGGGGATGCAGCCTGGAAACCTAATGAAGCCATCAGGTCTGGGGGAATACTTTACTTCTTATCCATGGATGCTGGACTCCTAAGTACCTGTGCTTTGATCACTCCTCCTACTGTCAGCTCAATTCACTGAGTTATCTGTGTTGCGATTGCTTGTTCCATTTATGCCATTAGTTTATTTCACAAATGGAGATATGAGGCAGAGGAGAAGTTATAATCCTGGGAATATTCATAATTCAGAAATTTTCTGCTAGGTTTGAAGGGGAGGATGAACTGAGGCAATGGTGGAGTTAGGCTCATGTAGCCTATGAAGCCCTTTAGGGTGTGCTTTTCCAGAAACGGCTTATTACTATTCATGTGATATACCGCCCACGACATCACCATTGCTTCCCTAACCAAGGTTCTAGTTTATGCTGGTTCCATTGAGCCATAAGAGAGAATGAATTCCTTAACTCTCCTTCCTTGCTCATGGTTTAAAAATTAAAAAATGGCATCATCTCATGTCTTCCTGGCCCACACAGGGATTGTCACATATTTGGAGCCTGGTTTGTCAGCATCGTGGGTGCTCCAGGAAATGAAGAACTTCATAAACAAGTGGTGACTGGGAGCGATAGCAGGCAGGTAGTGACAAGAAGGCTTTACAAATATGTAGAATTGGGAAATTCATTCTGAATGAGAAAATAGCTTCTTCCATTACTTTATATAGTGCTTCAAAAATGTAGACCAGCTCAACATGGAGAGAGAATGCTCCCTCCATGTTCCAGTTCTAGCCCCATAATGTCCCATAATAAACTTCTAAGTCCTGACCAAGTGGAGCTATAATGCAGGAGCCTATATTGGCTCCCAGGGAGCACAATGCATATCTTCATCTCCCTGTTTTTGGGCTCTGTCTCAGTTCTTTTACATTCAGCTCTTACGTTACAAAGAAGTAGGAAAAATTTACTGAATTGTTTCCACAAGTTAAAGAATAAAACATGATGCATCCCATTTGGATTCATGGTTTATTTCCCTCTTATGTAGATAACACTCCCAGTCTGCCTTGCTTGATCAACAGTGTTTGACCTGAAACATTGTTTTCAACTGGCTTTGATAAAGGGTCATGTTAGGTTTCTCTCACCCTTTCCCCAATCAATACTTTATGTTCTGAGCAGAAGACATTTTTTTGAAAAAAAGCTGGAGGATAGAGGTTTCACAATCCTTGTAAGATTGCATTTCTGAATAGCCGGTGATTTTACCCACTTCTGTAAAACAGCAGATCCCATTTATTAAGACCACTTAAAATTAGCCTTTTAGGAATCAGTGCTGATTGATAGTACATACAGCAAGAGATTTGAGTGTTTGCCTGCCTGATACAAAATGGCCATAATAATTAATTTTATTTAGCACATCTAAAACCTCTTTCATCCAAGGATTTAAAATGTTTTACAAAGTAATTAAGCCTTGGAATGGCCTGGGTGTGGTAGGCAATGGATGGAGGGAAACTGCATTAATGCAGCCATTTCTAGGATGGATTACAGCACTTTGGCAATGCTTTGCACCAGTACAGAACATTTTAGGACAGATACTGAAAAGACCATATGTAATTGGAACTGCAGTGTTAGTGTTCCCAAAGGAATTCAGGGAATCAGTACTTTATCCCAATCTCACCAGGTAGACTTTTGTAGTCCTCCCACACCTCTGTGTATGAACAACTCCTTGAGCCACTCCAGCAAACAGAATAATCTGTTGCTTCAGCCTTATCTGCTGTACTGATTCATTATTCCACCCATGTCCCATTTGTGGTATTGAAAAGTAAAGCTATATCAAAATTACAGGCTGCCACTTTAATCTGTAAAAGAGTTCCTGGCTCTGCTTACAGGCACAAGGCCTCCTCAAGGAAACGTGCCGTCAGTCTGCAGAAAGCCAGCCTAGACTAAGGTGGGTTGAGTTATACCTTGCTGTTTTAGGGATTAGCCTGCTTCATGTGTGTCTATTGTTTAGGCTCTCGTGCGTTCTGAATTTTAAGAAATAAAGTGATATTGAAACCTGCCAGCAAGAGTATTAGTTTTGAATCTAACTTCTTTTCTTGTATGCTTCAAACCGTTGGCCATAGAACTCGTATCCAATTGGTTCTGTAACGCTTCTTTATCTCCACCACTCCACTCCATGGTCTGGTACTACTTTAGAAAAGGCCACTGGATTGCTCCGAAACTCGCTTTTATGCGTAAGTGAGGAAACCAGCTGTATTTTATTTTGTGCTGAGCATACTGTTGCTGCATAACAAATGATAAGTACAGAACAGAAAGGAACCTTTGATGTGCAGAGGCTATGTGTGGCTCTGACTCCAGACATGCAGGAAGTGTTTAGTTGCCTCCACAACACTGTGCATTTAGACTCTTTATGGATCCCCAGGCCAAACGTGTGGATGTGAGAAGGTGAAAAAAGGTCTCACATTGTCTGCCTGGCATCCTGAGTAGGGATTCCATGGTAAAGTTACTAATAGCCTAAGGTTCTGTATTGAGCAATCCCTTCTCCCCTTAAGCTTTAATATGAACAAGGCTTTTGATAAATGGTTCTGAAGGTCAAACAAGAGACGTGCACCTTCAGTTTTGAAAGTTACAGGTAAATCTCTGGTCTTATTCTGACTCCTATAATACATTTATTTGAAACCCATGTCCAAGGCACATCCACCCAGCCAAATGGTGACTAGCCAGTGCGGCTCTTTCCTATTGACACATTAAACATATGTGATAAATTACATCTGCAAAAAGATTTGTTTCATATGTCAAGCACATGTTACTTCTACATCAAATGCTAAAACATGTCTTGTTTAGTCAAAAGTGAGCGGAATGCTGTAATTTATAACCTCGACGCACACTGCAGTGAAAAATGAAAGCAGACTATTAAAATTTAATGCCTGTTCAGCACTCTGTGTAGTGAGTGCATCTCTGGCCATGTTTGATGCAGTGTGGTATTTCTCACACCATTGTGTGCACACAGAAAGTCAGTTTGTTTACCAACATTTGTGGAAACTACCTGGGAACATAATTTTAGCTGTTTAAAGCTGCCACCAGTTTGGAAACTATTATGAGCACAGAGACTCATGGCAGAGGTTTTCTTCTCCCTTCCCTCCACCAACATGCTTTTAACAATTGTCTGTTGTTCTTCAAGCTGGCTCCCTGCAGTACAGTTGCTAGCAAATATTCATTGGGGTGTCATCTCTGTTTAAAGTCTCATCCTACACACCTATTCATCTGTGTTAAGTGAACAGCAGCATCAGCTCAAATTAAGCTGGCATGAAAACAGCCACTGTTAATAATTTCTGCTGTGATTCAACTTAGCTTTGGATAACAGGTGAAGATGTTTCATAACTGAGGCAATTACAGCTCTGTAAGCTCTTTCTGGCTGCCTGTTTAATCAGAGGAATGGAGTACTACAGCTCCTGGTGCATGTGGAATGGGCTGGGCCCAACTGCCATCAGACCACATTTGTTATCTGCTAGATTGAACAGGCTGCCTGGCAGGGACAGATGCTTAGTGCAGTGATTAGAATGTAAAGCGTTTGGAAAGGCAGAGGGGATTGAAGTGAATGTACTTTATCTAAACTTACTACAGACCTTTCCAGTCAGATAAAAATCTTATAAACCAACATTCTCTTGATTAGAATAGAAACTGAATATACACACACACAGATGTGTCTGTACATACAGACACTGTCTCTATATGTATACACACAAATTGTATACTTGGAATTAAAAAGCAGAGATCCAATCAACAGCAAGATCATTTCATATATGAGAAAAAATCCTATTTACAGATGGTCAATAAAATGTTTCTTTTGAGATTATAATCAGGTGTGCTGATTTAGTGAGCTGTTTAACAGATGTTAATTAAAATGCAGGAGAAAAAAAGACAACAAGATGGTGGAAATTAACTAGTGAAGTACAGATTAAATTAGCTTGTTCATAAGAGAAGCAATACATTAGTTTGGATATTTGGTAATTTTTTTTAAATGAAAGGACAATGTATTTTTATAATAAGAACTTTGCTGTGCTATTTGGTCTTTCATGTCAACACCACATCATTCAAACTATATTAAAAACAGTCATAAACTTTATCATGTGGATTTTCAGATGGTTCATTTTGAGCCAAATATTTTTTTCTTCAGGGCTGAAAAGAAAACCAAGTAACCTAATTGAATTTTTATACATTTTGATTTCCAGAAATGTAATTCTTAATGGTTTCTGATGTGCCTAAAGGCATGAATCTTAAACTACTTTTTTCAGAAGTGGGTTTGGAAAAAACTGAAAAACATGTTGGATATAGCTTTTTTCCCCTTCATGTTGCAAATATTGAATTTCTATTGTATGTATTAACCTACTTGGAGTATAGTGCTGTAATGTTTTCATGAAAATGTTTATAATAATCAAGATATATTTCAGAAGCAATTGATTAGATTTCCACAGTATCTGCAAAATATACAGAGTGCATGGCTTTTCAGAAACAACAGGCATCTCTGCTTACTTTTCAAAGCAGAATGCTAATAGGTTTAAAATATTTGTGGTGTGTGTGAGTGAGTGTGTGTGTGTGTGTGTGTGTGTGTGTGTAAAGACTCTTTCAGTTACAACCACGTGTTTTTGAAATTATCAAAAACCATCTGACAGATAAAAGTGATTGTGGGCTTCAGTCCATATTCAAATCCTAATCTGGCCAGCAAATAATTATTTAACTTCATTTTGACAACCCTCCGTCTATTGTCACCTTGGAATATTCTCTGTAACTATGTTCTGCATACTATATTTCCCCCCTGACAATTACTGCTGTTCCTTATCCTTGAAGCTTTTAAAGCTCTGTGTAACATTAGCCTATCTAGCCTAGTGAAAATGTCTTTACAGATTAGTGTAATGTTAATACTACTGGCTCCCTGCTTTTGACCTGAAGTGGAATATATTGCACTGCTGGAACAGATGGAATCAGAGCTTCATTGGGAAACAGAGATTGGTTGGCTGCCTGCCAAAAGCTCAGTGCCAGAGGCTGTATGAGCTCCAGCTAAGGAAAGCAGCCTTGAATCTATTCTGTGCTCTTACGGGGGGGGGAGTGTCATAAGTTTGCATTGAATTGAAATATGATTGTGAAGGTTATTTATCTATAGATGTTTACTCAGCATTTTAAAAGTAATTGAATCTTTTGGGGCACAATGAAGGCATCTTCACTGTGTTTTGCTGAAAGAAAGGAAAAATTCTACCCTCCAATTAACCTTCTGGATAAGCATTGATATATCAATCAGAATAACACAAATAATATTCATATAGCTTATTGAACTAAAAAAACCTCTCTCCCTTTTACAGAAGAGTACACAGTTTCCACCAAAAACTATCTCCTTAAGTATCTTGGATAACATACTAAAGCTATATAAAGTCTATGGTATGGAAAAATATAAAGGGACAAATTATTACAAAGTATACATCTTCTATTATATGCCTTTTAAATACAGGAACAGTATTATCATAAGCATACCACCTTTCATTTTATGTATATTATAAGGCAAAAGTATGCATTTAATATTAATCTGTCATATCAAATTTCTACATTTGTCGCAATTATGTTTTTTATCTCAAGTACTGCATTTCCATAGCAGTAAAACATATGCTGTTTTCTGCCTAAGTAGATGGGTAATGTAAGCTGTGATGTGGAGAGTATTTTTTTATCCTTTCATTTTTGAGGGTATAGTTGCAGAAACATATATGTGCTTTTATCTGTGATAAGAACTACCATCTGGTAGCTAAATGTGCACAGCTTATTGCTTGGAGTGCTTATACATATTGTGAAAACACACAGCTTTTGTGTATGTTAAGAATATGTGTAGGCAGTATCCTAATAAACCCACATATTAGCTACTTGAATGTGTCAAATGGATGTAAAAAATAACTAAGGCTAGACAAGAGGGATTAGGACTGGCACATTGCCAAAAGTGTATTTATGTCAATAGTACAATTTTGACCTTTAAATATCACATTGTTTTCACCCTCTTCCAGCAGATAATTGTTTGGAGGGGGGGGAGGGTGGAACCTCTTTGACAAGGAAAAGGCCTTTGTTACATTCAAGGAGTTGAAGTTTTCATCTTTAGTATACCATTTCACAAAGATGTGTAGTGCATGTGTGTGAGTACAGAGAGAAACAGAATGTATAAATTTGACTTACTTTGACCTTTAATCCAGAAGACCAAGAAGAGAAATGCACTAGGAAGGTTGGTTTGTTGCTGTCTAGAGACTGATAAGCTGTAATAAAGGTGCTCTCAGTTGCAATTCATCTAAAGCATCCATTGCTATCGTATTCTTTTTTTCGATTTTTGTTACCTCAAGTACTTATCTAAATCCCTTTCAGTGCCAGCTTGAATGCACTTTGTATTCTCTCCAACTGTGACTGGTGCTGTCTGTGTGCGTCAATGTGCTTCAGCATACACTCTTCCCCTTGTTTGACAAGAACCAGTGCCAACACCTAATTAAGGATAAGCCTCGGATCTCTCTGCTCTATCTTTGTCAATTGCTACCTTCCTATCTTTCTGCCTAGTTAAGTTTTCTATGACATGAACAATGTTTCAGGTTCAACCTACTTCAGGCCCACTGGTTCCCTACCTAAGAACTAAATATAGCATAATTTTAGAAGGATGTTTACCCTAGCTAAATCTATTCATTGTCTATAAATTTATCATATGTAAATATATACACAAGTGCAGATATTAATAAACACCCAAACATATATTTACATATTTTGAATTACCCTTTTTCTCTGATTATTCTCAGACTGTTTTCTAGAATGTGGAGGGAGGGATGGGGAGTGTTTTTCATTCAAAAGTACTGTGTTTCAAAATACAACAGGAGTCTAATTTATCAGGACAAAGGTTCAATCTTTTGTTATGCTGTACTAAACATTCTATTATGTTTTCCTTACTTAAGCAGCACCCTTATGGGAATTTATCCTAAATGAGGACTGTAGCATCAAATGCTGAATGAAAAGGCAGTACCATTGCTTATTGCTAATTGGATTATATTAAAGTTCTTCCTAGATAGACATTGGTGAGCTAGAAAACTGCACTTGAATGAACACTAGTGATATATGGGACATTCATATGCTAGTAAGGGAATTTGGAGGGAATTTTGGCCAAGAGTAGCGTTGTGCCATTAGACCATCTGTTAACTTTGGAAGTTTAAAAGGGATTGCTAGACCTCATATTAAAATTTATGTTTGGATTTAATTGGTAGTGATGGTCTTGGGGCCATAATAACTTATGTTCCAACTATGATGTCTTTTCCCCAATACACAGACTCCTTCCTTACACTAGAGAGAATGTAGGAAGGAGCTGTTCAGAGCTGGCTAACTAGGAATTTCCCCTGCGCAAGAGGAATCCCCTCTATTCTATTAGTACAGCATTGCATGCCCATTGAACTGCTTCTCCATGCAAAGAAGGATGTCTTACATCTGGTGAGCTAATGTCACTTAAGATGCTGGGGGGGGAATGGGGAAGGTGAGGAGAGAAATGTGTGTGTGTGTGTGTTTAAATATAACATACACACACACACATCTCTAATGTCACAACAAAAAACTTCAAATTTGCCTTATAAGAATAAACTCACACCAGTAAAGTGGTTTTTTTTTGCAGTTGATACCTGTGTGTTATACTAGATTCATTAATGAAAGCTGTAGTTATAAGGATAGCTGAACATTTCCGTTCTTCACCCATGTTTTCTGTCACTCCTAGTTTCGTGAAGCTTTCATCTACTGTGATTAAATTAGTCTCTCCCCATATGTAATGTTTTGTGGGGACAAGTCTGGAGAGAAATTGTGTTGCCTGTTTTTCAGGCAGAGAAGAATGAGGGAAAAACACTTCTCTCTTGATATTTTTTTTAGGAAGTATTTTTAGCAATCCCAGATCCAAAAGAGCAGGGGGCTAATAAGTGAAAATTTGGCACATAAATAGATTTCAATGAATAGTCATGTTCTTGCTTATGCCAAAGAAAATAGAGTTTGATTTACTAAGTTATGAGCTTTGTAATATTCTTTGTGCAAATTCAGTATATTACACAATAGGAAAATTAACATCAATTATTTTATACTCTGAAGGCAATATAAGTACAATACAGAGATTCTGAGCACACATAGAAGTATACAATGTATTTTAATGTTGTAGAAAGTTGTAGGAGACATAGTTGTAGGAGTATGAGAGAATTATTGCATGGGCACACCTTAAAATATTACATTTGTTCATCCATAAATTGATTCCAAAGTAAATTATGCTCAATGATCTCTGTGTTGCCCTAAGTCTAGTTGCAATCATGCACCACCTTCTTACTTGAAGGTATTACCTTTAAAGTAGAATCATAGAATCATAGAGCTGGAAGAAACCTCAGGAGGTCATCAAGTCCAGCCCCCTGCCCAAGGCAGGACCAATCCTAACTAAATCAACCCAGCCAGGGCTTTGTCAAGCCGAGACTTAAACACCTCTGGGGATGGCAATTCCACCACCTCCCTAGGTAACCCATTCCAGTGCTTCACCACCATCCTAGTGAAATAGTTTTTCCTAATATCCAACCTAGACCTCCCCTACTGTAACTTGAGACCATTGCTCCTTGTTCTGCCATCCATCACTACTGTGAACAGCCTTTCTCCATCCTCTTTGGACCCTCCTTTCGGGAAGTTGAAGGCTGCTATCAAATCCCCCCTCACTCTTCTCTTCTGCAGACTAAACAAATCCATGCCAGGGTTAGTACAGCAACCAGTTGTTCATGGCAAGAAGGATCCATACTTGTCCATTTTCTCATACTACTACTGAAAACCTAGTAAATGGCCTAAAGATAAATATTTTATTCACAAAGGATTACATGTTTAAAACCCCCTACAAGCCAAATTTTCAAAGGCACTTAGCTGCCTACTGGGATTTTCAAGAGTGCTGAGAGAGGTTAGATACATACAGGGGTGGATTTAGAGTTAGTCGGGCCATGTGCTCAGCTTTATTTTGGGGGGACCTCCTGGGACTCGGCCAAGAAAAAGAACATTCACTCTTCCTGTCCTTCCCATTTTTCATTCTTTTTTCTCCATCGTCCTCCTATATTATGAATAATAAGAAGTAAATGAAAATAAAGTGAGGTAGCCTGGTTGTTTTTGTAGTCTAACTTTTTTTTCACAGACCAACTGAAAATTGCTGAGGATCTTGGTGGACCACTTAATGATCTTTTCAAATACAGGAAACCCCCGACATGTGACCACCCGAGTTCTGACCCTCCGCACTTACAACCATTTTTGTAGGTGCGGAAGGGGCCGAAAACCCCCGACGTACATCCTCGGCCCGTATTTACGACAGCGCACGGCGCCTATCATAAATGAGAATTCGAGTTACGATGCCTCTGACTTGCAACGCTTCCGTGAGAACCAACTGCATTGCAAGTCGTAGGTCACCTGTACCATTTGTACCATTAGCTAACTATTGTAAAAGTGCTTTGGATAAGAGCACTTTATTAAAAATAATAATAATAATAATAACTTTTCCTCGGTCCACCTGAATAGAGTTCTCAAAGCACAGTTTGAGAACTTCTGGTCTAGATGAAAGCTTGAATATTCATTAAGCCAACATGAAAAATGTGTACAAATAAAAAGTATAGATGACACATGAATGGAAAAATAAAAGTTAACTTCCTCTGAAGAAACTTATTCAATTTGAAAAAAAATATTCAACTAGCTTTCTTTCTACACTTTTTCTTTACAAAATCATCAAATAAGTCATTGTAATATTTTGTAAATATTTTGTAAATTGTCAATATTGCTGACCTTGTCAAATGTTCCTCCCTACTCTCTTGCTCCCCCCACAGCCCTCTCTGCAGAGGGACTTCCCCCTTCACCAGAGCGACCACTCTTTGTGTGGGGACAGGGGTTGCCAGACCCAGTGCTGGACTATCTGGCCCTGGGGGCCCCGTATTATTGAGGGGCCCCATACCAGAGCATGGTATATTTCATTGTAAATTTGCCCCTGGCTACATAACTTTTATTTGATTTCAAGTCTTTTTGCTCTGAATCCATCAGAACAGGGAGCTGAATTTGTGTCTCTAAGGGCGTGTCTACACTTACCAGAAGATCAATGCTTTGGAGGTCGATCTTTTGGTGCCCGATTTAGCAAGTCTAGTATAGACCCATAAATCAAACACTGAGATCAGCCCTCAGCAGTGTCCAGTACTCCTGCTTTTGCAAGGAGCAAGGGAAGTAGACAGGAGCATTTGATCCTGTCGGTCTCCCGCAGTGTGAACACTGGATGCTTAAGGTAAGCTGACTCCAGCTATGCATTTTACGTGGCTGGAGCTGCGTACCTTAAGCCAGCCTTCCTGATGTAGTGTAAACCAGACTGAAGTGAATGTCCAAATCACTGCATTATTGTCTGTCTCTCTTGTTCCACTATTCCCACCCACTCCCTACAGACATTTTTAGATGGACCCGAGAAACCTTCCTGAGAGAAGTTTTTTTTTGTTGAAATCAATGTTGTGTCATGAAGTATCCATTTCTAAGTATCCAGCTCTACTACAAGCCTCAGTCCCATTTTCAGAGATGATGCAGACACTTAGAAGGCTGAGTCCCACTGACTTTCAATGGGACTTAGATTTCTAAGTGCCTAAGTTATTTCTGAAAACAGGACTGGCGTTCTGAAGTCATTTAAGAGCTCTTGAAAATTTTACCTAGAGATCTTACAGAATTATTAGCTTTTTTTTAAAGTGAGCCCACCTATGTGACCATAGTTAATGAATTAACTTTTCCCTGCCTGCATAATTAAAGGTTGCACAAGTGACCCTAATTTTGGTATTTCCTGACTTTTCCATGCTCAACTGTCAAGCCTTAATTTCCTTTTCATATAATTTATGTGCATCTAATTATGTATGTGCCTTTAGTCAAACTGGTACAAAGAGAGAAGCTGGGACCCTGATCCATTGGGAGAAGGAAAACAAAATGTGTAACTTGCCCCATTGTTCAGGAAATGAGAGGAATGTGCACTAAATTATCAATACTGGCATGCTGCCCTTCACAATGCAGTGAGTGCATAAGAGTATATCTGCAGAGCTTAGGGGATACACAGCTCCCCCCCAAAAGTAGCCAAAACAAAAGAACAGAGGAGATGGCCCCAGGAAATAGCACTGAACTGTAAGCTTCACACACACTCTGTACATTTAGAAAATGACATTTCCACCCTATTCCTAATGCAGCATATGCACATGCTGGATAGGATCCAGGCTTACTCCCTTGCTTTGGCTTTCTTTGTTAACATAGATAACAACAAGCTTGTCTTCCAAAGCTTGCTCTTGAGCATGGCTATTTCTTCGCTTGCCCCCTGCAGGCCCTTTCATTCTGTCACTAGTCTCCTGTGCTTCAAGGAGGCATACATAAAACATTCTATATCCTGAGCTGGAGCCAATAGGATCTACCTCCTCTGACAGCTAACAGCATAAATATCTCTACATCTTTATGCAGGGCCTTCAAACTTGATCCCAGAGTGAGCCAGTAGAATAACTTAGCATCAGATTCAAGGCTTTGAATCCTCATGCCCCATTATGAGGTGCTAGGATAGTGTGAAGCATGGTGTTCTGGACATACACCTCAATATCTATGCTTAGTGCATCATTCAATTATTCTTGGGGATGATAATGAATTCTCTTGATAAGCTCTTAGGAGTCCAGAGGCTTGGTCAGGTCAAGGTCTGTATCACTGTAGCATTGTCTGTTTGGATTTTTTCCCCCCTCAGATATCCTGATATCCAGCTCTTGACATAGATTGCACACATTTCACTCTCACTCTAGTGCACACTTCAGGGCTCTCTATTTCTGCCTGCACACATAGATAGTAGCCCAATTAAAAGTAGATAAGTTGCACATCTTGTTTTGGTTACAAGTGAGTGCTGCTGCTTCTTATTTCCAAAGAGCATTCTTCCCTGTAGCATAAAGACAGAGCTCTTTTGAAAATACTGTGTTGTAGTTGAATATTTATTGAAAAAGTTACAACTAACTGAAACACAGTCTTTGATTTATTTTATTTTATTTATGTTTTGAGAAACCCAGCAGTTCATAGTGTATTTTTGGAGCAGGCTTTTGGGAGGACTAAGGAGACTAAGGCGGGGCTTCCTTTGTGTAATTGAGAGGGGAAAGATTTATTTAGTTTGCGTTTGTTTTGTTGCTTGTGATTGAATGTATGAGGATATGAAAACATACTGCTATTCTTAATTTTTAACCAATGGCAAGAGTGCCTAGACTGAACCTAGAATAAGCTTTTCTTTGTTATTTCAAAATAACTGCTGATCGTTCATAATATATTAATTGGACTTACTATGGCTAATTTGGAATCCAAAAGAGTACAACTAAGTCCAATGGTCTTATAGTCTTAAAGTAAAGTATGATCCAATTTTTTTTCTTGGCATTTATATGCTTCAACATGCTTTTGCATAAGCAAGCAGCTACTTAAAGTAGATCCCAGGTTAGTGCTTCAAACTCTTTATAATCAAGGTTAAGTGGACTCTGTATTTAAACCCATTCAACTCTTTTTTTTCCCTAAAGGAATACAATGTTAAAATGTATTCTGTGTGCATCTTAGGATATAGATTGCTAACTCTGCTTTGGTTAGAAAAACAAAGGCATCTCATTATAATAACCTGTTCACGGAACTGTAGGTTAGTTTCACCTATTGCAGAATCTGATGTCAGTGTGGTAATTACTAGGCACAGTCAATAATACCTCTCCTCAGTATAATTGCAAATCCAGTACAACCATGACCAGAACTAAATTGCTTCAGAACAATCAATAGGAATCTCCTGATTGCATTCCCTGGTGAATGCAACAAATATAAAGAGGAAAACTGTCCATCCAAGCAAAAGGTCAATTTTTACAAATAAAAAAATACAGCACTAGTACTAGTACATTAGGTTTGTTCCAGAAGGCTCTTGGTTTACTATGGCTGAAAGTGGGAGGGCTGAATTGGAGAGTATATTTAATCAAATAATGAAAGAATACTTCTGAATGATAAAAATGTACTCAAATAACCAAACCAAGTCATTTGGGGAGGGGCTGATTTTTCAGCACTTTCTCATACTGAGTAGCTTTTACTCCTACACAAATGCTGATTTGTCATTCTGCCTTTGGTATCATTTGTTTTCCTCCAAGTCAAACTTTAGTTTCAAATGTTAGCAGCAGAGATAGCTAATGATTCAAAGGTGTGTGTATATAGTAAATTAATAAAGAATGTTGACAAGATGACATTCAGTGGTTGAGATGTTCAAAAATATGTTCCTAAATTTATGCCCCCAAATCCATAGCTAAACATCTAAATAATAGGCTTAATTGTGAAAAGAGCCCAGCATCCAGCAACTCCCAGATTACCACAGAAAACTCTTGGCTGCTCAGCAGTTCTGAAAATCCAGCTACTTATTTAAGAGACATTTTTCAAAGGCAAAATTGAAATTAGGCACTCTATGTCCATAGGCTTTTCAGAGGGAAATGTGTTACTAACAGACCTTTGAGCCTTTCAAAAGTTTCTCTAGTATTTGACAGCATAACTTCAGGGAACCTATTTTTGACTAGCTTGACCATTGTTTCCTTCTAATTTTGGATCTGCTGAATAGCAACTGCTAAGTATACAGACGTATGCTAATACTATTTCCTTATGACAGCTTTACTGGATAGGTTTTCTAAACTGAGTTTTTAGATACAAAACCTTTTTTAGCATAAAATTGTTAGTTTTCTCATTACTGCAAATTATACTGCCCACGCAGTGCAAAGTAAATACACCCACACAATGCTGTGGTGTGTGAAACATCAAGTCTACTTCTACTTAGGGTGTGCTGACAGAAAATGTTTTCCTTCCAATGTAACTCTATCTTTGGTTTGACATATCTTTTGTTACAGACGCCTGAGCCAAATATTTTCAACAGGTGTCAGATTAAAAAAATTATTTGCAGATGCATTTGTAATTTTGGAATAGTACAAAACAGCATTTGCCCCATGAGACTGCATTGTGTATGAATTGCGTGGTATAAAATTTTCTTCTTCACCATACTTAAAAAAAAAAGCTTGCAAGTATTTGCTTTATGGTATGGATTAAAGTACTGCAGTCAAAAGGCTGTCAAATAGCTGATAAATTCATCATATTGGAACTGAATGTGGATGTACAGTGCACTGTGCAGCTATGTTAGCACTCTAATGCTATATGAACGTTTTCAATTACCATGCTTAACCTTGCTAAGAAGCTAAACTGAATGCTGTCACTAAAGTGCTGAATAAAATACACAAAGCAGGACACTATTCTCCTGCTTTCTCACTCCCTTTTACGCTCCATTCCTACCCTATCCCAGTAATGGAAATGTGTGGACTGTTGCCCACACCAGTTTTAAATTGCTCAAGCAATTGTTTCCTGTAGATTAATTTGTAATTCTAAGTCTTGAGAAGAATGAAACATGAGCATGTCCCTCCCTCGGGCCATTTACAGACCTGGAACTTTAATGTAATCTAAAGCAGAGGTTGAGGACCGCACATGAATGAGTGAAAAAAAGGAAGAGGAGGAGGAGAATGGGGGGAGAAGAGAACAGTGGAAAGGCTGCCTGTTTATTTCTACAGTGAAGGATTTTCTCTGCCAGACAAATATTAGTTGCTGGTGTTGCTTGACATTCACAGTTGTATGCAGTTTCCATTCATGTAAAACATCTCATGTGTACATTGACGCATATATGAGACTATTTCAGGGAGGCGTATGTTCATTTGGATTCTTTGTACAGAGTTTGCTCCAGCGGCAATGGATAGCTGTATTTAATGAATACTATTCAAAAATCAAAATCTTCCATCAGAACCACTGGAATTCCACCATTTTGTGCATGCATGACAGTTGGGACAAGGATTATAATAAAGATATTTCAGTTCCTGAAGATACAAGTAGGTGCTTTGCAGGATATTTAAAAGTGCCTAGGTGGCTACTGGGATTTTCCATGGTGCTAAGATGCTTAATAGAGAGAAGCTAGGCATCCAGGAGAAAATACACATTTTAGGAGCCTAAATACCAGTAAAAATGTGAGTTTTAGTAATTTCCTTACACCCAAATCTTCCTTATTCCTCTGCATTTTATTTTTCAATGTAATTGAATCACTGCTGCTTGATCTTTTATTACTTCCTCATTAATGAACACATTTTTAAGTTCCCATCAGGCTGATCAAACCACACCAGAGAACACAGGAAGGAGAAACAATGATGATCCTTAAAATAATCCAAGTGTGGTATTAGAAACAGCAATGTGACTACTTTGGATTTTTCTGGAAAGTCATCCAGGAATTTCCAAGAGATATATTAGGTAATCTTGTAGGACATGGTATAGTGTGTATTCTGAAGCATAGTAGTAGAATGGCCTGTGGATGGATTTCATTAAATAGATGTATGACACCATTTCCCCTTCCTGTGGGTTAACTTCTCATTCAGTGGAACTATAGACTCTTGTGCTAATATACACAGGACAAATAATTTGCAGGAAGAATGGAGAAGGTGGGAAATCAAATTGTGTCACTTCTTCATTTCATCCTTCTGAAGCCATTATGCTTAAATCTAAACATTCTATAACATGGGTGGGACTCTGAAAACTGCTGGGTTGGCAGTGCGGGCGGGGGGCTATTCAAATATTGCTTAAGGTGGAAAGAAATCATTTAAGAAACAAGCATTGTAAAATTATCCCTGAGATTGCAGCCAAAATGTCTTTATTTCTGTATTGGCAAGAGCTGGTGTTCATTTCGGTCAGCTTGGTAAATTTCTTTTCTTATTTCGTAATAAACGTCAAGGAGTATTATTAAATCTTTAATATTTCTCTTAATTCTACACTGAGTGTGTGCTGTGCATTTTCACAGCAACATTAGATTTCCATCTGTTGCAGAGCAGCGAGGGCTAGTCAGGGTCTCCCTTCCCTACACAAAACATGGACTAGAGTCTGAGAACTATTCTGTCTTAGCATGGCATATGTTCCTATGGGTACGTGCTATAATACTTTGCATGTTTCTTCCAAAGTTCTCAGATCACTCTCAAATGTTAAACAAGGAAGGGTTTCCTCACCTCTGTGTTTAATAAGCAAATAAACTGAGCTCTGGGGCTGGAAAATGCCTTGTCTAAGGTATCTCAACCTGTGACAATGAAGAATGACTCAGTTTTCACTCTTTCTCTCAGACCTTGGATTGTGATTTTAGATTAGGAGAAATCCTGCTTTTTAAAAAGCACATAAGTCCCAAAGAAAGCTCTTTTTTGGTTACATAGGGACTTTCATTTTTAAAAAATCCCACTCAAATAACCCTTTTTTTTCTAAAGTGATTTTGAGGACCAGTTATTAAAGTTGCAGTTTTATTTTTATGGATGTAAAGGAATTAAATTACCTAAAACAATTCTAAATTATGCTTAGAAAGTCAGGAACAATGGTGAAATGTAGGAGCTGAGCTAAAATGGTATTGTGATCAGGGTATATTCTATAAACTGTCACCCTAGCAATGCATTATGGGCATGCCCACGTTAGGAATAAAAGCAGTGTATTTTTTTTACCACATATTAACTCATTCATAATAAACTAACACCTTGTAACATCTTAGTGTGGACAAGGCATTCATAGTTTTAACATGTGTTAGAAGGCTATTGGCTCTCCCTTTGCGTTAGCTAACACATACTAAAAATATCGTTTTTCCCAATCTGTTTGGACTGTGCCTAGTAGAGTGGGATCCTTGTCCATCTCGGAGGCTACTACATTCTACTGCAAAAGACATGCTCTAAATGTTATGAAAAATTCAGCAGAATCCCTAAATTTCAACCAGATACACAATCTTTTTTATTCCTAAAGTTTTTCAGAGCAGCATTTCAGAAGTGTCAGTTTGTTTTTAAAAAGGACAGCTCTGATATCGTGCTCCAGTTCTTCACTCAGAATGGCATCCATATGGTGAATTCAGTGAATGTTGACCTTTCACTTATGATGTTTCCACTTTGCCAGCCAAAAGAATTTTGTAGTAAGAAGCCAATAGACATCCCTAGCAGCCAAACGGTTGAGCTTAAAGGGCAATCAGTCAACTATAAAGATGTTCTATGGAGCCAGAATTTTAAAGAATATTAAACAGCCTTTCTTTGGGTCTAAGTGAGAAATGTGCATTAGATTTATATTAAAGAGATTATAAAAATGAGAATTCTGGAAATTACACTATAGCTGCCTGATTTCTTCAAATATAAAATTACCCAGTTCTTCCATGTGGCTTTTGGATTGTTTGCCAGGTATTGCTCAACATTTCAGCACAGTGCTTGATTCTTTGCCACATAACTCGCTTTAAAAAAAATAAATCCTGCCTGGGAACTCCCTGCCATCTGACTTCAAGAATGCTTCATAGGCTTCTGATTGTTGAAAGCATTCAACTCCCTTTGCTCAGCGTGTTCACTCCATTTTACCTGCCCTATAGACTTGTTTTATTGTTGTCAAACATTGCTGCTGTACGGTTTCAATATAGTTCTTTGCCTGATTTTTTTCAGCTGCACTGGATCTTTGAAAGCTGGCAGGATGAATTGCTTGCTTTCCAGTCCTTAATGTTTATCTCCCTTTAGATCTCACCATCTGCTGTGATTTGGCAGCTCAGGTAAATGAATATTTTCAGCTTCCTTCAATTGTCCTGTCTCCTACGGATATTACCTTATCTGCCTTCTCCCTCTCTCCAGATAGCATCAGCTTGGAGTTGATGGCATTTGTTGAAGCTGATGCATCTAATTAGTATTTCCATGCTGACTGTCATTCTTTAAGTATGGTGAAGGATGCTAGTTGAGAACAGTGCAGAGTCATCTGCAAAGTCAAGATTGGTTAATGTTTGCCTTTTTTTTTTAACTCATTCCAGTTCATTCTTCTTAACTACTTACCTTTTGTTGGATTTCTCATTGCTCTCCGGGCACGCAACAAATTACATTAATCTGAAGAAGTGGCCTGTGCCCATGAAAGCTCATGATACCATCTACATTTTTTGTTAGTCTCTAATGTGCTACAGGACTACTCATTGTTTTTTAAGATTTTTCAGTTACAGATGAACACGGCTACTCCTCTGAAACTTTTGAATAAATTACAGACCATCCTTTCAGGTTCCTGGTTCTAATTTGTGTGTATTTTATATTAGTGCAATCATATATAGTCACAGAAATCCTAGATGACAATGCCTTCTTAGGATATCTTGTCCCTCACCCAGTATTAAGGGCCACATGCATTACAGTGCTTAGATTTAAAGGTAGACAATCTCAGGATTTCTTACTTTATTTTATTTTTCATAGTTAGATTCAGGATGCTACTAACTTTTAAATACTTTGTGCTTTTACGATTGAATCCCTCACTCCAAGACCCAACAAGGTTCAATATGTCCTTCACCAAGACAAAGGGGATCAAACAGAAGCAAAGATAAGGCAAGGAATATGGAGGAAAGGGGTATTTCTTGATTTTTTTTAAATGTGTTTTTTTTTAAATATGAGGAACCTAATTTTGAAACACAGACTCCATTTATAGGATTACTTTGTGGACAATGGAAGAAGGGGAAATGTGTGGGTATATACACTTTCTTTTAAATATATAGGAAAATGATTTGCACAAAAATGGCTGCAAGCTTATACCTTCATAATATCCTCTGTGTATTGCATTACTTTTGGTCTGTGTCTCTGTGGGTTCTTTTATTATTCTGAAACCTGGCACTGAAGTCCAACAGGATCAGCTTTTGGTATACGCCAAATAATGTTCAATGAGCTATTGAAGGATGGTTGAAGATCTCCTCCTTGCAAGGATTAATTTGAATTAGAAGAGAATCCGAGAACAGTTGACAAACTACAAAAAAGCACAGCAGATGGGTTTCTTAAGTCAGATCTGTGGTAAAATGTGGCAGTTGTTCCAATCTGTCCACAACGCCTGTTGACCAAAAGTAATCTCCATATGCAGCTGTTCTGTAGCTTATATGACATGAATTGGTGGTCTCTGTCAAGTCTGTCCAGACATAGGTGTCTGCCTCATGGAAACCATCAACCCATTTGGTACTCTTGTTGCCAGTCTCAGAGGAGAGCCCAAGAACTGAATTGGCATTGATACTAATCTACCCTCTTGCCATTAGAATCAACCCCCCTAGCATTAATCCTTATGACTTTCATTTACCTCAGTCTACTTAGGTCTGGGTTAAGCTACGTTGGCAGGGGACTGCAGCAAGGGTCTTTGCATTGCTGCTGTCTGTGCTTCATCTGTTCTATGGCTAAACAAAGGAGTTCAGTTTTGCCAGCCAAGCATCTGCAACCACAGGCACAAAATTAGATTTAAAAAAAAAATAGGTTGTTTGGTACTTTTACAATGATCCCTTGCTTCTTTCTATAGTTCAGGTATTTGCTCTTCAAGAATTTTTGGCAGTTCCTTTTTAACCTTATACACTGCTGTCAACACCCTAGCAAAGGCTGAGCATGCATATGAATAAAGTTGAAGACGCTCCAACAATGTTGACAGGAGCATTTTGACTACGGGCATTGCCAATTTTTGGGTGACAGAGAACTGTTGAAAACACTTCACTCTCGGGCAGCTGTTTCCACAGATACTCCTTCATATTTGTTCTCACTTATGAATTTTGCAAGCAGTTACAGTACATCCCAGAAGTTAAAGATGTGAAAGGTTTAGTAGGTCATCTCTGCTATCTCAGTCTTTGAACTGCTTAACTTCTTTTGAATCCTTTTGTGTGGGTTCTCATTTCAAGCTGTTGAAAAATTATAATGATCAGATTATTGAAGGTTTTATTATTTGGAAGACATTTCCTGACTCAAAGCTTGTTTATATCTGTTTGATTCACAAAAGCTTTTCTTTACTCCAGACAAGACAAATGGTTTTGCTTTGTTGAGTTAGCTAGCAAACTGATTTACCACACTTCAACCAGTGTAAGATTCTGATGTCAGGGCATTATATGGAACAAACAATAGGTTTCATGACTCTGGGGCTCATCTACACTTAAAATGCTGCAGCAGCACCATATAGTATAATAGTGAAGACACAACTTATGTCAACAGGAAAAATTCTTCCATAGGCATAGAAAATCCTAGACAGGTTGACGGGATAATTCTCCAGTCAAACTAGTGTTGTCTAGACCATAGATGTGGATTTTTATTTTTAACTGCATTGCTAATGGGGTATCAGTATAAGTGGTTTTGGAATACATTGATAAATTAAACAAGAATAAGACATCAGGGCCACATGGTATTCACCCAAGAGTTCTTAAGGAGCTCAGATACGAAACTGCACAAATACTAACTGTGGAATGTAGCCTATCACTTAAATCAGCTTCTCTACCAGATGACTGGAGGATAACTAAATATGACACCAATTTTTTAAAAAGGCACCAGAGGCAGTTGTGACTAATACAGGCTGATAGATGGGTGGTGGATATAATAGTCCAGGGTGCTGCCACAGCCACCAGACACTTGATTGCAGGGTTTGGTGAGGAAGTTTTTGCTTTATTTAGCCCCATGAAGGCTCTCAGGTGGCTAAGGAGTTAGTATGTATTATGCAGCTTTCTTGTCAGGGGACAAGAGGGAAGGTCTTCTCATGGATCATTAACCAGTTAAAAGATAGGAAATGAAGAGTAGGAATAAAAGGTCAGTTTTCAAAATGGAGAGAGGTAAATAATGATGCTCCGCAGAGATCTGTACTGAGACCAGTGCTATTCAGCATATTCATAAATTATCTGGAAAAGGGGGTAAATAGTAAATTCACAAAATTTGTAGAGAATACAAAATTATTCTAGATAGCAAAGAGTTACAAATGGGCTCTTATAAAACTGGGTGCCTGGGCAACAGAATGGCAGATGAAATTCAATGTTGATAAATGCAAAGTAAATCACATGAAAGCATAATCCCAATTATACATACAAATGAAGGGATCCAAATTAACTGCTACCACTCAAAAAAGAGAAATTGGAGTCATTGTGGATAGACCTCTGAAAATATTCACTCTGTGTGCAGGAGCTATCAAAAAGACTAACAGTGCTGGCAACCATGAGGAAAAGGATAGATAATAAGCAGTAAATATTATAATGCAACTTCCCAAATCTATGCTTAAATCTACCTACCTCTATGGCACCTTGAATACTGCATGCCCCATCACAAAAATCCTACAAAAAATTAGAATTGGAAAAGCTACAGAGAAGGCCAAGAAAAAATGATTAAGGGTACGGCACAGCTGCCATAAGTGAAGAAATTAAAAAGATTGGGATTTTTCAGCTCAGAAAAGAGATGACTAAGTCAGTGGCAGCAGGTTTGTAGAAATTTGGTGGTGCCCAGAACAGGTCTAGGTCTCTTGTCCCATCTGCCTAAGGTCTGGAGAGGGAGTTTGGATGTGGGAAGGAGTTTGGGATGCAGGCTCTGGAATGGAGTTTGTGTGCTGGGTGCAAACTCTGGGATGGGGCTGAGGGTGCAGGAAAAGGTGGAGGTGCAGGCTCTTACAGAAAGTTTAGGTGCAGGAGGGATGAGGTTTCTGTGATAGAATTTGGGGCTGGGCCTTGGGCTGGGGCAGAGGATTGGGGTGCAGAAGGGGATGTAGGCTCTGGGACAAAATTTGGGTGCTGGCAACCCAGAGTGAGACTGTGGGAATGTTTATTGCAAAGAGCACATGCACCTACTCTCCTAAAACTCCTTGGCTACGTCTACACTGCAGGCTTTTTGCACAAAAATGGCTGTTCTTGCGCAAAAACTTATGGAGTATCTACACTGCACGCGTGTTCTTGTGCAAGTAAATTTACAGTAAAGCATCAGAAGAGAGGGCTTCTTGCGCAAGAGTTATTCCTCTCCTCACGAGGAATAAGCCCTCTTGCGCAAGAGCTCTTGCGCAAGAAGGCAGTGTGGACGGGCAACAGGGGTTTCTTTCTCAAGAAACCCCTATGGTTAAAATGGCCATCAGAGCTTTCTTGCACGAGAGCATCCACACTGCCATGGACGCTCTTGCGCAAGAAGCCTGCATTGTAGACATAGCACTTGTGGGCTGGAAGAATGTTGTCTGAAGCCACTGCTAAAGTCTGAGGGCTGGACAATGTTGACTGTGAGCATACACTCCCCCCTTCTCCCATAAAGCCCACTTCTCTAGACCAGGGGTCTCAAACTCCCAGACTGCAGGCCAGTCCCAGCCAGAATGATTGCACAATCCACCCCAGGACTCCCAGCGGGGGGGTGGGGGGGAGGGGGCTGCTTCCTGCCATCACCCCACCCCTCTCCTCCATGCCACCCATCCCCAGAACACACAGCTTTGGGATCCGTGGCAGTAGGAGCTGCAAGGGAAGTGGATCACAGCAGAGTGAGTACGTCTTCCCAGTGCACCCCTCCCAGGATTCCTATATCCGCATGCTTGGGGGATCAGATGCCATGGGGAGAGAGGACAGGTCTTGGGGGTTCTGTGCAATTGCTCTGGCTGGGACTGGCCTGTGGCCATGAATTTGAGACCCCGATCTAGCCTGTGTGTTGGTGATAGATTTTAAACCCCTAAGTCATGGTGGCACATCAGATTATTCTGTAGGATGAAACACCAAACAAATACCAGTTTAGATTCTTGCAGATTTCTACCATTGGACCATTTGCCAGGGAAGCCAATGGAAGTTTTAAAATCAAATCTAAGAATAGAAATAGGTTTTGTCCTTGTTATATCATTTTCTGGTCTCTTTGATGGCCAGTTGTGCACAGTTTTTTCCTGGTCCTGGTTCATATTTTTATTAACCTTGTCAAGCGGTCAAATCTGGAACAACCATGATTTTCCAATTTTGATCTTTATTTTGAAGAATGCTATAATTCTGCCAACTAATTCAGCTGTCAGTATTTCCATTTCACACCTTTTTATAAGGGTTTATAAATGAGCTATAAAATTACACACACTGAGTGTAAGAGGTGTGAGCCAGCAGATATTTAATAAAATATACCCACAAACAAAAATGTGTCCATTTTAAAGGTACCTATACGCAAAGTTTAAAACTTGTATTTTCAGGTGCATTTTATAGTCTTGTAACTCAAAGGAAATGTCATTTTAATTCTGTTTTTCTAAATCAAAGTGATTAGTCTATTAGTTTCTAATGCAGACTGAACTAATCTCTTTAGGCATTATGGAGAATAACCACATTATTTGATTTAGGAAGTTAGCTACTGTGCACTCAGGGTAATTTGTCTCTGTGAAAAATCATGCACAAATTTTAAGCAAACAGTTTTATTTCAGGACTCAGGCCTCCTCTCAGATACATTGCATAGTGTAGCATCATTTTGGAAGTATATCAGAGTATGTTTGAAAGACTCTTTTTCAGCATGACACCAGACTGTCTGAAAGATTTGTGTAAAAAAAAAAGTTAACTTTTTCAAAATGTCGAGCTACTTTAAGGTTCTATTAAACCATTCGATGGTAACAGCTCTGAAAAAGCAACTACACTGTATTGTAATTTTCAAAATTGCATACCTAGAGTTGTATTGGTAAAATTGAACAAAATGAACAGGGATTTACAAATAATCTTTCCACTGACTTCCATATGACAGGGGGATTGTGACCTACAAGCCTCTTCAGCATTTTATAGTTCAAGGGGGACCTAAACTCCAAGAAAAATTGAGTGAAATGAGGAAGCCCTGGTGAAACTCTTGCAACATAAGAAATTCTTGTTAGCATGGTGTAGACCAGCAAAATATTATACCTACAAGGCAGAAAAAATGCCTTGGGATGTGGCAGCACTGTGATCAGAGGAATATTTTTTGCCATGATGGAAATGCTCACACAGATGCAGTACTAGGCTACAGTAATAAGAAAGTACACTTACAATTAAAAGAAGTTGGGTGCTTCTTTATAAGCTCTTCAGCTCTGGGGAAGGAAGCAGAGTGTCTGAGCTAAATACAAATTGAGATAGTATGTTAAAATGAAAGGGTTAACACATGTGGAAGGCAGTTACTTGAAATGAAATGTGCAATTGAAGGTTAGATTGTTATGCATAAAGGGTATGAAGTGGGAAATTAAGAGTAGTAGGCAGTGTGGTGTATTACAAATTGTTGTAATGAGCCATAAAACAGTGTCCCTGTGAAGTCCATGGTTTTTAGTTTCCAGCACATGTTACTCCTTCTTCTTAACAATTTGTCTGACTTGTATTTAGCTCAGACACTCTGCTTCCTTCCTAGACCCAGAGAAAAGCTCTGTGTATCTCAAAAGCTTGTACCTTCCACCAACAGACATTGCTCCAATAAAATATATTACCTCACCTACCTTGTCTCTCACAAACCCTACAGTCAGAAATACTGGATAACACAAAGGTTTTGGAATGTGCTTGCGGGATTACAATCAAAGACAGAGGCAAATGCCAGACCTTTGTAGAATAGCTATCACTTGACTGTTATACTTAAGGGATAAAGACTGAATCCTTTCAAAGGCCAGGGAGCTGAAGACAATCACCAGTAGAGAAAAATAAATCCATTTCTTCCCAGCAGTTGAGCCTAGTAGTCAAGGTAAAACACATATACTTTGGGCCTAGTGCATTTTTAAAACTGAAATAGCAGTAGCTCGGTCTTTCAAAGCCGAAGAGTTTTGTTTGAAATATAAGGAATATGTATTCTTGGTTCAGAATTGGCAAACAATTCACTGTCTAACCTGGAGGTAGTTCCTTCTTCAGTGAACACATACAAGTACATAGGAACAGAATCTGAAGACAAAATATAAAATGACAGAAATGTTTATCTGGGAAAACTAAAATAATTGTATTTTCTTCATTTTGCATGAAAACAAATGCTGAATTACTGGCTCGTGTTCAGAAAGCTTTTTGTATACAGAAGCGATGTGAACACTGTAGAACTCTGTATTACCGTCATCGGTGCAACATATAGTCACAAGAATAAAAAAGCAAAATATCCCTCTGAACTGATCACATTTCCCAGCCCATCCCCACTTATTTGCTGATTTGTTATGCAGTTTTCTTTTATTGGAACATTTACTATCACATGTCATTTCCAGTAGTGCCAGTGCTCCTATTTATGCATGAAATAAGTGTGAGCATAGTACAGCATTAAAATACTAGTGTTAAAATGAAACTGTTTCTTGAGGAGGGAGTGTTATTGTAGTTTGCTAAACACAAAGGAACAAGGCACCGGAAAAGAGAAGAAGCGAAGGAAAATAAGAGGGTCCTCCTGTCTACACTAGCACTCTGGCTGGTGCTGCCAATAGTGGAGATGTACCAGTGGTGGTTGCATAATAGTGGGAGATTCTTTGAAAAATGCTAGCATTCATACAACTCAAAGCAAATTTTTCTCAAAGCATCCCTATTAGGAATCCAGCTGCTACTGCTGATCTCAAGGGAAGGAATCAAATCCAGATCAAGTAGTGCAGAAGAAGCCTGTATCTCATCTGTGGCCTTCATTTCTTACAGTGATGTATGTTATGATTTCCCCTACAAAGCCAGCTGAGTTTTATGGAGAAAAAGAAAAATCCTGCTTCTTCACAAGCAACCGCGAGTCTCTGACCTTAATGTCTTCACTGATTTCACCAGAATACATTTGCCTACCTCTTACAATTTGTAGATTTTCATTCAAAACGGATTCCCTAAACAGATTGTGCAGCTATAGTGCTGGGCTAAGTATCAGAAAATGGAAACAATCAGTTCTGAAAATTCCATTATATTGTGCAAGATTTAAATGCAATTTAAAATGTTGACAGTTTTTATATACTAGTAGCCAGAGAGAAGAGAAACAAAGAGAAACTAATGCACAAAATGGGAAAAGTCTTTAGAGACATTGAAACAATTCAGAACAATGTGGAAGTAATCAAAAGTCGGTCAACAGACCAAATAAAACTTTATAAAAGGATGTTTACACAGAGCTGGATAATAGTAGAGGCCTTCTGTGTACATAAGAAACTAAGAGATTGCAAAGCAATATATGAAATAATTAGCGTTGGTTAAATCTCAAAAGGTTTAGAGTTTTGTTTTCAGTTTAGATAAGCATCCAAAAATTGCTTATCCAGATCGTATCCATACTTTCATGACTCTTCAAAACTGGACTAGAAGGGGCATGTTCATGGAAGAGGCATGTTCAATAGACTTCCAGTACTTCCCTTTTCCAACTGGGTCAAAACAGCCTCTGTCTGTATTCTGGGTCATTTGCTGCTACTCTCTGGAAATGAAGAAACATATACAAATGAATTTTAAAAGCCCTGCAGATTTATTTAGCAGCATTAATGTTCAAATAATGTTCAAGTTCTGAGTAAAGGTTTGAATAAGTTCTCATTTCATTCAAAATGGTTTTGTTCATCATTAGAAATAAAGTTAGGGAAAAATGGTTGTGATGACATAAACACAATGTCTGTGAATGATGGAGTGGGCACATGAAAAGGAATAATATACATATTATATTAAGCTTCTTCTGTGCATACCTTCTGGAGTAGGAAAATAGGGTAAATCTAGCTAATGACAAGGTCTAAACCATCAGTTAAAATAGTCAATCAGTTATGATGATGGGAGTACAGCTAACAGATGTGAAACAAAGTGCAGCACATGGGGGAAACAAAACATAACAAAATAAACTAAAATCTGTGCCTCTGACTGAATTACAGGTTACATTTTGGAAACTGATGTATTATGTAGCTGAGATTTCAGTGTAGCAGCTGTCACATCATTGATATGCTAGCAGTGCATTTTTCCTGACTCATTCTGGCTCCTTTTTTAGCTTGTTCTTTGAATGTGCTATCACTATAAAAAGATTAATTTAAGCATAGCAAAGGAATTTGAACTTTATATATAAAAGTCTACAAAGGTTAGGCAGATGTTATGCCTCTTATTTGTTACTTTTGCAACATGATCTTTGTCATTAAATGCCTACCTTTTGACTTCCACTGAGGACTTAAGGCACAATGTATAAAAAAGTGATGTTCTGCTGAAACAAGCATAACACAACTTCCATTGGCTAAATCCCACAGGTTCCTAGAGTTTATCTCAGCTGTGGGAATGCAAGACGGCCATGTAAAACAAATCACCTTCTGGATAGGGGAGTCTATAAATTTGGCAACTGTTCTGAAATGACTGGTCACCAACTGTCAGACAAAACAGCTTGAATTTGGGATCAGAGGGGGCAAATGATAGTAATTATCTGTGCATCATCCCTTCTTCCCACTGGACACTAAAGGGTTGCAAGCACAATGTAGTCACCGAGCAAGGATGTGTTTCAAATATGCAGAACATTTCCATAGCCAGAGATCAATTATAGGAATAACTACATAGCAAAGAATATAGCTTATGGTTTTTCTAAACAAACTTTATCAATTTAAGTTTTAAAGTAATAGGCAGGAAAAGGGTCCAAATATGCATGTGTTCAGAAAGCGTTTATCCAGCAGCAGCAGAAGTGTGTACATGCAGTAATTTCAAGTTAGTTTCAGTATCGGTAACTACTTTCATTGCACTTCTGAAATTACTATAATTCTAAATTGTGCATGCCCAATTTTGCATGCCTATGTTCCCAATGTGGACATTAAAACCTGCTTGTCAACCAACTAACTTAGCAGTGAAATTCATATTCTAATTACGTTGATAATGTACATTCAGACTTTAATTCATGGTCACATCCTTACGCCCTACTCATTTATATTTACGCATACTGCAGTTTGCATATCTCTCAAATATTGAAAATATTCAATGTATGGAATAATTACATAGATTAACCTCTCTCTCCTCTCCTACATGCAAATCTGAGGGAGAGTAACCTAGGGCAAATTTTTTAAAAATTACCATTCTTTTTCTTGCAGAATATTTAATATAGGAAGAGGCACTTTATGCTCACTGCTTGATAATTTGCCTAGTATAGAAATATTCAGTCAATTACTGATACTGACAATGCACTATTGAGAGATTATTGCACAAACAAATCAGAAATGGTTTGCCAAAGTACTGTCAGTGTATTCGCTTGTCTAATTGCTTTTAGAGATACATAGTAATATACAACAGGAGCATGGAAATTTTCTGTCAAGAAAGAAGTGAAGAAACAAATTCCAAAATTATAAGCACATGTTGTCTATCCATGGATAAGTTAGGTCAGATTGTGGGCTGAAACAATGAACCATTCATCACTTAATGGCACTGCATGGAATTTTACCAGTGAAATATCCAGAAACTCTTCTCTTTTTTTTGCCACTTATAATAATCTGCACTGGTAGAGACTGAGATAATGCCTCTACAATGGATTCCACATTTTCAATGGATTCCATTGAAATCTGTATGGGTGGTAGATTCCATTGTGGAATTAGATCCTTGGGATATTATTTATTATCTTCATTCTTAAAACAAAGAAAAAAATTGATTATTTAAACTTTAATTCTCAATGATCGTAGAGCCTCTATTGACAGAACTTTAGTGGTTCAAAAATATCCAGTAGAAAATATTCTCAGTTCCTTTGAGAAAGATGTAGTTTCTCTTTTATCACTTCCTTCTCCATGTCTTTTCTTCTCTTCTTTATGATTTTATCTTTTCATCTGGCATTAATTCTCCTTATCAACGACCACCAGAATATTAGTTCCTAGTCACTATTATATGTAAATTATAGCAACATAGTTTGAATCTGAATACAACTTCCAAAAAATGTAGTGTAGATGTTTACTTTTAGGGTTTGGCTTAGGGCAATCACTGTTGTTCAAGGTACATTTATTTTGTGTTTGCCCTATTTGGTCCAAAGGAGAGGGTATCATATTACAAATCAGGATATCTAAATTCCATTCCTGGTTTTGCTATTTAGCAGCCGTAACACCTTGAGATGATCCCCTTGCTACACCTTTATTTTTTCATCTGCAAAATAAGAGTAATGATGTTTTAGCCAACTTAGAAAAGCACTTTGTACGCTAATGATGAAAAGCCCTATTGAACTACTATTATTTCTATATCTCTACTATGAAAATGTGTAATTATAGCATGTTATTACTTTAAAATATCATCATCCTGTGGGATTCTCTTTGCACATTGAATGATTTCAGATATCTGCAGAAATTTAGGCCTTAGTCCTGCGCAATGGTGTTAGCTCTGATAGGAATCTTCTAGAAGTTAGAACTTCAGGAAATAAGGTCTCAGTCTGCACTCAGATCTGTATGGGTGGATCTCTGAACTCTTGCATAGCTGCATAGAAAGTGGAGCTCTATACAGGCACTGGTGGCCACCTAAATGGATTTGTACAGCAGGATGAGGTCCCAAATTTAGCTTCCAGAGGATGAGACTTGGAATATTTAGGCAATCATTTACCACTAGTACATTAAAGAGAGAAAAATAGTGGATAGAAACTGCATTCCCACCCATTTAGCAACATTTTTAATGATGTGCATACTTATTTTGGATCTATATGAGGCTGCATTGGAGCAATGAAAGGAAGTAGCATTGATCATGCATTAATGGCAGTAATGATTTGTTTGCTTAGTCTTGTAAGCAGTGTGTAGGGTGAATGGGTGATTGTGAATTCTGTGTGCCTGATCATCTATTCCCTTGTCCCTTGTGTAATTACACATGTGCACACTGGATGTAAAAGATACCATGATTTCTGGAAGTGCTTTATACTCACTTTGCACTCTGTAAGTGATTATAGAAAGTCCAAGGTAGTTCAACAGTGAATTCTTTTGTCTGTGTTTGCACGCCAGTTGCATTGTGATGAGATTTCTCCTGTTAGCTTCTAGACCTTATTGATATGTTTTAAGACACTTAACAAATTTTTGAGTGGATGAGCACTGGCAGAGCTGAGGGCACTCCATTTAATGGGATCAGGCTGCTAGAAAGGTAAACCTGAAATAACTAAGCTCACAATTGTGCAGAAAAATATTACCATATTATATATAATGGCTGAGTGATCATATACACTGTTTGGCTAACTGATTTTTCTGAACTTGGGAATTGAACCAAAAAAGCTCATAATATTTTTAACAAAATTACAACAAAATGTATGTAATTTTTAAACTATGGAACTGAAATATGCCTTTCAGAGCTGGTGCAAAAATTGTGTACATCTCCCTTTAGGGGTTTGTGTGGGCCAAAACTCAGACAGGATCAACAAATGACTGTCTCTCATTTCATACTTCAGAGATCCCATGTAGCTTGCTTGTTCAGTCTCCTGAATTTTACACTTTGAGCTACAATCTTCAGTTTTCTGGGCACCTTTTAAAATATCATGATATGTAAGTGTGCAATGGCCTGGATCCAAATATTCACAAACACAATTCATAGTGTAGAAAAAAAATCGATCAGTGCTTTACAAAATATAAATAAAAGGGAGGAGAAGAAGCTGTGGAAGCGTGAAAATATTGGCTACCATCCATAGCCCCAAAGGATCTCACATGAAACAAACAGTTAATTCCCACCCCAAGAATCATGAAAATGAAGAGTGGAAAACATTAAATTAAATCTGAAATATTAGAAAACTCCAGACCAGGGAGAAGTTTAAAATGTTCAAATATAAATTTAAAGAACATGTAAAATGCTACAATAATAGCAAGGGATTCCATAACAGAAATAACATATTGGGCTAGAGTGTCCTGAGCAAGGAGCCTTGCAGCAGCAGCATCTCTAAACTGTAAATAAACTGCCAATAGATCTCACAGAGTAAGAATTATAATAACCAAGTGTGTATATTATAAAAGTGTACCTCCAAAGTTCCAAATCTGATCAAGAAATGACTTTGAAACAACCCCCAAACTGAACACTCTGATATGGCAACCTATGAATGGCCTGTATTAATCATTGTTATCTGTAAACAGTGCTTTTGTTTTGGATAATCCCAGAAACTTCAATGCATATCTGAACCTCTTCAGTCTACAAACTGGAATGGTTATTTTGGAGTATTTCATGGCTACTTTTCTGAGCTGGAGTTAAACCAGAAAGTTCAGAATGCACAAAACCAAAAACCAGTTGTAAAAAGATGGGTCCAAAAACTTTCTTGAGCCTTGTAAAGGGCTTGATTCTTATTAGGGGTGGAGTCTGGAATTGCTTCTTAATTATCTCCACTGATTTGTAATTCACCACTTACGATGCAGCACATAGTGATAATACTGTTTCCGAATGGTCAGAAGAGTGTGGAATTAGATCAAACAGGTGAATTATGTGGTGATGATTCTGGATATTTGAAATATATATTTTTATAATGATCACACACACTGCTTGAACAGTCTCAAAATTATATTGCTTTGTGTTACAAAAAGCTTACTCTTTCCATAATGGCATCTTGATAGAATGTGTGTAGATTGAATAGCTCCCAGGACATTAACAAACTAGTGACATAAAAGTTTTTATTTTTGATAGCTGTTTGTGATACCTTGAGGGAAAATATGCTCTATATATGTACATATTGGAACATGGTATGTTACAAGGAATAAATACATCAAGTAGTTCTGGTGACATCATAAATCATGAGAGGAAAGCTGGAGTGGATTGTCATGTTGCCAGAAAGGCACAATATATTTTTATTGTAATTCTCATTTCTTGTTAAAACAGATCAATACCATGCCCATTCAGCATTTGCCCTTTGGGCACAGCTAGAAATTAAATGGAAGCACCCATGTGTCTATACCTAAAGTAGAGTCTTGCTTGATTGTCTTGGACTGAGGCAATAATTTCATTAAGCACTGAGACTTTTTAATACATTTTCCTCTATGCCCCATTCATGGGCTCAGAATAATTTTTTCCATGTGTACAGCTTTTCTTTGGGTAGTGTACCTGAAGGAGACACTCTGACTGTATGTACTGTTAGATACGATGTAGTCAAAGAAAATTTATAACATTTATTATCACTATTTACAAGGTTGGAAAGAGATAGTATAGGAAACATTAAATCAAAAGAAACTGCCACCCAATCTGTCTGACAGTCTAATAGAAAGCTTTCTTGTAGGAAAAGATAAGATGTCTAGACCTGAAATCCCAATCTTAATAAAAACAGAAAACACCAGTTTTAATCTTATTGATCCCTGCCTCTCCTTTTTCAGGAGCTCTGCTATATTGGAGCTTCTGTGAGTCACTGGTAATGAATGTCTGAGAGTCAGATTCCTCCAGTATTGTTGCCTTTTATAACTCCATGGTTCCCAAGCTATCAACTCTGAGGCTAGGCAATGTTGTATGCACTCCACCTCAGCCATCCAAAGTTAAGTTATCTGAGCACTGCAAAATTCTACAAGATCTCATAACAGACATTCTACTGGACAGATTCTGCTCACAACAAAATCAACAGGAGTTTTGCCACTAATGATAATGGAAGCCTAGAGTTCTTGTACCAGCAGACCTCCACATTGTTGTCCCTGAGAGCAAAGTACAAGCTTCAGAGAGTATCCAATTGTTAAAAGTGTTGTTCCTCCACCAGGTCCCCATTTATGTACAGTTGGGTATGTTCAATGCTGCAACAGAATTGATGCAAAATTGACACCTTCAGAGACTTCCCTCTTTGATCAAAAGTGGAGTGGTGGAATTCTAGAAACTCCCTTAATAGTTCAGGGCCATTACAACTGGAGCTAGGAAAAGAATTGATTTTGGTTTACTGGCAGGTCCAAAAATCATAAGGACAAAAAAGGCTGGTGGGTAAACTAAATCAAAACATTCCAAAATTTTAAAAAATGAAAATTTTGTTTTGGTTTTCTGTAATAAAAATTAAAATCCCTTCCTTACATCAGGCAGAGGGAGGAACTGTACAGTAAGTACTTGTAATAGGATACCAATTTGAGTCTTATACCTCCCAGATGTGTACCATAGCCAATGGACTATAGAGTCATGCTCACCCTTTAGCCACATGACTGTTGAATAGCTTCACTCAGAGACAGGTCCATAGCCCAGGAGATCGGAGTACTTTACTGTACTGTGGAAATGCCAAGTTCAAATCCTTTCTTCACATCAAGCAAAGACCAGAGAGTGTAAAGTGGACTTCTGTACCTACTCCCTTGGCTATTTTTTAAATTTTGACTAATACTAGGTCTGAGAGTATGGAGCTTTATGGCCAAAACTATGTGGTGAATTTGTGTCAAATTTGTGAATACTTTGTCATGATCATGAGGGTTAGCCAGCATCCCGGGGACTAAGGGGTTAAATATGTCCCTTACTTAAACCAGGTGGCAGGCAGCCAATAGAAATGTAGGTAGGAATTTCAAACTGGGAGAAAGGAATTTTGGGGTTTTTCCCTTCTTTGTTCTGCGTAGTTCTCTCCAGCTGTTGAAGGGGACAGGATGTCTCCCTCTAAGAAAATAATCTTCACAGTCTGTAAGTAGGGTAAAGTTTAGATAAATCCATTAGGTTTTATTGTTTTATGGTTTGGGAAATGGAATCTGATGTCTGTGCATTTAAGAATGGGTTTTGCTCTCCTTTGTAACTAAGTCCTGGCCCATGGTAAATTTCTCCTCCATGAGTATATTATTTTGTTACTTTTCCATCCAGTCATTATGCTTGCAACAGGAATATTGTGGGGATAATAAAAGTTCTTTCTCTTTTCCTTTTATTAACCTGGTAGTGGTTAATTTTTGTGTCCTGGTTTGTACTTTAGGGGTGAGATTTCCCAAGTAGTCTCTCCCTGATTGCTTTATTAATATTTCTGTGGTGGCAGTGGAGATTTTATCCCCAAAATCTAGGTTGTTAAGATTTTGGAGGGGAGTTTTATACCTAAGCCTGGTAGATAAGATTTTGGGGTACTTTTGCTGGCCCCCACTTCTGCATTTATCATGCCAGAGTGGGGAAGGAGCCATGACAACTTTCTAGGTTGTTTAAATCTGCAATTTTCAGGGAATAAACTATTCCTCCAAAATATTGCATCTAGTTTTAGTCAAAACTGATGCCTGCTTTTGTAACAAATTGGAAAGTAATCTTACAAAGAGCAAAATAACATGGAGTTTTGTCAGGGCCGTCCTTAGGCATACACAGAGTACGCAGTTGTGTAGGGCACCACTCTTTCTGGGGCACCACTCTGCCGGGCTGAGGGACTCCAGCGAGGAGGACAGCAAGCTGACCCCGGCTGGAGAAGGTACCGGTCTGGGGGCAGGGAAGCTGCCTACCCGGGCGACAGCAGATGGGTGGAGCCAGGGGCAGGGTCATGCACAGCGCGCCGGAGGGGGTGGTGACACGTTGGCGTGGCGTTGCGGCGCCATTTTTTAAATTGGCCAAGCCGCGGCTTGGGGAAGGAGACGTGCCGAGCAGGGCGTGGGGGAGCAGAGCCTGTCTAGAGGCGGGACAGTCATCTTGTGATGGGCTGGGGCTGTGAATGCCGAGCGGCCCAGCTCCAGGTCCAGCATGTGGTCTGGAGCCCGGGCTGCAGGGACTTCTGGGGCCCGATCGCAGCAGACTCCAGCCCTGCAAACTGGAAGGCAGAAGGTAGGTGAGAGGAGGGGAAGGGGAAAAATAGGGTGAACGGGTGGGAGAGGAAGGGGCTTGTGCTGATGGGAGGGGGGCAGGTCAGGAGAAGAAAGGCGAAGGCACCAAGGGACATGGGTGGAGGAGAGACAAATGCGGGGGGGGGGCAAGTGGAGACAATGAGGAAAAGGGCAGGAGGGGAGGTGTCAGTGGGAGGGGGAACAGGGTGATGCTGGGAGAGGAGAGGGTAAGGGCATTGGGGACTAGAGGAGGGAGGGAGAGGTGCTAGGAGAAGGCTTGAAAGGAGGGGTGGGCATGAGGAAGGTGGGGATGGAGCAAGTCATGTGTGAGGGCATAGGGGAATGAGGGGAATGGGGGAGAGGGTGGTGAGGGGGTGGGCATCAGGGGAAAAGAGGTCAAAGGGGGCAGGGGCAGTGAGGGAAGGGGAGGCACCAGGAGGGGGCAGGGGGCAGGGAAGGTGCATGTGCCAGGGGATTCTGGGGGTGAAGCAGAAGGGCAGACACCTGCAGAGGAAGGACCAGCACCAGAGGAGAGAGGCAGGGCAGGTGTGTAGAGGGAGGTGTTAGAAGAGGGGATGAGGAGGGGTAGCTCACATGATCAGAGTGGGGCTACTGGAAGAGTGGGCACAGAGGGGAGAGAAGGGCTGGTGGAGGGGGTCAGGTCTCAGGAAGGCTGAGGGCAGTGAGAAGGGCAGGATTCAGGACAGCAGAAGAGGGTGAGGGGTTGGGAGGCAGCAGGCACCAGGGGAGCTGATGGAGCAAGGGGAGAAGATATGGCAGCAGAGGGAAAAGGTAGAGGTTTATACAATATTTATTAATAACTTGGGTGCCACAGTGGCACATCCAAACAAGCCACATGAACTCAGTACTGGTGCACAACACAAAATTCATTCTGCTCATGGGAGGAAACTCTTAGAGGGAACACTTCCCCCAGCCTCTCCATCCCCGAGGTAATGTCACACACATTGGGTTAATGCAATTGCAGGATAGTTGCATGAGGGGGGTTTGGTGGGGGCCAAACTAATCCCTATTGGTAGGAGGATGGTGGGAAAAGCCCTTGGGGAGGGGGGGGTCACATGACACCTTTTACTTTTGGTCATGTGTCCATCTTGCCCCGAGAGTGTTGCCTCCAGAGGCGTGGCTAACGGGGGTCAGGGGTGTGGCTAATGGGGGTCAAAGAGTACATTTTAAAAAAATTCTTTGGGTGCACACCCTAATGAAATGTGCTGCGCACGCCTATGACGGGAAGCAGTGGAGCATGTAACAGCAGGGCTGGGTCCTAGAGAGGGCTGAATGCGCTGCCTGCAGCACAGTCTGAGGGAGGGGATTGGCTGCTGGGGTCTCTGGGAAGAGGAGGGGGGGAAGGATGGAAGAGCAAGTCAGGCATAGGGGCACCAGTTTAATAATCCCGCCTAGGGCACCATAAATCCTAAGGACGGCCCTGAGTTTTGTCCACTTGGCCTAGAGTTGAATTTTTCCAGTTTGGGTTAGGTTCTACCACAACCCAGCTTCTTTGCACTGATCCTGTGCACAGTTTGCTGTATGTTTTATACAACACACAAGAAACTTTGAGGATATTATTCCTAACCTGGATTTTCATCCATTTCTAACTATTCTGTGTATTTTAACACATGCTCCCAGAGTCTTCCTGATATGCACCACTAAGAAATCTTTAGACCTTTTGGCTTCTAATTACAAAAGGTGATTGTGGTTTCCAGTTAGCTTCCTTCTTAACAAGCAGATGCACCATGGCATCAGAGGTGTGGTCTTGTATACAAAAAAAGCAAAATAAATGATAGGTCCATTCCACTGAAAGGTTTATAAAGAAACATCTACAATTCAGAGGATTACCTTTGGTTTAGCCAGTACTATTTTAACTGTGATTTTCCCCAAATGGATGCTTGAATAGTAATAGTATGACTCATTAACTGATAGTGTGCTATTTTAATTTTACCATGAAGCTTAATGGGATGGCTTTGACAACTTTTCAGCAGCAGTGGCAATATATTTCCTATCCCAGCGTTTTCATAAATCCCCAACCATTATTTTTCATTTTAAATCCTGCTTCAGATCAATATCGTCCAGCCATCTGTGCAGAATTTTTTTAATTTCCTTCTGTGAAATTCATACTCTTTGTCGAAAGCCATAGGTATACACTAATGGAAGTGGAATAGTGAGGAAATTCTGCTTTCTGAACAATTGCAATAAAAATTCTTTACAAAGGAATTTGTTTTCAATTTACATAATGATTTTTCTGTGGATTATAGACTTGTTTTTCTAGTATGTTGGGGTGGCATGTGTTCAAAGGTTAAACATTCTTTTCAGATATCTAACTTATCTTGCCACATCTGGCTCAGAACGGTTTGGGGAAATGCCATACCTAAGATTGATAAAATAATAAGCAGCATAAATCTTGAGCAAAACTTGAACTGAAACTTGAGATTTGAAGGGAGTGCTGATTGCTTGATTCCTTTTACTCATTTGTTTTAATATTTCTCTGTGATTTTTGGTTACAAGAGGGATTTTGTGTTCTCAGAATATCTTGAAAGCCTGTTCCTGTACAGTTTCTAATGCTCTTTCTGGACTAGATCCAAATATTTGGCCTGAACTTTAGAATCTTACAAATAAAATTGAACCTGCTGAAGTTCTTCTACCCCAACACAGAACATGGTGATATTGAGAATTGTAGACAAAGTAGGCTTCATTACAAAATGTAATTTTTCATCAGTGCTTACCATTGTCTTGCACATAGTTTCTAACAACATTGCCACCAAGACGAAGTATTTCCAAAATTGTTATATTACAACAGCTGCTGAATGCTCCTGCACCTTGACTCCTGGAAGTTCTATATTTGTGTTGTAAGTAGTGTGGGAAATATTAAGAAGGGAGGATGCCTTGTACCTGCAGGTAAGTTGGATATTGAGAGAGTACAGTGCAGCAAGGCAAATTAAGCCTCAGCCCAGCATCTGACATGTGGCAATCCCAAAGGCTATTTGTGCAGCTGCACACATAAAGCAATATGTATGCTGCAAGAAGCAAGGTGTCTAGAGGTGTAGAAATAGTCTCATTCAGTTCTGGCTTCATGTTCTGATATATTGAAAAACAGATCTAGAGACTATGTGGTTAAATCTGTATCACCCAGGGAAATGTATACTGTTGCTCTAGAACCTAATACTCCATTGGCCCAACTGCAGTGTCTTCTGCACCTCAAAACCTCAAACCTCTGTCCTTTGAGATTCTTTGCAGGCCTCTGCATAGGTTCCCCAAATCCTAATCCTTCCACTTCACAGTGGCAAGCACATTCAATGGAAGTTCAAGATTTTTTAATCTTCTACTCTAGTCCCTTATTAGTTTGATTGAATATCCAGGTGTTTTATTTCCCCAATTTCAGGGTAAACAAAAATAAAAAAGCAAATGCTTCAAAGCCCATGGTTTCCATAACTGTGGAGAGAATATGGACTTCAAGATTACACTTTCAGAATAGTGCCTATGTCCAGATAAAAGATATGGTGTGCAACTGCACGTCTACATTTGTGTGCATACCTATTGCAATTGCACACAAATGGTCTTATAGATAGGTAAGTGTAACAACTTTATGCACAAATGTAGATGTGCAATTTCACATCTATTTTCAGACATGGATGTTGAACTTTTCATTCTGAAAAACTTACCCCAAACAAAAAAAAATCAATTGATAATTCTACAAAGGCATGTCTACGCTATGGGGAAGATTGATGATGTTGCGGTTGATCTTCTGCTGTTCAATTTAGCAGGTCTAGTGAAGACATACTAAATTGAACTCAGATGGTAACCCCGTCAGCGCCCGTAGTCCTGCTTCTCATGAGGAATAAGGGAAGTTGATGGGAGCTTTTGCTCCCATTGACCTCCTGCTCCAGCTACGCAATTAGCACAGCTTGAGTTGCTTCTCTTAGGTCAATCTACTACTCCAGTGTAGACCAAGCTCAAAGGTGACAAATAAGTGATTTTGTCAAACTACTATTTTGGTGTAGGATGCGGAAATGAGAGTGATCCTGGGGAGGACAATTCAGTTCCGCATCTTTTCAGATTTCAAAATATGTTCTACTTATGTATTGGAGTGAAAACAGATTTGTTGGAATATCTATTTTCAAAGAGAAAAGTTTGAGTTTCAATCCAGGGAAAAGGTATAAGAGTGGATGTGTTTGTCCATCCCTCCCCTGAGTGTTCGGGAATTACTTTGTAATGTGGGACACCCAGATTCCAATACCTGCTCTGTTTCTCAGATCACTTGAACTCCAGCAGAGCCAGAATTTCAATCTGGATCTCTCACTTGTCAGGTCATCACCATAACCACCAGGCTACAAAGTGAGAGAGTCTCCGCTGTACAATGACATTTTTGTTGAACCCAAAACATCTCCATAAAGCTTTCCAGCATCAACAAAATATTATATTTTGGTAAAATGAAATTTTAACAAACACATTGTAACTAGCTCTTGTGGAGAAGGTTATGTGGATGGGTGTGAGTATCCAGCAAGACCAGCCAGGGCTGGCAGCACAGTCTGCTAGAGGCAGGGGGCCAGGAGCTGGAAACGAAGCTGGCAGTGGGGAGAAGCAGTGGGCTGGGGGGCCAGTGGCAGGGATCCTTCCCTGGTCTGGCAAATTCCCTCATTTAGGATGAGGCAGGTTTCGAGAGTGGCAGACCAGGAAGGTCCAACCTGTACCTGATTCTGGGACTATTCTCACTGATTTCAATAGGATTAGTCTGAAAGCCAGGTAATACTCAGTGGGAACAAGAATATCAGAATTTGGCCCTTTATTTTTAGGTCTCAAACACTAATTCATGCTTATCTTTGCTTATTTAATCCTTATTTTAAATGGAGCTCTTCACAGAGCTCATGTGTGTTTGCACTTTCTCAGCAGTGACAAATTACCTACTCCTTTTTTGTGGGTGTTGGGGTTTTTTGATTTTTAAACAAGAAACATACAGTGATCGGAAAGGAGAGTTAGTAAAAACAATAGTTGGAATGCATGCAAGTGTGTTATGTTTTTTTTAAAGTGTAAAAATCTGCAAGTGAGAAAAATAATAATAGACTTCTGTAATTCAGTAGGGAATATCTGTTTTTCCCTCTCTGATATTATTTTAACTTGAATTCTCCAGTCTACCTGATGTTCAGATCAATACCATCTGGTCTTGAGGAAGTTAAACTTTTAGAGTGTCTGAATTCCTTGTCTTCACAAGCATATGAAAACTTAAATAAAAATTACTGTTTGGTATCTGTAGAATAGGTATCAGCCAAACTGGAATGATAAAGGAAAAGTCTGAATTGTTGACTTTTATGGGAGCCTTTATTCTTATTTTTATTGCACAAGCACTTCCAAGGTAATTGGAAAATATTTTTTGAAAAATCATCCTAACTCTTCCACCGCCACCTCAGGATCAATGTTTGCATTTTATATTTCAAGTATCTTGGTCTCATAACTGTGGAGTTGGCAGTGAAAGATGGCACCACCACCAGAATTTGGATGGGTTGGTTAGATTGGTTATATTTAAGACAAGTGACTTCCTATGATATAATAGGCAAGTGTGTAATGTCACATTTTTGCTATCACATTACCTATAAACAAAATATTTTGTAAATCATTCATGGGTGCAGGGCTTCATTTTCATGCTAAAACACAATACTAGCTTTTCCCCTGATCATTCACTCAGGACTGGAATTTACAATTTATGATTGCAGTTTTTCAGTTTTAATATTTTAAAGACACATGCTAATTTCCAAGAAGTTTTAACTCCTTCTCCCCCCTCATCACTGGTACTGGAGAAGCACTGCTTCTGGGCTTGTATTTCAGTATAGGAGCTGTGGCAACCCTTGCACATGTGAAGCAAACCCAGGAGAACTGATAGTAACTGTTTGCGCCACTTATCACCATTCATCTCCATCCTCATTATCTCTTGTGTATTTAGAGCAGAGTTCCTCCAGCAACTCCCCTTGGCTGGGAACAGCAAACCGGAGCCTATGGGAGCCATTAGACTTCATAGCTATGGATCCTTTAGGTAAACAAAGAGGCATGGGCCCACTAGCACCTTCCTGGCCTATTTTGAGAAAAACCAATTTAAAGTTAGGTGCCCCTCAGCATTAGTCCACCAAGTTCTGTTCCCTTTGTTAACTAGCAAAAACACATGTGCTTAGTATGGGATCTCCGGGCCTGCTCTTTTAGATTTTGCACATCCAAATTCGGACTATCCCACTTCTTTTTAAAAATTAAGGATTATGTTGCCTCTTTAAACATTCTTTTTGCAGCTCAAACCATTGTTTTAGATCTATACCCTACAGTTCCATTACTACAGAAATTAAAAAATTCTGATTTTCAAGAATCAGAAATTAAACAACATAATCTATTTCCTTCTGCCTTCAAATATATGTGTACAGGAAGGGTTGTTATGGAGGTATATAAAATGTATACCTACTTACATTCCTAGCTGGGTGCTTGTGTTCACCAATTCTAGAACATCAAATAGTAATAGCTTCTGAAATTACCAAAACAAGAATATGCAAGGCCTGCTTTCCTTCATTTTAGTCCCATGCATATGATATGTCAATAGGAAAACACATGTTAATTCTTCTGGGCATGACTAATTACAGATAATACATTTAGTTATATTTAGTAGCCCAGTTTTTCATTATGTTCCCTCTATTTAGCTTTTCTTGGGAACCTGAAGCCTTTGAAGGCAAAATCCCATTTGAAGTCCAAGGGTGGTTTTCCTGCACAAGGATTTTAATATTAATCCTTTTTTTTATTAGATCAATGTGTTTTTTCATGTTCAGAATTAGGTATAGATTTATTAAATATTATTTAGCATCTTCATAAATTCTATAAATTCTACATTTTTAATTGATAGACTTTAATTGATTCAACAAACTTTAAGCCAGGGCAAACTGCATGTTTCAAAGGCCTAATGCTAGCTTGGGTTTACAGTCTTTTGGAACAATTTTTGAACCTGTTGGCCCACCATGACTGTTATCAGATTTTCCTGTTTCCTGGGGGGTATGTTTGTTTATTAGGGTTACTTTTCTGGGTGGGAGTTGATAATTGTCAGTGTGCTGCTTGTGTTACTGGTGTTCTCATATGGAGTTTTACTTCTCCCTTCTGCCAATTCCCTCCCAATAGACCTCTACAGCAGGATCTAGGTTCCCAAGGACTGGGTTCTTCCCATCCTAGAATCAGATACGCATGCACACACACTCACACTCATACCCACTACCAGAGCATGTTTGAGAGGACTGGTAAATCAGCACTCAAAAGCTGACCCCTTATGTCTCTGGACTCAGAAGGCTGGGTTCCACAGCAATGCCAAGCTGTAACCCTCATGTGCCCTTGGACACAGTGGACTGGGTTAAACAGTACTTTAAGCTGCCACATCATATCCCACCTCCCCCCCCAGATTCAGCACCCCCTATTCCCACTTTCACACCCCAAATGTTCTGCTAGTAACCCATTTGATGAGCAAACCCCACAGGATGTTTGGGTACTGCAGGGATCTTTAGCTTACATATAAGGAGCATTGTTGTAGAGCGAATGGGGAAGACAAAGCAATACCTCCAAAAGAGGGGAGGTGGGAGAGAGAGAAAGCAACCAGCTTAACCATAAAAATTATTTATCTCTAGATAGTAATCATACAAGAAGAGCCAAACAAACAAAACAGTTACAATATTAAATCTAACTTAAATCTGATTATAAAAGTTAGGGCTAGCAAACCATAACTGATCATATAAGGCAAGATCAGGAGGCTGTACCTAGAGAGGAGGAGAGGTGGCAGGGAAAGAGATCTCACCAGTCTGTGAAGCTTGAACTGATTGATTTCCCAGATAGTGATGTTAAAGGAGGGTGGAGGGGGCAGAGTGTTGGAGACATGGAGAGCAGACCCCCATCAGGATCAGCAAAGAGAAGATGAAGTCCCAATGGAACTGATGCAGATTTTTGATCCAGGCATCAGAACACTTTACTTAAGGGCTACATCTACATTGCCAAGTCTTGCACAAGAACATATGCAAATGAGGTGCGGCGATGAATATCACCGCTCCTCATCTGCATTCTTAATGAGCCACCATTTTTGCACAAGGGGCTTTTGCGCAAGAAGGAGCAGTGTACGCTGCTCCTTCTTGCGTAAAAATCCCCTCTTGAGCAAGAGCTGTTCTGCTGCTTATTTTCAGGCAGAACAGCTCTTGTGCAAAAGCCCCTTACGCAAAAATGGTGGCTCATTAAGTATGAAAATGAGGCATGGCGATATTCATTGCCACGCCTCATTTTGCATATGTTCTTGCACAAGACTGGGTAGTATAGACATAGCCAAGCATTGGTAGGGGTTTATGTAGGGAAACAACAGTGGTTCAAGAAAGAACATTAGATGTGTTTATGGGCAAATGAATGGTTCAAGGGAGTATTCTAAAGTTCTTCTGTTTAGGCTAGACAATAGAAATTGATCATTCTTGGCTATGAGTGGTGTTCCTTTGAGGGAGCTCATAGGCAGTTGCCGTATTTTTGGATACCAATAGTGGATTTACTACTTAAATTGGTCTGATAATTATTGATCTGAGTGTGAGCAGGCATGGGTTCATTAGCATCTGGAGCAGAGATTTCCCACCAGGCTGTGCTTTTCTGCTTTCTGTATCCCACAGTTCAGTGCAGTTCTTGCTTTGGAAGTGCCATTCTCCACGCTGTATGCTAATGGAGATGTCTTTTTGTCCTATCTTTGATGCAAATGAGGCTAGGGGTGTTTCCTTAATCTTATCACTTTGTTGAGGAGGATTTAGGTGTATCTTCCCTTTTCGTTGTTTTTTGTTTGTTTGGTTGTTTTTTTTATTGGCTTTGGTTCAAGCAAAGGCTGGATGAGGGAAAGGGATGGAGATCTTCCATGAGAACTATGCCCTCATTCCCCAAAAACACAGACCTAGTAGGTAACAGATCTTATTCGTGTATTTCCCAGAAATGCTACCAAGGTGAAACTTGGGAACCTAATATCACAATCCTGGAAAAGCTGGTTATTGTTCCTGGATGTATTACAATTTGGAGACAATCTGGGAATGAACTAAAAACACAGTAATGCAGACTTACCAGGGGTATAATCCATGTCCTGGAAAATGGATATAATGCATCCGCTCTGATCTCACTGTAAGGGCTCCTTGGTTATTTTGGTTGTTTTGTGGGAAAGTAGGAGTGTGGGAGAATGTATGGAGCTACTAGTGTATCTCACAATGAAATTCTTGATTAAATAGGTGGCCGTTTTGTTTTGAATTCTGTTTTGACAATATTTTTGCCAGGAAGGAGTTTTCTGCTTCAAGATCGAGTTTCTGGTAAAAATGAGCGAGAGGGCCCTGAACACTCAATAGACCAGTGATTTAGATTCCTGAGAAGCAACAGACCCAGGTTCAACTTCTTGTTCCAATTTATAGTTAATTATTTATACAAAGTGGCAGAGCCCCAGTAGGAAAAATTGAGAAATTAACCCTAAAAAGCTGATAAATTGGTGATTAGGGCACTCTTGTGGAAGACCCTCCTGCAAGTCCCTAATGAGAATCTGACAGGACACTCACTCAGGATGTGAAAACTGGGTTCAAATCCTAACACCAAGGCTCTTGAGGGATGAATGGAACTTGCTCTGTTGCTTTTCATCAGAGGGTCTCGGTTCTGTTCCAATGTAAAATGGGAAAAAAATTGAACTTTGAAAATTTTTGCAGGATAGGAAAACCATTGTTTACCAAGCTCTAATTATTAATATTTTATGTTGAACTGCTGCTTGGTAGCAGGATAGACAATTGTTTTCTTAATTTTAAAAAATTGACAGAGTCAACATAACTATACATAGACAGTTCTTATTCTAAATCAAGGTAAACTAAAAATAAACTATGTAAAATAAAATATACCTCAAATAAATGTAACTGCTTTAACAAATACATGTAAAATGTTTGTGTAGATAAAATACATAACAGATGTTAAACATATACTGAAACCTACATCTGTAACATACAGTATTGTATGATGTATTTATTCTGTTAATCAATTTTTTCTCATAATCATGGGTACCAAGGATAATTTGAGGACTGTTCCTATTCATAGCCACCCACATTTTTAGAACCAGATTTTAATAAAATTCCAAATATAGTTTTGTTGGGATTTCATCTTATTCTGGCATCTGTGTTGGTTTGACTTAAATCACATTCATGTTTCTGAGACCAAACCACAAGCTAACCAGAGTCGGTTTATTAAAGTCTGCATGTTCTCTTAAAAGTTTCTAGGCAACTTATGGAACACAAATTGAAAACAAGCTGGGATTTCAGACCACAGATGACACCAGGGTGAATAAGCTTAGCTTGATCTTGTGTTGCTGCAAAACATTAAAGCTATAAAATAGTCTTTCCCCAATAAAAACTAAAGATAAAATGTTCAAAAGACTTTTAGGCCCTTAAGAGCTTAATTCTCATTGAAAGTCCCTTTTGACAATGGGAGTTAGGCTCCTAAGTTTCTCAGACGTTTCTGAAAACTTTACCCTGAGCTAATGACACGGCTGTTGTCAAAATATGGTACGTAAAAGATGATTAGATACCTTGATCTTGTATTTAAATATTCTTTTAAATGCTAAGTTCAATTTTTAACTGCAAAGGGAATTCTATTTGTTTATTTCTCATTGCCATAACACACAACTCCACCCCATTTTCATGCATCATGTGTGAGCTTTACTCATAGTCCTAGATTTTTTAGGTTAAAAGGGACCATTATGGTCATTTAATGGGAAGTGCTCCATAACAAAGGTCATAAACCTCAATCTCTGCATCAAGACCATGACTTCTGTTTGAGCCAGAGCTTCTATTTTAGGAAGACATCCAATCTTGAATTAAAGACTTTAAGTAATGGAAATTGGTAAATTATTCCAATCGTTATTTACCTTTCTCCATTACAATAAAGTCACCTTCTTTCAGAAATCTCTACCACATGTAGGCACTTGAAGATGGAGTTCAAGTAATTTCTTACTTTTGTCTTAGGGCTTGTCCCCAGGCACTGGCTTCCTCTGGCTCAATCACCAGCTTCACCCCAGGCCCCCCGCATTTGACCTGTTTCCCCCCCCAACAGCTGACCTACTTCTTCCCACTCAGACCCAGGCCCACCCTTTTGCCCAAGTTTCCACACCAACCCTGTCTCTTCCCCATCCTTCCCCCCTGAACACATCTAGTCCTGCACTTCCCTCTCTCCCTCAATGCATGCCACAGAACAGCTGATTGCTGTGGGTGGGAGGGGTTGGGCGAAATTGGGGAGGAGTAGATTGGCAGGGCTGCCAGTGGATGAGAGGTGCTATGAGGAGAAAGGCAACTGGCTACCAGTGTGTGCTAATCACCAAGTTTTTTTTTTTGATGGGTGCTCCCATTGAGCTGGCACCTATGGACTTGTCTAGGTGGAGGGTTAGTGCATGGCAAGCTGGGGATGCAGTATGCCAAAACACACTATGGAACTTTTAGAGCACAGTGGAAGTGTCCATATAGCCATTTCATGCAGTAGATTTACTGGCCAGTTTGCCATGTGCTATCTTGCCATATGGATATGCCCTTGGATAAAGTAAATAGATGGAGCTTCTTAAGTCTCTTGTTCTAGAGCAGTGGTTCCCAAACTTTTCGGCATTGCGCCCCCTTTTTGATTTTTGAGAAACCTTCACGCCCGCCCCCCCAATAGCAGCAAAACTTGTTGAACAAAAAAAAAAAAAAGGAACTGACCGGGGCTGAAAAACGAAAATAGCAGTGAAACTTAGGGAGGGAGACTGACGGGGGGAGGGGGAGCTGGGTCGCCTTGCACACCCCCTGGAATTTCTTCACACCCCCCAGTTTGGGAACCCATGTTCTAGAGCATGTTTTCCAGACCTCAAATTCCTCATGTAATTCTTTTCTGAACCATTTCCAAACTTTCAGCATAATTTTGTTGAAGGGTAGACAGAAACAGACATAGATAATATTTAAGTAATGGTCTCACTAATTTCAGCTATAGTGGTAATACCATCTACTTACTTGATAGATCTCCCTATTCATGCATTCAAAAATCATGTCATCTTAGCTAGAATATTGACTGAAAATTTACTTCTGGTGGTTATCTACCATTACACATCTGTCTCATGCTTTCAGAAAAAAATGACACTGGCTGTATTCTAGTAGGAATTTTAGAGACTCCTGTGGAAACTAGGCAAATACCTGACCTTCTAGTTACAGCAGCACCTAGTATTCCAAAACCAGACATGGGACTCCAGTGTGCTAGGCACTATACAAAGCTAAGAAAGTCCCTGTACCGAAGACCTTATAATATGTTTCAGAGGGTGTTAAGTAAGACACAAAGGACAAGCAAGTTGCCCAAACAAATCTTTTGAGGCAACATATTCAATCAAACTGGAGAAGCTTTAAAAATAGCTCTTAAACTATGTTATCAGAAATGAATTAGTACTTTCTTCAATCTTAATTCAGTCGTTCTTTTGGAAGATTGTTGAAAATGTTTGCCGTGATCAAGCTTCATTAGGTGCTCTGCAATGAACTCAGTTATCATTAAACTTCAATTATGAGATAATTAATTAGCTTTCTGGAACAGAAAAATATCACATGAAAGAGAAGTGAAAGCTTGCACATGTTTTCCTACTCATATGCTCCAACACAATTCTTAAAGGTCCACCTCCCAGATTTAGTGGATAGCTTACTCTCCACATAGAGCTTCTTTGCTGACAATGTCAACAAGAGCTGTGGTGATAACAACTGTGTTTTTTGGGTTCAGGATAGTCTCACGGCATTTACACAGTAGCCTAATGATATGCTCCTGGTTGCCAGAGTCCACTCCATTTTATCATAAGTCCACTTAATGGCCTCAGAGCAAGAGAGGCCCGCTTCTTCACCATTACAGATGAAAAAATAAAAATAAAAAATACTTTTTCCACCCTCAGCCTCTTGAACAGCAGAGCTGTGAATCCAGGAGAATGAGTTTTATCGCACAGTATTCACAAGAGAGGGCATGCACAGCATATGTCACTGAGTGAAATGACAACTGGTCTGTAGTCCTATTTCCTTCCAGGCAATCCATTTCTCTTTTTAGTTAGAGACTATCCAAATTCCACACCCAAATCTGCACACCCCACAGTGTATGTTAATTTACACATCAATTTATCAAGGTTGAGTATAGATGCCAGCAGAGAGAGATTCCAAACTAGCAATATAGTTGTCTTAGTTGCATGTGCACATGCAGAAATTGAACATGTAGACATTTGCCTCTGTTTTTAAAAGATTGGCTCAAAATACTCTTTTACTATTTCCTATCTTTGCAGTGACATCAATCTCAAATTAATCTGTGGCATAATTTTATCTTAAAAATAAAAGTATTACTTTACTCAGTCTGCACTGATTGAGGGAATAGCCTCATTAGCTAGCTATACTTCAGTTTTTTCTATGCCTACAGAACATAGCTAGCTGTGCAAGAACTTAGTTAATCATGGTATTCCCTCATTCACTTTAAATAATAGAACTAAATTTACTTCCACCTTATTTATAAGAACATTGCCATCAAAACCTGTATTGGGTGTTTGGGGAAAAATATATTACTGTATCACTATGCCTGTAAACTTTTCTAATTAGTTGAATACTTTCCACCTCCATTCAATAGAGCTATTTTTAACCTTTCTTACAATCTTTCTTTTCCATATTCTGTCATTTGAATATTCACTTATAAAAAAACATTTCAAAAGAGTGAAAATCCCCTTGGTTTGCCCAGAAATAAATCCTGATGATGTTTATTATATGACAAAGAAGCACTAGATTCCTTTTTTCCCTAGACAGCTTGAGAATTAAGGGACTGCAAAGGCTGCACAAAAGCACACAAAAAATACAACAAAGCTTTGGTCAGTTAGAAATATAGGCTTGCAGCTTATTTGGCTACCAATGATTCTACCTATTATTGTACATTGAATTTTCCACTCTTTTTTGTGTGCCAAAATACCAGCCAGCAGCTTGGTATGCATGCATCAAGATGCTGGTAAATTACACTGAGAGCAATCAGATAATGTTGTTAATATGACTCACTTCAGTGCAATTTCTTTGCTCCTCCCTTGTATGATTAATTACAAGTAAATTGATGTTGCCAGCCATGATTAATTTACAAATTCAGCTGCAGAGTAAATGAGCTAAGCAAAACTGAGTTGGCATTGTTACTTGTTTTAAAAGTTCTCACAAAAGATCACACTCCACAGCTCATCCTATTACTACTTATTTCATATGCATAAATAGTAACTAGACTGAATAATTTCTAAATTAATGTTTTATTTATTATTTATAAGCTACTTATTTGACCAAATTTACCCCTGGTATCACTTAAATCAATAGGTTTACAGTGAGGGTGGGTTTGGCCCATTCTGTCAAACTAGACATTTGGTCAAATTACTGTTTAACTCAGGGTATGTCTACACAGCAAAGTTATTTTGAAATAACAGCTGTCTACACAACCCAGCCATCTACACAAGCCAACCGCTATTTTGAAATAATTTCAAAATAGCGGAGGGCTTATTTTGAAATTGGGGAACCTCATTCTACAAGGAATAGCGCCTATTTTGAAATAGCTATTTCAAAATAGGCGCTGTGTAGACAGGGAATAGGGCCTATTTCGAAATAGAGGGCCTCCAGCCCTTCCCAGGGTGCCCTGGTGGCCACTCTGGGCACAAACAGGAAAACTCCTCTCCTCCCTCCCCCTTCTGGAGCCCTTAAAGGGGTAGAATCTGGCCACAGTCTTTTGTGGCTAGCACCAGGCCTGCCAGCCCAGAGCCACTCTGCTGCTGTCCCTGAACCAGGCCACAGCATGAGCCAGCAAGCCACTGACAGCCAGCCCTCCACCGCTCCCCATGACCAGTCTGCCAGCTCCCAGGAGCCTGCCAGGGGCCAGAGAAGGCGGGCGCCTTCCTGGTACAGTGCGGCGATTATAGACCTGATTGAGGTTTGGGGGGATGCCGCCAACGTCCATGATCTCCTCTCTAGACAGAGGAACACGGCCATCTACAGCTGGATGGCTGCCAGCCTGGCCACCAAAGGCCACATCCAAACCCAGGAGCAGGTTCGGATGAAAATTAAGGAGCTGCAGCAGGCATATGCCAGGGCCACAGGGGGCAGCTCCCAACCAGGGGCAGACCCAGAGAGCTGCCCCTATTTGGATGCCCTGGGTGGCATCCTGGGGGATGGGACGGTCCGTGCCCCCCAGGTGGTCATCAACCCTTGGGCAGAGGGCCCTGACCAGGGCACGGAGGAGGAGGAGGACCAGGAGCTGCAGGAGCCTGGAGGGAGCGTGCTGCGCTTCCAGGACCCCTGAGTTGTCCCAGTGGACCTGTCGCTGGTGTCATCTGAGGCCGGTGAGGCAACAACATGTGAGTGCCAGCACTGTCCCCTTATGCAGGCGTGGGAGGGGAGGGAGACCAGGGACTGCTCACGTGGGCCTTGCTGACCATGGATCATGCAGCAACCTGTGCACGTGTGAGCATGTGCCGTGCCACCCCTGGGCACATGGCCCCAGCTGGCTGCCACACAGGGGTCTTGGCCTATCAGCCACACACATGTGTGAAGAGACATGACATGCTCCTGAACCCAGGGTGGGACATAACAGGATGCCCTCCCTCCACAAGCCTCCTCTACACAGTAGCAGGGGACATCTCTCCTCCCCGCACACCCACACTGATGCAGCACAGGGGCATGGGTGCAGTCTCGGGGCAGCTCCCACTCCTGGGGATAGTAGGACATCCTGAATATGGCCTGTGTGCAAGCACATCGGCTCTGATGGTGCGGAAAACTGTCGTCCTCGCTTGCAGAGAGGGGCTGGGCTTCACCCACTGTGTCCCCAGGGAGAACTGACCACTTCTCTTGTTTCTCCACAGCCGCACCATCTGCAAGTGCAGGGTGCACCACCCCACCCAGGACATCCTCCTGCACCTGAGCACTCTGCAGGCTGACCCGTGCACAAGAGGACTACCAGTGGCAGCACCTGGGGGCACTGCAAGCGCTTCACCGCACCTTGGAGCACTGGGTGCAAAAAGACCTGCAGCTCCAGCGGGAGAGCTGGTGGGAGCAGCTTGCCCAGGGCTATGCCATCTGAGAGCATCTGCAGATCCTGGTGCAGAGCTTGCTGCCTCCTGCTGCTCCAGCCCCTGCTGTCTCCCCAGCTACCACTCCTCCTCCCACTCCTTCTCCCCCTCCCGCTTCTTTCTCCCCACCCTCTATCCCCTCCCCATCCCCCGGGGATGCCGAGGCAACCTCACCCATGGTGCTGGGAGAGTTGAGCCGGCGAGACCCCCAACCCTGAGCCCTGAGCTTCTCCTCCCTCTTCCTCCCCTTGCCTCCTGCTTCCAGCTCCCTCCTCCCAGGTTTCCCCCTCCCCTCTCTCACCCTCTCTCCTCCCCTCTCCCACCTTCTTTACCCAGTCTCATCTGAGTTTCACTCCCCCCCACCCCAGTTTTGTTCAATAAAGAGATTTTGTTTTCATGAACACATGTGTCTTTCATTTTACATCAGAAGGGGGGGTTGGGGAGGGGTAAGTGGAAGGATGTGAGGAATGAATGAGGCACAAGCCCCCAGTGGGGCACACCATGGAGACTGTTACTGCTCCTCCAGGTGGAAGCTTTCCTGCAGGGCCTCCCAGATACGGACAGCCCCCCGATGGACCTCCCAGATAGCAGCCATGCGGGGCTGTGTGTACAGGCTGGCCAACTGGTCAGCCTCTGTCATACAGCCTGGCAGGAAAGCCTCTCCCTTCCACTCACACAAATTGTGCAGCACACAGCACGCTGCCACCACGTGCGGAATATTCCACTCTGAGAGGTCCAGGTGGGTGAGGAGGCATCTAAAACGGGCCTTCAGCCGGCCGAAGGCACCCTCCATTTCGATGCGGGTCCTGCTCAGCCTGGCATTAAATGCCTGTTGGGAAGGGTTGAGGTGTCCCGTGTAGGGCTTCATGAGCCAGGGTTGTAGGGGATAGGCCGCATCCCCTACCAGGCAGACAGGCATGTCCACATCTCCGACCCTGATGTGGCGGTCAGGGAAGAAAGTCCCAGCGTGCAGCCTCTGGCACACGGAGGAGTTGCGGTAGACCCACGCGTCGTGTGCTCTGCTGGACCAGCCCACAGTGATGTCCACAAAGTGGCCCCAGTGGTGAGACACAGCCTGCAAGGCAGCCTGCAGAAGGTGCTGCCAGGCTTGCAGCAACAAGTCCAAGAGAAGCACCAGAGTGCCCAGGGGCGGCTCTGGCTCCATGCTGCAGAGTGCTGTGGTGTCCTGAGTGAGGGCAACCAGAGCACGCAGAGGAAAAAATGCTTTGCTGTCCCTTAGCGAGGTAGGCAAGCAAGCAGGGAAACCTGAGAACTGGCTGTCCGGGGGGTCCCTTTAAGCACAAACCTCAGATAGCCTCAGGCAGCAGCCACACAAAGTAACTCCTGACCTGATGTCCTGCCAGAACTGGTTCCGGCCGGCCTTAAATGCAATTCAGCATCCAATCAGTGTGGACACACTATTTTGAAATAGCAAAACGCTATTTTGAAATGCATTTTGTGTCTAGATGAGTTATTTCGAAATAACATATTTTGAAATAACTATTGCGGAAATTAGATATTTTAAAATAACGCGGTAGTGTAGACATACCCTCAGATATTTGAGAAATAAATAAAACTTCCAAGCCTGTGATTGCAGAATTTAGAGAGCCACATACTTGATCTACCTCAAGTTGCTCATTGATGTAAACACTTAGAAGAATAAATGTATTGCACTTCCCTGAATATTGTCTAATAGAAGAAATCTGTCATCTAGTAAATACACGTCATCTTTAATTGTGCATCAGTGAGAATTGCTGTCTATATCAGAGACTTGTACTGCTTCCCATCACGACAATGTCTGTGTGCCTTCCATGTAAAGTCAATAGCAATAGTGAAATGTTGATTTGTGAAGTCTCTAGAATGTCTCCCTTTCTAGGATGAAAAACCTATTTGGTATAGATGCATGTTGTTGGTTTGGGTTTTTTTTTTTTTTTTTTAATAGTCATTCATTTTGGGCAAGGATTGGGGCAAGTTTTATGAGCTAAAAGGCAGCGTGCTGTTCTTATAGTGGAATCTTCACCAAATACATTTCTGCAGTATGTTCTGTATTTTTAGGTCCTTCAGTAAAGTGTTATCTCCTAATTTTCAGCTCCTATTTTTTAAAATATAGGCCCAAATATACTTACTGCTACTTTTCAGACGAGTCTGTTCAGTTACACCTCCCATAACTGATGTCTCAAGATGAATGGCCCCCTCAGGTGATGTGTCAACTCCTGAAATAGCTCTCATTTGAAGCCCAGAGTAATCTTCATTATTTGGCTAGGCCCATTGTTACCACACTTAAATATTGTATACTATGACAATTTTGGAATCAAGGGGACAAATTTTAAGACAAGAACCCTATAAAATATATAATGAGCATACAGAGATTCAGAAGTCTGGGAAAAAGGAGAATAAGGCTCATACTTAGTTCAAATGACAGTCATGGTCAATTCCCATTTATTTTAAACTCCTTTTTCAAACCCTAGACTAATTTGTAATGTAATGGAATCTCAGTAGAAAACCAGTACCTTTGTGTGCAATTACATTTACATGGAAAATAACTGGCTAAATAGCTATCTGTACATACAAAGTTATATGTGCCTAATAGTAGCAGAGCAAGGAAATATAACTTCTCAAAATCTGGCTCCAGATGCATTGGTGAAGTATTAAAGTACATGACAATGACTTTAGAATTGATTTATAAAGTACTGTTTTCCTTCTACTGAGCAACAGCAGATTTTAAAGCATGACAGATTGTTTTCTCTCCATCTGTATTTCATAGGTGAGCATCTCTGTTCAAGGACTAGCTTATATAATAATAATAATTAATAAACAAATTGAATTAATGTAACCGCCAGGGGTTGTGTCACTGCAAACTCTTATTCCAGTGATCTCAGCCAAAACACTAATATTTAGTTCCCAGGAAATGAATCAGTCCAAAATTAGAGAGATTAAGAGGAAAGGTAAATATTTTGTTTGCAACAACTTCCCTCAAAAGAACCTGCATCACAAAACTAACAAATAGTGTTTCTTCAGACTGCACACTGCTTGCATACAAAGAGAAACAACTTACTAGCTGTATACTCTGATGACTTCCTTCATAACAGTATCTTTGTATAATTATAAGGCAATCTAAGTTCTATTCTGTAGCCCTCCTCAAATTGGATAGAAATCATGCAAGCATTACTAGCGGCTTCAGTGACACTATTTTTGTCAGTATGTGCTACACAATTGTAGAATAAGTCCCTAACTGTTCTTGAAAATATATTACATTTAAAACAAATTAATTTGTCTTTTATGACTTTTTCAACTTTTCTGTAATTTGGGGTATAGAACTATGGATCTGTACCAAATATCTACTCGTTCATCTGCTACTGGATTAGTTGTCATCTTGTTTGACTCGGTCACCACACAAACTCTTAGTATTTTAAAAGGGTTTTCAGCATTCAAACATCACACGTTCCAACTTTATTCTAAGTCTCAAAAGAATGTAAACATTAATTACTACCAAACTGATCAATAACATACACATCAACCTTCTTTTATGCCAGGGAGTATGTATGTATTATATAGACATGGCTTTTTTTATGGTAAACCAGTTTATGTAAAGGAAAACCTGGATTAATTTAATCTTAAACACAAATCTTAAAATACATTTAATTTGGGTGTTGTCCCATAGTGCTGGTCATACCTACAAGATGCTGGAAGTATATTTAAATTAAATCTGAGCTTTACTCCATTGCTTAATTATTTTAATGATAACATAAAGTAACTGCAGTGAAGCCCTGTGGAAAAATTTTTTGTTGTCAAGCAATGCAATTGCTATTGTGATTACAATGTCTTAAAATTCTCCACTCATAAGCCAATTTTTTCTCTAATTTTCATTCTGTAAAACACTCAAAGGTTTTTCGGACATTGTTAACAAGTATGACCTACATTAGCCTTCCAAATGCTCATCTATATTTTTAGGATGAATGGCTATTTTATTATCTTCTGAAGTCAAAGCTGAGCTCAGAATAGATTTAATCCGAATTGCATTTAATTTCTTCATGACAGAATACACGAGCTAACAGAAAACAGAAGGAATGCTGAGGCCCATAGATAATCCAAAACTTGGATCCATGCTGGCCACGCTGAGATATGTGAATCTAATAGGCTCCTCATATTTGTGGATGGCTTAAATTATGGCAGTAAAGAATCTCAGTATGAACTCTTGTTTCCTAATACTAGTCTTTTCTTTTTCTAATTTAGGGATGCTGCTACTAAAAATAGTCAGACTTTTCTATGTTAAACCAGATTAAATTACAGAAACACCCTGGAGGAGGCTAAGTGAATAGCCAGTGATAAGACAGCTGCATTCAGGAACACCTGGGTGATGTTAGTACCAGAGATCAAGAAAATACTCATTCCAGCATTATAACATTAATGTGTACGAACAGCAGGGCTTTGACATTTTGAGCTTTCTGTTTCTGAAGTGTCAGGGGGCAGGATTTCATTCTAAATGTAGAAATCAGTCTGGAATGCCATCTAACTACAGTGCATAAGTTCAGTAAGACTGACCTAGTGGTAAAGACTTCGGCTGAGCAGCAACCAGAGAGAGAGACGTCACGTGAATATTTTTCACCCATTCCACTTAAGAGAAGGTCTTTGCTGGTACTATGAAGAAGAATGCAGGTGGCTGTTGGCTTTTAAATAACTGGATGGTCCCAGTTCAATTTCTAGTCTGTGCGGGTATGTCTAGACTACAGGGTTTTTTCAGAAAAAACTTTTTTTGAAAAAACTTCACCTGCATCTAGACTGCCATCGCATTCTTTCAAAATTAAATCAAAAGAATGAGGCATTTTTTTCGACAGCAGTAAACCTCATTTTACAAGGAAGAATGCCTTTTTTCAAAAGAGCTCTTAAGATAAAAGGCATTCTTGAATGCAAACAGGGCTTTTTCGAAAGAGAGCGTTCAGATTGCCTGGTGCTCTCTTTTGAAAAAGTGGATCACTTTTTTGAAAGTCATGTGGCTGTCTAGACGATCTCTTTTGAAAGAGGCTTTTTCGAAAGATCTCTTTTGAAAAAGCCTCTTTCAAAAGAGGCTTGTACTCTAGATATCCTGTGTCCATTTCACACACAGCTACCATCACAGCATTAAATGGAATCCTTGTTGGCAAAAGGGTGAAGAATTAAACACATGTAAGAATTAATATACCTCTTCACACACGTGAGGCTAGAGTTGAAGAACAAAGATGTGATTCAGGGAATTTTGTCCTTGTAATAAGGTTCTGCTATAACTATAAAGGCAATCACATGATCCCAATAATGTGATGGGATATCCTAGGGACTGTGATTACTGTGCTGTTATTACTGTACCCGATCTGCAAACAGGGGATTTCAAATCCCAGTCCTGTCATTTTAGCATTCTTCAAAAGCCCTAAATCTATTTAAATTTGAAAAGAAGCATGGTACTTTTCCTGAGATGCATGTAAAATGCAAACAGAGAAGAATGGACAGAAAGGATTCTGCAACTAGCACATTAGTCTCCTCTTCTTGGGACCTGAGAAAGTTGTGAACAATCCTTATTGGAGTTGCACTAAGGATGAATTTTCTCCTTGTCAACTTGCCTAAATTGCTGTTAATCATAGAAGAAGTTCAGAAAATAATCTGCCTAGGTGAGAGAGTGTTCTTTGGTACATCCATAGGGAGCCCTCAGATGTGGTGGTTTCTCCTAGACACAACAGGTTCTCTGACTCAGAAGTAATTCTGAGATGAAATGCAGCAGCTTCCTCAGTGCTTTCTTGAGCTTATTCCAATAACAAAACTCCATGATCTTATGCCTCATTTAGTAAACAAGTTGACTTTGTAACAGTGTTCACATGGCACATGACTCAAAACAGCATATTAGAGAACCAACAACATTAGTCTTACAATCAGGTCTGGTTCAGGATAAACAAATTGTAGCATATATGGCATGAAAGAAGGAGGCCTTCTGTACTGATGTGTTCAAAGAAAGATGAGTAAACCAGGATTTTTTAATTAGCTATGCAGCAAAATAGATTTTCATATTAATTTTCAGACCTTACAACAGCCTTAAGTATTCCTTTAATATTTTGTAAGTTACATTAAATAGGCATTTTTATTGTGTCTATAGCTTTTACATACTGTTATGAGTATATACAGCACTATCTAAAACTTGTGTTACCAAAAAGAACAGGTTTCTGCTACCAAAGATGTAACCATACAAAGGTTGGAAGCAACTCTTGGAGTGGAGAGCTGCTGGGAACCTAAGGAAAAAGAACAATAAACGCATGGATGTTGTTTAATATAACAATTAAGCAGTGTAACAAGATGCATGCTAGGCTTTGCAATGTGCCTTGAGGTTTTGGAAAACAGAAGATTTTATAATAATATGTGCTTGTACCATCCCAGCATGATATACTTTAAAGATGTGTGATTTTTTTTTACATGTGTTGTATAATGGAAAAAATGGCCACCATCCTCGGACATGGGGCATAAATCTGAGTTGTCTGAAGACTATCACAGCTGAAAGCATCATTCAAGATTTTTTTTAAGGGTGGAAGGTGGGTTAATCTGTTTTTGTCAAAATTAATAGGTCACTTAAATATAGTGACATCTGTTAACAAAGTGAATTGTTCTTTCAAAAAAAACCAGGCAGAATTTTTTATATTTCTCAAGCAAATATTCTTCTAATGTATGGAATTTCATCAGACCTGTGTCTATTGAGTTGGCTACATCTGACCTTTATAGCCTTATTAAATCTAATTAACTTTATATTTTATTAATGAATTAAGTTATCTGAATACAGAGTTTGTATGTATGAGTCATATAAAGTTAAAGTCTCTTCTTAGATTCATAGGTCCAACTCCATTAAGGCTCTCAGAGATTTTGAAAATTATACTGTAGATTAAATTTTTCAGCAAATATTACTCATTTATTTCTACCAGTTAGAGAGGGACATAAATATTATCGTACCCATTTTACACAGAGTGAAACTGAAGGAGAAGATGTTCAGGATCAGGTCACAAGCCCAGTGAGGTTAATAGGATTCCTTTGATTAACATCAGCAGGCATTGGGTCAGTCTCTAAATTACCTTCCCATCCCCATAACCAGGATTTTAGGATTTAGGAATCACTGATTCTCAGGCCTGATTTTACTCCACTAGATACTCCACTAGAGACTTCCTATTTTCATGGGTTTTTTTCTCCCCTTCCCCAATAAGATTCTTCAGATTTTTCAGATTTCCACTCTGTAGTTCCTTTGTGAATGATAGCATTTCTTCACCAAATAAGTCTGAGGACATTAGTCTGTCTCCAATAGGAAAAAGGGATCCTTTGTGGAAACTGTCCAGGCTGTACATCAATTTTTTTTTTTTTTTTTACACTATGCTTACTGGTCTTCCTCCAAGCAGAGCTAAGTAATATTTAATTCCTTTTCTAGGAAGAGTGGGAGGGTAAATGAATGGGAAAATGTCTGTTAATATCAAATAAGGCCTGCTTCTGTTCCAATAGCTTTGGTTTTGACTTCACTCATTGGTAGTTATAATGAATAAGATGGAAACCTTATAATAAGATGGAAGCCTTAGTATATCCTAGCAGTGTGTAATTAGCTTAGGGAATAAATCTGTCTGCTGGGACCATTTTGCATGTGGAGAAGTTTTTCATTGCAGAAACTCATCTATGTGATTTCCCTCTCTCCTGTCTCCCACCTCCACAGTATCTCCTTTATATTACACACAGGAAAAAATAGTCAATGGGAAAGTATTGTATTTCAAAATCTTTCTCAGTCTGCTACCGGTATAATGTGGGGGAAAGAATGAAAACCATGTGCTTAAGCTTGTCCATTGCATGTGAAAATGATGAACAAGAAAAATGACTTGTCCTTTCTAATATCTTTCTTATTTCTTTTGAATTATGCTTGTACCAAAGATTGGTTTCAGCCATGTTTCACCATAGATAGGCTCCTGTCGAGGCAGGGTGACCAAAATCCACCTCTCAGTCTCTCACTTTCTGAAAAATGTGCCTTTTGTTATCAAGTTTAAATATCTTAAATAATCTTTTGAGTTACTATTGAGGCAGCACAATTTGCATTAACATCTCTACTGACTGAAGGTATGTCAAGGTTTCCACCTTTGAATAAACATGCAGCCTAGAGAAGGAAGGAGCCACAGAAGAAATCTTAGTGGCTGTGGGGAACAATATTCATTCCACCCAGCACTTTATTAATGTATTTATTCACCTCAGTTGAGCGTACCTCAGGAAATCATACAAGTGAAGGACAGCAGAACCGATGTAGCATTGGTTCCTACAATTTAATTTTGAAGGCTCTGTCCCGAGATGTCTTAAATGACCAAAAGATGAGAGTACAGGAAAACGTAACCAACTATGAAAATGCAAAATGTAAACATTCACTGTTTGTAAATATTCCTCTCTAAAATTCTACAAAAAACCAAACTCAGTTAGGAGGGGTTGGTACACAAAGCTAAACATTTTTTTAGATTCCTCAGAACTGAGTATGTGCTTTAATGCGATCTTTAATAGCTGACTGAGCTGCTGACTGCTCCAGAGTCAGTGATGTCATGTCTCAACAGCCTTTGGCACCTTTGAAAAGCCTTAGCAAGTATGATCCAGCTAAGCCTCACCAACAGTGCTGACATTTGGTTTCACATACTGCATATTGCAGGAGCGGCATGAACACTATCTTGTTTCGAGTTAAAAGATTTTTTTGGCTTATTTGGCTGCTATTGTGTATGTACAGGGCAAAAAAATAATGTAACATTAGTGAACAAATAACTGTCAAGCCATCATCCTATATCTATTATTCATATGATATCTCATACCGGGTAAATACTGTGTTTTTGCTAGCAAATAATGAAAACCTATTAGTAACAACAGTAATAGTTGTAAAAACACAAGTGAATGGATTTTAATTATGACTCTGGAGGAGCAGAGAGATCATAGGCGGGAAAGAGCACCATATGTGTAATATATTCGCTGTTGCAGCTTGCGCTGATTAAAACTCTGTTTGTCGTATTATACATCATTGTACTGTAGTTGTAGTAAATGTTCCTTGTAATGCATTTTCAAGTACAAAAATTGCTTCAGAAAAGAGCATTTAGGAAACTAATTCTATTGAAACCAATGAAGTGTTGACACATTGCCTGATGCGGATTTGTTTAAGGAAGCTTATTTTAGGTTATAAAAGTACAGTCCTCAAGGCAAAAATCAGTGACTGCTTGGTATAGTGACTGAGAGAACACTGCAACAGTATGTTCAGCAAGAAACCCCTCATTAATCCTTTCCTGTAATTCTACCCTATTCACCTTCTCCCTTGCCTGACTCAATAGAATTTAAAACCTGCTGTCAGCACAGTAACTAACCCAGAACCCATTCATTACTCAGTGAAGGCATTTGTAATGTTTGCTGATTTGTCCATGAATAGGAACACAGTCTAAATCTGGATGGAGGAGACCTTTTTTTCCCCTTGTCAGTTTAATTGCCCCTGTGTGATGCGTTCCAAGTGTTAGAAATCATCAGGGGTTTTGACACCCTCCTCTTTTTGAATAGCCACGGCACTTCACTACATCTAACCCCAGAGAAAAAGAAGACGTTTGCAGCTGAAAAGAAATATGCATCACTTATTAAAAAGCTGCTCATTCACATCAAACTAGGCTACTGGCACCCACAGTCAACTTCCAGTGCCTGAAGCCTCTGTTGAAATTAAACATAAAAAAGCAGACGTCCCCTGAATCCTAAAAAGACTCCCAGTGTGACAGAATTCAGCAGTTTAATGGCAAGAGGATCATAATTAATGAATTGAATGACTCAGTGGTTGCCAGAAAGATGCAGGGTACATTTTATAGGACATGTGTTGAATGGAAAACACACAATGACAATTTGTAGAGAATTTACATAGTCCCTAGGTAACTGCTTCCTTGCAGAAAGGTCTCTGTAGATTCAATGGGCAACAGTGCAGTGGCAAGCAGGGTGCCCAACTGGACTGTCAGGAAAACCATATACATTTCATTCATTTGCTTGATGTACTAGTGTTGGCTGTTACTGACATATGAGCAAGTCAGCAGGAGATGAGAACATCTGTGATGAGAACTGACTTGCTTCTCCTTTCATAATATTCTGCCAGATTTTTTATTTATTTATAGATAGATACAAATGTAGGAGATACAGACATAGATGCAGGAGATACAGACATAGATTCTGTGTCACAGACAAGATTCTTTGCTAACTAAGGAAGGCTTTACTTGCTTGTTGCTTTGCTGCAGTGCATTGAGATGGGGAGACAGGTCATAGGGACACTGATATTTTATGGTTTCTTTTACTAATCAGATAGTTACACAATTGAGATGGTAGGGGTTGGGGGGTTGATTCTTTGACTGAATTTCAGAGGCTTCTCCTACTTCCCTCTTGTCAGATCTTTCCTAAACTGTGAATTCCAGAGTGAAAAGTATTGTCCTATTGTTGTCTGTATGCATATTATACACAAGATTCTCAGGGTCGCCACCATTGTTTTCTAAAATGGCTGTATATAATAAGCACATTTTAATTTTTAATATCAACTGTATGCAAAAATAAAACAGATTCTCTCTGTGTAGGTGTACAGTGCTCATAGCCATGAGAGCTGAGGTTAGGGAACGTTTGCCATCTCATTTTCACATTGATAGAATGAATGTGCATTCTATAACATTATTTGTTCTCCTTGTGCCTTCCTCTGCCTCTGTGTGTGTGTGTGAGAGAGAGAGAGAGAGATGATACACACCCTCACTCTCAGCCTCCTGTCTGAAATGTAGATAACCTCTGTTATTCATACAAACAGCACAGGGCCAAATGTATCATTGATATAACCAGAAGAAATACATTGATGGCAGTTGGTAACATTTATCACTGTGTGACTCCAACCACTTCAAGGGAGTTGCTGCAGGTCTGACTATCATCAGCTAGGTCTAATTTCCATTCTAGTCTGGCAGAATACTATTCACCAGATTCTCATCTGATGTGAATTGGTGTAGCTCCACTTAAGCCAATGGGGCTACACTGCTTATCTCAACTGGAGATCTCGTACTACAGAGTGGTTTCCTTTTGGGTGCAGGGCTGTTGAACCTGTAATTCTGACTCCACTTTCATAAATCTTTCCCTCCCGGGGAGCGGCTAGAAAGGTTCCTGGTAAGCTTAACCAGTTCCCCATCTTCAGTGGAGAAAAGACATTGCTTCAGCTAATTGGTACAGTTACATCTCACTCTAAGAGGTTTTGCACTGCAGTTTAGAGTTTCATGCTGATCCAGTTGACATAACTTGGATCAATTTGACCTGCTACTGCAGTAGTTTTCCTTTGATCCAGACCAGTTTGTAATTTGACCCATTCAGATGACTTTCCTATAATAGCCTAGCAAGACAAAACCAAATCAGCTCCATTTATCTTAATGGGCTTTTTCAGACATGAGGCCTTGCGGATCTTTTGTGGAGAAGAAAAAGGAATCTGTGTATCTGATGGGCTTTGAAATACCATCTGGTGTTTAATGTTATTGTGTTCTGTTCTCATAGTGGTGTGCTGAATCATATCTTAAAAGTTCAACAACCATTCAGTCACAGCCACCATTCAATAAGACTGTGTCATTATCAAAGATTTGGATTTACAAAATGCTGCCTGCAAACAAAGCAGATTTTACAGACCCTTCTCCCTGAGGCAGACTCTGCTGACTGAGAAGTCTTCAAGTGTGAAGTCTGCTTGTCTTACATCTTTAGCTACCATTCCGATTCACAGCAATCCTGTTTAAAATTACTGCTTGTGACATAGAATCTTAGGTAATATAGCCAACTTTCAAGGTTTGTTGTTGTTGTTTTTTAATTAAGGGTGGGTAAACCTCATAGAGTTTGAAGTTTTGAGAGCTTGCTTTTTTTTCTTCAGGTGGGCAGAGAGCTACAAAACTGAGTTTGCAAACACTCCTCCTCCTGCCCCCCCCCCCGTAATAGAAATCCTTTTTCTTTCAGTTAAAATTATAATAAAGACAACAAAAATAAAAAGGAAATGTCTACTGTGTACTGGTAGCACACACAAAATAAATTACCCATTAGACTGTTACCAGTATAAGATATGCAGATTGTATTTATCTTTAACCTCTACTTCCCAACTTCACTGAAGTCAGTGACAGAATTCTCATGTTAATAGGGTCAGGATCTCACCCTTTGTGCGTTAGTTTTTCAATCACCCTATGCTCCATTTTTTTCTATTGTGTTTTTTGCTCTGCTCCTTTCAAGTATACCTTCCATCTTTACTGAGCACTACATGAACCCAATAACATCTTAGTCAAGCTTTCTAATACATGATCTTTGAGTTAAACAATTAGGCAAAAATTTCAATAATCCCTAATTTTTATATGAAATGCATCCCTATAATTCATCTATTATTATAGATACACTGTGTATCATATACTGTATACAGAAAGATTTAGTTACATGCATATTTTTCTTCTACATAAATATAAATTCATGGATACTTTAATTGCTGCTCTTGAGGTTAGTTCTTTCAGAATGACAATGTTGCATTCCATTTTCATTTAATAATGATCAGAATTCTTTGTATGAATCACAACAGAGAAGTTCTACATATTATTCATGAACTACCAATTTCCCCAAAAATGCTTTTTTGCTTTTATACATCAGTGAGCAGCTCTATTTGAGTAAATGATCCATTCTTGACTCATTGTGTATACAGAGAGAAGATCCGCCTTTGATTGTTGTTTTAATAAACTGGAAGTCTGCCAAAATTCTCTGGGAAGAGAGCATTAATGATAGCACTGTGAATCTAGTCCTTGTTTGGTCTTACACTGAATTTAACCCCCACCACTCTTTCTTCTGCTGGTATAGTCTCTTTTCCTAGAATTTAGTTGGTCTTTCTTAAACCACATGAACCAATAAATGATGTAATTTGGAAAAAAAAACATTCATGGGCAATGAACGTGGTCCATTTTAAACTTATAACACTTAGAGGATAGTGATTAATGAGTTTGTCATCTATCAGAAAGCTTCAGTTTAAGTTATTTATCAGAATGCTTCTTTCATGCTGCTGGTGTGAAACTGGATTTATGGTAAAGAAAAACCTGCCATCCATCCATAGGATCTAAATCTATCAGCTCCACCCATTCATGCAAATAACACTAAATTATATATCTGTAGCTATTGGAAGGTAAAATCATGTTTGAGATTATGAACTACCAAAAGGAAATATTCTTTAAAACTAAGCTATAAATGTTTTTTTCAGCCTATTGAGCTAGTGAGTGTCATTCTCCTAATATCAATCTCTCCTTATTTTTAAAAAAACCAAAAACCTAAGTTGCTGATGATCAAGAGATTACGTTAGTAATACTTAGTGACTTACCTGTAATTCTCCAGAACTCATCTGTTATACATTTGATAAGGGTTATATAGATTTTTATTCAGAGAATTTGTAATTGCTCTGCTTTGTTCTTCAGCTCTTTAGGTTTGAGAGAGAGACCCACCTGCACCTTGCATAAGGCACACTTATTTCCATCTGCCAGGCAGGGAATTCTGTATGTAAAAGCTGCATATGCAAGAACAGGAAAGGAACATATGGAGCATCCCACCCTCCCTATCCTACAATTGCTTTCTATTCTGCATTTTCATTTTTTTAAATCAAGCCATATAAAGTCCTACCAATCCCAGAACACTAGCTAGCAATTGTATATATACCAGGTTATGCCATGAGGTACGCATTATATCATGGAGATCACACATATGTAAAAAACTCCTTTATGTTCTAGTTCCATCCACCCACTGCCTGCTGGTGAGAGCTGCAGGCCAATACCTTTATTTCCCAGCCAATTTATTTTTCCTGCCTGTGTGAGATACAGGAGAGTCAGAAAGGTTAAGAAAAACCCAATGGTAGAATTCCAGCCTAATAGGAATACACAGGTGGAAACCAATAGAAATTTTTGAATGCTGTTTTTGCATGAATGGGGTTGTTTTTGTTTGGTTTGATTGTTATTCATATCCCTTATATAAAACATAACCTCATTTCCCCAGCAAGAAAAACAACACATTAATAGCTCACTCTATTCATGCCTCGCTGCCCCTTTGCAATGTTCTGTAACATTCCTGCCAAGTCACCAACCAACGCCCATGAAAAATTCAAAAATGAATCGATGACTTGATTGGTTCTGTCAGCACCAAATAGAAATACAAGCAATAGCTCCCTCAGGAAGAGCAAAAATGTGTTTTTTGTTCCAAGATAATTTGATAAAATAATCTGAGAAAACAAAAACTGATATCCCAGGGCCTGATCCGAGCAAACTGTTAGTGCACAGCACACTTATTGAAGTCAATGGAATTTCTTTCTGTGGAAGATTTATGGGACTGGGCCCTCAATGACCACAAGTTAATCAGAGACGCAAGGTGGGTGAGGTACAATAAAAGATTTCTTGCCAACCTTCTCTCTTTCTGGGACTAACATATCTAAAACAACACTACAAGCACAGATTTTTTTTAAAAACCTAGTCATCCTGTAGCACCTTAGGCTATGTCTACGCTGCACAATTATTTCAGAATAAGCAATTTCAGAAGAAATATTCCAAAATAGCTTTATTTCAAAATAGAACGTCTACACACCATAGAAATAGTGATGAGCTATTTTGAAATAGAGCATCCACACTGATTGGACACTAACTCACATTTAAGGCTACCTGGAACCTCTTCAGGCAGGGCATCAGGACAGCAGTTATTTCTGCCTGAGGCTATCTGAGACTTGTGCTTAAAGGGACACTGTATAGCAGTATCTCAGCCTTTTTTCCTTTGCCTACCTCCTCTAGGGACAGCAAAGCCTTTTAGTTTGCCTGCTGGTGATTGCCCTTGTGGACATCTCAGTTCCCTAGACGTGGAGCCAGAGCTGCCTCAGGGCAGTCGATGGCTATTACAGCTTGTGCTGCAGCTCATGCAGCAGATTCTGCAGGCTGCCTCCCAGGACCTACAGGAACCCAACACCCTGCTCCACCTGGACACCTTCCTCACCTCTCTGCAGGCATGGTTCATGCTGCTGGATCCTGCCTGCCCTCCCCTGCACACTGTGTATGGCTGGTTCTGGAGTCTGGACACCAGTTCCGACTGGTGGGACCAGCTCATCATGGAGCAGTAGAGTGACCAGCAGTGGCTCCAGAATTTCCAGATGAGGAAGGACACCTTTCTGGAGCTCATGAGTGGTTCATCCCTGCCCTCAGGTGATGGGACACTCACATGAGACCCGCCATCCCTCTCGAGAAGCAGGTTGCCATCGCCCTCTGGAAGCTCGCCACGCCAGACAGCTACCAATCCATCGAGAACCAGTTTGGCATGGGGAGATCGACCAGCTGGGCCATGCTCATGCAGATCTGGCATTCTCGGACTATTGTCCCAGGAGGGTGGTTGACTGCTGGAATCGGGTTCCCAAGGGAAAGGGGTGGAGGAGTGGGGGTGGGGGTGCAAGCCCCCTCCATGGGAAGTTTTTTCAGTCCCCAGCTGGATGTCTTCCTGGAGCCTGCAGTTTATGGTCTGCTCCATAGATCAGAGTGCTGTGAGGTGCTCCCTCTAGAACTCATCCATGGGCAGGACTCGACAAATTGCCCGTGGCGAGTAGATTTCAGCCAGTTGCCCCGTTCACCGGCGCTGCGTGCATGCGCAGTGCCGGTCTGGCACATGTGCGGTGCGGGGCTGGCGAGTATATCTCGCCGCAGTTCATCGAGACCTGTCCATGGGTCTCCAGCTCCTGCAGGTCCCAAGGTTTGGGAGACTGCCCCAAGTGGTGTTGACCACTCCCCCTTGCGCAGTTGGTCGGCTGTGTAGAATAAAGAGACCCAGACAGTCATCCCAGGAGACACTGTGCCTGAAGTCTAGCCCTCATCTCTGAGCCAAGAGCAAAAGTTCTCAGCTCAGACGAAGGCGATGTGCCTGGCGCAAAGCCATGTGCACTCTAGCCAGTAGGCCCTTACCTACAGGGGCCCAGATGTCCCCCAAAAGGGAGAGAGCCTCACTACTCTTCCTCCCCCATTCTGGGGACAAGAAGGCATGTGAAGGTGCTGGCCAGACAGGGATCCTGAGGGTGGAGGGGGGGGCCACAGGGCGGCTGGGCTTCCCTCTGTGCCACACGCCCACTGGGTCCAGCAGTGGCGGCGTCCCATAGGGAGAGGACTTGTATCTCTGCCCGCTGAGGGAGATGGGAACAGGGTATTGTGGGGGAGGTGTAGGTGAGTGGCAGATGCTCCTGTGTCTCACCACGCTGTCCCTGGGAGTGCAGGCATGTTCCCTACACACACACAGGGAGGCGGGAGCAGGAGACAAGGGGCTGGGGCATGCACCTCACTTGGTCTTTGCAGCCTGGGGATTGCACAGCAGCCTGTGCATGAGGGAACACGTGGAGCAACAGTGCAGGGCACACAGCCCCAGCAGGCTGCTCCAGAGGACCCTTGTGCTATTGGCCACAGGGTGTCTGGAGAGGCCTGTCATACTCCTGACACTGGGTTGGGACACCCTCCCCTGACACTGGGGTGGGATGCCCTCCCTCCACTAGCCACCACTAGAAGGAGGCTGGGGACATGGACACCGCCCCCCCCCCAGCAATGCCGCAATGAGCTACGCAAATTGCATATCTTATTTTGATGTTATTTCAAAATAGCTTATTTTGAAATTAGGCAATGTCTACACAACACTTATTTTGAAATAAATTGTTATTCTGAAATGTCCCTTACTCCTCGTGGGATGAGGTTTACAGGGAAGTCAGAATAGTGAACCTGTTATATTTCTAAATAATGGGCATGCTCAAAAGATGCAGAATAGCTATTTCAGGATAACTCCGGTATCCCAAAATAGCACTATAGTGTAGACATAGCCTTACAGGCTAACCAAAATAGATATATAAAATCATGAGCTTTCATGGGCAAAATCCACTTCATCCAATTCAACTGAAGAATTGGGTTTTGTCCATGAACGCTCATGATTCTCTCTCATATATTTTGGTTATTCTCTAAGGGTGGGTATGTCTACACTACCACCCTAGTTCGAACTAGGCTGGTTAATGTAGGCATTCGAAGTTGCAAATGAAGCCCGGGATTTAAATATCCCGTGCTTCATTTGCATCTTGCCGGGCGGGCGCCATTTTTAAATCCCCTTAGGTCGAACTCCGTGCCCGCGGCTACACGCGGCACGGAGTAGGTAGTTCGAATTAGGATCTCTAATTTGAACTACCGGTACACCTTGCTCCTCGTGGAACGAGGTGTACCGGTAGTTCGAATTAGAGATCCTAATTCGAACTACCTACTCTGTGCCGCGTGTAGCCGCGGGCACGGGGTTCGACCTAAGGGGATTTAAAAATGGCGCCCGCCCGGCAAGATGCAAATGAAGCCCGGGATATTTAAATCCCAGGCTTCATTTGCAACTTCGAATGCCTACATTAACCACCCTAGTTCGAAGTAGGGCGGTAGTGTAGACAAACCTGGTATGTCTACACTACAGCGCTATTTCAAATTAACTTATTTCGAACTAGTTAATTCGAAATAAGCTAATTCAAAATAATGCATCTAGACACAAAAACTAATTTGAAATAGCATTTTTCTAATTCGAAATAGCACGTCCACATTGAGTGGACCCTGAATCGAAGGTAAGGATGGCCAGAACTAGTGCCACCAGGGCATCAGGGTCGGACTTAGTGTGTGGGTCTGCTGCCTCAGGCTATCTGAGGTCTGTGCTTAAAGGGACCCGAGCCCCCAACCCGGACAGACAGTTCTCAGGTTTCTCTGCTTGCTGGTCTACCTCACTGAGGGACAGCAAAACATTTGTGTCTCGGAGTGCTCTGCTTGCCCTCACTCGGGACACAACGGCACTCTGCACCATAGAACCAGACCTGCCCCCAGGGACTCTGCTGCATCTCATGGACACGTTGCCAGCAGCCTGGCTGCACTGCCATCCAGGAGGACCATTGAGGGGCTGTCAGGATCCAGGGGGCCTTGCGGGAGAGCTTCCACCCTGAGGAGCGCTAACAGTCTCCCTGGTCTGCCCCACTGGGGGCTTGTGCCCCATTCCTCCCTCTCGTCCTTCCACTTACCCTTCCCTAGCCCCCCCCTTTCTGATGTCAAATAAAATACACGTATTTTCAAAAAATAGAAACTGTCTTTATTTAACACAACTGGGGAGGGGGAATGAAACTCTGGGGAGACTGGGGAAAGGAGGCGGGAGAGGGGAGGAGAGAGGGTGGGAGAGGGGAGAGGGAAACCTGGGAGGGGGGAGCTGGAAGGGGGAAGCAAGGGGAATAAGGGGGAGGGGAAGCTCAGGGCTCAGGGGTGGTGGTCTTGTCGGGCCACATGTCTCCCAGCACGGTGGGTGTGGGGGCCTCAGCATCCCCGGGGTGATGGGGAGGAGGGTGCAGAGGTTGAGGTGGGGGGTGTGGAGATTGAGGAGGAGGGTGTGGAGGTTGAGGAGGAACAGGTGGGAGGGGAGGCAGGAGTGGGAGGAGGAACAGTAGCTGGGGGGGGCAGCAGGCACTGGGGCGTCATGGGGCAGCATGCTCTGCAGCATGGCCTGCAGGTTTGAGCACATGGCATGGTCCTGAGCAAGCTGCTCCCGGCAGAGCTGCAGGTCCTCCTGCATCCGGGCCTGGATGGTGCGGTGCAGGGCTCGCAGGGCCCCCAGGTGCTGGTCCCAGTACCCCTGCCACGTGGTGGTGGTCCTGCTGAGGCTGCGGTGCGGGACCATGTCCCGGGCGGGGTGGTGCGCCCTGCACGAGCAACTGGTGCAGCTGTAGAGAAAGAAGAGAAGTGGTCAGTTCTCCCTGGGGACACAGTGGATGATGCCCAGCCCCCCCTGCGACGTGAGGGCAACTGTGACCTGCACTGTCAGAGCCGATGTGCTTGCACAGAGGCCATGATCAGGATGTCTGGCTCTCCCCAGGACTGGGAGCTGCCCCAAGACCGCACCCATGCCCCTGTGCCGGGGTGGGGGAGAGATGTCCCCTTCCTCTGTGTAGAGGAGGCGTGTGAAGGGAGAGTGTCCTGCTGGGTCCCGCCCCGGGGTCAGGAGCGTGTCAGGTCTCTTCACACACACATGTGCCTATTGGGCCACGGCCCCTGGGTGTCACGCAGCTGGAGCCACCTGCCCAAGGGTGGCATGGCGCGTGCTCACATGTGCACAGGTGAAATAGAGGTGTGATCCGTGGGAGGCATGGCCCATGTGCGCGGTCCCTGGTCTCCCTCCCTGCCTCCCCCCCGGGTAGGGGACAGTACTGGCACTTACCTGGTATGGTGTCCCTGGATGACCCTGCTGACTCTGGTGCCAGGACAGCTGGTGGTGGCCCCTCTGCTGAGCCCGGGTCAGGGCCCTCAGCTCCCGGCTCGCTGTCCCCCAGGAGTCGGTCAAGGGCAGGGAAGTAGGGGCAGGTGGCAGCCCCTGCTGCGGCGCTGCCCCTGGTGGCCCTGGCATATGCCTGCCGCAGCTCCTTCACCTTCAGGCACACCTCCTCCTGGGTGCACCTGTGGCCTTTCCTGGCCATGGTGGCCACTATGCGGCCGTAGACGGCTGCGTTCCTCTGCCTAGTGCGGAGATCATGGACATTGGGGGCCTCCCCCCAAACCTCAATGAGGTCCATGATCTCTGCACTAGGCCATGAAGGCGCGCACTGTCTATGGCCCCTGGCTGGCCCCTGGGTGCTGGGGGACTGGGCAGGGTACGGCTGGCTGCCACAGGCTGCCATTGTGTGGCCACTGGCTGAGGGTCTGCAGCTGCTGGCAGGCCTGGCTCTCGCATGTGCCCAGTGGCCAGAGTCTATCCTTTTAAGGGCCCCGGGACTGGGGGAGAGGAGAGGAGTTTTCCTGTTTTGGCCCAGAATGGCCACCAGGGGAAACTGGGAAGGGCTGGAGGCCCCCTAATTCGAAATAAGTGTCTACAAAGCACTTATTTCGAATTAGCTATTTCGAATTTGGTGTTATTCCTTGTAGAATGAGGTTTACCAAATTCGAAATAAGGGCTCCACTATTTGGAATTTATTTTGAAATAGAGGTTTGTATGTGTAGACGCTATTAAAGTTAATTCGAAATAACGGCTGTTATTTCGAATTAACTTTGTAGTGTAGACATACCCTAAGATTCCACAGGACCACTCATTGTTTTGGAAGTTGCAGACTAACATTGCTACCCACTGGAGATTTTTTTTAAAGCACTTTTCAGTTGTTTGATAGCTAGAACAATTGTCCAAGTAGACTTTTAAAATTTGCTCATTCATCCTGTCTCACCTCCTTCTTTTACCTATTATTCACCATTCTCATGTCACCAATGGTGTCAAGGATATTTGTCATTGAGTCTACAAAATTGTGCTGTTCCTTACCAAACACAAGAGGTTCAGGCAAACTTTAATATTGAGCACCCACCACAATGTACTTATATGCTGTACAAATAGATAAAACGATGTAATTCCTATTCAAAAAAAGAAAAAAAGGAAGCATGATGGGAAGGTATACAGTACACAAAGTGATCTGGTGAGTCAGGCTTAGAATGTCCTATTGCTTCAATTGTTTTTGTTTCTTATTTTTAATTAAATAGTTCAAATAGCCTTCAAGTAAGCCTTTTGGTGCTAGTCCAAACTAAATCTACACTTCAAATATTTGAGGTTTACTCTGCTTCTAACCATCCACAATGCATGAATCCATATTTTAAATGTGAGACCTGCCTGTTAAATATATTTCTAAATATTTCCACTGTTATTCTTCATTCACCAAATTTTTATGGTATAGAACAAGCCGCCTGTCTTTGAACATAAATTAGAAGGGTTTGTTATCAACCAGCAACTTTTATAAGTGGCACCTGCCAAACTTTCTTGGTTCAGTGGATGTCTGATTGTCTGTGACAAGTGCAATACAGAAAATTTTGTTTACCTTCTCTTTTTTTTAATAAGATGCCAGCTCATTTCTTCCTGTTGTCCAAATCAAATGAGTTTGTGGATTAAATATACATTCATTGTCATGTTCCTGCTCAAGCTAGAGAATGGGAGTCTAGAAAAATGTGAATGGTGAATTTAAAAAAAAAAAATCTCTTTCAAGCCTCTGATATCCTCCTGTCCCATTATAGGATAGTTTTGGTAGACAAGTAACACTATCAATATCTGCAAGGAAATCAGATGATCACTTGTCACCAAACACAGAGATACAGTGAATGTTTTTGCACCACTAGAAACAGTGAAAGAAGGAATCCCTGTGTCCTTTCATGCAAATCCTGGCTGTACAATGAACTTTAAAAAAATGGAGCCTAATAACATGTATTTTGCCTTCAACCCACTTGTGAATTAGCAGTGGACCCTGACATCAAAAGTAACTTAGTGGGAGTAATTAAAGCTAACTAGTCTTGGCTTTGTTCTCAAATGGCATAATAAAAAAAGTGAAATAATATCCTTAGACAGAGTTGTTTTCCAAAGTGAGAAACATAAAAATGCAGAGAGATGAATTATTGTGTTATGTCAGCAATATTTGTATTAAAGTAGATTTATGTGCTGATGCTGTTAAGTTTTCTTCCATGACCTGCTGATAGGCATTGCGTTCCCTTCCAGCATTCCTCCTCCTCTTACTCAGTCATTATCAAATACCTCCATCTTGTTTAAATAACATGGTACTTAACCTCTGTTTGATGTTGGGAATGTAGGGCTGCTGAAATTACAACCAGGAGGATATGAGGCTGTGTGTATATATATTCAAAACTTTAACTTCAAAAATTACTCACTCAACCAAGTTTCAGTCAGTTAAAAAGTTATGGCATACATTTTTTTCTTGAAAGCTCTAGCAGAATGAATAATAATTGTCCCAGTATATTGGAAGTGATGCATGTAAGGTAATTACTTTTGTTAGGGCATTATGATCTAAAATAATGGACCTTATTCAAGACAACTATAGATCATAGATCAACTTAAAAACAAAGAAAATGAGGCATTTGCTTGGGCTATAAGTGGATATGAGTTACATGGCATGGAGTATCAAATATAGATGCCTTTGTGTGACCTAAGTGAAACTTCTGAACATCTGTTCACATTCTTTGATGCTGTTTGAAAGGTGATATAATGGAGGACTTTGACTCATTTCTCTTAGAACCTCATGATTTCCATGGTTTTTCTGTGATTTCTCAATAACTAGGACATTTATAGAAAACTGTTTGTGGCAGAGTGAGAAAAATGCATAAACATCATGGAACAGCTGTGAAATGAAACCTTAGGCTGCATGAGACACTGATAGCGTGGCATAAAAGATCAAATTAGGGACAGTTGAGGGACGTGGGGTTTCTCCCAGTCTAAAATGAAAAACAATATATGTAATAAACCAAAGAGAGCCCCACTGTGTGTGAAAAGTTACATAGCTGATATGAGTGTTGTTTTGTATTTCAAAATTAAAATGGTGTTTCAAACCAGCTCCTCTTTTTACTGAACACTTACAGTTTGGTGGGTTCCAATTTTGCTTCTTTCCTATTTCAAAGATAGAAAAGGAAAATGGGATGGAATTCATTTTGGAAAAACATGGTCTGGTGACGCTTTGAACTATGTCTGTTTTGCTTGTTGCAAAACAGCGCGGTTTCCTGTTGTATCTGAGTCTCGAAGTTCAAGAGATGGAGCAGAGAGTGAGGTGAGGGAGAAGCTGGGGAATAAATGTTTCCCAGTTAGACCCATTCCTGTCATATGGGTTAATGGTTGGCTACACCTGTTTGCAAAATGGTTGAAGTTAGTCTACCTTCTCATTTTGTCTAGGTACATAAAGAATTCTTATCATGGTATGTGTTCAGAATTCATGCATGGATGTTTGGATTAAAATAGGGAACAAATATAGGTGAACTCGAATATTATATAATGTCTGATTTGACTTTTGCCCCTTCCACAAGTAATCATCCTGGGTCTCCTCCTAAATATTGCCATTTCAAAATCATAGTGCTGACCATAATTTAAAAGGATGGGATAGATGTGTCCCCATACAACTTTCATCAAACTGTCCAAAGTCCATTTGATTTGTTTCTTCAACTCTCATCCAGTGGGAATATCAACGCACACAACTTCAGCCATCTTACTGGTGCTCCATTCAGAGGAGGAACTCTAATCAGCATGATGACAAAATCACATGGACTTGTAACCAGCCTCCCTAAATTCCTCTATATTTTTGACTGACTCATCCCCAGCTGTTATGCCATCATAAATGTGGGGTAAAGTACAATCTTACTGGCATGGCAATTCTGTCCATTCAAGAGAAATACCATTACCACAGTTATCTCTTTACACAAATCGCACCTGGCTAGATAAATGCTTTTTTGACTTCTTGTAGCCAAGGATAATTTGACTTACTGCTGATCACTGCAGGATTTTTTATTTTTAATTGGACTTTAATGCAATTTGCATTTTCTGCTACCTTTTCTGAACCAGATTCTAAATTGCCTTTTTGTGTGTGTAGCTGCCTGCTACTGTCCTTATGCTCCCAAGAGACAGACATCACTCCCAAGAAGGCAGGGAGGAGGAAGAGCACAATGGCATCATGGTTTATCTTGTTGTACTCCTTTGCTTGGGAGCTCAGGGAGGAGGGATTGTGCCTCCACTGCCCCTCTCCCAGGTCTGTACCTAGTTGTTATAATTTAGCCCTATAAAAGATGTATAAATGTTTCCAGCCTTCATGTAAAACCCTTTGATGTCACACAGGAATCTCACAAAGGGAAGCAAGAATGCTTTTGCGCCATCAACCTTGGGTTTCCCTTCCCCACATGCTAACTTTAATGGAGCAAAATAAAATATCTTGTTTTTCCTATTGTTTAGCTGTTCATTTTCAATTGCTTCTTTTCCTGTCTGCTAATATCCTCAAAGCTCCTGAAATCATTAATTTTCTACTGCCTGCCTCCAGCTGTGGCTAATACACCTAGAAGTCTTTGCTTCTGACAGTTACAACAGGATGTAGCTGTGCTTTTGCAAAGGAGGAAAATAAACAGACTCAGGAACTCTGGGCCCACAAGAAGACACCCAGATTTAAAAGTGACTGGGGGATGGGAGACAATTCTATTCTAAGATGGGTTCAGATGAGAGGGCAAAGTTAAAGATGGAGGGGAATGTACTAGCATTTGGAACTGGGAAAGAGAGAATTAAATTAATGCAGGTTCTGAGATTGCACAATCTCAAAAATGGGTAAGGCTGGATAATTTTCTCCTTTTGATTCCGACTTTCCGTGACGTGTGTTATGAACTCTGAAATTGCAAATTGCATCATTCTTTCCCTAAAACATTCCTGGGAAAATTAACTCTGGCATTCTCATCTCTTTACTTAGAGAGGGCACTGTAATAACATGCAAATGAAATCAGAATGTAAATCAGAACAGATTAAACATGTAACTGCAACATCATTTTAAAAAAAGATGTCCTGGGATTGGTTTGTGTGTGTGTTGGGGGGAGGGTGGGAGAATATTTATTTATTTATTTTTAGTAATTTATACCCTAGTGTCACAGCACTTTTTGTTAGTTATGGGTGATTTAATATTAACACAATACCCTAGAAGAGCACGATCAGCCATTTAGAACTAGAATGAGCATTTAAGGCTAACGCATCCTGGAAGTCTCCTAAATATAAGTAGATGCACACATGAGAAGAAGGATGGTTTAGAAGTTAAGAGCACTAGCCTGGGGCTTGAAGCCTGCGTTCAATTACCTGCTTCACCACAGACTTCTTGTGTGATTTTGGGAAGTCGCTTAGTCTGCCTGCCTGCCTCAGTTCACCCTCTGTAAAATGCAGTTAATGACACTTCCCCACCTCACAGGGATCTTCTGAGGATAAATATATTACTGATTGTGAGGTGCTCAAACACTGTGGTAATAAGGTGCACATAGGTACTTTTGACAGATCAGTGAAGTAAGTGACACACATTTGGCTGTCTCTATTCCTGCTTCCACCACATACTGCAATAATAGAATGTGCTCCGCCATGTATTTACCAGTTTTTTGTAATCTCTACTTATTTAGTTGTATGCTAGCTTCTGGTGGTGTGACTCAAAAGATTCCGCACATTTGACTCCTTAGAGACTCATGACACTAATATTTGCCCTGTGTGAAATTTTGCCAAGTTTCTGCCTGAGGAACAATCCAATATTTCAAGTGACTAAAATAAGACTATTTTGTATTAAGGACTGTTCTGTATGTGCAATTACAATATATGAGCAAAACAGTATAAATCATTTAATAGAAATAGGCTGTGCTAGAGCATTACAGCTGCATGTTATGTGTGGGCATTTTGCTTGTGATTGCCATGCACATGCTTCATGTGTGTATTTCTGGCAAGCAGCACTCAGACAGTCAAACATGGTTTAATAAAGATCTTATCATTTTATCCATCATTATTTTAAACTGACCTATTTTGAAATCATGAGTATACAAGATGTGTAATATATAAGATGTTTTAAATATTTAATGTGCTCCTTAAATAATTCATTTTGGGAAAGTTACTATTCCACAAAGAGAGGCTGCTTCTATTTACATTCCACTGTTCCAGAGGAAAATGGAGTGCCCTTTGAAATGCTGAAGTAATTGGCTGTGGTGCCTTACACTAAGTTGCATAGAAGAAAACAGAAAAAAAAAGTTTAGACTGATTCAGCAGAAAACTATATTATGTTCACACTGGTTTCCTCACAAGATAGAGTGCCTTGGCCATGCCAGAACATGCTGCTGGAGAGATGGGTCTTCTGGAGCCAAATGGGCTCTCATGTTTTTGGGGCTGTCCCCGAATCCCAGGCTATTCCATTCCTAAGATTCTATTGGCTAGAAGCAGGCAGGAGGCTTCATGTGATAATGGAGACTTCCTTAAAAATTACTTCCAAGATTGCATTTTGAGATATAGTCCACCATCTTGGAAACTCTCCAGCTCATGAAAAGCTTGGTTCTCTGTGGTGTGCTTGTAGCCAAATGGCTCATACTGTTTAGATGGAAGAGCAGACTGCCTCCACAGCCAGAAGCTTAGCAATGTGGCTGTTCTGGCAGCTTAACAACAGGTAACATTCAGAAGAGGGATCTCAAATAAATTTGAAAATTATTGGTGTGACTTTTTAAACATCTTTTATTAATCCAAAACAGATGGAAACCAAGATGTCACTTTTCTTCCCTCCTCCTTTCCTTTCTACACCATTCCTGGGGGGGGGGAGGGTTCCTCTTTATTTTTATTTTATTTTAGGGGGAGAGGAGAAATCAATAAAATAGAAACAAAAGAGGGTAATATTATTCAGATTTCAGGAAAAGATACTAAATTCTCCAGTGTGAAAACTTTGCATTTTTCCAGCTTCCTGCTTGATCCACTAAAGATACAGAAATGAGGGAAGGAGGGAAATTTGGATTCAAAGTAAAACACAAAAACAGACCAAATTTTGTTTGGGTCACTAAACTTTACTCAGTACCACTCTACAAACTGTTCATTGACTTCTGAATCCCTTTCCATTAAGCTGAGTAATATTCACTGCATTTACTATACAGGCAAACTCAGGATCCTCACTTTGGGCAGTACTCATATTTCAGATGCAAATTTTGTGGTTTGAGTTCTTTTCTTATTTTATCTCTAGTCATCACTCAGAACTGATAACACACAGAAACAGTATCTGGAATTTTAGCTCCCAAGGTAAAAGTATTGGCCAGATCCTCATCTAGTGTAACTTGACATGGTTCCATTGACACCAATTTGTGTGAAATCTGAACAGCTGATAAGTTCAATTGCTTGTATCTCTCATTATCCCGCTATTCACAGAAAAAAGGTGTGAATTAGTCTTGTTCACACAAATGCTTGCAAATGGCTGTTCTTTGTAGGAACCCCTGAACAAGGGTATTGTGAGGGAGTGAAAGGAGGGCCTGGCAGTGCAGGGGCTAAACAAAGGGGTTTTGCCCAGCTAGTCCTGCCCTGCTTTACCTGCAGCCAAAGCCAGGTCTAGAGGGAAGATAAAAGAAGGGAGCCTTGCTCAGTTTGGGGCTGACCAGTGAGGAGACAGGAGTGTGGTTCTGCAGTCTACAGGACCTGCACCAAAGCCCATCTGCTTGGATAGCCACAGGAGACAGTAAGCCTACAACCCTCCCCCCCAGGACAAAGTGTGTATGTGGGGAAAACCTGCTAGAAACCCTCTCTAAGAGGGAAAACCTGGGCTCTTGGGGCCACATCCCAAACTTAAGGCCTGGACTAACATAGTGGGCTGGAGTTCCTAGGCCTGGGGCACCAGCAGCTATCGTCTGCATCCCTTTCCCGCCAGTATAGTGCACAAATAAGAGTACTCACTGGTCATTGTTGTCTGTCATTAATGTGCCTTTATTTTCCTGTTTAAACAGTTTAACATCCTCTGAGAAATAATCAATGCTATGTGGCTTTTAGATGACCACTTACACCCTATTTTTAAAAAAAGGACTAAGAATTTGTTCCTCAGCAAATTCTTACAAATGACAGGTTTACACAAATTGGGAGGAGTTTGTGAAAGAGGAGAAAAAAGTGCTAAAATCTTCCAGTAATTTGTTTAAATTCAGCCAGCTCTACTATCCAGGCAGTGTCTGATGGTTGCAAAAAGTATTTTTATTGACATTTCTCCAGTTTTCAAATGCCTATAGCATTTGTTTCCACTGAAGAAAAGTGAAATACAAGGAAAGTGTTGCCATGAAGCAACATTTTCTACTGTAGTAAAATCTAGCCAGAGTTGGGCTTTCTTATCTTTCTCTTGTTATCAGTGTCTTAAAATGACCTTGTCCTCTCAAGTGCTATAAGTAAACTAACACATATGCCTCCATTGGCCTTTTGGACTATATATTTTTTTTAATGGTGGCATGACATAAATTGATAACAACATTCAACAAGATGAAGCTAATTTACAAATGACTGAAAAATAAAGGGGGTTAGCATTCTTAATCAGAGGAATGAACAAAAACATATAATATGGGGCTCCACTGCATTGCCTCAACTTCATAACTCACAATGAGTACTAACTAACTTGTAGAAGAAGCTTTGGGCCAATTGCATTCACTGAATAAATTTATGATCTACTCACATTTGCCATTTATTTAAATGTAGAGTGGAAGATGACCAGCATCAAAGGATTGACCTATTAACTTTCTCACCTTAAACTAGTTAAACTCCATAGTGAGTTACAATGATGCTAATGTCAATGCTGAAGGTTGACCCTGACCTGATGCAAGGATAATACAAGGATACTAATCATTATTTACTTGTCTTCCCCAGCTAAATGAATTCAAAAACCTTGTATCAATATTATCCCCCCTTAAGTATAAAATTAATCCAACTTTCATGTAGGTGCAACCCCGCTGGCCATTGCAGCATTAGGGTACGCCTACACTGCAACACTATTTCTAAATAACTAGCGCTATTCTGAAATAACTTAGTCCACATCTACACAGCAAGCAGTTATTTCAAAATAATGTTGAAATACTGTCAAGCTGGAGGACATCTTACTCCGACTCCTGTAACCCTCATTGTACGAGGAATAAGGGAAGTCGGAGGAAGAGTGCTCTATTTCGAAATAAGTGCTGTGTAGATGCTCCCTATTTTGGAATAAGCTATTTTGAAATAACATATGCAATTGACGTAGCTCAATTTGCATGGCTTATTTCAAGTTAAGCCCTGCAGTGTAGAAGCACCCTTACACTACTGGCAAATAAAATCTCTGATTCCCTTTTCTCACAGGGGAAGTAAAAATCCTAAATAATATCTATGCTCTATGTAAAGAACAAACTCAAATGTCCTATCATCTCTCAGAACAGTTATGGAGAACTTTTGGAGGGCTGCCAAATGTCTTGTAACAAGAGAAGAGTAAAATTTTTCTCTCTCAGGTGATGGACTGTAACTTCAATATTCTGCAATTTAAATATTTTATGATCACAGAAGAAAAGAGGTCATTGTGGGAGGGAAACAAGGTCTTGGTCATTTTTAAGAATTCTTCTGATGACTAAGAAAGATAGGAGTACATCATATCACAGTGACTACCTCATGTCCTTGGCCATATGATGCAGGGTATAATTTCTGTAAAGGTCTGTTGTATGCAGTTCACATCAATCTGTAAACACTCTATAAATCCTATCATTAAAACCAGCTGGAACTTATTATGAGTGCCATTCTGAAGGTGAATTCGCCTTCAGTAAGGATGAAGGATCAATTGTCAGGATTGCACATGGTGACTGTCTAAAATGTGCCTAGTGAAGCCTGCCTTACCCCAGGTGTCTTGGTGCTTTCTCTAATGTACTCTCATTTTTTTCTACTCAATGCTGATGAAAGCGTTGGAACTACGTGTCTCCCCCCCCCCCATTTAATTAAAATTGGCTTATAAATGTGAATATGCATAACTCAAAGATTCTTTATGCAAAATAGGACATATAGCATATCATTTTAATTGTTACAATCTGCTGACTCAGTATATCCTGTTTTTGTTCATGTATCATTTTTATATGTGAAATTAGAAATATGAAGTGTGGGTCTCTTTATAATTCTAAATGTGCTAATGGCAGCCATTAGTGATGCTTTAGGAACTTAATGGCTCAGTACTCAAACCAATGACGCACGAATGATTTTATTTTCCCTGTAAACCCAAACTGTGGATGGTCCTAGAAAGATGTGTGACATGTTATCTGGTGCAGGGGGATGGTCTTGATGATCTCTTAAGATCTTTTCCAGTCCTATGACTGTTAACCCCACTTGTCAATACTTAAAAGATAATGTAGAGGAAACTGTTGAGAAATCTATACTTGACACCTCCGTTTCCTTCCCCTATATGGTGTGAAGAAAAAAGTTTTCCAGTTCAGGAAGGACATTGACAAGGATAAAAGAGGAGTCCTTGAAGAGCAGGGTGGGGTGGGGAGGGAGGATGAACAAGGGAATCAGGCAGGAGGGCAGAGACTGCTGGGGTACAGACTGTTTCCCTGTGTGCCTACCACTTAAACCGGTGGTTCTCAAACTTTTTGAACTGTGGCCCACCTGGCTCAATGCAAACATTTCCATGGACCACCCCTTCCTAATGAAAATTTGCCGTTAATTACATAATTATGTCTGAGCCATTTTGCTAGTGCTGCAACTAGGAAGAATAGTTTATATTAACTAGTAAGAAAGAAAATATTAAATTATTAAACGGACTAAGCACTTTAACTTTCTGATGTTCGTTTATCAAACTTCATTTTAAATAAAGTAAAATATTAATTTATGCCCAAAACAAAAAGGTTTTAATGTTTTCTTTATTTATGGCAAGGGTGGGGAACCTTTTTTGGTTTGGGGGCCACTAACCCACAAAAGAATCAGTTAGGGACTACAGAGAGAAGCAAAAAAACCCAAAAAAACCTCCAGACCCTTTTCCCCCCAACCTTCACGAATGAGGCTCCCAACTGAGACATCTCACTCACCTGGCACTCCAGCCCTATGGGGTGAAGGGAAGGGATAGGGAAGACTGAGGTTCATGGCTTCCCATGGGCCAAATGTGCTGGAGTTACCAGGGTTAGTGGATTTTGTGGACCTCCCCCAGACTTTGGGGTGGGAACAAAAAATGAGGGGTTCAGTGTGTAGGACAGGGCTGCCAGTGAGTGGAATAGGGATGGGGGTACAGAATTTGGATGGGAGGTGAGGTGCGTGAGGGGGTGAGGTCTGGGTGGGAGGTAGAATGCAAGAGCTGGCTGGGACTAGGATGTCTGGCCAGGGAAGCAGGGGGCAAGAGCAAGGGAAGTGAGGGAGTATGGATATCCTGGGCCTACCAAAATTGTAGGCAAGACATCTAGCCATGTAGGCTGTTGCGCTAATAAACTTTTGCTCTTTGGTGTTCCTTTCGTTGAGATTAAACAATACTTAATTTTGTTATGTTACTGTATTCATACTTGGTCACATCTCCCAAGAGGAAGATTTGCAGGGCTAAATCCAGCTGGACCTGCTGAGTAACCATGGGTAGAAAGGTTCTACCTTCCAGGGACTCAATCTAATGAGTGGAAGAAGTGAGGGGTTTCCACCAAGGACATGTGAAGACAAGAGGCTTCACACCTGATGGGGCTGCAAGAAGAGAATGGGATAAGGGAAGCGTGGTCAAAGGTATAGTTAACCCTGAATTGTGCCTGCTTTGCAGTTGCAGAATCTTCAAGGCAGTGAATTAGTAGGAACCCTGTCCTTTCAAAGGGGTGAAGAGAGCACAGATAAAAAAAACAGAGATGATATAAAACTTAAAATACTTTTGCTGCAAGGTTGCCATGTTTTATTGCTTTATTTCTGAGAATTCACAATACACAGAGATGGAGGTAAAATGGACTTCTCACAAAAACCCAGTTCACCCCCATCTTACTTTAAGTTGACACATTTCACAGGGTCAGAAACCAGAGTTAGAAGCAAGGGTTGGGAGTACAAGAATGAACTGGGAAATGTCTGTCACTATGGTGGGCTGGGGAATCTAATACACTGCATAAACATTTCCTGGGCTCAGATAGAGGACCTTGGACCAATCAGGGACTGTGAAGGAAACTGTCAGTCCAGCCTTTTGATGTGTTACTTCCTGTGACATTATCTCCACAAGGTCTGTGTGAGATACACCTTACAGACCCAACTTTTAGTTCCCATGTAACATCACAGATATTTTCTAGTTCCACCACAGTCTTCATTACACCATAATAAAGTAAACCATAGTAAACTGGTTCAGGGAGGTACTATGTACATGTACATGCTCCAGAAAGGGTTCACTTAGCTCTGTTGGTTTGCAGTGTAATTCCTTTCTGCTGAGTGGGCAGGTTCATTTCTCTCCTTGAAAAATAAGTGTAGTGCCTCTGTAAAATGAAACTTGTCTGCTTAAAGCTGAATGGCTTCTATGCATGGCACTTTGTAATTAGGACTTTTGTTTTACACTGAACAAGTTTTTGGTACCAGAAGTACTTCTAATAATGTAATTGCCTGGGGTTAAATTAATCCTTTGATTTATTTGTAGAATGATGCAGTGCTCAGTGAACCTTTTAGCCAGCTCTAACTATACCTTGGGAATTCCCTCTGTCCATCATAAAACTAGTTTTGTTGCCCACTTAAGCACAAGTATAAGTGTTATCCAGTAATGCTGCTGCCTTTAGAAAGGAAAAAAAATATAGAATGCCTGCTTAGCATTTTCTAGGTTTCACTCATTTGTCTTTCTAGCAGTTCTACCCTTCTTCCTTGTCCACAATACTGGCTTTCAGATCAGCCATTTTGTTAATTAGACAAACCAGAATTTACACTAAATATCATCCTAGTGTAGCATTATCTGAAGCTTACATGCTCACTCATCCATTTTCTGAGAGAGAGTTGTCAGAATGGATTATCCAAGATAGCCTTTTTTCAAACTGGCATATATCATGAAAAGGCCACACAGCCCAGCATGATTGCTGTTCTGGGCCCCTGTCAATTATCACCAAGGAGTTAAAGCTCAAAATAAAGCATTAGGAGAGGATTTCAGTATTTTAAGGCCATTAGCAAACAGTGTAGATTAGACTTACACTAGGGAATTGACCCTGCATACAGTGGTATCAGGGTCAGAGGAGTGCAAAGGTAGACTTACAAACTTCTCTTCCCAATTTACTCTTGGCCTAACCAACCATTTTCCTATAGACTTGTGCAGTTGTTTTAGTCTTCCTTTATGGGGTGGTTCTGGAGTACACAGTGTACATTAAACTTTGCTTTCATAGAGCCCATGTTCTGATATTGACTTTGATGGAGTTGTATGAGTTGAAATTTTAAAAAATGGCACAACTGAATACTTTCTTAACAGAGGTGCACAGCCCAGCATTTTAACAATAGTGTTCTAAAAGTATTCTTGTGTCTGTCTATTTAAAAAAGAGAGAGAGAGAGAGAACTATAATGATAGTTAATATCAATCAATTAATTTTGTTCCCAGGCTGGTGCTGACACAGTTCTTAAAATCAGATATGTCAGAGAAACAGTAAAATGTGAACTTGCTTAGTGAAACACAAAAGTGAACACAGCATTCCTTTTAACTGTGATGGAGTCATCTTGTGTGTGTGTGTGTGTGTGTGTTTAAGCAAAAGCATTTCTAGCTACCAGATAAGTAACTATCTCATTGAGAAATATAGAAGACGGATGGTGTGTTTCTCCCAGAATACAGTGGAAAATAGGAGCTGTCATCTAGAAAATGAAAAAGCTGTCTCTAGTCTCTGTGGATTAGTATTCCATCTTTTACTGAGCAAATTGACTGCTAGCTAAAGGCTGTGGCCTGCAAACCAGATACAAAAAGTCTCACCTGTGTGAAAGTGACATTATTAATTGACAGTGTTAAAACTGATTATAATTATTAAGCATTGTAATTATTAGTATTTTAGGCAAACCTGGATATTCCATCCAGCCTTTGGGACACAGCATGCTAGATGTTGAACAAGCACACACAAGACAGTCCCTGTCTCACAGAGCTGACCATTGAAACAGAGGACAGGGAGGGGGGGAAGGGAGAAGGGAGGAAGCATAGAGAAATGAAGTGATATGGCTAGAGGCAAGTCAGTGGTAGATCTACAGATAGAGGCCAGATTTCCCAACACCCAGTTCAATGACCTATCTGCTTAACAACAGTGCCTCTCAGGGTAAACTGGTCAGTGGTGATGTGAGTCAGAATGAAAGTAATTGGAAGTGTCCTTCCTTAGTACGTCTGCAGCCTTTTCTTGGAACATATTTTGCCACAACATGGGGAAAGTTGCTACTCCTTGCTGGATCTGAACAACTTTTGCCTACTTAATACACTAGCACTCTGGCAAGAACAATTTGCTGATGACATGGAATACCATCTGCAGCCATTACATGGTACTAGGTGTAAGTCTATCCAACCTTTTGCACAGGTCTTATTTTCCAGTCCAGTCACAGAGAGAAGATAAATCTTGATTGTATGATGATGATAATGATGATGGCAGTGTGAGACAGCAGAAACAGTCTCTGAGGGATACCAACTGACAGCTCAGCACTTTTGCTGACAAAGAACTGGTGTGCACACACACGTGCATGCAGACACACACACAATTACAGCAGGAAAATGTAGTAAGTGAGAAACCAACAATCCTTTGTAACTGGAAAATGAGCATCTTTTACTGTCTACGTGCTATTGTGCATCAGGCAGAAAACGAGCTTAGATATTCCTATCCCCCCTCTAAACCGCCCCCCCCCACACTATTACTTTCCATTTATTGTAATAACGCAGCTATAATCAATCCAGTCCATGCTTTAAGAGTTAAACTGTTCAACATTGGTAGAAATGACAATGATTCACAGTCATTTAAAAGCAATTCCTTTAAGAGAATAAATATTGTAATGTAATAGGCCTGATTTTTCCTTTCATTGTACACATGGTTTACACCAATGTAACTCCATCCATTTAATTTACACCAGCATGAGAGGAGACTGTTTTTGACAAAGACAAACTCATTGTCATTTTATCACTGCATTTTAATTTTATTTCAAGTTCTAGGTTACATTCCTTTATTTATTTATTTATTTTAAAAAAGCATGTGTGAGAAAAAAGGGGGACCATATTCATGTCACACTAAAAGCTCTGTTTGATTTTTTTCCCTCTTCTTCTTGCTGTCCTTTCTTCTTTTTCATTCTTTTATTTTCAATGACATTTCCTATGATGAGCACTCTGAAAGAATAGCTATTGCCTCTCTTGTCAGTTTTGTTTTGTCAGCTCTGAATGCTGGGTCTTGCTTTGCCATTTTCAAGGTCTCTTTCAATCCGTAGAACACAGCTGGCGCTTCAATCAGGAGCGCATACCGTGAAGAAGCTGGCAGTTGATCCCCAACCAACTATGTGGAAGATATATAATATATTTCACAGTACACAGTGGAATACCCTTTTCATTTCATCATTGGGAGAGACGGCATCACTCGAGTTCTATACAAAAATATTAATAATGTCCCATTCACCTCAGGGATCTGAACGTTTTTGGGTTTGAACTTTAGTGACCTTAGCTTGTCAGGCTGATATGACTTTAACAAATTCAGCAAGGGAAAGTTTTTTTGCATCTTGGTTTTCAGATATCATGTGGTCTCACATCAGAGGGCATTTTTTAATCACTTCTCTGAAGAGATTGTGGGAATAGGAGCATTGTGGAGACCCAAATGGCATAGAATAGCATAATTGAATTGTGTAGAAGAAAGACAGTGATAGATTAAAGAGGATGTATTTTATATGCACTTGTTTCTAATCATTATTATTTATTACAATTAATAATTAAGCAATTTTGAAACTCTTCCCCACCCGTTTATGCTGGTTTACTTCCTGTATTTCCATGAACTTTGATGATAAAGCAAATCCCGACAAAATTACCATAAGAAATGCAATATAAATACAGATAGAATGAAAGTCTTTAGAAAGCAGTATATGCCAAAAGAATTATTGCAGCATTATTATTGATACAAGGACATATCACCCTGATCTAGGGATGATACTGTGGGTGTGGTCAAGCAGAAAGGGCAGGGCAGGGCAGGGTGACTCAAGATGCTGAGGGCAATGCCTTCTATTGTGCTCCTTATTGGCTATGCAGAAACCTAACCAAAATCATCCCCAAGCCATCTAGTCATGAGCAATGGACTGTGGGGCAGTACCTAGCATGTTAGTCTGATCCACCATAGGGCTTGATCCTACAAGATGCCTGAACATCTTCAACTTCTACTGAGCTTATAGAATTAGGCCTCTAGTGTCCGAGGGCCAGCTCTGATTCTATTTAGATGTACAAGGAGAGAAAGAGGCTCACTACAGTATCTTTCTTCTTTAAGACACCCATGTTAACTGGGGTAGGATTTTAATGTTACTTATGTACTTTATTTCCACATGTACATTTGTATTTTAAATACAGATGGAATGTGCTAGTAAATATCATACATACAACCTCTAAGAAATCATGTGCAATATTTTATTTATCTGTGAAAACTGAGACCATGTAGGTGAGATAATACAGGTTGAAACTCTCTAAACTGGGATTCTCTGTTCTGGCAACATCCATGGTCCAGCATGGATGTTGCAGGCCCAGAGAGTCCCAGTGGATGGCCAGTGACAAGGAACCATGTGGGGCCATCAGGACAGCAGGCTGCCCACAGTGAGCTGACGGTGGGGCGGCCTAGTGTGTGGCAGAAAGGCTTGGGAGCCATGGTAGGTGTGGTGCAGTGAGGCAAGGAGCCCCAGGGCATGCGGCTGCCTGGCGGATCCCGGAGCCCCAGTGTGCGGCTGCCCAGTGGGTCCCAGAGCCATGACATGTGGCTGTCCAAAAGGTCCCAGAGCCCCAGTGGCTGCCTAGCAGGGTTGGCAGGACAGTGGGACTGTCAGGAGATGGGGATCCAGCCAGGAGGCCATTGGGTTGGGCCAGGAAATGACCTTCCCTGGTCCAGCAAAATCCCTCATCCAGAATTGGTCAGGTCCCAAGGGTGCTGGACTAGGGTGGTCCAACCTGTATCTTTTATTGGACCAACCTGTGTTTGTGTGAGAGAGAAAAAAACTTTGGAGCCACGCAGAAATCTTCATCAGGTTACGTCACACACCTTGTCTTTTTAATACTCTGGCACCAACAGCACTGCAACTATGCCGCATACTGATTCTCTTCTCACTATATTGTATCATACAAACATTTCATTTTCCCCATTTGGATGAGGAAAAGCTAAACAAAACCACTAAGAAATAAGATCGGGGAATGTGTATTTTCACTTCAATACAAGTCAAAGAGGAACACATTCATATTAGTGCCTGAAATAAATCTAACATGCTACATGCACCAAACATTGGTTCTTTAAATGATTTGGTATATACATGGGAGGCTTTTGTTCCCTGTTTAATTTTTTACACTCTTACTCACATCTCCATGTCATCTCTCTACTGCTTGAAGTGACAACCATGGCTAGTTTAGCCAGTTAAGATGTCACTGTGGGTTTTCTTTACCACAAAGGAGACAAGCCCCTGTCAGCCATTGATCTAACAGCATGCACACTGGCCTGAAAGCTGTTCAGAACTCTCCACTGTTTTTTCTTCATCATGATCTTCATCTCCTTATGCAACCATCTGAGCTGTTGAGTAGCTCCCTTTCTCATTATATTTAAACAGAGACTCACTATTACCACACTAATCTTTTTGTAAGACAAACAGACATGCTGAATTGGCTAAATCCAGTATCAATTCTATAGGGAATCCAATATACTGTTAATGTACAAATTACAAAAGATGTATTGCAAATATTACAAAACTGGACAACATTCATATTTAATTAAAGTCCCTATATCAAATATAGTGAAAATTGGCCACTCCGGTCATGTGTTATATATTTCTTATGAACACAGTTTCCCAATTGCTTGACCTAACAGGAGTTTCCCATCTCTAATTTCTCTAAATTCTATTTTAAACATATTAATACCTTATAATTTAGTAAATATTTAAACAAACACATAGAAGATGTAAGAACTATTTTGTGAACTCTTGGAAAAATGACAGTGTTTCTGATGTTTGTAGAAAGCCAACATATTGACCAAGAAATAAATACATCAGTTAATATAATTATATTTAATTAAAATAAGGATCCAGTCCCTCATCTTGCAATACTGCCATTGACTTCAGTGGAAGTTTTGCCCAAATAGAAACTACAGGTTTGGGCCAATAATTGATTTGCTGCATGTGTTCCCACTATAGCAGCCTGAAAGACTTAGAAATAGCTAGTAGAGACAATAATCTTACCCCTCCAGTGCAATAAACCGTATTGCTAGACATTTTAAATTGTATTTTTAACAACCAGACGCCCAAAAAATTATATAGAAAACAACAGTTTTCCTAAGATTTAATTAGGTCATCTCCAAGAGTTATTTTTGGCACTCCAAATTTAGCTTTCTTGCTGACTCTTATGAGGGCAATTAGGGCTCCATCTTATTAGCACTGTAGGTTAAAAATCTAGTATTGTCTTGTTTCAGGACATAATCTTTCATGCTTCACAACTCTCGTTTTCACAATAAGTTGCTGTGAAAATACTGGAGGTGTGGGAGGAGAAGAAGGGACACGGAGGGCAGACCTGAAATAGCTAAATAAATATCCAACTTAAGGAAGTTCCTTAAGGCTTTCCATTCACTGACCATGATGAATATGGCTCCAGAGCAGAAACAAATCTGGAAGTGCTTGGTGAAGTATAATTATGTCCAATAACTTCCCTTAAATAAATTCCTAACATGACATTTAAAGAACAGGGTGTTTGTATTTATCACTCTCTAACAAAAGAAGGGTTCATTTCAATTTCACACAAACTACATTTATAAGTCTTGTGATACTTTTTTTTTTCTCGTGATGAAATTCTATTGCACTTTTTTTTTAGCCAGGAAATATCATTCTTTCACATTTGTACAACAACTAAATTTTAAAGCCCAGATAATTATTTTTTTCTCACATTCTTTCCTTTACTTTCCCCGCCCATTCCTGTTCAAAAATAGATGGTGTTTTTTGATTTTTTTCTATAAATATTCAGGATATTTCTAGATTCAAATTATTATTTTTATAAAACTAATTTTTCTTGTAGTAAAGAAAATCTATTGCATTTTGCTTCCTGGCTAAACACAGTGCTTTCATGAGAAGCCTCCACTCCCGTGCATTGTCTGGTAACAAGCAAAATGATCCTCTGGGGTCATGGGATAACACTTTCCCATTGATGCTTGCTTTTTTTTTTTTTTTTTTTTTTTTTTTTTAAGTGGCACCTGCTGTGGGGCTCTTAGTATAAATACAGAGTGCTCACAGCAAATCACACATGTTTTACGCCCTGGAAAAAATCAACAGGAAGCAATCACTAAAAGCAGAACCAATGAGGGAGGGGAGGAGAGAAAGAGAAACCTCACTGAATTTTCTATCATAATGATTAGTATTTATTATTTTATTATTTTTGAAGTGCTGGCAATGTGTTTAGTGCCCCACAGCTAGCAGAATTTTGGTTGGAAACTCATATAGCTCATGTACATTGCCTGATTAAACTACTGTTGTTAGACCTTCAGTTTCATGAGCATTAATGTATTCAAGTTTCTTTCTCTGTTTTTAACCAAGAAATGAGATAATTCAGTGAATGAAGTTCATATTTGCTGTCTTTCATTTTGCTCCCCTTCTAAACTCTTCCTAAGCAATCTTCTCTGCCTGGTTTATCCTTTTTTAAAAGAAGAGTAGCAGGGCCATGGCTCAAAATCTTGTGTGGGGACAGGAAGTTGATGTGAGTTGCTAATACTGTATGCATATGGTACTGCTTCTGGTAGGTTGTATGGAATCCCTCCTCAAACATCTGCATATTGTCATCCCCACATGCTTTGCCCAGGTGGTTGTGAATTTCAGTCACTGTGACCATACAGAAAAAGATCAAAGAAGAATAAAGAACAGTTGAATGGGAGAAAAAGCCCAGACATTTGAAAAACAATGCTCTTGACTATATCAGAAAAAAATTGGAAATATGGAGGGGGACACCAAAAATTGCAAAACAGAATGTTTTCCCAAAGTTTTCTCACAATGACAGAATCTCATTATCTATATTTAATTTACTAGGAGGGGCACAGAATATAATATAATTTACACTGAGGTTTTTCTGATTTGTAAGGGAGATTGAACTGTTAAATATATAACACCAAATGTTATTACCAAAGGTATCATTAAAACTTACATGAAGATCTTTTACCCAATATTCTAAATATCTAGTTTTCATTTTTGTTTCAGGGGGTGAGAGGTTATTTCTCAGACATGTATGTATTTCTACATGGGAAGCCTTCATAGGGTCTTTCAAAAACAATAGTTTTGTTTGTTTGTTTTCCTGGGGGATAACTAAAGTGTTCAGATCTTGATTTCTTAACAACAAAATACTTCAGCTCTAACAAGTATAGAAAAGTTGAGCAAACATTACTCAAAAATAATTTGGACATATATTAGCCAACATACCTTTTGGATTACTGAGATAATATTCCTAATTTGATTTTTGGTTTGATAATGACAGAAAATCTTCTCAATATCCAGATGTCTTAAACACAAGATGGAATTTGGAACTGCCTGTGATAACCTGATCAAAATACAATATTCATTAGTTATCTTAGTAGTGTTGTTCTGGGGAGCGGGGAGGAGTGAACTCTTTCAGCAGTCACCTGTTGGAAAATGCTAGCATCATGTGCTTCACTGGCTAATCAGGTTTCTCCAGGAATGTCACAGCTTAGGGAGAGGGAGGGACAAAGACAGTAAAGCCTCAGAAGGCTTTTCACACCCAGACACAGGGTAATGAGATTTTTTTTTTTAAAGGATCAGCCAAAATAATAATTTAAACCATCCCCTTTGTTCACATATAGTAGTGCCTGGCTTCATAAATAGTGCTCTCTGAATTAAGTGGAATGTTCATAAGAAGAACAAGGCACTATTCAACATGAGTAAAGAAGACAGAAACTAATCTTTTAAACAGTATCACATTAAGGAATGAAAAGAATATATAAATGGTGAGGTTGTTAAATACTCAAATTAGGATTTCCAAAAGCAGGTCATGCTTAAAGTGGAAATTTAGGAAGAAATTTCCTGACCCCCAGACTCCAGAAGTTGGGGGATGGGTCTGGACAAGACATGCCTACCGAAATCTTTAGGTAATTACACATAGATTGTTGTTTTAAAAATTCTTTTTTGCTTCTGTTTTGTTCTTTTGAGTAAGAGTAAATGAAACTAAGAACTGGAGCATTGCAGTGTTCTTCCCCAGAGAGGAGAAAGCTCAAAACATATGACTTACAGGGGGGTGCACTCGGAAGGAACCAAAAGAGGGGACAAAGATGCAGCTATTTTTGCCATAGACATAGATCAAGAGATGCCTCTATAAAGTCTATCATACATTCTGATTATACCAACCGGTATTTTATGAAGTTCTGGACAATTAACCTTCTGCCGCTATGTGTCTGGCCAATGGGCTTCTTTAAACTTCATATTGCAGGCTAGGCAACAAAGAAGCCCAATAAAAATGCATAAAATTGGAATATATGGAGGCTCTCCTCCATCTTTAAAATGTCAAAAGCTAAATTGTTGTTCCCGCTGCAAAGCCCAGTTAAATGTGATTGTATAGGGTGATGATTAGATTAGAGAAAAGAACCTTCCCTCCTTTCTCCCCATCTGGAGGCAGGCTGAGGAATAGTTGTGCTGCCTCTCTTTGGCCTGTACTGCAGTTTTCTGGCAAAAACTGCATTTCACATGGTTCCAGGCAGCTATTAAGGCAAGTGGATCTAAAGAGTTCACTGACCTAGGGCCAAGATTCAGCCACTCTCCCTGCCCACAAGCTTTTCCTCCACCCTGCTATGGAGATTCCCCCCCCCCGCGATGTACCAAAATCTCCCTCTTCCTCCCACTTTTTTCCCCTCATGGAGCAGAAAAGGCCTTTTTGTTGCCTTTCTTACCCACACAAAGGGGAACAGGATTTCCCCCTATATAAGAATAGTCTGTCAAGGTAGTTCTTTTCTTTTGCCTCTCCCCACCTCCCCCCACACACGCACACACAAAAAGAAAGCATTTGTCAGTTTCTGCAATGAAACATTAATAGATCATAAGGAAAACAGGGAAATGAGATTTTTTTAAAGGACTGGTGAAAGTAATAATTTAGGCCCCTTTGTTTACATATAGTAGAGTCTGGCTTCATAAATAGTGCTATCCAAATCAGGGGAATGTTCAAAAGAAGAACAAGGTACTATTCAATATGAGTAAAGAAGGCAGAATCTAATTTTTTAAACATATCCCATTAAGGAATGAAAAGAATATATAGATGGTAAGGTTGTTAAATACTCAAAAATTAGGATTTCCAAAAGTTTATGCTGAGTACTCAACTGTATCTCCTTAAGTTAACTTTGGCCTAAGGATGTTAAAATGCGGTTAATCGACTAGTCGATAGGCAGCTCCGCATTCCTCTTTGAAATGTGCATTTCAAAGCCATGGAGCCTCTCAGTCCCCCTCTGATCCTGGTCTCCATGCTATGCTGCATGTCGCTAGGAGCCCGGCGTCAGCTGGGGACTCCCTACCTGATCCCAGGTTCCGCGCGGCACTTCCCCGAAATTCCCCAGCTGACCCCGGGTTCCGGGGAAGTGCTGCGCGGAGCCCAGAATGAGCATGGGAGTCTTCAGCTGACCCTGGGCTCCACAGCACCTGCCCCTTTGAAATGTGCAAAGGCAGCATTTTAAAGGGGCAGCCGCCTCGTAGCTGATCCGCGGATCAGCTGTGAGGCGGCTGCTCCTTTCAACTGCTACCTCCACATGTTTTAAAAGGGCAGTGGAGCCTGGGATCAGCTGGAGAGTCCCCAGCTGACCCCGGGCTCCGTGGCTGCCCCTTTGAAATGTGGAGGTGACGTTTTAAAGGGGTAGCCACTGCACAGCTGATCCATAGATTAGCTGTGCAGAGGCTGGCCCTTTGAAACACTGCCTTGGGATTTCAAAGCAGCAGTGCTGCATAGCTGTGTAGCACTACCACTTTGAAGTATCCCTTCTCCCCCCCCCTTTTGTAGCCTCTATCGACTAGTCAACTAGTCAAAAGACTAGTCTTTAACATCCCTACTTCGGCCAACTTTAATGCACCTTTAAAATGTTTATATATTATTTTCAGCTGATACAGTAATATAAAATGACTGATTTTTACACAACCCTATACATAGTACACCGTGTATTTAGCATATTTTACTTTAGTATAAAGTTGCATATATGCTGATAACATAATTTTGATTTAAATTAGTAAGTGATTAATTCAGTATTGGAATTTATCAGGGATTCTGAAAAGCTCTTTGAAAATTATTAATTATATAAAAGTGCATTGAACAACAAAGATTTAATAAAAGCATTTAAACGGGATGGCTGTAAAAATTAAAGAAAACTTCTCAAGTAACTTTTTTTGTCTGAAACCTATTTCCAATGTTAACAATTAGATAAGATATGGGACAATATTCGCTCATAATTTGACTTTAGTATCATAGTGTGGGATAAGGTTTAGGCATTTGTTTAAATTGCTATATGAAAGTTTGACAAGGAAGGAGTCTAGAGTAACCAGTATGTGCAGCGTATGTATATTTGGAATGAATTAGAGATGTTAAATTTCAGGTAACTGACTAATCAAGTAGTTGATGCATTTTGCATAGACTATTCAACTAGTTGATAGGGCATCTCTGCCTTTGAAGTGTAGAAACAGCCCTAGGGCTGTTGCTACACTTTAAAGGCGAAAGCACCACGTAGAGCCCCAGGTCAGATGGGAACTCCATGCTGACCCCGGGCTCCATGCAGTGCTGCTGCTTTGAAACGCTGGGTAGCGCAGCGTCAGGCTCCTCCCAACATTTCAAAGCGGCAGTGCCGTGTGGAGCCAGGGATCAGCGGAGGAGTCCCCAGCTGATCCTGGGCTCTTTGCAACACTGCCACTTTGAAAGGCCGGGAGGAGCCTGATGCCATGCTCCTGTGGCAGCATTTCAAAGTGGCAGCGCCGTGTGGAACCTGGGGTCTGGCCTCAGGCTCCATGTGGCGCTGCTGCTTTGAAGTACCCCCCTCCCTTCCCGCTCCCTGGCTGCCTCTTTCTGATAGAGGCAGCAAAGGGGGAGGTGGGGGGAGTGACTAGTCACCAAGCTTGTCAACCATCCGATAAGCATTTGCTTATTGGATAGTCAACTAGTCCTTCACATCCCTAGAACAAATAATAACAATGGACATGATTTTAAAATTGGCTATCTATTGTCGGATGTAGTCATATGTGCTGTAGTATCTGAGATATATCAAATTCTAAGCGTATGTTAGGATAACTACATCACTCAGGGGTGTGGAAAAGCCTGAGCAACAAAGTTATACTGATCTAAGTTCTGATGTCAGGCCCTCTGATGGCAGGACTGGGGTTGGGGGCAGAGATGGGGCAGGATGCAACTTCTCTGGGGTCCAGTGATTCTAAAGACCTTGGGGCTCCCAATGCTACTGCAGCAGCAGTGGCAGCTGGAGCCCCCAGGTCCCTTAGAGTCATCACAGGAGACCTACACAGAACACTCCTGCTGACTTGGTGGGCCAGCAGCAGAGTGCCATACAGGTAATGCTGGGAGCTGGCTGGCCAGCTCTGCTCCTTCCACCCGAGGCCTCACCCCTTCTGGAATCACAGTGCCAGCCCCCAGCACTTGCCTAGGGACCTGGCAATTTTGTCGGCTCCCCTGCCTCCTGTAGACATTGCTGCAGCCTCTTGGGGGAGGTGGAATACCTGATACAATGAGAGAAGCCCTCTGCTTGGCGTAGTTAGTATTTTCCCAGAAATGCTACAGCAGCTTAGGGGCATCAAGTGCAGATGCACCACTGCAGCATTTTTAAGTGCAGGAAAACACTGAGATGCAGATGCCTTTTCTAAAGCAGAGGGCAAAGTGTGCAGGGGATGCCACTTTTATTTTAAATAATTTGAATTGTGTACAGGCCCGTGGGGGGGGAGGCAAAGGGAGTAGGGATGTTAGCGAGTAATCAGCTAGTTGGCTACCTGATAAGCATAAGCTTATTGTGTAGTCCAGTGGTGTATCGACTACTACTCACTTCACCCCCCGCCCTTGCTGCCTCTTAAAAGCCGGTTCCCAGTTCCCCAGAGTACTGTCTCTTCACTGTTGCCTCTCTTCCCCTCTCCCACACCCTGCTGCCTCTATCAGAGGAAGCAATGGGGGAGGATAGGGGAGGCTGCTGCAAAGCAGCCTCTGCCCGTGGCGAGCTGAGGCTTACTGTGAGCAGAGGTTGCTCCAGCAGCAGCCCCTGTCTGCATCCAGCCCTGTCAGCCATGAACAGATGCTGCTTTGGCAGCAGCTCCTGTTGACAGCGGCAGCATTGCCCACCATGAACAGTCCCAGCGTGAGCCCAGACTGAACAGTCCCAGCTCGTGCTGGTCCAGGACATTGCGTCTCTGCATTTTAAATGTAGTAAAGGCCCAGTGGCACAGCATGGATGGTTCCCATAGCTGGCACGAGCTGGGACTGCTCAGTCCTGGCTCAAGCCAGCACCTGGAGCAACCCCCGCTGCGACTCTGTAGAACACAGCTTATCGACTAATCATATAGTCAATACAAGGGTATTGACCACACAATTAGTCGATTTAACATCCTTACTTGGGGCCTAGTGATTCAAAAGGGCCCAGGGCTCCCAACTACTGCTCCTTTGGCTGCAGTCCTGGGTCCTTTAAATCTCCAGGTGTGCCAGGCAGTGCACTCTGGGCAGCTCTGAGGGCTGCTGAGGTTGTGGGGGGACCATAGTTAACTGAACTCTGGGTGGCTCTGGGAGCTGGTTGCTCCCAGCCCTGCCCCTTCTGCCAAAGGCCCTGCCCCTTCTGGGAGCACGGACCTGCTCCCTCCCCATTTTGCCTAGAGGCCCAGCAAATCTGTCAGCTCCACTGATCTCAGAATTCAGTTGGTCCATCTGTTCTGGTTAACTAAGGATAAATTAAAAAGTAAAATGGGAAAGGGAATGCTTTCTTCTGCTGTGTTTTTCTAAGATTTTCTGGGTATATTCTCTACCAGAAATGAAAAGTGGAGAGTAATACACAGTGAGGACACTCAGGCTACGTCTAGACTATAAGCCTCTTTCGAAAAAGAGCATCTAGACTACAATCAGTACTTTTGAAAAAGCAAGCCACTTTTTCGAAAGAGCATCCAGGCAGTCTGGATGCTCTCTTTCGAAAAAAGCACAGTTTGCATTACATAGCGCCTTTTTTCTAAAGAGCACTTTTGAAAAACGGCGTTATTCCTCGTAAAATGAGGTTTTCCATGGTCGAAAAAACTGCTGAGTTCTTTTGATTTACTTGCAAAAGAACATGGCAACAGTATAGATGCAGGGGAAGTTTTTTCGAAAAAAGGCCACTTTTTTCGAAAAAACCCTGTAGTCTAGACACACTCTCAGGAATAAAAATTATCAGCCATTCCAATAAGAGATAGTATTTTAAATAAGCATGTGCACTCAATCAGGTCAAAAGACTTCTTGCAATCAGTGCTAAGATCATAGATTGATGTTATCCATAAGTTATGGATCTCCTCCGATCCACTGATTACATCTCTGGTTAGCTCTCATACAATGTGGCTTTCAGGTGAACTTTAATTTGTCACATTGTATAAGCCAACTTTTTAACTAGTTCTTGACTTAAATCACATTAACAATATCTCCCTAAAAATGTTCCTCAGTGCATTGCCATTAACAAAAATAATAATAATAATATTTGGCAGTTTCTCTACAGAGAGAAAAGAGCATTTGAAATAATGTTGGGTATTTTGCCAAGTCTGTCAAATGAGTAACACTTCCACTTTCTCAGCTCTGTCTCATTAAAATTGTATTCTAATTCTGTCTCAACGTGGTCTCTTTGCTTCATAAGTCATTGCCTGCTCATTACTTGTAGTGTGAGAGATGAAATTTATTCAAACTTGATAGCAGGAATAAAGAATTGAAAGGCAGACAGATGGGAGAAATGAAATTAGCTTATTTTAATGCTTTTTTTTCAAAAAGACCTTTTCATAGTTATGGGTGTCAGTTTGGATTTGTGGCACTATCTTTGTTTAGTTTGTTGGGATTTTTTTAAAAATACCCAGTAAAATATGCTTTTATTTGTCATATCAGTGAAATAATGTTCACTATCTAATCATTGTAACTATCCAACAAAGACTAAATTTTTGCTATTGTTTTATGTTAGGGATTCTACTGTAGAATCTACATGAATGCTACACATGCACAATGGTTTTGGATGAATTATATAAAATGTAATATAACTTACGAGCAATTTAATGTGGAATGCAAAGGGGAGCTGAGCTTTCTAACCCAAATATTGCTTCTCAAGCTTTGAATGTCAAAAGAATGCATTAAGGGATTTCTAATTTTGAATATAGGAGAGTATTAGGAGCAAATTCACTAAAAGCACAGTGCTTTTCCATTATAAAATTGAGTTGTTAAGGAATTATATGGTCTAATTACTGAACTTGGTATTTTTGACTACTTGGATTATGAACCGATATTGTCATTAACTAGCTAATTAAATTGACTGCAATAACAAGCAGTAATTTAGAAATATGTTCTAAATTAGTTTTTATATGAAAGCAAAGTCTTTGTTGATCTGTGTATATGATTAGTGTCAAGTGTCATGAATTAGCTGAGGGATCTCGGTGGAGGAAGGGCGTAACATTGAGAAATAGCTGTATATGTATTTGAAAGACAGAGCCAGAGAAGCAGTTAAGCTGTTTTTATTAAATTAAAAAATGAAATAAAATGTGGATGAAAAATGCACACATTTTTCTCAGTATATAAAGGAAATAAATGCATACATGGAAAGTGAAACACATTCAGTTGTCAAAAAAAAGTCAGATGAAACTGTATTGGAGGCTACATAATAATTCTTAATTCACTCAAAACTTTTCCTACTGAAATCTGTGAAGTTTTTGGTGGGCAGGTAATGAAGGATTGGGCCTTCAATCTTTATATCATGCCACTTGCAAATTTTAAAATTATAAACATTTCACACCCCTGATAATTAAATAAGATATACAGCCAATTCCGTCAAAGCATCTTTATGATCTGAAAGTATGAAACTCTTTTTTGAACATAATAAACTGAGTTTATAGTAAGCAGTGAACCATATTTCCAAACAGACTTGGGTTTGATGTGGATACTCTAAAGGAAAACACATGTAAGCTGGACTGGAAAGTTGAGTATTCTCTAGGGAGCTTTCATTGATGCAGATTTTGTTTCGTTGGTTCCTTTCCCACTATAATATTCTCATCACACTCTTATATTTCTTTCATTCTGTTGGTCTGCTTGTTGGCAGAGGAAGGGAGATTTGTTTAAACAGGGACATAATAGTAACATAGCAGAAAACTGAGACATTTACAGTGCTGGATTTAACCTTGGTATTATTTTTTAAATAAGTCATTTTCAAATAGCTCAAGCTGACAGTGTCCCAGTACACAGAATTAACCTGACCTGTTTTCCTAAACTGTTTGAAATCAGTTGAGGTAACATGATAATAGCATTCCAAGGACAGAGGGTAAGGGGGTCCCTGGTATCTATTAGGGAGTTTTGGCTTATTTGACTATGTATGATCATTGGTGTCAAAAAAGGTGTCATGATATATCTTTGGGAAATGAATGGCACACTGGTAATTAATATCACTGGGAAACCTCTATATCAATACTGTATGTGTAGGTCTGGATGTTTTATTATATTATGTTTTAGTTGAGTCTGTATTTGAACAAAGCAGAACATGGGTCTGTCTGGGTCTTGAATACAAATTAACCAGGGTTGACCAGTGAGAGTGGGATTAATTTACATATGCAGTAAACAAAACAATGGAAGTTTACCAGATAGTTGGGGAGTCAGCGTGTCCAGATCACAAGGATTTACTGCACTGTAACGAGAGGTGTAGAGAACCCATCAGTTATTCCTCACTTAAGGGACTAAAGAGATCTTGAGATCAGAGACAGACGGGTCCATCAACCAAGGGGGTAGAAGTCTGTGGAAATTGATTATAGGGAGCAAAGTTGCTTAGGCAGAGACTAAATTAAAGTTTTAGTTTTGGAAGCACATACCTACTTTAGTTAGTTTCTAACTCTTTCTAATATGTTTTCCTTCTACTTGGCATCACATAACCTATTACCTATAACAAACTTGTTTTACTCTTTCCTATAAACCAGTGTTTCTTAACCTTGTTTTATAAAGTACCCCTTTTTTAAAAAAAATAAAAAAATTTAAATACCCCCAGTACCTACAGTTTTCAGACATGAATTTTTTTTCTACCATTGCAACACATTTGTTTAAACAACTTAATCGTAGCTGGGTGGGCGATGAAATTTTTGGGTGTAAAAAGTATAAAAATAATAAAGCGCTGTAAAACTTAAAACACAAGTTCAGTTTTCTCCAAATATGTGTTGACATACCCCCGCCCCCAGACTTCTCTCAACTACTCCTAAGGGCACTCGTACCACTCGTTGAAAAAAATTGCTAAACCAATCCAGTGCTTGGATTAAAACAGAGAGCTTAACCCCAGTAATGTGGCAAACTGCTGATGTATCCAAAACAATTAGGGTACGTCTGAACTACATCCCTCTTTCAAAAGAGGGGTGTAAATTAGACGTATCAAAATTGCAAATGAAGCTGGGATTTGAATTTCCTGCACTTCATTTGCATAATCACATCCTGGCATTTTTTCAAAAAACGCTCTTTCGAAAGTGAAACTGCGGTCTAGATGCGGTTCTTTCTAAAAGAAAAGCCTTTTTTGAAAGATCCTCTAAACCACATTTTTTGTGGCTTTTCTTTTTGAAAGAACCGTGTCTAAACTGTGGTTTCACTTTCAAAATAGCATTTTTCGAAAAAAACACCATGACGCGATTATGCAAATGAAGCATGGGAAATTCAAATCCCGGCTTCATTTGCAATTTCAATATGTCTAATTTACATCCCTCTTTCGAAAGAGGGATGTAGTCTAGACATAGCCTTAGGCTTTACAGAGTTTCATGGGCACATTTTCATCTAAGTAAATGGATTCTTAATTTATCAAAGTTAAATACTCCACTCAGAATGCTGCTGGTGGACAACTGTGAGTGGCACTATAACGATAGGTGTGTATGTGGGGGGCGGGAACTTTGGGGCATTTAAAAAGTTGTCACAAAGTACATGTACTCAAATAGTTTTGCATTTAACAAAGAATGCAAAATCTGGATCAGTGCAAGTTCATGTGGGCTGGGGACTATTCTTTTGTAAGATCACTAAATGGTTCTGAAACACTGACTTGAACACTAAATAGAAATATGTGCAGATTGGGGGGGGGGAATATTGTCAATTGCTTATGATTGTGAATGCCTTCATAAATGTGTTTACAGGGACAAATCACTCGTGGTAGAAACAGATCATAAATCCCTGGAAGATGTATTACAGAAAAAATGATCATGAAATTGCACAACTACTCATTAAATGTAAAATACAGGTTTGATAAGAAGCTCTCTACAGCAAACATATTTTCAAGAGTGCCTAGAAATAGGGAAAAGCCAAGAGCTGCAGGAGAAGATGTTTAAAGTAAATATGGCTCACATGTTACCAGTTTCTTCAAAGATATTAGATGAACTCAAATGAGAAACACACAATGGAACTGTCCTTTCAAAAGTTTGGAAGTTTAATTTTGGATAGATGCCATCAGACAGCCCTGGAATTTTCAAGCATAAAAATATATTTGAAACTGCTGTCTATGAAATTATAACTAAAGGACATTGGACTAGATTTTTAAGATCTTTAGGCATCTATTAGGTGCCTAGAGGGATTTTGAAAATTACCTAATTCCCATTGGGATGTCACTTCAATCCACTGGAACTCTTTTTATCTTGTCTTTCACTATTAGTGGTTAGGCACGCAGGCATTTTTGAAAATCCAAATAGGTACCCATCTATATCTTTAGATCTTTTTAAAGAGCTTTTAAAATCTGGCCATGTGTCATCATGTCATACAGCATATGATTAGAAATGTAACATGGTGTATAGTTGCCATCTGGGTATTGGGAAGTCTGAGAACAGGCACTAAGGTATTCTCAACTCTGTGCATTTATGATGATAATTGAAGATAAGGTAGCCGCTTGTGAAATCTGCAATAAATATAGGGATTGAATACAAAAGAACCACTGAAACTATGAGATTCCTAATTGCTTATAATCCAAGATTTGCCTAGGTATACTTTTAATTAAACACAAAAGATTTTTTTAATTGAGCTGTTACACAACACATTGAGTAATAATGTATTAACCCACTCCAAATCTCATTTAGTCACGGGGTAATACCAGGTGAATTAATAATACATAACTAATAAGTGAGTCAACTCGGTCATTCTCTTTGACATATCAATTCAAGCACACCACGGTAAGTCCTGACTATGGGCAACAAAATGGACTAGAAGAAAAATCAGTACAAATAGCAAAGAATGGGGTGAGGGGGAAGAGGCCGTAGTGGATTCAAGGGATCAATATTTATCATTGTTAAATTTCACAGGTCTTTCCTAGAATCACCAGTTCAGAGATTTTCAGGACAAAGAATAAAAATTGTAGTAAGATTCACAAGGGTAGCTGACTTAGTCTGTAACTGGAAGAAGTGGGTTGTACCCACGAAAGTTCATGATACCATTTACGTATTTTGTTAGTCTATAAAGTGCTACCAGACCATTTGTTGTTTTTTTCTGTACAGACTAAATCGGTTTCCCCCTGAAGCTTCTCTTTCTTGAGGACATCTAAAATGTTACCAACAGTGCTGCTGGCAGAGGTAACATGTTCCCACCCAATCCCTGACAATGAAAAACAAAAGGAATGTAAACAGGTTTCAGGTGGCTGCCTTATCTCAGTGGCCCCATAGGTCACTGCAGAAGGAATTGTTCTGAGAACAAGTGGCTGTGTTATCAGAAAGCTTTTGTGGGTTAGAGGCAGTAATTAGAGGCAAAATAATCCTCTCATCTGGCAAGAAAGTCAACTTTCCTGACCTCTAGTCTGTCCTATTTGATTGGTTTTGTGTATGATTATTTGGCTGCATTTCTTTGCATATGTTTGTTTGCATATGATTCCCTTAAAAGGAAGATATTTCAGTAAATAGCGATCCCTGTTGTGTAATTTACCCCTTCCTAGAACTGAGACAGGAAATAAAAATCAAGTACTCTTACCAATTCTCCTCAGTGTCCCCTCCCTGTAACATACAGTCTTACACTTGTAATTGAATGACAAAACATTTATCATTCACAGATGGTTAACACCTCTTTCCCCACCCCACACCAAAAGTTTTGCCACAGCAGCTGCAAGTGTATTCTCGGCTGTAGAAGTCGTATCATTGTCCCCCCCACACACAAAAGTGCAGATAAACAATGTTTACACTGCCCAACTTTTAGCTACACAGGGTTGTGTGGACACAGCTTTGTAAGGAGAAAAGCTTAATAGGATGAAAAAAACAACAAATAGTCTGGTAGCACTTTATAGACTAACAAAACATGTAGATGTTATCATGACCTTTCGTGGGCACAGCCCACTTCTTCAGATGACTGGACTTTTGAGTTTAGGATGTGCAGACCCAAAATAAATAGGAGAGAAAAGGGGGGGCGGGGATAGGGAGCTTGAGGGAATCAGTAAGTATCTGAAGATTGGGTAGTTAAAACGAAGCAGATAAGAATCAAAGTCAATTGATTTTTCCCTCTAGCTCCCTGTCTCCCCCTCTTTTTTTACCTCCTCCCCCCCTCTTCTCTCCTATTTATTTTGGGTCTGCACATCCTAAATTCAAAACTCCAGTCATCTGAAGAAGTGGGCTGTGCCCACAAAAGCTCATGATACCATCTACATGTTTTGTTAGTCTATAACATGGGTTCCCAAACTGGGGGGGCGTGCCCCCCTGGGGGGGCTTGAAGAAATTCCAGGGGGGGCACGAGGCGACCCAGCCACCCCCCCCATCAATCCCACCCCAAGTTTTGCTGCTGTTTTTTTGGGAGGAGGGCGTGAGGGTTTCTCAGAAATCAAAAAGGGGGCGTGATGCCGAAAACTTTGGGAACCACTGGTCTATAAAGTGCTACCAGACCATTTGTTGTTTTTTCTGTACAGACTAACTTGGCTACCCCTGAAGCTTAATAGGGTGACATAGCCTAAGGTTAGGGGGTGGTTTCCTAGATATCAGAGGTATTCCAGAAAAATCCACTGCGTCCAGGGAACGTGTTCTCTCTTCCGCTTTTTTTTGCGGAAGAGCAGACGTGCTCTTTCGGAAGCCCTGTCTTCCTCCTCACATGAGGAGGGTTTTTTCTGAAATTTGGCCCAGTGTACACGGGCCAAATTTTGGGAAAGCCTCTTCCGAAAAAACTATCAGAAAAAGGTATGCAAATTGCGGAACACAATTTGCGTACCTTTTTCCAATAAAGCCCCATAGTGTAGATATAGCCTTTATGTCCCACACCTTTAATTTTTTTCTGTGGCTTGAGAACTTGGTGATCTACTTCTTTCCCCTTCAGTCCTAAACTGCCTCCTCCCTGCAACAGGACTGACATTTTCCTCCACCTGCTGCTAAGTACTTGACCCTGATTGCATTTATCTAGGCTCAGTGGCCTTATGTAGTGTTGACTTGCATATTTTTGAAAGGTTCTCTTAAGGGCAAATCCTGTCTCCTTATACCTGCCAAGTGTCACTCATCTAAAATTACAGTCACTTGTTTACTCCTGCTGTCCATCTGTCATTCATCTCAGCTGTTGTCACTCTTGTACAGCAGGGCCAGCAGACTAAGCAGACAGCAATAGCTGTCTCTCTTTCTTCCTCTTCTCCTCTCATTCCTTCTATGTGCTCCCATGCCCCTATTCTCTAGTTCAGTGTAGCAGCACAGCAGGACGCATGTCAGGGTAGGGGGAATGATAATCAGTAGATCCTATTCCTGGCACAGCCATTGACTTGCTGGTATGATCTTGAACAAGTCAACACCAGCCCTGTGCCTGAATTTTCCCATGGCATTTGAGATATACAGATGGAAAATATTATATGGCTACAAAGTATTCTTGCTGTATTTATGTAGGATTCCATGTTTCTAATTAAAGGGCACCTAATTAATAGACACCAATTATAATTTTATATTTGAAAACTACATGAAATATCACGGGAGTGTAATTCATGAGCCCGTGAAAAACAACATTGCTAGGTTTAAATGCAGCTTTTGTCTTTCCTCTCTTTAAGGGAGGCTCAGCTCACTGTAACACAGTTATTATGGAAATGGCTGTAACTTTCAATAAGCTAATGTCAATCTTTTGGCACTATAACATAGAGAGAGAATTATAACATGCTGGGAATCTTAGTAGAAATGAAGTTATAAAAGAAGTCGCCACAATTGTTTAAAGTGTGGTTAAAACTTTGGTTTGGGAAAAGACAAAAAGGGCATGGAATTGCGTAGTTATTTCATCAATGTGGATGTAATGGAGAGAGCCCATTGGTTTCATAGATCTGTGTTAGATTCCCACAGCCCTGAACAAACAACTCTCGGCCCTATATTTTCTAAGCCTTTGTTTTCCCACTTTGGAATTCTGACTATGGGCACATTACCAAGCCAACTGGATTGACTACAAAGCATCAGTGTAACTCTTTTTATCACAAAGATCAAGACAACAATTGTGTGCCTACAAGAAAAGAACAACTAAAACCATCGAGCAAACATTAAAAGAACAATTCTAGAGATAGTTGCCTTTGAACTGCAATAATGGGCAACATTCAGTCCCTAGATTTGAATTCTGAGTAAAAGGAATTCATTACTAACTGCTTCTCCTTGTAATTATCCAAACTGCTGGCAGCATATATTTTCAGCAGCATTAATTTTGTCAAACGTAATATTTTGTAGTCACGCTGAACCCCACACAATGGCAGTATTGTAAATCTACTTTATAGAGTTAGGTTTGTTTATTGTAGAGTTCGTTTATGAAAAGGGAAGAAATCTAAATTTTGTCTTGGCTTCTCCCCAAACCACAGAAAATGGAGTATTGTTTTACAAGAGCTTGTTCTGAAATATCACTTCCTGAATGTAAAAGAAGTATGGAATTTGTGCAGATGCATTCCACAAGCATGCACAATGTCCAGCTGAAAAAATATAGTAAGAGCAAACTAACTCTTTCTTTCTCTTCTGTACAGCCCAGTTTCACACTTTAAAAAGAAAGAAACTACTATTTTTACAATAAACACTTCATTTAGTGATGCCCTAGAAGCAGTTTAAACTCGATCCTACCAGACACCAATAACACAAAGTAAATATTCTATTTGAGGATTGTTGACCAATGTTGTTTTAGTTCTGGCACTACATATTCAAATCTTATAAATAGTTTCTCTGAATCATGCTCACCACACTTCAACAGTGTTTTAAAACAGATAAGTGTTGAAAACCTTTTTTTTTTTTTTTTTTTTTTTTTTTAATCAGCTGCCTTTCCTTTAGTCATTTTCTGGGATGAGATGTGACAGTATAAGTTCTTCACAGATATCTCATTTTTAAAAGAAAATTCCAAGAATTTGGAGATAGCCAATCTCAGATTATACAATCTATATTTATAAATGATGAAATCCATGATATACACCATGCAGTCTCTGAGCAACGGGGCTGGGAACCTCACAGTGATTGGAGGAACTCAAGCCACCCATTTCAAAACCCAGCTGGGGAGAATGTAGAATAGACTTCCCACCCCAGTGACTTCTGTACCAGCCTATGGGCTCAGATAGTGGACAGAGTCTCTCTCTAACGCTATGCAAGAATTTTTGGCTGTGACAATCTTCAAGTGATACAATCTTCAAAGACCTAGTCCACTAAGCTTATTTCTAGTCATGTGAGAAATCATAGCAAGACACTGCAGATGGAACTACTACGATCCCGCCATTCTAAACTGGTCCATTCTCAATTCTACACATTTGAAGCTTTCCATAGATTAAATGTGGAATTCAAAGTAATGGAAAGAAGACTCAGGGACCACAAAAGTGTCAGTCTTTACAATGCAATATTCAAACACAGAGCCCCACCACCAATAAGGAAAGAAGCATTCTAGGGTATCTGTCCACAACGTCAAGAGGATTTACAAAAGGCATGGAGCCCTATGCAGCTTGCCTACTCCATGTTAGGGATGTGAATGGTTGACCAGTTAATCAGTGGGAGCTGGAGCAGCTCCCTGCCTGCCACGGGCAGAAGGGCTGCTCCAGCTAGACTAGAGCAGCCCCTACCTGTGGCAAGCCTGGGTGCCTCAAAGGCAAGGGCTGCTCTGCCCGGGATGCTGGAGCAACCTCTGCCTATGGGGCACCCTGTCCCACCACAGGTAGGGGCTGCTCTGGCTTCCTGGCAGTGTGCCCCCCCCTTAATTGGTCAACTGGTTAAACTATGTTTAATTGGTTAACCAGTTAAATGGGATTTTACATCCCTATTCCATGTCTGCAGTGGTTTACCCATGTCAATCCCAGGATGTTAGAGAGACAAGGTGACTGAGGCAATATCTTTTATTGAACCAACTTCAGTGAGAGAGTGTCTCAGAAGTTGGTGCAATAGAAGATATTATCTCATCCACCTTCTACTCCATGGTCTGGTTAAGGCAGAATGTCACGGTGAGATGCTGAGGCACCAGCAGGTGCCAGATCTTTCAGTTCAGTGAGAGCAAACAATGGCCCAGGTTTGTACAGTCTCCTGTTACTGTGGGACAGCTCTCAATCAACATGGCCAGGAGCTCTGGCTTCTAATCAGAGACGAAGGCATATGCTGCCACTGCAAATGCAGCAGTTCATGTCCTGAAGCCACTCATATAGATGGTCAGAGTACTCCTGGGAATAAAATATTTGTGTTAGATGAAGACCAAGTGGCAGAAACTCAACCAATCCCACCTCAGTCTCCAGTGGGAGAAAACAAAGCCTGGATGACACAAAATGAAGTCAGCAGCAAAGCCAATGCTGAGGCTGTGTTGCAGGCCAAGGGAACCTTCCTGTCTGCTTCCATTCAGTCTGCCACATTTCAATGACAGGAGTGGTTCAGGGTGGTAAATTGCTTCATCATCTTGAATGATTACAACCTGCATTAGAGCTGAGCACTGCAAAGAACTTTCGTCTGACTTTGTTGAAAAGATCATTCTCAAGCAGCATAGATTCATTGTGTCCTTACCCACTAACCAACAGCCCTTACATACTCAAAGTTCTGGACATGGTAAGGGGGTACCAAGTGAAGATTTGTGAAACCAACCCATGCCCTTTTTGACTTGCAAAAGAGAGACATGAACAACTGATGCCACTGCTTCCTAAAATAGTGAACACATCATTCAGAGAAGGAATTTTCCCTTCCTTTTTCAGAGGCATAATATTCCAACCAGCAGTGGAGAATTTCTCACTGGATACTTCAGTCTTAGCCAACTATCACCCAGTGTCAAACCTCCCATTCCTGAATAAGCTCATAGAGAAGCTAGCAGAAAGGCAACTACAAGCTCATCTGTCTGAACTGACATTCTAGACCTGGCACTATCTGCATTCAGGCCAGGACATGGAAATAATTCTGTTTTAGTGGCATGGATGGATAATCTCCTGCTGTCAATGAACAGAGAATAGGCATTTATTATGTTGATCCTGGACCTCTTTGCAACATTTTATGCTGTTGACCATGAGATATTGATGTCTCACTGAGAGAGGTGGCCAGGATCAAGAGTAATGTACTAAAATGTGTTGAGCCCCTCCTGGAGTAAATGCACCTAAAGAGCAGGGATGGGAAAACTGCACCTCTACCACTAGGTCCCTCACTGGCAGGGTTCTTTTGCAAATTCCAATTCTTCCTCCAGTCTTCAACTTCTACCTGGAACCACAAGCTGAACTAGTCAGACAACATGCACTCAGGCATCAGCAATTTGAAGAATGACACACAGATCAACCCATCGTTTACCACACATAACCCCACCTCTACAGCCAAGATGGCCCAATCCTTGGATAAGATTTGCTCTTGGATGAAGAATAAACAGTTGAAGCAGAATCTGAGCAAAAGAGGTGATGCTGGTGGCCAAAGGAAAGTAATTTGAGGAGTTTGCCTCAATGGTTCAATCTCTTTTGATTGGAAGTTCACACAATTGGTCAATTCAGTCCTTAATGTAAGAGTACTCTTGGATTCCTCTCTAACACTGACCTTGCACAACACAGCAGCCAGGAGTGATGCTTTCTATCATCTCCTCTTGGCTAGGAGACTATGTCCCAGCCTGGTGAACAAAGACCTGGCTTACGTAATTTGTGCCTTCATCATCTCTTGGCTGAAATGTGATATACCTGAAACTATACTTAGGAAATTCCAACTAGTAGAAAATCTGCAGTGTCTCTCCTCACCAGCACTGGCTACCTTAAAACCATCACACCTGTCCTCTATTCTCTATTCTGGCCTTTCCATAAACTTTCAAATCAAGCTCAATGTCTCAGTCCTTACTCTTAAAGCACTCCTTGTCCTGGACCCTGGATACCTAAAAGACCACCTAATGTTCTGGGCTGAAGGCCATGGTCAACAACTCTAGCACCATGGAACTCTCAGCGTTAAGGCTGTGTCTAGACTATAAAGTTCTATCGGAAAAAGATACTCAAATTGTGAACCGCAATTTGCATATCTTTTCCGAAAATTGGCCCCTATACACTGACCAAATGTGGGGGGAAAAGCCTCTTTCAGAATATCCCTTCTTCCTCATAGAATGATGTTTACAGGGATGCCAAAAAATCGTGTCTGCTTTTCCAAAAATTTTTTTGAAAAAGCAGACACGTTTCTTGGACACGGCAGAGCTCTTCTGGGATACCTCCAGTATCTCGAAAAAACTCTGCAGTCTAGACGTACCACAAGAGTAAAGCTCATGTGTGCAGGAGACAGAACCTTCTCCAAAGGCAGACCCACACTAGGGATTGGACATCTGAAGGAACTAACTTCACCACTTTCTGTTCCAAGTGCAAGGCAAACTTCTTTGACCTTGCCTTCCTTTAATATAAGCACATAACAACAGAAATACTTACTTAATGAATACATTTAAGCCCTACACTCACTGCACATGCTTGTCCTTCTGAGGAGAGGATGAGAGAGCAAACAATGCATGACAGATGTGTAGTCACATTGCTTAATTTGCTAATGAAAGGCACATAGGTTAGTACAGTGATGACTCTGCCTAGGATAGAAGTGATCAGCGTGGACATCTCCTGAGCTGCACTGCTAATAATGGGATCCTCCATGAAAGCCAGTCTCAGCTCTACTTTCCTGGAACTATCTCAGGGGAATGTTCTAAGGCTTAACTCATAATACTTTTTGTAAAGTGCTTTGAAATCCTAAATTGAAAAGTGCTACTGAAGCATACATCTTTTGAAGGGCCGGTGTTTTAAGTACTGCAGAGCTCTCTTATACCAATAAACAATTTTATAAGAATAAGTATTTATTTTTTCGGACCCCACCAGCATTGTCCAGAACCCTTGTGTAGGCCTCCCCTTGATTCAGTGGTTTTACTTCATATTTTTAAGGTATTTTACATGAGCATACACTTGACTTTTATTTTTCATTTATTTTGAGAGTAACTTGTTCCTTAAATATTGTAAGTTTTGTCCCAGATCTAGGATTTCTACCTGGTTTGTTTGGTAGTTCCCTTCCCATATATAAATAATGTTAATCATCCTGGGAAAATAGTGTTGAGACACTTCTTTTTGTAAATGATTCACCTTAGTAAATTACCACAACATGTCAAATTGTTCCTCTAAAGAAGGTTCAGGATTTTTTATGTTCACTTGAAAATATGGCAAGCCATAGGAGAATAATTAAAAATACACGAAATATCCAGCCAATGCTTTTCTACAAAATCAATCAAAATGAAGAGAATACGAAATGAAAGTATCTGAGCATCATTAGATTTTAGTGAGCATGTAAAATAACATGTTTTCAATTATATGATATTAATATAGAAATACTAATTTGGGAAAAACATACAAACTCATGCACAAAATCCTGGAATTAAACTCCGGTAGAATCTCATATATGTTTTACACATTTTTAGAATAATGTTTAACTATGCAGCTCTAACATGGGGGATTGCCATTAAAATGTAATAATAAGATTATACGTTATTTATATTGCTCTAAGAGTAGCATTGAGTCTATGAAGTTTTTTTATTATTGTATTATTTACCTCAAATTGCAAGTCTTCAACCTACTAAACATAAATGGATAGGTTATTTTAGAATATTATCTTAAGAAAACAAAATTTTGGATTATCTTTCAAAACCTTAAAAGCCCAAAAGGCAGAAATAATCCCCTTAACATTAATTGCTGTTTTACTAAAACGAACTGTCCTCATTACTTTGGTGCCCCCGAATAGCAATCTCATTAAACACCATTGCTGTGTTTTCAGTGTCTGCTTTGAAAATGAGGGCTTGATTGGTGGTGGTGGTGGTGGTTTTTCCTGGGAAAGAATTGGATAAAGCTTCAGATATATTTTGGAATATTACTCTACTCATAGCTTGTTAAAACAAAGAGCAGTCCTGTGGCACCTTAGAGAATAACAAATATATCATGAGCTTTGTGGGTAAAACCCACTTCATCAGATGAATTAAAGCTACGATTACTGATATGTCACACATGAGATTAATTTCATCTTCATTTTTGCTTTATTTCTAGCAAAGTGCTGCTGCTGCTGGACTTCATTAAATATAAACCATGTGATATTAGACTTATTGCCAGGTAAGAAGCAAATAGTTTTAAATATGACACCCATTTATTTAAAAAGTAGAACTGGTTATTGCTCTGTGAAAAACAGACTTCTTAATTTTGCAATTTTTTATCCAGTTCTTTCTTGAATTTTCTGCTAATCCGGGTGTAGATATTAAGTAAGGACTTAATGTGCTATGTTGGAGCTGTGGTATCAAATACAATTGTGGAAATGAGGCCTCCATGACTTCTGGGACACTATCTGTTGCCAATGCCCCTGAGGCTAGGTCTACACTACAGAGTTTTTGGGCAAAAACTCACAGAGTGTTCACACCTCAAGCACATTTTTGTGCAAGTAAAACAAAAGAACAGAAGGGTTTTTCCAATGCAGGTATTCCTCCTTCGATGAGGAATAATTCCTCTTTGCACAAGAATTCTTGTGCAAAAAGGTGTGTGTGGACAGGGAATAGGGGTTTTTTGTGCAAAAAAAGGCAATTGAAAAAAGCACAGGTGCCCTGGTGGCCATTCTGTGCATAGCAATCAGAGTTTCCTTTCGAGAGAATATCCATGCAGTCTGGACGATCTCTTGTGCAAAAGCATATCGCTTTTTCAATGCACTTTTGCAGTGTGGACCGCTCTTGCACAAGAAGTTTTTACAGAAGATCTCTTCCACAAAAAGCTTCTTGCACAAGAAACCTGTAGTGTAGACACAGCCTGAGGGATTTCTTTAGTGAGGAAACTAATTTACAGTGCATTGTTACATTGTAAGCACATTTTCAGTGTGCTGTGCAACAACACAATTTAAAAGAAAAAGTGTAGTAGTCAACTAATAAGTAATTTTCTATTCAGTTCAAATAGAACTATGCTAATCTTGGATTAATCACAATCAATACACACCTAATTTCAATTATTCTTTTCTTCTGGGTTCCTATAATTATTGCAGATTTCAATCTTCACTTCTAATGGGCAAAAGTTGTCATGACTTGTCAGAAGAGGGCCCAAGCAGCAGACATAAGTGAAGTAGGAAGAGAAAGGAAGTAAGCAAATTGTTCCTTTCACCTATTTCCCTTACTTCTGTTTGGGGATCCTGCTGATGCTGGAAGCCATTGAGGCTCCCTTTAGAGCATGACACACATGTTGAAAAATGGTGGGCTGTATTGTCTGAGCAGCCTCACAATCAGTAATAAACAATATTCCTGGGAAATGAGTATTATCAGCCCATTATATACTGACTTGTCCAAAACCTCATAGAAAATCTGCATTGGACTCTCATGTCCCAAGTCCCAGTCCAGTGCTTTAATCACAAATATTTCCTTCCTTTCTACAAGTTGAATCTCTATTCCTGCACTCTCTGATCCAGCAATATCCTTGACATAGCATGATTTTAGTTAGCTGGATGTCCACTTATAAGGGTTGTGACCAACTAATCCACTATCCCTTAGATGGTTTACAATCACCAGTCCTGGCTCTCAGTGTTCTGCACTGTTATTTAATGCTACTTTACTCCTAAGTGTCTTCTAAGAGCCCAGTAAGCAGTGAAAGTATTGGTAATGCTGCAAGACAATATTAACCTCCCATGATTTGGCAAATTCTCTGGTTCAGCACTGGTCAAGTCCTAAGGGTACCAGATTAGAGAGGTTCAGTCTGTAGAAACTGGTGACAACTACATTTTAACATGGTTATATCTACCCGAACATACTTGTTTATTAGCTGTTCCCCGAAGATGCATAGGCAAAAACAGCAAAACACTATGACCCCTTCATAAATTGACTCTATATTTCAGAGGTTGGCAAACTTCAGTTCCTAGCTCATCAGGATAAGCCACTGATGTGCTGGGACATTTAATGTACTTGGAATGTCCACAGACATGGAGCCCCTCAGTTCCCAATGGCTCTGATTTGCCATTCCTGGCCAATGGGAGCAGCGCGGACCAAGGGATATTGGCACCACTTCCTACCACTCCCATTGGCTGCAAATGGCAAACCACAGCCACTGAGAGCTGAGGGGCTCCATGCCTGTGGACGCTCCAAGTGCACAAAATGTTCCAGCATGACAATGGCTTGCTCTGATTGTCTGGGAACTGAAGTTTGCCAACCCCTGATCTACAACGACAACACAGACCCATTGATAAGCTGACCCCGCTCTTTGACCGCACGTCACCTTTTTACCAAAAAATTCAGCTTGTGCATGAGTATATACGGTACTCCTACTCCTAGTATACACAAGACCAAAATGCATTTGGTGGCAGTTGCATCATTGGCATAGAAGCTTGTAGATTAACATTTACGTGCTGGTACAGAGAAAAAAAGTATCCCATTAGCTGCCTTATCAACATTTTTCAGGGGAAAATAATTCCCATGTGTAAATTGAAAAATAATATAGCTTTGTAATTCCAACAAATGATAGCACTATTCTGCTAACTCTAGCCTTGAGTTCAAAGTATAATGAGCATCTACAAAATTATCCATCCCCTACCCCCACTCACTCCGTGTTTTTTCCGTTTTCCATATGTTATTTTTGTAGTAGTCTGTTAAAGATAAGTATGCAGGAAAGCTTGAAGCAAAATGGTATTTGACATGTTTTCCTTATTAAAAACTCATGATGTCTTTCAAATATATAAAATCCAAAATGGGGAAACTCTGTAGTCACATTGGCATTCTAATTACACCATTAACCACTTTCCCAACACTCTGTGGTTACAATTATACCTTCACTAGATAGACTTAACTTTAACAGGGATCTGTCTGTGTTTTGAATATCATATGTCTGATAGAAGATCTTGTTTCTGAGTTCTTAGTGTATAAGGACAGCAAACTGGTTTTGTTCATCTTTCAAAATATAAATCAATACTATTTGAAATAAATGATTTACCCTCTGCAGAAAAAAAAGGATAAGAACAAAGAAACAGTATAACACTAATGGATAGGTTTTCAAACGTTTGCAAATACATTTGTACATTCCTCACTATTATGCAGGAAAATATACAACACACACATACAAATGTGGTATTTGTACAGATGTATGGCCAGCTACCCACCTAGCTTACAAGATGCACCACAAACCTAATTTACACCTCTTTTTAGTATATTGAACTAGGTATATACTTAGTTGTATGTACAATTCATCATGATTCAATTTAAGAATCATGTCTTGGACAGGTAGCCTAAAATTCCCTTTAGTCATGATGGTCCTCAACATATTTGTGCAACGCTTAAGGAACAGCAATATAGTAGATGTGCTTTCTAAATTAGCTGTGTCTGCACTATTTTTTTTTCTCTTTAATTTCCTACCACTGTGACAGCCAGACAGTGGTAGCGCTACTGTAGACAAGATGATGACATTTTTATCATCATGCATTCACCACCTCACAGGAGTGGGCTCTTAATAGGTAGGTTTAAATTCTCAAAAATATTATCTAATTTCGCAAATTTCTGTCACTTGGAATTAGTAAACAAATCCTCTAAAAAGTACTATTTTCTCAAGGCCAAATTCTGTGCTAAATTATTTCAATAGATAAGAAAATATATTTCCTGTTTCCTTACCCGTAAGTTCTACATAATACTACAGCATTGGTGGTCTTTATTGCATTTTGGGGAAAGGGGCTGTTTGCCTGAATGCAATTTTAAAAATAATAGGATTATTCTCATCTTTCATTTAGCTTAATAACATACCACATACATTTGTCAATCAAATTAGAATTACTGTCAGGCAATAATAATGCATTTTAGTTTAGCCAATATCAGTCAGACCTGATTTATTTGCTTAATACAAATCTAATTGACTTTCAGGCTGCACTTCTCTTTTCAGCTCTTAACCGACCAAGTACATCTTTAATTTCCAAGACCGATGGTTTGGTAGCAGTTGAGAGGAAGAATGATTTGCATAAGGCCCCAGAAGGGTGCCAAAACTCTTCACGCTTTAAACAACAGCCTTTATTATTCTGTAAGTGGATGTGTTGAATTTTCATGCTTTTGTTTCCAGTTCAGCCCTGACAGAAAAGAATAAAGTAGATTTTGCCAGCACCCCTGCTGTGCCCCGGGGGAGAAATTCAATGTGCCTCATTTGTCTTAATTGGAGAACCGCCCTTAGCACCAGCTTTTTCTATGAATATATTAACATAACAGACAGAAATGTCCAAACCCACTTTTTTATAGAAGTATTTTTTTATATTCTTTCAAAGATAAATAAAAATGGTTATGGAAAAAATACATGTATCATCTTACGCTTTTGTTGTTGTTGTTGTAAAACACTCTACACGGGAAAAATGTATCTAACCTACTTTATCTCTCCAATGTTGCTAGAGCTGGATAGTGAAAAATGTGATAAATACCATCCATGACAGAGAGCTGAAAGCCGCTCTTTATTCTTCATAATGTGCTAATCCTATATATTTGTTCTCTGCCTGGTTTTGTTGCTTTTTCAGATGGAGAAGATACTTTTTTCACATAGAGACTATGTGTGGTAAGTATGAATGAGTCTAGGAACAAAAAAAATCTTACAATAGTGAATTTATGAGCACTAAAACAAAATGCAGTTATCTTTGCCAAAGCAAGATTTCAAGCCCCATGCCTATTCATTTGAGAAATATTAAATTCATCTTCCATTTTTCATTTCACTAAAGAACTCTACATCTAGGCAAACAATCTGTGCAGTTTTAAAGCATTTCTAAATTAGGGCTCTCCCCGTGTCATATTGAACTAATGGGATTTAAAGGGTAGGTTTTGAGTTGTTTTTTTAAGTATTTCATTTACATGTTCCCATGACTGATATTAATCCTTGCATCTGTTAAACCAGCCAGACATTGCTAGTATAATGAAAAAGATGAAAAACATGTGGTAAATAGGTAATTTCTTAATAAACTGTGATGGGTACATTTTCTTGAAAACATCCCTTCATTTTAGAAACTGATGAATCCATATTTAGTCTTGATATTTTTCTCCCTGAGGATCTAATCTACTATATCAGTCACACAGCCGTTTAACTAGCTGCTTCCATGGCTGTTAAAATAAAGAATGTAGTGGTGGAGGTGTTTTTTAAAAGCATGTCACAAAACATGTTGAAAAATTAACATATTCTTTGGGTCCGGGTTTTAAATTAAGTGAAGAAGTTAATGGCTTTAGAATATTCTTCTCCCAGCTGGAGTTGAGATGGGATAGTTAGTACAGCTGTGTGTGTGTGTGTGTGTTTACCAGCTCTGTATGGCAGTTTATCAATTTAGCCAGTAATGTTAAAAGTAATCCACCTCTTCCGCCTCTTCATTATTCCATTACCCCTCTCTTACTTACACATACCCCAATACCCACTTATACTCAGATGAACTGTAAAGTCCTGGAGAGTAATGGTCAAGTGCTCTCTTTCTTGTACAAATGAATCTACAAAATAATTGTTTAGTGAGATGTGTTTTTGAAGGATATGTAGGCATGGCACACTACCTGTGGTTTTATTTACATTATAAAAATGCCAATGGCAGATATTTGCCACTGCTCTGCTAAACAAACAGTCCAAAAAATCAGAAAGATGGGAACTTCTGTCTCTCAATCCTGGCACCTGCTTGCTGAATTTCCATGGGGACAATATTCAGATCCAATTTGTTTAGCACAGTCCTCTGTCTTTTCTAAACAGAACAAAAAAAAATCCCCTTTGTCTAGATGCTAGAGTCCCTAAGGGATTAATTTCCAAGGGTTTGCTTCTGAATAAGAAAAGAAGTTTTAAATGGCTAATTTAGTACTACATGTGGCATTTCTTGAAGTAATGGTGTGGTAGGGAAAAAGCTAGTTCAGTGGAAGAAGTCTTCCATTAAACTAGCACTGTCTAAATTGGGGAGAGGTCAGCCTAACTACCTCACTCAGGGGTGCAGAGTTTTCACATCCCTGAGCAATGTAGCTGGATTGACTTAATTTTTTAGTGTAGACTAGGCCTAAATAATTAAAAAAAAATTCTCATCTCATTTATTTACAGATTAACCAAATCAATATGTAGAATAAATAATTCTTCCCTCGTACAAATTGGAATCCTGAATGGGTGTAGCCAGGGATTTTGTTGGTTGGATATGGTCCTTTAGACTGTTTTATCTGACCTCTGGGAGGTCCTGGATGGTAGCACTGGACTATCACTTGTCATAATGTTAGGCACAGATTGTCTTCTCTAGAGAAGCCTTTGACTTCTCCTGGAGCATATTCCTTTCCCATTTTTTCTGTCTAAAGCCAAGTGTCACCTTCATTAGGTTTCTGAAGGATAAGAATGCACATAAAAAATAGGGGTTATACACTACTGCCCATCCAATCCCCACCTCCCAAATCCATTGAAACCTTCTAATGTAGGGGGATAGGTTATACCACTGTAAGTGGGGAAAAACAACCCTTTCTTCACTCTGCAGTCAAAGCAGGAGCAGATATGCCCAAAGTGTTTGTATTACTCAGCAACCATGTGCTCAGACAAGTGTTCATAAAACCTAACATATAGGTGCTCAGAAATCCTTAAGAGATTATGGCCTCAGATTCTGTTATAGAATTGCTAAGGTGGAAAGAAGGAAGGGAAGTATCTTACCCTGTCAGGCTGCCTTATTGGGTGGAGTTGCGTATAACTTGCATCCTAAAAGATCACTTAGGAAGAGTCCATAACTGGCAGCACGAGAAGGGCCTGCTTGGGGAACAGCAGCCACTTGCCCATGTACAAAGTGAGATTGGAATGGGAAATGGTCTTCATCTCCTCAAAGTCAATAAGGATAAGATAGAGGGCTTCTTTGGGGGAAGGACCTAGGTCTTGGGACAGAAGGTGGTGGATTAACAAGATGTCTGGCAAAAAGAAACATATGCAGAGTTCATGAATTTTGTCCTCTATTCTATGTGAACATCTTGCCCTGAGGCTTGTGGACTATATTGTAACACAAATTCAGACTGTGAGGAAGTAAATTCAGGATTGGTAGTGAATGTTCCCACCATTTATTCATGCAGCCTTCTGAGCTGCCTGGGCAACAGCAGTAATTCATGTACAAATAGAGATATTCAATTAAGTTCAATTTCTATGTAAGTAAGCCTCTACTTAAAAAAAAATTGGCCCACTGTTAAGTCTTAGTACACATACATACTTAATCACTTGCTTCCAGCTAGATCCTTCCATTTCTGAACTGTGGTGGATTTGGGAAGACTATTCACATGCTTGACATGCAGCACCTCAACACATTCTCCATTCAATATGGAAAATGAATAAATGTACTATCTGTGATGTTCACAAGTCTATCCCAGATTTCTACTCACAAGTCCAACTCCTCAGTGTAGAACAGGCTAGGGATATACTCTGCATTCCAGTGAGCGCCCAACCAAAAGGAGGAATTCACTTCTCAAACACATAAACTGCACCTATTCATACATAACATAAATAATGTTCTTTTCCAAAAGTATGGTTTTCAAGACATAGCTGGCTGAGGGTAAGATGGTGTCATTCTTGCTTTTCATGAATAAGCTAGTGTGTGCACTCCACAAGCCTTATGTAAAGCATCTGTGTCCACAGAAATTTCTCTCCCATGTCACCCCGGGGGTTACCACATTAAGTGCTTATTTTTAATCAAACTGTGGAGTAAATAGGCAACTAAAAATCATACAACTTGCTGCCACGTTTAAGTTGCCACTTACATAGTGCCATAGTTAATAAAACATAGGCCTTTTAAAAACAACAAAAACATTATTTCCAGTTTTCTGTGCTGAAACAAAGCCCCTCTTACTGTTTTTTGACCTTGCTTCAGTTTAAAAGTATGCATTTCCTCGGAGGCAAAACCAAGAGCTATAATATTCAGCAGTTCTGAGTCCAGTGCAATGAACTGCGTAAATAAAATCTACACGTAGAAAAGAGAATATTCCAAATATTTTTGCAAGTTCAAAGGCTGCAACATTTGCACTGGCATGCACATGATTCAATTAACTCTGAATGGATTTTTAATGTTCAATGGTTTAGCGTGAGAGGTCGTAATTATTATATTTTTTTCAAGTGATAGAGATATTCCAATGCCCACTTGATGTTTGATTCCTAATATGCCATACAAATAGAATAATCTCAAGCACTGAAAGTGATAACTGTAGAAGCACGCTACATATGAGAAACTATTATGATCATATATGGCTAATAAATTGGTGACATTACTGTAGTATGTATAAATATTTGTGCCATACCTGTTTCACAGCAGCTTTCAACAACTGTTCTTGGCTGATAATCTGGGCCCTTTTCTGTTGAAGATGGCAACATTTTATTAATTTTGAGTGTCCCATGTTGACTGCTCTAGCATTAGGTTTTGCTGCATACACTTGATCCAGAATGTCACTGGCCTGCCAGAAAGCCTTCAAAAGATATTTCACTGAATCAAAATTTAAATATACCCTGGCAGTTAAGAAGGGTTTTGCTGGATTAAATGACTGTACCATTGTAGACAGTGCCATGAGATGAATGATTACACTGATTGACCAACTTTCACCATTGGGGAAGTATTGCAAAAATGTGCCTTTTCTGTGCACCTTATGTTATGAATATTAGATGTATCTTTCCTTCTGCCAAAAGTAATTGTCCAAGATGTCCCCTTTTCCTCCTCCTCTGAGGAAAATAAACATGGCGTGGGTGTAATTATCTTGTGCTTCTTTGGATAGTCATATGCTTACTGGGTGCTATATTATATGGGTTATTCTCCTAATCACATGGAACACTTACAAGTGAACGTCTCTGACAAAATGAGGCCCCTGGCCAGCATTTTTGAGCCAAAGCAAATTAATTATTCCTCCTCCTCGTCATTCTTTACAGTTAAAAACTATCAGAGATCAACCTGTCTTCAAATAGCTTTGTATTTTTTTGTCCAATTCAAAGACCCTATCTCCTTCACTTTTTGTTGTCATATAATTAAAAACAAAGGAAATTCAGGAAATGTGCTTTATAAAGGTGTTCTGCCCCATTTATATGTGGTAAAACTGCAGAGAGAATACTGCCATTGGTAAGATTGTCTTTTTTTTATACAAATCTGTTTTCCTAGATTTATAACATACCGTATGATGAGCTGCACTGCAATTTCTCCATTTGCCCTGGTAATTACTTTACATTCAGCTTCCAGCTTGGTGCCTTTCTTTTTACGCAGTACTGAGCTGCTCTGTCTCTCCTGCTGCTCATGTCAGAGGCAGTTGAACTTGGAGGTCAGCATGAAGGGAAAAGAGCAATATAACTGCATGCCACAGAGGACAGACATTCAGTAAAATCATGGAGCATCTTGTCAGGGAAACACCATTGAAGTTCATGGGAGATTCACCACTTTCCCCAAGGAAAATAAAAATATTGTATTATCAAAAAATGGCAGTCATCTCTTGATGGTAGCATGCCAGGAAAGAGAAAAAGAAATTTTGTGTTGGTAATATATTTTACCATAACAATTATTTTCCTTTTCTCATCCTTGCTCTTACTTTCCAGTTTTCTCCCCCCATCTCTCCATATTTTTATTTATTATGGCTGAAAAAATATATATTCAATTTATTGAATAGGGTTGTATCTGTTTTTGTTTACTAATTGTTCCCAAACAGGTCACAACATTCTCAGATGTATTTGTTATTCCAAACTATTCACAAAAATGTTTTCCTATAGGAATCGCTCATGAATAGTTCATTGCAAATATTTGAACTCTGAAATTCACTTTGTGTTTAGTGTCATGGAATCATTTCTGCCTCAACTGATTTGTTTATTTAACAAACCAATACTGAGAAGTCTGAATATAGAAAATCATAACCAAGAAGCTATTAGAAAGTTGCCTTTGTCAGACATTTGAGCTGAACATTCTTGTGTTTGTAAAAAGCAAAACCAAAAATCACAAACACGGTGAAATCAAATTTGGTTTAAAGTTCAGCTTGCTCTCCTCTAATAGACATTATTTCATCTGTATATTTGTAATTATTACCCTCTACTTGCTTTATCTTTTTTCCCTCTGTGTTACCACTGATCTAAAAATAAAATCTGAGGAAAATTTCAAAGTTCTTATTCCTCAATTTTTGGTCTCATTTGCCAGTTTGTAAATGGCAAACTGCAGCCAACGGGAGCCGCAAGGCTCAGTTCCTGCAGAGCCAGTAAGTAAACAAACTGGAATGGCCCAGTAGCAGCTTTCTTAGAGTGGGTCTGCAGACCACTTTGAGAAACACTGCTTTAAAATGATTGTTAGAAGCAGACTGAGAGTCAATTAGATCAGTGTTTCTCAAACTGTGCTCCGCAGAGCCCCGGGGCTCCGCGAGACATCTCCAGGGGCTCCGCGAGGTTGACAAACTGGAAACATTGATAGGTACAACACATACAATCAGTGGACCACTGGGGCTCCACATAAATTTTTATACATGTAAAGGGCTCCAGAGCCCAAAAAGTTTGAGAACCGCTGAATTAGATTATTAACAAGCAAAGATCTAATGACCATTAGTTTGAGTGAAACCTGCAAAAGAAAAGTATTGCCAATCTCTGCCAACACAGGGCCCCAGCGTGATGTTACCACCTGTTACAGGCATAGCTGCCTAGCACAAGGAGACCCATGATGAACTAACGAGGCCAAAACTCAAGCACACAAGATATTGTGAGGGCCCCTCATATACAGGTGCAGATCCTGAACTAGTGAAAACTGTCATCATTCTGTGAAAATCAGAGGAGCTCTGACAGTTTACACCAGTTGCATCTATGACCCCTGTGCTTAAATCTGGTACACGTAACATGCATTTAGCTCCAGTATAGATAGGGCTTTCATTCCATTTTCCTTAACAGATCTCTTATTTTTCCTGAGTCTTTCTTACATTTCTTATGAATAATGGAAACTTTGGATTTCCTAAAAACTGAAATCGATGGACATCTCTATTTTCATAAAAAGATAAACATCTTTGTCTAAAAGGAGAGAAATATTTTTGGACTAGTCCACTGGACCATGGTTTGTTTATGTTGGTATTGAGGATGGAGTAATTTTATCACCCTGATCCCACAACTCAGATCAAATATATTCAGCTTTAGTTTGTTGATTCCAATAACAAATTAATCAATGGCAATCTCATCTCTGCAACAGCTTATTCTGTCAAGCACAACCTTTTCTTGATTCACTGGCAGGACAAAGTTGTCTATTTGAAAGGGAGATAGCTGAAATGCGTTATCCATCTGACAAGCCACTCTGTTTCACCAGGGTGTGGAGGTGCTATTCTGTATTAGCATGATGCGCATTGCAATGCATGAGCTTGAGTTGTTCTTTGCACTGAAAAGTCCTTGCATTACCCTCTGTCTCCTATGTTCAGTTACTCCAAAGAGCTGCTGGCAACATTATTTTGTTCCTCAACTGCCACTTCGTTGGTATGCTGCTGCTAAGTTGGGGTATGTCTACTCTCCAGAGTTTTTTCGGAAAAACAGCTGTTTTTCCGAAAAAAAATTCAATTACATCCACACTGCAATCGCATTCTTCCGAAAGAGCAGAGGGTTTTTTCCAACATTGGTAATCCTCATTCTACGGAGAAGAAGCCTTTTTCCAAAAGAGCTCTTTTGGAAAAAGGTGTGTGTGGATAGGGAAGAAGGAGTTCTTTTGAAAGAAGAGGAAAGAGGAAAAAGCACAGGTGCCTGGTGGCCACTCCGTCCATATTAATCACAGCTGAAATGCGAGATAGCATCCATTCAGTGTGGACGCTATCTTTCAAAAAAAAACAGATAGCTTTTTCAATGCTCTTTTGCAGTGTGGATGCTCTCTTTCGGAAGAAGTTTTTCCGGAAGATCTCTTCCAGAAAAGCTTTTTCTGAAAGAAGTCTGCAGTCTAGATATAGCTTTGGGTAGCACTGTTCTCACTGAATTGGGACATAAAAAAGGTCTATGATTAGGTTTTCTATGAAATGTAGATGTGACAAGATTTATCCAATCCATGTAGCCCCCCACTAATTTAACATAATTTAAATCTCTTATTTCCTACCATATAATTATAATACATTAAGCTGTTTCACAGATACTAAATATGAAGGTGTACCAGCACTAAAGTATTTCTCACCCTAATGTTATCAAGTCTGTAATATTTTAACAGAACAGAAGATCTAAATGCAAATTTTCATTCTTTTTGTATAACATTTATGCAATAAAGAATGAGTTGAGTACCTGATTTTTAATTTGTGGCTAGCTAGGAATAGTAAAGCATGAGCTGCAGAAGAAAAGCATTAATCTCTCAATCTAGCTAAGAAATGAAATGTCACATAGAGCAAGTTGTTCCTCACTGGTGCTTTCCCAGCATAACTTTTTTTCAGGAGATTCTACATAAGAAGAAAAAAAGATAATACTTTGATTATATTAGAATTCATGAAAGACTATATGCGTACTGTAATCTCAGTTATATTCTGTATTTGGAATATGATGCATTGTATATTACTTCTCTCTTTTATATACTAATTTAAAATAATTCTGGAAGGTTTTTAGAACATGTTTATATTAACTTTATCATATAAAACATTAAAATAATTCTAATTGGGGCATATTTTTCCTATGCTTTTATTTCTAATTTTGCTTTAAAAAATAGCCATAGCAACCAAGATGACATTATGGTAACTGAAGCTGCTTTTTTGTATGTATATATGCATGCGTGGGGATGCACGCACATTCAAGTGTATGTATTAAAAAAACGTGATTACTTAGCTACATTTACTCATGCGGTTGGCACCAATTAGTATGGCTTTTGCCCTATTTTGAGTACCAAAGGGGGACTGGAGTGATCTGAAGACTCCATGTGGGTCTTTCACAATGGGGTGAATTTCACTCATAGGGAATAATTAATGTTCTTTGTTATGTGCATTTTTAAAAGGAGCCATGATCTCTAGGTAATATTAAAGCCTTCAGGGACCTGATCCTGTTTTCTTTATTCAAACCAAGGTCCCATTCACTTTGGAAGTTTTGCCTGAGACGTGATTCTGGGATCTGGACCCAGAAAGAGTTAATAACAGTGAAGTAGGAAAGCTGGCAGATAATGCAGCTGTGTGTTTTATTAAAATCATATTAAAAAGATGTTTCAACAAATTTTAGTTACAAAATATAATGTACTCACATATTGTTGGTGCTCCATGTATGGAACTTCCATTTACTTCAATATGAGGTCTGTGCTCAGAAATGCTGCAAAATCAAGCCCAATGTCTATATTTTGAGGGTCCTACAAGCCCACTGAAGGTAATGAGGTTTTCCACTGAACTCAGTAGACTTTAGGTGAAGCCCTAGTAAGGGGTGATTTGATGATGTAAAGTACAAAGAGTAGGCTTCAGTTCATCAGAAATTAGATACAATTTCAATATTACATTTTTTGCTAGTAATTGCATTTTTTATCTACATCCTGAGAACCAGAAATAAAAACAGACATTCTCCAAACCAAAACTATTTAAGACCCTGGTCTGTGAGTTTGAGACCCCCTGAATTAGAGTGTCCAGTTGAGAATAAGCAACTTCTTTTGTGTAAATGTACAATTGGTCAGACAGCACATACAGATGTGGATATCTGGTTTTCAGATAATTTATTATTTAGTCTAGGGAACAGCTAGATTTTTGGGAAAGATAACACAAACTTTCAGAGCAAGTTTCTCATTCGACAAAGAATGAAGTTATCCACATTGCCTGCTTGGTTACTTTCATCTCACAAAGAGAAAATTAGATAGATGGATATTTGACCTATGTTGACAGAAAAAAACCTTTTATTTTAGGAGATGGAGCTGTTCCCTGTTGCATAAAAAAAGCCTCCGCCTGAGCTTACTTGATTTATATACATGGATTTTCTGAAACTACACTAAACTGTAAGGTCTAAGGTTTTAAACTGCAACTCATTGTGATCTTTGTCAAACTTTGTAATCTGTGTAACTCTCAGAAACTTACTTTAAGCTGCAACTTTGTAATCTTTGTAACTCTCAGCCACTTTGTTTGTAACTTTCCCTAAGCTGCATTCTCCCCTGAGTGAATGGAGAAAGAGTGTGAGAGTGTGTCTGAAGAAGGCTTGGAACAATGGCGCACATTTCAATGAGTCATCACAGTCTGGGCATGCTCCCTGCTGGATAAAGGGAAGTCTGGGCATGCTCCCTGATGACGAGGTGAATGAGTCACAGGAGCCATTCAGACACTATATAAAGAGAAGGAGCACATGTGAGACTCTCTCTTTTTCCTTCCCCTGCTCCTGAGAAGCTCCTCTTCAGTGTCTCTCCTCCTGACCAGCTTCCCCAGCCATGATGAGCAGACAGACCCTCCAGGATCCACATGCCTTGGCTCCTTCTGCAACCCATATGTCTGTGTGAGTGCCTGAGGGCAGGAATGAATGGGTGTGAATGACTGAGTGAATGAATGGAGGGGTGTGTGATTGCTTGCTTGTCTGCGTGTGTGTGTGCGCGTGTGTGTGTGTGAGAGAGAGAGTTCTATCTTCTTTAGTTTAAACCTTTGGTGGCTGCTTTCTCCTCTTTAGTCTTACCTAATGGAAATAAACCCATACTAGTGTAACCCTGGGTGGTCTCCAGTGAGAATATTTTTGGGGTAACATTCCCCAAAAAGTGAAAGCCATTTAGAAGTTAGCATCCGGAGAGAAAACAGCAGGTTTGTAATGTTCCTGTCATCTCTTTCCACCATCAATCTCATTGGCATGTTTTCTAAATACATTTTAGAAAAAGCATGAAGCACTTAAAATTGGTTATTCTAAAGACGGTCCTTTCTTTATAATACTACCGTCACCAGTACCAAAACTGTGTTCTGAAAATATGCAGGAAGCAAAATATATAATATATTGCCTAAAAAATTGTTTTGAGGATCTTGCCTGAGAGCTGTAGACTTCATCATGGAAATAGGTATTCACTGTTATTGAAATAGATTGAATTTTAGTATTGTTACTGTCAGTGTGATTTTTACAGTTTCTGCAGTCTCTGTGCAATACAAGCCCTTCAGAGATCTGTGTCTGATGGCGAATAAAGTCCAGTATCAATTCAGATTAGACATGGGTGAAGTAATATTTATTTGTAATATATTGTTTTTTTTCCATTAATTATAGAATTATGGTCAACTTAGAATTCAGGTTTTCTCCCACTGTGACTGCAGGAAGACATCATCTTTCAGGTTCACTTCACTTTTGTTGTCATTAATGCAAATATTAATTAATCCACAAAATGATGTAAACATTAATTAACTCTACAATGTTCATTTTGGTACCACTTCCATTAATTTGATTTTTCTGTATATTGATCCTAAGTGCAACCCTTAAATATTCTCACCAACATAACCATCATTCACAAAGTAATTGTAATATAAGGGGTCTGCAAAAGAGGGTCTATAATAATAGTGCCATTGGTGGATATCACGTCACAGTCTTGTAATGTATTTAAATCTTCACAAAACCCCTGCAGGGATAGAGGGGACTTCACTTCTTCCACAAACTGAGGAGCAGTGCTCCACAGCAGCTGTGTTTGTGTCTAAGGCAGGGGTGGCCAACCCAAGGCTCTCGAGCCACATGCAGCTCTTTGCTCAAAGAAATGCGGCTCTTACTAATTCGAAGCCGCACGCCTGGACTGCTCATGGCTGCTCTGCGCACGTGCCCCAGCGCCTGGAGGGAGAAGCGCATAGCTGTGGTTGCAGCGGCTCCGGTGAGACCCAGACATTGGGTTAGAATGGGGGGTGGTGTGTCTGGCTCTGGGGGAGAGGGATTGGGTTAGAGACAGGGGCTGGGGGTGCCTAGCTCTGGGGGAGGAGGGAGGGCATTAGATTAGAGCAGGAGGGCTGGGGGGTGCCTGGCCCTGGGGGATGGGTGGCTGCATTGGGTTAGGGCTGAAGCACCTTAAACTCAAAGTCTTCATGGATACAGAATAAGGCAGCTAACTCAGATGTCATATTTAAATTTCAGGGCAAAAAAAGAATCAGCATGTACCTGGTTTACACTGTGTTTCTTTAAAGAAAATTCAAAGGCTATTGTTTGCCAGTATGAAGCAATTATTCTGAGATATGAGTCTCTCCCTTATTGTTTTTGAACCTCTCATATTTGCAGTCTGGGATATACCTGAATTTTTAGAATATAAAAAAGCCATAATCTTCATAAGTAAAAAAAAATGAGGAAACCATACCAGAGATCAACAAGCTGCAGTGAAACAGGCACTTCAAATTGTGTTAATTTACTACTCAGTTCAGTTTAATTTTAAAAAACTCACAGGACATAATAGGGCAGTAGTGTTAAATTTAAAATACATTGTGGGGATGCTTATTTTTAGTGTGAGAATATTACTGTATTTTCAAAGGGTTTTTTTTAATTTGATGTTTGTTCCTTGTCAAGTTCTCTGAAGATGAATGGACCGGCCGTGAATTTTTTAAGTGATTAGAGACATTTTTATTGGTTTTTGTCTGAAATGTCCTGTAATGTTATTTTTATCACTACATGTTGTGTACTATATCCAGGGCTTGACAAGCAGCGGCGAGCCCTGCTCACCAGCCGTGCGGTTTGGCACGCTGCGCATGCGCAGACCGCGCTGCGCGGCTGCACCGGGCTAAAATCTACTCGCCACGGGCGAGTAGATTGCCCTAATTGTTGAGCCCTGACTATATCTATCTATCAATATTTATAGATATATAAACATAAATATATAATACATGGCTCTTTGCACTCTATGCACAGCTATTTTGGCTCTTAGTCTCTAATTGGTTGGCCACCCCTGGTCTAGGGGACAGCTGGGAAGGTAGGGAGCAAGAGGAGATTTTTCTGATTCGTAAGTAAAACCATTCCTAGTCCTCTCCACCCATAGACAGTGCTACTGTGATTTCCTAGAGAAGTGCAGATTTTAAAAAACCACACTATAACTACTATATTTTGGGGAAAAAAAAGTACCTGAAGGTACAGTCTATTCCCGTAGTTCTCAAACTGTGGGCCACTGTGGCCAATCACCACACATCTGCGGCTCATGTGACATCCTCAGGTCCATGCAGGAAGTACTGGATGCAGACCATATATAATATATTGTGGGCCACGTATGCAGCCCACAATGGTAACTAGAGTGAGAATCACTGAAACTTCTTCTATCATATAGTGTAATACAGAAGGATGGTTCTCAGATAATTTCTGTCCACGCTGCTTGGCAAACAATGATAAGAATAACATATAAAGCAAAAGAGAATGTTAAAAAATTCAAAACATAATCTGCTTACTATGGCTATAGTTCCAAGGACCTCAAAGCATTCTGCAAACATTAATTAATAAACCCTCATGCCAGACAGTCAATCATTGAAAGTCAGATATATGAAAAGTGCCTAGTACATCATATTTATATACATTCTAGATAACTTTTAGAATTCAATGAATTTTTTGAATGAAAAAGGTTTTTGTCAAATGGCCTTATTTATTTCACTTAGCAATTAAAAAAACCTCTACAGTTTTTAAAGTCAAATGATACTTGTAATTTTAAATATTTAAAAATATTGATTAAAACAACCAAATTTTGGGGAAAATGGGGAAAGTATCAAAACTGGATCTATAATTCTTCAAAACTAAAACTGTGAAAATTGTGGCTCTCCATGTGCAATTTCAAAGTTGCAGTTTCAAACTAAATTAGTTTTGTTTTATCCCCTGAATTGCAATTGAAATGAACAGCGGTGCTGCTGGCATGGGCAGCGGGTATAATAAGCCCATTATTAAGACAGGCTGTGGCCCCACCCACAGTCTGCCCAAGGCCCTGCCTCTTCAGGCCTCTTCCCTGAAGCTTGTGAAGCTTTAAGGTGGTGCAACCTGGTTTTGGAGTTCTTAACCAAGTAGTCCGGATAGTCATTTTATTGCACAGAATAAAAAGAAAATTCTCAGTGCTGCAAAAGAATTAATCTATATTAGTTTGATATGGCATTATTAATTGTCATGCCTGGACTGAGTTCAAACCCCTGTTCAGTTAATGGACTTCATGGAAAGTCTGATAAGCAAAGATCTCCAGATCAAAACAAAACAGAAATATGAAAGACCAAAAGATTTCAATACCTTTTCCTCTCCCCAAGTAAAAGAATCTTTTGACCAATCCCCTTAGCTTTATTCTCCCTCTATCCAGAAACAAAGGAATTGAATACAAAAGAATTGAATTTAAATGAGAAAGAGCTTTTATTTATGTGAAAGTGTTTCAGGCCTGCAAAGATGTTCCTCCAAACTACTCCAAACCTATAAGCAATGAATGGATATGCATGAATAATGAAATACCTTTCTCTCATTGGGGGATTCAAAATTCAGAGCCCCTTGCAGTTTATAAAACCCAGCTAAAACTTAATTAATTAATTATGCTTTTAACTAGATAACCAGCTGCTACCTGTTTCACAGTTATAAAGCATTCTGGGATGCCCTCATTAAGGGCTCTATATAAAATAATATCTGTCCACCCACAATTAAAGAATCAATCATGTTAAGTCCGTTTCTTATACGGCAGGGAAACATCACTAGCTTTCTTGTCGCTTAGTGCCCTTTTCCCCAAATTAGAAGACTTCAGATAATGTGTGCATTATCCACTTCAACACTAATCACTGTACTTAAAGGAGCTTTAAAGATCCCCCTCCCATGGCAGACATTTGTCAAAAGCAATGCTAAAAATAAAAACTTCAGAGGGGTAGTCGAGTTAGTCTGCAACTGGAAAAACTTAAAAACAACAAATCGTCTTGCAGCCCCTTAAAGACTAGCAAAACATGTAGATGGTATCATGAGCTTTCATGGGCACAACCTACTTCTTCAGATGAATGGAGATATTAAAGTTCTGGTTTCAAAATAAATAGGGGATGGGGTGCGGGAGAGAAGGGGAAAAAAAGGAAAGAAATAGTCAATTAGAGTCTCCACGCTACAGCTTCTCTATCAGCTCGATATAGCACAGAGACTCTAATCAACTATTTCTTTCCCTTTTTTTTTCTCCTTCTTCCCTCCCTCCCCCATCCCCTGTTTATTTTGAAACCGGACCTTTAATAACTCTATTATTCATCTGAAGAAGTGGTTTGTGCCCACAAAAGCTCATGATGCCATCTACATGTTTTGTTAGTCTTAAAATTAAAACAGGTATGAGCTAATATGACAGCAAAGAAGTAGAATAGATTGATAATAGAGACTACATTTCCAAAAATGGTCTGGTACTACTTGGAAAACTGAAAGAGCCAGTTCTAATAAGGCTTTGATCTTAACACCCTCAAATATATGCTTGTCATTCACCAAACCTGGGTTAGATACTCAGCTGGAGTCCATGAAACTGCTGATTTGTGGCCTCTCAGGATCAATGAAGACATGCCAATGTATGCCAGCGGAAGGTTTGGCCTCATTTCTCTAATGGGGAGCTTGATACATTTACCAAGCAGATGCGTGTTCTCAGTCATGTAAGGGTATTGCATTTACAGTGCAACCTCAGAATTAAGGACATTTTGGCAATGAAAGTTATTTGTAGCTATGAACAAAACATTATGGTTGTCCTTTCCAAAGTTTACAACTGAACATTGACTTAATACAGCTTTAAAACTTTTCTATGCAGAAGAAAAATGCTGCTTTTAAACCATTTTAAATGAAACCAGCACAAAAACAGTCTCCTTATCTTAACAAACCTTTTTTCCAACTTTCCCTTTTTTTATTAGTATACATTTAGCACAGTACTGTACTTTTTTTGTTTTAAGTCTCTGCTGCTGCCTGATTGCATTCTTCCAGTTCTAAATTAAGCATGTGGTTGACCGATAAGCTCATTTCACTCATGTTTCTAACTCTGAGGTTCCACTGTAATGTTAGAATAGATCTTTGATATAGACTTCATGAGAATCAGCTGCTAAACCTTCACTGTCAGCAGCTTTGTAATCATATTAGCTGAAGGCTTTGCATGTTTCAATGCAATCATCATCAGCCACAGAAATAAACAAACATACCAATATTCCCATTTAAAGTGAAGGGCAGTGGCAGAAAGGATCTTTACCCTTAAACTTGGAGACTTAGGTCACATCATCAGGAAGTCAAACTCTCTCTTCATACAAAGGGTGGGGGTGAGGAGAAGGATGCTGCAAAAACAAACTGCTTTCTATTCTGTAGTAATGCCTGAAAGAACTTGCACTGCAGTAATCCTAAATTCAGGGGCAATCTATTAAGAACTCAGCATTACCGATCCTGAGAATCAACTGATAAGCACATTTTTTCCCTTTTTTCTTTTTCTGTGTTAGTTAATCCTCTTAAAGATTGTACCAAGTAATGAAAGGGTGGGATGAAAGAGTCTTTTTTTATTGCTACCCCATAAACTGCTTGTGTAAATGTTTCATTAACACACTGCTTGACCAGTATTTAATTCTCCCTTCCCCCATTGTTATGGTGCTGCTGCAGCCTGCATGACTAAATGTGTGATTTACACATGTTTAAGAGAAACATTCCCACACTTGAATGCTGCACTATTCTTTGAGGGAAGAAGGGAGGGAGAAAACCCATTGTAGAGGACATTTTGGTGTACAGTTCTCTTTTTATATGTGCTTAAAAATATTACTTCCCACCACTCATCCGATTTGTTTTTATTTTCCCAAGTTTCCTCTAATATATGTTTTTCTCTCACAAGCACCCTTGGGCAAGCTGACGTTTATTAAGCATGATGGCTTTGAAGCAATATTTATATGTTTTTATTTTCTTAGAGGAAAAGGCAAAATGAATTCAGAGGAGACTTGCCCTTTTATACACCAGAGTACAAGCAATATGCTACCCTTTAAAATCTCTCTCTCCTATTGACCACTATCCTTGGATTTAAATTGCTGGGTGATGGCTTTTAGCATGTGTTTTGTATTTGAACCAAAGGGTGTCGTTTTCTTTATTGAATGAGGCATTTCATATTATTTCCCTCCAGTCATATGATTACAATCCTAATGTTCAATGTTCTGTGGCTAATCTTGTAAAGCCTGACAGTTTTCATTATCTTATTCAAACAAAAATATGACATTTTCCATATAATCATTATTTTTTTGTAGAAATAAATAAGATCTTTGTCATCTGTCTGTAATATGTACTTGATAGACTAGAGTAGCAGTAGCTGAGTGCTATTCAGTATACAGTACATGCATGTTATCAGTAATAGACATATGGGCACAGCCACCTCTGTTATACCAGTGCAAAAAGCCGAGTAACTCAACTGAAGTCAATGGAATTACCCTGTAGACTTCATTGGAGTAACTCTGGGTTTACATCAATGTAAATTGAGAATAGATTTGGCCCAGGATATGTGTACTTTGCATAAATACAAAATTTTAAAGAGAATAATATTTTAATTTAGTAATGAAAATGAAGAAGGGGAAAAGGTTTATTATTACAACCAACCTGTTGCTTTTTGTATGTGCACAACAGATCAGACTGTTTACCCTATTTGTATTTTGTTATAATGCTCTACATCTGAAATTAGAATTATAAATGGAAAATTGATTGACAATATATTTTCTATGCCTCAATCAAATATTTTTTTCAGACCTATTCTGTTACGTTAAGATTAATATTCAAGTTCTTTTGCTACAAGCTTTCAGTCACTGCAGTTAATATAAGTGCCACATTTAGTTTGGTATATACAAGCTTGTCTGATGCCATGACCATGATCAGGTCTCAAAGTGAATAGATTCATTTGGATCAACAGTCCCCCCAAGGGTAAATGCTAAAATGTATTCAACCTTAGTAAGAGCTGAAAACATCAATACCTTCATAAAGCCACTTTGATTTGTATTGACTAAGGTTGTGTGCTAATTCACATACATCATTGTTTACTTCACAGAGCTTTTAACATGGTATTTGATTTATAGAAATAGTGATTCAATTTCTACAAAGAAGTCGTAGAATAAGACCGCCCTCATATTCTTATTTCAGCTCTGAAATGCCAAAATGAAAGAGGACATCTGTTGTCACCATGCAAATATGCTTGTTCAATAAATGCTCATATGTACTACATTTTTTACTACCATAGTAACGGGTAATAGTAATGTATATCTGCCAGATAAGGTACAATCAATTATCTAAGCATGTCGCTAATGTGTTCACAGCAAAATCATTGATTTCTATCACAGCAGAAAGTGTTAAGTGAAATGCATTTCTCTCACACTCTCACACACCATTTCAATAACAAACTTGTAAGAAAAACATGGCAAAAACATAGCAAAAAGATCTGAAATATTATATATTCATTTATTTAATTAAGAAGCCACAATGAGTGATTCTCCACAGTAAACACTTGAGCACATTGCTAAACCCACATAAATAGCATACCAAGTCTCATGCAAATAATTGCAGCACTTACATTTGGTATGAGTTTAGAATTTTTGTTTGATGTTGCATCCAGTGCACATTTGAAAACATCTTGTGTAACTCATTAACTCTAAACAGCTAAAAACCAATGGTTTGAAACAAGAACTTAGTCAAACGTACATAAAGCAAATTTGAATTACTTTAAAAGTTTTAGTAACTTTTTCTACTAGATTCTTACAAGCAGATATAGACATGCACAACTTATGCTCCTACAAGAAATCCTACTGAATGAAACTAAGCATGTGATCAAAGTTACATAATATATAAATATTTGCAGAATGTGGCCATTTGCTATTTCATCAGACCTTGTCTTACAATGGGAATTTACCCGATTTATAGTCATTGGTGGCTACATCTGTGCAAACTCTAGAGTACATAAGAAAAGCACCCACTTCCACCAATGGAGTTTACTGCAAAGTCACTATTTGCATCTATAAAATTACTAGACTTTGCCTGTCTAGAGTAGGGTTTTATACTGAGGTAGTTACATTGTTTCTGTTCCCCAATTGCTATCATTGCAGCACAACTCAAAGTACACACATTCTCAGACTAAAGTTTTGCAGAAAGGAAAAATCTATATACTTCTGAGGAAATCAAAGTTAGATTTTTTAACTAAAATTGTGAAAGCCAAATTTTTCAATAGAATAAATATGAAAGAAACGAATTGGGAGGACAAGAAAGAGTGGCTGTTGAACAGCCACTTCATTGGGATTGCATTTTAGGGACTAAGCTTTTGCAACAATGATAACAATGAATCAGAATGAAGCAGAATTTTTTTGTGGCTACAAGAGAGTTCACATTTCCAGGAAAGATAAACTTAGAAAGCTTAGAGACACAGGACTCATCAGCATCTCACAGTTAATTAAAGGAATGAGTGGAAAGCATCAAGGCTTGCTCCCCTCTGCATGAATAATTCACTGCCTGTATCCATTATTAAAACCAGTTACTTCACCACAATGATATCCATCCTGAGATGGATTGGTCTCAGAAATGAGAGATAAATTGCAACAAGGCCTATAGCTATATTAATAAATTGAAATTAACATTTATTTGCTCATCTAATTAGAACTGTAGTTTTTTCCACATAGTGTAGTAATGCATTACCTTGTCAGCCAATACCTGGTGTAAGATATAATTAACAGGAGTGCTTTTTTTTCTAAGGTTCTGGGTTTTTTTTAATGTTCACCTGTTAATTTTGTTAATTTTAAACTATCCATTTTTAGCAACTGTGCTCTGCAGATTGTCTTGCTGGGGCTGATGAGATATAGGTATTTGAGGTACCAATATATAGTCGTAAATCGGCAAATAAAATATGCTTACATAACACAATCCACTTTAGTAAATTATCTTTACTAAAGGTATCATTTGTAATTTTGATTTTGAGTAATATCTGAAGACATTAATCATTATTTCAAAGCTTTGGTTGCTATCCCACCCACTAAGACAAAGAAATGAAGAATTTTGGTAATGTTAATTCATTCTTTCCAATTATCTAACAGAATATTTGCCCGTATCAGAGATGGAAGATGTATATAAATTGCCATACCATCCCTGGCCTATTTTCAGTCTGTGGGAGTAGTATAACTGTTATAAGAATATGCGTGTGTATCTCTGGGTGCGTGAAAAAATTTGATTTATCTTTCTACTGCCTCCTGCGCAAATGAGAGAAGAGCTCCAAAATACTAGCTGGTATTTGCATTGAGCTTCTTGATTTGTGCTTAATATTGCTCATCTTTGTTACCTCAGGCACATGTCTGCTGATGGAAACAAAAATAGGAGCAAACAGTCATGAAAGTAGTTTGGAAAGTAGGGGGAGGGAATTGTCCACCCAAACTGCAAGCATCAGGCAAGCAGGGAATTTGCCTCCCTGGGCTAGGTCCCACTGGCCTTACTTGAGCTACCCCCACCCTCCAAGTACAGAAGCGGAACAATACTTATTCAGAGGCTCTCAGGGTATGTTTACACAGCAGGGCTAAAGTTGTAATAAGCCGTGCAGCTTCAGCTACGTCACTTGAATCGCTTATAACGAAATAGCTTATTTCAGTTTTTGGCGCTGTCTACAAAGCAGGACACTCTTCCTTCGATTTCCCTTACTCCTCATGAAATGAGGGTTACAGGAGTTGGAGTAAGAAGTCCTCCATCTTGACATTATTTCGAAATAATGGCTTGCTGTGTAGACACACTCTTTGTTATTTCAGAATAACATCAGTTATTCCGAAATAACGCTGCTGGGTAGACAGCCTTAGAGTTGAAACCACCACCACATCTAAACCTGCACAGAATAGCAAACCTATAAAGACCTTGAACTTGATGTGGGAAAAGATAAAAAGTGAACAGATTGGAGGAGAGGTTGACAGGGTCAAATCATCAGCAGAGAAATGTTGCTTTGGACCGATGGGAAGGGAGGAGACAGAGAGGCCTGTCTCCCCTCCAATACTGAACTGTTGCTGACCACAGGTGTCAAAACAACAGGTGAAGCCCCACCAGCTCTAACTCCAGTGGAGATGAAAGCATAGAACAGGACAAAAACATGTTCAGCACAGTTTCTGCTGTGTACATTGGGCCGATGGTAATCAGCACCCTGCATTTTGACAGCCATTTTCAGGCATGGGTCAATTTTTGTGATGTTGAAAAAACAGATGGATAGTGCAGGATGGTTTCTCTAGTCTACTCCAAGTAAGAGATGACCATGGAAAGAACCTTCCCAGACAACATGGTTTTATTCTCATCCCTAAGTTTACTTCCTTAAATAATGCCCTAGATAGCTCAAACTCATATGAAATAATTTCTACCTATAGATTTTCCGGTGCAGCATTGTCAATTAGAAATATTTTTATGAAATAAATATGGAGAGACACATGTTTTTTGCGGCATAGATTCTGAAATAATGGCAAAATGGTTTCAGAAGAATCATAAATCCATAGATATAAATCAGAAGCAGGGATTGAGTTTGAACTTGCAGTTGTTTTTATTTTCTGAATCCAAGCACATAAAAAAGATTTGAATGTGTAGCCTGCTTCCTCCAGGCATGCATTCATTCAGCATGTGAACATTTGGCTTGTGTGCTTAAAGAAGTATGTCAAAACTGCTTTGTTAAATGAAACAAAACCAAAACAAAACAAAAAAACCAACCTCAGACTAAGTGACAAGACTTGGTTTAGTGAGCTAATCATATTTGTTCTTCTTGTAACCCAAGGATTTCCAGTAGAATTTAAATGGTGTTTCAAACACACGGTTAGTGATTTTATATGGTCACTGTCATTTTTCTTCTTCTGGGAATTCAATTTGTTTCTGTTATGCCAAGGTCACAGATTGGGGAATCTTAGTGAACATTATGTCTCTGCCTTTGTACTAATGCACTGACCCTTTACATCAAAGGAGAATTAATCCAATGTGCTGGCTCACCAAGTGATATTTAATTTCTTTTAAATGAATGACTGCAGGTTGCTGTCCTTAGTTTCCATCTGGACAAGCAGAAGCAACCCTTCTACCAAACAAAAACTTCATAAATGAATATTCAAGGAAAAGTATTACTTCATTGTCAGCTCTAATTGCTAGTTTTACCTTATTAGTAGAAGCTTTTCTGTAGCTGAGTCTGACACACATTTGTTTGCACACTGTTATTAGTCAAGACTCAGTGAAGTCTTGTAATTAACACCTCCACATTATCTCATGCAGTGAAAGCAAAGACAAAAACAGATGACTCACTTTGTTTCAGCTTTGCTCTTGTTTTCTGATATAGAAGTACTTAAGAAGAAGTGTAAGCTCATCAGAGTTACGTAGGGAGCCAACAGAAACCCATAAAAGAGATCCAAGGAAGCAGTGCCTGGAAGTTCATTAAGAACTAAACACTCAGGCCTGGTCTCTGCAGTTTTTGAACCAGTATAAACATGTCAGTATGGAATGTGATATTTTACTAAGAAGCTGTACTTGTGCAAGCCCTAGTATGAATGTAGTTATAATGGTCTCTACAACTGTGTCCATAAGACAGGGATTGTACTGCTTTAGCTAAAATCATACACTTAAGTAATATAAATATTTATATCTAATAATCTAATATAAATATTTAAGCACGCTAGACATTTAAATCAGGATAAGTCCTGAAGGCTCACAATATACATTTACTCACTGGTCAGATTTCTAGCTTATCACGGACAGACCCTGAGCTTGACTCCATTACTGGAAAGGAGAAATGAAATATTCTGAATTAGTTATATTTTATCAGTGAGCTATAGAATGGTTTCACAACACCTGTAGGACCAGTAGATACACAGGTATGTATTCCCATGACAGAGCAAACTAGCAGTGACGAGTATCTAAAGAGAGGAAGATTCCCTTCAAAATGTACCTTGCCCACAGTAGAAGAGGAAAAGTTTGTTTTGTGATCCCATAGGAGATATATTTATGCCCTAAACTGAGATTTGATTATTGTTTTCATAGTCTCACATTGGAAGCTGAAAGTCACCTATCTGTTAGGTGGGATTGATCTTCAAAGTTATTTGACTCCTAAAATTCCAGTATGTAATCTGTCAAATCCAATAGGTTTCAAGACTGTTACACATTGCATTTTGTAAGTTGCCACTCCAGTATTGAGGGGTGGGTGGAAAAAAACAAGCTAAAATAGCTTCAGGAGTAAAGAGGAATTATGTAATGCAACAACACTGTAGCGTGTCAATTAACAAGTATTCCCAAAGCAATATGGAATTTGGTCATTAAATTATTATTGTACAGAACTTGCCTGAGTTAAATACTCAGATAATAAGCTTGTTTACAGGATGGAAGCTGGCCAAGAACTTTCAAAGAATTACCATGCACCAAATTTCCCAAACTCTAGAAATAACCTTTGGAAAGGCAAATGATTTAGAATGACAGAAATCTATGTGGATGCTATGCTTCATTGTAAATGGATGTTGCCATCATAATAGTGCTTTTTAGTTGATACATGTTGCATCATTATTGTTGTTATTGATCCAATAACCCCATGTGTTGTTGGTTTATTATTTTGCTCCTGAAGAAGAGCTATTTTAAATGATTAGGTTACAAATGTTGTTGTATTACCGTGATTTGAGAGAATTATTAAACATGGGTAGCTTCATTATTCAGATCCCAGAGGTGCTATATGGTATGACTCTATTAGTTAAATCTCTGTTGGAGCTAGCAGGCGCTTATGCATAACTAAGGCTATCTGTATTTTATCTCAATCCTAAAAATACTGCCACTAAATGTTTTCAAGCACTTGCCTTTGTGCATATTATGGCTGCACTGTATTGGTTTCTGCAGCGGAAAAATCAGGCACATAAAATATAATTTGTACACCGCAGGTTCTTAAGTTTTAGACCATAGCACAATGGACTTCTATGCTAAAATAGAAACGTAATGTTTTGTATCCTTTCATTGGGATTGCTAATAATAGCATTGCTTCACTATTTTGGAACTGGCCCAAAGTCTACAGCTATCCAAAGTGAAGTACACATTACAGTAACGTAATCACAATATTTCTCGGGGGCATAGGCAACATTTTTGCACACATTCATATTCTAGAATTGTTCATGAAGGAAATATTTCAGTACTTGTTTCAAAATAAGTGTGGTTTGTTTCTAGTCTGAAAGAGACAATATAAGAATCCCCATTAAGAAATTATTGACAAAGGACATTTTGTTCTTTATCTCGGGCTTTGTTTATATTGGGGATTACCCCGACTTCTGCAGTGCTTAAACAACAACCAGTGTAGCTGCATCAGGGCAAATCCAAAGAACAAAAAAGCCATGATTTGCACTTAGTTGAACTTACCCCAGTTTCAAGCAAATTGCCCCAGTTCAGATTGTAGTATTCCTCATATACTCTAGATGTGCTCATTACATGCAGATTACTGCGGGGAAGGGGCAAACCCTGGTTGTCCAGTTATTAAAACAGTGATCTGGAAGTCAAAAAACCAGGGTTGAAACCTGACTCCATTGAAGTCAAAGGTAAAACTCCCCATTGACTTCAATCAGGTCAGGATTTTAACCTTAGTTTGTAATCTTGATCTTTTGTCATTGAATTGTGTGACTTTGAACAAGTCATTTTACCTCTGATTTTACTACACCCTCTGTAAAGTGGGATAAATACATATCTTTTTTCCATAAAACACTTAGAGACAAAAAGTGCTGTACTGTATATGAGCCAAATATCTCTTATTCTGCTGAAAATATTGGCTGCTACTGTTCAATAGGGGAGCCCTTTTCCCACATATTTAATCACTATTAATATATAAATCATTTCATGCCATATTTTTAAAAGATATTTTGTTGATGCTAACAGATCTAAACAGTAATTTCAGAGATATTGGTTGTTACAAGCAGTTAACATCCATTTTGTTGGTTGACCTCCCAGGGAAGGTTAATGGTCTAAAATCTGCTCATTAAGTATGGTAACAAATGTTTTTTCTGGAAGGTTATTGCTGCCATAAACTCTAATCAATGGTTCATAGGCAGCAGCCTCTGGTTCAGTGTTCTGACTAATGAAGAATTAACTATTTCCAAACAGTTAATAAAGACTTTTCACCAATCTGCATGCAGAACATGATTTCCTTAGATTGTAATTAATGTCCCCTGGGTGCTAACTCCCTCGTCCCCAGATCAAGATTCCATACTGACACAGATGACAAGCCGTGAATATAATAACATTTCACTAGAGATTATTTAAATTGGCTATTTTAGCCGAACCAAACAAGTTCTAAAGAATAAGAAGTAGCGGTGAGTCTTTAATGAATCTTTGCATGCTGAATCATAGTGATGACCCTGCTTTGTCATGATGACTGAAAGTTTTACACTGGATCTTGCAAGCCAGACCTTGGAATCAGTTAATGAGCTACAAAGGGTTGTGGAGTGCTGTTTTGTTTTTAAGACTGAGCTGCTGTTGGTATAAGAAAAACAATAGAGAGCACTAATAAATATATGCTCCTAACAGCAAAAAAGAAAAAGGTACATCTAACCTTTCTAAATAGCCTGAGGGCAGTGTTTTGCTTTCCAATGAAAAGGTCATCTAGAATGAATTAAAGTTACTTTCCTGCTGAGGTCTAAGCATGTGGCTTCACTTTGAAGGCTAGAATAAACTTTCTCTTACTAATGTATCTTCGGGACATTGCTTTAAAGAAAGCACTGAAAAGCAATGAGTCACCACAACTCGGAAGAAATTGAGACAGATTTTCAATTTGCACGCAGAAGTAAAAATCCAAAATAATATCTTGCTACTTGCATTTAAATTTCTGAAATATAATAGTCAATTAATTCAAAATGAAAACTCAGATCACAAGATGGTTTTCCATTCTGTACCCTTTTTGTGAGATTTCATATCATGCAGGGCTTGTCCTTCTTCATAGTTGTTTTCATCGTCTTCCTTCACTAAATCCTCTGGGTGAAATCCTGATACCACTGCAGTCAGGGGCAAAACTACCATGGATTTCAATGTAGCTAGGATTTAATAGCTGCAGGGAAGACTGGGGAGGGGTAGAGTTCTGGAATGATCACTTGTGAATGCGAGGGAGGAGGTTTTTATAGGCCAGATAAAAAGGGGTATAATCAATCAGAGGAAAAGGAATATTTGGGCTGTAAGGAACAAGCCTGAGACTTGGAAGTTTTGTGTCCCTGACTATGTTGCTGTAATAGATGATTTAAGGTGATTTTGTTCCATGTATCTAACAAATAAAAAAGGACCACTTACAGTCATTAGCAATACATTGAATTCCTTTTTCATATAAACCAATTTTTAGAATTTGTGAACTAAAAGAGGAAATATATTTTATTCAGAACAAGCTCAATGTGTGCAACTATTTAGGAAAACTCCTTATCCTCATACTACTATGTGGACCACTACTACCACACATTAAGGTATATATGTGCCTCAGTTACTCTGCAGCATGAAATAAAGGCTGAGGCTCTATGAAAACCTGAAAAGTTTAAAAAAAAAAAAAAAAGGCAGGGGGAGAGATCCAAAATCTCTGAACTTTGAGATGATTCAGAACCCTAGCCAAAACCTGAATTTCCCAATAAAGCATTAACCCAAATTCTCAGATCCAAACTTCTTGAAAGGTTGAGATCTTGGAAACTCTTCGGCTTGGGTCCATCACCAGGAATCAGAACAGCTACACTTTAGGAATGTTTTATTTCACTTAGGGTTTGTTTGTTTTGTAAAAATAATTATATTCTCCAGCTCTATCATGTTGGGTAATTTATAATGGAACTTCTGTGAACAAGACTGGATCCTTCTTCCAAGGTTTCTCCTAATTATGGAGGGAGAGGGGGGAGAATGAGGCCTATTCTGACTTCCTGGGTGCAATCCAGACCAGTAAGGGGGCTACCTCACAGCTATCCATTTGGAAAACTTGGTGAGAAGCAAGCAAGCCTTTGGTAGGTTGAGAATAGCCATCTTACACAAATTAAAATGAAAATAATATGGCTTTGCCCTTTTGTGCTATGTAATATTTACAGCCTTCCAAACAGCAATTGGCCCCATCACCCCCTTCTCATGAGAAAATCCATGGGAGAGGAATAAAATCTCCAAAAGGTTCTCCTGCAGAGATGTCTCCTAAGATGTCCACTGGAGTAAGAGTGGGGATAGTATATTTTGTTTCTTTTCCTGTTGTTCATTCATAACCAAACCCAATGAATTGCCTCGGATCTGTAGTGCTCTTCTCAGCAGCTTTGGGTCACCCCTATTCCTAGTCATAATGCCTCCCTGGATCCCTGGGCATTAGAAATGAAATATAGCCAGACTGATTTCAATTTCTTCTCTGAGTTCTGTAGGGCCTAGTGTAAGTTATCTGCTCCTGCGCCACTAATTCCATCACTCCGTGCAATGGTGGATTCACAGACAGCCCTCCATCGGCGGATGCCACCTTTCTGCATGGCCAGGGGGGATCCCTGCATGGAGGCATCACCCCCACTGTGATCCCAGAGGTATGATCAGAGCCAATGTGTAGATAAACTTTAACTTCTATTTTTGCTAATTTCTTGGTTCAGTAAGTTCTGAAGTATAGAAAATTATTCTGACATGCATTTCTGAGGTTGGACTTTTAGACAGATTATTCTGTATGAAAAGAGAGAGGAAACACCAAGCAATGCTCAAAACAGAGAAGTAGGCAGCTATTAAATGTCTTTATCCAAAGTATTTTTGTTTTTAAATTTGCTTCTTCATAAAAGTGCATGTTCATGTGTGTGTGTGTGTGTGTGTGTGTGTGTGTGTGTTACTTGGAAGCGTCCCTCTGTTGCCGTTAGATTCCACAGGAGGGTTCCAGCTTGTAAAGGTTAGCCATGCAGAAATCCAGGCTTTGTGCATTTTTGCAAAGGTCACACTGCTCAGCAGTTCTGGAAAGACAACTGGAAAGGGTTATAGTTACTACCCAATGATTGAACCATGGCTCTGGGTTTCATTGCCTTTAAGAATACTGCCACAATCACTGGTTGTGTCACCAAGAGATAAAGAGGCTGCTCAGTCACTTGAAATTCAATTTGTACATTACTCAAATCTACCCCACCTCTTTCCTTCACGGTGCCTAGCAGCAGCTTGCTGGCACTCTGCATTTCAAATGCCTGAGCTGCAGGAAGCAGTTTAATAAATGGGATAGGTTTTGATTAATGTAACAAGCTGAAAATAGACAATGATGTAATGCATATCTCAGCAAGAACCACGGGCACAGATCAAATTTGTGTTCTAAAGGGAGACTGTTGCAGCAGAGAGTTCATCCAAAGAAGCATATGTTATGCTTCTATAACACCTTGAAGTTCAAAAACTACAACATATAAGATTTAGACCTGTAATCCTGTTATGTCTATAAGCATCCATGACAGGTGACTGCACAGTCATGAAGTTCAAGACTAGATTAAATAGACATTGACTGTGTTCAAGCAAGGACAGTCTGAGATTCACCACAGAGCTCTGATCTTATTTGGGAAGAAGAAATACTGCAAATATTTTTGGCTAATAGAAATATAGGTGAAGATGAGTCATTGTGGCATATGTAAAACAAAAGCCATAAATATTTCAACTAGTTGCTTGTAAACTTATAGTAGCTCATTGGCTTTTGTGAATATCACTCTTGTATGGATACGGGCCTGTGGGATAGGAAGTTTAATCTGCTTTGGACCCTATCCTGTCAGGCCCCGTACAAACAAAAATCACACTAATTTAGGATTTTATAGGATTTCATTAAGGTAATTCTTTAAGGTCACCTAACAAAGCAAATTAAAAATGTCGTTCTGCCTTCCGTCACTGTTTTAGACTGGTGTCAGAGCGTGTGATTATTTTATGTGATATGTAAAGAAGATATAATTAATGGTATATGCGCATACTTTTTTCTTCTGTTTGCTTGCTATATTAGAAATGTCTAAAATATTAGATCCTGACTTCCCTCCTTTCCCTTCAGTCTTTCTATTACAGGAAACTGAACTTGAGTGGCAGCACTGTCCAAAGAATGGGGAGGAGATTTCTGTGCAATATTCCCTTATTGAAATAGAGAAATCAAAACTGTTTCCTGCAGTGGTAAATGAAGAACTCAGAGACAGAAAACTCAGAAAAGGAAGGGATAATTTATAATTCTTCTTGCCCATTGTAAAAATAATGAGATTTAAATTCCACAATATGAAAAAAATGTTACTCATAATACACTGTCAAGGTATTTTTTTAAATTATTTCTTTTAGTGTTGGTTATATAACCCTTAGGAAGCCTGAAACCTGAAAGGGCCAGAACTGCAAATGTCTACATTAATGGATAGTTCCATTGCTATTTGCGTGGGTAAGTGTTGGCTGGCTGACTTCTAGGTGTAAGTAAATTGGCTTATCACTGTAGGGATTACAGTTGACCCACCAATGGAGAAAAGTGGTTTGAGAATATGTTCACATATAAAACTGTAAGATAAATTCATTTTATTGCTATTTGTACGATTGTATTAATTACTATCTTTGATTATTTTTATGATCAGTTTATTAATGAAAATGCTCGTGTGTCCCAGAGACATGAATTTAAGCACAACAATTTTTCATCTTAAAACTTGTACTGAGTGTTATTCATTAGTTGTCATTTTTTATATTAGTTAATTTCCAGTTTAAACAGTTTCACTCATTCTATCGGGGAACAGAATCAATAAAGTATTAATGTGGTGACCAGGCACATGCCATGAATAGCAAATAGTTTAACTGAATAGTTTGCAAACAAGCTGCAGGCTAAAATTTGGTGGCATAAAGGGTATTTTGTAGAAATCAGGATTAGTTTTTAAATGATTTTCAAACAGTAAAAAGAGCTGCCGTCATCAGATAATGTATGCACGATGAATAATTAAACCTACTCTAATAGGGATGCTGATGAAAGCTCAGATACTGGCAGGTTTTTGTTTAGTTCATTTTACAAATATATATTCTCTATCCTGGGCAGCAGCTTTTGTCTGCGACTTGCTTATGAGGGCCCACCTGGATGTAACTGACTACCTCAGATGGCTGACTAGTAAACAAGCACCCGGACCTAATAAAAGTTATCCAAGCTCTTTTACAGGAGACTCCAAAGAGAGAAAAAAGCCTCTGGTGGAGACGAGTTCATAGAGAAGCCTGAGCCAGTCGGCTGAGCCAAGGGCACTAGGAGCTGAGTTCCCTGGGTTGCCTTCTAGACAATATCTGTAGCCAGCAGGCAACAAAGAGGGCATGGCCTCTTCCAGGGGACCTCCAGACACTGACTACAATCCTGGTCTGGTTAGCATCATTAAGGTCCCTGGAAAAGAGTCACATTGGACAGACCTCCAAAGAAGGACATTACTCTGGTAGGGGTAAGAGGCCGAACACCAGGAGCAGAGACTGTTAATAAATGAGATCCTCCATCAGAAAGTGCTCTTTAGCATTGGGGTGGGGAATCTTTTTTGGCTGACCCACAGAAAAATCAGTCGGGCTGCCGCACACAAGTGAGGAGCAAAAACAAATAAACCAACCCTCATTGATGTGGCCTCCGACTGAGAAGGAGAAAGATATTCCCCACAATCCCATTACATACCAGAGCCTAGGAGGGCCCAGGCTAATAGACTGTGTGCTTCAGCCCAGGGTGGGGCAGCGGGAGGACTGGAACACCAGCATGGGCTTCCCAATTCTGGGGGGAAGAGCCCTGAGCCTCAGGGGCCAATTCCAGGGAAGCTGCAGGCCACATCCGGCCCCTGGGCCTTAGGTTCCCCACCCCTGCTTTAGCACTTAGCAATCTGTTTAGACTTGTTGATACCTTTGTTGAGGGGAAAATCAAGCAAGGGCTCATCTGCAAACTCTGCTGCAAAGGGGGTAGACTGGATGAGACTGTACAGGTGGCGGGTATGAGAGGCAAGGAGAGCAATGCATTCCCTGGGTCTTAGTACTCAACCCGTTCCCTCTTTCTATCCCTGTTCTGACTATTCCTAAAGGCTCAGGCTGTGTCTAGACTATGGAGTTTTTGGAAACGCGTCTGCTCTTCTGACATTTTTTGCGGAAGAGCAGACGCGTTCTTTCGGAAGCCCTGTCTTCCTCCTCCCACGAGGAAGACAGGCTCTTCCAAAAGAGGAGGTTTTTCCAAAATTTGGCCCAGTGTAGACAGGCCAAACTTCGGAAAAGCCTCTTCCAACAAAACTTCGGAAAAAGGTACTCAAATTGCAGAGCACAATTTGTGTACCTTTTGTGGAAAACAGGCAGCAGTCTAGACATAGCCTCACACAGCAGGTTGTTGCTTCTTGCAGAATGGTGGCTCTTCCCCTGGAAGTGGCTCTGTTAACTTAAAAGTGAAATGCCTTCCAGCTTTACTAGACACATTAGCATAATACTGAACCTGTGAAAGTGCTGGTGTTGTTAAATATCAGTAATATTGTTCATTTGTATTGAACGAACAGTGTGGTGGGTGTTTGAAGACTGTTATGAAATGCATTGTTACATGTTTAATACTAGGATGAGATGACTTTTTAATGTTTACATTCTTATTCTGCAAATAACTGGATAATTACTTAACAGCAAAATTTCTAAAATTAATCCACTTCTTTAACTAAATGGGCTTAATCTACTAATATAAAAGGAAGCTAAAAAACCTAAGCTATTTTCCCTTTGCCTACTAACTGATATTGTCTGTTATATTCTTGAGTATGTAAGAGTAAGTTCTGCATATCGTTATGATTATTTATTCTAATTGTATCTGATACATTGCAGTCTTTTGCTGATGTACACAAGGCTTGCTGCCATCTGAATCTCAGGTAACACAGACTGGTTAGAGGGTTCCGTTTATATATTTCATCTGAAATGCTTCAGTTTGGTTTGATATTTCTCTGTAAGTGTGTCAAGACTACAACATCATGGTAATAATAAATATAATGATATGTATTTATCAAACTGTCAAATGACACATTTTACTGCAATTCTTTCTGTCCCTGTCTACTACCTTTCCTATATTTTTCTCAGTGCTCCAGTAAATATTACCTATTTATTTCATGTTTCCAATATGGTTGTAGCCATGTCAGTCCCAGGATATTAGAGAGACAAAGGGGGAAAGGTAATATCTTTTATTGGACCAACTTCAAAATTTTGAAGCCTCAAACTCTAATAAAACCAAGAGAGCTTCTTTCCTTCTACCTCCCCCCCACCATTCTACATGCTCTGCTGCCTGCCTTCACATATGTTTTAAAAGCAGACTGTTATCTTAATCATGCTAATATTCTGAGAAACTGCCTACTATTGTACCAGCATAATGTTGATCTGCAAGTGTTACGTCCTATTGCAACAGCCACCTGATTCAATTACAGTACATATATAAGATGGTTTCAACATGGTAAATCTGATCTCAGAGTGGATATATTAAATGTCAGCCTATACTTAATCAGGTCAGGGCCTGTTTATTGTCAAGTAGCAGTCAGTGTTTACTACACAACATATCAGTCCCATTCTATCTTTCAATGTCAATTCATTCCTCTGAGTTTCAGTCCAGGAAAAACAATATACATTTTCATTAAAGAAAACACTGTATTATGACAGCACTAAATGAATCATCTGAAATCACTTTTAAAATACTTAATTTATTTCCTGCAGTTGGGTGGCTGAATGTTACAAAAATACTTTCACTAACAAGAAATCTATCTATCTATCTATCTATCATGAGCCCTTCTGTTAATACTTAGCCCCATTTATGTCTTTAATAAAAAAGGCAAATAAATTGACTAACTAGCATAGCATAACAAAAAGTCCATCATAGTGGAAGATAATATTTTCCTGGAGTGATTCATATTCACACTTCTGTGTGTGAGACTTTCATATATTTGGTGATATTATGAAATGACATGGAAGAAAAAGCAATCCAGTTTAGCCTTGAGCAAACATGTAAGTGATAGAAGAACAGTGCATATGCAAAGACTTTTTCTTCTTCCAAAAGGGACCTTTTATTTATTTATTTAATAGCTTAAGCTAAGGCTAGAGAGGTACTGCATTATAAGAAGTTGGGTAGCAAACATGTTGTGCAATCGAATGACTTGAATAACAAAATCCCCTGCAGAGTGTTTCAGAGCTAACTGCATTTGCACTCTGCAAGGAGATCAATGCTTCACCCTCATTGATTTTCTTCAGTTGCAGAACAAGGATTATGCACAATGTGAAACTGTATTCCCAGACTTATCCAGTCTGATTTCCTAGGCAGCACTAAAAAGGCATGGTGCAGTACTTGTAAACATAAGATTACAAAAGTATAAGGTATCACATTTGTTTTCCTAATGTTGCATGCAAAGCAGATGCCCAAAAAATGTATGATGTGATCCATTACAAAAAATATTATACAGATGATAAGCAGATGAGGGTGTAGGGTGGACAAAGAGCTTCCAAATACTATAAATATGTAGAGATGCCAAAGTTAGAAATGGAAATGCATGGCATAGACTCATTTAAATCCCAAGACATGTTAAAATATATTCTATTTTCCCTTTCTAGGAGCCTTGAGATTTAAAGTAAAAACATAAAAAAGAAATAATTTCTTCCAAAACTTCAGAGTCAGAATGTAATACATCTTCAGAACTTGAAATAACCTTGTAATTTACAATGTATGCCAGTTTTCAAAAAGTAGTAATTACGGCAAAATATATCAATGTAAAATGACAGCTGACAGTAGCTTCACTGTGATCTACAATTTCCCCATGTGCCAACTTCGTACACATAAGCTATGGAAGGAATACCATCAAATGCTATTAAGTTATAATGTTCAAGCGAAGACAGGTGTGAATAAAATTAGGCTGGCTCAGAGTCTTCTTAAGCCTTACTATGTAGTCATGGTTGGACATAGCTAAAACAGCAAGAAGAGAGCAAGAAAAAATACCTCTAGAATCCTGACCAGAAGGAATTTCATGTTTCAACCTGTGCTTTCTGGATCAGGTGGAGAAGGGGAGCCATTCCTGGAACTTTCAAACTGCTTATGAAAACAGAGATCTTCCTACAAAGGCAAGATAATTGATCATACATCAGTCTTTCAAAGGTAATTTATTCAGAAAATGATGTTTTTGCATAGAGCATACTCCATTGTTTTGTTAATCTTTAAAGTGCTACCAGACTATTTGTTGTTTTTTAAGTTTTTCCCATTATTTAAAATCACAATCATACCTCTCTCTCTAGTTACCCATTCATACATGCCTACATACACACACAGAGTAGGACTCACTTTATGTAAGCAGGAGGTTTTAGATTGTTTAAAGTGAAGAGGCTTGGGTCGATACATATAGAGAATTAACAGCTTATACTACTAATATTTGAATATATAAATTGGCGAGGAGAATAATGGTACAGAACAGAGGCCATCCCTTTAACAGGGTTGCAGTCACCAAATTACTCATGCTCAGAAGCAAGAGTAAGAATAAAGAGAGGAACATGTAGTTAAGTCCCCTTATTTGCATGGTGCAGATCATGTTTAAGAATTCTCTTCTTAGACGTGCCCATTTTTAGTCCATGCCCTCACACTTTTTATTAAGAGAGAACAATCAAACAAGGTGTTTGAGATTTCCTTCTCATTAGCACAGAGCTACAATGGTGCCTATGGTTTAGTCACGCAGGGCCCAAGAGATTATAGGGGCCCAGCCTGATGGAATGGCACTCTGGCACTTAACCTGGCACATTGCCACTCGCTATCCTTCCAGCAAACACAAATTTTGACCCAAATTTAAGTGCTTGTGTGACTGGGTGCACCTGAATAGCAGTGCTGCTCAGTTTTGTCCCAGCCATCATGACATAGGGGTAACCAGACCAAACTGGTATGCCGCTGTCATCCCATGTACCAGGTTGCAATGCCACTCATCATTCAAATTTGGCCTGTGTTGTGTGAATGTGGAGTAGGAGATGAGAGCAAGTGGAGTTGCTGAGCAGCTGGGATTGTGAGAAACCAACCTAGCCCAGGTTCAGAGTGCAACCCTTAGCTGGGAGGGGTGACAGTCAGTGGCCAGAAAGAACCTGGGGGCAGTGGGAGAGAGGCTAGAAGGTGAGTTGTTGGTGGGCTATGAGATGAATGGAAAGTGTTGTGATACTGAGGGAGTGGAGTTGGGGCTGAGCATGTACGTCTTTGACTTCAGTGAGGCTTAAGTGTGTGCTTAAGTGCTTTCCTGAAATGGACCCTACAGGTCTGATCCAAAGCCCACTGAAATCACTGGGAGTCTTTTCCCTGATTTTTGTGAACTTATGATCAGGCCTTATTGCCCCGTAAAGCACTTTTGAACCTTATTTCTAAACAACTTATGTTCAGTATTAAAGTTGGATTTTAGAGCAGTGTGCTGACAATAATCTTGTTTCTGGCAAAGTTTATGTTTGTAGAACTTAGTATGCTTGATCCAAGCGAGAGTTATTTAAATAAATAAATATTGTAATGTAATTTGATAATAAGTAGGAGGATGCACGGAGAGAACTAACACCATTGTTTAACCTCAAAACTATGCTAATAAGTAGGGTGATAGACATGCAACTTGGAATAATGGAGCTGTTATTCTAGCCCAGTGGGGTTGTCTCGGGGGACCCATAAGTGGATTTGCCATGCCATGACTAAACATAGCTCCAGTAGTGTATTTTGCATAGCCTAAAGTATCTTGTTGCAGCATATCCTCACATTTATCAAACTAAATCACATTTAGAAGAAAATATATTCTTCCATTTGAGATAGGAGACAGCTGGGTATGTTATTTGCATACTATTTGTTTGCCTGCATGTAAAATTGATGAATATTCTAGAAATAACCTGTTTGAGAAAGGGATTATATCAACACAAGAGTTTCATTAATCTTCAGTGTGCCTTTTAAAAATGAAAATTATCCTGTTAGAGGAAAAACCATGAAGAATGCAAATACACACACACATATACACACAAAGATGTTTGTTTGAGCTGCAGTCGATTATTATGTGGAGCATGATTCTAAGAATATTTGAATGCCGTATAGGTTGAAGTCACCTATAGTTAGTCAACACTGAAAACTCAGTGCATTTCATTTCTGTTTACAACAACCATAACCTAGCAATAAAAGATCAAATACTTTTGGTACTGGGCTGAATTTATAAAAAGTACTCGATGTTCCCGTGAATCTCCTCTCAGTTACAGCTCATTAAAGGTGATTCTGTAAATACAAACATATGCTGAAAGGACTGTTTTTAAAGCAGAAATTATAAGACTGATGTTAAGTGATTTACACTTCAGTCTATCTTATTTGCACAGTTCTAAAAGCATGTGGTTATTAAATAGATAGATAGATAGATAGATAGATAGATAGATAGATATTTGTGCACTGTGTCTGTCCAATTATCTGTTGACCTTTTTCAGCACAGAACCATAGAATTAAAAAACTGAAAAGAACCAGTATTGACTTCCAGCTGTTCACAGTGGTACGATTTCAGAATGAAATAGATAAGCAAGAGGTTGCCATAGTGGTTTTATTTCCGATTACTGGCAGTTAGCTTTTCCAGCAGCACTCTTTTTTACAACTGGTGAAACTAGATGGGTGGGGGGAGAAGTCCCAAAGAAACCACACTCCTTTAAAAATAAAAAAAAATATTAAACATCTACTGACAGTTTTAGAATACTATGTGTGCATCATCCACCCATACCAGTTTTCCTATATGTTAAGCCATCATTTGGATGAGCTATAAAACTGAAGTTCTGATCACTCATGGCAATTAAAATTCTATAGTGTATTTCACTTTAGTAGGCTTGGAACCTCAGGGTCCTGGCCAGATTCCAAGTCAGATACAATGAAAACTATTACTAATAATTACAATTAGAGCCTGGTCCAATTTAGGTATTACCTAACAAGCGCAGGTTTCACTCTTCCTTGTTTCTTTAAATTTTTAATAAAATGTTTTCATTTATATAAAGTGCAGTACTCATTCCTTTAGACTTCCAACAGGCCATTGCGAATTGGAAGAACTGGTCCAGTGTTTGAAAGCTACTTGTAGTCATTTGTCGCTCTAAAGGCTCAACATTCATGAGTCGGACCTCTCTGATCGTGAGATGGGGTGGGGGGAGTGGATTTATTTTAAGCTCCCATCTGATTTTTTTACTCTGCTGGCTTATCTCACTCCTGTGTGATAGTGTAAAACTATCTGAATGACGATTGTTATGCTGCCTTATACCAGTTACCAACCACTTATTAACAAACTTGATTGGCCATGTGACCGGACAGCTTTTGAATCTGACACAACATATCAAAAATGGACATGAAAGGGAGTGGTTTATATCTGTGGTGTTAGTTGATATCTCAGCTGCCTACAATACAGTCAATCATTGCGGGCTCCTTGCCAAAGTACTAATGGTCACAAGGCTAATATAGACCATGTTGGAGTACAGAAGATTCTTCGTGAACTTTCATGGCAAATGGAGCTGCTAGGAATGACAGAAAAATGGCTTCTATCGAACTAATGTCTTGGCATCTGCATTACTTAACACCTACACAAACGATCAGCTGAGCTAGCTTAGCACAAGGTCCTTTATTGTCACAGATGAGCAGTGCATCATCACAGAGCACAAGGAGTTTGTCATAATAGAGAGCACTCCAGTGACTGCACTTAGCAGCTCAGACAAGAATTCTGCAGCCAAACAACCATGTGCAAAACTACATAAGATGCCAGTTAGTGCATTTCTTCTTGAAAACGGAGAAGCCAAATGTTAACTCAAAATTAGCTGGCTTGAGACAAAGCGTACACATTTCATGATTCCTGCATACCTCAGTGGCACTCTCAACCATACAGTCTCCTTTACAGCTCATGATAAGAAAACGGTTAGCATACGAAATAACGATGTCAGTAAACTGGTTACATCAAAAATGGGGGTGCAGGCCTGTCTACTCAATGATGAACAGCATTGGCACTTTGCTTCTCATCTGCTGAATACACCTATACAGTGTGGGCACGATTCTGTCATGCAAAACAGCTAAATCTTGTACTTAACACTGCCAGCCACTACAGTGCAAAATGCCTAAATCTACCTATGTCAAAATTCTCAGCATTATTGCTACTCCTGATACACACTGGGAATTTGCTTGGACAATCAAGCTCACACATCATTGTACAGATCTAATACATAAGATATATTATATAGCAGTGATGCTGCATCAACTGAAGTCGTGACAAAGTTTTTTTACAACAGTTAAAAACGCCTAACATCCTCACACAAAGGGTCAGCTGTGCCAAACAAGAATAGAGAATGATTCCATAGCCTGGGGACTCTGGCTCTCACCAGTCTAGAACCTGGTGCAGATAGTTCCTCAACTCTATTTTTGCTTTACTGTAGTTGGCAGATCTAGAATCAATATGAACAACTAGCTACATCACTGGCCCCAATTCCTGTGAATACAGCAGAGAGCCTCAAAAGATGAAGTGTCTCCTGCAATGCCTACTGCTTTGAGCACGAATGCACCGCCAGTAACCTGGTAGCGTTTAATAATTACATGTGCACAGATGTGGTGGGAAACTGAATGAAGAGATGAAAAAGGAGAAGGAGGAAGCTCCCCCCATTTGTGTGCAATCATTCAAGCTCAAAATTCTGTTTTAAATACATATACACACACACACACAGAGTCCAAACCAGTAGCTGTGCTTAGATGGGGGCCCCATTTACTTTATCTTATCCCCAGATGTGTGGGTAGCTGCAATTACTGAGAATTTCATGGTCAGTACAATCGTGATTAATAGGTGGCTGTAAGTACAGATTGGAGTGCAGTTATAGTCAATCCAAATTCCCCTTGTAGTTTCATTAAATAATGTTTCATTATTTACTTACTCACAACACCCCTGTTAATGCATCCCAGAATCATATTTGCTTTTTTTGCAACAGTGTCACACTGTTGACTCATGTTTAACTTGCGGTCCACTATGACCCCTAGATCCATTTCAGCAGTACTCCTTCCTATACAATCACTTCCCATTCTGTATGTGTAAAATGGATTGTTCTTTCCTAAGTGAAGTACTTTGCATTTGGAGACCCCTGCGATTCACGGAATCACTATTCGCAATCCCATGTGTTTGTGGGGGGGAGTCTCATGTCCCAGCTGGGGGAGGAAGGGATAGCAAGGGCCAGGAGCTGCGGGGAGTTCCTTGCAGCTCCCGACTCCTGCAGTGAATTCCCCGCAGCTCCTGGCCCCGCAGTGAGTTCAGGGGCCACAGGAAGCTGCAGCTCCCAGTATTCACAAATTTTGCCATTCACGGTGGTGCCAGGAACCCATCCACCACATATGACAAGGTTGTCCTGTATGTAGTTTGTGGTCTTGATAGTCAAAATATAAAAAGCCCAAAAAAGTGAACGCCATTGAGAATGCACGCACAGTTGAACATGCAGATCCATTATTCATATGTGGAAATGTCAGGTATCTAACAACCAAAAGAACTATCTCCAGTTCATCTCCATGCCAGGTTCATGAAGCTAGGCCAACTACTCAAATACCTTTAGACGAATGTTAATTTTTGTTTCAGTCTATCCTGTTCTTTTCCCTTTTATATCATTATCTGTTTATTGTAACTGAGCCAATTTTCAGACCACTTCATTAATTTCCCTGTACAGTTATAAAATAAATATCTTTATTTTCATCACAAAAACATGGAAGCATGTGTTAAATAGTACTTAGCTAGACTACAATATTTGAAGAAATAGCTCATCATCATTACAAGCTTTCATCTTGTAATGCATGAAAGTCCTGATTATTAAATGATACCAATATTTCATGCTTCTAAATTATAATCCAATACCTATATTTTATTAACAGTAATCTCAGGGATACAAATAGCTTTTGGCTTTAAAAGGCAGAAAAATAGCTTCTTACTAGTGTAGTGATCTCCAGTCTTAGGGATTGTCTGAGGAAATGATTCAACATAGGGAAGCTGCAAGGCTCACTAGTCAGAGTGCCATTTAATTCAAAGAACATCATTAGCACCCAGGAAACAATACTGTTCTTTAGATTTTAAAGCTTAAAAATGTTCTAAATGCTCTTGCAATGTTTAAATGGAAACATGGATAAAGTTACTTTTATTTATTTATTTATTTGGCCCAATGCACTGTGCATATCTGTAGCATTCTCAATGCAATTTTGAAAAAACAAAACATAACATTGTAATTAAACATGCCCAAATAGCGAACCTCTAAATTTTTCTACCCTATAAATCTCACCAAATCAGCCTCTCTTAAAACCTGAAAAACTCAAAAGACTACAGGAATGAAGGTCCATTCCTGCAATAACCCTTCTGCCAGGTGAAACCAGCAGCAGGCAGGGCCAGGTTCAGTATCTAGGGGCTCCTCTCCATCTAACACAGAATTGTCTCGAGCTTCCACCCAGTAACCTGGGAAACTCACACACCATCCCTGGGTGCCTCTGAGAGACAATGCTTCCCCACTCACAAGCATAGAGAATGAGCATAGAAAAGAAAGTTTTAGTGAAAGGGAGGGAAGAAACTTGGCTTCAATTTGGGAAAACACCATGGAGTTCATAAGCAAAAGCCATGAGTGAAAGTCCCACCACAAGTAGACTGGGCAATGTCCTTTCCTCTCAGGTTCTCAAGTCCAGCAATGTAAATGTCCCCTTCACATGCCCAGCCCTTCTCTGCACCCCACTCACAGTTGCTGCCCTTGGTCAGGGCAGACCCAGAGTTCAGAGGTGCATCTGCAAAGTTCACTTCTCATCCTGAGTGGGGAAAGTTAAAGAGACTTCTTATTCACACTGCTGGTCACTTGTCATCCACCGGCTTGCTGGTCTCTGCAACCGCTCTGTTGGCTGCTCATCATGCCTCTCCAACACCACCCTGCTGGCTGCTCATTACACTTTCTGCCGCCGCACTGCTGGTCACTTGTACAGCCGCAATGCTTCTGGCCGTCATTGCCGCCCTCCATCAGCTACCCTGCTGCCCACTTGCTGCTCCTGCCTACTTGTGGTGGATTTGGCTTTGGGAAAAAAACCCAGTGATTTCAGTTCTAAGTGATTTCTGCTGTTGGCCCAAAGCACAGTCCAACTATGAAAAATTTCAGCATCTGCTAGAGTACATTTAAAACAATAGGAGACTCCTAGCATTGTTACAGGCTGGGGACCAACCAGCTAAGTAGTAGTTCTGCAGAAAAGGACCTGGGGGTTACAGTGGATGAGAAGCTGGATATGAGTCAACAGTGTGTCCTTGTAGCCAAGAAGGCGAATGGCATATTAGGGTGCAGTAGGAGGAGCATTGCCAGCAGATCCAGAGAAGTGATTATTCCCCTTTATTCGGCTCTGGTGACGCCACATCTGGAGTATTGTGTCCAGTTCCGGGCCCCCCACTATAGAAAGGATGTGGACGCACTGGAGAGGGTCCAGCGGAGGGCAACCAAAATGATTAGGGGGCTGGAGCACATGACCTATGAGGAGAGGCTGAGAGAGTTGGGTCTGTTTAGTCTGCAGAAGTGAAGAGTGAGGGGGGATTTGATAGCAGCCTTCAACTTCCTGAAGGGAGGTTCCAAAGAGGATGGAGAAAGGCTGTTCACAGTAGTGATAGATGGCAGAATAAGGAACAAGGTCTCAAGTTGTGGTGGGAGAGGTCCAGGTTGGATATTAGGAAAAACTATTTCACTAGGAGAGTGGTGAAGCACTGGAATTGGTTACCTAGGGAAGTAGTGGAGTCTCCATCCCTACTGGTGTTTAAGTCTCGGCTTGACAAAGCCCTGGCTGGGTTGATTTAGTTGGGATTGGTCCTGCCTAGAGCAGGGGGCTGGACTTGATGACCTTCTGAGGTCTCTTCCAGCTCAATGGTTCTATGAGTCTATGATTATGGAGTTTATTTTAGCTCTACCATTGTGATGGTAGAAAAAACAGGTTGAACCCATCTTACAGCTAACACGTGAAAGGCACATAGCCTGCTTATTGAGAGTCCTACTCTCCCCTCTTATATTCACAGAACTCTGGAAGTGGAGCCCTTGTCCATCCATAGACTGACAGTGTCTCTCTCCTTCTGAGATGTGTTAAAGAGAGACTGATTTTTCTGCATTCCCACAATAATCGCAAGCATTGATGATCATTTTCACAGTTCCTGCATTTATATTAAAATAATTTGTGATCCCACAACAATCACATTTATTATAATGGGCAAAACACAATGGTATCAGTTGTACATCTAGCAAATCTAAGCAAAGAGGAATGAACTGTGTTTACATTAGACACACCCAGTGTCTCTCCCCACTTCCAGCTAGCTGTAAAGGACACTTTCCTTCAGATCCTGCTTACACTGCAAACATTTACCACCGTGCTAGCTTAGTTAAACAACTCACAGTGGACTGTATTATGCTCATTAGTGAATGTTGCCATAATGTACTCTGTATACTATGCATGAAATTATACCAAAAATATGTGACAAGACCTTGTGTTTTATTCAGCAAAGCATGCATTCTGAGGCAAGTGGGAATTATGACAATATATAGAATGTAAAATTCTATAATAAAGTTAAGTTGTATTTAAATATTTCTAAAAATGCACATTGTGAAAATACGTAAGCAATACAGTTATTTTCATGGTAGGACTTAGCAGGACTCTACAGGGGAGGAGACTTCTTGGCCTCTCTGATTGGCTAGGGAGCAGATGGCATGCACCAGAACCAGAAACTAAAGGGAACTAAAACAAAAATTTGTGGGGCCAGGAGGCTTTCAGAGTAGGCAGCAGAGTTCTTCTCTTGTGGTTTTTAGGAGGTCTTCCTGGCACTGCTTCTTCCTAGAAAGCTTGCTTCCAACAAGACTTCAGTCCTTCCTTTCTCCTACCTGTGGCTCTGGTAACAGGTGGCTCTTATCTTTACTGCTGTCTTAATTATGAAAGAACAAAATAATAAACAGAGAAGATGTAAGGAGGTTCTCTGTTTAGAAAGAAGGCAAAATAATAAACAGAGACACTGGAAGATGGCATGAAAATAGCCAATACGATTGACTTATGAAGTGAAAAGAGATTTCTATGATGTTTTGCCAAAAAGATTGATTATATGGCCATTATTATGACTGCAAAATCACATTATCTGAGGGTGCTTTCTTTAATAATAATGGAAGAATATGACACATTTTGCTCCACAGCATTGGGTGGGCAAGTAGAGAAGAGAGTGAGGTGGGGGAAGGAAGGGCTAGTCCTACATAAATTGGCATGCAATGTTAAGGGAGAAAAATACTCACATTTTCAAATTAGCTCCTGCTTTGAAGACAAAAGTCCACTATCTTGTGCTGTGGAGTTATTCAGATTAAACAGAAAAATTGGAGTTATGAACTAAATACAAGTTTAAAGTTCTTTCTGTGAAGGTGCATTAGACAGAACAGAGAAAGCCATAGAAACTTAAGACTGTTCCTGGGTGGGTGGAAAGAATGTTCTCACCTCTTAGCTTCACATCAAAAAGCACAGTGTATATTTTGATCTCTCAAGATTTTCTTGACTTCCAGAAAAATAACAGTGATCTCTTTGAATCTCTAAACTGCAATCTGGGTAAAAATGAAATGAATGTGCAGTTACATTTAATTTCTCATCTCTGTCTAACCTAAACATTCTAACCTTCCCTCTGTAATTGAGACATCTGAAGAACAGTGTCGAGGGAAAGCACCCAGTGTTGACTTTGCTGTTTGTTCTTTCAGTCATTTGGGTCTCAATGTGCAGATTCTTGCAGAATATAATTTTGAGTAGAACTTCAGAACAGTTTTCTGCATCTGTTCCTTCCATTCCCTTGAGCAGGCTACAAGTCTGACATGTTTTCAGTAGGAACTGTTCTGAGGATCATCTACCATGTCCTGGAAAGAGAAAGCATCTTTAAATAGTTTTAAGCTGATAGATCTGGGTACAGTGCCAAGTATTTCTCAGTCCTGTCAATTAGATTTACCATAGCAGTTGGCTTCAGCAGTGCTAGAATGCTGAGGGTTTTGTTTGTAGTTTATTTAATTATTTATTTCCTTCCCTAATTGCTTATGACTTTTTTGATTGCTGCAATTTGCACAGATTCTTCAAGGTTCAGCCAGAGATAAGAAGAGGCTTTGGATTCTGAATTCAGCATAAGAGTTTCTGCTATTTGGGGAAGAAAAATCTCAGGGGGTAGCTATGTTTAGTCTGTATCTGCAAAAACAACAAGGAAGTCCTGTGGCACCTTATCCAAGAGCTACTCTAGGGAGTTATTTTGAAATGACTCCATTTAATTTGAAATAACAAGTGGAGCATCCACATTACCAAGCCTGTTATTTTGAAATAAGGGGCTGGTTATTTTGATATAATAACTCCTGCTTTCTACAAGGAATAACACTTATTTTGAAATAGTTATTTTGAAATAGCAGTAGTGTGGATGCTCCACTGCTGCTATTTTGAAATAACTACTCCCCAAAGTCACTTAACGTAATTGTTCCCCAGTGCTTCCTGTGGCTCTAAGGTGAGGTAACACGTCCACATTGAGGATACTTCTATATTGCAATGTTATTTCAGGATACTGGAGTATCCCAAAATAGCTATCCTGCACCTTCACAGGAAGCCCATTGTTTCGGGCTCACTATTCCGATGTCCCTGTAAACCTCATTCTATGAAGAGTAAAGGCTGTTTCAGAAGAGTGCTTTATTTCGAAATGCTGAATTAAGCTATTTTGAAATAGCATAGAAATAAGATACGCAATTTGCGTAACTCAAATTGCATATCTTATTTTGAGTTACAGTGTGGTGTAGAGGCATCCTAAGGGAGCCTGCCTCAGACTAATTTTGAGGCTTCCCTCAGTGTAGTATGGACACACTATTTTGAAATAGTTATTTCTGGAGTTGATATTATTTTGAAACTAGCCAATTAGCCCGCCATAAGACAGGATTTTCAGGTCTCTCCTCCATGTCGGTCTTCTCTCCTGAGCCTCTGGTCTCTCATGCTCGCTCGCTCTCGCTCTCTCTCTCCTCCTCCTACTGCCTCCCCCTCTCTCTCTCTCAGCTCTCCTCCACCTTCTGCTTCTCTCTCCATCTCTCCCTTTTCTCTTCTCCTCCTCCTCCCGCCTCTCACTCTCTCTCTGCTCTCCTCTGTCTCTGTCGGGGATGCACGCTCATCCAGGTCCCTCCCCCTGGGCATGTACGTCACCGCCCCACCCCCCTTTGCTTCCCGCTGTGGCGCTCGGCTGACTTCTGCGCCGCTCAGCCGGGCTGCCGCGTGGGAGCAAGTGGCGCAAATGGCCTCTCTCTCTCTTCTCCTCCTACTGCCTCACCCTCTCTCTCTCAGCTCTCATCCGCCTCCTGCCTCTCTCTCTGTCTCTCTCTCTTTCTCTTCTCCCCCTTCCACCTCTCACTCTGTGTTTCTTTTCTCCTCCTCCTGCTGCATCTCTCTCACTCTCTCTCTCGCTGTCCTCTGCCTCCTCCGTTCTCCCCTCTGTCTCCTCCACGTCCTCTGTGTCTGCTCTGCTTTCCTCCTTTTGAATCTGGCACCCTTTCCTGACATCAGAGATGCACACTCGTCCAGGCCCCACGCCCTGGCTGTTCCCTCTGGGCGGTGCTGTTGCCTCCCGCCGTGGCGCTCGGCTGACTTCTGCGCCGCTCAGCCGGGCTGCCGTGTGGGAGCAAGCAGCGCAAGCAGCCGTTTGGGGTCCGCACTCCCCATGCAGCATGGGGGTGCTGCATGGGGAGCGCAGACCCCAAACGTCCGCTTGTGCTGCTTGCTCCTGCGCAGTGGCCCGGCTGAGCGGCGCAGAAGTCAGCTGAGCACCATGGCGGGAGGCAACAGCGCCGCCCAGAGGGAACAGCCAGCGTTTCAGCGTTACACAGTCACAGACATTGGGCTACTATAGGGTATGTCTACACTACAAAGTTAATTCGAACTAACAGCTGTTAGTTCGAATTAACTTTCATAGGCGCTACACACGCAAACCGCTAGTTCGAACTTAATTCGAACTAGCAGAGCACTTAATTCGAACTAGGTAAACCTCATTCTACGAGGACTAACGCCTAGTTCGAATTAAGTAGTTTGAATTAAGGGCTGTGTAGCCACTTAATTCGAACTAGTGGGAGGCTAGCCCTTCCCAGGTTGCCCTGGTGGCCACTCTGGGCCAAGCCAGGGAAACTCATCTGCCCCCCTCCCGGCCCCGGAGCCCTTAAAGGGCCACGGTCTGGCTACGGTGCCCGTGCCAGGTGCAAGCCTGCCAGCACCCAGCCAGCAGACCCTGCACCTGGCACAGCACGAGCCAGCCACCTGCTGCCACCCAGCCCTCCCCCTCTTCCCAGGACCAGGCTGGCGGCTCCCAGGAGCCTGCCCGGGGCCGCAAGAGGCGGACGCCTGCCTGGTCTAGTGCGGAGATCGTGGACCTCATCCAGGTTTGGGGGGAGGCCTCCAACGTCCACAATCTCCGCACTAGGCACAGGAAAGTGGCCGTCTAGGGCAGGATAGCTCCCAGCCTGGCCACCAAAGACCACATGCGAACCCAGGAGCAGGGTTGCATGAAAATCAAGTTGGTCCAGTGAGACCCCCAACCCTGAGCTTAGAACATAAGAATGGCCGTACTGGGTCAGACCAAAGGTCCATCTCGCCCAGTAGCCTGTCTGCCAACAGCGGCCAACACCAGGTACCCCGGAGGGGATGGACCAAAGACAATGGCCAAGCCATTTGTCTCGTGCCATCCATCTCCAGCCTTCCACAAACAGAGGCCAGGGATACCATTCCTATCCCCTGGTTAACAGCACTCCATGGACCCAACCTCCATGACTTTATCTAACTTCTCTTTAAACTCTGTTCTAGTTCTCACCTTCACAGCCTCCTGTGGCAAGGAGTTCCACAGGTTGACTATTTGCTTTGTGAAGAAGAACTTTCTTTTATTAGTTTGAAGCCTGCTACCCATTCATTTCATTTGGTGTCCTCTAGTCCTTCTATTATGGGAACTAATGAAGAACTTTTCTTTATGCACCCTCTCCACACCACTCATGATTTTATAGACCTCTATCATATCCCCCCTCAGTCTCCTTTTTTCTAAGCTGAAAAGTCCCAGTCTCTTTAGCCTCTCTTCATGTGGGACCAGTTCCAAACCCCTAATCATTTTAGTTGCCCTTTTCTGAACCCTTTCCAAGGCCAAAATATCTTTTTTGAGGTGAGGAGACCCCATCTCTACACAATACTGAAGATATGGCGTAACCATAGTTTTAGACTTCCCCTCCTCCTTTTTCCCCTGGCTTCCCCCTTCCAGCTCCCTCCTCCCAGGTTTCCACCTCCCCTCTCCCACCCTCTCTCTTCCCCTCTCCCACCTCCTTTTCCCAGTCTCCCCAGAAGTTAATCCCCCCCTCCCCACCCTCAGTTTTGTTAAATAAAGAGAGTTTCTATTTTTGAACACACGTGTCCTTTATTTTTTACATCAGGAAGGGGGGCTAGGGAAGGGTAAGTGGAAGGAGGTGAGGGAGGAATGGGGCACGAGCCCCCGATGGGGAGGACTGGGGTGGCTCTGCGGGCTCCTCGGGGTGGAGGCTCTCCTGCAGGGCCTCCTGGATCCTGACAGCCCCCCGAATGACCCCCCCCAGATGGCAGCCTGCGGCAAGTGCAGCCGGGCTGATGGCCGAGTGCTGTGATGTGCCGAGTGTGGGCACTCAGGGCACTCCAAGACAGGACTGCTTTGCTGTCCCTCATCGAGGTAGACAAGCAAGCGGGGAACCCTGAGAACTGTCTGTCCGGGGTGGGGGTCGGGTCCCTTTAAGCACAGCCCTCAGCTAGCCTGAGGCAGCAGCTCCACGCTCTAAGTCCTAAGCTGATGCCCTGCCGGCACTGGTTCCAGCCAGCCTTAACTTCGGTTCAGGGTCCACTCAATGTGGACATGCTAGTTCGAATTAGCAAAACGCTAATTCGAACTAGTTTTTAGGTCTAGATGCGCTAATTCGAATTAGCTTAGTTCGAATTAACTAATTCGAACTAAGTTAGTTCGAATTAGTGCTGTAGTGTAGACATACCCATATATAGTATAAGTTATTTCAAAATAATTTCCTAGTGTAGACAGGCCCTTAGAAACTAACAGATTTATTAAGGTATAAGCTTTCGAGGGTAAAAGCCGCTTCATCAGATGAATTGGAGTATGAGTTACAGAGGCATGGGTATATATAAGAACAAGAAAAAGAAAGAAATTACTTGTGTTAATGAGCAGGGCTCAACAATTAATGTAATCTACTTGCCCGTGGTGAGTAGATTTTAGCCCGGCGCAGCCGCGTAGCGCAGTCAGCGCATGCGCAGCGCAGTCTGCGCATGCGCAGCGTGCAGTTCCGCGCGGCTGGTGAGCGGGGCTTGCCGCCGCTTGGCGAGGCCTGTTAATGAGGATAATTAAATCAAAGGGGATGTGGTTCGTTCATAGCAGTTGATGTGGAGATGCGAATATCAAAAGAGGGGAAATTGCCATTGTAGTGTGTTAACCAGTTAAGATCCTTATTTAGTCCTAAATTGATTGCATTGAATTTGTAAATGAACTCCAGTACATCTGTCTACCTTTGTACGTGGGTTTTTAAAAAGGATGGCTACTTCCAAATCCATTCCTGAATGAACAAGTTTGGTTAAAGAGTTTCCTACAGGTTTGGGGGTAACCTGCCAAATAAAAATGGTAAAACTGTCCTCTACCTGTTTCCTTGTGTGATACCATATCATTTAATGTGAATGGATTTTAAAAGCAGTTATTTCTAGCCCTTTTATGTTTTGTGTGTGCCCAAAACATCCACTCACTTAGCCTTCACCAAGCACTATTTTCTCTAATCTCTCCATCAGTGAATTGCCCTTTTCTGGTAATCATCACATCTCTGCTGGGATTGCCTGCTTGCCTCCTACACCCCACCTTGCCACCCAATACTTCTGTGACTTCCACTTCATCAATGTCTGTTATTCATCTGTCTCCTGTAGCCCTCTCCTATCCACCTGCCCTTCCACTGACTCTCTCCCCTCTATGCTCTCTACCATCCTTGATTCCTTTGCTCCTCTCACTCTCCACAAGCTTTGTCATAATATCCAGTTCAGTGTGCCTGCTAGGAAGTTTGAGGTACCTATATATATTCCGAGTGCCACACTTCAAGCACCAAAACTGGCATTGTTTGGAGGTCTGTACTGAAAACTGAGGCTAAGGAATAAAGAGCAATGACTGGGAATTTAAAAAAAAATTATTTACCAGAATTTAGCACTCTTTGAGCAATTCAGAATACATTTAGGCTGAAAATAGAAGATGCTGCCCAGCAGTATTTTCCTTATGCAGAAGAAGGAAAGTATGAACATCATGAATGGTTTATATTACTTTGCATATCTTGCTGAACAACCTTTGCTTAGCATTCAAGTAAGATTAGTCCGATAAAGAAAGAAGGCAAGAGAGTAAAAAACGTATGCATGCTATGGTTAAAGCAATCTAAAGGTCAAAATTGTAATATTAAATAAATCTTACATGATTTTATACACCCTAATTTATTGTCTATGTGCAACTGACATTTTAGCTCTTGGTTTAATACCAAGCACTTCAAAGTATTCTTGTAGAAGAATGGTTGATAACCCTCTTACACAGTATAATTGGAATTCTGCATGTTAGAACATTTGGTTTCTGAAAGATTTTTGTAAATGTTAATAGCTGTCTTTTAAAATGGTGTAAGTGTGAAATGCTATGAAAAGCAAAGGTTTAAATGTCACTATGTCCATAATTTTCATATTGTAAAAACTAAATAATTTTTTTAAATAAAAAATCTAAAGGCCTGCTGCAAGTTTGAAGATATAAGCCAGCTCATCAGTATAGTTTTTTAAACAAACAAGATATGACAGGATTTCTTGTTCTGCTAAAATTTAAATTCAAATGTTTAATTGGATGACAATTTAAAAGCTATAGATTCCTTCTATTTCCTGACACATGTGACTGGGATATGAATAATACAAAAAAAAAATGCACCTGATGAGTCTTCTAGAGCCTCATCACTTTTCTCATCCTATGTATGTTTCCTTCATGATTTCACGGGCACTCAGCCTGAAGACGTACACAGGCTTTCTCTGGCACAAGCATGAATTACTGCCATATATTAATAAGGAACCTGCAGAACTATGTCAATCTGCAAGCACAAAATTTTGTTCGGTTAGTTTAATATTTATCTGGACTGCAGAAGAACAGATATTTTCAGTTCCAGTGCAGAGATCTTTTGCTATCATTTTACTCTAGGGATTGTTCCATGCATTCTGGGCTACCTGGATTTTAAAAAACATCAGTTTCTGATAGCCTATCCACTAAGAAATAGCCCATTAAGAAAGAAAGAAAGAAATAGAACAAACATGGACCATATTACAGGAAGGTAGCATCAGCAAAAACATATTCTTTTTGCATTCACCTTTATTATTATTAAATATAAAAGTTAGCATTAGATGACTGCAGTTCTCAACACTCCTTACCTTTAACCAAGGTATCAGTTTACCATGAAACCTGCCTAAATCAAAAGGATTAGAATGTTTACCAGAGCAAAAATATGGTGTAAAAAGCTGGTAGTGTAAACAATAACCATGCTGAGAATGTCTTGTCCTCACTTGTTGGTTTTAGGGATCTAAAACAATTTTCCCCCCATCTACTGTAACAATAAAGATTTGTCTCAGAGGGCTAGCTGTGTTAGTCTCTAAGGTACCACAGGACTACTTGTTGTTTTTAAAGTTACAGACTAACACAAATATATAGGCTCATGAGCTTTCATGGGTATGAAGTGGGTTTTACCCACAAAAGCTCAATAAAGATTTACTTCAAGCAAAACAAGATAAGATAACATTTCTATGTGTAAAAGAAAAGCATTCTTTTAAGTCATATTGTAAACTTTGTAACTACTCGCCCCCCCCCATTGTTTTCTTAACAAACATAATTGTTTACCAGGTTCATAGTAAAGAGTTGCTGCCTAGAGAAGAATTTCCCAACCTTTGTCATTCACAGAGGATCCCTCTCCCAAGCCAGAAAAAAAGCATAGAACAAAACAGTTTTTCCTATATGAAGCACCATGCATGGCCCAGGAGACTGTGTACCTAGATAAGGGATTCTAAGCCGGATACTTCAGCTCACTGCTGCAGCAGAGGCGCTGGTATTCCTAGGTTGGTAAGTGGTCACTAGTAAATTGCCTTTCAGAAAAGAGAAGAAGGACTCCCCTGTAATATACCATTGTAATGGATGCCCAGCCTTTTGGGTAGGAAGGAGGTTTGTAGGCCAAGGTTGGAGGTGGGAGTGAATCAGAGGATCATCAGATAGAAATGTAAGGGATCACTTTACTGCATGCTCTGATGTGTAGAGTTCCAGTACTCAATGCTAGCCTGTTTTTATATTTATTTTGGAAATGTACGTGTCTGATTCACTGTTCTCTGCTAAGCAATACACAAAACAGATGTGTTTACTTAGATATTTGTTGTTTTAATTTCTCTATCTTAGAAACAGGGCAAGAGGGAAAAAAAAGGAAATGATTATTTTTGCTTGATAATGTCAAGGGTAAGAGTGGCAAACAGTGCAAGGTCAAATGTCATGTCTTCTGTTGTCTATCAGGAGTGGGGGAACAAACAACAAAAACCAAACCCAAGGTAGTTGTAGCACTAGAAAAGCCAAATTCAGTATTTAGTGTTTTGTCAAACTCTAAAGCAAGGCTAATTGAGTCTATTTTATTGATGCCAATGAGAGTTTTGTTAAGGTCCAATGAGTAGGCAGAAAAACAAGAGAGTTTGGGGTTCTCCCAAGAATATATAAGACATCACAGTAGCAGATATTAGAAATGTATTCCTTTATTAGGTAGCTGTTAATAAAAGTCTTGTATTTTTAATTTTTTTATTTGTTGCGCAAAATGTTTAACGTTGGTACATTTATATTCATATATTCATTTCAGGTAGTTACAGCATATAGAAAATGCCATATTATCTTTAAAGATTTTCATATGTCTTATCTAACTATCCATTACTTCCTTTAAAAAGAATAACAATATATTATATCAAAAGACACCAGCTGGTGCCAAATTTCATATTTTCAATAACAATGGAAAACCTTAATCACCTTAGCGTCCAAAGAGGCCAATGTAAATGCACTGTAAACATTAGCTAAGTATTTAATGTTAACAAAGAACAGTTTATAACCTGATGATTTTTTTTTTTTGTAGTGACATTTCTCAATCTTCATTTTTTTCTTTAATTTCCATCGTTTCATTCGAAGATCATAGAGTGACCTTGAAATTTGCACTGGCATTTTCCCGGCAGAAAAAGAAGTTCTTGTTTCTCATTTGCAAAAATGAATAACAATTTGATCATTCTTAAACTTCTAAAAGGTTAATTATGCTCTCTCCATGAGCACTGAATAAAAACCTGCTTTATCTCTGCCCAAATGAAACCCACAGGGCTTCCGTTCCCTGTATTCTGCCTGGAGACCAAATCCTGCAAGCTGTCAATTAACACCTATCAGCTCATAGATCTGTGTGAGCTGCAGTTGATTTTCTCATCTGAAAAGTATGACAGCTCTCATTTGCCGGAGCTGTTGAGTGACTTAAATTTTTTGCTGGAAGAAAGTGTGATCTGGCTATGGGCTTGGTGGACAGAAAAAGAGAAAGAAAGAGAAAAAGAGAGAGGCAGAATAGGCCCTGGATTAGAGATGTTAGAAATCTTAGTGCTAAGAATGTATCTGGTTCCAGAACCCCACTTAAGCGGAAGTTGCATGTTTCAAACAATAATAGAAAATGAAATATTATGCGCTACAAAGATGATTCAACAAGTTAGGTGCCCTTATAATAGCCCTTCATAACAACAGCCAGTCACATATGAGATGAGATTGTCATGCCATCAAATTAGTAGAAAAGAAATTTTACAGGGGTAGCCGAGTTAGTCTGTACAGGATAAACTTAAAAAACAACAAATAGTATGGTAGCACTTTAAAGACCAACAAAACGTAGATAGTATCATGAGCTTTTGTGGGCACAGCCCACTTCTTCAGTAGTCTGTGCCCACGAAAGCTCATGATACCATCTACATGTTTTGTTAGTCTTTAAAGTGCTACCATACTATTTGTTGTTTTTAAAGTTAGAACACAAATGTCAGCATTAAATATTGCCCCAGTTGCTATTAGTTCCTAGCCTGACCATAAAATGGCTCTTTACATCAGAAATGGTAAACTTAAAAGGGAAGAATAAGGTACTGAAAGAACAGCATTTCAGTTTTATATTTTAAAAGTATCATTTTGAAAGAAAAGGAATAAAAAGTGAAGGAACCTGCACTGACTGGTGAGCCCAGTTTGTTTTGTTTGTACAATTCAGCTACCACCTGACCTTGTTTACAGAAGAACAGATACAGCTGTCAATGGGAGCTGTGTGATTGTTCTGCATGCCTCAGAAATCAGGACATTAATAATTCATTTCAGATATATACTTTACAAATATATGATCTTGCTGTTAAGACACATGACTGGGACTCAGGAGATTTGGGTTTTGTTCCTGACTTTTCCACAGACTTCTTGGTTGCAGCTGTGTCAGTTCCAGGATATTAGAAAGACAAGATGGGTGAGGCAGTATCTTTTATTGGACCAGTTTCTGTTGGTGAGATAGACAAACTTTCAAGTTACACAGAGTTCTTCTTCTGGTCTGGGATAGGTACTCTGAATGTCTCAAGGTGGAACAAGATGTTTAAGATAATTAGTTAGCACATATCTGAAGGAACTGTTTGAGGCGAAGGAGCCTATTAACACACCTGTAGTCATAGGACAAAAAGGGGTTTCTGAGCTATAGATTGCTGTAATAAACTATACAATCAGTGTCACTATTAGGACCATGATTTTTAGTGTCTTGTAAAGTTATGAAATAGGATTGCAGGTTCATCTTTTGAGAGTGCTATGTAGGTTGCCTTTGAGAACAAGGACTGATAGGTCTGATATGGAGTGATCACTTTGTGAAAAATATGTAACCATAGGTGACGTGGTGTTTTTGGCTCTTGGGAAAGTCCTTCAGTCTCTCTTTGGGTTAGTGATTCTTCTGTAAGGCTACATCTACACTACGGAGCTATTTCAGGATACTTCTGGTATTCCAAAATAGCTATTTTTTGTCTTTTGAGCAAGCCCATTATTTTGAAATATAACAGACTCACTATTCCGACATCTCTGTAAACCTTGTTCCATGAGGAGTAAGTGACATTTCAGAATAGTGCTCTATTTCTAAATTAACTCGAAATAAGTTATGCAATTTGCATAGCTCAAATTGCGTGGCTTAGTCCAAGCTACGGGTGCAAAGTAGACACACCCTGATACAATAGTACTTGTTTTGTGCAGCTGGTCAAAAAAATCAGGATTAAGTGTTTGTGAAAATGCAGCTGAAACTGTGAATTTTAAAACATTTTCACCAGCTCTTTAGGATGGGACAACATTTCCATGAAATTGTTCTCCCATTGTGTCATACCCAGGGTGCAATCCAGACTCATGAGTAGCTGTATCACCTCTGCCCTCTAACTAGGCGTACCCTATATACTGCTTTGCTGGTGTAGCCTCCACTCTGGAATGTTCACAAACAGCCTCCAGCTTCCAAGTCACTCCCTGCTACTATCTGTGCATACTGCAGCCAGCCAACCATGCCTTGGCTCTTACCAGCCTTTGCTGTATTGCAGGGTGACCCCAGCACACTCCCAGTCCTAGATTTTCCCTCCAAAATGTCTGCACTTTCCTGGACAATAAAAATTATATAAAATCTATTATTGCTTTAATAAAAGTAATAAGCCCACAGTTTGCTTACCCTAAAAGGAATTTCCCAGATACTTCAATTCAAATAAGACATGGTTACCCCCCAAAATAAAGATGAAACACAAATGGTGTCTAACTTCACAAACTATGTTAAATTCCAAGCAAGATTTTCTCATTACACTTAGGTCAAGACCCCTTCTCCAGGTCAATGGCTGCTTCTTTTGACTCTTCTGATACAGTAAATTGATTGGCCAAGAGAGAAAGAGGAGGGATGCTTTGGGGTGTCTGACCCTCCTTTTTACAATCAGTCCTCTTTTTGAGAAGCATTTCCAGCTGGGAGCATGTTGACAATCAAGTTGAGATAATAGATTCTTTGCCCCTATCACTTTCCCTGCTAAAGAATGGCCATTTAGCAGGTAATGTCTCAGCCCATTGTAAACAAAAGCTGATGGACTATCAGCTTGTCCTTTGTCTCTGAGGAACCACTTAAAAAACAACAAATAGTCTAGTAGCGCCTTAAAGACTAACAAAACATGTAGATGGTATCATGAGCTTTCCTGGGTAAAACCCACTTCTTCAGATGAGCTACTACCACTATTTGTTGTTTTTTAAATTTTTCCTGTTACAGACTAACTCGGCTCCCCCTCTGAAGCATCTGAGGAACCAGTCTGGGTACTCCCCAGACATCTCTGGTGAACATGCTTTTACGCATGATCTCAATATAACTTCAGATATAATGCTGCTACATGCATTATGTCATCTCACAAAACATGCTTTATAGGAAGATTATTAAAGTAATGGTTAGGCTGTGGACACAGGTACATTCTGCCATACGCATAAAGGGACATAATTTGAATGTCATCCAAAAATTAATCATAATTACAAACTTCAAACAATTCTGAGCAGCCCTGCTTAGTTCCTCTCACGTGTCAATTTAGATTGAAAGCAATTTCAGCAAGGACTTTCTCTTACAATATATTTTGATCACAACTGAGGATGATAAGGGCTACCATAATTTAAAGAATTATATGAGTTGAAGAGAAACCAGAGAACCAGGAAGATTTACTTGTGAAAAATAAGATACAAAAGTAAATTAAATAGTTGAACTAAAGAGCTAAAAGTAAAATTAATTTCAAATTTGCATGAAGAGTGCCTCCATTGCCACCTTCGTTTTCTGATAATTTCCTGTTGTTTTCTAAAATGCACCCAAAAAGATGTCTCCAAATACATTATTCTTTATTTCAATGTCAGTTGAAGGGCTCAACATCTTGCAGGATTGGAGCTTCTGTCACTGATACAATGAACTGCATTAGCTAGTAAAACTCCCATTGATGTCAAAGGGGTCAAGAAGGATTTCGCTTTGGTATCAGTGCTGTCAATGAATGATGATTCTGGGTTAACTTTGGTGGAGCAGTGCCAATTGGTTTAATAGAGGAGGGAAATAATTTTAATGAAAGGCAGCTTAAAAATTAGTGAAGATCCGAGTCCTCCAATCCACCACCAGCCTGATTATTTGGCACTTAATTATAGGAAGGTTTCCATTTCCCTTTTAACCTTACAATTTACCTTTAAAAAAGTATAACTGCTCTGATTTTTCAACAATAATATAATTAGCAAGGTAGTACACAGTGATTGATTTTTTTGACAAGCTTCTGAAATATGCTACTATACAGCATACTAAAAAGGTCTCTGTGACTCTTTGTGTCTCAGTTCATTAAGTAGCAGATCAAACAACTAAGGATATATTGCCAAATATCTGTTATTTATATAGCAATATTCCACTACCACTCTAGAAAGACCTAATGAAGACTGCAACTTCACAATGACTTAATTAAATTTCAAATATACCTGGAAGCTTTAATGAAAAGTATATAGTTTTAAAGCATCCTAATTGCGCTGTCAAGTCCACCTGATACAGTGTGAGAAATAGAAAATCTACTAGGCAATTAAGGAGATATTATTAATATTTATGAAAACGATTCAAGGATTATTTTAAGTTAAATTCTTGCTCAAGGTGGACTACACTAGACACTGAAGTCTTGTGATTATCTATGGAGCAGTATGCTTGAAAAGTTTTGAAAAATTCCCAATAGAATAGAACAAAGCTTGAGGCAGAAACCCCTATTGCCTTTTGCTAAAGTCAGGAAAGGTCCTGGATGGAGTCATTGGAAGTTTTGCATTTTTAGGCATTAGACTATTAAGGGGCTGTATTTATCCAAATGATATTAGTATATGCATCCAATAAAAATGTCCATTTGTTATTTCTCTCTTAACTCCTACATATCTATAACTCTCCTTTCACTCCTTTTGTTCTAACACTTTCACTCTGGCCTCTGCCTTTTCCTCCTTAGTCTCTGGCTTTCTTGTTCCTTGTTTTTTTCTTCATCATGGTTTCTCTTAACCGTTCTTTCCTCTCTCCTGGCTCTGTCCATCTCAAGATGTTTCTTTCCCTGTTGGTCATTCCTCCCTGGTTTCTTTCCTTGTTCCTCTTTTCTTTTCCCATCTCTTTCTACTTCTGTTACTAATTTCCTCTCCCCTCTTTTCTAGAATTGTTTCTTTCTCTTCTCCACTTTTCTCTAGTCCCCCATTACTGGCTCCTTGTTGCCAGTTGATAACACACTGTTTCTCCTTCCTCCTCTATTAACTCTCTGCATGGTTCATTTCTGCCCTGACCTCTGCCAGTGTTCCATGGTTATTAAAGAACTACACCATGGGCTCTTGCACTGTCGGACACTGCTCCTTCTGGGCTTCTAATTAGCTCTGCTCCCAGAGCGCATGTTAAATGAGGAATAGATCTGAGGTGCTGCATATCTGGTCTGCTGATGTACAATGAACATCACATGATGCAATAATTTTTGTCATTGCAAAACAGTCTCAGACAGTTGTTCAACTGTAGAATAGACAGGGCCAGATTAAGGCATGAGCACCATAGACCTATGCTGACAGCCACAGCTTCTGGAGTCACACAAAGAGAACAAAATAGCTCATCTTTTTTTTTCTTTTTCTTTTTCTTTTTTAGACAAACACTATGTTTCTGGCCATGATGTATGCAAAGAGCACTTAAAAATGTGTCCCAAAAATTACTGATGCATGCCTCAGTCTGCAGACAGTCTAAAACAACAGTTCCAAGAATTGTGAACCATCCTTTTCATCCTAACTCTGAAACATGCTGCCACTCTATGAGGGGAAGGAGGGAGTCATTATAATAAGGTGGGGCCTTTGGTTGAGGGTAGAGCCATGCAATTCATCTTGTGGGATATGCTTAGGGCTGCACAGTATCTTAATTTGTCCATGAGAACAGGTAATGCCTGAGTTGCCGCAATTTAAGCATTCTTTACTACTGTAGCACAGAGAAGATAATTCAGTCTCTCTTTTTTATAAGACTTCCAAAAAGTGTTCTAGTTGAGATGGTGCTTTTTGTCATGAGGATATCTGTCCAATTACGATATGGACTAAGATAAATAGTCTTTTCACAATGGCTACTAATTAGTCAACAGTTGGTAGTACTGTTTCTGGTCACTGTCAGACCTGATGGATTTGAACTTGGAGGTGAAACTCTCCTTTTGCCAATCTTTTGGGCCATCCATTCATACTGTTTCTCTCAGAAATAACATCATAGACAAGGTGACTGTGCTGAAAACCTGAAAAATCCTGAATTGTGTTTGTATTATGGTCTATAGGTAGAATTTCGGAAATAGTGAGCTATAAACCAGCAAACCAAAGCCCTCATTTTAAATGTTTAATTTTGAATGGATGTTTGCACATATTTGGAAATGGAATGCATGTGCCCTTTTGTCCATGAACTTCAAGTGGTCTGATATTTTGTTCAGCTGGCTGCGGGGACATGCTAAAGGAGGCGTGCGTCCAAAGCAATTGGCATTGTCCCTCACTTACTATTTTAACAAATGTTTGACATCAGAAAAATAACATAGGTGAGGTAATATATTTTATTGGACAAACTTCTGTTGGTGAGAGAAGTTTTTGAGATACACAAAGAGAGCTTCTCCAGGCCCCTTCAGAAGAATTTGGTCAAATAAAAGATATTATCTCACCTATCTTGCTTCTTTAATTACCTGGGACCAATAAGGCTACAACAACACTGAAAACCGATATTTGACAAGTCAATCAACAGGACACTATTTTGATGTTGAACAATAAGGTGTTTTTAACTGGCCAGTATAAGAAGAACTTATCAGAATAATGAGCAAGGACCAATGTCAATCACTGACTTTCTTCAAGTTAATGAGTGTTTGTCTTTCCTTCAGTGTGAACAAACTTCTTAAGCATCCCAGTTGTAATAATTAGCTTCATCATTGCAGCTCTCAGGAAATGAAAATAAATGCAAGAGAAAATGAAAAATATCAAATAGCACACTGTGTTAACATTGTCGCATGGCATCATTTACCAGCAGCATATGGTTCATCAGTGATTTTGTGATGGCATCCTCATTAGTGATGTAGTTTTGGACTTTGTCAGGAAAACACAGTCGCTCTGGCTACGGTTTCTCTAGTTAGCACAAGAGGACACTCATCAGCGTGGGAGCGCATGAAGCAAGTAAGCTGGCAGAAGTGCCCAGATAGTTCACGTGGCACTCATTTGGACACCACATCCTCAGAGGAGGTAGATCAGTGTTTATTCTCCCTGAAAAGGGTCCAAACTCTGCCAGGGGAAGCGTCAGCAAATCTAAAGGAAACAGCCTGGGTGGGAATTTTGTGTGTAGAATCCAAGCTAAACTATGCTTCTGTGAGTGAAGGGAGAAATCTTCCCCTTACCCCCAACAAAAAGCTCAAATAAACTAGCTTTGCACAGGAGTTCTTCACAGCCACAGGGTTTGGGAGGAGGGAGGCATTTTCCAACCCCCTGACCCTGGAGCAGTAACACAGCTACTCTGTGACTGCAGCTGCACTCCACTGATTGCCATAGCCTCTGAACCACTGCGCCCCAATTCCCCGATGAGGGAATTTGGCTGGCAGATGTGCTTTGTCTAGTCATGGATAATACTGTCTTCCCCCTGCTTATCCTCGAGACCCGCCTCCCTCCCAGTATTATTGTGTATGGAACTGATCTGCAGCACAGTCTGGCCTTCAGGCAGGGACACTGGCATGCTCCACTCTAGTGAAACCACAGCATTTCCACTACATTTCAGATCCTATGTAGTCATGGCGAAGGGGTGGGGAAGCAATATGTGGTTTTAAGGCCACAAATTCAAAGTCCAGCATAACAGCAACTATGCACATTGCACTCACAAAACACTGCATTTGTACACACCAAGCAAGGGTTTGTGAGAGCAATCTCCAAATGTTTACATGTCAGTTCCACTTTGTGTTTGCCAATACCAGGTACTTGGTGTGCCAGTGTGCATATGATTTTGCAGGAACACCTGTCACACTGGCCTTTAAAAATGTGCCTCTACACTCTTTTGATTTTCTTTGGTTTTGAATGGGAGGCTATGAAGAAATGAACACCAGGAAATGCAGGGCTGCTGATGAGTACTCTTGTGTACTGAGCATCTCAGAAATTTCTGCATATGGTAGTAGGAGAAAAATAAGTTCATTCAACTCTTTTGTCAATGATGCACTACTTTTATTTCTTTTTATGTACTCTGATTTTCTACTATGATGATTAATCTGGTGTTCTGTGATACCGATATATACCAAGATTTATGCAGTAAATGAAGCAAATAATCCAGGTCCTGATACAATTATCATTAAAATCAGTGGAAAAGGTCTCACTGACTTCAATGAGAGTTAGAGCAGTCCTTTATCACATTATTTTAGTTTTAAAGCAACATCAACTGCTGCTCTTCATTGATATTGTTTCCCAGACATCAGCAACTGTTCACTGACCCAGATATGAACTTGTATTTTTTTCTGTCTCTGTTTATAAAGTCTCTGTCTCTGCCATGCTTATCTACCCTAGTCCCAGAAACCTGTTTAACTTGCTGAGAAATTGTGATGGACCAAATTACAAAGCTTGCAGAAAACTGTTTATAGCTGGGTCTCTCAGACCTAGTAAAAAATAAAAGGGGAGGGGAATAATATTTACATTGATCAGGGTCCTCGTTTACTGTTCTCGTTTCTTTGCCATTATTCAGCTGCAGGAAAAGAGATTATTACTCAAGGGGGGAGGGAGCAGTTCTCTTTTAAAGTACTTGAAGCTGAAATAAATTGCCCTTCTCATCAGCTTAATACTTCCATCTGACAAGACAAGATGATAAGTTTCATAGCACTCAAGGGTTCCTTTCTCAATTCTTGCCCATATTTTTTGAGTAATGTTTACTCTCCTGCAAATCTCTCAATGCCTTTTCCCCAACAGAGGAATCACAAGCTCTTTGTCAGGTTGACAAAGCTTGTGAAAGCCATAGAAAAAGTAGAGTTAACCAAATAAAAAAATGTATTTCTATTCATACAATTATCAATACTGATTTTGGTAATTTAAAAAATCCTTTTAGAACACACCATGTTTGGTTATATTTGGACTTCATAAGAACCTGCCCTGATTCATATAAATTGTGTCACTATTTATCTGCAAGTTGGTGCTAATTTTCATTTGTAGTTGAGCTGTGTTTATTATGTAGCCCCAGTCTTAAATAGACATTATACCCCCTGTGAAATAAAATGGGCCAAAGAGTCATCTCACTTCTGCATGTACAGTGGCATAAATGCATGCAGAATTTGTCTTAACTATTAGGCATGTCTCTGTGTTTTTTAATTACAGTTTTAAAATAGAGATAATGTACTTTTTTTTTTTTTGCCTGCTTTCAACATTTTAGAACTAGGAGCTTAAACACTCAAGCAATCATATATGTAGTAGCCCAATGTCTGTAACGCTGAAACGCTGGCTGTTCCCTCTGGGTGGCACTGTTGCCTCCGACTGTGGTGCTTGGCTGACTTCTGCACTGCTCAGCCGGGCCGCCGCGCGGGAGCAAGCAACACAAGCGGCCGTTTGGGCCCCGCGCGCCCCATGCTGCATGGGGAGCACGGGGCCCAAACGGCCGCTTGCGCTGCTTGCTCCCACGCAGCGGCCTGGCTGAGCAGTGCAGAAGTCAGCTGAGCACCGCAAAGGGGGGCGGGGTGGTGACGTACACGCCCAGGGGGCGGGGCCTGGACAAGCATGCATCCCCGACTGAGACAGAGGAGAGTGGAGAGAGAGTGAGAGGCAGGAGGGGGAGAAGAGAAAGAGAGAGATGGAGAGAGAGGCAGAAGGCAGAGGAGAGCTGAGAGAGAGGGGGGGGGCAGTAGGAGGAGGAGAGAGAGAGACGGAGCGAGAGACCAGAGGCTCAGGATAGAAGACTGACGTAGAGGAGAGACCTGAAAAGCCCGTCTTATGACGGGCTAATTGGCTAGTATATATATATATATATATGTTTAAAGATGAAAAAGCCCTTCATGTTCCTTTTGTGCTACAACTACCCTTCAGACAAACTAAGAAATCTTTTTCTGAAATCCAAAACTCGTATGAAAAAGTCATACTATCCAGAAAGGTATAAAATCACTGTAGAGAAAGAATAGTCTGCTTCTGAATTTGTGGAGCAGTTCCTTTGAATGAGAACACCTATCTGAACGTGCTTTCACTAGCATTGTGCATGTGCTGCCTGGTGACAAAGGATGTCAAAGAGGTAGATGATGATGGTCTGGTCACACTAATATCATGATTGATATTCATTGCTGACTTGAAAATGTCAAAGCAGTGAAATGTAAAAATAAAATGGTTGCAAGTCCCTCTGGTCCTTGTGCACGTCTCAAGATAGACTGGAGTATAGGTGCAACTGACCCAGGTCTCCTACACATTCTGTTTGCTGGAAAATGGTGCATAAAAATGTAAAATTATAAGTTTAAAAACTTGAAGAAAAAATGTAAAGGACAAATATCCAGCAAAATTACAATAATTTGTAATTATTTGTCATTATCCAGAAGTATCAACTGTGTGAATCCTTTTCACAGCAAAAATTTTACTCTTGTTGTCTTTACTAAATAATTAGTGTCTTATCAATTGCTTACTCTGCTGATTCACTGATAACAATCGATTAACTGTGAACTCATTTGGCCTTATTTTATGGCAAGCTGATTATATACATTTGCCCACTTTAAAAAAAATAGTATCAAATTCAAATTATTATTGAGGCAGAAAAGAAACTGCATGGCACTACAATGCTTTATTATCTTATCAATTACAAATTGTTATAAAGTAAGTCTCTTTAGTTTCGTATGATCATTGTTACAGCTGTGATAAGGAAGCTTTCTCTTTTTATAATGTATAAGTAGTGCAATAATATAGTAGTGGTAATTTCCTTGTTGAATTTGTACCATGATTTGTATCATGACACAGGATTTTTTAAAATTATTATTATTTTACGTTATTTGTTTAGAAGGCTAGTTTAGTTACTGCTGGTTAAAATGGTTAGTAGCATTTTTTTCCTGTGATAAAATTCAGGTATTTACTTGATTATAATGTAAAAAACCTTCATTATCCCTCAAAGGCATATTACTACATTTTTTCAGCAAGAAATGCAGAGGTTGAAATGATATAGAATGAATCAGAGGTTTGGTTTTCTTCTTTTCCAGTCAACAAAACGTAACTTTACTATTCAATGCCAACTTTCTTTGGGGGTGGGGAGACTATTATGTGTACGAAAGCATTCTGTTTTCAAGAAAAGACAAGCATATATTATTTTTAGACCAGGACAGTGATAAATGCATGAAAGGTGGAACGTTGTCTCTTGAAAATTGTTTGTATGTAGGCAAAAGTGCTACGTAACTGAACACAGGCTGCTATTCTACTCTATGAAGAAAAGTGAATGTAATCCTATGTTAGTAGATTTATAGTGAAGTTTGTAGGAAAACTGTTCATTTCATTGGACTTCTCCAATATTGTGCAAACAGTCTCTGGTTGTTATGAGCCTTCAATCCATATTTCATATTTCAATGACTGTGCTGTGTGAAATATTGTTAGCCAGAATTTTTTAAATGGTTGTTTCTTAGCAGCACTGAGTGAGTGTAGGAAATCATATTACTTCCTTTATTCACAGGAGCTAGATGGTTTGAAATAAATAAATAAAGATACTTTGCAACTGCAACATCTAGCTAGCCTAATTTAAATGATCAAGAATTACTATTAACGTTAATGAAAAAGTCAACAAGTCTTTTCATTGCACATGGATATTTTCAGGATACATTCCGCATACAGACAGGGCTCATCTAGACTACGTGGAATGGTCAAAAGAGGATATGTAAATTCGATCGCACTTTCGAAACCACAAGGTTTATGCGGCTTTTCAACAAAGGGAGGGGTTCGCCGAAAAAGCCGCGTCTAAACTACTTTCACTTTCAAAAGCTCCGCTTTCGAAAGTGCGATCAGAAGAAGATGTGCAAATTCTGGCGGAATTTGCATATCCTCTTTCGACCGTTCCACATAGTCTAGATACGCTAGTGAAGAGGAGTAATAAAGATAGAGATGTACTTGGAAATACTGGAAAAATCTCTTGCTCAACATATGTCTTCAGGGAGACAAAGACTGCCTTTGGCTACTGTTTATGAGGGGAGGTTTCAAGAGCGATGAAAGGTACAAATTAACATATCTGTTGGTAATCTCAGACTATAACATTCTGGGTGCTCAAAATAGTCTAGCATACAGATTTGTTTCATAAACAAAAATGTGTGTTTTCTCTTTAAACAATCAATTGTGAGCAATTTGTCTTTGCAAGCAGCTTCTGGCAGTTGATCAATTCTTTTCAGAGAATCTTTCCTTAAACCAAAATGGCCATTAAGATCTTTGCACTCAACAAAAACTCTCTTTCATTCTTCATGAAAAATCTGCTTGAAATGCTGCATTTGTTGGATGAGAGAAATGGTAAAAAGATTGTCATAACAAAATTGTTAATACTAAATTATAATTTAGCTGTCCTTTTTCAGTAACTGGGTGGGGGCTTGAGCCAGTTCTGTGTTGGATGGATGGAGAGGAACCCCTAGATATTGAACCTGGCCCTGACTGCTGCTGGCTTCACCTGACAGAAAGGTTATACAAGGATACAAACATTAGAACTCCTAGAGGTGCATCTATGCTGCACCCTTAGCTCGAAATAAGCTATGCAATTTGAGCTATGCAAATTGTGTCACCTTATTTCAAGTTAATTTCAAAATAGCTTATTTCATAATTTGGCGCTGTCTACGCAGCACCAAATTTTGAAATCAACCGCTATTCCAAAACGTCCCTTAATCCTCATGGAACAAGGTTTACAGGGACATCGGAATAACAAGTCGGTTATATTTCAAAATAACAGGCTTGTTTCAAAGACATGGAATAGTTATTTTGGGATACCAGAAGTATCCTGAAATAGCTCCGCTATATAGATGTACCCCTAGAGGGCACACACAACACTTTATCCCATGGAATCCTTCATAGAGTTTACTGTCTATACTCTTCCCTGCTGAGGACTGGAACTGACTGAAGCACCAGCAATATTTAGAACAGGGGTGGGCAATAATTTTTGATGGGAGGAGGCACTCCTGGAATCTGGTAAGTAGTTGAGGGCCACACTCTTACATTATATTAATGAAGGAGGTGTGGGGTCTGGGATGGAGGATGAGTGCAGAAAGGAGCTTGGGGTATGGGATCTGGGAGGGACTTTGAGTGAAGGAGGGGATTGTGACCTGGGGCAGAGAACTGGGGTACAGGAGTGGGTTCAGGGTCCGGGAGGGGAGTGTAACCTGGGGTAAGGATGCAGGGGTTTGAATTGTGACCTGGGACAGGAGATTGGGGTGCAGGGTCTGGGAAGGATAAGGGTACAGGAGAGGATTCTGGCCTAGGGTAGGGGAGTACAAGTAGGGAGTGCAAGGTCTGGAAGAGGCCATAACCTAGTGAGGAAGGGGGTGCAGGTTCTGGGAGGGGATTGTAACCTGGGGCAGGAGTGCAGGAGCAGGTGCAGGGATGTGGGCTAAGACCAGGGATAGTGGATTGAGGTACAAGGCCTGGAAGGGGGTTGTGACCTGAGGAGGGGCGTAGGAGAGGATGCAGTGTCTGGGACAATGTATGGGGGCTGCAGCAAGGGTACAAGGTTTGGGTTACATGGGATAGGAGTGCAGGAGGGGAACAGAGAGTTAGGGGAGAGAGAGGCCAGGGTACCAGACGCAGGCTCTAGCTGGGAGACCTTACTTGGGCAGCTCCCAGCCAGCAGCCCAGCAGGTTCCATAACCAGGATCCCTGCCTTCCACACCCCTGTACTGCTCACAGCAGTTATAGGGGCCATGTTTGCTTCTGCAAATGCTGTGAGCCCCAGGGGATGAGGGGCACTTCTCATGCTGCCTGTCCTGCAAACAGGAAGCTGCTATTGGCCAGAAACTGGCCAATGGGTACTGGGGGTAGGAGCAGTGTGAGAAGCTTTTGCCCCCTCCGCTGGGCTCCCAGCATTCAGAGATGCACATGGCCTTGCAGCAGCCAGCTTCACTGAGTGCAGAACTGGGGTGGGGCAGGCAGGAAGCCGGCTGAGGCTCTCAGGGACTGGATCTGGCATCTTGGTAGGCCACATCCAGCCCACAGATCATACTCTGCCCAGCCCTGATTTAGAATGAGGAACTGCAGAGATTTCCTTAGCTTTACCCCTCTATAGAAGTGTTTTCTCCAATAATTATTTTATTTGCCCTTTCCTCTCCTTTTAGCATATTTTTCCTAGGGAATGAGAGAAGCAAAAGCCTGCAAAAGCAAATGTTTCCATTTGAGAGAACACATTGTACTGGTGCAAAGACCTTTTCTCTTTCCTCACGCACTGATTCTGAAATGCCAGTAATAGGAGTAAATATCACCATGGGAGCTAACATTACAAACACAGATACCTCAACTGGCCTACAAAAGGTACAAATGCACATGTAGAGCTATGCATCTGTGAGGGCAAATATACATTATCACATGCAAACCAGATAATTCTGCAAGGAAACAGATAACTTGCATATGCCAGCACCTATATACAAGTGCACAATTTCTGGTTTTGCACATGCAAGTGTATACTTGCACATTTGCACCTATTTGCTGTTATAACTTACTGGTAGCACCTATTAGACTAAAGGACACACTAAAAGCTTGTCCACACTAGCATTTTACTGCACTTCAACATTCTTGCTTGAGGTGTGAAAAAACAGACTGCTGAGTACAGCCAGTTACATCACTGTAAAGTGCCAGTATAACTGTATAAATGAGCTTCCAGAGCTGGGAACTACTCCTCTCATTTAGGTGGTTTACATGGAGCACTGGGATAGTGTTGCAGACATACTTTCACTTTAAAGCGCTGCCACGGCAGCTTGATAATATTTTAACTGTAGACAAAGCCGAAGTCACCTAACTGCTTGTCCAAGTTTCTGAATACACATTATAGAGACATAATCCTCTGTTAACATGGCCTGTGGAAGTACAAATGTTCCTAAATAGTTGCAACCCAGCCTGGCCAGTTAGCACCACTAGAAGACAGAATTCTCTGTTTACCTCTGTCCCACTTGTCTGCTCAGCTTGAAGCCAGTCTGATGTTATTTTTGTTTTATGTCCATGTGGTCCACAGACACATGAGTGAAACCACATTCGTGAGTTTCACATATATTCATGAGCAGCTATCAGGTGGCAAGAACTTGTAGACACTATCACCCTTGATAGAACATAAGAACAGCCATCCTGGTCAGATCAAAGGTCCATCTAGCCCAGTATCCTGTCTTCCAACAGTGGCCAATGCCAGATGCCCCAGACAGAGTGAACAGAACAAATAATCATCAAGTGATCCCTCTCCTATGACCTATTCCCAGCCTCTGACAAAGAGGTTAAGGACACCATTCCTATCCATCCTGGCTAACAAGTATTGGGGGACCTAACCTCCATGAATGTAGTTCTTTTTTTAACCCTTTTAAAGTCCGGTCTTCACAACATCCTCTGGCCCCACATCCTCTAGATTTGAACTGGTGACCTACCCTTCAAGGGAAGTACTCTATCTCCCATTGCCTATCTCTTAGCTAGCCATTAGACTTTGCTGAATGCTTTAAAACAGCATTAAAATATGATTTATGGCTTTGTTTCGGAAATGATTACTCATCTTTAAAGTAAAAAATGTTGCCGTACATGAAGGCTAAAGAGCGTGAGCTAATTAATGCTGCAACAATTTTCACACTGTTCTTGTATTAGAAATGAACTTCAGTTAACAGGATTTTGGAAAGCTAATGGGTGGAGGTAAGGCCAAGCACAACACTAATGTAATCTTCCGCTGTTCCTGTTGTCTCATTTGTTAACCATTATTATTATGACTTGGGTCAAAATACTTGAAAGGAATTGCATTTTCCTCTGCCAAATATTTTAGCAGGACTAACAGACAAAAAAGATGACAAATCAGGATGGGAAATCCCAGCCCTTGCAGCTCTTTCTCCCCTGCATTTCGCTCTTCTTTTGCACTCGCCTTTGTGAGAACGAACACACAGTGAATATATATTTCAACTCATGCCTTTTTATTCTCGGCTCCTCTGTGGGCTTAGATTCCAGATTTGCAGGGAATTCAAATTAAATACAATCAGTGTTATTACATCTACCTTCCGTTTCGCAAGCTTGAGCCTTGCTGTGTGGTTGTCTCATGTGTGCTAAACTTCCCCCCCGCTTCTGTCCGTAATCCTTTCCCAGTAATTCCACAAGATATCCATAATGGAATTGTCAATCAAAAGTGAGCCAGAGGAAAATGCTGTCTGAGTACAAAATGGCCTACACAGACTTCTCAGCAATGTAATCCTCAAACAGACCCAATGGCAACTGCAAAGCTGCTGTAACAACTGGTGTCAGAGCTTGCCAAGGAGTCAGTTGCCACCCCTAGTAAAATGTAATCCATACACTGATACCTGGATCTTGAAAAAAAAACAAATGAAAAGGAATCATTTGTGAAAGACAAGTAGCGATCGAATAGGGGGAATCCTATTTAACTTCAGATTAAATCTTTCTGCTACATTTCATGGTTTTTTCATGTGAAATTGTTTCTTTCTGTTAAATAAATTCAGAACCATTTTCATGCATTCCCCCAAATCCAGTGATATAGCCTGCTGTGGTTGGAGAGGATCTGATCACATTGCAGTAAAACAAGCATGGTGAAATGAACATACCTGAGGAAATGCACAGTATTTGGGAAATGGTTTTTCTGCTTCCCATACCTGTGCTTTTCTTAAAATAAAGATTATGTGGTCAAACAATAGGAAGAATACTTACCATCAATGTTCCCCCGAATCTTTTCCATCCATGTGTAGATTTTTGCCATTCATGTTGCAGAACACATTTTCATGTGCAGTGAGGCATGTTGAATGTGCACCACCAATAGAAAGAAAAAAACCTAGCTGTGGGTGTCTTGCTGGGGCGCCATTAGAATCTCTCCTGAGCACCGCACAAACACCCAGCTTCCAGGGAACACTGCTTATAATGGCATATGGCACCTCAGCCCCAAATCCAGCTTTGCATGCATCAGTCCTTCAGAACAATTACTGTATGAAATGATGAAAGATCTTTGCATAACAGCTAGAATTGTTTTTTTCTGAGCGTATGGACTCTTAGGCTATGTCTACCCAGCAACATTATCCGCGTCTACAGAGCCGGCCGTTATTTCGACATAATGTCAAAATACTGTCAAGCTGGAGAACGTCTTACTTCGACTCCTGTAACCCTATTTGTATGAGGAGTGCTCTATTTCAAAATAAGTGCTGTGTAGACAGCACCAAAATTCAAAATAAGCTATTTCGAAATAAGCTACGCAATTGACGTAGCTCAATTTGTGTAGCTTACTTTGACTTAAGTACTGCTGTGTAGATGCACCCTTAGAGCATATGCCATATATTCTGTGAAGGACTTGATCTGATAGAACTATTGTAGGTTTTTTTTGTTTTTGTTTTTTTGAACAACAGAAAATGTGTACCCTTGCTCAGATTTAAGAAATGATCATTGAGGTGACCATTTATTCAAAACAAGAGTGTAAATATGTTTTGGAAGCAAGACCCCTTTTTATATAACATAGGCTTATAATTATAACATTTATTTACAAACATAGTATATTGGCAATTCACAGGCAATTAGTAGTAACAGACAATCATCATATGGTTTACATCAACTCTCTGAATGTTTTGAATCTCATAACTTCTTGTTTAAGTAAGATCAATCTTTGAGGCTAATCTGTCCCACATGAGCAATGCTAAAAGATTGTCTTCACTGTGGAGCACTGGAGACATGGCTTAAGTAAAAGCAGTAACTTTCTCAGATAAAGGCCATTAAGTAAGGCTGTGTACAAATTTGACACTTTGTTTTGTTGCCTTACACAGTCCCTTGGAAGGGTTTAAGAGAACAAGATCTGACTAAAGCTTTCAAAAATGCATCCCGGAATATTTGCTAACCTTGTTCTTTGTGATTGTTGTAGAACAAAGATAATACTCTTCAAATGGAGATAAATGTCTTTCAAAAGATTACCACCAGTCTTAATCAAGTTTGCTCCTACAGCTGAACAGTCAGTGACCTTGTTATTTGCACAACAAACATGTCTGCTAGTCTATGTTTACAGGTAGCACATTTAATCTAACTACCCTGCCCAGCATGGATTCATGGACTTGTTACACTTAAAGCTTTTATGCATAATTTAGCAGATTCACCTGATCTGGTGGAATGGGAAGATCCAACAGACAGTAACTAAATATTAAAATTGGTTTGTTTTAGGTTTACCTGTCCTGTACTAAAAAACCCCACCTCTCTGCTGGGTATTTCAGCAGAATTTTCTTAAATGAACATATTGGGTTGGCAAACATTCTTTAGGGAGCTGACACATCAGTTGATGATGCCACAGTGCTTATTTTCTGCAGAGCTGTTTGGGGTGGAAATTAGAATGGTATTAATTATTAAATTATGACATTTAATTGTACTTCCTTAATGTCTGTGCCAAAAGAAAACATCTGTTGTTACAGTAACTATGAAAATCTGGATTGTTAACAGTTTGGAATGAAGTGTCCTTTAAGTTTAAAATTCAGACTTGCAGGCTAAGCACTTGGTTTTTCCACAAACAATGTGACCTTTATTGGAAGGAGTGCCTCTCAATGTCTCACAATGGCCCAGCATGGCAAGAGATCAAGCCTGGGGTAAAGGAGTGTTTTCTTGTTCTCTGTAGAAGCCTCCGCCCCAGTGGGCAGTGTTTGTGAGTGCTGTTCTGAATCAGCCATAACATGAAAGGGAAATCAAAGCCACTTTAAGACAAAGCATGTGACATTATAGGGCTGGCTAGAAAACAAGAATTCTGTTTCATGAAAAATATCAAATATCAACATTTGGTTTCATCCCACATTAGAATGAAAATGGGACATTTCAAAAATGTTTGTGAAAAAATGTGCAAGAGAAACCCACAGGAGCCAGAAGTCTTCTGATTAGGCCACTCACCTGGTGAGAGACCCAGCTGCCGGTCCCTCCTCTAATTCAGTGCAAGAACTGGACCCTCTGTGTACTATATCCCAGGTGAGTGCCTAACTTCTGGCCATTGTCTTTTATGAATGTAGATGTCTCTCTCTCTGACTTTGACTAGAAAGTTCATCTGGGCCTGAGAATGCTTTTTGATGAATCAGCATTTTCTGACCAAAAACCCCAAAAGTTTTGTCAAAAAATTCCCAAACAAATCTATGGCTTTACTGCAGGTTCAGACCACATAATTATAAGAATAGTCCCTAGGGAGTTTATATGTTTCTTGGTTTAATACCAATGGTTTTTAATGAGTATTTTTAAATTTTTGACCCATGCCAAAAGCTACATGGGATTTCACGGCACTCTGCACTAAGACTCTAGCAAGGGCCAGTTGAGAGGTGGGGTGGGGAGGGAGTGTTGCTCCTCGTTGTGTTGCTCCCAAACTTAGGACAAGAGAACTAGAAACATTTTGCCTCCACTGTGGAAGTTGATGAAAGTTTCAGAGCTGGAATGTTTGCAAAAATCCAAGGGAGAGAAACATTTTCTTCAGGGCTCCAGGCATCTATAGAAAACATGGAAATGGTTGTTAAGTAGTTAGGACTCATCCAGTTTTTATTATTCTCTGTCTCGATGCAGTGTCTTGTAAATCCTGCACTGCTTGTTTGAGGCTTAAATTCACCCACTAATGCTCACCATGCACTTTTATTACAGTGTTGGACCAAGGAAGATATGAATAAATAACTGCACTGATTTCCATTTGTTCGATCAGCTCTCTGATGCTCTGGTTGATCATCCCAGTAAGTGGTTAATCCTGCTAAGTGCTTTTATCTACTGGAGCAAAACCAGGGCTTTTAATGTTGCTTTTGTAAAACCAGCTTCACATGATGTTTTGTTAGAAAGAGAAGCTCAGATCATGGCCATATGATTAAAACAGCTTTTTCCCCCCTCTCTCTAACAAAATATCACATGGAACTCCCTTTAGCAACATGAAAATCCCAGGTTCAGAGCTGGTTTTGTGACTTTTACACAATTATTTTGCATAACTGCAAAATAGTATTTAAAATGTTTAATAATTAAAAGCTAAGCAACTTATTAGCCATTTTGAGCCCGAGGTCTAGCTGAGCTGCACGTGGTGCTGGACTAAGGTGGGAACAAAGATAGTGTGAACCAGTTTTGTCTGGTTCTCCCACCCAACCCAAATTGATCCCTGAGGCTGCGGGGGCCAATTTGATTAACAGAGCAGTTAACAAAGCAGACAATGGAGTGCACAATCCCAAGCATGCCGCTAATATGCTCCCTATGCCAAGGGCCCAGGATGGGGTTGGTGACATGCAACCAGACACGACAGCTTTACACCACATGGTGTAATCCTCAGCTACTCGGTCAGTCCAGTGTTGACTGTTCATCACACTGTTAGAGCAGTGCAAAGCAGTTTTAGCATGAGGCAGAAATCTAGCCCATATTTCCAAATTTTCAGTGGGCTTCTGCTAGTACACCTGTATATCATATACTTGATCTGATGAGGTATGTGAACACTCAACTGTGCCTACACAAGGAACAATATGCAGAGTGGATAGTTAGGCTAACGAAGTCTAGTTCTGCATTTGTAAACAGGTATGCACATAATTTTGGCAAATGCACAAAGCATCTGCTGAAAGCCTAGCCCCCTTTGTTTAATTTTAAACAAAGCCTAGACTTAGAGAGAGAAGTTAGAATGTTTCACAAAATAAAACAGCTGTTTTTGCAATCAAAAGCTGAATGAGCACTATGTGGGAGCCTCTTAGGGTCAGCCCCCAAATTTGCCAAGAGCTGCTAGTGAAAAATGAGATTTTTCTTGGGTTTGCAGAAGTTGCTTTCACTACACCATCTTTGTAACTCACACCCAAACATTTCCAGAGAATATTATCCTTTGAATGAAATAGTTGTGACAACCAAAAGGGTTCATTTTGTCAGACATGTACAACTGCTATCATATTTGAGTGGGGTGGAGGAGGGTGCATGTGTGCGTATGTTTGTGTGTTAGCTTTCACCATATGATATATTGGAGTATGTAGCATTTGAGACCTAAAATGCTATTGGTGCAGAAAGAAGAGATTGAAACTCTCTGTCTAATAAAATAGCCATTTCAGTAGAAGTTGTTTGTCATTTACAGGCAAAACGTATTGTCTCTCCGCTCCCATTTCCTGCAGACTCACTCTTGCCAGTTTCTTTCTCTTTTTTCCTGACTCCTTTTCTTCAGATTCATATCACTTAACCCATGAACTCTATAGGGTTGCCAGATGGTTGAAACAAAAATACCGAACCCCCCCCCCAAAAAAAATTCTGTTGAAGGGAAGAAAAAGGAGGGGGAGACCAGAGTTGTTGAGGAAAAAAAAAGCTGCCCCCCCAAAAAAAAATTTAAAAGAAAACAGCATGAAAACAGCATGTCCCCTTTAAGAGTGAGTGCAGGGATAGGAACAGGGGAGCGGTTGACCACTAAGACCCAGGGGAAGCGGTTGACCACTAAGACCCTTGGTCAGCAGCCATTTTGTGCCGGCAGCCTTGCGGAACCAGGTAAGCATGGGGGCTGGGGTCAGGGGGCTGGGGGTGTTGGGAACCAGAGGGGTTCGGGGGGGTAGGCCGGGTGCTGAGTGTTTGTAGGGTTGCCAGGTGCCCAGCATTTGCGCCTCCTGGCCGGAGAAAAATTCAGAAAATACCGGACATCTCAGGTGTCCGGTATTCTCTGAAGTTTTTTTACAGTACAGGAGGCAAAAATACCGAACTGTCCGGGTGAATACCAGACACCTGGCAACCCTAGAACTGTATAAACCAATAACAATAGTTATTCTGTCATTGCAGGTCAGATCTTCAACTGGCCTAAATAGGTATAGCTCTGTTGCTCTGGCCCCAGATCTTTAAGAAGTCAGGCACACAACTGCATGTGCAAATGTGTATTCAGTTAAAGCTATTGTGCAGGTAAGCTAGTTATTTGTAGGGACAAATGGTGAAATATGAATCTAACTGGCCAACTGCATGCATCATGAACAACCTAGCGAGGATATACAATCTCCATCACTGGAGATATTTAAGAGCAGGTTAAATAGACATCTATCAGAGATGATCTAGATCAGAGGTTCCCAACCTTTTTTATTCCAGGGACCGGCAAACCCATTCTCAAACCTTTGGCAAACTGGTATCATTTTGTTTGCATATTTGCATATTCATTATGCAAATAAATATGTAAATAAATTGCCTGATCGCCTACCCCCAACCCAGCCCCTTGCTCCCTAGTGCCTAACACCCTTTCACCCCTACCCCTACACCCCATGCCCTTTAACCTCTGACCCCTATAGTCCATGCCAACACCCTCTTGCCCCATGACCACCATCACACTCTCACCCAACACCCCTTTGCCCCCACACCCCAGAATGAGGCTGACCCCTCGGGAGCATGGCAAGGGAGAATGGCTGTTGGCGGCATGCGCACTCCCTCCTCCTTCCCGCCCCCTCACTCCCCAAGTGCATATTGCCCCCCATGGGTGGTGGGAAGGGAGTGCAAAGCCCTGGCCGGCCAGCCATTACTGAGGGAGGCAGGGAGGTGCCTCCTTCTCCGCCTCCTCCTGCCGCCGCCTCAGTGCCACTGCCAATAAAAGCAGCCTCACGGGCAGAGCGTGGAGGCCGTGGAGGCCCGGCTGTCATTACTGAGGAGGGAGGAGCTTTCGCCTCCACCTACTCCTGCCACCACTGCTGGCAAAAAGTGGCTGTGCGGGCAGGGAGGGCAGCCATTGGCAGCATGCATGCTCCCTCCTCCTTCACACCTCCTCCCTCTCCAAGCATGGAGGAGGGAGGAAGGTGCCCCCTGCTCTGCCTCTTCCTGCCACATCAACCACCATGGCTGCTGGAGCTGAGCTGCCATGAATAGCCATCTTGAGCTTCAGCAGCCACTGGGAACCACTTATCTAGATGGTGCTTGGTCCTGCTGTGAGGGCAGGGGATTCGATTTGATGACCTCTCATGGTCCCTTCAAGTTCTAGTATTCTATGATTCAATGACCCAATTTAAACATACAGTCATGACAACAGGGCAAATAAATTAGACAACCAATTGTATGCACATTTTTCATGCTCTAGTGCACGTGACCTTTTCAAATTCAGGCTTGAAACATCAATGAACACTGTTATAAAACTCTGGCTTTGTAACTGCTTTTACTCCTCGGTGGTTAACCCTAGGACTCCAAAGGAACTGATAGTTACAGTATGACGCTAGTTTTGTTTAGCATGCACATTTTTCTTTTTGCATAACTGTACATTAGATGAAGTGAATCTGTTGCAGTAGGACCCTTGTTAGGAAGAAGCCCATAAAACACTAGTTCCTCCCAACACAACCATGAAATACATGTTCTATGTAAGCAATTTTCTATCAAATGTTTTTAGACTGGTTCTTGAAACCTAGGCCAGGCTATGCCATGTGAAGAGTGTTTACTTGCTTTTTGATTCTGTGTTTACTTCTCTCCATCTGTTCAGCTGTTTGCCTTGTGTTTCTCTGTCTACCTTCTGGTACAAGACAAAAGGTCCTTCTTTATTTTCCCCATCTCTGTCTTTGATCTTTTTGTACTATGACTTCTGGGCACTAGTTTTTTGTTTAGCATACAAGTGGCTGGGCTAATGATGAGCTGGCAAGACATAGAAGTTATGTAGAATGCCTACAGATTCTCCACACCTCTCTGCCGCACTATCCCCCATACTGTGGGCATACACAATTAGAGGCTTCATTTCCGCTGGTGTCTCCCCCAAGGCTGGTGTCCCTGGTGTGCAAGCTGCAGTGAGGAGAGACTTAACAGAGCATTTTCTGGCCATGTTAACCACACCTTCCCCCTGGCCAGCCACTCCTGGGGCTGTACTAGACTCGTGGCACCAGTGTAGACTCTCTTCTTCCCCTGTGTATTTTCTGCTGCCAGGAGCTCAGTGTAATCTTGAAGCCTGCCCCTTAATCATGGCTGGACATCACTTCCTCAAGTGATATAAGTAATCTGTCTGCTATGGACAGATGAGCAGAGTGAGTAGAGTGCAGACAAGTGCACATCCTAGTAACCCAATAGCACATATAGAGTAGAAGTAGAGGAGTGAGAAAGCAAGCGAGTCCATCACCAGGAACCAAACCAGAGAAGGAATGACAGCGCCAAAGTTAACTGTAGACTCATGAGAGTCAGTGCTGTTTCACAAAACATTTCCTTTGGAAGAAAAGGCGAAGGGAGCAAAGTAGATTATTTCAGGGGATGCAAGGAGGTCATGAAAGCCTTATAGAGTGAAGAGGCTAAAAATATCCAGAGAGTAATTAAAGATAATGAAAGAACAGTGAAAGGAGAAAGATTGATTGACACATTAGTACAGCCAGTCTTCGAGTTACAAACGCATCGACTTACGACCAACAGAACACCACTGGCCATCACCTACAGTCTTCAGATAAAACCTCTCCAACGTATCATCAGTGATTTACAACCCATCCTGGACAATGATCCCTCACTTTCACAGGCCTTGGGAGGCAGGCCAGTTCTCGCCCACAGACAACTCGCCAACCTGAAGCAAATTCTCACCAGCAACTATACACCATACCACAGTAACTCTAACTCAGGAATCAATCCATGCAACAAACCTCAGTGCCAACTCTGCCCACATATCTACACCAGAGACACCATCACAGGACTTAACCAGATCAGCCACACCATCAATGGTTCATTCACCTGCACATCTACCAATGTAATATATGCCATCATGTGCCAGCAATGCCCCTCTGCTATATACATCAGCCAAACTGGACAGTTCCTACGTAAAAGAATAAATGGACACAAATCAGATATTAGGAATGGCTATATACAAAAACCTGTAGGAGAACACTTCAATCTCCCTGGACACCCAGTAGCATATTTAAAGGTAGACATCCTGCAGCAAAAAAACTTCAAGACCAGACTTCAAAGAGAAACTGCTGAACTACAGTTCATCTGCAAATTTGACACCATCAGTTTAGGATTAAACAAAGACTGTGAATGGCTAGCCAACTACAAAAGCAGTTTCTCCTCTGTTGGTGTTCACACTTCCAGATCAGCTGCTAGAAGTGGGCCTCACCGTCCCTGACTGAATTGACCTCGTTATCTCTAGCCTTATTCTGGCCTGCATATTTATACCTGCCTCTGGAAACTTCCACTACATGAATCTGACGAAGTGGGTCTTTGCCCTCGAAAGCTTATGCTCCAATACATCTGTTAGTCTATAAGGTGCCACAGGACTCCTTGTATCTTTTCATGCACATGCTGAATAAGCAGACTGACACTGATGCATAAACTTGCATACCATCAGATAAATTGTTTCAGTGACACCTGTTTTCATACACCCTGTGGAAGAGCTTTGAAGTTTGTAGATTAATTTACTCTCTGTTGGATGCACAGCCATGTATACAGCAGTACTGAATGAAGAATACATTGTGTATGAGTCCCTGCATGACAACCAACCAAAGCAGCAGAATAAACTACATTTCATGAGGGGAAGGCTTAGGAGACATCACTTAGAATCAGTGAAAGACAGGGATCCTGGGACCTTACAGATCTTATGGAGTAGATTTTTTTCCCAAAGGCACAAAGGAAATTATTTTATTGACTATTGGTGTCCGACTCATACCATGCCTTTGAATATCTCCATCTTTAGCTCTGCAGGCATAGGATATCGGGGAAAGCAAGGTCTTGGCTTCTTTGGCCCAAATCAGTGTAGATTATATGCATTTGTTAGGAGCTACTGTGTGGTGAGGAAGTCCACAGGGACAATGCTCCAAATGCACACTTTAGAAATTGCGTACAATATTAAAAAATTGCTCCTAGAATTCTTACATTTTATAGTTGCTCATGAGTACCTTAGAATGTCTTCTCAGATATTTATTATGGTTGAATGGGCATGACAAAAGGGAGAGTAAGGTCAAAGGAAAAGATGTGAAGCAGGGGAGAGCTGTGATGGTGGAGCCAGGAGGGAACCAGAGAGCAGGGTAACCTCAGGGCCAGCCCGAGCCATTCCGGCGCCCTGGGCAGGGAGGATAATTGCACCCCGGCACGGGGGGGAGGGTGCATGCGCAGCCACGCCCCCACCCCGACGCATGGGAGAGAGAGGGCGCATGTGCGGCTTCACCCCCCGGTGCACCTTACAGCTGCCATTGGGCGCGCGACACCCGCTGGCAGCTGTAAGGGGGCAGTGCGTGGAGCTGGCAGCAGCAGGACGTGCTTGTGCTGCGCTGCCCGGCCCGGCCGGGCCACTGCTGCTGGCGCACAGCCCGGGGCGGGCCACGCCTCACCCCGTGGCCATGGGGGGAAGGGCGCTGCTGGCCGGGGCTGCGGGGGTTAACGCGGCCCCCGCCCCGGGCGGCCACTGAGAGCTGCTGCAGCCTGCGATCCGGGAGCTAGGTGCCCCCCATAAGTTGGCGCCCCGGGCAGCTGCCCGGCTAGCCTACCCCTTAATCCGGCCCTGGGTAACCTTCAGTTCTTCCGATTGCTTGCTTCACAATTCTTGGCTTCTTTTTGTTCTTAGTTTTATATGGAATAAAATAGCATACCTTTCCTTATGCATTTGTGACCTTCTCCATCTTAATCATGGAATCATAGAATCCTAGGGCTGGAAGAGACCTCGGGAGGTCATCGAATCCACCCCCTTGCCCAAAGCAGGACCAATCCCAACTAAATCATCCCAGCCAGGGCCTTGTCAAGCCGGGACTTAAAAACCTCTAGGGATGGAGATTACACCACCTCCCTAGGTAACTCATTCCAGTACTTCACCACCCTCCTAGTAAAACAGTTTTTCCTAATATCCAACCTAGACCTCCCCCGCTGTAACTTGAGATCATTGCTCCTTGTTCTGCCATAAGTCACTACTGAGAACAGCCTCTCTCCATCCTATTTGGAACCTCCCTTCAGAAAGCTGAAGGCTGCTATCAAATCCCCCCTCATTCTTCTCTTCTGCAGACTAAATAAGCCCAAATCTCTTAACCTCTCCCCATAGGTCATGTGCTCCAGCCCCCTAATAATTTTGGTTGCCCTCTGCTGTACCCTCTCCAATGCGTTCACATCGTTTCTGTAGTGGGGGGGCCTAGAACTTCAAGAAACTACAAGCTATTCTTAGAAAACAAAGCAAAATGAGGAAACATATTAAAAAACTTTGGCCTTCCATTAAAGTAGCTAAGCAACACTAAAGGTGTCTTAATTGTAATGTTCCTTGAGCTGTCTATATTTCAATGTAACTAACAATGTTAATAGTATTGATTAGTAAACTTAAGGTATATTAATCTATATATATGTTAATTTGCAGTTACATGGGGTATATAATGAATTTTTCCTCCTTTGATGATAATATAATATCAAATTATTATATAACATTTTCATTAGCAGATCTCTAAAGGAGGTATAAAAATCATGAACTCCATTTTACAAATGGAGAAACTGAGACACAGAGAAGTGAAATGACTTGTCCACGCTGTCCTTTGATTCTGGTATTTATTTCACTGAGGAAATCCTGAGAAGATAAGCTGTGAATTTAGACTCTGAAATAATAATTTGGTGCCCTTTCTCGTAAGAATCTGGCACTTTCTGAAGTACGCATGTAGTTGTATAGGTCATTTCTATTTCAAGCCACATGTTGTTGATGGCTGTATACTAGAGATGACAGAGTTAGATCAGAGTGAGATTATGTTGTTTATTATAATGCTTCCTGAGGTATGCTCTTAGAAGTTTCAATCTTTTCTAAGTAATCAGAGGTAGTGAGGTCTTTTAGAATTACAATTTTGAGAGCTAGGATTGATGACAAGTTTTTTAAAGCAGATCTCCTTGACAATTTAAAGAGACAAGGAGGTTGTTGGAAAGATACCATGGAGCAGTTCTCACATTACAACAGGTAATTCCCCATTCAGGTACTCTCACCTTCTCATCATTGTTGGAGATGAGCCACTCTGATTTAATTATCCCTCTAATGTCACACTGACTTTTCTGTTTTCTTTTCTCTTCAGCATCTTAGGAAGTGAGTTGTATCTCACAAAAAAGTATGCTCTAATAATTTTGGTTCAGCAAAACCAACAAAGAGTCTGGTGGAACTTTAAAGACTAACAGATTAATACGGCTATCCCTCTGAAACCTGTCACTTGAGATTTAGGGATGATCCATGTACAGATTTTAGGTACTGTTTTCTGAAGTTACTCTCAATGGAGCTTTAATTTGGTAATTGTTCCATAGCTAGTTGTAGTTTGCTAAAAATCAGCTACAAAGGCCAACTTGTGGGTAAAGTAGTCATCTTCTTTCTTCATCCACCACATATTACTCTCCTGGGTATATTGTAAAATCCTTCTTGTCTTGCAGCCAGTAAGAGAAGTTGGAAGCTTTATAGATGAAGATGGTAGATATTGAAGGATGATTTAGGTTGAATTTTATGCCACAGCAGTGTGTCTTTAGGGTTTTGCAAGACAGTCTATTAGCTGGAAAAATGTACAACTGGCAACTTGAAGAATCAAGGTATTTTACTTAGAAATGTTAGATTTTCTAATGATGAGCTTGACATTTTATGAGGCTCCCAGATTTCTGGGTAGGTAACAGAAAACAAAAAAGAAAGAGTCTTATTTGAACAATAAAAATTGAGTTGCAAATTTAATGCAGATTTGGGTCAAAATGTTTAATGCTTTTCAAAGAACTCCATTACTAATCCTGTTCTTGACAGACTTATTCTTTTATGAAGTATTTATTGGTCATATTTTACTCTCTGGCATTTCCATACATTCTATATTGCACATATTTCCATATATACATAAACAGAGCACATCTTATAGAATATTGGTCTTGGTCTCCAAGTGAAATTGATGAGAGTTTTGTCCCTCAGTTCTCAAGACTTCTAGATAGATTTACGTGTAGTACTGGGGAGGAGCAATAGTCATGGTACATGAGATAGGGAAGGGTAGGAGAGAGGTCCTGGAGGCCAAATTTAAGCTGTTAGGTAAGAGATTGAAATCTAGGACCTCCATAGTAGCATTCGCTGAAATGCTTCCAGTTCCACATGGCTAGTTAGAGAGGCAGAGCTGAACAGTCTCAATGTGTGGATGAGACAATGGTGTAGGGAGGAGGGGTTTGGATTTATTAGGAGCTGGGGAAAGTTTTGGGAAAGGGGGAGCCTACATAGGAAGGATGGGCTCCACCTAAACCAAAATGGAATCAGATAGCTGGCACTTAAAAACAGTTCTCTGGCTTTTTAAAATTTAAGGGCTGGACAAAAGCTTACAAGTGCGGAAGAGCACATGGCTTGGACAGAGACATCCCTTGGGGGAGGATCTATTAAAGGAGATGCTCTATGTCCTAGTAAGGAGGAGAGAATGTAAGATGATGAAAGGATATGATGAGAAACAGTCAAATGAAAGAGTCCCATTCAATTACATCATATAATGGTAGACAGCTAAAAAGTAGTGTGACAGACTGCTGGCTAAGCCAGAGCTCTGCCACTATAGCCATGCTGAAAAGACCAATTGAAAGACATCTGAGCAAGCCCAGGCCTGAAGGGCTAATGGAAGCAGCTGTGGGCCTCATTAGCCAGAGGGCTATATAAGGCAGCTAGAGGGGAAGTGAAAGGGAGGAGCCAGGATGTGGTTAAGTGTGTCCCAAGCCAGAAGGAGAGGCTGGCAGAGTTAGCTGCTAGAAAACCAAAGCTCTGTAAATAGAAGATGGTGGGAAATTGGCACGGACAATAAAAGGCACGGGTGACTGTACCATAAAGGGTCTCCGATTGGTTTGTGACCCAAGAAGGGGTCCCAAGGCTAGGGGCCTGGGTAAGGACCTTGCCACAGTATTAAGTTTTTAAAGTGCTTATACAAAAATGCCAGAAGTCTAAATAGTAAGATGGAAGAGCTAGTGTGCCTCATATTAAATGAGCATATTGATATACTGTAACAGGAATCATGGAATCTTGGTGGAATGTGGATACTCAATGGGACACAATAATACCCTGGTACAAATATATTGGAAGAATAGATCAGGTTGTACTGGTGTTGGAGTGGCACTATATGTGAAAGAAAACGTAGAAGCAAATAAAGTAAAAATCTTAAATGAACCAAACTGTACCATATAACCACTATGGATAATAATTCCATGCTCTAATAATATGAGTATAACAGTTGGGATATATTACCAACTACCTGACCAGGTTGGTGATAGTGACTGTGAAATGCTCAGGGAGATCAGAGAAACTATAGACATAAAAAACTCAATAATGGGGGATTTCTGCTATTCCCACATTGATTAGGTACACGTCACCTCAGGATGGGATGCAGACAGAAAGTTTCTTGACATCTTAAATGACTGTTTCTTGGATCAGCTGGTTCTGGAACCCACCAGAGGAGAGAAAAATCTTGATTTAGTCCTAAGTGGAGCACAGGATCTGGTTCAAGAGGTGAATATAGCAGGACCGCTTGATAATAATGACAAGAATATAATTAATTTTAAGTATCCTTGTGGTGGGGAAAACACCTCAGCAGTCCAACATTGTAGCATTTAATTTCAAAAACAGGGACTACACAAAGATGAGAAAGTTAGTTAAGCAGAAACTAAAAGGCACCATGCCAAAAGTGAAAACAAGTTGTATGTAAGCTTTTCAAAGACACCATAATAGAGTCTCACCTTAAATGTATACCTCAAATTAAAAAGACATAGTAAGAGAACCAAAAAAGCACCACTGTTACTAAACAAAATTGAAAAAAAAAGCAGTGAGAAATGTAAAGGCATCCCTTAAGAAGTTAATGTTGAATCCTAGTGAGAAAAACAGAACAAAACATAAACACTAGCAAATTAAATGTAAAAAATATAATTAGGAAGGCCAAACTAGAATTCGAAGATCTGCTAGCCAAAGAATCACAAAAGACTAGTAAATAGTCACTGAACTTGTTCCCTGTCAGGTACATCACACCAATAGCTTCTACTGAGTTTTTGTACATCAAGACCACAATTTACAAAAATAACTTGTGTTTTTTGGACCTTAAGACTAAAGTGGTCTAAAAGGTGACTTTCTGAAAAACAGGACCCCTTATTTAGGCAACCAAATTTGAGACCTCCACAGTCAGAAGTCACCTTTGAAAAGCTTGGCCTAAATATATCCATGTGACACTTACAGTGACTTGTTAGACTTCTTCAGTATATTAATTTATTTATGTTTATCATAGGTTAGCATTAGTTTAGTTAATTTAGAAAGAAAAATTCTAGAAAGAGATTATGAGTGAATATCACTAAGTTATGGTTGTCGTACCCGACACAATAGGAGTCCATAGATTCTTTTCTCTTATGAATTTAGCCTAATATATGTATTCTATAACTCTGAGAAAGGGCTCAGTTAATATAGTTTTGTAAATAATTCACTAGAGGTGATAGTTACAATGCAATCCCATTATATATTACTTCTCATCTCTTTGCATGTGATGAGGTCATTTAGCTAAGTCTCTCTTTAACTCAGTAGCTTCTTTTTAACTCAGCAACCGTACCTGCCTTAGTCATCAAGTTTAATGAGGCTATCAGTACAAAATTAAGGTCATTTATGGCTGCATTTCTTCTTTTGCAAGGATTATAAAGTAAAGATGGGGCGAACAATCAATATATCTATTTGAAACAGGAAGTTTTCCAATAGCATCTGTGTTTCTTAATATCTGTCTAGGTTTACATATATTAAAAGTAACACTGTGACATCTGAGCACCTGTACAACTTACACAGAGTGTCAATGTATTTTGTACACAGAAGTCCTGAAAGTATCAGGTATCTTTTTATCATACAAATAAGAGCAATCACTATTAATTATATTAGCTATATTATTCTCTCTGTGTCTCTTACTATTTTACCCAGCTCCTTATTAGCGTAGGATTATTCCCTGTGGCATATTTTTAGTGAATATTTTCTTTCATGTGATCTGTGATTTATATCAATGTGGTCTGCTTGTATGTAAAGGAGGAGCAGGAAGAATTGAAGTTTCCATTATAACACACCAGAAAACTACACTAGGCCTTGTCTTTACTGTTGAAATTTACTCCCAGATTCCTACTGGGTTCAAACAAAATAAGTCTCTGAGCCACTGAGACCTATAAATAAAGCTGTGGTGGGTAGAAAAGTTTATACCACCAATTTGATTAGACTTTTGTCTCAGTAAGCTTCACTAACATAGTACCAGTCATCACAGCTGAATCTTCATTATAGTTCCCACAGTTTCAAATGCCAAAATGGATGAAGCAGTGTTAAAACTGGTGGGAATTTTGCCCACTGTGTACACAGCCTCTGTGCCAGCTCCTTAAGTCCTTATTCAGTTTTGACTCGTCCTTAATTGGTTTCAGTGAGTTTTGCCTCAATAAGTACTTTAGGTTTTGGCCCTATAAAACCATATTTATCTGGGATACTTAAACTTTGGGTGCTAATTGTACTGTATTTCCTGGATAGTTTCTAAAAAGAGATTGAGCCAAACTCCGCAGATTTTTCCCTCCTGCCTTTTAGCAGTAACACTGCCGGGGAGAGGTCTTAGTTTGCTCGTTGTGGTTGATAAAATAATATATCTTTCAATTCTTTGGTGATATAGTGTTTTCAGTGGAGTAGTGCCTAATACCATGTGTTCCATGGGATAGAGACATTGAATTCACATTTTGTGTTAATGGAAAATTATGGAGTAATGCTATGTTTGTATTTTACAGCTGAAAACAAAGAAGTGAATATTCTTGCAGTGACTGACTTCAGTGTGAAATGAAAAAGGTGGGGGACCTTTTTTGGGGCAAGGGTCGCTGACCCACAAAATATCAGTCAAGAGAGCTACAAATAAGTAAAAAACAAAAAAACAAACAAACAAAAAACCACACCAAAAAACCCCAACAGTTCCATGGGGGAGAGGGGATGTAGGGGCTGGAGTACTCAATGCCAGGGGCTGCATCCAGCCATGGGGCCTTAGGTTCCCCACCTACCCCACTACCAAGTTTCTTAATCCTTTGTCAACATTGAGCTAATTCATCTTTCATAAAACTAGGGAAGGGCAATGAGTAAATAGATCAGTTACCTTCTTCTAATATCAAACTGTGTTAACATTAGAATTTGCAGATGTTCTATGTAAAGGACTGACTCTGATTTATTCTTTATTAAGAGGGCTTTTTTTATAAACCATGGATGGCCTCTGCTTTAAAAAATATACAAGGAAACAATGTAAGGTGACTGGAGCAAACATGACACATTCTGCAGTGATCCAAACGAAAATAGCAATTAGAAGCTACACTGTGCGAATGGTCAATACAATTAATACCATTAAAGTAATTAGGCCTGGCAGCTGTACGGTCACATAAAGGTAACTTTGTAACAACAATATGCCATCAGAAAATTACTGACATTTCCAACTAAATTATATTCTCTAAATTGTTGTCTTAATGCTAAATAAATAAAGTTATGCTAATTAAGGGACTGATTACTGACTGAAATTAACAGAATTGCTTATTCTACAGTCTGTGAGGCTTTACATTCTTTAACATAATTAATAGATTTGCTCACTGTATCTGGCTTTATATTGTGCACCTCATTTACATGCCTTTGCAATATGCTGACAGTGCTAAATGTCTGAGAAAACAGATCTCGTCCACTGGAGGAAAATGGTTCTTCAGGTTATAATGTTCACAATGGACATGGTTGCTGTACTGTTTTATTAATAATGACCAGAAAAGAAATGTGAAAGAGAGAAGCTCTGTGCTTCCACCCGCCCCCTTCCAGTTTTGTGTTCCAAGCCTTTCCTGGAGTCAATGTGAAATGTAATTGCTCTTTTGACCTCTATCTTCTCTCTCCCCAGGTCTGAGGAAGAGCTACACTGGTTGATTATTGCAGGAATGAAAGGCACTCTGACCTTGTCGACCGAACGCCTTGCTGCTTTCAATGTTGCCCATTATGCTGAAGGCAGGCAACTCCTGGAGAGAAACTGGAATCTACAGGGGAGCAGCAATCTGGGCAACCTGCCAGCAAAGGCTTCATCATCAGGAAGTCAGACATGGCCAAGCAGCTCAGGCGGTTAAGGAAAAAGAGGGGGGGCATATCAAAACACTGTTAGCACAGCATATAAAGAGCTTTCTGATGTTGATTACAGATTGCTGCTTCATTAATAAGGCTTTGTATCATACATGTGAACTCAAAAGTAACTGTGAAGCACACAAAGAAGAGGAGTACAGTAACCAAATTCCTGAAGTGGAATGTGGCAGTCATTAAAAAAAAGTTCTCCTAGTAATGGAGAAATTATTCATGTGTAATGATCAATTGAAAATAATTTTCTAAGAAAAAAATGGGTCAATTATTCAGTTACTGTATGTGTGCTAAATATACATTATAAAATCTTGCTAGACTATTTATGGAGCGGTGAGTGAACTGTAGTGAACATACTCTCTCTGTGTATTTAAAATAAATCCTAAACCCTTTTGAATTCACAGCCCTAAACATTTCATAGTACTGTTAATATAACTTTCCTTGCTCTGATCCAGCCAAGAGGTTTAATTTGATCTGAGAATAGGTTTGCAGGCTAGGAAGAATTTGTTGAAAGGCACTGCAAAATATCTCCTTTTTAAGCTCAGCCTTCAAAATAAAGAAATAAGAACATGGAGACTTCATGTTTTACATGTAACCTGTCCCGACCAGGTTAATAGTATCTGAGTGTCATTGTGTCTGAATGTCTGAGTGTCAGAATGAAGGCTATCTTATGCCACACACAAAATGAGTTGCTGGTCTTGATCCAGTTCCTAATAGCAAGTGTCTACATTATGAAAATGATTACCAAACTTTGGAGAAATAAATACTCATGTTACTAGTTTTCTCCAACTGAGCTGGACCAGATGAGCCATGGAAACTAAACTACTCTCTCACTACTAGAGATGAAAGATTCTTGAAACCTTGGCAGTGACAGTGCACTACCAAGACTTTTATGTGTCATGTGACACTGATGTAGCTGGCAGCCCTGTCATGCATTCACAAGTCCAGCTTGCTCCTCTCACAAAGCTGTAACAGTAGTTGCTCCTCTCCTCTTGGCCACCAAGGGACTACTTGCTATGCATGTAGCCATGTGGCTGATCTGCCTCTCCTCTTGCCCCCATTGCTTGATTCCAGTAAGGAAGGAGCTGCTGGAAGGAGCTGGCAGTGGCAGCAGCTTTAACATGTTCAGAAGGTGAAGGTTCTCACAATAGGCCCTCTAGTCTCCCCAGTCACAGTCAGCCACCCAGGGAGATGCCAACCCCCACAGATCCATAAGCAGTCCCAGACAAAACCCATCACCGCCCTCAGTACTCCCATCAACCTTATTTTCACATACTCATGCACCCCAGCCATCACTGCCAAGTTCTGTGCAACTCCATGGCCTCTCTGTGTCACTGCTTGCACCCAGTATATATAGGCCAAAAGCCAAAGTCTATAACTGTTTGCAGATTAGTGCATTGTATAATTTGCATAAATGTTACATTTGGACTGCACAAGACTTGGCAGCTATAAAGGGAAGTTTGTCATGGTGGACTTTTTCTATAGACAAACAAAGAATTTATGTCACACGTGGCAACAAGCCAGCTCTTTTGGGCATTAAATTATTTTTTTTTTCAGAATAGAAGGAAGAAATTAGACATATTACTATTCACTACTATATATTTCAGAGAGCTGTCTGGTCTGTCTCTCCATGTGTCCGTCTGTTTGTTCAAAAACTTCCCCTAAAAAATAAACCTTAGCACCACCAAATTTGATATACAGCTTCCTTTCAACATAACTTAAACAAGGTAAGGGTTTGGTTGTGCCAGGAAAATGGGATGTGCCTGGAATGGAATTGCTTCTCATAAAACCATACAGAAAAGAAACAGAATCACCAGGCAGGTGAAAGGAGCTGGCTGGGGGTGTCCCTCCTCATCCAGGACTGCCCCAACCCAAATCCTCCCAACCCTCAGGTGCTCTGCAGGGAAGGGTGTGCAGGAAGCGGGGCGGGGGGGGGGGAGGGGGGCCTGATGTTGCAGGACTAGAGAGTCCTGGTGGAGGGCTGGTGGTCAGGAGTGCTCGGGGCTAGGAAGTCCAGTGCATGGCAGCAGGGAAAGAGCCAGCATTCAGCTTGTAGCTAAGCCAGGGCTTGAGAGTGGTGTTGGGGGGGAACAGGAAGACCTCTTCTGGTCTGACAAAATCCCTCATCTGAAACCAATCAGGTCCCGAGGGTACCGGACCAGGGAGGTCCAGCCTGTAGTCAGAATTTCTCTAGCTTCAACTTTCACTGGACCACGTTACACTTTAGTTTGCTATATTGAAGAGCCCTCCTTTTCCAATTTTTGTTCCCCATGCAGATACTTATAGATTGTGCCAAATCATCCCTTACCCTTCTGTTTGTTAATCTAAACTCCTCCTAAGATCCAGCTCCTTGAGCCATTCACTCCATGGCATGTTTCCCAATCCTTCTTTGTGGCTCTTCTCCAAACCCTATTCAGTGTATCAATAGCCTCTTTGCATTGTGGACTTCGGAACTGGAGACAGAATTCCAGCAGCAGTTGCACCAGTGCTAAACACAGGAGGTAATATAACCTACTCTTATTCTATATTGCTGGATTTATGCACCCAGGGATTGTGTTGCCCTTTGGTCTCAGTGTTACACTGGGTGGCCATGTTCAGATGATTCAATACCATGAATCTCAAGTCTTTTTTCAGAGTCAATGCTTCCCAGGATAGAATCCCTCCTCCTCACAGATGACTCTCCTTCTTTGTTTTTGATGTGTGATGTTACAATATGGCTGTTTCTTTGTTACTATGAAATCATTATGCTGTCTTAAAGTGAAAGAAGCCATATTTTAAAGTAAGTAACAGTTCTAAAGAGCCTAAATGTTCCACATACAGACCATATAATAGGGTTGATACTTTCATACAACTACTATTGTATTCATGAAGTTTCCCCACAAAGTCAAAGGCATAGTTTCACCAGGTGTCATTACTTTCAGATCAGAAACAAATACTGAGGAGGTTCCTTAATTTGACCTTTAAAAAAATTATTTTGTCCTATGTTCATCATATCTAAGTTGGGAGCTGCTCGAGATAACACTAGAATGAAATCATAGTCCAAACACAGATTTGGCATAGGCCATTGGCATAATGAGATTGAAAGATAGGTGAACATGAGCCTGACAAGCAAACAGAAGAGTAAGAACGTGTTTTAGAGACTGACAGAGCCTTGGTGTGCTGTGTTATGGGATGGGTGGGAATTTTTGTATTGTTTGTTTTCCCCCCTGAGTTCAAATCTCTGGCAAACAGCTTGCTGCAGCTCAAGTTAGTTTGTTTGGAGAAATCTAAAAAGGTTAAGCCAACTAACCCCATGAGAGAAATGGCTCAAAGGTATTTGAGCCCTGTGGAGTCAAAGTATTAAATAAGTTGTAAGTTCATATTGTGCAGGTTCTTAGTTTTCACTGTCTTCAGCTAAAGGATGAAGCAAAGTCAATGAATATCAGATAAAAGAACATATCAGTAACTTGACACAACATATGAAAAATAGAAAATAAGTGTTTTCAGTAAAAAAGCTCCTCATCTAAAAACCAGTAAAACAGGTTTTCTCATAAAAACATTTGAAAGAAACTTGATCCATTTACATTCTGAACTTCTTCCTCCTCCCCTGTACTCCATTCTTTTAAGATTTATGTTGGGATGATAGTGTGGGATTGTGTTTGTGTGCTTCTTGCAGTATATAGTGTGTGGGGAGGGAGGGGGTTGCCTGTATTGTACTTGTGTAGCAAATCAGACTGTTAATTGCAAATTTTCAAACGTTCCAACCTGATACATACACAAGAGTTATGTGCATACATAGCTATGTGTATATGTAAACTTAAACCTAAAGATGCATGCACACTAAGCATTGCATATGAAATTGTCTTCATGCAATGGCTGATGCACACAAGGAATTAATCCTTGATTTGCATGTGAATCAGGCTTTGTAGGTGTTCAAGTTAGGTATGTGAAAGACTGTGTGCATTTTAAAAAATGTGCACCTAGCTGTATGCTTTTCTGTTCAGTTAGGTCCTAGTTCTGTTTAAAAGTACCACTCAAGGTAATTTTTCTAAGGTATGATAAGGACACTATGAATGCAATGGTATTTAAAACAGTGCTCCTTAGATGATTATTCTTAGTTCTTAATGTAAATTGCTGTTGCTGTCTATTAAGTCAGGATTTATTTTAGGCCAAAATAAGATGAGAATAAAAGCAAAATTTACAAAAAATTATGTGTTTTTCTAATGCATACATTTTTGTGTAGTTTCTTTAGTCTCTCATCTAATCCTTTTTCTGTTACTTTGTGTTTTGACTAGACTTATTCACAAAGGCCAAATGCAATCTGTACTTTAAACCTATAAGATGCTTTTTTATCTTTTGTATAGCTAGTGCAGGAAAGATCACCACAATATAAACCCTGAGGCAATGTCTGCACTGCAGAGTTTTTCCAGGATAACGGGTATCCTGGAAAAACTCTGCCACGTCCACCAAACGCGTCTGCTCTTCCAAAAAAATTTTTGGAAGAGCAGACTCACTTTTTCAGCATCCCTGTAAACCTCATTTTACGAGAAAGAAGGGATGTTCTGAAAAAGGGGTTTTTTCCGACATGTGGCCCAGTGTAGATGGGCCAAATGTTGGAAAAGCCTCTTCCGAAAAAAGAAGCAGAAAAAGCTACGCAAATTGTGGTTCGCAATTTGCCTAGCTTTTTCTGGAAGAACAGTGAAGTGTAGACATAGCCTGAGATAAGCATGAGAAGAAAATTTGGAGCCTTTGTTTTTTGCTAATACACAATTTGATCCTGCAAGGTGCTGAGTGCCTTCAATTTCCATTGGACCTAATTCTGAGAGATGCTGAAGGCCATGAAACTTACGATGAATTGAATTCTACAACTCACACCATTGGACCTAAGGTGTACATGTTATCCGTATTTGCTCTTTGCTTCATTTTAAAGGTTGAAATTTGGCATTTAAAAAATGTAATGTCAGTCAGGTAATACATTTGAATGTTAAGAGGTTACTGAGTATCAAATTTCATTTTTACAGAGGAGGAAGCCATAATTTCTTTAATATTTGCTGGAACAGGGTTTTCCTTTGATGGGGAAGGGCAGATTTTGTCAGAAGAGCTGGAGGCTTCCTGGCAGCAGACAAGTAGGAAGAAGTATAAGAAGCTTCCTTGTGTTCAATATCAGCAACTCCTGCTCCATTTGCATTTGAGGGAGGTTTTTTTTTCCATAGTGTATTCATTTGCCAGTGAGTTAATGTGTCCCTGCATAATCAGATAAGAATGGAATAGAATTACTAATGATAAGAGGAGGTGGAACAAGGGCACAAAAGCAATGCAGCCTTTCCTTCTTCTGATGAATCTGAATAGAATCTCAAGTTCTTTTTCAATGTGGTAGTAGGGATTTTTTTTTTCAAAATTAGTTTAGGAGAATTAAATACCATGGACTGAATATGGCAGATACTACTGCATTCTACAAACTCTACTTAAAGAACAAAGTGTTCTCCCTAACAGATGAAAATTTATGTTCACTTTCCATACCCCGTCCTAGAACGAATTAATTATATCAGAGTGAATAATACTAGAGCACTGAGCAACAAATACAAAAAAAAAAAAAAGAAAGCTGATAAAAATATGCTGCCAGGTAACATATTTTAATATGCATACGTCAATAGTTATACTTGAATTAGACTAAATGTCACTAAATTGGAGGGTTATTTGCTGTGTCTTTTATGAGGCAGAGCTCCATGGGAAGGAGTTGCACTGTCCAAATGGCTGTGACCTGGCATTGTGCCTTTGGGGCTTTGGGAGATGGCAGCAGCAGTTTTTCTTGCGAGACCCTCCAGCACTAGTCCAGGAGGAAGGGTGTTGGCTGCACCCAGCAGGATACACCATCACTTCAGAAGAAATGTTGCAACTGGAGACAGTGTTTTAGACTATTTAACAAAGCATTTGTGCTTCTTTCTTAAAAAGAAGGGCAGGAAACACAGGATTGGACAGATAAGCACTACTGGCTTTACAGTGGTGCCAATGGTGCTGCTGGGGCCCACAGGTGGAAGGGGACCATTATAGTTGCCAAGCAGGGGCACCAGAATTGTGGGGGAGGGACAGTGGCACCCTGACTGTGGCCCTGACCCCCCACCCCTACCCCACTCTGCCCTTCTCTCAAGGCCCTGCACCTACTCTATCTCTTTCTGCTCCATTCCACCTCTTCCAGTGAGGCTCTGCCTACTGCTCACCACTCTCCATCACCTTCATCCCCCTCCATTCTTAAGACAGGAAAAAGGTGGTCAGGCACTTTTAAAATAGATGGGGCCAAGGCCCCCTACCTTCCTTCTTTCAGCACCCTTGTTGCAGTTATATGGTTTTCCACCCAAAAGTTTGGTTATAGGGGTAACTGCAATCAGCCTCCCCATGAGGAGGGCACAAAGAGCAGTTGCTGTTACCTGGAGAAGCTGCAGCTTAGCTGGAGAGAGAGAACTGGCTCACAGGGGCCCAGCTCTGGTGGAGAGAGGTAGGCTCTGGCTCTGTGCTCTCTTGAGGGATCTTATCCCCCTCACACATACAAACCACCGTACTTGCCCTTGGTCCCTGCCTTGCTCTGGGGAGCAAACCCCTATCCATACCCGGCTGTGTTCTTGTCCCCCATCTCTACCTCACTTGGGGACAGATTCTCCCCATCCCATGGGGACCCAGAAATATGTTTGGCACCAGGACTACAAAAGGTTAATCCATCCCTTCAAATAATCAGAACAGAAATTATGAGCATTTTAATAAAAACACAAAATGAGTGTCAACTCATTAATCCCTTAGGGTGTATCTAGACAGTGGCACTATTTTGGGATATTTCCTGAAATACCGTATTCTGAAATACTGTATTCCACATCTTGACAGCATGCCCTTTATTTTGAAATAGATTTTGAAATAACGGGCTCACTACTTTGACGTCCCTGTAAACTTTGTTCCATGAGGATTAAGGGACATTTTGGAATAGTGCTCTATTTTGAAATTATAAACTATTTTGAATTAACTAGAAATAAGATATGCAATTTGCATAGTTCAAATTGCGGCACTTATTTCGAATTCAGGGTGCAATGTCGACACACCCGTAGATTCTTAGGGAAAGGCAAACAACCAGAATTAAATATTGTCATATTCTGTTTGTGCTGCTGTAACTCATCAAAATTAGTTCTTAATCCAGTTTTCTCATAATCCAGATGTAGTTATTTTATATTGGAGAGAAAAATGTTAATGACCAGGATGCATGAGGTCAAATTTTAACCTAGTATTTAGAAACTTTCCATTCAACTTTGGCAGGCTTTGAATCAGGCTCTGTTTGTACAAAACATAGTTAATTCAGTAGACCTGCACCTATTTAAACATGCAAAGGATTTGTTCATATGTGTAGTAATTTTGTTTTAAAACATTTTACAATTATTTTTAGTACCCATAGTTTTAACATACACATGGCAGATAGAGTCGGGAAAACACAGAGCCCTTAAAGCCCATAGTCATATGTAAATAATTTGGAAGAAAAGAAGGATTTACAGAATAGATCAATGGCTCTGTTAGTCTTTTGCATTTATAATCAGTATTTACATCCCTAAATACACATTTACATGATAAATTGTAACAACTCCTTCAGTTTAAATATTCCCTTATGGGGTCTATTCTGGCTTTCTTTTTTTAAAACTTACATACTGGTAAACATAATTTTTTTCTGCAAATCATTTGTCCAGCAGGATAGATTTGCTAGCTGTATGGTATTTTGCCTAAGTACCACAAATTTTACAACCTTGCACTGGCCTCTGAAACTGATCTGTACCACTGATATATTTGAATGAGGATTTCAAACAAGGATAAGAATCTTTACCTGAATAAGTGCCTGGTTCAATTTTATGTTATTCCAGTTTTACACTAGTGTAACTCTACTAATTTTGCTGGAATTGTACTAATGGATAAACTGGAGCAAACTAGTGGTGTATTGGGCCCCCATATGTCTCCTTTGTGGACATAATCATCAGAGTTGCTAGAACAAGGGAATAGGTCTTGAATCAAGAAGAGTGACCCAAATACGATCAGGAGTAGCATGTTGGGTAGTCACTCAAAAAGAAGCATTAGAATCTCAAGGAATATCCACCTTCATCCACAAAACTGCAATCATCAGTGCCTGTTTCAAACAATGCAAGCCGCTGACCACCCTAAAGATTAAAGCAGTCTGATCAGTTTTGAAGAACCCAGTTTTGAAGATATCAACAACTTCTACTATTATGGACTTTCTCATGTTCAAGCCCCCTTTTCTTGGCAAGATGACTGAAAAGATCTACCAAGGTTTTTGTCTTGTGCTCTTCAGGATAATATATGAACATCTAGTAGTGTCTTGTAAATTACAGTCTGTCTTCAGCCAGTATTTCCAGTTTCAGACAAAAACGTGAAACAGAGTTTGATTTCAAAGCAAATTCAATCCCAAATTCCTTCCCCTAAAAGAACCAGAACTCAATTATCTCTAAGGCCATCTTTTCATTTGCAAACTTCTTACAAACAAATGACTTACATAGTTATGGAGTGGCTGAAGAGATCTAGCATAAGATTAAAGGTTTTCTGAGTAAGGGGAACGCATCTGTGGAAAGTAAAGAGAGGAAAACACCCACCAGAAGTTTTTGTGCTTTTTTATATTATGTTTGGTGGATATACATCAAGTATATAGACACCAAACATAATATACCTAAGATAGCGGATAATGAAAGAAACAACCCAAGTTGTGTGCTTATTCTGTCTAGATTTGACATTTGTTTTTGTTCTGCTTTGACATTTTTCATGAAAGAGACTGCAGTATAGTCAAATTCCAGCAGTTAAGGGACACACTAGGATATGAAAGGCCCCAAGTTCAAGACCCTTCCCTTGTTCTGATTCAGAACAAGGACTTGAATCTGCACCTTCAATGTCTAGGCTGTAGAGTTGGTCTATCCTGTTCCACTTTGTATAAATAATTAAATGGAACTAAAGAGACTAAGATAGAGGTTGACTCTGTAACTTGGTATTGAGGGCACGCACCAAGGAAGATGCAGATTTAAGATGCTACTTCAAATCAGACAAGCAGGAATATGAACCTGGGTCTGTAATATCACTGGTGAAGCTCAAATCACTGGCCATAGGCTCTCTTTTGTATTTTACCAGAAAGTTCTTCCTAGACATGAGAAACTTTCCTGACAAAATTTTCATTACCTTTCCACAAAAAGTTTCTGTTTCACTAAAACTGCATTTTGTGACCCCTCTGGCAATTGTCAAAATATTCCCCACCAATTCTAATTCTGTCTAGAAGAAACAGCTTTGTCTCAGAGAAAGTTAATGGTGAGTAACTGGTAAAATGAAAAGATCTGCATGCTTCTGCTGTTTAAATATCAATTTGTGCCTAATACATCAGAACCATTGTTAAGAACTGTTCATCACTCAACGAGTGGTTGAAACTATTAGCAAGCATGTTAAGCCAACTCTCAATTTTTCCAGAATTTCAAAATATCTGAAAATTGTTTGCTCATCTGAACTGTCCCAAAACTCCTTAGTGGGCAGGTGGTTCCCTTTAACAATCCAGACAAATGCCTAAGAATGCGCATAAACTTCAAAAAGCTACTTTCCAATTTCATTTCATTGTAATGAAATCATATTTTCCGGTCTAGGATAAGGTATACAAATCAAACACTAGGTCCAACGGGGTTAAAGAACAATACAGGGCCACTCTTCCAGGCCTGCAGACCATACTCCATCTCGAAGCTTAGAAGGGAGCAACTCATCTCAAAAGAGAGAAGTTGGGAAAGAAGCTTCCTGGTGAAGAAGAAGACTATCTGCTCAGTCCCGTTGGACCAGAAGGTTTAGTTGTCTTGTCTTTTTATTATTTTAAATTGAACTTGAGTATGGTGGGGGAGAGTGATGACAGAGAGCAACTCAGTTCTGGGAGTCCTGCAGAATACCTGATTCTGTTGTCTGTCTTAGGGTGCGTCTACACTGCACCCTTAGCTCAAAATAAGCTACGCAATTTGAGCCATGCAAATTGCGTAGTTTATTTAGAGTTAATTTCTCAATAAACTGCAATTCCGAAATGTCCCTTAATCCTCATGGAACAAGGTTTACAGAGACGTTGGAATAGTGCACCCATTATTTCAAAAGATATTTTGAAATAATGGGCTTGTTCAAAAAACACAGCTGTTTTTTGAATAGCTATTTCGGGATATTGGAAGTATCCCAAAATAGCGCCGTAGTCTAGACGTACTGTTAGGGCACTGGGTTGGAGCCGGTGAAATGAGCTTAATAGTGGCACTTCTCTTAGGTGAAGGATAAAAGCTAAACTTAGGGATCCCAGCAAACAAAATGTTTTTTGAATGGTTAATAGTAATAATGAGAAACAACATCTAAACAAATTAATTATCACTGTTGATTGTTGTGGCAAATAATTAATGAACTGTGAAAACAAATCAGATCAATCTCTTGTATCATGAATTGTATAATGAAGGAGATATGCGTTTCTATAATGCAATTGCTACCAAAAAAGCTAAAGCAGATCATCTCTTTTTTTATTATCTTGTATCTTTAAAAACCTGGTAGTTGATATTGCACAAAATAGGTAGATGCATTTGTGTACATTTTATTTGTTCTTCTTTCTAGGTTTTTGTGAAACGTCACAAATCAGAATCACATTATTTGACAAAAATGTCTTGTACATCATGCTGTATAATTGCTTCTATTGTATTTCTTTTAGTAGCACAGAATATGTCAATTACTGTTTGGAGTCTATATATATTTGTTAACACCATCTTCCCTGAAAGGCTTGTAAATAGAATAGTGATTTCATTTAGTTTATTAACATTATTTAAATAGCTACATAACTAATGTTGATTTGCTGCCACTACCTGAGATATATTTAAACATTACTATAACTTAGCAGAACATTCCCATTTTACTTCAGAAATTAATGCATTTAGGCTCAATTTATGCCTATCAACAAATAATGATCATAGATGTGAGCTGGGCTGGCTCATAATCCAGAAGTACTAGGTTACAACGCATTGCCATGGAAACTGTGTTTTATTGCATTTTCTCTACTTGATTTAAGACATTTGACAATCATAGCAACTGTTTGCCTGTCTTCCCACATCATAAAAAATTCAAAAACACAAACATCCAATAGTGGAAAACCTTACAGTTCTTGGACCTCACTATAAAAATAAAAAAGAAATGACAACCTTATATTTAACATGGACCTTTTGTGAATAGTTTATCTCAGAGAATGTCCAGGAGTGTTGGAAAATTCAATCAGTGGTTAGTCATCGATGGACCTGTCTTGCCTGTGGTTCATTTTGTTTATTGCATCATATATTTTTTATGATCACTGGGACTTTAGCCTGAAACAGCATTTTCTTTAACAAGAACCATGTTTCCTCTAACGTTGTTTATTGCATCTGAAACATTACTCTTTGAAACCATGGTACATTTTCAATTGAGCAAAGGTCTGTAACTGAATACTGCATGTCTGTGTTTATTCAGCATCCAGAGTAAAAAATATCCCAGTTCATGTAACATTAATCACTTTGCCAGTGTAGCTGAGGTCATTGCCACATTCCTAGCAGTATTAAGGCAAGTCAAGATTAATCACATACATTAAACCCTGCAAGGAAAGCACGTGAAACGGATCTGAAATTAGACATTTGGTAAAAGACTGAGAGCACTGTAACAAAATATGTTAGCACTGCTACAGCAAGCACTTGGCATGATTTGGGATTTTTCTACTACACTGGTGTCAGCTCATCTATATTTAAGAGTTTGTCAGTGTTTCCCATTTCTGAGAGTATTTAACTCTATTCTTTAGACAAAGAGCCTTAGTTTTTTAGAGAGATTTTTTTCTTTTGCTTACTACTTAAATATATGAACAAAATAAAATGCATTTTAAAAACATACTGGAACATTTTTATGTAACTCAAATATAGATTGTTGGGTTTTGAAAATAAAAACAGATATTAGGACCCTGTGATATTTTAAAACATACCAGCACTAATACACTTAACAATTGTGTATTGCTTATAAACGCTTTATTCTTGTTGTATGCACAGTATATGAAGAATATAATTCTTCACATTCCAAACAGACATGATTGAGCGTAGATGTCTCATTTATGCATAAAATATGCATTTAAAACTACATATCTATGTTGTACTTGATAGGCTAACAATTTCTGTGACCAGTCTCCATTGAAGGTTTGTTTATATTTACCACATGGTATTGCCATAAAAAAAGTAAAAACAGAAAAGAAAAAAACATTGTTAGCACTGTTGAGAACAAAGACATATCTAGGCCCACAGAAACCCGCTGTGGATTTTAAGAGTCTCTCCTCATAACATTTAGCAGTGGAAGCATAAGTAGAATGGTGCATGTGCAAAAAATTGCAGAATAATCATTTGTGAGAACAAGAAAAGATAAAATGACAAAAAAAGCTAGAAGTGATCAGTTTGAACCAACCAGAGCTATCCTGACCATGGGACAGTTTGGGGTGGCTGCTACAGGCCCCACACTTTTGGGGACCCCCCGGCAGTTACCTAAACCATCCCATTGATGGGGACCAGGTTGGCCCCGGGGATTGCCCTGGGGGACCTGGCAGAGCATCCCAGTCCCAGGACGCTCTGCTTGCTGCCACCACAAAGAAGCTGTGCACAGTGGCTAGGAGAGAGCAGCGGAGCAGAGCAGTTCCTGCGGTGAGGGGGGAGGAGCAGGGACGGGGTGTGGGGGAACGGGTGGAGTGGGGCAGTTGGGGTAGAGAGAAGGTGGCATGGGGCAGGATATGCAGCATGGGAGGATTGCTCTGGGCCCACGCGTGGGATAGTGAGGGTGAATGCCACATACCCTGCACTCCCCTGGGATGGCCTTGGAACAAACATTAAATCTGTACTGACAGGGGAGGAGAGTTCTCATGGAAATGAGATAAATGTGTATGTCTAAGACAAGATAATAAGTTATAAATTAATTGTGGTTTTTTGTTTGTAACCTAGGAGGGGGAAGTTGTATTGTCCATTGCTGAGGACAATTTAGTGATGGGTAAGTGACTACTTAATGAGGTTTTTACCTTATTTGTTAGACCCATCTGTATCTCAGTCCAAGAAAAATGACCCAAGTTGGCATGCATATATTTTGTATTGAGAACTTATTAGATTTAAAGAACCTTGAATGTCTTGGATATAATTCTTTTAAAATATAGCATTAATGTTAAGCTTAAAAGAAAACTAATTGTGAAAACAGAGCTACGATAACCAAACTACCTTAATTCTGCCCCTTTGCAATGCCTTGAGAAAATCAGACACTCTTATTCCCTTCTGCATCAGTAAAACCTAGCCTTATTCTACATTGTCTAATGCTCATGCTACTTTATGGCCTGCTTTACAGTCACATACAGTACATTTTTACCATCCTATAATATGGTGAAATGCAATACATACACTTTAAAAACTCCTGATCAGGCAGATAGCCTGCTGATGGGAATCATTCCTACCACCTTGCAGTGGTGAGAAGGGGGGATGGACACAAAGGGGGCACCAGCAAAGGGAGAATATAAACCCCCATGTGTGCCCCTCACGTGACTTCTCCTTTGACTCATCTCTGCCCTGCCCCAGACCACATCCCCTGCACTCTCCCCGTAACCTATCCACCCCATGTTACCTGGCTGGTGAGAGCCACTCTGTCCTCCTGCTGTGCTGGCTGCAATCCCTCTGGCATGTGGATTCACTAATGCATTCTCCCAGGCAACCTCTGGCCATGCTGCATGCCTGGGACGCTGTTCAGTTCAGGACAGCAGTGGCCTCAGAGAGTGCAGCCAGTATGCCCCACAGGGAGGTATTCCAGACAGGCAGCATGGCCAGAGGATGCCTGGGTCAGGAGAGTGAAACTACTGCACGAAGCATCCCAGGCAGTATGGCCAGAAGAGAATAGGCTCTCACCCCTCCTTTTCCCTCCTGGCTCTGGCTGCTGGCCCTATACAAAGGGACTTGTGAACCTTTCTGCCCCTCCGAGTTGTCACCTTAGACTGAGCCATATGCCAATAGGTGCTGCATGAATCATTTCCCCCTTACTTGTTGAAGTGTGCAGGGCAGGTGCCTCACTGATGCATACCTCCTAAGGCCCCTAGGAGAGAAGCCCATCTCCTGCAGACTTGAGTAAATGCATCAAGTTTGATGAATCTTCTAATCCTTGTCAGGGTCACCATACCCAAGGTCTACAAGCTTTAGAATACATGTTCAGGTACTCCAGAGCTCAGCTATCCTTATATCTGTAATCACCTTTGAGACATAGTAGCTTGAAAAGGAGTGGAGCTATGAAGTACATGATGAGGGCAGTGGGCTCTTGACAGGTGATTATGTGGGTCTGAGTGGGAGAGTTGACTAGCAACTCAGTACTGCAGGAGAAATCAGAGATTAGCACCTGGCTCTTGAAGCTAATGATTCTTCTGTGGGTCATCATAATGGAGTCCTGTTACTATGAACCCCAGGAAATTTGTTGGATAGACAAGGCAGAAAAGTGGTAGTTCAACCCCAGAGGTGCAACTGAGGGTATGTTTACACTGCATGGCTAAATAGCTACCCCACGTCTACACAAGCCACCCAGTATTTTGAAATATTTTTCGAAATAATGGGCATGCTATTTCAGCATCCTGGTAACCCTCGTTAAGGGATGTCTTGAAATAGCCCATTATTTCAAAATGTGGTGCTGTGAAGACGCACCAAATTTCAAAATAAGCTATTTTGAAATAGATTCACAATAAGATAAGCAATTTGTGTAGCGCAAATTTTGTATCTTAGTTTGAGTTTAGGGTGCTGAGTGACTTCTCCCCACCAGGACTCCTCCTGGTAGCCCTGGTAGGCAAAGAACATAGGCTCATGTCCCCAGTTGTAAGGAAATAGCTGCAAGGAGATGAAAGGGCTGGATGTGGAAGCTAAGGAGCAGCCTGGTGTTGGAGAAGTCAGGGGAAACACTAAAGGTTCCATTTCTTTTCTGCTTGATGACTGTCCTATGGCTTGTCAGAAAGGAGTCCTGCTGTTGTGGGAAATATCAGATGATTTCTATAGCTACTGAAGAAGAGCAAACTGGCTGCAAGCCCCTCCCTGCTCCTTTACATACACTACCTGTTGGAACTTCAGGTCTGCAGGGAGTACAAGAGACCACTTAGCATGCCACCGGAGGCTCACCAATGTCATTTACAAGCCTTAGGAGACTTGTCTTGGTCCTCCACATGTTCCCACAAGCCTTTGCAGGGGTGAAAGTAACTTACATTTCTTATAGGTTCTGTTGTGTTGCCCCCCTCCCTGGGGGGACTCAGGGTAGGGTGTTGTGATATGAGAGTAACTGTGACAAATTTAAGAGTGGTGTGGAGTGTGGGGGCTGCAGGGCAGAGGATTGTGGTATGTGTGGGGCTCAGGGCAAGAGGTGGGAATGAGGGAGTGCAGGAGTCAGGGAAGGGTCTTGGGGATGTGCAGGATGAGGTTTCCCTCACAGCCTCTGCAGACAGCTGAGAAACTGGCTATGTCCCAGCCTGGCTCCGTCTCCCTGGAAAAAGGCTCACCTGCCTATTGTCAGAGCCAGGCTGGGAATTGCAGCCATCACTGTGAAAACAGCTGAACCAGTTTCTGGCCAAATAGATGATAGGATGCTTCAAGCCAAAGAGCTGATTGGTCAAATGGGGGGAGCTGATTGACTGCAGCACCTGGAAACAGTTGATGAGGCTGCCCAGACAGTAGTTGATTGGCTACCAACAGCTGATCCTCGCCTCCTGCTGAACACGCTGGCCCATTTCTTAGGAGAGCTGCACCCTGGGGGACACATGACTGTCATTGCTGAGTCTTTGGTAGAAAAATTCTGGGATTTCCCATTGATAAGGCTCCCTTATAATCAGAATGCATTCTGACATCTATCTCTCGAAGAAAAAGGGTTACAGACTTGATTTATTTTTTAAATGAAAGTTTAATTTAAAGACAACTTTAATCATCTGAATTGTCATCCTGATACAAATTTCAGACAGGGTGACCAAAGCTATGTCTACACTACAGAGTTTTTCCGTGATACCAGAGGTATTCCAGAAAAACTCTTCTGCATCCAGGGAACGCTTTTTTGGATCGGTTTCAGAAAAAGTGGGCATGCTTTTTCAGAAGCCCTGTATTCCTCATTTTATAAGAAATAAGGGCTCTTCCGAAAGAGGAGGTTTTACCCACATTTGGCCCTGTGTAGACAGGCCAAATGTCAGAAAAGCCTCTTCCGAAAAAAGAATCGGAAAAAGGTACGCAAATCGCGGTTCACAATTTGTGTACCTCTTCTGAAAATAACCTGCAGTGTAGACATAGCCCAATATACATAATTTCATTTTTCTTTTAATTTCCTTTGTTTTACTCAAAAGTGGCAGAGTCCAAAGATCATTCCTGGATCTGCCGGACTTCCTGTGTGGACTTAACATGGAGTTGCTTTAGCTTGCACTGCAGAAAAATGCCTAGGTATTATTATCTCCATGTTTCTGTTTAACTTATATCAAAGGTACCTGGGTCTGTTGCATCTAGGGGCCACATTATATCTCACAGAGAGGTTCTGAGAATTGTTTAATTATTTGCTAAGTCTTTTGAGCTCTTCATAGAAAAGCAAAAGAAATACAAAGTACAGATTTCCATTTCCTGAGCTGCCAGTTTAGAACATTTCACAAATTACTCCAGTATTTGAATATTAGAACAAATATAGATGCGTAGAACATTGCATTCTCTTCTCTCAGGCTTTATTATTAAGGACTTATATTTGAAAACCATGAAGCAAAAAGAAATCACACTAACTCTATAAGGTGGAACTCTTGTTTGCAGGAACCAAAAGCTCTGACCCTAAAAGCTACCTATCCCAGATTTTTTTTTTTTTTTTTTAAGTACATCATGTTTTTCCAGCATTCTATTTGAGGAACTCTTTATGACTTTGGGCTCTTACCTCATTTCTTCACAGCCTCAAGTGTGCACAGGGATGGATGCATTCTCAGCCTGGCACTACACTGACTTGCCATTAGACTTGCCATATCTGAATCAAGGTTGGTGAAGAAGTCTTTGCTGACCTAGACTGGACTGAGGGCACTGTCTTGCTTGTGGGGAAGTCAGAGAATTTCAGCCACACTCTCCAAGAGACTGCCTGTGCTATGAAGTTGAACATCTCCTGACTATGGGCTATGGTTCAAAACTTCAGAGTTGGGCCACCAAAACATTCAGTGCAGGTGGGCTAAAGTACCAAAGAGAGAATTGCTATGTTGCAAGCGTTATCTGAATGGTGGCAGCAAACAAATAGGTCTCATTGCCTCGTACATGAAGTCCAAGTTTTGGTTATGCATGCAAAACAGTTTTTGCACTGAGACAAAGTTCAAGATCTATCAAAACTATTGCTATTTGTATTGCTATATGGATCAGAAACCTGGACACTCTTGTAGGCAGACTTGGAGCAACTAGAAGCATTCCATATAAGCAGCCAGCACTAAATCTTGAGCATGAAGTGGTTTGACTTTGTCAAAATGTCAATCTTGCAGGGACCCAGTCTTCTTTCAAGTGCTGATTACATTCAAAAGTGGCTGTAATACACTGCTGGAAATACCCAGAGCTGTGAACCACTGTGTTACTTCTCTGCCTCAGCAAGAGTGAGGGTTGCTAGAGACTGAATTGTGATAGCTCCTTGACACACCAGTCTCTCTTCCTCACCAGCAAACTTCTCAAGGGTCTCCTTGCCTGAACCTCACCTCACAGGAAAGAATCAGTGAACACCAACCCCCAAACACCTCAGAAATGTTTCTCTGCAATGTACAGCCCCACCAGTGTGCCCTCACACATGACATTAAGTTAACAGCTCTTTTAAAGAACCAGTACATAACAGCTTATTAACTGAATTAGGATAAACATACCCTTCCCTTTAAATACAGTACTGGGATGGTATATGTAATGGTTTCCCCATGCTTTATGAAAATTGGTGTATGAATATAAATATGCATAACTCAGAGATGCTTTGGACAAAATACCTCATGTAACCTATCAAGTTTAAAGTTACAATCTGCCAAATCTGTATCCTATTTTGGTGCATGTATCATTCTTGTATGTAAAGTTAGAAATATGAAGTATGAGACTGTTTATAGTTTTGAATATGTTAACGAGAGCCTTACTGGTGCCCTAGAAGCCTTATCTACTGAACTTATAGAACAAACAAGGCTGTTTACAAGTTATTAAGTTGATTACCCAAAGGTGATTGGATTAATCAGAGATGTGACCATACCACCTGGCACTGGGAGTCCATTTTTTTGGACCCAGGTAGTTTTCCATAGAAGGGGAAATGTAGAACACAAGATTTTCACCCTGGGAGAACACTATTTAAGTAAGGGGAAGTTATCAGTCCTTTGTCTTCAGCTGGTGTGACACACTCCAAAGAGAGCTGAGGACCCCAAGTGAGAGTAAAAGAGCTTTTTTTACCTGAAGATTATGACTAGAACAAGAATAGCTCTTTAGGGTAAAAATTAGCTTGAAATAAGTCAGTGAATTAGCACTACGTGTTTTCTTTTGTTTTTAACTTAGTAACTTACTTTGATCTGTCTTTTTTCATTTGTAGCTACTTAAATCCTACTGTTTGTACTTAATAAAAACACTTTTATTTACTATCAGGCCCAGTTGTAAATAATTGTTACCTTGCGGGATGACTTTTACCTTGTAAGGTGAAGGAGAACCCAGGAGTTCTTTGCCCCTTTGGAATGTATTCTTCTGATAGTACCCCAGCTAATGTCCATTAGTTCATATTGAGTTCAGGGGCATGAGGTCTTAAGCAAAAGGCCTCCCCTCTCCCTTTGCTGGTGATTAATACAATGCAAATTGATCTGTTACTGCAATTTCTGATATACAAATGAACAATCAATTGGCTGTGTTTGCACCTGGATGTAGTCATCAGCCTTTCCTTTCTCTGAGAAAAACCTGTTTATCAACTACCCAGACTTATTTGGTTAGACAACTTTAGTCCCATATTTTCAGTGCAACTGTAAAGTCCTTTTGGTGTTTACTATATAGGTAAGAATGAAGATCAATGTGATAGTTTTTCTAATGATTCCATACATGACACCACTTGGATGTAGATTATGACATTAGTGAGCTGAGGTACACTGAAATGATTTGGTCATCTGAAAGTCATTGCTGGATGTCAGGAGGCTCCTTGTTTTTTGACATTGTGATGGAAAAAACCACTCCAGAACACTGGGCTCTTGAACTCTGCACTTATGTTGATGGGGGGCTTGCCCTGACCCTACTGGCACTGCCCACAAGAGATGCATGGGGCTAAGCCATATCTAGGAACTTCACCATTTGCCTGGTGTGGTGCTATCAGTTGTGGTCACTGTGGCTGGCACAATGGTCTGCAGTCAACTATGCAAGTTTTGATGATATTTTGAGAAAGCTTAAAGATGAGCTTCAAAAGGGGGAAAATAGCTATGGACCCTTTCATTCTTGATGATGCATTCATTACCCTAAAACTTTATTAATGTGGAGTTACAGTTCACTGGAAATGGCTCATACCTTTCTAGAATGTCAAATGCCCCATATTTAAGTCTCTAAAAAGCATGAAATATAATGAAACTTGTATCTTCCCCAATTAACTCAACTTGCACCAGTAACACTATCCCTGGCCTAATGTGGCAGAGTAATATTATGGTACCAGTGCCACCACAGTTTGAATCACAAGAGTTCCATTTTAATGGAGTTGAAAAAGATCTATAAAAATACTTGGATTATGGTATCACTTTTTCAATGTGTATTTTTGTCTACTGTTTCATTTTTTTTCTGTAGCAATTTGTAGTGGAAAATATCATTTGAAGTTTGCTGTCATTTTTTAAAAAGGACCACGTGACTGTGTTTAACCTCTCTTTCACACCCCTTTTCTTTGAGGAACTACAGCACTTTGAGGGCTAAAATTGATAGGTATGAATTCTAGGTTTGATAAATTGGATTGGATGACTATAGAATGCTGACATTTGTTTTCTGTGTTTATTTTATATGATAACATAAGGTATTGTTTTGACTAGTGACAGTCTGTTGGTGCTGCATTAATCTATATCTACCACAGGCCACTCCTAAGCGTAGGTCTCTCTTTTTTTTTACAGTTGTAATTGCTGATGCTCAACAATAGAATGCCTTTCTCCATCTAGCTCTAATTCACAGATGATTTAGCTCTTTCAAAATGTGATTTCATTCCATCTGCTGTCAACATGATAAATCGATCTCCAAGAGCATCTCTGTCGACACTGGTACTCCACCAAGATGAGAAGACCAGCCCCTGCTGACCCACCACACACAAAATACCTTGGTATGTTGACTTCAGCTATGCTATTTGTATAGCTTAAGTAGATCGATGATGTAGGTAAGTGCAGACAAGGCCTTAGATATAATCAAATACTGGCTTGTAACAGTTCCAGTCTTGCTGCACATGACTTTCTCTGGATTGACAAATAGGCTTGAGTCATAATGTATATATAACTTCTTTTCTTGGAAAAACTTTTAAAGTATTCTTTCCCAAAAAGTCCTACTAGGCACTGGACATTAGCTGGGTAATATCCGTTTGGAAAGGATCAGAGACATAGTCCCAGGATTGTGCAAAAGATCCCAGGTGGCACAACAGTTCTCAAGATAAACAGGGAAGGTACATCTAGACTGCAAGCTTCTTTCGAAAGAGAGCATCCACACCTCAAAACCGGATCAAAAAAGTGATCTGCTTTTCCAAAAGAGAGCATCCGGACTGCAGGGACGCTCTCTCGAAAGAAAGCCCTGATTGCTATTCACAGAATGGCCACCAGGGCACCGGTGCTTTTTTCAATTGCCTCTTCTTTCGAAAAAATGTCCCTGTTCTGCGTCCACACATGCCTTTTTTCGAAAGAGCTCTTTCGAAAAAGGCATTCTTCCTTGTAATTTGAGGCTAACCAATGTCGAAAACCCCCCTGCGTTCTTTTGATTTACTTTCAAAAGAACGCGAATGCAGTGTGGACGCAGGTGAAGTTTTTTCGGAAAAAAGGCAGTTTTTTCGAAAAAACAATGTAGTCTAGACATACCCTGAGAGCATATGGATTTTACATACTTAGAAAAGTTGTCTACTAAACAGTAAGCTAGTCTCAGCCTTAACTATAGTAGTGCTAATGCCTGACTACAATAAGGAGGGGCATTATATTTTAATTTTATTTTAATTACAATTTAAAAAATAATTTTAAAAATCTGCTTGATTTTTATGTTGCAAATTTAGGTTGTCTTCGTTCCAATTTTTGTCTGGGACAGAAAAATGAGTGGAGTTAGCGAAATGATGATATCACAAGACAGTAAAAGGAAGACTGAGAATGGAAGGAGTTTCTAATCAAATGGTTTGAAATTTTGATTTTTTTGCTAACACCTATTTAATTTAATTTAAATAACTAATTAAAATTCTGAGAGAGAAATTACTTGTTGAAAAATTCCATCCCTCACCTCTTCAATTAAGAGATTAAATCTAACAATGTACATCTTCTGAGCTCTCCCCTACCAAGAAGATCAGAGTTGGCAATGCTACTAATTCTGAGACAAAATAAAAATAAAATGCAATAAAATAATAGCAATCCTGAAAGAAGAAAAGAGCCCTGGGAGAGGTAAAAAGAGAGTACAGCCACCCAATTTTAAAAAAGAGAGGTAAGTCATTTGAAAATACCAAATGTTCCCCAGTCTCCTTGTTGTAGCCGAAGGTCCTACATTTTCACTGAGTGGTGAGAGAGGATGCCAAAAAAGTTTTTCTGAACAAATGCAGGTATATTATTACACTGTAGTGTAGAACATGCTAGGCCTATTATTTAATTTCATAATTAATGGACACCACCCAGTTTTCTATTTGCACCTTTTTTTCTGTGTATAATGCCAGTGCCAGAGGCCAAGGTTGAAAAATTGTTTGTGATTGCAACACTTTAAGGCCTAATCCTTATTTTACTTCCACTGCTTATTTTCCAGAGTAACTCCTCTGAAGTCAATGACATTATACCAGCGTAAGCAGTTCAGAATAAGAACCTTAGAGTCTCTTTGTGAGACGTTAAGGGACGTGCCATCTTCGAAGCTGGAAACTTTTAAGCTGCAATTAGATATATATTGAATAAGCCATTAAAACATCATTTCATTTTAATGATTTGTATCTGTGAGAGGATGTAAATTAGTAATGGCCTATTAAATGTTACAGTTTATGTTATTCTAAAAAAGACCCATGTATATTAGATGATGAAAAAAATAATTAGCCTTTTTAATATACTTAACCACATACCTTCCAAATATGAATAAGAATAACTGAAATAATAAGGATATTTAACATGTTTTTTTCACTCTTTAAAGAAAAGGTTTGCACATGTTGTACAACCTGAAATTTTCCAAGAAAGATGATTGCAAGCAATGATTGTTTTTTTGTGAGGAACATTTCCCCTTTATATTTGGTGCCACGGATAGGAGTGCTCCATTCAGTATACAGATTTGGGGATGTTTGATTCCCTAAAGTCCTGCTGAAGGCTTTTTATTACACAAGTTACTTAAAATTAGTTTTTATGGCTACTGGTTACTCCTCAAATGCATATCAGTGAGCTATCTCTGAAAAAGGAAAAATCTTTTTAAAAAAAACAGAGGACATGAATTTCCTTATTCTGAGTAGGAGGTATAATGTATTTATGAAGTAATAATTACAAGTAAAAACAATTACTGGAGCCTTATCTGGACATTGCAGCTGTACTGCCTTTTTTTGCATTAGCCGTGTGTGTTCTAAGGTTATGACAAACCATGAAAATTGCATGTTAAAAGGAGTTTTATTCCTTTTCCTATGATTTGATTGAAACAGACAGCTACATTTTGTGTATATATAATTAGGCAGGAAAATAGGCTTTGAAGGCAGATTTCCATTTAGTATGTGAGTCACATGCACAACAGTCTTTCATTCAACAGCCAAAGACTGATCTTTTTAATGCCTCAACTCGCTCAACATGTTTTCTGAATGCTACATCTTGCAAGGGGGAAAAGAGAGAGAGAGAGACACACACACACACAGAGAAATCAGCTTTTAAGCCATATTTCTTTTTCTCCCTTCACCCCCATTCCCAAACAAAAAACAATCTGAAAAGCCAATCTAGCAAGTCTGTGGTGATTTAACCTTACAACAAACTGATTTTTATTGTTCTTCCCCCCCCCCCCCCCGCTTGTTGTCCAGGGCAGCGATGAATGCTGCACCAGTTCTAGGCGTATCTAATCCCTCTCATAAAAGGCCATTGTGGCAGTAAAACTGAGACCAATGGCTTTTTTATTCTCCACCTCTCAGTACTCCAAAGTAATAACACTGGGGTCTCCTCTTCGTGTTTTTCTTTTCAGATGCACAGTTTCTACTTTTAATAAGGTGAAAATGGGGAGAAATAAAAGGAATGCAATCACATCTTCCCCAAGCTCTGGATAAGCACCCTTTAGAAAAGTAAAAATAGAAATAATCATCTGCAATCTTAGATGTTGTGATGTACGATAAACTTGTTTTTCTATAGCAACATATGTGTGCAATCTTATGGTGACCATAAAAGTGTGTGAACATGTTTAAACATCCTGCAAATAATATTTGGTTCCTACTCTTTTTCCCTCAGGCTCAGATTCTGCCATGCTTCCTGGCACTGAAGTAAAGGGGACTACTGACAAAATAAGGAATTATTCAACATGAGCATGGCTATCAGAATCTGGAAGATCAAACATATTGGCTTGCTATTCATTTATTCTTTTGTCTTTTAGAAATTTCTGATGTATTCCTACAAACTGACAGGTAGAAAGAAGTACCAAGGTAGCTGAACTGTAATCCAGTTTTAATGTATAGGACACAAAAGAATGGTGGTTATATAATGCAGTTCTGGGGGCTTTGGGGAGAATGTAGGGTTTTTTCAAATGTCCCAACCTGCTATATATGCAAATGATTTATGCTAAGATAATGCTATTGCATTAAATCGTTCTGAAGTAATTTGCCATTTTTCACTGGAATACCAATATTATTTGATTACGACCTTGCTTTTGACACCACAGGAATGTTTTTGCACAAACAAAACAAAGTGAGGCTTACCAATTAGCTGTCTTTTTTTGGGGGATGGAGTCAGACTCTTCACTAAACAGGTATATATTAAGCAAAGAAATTAGATATATGGCTAGACATATTTCACACAGGACAGTATTTGAATCTTTAGTAATTTCTCAAAATTTAAATAGTTTAGTACCACCTATGAACACTGCAGTAGTTAAAGGTATCTCAACAATGTTTAGAGGTTATAACAATTTCTCCAGGCTAAAACTTGGAATATAAAGTTTAAGCTAGGACGATCACTTCCTCCGCTCCCTTAACAGAGTCTCTTTCCCCCAAAATAGTTGAGTTTTTAAATAAAGATTATAAGGAGGCAGGGGGTGAGGGGAAGGCAGATGTTCTAACTGGAAGTGAAGCTTGCCAAGCCAATGTGTGGCAGCCTTATCAGTGTTCTCACTGCACACTCCATGAATACCTGGTTCAGCGGAAACTGATCATGCAGTCGGTGGACTGCAGTCAAAGTCCTTTGGAGGGTTGAATCTTGGTCACCTGCCAGCCAACATTCCTGATACCGCCCCCTTCATCAGGCTAGCCCTGAGAATGCTGCCCTTCAACATTAAGGGATTGTTGGCAGTGAAATGCAGCATTACCAGCTAAATGTTTATTTAAGAATATGATTCTATACCACAGGAGTTGGAGCAAGGGGGTTAAAATATGTTTTGCAGGGGCTTTATTTTACATTTTGGATTAAACCTTTTTTTCAGTAGGGCATAAAATATGTATCATTTAATTGGCATTCAAGAATCAGCTTTTAAGCATGCTTGGTAAATGTGGGCCAGATTGTTCTCTACTGAAACAGTAAGGGTCCAAGAAGAATGATCTTTGCAGATTTTTTTCTAAAGTTCTTCTGTGGGAAGGACAGTATTTCCATTGAAAGATGGCTGAAGGACCTGAAACATCATGGATCATCTCAAGTTCACAATCATCTTAGGAACATTTGCTGAAAACACAGGACCAACAATGTCAAGACTACGTGCACAGGCACTATAGTGATCCTTGTTCCTCGCCTGCATCCTTTCAGCTGCTGGGAAAACACAGGTGGCTGGCCTTGAGATCCTGCCCTGTGAAAAAGTTCCATGCGACAGAGGGGTTTCATACAAAAGATAATTCAGCCTTGGCTTCTGCAGACTTCCTGTGAGAATGATTTTCCTGCCTACATCCCTCCTACTTCCTTAATGCAATTCCAGACGTAGAGTTGTGGAGCAGCTGAATCTCTCCTCCATGTGGAAGGCAGCAGATTCAGCTGCAGACGTTGCCTTCCATACAAGAGGGAATGGTTTATTTTATATGAAAATATTATTAGTTTTATTATTAATAATAATAATTAATAAAAATATCTGAATTTTACAGCACTTTCCCTGTAGTAGTAGGGCATTCATAGCTACATTACACTTGAACTCAACATGCATGAATTTAAACTCTAACCTCAAACCATCCTTGTAAGTTTGGTAAATCATTATTACCTGGGTTTACAAAAGGGGACAGCACCTGAGATGGTGAGACTAAATTTTTCAAAATATGTCTGTAATGAAGCACACCTACCCACCAATGCTCTTGATTGTGCATGCACAATGGCAGAAGTGTGCATACAAGTCTGGAATATGTGTATGCAAATCAGATTGTGAATAGACCAGGTGTTCTGTTTATGCAAATTGGGAGCATGTACAATAATGCATACAGTTTTAAAATGTGGGCCTAAATAACTTACCCAAGGTTAACTCAAGACTATTCTCTCATAAAAATGATAATTAATTATTATGATTGATTATTTATATTGTGGTAGCGCATAATGGCCCTGTCTAAGGATTGGGGCTATATTGTGCTAGATGCCATATACACCAACCTTTCTATTCCAATATTTAACTATCCTTATAGTCATGGGTGGCTGGTATGGTAAGCAAGGGAAGGCATTGTCTTCCCAAACTGCCAGCATGGCCCCGCCCACACTCCGCCCCCAGAATGCCTACTGTAGGCGTACTGGGGGTGGAGTGTTGCTGCATCCAGCACCTGCCCTGCCCATGCTCTGGGGCTGAGGAGGCTGGAGACGTGCACCCTCCTCTCTCCCCGTGCTCTGGGAAAGCTGGGGATGTGCACCCGTCCTCCCCCTGCTGGGAGAGATGGTGCCCTGACCTGCCTGCCTGTGGTGGATGGGGCGAGGAGGCAGCATGGTTCCCGTGATGGGGCAGAGCCTCAGTAGAAGGGGCAGAGCTGGAGTGGAGCTGGGGGTTTGCCTCCTCCATCCCTACTTTCACTGACTGCCCTTACTTATAGTGAGAAAGTTTCTTCTAATATGTGTGCTAAAACTCTCTTACTGTACATTTAACTGGCTAACACTTCTCCTACCATCAGTAGACAGCGAGAACAATTAATCACCATCCTCTTTGTAATTCCCATTAACATCATTGGAAATTAACAGGATCCCTTCAGTCTTTTTTTCTCAAGGTTAAGTATATCCGATTTTCTTAATCTTTCCTCATAGGTCTGTTTTTTTAAACCTGAAGATATGAGGATGCAGATATGGAACCTGAGCACTATGGTTCTCTGACATTCCCTTGTCACTACCAGAGGAGATGGGAGCACTCTTATTGGAGTACTTAAGACCTGCGGCCACATGACTGGCTTGCAGCCACTACTAACACAATAGGACATCTAAGCAACCGTGTAAAGTCCAATGCCTGCCACTGCATCTTCATTGGACACATATCTTGCATGCGTCCTGCAATCCATATCTGATCCTATTTCTGCTCTGTTTGTGCCCTCACTGCTTGTTGCTTGTAATCCATGCTTCTTCTCCAGTTCCTGCTCTTTTGCCTCGCTCCTGAGTATTGGTTACCAATCATGGGTGTGATTACTTGCTCTGGCAAGTCAATGAAGGATTCTTTTTTCTGTTGAACAAACGAGGTGTAGACCCCATGGTAAGTAGATCTAAGTTGCATCGATTTGAATTATGCTACAAACGTTAATCAAATTGCATAGCTTAGATGGACCTGTCCCCATAGCGTAGACCTTCCCTGAGACACCATCAGGAGAGATACGTGACTGTGGGGCTTTTGCCAGCATAGCTATGTCACTAGTGGGATGTACTTTTTTCCCCATACATTCCTTACCCCTCTTAGAATTTTGCAGCTATTGATAAAGTATTGATAAAGTTGAGGTGATGCTTCCAGCCCCAACCTTCATTTTCAATTCCTGGTTCTGACTTTGGCTCAATCCTTGCTCTGGTATTTAGCAGCTAACTCTGAATCAGACCTCCACTTCCATTCTCTGACCTGGATCCATGTTCTGCATACTCTGCTTAACTCCTGTTCTGCCTATTAGGCCAGACTGCCTATGTCCTGTTTCTTAACTTTTATTATTTTTGTTTTTCTTCTCTGGACTTTCTCCAATTTCTCTACACCTTTCTTAAAATTTGGTGCCCAGAACAGAATATTCCAGGCTAGGCTTCCCTCCTCAATTTTATCAATGCATAGCTGCAAAATTTTAAGAGGGGTAAGGAATGTATTGGTGAGCAAGCTTTTTCAGATTCAGCCTTTCTTTACACGTAACATTTATACTGGCATAGCTATGTCAGGCAGATGCGTTGGGAGAAAGTAGTGACATAGCTATGCTGGCAAAACCTCCAGAGTGACAAAGTGCAGACCTGCCCCAAGAAACCATATTCTGTCAGGAGATCTATAGGGACAGGTCCATCTCAGCTACACAATTTGAGTTACATTTATAGCATAATTCAAATCGATGCAGCTTAGATCTACTTACCATGTGGTCCACACCATGCTTGCTTGACATATACATACTCCCTTTACTCTTCTCAGTCAGGTGGAGAATCGGAGTTGACAGGAGAGTGATCAGCGGCTGATTTAATCACATCTATATATTGATGCGATAGTGGATGCCCGCTGGCTCGATCACTGTCCCATTGATCCAGCTTGTAGTGAAGACATGCCCTCAAAGTCTAGTTAATGTCATTTGGGAAGTTGGTGTTTCTACACTGGTATAAAAACTCCTTTTGTTGATATATACAACATCTAGACCTGGGGCCATGCCATCATAGGGCCTGCAATACACACATAGCCAAAGAATAGCAAATTAACTTTAATAGTCTCATGTGAAGCTCTTAAGGTGCTTTTACCTATCTGAGATATAAGTCAGTATAACTATCTTGCTCCATTTTAAAAAAAGAAGGCAAGAGGGAGTGACAGGAAGCTCTCAAGACCATACAGCAAATCAGTTGGAGGAATGAGAAAGGAACTCTCTGGAAGGAAGTCCTCTGTTTTAACCACATAACCATTCTTCCTCTTTTTGTACCTGCACTGTTTCTTTCCTCCATTTCCCTCTCTTGGTTACAATCTCTCCTGTTGTTTTTTTCTCTCCCATATTGACTTTTCTCCCCCACCTTTTCCAATAATCCTCTTCTTACAATGGTCCCTTCTCCCATTTCTCTCCCACAGAGCTCCCTCCCTGGGTGTGTCTAGACTGCACCTCTCTGTCGACAGAGAGATGTAGATTAGGCACGTCGAAATTGCTAATGAAGCCGGGATTTAAATATCCCATGCCTCATTAGCATAAACATGGCTGCCGCTTTTTTTTCAAAACGGAGTTTTTTCGAAAAAAACCAGCAGTCTAGACGTGGATCTGTCGAAAATAAAGCCTTTTTCAACAGATCCTATAAACCTCATTTTTTGAGGAATACAGGATCTGTCGAAAAAGGCTTTATTTTCAACAGATCCATGTCTAGACTGCCGTTTTTTTGGAAAAAACTCCATTTCGAAAAAAAAAGCAGTGGCCATGTTTATGCTAATGAGGCGTGGGATATTTAAAACCCTGCTTCATTAGCAATTTCGACGTGCTTGATTTGCATCCCTCTGTCGACAGAGGGATGCAGTCTAGACGTAGCCTCTGTGTCTCTCTACTTCTTGTCCCACTGTAGGAAGAGAGCCAGCAGACATACCAGTGAGAGAATGTAGCAGAGAGGGAGACATGGTTGCCCATTCAGGACCTCGTATAGTAACTTCTAGTAGATTTACTAATTTATAACAGGATCACTCTCAACTATAGCTACATCACCTAATGTATTTCCTTGCTTCTAATATCACTCACCCCTGCTATCAGAAACTCAAGCATTCATATTGATTCTGAGCTGCTCTTTTTTCTCTCACACTTATGAGGCCTGTAAGGCTGCCAGTTGTCACTTTCCAAACACATTCTGATAACTTCTTTGCTGAAATTCTAGTGTCACAACTCTCCAAACTTTGGTCTGTCTAAAATGTAGCAGCTCGTCTTCTCCCTCCTACTCAGTGGTAGGAACACATTATCTTTATATTCAGAAACTTTCACCAATTCACTCTTTATTTCAAATTTCAGGACATACTCTGCCTTCTAGTCATCATGATCCTGTTCCTAATTTGTTTATCTGATTGTGTCTCATCCCTCCTGTTCACTCAGTGTCAGATTTCTGTCTGCCCTCTTTTCAAATCGCACAACATATCCTTCTCCCACATTTTCTAGTATAGACTCCTTATTCCCTATGCCTAATTGACCACCACTCTGCAAATTCCAATTCAAGACTCATCTCCACTCTCCCTGGCCTATGACTCCTAGCCTTCTCTTTAATAAAACAATCTAATCCTGTTCCCTAAGCCTTAGTTTCATTTCCCCATGCTCATTTTTTTTCTCCCTGAAAATCTAACATATGGCACTCTGCCATTGGCCTTTGTATGCTCCTTCACCTTCGCACTATGATAACTATGAATAGCACCAGTATAAAATATTGTAATGTCATACATCACTTGTATTACAGACTATAATTCACTATGAAGCATTGTGATGTTTTATATGAAAGTTGCTATACAAAAATTGCTTATATAATCTATTAGATCTATAAGAAAAGTCTAATGTACATTTACAAATTTTTTTACCTATCATATACAATTTACTGATTTAAAAGAATGTGTTTTATACACAACACACTCAGGGCATGCCTACGCTATGCAGCTTTTAGTGATGTGTTTATACAGCCCTGTCGCTAAAAGTCAGCATGTGTGAACACTGTCAGCACTTCTGCTGACAAAATACGTCTACCCCCAATGAGCGGGTTTTGTTTTGCCCGCAGGAGAGCACTCCTGCCTACAAAGGAGGGTTCACGTGCACTTGCAGTGGCAAAATTTTGTCATTCATGGTGTGTGTGTGGGGAGAAGAGGGGAAGGGGCTTAAGCACCTGTGAATAACAAAAGTTTTGTCCAGCAAGTACAAGTGTAGACACAGCCTCAATAATAACGAAAAATGGAGTATCTCTGCTGCTGAGCTGGTCACTCATGTCTGGGTCAAAAGGTCAGTAGCTCAAATTCTACTGCAGGATTTCATAGAATCACTGAAGTTAGAAATGGGAAAGACTTATTAGATCATTCAGTCCATTTCATTGCTAGCATGGGATTGCTCCCTCCAGTATATTTTTCTAGTGTTTTGTCCAACCTAGTTTTAAAGTCCCAAGCAATGGGATTTAACAACTTCCTTTGGGAGGCTATTCCACAGATTAATACATCTCACTGGAAGGATTTTTTTCCTGATCTTCAGCTGAATTTTTCTCTATTATTCTCAGTCCCTGACTCTTAACTATTCTCTTGTCTATCACAGATGCACATATGGATCTTTCATAAATCATTCCCCTGATCACTTGTTTCATTTCTTTGAACTGCATTGACGTGATTTGTAGTCATATGAATCCACAGCAATACCTATGTGCATCCTGAACTATTAGAGAGACTGACCGTTAGATCAGACTGATGTATCTTGTGATTATTCAGGTGAAATTTAAAGATTGATGTAAAGGAACAGGGAATACCTAGCTAATATTCTCTTTCAGTAAAATAGACTCTGTGTAAGTCTATTTATGAAATGTTTGCTAACTCAAGCTGTCTATACAATCATTGCCCTTCAAGTATCTTATTAATTGCTTTCAAAAGTGCCATAGTGTGCCTTGTATATAAAATGTGCTATGTACAGCAAAATTGCATTCTACTTTACCTGATTCATCTAGTAAATTATCACAGGCAAATAGATATTGTCCCATTCTGGATGTCAGAATAAAAGAAGAAATGCTGCTATGGTACTTTTAGCACTGACACTGTCACACATACACACTCAGCTCTTTTATTTAAAAAAAAAATCCCCCACAGTCCCTTTATAAATCAGAAACAAAGAGTAAGAGCCAGGGTTTGTCTTATCTTTAGACAATCAAATCAATAAATCCCATATGAAAATTTAAGGTTTTTTTACAAAATAAAACAATTTTAAAAATTGCAATTATTTTAAAACCAGACATTTCAGAGGGACTAGTCTTAACAAAAATACATCTTCCCAGTGGGAATATATTTGCATATAGCTAATATGTTTCTCAGTGGTTAACTGCTAGTTTACAGAGAATGCTTTGTGGAGCAGTGAATGTGAAAAATAAGATGACCTGACTCTCTCCTCCACAAAAGGCATAAACCAGGCTGAGACCAGTGTGCAGACTCTGCTGTATTGCTGCTAACTGAACATACTGGACTGAGCATCAGCCAATGAGAAGGCTTAAAAGCATATTTCCATAATGATGATTGGCTGCTGGACTGCAGGCTCATTTCAGCCTTTAAAGGAAAGAAAAACAAGAGCTTTGCTGAGCAAATAGACAACACAACTTTCTGGCTTTCTGTGGCTTGTTTAATATTCTCTGGTTGTACCAATTCATCTTCTTTAAAAGCTGTTTTTTGGGGGGAAAAGGAAACAGTTGTTCACAACAAAAATAGGTTTCAAACCACCAAAAGATTTCACATAATAGATTTTTGCTAGTAAACTTTTACAGAAAATTTGATGGGTATGCTTGGCTAGTTAAATAGAATGAGGTTTTCTTCAAGAGTCATAACAGCCTACACATGCTTTAATTAGCAAAGGTTCTGCTATTTCAGAGAAACATCCCTAGGTTTTTTGGGCTTGGGTGGGTCTTTTAAAGTGAGTAGCTTGTGTATAAAACTGTACTTCAATGGGGATAGTAGGCAGAAATTAATAAAGGTGGGAAAACATCTGAACACTCACTCATATACAGGGCTTTTGATTCTTTTAGAATGAAGGACATTTTCCCCTTCAGAAAGGAATTGTTTTAAATCATCTTTCTGCAACCACTCACGATGTGTGAGTGCTCAACCCCAGGCAATGGGCGCTGTGTAATTGTTCCTTTCCAAAGAGCTTCTTAATAATAAACGACACAAGACATGTAGCGATATGTATTGGGGATTTTCCGAGTTCAAGGAACTGCGAGATAAGATGAGGCTATTTCATCCACACAACGTCAGCTTCAGTTGCAAGAACATCTGTTCTATAGACCGTCCTTTAAAAAAAACTGTAATGGTTGACTAATGCAGATAAAGCAGTGGGCGCATTTTTGCAATCTTGCCCAGTGACCATTCCTTGGCTACCTAACAGACCAGCCATTCAGAAGCAATTTTCTTCAGGCTGAAATTATGTGCTGACGGTAGCAGATCACTTCCCATAATAGCCCTTCCCCCACCCAGTGCTAAATACAATCTGTCTCCTACTCACTGTAATAATAACGTGCAAATGACTGTAATTTTGCAGACAAGAAGCAGCCCAAAGTGAAACGTGTCTAAACAGAGGTCGATTTTGAAAAATCAGGGCTATTACCTAAATCTGTAAAATACATATTGTAAAAAAACAACAACAACAAAAACCAGCTACAACGATCTGCATTAAGAGGTGAGGGGGGAGGGGAGAGGGAGTAGTCTCTCAGTTGCTGATTTTAAAATCTTCCCTAGCACAAAGGTTAATCGTTACAATAAAGTTTCAATTCACACTCAGATTTTCACAACTATACCACCTCAGACCTCAGATATGTGCATGGCAACGTATAGATCATCTAAGCTAGGAGTAGCTGTGTATTCTTCAGTGTTTACACTGATTTGCATTGCATACTGCTTTGGAAGTGGGCACTTTGCAAGCACTTACTTTTGTTGGCACCGTGTTGTGTATTGTGAGATTGCCTGTGTGGGAGGGCTGACTATAAAGGAGAGTCTATACAGCATACCCTGCTTACATTACAACCCTGCTCAAGAATCCTCCTTCTCGCCCCCAACAAGTATTCTCAACTGTCGTTAAATGCTTTTTCTACTTAGAGTGCACTAGCATTTTTATTAACAATTTAAAATGTTTGATGTCACCACGGGCTGTGCTAGTAACTACCTTAGCTGGGCAAATTAGACCCGCCTTTCACCAAGAGGTGAAATGTTTTAAAAGAAAGGGAAGTGGAGTATATACCGTTCCTTCCAGGCAGTTTTAAGCGTTGCTCTCCAAACAACATATGGCATGAGGTGCGCTCTTTATTCTCAGCAAATTTCAGTTTAGCCGGGGAAAGGAAAACAGGAGACATGACCCATTGTTGTAGTTTACGGCCATTAAAATATGGTTTTCGTTAAATTTAAAGACGATCTCATTTATATGATACATTAGCAATAATTCAGACGTGTTGTGATTCACAATGCGACCAGAGGGGAAAGAAGTATGCAGTCGCCGCAGCGAAGAATGTTGTTTATTGCAGCACCAACTCCAGTCTGGGTTTAAAGAACATAGGCTGTCTAGTCTTTTGGTAAGACAACTAAATCAGAAGTGGTTTTTAGCCAAACTTTCACTATGACTTCTGAAATGAGCAGGTCCTAAAATGTTTCCTCATCCGCAAATACTCTACTAAACACCCTTTTGATGTTAAGTGTCGACCGTATAAGCACTAATGCACATACTTTGCTGAGCTGGACAAAGTCCAAAAAGCGTATCTTGTCACATTGTCATCTGTATCCAGTATTACAGATGTCATGCTTTAACTTCTCTCCGGAAACTATGATTTGGGCAATTTTTTCAATTAGCTGTTCAAAGATAAGAAAAGTTCAATATTGATTTTCAGAGTGAGATACTTTACACAGCGAGATACACGCAGAGAGGATTTGAAATGAGACATAAATGAAAAATAAAAGCGCATAGTTAGCCAGACTCTATGGTAGTTAATAGACTTTAATATTAAATTACCCATACAAACTATTATTTTCATGCTAGACCCCATCAACCTCATGATATGTGGCCGCAGAGACACATTATCTGAGTTATCAGCCTTTTCGTCCTATAGTTAATTTAATTCTCGACAAGATATTCATGTTTGTTGGGTCCTTTGAATGTAGAAATTGTTCTGTACAAAGGGGGTGGGGGACGGGCTGCGCAAGCTGATCAATTTAAGCAGCATAAGGAACGTACTTAAATTTAAATAAATTCAAATGCATTTTTAAAGCACATTTGGATCGAAGCCTGAACAAAAGAACTGATTAAGATTCCCCCTCCCCTTTTTTGACGCAAGACAAAGCCTTCTGCTAGAAAAGATTTGTGTCCCTGATTCTTGTGAAAGGGTGTTGTTCACGTGGTAGTTATATGGTCGCTTGCATTCACAGTTCAGTGCTTGCAGCAATAAATCAGGAAACTGGAAACAAAAGGGTTACGTGCTTTTCCAACAGCACTGTGTTTTGTAAGTCACACGGTAAAAATGAACATGAAATAAACGCCGAGGAAGGGACAGGCTGAGGAATAAGGGCACACCGACCACGCTGCTGCAGTACCTTGAGTGTCTCTCTAACGCAAGGGTGGGTGAGGGGGAGGAATGGAATCCAGTTCTGTTCTTGGCTCAGCCTCCCCTTCTTAAAAGACATTGTTTGCTTTTCTCCTTGGCTAAACATGAAAATGATCGCACTCATGTAACTGCCTCTCTCTCGGTTTCGTGTCAAGCGGTTACAGTTCTGAATGAGAGGGCATTTAAAAACGGAGAATGAAATTTTAATTTGCCCGTGTGAAACAAAAAAAACCCACCGTTGGTTTGAAAATTGTGTTGGAATTAAATTAAAAAGCAAACGAGGAAGCCCTCCTCCCACTGTGTGAGGCTTGGCTGGGCTGCTCGCCTCCTTATTTGGTTGTCTTGACACGAAATGTTATATAGGATAATGCTGTAATTGAAATGGGAAACATGATTTGTATCTTGCTGCAGCAGGAGGCTGCCTGCTGTAGCACTAAATGTAGTTTGAGGATTGCAAAATACAAGGCTTCTATGTATGTATGCGTGTGTGTTTCTCCCTTTCACCCCCTTCGGCAGCCGAGAGGAGCAGCTATCCAATCAGAGAGCCCGGTTTCATAAAAGCTGGTCTCTGATTGGGCAGATGGGAAAGGGCATTGGGAACAAAGAAAAGTCCCTTTCAGGTACAGAGTCTGTGCTTGCTTCACACACTCTCCCTTCTCCAGTTCTGATTTCTGCTGCTCACTATTGAGTAAAGCCAGCTTGTTGTGTAGTGTGTATGTGTGTATATGTGTGCAGGGGGATTTTTATTTTTTTAAATTTTGTTTTAAAAAGGAAGGTTCATGATATCTGGTGCTCTTTTCTTCCAAACACAATAAATCTGTTGAAGAAATTTAGATTTTTTTTCCAAAAATAAAAAGCGGCTGCAACAAAAACATACTCAATGCAGTTAGAAGGAAAAGGTCAACTCGATCCAATACAGATCGTAAGTACGGTTGCGTGGTGTGTCTATAGCACTTAGAGGGGATTTTTTTCATGCAAAGGGGAGTATTATGAGTTTTGTGCATTGAAATAAGGAACTAGTTATTTGTGTTTAAAAACAACAATCAGAAAACCACGAGTAGGCTGAGTTATCTAAGGGATATGAAGGTGAGGGTGAAAGCATTGTAGCCTCTCACACAAATCATATTGACGGTGCACTCGGTTGGGGGAGGGGGACGTTTTTACCTTTTTGATTTTTTAAGTGACCAAGAGGGGGAAATAAAAGTGACACAACTACAGGCCAGCCAGCATATTTTCTCTCGCTCTCCACTCAATCTCCCGTAAAAAGAGCAAGCAACTTGTTAATAGAACCTATGGGGTACAAAAATAGCTTACTTGAGCAGGAGTTTTTTTCTCTCGTCACATGTTAATACCAACAATGTAATGCTAAATTAGGGGTTGGTGACGCCCATATGTTTTACAACCCCACTCCAAAAAAAGCCAGACAACCCTCCCTCCCCAACAGAATCTGTGGTGGGTTTAGAATGGAGGCTAACTTGGAAGCTATCAAATGTTTAATCTTTTCTATACGAAGGCATTAAAACCTTGAAATAACCTCCCTAACCCTCCCCCATCCTCTTGTCTCTAAACTACTACAAATTGCAGATAACTCGAGGAAAGCTTTTATAAGGTGTTTCTCTAACATATGCTTTTCCGTGGTGTTCAGTACATTTCACTCATTCCTAACTTCAGAGACCCAGTTCTCAAAGAGAAATGTTTCACATTCATAACTTGTAGCTGTGCCAGCAGCAGAAGGGGGAGGGAGAGAAACAGACCTTAAGGTTTTTTTTTTTCCTAAAGACCAGATCAGTATTTTCTTGATACGCTTGTCACCCATTTTTGTTCTCACGACAACCAATTGAGCCCTTGATCGTCACGTGATGTGAAAGGCTTGAACTGTAACAAAATCGCTCCTTTTAGATGGTTGGTTGTTGGTAACTCGCCCATCCCCCCTCCTGCCCTAACATTTCCAGCAAACCAACTCTCCTTTCCAATCCATCAACAATTCATTACAGCTTTTAGCTTCCAAACGCCAGCTAATTAAAAATACTAAGCCAAGCTCCGAGACCATCTGACTTAAAGGCAAAGAGGGGGGCATGAGGGGAATAAATAAAAAGACGATGTAATGTTTGATGAAACAATAAGAAAAAAAATCTGTCCTGAAAAAAAAAGCCCAACAACCACCACCAAACGTCTATTTTATTTCTTTTGTCTCTAATTACTGAATTACTTGCAACGTGACTGATTAGCTTGAGCTCCCGGATTCCTCCTCCAGGCCCCTCACCCCCCACCACACACTGTAGTTTGGATGCTATTTTTTACAACAGAAAAAGGGGGGAATAAATCCAGATCTCCCCCTTGGGAAGAGTTACTTAATTTTAAAACACACTCTTTCCTCCACTCCCACGAAATGTTCTGATAACTGGTTTATCAGAACACTGATTTTCCCCTCCCTCTTTCTCGCCCCCCCCCCTTTCCCTCCTCACTCCCCCCTTCCTTTCCCCCCTTAAGTTAGTTCAAGAAATCAGATCTGTCAGGACGGGCGAAAAAAATGCCACTTCCCGACTAACAGGAGGAATCCAGCCCAGATTTTCAGTCCTTTCTTCTTTTTTTTCCTTCCTCTCTTTCACTAATTTATCCCGATGTTAGCACATTCTGTCTTGTAACAACCGGACGCCTGTAGGTTTGTTTCATGGGATCATTACTTACTGATCAGGATGGCTCTGAAGTCTGGAGTTGAAGACGGAATGTGAAGTTGGAAAACATTTTAAAATTGTTATTATTACATCTCTGTGCTTGTTAAGAAACAAACAAACAAACCAAAAATAGGTCCTTGATGCTCCTCTTCTGAATGTGAAATACTATCTTCCAGCTTTTAAAGTTGAGGAACAACATTTTTTTTAAGAAAGGAGGAAAAACAAAACAAATAAAGGACTCTTGATCCGGGTGTCAAAATGGGGGGAGATATATTTTTGAGAGATTATACTGGCTGAGATATTGTTTGTTTTTTTACTTCTTGATCACTTTGTTCTTTAAGTAAAATGAGGCACAGAGTTGTTGCTGAGTCGAGTGGAAACAGCATTTTGATTTGCTGGCTTAATTAAAAATGATAAAGGAATAAAGGTAAGCAATATGCCTATATATGTATAAATATTGAGACAGTCAACTGTAAAATGGATAGATCCCTTTAAAATCGTTTTAACTAAGCTTTGTCAAACACACACTCATTTGCGGTCGCTGAGGCCACCTTGGTGCAGATCACTTAAAGTGTATGTCTTAATCAGTTTCCTGTACAGTCAGTAATACTATATTTAACAGACTGAGCAATTGTGTAACCTAGTAGTGTGTTAGAATTGGTTGTAGAATGCTCTAGGGTATATTATTTTTAAAGAAAAGTCACTTTTTACCCATAGAGTGGGATATTTCTGGAAATAAACTCACCTTTTAAATTATAGATTATTTTTAAATGGAAGCTGTCTTGTATTAATAAAAAACAGGCTTCATGCTTCCTTTCACCGCTGCCAAAGGTTAAGTAAAATTGGGGCACAAGATAGTATTGAAAAGTCACAAAACTTCAAAGATCCGGTTTAAAATCACAAAATCCAAGTAATGCACTGAGTCGTCCTTCCTATCTCGTTTTTGTGTCGAAGTGGGGGTCCAGGAGTTTATATTACATATGTACTCCTACAGCTAGGCACCAGCCCTAACTCTGGATTTCTCTGAATTTGTGGATTTAAATCATGTAGTTAGGGTGGATTGGGGTTTTTTTCCGGGTACATAGACTTTTTAAGAGTGATCGTGGATGTTGGGATGCAAGTAGATTCAAGATGTTCACTAATATAATCACAGCAATTGCCTCGTATTTAACAACTTTTTAAACAAAATAAAACGTGGAACTATTGAATGATCTTGCCCCCCCCCAATTTACCCCCTCTATTAATCGTATTATATTCTGGTAATATCCAGACAAGAAATATTCGACTTTTCCCCTCCTCACAGGAAAAGGTGGATCTGGACTTCAGGGTATAAACCTATACATACCAGGGGAGGAAGACAAGAAGAGTTAAATAATAATTTTTAAAAAGTCCAGCGGAGATTAACGAATGTCCCCTCATCTCCAAAGGAAAGTTCATCGGATTTTTATGCTCGAGATCTCATCTTCAGGATGTCAGTGAACACTTCCACTGCAGGAAAAGGTGTGGATCCAAACGCGGTTGATACTTATGACAGTGGTGATGATTGGGAAATCGGGGTTGGAAATTTAATAATCGATTTGGACGCCGATTTGGAGAAGGACAGACAGAAATTTGAGATGAATAATTCCACGAATACCAGCAGCAGCACCACCCCCAGCTCCAAGGATTGTGGGGGTCTGGCTTCCAGTGGGGCTAATGCTACCTTAGCTGATGGCCTAAAATTTGCTTCTGTTCAGCCCCCAGTCCCCCAGGGGAATTCCTCTCACAAAGAGACTGGCAAATCAAAAGTGAAAAGGAGTAAAACTTCTAAGGATGCTAATAAATCTCTGCCTTCTGCTGCCTTGTATGGGATTCCTGAGATCAGCAGTGCTGGCAAGAGGCAGGAAGTCCAAGGGCGCCCTGGAGAGGCAACTGGCATGAATTCAGCACTGGGTCAAAGTGTGAGCAGCAACCCAAACGGCAATAATAACAACACCAGCCACAACAATCCTATTGCCTCTTGCGGGAAAAACAAAGAGGAGAAGCCAGGTAAAGCCCAGGGCAGCAGAGGCTCCAAGCGGGATAAGGATGCGGGGAAATCCAGGAAGGACAAGCAGCTTGACCTGCAGCAGGGCCACCCCAACGGTGGGGGTGGCAACAGCCAAGCTCCCTCTGGGCACCTGTATGGCTTCGGGACCAAGGGTGGCGGTGGTGGGAGCAACAGCCCCTTCCACTGCGCCGCCTCCACGGTGGGGGAGGTGAACAAAATCGCCCCGGATTCAGGGTTAATGGGGAACTCTATTTTGGTAAAGAAGGAAGAGGAGGAGGAGGAGAACCACAGGCGAATCAAGAAATTGAAAACAGAAAAGGTAGGACAAGCTCCTCTTCCTCCAGCTCCCTCCCCCTGTGTCTGTTACAAACTTCCCGCAGCTGTCGTCTTAGCTCCTGTTATTTGTGTTCTGTGTTTGTGATATCCGTATAAACCCTGTGTACCAACCCCCTTCCCGGGGAGAAGATGCTAGGCTGACGTTTCTTTGCCTCCTCTCTCTCATTTCTTCCCCCTCTGCCCCCGCCAAACGTGTTTTGTTTCGTGTTGTCTTGTCTCCTCCTTTGTTTATTTTAAAGGAGAATTCGAAGTGAGCCTCGCCGATGGGGCTGTTCTGAGTGTAACATTCCTGAGGGATGTTTGCAGCAGTCGAGGACACGTGTTTGCAGAGCAGAGGCTTGTTTGTGTGTGTGGCTCCGTCCTAGCTGCCTGGGTTTTGTTTACTAGCCTTTTTATTGTGCACTCTAGTATACAAACGGATGTGTCTTCTGCCAAGGTGGAAAGGAAATTCACATCCTTTCTCCCCCAAGCTTCTGTTTGGAGTTTAGATTGTGACAAGGAGGAGGGATGCATCCCTAGATACTTTGGCTCTTCCGTCCACCCTAGTTTTGGGTGTCGGGGAAAGGGGGGCTCTTGTGTTTGCTCAACAGACAAGAGGCCCCGGAAGCTGGTGCGGGGGGAATGGGGAGGGCTGAGCCAGAAGGCACTCAGTGCCTATAATAATTGGCCTGGAGGAAAGGAGTTGGGGGAGGGGAGTGCACCTTGTACTGTGATATGTGTACAAAATATCTTTCAAATGTGGGGGAACAGTTTGTCTCCTGTCAGGGCAGTCTGTCTTTTATCTGAGCACTGATCACCTCTAGGCTCTTGGCTGTGAACTTCTTGTCTGCTGAGTGGTCGAAATGTGTGAAAGAAATCAAGTGGTGTTTTCTGTCTGTTTTTCTATCTTTTTTCTTTCAGGATGCTCTCTGAAGGAATAAATGGCCTTGTATTGTTAGGAGAGGGTGGGGAAAGAGTTGGCTATTGTTATTGCTTGTTCAGGCAAGTTCCCTAGTGTCAGCAGCAATTGTTCTATCCAGAGGGCAGAAGGTTTCTTCTCTAGGATCTAGAGGCTATTGTTGGCCCATAATTAGAGTCAAATGAATTCTACAGGTTGTGTTAAACAAAGACACCTTCTCAGACACCTCCTTCCTGCCTCCCCCTTCCTCCCTCCCAACCAGAACCTTAAGGTTATTAGCTTGTGGCATGATTGACTGTCTAGAATTGTTCTTAAATTACCTGCCTTTACAACTCTGACTTACTTCTAAGCTATGGGAAAACTTTCTGGATAGTATTAAGTGTGCAGAGTTATAAACCAGAGTCCACATGGATTGTAGTCCTTGGGAAAATTTATGCTATTTACAACATATTCTGAGCCTCATTCTGTGTTTCATTGCTGATGTTTAAAATTGTGTAATGTGTCAATAAACTCTTGGGCTATTGATAGGATTAGATTTGTTAAGAAAACGTAAAGGTAGTTCCAAAAGTCTTGAATGAGGAGCACATTTGAATTTCACATTGCAGGTATTTTTTCATTTTTAGCATAGTATATTTACAGGTCAATTTGAATGATCTCTAACTTTTCTAAATACAGATGAGAAAAACTGTTGGTTTAATTAATTCATAGGTGTAAATTTGCACGCCGATTTATTAAAGCTCTTCTGTTCACTCTCAATTGTGTCCTAAAATCCTATGGTCTTTTTACTAATTTAGTACAGTAGGCATTTACTTTTGTTGCCAGTCGTCAAATTGCAGTTCTCTAATCTGCTTTAACTATCTAGATAAATTGCCCTAATCCAGTCTTCACAATGGTTGTGGTTAAAGAGTCAGAGCCATTTGATTGGATTCAGTGGCTGCCTGGAATGTGGGAGGTACTGCCCTTTTGCAACCCCCTTAGCCTTTTAATCTTTCAGCCAAATGTTCACATTCAACAATTTTGTTTAGCTGGCAATCTGAACATTTCAGTATCTCAAAGGCTTGCTGTCATGGCAACAGAGATTAGAGAGTAGTATGGTTTCTCCAGTTTTTGTGTTCTTTTCACTCTAGTCACACAGGAAACTGCGTGAAGAATGAATTCATACTTTCAAGTAATCTTCCCTCAGTGTAATGTAAATAGGATAGTAGGTAAATTAAGAACAAACACGTTAGGAGTAGTTTTGAGTCAAAGGTACACCTTATTTTCCAGCTCTTGGCTTTATAGAATTCTTGGTGCTTACAATCCCACAAACACCCACTGCTGTTGGCACACAGTAACTTTACTACAGGCTTCACACGTTAGAGTCCTGCAGTGTTGGCCATTGTCTATCACCTTGGTGTGCTGGCTTACCGTTTTAAACAACATCCCTTACTGTTTCACTCCAGAGAGCAATTTCTTTAAATAACGTCGTCTCTATGGCATAGGAAAACAAAACTCACTGCAGATCTTGGTTGTAATTTTATATCTTGCCTATAGTACTATCAATGAAACTTCAGTTTTAAAAAAGAATAACAAATTGTGCAAGATAATTTTTTAGGGATCATTTTGTTTCTGCTTTGGTTATACACATATGTGTATAGATGTGACATGCCCCCAAAAGCACCAGTGTGACTGTAGATGACTATATAATTTTCAAGCCTGGCTGTTAAAGTCAATTTACAGTCATTTTAATGTTTATGAATGAGTTGTCTCATAAATTTGAATAATGTCTTGTCAGATACAGATCAGTTAATGCCTGCAAATTCAAAACCTGAGTTTCTTTGTGTGGTGTTAGAGGATATTTTATTGTGTTTGTTTACTCTTTTTAAAAAAACTTGAAGCAAATATCCAAGATTTGCAATCATTGTTTAATTTTCACAGTATGCTCAAATGTCTATTTTTGGTCTGTTTATTCTGTTTCCTAACTGCAGAAAGTCATGTAAAACATGATAAATTGGATCTTATGAAGTCTAATTAAATCAATGACTGTGTTCTGCTGGCTCTTTTATGCAGAAACCACAAGTATGTTGTAAAAGTCGCCACTCCCCTTATATGTGGATAAAGTCAAAGTATGCTATAATTCTAAGATGTTTGAGCTATATTCATATATATTGTGGTTAAGCCACCAGTGACATGTCGGAATAAGTACATTTGACAGGTAGGCTAACCACTCCTGAGATTTTTAGTGTTAAAACCCGTCCGCTTTTTCCACCCTTTAATTTTTTTTAAGCACCATTACTCAAAATGTTTGTCAATATGTACTCGTCACCCCAGTTACACTTTTGTAATTTTAATTGCTCTTACACTGAAAAATGTTCAGATTATCTACGGTAGTATTATGTTCTAAATTTTGATTATTGTGGGTGGGTGGGCTCACAACATGGTAATACTAGCATGGGATATTAAAACCTTCTGTTTGTTTAGGGAGAGGGGATGAAATACAGAAAGTCTACAGCAAGAGTTATATATATAAAAGTCTAGCTGTCTTCCATCTTTAAAATTAATGAATCTGGTAAAATTCCAAAATGAAATCTACTTCTTCTGTGTTGGTTTATTGGTTTTCATTAAGACTGTATTTCACATCTGAAAGTTGTCTTCAGTGAATTAACCCATATGTGACTGGTATAATTTATTTTATTCTTCAAACATAGCTGGGTTTTTTACACTTAATCAGGGAATTCTATGCACATGTCACAAGTGCTTGTAAATTACTGAAAGACATACTCTGATAAATGAGTTTATGGATATATGCTTTCCATATATTTTATGCCTTACAAACACCACTTCTTGGGTGTAGCTTATTCAATGTGAAATAAAAGGGCAAAAAGGTCATTTGCTGTAATTAAAGAACAAAGTCCATTGTTGTTTGATAGCAAACTGTTTTGAAAGCTACATAAGGGATTTAGCTGTTAAAATCAGCGATAACTATGGGTGTCTAACAATAAGCACAGCTCAAGGTTCTTAATGTGCTGTAGTGCTGTCTAGTAGTGTGACAGTGCTTTCTGAGCTGGGTGAAGAGGTGTTGGCCTTTGACTGAGAAAAGCTTTCTGTGTGAACTCTCTGACCTCAGAGAATATGTTTGACCAGTTTTGCTATTGAATTCCCGTGCAAGGCTAAAGTAGCATTAAAACAAAGGAAGGTGGTCTAGAATGTTTATACCACAGAGTATTGAAGGTGATGAAGTTATTCTGAACTAGAGGCAAATTATATTTCACTTAGGACATCAGTACTTTTACAATTTTAATAACTTCATAAATACCCATTAAAAAGAAAAAGATTGATTGTCCAGATGTCATGAGGTTAAGCATATTCTCCATGTTAAATGGTTTTGCTGCAAGATTGTTTTAATTAGACTTATATAAAGACTTATTTTTCCAAAGTAGCATTTTATAGTCCAATAAATGAAATGTATGTTAAAAGTGCTAAGCAAAAATCTCCCATAACCACAGAGGTGTTCAATAACCAGAGTCAAGTAACATGGAAAGTACCCATCTGTTCCTAGTTTTCAACATAAAGACAAGAATTGAATAGCTCGAGATTTGCTCATATTTTGACTCCTGCTTTAAAAAAAAATATTTTAAAAAGTTCACCTGGAACTTTATAGAAACTTTCTGACTTGCCATAATATAAGCAAGGCTGTGAAAACACATGTTTGTACATATATTTTAACCAGTTCCACTTTTATTTAAAGACATTTCCAGAAGTTCAGTCACTGGAGAATTTATAATACTGAATCAGCTCCTGATGGCCATTTCTTCAAAAATCTTACTGTTTAGTTTAGCTAGAACCTAAATTCTGTCCGTTTTCCCCAAAGAGGGAAAAGTCTCTCAAAAGGATAAATTTAGTAAGCCCCTATCTGTTGCCTAATTCCATGTGATAAAACTATTAACTAAAAATTTCCATGCAGAGAATATGTTGTTCAAATAAGTGTCCTAAAATAGCTGATAGTTGGAAAATATTTTTTTAAAGATACCTTTCAAGTTCTGAACTGTTAAGCAATAAGATTCTTGGCTTCAGACTATGAGCCCCAGATAAAACATCATCCGGCTTTTGTTTGAGGTCTTTTATTGAAGCTAATGACTGGTCTTGTGCCGCCCTGAGATAAATGACATTATCTCTGAGTGGGCTGACAGGAAACAGACATGTTAATGGTGAAGCTGCGGGGAGGATCTGCTATAGTTCTGACAAAAGAGTAAAGCATGGACCCCTGGTTGTGATCATTAACACATAATGCATTCCTGCTTTTCCTAGGAGAGCCATGATAATTGGAAAGCTATTTTATCAACAAGCACTGAAATCATAAATCTGAAACTCCTAGTTTCTTTGCATGCTAAAACGAGTGTGTTTTTTGTTAAGAAATGTGTGATCTAGCTTTTAAAAGGTGCCAGCTTTAGGCTGTATAATATTGACATCTATATGAGAATCTGTGGCCTGCTTTCCATTAATTGAACATGTCTTTTGGATGTTAAGCATTATGTTCTGCATTTGGACTATGTTATCCTTGTGATTTGTATTTGCAAAAGTAGATTTGATGCCAAATGCTGCTTGTTTTATTCAGGCAACAAGTTCCCTTGATTTCAACTGGAGCAGGATTTATTCATGTTTTGTAAAACAGTATATATTTATTAAGTTGGTATAAACTGCATTTGCCTATGAAAAAAGGAAAAGACTTGAAAGATGTTAAGGGGAAATGGAATTTAATAGCACCTGTTAGAAAGCTGCAAGCTTGATGTTGCTCAAGGATGGATAGGTTCTGTTCCTTATCTCTAGGAGAAGACCTCTTCCTCACCACTTCTGTTGAGACTGGTGTGTTTCATGAAGCAAAGCCAAATCTATTCTGTTGAAAAGTTTGCAAGGGCTGACTGGCCTTAATACCTGTCCTGTGCATATTCAATTTGATTCCATTTCTGTAGACCAAAAAGCAGGAGTACTGGAGGTTGACAGGTCACAGAAGTTGTATTATACTTATTTAATGGCTCTTCAGCAACCTCAGTGATTTGGAGATTTGAACTGAGAAAACGGCACTATGTGCCAGGAGTACTCTGGCAAAATCCTATGAGAATTAGAGATGGGGAATGAGGAAACGCAAGACATTTTTTTTTCTGGTGCCCACATTTGAGCAAGTGGATGGAAGTGATCCAAATATAGTGCTCTATCATGTAACCTTTGTTCCACTTGAAGCCAGTGAGACTATGAATATAAGTAGCCACTGCATGCGTGAGGGAAAAAAAGTTGTGGGATTTGACCCAGGAACGGTTACATCAGAAGATACGAATGAATACTGTAAAGAAATCGGGAGCTAGGAGGTTGAAGTCAAATATTAAATGTAGGCAACGAGGTCAGCTAAAAAGATGTGTGTTGTATAATTAATGCTTAGATACACTGTCCATGCACGTTTTTTGCAACTGAAGTCTTAACTGTATATGAATTTTCATCTTGCACACTGTTTTTGGTGTGGCATTACCCGTGCACGTGGCATATCAGACCTTACTCAAGATTCCTAGCAGACTCTTATTCAAGCAACCAAAGCTCACCTCACCTCTGAGCAAATGACTGATTTGAGCAAAATAGCATGCAGGAGTTAGACAAAGTGGAGGAGGTAATATTATTTTAGTGGACCAAGTTCTGCTGGTGATGGAGACAAGATTTCAAGCAGAAGCAGAGCTTTTCTTTTGTCCTGGAACTGACACAGCTGCAACACTGCATACATCAGTGATGGGCAACCTAGGCTGGTGAGTGGACCTCTTTCATCTCAGTGGGCCGCAGGATTGTTGTAACCAAGACTGTCTCTGGGGATTAGGGTAGTTTTGTTAATTGTGCTTGTTTACCTAGACTTTGCAGGTTGTGCCTACTGAACTGTAGCAGCACTTTGATTAGATACAGAGAGAGTGCACGACTCTTCCAGTCAGTACTGTGTGAAATCAGCATCGATCTTACTTCTCGTGCCCTTGCTTTACATGGGTGCCACTTAGTAATACTTGTACAGGTTGAACCTCTCTAGTCTGGCATCTTCAGGACCTGACTGGTTCTGAACAAGAGAATTTTCTGGACCACAGATGGTCAATATTGTCTAGCAACATTACCAACACTTCCACTACTTACTGGGCTGTTAGAGGACATTTAGGGGTAAATTAGAACTAAATAACAGCACAGAACGCTGCCAGAACTGCTGGAACTGGTGACTGTAAACAAACTTAATGGGACTGTGGGAAACATGGCCACACCCATGAAAAGCAAATATCCAGGTAACTAAAATAATTCCAGACCACGGATGTTTCTGGACCAGAGAGTTCTGGACTAGAGAGGTTCAACCTGTAGTTAAAAAAAAAAAAAAAAAAAAAACAACTACACAGAGGGAAACGAGTGGAATCTGGCAACTTGTGTGTGGGCAACAGTTATCAAAGTTTCTCACTGGCCACGTGTAGAACCCCAAAGGGATGCAATTTGTTTACCACTGGTATATGTGCTGGAGTTAGTTATTTCCACTATCCCAGAGGGATGATTTAATTAGGGTTGGTTCTGCTTTGGGCGGGGGGGCTGGACTCGACCTCCTGAGGTCTCTTCCAGCCCGAGGATTCTATGTTTCTATGAGGCTAGACTTCCTTCACAGCTATTTAGGCACTAACATGCAGCCCCTCTAGATACAGTTACTGTATAGTCTGTTGCTCTGCTTTACTCCCATGCATAGCTCAAGCAGTATGGAATACACCCCCCGCCTTGTTTCATGGTTCTCGGTTGGCCCCCATGAGTATATTCAAGTTTTTGTAGTACTTCAGATTATCTTTTGCCCTTTAGGAGGGATAATTCCTGTTGGATGAAGTCTGTAGAGAGATTTATCAGATGGGAGTGTTAGGTTATTCTGTACTTAAAGCATAATACAAGGTTTACACAGTACTTACATAATGTCATAATGAGGGCTCGACAAACTGCTGTTTCTACTCGCCCGGGGCAAGTAGATTTCAGCCGGTCACTCCATGCGCCCCATTCACCAGCGCTGCGCATGCGCAGCGCTGGTCTGGCACATGCGTGGTGCGAGGCTGGCAAGTAGCTCTCACCGCAGTTTGTCGAGCCCTGGTCATAACATACAACTATGCTAGCCAGAATCCTCAGTACCTCACTACATTTCTAAGAAGGGTTGGTGAGATTATCCAGCTTCTTCGTTGTGCCTTTCCCCTTAAATTAGAAACATCAGGCCAAATCCTTAGATAGCGATCTTATATTGATTTCCTTACACCATTTGAAGATTTGGTGTATTGTTAAGGCTTTTAAATATAGGTTGAACCTCTGTAGTCTGGCTTTCTGGTCTGGCAACATCCATGGTCCATCGTGATTTTAGTTATCCAAATGTCCACTTATCAGGAGTGTGGCCAAGTTTCCCACGGTCCCATAACAGTTTTTTACAGCTAACTTACTCACACTAGCTTAGCCTACTCTATGGACATTTTTCAAAGATTCCTCAGTGGTGCTAATGGCAGTCTAGCAGAACCAATGCTAGCAAACTGCTTAGACTTGCCCCCAGTAGGCATGGATGACAGAGTTGAAAAATGTGTGAGCAGTAGGTGGGTTGTCTGCAGTAGGGCTTCCAATGCTGCTAACTCCAGGGCAGTGGCAAGCAGTGCAAGGGGAAAATAATTTCAAAAGCTTCCCCTTGTACAGACATGGCCACTTCCCTGCTAAACACTTACGGGCAAAAATGCCCTATGAATTTGGGTGAATTAAAATAGATTACATTAAATGGATGTATTTAAATTGGATTTTTCTTTTAAAAAATAAACCAATTTTAAACTAAATATAGGTTGAACCTCTCTAGTCTGGCACACTCTTGTCTTGTAATATACATGATCTGACATGATTTTAATTAGCCAGATATCTACTTATCATGGGTGTGGCCAAGTTTCCCGCAGTCCTATAACATTTGTTTACAGCCACCAGTCCTGGCTCTGTGTTCTGTGCTATAATTTAGCTCTAATTTACTCCTAAATGTCTTCTAAGAACCCAATAAGCAGTGGAAGTGTTGGTAATGCCACTAGACAATATTGACCTCCCCCAATTGTGGTCCTGCAAATTCCCTGGTTCAGCACCGGTCAGGTTCCGAGGGTGCTGGACTAGAGAGGTTCAACTTATAATAAGCATAATTTAGAAATTGTACTTATACACAGACCAGAGAAAAAGAATATTTCTGTATAGCTGAGGATTGCAAGATCATGTTTCTTTCCTCTTCATTACTTTCAGATAATTATCTGAATACACAGTATAAATGGCTGTTTAGAATTTAGAAGTGACTATTATGAGTTTTATTAAAGAAGTCATAAGTCCTTTTTTCAGGACCTTTCATACTTCATTTTTTTCTTGATGCCTTTGTATAATTTGTACTTTCAGGACTTCCAGTGTAAGTCTTCATCTGAAGCTGGGTTTAAAATTATAGCATTCAAATGTTAAATCAGATGTATTCTTCAGTCTTACCCATGAAAAATCAGTAGCTGAGTACAAGAAACGAATTGCTACTTGAACTATGAAGACTAGCCTAGAACTGTGCTATACTAAAGCTGAGGTCGTACTAATCACTTTCCCTGGCAGTTTCTCTTTAATTCAGACTAAATGGTCTTGGCAATTGAAACAAAGCATTTACACTTGAAAGAAAGGTTGTAAAACTATTCAGAGTGGCTACTGACAATTGAGTTGTTTGTATTTTTTATTTTGTTTTTGGGAGACAGAAAGTGGAAAGAAAAATCAAGGAGGTGGACTGGCACTTTCCTCCTGTGGCTGTTGAATTTTGATTAAAATAGCTTTGGGAACAGATAGGTTCATAAATTAACTGATGTGGTGAATTAGAATGTCTGTCTTGTTTGGATTTACACTTCATGTATTGTTTTGATGTCTGTGTTCCTTTATAAGTGTTAAAATCTTGCGTCAACACTATGATTACAAAATACATTATGCTTTAGTGTCAGAGAAGTTTAATCATATTACTATTCTTATTTCATGTAGGTTGGCAAATACTACTAAGCCTGAAAAAGAGAGATGTCACATTTTTTCAGCACTTTATATGCAATGTTTTCAGAGACTTCAAACCAAAGCAAGTTCCATTTACATTTAGAAGTTATTTTTGATAGTAAATTTTAAAAAGCAATGCTTTAGGTGAATTTTGAATCTTTTACATAAAATCCTTTCTAACTCATGGCTACAGACATTTTTGCGGAAATAATAATTACTGCAAACATTGAAATTGTTCTTGATTTTGTTTATTTCACTTTTTTTTTCATTTTTATGTCATCTCAGTCTGAATATTATTCTCAGGGGCTATCCCAGCTTGACAACTGTGCTTTCTGCCTCCTGGGAACTTTCACTGTCAACTAGTAACATAAGAAATATATGCCCGCTGGGACATTTTAAGCATATTCCAATCACACTATATGAATACAGCTTTTACAGTTAAAAGAACAAATGAAAATATATTGATTATATTTTGCTTAGTAGTTTTAGAAAGCTGATGTTCAGGTTGTGGCATTGTCTTACTATGTTAACCAGGAAGCAGATGGCATTTTGCCACAGAAGTATAATTTTACTTAAAGGAACTTTAAAGGTTTTGATGTGTTTTCTTTTTCTCTTATTTCCCTGATGGCTTCTTTTTATTGAAGGGTAACTTGAGGAGAGCTGGTAGCAATTTTATTGCCTTCCCATGACAGTTTGAAATAATAGCTTGGTCTTTGGTTGCCAGTCAATTTTATACCAGTCAGCTTGATTCTGGTTTTTATCATGTGGCAATGGAATATAAAACTTATATGTTTGTAGTTGGTTCTAAGAAACTGGGGTTTTTTTTATGCTTCAATTAGCAACAGAAGACTAAGCTCCAATTGGTCACACTTTTGTAAACTCCTAGAAGTCACCTTCTTTCATCCTTTTGATTAAAGAAAGCTCCCAAGTTTAGGCTCAGTTTCCCAGGGAAGCTTGAGGCACATCTGGCCTCTTTAGCTGTTCACACTACACAGTTAATTTTGCACACTCTTAGTCTTTCACATTAGCCATTGACTTAATTCAGAGGTTTTGTTATAGTTCTTTCCTAGCCAAAAGCACAACTCACTCAAAAAACACCACCTGTGATATTTTAGCAATGCTATAATGACCTATGCTAGAAAATGTTCTGACTCTGTCAGAGAGCAGTCTTATGTATGATAGATGTCTGTTAAACAAACTTAGATTTTACAGTTCTTGCTGTTTCTTCCACCTCAACCATTTGGAAGAGTGAAAAGCAACTTGTAACCTCCTTTCACACAGTGTAGCGGGCCAGACCAAATTATTTTTGGATTTCCTGTCAACTTCTTGGCTGATTTTTATAGATGGCTCATGTTAAAAGCAACAATAATGTTTGAATTGGAAGGGCTTGGTCTTTGGGTTTTTATTCTTCATGGAGAACTGTTTATTTGCGTGTGGTTCGCCACAGTATATGGATAATACTATCAAATCTGGGCTTTATTATAAGCGTATAACTGTAGAGCATCAGCAGTAGTTGTGTGTTTCTGGGTTTGTGTTTGCTTTTTTTTCTTCTTGGGGGAGAGAAATGAAATTCTAACTATATCTTCACAATAAGAGTGAAAATTAGACACAAACACAAATTAAAAATTGATTCCTTTTCTCAGTGGGCATCAGTGGTGATGGTGGAAGTTTTACATAAGATTGGCCAGATGCCTTAGAAGTTGTCAGTTTATTTTTTTCTAAAGATATATGAAAGATACACCTGGAATATATTTTTATATACACCTGGAGTATTCCCTTATCAGTTAATTCTCTTTTGATTGACTGTAATGTGATGTACACATAAAAGTGAAATTTTGCTGAGACTTGGACTATGAGAAAAATTATTTAATTTCTGTCATAATATGAACATATTATATCTTATTGCTTCACATGGTGAAGTGCTGTAGAAAAAGAAATTCAGATTCCCAATCGTTTTAGCTTGTATGAAGGTGTATTCTGATATAACTACGATAATATAGCTTGCTGCTGTTAAAAAATAAAACAATATAAAAACACACTACAGGATGTCTAGCAACGTCTGTGGTCCAGCATGATTTTAGTTAGCTGGATGTAAGGATGTTAAAATATAACAGTAAACTGGTTATTTGGTAAGCATCACCATTAATGGGTGATGCTTATCGGGTAACGGTTAACTAGTACCTAGGGATCAGCTCCCTTCCCGCTGCTGGGCCCCCCCCACTCCCCACAGGCTAGGACCTGGCAGCTCCGCAAGGGACTGAAAGCAGTCCGACAGGAAGAGCTCCTGCCTACCCCCATCTAATCAGTTAACCGGTTAAACTTAATGTTTAACCGGTTAACTGATTAAATGGGATTTTACATCCCTAGCTGGATGTCCACTTATCATGGGTGGGGCCAAGTTTCCCACGGTCCCATAGTTTATTTACAGCCACCAGTCCTGGCTCTCAGGACTGTTATTTAGCTGTTATTTTGCTCTAATTTACTCCTAAATGTCTTCTAAGAACCCAGTAAGCAGTGAAAGTGATGGTAATGTTGAAAGACAATATCGACCTCCCGTGGTCCGGCAAATTCTCTGGTTTGGCACTGGTCGGGTCCCAAGGGTGCCAGACTAGAGAAGCTGTTCAGAATCCAGATACTTTGGTCACTTGTGCACTTTTACATATATTTTTTGTCCAAATCCTTCACCAATCTCTCTCATGATGCTTCAGCAGATACCAGACACTGAAGTGGAAGGCAGGCTGCTGTTTCCACTACACCATTGCTATACTGTCCACCATAATTGGTATATTTGTTTTCTTCCCCTCTATCCCATCCCATTCAAATACATTTTTCCCACTGACAATTGGGAACTTTGACGTATTTATCCCCTGGTTATCTTGTTATTACTAGTATTTTTTTTAAATCTGTTTTTATTTCTTTTGAAGAGCCTGAATTCTGCAACTTTTGATCATGTTGTGTTGAGTCTAAAATCCTTCTCATGTTGAGTAGCAGTTTCCTGCATTAGTTGTCCCTGGGATTACTTGCATTAGTAAATATTACTCAATGAGAATATAAATAGCAGAAGTGGACTTTCAGTTAATAATTTGATTTATGTCACTGACAGCTGATTTTTTTTTTACATTCAGTCTGAATATCTACTTTGCACTTACACTTTCCTTTTCCGCCAGCTCTACTGAAAATAATAGTTTCAGCTGTATGCTGTTATTGCTGAGATATGACTGAGAGAACTGCATGCAGTACAGTGAAGCACATTCATTTTCATCTAGTACCCGTTTATTGCCTTGAGCGCTGTAAATCTGTCAGCTCTTCACGATGCTTTCACCTCTTTCTTCATTTGCTCCAGCTTCTAGTTTGACAATGTTCCCCTGAGGCAGAATTCTAATCTGCTTCCAATTAGTTGCAAAATGTGACTGAAATTTCCACATTATGACTGCTGTTTTACTTGCACGCACACATCTAGAAACAAATTAATGCTCTTGAATATTTATTTTTTGAGCCTTTAGATTTACTTTCAGAGGAAAAGTTACCAACTGTTTTCAAATGACTTGCAAGGTTTACATTTTTCCTCAATCTCTTAATATTTAGCTTAGATTTAAAGATGCCCGATGTGGTATTTTTTAGAAAACCTACCTGTAAACCTTCCCAGCTTTTTGAGATTATTGAAAATGTGTTACATATGGAGAAGTTATAAAAAGAAATTGTTCTAGTTTGAAGTCTTCATTTATAATTATCTTGCCAATTCGCTATATGAGAATTCTGATCGTGGGGAGGAGTGATGACGGAGAGTATCACTCTAGAAATCTTTTTTCAGTTGATTTAAGATATTGTGCAGAAGAAAGAAAATGCTCATCTCCTCTTCATCTTGCATCTGTCAGTTAAGATCTGTGCCCCTAAAAGTAATTATTATGTTGGTGGCGGAAGAGTGTGAGATTCATCTTATTTCCTGGTGTTGGCAGATTAGAATAGATATGATTAATTAAAATGTGAGTGCGTCCCTTTTAAAATGTGTATTGTAATAGATAGGATGTAATCCTGCAAACTTTTCTGGCAGCAGTACTTATACTCCCATGAGTAGTCCAATTAGGACCACTGCCATTATAATAGGACCACTTGGATGAGTAGGAAATACTGCCATTAAAACTTTCAGAACCAGACCTTACTTTGTGTTGTATTTGGTGCTGGGAGAAATTCAGGAATCGAAAACTTTAGAGGACCTCAATGTGCAAAAATTGTGTAGGCAAGACTCCTATTGACATTCCTCCCATAGTGCATTTCCACCTCACTTTATTATTTCTAGTAGCATATCTGGAGAAATGCTGTGTATTTAACTGAAGTATACTGGTAGCTAAATTTATAGGTGCAAATCTTTAGTAGAGCTTAGCACTCTACATTTTGGCAGATTGATGTCAGCAGCTGTAATAGCCTTTAAATAGGGTTGCAGCATTTCATTGAAAATAAATTGTTGAAGTTGATATTGCTGAGTACCTGTCATTTCTAAATGAGATTTGCACCTGCAAATTTACCTATTGGTACACTATCAATAATTCTATTATTTATGGACAGAAAAATGTAAAAAATAATTTTCATTAGCTACCCTACATTTATGTAGTAGCATCAGAGCATCATACACTCTTAAGTCAGTTCCTATAGGCATGAATGTAGATACTCAAATATACCCAATATGCAAAATCTCTGGAGAACTGATTTTCATTCAACAGGAAATGTTTAAAAGAGAAGCAAAGGAAGATGACCTTGATATTACTTATTTTCTGTTGGATCATAAAGCCCTGACATGAGACTCCTAGTAGAAAGATTGGAAACGTAACATAATTTTAAAAAAATGTGTTTACTTTAGTAACCTCCAGTGGTGCACATCACCTTTTTTAATGAGGAAACATTATTTGCACTTATTGTGAAATGCTCCAGCAATGTTTTTTTTTTTAAGTAAAACGTCAAAAGTCTCTGAGCTTCAACACTAATTCCAGGATGAATTGCATTTGCTATGATATGTCAAGTGTTAAGAAGAAAGTGCACAGTCAATTAAAATTCTAGCTGAATGCATGTATTTGCAGTATACAGTGACTGACTTAAAGAAATCCAAAGTGCATAACCAGGGCCAGCACATTTAAAAAATATTATTAATTTTGCAGGCAAAAGCCATGGTGCTTCTAAGAAGCATTAAATGCTTTTGTTGATGGCTTATAGTTTTATAAACTCTAAATGAGCTTATTGCCTTTTAACCATCATGAGCACTAAATAACAGAAGAATCTGAGCCTCTGCATTGGACAGCAGCCAAGCAGCTACAGAAAGGAAAAAGAAATGAATGGTTTAATTGTAGAGCAAATCATTTGTTTACAGATTAAGACCTATTTGGTAGCCAAATCCTAAGGACAAGGAGGTGAAAGAATGAGACACCGAGGCACAGGAAATGAATGTCTGGCTTTATATTTTGTGACCATGTTCTGCTATTTTTACCCCCTCCTAAAGCAGAGAAGGCAAGGAAAAATGAATTGTTTAATGGTGAGGACTGCTGAGTTAAAGTGCACATATTTAAAAGCAACAAAAGAGTGGGGGAAGGGAAGTGTCGGTATTCTTTTGCAGTCTGACAGGAACCTGACAATTCGAGCTGCTTCCAGCTAAGGGGCACCAGTTGTTGGCAAGAAGAGCTTGCCTCTTTTGTTTGTCTGAATTTAAAAGAGGAAAGAGAGAGAGAGAGAGGAGAAGAAATGCCTCTGTTAATCTGAACAAACATAATACATTCTCTTGAACCTGTCTCTCTGAAATGCAGTTTGGACTGCTTATAGAACCTTAAAAAAAGGAGTTGTGTAAATGGGTCTTTGTTTCAGTCTGGTTATTAATTAGTGGTCAGTGCTAATGGTCAGAAAGGCCTGTAGTTACTGCTATATTGTTATACATTTTTAAAAGACCAGTTAAAGACCAAGTGGCTTGTGAATTTCAGGATATCATTTTCATGAGGTATTGGTTTTTAGATCAGAGGCAAGAACGCATTATAACAAAAGTGTTTGTGACCTCTATATTAAAGGTTGCTTAATGTTTCCATTCTAAACACCTGTTTTTCAGTTACAAAACTTTCACTCTTTGAGCTGAAATTTTCCTGGTGGTTTAAAGCTGATTTGTTCTCCACCCCAGCACACCACTATGGACACTTTCAGCAAAAAATGAGTTAGCCGCTTCTGAGTATAAGGAGAGTAGATTAGAAAAAAAAGACCTCTTTTAAAAACAGCTGTAATGATCAGTTCTAGGGCTAGCCTTTATTGAGAAATACTATTGAGTATATTATTCCAATAAGAATTGTTCTGATTTGACTGACTTATGAGAATTTGAAAAATACACTTTGGGCAAGTGTAGTGTAGGTGGTATGACTTTTTTAGTGACATTCAGAATGAAGGCAAGTGGCATTGCACATGTAAGCGTGGCTAAATTAGCTGCACAATGAACATTTTACCAAAGGTTCAATTACTACTTTTATTAGGGTTTTATAAAGCAACATCTCCACTCTTAAAAAAGCAGATTTTTGTTTGTTTGTTTTTACCTTGGAGTAAGTAGCATGTGTGAGCTATCCTGCGGTAAAAACACAGTGAAGATAAGGCAGTTTAGTATTACCATGCAGCAAACTAGGTGAGGTCAGCCTATATGCCTTAAAGTGCTTTTTCTTCACTGTGGTTTTTATCTCAAAATAGCTCACATGCTGCAGCAGCCTGCTGAGACCCAAGGAAGCTTAAAACACCTGAGGACACCGGGGCAAATTCCTTCTCAGTATAGTTCGGTGGTCTACTGACAGAGAGATAGTTAACCCTGAAGTAAATAATACATCTTCTTTAGCACTAAAGATGTTCCCTGAGATAGGCATTGAATTAGGGAGGCAGTAAACTAATTTGCCTCCATGTGCACCCACAGCACACAATTCCTTGGGTACAGTTTGAAGGATGAAGCAATTAACTGTTCAGATAATTTATGACCCAGTCAAGCAATCAGATCTGCATGAGCATGATCCTTACTCCCAAACAGAGCTTCACTGAAAGTTCAGACCTGGTAACAGAATTAGGTCCTTAGTTGATTAAACTATTCCAGCAAATTAAGACTAGCACTCTCAGATGTTATTCTTAATCTGTAGCATGTTGCCTAAATATATTTTACACTGTATACTTTTAGCATGGGATTTTCCAAGTCACCTCTAAGGGAATTGAATTAGGCATTCAAATCCCTCATTAGCTTCGAAAATTTCAACATTAAAAAAACTGCTGCAGCCTTAGCTGCTGTTACTGTTTTATAACATAACTGTGTTTCGTGGATTCTGATGTCCACCGGCCTTGGCATGCTATTCTGTACTAGAAGATGCTGCACATTAAGGTTCATCAACATGCAGAGCTGCACTGATTTAACATAAGGGGTGATTTTAAACCTCATTCTGATTTATCTTAAGTTAACTTTAAATACAACTTTCCTCTTACTCCACTTTTACAGTGAAATTGTGTGCATGCAGGAGTTTGCGTGAGTTTAGTTAAACTGGTTTAATTAAACTAGGGCAAGTTTGTGTGTTAACAAGATCTAAGATACAGAAAAAATGCATCTTACTCTGTCGCATTGGAGATGTGGTGATTATGTAATTGAAATGCTTATTTTAATGTGTATTTGTAAGGAGAAAAGGTTCTGCTTGTGACCCTAGTTGTGGCATTTCCTGACTTTTGGGTGCTTATCTATGCAACCTTAACTTTCACTTAACATAATCTGCTTAATGGAAAACTGTTACAAATTTCAAACATTTGCTCTCTCAATCCTGTTACAAAAAAATGCATAAGGGAAATAGTGATCTGTGTTATTAAAGAAGTACTTCTACTTAACAGAATCAGAGTCTACTACAGGATTAAGTTATGAAGAGGCATTCTGTTAAAATGAAGTTTTCAATATTAGCTGCCATATCTACATCTAGATCTAAGTATAGATATATACAGATAGATATAGATAATGGCAACTAATATTGAAAACATCATATTAACAGAACACCACTTCACACCTTTAGATATATAAAAACTGATATATAAAATTAAGAGACTACATACCCCAAGAGGCCTAAAGCTGTACTCTAAATAACAGGTCATTTCTCAAATTACATTTTGGGATTAATCTTGCTCCTCTTGGAAGCATTCATAACACAATCACTGACTCATTGGGAGAAGACTTGTGCCCTAAATGTAATTTGAGAAATGATCTGTTATGTGTGGTATAATTATATGCATATTTGTGTATGGGTTTAGCTCCTAGGTGTTTTTCTTTGCCAATGAAAGGCATATTTTCTTCTGGAACATTTAACACTACAGTCTGTTATCTGATATGTACTTGGTACAAGAGCATTGACATCATATGTTAAATGATTGAAAGCAGCATTCTAAGTGACCCGTAAGGAACTTTACCTTACTTTATGTTTGGGTATTGTGATCTTGCTCACATTGTACTTTCAAACGTGTGATATTACTGGCACATTATCATGATAGCTGTGAGTGAATGAGGTTTTTTTTCTTTTCTGTTTTTGCAAGCATATCCCCAAAGCAGTCAGTAACATTTTTTGCATCCAGTTGCATATTTTTAATCTCATTTGTTGTTACTGATGCTTCCAACGATATACAGATAGTGTTTTTATCATGCTGCATGGTAAATACTATTACTGAAGATATAAGGCATAATTTCTTAAACTCAGAGGACAAAGTTCATCCTATACATGAATCCTCAAGGCTTATTTTAACTTCTAATGGCCCAAATTCATCCATGGCTTATGTTTCATTTCTAACAAAACAATAAACAAATATATGTTTGTTTTTATTAACAACACTTTGTGGCTAAGAGATAATACATAAAAGAGTCTATCTTGTATATTTCTGTGCTGGAGAGCCAAAGAGGAAAAATATGAAATATTACTATGGGCACAGGGGAGCCCCTCAGTGAAGTCAAAAGGAGTTTTTTCTTGATGACAATGGGAGCTGGTTTGAGTCCTTTTAACTAACTTGACCTAGGAATTTTTGGAAATTCATTATGCACTCAACTTTGGTTTTCTGTGGGAGCCAAAGGGCTAGCAAAATAGCTGAGAGAAATAGAGGAAGTTGCTCATTAGGATAAAAATAGATGATGATGATAAAAATTAATGATGAAGATAATTATGGCTGCTTTAAAATTGTTGCTGTCTTGAGACCGTGTTTAACACATTTTAACCCTACCCTTGTGAATATAGTGTAACCTCCAGATTTTGAAAAGAGTGATTTAAACCACCAAAATATCACACATTGTAAATATCATTCAGGATATAAAGCTTTGGTGATTCTGAATTGCTGACAACTGTAAAAAAATGTATGTGTCTACGTACATGTGTGTGAAAGCGAGAGAAAGAAAGTCACCCCCACACACGTCACTGAGGTCACTAAAATTACTCATATGAGTAGAAACTGTTTCTGTAAATAAGGTTGCAACATCAGCTTTGTTCATTCTTGTATTTTCCATTTTTGATTCTGCGAAAGTCCACTGAATCGTAAAACTGAGTGCCAACTGTTTCTTGTCCTAAATCCATTTTTGCATAAACGGGCTATTTTATTTTGAGTCATACCTAAATGCCTAATGCTGTTTCTCTGAGAAGTCAAGTTATGAACAGGAGAGGAGATCTTTGTTTTGAAATTCATTGAATCTTACTCTTTTAAATGACAGTTTCACAAATGTGTAATTTAAATATACCGATAGTCCCGAACAAGTAGAGGGTTGAAGCAATCAGAGCTTGTGTGGCTAGGTGAGCCTGCATAGTGCAGCGATGACCATGCTGGTATCTTTAGTATGCTACCTCAAGCACTGCAAGTATAAGCCCATCTCAAGCAGGATGACATAAGAAAAGCCGTACTGGGTCAGACCAAAGGTCCATCTAGACTAGTATCCTGTCTGTCGACGGTGGCCAATACCAGGTACCCTAGAGAGACGGAACACAACAGGATAATCTTCACATGATCCCTCTCCTGTCACCCATTTCCAGACAAACAGGGGCTAGGGACACCATTCCTACCCATCCTGGCTAATAGCCATTGATGGACCGAACTTCCATGAATCTTTTAGCTCTTTTTTGAACCCTGTTAAAGTCCTAGTCTTCACCACATCCTCTGGCAAGGAGTTCTACAGGTTGACTGTGTGCTGAGTGAAGAAAAACTTCCTTTTGTTCGTTTGTTGTAAACCTGCTGCCTATTAATTTCATTTAGTGACCTCTAGTTCTTATATTATGGGAATAAGTAAATAACTTCCTTTATTCACTTTTTCCACATGATTTTATAGACCTCTATCATATCCCCCCTTAGTCTCTTCTTTTCTAAGGTGAAAAATCCAAGTCTTTTTAATAATCTCTCTTCAGACTCACAGCCAAATTCAGTATTAGAGTATCCTAATTTGATTACCAACAAGGAGAGGAATGTTCGTTTTCCCAATAGTTAGAGGGCTAGTCTGAATCTCAGAATGTCCATTTTAATTTCCTGCTTTGCCACATACTTCGTGTGTGATCTCAGGCAAGTGTGAATGTAGCTGTGTTTCCCTATCTTTAAAATGGAAAGAATTAATACTTCACAGGTGTGTTATGAGGCTACTGGGGGCCAAAAGCCATGCCGGACCCCTGGGCAAGGTGGAGGGGGCGGCTCCATACTTCCAGAAGGGGCTTCAAGTGGAAGGGGCTAGGGCAGCCAACCCTCAGCGCTTCCTCAATTTGCCCTCCGCCCCAGTTTTTAGAGTTGCCTGGCATGTAGTGCTCCTGTGGAGATTTAAAGGGCTTGGGGGTCTGCCACTGTGGCAGGAAGTCCTAGGTCCTTTTGAATTGCTGGCCCTCAGGGTTAGTTGTCTCCTTTGCCACACTCCGTGTTGGCAAGCCTGAAGGTTACTTGTATTAAAGATGGTGAGTCACTCACATAATATGACAATGGGAACCTTTTAAGCCTACCAACAGTAATCTTTTATGTGGCTGATTAATCTGGCAATCCGGCTGTTGGTAACATTTCGATACACAGTCTTATTCTTCAGAGAGTCAGGGAGAGCTAGTGTTTCTGAGTCCTCTCCTCCTTGCTGAGGGATACTACATGTACCAGCTCTGACAAATAGGTATGCTGACCATCTGTCCCAGATTTTCCGGGACAGGCCCAATTTTTAATGTCCTGTCCTGGTGTCCCCATGCAGTAGTGAAATATCCCAGAAAGCCCCAGATCTCCAAACGCAGCTAGAAGTAGCTGTGTGCTGCTAATTCCCCTCCCCTCCCTTGGATGGGCGATTAAGAGCCTGGTGGGACACTTCCTGAAGCCTTTCCCTGCTGCTGAGAATCCAGCCAATAGGAGCAGGGGGAGGCATTTCCCGTTGAAGCATGTGAAAGCAAGTAAGTGGCTGGGGGGGAGGGGAAGGTGGGGAACTGGTCCATGGTTCAGCGGGGCTGCAGGGGAAGAGGTGTGGGTGGCCCGTAGTTCAGCTTGACTGCAGAGGGGAGGTGCGGATAGCCCGTGGTTCAGCTGGGCTGGGGAGGGAGGAGATGCTGGGAACTGGCGCATAGCTCAGCTGGGCTATGAGGGGGGATGCAGAGAACCGGTGTATCTCAGCTGGGCTGGAGGGGGGACACACAAACTGACTCGTTGGGGGGGGGGGTGCAGGGTCCCAATGCGCCGCTCAGCTGGGCTGCAGGGGTGGGAGAGAGCCAGGAAGCTTGGGAGGGGCGGGGCAGGGCCTGAAATGACCTCTTCTGGTCTGGAAAAATTCCTCATCTGGAACTAGTCAGGTCCCAAGTGTGCTGGACCAGGGAAGTCCAACCCCAACCCCAAGTCCCCTCCTGCACCCTCCCTCCTGGCCAGACACTCTACCTCCAGTCCACTTCTGCAACCCTCCCACTTAGCTAGACGCCCTACCCCAACCTTGCTCCTGCATCCACTGTTGCTCCTGCACCCTCCCTCCTGGCCACACACTGTGCCCTCCCCTGCTCCTGCTTCCTCCCCTGGCCAGACACCCCACTCCCAACCTGCTACTGCACCTTATCTTCGACCGAGACCTCGCAACCTCTCCCCCTTCTGCCCCCCACCTCCTTCCCAGATCCTGCACCCCATCCCTATCCCACTCACTGGCAGCCCTGTCCCACACATTGAACCCTCTCATTTTTGTCCCCACCCCAGACCCTAAGGCAGTCCATAAAATCCACCAGAAAAGTAAATCTGACCTATGGGAAGCCCTAAACCTCAGTCCTTCCTGTTCCTTCCCCTCATCCTGTGGGGCTGGAGCACAGAGGAGTGAGATGTCTCATTTGGGGGCCACAGTGTGCATTGGGGGCTTTGGGAGGAGTTTTTTTGCTTCTCACTTGTATGGTCCACAATTGATTTTTCTGTGAGTCAGTGGCTTCTGACACAAAAAAGGTTGCCCAACCCTGCTATAAATAAAGAAAACATTGAAACATTTTGTGTTGGATGTACATTATTTTACGAGAGTTAAAATGCTTAATCTGTTTAATAATTTAAACCATTCTTCCTAGCTGCAGCACTAAAAAAATGATTCGGACATAATTTATGTAATTAACGGTGAGTTTCCATTAGCAACTGGTGGTCCACCGAAAGGTTTACATTGAGCCAGGTGGTTCACGGGCCAAAAAGTTTAATAACCATAGAGACACCCCCCAGCCTCTGCCCCCAAGTTAATGCAATGCAAATTGGATTAATTCAACTGCAGTATAGCTGCGTGGGGGGATTCTGTGGGGCCCAAAACCATCCCTATTGGTATAGGACAGTTGGAGGCGTTCTTAGAGGGGTCACACGACACCCTTTATTTCCGGTCAAATGTCCATCTCGATTCCAGAATTACTACCTCCCGGGGCGGAACTTCATGTGGCAGGTGGGTGGGGCCTAAGGGATCAGGGGGAGGGACTAATGAGGTCAGGGGGCATGGCTAATGAGTTAGGGGGTGTGGCTAACATGTCTCTATTTTTGGTTCAGAAAATATGGTCACCATACATATAGCAGATTTTCATGCTAAAAAGTATGAGGATATCGGCATAATGAGGATTTGGTGGGGCCATGTGGAAGGAAAAGGGCAATAATATCAGATAATGTCTTTTCTCTTTTCATACAGCTGACTCAAGGACACTATCAGGGAGGATCGAGACACTTTAAGCATCTTGTTTTCTTCCTTCACAAACTAAAATCTGTATTAAATATGAACGTATGCTGCTTAGAGCAGCATTAAGTCCATCTCTTCTTTTGAGCTCCTTTGGAGCAGCCATAGGCTACGTCTTCACTATGTGCCTTGTCTCCACTAGGATTTTTTAGAAGTATAGATTGCTCAGTTTCCATATTCCAAAGTAAGATCACAATCTTTTGGGAATGAAGACAAGTTAAGTCAGCGACGGGCAGCCTAGGCTAGCGAGTGGTCCTCCTTCATCTCAGTGGGCTGCAAGACTTATAATCATTCTTCTAAATGGGTAGTTTTTCTAACTGCGCTCGTGTGCCTAGAATTTGCAAGGTGTGCTGACTGAACCATAGCAGTGCTGTGATTGGATGCAGAGGTAGTGCACAGCTCTCACTGTCAATGTTGTGTGCAACCAGCATGTACCTCATTTCACGTGCCCCTGGCTTTCCGTGTGTGTCAGTTTAGTTATACCAGTATGGGAAAAATGACACGGACACAAACCAGAGGAATCTGGCAACTCTGTGCATGGGCATCAGTAAACAAAATGCCTACCAGGCCACACATAAAACCTTGATGGGTCGCATGTAGCCTCAGGCCGCAGATTGCCCACCACTGAGTTAAGCCATGGATTGAAGACAGTGGCTGATTGCTGAGGGTAGGGCAGGGGCACTTTGACTATCCAATTCAGTGGCTGTTTCTGACCCTATCCCAACGTGCTATTGCCTCTCCTGCAGACTAGGGAAGGGTAATGGTTCTGCATCACAGCTGCCCTTTCAAGCCCAGGGACACTTGGAATTAATTTGTTTCCCTCGGTGTGTTTTCACATTGGAGAGGAACATATGGCATTAACTAATTACAGAAGAGTTCGTTTCTCTTCAGTACTTCAACACTTTCATATAGATGCTTGTGTTTCTAGTAACCTGGACTCCATGCTGCTTTTGTCTCACTGGGGTTTACAAGAAGCATTAGCGATGTATATCACCAGTGACTCTCTTTAGAACTATGAGCCAAAAGCAAAACACAATCTTTCCCTGGTTACAGTTAACCTCCCGCTGAACTCTGACAGTTTAAACTGGCATCAGCCCATCTTTCTATTCTAGAACTTCCCCTTCCAAAAACATATACAAAAGGTATCCTGAGAGTTGCCACAGTGATAAGTGATGTCATTTTTAGGACTGTGGAAACCATCTTTAACATAGTAGCTTAGGTAGGTGACCTGAACCGACAAGTGATCTTTCCTGTAGTCATTCACCTGAAGAGTCAATGCTGAAAGAACTGCCAGGTTGTTTGATTGTCTTAACCCAGTTCAAGAGCAAAAGAAATGTACTAATAAGCCATAGAAATCTGGTGTGCGGTGAGGCTATATAGTTGCCTCCATTTTACTTGGGCTTGAATGTGCATACATAATTGTAGAGAGTATTTTGCTGTGGTGGGAGTGGCTGTAAATCTTAGCATGGACTGAAGCATTTACTTTTTCAGCTTGCCCACAAAATCTGTGACTGCTTTAGTAAATGTTAAGATTTTTGCCCATCGGTTTGGCTGTGATTCCATTCCAAAATGTTAACCTCTGAAAAAGTCACTGTAGATCAGTTAATAAATGGCATAATTTTAGAAAGATAAGCATGTGTTTAAATAATCAATATCATGACATCAATTAAAATGTGTATATTATATATTTAATATAATTATCTGACCTTATACACTTAATACGCTTTTCTGTGTTTGTGCTATATGTAATTAGAAATTAAAACCTAATAAAGGAGTATATTAGTAAAGCTCCTTTCCCCGTCTTCCATTTGTTCCTGTTATCTGTTTATAATAACATTTAAATATTCCTCCCCCTCATTTCTTTACAAAAGACTTGTTACTGACTGGCAACTTCAGTTCACAGTTTAGCAGTTCTTTACTGCCCATATTGTTCCTTTAAAGCACAAGGATAGCCTAAAATGGCTGCAGATTATGATGTATGGCTGCTCTTGTGAAACTGCAGCTGTGAATCTAAAAGAGGATGTAACCATGCAGAATCGCTCTTTTAGATGGTCATTAGCACTGCATAAGTACAGGCCTCTTTTTTTTTTTTCAGATAGCATTTACTCTTCACGGTTCTTCTGATGGTATTGGATGGCAATGTCATTTGCCAAGCACTGAATAACAATGAACGTTTTAGTGAAGTACAGTATTCTGAACCAGTGCTTTTAAGGCTGTTTAAGTGCTTAATTTTTGTTTGACTGCTCCTTTTCATGCAAATGTGAGCGTAACAGAAAAAGCCAGTACATTCTTCTCTATTGTGCTGTTGTGACCTATGTAACTGAGCTGAGTCCTTGGTCTGGAGGAGAAGGAAATATATCTTAATTTGCCCCAGTTTATGCAGTGACATCCATCTCTAGCTTTCTTAATTTCTTTCTTTCTTTCTTTCTTGCTATGTCTACACTACAAAGAAAAGTCGGAAAAAGATACACACTTTCCTCCCGAAGGAGGCTTTTCCAACATTTGGACTGTCTACAGGGACCCAAATGTCGGGAAAAAACCCTCTTTTGAAAATCTGGCTACTTGTTTTGGTACATAAATAAGACTCCCCACTCGCCCCGTGCTCCCTGTGGCACTTCTGCTTTCGAAATGTAGCAAGAGCCCTGTAGGGTTCTTGATACATTTCAAAGGCCGAAGCGCCATTTCCCCATTGTACCTCTGCTTCCCCTGCCCCGTACTGGCTTCTGCTCCCCCACCCTTGCTGCCTCTCTCTGATAGAGGTTGCTGGGGAGGAAGGAGAGCAACTAGCCGAGTCACTACTCGACTATACGATAAGCTTATGCTTATTAGATAGTAAACTAGTTAGTCGCTTGCACTTCTATTTTAAACCACACAACACCCATTTTACAGACAGAAAAACTGAGGCAGAGAGTTCTTGTGATTAAAGTAATACTGTCAGGTAAGTTTATGTCCAAAATTAAGACAAACACATATGTTACCAGGACACAGTAGAAACATTTCCACAGTGCTTGACAGAAATTGTAAACAAATATTTTTCAGAGTTATTAATGCAGCAAGACTAATTGTTGTAAAAGTATACCTAACTGCACTCTCAGCTTAGTTACTTAGAATATTGGAAACAAAATGAAAACTCTGACAAGTGGAGAAGCTGACTGTGTCTAGTCTCTGCTATTCAGAGTCCTAGAATAGTGTGTGTATCCAGATCTAAGAGGTCTCTGCATATCAGAGTTTTTCAGGGCTTTTTTCTGTTACTGTTGCTAGGTTACTATATAAGTGCTAAGTATCATTAGGTCCCTTTGTTTATTAAAAGTCCCATCACCTCCACCATCACATTCCAGAAGCCTATTTATCCATCTTCCATAACCATTTTGTTTCTGCCTTACCCAATTTCTCAGTCCTCAATAGCCATGGATAATAAGCATTATGCTTCACAGACATTCCCTTTCCAGCCTTGTCTGCACAACCATTAATTTGTAATGATTCTTGATTAACATTTTTAATAAGTGCCTTTGTTTCCAATACAGCTCTGGCAGAACACATAAGGGCATGCTAGATAAACCAACCTTGTCTGTGCCTCAAAAAATTTTCAGAATATTAACACTAATTCAGTCCCACTGGTATTAGCAACACTGAACATAACTGGATAGTGACTTCCAAAAGTGTTAGAAAACAGGACCTAGGAAATAAGATTTGCTCCAAGTGGGATTAGATGACATGGTGCTTAAAACACTGGCAACACCAAGTAGCTCATTTCCATTAGGGCTCCTAAAAATGGTGGAGCTGTTAGCAACAGTGGGAAATTTGCAAACAAACAAAAATAAATCTGGAAAAAAGAAGTAGGTAAAACTTATGTTTTCTGCCAAAAGCAGTAACAGAGTTTGTTCATGCAGAGATTACATTCAGGTTTAGTAGCATTGTATAAAATTATAAATCAAGTACTAGCTACAGTCAAAAGATCACACACAAATTAAAGGGACTAGTCTATTTTTAGAGCCCACATTGAGTGAAATACTAAAAGTAAATAAAAATAAATAATAAAAAGCAGTTTGAATAATCTAAGACACTAGTAATAATTCAAGCAAGACTGTTTGATTGTAAACTTGACATTATCCAGGTCTCATACCTAACTGCTTCCCCTCCCCATTGGAACAACAAATGTATCAGTCTTTATACTCTTTGAAAACAGTGCAACTATTTTTGAAATAAAACACTCTCTGCCTTACATCTTCAGAAGGGCTGTCAGACCCAATGTACATTTGTGTATGTTTTATTGTAGTACAGTATTTGCTTTAACTAATTTAAGAGTCTGTGCAATAAATAGGAAAGTTAGGCAACAGAGGTATAATAAACAGCAGTTTAATTTTTACAGCACAATATTTTGTAGAACTATAAAAAGAGTGTGATTGGCAGAGGCATTAACACAGTCTTAAATCAAGTAAGTGTTAAATGTCTGGCACACTTGGTGCTGAAAACCTACATATCAGTACTTTATAATAGAGATTTTGAAAAGGAGTGGTAACTGGTTGTCTGAGACAGGGTTTCTGAAACTATGCTCCATCATGGTCTCTGTATTTTGTGGATATATAATTTCATTGGCTTCTCATTATGATTTACATTTGATTTATAATGCACTTCAATTTTACAATATAGCAAATTTTTCATTACTTTTGATTCCACATTTAACATGATTATACATAAAGTATATTTATTTCTAAAAGATATAAAGTATTACAGTGGACTAACTTGAAATGACTGATTTTAGTCTTTTTCACCCCTACCTACTTTGATAAAGACTTCATTTTTATTGGTTGGTATGAGAGTCTAATGTCAAAACTTGGAGTTGGTAGAGCATAAGAGGGCTTGATTCAAAGCCCATTGAAGTCAATGAGAGTCTTTCCATTGGCTCCAAAGGGCTAGGTTCTAAATTAGTTTTTCAAGTTCTTAGGCCACATTTTTCAGTAGTGACTAGTGATTTAAGGTAATTCAAGTTTTGGTTTCCTACTTGAGACATCAGAGGGTGAGTGCTCAGCACTTTCTAAACATCAAAATGCTGGACACCCAAAATTGGAAGAACCCCAAATAATTAAACATTAGTGAAAATCTCCTCCCTAATTTTAGTGTTATGCTAAAACATGGATAAATATTCTATTTCTGATTTGCTAGACATTGTAGGCTAAATCCTGCCAAACTAAGTTCATATTAATACACCCTTTGAGATAAGTTTTTAAATGTTCAGTATTTTCTTCTTCATTTGGATTAGTTTATTTAAAATTGAAAACAGTTATCATTAAAGAAAGTAAAGTTAACTTTCTTTTCCCTAAACAAAAAACATATGGGTTAGGGTTTGGATTTTCTAGAAAGCTTCTTGGACACGAGTGACAAAATTATGGGTAATAGTAACAGTTAATCAGTTAATGTTAGGGTCATAATTATGCTGTGTTAGGAGTGAAGCTTCATTACCCAGCTTGAGATCAGAAAGTCCCACCCCTTAGAAATAAATGGCCTCCCCCCTACAGCCAGTCAATAGAGTCCTGTAAATCTGCAGATAACTGTGGGTATCCGCAGGATGTGGAAGCAGATCTCTGTGGCTCATTTTTGCAGATACAAATTTTATATCTAGAACCCTGCAAATACGCGGATATCTACTTTCTATCCGTGGGTATCCATGACTATGGATGTCATTGTGGATATCTGTGACTCATTTTTGTGCATATGGATGCAGATACAAATTTTGTATCTGCCCAGGGCTCTCCCAATCAACTCCACTGCTCGGGAGGAGGTATGAGACTATACCATCTTCCCATCCCTTTTACATTCAAAGTAATACCAGCCCTCCTCTACAAGGGGTACGGTCTAAGGAAATCACAGGGATTGCAGCTGTGGCTGACCCCTGTACTGAGATCACCATATGAGGGAGGGATGACTTCTTGTATCTCCCAAAGCCCATGCAAGGGCCAGCCCTTATTTAGTTCTTAACGTATAACTTGTTTTTGGTTCTGGCAGAGCATCTGCTAAACAGAAGCTGAATTCACTGCAATTTGGAGAAAATCAGCTGTCATACTATAGTTTGGCAATTGTATTCTTCACCCCATTTTGCTTGTTAATTGATAAAATAAACTCTAACGCAGTATAATTTAAGTGTCATGGATCCTAACATAATATTATACTGACAATTACATAGCCACACCGGCTATACAGGAATCTGTTTGTTCCTATATAAAGGGTTTCCCCCACTCATTTATTAATACTTATTGTCAGGTTTCTGATTACTTTATCCTTTGAGGCAGATTTGTTTTTGAATTAAAAAAACTTATGCTTGCTTCAAACTTATGCTTGCATCAAACTCAATTACTTCTGTCCACTATGAGAAGGCATTTTTGCCATTAACAGGTACATGATGTTTGTGCCACTTCTGATTTTTATCAGAACAGAAGTAGCCCCTCGGAATATAACTGACTTAATATCTTTGGGACACTATCATTTAATTATCTTTCAAATAAACAGCTAAATATTTAAATGGGCGGCCTTTATAGAAAGCAAAGGAAAAGTATAGTTTAAAGGAAAAATGTATTTTTGGAGGGGTATTTTATACCACTGATGGCTTTTGGAAGATGGCCTGGCCAGCGCTCCTGTGGTCGGGTTGCCTGCCCAGGCAGAACAGCATGCAGGTGCCCTTGGCCCAGCCCTGCAGGCCGCATGTGGACAGCGGCCAGCTTGCACCTCCACCTCGCACTGCAGCCTCATGGCTGGCCCGTGCAACCGCCCGCCCAACCACGCTCCCTCCCGCCAGCCCGGGATCCTGCAGCTCTCCCGATGGCTCCTGCTGTCAGGCCAGGGGCAGAAGGCATGAGAAGGGGGGCAAGAGGCTGCGGCAGAGCATGCCTGCCACGTCAGCCACAGCAGCAGCGCCTCCTTGTGAGTGGAGCCGCATGGCGCAGCACTGAGCCAGGCAGCAGAGCACACCTGCAGGAGCTGGCGGGGGTGGCCGCGTAGGCACGTGCGCAGGAGCTGGCTGTGTTGATGCGTGCGTAGGAGCGACAAGTTGAAAATCACATGACAAACAGACAAGAACGGTCGCCGCTTAATAGAAAGATTGTCTAATAACAAACAAACCAAAACAAAGTTGGTTAGCACATGGTAACTGACAGATGGTAAAATCTTAGTGTAGGTGGGCAAGTTGTAGTTTAAGGCCTGGCCCTCACTGCAAATAAATACAAATTCTTATTTGAGTTAGCTAACTCTAATTAATTACAGGGAGTTAAAGTTCTAATGAAAAGCCAATTTATAGTTTTACATTTGAGTTAGCAGGTTGAGTTTAAGTTGACCCACTAACTCATGTAAATTTAGCTAGCTTGAGTTAGGAACACACCTTTGTTTCACAGTGAAGACAAAACCTAAAACCATAGGGCCGTGGTGTCCAACATGCTAGCTTCATGTGGCTGATTGGTCGGTTGAGTATGGCTAGTTCACTATAGCAGTACAGCGCGATAGTGGCTACTTCTTCAGAACCAGTTGGACACCACGGTCTTGGGTTTTAGCTAATACCTTTTAGCTTAGTGTAGACATGGTCAGACCGACTTCAATGATCAGTGGCTCAAGCTGTAAGACTGTGCCTTTTACAGTATTATTGTTGCTATTAAGTGCTACTAGTAGCAGTTGAAACTTGTCTCTTGAGGAATGTTTATATTTTTGTGAAAGAATAAATATTGTATTACATCAGTTTTTGGAAGTGTATTCTTGTCTCGATACACCTCCCTTACATGATAATGAAAATAGACATCTAGTGCGGTTTCCTGGGCCACCCTTGGATAAGTGAAAATTCAGTAAGAAAGGAACAGTCATGGGATTTTTCTACAAGTGCCAGGTTTTGCAGTATTTAAAGGGAAAAAATAATATGGAGATGCCTATTTATTAGCACTCATAGTTAGTTACTTGTCAGGTCTATTAGACGGATGTCTTGGAGACTGTCTAATTTGTTTATGATTACAAATATCCCTGATTTTGAGGGAAGGGAAAAGCCAGTGAGTGCTTCTGTGTATGGATGTTAATTTGCAAATATTTGAATGAGGATTGCTCTTGTATAACTGATGCATTATAGAAAGGGACTTAGAAGTTGTCTGGCCAAAAAGAGCTTTTTGTGGCCATTTACAACTTCTCATATGCTAATGGAAAAACATTTTCTGAAAAATTGGCAGCTCCACACTTTGTAGCTTATGCCAACTTCTTTCATGGACCTGTTCAAGGCACAGCAAAAAAGAAAAAACAACCTTGTTTTAGTGGCTGAATTACTCTGACAAGCTTTCACATTGCCCCTCCTCTTATTAATATTCTTTTTGATGTGAGCTTGTAAAACAGAGGATTGGCTGTTAATCTCCAGGATCTCAAGGGCTTTTGGCAGTGGCCCATAATTGATGTGTTCACATGGCTGTTGTCTGACTACTAATGATTAGACAGCAGTGTTATCTCCTAGCTAAATCAGTGTTGCTTATAAATCACACTTGATAAGCTGCAGTTTCATTTCTTCAAAGGGTCTGGAGGTCTACATACGTTGATAGAACTGCCAGAGGCAGTTCATGATTTTATGACAGTTAAGATTATGTTTATTTTTCATTTCACTTGGGCAAAGTATTTGAATTTCTACCCAGTGTAAATAAATGTTTTTGTTGTTGTTGTTCTTGTAAGTGATCTGAATCAAAGTGATCTGAATGGAAAAAGAGAGTGAAGGAAATAAAACGTTCATGGAATGATGGCATACTGCTTAAGAAATTTACAACATGACTAATGACCCAAAACAGAACTTTGCTTATGTTTTCTTACGTGGGAAAGACAGGTGTTATGGTTACTTCAGTTTTTATCACACTGTTATGTGTTTAAAAATAATCCATGATGTAATGCAAGAAAGGAGGAAGGATTTTTGTGGTTAAATTACTGAATAGAAATTTAGGAGATCTGGGTTAAATTCCTGGCTCTACCACAGGCTTAGTCTGCCTCAGTTCTTTTGCATCTATAAAATGGAGATAATAATGGAATATTTCAAGCATTAACATCAGAAATATTTGGATGCTTAGATATTATAATGATAGGTTGTATAAACACCCCGATGGTATCAGTGAAAAAGCAAACCATTAGAAATACAGTGAGCAGTCCTATGGCATTGTAGAGACTAAAACATTTATTAGGTCATGAGCTTATGTGGGTAAAACCCATTTCATCAGATGAGCTGGAGTGGAAATTACAGAATCTAGGGTACATATAATAGTAAAAGAAGTTACCTGTCAATTGTAGGACCAATGTTAATGAAGCTAATTAATCAGGCTGGATGTGTCTCATTCATAACATGTGATGCAGAAATGCAAATATCAAGGGCGAAGCCATTGCCCTTGTAGTGGGTTAACCAATTAAGGACTTTTTTCAAGCCTAAATTGATAGTGTTGAACTTGTAAATGAATTCCAGTTCAGATGTCTCCCTCTGTAATTGGGTGATAAAATTCTTTTGTAGAAGCATGGCTACTTTCAAATCCATTATTGAGTGAACAGGGAGATTAAAATGTACCCCTACAGGTTTATGTATTTCAGAGGGGTAGCCATGTTAGTCTGTAACTGGAAAAACTTAAAAAACAACAAATAGTTTTGTAGTACCTTAGATACTAACAAAAATGTAGGGAGGTATCATGAGCTTTTGTGGGCACAACCCACATATATTACGTAGTGGGTAATATATGACATTATATATTGTATAATTATATGGCATATATTACATTAGTGGGTATGCAGGTATATTAGTCTCTGATGTTGAGGCTCATATGGACAGGCATGGGCTAATGCAGTGGTTCTTAATCTAATTACCATTGTGGACCACATATTCAGCTGTCTATGTATTATGGGCTACCTTCACCCAATATATATAGAGCCCTGCAAATCCGCAGATATCTGTTTTATATCCGCAGGTATCTGCATCTGTGGATGTGGATGCAGATATCCATGGCTCTTTTTTGCGGATGTGGATACAAATTTTGCATCTATGACCTTGCAAATTTGTGAATATCTGCTTTATATCCATAGGTATCTCTGTGGATGTCAATGTGGATATTTGCTGTTCATTTTTGCAGATACAAATTTTGTATCCGGGCAGGGCTCTAAATGTATATGCTACCTGTATGGCCATGAGAAGGTCACATGGGCTGCAGCTGTTGCTATCCAGGCTGCAAGTTGATTGCCACTTGGTTAATGGATTCTAATATCTGCTCTAGGAGAGGCCACTGTTTTGAATTCAGCACAGTGAGGAAAAGTTTTAGCTATCAGATGTCTGTTCAATGACCTGTAAACAAATGACTTGGTGGTTAATGGATTCCAATGTCTTTGCTCTAGGAAGGCCACTGCTTTTAATGCAGCACAGTAAGGAAAAAGCTTTAGCTATCAGATGTCTGTTCAGTGGCCTGTAAACAAACGACGTGGTGATCTTAGTTACTAGTGGACAGATGGTCTTCATATAAACTATAATTACACTTGGCATTAATTTGCAGCCTTATTAGTATTTACATCAGAGAGAAAAAGAATTAAAAGGGCAGAATCTCAGATCCTTCCCTCTAAAGATCTTCTAGCTCAGAGTTGAGGCACACTGATAGAAAAAGGTGGAAAGCTTTCACTGCTGTCTCCTGTGTTGTGTGTATCTTCTGGGTATATATAGGACTTCAGTCTCTCTCTGGTTATTAGCAGTTTCTTTCTCACATGGATTATTTTCCAGTTCAAAATCTTTATTGCACTTGGATTATTTTCAAAAGTTTTTTATGCCCTTAAAATCCTCTTGAAAAGCTTATTACCTCCATGCCAATGAAAACAAACACACTGGACCAAATTCTGCTTTCGGTTGCACCTCAGTAGAGTTATGATAGATTTACAGTAGTGTAACTTAAAGCAGAATTTGATCATTAGGAAAATTTAAGATTCCTTAAATATTTCAAACTGTATTGGGAGGGAAAAAGAGTATTTTATTAGCCATGTGTTTTCAACTATTAGCCATGTGTTATTCAAGTTGATAGTTAAACAGCAATAATACTAATCCCTTTTCAGGATTAGAACTACCAGATTGCAAAAGAAAGCAAAGGACATTTTTTGTTCTATTTAATTTTGTCATATGCTGGTCATGGGTATTTTGTCATGATTTACTTACTGTTGTTGTTATTTTATTATTTTCATCTAGCACTTATAAGTAAATAGGACACTGCCAATGGGCATGGAAAGATACTAAATGATCCATAAATACACCAGACACAAAGATACTTCATTTTCAGAATACACTATATTGAAAGTCTCATCTTTAAGAATCCATTCAAACAATGCCATGTTTGTGGCATACGTGAAGTCATAAAATGTCAAAGGATATCGACCCCTCTTGGCAATGCACATTGCAAGTAATAAAAATAACATGATGGACTGACTCGGTTCGTAGAACCTGAATTGAGAACATATCTGAATTTAGAAGACTGGGAGCTAAATCAGAGTTTCACTGAACGTGCAAAAAGGTGGGATGCAAACCACAAGTTGACCCGGTAGTGCCAAGAAATAACAGAAAAGTACAGAAGTATTTGGTGGACACAAGGAGGCTGAGCAGAGAAAATAAATTCTGTAGATATCCCATGAGGCTTCAGCCTCACTTAGCCTGGTAAAGGGTCCTGTAGAGGCATGGTATGATAAGACTGCCTAAAATGGCATATAGCCGATCTGCTATTGGTAGCAGCAAAGATCTCCAGTGGCTACTTGTGAGATTCTAGATAGAGAAGGTTCTGAGTTACTACAGAGAATTATTTTCCAGCTGTCTGGCTTGTGGGTCTTGCCCACATACTAAGATCTAACTTATTGCCATATTTGGGATTTTAAAGGAATTTTCTCCTGGATCAGATTAGCAGAGACCCAGGGCAGTGGCAGGAGATCTCCTTCTTCTGCAGTATGCGGCATCATTGCAGGTTTAAGCTAATGTAAATTGTGGATTTTCTGTAACTTAAAGGCTACGTCTACACTGGCAGCTTCTTGCGCAAGAACAGCCGTTCTTCCGCAAAAACTTGCTGGCTGTCTACACTGCACGAGCGTACTTCCAGAAGTAAATTTACAGTATAGCATTGTAAAACAGGGCTTCTTCTGGAAGAGTTATTCCTCTCCTCATGAGGAATAAGCCCTCTTGCGCAAGAGCTCTTCCAGAAGAAGGCAGTATAGACAGGCAACATGAATTTCTTGCGCAAGAAGCCCCAATCGTTAAATGGCCCTCAGAGCGGAAGAGAGCGTCTAAACTGCCATGGATGCTCTTGCGCAAAAGCACATCTCTTGCACAAAAGCACATGGCAGTGTAGACGCTCTCTTGTGGAAGAGTTTTTGCACAAGAACTCTTCCACAAAAGAGTTCTTGAGCAAGAAGCTGCCGGTGTAGACGTAGCCAAAGTGTTTTAAAATCCTGATTTGAGGACTTCAGTAACTCAGCCAGAGGTTAGGAGTTTATTACAGGAGTGGGTAAGTGAGGTTCCCTGGCCTGCAATGTTCAGGAGGTCAATAGACAATCAAAATAATGAGATTACTAAATCATAGAGCATCTTCACTGTCTCAGGACTGGCTGAATAGATCTTTGTCCCAAGATACAGCAATTATGTAGTGACTAGCTGGATTTGACTTCCAGTAAGCAAACTAGTGTGCCAACAGCCTATTTGCCATAATGATCTGTGGTGATTTTTCTCTAACCCTGTATACTGAGAGTGTAAAACTGAAGAAAAAAAGCTTATCAGGTGAGGATATAAACCTGAATCCATCATCTTTACGTATGTACCTGAACTTAGAAAACCTTATCTTGGGGGTGTTAAAGCAAGGATATATTCACTCCATGTGTCAGTACCAGAGATTTGGAGTTTCTATGAGCCATACTGGACATGGAGTTAGGTGCCAGCTTCTTCGACGTTCAGTCAGCATCAGTAGCAGCTCTCAATGGCTAGACATCAGCATTTCCACAGGTCAGGAAACCTGAGGCTTTTCATAAACTGAATCCAATAGTGCATTGCCTGGTGGTCAGCATCCTGAAGGCTATTCTCTTCAGATCAGTGAGAAAATATCTATGTACATTTCTTTTCCTTGTTTTGAAATGCTTAACTAGAAAGATCATAGAACTCTGGGCACCTTCAGGTAAAGTACCATCATGGATACTTCACTGAGACCTAGTTGTGCATAGAACTTTGTATCATTCAGACTCAAGATATCATCAGACTTCCATATGAAATGGGAGCTAGTCTGATACAAATTCTGCTCAAGCTCAAAATAGTCAAAAGATAGATAGACTCATTGTGACGCTGTCCCTAGGGTGCTGTGAATCTACTTAGACAGGATAGTAGACTTAGTTTCAGAGACTGTTTATTTTGCACAAAGGTCTAAAGAAGTGTCAGGCAGCCTGAGGTAACCATTCTGAAGTGAATCAGGAAAGCTTGTGATGCCATGGAAAAAGATTGTGAGAGATATACTCATCCCAATCAATGGGATTTTCTTTGGTTGGGATAGAAGAAGTATATTAGAAATTGGCAAGGTGACCATCTGGCCATCATCCCATGCCTCTGCCAGACACTGGAGTTGACAAACTGGCTTCCACAGATGCAGTCTTTGGCAGCAGAATATTGCACACAGCTGTCAAATGCTAATCTTTCCCATTCTAAAAAGGGATGAGCTGCTTTGGAAAGCCCACACATCTGGAGTTATATAGAAATCAAAGAAAGAAGAGGAATTTTTATCCTTGCCCATTAATTTTCTTTTTTCAGAATCTTCTCTACAAATCCAGACGGGCGATCTATGTAGCTTAGCATCTATTAGTCAAGTTCATTTCTGCATTAGACTTTATTGAAAGGTTTTAGTTCATGTTGTGATTGGTCATTAAAATAGTCGGTTTTCCATGTTTTCAGTCCAATTTCTGTGGAATAGCTTTTCAAGTGTTCATCTCAAGTCTGTGAGATGGTTAGAGCTTTATATGTATGAGGAAGTGTTATCCAAAACTAGTGTACTGTATCTATTTGCCAGTTGAGAGGAACTATTATCCAACTGTTGGACTGTTAAGTAAATCTTGAAGATAGGCTGGGGACTTTTTTTTTTTTTTTTTTTTTTTGTACCATGTTAAATTTGTACAGCACTGAGGATTTTAAGCTGCATATGTGATATAATTATTTTGTGCTTGAGATACTTACATTTCAACTTACATGTTTGATCATTGTTTTATTGGAAGAATGCAGCAGAGCATCTGTTTGTTTAGATATTGGTGGAATGATAAGGAGAAGTACAGTACATTTACAAAAGATTTCTTGGTATTTCCCATACGTGTTTCGTGCTGCACTGAAATTTTTATCAATTAATGTAAAGAAGAGTATGTGTTTGTTTTACGTTGCCTTTAGATAGCACTGCCGTTGAGTAGTGACCAAAGCTTTGAAAATGATTGAAAAGGCAGCTGCATTTTACATTTTGTGATCTTGTACAGTTGATATGCTGTGTCTGAGCGATTAGATTGGGTGGATTGTTGAGAGTTTCAAGGCTGATAATTATTTAAATATGAGATATGTGAGCTCAGATTAAACTGAGATTTTTCAGATGAGCCTGAGATTATTCTTCTGTGATGATGAAGGAATTATTTCATATGGTCAGCTTTAAGTGGGAGAATAGTAGGGAGAGTAGTGTTTTTTAGATCTCTCTTGATATACACTGTATACTTTTTTCCTATTTTGTAATTCCATTAATTTCAATAGAAAAGTTCCTGATTTACACACTATATATGGGATTAGAATCAGGCCTTCTGGGGCCAATGTAGTTTCAGAGGAAGACAGGCATACTAAAGTAAAGCACAATTAATCTCTGCTTGGCCTCGAAATCTTGGATAGCCTTTTGGAGAAAAGGAGAGCTTGCTTCAAGGACATATTTTGAGGTCCCTCAGCCCTGCTTGAGAAGCACTGGTTTCATTAAAAGTGAGCTCATAAATTGTTTTTAAAAAAAAGTGACCACCGCTGCCAGTTAAGAGTTGGTACTTTCTTGTAAATTGAAGGCTTTTTTTTTTTAAACTGAGGGTGTGTTTTGAAAGGGTCATGCTTTCATTTTCCAGCATGCCATAAAATAACCTATAAAATGACTTGAAACCTTCCCTGCCTGAAAAACTGTCTCTTTCCCTAAGCCAGGGATGAGGAACCTCAGCTTGCCCTGGATCCAGCTCCCGAGGCTCCCCCCCCCGCCTCCCTCAGCATTGGGGATCCTGCACTTGTGTTACAGCCCCGCAGCTGCTACCCTGGGGGCTGGAGCATACATGATCTTCTTGGCTGGGCCCCCAGGCGCTGCTGTGCAAGGGTAATATGAGGAATGTCTTTCTGCTCAATTGGGGGCTACAGTGAGTTTTTTTTCCCCCATTTCTCACTTGTATGTGGCCCTCAACTAATTTTTCTGTTGGTCAGTGGCCCCAGACCAGAAAAAGGTCCCCCACTCCTGCCTTAATGATGCTGCAGTTATCATTGGATATGCTCAAGCTTGATTTGTCTTTATTTAGAAGAGGAGGTTTGGTGGCAGAGTGTTCTTCGTAAGGAGCCTTCAGCTTGGAACCTGATTCTCTACCTTCATCTGAAATAGTGCCGTTCTGTTGATCTTTAGAGCATACTCCAAAAGATAGCTCATGCAGGCTTTTTAAAAAAGAGTGTATGTGGGGACCGTGATGTGTGGATCCTAATTCAACAAGACAGCTGTCATGATTACAGTGAGACTATTTAATATTTCTAGTTATGCATCTGCTTGTGTTCTTTGCTAGACTGGCGAGGATAGTCAAGGTTTGTTGGCTATTGCATAGCTGCTAGTTATTTGTCATGTTGTTGCAATTTGAGTCAATAATGAGTTTTAGCAAGATACCTTTTAAAAAATGTTAACAGTTTAAATAGATAAACTAAATAGCCAAGTAACAACAAAGACACATTTAATAATATACTTAAAGCCATTTATTTGCAGACTCTATGAAAAAGGTGAGAACATTTTCATTAGAACAAAATTCTAAATCACTTTTTGGTCAGCATAACCCCAGGATCCATAGGTTTGAATAATTCTGATTCTTGTTTTACATAGACATAGCTTTTCCACAGGTGTAGCGAGGCCTTTGCAGACACATTTCTGCAGAAGGCCTTATCTTTTTTTATAGGAACTTAGTGTTGTTCAATGGAATCCCACCCTGCAGGGCAGGAAATCCCGCTTGTGAAGAGGCAGAATTTTAAAGCTCCAAGACTGTACTGGAGATTTATGACTGCATCAGGAAGCCTGGCTGTCATGCACAGAGCTGAATTTCAGTGTCTACAATAAAACTAATGTGACATTGAAGGAACTTTGCTTATATTAAGGAGCTTCATGTTTCCATGTAAGATAACATTACTGCTCTCTTAAAACTCTCCATCCCAAATACATTCACCAATGTATTCATAGTGCAGCCTCCCAGTAGGTCTTTTTGTCATCTTCAGATGAAGATGTGTTTACTGGAGCACTTACTATCCCTTCGTTGGCAGACATTTTTCATTTGCAATCAGCTTTCTAGCGCTGAGAACTACCAGTGCTTGATGCAATCAAAGTTTCCGCAATGGAAAGTTGCCACAAACAACACTCCAGCTTTGTGGCCTTCCTTATTAATCAGCACTCAGAAGCTCTTGAAATAAGGTGAATGTAGAAGATATTGCTTTAATATTTCTGTAGATTGTTTTAAGCCCTTTGATTATGTACATTAAGAGCTACGATCTGTATAAATAACCTTCCTGAGTTTCAGCTCCCTCCATCTCTTGGAATCTCTTGTGTGATAAATAGCAAGGCTACTGCTCAGCATGTACCCGCACCTGGGAATAATCATGCAAAAATAACAGTGAGAAACTGCAGAGCGTCTGTTCCTGACATTAACTTTCCTCAGGTTGACAGACTGCCACCACCAGATGTTCAACTTATGTGCCTTTTTTCCACTGGAGATGGCGGCCTTCCTGCCTCTCTCTTTTTAGTTCTAATAGATTACATCAGTGCCCCTTTGAGCATTCTTTTAAAAAAACAAACACTTGTGACACCACACTGATCACTAAGAACTCTCACTTTATAATTATCAAGCAACCTGGAATAATTTTAAAATATTGGAAACTGGTGCACTATTGAAACACTTTTTATGATGAGTGAGGAAATGTTCACTCCAGACATAAACTGGAAAGGCACTCTCTCTAATACAAAGGTATTCTCTCTAATACAAAAAATCATTAGTAATAGAACAGAGGAATCTTTCCTTTTAGTGTAATATTCACCTTGCACCTTCTTTTTCTTCCAGGTTCCTTATGGCTGTATTGTATTTTTACCAGTAAAATCTAAAAATAGCAAAGAGATACTAAAACGGAATAAAATATAACAATAGTTTAAAGACACACTATGCACTTTTTTTCCTTTCAGTTCTTTGTAATACTTTGGAAATGGGAAAACAAAGCCTGCCATTTTGTCTTAATCCATTTCAAATACAGTAATAACTCGTTTAACACGTGCTCGCTTAACACGTTTTCGCAATAGCATGATTTTATTTTTAGGGAACATTTTTTGAATAACACGACAATCCCCGAAATAACTCGAAAATAATCAAGTGGCAGACTACTTCGCGCGGCAGTATAAGTTGGTGAAAACAGTGGTAATTCTCATGAGCAGATGAATATACGTGGTCACAGCACTCCTCCGCTCACTCACGTGTTTATCTTTGTGTTTTAACAAACCACAGCTACTTGTGTTGCTAGTTATCTTGTGTTGATAGATATCTTGTGTTGATAGATATCTAATGCTGACTTTGACAACCCAGCACCAACAAAAAATTGACTTTGCCACCACCACCTGAAACACAACCTCCACCTTTTCCATTATTTTTAATGGGAAAATTGACCCCGCATAGCACGTTTTCACTTAGCACAAACATTTTCAGAAACGCATCTAGAGTGTTAATTGAGGAATTACTGTACACTCTTTTTTCCCTAGCCTTGCAGAAGCACACGTTTAATGTTTCTCCTCTGCCTTTGTAATGAATCCATCCTATGGAAGAATTATGTCATCTATGACATAGGAATTTTCCTAGCTGCAAACCACCAGCCTGGCAATTAATTTGGCATTTTTCAATTTTACAAAAGGACCAGGGCTCAAATTCTCCTCTGCAGCTGAACTGCATTCAGAACAGGAGGGAAATAAGTAAAGAGTTGTGTGTGTGCTAGTTATGACTTCCTGAGTCCATGCTAGTGTGAGTTAGAACATCTTAGGAGTACCCCTACTTTATGTGAATGGTAAATTATCCCTAAGCCATGTTATACCTGAAGTAGAGATTCACCATGCAGAGCTACACTCAGGTGGCAAGGACATAAGAACATAAGAATGGCCATACTGGGTCAGACCAAAGATCTGTCTAGCCCAGTATCCTGTCTTCCAACAATGGCCAATGCCAGATGCTCCAGAGGGAGTGAACAGAACAGGTAATCATCACATGACCCCTCTCCTGTCATCTATTTCCAGCCTCTGACAAACAGGCTAGGGACACCATTCCTACTCATCCTAATAGCCATTGATGGACCTAATCTCCATGAATGTATTTAGTTCTTTTTTGAACACTATTAAAAGCATGGCAGAAGCTAGCTTTCCCTCAGTTTGTAGTTCCTCTCCACCAGGGAATTCTCTGGCAAGTGAGTGTCAGAATCTGTGTAATGCAGAACCAGTGTTTTTTTAATGCTATTCATACATAGGCATTTTTTTATTTCATACTTGAGGAAAATCTTGCAAGGATCAGCTGTTGGGAATCAGCTGGTATTTGATCTGCCTGCTTCAGTCCATACTGCAAAGCTTTCTTGTTTGTTACTATTCATTACCGCTGCAACATTGATGGCAGAAAGATGAGTGTAAGGATGTTAGGTTCTGATTTGGTACTCTTATATCATTTTTATGCCATAGCAATGCCACTGAAGTCAGTAGAGCTACCCTGGTGTAAATATGGTTTCGTAAAATGGAGAATCAGGCCTTCAGTTTTACAAATTGCTGCAATATTTGCTTTCTTTTTTCCCCTCAATGTTTAGTGTTATCTTGTATAAAACAAAATTTATTTTTAAACTGTTACTGCAAGAAAGCAAACAGTGTGCATGATAATAAACAAATTGTGTTCAAATTGTGCATGTAGGTCAGGCCATTACATATCCTTTGGGTACATACAAATGCATGTTACATATACATAGCTAATATGTTGAGAAATGCAATTACATGCAAAAATTATTCATGCAGAATAGTGGATAAAAATTTAGACTCTGGTTTTGGAAGTTTGGTCCGCTATGTTTTTATGCCCAGTGTGAAAAGTATGTTGGACAAGAATCTGATCTCAATTACATCACTTACCCCAATGGAACTGAAATCAGAATCCAGCCAATTATTCTTAAATTTCATCTTGTTCATGCACTTGCAATCATAATCTCCTTGCTATTTGTTTATGAACAACAAAGAATAAGTAATTTTAAGGAAATAGTTTCAGTTCTTAAATATGTTCAGAATTGTTTGCACCGCTAGAGTGTGTTATTTTTCAATTGTATGAATGATGCTTAAAGGAGAAATTGGCTGTCTTTGTTGTTGGAGTGGAACAGATTACCATTTTAAAGTTTTTAGTCATTTCATATTTTCACTAGATTTTCTTATCATGAAAATTCTGGGATATAAAGAATATGGATATTGGCATGCACTCTCTAATCTCCCTCTCTCTCTGTCCATTTGTCAATTTGGCTTTAAAACGGGACCATCAATGTGAACTTTGATTTGCTTTAAGTTGCATTTACATGAAACAGAAGTCACATTGCTACATGTTTTGATTTATAAATAAGACACTTCTGCTCCCTTGGGGTCGTCTACACAGCACCCTAGACTCGAAATAAGATAGGCAATCTGAGTCATGGAAATGGTGTGAACTTTGATTTGCTTTAAGTTGCATTTACATGAAACAGAAGTCACATTGCTACATGTTTTGATTTATAAATAAGACACTTCTGCTCCCTTGGGGTCGTCTACACAGCACCCTAGACTCGAAATAAGATAGGCAATCTGAGTCATGGAAATGGTGTCTCTTATCTTGAATCTGTCTAGAAATAGCTTATTTTGAAATTTGGCGCATCTACACAGTGCCAGATTTCAAAATAATGCACTATTTCGATCCATCCCTTATCCCTTGTGCAATGACGTTTACTGGGATGGCGTAATAGGGAGCCCGTTATTTCGAAATAATGGGCAGCTTGTGTTGGCAAGGGTATCCCGAAATAGCCGTGCAGTATAGATGTACCCTTGGACATTATTATCTGGGATGTAGAATAATAAAGGGATATAGAGTTAAAGCAATTTTATTACAGGTTTGAAATCAGGAAGTTAAGTTCTTTTAACATTCACATGGATGAAGGAATCAAGGATTTCCTGGTTGCATCTTGGACCAAATGAGCATTTAGTTTATCCTTTTAATGTACAACGGTATAGAGAATTGTTTAACTGACATAAACAAAAAGCTGACAGGATACCTGGTTCAGCTGTTTAACTAGGAGCTCATTTCCTCATGGTTACTTCTGTTTTTATGTGAAGAAGAGAACATTATGTCCATAGTAAAGTACTGAGCTTCTGAAATGCTTAAGGGTGAATATGTGGCTGAGCATGAAGAATGGAAAACTAAAACAAATTCCCATCACATGACTAAGGACTTTGCTAGGTTAGACCAAAATGCTCAGCACCATGCAGTATCAAGTCCAAAGGCAGAAAAAACTCCAGCTGGACAGTTGTAATTAAAGTATTGCAAAAACATGGTGGTATTTTTCAATCAGCATATAGCATGCTTGCCTAATTTTATTCTTCTAAAAATGTATGCAGTGGTAAGCCTTATAAATTAGCTAGACAGTTGTGATTGTTAAAGAAGTTACAATCTCTGACATCGTGTGTTGATAGAATTGTGTCTGAGTGTTATCAGCTGGATGAGCCTAATAAGGTTGTTTTAACAACTTGAATGACAAGAGATAGTGTTTCATGGCATATGGGTATTTGAGCTGTTTCATGAATATTACTTCTGTATAAAGTAAAGAAAAACATGGCATTTCTGTGTCTTTGTACTGTCTTCATAAATGTTTTTCTTAAAGAAGAAAAATGTCTTTTCCTTTTTGCAAAAGTAATTTCCATCTACCAATCAGTCTTCTATCAGACACAAGAAAAAAGTGACTTTAATTCTTTTTTTATTTCATGCTGGTAGTCTAAGCCTGCAGGGAATATTCTTTTAAAATGTTACTGTTTTGTCCTGTTTAGCATGACAGATTTTCTATATTTTTTTCATATGCAGCATGTGGGATCCATGTTAAAAAATTGAGAGAGCAAGACTGAAATGACCCTATGATTTATTAGATACCTATGTACTCTAAAGTTGATACAGTTCTACACAAACTGATTTTTAAAAAAATCTCTCAGCACCATTATAGTAAGCTTGTCTGTTGTTTTCAGGTTGACCCCCTGTTTACAGTGCCTGCGCCTCCACCTCCGATTTCCAGCAATATCACACCTCAGATTCTGCCTTCCTACTTTTCCTCATCTTCATCCAATATTGCTGCACCGGTGGAACAACTTTTGGTACGGACTCGTTCAGTGGGTATAAATACTTGCGAGGTTGGAGTAGTAACAGAACCCGAATGCCTTGGACCCTGTGAGCCTGGGACCAGTGTGAACTTGGAAGGGATTGTGTGGCATGAAACCGAAGAAGGTAAATTGTGTGTGTTTATTTTTCCTATTGGGACAGGCATATTAGGGAACTCATCTGCGGTATCTGTCTGAGGTGGTTCAAGTCTATTAAACTCCCATCACCTGCATTGTCTGTCATAGCTTTATAAATAAGTTAGTGAGCTTGTTTGTTTCTTTAAAAACATTATTGTTAAAGTGTTTTGTTAACTGACTTTGCACAAGACTGAGTTGACCCTGTTTGCATCATTTAGTGGTGCAGTTAATAATTTTCTATTATGGTATTCAGTAAAACATAATATTAAGAAATCATTAGTAGAATAAGGTTTTATTATGTGTCTTTTTTTAGAGATATACATATTAGGAGTGTTCTACCACAGTAGTACAGGTGAAAGCTGTAAAACGGAGCAATTCTGGCACCCAGGCATGCATGTTTATATAATAAAAGCTATTCCAAACACCTGTATTAAAATTATTCTTATGTTATGAATATAATTTGCATCTTGCTTGTTTTTAAGGAAAAAAACATTTTTGCTTTAAAATGAATGTTCCATCTGCTGCAGAAATGCTAGGTAAACTAGTCTGATTTCTCCAGTATACTTATAAGTCACTTGGCCCTATAGGAGTGGTGTAGAGCTTTGGGGAATATGAGATGCTGATTGGCTGGTGATTTAGAATAAAGTAAATAGAGAGAGGATTATGCAGATTTTCCCATTTTGATTTCTAAAAGCTTATTATTAAAATTTGAGTTTTCTGCTGCTAATTATACTGCATGTGAACCTTTGCAAGTTTTGATGTAAAAATAACTAAATAATAAGGTATCACCAAATTATGGCTAAGAACTACCAAAAGATCCTTTTGTGAATATTGTATTGTTTGTTTTGAAGTGTATTCAATTTTTAATGGTTTAACTTCTTCCTCTGCAATGAAAAACAGATTATTTATAAAAGTACATAATGAAAGAATACAACAGTGCATCATTTGATAATATGTCCTGACATCTCTGAGATATATGCACAACAGCATTCGGTCTTTTGCAATGATATATAAGGCCTCACAAAAGTGCTCTACAGTGTCCTCTGAAAAATCAATATAGAGAGTCAGATTTACCTGCTTTTATATGCTCTCATCCATCCATCTTTCTCTCTCCGTATGTCTGCAACAGATTCATAAGGCACATTGATCCTTTTAGATTGTTTGTATAGCACAGTATAAATTCTGTTTTAGAATATTCCAGAAGAGACGACTCTGCTTAGCAGCTCCAATCTTCCCTTTACTGGCCTGCACGAACCAGTGTTGAAATATATGGATGTTAATTGTGGTTTCATGAAAGAGCAGTAGCTGTTAATAGTGTTATTCTTGCTGAATAAACTAAACTTCTGACCCCCAGTGACTTTAAGAAGCCCTCCTTGTTAAAGGTCCGGGGCCAGAAATGTGGTATTTGATAAAATTTTAGCACATTTGCACATATTCCATCTGCATTCTCTCAGTGCTCTACCAGTTGAAAAGCAATTGTTGTTTATTAAAAATTAATGCCCATTCATCATTAACCTCTCTTCACCCTGCATAAAACACTCTTCTGAAACAATTGAGGAAGCAATGAAATGTAGCTTTAGTGCAATAGTTCTGAAAGCCTATGAATCTTAATATGGGTTTTCCAATACTGTGTGGCAGGGTCACAGATGTACATGACTACATACAGTGCAAGGAAGTAGAGGATCAGGCTCTTAGATGTAAACTCTTCAGGGCAGAGGTTGTGTCTTCATCTGTATGGATCGTGCCTAACAGATTGTGGATATTACTAGAATAATGATAATATTTTGCCTTAAAAGTGGTAGCGTAGCTAGAGCCTAGATTTTATGAAAGGAGATAATCTGTGTGGTTCCCTCTAGAAAAAAACCCCCATAATTTTTCAGACCCCATTTAATGGAAGATATGATTACTATATCTGGATATTTGGTTATTCTTTTATTTATTATTATTTATTCCCTTTTCAAAAACAGTATACCAGTGGAACAGTGTATGATGAAAAATTGCCCACAGATTATTAATTTTCTGTTCTTTTATATTTTAATTTTAACATTTTGGAGCACAGATGCACACAGGGGCAAATGGTGAGGTAGTATATAGGGGTCACCAGCCATGTGACACAGCATCCCCACAGCCCTGGGAAGGGCCGGGACAATCCCCCTCTGCCCCAGGTCCCACCTCTCTCATCCCTGCTCCGCCCTCTCCCCTCCTCTTCCTGCCTTTGTTCTGCTTCTGTTCCGCCTCCCTCTTAACCAATTCTGCCTGGGAGACTAGCGAGACGAGGGATCCTGTGCCAGTTTCGGGGGGTCCCCCCACTGGTAGCAGTGGCGGAAATGGAGCAACACAGGTCCAGCTTGCTCTACTCTCTCAGCCAGTCACTCTGTTTCCTGCCAGTGAGTGCAGGAGCAATCCCCTCCCATTCCTCCAAGTGACAGGGCCGGAGGAGAAGAGCAAGCTGGGGCTGTGTTGCTTCACTCCCCCGCCCTCGCCTCCGCTGCTGGTTAATGGGAGGGTGGGGGGAGGAAGAATCCTGCTGCTGGCCAGCCCCTTGCCCCTACTGCCCCTGGCATTTGAGGGAGCACATCCCCCCACCCCTCAAGAATCCTCCCTGGGTGCACACACACATTTGGCTGTCAAATTTGCTCAAATATCAATTTTTCACAGAATGTCTATATTACAGCTTTCATGAATCCATGTGTGCTGAAACTTGTTACAATCCTTTTATGAATGCAAGATGTGGATGCGCCCTTTTAATTTTTGACTTTTAATTAGGTCAGAGTCTGACTTTTTGGGTTAATGGTTTAAATCTAAAATAATTCCATGAAGTTATTCTGAATTTTCAGCAGTGTAACAGAGGTCAGAATCTGGTCCATTGTTTATATTGTACAGTTGAAATTTGTCTTTTTTTTCTGATCACCTTTGCCGCTATGTTTTTTCATCATTCTTTTCCCTTCACTTGAAATCCCATTACAAAAAGACCCCCAACACTGTGGCTTTTTCAAGGCACAATAAAAAGAGCTGCAGCAGACAATGGAGTGTGAGAACATGGCCAAAGGTCAGAGATTGTGAGAAATGTAAAAATTTTGTGTGTAATATAGCCATTTAGTAAACTGAGTTGGTTAATGATCAGCATGTGCTTGTAGGATATCTGCACATCCTACCTCCTTCTGCATATGGGAACTAGGAACTAAATGTACTTGCTAAGGAGTTTTCAAATGCTAGTTGTGGGAATGTAAATATAGAGAGGATGTGGCAGTTACAGTTATAATGAGAACAATACAGTGGGTAGAGGAGATGAGCTGGTATTTTATTAGGAGTTCTTTGCTCAGTCTATTTCATACTTATTTCTACACAAGGGGAAGTATACTTGGGAATTAATGTTTAGAAGATTGCTAATATTTAAAATAACTAGTTTCCTTTTAGGATCATTACACAATAAGTCACATGCTGCATGTTCTTGCTGCATTTGTTCTCTTTGTCATGGTCATAAGAAGTCTGTGGTTTTATTATTCTTGTTTTTAGGGTAGCCATTCCAAAGCAAAAAAAACCTCCAAACCACATAGGATTTCAAGCAATATTTTGGCTGATACAAAGACAAAGTTGTTACTACCCTATTTGTTATGTATTCCAAGCCAGGCAATTCAATCAGTTTGGTCAGATTTCATACATTTCCCCGCCACCCCCCTTGAATGTTTCAATCTTAGGACATGTGGGAAGAAGACATTTTATGACAGGGCTTTAAATGTGGCTGTAATTTCATCAATATAATTTTTTTTACCAAATGATGGTTATCTTATGGGTGTTTCTTTAAATACTCTATGGGTGTTCAGTTTCCTCACATGTAGTGTAGGTATTTACTGTTCTCATCTGCATAATCTTATTGTTTGGCTGGGACTTGCAATGTTTTCAATGTGTTATTGATTGTTATGGAGGGAAAAGGAGAGAGAAGGAACTAGAACCTACTTTCTAGTGTTGGAGTGAGGAATAGTTTTATTTATAGGCAAGTCAACCTGAACCTTGGCAGCTGATGTGGATGTTTGAGACTATAATATTATAAACTACAAATTTAGGAACATTAAGAATCACTGATAAACAGCAGTGTGGCTTTGTTTTGTTTGTATTTAACACTGGATTTTTTTCTTAGAAATAACTGTTCAGAGTGTGTATTTTAACATTTAGAAATAAGGTTAACCCTAAATGCTTTAATTAGCTTCTGTTCAAATGGCTCTAAAGAGTGCAGAAATGCATTAGGCTTCACCAACTTTCTAAACAACTTATTTTTATTTCTCACAGTCTGATGTCCTGGGTTATGTTCTGCTTGGGGACCTGCAACTAGTAGTGGAGAAGTACTTGTAGTGATGATTACTTGTTTGCTGAAAACGGATCAGGAAACAACTATCAGTCACCTTGCTGCCTTTGTGTGCAGAACAAGCTGTCATCATGTGGTGTTCAAGTTCTCATATTGCTGGACTAACAGTCTTCCTCTTTTTGGAGTTTGGGTACAAATTGTTTTTGTCATGAGATATTAAATAGTGGAGAAATGAATTGTATTTTTAGAAAGAGTTCCGTTGTCACTCTTTATATAAGTGAGACTTGTTCTCAGATGTAAGCCCTGGGACTCTGAGGTTTATTTTCATTTCATTATGTTAGTTCTTATTAGAAATGAAATGGGGTTTGCATATAGGGAATTGGGATACATATTTCTCAGTGTTCTGCTATAACTTTGCGGAAGAGCACATGCTTTCATTCACATATAGGCATTCCCAAATCTATTATGGAAGGCTTTTCTTACTTCCCCATCCAACTCTTTTGAGTGTACTCTTTTGAGTGTAGGTACAATTTTGAAAATATAGTTATTATACAGAACTGAGACTGAGAATTCCCTTCCCACATGGCTTTGATTTTGCAAAGGTATTTAAAGGGGCACAATCAATCTGAAATCTCTTCAGTTTTATATATATATAATCAGGGCTTGACGAACGGTGGCGAAAGCCGCTCGCCAGCCCCGCACTGCGCATGCGCAAGACCCTCATTGCGCGTGCGCACGCCGCAAATGAACGGGGCACCCAGCTGAAATCTACTCGCCATGGGCGAGTAGATTCAAGACTTTGTCGAGCCCTGTATATAATCACCTGCCCCTGAATTCCCTTAACAATTTTTGTGGTTTTCATCCATATTTTCCTACTTCCAAAAATTCTCTTCTTTTTATGTGCAAGACCCAAAAATGCACTTGTACAGCACAAACTTAACTATGATAGAAAAGTGAAACATTGCTCTACAGAAAATACTGTCAAATATGCAAATAATCAAATGCAGAAAATAAAGAAAAATAAGTTTGTTTTTCTGATCTCTTTGTTAGAGTAATCATACAAATCATACAAAATGTAGTAATTGTTATATGTAAGAACAATGGACCAGAATGTTTCATACAGAAGGGCAATCAGGTCAACAGTGTCTCCTTAACTTCAGTTATTTCTCAGTGGTGCACAGTTACTGAATAACCCAAGCTTTCCTTGCTCTTCCTCATCAGTACAGCGAAGCTTTCCCAGTGTTCAAGACAAAATTGGTTAATCAAGTGGGTGAAAGAAGTGGAGTATTCAGATGCTTAAAAGCAAAGCTTGCAAGATATGTTAGTGAGGAATAATTTTGTTATTTATTATATGTGTTATTGTAATGCCTGAGGGCCACAGTTTTGAACCAGGGTCCCATTGTGCCAGGTGCAGTATAAACAGAACAAAAACACAATCCATGTCCCAAAGAGCTTACAGTTACTGTAAGATAGAGAACAGATGGATATAACATAGATGGGAAAGTACCAGGAAAGAATGAGACAGTATTGCCTAAATAGATAAAATAGGCACATGATTGGTGAAGCACTATAACACACAAGCAGAGTCAACAATGTGTCAGGCTTTAATATCATGTTAAATAAAAGTGCTTCATGGGGGCGATAGTCAAATGGTTATATTTTGCCAGCTTCATTCAAAGAGCATGAATCAATCCTGCTCATGTGAGTCATTCTGTTGAGTATACTCAGTAAGATTTGAGCCAGTCTCAGAGGATGCTATACCCAAAAAGATGTTTTAGACATGTAAAACTCGAGCATATTTAGATTTGAAATGTTGTCTTTCATGTCTTTGCAAGCAGTAACAGCATCTGACCAGTAAGCTGATGTACCTAGCGAGAGCCTAACCATGTGATTATTTTTCAGACTTCAATATTGACTGTTTTTTCTTACTGTGTGTTGTTGATGTTTGAAATTACTATATCTGTAAATAAAATATCAGCCCTAGAAATGACTTGAAGCTGAACACCTAGTGAGTGTCAGAAACGTGTACAAAGATATAGATGATGTGCCCTCACAGTGGGAAGACAAAGAGAGTTGTATGCGGATATGTGTTAAGGTCTCAATGAAAATATATAACACAAATGGAGGTGGGGAAATTATGCTTGTGGACAGAAATAGTGTGAGTGGGCAAAGTCTGTTTAAGAGGCAAAAGTCTGCACAGGATAGTTATTGAGTCGAAGATATAGCATGGAAGAGTTTAGGTAATACATTAAGGTGAGAGGGCACTTTTCTGCTTAATTGACAAATATGTTCTTTAATCAAAGTGTATGTGTTTAGGAAGGGCTATAGACTCTCACTCACAGGGCATATGCCAGCCTCTAACCAACTAGTTAGAAACTTTCACTGTTAAAAGCTGATTCCATAACAGGAATTTCTATCAGGGTTTTTTGTACATTACTCTGAAGCATTTGGTGTTAACCACTATTTGGGATAGGATTGCAGAGTAGGTGTGATCTAAACTGGGCAGTAACTAGGTTCCTGTATATTTCATGGATACAAGAAGTCTGTCTAAACCCCAGTGGTCTTATTACTAGGTCTTAAGCAGAAAGTCTTTGGTCTTCAGACCAAACCAACTAGCAGTTAAGCACACAACCTTTGGTTTCCAAATTAAGAATACGCTTTTATTAAGACTTCTCTAACTAGATTTGAAATGTGTGTCAGTAACAAATTGGACCACATCATATCTTCAAAGCATAAACCCTTGGTCTTCTTTGGAACCTTTGGGTTATATAACAATATAATGTGAAGAATGACACTTAGCTTCTCCATTCCTGGACTTGCAGCAGGACAGGAGGGTTGTAGGTGCATGGGACAAAGGTGCCTTCAAGCCACCTTTGCATCCCCTATATTCTGGGATTGCCTGGGGGCCTGTTCAGCTCCCTTTGGAAGCTGAAGCAAAATGATGTACATTGTTTCTGGACTCTTGGAAGCAGAGAATAATTGTGGTACCCTACACTCTGGACATGCTTTGATATGCCTACAGTTTAGGGTTTAAACAAGACTAGATCCATAAACCATCTCTGCACTGGCTAGGGATCTCAGGAGACTGTTTCTGACAACTTTTAAGGCCCCATTACGCTTAGGGGCTTTCGTGTAACTGAGGATCAAGTCCATAATTTTTCCTTCAAAAGCACAAAACAGGGGTTTCCAACCTTTTGCTTTTTGAGGCTGCACCACATGCAAGAAAAACTTCATGGCCGAACAGTTGCCACAACTGTTTTTCTGCATATAAAAGCTAGGGCCTGCATTAGGGAGTAATAAGCAGTGCAGTTGCCCGAGCCCCCATTCTGCAGGGGGCACCAGGAAGTTAACTTCCTCAGGTGTCAGGTTCAGCTTCATATAGTGGGACTCATGGCCGCAGGCTGCAGTTCCCAATAGTGGGCCTTTGGCTTTCTGCCATGATGGGCCCAAATCAGACTAACACCTGTGCTTGGCGGACCCCCTGAAACATGCTTGCATCTGCCAAGTAGACAATCACTGACATAAACAGCTAGAACATGAACTCTGTCCAATTTATAGATAATTATGGCCTCTGCATCGGCATCTTAGCGTGTGATATTATATCTTTTGCATGTGAAAATTGAGAGCCATCCCAGCTATTTTTAAAACCAAAATTGACTTCTGTTGTGCAGCACATGATTAATATTGGTATTTGTTATTCGCTAAAAATTAGTGAATATCGTGGACATAAATAAATTAAAATAACAGCATAGTTTAAGGTGCTTCAGTAACACAGTTTTCCAAGCTTGATTGGTTGATATAAAAATGAATATTTTTCCTTAAATTACCTGGTTTGTTTGTTGTTCTCTTTTGTTAATATGACCTCCCATTTAGAAAAAGAAGTCTTTGTGCCCTTTTTTCTTTTTTGCTTTTTTTTGTTCATAAATAACGTCTGAAATATAGGATGGTGTGATTTTCTTTCAAATGTCCGTTCTAAATTTGTTTTTTTCTGCTTGAGTTTTTTAACCTTAGAAATGTCCAAAATGTCCAGTTGGATTTTCCCTGAACTAGAAGGAAAAGCCATTCATTCTGTACCAAAGCTGTGTATTTTGAGCTCTCATAATTTCAGTGAAGAGTGTGGAATATCTAACAAAGATGTCCGTATGCAAAATACTCTCTTAGTCATTAAAATTAAATTATTGTTAAAAACAAAAATCAGCACATATTTTTAAAAGCCCAGGCTTCAGATCATTGAGTCTTGCAATATCGTTATGAGGCTATTTCTCTAATTACTATACCATTGTCCATTTTAGAAAAGATGTGAATATCTAATAAAAAAATAAGAAAAGAAAAACATTTCATACTTTTCTTCTTGTGCTACTGAAAAAGCCAAAATTCCACCTCTCACTCCTACCCCTTCCCAAAAACCCAAAGTACACAAATGCAGTGAGATTTTTGTTTTTTAAAAAAACTTGATCAATCATCTTTTAAGGGGATAAATATCTAAGAAACGTGTAGCTACTAGAGATGTCAAAATGTGTTTATTTGTGTAACCGCTGAAAATTACATGGTTACACTCGGGGTGGGGGGGCTGGCAGCTCTATGGCTTTCTGCGCTCACTGGCTTCTGCCTGCTTCCCATGCTGCTGCCTCTGATACAGAGGCCGCAGTTCAGGGAAAGGGGGGAGGGGGACTGTGTGTAACTGTTCATGTTAACCGATAAGCCCATGCTCATCAGTTAACCTGCAAACTGTTACACTTTCACATCCCTAGTAGCTATAAAATTGTTAAATACATTAAATTCAACTTCAAAATATTGTTTCCCATTAGCATTCCCATTCTCTTTCAGCCAATTTTATATTACAGAGAGAAATCCATATGACATTGTTTAATATGCAGGTTGTGTATCCACACTGATTCATATTCACATGGCTCATATTGACTGATGCAGATGTAACGCTAAGCAGAGCATAGCCAGTTTTTACTGACTCTATTTGAAATAGCTGACCAAGAATATCTATTCTAAGGTGTCTTAAAGGGCTCAGAGGGGTAGCTGTGTCTCTAAGGTGGTTCAGGACCATTGTTGTTTTTTAAGGTGTCTTATTTAGCCAGGGCAGTAAAGGCCAATTTCCTTAAAGGGAACCAGCAAATGCCACTTTTCACAGCTCAGTGAAAAGATTAAGTGCAGCTAAGTGGGTATAACCCAAGGCACAGAATGTGAAAAGCTAGCAAATTGCAGACAATAGTCACATAAAAACCTGCTTCTGTGGAGACTGCTGCAGTGCAGGACTCCCTATGCTGTTCATACATACATAGAAAATTATTTCTTGTTCAGACAAACATATGGGTGTAGAGACGGTGCACAGAAAGAGGAAGGAGGATGATTGAGATTAGATAGGTTGGCTTGGAGCTATTTGAGCATGGAACTGAGTCTGGTTATAAACACAGCAGTTCCTTTATCTTTAAACCAAGAAGCCAGTTAGTATTCTGAAGCAAAATCACACAGCAGCAGTTTTGTTTTATGAGTGACACCATTTCATTATAAAGTACTCACTGTGTGTTCTATTCCGGTTTATAGCAGGCCATCAGGGCAGGGTAACTGCAAAGCAAGAATATACTTTTAACGTGCATGGGTATTTTTTTAAAACTAATGAATGCCATCAAATTGACAAATGAAAACATAGTGAAAATAGCATAGCAGCAAGCTTGTTTCAGAGATTAAACAACTTCCTTAAAAATAACTTACTGTCACCTCTACTGTACAGTATTTTTTGCAAGTACTTCAACTATGTAGGACCCTTTTAGGAATGTTCATTCACTTTTGAAATGCAGGGTATGCTCTCAGGTGGTGGGCTATAGAACATACAGACAACACTAAAGAATAAGAGCTTTTCCCACTGTTCCCCCCCCCCTTTTTTTTTCTTTTGGACACATAGCCAAAACCTGCTGCCAGGATAGTGATTGTTTTGCATGGGGTATTGTGAACAGAGTTTGGCCCCTAATATTTTAGAATTAGCAGCAACTAGCTACTGATTTTTGTTAAGCTTTAGGGCACATTAATAATTAATTTGGTAGGAACTGCTACTTGGCAGGAACTTCTGCTGCTGACAAAAGAAAATCCACAGACCATGAGAGAAAACTCAATTCAGAATTTAAAAATAATGATGAATCTTAGGCCTACAGCTTGTGGTTTTGGTCTGAAAGGGGGAGAGGGTGTGTGAAAAGGAAGAATGGGGTGAAGAAAGAGAATTATCCACTGAAAAAAAACTTCATGGGAAATGGCTTGCTTTGATTTGGCCCCAAAACTGGGTCTCATTTTATTAGTTAGTCATAGGGCCCTGGTCTACACTAGGGAGTTATTTTGAAATAAGTCTCCTTATTTCAAAATAAAAAGCAGAGAGCCCATACTACCAACCCCATTATTTCAAAATAAGGGGCTGGTTATTTTGAAATAACTCCTGCTTTCCACGAGGAATAATGCTTATTTCAAAATAGTTATTTCAAAACAGCAGTAGTGTGGATGCTCCACTGCTACTATTTCGAAATAACTACTCTCCAGAGTCATTCAGAGTAATTACTCTCCAGTGCTTCCTAGGACTCTTAAGTCAAGGTAGCGCCTCCACATTAAGGGAGTCTACCTTGGACTAATTTCAAGGCTTCCCCATAGTGTGGACATGCTATTTTCAAAATAGTTATTTCGGGAGTTATTATTTCAAAATAACTTATTTTGAAATAATTTCCTAGTGTAGACATGCCTAGAGTCTAAAGCCAGAAGGGACCAGTAGATCACCCAGTCTGACCTGTGTATCTCAGGACACCAACACCATCCTGCACCTGCACACTAAACTGAACAACTGAAATAAGACCAAAGTATTGCAGCCCACAGGAGATGAGACTATTCAGTGACAGAGGCAGAGAAGTGGAAGGGACCTAGGTGCATATGTACCTGAGGCCCCTGCAGTAGCACAGGAATGATAGACAATCTTGGCAAGTGCCTCTCAGCCATTCACTGCAGAAGGTAAAAAAAATCTCCAAGGTTACGGCCAATCTGCCCTGGGGGAAATTCCCTCCTGATTCCACATAGTTATATCCTGAGCATGTAAGCAGAAACCAGCCAGCCAATCACCAGTGAGAGAGAGAGAGAATACATGGTGCCACTTCACCCCACCCTATGCGTCCTATTTCCAGCCATGACCATCCATTGTGCTTCAGAAGGAGATAAAAATAACTCTCCAACATTACATGAGGGAGTAAGGGTGGAATCCCTTTCTGATCCTTACCAGTGGTTGGCCGAAACCCCGAAACAAGAGCTTTAGGAATATAAGACATACACTGAAAGTGAGCCCCAGTGCAGCTGAGTGCTGCCCTCTCCTATCACAAGCAGTCCTCATAAAGTTAATGTTGTAATGGAGACATCAGTCAAGGTTCTGTTGTCTTAAACACCTTTAAGTTTGTGAAAAAACAACATAAAATCTGCTTAATCTAAAATTCTTTTCACTATGATTAAAATTCTTTCTAATCCTTTATTCTAAAAAAAAAGTTCTAATTAGCTTAAAAGGTTTTTTTATTTACATCAAAACTCAGAGGGTTTGTTTGTATTTTCTTTTAACTTTTACCTTGATGTAGACTTTTGAATCTCATATAGATTGCTTAAATAAATGTAAAAACAGAAATGGTAGAGTTGTTCTGATCTTTCCATTGGTAATATAGAAAGAAAGTATTTTAAAACATCTTTTTGCAGACAGTTTGTAGCTGTCATTCTTTTCAGTGTTTGTGAATTATTTGCTAACTAGTCACTTTCCAGGGAAGGTCAGAAAGAGATAATGACAGAGCGCATTGCATTATGCTTTTCTGTATTTAAGTGGCTAAACGAATTCAAAAGCAGCTGTAGGATGTATTTTTCATATCCTCACAAGTAAGTCAAGTTGTACAAATAAGGAGACTTTATGAGTAATGTGAAGATTTCAATGCATAAAGCTGAGCTGAAGCTAATTCTCAGTTAATTTCATATTTGTGCTTAACATTGAAACAATAGTTACAAGTAAAGACAATTTCAGAAAAATATTCAGGTAATCCGGGGCTTAAAAAATTGCTTTAAAAATTCTGCCTTTAGATAGGACAACATTTTATTAGGATCTGCTTGCTGCTTGCTTGCTTTCCCTTGCTGAGATTGCTTCAACTCAGACTTGTTAATTTGTTTTTATCTAAAAGAGCTTCCATTCAACTACAGCTAGCCCTTTCAGATCTATGAAGCTGGCCATCTGTGTAACCTCCATGCGGAGGTCCTAGAAATACAGTAAAACTCCAATTGTCCGGCATCCAGTGGTCCGGCACTCCTGATAGTCCGGCACCAACTGGAACCCGGAAGTGCTCGGGCCAGCCGGACAATTGGAGCTGCCCAGAGGCGGCGGCGGAGAGGGGGCAAGAGGCAGGCAGCTGTTTAAGGCGGGTGGGGGGCAAACCTTCCACTGTGTTGCGGGGAGGCGGTGGAAGCCCCGTGCAGCCAGCTTGCAAGCGGGGAAACTCAGCAACCGGCTTGTAAGTGGCGGCGGCGGAGAGGGGGCAAGAGGCAGGCAGCATTCCCTGCCGACCCCCGCCCGCCTTAAACAGCTGCCTGCCTCTCGCCTCCTCTCTGCCGCCGCCGTCACCGCTTGCAAGCCGGCTGCACGTGGCTTCCACCCCCTCCCGGCGGAGGGTTCGCCCCTTCCCGCGCCGTTCCCCGCTGACCCCCTCCTCCCCCCACGCAGTGCGGGTCCTGGGAGACCCGTCACAGCATCCCGCTGGAGTACCTCCTGATTCTCCAGCATATCCAATAATCCGGCACCCCCTCGGTCCCAAGGGTGCCGGATTATCGGAAGTCTACTGTATATAGGAGATTCTCAGAATTAATTAAAAGTGTGTGTTTTCCAGACTCTTTTCGTTGGGAGGGTATGATCTGATGTAAACCTATGGCATGTTTGAAACATATGGTATGTTTGAAAGCTTGTCATTGATTTTCTTTGTAAAGTTCACAAACTAGTTCACAAATTATTTCCCAGGCCTGGCCTGTGGAGTCCAAAAGAATCATGTCTCTGGATCCTTGCATTTTTCTAAAATACCAGTTCACATCTACAGGGAGCAATGGAGCCTTTGCAACCTTCCTTTGCTTGAACATGAACCAGCTGCTTTGTAGAGAAGCCAGTGTGACCTATGGCCATAAAAAGTGATACCTCAATAAAGTAAGAGGCACTGTGGGCAGTGGGATAAATGATGCAGAGAACAAAAGACTAACCACATAGATCAGTATTTCCAGACTTAGTAGATGTTAGTTATCTAAGTCCTGAGATTTTGAGAACCAATAGCTTCCGTTGAGTTCAGTGAGAGGTATAGGTGCACATCACCTGTGAAATGCAGGCCACTTCTATCTACAAGTATTTGTATACTTTGTACACCAAAGTTTGAAAATGTTTGCTTAAACCTCTCTTTGCCTGGTTTTTCTTAGTGTGTAAAGGGGTTTCACCCAGACCCTCTCAGAAGTCCAGAGAGCCCCGGGCCACTTCCAACTTTTGAGGCACCTAACCATAATAAAAATAAAAATGACGATGCTGATCCAGCACCAGACACTAGGGGCTACACAGCAGAGCTAAAGCCGAAATAAGTTATGCAGCTTGAACTACAGTAATACCTCATTTAACACAGTAGATACATTTCAGAACATGATCGTGCTAAGTGAAAACATGTTATGCGGGGTCAATTTTCCCATTGAAAATAATGGAAAAGGTGGGGGTTGCGTTTCAAGAGCACGTGCACTCGCAGCTCCAGCCTGCACTTGCTAGCCGCTGGGACCGGGACATAAGGTTGGGGGAGAAAGGGGACTGGGTTATAGCAGGGAGGGGAGGTGTTTGGCTCTGGAGAAGGGAAGGGAAGGACAGGGGAGGAGGCTTGCAGCCGGTGGCTGGGTTTCTCCAGCTGGCTGGTTGCTGGCAGCTGCACAGGACTTCCCCTGCCTCCTTGCAAAGTGGCAGAGGCTCGCCGCGCCGTTCCCCGGCGACCCCCTCTGGTCAGATGCCTCGCTCCCTCTCTTCAGCCCCCAGCTTGCAGCTGGGTTTCCCCACCTGGCCGGTCGCCAGCAGCTGCGCGGGGCTTCCCCCTGCCTCCGGAGGTTTGCTGCTCACTGCGCCATTCCCCAGTGACCCCCTCTGGCCGGATGCTTCACTCCCTCTCCTCTGCCCCCCGCTTGCAGCCGGCGGCTGGGTTTCCCCAGTTGGCTGGTCGCCGGCAGCTGCGTGGGGCTTCCCCTGCCTCCCTGCAAAGTGGCAGAGGTTCACTGCTCGCCACGCTGTTCCCTGGTGACACCCTCTGGCTGGATGCCTCGCATCCGGCGAGGAGGGGTCGCCGGGGAATGGCACGGCGAGCGGCGAACCTCCGGAGGCAGGGGGAAGCCCCGTGCAGCTGCCGGCAACCGGCCAGCTGGGGAAACCCAGCTGCCGGCTGCAAGCGGGGGGCAGAGGAGAGGGAGTGAAGCATCCGGCCAGAGGGGGGTCGCCGGGGAACGGCGCGGCGAAAGGTGAACCTCTGCAGCTTTGCAGGGAGGCAGGGGAAGCCCCGCGCAATTTCCGGCAACTGGCCGGCCGGTAGGGGACAGGTCATGTTCAAAAAATGTTCCCTAAAAAAAAATGTTGCTATCGTGAAACGTGTTAAGCGAGGAATTACTGTACATCAATTGAGTAGCTTAAGTCGAAATAGCTTATTTTGGCTTTTGGTGCTGTCTACACAGCAGGAACTCCAAGAAGGAGTACTCTTCCTCTGACTTCCCTTACTCCTCTTAAAATGAGGGTTACAGGAGTCAGAGTAAGAAGTCCTCCAGATGAACATTATTTTGACATTATGTTGAAATAACTGCTTGCTGTGTAGATGTACTAGTAGTGGTTTGTTTATATAATCAGCTGATCTGAGAGGACATGTTCATCAAGGTCTAATCTTGTGCTATCAGAACTGATATATCTTTATTAATATTTATGAACATTTTTCACTTTTTAATATGACAAAATTTATATCAGATAACAAAAAATTAGGTATTTTACCAACTCGTATTTGTATTTCTGAACCTTCCAATCACCATCCCAGAAAATTAGCGTACTTGGGCAACTGTACCTTGCTAAACTTTCTGGAAGTTGACAACTATGCATAGACCCTAACACAGGCAACTGGGCTTCACTTCTTTTGTAGCAAGAAACTAGTTAAGATGGGAGATAAATGTCATGGGTTTTCAGTCTATTTTTCAACAGTTTGTTTGTAACTGTACTGGCTAGCCAAGATTTGTTAGAAACCATGTTAACTAGAACACAGTTTAAGCACTACTCCTTAATCAGTCCTCAGCGTGGAAAGAGCCAAAGGGAGCAAAATAGTTCTCCCCACAAGTTTGAGAGCATCTCCCTCACTGCCTTCCCCAAACCAGTGTGAGCCTTCCATGTTGCACTGGGCACTTTCCACCAAGGTAAGCCAATTGAAAATTTTCTGTATGGACATCTACAGCAAAACACTTACATGTCACGTCATGTGACAGTAGAGTCTCAGGGGCCTGTCGCTGCACATCTTGGCAGCACAAGCTGCTCTAATTGATATCTTTAACTTTTCTTTCCCCAAGAGAGGAAAGTTCTGAAGGGCTTCCATCCGCTGTTTTGTTAAACTGAGCAAGGTATGTTTCAAAGTGCAGACTGGAGAAGCAGTGAACTCCAGCATGATGAAGCAGTAGGCTCCAGCATGATGTCTAACTCATGTTTTGAATGACTATGCTATCTTGCTGCTAACTCTTCTCTGTTAATAAGGGGAATGAGTCAGTGAAACGTTTCAGTAATTTATTTCCCGATTTTAGCCTGGAGGTTTTCCCACAAAAGAGTAGGTAGACAGTCTCTTCTTAAGATAGAGATTGAAATAAAAGGGGGCAAATGATTGTTTGGCATTTTCCACTGATGGTCTATTTTTATGAAACAGGAAACTAAATTAACACATTTCTTCATTCTTATCTTAATTCTGGCAGGCCGTGTGTCCCCACTAGGTTAGTAGAAAAGGGGGAGAGGGGCTTTTTTCAGAGGAGGAAGGCTTTCCCAGAGTGGTGTTGCTCCAGGGGTGAAGGTGGTGATTGGGTTACAAACTGTTCTCTTAGTCTAGACAAGAAATGACAGGAAATAAGCTAGAGAAAATGTTTTTGTATCCCTAAAGCGTTATCTGAGACAAGCACAGTTAGCAATGTCCTTGTGAAAAGCAGCCGCCATTTGGACAGACAACCTGATGTAGGCAAAACTGCTAATTTGTTTTCAGCTTCAAGGAGATTTAGAGTCTTTGCATCCTTGGCAGTAGCACACAGTGTAATTGTTTCTCTGCTCCTTAATCTTCACTCTAGTTGCATTGGATTAGTGTAGCTAGGAAAGGCTGGAATGTTTACTGAATTTGCTATACCAGAGTCCTCTTTCTGAAAGAAACAGAGAAGTTGTACCAGGACTATTCTGACTTTATGATATATTATGAAAACAGACTTAGCTTGTGTCTAATAACAAAACCTCACACAGAAAGGTAAAAAAAAAATCAGTTGCTGGATTTGGAGAAGTGTCAGAACTATCGCCTTTGTGCTGGCGACATTATTTATACCTTGCATATTTCACATAGGGGAATTCTGCAAATAATACCTTTGCTTTAGTCTATAGTTCATTTTCTGTCTCCCATTTCCACAAACTCATTTTATAGCCCTATAATTCAAACATTTTTAGAACCCAACTGTATCCTGGGAGGTTTGTTCATACTCCATTATTCACAGTTTGGCATTGTTTCTAGACAGCAAGTGTTTACATTTTTAGAATTTGCTATTGCGTACCATTGGTCATAATTTTAGTTATGTTCACCAAAAATAGCCATTGGAAAAGGGACATAGCATATCATTGAGCAATTAAGTTGTTTAGGCAGTCCAATGGTAAAGGGTGGGTCAGTCTTGAAGGGTAAATTTCATTGCTGGGTTACATTCCTGGCTATGAATGAATGCATGAATAATTCTTGCTTTGAACCTTAAGACGCACAATAGACACAATAACTCTTGAGTTGAACTTTACAAGCAGAAGGGGCTGATTTATGGGCAGCTGTTGAAAATGCTTCTGGGCAAATTATTTTTTAATCTATGAATTAAGAACCTGTAGTAAATTAATTACTGTATATTGGTTCAGTGTTAAGTTGCCTACAGCTATGCAAGACTTTATTTTTAATCTATAAATTAAAAACCTGTAGTAAATTAAATAATGTATATTGGTGCAGTAAATTACTATGAATGGATAATAACTTTCAGTTTGCTAGCCGGGGGATCAAGATAAAGCTGTTTCCTGATCTGTGGTAGCTTCTTGGCTCAGTGCCTTTTTAATGTTGGGGGAAGGGAACCATTTTTCTTGCTATTCATTGTTGAACTGCTTTTTCCTAACTTTCTTCAGTGCTAGCAGGTTTATTGATTATCATAAGGCATTCTGTTTTTATTAAAGTTGTATCCTGAAATCTGTTTTTCTAAGGAGACCTTCTGAGAATTAGTTGGAGAAAAAAGTGATTTGCTTGTATTTTACAATAGTTAACAGGCCAAGCAGATGGGAAAGCAGACCTGAAATAGTTTCCTTGGCTGCCTGCCACCATTCTATGACTTTTGATTTGTATGGAAATGTAACAGTTTTATTTTCCTCTTTTTGGAAGTGTATGTCTGTAAGTCTTGGGAAAATTAATCCTTGGTTTCCTGTGAAATGTGCATTTGTAAAACAAATGTTGTAGCAATGTGCCATGCAGACCTTGCATTGTGTCAATTACTAGACATGACATCAGCAAACTCCATAAACTGTCAAAGGCTAGAGTAGTTTTCAAAAGCATCAACTGCTCATGGTTTTTTTTTCCAGAAAAGAAATAATAATAATAATAAAAAAGACAGCATTCAGAGCCACAATTCATCGCAGTTTTATTGTTTGATGCTCCTCCACAAAAGGGTTGGGATGATTGTTTCTGCCCTAAACATGACTTGTAATTCTATTTGGCTATCAGTATTTTATGAAGATGAAATAAAAACAAAACATTAAAATTTTGTAAAATTGGCCTACAAAGCAAGCATGATTCCCTTGTGAAATTTTGAGGTGAGCAAGAAGATGAAGGTTAATGTATCTAACTTTATTCACCCTTAATATTTGTTTTGTCCCTCTTCCCAAAATCTGTTTGAAAAGTAATAAACATTTGATATATATGGTATTGACAATGAAATTGCCATTGAGTACAAGCCAAGAGCTCTACATTTTATCACTAAAATATGCTATGAATTTAGCATATGACAGACAGCTTGGGTCATAGTTCCTTTCTGTAGTTTTTCCCCTGGAACTCTAAAGCACTCAGATTCTCACAGTTCAGCATTTGAATCTTTGAGATCAAAAGGCCCTTCCTTCAAAGAGTTTCATGTTGCTATTTAAATGGTAATTGGCTCTATCCTCTGTTTGACTATGAGCATTTTAAGTTTAGCAGCTTTTGGACTTTCATTATTTCAGTTTTGTGTTTCTAATAGAGAGGATGATTTGGGAACTGACAAAGACTAATTGCAAATTTGGAGCCAGTTACTTGTGGCAGGAGTTGACAGCTTTTTGGTTAGGCACACAAGTTCTTTTTAGAAACGTGTGTTTTTAAGCAAATGATTTTGCTTTTGCAATCCTCTGTCTCAGCTATAAAGTTTCACATCTAGAGTAGTTTTCTCTCCTGCAACTGAATGTTTTCATATTTTGTGGACTGTATGGTAAGCACAAACCACAGAACTTGATCAATTTACTTGCCTCAACATGTAGTCTAATGTAATCTCTGGAGAGGCAAAACCTGGACCACGGAACTTTGAATCTGGTTCAGATTGACAATGTTTACATAATAATTGTGTTTGTCAGTGTTTTCTACTGTAATTCCTAATACCTGTGGGGGAAAATATTATAGTCCCATATTTTCAGACCAGTATAAAAGAGATTGATTCATTATTTCTCCATCCAATTTTTGTTGAATTGAGCTTCTGTCTCACTTTGCTGTCAAGACCATTACCTTCAGATGCCTCTTTTATGTGATGAAGAAACCAAGAGATTTTACAGGGAATATTTATTTGCCTGGAAAGGCTAAAATCTTTTCATTAGCAAACAGATTGACAAAATAAAAGTAAGCAAAATTGATCTTGAATGGGGAGTAGAAAATTGGTCACATGTCCTGTGTCAGTACTTGTTTTATGAAAAAGTGTGATTAATGTGGAAACAGATGACTGCATTTAGGATTAAAATACTAAAGTGTTAAAAAAGCCCAAATATTGGGGTCAAGCACACTAATAAATAAATTTATGTTGTGCAATTCAAACATAATCAAATTAATGTGTAATTTCAAACAAATAAGCTGTGTGTGTAAAAGGTGGGGGAAGATTATGGATCCTAGAAAGGGTGATTTAGCACCACTGTGTTGGGTGTCTTCACAGTTTCTTGATAATCTGAGTTGCATCTTCCCATTCATGTGTTTACCTTATGCTGGGTTAAGACCACCCAGCGGATCTAACTGAAGAGTTTTTCTTCATTTCGCCCCTCAAATCTACAGTGCATGTGTACTCATGTTTTTGCTTTCCATTCACGGAGGTATCCAGCTGGGAAAATATAGTGTGTACAATACTCTCTGCCTTCAACTGACATTTCTCATAAATTGCAACAGAAACACTGCTATCAGCAGCTTAATAGCAGGTAGAATACAGCTCTACATATCAAGTCTCAGCAGGATATAGAAACTATGGTTACCAAATTTCCAAAGAGAAAGCGGGTGAGGGAGGGAAGTTTCTATATAAAATAACTGAAAAAAAATATTGAAAACGGATTCATTGAAAGCTGCCTTTTAGAAAAAGACTTATAGGGCCTGACTCTGTGGCTGCAACACTCTCACTTTTGCTGAATTGTTATTTTTGAAGACCTCACAAGAGGGTTTTGTGGTTAAGCAGAGCAGTAAAGCCAACAGTCTTTCCTCTTCAGTCCTTTAAAGGAAAATCTCTTTGATAAACTCAGTGAAAAAGGGTAATGGTTAACTGCTGTTCTAATATGGGTGATTATGGGGAAGACAGAAGTTGTACTCGGTTCAGTCCGGGATGTACACCTGCAGGAAATACACTTTGGTGGAAAAGTGACTAATAAATTTCCCTGCCTCTACTAGGGCTTAATTAATTAATCGTTATATTATCACATGATCTATTTAGACCCTTGTCTTCTGTAATCAAACAATATGAAGAAAAGTACAGTGGCAGAAAAGTATCAAGAATTATCATAATATTTAAAGTACATGTTTAAATGTGAACTCATAAATCTGCTTTTCATAGATTTTTGTGTGTGTGTGCAAAGCATTCATTACCAAGTGACTGCTATAAAAAGGAAATAAAAAATTTGTTTAGATCTAGATTGTTGGTTCTCAAACTGTGGTCTTTGGACCTCTAGGGTGCGTTTACACTGCAGGGCTTAACTCGAAATAAGCTACGCAAAGTGACCTACGTCATTTGCATATCTTATTTCGAAATAGCTTATTTCAAAATAGGCAGCATCTACACAGCACTTATTTCGAAATAGAGCACTCTTCCTCTGACTTCCCTTATTCCTCATAAAATGAGGGTTACAGGAGTTGGAGTAAGAAGTCTTCCAGCTTGACAGTATTTTGACACTATTTCAAAATAACTGCTTGCTGTGTAGACGCGGACTAAATTATTTTGGAATATCTCTAGTTATTTTGAAATAGTGTTGAAGTGTAGACGTACCCCTAGTGGTCCACGACTCGAGCTCAGCTCCCATCCCCCTGTCCCTCCCTTTCCCTGCAGTAGGGAGCCAACACTGGTGCTCCAGCCTCGTGCCCCCCTGCAGGGTTGGGATTCCAGCACCAGCTTTCTGCTGGGGGGGGGGCAGAGAAAGAAAGCCCTGAGCATCCCCGCCAGATCTACTTTGCGGGGAAAGAAATGAAGCCAGAAGTGGTTCCGCACATGGACCTGCTGCCTGGAGGTTTCCCTGCTGCTCCCATTGGCCAGAATCAGTGGGAACAGTGGGAGGCCATGCATGGGAGCAATGCAGGGCACGAAGGCAAGCAAGTTTCTCCCCCCTCCCCCGGCCCTCTCATGCCCAGACTGTGCACCCCCCAGCCCCTCACACACCCTTCTGCTGAAACCATGCACCCCCCAGTCCACTCCTGAGCCCTCCCCACGGTCAGACACGCTACCCCCAGCCTGCTCCTGCAACCTACCTCTCATCCGGACCGCACAGCCTCCCCCTCTCCTGCACCCCACCTCCTGCCCAGATTCTGCACCTCCATCTCTATCCCATACTCCGGCAGCCCTATCCCACACACTGAACCCCTCATTTTTGTCCCCACCCCAGCGCCTAGAGGGGTCCGCAAATTCCTCTAACCCTGGAATCCCAGAAGAGTAAATCTAGGCTATGGGAAGCACTGAACCTCAGTCCTCCCTGTCCTCCCTCCCTTCCCTCCATGGAAAGCCAGAGGAGTGAGGTGTCTCAGTTGGGGGCCACGTCGGTGAGGGTTGAAGAGGTTTTTTGCTTCTCACTTGTGTGGTCCTCAACTAATTTTTCTGTGGGTCAGTAGCCTCCAACCCAAAAAGGTTCCCTATCCCTGTCATAAATACAGAAAACATTGAAAACTTTTGTGTTGGACATAAGTTAATATTTTAGTTTATTTAAAATGAAGTTTGATAAACTAACACGAGAAAGTTGAAGTGTTTAATCTGTTTAATAATTTAAATTAATATTTCCTTTCTAAAGGTATGTCTATACTGCACCCTCTTTCGAGAGAGGGATGCAAATGAAGACATTCGAAATAGCACTATTTTGAAATACAAAATGCGGTGGAGATGTGGTTATTTCGGGAGAACACCCCTTTTCCGAAATAACTGTTAAACCTCATTTTATGAGGAATAAGGGTTATTTTGCAAGAAGAGTGTTCTCCCGAAATAACCGCATCTACACCATGTTTTGTATTTCAAAATAGCGCCATAACACGATCATGCAAATGAAGTGTGGGATATTTAAATCCCAGCTTCATTTGCAATTTTGAATGTCTTCATTTGCATCCCTCTCTCAAAAGAGGGTGCAAGTGCAGACATACCCTACCTGGTTATATTAAACCATTCTCCCTAGCTCCAGCACTAGCAAAATGGCTTGGGTATAATTATGTAATTAACGGCAAGTTTCCATTAGCAATTGGTAGTCCATGGAAAGGTTTTCATTGAGCCAGGTGGGCCATGGGCCAAAAAGTTTGAGAACTACTGATCTAGATGAAATTTCTAAACTAAGAAGGCCCTGTAATAAACTGAAGTTGGTTTTTTCCCCTTTCCTTTGTCATTCAAGGATTTGCTCTGAAGTTAGTATATAATCATGAATTTTTCTTTTTTTAGACCTAAAACTACCGTAGTCATATTTAAAACAACATTGGGAGAGGGATGGTTGCATGCATGTAAGAATGCCACTGTTGTGAATTAAACAGAATGGAAAAATATGGCTAGATTAATATGGACCATAAATTACATTCTTACATTAGTCAAACTCATAAAAGATAATAAATGTAGAAATGTGTTACTAGACTTCAGCCCCACACTAGATACCACAATGAGTTTTTTCCTGAGGGCCAGCTTTTTGTCCAGTCTGCTTATTCAACATTACATCTTTTAGATTTTTTTTTTAAATCTGCTTTGCCATCATTTCCTTCTTTTTCAATAAACTCCAAATGGAGTCATCGGTTTTATGTTAGGTACAAGCATGTTGTTCAAATGAATACTAGTCTGAAGTTGGCCTGACATTCAGTAGCCCTCCTAGACGTGTGACAAGTGTCACTTACAGGCTAGGTGTCAAGGCTTCTAAAAATCAGAGCTTGAAAATTATATTAGGTACCTACTAGTGAGCAAATCTACCCTACTAACCCGCAGCTGATAGGAGAAATAAGATCCCACTTTCTATGGGCAACACTCTGATAAACAGCCCAGCTGTCCTCTCCCTGTGGCTGCTGGGAAGGGAGCGGGTGCTGTTATTTCTACTAGAATGCTGCGTCTGGACCCTGCTTGGGCCTCCATCTTTCATGCCAGCATCAAGTCAGTACGTGTCTCATAAATTTGAAGGACACTTCCCCAGTAACCTACTCTTCTCAGTAAAGTAAAATAACCTTTTCGGGTTGTGTTATAAATGGCAGAAGAAGGCAGAGCTGTAAACATGGCAGCACATATTAAAATCCAAGAAATGAACTGCTGATTCTGAGCAAAGCACATAAATAATGTTAATCTCGACTCAGTGAAGATGGCTGTTAGTTTTCATTTGGCAGGATGAGTGGAATTTATTGTTCTCCTTTAGCTCTTCAGACTATCTCCAACTGGATATTTTTGGAAAGCACCAGCAGTAAGTATTTATTGGTGTTTGCCTGTTCTTTTAGTGGTGTTGGCTGCATTTTGAGTCTTGATTGGTCCAGGGAAAATATTTCCCTCCAAGGACTCACAGATGTAACCCAGTATATTTTACTGAAGCTTATAGGTGTTATCTTGCTACATCAGTAAGGCAAGTGGCAGTCAATTATATGAAGAGGTTTTTATGTCCTCTAGGTCTTTTCACTCCTTTTGTTCGTTCCGAGTTATTTCCTGTCTCTCATCCAGGCATTTCATGGTTGGATATTCTCAGTCACCATATCACAGTCTTAAGCAAATGCTGGCTCGCAGGCCAGATCCAATCCAGGGTTAGCCACTATATTTACCTGCATCTTGACAGTTACGGGTGATTGCAGCTCCTGTTGGCTGCAGGTCACCATTCCCGGTCAATAGGAGCTGCGGGAAGCAATGTCCCAGTCTGGGCTGCTTCTCACAGCTCCTATTGGCTGGGAAAGGTGATCTGCAGCCAATGAGAGCTGCAATCACCGATACCTGCAGAGGTCAAGTAAATATAATGGCGGTGATCTGCCAGAGGCTAACCCTGGTGAACTGCTGACGTTTTATTGCCCATCCCTACTATATTGTTTTTGCTTAGTGTTATTTTCTTCAAGTTCCAGTACCACAGAGGGCTCATCTAGACTACGGGGAACAGTCAAAAGAAGATATCCAAATTCCGTGGGAATTTGCATATCTTCTTCCGATCGCACTTTCGAAAGCAGAGCTTTTGAAAGTGAAAGTAGTTAAGACGCGGCTTTTTTGGCAACCTTCCCCCCCTTGTCAAAAAGCCGCTCTTCCTCAAAAAAGGAGGTTTACACAGCTTTTCGACAAAGGGGGGGCGGGCCGAAAAAGCCACGTCTTAGCTCCGCTTTCAAAAGTGCGATCAGAAGAAGATATGCATATTCCCGTGGAATTTGCATATCTTCTTTCGACTGTTCCCCGTAGTCTAGATGAGCCCAGAGAGAGAGAGATGAAACATGCTCAGTGCAGCAGAACACTCTTGCTTTCATCATGGAATCATTTGGCTCCTTCTGCAGTCATTCATTATATCTACCATCAGAACAAAAGAAACAGTGAATATGGCTACAGTGAGTCCTTTCTGACAGGTCTAGCCCAAATGCAAATCATGAGGCAAACATCCTTCCAGGTACCTTAAAATCCAGCCTTAGTCTGTCAATCCATAGTATTTCTGAGACATAAAGAATTTTGTTATTTAAACACCAAGAATTAGTGACAAGAATTCCTTTGGTCATAAAGTATGACAGCTCTTGGCCACAAATGTCCATTGCATGGATTAGTCAGGTTTAAGTTGTTTACGTGATTTTCTGGGTTGGTACACCGCATTATCTCCCAGCTAGAAACTGATTAATAGCTAGCCAGGCAGCGGTCTCTGTGCATATTTGCTTCCTCTGCCATCTCAAGAAAGTTAGGTGCAAACACACTGTAAAAGACTTCTGTTCTTTCTCTCATCAGAATCTCTGTCAATGGCAAGAGCAAATTTGCTCAGAGCCAGTACAGAAACCCCAAAGCCCCATAGAAGTGTTTCCTTTTAGAATATAAATAATTTATCAATCTATTCATATGCCCTGAAGAAAACAGTTTCCCGAGTATTGACAGCCTGACTTTCCCTTGGATTCCACTATGCTTCTAATGAATCCAATACACAGGAAAGAGGGGCAGGTACAGTGAGAAAAAAAGTTGAGCTTGGAGTATGTCAATTTTTAATACATGTCAGAGCAGCTATTGAATGGGTGTCTGAAATCCAAAGGAAATTGGAAGCTTCTGTCTAAAATGTCTTTTGCCATCAGTACCCTCAATAACAGCACACACTATTGGCTGAATCAGGGCCTCTAACTCAGGAAACTTTATGACTCTCAAAGCCCCTGGATGGGATTACTTTGTTAGAGCTGAGTGACTGTATTCCTGTTCAGAGACGCCAGGCTTTTCAGGACATTGCTACAAACAAGCTGGGTCTTTTTGTCAAAGTACATCTGGAGGTCTCTGAGTTCCTTCCTCCAGCAAAAATGGCCATTTCTCACATTCTTTGCCTAAAGAAAGGCATCCCAAGAATGGTACTCCTAGGGTACATCTAGACTACATGCCTCTGGCGACAGAGGCATGTAGATTAGGCTACCTGGCATAGGAAAATGAAGTGGCGATTTAAATAATCGCTGCTTCATTTAAATTTAAATGGCTGCCGCGCTGAGCCGATCAGCTGTTTGTCGGCTCAGCGCAGTAATCTGGATGCTCTGCGGTCGACATCAAAGGCATTTGTCAACCTCCCAGGTAAACCTCATCCCAGGAGGCATACCTGGGAGGTCGACAAATGCCTTTGATGTCGACTGCGGAGCGTCCAGATTACTGCGCTGAGCCGACAAACAGCTGATCGGCTCAGCACGGCAGCCATTTAAATTTAAATGAAGCAGCGATTATTTAAATCGCCGCTTCATTTTCCTATGCCGGGTAGCCTAATCTACATGCCTCTGTCGCCAGAGGCATGTAGTCTAGACGTATCCCTATTGTTTTGTGATCCCCAAAACTATTAGAGTGAGTTAGCAAGGCTCAATATTGAGCTTGAAATGGTAAAATCAGTGAAATAGCTAAAACTTGAGATGGCAACATTCTGGACTACCTTCAAGGAAGGCTACATGCCTGTGAGAACCACCTACCACCACTCATTTGTATGAAGGCTACTTTCCTCTATATCCAGGTTGCACAGAATCACATGTCTATTTGCAGTACAGTACTCCTACCTGCTCTTTATTGTGGTTTCAACACACTTTTCCCAAACAGAAAACATCATAATCCTGAAAGGAATCATCAGACGATTGACATCATCATGAAAAAAAAACAGTCTGGCCCAGGACTCATAGACTCATAGACTCATAGACTTTAAGGTCAGAAGGGACCATTATGATCATCTAGTCTGACCCCCCGCACAATGCAGGCCGCATAATCTCACCCACCCACTCCTAGAATAATCCTCACCCCTATATCTCAGATATTGAAGCCCTCAAATAGTTTGAAGACCCCAAGATGCTGAGAATCCTCCAGCTGTGATCTGTACCCCATGCTACAGAGGAAGGCGAAAAACCTCCAGGGCCTCTGCCAATCTACCCTGGAGGAAAATTCCTTCCCGACCCCAAATATGGCGATCAGCTAAACCCTGAGCATGTGGGCAAGACTCCCCAGCCAGACACCCAGAAAGTTCTTTATAGTAACCCCTATCATCCCTCCATTGACCTATTTACCACTGATAATAACTAGTCAATTAGTTACCAAGACCATGTTGTCTTGTCAAACCATCCCCTTCATAAACCCATCTAGTTTAATTTTGAAGCCAGGTAGATCTTTTGCCCCCACTACTTCCCTTGGAAGGCCATTCCAGAACCTCACTCCTCTAATGGTTAGAAACCTTCGTCTAATCTCAAGTCTAAACTTCCTACTAGCCAGCTTATATCCATTTGTTCTTGTGTCCACATTAGTATTAAACTTAAATAATTCCTCTCCCTCCCTAGTATTTATCCCTCTAATATATTTAAAGAGTGCAATCATATCCCCCCTCAGCCTTCTTTTGGTTAAGGTAAACAAGCCAAGCTCCCTGAGTCTCCTTTCATAAGACAGGTTCTCCATTCCTCGAATCATCCTAGTGGCCCTTCTTTGTACCCTTGACAAAGGGATCATGCTCCTGGTGTGAAGACAACTTCACATCTGTATTCTGCAGTATACCCCTAATAAGGCAGACAGTTTTGCAGTTCAAGTAGTCCAAAATCGAACTATTATCTCTCAGACCTGTTCTTCTTCAGGGCAAACAAACCACTGAACATATTCACCAGGCAGAAAAAAAGATCAATTTATGTGATTGAAGCAACAAGTAAAATGGTTTCAACCAATGTTCCCTCTAATTTTTCCATTTGTGTGTGGAATAAATGTTGTTATGCACACCGATGCATGTGCAGATGTGCAGCACCGGCAGATATACATGCTGTCGGCTGCGGGCACTCTGATGATCAGCTGAGCAAAATTTCAATCTCTCCTGGGTGATTGCCCAAGTGCTCAATCTACAGGAAATGCTGATGAAGGAATGGTGTTTGCAACCGAAGGAAAGTAGTAAACCAGTTCATTTTGCAGTTAACCAGAACAGGAAGTCTTTCCTAAAGATACCTTTTGGATGACATCATTTTTAATCTTCTCAAGTCTTCTCATCCCTTTAATCTGAAAAGTGATAAAAGTAGCAGCATTCAGCCAAACTCCACTTCTCCTGACATTCCCAAAGTAAACAAAAAGGAGCTTGGTTTGTGGATGTGTACCGTCGGGGGGAAATCAAATTCCTCTCTTGTGCCCCCACCCAACTCTCTTGAGCTATGTCTAAACTACACCCCTCTGTCTGCAGAGGGATGTAAATTAGACATATCGAAAGTGCAAATGAAGCCGGGATTTAAATATCCCGCGCTTCATTTGCATAATGGCGGCCGCTGCTTTTTTTCGAAATGGGGCTTTTCGAAAAACACTGGCAGTTTAGACGGGGCATTTTCGACAGAAATGCCCCGTTTTGAAAGATCCTGTACTCGTCAAAAAATGTACTCCTGTACTCATTTTTTGAAGAGTACAGGATCTTTCGAAACAGGGCATTTCTGTCAAAAATGTCCCGTCTAAACTGCCGATGTTTTTCAAAAAGCCTCGTTTCCAAAAAAAAAAGCAGTGGCCGCCATTATGCAAATGAAGCACGGGATATTTAAATCCCGGCTTCATTTGCACTTTCGATAAGTCTAATTTACATCCCTCTGCCAACAGAGGGGTGTAGTTTAGACGTAGCCTTGGTGCCTAATTCTGCTCCTAAACCTGGACTCATTATTTTTCTCTGCCCACTTTCCAGAGGACTTCTATCTAGAAATGTTGTTCACAATAATCATTCATACCATGCTACAGCCCCACAAAAGGGTACTTCATGATGGCCTGGGCAATCTTTATAATGTAGTGTATTTTTTTTTTTAAGTAAGCTAATAAATTCCAAACCACCTTTATCAAAATTTTCTCTCAAGATACATTGAAATCTAGCTCATTAAGTTTAGTGAGTGTTATGGTAGCCAATGTAAATGTTTTCTGAGCCTATAAAAGTAGGTCATGTTCCCCTGTAAATCTATAATTCCGCATCTCTATTTATTATTTGCTTCCCTTAGAGTAAATTGCTTTAACTCAGTTACTTTAAAGCTTCTTTCTCCTCCAAAGTAGCCTTGATAGTGGCTATTACTCAGAATATCATGTTTTCCCACAAAGAACGTGATTCTTTCCACATTTTCTTCCTGCTCCCTCTCATCTAATTCTATTCCTAGCTTTTGTGAAATTTCTAAAGCAGACATGGAAAACTTGTTATATGTTCTCATATCCCTTAAAATTTACCCAATGACTTCATTTACAATATGCTCTTTTTCCCCTGGGGGGAAACTTTAGTATAGAAAAAGCCTGTCATTTGTGGTATCTAAATGAATAAAATAATGTATTCAAAAGATCATCAGGCAGAAGTCTTAGATAAACTGTGGGCTCATTGCACCAGAGCTTTGGGTGCTTCCTGGTGTGACGCTTCTGCTGAAGTACTGAGAAACAAAGCCAACTTTCATACTTTTCTTAAGTACTACAGACTTCTTCTTCTGGCACTGGCAGATACTAAATTTGGTTGTATAATGTTTAGAGAGATGGCAACTGGGACCAAAGGACATATTGGGGGAGGGGGATTATCCATTCCACAAATATTTTTCTGAATCCTGTGCCTTCTGTTCTTCCCTCTAAGCCCTTCTTTTTTATGGTTCCCTGCTCCCATTCTTATTAGTTGTTGGGGATTGCTACTCAGAACAGTATTGCACGCCCTTGTAGTAACTAAGGATATGTCTGTACTACCAATTTTTTTCAACAAAACTTATGTCGACACCCAAAAGTTGACAAAACAAAAATTGGCAGAGGCTGTTCACACTTACTCCTTCTGTTGACAGATCGTGTCCACACTGGGGGCACCATCATTGATTATGTGAGCAATACACTGTGGGTATGTATCCCACAGTGCAGTGTTGTGGGAAGGCAAAGCTGATCTCTCTCCCCGCACCTTCCTGGTCCATCTTAGGATTCTAGAAGGCAGTTTTTGGCGACAGAACTTTGTAGTGTAGACAAAGCCTAAGTTACAGAGAAAATAAGTTACTGTATTTCTTATTGGCTAATTCTTTTCCTCTTCACCTTCGTCATCTTCTCTGTAGCTTCAGAAAGGTCACCTAAGAAGTCTTGTTTGCTGAAACACAACAGGCTGTTTTCTGTAAGGCAGCGTCCACATGATAAGCCTACTGCTTTTTGGCAACAATAGTAAGAACACCAAGACGAGGGAGAGGGGTACAAAAGTCTCTTCTTGTGAAGTCTCTTCTAGCTATCACCTGGTAATACATTGACAAATGGGGAGAAATGCTTTAGTTCATTTTATTATTAAGAAAAATAGTTTCCTTATGCACTTGATAGATCACTGTGCGATCAACAAAAAGAGAGCTACACATGAGATATGTGAAAGATTCTATATAGCATAATGATGGCATCATCTCCCTTGCTTTCTTCCTGACAGGAACCATTAGCTGCAGTGGATTAGCTGCTGTGTGAGTGGAAGTTGTTCTGACAAAGATGATTATGTAGGGAGTGAGCTGCAATTTTATATTTGGAGAGAGAAATGAATGCATCATGGGATTTGCAGTGAGGGAACAAATCATGGTTTGTCAAAAGCAGCTTTCCTCATGTGGTCAGGGAAAACTTTAAAATGATAATAAAATACACACTAAAGAGTTATACTCAATCTGTCTGAAGTGTTTACCATTCCTTGTACCTACCCAAACATATAACAATATGTTTATTTCTTATGCTCCTATCCTAGAATAGCAAAAATTGAAAATATATAGGCAGACCTTTCAGGATTCCAAACTGTTATCTAGAAATAGATTGTGCTAGAGGGCTGTTTATCTCGGTTTTTTTATGTGTTCAGCAAAGATACTTTCTAGCATAAAACTGCATTAGCGTGAGAGAGAATTTGGAAAAGGGAAAACTCATTGTCAATTTATGTGACAAGGAAATGAAACAAAACATTCAGTACGGGTACTATAAAATTTTGTATTGGTAAAAATTATTGAGATAGAAATTAATCTGTTTTCTTTATGTTTTAAATGCAGGCAAATCAAGAAGCTCATCTGTGTTCAAGAGTAGTTTTTCTGTTACAAAAGGCAGCAATTAGCATCATAGATACTTAATGTCAGGCAGACCTGCTATGTTAAAGGAACACATTGGTTTGGATTTCTAAAAATGAATTCCTCCTTCTAGCTTCTTGGATTAGTAGTAAACCATGAAGTATATTTTTTATAAAGTATTTACATTACAGATGGTGCTAAGAACATCAACGTGGAGACTTGGATGTCACATTTGAAGATGAGAGCTGTGTGTACATATTACATATGGGGAAAACATGTTTAAACAGCGTTTTAAAAATGTGTTCTAGAGCTGGTTGAATTTAATTATATTATCCTTTAGCAGAATTAAACTTACAATCGATGGACCATATTTTGTCCCATAGTGTAGACTGGCTTAATTTTAACTGAAAGCTCAGTAACTTGTGTACCTGAAAAACTGCAATATGTAAACAGGAGTCCTGAAATGTCACCTATATTTTTTTCTCTTTTTACAGTAGTGAATGTGTTATATTGGATTTATATCTCTGAACAATAAGTTAAATACTTTAAAATCTCCTTGAAATCAATTTCTGGTGATCACACATGCAGATTGAAAACCATGGCTTTAAGATTTACATTCTGCAAATAAAATTTACGTTCCTTGAAAGGCAAAGAATGCTGTCATTTCATGCTTCCTAACCTTCATTGTCTATTTTCCTTTGGTACACAGAAACACACGTGTGCACATACACAGACATGCACATTATAGAGGAATAGCTTTCTGCTCTGCCGACTTTGTTTTATAAAGCCCTGTTTTCTTTATTGCCTTTATCTATTCCATCTGTAAAATTTATTTAAGCAATGACAAATCTCTCTTTTGGGCCCAGAGTCTAAGAGAATAACTACTATCAGGCTGACGGAAAGAGATTTGTTGGATATGACTGTTCATTAAATTGCAAGGAGCTGTAGGTGAGGCTAACTGTCTGGAGTTGCTGTGGATAGGTGGGTTACGGGCAGTTCTTAGTGCATATACATCAACGGAGGGACAAGTGCACCTCCACAGTTTCTTATTTTGGTAAACTAAAATAGGTGTTTATTTTGGAAAGAGTAGCAAAATATGTCTCATTTGCTCATTCCTCTAACTTGTACGTTGTTTGCTTTATAGAGCATCCATTAAAACACAGCATTGTGATTTATCTCTCAGCTGAAAATTGAAAAGAGAAGCATCCTTCTTGAGGCTTTTTTTTTTACACTCTTATTTCTCTTTAAAAGCACAATACACACAAAATAACCTCAAAATGAATGCAGTACTTGTGAATAGTGTCTGATTGACAGTGCTGGACGATAGACTCCACTGTTTATCTCCAGAACAAATAAAATTCAGACTACAGCAGAGCAAGCCTCTTCATTCTGCCTCCAATGTGCCTCAACCAGGCTAGTGATGAGAGAGCTGCTCTGTCTTTCCATCACCTAACTACTGATTTCCAGTATCTTTTAAAATGTATATAAAAGCCAGTAGATGGACTTTAATCTTAAAGGACAAGAAACATGATGTGTTACTGGGCATCTATTTTGAGATAGAATAACTGAATGGGAATAAACATAGAAACTCCTTTTTATATTAACAGTAATTACATAAGTAATTTGACAGGCCAGCCTTATTCCCATTTCTGTTATGTTTCCTTTAAAAGTCTAGTGCTTTGTTTACTATGGTCAGTTTATTTGGGTGTTTTCCTAAATAATTGTTAAATTTTGTGTTTGACACTGTCTGAAAACACATTATTAGATGTAATACAAAATATGAATTCTTTTTCATTCTTCAGGGTGTAAATGTGGCATGATGAAAGGTAGAACCCTTAATTTGAAACAAGTATGCTATATCCTTTTGTTTTGTATGAGAAGCGGCTGTTGAGCTGAATGACAGCTGAAAGGGTAAGCTATTGTATCAAGGGCGTGTTAGCAGAAGGAAACTGCTGTTCCCTCACTAGGGTTGCCATCTCTGACTGAAGCTATTCTGGGAATTTTTTCCCCCAACATGATATATCATTTAAAAAAAATCCTATTAAAATCCCCTGGATTGCTTTCAGTAGTCACTGGGGGTACGTCTAGATTACATGCCTCTGCCGACAGAGGCATGTAAAATAGGCTACCCGACATAGTAAATGAAGCAGGGATTTAAATATCCCTGGCTTCATTACAATAAAAATGGCCGCCATGCTGTGCCGGCTCAGCTGATTGTCGGCACAGCATGCGAGTCAAGACGCGGATTGATCGACAAGGGAAGCCTTTGTCGACCGCTCCCTTATGCCTCGTGAAAGAATTACTTTGTCTGATTTCTACCTGTATGATCAAGAGTTCCATTTGTACTAGAACAATCCTTTTTATTATTATATTTGGAGTTCCAGATCTAATAAGAAGAAAAAGTACATTTCCACTTTTTCAGTTACAGCTGCATCTTCCCTGGCAGTAGAAATTAGAATTTTGTAAAGGAAAACTGAAATCCTTACGCAAAAAGGGCTCAGATGTATATATTTTAACTGTCCTGTGTTATGACTACAACCTGTTGGTAATAAGATTTGTACGAACATCTAGAGTGACAGCCTGGTACTCAAATAATAAATATTAGTGTATAATGTGCTTAGCTACAAATTCAGTTACTTCCATATAATAGTTGAAAGTGCTTAATCTGAAAAAAGACATCTCGACCTTCATGGAGAATGTTAGCAGGAAATAACACCATCAAATCAGTCCTAAAACTGTTTTTCCCCAAAATATTTAAATCTTGTTATCTGTTGCTTATCTAGAGTAATTCCATATTCATTTGCTTTTTTAGTCATGTTCTATTTTGAGCCTCTGTAGGATTTGTGTATGTGTGTGAGGAGTATTCTGCTAGACATTCAGTATTTGTATAAGTCAGTGTAGCTGAAAGCTTACAGACTACATCTATACTGCTCTCTATTGCGCAAGAAAATATGCAAATATGTGCAAGAAAATATGCAAATGAGTACTGCAGCACCTCATTTGCATACTTAATGAGCTGCCATTTTTGCACAAGGGGCTTTTGCGCAAAAAACCCTTCTCGCACAAGAGCCGTTCTGCCTGAAAAAAGCAGCAGAACGGCTCTTGCGCAAGAGGGGGTTTTTGCACAAAATGGTGGCTCATTAAGTACAGCCCGTCCCCAAGTTGTGAACGGTCGACTTACGACTGTTCGCAGTTACGACCAAAGCTGTCGTAAATGGCGGACCCCGAGTTATGAATGCGATCCGCGCTTACAAACAGCGCAGTCGCGTGTAACTCAATGGGGTCCGACTTACGAACGAACCAAGTTACGACCAATTGCTTGGTCTGTAACCAGTTCGTAAGTCAGGAAGAGGCTGTATGCAAATAAGGTGCAGCAATATTCACCAGTTTGCCTCATTTGCATATTTTCTTGCGCAAGAGAGCTCAGTATAGACGTAGCCACAGTGTTTATTTGTGTGCATGGTTAGTGTATGGAATGTACTGTGTAATAAATGGAGACTTATCAGAAGAGATGTCTGACTGTTTATATTACACCCGCTCATGAAGAGAAGGTATCTAAGAGATTATTTTTTTACTATTATTATCAATTAGCTAATAGTAATTTCAGGGAAAGGCTTTTGGGCCATTGTTCCACAGATCTGAGTCAATAAATTCTGAATTACTCATAATAGCCTTCTTTCTCATTCAAGCCTTGGACTTGCCCTAACTTCATCAGAGCAGGAAAAAAAAAAAAAAGATAATGTAAACAATAGGAGCTGTGGAGTTTGACTTCTGCCTAATTTGAGGAGGCTGTAAAAACTGTCAAGGAGCTTGATTGAGTGGCTCTCATATGTCAGTCCCCTGTGCAAAGCAATAATGTTCCTGTCTCTACTGAGAGGTCTTGATGTGCCACCTGGGGTCATAGCGTAGCAGCCTGAGGGGCCAATGTTTCAGATGAGGCCAAAGTTCAGTCAATAATTTATACAGAAATTTGTGCTTAAATTCTCAAGTAAGTAGGGGTGAAAGTAATTGCCAGTATTTACTAGTGTGCTGGAGTCCTTGGCTAGGTAGTGGAGGAATGGCTCTGAGCCCCAGGGAAGGGGTGGGGCCTCAGCCAGAAGAGGTGGGGCTGTGGCTAGACTCCCTTAGCCAAACCTTCTTGGCTGCTGCTGCAGTGGCCAGGAGCCTCAAGGTTGTGGCAGCAGCTGGGAGCCATGGGGCTCTGGTAGTGATTTGAAGGGCCTAGGGTCCCCTCAGCCGTTGCTGTAGTAGGCCCTTTTAAATAGCCAGTTCCCTGGTAGGCTGCCCCTTTTGCTTCCTCCCATTGACAGCCCAGCTGGTAGGGCGAGGTACGCTGTACCAGTCTGTACTAGCCCACTTTCACCTCCGCAAGTAAGGCAAGTTTTGTCTTGGCTTTGTTAGTCTAACTAAGGTGAGAATTAAGTGATGGCAGAACACTTCTTGATCTTTCTGAAGCCAGGCAAGTTTTTATTAATGTTGAAACATGCTTCCGTCATAGTATCAGTGACCTTTTGCACAGGAGAGAGAGAGGGAGAAATGGAGTCACTTAGGAAAAGCTTCCTAGCTAACATGGTCTGTGGAATTTTTCAGCTGATTATAGTAGGGCTACTAACACAGAAACATTAAGATTCTGCTGAAATGTTGGGAAATGTTGATTGTCCTGTGTTCGGTGTTCAACATAGTTCTGTTTCTAAATCTAAGCAAGTCCAAAGGTGGATTGGCTTTAATATGTAACAAGCAGAGTGAAACTGTAGTGGTTGTAGCAGGTCATGGATCACAGCAGGTCAAGGAAAGCTAGCCTGTTTCTTACTAATAAATCGAGAAATTTGGACATACTGCACAAAGGAGAGTGGTAGACAAATGCTTTATCTACACTACCAAGTTCTGTTGGTAGTGGGATACATACCTACAGAGCACAGTGGGATACATACCCACAGAGCACTGCTCACACTGTCAATGATGGTACCCCTAGTATGGATATGATCTGTTGACAGAGCAAGTGTGAACACCTTCTGGCAATTTTTGTTTTGTCGACTTTGGGGTGTCGACATAAGTTTTGTCAACAAAATTTGGTAGTGTAGACTAAAGATGTAAGACACTAGTAGACTAGCTGACTACCCGATAAGCAAATGCTTATCATATAGTCAAATAGGAACTCAACTTGTCGCTTCCCTCCCCCCCGGTACATTTCAAAGGGAGAGGCTCAGTGGGAAATTCCATCGACTACTTGATTAGCTGATTAATCAAAATTCTACATCCCTTGTATAGACATACCCTGTCCCGGCAATCACAGTAAAAAAGAATAGTGATAGAGATGCAGCCGTGTTAGTCTGGTGTAGCTGAAACAAAAGACAGAACTATGTAGCACTTTAAAGACTAACAAGATGGTTTATAGGTGATGAGCTTTCTGAGGAAGTGGGTCTGGCCCACAAAAGCTCATCACCTATAAACCATCTTGTTAGTCTTTAAAGTGCTAAATAGTTCTGTCTTTTGTTTCAGTAAAAAAGAAGAGAGATTTACCTTCAAGTGTACTGATCACTAAGGGGAAATTGGTTTTCTGGTAGCTTCCCACCGCATTGGTCAACAGCTGGGATAAGCCAACTAGTTAATCAGAGAATCTACCAGTTTCACCCATTTGGAGGTAAGTTGAACTGGACTGTAAACCTATGACACCTACTGTGGTTGGTCAGTCAATGCCTTTTGTTCTGCCCCAGCAAAATACTACTTTGCTTCAGTAAATGCTAACAAAGGCCCTTTTTGCCTTTCCTCTGCTCAAGAACACTATTAGTCACACTTCATTAGGCTTGTTTACAGAAAAGAGTTGGTCTCTAAGCATTTTATTGAAATACTTGTAACTGTGTTGGGCTTCTTTTTCCCCTACTAAAAAATAAGAATTTTGGAATATAGAAAGCAGGGAAAGGTGGGGGGAAAACCCTCTGACTATTATTTTCTAGACAAACTGGTTTGTCTAAAGGAAATTGTAAAGATTATTTAACGTTTAAGCTTTTTTCTCCCCTAGAGCTTTTGTTAAGAGTTTGGTTACTGAATTCTTGGTAGTCCATAACATTTATTTTGTGGGTGGGTGGGAGGTCATCTAGGAGGTGTAGAAATAGATTTCAGGCAAGGTTTTGTGTGGTGTTCAACTACTGCCTATTATATCATTGGGCTTGCAATAACTGCTTCAGATTCCAAACCAAACTGGTGGTTGTAAGGAATTTAAAGTGCGGGATTGTCCTCAGATTCACAGGCCTCCCACTCTCCTTTTTCCAGACAGTCCAGGAGATGAAAAAGGTCAAGCTTAGTAGGTTCTGAGAGATGTTTGTCTTTTACTAATCCAAATGAGAAATGGGAAAGATATGTGGGGAGGACTGTGGCATGTAAAACACCAGGAAGGTGAGTAACTGTAATCATTTCCAATTACAGTGGTTCATACTGTACAGCTGTAGTGTAAATTTTATTGTTCACTGTTCTTAGCTAGAGTTCATCATGTCCTAGCTTTGGTTATTTTCCTGTGACATTTCATTATGTGGTGTTATTGCCTGAAGAGCTCAAAAGATTTCACCTGCCCAGATGTGAGATGTGAGCCAAAGACTCATGACAAATAAAAATGGGGAACTGGTCCCTTATTAACTGTAATAAGAACTCCTTAGAGACTCATGTAGAAGAAATCTCATGCAAACTCTATCCCCTTTATCTTGTAAGCATCTGGTTCAGGTGTTTTCCCCATTACTTACCCTGTCTCCAGACTGAAGACAATGAAGCCTTTAAACAATATGTGAAACTTAATGCAGACACACATGCTGGTAGAATGCAGTTCAGTGACTTTCAGTATTTTCAGCTGCTGTTTTAAATTGCTGTTTTAAATTCCAGCGAGTGAAATAATAGAGAAGTGATCATGTCTAGTAACTGCTGTGGCCTTTGTAAAGAATGGCTTGTTAGGAGACTTTATGATTTAGTGAAGCCACAGCTGGCTGCAGACAGAGCTGTAGGAATGTGTTCTCTCTTGGGCCTGGTAGCTATAGATGAAAAAGATCCAAAGCTGGCACAAAAGCAAATAAATGTTTTGACTTTAAATAAAGCATCATAATTTATATCAGGCTCTGCCTTTTGGTCCCAACGAGATACGTGGATCAGCAGCAGCTGTTTTGAGGTTGAGCTGAACAGTCTGCCTGTTTCCACTGCATTTTGATATCTATAGTCCACAGATTTGGGTTTTTTGGGATTTTTTTGTATCCTTACTCCTCTCTTTCCTCAAATGCCTCCGCTTCCTTTTACTCCTGTCCCCTGCTGCCTTACATTTCATTAATTGTTCCACACTTGTAACAAATAATTGTGCTAGTGTTCACATGCGGCAACCCTTTATCACCATAGATAGCAATGGGGGGCTAATCACTTAAGACGCTTGAAGATGTACTTTTTGGTTGAGGGTTTCGCATTTATACTCCCAGTGAGTTTTGCCTACAGAGGCATTAACCTAGAGCAAGGACATACCGACATTGCAAATGAAGTGGGGAGTTAAATCTCCCGTGCTTCATTTGAATAAAAATGTCCACCCCGTTTTGCCGAGTCAGCAGTTTGTTGGCAAAAAGCGGCTGTCAAGACAGGGATTGGGCGACAAAGAAAGCCTTTGTCGCCCGATCCTGTAAACCTCGTTTTACAAGACATAAGGGATCGGCCGACAAAGGCTTTCTTTGTCGCCCGATCCCCTTCTTGACAGCCGCTTTTTGCCGACAAACTGCTGACTCAGCAAAATGCGGCAGTCATTTTTATTCAAATGAAGCGCGGGAGATTTAAATCCCTGCTTCATTTGCAATGTCGGTATGTCTAATTTACATCCCTCTGGCAACAGAGGGATGTAGTCTAGACATACCCAGAGTTCCATTTGTGTGTGTTAATGCTGGCTAGCTGTTTGTTTATTTATTTATTACTATGAGCTCTTTGGGCCATTTTTTTAAAATAATTAGCTTCCCTATTTATTCAGCTGTTTCTCAACAGTTTACTGCTGAAACCAGTGCTTACATGGTCTAACATCTGAGATGGAGAATAGGAAGGAGGTAGATAATTGTTAAAGGACTCCTGCATTCCTGACAGCGTGGTGAAGATTGGTTTTGATTTCCTTCTTTTGTCTTATGTTATTTTGATTTGAACACTATTGCTTTTTCTCCCCTTCTAATCTTGTTTTTGCTTTTCTGTTTACTTGGTTTTTAAGGTGAAAGAGTTTGAGGGAGGAGTAACTAGCTGAAGAGATCCTGTAATTAATATAGACTGCAGGAAGTGAGTGTGACAGATGAGTTGAAAGGCCTTGCATTCTGTTGCTTATCTTAAGTGACATGTGGTGCTGGGAGTATAAGCAAAGACAGTGGATTTTTTTTTCTTTCCTCTGTAGCATAATGCAGAAGACTGGCCATGTGTTCCACAAAGCAATAACATAGTGGAAAGCCGTTGCCCAAAATAACTCTCCTTAAGAAATGAGGGCTAAATTTGGTAGATTACAAAAGAGTGTTTCCTTTTTGTATCAAAATTGTTACCATATGACTTTTTTAATGTTAGAGAATATGAATAATAAATTGTGATCATTTCCATTAAAGAACAAAAAGTGCTGCTAGAGAAAAAATAATTAACTTTTTTTCCTGAAACAGATTTGATCATGTTCCGAGTATGTGGCTATTAAAAGATTTTTTTCAACTAACTGTATTTCACTTGGCATCAAAAACTTAGGTCTGCAGCTTTGTTTTCAAACTTAAGAAGAACAGTGAAGTAAGTCAGTTGGTCTGACCAAGGAAAAGGTGGAGATTAAAATAAATAAATCTCAGGTTGCACTCTGGAGGTCAGATAACTATAGTATACAGTAATGTTAATTGTACTTTTTCCCGCAAATCTTGCAAACAGTGATCAACTGTTTATAAACAAATGCAAGTGTGTAGCAACAATTTATCCAAACCTTTCCTAACTCTGCAATGATCTAACCATTTTCAGGTCAGTTTGAGGGAAGAAAGAACTATGTGTGTTGGTAGCTGTGGCTTCAGAGATTTAGAAACTATTCTTCCAAGTGGCTCATATTTTAATATAGTTATTCAGTTTGAGGTAAGTCTATCAGTCATTTTGGGCGAAATCTTCAGTGCCTGTTGGCAGGTAACGCTCATTCTTCAGCAAGTCTTCTGTTGACTCAAAAAAGAACCCAGGATTTGGCCTTTCATTTATTAGGAACGTTTGCATTTTCAGTTACTTACATGTATATGGTGGAAAGAGTATTAAGAGTTTACTTATTAATATGCCTTGATTAATGTATAATTATTTAAAGGAAACCTAGACTGAAAATATAGTACAGAAAAGTTGATAAGGGCTTGGCTTCTACACAGTACTAGTGTCTAAAACTACATTGACATTAGCATTTAGGTGGTTGCTTTGTGCACAGGCATTACCATTTCATATCACCCTTAGCAACAAGCCTTCCTAGCATGCTGCTGTATTTTATACTAGAGCTGGGAAAGGATAATGTTACTAGGGAGGCAAGAAAAAGAAAAGCAGCAAGAGCTTCTTTTGGCTGACCAGTCAACTGAATATTGACCAACTGTCTTCATGAGAAAGAAATAGATGGTGGTGAATAAGCTAGAGTCTAGTTTTCCAAGAAGCGCAATGATTTTCCCAAATCAATACAGCTCATCGGGCTTCAGAACAAAGGCTGCAGGGGATGTGACAGTGATGGAAATGGCTGTGTGTTCTTTTGTGAATTAAAGCATGCGGGCCCATGGGGAAACAGGCTTTCTTCAGTTATGGTTTTCAATGCTAGTTCTGTGTGCTTTGGGAGAAATCTTTAGGGTTTTTTTAGAGGTGGGGGGGGGGGAGAAGTTAGATGGGAATAAAAGATTGTCTTCTTGATGGCCAGAAACAATAGCTACAAGAAATAATCTTTGTTATGTAAATGTTGCAACTAGTTAAATAAATAACAATTTCATGTTAAGGTGTTTGTTTCAAGTACCGCTTGATGATCACTTTGTATTTAAGGGAGAAATAAAAAAGGCCTGGCAAGTGTAAAAAGACTTTATTCAAAACCTACCAGAAATCCCTTTAAAATGAATTAAGTATGTTATCTTGTTGATGAGGCTACAAATTGTAATGTGGATAGAGTATGCCAACCTACATTAGCCATCGACAGGGCAACTCTGTTGATGGCAATCAGAAATGTTTAGCTCTTCTTCAGACCTTTAAGATCACCATGCTTTCATAAAGTAGTACATTAACACTAGAGTGGTGTGTCTCAAAGGTTTATGACTGTAGCAGCGGTGCACTAAGGCATAAAGTGTTTCATTATGGTTCTCTTTGTTAATGATGCTGTATCTCCTCTGCTCCACTGCTGTACATTATTTGTTCAGATGAATCTCAGTGTTCAGGGTGACGAATCACAGATCTGTGTTCCAGATGGTTTGATTACAGGATGTGGGTAAAATGACTCTTCAAACATTCAGCCCCGCAGTAGAGCTCTCTGGAAAAAAAACCCACTCCATATTACATTTACCGATCACTGACAATCATTACAGTTCCAGGTTTGTTGATCTTGGATTTTGCAATATATGAACCTACTGTAGATGGCACAATTCCCAGGTGGTGTTATGTATATTATGTGATTAAAATTAGTGAAAAATATAAAGTTTCTGGATCTCTGTAGCACAAATACTCTCTTCGGTGTAGATTTATGAACATTTCCTGTGGCTTTTAGGCTGTTGAAAAAAAAATACTTGGAAGTCATGGAACAGGAAAAAAATTATAATTTGCATTGAACATATAATATAAAAATGTTTGAGGGTTTTTTTGTTGTTGATGATGATGTACATGGATGAATAGATGGGAGAGTTTTATGATGGATGATGCTGTGATATAACATTTTATTGCCTGTCTGGACTGATTGCTATGGGGTGCAGGAGTTATATCGGTCCTCCTAAATAACAGGCAATAAAAAGTTCAGACATATATGAGTCTTAATCTCCTAAATTGTGGCTTTTCCTTCTCCTTTCCTCTCCTTGCCTTGCTTTTTGACACATAGTTACTGTGGGCACAATGACATCAAATAGGTATGAGCCGAGCTCAGTTGATAGTCACAAGTATAAAATAAAATTAGTTTAATCCATTGGCAGTAATTTATTTCCTGGCTGATAGCCCAAACTATGGCAAACTATCTTAGCCGTATCTGTGTTATGTATATTCAGCAGAGAGCGGTCGAATGCCAATTTGAATTTTATTTGTGTACAGATTTACAAATTCGTCAATAGAGAAAATATTCAGAATTGATTTTGTGTGCTCATGTGTATGCATCAGGTGACAATGAGTGATACGCCATTTCAAAGCTTTGGTATAAAAATCTCTTCAGTTTGACTGTGGGACAAAGTGACAAAAAGAAGTGGTGTATTTACTGTCTAAGGGTGTATCTATACAGCTGGGCTTAACTCAAAATAAGATATGCAAATTGAGCTACGTCAATTGCGTAGCTAATTTCGAAATTGGGATCATCTACACAGCACTTATTTCAAAATAGAGCACTCTTCCTCCGACTTCCCTTACTCCTCGTACAATGAGGGTTTCAGCAGTTGGAGTAAGAAGTCCTCCAACCTGACAGAATTTCGATGTTATTTTGAAATAACTGCCTGCTGTGTAGATGTGGACTAAGTTATTTCAAAATAATGCTAGTTATTTTGAAATAATGTTGCTGTGTAGACGTACCCTGGGAGTTTTTCTCTGTCTTCAAGTGAGCAAAAACTGTCTGAAATTGGAAAAGCCTCACAGAGACTGCCTGGACCTGTGGTAAGGGTGATTCCATGCTCAGCCCTAGGATCTGCAGACTCTCTGGAGTGCCCTCGGTCCACAGACCCACTTAGAGAATCACTGGTCTAGTCCTTTCTGCTACAGAACTGTGGGTGTGACTGCAAGGGTTTCTGATGCTAACCAGGCATTATGGTTGAGCTGGCTCCATTCCTAATCTACAAGTTGGGGAAGAAAAATTATTTCCTCCCTTCTGACATCATTACCTTGGCGATCCCCAGTGGTCCTTGGGGTGAATGATGTAGATAGTGGTTATGTTTTCTTTCTTTTATTAATTTTACTAGTCTCCTAAGTTGTAGATGGTGTAGTTAACACTAAGGGAGAATTTAGTGAGGCATATATTGGAGTGTTTAGTGTAAATAGCACTGCTACAATATTTACTTTTACTAATTTTGTTTTTAAATCATGGTTTCAATAATATAGACCCCCCCCCACCTAAATTGTGGTACATACCTCATTATCTCGATTCATATTCAGTTGCCAATGAGTTTCAAGCCTGCTGTCTATTGAGTGAAAAGAAACGTAGGTTCGTTCACATATCACACACATCATTAAAACATAAATAATTCTTCCTTAAATTTGCTGATGAAGGGACTCTATTATAAATTTTCATTTTTCATTTCATTCTTTCATCCAGTAACAAAACTCTAGTGTATTCTTATGGTTTCTATCTTTTGTATGCACTAAATTGAGTAATATTATTCCCAAATGCTGTTGGGAATGCCTTGTTATGTCCTTGGGGAAAATTTATGTAAATTCTGTTTTTGCGACTGATTTAGCTTCATTTTTGCTATAATTATCACTTCCTACAATGTGGCTATAAAGCTGAAGAGCAATGAAAGGAGATGAAAATTATGCAACAAATATGAAATAAGAATAAATGTTTCTAATCTAGGGTCATGTCATTGCTAAAGGGCCTGATCCAAAGCTCCTTGAAGTCAATGGAAAGGAACCCAGAGACTCCACTGGTCCTTAAATGTGCTGTGGCATCTCTTATATTTAAGGCCTACTTGTATGACCTTGACTGAGCTATTGACTAATTGATCCATAGATGTTTGGACAAAAAGGCATTGAGCAGCTTAGGTAACATGATCCTTTCCACGGGAATTAGCATATCTTCTTCCGATCTCACTTTCAAAAGTGAAAGTAGTAGGGATACGACTTTTTCGGCAAGCCCCCTCCCCCTTTTTCGAAAAGCTGCTTTTCCGCAAAAAAATGAGGTTTATGCAGCTTTTCGAAAAAGGGGGGTTGCCGAAAAAGTTGTGTCCCGACTACTTTCACTTTCGAAAGCAAGATCAGAAGAAGATATCCTCTTTCGAATCTTCCACGTAGTCTAGACAAGCCCTTAGAGAACTAGTTACTTTTGTCTACTTTGCAGTAAAAAAAGAAATGTACAGTAGCAGGAATCTCAATGTCTGAATTATTGAAAAAAAATTGCTCCTTACGCTGTTTTGATCTCTGGATGTTTGACGCTGCTTGGTGTGCAGAATATCTCTTACTACAGAAGTATCCTAATTCTGACTGCCCTTGTTGATTTGATTAAGTTATACAGGGAATGTGTGCTCCTATTTTTGGGATATGTTGCTTGCTACCTTGCATACCTTGTAAATTGTGCTCAAATCCTAACAGTTAAACCAACATGGAATTAGTAAAAAAAACTTCAGGGGGTAGCCGAGTTAGTCTGTACAGGATAAACTTAAAAAACAACAACTAGTCTGGTAGCACTTTAAAGACTAACAAAACATGTAGATGGTATCATGAGCTTTTGTGGGTCATCTGAAGAGCTGTGCCCACAAAAGCTCATGATACCATCTATATGTTTTGTTAGTCTTTAAAACGCTACCAGACTATTTGTTGTTTTTTAAGTTTATGGAATTAGTAGTCCACCTACACAATTTGGAAGTGGTATTTTTATTTAACCCAGTGGTCTCCAACCTTTTTAAGCACAAGATCACTTTTTGAATTTAAGTGTAATCCAAGATCTGCCTCAAACCCAAATACCCTTTCCCCACCTCCTTTGTGCCCCTTCTCTGAGGCCATGCCCCTGCTCACTCCGTCCTGCCTCTCTTGCCCATCCTCCCTCACTTTCATCAAGCAGGGGCAGTGGGTTAGGGTGTAGACTCTGGTCTTGGATTAAGGGATTTAGAGTGCGAAAGGGGCTCTGAGCTGAGCTTGGGGCAAGTAGTTGGGGGTGCCCAAGATGGTTCTAGGTGCAGCCTCTGGGAGGGTACACTTATTCTTCATGTGGATGGAAAAAATTAGAGGGAATGTTGCTCCTGTGTTCCCCAGAATATTGTCCAGTTGTGCCTCCAGTTGAAAAAATATTAACAAAGTGGGCAGAAAAGAGACAGTATCATAAATAGCAAAAATACTCCTTCTTCTATTAGTGATTGCACATGTCCATTACACTGAAGGTGTTTGCATGCCTTTTGCACAGTTGTCAGACATTTTCTCCTGACTAGTACCTAATGGATCAGTAGGAGTGCCCTCTGATGCTTCTCAACACTGCATCCAGGTATGAAGGACCGTGCTCCTCCAACTCCCCTCAGTTTCTTCCTACTGCCGGTGACGGTTGTTGGAGCTTGATCTTTGTGTCTGGAAGTCTTCCCTCCAGTGTGTACAATACCTGTAGACCTAGGTTTTAGGGTGGAGTCCGTGGCTGGGTTCCGGGTTTGGTACCTGACTTAGGCCTCATTCTTCTGACTGCAAGGCCTGCCAGTCATGTTGTATGTCTATGCCACTGAGCAACCCACACACACCTAGCTGCCTTATGTTTCAGGGAGAGGGACAAACCCTCAATAGGAAGACATGACTGCCAGACTGAAGTACTTGCCAATGAAGCCTGTACTTCAACTGCTGTTGGAACCTTTTTGCTCAGAATGGGTATTGAGCACACCTGAGTCAGTTAGGAGTGCTCCCCTTTTCTGAGTCCAGGGGCAGATGCTTGTTGCCGGTGTCTCAGAAAAGACACCATAAGTCTCTCAAAGACTGCGTGTCTTCAAATTCTATGGGGAAGGTGCCATGCAGAGGCAAGAACTTGGAGGTGTGCTCAAAGAAGAGTAACTCCCAGATGCAGTCCATAAGCCAGGAGGGATTGCTGAATCTGGAGCACCATAATTGTCTGATGAGAGCAATCGCTAAAGGCCTGTATGTCTTTCAGTACTACGGACTCTGGAGCCCTTTCCAATGCAGCCTAGACTTGAGGCTTTTGAGGCAGACATAGAATTACTTAACCTGTTGGTGCCAGCTCCCCCTGCTGTTCAGGAAACTTGCCTGTTACCAGGATTGGAAATGCATGCTTCCATTGTCCTGGCTTCAGCCCCAGAGCACTGCTTGATACCAGTGACTTCCATAGTTGTGGCTCCTCTACATCAGGGATGTGAAAAACCCTCACGGTTAACGCACTCCCTACCCCCTGCTGCTTCTGTATCAGAAGCAGGGATGGGGAGGGAGGCGAAAGCGGGTGCACCTGGGGAGCCCCTTGGCTCCCTTTCAACTCTTCTGTTCTGGCTAAACACAGGAATCATTCGCAGCAGCAAGGTCACCATCTTCCTTCGTTGGAAGGAACCATGTGCTAGGGACTTTCCTATAGAAGAACTTGAGGAGGGGCCTTCTCAACAACCCTTTAGCCTCTTTTTCATGGCCTGTTGAGGTGACTGAGTTGGCTTTTCCCCCTCCTGATGATTTCAGAATGAGCCTTGTTGGAGAGGTGGTTACAGCTCTGTATTTTCACCAGAAGAGGCGCAACAAAGGTCATGCAGACTCCTTCCATCCAGTGTTTTTATCATGTCCATTTTCATCTTCTAGGGTTCTGCCTTCAGTGGGTCTTCCAGTTGAACGTCTCTGTATGAGGCAGGCCTATATTCCATGTTGCTTCTGTGATCATTTTAATTTTTTGGAAGTACTTTTTTTCACTGCACGTTATTAAGAGAACTTTCCCAGGGCTGAAGAGATTCTGTTCATAAAGGAATGAGAATTCATCCTCTTCTACAATGTTTCTTAAAGAGTAGAGAGCAAAGGCTTCCTTTCTACAGATGTGTCTCTGAGGTGGTCTACATGATTCTGTTTCATAACAGACATTCTATTACCAAAAAGATACTGGCAAATTAGAAGTAAGTTTAGACCCAGTTAACTTAAGGATGTGAGCAGTCCCCCTGAAGTGGGATTGTACCAGTGTTTCTCAAAGTGGTCCATGGACCCACTCTGAGAAAGCTGCTATTGGGCTGCTCCGGTTTGTTTACTTACCGGCTCTGCTGTCAAGGAGCCTCGCGGCTCCCATTGGCTGCAGTTCACCATTTGCGCCAAAGGGAGCTGCGAGAAGCAGCATGGCCCGGGCTGCTGCTTCCTGTGGTTCCCCTTGACTGTAAACGGCAAACCCCATCCAATGGGAGCCCTGAGGCTCCTTGGTAGCAGAACTGGTAAGTAAACAAACCGGAGCAGCCCAATAGCAGCTTTCTCAGAGTGGACTGTGGACCATTTTGAGAAACACTCGATTATACCCATGCTTGAAATTAAGGATTGATGCCTTAGAAATGACCAACTAAAATGAGTAAGATGCTAGTAGAACTGATTTATAAAGAAAGAACTTACTCCTGTTTGCTTGACACATTATTATTTTAAATATACGGTATTGACTTTCTTATACTGGAAGGTCATTTGAATGTCTTCTAAGAATTATTGAATTACTTATCGATTTCAATTATTCTGTGCTTGTGCCTACTTCTGCTGCCTATCTCTGTGCTTTTTGTTTTTAAAAATATAACATACGGTTGCATGCACTTGACATACAATATAAAACTACATATATACATATAATGAACATTAAGTGCAGGGAAATGTAATGATATAAATATATGTAAATACCAAGGAGAAGCGATGGATCATTTAGGATGATCCATGTTAATTAACAAAAAGTAACAAAATGAATTTAATGAATTGAAGGTTAAATTTATACTGAATATTATGAAAATAAAAAAAGAGTTCTAGAGCTTTGTTATTCTCCTCCCAAGAGAAGACATACAAGCCCAATTGCTTTGTACAGTTAGAACAAGATTGGACAACATACTGAAAATGTATTTTAGGGAACTCTCTGTAGTAGCTGAGAGAGCTGAGCTAGACAGCATAATAGAATTTAAAGATGGGAAAGATCTATGATTTCCACTCCAAGTTATGATCGTTAGAACAAAATGAGATGAAAGCATTAATGTTACCACAGAAATAGTATTTTAATGTCTCCATGGTTCAGAAGTGGAGAGTTGACATTTACTTTTAAGCTTCTAGTTTACAGAAACTAACTTTCCAGTGACAAATCATTCATTTTCATCATATATCTTCACTGGCACTTTCTTCCTTCTTTTAAGTTTTTGCCCATTCACTTGAGTAGGGCCAGGGACTAAAAAAAAAAATAATTTCATCACAGAAGTAAAATGATGTTCCATTTATTTTCCCAAAGAAAAAACATGCCATTCTCCTTTGGCTCTGGTGGCATTTATGGTCTGAATGTACACTTCCCTATAAGAGAGCAATTCACACAGGATTTATAGGCAAGCAACTCTGGATGTGGATATGTTTGCTCCTTTTTTATAGATGCATAAATAGATATTGCTGGAGAGGAGGTCCAGTCTGCAACAATTAAGGTCCCATGCAAAGAAGCATTCCTTTGACCATTGTAAATGGATACGATTTCTCAAAAGGGTTATAACTACTCTCTCCCCTCCTCCGTTTTGAAGATGAAACTACCTTCATTTTTTTTGCTTTTGTTTTTATCAATCACAGTACAACATTACTCAGATTTTACTGATAATTCAGGTAAAGTTTTGGAGTGGTTTACTATTTTGAGGTATCAGCCTCATTTAGGTCATTATTTATAAAATCTTACCCTTAAACAGTGCCACAGATGATTAATGATTAAATACTTTTTTTAAGTAATCCTTTTCTTAATCCTGTTTTCCTGTGAGCAAATGCAACTCTTACAATTTGGAATAGGTTTGAATGCTATCTTAAAACAGTTCAATGACATGGGTCTTAGTGTATAAACACAACACAGTTTAGCAGACAGTAGTAACCTTTCATCAAATTGACAAGCCTAGTTAGTGCAAACAAACCAGTGTTTGATTTACAGAGTCAAGAAGCATTAAGCTTCTCATTGTTGGGATTATTCCTGCCTGATAGACTATATATGCAGAAACTATTCTATCTCAGTCACCCTCTCACTTACTCACTGCTCTTTACTGTAGGGTTGCATCATTTTTTCCCTTTGAAGCTCTTTTTATCTGAGGCACTTGCTTTTTGTGGTCTGTGCTGCAGTGCTCAGCCCAGCCAATCAGATAGTAATATTCTCAGCAGGAATTGGCCAATCCAAAACCTGCTTTTGCTGGAAACGTGAAACCCTTAGGGGAATGCAATAACAAAAGCCTTTCACTGCAGACAAATGTTAAGTGTTTGTGCAGACTTTTCCTGTTTTTAATTTTATTACTCTAAGAATGGAGGGTTTGTTGTTTCTTTCATGTTTCCTTTCAAGCAATTTTAATTATACATTTGTGCTACATCAGAGACTTTGGAACACAGTGATTCAGCCTATTGCATCTAAAGCTAAAATGCAGTAACCTTCTGGCAATACAAATATATTCTACTGCTGTAAATATAGCTGACATGCTGAAGAATTTTAAGCAGCTGGAAAGGTCTCTGACACCACACACGATGCCCAAGAGAGCAAATGATGAGAAAAACATCACTCCACCTTCCCATATAGCTTTGTCAGGTGCATGTTTTTTATTTTACAGGGGTGGGGATAAAATATATATCCGCAGCTATTACATTTGGTTAATAGCAAAGCATAGATAAAAATAAATTTAATTTAACTGATTGCCTAAATAGGACATTTAGACTGACCTGGGAGTCTGTTTTTGACCTTGGTTCAAAAATGGTTTATTTTTTGTCCTTTAGACCATGTTTCCACAATATATGGCACTGTATAATAATAACAACTTAAAACCATATGGGGAACAATTTTCAAATCTGCTATTGAGAATTTTCAAGGAAATCCCTTCTTCCCTAGTACTTTAGCTAACAGCACTTCAAATACTTTCCTGCTGTTAAAAGGGCCCTAAGGAAATAAGCTGGAGGTTACATGTTTACTTTACATTGGTGCTGCAAAGCGGGATAGTTTTAGTGTAAAATTAGAAATCACACTGGTAACACAAAGCTAGCAGTCAGGCTAGAAACATACTTGGCACAGTGCCATTATTATTTCCATTGTAAGAAAACTAGAGCTAGCTAGAACAAGGAAAATATAGAGAAATACAAACAACAAAATTTGTGTTTGTAGTTTTAGTTAAATATTCAGTTCTTTAGAATGAATTTCTGGAAACATTTTGCACCATAACTCTTCTTCTGCCTAAGTGAAAATAATCTTTTCAAGATTCATTCTAAAGAGACATGAGAACTGATTCAGAATATTGCCTTATGTTTATCTAACAGCATCTAATGAATAAAAGGAGTAATTTTGTTGACTAGTCCACAAACATGATTATAAATTGTGTCTGTGAAAAAGTGTTTGAGAGAAAGCTGAATGGGTTTTACTGAAACCTTCCTTTTTTTTTTTTTTTTTTAAAGAAACATAATACATTGATTTTTTTTCAGACAAAACAAAACTCTAATCCACATGTATTGTGCAGATTTATTTATTTTTTAACAGGAGTATTTTTAAAGCAAAGATTTATTTAAATGATGAACAAATTCACATTGAAACAGCATGTTGGTTTTGTTTTATATTTATCATATAAATAATAACAATATTATATAAATTTTCCTCCTAAATGCCTCAATTTAAAGTTTGGAGCCAAGTTAATGGAAGGTTCACAATGAAAGCAAATGCAAATAAAATAGAGGATTTTAGCTACCTAACAAAGCTTGTGTGTGTGTGGTATTTTGGATATTCATTATTTCAAATAAATAAAATCGCCATTCTAGTATTGTTCTGAGTCACCTACTGATTTAAGCACTGGTAACTGGTGCTTAGTTTATGCTGGCTGCGAGCCAAATGAAAGCAATTATGTGCAGTAATAGCAAAATTAAGAGGTGAATGTTGCCGTTTTACAGCAGGACATGGCAAAACCATTTCCTTCTGTCAGCTGTATCTTGATCGCAGACACACACACTCTTTCCTGTGGGTTTTAACTTGAGGTCACTGAAACCAAAAAAGAGGAAGAGTGTAGACCACAGCTTTTGAAAGCAAACAAGAATGTAGCTCTGTTCATCTTTTTAAAATTGTTCTAACTGTGATAATACTTTGTTTCTTTCCCCTGTACAGGTGTCCTTGTGGTAAACGTTACATGGCGGAACAAGACTTACGTTGGGACCCTGCTGGATTGCACAAAGCATGACTGGGCCCCTCCCAGGTAAGTAATCACATTGGGACTTTTTTTTCTCTACTCCACCCCACCCCTAGTCTTTGGCAAAAAACTGTACAGAGATTAATAAAGAACTGCATATAATTGAAACCATACAGAAGAGGAATGTGTAATTCTCTCTTACACATTGCAATAAGCAGACGGTGAGGTGGGATTCTGTATTTTCTATTGTTATTGAAGAAATATCCCTGGAATTAAACAGAATTTAAGTTCATTTTAATATATTTTCTTGGATACTAAGAAATATACCTTTTTTCTCTTTGTCAGTAATGTTCCTGAAGCAAATGTTTTGTTTATATTTCATGACATTCCTATTTGAAAGAGCCCATCTTTTCTCTAACAGCATTGCATTACGTGAAGCCATGATATAGTTGTAACAGTTCATGGTTTCTGGTGAGGACATTTTAGTCTCTGTTCTGACTGCTGCTCTTCTTAACATAGGTTTTGTGAATCACCAACAAGTGACCTGGAAATGCGAGGAGGTCGGGGAAGAGGAAAGCGAGCACGGTCCACTGCAGCTGCACCTGGAAATGATGTTAGCTTTACAGAGTCAAGGGGACTGCAGAACAAGAACAGAGGTGGTGCCAATGGAAAGGGGAGGCGGGGCAGCCTTAACTCAAGTGGACGCAGGACACCCCCAAATTGTGCAGCGGAGGATGTCAAAGCCAGCCCCTCATCCACAAATAAGAGGAAAAATAAGCCTCCAATGGAGCTAGACTTGAACTCCAGTTCAGAGGACAATAAATCTGGAAAGCGTATTCGCACCAATTCTAGAAGCACTCCAACCACCCCACAGGGGAAACTTGAGACTACATTTTTGGACCAAGGCTGCTCTTCTCCAGTATTGATTGATTGCCCTCATCCCAATTGCAACAAAAAGTACAAGCACATTAATGGACTGCGTTACCACCAGGCTCATGCACATTTAGATCCAGAAAACAAGCTGGAGTTTGAGCCTGACAGTGAAGATAAAATTTCAGATTGTGAGGAAGCATTAAGTAATGTGGCACTTGAATGCAGTGAGCCAAGCACAAGTTTATCAAGTTTTGATCAGCTAAAAGCACCAACATCTCCTTGCCCTCTTAATACCCCGGGGACACCCAAGGGAAAAAGAGAGTTGACCAATAATGGCCCAACTTCAATTATCAGTTCTAAAACTGGCAAGAATTCTGGTAAAAAGAAGGGCCCAAACAGTGAATTGAATAGCCTTCCTGTAATTTCTAATATGGCAACCACATTGGACAGTTGCTCAGTAGCAGAGGGCAGTTTGGCCTCTGAAATGCCCAAACTAGAAGCGGAAGGATTAATAGACAAGAAAAATTTGGGTGATAAAGACAAGGGCAAAAAAGCCAATAATTGCAAAGTGGATAAAAATCTGTCAAAACTTAAAACAGCAAGGCCTATTGCCCCAGCTCCAGCCCCTACTCCTCCCCAATTAATTGCTATACCCACAACAGCCTTTACAACCACCACAACAGGGACAATACCAGGATTGCCCTCCTTAACAACTACTGTTGTTCAGGCTACACCAAAGAGCCCTCCGTTAAAACCTATTCAACCAAAGCCCACAATTATGGGAGAGCCAAGCACTGTAAATCCAGCTCTCACATCTCTCAAAGACAAAAAGAAAAAGGAGAAGAGAAAGCTAAAGGACAAAGAAAGCAAAGAGACTGGAAGTCCTAAGATGGATTCTAAGCTGGGAAAGCTAGAGGATTCAAAAGGGTCTGGGAAAGATTTATCTGGACATTTTTTAAAGGACCATCTCAACAAGAATGAAGTGTTAGCTAATGGACTGTCAGAGTCTCAAGAGAGTAGGATGGCAAGTATTAAAGCTGAAGCTGATAAGGTTTACACTTTCACAGACAATGCACCCAGCCCTTCTATAGGGAGTGCCTCCAGAATGGAATGCAGCACTTTGGTGAACGGACAATCTTCTTTGGCGCCACTGCATGTGTTGACGCAAAATGGTGCAGATAGTGCAGCTGCTAAAACCAACAGCCCAGCTTATTCTGATATTTCTGATGCTGCGGATGATGGTGGTTCTGACAGCAGGTCAGAGGGCATGAGGTCAAAGGCCAGCTCTCCTTCAGATATTATTTCTAATAAGGAAAGTGTTGTAAAAGGACATTCTTCAATCACAGCACAATCATCACAAGTAAAAGAGTCCCATTCTCCCTATTACCATGGCTACGATCCTTATTATTCTCCAAGTTACATGCACTCTGGACAGGTCAGCACCCCTGCAGCTGGGAACAGCAGTACCTCACAGGGACTGAAGATCAAAAAGGAGGCCGAGGAAGAGGCTGAAAAGAAAGACAAGACAGAACCATCAGATTCCAAGAAAAATGATACTAATTCCACTAATTTACAGCCTCAGCATCAGTCAGTAATAACTCAAAGACATCCTGCACTTGCCCAGTCACTTTATTATGGACAGTATGCCTACGGGCTTTACATGGACCAAAAGTCCTTAATGGCCTCCAATCCTGCCTATAGGCAGCAGTATGAAAAATATTATGAGGACCAGAGACTGGCAGAGCAGAAAATGTCACAAACTGGGAGAGACTGTGAAAGGAAAAGTGAACCCTCACTGAAGGAACTAGGAAAAGACGACAAGCAGAAAAATATTCCCTCTGCTACTATCTCAAAGGCTCCTTCAGTCCCAGAGACAAGCAAAAATAACACTAAAATAGGGTCATCAGTCCCCAGCAAAGCTGAAGAGACAAGCAAATCACAGATTCTTTCCAGTCACCAGCAGCAACTTCAGTCTGATAGCTTCAAAGCCAAACAAATGGAAAACCATCAGCTTATAAAGGAGGCTGTGGAAATGAAATCGGTTATGGACTCAATGAAACAGACAGGAGTAGATCCTACCACAAGATTTAAACAGGTGAGGTCCCTGGAACGTGAACACAGATCATCTTGAATTATTCTTAAAGTTTCACGGACATGATTTTATTGTATTTTTCTATCTTACCTAAAGGGTCAAACTCTGCCACCCTTTCTGACATTGTGAAGTACTTTATTCCTTGGGTGGATCTATTGCTTTCAGTGGGGCTTCTGGGAGAGGGACAAAACAGGGCATGAGTAGAGGTGACAGAATCCAGGTTTAAGAAATGGATTAAAATTAATTTTAAAAACCTTAATTAAATGGAATTCATATTTCCATATAGAAACAAGTAAAATAAAACTCCTAAATGTAAATGTCAGTCATTCAAGAAATAAGCACTTTTCACTGTGAATGAAGTACAAAGTGTTTGAAAAATGGCTTGGGTTATTATTGGCTTGTTTTTTGACAACAGTTGGCTTTTACTAAAGATAGGTGTGCAGATTCATTTGATGCTCACCTCTTTATCCTAATCCAACATGGCCTTTTCAAAATGGTTCAGGGGACAATCTTCCAGTCTGTCCTCAGTAAGTGCGTGAGCCCTGCAGGGCCACCAATGGGTAAAATCCTGGCCCTACTGAAGTCAATGATGGTTTTACCATTTTCGCTCTTCTTGGCCTTCCCACATCTTAGACTGCCTTTCAGTCCACTTCCCTGCCAAGACTTGTTACTGTTTCTTTGTGACCCAGTGTTCCCATACTGAATAGCTGCATACGCTGGCATTTGGTATATCCCAGATTCAGTCTTAATAAGCCATCTTTCAAGGTAAGGCGGAGTTGAATGAAGGAGGGTCATAGAACTAGAAGGAAAGTGGGATGGTTCAAGTCTGGATAGGAGAAGATACCTTTGGACTAAGATGAGTATCTGAAACAAAGCTAATGCAATTTATGGATGCTGTTTTATGTAACCCTGTAAAGAAGCCATATACCCACTCTTAACGTGTTTGTAAATTCCTTTATAATAGTTAGATATATTCTGCACACATTTCTCAAACCCTGGCCTCAATCCTGTGACAGTGCTGCACTGTTGTAACTTCACACTGGTGAACAATCCCACTGAGTTGAATGGTACTGCAGTGTGTAGAGTGACTCAGTAGTACAAATGTTGGCAGTATTAAGGCCACTGTAAACACCTTTCCAGCAATCTTTTTTTTTTTTTCAGGTTCATCATTCCAAATTATCTAAATCCTTTGACATAGCATGTTGTAGTTTACAGATGAGAAAGTCTTTCTATGGCCTTTAGTAAAAATACATATTTTATGTATAGTATCACATAATTGTAACATCTAATATGTATGTATTTCATAATTAACCTCGTCAAAGGCATGGGAAAGGATATAAGATGAAGTAATTCAGTCAGAATTCTGTTAGAATGTTATTGCTGTTATGTTTCAGGCACTGGCTTCCTTAGGGCCGTGGGGGTGCTCAACCTCATCTCCACCCCTTACACAAGCCAAAACCCCCCTCCCCTTTTACCAGCCCCTGCTCTGCCCCACCTCTTCTTGCCAAGTTCCACCTTCCTTTCATACCCCATTCTCGCTCCTCCCCTCTCCCCCAGCACCTCCTGTTCAACCTGAAACAGCTTTTCGTAGTGGGCGTGAGGGATGGGGAGGAAGGCACTGAAGCTGGCTTCTGGTGGGTACTAAATACCCACTCTTTTTTTTTTTTCTTTTTTTAAGAACATCCACAGAGTCAGTGCCTACGTATTACATTGTTAAGTTGGCTGGAGTTTGAGTTTGGAAGTATAGTGAACTTGTAAGAAGCAAGTCTGTCCTACAATATACATAATCTGGTGTGTTGTTAAAAAAAGACATCTGCAGAAGAGTGACAAATATCAATAACTATTTTGTTATTGAACATTTACAACAAAATGTATTTCTCCCTCCTATCAGGACGCAGATTCGAGATCATGGCATCATTACGTCTACCAGCCCAAATACCTTGATCAGCAAAAATCAGAAGAACTTGATCGGGAGAAAAAACTAAAAGAAGACAGCCCTAGAAAAACACCTAATAAGGAAGGTTCCATACCTAACCTTCCTGTCTCGTTAACAAGCATTAAAGAGGAACCAAAAGAGGTCAAGCGTTCTGATTCCCAGTCACTGGAGGAGAGCAAGATAAAAAATGATGATCGAAAGACTCCTGTAAATTGGAAGGACTCTCGGGGTGCTAGAGTGGCTGTTTCCTCACCAATGAGTCAGCATCAGTCATATATACAGTACTTGCACGCTTATCCTTACCCACAGATGTATGATCCCAACCATCCTGCATACCGTGCAGTCTCTCCTGTTCTAATGCACAGCTATCCTGGTATGTGTTCTGTAACGGACATTGTACACTGGTAAAGATTTACACACTAACATTGCAGTAAAACCTACATTTTAATATTGGCTACTAGCAGCCTCACGGATGACATTTGTTTTGCTTGTTCTTATGCGAGGGAAAGTTCTGCAGATTAAACTGATTTAATACAACATGTTCCTTTTATGAACTGTCAGAGTTCCCAGCTATGGGTTTCCACAACCCCTGACAGGCTGCTGTTGCTGTTAGACTGACAGATAGTTTATTGCCTATAAAAATATTCTAAGCACTTACTGTCAGAACCATTATAGTTACTATTCCTTTCACTTAAGAGGACCCATAAATGTCTGAAATGTCTGTAAGATCAACCCTCTTTATAACCTCCATTCATCAGGGTGAATTAGCTGAAAAAAAATCGAAGAACAAAGATACAGTTCTATAATCACGTGATCTGATTTTGATGTAATCCCCTGTATTGGAATCTCTCTACTCCACAGTGGTATAACCAAATGTAAAAACAGTAAGTTGATGTGGCATTTATTGTTTATCTGCAGGGGCCTATCTCTCACCAGGATTTCATTATCCTGTTTATGGGAAGATGTCAGGGAGAGAAGAGGCGGAGAAAGTCAATACCAGCCCTAGCATCAACGCAAAATCAACCACTGAATCTAAAGCACTGGATTTGCTCCAGCAGCATGCCAACCAGTACCGTAGCAAGTCTCCTGCTGTAAGGTTTCATCTGTTGTTACTGAAGAGCAATACTTTTGGGAAAGGGGTAGAAAAAGGGCAGAGAACATCATCCAAAAAACTGCCTCATTTTGCAGTCAAGCTATGAGTTCAAGATTTTTTTTAAGCCATTATTTAAATCAAAAGTAATTTAAAATCAGGGTGCTCCCTTGGCATAACCTGGAAGTGACAAATGTAACAGGGTTTTGTGCTTATATGTTTCCTAGTACAAATAAGTAGATTCAGATGGAAATCCAGATTCATAGATAGCTCTTGGTACATGGCTCCTGTTTGAAAACAGATAACGAGATAAGAAGTAGAACTATGGGATTTGGTAATACTTCTTCAAAATATTTGCTGTAGCTCTGTTATCTTCTGAAAAGCAAATTATTGAAATCTTACTTTGGAGATGGCCATGTCAGAGCCAATAGTGTTATTTTGCCTTCGGATAACTTTAGGGCAGCTTTGTACCTGGGGAGCAAAGCAAATCCTCTCCAGTGTGCTCATAGTTTGTGTGTAAATGTCCATGGCTGGATATCCAGAGGGAGTGTATTTAAGAAAGATTATATACATTTCCTTTTATTCCTTTTTATTGTCAGCCTGTGGAAAAATCTACAGCTGAGCGTGAGCGGGAAGCAGAGAGGGAGCGAGATCGTCACTCCCCATTTGGCCAGCGGCACCTTCATACACATCACCACACGCACGTTGGAATGGGCTACCCACTTATACCAGGGCAATATGACCCATTTCAAGGTGAGCTGTGGTTTCCAACAGTGGGATCAACGTGTCTTTTGAAGTTGTTTAATAGATGCTGCAAGTATGAGGTGAAGCAATTTTAATAGAAACCCTTGTTTTACTGAAACCAGAAAAAAATAGCTTGAAAACTCTCAGCAAGGACTAAGCTAGTAATACCATATTGCACTATAGCTATAGTTTCATGCTTGAGTAATACCATTTTAGAACTCAACCACTGATTGCCAGGAAATTATTAAAATTTTACTTTATCATCTAGGATATCATTCACATGAGTATTTTCACCCATAATACAAACTGACATGAACTGATTAGAAAGACCCAAAGGAGGTAAAATAAATAAGCCTTTTTATACAATTAGTCTTGTGTAAACAATGGAGAGAGCATGGTGAAGAGAAAAGCTTTTAATTTTGAACAAAATTTATGTACAACAGGGACCCTGCAGTCAGCCTTGAGATTGTCACAGCTAAACCTTCTCAAATAGCACATGATATATTTTTCTTCGGGTGAATACAGCACATATTGTTGCAGTTAAGGGAAAAGAACGACAATAAGACATGCATGAAATTCTCCATCAGTTTTTGCTTTTTTCTGACACAGTTCTTGCAGAATGAAAAGATTTCCTCCTATGCAGTGAAGTACACACAAGTGCAGTGTACAGCTAAAATTACATTAATTCGTTGTGTTCACTCAGTGCCTTAGAGTCATTTTCTTATGCAAAAGTCTGAAATGTTACTAAATTTGATTCAGCGATTCCATGTGCCTTTTGGGATGCATTATGCTCTTTCAGTGGGAGAAATTTTAAAATGATACGTTACAATGGAAGTATTGTATTCCAAGCAGCTATCATGTCGTTTCTGTAATTTACTGTGACTTTTGATTCTTGTTGTTTCCTGGTACCCATTATTTCTACTGAGCTTCCTATTCAGGATTTCATACAAATCGTTTAGCACCATGCAGTGCAATGCTTGGAAAGAAATACAATAAAGTAAAATGCCATATTTTCTTGTAAAATGCCTATTAAGGAGAATTCAGCACATTATATAAAGGCACATGGGTCAGACCAGGCAAATTGTCTTATCTCACTTGCCTGAAATGTTTGATGTATGCATCCCGCAAAAAGTGATCGGTTACTATTTATGGTTCTTGTCATTTTTGCACCAATGATTATACCCATCATTTCTCTGAACACCATAAAACCCAGACATATATCCAGTCTTTTGTTTCTTCTTTCCGTCAGGGTTGACCTCTGCTGCCCTTGTTGCCACTCAGCAGGTAGCTGCTCAGGCATCTGCATCTGGTATGTTTCCTGCACAAAGAAGGTAAATATCTTGTAAACCTTGAATTATACTTACACAGACATCTTAATAGGGAAGGAGGGAGAAAATTGTAGGTTTCTTAGACTGGAGGTCTGCATCCCTATAGATAGCAGCTTTTATTGAGAAGGGTGCGGTGGTAGGGGTTTTTTGGTTAATTGTAGCTCTGTTCTTCCTAACAAGACACTTGTCTTTGACCCTCATACTATAATCATAATGTAGATAATTAATCAATGAAATAGACTGCCTATCATCTGAGATTTTCAGAGAATATCCTTTACCTCTTGGTACTATTAAAGTAAAACAAGCCATTATGAAGTATATAATTAGGATTCAAAATGTTTTTATAGAAAGGCAAGTCAAGGGATTAATTTTGGATTAGCTCCATCTAAAGTTGAGTAAACTTCTGCTCTTATTACAAGTATATCTGGCTTCCTGATTTGCACAAACTTTTGTTGGAAATAAAATATTTTAGCAGGCACTCTAAAGATTATATTTTAAAATTGCATAGGCATCAGATATAATTGCCTTTAAATTATTTACTTGCTTTTAAATAGAATTTACTTTTCAAAATCTAAAGGAAATGGAAACCTTATGTGTAATAAAAATTCTGGTTTAAGCGAAAAGCTCAAAATCTGCCTTAACAATGGAGTCTTTCTCCTCTTTTACACCTCCAGGATAAATCTTATGCAGTAATTACCAACTTTCATGAGTTTATCACAAGTCCTGTAATATATGGTGTTTTTCTTAAAGCCCCAGTCTCCCAGAGGCATGTGATTACATGAGAATCTCAGCTTTCATTTGAAATAAAAAGAAAGTTTTTTAGCACTCAGTGTTGCAGAGAAAAGCATGAACATGTGACCCAGGTGTACCTGAAATGTTCAGAAACTAGAAGACATAATTTGGAGTAGGAGAATGGGGTTGGCAATACTAGTTACATGTGTTTGGTTTCACAATTTTTGTTCATTTCAAGTGTTGAGAGTTAAATGACTAGAAAGGATATCATACTAAAACCTCATTCTCTCTCTCTCTCTCTTTTTTTTTTTTAGAGAATGAGGAGTTTCGAAACGTACATTGTCATGTGACTGGATCACATGGGGAAGCGCTTTATTACAGACATCAGTTCCATGGTGTTAATTTGAAATGCCTTAATGGCAGGCAAAAACCAGTCATTTCATTTTTGTAAATTGCAGATTTTATCACAGAGTAACAAATGTTGCTGTAATTAGACTTCTGTTTATATATATATGTGTATATATATGCATATATATATATATATATATATTCTTTACTTTTTTTGTATTGGTAACCAGGCTCGCACATGGGGTCTGCTGCTAAGTTGCAAACCACACAATAAAGGAAAAATGTACTTGTCATGTTTAGAAAAATGTTAACCACAAAAGGCCGTTTTTCTTTTCTTTTTGCTTTTTAATTGTAAATAAATAATGTTATGTATCAGTGTGCCTGAACCTTGCATACCCTTCTAATATTGCCCACAAGCCCTCAGAGAGGCTAACTGTGATGATGACACTTTGGTACAATTTAGATGTCTATTTGGTGGCTCCTGTTAAGATGCATCAGTGTAAAATGTTACTGTACTCACTGTTTCATTGTAATTGTGTATTGTGAAAAATATACATTTGGAAGGCATGGGATTGCCAGTACCACAAAAACTGTGTTGTACATAATGTATAGATTTTAAATGGGGAAATAATGAGTATCTGTGAATAATGAAATGTCTTTTTTGATAATCTTGAATGGCAAATAACCCGATAGCCTGCATACCAGAAGACATCTGTGATTGTTCTATTACTTGAATAGTCCTACAGTCTTTTTTTTAATGTTTACAATTATCCAGTTTTAGAAGAGAGACTTTAATGCCATTGCCTGGTTACTTGTTTTATGCTGTAATCTAGTTTATTTTATGTAAAATGTATATTGAATGCTTTCATTTTTATACCTGCCTTAAATAATTTGGCAATCAGAATAAAAAAAAAGTTGTTTTTGTATTTTTTGGCGTCCGTCTCACCTTGCTTTCCTCTGCCCAGCTTAGAAAGAAGGTGTGTCCTAAATACCAATAGGTATGTTTGGCAGAGTCTGGGGGCACCAAATAGCTGCTAGTGTCTCCAGAAGAATTTTGGCTTGGCTCCTGGGCAGTACCCCCCAGTTTGGCCATTATACTATCTTTGAAATGAATCCACACACTCCATACCCAACTTGTACCTTTTTCACCAGGCCCCTTCTCCCTTTTTGGCACATAAGGCCTGAGCCACAACTGTGGTTAAAGGAGGTCTTTCCATTGATTTCAGTATTTGGATCAGGTTCCTAGCACCCAGGAGTGATTTTTCTAATTGATACTTACGCTACTAATACTGTCAGCTGAAAAATGACTTGCTGTGTGCACTAGAAACACTGGCTAAACTTTGCCCTGGATTTAACCTGTGCAGCCCCACTGTGTGGAGTTGATTGGATGTACCTGGGACAAAATTAGCCCTTCTTTGTTTTAAATATTCCTATTCATACTACTTGAGAACAGACAGTCTTGTACATCTTACTGCCTTCTCTGATAGTTTGTTCCACTGCAGTAAGTAGAGTACAAGATGGTGAAAAAAAAGAACACCAGTTGATGCATGAAAGAAACAGATGGTTAGCCAGGTTATTTCAGGTGTCAGCCTTGTCCTTGATTGCATACCACTGAAACATTCATCAGCAAATACAGGGGGTTTTGAACTCTCATTCTCTATTCTGATGACAACATGCACTGCTAGAGGTCAGAGCTTGTGAATGAAGTGAGTACCATTTCTCTTGCTTAGTGGATACTAAATGCACAAGGGTGAATTAAAGATTCCCAATAGACAAGCATACTTGAATTTGTTATATTACTTTGATGAATCTGCCATTAATGTTGCTATAATTGTTTTACTTTTATGGACATAAAATCGGCCCCCTTAGTGGCTAGTAATAAGGTTTATTGATTTTACTATACATTATTCATCTCTGGGCTGCTCTTATCATCTGGTCCTGAACACATGGAAGGATTGCAGTGATGACACAGTTCAAATTAACTTAAGAAATGGGGGGAAAGGGTGTATTCTTTGGGGCTGGAGGGGAAGAGGATATCAAGTACAGAATTCTTGACCACTTAATAAGTGTCCTAATATTAACATTTCAATTGCTTTGTCTTGAAATGTGGCATAGATTTGCACTTTAACACTTTGCCTTTAACACTTCTAAGCTAAACAGACTTTATACATTCACACTAATGGTGATTCTGATTTAGTGTGGCTTAAGAATGAGTGTCCATATGTAACCTGAATGAATTACTGTGACTGACAGAAGTAAGCAGCAGTTTAAAAAATGATTAATGCCAGAGTTTCATTACATTTTTTAGGCTTTAAGAGAGGCTAGTAGCCAAAGTCATTCATTGGTTTCCTCCACGGACAATCTGTTCCTCTGTCACTGTGGCTTTCCATTGGCTTTAACAGTTTGAGGAACTAACAGCCTACATATTTTGCAATTGTGAACTACTAGAAGGAGTACGCATGGCTGACATCTTTGAAAGCCAGAAAGTGGCCATATTGCCAAGTGTCAGGAGACAGGCACAATACACACTTCTGAGTCAGTTATATGAAGGCCGAGTCTCCAAAGAAGCAGTGAAGAGAGGAGATAAATATGGGGAAAGAGTTGCCACCCTAAGACTGTTTGAATGCGAGAGAAGCTGACCCTCCTTGTTAAGCCATCTCTTCACTGGTGGTCTTTGTCTCTCAGGGTGCGTCTACATAGCAAAGAAATCCTACAGCTGGCTCACGCGGCCTAAGAGGCTGTTTAATTTCATTGTAAACTTCTGGGCTCCAGCTGGAGCCCAGGCTGTAGGACCCTGCAAAGTAAGAGGGGGCTCCAACCCAAATCTAGATGTCTACAAAGCAATGAAATTCCCTACAGCCCAAGCCCCCTCAGCCATTCTAACATGAATCCCCTGATACTTCAGAGGGGCCTCTCAGGCAATGTGGTGTACAGAAACAGGGATAGTCCTGCCCTTTCTGCCTCTAGAGAAATGCATCTCACTCTGCTCCCTCCAGCAGCAACAAACACCTGCTCCATTCCATGTCTTCTCCATCTTTCTCCAGGGTGATTGATGTACCCAGAGGTAGGTGCTGCCTTTGCTCTTCAGCATGATTTGCATCCAAGTGTATATGCTTGGTCCTGACAACCCCTTCATGTTCTGGAACCTGTGGAGGAAACAAAGCAATATATCAAGGCTTCCCAGTTTGTTTCTTCATGCTCCTTGGTGCTCTGTTGGAGAGTACACCACAAAGGACCAGAAAGCTCCAGAAGAGCAGCTGTTAATATGACTACAGGTGTACAGACAATTTCAACATCTAAATCTGTAGTTCTTCATTGTCCCTCAGCCCTTCCACTAATCTATTGATGGACCACAGACTTCTGCCCTTAGTTCCCCTCCTCTTCTTTTCTAAATGGACTTTCCTCTACTAACATCCATTCCCAGAGATTAAATTAGGGAAAGCTCTCCCTCCTATGCTAAAGGAACTTCTTCCTCTCTCTGGCTTGGGGAAATAGTACCTGTTCCCTCTTGTTTCAGCCTATTTTAACCACAGTTTCTTTGTGTGATGTTACCATATGTATTTCCCTACCTTGGCCTCTTATTCTACAGCTCCAGAACATCTCTCATCTGTTTCCTGCTGGAGGCCCTATTGTCTTCTGTGAATCAAGACTTAAAAAATGGATGAGACACCAATGTGTAATCTGGTCCTTTTTTTGCTGACCCCACCAGTACAAAGGGTCTGTTAAAGCCAGCAGAACCAATTTATTGGAAAGTCTGCCTGGTATCAAGGGTTCCCTAGAACTTGTATAGCTGATTCTATGCCAGTCCCTCCAGGTATTTAAAATACTGGTTTGTTTGCAGTAGAATCACTAGTCTTTGGAAATTCCTAGGTGGCATATCAACCCTTGGAAGCTATAGCCATTCAGTATAGATAAGGGCAACCCTGAATCCTTGTTAAAATGTGCCAGGGATGGGAATGGCATAATATCGAGACCCGTGACTGGGGAGCAGCGCAGAACTCTTTCATGACTCCCTAATTTTCATGGCACCCAATAGCAACTGGGCATAGCAGAGAATCTAACTGCATTAACTTCATTATTCCTCTCCTTCCTGTCTTTTCTCTGTCACTACTGATGTCTACTGCCCTTCATCTCCCTGACTCAAAATCTTAAAGTAATCTTCACCTTTTTTCTTCCTCTTCCCTCCCACGATCTCCAGACAATAAGTCTTCCAGCTTCTTCCTCTTTTGTATCGCCAAAACCCACTTTTTCCTCACTATTGTCACTGCTAAAACTGTATGTGTGCGCCTTGGTTATTTCTCCTTTTGATTACTTCATCTTTCTCCTTTCTGGCCTCTTCTATTGTTACCTCTGCTTTCCAGTCTATTCATAACTTCCTCTTCTGCCACATTGGCTTCACCTCGCCCACACTTTTCATTGATTTCCTGTCTCCTACTGCATCAAATTCAAGTTGCCTATCATCATCTGCAAGACTCTAGAGTATTTCAAGCAGGCATGGATTTCCCCCAATCCACCTCTCTCTCTCTCTCTCCGTGCTGTCTTATCCCCTTGCTCTACCCATCTCTAGTTTTCATTGCATTCTTAGCTTCAACGCTTTTACTCTAATGGCTCTTTTGCCTCTAAAATGCCTTTCTTCTAAGATTCCATCTTTCCTTTTTCTGCATCGTTCGCTGTGTATATTTGTCTTTAGGCTCAGCTCTTTGGGACAGGGAACTTGTCTCTTTGTTTTTGTAGCATATTTTTGTGCTTTTATCTTTTCACTAGATAACACAGTATGTTTATGATTACATTGGATAGAACAATTACTACTTCTTTATACTTGATACTTTTTAAAAAAGTTTAAAAGCTTGTTGAATCTGTCCTGTCCCTTTCAAAACTTGGGGAAGAAGTCACTTCTAGCCTTGAATTTTAAAGGAGTATCATTTCTTAGCCAGGAGAATTGGACACTTAGTCATGGTTTATTAATCTGTAATCTGTTGTTCTTTAGTTTTTACAAAAAGATTGCTGTTCTTCTTTTTCTCCAGTTTCATCCCTTGGTAAATTCAGTATTCTGTATTAACAAATTTGATGCAATAACCCTTAACTACATTTTCCTCAGACTTGATAATTTCTCTTTAAAGAGGTCATCGTGTGCTAGATTCCCCAACATTTCACTCAAATTCACAATCTGAATTCTTACCTTGGATTGCCATACATGTTAACAACGCTGTCACGCACCACCCCCCACCCGGTTATGTGGGGTCGGGGCACTCACGTTAACGTCACAGAGGCCCTACTCCTAGATTTAGTCTCGGCCCGCGGGTTCTAGGGGCTGGGCGTGCTCGTGTACAAGGGCCGAGCCCGAAGCATGGTAGCCCATTCCCCTTCGGGCCGACCGCCTCTCTTACGACCACTTTCGGTAATGGGGTTTATAGTCCATGCCCGCACAGGGCGTCCTTACCCCCTCCGACTCTCTTCCCCAGTTCCCTGGAGGGTAACCCCTCCCCAGGTTCAGTCTGCCAAGTCTTCGCGTTAGTTAGTTTGGGATAGGTAGGGGAGCTCGGGCCCTCCCACGCTCCTAAATTCCAGCCCCAGGACCCTTAGAGTGAGGCCCCAAGGCCCTTACCCGAATGGTGAGTCATACCAGGTTCACTCACCACCCCTCTCGGGGGGGGGGGGGGGGGCTTCTTGCCGTCCATTCCGGCGTCCCCCCGTCCTGGGCCTCCTTCCTACGTAGGTTATATGCTCCTCCTTCCGGCGCCCTGCCCAGGCGACGACAGAGTCCGCCCCGTCATCCACGGTTGTGGTCTTCCCCTGGGCACTGGTGTCTGGGGGCCAGTCTCGCTGGTCGTCTCTGGCCGGGCCCCAATGTCCCCAGCAGCTTCCGTGGGGGCCCCGGCATCTTTGGCCGCTTCCCCTGCAGCCCCAGCGTCTCTGGCTGCTTCGCCAGCAGCCCCGGCATCTCTGGCCGCTTCGCCCCCTGCCAGCTGAGCCGGCGCTGTTTTTAAGCATCGCGCCCGGCTTAGGCCGCACGCGCAGCAGCGTTGGAAGGGGCCGCGCTGGTCTCCCTCCGGGCCAGGAGCTATCGGCGCACCCCAGCTCACAAGGCGGGGACAGGCTGACCCCGTCACAAACACATACTATACTTTTCAAATAAAAATGTGTGTTGGTAATGCACAGTATCTTGCTGAGATAAGAATTATGATTGTGCAGTTGTACGTGTTCTGGAAGAATTGTTTGAATGCTGTGGTTTGCTGTATAGTGGAATTGAAAAGAAATGTAGGTTGGAAGAGAATTTGGGTATATCTAGGTAGCATGATGTCTAGGTGTAAAGCATATGAACTGAGGTTGGATTGGATGATAATGTAGCCTTGACTATATTTGATTTTAGTGTCTCCATCGCTAAGAAATGCACTTGAGCAGCCATAATTCTAAGTTAAAATAGTTTTTGTGTGTTTGTTGGAGCCTTTATATATTTCAGTTGCTTGTTAACCAGCAACCTAAAATGACTGCATCAGACAGAGAAGGATGATTCTAGGTAAGTAGAATAAACTACCTATGTTAGTTTAATGTAGAGAAAACCAGTGTATTTCATTGCGCCTATCTTTATTCTTTTTCATTTTATTTCAATACAGGATATGAAATTATTGCAGATATGTATTTTCACTAAGCTTTAGGAAAATGGGGTGCCCTGTTATCTGTTCATCCTCTAATTGCTCATTCCAGCTTTGAACCATTCCCTTGATTCGCTTTACGACTTACATTGGCTCTAATGAGAGCAGGGAATGACCCTCTTTTGTGCATCCAATGTTTAAAAATTGAATCTCCTTCATTAGGGAAGAACTACATTGTTCACTTTCTTATCTGACTCTTTAATGACCATTGATACACACAGAAAGCCAACATCAGCTGAAGTTACACATGTGTCATGATTGGATGCTAGATCCCATTAAAATTCTCAAGATGGTTGATAGTAATTTTTATGCAGAATACTCTAAATAATTCAACATCAGTGGCAACTCTGAAATGTCTTAGCTGGTCTGATATATTAGCAAATGTTAGGAGTTATCAAAGATAATTATTATGTATAGACTAACAGTGTTAATCACTCAGAAAACTTATTTCCAGCACCATATTATATAAATGTGCACTGGAACTTTCAGAAGTAGCTTTTATTACAGGTGAATGAAACTTTAGGCACAAATCTAATACATGCATTTCAATTTTAGTGAATTCATATATATAGTCCTTTCAACATCATTTTCAAGCTTTTTTGAATTATATAACATTGTGCCTTAATGGCATGATTTCCATTATTTGAGTTTGCTGATGCTAGAATAGTGCTTATTTATTGCTTTCTGTGTGGTTTTACAATATATGTTCATGAAACTAAATGGCATAGCAATTCCTGTTAAAGAACCATCAGGAAACAAAGACTCTCTGAAAACCAATTTAAATCCTGAAAAAAAAATTAGGTTTAACAATTGTTTTTGTGAAATGTACAGTAAGTGATTTCTGCTTCTCTTTTATGATTTGTGAACAGGGTTGTACAGATTCTTTTACCATGGGTCTATTCTCAAGCTACCTTTCTAACAGAAGGATGTATGTATTGCTAGTAACCTCTATAAATTCACTGCAGGTTATGTGCTTCAACAACACACTTAGCTAATGCTACTCAAGAAAATAAGTACAAAAGGAAAAAAATAATGTTGTCTTTATGTACTTTAAATAAAATGCATCTTGAATAGTAAACATGAAATGCTGTATAAACACATCCTGGAATTCTCTGGTTGAAAAATCTGCTGAACTGGTAAGGAGCTGCTATGTAAATTCAGAATTTCTGTTTATTTTCAGCTTCTTATTAGTGTGATACTGTAAGTGTCTGGATACTATTATTTACCTAGGCTTGATGGTTAGCACACCCAGCTACAGAAGGGTAATCTTACTAAGGGTAGAAGTAACTCTTGGGGCTAATGTCTTTTCTTTTGTATGGACCACTAAAAATCAGAGAAATTTTGTATTTGAATTCAATGGGAGCTGGAGCATGCTTAGCATTGCTAACCTTCCAGGATTGTCCTGGAGTCTCCAGGAATTAAAGATTACTCTTTAATTAAAGATTATGTCGTATGATGAAACCTCAAGAAATATAGCCAACCAAAACTGGCATCCCTAATTTTATGCTCTTTATGTACTTTAAAGTACTCAGATTTTCGGGTACTGGATCACACTGACAGCATTGTTGAACGTCATTGCTTGTCTAGGGGCAGCTCGCTAAGAAAATAACTGGTTAACTTGTTTCTTGACGAGCTGGTTGGGGGGACCTTGGCCCCAACTCCTCTTTGCTCTCATTGGGATGCTTTGTTTCTTAAATTGCAGTGGGATATAGCAGATCCTAGGTCAGAAGGGTGGGGGAAGCAGGGATTATGGTTGTATTTATTCATTGCACATGGGTGGAGGAAGGAGGCTTTTTGTATTCTTGCCTTGCCTGTCTCTTGTGCAGCTGAGCCTAAATGAGTAAATCTTTAAGTAATGCTGGACCATATGATGCCATTGATTTTTAAACAGAACTCCCCAATGAAAAGATTGCTTAGCAATCAATGGTGTGAGAAGCCTCTTCCCTCCGTATATTGTAATATATCAATGCTTATTCTCACCTCCAGTATCTGTTATGCAAATTCAGCCTCGTCCCACTTCAAAATGAGTTGCCTAGGTCTATGGTTTTCTTTATCAGAGATGGATATTTGTTTGCTGGATCCTCAGATTGTGTAAATGGCTGTAGCTCCATCTACGTCAGCCAAGGATCTAATCCAGTGTTTGGCGTAGTAATTAATTGCTCTAAAGAGAAAATTCCTGCTGAACCATCCTAATATAATTAGTTGGAAGTCACTGAAAATAATAGGTCAAACTCTGCTGTTTAATGGAGTAAGAACTGGTGTAACTAGGGGCTGGTCAACTTAAGTTATGCTACTTCAGTTGCATAACTGACGCAACCAAAGTTGATGTAATTTACATCAATGTACAGCGGCGTCCACATCACACTGAGCCACTCTCTTGCTACTTACCTTATGCTTCTCAGGGAGCAGGAGTACAGAAGTTGACAAGAGCGCTCCGCCATCAACACAGCAGGCCTTCATCACATCCACTAAATTGACACTCCTGCGTTGATTGCAGCAGTACCAATTTAGCTAGCCATGTACTTAGATATGAATTTGGATCACTGAAATAAGATAATCAGTTATTAGTATACTTTCTGACTATGTCAACACATAATTGACCTTATTCTGAAATAACAAAGAGCGTGTCTACACAGCAAGCCATTATTTCGAAATAATGGCAAGCTGGAGGACTTCTTACTCCAACTCCTGTAACCTTCATTTCACAAGGGGTAAGGGAAGTCAAAGGAAGAGTTTTTTCCTTAGATTTCCTACTGTGTAGAACGCACTCTACCTCCCTACCTTCAGCACCAAAAGCCGAATTAAGCTATTTCGACTTCAGCTACACAATTGACATTGCTGAAATTGCAAAGCTTAATTCGAGTTTTGCCCTGCTGTGTAGACATACCCTCAGGAGTCAAAAGCCAGATTTTCAGCTAACTTTGTTCCCCTTGTTGTATACTAAGTCCCCATTATAGAGATCTAGATATCTAGTTTTATATGATTAAATATTTTGCATGTAAAATTGGATTATGTGGATGCAGCTGATACAGAAACAGATTTTGCAGGTGCCATTTGGGCAAACATATATGTAAATTTAGCCCTTGCATGTTTGTTCAGGGGCTACATAATGTAAAGTGCCTTCCAATTAAAATGGCTCACATATTCCCTGGAGTTTCAGTCCTGTATATTGCAAATGTATTTAGCTGTGAGATTTAGATGTCCTTGTTACATATACACATAGATAAAGGGAGAGACTGCATTTTAAAAAAATCTACAACCATGCTTTTTTTAACTTTCGATTGCCAACAAGTAAAAATGAATTTGTCTACAGTTTAATTATAAGCTAGTTAAGATACAAAAGAGAACAAAGAGTTATTTTCAAAAGCCATTGGTAGTTACAACATATTGGTTTCATTATCTAAAGTTCAGTCACAACAAGGACAAAAAAATCTCTCTTGTGTACACTGAAGTGCTTTTCATTTTTGAAAAAAAAAATCAATAGCATATTCACACTAATATTTGCTTGCATAAAATATTGACCAAAGTCACATTGGGTTTTACATAAAGACTTGAAAGCAATCTCGATTATCTGAAAGGTTCTAATTGGTCTTTTTATTATTATTATTTTTTGCAACCTGAAAGAGTAATGAAAGGACAACTAAAAAAAAGCATAACTATATAGTTATTTTATAACTGGCACTAACAAATTTTGCCAATTACCATGTCTGTTCTGTAAGCAATGAATGTGTGGTTCCCAATTAATCTAGTGTACCTCCAGGCAAGGTCTAAATCAGCTGTATACAGCTAAAGCAATTTGCACACAGCTACAAGCAAATTGGAAAATAAGTGTTTCACACTACTGCCTATCTTTTCAAGCCAAGTACACAATCAGTGTTCTGGCAGCAGCCCTTCATCATGTTATTTGCAGCTATCAATTTTAATTATAACAATTATTGATTAGTTGGGAAAGTGAATAATCTAATGTTCAGATGTGGTTGGTGCGGCTGCAGGGATCTTTTGTCTTTTTATGGATAGGTCCATTCAGTGTTAAGAAATATCAGCCAGAGAACTTCTGTATCATGCCAGTGAGTTTACATAGCTGTAACTGAGGCTGTGCCAGTGGGTTTTACACCGAACCACTATTTTTTAGAATTTTAAAACTGTGTGGCAAAAATCTGATATAAACTGAATCATGGCATGTAAGGGAGCAATCCACAAATTTAGGCCCACATTTCCAAACATAGGGGCCTAAAGCTATGCTCCTGCATTCATATGAAAGCACCCAAATAAATAATTGGCTCCAAAATTGATGCTGAGCACTCACAGCTCCAATTTCCTATTTTGATAATTTATCTAATTTTAGGTACCAGCTATTTGTTCTTTTGGCTTGATCCTTCAGTTAAAATAGGAAAGAATTAGCCAACCCTTGCTTAAAAGTGCAAGGGCATGAGAGAATTACTTCAATTCAATTTAATAAGCAAGATATAACAAAACCTTCAAACTCGAGCTAGATCTCAGCCAACACACTTGTGTCTAAACTCTTCCAAAGTCTTGGTTCCTGTATTTTGGTGTAAGGCCATCTCTCTCATCCTCTTTGCCATGTTGCTGAAGATTTTTTTTTTTTTTTTGTACATTTTACTTTGGTTTGTGTCATTCAAAATATTGAGCTGATGTTAACTTTAACACAAGGAAGGTGTGCAGGGATATGCTAAACTGTCTGCTTCCGCCAAGGCAGAGATGTTAGCATTGCCATGAGGTCACCAGTAGGAAAGGAATGGCAAGGGGAACAGGGAGAGAGAAAGCAGGCCAGGCTTGCAGGGGAAGATGGCCCTAGTTAGCTGGGAAGCATGTCCAAGGGAGGCAAGCATTGGGAGAGTTCGTGGTGGCCAAATATCAGACTAGCAAATAGATGGGACCAGAAGGAGAAAGGCATGTGACTTCAGGTTCTCAGGGGCTAACTGCTCACTTTGCGGAAACAGTGTTTGAAATTGGCTTTCTCAAATGGCACGATGGGTGCCAGGGATGGGATTTGTCAGCATTGATCAAGTATCTGCACCACACACACCCTCTCCCCCAGACAGCCCTGAGAGCCACTCAGAGCACACTATGCGATGCTCCAGCAGCAATTTAAAGGGCCCAGAGCTCCAGCTGCCTCCACTTCAGCAATGGCACCTCTGATGGCTGGGAACTCTGGGACCTTTTGAATTGCTGGGCCCCAGTGCAGTTGCCCCTTTTCCTTCCTCCCCCATCTGTAGGCCTGACACTGGTGAACCCACTGAGTGTACAGCTCAATGAGGAAAAACTTGGGTTTGAGGAAGCAGTGCATGGCAGTACACATAGTCATGCAGAGGTATGTGAGCAAAATGAAAAATGCCTCTGAGATACAGTATTGGGTACTCTGCCCACTTCTGGAAGTGGAATGACTATCTGGGAGTCCACAAACATGTTCAGTGCCAGGCCCACAAAATGTTATCCGGTCCTGTGAGATGAAAGTTTGAGAGGATGATCTGTATCTTTACACACATACATTATGTCACCTGGCAATATTTTTCCCCATGCACATTTTCCCTTCTCTTAGGCAGAATAGATCACATGAGAGTCTTATACACGTGCACACATAGCTAATTTCATCCAGAATGCAGGCTGACATTTGTGCTGCATTTGTAGCATGCGTTTGTGCGTGGCAAGAAATTATGTCTGTCTAAAGACACCAACCAGAATTTGGTCCATTAAATAATAAAAGTTTCAAATGTTACAGCCAATATTTTAGCCATGCATCTGAATATTTACCTTTACATTTATATATTTCAGAGATCCTAATCAGACTCCTATAGAATGTCTCATCCTGGCTGTGTGTAGATATTGGTACTATTAATACAAGACAACTTGAAGCTAATCTGGACAATGAGAAAAATAAGACAAGCATAGGCTGTCCTTGACAGTATTATTGCTAAAACTGACCTAGTCTGATTAATATATTCATTTCACAAAGACTTACGTCTCTCACACAGTTTTTGTTAGGTGATATTGCATCTGTAAAGATTTCCTTTGAAAATGAGGAGAAAATTAGATTGGAGGCAAATTTGCTTGAATGAAGCCCCATTATAAAGTTTAATTTTAGATTTCATTTCATGGTTAGGGATATTTTAAAAATATTGTGTTCAGATTTGTGAGTAAGTCTGCATAATTTATCCTAAACTGCCATCAAGTTTTGGATATTTTCACACAGCTGAATTTCAAGTTATATTTTCAAGAAGCACATGTTGTAGTAATTTACTTTTTCACTGTGGCGGCTGATGTAATTTTGTTGGTGTTGGTAGTGTATTGGTGGGGTTTATTGGTGTTATATTGGTGTGGTTTAAAAGAATCTCATTACCAGGTACAATTTTTTTTGATGTGGGAGAAGGACATTCATACAAATCAATGCTGCAGTAGAATAAGGAAGGGATTACTCCCATTTGAGAGACGATACTATGTGATTTGCAATCCTTAATGGAAATTCTAACCCAGGAAGGCCAGTTTTACAATAAGGTCTTGTCTCATGAAAACAAAAAGTGTAGTTTTTAATACAAGCCTACTGTAGGCAAAGGAAGGTGTAGTTTTTCAAAGTAAGCCCTAGGCTTCCTCCTTAGGTTTACCTCATGATGTTTCTAGGAATGAGTGTATATTGTCCATCATCAATTGAGTGTATAAGATAGGTTGTCCCTTAGTAGATATAAAATCCATCAGAGAAATATTTGTTATTCTGATTTCACTTCTCATGGGTATGCCAGCTCATCTCTACTGGTGTTGTTGATGTCCTGTGTTGTGTTCTAGATAGATTAATTAATCCAGGCTAACATTGTATCAGACACCATCAGGTTGTTGAGGGACATCTATGTCAAAATACACCTGTTATCCTCATGTAAACATGATCTAGGTCTCCAGTACATTTCCCTGACTAGTCTCCCTCCTCTGGATATCATTGCTCAGCATGACATGAATGAAGGGATACTTGGGAACAGTGATTGTTTGTTTTTTGCATCCACTCCAATCTCCCATCAGGCACACCTGCTACCACTGCAGACCCTAAAGTTAATGACATTGCAATGTATACGTCACAACTGTGAAAAGGGGATGGAGTGGGGTGGAGAGGGGGAAATGACCAGCAGGAAGTTATAAGAAAATGTAGAATAAAGATTGTAAATTTTCCTATTTTATATAGTACTTTCTTACCCCTTTCTGTTGGTTGCTTTTCCTACTATGATCCCACCCATCTATCCTCTGAGCATATAAATTACACAGATTTATATTCACAATGCCAGAGGCTCTTCTGTCCCTTAATCAGTTCAAATCCAGAGTAAAGGCAGTGGAGTCAACACAAGTACACTGGTGTGAGGGTATGTCTACACTACAGAGACTATAGCGCTATAGCTATGCCAGCATAATCCTGTAAAGTAGATGAAGACTACACCTATGTGGGGAGGAGGGAAAACAGTGAGTTCATCATTGTAGAAAGAAGGTAGAAGAATCATTTTACCACCATAGCTGCAACTACACTGGGAGTTAGATCACCAAAGATATTTCTATCAGACTCATGACTATAGATTTTTTCACACCCCTGAGCACATCCCAGCCTAACTTTGAAGTGCAGACCAGACCTATGTATCAGAAGAATTTGGCCAAACAAATCAAATTCAGGCTTTTTGCCATTCCTATAAAAATTAACAGGAGTTTCTCCTACTTATGCCAGAACTGCCTTTGCCTTTTAAAAAGATAGACAAACAAATAAAGTGAATGTTGCTGTGAAATCTTATCACTGCGGCTGGTATGCAACAGCTGGCACTCCTAAATGCCAGAACTATTCCCCATTAAAATTTGATTTGCTATCAATGAGGCAAGAGCGCACACAAATGCCATTCTAATAAGCCCTTGAAAAGTGTTCTATTTTAAATTCAAACCCACTTACCATGTTTGCTATCTACCATGTTGGGGTGCCAAGTTTTAATTTAAGATTTCACTGGAAACGCTGGGTTCTGAATACCAGGCCCTTATGCAATAACTGGAAAGCCAGGAAAAGCATGTTTGTGTCATGCACTTCAAACCTGAGTCATGGCACAATCACCAGGAGTTCAGAAACACTGTACAATGAAGCACTGAACCTTGGTGCATGAATGACCTGCTTTAACTAAAGGAAAGAATGCATGTGAGCAAAGGAAGTAAAGATGATCTCATTCATGGACCTTTCTCCCATTTATGTGAAGGGAGTTGGTCTCCACAGAACAGCATATCTTTCTCTTGGCCACACAGGGTAATCTGCTTCATTTTCCTCAGCCTTAACCTTTGCCTTTTCCTTGGATTGGCATGTGAGACAATGCCAAGGGCTTTGAACTGTTACTTTATATTTTAGTTAAAACAGTGAGGAGGTGTGGGGTGAAAAATGTTTCCACAACTAAAGAGTACCTTGAGTACACCAGATCTTTTTGAAATTATTATATGTGATTTGTAAAACTGGACAAAAGAATACACAGCATTTTCAAATTCAGGATTCAACTGTAGCAGCATTAGCTTAAGTCTAAGTTACCCCATTTCTAAGTTTCCCCATTTAAATTAATGATAAAAATAGCTTCTAAATAATAAAAGTCCCTAAGGCAAAACTTTCAACTTATGATACTACAGGGTAATTTAATTCCCTTTGAAACAGTTCTTCCCTATGGGTATGTCTACACTACAAAGTTAATTCGAACTAACAGCCGTTAGTTCGAATTAACTTTCATAGGCGCTACACATACAAACCACTAGTTCGAACTTAATTCGAACTAGCGGAGCACTTAATTCAAACTAGGTAAACCTCATTCTACGAGGACTAACGCCTAGTTCAAATTAAGTAGTTCGAATTAAGGGCTGTGTAGCCATTTAATTTGAACTAGTTGGAGGCTAGCCCTTCCCAGCTTGCCCTGGTGGCCACTCTGGGCCAAACCAGGGAAACTCTTCTGCCCCCCTCCCGGCCCCGGAGCCCTTAAAAGGGAACGGTCTGGCTACAGTGCTTGTGCCAGCTGCAAGCCTGCCAGCACCCAGCCAGCAGACCCTGCACCTGGCACGGCATGAGCCAGCCACCCGCTGCCACCCAGCCCTCCGCCTCTTCCCAGGACCAGGCTGGCGGCTCCCAGGAGGCTGCCCGGGGCAGCAAGAGGCGGGCGCCCGCCTGGTCTAGTGCAGAGATCGTGGACCTCATCGAGGTTTGGGGGGAAGCCTCCAACGTCCATGATCTCCGCACTAGCCACAGGAACGCGGCCGTCTACAGCCGCATGGCTGCCAGCCTGGCCACCAGAGGCCACGTGCGGACCCGGGAGCAGGTTCGCTGCAAAATTAAGGCCCTGAGGCAGTCCTACTCCAGGACCTCCCAGCCAGGGGCCGACCCGGAGGCCTGCCCCCACTTTGAGGCCCTGGACCGCATCCTGGGGGCTCACACAGTCCATGCCCCCCGGGTGGTGATCGACCCCGGGGCAGAGGGACCCATCCCTGACACCGAGGAGGAGGAGGAGGATGCCGAGAGCCAGGAGCCTGCAGGGAGCCTGCCCAGGACCCAGGACCCAGGACCCCGAGGCATCCCACAGAGCACATCGGCTGTGTCGTCCGAGGCCGAGGAGGGCTCCACATGTGAGCGCCATCATGCTCCCCTTATGTGTACGGGGAGGTGCGGGGACAGGGAGCCCAGGGACTATGCGCCTGGGCCTTGCCCACCATGGAGCAGCAGCTGGGTGTCATGCAGGGGCCCCGGCCCGTTCCCCACATGCTGACCTCGCCTTGCACAGGGGGGCTGGGTTTCACCCACTGTGTCCCCAGGGAGAACTGACCACTGCTCTTGTTTCACCACACCTGCAGCACCTGGGACTGCAGGGCGCACCACCCCACCTGCAACAGCCACCCGCACCCGGGCCAGCAGGCGCACCAGGAACCTGGAGGACTACCACCGGCGGCACCTGCGGCTACTGGAGCACCAGCTCCGCACCCAGGACCACTGGGTCCGGGAGGACCTGCGGCTGTGGCAGCGGAGCTTGGAGGCGCTGGAGGAGCAGGGCCGTGCCCTCAGAGGCCACCTCCAGACCCTGGTGGACAGGTTCCTGCCTCCTCCTGCTCCAGCCCCTGCGGCCGCCCCAGCTCTCGCTCCTCCTCCCACCCCTGCTCCCCTTCCCGCTTCCTCCACACCCCCCGTCCCTCCTGCCCCACCCTCCACACCCACTCCCCCCAACGCCCCCGCACCCACAGTGCTGCGAGACGGGAGAGCAGCAGGACCCCCAACCCTGAGCTTTCCCTTCCCTTCCTCCCCTTCCACCCCCTTCCAACTCCCTCCTCCCAGGTTTCCCCCTCCCCTCTCCCACCCACATTCCTCCATCCCCCCACCCCAGCTATGTAGAATAAAAAGAGATTGTTGTTTTCAAAACAGGTGTCTTTATTTAACATTAGGAAGGGGGGTTAGGGAGGGGAAAGGGGAAGGAGGGGAGGGTGGAAGAAGGCCCCAATGGGGCATGCAGGGAGATTTCAGTCTTCCTCCACCAGGAAGGTCTCCCGCAGGGCTTCCCGGATCTGGACGGCCCCCCACTGGGCCTCCCGGATGGCGGCGGTGCGGGGCTGCACGTACTGGCCAGCCATGCGCTCAGCCTCAGCCATCCATGCTGGCAGGAAAGCCTCCCCCTTCCGCTCGCACAAATTGTGCAGCACGCAACATGCTGCCACCACAGGAGGGATATTGTGCTCGGCGAGGTTGAGGCAGGTGAGGAGGCACCTAAATCTGGCTTTCAATCGTCCAAAGGCCCCCTCGACCACAATTAGCTTAGTTCGAATAAAACTAATAACTAATTTTTAAAAAATCTTTTTGGTTTCCTTTGTTTTGCGTAGTCACAGTTATTTGCAAGGAGAATTATTCAAATGAAATGCTATATGGAGAAAAATGATTTTGTTTCTGTATTTCTATTTAACAATTAATAAAAAATGTTTTTATCATGCCTCTCACTAAAGATTGAACTGTTGTGTTGTAGTTGTTACATCTGGGTATGTCTACACTTGCTCCCTAGTTCGAACTAGGGAGGCAAATGAAGCATACCGAGGTTGCAAATCAAGCACAGGATTTAAATATCCCATGCTTGATTAGCATAATTGCGGCCGGTCGCCATTTTAAAATGCCGGTCGCCCGATTTAACTTGCCGCATGTAGACGCGGCAGTTCGATCGGAAACCCTTCCCTCCAATTAACTGGTACTCCTCATGCAATGACTACCGCGTCTACACGTGGCAAGTTAAATAGGGCAACCGGCATTTTAAAATGGCAACTGGCCGTGATTATGCTCATCAAGCACAGGATATTTAAATCCTGCGCTTGATTTGCAACTTTGGTATGCTTCATTTGCCTCCCTAGTTCGAACTAGGGGGCAAGTGTAGACATACCCTCTGATGGCTGAGCAAATTGTCTTTTAAAAGGTGTCTACCTGTTTTGAATTAAGTAAATTAAGTATGACTCTGATAAACTAAGTATTCATAAAACTATCTCAATCCTGCCAGCATGGCACTTGAATCATTATCACATGCAAGTATCTTCAGCTCACATTCTCTCCCCGCTGCCTAAAAAAATTTCCCTGAGTTTTCACTTATCCACAGTACTTGATCTGTAATGAAAGAGATGTTAGGTCTCAAGCAATTAGGTGCTGGGACTTAAGCCTTTTTTAACATTCATTTTAGTTTGATGCAGTAAGCCCAGAGGTGCTGAGGCTATGAGCCACCAAGCCTAGATGAGCAAGGGTGCTCAGCCTTGGCTAGCCCTGGCACAAATTAAGCACTGCTTACCAGTCTACATAGTATAAAAGATGGAACGATCATGTCTATCACTAAGAGAAGAAACGTAATACACAAGAAATACATTAAAGAAATAACCTTGTTCCTTCACATTCATTTTCTTTTACACGATCTAGTTCTTCCTTCAACAAATATTCATTATAAATTTGAGTTGTTTTATGAGACATTTAGATTACTTCATAGAAAATGTATCCAGGTATCAAATCTAACGAGTTAATCAATATTCTGTCTTTTAGTACTCTAAAGGAGCTCTGGGAAGGGATTGCACCTATCAAGACAAAGATCTTAAGCCTAAGGTATAAGGTCAAAGGACTTCTTTAGCCTGGTCTTCACAAATAAAAGTACATAATGGCTGTGTCTAGACTGGCGCGATCTTGCGCCAGAGCTATGCAAATGAGGCTCAGCGTGGAATATCGCCGAGCCTCATTTGCATAACTGATGAGCCGCCATTTTTGCGGAAGAGGCTCTTGCGCAAGACGGAGCTGTCTACACTGCCCCGTCTTGCGCAAGAAAAACCCTCTTGCGCAAAGCTGTTATGCCTGAAAATAATCAGCATAACGGCTTTGTGTAAGAGGGTTTTTCTTGCACAACACAGGGTAGTGTAGACAGCTCCGTCTTGCGCAAGAGCCTCTTCCGCAAAATGGCGGCTCATTAGTTATGCAAATGAGGCTCGGTGATATTCCATGCTGAGCCTCATTTGCATAGCTCTGGCACAAGATCGCGCCAGTCTAGACACAGCCAATGAGTACACTGGCACATACATACACACTATAAAAAAACAAACAAACATATATGAAGATTTACCCCTGGGGAATCAAATTAGAGAAGATATCACACAATATAATCCTAGTCATATTGCTTAATGAACTGGAAGGTTTACCTTGTGATGGTAAACACCATATAAAGACTCATTAAGGATGGAAACATATAAAAAACACAGGGAGAAGGGCAGAGTGGTACCACCAAATCCCCCATTTGTCTTCAAGCAAATAAGTATATTAAAAACATTTAAAATTCCCATATTGTGTTTCTTATCTTCCTCTTCTTCCAGATAGCTTCATGAAGATTTCTGCAGCCTCAGGGATACTGTAGCCTCTGATCAAACTTGCAGTGAGCTAATTAGAAACTGAAGAGCTTACTTGCGCAAGCTTTCCACCACTACAGTACTTACTTTCCTCAGCTCTTGGGTTCCAAACATGAACTGTGCAGAGAATCCTTCTGTGCTCCTTTTAACCCAGCCATGATTGGTCAATTCAGCATCAAGGAGCTTAAACTGAAGATTTGGTTGTAACCACATTTTTTGTTTGTTTGCTTTTAGTTGTGTAAAAAAAAATCTCTTACTGAACTGATCTCTTTTTTCTATTTTGTAAAAATTAAGAAGTCTTTGAATTCTTATGAATGGCATGTAGAATGGTCCCAATCCAATTCTCATTGAAGTCAACATTGCCTTTTTTTATGCCCTGGGACTACATTCTGTTTTTCTGGGTATTTCCCAGAATTTTAGCTTCCAAGTTTTCTACTGTCTCATTCATTCTTATTCATACTTACTTACTTCATACCTGTTTGGTCTGGTGTAAAACCTCTTGCCTCTTTCCTTGACCATTTTTTGTTGCAGAATCATCCTATCCATTTTCTGTTCCTCTGAACTCCTCCTTAGTGTAACTCTAATCTCCTTAAAACTGTCTTTAATAAAGCTTCCATCACTGTAAATTTTGGGGAGGGTCACATCTATTCTCCCTCATAAATGACTGACATTTAAACTTTCAGTTGAGAACTTGTTGATAAATTGTGTAGATTCACCCCAAACTGGTGATTATTCTGCTATCAAATATATCACCAAGACAGAAACAACAGTAAACTTCTGTCTCACCAATTGGTCAACAAAAAGTCCAAACTGCAGTCTCCTTAGGAATCCCAGCCCATGTTTCACCACTGAGGCACTAGCCTTAATAATGAGTGGTTATTGAAACCCAGTTTAATCAAAAAAAGGGGTCATGCTAATCCCAAGAGAGTAGCCACACAGCCAGATCAATTTATAACTCAGATCTTAGGGTATGTCTACTCTACACCATTATTTCGAGTTATCTTAATTTGAAATAGTTAATTCGAATTAAGCTAATTTGAATTAATGCATCTACACACAAAATGCAGTTCGAATTAGCGTTTTGCTATTTCGAAATAGGGCGTCCACACTGAGTGAACTCTAAATTGGAGTTAAGGCTGGCCGGAACCAGTTCCGGCAGGGCACCATGTCAGGACTTAATGTGGGTGGCTGCTGCCTGAGGCTATCTGAGGTCTGTGCTTAAAGGGACCCTACCCCCACTCCGGACAGACAGTTCTCAGGTTTCCCTGCTTGCTTGTCTACTTTGATGAGGGACAGCAAAGCATTTGTGTCTCTACGTGCTCTGCTTGCCCTCACTCGGGTCACCGCAGCACTCTGCCACAGGGAGCCAGAGCTGCCCCTGGGCACTCTGGTGTGTCTTGTGGATGCGTTCCCATCAGCCTGGCTGCACTTTCTGCAGGCTGCCATCCGGGAGGTCCATCGGGAGGCTGTCAGTATCCAGGGGACCCTGTGGGAGAGCTTCCACCCTGAGGAGCACTAACAGTCTCCCTGGTCTGCCCCACTGGGGGCTTGTGCCCCATTCCTCCCTCACGTCTTTCCACTTACCCCTCCCTATCCCCCCTGTCACGTTACTGAATTTGAGGGAAGCAGCCAGAACACTGCTGCACCCTGATTCTATATATGCTATTCATGTAATTGTATAATGTCTGTGTGTGAAGTTATAAGCATGTACTTTATATGAGTACTGAATACTTCTCTGTATGTGGTTGAGCCATGGGCAGAACTCGGCCTATGGACATGCTAATTAGCGAGGCTCTGTGGAACAATAACCCTCAACAGTCCAAGGACACACCTCAAGAATGGGGAATGACACCTAAGGGCTACCAGCAGGGAATACAGGGATAGGCCGCTGGCCAGGTGACCTGCTGCAGTCAAGAAGAGACGGGGAAGAAGGTATAAATATGCCATGTGGCCGACTTGGTACTCAGTTCAGCCATTCATCCCAGAGGCAGCAGTGCAGGAATCGAAGAGCCAGAAGGAGCTGTGGACCCATCCTGATGCTGGATGTTCACCAAAGACTTTTAAGCCAGCAGTTATAACATCTCTGCTGCAAGCCTGCATCGAGAACTGGGAGATTTGATGCATGTAATGTAGGATACCTTAACCACCTTACTCTCATGCTTTTCTTTCTTGTAGTACTAAACCTTTAGGCTGTGTCTAGACTGGCCAGTTTTTCCGGAAAATCAGCCGCTTTTCCGGAAAAACTTGCTAGCTGTCTAGACTGGCCGCTTGAATTTCCGCAAGAACACTGACGATCTCATGTATGATCGTCAGTGTTCTTGCGGAAATACTATGCTGCTCCCATTCGGGCAAAAGCCCTCTTGCGCAAATGCTTTTGCGCGAGAGGGCCAGTGTAGACAACATGGTATTGTTTTGCGCAAAAAAGCCCCAATGGCTAAAATGGCGATCGGGGCTTTCTTGCGCAAAAGCGCATCTAGATTGGCCAGGGATGCTTTTCCGCAAAAAGTGCTTTTGCGGAAAAGCATCCGTGCCAATCTAGACGCTCTTTTCCGCAAATGCTTTCAACGGAAAACTTTTCCGTTAAAAGCATTTGCGGAAAATCGTGCCAGTCTAGACGCAGCCTTAGAGTTTAGATTCTAAAGGATTGGCTCAGCGTGGTTTGTGGGTAAGATCCAGAGTGTATATTGACGGGAGGGGGGTGATGAACCTCTGAGGAAACTGGGGAAAGGAGGCGGGAGACAGGAGGAGAGAGGGTGAGAGAGGGGAGGGGGAAAACTGGAAGGGGGAAGCAAGGGGAGGAAGGGGGAAGGGAAGCTCAGCGCTTAGGGGTGGAGGTCTCGTCGGGCCACATGTCTCCCAGCACGGCGGGTGCGGGGGCCTCGGCGTCCCCGGGGGGATGGGGAGGAGGGTGTGGAGGTTGGGGTGGGGGGGTGTGGAGATTGAGGAGGAGGTTGAGGAGGGAGAGGCGGGAGGGAGAGAAGAAGTGGGAGGAGGAATGGTAGCTGGGGGGGCAGCAGGTGCTGGAGCAGCACGAGGCAGCACGCTCTGCACCAGGGTCTGCAGATGGGTACAGATGGCACAACCCTGGGCAAGCAGCTCCCTCCGGAACTCCCGTTCTTCCTGTGCCCACTGCTCCTTGATGCGGGTCAGGGCTCACACAGCCCCCAGGTGCTGCTCTTGGTACCCCTGCCATGTTGCGGTCGTCCTGGGGAGCCCTCGGGTGCGGGAGGATGTACCGGGCGGGGTGATGTGCCCTGCACATGCAGCTGGTGCGGCTGTGGAGAAAGAAGAGAAAGTGGTCAGTTTTCCCTGGGGACACAGTGGGTGAAGCCCAGCCCCTCTCTGTGAGGTAAGGATTACCGTGCCCTGCACCATCAGAGCCGCTGTGCTTGCACAGAGGCCATGGTCGGAATGTCCGGCTATCCCCGGGAGTGGGAGCTGCCCCAAGACTGCACTCATGCCCCTGTGCTGTGTATAGTGCGGCTGAGGTGGGGGGGAGATGTCCCCTGCCTCTGTGTAGAGGGGGCTTGTGAAAGGAGGGCGTCCTGCTGTGTCCCGCTCCGGGGTCAGGAGCATGTCAGGTCTCTTCACACACATGTGTGGCTATCAGGCCACGGCCCCTGTGTGGCACACAGCTGGAGCCACCTGCCCAGAGGTGGCACGGCACAGGTTGCTGCGTGATCCATGGTAATCAAGGCCCACACGCGCAGTCCCTGGTCTCTCTCCCCACCCCACCCTGGGAAGGGGACAGTGATGGCACTTACATGGTGTGGCCTCCCCAGACGACCCTGGTGACTCCACTGCTGGGACAGCTCGGGGGTCCAGCCGGTGTGGCGGCTCTTCCTCTGCGCCCTGGTCAGGGTCCTCTGGTCCCAGCTCGCTGCCCCCCAGGGTGGCACAGACCGTCCTGCCCCCCAGGATGCGGTCCAGTGCCTCGATGTAGGGGCAGGTGTCTGCCCCTGCTGAGGAGCTGCCCCACGTGACCCTGGCGTACCCCTGCCGCAGCTCTTTAATTTTCAGGCACACCTGCTCCTGGGTGCGCCTGTGGCCTTTCTGGGCCATGGTGGCAGCTACGCGGCCGTAGACAGCAGCGTTCCTCCATCTAGTGCGGAGATCATGGACATTGGGGGTCTGCCCCCAAACCTCAATGAGGTCCATGATCTCCTCACTAGTCCAGGAGGGAGTGCGGCATCTACGACCCCTGGCTGGCTCCTTGGGTGCTGGGGGACTGGGCGGGGGACGGCTGGCTGGCACTGGCTGCCTGGCTCATCGTGGGGCCACTGGGTCAGAGGCAGAGACTGCTGGCAGGCCTGGATCTGGTACATGCAGTCTGGCCAGAGTCTACCCCTTTAAGGGCTCCGGGGCTGCGGGGAGAGGAGAGGAGTTTTCCTGGTTTGGCTCAGAGTGGCCACCAGGGGAAACTGGGAAGGGCTGGAGGCCAGCTAATTCGAAATAAGCTTCTACACAGCGCTTATTTCGAATTAGCTATTTCAAATTTGGCGTTACTCCTCATAGAATGAGGTTTACCAAATTCGAATTAAGCGCCCCACTATTTCGATTTTATTTCGAAATAGCAGTTTGCCTGTATAGACGTTATTAAAGTTAATTCGAAATAACAGTTGTTATTTCTAATTAACTTTGTAGTGTAGACATACCCTTACTGAATAACCATGCTGTTGCTGATCCTTTAGTATCTAAAATCTAAAGGTTCATTTATAAGAGGAAAAAAAAGGGGAGAGAGTGAAAATGGTTCAGGAAATCATATATATGCAAACACTGTAAACGTTTTGAATCAAGTTTTAGCAGCAATGTTACAAACTGCTGACTTGTAAGGTCTCTAGTAACTTCCAAAACATTGGAAGGTCTTCAGGCCATTGATTGAAATGCTCCTTTTATTGTAAATCCATAGTGCAATGATCAGAGCAGGAAAGAGGTAAAAATGGAGACCCTTCCAGGGTCATCCTATATTTTTTTTCTCAGGCGGAGAAAATGCTCTCAGTCTTAGTTTTTGGAAAGCTACAGCACAAGATGGAGTCCAGGGTCAAATGAGCTTTGATGCTTTGATGACTCATAGAAGCAGCCATTACCCATATTTTGACTAAAGCATCAACAGGAAGACTCACCAGGTGGGGACAAGTTTCTTCTGTGGCTTGTTATGTTCTTTAATATGTCATCAGCTTGCACGATGTGCTGGTTAGATTGAATGTAAGCTACTTTGTAGGTGCTACCCCAGGAGCAAACATGTTTGAAATACTGGTACATAGCCAATATCCATAACTTTAGATACAAAGATGATACGGTCTATCAAATGTGATTGCTCTGTTTGTATGCATGTAACTTTTCCAATGATACCGTACATGCTATACTTTGGATAAGATTTGCTGAAATTGTCTAACAGTGGCAATATTAATGATATGACATGTTTCAATCATATAGCATCACACTAGGTCCACCTGAAGAAATTAATAGGCAGCAATTTTAAAACAAAAGGAAACAACTTCTTCATACAATGAACAACTTGTGGAACTTGCTGCTATGAATGCTGTAAGGGCCAAAAGTATGACTGGGCTGAAAAAGGAACTAGGTAAGTTCATGAAGGGGAGCTCCATCAATGTCTATTAGCCAAGATGGTCAAGGCTACAACCCCAGGCATGGGGCATCCCTAAACCTCCTACTGCATGGAACAGTTGAAATTGCTCTGTTCTGTTCATTTCTTCTGAAGCATCTGGCACTGACCACTGTCGGCACTAGAGGAATAACTGGTCTGACCCAGTATGGAAATTTTTTTATTCATACGCTTGTAAGGAATGTTCACTAAATCTATAGGAAAAGATACTCTTTATTGAATGAAAAATGAAAAACCCACAATCGTTATGTTAATTATTCATTGGGGGTTGAATGGCATTCAGTTGCTTTTCCACTTAGAAGACACAAAAAAGCTGACATCTCAGAAACCAATTCTTCTTATGTATTTTCTCTTACAAAGATTATTTACAGTTGATCTAGAATTTAAGGTTTGCCTCCTATATACCCAGTGATTTACAATGCAGCAAAATCAGCCAGTTTACATTTAAGATATTTTCATTCCTTTCTCAGTCTCTCACTAGTGTACTTAACACAGAATGATTAAAAGCTGTGTGTTCTGTTAGACCTGTTATAGTGTTTAAACAAGGAAGTCTGTGTTTGTTTAAGAGAATGGGGAAATGGTTATCTTGACAGATTAGACTGAAAAAACAGTACGGCCACAGTCTAGCACAGATGTCCAAATTTGCCACTTGGCTGGTTTTCTGAGGTACTCTAAACAAAACTTGCATGTGTGTTTGTGCCTTGGCTCTGTTTGACACCTGACAGAGGAATGTGATTAAGAGCTACTGCCAGAGCTTACATGTCTCTTGTGGGCAAATGTTTACAGGACTAAAATTCTTAGAGTCTGTTTAACTGTGTCATAATTAAACTAATGGAGTACAAGGAAATTTCTTTCAGTATCTTAAATACCCTGCTAAGAAGTCATTTCTTCTCCTATTTGAGAGACCAAATGCGCAGAAATCTAAGGAAAGCTCTTCAGAGTTTCCTGAGATTGTTTAGCAGTGCTGCTTCTCCTTTCATTCAGTGGTGGAAAGTGTGGAAATGGAGGGAAAAGGGCCCACATTCTGGTCTCACTGGCAGGCAATTAGAAGCCTAAGGTCTCACTGAAAGTCCATGGGACTTGGGCCTAGATTCTCAAAGGTATTTAGGAGCCTAACTCCCATTTAAATGAGTGGGAATTAGGTGCCAAAATATGTTTGAGGATCTGGACCTAAGTCACTTTTGAAAATAAGTTCCTAAGTTATGTATTAAAAGTCTGCTTGACTGGAAAAGAGAAACTCATCGCATGTGGCAAAACAACGTATCACACCAGCAGAAGAAAGTCATACAAGCAAATCAAGCCTAAACCCAAAAGGAAAATCTGTGACATCAAAAATAAGTGGTGGTAAGGAAAGGCCAAGGAGACTGAGCTTTATGCTGATAAACAAGACTCAACGTGCTTTTTTCAGGCAACAAGGGCCTTTTATGGTCCATACTCTCATGGACCCACACCAATCCAAGCCCAAGGCAGGACAACATATTTTAAGAATAGTGGAGCCATGGAAGCCAGATGGAAGGAGCATTTTGAATTACTCCTGAACCGTGAGTCCACAGTCTCTGATGCCACTATCAAATCTATAACTCAATGACATTAAAGAGAAATGACCCCACCCCTCAAAGAAATAATTCCGCTATATTATCAGCTTTTTTATTATCATCATGTTTTATTATCATATTTGATATTACTTTCATGAGAAAAAGCAATTTTTAAGTCAATGGCAACTTCCCTTCTCTAAAGTCGACCTAGAATTATATGGAGGTTTACTCAGCATTTTTGTGATTAATTAGAATACACAAGTTCCTGGGGCTCCCAGGAACACCTACCACTATAGTGGCAATGGCAGTGGGCAGACCCCAGCTCCCTTTAAATTGCCACCTAAGTCCTGGGCAGCACACTCCAGTCTGGCACCTAATTTCCACTCTTATAATGTGCCAGGTTCACAAAAGAAATCCAGATTGAGTTTAGTAAAGGTATAGTGCAGCCAAGAAGGGAAAAAAATCTGAAACCTTGGAAGTTGCCACAAGACACAGCTGTCACCCATTGGTCAGCTCTGCATGGTAGCTGAGAGAAATTTTCATAAAGTCAAAAAGTGTATGTCTTTCTAGATCACTTTTGAAAATGAGATGTATACTCCTGAGTGACTAGGGTTACCAGATGGTTTAAAAAAAAATACTGGACACACTTGATCTCAGATGGCGGGGGGGACTTAGGATGGGAGGGGAGTGGGGCTGGCTGGGAGGAGGTTGGGGGGAGCACAGCTGGCCAGGGGAGATCGGGGGAGGGGAACTGGACAGTGGGAAGCAGGGCTGGCCGGGAGGGGGTTGGGGGGAACGGGGCTGGCCGGGGGGGGAACCGGCTGGCAGGGAGCAAGGCTGGCCGGGAGGGGCTTGGGGGAGCAGGGCTGGCCGGGAGGGGATCAGGGGGAGCGGAGCTGGCCGGGGGGGAAGAGCGGGGGGAACCGGCTGGTGGGGAGCTGGGCTGGCCCAGGCTCACACAGATCCTGGAGTGCTGCCCATCCCACGCACAGTCCCGGCAGGGTGCACGGACGAATTCCATCCCGCCCCAGCCCCACTCCCACCCTCCTCCTCTCTACTGTGTAGTTGCGTACTGCCTGGCTGGTGGACACTACCAGCCAGGCAGTACACAACTACGTACTTATACTCGTGATAATAATAAAACATACTTAATTAGAAAGTACCGGACATATATATGTCCGGTATTTTCTCAATTTGTTTCCCGGACAGAAAGCTCAAATACTGGACTGTCTGGTTCAAAACCGGACACCTGGCAACCCTATGAGTGACACAAGTGCTTTTGAAATTTTAAACTCCCATGAGTAAGAGTTATGAGATTTTTGCATCCTTTGGTTTCTGTGTAGTATGTGAGGGGAGACAAGGAAGGCAAGGATTCATTGTACCCACTGGGCATAATCCCTCAATTCCTACTTTTGCCTTTAACTATTTCTGTTTCTCAGTGGGAAAAATGCAAGGATCCACTATTTATGATTTACCTAAGAATGGGTCTCTCTTTCTTTTTCTTACCTCTAATACTACAAGTGCTACCAGACAGATATTGTGTGCCACAAACCAGAGAGATATGATAATGGAGATATATTGGAGCTATGTTCAGCAGTTTTTCTACCCATAAGTCAAATTAAATGTGGTATGTCCATCATGGATGTAAGTCACAGGATAATGTGAGAAAGGGACTACTTTTGATGTACAGATAACCCCAGTGGACTATAAAGTCCCTACATGAGTAACTGCATTTCTTCACTGCTGTGAAATTGAACTTGCTGAGGCTAATTGTCCTCAACGATTTAAATGTCCATGGAGTTAATGAAGCATCTGAGTCCCACAGGTATTCTTTTTGTCTGTCCCTTTTACCAATGTGTATAAGAGGCTGTTAAAGATGCTGTGAGGACGCATGGGTTGCAGGATCTTCAGTACAGCCAGTCAGAAAACAGAATGGATTTTTAATAAATATTTTACCGTTGACCCACCCAGGTAACTAGTGTTGATAGTCTGCAACCAGCTGCAGAGATACATAATTGAGCTCTGCTTATTTCATATAGTAGGTGTAGATCATTTATTTACTATGGATATCATCCTTTTGTCATCTATGAGCTGGGCCTGAACATCCTAAAAGGGTGGGGTGAGGGTGCAAAAAACAACCAAACCCAAATAAAATGATTGGGCTGGAATTTGTATTGTTCATTTTTTCTTAGCTTGTGAATAAAGCCATACTATAGGAAGGGAGTGAATTTTGAACTTAAACAGTATATGTTAACTGTGTTGTGATGTGTAGGAACTCCACTTGCTCAGACTGTTCACAGTTTGAAACACATCCAAATTTTTTAAATGAAATGAACACAGGTAAGTCAGGCTGATTTCCCAGAAAAAAACAGGAATGTAAGCAAAAGCTGACATTCTGTGCAGGATAGAAACACCTGGCAAGGTACTAGTGTTTCACTTCTAGACAAAAACACACTTCCTTACGGATGAGGTCACTGACAGGTCACTGGCCTCTTACTGTTTGCACAATGACAGTCCACCTGTTTTGCACATGACTGTCCAGTCACTTGTCTTACATGACTGTCCAGTTCCTTTCAGGACCAGTTGTGTTTTCCTGTGTTATTTAACATGTAATTGTGTGGGTCTAAGAACGAAGGCTGGAAAACTGCAGTAGAATGTTTTTCACTTACCATTGGTAATGAAAGCTAATCATATCTTTGCACCAACCACAATTTTTCAGCACAGCCATTCAATGAATTACAAGAAAGATATATTGTAATTTGCAACCTATATGCAAACTGTCACCCCTAGCAAAACTTGTTATTCACATTGTGCTGTCAGCAAAAGATTTTTTCCTGATTAGAGCATTCTGCTAAAGACTGACATTTTCTAACAGAGAGAATAATACATTCCCATGGAGACTTGGGATTTAACCTTGAAAGAATCAAACATGATTGAGCAGATAGATATCTGTAAACCTGAACATATCTCTAGATAAATGCAGAAAAGGAAAAACGCCTTTTTAAAATAAAATTTTGAGTTATTCTTCTACCAAAATGTCAATAGAGAGATTCAAATCTTAGCTCAAAGGAATGCAGAGTACCTTTGCTGACAGTATTTTTACCCAGAGACTTGCTTTATGATAACAAATATACTATTCAAATTGCCAGCAAAGCTACAATGAATTAACTTAGCACAATTCAAATGGACTTTTGGCATAACATCAATCAATTACACTTTTCATGGTGCTCCTAGGTTAATGTAAAAGAATACAGGACAGTACTATTCATTTTATTTAGCATCCTTCATACAGAGTATCATAAAACACTTTGCAGAGAAAGTGACTCCCAGGTAACATTTAAAGAGAGGAAATGACTCACTCGCTCCAAACAAGGAGAGAGTTTCACACAGATGGGGCAGCACAAAAGACAGAACAACCTCCATCTGTGAAGGTTCACAAAGAAGGGACAATGAGGACTGAACAGGAATACTGGGGAACAGACAGAAAATTAATTTCACTCTGTGTTGTAATAAATTTCTTTTATTATAGCACTGTGGCATCCCCTCAGCACAATGATAGTACAAATAATAATAATTAATACTAATAATGATTGTAAGATGATTTAGTCTGATCTACAAATTAAACCATTTTATAACAAAGTGGAGACACAACTACATCTGTATTTCTAGTTCAGACAAAGCAACAGATGGGTGTAAGGGCCTGGACACCCTTATAGAACCACAACACAATTCTACAGTGATAGTGCTCAAAAGTATAGTGAATAAGTGGCAAGCTATTGTGTTCAAAACAATAAAACTAGAATAATTTTATTAGTGCCTTTCTGAAAACCAGAAAAAGCCTCTTTGAAATTGATTTTGAAGCTAAATTGGATGCTAACAATGGTGACACAATATTATGCCTATTTGTATGTTTGGTTCAGGCTTATATTTGCAAGGATCAGAAATGAAGAGGTTAAACCTAAAAGCCTGTGTCTAGTTATGTTTAATAGGATATTTGGCATTAATTATAAGATATACAGTTGCTTCATAAAAATCATGTTTTGATTATGGAACCATAATTCATAATGATGGGTGCTTATTCCTTCCAATAGCCCCCTTAAGGTCAGAGGGTCTTTTTCTTTAAGTTAGGGCTCACTGAAGTAAAGGATTCATAACAAGACCCTAAATAATTGAAGGAGGAGGTGAAAACTAATTTTGCTTTCTTTCAAGTTCATGCAAATATTGTGAGTTCCAAAATTCCACCTAACTTTAAATTTTATGGGGGGTTCATGTCTTGCTTAAAAGACACCAGGAAATGATGTAGTAAGTGAGAAAAGAAGAAAAAAATCCAGTGAACTAATATGTGAAAATATGGGCAGGAATTTTGGGAAAAGAAGCAGATATGGGAGAAAGAAAATATTTCTGTATAATTCATACTTCATGTAAAGTTCTTTTAAAATTAGTATGATTGAGTCCTTTAGAATTCATCTTCATTATTTTTTAGCAGTACAGACTGTTTCATATTGCAGAAAAGAAAGTCTAAGATATATGAAAATACTTAAATAATTGTACATTTAGGTATGTTAGTGGCGTTTTGTTTTGATGGATGATGTGCAAGTGCACAACTCATTGCAAAGTAATGACTTTAACTTAAATAGAATCAATTTCAAGTGAATATGTTTTATACATTTAAGCTCAATAGTTTGGAAAAGCATTTCCTAGAAAACAGTACTTCCTTTAAACTATCCAGTGTACAAGTCACTGGCTGTGTCTGCATGTCTCAGCTAGTGAACATTTGCTTGTATTGTCTTGAAATGGCTACAAGTTTAGGGCTCACAGGGCAGCTGTCGTCTTAATGAAGTAGTTAATGATGTGTGAATTATAGATCCTGACAGCCCCTTTAATAAAATCAACAGGGCTGCATCCACAGTGGACCATGGCAGCTAAGTAATGACAATACTGTCTGTTTAACATAACGAAGTGTCTTTGAGTAAAGCACCCTTCTTGCATGGTGGTATTGAAAATTTCTAGTCACAAAGAGGAACGTGAGCAATGAAGAGCAAGCTGATACACATGACATTTCATTCCTACATAGTCTGGGATTCAAATGTGCTAGCCACAGGGTATTCACAAAACAAACATCTAAAGCAGTGTTATGCAATGCTATTGGAAATTAACTTTTCTGTGAGAATCTCTCGAAGAACTGCAGAATGCACAATGAATTTTAATAGTCAAACCTTCACCCTCTTTTTTTTCTTTTTTTTTTAAGCATGTGAAGTTTATCTTCCCAATAGCATTTGGTGACCCAGTTATCCTCCCATAGCACAAACCGAGATTTGGAACGTGACAGTGCTCCGCTTATGCAATGATAGGTACTTTGTGTGTGGCAAGGCATTTTTCCATGCACTTAGCCAGTCAGGAAAGAATGAACATTGAGAAAATAAAAAGGTCTTTTTTGTATTTATTTTGGTGGTCAGTTTTAAGGCCATCTAAGCATTCAAAGAACAACCAAAATGCTCTTTTTTTGACAAGTATTCCCTGAAAGAAACTTCTGGATGTATGTTCAAATTAACTGATCCCACACAGCCATAATTCTGATCTTGAGCAGAAAATCTAAGTCTGACTTTTTATTATTATTGTGTGTGTGTGTGTGTGTGTGTGTGTGTGTGCATGTATTTTTTGAAAAGTTCAGGGAATTATTTGTCTAACTCAAGCTTACTTGAGTTAATAGATATGGTAGCAAAGAACAGGAAAAAAAGCAGATTGTATTCACTAGTCTACACAAACATTTCATTTTATTCCTAAAGCTCTGACAGTGGTATGCCTATGAAATACCTTAGAAGCTGGAAAAGCATTGAAATGCAAATGAACATCCCACTTTGCTTCAGAATTCCTATATAGAGCTCTCTCATCAGTATCTTTAAACAGAGTAGGATTTACCTAGCCCATTTGTGAAGTTGTGAGCATAGGGATTGGTAAAACAAACCTGGTCTGGTGTATGTGAAGGGGAATTAATAGAATTTTCAGTTAAGGTAAGGAGGCTAATAGTGATAAAGCCGCCTGCAATTATCACTTACAAAGCAAAGGACACAGAACTGATTGCTTAGGCAAACATAATCAAACCATTCAGTTAGTTCTCAGAACTTCAAAGTCAACTTTCATATGTTACTTTAAGCAGTGTCTGAATTACAAAAATTGGGTGCTAGTATTCTCTTCATTCTCAGACATAAAGGTGTTCATACACCCCTTACCTTTGCACCTTCTGATTCCTTTTTCAGGTCCTGCCAACCCGCCCCCCTTCCCCCCCGCTCATTTGCACTATAAATCCTACACACACACAAATCTTCTCTATACGGGTATCCTGGCTGCCAGCATTGTCTCACTTCTACCATCAAATTATATGTTCACCCCTCACCTTCAGCACCTCCTAAGTACAAGTCCATCCCTTCAAATCTCATTGATCTTTGAACCTGTAGATTACTATCCAGCTTATTTTCCCACTCCACATGATTAACTTCTGATCCCTGGTATGATTTCAAAGACCCTGACTTGGGTTCGAGTCTGTGGACCAATCAACCAGAATTTCAGATCCCTGGCAAATAACTCCTCTTCACTCTTCCCACAAACTGAGTTTACAATTTGGAACACATTTTGAAGGGAAGACATCATTGAAAGAAACTTGGCCCAGTTATAGGATCATATCTTTCCCAGCAGGATTAAACCTTGGGACAAGTGCTTATATGATGTTTCCAGTCATTGAAATAGTGCAGTCAGATCTACATAGACTTTTCCAGTCCACAGTTAAATAACTTTGTAGTTAAAATGGTAGCATGAAGTCTACAATATTGCGTCTTCCCTTGTTCTCAATAGTGGAACTGCCCCACCAATGGTGGGAAATTTTAGGAGGACAAAGCTAATGCAGTCACTATCTCCTAGAGAACCTGAATTTATCCATGTCAGTAATGCAGGTGAAAATTTGAACAAAAAGGAATTAGAAAATTTAAGCGATCAGAGTCCGCCACCCTCAACATGCTAAATAATGCCATATTGTGAAAATAAATGCTCCATTAACTTAACAGGGATTCCTTGGGGAGTAAGGTAATCCTGAGAAGAGTGTCAAAGTAGGGCCCTAAATGAACAGTAATCAGAATAGGAAATCAATTAACAATGAAACAGCAGGAAACCTGAGTATTTTCATGAAAACGAAGCCAGGCCCAGCATTACTTTTTTTTAAGTTCTAGAAAATGATGGTTAACATTCTTTTCTTCCAAATTTCTCCATGAACTTACACTTCTCAGTTTGCTCAGAAAAAATACCAGAAGAAACATTGTACTTCTGGTATTTCTTCCCCTCAAACTAGGAAGAGCCAAATTTGCACACGACAGGCCTGGTTACACATGATTTCCAATCTCATTTTTGGACCAAAGAGGTTCAGAAAAGCTTAAGACAAGCTTTGGGATTTTTGGAGTGTTTCTGTGAATCAAACCTTCAAGCATTTTGAGGATTGCTTACAGCTAATAGGAATATCTCGATCCTTTCAACAGTTCATAAATTGACAGTGCTTTGGGGGAAGAGACACAATTAAATGATTCAGTGCTAAATTAGAAGGGCTAATATTACTTTATCAATTGAAACTATGTTTTAGGGATTCATAAATCATCCTACTAGCCAGTATGACCTAATTGACACTCTTCTCCTCCTGTTTTTCAAAAATCCTTCCTAGATCTTAAAAGTGTAGTTTTCTACCGTTGCAGCTTGCAGAAAAGATGATCATTGTATAAGTAGCTCTTGCATAAAATACTGCTTAAAGGTTGGAGACGGTAGATGCATTACCAAAGTTCAACATGTTATGAGCAGAATAATTTGCTCTACATGGAAATGGATACTTGTGATACCCTATAAAAGATGCAGGGATTCAGTTTCAATGGGGAAATCATTATCTTTTTTTAATATACATATATTCCTATGATTGAGTGGATTTTTTTTGTGTTTTTTTTTTAATTTCTTGTCTTTTGGGACAGTGCAGAAGGAGGCCAATTACAACTGATATGGCCCGGGGATTTTAAACTGAAGCCCCAATGTTATCAGAGCAGTCTACTGCTTGCTTAGGGCCTGTCTACACTAAAGGGTTAGGCTGAGTTAAGATACGCAACTACAGCTATGTAGCTGGAGTCAACATACCTTAAATCATTGTCTATACAGCGGGAGGTCGATGGGAGCAAACGCTCCCGTCAGCTTCCCTTATTCCTTGTGAGGAGCAGGAATACCGGTGCTGATGGGGGTGCCCTCTTGGTTCAAATTGACTCAACCCACGAAATCGAACCTCGGAAGATTGATCGTGGCAGCGTTGATCTTCCACATAGTGTAGACATGACCTTATAGACTTGGAAAGTCAATGGAAATATGCTCATTGATGCCAATAGAGGATCTTATCCTTGGAATTCATTCAAAACCTGCTACATTTCACTTCTCACAGGGAGATATTGACAGCCGTTTGCATACTAAAATGACCTGATCAGGGCTCTAGACAATTCTCATTTTCTAATTCATAAATTGTTTTAAAGGAAAATGCTTGATTGATTGCGACCAGCTTATTGCAGCCAGAGCTGTTGGTATTGCAGCGGTTTACAACAAACTGCAGATTCGTATTTTAAACCATTAATTGCTGTACTTTTGAAAGAAACATGACATAGAAATACCTACAGCGGTATCCTGTCTGATCCTGCAATGTAAGGTAACCAGCACCTCCCAGAAGTACTCAGCACCTTGAAGGATTGGTCCTTGTTTTGTATTACAATCTTCTGAAAACAAAATGCTCTAAAATGGATTCAGATTCATTTTTGTTGTTATTTAGAGTCCATGGAAACTCTTGCTTTCAGCTTGAAACAATCAATAAATCAACTGTAACATCACAAGTTGCAGAGCATTCCCTGGGAAATGTGCCTCATTTTTGTTTATACCATGTCATTTAAAACAGAGTTCTTTGTCTTTGGCTTGATGAGTAGGTATAAAAGCAATTCCAAAGCAAACTGTCAGATAAAGCAAACTCATTTCATGTCCTATAATGACAAGGTCATGCACCACATAGAACCACTTTTAGATATGCTTTGAGTAAGCTCAGATGAAGAAAAGCTTGTATCAAAATAAAAAAGAGTCATTGAAGGGTTTGGATGAGTCACATTCAGTCTCACCTGAGAATACATGTAGATAAGAGCACAGCTTTGATGGAAGCACTGGTGAATTGGTTATGTTTTTATAATGACTTCTTTACATTATTGAATACAATGGGAACTTTAAGGCCAACTGCAATAACAGTTTCTCATAAAAAATTAACAAAGAATTTATGGAAATGTAGCAAAAGTCCCAAAGCAATTAGCTTAGATTTCTCTAGAGTCTGAGAAAAGCCTGGATAATTGCAGGCAGAAACTGCATAAAGTGGCTATTTTCATTATCACAGGATACAGAAAGTCCATTTTCATCACAATGGGACATAATGATGTTAAAGCTAACATGGAGATATGTTTAAAAAGGTTGCTACATAGTTTACAAAATGGTTTGATTTACGTGACTTTTGAGATCCATACTAAAGATTCTTCTTGAAGGGGCTATAGAGCTTTTGCCTCTTATTTTCAAAGACTCCAGCATGTTAGGAGAAAAAAAACTAGATTTCAGTTTTAGGAAGCTAATTACCAGCAGGATGCACAAGAATAATTTAATTTGTCCTTGAATTGGAAAGAGTTGAATTGTACTGCAAATTAGCACATGAATATACATTTGAAAGCATCCATTATGTGTGTTTATAGGTTCACCTATGACTTGTGTATTGTGCTGAATAGCTCTGAAACAGAGCAATTCTGGCCCTGAAGGGTTGCATGAGAATTTGACCTTACAACCCTAAGAATGCTTCATAGACATAGTGCACCTGTAGACATATTCTAAAAACATCACTTTTTGTTTTATAAATAGACAATGCAGGGTGTGTGGTTTTTTTTACTGTTCTTTGTGTGTGAAGCATTCTCAGCAATCAATAAGAAAGTTTCACATGAACTGGATAGCTATATTCTGGTTGGTTGCCTTCACTCAAATGGTTTATATTAGATAAGACAAGCACATGCCCCCATCTGGATCATAGACATTGCTACACCAGTATAGTTGCCCTGGTGCAAATCTCTGGTGTAGAGAAGCATAAGTCACTTTTTACACTGATGGAGTGGTTTTCCTTAGTGCAACACCAGTACAGCTACATCAGAGTAACAGCACCTGTGGATAATTTAGGTCCAGCTTCCCACAGAATAAACAAAGCCTCCTATATACTGAGACATGACAATAGAAATTTTGTTTCATAATCAGCTTTGTATAAAATACATTGTGTTCATCATAGTCTAAGATATTTATCAACAAGAAGGCAAAGCAAATTATATATTTTAATTTGGAGACAATTAACATGTCTCCACACACTGTATGTGTGTCGATACACACACCCATATTTATGTATGTGTATGCAAGTATGTTACCATTTTAGTTATGTATATTGTGCTTTCACACAGTGACCTTAATTTTTATATAATATATGAGAAATTACATTTATATGCAATGCTTACAATATTTCTAGTTACAACATCTGGTTAATGTTTCGATATCATTTTTTTAAATAAAAAATTGTCTCAAAAATAAAATGGCCAAAAAAACAAGTTTATTCACTTGGGCAAGAGTTTGCATGAAACCTTTCTAAGTATGACTCACTGACATTAAACACCCTCAGACCTGAAACTTCTGGATATTTTAGATCCTAGTAGGTCAAATAAATTATTGCTCTGGGGGTAGTTTAAATTAACTTGTAACATGTTTTCATTTACAGATTATAAATTCAGTTGAGCAGCAAAGGAACATATTTGGGGAATCGCATAAACAAATACATTCGTCTGTATTGTGGATTAACCTAAAGTGACACATTTATTTAAAAATCTGCCTACTACTTGTCCTCATTGATTAAATGCCCTTAAGAAAGTGAGTCTGATGAAATGGAAGCCATTAACATTCAGCACACCTCCTCCACTCCTTTTGATGGTTGACACATTCCCTAGAGTGGGAGATTGGATGGCTGATAAGCTAACACTGAATTATAAACACTTTGTGGAATGTCACTGGCAAATGAAAGATCTACTGTTTTGCTTGCAAAACAATCGTATGCCTTAACAGCACAAAAATGGGACATGGTGCAGAATTGTTTCATCCTCTGTGCTCAGGATAGAAATAAATATATATATTTATACATATCATGCATTTTTATGGAAGAGATCAGCTCATAGTGTGGTGCAGCATGGCTTGTTCTGAGGTGCAGTATCATTGATCAGGAAAATAAAAGTGTCTGTGTAGGATGTTTTTAACATTGTCAGAAACTCAAACAAGCATGGTGTGACATCTCCATTATATGTGCAGGCGAGTGACTTTCCAAAGCGGGGTGGGAAACAGGGAAAGGGCAGAGGAGTGGGAAACAGGGAAAGGGCAGAGAAAAGTCTATCTACCCTGGGATTCAAATTGAATACAGAAAATGTGCATAAACTTTAGTAGCCAATGTGGACTGGGTGGAAATATTTTAGAACTGCTTTGAAAAAATATGCTCTCCTTTGATAGGATGTTGAAGAAATTCCCTGTTTGGGATGCGTGCCCTGGATGCTATTTAGAAATTCATCTAGGGCATGTCTACATGAGGAAATTATTTCAAAATAACTTATTTCAAAATAACTCCCAAAATAATTATTTCTAAATAGTGTGTCTACACTACAGAGAAACCTCAAAATTAGTCTGAGGCAGGCTCCCTTAATGTGGACGTGCTACCTCAACTTAGAGCCCCAGGAAGCACTGGGAAGGAATTACTTTGAATGACTCTGGGGAGTAGTTATTTCGAAATAGCAGAAGTGGAGTGTCCACACTCCCACTATTTTGAAATAACTGAAATGCTACAGTAGTGCAATGGTGATGCTGCAGTGTTTTAAGTGTAGACATGCCCTTAGGGTACATCTACACAGCAATGTAATTTATTTCAGAATAACTGACGTTATTCCAAAATAACATAGTCTACGTTTACACTACAAGCACTAAGTTCGACATAATGGCAAAATAATGTTGAGCTGGAGGACTTCTTACTCTGACTCCTGTAAACCTCATTTTATGAGGAGTAAGGGAAGTTGGAGGAAGAGTGCTCTTTCTCAGACTTCCTGTTGTGTAGACAGTGCCAAAAGCCGAAATAAGCTATTTTGTGTTAAAGTTACGCAATTGAAATAGCTCAAGTTGCGTAGCTTATTTTGGCTTTAGCCCTGCTGTGTAGACATGCCCTCAGTGTTAGCTTGTTGTGTAGTGTTAAAAAATCTATTGATCTAGCTGCTAAACTGCATTTTAGTTGTAATTAACTAGTTATTATTATAATGCTGCGGTAAGAGCTATACATTGCCCAGTTTGTTCCATTACTGATTATTAGAATCAGCTTGCTTTAGCTTCATGGTGAGGAATAAATCTACGTAACTCAAAATCAACTATACCAGCATTCATTCCTATTTAGGCCATCGTATAATTGGTTTTTTGTTTGTTTGTTTGTTTGTGTTTTGTTTTGGTCTTAAAGGGAGAGACAGATTCTGAAAGGTCCCCAGCCACCTAATTCCTGCTGATTTCAAAAACATTTGTGATTATGTCCCAAGTCTGTGATAGTATGCATACCAAGTGATATTTCTTCTTATTGTAATTTATTGTTATTGTGATTACAATAACATATAGGGATCCCAGAAAATACTAAGGCTCCATTGTATCAGGCACTATACCAATATACAGTCCCTGCCCTAAAGAGCTTGCAGTCTAACTAGCCAAGACAGAGAAAAAGGTGACGGGGAGGAAAAAGCATAGGCAGAGGGAAGATGTGCAAACATCAGTTCAGTGCTATGTTGTTTGTTTTGTTTCAGTGTTAGGTTGCTGTTTTTGTTTGTTTGCTTGTCTGTTTTTAAATGGGGTGGGATTTTGCTGGAAAGGGCTTAGCTAAACAGCGAGGGGAAAAAAAAAAGGCAAGCAGGGTCATTGAAAGGAGAGTCAGGCCTGTACGCGGGGGAAGGTGTGTGTGCAAAGGGTGCAAATGAACCCCTCCAGGGTCCTTCAGGGTCCACCGCCATGGGGCTGATTCTGGCTAGTCTGGGAAAGGCAGCCTCCTTTCCCTGTGCTCTGGCCTGCTAGGGGAAAGCAGAGGCAGCGTGCTGACAGCCTCCTTCTGTGCTTTGGCCAGCCACGGAAAAGCAGACAGCGTGCTGCCAGCCTTTCTCCCCCATGATCTGGCCAGCCAAGGGAAGCCTGGGGCTGATTCCCTCCTTCCTCCTCCAGAAGAGATGCCGGGGTTGGGGCTGTGCTGTGGGGGTGGGGGGTGGGGCAGACACCAACCCCTCCCACAGCTCGTACGGGCCTGAGGGTACTCCTCTTTGGGCACAAGAGGAGTAAGGAAGCAGACAGAGTGATGCTGAACTGAAGAGACCATAATGGATGGACTGAGAGAGAAATGGAGAAAACAGCCAATCAGCAGAAAGGAGGGAATGTCCACAGTCAGAGTGGTCAGGCACTGATGATATTATCAGAGTCCCAGCTGCAGCTGTTTGTCTTTGCTCTTGACAGCCCCGCTTCTAGCTGGCTCTGACCTGCAGTGTCTCTTTTCCACAAGCTCACATGGCTAGTGTGGGATGGTGCCATAATGCTTCAGAGTCAGGGTTTGCCCTTACCCAGTTGTGTCTCCAGAGATGCTACAAAAGGAAGTTTAGTCCTAGCTGAGTCTCAGCTTCCCCTTCTCCCATGTGGTGCAGCTGCATAGGAACTCCTTAAAATTCCCTCTACAATGTCAACTGCAACCCCAAATAAATTATGTTGTGTTAAAACTGCCATATATATCACACACCCATCCACCACCTAACCAGTCCACTTGTGCATTCTGTCCTATTGGCAGAATTACACTGCCCTTGGGCTCTACCATGATTTATTAAATTTATTTAATTTAAAAAAAATCCTTTTATTTTTATGGTTGAAGATGCAGATTCCTGACCTCCGCTGGCACTCTCAGGTCCCAGAAAGATATTGAAAAAGCACTACATCTCTCAGTGCTGCTTCTAAACTAAATGCAGACATTTCACACAGATTTTACCCCCTGCTTCATGATAGCGCCATTGATGGTAGTGACATGAGGTTTCCAAAAGCAATCAGATAAACAAACAATTGAAGAGTTGGAGCAGCTCAGCAAAGGGAATTGTATTTGATACTGATGGGTAAATGGGAAAAAAATCCAGGGCCAGCCCACAACATTTTGGCACTTGTGGCGGGGAGCTAAAATGATGCCCCCATGCCCCCTTTTCTCTTGCCTGCCTGTTATGTCTCTTGTGCCCTCCTTCCTCCAGTACAGCACTCCACCATCTCTGTGCATTAGAGCAGAGAGAATACATATGCACCAGCAGCAGACACAATTTTCTACAGTCTGGGTTCTAGTGACGCCCCTCACAGTCTGGCACCTGAGGCGGCTGCCTCAGTTCACCTCATGGTAAGGCCAGCCCTGAAAAAATCATATGTATTATGTAGACCTATGGAGACTTGATACCCAGAGTTTGAATCCTTGGAGAAAAAGCCCTAACCCTCTCTAGTTATACCCTATGACTAAATCCCTGTATTTGGATATAATAAATAAGTCTTTTGAAGACAATAGCAGCAAAACTGCTAAACATAGAGATTTTTTATAGAGGTTTTCTGCTGCTAGTGTCATTTCTAATTACCAGGTTTTGTGCAAACGATTAAACTGATGATTTCAGAGTATCTGCAAATGCTAGTTTAAACCCTGTATAAACCTCAACTCTTCAGTGTCTAGAAGTTACTAGCTAATAGTAACTGCAAGCAGTTATTTCTTTTTCCACAGAAGAAGTGATCCAGAGAGAGCACTAAAAAATAGAAAACAGCATCTGTCATGAGTTGAGTATTATGTCTACACTTACATCTTATGTTTGGCTAGGTTTAGATTACAAGAGCTTTAGAATATAGAGAATCCAAAATATTGACTTCCATGAAATGACACTAAGATTAAAAAAAGTTGGAATTCACTTTTTTCTCTTGTGTTTGGCATATTATTCAGTTCATGAAATTCCTTCTTTTAACATATTAGTAGGCCCAAGCCTACACTATGAGCTTTCATCAATACAAGTTACGTTAGCATAAAGGCGCCACTGTTAGTATATCACTTGTACAAACTTGGCTCCTTGCATCAGTGCTATGCATACCCACCAGAAAGGCTGGTTTTGCTGCACAGTGCAATGCATCATGGGGAGGTATCCCAGTGTGCAACTTGCCATTGTCTGACAAACTGTCTTTTGAGAAACTTTGGCTTATCGTGGTGAGGCAGAAATGACTTTTGAAAGTGTTTCAGGGGTTAGCCGAGTTAGTCTATTACAGAAAAAAACAGCAAGCAAATGGTCTGGTAGCACTTTATAGACTAACAAAACATGTAGATGGTATCATGAGCTATAAAGGTATGGGGGGGGCGACAGAGCATCTTTCTCTCCCCCTCCCCTTTCCTTCTCCTATTTATTTCGAGTTTTCTTATCCCCTAGTCATAACTCCGGTCATCTGAAGAAGTGGGCTGCACACACAAAAGCTCATGATACCATCTACATGTTTTGTTAGTCTATAAAGTGCTACCAGACCATTTGCTTGCTGTTTTTTTTTTGAAAGGGTGACTGGGAACAAGAAATTATGTTCATATTCCATAAATTTGTGCCTTTTTTAAATCCCACAAACCCACATGGAATTTCTAGCTGTTCACCATATTTGACAGCTTGCACACCTCTGCACTATTGTTATGAGCATTGCAAATACAGGATAAATAATTCGTCTGTATTTTGAGGTCTGCAGGAAGAACATGCAGCAGACATGACAATATTGTGGAAGACAGATGGCTGTAAGACAGTAAAAGCCTATTCAAGGTTGTTGTTAGTGTTCATGGAGCACCTGAAGATGGAATGCTGCTTCTCGGCCCAAGGAAAAAAGCCCTAATTGGCGGAATCACATCATAATTCAGGTTTGGGACTATGAGCACTGGCTGCAGAACTCATGAATCCGAAAGACTGCATTCCTGGATCTGTGTTCTGAGCTTGCCCCAGCCCTCTGGGTGAGGGACACCAGAATCAGAGCTGTATGTTGTTTGGGGTTTCTTCTATGGTAAATTTCTCGATTTTCTTCTTTCAATGTGGGAACATGTGACGATGGCATGTTGGAGGTGGTCCCCTCTGCAGTATGTGGTGTACAATAAGTGTCTTCTGAAGTCTTTCTGCAGAGTTGTTCAATACTTATAATGGTGAAAGACAAATTTAATTGTAGACACTTACATAACTAGATTGTGGGAAGACAACTTTTGTTGTCCTAACTTTGCAGTGTAGACCAGGCCCAAATTTTGATCTATTTGTGAAGTCCTTAGAGATAATGTAATATGGAGAAATAAGAAGCCCATTGTGATACTGCTGTCTCTCATCTTAATGTTCTTTCACTTTTGAACACTGTTAATGTAATATGTACCCTATATCTAGAGTGAAGTAATATATTTTCAAAATGGGAGCCTCAGGTTCAGTGAATTGTAAGATGTGGGTTTTTTTCCAGGTTCTTATATCATACTATTGGTATGATACAAGGATCATACCAATGCAGGACTGAGGTACTGAATATCTATCAGCTTTGAATGTCTACCAGGGTTTTTTACAATCCAGTAAAAATATTCATATAATATTATTTATTGCTTTAGAACATGAATATGAAAATATTAAGGATATCATAGTAAGAACTTAATACATTCACAGTCCTACTATCGTTATTATTTGAGTTTTCTAACATAAATATAGCTGTAGTTTCTACACATAAGTGAGTTTTTGTGAAAAGTAGATATATTTGTTTGATAAAATATTTTGAACAGTATACACATACATCATTCTTGTGTGGAGCTAGTAAAACTTATACACATTCATTATTGCACAGAGGCAATACCATGAGATTGAGACCATCTTACCTTTGATCCAATTTATTTTGTAGCCTCAGAGTACTCCAAAATCTCCCACCAGGTTCATCGAATCTTTCACAGATTATCCATATTAGTTACAATATGTCACCTGCATAATACATCATCTTATGTTTCTCTCCACCCATGAGAACTCCTTTGATAGCTGGATTCAATTTTATTGCACGAGACATAATGCAATGCAACTTTTGTCTGGAAAAACACCCAGTTTTGGTGACAAAACAAATCACAATGCAGCAAACAATTTGAAGTGTCCACACTGGCACCCCAGTGCTGTAATCATTGCACAGAAAACTTCTCATTAAGGTGCTTACGTAGGTGCTGTCCACACAGCGGCCAGAGGGAGGTTGACAGGAGCACACACTCCCATCAACTTCCCTTATTCCTTGTAGGAGCAGGACTACCAGCACCAACAGGAGCACCCTCTCAGTTCGATTTAGTGGGTCTTCACTAGACCCGCTAGTTTGAACCCCAGAAGATCTACTGTGGCAACATCAATCTTCTCCGTAGTGTAGACAGAGAGCAGTGACTGTGGACTTACATGTGTGCTAAGTGCCTTGCCAGTGCGGACTCCTTGGGAATTACAGTACTGGAAACTGATTTACTGCACTGTAACTTGCTAGTGTAGACTTGGCCTGAGAGTCTGTGATTGAAATCAATGGGAGAATCTGAGTAATGAATTAGATAACTGGATTTAGAAGCCGAACTTTATTAAAAGTCTTGGTCAGCATTCACATATTTTCTTTGTCTTACTTTTAATTAGTTTAATTGGTTAGAGGTCCTGATGGACAGTAAGTGGTATGAAATTGAGCTCTTCCTTCTTTCATCTGTTTTTATTTACCTTTTTGCCTTAACCTTTTTTTCTGTCATTGTTTTTATGTCTAATCCTTTAAGGTCCTGATTTAAAGCCCACTCTCCTGTTTTTGGAAATCATTCCATTAACTTCAAAGGGATTTGAATCAGTGCTTGTGACGAGGTGGCCAGATGCCCTGTGATTCTGCTACAACTTGCCCCAGAAAAAGACCATAGAGAGATTTTCCAAGCAGTCTAGAGTGGCTGCAGAGGAACTAGCCAATCAGGGACCAGGAAGGCCTATAAAAGAAGCCAGAAACTGGAACAGCAGTCAGTGTCTCTGGAGCATTGAAGGGGTGTGTCTACATTGCACCCTTACCTCAAAATAAGCATCTACACAACACCAAATTTTGAAATAAAGCGCTATTCTGAAATGTCCCTTAACTCTCATGCAATGATGTTTACAGGGACACTGGAATAGTGAACCCATTATATTTTGCTATAACAGGCTTGCTCTTAAGACTTGGAATAACTATTTCCAGCTCTGCAATGTAGACATAGCCAAGGTATGCAGACCAGGGACTGGCTGGCTGAGAGAGTGGTAGCACCACAGGCAGCTACATGTGGACAGCTACTGAAGATGGACTATGATGGGCCCTGTTAGATGAGTAAGGATGTCATCTCCAGGAGGGGTAGCCCTGGGGGCACCTTTTTCTCTCAGAGTGGGGAAACAGACTAAGAGGGACACTAGCAGAGGGCACTGAGATAGGCCCTTGTTAAATGTGTACCCTGGAAGGGGTTTGTGATTCGCACAGGGTATGACTCCACTGAAGGGCTAAGTTGCCAAAAGGCTTTTAAAGAGAGAGAATGTAGGCACATGCACTTAGTCAGACGGGAGTGCTTGCAAAATGTGAGTGCCACCCAGTTACAGGGTCCAGTTACATGTTTTAAACATTAGTATCAGGAATAAAATTGAGTCAGATGCATTTGGAAACTATAGTTGGAGATGAAGGAAATTAACAGTTATATTGTAAAGCAGTGGTCACCAACCAGTAGATTGGGATCTACTGATAGATCTTGGAACCTCTGACAGGTGATCCTGATTAGTTTGGCCAAGAGGCACTTCAGCTGCCCATCCCACCACTGCTGTGAATCTCCTGCACTTTGCCTTGGAGCTCCCTCCCTCCGGGATCCTTCTGCTTGAAGTATAGAGCAGGGAAGGGAGAGGAGGGGGCACTGATGTCAGGGTGCCCCCTCCCACCCTGTGTTCTATCTCCACAGAACAGGGAGGGGAGGCAACAGGGCTTGGGATGGAGGGAGTTTACTGGCTGCTTTTGAGAGTGGTGTAGGGCCAGGGCAGGAGTGAGCCTGTCTTAGCCCCACTGCACCAACACCTAGAAGCCACCTGTGGTAAACAGTGTCCAACTAGAGCCTGCATCCTGAACCCCTGCCCCAGTCATGAATCCCCTCCTGCACCCCAAGGCCCTGCCCTAGCCCTGAGCCCCCCTGGACCTGAACTCCCTTAGAAGACTTGTACCCTGAATCCCCTCATGCATCCCAACCCCTGCCTCATGCTCAGCTTAGAGCCCTTCTTACAGTCCACATCCCTTAGCCCAAGACCAAAGCCTGTGCCCAACCCTCTGCCCCTGCCTGGTGAAAGGGAGGGAGGGAGGGAGGATGGAGTGAGCAGGGGCAGGGCCTGGAAGAATGGGGCACGAAGGACATTTAGGTTTGAGAGAGAGCTTACATTGCACTTAAATTCAAAAAGTGATCTTGTGCTTAAAAAGGTTGGAGACCACTGTTATAAAGAGTGTATTCTGTAATCATATTTAATTCTCATTAATGTTAGCAGGTGTGTAGTAGCTGGATAAAGGCTATTCTATATTAATATTAGTTTTGCTAATACAGCACAGTTCTCATTGTGAAAAACAGATTCTGCAGCTTGATCATAAATGATTTAATCCTCCATGGGGTTGTCATTTTATGTTAGTGTTTTTAATTAGATTTGTTGTTATTAAAGCACTAAGATCTAATATTTTCCTCTCACATGTAATTATAATTGTTAAAACAGCTGAAAACAGGAAGTGGATGATACAATAGGACAGGCAAGAGTTACCAAGTCTTTCACCTGAAAGTCATCAGTGTGAAATCAGTTTGGCTTGGTGGCAACTGGAAAAGCATGTGTTGTGAGCAATATTAGATAACATATAAAAAGGCAGGCTCCCACTGTTGCTTGGGGGACTTTTCCTAAAAGTCTTGGTGAAGAGGCAGCCACTTTGATTCAACTCAGCCTGACCCTATGTATTTTAAAAGCTTCAGGGGGTAGCCAAGTTAGTCTGTACAGGATACACTTAAAAAACAACAAATAGTCTATTTGTTGTTTTTTAAGTTTATCCTGTGTATTTTAGTGAGATTGGACAGACTCTTGAGAACATTGCAAAAACTAATTTCCAGTAACAGTTTATTCAATTCAGATTTTAGTGGCTAACAGGGAGCTCCACAAACAGCAAATCTGAAATTTGTGTAGTAGCATGAAATTTCTTAGGAAGTTTTTTGTCTTAATACTCCTGGAATAAGGGGTCTTGGCTCCATATTACATCATGAGTCACCCTAACCCCAGCATTTCTCTATACAACTCACACCATTTAATTTCTTTGGAAGGTAATATTAAAGGAAGTGCTAATGAGAGCTCATTACAAATACTAGACAATGTGCATTTAAAAAGAACATTAAATCAATTTGCAGAAATTACACTACTTCATCTCCTATCTATTATTTAAACTGCCAGGAAGAAGCAACACATTGTGGTATATAGTTCTTAGGGTAAGTTCATGTGTTGTATATGCTTACAGTTCTTAATATGGACATCATATGCAGTTTTGATGTTAGAAATGATTGAGAGGATAGGCAAGAGTGCATTATAGAAATCTAATACTAAATTCCAAATAAACCACACCACGCAGTTAGCTGTAACCTATCCTTTGTTGCACACTAGGACTTTATTTAGAAATATATTACATCAGTATGTGCTGGAGAATGGCAAACCAGATTTACATATTTCAAATATTTCTAAAGCTGTACTGGCTAATATGTATCCTGTTACAAAGTGACATTTTTTCCATTATTAGAACGCGTTTCTTTGTAAACACTATTTTTAAGTGGGTAGTAACTTGCCTTTAAAAAATTCCCTCCAGGCTAGAGCTTAGTATAAAAGACTAGATCTCTTCAGTAAATTAGGGTTTGTAACTATTGTGTTTTATAAGCTATTTTGCCAGAGAAAGTATAACAAAATACAAATAGGTTATGTGCTTTGGCGTGATTTCTTGTGTTGCTGTTAATTTGTGTAGACGGTATTTTTTTGTAGTCTCTTAACCCACATGGTGAGGTTTTGGCATTACAAGCCCAAACAAGCCTAAAATGGAACAAGAAATTGGGTTTTAAAAAGAAGCTACTGCACATATCGTCCTAGTAATCTGTGACTGATTCTTGAGCCATGACCGCACTAAGGGGTTGTGTGGTCCTGCCTTGACTCAGCCAATGCCCAGGAGCCGTTCTTAATTTGTACTGGTGCTCAGCCCTAGCACCTCTAGAGTAGCTTGAGCCCCACCACTGCTTTCATAGCAAATTGAGCACTGATAAGGAGACAATCTGTCTACTAGAGCCCACAGGCATGCAGAGTCTATGTACCTGCTCTTACATCTTTGTGGAAAGCAGTTTATTCCTTCCCAGTTCAGACAGTACCTATCACATTAGGAGGGGCAAAGCCATGTCCTTGCCTCCTGTCCAACTATCATGGACCCTTGTGGAGTTAGCTCCATCACGGAAGTAGGGATGGATCAGCTTCTCTGATGTCCATAATACAGGGGCTACAGTGCTAGCTGGTCTTTACTAAGGCCAGACAAGGAGAGGAACGGTTCTTACACTCTCCACACCTACAGTGTCTCTTTATAAGGGCCAAGCAGAACATAAGCAGTAATATGTGCTCTTTGAAAATCACATGTGTAGGTCACACTTCAATGTAATTGTGAGATTGCAGATGAAGAGTACCACCCTGGCGCCATCCAGTAATGCCCTTGAGCAAATACTGAAAAACATGTTTTGTGAGTATTTACTTGAGTTGTTTAAATGATTTAACTTTGGCCATGTTCCACTCCATTTGTTTTCCTTTTCATGTGCATTCATGTGATCAAATTTTACACCCACAAATGTTAGTAGAAGGAGAATTTCAGAGACACCTGCATGAATGTTGGGGGGGGGAGGGACCCAGAATTTACATGGTCACACCCAATTGCTCATGCAAAAAAGTGTTTGCACTCTGATCCAGAGAAGAAAGGCCATGTAAGGATTACTCAGTGAAACTATTCACAAGTGTAATTTGGGGGACGGTGAGGGTTAGGATTTGCCTCCTTTAAATGCTCCATTTCATCTGTATTTCAGGCCAGATTATGCTCATTTTATACAGGCCTAGAGTGGGGCTAATGTGGCATTTCCCCAACCTAAAGGGAGCTTGAAGAATCTTTATGTTTCAGGGATACACTCCGGAATGCAAAAACAGCGGGCCTTGTCCCCGTCTTCTCCTCAGATATTAACTTCATTTTCAGGGGGCTGCAGCAAAGGAAGATCATTCCACTCTCCTCTTCTGTAACGATTGCATGAAAAGGGGAAAAAAATTGGGTGAAACATGGCCAAAATTAAATAATTTAAACAACTCAAGTGAATACTCACCGTATCAGATACTAGATGGCCTTTCAGATTCTTTAAGATACACTGATATAAAAAGGATGAGTTCAGAATGGTTTCAATAAATGTTGAACAGAGGAATTTTAATTTAGCAAAAATTAACCAATAATTATATTTGTGTGTACACATTATACACAGCAATATGTCCTTTGTTAATATATGATTATCTTTAGTTTATATATACTGTAGTTTGATTACATATTTTCATTTTTTCTCTAGGTCTGCAACAATAGATGTGTTCAGTATGCTGCTTTATGTTGCTGCTTGCAACTTAATTAAGTACAGGGAATATTTTACTATTGAAATGATGAAAAGAATTTTAATAAACATGTCAGAAATGTTTGGAAAAGCTGAATTCTGTCATTAATATCAGTGAATCTGTGAGTAGCTGGTTGCCAATTTTTTATTAATATGTGAAAAAGAGAAGTTCTTTGTTATAAACAATGCAGTTATTATCGATTCTGTTCCTTTACTTTTTATCAGGCTAATGAGGCAAATTTTTCCATGATGGGAACCATAAGCACCAAGGTTTGATGTCACATTTTATCCTAAATAACTTGAAGGTTATTGGTCAAGACTTATAATCAGTCAATGGGATGCTTTGGAACTCCCACGTCTGTCATTGTCCTCCAAAGACAGTCTTTTGTGAAGGTATCTAATGATTTTGAGTAATCAATGAAGCACATGATCGATGAATGGATATATGTGATTTGGTCACGTGTGCCTTGGCTCTCTAACGAACCACCTTGTGGGGAGGTACTTCTGCTGCTATCCTTTGTTCCATTTAATCCTGGATGTCTATATTGCACTCCGTTATGTCACCTTTCTTCAGTAATGGCAGAAAAATTCTTTGTCCACTTCTCCAGACAATTACCAGTCATCCTTACATCATTACAAATTTTCCACGTACGATCATAACCATGTTCCTCAATTGCTTTTACCAATATTGCAGGAACATTATCTTCCCCTTGTGCATTTCCAGGTTTCATTTTCATAATAGCATCTACCACTTTTTCTTGCAGGATTTGTCAGCTCGGGCTCCATACTTTCTTTTCTGTGGTCCTGTATTACCAGTGGCTTTACTGAGGCGAACAGAGAGTAATCTCTCCATCTGCATTTAATATCATCCTCTCAGTGATTCTGGCATCATGATCTTTTATTATGTTTGATTGCAGAGAAAACCTTTTGGTGAGAAGTCTCATCACTATGAAAACACTTTTTATATTGTTACTCTCTATATAAATCTCCAGTTCCATACTATCTGCCAGTGCCTTACACTTCCTCCTATTCTCTTCCATTTTCAAGACATTCTTTTTCACTCAAAGTTATTTTTTTGCCAGCTTGTCATGACCATGAGAGATGGGCAGCAGCCTGGGGACTAAAGGGTTAACTGTGCCTAGCCAGGTATCTGCTCAGCCAATAGAAATGGAGATATGGATTTCAAACTGAGACAAACGAATTTTTGGGTTTTTCCCTCCTTTGTCTCTGGGCATTTTTCTCTCCAGATACTGAGGGAGACAGACATGTCTCTCTCTCCAAGAAAAGACTGTTCACTGTCTGTAAGTAGGGTAAAGTTTAGATAAATCCGTCAGGTTTTATTGTTTTATGGTTTGGGAATGGGAATCTGATGTCTTTGCATTTAAAAAATGGGTTTTCCTCTACTTTGTAACTAAATTTTGGCCCATGGTAGAATCCCTCATGGTAGAATCCCTCATGGTAGAATCCCTCACCCAATTAGTGACTTTTCTATCTAGTCATTATGCTTGTAACAGGAGTATTGTGGTGATAATAAAAGTTCTTCTCTTTCCTTTTTATTAACCTGGTACTGGTTAATTTTTGTGTCCTGGTTTTACTTTAGGGCTGAGATTTCCCAGTGATCTCTTCCCTGGTTTTCTTATCATTACTTGGCTGGCAGCAGCAGATTTTTATCCCAAAAAATCTAAGTTTTTAAGATTTTTTGGGGGAAATTTTATACCAAAGCCTGAAAAGATAATGTTTGGGGTACTTTTGCTGGCCCCCACTTCTGCATTTATGATGCCAGAGTGGGGAAAAAGCCTTGACACAGCTCAAACACCTTCTCAGTTAATCATGGTGTAGTCCAATACTGACTTTTCAGAATGTGTGCTTTGGCAGTTTCAAGCATAATAGTTTTCATTTTGTTCCAAAGTTCATTTGGGGTTGTATGTCTCCTCTTTTACTTGTGCTGATGCCTCAAACACATTCTGGACAGAAGTTGTTCTGAAACAATGAAAATTATACAAGTCCAAGTAACAGCTAGTGAGAAATATGGACTATTACTGAACATAGCTGTGCACACAGGGTGTGCCGGGTGTGCCTGGGCACACCCTAATGTGGGGCGGACTGGCAGACTGGCCGGCTGGAGGAGGAGGGGTGTGACGAGGCAAGGCCGTCCCCCCCACCCCGCAAGAAGACACTGGCGGCTGCGGCGTCAGAAGCTGCGCAGCCCGGTGCCCCTCGGCACTGCTGCGCATGCTCCGGTGGCCCCAGGCACTTCAAAAGCCGGGGCCGCACACCATGAAGCCGGTGGAGGACGCGGGAGGCTTTCAGGTGAGTGCGGCCCCTCCCCCACCGCCCGTGTGCCCCCTGCGGCCGGCCACCCCCTCCCGTGCACAACCCCGCAACTCCCCCTCCCCACCTGTGGGGGACGTCCCCCTCCCCGCCTGTGGGGGGGCCCCCCACCTTTGTACCCCTACTGCCGGCCGCCGTCTCCAGTGCGGCTCTGGCGACGGCAGAGGAGCCGCTCACAGTGGGAGGGGGGCGGCCGTGCTCCCTCGCCAGCGCCACTCACCCACCTGCGCCCCAGCGGCCGATCGTGCGCTCCGAGCCCGAGAGCTGCCCCCTTGGTGCTGGAGCCCCAGAGTCTTGCCCCTGGCCGGGCCCTGCCGCTCCGCGCTGCGCCGGAAGGAGTGCCTGGCTGGGCAGGGCTGCAGCAGCCGCTCCTTGCACGCTGGGCTCGGCCCCGAGCTGGGCTGCTGGCGCCCGGGCTCCGGAGTTGCCCACGTGGTGGGGGCCCGCTGCTTAGAGCCCACCCAGGGAAAAAATACTGGCTGGGAGGGGGGCGGGGCAGCGTGGCTGGGCAGGGGGGCGGGGGGCAGGGCTGGCAGGCGGGGGCAGTGTAGCTAGCTTGGGGGGAGGGGCAGTGTGGCTGGCTGGAGGAGATGGGGGGGGGGCTGTCCAGGGGAGATTGGGAGGAGGAGAACTGGGTGGCAGGAAGCAGGGGTGGCTGGGAGGGTGTCGGGGCCAGCAGTGCTGGTTGGGAAGGGTTGGGGAAAGCAGTGGGGGGATGTGGGGAAGGTGAGGAGCAAATCGGCCGGCAGGGAGTGGGACTGACCCTGGCACATGCTGATCCTGGGACACTGTCAGTCCCACACATGGTCCTGGTGAAGCATGAGTGAGTCCAGCTGCAGCTCTACAACATGCTCAGGGGATGGGACAGGGCTTCTCCTCCACCCCAAGGCATCAGACTCAACCAGGAATCACCAATTTGGCCCCACACAGCTTGCTCTGGGGAAGCTACGTTTCCCAGGCAGGCGGGATGTTAAACCTGGAGGATAGATGTGGCTTCCGGTGCCTCCGTGTGCGGGTCCTGCTCAGAGCGTTGGGGCTCTGTGGTTACTACGGTCTCATGTGTCTCTTGGAGACCTTCTGCCTGGCCCTGGGCCAGCAGCTGGAGCAGCTCCACAGACTCCAGCCCCCCAGACTGGAAGGGAGAAGGTTGGGGAGGGGAAGGGAAAAAATAGGAAGGAAGGGGCTTGTGCTGAGGGGAGGGGGGCAGGTCAGGAGAAGAAAGGGGAAGGCACCAAGGGACAGGGTGCAGGAGAGACAAATGCCAGGGGACCAAGTGCAGACAATGAGGAAAAGGGGAGGTGTCAGTGGGAGGGGGGATAGGGTGATGCCAGGTATGGGTAAGTGCATTGGGGGCTAGAGGAGGGAGGGAGAGGTGCTGGGAGAAGGCTTGAAAGAAGGGGTGGGTATGAGGAAGGTGGGGATGGAGCAAGTTATGTGTGAGGGCACAGGGGCATGAGGGGAACGGGCAGAGGGTGGTGAGGGGGTGGACGTTAGGGAAAAACGGGGGCAGGGGCAGTGAGGGAAGGGGGAGGCACTGGGAAGGTGCAGGTGCCAGGGGATTCTGGGGGTGAAGCAGAAGGGCAGACACCTGCAGAGGAGGGACCAGCACCAGAGAAGAGAGGCAGGGCAGGTGTGTAGAGGGAGGTGTTAGGAGAGGGGATGAGGAGGGGTAGTTTACATGATCAGAGTGGGACTACTGGAGGAGTGGGCACAGGGGAGAGAGAAGGGCTGGTGGAGGGGGGCAGGTCTCAGGAAGGCTGAGGGCAGTGAGAAGGGCAGGAGTCAGGATAGCAGAGGAGGATGATGGGGGCTAATTTGGCTACAACAAATCAGGAAAGATCTTGGAGTTATCGTGGCTAGTTCTCTGAAAACGTCCACACAGTATGCAGCGGCGGTCAAAAAGGCAAATAGAATGTTAAGAATCATTAAGAAAGGGATAGAAAATAAGACACAGAATATCTTACTGCCCCTGTATAAAACTGTGGTACGCCCACATCTTGAGTATTGTGTACAGATGTGGTCTCCTCACCTCAAAAAATATATTTTGGCCATGGAAAGGGTTCAGAGAAGGGCAACTAAAATGATTAGGGGTTTGGAACAGGTCCCATATAAGGAGAGGATAAAGCGACTGGGACTTTTCAGTTTGGAAAAGAGGAGACTGAGGGGGGATATGATAGAGGTCTATAAAATCATGAGTGGTGTGGAGCGGGCGAATAAAGAAAAGTTATTCATTAGTTCCCATAATATAAGAACTAGAGGACACCAAATGAAATTAATGGGTAACAGGCTTAAAACTAATAAAAGAAAGTTCTTCACACAGCGCATAGTCAACCTGTGGAACTCCTTGCCAAAGGAGGCTGTGAAGGCTAGGACTATAACAGAGTTTAAAGAGAAGCTAGATAATTTCATGGAGGTTAGGTCCATAAAAGGCTATTAGCCAAGGGATAGAAATGGTGTCCCTAGCCTCTGTTTGTCAGAAGCTGGAGATGGGTGGCACAAGACAAATCGCTTGATCATTGTCTTTGGTCCACCCCCTCTGGTGCACCTGGTGCTGGCCACTGTCAGCAGACAGGCTACTGGGCTAGATGGACCTTTGATCTGACCCAGTATGGCCATTCTTATGTTCTTACGTTGGGGGCAGCAGGCACCAGGGGAGCTGATGGAGCAAGGGGAGGAGACATGGCAGCAGAGGGAAAAGGTAGAGGTTTATAAGATGTTATTAATAACTTGGGTACCACAGTGGCACATCCGAACAAGCCACATGAACTCAGTACTGGCTTACAACACAAAATCCATTCTGCTCATGGGAGGAAACTCTTAGAGGGAACAGACCCCCCCCCCCCCCGCCTCTCTGCCCCCAAGTTAATGTCTCACACATTGGGTTAATGCAACTGCAGGATAGTTGCATGAGGGAGGTTTGGTGGGGGACAAACTAATCCCTGTTGGTAGGAGGATGGTGGGAAAAGTCCTTAGAGGGGGATCACATGACACCTTTTACTTCTGGTCATGTGTCCATCTTGTCCTGAGAGTGTTACCTCCAGAGGTGTGGCTAATGCGGGTCAGGGGGCATGGTTAACAGGGGTCAGGGTGTGGCTAATGGGGGTCAAAGAGTACATTTAAAAAAACTTCTTTGGGTGCACACCGTAATGCAATGTGCTGCGCATGCCAATGTAACAAAAGCAAAATGCATATATGTTAACATACCCTACAAAAACAGGGTGGATAGTGTGAGGAAGATCATTGGAAAATCACCTGCATAGGGCTCAAAATTAACAGGATTTTGAAGACTTGTGAAAATTCTGCAATGATTTCACTGATATCCAGGCATGAATAATTGGTTTTACTTAATTACTTAGTTAACATAAGGTATGTTTAAGACTATGTCTACACTGCAAAGCTTTTCTGGGATACCAAGGAATCCAAAGAAAAAATTCAGAAAAGCAAATGCTTTTGGCATCCCTGTAAACCTTGTTCTACGAGGAAGAAGGGATGTTCCAAAAGAGGGTTTTTTTTCCTGACATTCAGCTCTGTGTAGATGGGCCTAATGTTGGAAAAGCCTCTTTTGGAAAGAAAAGCGGAAAAAAGATACACAAATTACGATCTTTTTCTGACTTTTTTTCTCTTTGTAGTGTAGACATAGCCTAACCCTCCTCCCCCCAAATCTTAAACCCACTGAGCAACACTTAAGGCAGGAGTTGGGGACCTCTTTTTGGGTCTGGAACCGCTGACCCACAGAAAAATCAATTGGGGCTACACACCAGAGCCTAGTAGATTTTGTGTACTGGGGCACTGGAGGGGGCTGGAGTGCCAGTGTAGGCTCTTCAATGCTGGGGGGCATGAGCCTTGGGGGCTGGATCCAGGCAAGCCACTCTTTCCACCCATCTTGTCCATAGGGTCTCTAAAGTTTGATTTCCCCTCTTCTATCCCTTCTCACCTCCACTACAGTAGCACTCATGGGATATCTGTCAAGTGAAGATGGGTCAGGATACAGACAGGGTTGCTCCCTCCAGGAGTTGTGACAATCCACATTGTGGAGCTGCTGCAGATAAAGTCTGTGTCCCTTCTGCATCTTCAGCATTTGCCAGGCGGGTGTGGCACCACCAGACACAGGAGTAATGTGTTAACATACTTATTGCTCCCACAGGGGGAAAAAAGATCAAGACTTCGCCTATGCTCAAGGTAGAATGTTTTTCCAGTCCTAAAGAATATCTGACTGTCAGTATTAGAAGGCTACACCATAAGAATTATGAGCCTAGCTACCAATACACTTAATGTGTATTTTACAAAGAATACACTTGTTTTAAACAAAGCTAAACCACTGGAACTATATGGAGCATATATTTTGTATACCTTGGGCTCCCCATCACATGCACCTATCAAAAGAGCAAGGAATAATGTGGCAACAACTGAAGAATAGCTGATAGCAGAATCCAGACGTGGGAATGTAGCAGCTCTATATATTCACAATTCAAGGCCAGTATGCATTATACGGAACCTTAAGATTCTACATATTGTTATAGAAAACTCTTTTCTAGTCTTGTCATCATGTATACTTGCATTTGTCACTTTGCCAAGAATACAACTAAAGAGACCAGTTTAGCAGGAATATATAAGAGCATAATTTAAAAGTAAATCTTTAGAGGTGTAGACTGCTTGCTTGGTATCCTTTGTTTTTCTTGAATGACCTTTAGTTTCCCTATGAATTACCTTCCTCACTTTATACAAACAGTGACTGTTACAGAATAGAAAAGAATTTGAGGAATTATGCACTTCCAGCTGGTTATGTTAATTGTGTGCTGTTTGTTCAACAGCAACATTCTGAATACAAAAACCTCATCACTTAGTTCTCTGTGAAAGCCTTTACAAATAACAATACTTATGTAAAACTTAAGGTCTGAATGTTCCTTGTTTATGAGTAACTGAATATTATCATATTAAAATCATTACTAACCCAGTGCTTGAATATTTGTTCCGAAGCTTGTCAATACTCTAATGGCAGTAGTCTTGGAAACTACACATCTGCCACAGGATTAATTACTCACATAAAACATTATCATTTCCCTGCATCTCCTATGAAGTAGAGAGGCTGCCAGAATGATTAATGCCCCTGTATCACATACAAAGGAATAAACGTAAATGTTACCCAGTGGATAGAAAGATCTATTCTTGATTCATATTTGAACAAGTTGAAGAACCTTTGTGGTTCAACATTAATTCTTAAGGCCTGCAGGCAACCTAAAAAAAAAAAAATTTGAAAACAAATTCTGCAAAACTTGCTATTAAACTAGCAAGAACACTTATCCCACAAGATGTGGGTACATGTGTATGTGCATTTATCATACATGTACCAGATGAATGAATGTGACTGTTTATAATAGTCAGTGTTGATACTTCTTGGCAGACCTTGCCAGTTAAACAACTGTGAATTTTTATTTAAGGGGTCTATACCAGCATTGGTGAGGGGGTTGTACTTATGTCAGGCATATGGCATGGAGACACTGGCTCAGTTTTAATAGAAGAGAAAAGTATTTTGGGGACGGTTTTTTGTTTGCTATTAAAACTAACAGAGCAGAGTTCAAAGGTGAAATCTCAGCATGCAGTTGCTGCCATTGGGAAGTCCTAAGCAAGCAATTAGGCAATACTTACAACAAATGTAAAGAGGAGCTAATCTATTGATTGTGTCTCTGAGTGTCATTCTCAGCTGTCTGTCATTCTTGAGTTCCTGTATAAAGAACTAGAATTTTTTCCACTGAATAGTATCAGCCTCTTTTATTCGTTACTGTAAATCATTGAAATCAGAAATGCTATATTACAAAGGAGAAATCCTTTATGTTCTCACCAAGTCATTTGTTTCAATATCCATTTTATTAGTGTTGTTTTGGCTTTTTAAAAAAAATGTTTCATGTTCTTATTTTGGGGTCAGTAACCAACATATAGGAGTTGGCAGACAGAGAGCTTTGCAGTATGTCACAGACTGAAAATACTTTGTCACAAAATAGCTGGCTTCTTTAGGTGAAGTGGGTGTGGCCTCCCTGTGCCAGCACAGGTGCATCTCAGTTTGACCTGATTAAGAAGGTGAGGCAGCATCTGAGATTGATAAATGGGAGGAAGACAACTGTTGCTGGGAAGCAGGCAGCTGGAAGAAACTACAGGAGTTTTCTGGGGAAGGCTGTGGAAAGGAAAGAAGGAGACAGCTATAAAACAGGGATGTGGAGACTCCAGAGCTAGAGGCAGGCCCATGGGAGCCCTAATTGTGGTCACTGTCCTTTTATAAGAGGCAGAAGTTGGGAAAAACCCAGGAAGGTTAGGTGGCCAGTGGAGGGGCTTGCCTGCTGACCTTCCTGAACTAGAGAGCTGGCTCTAGAAGGCTGAGGAGGACTGAAGGTTAGGATACCAGGGAAGGGGTATGAGGTGTATTGTTGGCAATTCTTTCAGGATTATGGACAATGTGCACAGTGTTTGGGATAAATGGACTGTGTCTGGGGCTCTCAAGGACTTTTTGCATGTTGAGACAATAAACTGGCCCTGGGTAAAGGTAAGATTAGACCAAGAGAACTTGTGGTGGAATCTTTCAGGAACCTGAGAGAAGGGGAAACTGAAGCATGTTTCCATAGACCCACATCAGGCTACTAGCGATACTCAAGAGCCAGCCACTGCCCATAATTGACACAGTATCAGAAAAATGTTAATTCTTCAGCTAAATCTCAGGTAGAATTTGTAATTCATAACTTTATACTGAAGCAAGTATGTGATTTATGTCCATGTTAGGCCCAGAGAGGTTTACAAGTTTTAAGTCAGCAGACAACAATCTGTACTATAATTGTTACAGAGGTAATCACTGAGAAGCCAGAGGCAATTTAAACTGTTTGGCAAAACTGGCAAGGTTTTTTAGGGCAAACATCCACAAGAAGAAATGTTCAATTTGTTTCTTACCATGCTGATGCTATATCAAAATAGTGATGTGAAGTAAACTTAGCTAAAGTAGTAATAATGCAGCCAGTAATTATTAATATCAGGGATAGAAAGTAACTATATCAAGTCAGGAATACCATAGAAGAATTGAGGAAGTATTAAAAGGGATCATGTGTCAATCTCCTTAATCTTATTATGGCCCATAAATTTTCCTGAATGGGTCTGGAAGAACTTGAGGACTTGTCCAATTTTTCCCTTGCTTTTCTAGTTCATATCTCATGAACAAATTTCTGCATTAATGGAATTTCTGCATGTGGTCCATTTGAGAACATAGGATGGGCAGTCACCAGATAGGGTCCCAGCAGGGTGGTCTCCAGGCGCAAAGGCACACAGTTGGCTGGAAACAACCAGCCAATAGGAGCTGACAGATTGGCCAGAGGATGGAAGCAACACAAGCCCCTTTCCCCTCCCAGAGCTGAGAGCCACAAGGAGGGAGCAGCCTGCAGTTTCAAGCAGCCTGGAGCTGCAGCAGGCAGGGAGACTAGCCTGTCCTGAGGGTGCTGCAGGTCTTCTGGCCAAGAGACACTTAGGTAAGTGCCTCGCACCCCTGCCCTTCCTGGACCCCAACTTCCTCCCCCAGATCACCATCCAAACCCTCTGCACCCCCTGCCCCATGTCACACCTCCCTCCCACACTCTGTACCCCCTCCTACATGCCTCCTCCAGGCCAGAATCCTCTCCCACACCCAAACACCCTCCCAGACCCTTTACCCCATTCCCCTTACCCAGGTCATAACCACTTCCTTCAACCAAACTCCCTCTCACACATCTCCTGCACCCCATGCACCCTTTTGAACCCAACCTCCATCTTAGACCCTGCACCACCTCCACAGAAAAGCGTGGCCCTTGACCACTTTCCAAAATCTTGGCGTGGCCCCCCCACCAAAAATTATTGCCTACCCCTGATTTATTTGGTTATGGCAAGGCTTCTGAGGTATAGTGAATCTAACTAGCTGCTAGGTTAAGGTCTGCTTGTATGTGTTTACCTTTGGGGTGAGCAGGTGGTTATAGCTTTACTTAAATTCTGTTCACAATTTCTGAATGGTCTAAAAAGGCAGAAGTGACCTTCTCACTATTGTACATTTTTTTGTAATTACAGTTATCGGTCATATTACAGTAGTAATGATAAAAAATTGCCCCAAAAGGTAGTTCTCCAATCACACACTGTGGCTGCCAAATTGATATACTTATTTCCACCTGATTTGTTGAATTTTTGTGAGAAGCAGGAACTAAAAATTGAGTGCCTTGCTGAAAATTATTTATTGTCAGTGGCACTGTGCTCAAGATTGTATCACTGAAATGACTAAGGAAGAAAAATCAATAATACTCAACTATGGTGCTCTTCTCTTAGAGATCATCAGTTTTACTCTCAAAATTCTTTTTCCTTCCAAATTATTCTGTTGAATAAGAACTCTATCTCAGTTCTTTGTTCAGAAGATCATTTGTATTATACTTTCATTTGATTTTTATGGCACTTTCAGAATTTAAAAAAGGTCTAATAAGAAAATGGAAGTAGACAGGCTGAGGAAGCAGAGTGGCTAGTAATTATTTCAGCCAAGGTTGTAGATTATAAAACATTAATTCTGTAGTTGTATGGTGAAATGAATAGATTGGTATATATGATTGGTTGTATAGAATATCTGGATCTGCTACCAGTATTTGGGAGCCCAGATAGATTTAGATATTTTGAATGAAAGGCATTTATCAGCTTACAGTGCTTCTGCCTATCACTATGGTATTTAAGTACCATTCAGTGTTGTGTACGATGATACGACCAATATTTGTCAAGTGAGGTTCTGTCTCTATTCCTTTTCAATTGATTTTGATAGGAATTTTAAATGTATTTAAATGGCATATATGAGCTCAAAGAATCAAAGGTGGTAACAGAACTTGGAACTGCCCAACTCTAAACAGTTTTAAACCCAATTGAGGGTTTGGTGTACCAAAACTTCAGCCTGCATAGTGCCTTTGCAAATACATAATTAAAATCTTGTAATCTTTTATTAAAGATACAGAAAAGAAGGAAAAACAGTTAAAGCATTTGAAATATGTAGTTTAGCTTTCATTTTAACAATATTCCTCTTGTCTTTCCCTTTAGCTGAAGAGTTTTTAGAAGGACACACCTCCTCATCCCCTGAAACACATCTGATAGTCTTTTAGATGATATTAAAGATGTCTTTTTGGGGGTGGGGAAAAAGGATGTTAGCTGAAGAGCTGCTGCTAATTGTGGTGTTTCAGACAATTGAATTGGAATGTAAGACAAGACAAACACACATGAGGGAAGACAAAAGAACAAGGAAGACAGAGATGCAGCTTCTGTCTCTGATGTTGATTCTCATTGGGAGCCTCACTGCTGGAGAAAGATAGGCATGAGCCTGGCACACAAGTCTTATTAACCACTGAGATCTTGTATCAACATTGGGCCATTTAGGGCTTTGCATTTCACTGCTGCTTTATGGCAGCAAAATATAGAGTTGGCAGCCACAAGCCAGCCTCCTATCCCTCTCCTTTGCCTTCTGTATAAATAGGAAAGAGAAGAAATAAGGAAGGGAAGGAAAAGAATACAGGGAGGTCCAGTAAATATGACAAATTATCCATTCCAGGTTCTGCTCAGCATTTATCCAGAGCTGGTGGAGGTGCAGTCATCTAGGTCCCTCTCTCTGGCTCAGTCTGGTTACAAAATTTCTCAGGATTTAGAAAGTCTTCAGTACCAAAAGATAGCCATCCAGTATTGCAATAGCCAGTTTGTATAAAATGTGTGATCAGTTTTGCCAGTTGAGGATTGGCTTAGTCCAACCACTTCATAGAAGATAAGATCTGTCAATCAATGGCTCAGTCCATCCTCCTCCTCATCAAATACTTAAATATTAAGTGGTGCAGGGACTGGAATCTGGGTCTCCCAGATAAGTGCCTTAATCATCAGCTATAGATTCTCTCTCTGTCCCAATGAATATTTCAGTATTTCAGACAAATACCTGACCTTGACACTTTTTACCGGCTAGCTTAGGCAGCTCTCTGCCTAGCATGCTGATGTCTGTGAATTTCATTCCGAGGTGCCCATCTCTCATGATGCATTGTATAGGGAGCTAACTCAAAGCTGTGGACTCTATTGGGAGTCAGGCTTACACTGTAAAGCCTGGTAATTTTGGGTGCCCTAAGTGTTCTTTGCAAATCTAGTCCTGCTGCTTAGTTGAGCCAAAACAAATTCAGAACTGATGGTTGCACGTTGTTGATCACTAAACCAATACACAGTTCTCAATAGCTGTATGAAATGGAGTCAGGAGACAGACAGAAAGGATGCTGCCTTTCATATATCTCTGTTTGTTTGAGAATTGTTTGACGATGAGGCAGAGAGGAATTTAAATAGGAATAGTAATTAATATCACTAGAGCTGTCTGAACAAAAGTAAATAAAGCCTTTGAGAATAACTAGTTAATGGCAATTGTAGCCAGGCATCCAAGCAGCAAAGAGCAACTGCAAAACTACAGCACAAATATGGCTGCAACAACATATGATTGTTATTACACTAGTCTGAACAATTTCATTCTCTATTAAAATTGCTATCTGTAGTTCTTAGACATTCCTGATGAAGTCAGATCATTCCAATAGAATTAGAAAAGAGAAGGTCTTTTAGCCAACAAACAAATTTTTAGGGGTCTTTTAAAGTAATGTAATAAACTTCAGGAAAAAAGCCAGTGTTTGAAAGGTGTACAGCTGGTCCCCAAGTTGCAATCAGTTGAGTTACGACCGTTCGCATTTACAACCAAAGCTCCCATGAAGCGGTCGCAAAGGCGGTCCCTGAGTTACGAACGTGACCTATGCTTACGAATAGCATGGTTGCTATGTAACTCAATGGGGTCTGAGTTACGAACAGATTGAGTTATGGCCAAGTGTTTGGTTCGTAACTCCGGGGGAGGCTGTAATTAAGGTGCTGAGGAAAAAATAAAGCTACTGCAGCCTGAGAAGAGCTTAAAGGCTCATGTGCAAATTTTGTTGTTTCATTTCTCTCTGTTAGCAGCATCAGCAAAAAGGGAAGGAAATAAGTCAGTTAAGAATTGCTGCAACTCTCAGAACAGATATAATCTCCTTATTGCAATGAGAAATGCTGCACAGCTTTCTCCTAGTAGGAAGCAAAGTGGAGTCTCTCTCTTATTGCTAAGTAACAGCAACACATCAAGATTGGCAACACCTCCTCTGAAACACATGTTTGCGCGTTTAAAAAAATCAGAAAAAACTTTCAATAGCTTCCCAAAGGGCATTTCATGCTTTTTCTTTCCTAACAAAAAGGTGGGTTTTTTTGGTGATATAATAGCTGGTTGAAAATTTTCTGACGGAACAGCTTTGATGGAATTTGCACATCTAGCAGACAGGGAGATCGTATGAGATGTGACTGACTCTTCCGTACTAGCACCATAGCAGAAAATCAATGCCTTGATTCCCCCATATTTCATTCAGCCTGAAGAGATCTGCTATGGTGCTATCTGCTGTCTCTTAATAATGCCATTAGGCATCCAGTGAAGAAGGGGATGTTTCTTTCCTAGGAGACCGGCAAAGAAGTGGCTTAGTTATAGCATAGGCACAGTGGCACCATCCATTCAAGGGATGTTGGTGACACACTGCAGTGATCACTCTCTTGCTTTCTGATGTGCCATGGTGAGGAACATTGCAGAGAGGGCCGTGCAGAACATTGTCAGGAAGCGAATCACCGAGACCCCTCCTGCCAAAACATTGCACATCTGGAAATGGTACACAAATGCTTGAGAGGACTCTGAAGGATGTATCTGCTTCCAGTATGTGGAAAACATGAAACAGAACCTAAGCTAGCACAAACCTTTAAGGTGACAAGCAAATGGGTTGCCAGCAACCACTTCCTCCTTGGGGCAGCTTCACCTGATCTGCAGGTTCACTAGTAGAGCCTGGGTCAACTGCATACTGCTGAATGAAGCCTTCACCCTGGGAAACAGAACAAGCAATGCTGAAAGTGAGGCTATGCTAATGAGACACTAATGTAGCCTGATTCCAGAGCCTGGAAACTGAGGCAAAAAGGCATCCAGAATTGCCTAGTCCAGGGGTGGCCAATATTTTTTGACCGGGGGCCACATTAGAAATTTTTGAAGTGGCTCCGGGCTGCCCCGAAAGGGCTAAGACCTCTGGCAGAAGGGGCGGGGCTAGGACACTTCCATGCTTCCTCTCCCACAGACCCTGATTGATCTGGCAGTGGAGGAGCACATGGAATCTTGCCCCCACCCTTCTGCAGAGAAAACCACCAGCCATTCTGAACAGCTGGTGGATCCCTCTAGATGCCCCGGCAGTGGGAGCAGACTTCACACGCTCTCCCTCACCTCTGGCTAATCAGAGCCTGGGTGCAGAGGAAGCATGCAATGTCTCCTCCCACCCTGCCCCCTTGACAGCTAGGGGCTCTGGTTCAAAGTCACGTGGTGGTTGTCAGAGCTCTGGGTGCATGGGACTCCAGCAATGTGTGTGCACTGAGAGAATGTGGAATCGGACTGTGCTACATGTGGCTGATGCAGCAAACTCATTGGATCAGACACCATCAGGTTGTTGAGGGACATCTACCTGCTAGAACACAACACAGGACATCAACAACACCAGTAGAGATGAGCTGGCATGCCAATGAGAAGTGAAATCAGGTCGTAACAAATATTTCTCTGATGGATTCTATATCTACTAAGGGACAACCTATCTTAAACACTCAATTGCTGAGGGACAAGGTATACTCATTCCTATATTTCTTTTCTATGACTAACTTTCTGTACAACTTTTCATGAGTAATATACCTGAGTATATGGATTCAGATATTTAAACTGTCCTGTTAAATTTGCTCACCTAACTTTGGGGTATTGTAGATTATGTACGATAAGTATTTTATCATTCTTAAACCAGATTTTTGTACTTTGGATTATCTGAGCACTATGCCCAGCTGTGCAGACATTATTTCCTTAACCTGTATATTCTATAATTTTAACATTAGCTTTAATTTTTTTTAATAAAAAAGGTAACCATAAGGTGTCATTTGAATGCATTAGTTACCAGTGCCAAGGGGAGAGAGAGAGAGAGAGAATGAAATAATTATTTTCCTGCAGTGTAATCTTAAAATGGAACAGCCCAATAGGTACTATTCAGCAACAGTTAATTTTTACCTATCACATTATGAAGTTCCTTCTGCAGAATTGTAAAGTTCAGAATGCTCAGTGAATTGAGAATGAATCAAGGTGCCACGCTGAGAAGCAGTCCGTCCTTATTCAGCAAAACACTAAATCACATTCTTTGAATATATGCTTAATCCCATTGATTTCAATGGGGCTTAAGCAGTTGCTTAAAGTTAAGCATGCACTTAACTGCTTTAATTAATCTAGACTGGCTGGGCAAAATATGGGCCCACAGGCCAGACATGGTCCACCAAACATTTGGATCTGGCACATCATGACCCTTCAGGCTGCCACAGCCTCACACGCGGCTCAAAGCAGCCAGCTACTGGGGCAAGTGTGTCTCTGCATGTGTGTGCCCCTTGGGCGTAGAGGACATTGGGTCGCCACGTGCTGCTCCTGCCCCCAGCACCATCCTCACAACTCCCATTGGCTGGAAACTGACCAATGGGAGCTGTAAGGGCAGTGCTTGTAGACTCAGGCAGCGTGGAAAGACCTGCTGTCTCTATCTCCCCAAGGAACATGCAGAAATATGTTTGCTTCAGCAGCCAGCTGCTTTGTGCAGTGTGTGGGGCAGTGGCAGACAGGCAGCCTGCCTAAGTGCCCCATTAGACTGCTGGTTAGGAGCTGCCTACTGTAAGTGCCTCCCGGCCAGAGCCTACACTGGTTACCCCTTTGTGCATCCCAGCCGTCTTCCCTAGGTCACAACCTTCTCCTGCACCCAAATTCTCTCCACTTCAACCCTAACTAGAGCACCTTCCTGCATCCAAACTCTGTCCCAGATCCACCACCCCCTCCATTAATATAGTAGAAAAGTGCAGCCCATGGCCATTTATCAAATTCTTGGAGTGGCCTCCCTGCAAAAATTGTCTGTCACCCTGAGACAGATGAACCTGAGCAAACGCTTCAGTGTTTTGCTGAGTTGAGGCCTAAGTGAGCTTAAATGTTTTACATTGTAGTGGTTAGGTGAGGGAAGGAGTCAGATCTGATAAGAATACACACTGAATAATACTGGGGGGAGGGAGAAGCTCTGAAGGCAGAATGATCACCCTGGATCCTACTTGCTCCCTTCCTTTGTTCTCCTCAACCCAAACTCATGTCCTCAGTTACTGTCTCCCTGTTGGTGGAAATGTGCCCTGCTGAGGAGGCCCTGGCCAGAGCCTGTTTGTTTCAGAGCTGAGACCCAATCAGCCTATGGGGAGTAGGTAACTGGAGCTGGGTGGGGTGGAGTCCCAGGGCCGAGCAGCCAAAAGCAGGGAAATTGAGGCAGGGCAAGTGGAGGTGTGCTGAAAACCAGTAAAGGCTGTCTTCCAAGAAAACAAGACAATGGTGTCTGGAATTTCTGGAGAAAGGAGGAAGAATTCTTGACCTGCTGGGAACACGTGGAAGAATAAGTTTTGTGTTTATTAGAAAAGCATATATGGAGAGAAAGAATGGTCCTGTAGCTCCCACTCAAAAGGGAGTCTCAAAACATCTGGGATCTGTTTTCATCCTAACACAGATTTCCTGTGTCATTGGTGGCACTTATTCTGCCTCATTTCCCCCTCTTTAGGGATATTAATACTTTCTAGCTTTCAAGGAAATTGCAAAGATACCCTAAACCAATGAATGAATGTATTTAGATTCTTCATTGATGAGGGCCATACTAGAGTTAAGCTTCCAGGGTAAAAAAATTAAAGCTTTTGGTCTTTTTTAAAAAAAGAGCACAGTGTATGATAATAGCTATTCAAACAAAAATAAGATTTCTCCCTTTAATCAAATGGTTTCAGACCAAGTTTAGCAATATTTTTACAATTAGACTCATTAAAAATGAGATTTTTCAGCCATAAAATTATTAATTGTTCTGCCTTATAAAAAAGTCCATAAATATCATTAATGTCTAACACATGAATTGCTATCAACCAGATATTGTTATCTGTGCACAGAAATTAAAGATATCAAATGAGCAATCCTTCATAAAGTGTAGCTTCTGTATCTGTAAGATATGACTGTATTTTAAGACCAAATAATGATAGTTTTATTTCTTTCTCCATCCTAGTTGTGGGTGTTCACAAAATTCTAATCTTCAGAAGGTTACATCACTGCACTTTTATTGCTAACAATAATTGAACAGAAGGACAGAATCTGCAGAAAAGATTTGGGGCCAAATGTTGCTCTCCCACCAATGTAAACGTGGAGCAACCCCAGTAACTTTTCAGAGCAAATTTGGCCCATTATTTTTATTCCACAATTCATTTGTTTTTGATAAGTAGGAAAATTAAATGTAAACATTTATATAAATAGGCTGAAATAAGCAAAAAGGTTGAGTACTTGAACAGATATTCAAAGGCCCCAATTAGATTAATTTTCCATGCACATGGGTATGCACAGAGTTCTTTACAATGGATCCAAAAAGATCAAATTATGCCAACTAGTTAAGGTCCGTTGACATCTACAGTTACATACATTTTAATAGAATCATTATAATGTGTTTTGCATGGCTAGTGATATATACAACTGACAAAGATGCTCTGAACACTCCACCATTCGGTATAAGTTTTCCCATGTACCTTTTTCTAGGTATTGAATTTTCAAAACTGCATCATTCTTCTGAAATCATTTAAGTATTTGTATATTATTCTTTTTCACAATAGCTATTATCACTAGCATCACACAATGTCTCTTTCCCCTACAAAATGTCAGTGTGTGAGAAGTGCTGGCAGATGATACCAAAACAACAGTGAGGTGAAGATGAGTGATTTCTACCTCAGCCAAACCAAAAATACAAAGATATCCCTAAACTTATTGGCCAGATGCCTCTTTGATCTCATGTGTTGCTTGCTAAGGCAATTTTTAGCACTGTCATGTATTATGTTAGTAGAGAACAACTGGGCCTCAACTTGATTGAGGCAACTAGAGAGCCTCACAATATCAGTGATAATAAAAATCTAAATGATGATGGTAATAATGACAATCAATACATTATTTATCCCAGGAAGTCTATTAAATTTTCCAAGTGGAGTTACAAAATTTTATTTATTATAGGATATAGATTTTTTTTTTAAAAGAAGGAATGACAGAAGCTAGAATTTAAACCTATCTTCTCCAATCTCAGCTAGAGCAACAGGCAGATTTCATTCTTTTGAATGCTATATACACACATTTCATATTCTAAAATACGTTCTATTCTAGCTGAACATGTGAAAGACTTCCTATTCCATCCATCAGAAAATGACTTATTGCCTTACAAGTTAACACTACTTACCTTTTTAGATAAAATGTTCTGTGCAGTTTGAGATTTTGACATATACATGTCAAGGAAACTCAAAATAAAGAGGAACAAAATTAAGTGAAAGGAAGAAGATGAAAGTCAATGCAAAGGTACTACTAAATGCCATTTCTAGTTTATTACATATATGGAATGATCACTAAAATAGCAGAGTGAATATGCTGAAAATACTAATTGGAAATCGAGCGAGGTTTTATTGCTGTGCATGGTATTAGAAGGAAAATGGTTTCACCTAAGTATTAGTCTCTCCTGAGGTTTTCCACAGTGGGTAGATCATATGAAAGCAAATTCATTAGTGGTCATGCTTATCCTTTACTATGTACAACATTGCACAATAGAAAGTGCATTATGAGGGATTTTATCTTCTGAGGTATAAGTTGTAGCAGATGCCAGAGACAGGATACAGGACAAAATGAACTGACGGTCAGTGTGACAGTTGGGGGAATTTTTCTATATACAACTTAAAAATGCTGGACAATTTCATGATATTGCTATATTTCTGAATGCCTCAATGTATCTTTATCTGGGTCATATATCACCCATGCTGTAGGGAAGAAAGTATAGAACACATTAAAAAGTTGTTAATGTTAATGACTGCCCTGGCTGGGCAATGGGTATGAGATGCAGGAGGTCTCAGCTAGAAGGTAAACTGTGTTGGATTTAGATCTTCTGTTAACACCTGTAGATAAAGAGTTCAACTAAAGAAACCCTTTATTTTCAATTTTGCCTATTCTGGTATGAAAGATTATGGCTCTCCCTATAGATTTTCCATGGAAAAGGCTGCTAACTTTAGGCTAGCTAGCCTTCCCCCTGAGGGACAAGGATATAGAATAGGCATCAAGTAGTAAATTCTTTGAAAACAAAATTATAGAGAGAGAGGTAGCATATAATAAAATAAAACAGTAAATATTACAATTTAAAGGAGAGTGGTGCGGTAAATAAAGACTCAGCACTACATAAACAATGTCACTTAACTCTATAACATAACAATTTAGCAATATAATCATGTAATGCTCTATTACAATATCTATTACATGCAACAATATAATAACTAACAAGCATATAACATCCATTACATAATACAACATTCAATATTAAATATTTAAAACTAAATACTTAATACTAAGCATCTAAGAGCTGATCACGCAATTATCAGATGGGTAGGGGAAGATCTCAGGCAGAACCCAGGCATCCAGCTTTATTGACAGGCAAAACCCATGTACTTTAGGATGTTAAAGACAAAAAGATTTTAACTTGCAGAGGCTTCTTTAAAATTCCCTCTGAAACATCTTGTTTAGTCCTTCTGTTCTTGTTTTGAGAGGCTTGTCTGGAGAGCAATGTTCTAAGAAGGGCTATTGGAGGTAGTAGCTGTTGCTGAGATAAAAGATCCTGCTTCAGTAGGAAATATGGAGTCCTGCTAGTTGCCAATGATGGGCTGCTGCATAGGCCTCCTGCTGGCTGGGTACCAAGAGTGGTCATTGCCAAGCAACCATGGAAGTTGGGGTGAGCTGCTGATGCTTCTACCGTTATAGTTGTTGGCTTTCAAACAGTTGTTCTTTTGCTGGGCTTTGCTAGAACTGCTGCCTTTGTTCTACAGGTGTCTTCTTCCTTTCAGATGTCTGGCAGCTTCCCCGTCTTCTGCTGGTTCCAATCCGATGTAGCAGGGGACTCAGACTCTTGGCGTGCATGCCATCCTCAGCTGGAGCAGTTGTGTAATCTGGCCTGGGAGTCCCTGAGGGCCGGGAGAGGGGGACTGTCCATTCCCATTCCCCAAGCCCTGTCCCTTCCTGCCACCATCCCACTCTCTTCCCCAATGGTACCCCATCTTCCAAGGACATAGCTTTGGGGATTACTGGACAGGTCTGGTTCAGGGTGGCAGCAGAGCTTCCTGCAGAGGCAGGACCCGTAGTGAGTGCAGGGGGGGAGTCCAACCCCTGCTGCTGCCTCATTCCAGGTCCCCCAGGTAATTCCCCTGTCCACTCCTGCCCACAGGCTGTCCTCAGTATGGGGAGTCATCACATCCATGGAACAATTGGGGTGGCTGCCATGGGGCTTGAGGTGGCTGCCCTGAACTGTCCTATAGACGGGATGGTTCTGCCAGAGGAGAAGTCATAAGGAGCAAGTTCCCGGAGATGAAATTTGGAATCCTGAGAGGACATTCACCCAAATCCTGAAGAACACTCCAAAGTGGTAAGGAAACTGAGTTACAAAATAATTTTTATAGTTTTGCCTGTATATGTATCTTTCTCTTGCTGTCTAAAGTAAAAAGTAAGGGTGCATCTGCACAGCACCCTAAACTTGAAATAAAATACACAATTTGCACAACACAAATTGCATATCTTACTTTGAATCTATTTCAAAATAGCTTATTTTGAAACGAGGGTTACTGGGATGCCGAAATAGGGTGCCCATTATTTCGAAAAATATTTCAAAATAACGGGTGCTCGTGTAGATGTGGAGTAGCTATTTTGGGATACCTCCCGTATCAGAAATAGCTGTGCAGTGTAGATGTACCCTAATTGGTTTTGGAATCTTTTGCAAAGTGTGTGTTATGCACTTCAAGTTTCACATATCCCTGGAGAGAGAAACTGTAAACCATAGTATCCACATGGTTGGAGCTCTGGGAAAGTGTGTGGGTAAGCTAATGTGTCAATGTCCCTGGACTCCTCTAGTTTCGGGGTCTAGATTATGGGACCATGGTGGTCTTAGCACTTAGAAGGGATTGCTAGACACAGGAGCTACATTTCAAGAATTTGCTCAGAAGAATCACTGAGCAAGAGACAGTGCCTCAACTGTGTGCAGAGTCAGTAAGCTTAGAGCACATGGCCTGAGAATGCTCAGAAGAAGGAGCCCAACTGGGGCTGTGATATTCTGATATAAGGCCTAATTCTGCATTCAGAACCATGCAGATAAGCTTGTCATGTGGAATTCAGCTGAAATTGGTGGGATTATTGCACACACTCTCAAAGGTCTGGCCATACCAATCTAATTGGAGGATCAGAACTTAAAATTGCAGCATCTTTTCTGTTCCTTCCCCTCCCCACCAGATTACCATTGCATTTGTCAAGTGTAGACCTGTTTGTGGTGGGTGTGTCCAGCGTAAGAGCTAGAGGAAATCAAAGGAATAAATATCTTTATTTTGGTTTGAATCTTTCTCAGAGTCACAAATTCACCTATGACATTTTCCCCAGAAAAATTATGTAGGAGAACAATGGTGCCATGAGCCAATGTAAAATAATGCACATAATTTCATGTTAACAGCAGGGTAACTACACTGGTAATTACATGACAACTCATGCTAACATTACCATGTAATTACCAGATAAATTTGGTGTTAACTTATTATATTCTTGAAGACAACAGACAACTACTAATACAATTATCTTCTGTCTTCATGAATTGTATCACAGTTAGCTATTATTTTAAAGAGGAGCTATGATTTCCTCTCATCACAGAAAACTTTTTGCAACTTTTGTATGCCAAATTAATAGGGTGACAAGATGGGTGAAGCAATATTTTTTTATTGAACCTATTTTTGTTATGGTGAGAGACAAGTTTTCCAGCTTACAGAGATCTCTTCTTCAGGAACGCTGTGTAAGATCAAAAGCTTATCTCTGTTACAAACAGAAGTTGGTCCAATAAAAGGTATTACTTCACCAACCTTGTCTCTCTAATATCCTGGGACCAACATGGCTACAACAACACAACATATAAATTAATAGAGTTTCAGTACTTACACTGTAAAATAAGATGCACAGTATATCAACGTATTTAAAAGTATTGCGAGTTTCTCCCTCCCCCCTTATTTTTCACATTTCAATTTGTGTGTATTTCATTTGTTATATGATTGTTGCTTCTTTTGCTAATGCTATTTAACAAAGACGTACTTGTGGCAAATTATATCATGGAGATTGCATCGAAACTGATTACATAATCCTTCAAGTTTCTGTGTGAATTGGGGACCATGTTAGCACAAGGGAAGCCACAGAATGCTTGGGCATGGGAGTACAGTTAGTGGTTGAGAAACAAACTCTTCCCCCCACCCCCAAGAAAATGTGTTACTCAAAGCACAAAGAAAGATTTCCCTTTGGAATATTTTATTCTGTGCATGTATTGCAAGAATCTTCAAGGTGAGAGCATGTGAAGCTGATGAAAAACAATATTACATTTGAACTACAATAACCACTTTTTAATTTTAGCATCCATGTGAAAAGGAGGAATTCATTGTGGGCACTTACAACTCAGTGAGCTGCTGACTATACAATCCTCATAAAGCAACATTCACAAGAACACTGACACATAATGGAACTGGAGAACTGTTAGCACAGATAATATCAGTGAGCACACACCCCACAGCTATAGCCTGTTTTACTCACACACCTCTATCTGCCATCTGTTCAATACAGAATGGAATATATCCCTTTTGATGTGTGTTAACACTATCCCAGGCTGCATCAGTGAAAAACATGGGGGAGAGGATGGATAAAAACATATTAAAGGGAAACTGTAACAGAGTGTGAATTGCAATTTGATAATCTGAGTGGTTATGGTTGTGAAATTTTATTGGCAATGTTGCAGGCTGTGATGGAAGAAGTACAGACATTTGCCATTGAAAACAAATACAGCCATAGTTATTTTTTATTTTGCTAATATATTTCAAGGAAACTCACTTTCTGAAAAAAAGTCAATACTTTGATATTTAAGTAACTGATGAATAAAAGATTTCAAAAAGCCATGACTCCAAGTATGAGCAAGTAAATCCTTGTAGTTCGTCTGATTGACATCACAGCTGAGGGACACATATTTCACTGGCCAGCTAGCTCTTTTTTTAAAATATAAAAATCTAGCTAAAAGAGTATCAAGCAGCCAACTCAAAATGTCACCCTGATGTTAAAAAATAAGAAAAAGTAATTAGCTGAGTATCATGAATAACAGATTTTTTAGTTTACTAGCAATTCAGAAAAAAAGTTTGGTTTAGATCAAACAAACATTTGGCAAATTAAAAAGAGGAAAAAATATTAAATATAAAATTTGAAACAAAGTCTTTGCAAATAAAAACAATAAATATTGTGATTATTTTTTGTTTTGTTTTTCTTTTTCCAATAAAAAATCAGTGAAACAGATGTATATTTATGAAATGTTGGAGTCTTAAGAATAGTCACTAGCACAAATTATACATAATTATGCCACCATTGACAGAATTAGTTCAGTTGACTGTATTTTCTTAGCTATTTTATTACCACATTTGGCCAATAGGCTTTTTTCCCCCACTGGTTCCTCTCAAAGACTAAGAGTGAGGGTGAAACTCCAATTCATTTTATTCAGGTAACTTTAACCCTAAAGGCTGGCAACACATCTGTTAGGTGTAGATAATTATTTGATCCATAGACTTTTTCTGCTGACAATGTGTTAGAAGAGCGTTGTTCTAACCAGCCATTTGGCCAGACATGGTTTGCCAAGGTTAGCCCCTGGCAGGCTGCTTTGGCTGTATTTTCCTGCGCCTTTGGTTTGTAGCACCTGTTGGCCATGGATCACCATTCCCAGCCAATGGGAGCTGTGGGAAGCAGTGTCCCGGTCTGCACCACTTCCTGCAGCTCCCATTGGCTGGGAACAGCATTCTGCAGCCAACACAAGCTGCAAGCACCTGTACTGGTGGAGGTGGAGGTAAATAAAGTGATGGCGGCCTGCCCGTGGCTAACTCTGGTGAACTGCCACCATTTTATCACCCACCCCTGTGTTAGAGTATACTCTGTCAAGAGGGACAAACTGAGGTAGTTATTCTCCCACCATTTAGGCAATGTACTCGCTGCAGTGTAAGTCTGTTTAAATTATATTACTCAGTGGTGTGTATAAGCCACCTCCTTGAGCACCACTGTAAATTACATGATGACATAGCTACCTACCACTGCTCGCAGTGGCTGGAGTAATTAAGTTGATGGGTGAGCTAGCTCCCATCAGCTAGACTGTCTGCATTAGCAGTGCTAAAGAGGCACAGTTGCATCTGTGTGATGTAACCATAGCTTTACATGACCAGTGCCTATTACTTATAATACAAATGCAGTTGAAGCAAGTGAGAATGGGCTTTTCAACATCAAAGGAATCTTTATAGCACTCTGGGCTTGTTCCATCTAGATTCTTGATCAAGGTTTTATAACAGTCAAAGAAGAGATTTTCTCAGAAAATCCTACATAGAATTCAGTGCATGCTGAGAATTGTCTTTTTAAGCTTGCCCTACACTAGAAACTTATATCAGTATAAATCCATCGCTTATGAGTGTAGAAAATCTATATCCTCCTGAGTGACATAGTTATACGACCTGTCAGTGTAGACAGTACTTTCGATGAAGCTCCTCCTCTCCAGGAGCTTTCCAAATGATTGTAGGTAGCATCTTCACTATGCACTACAATGGTGCCAGGAGCTCCGAAATAGGGGTCATGGCCTCTCCTCTTCTCCTGAGGCCCTTCTCCCCTAGCTAGGCTGGCAGCTGGTGCTTCGACACTATGCCATGGACCCTTGACCTGCCTGGGATGGGGGGGGGGACAAAAGCAGCCCCCAGCGTGTGTCCCCACCCAATGAACCCTCCCACCTTGCTAAGGACAGTAGGCTCTGCAGCTCTCCACAACTGCCTGTGCACAACTCTTACCTGGACCCAACTCCTGCTGTGGAAGGCTGCAGTATAGACCTACCCTCAGTGTTAGAATTCTGTGAACTGGAATATAGAGCAACAATAGCCTGGTGTACATCAAAATTTTTTTGTGCCACAGTAGTTATCCCAGTGTAAACCCATAGTTCATTATCACTGCACTGATAAAAATGGGTGCAATTTAAACCAGGGTAAGTTATTGCATTATAAAAGGTTTACATTAGTTGTTTGGTAGTTACACTGTTGCAAAATTCTCAGGTGTACACGTTCAGAGTCTAGAAAATGTTTTTCAATTATTTATTGTCCAATAAGGGCAAGATTTTGACTTCCCAAAGAGCAGTGGGTATTCTGCACCTTGCAAAATCAGGTCCACACATACCAGGAAATCAGATGTTTTGGTGATAGAGGCCATATTAGAATAAGGCCTATATAGAAAGAAAGATAAGTGTAGCTGTCTCTGCTTAAGTGTGTTCAACTAAACACCCTCAAAATCTAGAGCCTAAATTCATAACTTTGCAGACACTAAAAATCATGGACTTAATAAAGACACTAGATTTATGGCTCATTACAATAATCTATAACCCATTAACCTTCCTCAGTTCTAGGCATGCAAACTGCCCTCTTCACCTTGAATGGTTTCTTACAACGTGATCTTTTATGCTAAAAAATTTGTTCCACCTTGTAATTAGCTTGTCTCTCTTATGAACAGAAATTGGTCCAGTAAAAGATATTACCTCTCCACTTTCTTTTACAAGTAGAATAGATAATATATGGTATGGGCTCTGTTTGATTCTAGCATGAGTTGCTGAAGAGGATGCAAAGCAGTGTTTTGAGTACATTATGTATGCTGCCACTTGGAGTCAAATTCAAGGCATTATGACAAAGTATAGTTGTTAAAGAAACTTCAGTGTTACCATTTGTGACCCTCCTGGCTAGTATAACCAAATGAGTTAAACAAATTCCTCCAACATCACTAACAAAAATTTGCAAACAAATTGCCATTATCTCATTTTGGCTCAGGACAGTAGGCTCTGCAGCTCCCCACAACTGCCTATGCACAACTCCTGTAAGTAAGAGTTAACAGAATGTTTGCATATTTAAGTCAACTGCTTCAGCTGTCTGAGAGCAGTATCAGTCAGAGAACTAGAAAAAACCTAGTGATCCCAGAACATAAATATCACACGTATGCTGCACTCCACTGCTTCATTGCTTTAATTGGACACTTTATGTATTGGGTGAGCTTGATGTGAGAATTCTTTAAATGATTTTCAAGAAAGAGTTTCCCTACAGGCAGGAAGAGAGAGAGGTAAACTCTCACTGCTTCAGTTAAACATTTTGCTTTAGTGGCGCAGGGTGTGGCCTGAACACTATAAACATGACATTATTGAATTAATTTGGAGGATTAAAAATCTTTGACAGAACAAAAAGCCGCACCTCCTACCGCTGTCAAAATATAGCCACAAAGGGTGTGGGAAAGTTCAAGTCGTAGACAAATCTTCTGTTTTTTCCTTTGGTGCACTTTCTTTACCATATATCCCTTGACCAATAGCATTGCAGCTGTTTACAATGCCCCTTTTAGGCCACCATACAGCTGTAATCTGCAAATCCCAGGCTTGTGAGATCAGTCTGTAGTAGAGCATATGCTGTTACAGAATGTGAAGTAAACGGCAGGAGTTCTGGCAGTAAAGTATGTTGGGGGGTGTTGTGTATATGTGTGACTGAATTAACTTCACATAGCTAGCACAAAGGTCAGCTGTCCCTGTCTCTAATTCACTTGAGGCCTTATGTACAGTAGGACTAAAACAGTGTTACATGAAGCAATTTAAAGTGTGTTTTAAAATCATTCAAGCTGCTTCAGTTCATAGTGGTTTGGGCCAAATCTGTTAAACAAACTTTAGAGAGTAGATAAGATTCCTACATAGGTAGTGTTGCCAAGTCTCAAATCAGACAAAACTGAACACCCCAGTCCCACACTTTCCTTGAGTTTCCACCCATGCCCCACCCCTTCTCTGAGGCCTTTTTCCTGCTTCTCCATCTTCTCTCTCTACATTGCTCACTTTGCTCCACCCTCACTCATTTTTTACTGGGCTGGGGCAGGGGGTAGGGATGTGGAGGCGGAAGGCTCCATTTGGAGGTGCAGGCTCTGGGGTGTGGACAGGAATGAGGATTTTGTGGTGCAGGATAGGGCTTCAGGATGGGGCAGGCACTTAGGGGTTGAGGGTGAGGACTCCAGCTGGGGTTGCAGGCTTTGAGTGGGGCCAGAAATGAAGGGGTCAGCATGCAGGAGAGGGTTCTGGGTTGAGGCAGAGGTATGGAGTGGGCGAGCATGAAGGCTCCTGCAAGGAGTGTGGGCTCTGGCATGGGGATGATGGCTGTGGGGTGCAGGGAAGAGACTCAGGGCTGTGGCAGGGAGTTGGGATGTGAGAGGGGGCACAGGCTGTGGGGTCCTGGCAGCACTCACCCCAGCTCCCAGGAAGCAGCTCCCAAGTTCCTGCAGTCATCCCTAGGCACAAGGGTGGCAATGGAGGCTCCTCATGCTGTCCTCAAGCCTGCAGGCACTACTCCCACAGCTCCCAGTGATCACAGTTCCCAGCCTGAAGGAGCTGCAGAGCCAGCACTCAGGGCTGAGGGAGTGCGTGTAGCCTCCCTGGCTCCCAATGCGCCTAGGGGAGCTGCACCCAGGACAGATGGGGGGCCTGCCTTAGCTCTGCTGCACTGCCAACCAGATTTTTGAACCACCTGGTCTGCTGTGCCAACTGGAAGCACCAAGATCCCTTTTCAACCAGGCATTCTGTTCTAAAACTGAACGCCTGGAAACCCTATATGTAGGCAAAAAAGTTATTGTTAAGGTTTACTGTTATCTTTTATAAAATAGTGTAAATAGTTAACCTTATGAACAACATCAGTGATAATTCAACTGCCTCTAACCCCTGGGCCATTATTGAGAACTGTTGTTATTTGGAGAAGCCTCAGGGATTGTTTTGTATTGTTTAGCAATTTGTTTATTTTTCATTTTAATGATTGTCTGGTGCCCACACATGTGACTGAGTTCTTTATCACCACGTGCCAGAGTCATTGTCAAAATAAAATCAATTTCTTTTTGCCAACCCTAAGTCGTGGTTCCATCCTTTCCGGCATCCTTTTCGAACCTCGTGTATTGCGGGAAACGACACATGGTATCATGTATAACCCACATCTTCAGATAAATGGAGTATTAAAAGTCCAATTCCAAAATAAATAGGGGGTGGGGGGAGGGGGAAATAGTGAATTAGAGTGTTCATGTTACATGAAGCTGATAGAGAAGTGCAAATTATTCATAAGTACTCATTGTTTGGTTGGTGAAGTCATTAGGATGTGGAAGGTAGTGTTCTAGCCAGGTAATATCTTTATTTATACCTTTGTGATAGGTCCCAAACTTGTAAATGAAGTTAAGTTCTAATGCCTATTTTTGTCACCTCTGCCTAAAGGAATATTTCTAACACACCGATGTACAACACACTGACCTTGCAGCTCCTCCCTTACCAGTCCCACAAGAGAAAGGCTTCTGTGTGGTCCCCTACTAATGGTCGTAATGAGAGTCTTGACTTCTTTATCGACTGCTTCTGTAAACATGCGTGGGCTGACACTGTCAGCAAACAACAACATATAACATATAACCTCAGTCATGCAGAATGCAATTCTATACACAGCTTGAAAAACAATTTTAGAATCATAATCAAAGGGGGTGCTGTAGTCATCATGAACAGAACAGATTATGAACAGGAGGTGACCAGACAACTCACCAATACCAGATTCTACAAGCCTCCATGCTCTGATCCCACAAAAGAATACCAAAAAAACCTAAACAATTGCTTGTGAAGCTCCTTCCCCCCGCCCCCCCATCCCCAACCAGGAGTTTTCTATCTGCTACCCAAGATACACAAACCTGGAAATCCCATATGACCCATCATCTCAAGCATTGGCACACTTACAATAGGATTATCTGGCTATATTGACTCTCTCCTCAGACCTATGTTGCCAGCATATCTAACTATTTTCAAGACACCACCAACTTCCTGAGGAAACTACAGAACATCAATAATGTTCCTGAAAACACCATCCTGGCCACCATGGATGTAGAAGCTCTTTACACCAACATTCAACATGAAGACGGATTACAGGCTATCAGAAACACCATCCCTGATGACACCATTGCACACCTGGTTACAGAGTTCTGCAACTTTGTCCTCACCCACAACTACTTTTGATTCAGAGACAATTTGTATCTTCAAGTCAGTGGCACAGCCACGGGCACCTGTATGACCCCACAATATGCCAATGTCTTCATGGCTAACTTTGAATGTTTCCTCAGATCTTGCCCTCTAGCACTTTTACTCTTCTTATGCTACATTGATGACATCTTCATCATATGGACCCACAGGAAAGAGAACCTTGAAGAATTTCACAGGGATTTCAATATCTTTCACCTCACCATCAACCTCAGCCTGGATCAGTCCACACGAGGGATCCACTTCCTTGACACTACAGTACAATTACATGACGGACACATTTCCACCACCCTATACTGGAAACCTACCAACTGCTACACTCACCTTCATGCCTCTAGCTTCCATCCCAGACACATTTCTCAATCTATTGTATACAGCCAAGCCCTAAGATACAACCGGATTTGCTCCAATCCCACAGACAGAGACAAACAGCTACAGGGTCTATATAGAGCATTCCTAAAACTGAAATACCCACCTGGAGAAGTGAAAAGCAGATTGGCAGAGCCAGAAGAGTACCCAGACATGAACTACTTCAAGACAGGCCAAGAAGAGAAAACAACAGAATTCCACTTGTCATCACAACTTAAACCCCTCCAAAGCATTATCAACAATCTACAACCTATCCTGGAAAATAACCCCTCACTTGCACAGTCCTTGGGGGAAAGGCCCATCCTTGCCTGCAGACAGTCCCCTAACTTCAAACAGATTCTTTCCAGTAACCACGCAGCACACTTCCATCATACTCATCCAAGAACCCACCTCTGCAATCAGCCCTGGTGCCAACTCTATGCACACATCTACACAAGCAATTTCATTACTGGACCCAACCACATCAGCCACTACATCGGGGCTCATTTAACTTCACATCCACTAATGTGATCTATGCCATCAAATTCCAGCAATGCCCCTTTGCCATGTATATTGGCCAAACTGGACAGTCTCTATAGGAAAGAATTAATGGACACAAATCAGATATCTGAAAAGGCAACACACAGAAACCTGTTGGAGAAAACTTTGAGATCCATTAATGAGTGCCCAGGCAGGTTAAAGTCACTGTGTACCCACGAAAGCTCATGATACTATCTACATGTTTTGTTAGTCTTTAAGGTGCTGCTAGACTATTTGTTATTTTTTAAGTTTTCCAGTTACAGACTAACTCGGCTACCCCTCTGAAGTTTTTATATACAGGCAGTGGGGCATAGCCCTGTAGCAAAATTGAATTTTAATTACCACATGCAAGTATTCATTTGTGCCCAAATAGTTATCCAATCAGGAGGCAAAATTAATAGCATGTGACTACTCACAGTTGACAATATAGAGGGAATTGTCAGTGTTGCATATTTAAATTTAAATATCCCAGGCTTCATTTGCAAGTTCGAATGCCTACATTAGCCTCCCTAGTTCGAACTAGGGGGCTAGTGTAGACATATCCAGAGTGACTGCCCCTGGTGCACTGCACACACAAGCAGACCTGCCAACTCTATAGGTGTACAGTGAGCATTTCATCCCAGATTTGGCAGGACAATCCTAAAATGCAAAGTTCACGTCCCTGTCCCTGATTGAATGACTAATGGACTAACTAGCTTTTGTCCTGGATTCCCTGCAGTGTCACTGTGTAACTGCCTGAGGCTTAGGGGAAGTGCCAACCTCTTTGTGGTGAGAGGGTGGGGACTGAGGTGGGCCTCAGCCTAACCTTGCCATAAGGTCTTGCTCCTTGGCTAGGCTAGAATCCTAATCCATGAAGGAAGAGTGTCTCAGAGGGCCCGGGCTGCTGTGGGAAGCCACGGACCTCCTATCTGCCCTGGTTGTCATGCACCAAGGGGAAGGACATAAGTTGGGAGCTTCTCTCAGGCTGTCCAGACCCTGCCTAGAGCAGGTGGAGATCTCTGGACTCTCCACAGCAGCCAAAACTCCCTGGGCTATTCGTCCCATGGCCCAGCTCCAGCTTTTAGTCTGGCTGGAGGTAGGGCCCCTAAGGAAAAGGAGGGGCAGGCCCATGGAGAGGGTGGAGCTCCTACCTGTGTCCTGTTTTTGCCTTTTGAAAAGGTGGTCACCTTACCTGGGTCTTGTCCATAGAATATGTTTTTTCCACCACATCTTCCTGTGGTGGAAAAACCACTGGATTGTAGGATCAGCCATGAGCTGCTTTTCTTTTTTTCTAGTCCTCTTCCTCCTTCTCTTCTGTGTAAAAATGGCAAAGGATATTCACCACTCCTCCCTTTATTCCTCTCTACAGGTATGGCTAGACTACAGAGCTTTTCCAGGATACTCTCCATTATCCCGGAAAAGCTCTGCCGCGTCCAAGTAATGTGTCCGCTTTTCCGAAAAAAATGTCAGAAAAGTGGATGTGTTTTGTTGGCATCCCTATAAGCCTTGTTTCACGAGGGTTCCGAAAGAGGGTTTTTTTCTGACATTTGGGCCTGTGTAGATGGGCCAAATGTTGGAAAAGACTCTTTTGGAAGAAAAGCAGAAAAAGATATGCAAATTGCAGTTCGCAATTTGTGCCTCTTTTTCTGACTTTTCTTTGTAGTGTAGACATAGCCTACCTTGTAATTTTGGGGCCTGGAGGAAGGTGAGAAACCTATTTTGTAGCTACCCTTCCAAGCCTGTGAGGAGAAAAGACATTTCCATGGTGCTACCACCCTCTTCAGGTCTATGAAGGAAAGAAGAGATTGGAGAGCTTCTGATCCAGACAGGCCTGGGAGAGGTGAAGAGCTATCTGCTTGCCTAGAAGGCTGGCAGGGGTGGGTGGTAGGTCAGAGTAAAATGCTAGGATTGGAGAGAGCAATGAGCAAGTGAGTGAGAGATGCATGTGCAAGGTTGTGTGACCACACCATTCCCTCCCATGACAGCAGGGGAGATGGGTCGACCCAAAATCTCACCACTTCTGTCTCACCCACTGGAGTCCAGCCCCAGCCCTTACTGTGACTGCTGGTCTTGCTCAGCGCCTCTGTGTGCCCCCTCTCCCCCACTGCGGCAATTGGCCCCTGCTTTAGGGTAGTGGCCTTGGAGACTGGAGAGCCAGGAGATGTGGTCACAACCCACAGCATCAGCCTCTTTGTGCCAAGCTGGCTGGCCTAACATCCAGCCAGCTCCTTGCCTGTGAAGCCACCCCTCCCCTCCTTCTGCAGCTGAGCTGGCACTGGGCAGAAGGAGCAGCCAGAATGGCCCCAACACCAGGAGGGCAGGCAACGTAGTATGAGCCCCCAGCCTACCTGCCCCAGTCTGCCTGCATGGGAGCAGCAGGCAGGAAAGGGCCTGGAGGTGAGGACATATCAGGCAGTTTGGTAGAGCTTTCCTGTACCTCAGATACCCGACCCCCATGCCTGGCAGGCAGGAGCACCTCCCTCCATCTGCTCTCTTTACATACCGCCCTTCCCAGCACTAAAAACCAGTCAAATTATGGCTTCTTTCCCCGCACAGTAAATCACTTCTCCCTCTTTTCTTCATTGCTTTTAAGTATCACTGCTCCCTGCCCACCTCAAATTTTGCTCCAATGCTTTCTTTACATCCTCCTTTCTGGATTTCTCACAATCCTGCATCTCTGTATGCATCTGTACCATTTTTACAAATTATGCAAATGTGAGCTGCAATGGTTTTGCCCACATGATATTTACAGTTATGCAAGGGCAAGGAGAAACACAGTCTCTGAGGTCTAGGAGTGGGCAGGCATAACAGGGGACAACTAATGCTATTTTAAAGATACAATCCCATCTCATGTTGCTTTTGAGGTGATACAATTCCCCATTGCTCTCAGTGCATGGCTGTATCCTCAAAGCCCAATCTACGGGTATCATCAAGTACACTGATTCATTTTCTTTGGTTCTCAGGTTTCTGAGTAGTCAAGGAAATCAGTGCCGTATTCCCAGCCAATCCCTGTCTGCACACCAGTTTGTGGAGACATCATGTTTCTTGAAAACTGAATAATGCTGCCTCATAATATTGTATCTCTTCCACTGCATGGCTTGAATAATTCTTCTAAATTCTGTTTTTATGTTGGGAGGGACTATCAAATGGTCACCAGGAAATATGCAATACAGCAAAATTAAAGTGGTCTATTTAACATGCTACATGTCAGACAGCCTATTTCATTTCAGAATTTCAGACAGCAAAGCAACTTTTTTTCCATATGATAGTGGGATGGGAACAATTGTGTTTGTTTTTTCTGTTTTCTGGAATGTTTACCACGTAAATGTGCCTTGAGAAGGACATAAATTTTGCCATGAGCATAGTACTAAATCTCCCCAGAGTGAGTTAGCTCAGGGTTGCAGTTTTCAAGTGTAATTATGTGTATTAAGTCCCAGTTCATTTCCTATTCTACTGAAAAATGCCATCCCCAAAGCATTATATAACCATACAGTAATGTGAATGAGTGAAAAGCTTTGAATTCATTGTGTAATTACAAATGTTCGATGAACCCAATATTTTGAGTGCAGCTTATGAGTCCAGCATGAGCCCCAGTTGTGTATTCCATGCACACAAACGCATTCATATAGTTCTATCTCGCTATACATTTAAAATAAATTCATTTTGTTTCACCTTTTGGGAATCATGTTTACATGCAGCTATGCTGTAATAATCTTTTGAGAATTTTTCTAAGCTATGTATTTTTCATTTGGAGATCCAGAGGCTTTTTTGGTAATTTTGTTTTTTTATGCACTGTATTCATGCTTTCTATTATCCCTCCAGCTTTGTCTTCAGCTGAACATATTATTTTTTTCTTTCCCCTCCAAGTGATTATTTGCTAGGGGATTTGCATTTAAATGGATGCGGAAAGTACATTAACGACACCTACACTAACAAAGAGAAAGCTGCTTGGTATTTGTTATTGTCAGACATGAATGAAAAAAAAAATCAATTAATGCTTTGTGAGAGGAGTTCTCAGGTATCTGTATTTTTGGCATAGGCTCTTCATTAGATTGTAGTTAATACAAGATGTTTATACAGCATTATACAAGCATCAATGGCCTGATCGGAAAAGAATGGTTACCAAAATGTAACAGTGTTGTGTGACATCTATTTCAGCACTTGGATTAGATTCTGAGAACTATCCAGCTAGGATAGTCTTGAGGATTTGTTCCTAAGTTTTGCCTGTTTTATACCTCCATTCATTTTCTAGAATTAAGTTGCACTGATCTGACTGTAATGTATATTTTGTAAGGTACGTTTTTTGTTTTATGGACTCAGACAATGGGAGTTTTGCAAATAGCCTCAATATATGTGAAAGAGAGAGAGAGAGAGAGTGTAGCTATGAACAGATCTGTTGTGACTTGCATATCAAGTACAAATGTAAGATTATCATTTAGCGTTATAAGTGATCAAATTAAATTGGACTTGGCAAAAGGATTGCATTACTAAATAATATTTCTCCTTTATTGTTAATTATTTTATGTTTACAATAGTCAGTTTAAATGTATATTATTTATACAGTTACACATGATTTAACATAAATAATTTACACAGAATATGGCGTTAATTTCTAATTAACTTTTAGCTCTATTGGCTTGTAAAGCTGCTTTAGATTTAAACCCTCTCTCTTTTCAGTGAATCCTTGAAGGGTAGCAACTGGCATAATTGCAGACTTTCATTTGTGGCATATTTATATTTAGCACATTTTAGTAAGTACCACTGATCACGAAAGAGAGAGAGAAAGAAAGAGAGAGAGAGAGAGAGAGAGAGGAAAAAGGTAGTGTAGGAGCATTGTTTATATTTTTAGGTCTGCACAAGAAAAATAGAGCAGAGAAATTTACCAGAATTCTGAATATAATATGGCACTAACATCAAATAACTAAAATACAATTATTGTTTATTGCCTAAAATCAACCTCAATATACTGCATGTGCTAAGAAGAAATCCATAAAAATCAGAGGTAAATCACTAACAGGTCTTCCTTGTTTATGAGGATGAAAAAATCTATATTCCCCTACCTGTTAATGTGGAATAAGTCTAAATAAAGCAAATTCATTGCTTCCAATGAGATTTGTAATGCAGCAGTGAAAGAATGTGATTTCGCATATTATGGTTAGTGTCCTCCATATCCATGCCATAATAAACGTAATAAACAAGGCATATTTTAAAGCCAGATGAATACCTTCAGTAATTGACATACACTCTGCATGAAAAACAATGATTTCCAAATGAAACAACCTAAGCGGAATCAGAGGATTTATGGATACTCTTTGTAGGTTTGTATTATGTTAAATTTTCTCTTTCAACTCTTTCTCCTACTTCCCATTTTCCCAAAATCTCTTTTATAAAGGGGGAGGGGAAGGAGTGGAAAGATAGTGTTCATATCTACAGCTTCCACCTCAAGTGACAGATAAGAGCAGAGGCCCTTTCACTAGACTCGCCTGAGGCTTCAGTGCCAAATGATGCTGTCATTTAAGAACACACTACTCTCATTGTTCTTCAGTGGATGTTGCAGTGACACAACTGAGGGAAAAATCTGGATCTACATTAAGTGAATTCACTTAGTGGGGTAATATTGGTGTAAACTGTAAACCCCTAAAGCAGATGTTATTAACTGGTCTTACACTAGTGCAGCTTAATCCAATATGACGGAGTAAGGGGTAAACCCTGCTTTAATGCTGCGCCATTCTCTATATTAGTGGGCAATCCTCTGCTGGTGTAAATTGTCAAATTTCACTGAAGTGAATGGAGGAATGACAATTTACACTAGCTGAATATCTGCCCCTGTGTTTTCACTGTTGTACATTACCATTTCCTGAGCACAGAGAGGAAATGCCTGCTAAATTCCTCCACCTCCAAATCTAGTATCTTGTCAATGAACACATTTGGATTGAAATGAGATTTGTGCGTTATTCTTAATGTGCACTCACAGAAGGCACTGAAATTGCTCCTTTGAAGCTGTTAATGCTTTTTGATTGCTTAAAAACAATTTTCTGTTCTATGTGGTAATATAATCATTGGCTTATGCTGTGAATATATCACTACATATTCTAGGCCAAATTCTCCCCTTGGCTACGCTTCAAGGAGCCAAATTGTGTTTCATTTACACCAATGTGAAATTGAAATTGGTGACAGAAATTCATGGAGTTCCTCTGGACTTGCCTTGGGACCTGAGACTTAAACTAAGGTCTTGTCTACATGGGTGGCAGTGTTAGTACCTGTGGATACATGCTGCAGTGAAAAACAGGCTGCACCAACACTGAGGTGTTTGGTTACATATGGCAGTGAAAGAGTCTGGCAAGCAGGTGAGACAGACGGCAAAGGCGCTGGCAACCAGAAGAAGCTGGAGCCTTTCCCTGCTACTTCCCTCCTTCCCCACCCCTTCCCCACTGCTGAAGTTTTGCTCTATAGCAGGGAAAAACTCCCTCAGTGGGGTGCTACACTTCAGCATAGGCTCTGACTTTCTCACTACATTGGGGGTACACGACTACTTCACTCTGCCCCAGTCCCACCCGAGTCCACTTCTTACCCAGACTCTATCCCTGCCCCGCTTCTTCCTGTCTTGTCCCCCTGGAGCATGCCCTTTCCCTGCTCCTCCCTTTTCCTCCTAGCATACCGGGGAACATCTGTTCTGTGGTGCTCAAAGGGGAATGAAAGGGAGGAGGAGGTCAGCGGGGCCACTGGCAGGCAGGACGTACTAGGGAGGAGTATGTTTCTATCTACCACTATAAATGTAGGCATAGTCTTAGGTTGACAAAACTACAGCACTCAGAGTATGAAAAATCCACACTGCCGGGTGCTGTACTCTGCTGACTTAACCCATGCTGTGGGTGCAACTAGGTCAATGGACAAATATTTCTGTCAGACTGGCTACTGTTGCTTGGGGAAGTGGTGTTTCCCCAGCAATGGAAACCACCCTGTAGTCTGCATCTACATTAGAGTGTTATAATTGCATATCTTTAGAGCCTTAGTCAGTGGGACCGACAGCCTAGCTGGGCCCATGGGCAAGGCGAAGGGGGGCATACTCTGTGCCTCCAGAAGGGGCGGGGCCTCAGGTCAAAGGGGCGGGGCTGAGACAAGCCAGTCCTCTGTGCTGCCCAGTGTGCATCATATGTCACTTTGGCAGTGATTTAATGGGCCCAGGTCTCCAGCTTCTGCAACTGCCTCAGCTCTGGGCCCTTTTGTATTGCCAGGCCTTAGGGCAGTTGCCCTCTTTACCGCTCCCACCCATTGGTGGGCCTGACCTTAGCTATGCTACTGTAGAGCCCATAGTTTAAACATGACTTGAGACCACAATTTGGGCAATACGCCCGGTTGCTAGATTCTATGCCGTTTGGAAAAACATAGCAAATATAGTACATAGGAGAGAGAGAGAAGTGAGTAGGAAACAAAAAGAGGAAAAAATGGTGAAAAGTTGTGGGATGGAAGGTTATAGAACAGAAATCAAATAAGGAGATGAAAAAAATTCTGCAAAATGGAAAAAAAGAGCTTTGAAGGAAAAGAAGACACAGGGACTAACAAAGGGATAAAAAATAAAACTTTTAATAAGCCTGTGAAGATTTTTCTCTGAAAAAGGAATAGATCATAAAGCAGAGGAAGATGTAACACTGGCAGCAGAAAAATCTGCTCCTCCCCCTCCTCCTATTCACCAAACTCATTCCTTGGAAAGTACATTATCTTTTTTTGCTTCTAATACAGAAACCCAGTGAAAGGGCCAAGAGGGAAAAGTGGTGTTTGTGCAATTACAGTGGAAGATTAAAAAAAATGTACTGTATCTTTATTGATTTTTCCCTCAGAATATAGCATTTAGCTACAGCAGGATTTTTGTATCACAGAACCCATCAGAGAAACCTAAAGAGAAAGACACTTTAGAAAAACATAAATAAATAAACAGCAATAGATTGCCCTAGGCACAAGCTTTGACTAATTTTGGTTTGTTGTTGCTTATGTCAGTTAGGTTCAGTGAACAAGTTCTGTGGTAATGCTCCACTTGCTTATGTGACACCTCAAGAGCCAACTGTCAATTTTTTGTGTTGTTGTTTCACTTATAATTCTATATAGAAGGGGAGGGCCTAGCTTTTCATATCCCATTAGATTTCTTATTTCTTATAACTGGTTTCAAAAGATCATTGGAGAGAGGCCAACAGCAGACTCAGTTATGTGCAATACACAGAGCCCTTGCTGTGCAGGCATTAATTTTCTGTGTTCTGCCTCAGAAAATACTGAGAGGGATGTTGAAAATGCTGCCTGTTTTATTGACTTGAGGAAATAAGTTAGAGCTGGTCAAAGTGTGACAAAAATTTCAGGAAGCAAAAATAAAAGCCCCCCCCCCATGACATGTATTTTGCATACAAATGACCTGTATTTTGAAGATTTTTATACGCTTTATTCTTATGGGATTAAGCCCATGTTATCCAGCAGCAGTAGAGGCTGTTGAAGCTTTCAGTCAGTAGACATGAAGGCTGTTTCCCCTACTTCAGAGGGTCTTCTCTCTTGGAGACAGTTGCTTAAAGCTGATTTCAGACATATGCATTCTTTATTTAGCCACCTTCTCCCTAGAGCAAAGTCAATGTGTGAAATCTTCTGTCTATGAAAACATTGCAGTGAAATCAAGTGGAGTTTTGCCACTGATTTCAATGGGGCCAGGTTTTCACCCTGTGAAACTAATCTGTTAGACTGCCAATGACCTTTTGGTGCAATCCAGACAAGTGAGGGACTGTCATTCTTTTTTTGAACTCTTGGTTGCCTTATCAGGTCTTGCTGTTGTAGCTCCCACCTGGGTCACTCACAAACAGCCTGCCAGCATGCAAATTTCATCCTGAATGTTCGTGTATAGCTGCAGCCGGCCAGCACTCTGCAATCACACTCTGGCTTCTGCCAGCCTTAATTAGCACATGTGAGGTGATCCCAAGACACTCCTCCAAAAATATGTGTTCTGTACTGCACTGTCTACCCTCCTCTGGATAGTTCAGATAACAAAGGTCTAAAGTCCCTGTAAAGGAACAATAAACAGCAATCTTCCTCCTTAAATGGAGTTACCCACACAGCTGACAACATCAGGTTGATTTTGATTGTAGTTAAATAAACTATTTTTGTTCTTTAAAGAGCTGGGTTTTAAGTGAATACAAGTATTAAGGCATTAAAGTCAGAGATGGTTACAAGAAATATAAAGTTCAAATACTTCCTAATCCTAAAACTTTACAAACTAGGCTTAAAATTCTTACTATGTGCTTCCGATTGCATTTTTGAACAATCTTCAGGTCAGGATCCTTCCCAACATTAAAAAGCTGGATTCTTTCTAAGTGAAAAAGAAAAGGATGGAAATGGAGAGCTGGGGTGTTTTTTCCCTTCACTTATATAGTTCAGTTACTCTTTGAAATGTTTTCCCCTGAGATAGCGGCGACACGTGTGTGTGGGGGGGGAGAGGGGAGGGACATGCTTTCCCAAACACCATGGCTGCGTCTAGACTGGCATGATTTTGCACAAATGCTTTTAACGGAAAAGTTTTCCGTTAAAAGTATTTGCGCAAGAGAGCATCTAGATTGGCACGGACGCTTTTGCGCAAAAGCTTCCGTGGCCAATCTAGATGCGCTTTTGCGCAAGAAAGCCCCGATTGCCATTTTAGCCATCGGGGCTTTTTTGCGCAAAACAAAACTGAGCTGTCTACACTGGCCCTTTTGCGCAAAAGGACTTTTGCCCGAACGGGAGCGTCAAAGTATTTGTGCAAGAAGCACTGATTTCTTACATTAGAACATCAGTGCTCTTGTGCAAATTCAAGCGGCCAGTGTAGACAGCTGGCAAGTTTTTGCACAAAAGCGGCTGCTTTTGTGCAAAAACTGGCCAGTCTAGACACAGCCCATGGGTGGGAAAGGCAATGGGCCAGAGCTCTAGATGGCCCAGGAGATGGTGGGCTAGTAGAAGGCCTGGTGTCCACAGCAGGAGTTGGGCTCCTCCCTCCGCACTCACCAGCTGTAACCTGTGCCCCCAGCTGGTGGCCGCATCTTTGGGGGGAGGGACCACTCCGCTCACTCATCAGCAGGAAGCTAGCAATATGGCCGGCAGCTGGGGGAGTGGAGCAGGTTGCAGTCGTGTTGCTCTGCTCTCCTAGCCCTCACTGCTACTGGCACCAGACCATCCTCACTAGTCTCCCAAGCAACATTGCTTGGCGCAGAAGAACGCTGAGAGAGAGAGAGGCAGAGAAGAGGTGGAGAAAGGGCAGGGAAGAGGCAGGGATAAGAGGGGCAGGAGGGAGTGGAGAAGGGGCAGGGAAAGGTAGAGCATGTGGTAGAGGGGGAGTTGTTCTAGCCCTCTTCCAGGTTAGGGGTGATACAGGGAAGAGTCATGCCTAACCTGGGGGTGGGTTGGAATAACTCCCTCTGGTGGGCCAGTGGCCCCTCCCATGTCCCTCCTTACCAGTTGCCCCTGTCCTGAGAGTATCCCCTAGATAAAGTTCTTTACAGTGAGAGCAAGGAGACACAGGAGAAGGTTTGATAAGTTGTTTGTTAAGCTGTGTATTTGTTTCTGCCTCTTTTCCTTGCTAAAGCTTAGCCACTTGATAAGTGATTACACCTGACTCTGATGACACTTGGCTGGGCATCAACTTGTCCTTTGTCTTTGAGAATGGTTTATCCATTTCAATCATGATTCTAGCTTATGTTTGTAAAATTACATACAATGTTTTACGTATATATTACATGATATTGTTGACTAGCATGTTACCAATTTCTAAATGATACCTTACAATGCATATTTAGTACAAAGATTATTAATAGAATGTATAAGGTCTGATTACAGAGGTGCATTCAATCACACTAACATAGGAAGCAATTGGACTGTCAAGACTTCTAGGGATATGCTGAATATCTTCCCTTGATCTATCCCAAACACATCCCCTCTCCAGGACTCTAGAAGGTGATGTCTTCCACTATCTCATTTATTAATGCACCTGTTCACTCTCAAATTCAAAATTCTGAGAAACTGAACTAACTAATAGATAAAGGAAAATTGGCATTTATGTATTTGAACTTTAAAAAATTGTTTGAATTAAGTCCATCACATCAGGCACTGAAGGTACTGCCATGGATCAGATGCTGGCCAAGAATAGAAAACAAATAGTAGGAATAAATGGTAAAATTTCAAAATGGAACAAGGATAATAGCAGATTGTCCCAAGAATTTATACTAGCATATGTGTTATATTCTATATTTATTAATGTTGTGGGAGAGAGAATGAACACTGATGCAAAAATGACACAGATTTTTTTGATTCGGGTAAATGCTCGGTTATCTGGCATATTGAGAGAATGGGGGGTGCTGGTTAATTGAATATTCTGGTTAACTGACAGTTATGCTTTACCAATGGAATACCAATTTTCAAAGAATTAAAATACAATTAAATAGATAAAGTGTAAAATACTGCTCACCAATCCAGTAGTAGTGGTGCACTGCAGAGTGGTTGGTTTCGTGAACCACTTATGTGTATATGGATAAAGTTTTCTATACATTAATTTATCTTATGACACTACATCTCACTATGGGACGAGTTCACCCAGATCAAATACACTTAACAGTAAAACTGTACTGAACATAATTTAATCTTTCTTTGATGATTCAGAAAGCACTTCAGGATCTTGCAGTGCCTCAGGGTCATCATTATCAACATCAATTATAATTGTAGATGTAGAAGATGCAGGAGATTGGGCTGATCCTGTAATGATCCCATGACATACCCTGGAAGCTGCTTTTTTGGAATAAATTCCTGATTTCAGCTTGCTTGCTTGTCTTCTGCCTCTTTTGCATAAATATAGAGTGCAGAATATGCAATTGCATAAAGTGCAGGCCAGTAGACTAGTACTCATTACTAGATTGAATGTTTGTATTGGGAAATATCGGAAATGCCAGTTAATTGAGCTTTCTGGTTAATTGAGTGCCAGATAACAGAGCTTTTACTGTATTTAAGATTAGAGAAGATAGTGAGAGATTTTTTAATGCCCTAAGAACAATAAGCAATAAAATGGAATGTAAGGTATTTGTAAACTGGAAAGAACTACTTGAAATACCCTTGTAAATTAAGGGGAAACCTTTCAGGAAGATGTCCAAGTTATCACAGTAAGGAATTCAATAAAAATATCTTGCCCATATGCTACACTAGCCAAATCAGAAAAAAAAAATTGGTTTAGGCACAGTATTGAGTGTGGCACTAATAATGTTATATCATTTTATAAAGCAAATCACTGGAATGCTCTCGCTTTATATATATTGTTTTCTTGACAACTCACCTGAAATAGGAAAATATCATATAAAATAGTAGAGACTATAAGTTGGACAAAAAGCTGTCTAGATCACTGGACTCTACGGATAGCGATCAACGGCTCAATGTTCAGTTAGCAGCCGGTGTCAAGTGGTGTGCTGCAGAGGTCGGTCTTAGGGCTGGTCTTGTTCATCATCTTCATCTTTTGTTCATCATAATGACCTGGAAGATGGGATAGGTGGCACCCTCAGCAAGTTCATGAATGACACTAAACTGTGGGGGTGAGACAGATTCACTGGAGATCAGCAATAAAGTCCAGAGAGACTTAGACAAATTGGAGGGTTGGGCCAAAAGAAATCTGTTGAGGTTCAACAAGGACAAGTGCAGAGTCCTGCACTTAGAATGGAAGAATCCCATGCACTGCTAAAGGCTGGGGATTGACTGGCTAAGTGGCAATTGTGTAGAAAAGGACCTGGGGATTACAATAGATGAGGAGCTGGATACGAGTCAACAGTATGACTAATGCTAATGGCATATTGGACTGTATTAGTAGGAAAAATCTCAGCAGATTGAGGGAAGTGATTATTCTCCTCTACTTGGTACTAGTGAGGCCACATCTAGAGTATTGTGTCTAGTTTTGGGACCTGTACCTCAGAAATGATGTGGCCAAATTGGAGTGAGTCCAGCAGAGAGCAACAAAAATGATTAGGGGGCTGGAGCACATGACTTATGAGGAAAGGCTGAGGGAACTGGTCTCATTTAATCTGTAGAAGCAAAGAGTGGGCGGGGGAAGGAGGGATTTGATTAACTTCCTGAAGGGGGGTTCCAGAGAGGCTGGAGCGAGGCTGTTCTCAGTGGTGGCAGATGACAGAACAAGAAGCAGTGGTCTCAGGCTACAGCGGGAGAAATCTAGGTTGGATATTAGGAAAAACTATTTCACTAGGAGGATGATAAAAACATCTATGAATGCACATTCCACAACCTCCCTAGGTAGCTCATTCCAGTGCTTTAAGTCCCAGCTTGTAAAAGCCCTGTCTGGGATGATTAGTAGGGGTTGATTCTGCTTTGAGCAGGGAATTGAACTAGATGACCTCCTGAGGTCTCTTTCAACCATAATTCTCTATGCTTCATATATGAAAAATGGCAATGAGAATGATTACAAATATAGAAAATGGCCATTGGAGGAGGCATTTAAAAGAGTAGGATTATTTAGAGTGAGAAGAAGAGCTAACAAATAGGGACATATCACAAAATAAATAGCACAGAGAGGTCAGTTGGCTACTCCATTTTTCCAAAAAATGGAGAATAAACTGTTACCAATCAATTCTAAACTCAGACAAATTGGTAGGAAGGATTCTTTTGCCCTCTAGAGTAGCTAAACCCACCTGATTCAAATCTACCATATGTGCAGGGAAAGGAAAGAAGGGGATAAAGATCGCAGGCTGAATCAGGAGCATATTATCAGACCAACATGTGCTATTCTTTTCTCACAACTTATAGTCCCTTCCAGCACAATGTTTTCAAAAAGGCAACTTTTTAACAGATGTAAAGATGTGTTATTCAAAACAGCAGTCTTTGTTAAATGTGCAGTGCTTCTCCCCAATTCTCTGCTTACCAAAGGATTTAATTTTGAATCAGGACTGAAGCCTGCATCACATTTTGCACTCTGTGTTTCTGACTAGCTTGGACCAGTGAGAAAGGCTGAAGAGAAGCAAAAGCAGAGTGTATTCTTAAATTAGAGCTTCAGTAACTAATATAACAGACATTACTATTGTTTAGGGGCCCTGTCCTATAAACCTCACTCACCATGGGAATTAGGCCCTATTTACTTCCCATAGTTTTCCCTCATAGTAAAGTTAAAATTAAATATTTTTATTTAATTTGCATTTATTTTTATCACAGTATCTTTTTGAGATATCTTTTCAGTAGTTTTAAATAGAAGGAAATTTCTGACATCGTGAGGAAAATTCCACTTATCTACAATTGTCTGAATTCTGTCTATTAAAATATATTCAGTGATCTTGGCTTGAAGATGGTCTGTTATACTTTAACATTTCACTTTGACTATTCCAATTTTTGTAAATTATCCTATAAAATCTAATCTTTAGAATTTTATTTTTTGGCGTTATTAATAATAATAGATTATTAATTTCAGGAAAGCCTCATTAGCAATGCGATTCATTTCAGATTCACATTAACCTGTCAAATAAGAGCTGTGGATTCACCTTTGTTAGAATCAAGGCAGGTTCTAATAAGCTCTAATTACAGTGAATGAAATATCACACTATCTCTGATGATGTTTGTATGTTAGTGGATTGAGAACATTCTGCTCAGATGCAGTCTCAGATATGTAATTTTCTGGATTTAGCTGGATTTAGCACTATTTACAGAAAGAGCAAAAATAACACTGTAGTTGGTGAAGATCTAATTTAGTATGAAATAGAATGCTATGCACATCATTCAGCTGAGATGCAATTGCCATGGATAAGTCCCTGACAGTGTGTATTTGGAATAGCTCTTTTGTAAACATACACACTGTGTATTTGTGTACATCAGCAATATGGTATCTTCAGTTTACAGGGGACTACAGATTTAGATTAAGTAGCGAAGAGGTCATGGTCATAAACACAGATACAAGAACCAAGGTCTGAGCTCTGGTACTGCACAGCAACAAAGTCGGATTGAAAACCCCTAATGACAGCCATCTGCTTTTGATCAGTGAGGCTGCAATGAAACATTTTAAAGACTTTATCAGAGCACTTGCTGATTAACATTATAAAACTTTTTCTAGAGTCCACTGAATTGTCCTATTTAATATTTCTGTGTATTATTTAATACAGAATAAGTTACTTATAAAGTATAATTATGATGCATTTTTGTTTCTGTAGGTAGAAAAATGTAATGACTGAGATTCCATACAATTTTAGACAAACTAAGGTGGTCTACGGTTGTTAGGATCATTCATGTTTCCCAATTCATTACCTAGGATTATTATGGGTAATTCACAGGACGGGCTACTCGGGAAGGAGGGTGGGTAAATTAATGGTATATAATTGGCACATTAACTATAGATAAGCATTTTTGGAAAATGTGTAATTCATGGGATTATATAATTGCTATCCATGAATTGCAGGCCTTTCCAGGACATACTGAGTTCAGATGGAATTTATATTCCAAGTTCCTTTATCTCTTTCCATTACTCTGTTTTGCCCTTTTCATCTCTAGTATGCTCAGCCTATGCTTCCAGCAGCTGAGTCAAAGCAGACAGTCTGCCATTGTCTCCCAGCTAGGCTCGCTCAGGCAGAAGTGTCTCTGTTGTGCTCCCACCCAGCTACCAGGGAGAAGAGCCGAATATTCTGTGGGGTGATGCGTAGGGGGGAGGAGGGACAGAGGTGCAGGGAGAGAAAGACAGAGCCTCTTTACCTTCCTGCCCCTGGCATGTCAATATGGGGGCTCACTTGATCACCCTCTCAGCCTGCCTCCCCCACATGTTGCCTCCACCTCCCAGATCACAGAAGCGAAACAAAGATATACCTATGTGCCCACCCACTGTGGTCTCTCCTGCCAACCTCCAGACAATGTAGTATGTGAACAGAGGATCTACGCAGAGAGAGGAAAGAAAGGCACTTAGAGTTGTGCAGATAGACGAGAGTGGCAACTCCATTAGAGGCTTAGGATAGGATCCATGAAGGGACTTAACTGCCATGAGTCTCAGAGTTAAAAAAAAGTCTAACTTTTGAGTACCTAGAATAATCACAAGAGAGGAGTTGGTTTGGGAGAGATGTGGGTCTAGTGTGGTTTGGTCTGGGGAAGGATGTGGGTCTGGTCCAATTGGGAGGTTTTTTTTCCTGAATAGTAAAGCTTTGTTCAGCTGTACACATTTGAAAGAACAACCATAACATTTAGTTCCCCGTTACGAACAACTGCAATTTGCTAGGTTTGTAACTCTGACATTCCACTGTATTCCCAAACTTTAACATGTGTTTGCTGGTCAGGGCCTGTGTGCATGGGAGGAACACCATTGCTGGTGTAATTCTCTGGCTGAGGCAGAACTTTTAGTCATTCTAAGTCCCATGGCATGCTTTGCAATTGTAGGGTAGTTAGCACCTGTGTGTCAGGACAGGGATCATATTACTACCTAGAAAATTACTGTGTTAATTAGCTGTTATAATGTTAGCGTGGAATGGTTATGCCAATCAAATATAGCTCTAATGTAAAGCCTTTGAGCCAGTCCAGTAGAAACTAAATGTTCCCAGAAGCCTAACCAGAGTGGATTCTTATTGATTTTAAAATTGCTGTGTCTTCCTTCCAACCATCTGAGCATCTCAGTTTTTTAACCAAGCAGTTTACTATATTCTGGCTAGATTCCATTTGGCTAATATGCCGCCTCTCTAAATTCCATCAGCAACTCCACCTGGGTCAACAGTTTTTAATTTCTTGCTGTGTAATATTGGTGCAAAATTGCAGCAACCTTTGCTCTTATGGGATTGCAGAATTCCATCCTATGGTGGTTCTATTTGAAGAAGAGGGTCTTTGCCCATGAAAGCTTATGCTCCAATACATCTGTTAGTCTATAAGGTGCTACAGGACTCTTTGTCACTTCTATTTGAAGAGTGAACTAAGTGATCCCTGTACACAGTCTGCAGAGCATTTTGGGATACTTCAACATGAAAGGTGTTGTATTGGCATTAGTGGGATTTACCAGTATAAAATCTCTAATGTTTCATTGGGAGAACAAATCCAAGTGAGTGTTTGCTGGGGTTTTTTTTTTTTTTCAAATAAAGATTTTGTATTATCCTGCTATAGCTTCTAAATTAAGCTAAAAAGACTTTTTTATTTCCGCTCTTGTTCAATGGGCTTTTGATATAACACAGTTTTGCTTGGCAACAGCCGTGGCTTAAAATGGTATTCCATGTATATAATTTGTGTTAGAAAACCCAGGAGCATACTTTTTCAGTGCATCTGTTTTTGTTGTTGCTTAAAATGTGTGCATTTGGAGAGCAATTTGGAGAGAAAGGATGTATCTGAACAGAGTAAGTTTGAACATACTATAAATTATTCTGCAAAAAATGGCAATGAAGTGTGTTTGCAGAAGCAAGCTAGCTTCTTTTTATCATGGTCGCAAAAGGAGTAATGTTCATTGATTGGATGTGTTTGATACAATATAGCATACAGCACACTGTCTGAACAAAGACAACAGAGAAACAGCTAGTGTTTTGACTTCAATAGAGTTGTCTTGATTACATAGCACAAGCAATGATAAGCTTGATTAAATGACTTTATTTCATTGAGATCTTTTAACAGCTGAATACATAACTTGTAGTTTAACTTACCCAGTTACCGGTATGTTGCTATGGCAATAAAATATATACAAGAATGACATTTGACATTATTTTAATTTTTATAATTTGCAATCAAAAGGCTCCAAAAGTATGCTATTTTTCAAAGATGGCTTAGGAAAAATAGAAATGTAATTAACATCTTCTGAACAGCTATGAATCCTAAAAAACTAAATATAAAAAGTCTCTGGGGGTAGCAGTGTTAGGCTATGTCTACACAGCAGTGTTATTTCAAAATAACTAGCATTATTTCAAAATAATATAGTCCGTGTCTACACAGCTGGCAGTTATTTCGACAAGCTGGAGGACTTCTTACTCTGTCTCCTGTAACCCTCATTATACGAGGAGTAAGGGAAGTAGGAGGGAGAGTGCTCTATTTTGAAATAAGTGCCGTGTAGACAGCACCAAAACTCAAAATAAGCTATTTCAAAATAAGCTACGCAATTGATGGAGCTCAATTTGTGTGGCATATCTCGAGTTAAGCCCTGCTGTGTAGACACGCCCTTAGGGTGCATCTACGCTGCAGGGCTTAACTCGAAATAAGTTAAGCAAATTGAGCTACGACAATTGCATAGCGTATTTCAAAATAGGGAGCGTTTACACAGCCCTTATTTCGAAATAGAGCACTCTTTCTCTGACTTCCCTTATTACTTGTACAATGAGGGTTACAGGAGTCAGAGTAGAAAGTCCTCCAACTTGACAGTATTTTGACACTCTTTCAAGTGCCTGCTGTGTAGACGCAGACTAAGTTATTTCGGAATAGTACTAGTTAATGTTACTACAGTAAAACTCCAATTGTCTGGCACCCAGTGGTCCGGCACTCCCGATAGTCCGGCACCAACTGGAACCCGGAAGTGCTCCGGCAGCTGCTTCAAGAAGTTGTTAGTCAATTACACTACCGCCAGCTGGATCTGCAGGTGATAAGCTCACAATTTATCTTTCCTCTACTGCCAAACCCTCCGCCGTTTTGCAGGGAGGCAAAGCCTGCAAGTGGTGGTGGCAGAGAGGGGGCGAGAGGCAGGCAGCTGCTTCAAGAAGTTGTTAGTCAATTACACTACCGCAGGCTGGATCCCTGGTAGTGTAATTGACTAACAACTTCTTGAAGCAGCTGCCTGCCTCTCTCCCCCTCTCTGCCGCCGCCGCTTGCAGGCTTTGCCTCCTTGCAAAATGGCGGAGAGTTCGGCCTTCGCCGTGCCATTCCTCATCGAGTCCCCGCCGTCCCGCCCCCCACCGGAGGCAGTGTGGGTCCCGGCAGACCCGTCACAGACCCCCGCCGTAGTACCTCCCGATAGTCCAGCATATCCAATAATCCGGCACCACCTGGGTCCCAAAGGTGTCGGATTATCGGAAGTCTACTGTATATAGATGTACCCTAAGTCTGTAACTTTAAAAACAACTAGTAGTCCAGTGGCACCTTAGGGCATGTCTACACTGCAGGGCAAAAGTATAATTAAGATATGCAACTTCAGTTATGTCAATTGTGAAGCTGAAGTCAAAATAGCTTAATTTGGCTTTTGATGCTTTCTACACAGCAGGAAGTCCTTTGACTTCCCTTACTTCTCATGAAATGTGGGTTATGGAAGTCAGAGTAAGAAGTCTGCCATCTCAAAATTATTTTGAAATAATGGCTTGCTGTGTAGCCATGCACTTCGTTATTTTGAAATAATGTCAGTTATTCCGAAATAACACTGCTATGTAGACGTACCCTTAATGTCTATTCAAGCCCAGGTTAATAATTCCAGATTTGTAGATGAATTCCAGTTCTACAGTCTCTATCTGTAATTGGGTGGTGAAATTACTTTGTAGAAGAATGGTTACTTTTAAATCCATGACTGAGTGACCAGGTAGGTTAAAATGACCCCTTCAAATGTATGTGTGTTACCGTTTCTGATGTCTGAACTGTGTCCATTTATTCTTTGTCACAGAGATGTCCAGTTTGGCCAATATACATGGCAGAGGGACATTGCTGGCACTTGATGGCATATATCACATTAGAGGATGTGCAGCTGTATGAGTCTGTGTTGTTGTGGCTTATGTGATTAGGTCCTGTGATGGTGTTGCTTGAGTAGATATATAGACAGAGTTGGCAATAGGGTTTCTTGCAGAGGTCGATTCCTGGGTGAATGTATCTGAGGTAGTGCAACGCTGCTGGTAAGGACTTCCCGCCAAAATCTTAACAACCTAGATTTGGGGAATAAAATCTCCGCTGCCACCACCCAACTATTGATACAAAAATCAGGGGAAAGCTCACTTGCGAAATCTCACCCCTAAAGTACAAACCAGGGCACAACCATTAGCCAATACCAGGTTAATAAAAATGAAAGAGAAAGAACTTTTATTATCACCACAATATTCCTGTTGCAAGCATAATAACTAGATGGAAAAGTAACAAAATATACTCATGGAGGAGAAATTTACCATGGGCCAGGAACTTAGTTACAAAGGAGAGCAAAATCCATTTTTAAATGTACAGACATCAGATCCCATTTCCCAAACCATAAAACAATAAAACATAATGGATTTATCTAAACTTTACCCTACTTAGAGAAACTGAAGAATGGTTTCAGTAGCTGGAGAGGAACTGCCCAAACAAAGGAAGGAAAAACCCAAAAATTCCTTTGTCTCAGTTTGAAATTTCTACTGCATTCCTATTGGCTGAATCTACCTGGTTAAGTAAGGGACATAGTTAACCCCTTAGTCCCCAGGCTGCTGGCTAACCCTCATAATCATGACAACAGGTATTTAAGTTTCAAGAATGCTTGATAAAGATCTTGTAGGTGTTTGTCTCAGTCTGTGGGATTGGAGTAAATCCAGTTGTATCTTAGGACTTGGCTGTAGATAGTGGATCGTGTGATGTGTCCTAGATGGAAGCTAGAGGCCTCATGACTCTGGCTTCCACCCAGGATACATCACACGATATAAAAGGTACTCACACTATGTCAGTTATATAATTTTATTGAAAAAGAGGTGTCCACTGCTTCCAAGTTTGGTCGGAAGAATGTATTGTCACATGGCAAGGCACCATTGCTGTGCCAAACCCAGACTTCTCTAGCTAACAATTTAATATAAAGATTTACTTACGCATACTCCTAGACAGGGAAAGCTTCTGCAGTAGATATACATAATTAAACAATGATGGGCTCAGACACAGGCACAAGCCCTTTATTCAAATTTTGCCACCATATGAAAGGAAGGTTGGGGTGATTTGCCTATTTCTGACAGGATTTCTTAAACCTTCCTTGGGGAGCTTTTAAATATTCTGAAGGAGCACATTTTGCCCCTACACTCAAACATTCTGTGTGAACACAATTCATCTTTCAGGAAGTCCAAGTGCCATGTTGACATCTTTGCTCTCCAAAAACACAGCAGCATGACCATCAACTATGTTTTTTGACATAAAGGAGTTTGTGTCCTTAGCTGGGTCTGGATGAACACTTCTCAACTGAATTGTCCAATTTCAGGAAGCAGGACAAAGTGGAGCTAGACAATTCAGTACTTGGCATTTGCCAGTCACAAAAGTCTCCATCAAATGCTTTCGCACATGACAGAGAAATGTTCCTTGATGTTGAGAGGCAAGTACAATCGGTACAGCCAAAAAAAATCTAGTAGGCTGCTTCCCAGTCAGAAAACTAAAAACATAGCAAACAAGAAAAGTTATAGTTCCTCTAGCCTCCACTGGGTATGGGAAAGAGTCAAATCTCATCACTACTGTATTGAATTGGAGTGCTGAATCTCAAGAACCCCAAACTTTGTAGGGCTAATTTGAAATCAAAATCTAGATCAGAATGTCACGATGGGAAGCTTTGTTATATAATGGGCTGATCTAAAAATTGATACCTAGCTCTGGCTTCTATAGCTGAAGCCCTTTCCAAGTACTTACTTGTACCTTATTTGAACCAGTCACCCTAACTATAATGTTCACTGCTTAAATAGTGCTTTACATGCTTATACTATAGTAGGAACCTCAGCCAATTAATCCTCACAATGTATCCCATAAGGTAAGTGGGCAATATTATTTCCTATTGAATGGTTGAAGAAGCAGAGAAATTAGGCGACTTTTCAAGACAACAGTGTCAGTGGCCAAACACAGATTGAAATTCAGGAGTTCATGGCTTTCAGCCCTATATTCTAGCCAAAAGGCTACATTGCCTCCCTGAATTGAAAAGCTCACCTAAAAGTGAAAGGCTCCATATCTCATGAGGAAATCTGTCAAAGAATGGAAGAACAAAGAATACATTTTCACAGAGTACCACAGTCTTTAATAACATAGAGTGCAGAAAATCAATATTGTACATTTAAAAATGTTTTGAAGTAGATTTATACGAGAATGCCAACACATCTTATATTATAAGGTGTACGATGATACTAAACAATAGGTCTCCTAATGCCACAATACTGTTATACAACACTGTTTTGGCTAAACAAGCACTTTTCTCAGCTTTGTTGTGCATCTCAAGGTAAAATTTTACATACTGTAATTAATGTCAGAGGAAAAATAGGCAGCTGTAAAAGGCTTTTGCCATCTAATTCAATAGAATTAGACTGAGGAGGGCCAGGGGATGCTGGTGGCTGTCACTCTGACATTGTCTTATTGTGGAATCATGGGAAAAAAGTTGATGGAATGATCCTTGGCTTAGAATAATGCAGCTATATGAGTCCTTGTTTCTGAAGTTGAATAGACACAAACATATTTAACAGATAACATTAAAGAGGAAATCAGATACAAGGCAATGGACAAAGATGAAATTTTCAGTAGTTGCAATAGCCATAAGAAACCATAAGCCACATTCACACCCTTTCTATGTCATTTTTCATTAATGGAGATACCAAACTAAGCCAGACAAAATTCTACAGAACCATGTCTGACCATGCTACACAATTACTTTGTATCAATGCATTGACAGAATATTAGTTTTAAGTCTAACCATAGCAACAGAAATTGTTGTTTAAAAATATTATCAGTCATACTAAAATAATAGATTTAAACTCCTATAATAATTACCCAATTCTGGTATCCTATCTTCTTCAACTTATGCAAACTTCTCCCACCATCTCCCTGAGATAATCAGTGATCTGATGATCTGGTCATGCCTTCCACATCTTTACTATAATGCATTCATTTAGTCAGAACACACAAAAAAGTAGTATGGGAAATTTTTCCATAGACTTCACTGGGGCCAAGATTTAACCTCACATAAGTATCAAACACAATTTAAGAGCAATACATAAGCAGAAATGTTTTCATGTTAAACATTTGTCATTTGTCAAAAAGCTATGAACAGACATTTAAGTTAAATGAGAGTCTATTTGTGAACAGGAATAAGGGTAAAATACACTAAAAGACCCGCTTAGTGTAAATAGTTTGTTTTGTGCTATCCATAAACAATAACCTTATTAGCCAATAAGAAAATGAAAATATATCAGCCCACATCATAACAAAGAAAAAGTATTTTTTTTCTTCTGCCTCATCTGGATCTGAATTTCTGCATTACTGCTTTTGTTGATTTTTCTATTGATTTTTCTTTGGGTCAGGACTCACATAAAAAACCTTTCCAGAAAGGCGTCAGTAAGCGAACAAGTGTTTGAAAGAATACTGCCTGCATAGAAATGATAAACATGCCATCAATGAATATGTGAACTTTGAACATCAATAAGAATGTCAATGTCATTTGTGAAAGACCGATGTACTGTGTTTTTTGCCCTGTAATTGGCTAGAATTGTTCATTTGTTGTCTATTGGAGAAAAGTGTTAGTTATCTAATAATTAATACAGAATCATGGCCTTTGTAGTAAAAGCAGAGAGTGAGAATCAGATATGGGTGGCCAGTGACCTGGCCACCTGGGGAGGCTAGCCTCTGGTCCCTCCCCTTGTGCCCCCCTATTCTACTCCACCTCACTCCTGCAGAAGGGAGATGAGACTCCAGCCCTGGTGTGCCACAGCTTCAGTGCTCACAGTACCTGGGCAGTGTGGCCACTGCGCCCACATCCCCAGGGCTTTAGGCCCTAGCGTTGAAATAACTGTTTGTAGTGTAGATGTGGACTATGTTATTTCAGAATAAAGTCAGTTATTCCGAAATAACACTGCTGTGTAGACGTACCTTAAGTGAATTTTAAGACCACATTCTAGACCTTATTAGGTGGGAACTTCCTCAGTAGAAACAGGTTTAGTTTTTATATTGCATACTCTTTTAACTGCGGCAATGTCAACACTGCACTGTAGTTCGAAAAAATATGCAATTTGAGCTATGCAAATTATGTATCTTATTTCAATCTTATTTCAAAATAGCTTATTTCATAATTTGGCGCTGTCTACACAGCACCAAATTTCGAAATAACCCGCTATTCTAAAATGTCCCTTATTCCTCATGGAATGAGTTTACAGGGGCGTTGGAATAGTGAACCCGAAATAACGGGCTTGCTATTAAGACACAGGATAGCTATTTTGGCATACTCTGGTATCCCAAAATAGTGTTGCAGTGTAAGTGTAGATTGTGTTATCAAGGGTGGCTGCTTTATTGTGTTATAGTGAGCCATATTAATACCAGCCAACTAAATCATTTATAGATGGCACTGTGATGGACTCCCCCACCCATGCTTTATGAAATGGACTCATGGACATGAATATACCTAACTCAAAGGTGGTTTGAGCGAATTATTTCATGTAACCCATTGATCTTCATGTCATGATCTGCTGGTTCTGTTTATCTTACTCTGTTGTATGTACCATTTGTATGTGGAAAATTAGACACATGGAGTGGGGAATACTTTGTGGGTTTCAAACATGTGAATGAGAGACATGGAGGGTGTTATCCTCAACTGTTAAACTATCTCTTTTGTCCTTCAGTCTGAGCAGTGGTTGGTAGGGAGGGGCCTCAGTTCTTTAACAAAAAGAATAGGAGAGGAGAGGCCTGGGTCTTTTGGCAGGGCTGCACCTGAAGGAAGGGGCCAGGGACTCCAGGGTGTGGAAGAAAGTCCTGGTTTAGAGTGGCAGCTGGAAAAGAGGTTTTAGGGTGAGTTTGATTAAGGTTGTACTGAGGTTTCAATGTAGAATTAGTCAAACGGTTTTGTTTCTTTTGATTTATAACCTACTTTGCTCTGCCTACTTTCACTTATTACTACTTAAATCCTACTGCTTCAACTTAACAAAACCATTTTTATTTTCTATCAAACCCAGTGTACGCGATTGTTACCGGGGGGGGGGGGGGGCCAGGGCCACCCGTGTGCACATTCCCCCTTACATTGCTAAAGGGGGCTTACCTAATTCTCTGGGGTTTGATCCCATCTGTGGAGTGCTCTCTCAGGAGGCTGGGCCCTAAACTTCACTCTCCTTGGACCTGAAGTGGTTCAGTGTCTGTACTGCTTCTCGGTGGGGGCAGGGACCTCAGCTCAGGGCCTTGGCTGGGGGAGACCAGCAGAGCTGGCCCAGCAGGACCGGGCCGTGAGGAACCCCAGCGAGCAGGAAGGGGAGTGGCAGTGGCCATGTCAGCACCCCGGGAGGCACCCCCGAGGGGTCGTCTGTGACTGCACCCCCTCACAAGCACTGTAAATGATTTAGGATGGCACTCTCTGGTCTAGCGACATTCGTGGTCCTGCATGATTTTAGTTAGGTGGATGTCTACTTATCATGAGTATGGCCAAGTTTCCCATGGTCCCATAAAGTTTGTTTACAGCCAACAGTCCTGGCTCTCAGTATTCTATGCTGTTATTTAGCTCTAAATTTACCCCACAATGTCTTCTAAGAGCCCAGTAAGCAGTGGAAATGTTGGAAGGGTGCTACACAATATTGACCTCCCCAGGGTCAGCAGTTTCTCTAGTTTAGCATTGGTCAAGTCCTAAGGGTGCAGGACTAGAGAGGTTCAATCTATATGTTAAAATGCCTATAGCAGTAAACCCATTTCCTGCAGACTAGTTCTGGGGTTACTGGATAAGTATATATATTGTGACAACCAAGCTCTATAACTTTCTTCACAAAGGAGTATTTGCTACTTTATTCTTTGTGGCTATTTTGAACTCCTAATCCAACTGATAAATTTTCTACTCAAATTTGTATTGTTGTGCACTGTAAATAGAAAAAAAATGTCAGTAGTCAGAAAAAATGTTATTAAAGATAGAAAAAGAATGTATCCATAAGCTAATGGAAATAAAACCAATAAGTCCCCAAAACAGTAAAGGAAACATTAATTCAGTTGGCACCCTTTCAGTTTGCCTCAGGAATCATGAGTAGCAATTTGAAATCCTGTTTTTCTCTTGGGAAGAAATGCTGCCTGGAATATGATATAAACTATACTGATCAAATAAAAAGGGGAGCCTCAGGCTAAAACAGAAAGAAAGAGGTAACAACAAAGAAAAACAGCTAGTTGTATGAAATGACACATTTATACATCAGCAAAGTAAAATTAGAATCTCCCCCTTAACTTTATATCAGCAGAGAAGAAAAATAGCTGTATTACAGAGACAAGATAACAGAAAACTAAAGTCAAGGGATATCCAGTCATAACCAGAGGATGCCTATAAAATATATATTTAGGGTCCAGTAATAATATGTCATTAATTTGTTTGGGCTACAAAAATGTATGTAATAAAACTGTACATATTAAAGAGATGTAAAGAGTCTATGAATAAAAACCTTTAAATGACTCTGCCAGAATAAAGGTTGCTTTGTTTTTTTCTCCAAAATCTACTAAAGAAATGTAAAATTCTTTTTATTCTATTGTAGAAGAAAAATTACAGTATAAGCGGTTTTATTAAGCTTGAAATCTCTTACGCAATTATAGCCTTTTACTTACTCGACTTACACTATCCTTATAAATAAGGAAGATGAACATAGTAAATAAATTTGTTCAAGAACAGCAGGTATGACATCCTGTTAGAGAGAAATGGTGAATTCACCATTAGCAAGAATCCCACTGAAACTAATGATCTTTGTTTTGTTTATGTAGCCTTTTCTTTGGATTTCCAACAGAGAAAAAATATTCTCTCAAAAATACCCTAGATACTTTCACTTGCTATTACAAATAAAGGCTGACACTATTTGTATGTGATAATTGAAAAAAAAAAAAAAGCCCTGTGGCACTTTGTGAAAGTTACATGACACAGATGTGCTTGCAGTGAAAGGTTTCTAGTAAAATAGTTCAGTCCCAAATATCAGTCCAGAAAGCTTTCTCTGCTAATTAAGGAACAGCATGTTATGGGTAAGTATTGAAGATGCATAAAATGGTTGGTTTAGAAGGGATCAAACACCTAGAATGACAGGAGAGTCCAATGTCAAGATCTTACAGCTACATAAAATTTACAAAGAATTTTAATTACAACTGCTTTAAGCAAATGCTCTAAAAGTGTAATAGAGGTCAATTTCAGCAACTGTTCCCCTTCTCTATGGCTATGAGAAGTTTATACTAAGGCAGATGGCAAAAGAAATAATCCACATCTGTCTCATGTCTCTGCTCAGTGAAGCTGTATAAGGTTTTACAGGGAAAACTGTATAATAAATGTGATTTTTGCTCAAACCACTATGGATGCCTGCTATATGACTAGACAGGTAGGGAGGGTGATGCTCCTTGACACTGTTTGCTACCAAATTATAGGCTGATAAAGTTGGTGACTCCCATTAAAATTTATCCTAAAATTCATATCTAACAAAAAAAAAATAGCTTTCTTATGTGTAATCTTGATTTCTCCAGTAGGGATTCATTGTTTGGACTGTGGTTGGAATTTAGGGCTAAATCCTGCCTGATCTGGTTGAATGGAAGCAGAATTTTTTAAAAACAAACGAACAGCCCTCCATTTGGAATATTTGCTGAAGAGATTGTCATTCACAAGCAAAACACTTCCAAAGCTAAAGAAAAACATAACTAGAACAGCTATTACCATTAGGAACAGAAGAAACAAATACATTCTTTGTGACATTTTTGCCCGTTACCCTCTTGCCCTAACTGTCCTAATGTGCATGAAAACAGAAGAACAAAACCAGGGCTGCTGACAGAACTGTCAGACCCCTATGCAAGGTATGTGTGTTGGGGAGGGGCCTTAGGCAGAAGGGGTGGATCTGGGGCTATCCTTCCTCAGTCAAGACCCCCACATGGAAGGAAAAAAGGGTACACTTTATTACTCCACGGAGGTGCTGGGAGGCCTGGGCCAGAAGACAAATTGTGGAATGTTGGGGGGCGGGGGGGAGTATGTTATAAGTTTGTACTGGGCCCAAATAAATTATGTTTGGGCCCTGTCCCCATTTAGCCCTTCAGTGCTGCCCACCTGTGCCACCCAGGGTGATCTGAAGGGCCCAGGGCTCTGGCCACTGCCAAGGTATTAAGGGAGGCAGTTGGGAGCCTGGAGCCCTTTTAAATCTCTGGGCTTTACAACAGCTGCCCTTTTTGCACTTGACTTCCCCCTACCCTGTCAGCGGCCCTGAGCGAAACCAAACATATTGGATCTGCTTGTATTTATGCCCTATGATAGTCTTTAATTATGTGCTATTTTCCCCCACAGGATATATTTCTCATTCAATGCTCCTGGTGTATGGTGCTCACTGAATGAGAAGCTATTCATGATTTTAATTTTTGTTATTTTAATATGTTTTTTCTTCATTATGCAGGGTCTGACCCCATGACTCATTTACTACACGCTATTCCTTCCTGTGAATACAGAATTATTCACTTACTCGTGGACTTTTATGTAGCACTCATCACTATAGTATCTGAGTGCTTCACAAATATTAATGACTTTATTCTCACAACACCCGTGTTACAGAACTGAAACACAGATATTAAGACCAAAATTGGGAGGCATGCTCACTAATTTTATATTCCTAAGTTTGAAAAATCAGATCTGATTTAGTATTTAGCTTTTTAATAGCGCTCTTTAAGTTCCAAACACAGTTCCCTTTGGCTTCAATGCTTCAAATGTTGCAAATCAGACCCCCAAAGGTGTCAAGCCTGGAACCTAGAAAATGAAGAACTTATAATAGCCATTTGTGAAAATTTTGCTTTAAGTAACGTGTCTAGCATCATATAGAAACTCAGTAGCAGAAACAGGGATGGAATCCATTTGTCCAGGATGTTGTTCAACTGCCTTAGCCATGAGACCTTTCGTTCTTCCCTTCCACCCACACACCTACAATCCCCTGTATTGGACAGTACGAACTTTTCATCTTTGACAACTATGAAGCAAGAGCTCTACAAACAACACTCCCATTCACTACATGGATATAGCAGAGTGAATAAGTGCAAAAAAAGTTATTAAAAACAAAGGAAATAAATAAGTGACTGTGTTCCAATCAAAATCAACTACTTTATAAGTCTAATAGAGGTCAACTTAAACAACTGTTCCTCTCCTCCATGGCAGCAGCAGCAACATCAGCCAGGGACTCCAGGCTGCTTTGAACTGCTGGTCCTCGGGGCAACTGTTCTCTTTAACCTCCTTTTTGGCAGGCCTGGGATTTGCAGGCTAAATGCTGTCATTCTACAGGTTAGTAATAGACATGCCAACCTTAGATTCCTGAGAGTGTCCCTGCAGTGTATAATCCCTGGCCCACTTGCAATATTCACCAATCTGCTGCTTCCAAAGAAACTGCACGGTGCACTCCAGATTACTGGTTTCACTTCACATCATTTCTCCATTTACACACAGCATTTAGATATGTTTATTGTGAAATCAAGTCTACGTTTAGTTAACAGAGCACAGAGATTCAAGTAGTCTCCAGTAGAAGTGTTGGAAACAATACAAATTAGAATCATAACATGCATCCTAGAACCTAGATTTAATTAACACGATTCTTATGGCTAATAAAATATTACTCACCCCAAATCCTTGCAGCATTTTACAGCCTTTTACAGGCTGAGTGTGGCCCTTTTTTTATGAGACAGGCTGCTGCCAGTTTGTCTTCTAGGTGAAGGATTCGGTGTGTCTCTTTGTATTCCAAGATATACCAGATCAGTCCTTTGTTTTTGTTAATAAAAAAGGACCCTTTCTTCTTCCTCCCCAGCTTGTTTCTTCCTATGGCTTTTCTCATCTCTCAATTCGCACCTGGCTCAGTACACAAATAGGCAGACAGTGTAAGGCATAAAATACATAAATAGGGAGATCGGTATGTGTTACTTCAGAAATGTTCCTTTCAGGAAGGAGATACGTCAACTCCAAGTGGCCGGCCTTAACTCCAGGCTCTAAGAACTTAATTTTTAGTGTAGATACATAACTCTTTAAATACTAGCCAATTAGCCCTCCATAAGACGGGATTTTCAGGTCTCTCCTCCACGTCGGTCTTCTCTCCTGAGCCTCCGGTCTCTCGCTCTCGCTCTCCTCCCTCCTCTACTGCCCCCCCCAGCTCTCCTCTGCCTTCTGCCTCTCTCTCCGTCTCTCTCTTTCTCTTCTCCCCCTCCTGCCTCTCACTCTCTCTTCGCTCTCCTCTGTCTCCATCAGGGATGCACGCTCATCCAGGCCCTGCCCCCTGGGTGTGTACGTCACCGCCCCGCCCCCCTTCGCCTCCTGCTGTGGCGCTTGGCTGATTTCTGCGCTGCTCAGCTGGGCCGCCGCATGGGAGCAAGTGGCACAAGCGGTCTTTTGTGTCACACGCTCCCCATGCAGCACCTCTGTGCTGCATGGGGAGGGTGGACCCCAAACGGCCGCTTGCACAGCTTGCTCCCGCGCGGCGGCCCAGTTGAGAAGCGCAGAAGTCAGCCGAGCGCCACAGCAGGGGGCAATAGCACCACCCAGAGGGAACAGCCAGCGTTTCAGCGTTATAGAGTCACAGACATTGGGCTACTATATATATGATTATCCATCCATTCATTTTGCAGTGATTATGATGACCAATGAGCTACACTAGAGACCTTGTGAGACATCTCACCATGCTTTGGTGAACTATTATGCAGATAGTCTCAGAGGAGTAGCCAATTTAGTCTGTAACTTTAAAAACGAGTAGTCCTGTGGCACCTTGGAGACTAACAAAAATATGCAGATTGTATCATGAGATTTTGTGGGCAAAACCCACTTCTTCAGATGAGATGATCTTAAGTGAAGACCAGAAGTATGTAGGAGTACTCATTATTATGCAGATAGAACTGCTCTCAAATCACTGCATAGCAAAACACATGATAATCTGATAAGTAATCTTGAGAAACTCAGGCTTGATGGAACTACCATTACGTGGATATGCAATTGGTTAAACAACCACAAACAAAGAATAACTCTTAATGGAATGATGTCAGATTGGAAGTAGGCCTCAAATACAGTTCCATAGGAATTTGTTCAGAGTTTGGTGATGTTTACCCTCTTTATTAATGACTTGGATGTAGGAAGAAGTTCCTGAAGGGAAGTTCCAAAGAGGATGGACAGAGGCTGTTCTCAGTCGTAACGGATAACAGAACAAGGAATAATGGTCTCAAGCTACAGTGGGGGAGATAAAGGTTAGATATTAGGAAAAACTAGTTCACTAGGATGGTGGTGAAGTACTGGAATGGATTACCTAGGGAGGTGGTGGAATCTCCATCCTTAGAGGTTTTTAAGTCCCAGCTTGACAAATCTCTGGCTGGGAAGATTTAGTTAGGGTTGGTCCTGCTTTGGGCAGGGGGTTGGACTTGATGACCTCCTGAGGTCTCTTCCAGCCCTAGCATTCTATAATTCTATGAAGAGAGAACATTCTGGTCAAATTTGCAGATGACACAAAGCTAGGAGAGTTTGGCAGTAATTTGGAAAATGGAACTAAAATTCAGAGGGATCTTGATAAATTGGAGAACTGAGCTCTACACAACAAAACTAAATTCAGCAAAGACAAATGTTAGGTTCTCCACTTAGGGAAGTAAAAACAAATGCAAAAATACAGAATGGGGGATAACTGGCTTGGATCACAACTTTAACATGGGCCAGCAATGCAATTTTGTTGCAAAAAAAAGCAAATGCAATTTTAAGTTGCATTAACAGAAGTATAACATTCAAGTCATTGGAGGTCATAGTACCACTCCAATTGAGCTAAAGTACCATGTCCAATTTTGGTCACCAGTATATAGAAAGGAGGCGGAAAAACTGGAAAGGTGAGTGACATAGATGTTCAATGGGATGAAATGCCAGCCATGTGAGCAAAGGCTGAAGGAACTGGATATGTTCAGGTTGGAAAAGAGGATATTTAGGGGGGATATGACAGCATTCTTCAAATACTTGAAAGGTTGACGTGAAAAGATTCAGAAAAGTTGTTCTTTCTTGCTACAGAGGGCAGGACAAGAGACAATGGCTTCAAAGTACAGCATAGTTGATTTAGTTTAAATCCCAGGAAAAGCTTCTTAACTGTAAGAACATTAGGACAATAGATCATGTGTGGGGAGATTGGCATTGGAAAAGGTTCAGAAAAGGGCAACAAAAATTATTAGGGGTTTCGAATGGTTCCCCTAACGAAGAGAGATTAAAAAGACTTGGACTTTTCAGCATAGGAAAGAGGAGACTAAGGGGGGATATGATAGAGGTTTATAAAATCATGACTGGTATGGTTAAAGTGAATAAGGAAAAGTTAATTACTTATTCCCCCAATAAGAACTAGGGGGTCACCAAATGAAATTAATAGGCAGCAGATTTAAAAGAAACAAAAGGAAGTTTTTCTTCACTCAGGCACAGTCAACCTGTGGAACTCCTGCGGTGAAGGCTAGAACTTTAACGGGGTTCAAAAAAGAGCTAGATAGGTTAATGGAGGTTAGGTCTATCAATGGCTATTAGCCAGAATGGATAGAAATAGTATCCCTAGTCTCTCTTTCTCCGGAGGTGGGTGACAGGGGAGGGATCATGTGAGGATTACCTGTTGTGATCCCTCCCTCTGGGGCAGCTGGTATTGGCAACTGTCGGCAGATAGCATATGGGACTAGATGGATCTTTGGTCTTACCCAGTATGGCCGTTCTTATGTTCTTATGTGTCGGGGTATTGGAAGGTCCTTCACTAGAGGTTTTCAAAAGAAGACTTATGAGCCATCTGTATTGGATGGTAGACCAAACAAATTCTGCCGAGTGGTTTGGGTTAGATTAGGTGACCCTTGCAGTCCGTTCTGTCTCTATGATGATCGGAAACAAAAAAACTGATGACTTCTTGAGTGGGTGACAACCACTAAACATGGATAGTGAAGGGCAAATACAGATAGTGCTATCAAAAACAAACAAACAAAATCCCTTCCTGGTGCTGCACTCAATTCCAAATAAAAATGAGGTAGTTCAAAGACAAAGACAGGGAAAGGGACTAGACTCTACTGCTTTGTCTGGGCTCCTGGGTTAAATGCTAACCTAAGGAACCACACTTCAGCCATTTCTTCCACCTGTGAAAGTACTGAACTAAATAAAATGAATAATTTCCTCTTTAAAATAATCTATTGCAAAATATCTATTAATTGTTAAACCTTCCAAATCACTGGTCCAGCTGAAGAAACAGTATTCTTTCAAATGTTTGTCACGGAATTTTGAAAACAGGAAAGATTTTTGAAAATGCTCTGATGTGATAATTAATATCCTGTTCGGCTGATAGTAAAAATTCTCTACATTCAGGTGGGAAGAGATTTCTTGATGAAAACTAACTATTGGTATTTCTTCCTCCAATCCTCCTTGCAACAAAATTAGCCACTCAAGAAAAGTGAAAAAGTGATTTTTTAATGAAATCATAGAATGAGCTAATGTCACCATTTTGGTAGAATTTGTGACATTTTTCATTCAGCCTTATCCCTGATGTGTCATCATGACAACTGCAATTGAGTTGTGCAAAAAGTTATTGGATATTGACAAGCCAAATATAGTCTTCAGAGTAGTTTTTTTCACCGTGGGAAGAGAAACTGTAAGGAAGGTATTGCAGACCTAATAATGGATGAGACTTTAGAGAGAGCAAATCTAAACCTCTAAATACTATCAAACTGAAATGCTCAACCCATCAGAAAAAATGGTGGCTAGAGAAATGTTAGTGTTTATTCATATTCCTTCTGAAAAAAAGGGGTTGCAAGACACATCTGAGACAACAAAACCAGCGCTGATCAGGCCACTTTTATCCATAAATTTCTGTTTCTGACTTCATCAGTCCCTTTTAAAAAATTATCCACCTAGGCTACCTTAGCATATTAACTGAAAAAATGCTAGATTTTGGCATTTCATCCACAAAATGAATGAAAAAATTACGACAACTTTCCACCTTACAATATCTAAATTGTCCAGTAAATAACATATACATTTTTGTTCTTTTATTCTCTCTCTCTCTCTCTCTCTCAAAAAGGATATATATAGAGAGAAAGTGAAAGAGAGAGAGCGAGGTTTAGTTTAAATTGACAGCACTACAGTCTTCTCTATAGAACAGGCAAAGCAATGGTATCATAAGTTTTGTTACCATTTGGTTTTGTTCATTGCTTTAGCTCATTTAGATCTTTGAAATGGGTTCTGTATATTTATTCAAAAAAGCTTGGATCAACCTGGTTTTCCTTAAAAAAAAAAAAAAATGATACAAATGCTATGGGTTCAATTACCATCCACTTAAGGGCATCATTGTTTCTAGAACACAGATTATTGACAGGTTCTACATGAGAGATCAGACAAAGGTCCATATGATTGTTTGGGTGCATGTCGATGTTAAATAATTGTTTGACAGAACTTGGATTTGTTTATTCTAAGGAAAGAGAATCAGTGTCTGTGGATTTCTGTCTAAGAGGGAAAACTTTAGTATGTTCAAGTGAAGTTTTGAATTTCTGGGAAGGCAAAGTCTTCCCAAACTGAGAGATTAGATTCCCCCCAACTCATTTGGTGTAACTTTCATATGCATTTATCAGTAGTGGGCACATTTACAGAGATTTTTACATAACCTGTGTGGAAGGATCATGTATATCCCAAGCCAGCTAATGTACTCTGCTACCGTATTTCTCAGTACAAATTACTTTATATACAATTATACAGTTGAAGTGTAAGTGAAAATTGGTGGAGTGTAAGAATTAAATGAAGAAACCATCACAAATGATTAAATTTAATGGCGTTTGTGATGAGTTCCCCCTGGGGTGCCACCTGGAACTGGATACTCTGAGCCCTCTGACTCACCAGCCTATGCTCCCTCTCTCACTGTGTTGCTGTGACAAGCTTCAGACCCATTCCCAGTTCTGCACTTCCATTAGCATTCACACAGGTAGGGATATACCCAGTTGCAGTTACATGTAGGCTCTTTGACTAGACACTGCATGAGCCAATAATAGAGTGGCTAAAGCCAAGGTAGCCTCTGACATCCCAGGCACTCAATGCTTCTGGTGTATAATCCCCAAACTATACCACCTTGGACTGCCCTCTATGTAGAGAGGAAATGCAACAGCCTTTGCCCCTTTAAGTGATTATAAGGGATAGCAAATAAATGTAAGCAGATTAGCTAGTAAATAAACACAAACACAAACTGAGCCTAAGATGCTAGAAAGATAGGATAGGAATTAGCAAATTCTCACCTTGGCTGATGATATGAAACAGGCTTGTAGATTTTAAGGAATAAGCTACATTTCATGTCCTTTTCCTTAGGAGCTTCTCTTAGATGATCAGTTGTGGGGGAGCGAAGAACCACAAATGATGTCACTCCCTGCCTTTTATAGCTTTAGCATATGGTGGGAACCTTTGTTTCAAACTCAGTTCCCAGGCCAGTTTGTGGAAAAATACAGAGATCCCAAACTGGAGTGCAGAGTCATGTGGCCTGGTCTCATGTTCTTGCACAGCTTTTTGAGTCATAGTAGCCATTACTTACAGGCCATCTGAAGAGTTCTCAGGGAGGCTTACCAGGTTGGAGATAAGCTTCTCCTAAGATCTATTTTTCTTCCTAATGGCCCATTACCTTGAATAGGCCTTTCACAGCCAGCTACCTAGCCTGAAAGCATTTTCCCTAGTGTATGTCAACCAGTTGTAACTACATGTAAAATATAGATACATAAGCAATATTCGTAACTTCAGATAAAAATGATATATACACATACAAATAAAATAATCATATTCAGCAAATCATAACTTTTCCAATGACACTTTATATGACCCATCTTGTAAATAGGGGTGCCTACAGCCTCTGAAAATGAGGGGGTAGGGACAAGGGGGTGGGACTAGGGCAGCCAGCCCAGAGCGCCACACAGAGCATACCATGCTGGCTCCCAGGCAGCTCTCAATGCACCCCAAAGTGTGGTGCACCCTTCCCCCCATCCCTCAGTGCTGCTTGGAGTGTGTAGTGCAGCACTCCAGCAGCAATGTAAAGGGCTGGGGGTCTGGCCGCAGGAAACCTTGCTTTTTTTAATTGCTGGGCCCTGGAGCAACTTTCCCCTTTGCCCTCTCCAATCGGCAGGCCTACTTGTACAAAATTCAACACAATGATTTCATAATCATATCATAATAATATTACGATTACAAATACGGGGTGTAGTGTCAGAGTTATAAACCCTAAGTTAAGAACTTTTCTTTTGCAATGCTTGGACTGTTATAAACATAGGGCCCACACATGAAATTAAAATGCAAATGTAGATCAAATTCTGAAACACTCTGGGCAAAGTTTGATGGCGTACAACTTATTATATGAGTTTTTTAAAAGTTATATTCTAGATGTATGTTTTCTGTGCATGTGACTTTGTGGTTCAGTGTGAATGTTTTGTGTGTTGATGTGGTGTGTTTGCTTTGCACGTTTACCTAAGTGTTCAAATATATGAATTTTAGTAATTTGAAATGGGTCCAAGTCACAAAATTTGGATTTGGATCAAGTTTACAAAAGCTTTCCCAATTTCTTAGCTGTTCAGAGCTGGGGGATTAGTTCTGTCCACAAAGGAGGACTGTGATACTCAGCTATGAATCCAGGTTTAGCCTTCCTTAGATCCCCAAACTTCAGGTTTGTTTGAAGCTGAATTTTGTTTGGCCACATTCTCTGATTAATTGTACTCTGGAGAGAATTCTCAGCTTTGCATTTTAGGATTATTTCAAATTTTAATAAATTCAGAGACCTATCAGCACATACACACCTCTTACATTAACTTTATGGCAGACTCCACAAAAAATAAAAACAGGAGACTATTTTCATAGAGTCCTGCCTCAGAGAAATTCTGTCCAAGTGCTCATCCACAAAATTTTGGGTAATGAATGCCTAACAGAGATGCTTAAGTTTAAAATATATTTCAATGCATTTGTTCAAGTCAAATTTCATCAACTCATGTTAATTTAAGTATATTAATATTGACACCATCTGAATGGCCACATGAAGTGCAATATATTCCTTGGGAAGCATGTAGCTCTCCTGTTCTGTAAAGGTGTGTCTTGACTACAGAGATTTTTCGAAAAAAGTGGCCTTTTTTTGAAAAATCTTTACCTGTGTCTAGACTGCAGCCGCGTTCTTTTGAAAGTAAATTGAAAGAATGCGGCAGTTTTTTCAACCGCAGAAAACCTCGTTTTACGAGGAAGAACGCCTTTTTTCGAAAGTGCTCTTTCAAAAAAAGGTGCTATGTAATGCAAACTGTGCTTTTTTGAAAGAGCGCATCTTTTTTGAAAGACTGCCTGGGTGCTTTCTTTCGAAAAAGCAGCTTGCCTTTTCGAAAGTACTGGTTGTAATCTAGACACTCTTTTTCGAAAGAGGCTTTTTCGAAATTATCTTTAGAAAAAGCCTCTTTCGAAAGAGGCTTGCAGTCTAGACATACCCTAAGAGACTGTAACATTAGCAGCACTGCCAGTCTAAAAGAAAAACTATGATTTTTTTGTAGAAGTTTGCATGGCAGCAAAAGACCTTTAGGAATCAACATTTTAGGAAGCAACATTTTAGAAAATGATTGGATCTGCAAGAAAGGCAACAAAGTCAAAAATATTTTGCTATGATTCAAAAGATAGGTGATATGATGGAGGTAGTAAGTAATAAACATTTTGTTTCAGTGTAAAATAGAGGAATTACTTTCATGCACAGCTACTGTGCCCGTAGGGAGAGGTACAGGAAGAATACTCACAGAAACACCGATAAATAATATCCCTCCCAAGACAACACATTAGCTCATGGTATAGAGAACATCTTGTTAGTAAGTCAGCAAAGGGTATTTTCTGGTTTATCTAGAGCTCACAATGAAAACGGCGAGACAACATTAGACCTTTATATCACATGGATCCGTTTTCTATTCTCAGTTACACTTTTGTAAATCCAAAGTAACCTAGTTGACATAAATGGAGTTTTATGAACTTACACTAGTGTAGTTAAAGGCAAAATATAGGTCAAATATCTCCTGGTACTATACTTGGCAATCTAATGCATATCCAGGTTAGTAACATGGAAGGGGTGTTGACAGACACTGAACCAAACTGTATGCCCTGTGTGTAATGGAAACCATTTCAAGCAAGGAGGTGCAGCAGCACCCCTAGATCCAGCACTTAGAAAACATGGTTCAGGAAACTTTTCTCTCTAACTTACCAGTTGAAATCCATTCCAAATTATCCCCCAAGTGTCCATTTGTTAGCTGCTCATTGGTGTAAGTGCAATGACTTGGTCATCTTAGTCCACTTCTAGAAAACCTACCAAATCCACTTTAACAAAGTCTGCTGATGGTCTTTAGGCATGTTTTTAGCTTCCATCTGGCCATTGCCTAGATACAATGGCAACAGGTGCTTTATAAAGAGCTGAGAGAGACTAGTGCAATTTCAGCAGCACCTTCAGAGATTGGGCATCGCTATGTTTGCACCTAATTCACTCAATTCTCAAGCTGTTACCTCAGCTCAGTGTCTGACCCCCTTAAAGTCAGACTGTCAATAATTTCTTTTTTGGAAAGTCAAGCAGGGTTAACCCCAATATAATTTACTGGAATCCAGTTCAGTTAAAAACAACTTATAAAAAATAAAGAGAGAGAACATAAGAAAAGGTGAGTGTCACAGCTCCTGTCACACGTCCCCCTGTGGCCACTTACCAGACTGCTCTTATAGGATCCAGCCACTGGATGCTGTGTGTTTTAAGCCTCCAGAGCCTGGACAGGGGATCCTGGACACACTCTCAGGGTACGTCTACATGCACCATAGCTTGAAATAAGATACGCAATTTGAGCTATGCAAATTGTGTATCTTATTTCAATCTTATTTTGAAATAGCTTATTTCATACAATTTCGAATTAGCCTGCTATTCTGAAACATCCTTTACTCCTCATGGAATGAGGTTTACAGGGACATCAGAATAGCGAGCCCAAATAATGGGCTTACTGTGAAGATGCGGGATAGCTATTTCGGGATACCCCCATATCCCAAAATAGTGCTTCAGTGTAGACATGTCCTAAGGGTGCAGAGCTTCTACCTAGCACCCCAGGCCCCAAGAATTTAGACCACGGAGGGAATAAGTACTGATCCCTGAGATTTTCTCCATAGCTAGAAAACACCCTATTCCAGAAACTCACCACAGGTGTGAGCTTTCTGGGTTACAAGATAAATTATAGCACATAAACATACACACACACACTTTGTACAGAACTTGAACACAACACTGCATAGATGTAAGCGAAAATAATAAACCCTGTATACATTTACCTGTCTGAGTTTCCTCATCACTTGAAAGTATTCTTTGGGGGGTGGAGGGAGACAGGGTCAGGGTCACTGAGGCTGTGTTATGTCCTTCCACTGCAATGTATTGGCTGTGTGTTGAAACATGGAGCCTTCTCTCATAGCTCAACTATACCGACTTTGTGTCTGTCTCCTTCCCCTTTCCTGCCCAAGCTTCCTCTGTGTGTGTGTGTGTGTGTGTGTATGAATTGCCCCAGTGTGAGCCCTTTTATCACCGCTTGCTTTAGTCACCTGTCTCTTTGTCTCCTTTGATGAAATGTCCATTCTCCAAATCCTTCACTGCCTGATGAGCAAAGCCAGAGACAACTGTTTTCCCAGCTTGGGCACCCTCTTCATCATAGCTATCATGTCAGAGTACAGTCATTAGATCAATGTTGCTATTGTCCCTGGTTAGGAAAGGTAGTGATGTGGAATCCCAGTTACAGAGATGCACTTGGCGATACAGTAATTTGCATAGAAACACCAACATGTTAAAGTTATGAATTCTGGTTGATAAAATAGATTTCCTAAATCTTCTCAGAGACTAAGTAGAAGTATTGCTGCAAAATTTTCTCAACTAGAAAAATTTGAGTTAAAAACCATGCATCATGTCTTACTGCTGCAAAATTACATCCAGGACTTTCTGATTACAGCTTGGAAAAGATGCCTAACTTGTCAGAACACTCTCCTGGTCTCTGTGTTCCAACAAAGTGCAGCTAAATCATGCTTTATTAGTTCCATTCACAGCTCCTGACCATGTGATACAGTTGTTTGTTAACCTAGGCTGTCTGGCTTGTTTTTTAAATTCAGTTTTCAATTCACAGTTTGTTCTTTGCATCAAACCCTAGGATGACAGAGCTAGTTTGATTCCAGTTGAGATTTCTTTTTATCTCTAAGGAATGTGATACATATTCTATAATACTGTCAGGCAGCCTGTTTGTAATCTGTAATAATGCTGAATTCATTTTAGCAGACATCATTTGTCTAATTTAACTAAACAAGCCATCCCAAGGTATTTATAACACCTCCACTAGAGAAATCTATTTGTAAAGAAACTCTATACTACAGAACTATAAATCAGATATCCACAGAGAGTCATCTCTCACATCCGCTTCATAAGTAAAATCCTTGTTGTCTTCAGGATGGAATGAGTTCAGAGTAAGACTCATCCTCTCATCTCAGTAGGTAGTCCCTGCAGCACAGCTAAGGAACAGAAAAATGTTTAAGTGTGTGAATACACAGTGCAAGACAGCAGAATTCCCTAAGATATACAGCATTGGACAGCATGGAGAAAGAGCAGGAAGGAGTGATTAGTAGAAGTCAGTAAATATGGGACTGAACTACAAAGTTTGTATCTGAATCCAGATCCAGAGTCCACATTGCTCAGCTCCAGGGTTTTGACCATTCTCAACAGAGTTTGGGAAGGGTTGAACTAATTTTTAATGTGAATCTAAGAATCCCGAAACTGTTCTTGATTAGATTTTAACAAATAGGGAGGAACTAAATTTGAGAATTTGAAAGTGAAAGGCAGCTTTGGTGAAACTGATCATGAAATAATTAATTTGTGATTCTAAGGAATACTAGAAGGGAGAACAGCAAAATAGAGACAATGGATTTCAGGAACGCAGATTTTAGTAAACTCGGAGAGCTGGTAGGTAAGGTCCCATGGGAAGCAAAACTCAGAGGAAAAACAACTGAAAAGAGTTTGCAGTTTTCTAAAGGGGAGAACTTAGAATTTTCTCTTAGGCATATCTCTAGGCAATAGTCCCTTCAACTGCAATTTCACCACATCAACAATGTCCAGTCTATTTTGTTCATGGTATCATTTTGCACTTGCCCAGAGAGAAAAGGTTGAAAGTTATTGTGAATGAAATAGGAAGGCTGTAATTTTTTTTCCCATGAAAAACTTAAAAAACAACAAATAGTCTAGTAGCACCTTAAAGACTAATAAAACAATTTGATGGTATCATGAGCTTTCGTGGGCACAACCCACTTCTTCCGATGACAGGAGTGTTGGAAGTCTGGATCTGGACTTCCAACACTCCTGTCATCTGAAGAAGTGGGTTGTACCACGAAAACTTATGATATCATCTACATGTTTTGTTAGTCTTTAAGGTGCTACTAGACTATTTGTTGTTTTTTAAGTTTTTCCAGTTACAGACTAACTCGGCTACCCCTCTGAAGGTTTTTTTTCCAGAGGCACAACATATCAACTACTTTCTCTTGTTAATCCAATTCAAAACAAGCAGCCTTACTACTGTAACAGGTTTTGTACCATCCTAGTAGAAATACATGGTAATACGATTTAGAGAAATCTGATGAAAAACTACCAATACAAGAAGACTTTGTCACAAGTATTTCAGGAATTTAACTGCTGTCCATATTGACTTTTGTTCAGAAATGTTTGTGACCACAACATAATTATGTATTCAGTATTCAGTGATGCACACATTCCAAAACTACAGTCTCTTCCCAGACTTTCTTTTGTTTAGTATGGTTTTCTATAATTGTTTTTTATATAAATCTGGTCTCTGGTGTAAGACTTTCCACTTCTTAAGCATGCACAAGCCTCATGCTTTCATTGTTACATTCTGAGTAGTGACAGTATACACATTTTTAAAATATTTGTCTTTTATAGTGTCTGCAGTTCTGCAAACATCTCACAGACAAAGTTGGACGTCAGCAACAGATATTTAGTATTCCCCTCCCTACAACTTCCAATCTCAATTTTGATAAAAAACATGGATTGGAATTGTTGAAATAAAAACTTTTGCATATGACATTCAGATTGAAATAGTCATCATGCATATACAAGTTTCCTCAGCATCACTCAAGGCATGGATCAATTTTAGTACTCTCTCTTCTCTGTGAAAGTATAATATTTTTTGGGCTGGCTGTCAAAGCAAGTTCTATTGCTATCCTAAGGGCTAGATGCAAGGTCATGTGACTCTTTACTGCTTCAGAAAAAGTGAGCTTATAATGCAAAATGCTATTTTCATTTTATTCTTGTGTATTCATATAATTCTGTTTGGGTTGCTATGGTGTTCACTTGTTATGTATTCTGCAGCATATCTTTCATTTCTGCAAAACTGCATTTATACCATTTCTTAAAACTGACAGTGGCTTTGTTCTTGATGAAGTGTTTTCATATCAAAAGGAATGAAGATATTTGCAATACTCTCCTGCAATTTTTTTAAAGACAGTTTCTAGAGTTTCAGAAGCTATCCAGTAGGTTCCTTCCCTTCACAAGCATCTTGTATGGAAACTTTGAAAAAATCTAATTGCTCAATTTCTTTTGAAATGATTTAGAAAGATTTTTTGGTTTATATTTGTGTTCATATTATGGAAACCAGATGATCCTGCTTATTAAAGATGGCCAGCCCTAGTTTAGAAACATTATTTACATATTTTCCACTATGTTTTCAATGTTTTAATTTAGGACAATGCGTTTGAAATAGGGTTACAGGTTTGTTCCTATGTTTCTCATTAAATGTTTTGTCTCTTTATATCCCAAAAGGGAAGGGAGGGGGATGGCAGACACTCTCCTTTTACAACCACAATAGGAAGATTTACAAAGAAAATCTGTAAGCTGAAACTAAAATGTTCCACTCCTTAGACAGGATTAACACAATCAGGGGAGAACTTGGCTTGATTGAGGACCAAGAATTTTGCCTATAGCGTTTTATGTAAGGACCTCACATAGGGCTGACTCCTGCTTCCATTGAACTCAATGGAAAAACTCCTGCTGATTTCAATGAGAGATCAGGCCTGTGGTTACAGACTGTCCTCTTTAACTTTTGAAATGGCAAAGCTTCAGATGAAGAATTGGAGACAAACAGAGTGGATAGGAGCAAGATAGTAAGATTTGTTGATCCCTTCTTTTGTCCAATACCAGTATCAAACAACTTAAAATTTACAACATGCAATTTATGAATATGAAGACAAATTATCCTGACAGTTAATATATTTTCTAGTTTCAGGCTGAACTGAGAAAAAAGAGGGAGTAGCTGTTTTGCTAGCAATATCAATTTGAGATCTTGTCTACACTGGCAATTTTAGTTGCCAAAAAAGCCCTTTTTGGTGACAAATCCCAGAGAATGTTCTTTCTGCAACATGAAAAAATCATGACAACCAACCACTTCTGGCAACAAAAAACTTCCACCTCCATGAGGGACTTTGGTCTCTCCGCCTCCCTTTACTGTTGACAATTGTTAGTGTGTACTAAAGTAGGTTTTATGTTGAGTTTATTGAACTCCATGTTTCTCACAGTGCCCGATTAGGTACTCTAAACACGGTTTTGAACTCTGCTGCTCTGCAGCCACGTAAATAAGTAAATAGATGTGCCCCTCTCACCTGCAAACCCTGGAAACTTTAAAATCCATTCCCTGGTGTCTGGCTCTTTGCGTAGTTATTCTCATGGCATCTTCTCAGGGGTGGCTATCAGTCAAAATACTCTCCTGTTTGGAGCAACTCATTGCTTTTGGATCTTATCAGTGTGTGGGGGTGAAGAATTGGTGCAATCATAGCTGTGAGTGAGCTGTAAGAACTGGGACATGTACAGTCACATTTCTCAAGCCCTGTTTAAGAAGGGGTACAATCGAGACACCCTACAATGCAGAGTCAAGATAAATGAATTCCAGCAGGTATACCAGAAGGTAAAGGAGGCAAACAACTGGTCTTGTGCTGCACCCAGAACATTCTGTTTTTATAAAGAACTGGATATAATCCTGGGTAGGAACCCCACATCCACACCCAAGAAGAGTGTGGATAGTTCCCATAGCACAGTCAGAGACAGGGCTTAACCCAGAGGCAGAAGTTATTGATGAAGAGGTGGAAGCAGAGGCAGAGGTGGGGCTCAATCCTGTGATATCCTGTGCACCAGGCAGTGAGGAATTGTTCTAAAGTCCCACGTTTTATGAGGACTCTCAGCAACTTGAACATGGAGCATGAAGCATCAGAAGAGATGCAGGGTAAGTTTCTGTGCAGGCAGGGGAGAGGGAAGCGGTGTTTGCGGCAGCCATGTGAGGTAGTAAGTTGCTCTAGTGCAGCCAGGGGACAAGGCAGTAAATTGCTGTGTATTGCAATGGCAGGAGGGAGGCACAGGCAGCACTGTGGGAAACTGATCTTGAAACTGGGGAGGGGAAGGGGGGGTCAGGTGGAAGTGGTGCAGGACGACCAGAACCTGTAATTCTGTGAGCTGGCTAAGCCTTGTCTGGGTCTGTGATGTCCAAACAGAGCACTCATGTACAAGAGATATAAGCAGAATCTTGCTGGGAGATGGTGTCAAAGCTATTTCTGATGTTCTTATTAATTTTTCCTCCAGAGATTCCATTCGCTGTGGTATGACACTCTCCCAAACCATTCCTCAAACTGTGCTGCCCAAACCAAGGTGGCACAGATTTTGGCTGCATAAGGAAAGAGGTACCTTCTGCTCACATCCTGAAGCAGAGCCCGGGTTTTCCTGTTAACCTTTAGCAGGGCTATGTCAGTCAGAGTAATGGCAGCCTGTGGACAAGTGTAGGGTTATTATAAATTGTTTCCATGTACACCTCCCCAGGAAGTTTTTCAGTCTCACTCTCACAAAGCCCTGATGGGGGATGGGGTAAGTAGGGGTTGCTCCTGGTGTGTGAGGAGGGAGGGGAGTTGGGTGTGAGGACCTCCCAAGGGTCCTGGCAACCCTGTGATTCTCTGTGTGTCTCCTTCTACAGGCGGTGAGGGCCATCAACACCATCCTGCTGTGCAGAGTCATCAACTTGGACGACGTGGATTTGCCACTATGGGCTTCCCCAGCTGCAGGGTGGTGGTGGAAGGAGAGCTATTGATGGCACCAACATCCCCATCCAGACCCCAACCACCGGGCATCTGAATATATCAACTAGAAGGGGTCCTACAGGCCCTCGTGGACCACCGCAGCCAGTTCCTCCACCTTGCCTGGGAGTGGATGCTGCCCCAAGAGTGTGGGCTTGCCTGTATGCCGTGTGTGTGTGTGTGTGTATATCCCCAGCCTCCTTCTAGTCAGTGGCTCCAGGGTGAGCATGACTGAAGGTGACACCAAGTGTCACGATCAGAAGGAGTGCTGATCAGCACCCAGTAACTAAGGGTATGTCTACACTACAGCACTAGTTCGAACTAACTTAGTTCAAATTAGTTAATTCAAACTAAGCTAATTCAAACTAACGCATTTAGACCCAAAAACTAATTCGAATTAGCGTTTTGCTAATTCGAACTAGCGTGTCCACACTGATTGGACACTGGGTTGCATTTAAGGGCAGCTGAAACCGGTTCCAGCAGGGCATCAGGTCAGTAGTTGCTTTGTGTGGCTGCTGTCTGAGGCTCGTGCTTAAAGAGACCCCCCTGGACAGCAGGTTCTCAGCTTCTCCGCTTGCTTGCCTACCTCGCCGAGGGACAGCAAAGCGTTTTCCTCTGCGCCTGCCTGTGTTGGTGGTTCCCATTGGGGACGCCGCCGCAGTTGGCACCATGGAGCCAGAGCTCGCCCTGGGCATTCTGGTGCAGTTTTTGGACTTGCTGCTGCAAGCCTGCCAGTAATGGCTGGAGGCTGCCTGGCACCACCTGGTGCACATCAGCCCCCTGCCTCTCCACCTGGCCTCCCTGGGGGCCATGGAGGAGCCACAGCAGCTCCCGGACGCCAGCGTGCCCCGCCGCATCTGGCATCTGGACACCAGCAGCGACTGGTGGGACCGCATCATCCTGGCACGCTGGGGAGACAGACAGTGAACCCAGAACTTCAGGATGAAGAGGCACACCTTCCTGGAGCTCTGCGAGTGGCTCACCCCTGCTCTGCGGCGATGGGACACTCGCATGAGGCCTGCTGTCCCCCTCCAGAAGCGTGTGGCCATCGCCCTGTGGAAGCTCTCCACGCCGGACAGCTACTGATCCGTCGGGAACCAGTTCGGCATGGGGAGATCCACCGTTGGAGCAGTACTCATGCAGGTATGGCACTCACCGGCCACTGGGCCAGGAGGGGAGGGGGGCTGCAAGGAGGGAATGGGCCGCCCCAGGGAAAATGGGGGCGGGAGAGGAGGCGACAGTGCCCTGCACGGGAGGGTTCGGTCTGTCACGGCTGTACCACAGGCCACCCACGGCGGCCAGGATCGCAGCGGGGGTTGCTTCTGGGACTGGGGCGCGGGGCAGTGCCAGGGAACGAACACTCCCAGCCACTCGGGCGCCCCAGTGATTCGCGGTTTGCTGTGTGTCTCTGCAGGTGGTGAAGGCCATCAACCGGGTGCTGCTCCGCAGGGTGGTCCGCCTCACCGATCCGGACGCCATCATCTAGGGGTTTGGCGCCCTCGGCTTCCCCAACTGCGGGGGGGCCATCGACGGGACGCACATCCCCATCTGTGCCCCAGAACACCAGGCCTCCCAGTACATCAACCGCAAGGGTACTTCTCCGTCCTCCTGCAGGCCGTGTCTGACCACCGGGGCTAGTTCACGGACATTAATGTGGGCTGGTCCGGCAAGGCACACGATGCCAGGGTGTTCCGCAACTCCTCCATGTGCCAGAGGCTACAAGGCGGGACCTTCTTCCCCGACCGCCACATCAGGGTCGGGGACGTGGACATGCCCGTCTGCCTGGTGGGGGATGCGGCCTACCCCCTACAGCCCTGGCTGATGAAGCCGTACACGGGGCACCTCAACCCCTCCCACCAGGCCTTCAATGCCAGGCTCACCAGGGCCCGCATTGTGGTCGAGGGGGCCTTCGGACGACTGAAAGCCAGATTTAGGTGCCTCCTCACCCGCCTCGACCTCGCCGAGCACAATATCCCTCCCGTGGTGGCAGCATGTTGAGTGCTGCACAATTTGTGCGAGTGGAAGGGGGAGGCTTTCCTGCCAGCCTGGATGGCTGAGGCTGAGCACATGGCTGGCCACTACGCTCAGCCCTGCACCGCCGCCATCCGGGAAGCCCAGCGGGGGGCCGTCCAGATCCGGGAAGCCCTGCGGGAGACCTTCCTGGTGGAGGAGGAGGACTGAACTCTCCCTGCATGCCCCATTGGGGCCTTCTTCCACCCTCCCCTCCTTCCCCTTTCCCCTCCCTAACCCCCCTTCCTAATGTTAAATAAAGACACCTGTTTTGCAAACAACAATCTCTTTTTATTGTACATAACTGGGGTGGGGGGAGGGGGGAATAAAGGTAGGAGAGGGGAGGGGGACACCTGGGAGGAGGGAGCTGGAAGGGGAAGGAAGGGAATGGAAAGCTCAGGGTTGGGGGTCCTGCTGGCTCTCCCGTCTCGCAGCACTGCGGGTGCGGGGGCGTCGGGGGGGAGTGGGTGTGGAGGGTGGGGCAGGAGGGACAGGGGGTGTGGAGGAAGCAGGAAGGGGAGCAGGGGTGGGAGGAGGAGCGAGAGCTGGGGCGGCCGCAGGGGCCGGAGCAGAAGGAGGCAGGAACCTGTCCACCAGGGTCTGGAGGTGGCCTCTGAGAGCACGGCCCTGCTCCTCCAGCGCCTCCAAGCTCCGCTGCCGCAGCCGCAGGTCCTCCCAGACCCAGTGGTCCTGGGTGCGGAGCTGGTGCTCCAGTAGCTGCAGGTATTGCCGGTGGTAGTCCTCCAGGTTCCTGGTGCGCCTGCTGGCCCGGGTGCGGGTGGCTGTTGCAGGTGGGGTGGTGCGCCCTGCAGTCCCAGGTGCTGCAGGTGTGGTGAAACAAGAGCAGTGGTCAGTTCTCCCTGGGGACACAGTGGGTGAAACCCAGCCCCCCTGTGCAAGGCGAGGTCAGCATGTGGGGAACGGGCCGGGGCCCCTGCATGACACCCAGCTGCTGCTCCATGGTGGGCAAGGCCCAGGCGCACGGTCCCTGGGCTTCCTGTCCCCCCATCTCCCCCTACACATAAGGGGAGCATGATGGCACTCACATGTGGAGCCCTCCTCGGCCTCGGACGACACAGCCGATGTGCTCTGGGATGCCTCGGGGGTTCTGGGTCCTGGGCAGGCTCCCTGCAGGCTCCTGGCTCTCGGCGTCCACCTCCTCCTCCTCGGTGTCAGGGATGGGTCCCTCTGCCCTGGGGTCAATCACCACCCGGGGGGGCATGGACTGCGTGAGCCCCCAGGATGCAGTCCAGGGCCTGCCTCTGGGTCGGCCCCTGGCTGGGAGGCCCTGGAGTAGGCCTGCTGCAGGTCCTTGATTTTGCAGCAGACCTGCTCCCGGGTCCGCATGTGGCCTCTGGTGGCCAGGCTGGCAGCCATGCGGCTATAGACGTCCGCGTTCCTGTGGCTAGTGCGGAGATCGTGGATGTTGGAGGCTTCCCCCAAACCTCGATGAGGTCCACGATCTCCGCACTAGACCAGGCGGGTGCCCGCCTCTTGCGGCCCCGGGCAGGCTCCTGGGTGCCACCAGCCTGGTCCTGGGAAGAGGCGGAGGGCTGGGTGGCAGCGGGTGGCTGGCTCATGCCGTGCCAGGTGCAGGGTCTGCTGGCTGGGTGCTGGCAGGCTTGCAGCTGGCACGAGCAGTGTAGCCAGACCGTGCCCCTTTAAGGACTCCGGGGCCAGGAGGGGGGCAGAAGAGTTTCCCTGGCTTGGTCCAGAGTGGCCACCAGGGCAAGCTGGGAAGGGCTAGCCTCCCACTAGTTCGAATTAAGTGGCTACACAGCCCTTAATTCGAACTACTTAATTCGAACTAGGCGTTAGTCCTCGTAGAATGAGGTTTACCTAGTTCGAATTAAGTGCTCCGCTAGTTCGAATTAAGTTCGAACTAGCGGTTTGTATGTGTAGTGCCTATGAAAGTTAATTCGAACTAACGGCTGTTAGTTCGAATTAACTTTGTAGTATAGACATATCCTAAGGGATTAACTGAGTTACATAGGCATGCGCACGGGGTGTGCCGGGCGTGCCCAGGCACACCCTAATGTCTGGGGCTAGCCAGCAGCTGCTGGAGGAAGAGGGGGATTTGTGACGGAGCACCACAGCCCCTCACTTTAAATTCCCCGCAGCCATCTACTGGGCACTGTGGGGCAGAGAGAGCACATGCGCGGCGTCCTCAAACACCACGCAACAGGTGAGAGGGGAAACACCGGGAACTTTAAAACCCAGCGGCCCAGCTCCAAAAGCAGCTGGGGCCCGACTACAGATGGCGGCCCGAGCCATTTTTGTGGCCCGGGCCCTGCCCTACAGCACCATGCGATGCCCCGGGGGGCGCCTCCGCCCGTCCCGGCAGCACCGTGCAGTGCCCTGGGAGCGTCCCAGCAGCACCCGGCCCTGCAGCACCGCGCGGTGCCCCGGGGGTGTCCCCGCCCAGCCCTGCAGCACCGCGCGGTGCCCCGGGGGTGTCCCCGCCCAGCCCTGCAGCACCGCGCGGTGCCCCAGGGGTGCCCCTCCCTGGCCCTGCAGCTTGGGCTGGCTCTGACTCCAGCCCTGCAAGCTGTAAGGCAGAAGCTGAAGGTAAGGAAAGGGTGGGGGGGAATAAGAGGAAGGGGGTGGGAGAGGAAGGGGCTTTTGTGGTGGGGGAGGGTGGAGGAGGAAGAAAGGGGAAGAGGTGGAAGGGGCTTGTACGGAGGGGGAAGGGAGAGGGGGAAGAAAGCGGAAGGCACCAAAAGGACAGGGTAGAGGAGACACAAATGCTAGGGGGGAAGTGGAGACAATGAGGAAAAGGGCAGGAGGGGAGGTGTCAGTGGGAGGGGGGACAGGGTGATGCTGGAAGAGGAGAGGGTAAGGGCATTGGGGATTGGAGGGGGAGGTGCTGGGAGAAGGCTTGACAGAAGGGGTGGGCATGAGGAAGGTGGGGTTGGAGCAATTCGTGTGAGGGCACAGGGGCATGAAGGGAATGGGGGCAGAGGGGGGTGAGGGGATGGGCATCAGGGAAAAAAGGGCAAAGGGGGCAGGGGCAGTGAGGGAAGGGGGAGGCACCAGGAGGGTTCAGGGGTAAGGGAAGGTGCAGGTGCCAGGGGATTCTGGGGGTGAAGCAGAAGGGCAGACACCTGCAGGGGAGGGACCAGCACCAGAGGAGAGAGGTGAGGGAGGTGTTAGATGAGGGGATGAGGAGGGGTAGCTCACATGATCAGAGTGGGGCTACTGGAGGAGTGGGCACAGGGGGGAGAGAAGGGCTGGTGGAGTGGGGCAGGTCTCAGGAAGGCTGAGGGCAGTGAGAAGGGCAGGAGTCAGGACAGCAGAGGAGGTTGAGGGGTTGGGGGGCAGCAGGCACCAGGGGAGTTGATGGAGCAAGGGGAGGAGACATGGCAGCAGAGTGGAAAGGTAGATATTTATTAATAACTTGGGTGCCACAATGGCACATCCAAACAAGCCACATGAATTCAGTACTGGTGCACAACACAAAATTCATTCTGCTCATGGGAGGAAACTCTTAGAGGGAACACTTCCCCCCAGCCTCTCCACCCCCTCATTAATGTTGCACACATTGGGTTAATGCAATTGCAGGATAGTTGCATGGGGAAGCGGGTTGGTGGGGGCCAAACTAATCCCTATTGGTAGGAGGATGGTGGGAAAAGTACTTGGGGGGGGGTCACATAACACTTTTTACTTTTGGTCATGTGCCCATCTTGCCCGGAGAGGGTTACCTCCAGAGGCGTGGCTAATGGGGGTCAGGGGTGTGGCTAATGGGGGGTCAAAGTACATTTAAAAAAAATTCTTTGGATGCACACCCTAATGAAATGTGCTGCGCACGCCTATAGACTCATAGACTTTACCTAGCAAAAGTGATGGTTGGAGGGGTTCGGGCAATCAGACAATAACAATACGGGTAGGAATTTCAAACTGAAGACAGAGGGGCTTTTTCTCTCTCTTCTTTGTTTGAGATCAGGGCAGTTTCTCCCAGGTATTGAGGGAGACGGGAGATGCTTCTCTCTCCAGGAACGGACTTCTTGAAATGTCTAAATAGGGAAAAGTTTAGATAGTCCACCAGGGTTTATTGTTTTCCTTGTTTGGGGGTTTGGAAATCATGTCTGAGTGGGCTAATTGTTTTTCTCTTTTGTAACTAAGGATTACAGACTTTCCCTGAGTATATATATCAAATTGTGGCTATTTACCACCTAGCCAATTTACTATGCTTGCAACAGTAGTTTTGTTTTGATAATAAAAGAGTTTAATTTTTATTCTAATTAACTGGGATTGATTGATTGTTGTGTCCTTAGGACTAAGTGCCTAGTTACAAGGGCAGAGTCCATTGTTGTCTGTGGATTCCCTCTGTTTTTCCCAACTTCGAGCAAAAAGGAGGTTGGGGCAGATGGGGAGAGCTTTACCTTAGGGAGGGAATTCCCAAGGGAGGGGATTCCCAAGTTATCTCTTCCCTGATTTTGTTGGAATCACTTGGGTCGTGGTAGCGAACAACCAGGTTTTTTTATTTGAATCTCAGAGGGACTGAGATTGAATAAGTTTGTCTCTGGGAATCACAGAGACAGGTTTTGCAGAATTTATTTGGTTAGCTGGCCCCCCATCTCTGCGCGCATAATGTCAGGTTGGGGGATTGAACGGTGACATCATGCAGTGTGGCATGCATACCCACATTGCTTTGCTCTATCTACACGGGAGCTAACAACGTAGCCATGATATGTCAACAGGATGGCAGTGTAAACATGATTTGTCAACTTTCTTTTTGGTGACTTATGAATGTCGACAGTACTTTTGTCACCAAATCTTTCCAGTGTAGACATTGCTTAAGTCTCTGCTGTTTGTTAACCTCCTCCTGACTCCAAAGATAAGCTATTGCTTCACTTGAAGGGAGGAAAAAAAAGACCTGAATAAACTGCAATGCGCCTGATTGAAAAGACTGTGACTGGCAACTAGAGTTGGTTCACCTACAATTATTTAACTAGAAGTCAGCAACATCATATATATTTTTCACTGTTTCTAGTGTTGCAAAGAATAATCTACACAAGAGATTTATTTTTTTTATAAGGAAAGTAACTTGAACATAAAGGGTCTAAACCAAAACTCAGTAGGAGATTTAAAGAAAAAAGCAATTTTTGTTATTGGTTTTAATGAATGACAGTAAGTAATAACCAAAAAAAAAAATAGATTACTTAGAAAACACCCTTCCCTCTCCAAATTATCATGAAGCCACAATCTTTAGCTGCAAAGTTAATTTCCTCAATAATTGTAGTCTGTTTTGACGTGTAACAGTTTAGAAACACCCAACTGATAAATATTTTTTTCTCTAAGAAATAAGGAAAACTGACCCTTCTGTATCATTGCTGGATTCCTGAGGATCTCCTGTTTCCACTCCCTGCCCTTACATCTGCATCAGGAAGACCTCATACCACACATACCAAAGTGTTAGTGAAATATAACTGAACACGATTATTCTCTGAAGCCATCATTGGGATTCAGTCAACTGAAAGGGTCATTCTGCAGTCAGTCTCTACCTTTGCTAGAGAATGAGGTGAGCTGAGATCTTTTCTGCCCTGCCTGTACTGAATCTAAGATAAACCTAATTAAATTCTCTGACTATTGCTGCCATGTTGCTGGGCATTGAAAATCGTATTCATAGTATACATATCAATTCACTAAATTCAGTATGTTTCACTGTTTGCACAGACCTTATTACTATAGTCTTGGGGGGGAGGAGGGAGTCATTTATTATGGTAACCATAGTAACTATATCTTGTTGAGAGTGCAGCTTCTATATACTCACGCTTTTGCACTGCACTCCCAACCTCACCCTATGTTACAGAGCTTTCGAGCCTTATGATAAACACTTCCTCGAGGCCAAAAGGATTGCCCTCTTGGAGAACCAGCCAACCAGAGCCAAGATTATAACATCTCAGCAGCCAAAACTGCCTCAGTGCTAGCCACTAAACCCAAGAGCCCTATTAATAGAACAGAACTATGAGAAAGGTGGGCAGTTAAGTTGGGCAAATATGCAGAGGCAACATTCTCAAAGAGTGGCAGTTACTATGGTAAGTAATAGTTTGGCACCTTCTACTGAATGTCATCTGCTTAGTTCCACTTGTAGAAGTCAAGTGAGCAAGTACAGCCTGCAGGAGGGTAGGTTGAGGAGGTGTAACTAAGCAAGAATTGTAGAACTGCCCTCTCAAACATGCGTCAGATCTAAATGCCAAAACAAGACAGTACTAGTGCATAATTCTTGGTAGCAGCCCTACAGATTTCTATGATAAAAACACCATCAATAGCATGATTTTGATGCCACTTTAACTCTGGTAGAGTGAGACATGACTATACGGTACTGATATCCTACCTAACATATAACAAAATGTTCACGTGTTTAGTGTAAGTAACATTCATCCATTTTATTCAGTTTCCTAAAGGCTACAAAGGTCTTGCTGATATCTTATATGTCTGAATCATATCCAAATAAAATCTCAAAGATCTCTCAACATTGAAGATAAAGTCTAATTTCTTCTGAGTGAGACTGAGGTTTTGGTCGGCTGGTAAAGATGACTTTTCTTTTTAGGTGTTTTGGTGTCAGCAAGTTGTCTGCTGGGTCAAGCAACCCAGCATTAATGGAATTAATTTGCTTTTTCTCTTTGGACTCATGGATCAAGAGCTGGTGCATTTTATCCAGAACAGTTGAATTTTACAATTCTAAAGACTTTGTGATATATTCTAGCAACTCCTAGATTAGTCTGGAATTGTTAGGCAGTGAAACAGATAAGGAGATGACCCCATCATCATCAGTTGTTGAGGCAGAAGGAATCCCATCTATATCTCATGTTTCTTCTACAGCAGGATGATCAGAAATACGTAATCTTTCTGGTAAGCCCATACAGCCCATAGATAAAGAGAAAATAAGGGAAAGGTTCTTGAAACAGGGAGTCTCAAGTGACCAAAGAAGCTGAAAAAAACCCTTCTCTTATGTCCCAAGACAAAATGAGACACTGGGGTACAAATTAATTTAAAAAGTTAGCCAAGGTCTAATAAAAACACCCCCTGAAATGTCATTGTGCATTAAGAGAACATCCCATCATGCATAACAAATTGTGGAAAAGAAGGAATTGAGGTGTCATTTTATACTGGTACAATGAGTGGATACTCATGCCACCTCAATAGGCAGCATCTTCCAGGAAGTTTTCAATGTTCAGCAGCACCAGCACAGCACTTTCCACAATGGGAACAGACAGTAGTCACCACAGGGCATGTCTGCACTAGGACATTATTTCAAAATAACTTATTTTGAAATAATAACGCCCGAAATAACTATTTTGAAATAGCATATGTATGCTACAGGGAAGCCTTGAAATTAGTCCGAGGCAGGCTCCCTTAATGTGGGTGCACTACCTTGACTTACTCCCTAGTGCTTCCTGGAGCTCTCATTACTTTGAATGACTTTGGGGAATAGTTATTTCAAAACAGCAGCCGTGGAGTGCAGATAGGATATTTTGAAATAAGCATTATTCTTCTTGGAAGGTAGGAGTTATTATTTTGAAATGACCAGCTGATTATTTCAAAATAACGGGGTTGGTAGTGTGGACGCTCTGCTTGTTATTTCAAAATAAGGGGAGTTATTTCAAAATAACTCCCTACTATAGACCAGGGCTCAGAGAAAAACTGACAGGAAGTCCTTGGCAACCAGATAGCTAAAAATGACATATGAATTACTTACATGTCTTACTCATTATAAAGGTGACAAAAGTTTCTTCCAAGTCTATCATTTAATGCTGTGGTATCCAACACGCTAGCCGCTAGCCACTAGCCACATGTGGCTATTTGGCCAGTTGAATGTGGCTAGTTGGCGTGAACAATGTGGCTGTTTGGCCGGTTGATTGTAGCTAGTGTGCTATAGCAGTAGCTGCTTCACAACTGGTTGGACACCACGGATTTAATGAGCAAAATCACACTCCTACTGATAGAGTGCAATCCGTGCATTCAGCCAAAGCTGAGTAGAGTAGAAACTCTCTGTAAACCTAATGCACAAAGTTGAGAGTTGAGTTCAACACCATTTTTCAATCTGGAATCCTATTAAGACAGCGTCTTGCTATTACTTTGCAATATGTCCAATCCAATTTAGATTTTAATCTGAAAGTCTTCCACTCCGGTGCCCCATTGAAACTGGAGTTAGTATATTTTCAAAGGGATTGATTTAATGTAAAATCATACTCATATAAATATGATTAGTCTTTTCTTCTTTCCACACAAGTAGAATAATTGCTAGTCTAGCTCTCATCTATCAGCCCTTTTCCTGTTAACAGCAGACACTCCATTCCAGCCATGATCCCTCATTTCACAAGAACATTCCAAAGCAATATACAACCTTTTCCATTGGGTGTTTTACCTTGTTGACTGTGGCTGCTTCACACAAAGCTAACTGATTGCCTCAGGGTGGGATAAAACCAGAGGGCTCACTGAATATCCCAGCCAAATGATAGGGCTCTGTTATGATCTCAGCAGATTTCTTGACACACCCAACTGAAGTAGCCAGGCAAACACTGTACAAGAGGGAAAACAAAGCAGATATGTTAATACTGGGCAAACTGAAGAGATATGACCATATTTTACGTGATATTGAGAGTCCAAATCACTGGCATAGATACAGTTCACTGAAGTTCTAATTCTATTACTGCCTCACGCAGGCAGTTTATTTTTGCTCATTAATGAAACTGTATCATGACTGCACAAGCGGCAGCCACAGTAATTAGCAAAGCATCTCCTTCCATTCTTCAAAATGTCGTCAAAACACTTGTCAGGAAATAAACTCATTTTCAGTCACTACTACGATTTCCAGGGTTTCAGGCATTGATGATAGCTTGTCTGCTTGGTTTAAAAGAGCTCCTGATATAACAGAACCTGACACTGTTTACTTCAGCCTATTATGCTTGCTGCATTCGCTGAATGCTTCAGTGGAACAGAAAAATCGAAAGAAGGCTATTCATTGTAATGCCAGCTGCTTTTTAAAAAAGGAAATCAATTTTAGCTTGAGCTCAGAATGTATTCAGCAGATCCAGAGTGACCCACCACTTTTGATGTCAACAACAAAAGAATCTGCCTGAATTTTCCACAACAATCACAAAACAGCTTAAAGAACATCGAAAATCCTAGATTAATTTCATTTTAGCTTATGTTCAAATTGGTATCCACTAATACTGACAATATCACAAAACAGAATAGCTTCAACAACAGAGGTTGCCTTTGCAAGTGTGGAGGGAAAAGGGCATTTTTTTCAACATAGAGTTTCATTATAAATTACTTGGCAGGATCATTTTATGACTGAAATAATTAGTCATGTTTGGTATTTATAGCTGGTATCATGATGCCTTTCTGTACTGCTAATTAATTATTTTATGGCCAGCATGTTTCAAATGCAATTAGCTAGGTATGGCAATGATCATAATATTTTACATATTCATGACAACACTCTTGTGATGTATTGCAAAACTTGTTGGTATATTGAATGTCAAATTCATTTAATGTCTTTCTTAATATTTAATCTCCATATATAGTTGTTTGCATAATATATATGAGATCCTATGGGCCTAATCACTGTAATTATTATTTGCATTGCAGAAACTCCTTCAGGCTCTGATCAGAATCAAGGTCTCATTGTACTAGGACAACTACAGATTATAAGGATGGTACTTGCATTGAAGACTGCATATTCCAGAGAGCTATGAACTGGCAACACAGACAAAGCTGAAGGAGCTGATGGTACCTGTAAAGAAGTTCCCTCATCACAAGTGCACCTTCTTGTTGCCAGGCATGGCAGCTATCTCCCCCTATGATGCCCCTTGCTGACAGTTGCTCTGTCACCATGGTGGAGTCTCTTTCTGCAAATTGGCATCTGGACAATTGTGCTTTGGTCTTCCCCTTCCGAGGTATCAGTGAGTCTAACCAAGGTAGCCCGGTGATCTTAAAGCAGGTCTTCCAACTGCCTCTGCAATCCATGGCTCTTACACCCCTGACTGCAGAAAGTTTTACTTCATCTTCCTCTATGGCTGGGAGGAGAAGCCAGGCCCTCCCTCTATTTTAGATACCTGTTTAGGGATCTTGTAGCTGGCTGCAAAAGTTTACTTCCTCAGACTCCTTGCTGCCTCCCTGGACCACCTCCCATCACTTCTGTTCCTCCAGAGAGTGACTTCAGGCTCTCTCTCTCCCTACAGCCCCTTTCTGCTACAAAACTCCTAGCGTTATGATCACCGTCCACCTCCCCACCCCCATCCCCTGCTGAATTTAATGTTCAGTTAAACCTGTCTTTGTCTCATAGGGGTTGCAAGGTATGTTATTTGGCCTCTCAGGATCACATTAACCTCTTTGTGGCCTGTATGGGGTACACAGCCCATCTCAGTACCATATTAGGTGTCTCAATTGCATAATCTCCCTACACTCACTGTGACAGTTTGGCCCCCGCCTTACACTTTACAAAATTGACTTATGGATACAAATATGCATAACTCAGAGATGCTTTGGACAAAATACCTCACATAACCTATCAATTTTAATGTCACAATTTACTGGACCTATATATCTTATTTTGGTGTACGTATCATTCTTGTATGTAAAGTTAGAGATATGGGGTATGGGATGGTTTATGGTTTTACTGTGCAAATGGAAGCTATCAGGGGTGTTTCCCTCAACATCTGGGTGATCATCTGTAAACGCTTCCTTTGTCCTTTAAGTCTAAGCAGTGGTTGGTCTTAGGACCCCCAACTGGTAGGGTCTGACCAGGTAATTTTCCATGGAAAGGAGGAATGTAGAAACAAAAAATTCCTGCCCAGAAGGAAGGCTATTTAGGATACAAAGTTTTCAGGCTTTTGGGTCTCTGGTTATCCTCTTGGGTGTGTCTTGCCAGCCAAAGCCCAAGGGAAAAACGATCTTCCCTGGCTTGGAGGTTAAGCTGAAATAAGAACAGTTTTAGGTAAATTGCCAATAAGCTTTCATATGTTAGAACTAGCTATGCAGTTTTTGTTATTTTAAATTTGTAATTCGCTTTGCTCTACCTGTTTTCACTTGCAACCATTTAAATACTACTGTTTGTACTTAATAAAATCACTTTTATTTACTACCAAGCCCAGTGTAAATAATTGTTGCACGTGTAAGCAGGGGCTGAACTGCTGCTTGCTATCAGCCAGCTAAAAGGAGAGAGCTGCCCTGGGCGTGGGTGTGCCCACTACAATTGTTTAGCTCTGCAAGATAATTAACTGTTAACTGTTCATATGTAAATACAGATCATGCCAGGAGGGGGAGGGAATATGAAGTATGGCTATGTAAATCCAGTTCAGCCAGGGCTGATGGAGGATCAGTGTTGGAATGGAATGTGGTGTATTGTAAATAATTTGGGGCTGTTGTGGGTGTCACAAATCATGCTACCCCTAAATGTGGGAACTGTAAAACATGACACCAGTGCTTGCAGGAGAGACACCATCACTGTAAGAGGTCTCCGAGGAACAAGCCTCCCACCTTCCAGAGTTGAGTGGACTGAGCTGGGGGGAAGGGTTAAAGTCAGCCTGCTTCACACCTGCCAGGTGTGAGCTGTAAGACTGACCCAACCTGTCCCTTTCCCCCTTTGTTTTAAGGACAGACCTAAAGCAGACTCCATGAGGAGTCTTTTTGCTAGTCCAGCGAAAGCTGGAATCCTTTGCCAGTCTAGGTGGTGGCTAAAGAATTGAAATCACTAAGAGCTGAAATCACTGGTTTGGCTGGGAGCCAGACCCATTGCAGCCAGTGAAGCAGTGGCGGTGGCCAGCAGTGTGGCTGGTGGGAACCACTGGCAGGTGGCTGGTAGGAGCGGTGGCAGGCAAGAAGCGGTGGCAGGCGACCAGCGGCACAGCGCAGCTGGTAGGAGCGGCGGCAGGTGACCAGCGGCGCAGTGCGGCTGCTAGAAGCGGCAGCAGGCGACCAGCGGAGCGTCCGGTGGAGTGGAACAAGACAGCTGGTGGAGCGTGGCAAAGGGGCTCGCATTAAAGACTGCAGCAGAACCCTACAGAGAGGTGGGGCTGTCGGCCTCGGACCACATAAGGTGCCCCTATCTATCCCCCCGCCCCCATTTCTACCCAGGTTGGGAGGTAAAACCCTGCAGGTGAACTTTTAGACTCTGGGCGGCACTGACCAGGGACAGAGACTTTTGGGGTGTCGGACTTTGGGTGATTCTTGGCTGGGGGTGGGAGGCTTAGCTCGTGTTTGGGCTATGAACTCTGTTTGTGGTATTTTCCCAAGTTAATGCCGTATGACTTCTCTCTCTGTTTCATTAAATGTTTCTTTCCTACACTCAGACTCTGTGCTTGCGAGTGGGGAAGCATTGCCTCTCAGAGAAACCCAGGGGTGTGTGAATTTCCCAGGTTACTGGGTGGGGGCTCGAGCCGGTTCTGTGTGAGATGGACCCTTAGATATTGAACCCGGCCCTGGTTGCTGCCAGGCCTACCCGGCAGAAGGGTTACACACGGGAGAGCAATCAATGTGTACATCTTCCTTTAATTTGTAATGGAGCCTTACCTGAATGATTTATTTGGGGGTTCTGATCTATTTGGGGAATGGGTTCCCTGGAAGCTGTGCCTGAAACTGCATTCTCCTCAGACCTGAAGAGTTTCAGTGTCCGTATTACTCTTTGGGGTATGGGTAGGGGAGCAGTGAACGCAGCTCTGTGCCTTGGCTGGGGGAGACCAGGAGATCTGGCCCAGCAGGACAAGGCAGTGAGAAGCCCCAGAAAGCAAGGAGGCAAGTGTCAATGGCTTTATCAGCACACCGGGAAGCAGCCTCAAGGGGTCTTCCGTGACTGCACCCCGCCACACTCATATTGATATGTATTCCTCCTCAGGGACAGTGACAAGACATCAGACACTGAATACCTTATAGTGCTTCATGTTTTCTCCCCCTTGGGTTTGAGGGCAGCACAGAGAGGCCATAAGCTTGCCTTAATTCTACAGCCAAAATGCTTCTGAAATAAATGTAGTCAAACGTTACTAATTCTGGGTCACTGAGAACGAAAATGATGCTTAAAATTGTTGATTGGCTCTAGTTTTCAAGATATGCTACTGGGTCAGTATATACGACCCTTGACTTGGGAATGGCGGAGGATAAGTGAGTTATAAAGGGAAGGGATCTCAATTTAAACCAGAAATGACTAAAATACATCTTTGACTGGATCTATGAATAAATCTATGACTGGGTTTGGGCAGTACTTGCTTTTTAGGCAAAACAATGAATGATGCAATCTGAAGCTGGTATTGCGTCATACATGATATGAATTGCATCATGTTATTCCTACAAGTCATGGATGATGCAATCATAACGAAGCTTACATCACTCTGCTGAACAAATTGCCCTATATCAGCTCTAGAAATCATACAGTGTCGTGCTCTCTTATTTGTCAGTGTTTGATTTTGCAGAGGGACACATTTCTGTTTAGCCAAAGTGAGCAGAGATGCCTCGTACTTGTGTGAACAGTGCAGATAACTTCTGCTATGTTTGTGGTGAAGTGACTTTTGCATCACAAAAGCGCAGTATAACCACTATGGTTAAGAAAGCCTATCACCTTTATTTTGGCTGCAAAATTGGAGATCAGGACAAGAGGTGGGCCCCACACATATGCTGCAACACTTGTGCAACAAATCTTCGCCAGTGGTTGAACAGGAAAAGGAAATCTATGCCTTTTGCAGTGCCAATGATTTGGAGAGAGCCAACAGATCATACCAGCAATTGTTACTTCTGCATGGTGCCTCCAGTTGGGAAAGGTGTGTCAAAGAAGAAAAAGTGGACTGTGCATTATCCAAACATTCCATCAGCTATACGCCCAGTACCCCACGGAGAAGGACTGCCGGTTCCTGATGCACCAGAATCATTCTCACTTGAGTCGGACGAGGAAGAGGAAGAGGATGAAACTTCTGGTCCTGAACCTTCAATGTCACAGGACCCACATTTTCTCCCATCCTCCTCCTCTGACCCACACCTCATAACACAAGGTGAACTGAATGACCTTGTCAGGGATTTGGAACTACCCAAGAGTAAGGCAGAGCTGTTGGGCTTCAGACTACAGCAGTGGAATCTCCTGGCAGGTGATGTTAGGGTTTCCATGTTCCGTGCCCGTCAAAAGGATCTTGTCCCATTCTTCTTCCTGGAAGGTGATCATGTAGCCTGCAACAACATCAATGGCGTGATGGCAGCCCTCAACATCGTTCATGATTCAGATGAGTGGAGACTGTTCATTGATTCATCGAAGACGAGTCTTAAAGCTGTTTTGCTGCATAATGGCAATGTTTTGCCATCAATTCCAGTTGGTCATGCAGTCCATATGAAGGAAACCTATGACAACATGAAACAACTTTTGAGGTGCATAAACTATGATCAACATCAGTGGCAGCTTTGTGGCGATTTGAAGGTTGTTGCTCTCTTGCTTGGTCTGCAGACTGGATACACAAAGTACTGCTGTTTTCTCTGCGAATGGGATAGTCGTGCAAGAGATTCCCACTACATCAAGATAGATTGGCCACTCCGACAGTCATTGGAGCCTGGGAGGAAAAGTGTCAGCATCCACCACTTGTTGAATCAAGGAAGATTTTGTTACCACCCTTACACATCAAGCTGGGTCTGATGAAGAACTTTGTCAAGGCCATGGACAAAACACAAGCAGCTTTCAAGTACCTCCGTGGAAAATTTCCAAGGTTAAGTGAAGCTAAGATAAAGGAAGGTGTCTTTGTCGGTCCTCAGATTCGTGAACTTCTTCGAGATGATGCATTTGACCATGCACTGCGTGGCAAGGAAAAGACGGCATGGAAAGCCTTCCAGTTAGCGGCAATAGATTTTCTCGGAAACAACAAGGCAGACAACTACAGGTTGTTGGTGGAAAACCTCCTGAAGGCATACAAAAGCCTTGGTTGCAACATGTCACTAAAGATACATTTTTTGCACTCTCATCTAGATTTTTTTCCACTGAACTGCGGAGCAGTGAGCGAGAAGCACGGCGAGCGATTTCACCAGGACATTGCAACAATGGAGAAACGCTATCAGGGCAAATGGAGCCCATCAATGCTTGCAGACTATTGCTGGACAGTGACAAGAGATCCATTGAATCCAAGAATGAATTTAATGAATACAAGAGACAAGCCAAGAAGCGCCGAGTAGACACTGAATAGGACTAAACTATGTACATAATAGTTTTTTGCCTTTTGTTTCATAATAAATTTTATTTATATAACCCTTTTGCTGATTTTTAAAGTGTTACATAAACAGGACAGGTGAAATATTATCATGTAAAGCAACCATAAACACATGAAAAGACCTAGGTTTACAATTTATGATTAAAACTCTACTATCTACACAATATACATAGACATAAAATGTAAAAACTTAAATATCTTGGAAACGGTAGCCAATCAGTTGTTTTAATTGTCATATTTGAATTCAGCACATCAAAATACATAATAAATAGCACATTTTATCTATGAAGCAGATGACTTCTAAAAAATTGTAGACCAGTGTTATGGCAGGCAAACTATGAGGAAGAAGAAGCAACCTTATTCCTTGTCTAGTTTGCCCACAAGGGAGTTATCCATTATTCCTCACAATGTTAAGCCATTGTCCCAAAAGCACTTCACAAATGTAGTAATAACACTAACTATAAATTAAGGTACAAATTATATACTGATTTGCACCTTGTACAATGGTGGTGATACATTTCAAATGTTAATGGGATGTTGGAATAGGCATTCTGTGCTTTCATAGAGACCGTTTTTTTTCTTTTTCTTACTTTGTTGTTCAGTTAGTTTAAAATAATGGTCATTTTGATTGCAAGAGCTGACCAAAATACTTCCATCAAAACATGGAAAATGGCTTTTTGACCATAATGGCATTTTTTTCAGCAAATTTTCATTTTAGAAGAAAATTTTCCTGTTTTTAAATGAAAAAACAAAATCTCCAAAATGTTTGGACATGCAGGTTTTTCCCATCATCACTCTTCCATCCCCAATTTTGCAAGAGGAAAAAAGGAAGAGATGGAGCTACACTCAAAGGCTAAAGCTCAAAAAATGAAAAAAAAAAAAAAAGTTTAATGTTGTTCCAAAAACTGAGATTCTACCAAAAAGTTTCAAACAAAACCATTTTGTTTTGTTTTGTTCACATTTTAAAAAGAAATATATAGCATTTTTACCAGCTCTAATGATTGCTTATTGGAATGCAAAAATTACTAATACAACCCACATAATATCCTGTTCAGGCTAGCAGTCAGTTCCTCTAGCTTGCAAACTAGAGGAATAGGAGTCTGCATGTCCTCTGAAGTTCAGGGAAGGCTAACTACAAGGTCCAAGAAAAGGACCAGGTGTCAGGGGAGAGGACGAATTGGGTGATACTGACAGAAAAATCAGTTGGGTTAGGAAGAATGAAGTTGAAAGAAAGGAATCAGAATAGATAAAGACAAGGCTGGTGACAGACATCACCAGGCCCTGGGCAGTGCTGGACAGGGCTGGCTCCAGGTCCTCCCAGAAGGGGAGGGACCTCAGATTGAAGAGGCAGCCAGCCTTCAGCCTTCAGCACTGACTGGACCCCATGGCATGTCCTTTATCACCTCCCAAACCAGACCACATGGGGCTCTGATTGTGATTTAAAAGACCTAGGGATTCAACAGCTACAATAGTGGTGGCATCAGCACGGAGTCTCAGATCCTTTTAAATCACAATACTGTGGGGCAACTTCCCCCGATCCCTGTAGCTCCATCCCCATCCCTGGCCCTGGATAAAGAAAAGGGTAAAAATAACTATTGTGTGTCTGGAGAAGCTTTAGAGAAGCATTGAGACATATTTTGGGGGAGGGATTCCAAATAAACCTCTAAACCTCCTAAGCTTCTGGTGTAACTTGTGAATTGTTTTCTGTATACTATTGAGAAGTCAAAGGAGAACTAGGAAAAGATATTCCTCTAATTTATATCATGAACCAGAGCCTTTGTTCCAAACTACTAACTGTGTCTAAAATCCTAAGAGACTAGTAACAGCATGCAGAATCCTGAGAATGTTTTCACACTTAGTTTGTAGACAAGATAAACAACATCTGTGCCCAGCTGTCCTCCAGATCTTCCAGCGTATGCTTTTTAAAGTCACTACAGCCATTTCACATACAGTTTCTCTCACGTTTCTTCACAAAGTGGTTGAGGAAGTGGAAGTTTTTTTTTTAAATCATGCTTTAATAGCTGCTTGAATTCTTTGCTTATATTTGGTTGCTCAGAGCACATTTGGATATGTCAAACAATATTGTGGCTCTCGCACTTTCATAAGACAGGGATTCATAACTGAGTGGTCATACTTTATTTTTTTAAAAGAACATTCTAGTTCAGAGAGATTATCCTGTCCCACCCTACAAGGTTGGGCAAATAATGGGGTAAAACTCCACAAGGATCTCCCTCATGCTGAAGGGAGGTGAGGGGCAGGTTGGGCAGGTGAGGGGAAGAAGGGAATTGTTTCTCCCACTATTCACTCTGTGGAACTATGAGATTTCTCCAACCAATATGTATGCCTGTTCCCAGTTAAACAGTTGTCACTTGAAGCCCAGCTAGTGGCTCAATAATTCCCAAGCAAATTAATCCCATCACACTTCAGAATGTAGCAGGTTTAGCAACTCTTCAAGAAAAGTGAACCAGCTGAGGCTAAGTCTACACTACAGAGTTTTTCCGGGATACCTCTAGGTATCCCGGAAAAACTCTGCCATGTCCAGAAAACACATCTGCTCTTCCAAAAAATTTTTCAGGACAGCAGATGCGCTTTTTCGGCATCCCTGTAAACCTCGTTTTACAAGGAAGAAGGGATGTTCCAAAAAAAGGGTTTTTTTTTTCTGACAGTTGGCCCAGTGTAGACAGCTAGAGCCAGCTGAGCCTACCTTAAACTGAGATGAAAACAATGACATCTCTAACATTTCCATGAACTGATAATCCAAAATATTTTGTTTCAGCAATTTTAAAATTTGTTCATCTTGATTTTGAATTTTAAAAATCTTTTAATTTTTTTGAAAACATACACATCATCTATAATTTTCACCTGATAAGTTGTTTAGAACTGAAAAACAAAATTTTTCTTTTTTCGAAAAAAGAAGTGGAAAAAACAATGCAAATTGTGGTTTGCAATTTGTGTAGCTTTTTCTGGAAGACGAGTGTAATGTAAACATAGTCTGAAAGAGAAACACTTCAAAAGGTCCAGCCACTGAGGTGTTCTTCAGAACCTGCTAATCCAGCCACTATAACTGCCACCTGAAGAAGAAGAGGGAGTAGATGAGCAGGTGAGAGAAGAGGGAAGAGTGGTAGCTGAATCTGAGAAATATTATATAAACTAAATAGTAAGCTAATTTTATATTCAAAACATCATTATGTACTTACACTATGACGAAAACATCTTAACCCTCAACTTCATGGTTGATAATCTACTATATATTTAGAGTGTGTCTTGTTATTTCATCAAGAACTCCTCCTAAACGGTAAGAGCTAGGACCACCAAATTTGGTATGCAGCTTCCTCTTCTCCTAATTTAAAGCAACATATAGGTTTGGTTGTAGCAGGAAAACAGGACGTGCCTGGAATGGGATTGCTTCTCATAAAGTCAAACAGAAAGGAGACAGAATCCCCAAATCAAATCCAGTGCTTAGAATTAACACAACAGGGCAAATGTTGAAAGAGACTTGAAGCAAGATGAACCACAAATATAGGATGGACCTGGAATAGGAGTGTTTCTCAATTAACCTTCCAGAAAACAAAAGATTAAACAGATAAATTTGGAGCAGTGCTCTGTTTTGGTACAGCTAAATCAATGCTTAAGGTTTGAAAACTAGAAGACAATGTTATTGAAAATCAACTTGACTATAGGCCTTTTTTATTAAAATATAGCAAATGATAAGCATTTGCAGGGATGAAGAAAAAAAAACACTTGATGGAATTTCCATTAAAAAAAATACTAAAATTATTAAATAAAAACAACACTATTTTTGAAAAGCACAATCACTTCAATAAAGCTGTACATTTTCCCTTCATTTCCCCTCCCCCCCTCAAAAATTGAGTTAAGAACCTAAGCTATGCTGGATAAATCTGCTTTAACACTATATATTTCTAATGTACTTCCCCTCTAAAGATCTCCAAATATTTTAAAGTTAATAATGAAATGAGATATTAACTTCATTACCTACACCACTGGTTCTTAAACTTTTTGGCCCAGGTCCCACTCTGCTCAACCCAAACCTTTCTGCAGACCACCAGCCAACCACCCTTGATGACAAAATGGGTACAGGATGGGATGGAGGGTGTGGGGTCTGGCTGGGCGGTAGGGTTCAGGAGCAGACTGAGGGTGGGGCCTCTGTCCGGGAGTTTGGCTGCAGAAGTGGGCTGAGGTGGGGCTCGATGACAGAAACAGGTACAGCACTCATCTATTCCTGTGATCTGGCCACTAAATTAAAGCCTTAGGGTGTGTCTAGACTACATCCCTCTGTCGGCAGAAGGATATAAATGAAGCACTTTGAAAGTGCAAATGAAGCCGGGATTTAAATATCCCGTGCTTCATTTGCATAATCACGTAATGGCGCTCTTTCGAAAAAGCGCTATTTGAAATTGAAACTGCAGTCTAGATGTGGTTCTTTTAAAAATAGAAGCCTTTTTCAAAAGATCCTGTACTCCTCAAAAAATGAGGTTTACAGGAATTTTCGAAAAAGTCTTCTATTTTTGAAAGAACCGCATCTAGACTTCAGTTTCAATTTCAAATAGCGCTTTTTCGAAAGAGCGCCATTACGTGATTATGCAAATGAAGCACGGGATATTTAAATCCCGGCTTCATTTGCACTTTCAAAGTGCTTCATTTACATCCCTCTGCCGACAGAGGAATGTACTCTAGACACACCCTTAGTGTAACACTATCATTTACATAATGACTTCTATTTTCAAAGTAAGGCACATACAGTACTTAGCTGCACAGAAATATTAGTGCACGTGCACTAATTTATGCCTCCAAATGTCCAATGTGTGTACAAAAATTAAGCCAAGATATAGAATTTAGCTATGTATGTGAGACTGCACACACAACATATTTGTGCATGAATACTTAGGCACATAAATATGTTCTTATACAGCTCCATGCAGCTAAATTTGAGAATATAATCCAATATACATTTTGTTTGTTTATATTTATAGCATGAAAGTAACATGCATTTGTATAGCTGGTGTCCACCTGGATCTTAAAATAAAATGAGGCTGTATTTTAAAAAAATTATTGTAATGCGCAACATTTAAAAAATTGGAAATATGTGCATACACATGTTGCAGGCAAAGTTGGGACTTTAATCGCTTCCACATTTATAACTGTCTGAACATCTGCATGCACACTTATCATTAGTTTAAAATTGTGCTTTTAAAAAGCATGTTTCCATGCAACACAAAGCTTGTGGAGCAGCTGTCATCATATACTTGTTACATTACAGGATAAAGGCTGTGATAACATTTTGCAAACTTGGATATCTATTCATATTTATAAAATATCATATTACTATTGTGCACCATTCCAAACGAAAATGGATGACTAATATTTGCAATTTTTAGGCTGTTTGTTCAGAGCTGCTGGGTATATATACAGCGTAGCTAAATGTGATTTGGAAAATAATGCAGGCCAGCTGTGATAAGTTCCTGTTTTCTTCAGGAGAAAGCAAATCTAAATTTATTTTTAGTTGCAGGGTATCTATATGTCAAGCTAGAGTTATGTGGTATCTCTGTGTGAGCTGTATGATAATTTTATTACCACCTGACTTCTAGAAACTTCATATTAATTGTAAAACTCTCTTAAGAAGATTGACTTGTATCAGTCTTGTGCACAGATAATATCTGTTGAAATAGATGCTGGTGCCTCATAGGAAAATAGTTCCCACCATATATTTATATCTATTCACATATTAACCATATCATTTTCTATAATGGAAAAACAGATAGATATGATATTAATATTTTGAACTTGGACATATCCCAGCAATGAGATCTAACAGCTAGCAGGATAAAACAACAGTAAGAATCCACCAGTATAATTTTTCAAATATCTGCAATATAGCTATATTTTGTTTTTGTGTCCTTGTGATAGTCCTACCCAGCTGTCCCGCTTGTCTCCCTCCTTGGAGGTTATTATCGTTCGGACCCCGCTTGGAGGCAGCCTCCTGTCTCTAGCAGTCCCTTGGCCAACCCCCGCAATGGCAGGCCCACCTTCAGTGTCGTCGACGAATTACCACGCTCCCCGAGACAACCGGGGAGGGGAAGGGGGGGCCCGGGCCCACCCTCACTCACGGGCCCCAACCCAGGGCCCTATGGACTCGGATCTGTTATGATCCGGTCCGGCTGACGGGGCGTCCCCCTGAAACTCATGCCCCGTTTCACTCATGCTGATGCCCACCAACCCTTCAGGGTTCTGCCCTGGGCTGCTTCCTTTCCCCTACGGCTCTCCTCTGCTCCGGGGCTCACCTTCCCTTTTGCTGACAGGATGCCAAAGGGGAGGGGCGGCTGACCGGACTCTCCGGCACCTTGGCGCCGGTTCACCTGAGCTGTCGCAGGCCTTGCTCCCGGTGCGCCCAGGCCTCTGCTGTCCTCTCCATGCACACCCCCCCGGCTTGGTATGGCGGCGGCGTTTTTAAACGCCGTGCCGTTTCCGCCCGTCCCTGGGGGCAGGGCACGTTCCTCCCGACGTCAAGGGGCGGGGCTATCGCGTCCCCACGCCAGCTCCCCTCCCCTTATGGGTTGCTATGGCATCCGCGCGTCCCCGTGCTGTGCCATCTCTGCCCCGCCCTGGCTTACAGAGGGGAGATGTCTCAGCGCCTTCCCCTCTCCCTGCTCCGTGCACCTGCAGCACCACTTGCCATGCCGTCCGGCCCGGTTAGCCACCGAACGGCGTGGGAGCAAACGGCGCACCGCCGGGGCTCATTCCTTCTGGTGCCGAACAAAACCTGCTCGGCGGGGGCTGCAGTGCGGGGCGAGGGCGCCCTGTCACAGTCCTTGATAAAGCTGGAAAGCAGTGGCTAAAATAGTTTTTTCAATCTTCTTTCACCTCTAGTTTCTATCACATTATATTTCCTTTAAATATATTTTCTACTGAAGGGAAGTATCTCTTCAGAAGAATCTTAAGTCTCCAGCAGAAGTTAGGTGTATTTAGTATATAGTATGACTTAACCCCCCAAAAAGTAAAGATTTTTAAATTTTTTGCATGGTAGACTTCAATGGACTATAATTTCAGTCATGGCTTTCCATGACTGTTTCAGGTTCTCTTGCTATTCGCTGTATTTTATTTTCAAAATCTTGCTGGATGAAGCATACAATAAACACACAAATATCAAGATATATGGTCCTATTTAGTGCTAGATTTATATTTAGAAGACACAAAAACTGCCACACAACCAGATCTATTTCTTTAGACACAGAGAGAAAAAATGTTATAAAGCTAAGATTCAGAAATAACTGATTAATGAAAAAGATATTTTAGAAATTTTTCAAATTGCTTCGTAGTTTCTTATTATGTTTAAACAAAATTTCTTATAAGTTCTGGTTCACTCTTTCTTTGGATTCTGTTTCCCTCTAAAACTATCAGTGCAAACTTGATGCTGTTACAAAAGACACAGCTGAAACTTAAGAACATAAGAACAGCCATACTGAGTCAGACCAAAGATCCATCTAGCCCAGTATCCTGTCTTCCGATAGTGGCCAATGCCAGATGTCCCAAAGGGAGTGAACAAAACAGGGAATCATCAAGGAATCCCTCTCCCATCACACAATCCCAGCCTCTAACAGAGGATGGGGACATCATTCCTACCCATCCTAGCTAATAGTCATTGATGGACCTAACCTCCATTAATTTATCTAGTTCTTTTTTGAACCCTGTTTAAGTCCTGGTCGTCAAAACCTCCTCTGGCAAGGAGTTCCACAGGCCAACTGTGTGAAGAAAAACATCCCTTGTTTGTTTTAAACCTACTACCTATTAATTTCATTTGTTGACCCCTAGCTCTTATGTTAGGGGAACATGTATATAACTTTTTGCCCTTCTCTGAACCTTTTCCAATACCAATATGTCTTTTTTGAGATGAGGCAACCACATCTGTACGCAGTTTATACAGAGGAAATAAGATGTTCTCTGTCTTATTCTCTATACCTTTTTTTAATGAGTCCTAATGTGCTGTTTGCTTTTTTTGACTGCCACTGCACACTGAGTGGATGTTTTCTGAGAACTATACACAATGACTCCAAGATCTTTTTCTTCAGTAGTTATAGCTAAATTAGTCCCCATCATAGTTAGGATTATTTTTTCCAATGTGGATTCCTTTACATTTATCAACATTAAATTTCATTTGCCATTTTGTTGTCCAATCACTTAGTTTGATGAGATCTTTTTGAAGATCTTCACAGTCTGCTTTAGTCTTAACTTTCTTGAGCAGTTTATTATCATCTGCAAATTTTGCCACCTCACTCGTTACCCCTTTCTCCAGATCATTTATGAATATGTTGAATAGGATTGGTCCCAGTATGGATCCCTGTGGGACACCACTAGTTATCTCTCTCCTTTCTGAAAACTGACCATTTATTCTTACCCTTCATTTCCTGTTTTTTAACCAGTTATCAATCTGTGAGAGGACCTTCCCTGTTATCCCATGACAACTTACTTTACTTAAGAGCTTTTAGAGAGGGACCTTGTCAGAGGCTTTCAGGAAATCTAAATATACTATATCTACTAGATCCCCCTTGTCCACATGTTTGCTGACCTCCTCAAAGAACTCTAGTAGATTAGTAAGGCATGATTTTCTTTCCAACAAGAAACCATGTTGACTTTCCCCAACAAATTACGTTCATCTATGTGCCTGACAATTTTATTCTTTACTATATTTTCAACTAATTTGACGTTAGACTTACCAGTCTGTAATTGCGAGGATCACCTCTAGAACCCTTTTAAATATTGGCATCATGTTAGCTATCTTCCAGTCATTAGGTACGGAAGTTGATTTAAAGGATAGGTTACAAACCACAGTTAATAGTTCCACAATTTCACATTTGAGTTCTTTCAGAACTCTTGGGTGAATGCCATCTGGTTTCGGTGACTTGTTACTGTTAAGCTTAGCAATTTGTTCCAAAACCTCCTCTGATGACACCTCAATTTGGGATAATTCCTCAGATTTGTCTCCTAAAAAGAATGGCTCAGCATTGGGACTCTCCCTAACATCCTCAGACATGAAGACTGAAGCAAAGAATTCTTTTAGTTTCTCTGCAATGACTTCATCATCTTTTAGTGCTCCTTTGGCATCTTGATCGTCCAGGTTGTTTAGCAGGCTTCCTGCTTCTGATGTACTTAAAAAACACTTTGCTATTCCTTTTTGATTTTTTCACTAGATGTTCTTCAAACTCCTTTTTGGCTTTTCTTATTATATTTTTACACTTAATTTGACAGAATTTATGTTCCTTTCTATTTTCCCCATTAGGATTTAACTTCCACTTTTTAAATGATGCCTTTTTATCTCTCACTGCTTCTTTTACTTGGTTGTTAAGCCACGGTGGGACTTTCTTGGTTTTCTTGTTGTGTTTTTAATTTGGGGTATACATATAAATTGGGCCTCTATTATGGTGTCTTTGAAAAGTTTCCATGCAGCTTGCAAGGATTTTATTTTTCTCACTATACCTTTTAATTTCTGTTTAACTAACCTCCTCATTTTTGTGTAGTTCCCCTGTCTGAAATTAAATGCCAGTGTTAGGCTGCTGAGGTGTTTTTCCCACGACAGGGATGTTAAATTTTATTACATTATGATCACTCTTTCTAAGTGGTCCAGTTATATTTACCCTTTGGACCAGATCCTGCACTCCACTTACGACTAAATCAAGAATTGCCTTGCCCCTTGTGGGTCCCAGAATCTGCTGCTCCAAGAAGCAGTCATTTAAGTTATCATGAAATTTGAGCTCTGCATCCCATCCTGAGGGATGTGTACCCAGTCAATATGGAGATAGTTGAAATCCCCCACTACTATTGAGATTTTTTTTGATAACTTCTCTAATCTTCCTTAGCATTTCATAGTCACTATTACTGTCCTGGTCAGGTGGGCTACGTCTACACTATGAGTTTTCTTGGCAAAAAATATGGTAATGAGGGACTCATTTGCATGAGTCATGATCTCGTTTGCATATTTTCTGCCAATCCCGTTTTTGCAGTAGGGGTTTTTGCACAGAAACAAGCAGTGTGGACATTTTCTTTTTGTGCAAAAACCCCTTTTTGCCCAAGATCGGTATACCTCCTTTTGGGGGGCATAAGGATCTTGCAGAAAAAGGGGGTTTTGTGCAAAAAGAAAACATCTACACTGCTTGTTTTTGCACAAAACCCCCTAGCACAAAAACGGATCAGCAGAAAATACGCAAATGAGATCACAACTCATGCAAATGAGTCCCTCATTACCATATTTTTTTCCGAGAAACCTCATAGTGTAGGCATAGCCATGATTGATAATATATTCCTACTGCTATATTCTTATTATTAGAGGATGGAATTACTACCCATAGAGATTCTACAGAACATTTTGGTTCATTTAAGATTCTTACTTCATTTGATTCTACATTTTCTTTCATGTGTAGTGCCACTCCCCCACCAGCATGACCTGTTCTGTTCTTCCAATATATTTTGTACCCTGGTATGATTGTGTCCCATTGATTGTCCTCATTCCACCAAGTTTCTGTGATTTCTATTATATCAATATCCTCTTTTAACATGAGGCACTCCAGTTCACCTATCTTACTATTTAGACTTCTAGTATTTGTGTATAAGCACTTAAAAATTTATCATTATTTATCTGTCTGCCATTTAATGATGTTTTAGACTTTTTTTATTTGATTGTTTCTCATCTGATCTTACCCATACTTTATCATCTTCATCCTCTTCTCTTTACTAGAACATAGAGAACCTCTGTTAATAGACCCTCCCCTAAGAGATGTCTCTGATGATCCATGTGCTCCTCTGCACCCATTGGATAGCCTCCACTTTGCTCCTGGGCTTCTGCCTGCATTTTCTCCTACAGATAATTAGATTATTGATAGGGGCTTTGTTTAAATGAGGTAGTTTTGGTTTTAGTTTAGTTTAAAAGTTTTCAAGAATGCCAAGTGTATCTAGCCCCCTTCCCCCCTCTAAACTCTCCCCTCTAAACTCCCTGTTAGCTGCTCCTGGTCGCTAAGCTCCCAGGTCACTAAGCAGGCTTTATAAAGCTCTGGCCTTCCTGGTTAAGGCTTGACCAATGAACAGAGGGTTCTAGATTTCAAATCTTCGTTAAGAGGCTCACAGTTTCCAACTGCCAGCCTCAGCACATGGTCCTTCAAACCTTCCCAGACTTCTGTAACATTGTCTACAATACAAGCATGTATACATAGGAAATTAAGCTGAATTAATAAAAGGTCTAAATTTAAAGTGTATTAGTTTCAGTTGGGGTGGGCAAATACTGGCCTATGGGCCAGATCTGGTTCACCAGGATTAACCCCTGGCAAGCCACTGCTGCTATATTAAACTGCATCTCCACAGGTATGGGTGATTGCAGTTCCCATTGGCATGTTGTTTCTAGCCAATAGGAGCTACAGGAAGCAGTGTCCCGGTTTGCACTGCTTCCCGCAGTTCCCATTGGTCAAGAACAGCAATCTACAGCAAATGGGAGTTGCAATCGCCCATACCTGTGGAGGTGCAGGTAAATATAGTGGCAGTGGCCTGCCAGGCGTTAACCCTGGTGAACCGCTGCCATTTTATTGACCATTCCTGGTTTAAGTGCATTAAGTGTATTTTTGAGAGTCCACACAAGGATTTAATATATTTTAAATTTACACCTTTCATAAATGCAGCTTAACTTCTAGCATAGATAAGCCCTAAAGGATTTACCTACTTATGTCCACCACAAGTGCAAGTTGCCCCAATGCTGAAAACTGTGTAACTGCAAATATAGACCGGAACAAATTCTGTTCAGCTGTTGTTTCAGAAACTATAGTTGTACCATTTTTCAAGATATGTAGTAGAGCCATGTGAGAAAGCTTTCACTGCTGGGCTAACCCCACTACAAAAAGAAAGAAAGTACTTTAATTTCTAGCATTTTCAAAATGGCTCTCTTTAAGGAGCAAACAAAGACCAAAGGGATCAGAACTAAAATGGTGCTAGCAAGATAATTCTCTTTAAATACAATACAATGTCAAGGAGTTGAAAAAATCATCAAAATATAAGGTGTGTGTGTGGGGGACGAAATTATCTCTCTAATAAAGATGAGACACAAAAGAGGCAATAAGAAATGGAGAAGAGTGGAAACAGGTAAAGCTGGACCTAATCATTTCACAGACATTAACATTTGTTTTGAAAACATGCTCAAAACTCTTCTCCTTCCTGTGTATTAAAAAAGAAACATTAGAAGACAGAATGATAATGTCAGTAATGATTCCATTGTCAGTCAGAACCAACAATGTCATTCCATTTTTGCAGCATTTTGCACAAGCATGTTTGATTTGTTCTCATTCATTCTTGTATTCGCTATAATAAAACTCCTAACCTTAATGTACTCATTTGATGTTGATGGGGACATCACATGTCTACACAAATGTCACTGTAATGCAGTATTAACAATAAAAAAGAGTTAACATCTGAACTTAATGGGACCAGTTTTATATCTTTTGGCACATGAAGATTTTAATTTCAACACAGTATATTTTATTTACTGCAGCATATATTTTTCTTCCAATAATTCAGTGAAGTACAATATCTACTGGAGGAAACAGAGTATCAACCCTTGTTAATATCTATTGTTTTCTTTTTGAAAATTAGTTTTAAAATCATACTTCTGAGTACAATTTACATTTTAAATAAATGCTTAGCGCAGATGTATTATTTGCTTTATGATACATTGGGAGGCCAAATATGCCAACATAAACTGCACTAAGGCAAATGAGACAAACCTCTGGAGTAATCCTCTCCATGGAACTAATGTTATGTCAAATCCACTGCTTAAATGAGATGCTCACAGTTTTCTATTTTGCTAAGATATCAGTAATTAGCAGTCTCCTTTGGTCTTGTTCCATTTAGAATAGAAAAATAATACAGTCTGATTCTGACCCTGTTGAAGTCAATGGGATCTTGACTTCAGTGGAAGAAGGAATGAAGCCTTATTTATGTCCATGTTTTGGTCAAACTCAGATACCATTTCAATGAAGCTTTCAAAGTGAACTGCTAAAGAATTATATTAGCTGTGGTTCAGGACCTGCTTTCTGTTGTGCAGCTAGGGATGAAAGAAGATGCAGAGTCTTCCCTTAAGGTTGTGTCTAAACTACATCCCTTTTTCGATAAAGGGATGTAGCTTAGGCGCTTCCATATTGCAAATGAAGCTGGGATTTAAATATCCCGTGCTTCATTTGCATAATGGTGGCTGCCGCTTTTTTCAAAATGGGGCTTTTTCGAAACAACCCCCCGGCAGTTTAGACGGGGCATTTCTGTCGAAAATGCCCCATCTAAACTGCTGGGTTTTTTAAAAAAAAGCCCCGTTTTGAAAGCAGCACCTGCCATTATGCAAATGAAGCGCTGGATATTTAAATCCCAGCTTCATTTGTAATATCGACGTGCCTAATCTACATCCCTTTATCGAAAAAGGGATGTAGTTTAGACACAGCCCTACTGTGCCCAGTGTACTGTGCAGCATCAGGACTGGGCAACTATTATGTACTTAATAAAACAGTAAGTAATGGGCATTATATACTGTGGCCTCTGAAACACTATTGCCCTCAGGGAGTCTTGTCTGCTAATTAAATGGTGCGACTAGAAACGTTACTTACCTTACAGAAACTGGAATTCTTTGAGATATGTGGTCTCTCTATTTGTATTCCACTGTATACATGTACGTGAGACAGGAAAATCAAACCAACTACCTCTACAGATCCTTCTCCAACAGACTGTTTGAAGAAAGGATTGGCAGCAGAGGGCAGGGTAGTAATATTCACATACAATAACTCTAGTTATTGTAAGCAAATAATATTTCCTTCTTTGTCAGGTGATGGCCCTTGTCATACTTCAGGGCAGTAGTAGTGTCTGGCAATTTGGGCTATGTTCTTCCTCTGTGGTCCCTTGAAATGACACAACTCTAGGCTCCAGGATCCTCTCTCCCTCCTGACTGAGGTTTTTTCCAAGCTTCACAATTTCTTGCTGTAGCCTGTGATAGGTGTAGAATATCTAAATGGGCCAGTATCTGTGCTTTGCTTTCTTTTCAAAGTCTGTGATGAGATAAATGCTAGTACCCTACAGCTCCTTCTAAGCAAGTACATTTAGTCCTAAAGTGAAAGCATTACAGAAAAAAAATATTAAAAACAATAGAAGAAACTATATGCATGCTAATAAGCATACTAGAGTCCACAGCTCCACCAAGGGCTTTAGGTGGACTGAGTTCTTCCAAACTTTATCTGAGGACTTTATCTCTTCCCCTGGACAGAGGTCCTATTTATTTGGTGGATCAGAAAGAAGGTTCTGAGTCAGTTTAAAGTCAAGCTATTCAACAGTCCTTTCTTTGTTGGTCTTTGGAGAATCTATTTTGAACTAATATATGTGAGCTACCCCACATTTTTTTTTCAATGCCTTCTTTATATTTATGACTGTTATTGGATTTTGGATCTAGTCATACAGTACTGGCAGAGGCAAACTTTGTCTATTTAATGAAGCTGTCAGAGCCTTAAGATTTCAACTTTATTGTGCTTGGGATTTCTTTACTTGGTCAGTGGTGTTTCAGAGAAACTGCATATATATGTCAAATATTCCTCTTAAGTGATCTTCATAACCAGTAATTTAGGCAGGCAAACTTTTTCTCTTTTGCTCAGTTACAGTGAAAGATTAGGATAGTTACTATAGATAGCTTATTAATGGTTTCATTAAATAGTTTTAGTCAAGAATGGGCCAATAATAACAATACTTTGCACTTTCATCTGAGGATATCAAACTTTTTGATAAACATTGAAGAGATCTATCAGTTTTGCCATTTTTTGACACCAGAGGCTCTTTCTCTTCAGCTCTGGGCATCTAAAACAATCTTCTTGTATTCTTTTCCCTCAGCAATTTTACATCTAATTTAAAATCTTATTGCAGAAGACTCTTTTCCTTAGGCACAAATTTTCAGATTCAAGATCATACTAAATTAATTCCTGGATGGGGACATCCCTTAACCTTTGACATATATCCTTATGTCCACTCAGTTTACTGCTAACAGATCAATACACCTAGCACATCACACTTGCAGTTAGAACAGAAGTTGACTTTTGACATCAAATACCTATTTTACATAACTTCAGAAGTCTGTAGAATTTTATAAAGAAAAGTCTGGTGTGCTGCCTCTTATGTATTGTAATAACCTCCCCTTCTGTAACACCTATGTGATATTTCCCCATTCACCAACGTTAAATTATGTAAAAGGTTAGAAAGCAGTTCCCAGAATTACCTACAGTTTTATTAGGTAATGCATTTAAAAAAATAATACTTTCTGCTACGCCAATAATTGAGATTTCTATCCTTTGATAATATCCTTTGTCTCCCAAATATATAGAAAAAAACATTATGTTTGATTTCCTCCAGCAATTGTACTTCTCTGAAATTCTCTATTCTGTGCAGTTCTATGACGTTGCCATTTTTTACAGTAAATTTCTGCTCTTGTAAAGTATCTGCACTGGGACTCTGGAAAGATGGATTCAATTCCTCGCTCTGCCATAGATTTCCTGTGTGACCCTGGGCAAGTCAAGCGGGGCCAGATTATTAAAGTGCTCAGTGCCTAGCATCTCCCATTGTGATATTTATGGCCAGATTTTACAAAAAACTCTGCTGTGCTCTTTTGAAAATCTGGGCCTCTAATTTGGCACTGAAATGGCAGCTGAACAATTCTGAGAACCTGGGGCATAGTTTTTCTGTACTTCAGCTCCCTATTTGTAAGAAGGAATAGATAATAATTCCTTACCTTACAGGGGAGTTGGGAGGATAAATTAATTAATGTTAGTCGAGCTCTCAGGTTTTGTAGGTCTTATATGTAGGGAGTACCTGGAGATAAATAGATACTGATTGCATAATCAGGACAGTAATGTTTCCATTTTGGGCAGACTCTGAGACTTGGTCTTGCCAGCATAGCTATGTCAGCTAAGAGTATGAAAACATTCACACACACACACACACACACACACAGAGCCAACAGTTATGCGAGCAAAATCCATGATAAAGACACACTGAGTACTATGGTCCAACTGATGGCCCAAGGACTGGATTTAGACTGCAAGACTATTCTGTCTAGCCCCTGAACACATTTGCCCACCCAGAAGACCTCCTTTATAAACTGGTATCACATTCACTGTATGGGCAAGGTCACATCTCATGGAGAATGCCATTTTTAGAGCATATATTTGTGTTCTTTTTAATTAGGTAACTGTCAAACATCAGCATTCCATTTGCCTCTTATTCAGACTCTCCACAGATTTTATTTGTATTTTTTGTCCTCCTTCAGATTCTTTTCCCTGAAATTTTAAATAATCTTCTTTAAAAGACAAACACCAGGATGGTGGCTAAGTTCCTAGACTTTCTGGTAAAGGGAAGGTGTGCATCTTTATAAGAAAATGCTGTTGTAGAAGACAGAAGCTATGGAAAACATTGAGGCCTTACAATAGAAATGTTGTGTGTGTGCGGGGGGGGGGGGGGGGAGAGTGAGGAGAATCCTGTTCTGCGAATGACAGAATTAGACTGATCTTGGTTGATTTTGTTAAAAATTGCTGCAAAATCCCTAGTATGCTGTGATAATCAGGGGCCATGCACCTAAGGGGAAAATAGAAGGTTTAATCCTCCAAAATAAGCAGTTGGTTTATCATTGCACTGTAACAACATCAAGCAATGTCTCTTTTATTAAATCATTTATTGTTCTGAATGCCATCTTCATTATGCGATATGTATACACACAATGGTTACGAATGCACATATACATAGAAAAATTTAAACTGCAACTGTGGTGCAACTTTAACATCACCTCACAATAGAGTCACCAGGCAATTAAATATGGAGGGCTATCTCTCGAGCCTGTTGCTTACACAAAACCAGGTTCAGGTATCCATCCATTGTCCAGCCTAGCAAAGGACAAAAGTAGATCATTGAAATTCATGGAAAGACATTGAGAGGCCTGGCAATTTCCCCAGTCAAATAATCCTGAGCCATCATAATCTGAGCAGGAGAAAAAAAGGAGGGAACGTAATTTTAAAAAGAGGCTTGAAAATGAAGTGTTCATCAAGACACAGAAAGGAGACTTTGGGTCGGAAGCTGTGAAATGCTGGATCCGCTGCACACATGGAAGCTGTTCAAAGGCAATGTGTAACTTGCATTAGAAAAAGGATTTTTAGCTAATATAGATGTGCAAACCTGAGGTTGTCTCTTAATTTTCTGGATAGCTTATATATGTGAGTTCCTTTCTTCTTTCATCTTTGAATCTGTTTTTTTCTAGGAACATAAATCTTTTGTTTATTCTAACCCAAGCAGATCTCTAGTGTGCAGACCAAGTGGAGTGTGTATCCCAAAGAAAGCCTGCATCTGGAGGGCTGGTTTCATGCCTTCAGGGTTGACAGATCAGATGGGGAAAGTTCAAGTGTCTGGTACATAAAAATTTGGGGAGGATGGATTTGAGGAGATGGAACTGGAAGGGCTGTTGGTGTCACCCTGCAAAGAGAATCCAGGCTTCTAGAAACCAGGGTGAGACATGAGCTGGCTACTAGTGTCAAGGATCTGAGCCATATCAGCACAGCATTAAGGTGCTGCAAGGTTACAGGGCAGTGATAGCAGAATCACCTCCTGGCCTGGCTGGTCTCCAAAACCTCACACATTGAACCCTGTGCCTCTGTGAAATGTCACTAAGTAAATGTCTCTCTATAAAGGTGCACAGCTCTGCACTAATGGATCCTGGCACAGGACCAAGGACCAAAGAAGGCAAAAATTAATGCACAAAAAAAAAAAGAATAAGTGTCTGCAGAAAGAAAGTCATTTTGTAGTTTGGCAACTGACATTAACTTCTCCCTCTTCAATATGTGGACATTGAGACTATGTCTACACTACAGGGTTTGGGGGCAAAAACAGCTGTTTTTGCGCAAAAACCTGCGGAGTGTCCACACCTCAAGCGTATTTTTGCGCAAGTAAATTTACAGTGAATCGATAGAACAGAGGGCTTTTTGCAGTATAGGTATTCCTCTTTCTACAAGGAATAACTCCTTTTTGCTCAAGAGCTCTTGCACAAAAAGGTGTGTGTGGAAACATGGGGTTTTTTTGTGCCAAAACAGCCTATCGAAAGAAGCACAGGTGCTCTGGTGGCCATTCTGTTAATGGTAATCAGAGCTTTCTTGGGAGAGAGCGTCCATGCAGTCTGGACACTCTCTTGCACAAAAGCACATCGCTTTTGCAATGTACTTTTGTAATGTGGACATGCTCTTGCACAAGAATTTTTTGCGGAAGATCTCTTCCGCAAAAAGCTTCTTGTGCAAGAAGCCTGCAGTCTAGACATAGCCTGACAGATGCTAGGTAAGAATTATAACCCATGGGCCAAATTTGACATTAGCTACGCCACTCACCAGTATAAATTTAAAGTGAACAATTGAAATCAAAAGATTTATTCTGGATTCACACTGGTATACATGACAGTAAATGTGACTCTTTGGCACTAAGGGGTTCTCCTCTGCAAGGAATGGGTTAGAAGCATTTAAGTTTTACTGAAATTAATTAAGCATTGTTATGAGAATATGACTGGACATGATTATGTTAGAAAGCAGCTAGAAAATCCATTTTAAAAAGTCAAGAACACTTCAGTGCCTTCTCCTCCACCCTATAAGAAAACAAACAAATAAACAGCTTTGCAGTCCTACCACAGAGGGAAGTTACCTCTGTCGTCACTTCTGTCCAAACATGCAAGAAAACAAATAATTCTGTTTTGTTTTTAAGAAGAAATGACAACATGCTTTAAAACCAATATCAAATTACCCTATCTGAAAGGCCATGTGTATGAAGGCATTCCCACTACCATGAACCTTGTTCAAACCACTCCCTCTCCCCTTGTGGTGCATATAGGCCCCACTCCAGAGTATGCATTATTCTGCAGTCATTACAACAAATATTTGATATAAGAAATCCTGATAGAGAAATATGATGTGCTCCCAAGTAAAAGAGATCCCTTGAAGCAGCCACTCAAAAAACACTTATACCATGGAAGATGAAGTACTGAGGACTGAAAAAAGTTGATGTAAACTTGCAATCAGTCAGAAAAACTGTGCTACTTGATCTGGGCTGAAGCTGCTTAGGATGGCCAGAATCTTGTTTTGTGGTAGGCAAAGGGAGAAGGATTGGGTCCTTTGTCAATTATACAATGATAACACAATAATATTGTATTGGCAATGAATACATTTTGAAATAGGTAGTGGGAGAAAAAGGCAGTTAAGCATTTTCATACTCAGATTTCTAGGCACTTGCAACCGGACTCTGATACCAGTAGATTGCAGAGGATATAAAGTCAGAGAAGAATTTGGCCTAATCTAATTTACTATAAAAGAAATTAAAGAAATATAATTCAGAGGGAAACTTCCCCTCCCCCCACTCTTCAGGAATTGAGCATTTTAGACATTAGCTGCTACTAGATTTGTCCAGAATAAATAGAATAAACTACATGTTTGAAGGTGGAGTTTGAAAGATGCTTTCCAGATGTCATAAAAGATGTTTTATGACATTATTATATGCACCACATTGTGCCCAAGCTCAAAGAAGGGAAGGCAGGAGGCTGTCCGGAGGGAGATGGGGCAAACAGACTGCCATGTCTTGCTTCCCACAAGGAGGAACTAGGCTGGCCTGAGATGCTCCACACTGACAAGAGGCATGACTGTCGGTGTGACTGTGGCCTGGGTCTCATCCTTTCATACCTGGCCCTGCCCCACACCGCAATGAGTGACACACTTACCATACCTTTTCAAAGGCTAAAAATGCTCCTGAGCACGCTGCTGAAGTACATCACTCCTGAAGGCAAAGTGCCTCATGAAACGGCTGCTCAGACAGAGCACCTTCAATTGCAAAAGCCACAATCTAGTCTGATAAGTTAGATGATAATACAAAATGGCTCTCTGAGGTTTCAGAGATAGTGTCCAAATTTAGTTCTGCATTGATAATGATCAATGAGAAATTGTAGGTATGTGACAGGAGCGCACTACAAGAATCACTTGGCTTTTAACAAGTGATAAAAAGTGAAAATAATAAAAAAGTCAGATATATTTAACACTAGAAGATTTATCTGGCATTACCCTGGGTCCTTCAGGACATGGGGTTGGTGGTGTGGGGGGTGCAGGAGTCAAGATAGGGAGCTGAGGAGGTACTCAGGGCGGGGAGCTGGGGATGTGTGTGGCAGTGAGGGTTGGGGGTGAGAAGGGGCTTAGGGCAGGGGATTAGGAGGAGGGGGAAGCTCAGAGGAGGGGAAGGGGGCTTAGAGGAAGGGAGGAAGGGGCTGACACCTTCTTCCTGGGAATGGCCCAGGGCAGAGGGGACACCCTTCCCACTGGCTTGTCCCCTGGGGCTGGAGGGCTGTGTACCCCTTCTCTGGCTTCTCTCAGGGCTGAGCAGGGTAGGGGGTGGGTGCACACTCTATCCACTGGCTTTCCCCTGGGGCAGGAGGGGCACTGTGCACCCTGCTAGCCGGCTTTTCCCCAAAGGGCTGCGCTAGGGTGGGAGACAGGGGAGCATGTAGGCTGGTCCAGCCACCATGGAGTAGAAGGGGGTCTGCACAGGCTGGCCCCGGCAGCATTTCCTGGTCCGGCCAAGGGGAAAGAAAGCCAGCCGAGGAGGTGGGCATGCTGGGCAGCCCAGCAGTGCTGAGTTAGGGTCAGGCTGTGGCTTCTCCAAGAGGGTGGCAGAGCCTTCTTTCCCCCATCTGGTGGGGCCTTCTCTCCCCCTCCTTTCTGACAGGGACCTCTTCTTCACCTCCCCATTCAGCAGGGCTTTCTTTCCCCCTTCTGGTAGGGCTTTCTTTCCCCCACCCACTGTCCATGGGCCTTTTCTCCGCCCCCCCCCCCCATCCCCGTCCAGTAGTGCTTCCTCCCAATCCCTCTGTCTGCAGGACTTTTTCTTCCCTTCCCCATTTGGTGGGGGCTTTTTCTCCTCCACCCCATCTAGTGGGGCCTTCCCCTGCTCCAGCAGGAGCCTTCTCTCTCCCAGCCCCACTCCAGCGCTGCAGCCAAGGGCCAGTGGGGAGGGGAATAAGTTTTGGGAAGGGATGGCTGACAAGATGGAAAGCCTCAGCCCTAGCCCCAGCTGGCCACTCTTTTGGTGGTGCAGCTGTCCCCAGTGGTCACTCAGCAGTATAGCGTCCCTCCAAACAACCCCTTTCCTTTCCATGTTGTGGAAAAGAGTCTCCATTCCAGGTACTTCCCATTTTCCTGGCACAACCAAAACATGACCTCGCTTCAATTTAGGAAAAGAGGAAGATGCATACCAAATTTGGTGGTCCTAGCTCTTACCATTTATGGCTGCATCTAGACTGGCATGATTTTGCACAAATACTTTTAATGGAAAAGCTTTTCCTTTAAAAGTATTTGCACAAGAGAGCGTCTACACTGGCATGTGCCTTTGCGCAAAAGACTTGCTTTTGCGCAAAAGCATCCGTGCCAGCGTAGACGCTCTCTTGCGCAAGAAAGCTCCGATGGCCATTTTAGCCATCGGGCTTTCTTGCACAAGAAATTAACGTTGCTGTCTACACTGGCCTCTTGCGCAAGAATACTTGCGCAAGAGGGCTTATCCCTGAGTGGGAGCATCAGAGTATTTGCGCAAGAAGCACTGATTTTGTACATTACAACGTCAGTGTTCTTGTGCAAATACTCGCGGCCAGTGTAGACAGGCGGCAAGATTTTGCGCAAAAGCGGCCGCTTTTGCGCAAAATCTTGCCAATGTAGACACAGCCTAAGAGTTCTTGAACAAATAGACTCACAGCCAGATAGATAGACAGACAGATGCACATTTCTAAAATATACAGATGGATATCTGTATAAGTTTTTGCTCTCCAAACATTTCAAATGTTAAGTCTCAGATCCAATATGACTGATCCACATCATAATGTAATATTTGTATTTCTTTAGTGCCTCCATCTGAGGCTTTCAGAATAGTTTATAAATATTAACTGAGCCTCACAATAGTAAAGAAGCATTATCCCAGTCAGGGAAACTGAGCCACTGAGATGTTGTGAGTGGCTAAAGTCACATTGAAAGGGTCAGAAATAACCTGAACACCCAGACTTCTACTTTTACCCCAAGACCAAACTGCTCCAGATGCATGGACAAAGTTTACCAAGAAAAACATGACTAATATTACCCATCCTTAACCTGATTTCCAGTACAACTACATATGCAGAGGCAACCAGTGTATTGTGGACAGATTTCATTACAGTTGCATCCTAGCTAAATTAAATCCAGCTAAAGAAAAAATAAGTGGTTTTAATGATCTTCTTACTGTACACTTGTGCTTATCCAAAATAAACAGATTTTAATTTTTTGTCATCTTGTGTGTGTGTGTGTGTGTGTGTGTGCATGGAACACTAACTAGTTTTTCACTTTACTAAACAGGGTGAGTCCTCCTTTGCTAAACAGCTCTTCCACCTGTTTGTTCATACCAAGAGGTCAGAATCCCTTGTGGCCTTACATATAATCTGTTGTTATGGAAATGACTGTGATGTTACAAAGGGAGGATTATGACCTCTTAGAATGAAAAAAAAAAAAAGGTAAGTTTCCATTACATTTTCAACTATCACTGAGACATTTTCATTTTAATGTGGGGGGTTATCCTCCCTAAATGGATGTGGGGCTAACTAGAAGTGTAGCTGATAAGTGTTATCCATAGTCATTAGTGATTGTGCCAGTGCTTTGATTTCCAAAAGATAATGAATAACTTAATAAAGAACTGGCAAAGGAAGGAGTGAAGCCGTTAGCTAAGTACGTGAATAGCTTTCACAGCTTAGAAAGGATTTATCAGTGCATGATGCAAGTTGAAGAATTACCATCAAATCCCAGGAAAAAAAATAATATAAAACATAACAGGGGGAAAACAAGAATAAGTGGTACAAGATTTTTAATTAATGTAAATTTTCATGTTGCTTAATTTTCTTTCATTATATGTTTTGGGATTAAAGAGAGAAACAATTCATTACTTGACTGCTTATTGCAAGACATCTCTGGCCTTGACTGATAATAAAAAGGACTGAATGGTATGAAGCCTAAGGAATGAAGCTCAATCACTCCCAGCAATTACTGTGTCTTATTGATAACTCGCAGCTCTATCCTGCAAATGCCATCTCTGGAACAAAGCCTGTCACAGATCAGACTGAATCCATTAAAAAGCTTTGATTAACATGTCCCTGGGGGTGTGCTGTGGAAACTTTTAACGCCAAATGACAGCCGATTGCTACTGCTTCTGAATTGTCCTCCTGAAATACTCTTGTGTTTTAATCTAGTGCACAGTTTAAATTAAAAAACGGCAATGACTTTGTGTGACCTAAATACAAGGCGCTTTTATTCATTGTAGGATTTATCAACTGCTTGCAGATTAAGTGCTCGGAGAAGCAACAATTAACCTTACTGTGGGTTAGCTAATATTAATTATATATCTCCAGTGCTTTCTTGTAGTAGCTACATGTGTCCACCGAAAGGGTCATATTTAATGTGCTCAGTTTAGTGGACAAGAAGCTTTGTACTTGTCCTCCCTTGAAAACAAACTGTTTGTATTTGACAAGCATAACATCAACAATGTTGGCTTTCTTCAGTAATGCACATTGATGTGTAAATGGATTCTGGTCCTTTTAAAATACAAAAGCTCAGTCTTCTTGGGCCTCAAATTTCAAGAGGGCATGGAGTTGCCCTCTACCCAACCAATTGTCTTCCCATCATCCACTGAGAAAAGCAATCTATATCTAGTGTGGATATTATTTTTTCTTTGTTACCCTGAAGTCCCTTGTAAGACAAATGCTGAATGGTATGTGTCAGGGCCAGCAGGGAATACATTATAAACAAAAAAAAAAAAATGGATTTCTTTCTACTCCAGTAAAATACATATTTAGAAACACCTGCAGGTAAAAGAAGTGTTCGCCAGGAGATCATTCAATGTGATGTGCTAGAATCTACAAAAGAAGTATAAAATAAGCGTGTGATCCTGAGCCCATTAAACTCAATGTCAAAACTCTCACTGGCTTCTGGGGGAGCAGGACTAGACCCTGAATACAATAAATTTGCAGAGCATTGATTGTATCTCCTTTCTCACCTGCAAAATCCTTCAATATCTCATTTTGCTGAATATATCATTTTCTATTCCAATGGATTATTAAAATGGGTTAGTTACTATCCGAATAGGTTATGTTTACATCTGATCTAAACAGCAAATAGTATAACATATATGCAGGACATTAGTGTGGATAACAACTGTATAGTTAAGGCAGCAGAAATCATTTCTTTTTTATTCCTGCTTCCTCAAACCCTTTTTACTTTTTTCTCTGCAGAATTTTGGTGCAATTGCAATTTCTCAGGTGTGCCCTCTGTTCAAAGTAGGCTTGTTTTTTACCTGAAATTGAAAGACAATTAAGTAAGCCATTTTGTTATTATGATACTAAGAATAATTCCTATTGTTATTATTAATTCTTAGAAATAAAACTGAGAACATTGCACAGGGGTAAGAGCTAACGCATAGGATGAAAGGAATCAGTGCAAGGTTTACATCGCCTACACATTACACACAGCACCTGCATTCATGTAGTGTGTAAAGATGCAGAACTGCTTTTTACCTCCAAGAAGCTAGCATGAATAACTAATGTATTCAACAGTACTATAATGAGTAACACATTTGTAATGCATTGTGTAAATAGCTCATTCTGAACTATCATTTGATTGAAGATAAAACAGAGTTAGCACACACTTATTCTGCTATTGCATACAGTTTGGCAAACAGCTTATGCAGCAAACATCATAAGAGTGCTGAAATAAGCAAATTATGAAGCACTTTATTTGTTATAGGGTATTTGAAGCCAGCAATACTATTTTGGATAAGAGTGCTATATAGATAGTCACAACCGTTCGATACAGTTAAATTTCATGATCTTATTACAAAGAAATCTGTATATCATTCTCAAGAACAGTTAATCTTAGGTGAAATATCAGCATCTGCTCATAAGTGTATCAACAGTACCTGCTAATTTTGGATTTAGATCAAAAGTTCATCTTGAGTACATCTGTTATAGGTCCCTGTCAAATGGGTTCGTGGCCTAGATAGACCATTGGTCTGAAACTGTATGGCAATTCATATGTTCCTGCCCTTGTAGATTGTGTATAAGTACGAAGAAATATTAGCGCCTCATTGGCAGCTAAGGAAGGGGAGGGCAAAGCCCATCCTTGTGCCCCCTGAGGTTGGGGATGCTTTTTGTCAGTCTAGTCTCCTCATCCCAATCTAGAGAAACATAAGAGAATGGCACAGTACCTGGGAATCAACAGGCAGCAGGGGACATCTCTTCCATGCGCCCTTTCCCCCAGATACACCTACCTACCTACTTGTTATGGCTTCTGTAGGCTACACAAGGATCCTGATACCTATGAAAGGGGAATTCTGCAATGGCCGAGCCTACCAGCTTTAAATCTCAGATACAGAGTTTCCCTGATACAGCTGAGAATATGCCCTATATGCAAGACTGAGGACAGATCTACACTACCGCTTAAGTGAATTGAACATACATCATTCAGGGGCGTGTGAAAAGGACACTCTCCTGCGTGACGCATGTTACAGCAACCTAAGCACTCTCCACATAGGCACTATGTCTGTGGGAGAACTGTCATGCCAACATCGCTTCTGCCTCTCTTGTGCGAGGTGGAGTACTTATCCCAACAGGAGAGTGCTCTCTCATTGGCATAGAGCGTCTTCACCAGATGCACTACAGTTGCCCTGACATATGAATGTAAGCTGTGCCCACCTATGAGAAAATGATAACCTTTTATGTATCCAGAACAAAAGCTTAAAGCAGAAACTTGATTATACTTGATTACAAAGATGAGCACAAAACAATCCCCTACACTATCATGTAATATGAAGAAGATTATCACCCTGTGATGATTGCTGCTCTCCAGGTTGCCATGGTGTAAGTCAGGGCTGGGCAAGAGGCTGCCAGTGGACCAGATCCGGCCCACTAAGCCACCAGAACTGGCCTGCAGCTGCCTCGTCAGAACCGTTAGGCAGAGAACAGCTCATGCTTTAAACAGCCACCTGTTATCTGCTCTGGACAACTGGGGAAGGAGGAGGGAGTCTTCACATGCTGCCCCTGCACCCCCCCCCCCAGCAAAATCTCTCAGCTCCCATGGGTCAGTTTCTGGGGAGCAGGGGCAGTGTGGGAAGCCTACCATACCTGTAGTGGAGCCACCTGGAGTAGTCAGCAGTCCCGAACTGTAGCAGACAGTCTGTCTCGGGTTTCTGCATGGCTGCTGGCTGGGAGCTGCCTAGGTAAGTGCTTCCCAACTAGAGCCTGTCTCTGGCACCCCAACCACTGTCTCTCCCTGGACTACCTGCCCCAGGCCACTACCCAAACCTTCTGTATTCCTCTTCCCCCTTCTCCCAGGTCACAACTCCCTCCCAGACCCTGTGCCCCTTTCTACACCTCTTTCCCAGGCCTGAATCCTCTCCTGCATCCATATCTCCTCCCAAAACCTGAACCCTATTTCCCTATCCCAGGTCACCACCCAAACCCTCTGCACCCCCTTCACCCAGGTCACAACTCCCTCCCAGACCTTGCACCCTCTCCTAGAGCCCCTCCCCCAGGCCAGAATCCTCTCCTGCAAATGGACCGTGCACCCCAAGCCCCTACCCCAGATCACTCCCTCCTCCTTCACCCAGACTCCCTCACAGACCCTTCTTCACTCCAGTCCCTAACCCCAAGCTCCCTTCTGCACCCAACCTCCATCCCAGACCTCACAGCCTCTCCATGGAAGTGCGGCCCTTGACCACGTGTCAAAAATCTTGGAGTGCCCACCCATTAAAAATTATTGCCTTTGATATAAGTGGTATTTTGGGCTGAGCTGCCCCTTCATAAGTGTTTTCATTTGAACAGTGCTAATTGTTTTTTCCAGAATTATAAGATACCAAATGATGATCAACACCAAGGCCCTTGCCGCAAGTTTTTGAATCTAATATCAAAGTATTAAATGTTTTGAAATTCTAAAAGATAAGCAAGGAGTTGTTGATTTTATATGTATTTTATACACACAGGCACATGACACTATAAAGCCAACATAAGGCAGAGAAGTGAGGAAGATGCTCTGTGTTTGAAGAAGAGTTCAAATAAATACTCAGGGATCGCAGAAAATAAGTGCTACAGCAATAATTGACTTGTGCCATTTCTACACAATTTTAGAGCCCTATATTTTAACATCCCTGACAAAATTATTTGTTGACTTTGTAGATTGATCACCCATGTGTGCTTGACAATAGTGGACAAAAGGCTTTCTGTAAATGGTAATTGTAGCTACAAATGCTCTTTCACTGCCTCCATTACCTTCTTTCAGCAGGTGTAGAAGCTTTATTGCCTAATACTACCCTCCTTTTGAGAAATCTGGCTAGAAGCCCTCTTTGTTTAAACCCAGATGCCTGTCTCTATTTAACTGTTCAGGTTTAAAAAAACAAAAACAAACAAAAAACACAACCAGCCATCTGGAGTAAAACTGATAGGGAGGGCGGTTCATTTTTGTACCTTTTTTTCCTCTCAAAGGCGAAAGGATTTTTCAAATGCATTAATGACCCATCTTAGATCTATTAGACACTTCACATTCAAAATGGCTCTTTCAGAAGCAGATACAAACAAGGTAATAGAAGCGAGGAGGAACATGCACAAGAGGCTAAATGGATTGGGAAATATAAATCTGTCCAATTATAATTCAAACAAAAACGCGTGAGAAACTCTACTCTGTTGAGGAACTGTTGGCCAAGCATCTGGGTTTTGCATTCATGCATAATTAAGCTTTAGACAGCTGCAGGCTTCTACAGTGCAACAGGGCACAAGATACTGTAATACACAGTAAGATGCATATGAATGCTTAAAATATTTTATAAATTCATCTGACGCATTAGATAAAAAAGACTTCAGCCAAAATATAACAGTATTCGAGATGTTGGTGAACAGTGAGTGACCCAAGAGTCGCAGAAAACAATAAAAGTGACCAGCTTTGCCGCCAACCCTGACAGATCTTTGCAGCAATATATGCACTGTTGTTTTAAGTTCACACAGTATAGTAGATCAAAGCAAGTAAGAAACATTAAACATTTTAGAGGACATTATGTTGACAATTAAAATTACTCTTTTAAAAATATATACATATGTATTGGAATATTATGAGACGCAGACAGTAGCCTGCAAGGTGATTAAATATTCAAAGAAGATAAGGCCTCTCTAGTGGTATTTTTAACATGTGCGTTGATCCTAGTGTATTATCTTACTTATAGAATTGGATCCCTTTCTCCATTACAAATCATGTTTACCATAAAGGCTGTGAAGATTGCACATTTGTGATATCAACCGCTCATGGTCCTCTGTTAACAATTGCTCCAGCTGGAATGATTCCCTGAAACATCTCTGTGGAGAAAATCTGCCTGCCTGTCTTTTTACTTTTATTTCCCTTTAAGGCTGCTTTTGTTGGGAAAGACTACTATATTGGGTCTTCTCATTGTGTTAAGCCCCCAACAAACATTATTTATTTTCTATTCCGCACATAAACCTTTGCTATATGTAACAAATAGTGTTGATTGCCAAACTGGTTGCAAATGTGAAAAACTGCTCCATTTTCAGAATAAAAGATTTTCCTCTACAGGTTTATGCATTTTGGTTTTAGATAGCATGTATGTACTTGACAAGGGATCAAAGTTGCTGACTGGAAAGTTTTAATAGGATTAATCACTTGTTGATAGGAACTGTAAAATCACAGTTGCCTGAGGATAAAATGGGCATTGTCAGTTCATACCTTACGTATAACCCTAAATACAGGAGACCCCCCCGACTTGTGATGTGATTGGTTCCCGGGGAAGCATTGCAAGTCGGGGGCGTCGTAACTCGAACCCTCATTGACGATAGGCACTGTGTGCCGTCGTAAATGCGGGCCGAGGATGTAAGTCGGGGGTTTTTGGCCCCTTCTGCACTTTAAAAAATAATTGTAAGTGGGGAGGGGGTTGCAACTCGGGCAGTCACAACTTGAGAGTTTCCTGTAGGGAAAAACAAAACTAAAGCAAAACAGGGATTTCCTACAAAAAATGTGCAACAGAATTGATGAGGTTTGCAATACATAGACATAGCTAATCTCATTTTATTTTCAGTGTGGATTGAGTGATAATAAAGGTAAATTGAACAAAGAGTAGGAGGAGTTAGAAAATGTAGTAACACTGAGATGCAAATTTGTTTTTTATTGAAAATATGGATTTTAATGGTGCCATCAACCTGCTACATCACTCATTTTTCCCTAAGAGTATGTCTACACTACAGCGTTATTTCGAAATAGCTTATTTTGAAATAGTTATTTCGAAATAATGCCTCTACACACAAAATGCATTTCGAAATAGCATTTTGCTATTTCAAAATAGCGCGTCCACACTGAGTGGACGCTGAATCGCATTTAAGGCCGGCCAGAACCAGGTCCGGCAGGGCATCAGGTCAGGAGTTACTTTGTGTGGTTGCTGCCTGAGGCTATCTGAGGCCTGTGCTTAAAGGGACCCCCCCCAGACAGCCAGTTCTCCACTTTCCCTGCTTGATTGCCTACCTCGATGAGGGACAGCAAAGCATTTTGTCTCTGCGCTCTCTGGTTGCCCTCACTTGGGACACCACAGCACTCTACAACATGGAGCCGGAGCTGCCCCTGGGCACTCTGGTGCTTCTCCTGGATGTGTTACTGTGAGCCTGGCTGCACTTGCTGCAGGCTGCCATCCGGGAGGTCCATAGTGGGGCTGTCAGTATCCAGGAGCACCTGCGGGCGAGCTTCCACCCTGAGGAGCACTAAGAGCCTCCCTGGTCTGCTCCACTGGGGGCTTGTGCCTCATTCCTCCCTCACGTCCTTCCACTTACCCCTTCCTAACCCCCCTTCCTGATGTCAAATAAAATACATGTATTTTCATGAACACAAACTCTCTTTTTTTAACAAAACTTGTCAGGGGGGAATGAAACTCTGGTGAGACTGGGGAAAGGAGGTGGGAGAGGGGAAGAAAGAGGGTGGGAAAGGGGAAGGGGAAACCTGGGAGGAGGGAGCTGGAAGGGGGAAGCAAGGGGAAGAAGGGGGAGGGGAAGCTCAGGGCTCAGGGTTGGGGGTCTTGCCGGACCAACTTGATTGTCATGCAAACTTGCTCCTGAGTTCGCATGTGGCCTTTGGTGGCCAGGCTGGCAGCTATCCTGCCATAGATGGCTACGTTCCTCCATCTAGTGCGGAGATCATGGATGTTGGAGGCATCCCCCCCAAACCTGAATAAGGTCCATGATCTCCACCCTGGACCAGGAAGATGCCTGCCTTTTCCAGGCCCTGGCAGGCTCCTGGGAGATGGCAGACTGCTCCTGGGGAGCAGTGGAGGGCTGGCTGCCAGTGGCTTGCTGGCTCTTTTTTGGGGGCCACTGGGTCAGGGGCAGTGACTGCTGGCTCTGGGCTGGCAGGTTTGGAGCTGGCACAGGCACTGTGGCCAGAGTCAACCCCTTTAAGGGCACTGGGGAGGGGAAGGGAGAGGAGTGTTCTTGGTTGAGGCTGGAGTGGCTACCAGGGCACCCTGGGAAGGCTGGAGGCCCCCTATTTCGATATAACTGTCTACATAGCACTTATTTCGAAATAGCTATTTCGAATTTGGCATTATTCTTCGTGGAATGAGGTTTACCAAATTCAAAATAAGCACTCCGCTTATTAATCTGTGTAGACGCTAGTAAAGTTATTTCGAAATAACGGCTGTTATTTCGAAGTAACTTTGCTGTGTAGACATACCTTACTATACTGTTTCTTGCCTATTGTATGAGAAGAACATTGCATTTATCTGGCCTTTATTTTTCTATTTACCCATGCTTTTTCTTCCTTCCCAATAGATGATGATCTCTATAAAAGGCAAGTAATTAAAGGCAACAGCAGCAGCACTGGGGGGGTGAAGTTCAGGTTAATTGTATTTGTACATGTGATAATTATTTTATCTGTTCTGCTATACTGGTCAATTATAAGTTCTCTTTAGTTTTCTTCATGTGAGATTTTCACATTTCCTGTGCCATTAAGCAGAGCTGATCTAATTTTGTTCCCCTTGATTTCATTGGCCATTACTGAGAACTTTTGAAAATCCCACCTTTATGTTCTTGAATTTTCCAAAGAATATTTAGAATATTTAGAATATTTATTTGGAAAATTTACTGCCCCCCTTTTTCATTATCAATCATGTTTCCTGTGAGTGTTAAAATGATTTACACATGATTGGTCTGGAAGGGCTAGAAATGAGAACTGATATATCTGTTACTTGCATCAATGTAAGCCATTATCATTGGAATATATTTAGCACATTAAGGCTATGTCTACACTTCGGGGGTTTTCTGGGTATCCCAGAAAAACTCTGCCTCGTCCAGGGAACGCGTCTGCTCTTCTGCTTTTTTTTGCGGAAGAACAAACACGTTATTTTGGAAGCCTTGTCTTCCTTCTCCCATGAGGAAGAAAGGCTTTTCCGAAAGAGGTTTTTTTTCTGAAATTTGGCCCAGTGTAGATGGGCCAAATTTCAGAAAAGCCACTTCCAAAAAAACTATCGGAAAAAGGTACGCAAATTGAGGAGTGCAATTTGTGCAGCTTTTCCCAATAAAGCCCTGTAGTGTAGACATAGCCCAAGGGTTATACCTGAATAAATCTAGAATTACTCCACTGAACTCATCTTGAATAAATATTGAAGCCAGTGGAATTACTCTAGATTCACATTTTTATAATTAAGATCACATTCTGGCTCCTGGTATCACCTACTGGATAGATAGGAGACTATCAGCCTGTTTTTGAAGAAACAGAAGAAAATCTTAATAATCAAATTAACATACAGAAAGCTAGTTAACAACAGGAATTACAGAAAAGCTTAGTTGTTTAAGCTTCTGGGTACTGATTATCTGCTGTTAACATGCAGGACTCAAGAATAACATCTGACTATATTTCATATTATAGATGCTGCAACATAACAATGTTTTTAAATGAGCTTTTTTCTTTTTGACAATTTGATTATCTAATCCACAAGGTATTAAGGCACATGCATAACTTTAAATCCCAACAGCAGTATTTATACATGTAAAGGTACATACTTACTTAAGCACTTTGCTGTATCGTGGCTCTAGGCAGCATTTATTTTTAGTTTAAAGGGAATCAAGAAGAATATAACTAACCTGAATCAACATTCACCATCATAAATAAATGTCTTAAGTTTATTTTAATATTAGCAATGTCCCTCTGAGTAGCAAACACAGTAAAACCACACTCTCCACTATTATATGCTCTCTGAGTTAAGACACACAAAGCACCTTCTTTGTGCTTCTTGTTCCTTCCTCTAAAACAATGGGTCTCAAAGTGTGATTTGTGGACTATTAATGGTTTGTGACCATCTTGCAGATGGGTTTGCCCCTTCCCCCACAGCAGGGAGCCAGCATTGGCACTACAGCCCAGTGGGACTCCCCTGTGAGGTTGGAGAGCCAACATCAGCTTCGCACTGCAGGGGCAGAGGAACCAGATCTAGTTTTTGGGAGGAAGAAGTAGCTCTGGGCAGTGCCACTCCCCTGCCCCTGGCTGGGGGAACGGCAGCACAGGTAACTGCTCACCTGGAGGCTTTCTCCACTGTTCCCATTGGCCAGAATCACAGCCAATGGGAACAGGGATGTTGATGCTTTGGAGTGGTGTGAGACATGGAACCAGGTAAATGCCACTATCCCTCTCTGCACCCCCATCTTTCTCAGACACACCTCCCGCCAAGACCCCATATCTCCATCCTGCTTCTGCACCCTCCCTCCCTCCTAGACCCTCTACCTGCACCCACTCCTGCACCCTACCTCCCATACAGACGTCCCAATCTCAGCCTGCTCCTGTGCTCAACCTCCAAGTCAGACCTCCCACCCGCACACCCTCCTGCATCCATTTGGTCATCATGGATGGCTGGCTCTGCAGAAAGGTCTGCACTGAGCAGGGTGGACCATGGGCCAAAAAATTTGAGAACCACTGGTCTAAAAGGACCAGATTCTTACCTCACACTGCATCTGAAGTATCCCACTGAATGTTACTTGAGGGCAGAATTTGGCCACAGTTGTTTTGATGATGATTTCATTAGAGACTATTAAAAAAATGGACTCTTAATAGGATTTTCTACAAAGGCACAGATCACTTATTAGTCATCCATCCTCATGGATTATAGCAAAGAAAGAAGGTATGATAAACCGTGTGAAATTACAAATCAGCAACCTTGACCCACTCTGTGTACTTTCACTTCCTTTTCCAAACTCACCTGTTTCACACATACAGTATTTGACTTCAGAGGGATAGCCAAGTTAGTCTGTAACTAGAAAAACTTAAAAAATGATGAATAGGCTAGTAGCACCTTATAGACTAACAAAACATGTAGATGGTATCATGAGCTTTTGTGGACATAACCCATTTCTTCAGATGATTGGTATATTAAAAGTCCAGATCCAAGAATAAATGGGAGCGGGGGAAGGAGGGAGAAAAAAAGCAAAAGAAAAAGGAGAAAAAAGACAGCGAATAGATTGTTCAAGTTACAAGAGTCTGTTAAGAACAATTAGCACCTCTGTTGGTTGGTTGGTTAAGTCATTAGAATGGGGAAGGTAGTGTGCAAGCCAGCCGATATCCCTGTTCATACCATTCTGATAAGAATCAAACTTGTAAATTAAGTTAAGTTCCAACCATTCCCTGTGTATTTGGCTTGTGTAATTGGCCTGAAACAACATGGTAACTTGGAGATCCATTAATGAGTGCCCAGGCAGGTTAAAGTGTTCTCCAACAGGTTTCTGTGTGTTGCCTTTTTGGATATCTGATTTGTGTTCAGTAATTCTTTCCCATAGAGACTGTCCAGTATGGCCAATATACATGGCAGTGGGGCATTGCTTGCATTGGATGGCATAGATCACATTAGTGGATGTGCAGTTAAATGAGCTTCTGATGTAGTAGCTGATGTTGTTAGAGCTAGGAAAAGCTCTTTGTTTCTACTGTTTTTTCATTCAAAATATAGTTTAAAAAAATTACTAAGTTCAAAATTGAAGAGCATTATCCACAGCCTTCTAACCTTGCAAATGCTAGGACTTTAATTTTCCCATAACTGACATCCAAAGTAGTAGCAGGCTTGAAGAAAATGATACAAGAATTTGTATGTGACATACTCGTAAAACACCATACCTGTTCTATTGGCTGTAGGTACATACTAATATCAACACAAATCAGCTTATATGTGCAAGATAAAGTCAAAGAATGTGTCTCTATGAGTATGAGTTATAACGAGCTGTGTAAAAACTTGTTATGATTGCATTAAAACCTTGTTCAAACTGTTGAGTGAATGGGCACTTCGTTTAAGATCTTTAAGGGGACACAACCACAATGAAGCCTAAGAGAGCCAGCCACTCTGCCCAGAAACTAGTACCCTTTGAGGGTGCAGTTGTTGTGACTAAGTGGGTGAGTGGAGAACTGGCAGGACAAACAGAACAGAGAAAGAGAGGCAGAGGGAAGACCCAAGAAAACCAAGCTGTAGTTTGTGAACACAGTGTGATCCCAAAGCTACAGAAAGTGTTTTTGGGTCTTTTAATTAAAAAAGCTCCCATGCTATAAGCAAAGAAATTGCTTCTTTTGTTCTTAGTTCATGTGACATCCCCCCCCCATGCCTTTTGAAAATTGGCTTATGAATATGAATTTGCATAACTCAGAGATGTTTTATGCAAAACAGCTCATGCAACATATCAAGTTTATAGTTACAATCTGCTGGATCTGCATATTCTACTTCAGTGCATGCATCATTCTTGTATGTGAAGTTAGATATGTGAAGTGTGGATCGATTTATAGTTATAAATGTGTTAATGAAGACCATTATTGGTCCCACCCCGCTGAAACTTAATGACTCAGTGATCAACTCAATGACCTATAAACAGACTGTTTGTCCTGTAAGCCCAAATGGTGATTGGTTGTGGAAAGACATGTGATCATACCACTTGGCACTGGAATCCATTTAAACCTGGTTATTTTCCATGGGGAGGGAAAATGCAAAACAAAGGATTCCTGCCCTGGGAATCAATGGGAAACAATCAGCCCTTTGTCCTCAGCTGGCTTTTGAAACTGCCTGGCATACCCTAAGAAGATATAAAAGAACTGTGGAGAAGGCGTTAGACCCAAGTCGATATAAAATACCAACTCTAATTTGAATCTTACACCTGAAATAGTAACAGCTATTTAGGGTAAGAATTTGCATGTAATAAGTTTCTTAGTGGATTAGAAGTAATTTAGTAATTTACTTTGAACTGTTTTCACTTGTAATCACTTAAATCCTACATTTAATACTTAATAAAAATTCTTTTTTTTATTACCAAGCCCAGTGTAAATAATTGTTACCTGGAGGGAACAACCACTGTGCATATCTCTCTTTCATTGATAAGAAGGGCTGACCTAACCTTATGAGCTTTCCCCATGTAAAACTTTTACACAGGAAAGACAGATTTGTTGGGGCGAGGGGAGGATTGGACCCATTTGGGGGTTTGTTTCCTGGATGCTGAGCCTTTAGAACTGAGTTGTCCCATAGCAGAACTGGTTCAGTGTATTCTTTGTTCTGCAGGGAGACAGTAAGTGTAACCCCAACTCTGTGCCTTGTCTGGGGAACACCAGAGGATGTGGCCCAGCAGGACAGTATGGTAAGGTGGTGGCTGGGAGATGGGGCAGGAAGCAGCCAAAGCCCATACGCAGCACATGGCTGTCTAGTGCACCATAGAATTTGAGCAATTTGGTACCCCTAATTTCGTGGCGCCCTAAGCAGCTATACATTTTGAAAATGGGTAAGGATGGCCCTGGTTAGATACCCTTTAAACCATTCCAGCCCTTATAATTGGTGTAAAGGGCCAGAGAGTGGCTGTGGATCTCACTCTCTCTTCAGAGCCTTGTGGCTGTCACACTTCTCTAAATATAGTGTTTGCCTTAATTGAAAAAATTTTACAATCACAATAAAACATGATGATAAAGAGCCGAGTTTGCTGACATGATTTTGACCACAGCTGAGTGGCCAATGAAGAACAGGGAAAATCACACATTCAGCATATGTCAACTTCTAACTCTGACTGAATTTATGGTGAAGAGAAGTACATTGTACGATTGTCACGGTGCTTCCATTTATGTGTGGAAAACATTGCATTGGTCAGTGAATAGAGAATTTTGCACCTTCTTTCTTCCTACACTATAAATGGAACAAAACAACTGGGCCCACTACATGGAGCTGAGCTTTAAAGTGGGAAAACTATTGTTCCATGATGTGTGTGAGAAAGAAAGAGAAAGTGCATTATAGATTTTCTTCTTCAGTAAACTATTAGACTATCACCATGGGTCAAAGAATTGCAATGACTCTAACATTCTGTTTTGGAAGAAAGTAAGATATTGTTTTAGGCCATTTTTAAGTACTGAGAAACAAAGAAAACATAAGTTTCTAAGTGAACCTTATAGAATATTGTTCCCTATAGGAACAACATTTGAAGAGTTAATGCCACATTTCTTAAACTATGGGTCACGTGCAACTTAGAGGGGGGGTCGCGGTATCATAAAGTTTGAGAACCCCTGGGTTAATGAATTACAAACTAGGCTTTCTTTTCATGTGGTACTACAACGCAAAAGATGAATGAAAAGATTTTAAATGATAATTAACAAAAAAAATTAGGGTAAGAACCAATATTGATCTACTTTAATACTTCAGAAAGCTGAACTATTATAACCACTGAGCTCATTAAAGACTGAACACATTATAAAAGATGTGATTTTAATATGTTTGATCATATCCAAGCTACAGCTTTTAACAACATCATAACTTTATCATGGAACCTCATCTATTTCTCCCAAAAACCCTGAAGGTAATCTAATTTTTTGGACCAGTTCCCATATCCTGGATTACAATATCATTTTCCATGAGTTAAACTGACATACCAAGCTGAAATACTGCTATTCTGGACTGTTACATTATGACACATTGTAAGTGACGTGACTCCCTTCTTGTGACATATTCCGGCTTTAAGAAATTTATTCCAGATTTATCTTGAGCTCAGTTTCTGATATCAAGAGTTGTAATCTTGGATTTAAGACAGAGTCATACACTCTCTGTTATACATTAAAATATTTTGTTAGGTATTTCCTCTTCTAATAGTAATTTCCATTAAAATATTCCAAAACCTACAATGAATGTTTTCTTTGGGAAAATGGAGAATAAAACTATGGTTTCCTCTAAATTCATAAACTGTTCCAAAAAATGAAAAATTAGTAAACTAATATACAAATTTGTGTCTGACCAAGAAATAGTATCATAGGCTCCTGGATGTTAGATCTAAGGGTACGTCTACATTGCAAGCTTCTTTCAGAATAAGCTTTTCTGGAAGAGATCTTCTAGAAAAGCTTATTTAGAAATAGTGAAAGATATGCTATTTCGAAAGATAGCATCCACACTGATTGGACGCTATCTCACATTTACGGCCACCTGGAACCAGTTCAGGCAGTTCATCCGGGTGCTGCTGCCTAAGGCTATCTGAAGTGCATGCTTAAAGAGAACCTCTGGACAGCCATTTCTCAGTTTCTTTTGCTTGCTTGCCTACCTCTCCAAGGAATAGTAAAGCATTTGCACTGGATGCTCTGGTTGCCCTGCCTCAGGACACCACAGCACTCCTTGCCATGGAGCTGGAGCTGCCTCTGGGCATGCGATAGCCCCATGCTGCAGTGTCTGCAGCAGTTTGTACAGGCTGCCTTCTGCATGAGCGCAACTCCGAGCTAATCTTTGCAAATCTCTGCCTGTGGCACAGACTGACTCTGCACGTGCATCCATATGTACGGACAGCAGCGCGATGGCCATGCCGATAAGGCCAAGCGATGATCACAACACTGCCTCTCAGCACTCGCCACCCCCGCCCTGTGTGTGTGAAAATCTAAGAACACTCACCTAATGATCCCGCCATGGCTTTGGAGAATGCCTAGGAGACATCCTGGCTCTGGGGTCTGGCTCCAAAGTCAGAGTGGTGACTGTGCTGGCCGTTTCCTCCTCCTTTTCTTCCTCCTCCTCCTAGGCTCGGATTCCCGGGTGGGCAACAACGAGTGTTTCCAGTCCCAAGTCCACCACCCGGGGTGGGGAACTGGCTGCACCGCCCCACAGAATGTGGTGCAGGTCCTCATAGTAGGGGTCCTGCCTCGGAGCGTGTGCCCTTGCCCTAGCATAGGCCTGCCAGAGCTCTTTGACCTTGCTCTGGACCTGCTCCAGGCTCCTGTTGTGGCCCCTCGTGGCCAGACTATTAGCCATCCAGCCATATATATCAGCATTGTGCCATCTGGAGTGGAGATCCTGGATGGTCTCCTTGTTGCCCCATACCTCCAGGAGGGCCAGGATCTCAACCTCAGACCAGGATGGTGCACGCCTTTTGTAGTCCCAGCAGGCTCCTGGAAGCCCTGTGCATGCTCCCTGGGAGGGCTAGTGGGCTCTTGGGGGGCTTGTGGCTGGGACATAATGCCCACATGACAGGCACTGGTAGCAGCGCTGACTCTGGAAGCTCTCAGGTCCTGCTTCCGGCCACAAGCCCTGACCCCGGTGTCTGCAGCTTTAAGAGCTGCTGTGAATCAGGAACTATAGAGTTGTGATAAGTGTGGATGGCATGGCCAGCAGGGCACCTGTGAAATTTCCTGGAGGCCTCTTTTTTCAAAATAACTCCCTCTTCCACATCCACACATACCTTTACCCGAAAAAGCTTTTTCGGAAAAAGCCTTATTCCTCGCAGAATGAGGTTTATTGCCATCAGAAAAAGCCATCCGTTATTTCGACTTTCTGTTGAAATAATGAAATGGCAGTATGGATGCTAGTATTGTTTTTCCAGAATAACAGCTGTTATTCTGGAAAAACGGTGCCATGTAGATGCACCCTAAGTGTCAAAGACTGCCTGAAAATACTGCTGCCTGGAAACATTAGTTTCTAGTAATCTTGATGTTATATTAAAGGAGCCAGCCATACTTTCTCTGATACACGTGCACAGTGAACATTAAAGAAGTTGTGCATGCATAGTTGAGGGTCACATTTAGTTTATAGTGTCGCGCCCTTTTCAACCATTATTTGCCAAGTTTGAGAAGGCTCCCACCAAATCCTTCAGTCATTATTGCAATTAGGCTTGTAAGAACTGAATGGCACTCAGATATGGTTAGTGTTAAAAGGACCATAGCCATCAAGTAAGCTGAAAATTGGAGATTCATAAGGATTAAAATTTAGATTTTTTTTGCCTCAAGTATTAAAGTTCAATTCTGTTCTGAAAATTGGCTATAAAAGATTACCATGCATGGACTAAGTCAGAGGCACTATACACCAGTGCCCAGGGTCCCAGATCCCAAAGTCACAACATGAAATCAGAATCTTAGCTGTCATTTTTTAAAAAATGGAATTATATTTCTAGATTTCATGCACTTTCATTAACAGTCCAGTGACATTGTGACAACGGAAGGGGTGTCAGCCCTAGTATCTCACCATCTACCTTATTTACTTTGTACAAATATATAGAAAATTACAGTGATGCAAGTTATTTGGGTACCTCAGACTCCCAGATGTAAAAATAGGGTTAACCTCAAAGGTCCACATTCATTTGTGATGTAATGCACTGAAGTCATTCTCTAATACTGTGGCTACAGCAGGGATTAATGTAACCCAATGTGATTACAACAGAGAGAATTTGAGGCTGGGATTTATCTTTAGTCTGCATATAGATACAGTGAGAGTCTCCTTTGTTTCTGGAAAGCAATTCCTGTTTTAAGAAAGAAAACAAGCTTCATGGATGATAAGAAATCATCTTTCCTTGCTACAGAAAATAATAAAGCCTTCGATTTCATCGAATAGCAGTGGAAATGATTTGTAAGAGGCCCCGGGCCCAAAATGAACAAACTACAGTTAAATTCAGTCTGAACAGTAGAGCAGAATGTTAGGGGAAAAAATCAATAGTAATGTTGAAAAAGCAGCAGGTCCCAATAAAGATAATAAAAGATTATAATTCTAACTTTAGATAGTAAAATCTGACTTGCACAGCCAAAACCAAATGAATTGGAATAACAAGATTTTTTAATTGGTTCTTGGTTTTTGTTTTCACTTAGTGTTAAATATTCAGTTCCTGTTTTTACTGAAATTTTGTTAAACCACAGTGCTCTCCTAAGTACATATTCAACTCCTGTCAGGAGGTTTAACTAAAGCTAGTGGGATTAACCTAGGTAAGAAAATGTCCACAACTGGACTTATTATTACAATTAGACCTGTTCATGTCAGAGTTGCAGGGGTCTATTAGATAGTTTTACCAAAGCTAGTGAGATTAATGCAAAAGAAATGCCCAAATGTAAGGTCATTATTTCAATTAGACTTGTTCATGTCAATGTTTCATGGTTTTATTAGAGAATGATTAATGTTTTTAGTTTGGAACAGGGAGTTTATTGTCAGCTCTAGGCCACATGTCATCAAATCAGAATTTAGTGGTAATGTAATAATATTCACCTCATTGTTGCAATCATTTATGCTGTAGTACTTCTTATCCCCCTGAAATATGGAAAGGAGCAAGTTTCCAATAAAACCAAGCTATGGTTTCCCATTTTGCCAAAATATGTTAACTAACAAGCATCATCAACCATGTTCGTCAAACGTAAACGAAGCCATAACATATGGCATTTACAATGAACATAGGTAGCTGTCTTTGAAGTCATCAATCAATTCACCCACCTAAAGAGGGAAAGGGAAAAAAGGATTTAAAAAAACTGGCATTCCATGAGACATCACGGACCTAACCACAAACCACACATCCAAATGGTGAAGGGAGAATGGGTATAACCAGCTCCAGAAGGATTATTTCAGTATAAGAAGGTTCCCTAGCAGCCTAGAGGCAGTACAAAATTGCTTTGTTCAGTAGACTCTCCCACGTGCTCTGGTACCAGAAACTGTCAGAGAAGGACAGTGGGCTGGATGGATCACTTGTCTGACCCAGTATGGCAATTCAGACATGTTTACATCTAGTAATGAACCCTACACATTTCTGCACAAAATTAGACAGCACAATTGTAAATTGTATGCTGCCTTTAAAAAACTCTCCCCACCCCATTCCCAAGTGTCCCTAGCCATCATCGAAGAGTTAAAGAAGAATTATACCTCTTTATTAGATGTGTAAAACGAGGCACAGTATAGTCAAATAGTTGTCCAAGTACTTCACCTACTTATAGTCAGATAGTTGTCCTATAAGTAGGTGAAGTAGCTGGTAACAGAGCCCTGTTTATTGAACATTTCATATATATTTCTGAACTGTACAGGGCTGATCCAAAGCTCTGAGTACAGGTCACCAGTTCTAATAGTCACTCTTTCTTTGAGGCAGATCCAAATAATATATTTTTAAATTGTTTATTCAAGGTTTTTACAGTAATCCAACCAATTTATCACTAAAGCAAATTTTATAGAATCTATTATGTTTTTATTCTGCATGAATCAGGGACCCAACCACTAATTGTTTCTTCTTCTACCAGTGGACAGAAACTAAATACCTGCATAATTGTAACAACATCATTGAAAATAAATAATATATTACAAGGGTATTCTCAATTGGGTACTGAAAGTACCAGGACTGAGGGAACAATCGGATAGTTATGAATAGGATCCTCCCAAATTCATGGTCCATTTCGGTCAATTTCAAAGTCAAAGTCATACATTTCATGGTTTCAGCTATCTAAATCTGAAATTTTATGGTATTATAATTATAGGGATCTGACCCAAAAAGGAGTGGTGGGTGAGTCACAAGGTTATTGTTCAGGGGTTCTGGTATTGCTACCTTACTTCTGTGCTTCTTCAGGCAGTGCTGCTGCCTTCTGAGCTGGGCAGCTAGAGGGCTTCCCATAGACCCGATTTCAATGAGCTCAGCACTGAAGGCAGAACCATCTGCAGCAGCAGTGCCAAAGTAAGGATGGCATGGTATGGTATTGTCACCCTTCCTTCTGTGCTGCTACCTGCAGAGCTGGGCACTCAACCAGCAACTGCTACTCTTTGGCCACCCAGCTCTGAAGGAAGCATCTTAGAAGTAAGGCTGGCATGGTGTGGTAATGCTCCACTTACTTCTGGGCTGCCGTTGCTGATGATAGGACAAGAAGCAATTGGTTTAAATTGCAGCAAGCGAGGTTCAAGTTGGACATGAGGAAAAATGTCCTGTTAGGGTGGTTAAACACTGGAATAAATGGCCCAGGGAGGTTGTGTAATCTCCAGCATTAGAGGTTTTTAAGAACAGGTAGGGTCTAGATCAGGGGTTGGCAACCTACAGCACGTGTGCCAATTATGCAAGCAAGCCGATTTTCAGTGGCACGCGGGAGGGAGCTCAGCCCCACCCCTCCTCCCCCCCACAGCCACTTGAGAGCATTCCTTCCTCCCTGCAGCAGGCTGGGCTGCGGTGGGAGGAGGCAGCAGTGGGGCTGAGGCTCCTCTGCGGTGCCTCGGCCGGGACCAGAGGCACTGTTGCTGTGGCCACATGGTCTGGGGCCAACCCAGGATCATGTGGCTATGGCAGCATCACCTCCAGCCTCCAGGGCAGGCCCTGGACAATGTGGGCCGCAGCAGCAGGGCCTCCAGGACCAGCCCCAGACCACAGTGCAGCAGGACCTCTGAGGCAGCCCTAAACTGTGTCAACAGTGGCAGCAGGGCCCCTGGGCCCAGGCCCAGACCACGTGGGTCCCGGCAGCAGAATCTACTTCTGGGGTGGCTGGGACAGAGTGGCTGCAGCCATTGCTGCAAAGGGGCACAAAGCTAAGTAAGGTCCCCTCTCATGCCCAGGCACTCCCCAATCTCCTCTTTTCCCTCTCCCCCTCCAAGAGCCGGCACCCCCAGCTTGCTCTGACACCCTCCATTGTTCCTGCACCCTCTCTCCTGGCCAGACACCTCACCCTGATCCTTCATCCATGTTGCTTCTGTACCCTTTCTCCTGGCCACATACAGCACCCTCCTTTGCTCCTGCTGCCTCCACCTGGCCAGATGCCCTATTCCCAGCCTGCTTCTGTACCCTACCCCACACCCAGACCACGCAACTTCTCCCCCTGCTACACCACACCTCCATCTCATATCCTGCACCCCATACATATCTTACTTGCTGACAGCCCTGTCTTGCACACTGGAACCTTCATTTTTGTCCCTACTCCAGAGCCTAAGGAGGTCCATAAAATCTACTAACTCCAGAACCCCAGAAAAATAAATCTGGTCTATGGGAAGCCCTGAACCTCAGTCCCCCACCCCCTTCCTGTCCCTTCACCCCGTGAGGCTGGGGCACCAAAGGAGTGAGGTGTCTCAGTTGGGACCACATCAATGAGCACTGGTGGTTTCTGGAGGAGTTTTTTTGCTTCTTACTTATGTGGTCTCCCACTGCACTAAAAGGTAAGATCTGCATCTTAATATATTTATTAACGAAGCTGCTATAAGTAGGACTATTGTTGACTTTAAAAAGTATCACCAGCACTCAGACCCATACATAGAGGCGAATAAGTCAAATCTTGACACTCCACCTCTGAAAGGTTGCTGACCCCTTGTCTAAATGGTGCTTGGTCCTGCCATGCTACCAAGGTTCCTTTCAGTTCTACAGTTCTATAAAGTTGATTTGGGTTTAATACCTTGAGAAATCCTGAAACACACAGCATAGACTGTCACATTGATAGCTTAAAATGGGAGTTACACAAAGAGAAAAATGGAATGGTTGTATTCATGTCACAGTCAAGGATAGTTGCCATCGTCTGCCAGTCATAGAGCTCAGAGTGTTCTGAATTCTAAAGCCATTTTGTAATGGTAATTAAGTACTTGCTATCACTTTATTTTTGGAAGCCTTTGCAACAAAATGGATAAGTGATGAAGTCCCAGGTTATATCAAGTCATGTGAAATTATATGACGGGACATAATTTGGCATGTTTTGATATCATGAAACCTCAGGTATAGATTTGATTTTTTAAAAAGAGCTTTCCATTCATGCTTGCCAACAATTGTAGGTGCAGTTTTGTTGGTGCAAGTATAAATAGATTGTCAACTTTAAAATGCCATGAAAAGTCAAATTGACTCATTTCACTAACAACACTTTAGATTATTAAAATTGAAATAATTAAAAAAATTAAATTAACCTGCATAGTATGGCCAGTACCAATTTGTCACAGACCATGAGGTAAATCTCCTGCAAAAAACATCAGAGGCTTAAGATCATGAGATTTTTAGAAAAATATTTTTATCTGTCTTCCAGTTTTTAAAACTTTAGAAGGAATCCATCTGTTCTGCATGTGTATAGTGAGTATTTCAGGTTCAAAATTCAATATTAAATGCACATAAATGCAATTTGGCTCTTGCAGGGGGACTCCATTTACCATCTCCTAAAATGTCAGTTGCACCTCCCTTCAGTCTCCCTCTTGCTCCTCATGTTCTGCATTCCACTTAGTTTCCTATCCTTCCCATTCCCTGGAATCACTTTGGAATTTTTCCCTGTACCCTGTGACAGTGCACTCCATATTCTTTATGGAACTATGCTTATAAATATGAATAAACATATCTGGAAAATGCTTTATACAAAATACTTCTTGGTAAGGTAACATTTAAAAATATAATTTGCTGAATGCACATATTTTATTTGTGTGCACATATCATTCCTGTATTTGAAGTTAGAAATATGACAAGTAAACCTGCTTTACTAATCTGGACATGCCAATTGAGGGCCATTTAAAATAGTTCAGAAACTTGATGGCTCATTGATAATGACAATGATCTGTAAATGGGTTTGTTTTTCCTATAAACAAACAGGTAGCAGAGGTTCAGAGTCCCCACAAGCACATGTGCTTAGGTCACCTGATTCTTGGACCCATTTGGGATGTTGTACTTTTCCACTGAAGGTGAGACAAGTTTGAACTGAACACAAAGGATTCCTGCCTTGGGCAAAATCTATATGAAAGTGTGAAACCAAACAATAGGGGTAGCTGCCAGATGCCAAGACATCACTGCTTACCACCCAAGATGACTGCTGGAACATCAAAGACTAAACAGGCCCAAGATGGGAGGCTTTCTAGCTTGTTTGAAAAGATTATTAGAACTACTGTTAGGGTAAGAAATTGTATGTAACAAGTTTCATAGCATAATAAGTTTAACTGGCATGTTTTGTTTTATTTTGTTCAGTAGCTTACTTCAATCTGTCTGTTACCTCTTATGATGACTTAAATCCTACTTTTTATACTTAATAAACATCACTTTTGTTTATTAATAAACCTAGTGTAAATAATTGTTACCTGGGGCTTTGCATATCTCTTGTATGATAAAGGTGCCATTTTATGAGTTTGCTCTGTCTAAAACTTTATATCAGGTAAGACGTATGTATCTGGGGATCTTGTCCCATTAGGGATGTGCACCTGGGTACTATGGCAAGTCCCTTTAATTGAGCCTTCTTTGAGGTGGGTCTCCATGTCTGTATTACTGTACTGCAGGATATGACACCAACTCTGTGCCAATGCTGGAGGAGATCAGAGAGTCTGACTCAGGCTATGTCTAGACTACACTGATCTATCGGGAAAAAGTATGCAATTTGCATACCTTTTTCTGATAGTTTTTCCAGAAGAGGCTTTTTTGAAATTTGGCCCATCTACACTGGACCAAATTTCAGAAAATCCTCCTCTTTCAGAAAAGTTCTTCTTCCTCATGAAACGAGGTTTACAAGGCTTCCGAAAGAGCGCATCTCCTCTCCCATAAAAAAAAGCGGAAGAGCAGACGTGTTCCCTGGGCGCAGCTGAATTTTTCCGGGATACCCCAGTATTCCAGAAAAACCCCATAGTGTAGACATAGACTCAGCAGGACAAAGTGGTAGGACACCCCATTAAGGACAGGTAAGAGGGCACAGTGATATTTCAGCACATGAAGTGACTTTCTCAAGGGGATCTCTGACTGAACCCATCACATACCCCATACTCCTGTACAGGCCTATCTCTTTTCTGAATCTCACATTCTCTTGATCCACTATTCCCCTGATTTTCAGTTTTGCATAGATACTGTACATCACATTTGGTTCCCTCAGTCTCTCAGACCCTCTAGCACTTTCCTTTTCCCTCTGCTCTCCTGATCCACCTAGATCATGACCCCCACATTCTCCTGCATCCACAGTCAGCTCTTGTTTGGTCTCAGATTCCCCTTCTCCTCATAGTGCCCTCTCTAGAAATCACTGAGTATAACCACAGAGCAGCAGACAGTGGTGTCAGCCATGGGACTGGCAATGTCAATGTTGCCAGTCATTGAGTTTTTATTGTGAGTCTTGTGGTATTTGATGTTGTACAGCTGAACACAGTGGATTGCATGAGAATCTTAGCTTTCATTCAAAAAGGCTTCCTTCTAGACCTCAGCATACAGAAGATACACCTTGAAATTGTGAATCAAGTGCACATGAAAGGTTCCAAACCCAGAAGGCAGATAAAAATGACCTCAAATTAATATTTTAATCTGATGATTTTAAATGTTTTTTGGGCCTGTGTGACTTTTGAACATTGGGGTTGGAGAAATACTGCAATGCTTACTGCAGCTTACAGTGGCAGCTCAATAAAAAATTTCTGGAACTTAATGGTTGGCCACCAAGGCTACTATATTGCCACCAATATTTTACTTTTGTTGCAATAGGGACAGATTGTTAGACCTCTCTACCTTGCCTGAGGCCTATTTGGGCTTTTTTATTTAAGGAAGCTTGATTCTTCTAGGTCCCTTCCCTCATTCTTCCTGTAGTTTGACCAATCTTCCCTTCTTCCCTTCTTGGTGACTACTGAACAAGATCTCAAGGAGCAGGTAAGGTCACAGAGTTCATGAGTAAGCTCTTCCACAACTAGGACCCAATTACACTAATTTAGCTAATACTGAAACTCATGGGTAAAGTAGTTTATTTAAAATGGAGCCTGTTGCACAGGATAACACTGTCTCTTTGTGTGAAACCATGATGGGGAATGAATCCCTTCAAGATATGGGTAACTTTCCCAGAACAGTTCTGCAATCTCTGAAGTCTTGTTTATGCAAGTTTTAGCAGTTATACTGGGATAGTGATACTTGTATAGTTAACCCAATGTAATTATACTAGTGTACACCCTCATATGGACACTCCTCTTCTAGCATTAGTAGCTTTTTTGATTTAATGTTAACCCCTTCCCAAGTACTATGGGCTATACTGGAAAAAGGACTTCTTACATATAAATTGTGGGAATATATTTTTACACTGATAGAACAGTAAATTCATAGCTTAGTTTATACCAGTATAATTGTCTTGTGCATATGCAACTATCACTAGGAAGATTTTAACCTAGGATCTCTGGAGCTTAGTGTGGGAGCCTCTACAGCTTGAGCTATAAAGCCAGCTGGCTCTCAGCTTAGGCTGTAGAGCTCCCATGTTCTTATCTCTTGCTGTAAGTGGTCTAAGTGCCACTACATGGGACAGTGAACCACACTAGGCGTGTGGATTACATATACAAGTCTTGAGATGGTGGAGCAAAACACAACACCTTTCTCAGGGGAAAACATTACCAAAGACGTTACCCACAAGGATAACAATGGTTTGCCAAAGTAGGTCTCCAAGAAAGAAGAGCTGAGCTCAGTGAGCAACACATGGCAGAAATCTATTCTTTACATCATGTCCAATACTGTCCTTCTTCAAAGTGACAATTGAACAGTAGTTATGTGTATAAATAATCAATGGATGTGGTTAGGAGGGGGACACAACCATGTTACCATGAGCAAAATTCTGCAGATTCTTTGCTCTAGTCAGACCAAAGGGTGGATCCTAATCTTAGCAAAGTATATCAACAGCAAAGTAAAAACCAAGAACAAAATAGCCCAGGATTTGTTTTAATTGATAAAAGCGTTTATATTGATCATAGATTTTATAAAAGCATGTTCTTATTTTAAAATTATTAGAAGCAAATCTAAATTAATTATATCCCTTTAATTATGATTGCAGAAAGTGGTAGTTAGATGCTGACCCACAAATCCAGGAGTTAGATGGCTAACTGTGATCATTTGTGACAACAACTAATTGGGGGTGCAAAAAGTGTATCTGGTTTTAAAACACAAGTAGTTAATATTCCTGTTCTCATTAGGGCAATTTGTCTTGCTGAAGCAGTTAATACACCTCTGCAAAAGGAAAAAAAAAAAAAAACGAAGAGAAATTAATACTTACTGACAAACTGACATCTGTCAAATTTAATTTTCGGTAATAAGAATCTCCTCCCTCTGGGAATATTTTTAGCCCTATTATTTCTCTTTTGGGACATTTAATCTTTTTCTTTCACTTCCTGAACATTTCAGAGATGAGCCTTGGCTAATAATGATTATATCTAAAAATACATCCACATTTTACTGTGCAAATTCAGAACTTAGAAGAAAAAAATACCCCCCCAAAAGAACAAAAGAACTGTTATAACTTGTTCTCTGTGGTCTCATTCTCCTACCTCCCTTTCTTCCTTTTATGTCCTGCCATGTAAAATGGAAAGAAATGCCTGTTGGAGTATGGTTTCTCTCTCTTTAACTGTCTCAAGAGGATGTGTGATGTCATTTTCCACGCTGCATTAAACTCGATACTATTGTTTCACGTGGAAAGTGAACCAGAATCTGCTGCATATTAACCTGAAATCATTATAGCCAGAAATAAGCCTGAACCAAACCCCTATATTTGAACATCCCCAGACTTAATGTGTGAATCTGAACATAGGTACAAACTAAATTCTTCATGTCCACCTCTAATTATAACTTGCAATACAGTTCATGTGCCTCACCACAGGATTTGTCTGTTTTTTAAGCCATTTTGCATATATTTTATTTTAAATTTTCATGAACAATTTCGCAGTCACAGCACTAGTCTATAAAACATTGTGACAGATGGATGATCTTGTGGAAGATACTTTCATTGCTCTCTTTGTTCTTGTTGTAAGTGTCAAATGTAAACAATAGAAGGCCTTTTTCAATCTGTCATTTCCCCCTTAGCAGATGAAGATTGAGATATGCATAAGTGTAAAAATAATTCTTGTGGCAGATTTTTTTAAATAGCTGCTTTCCTCATTGCTTGATTTTATTTCATCTTTCATTTATTAATATACAGATTCTAAATTGATTCGATCATTTGGTGTCTTCTGCAGAATCCACAATTTTTGAAGAAATTGTCCAGAATATACAGTATGATACAGACTACTAATAGGCAAACCTCATGTAAACATATTACAAATTCAGATGATTTTCTGAAGTGCCTCTGAATTTATCTAAACCTTTTAGGCCTAGTTAAAATTAGTGGCAAAAAGTTATTGTGTGATTAAGATACTTACAGCAAATTTCAGGATAAGGGAAATGTACAAATAATTCCCATCCATTCCTCACACACACACAGCAAGACCTCAGTTTGTTCCATATTTTACCTCATTTAGTCCAGTTTTATCTTCTCTTCAGTTGAGTTAGTACAAATAACTGACCTAATATTTGATCACAATGAGTAGTCCTGTGGTACCTTAGAGACTAACAAAAATATGTATAGTATCATGAGCTTTCATGGGCAAAACACACTTCTTCAGGCTCATCTAAAGGAGTGGGTTTTGCCCAGAAAAGCTCATGATATTATATATATATATATTGTTAGTCTCAAAGGGCATGTCTACATGAGGAAATTATTTTGAAATAACTTATTTTGAAATAATAACCCCTGAAATAACTATTTTGAAATGATGTGTCCAAACTACAGGGAAACCTCAAAAATACTAGTCTGAGGCAGGCTCCCTTAATGTGGATGCACTACCTCCACTTAAAGCCCCAGGAAGAACTGGGGAGTAATTACTTTGACTCTGGAGAGCAGTTATTTTGAAATCACAACAGTAGAGCGTCCACACAACTGCTATTTCCAAATAACTATTTTAAAATAAGTGTTATTCCTCGTGGAAAGCAGGAGTTATTTCAAAAAAACCAGCCCCTTATTTTGAAATAATGGGCGTGGTAGTGTACATGCTCCATTTGTTATTTTGAAATAATGGAATAACTCCCTACTGTAGACCAGGGCTAAGGTGCCACAGGACTACTTGTTGTTTTGAAAGTTAGGCTATGTCTACACTGCACAGTTATTTTGGAATAAGCTATTCCAGAATAGTTATTCCAAAATAGCTTATTTCGAAATAGCATGTCTACACTGCAGGAAAGCCTCAGTTAGTCCGAGGCAGGCCTCCCTAATGCAGACTTGCTATCTCGATTTAGAGCCCCAGGAGGAATAATTTAGAATGGGCCTGGTGAGGGGCTATTTGGAAATAGCAGAAGTGGAGCGTCTACATATGCCTTATTTCAAAATAGCTATTTCAGAATAGGCATTATTCTTCATAGAATGAGGTTTACAGATGTCAGAATAAGCCGGCCGTTATTTCAAAATTATTTTGAAATAACGGAATTGTTGTGTAATTGCTTGCATAGTTATTTTAGAATAATGGCTGCTATTCCGAAATAACTTTGCTATGTAGACACACCCTTCGGGTATGGCTACACTACAGTGTTATTTCGAAATATCTCATTTTTAAATAGTTATTTCAAAATATCTTATTTCGAAATAATGCATCTACACACAAAATGCATTTTGAAATAGCTTTTTTGCTATTTCGAAATAGCACGTCCACACTGATTGGATGCTGAATCGCATTTAATGCCAGCCGGATCTGGTTCCAGCAGGGCATCAGGTCAGAAGTTACCTTGTGGCCAGGCCGGCCAGCAGGGCACCCTGGGAAGGGCTGGAAGCCCCCTATTTTCGAAATAAACGTCTACACAGTGCTTATTTCAAAATAGCAATTTCGAAATTGACGCTATTCCTCGTGGAATGAGGTTTACCAATTTTGAAATAAGCCCTCTACTATTTCGAATTAATTTTGAAATAGCAGTTGGCTTGTGTAGATGCTAGGAAAGTTATTTCGAAATAACTTTGCTGTGTAGACATACTCTTACAGACTAACAGAGCTACCCTCTGAGACTAATATTTGGTGTTATTTTTTGCATAGGTGCCACCATTGTAGTGTTTTTCCATGTTTTAAATATCATAATATGGTCCATTGAACAGACTGCAGAACAAGGATCCTGTCATTACCATTATCTATGATACAATGTTTTGCATTTAATGAAATGCCCTCCAATACTGTGGGTACAGATGCTTAACAAATATTTGCTAGCGATTGCATTCTCATGTAATTACAGGCGCATAATTGCAGTTACAAAATTGGAGGCTGGGTTGAGGCCAGGCTAAAGATCAGTGCCAATATGTTCAGACATGTAATATGGTATTCAAATTTCCAAGTGACTGACTCATCTTTGGCTGCTAAAGATATTGGCTTAGCTGGATTTAGACAGGTGTCAGATTGGCTTTCATAGATGATGCAAAGGTAGGAGCAAAAAAATCTTATTGCTTATGGGTCAAAATCTGCTCTCAGTTATAGCAATGCAAATGGAAGCAGTAGAATTTCACTAAATTTACAGTATCGAAAGGGAGAATAGAATTTGCCTTGATAGCTATAATATTCACAGTAGATTCAAGAATTAACTCTGTGTTCAGGTGACACCTAGATTCTCAGAGAGTACACGTTCAAGAATTGCATTGCTACACCCAGTAGGGTGTTGATGTGGATGCACGACTTACAAATATTACCTTCACCTTGACCTGCTGCTATATATTGTTGTTGTTGTTGTAGGTCTTAGCCAGTGTTCCTTCTAATTTTTTATGTCCATGTGCAGAATACATTTTGTTACATGCACCAGTCTGGATAAGATGTGCAACACAGGGGTGAGGCTGAGGGGTTAAGAGTGGGGGAGGGGAGGCTCTGGATTGGAGGAGATGAGAGCTGTGGCTGGAGGCACTGCTCTGGCCCACACTCATTTGTAGGCACCACCTGAGCCAACACATAAGGGGGCATAAGCCCCAAACACCGTGGGCAGGAGGGGCAGCCAACAGCCAGCAGGTGGACTAGTGGAAGAGATCTGGCTTCCCAGCACTCACTGCCAGTGGCAGGAAGAAGTGGAGCAAGGCAGTCCCAGCTTTTTTGGTCTCCTGGCTGTGCCACGAAGGAAAGGGAGCAGGACCACCCCTGCACTCCCTGGTGGGAAGTAGTGCAATGTGGCTGGGAGAGCAAAGCAGCTGGGACTGCCTTGCTCTGCTTTCCTCACTGCTGCCAATGTCTGTGGGCAGGATAGCTGACCCCTGCTGCTGGTGCCAGCCCAGCTATTCCCCATGGTCACCTCAGTTGGGGGAAGAGGCAGGGTGGGGGTGGAGCAAGGGCAGGAACAGGTGAGGAGAGGGAGGAGCAAAGGCGAGGATGTAGTGAAGGGGGATTGTCCCAGCCATTCCCTAGGCTGTGGGGTCACATGGCTGGTGACCTCCCCCACATTCCCCAGAACCAGTGGCCTCCGGGCACTGCCTCCTGCAGCTCTTACTGGCCATAATTGCTGGCCAAAGGAAATTGTGTGGGTGGAGCCTCCAGGTGAGGGCAGTGCGGGGTCAGATCTTTCTGGCATTCATGACTATGTGGCTCCAGCCAGGGATGAAAGGAAGGCATTCTGAGCCACCTCCCTTCTCCCACCGGGAAGGGCTGATCTGGAACACAGGGGCTCTACAGGCTGCAGCCCCTAAATAACTTTTCTTATTCCCACCCTGTTGCTGTGGCCAGAAGAATGCATCTCTCCCCTGGCTGTGACAACTCCCTGAGTGGCAGCCCTGAGCCCCTGTGTGGGGCTTATTCGACAGCTGCACAGCCACATAGCTAGAGGGAGCCCTGATCTTGGAGGGAGCAACCAGATAAAAGCCTTTATGGACTAGTTTCAGATAGCCACTGAACTGAGAATACTGTGCCCTCTTTTGCTCCAATAAACAGAGATGCAGTGCAAACTGAAGCAGATCTATAAGGTATCCAGCAAAACAAAAGCCTTAATACTATTTTGCTTGCAGACATCCAGGGCTTGATTTTCAAAAAGGAAAGAGGTCTCTGTGTGTCATGTGGAAAAATGCATGAAGGATTTTCTTACCTTATTTATACTATACATTTTCTTACTGAAAAATGGGTTTGAGGAAATGAATTTCTCTTGCAACAATTAAATAAAATAAATGGAGAAAAATATACATGTACTTGAACCTTGTTAATCTGGCAACCCTGGGAAATAGGGTAGGCCAGATTAAAGATTTTGCTGGGACAAGGAGGCCTGCAGTATTTGGGCACGAGAGGGTGGGGGTGAAACAATTTACCTGCTGTCCTGCCCCTGGGGCACACATGGCTCTGTACTCCCTGCCGCTCCCAGGCATTGCCCTCAGGGGAAGTGGCTCTAGTGCAGCTGTTCCCCCTGCTGGGTGGGGGCAGGGAGAGCAGGAGTGGCAGCACACAGAGTCACTTCCTTCTCTGTGCCATAGGAGTTCCCAGATTAGGGGCATCCAGAGTATGGAGATTTAAGTGTATTTAAAACTCAGAAAATATCATGAAAAACTAGGCCCAGGAACAATCATCTTCTATCTCCCTTTTGCTGAAACAGCCTTGCCCCAGACTAGAAGCTACACATTCCTCTGATGCTCCTGGCCACAATTTTACCAACTTGAGCTGTTGGTGGACACGGTCATAGGTATTGGTAGTGAGAAGAGATTAAAGTAAGGATATGTCTACACTAGCCCCCTAGTTCAAACTAGGGAGGCTAATGAGGGAGACCAAAATTGCTAATGAAGAGCGGGATTTAAATATCCCATGCTTGATTAGCATAGTCCCGTCCGGTCGCCATTTTGGAAACTGACTAGCCCGAAGTAACTGCTCGCGTCTACATGCGGCAGAGAAGCGGGATTCCTAGATAAACCCCTTAGTTCGAATTAACTGTTAAACTTCATTCCATGAGGAGTAACAGTTAATTCGAACTAAGGGGTTTATCTCCCGTGCTTCATTAGCAATTTCGGTCACCCTCATTAGCTCCCCTAGTTCGAACTAGGGGGCTAGTGTAGACATACCCTTTGTGGGTGTGCAGCTCTGGCAACAGCTGGCTGAGCTGTGGCAAAAGCCCAGCAGGGAGCCATTTAAAGAGCTGGCAGGGACCTGAGTTACAATAGGACAGTACCTGTGTCAAGGTTGTTCCCCACTCTGGCACGATAAATGCAGAAGTGGGGGCCTGCAATAGCACCCCAAAACCTTGTCTCTACAAGTTTTGGTACAAAAACTTCCCCTCAAAATCCTAATACCCGGACTTTGGGGGATCTATTGCCACCACCCAAATAATTCCACAAAAAATCAGGGAAGAAATCACTTGGGAAATTTCCTCCCTAAGGTAAAACTTTCCCCTTGCCCCAACCTCCGTTTTGCTTGGAGTTGGGAAAAACAGAGGGGATCCACATACAGACCTTTCAGGACACAAAAATCAACCAATACAGGTTAATTAGAAAAAAGAAAACAAACTTTTATTATCAAAACAAAATTACAGTTGCAAGCATAATAAAGGACTAGATGGGAAGAGGTACCAGTTGATATACTCAGGGGAAATCCCTGGGCTAAAACTTTAGTTACAAAAGAGAAAAAAAACCATACTTAACAAGCTCAGACATTAGTTCCAAATTCCCAAACAAGGAAAACAATAAAACCTGATGGACTAGCTAAACTTCTCCCTACTTATACATTGTAAGAAGTCTGTTCTTGGAGAGAGAAGTGTCTTCCATCTTCCTTAATACCTGGAAGAAACTGCTCTGCTTTTCAGACAAAGGAGGGAAAGATAAAGACTCCTTTGTCCCAGTTTGAAATTCCTATCTGCATTGTTATTGGCTGACCAGATACCTGGCTAGGGACAGAGTTAACCCTTTAGTCACCAGGTGCTGGTCAGCACTCCTGATTATGACAACCTGTAAGAATTTTTAAGTTACTTTCACTGCTAGTAGTGAGATGGCAAAGGGGACACCATCTGGGGCTGCTTCTGTCTGGTGTCAATCTGTGTCTATTCTGACTGCAAGGGCAGACACAGAAGTATCACTGTCCCCAAGGAGCTGCTCTGCATTAGCCCCTTGAAGACAACACTAGGGTTGTTCCTCTACCTTGAGCAGTTTCATCCCCATAAAGAGGACCCCACTGTCAGCAAGTGTAATATAACTTGTTATATATACCTAGTCTATAGACCAGTGTTTGTCAATGGTTGGGTCGTGACTAGCAGGTTGGTGCAGAAGGGCAATCTGGTGTGGCAAGGCAAGGAAACCTTGAAAAAAAATTTCAATCTAAATAAAATAAAATCTTCCTTCCACATTCCCTATACATCCTTTTCCTCCAAGTATGTATATTTTCTTTCAGTATCTCACAACAGTCACAAAAATACAGGCTTACTGTGTCTGACTTTTTTACTCTAGATTTTACAATAAATGTAAAGGGGAGGGATCACAAAACATTGGACTTTAAATAAGGAGTTGCCAACCAAAATTTGTTACAAAACACTGATCTCCTCTATAGATATTACACAGTGTCCACACTGTGGCTGAACAGTAAAACACTATTGGAGGAGCTTAACACTAGCCCCTATTTTCCAGACATCCATGAAAGAAGCAATGAAGAGTTAACCTTTTTATATCATTAGAAATTGAAACTTTAGAAATTGTCTATCGTGTCAGGCTTTTTTCTAGAAGACTCTGTGGACATCTAGGCATGGTCTACGCTACAGCAGAAGGTCAAATTATATAAGCAACTCCAGCTACATTAATTAAATAGCTGGAGTTGATGTTTCTTAAATCTCATTTCTGCGCTGTACACACAGGGGGTGGCCAATGGGAGCAAATGCTCCCATCAGCTTCCCTTACTCTTCAAAGAGGAGTAGTACTGGACACCAGCTGGAGCTGCCCTCAGTATTTGATTTAGCGGGTCTATATTAGACCTGCTAAATCGAATGCCTGAAGATCAACCTCTGGAGCGTTGATCTTCCATGTCATGTAGATGTGGCCCTAGTCTAGACAACTAGTAGAAATATGGCATTTCAGAGAACAAGGAAGTGAAGCCTGATTATTTGACTGTATCTATTCAGCTTATCTGAAAAGTATCAAATTATCATAACAAAAGTTTTAAACTCAAATACTTAAAAAATTAGAAGAAAAGTTAAATATTTTAACCTAACTATTCATTTAATTAAGGTCATAAAGAGCTTCCAATCCACAACTCTCAGTTTTATGAGGGAAATCTCTAGAGAATCACTGAAAGCAAGACTTGATATTCCTGATATTTTTAAGGTAGAAAATAAAATAATAAACTGGGGAAAAAGGTACAAGCTCTTTCTTTTCAGGTTGCCTTTGATTCATTCATTATTGCAGCAAACAGTAAGTTTGATAGCAATATGATATTTCAATGTAAATGTTTTAGAGATGAAAGTCTCACTATATACAATGCAATAATACACTCATGCTACTAGTTTTAAACTCTGCCAGACCTCAGGTATAAAAATACAGAGAATAGAACTCCTGCTTCATAGTTCTTACAGAGTACACCTCTGAAGAGCAGAGTCAGTCCTTTCTGGGCATTGTATAGTACTTCACACTGCTGGTTTTCTCTCCCTGCCAGCACACTGTAATTAAAGAGAAGACACATCAACATGAAATCAGATATGAGATGTGTCCAGTTGAAAAGGTTACTGCAGCAAATGAGCAATTAGTGCACCCTACTGCAATAACTGCTTCAGCTTCAGAAAAGACACAGACAAAATACAATGGCAGGATAAACTAGCTTTGTAATCTGTTTGTCACAAATCCAGCAGTCAGTGCTATACACTGAATTGGCAGGATATGTGGTTCAAGGACTGTCAGGACTTTTCTACATTGGAAAGGCTTTTTGTCAGTATAGCTATACCAGTGGAGACACAGTTCATACTGACAGAAGAGTGCTTTTATCAGAATAGCTTATACTGGCTCCTTGAATAAAAATAAGCTATACTAGCAAATACACCTTTTATTCTAGCATCCACACCAGGGCAATGGCCAGTATAAGTAAGTAAATAAATAAATAAACAAACCACATCCCAACTCACATTACTATACTGGCAAAAGTAGACATGGCTTAAAGAATGAGTCAAACAAATCAAAAGCCACACAACTGTGTAAACATTTTTTTTAGTACAATCCCAATAAATATGTATAATATATCGATATCACTGAGGTGAGCTACATTTAGATCTGTTATATAGAATAAATCTAGAATAATTCCACTGCCATCCATAGATTTACTCCAGATTTACAATGTGTAACTAACAACAGAATCTGATGCACAGTCTTTAATAATACTGTTTCCCCGTTTGACCCAACCAACTAGCCAAAAATTCAGGGTCTAGTAGGTTGTGCCAGTCAGGAAGAGAAATTGGTGTCAGTCAGATATTTCTCTGATGCAGTTTTGTTGAAGACTATACAAAGTCCTGTGTCTTTGAATGCAGAAAGAGTTAAAAAGCTTCTTTCATAGCACCAAGAACATTGATTTCGGTTTGTAGCCCAGCCCAAAAATCTGTCCTCAGGTTTCTTACAGCATCAGCCTCTATACTTTCAGTTGTTCCTCCAGTTTTTTTGGTCTGTTCTGTCACCCTCCTCCCACATGCACATGTACACACACAAGAAACAGTTAGGAAAAGCTCCTAGTGAGTTCACATACTTCTTTTTTCTGAGAAGGGGGTTTATGTTTACAGTTGTTAATTGAATTGTGAGTTCATTCCTATCAATTTCAATAGGTTTTCATCATAAATTGGTTTACCCCAGCTCCTTACCATACTAAAGTAATTCTGGGCTGACATTTCCAATGAGAACTGTAAATATTTTGGACATTGGACATTTCAAAATAATTCAGTCTGAGTTTTGATTCTCTATGAGAGTCAGCTTGGTTAGTCATTTTTTTTGTTATGAAAAATCTAAGTTAAGAACTAAAGTGTTTGCTCAATGCCAGTAACTTTTTTGAGAACCTATTCAGGGAATGTAGATCAATTTTAAAAAACTGAAATATTTCTCTGGCAGTAAGTTTTAAAAAGAGGGTTTATTGCTTTTGTGGTTCACACAAATGTGAAATGATGAATTAGTTAGCTTGGAGAATTAACAACTGAGCACTAATGCCCCATTAACTAATTTTCATGAAGTGTTTCTCAGGATACAGGTTTCCATTGAAATGGCTCTAATTGAAGTATTGTCACAAAAGTTGTTATGATTAAACACATGGTATTCAATGTTTTATGATATTGCCATGGCCAATTAAACTAAAGTCTATTGTAGTCTAAAACTGTCACAAATCTTGCTGTTATATAAATCCCATCATACCAAATACTCTGGAATTCTAAAAATTGAAGTGAATAGCGATATAATACCATTTAGGGACCAGTTCCTCCTCTAGTGTAAAAGAACACAGTTCTTGTGACAGAGGGTCCAGAGTCTGCTGTATTTCACTTCTTTATAAGGGAAAATTGCTTAAAAGGAAAAGGGAATAACTTTTTTCAACTGAAAAAAATTTCTGTGAGAAAAGAAACACTTTTGAGGGAAAAGCATCATTGATCACATTTAGTTTTTCAGAAATTTAAAAATTAAATTTTTAAATTTTCAACTGATAACAAGGTTTTAGGGGTTTTTTTTTTTTCAAATTTTGCCCTTCTCCTCCGTATTTTCTTTTTCCATTTTTGCCACTAAATTAAATAGATGAAATATGCCTACATTTTTCTATTTTCCTTTTTTTCCTTTTATAAAACTTCAGATTTTTTCAATATTTTCTCAATGTTGGAAAAGTTTCAGTGGAGAAATGAAGCATTGTTGTTTTTCAATGCTCTTATTTTTCATAAATTGGATAAGTAGTGAAAAGAACAAAAACAGGGGCAAGTGAGGGGATTCTGGAATTTTAAAATGAATAAAAATATTTCCAAAAGAAAAGAAAAGGAAAAGAAAAGCTGTTGCCTTCTGAACTAAAGGTTGGCAAAAATTTTCAACCAAAACTTTTTTGGTGAAAACTGTAGATTCTGGCTGATTGAAACAGTGGATTTGACACAAATTTGTGAAATGTGTCAGTTGGGGGAAAAAAGACAAAACTAAATAAGAAAAAGTCAAAATATATTTTTAATATTTAAAAAAATGCTCAAAATTAAAATGAAGTATTTTATTTGCTCTGAAATGATTTTGTCCCTAATTTTTTGGAACTTCCAGCACAATGAAAAGTCAGTTATTTGCACAGCTGCATTTCAATGAAATGAAAACGACTTTGGAATTACAGTTGATGTAAAACTGTTTCCTCAATTAGGATAGGTAGGAATGGTGTCCCTGGTCTCTATTTGTCAGGGACTGGAAATGGGTGACAGGAGAAGTATCACTTGGGGTGTGTCTACACTGCACCTGTAGATCAAAATAAGCTACAAATTGTGAGCTACACAAATTGCATAGCTTGTTTTAAGTCAAATTTGAAATAGCTTATTTTGAAATTTGGCTCTCTACACAGCACTTATTTCAAAATAAATTGCTATTCCCAAACATCCCTTGCTCCTCGTGGAATGAGATTTACAGGGACATTGGAATAGTGAGCCCATTATATTTCAAACTAACGGGCACCCTCAAAAGACGTGGAATTTCAGAGGTATCCTGAAATATCACTGTAGTGTAGATGTAGCCTTGATGATTACCTGTTCTGTTCTTTCCCTCTGGGGCATCTGGCATTGACCACTGTAGGAAGACAGGATACTGAGCTAGATGGGCCTTTAGTCTGACCCAGTATGGCCATTCTTATGTTCTTACGTTCTCATTTTTAGCCAGCTCTAATAAAAAAAAAAAAAATCAAAAGAGGCCTAGGTAAATTGAACATAGCCAGGCCAAATGAGTTCTGAAACAATTATACTTGAATTACTAAGCAGCACTAAAGAGTATTCATATGCACAATAATCCATCTCCTGAAGAATGCAGCTCTTCACCAACCACTATGGTGTGTGTATGGAATTGGAGAAAACTGTATTAGAAAGCAGGGGCAGCTACTTTGGATCAGCATTCAGGCATAAGTGGCCCCAGAAGAACCTGAGAGATTGTTCTCTGGCTGCAGTAGCACAGACAGATGGCATTCTGATGAAGGAGATTGGGGTAATACTTGCTTTCTAAATTATGTAATATTTGCCTTTTCCCTTTGTAATTAAGCCAGCCAAGTATACAGATGAGGTATTATACAAACTATCTGATTGAAAATACACAGAAATATCAACCTAAAATCTAAATTATTTAGTTAGTACTGTTGCATGGATGTTTCACTCAGTTTGCCTCCCAAAAGAGAGAAGTCCTTCAACCCCGATGAAGAAGTAGAACAGGGTCCAGACACACATTTTGCCTTATCTCCCCATTCACTATCAGTCAAAAGGCATAGGTAGAGGTTAAGGTGTGCTGAAAACAAGGACCAAGAGCTCAGTGAGCTGCGTTGTGCACTGAAGACATGAATAAGAAAGGATATGGATGACAGCTTGATTGATCTAAATAAATTTATCAACCTTGTCCTGATTTTTCTAACTGTTTATAGACCTCAATGCATTCTGAAATAAGGTCTGATTCATATAATGGTATGGATATAATATCCCAGTCATACAAACTGACTTTCTTAGCAAAGGCTATGGGCTTATTTTGCTTGAGCATTTTGTCGTCAAGCATCAGTTTGACAGCATCACATTAGGATCATTCTATCAACACAAACTAAATGTAAAGGCTCGTAATTACTGTTTAATGTTTAATATTTACACAGTGCTTTACAAATCTCAAAGCACTTTACAGGAAAAAAATACAAATCAACAGTGCGTAAAAGGGAAATAGGGAATATGAACAGTGAATGATACAATCAGAAGAAATGTAAAAAAGATGGACCACACATTTAAGGGAGATTAAACTGGCAGTGAACTCACATGTATGGTAAATACAGCAACTCATTAATCCATTCTTTAATGTACTTTGTGATACCTTGAATGTGAAAATGCTCTAAAACCAATTTAATTCTTTTCCTCATGCAAATAAGTACAGTTGTCTCTTGAAAAGGGAATCAACAACAGAGATACAACCCTTTTACCACAGAGCCAAAGTGTGAAGCAACAGAGACACAGATTTGATATTGTCAACCTCAGAATGAAAAGGCTTAATCATTTGAATCCCATCAGCCCCTTTCTTCTTTCCTCTCCCCACATTCCCCATGATATCAACATCACTGGGCAAGGAGGTTACAGGAATATGCTGATTCTGGTATGTATATTTTAGCTTAACTGTCCTGTGAGGTCTTCAGGGAAGAATGATAATGTCATAGGGTATGTCTATACTACAGCCTTAATTCGAGTTAACTTAATTCGAAATAGTTAATTCGTATTAAGCTAATTCGAAATAATGCATCTATACACAAAAACTATTTCGAAATAGCATTTTGCTATTTCATAATAACGCGTCCATACTGAGTGGACCCTGAACCGAAGTTAAGGCTGGCCGGAACCAGTGCTGGCAGGGCATCAGGTTAGGACTTAATATGTGGGGCTGCTGCCTGAGGCTAACTGAGCTCCGTGCTTAAAGGACCCTATCCCCACCCCAGACAGACAGTTCTCAGAGTTCCCTGCTTGTCTACTTCAATGAGGGACAGCAAAGCAGTCCTGTCTTGGAGTGCCCTGAGTCCCCACACTCGGGACACCACAGCACTCAGCCACATGGAGCCAGAGCTGCCCCGGGCATGTTGGTTCGTCTCATGGGGTTGTTGCCATCAGCCCGGCTGCACTTGCTGCAGGCTGCCATCCGGGGGGTCCATCGGGGGGCTGTCAGGATCCAGGAGGCCCTGCGGGAGAGCGTCCACCCTGAGGAGTCCTCAGAGCTTCCCCGGTCCTCCCCACTGGGGGCTTGTGCCCCATTCCTCCCTCACGTCCTTCCACTTGCCCCTTCCTAGCCCTCCTTCCTGATGTCAAATAAAAGACATGTATGTTCAAAAATAGAAACTGGGTTTGTTGAACAAAACTGGGGGGGGATGAACTTCTGGGGAGACTGGGGAAAGGAGGCGGGAGACAGGAGAAGAGAGGGTGGGAGAGGGGAGGGGGAAACTGGGAGGAGGGAGCTGGAAGGGGGAAACAAGGGGAGGAAGGGGGAGGGGAAGCTCAGCGCTCAGGGGTGGGGGTCTCGTCAGGCCACATGTCTCCCAGCATGGCGGGTGCGGGGGCCTCGGTGTCCCCGCGGGGATGGGGAGGAGGGTGTGGAGGTTGAGGTGGGGGGTGTGGAGGTTGAGGAGGAGGGTGAGGAGGGAGAGGGGGGAGGGGGAGAAGAAGTGGGAGGAGGAATGGTAGCTGGGGGGGCAGCAGGCGCTGGAGTGGCACGAGGCAGCACGCTCTCCACCAGGGTCTGCAGATGGATACAGATGGCACGACCCTGGGCAAGGAGCTCCTTCCCGTTCTTCCTGTGCCCGCTGCTCCATGATGCGGGTCAGGGCTCGCAGGGCCCCCAGCTGCTGCTCTCGGTACCCCTGCTGTGTTGTGGTCGTCCTGGGGAGCCCTCGGGTGCGGGAACATGTCCCAGGCGAGGTGGTGCACCCTGCACATGCAGCTGGTGCGGCTGTGGAGAAAGAAGAGAAGTGGTCAGTTCTCCCTGGGGACACAGTGGGTGAAGCCCAGCCCCACTCTGCGAGGTGAGGATGACCGTGCCCTGCACCATCAGAGCCGCTGTGCTTGCACAGAGGCCATGGTCGGAATGTCTGGCTATCCCCGGGAGTGGGAGCTGCCCCAAGACTGCACCCATGCCCCTGTGCTGTGTATAGTGTGGGTGAGGTGGGGGGGAGATGTTAGAGGGGTCTTTTGAAGGGAGGGCGTCCTGCTGTGTCCCGCCCTGGGGTCAGGAGCATGTCAGGTCTTTTCACACACGTGTGGGGCTATCAGGCCACGGCCCCTGCATGGCACGCAGCTGGAGCCACCTGCCCAGGGGTGGAATGGTGCATGCTCACACGTGCACAGGTTGCTGTGCGATCCGTGGTAAGCAAGGCCCACGCGCGCGGTCCCTGGTCTCGCTCCCGACCCCCCCGGGAAGGGGACAGTGATGGCACTTACATGGTGTGGCCTCCCCAGACGACCCTGGTGACTCCACTGCTGGGACAGCTCGGGGGTCCAGCCGGTGTGGCAACCTCCGTGGCAGCTCCTCCTCTGTGCCCTGGTCAGGGCCCTCTGGACCCGGCTCGCTGCCCCCCAGGGTGGCACGGACCGTCCCGCTCCCCAGGATGCGGTCCAGTGCCTCAAAGTAGGGGCAGGTGTCTGCCCCTGCTGAGGAGCTGCCCCGAGTGGCCCTGGCATACCCCTGACGCAGCTCTTTAATTTTCAGGTGCACCTGCTCCTGGGTGCACCTGTGGCCTTTCTGGGCCATGGTGGCAGCCATACGGCTGTAGACAGACACATTCCTCCATCTACTGCGGAGATCATGCACATTGGGGGCCTGCCCCCAAAACTTAATGAGGTCCATGATCACCTCACCAGTCTAGGAGAGAGCACGGCGCCTATGACCCCTGGCTGGCTCCTGGGTGCTGGGGGACTGGGCGGGGGATGGCTGGCTGGCACTGGCTGCCTGGCTCATGGTGGGGCCACTGGATCAGGGGCAGAGACTGCTGGCAGGCCTGGATCTGGCACGTGCAGTCTGGCCAGAGTTTACCCCTTTAAGAGCTCCGGGGCTGTGGGAGAGGAGAGGAGTTTTCCAGGTTTGGCCCAGAGTGGCCACCAGGGGAAACTGGGAAGGGCTGGAGGCCAGCTAATTCAAATTAAGTGTCTACACAGCACTTATTTCGAATTAGCTATTTTGATTTGGCGTTACTCCTCGTAGAATGAGGTTTACCAAATTCGAATTAAGCGCTCCGCTATTTTGAATTAAATTCGAAATAGCAGTTTGCATGTATAGACGCTATTGAAGTTAATTCAAAATAACTGCTATTATTTCAAATTAACTTTGCAGTGTAGACATACCCATAGAGAGTACCACTAATAGAGTCTGCAGATGATATTAAACTGGGAGAGGTTGCAAATGCTTTGGAGGATAGAAATAAAATGCAAAATTATCTAGACAGACTGAAGAAATGGTCTGAAGTAAACAGGATTAGCAGGAGTGTTATAAGCAAGAGACAAGAATTAATTCTTCCACTCTAGTCATTCCTGACAAGGTATCATCTGGAGTATTGTGCCCAATGTAGGGCACCACATTTCAGGAAAGATGTGGATAAATTGAAGATATTCCAGAGGAGAACAACAAAAATAATTAAAGAACTAGAAAACATGGTTTCTGAGGAAAGATTGAAAAATGTGTTTGTTTAATCTGGAAAAAAGAAAGCTCGGGGGGAACATGATAATAGTTTTAAGTACATAAAAGGAGGAGAAAAATATTCTTGTTGCTCTCTAATGATAGTGCAAGGAGCAATGGGCTCAAATTGCAGCAAGGGAGGTTTAGGTTGGACATTAGGAAACACTTCCTAAGTGTCAAGGTGGTTATGCACTGGCATAAATTGCCTAAGGAGGTTGCAGGATCTCAGTCAGTGAGAATTTTAAGAGCAGGTTAGACAAATACCTGTCAGAGATGGTCTAGATAATAATTAGTCCTGTCTTGAGTGCAGAGGACTGGGCTAGAAAACACTTGAGGTCTGTGATGGGGTGTGCATAATCTGCTCTGGCCTGGAAAGGGTTAATACACTGTAGGGAGAGGAAGTCCTTCCCCCTAGCCATACTGGGTTTTCTCGAAGTGCTGGGCTAGTATAAAAGGGAGCAACTTAGCTCAGTGTGGGCTGGACATTGGAAAAGAAGGAACAGCCCCAGGAGCTCCAGAGGTGGTCCAGCCACAGACCCTGACAGTGGGAACCAGAGATCCAGGAGACTGGAATGAGCCTCCAGAGCAAGCGGAGCCCCAGGGAGTGCCTTGTGACATGGAGTCTGAGGACCCTAAAGCCTCTCAGATCACCCTGCCACCAAAGATGGTTAGAAGTGATCCAGGAAGGGAGCATAAGTGGTATCTCCCACCCCAGTGAGTTCGGTGTGTTTTTGTGTGATTCCCTGCCAAGCTAGTAGGTGTGGATCACTCCACTACTGCCAGGGCCCTGAGTTGGGGTGCTATAGGGTTGGGTGGCCCTGATCTCCCCTACCAGGGTCGCTGCTGCAATTCCTTCTTCTGGCATCAGTTCCATTGACTCTGGCTATTAGGCCCCGCTGCCTTGTACCCAATAGTAGCTGCAGTGACAGTGGCTGAGAGGCCCTGCTGCCATGCACTCTTTTCTGAGATCTTTTGTGTTCCATAACCAATGGAAGGTAGAAAACTATGAAAATGAACTGATAACTAAATAAGCAGTGTAGGATTCAGGTTTTGGTTTTGTGGGACATTGATCCACCTTTTGAGTGGAGAGGGGTGAATGTTTAAATGTCCTCCATCTCAATGGAAGGGGGACCGATCCCTCTGGGAGCAAGCTGCTAGAATATGAGGAGGGGATTAAAATAAAAACAAAAGAGGAGAGTAAGAAGAGGGGAAAATATGAGCACTCAGCACAAAATCAAGATGTTGAAAACAAAATGAATCCATGAAGCAAAGGACACAAAGCCCTGGTCTACACTAGGGAGTTATTTTGAAATAACAAGTGGAGCATCCACACTAGCAAGCCCATTATTTTGAAATAATGGGTTGGTTATTTCGAAATAATAACTCCTGTTTTCCACAAAGAATAACACTTATTTCAAAATAGTTATTCTGAAATAGCAGTAGTGTGGATACTACTCCCCAGATTCATTCATAGTAATTACCCCCCGATGCTTCTCCCTGGGGCTTTAAGTTGAGGTAGCACATCCACATTAAGAGAGCCTGCCTTGGACTAATTTTGAGGCTTTCCTCTAAAGTAGACAGGCTATTTCAAAATAGTTATTTCAGGAGTTATTATTTCATTTCAAAATAATTTCCTAGTGTAGACATGCCCAAAGAGAAGAAATCACTTGCTCTTAGACTATTGCCTGGGTAACAAACAAGAGGAACTGAAAACATCAATTTATGAGCACAAATTTGATGTACTTGTTATTACCAAAAACAGATGGGATGATTTGCACACCTGGAATGTTAAAATCAATGGTTATAATCTATTTAGGAAGGCTCGAGTGGGAAAAAGTGTGTGTGTGGGGGAGGTGAGGCACTCTATCTAAAAAATGGCATTACTTGCTTATAAGTTACTGATAACTTGGAAGAAAATGATTTTTAATGCTTATGGATCAATGTCCAAACAGATAAAAGCACAAGATGGGGTATTAGTTGGTGTCTGCTACAGACTACCAAATCACACTAGGGAATAGGATGACTGGCTCTTTATGTACCTATCTTTAATGTGCAGAGGAAAAGAGTTGCATGATTATGAGAGACTTTACTCTAAGGGTATGTCTACACTGCAAAGTTAATTCGAAATAACAGCCATTATTTCAAATTAACTTTAAAAGCATCTATACATGCAAACCGCTATTTTTAAATTAATTCGAAATAGCAGAGCGCTTAATTCAAATTTGGTAAACCTCATTCTACGAGGAGTAATGCCAAATTCGAAATAGCTATTTTGAATTAAGTGCTGTGTAGACACTTAATTACGTGCTGTGTAGAAATCGTGGGCCTCCAGCCCTTCCCAGGGAGCCCTGGTGGCCACTCTGGGCACAAGCAGGAAAACTTACTTTCTTCTCACCCAGCCCCAGAGCCGTTAAAGGGGTAGACTCTGGCCACAGTGCCTGTGCCAGCTCCAAGCCTGCCAGCCCAGAGCCAGCAGTGGCCACCAGGGCCCCTGACCCAGTGGCCCCAAAACATGAGCCAGCAAGCCACTGGCAGCCAGCCCTCCACTGCGGAGCAGTCTGCCAGCTCCCAGGAGCCTGCCAGGGCCTGGAAAAGGCAGGCACCTTCCTGCTCCAGGATGGAGATCGTGGACCTTATTCAGGTTTGGGGGGGATGCCCCCAACATCCATGATCTCTGCTCTAGACGGAGGAATGCGGCCGTCTATGGCAGGATAGCTGCCAGCCTGGCCACCGAAGGCCACATGCGAACCCAGGAGCAGGTTTGCATGAAAATCAAGTTGGTCCATTGAGACCCCCAACCCTGAGCCCTGAGCTTCCCCTCCCCCTTCTTCCCCTTGCTTCCCCCTTCCATCTCCCTCCTCCCAGGTTTCCCCTCTCCCACCTCCTGTTCCCAGTCTCCCGAGAGGTTCATCCCCCCCAGTTTTGTTCAATAAACCCAGTTTCTATTTTTGAACATACATGTCTTTTATTTGATATCAGGAAGGGGGGCTAGGGAGGGGTAAGTGGAAGGACGTGAGGGAGGAATGGGGCATGAGCCCCTGGTGGGGAGGACTGGGGTGGCTCTGAGGACTCCTCGGGGTGGACGCTCTCCCACAGGGCCTCCTGGATCCTAACAGCCCCCCCGATAGACCCCCCCGGATGGCAGCCTGCAGCAAGTGCAGCCGGGCTGATGGCAACGACCCCATGAGACGCACCGGCGTGCCCAGGGGCAGCTCTGGCTCCATGTGGCTGAGTGCTGTGGTGTCCCGAGTGCGGGCACTCAGGGCACTCCAAGACAGGACTGCTTTGCTGTCCCTCATCGAAGTAGACAAGCAAGCAGGGAACCCTGAGAACTGTCTGTTCAGTGTGGGAGTAGTGTACCTTTAAGCACAGAGCTCAGTTAGCCTCAGGCAGCAGCCCCACATATTAAGTCCTAACCTGATGCCCTGCCAGCACTGGTTCCGGCCAGCCCTAACTTCAGTTCAGGGTCCACTCAGTGTGGACGCGTTATTTCGAAATAGCAAAACGCTATTTCGAAATAGTTTTTGTGTGTAGATGCATTAATTCGAATTAGCTTAATTCAAATTAACTATTTCGAATTAAGTTAATTCAAAATAGCGCTGTAGTGTAGACATACCCTAAGTGACATGCTGGAGGTCTTATGCTGTCAGTATTAGAACATGGTTAGATTTTATACATTATAGATGAACAATTCCTAATTCAAAAAAGTGTTGATGCTAATGTGACAATGGACTGGGCCAGGTCTGGGCACAGGTGAGGGCTTCCACTCAGGGTGAATTGCTCAGAACCAGGGCTCCTTACAGCCCCTGACTGGAGACCTTTTCCAAATAGGCTATAAACCAGTCACACCGAGTGCTTCAGCTGCCAGTCCGGCCAGCAGGAAGCCTCACGAGCAAAACCCCTCAGACATCCCAGCTCTGCCTGTGCCACAATCAGCTCTGGGCCTTACACACAGGTGAAGGGTTATAGAACCCAATCTTACCTACCTCAAACGAGTCCTCCCGGTCCCAAAGAACCAGCCACAAATCCCCGGTCAGTTTACACTTTGGATCTTACCCACACGAGCACGCTGGGCCAATCCTTTAGAATCTAAAATCTAAAGGTTTGTTAATAAAATGAAGAAAAGGTTGAGAGTAAGGTTGTTAAGGAAAATACATTACATGCACCAATCACCAAGTTCTTGATTCAGGCTCTCAGCAGAGATGTTATAAACTGCTAGCTTAAAAGTCTCTGGTGTACATCCTATGTCAGGATGGGCCAACAATCCTTCCCGGCTCTCTGTCCCTCACAGGGCTGCATCTGGGATCAGTAGCAGAATTGAAGACAAGATGGAGTCCGCCTCATGGCACTTATATATCTCTCCTGGAGTCTCCATAGCCAGAGGAGGTCACATGGTCAAGTGACCTGTTTGTGTCTCTCATGCTAGCAGCCAGCCATTATGCCCTGATTGGCATGCATTTTTCCAGATGCATTCCTCAGGTGTGTATTGGCCTTGAAAGCCATTGTCCTTGGGGCTGTGTTAGTTAGCATAGTCATTCATTGGACATTCTTCCTCACCCCAGTACCAGCACAGATTCCATATTCATAACTCCACATTCAGAGATCATACAAGTACATGAGTAGAATACATAGAATCAATAGAACATAAGCTTTCATTTGACACCTCACATGGCCCCCTTTGTATAGACTTTGGGGCAAATACCCCCCTCCCTGTGGGTGCAGCAGTGATCTGGCTGCTCCCTTTAAAATCCAATAATGTGACAGCACACACACACACACTTACTTTAACAGGGCCAAATTTACAGAGATGAAAACAGTTGTGTGCAAAATCAGCTGAGAGGAAGAATTTAATGAGAAAAATGTGAATGAAAATTGGGAATCATTTAAGAATGCCTTAGTACTGTAGATATCCAAAAAGCCATAGTCCTTCAACTGAGTAAGAAGGTTATTGGTTAGAAAACAACCTTGGTTAGAGGAGATGTGATGACATCTAGAAAAAAAAGTATTTATGAGACAAAAAGAAGGGAAAGTTGATAGTAATTAATATAAAACAGAAGTTAGGAACTGTAGAAAATAGATAAGGGAGGCAAAGGAACACAAGGAGAAATCTATAGCCAGTAGACTAGAGGACAATAACAAGTTTTTAAAAAATATATATTATGATAAAAAAGAATCTGTACAATTACTATCCATGCATTTCTAGATGGAAATGAAGGAATTACTAATAAGAATGTAGAAAAGACAGAAGTGTTCAATAAATATTTCTGTTCTGTATTTGGAAAAAACAGATGACATCAGCTCATCATACAGGGATAAAATTATTTCAATTCTACTAATATCTCTGGAGACTGTTGAACAGAAGTTACTGAAGTCAGACTCTACTAAATCAGCAGGTCCAGATAACTTGCACTCAAGGATTTTAAAAGAGTTGGATGAGGATCTTGCTGGACGATTCAATGTGGTTTTTTTAATCATCTTGAAGCATTAGAGACATTCCAAAAGATTGGAATAGAGTTAATGGTATGCCAATTTTTAGAAAGGGTAAATGGGATGATGTGGATTATGGAGGGTAATGTAATTAATGCAGATAAACATAGGTTTATGGAAATAGAATCAACACGAATTTATGGAAAATAGATCCTGATAAATTAACTAAATTCTTTTATTTCAAGTTTGATTGAAAAAAAGGTAATAGCGTACTGTACTTAGATTTTTGTAAGGCATTTGATTTAGTCCATGACATTTTGCTTAAAAAACTGGAATAATATTAAATTAACATGGTGTAACTTAAGTGGGTTAAAATCTGGCTGATGGGTCTCAAAATGTGTCTGTGAATGGGGAATCGTCATAAAACTTCTATAGACACATGTTAACCTGTTAAGTTAGGTCTCTAGATAGCATGTTATGATTTTATTTGATATTAACCCTTTTGTTTCCATTATCCTCACTATCTCTTCAATCTTTGATAATAAACTTAAATATTTCAGTGCTATGATATTAAATAGGGGGGGCTGATCTTGAATTGAACCATATATGCTGGAGTGTGTATTGATTCTTGGGGACAGAAGACGTGGTATGGTGTGAGTATTCAGTGAATAAGGGGCTGGAGACTATAGGCCCTAGGGAAATGCTTCCAAGGGGCACAGGGTGCACTTATTGTTAATCTGCAAGGTAAAGTAAAGGCTTGCATAATCCAGAGGGTTATGGCTGACAGTCTGGTGGTGTTGGGGAGCTGATGCCCAATTAAGCCCAAGCAACTCTCACTCTCACTGGAGGCATGACTGTAAGAAAGTTACTCTCAGTGGTTGGCACCATGAACTATCGTTCTCTACTCCCACTCCAAAAAGTAAGCTTTGGCAAATACTGAGGTCCAAAAATTTCAAATAAAGAGATGATAAAGATGAGGAAATAGAACCATGAGAATTTTAAAGATAACATGGAATTCAGCTACTCTAATAACCATTGCAAACTCAGTACATTTAATACAATAGATAAGGCTGAAGTAGCAGGAGCATTTTAAATCTACTGGCGAATTTCCTGGGAAGATTTTGAAGCTACCCTTCATTATTTTGTGCACAGGGAAACAAATCTAGTGGAATTAGGTTCCTCTGCATGGGAAGTGAGGGAACAGAATTTATTCCGATTGAAGGTCCTCCATGATATACCATAGGGTCAGAGCTCTGTGAGTAAGGGGTCGGGCGCTGAGGGAGGAATGTTTGGGATGGAACTGAAACTTCTCTCTGTAAGATGATGTCCACCTCATCACTATTATTTTATCCAAGATCTTCCACACATCAACTTCCATAAGACAGTATTCTCTGGCAGTCACCAGTGGGGACTATATGGATGTATGACTCCTCAGCTGTTCTGCCATGTGGGATGCACCACCTCAGATGCACTGTGAGAACTTCAGACTTCATCAGTCACAAAATACTTCAAAATTTTGATGTTGAGCCCCTGTCTGCCCATGGGATACACTTAGGGGACCATTTGAAGGAAACCATTAGGTAGGCCGAGCAGAGTTTCTTGGAATGTATCATTTCCTTCTTCAAGTTTCTCTCCACAAGAAAACAAGATGAGCTCATACTAATACCTTTAGTACTTTATTGCAGTGGGTGAGTACTGTGCTTAAGAAGTACCACAACTCAAGTACTGGAAGTACCAGAAGTGCTATAACACACAATTTTGGCTCCCCACCCCTCAAAAAAGTGCTGGAATGGCATCCTGGAGTACTCTGGGAGGACTTGAGCATGGCTTTATTGTCATCTTTTTCGATCCTCCTTCCTCCCCTGCTCTAGATTCTGCCTTTCTTCCAGGTCTCTTTTTTTTTTATCTCCAGGCCTCCTGAAACCATCCGTACCCCCACTTAACAGTACCTATGTCCTTTTCATCATAATGCCAAAACCTACCCCAGAACATCATTGTAAGAACTAGTAAACTTTGAAAATCTCAGTTGAAGCTATTGAAGAAATTAATGGAAACACATTTATTTTCATAGAAAAAAACTGAAAGCAGAAAAATGGGTGCAAGAAATAACAGTTTCTTGGTTCACATGAATAATTGGGCTTCTTTTGATGGCTTTCTAGTAAAATATTAAAAATAACTATGACTTATAGTAGTGCAATTATACTGAACTGAAGTATCTGATGCCAGTGACTATCTGAGATAGGATACTGCTCTAGAATGACATTAGATCTGATACAGTATGGTTAACCAGTCAAACAGCAAGAACAGTGATGGGCAAATATAAATACCTCTCACAAAATTATTGAACAAATCACAAAACTAAGGAAGTACTCCAAAGGAGGCAAGGTCATAACAAGCTGTGACCTGACATTCTGATTCAAACCTCTGTTGCGACACAGATTTTTCAGTGGTATTCATGTATATCCTGTATCTCTTTCCTCTTCCTCCCACACAAAGAAAATATTTGTCCAGAAATCTACTAAATGACTCGTCTATTGTTATGTCACATAACTACAGTCAGATTCTGCAGTGTCTATGCAACTAAAACTCCCACTGAAAAAACAACCAGATTCAAAGTAACTGAAATATTAGCTTCTCTCTTTCTTTTCTTCTCCTCACTCAGTTTAGAATAGTTACATTTTATCACATGATCCTGGATTCTCACCTCACACTTAAGAGTTTCCATTGACTTCAACTGAATGACTGGATTTACTACAGTGGAAGAAAGAAGAACCAGGTCTTAGATTCCTTTCTTATTATTATTACATTTATTACAGTAACACCCAAAGGCCCACTGTGTGAGGCTCTGTACAAACACAGAGCATATGCCCATACTTCAAGCTGGAGGTGTAATTCTCAGCTCCAAGAGATACAACACAAGTCTGAGGAGTAAGAAACACAGTCTGTGCCATGGAGATTTTACAGTCTAAATAAACAATACAACCAAAAGAGGAGGAAACAAAGAGTTAAGTGACTTACCCAAGATAACAAAGCAGATCAGTGGCAGAACCAAGAAAAGAACCCCAGTTACCTAAATTCCATTCCAGTAGACTATCCACTGGACAATATAGCCTTTTGTTTCCCCTGCAGCATCTCATTTCTAGGATCCACATGCCCCCCTCCCTCAATGCTTTTCAAATAGGATGGCCTGGAAATCTTCTTTTTTAGTATAAAGGATCTTTCAGTTCACTGGAATGTGCTCTAAGCAAAAAATCCATAACCACAATTTAAAAAAAAAAAAAAAGCTTAAAAAAAGCTTTAAAAAGCTTGTTAGCCATTACACACTCACCCAGTCTATGAGGCATTCAAATGAGTTCAATCAAGTCAATTTGCATAAAGTGCACACAATAAGGCCATGTAATTTGCACATTTTATTGTAAAGTAAAAGCACTTCTCATGTCAGCATTCAAAGCTTTTAAAAGCAAAGTTCTGTGCATAGTGAGAATTTCACAGGAAAGGCTGCAGAATAGATAGTATTCATAAAATACATTTTACCTAAATTGGTACTGTCTTTAGTAATAAAACGTCTGGAATAGATGTTGACAAGTGGAAATTATATTAAAAACCCTGCATTAATTCAACATATTCATAACCATGCTACTGTCATTTCTATTTCTTATTATATCTTAGCAACTTAAATAAAGTGTATTTGTCCCAAACTGAAATTTACAATATTGAGTTCTATTCTGCAGATTTTACTCCTGTCAAACTCTTGTTGAGTTCAATGAGAATTGCACTTGAGAAAGGACTGTGGGATCAGGCCTATTAGTCACATGACTATAAATGCCAAAGTCTAAGCTTCAATTTGAACACTATAAATATTTTCCACATGAAAATACACTAATTTTATGTTGCAGGCAGCTGTTGGAACATTATTGCTAAGCTCAAGACCTATTTCTATTTTTAAAAAAGAATACTTAAAACACATTGCCCTATATTGCGGGATATTCCAACAATGGCTATAATTTGTCATGGCTCCTGTGAAGTCAAAAGACCTGTGATGATTTACACCAGCTGAAGATCTGCCCCAATGGCTAATATTTATACATGCATGCACAAACAATTTAACTAAGCACATTTTTCACTCTGAAAAAAAAAATCTCACATGGATTACTGTGCACGAATATAGGATTTTAAAATATTCCTATGGGAGGATCAAAATGTCCTCATATTTGTGTTTATCATTGATGTATATATGGTTGTACGATCATTGCTGGGGCTACGTCTATACTACGATCCTCTTGCGGAAGAGGAAGTGCAAATGGAGCGCTCATATGTATATGTCGCTCTCTCATTTGCATTTCCTCTTCCTTTCCCTTTTGTGCAAGAGGTTTTTGCACAAAAAAACGCTGTGTAGATGGCGTCTTTTTGTGCAAAACCCCCCCAAAAATGAGGAAGAACAGCTCTTGCACAAAAGGGTGTTCTTTGCGCAAAAGCAGGATTTTGTGCAAAAAGACGCCGTCTACACATTGTTTTTTTGCGCAAAAACCTCTTGCGCAAAAGGGAAAGGAAGAGGAAATGCAAATGAGAGCATGACATATGCAAATAAGCTCTCCATTTGCATTTCCTCGTCCGCAAGAAGATTGTAGTATAGACGTAGCCTAAAGTTGCAAAGGCAAATTCTCAAATATAAGGAAATGCCAGAATTAAACTTGCCTGAATGTATGGGGATTATTGTTATTTCCATTATACAAATAGGAAACTGAGGCCCAATTTGAGATGCCTCAGATCTAATTTTTCAGAGTACTTAATGTTATACAGCTAATTATATATAAGCCATTGTCTCCAGCGACAGCTGTAAGTGCTCTGCAGTCCTGGAAATTAGACGGCAGACTCTGAAGTCAGTCACCCAGAAGATGAGGAATACACAATTAGTAACCACCTGTAAAAATTTAAGAGTTTTGCACAGTATCACATAAGCACTCTGTGGTAGAGGCAGGAATAGAATCAAATTTTCTAGGGGAGCATTCAACTACTTTAACTATGAGTGGCCACCCTGTAAACGCCTGTCTGATTCATTACACACCTTCCATATTCTGCAACAAATGAGGCATGAGTCTTGCTTCCTTTCCAGAGCATGCTCCATCCATTACACTGAATGACACCCACTGGGTTTGTCAGCAAGGGTGCAACCTTCAGATGTGCTGCACTTAAGCTAATGGAGTACCTGCTGCGAGTAGTAGGTTGTCATCCTCTATGTTCACTAGAGGGCGACGTGACACTTTGCCATGGTGTTACACACAGACATGCACATCAGAGATCTACGACCCACAGGAATCTTGGGTTCTGTTCCAGTCTCTGGAGGAGAGTGTGGTCTATGGGCCACAGACTCTTCTGCACATTCTCCCTCAGCATGACCCACTTCCCCCAAAATATTCTTGTTCCAGTCCTGTCTCTGTTTCATGTTCTTTGTCCCAGCCCCACTTTCCTCACCAAGTAATACCCAGTTCCAATTTCCCTGCCTGGCCATTATTCATTCTTTATCCCTGTCACACAACACCTCGTCTCCATATTCCTTGCCCAGCCAGTCTCCCCTGCTCCAGATAACCTTATTCAGTGTGTTTATCCCTGACCTCCAGTCATTCTCCCTCCTCTCATCTATGTTCTCTAGTGCCACTGGCTTCCAGTCTCGGTCACTGCCCCTAAGCTCCTCATCTCATGCCTGTTTCCCCCAGATCCCTATCCCAGTCTCTGCCCAGCTTTGACATGAACAATTTTTTTCCCCCAGACACATTTCCAGACATGGCAGAATTGTTTTCACTGATTCTTTTCTGTTAAACTAGCCCGAGGCAGACACCTAGCAAGGAAAATTTCATCCCAAACTATTAAAGTTTGGTACAGTTATAAGCAATTTAAAATAGGGTCTTATAATAGGAAATGTTGGTTAATCTTACTAATGGGAGGGCTACAAGCCCTGTCTATAATGCACAAGCTAAACTAAGCACATATTGCTTTATATGAATAGGAGAGTATATTTTTATTTATTTAAAAATGTATTCAGATTAAGAGCTTATGCATCAAAGTGGAATTTTCTACAGATGTTCAAGGTTTTTGGCTCAACTATTACTAATTTTAATAGGCCACTCAGAGCATGTCTACATTAGGGAACTATTTTCAAAATAACTTATTTCGAAATAATAACTTCCAAACTAACAATTTCAAAATAGCGTGTCCACATCACAGGGAAGCCTCAAAATTAGTCCAGAACAGGCTCCCTTAATACACTACCTTGGCCGAGAACCCAGGAAGCACTGGGGAGTAATTACTTTGAATGACTCTGGGGAGTAGTTATTTCGAAATAGCAGCAGCAGAGCATCCACACTACCATTATTTTGAAAAAAACTATTTTGAAATAAGCGTTATTCCTTGTGGAAAGCAGAAGTTATTATTTCAAAATAACCAGCCAGTTATTTTGAAATAACGGGTGTGGTAATGTGGACACTTTACTTGTTATTTTGAAATAAGGGGTATTTTGAAATAACTCCCTGGCATAGACCAGGGCTCAGTCCCATATATCACTATCTAAATTTAGAGGCAAATTCAATCTAAGATGAATTCTCAGGGGATTTTTTTTAAGATGCTAAAAATGAAGTTAAGAGGCAATGAAATCTGAGTGGATATGGTCTTAATTATAGTGATGTTAGTGTGTGCCACCATGACAAAGGAAGGATCCGGAATTATGACAAGGACACTGGCTAAATGGTTGCTTCAGGAATCTTAATGTAAAGTGGAATCGTGTTTATTGTGGAAAGTAGGATACATGGCAGTAATGAGGACTGCCAATGGGAAACAGTTTGGAATTTTTCCCTTCTAAAGAATTCCAGCTAACGCTGTACCTGAGAACACTTAATAGTGTAGTATGTCAGTCTGTTTATTGACTCCTCCAGGTTATTTTTGACAGGTCATTCAGCTGTGCTGACCAACAACAGTTATGTACATTTTAAGACATCTTAACTATTTAGCAATATTTTATCATGGAGGGTTGCCTGATGAAATTGAACTATTAACATCTTGTCTGTTTGCTTTGCTTTGACTTGTGTCATTATTAAGAAAGAGTTTGAAGAGCCCTGCATTGTAAATCGGAGCCAGGAAGCTGTGATATATTGTATTCCCGACTCTGGAATATATTCATTATGCAACTTCAGGCAAGTCATTGCAATTCTCCATGCCATAATTTCCTCATCTGTAAAATGGAGATAATAGCCATCCACTTTTGTAAAGGACTTGGAATTTTTTTAAATAAAGACACTACATAAGTGTGAATACTTATAATTCAGACAGCTATGCTTTCCTTAGGATGAAACTTCCAAGAAAGGTATAAAACTCTTCCCACCCCTCTTTCAAATATATACTACACATGCAAAGCCAAATATATTGGAAAATGAAAGTCTTCTCCTACTCCCAGGGAAGTGAATGGCAAAACTCCCATTCAATTATATACATGAGAGTGATGTGGGAACAGGATCAGGCCAATCCTTCAAATATGGGCCCAGTCCTGGACTCTATTATAGCAGTGCAAAGTAGTCATAATGTCATCTAACCTATCAGTGGAGGATTACCTCAATATGAAGGACTTCACAATGTGGCATAGGGCTACCATAGCTGCTGTGATGTGACTCTGTCCTCTAGATCCTGGCATAGGTGGCCTGTCCAAGGAAAGAGTGAGCTCAGTTTTACCAAAAAAGTTGGGATAGTTGTGACAATCCCTTTTTAAAATATGGTGACCCTAGTGGGATGTCTCTGTGCTGCAGTCATATTCAGCTGTAGGAAAGCCACTTTGGGCTCAGCTAGGCATAAATGTAGAGCACCTCGTAGGAACCAGCCTCGCTCCTAGGCAGCCCCATAATCAGAAGGGGAATGAATGACATTTAAAACTACTTTTTGTGCCCTGCATCTGCCCCATGCATTTGAACTGGCCTGAATACTGCTCAGACACTGATCTAGAGTAGGACTTGTATCATAGAGCTTAGCTGAGAAGCTGCCCTCAAAGCAGACATCCTTGGATAGTAGCACATTTATTTATGGAAGCCAAATGGGAACATTTTATAGGAGCCAATTTTGCTTTACAAAGCTGTGGCTGGGAAAGTAATTCTACATCAGTGGCCACAGAGTATAAATGAAGGTCTACAGTATTCTACAAAATGAAACTACCTGAGAAAGATAATGTATTCAACATGGATGCAGCTGCTTTGGATATAATCCAGTGAAACATGATATAGTTCAGGGGAAAAGAAAGTAAAATCCTGCTGTCATTGTCCACTTGCTTTTCTCCCTTTTGTTGTCCCATGGATAAAACAGAGCCACCTTTAATGGCTTTGGTTGGAGTTATTGTGTTCCCCCCATTCCCCACTTCACGTAATGATCTTCAGCCTGCCTGTCAAACACAATTATTTCTCTTGGTAACAATATGAAAGGCAGCTGCAGCAAGTGTGGAAGTCAGGCAAAGCAGGCCATGGATGCTACGGCACCTGCCTCTTGCACGTGAAAACTGAACAAATTACAACATTTGTCACCAAGGAACTGAGCAGAAGCACCATGTGGATGGCCTCACAAGGCACAAGCACCATTTTCATCGTGTGCACGGGTATATCTTTTCAAATCTAAAACAGGGAACAGATGTTTCATCAAAAGACACATTTAAAATAAAGATAATTATTCAGTAAGAAGCTTAATTACATAGGATTATTCAAGTCCACTTAATTGCTTGACAGTCTGAGAGCCTCCCATGTATTTGTTTCAGAGGCATCCATCTCTTATTGGGTTACCAAGCTCTTTGATGGCTTCAGGACAAATGTAGTCACTTAGTATTCAGCCAATATCAATTCCTGGTATCTGGCTGGAAGGAGGAAATGTAAGTAATCATAGCAAGCAATAAAATACTGTCTTATTCCTATAGGCATTGTATTCTGTTCCCTAAAATATTAATAGTCTGAACTACTAAAATGGAAACAAAACTAAGGGCTATTATGGTAACATAATTCAGCATTAGTCATACTTGAAACATTTCAGATCAATTAAACAGTAGATTAGGCTGACCAAATGTCATGCAAAAATATAGGAATCTCTTATTTTCAGGGAGTCTTACCATGGTCTTCTTGTTAGGTTGGCAATAGTAGGTAACCTTTCTAACTGCCTGAGCTGTCAAAATACTAATACCTTCTTCACTCACAATCAAAACGTTCTCCATACCCTCAAAAGTATTCTGGCTTTGCATTTTGAAAATCTTTTCAATGCATTTTGTCACCTCACTTTTGATTACATGACTGAGATTCAGCTATGTTAAACCACTAGGCAACAATTTAACTGGAAAACAGGAAATGTAAGTAATGTAAGAAATACTGGAAAAAGCAGCAGTATTATATTGTTTCCCCCTACCTCATCTCACAGATATTAATCAACATATTGCAAAGTTCCTGCAAACCTAACTGCAAAATTTGTTATGGGATTTGAAAGAGATATTAGAAACCTTAAGGTTAAAATGTTCTATCCTACAGTCCATCAAATAAGCACTATACTATATGTAAGTGACAAGTCACTGCAGATTTTTCTTTAAATAGAGTAGCTTTGAGTGATTGCATTGTATATTACTGAAAAAAATTGCCATGGAATTAACTTCATAAGTCATTTAAAAAAAATCCTTAGTTCAATTCAGACTAAGCTGCTAAATGTAACTTAAAGCTGGGGAAAGGTAATTGCTCTATAATGGCTCCATTCGCATTCACAAAGTTGGGGTCATTTTAAACTATTGCTACACTTTGGAAAGCTGCCCAGAAAACTTTTTATGTGAAAAATCTGCAGAATGCCTCTGTGTGACATTAACTACAGTATTTAAAGGTAAATAATGCAGGTGCAGGCCTTCCCATATGCAAATTGGATTGTAAAAATCATGAAGTCTTCCCATAACCTTGTTCTAATTTATGAAAAATAGATTTTGTTTGAGACTTAATAATCAGCAACTACAACAACAAAATAAAATTGTAAAAATCCTGTTCTTAACAAAGAGAGCCTGCTTGCAAAAATCAAGATTGCTCTTCATTAGTTTTATTTAATACAGAGCAACATTTTAACTTTTCTAAACCTAGATCAGCATTAAGAGCAATTTACCAAGAAAACTATTAAGACTTACATTATGTTCCACATGAACTGTTACAAGGCACACTTAATGCTTCCCCTTTGCAGCTTGGAAGCAATTTAGAGAGGCCTTCAGCTAAGGTATATCCAAGTTCCTAGTTCTATAAAAGTTATCATATGCTATGGTAACACGATGACTGATCACACTCACGTGCTGCTTCTCTCTGTAAATGGGCTTTCTTATAATGGAAATGTTTAGTTCAAAGCACTGTATATGTTACACATGTTATTAATGTCTGAAACAGATGCTTCCTTCCAGTTTGGTTTTACATAAAGTAAATCCTCTTGTAAATCTGCATCTTTTATGTGGTTGCATTTCAATATGAGGGATAATAATAAAAAAGCCCTTCCTACTCTGCCTTATACTACAGAGGCATATGCATTTGTAATTTGTTACATATAAACAAATTTATATACATGGGCACCCATTTTATTACCCATTTTATATTACTCCATTTGTATCTATTGTAAATTGAACAGTTTCTTAATCACTGCTAAGCGTAAAATACCCTCTCACTAAGTTATTCCGACAATAAAATATATGATGTGGTCTGCAAATGATGGCGATTAATTTCATGACAAAAATGTTGCATTTATGTTGTGGTTTATGTTCAATTAACACTTGGCTACATTAATGCAGAGCTCCAGCTTAGCTTTATACCAAATATGAAATAAAAAAGAAGTAGCCTCAAAAGGGAATGATTGCCGCTGCTAAACAGAATATGAACCAATTTATTTGGGGTTTACCTCCACGGTGTCACCTGAAATGCACTCCCAAGGAATTCCAAATGTGAGCAACATGTTTCTGACAGGAAAATAATTATTTATTTACCTTTTCATGCAGTTTTGTGACACAAAATAATTGTGTCTCTATGCACATTGTAGAACAATAGTTCAAAAACTGGAGCAGCTGCAGCTCATGAAAACCAGATTATTAACAGAGAGAAGACATCTCTAAAAATAAGTCACTCATTTATTTCATTAAATACAAACAAGCCTAGTTTCAGAGATAAGCAGCTCCTGAGAGCAAATGGGGAGTGGAAACAATGGTTATGATCCTTTTTGATGCAAAGCATGTAACAACAATCATTAGATTTACTAGATGCTCTTTTTCTATATCTGTAGAGTTAGCTATGAGAAAAATTTACTAGAAAAGATGGTTTAAACACTGGTATGCTGAATCAGCCTGCTCTGTAAATAGCAAAGCCCTATATGAAGCTACTACTTGTATTTTTTGAATTTAAGTACCTCATAAGTTACTAGTTCAACTGCAATATAGGGTGATTGTATAGTAGACCTTATCTCTGATTTTTAGGTCTCCCAACCCGTTAAAGCCCAATAGCTCTTTAGCCCTTAGATAAATATCTGAACAGCTATTCAATGACTGATAGTAAGTTAGCATCATTAAACAGATCCAGGAATATAGTGTTATTGAAATCTACTTAAAGTCAGGAGACAAAATTATGAATTTTTTTCAACAGAGCTGTGCAAATTTATAAATAACCTCACATAAACTGTTTGGAAAATTTCTGGAAAAGTTCTCTGGGCCACCAAATCTCATCATATACATTTTCCACAGAAAAAGGTTTTTTTGTAGAGGAACTTACAGAAACCAGTTGGTGAAAAAAAATTTTTTTGTAAACCCGCAGAATTGAATAAACTGTTTGAAGTTCCTCTGATATTGACATTACATTTCATTTGGATTATGCAGTCTCCAATTCAATTTCCCTTGGGTCAGTCAAGATGATGGCCATCCCATTTACTCAAGGCAAATCTCCTATCAGCGCTAGGAATTAATGAAGATACAGCATCTAGCACCATGTGGCCCAGATCACTGCTACCACAATCCAAATGACTGTAATACACATAAAGGCTATGTCTAGACTGCAGGCTTCTTTTGGAAGAAGCTTTTCTGAAAGAGATCTTCCAGAAAAACTTCTTTCGAAAGAGAGCATCCACACTGATTGGACACTATCTCATATTTAAGTTGTGATTACTATGGACAAAGTGGCCACCAGGGCACTTGTGCTTTTTCCTGGGGGCCTCTTCTTTCAAAAAGAAAACAAACCCTCTTCCCTGTCCACACACGCCTTTTTCTGAAAGAGCTCTTTCAGAAAAAGGCTTCTTCCTTATAGATAGAGATTTAGCGCTGTCGGAAAAACCCCTGCGTTTTTTCGACTTTTTGTCAAAAGAACGCAATTGCAGTGTGGACGTAAGTATAGTTTTTCCAGAAAAACAGCCGTTTTTCCGGAAAAACTCTGCAGCATAGACATACCCATAGTGATTTGTATGTAGATAGAAGGATTATTAATAAGTAGATAGCTCTAAAGCAACATATATACTCATATGAAAGACCTATTACTGAAAGACCCGTTACTGACTGTTTTCTTCCGCAGTTTGATGAATGCTGATACAGTTCTCAGGAGCCTGTTCTCCAGGCCGCATTGTCCATAGCATTATACCAATTTAATGCCAGTATAATTTCAATGGAATTGTAGTTGAGATGCCAAACCTTCTTTTTAGTTTTCAGTACTATGAACCTAAATTGTCATGCACATAGTGTATTATCAATGTCAATTAGTAGTAACTCAATGGCTTATGCCAGCATAACACTGTTTTGAGAATTAAGCTCCGTATGTTATAAAGATTTTGAAATAACTTCTACAGAGCAAAGACTTTGCCCTTTTACCTAAGACATAAATTAGTCTAGTTTATGAAAACATCCCTTTTACTGCTATTGCTATATCAGGTTATACAGTATATATTTTACTGCTAATTTACAGTACAGTATATATTTATGTGATTTATAATATACATTATATTGCTGTACATGATAGTTTATTGCTATTATATTGTTTTTAAGAACAGGCACTAAATCAGGATTTGTTTTCTATTTTCTTCTTACTGATAATATTGCTCAAGGAAAACTGATTGTCTCACAAGCGAGGCTCACCCTGCAGGATGTCAAGCGACATACAATAAACCTTACTTTGACAGAAAATTGACCAGACATGAGAATGGGAGGAAGGAAGGAGGGCATCAGGGAGCTACAATGATGTACACACACTCATGTATTCACAACAACACTAACTTTTTTTAAATTACTTTTTCGTATGAAGGAATGAAGGGTTTGGTCCTTCCTGGAAGCCAGGAGGCAGACGACAAACCCATTCAAAAGATCCAATTTGTTTATAGAAGGGCCCTCCAGCGGGGATTTGAAAATAATTTAGTCCTCCAGAGATAGCTAACAGCTACCTGAGGCTGTTGTGGCTTTTTCAAACAAAACAAAACAAATTTCACTTTTGGTACTTGAATGTCTTATTGTTCAGTACTCAGTGGACACTCTTAAATTGCTCAGCTGGCAGAGAAATAAAACATACCCCATCCTCCCCACCTCCAGCACGCACACACATAGTGTACAGTGATTTCAGTTTGTTTACTAAAAACTCACAGCTGCAGTTGAGAGTGTCTCTCTCCTCCACATGACGTCTCATCCAGCCTCACTGCAGTATCTGTACCTTCAGTTTTTCCCTGTTAACACATGAAATTGTCTCTTTTCCTTGTCACCACTGGCATACCTCATACGGTGCATATGCATGCACCCTCCCTTTGGAAATTACTTCTCAAACCAGATCTTGTGCAGCTTGTCAACAGTTTTATCATGCTGAACCTGAGAATTTAATGTAAATACTTTGGACTAGATCCATCCCCGCACAACTTCAGTAGGAACTGGATCAAACTTCTGGGGTTTTATTCCCTTCTCTGTGGGCCCAGTCCTAAGCACAGCACTAAACCAGATGCATAACTTGAAGTATGTGAATAGTCCCACTGATGTTATTCATATGTTTAAAGTAAAGCACATGCTTACATTATTGTTGTACTGGGACTTTAAAACACAGACGTCTAATTAAGAAAATATGGGAAATACATAGTTTATGAATGTCTGAGAGTGCTTGATTTTTTTTAAAAGCATTAGTGTTGTGTTATGGAATGTACATTTCTGTTCACAGTTTAATTTAATAAGTGATGAGATAGGAATCAGAAAGTAATAATGATTTCAAAATATTTTAGTGTTAGTGAACAGAAGAATTAATGATCTGAGGTTAAGCTGAGATGTTTTTACACTAATATTACACATATAACATCTTTTATATCAAAAGAAGTGTTCCAACTATAGATGACCTGATTTTTAGAGGTGTTTGAGCATCCACAACTCCTGTTAAAAATCAAAGGAATTTGAGAGCAGTGGCTGTTCAGGAACTCTGAAAAATCAGATCTCACATTCTTCCACATACGAATGACCTCACCCAAATGTCTGTGCCTGAAAATGCAGCCACCTCTGGGGTAAGACAGCAATACTTCCACAACAGCTCAAAACAGAATATGCCATCCAACAGTAATTAGAGATAGAATTTGGGGTTAAAAAAAGTAATTAATGAAACTGAAAGTTAGTCAATACACCATGGTCTCTAATTTATTTCCCACAAACTTGTGCATGCTACCATTTATGCAAAAAGTTGAATGTACCACATATACAACTACAGCCTTTGGAAATATCAATGAGGATTTGCAGGTGCATATTGATCAGTTGGGTATCCAACTACCTGACTTTTTGTGCAAGTAACGAAGTAATTGTAGTTGGTAACAGTGGTGTGTACGTTTGGCCTTTAATGAGCACAAGAGTGCCTCTTGTTTTATACGTACTTCAAAAGTCAGAAATTGGAGCTAGACTAGTCCCTACTGAAAAGATCAACCTGAGAGATGAATGAATTATTCATTGCAAATAAATTAGCATATTAATTTGGCCCTTTTTTCTCTTCTCAAATTATTTGTGAATCTTTCTGATTTCTATGTTTGTTTTATTCATATGTATTACCTGAATAGTTTGGCTGAAAGCTGTTCCTCTGATGGGTTATTCAAGCGCTGTTCACTTGGACTATTTGCTGTTCATTATTTGTGTTCTGTGAATAACTACTTGAACCATATGATATTATTTGCAATCACTGATTGGATGCCTAAATTTGTTCAGAAACAGAAGAATAATGAACAGTGCAAATAGAACACAGTGAATAGAAAGTAACCTTGTCCACAAATGAATAAATATGTATACAGGTGTTAAGAGGGGAAAAAAGCAATTTCCCACTCATTTAAGCTATCAGAAACCTACTAGTGTGAAATTCTGAGAACATCTTGGGTTTTAGCAGTATTTGGTTAGCTCTGATTAATATTATAGATTCTTGTTTTGCAACAGCTTGGCAATAAGTCAGTCACCTTAATGCAATCACACATGTTTAATCTCTCTAATCACACAAATCAGAGACTGTAATAAGCAGACATAGAACCATCAGGTTAGAGGGTATTGCAAGGGTCCTGTAGCCTAACTCCCTGACAAAACACAGGATTTGTTATGTCTAAACCCCCAAAATAGATGGTTATCCAGCCTCCTTTTGAAAGCCTCCAGCAGAGAATCTTCCACAACCTCCCTAGAGCAGTCTGTTCCATTGTCTTGGTGTTCTTACAGTTTGGAAGTTTTTCTGGGATTTAATATAATCGCAAGGAAACACTGAACACACGACTAAAATCCAGAGCCCTTGCAACACTGTACCCACATTCAGTTCATCCACTCATTTTGTAATTAGATTGTGAAAAGCAAGCTGTTTTGTTGGCCTGATCTGGTTTTTTTTAAAGTCCGTGCTATGTGGTGTTCATTTTTCTGTTACCCTGCAGATACTTATAGATTCTCTTTTTCATAGAAGCAATTGCACAGTGACTTAAGCAATAGTTAGCTCTGGTGTAAACAGAGAGACCAACCACATTTTGTAGAAACAACAAATGGTCTGGTAGCACTTTATAGACTAAAAAACCATGTAGATGGTATCATGAGCTTTCGTGGGCACAGCCCACTCTTCAGATGACCAGTCATCTGAAGAAGTGGGCTGTGCCCACGAAAGCTCATGATACCATCTACATGGTTTTTTAGTCTATAAAGTGCTACCAGACCATTTGTTGTTTTTTCTGTACAGACTAACTCGGCTACCCTCTGAAGCTTCTGCACATTTTGTAGGTCTATCTATTGATGCTACCAGTTGGTAAACATGTAAGGAAGGTCACTATTAGTTATGTTTCAGAGTTTTATAAGAACTCCATTGTTCTGAGCCACTTTTCTGCTATGTCATGTCTCTCAGCTCTGCCATGACTTAGTACTCCCTTTTACTGCCCAGGTTTGACTTGACTTAAAAGTAAAATGGTTCAATCTTGAGTGGAAGACCAACTGACCTAATTATTTTTTTAATCACACAGTCTTAACATGAGAATTTTAAGTGTGAAAATTCCATCCAACTTTTCCTTTGTTTGTCTTACCTTGTTTTGCAGGTGGTTCCATAAAGAAATGTTGAAGAAATTTGGTACATAAAAAAAATATTATTTGTATGTATCATTCCATGAAAGCACCCGTTTTTATAAACAAACAATCAAAATTCATCCTGCCTTGAAGGATTTTTTTTAGACTTCATGCAACTTGTGTCTTTCAGTGTTTAATTCATTCAATATTAATATTTGTACCAAACTATGTTTTAATCATATTGAACTCTAAGGTGGAAAAAGAACTGGAGAAAAATACAAAATTGATACAAGATAGAGCTTGAAAATTTTAGAAGGCAGTAGACAATTACAAATAAATAAAATTATTTCATCCATGTCCTAAGTGCTTGGATGGGGCATAATAATTCCTGATAAATAGAAAAAGTGATAGAATCGTGTTAGTAACATTAGACCATAAAACTACAAATAGAAAAACCTATTACCATCAGGAGGAGGAGGTAGCTATTCTGTGATATAATGAGAAAGAGGACTGTGCTGAGCATGATAATTACCTAAGCCAATGTGACTGGCTACAGTTGTTCATTCTTCATTTAGGACCTGAAGATAATCTATCGTGAGACAGGAAAGAGAGTGGGAAAAAAGCCTTAAATTGGAAATGAATGGCAAAGGAACAAAGGCCCATAGACTAAAGAGCAGTGACCTAGTAACTTAGTGGACAAAGCTTAGCCTCAGTATTATCTGGAAGTCCATGCTAAAGCATGGTGTAAAAAGAGTTTGATGGCATCAAATCAGTTCCTAGGGAAAATAAATTGACACAACTTTGTAGATTTGGAGACCAAATTAGCTCTTACCTTACAAAGAGTGGTCTTTCTAGGTCATGGGTTAGGTCAATGGGATGTCATTGTGAAGAGGCTTAACACTGCATCAGCTTACCTCATATTGGCCCCAGGGATGAAAAGGAAAAGCTTTAATGTCAAGTCTTACCACTGCTTTAACCTTCAAGGTCAAACATATTCCACTTCCTCTCATCATCCCAAATCCTCAATTCCAGAATTAAATTACACGGTCAACAGTGATAAGTAAGAGACTGGAAGGAAAAAAAAAAAGTCAAGATCTTGAGGCTTGGAGGTCATCTGAGCACCCGCAACTTAGTATTTGCCATCTCTTAATATTGGATTGATTAAAGAGATTCAGAGGCTATTTTCCCAGCTGTTTAAAATGAGGGGTTTAGTCAACTAAAATAAATGTACTGTAATTTTCTCATCTCAAAAAATTAAAAGATTTTATACATAACAGTATAATCAAGCTTTCCAGTTGAGGTTTTTAACCTCAGCACAGCCATTGATCAGTGAATCTGGTAACAGAAATGTGGTATGTTTGTATACTGTAAGTATCATTTTAGCAAATGTTTGCCTGTTCCAATATCCTTCTTGCACTATAATGATGAGTCACTTAGGACAGCCTGGGATGAATTGCTTTATGTTCTGTATCATAACAAAGCACAGTTAATGGTTGAGCTGATAGGACTTGGAACTAATCCCCATGATAGACAGAACATTTGAAAAGTTTTTCAAGGGGGACAGGAAGGCATCTGAAGCTGTGCTTAAAAAAATACATTATTTCCTCCTCCACTGAAAACACTCTCAGACTTGTTCTTGATCCTAACCTTTATGTAATTAATCAGATCAATGGATCTGTTTATGCTTTTCTTGTTCAGCGAATGGAGAAGTAGAACCATTGATTAGGCAGAGACATCCCAAAAGCATAAAAATATAAATGATGCACACAACACAGAGGAAAGAAGGTCAAGAAGTTGTCCTGTCATAACTCAATGACACAAGGAAACATTATGCAGTTACACAAAAATGCAGTGGGATCAATTCATAAAGTAAAAAAAACAGATGTTTCCCCAAATCCATGTATATTGTCAGTAATAAAACATGAAGATCAAAATCCATCCTAGTCAGATCTATGATAAATACAATTGAATATTGGTGTGAGCCAGAAACTTGAAGGTCTTTTGTTTCCAAAAGAAGAACCAACCACATGTCTATGATTATAGCTGTGTTTTTAAATATTACATTTATATACCACAAAAAGGCAGGTGTTTTGTTTTTCTTAACACTCTTGTATTCTACTCTTATAATGCAGCAATGATATAAAATTCAGAGAAAAGAAATTGCCATCAGCATGTATCTTGCAGTGTTGTTAATGTCAAAACAGTTTTTTTAAACGTACACATAGGTTAAATAAAAAAGTTGCTTTGTGTCTGCTGTTGGAAGTACCAGGTTATAACTGGCAAATGGCATACAATTCTTTTGAATTTTCAGATATCCCATGCAAGTGCCTAGAGATTCTAAGGGACAGATTGATAATCAAAGATTTATAATGCCACTTTTTCCACCAGCATGACATTCTCAGTCATTCATGTATATTTTGTACATGGGTATTAATATGCTCCACTGGTTATCATTGTTCCACTAAGTTTTACTGGAACAATAAAGGATATCAATATCCTCATTTAATACTAGATCCTGATCTTAATATTTAAACTTCTAGCATTTCTATACAAGCACTGATAAAATTTATCACTATTTGTCTGCCTTCATATAAACTCATTTGACTCAGTCTCTTCAGTTCCTGCCTGTTTTTTATTATCTTCTATTCTTTTCTCTTCACTCGGATACAGAGCAGTGGTCACCAACCAGTAGATCAGGATCTTCTGGTAAATCCTGGAGCCATTGACAGGGGATCCTGACTGGCTTGGCCAGGAAGCTATCAAATGCAGGTACTTAGGCTGCCCCTCTCTACACTGCTGTGTTTCTTCTGTCCTCTGTCTCCTGGGGGCCTCCTGCTTGCTGTGCAGGGTGGGGGAGACTGAGGAGTGGGATGCTGAAATGTTAGAGTGTCCCCCTTTTTTAAATAACTAACAATATCATCCAAAGCCCAAGATTTGGTGGTGATGGGGGACTTCAACTATCCAGATATATGTTGGGAAAATAAAACAGTGGGGCACAGACTATCCAATAAGTTCTTGGACTGCAATGGAGACAACTTTTTATTTCAGAAGATTGAAAAAGCTACCGGGGGGAAGCTGTTCTAGGTTTGATCCTAACAAATAGGGAGGAACTGGTTGAGAATTTGGAATTGGAAGGCAGCTTGGGTGAAAGTGATCATGAAATCATAGACTTCACAATTCTAAGCAAGGGCAGAAGGGAGAACAGCAAAATAGAGACAATGGATTTCAGGAAGGCAGATTTTGGTAAGCTCAAAGAGCTGATATGTAAGGTCCCATAGGAATCAAGACTGAGGGGAAAAACAGCTGAGGAGAGTTGGCAGTTTTTCAAAGGGACATTATTAAGGGCCCCAAAGCAAGCTATTCTGCTGCGTCGGAAAGATAGAAAATATGGCAAAAGACCGCCTTGGCTTAACCACAAGATCTTGCATGATCTAAAAATAAAAAAGGAGTCATATAAAAAATGGAAAGTAGGACAAATTACAAAGGATGAATGTAGGCAAACAACACAAGAATTCAGGGGCAAGATTAGAAAGGCAAAGGCACAAAATGAGCTCAAACTAGCTACAGGAATAAAGGGAAACAAGAAGACTTTTTATAAATACAGTAGAAGCAAGAGGAAGACCAAAGACAGGGTAGGCCCACTGGTCAGTGGGGAGGGAGAAACAGTAATAGGAAACTTGGAAATGGCAGAGATGCTTAATGACTTCTTTGTTTTGGTCTTCACCGAGGAGTCTGAAGGAATGCCTAACATAGTGAATGCTAGTGGGAAGGGGGTAGGTTTAGAAGATAAAATAAAAAAAGAACAAGTTAAAAATCACCTAGAAAAGTTAGATGCCTGCAAGTCACCAGGGCCTGATGAAATGCATCCTAGAATACTCAAGGAGCTGATAGAGGAGGTATCTGAGCCTCTAGCTATCATCTTTGGAAAATCATGGGAGACAGGAGAGATTCCAGAAGACTGGAAAAGAGCAAATATAGTGCTTATTTATAAAAAGGGAAATAAGAACAACCCAGGAAACTACAGACCAGTTATTTTAATTCTGTGCCAGGGAAGATAATGGAGCAAGTAATTAAGGAAATCATCTGTAAACACTTGGAAGGTGGCAAGGTGATAGGAAACAGCCAGCATGGATTTGTAAAGAACAAATCATGTCAAACCAATCTGATAGCTTTCTTTGATAGGATAACGAGTCTTGTGGATAAGGGAGAAGTGGTGGATGTGGTATACCTAGACTTTAGTAAGGCATTTGATACGGTCTCGCACGATAGTCTTATCAATAAACTAGGCAAATACAACTTAGATGAGGCTACTATAAGGTGGGTGCATAACTGGCTGGATAACCGTACTCAGAGAGTAGTTATTAATGGTTCACAATCCTGCTGGAAAGATATAACAAGTGGGGTTCCGCAGTGGTCTGTTTTGGGACTGGCTCTGTTCAATATCTTCATCAACGATTTAGATATTGGCATAGAAAGTATGCTTATTAAGTTTGCAGATGATACCAAGCTAGAAGGGGTTGCAACTGCTTTGGAGGATAGGGTCATAATTCAAAATGATCTGGACAAATTGGAAAAATGGTCTGAGGTAAACAGGATGAAGTTTAATAAAGACAAATGCAAAGTGCTCCAGTTAGGAAGGAACAATCACTTTCACACATACAGAATGGGAAATGACTGTCTAGGAAGGAGTATGGCAGAAAGGGATCTAGGGGTTATAGTGGACCACAAGCTGAATATGAGTCAGCAGTGTGATGCTGTTGCAAAAAAAGCCAACATGATTCTGGGATGCATTAGCAGGTGTGTTGTGAGCAAGACATGAGAAGTCATTCTTCCGCTCTACTCTGCGCTAGTTAGGCCTCAGATGAAGTATTGTGTCCAGTTCTGGGCACCACATTCAAGAAAGATGTGGAGAAATTGGAGAGGGTCCAGAGAAGAGCAACAAGAATGATTAAAGGTCTAGAGAACGTGACCTACGAAGGAAGGTGGAAAGAATTGTGTTTGTTTAGTTTAGAAAAGAGAAGATTGAGTGGGGACATGATATCAGTTTTCAGGTATCTAAAAGGGTGTCACAAGGAGGAGGGAGAAAACTTGTTCATCTTGGCCTCTGAGGATAGAACAAGAAGCAATGGGCTTAAACTGCAGCAAGGGAGGTTTAGTTTGGACATTAGGAAAAAGTTCCTAACTGTCAGAGTAGTCAAACACTGGAATAAATTGCCCAGGAAGGTTGTGGAATCTCCGTCTCTGGAGATATTTAAGAGTAGGTTAGATAAATGTCTAGCAGGGATGGTGTAGACAGTATTTGGTCCTGCCATGAGGGCAGGGGACTGGACTCAATGACCTCTCGAGGTCCCTTCCAGTCCTAGTATCTATGATTCTATGATTCCCCTACACCTGTATCCCATTGGCATAGAATGAGCAGAGTGGGGCCTCAGAGAAGGGGTGGGGCAGGGACAGAGTCTCAGGGAAGGAGGTGGGGCAAGGGTGTTTGAGTTTGAGGTAGATCCTGGATTGACTTAAATTCAAAAAGTGATCTAAATTTTGGACCTAAAAAGGTTGGAGACCACTGATACGATGGTTGGAGACCAGAGATATAGATATGTCCCTTTAAAAAAAATCTCCCAGAAGGGATGCCTGTCAAAACCATGTGCGCTTTTGCTTCTGTAGGCATTCCCATAGTTTAAAAACTCCTTTACAAATCTTTTAGTTTTACGTGCCAGCAATGTGGTTCCATTTTGGTTTAGGAGGAGTCTGGGTTTTACTTTCTTTCCCAGTAGCCTAAATTTGCCTGGAAGAACCTCTCTCCTGCCTTTCCCTATTACATGTGCCATGTACCATGACTATTGACTCCTCTCCAGCACCATACATAATTCTGTCTGGGTGTATCAGAAGGTCTACAACCTTTGCACCCAGCAGGCAATTCATCAATAGTTACTTCAGTCCTCTCAGGCCCAACTATTTATATGTCTAATTTAATTCCCTGTTACTATTACTTGTTTCTTCCTAAAAAAGGAATTATCCAAAATCTCCTCCCCCATAGGGGTATCTTTACTGCAAAAGAATACCATGACATCTGAAATAAAATACTGAAGATTAAAAATGCACATTTGTTATACATTTACAATTACTTTAAAATGTAATTAAAATACGTTTTAAAAGAAAATGTGACACTGAATGGGGATGAATGAAAAAAAAAAAAAAGGTTATTTCTCTACTCCAAAAGTTGGTTTTAAAAAGCTTCAGTGTTCAGATGTAATTTTGAAACCAACTTGTCATTATTCTGGAGATTTTTGTTGTTGTTGTGTTTGCCTTAATTTTATTGTTCTGACATTTTAGTTTCCAAAAGACTGAAAATTCAGGAATTCTGAATGCAGTATCTCATTGCAGTGGAATGCCTTCTTATGAATGCTTACTGCATTATGGACTTGATAAGAAGTTGTTGGGGTTTTTTTTTTTGTTTGTTTATTTAGCACACTGAAAAGAAAGCCATATAGAAAAACCATGATGATACATTTACCTGATGGACTGTTAAACTTTAATAAATTCTTATGAATTTATTTTATTTTTTAGCAAATCAAAATATATATTGCAATGTAGTGGTGCTTTCTTCATAATGATTTTTCCCCCTCTGGGAGCATGCTTTTAAGTGTTCACTGCTGCAGAAAGATGTATTTTCCCCCATTCTGAAAAGCACTGCATTTTTTGGCTCATGAACAATGAGGGCATTTGTCACAGCCAAACCATCTTAGACTTTGCTTTACTTCTCCAGCATATTCCAAAAGGATGCTGCTATGCACTACACAGCAGGATTTCAACTCCAAGTGCATGGTAAACAATTAAGCTTCATTTACATTTTACAATTAGGTTTCACTTACATTTTACTGTGATTTTAACATGCATCAAAGACTTTATTTCATATCTTTACTAAATGCACAAACCGTGAATTTCAGCATTCCCTATTTTTGACATGTTATTCCACATGCTAAATGTCAGTAGTCTTCACTTGGTTGAACAAAGCCTAAGAATTATACAAGAGTGAGTCCAGATTGAAATGAAATGACTCTGAAATCTAAAAGCTAAGCTAAATCATTTACAACAGCTTCATAAAAGGCTGAGAGATGAAATGCAAATATGTTTAACCCATGTCCTGCACTATAAAGGTCTCTGATGGTAGATTTTTGAACATCTGTCATTTTATTAGAGCACAGAAGATAACCATCAACTGGAAATCAATAAGTAGTGCTGGCTTCCAATTTTTAAAAGTTGGGTAAATTAAGGAGGTAAATAAATAGGGAATTTCACATCTACATAAAAGATGTAATTTTCACTAAGCAGTAAAAATAATTTCTTTTAATCTTCCATTGTAATTTCAGGATCTATTAGTCAGAGGGACAGACTAGCAAGTAAGTTTTCCTTTTAAATTTTGGAAAACAATAATCTATTGAATACATATCAGCTGCTTCCATCTAAGATTTTTTTCCTTCCCCCAGCTGATTTCCATTTTGTATATTTGGGAGTTTTTTCTTCATAAATCTCCAATTCTTCAATTTCTCAAAATGGAACTAATCTGAAAGTTCACATGGCAAAAGCTATCAATTAAAGTTTATGTGCAGAGTTGTGATGTTATGGATTTGTTCTCCTGGGCACTGACATTTGTGTCATCATTTTGTGATGCAAATATATCTGGGCTTGTTTACACTACTGAGAAGATTGATGCTGCTGCAACTGATCTTCCAGGATTCAAATTAGCAGGTGTAGGGAAGATCTGCTAATTCAATCTGAGAGGGTGCTTCCGTTGGTGCCAGTAGTCCTGCTCCTCACAAGGAGTAAGGGAAGTTGATGGGAGTGTGTGTGCTCAATTGACCTCTCACTGTGTGGATGGCGCCCATGCATAATTTAAGATAATTACATAGCTGGAGTCGAAGTAACGTAGCTGGAGTTGCGTATCATAAGTCGACCTTCCCCTTTAGTATAGGCCAGGTGTCCAGAAACTGCTGTTAAGAATAAGGAGCTATGGTGATAAAAACACCATAAGAGGCCCAAATTTAATGTATACTCCAAATTTAAAAATAGAGTAAGAGGAGCAAAAAAGTGCCACCTTGACTAAAAGTAAAAGAAGTGGTTAAAGGCAGAAAGGCATCCTTTCAAAAACTGGAAGGTAAATTCCACTGAGGACAATAGAAAGGAGCACAGATTCTAGCAAGTCAAGTGTAAAAATATAATTAGGAAGGCCATATAAGAATTTGAATACTGACTAGCTAAAGAGTCAACAACTCACAGCAAAATAAATACTTTTTTAAAGCACTTCTGAATCAGGAATCCTACCATACAATCAATAGGGCCACTGGACAACCCAGATACTAAAGAAGCACTCATGGATGATAAGGCCACTGCAGAGAAGCTAAATTAATTCTTTGCATCACTCTTTACTGCAGAGGATGTGAGAGAGGTTCCTACACTTGAAGCATTCTTTTAAAGTGACAAATTTGAGAAACTTTCCCAGATTGAGGTATCATTAAAGGAGGTTTTGGAACAAATGGATAAATTGAACAGTAATAAGTCACTAAGACCAGATGGTATTCATTCAAGAGTTTTGAAGACACTCAAATATGACATTTCAAAACTACTAAGTGTGGTATGGACCTACCACTTAAATCAGCTTCTGTATCAGATGACTGGGGGATAGCCATTTGGAGCCATTTTTTAAAAAGAGGCTCCAGAATAGTTCCTTGCAATTACAGGCTGGTAAGCCTGACTTCAGTACTGGGCAAACAGGATGAAACTATAGTAAATAACAGAATTATCAGACATATAGAAGAACATGATTGATGGAAGAGTTAACAGTGTATTTGGTGAGGCATGATATATGTATAAAACAAGAAGCATAAATTAGCTGTTACCACTAAAGAAATAGCTCTTGGCGTCATCAATCATCATACTTCTTCACACAACATACAGTCAAGTTGTGGAATTCATTCCCTGGGGCTGTTGTGAGGGCTAGAACTGTAACTGGGTTCAAATAAAAATTAGGTAAGTTCATAGAGAATAGGTCCATTAATAGCTATTACCCAAGATGTTCAGGGATGCAAGCAGGGTCCCTAGCCTCTGACTGCCAAAAATGGCAATGGATCACTATATGCCTGTCTGTTTTGTTCAGTCCCTCTGAAGCACCTGGCATTTGCCAGAGTCAGAAAACAGGATATTGGGCCAGATAGACCATTGGTGTGACCCAGTATGGATGTTCTTTTCTTATCTCAGTGTTCTGTTCCTGGCTGTAGACCCTCAGACAAATCATTTCATTTTCTGTTTCAGTTTATCCTTCTTTAAAATGCATCTGTAAAGCTTAGAGAGATGGCTCACTTAAATTGTCAGAGCTATTTGTTCCTATTTGTGTGAATATTATCATAATTTCTCAGCTCAGCCTCCTTAGCAAGTATCCTGGAAAAAGTCCCATGTAAAAGATAATCACAAGACAGACTAGGGCAAGATCCAGCAACATGGTATGTCCCCTTACATTTTCAGGCTCCATTTGTTATCTTGAGAGAGGTCCTATTCAAGCAACATCTGAAAGCTTTAATTTGCCATGGAGCAATGGCAGATGTTTCTCTGATAAACTCCATAAAAGAGTACTATCAAATGTAGAAGCTGTCAATCAAAGCTATGTTCCTCTGCAATGTGCAGTTATTCCTACTTTCTATGCAGTGTTTGCCAGAGTATCTGTTAAGACATCTCAACATCCAGAAGTAGCTTTCATAAATGGTGTGCCAGACTGGAAGAAGTTGGAGCTTAAACTAAGGATACATAAGACAACAGAGGATCATGTGAACTATGACTAAGGGTTTGCCTATACGAGCAAGCTTACAGTGGCATAACTGTGCCAATGTAGCTGGGCTACTGTAAAATTGCTTGCATAGCCACTCTCCCATTGATGTAATAAAACTACTCCCTACGTGGATGGAAGCGATATCAGTGCAAGAAGCTCTCCTGTCAATATTGCACTACCCATACTGATACTTCCATGGCTATGTCTAGATTATGCTGAAGTGTCGAAAGAGGATATGCAAATTCTGCGGGAATTTACATCTCTTCTTCTGATCTCACTTTCGAAAGTGAAAGTAGTCTGGATGCATTTTTTTCGGCAAACCCCCACCCCTTTTTCAAAAAGCCGCTTTCCTCAAAAAATTAGGTTTACACAGTCTTTTCAAAAAAGGGGGGGAGGGCTGCCGAAAAAACTGCATCCAGACTCCTTTCACTTTCGAAAGCGAGATCAGAAGAAGAGATGTAAATTCCCACAGAATTTGCATATCCTCTTTCGACATTTTAGCGTAGTCTAGATGAGCCCTATCAGTACAACTTATGTCATTCAAAGGGTTTTTCCCCACCTTTGAGCAACATAAGGTATGCTGACAAAAGTGGTAGTATTGACAAATCCCAAGTTTGAAGTATACTGCACAACCATCAGGAATTGTGTGACTACTGATGAAAAGCTGCAGCAGGAAAGTGAAGATGAGAAACACCACTGGCACTTATTTGCAGCAACTTCAACACGAGACACTATTTCTTTGTGAGGAAAAACTGTCATTTAGAGTGGATGTTGAATATTTGGGGAGACATATGGAATGGAAACTTCCTGGGAGTGACTGAGTTATTGTCAAAGTATGAGCCTGATTTTTGGCAGATCATTTGGATAAGGTAAATACAGGTGCATTCTATTAGTAAGGACACCCAAAATGAGTTCATTCAACTCATGTGTCAAAAAAATAAGCAGCAAATTCTGGTGGAAGTGAAAACTGCAAAATATTATGCATAGTTGTGCATAGTAGCTCAACTGTATACCAGATTATTCTCATATGGGAGAAGTATTTCTAATTACCTGGCATGCAAAAACGGATGAAGAAGCAGACTGCAGCTTTTAAACAACCTTTTCTTACATTATTGACTATCAAAGCCAGAATCTGAGCTGAACTAGATTAAATTGTTTTGAGCCCATTAGAATACATAGCACTTAGGCTGCAGAGTACAATGTTATGACAATGGCTCAAACGTAAGTGGCAAGCACTAGAGTTTGCAGGCTTGAACTGGCTGATTTCTGCTGCTGCGTCCCACAAGTCCAGAAATTTATTTGGACTGCTGCAAAGATCAGGTACAGCTCATGCCTGCAGAGGAAGGAGGTACAGGGAGGGCCACCCAGTGGGGTGGGGCGGGGCCGAGGTGCTCCATGAGTGCCACCATGAGTCACTTATGGCAAAAGATAGTATATGTTATTTGCTGGATCTATTAAAAGGTGGGATAGTTTTAAAAATCATATGTATATTTCCCTGAAACCCATGTTTGAAACTAGATGGGAGCCATGTGTATATGCTGTAAAATCTGTTCATCATCAAGAACTCCAGATTTGTGAGGCAGTGTAGGTGCTACATGACTTAACCTCTAAAAGTATGCTTTGTTCGCAGACAAAATCATTGCTAGAGAAATCATTAGTTAGACTTTCATAGTAGCTCTCACTATGTGGCCCAAGACAATGAAAGAAATTAGCATGATCAAAAGCCAGTTTCAGGGAAATTATATGGGCCTTAGCATGACGAACAGATTTTAGATTGAATATTTTGGGTTTTTTTAAAGATATGCTCTGGGAAATATATGGAGGATGTTCTTGGGCCTGTTATACACGATGTCATACTAGATCACAATGGATCTTTCTGGCCTTTGAGTCTATGAAACACCAACAGCAGCAATCTTCCAGGAGTGTAGTCAGGCAGTTTTGATATAGGTTTTGAGAAATGGCTCATGAATTGGATGTAGAATCAAAATGTCCTCATTCATGGAGACAGAAAACATTATCTGAAGACAAAGAAACTGACAGTGAAATGGATACAAAGGAAAGGTTCAGAATTAATTTTGTTAATTCACTTTTGGACATTGTTATTACTGCAGTGTTTTAGCCATATTGGTCCCAGCTTACTATAGAAAAAAAGCTGGGCGAAGTCATATCATTTATGGGACCAACTTCTAAAAGAATCTTTTCTTACATTACTATCAAAGCCAGTATCAGGGCTGAACTAGATGAACTATTTTGAGCTGAATTAAATAAAAACTGTTTTGGGACTTAGACTGCAGAGCTTTTCTCCAAACCTGAGAAGAGTTCTGTAATTGTCATTACAGTCATTCACAGAAGATCTTCAGGTATTTGTAACTATGGTGGTTTCTTGCATGCATTTTCAAAACTGAATGAGGACTCTAGAAAAGGCATGTATAAGGAAGAGAAGCAGACTTATCAGCTGACATACTGGATGAAGTTGTGACATTAAAACATATTTTGAACATTGATGAACCAAAAACTCATGAGATTCGGAACTGTTTCAGAAAGAACAAACTCCACTTGTAAGACAGTCTGTTCTCCTATCTTCATCCTTTTACAAAGATCAATTTCAGACAATGTCAGCCTCGTGTAGTATCATTGAAAGCCTCATAATTTACTGATCATCATCATCACTGTCCTGGTAAAATATGTGTAATAGAGACATGTGAAGAGTCATACAACAATTCCCCAAAGATGAAAGGATAGATGATACCTCAGCTAGCAAGTGTTGGCTATCCTTTGGCAGGAAAGAGCATATGGGTGAAACCTATGTTTTGACAAAATAAACAGTTGGGGGTTCTCAGACACATAGACTTTGTCACCTGAACTTTAACTGGAGATGAGTCTCAAAGAAGAAAAAATATAAGAATGGGGATCCCATATTCCCAGTGATCCTTCCTTTTCTCTCTACTCTTGGCAGCTGCAACATCTGAGGAGTGGAGCAACAGCTTTGAACTGAGGAGGGATCATGTCTGTTCTAGTACGTGGTGCGAGAGACTCTTGCTTTAAATTCACTAAGCTGGTTAAATTAGGTATTAGTTGCATTTTACTTTTTAGTTCTATGTAACCAATTGTGACTTTTAACTAATAACTTGTAGCCACGTAATCCTTCAGTTGTTAATAAACTTGTTTTTATCTAAATCAGTGTGTTGGATTGAAGTGTGTGGGAAACTTCATTTGAGATACCAGGATTTGTGCATGTACATTTCTATTAATAAAATGACAGACTGTGCATGAGCTTGTGTTGTTCAGGAGAGGGCCGGGCAATACAAGACTCACATTTCTGGAGGAAAGTTTGGGATTGATGGCTTTACTCTGTCAGAGCATTCAGACACAAAAGGTGGGGACAATTAACATGCTGGTGGCTGTGTCTGAGTAGACCAGGAGTCATTGCTGTTACCTCAAAGTAGTGTAAAAGGTATCCCAGGCAGGAGAACTAAGAGGGATACGCACTTGTTCAACAGTCCAGCCTGTGTCCTGAGTAGTGTCACTCAGCAATATTGCACATATTTAGAATTCCTATTACTGTGGTTTTAACTGACATGCTTTCCAAGTTAAAGCGCGTAAAGATTTATGGTCTCAAATGTGAGAGAGGAGATTTGGTGCTTTAGCCCTATTGCCTATTGAAAATCAAGTTGGAAAATAGTTGGACTTCACAGAATGGATAGATACTTTTACAAGCACAAAGGCAAGTGTGTTGTAGTGATTTTACCTGCATACAGGAAGAACTTTATATACATTTTAACTTAAGAAGGCCAGTCCATGCTAGGGACTGATTTCTGGTTTAACTCATCTGTTGTATGTAGTTGGAACCTGCAGTGCTTTGTACTTTAACTTATTCAGTATTTTGTTTCCATGGGCATATAATTTCAGCAGCTACCATCATCTGTCAGGATTTCAAGAACATTTAAAAAGCATAAGGCAAGTGGGAAGCCAGGCAGTCACTTCTTTATCATATTGCATTGAAAGGAGCTTAGCTTTAACTACTGCTTACTTGTAGTTATTAGAACCAACATCTCTATTTGTGGTGATGCCAATTGAAAAACACATGGAATTTTGTTTTGTCAACCCACAGTTGTTTTTGATGCATGGTGTTTTACTGATTGACTTATTTTGTGAATTTGTGCCTTCATAATTGCTGAGTAGTTCTTAGAAGAGGTTTTTACTGTTTCAAGTATTTCCATAGCATTGGCTGAGAATAAAAACACTGGTGTTTGGATTGCTATCTAAGCAGATTCCACTTGGAGGTCTTAAGAGTAAGCATAATATAACACTGCTCTACAGCCAAAATGCTTCTGAAATAAATGTAGTCAAACTTTACTAATTCTGGGTCACTGAGAATGCAAATGATGCTTAAAATTGTTGATTGGCTCTAGTTTTCAAGATATGCTATTGGGTCAGTATATACGACCCTTGACTTGGGAATGGCAGAGGATAAGTGAGTTATAAAGGGAAGGGATCTCAATTTAAACCAGAAATGACTAAAATACATCTTTGACTGGATCTATGAATAAATCTATGACTGGGTTTGGGCAGTACTTGCTTTTTAGGTAAAACAAGGAATGATGCAATCTGAAGCTGGTATTGCGTCATACATGATATGAATTGCATCATGTTATTCCTACAAGTCATGGATGATGCAATCATAACGAAGCTTACATCACTCTGCTGAACAAATTGCCCTATATCAGCTCTGGAAATCATACAGTGTCATGCTCTCTTATTTGTCAGTGTTTGATTTTGCAAAGGGACACATTTCTGTTTAGCCAAAGTGAGCAGAGATGCCTCGTACTTGTGTGAACAGTGAAGATAACTTCTGCTATGTTTGTGGTGAAGTGACTTTTGCATCACAAAAGCGCAATATAACCACTATGGTTAAGAAAGCCTATCACCTTTATTTTGGCTGCAAAATTGGAGATCAGGACAAGAGGTGGGCCCCACACATATGCTGCAACACTTGTGCAACAAATCTTTGCCTGTGGTTGAACAGGAAAAGGAAATCTATGCCTTTTGCAGTGCCAATGATTTGGAGAGAGCCAACAGATCATACCAGCAATTGTTACTTCTGCATGGTGCCTCCAGTTGGGAAAGGTGTGTCAAAGAAGAAAAAGTGGACTGTGCATTATCCAAACATTCCATCAGCTATACGCCCAGTACCCCACGGAGAAGGACTGCTGGTTCCTGATGCACCAGAATCACAAAGTACTGCTGTTTTCTCTGTGAATGGGATAGTTGTGCAAGAGATTCCCACTACATCAAGATAGATTGGCCACTCCGACAGTCATTGGAGCCTGGGAGGAAAAGTGTTCAGCATCCACCACTTGTTGAATCAAGGAAGATTTTGTTACCACCCTTACACATCAAGCTGGGTCTGATGAAGAACTTTGTCAAGGCCATGGACAAAACACAAGCAGCTTTCAAGTACCTCCGTGGAAAATTTCCAAGGTTAAGTGAAGCTAAGATAAAGGAAGGTGTCTTTGTCGGTCCTCAGATTCGTGAACTTCTTCGAGATGATGCATTTGACCATGCACTGCGTGGCAAGGAAAAGACGGCATGGAAAGCCTTCCAGTTAGCGGCAATAAATTTTCTCGGAAACAACAAGGCAGACAACTACAGGTTGTTGGTGGAAAAACCTCCTCAAGGCATACAAAAGCCTTGGTTGCAACATGTCACTAAAGATACATTTTTTGCACTCTCATCTAGATTTTTTTCCACCGAACTGCAGAGCAGTGAGCGACGAGCACGGCGAGCGATTTCACTAGGACATTGCAACAATGGAGAAACACTATCAGGGCAAATGGAGCCCATCAATGCTTGCAGACTATTGTTGGACAGTGATAAGAGATGCTCCATTTAATGAATACAAGAGACAAGCCAAGAAGCGCCGAGTAGACACTGAATAGGACTAAACTATGTACATAATAGTTTTTTGCCTTTTGTTTCATAACAAATTTTATTTATATAACCCTTTTGCTGATTTTTAAAGTGTTACATAAACAGGACAGGTGAAATATTATCATGTAAAGCAACCATAAACACATGAAAAGACCTAGGCTTACAATTTATGATTAAAACTCTACTATCTACACAATATACATAGACGTAAAATGTAAAAACTTAAATATCTTGGAAACAGTAGCCAATCAGTTGTTTTAATTGTCATATTTGAATTCAGCACATCAAAATACATAATAAATAGCACATTTTATCTCTGAAGCAGACGACTTCTAAAAAATTGTAGATCAGTGTAATTTAACATTTCTTGTTGACATGCTTTACACCTTGCATTGGCATTTGGTGTTATCAGCAGAAATAAGTGATAGTTTATACATTTCACCTAATTTATCTCCCTTGCCTTTTAGTGTTATAGATATAATAGAAAGAAGGATGTCAAGACTGCTAGCATTTCATTCTGTTTTCATTTTGGATTTTATTTTTTGCAAGCCTGACAGGTAAAATTATGCTTAAAACATTAGTGGATGGGAGAATCTTCACTGCAGAAGAATTAGAAACCACAGAAAATACTGCCACCATAGCCAAATTTTATTTGTTCAAAATCAGAAAATTGAAGGTTTTTTCAAGGTCTATCTAGCTCTTGGACTCCTGGAAAGTTGTTTAAGAAGTAACAACAGCCTGATGTCCCACTTGCACCCCAGCAATGAGACCTTAGAACTTGTCCTGAACAGGAAACATGGCTTTAGCAAACGTTCTGAACTGATTAGCTTGGCAGTAGTGCTTAAATTTGGTGCACGGGATTATACCATGCCTTAGTAAGGACTTTGTACAGTCAGAATAAATGTATTGTTGTGCAATCAAACTCCACCTAATCCTTTGGATAAAGCAAACAAGCCACAGATCAACAGATAACCACGTGTTTATGAAAGTAGCAATAGCAACTTGGGATAATTTGAAAAGCTAAGCCTGTACACTTCACTTCTAATGCTCATGAGAGATAATATAGAATTTCACCCCACTAAAAGCCTGGAAAGCTGAGACATTTGGGAATTTAAAGGTACATCAGAATTTGGCCAGAGACAATGAAGTTTAATAATTTAATGAAAAGTCACCCTGTATTGAGACCTTTTAACCAACTCCTACAAAAAAAGCAAACCTAAGCAGAAAATGGATGAAATTGGTATGGGAGGGGAAACCCATCTTAGAGCCATGAAACATGAAGGCTTTCTTTCCACTCCGTTCTAAAAAAGATCTAGCTATTAGTTATAGAAAATAACTGTATTCATGAGAAGCTGATATAAGGATAGTGTCCTAAAAATGAGAAATAGGAGGACATATGGAACAACGATCCCCATACCTTAATAAATACAATAATGGAAAACAAATAAAATTATTTGTAAATGGTAGCTAACTCCACTAAAATTAAGTTAATTGAACAAATCTGAAAGAGGCTATAATGAAATGGGAGGATTTATCCATATATGGTGAATATGCTTAAAAGCAAAGACATTTTGAACTGCTATTGGACACACTGCAAGGGAAATAATTCAGTCTCCACTGTCAGATAACTCCTTAGTATTTTAATTACATTATCATAATGAAAACTCTGACTTATAAAAGCCTTATGGAACTGATCTTTCCTCTCTTAGTTGCTGTTAGAATTACCATAGCAAGGTGATGGAAAAGGAGTGACTCACCTAAAACTATTGACTGATATACAAACGTGTGGAAAGTTCTAGAACTAGTTCAAGTCAGATTTCTACAGACATGAAGGAAAAATAGACAACTGCGTAGAGGTCTGGTGGAACTTCAGAGGATTTGCTGCAAGAGGGTCATTACTGACCACCAAGACTGATAATTTAAGAGCTTTTCTGCATATTAAGGAAGAGAGAAACCCCATTCAACAAGAGCCAAGCTGAACTCAAAATTAAGATCAGAATTATAGAAAAAAAGGAAAAAAATCTTAACATATGATAGTTTTGATAAGTTAACTAATAAACAGGCTATGCATTTCAATGCAAGAAAAACAGAAAATTGGACCTAAACCTGAGTAGACTTTAACTGACACAACCAATTGTCAAGGCTGAAGAAGATGAAGACAGCATTGAGCATAATGTATGTTCAATAACAAAAAGTTAAGAAAGCAAATGGTAGCAGGTCTTATCAATGTACATGGGCCAGTTCATAACTGTGCATACACTTGGGCTGTGTCTACACTGCAGCGCTATTTCAGGATACCTCCGGTATCCTGAAATCAGGGCTGTCCTTAGGCATATGTGGAGTATGCAGTCATGTAGGGCACCGCACTTTCTGGGGCACCACTCTGCCGGCCCAGGATGGAGGGGAAGCATAGGCTTGCGCTCTGCACCGGAGCCAGTAGGGGCACTGCCAGCACTTACGGCCCCGCCAGAAGACCCCACCAGGCCGAGGGACTCCGGTGAGGAGGCTGGCAAGCTGACCCCGGCTGGAGAAGGGAAGCTGTCAGCCCGGCCGGCAGCGTCGGGAGGAGCCGTGGCTGCGCCGGGGGTGGGATCATGCACAGCGAGCCAGAGGGGGAGAGGTCACGCACGGCTTGGCGTTGCAGCACCATTTTTAAAAATGGCCAATCTGCGCCTCGGAAGGAGACGTGCCGAGTGGGGCGTGGGGGAGCAGAGTCTCGCTAGGGCGGGACCGGCCGTGTTGTGATGGGCCGGGGCTGCGAGCGCTGAGCAGCCCAGCTCCGGCTCGGGCTCTGGCACGTGGTCTGGAGCCTGGGCTGCAGGGACTTCTGGGGCCCGATCGCAGCAGACTCCAGCCCTGCAAACGGGAAGGCAGAAGGTAGGTGAGGGAAGGGGGAAAATAGGGGGAACGGGTGGGAGAGGAAGGTGCTTGTGCTGATGGGAGGGGGGCAGATCAGGAGGAGAAGAAAGGGGAAGGCACCAAGGGAGGCGTGGAGGAGAGACTAATGCCAAGGGGGGGCAAGTGGAGACAATGAGGAAAAAGGCAGGAGGGGAGGTGTCAGTGGGAGGGGGGGAAAGGGTGATGCTGGGAGAGGAGAGGAGAGGAGAGGGGAAGGGCATTGGGGGCTAGAGGGGGTGAGGGAGAGGTGCTGGGAGAAGACTTGAAAGAAGGGGTGGGGATGGAGCAAGTCATGTGTGAGGACACAGAGGGGCGTGAGGGGAACGGGGGCAGAGAGTGGTGAGGGGGTGGGCATGAGGGAAAAAGAGGGCAAAGGGGGCAGGGGCAGTAAGGGAAGGGGGAGGTACCAGGAGGGTGCAGGGGTAAGGGAAGGTGCAGGTGCCAGGGGATTCTGGGGGTGAAGCAGAAGGGCAGACACCTGCAGGGGAGGGACCAGCACCAGAGGAGAGAGGCAGGGGAAGTGTGTAGAGGGAGGTGTTAGGAGAGGGGATGAGGAGGGTGATCACATGATCAGAGTGGGGCTACTGGAGGATTGGGCACAGGGGGGAGAGAAGGGCTGGTGGAGTGGGGCAGGTCTCAGGAAGGCTGAGGGCATTGAGAAGGGCAGGAGTCAGGACAGCAGAGGAGGGTGAGGGGCTGGGGGGCAGCAGGCACCAGGGGAGCTGATGGAGCAAGGGGAGGAGACATGGCAGCAGAGGGAAAGGGTAGAGGTTTACAAGATATTTATTAATAACTTGGGTGCCACAGTGGCACATCCAAACAAGCCACATGAACTCAGTACGGGTGTACAACACAACATTCATTTTTCTCATGGGAGGAAACTCTTAGAGGGAACACTTCCCCCAGCCTCTCCACCACCCCCCCCCCCAAGTTAATGTCACACACATTGGGTTAATGCAATTGCAGGATAGTTTCATGAGGGGGGTTTGGTGGGGGCCAAACTAATCCCTATTGGTAGGAGGATGGTGGGAAAAGTCCTTGGGGAGGGGGGGGGTCACATGACACCTTTTACTTTTGGTCATGTGTCCATCTTACCCCAAGAGTGTTGCCTCCAGAGGCGTGGCTAACGGGGGTCAGGGGTGTGGCTAATGGGGGTCAAAGTACATTTAAAAAAAATTCTTTGGGTGCACATCCTAATGAAATGTGCTGCGCACGCTTATGACGGGAAGCAGTGGAGCATGTAACAGCAGGGCTGGGTCCTAGAGAGAGCTGAATGCACTGCCTGCAGCACAGTCTGAGGGAGGGGATTGGCTGCTGGGGTCTCTGGAACGGGGAGGGGGGGAAGGATGGAAGAGCAAGTCAGGCATATGGGCACCAGTTTAATAATTTCACGTAGGGCACCATAAATCCTAACGACGACCCTGCCTGAAATAGTTATTCTGCATCTTTTGAGTGCACCTGTAATTTTGAAATATAACAGGCTCTCTATTTTGATGTCCCTGTAAACCTCATTCCACAAAGAGTAAGGGATGTTTCAAAATAGCGCTTTATTTCAAAATAAGTGCTGTGTAGACAGTGCCAAATTTTGAAATAAGCTATTAGAAATAAGATCAAAATAAGTTACACAATTTGTATCTTATTTTGACCTATGGTGCAGTGTAGATGCACCCTAAGTATCTCTACTTAAGCTACCAAATAGATCTAATAAACACAATTAAATAAAATAGAAAAGATTTCCTTTGCTGTTTGGGATAAAAAGTAGAGATGTTTGACTGCAAGCAAGCTGAAATGAGCAACCTTTCCTGAATAATATTTAATTTGGTTTTATTCAGGAAACAGTTGTTCTAAGTTAAATATTATCCCCAAGTATACAGGGATTATTCCACAATACACTATAGAACCACAGAAGAGTCTTGTCTTACCACCACAGTAATATAGGATACTTTCCACTTGAATCAGTGGGCTGGATTCTGATCTCACATGTTGGTGTAAAGTTAGAAGTAATTCTGACATCAATTCACCAGCATAAGCAGGATCAGAATAAGCCCCAATTTTCAGGTAATTGCAAGTCCAGTCTTTAAAGCTACTGGTAACTGATCTTTTAGAGCTTGGTAAATTAATGACTTAAACCCAGAGACAAAAGGCACTTATTGTGCATGTGTCCTTTCCACAGACATGATGACCTCTGACTCCAAAATACTCTTCAACAATATGACTGCTAAATTGTCTTATAGGGACAGCATGAAAAAAAATCAATTTACTGAAGCCACATTCCATGAAGAGTTCTCAAAACCTAAACTGTTAAGAAGGAAGTTTTGGCTTCAAGAAATATCCAGATTCTAATTTTTTTTAAGAGTTTCAAAGCTAGCAGAACATGCTCTAATGAATTTCATTTTCTTGTTAATAAACCTCTTGTTCCAAAATGCTAGTTCATTTATACCAAAAGAAAGTTAAAAAAGAAAGATTAATTACAATATTTAATTTGTTTTCAGTCACTCCAATCTCAAAAAAGTTTCTGCAAACTGATAAAAATATTGTTCTAGTTTGAAATGGGAAAACATTTTAAATATCAGAGAGACTCTTGTGCAGTGGGAAAATCATTTCCCATCCAGCTGTGTAGACAAGGACCCAGGAAAAGAAACTAACTGCAGAGTAACATTGTAGCAAAGTGCTAGAAACTGTGTTATTGCTATGCATTCTGGTTCCACTACCATTTAGGTCACATGGTATTGTTTGTTTCCTGACTAGTGACTCAGGTAATGAGACAGTGGGAATATTATAAGAAATAATATTTGAAATTCACTCTTAGCAAACTGTCTAGAAATCTAACTAAAACATGTAAAAGTATTCAAACAGTTGCAATAAAACTTCAATATTCATATATTTGTGGAGATCAAATACAAAATGTCACACATACGGTCAAAATTTAAAATGACCTTAAAAATTAAATTGTGTGAACATTTTATCCCACTATTTGCCCATTTTTCATTTAAATCAAACACACATATTGCATATTCTTGAAGTCTTCAAATCATGTAACCCAGTGATTATGAGTCTGTAACAGGAGTGGGTGAGAGTGAGGTTTATAGTCTGGAATGTTTATAGACTTCATGAGCATGGTGGTCCTTTCTGACCTTAAAAATCTATGGGTCTATATTCCATATCATGCCCATTTCAGACTTTCCATCTTAGTAAGCACACCTTTCAACCATCAAACCAGGTATTTTAGACAAAAGCTATCCAGTACAGTATTGTAGTCATTAAGGTGTCGGAGAAAACTAGTTAAGCAACAATGAGAAGACATAGCTGAAGATACATTTTGGAAGACAGGATTCCAGAACCAATTCTAAATAGAAAATGAATTGTACAGTAATCTACCTTTCAGCAATGACCAGTATGCTTAAAGGGAAGTACAGAAGGCATTTTACACCTTGCAGCATAAATTTTAAACTTAAAAAACAACAAATAGTATGGTAGCACTTTAAAGACTAACAAAACATGTAGATAGTATCATGAGCTTTTGTGGGCATTCATGATACCATCTACGGCTACATCTAGACTGCATCCCTCTGTCGACAGATGCAAATCAAGCACATCGAAATTGCTAATAAAGCCGGGATTTAAATATCCCGTGCCTCGTTAGCATAAACATGGCCACCACTTTTTTTTGAAATGGAGTTTTTTTGAAAAAAAGGCAGTCTAGACGTGGATCTGTTGAAAATAAAGCCTTTTTTGACAGATCCTGTATTCCTCAAAAAACGAGGTTTACAGAATCTGTCAAAAAAGGGTTTATTTTCGACAGATCTGCGTCTAGACTGCCGTTTTTTTTTTTAAAAACTCCATTTCGAAAAAAAGCGGCGGCCATGTTCATGCTAATGAGGTGCGGGATATTTAAATCCTGACTTCGTTAGCAATTTTGATGTGCCTAATCTACATCTCTCTGTCGACAGAGAGGTGTAGTCTAGACACACCCTACATGTTTTGTTAGTCTTTAAAGTGCTACCATACTATTTGTTGTTTTTTAAGTTTATCCTGTACAGACTAACTTGGCAACCCCTCTGAAGTGTAAATTTTGAAATTTTTAGTTTGCATACCTGCCAATGAAACTGAATGTCTTGAGCTTGAATTTTTAGCACTACAACTACACAGTCTTGGCAATTGCATAATGGGTAAATGCACTCACAAAGAAGTATTTTGTGGGTAAATACTAATTTGTGCAAAAGCAAATGCTCACACAAGTTTTTCTTCCCCATGAATGACTGAGGATCAACATTTTGCAAGTATGGACTTGTAAGTCTTCATAACATCATATTTCAGTGAATTCTGCTGCCTGATTATGTGCCATATAAAGGAACACACTTTTGTATTTTAAGATAATTGTTGAGATTGGAAATGCTTGTACTTTCAATATTTCAAGTCCTTTGTTGGCAAATGTGCAAAAACATGAGCATATTCTGTGATAGCTCTTTGTGTAAGAGAGAAAAAGCAGCACACTTTGTATCTCAATTTCATCACTAAAACTTGTTTATAAATACGATTTTCCAGCATATCCAGGAGAATTTTTGCAGTTCAGGTTCATAAACCAGAAGATTTTAATGTTAATTGTGCACATGTATTCGCTAACCAAATGTATATTTCTGAAAGCAGACATTATGGGCAATATAATTCCTTTTAGGACAAAATATGCTCATATATTCTAGTGAGCTCTCAGTCCATATGTATAAGCTGTATATCCTGTGGTGGCACCAATTTACTTTCTCACAGCTTTAGCAGTGTTCACACTGTGCATTTCTATATCTACTGTAAATGTTCAATTTGCAGAAGAAATTTTATTTGTAATCTTTCTTTTTTTAGTTTTAAAACATATAATGATTAAAGAATGAATGTGCAATCAATATATATAGAGAGAACTCCTTTTAGAATGAAATAGGTGGTTCAGCTTGTTAAACTTCAGTAGAATTTATAACATCTACAGTAACTGTACCTCTCTTTTGTGTACTACCTTCTCCTAAATAATTTCTTCAGAGAGATGATTTAGCAAGTTACCATGTCGTGGCAACATATTATTTTCATTTCTGACATGACATGTGTATTTGTTTCCAATAATAAGAAGACAATGATAACCACAGGAGTGTGTTAAATGTATTATGTTCAATATTCTATTAAACCACCATAAGCTAGAGGTTTATACAGGGACAGATTAAATCTTGTAGTGAAACTGAAATCTATGAAAAAGCTGAATTGGAGATTTATAGCATAAAAAAGCATTTCCCACAAGTTTGGACAATGAGTCCATATTTTGGCTACAATATAAAATCTTTACTTCAGTTATATTCACATTTACACTAGATAGAAAACAGCTTTTCAGTGGCTCATATATACATATATATATATATATATATATATATATATGTATATGACCCATTATTCAGGCACTGATAGATGCCTAATGGATTTTTCAAAAGCATCTAAACAAGTTAGGTGCTTTCATTGATTTCAATGGAAACTAGATGCTTCATCTGTATTGACATTTTTGAAAACCTACCTAGGCAATTGTTTGCATATCTAGGTGAGAATCTGACCTATGAAACTGGCCCCATCTACAACTACAGAAATAAGTGTAAACACACTTTCCTGTGCCTGCTAAACTCATAGTCCATTCCCATTCTGAATGACTTCCCCTTGTGGAGAGCTGTGGATACTACCTGTGCCATCAACTACAGTTCAGAGGGGAATATATGTATATGTATGTATGTAGGAGAGAGGTGGGAAGTTTTACATTCCATAGTGCTCCATTGAAGTGCTGACACCAATAGTCTCTGGAATCTTCAGCAAAAGAAGAGTTGTCAGCCAAAGCTTATGTCCTTATGCCTCCACCTTCCAATAAGTAAAGTTGCATCCATTTTGCAATTCCGCCACCTAATTACCTTCCCATCCCCAGGTCTTTTAACAACCAGGTCCCACTACCACTCATTACACTGATATAAAATAGCACTGAAATTAAATTCAGAATATCTATTTTGATAAAATAAAATAAAGTTGAATGGCATTTAGGTACTGATAATTAATGTAACTATATACACACACGTACCATAGATCTATACTATCGATATGTGGCATCTTAGCAGTGGAAGTGTAGATGCTTGTTTAGGAGTGAATTCAACATTTTCTACCATTTACAGTTTGGAAACTCCTACTGGAACAACTGTGTATCTGTTGGTGCAAAGTGACACTACATTTTCTTTCATGAAAAGTATATACATTTAATAGATTATATCATGTCATCCCAGTTTGATGAGCAACAAGATTCACAAACATTTCATGTGCAATCCAACAACATTTTATATATTTTTGTCTCTCTTAGGTTTTTGGTGTTATGATTATTCTAATTCACAGATGGACATGAATCGAACCCGTAGATTCACATACCCATTTAATGTTACATTTCAAGCCTATCATTTATTGTAATATATAGATGCTAAACTGGCTGAGAGGATTCTGTAACACTGCACTGAAAAAATACCAGCCATTTTTCAGAAAAATTTAATGCCAATGTGGGTAGAAATAGTACGTTAATATATCTTGTAATATAAATGGTGAATATGTTTAAACTACTTCAGATTAAAATATTGAATATTTTTAATATATTGTCAGCGTTATAAGGCAAACTCACCAGCCCAGGTATCCCTTCATGGTCACGTATAGTACTGCAGCAATTCTGCCTATTTTCCCCCATCAGACACCTGTTTGGTCATGCAACAGTCTGCTTCTTAGAGCTCCAACTATTCTCCAGTTTTCACTCCTTCTAGGTGAAAGGAGACCTTCAAAAAAACAAAATTCCAAAAGGCATAAAACAAAGGAATCTTCTACCCAGTCAGGTCATACCTCCAGTCTCTGCTTCCATATAAAATTGCCAGCTGTTACACCTGGAGTCAACACCACTCAAACAAATAGCCTTCTTGGCTTAAAACTTTTCTTTCTGCAGCCCATCTGGCCTGCCACAGCCCCACATGATTTTTTGTCTGTACCAGACTGCTAATCCTGGGCAGGAACTCCTGTCAGCATTCATCTCATTCACAGCCTTAACTCACTGAATGTCTCCCCTTTTAAGACTAAACCCAGAACAGGTGAAGTGGATATAGCTACCTGAGACCAAGCCTGGTCTTAACCCTTTCTAGCCCAGAATGAAGTCATGCCTCATTACAATCTGAATTAAAAGAGGAGGCAATTAGCTCAGAAGAGACAGCTATAGAATTTGGAAAGTAAAACAAATATGTAGAAAAACAACAACAACAACAAAATATAGCACTGTAAATCCATGCTACTTCCATTGGTTTCAGTGGGAGATGACCCTATGTCTTTAAGAATTTTTATTATGAGAATACTGTCTGGAAGCAAAAATGTGTACAGATTGAACTCTCTAGTCTGGCACACTTGGGACCTGGCTGGTGCCAAACCAGCACCAGAGAACTTAGAATCATAGAATCATAGAATACTAGAACTGGAAGGGACCTTGAGAGGTCATCAAGGCCAGTCCCCTGCCCTCATGGAAGGACCAAGCACCAGATCATCCCTGACAAATGCCTATCTAACCTGCTCTTAAATAGCTCCAGTGAGATTCCGCAACCTCCATAGGCAATTTATTCCAGTGTTTAACCAACCTGGCAGTTAGGAAGTTTTCCCTAATGTCCACCCTAGACCTCCCTTGCTGCAATTTAAACCCATTGCTTCTTGTCCTATCATCAGAGGTCAAAGAGAACATTTTTTCTCCCTCCTCCTTGTAACACCGTTTTAGGTACTTGAAAATGGCTATTATGTCCCCTCTCAGTCTTTTCTTTTCAAGCAAACACACCCAATTCTTTTACTCTTCCCTCACAGGTCATATTTTCTAGACCTTTAATTATTTAATCTTTAAACCTTCAATCATTTAATTTGCCAAACCATGGTAGGTCAATATTATCTAAAACTAAATAACAGCACCCAACACTGCAAGCCAGGACTCGTGGCTTTACACAAACTTTATGAGACCACGGGAAACTTGGCCACACCCATGATAACTAAAATCATGTCAGACCATAGATGTTGTCAAACTAGAGAAGTTCAGTCGGTACCAGGAAATATTATTTGATTGCATGAGGCCAATTTATTATGGTGGATATGCACAGAATGGATATATCTGTATCAATATATAGAGAATATATAGGTATAGATATTTATATCTATCTAGATACAAATCAGAATTGAAAGTCCTCATTTTGTCCAGGGTTCAATTAGTAAAAGATGGATTATTCCTTGATTATTTTCAGGTGATTGCTGCTGTTAAAATTATAAAGCAAGTTAAGACCTGTGATTAAAGAACAAGGAAACTAGGAATCACAGCCATTTACAAAGCAGTCCCTCCTATCTAGGACAGGCACATGTACATGCAGACTCCAATGCTATCTCATCAGGGAACCAATTGCATTCAGGAACCTTTTGGAAGAAAGATGTAGGAACATATTTGCTCCTATTTGGGGAATGATACAAGGGGGTTATTTCTGAATGATTAATTAAAGGGAATCAATCTTCATTGCATTGCAACTGACATGAAAAGCACCATAGCTGTGCAATAATCGCATGCAATTATTCAACTACCCCTTTGGCAAGGACAATGTAATTAGTCCTGGTGGTGTCGAGAGATTTTCTTTATACCCAACAAATTGGCAGTTTTAATCAAGTGTTGCTGAAAATTTATCATAACACAGGGAAAACAATAGGTGAAGGTACAAGGCCCCAAGCTGTGTGACTAGTATCTACAATGGTACAAATTTACAATACTAACAACATGATGAATACTGCCATTCCCTGAATAAGATGATTATAATTGTATATCAGTATCAAGACACAGTAGTGCTTATTTGTTTAGAATCATGGAAATAACCCCTGTCATGGGGTTTACTTAAAAAAAGGTAACCACTGAGGACAATTTTCAGCAGGAAGAATTTTATATGAATCAAGAGAATTTAGAATGCAAAACTGCACACTCAACAATGTCAATTAGTACAATGTTTTATTATTTCTACTGCAGTTGCACCCAAAAGCCCCAAATGGGATTGGTGTCCTGCCCATTATGCTGAATACTGTCCACAGATATTTGAAGGTATGGGCCATATTGCAGAGAGTAATCCTAATGTAAGTAATCCCTGACTGGTATTAATGTAAACTCCTTAAAATACATGCACTATGGACCAAATTTTCAATCAATAGAATCACTCTTGCCTGTCAATATGCACAGCAGTATGAGCAAGCCAATTTGCGGGTACAACTAGAGCAAATTGGGCAAATGTATTAGCAAATAGCCAACTAAGTGTCCAGCTAGCTATATGTACATCTTCATTGATGATGGGATGGATTGCACCCTCAGCAAATTCACAGATTACATTAAACTGGAAGAGAGGGTCCAGAGTGATCTAAACAAATTGAAGGATTGGGCTAAGCAAATCTGATGAGGTTCAGTGAAGACAATTACAGAGTCCTGCATCTATGAAGGAAGAATCTGAAGCACTGCTACAGGCTTTGGATGATGGGCTAAGGTGTAGTTCTGCAGAAAAGGACCTAGGGATTACTGTGGATGAGAAGGTGGATATGAGTCAACAGCATGCCCTTGTTGCCAAGAAGGGTAATGGCATATTGAGGTCTATTAGTTGGACCATTCCCAGCAGATTGTGGAAAGTGATTATTCTCCTCTATTCAGCACTAGTGAAAACACATTTGGATTATTGCACCCAGTTTCAGGTCCCCCACTACAAAAAGGAGATGGACAAATTGGAGAGAGTCCAGTGAAGGGCAATGAAAATGATTGGGGGGCTGGAGCACATGGCTTATAAGGAGAGGCTGAGGGAACTGGGTTACATCAGAAGAGAAGAGTGAGGGGGGATTTGATAGCAGCCTTCAAAAACCTTAAAGGGGGTTCCAAAGAGGATGTAGCCAGGCAGATGACAGAAGAATAAGTTGCAGTAAAGGAGGTCTAAGTTGGATATTAGGAAAACTACTTCACAAGGAGGGGGGTGAAGCTCTGGAATGGATTACCCAGGGAGGTAGTGGAATCTCCATCCGGAAGGGTTTTTAAGGCCAGGCTTGACAAATACTTGGCTGGAATGATTTAGTTGGGGTTGGTCCTGCTTTGAACAGAGGGTTGGAGTAGATGAACTCCTCATGTCTCTTCCAAACCTAAACTTCTCTGATTCTGTGATTCTATGACATGCATTCATATTTATCTTGAAGGTATGAAGTCATTGTCCATTGTTCCAGTAAGCTTAGGATCAGTTCACAGCAGATGGCAAGCAGGAACATATTTCTTAAGAATGATTTCTTGTCTTCTAGAATCTACAGTTTCATTTAAAAAGTTTCCAGCACATATGGTTGCAAAGATTACCTTGCAAATGTGAAACAATTTTAAACAGAAGAAATGATGTGTTCCAGGGGCTGAAACAATAGCTCGGTACTCTGAACTGCCTCTATCATCTCAGCCCTAGTTGTCTTACAATAACTTAAATACATGCTTTACAAAGTATTATTCCATACTCTACAGGGCTGAAAATGAGAGCTTCATGGCATTTTATAGAGGAGTTTCCATCCATCTAATGATACCAAACATTGGTTCTAAGTCCTAACACAGGAAGAACCACACCTACTCAAATTTAAAACTGATAGTTTTACATGAAAATATTAGCATTGGTTATTTTTGAAGGTTGTTAAGGTCTCCTTTCAGCCCTGTTCAGCGGGACTTACTGTACTGTGACTTACAGAAGGAAGACTACAAAAATCAGCCCCAAAGACCATTTTCTAACTTTTCCAAACAATCCCAGAGTAGTTAGTTGCTATGTTAACACATGTGGCTCAGCTAATGGGATGGATAGTAGAGCTGGCTGAGCATTTTGGGTAATTTTTCCCACTGAGAAATGTGAATTAACTGAATCTGAAATGCTATGTGAAACAGGATAAAAAGGAGAAAATAGGGTATACATGTGGGGAGGGGAGAAGACACAGTGAAAGTGAACCATTTTGAAATTACTGAAACAAAATATTTTGATTGTTCATCCCCTACAAAAAAAAGCAACTTTATTTATTTATTGCTTTGTGAACATTGTCAAGATTTCAAAGTTTTGTCTCAATCTGAGACAAATAAAAATGACAACAATTTTACAGGACTGGCAGTTTACAGTGGTGAGACATAACACTTTTGTTAGTGCTCATTTGGTGTTGCCTAACTAACTCACTCGTGGTTTGTCCATTCATGAATAACAGTTATTTTAAAAGTAACAGAGAGATAGCCGTGTTAGTCTGATTTTGGTAAAACAAAAAAAGCATTCATGTAGCACTTTAAAGACTAACAAGATAGTTTATTAGGTGATGAGCTTTCGTGGGGCAGAAGAAGTGGGTCTGCCCCACGAAAGCTCATCACCTAATAAACCATCTTGTTAGTCTTTAAAGTTATTTTAAACTCATGCTAATAAACACTTTTACATCACACTGTAGTCATGTATATTCCCATTCACTCACTCACTCTGTCGGTAGGTAGAAACACACACATATGCACAGACACACAAAGAGTTACAAATACCTTTGGAAATAAAATTCCAGGGAGTTAACTTAATGTACAAATCTTTAAAAATCATAACCCAGCACATATTGAGTACATCAGAAGTCCTAGAGAATATGTTGTCTTTTTAACATCCACTGTCTCTAAAATTACCTTTGAGCTTAGAATGCAAAACTTTTCCTTAGGCTATATTTCCATTTTCAATGTTTTATAACTCTATGAGTGGAACTGCTTTTCATGCTGACAGAAGCATCCATTACTTGTGGCAACATAGTAATTTGTTACATTTTAATGCATTTAGTTGAAGGGACAAAAAAAATGGGAGGGAGGTTAGAAAAGAGAAGAGGCAGGGAGAGAAAAATCACCATACATATACACGAGAGGTTTTATATAGAATCTGAATAACTTCCATCCCTGCAGAGGTCTCTTATCTTAATGACTTTGCTAAAGAAGTTGTCTTGTCAAACATATTCAAAAGCTTTTGCCTCATATGAATAATTTGCAAATGGAAGCAATTTGGCAACAGCCTGACTGAGATAAAGAAGCTGGTTGGAATGGCAGAAGCATGCAAGTGCAGAATAAATACACAGTTACCAAATCATCAAAGAATTTTGACTGTCATTCTGCAACATTCAATTTCTATGTGTGCACCCTCTCCTACTAAGGTTGCTGAGGTTTTAAAACCAATGTGCATCTTGATTAGAGTATGTACTGTTTTCTTCCACAGCCCCATGTGATGTAAACACGAACCAAAACCCAACTGTTTTGCACAGATGTATACAGACTGTACAGATTAGATCCATCTCGCTCTATGCTAGCTTTTTGACGGTATTCTCATATGCTGCTTCTGTCTAATTATTTCATTCTTGAGCTGTCTCACAAGTGCCTGGCTCTGGGAGATGGGTGACCAGGGAAGGGAAGATACCTGAGAATGGAGGAATTCAGGATGGAAAGGAAAAGAAAGGTGGAATGTGGGAATCTGTTGGTGTGAAAAAAGATGTGTGGAATTCAGTAAGGCAGAAGAAAAGATTAGGGGAATTTTGACAGGGATGGAAAGAAAGATTTGGGAACTGTGAAAGAGGAAGAATTGGGAAGTAAGGAAGAAAAGCAGATGACAACTTGCAGATGAATCCTGCTTCCACTGGAACAAATAGCAAAGCTCCGATTTAAATGAGAGCAGGATCCATCCCAGGCAGAATCAAAGCAGAAAAGAGGAAGACACAGAAAAATGTGAACAAAGGTAATATAATAAAAAAGATAGAGGGAAATAAGGTTTCCCACACTATGGCTACATCTACACTGCAACGCTATTTCGGGATACCAGAGTATCCCAAAATAGCTATCCTGCGGCTATACAGCAATCCCATTAAACCTCATTCCATGAGGAGTAAAGGACATTTCAGAATAGCACTTCATTTAGAAATTTGGCACTGTGTAAACAGAGTCAAATGACAAAATAAGCTATTTCAAAACAGCATCAAAATAAGACACACAATTTGCGTCACTCAAATTGCGTATCTTATTTCCAGTTACAGTGCTGTGTAGACGCACTATAAGCAGGGGTTGGCAACCTTTTCAAACCAAAGAGCCACACTACGTCAAAATTCAGAACAAGTGGTCAACAAAGAGTGGTTAGAAGAATGCCCATTTGCATGACTGAAAATATACATCTAAATATTATTTATAATTGACATAATGATTAATAACAACATAAATGAAATAGACTGATTTAATGGGACTTCTGCTGTTGCATCTTTTTGCACATTTCTTTGAAGTTTACATCATAGCTGGTTAAATCCAGCTTCATGCATGCATTCAGGCTGTCTTCTGTCATTCTTATGGTGGGGCTGGGATGTGGGGGTGCAGGAGTCTGGGTTGGGGTGTAGGAGGGGCTCAGGGCAGGGGGGTTGGGTGTTTGATGGGCTCAGGACACAGGTTTAGGGTGTGTGGGTGGTACAGGAGTGTTATGGTAGGGAAATGGACACGTGGGGGTGCAGATATTTGGGGATGTCGGGGTATGAGGGGCTCAGGGCAGGTGGTTCAGGTATATGATGGGCTCAGGATTGGGGTGTGTGCAGGGGTGCAGGAGTGTTATGATGCTGTGGCCAGATGGAGGCTGGGCCCCAGCTGGGAGATTGTTGGCCAGGCTTCATTTGTAAATAAACTAAAATATGTCCAAAACAAAGGGTTTCAATGTTTTCTTTAATTATGGCAGGGTTGGGGAACCCTTTTTGGGTCAGGGGCCACTGACCCACAGAAAAATCAGTCCAGGACTACACAAGTGAGAAGCAAAAAAACAACCCCTCCAAAAGCCTCCAATTCTCACTAGTGTAGCCCCCAACTGAGACACCTCACTGCCCTGATGCTCAAGCTCCATGTGGGGAGGGGCGGAGGAAGGGCAGGGAGGACTGAGGTTCAAGGCCTTAGGCAAGATTAACACTTCTGAGGTTCCAGGGTTATTGGATTTTGTGGGCCCACCTAGGCTCTAGGGTGGGGCCAAAAATTAGGGGTCCAGTGTGTGGACAGAGCTGCCAGTGAGTGGGATAGAATCATAGGATCATAGAATACTAGAACTGGAAGGGGCCTCGAGAGGTCATCAAGTCCAGTCCCCTATCCTCATGGCAGGACCAAGCATTGTCTAGATCATCCCTGATAGATGTCCATCCAACCTACTCTTAAATATCTCCAGTGATGGAGATTCCACAACCTCCCTAGGCAATTTAATTCCAGTGTTTAACCACCCTGACCATTAGGAAGTTTTTCCTAATGTCCAACCTAAGCCTCCTTTATTGCAATTTAAGCCCATTGCTTCTTGTCCTATCCTCAGAGGCCAAGGAAAACAATTTTTCTCCCTCCTCCTTGTAACACCTTTTTAGATACTTGAAAATTGCTATCGTGTCCCCTCTCAGTCTTCATTTTTCTAAACCAAACAAACCCAATTCTTTCAGGGTATACCTACATTTCATTCCTCTTCTGAGAGAGGAATGCAAATGCAGACATCCAAAATTGCAAATGAAGTGCGGATTTGAATTTCCCGTGCTTCATTTGCATAATTGCACTATGGCACTATTGCAGAATAGCATTATTCCGAGAGAAAAAACGGGGTTATTTCGAGATAAAACCCTTCCTTAAAAATAACGCTTACTCTATTAAATACCAGGGGTCACCCATGGAAATGAATAGGCAGCAGGTTTCAAAACAAACAAAAGGAAATATTTCATCATACAACACACAGTCAACTCATGAAGAAGTTGCCAGAGAAAGTTGCAAAAGCCAAAAGTATAACTGGCTTAAAAAAGAATTAGATAACTTTATGGAGGAGAGGTTCATCAAGAGCTGTTAACCAAGATGGTCAGGGAGATAATCTCATGCTTTGAATGTCCTTAAACCAGTGTTTCTTAAACTTTTTAAGAACGAGGAACACCAAACAATAATTTTTTTTTTGATGTGGAACACCAAGGATTTTTTTTGTTGAACCAGAAAAAAAAAAGTCAACTGCCCCTTTAAGGGCGGCCATTTTGAACTCTGTTGCTCTCTGCAGCACACCTCCAACTGCCTCACGGCACACCAGTGTGCCACAGAACACAGTTTAAGAAACGCTACCTTAAACCTTCAACTACCAGAAGCTGGGACTGGACAACAGGGGGTGAATCACTCTAAGTGGATTGCCTCTGAAATATCTGGCACAGGCCACTGTTGGAGGACAGGATACTGCCCTAGATGGATCATTCTTTTGACCCAATATGGCATTCTTATGAGTTGCTTTTAATTGGGAAAATATGATAATCTTGGGCAAATAGGCATATCTGCATGTGAACAAGGATATTCAAATATAAATGCCTATACTGATAGAAATACTTACCTGACCAGCCTGTATTTACACACACATTTACTAGTTGGGAATGTGACAAGAGAAAATGGAAAGTAAAGTCTGCTAGACAACCAATAAATCAGTCTTACAACTTCCTCTCCCCCTCAGTCTATAAGGAATCCAGCTATTTTAAATTCTAGGCACAAAGCCAAATGTAAAGCTCTTTCCAAAAGAGGACAGGAAAAGATTTCAAATCCCTTAACATTTTCTTTGCCTGCTTATCCCTTTATATCACTCTCTTTTAACTGTTCCCCAGCCCCTACCTGAGAAATATAAAGCATCAGTGAATTCTTCAGGCACGGCTCCTATTTCAAAAGAGTAAGTCATCCACAGACATCATGCCACATGAAAAAGGTGACCACTCACACCGACCAAAAATCAAACACTTGAAGGAGCACTTTCAGTGAAGAACTCATGAAAACCCATGGGCCCAAGTATACCCAGAAAAACATATTTGTCAACCAGGTATGAAAAAATGGACAAGTTTATAAAAATGCTGATATGTTCACAGATAATCTAGTCAACAGGGAAGGGACGGGACCAGGGTAAAACTTTCAAAAGAGCTCAAGTAACTTGCGAACCTAAGACCCATTTTCCAAAAGTGACTCAGGCACTTTTGAATTTACCTTTTGGGTTGAGATCAGGAGAAATTAGTGACCGGATCATGTAGAATCTGTGGGGTGGCAATAAAAATGAGTTATTTTTGGGGGGGGAAGGAGGATTGGGCAAGAAGTTTGCAATGCTGATGTGTAATCCTGTAATCTGAATTTTTTAGGTTTTGTATAATGGTCGGTTTGTTCTTAAAATGCTTAGCTTTACTATGTAGTCAACCCTGTGTAGTCAGCCCTCTGTCCTCACCCAGAATCTGACTGACTGAAGTAATGCACAAAGGGCAATCAACATGGAATGGTTTGCAGGATCGGGTCTATCATGATGCAATGGACATCCTTCATTGTTCTCACAGCACTATCCTCTGGCTCTTCAAGAAAGGATAATTTAATCTTGCTAGGAAATGTGGTTTAATTACTGTACTGGCATAAACATGACACTGTCAGTAGAGCCAATGAGAAATTCTCTGATGAAACTGTTTAATCAGAAAATGCAAATACCTTGAAACAGAACTGTTTAGTGAGAGAGGCTTAGATTTCATGATTTTTTGTTGAAGTACAGGTAGGTATCCAATGGAACTATGTCTGCCAAGTACATTAATCAGAAACCTGCTTGGTTTCTTCACAGCTTGCCAGGAAGATAGGTCCATGGCAGTAGGACAGACCTACCTGATAGACTGGATAGTCCCGTTCTGTCAGGGCATCCAGTCTCCTTGAAGCAGATCAGGGAATCTGGAAGGGCTAGGGTCAGTTTTATCTGGGGTTTAACTCTTGGACCTGGAGCGGGGATCCTGCAATCCCTGAGAATTATGGGTTTTACAGCCATGGGATCCAGCTGGCCTGGGAATCAAAAAGCCATGAAGTCCCTGAATTGGGTCATTTCTCATGACCTACTTGCAGGGCTGGGCCAGAGCCATGCACCATGGAAGCAATGGTAGCTGTAGACTGCAACAGAGATTCTTGTCAGGTTCACCATGGCTGTTTAAATAAATATGTCAAAGGTTCTCAAATGTCAGTGGATGCCATGATGCCGTCAGTGCCATAAGTCTGTTTTTTAAACAATTTTTGTCCCCAAGATTTCTGATGCATGGGAAATTAAGAAAAAATAGTTTAGTTCCTGCAAACTGGAAATCTTGAATTTTAGCCAGCATTACAGTGTGATACTTTGTCATCTTGTGCATCATGCACAAAGACATGTGGTGGAAAGCCACAAGCTCAGCAATATTGTGATCTGACGTTGAGATGAAATTTGGCTCCCTGAAGGAAAACAAAGTTCATTAAGGCCCCCCTGAATATTCTATACCCCGCCATGGCTATATAAGTATTACATTTAAGTGTGGCCTGCTCCACCTCCCATTGACATTTTTGCATTGATATCAGTTGGAGCAGTCTTAGACATTTTCTGAAAACTTCTCCTAGATATCTCTATTCAGAAATCAGTGTCTGTAAATGTCATTTTATCATTCACTCTGGAGATTGTGTCAAGGCTGCAAACAAATGCCTTAAGGAAGAGTAAATTCTCCTCTCGAGATATTAAAATTTACAGATATTTGCTTCAGCCCTTTGACAATCTTAACATTCTTCAGCTGTTATCTTATGACAAATTATAGATATGGGGAAGACATTCATGGCCTGAGTCTCCTCTTGCTTATGTTTCCGTGAATCAGGAGTAATTCCATCAAAGTCAAAACATTTACTCTAGTGTAAACTCAATGAACACAAGAGCAGAACCAAGCCCATAATTGTACTGAGAGGCTTAAACATGAGTGAAATCTACAGCCTAGAATAAATGTGTTTAATGTAACCTTCACAAGTCATCAGCACAGAAACCCTTCATTTTGGTTTCTGTTTATTCATTTTATAAAATGCCTTTGTGTAAGAATTTCACTAGCCTAATTTAGCAAAAAACCCATTAATAATGCAAAGCCCAACAAATGAGCTGATATATTATATTTGTAAATAGTGCAGTGTTAGAAAAAAATTGCATTGGACAGACAAATTCAAGTGCTTTTTCTCTTAGCGAGAAAAGGAAACATGATATTAATTATTATCTGCTTTCCTTTGCCACCTTGTCTCTCTTTTGTTCATTCAATAAATGTTTGGCTTAAATGTCCTTTTATTTTTCTAAATAGTAAATAAGCAAGTATGTTTCTACTAGACCCTTTTTAGAATTATACAGGAAGACAATTTTTGAAAATTCTTGTGGGGGTTTTTTTTTTTTTGGATGGACAGAAACAAGGTTTGGCACAAGGGGTCTATCATAAGTTTCAACTTACAACACTACTGAGATCCATAGACTTCAACTGAGAACAGTACTAGGGGCTGTACAAAACATAGTAAAATAATAGATAAAGCAGACGTGTCTTGAAAGGAATAAATAAATTCATCTTTGGTATTCCCACAATACCAAAGGTGGATAACAATTATTATCCCCATTTAGCAGAAGTGGAACTCTGTTCCAAAGATTTAATTGTCTTGTTCAAGGTAACACATAAAATATGTTGCTAGCCCAGAAACGGAACCTATAACTCTTCTCCATGTGTTTGCAAGGATATTTGTACTTAGAACAAAGGAATTACAATAAGGTAGAAAACAACTCCAAGGAAACACTTCCCACTAAGGTTTGGCTATAGCTGGTGAATGGTACGCATTCAAGCACTTATTAATTTTATAAGATAATTTCTACTCTTACAAAAAGTTATTAGAAGCTAGTTACAAATTTATTTTCATGGACAGTTTGGCATCTGAGCAAACTCCTCACAGTTTTTGTTGCCCTGTACATCTTATTTTCCCATTTATATTTTAAAATTTACTCTTTAGAGAGGGCCAAATCACAGTTTAAAAAGTTACAAGTAACTATTTGCTTTGCCATGAACAAATAGATTTTGTTTTTTTTAAATAAGTTCAGTTGATCATCCTAGCTAGCATGAGCAAGTAACTTATTTCTTATCATTATTTCTCATGTAGTAATATTCTAGAATAAAACAGTCTCATGGAAAGTATTTACCCTCCTCTCTTTGTCACAGGATAAATACATCTATACCTAAGAATTGGTAGGCCCGGGATTTAAACAAAATGTACAATGAATAAATTGTCTCTTTGATCAACTCAGATTATTTTGGAAAACATTCAATGTCCTAAAATAATCTGAAAACATAACGAGGCAGGATTCCTTTCAACAAGGAGTTCTTTCACACTCCTTTACGCAGTGTGTTGCAGAGGTTAGGGGTTGAGGTGCTGGAGTGTTCATGTTTAACTAAAACCATTATTTTGCTTCGCAAAGTCCTCTGATGGAGATGTTTGTATGGTAACTAAGGGAAAGCTCATAAATATTGTACAAAATGTTTGTTAGGTATATTGTTCTTATGGGTTCATTAAAATTCATGGGACCAAAATTTGGTTTTGTACATTACAAACAGTGTTAGAAATGCTAGGTGCACGGCGCACATCTGCTCCCATGTCTAAATGAGGAATAGAATTTTCAAAGTGCTCAGTGCTGGCCTAAGTCTTTGTGAGACAGAAATAGTGATCTTATGAGGACAATATTGCCAACCCCAAATGTTCAAAAATCATGAGTCAGGTTTACCAAAAAATCATAAAATTATGTACAAATAATAAAGTAGATATTCTTTTTATTTGCCTTCTGCTTTTTTGAGCCTTTAGCATGCCTTTGGGTAGGAGATCACATAAGAAGCTTTCTCCACAGCTATGAGGACTAGAAACTTGCTTTTTCTTTAAGAATGAAAATTAGAGTTATCATATGTCCACTTGACTCCAGGAACTGGGTCTTTAAGCAAAACAATCATCATGAGATTCATGACAACATCATGAGAGTTTGCAACACTGGGGATGCAACACTAGAGCCACCCCTGGGGAAATGCTGGGCTTGAGACAAACCCCTGCCCACACAGGCTACAGGAGTAGGGTCCAGGACATTTCCCCCAACCACAGACCCCACCCTGCATGCCTCTGCTCCACCCCCATCCTATCCCTACACCTCCCCTCCTCCCAAACCCTGTCCATGGTCTGTGCTCCCTCCCCTACATGACACAAGCCAGGAATTACTGGGGGCCTGGCATGGGGCAGCAGCAGGGGTTACTTCCCCTCCTTCACACTCCTTGTGGCAGCGGGAGCCAGAGTGGCGCAGCAGCCTGCTCTGTTCCGCCCACTTTCTGTTTGGGCGAGTGCCCTGGGGCGGAGCAATCTGCTTCCAGTGGCTGCAGAGAAGCCGAGCACAGTGGGCTGGGAGAGGGAGACAGGGCAGGATGGAGTGGAGCAAACTTCCTGGCCATTCTGGCTCCTGCTGCTGTGGTGAGTGCAGGGGAGAGGGACCACCCACCCCATTGCTGCCCATGCCAGGCCCCCAGGAAATCCCCTGTGTCCCATCCATAGGACAATTGAGGCAGCTGCCGTGGGGCCCCACAAAGCACAGGGACAGCAATTGCCACTTGGAACCATCCTATGGACTGGATGTCTGTCTACAGCCAATCTTGCACTGCCACCTGGGTGGTATTAGCTGCCACAGTGGCTCAAAGGGCAGAGGAAGGCACCTGACTGCTTTGCATGGATGCATTCTCCCGTAACCATTTGGGTTAAATGCGACAAACTATACTATCCCCAAAATCACAGTGAAAGTCAGTGGAGCAGTCAAAATAAGGTTTCCGTGTTTTAGTCTACATGACTTCATCTTTTTCCATCAAGAATGGAAAGAAAGCATAGGTACATTTCTCTAGATTTCTGAAACTATTGTTTGGAAGACATTCTAATCTCCAGGCTTTGGATCATTTATCACTCTTTGACATAACTAAATATTTCACTACACTCCAGGAAAGCTTAAACTGTAGGGGCAAATTCTCTTCTGGTAGAACTCTATTGACTGAAATGGTCTTGTATCTCAAGAGAATTAGACCCACTATTTTTAGTCTTAGCACTCCTGTAAAAATCATAGCTTATCACTTTTTCTATCTTCATATAAGATAGCAAAACTGAAATATAAAGTGCTAGTTATGGGGCCCCGCACAAAACAATAAAAGTGGTTTCTTAGGAAATAAAGCCAAGAGTAGAAACAGTAGCATATTAAAATCCAAACCTGTTTTTAGAATATGGTCTGTTAGGTCTGTTCTGAAAGCAAAGTCCATTCTGTACAATCTTGTATCAGGCTCTGGCTGGAAGCTAGCATTGTTTTTAAGAGTATCAGGGGGTCTCTCATAGGCCACGGATTCTTGACTCAGGAACAGGTGCAGTCACACCCACTCTGCAAACAAAGATATTTTGTTTCAATAAGCACAGCACAGAAGAATGGGGTGTATTAATAGCTAAATAGTGTCTTTATTAACAGTAGAACAGCTGGCAGTTTTATATGACAGCACTCATTCCAATCCATTTTATCCAATTGCAAAACCATAAGCACACTACACCAGGGAACCAAAGGGACCACACACAAGCAATCAGCCATTCAACAGCACTATAATTGCTTCACAGTTGGAAGTTTGTTCAACTCAGCCACTGTTATTCTTTTAGGCTGAATTGTTGGTGCACTGCTACTATCTAGAATCAAGGGCTGTTAATGCAGATAAGCTTGCTTAGAGAAACTTCTTTTGTTTTACAAGCCTCCATGAGCTATTCCCTCTGCAGGAGCTTTTACTGTGCCACTGAGGATCACAAATGCTTCAAGTGCTGGGTGCCAGAAGTGAGGCTAAGAGAGTTAGCTTCAGGATCTCACTGTATCCCTAGCAAAATGGTTACCCCGGTGAGGAAAAAATAAACTCCCAAGTCATAAAGACCCTGTTAGACCCTGCTTGAGAACCTTTCCTTAAGACTTCCTACTGAGCTAAAGAATAGCCTCTGTGAGTCTATATGAGATGTATAAATGCCTGCAACTATACTAGTAGCCTCTACCTAGCAGGGAATCTGTTTTAGAAGGAATTGGTTTCAGGGTATAATTAGGTTTCACAGGTAGATGTAAGAGAAGAGAGAAGACCACTTGGGAGATATGAGCATATATAAAGAAATCATTGCCCAATCTATATTTAAAAAAAAAACCAAAACAAGTATAACCAAGTGCAAATCTAGTCTGTAATTTCAAACATTATTTTTATTAGTCTTTGATGTTTTAGTTGTTTGCAGTTTACAGCAACTCTAAAAAAGTTCTTCACACATTCTTTCCGCAATTTCCCCCCAGTGTAATGCTTATTTGGTAGGTTTTCAAACTATCTTTTGGGGAGAACATTAAAAAGCTCTTGACTGTAGTTAGCACAGCAGATTACAGACACATATGAAATTATATACAGTCTAATTTGCTGGGGTTTTTCCCTCCTCTGCTTTCTTTCCTCCTTTGGGATTATATGACTCAGAGGAATAATGGTTATTGTTCAAGGTTTACCAATCAGTTTTCCCTCTGACTATATCTACAACAGGACTTCAGTACATTGTTGTGATTTCTTTGTTATTAATTGACATATGGCTCTAGGTAATAAAATAATGGGCTGTCCCAACTCGTTATCTTGTTCTGCAGCTTCAGGATGACTTTCAGGTTGTCCTTTTTTGCTCCATCTCTACTAGTGGCACCTTATGAATAAATGAACAGGTCTTATAGGCAAGACAATAGATTTGTATGAACTGAAGATCACTGTTAACACTCAGAGTAGACTCAGGAGAGTCTGGGAAATCCTGATTAGTAAAGAAAAAAATGCTTAAAAAGCCACCATGCTCATGAGCTGACAGAGGAACTTTAATTAAAGTCAATAGAGAATGGAAAAGCATGTGGGAAGGAGTTGGGGAATGGGCAATAATGAAAACAAAAATGTAGTTCCAGGAGAGAAGACCACTGAGGGTCATGTTAAAAAATAAGGCATATTTAAATCTTAGCCTGCTTGGAAAACACCATGTGAAAGTTTCAAAATTATTCACAATTATTATTTAATGCAAAATAAATGGTTCCCTTTCCCCCTGCAATATAGGAAATTGTCTCTGTTCTGTACAGTGCCCAGCAATTCTGATTGGGGGCCTTTGTACTTAATATTTACTAGTACACTAAGGCTACGTCTACACTGCAGGCTTCTTGCGCAAGCACTGTTTTGCGCAAGAGTTCTTGTGCAAAAGGTCTTGCACAAGAGCACATCTACACTGCCATGTGCTTTTGCGCAGGAGCGTCCATGGCAGTGTGGATGCTCTCTTGCGCAAGAAAGCTCTGATGGCCATTTTAGCCATAGGGGTTTCTTGCGCAAGAAACCCCTGTTGCCCATCCACACTGCCTTCTTGAGCAAGAGCTCTTGCACAAGAGGGCTTATTCCTCATGGGGAGAAAAATAACTCTTGAGCAAGAAGCCCTCTGTTCCAATGCCTTACTGTAAATTTACTTGCACAAGAATGCGTGTGCAGTGTAGACGCTCCGCAAGTTTTGTGTAAGAACCACCGTTCTTGCGCAAGAAGCCTGCAGTGTAGACGTAGCCTAAGATTACTGCTATAATAATTGATGGCGCAAGATGGGTACTGAATTTGTGTATGCAGCTTCACACCATGTATACCCATTACCTATGAGCACCTTCACACTTTCCTTGTGTGTGTGCAGGATGGGCATGTATTTTTGAAAAAGAAGGCCAAATAGAGAGGAATAATGAAAAGAAATATTTTTTCAACTGGTGAGTGGACTGTACTGCAGATGAATTGCAAGAGCAAACAGAAAATTGAATTAGGCATGCAGGTACACACATTTAAGTTTTTCTCTTTACATGAAAACATTGTATGCAGCTCTTACAATTGTTTTTACATACATTTTATTTGGACTTGTTATGGGTTTGAAGACCATGGCGAAGAAAAGGTCCCCTGTGTAAAAGGCACTATAGAATTCTAAAGTAATGGCCCCAAAATACTCTAGACAAAATCACAGCCCTATTGAATTTAATGGCCATTTTGCCATTGACTTGAATAGGGCCAGGATTTCTCCTACTGCTACTGTGGTATTTTGGACAATTATTAATGAGTGTTTGCATTTTTTTAAAATAAAGGTCTTGTGTAAAATAAAGATATTAGTTAGGCAGATTTATTAAAGGGGATTAATCAGAATTATTGAAAAAAAATAACTCTGTTGCATCAACTCCAATTCCCAAGTCACTAGTTCCATTCTATCTCTTGTCAAGAGCCTCACTGATTAAGTCAGGACCATTTCTGCCCCAGATTTTTGTGTCATATTCACTTTCTTTCTAACCACTACAAATGAGCAATAGAGAAAATCTTTATATGGACTAAAATACTCATCGTTTCAACACAACATCAAGTGCCAAAACAAAAGAAAAATATATCTGACAACTACTGCTGAAATATCGGAAACATTTGGGTTCTTAGTAGCATCACAAACTTTTCCATTAGGTAACTTAAATGATCCAGTTGGTACCCTAAAGCATGTGGCTACTGCTGAAGCGTAGTAGTCAAAGAAACCACCTGAAAAATTACTATCTGGTATTGTATTTCATCGAGCATTCTCTCATGACAATTATTTACCACAGTCCTAGCATGAGGGAGAATAGAACCTCAGAATTACCACAAGGTAAAATATAAACAGTGAGCATTGAGAAAGAAAGAACAGGTTATTCCTTAGTTGAGTTAAAAAAAAGAAAAGAAAAGAGAGATTCAGGAATGATAATGGACAACATCCTGAGAATATTGCTCTAGTGATTTAATCTGACTTGACTAGCGGAATGGAATCTACACAAAACCCTTTGAGTATTCTGATACAATAGGTCATTCACGAGAATGTTTAAGGAATGAATAGATTGTGTACAGTGAGTGTACAGAGCCACTATCTTTCTCTGCACATAATGTACAGACAGTGGGCACTTCTTATTTTCGACACTCAGTTCTCTAATAGTTCGCAGAGTAAAAGACAAATTTGATGAGTTTATGGTTGTTGAAAAGGAATCACTGCTGTTGGCAAGCAGCAGAATATTGATGTGAATGCATTGCTTCTGGAGGGTGTGTAATACTGATTGCCACAGCTCCCATTTAAATAACAAGATGGCTAATATATACAGTATCCCATCATAAGGGATAGATAAGCCATGTTTCCAGCTGTGTAAGAAAAGTAAGACTTCATTTCAAGTTCTACTGGAGATTCGAGTTAGTGCTGTCCAGAAAACAAGAATATTCTATTAAAATTTCCAGGTTTTGATTGCTGTTACTGTTCCAACTTGGAATGAAGCCAAGATATTTTTCACACACACATACTCAGTGGTTTGGGCACTATTTGGGCATGTCGGAGACCCAGGTTTAAGACTGAATGACCAACGCCATTTGCCCATGTGATGCAGCTGGCTCCCCCATTAAGAAGGCAGGTTAAGGGATGCCTTGAAGGTAGGGAGGTGGGTTGGGTTCTGGAGTGGCCTAGAGCAGTGTTTCTCAACCAGTGGTACGAGTACCCCTAAAGGTACTCGAGATAAGTCTGGGGGATACCTCAACACAACTGAAATTTGGAGAAAACTGAACTTTTAAGTTTTACAGCACTTTATTATTTTTGTACTTTTTACACCCAAAAATGTAATCGCCTGCCTGGCTATGATTAAGTTGTTAAAATGAATGTGTTGCAATTGTAGAAAAAAAAATTGTGTGTCTGAAAACTGTAGGTCCTGGGGTACTTATAATTTTCTTAAAGGGGTACTTTATAAAAAAAGGTTGAGAAACACTGGCCTAGGAGATAGGGCATTTGCCCAGAGACTGCAGGGTTGTGCGCTTGAGCCCTGACCACTCTGAGAGTGCCCCCATAGCCAGCAGTAGTTGCCCCAGGGATGGAGCTGGCTCCTCAATTTGGAAGGCAGGTCTAAGGGATAGGGAATTTGTAAGGACTTGAATCTTGGTCATCCATATCCCTGATGAATGCCTTAGTCACTAGGCAATTTGCTATTCTGAGTGCTCATTTATATTTTGAGCTGAAATCCCACCATGAAGCTGAGGAAAACTTTCATAACAAAATATAGTCAAAACTGATAAATATTCACAAAAATTTTGGTTTTGATGAATTGGCATATTCCAGCACAAACATTTTGTTGAAAATCTTCCAACCCAGGTTTAGTTAAAATGGCATGGTTTCTATAGAATATATTAATTAATTCACATGAAATCTAGCCTGAATTAATAATATTCAGAAGAGGTTAATGCAAACTATTACTATAGCTACGGAAATGTTAAAATAGGTGGGGAAAATTCCACAAGATCGATCTGAGATTTTTGTGGGGCAGAGTGATTCTCACAACCAGATGAAAGTGGTATGTTTAATAAATCAAGAGCATCACTTCTTGCCTTGTTTTATTTCTTAAAAGGAAGGATGCAAGCTGTTTTAACATCCTCCAGGTCCTTGAGGGTATGACCACACAGCAGGGTTAATAACAAAATGTGCATCTACACTACAAGCCTTTATTCTGAAATAATGTCAAGCTGGAGGACTTCTTACTCCAACTCATGGTAACCCTGATTTCATGAGGCATAAGGGAAGTCTAAGGGAGAGTGTTCTTCCTTCGACTTCCTGCTGTGTAGACAGCTCCAAAAACCTAATTAAGCTATTTTGACTTTAGCTACACAATTGACATAGCTGAAGTTGTGTAGCTTAATTCGACTTTTGCCCTGCTGTGTAGACGTACCCTAAGAGTCTCAATGATTATATTGGGGACGACTCACCTTCAAGGCACCTCCTGCTGGTCACATTGGGAATTTGTTCAGTTTGCTGGCACGTGCTGCCTTCTGGCTGGCGTCTCACCCATTGTCACTTTGCTCCACTCTTTCCACCATCTCTAGCTCACAACTCCATTCTCGCTGCCTTCTGGGGGTATCAGCACTTTTTAAATCAATACATCTGCCACTGTAGTCAACTGCAGCCCCAAAGCCTATACAGAATGCAGCTCACCCCTGAGGCTAGCCCCTTGCCTTACGGGTGAGCTGCATTCTGCATAGGGCATGCTTCTTGGTGGCAAGGTGTGATGCAAGAGGATGCGGGAGACCCTGGCCCACTCACTACTCTAGGTCTCATCCCAGGGATCCTCTGGCAGCAGCCTTGTACTGCCCTCCTTCACTCCCCCTTCTCTCCAGCTTTCCTGCGGCCAGCGTTATTCCACTTAAGGTGCTTCTCCCAGGGAACCAGTTCTGCACCTTCACTGATCAGGACCCAACTGTCCTCTGCTCTGCTAAGCAGTTCCTTATGTCAGGGCTACCCCCAGCAAGTCACCCTCTGATTGGCTCCCTATAAACATCTCTCCAGTCTGCTTTTAACTCTTCCCTGGCCAGAGTGGGGCTGCCACTCCACTACAGCAATACATTCCTTTTCTTCTTCCTCCAGGATCTTTTTTTCTACTTCTTCTATCTCAAAAGCAGATGTGAAACACAGTAGTGGCTTCATACAGGAGAACTGAGTTGTCAATGTTTGTCGGGGCTGCATATGCTGCTATGAAAGATATGTATCCAGTTGCCACCACTAGTGGTGTCATTCAGTAGTATGTCTGATTCCTTCAGATTGGCTACCACAAAAGATTTGGTTGACACTATCTTATGACTTTGGCTAAAGCAGCTGCTGCAGAGGGATAATACTGGTATAACCCAGTATCACAAAGTTAAATAAAGTCAGCTTGTAATGTGCCAGACTTGGACACTACAGAATTTGCAAACAGTGGACCAGATTCTGCTTTTATTTATACTGTGAGTCATCCAGAAGAACCCCACTTGGCATCAATAATATTTCTAAACTGCGTTGTCTGAATTTATATTGGTGTACCACATACACAACCATGTAAACTGCTCTAGCAAGATCTGTAGCCAGGAAAATCATCCATAATCCATGATGATCATATAAATCATCCATATAAATACAGTAATACAGCCGGTCCCCGAGTTGCGAACAGTCGACTTACGACCGTTTGCAGTTACGACCGAAGCTGTCATAAATGGCGGACCCTGAGTTATGAACGCGATCCGTGCTTATGAACAGCGCGGTCGCACGTAACTCTATGGGGTCCGACTTATGAACAAACCGAGTTACAACCAATTGCTTGGTCTGTAACCGGTTTGTAAGTCAGAGAGAGGCTGTAATAAACTCTTTAAAATCTGTACTGGAGATATTTTGACTTAAAAAAAACATGTCACAGGTACAGTGACATCGCTCTTATAGTCAGAGACAAGTGAAACAGTTCATGGAAAGATACTGGCAATGGCCTTGTCTACATTGCTGGCTTTGCGGGCAGACCCTATGCAAATGAAGCACAGATTAGCATTTGTCTGTGCTTCATTTGCATAATTTATTCAAGCCATTTTTGTGCAAGGGGTTTTTGTGCAAAAACAAGCAGTGTGGATGGGGTTTTTTGCGGAAAAAAACCCCCGTTTTGCACAAGAAAAATTCCATCCACACTGCTTGTTTTTGCGCAAAAGCCCCTTGCGCAAAAACAGCTTGAATAAATTATGCAAATGAAGCACAGCAAAATGCTAATCCGTGCTTCATTTGCATAGGCTCTGCCGGCAAAGCCAGCAGTGTAGACGTAGCCCATAAGAGGTCACTTATTTACCCCCTTTTCCAACAGAAAGAAAGGAGAAGTCTCTTGAGTTCTAAGTTACACAAATGTTTTTCATTTGTTTCAACTTTTCAAAAAGTATCCAGGCGCTGTGTGGCAAAGCAGTGTATCAAGGATGCAATTGGCCAGGCCTTTCCATAAGTTCCAGACAGCATCATTCACTGAGATTCTGATGGGAGCAGGGAAGGTTCAGATGTGAATGGGATTCATGTCCTTGATGGATGATAAAAGCCACCAGAAAGACAATTCTCCTTCAGAAAGTCAGGTGGCTATCTGTCCATAAGGATTCATTCTGAGACCTTTGGTCAGGAAATTATCTCTCAGTATGGACAATCTGACTCCACTCCACTTGTTTGGAGATATTTGCCAAAGAGCTGTAGCTATTACAGTAGTTGGAATAATCAGATTTCCTTTACTTCAGTTAATCTATTACACTATTTTCAGGCATGGATATAGTCTAAATATTATACTGCAGTGTGTGATATTTTCCTGGAATCAGATGAAAATCAGGTGCACATACTGATTCTTCTACAGCTATGAGTTGTTTTCAATTCTGTTAATGAGATATTGAGTCAAAAGAGCCCAGAATGAACTGAGCCCAGAATGAACTGAACACCACCTTGAGTATAATGAGGTCCAGACACAGCTCTCTATTTGGGGCATTATTATTTTCAATCTGATGGCTTCTACCATAAGCAGTTTGAATTCTGATGGTGTAATTTTTTGGTTTGGGCAACATAATTATGTTGAACTGTGACTTTATCCTGGTGAACATTACAGACAAGTATCAGGCATGTTTAAGAGTTTGTTTGTTCCTGAGTAGGAATTTTTGGTGAACAGTTTTCTAAACTACTCAAAAAGTTCATGTATATCATACATTCCTGCCTTTGCTGAATTCTGTTATATCCCACCAAACTCTAAAAATATACTCATACAAAGAGAAAGCCAACTTCATGTTCAGAAACAGATATGATTTAAAGGCAAGAAAGATTACTTGTATAAGGCACATTATTTGAAACATGATTTATATGCAAGAAAAGTGATAGAGGTTGGAATAAATAAACTTTTTTGCCAGTATCTTTTAGACAGCAAAAGCCTATCCTCATTACAAGTCTTAGTTTGGATTTTTATTAAATGCAATAACACAAATCTGAGAGAAAAGCAAAAAACCTGGATATGCCCCAACCAACAGCAGCTGAAAAGTAGAGTCTGATTTGATGTGAATTTTAATAACCTGTCTGGATATTTTCCAGATGTGTGCATATAATATTAGAAGTGCATTTAGTTTAATAGTGCATTTGGCATCTAAATATAGGAGACAGGGACACTTAAGCTGCATAAATATAGATCACATGTGTTGCAGACACCACTGTGAATAAAGGCATATTCTTTTCAGACAAGGACAGAAAAACTGGGAGAACCTTGTGGTTTTAGGCTTTTGACCTTTGTCTCATTACGTGTACCTTTAACTGTGATAAACATCCATTTAAATGAATATCATTACCTTACAATTACAGCAGGGTCATACATAATACACCAAGTTCCCCTGTCAGCATATGTGTTAGTCATAAATATTTCATGAGCAGTTTTATTCCACCAGTCAGCTTCAAGCAATGCTCAATCCCATGGTTTTGGTGTGTAGGAAATAACAGTATTGTTCATAAAGAAATCCCATGGAATTCTTGTAACTGCACATTATCAAGGGGAGCAATAGAATGACCTGCACAGGTATGATCTGACCAAAACTACTATGTATTTTCCTCTTAATATGCGTATTTCCTATTAATTTTCAGTTACTAAAGAACACACACTTTCTCTGATTTTAATGCATGAGCGTAAATACCTGGACTGATACTGAACAATGCAGGGTGATGAGCCCTTAAGGGAATCCATGTGCAAAAAATATAAAGCCATGCCTGTTATATGCTAAACATTTCTAGGGCAGGCAACAAAACTATATCATGGTCTATAGAGCATGATCAGGCAATGTAAGTGAAGCAACATCTGTTTATGCAGCATGATGGCTTTTTCCTGCTGCATGAGTTGGAGGAAATAGTGTTGTAGGGTTATAAACATAATAAAAGGTTGTAGTAACAATGGAATACAGAACTCTTTATGTGTTCTCAGTAGTGCTAGTGGCATTTTTCCCTTTCCTCTTTTCAATAATATCAAGCTCATTCAGGCAACTAACCCTATTTAATATTTCTTCCCATATTAAAAGATACTATAAAGAGGTAGAGAAGTCACAAACTCCAAGGCAGCGAACTACTGTAGTGGGACAGGTATATCATAAGTCACTAGAAAGGTTATTCTCTAAACTGGTAATCTCGAAAATAGTGCAAAGGGCAGGCAAAATAAGACCCAGAGGAAATGTCCCTTTCATAAGGATATTGCTATGATTCTGATGACAACTTTGATGTCATCTGGTTTTTAGCAGATTATTTGCTTAAGCCATTCCACTAAAGAATATATGTTCTTCTTGATGTGCTAAATTAATATTTATGTTGTTAGAATATCAGAGAGGCCACCGAAAAATATTAATATAAAAAGGTTATAATTATCTTTAAGAATGTGGCAGCAATTGAAATGTAAATCCTAGTGAGCTGGGAGAGATACTTGTTTGCATCGTGCCTGGGGCACCCGGCCTGACTGCCACAGCTGCAATTGATCATTTCAAATCAAAGAAAGCTGGAGATGTCTCTGGTGGCTCAACTGGAAAAATGTAAGCAGAGAAAGATGCTCTGTTCTGCAGGACTATTATCAAAAAATGAGCTGGAATGTGTTTCAAATCTTTCTTCTGTTGAATTTGTGGCCCTTCAAAGCTTTGCCACTATAAATAAAGTTTTCAAAACACATAGAATGTAAGAGACACATTTTAATATTCTTCTGAACTAAGCATTTTCTCCTTTCTTGTCATTACTAGAAAACAGAAATATGAAACAAATGTTCATGTAGTGATTAAATACAAGGCCTATGGACAAATTTGGAGGCCTCCATTTTTTATAGTGGGACCACTTTTGAAAATAAAGTGTCAATTATTTTAAGAAAGGGAAAGAAAGTGTGAGAAAGAATATAAGGTAAAAGGTGATAATTCTGGGTATTATTTCTGCATTGGGTAACTGCTTGCAAGATGCAGTCAGCCGTCTATGCTTCAAGTAATAGTAGATAAAGTGTATCTCCACTAAACTCTGAATATTACTGACTGTGTAGACATTTCTTGAGGTCCATTAAATTCTATTTGACATACATTAAAAAAGATTTAATCACAGATGCCAGTCAGCTAACCAACCCATTAATCTAGATGTTTTTCCTATGAAAATTGTATTTTAAAAGGTCTTTTTTCTCTCAATTTAGTCATCCATTTAAATTTCAAGTATTTATCATGTAAATGTGCCTTATTTGCAAAAGAAAAGCTCAGGACTCAGTGAAATAAATAGTTATTTCATTAAAATGGATACAAAAAACCCTGTGATTAGGGTAATTAATTTGCACACTAAAAGCTATCTTCCTAGTTCAGATCATTAATATTGATGGCGTTCGATTTTGTTCTCAGTAATGTTCCTTGAAATACATTCAGAACTGGCAAGCAAGGATAAAGAAACAGACACTCAAACTAGAAATGAGGCTTCAGTAAGCACTTGGCGACTTTCCCTTTGCTACCATTCAGAATTAATAACACACAGTTCTGATGTTCATGTCCTGAAATGAACTGGATTAGTCGGATAGTATGGGATTATGTGGTTTGTCACAGGTGGTGCTTATTTATGTATGCTGCGCTCACGTCTTTTTCTGATTTTAGTTTATTTTTTAAATTACAAAATAATAATACAGGAGATTATGTCTAGGTACCCGGTGCTGCTATGCACATCAATGCCTGATCACACGTAGTGTCTACCAGTATGCCCTTTTCACACTAGGTTTTCATTTTCAGTATGCAAATTCATCTGTAATTTGTGTCAAAGTTTCCCAGTTTGAATCCTTTCAACCACAAGTTTTAATCAAGACACATATTTTGTTTCCCTACTCTACAGTAAATGTATTCCACCAAGGGTCTTGCAAGAAGTGTGTCATATCACTGTGGTACTCGTGAGGCTCAAGTCCTGGAACAGTTTCAGATAAGGGTCTACTAGCTATGTCTACCCAGTCAGATATCAACAGTTCATTGTAGGCTATATGCATTTTATATTTATATATAAATTATACCTTATGGAAATGATATTATACTGATACACACATACAAGGTGTGTGTATACCCAGGTGAAATATTTAACCTACACCTATCATTCACTTTGACTGCATAGCCTCCTACCCTCTGTCCGCTACTCCTTCCTGGGACTTATTTTAACATTGTACCCCCAGAGCAGCTACATAAAGCTTCAATTTTTTTAAAACCAACCAGCAAAAGCCATTTTTCTCTCTCCCCTGTACTTGTGGAATTCCCCAATCAGCCCTTATCTAAAGCACAGAATGGGTAAAATTCGGCCCTGGCAAGGTACAATTTTTCTATGTCTAATGATGTCACTGGTTTGAAATCCAACCCTCCTTACCCCTGTAAGGCAAGAAAGAAGAGTTTTATCCCAATAAAAGGGAGATTCAGAATTCACTTTTAGCCTTAAATTCCCAGGAAACCAGACTTTAAAATTCTAATATTTACAAATATATACACATACACCAGCTATTTTAGATCACTTTTTGGATGAAATTTACTGCATTCGTTTTATTTTTTCTCTCCCTCTCAGCCCCACACATCTGGACTTATGATAATATTGCACTGGGCCTTCCAGGTGCAGAAAACCCAAGAAGTAGTCCCAATACATTACTAAGAACTCTCTTAGACAGAACTAAATATTTTTCCTGCAACATATGTGGCATATTGTCAGCCGGTGGTCAGGGCAGTGAGTGGTGTGTGTGAGCTATACACCCGAGACTTTAACTGCTAGGAGTGGGGTCCCTTAGCAGTGGGCAACCTGGAGGAGGTTGACGGGTGCCCCAAAGAGTTTAACGTCCGTGTCTTTACTGCTAGGATCGGGATCCTTTGCAGTGGGCAGCCAACAGGCTGACAGACGCCCCAGAGTTTAACAGGGAGAGCTTTACACCTCAGACTTTGACTGCTAGGACACAAAGTCCCGTCGCAGTGGGCAGCCTGGGGAGGCTGAGAGGTGCCCCAACGGATCTGTCCCCTGGAAGCGACACGATCCAACGCTCAAGCTCTCCCTATATCTGTCCCTTATGACCAGCTGGAGTTCTTTTGTTTGTGTTCGGTTCGGGTACAGCAGCACGGGTTCAAGTCAGAAACTCAAACCACACTTGCTTATTTGTAGGAGAAAGAAAAGAAAGAAGAAAGAAAACTTGGTTCAATATATATATTTAAACTTATAAAGTGAATGAGGGCACAATCTTATTTTCTTGTTTACAATAGAAGTGAAACAGGTTGATTAGAGAAACTTATAATAGAGTAACTAAATTAAAGTGTACACATAAGAAACACATTGCAGGTATAATTCTCACCCCTGCGTTCCAGACTTGGCGTGGCCAGCGTCTTTCTCTCAATCCCTCGGGAAGAAGTAGGGCGAGGCTGGGCGTCCCACAGACCTCGGGAGACAACATATACCTGCCAGCAGGTATAGATTGGAGCTCAAATGGGGTGGGCTACTAAACCCCTCTTTATACCCCTTGGGTCACGTAGGCTTCTTCCTGGTCTCAAGTGGCCAATTAGGAAAAATGGCTTTGAATGCCAAGTTTCCCACGGAAGGGTGCAAAGCATAATTCACACCTGGGAAACTGCAGACAATGGGCACTCTAGTATGTGATGGGTGAAGATTCCTCTCCTGGGACAGTGTAGGCGTGTCAATTACTGGTGCTAGCCATCAGGGCAGCAGGGGGCCCTGGGTCGTCAGCTAGCCCATTTACTGTCTGGTTTCTGTTTATTAGAGTCAGGGACAAGCAGCACCCCTGCGTTCCCAGGGCATCAAAGGCTGACTGCCTTTCTCTTGCTCTCTGGGGGGGGGAAAAACAAGATGGGGTTCATGTCTGGCTACATTCCACCCCCTTGACACGCCTCACTATGTCCCAGAACGCAAGATGGTGGCGATGCCAGCGCCTTTTGCCCTCCTTGGAGGAAGCTAAAATCGCCCTATCGGCAGGGTCTGATCAGATAATTTTGGATCAAGGGATTGATTAGGATCGCTTCCCAATGCCATATATTGGACCTGTGCAGAGGAGGTAGCAGTGTACACCAAACGCTTAACAATACATAGAAGCATGCAACAAGCAATTACAACAAGGAAAATGGTTAATATAGTATTTACAATAGAGTGAAGGAATGGAGTTAACGAAAATCCTAGGTGTTGGGCTAGCCAATCTAGCCATGAGGCTTTTTCCTCCTCAGTTACAGCGTGTAGCACCTTAACAGTGCCCTTTATAGTGAATGCATCTTGTTTAATTTGTAAGCAGCAAGAATGGTTAATTATCGCACATACTCCCCCCTGCTGGGCTAAAACTGCATCTAAGGCTATTCACTAATGCCTTCTCCAGCTCATCTACTCCAAGCCTGGGCAGGAATGCACAGGTGAACTGGTGAAAAATCTGTAGAGTGTTCTATAAGGGGGTTCAGGGTGAATCTTCTTGGCATCCGGTGCAGGAAACTTCCAAGATTAGTGAGACCAGAAGCCATAATGTGGGGGTGTACAGTGAGTCCCCCAGGGGCAGCGTGCCCCAGTGAGCAGCGCCCTATTTAATTCAGTGGCAGATACTTGTAGGCTTTCTGCCTGCAAATGAAAAAGAGTCCTGGCTCTTCCTTCAGAATAGGGGAGTAGGGTGTTACTGGTTACCAGTGTGGGGTTGTATATTTGACCGGTGTTAGGAATAATGAATAATGACTGATTGTACCAGGCTTTTCCTTCCAGGTATTGGCTGAAGTTTAGGGGAATAATGGTAACATTGCTAGATAGTGGTGTGCCACCTTGGGAGATGTTATATCCCGAGCATCTTAAGGGTTTTTTGGTGGGTTGCACTGGGATAGACATCCCAGACCTTTAACCTTTCATTAAAACTTACAGTGTGGGTACATTGCTGGTCCCCTAACCACCCGAGGTGGGGTCCAGTACCTTTTGTTCTCAAAGCAGATGGGGTACACTTCCCTGGAGCTTCCTGTTATATACTCCAGAGTTTGACCCCATAGTGTAGGTTGCCATTGTCCATGCCACCCCCAAGTTCCCTTCCCAGAGTCATTTAAAAGTTTGTAGCTGCTGGAGCTGCTGTCATCAAACCAGGCTGGTCCCCACTTGAAAACGTCGCTCTTGTTCCACCAGTCATTCAAGTTTAAAGGGACAAATTCAACTCCCAGTCCTGTGGAAAAGTTCAGCAGTGTACACGTCCAACAGTCCGTGGCGCCAGTTTGGATGGCATTCTGGAAAGGGTGTCTGGGAACAGTGGAGGCTGCTGTGGCCACAAGGAACGTTACAACGAGTCCAAACATCATGCTGTCACTCGGATCGGGGTCTGCCACACAACCAAGTTTGATTCTAAAAGAAAGCACAAAGTCAACCGGTCTTGGATACAATCCAAGCCTTAGTTATAGTTATTGGCATCTTGTCGGGGTTTGCAATAATCCCAACGCCCTTGTCTTTATAAGACTGAAGTACACAGGTATGTGTGCCCAGGCTGGGGTGTTTGACTACAACAGTATCCCCAGGGGCATATTTGGAGTCCTTATCTGATTGTATTACTTGGGGTGTTGGGACAAGTGCTGTTAAGTGGTTTAGTCTCATGATGGTTGACAACCCCATTGCTAATCGGGTGGGGTAGGCAAAGCCAATTCCAGAGACAATCTCTACTCCAGTCAAAACATATTTCCTTCTCTGTCTGGTGGAGGGTAATGGGCCAATGTAATCAATTCGCCAGTTTGCCTATTACCAGTTTAGCAAGGAGGGTGGCCTTGTTCACTAAGCCTCATACCTCCTGGTCCTTTTCTTAAGCATATTCCTGAAAAATCTAAGAGTTGCTTTAACTCTCAGTACCCATCCTTAAGGGAATCTAGCTCTGTCTGGGTACTGAGGGACATGCATTTCTACCTCTCCACTTCTGCAGCAGAGGCTTTTACATTTTTGCAGCTTCATATTTGCAATCTTATATTCAGTCAATTTGAGGAACACCTCATTACAGGTTTTCCATAGAAGTCAAGCTGCAGCTGCTTCCCCCTTCATTGGGGCCAAGGGTTTACATATCCACAAGTAGTTAGCCAATTTGTCTTCTAGGTCTGAAATTGTATGGACAGCAGCTAACACTAGATCAGACCAAGGGCTATGCCCAAACTTTTGCAAGATTTTGCTCAAAAGGGGTAACATCTTTTACAAATGCCAATTTCTCAGTCTTCTCTCTGGGAGCCTTCTTAAAAGACTGCTTACATTTAAACATTTTCTAGTATACCCAACCTCCTATTGGGACTAAAATAGCAATACCAATACCTCCTTTTTTTTTCTTTCTTTCTGGGGATAAGGCAACACGTCACATTTATTGAACATACATAGATCAATCAATACTTATCATATGCATATGATACATTACACTCATGTACTCTTACACACCCACAAGCACACTCCATCTTTTTGTTACCAAAGGTTGCTCCCCCTTCTGTATCTGTTCTCACATTTAGCATTGTGCAAACATAAATCCTTTTAGATTCTCACTTTTATGTTTGACTTTCTGGAGGGCTACAGTTTGAACTTTCTGATCTCAGGAAGTTTGCTGATCAAACTTAGCTATTACCTGCAAAGCTTCTTTGTGCTGCCAGCTAGGGCATTTGCATCACAAAGGAAATTACAACCTGTTGTGGCTCCTGGAGCCTCCACAGCATTTTAATTTGTTTGCAGTTTTTACCCCTTCTACAATATACATGGCATGTCACAGGAAAATGTGCAGTCTTTGTTTATAACACTACTTAGCCACATTAAACTTTGCATAGGGTGTAACTCTTTCTTTATGCTTACAGTTTACCTGTACTTTCATTAAACAACTTGGACTGAAATGGTCTTACTAAAAGTAAACCAAACCAATTTGTTTTAAACCTACAAAACAAGATTACTGGACCTTGAAAACCTCACTTATTTACACTATATATATTATATACACACAGATACACATACATTCTCTCTGAATCTTTCTTACACTATTTCTACATGGCTGTACAACAATTACATTCCCTTTTTATTCATTGGGGTAGTTAAGTTCCAATAGAAGCCCCCTCCCTTTAGAGTTCTTTTAGCAGTATCTATAATTAAATGTACGGATTTGAGTCAAATTTGCCTGGATTATTTACAGACATTCCTTTGGAAAAAGGGCCCATTTTTCCTTCAGAATGGCTGCAAAGAAACCACAATTTTCTATCTACACCATTTTAGCATTTGCACAACTGCTCAATTCTCTCCATTCTCTGTAGAGTTAAATTCTCTGTGGGTTTTTCCTTTTTCTTAAAACACTTTCTTATCTCTAAAAATAAAAAAAAACTGGCCTTGTTTCAGATATTACTCTTGTAAGTATTGTTTTAAGGATTTAGATTTCCAGTGCATGTACTGACTGCCTTTTTCTCAGTTCTACCACAAGGCCTTCAATCTATCTGTTACCTGCCTGCTTGTCTGGGCCTGATCCTGTTTTCCTTGCTAAATGGAAAGTGGCTCCTTTCCACAGACTCAGGCTTTGTCCCATTCTTTAACTTGCAAGCAGTTCTATACTTACAGAACTGCACCCACAACTCCTCAGGATTTCCCCAATCCTTTTCTAACATCTCTCTATCCCATTTGGGTCAGCCCAACCTTCCGGGGCGAAACTCTTTCCTACCTTGCTAAAATCAGTGACTGGCTTCATGCTGCTGTATTTTGAACCGATATCACAAATCCTGCCGACTACGCCAATTCTGTCAGCCGGTGGTCAGGGCAGTGAGTGGTGTGTGTGAGCTATACACCCGAGACTTTAACTGCTAGGAGTGGGGTCCCTTAGCAGTGGGCAACCTGGAGGAGGTTGACGGGTGCCCCAAAGAGTTTAACGTCCGTGTCTTTACTGCCAACAGGCTGACAGACGCCCCAGAGTTTAACAGGGAGAGCTTTACACCTCAGACTTTGACTGCTAGGACACAAAGTCCCGTCGCAGTGGGCAGCCTGGGGAGGCTGAGAGGTGCCCCAACGGATCTGTCCCCTGGAAGCGACATGATCCAACGCTCAAGCTCTCCCTATATCTGTCCCTTATGACCAGCTGGAGTTCTTTTGTTTGTGTTCGGTTCGGGTACAGCAGCACGGGTTCAAGTCAGAAACTCAAACCACACTTGCTTATTTGTAGGAGAAAGAAAAGAAAGAAGAAAGAAAACTTGGTTCAATATATATATTTAAACTTATAAAGTGAATGAGGGCACAATCTTATTTTCTTGTTTACAATAGAAGTGAAACAGGTTGATTAGAGAAACTTATAATAGAGTAACTAAATTAAAGTGTACACATAAGAAACACATTGCAGGTATAATTCTCACCCCTGCGTTCCAGACTTGGCGTGGCCAGCGTCTTTCTCTCAATCCCTCGGGAAGAAGTAGGGCGAGGCTGGGCGTCCCACAGACCTCGGGAGACAACATATACCTGCCAGCAGGTATAGATTGGAGCTCAAATGGGGTGGGCTACTAAACCCCTCTTTATACCCCTTGGGTCACGTAGGCTTCTTCCTGGTCTCAAGTGGCCAATTAGGAAAAATGGCTTTGAATGCCAAGTTTCCCACGGAAGGGTGCAAAGCATAATTCACACCTGGGAAACTGCAGACAATGGGCACTCTAGTATGTGATGGGCGAAGATTCCTCTCCTGGGACAGTGTAGGCGTGTCAATTACTGGTGCTAGCCATCAGGGCAGCAGGGGGCCCTGGGTCGTCAGCTAGCCCATTTACTGTCTGGTTTCTGTTTATTAGAGTCAGGGACAAGCAGCACCCCTGCGTTCCCAGGGCATCAAAGGCTGACTGCCTTTCTCTTGCTCTCTGGGGGGGGGAAAAACAAGATGGGGTTCATGTCTGGCTACACATATACAAAAATATGATGCTATGTGTATACTATGTGACCTGCATAGTACTCTCAGGACTTCACTATTAGGCCACTAGGAGATTATTTCAAATTTACTCAATTCAGCTTCTCATCACCCGATTTTACAAATTCAAAGTTGCATGTCCTCACTATGGGGAAGAATCAAATGTAGTCTGAAGCAGGCTTCATTAATATGGACATGCTACCTTGGACTTAGAGCCCTAGGAAGCACTCTGGGGAGCTGTGGGAGGCCTCTCAGAGGCCAATAAGTTCATATTAATGGTACTGGAGTGTCTACACTAACCTTATTTTGGACTTACAAGGTTGGGAATCGCATTACTCCTTGTAAAAAGCAGGACTACAGAGTTCGAATTTTGGGGGCCCCCTGATTCTGGAATAATGGGCTTGATAGTGTGGACGCATCACTTAGAAAATCTACCTTGGGAGGCTTAATTATGGACTAAGGTCCTAGTGTAGGCCATGCCTTAGTGAGTAACAATGTGACTATTTCAAATTCATGCTGCTTTAAAGTATTCACACAGCACAGCATTTTATATTCTCACTTTGTATTATGAACACGAGTATCAAAACTACACATGATTTTGAGTACCATCCATCTTTTAGGGACACGATTGTCACGGGAGGTGGGATATTCAGTCTTTTCTGACAAGCTAAGCCTTGTAAGATCCCTCAAATTGGACCAAAAATTGAGGCTCTTCTATATTGAAAATCTTGGTCTATATTGATATACACACATTAATAGATATATCATGTAAATGTGTGAGTTAAGAATTATTTATATAAATATATACTACATATCTATCTAATAGAAATCTTAGGCCTCATATCAGAAGTCAAACTATAGATAATATTTAATTACTGTTAGGAGGTTGATTTGTGACACCAATTTGCATTTTCCCTTCTGCTCATCCTATTTATCTAACACACTGTGCACTCAAAGCCTCAAATTCCCTCATGAAAGACATTCCAAGTTGCACAAAATGCAATAATTGTTCTTTTGCCTCTGCTCCTGTGGAGCTTATTTTAGCCTGGTAAATCACTTCAGAAAATAGGGATTCCAGATCTGAGAACTTTACTTTCTTTAACAAGCTTCTGTGTTGTTTTACTGTCAGAAGTATTTGTGTTAATATTTAACACCATTTTATAGAGTTCAGATCATGTCCTGTGCAGGATTCATAATATCAACTCCGTTTTGTTTTTTCTCACTCTGGACAGTATCTGGCACTGCCTGGTATTTAAACACTTCTGGCGTCTTTTATGTGGATTTCTGACTGTTGGGGGTTTTCAGAGGTGCAAAATCACCAAAGCACGGATCTATTCCAGCCAAGTTCAATGACTTCTCACACCTGCAGACACAAATCTGAATGCCACCTTCACCCAGGACTGCTACAATGGAGGTGTGGAGCTGACAGAGTTCAGAGTGCACCTGCACAGGTGGGCTTCTCTGCAATAGGGGTATTCAAACTGAGCATGAAGTCTGCGTCTTAGCTTCTTTGCACTAGCCTAACTGGCACAAAATGATCCTACAATGAATCATGCCCTGTTGGTGTAAATCTTGTGTAAGTGAGAGGAGAAAGAGGCCCAAAAGAGGAAAACAAAAAAGAATAATGTTGTGAGAATATGTTTCTTTAGCCACAAGGAAAATGAATAGGAAAGCGATTTTTCCTGTTTTAAAATGATAATTACAGTGCTGGATGAACCAGGAAAATATTTTTTGTGAGTGTCCACATAGCAGGCACAAAACATGGGTTCCACTGCACCAGCTCTTTTGTCTCTTCCTGCCATCACTTGCCGCTCATGGTGCCATATCCTGCTAGTCTCCGCCTTCCTTTTCATTCAAGGTCTCTACAGATCATTTTTTCCTTCCTACTCAGATTCATATTCAGGTGGGGACTCTGCAGGGATTTTGTAAAGAAATTCAGACCATGAAACAGCTAACGGAATTAAAATGACTTGTCTGTCCTTTTATTCAATTAAAAATGCAATGAATTTAAGAGGCATAGAAAATGGCTTGGAACCCAGAGAAGTGATTCTAATAAATCCTTTATTCGTTATTTAGTCATTCTTATGAGCTTTGCTGTAAAACAGCTTCATTTCCCCACACATAATGCAGTTTTGTAATATTTCTCCCTCATTATTTTTCAAATGTAAACTAGTTATAGGCATTCAAATACCTAAAATTGAAATTCTTCTCGACATTGATAACCAATATCTTCCAGAAAAAAGGGAGCAAAACATGTAAGTATTTCAAATCAATCCCAAGCAAACTCGGTTTCTCTGCCCCTCCTATCTTAACTTTTTTCATAACCTGCTCCAAGTGGAATCCCCTGGATGCATAGTAATAAGACAGCGCTCATCCATAGAGCAGCAACAGCAGTCAAGTTATAGCAATGTGCTAATTAAAAAGAGGAACATGCCACAAATCTATTCGTTGCTATTCATGGCAAGCGTATAGCAATTCACTTAGCTGTTTGCTTTTAAAATAAAAGCTTTTGTCTCACTTGTTTAGAAAGACATGAACAGTCTAAAAAGACTTTTACAGAAGCATGACATTGAAAAGACATTGCCCTAAGGTTTGCTAGAGCAAAAGCCTGGATCATTTATATTGTTTAATGTTATACAGTACTTTATTTTTTCCACAGCTACTCACCTTTCACAATATGTTTCCTTTAATTCACTGCAGATCAACAGCTAGGTGATCTGTTGGGGGCGGGGGGTGGGTCTTGTAAGGTATTTCTCAACACCAAGAAACATGATTTAAAAAGCTCTTTACTGATGAAAATAGAGAGAATTTTGATGCCTGGCTGTTAAATAAAGTCCATCCTTATTAAGGCTGTAGGACCACATTCCTGACTATTTGCAATGCCATTAAATAAGCAGTTCATTGAAGGTGGTACTGTGTGCAAACACTAAGTAATCTTTGTCCTCATTGAGGGCTGATGCACACATTACATGTTTAAAAAATAATTCATGAGAAAGGGTTTTGCAATGACATTTATAAAGAAGGGAAGATTGCTATGGGAAAACAGTAGGAAAAGTGCTGTTTTTGTCAGAAGACAAAAATGCTGAAGTCATCATTTTTGTTTTTAGAATTTAAAAAAAGTCACAGAACAACTATTTCAGTTCTAATCAGTTCATTTTCCTTTAGAAAATAATGAACAGCTGTTATTGGTATTTTAAAGCACCGAAAAAGAGCAAAACTCCAAAAGAGTGTCATGGAAGATTTTCACAAACATTAGACATTAGCCCAGTTCTGCTCCCATTGAACTCAATGACAAGTTTATTATTTCCTTCATTGGAGGACAGTTATGCCAATCCCAAGTACATTGAAAAATTCATGGGAAAATGTCTTGCTAAATGGTAGGCAGACTAAGGTGAAGAAGACTAAATGTTGAATATTTTCCTTTGAAGAAATTACGGCCATGACAAATATGTAGCTGCACATGTGCAGCAATTTACCTATGTTCAAGTTTTAAAGTAAGAAACCCAGTCATCATAAGAATGGCCATACCGGGTCAGATCAAAGGTCCATCTACTCCAGAATCCTGTTTTCCAACAGTGGCCAGTGCCAGGTGCCACAGAAAGAATGAACAGAAAAGGCAATCATCAAGTGATCCCATTCCCTGTTGTTCATTCCCAGCTAGGGACATCATGCAGAAAGTAAATACTTTAATCAAGGAGACACCAGTTACAATTCATGAAAAAACCCTGGCACAGCTAAAATATGGAAATACTGTGGAAAATATTGTGCACATGTATATGTGCAATGGTCTTAAAATACCCATGGAAAATGTGACCAAGCACAGCTGCCATGTTCAGGTGAGGCATCTCTTTTTTTAACCTTTTTTTTTCTCTTACGAGGGACAGAAAAGAAGGTGCTTAAGTGGTGGACTTTAAGAGTCTGTAGACCAAAGACCCTTGTTCATTGAATAGCTTGGCTTCTTAAAAATAGTTAAGGCAGCAAATGGAAGGAAGCAATATTAGTGGAGAAAACATTGGCCGGACAGCATCGGCACCAGTGGAAGCTGTACATTAAAACTCAAGTGTCTCCTTTTTATTTTATCATCATCACAAAACACAGAAGCAAACAGATGTTCTTTAAACAAAAAATAGATCAATGATACAGACAAATATAACTAATTATTGGATACAATGATGGTACTACTGTGGGGAAGCTCTAATTTACCCCTCAATGTCTTCTAAAAGCGCAATAAGCAGTGGAAGTATTGGTACTGCTGCTAGACAATATTGACCTCCAGTGGTCCAGAAAATTCTGGTTCGGAACCAGTGAGATTCTGAGAGTGCCAGACTAGAGAGGGTCAACCTGTACAAACATATGGCAGTGCCTTTATCAATTTAGCTCAACAATGTTCATTAAAGAAGGTTTCAGTGTGGGTGGGAAAGAAGTTGGGTCTGGGACAAGATATTCTCTCACCTTAGCATTTAAGTACTTTCCAGAACCTTTAAATAATAAAAGTCAAAACTGATATGTCCTCCTGACATATTAATGAACCACTTGCAGCAGCAAGATCTGGTGTTGCATGAAATGCCAGGAAGTGCTGAAAGCAACAAAGTTATAGCATACAATAAATATGAAATGAATGAACATTTTGGCCCCCTGTCCACCCTGTTTATAGTTGTGAATAATACAGTGTGCTCCTAATTCATGTTTCAAACTTTTCTGCAGAAACTGTAAAAAGAAAAAAAGGGTTTCTATGCCTGGCACTTAAATGCAGGAATTTCTGGGATGGAACGTGACAGTTAATTTGCCCACCAAACGTGCACAACAGTTTTTAGATGAGGAAGGGAACCATATCTACTCTATTTGAGACAGCAGGGAAGTTGTATGTAGACAAGATTTGACCAGTACACCTAACCTACAACAACCACCCTTGTTAAAAGTTTCATGAGATTTTTAATGATCAGAAGTAAAGTTTTAGGGAATAGTAGTAGTAATTATTGGCATTACATTAGTGCCTAATGACCCCCAACTGAGATCATTATGGTGGACAGTGGACAGATACACAGTAAAAGGTCATTCTTGCTCCCCCAAACTTCCATTATAAATAGAAAATGCCATGGGCAACAGGTGAAGGCCCAGCTAGGGAAGGCAAGCCTCAGTCCCATTCCTTCCACCCGAGACCACACCCCTGTGGCAACCTCCCCACATGGAGACAAGCCTTGCCCAACCCCAGCCCTGAAGCCTAACCCTTCCTGGACAGCCAGAGGGCAGGGCCTGCTGCACCACAACTCTAGCCCTCCTTGGTGGCCAGGAAGCATGGGCAGTTTGGGAAGTCAATTGCCTTCCCTTGGCTACATTACCTGCCACTCAGGGTGTGTCTAGACTACATGGCTCCGTCGACGCCAGGACGGCAAAGGGAAATGAAGCTGCGATTTAAATAATCACCACTTCATTTAAATCAAAATGGCCGCTGCACTGTGCCGATCAGCTGATTGTTGGCACAGCGCAGCAGTCTAGACGGGGATCTACCGACCCCAGAACCCTTCGTCGGCAGATCCTATAAGCCGATAGGCACAGTGCAGCGGCCATTTTGATTTAAATGAAGCGGCGATTATTTAAATCGCCACTTCATTTCCCTTTTTCGCGTAAACTAATCTACATGGCTCCATCGATGAGCCATGTAGTTTAGACGTACCCTCATGGACAAGACAGAAAGAGCACAAAGAGAACAGGGGAGAATTACTTGTCAAGTTTCACAGCAGGTCAATGGCAGAGTGAGATAGATGCCAGGTCTGCTGTTTCCCAGTGCTTCTTCTTTTAATAGCAGAAGATCACTGATGAATAACAACCTAGCAACTGTTTTTTGTTTGTTTGTTTTTTACATGTGTTGAACAATTTATGGGGCCCAAAGAAAAAAATCACTTGTTTTAGTTATGCATATGAAATAATTAAATTGACTGATGGTTAAAGGATCCAAAAAAGCCTAACTTAATTAAGAAATAAAATTAATAATGGGCAAGTCATTAATAATAAAATTTTTCCATTGACTGAAAGCAACATGTGTTGGTAAAAACTGACAATAGGGTTTGTGAAATTGGATGAAAAGAAATGGAAAGGCTATTATGATAGTTTTCTTTAGGTGCAAAAGTATTGACTTAAATCTGCTAAGATGTCAAGCCCACTTTTAAATGATGGCAAGGCAATACCACCTGAATGGTATTTTTCCCAACTTGGTATTCTGTCAAAAGGGCCTTATCTTGCACACACTGAACTCAGTGAGGGTAGAACCAAGCCCTGTGTGCACGTCTGTACTATAGTGTAAAGTAAGAATAAAACCACTCAGAGATACATGGCTGAGATTTTTTTAAAAGTAAATGTTTAAATTTAAGATTTTACATCCATATTTAGGTACCTAACTAACTGGCCTAATTTTCACATGTGCTTAACTTCCAACAAACAAAGCCTTTAATGGCAACTATGGGGTGATCAGCAATTATGAAAATCTATCCACTTAATTAAGATGTCAAAATATTGAGTGACATGAGAATCCTAACTTCAGGAACCTATTTTGATAATCTTAGGTGAATGTCTTTAGCTGGGAATAGTTTAGCTAGAGCAGTAAAAATCGAATAAATGAGCATCATACATTCCTTTCAGTAAATTTTTATTTATCCACCAATTATTTTACACGCTAATTCCCTTTCAGGCTAATTCACTATTCAGTAAGGATCATTTGCTACCCATTTCATGCCGGCGACTCCAAGTTCCACATAAAAGAAGAATTTATACCTCTTCTACAGCATCACCACAACTTAGAGTTTGGAGAGTTAATGATGTAAAAGCTATAAGCCCTATTATCACTCCCCCACAAGACACTTTTCACAAGCATTTTTCTTTAAATGGGAATACATGGTTCCATGTAACAATACACCTGTCATTTCACATTAATTTGTAAAAGCTGCATATAACTAAAGAAATTAAATTGTTGTGGTGTCTTCAGTCTTACTCAGATCACATGCTCCAATGACACCCACAGGAATACAGATCAAGAACTAATTTGGACTATAACAGAACAGACACACATCATCATTGTGGACTCATTTCCCACTCACATCTGAGATTTAGCTACATTCACAGGATAGGTGTAGACAGACATGAACCCCATCTTGTTTCCCCCCCCCAGAGAGCAAGAGAAAGGCAGTCAGCCTTTGATGCCCTGGGAACGCAGGTGTGCTGCCTGTCCCTGACTCTAATAAACAGAAACCAGACAGTAAATGGGCTAGCTGACGACCCGGGGGCCTCCCGTCGCCCTGATGGCTAGTACCAGTAATTGACATGCCTGCACTGTCCCAGGAGAGGAGTCTTCGCCCATCACATACCAGAGGTGCCCATTGTCTGCATTTTCCCAGGTGTGAATTATGCTTTGCACCCTTCGTGGGAAACTTGGCGTTCAAAGCCATTTTTCCTAATTGGCCACTTGAGACCAGGAAGAAGCCTACGTGACCCCAGGGGTATAAAGAGGGGTTTAGTAGCCCACCCCGTTTGAGCTCCAATCATTTACACCTGCTGGCAGGTATTGGTTGTTTCCCGAGGTCTGTGGGACGCCTAACCTCGCCCTACTTCTTCCCGAGGGATTGAGAGAAAGACGCTGGCCACGCCAAGTCTGGAACGCAGGGGTGAGAATATATACCTGCTAGGTGTCTATTTTGCATGCATTTAATAAGAGCTCAGAGAACCAAAAGGGTTTCATGGTACCTGTAAGTGATTTATTAGTGTAATTTCTGTCCTGTCCTTTGTAGTGGCTGTGTTATCTGTAACACAGTAGTAGCATTTATCAGCTAAGTTTACCCTCTAACAATAAAATAGTAACTATTTAAGCTGTGAACTGACTCCTTCAGTTGCTGTAACAGAACCAAGCACAATTTTAAAAAAAACTCCAGCCAGTCATAAGGGACAGATATAGGGAGAGCTTGAGCGTTGGATCGTGTCGCTTCCAGGGGACAGATTCATGGGGCATCTCTCAGCCTCCCCAGGCTGCCCGCTGCGAAGGGATCGTGTATCCTAGCAGTCAAAATCTGAGGTGTAATAAGCTCTCCCTGTAAACTTCTTGGGGCGCCGTCAACCTCCTCCAGGTTGCCCGCTGCTAAGGGACCCCAGTCCTAGCAGTTGAAGTCTCGGGTGTATAATACACACACACCACTCACTGCCCTAACCACCGGCTGACAATAGGCTATATGGAAGAGCCATGTTTAATAGTTAGAAACAGACAAACATATACATTGAGGGAAATAATACAGGCTCCTCTCTTCTTTTTATTCATTCTCCAATTCTAGCACCTGCTGCAGAAACAGAGAGGTGAAGTAGTGATGGCTTCCTAGATGTCCAGCTCTTTTAAGACATGAGTAACTCTACTACCTACATAATGTAAAAGTAACCAGTTATAAATCTGACCTATGCATAGATATCAAAACCAACTAATACATATCACCACCCAACCAATGAGAGGAAAAAAGAATACCGGGCAAATTAGTCGAAACAATAGTAAAGATTGCCTCTAAAATTGTGAAGCATGTAGAAGGAACATTAATTTGATTGGACAAAAGTCAACATGGGTTTGTAAGGAAATCCTGTCTTACTAATCTATAGAGTTCTTTGAAGGTTAAAAACATGCGGACAGGGATCCAGTAGATATAGTATACTTAGATTTCCAGAAAGCTTGACAAGTCCCTCACCAATAGGCTCTTGTGTAAATTACATGGCCATGGATAAGAGGGACAGGTCCTTTCTTGGATTGAGAACTGTTAAAAGACAGGAACTAAGGGTAGGAAAAAATGGTAAATTTTCAGAGGAGAGGTAACTATGGTGTCCCAAGGGTCAGTCCTAGGACCAATCCTGTTCAACTTATTCATAAATGATTGGAGAAAGGGGTAAGCAGTGAGGTGGTAAAGTTTGCGGATGATACCAAACTTTTAGGATAGTCAAGACAGAAGCAGACTGTAAGGACCCAAGAAGATCTCAAAGAGTGATTGGGCAACAAACATGGCAAATGAAATTTAATGTGGATAAGTGTAAAGTAATGCATTGGAAAAATAACCAACTATACGTACAGTATGATGGGGGCTAATTTGGCTACGACAAATCAGGAAAGAGATCTTGGAGTTATCGTGGACAGTTCTCTGAAAACTTCCACACAGTGTGCAGCGGCGGTCAAAAAGGCAAATAGGATGCTAGGTATTATTAAGAAAGGGATAGAAAATAAGACCCGGAATATCTTACTGCCCCTGTATAAAACTATGGTACGCCCACATCTTGAATACTGTGTACAGATGTGGTCTCCTCACCTCAAAAAAGATATTTTGGCCTTGGAAAGGGTTCAGAAAAGGGCAACTAAATTGATTAGGGGTTTGGAACGGGTCCCATATGAGGAGAGGTTAAAGCGACTGGGACTTTTCAGTTTAGAAAAGAGGAGACTGAGAGGGGATATGATAGAGGTATATAAAATCATGAGTGGTGTGGAGAGGGCCGATAAAGAAAAGTTATTTATTAGTTCCCTAAATAGAAGAACTAGAGGACACCAAATGAAATTAATGGGTAGCAGGTTTAAAACTAATAAAAGAAAGTTCTTCTTCACACAGCGTGTAGTCAGCATGTGGAACTCCTTGCCAGAGGAGGCTGTGAAGGCTAGGACTATAACAGAGTTTAAAGAGAAGCTAGATAATTTCATGGAGGTTAGGTCCATAAAAGGCTATTAGCCAGGGGATAAAATGGTGTCCTTGGCCTCTGTTTGACAGAGGCTGGAGAGGGATGGCAGGAGACAAAGCGCTTGATCATTGTCTTCGGTCCACCCCCTCTGGGGCACCTGGTGCTGGCCACTGTCGGCAGACAGGATACTGGGCTAGATGGACCTTTGGTCTGACCCGGTACGGCCGTTCTTATGTTCTTATGTTCTTAATATGTTAGTTTCCTATAGGAAACTGACTTTGCCCTTCCTCTTATTTGAAATGTAAATGGAACATTAACTTTGCAACATTTGCCAATTGCCACACATTGTACAAAATAGTGAATTCCACTTTCTTGTTAAATACTAACTCCACTGTTTCACACTGACTACTGCAAGACCAATTATGTCTTCATTGAGAATACTTGTGTGCTTAACATCAGACCAGTGCTTATATACTTCGCTGAATAGGGGCTTAAGTGGACAAACAATGTATTTAGGGATAAGGTTTCATAAAATGTACCTAAGTCATAAAATGTAGGGTTTACTAAAATGTGTTCTATTATACTTTAAGAAAATAAATAGCCATAAAATGAGATTTAAAGAACACAAACCACTACTAAATCTGAGTTGAGGAGTATGGAGAAACTTGCATACTTTGGTGTAAAGGTGAATGAAGTTCTTGTTTTCTTTCTACAATGTAGGTATATACACGTGTATGTGTCCATGGTGGGAAATTTTCAAGGTTCCTTCTTTTTTTCAGAATTCAAAACAGAACTTTTTTTGTAATTTCAAAATTCTTTTCAGAAAAAAAATTTGAAAAATGTTTTTTTTTTTTTTAATTTTGAGCATTTGGTTTCCCCCCCTTCTTCCTGCCTATCTGTAACAGGAATGAGTGAACAAGAAAGATTTACTAGATCTAAGAAAGCAAATGAAGACAACACTGTCTTCTGAGTTGATACAAAGGATATATAGTCTCTGTCTTCAATGTAGGAAACTCTGGCATGATCTAATTCAGTATTAGATTGCACCTCTTGAGAGCTACCTACACATAATATATCTATCGCCTGAGCCCCTTGCTGAGGAGGTGTGAATGTTTGTCAATTCATAGCTATTTTATTTTTTAGATCACAACAAAGGAAATAGATACACTATCTGATGAGCAAACAATTGCTAAACAATAAAATAAACAAAGTTTGAGGGCTTGCCAGGCAATACATTGTTATTAATAAACAGTATTCGGTTGCCTAATAAGCATGCAACAGAACTAAATGGACCATCGTTGATTTCCTAATTTTTAGGTGAGTCACCCAGAAATGAGCCTATCTAGGTTTTTCTGGGCAAAAGAAAAGGCAAGAAAACCATATTTTTTTATTGGCTGTAAGAGGACACACCAGTCTTCCTGGCCAATTACAATGGCTTTATCAGTGAAGTTGCATGAATTCACTGGGCTTCTTGAAGGACAAGGTCATCAGTTTGTGCCAGACAATGAAGAAAAAATACAAAGGTTACTCACCAATTTGCATTTCCCTCCCAAAAAATTGCTTTTCCCATATTTTGTACATTCTGAAGTTCCCCAGAACAAATCTTTGTCCTGAAGTGGTATGCCATGAGGGGCATTGTCATAAACAGGTGCTGCTAAGGAGAGTCTGACTTTCCTGAAGAGTGAGGAAAGGGATAAGCAACTGGAGATTCACCTAGGGAGGGGGTTGGGGCAGTCAGCTAATAATGCAAATAGGAATTTCAAACTGGGAAAGAGGGTTTTTTTTCTCTCTCTCCTTTGTTTGGGATCAGAGCAGTTTCTCCCAGATATTGAGGGAGATGGGAGATGCTCTCTCCAAGAATGGACTTTTTGAAATGCATAAGTAGGGAAAAGTTTAGATAGACTGTCAGGGTTTATTGTTTTCTTTGTTTGGAGGTTTGGAAATCATGTCTGAGCTGGCTAATTGTTTTTATCTTTTGTAAGTAAGGATTACAGCCCAGGGACTTTCCCTGAGTCTATGTCACTTCATAGCTATTTACCACCTAGTCAATTTACTATGCATGCAACAGTAGTTTTGTATTGATAATAAAAGAGTTTTATTTTTATTCTAATTAACTGGCATTGGTTGATTGTTGTGTCCTTAGGACTAAGTGCTTAGTTACAAGGGCCGAGTCCATTGTTCTCTGTGGATTCCCTCTGTTTATTTTCCCAGCTCCAAGCAAAAGGGAGGTTGGAGGGAGGGAGAAGAGCTTTACCTTAGGGAGGGGATTCCCAAGTGACCTCTTCCCTGAAAAAGGATTTATTTCATATTTTCTTTTAATCACTTGAGTGGTGGCAGCAAGGAACAAGGCTTGTCTTTTTTGGATCGGGGGACTGAGATTGACTAAGTTTGTCTCTGGAATCACAGAGATAGGTTTTTCAGTGTTTATTGTATTAGCCGGCCCCCATCTCTGCACTCAGTGTGTCAGGCTGGGGAATTGAGCTGTGACAGGCATCATAAAAGAGCATTTAAGAGGAAGGATACTATCATCTATGTGAAAAAATAATAATGTTGACATCATAAACAGTCTTCATTTTTACCAGAATGTCATGCAAATGATATAAGTCACATGACGAGTGTGTTTTTCTATATTCGTTTCTCTCTGTGGATGTGTGGTTTGCTTTCCCTGCGTCTTCCCAATTCTCTCATTATTCTCTAATTAAATTTTTCAAGTCAACAAAATTGGATTTTTACAGGGAAAGAAATATTGTTGAATGTATGTATATCTGTGTTTAACTTGATAAGCACCCAAAAGTATTTGCTTGCTTTTGACCTTCATAATGTAACTAAATTAATAGGACTAAGATTAATGAGCCAATTATTTTGACACAACAGCAGGCACATAAGGTTATTTGCTCTACTTTACCATTTTATATTACTAACAAATGAGTAGCATCCACAACACGAGCACTGATGGGTGCTTACATGCATAGTCTATTTCCAAGGAATTAACAACAATTTGAGGTTTTGCTCTTGAATTCTAAAATTCGCAAGAAGAAAAGGGCCCACAAAAGTGGGTGGCTCTACTACTAAACCTCCATATGGGAGGGTTGAGAAGAATGTATGAGATCCAAGCTCTTATTACAACCTATGAAAGGTAGTAGCAAGGTCTGACTGCATTGATGCCACACTCTATCACTAGGTTATTAAGGGGGTCGTACTGCAAGCACTACCAATATAGTTTGCCTCTAAAAAACCCATGTGCTCAAGGTTTCCACAGAAATGTGAATTTCACCCATCTATGCTTGAGGAACTACATGAAAGAAAATATTTTATGCTCATCCTACCTTTTTTGGAACAAGTTAAAATACAATTTGCCATTACAGAGTAATATCATTGTATACACTTTTAAAAATGTGTTCCTTAAATTTATTACATCAAAAATCCTGCTGAGAGAATTAGGATAGGTGTGTGGTGAAAGCACAGAAGTAAGAATGATATGAACTGGATTCTATTCTTGGCTCTGAAACATATGTCATGGATGACTGGGAACATGCTTTGTAATGTCTCAAGGTCTCAATTTTCCCTATCTGTAAGACAAGGATAATCAATAATAGTTTTCTACTTTACATCATGGGATGGTGTGAAGCTTTATTCTTCAATGCTTATTAAGAATGTTGAGCTTCTTACATGGAAGGTGCTATGAAAGTGTACTTTCACTACAAACAACATTCTCTGATGAAAGTACAATTTAGGTTGGGCATAGCTGCATGAAATGACAGCAAATGTTACCAAGTGATTATGAACATCATGTCATTTTGATATGCTAAAAATATCCCTCCTCACTCCACCCTCTGCTAACCTCAAGTCTACAAAAATTCCAACCTTTGATGGAGCAAAGATTGGAAGTTCTGACCAGAAGTACAAGCAACATTTCTTCATTTAATATGCTCTACGAATAGTGGACAGCATAAGAAACTCATAAATTATTAATAACCAGTCCCCAAATCTCAACATGGCAGGAGCTTGTCAGTTGTTAGACAGTTTTTGTATGGGTTGCATATTTCCAGTGTATTTTACTGAAATGGGAGTAGAGGCAACCAAGTGAACCTGTCAGCAAAATTTCCTAACAGCTAAACAACTTCAGGTAACACTTCTTATCCTTGAATTGCATTCAGTTTTTCTGTCTCTTACACTTACCGATTAAAAAAAAAGCCCTGCTCGGTTGCTTTATGTGCAACAAATCCAGTGATTCTATCATTTTTAAAGGATGATCACACAAGCTTAAAAATCATGCAGCACATTATTTTGAGCATGCTAACAAACAGGACTTGTTACTTAGTATATGATCTGTGGTAAAAGAACTAAATATAAGGCAGAGAAAATATAATTTTATTTGATTATTTTAAACACATTCTAAAAAAAATGCAACTGACACCTATTTGTCTTTACAAAGACACTGCTTTCAAACATTTTATCAGGAAAGCCCAAGAATATATTTAATTCCAGAGAAAAACCATTCAGTGCCCTGAGAAATCCTTTTTGTTCAAAACGAATCATTTTTTGCTTTGTTCACAAAAGTAAAATACTTTGTCATATTCTCTGCAGAAATCCTTTTTGCCTATCTTAAAAAATACATGTGGTGCAGACCTACTTAATTTCTCTCACATGTGCAAAAATTTACTTTGTCAAATTATATTCTTCAAAAAGCCTTTCAGCTGACTTAAAAATCCATTTTGTGCAAAACAATGACCGTGCATCAGCTCAGAGTGATTGCACAGTAGTTACTTAGCCTGGCAAATGGCAGCAAAATGTCAGCTGAAATGAAAGACACACAGCCCTGGGCTTATCAGGGAAAGTGCAGATGATTCATGTAACATCATAAATAAATAACACAGACTTTGTGTTAAGGCAGGTTTTACAGTAGAGGTTCTCTTACCACCACCAGTTCATTTCAAAGAACCCGTAATAGGAGCTTTATGTGGTGACAGTGACATGCAGCAAGATAAGCTATTCTGTCTTTAACACTCATATTTCAAGGTCACCCAGTGATACATTTCTAAGGGAACAAGAAGAAAACTTAATCAGATAGGGCACACATTACTGGATCATCACAATATTGATAGTTAAAAAGAGAATAAAAAAGATGGTGTGACACATGGGAAGACTGACATAATCATGCAGTGCTGGTCAGTGATCATGCAGGGAAGGAAGGACAGAGGCGTAATGTTGTATGTTTTTCTTCTAGTTTGTCTATTTAGATTAATGTGAGGCCTCTGGATGAGCTGTCAGTGGTGGGGGTTGAATCTAGGATTTAGGGATCTAAAAGCATAATCCTCTGTTTCCTGAGCTAAAAGACCAGGTCTGTGATGTCAATGGGTGTAGCATGCTCATAAACCTCTTTGTGATAGCCACACCATGTAAACATGGGTTATCTTATCAAAGGAATTAAGGATATTTAATAGTGCCATGGGTTGCTGTCCAAGGCAGTTTGTAGTTTGGTTTCTATGTTCTATACTTACATGTAAAAGACTCAAAGTTGGTAGCAAGCTGGAGTCCCAACAGTGTCTGAGCTTTCCAGGAATGGATTCATGGTTGGCTGTCAAGTGGAATTGGCCATTACATTCTTTATTATTCACTCTCAGACAATGGTATTTGGAAGAGATATTGAAGAAATATATGAAGAAACAAAGGTATACCTTTGCCACCAATGCTCATGAGAAGTACTGAAAGACATACACTTTGAGTACATCTACACAGCATGGCTTAAAGTAAAATTAAGCTACACAACTTCAGCTACGTCAATTGCATAGCTTAAGTCGAAATAGCTTAATTCGGCTTTTGGTGCTGTCTACACAGCAGGAAGTCAAAGGAAGAACACTCTTCCTTCGACTTCCCTTACTCCTCATAAAATGAGGGTTACCATGAGTAAGAAATCCTCCAGCTCGACATTATTTCAAAATAATGGCTTGTAGTGTAGATGCGCACTGTGTTATTTCAGAATAATGTCAGTTATTCCAAAATAACACTGCTATGTAGACCTAGCCTTTGAGAGCCAATGGATACTGCAGATTTCCCTAAAGCAGCATGGTTTAGGGAAACACACTTATGCTAAACAACTCTCTATCAATGTTCACATTTTTCAGCACACAGTATATGCTTTTTCTTAACCATGGTGTGATAGCCTTAATTTTTTACACAGAACACTACAGAATTAAGCATATCGGCTCCAACATCATGAAATGCTTTATTATAACATGCAGTTATAATTTGGTAGTTATAGGAAACATATTTAAAAATAACAGGATATCTAAAAGGTTACAATATGCTAATAACATACATAATAACTATAATTGGTTCTATTAAAAACAATCAACATTTACCAGTAATTAATACACAGTGGTATCTGAAATATTCCACTTATTTCTTCTTGTAAATAGGAGTAAACTATAAAGTATCTCAGATGCCATCTATTAACAGTTAATAACCATTGATCTAATAGTAGCCACTCTTTGCAAAAGGTGGACGTGGGCAAAAGCCAAGAAAAGTGGGAAGTTTTAAGGTTGTAAATAGGGTTAATTAAAGATTAAGAAACAGTTTGTGTGTCTTTCTAGTATTGATGAATGCAGCTATTTCTCTGTTTGACTGTGAACTCTACAAGCTGGAAATCTCTTAAATTAAGAGGAAGAGCTTGATCATCGGGAGATGAAGGTTTGTTTCCAGATTTTCAATTTAGTAAGCACCATCCACTAAACCACTAGTATGGAGATCTGGATTCTGGCCATTATAAAGTATCTAAACAGGCAAACTACCAGACCATCTCAAGGCAGAAATTTCTATTCATAGTTCTAAAAGTCTTCCCAAAATATCTAAGGTATCTAAGACCAGGAGATTGTAGAAATCTTAGGTTCTTATATAGTAGAATCAGCCTTTGTTCCTAGCTGAATCCTCTTTTATATTTAAAACAGACAAACAGATTTAACCATCTCAAATGCCTTATGAAAGCGCCAGATGATTTTCTTCAAGGTTGTCTGTCACGAGTGAAACTTTTGCTCCACAATTTAGAAAGATCTTAAACTCTATTATAAGCAATGTCAGGGGTGGACAATAAATAGCCCACCTCCCGGATGCAGTTTGCCAGGGGTAGTCCTTGGCGGGCTGCTAGACAGACAGGAAATAAAGCGTTCAGTGTCCCTCCAGAGGGCAAACCTGACAAACCATGTCCTGCTCATGGGCCACTTACTGCCCACCCCTATATTAGAGAGACAATATCTGGATGGGCGAGATAATATCTTTTATTGGACCAACTTCTATTGGTGACAGAGATAAACTTTCAAGCTTACACAGAACTCTTCTTTGGGTTTGGGAAATATAGTCGGGCCTTGTTTACATTACCAAGTTTTGTCAACAACACATATGCCAAAAGGGAACAAAACAAAAATGGCCAGAGGGTGTTCAGACTTCCTCACTCTGTCAACAGATCATGCCCACATTGGGGGTACCATCATCTACAGTGTTAGCAATGTACTGTAGGTATGTATCCCAAAGAGCAGTGTTGTGGAAGGGCAGAGCTTATTGCTGGGCACCTTCGGATTCCCTCCAAGTTCTTCCAAAGCTTCCTCAGTTGCTGGGAGTGACACCAGGAGTAGCTCTATGATCTCTCCATGCTAAGGAACATCAAAACAACACAGCAGCCTGTCCCCCTTTCCCTGCAGCAGCAGTCTGCCTGCCACTGTGTTTCTAGTGCAGGGCAGGACAGGAGCATTCCAGTGATTTTCTCTTTGTTCCCCCAAAGGAGCAGTGCACACACACTCAACTGTCAGTCCCCAGAGGTTTGACAGGGGAAAGGCACATGCCATATAGCAGGGCAACAGAGATCAAAACACTGAGCACAGTCATCAGGCATTGTGGGATACTGGCAGAAGCCAGTTCTGTTGACAAAACAAACAGCAAAGTCTACACTGGCTCTTTGGAGAGGGGGGAAGAAAAAAGTCTCTTTTGGGACTGGAAGGTTGTGTCCCTGAAACTGGGCATTTTTCCCAACAAAAGTCGCATTCCAGTTTGAATGCTCTCACTGTTTTGTCACCAAAAGGCAGTTTTTGGTAACAAAACTTGATAATGTAGACAAGGACTGAGACAGCATAAATACAAGGAAGAACAGATTCATTAGCACAAGTAGTTAACACATATTTCAAGAGATCATTCAAGGTGAAGTGGCCCATTAACTCCTCTCCAGTCACAGGGAGACGGAGGCGAAAAAGAAGCTGGGAGTGGGGGTTAGGAGGGTTATAGATTGTTTTAATAAGATATAAATCCAGTAACTCTATTCAGTTCATGTTCTTAGTATCTAGCAAAGTAATGAATTTAAGCTCCTAGGCTTATCTTTTGAAAGCATTGTGCGGGTTACCTTTGAGTTTGAGGACAGAGAGGTCAGATATAAAGTGATCACTTTTTTCTTTCCCCACAAAGACTGATGCAGAGGAGCAGAAAGAAACAAGCCCATGGTCTGCCTCTGCCCTTGTGAGATAGTATCTCCCATTGACTTGAGGGCCTCACACACCACAGAAAGAGAGCCAGACCTGCGAAGCTGTATTGGCTTTAATGGGAGTTTACTTGTATCCTGTGGCAGTAGAATCAAGCTTGTGGAGTACAGTTGAAAGGTAGTAGATCCATCTAGCAGTCAGCAGATAATATTATTTAGCAGATCCATCTGGTCAAAAAGAATGAGAGTTTAGGGAGATGTGTTTTTCATGCAATTCTCTCTACTCCCCTCAATTCCACAACACCTAAACCAATTCAATTAAGTAGAAACAAAACTGCAATTCCTCCCATTATAACTGTATTTACTTTCTTTCTTTCAAACCAACATTTCTAAATAAAAAGAAATGCATTTTATTTTATAGCAATATCTAGTGGGTTGGGTTTTTTGATGTTCTAAAATCATGTGGGGCTTTTTCCTCATACTAAGCATAGACTATGGCTGTGTCTAAACTACATCCCTTTTTCGATAAAGGGATGTAGATTACGCACATCGATATTGCAAATGAAGTCGGGATTTACATATCGCGTGCTTCATTTGCATAATGGTGACTGCTGCTTTTTTCTGAAACGGGGCTTTTTTTAAAAAAACCCAGCAGTTTAGATGGGGCATTTTCGACAGAAATGCCCCATTTCAAAAGATCCTGTACTCCTATGTGTAATAAAGGGTCAGATCATCCTCTGAGTTAAATTTTCATGGCTCTATTGACTTCATACAATGTATGTGAGAGACTTGGGGAGTGGTTCTTTTGTGTATTATGGATTTTATTCTCCTCACAATCCATGTAAAACCCCTACTAATATAAATTAGTGCCCTATATCTGCACAAGCTTTAAGTCTGGATATAGTTTCTTTCTCAACCACCTCCCCCTATTCTTGTTCTTGGATCTGGACTTCTAATACTCCATTCATCTGAAGAAGTGGGTTGCACCCACAAAAGCTCATGATAACATCTACATGTTTTGTTAGTCTTTAAGGTGTTACGAGACCTATTTGTTGTTTTTTAAGTTTTTCCCCCAAATTCTGACAGTCTGCTTTTTTTTGGCAGTACTCTTTGTGTTCACATCTTTTAAAGGAGATTTATACCGTCCTAACTCAATTATTATTACATTCTTCAAACACATTTCAAGGAAAAAACCTTCAAAGCCTAAAAAGAATCAGTGTCCTAGTTCTGCAATCTACCACAGCTCAGCATCCACTGCTCTAAATATAAATACTCTAGTGCTAAAAATCAAACCAGACCCTCATTTAATCTCACTGCTTTATGTTTATGCTTCAGTGCTTTAAGCTTCCTTCTCAACCCCTTTCACAATACATCTTTATAGTCTACAAGGAAAGGAGCACAACAAAATGAAAAACATAAATAAATGAATAAAAAGCCAATTGTTTGCAGTATTATCCAAGCTAGTATGTTACTTTCCAACCCTGCTACTTTCAATGGAGCAGGGCTATAAGGGCTGTTTCTGTGTATCTGATGGTGAAGTAAAAGGACTTCAAGAAGCGAGGGGGGGGGGGGAAGGAGACAAACAAAGTGAACATTTCATTTTCAACAGAATGAAAAGTGGCCAGAAGCTAATGTGAATGGCCACTTTACAAATAAGCCGAATGAATAAAATCTTCTCAAACGGCAAAGCAAAATAAACAGAAAAATCGTCTCTTGTAGCCAAGTGCTCCCCAAACTCATTCCAAACACTTAGCTATTGCAGTCAGCATTTCTGAAAGCCTTACACAATTTCCATCTGCTTTCCACTAGAGAAATAAGTGCAGGGGTTTGCACAAACAAAAGGATTTTAAGAATATTGATCTGAGGGACTATATGGTAATAAAAAGGAATTTACCAAAGTAAAATGTAATTGTCTTTTTCTTGACTACAAACTCTTCTGGTTCACATTTCTGTTATAATGCTATTACGTTATGTTTTCTCTAGATGAAATATTACAGAGAGAGTGGGAAGGAAAAGACCTTGGGACTTGGACAATTTGCCTACATTTAGTTCTATTAATATCATTAGACAGGAGAATCAGTGACACTGCGGCTAAAAGCTAGAGATGAACTAACCAGCGCTTTATCTTCTGTTGCCAAGGACTACATGATGAACTCTGCAGTGACCTAAATTTATTACAGAATAGTGCTCGTTGCCGCTGTACCAAGCACTCTGTTGCAATTACAGCACATTAGGCAGAGGAGCGAATCTCAAGGGGAAATGTCTAGTCTTTTAATCAAGCAGTAGAAAAGCCAGAGTGGACAAAAATTACACTGTTGTATATATCCACAGTTAATCTGTACAAGCACCTCCAATAGCATTCCTAATTTTGACCAGAAAATGCTTTTATTATATACAGGGGGTCATGATTCTATAGTTCACTCACTTAATCTTTTCTGTACTTCAGTCCATTTTTTCTTGCATTATATTCTCAGCCTTTCTGAACCTTGTTGGGAGCATGGGGAAGTTAGAATAATCAGGCATAGTATTTCACCTCTAGACTGCCGTCTCTCAATTTTTTTTAATGTGATGTTGGAGGATCACACAGATTTGAGGATCTGAACAATATACCTGTATTCTAAATGCATGAAAAGAGACAAAATTATCCCATTTCAACGAACAGGTTTAATATTTAATTGAATCTGCAAAGATTACTTTACAAGTGTACAAACATTTAATAAGTCATTGATTTGTTTTAATGGATAAGAGGAAACTGAGTGTTTCGATAACATTATTAATGAGGCTTCAAAGGAGAAACACGCTAATTTTTGTAGCAATCTCTGAAAGTTTTTACGCTTTATTTAAAAATACTTATTTGAATTACAGATGAATGAAGTCAAGTAACTGGGAATATATCCTGCCCACTGCTTGTAGATTGGGTGAAGGAGAATCAGATAAAGGGAGAATGGGCCTTTCCCAATGACTTCAGAGGGGGTCACAACAGAATTCTCAGACCACTTTAATGGCAACATTAGTGCCCGATATTGAAAAGTGAAAGATATTGAAAACTCCCAATGTTGGTGAGCCATCCGTAATCACGTCCACAGCTCATTGAATCACATAGGTAAGAGTTGAACACCTGAGTAAGGGTTTGCAGTTACCTCAGAGTCTCCTGTTGACTTTCCTCTTTCTGTCCTCTTAATATTCTTAAATAACAAGTAAAATATTACCAAATGTAAACAGAAATCACATACTTGTAACATGCAGCTTTAACAAGAATGCATCATGGTTAAGAACCTACACTCGTCCTTGGCAATATCATTACCATAAGATTTCACTGTGGATGACTGGGTTTCTTTGGCAAATCATTGAGTAGCAGCCTAAAGAAACCCGAGTTTCACATTGACTCTCTATCTCTTTGCAGTAAGAAAAGCAAATATGGTAGGTGACCAGATTGGCTTACCGGGGAAAACCTTGCTGAGCTTAAACACAAAAAGGAAGCTTATAAGAAGTGGAAACTTGGATAGATGACTAGGGAGGAGTACAAATATATTGCTCGAGAATGCAGGGGAGTGATCAGGAAGGCGAAAGCACAATTGGAATTGCAACTAGCCAGGGATGTGAAGGGTAACAAGAAAGATTTCTACAGGAATGTTAGCAATAAGAGGGTGATAAGAGAGGGTGTGGGTCCCTTACTGGATGAGGGAGGAATCTAGTGACAGATGATGTGGGAAAAGCTGAATTACTCAATTTTTTTTGCCTTTATCTTCATAGACAAGGTCAGCTCCCAGACTACCGCACTAGGCAATGCAGTATGGGAAGGAGTAGGCAGCCCTCAGTGGAGAAAGAACAGGTTAAGAACTATTTAGAAAAGCTAGACATACACAAACCCATGGGTCTCGATTTAATGCATCCGAGGGTACTGGGGGAGTTTGCAAATATCATTGCAGAGCCTTGGCCATTATCTTTGAAAACTCATGGAGATCAGGAGAGATCCAAGATGACTGGAAAAAGGCAAATGTAGTGCCCATCTTTAAAAAAGAGAAGAAGGACAATCCAGGGAACTACAGACCAGTCAGCCGTACCTCAGTCCCTGGAAAAATCATGGAGGGGATCCTCAAGGAATCTATTCTGAAGCATTTGGAAGAGGGGAATGTGATCAGGAATAGTCAACAGGGATTCATGAAGGGCAAGTCATGCTTGACCAATCAGATTAGCTTCTTTGATGAGGTAACTGGCTCTGTGGACATGGGAAAGGCAGTGGATGTGATCTACCTTGACTTTAGCAAGCTGGAGCACTTGACCTACAAGGAGAGGCTGAAGGATTTGGGCTTATTTAGTCTGCAGAAGAGAAGAGTGAGGGGGAATTCGATAGCAGCCTTCAACTTCCTGAAGGGAAGTTCCAAAGAGGATGGAGAGAGGCTGTTCTCAGTAGTGATGGATGGCAGAACAAGGAGCAAGGATCTTAAGTTACACTGGGGGAGATCTAGGTTGGATATTAGGAAAAACTATTTCACTAGGAGGGTGGTGAAGTACTGGAATGGGTTACCTAGGGAGGTGGTGGAATCTTCATCCCTAGAGATTTTTAAGTCTCAGCTTGACAAAGCCGTAGCTGGAATGATTTAGTTGGGGTTGGTCCTGCTTTGGGCAGGGGGATTCGATGAACTCCTGAAGTCTTTTCCAGCCCTATGATTCTATCATTCTATCTTCACGTAAGAGTCTTTTTGACTCCTTGAAGCTTGCCAATTTGTGCTAACGACGATGGGTACATTTACACAGCATGCTTATTTCAAAATAAGCTATTTTGGATTTTTTTTTCCAAAATAGCTTACTTAAAAATAGCACGTCTACACTACAAGGAAGCCTCAAAATTAGTTCAAGGCAGGCTTCCCTAATGTGGATGTGCTACCTCAATTTAGAGCCCCAGGAGGCACTAGGGAGTAATTACTTTGAATGGCCCTAGGGAGAAGCTATTTCAAAATAGTAGCAGTGGATTGTCCACATTACTGCAATTCTGAAATAGCTATTTCGGAATAAGCATTATTCCTCATGGAATGAGGTTTACAGATTTCAAAATAAGCCTTTGTTATTTTGAAATAATTTCGAAATAACCGAATTGCTGTGTGGATGCTCACATTGTTATTTCTAATTAACTGTGCTGTGTACAGGCATCCTAAAAGAGGTCCGTTTGCAAAATAGTGAATTGTGTAAATTACTGGTTACACAAACAAAATAAAATTAAGGATAACGCATTACAATGTTTCCTTGGTCCATTCATGACAGCAATTGTAATTTAACGTCTTGTGATAACACTTCAGAATAAATGTCGGGCCTATGCCAAGTGCATTACAGTGAAATGTGGATTAGTCGATCTCCTGTGTTTTATTATGCATATATACACAAACATCTTCCGCATATTTTCCTCCTATTAAATGTGCTAAGCACAAAAGCAGATTGGCACACTACAGCAGCAGTACAGTACCTGGAGGCAATGTCAAATAGATCCTTCAAAAAGGGTAGGGAAATTGTCTCTACTACAATCTTACTTTTGCACCCTGGCTAATATGCAAACACTAAAACCATTCACCACAGAGAAGAATTAACATATTTGAGAAATATTATAACCACTGATCTCTGTGCATTTTCACAATCCATTAGAGTGCATATTACTTACCACAGGGGTTAAGCAGCAATGGATACAAGATGCAATGACTCCCTTTCCCCCAATTCATACTTCTCTTCTGAATGCAGCAAAGAGAATACAGAGTGGGGAGGAAATAAAAGAAGCAGCCAGAGGACATCTAGAACAGTGATGTCAAAAGAAGACAGGGGAATTTGGTGAGCTGTAGTAGCCTTAAAGACAAAAGAGTTTCTGAAATATGAATAGGACTGAAGAGAGATAAAGCCCAGCAGCTCAAAGGGATAGAGCTTGGAAAGTGTGACTGATAAGGGACAGCCAGCAGAGATGCAAAAAGAAAGACAGAGAAAGGAGGCTTCAAGGATTACAGTAAAGTGGGAGCATCAACATGTTTTTTCTCACAGCAGAAGAAAGAAAAATAAAGCCCAGGAAAGAGACAGGGCTTGTCTACACTGGCACGTTTTGTTACCAAAAATTGCTTTTTGGTGACAAAACAGTGAGAACATTTGCACTGTAATGTGACTTTTGTCAGGAAGAACACCCTATTTTGGTGACAAAAAAACTTCCAGCCCTACGAGAGACCTTTGTCTTTTCTTCTCCTTTTATTGTTGACAAAGAGCCAGTGTGGACTCTACTATTTGTTATGTTCAGAGAACTGGCTTCTGCCAGTATCCCACAATGCCTGCCCTGGTGGCTGTGCTCAGTGTTTTGTGATTTCTGCTGTCCTCAGGCATGCGCTCCTCCCCTTTCAAAGCTCCAGGAAGTATCTGACAGCTGAGTGAGCTGCTCTGTTTGAGAAACAAAGAACAAATAATTGGAATGCTCCTGTTCTGCCCTGCTAGGAAAATAGCAGCAGGCAGATTGATGCTGCAGGGGAAAGGCTGGAGAGACTGCTGGCTCTGCCTTCCCACAACACTGCATTGTGGGATGCTTACCCACATTGCTTTGTTCTTATCTGTCATCTGCATGCTAACAATGTGACCATGACATGTCAACAACGAGAGGCAGAAAAAAAGGTCTTCACGTTTGGTGACTTTTGCATGTCAACAACACTTCTGTTGACATATTCAAAGGAAAAGGTTAATGCTCAGTTTTACAGAGGGGTCCAGTGCAATCGGATGCCCCTCACCGGGGATGCCATCCAATGTCAGGTTGTATCATGATAGATGTGCCTCAGTTTCCATTTTTTTCCACTTCTCAGTGTTCAATACAAACTCCATCTTTGGGAACAATTTATTGATATTTCTCAGTTCAGGAATCCCCCCAAAAATTTCTAATGAAACCATTTTACAATTGCCACATTAAACATACAGATGCAACAGTTTTGACTAGTGACATCTTTTCTAAGTCACCCTCCCAAAAGTCAATAGCAGCACTTTGTTTCCAGTTTCTTTGGACCCACTCTAGCGCCCCACTCTCCAGGCCTATTTGCTTGAGTGCAACATCCTTCCCTTAGTCCTTCACTCAGGTCTTTACCCCAAGAGCTCCCCATCCTGCGGTACTCCAGTTCTCCATGCTTCCTTGCCTGGGAGTCCTACCTCTGCAAGATTCACCCTCCCACAGCAACCCTCTTACTTCTGGCTTGGTTACCCCTGCCCAAGCTGGAGCCCCCATTTTTCCAAGGGGCCACTGGCTGAGCCTTCTGCTCCTCAGTGATCCCTAGTTTGATCAGTTCTCAGCAACATCTCCCTTCATGTTTCTCACTGGGTGCCCACAACTAATTCTCTTCTTCGGCCCTTCCCCTCAAGCAACTCTTATCTGCTTCTTCCTGAACCACCAAATCCCTGACTCATCCTCTCTTGAACCAAACTGTTGGTCAACTGACAAGTCACAGGGTCACCTTTGGACCGGTACAACAAAGCATAGATCAGGAAAGCAATTTACATTGAGTCATTTACACTGAGTCAGTAAGCTGCAAACAGAGCTAGAAATTCTGATTCCCATTCTCCTGAACTACTATATTGATTTTACATCAAGCAGCAGTGATGGTAGTGGTAGTAGTGAAATTAATGAAAAAAATAGTGAAGACACCCTCTTCTTTGATAGAAGTTTGGCATTTCTAGCTTCTGGTGTATGCAGACACTGAAAGTGAAAACACTTAGTCAAATATTTCTGATGTGTAAACAAGGTTCACTCCATGATTGTAGAAAAGGGTGCACATTTCATCTATGCAATGATGGGGATTTTTATTTATACTGGGATCTTCCTTGTTTTCTAGAGAGAGGGCTTCAGTGTACTAAAAAGAGCTGAGCTTGCTGGTCTGACTACATTCTGCATCTCAAAATGATTATAATGATGACTTCATTCTAGGCACTTGAGGGGAAACTTTTGGCAGCACAGTAATTCCCCTGCTGTGATTATTTCATGTGTTTTTGTGATTGTGTGAAGACAAAGCACTATAAAGAGGTTAGGCATAAGTCTGCATCTATTTCAGCCTATATAAAAAGAAAAATCAGATCTGTTAGTAAAAGAGGAGAAATATGTAAAAGGTTATTTAGTCTTACAGTCTAACTGGGTAATTTTCTGTTTTTATTTAGAGGCTGTAAAACAGCAGTTTTGGGGTGAGGAGGAGGCCATTGCATTGCTAATAAATAGAAATCAATGTGTTTACTTGGAATGTCACGTATCACTGAATATTCTTAAAGCACATGGCATATACAAGGACATTTTGGAGCTACATCGCAAGTACTGTTGTACAGCAAGGTATTAGTAACAAAGACCAGGTTCAGTATGATTTCTATAAAATAACTAACATAGAGTCCCCAACTCGAGTACTATTTACGCTTCAGATTCTGGAAAATTGAAATCTAAACACCCTGGTCACCATTAATGGCATTTTTCTTCTCCTCTCAGAAGTACACACAGTCCTGGTAATAGAGAACACAACCACATTTATTTTGGAAAAATCACACAAACTGATTAAACTTAAAAAACAACAAGAGTCTGGTAGCACTTTATAGACTAACAAAACATGTCTCCCCTATTTATTTTGGGTCTGCAGTTGCACATCCTAAACTCAAAACTCCAGTCATTTGAAGAAGTGGGTTGTGCCCACGAAAGCTCATGATACCATAGAATCATAGAATTCTAGGACTGGAAGGGACCTCGAGAGGTCATCGAGTCCAGTCCCCTGCCCTCATGGCAGGACCCAGTACTGTCTAGACCATCCCTGATAGACATTTATCTAACCTACGCTTAAATATCTCCAGAGATGGAGATTCCACAACCACCCTAGGCAATTTATTCCAGTGTTTAACCACCCTGACAGTTAGGAAGTTTTTCTTAATGTCCAACCTAAACCTCCCTTGCTGCAGTTTAAGCTCATTGCTTCTTGTTCTATCTTCAGAGTCCAGGAAGAACAAGTTTTCTCCCTCCTCCTTGTGACACCCTTTTAGACACCTGAAAACTGCTATCATGTCCCCTCTCAATCTTCTCTTTTCCAAACTAAACAAGCCCAGTTCTTTCAGCCTTCCTTCGTAGGTCATGTTCTCTAGACCTTTAATCATTCTTGTTGCTCTTCTCTGGACCCTCTCCAATTTCTCCACATCTTGCTTGAAATGCGGTGCCCAGAACTGGACACAATACTCCAACTGAGGCCTAATCAGCGCAGAGTAGAGTGGAAGAATGACTTCTCATGTCTTGCTCACAACACACCTGTTAATGCATCCCAGAATCATGTTGGCTTTTTTTGCAACAGCGTCACACTGTTGACTCATATTTAGCTTGTGGTCCACTATAATCCCTAGATCCCTTTCTGCCATACTCCTTCCTAGACAGTCGTTTCCCATTCTGTATGTGTGAAACTGATTGTTCCTTCCTAAGTGGAACACTTTGCATTTGTCCTTATTAAACTTCATCCGGTTTACTTCAGACCATTTCTCCAATTTGTCCAGATCATTATGATCCTATCCTCCAAAGCAGTTGCAACCCCTCCAAGCTTGGTATCATCTGCAAACTTAATAAGAACACTCTGTGTGCCGATATCTAAATCGTTGATGAAGATATTGAACAGAACCGGTCCCAAAACAGACCCCTGCGCAATTCCACTTGTTACTCCTTTCCAGCAGGATTGTGAACCATTAATAACTACTCTCTGAGTACAGTTATCCAGCCAGTTATGCACCCACCTTATAGTAGCCCCATCTACGTTGTATTTACCTAAATTATTGATAAGAATATAATGCGAGACCATATCAAATGCCTTACTAAAGTCTAGGTATACCACATCCACCACTTCTCCCTTATCCACAAGACTTGTTATCCTATCAAAGAAAGCTATCAGATTGGTTTGACATGATTGTTCTTTACAAATCCATGCTGACTGTTCCCTATCACCTTATTATCTTCCAAGTGTTTGCAGATGATTTCCTTTACTTGCTCCATTATCTTCCCTGGCACAGAAGTTAAACTTACTGCCTGTAGTTTCCTCGGTTGTTTTTATTTCCCTTTTTATAGATGGGCACTATAAACCCTTTTCCAATCTTCTGGAATCTCTCCTGTCTTCCATGATTTTCCAAAGATGATAGCTAAAGGCTCAGATACCTCCTCTTATTAGCTCCTTAAGATGTTTTTGTGATCGTGTGAAGACAAAGCTCTATAAAAAGATTAGGCATTTATGCCAGAATGGCTGATGGCCTTGCTAAGAAAGGCTACCATCACCGCACATTGGACCAGGTGAGAGCCAAGGTGAAGGAGCTGTGGCAGGGGTATGTTAGGGCCCGTGAGCACAGCTCCCGCTTTGGGGAAACGGCACATTATTGTGCCTATTATGAGGACCTGGGCCAGATCTTGGGGGCAAGGAAATCCCTGCCTCCTGAGAGGGTTGTGGAGATTAGGTTGGAGATCCCTGTGCGGCAGCGGCCACAACTTCAGGGTGAGACCCCAGAGGACCAGCAGCTCCAAGAGGAAGAGGACACCAGCAGGAGCACAGTGACCTTGACCCAGGAGCCAGACACCCAGATGCAGGAGGCCTCCCAGACTACTTCGGACACTGGGGAGGGAATATCAGGTGAGTGCTGTGAGGGTCCAACACACACAGGGCAGGGGAGGCTGGAGCAAAGTGGATGGTGTAGTGCTGTGACATGTCATGCTGATCACAGTCTGGGGGGGGGGGCAAGGGCACACATATGGCTGACCTCAGGGAGGGCTGTCCTACCCCTGCACCCGCATGGCTGCAAGGCACCACCTGCTCCTGCAGACAGTGATGACGCATGGGTTGGGGATGCTGGGATTGCCACACAGCTTCATGCCTCTCAGCAACTTATGGGAACCCCAACTGTGGCCTGACACTTGTCTGTGCTGCTTGGCCATGGGGTGTGTGTGAGGGGGGGCAGGATGGTGGCCTGCACACCTTCTGGGCACCAGGGAGTCTGTGGCTGCTGGCCAGGCCACACCATGCCTTATTGAGACCCACATGAGCATCCCCTGACCCTAGGACAGGCACTGACTGCTGAGAAGGAGGGCATGCCCTCTCAGGGAAAGTGTGAGCATGCATGACTGATGACTTTTCCCTCTTGTCCTCCACAGCCGGACCAGCTGACCAGCAGGGGAGTGCCACACCTGTCCCACCACCCAGACGGCTGCAGGGAACCCATCGGCACTGGCACACATATTTGGACCTGGTGCACCAGCACATCTCGGGCCTGCAAGGGATGCAGGACACATTTAACCAAAGGATGCAGGCAGAGGCAGAGTGGCACAGGCACTTGCTGGATGAGTTAGTCCAGCAGCGCACTGATATTTGCACTGCTATCCGGGAGGCCATGGCCTTCCCCAGTCCTGTGCCTGGTCCTACTCCTCTGCTCAGCCTGTGTAGCCAGACATGAACCCCATCTTGTTTTTCCCCCCCCCAGAGAGCAAGAGAAAGGCAGTCAGCCTTTGATGCCCTGGGAATGCAGGGGTGCTGCTTGTCTCTGACTCTAATAAACAGAAACCAGACAGTAAATGGGCTAGCTGACGACCAGGGGACCTCCCACCGCCCTGATGGCTAGCACCAGTAATTGACACGCCTGCACTGTCCCAGGAGAGGAATCTTCGCCCATCACATACCAGAGGTGCCCATTGTCTGCATTTTCCCAGGTGTGAATTATGCTTTGCACCCTTCGTGGGAAACTTGGCATTCAAAGCCATTTTCCCTAATTGGCCACTTGAGACCAGGAAGAAGCCTACGTGACCCAAGGGGTATAAAGAGGGGTTTAGTAGCCCACCCCATTTGAGCTCCAATCTATACCTGCTGGCAGATATATGTTGTCTCCCGAGGTCTGTGGGACGCCCAGCCTCGCCCTACTTCTTCCCGAGGGATTGAGAGAAAGACGCTGGCCACGCCAAGTCTGGAACGCAGGGGTGAGAATTATACCTGCAATGTGTTTCTTATGTGTACACTTTAATTTAGTTACTCTATTATAAGTTTCTCTAATCAACCTGTTTCACTTCTATTGTAAACAAGAAAAATAAGATTGTGCCCTCATTCACTTTATAAGTTTAAATATATATATTGAACCAAGTTTTCTTTCTTCTTTCTTTTCTTTCTCCTACAAATAAGCAAGTGTGGTTTGAGTTTCTGACTTGAACCCGTGCTGCTGTACCCGAACCGAACACAAACAAAAGAACTCCAGCTGGTCATAAGGGACAGATATAGGGAGAGCTTGAGCGTTGGATCGTGTCGCTTCCAGGGGACAGATCCGTTGGGGCACCTCTCAGCCTCCCCAGGCTGCCCACTGCGACGGGACTTTGTGTCCTAGCAGTCAAAGTCTGAGGTGTAAAGCTCTCCCTGTTAAACTCTGGGGCGTCTGTCAGCCTGTTGGCTGCCCACTGCAAAGGATCCCGATCCTAGCAGTAAAGACACGGACGTTAAACTCTTTGGGGCACCCGTCAACCTCCTCCAGGTTGCCCACTGCTAAGGGACCCCACTCCTAGCAGTTAAAGTCTCGGGTGTATAGCTCACACACACTACTCACTGCCCTGACCACCGGCTGACAGCCTGCCCCGCCCCCACTCCCTGCTCCCTCCTCACCTTCCCACCCCCCCTCAACCCCTGCTCCCCCCTCAGCCCCTGCCATACAAGACCCAGGTACAGCCCCACTCCTGCCCAGCCCCCTACTGTTGCAGCCCGCATGCACGGCCATCTCCGAGAAAGCCTCTGCAGCCAAAGTGCCAGGGGCTCTTCATCCAGGCCTCAGCCCTGAGTCTCCCTCCCCCCTTCCAGATTGACATCCCCCTTCCCACCTGTGAAAGTCAGTAAGGGAAGCATTTTACTTTGTTAACAAACAATTTATTTTTCTGAACAAAAGAGTTTTATAATTATTGAAACAATCAACAGTGAAATAAACTGTAAACATTTTTTCAACAACACCTGTCTCTGTTCTCAGTGTGAATGCGTACAAAATGTGTGAATGTGGGGCTGGGAGGGATTTTGGGGAGGAAGGCACCAGGGGCCTGGGGCAATCCCACATTTGGAAGGCTCTGGGGAAACTCATCAGCCTCCTTGGGAGAATTACTCCCTCAGGGCTTCCCGAATGCTCAGTCCCAGCTGATGGGCTTGCCGGATGACAGCTGTTTAGGGCTGCTCAAAGTGCCTCCCCTCCACATCAGCCCATGTCCCCCACACTGGGAGGAAGGCCTCCCCTTTCCTCTCCACTAGGTTGTGCAGCACACAGCAACCACATCAGGGATGTTGTGTTCTCCCATGTCCAGCTGAGTGAGCAGGCATCTAAATCTGCCCTTCAGATGGTGAAAGGCGCACTCCACCTGGAAGCGAGCCCGATTCAGGCGGGAGTTAAACAGTTCTCTGCTCGCATCCAGGTGTCCCATGAATGGCTTCATGAGCCAGGGCTTAAGGGGGTATGCCGCATTGGCCACGATGCACGTAGGCATCTGCACATCCTCGACCGCATAGTTTTGCTGCGGGAAGAATGTCCCAGCCTGTAGCCTGCAGTACAGGAATGAGTTCTGGAATATGTGGGCATCGTGTGCCCAGCCTGACCACCCAACACAAATGTCTGTGAATTGTCCCCGGTGGTTGACCAGGGCCTACAGCACCATCAAAAAGTAGCCCTTTCTGTTAATATACTGTGCTGCTTGATGAGGTGGTGCACAGATTGGGAAGTGAGTCCCATCAAATGCTCCACCGTAGTTCAGAAAACTCAGCCCCACAAATCCGGCCAAGATGGTATCCAGGTCTCCGAGGCAGACAGTCCTGTGAAGCAGCTCTGAGTTGATGGCCGTCACCACCTGCAGAAAGGGACAAATACAAACACACATAACAGGACATTAGAGGAGTTGCATGCCCCCCGCACCACCGCAGGGTGAGGACAGGCAGGCTTCTACTGCTCCCACCCCATACTCCATTCCCTGTGCCCAGTCCTGACTGTCCCCCTTATCCGCCCGCCCCCACCCCCATGGACTGTCCCCTGAGAGTGACTTACCTCCATCAAGACGGCCCCAACAGTAGACCTCCCCACGCCAAATTGATGTCCCACAGAGCAGTAGCTGTCAAGGGTGGCCAGCTTCCACAGAGCAATAGTGACGCGCTTCTCCAGGGGGATGGTGGGCCGCAAGCAGGTGTCCTGGCGTTGCAGAGCAGGGGCAAGCCAGGCACAAAGCTCCTGGAAGGTGGACTTCCGCATCCGGAAGTTTCAGAGCCACTGGTCTTCGTCCCACTGCTCCATAACAAGCCGGTCCTACCAGTCTGAACTGGTGTCCAGCCTCCAAACTCGCCTCTCCAGGAATAAGTTTGGTGGCAAGGGCAGTGGGGCTGCAGCCCGAGTGAGAGGCTCAAAGCTGGGCTCTGAATCCAGCTCTGCAACAGACATCGTGATGGTCTCATGAAGATGCAGCAGAACTTCCAGCATCACAGTGTGGGGCCATCACCTGCTGAGGGGCAGCTCAGGCTCCATGGCCAAAAACACAGTGAAATGCACAAAAATAAACCCGAAAACAAACTGCTGTGGTGTCCGAGGAAGCAGGGCAACCAGAGCAAGAACTGCAGCAGCTTTGCTTTCCCTCTAGGAGGTAGGCAAGCCAGAAGCAGGAGCAGAGCAATGGCTATCCAGGGGGATCCCTTCAAGCACACGTCTCTGCAAGAGCATGCAGCAGCACCTGGAAATAAAGGCTGCCCCCATGCCCTGCCAGAAGCACTTCCGGGTGCCTTCTTTTTTTGAAAGAGCGTCCGGCAGTCTGGATGCTCTTTTTTGAAAAAGCGGATGGATTTTTTGATCCACGTAATGCAGTCTAGATGCTCTTTTTCGACAGAGGCTTTTTCAAAAGACACTTTCAAAAAAGCCTCTGTCGAAAAAAGCGTATAGTCTAGACGTACCCTAAGGTGCTACCAGACCACTTGTTTTTTAAGTTTATCCTGTACAGACTAACTCTGAAGCTTACAAACTGATTAGTCAGCTGCTTGGGACCTGGCTCCCATCTAAAACCTCACCCACAAGCCCAGTAAAATGTCTTCTCAGTAACATGGGTTCAGGGGCTCCCCTCAACTAGTGACCTCAGCTGTGTCCTTACTGCAGTCTCTGGACATTATGTCTATCCAATCTAACATTTCCTAATGAGGTTTTCATTGATCCTCAGCTGTTAGATCCCATCCAGTTCTCTGCCACTACACCAGATAGTCATATCAGATACTATCAGCTCAAATCTGGTTCACTAATAAAACCTAAACGGCCATCTATCCTGTAGACAGCTGCTCAACCTACCCCAATCCTCCCTCCATCCCACTAACTCCATTCAACCTCTGGACGGTATTATAAACCCACCTGTTCCCAATTTCCCTTTAGATTTCTACCTTCGGTCTCGCCTAGTCACTGAGCATTCACACCCCAAAATAACCAAATTGTCCTGAATTTCTCCTACTTCCTAAACATTCTTCAGCAAACACCTACCTGTCATACTTACCACACTGTGTGCAGCATATCTCTCAACTGCTAATAGAAGGACAGGTGGACTTTAAAATGAAGTTTATGGGCATATACACATTTTAAAATAAGAAAATTATTTAATAGAGAAATTTACATTCAATATCATCTCCAGAGGAGCAAAAAATTTGGCAGTATTTTTCTCAATAAAACAAAAATAAACCTAAGGAAGGAATCACTGTTCCCGCCCCCCCCCCCCAGTCTGTCTTCAGTTTGACTACAGTACTAGGACTTACTGACATCCAGGCAGTGGATACGACAATCTCCACAAGCCCCTAAGCAGGTGGGGGAGGGAAGCAGCTCCACGCTCCCAAAAGGGGCAAGGCCCAGGACAGCCAGCCTTCAGCGCTTTTTAGAGCATGGCATGGCATTCCCTACCCCCAGCCCTTAGTGCTAGTTGGAGCAAGCCACATGGTGCTCCAGCAGCGATTTAAAGGGCCCAGACTTCGAGCCATTGCCACTGGGAGGCCTAAGACATGGACCCCTTTGAATTGCCAGGCCCCCATACAACTGCCCTTTGTCTCCTCCCCCTCTATCTGAGGGTCTGCATCCAGATTAGGATGGCCCACATTTTCCACTGACACCTGCAGACCCATGTATACATCTGCAATTACAGAGCACTTTAAAAATCTCATTTAAAGTATCTTGTGAATATAGAATTGGGGGGGCACTGTGGATGGTACAGCTTTGGGCAGTTTAGAGGAATTCCCAAAGTAGATGCAAATCATAACTGCCAGAAGGTTGGAAGCCCTGTGATGTGGCATTCCGAAAATAAGCTTATGGTATGAATATCATAACTGAGGTATGCTTTATGTAAGATGGCTTGGGTGAAATATTCTTGGAAAGGTTATGATTTGCAGAATATGATTATCCTATTTGTATGTATGAATCACTTTTGTTTCTGGAGTTAGGAATATGCACTGTAGATTTATATAAACCAATGTATTCATGTTGTGTGAAGCCTTCTATCTGTGCTTCAAGTACAACAATGAAAAAGTGTGACAGTGCTGATGGCCCATGAGCAAGAGACAATGGACTGTAAAAGAGCTCAGTCTTCCAGCAAACATATGGGTCAGCCTGTGAAAAACAGCTTCAGGAGCCCAAAAGAGACATGTTATCATTTTATCTAATACTGGATCCTATCTTGAATTCTGTACTTTTCCATGGAGAGGTGGGGAATCAAACAAAGGTTTCCCGCCTTATGAAAATTCTGTATAAGGTGGAGGAAGAAAATAGAAAATTAACTTTTCCACATTACTTATGCTTTTTTTTTTTATGGAACCATTCCATTTCTAAGCTTCTAGGGTAACAAACAGAAATAGAAGTTGGTACATTCTACCATCCCTCTTATCACCTATCAAAACTAGTAGTAGCTTGAAGTTCTAATAAATCTCAAGCATTTCCGACATCCAGAGAATCCATGTATTCATTTTAGGCATTTGCTACTGCAGAAAAAGAAAGAAAAGTAACAGCTTCATAAAGAGAATAATCGTTTTTGCTTTGTTCTCTAGCTAGGCTATGCACTAAGGCAAGGCAAAACCTCTTTGGTTTTCTATAATAGGTTAAGTGGTCTTTAATTTAATGAAATTGAAAACAGATAGCTTGAAAACCAGACAATTTTTATTAACCATGAGGTGGGGAGGAGGGGAAGTGTTCAAAGAGATTCTGAACTCCCTCCACATTGTAGTTGCTCCAACTACTTTAGTTTAGAGATGACTGAGACCATGAGCCTCTCAAGTTATTTTTTGCTATGTCCCCTTGAATTTCAATGCACTAAAAATAGGAATTAATTGAAGCAACACCATGCATGCATTTTCTAGTCAAAGGGAAGCCAAGCTATATAATAGAGGGAACAGCTTTTCCGCATAAAAGCTTGCCGGCTACTGCATGCCATGACTTTAATCTTGGGCCCTATTGAAGTCAGATGCAGGCAAAACTCCAGGGCCCATCCAGCCCCTGTCTAGGTTCACTTTAAACTGAAGACATTCAGAGGGTGAAATCCTAGATGCATTTAAGTCACTAGCAAAATTCCCATGACATCAAGGGAGACATTTCAGTTTGTGCGCAAAAGCCGAACTGTATGGACCATATAGTTTTGACCATTGTGTCCTATCCCTCAACTCCACATCTGTGAGGCCAGTAACTATATCATTCAATCTTAATGAGGCCCTAAATGCACTGACTGAAACAATGACTCAAAATGAGGAAACCAAGCACCTTAAAATGATGTGGGATTGATTTCTTTAGCAGAAATAATATTTTCTAAATAATCAGGACTTTTTATCTGTGATATAATCCAATAAATAAAATTAATAATTTCCTAGGCTCTCCTAAGCCTTGTTATCTCAGGATGTCTTTTCCTCTTCAGTGTGGTTGGGTGTCTGGGCCAATCCTTCAGTGTTGCAGGATTTCATATCTCCTCAACTACTTTGGGCCTACTGACATAATGGCTTTGAAATCATATCACACACAGGGATTTTTCCACAGCTTTACATCTCAAAATGTACTCCTAAATAATGAATGACTCCTCTTGCTACACTACCATGGCCCACTGATTCTGAAGCCTCTTTTTTAGGGAAACCTTTCAGCTTTACTAAATTTTAAAACAAGAGGAATAGATGTCCCATAGGAATAGTGGCTTCTTACTGTACCAGGGAAAAAGACCACCGAGCTATCTTTGAAGATTACACAATGTTGAATGAGATGGTGTTTCCTCAGAAATTAAAGGGAGGGTGTTCAACTATACAGTGGACATGGGTGACAGCTGATGAGGGGTGAGATTGTGAGGGTGAAGGTGTGCTGTATAGCATAATAGTAAAAACTGAAAAATGTTGACTACTCAAACCTACTATGAAACACTGCAACTGCATCCTTCTTGTTATAATTTTGCACAACTCTGTTAATGAACTACTTGAATGTAGGGCATTTATCTGCAGTAGTGTCTTGTGAGTCCAGTAATTCCTATCCTTCCTAATGCTCTCATAATCAGGCAGAAGATGACTCCTTTCAGAACACAAAATTCTCTTCAATGAGGAAAAACAACATACAACTGTAGCTGTTGTGACTAGGAGTCACAAGAGGTTAATTCCTACTTCCTTCATCACAAGAACATAGCACAAAGATTGGGTTGAACCACGAGAGGTAATAAAGAAGAAGTTGAAGTCAAATCTTCATTCATTCATTCATTGTATGATGTTCCACTCTGTTTTCAAATTTTCTGTTCTGTCCTGATCACATAGCAGCCACATTGCTGGCAGTGCCTTACTCCACTCAAACTCTTGGTGTATATAAGACAGTCATTTATAAAAGATACATAGAGGTTGAGTCTAATCCAGAAGTTTCTGCTGTAGATTTGTAAGAATCAAAGCTGTGTAATTTTTCAGATGGCTTAGGAAATACCTTAACTCCTTAAGTGAAGAGAGCAAAAAGTAAGTGCCTTAATCAGTCAACTTCTCAACTGAAGTCTTTGCTTCTTTCTGCAAATTTTCAATGGGTGTCTCTCTGATTGACCCAAGGCCTCTATTGCTGGACAAAGATCTACTACTGCTGTAGCAAATGCCTGAATGGCACTGTTTAATGGTTTCGACAGTGACATAGAAGAGAGAGAATGATAATATTCTTTGAATTTATCAAAAGTAGCACCACTAGCCTCATTACTTAGATCTGTCCCATCTTGGTAGATACTTTCCAAAGCCAATAATTATGGTTGCTGTAAATTTAGACAACAGCCAAGGATCACTCATGAGGAAGCTAGCAGGTTTTCCCAGGCAGGACTCATTTGAATGCAAGTCCCAGTATCTCTATATTTTCCAAGATGTTTAGACATTTTGGTGTCTTGCTGAAAAAAAAGGGCATAACAAAGACATTACAATTATGACTTATTATCTTTTGAATATTCTGTAGTTTGTACTAGTGCTAGTTGTAGCAGAGAGTGTCTGCAATATATATAGGTGAGATTACAGTTATACTTTGCACTGAGCAATGCTTGTTATCCACTGTCTTCCAGAGAAGTTTGCAATTCCATCCAATGCCCAAGCAGCCATCTCTATGGGGTTTAATTCACAGGCATTTAACTCTGCTAAGAAGTGGGTTACTACAGATGCAGCTGATGCATCTTCTGAAACATGAATATCTAGCAAGGCATCTCCTGGCCTACCACGGACAGTAAAATAACATATGCAGTGACGTAATACTTAACGCCCATTTGCATCGGTCCCTTCATTAGCCATGTATACATTTTCTGGTTGTGGTGAGAGAGTTCTTCACTTTTTCAATTGTTGAGTCTGTCACCACATGTTTCTAACCAGTCAAGTGAGATTTTTGCAGAAAGGTAGTGAGCATTTACTGGCTGGTCTTGGTCAGAAGCAATGTTCAACATCAGGATTAACAAGTGACAATGCACTTAACATTGGTCTCCAGTTTGTAAAGTGTGGTATCTCTTACTTAAGTAAAAAGCTTGATGTCACAGCCATGTTTGTTTGCATAAACTGTGTTGGCTCTACAACATTGATAACCATCTCATTAAGTACTTTTAAAATAGGCTTTGACAGCGACTGTATATAAGGTGTTCTTCAGGTTAATGCAGTCCAGAGGCTTTTTGCAGCTTTTTCGCATGGGTTGTCAGTATTGGTTGGATGATCAGTCTGGCAACTCAAACTCCTCCATTTTTACTGTATAAATCCATGGTATGCCCATATCTTGAATACTGTATATAGTTCTGGTCACACTATCTCAAAAAGATACGTTGTAGTTGGAAAAGGTGCAGAGAAGAGTAACTGAAATGATTAGGAGTATGGAACAGTTTCCATATGAGGGGAGACAACACAGGAAATTTTCAGTTTGGAAATTAAACAACTAAGAGTGGATATGAGAGAAATCCATAAAATCTTGACTAATGTGAAGAAAATGAATAAGGAAGTGTTATTTACTTCTCACACACTACAAGAATTGGGGGTCACCCAATGGAATTAATAGGCAGCAGGTTTAAAAACAAACAAACAAAAGGAAGTTTTTTTCACACATATGTAGGACTTTTTGCCAGGGATATTGTGAAGAACAAACCTATAACAGGGTTAAAAAAAAAAGAACTAGATAATTAAATGGAGCTTACATCTATCAGTAGCTGTTAGCAGGATGGGCAAGGATCCAGCACCATGCTCTGAGTGTTCCTTGCCTCTGTTTGCCAGAAGATCAAAGTGGACAACAGGGGATGGATCACTAGATAATTGACCTGTTCTATTCATTCCCTCTCAAACCCTAGCACTGGCCTCTGTCAGTAATCAGGATACTGGGCTACATGGATATGACCCAGGATGGTTATTCTTATGTAAAAAGTTATGATGATATAATAAAAATGTTTATTATAGAAACTCCCCAAGATAAAGATTTCATATAGCAATAATATGAAATGATAACTTTGGCAAATAATTCATTTTAAAAATCTTGACCTACTAGAAAATGTTTATATAAGTTTCCCTGTCACATGCTATATATGCTTTTAAAGTACATATTAATATTTTGATTTCAATTCAAATTTCCATTAAATGACTGAATTGATAACACTGAATATGACTAGTTGACCACTAGTGGTAGTAGTGGGATGGGAATATTGGGAAAATTCAGTGAAAATATAGAGAAATCCCTGGAACTAAAAGAGTGAGGTCGGAGGATACCCGGTCTCCTCCATCCCCACTACATACACTGGACTTTTTAGGTGTGGTTAGATTTACAGATTCTAAAACCTTGGAAAAGGTTGGATTCAGGTTCATTACAGATTAAAACAAACCCCTCCAAAGTGTTAAATTGTTCATCCCTGTAATTTAAATGCCCTACAACTTGTTTTAACCCTATCCTAAGAAGATCACGTCTAGAGTAAAAGTGTCTTACTAATGAGGCTGACACTAAGGGTATGTCTAGACTACATGGCTCTGTCGCCAGAGCCATGTAGATTAGTTTACTAGACATACCCAAATGAAGTCGCGATTTAAATAATCGCAGCTTCATTTACATGAAAATGGCTGCTGCGCTGTGCCAGAGATCAGCTGTCCCGGCACAGCGAGGCAGTCTAGATGTGCCGCGGTCGACAGGGAAGCCTCTGTCAACCGCTCCGGTAAACCTCGTTTCACGAGGCATAACAGAGCGGTCGACAGAGGCTTCCCTGTCGACCGCGGTGCGACTAGACTGCCTCGCTGTGCCGGGACAGCTGATCTCTGGCACAGCGCAGCAGCCATTTTCATGTAAATGAAGCTGCGATTATTTAAATCGCGACTTCATTTGGGTATGTCTAGTAAACTAATCTACATGGCTCTGGCGACAGAGCCATGTAGTCTAGACATACCCTAAGATACTAATTAGTAGCAACTGTGATGCTTTTATTTTGGAAAGTGAACACCTTTCAATTAAGAGCTGAACCCCCCCCCAACTTTAGAGTCTTGATCTGAATGTTGAGCCTTTCATCTAACAAGTGAAGTGCCAGATTTGACAGCTACTGAACTAATGCATCCTATTAAATATATTTAGTTCCCGAATTTTAAAAAAATTGCTGGCATATATTTCTTTGTTTCCAAAAGGATTTGTCAGAGAAATAATTTTCCTAGTATCTAGTGCAGTTCTTCAGACACAATCATTACTGATATAATATTGCCTAGCAAAGTGGTTATGCATCAACAGTTCCCTCTGAAATAAGCTGTCATCAGCACATTTCTTTATGAAATAATATTCATTAAAAATTGGATAACCTCTTAGCTAAAATGACAGCTCATCACCTTGTCATTTTTCCATAATAATATATACCTTACAATATGGTGCTAACAAGACAAAAGGTAGCAAGCCAGCCATCTCCTCTGGTGTCAAAGTGGAACTACATACACCCGTACACAAAGAAAATAAGTCAGTTAAATGAACACTCTCTGCAGTTAGAGTTGTACTGCCACGCAGCATCACAATCTGTACTCTTAACTATATATCAGAGATCTTTCATTTCCAAGTCTTTTTCTTTTTCAAATTGATTTAGGTCAGAAATGAATTAACTTAGAAACAACCAACAAAATTCACGTTTTAAATTCCCTCTTCTATGGACATTATGATGTTGAGGTAGTTACATTATAGCTATGAACACAGTAGAGATGGACAAACAGCCGGAAAACTGTATGTGCCTGGTCCTCAGCTGGTATAAACAAGAATAACACCACTAACTTGAACTGAGCAATGCTGGGTTACCCAAGCTGAACTTCTGACTATGTATATTTATATACTCAGAAGACTTATTATCCATTTGGAAGTAGAAATTGATGGAGCCAGGTATTTCTCTGATGCAATCTTGTTTATTTTTAATTCCTACTTCTTCAAATGCAGGAAGAGCCAAGAAGAATCTTATAGCCTTGAGCCATATTAGCCAACAGACCCAAAATCTCTCTCGATTTTTGTAGGATCACACTGTGCTCCCCAACTACTGCTTGCTTTTCTTGCTTTTTGACATTGTTGCTTCTCTCGGTGTTCTGTCTGATCTCAGTTTCTGTGTGTACTACTTTCACATGAATGCATGGATGCACACATACACACATGCATACACACTATGCAAACAATATTTAGCAAAGGAGCTTACTATTCAGTGAATATCTCCTGTGCAGAGTTTGTCTTAGCTAGTGATTTCTGCTTAATTTCTGCTTACACTTACGTCATCTGAAGGCTCACACTCATCAATCTCAGCAATATTTTAACTCAACTCCTAGTAAGGTTTCATGACATTCATGGCAACATTGTGGGATGATTAGGTTACTGAAGGCAGAAGCAGTATCATCAGATTAGGCACAAAATAGCAAATTAAGTTTGTTTGTTTACATGTGAGATAGCTATGCCAGAGTATGATCTGAAATTCTGCATGGACATGCTCCGGCAATAGCAATAGTAAATGGGAAGAGATACAACTTAGGCAGCAGTTCTCCTAACTAGGAGTTCAATTTTCCCTGATCATAGTACAGCATTCAGCATTACCAAAACTGTATTTTGAAAACAATCAATTTGGGGTAATATCCCCCTCTTTGCACATCATAACTATGTACTCACTAATTAGCAAACAAATTCCTAATCGTATTTCCCTGGGAAGTTGTTCTAAAGTAACAGCGTACAGTGCAGAAGGACCATAAAAGTAGCAGTTGGATTATGTAAATGTTTACATTTTTATGGCTAGAGGTGCTGCGTGACTAATGGCTGGTTACCTGACAACACACTGTGACACATACTATCACCATATTTTCTCTTCCTAGTAGGCAACACTACTGAAAAGTATCATCCCCTGAAACTATCTTCTAATACTTGTATTAGACTTCTATTCCTGAAAATGTTACCACTAAGGTATGTCTACGCAGCAGCGTTACTTTGGAATAACTGACGTTATTCTGAAATAACAAAATGCACATCTACACAGCAAGCCATTATTTTGAAATAATGTCGAGCTGGAGGACTTCTTACTCTGACTCCTGTAACCCTCATTTTACAAGGAGTAAGGGAAGTCGAAGGAAGAATGTTTTTCCTTCGACTTCCTGCTGTGTAGACAGTGCCAAAAGCTGAATTAAGCTATTTCTACTTAAGCTACACAATTGACGTAGCTGAAGTTACGTCTCTTAATTCGACTTTTGCCCTGCTGTGTAGATGTATCCTAAGTGACTATATCTTCTGATATATAGGAAAATGTTATGACTGTGATCTTTTTTCACTACAAGTATGGACTTATCTGGTATAATAAGACTTTGAAAAAAGTTCCTAAAAGAGGGTAAAGCTTTAATGAGTGTTACCAGATTTGCCCAATACTCTGGGGTATGCTCATTTTTTAGGGTTACTCTTATGGGGCTGGGGGGAGGTCAACAATTCTATCAGTGTGCTGCTTGTGCTCTCATATGGAGCTGAATTCTCCCTGCTGCCAATTCCCCCTCACTGGAGCTCTCCTGCAGGAACTAGGTTCCTCAGGATGGGGTTCTTCCCACCTTAGCAACACACACAGACACTCACACCCACCAACAGAGCACATCTGAGAGGACTGGGTAATCAGCACTCACAAGCTGACCCCTCATATGTCCCTGGATTCAGCAGGCTGGGTTAACAGCAATGCCACACTGCACCCTCATGAGCCTTTGGACTCAGTGGGTTGGACTAAACAGCACTTTAAGCTGCCATCATCATAAGCCCCCAGGTTCAGCACCCCCTATCTCCACTTTCACACCACAATCATTCACTGGTAAACCACACGATAAGCAAAGCCCACAGGATTTTGGGCACTACAGGGATCTTTAGCTTGGGTACAAGAAGCATTGTTACAGAGCGAATGGGGAAGCCAAAACAACACCCCTTGAGGAAGAGTGAGCGAAAGAGAAAGAAAGAGAGAGAAGCAACCAGCTTAACAATGAAAGTTATTTATTTCTGAGTAGTGAAAACAGTTACAATATTAAATCTAAATTGAAACTGATTACAAATGTTATAACAGTTTACATAGGGCAAGGTCAGGAGGCTATGCTTAGAGAGGTAGTTGGGGACAGGGGGAAGAGATTGAGAGATCTCACCACTCTGTGGAGCTTGCACTGATCGGGGTTCCCAGATGGTGATGGGAGCCGGGGATCCAGAGGGCAGGAGATGAACAGAGCAGAGCCCCCAGCACGATCAGACAGGAGATGATGAAGTCTCAATGGAACTGATGCAGTTTAAATCCAGGTATCAGAACAGTTTTTCTTGGGCAAGGATAGGAGTGTTTATAGGGATAGGACAATAGTTCAAAGAGAAACAGAGGCGAGACACAATAGAGACTGATCACACCTGGTCATGGGTGATTTTCCTTGAATGAGCTCACAATGCAACTGGGCAATTTCAGTATTTTGGATGTCAATAGGATCATTACTAGAATTGGTCTGTTAATGACTAATTTGGGTGTGAGCAGGCCTGGGTTCATTAGCATCTGGAGTAGAGATTTCCCATCAGGCAGTGCTTCTCTGCTTTCGGTATCCCATAGTTCACTGCCTTGGAAGAGCTGGTCTCCATTCTGTATGCTAATGAGATGTCCCTCTGTTCTATCTTCAATGCGTATGAGGCTCTCGTGTTTCCTTAATTAGTTTAGGTGTGTCTTCCCTGGCCTTTTCATTGCTTTGTCTGATTCTAGCAGAGGCTTAGGGGAAGGGGGGTGGGGAGGATGGTTTTCCATGAATGTCACTCCCTGGCTCCCCAAGAGCACAGGGCTGGTAGGTAACATGAGGAAGTTGCTAAGAAAGGTGTTCCTTTAATGGGTTGCTCTCGTACACTGCATGCAGCCAAAATATATTTCAGCACAGTAAAATACAGTGTAAAATGTATTTTTGTGATTAGTTTTATATTAGGATGATGTGTAATAGCAGTTGCAATTTACATTAAGAAATCACATTAGATTTACAAGTTGAAAATCTTTTTAGGGTGTGAGTTTGTTTGAAATAGAAAATAAATTCCTTGAAGAAGTGACTCCTGGAAATATAATGAACAACAGTAATAATGTTATTCTGGACTTTTGATTTCCTAAAAATTGTTTTATACTCATTATTACAGAGTACACCAGGAAGATACATTACCTAACTTTCTGAAAAATAGAATATTTCTGGCACAAGTGAGGATTAACCAATTTATTCAGGAGCGCCAAATGACAGAGTAAATTATACAGTCAAACTTGTATCCATGCTAGGATGAAGCTTTTTTTTTTTTTTTTTTTTTTTACAAAAATGTTTTAGTTCCTTTTCAGAATCACATTTTAAATGTTTTTCCTGTGTATTTATCAATGTATATGTCTGGTTGTAGGATTATTACATACTAGTGGACCTCATCCAGCATTCCTTGCAAACACCAAATAGCAGTAGGAATTTGGTGTTTGCACAAAAATTCAGAATCAAGTCTTTAAACATGTTATAAACCTAGGACCAAATGTATAAAAGTGGCAAATTCACAGGACAATCTTATGCAGTTGATTCTAGGATTCTAAAATGTCTGAGGGTCCAATCTTACATTTCTTACAGATCCCAAATTCCCATGGATATCAGTGAATGTTTGAGGAGTGCAAGCAAGGTGAGATGAGATCTTAACCATGATTTCAATGCCAAATAATATATTTAATTGAATCTTTCTCTCTCTCTCTTTTTTACCATATCAGACTGGTGCAGTCTGCAAATTACATTTTCAGCAACACATTGAAACAAGAAGCTTGGTTAATCATAATTAGAACATGTTAAAAAAAATCTCTCTCTCTATATATATATTGTGGCAGGGTCAGTCCCACTTCTGGGCTCCTGACCCCTGTTCAGCCCACTGTCCCACAGTCTAGGAGTCACAGTATAGGGCTCACTCACCTTGGTTTGAGATTTGTTGTCTCCCTGTCGTCTTTAACAAGGTCGATGCTGCTCTCTTGGCTCCTCCGGTGTCTTTCTCTCCCCAAACTCCTCCTCCACTCTCCAAAACTCCTTCACAGCTCTCCAAACTTTCTCAGGGTATGTCTACACTACAGCACTAATTCGAACTATTCGAATTAGTTAATTCGAAATAAGTAGTTCGAATTAGTGCTGTAGTTAATTAGTTAATTCGAAATAATCTAATTCGAAATAACGCATCTAGACCTAAAAACTAATTCGAATTAGCATTTTGCTAATTCGAAATAGCACGTCCACATTGAGTGGACCCTGAATCGAAGGTAAGGCTGGCCGGAACCAGTGCCAAAAGGGCATCAGGGTCGGACTTAGTGTGTGGGTCTGCTGCCTCAGGCTAGCCGAGGACTGTGCTTAAAGGGACCCGACCCCCCCATCTCGGACAGACAGTTCTCAGGTTTCTCTGCTTGCTGGTCTACCTTGCTGAGGGACAGCAAAGCATTTGCATCTCGGAGTGCTCTGCTTGCCCTCACTCGGGACACCACGGCACTCTGCAACATGGAACCAGACCTGCCCCTGGGGACTCTGCTGAGTCTCATGGACACGTTGCCAGCAGCCTGACTGCACTGTCTGCAGGCTGCCATCCGGGAGGACCACTGAGGGGATGTCAGGATCCAGGGGTCCCTGCAGGAGAGCTTCCACCCTGAGGAGTGCTAACAGTCTGCCCGGTCTGCTCCACTGGGGGCTTGTGCCCCATTCCTACCTCTCGTCCTTCCACTTACCCTTCCCTAGCCCCCCCTTCCTGATGTCAAATAAAAGACACATATTTTCAAAAATAACAATTCTCTTTATTCAACACAACTGGGGAGGGGTAATGAAACTGTGGGGAGACGGGGGAAAGGAGGTGGGAGAGGGCAAGAGAGAGGGTGGGAGAGGGGAGGGGGAGAACTGGGAGGAGGGAGCTGGAAGGGGGAAGCAAGGGGAAGAACGGGGAGGGGAAACTCAGGGATCGGGGTGGGGGTCTCGCCGGGCCAACTGCCTCCCAGCACAGCGAGGGAGGGGGGCCTCAGCGTCCCCGGGGGGATGGGGTGGAAGGTGCGTAGGTTGAGGTGGGGGGTGTGGACATTGAGGAGGAGGGTGTGGAGGTTGAGGAGGAAGAGGTGGGAGGGGCAGGAGTGGGAGGAGGGACAGTTGTTGGGGGGGCAGCAGGCGCAGGACTGGCACAGGGCACCATGCTCTGCAGCAGGGCCTGCAGGTTACCGTTTCTGGCTCGGTCCTCAGCCAGCTGCTCCCGGCGGAGCTGCAGGTCTTCCTGCATCCAGGCCTCGATGGCGCAGTGCAGGGCTCGCAGGGCCCCCAGGTGCTGGTCCCAGTACTCCTGCCGCGTGGTGGTGATCCGGAGCAGGCTGCGGGTGCGGGAGCATGTCCCAGGCGGGGTGGTGCGCCCTGCATGAGCAGCTGGTGCAGCTGTAGAGAAAGAAGAGAAGTGGTCAGTTCTCCCTGGGGACACAGTGGATGATGCCCAGCCGCCCCCGTGACGTGAGGGCGACCGCGCCCTGCACCGTCAGAGCCACTGTGCTTGCACAGAGGCCATGGTCAAGATGTCTGGCTCTCCCCGGGACTGGGAGCTGCCCCAACACCACATCCATGCTCCTGTGCCATGTATAGTGTGGCCAGGGCAGGGGGGAGATGTCCCCTGCCTCTGTGTAGAGGGGGTGTGTGAAGGGAGGGCGTCCTGCTGGGTCCCGCCCCCCGGGTTGGGAGCGTGTCAGGTCTCTTCACACACGCCTGTGCCTATTGGGCCACGGCCCCTGGGTGTCATGCAGCTGGAGCCACCTGCCCAAGGGTGGCATGGCGCATGCTCGCACGTGCACAGGTGGCTGCGTGATCCGTGGGAGGCATGGCCTACGTGTGCGGTCCCTGGTCTCCCTCCCCACCTCCCCCCTGGGCAGGAGACCGTGCTGGCACTTACCCAGTATGGCCTCCCTGGACGACCCTGCCGACTCCGGTGCTGGAACAGCTGGCGGCGGCCCCTCCGGTGCACCTGGGTCAGGGCCCTCCGGTCCCTGCTCGCTGCCTCCTGGACTGGTGCAGACCACCCCACCCCCCAAGAGTTGGTCGAGGGCGGGGAAGTAGGGGCAGGTGGCAGCCCCTGCTGCAGTGCCGCCCCTGGTGGCCCTGGCGTACACCTGCCGCAGCTCCTTAACTTTCAGGTGCACCTGCTCCTGGGTGCGCCTGTGTCCTTTTCGGGGCATGGTGGCCGCTATGTGGCCGTAGACGGCCGCGTTCCTCCTCCTAGTGCGGAGATCATGGACAATGGGGGCCTGCCCCCAAACCTCAATGAGGTCCATGACCTTCGCACTAGTCCAGGAGGGCGCATGCCGTCTATGGACCCTGGCTGGCCCCTGGGTGCTGGGGTACTGGGTGGGGGACGGCTGGCTGCCACTGGCTCCCTGGCTCATACTAGGGCCACTGGGTCAGGGGCAGAGACTGCGGGCAGGGCTGGCTCTGGCAAGCGCCGTCTGGCCAGAGTCTACCCCTTTAAGGGCTCCGGGGCTGGGGGAGAGGAGAGGAGTTTTCCTGGTTTGGCCCAGAGTAGCCACCAGGGGGAACCTGGGAAGGGCTAGCCTCCAGCTAGTTCGAATTAAGTGGCTACACAGCCTTAATTAGAACTACTTAATTCGAACTAGGCATTACTCCTCGTAGAATGAGGTTCACCTAGTTTGAATTAAGTGCTCCGCTATTTCGAATTAAATTCAAAATAGCGGTTTGCATGTGTAGCCCCTATTAAAGTTAATTCGAACTAACTTTGTAGTGTAGACATACCCTCAGTTCTCCAAACTCCTTCTCAATTCTCTCCACACTCTTTCACAGCTCTCCAAACTCCTTCTTAGTTCTCCAAACTCCTTCTCAGCTCTCTCTCCTCTCACCCACAGGAGGGTTCTTAAATAGTCCTCCAGGCAGCCCCAATTAGTTTCACCTGGGCTCTAATTGATTTTGCAGCCGCCCTGCCTCAGCTGCCCCTAATTAGCCAGGATTGCTGACTCTCTGCGCCTCTTTCCCCTTCCATCAAGCTCTTTAACCTGCTGTATCACCCCTGCTCCATCACATATCCCCCTCCCCTGCTCAACACTATGGGGTTGGGCTACTTGGGACGGCAGGCAGTGCACCCTCGATAAGCCGACGGCGTTGCCATGCTTGGCTCCGGCCCTATGTTTCACTTGGAAGTGGAATGGTTACAGGGACAGGAACCACCGTGTTACTCTCACATTCCTGTCTTTATTCAGGTGCATCCATTGTAGGGGCGAGTGGTCTGTGATGAGTGTGAATTGTCTTCCGAGCAGGTAGTATGGTAGGCTCTCCATGGCCCGCTTTACTGCAAGGCACTCCTTCTCCACGATAGCATAGTTTCATTCCCTTGGGAGGAGCTTCCGACTTAGGTATAGTACAGGATGCTCTTCTTCTCCGACCGTTTGGGACAATACCGCACCTAATCCGACTTCCGAGGCGTTGGTCTATAGTACAAACTCTCTCTCAAAATCTGGGGCTATGAGCACTAGGTCACTGCACAGGGCTGATTTTAAGTCGTTGAATGTATCGTCTGCTGCTGGGGTCCATTTCACCACATCCGGGCCCCGGGCTCTCGATAAGTCTGTCAGGGGACATGCCCTTGAAGCAAAGTGGGGGGGATAAACCTCCGGTAATACCCCACTAGTCCCAAGAATGCCCAGACCTGTTTCTTACGTACAGGCCGGGGCCAGTTCTGTATTGCAGCCACTTTATTCAATTGGGGTTTCACTAAGCCTCTCCCTACTATGTACCCCAGGTATTTGGCCTCTGCTAGTCCTATTGTACATTTTACTGGGTTCGCAGTTAGGCCAGCTTCCCTTAAGGTGTCCAGTACACCTTCTCTAAATGTGTGTCCCAGTCTGGGGTGTGGATGATGACATCATCAAGATAAGCAGCCGCATATGTACGGTGAGGGCGCAGTAGCTTGTCCATAAGTCACTGGAAAGTTGCAGGGGCCCCATGTAATCCAAACGGGAGGACGGTGTACTGATATAGCCTTTGCCACCCCCGAGGGCCTGTCTTCTCTTTGGCTTCCCTGGCCAACAGTATTTGCCAGTTCCCCTTGGTCAGGTCGAGGGTGGACAAAAACTGAGCCTTTCCCAGCTGATCAATGAGCTCATCTATTCGCGGCATGGGGTATGCATCAAACTTTGACACCTCATTCAACTTCTGGAAATCATTGCAAAAACGGAGGCTGCCGTCAGGTTTAGGCACTAAGACAATGGTGCTGGACCACTGGCTGTGGGATTCCTCAATGACACCTAGTTCTAGCATTTTCCTTACTTCTTTTTGTACCTTCTTTCGCTTTGCTTCTGGGATTTGGTAGGGCCTGACATTCACTCTTACGCCTGGGTCCGTGACTCTATGGTACTCGACTTCAGTGGTCCGGCTAGGCTCTGTTGAGAACACATCTGAGTGTCGCTTCAGCATTGCAAGAACCTCTGCCCTCTGGCCCGGGGTTAATTCTGGGGAGATCCCCACCTGTCCCTGTTGGCTTTCATTCAGTATTGCTGCCCCCAGGGCAGCCAGCTCCACCTCCCTGTCTCGCCATGGTTTGAGCAGGTTAACATGGTAGATTTGTTCCAGTTTCCGGCGACCCGGCTGCCGCACCTTATAATCTACCTCCCCTATGACCTCAACCACTTCATAGGGTCCCTGCCGCCTGGCAAGGAACTTGCTCTCCGCTGTCGGGACCAGCACCACTACCCGATCGCCCACCTGGAATTTCCGGACCATTGCCCGATGGTTGTAGTAGGTTTGCTGGGCCTGCTGGGCTTTTTCTACATGCTCTCTTACAGTGGGGGTTATCCGCGTGATCCTATCCTTCATCTGCAGGACGTGCTCTACAATATTGCGTCTGTGGTTTGTCTGCTCCTCCCAGGTCTCTTTGGCAAGGTCTAGAAGGCCCCGGGGGTTTCACCCATATAGCAGTTCAAATGGGGAAAAACCTGTGGACGCCTGTGGTACTTCTTGAATGGCAAACATGAGGTATGGGAGTAGGTCATCCCAATCTTTCCCATCCTGACTCACTACCTTCTGGACCAGGTCCTTGAGGGTGCGGTTGAACCGCTCGATGAGGCCATCCGTCTGCGGGTGGTATACTGACATCCTCAGAGCCCGTACGTGGAGTAGTGCACACAGGTCCTTCATTAACTTAGACACAAAGGGAGTACCCTGATCGGTTAGGATCTCCTTGGGTATCCCCACCCTCGAGAAGATTTGAACTAACTCCCTTGCTATTGTCTTAGAATGGGTATTTCTCAGGGGTACTGCCTCAGGGTATCGGGTGGCGTAGTCCAGGACCACTTATATGTTCCGGTGTCCTCAGGCTGACTTTTCTAATGGGCCAACTAGGTCCATAGTGATGCGTTCAAAAGGGACCTCAATAATAGCTAGGGGTATCAGTGGGGCTCTCAAGTGCGGCTGGGGCCCATGAAGCTGGCATTCGAGGCAAGAGGCACAATATTGCCGAACCTCCATATATACCCCGGGCCAGTAGAACCTTCGTAAAATCCGATCTAGGGTCTTCTCAACTCCTAGGTGACCCCTGAATAAATGACTGTGTGCTAGGTCCAGCATGGCTCACCAGTGATTCTGAGGCACCAAGAGCTGTTCCACCTCCTGTCCTGGGCCTGGTAACACTCGGTACAGTAGATCCCTCTTGATAATGTAATAGGGTCTAGGGCCCTTGAGCATTCCTTCAGCGGGGATCCTGTTTACTTCAACTATCTCTTTACGAATGTTTTGATACAGCAGGTCGTTGGCCTGGTCCTGTCCAAAATTTTCAAGCGAGGGCCCTACCTGCCTGGGCTCTGGGGAACCTTTGGCCTCTTCCATCCCAGGAGGCCCTGCTGAGCTAGGCCCAGACTCAGGCTCGTTTACCTCTCTCAGTGCTTCATTATCAGTTGGCTCAGTTCCCCCCCTGGCCAGGGCCTGCCTTAGGTTCTGGGTCAGGATTTGAGTACCCAGTTTCTTGGCTGCCCTCCTTTCCCGCTTTGATTTCCGGGGTTTCCCAGGCTCAGAAAATAGGTCCTGGGAAAATTCATGAAAACTTGGGAGGGGGCTCTCTTCCTTTCCCTCAGTTGTAGGGAGCAGGTCACTAAATCCAGGGAAGTCCTGCCCAATCACAACTGGGTATGGGAGCCTCAGAAGTACCCCCCCACTGCAACCATTGTGACATTCCTCTGGATCTCTATTTGTACAGGGACAACAAGGTAATAATTGACATCTCCATGGACACAGGAGATCCCTGTGCGCTTGGCATGGGTCAGCTGGTCTGGTTCCATCAGCTGCCCGGAGACCAATGTGGCGGCGCTCCCTGAGTCCACCAAGGCCGTGGTCTCTATTCCATTCATCTTAACGGGTCGGGTGTACAGATGGGGGGCCATTGCTATGCCTGCCAAATTTATGAGATTGCAGGGGCCTCCCAGGTCACACTGCATGGGTTCTGTTATGTTTGGACATATAGCGGCACACTGTCCAATCTCCCCGCATGCGTAGCATCGATACCCTGCCCGGGGCATCCCCCTATTTCTTGGGCTACTGAGTTTTACCCCCTGACCTTTTTGCTCCCGGTCCCCAAGTCCCTTTACGGCCTCTGGCCACTCTTCTCTCTCCCTCTTCCCCGGCCAAGTCTTACTCGAGGGTTCAGAGCCACGGGCCTTTGGGGCTAGTCCAATTCTCTTGTCTCTCCGGACTTCCTTGCTGAGGGGTTGCAAGAGTCCTTTAGTCGTTAATTGTCTTTCCACGAGGGCTACCATGTTGTCATATGAGGAGGGTTCATTCTGGCTGACCCAGGCTCGCGGATCGTGTGGTAGGCCCCTCACAAACTGGTCCAAGACAATAATTTCCACAATCTTCTCCAGGCTGTAGGTCTCCAGCTGCAACCATTTTTGGGCCAAGTGGAACAGGTCAAATAGTTGTGCCCTTGGTGCTCTGCCCTCCCCATATCACCACTCATGGAATCTTTGAGCTCTGATAGCAGTGGTTACTCCCAACCTGGCGAGGATCTCAGCCTTCAGCTGGGAATACTCAGTGGCGGCCTCCTCCGGCATGTCGAAATAGGCCTTCTGGGCCTCACCACACAGAAATGGGGCCAGGATGCTGGCCCACTGGGCCCGGGGCCAACCTTCCCGCAGGGCTGTCCTCTCAAATGCCAGGAGGTACGCCTCCACATCGTCCTCCTTTGTCATTTTCTGGAGGAAACTGCTGGCCTGCAGGGACCGTGCTCCATCTGAGCCATACACCTGAGTGGTCAGAGCCTTCATCTGCATTATTACCTCCTGCAAGGTGGCTCAATCCTGGGCAGCCTGGCTCATCAGTAGCTGGTTAGTTTCCTGCTGTAATCATACTGACTCCTACTGGGCAGCCATCTGAGCCCAGATAGCTTCTTGCTGTGCTGCAGTGGCTTGTATGAGGGCCTTTACTACATCCTCCATTTTGTTTTCTCCTGTCTTACTAGGGTGGCCTAGTCTGTCTTGGCTGGGTCCGCTGCAAGGTCTCACTGTAGCGAAATATCCCACTCCTGACACCACATGTGGCAGGGTCAGTCCCACTCCTAGGCCCCTGACCCCTGTTCAGCCCACTGTCCCACAGTCTAGGAGTCACAGTATATGGCTCACTCACCTTGGTTTGAGATTTGTAGTCTCCCTGTCATCTTTAACAAGTCCAATGCTGCTCTCTTGGCTCCTCCGGTGTCTTTCTCTCTCCAAACTCCTCCTCCACTCTCCTTCACAGCTCTCCAAACTCTCTCAGTTCTCCAAACTCCTTCTCAATTCTCTCCACACTCCTTCACAGCTCTCCAAACTCCTTCTCAGCTATCTCTCCCCTCACCCACAGGGAGGGTTCTTAAATAGGCCTCCAGGCAGCCCCAATTAGTTTCACCTGGGCTTTAACTGATTTTGCAGATGCCCTGTCTCAGCTGCCCCTAATTAGCCAGGATTGCTGACTCTCTCTGCCCCTTTCCCCTTCCACCAAGCTCTTTCACCTGCTGTATTGCCCCAGCTCTGTCTCGTGACCTGGAGGTGGAGAGAGGAACCACTCTTCCACTGAGCACAGCAGGCTGCTGGTCTGGGCTTGTTGTGCTTTTTTCCCCCCTGCACCCCTCACCTCCCCTCCCCTTTTTGGGAGGGGTGTGTGGGGGGCTGCTGGGGTTGAGGCGGGCAGGCCCTGGCTACATTCTGGGCCAGATCCCCTTTTCTCTCTGCCTGCTCTGTTTGCAGGCAGTCTTCCCCCCCACCCCTCAGCTGGCTGCAGGAGCTGATGGGGGTATGGGGGTGGATGAGGGGGCCTTTGCTGCCCTCATCCTGGTGGGGGGAGCCGGACCCCCATTTTCCATCTTTTTGGGGACTGCCTTTCTTCACTGCTGCAGGCCTGGACTTCACCGTTCCTTCAGCTGCTACTCCCTCTGGAGTGGAGGAGGTAAGGGGGCTGCTTTACAGCAGTTCCTGGGGTTTCTTCCTTCCCTCCACAAGTTTGTGGGGGGGGGGGTGAGTGTTTGTGAGGGGCCTCCTGCCATCTGGGCCCCTAAGTGGCAGCTAGCACAACTTTTGTGGAGTGCTGGGGCTGGTTCCCTCTGTTCCCCGCTGTCTCCCCTGCATTTCTGCTGCTGCTGTTGCTGCTCCCTCCCCAGCCCCAGGTGCTGCAGGGGCTATCTCCATCCTTGGCCCCACTGCTTGCCTCCCTGCCCCTCCCTTGCTCTGGTGGGTCCTGCAGTAGGTGCAGTGAGCCTGCCACTCAGGCACCCGTGGGCACACTAGCTTCCTCCCCCCCTCCCCACCCCCGCAGTGTCTTGCTGCCCCCTGCTTTCTTGAGCAGGCCCCTCCTCACAGTCTGAATTCCCCTCTCCTCTACTCGTGTGCCCATGCCCCCCTCTGTCATCTCGTTTGGTGCCTGAGCCTCCCACTCTTCTTTAATTACCCTCCCGCCACGCACCACTTCACTTCCCACGTCTTTCAAATAATTGACCCCCTCACATTCCCAGTGCAGCCGGAGGAGCCACTCTTTCTATCCCGTGCTGGGAGCTGTATTCCTTACTCCTTCCCTTTTCCCCTGTCTGAATTGTCATCCTCCACCCCACTTCCAGCCTAGCGGGGGGGGAGCGGTGAACCTCCTTCCTCCCCTCCCTCTCCCTCCTTGTTCCCTCCCCTGGTATTTTTTTTTTTTTTTTTTTTTGGTTCTCCCCTAATGGTTTGTTTTTTTGTCTTTCCTTCCCACCTATGACCACAATGGAGGGGTTATCCAGCGACACCCCTGCCAAACCTTCCCTACCCCACCCTAAAAACAACAACCCCTCTGAGGCTGCCGGGCCCCCTGTCACTATGTCAAAAGGGGCAGACATAGACGAGGACACCGGGGCCTCGACCGCCTCTGCTACGGCACCTCCCGTCACCTCCGAAGAACTTCCCCTGAAGGGTAGAAAGGGCCGGGGGACCAAGAAGGGCAAGAGCCCCGCCCGGAAGGCAAAACCTCCTGAGGCGAGAGCTCACTCCCGGCCGCGACCCATCTGCTGGCCGTGGCCCCCCCTCCTTCCCGCTCCCCTGTTCCTTCCACCAGCTCTGGGGACAATGGTGTCCCGGGCCCCAGGGCATAGGCCCAGGTAGCTGCCACCCCCCCACCTGCCGCCTCCCAAGCCGCCTCCTGGAATACCATCCCTGGTGGCCGTAGCCCCTTTCCCACCCTGACCAGGAGGCACGGGGTCCGTTGTTTCCTGGTGGCGGCCTCGCCCCACGTGGAGACCTACGTGCGGGTGTTGGCACGCGTGGTGGGGCCCACGGCTGTGGTGGCAGCCTCTAAGATGTTCAGGAGGGTGGTATTCTTTCTGGCGTCCTAGGCCGCCGCCCAGGAGGCAGTGGAAAGGGATTTGGCGGTGGGGGGAGTCCACGTTCCCCTCGAGTCTTTGGAGGACCTGGGTGTACAGGTGGTTTTGTCCTCCGTTCCTCCCTTCCTCCCCAATGCCGCCCTACTGCCTTTCCTCTCCACCCTGGGGAGGCCTCTGTCAGTCCTGAGTCCCCTTCCTCTGGGCTGCAAAGATCCTACCCTCCGCCACGTCCTTACCTTTTGACGGCAGGTACAAATCCAACTACTGCCAGTGGGACGTGGCAGAGAAGCCCTTGAAGGGTCATTTCTGGTGCCCCATCAAGGGGCCCGGTACCAGGTGTACTACACCATGGGGGAGGCCCGGTGTTTTCTCTGTCGGGCGACGGGGCACATCCAAAGGGACTGTCCCCTGGCCCAGTCTGGAGAGGCACCCGGGACCCCCGACGCCCAGGAGGGCACCGGCTGTACCATCACCAGTGGCCCTGACAGTCCGGACCCTGGGGTCGCCCCTCCTCCAACCGTGACCGTCGTCAATCCCGCTCGGGTTCTGCAGGGCCCAGATGAGCGTGCGGGTGCGGGTGCGGGTGCGGTTGCTGCCACCACCAAAAGCGGCAAGGCCGGGCCCACGGAGGAGAGGGCGGCGGGGTCAGTGACGGGACTTGGGCAGGACCTACCTTAGGGGGAGACATCCCTTCCCCCTGCTGCCCAGCCCTCATCTACCCTTACCCTCCCACCGCTGCCCTTGTCCCCTGGCTCTTCCTCCATTCAGGCCCAGCCTTCTTCCTCCAAAGGATGGGAGCTTGTAATGGGGAGCACCGAAAGTGTGCTCGGCCTTCCACCCCGCCCACTCAGAGGGAGGACAACCTCCCTGCACGTATGGGGATGGACGCTGGAACCGTCCCACCCTCTGAGCCCTCGAACAATTTGCAGCACCATGAAGCGGTTGAGGTGACCACAGCGGTTGCGGGAGAGATGAACACCTCCCTCCCGGGGTCCCTGAAAGAGGGGGTGTCCATGGAGGATGCTCCCACTATTCCCACCTCTGCTGAGGGGACAGCTGCTGACCTTGCAACCGACAAAGATCACCATCTGGTGGCGGGCAGCGGGCTCACCTTCCTCTCTCAGGAGGTGGAGGCTTTGGGGCTGACCCCGGCTGCCTCAGAGGGGGATCATCAGGTCCTGGAGGGACAACAACCAACCTCTCCTTCCCTTTCTGACCCGCTGCTATCCCTTCTCCCTGCCTCTGAGTTGCCCCATGGTGCGACCATCTGCCCGGCCGTCGGCAGCATTTCGGTCGCGGCCGCCAAAACCCTTGAGGCTCTCAGTGTAGGGGAGCATCCATTAATATCCATCACCCCCGGTGCTGAGGCTCTGGTGCTGCACTCTTTGTGGCACTGGAGCCCAGCACTGGGGAGATTATTACTACCCCTACTGCTGCCACCGATTCTCTGCCCTGTGAGGCGGCACCGCATCCCAATGCCTCCTCCACTGAGGCTTCTTGCCCTTCTCCTTCCCCTGTTCAAACCACCTCCCAATTGAGCTTTCCACCCCTTTTCCTCCTCCCCCCCCATCCTTGTCTTTTCCCCAATCCCTCACCTCTTCCTCCCCCTACTCCCTTTCCTCGTCTCCCTCCTTTTCCTGATCCCCTGCCTGAACTCTCTTCCTCCCCTTACTCTGTTACTGCCGCCCCTGGGGATGCCATGTTTAGTCCAGATGTTGGTCCCCGGGAGGCAGTTTTCATTTCTCCTGCTCCCGGCACATCTGGGGCTGGTCTCCCTCCGCCACTGTCCTCCCAGCAGGGACCTCAGACGCCCTGCATCCCGATGTCGATGGGTCATGGGGCTCACGGAGGGGTCTGGCCCCAAGGTGTTCAAGAGCCCAAGGCCCCGATGCCAGATGCGCTGAAGGGTGAGATGCGTGCTTTCTTGGAAGACATCCGTGGCTCCAAGAACAAAGTCGCTCTTGCCCTTCAGCGCTGGGGAGATTTTCATCTCATCTTACAAACAGTAAGGGCCCTCTTGGGGGAGGGTAAAGGGGCCCGGGCAGCGGGAGGCCATGGCTTACCAGTGGGTCCGCAGCTTCCGTGACACCCTGCTTGCTTTTGGGCACGGTCACGGTTTGCTGCGAGGCCCAATGGGGGCCGCTGACACGCCTGCCGGCAAGGATCTTCCCCAGCCCTCTCAATGCCGCCGCTCATCTTTACCACTCTGAATACACGGGGCTGCGCGTCGGGTCTCTGTAGGTGTCAGGTACTCTCCTTCCTATGGAAGGGGAGGTACTCTGTCATATTCCTCCAGGAGACCCACACAGCTCCGGCCGCCGAGGCTAGCTGGCGGCTGGAGTGGGGGGACAGGGTTTATTTCAGCCACCTGTCGGCCCGTCAAGCCGGGGTGGCTACCCTGTTCTCCCCGAACCTGCATCCTGAGGTTCTGGGGACCGCCAAGGTCATGCAGGGTCACCTGCTGCATCTCCGGGTTTGGATGGAGGGGCTGACACTAAATATTGTCAACATCTACGCCCCGTCGTCCATCTCGGAGAGGCTCTGCTTCTATCAGCGGGCGTCTGCCTTCCTCGGCTCTCTGGATCCTCGCGAGTGCCTGGTCCTAGGCGGGGACTTCAATTGCACCCTCGAGGACCGGGACCGCCGCGGACGTCCTCAGGGAGATAATAGACCTTCACTCCCTGGTGAATGTCTGGCGAGACCTCCACCTGGGCGAGGAAACGGTATTTACCTACGTCCAGGTGGTGGGTCGTGGTTGGACCGCATTTATCTGTCTCGTCATCATCACTTCCGGGCCCACTCCTCCAGCATTCGGCCGGCCCCATTCTTGGACCACCATTTAGTGGCCGTGAAGGCCTCTCTTTCCTCAGAGAGGCCGGGGCCGGCCTACTGGCATTTCAGTAACAGCCTGCTGGAGGACGTGGGCTTCGTAGCGTCCTTCCGGGAGTTCTGGCTGGCCTGGTGCGGGTGGTGGTGCGCCTTTCCCTCGGCACGGTGGTGGTGGGACGTGGGGAAGGTGCGCATGAGGCTCTTTTGCCGTGACTACGCCTGGGGAGCCAGCCGGCGGAGGGATGCGGCGATAGAGTAGTTGGAACGGGAGGTTTTAGAGCTAGAGAGGCGGCTGGCCACCGGCCCCAGAGATCCACCCCTCTGCAGAAGGTACTGGGAGAAGCGGGAGGAACTTCAAGCCCTCGACGACCTTCGGGCCCGGGGTGCCTTTGTTCGTTTCGGCATCCACCTCCTTAGGGAGGTGGATCGCGGCTCCCGCTTCTTCTACGCCCTGGAGAAAAAGAGGGGGGCGAAAAAGCACATCGTCTGCCTTCTGGTGGAGGATGGCACCCCCCTCTTGGATCTGGTGGAGATGCGTGAGAGGGCTTGCGCCTTCTACGCCTCCCTTTTCTCACCGGATCTGACCGACACCGACGCCCGCAGAGTTCTCTGGAACGAACTCCCGACGGTCAGCGCAGGTGACCAGGACCGGCTAGAGCTGCCTCTCTCTCTCTGGCCGAGTTCTCAGAAGCCCTTCGTCTTATGCCCACCAATAAATCCCCGGGCATGGACGGGCTGACCGTGGAGTTCTACTGCGTGTTCTGGGACGTCCTCGGCCCGGACCTTGCCAGAGTCTGGGCCGAGTCCTTGGAGAGTTGGGTCCTCCCTTTATCGTTCAGGCGAGTGGTGCTTGCTTTGCTGCCCAAGAAGGGGGACCTCCGTGATCTGAGGAACTGGCGTCCCATCTCACTCCTCAGCACGGACTATAAAATCTTCGCCAAAGCCATCTCTCTGAGACTCAAGTCCGTGCTGGCGTATGTGGTCCATCCAGACCAGACCTACACCGTCCTGGGCCATACCATCTTCGACAACCTTTATGTAGTCCGGGATCTCCTAGAGCTAGGGTGTAGGGATGGTCTGTCGTTCGCCCTCCTGTCCTTGGATCAGGAGAAGGTGTTCGACTGGATGGACCATGGGTCTCTCCTGGGCACTCTGCGGGCCTTCAGCTTCGGGCCCCACTTTGTGGGTTTTCTCCAAGTGCTGTACGCTTCCACAGAGTGTTTGGTCAAGCTCAACTGGACCCTGACCACACTGGTCAACTTCGGGCAGGGAGTACATCAAGGCTGCCCACTGTCAGGCCAGCTGTATACACTGGCCATCGAGCCCTTCCTCCATCTTCTTCGCAAGAGGTTGACGGGGTTGGTGCTCCATGAGCTGGAGATGCGGCTGGTCCTGTCAGTGTACACTGACAACGTGCTCCTCGTGGTCCAGGACCCGGGAGACCTGGCACGGGTGGAGGCCTGCCAAACAGTCTACTCGGCAGCCTCCTCCGCCTAGGTCAACTGGGTCAAGAGCTCTGGCCTGGTGGTAGGGGCTGAATGGCAGGTGAGCTCCCTCCCACCTGCGCTTCAGGCCATCAGGTGGAGGGTGGGTCTGCTGCTCTATCTCGATGTTTTTCTCTCTGCCGTGCATCCCTTTCCACTGGAGAACTGGCAAGGTTTAGAGTCTAGGGTGGCTGAGCGGTTGCGGAGATGGACGGGACTGCTCCGGTGCCTCTCCCTGCGTGGGAGGGTATTGGTGCTTAACCAACTAGTCCTGTCCATGCTCTGGCACCATCTCAGCACCCTGGTCCCGCCCCCGGGTTTCCTAGATCAGATCCAGCAGCTGCTGTTCCGGTTCTTCTGGCCAGGACTGCATTAGGTCTCTGCAGGGGTTCTCCATCTTCCCCTGGAGGAAGGAGGGCAGGGCCTGACGTGTTTGCGCACGTGGGTTCGTGTCCTCCACCTCTAGGCCCTGCAGCGGCTCCTATTTGATGCAGGTAGTCCGGCGTGGAGCACGCTGGCACACGCTTTCCTTCGCCGCTTCCGAGGGCTCCAATATGATCAGCAGCTCCTTTATTTGAGATGTCTTCCGTGAGACCTCTCCGAGCTGCTGGCCTTCTACCAGGACCTTCTCCAGGCCTGGAAGCTGCTAGAGGCAACCAGGTCCTTGGGAGCCACTGTGGGGACAGACCTCCTCATGGAGCCCCTGCTACACAATCCTCATCTACGTGTGCAGGCGGCGGAGTCCCCCTCGGTGTGCCAAAGGTTGGTCCTAGCAGAAGTCACAAAAATTGGAGCCCTCCTGGACTACGACCGGGAGACTGGGTGGATCCTCGGGCGCTCGCCCAGCGCATGGGGCTCTCCACCTACGTACTCCCCAGCACATGGTTCAGGAGGTGAAGGACGCTTTGCCTCCCACCACTCGGGTTTATCTCGACAAGGTCCTGCGAGAGGGTGCACCCCGCCCACCCCTCACCCCCGGCCTGCCTGATCTATCCATCGACCCTAAGCCCCGCGTACCTCTCCGACTGCCTCCCCCTCGTCATCTGAGCCGGCTACACGCATTGCAGCCAGTCCCCTTCCAAACCGCGCCAAAGAGTCACCTGTATACGCTTGTGCTTCACATGCTCCACTTCCCCACCCTCGTGTCCCACCCAGACACCAAGTGGTGGGACCTCCTACCACCAATAGAGGGTGGGGAGCCCTGGTGGGCCAGTCTCTATTCCACCTTGGTTCCACGGCCCACTGGGGACATCAGCTGGAGAATCCTGCATGGAGCTGTGAGCACAGGCGTGTATTTGGCATGGTTTACCCCCATTCCCGACACTTGCCCCTTCTGTGGCGAGAGGGAGAACCTGGTGCACGTCTACCTCGAGTGTGTCAGGTTACAGCCCCTCTTTCGGCTTCTCCAGAACCTTTTGCTGAGGTTCTGGCTGCACTTTTCCCCTCACCTGTTCATTTACGCACACCCCATCTGAGGCCCCACAAAGTCGCGGGATCTCCTGGTCAACCTTCTCCTGGCTATCGCCAAGATGGTAATTTATAAGACCAGGGAGCAGAGGTTGGCTGAGGGAGGGGCCTGCAACTGTGGGGCCCATTTCCGTTCCTGCATCCGCTCACATATCCAGGCAGAGTTCCACTGGGAGGCATCTGCTGGCTCTCTCGAGACCTTCGCGGGGCAGTGGGCGCTGTCTGGGGTTCTCTGCTTGGTATCCCCATCCGGTTCCCTTGTTTTAGCCCTTTGACCCTCACACCTGTCCCTGTTTTCTTTTTATTTGTCCCAAGTAATTACTTGGTTTCCTGGGCTCAGTGGACCCTCCCCATAGGCTGGGGGGAGGTCCTTTAGATGTGGACGGGCTAATGCCCGCCCACCTCCCGGACTCCAATAGATATATATATAAATTCCTGTGGGACGACAGCGTGATGTCATCATGTCACAGCATCCACAGGACTGGAGGGGTAGGCAAGTAAAGCCCAGCCCCCAGTCCTGCCCCTTTGTCCCTGGAGCCAAGCCCCACCCACTGCCAACCCAGCCCTCCCGAGCTGCCAGGAGCAGAGCTGGGCCTGGCCCGGCCTCGACTGGGTGGCAGGAAGGGGGTTAGGCTTAGACCAGGGGGGAAAGGTCTGGGGCAGTTGCAGCTCTCCCCAGTGGCTGGGAGAGAGACAGGGTTGCCTACCCCCTGAGAAAGCAGGGTTGGCGAGTATAGCGAGCAGGGGGTACAACCCCCTGATACTAAATAAAATACAATACACAGATATCAGATAAGAAATTTCATGCCCAGAAATGTGTGCATGTGGCGGTGGTAGGGGAGGACGTATAAATATATTTTAGAAATGTGTGTGTGTATGTCTTTTTTGGTCTGTCAATCTGTGAGTCCGTTCAAGAACTCCTCCTAAATGTTAAGAGCTAGGACCACCAAATTTGACATGCAGCGTCCTCTTCTCCTAACTTAAAGCAAGGTCAGGGTATGGTTGTGCCTGGAATTAGATTGTTCCTCATAAAATGGATAGGGCAGGGTCTGGTCAGAGGGAGTTATACTGTGGAATGACCACAGGAAGCAGCAAGCACCCCAGCGGGAAGCCATTGGCAGCAGTCGCTGACACCCTGGTCTGCTCTAGGGGACAGCTGCTGGCTGTTGCATGGCCCTCTTGACCCTGGGCTGGGCCTAAAGTGTACCAGTGAGAAGCATGCATGCCCTTTTCCCCCCCAGGGCCAGGCCCAGGAAACACTGGCCAGAGGCCTACACTCTTCCACCACCAGGTTCTGGGGCAGTCACAGGGTGAAGCTGGCAGCTGTGCAAACTCCTAGCCAGTGCTGGGAAGAAGTTGGTGGCTGGGGTGTGCCCCCCGCCTCTCCTGGTTGACCCCAGACCTAGGCAACATCAGGTAAGTTTTCTAGCGTACATATAGTGTGCAACAGCAAAGAAAAATGGCACTTAAGGGCTCATTTATAAGCAATCATATGCACTTGAACACGGGAGTAAGGACATGTAAAGTAATCTCTTTTCCCCTTGCATGGGCGAGAAAGCAGCTATCAGTACTGAACCACTGCTTCTTTTTCTACACAGATGGGGGGTGCCTTGGTGCTACCTCTCTAACCCACTAGCCTGCACAGCTGTGCTGGAGATGAGAAGTAATTAAGCCTGTACCTGGCACTGCTTGCTTCCCCCTACTCAAGGTGGAAGTAGGCACTACATTATACTTCTGAGTCACAATTTCAACCTTGATAGATTCCTGGGGCAGTTCAATACCCCTTCCTCCAGACTCATGCTGACTCTGCAAATTATCCCTGAGGTTTTAACAAAAAGGGATTAAGAATCAAATATATGTAATCAAATTTGTCAAGTATTAAATATTATAATACTCATTGAATATATGTTAATGCTATGGCCAATCATCCCTATTTAAACCCTGAAAGAGGCCACTCAGCTTTGAGACAGCAGGGGTGTGACAGAACAAAAGGGTTTGTGTGTGTCTGTGTGTAATGTAACCATCTAAAAGCCTTTCTCCTGCAGAAAACAGATCATACAATAGCTTATCGGGTAGCAAAAATCAGATGTGTACACACACTCACACACACATTTGTACACTTCATTTTAGGTTAATGTAGTCTATTTTTCTGAGTAGTAACCTGTTCTTGTATTTGTCCAAACATTAATAACCCTCCCTCCTATCCCAAAAAATGCAGCTAAAATATAAATGCTGCAGCCAGAGAAATAAAAAATAGACACGTTGTTATGCCACAGCATTTCCCCCTCCCCTACATTCTCAGTGGTATCATTTGAAGCCTGCTTTTTAAAACAGAAGTTGAACAAATGAATCCTTCTGTCCTCACTCTCAGTTGTCAGCAGTGCTTCAGTGTGAGATGAAATAAATTGCCAGGCTCTTTCATCTTCTATAATCAGCTCTGCACAGCTGAGTACACCCACAGTCCTGTGAGCAGCTTCTGCCAGCACTAATTCTATGTGGAATGGGAAGTCTTTGTTAGTGCCTCGTTTCTAATGTTCTACACAGGGGTGGGTTTTATTATTTTTATTTCTCCCTTTTTCTCTCACACACTCTTTTCCGCCTGATAAGCTATTGCACAATCCATTTGCTGCAGGAGAGAAGCTTTTAGGTGGGAATATTATTTTCAAAATGTGCTTGATGTCGGGTATTTCTTTTCCAAGAAGCACCGCAATCACTGACGGTATCAGTGCTTCAGCAACATAATACTTATAAATTGAAGTTTGTGTGGTGATGCATTGAACCAATACCACAGCAGGTCAAAATGTTTCATTTTTAAAGGATTGAAAGCTACAAATTCATAGCTATTGTATCAATGCAGGGCATCACAAAGATTTACTTACTGCAATATTGGTTTTGTCTTTCTAGCACATGTTCTGTGTTAGAGTCTATTAGAGAACAGTGCAGAGGATAACAGGAAAAGAAAGGGCTGAATTTCAAAAGATTCACAGGCAGCTTAGAACCCCCAGGGGCAAAATCCTTTTCCAAATTAAGCCTTTGGGAAATGAGAGGCAATCAACTAAAATTCTGACATGTTTCATAAGGGCATCAGAAGAGAAGCTTTGCCAACGGACCGAATGGCCCCGTGATTGGTAATGGGCTGTAGAGCTTTTAATCTCTAGGTCACCAGTTTAGCTCTAGTACAGGTCAGTGGCATGAAACATGTTGTAGGTATCAGTGCAAGCCTTGGCAGATGTCGCCAGAAATGCTATCCCAAGGGATAGTTTTTCTGGCAGCCTCAGCAGAGAGACGAGAGATTGATTTGCCATAGAAATTGAACTCTCATCCCTACTTGTAGTCCCACAGGTTAGAAGGGAGAACAAAGTTGTACTGTCGGTGCTACTTCCTGTTCGGTAGCCATTTGATGGACAGAGGATTTCGGTCCACAATGCTATCGCTCCACCACCTCTGATACGCATTACATACAATTTTTAAAAATTAAAAGTATTCTTCAGTACATCTCACTATTCCATTATTAGAAATTCCTAGGGGAAGGAAAGACTGGAAGATCAGCTGTCTTCGGCCAAACAAAGAGCAAAACCATTTTATTGCAATGCTAGAAAACTACCACTTTCCACACATTAATTTAGGGGCAGGCAAGATACAGCCTGTGGGCTGGATTTGGTCCATGGGCCACCCCGCTGGGATCTTCAGTAATAGAGCAGCCAGCCATTTCAGAACAGCCCCATGCTGCTTTAAGTGGGTGACTGGTCCCCTGTAGCTCTTTGCTCCAGGCGCCAGAGGTGGGGGAGGCTTCACGGAAACCAGCCTATGGGAGCTGAGAGATTTTGCTAGTAATGGGGGAAGCACATGATGCTTCCTCCTCCTCCCAGTGCCCAGAGAGCCACAGGGAGCAGCCAGTCCTTTTGTGCAGACTCAGTCTGCATCAGACAGGGAGACCGCCTCAGGGTACTAGAGGGCTGTTGGCTGGGAGCTGCCTAGATAAGTGCCTCCCAGCCACAGCCTGCATCTGGCATCCTAGCCCCTTCCTTCCCCCAACTACCTGCCCCAGGTCACCATCTAAACTCTCTGCACCCCCATATCTCCTCCCCCAGAACACAACTCCCTCACAAACCCTGTACCCCCTGCTACACCCCATCCCAGGCCAGAAACATCTTCTGCATCCATACTCCCTCCCAGACTCTGCACCCCAAGCTCCTGCCCCAGATCACAACCCCCTACTTCATCCAAACTCCTTCTTGGACCCCACACCCTCTCCTGCATCCCACTCGCCTACCCAAACTGCCATCTGCACACAAGCTCTATCCCAGGCCCCTCACACTCTCCATAGAAAAGCATGGCCCCTGACCTCTTACCAAAACCTTGGAGTGGCCCCTCCCCCATCAAAAATTATTCTCCACCCCTGCATTATTTGATAGTAGCATTTTAAACCTAATATTTGGCTACTTCCTGGTAAGATCTCATTGGCTGGTAAGATCTTTGAAAGAGTACATTAATTAAGCAATCCGACCTAGCAGGAGGCACAGTTTTATCATGAAATAATCACAATCCCAGGCAATTATAAAGAACAAGCAAAACATCTCTCTACCCCTTAGTGTCTGATTACTCCAAGACAACTAAACCCAGAAGAATTGTTTTATTAAAGCTCTTATAATTATGTGGTGTTATTCTTGAGAAAATGAATGTTGTAGAATTTGAGTAAAGGGAGATTGACCATTAATAGCACTGGATAGCAGGCAAACTTTGTGTGTTATTCTACACTTTAATAATGTATTAATAGGCAATAAAATAGTTCCCTGCACCAAGCAGTTTTCAGATCTTGAGGTTTTAGCTGAAAGAGCTGTTTAATCATTCTTAATTTGCCATGTGTTCACTACTTACCTCTAAAATGTCAGATTGATCTTTATACAGCAGAAAAAATATATACATTTTCACAGTGGTATACGCACACCACCGGGCTGGACCCAACCCTCAGGAGTACAGTGAGCTGGAACTAGCAGCCCATGTGTTCTCAAAGACTGCTGGAGACTGCTTTCCCTTCCCTTGAAGAAGAGGACAGCTTCATTCTCTTCTTGGGACTCAGTCCCTCCAGCAGATGCTTCTTGGGTGATGCACTGAAATCAGTTCATCTCCTAGGTGGCTTTGCCCTGTCCTGCCTTCTCTCGGATTGCTCCATTCATTGAGGGCTAAGCTGGCCAGAATGGGACCCACCTATGAAGTGGGAATCACTTGAGATTAAAGCTGTTGCACCCTCACTCCAGAGTGACTTTCTATAGCTAAGGCTACAAGCCTGTGTTCCACATATAAGTGTTATTGGCAATTAATAATACCTGGATTAAGGCTCCTAACTCTTCCTATTATATCAGTGTTTCTGAATGTGGTCCACAAAACCACTCTGAGAAACCTGCCAACTGGCCACTGCAGTGTGTTTATTTACCAGCTCCGCAGCCACAGAGCCTCGTGCCTCCCATTGGCTCCAGTTTGCTGTTTGCAGCCAAAGGGAGCCGGGGGAAGAGGCGTGGGCTGGGCTTCCACTTCCTGTGGCTCCCATTGGCTGCAAATAGTGAACTGGAACCAATGGAAGCCGTGAGGCTCGTTGGCTGAGCCGGTAAATAAATACACCAGACAGCCAGTTAGCAGGTTTCTCAGAGTGGTTTCACAGACCACTTTGAGAAACCCTGTAATATAGGAACACATGAACTGCAGCTCCATTTCTCATATGTTCTAGAGATTATTAACCCAAATTCACTTGACAGGTGTTTCCATAATTTCCTCTGTTTCTGCTGCTAGGTCCACCTACTATTTCAAGGAATCAGGTCAACAAAATAACATCTCCCAAGGTACAGCAGGGTCTCATTAATTGTGAAGAGGAAGGAAGAACTGATACTATTGAACTATACCTGCATATAACTTCTCTTTTCATCTCTATCATTGTTAAAAGATTAACATATTGTGCAGAGATAATAAGACCCGAAACATGTGCATGACGTTACTCATGGAAGAATATGGCCTTAAAATATCACTTCTCCCCCTTTTAATTTCAACTAAAACAATATCCTGCTCAGTTAGGGAAAAGGGCAGAGGGACCTAATAATGACTTAGAATTGAGTGCAGGAGAGTGAAATCAATGTTTCTGTCTCAAAGTAGTTGTCAGTGAGGAAGGAGAAACAGTCACAGGAAACTTGGAAATGGCAGAGATGCTTAATTACTTCTTTGTTTCGGTCTTCACCGAGAAGTCTGAAGGAATGCCTAACACAGTGAATGCTAGTGGGAAGGGGGTACGTTTAGAAGATAAAATAAAAAAAGAACAAGTTAAAAATCACCTAGAAAAGTTAGATGCCTGCAAGTCACCAGGGCCTGATGAAATGCATCCTAGAATACTCAAGGAGCTGATAGAGGAGGTATCTGAGCTTCTAGCTATCATCTTTGTAAAATCATGGGAGACAGGAGAGATTCCAGAAGACTGGAAAAGGGCAAATATAGTGCCCATTTATAAAAAGGGAAATAAGAACAACCAAGGAAACTACAGAACAGTTACTTTAACTTCTGTGCCAGGAAAGATAATGGAGCAAGTAATTAAGGAAATAATCTGTAAACACTTGGAAGGTGGCAAGGTGATAGGAAACAGCCAGCATGGATTTGTAAAGAACAAATCTTGTCAAACCAATCTGATAGCTTTCTTTGATAGGATAACGAGTCTTGTGGATAAGGGAGAAGCGATGGATGTGGTCTACCTAGACTTTAGTAAGGCATTTGATACGGTCTCGCATGATATTCTTATCAATAAACTAGGCAAATACAACTTAGATGGGGCTACTATAAGGTGGGTGTATAACTGGCTGGATAATCGTACTCAGAGAGTAGTTATTAATGGTTCACAATCCTGCTGGAAAGGTATAACAAGTGGGGTTCCGCAGGGATCTGTTTTGGGACCGGCTCTCTTCAATATCTTCATCAACGATTTAGATATTGGCATAGAAAGTACGCTTATTAAGTTTGCAGATGATACCAAGCTTGGAGGGGTTGCAACTGCTCTGGAGGATAGGATCATAATTCAAAATGATCTGGACAAATTGGAGAAATGGTCTGAGGTAAACAGGATGAAGTTTAATAAAGACAAATGCAAAGTGCTCCACTTAGGAAGGAACAATCAGTTTCACACACACAGAATGGGAAACGACTGTCTAGGAAGGAGTACGGCAGAAAAGGGATCTAGGGGTTAGAGTGGACCACAAGCTGAATATGAGTCAGCAGTGTGATGCTGTGGCAAAAAACCAAACATGATTCTGGGATGCATTAACAGGTGTGTTGTGAGCAAGACATGAGAAGTCATTCTTCCACTCTACTCTGCGCTGATTAGGCCTCAGTTGGAGTATTGTGTCCAGTTCTGGGCACCACATTTCAAGAAAGATGTGGAGAAATTGGAGAGGGTCAAGAAAAGAGCAACAAGAATGATTAAAGGTCTAGAGAACATGACCTGTGAAGGAAGGCTGAAAGAACTGGGTTTGTTTAGTTTGGAAAAGAGAAAATTGAGGGGGGACATGATAGCGGTTTTCAGGTATCTAAAAGGGTGTCATAAAGAGGAGGGAGAAAACTTGTTCATCTTGGCCTCTGAGGATAGAACAAGAAGCAATGGGCTTAAAACTGCAGCAAGGGAGGTTTAGGTTGGACATTAGGAGAAAGTTCCTAACTGTCATGGTAGTCAAACACTGGAATAAATTGCCCAGGGAGGTTGTGGAATCTCCATCTCTGGAGCTATTTAAGAGTAAGTTAGATAAATGTCTAGCAAGGATGGTCTAGACAATAATTGATCCTGCCATGAGGGCAGGGGACTGGACTCGATGACCTCTCGAGGTCCCTTCCAGTCCTAGTATTCTATGATTCTATGATTAATTTATTTATTTTTAAGGTATCAGTGATGGTGGGCAAGTTTCCTTCTCTCTGCAACAACTGTGGGTGATGACCCTTGGGTGCGGCACCCAAAATCTAGATGCCGCAGGCTAGCTACTGATGCAAATGTAAAAATCAGTACTACGTGCATAAAACAGCCAACATACATGCATATATGCAGTAGCTATATGATTGCTACTACTGAAATGTTTGAGGAATCAGCCACATATGAGTTGTATTACTTAGGTGTAGACTTGACCACAGATCTATATGAGAACAAATTTAAGCACCAGCATTATTATTTTCCTCATTTGTGGACCAGATCCCTCACTGGTAAACTGGAGCTACACCAAACTATACTAGTTGAAGACCTTGCCACTATTTTCCTTTATATCCTTTCCTATTTCCAATTTTCTTTTTACAATCCCATTTTTTTCATTCATTTTAGTAGCTCCTTCTCTGCCTCTAATTAAGCTCTCTCAGGACTCCCAAACTGTGTATGTGCCAGACAGGTTTTTCCAGGCATTGATATATCTAATTTCTATAGCCTGTTTTCTGCAGAAAGCTCTCAGTGATGTTTACCAATAAGAGAGGTGGCTAGAATTTGTATAAACATATAATACAACTACCAATATACAATAGCTTAAGTTAGGGTACAAGTATTTTAAATGAAAAATGAGCAAAAAGGATGAATGCTGTTAGATCTCTCCACAATAAACATCAGTAAACATAGCATTTGCTTTTTAATCTTCTCTCCTGTGTTGGTGTTTAGCAGAGAGAGGCTATCCTTGAAAGACATGTTTTATTTATTGTATTAACCACAAGATTGAATGATAGAAGTGTGCTTGTTACTTTCTCTCTGTGTAAGTTAGGGCTAGACACTGTTCTGTACTGTGTTCACTCTTTTTAACATTAACTTCAGTAGGAGAAAGAGCCAGGACAAAGGAAGTTTAGTCATTAACTTCAATGGAGGAAAGACTGGGAGCTCTGACAAAGAAATTTGCTTTACTAATGCGTTAATATTGTGTATAACTGTGTGTGTACGAGAGAGAATGTGTGTGCGCGCGCCTTGGCATGTTTTACATTAAATTTACATTACACCCAGCAGTCAAGGAAAAAATTAAATATGTTGCTATTATAGAATCATAACCGTACTCCTCCAAAGTGCTGATACTTTTCCATACTACAGTGATGTGTGTAATTGTAGAAACAATGGTGACTTTATGAATTACTCCTCCTTTAAGATCTGAAAGATTTTGTGATGCAGAGCTCAAAAAGTGCGTGTCAGTTGGTGCTTGAGTAGAGTCACAGCCTGAGGAATCCTGAGGAATAGCTGGATGGCAGCCTGTTACCAGGTTGCACTTCTTTGTTCCTGTTCTTCTTCCTGTTGCATCACATTTCTCTGGGTTGTGTGTGGTGGTCTCTCTGGGGTTTTAATCACCATGTCGTCTAGAGGGCTTGTTATAGGTTTGCTTTTTTATGCAAGTAAAAATCACTATTCAGGTTACCATTGAGTACCATAACATATTAACCATATTGATAATATTCTGGACTGGCAAAGATGCTTCCATTGGTTAAGTTTTATTGTTGATATTTTTGATTAAATATAGCAATAGCAAAATACAAATGTACCTAAACCCTAATCTGAACTTTCTGAACATCTGAGGATTTACAGATGTGAGGTTTGGGTACCACTCATTATAGAAATAGGTTCCAGGTGTGATATCTGGCTCCAGATTTGAATCTAAATCCAAACTTTCCCTATTTGGGTCTTGATCCAGCTTCTACTGAAGTCAATGGAAGACTTTCCACTGATTTCATTGGATCTGGATTAGGCCCTTAGGGTAGTAGAGAGAGAGAGAGAGATTTAGAGTCAGTATTTCAGACCATCTCTAATTTCAGTAACAATGTATTTAACCTTTGATTATAAAAACATTTCACAAAGAAGTGCTAGTAAAGCAAAATGCCTTCCAAATATGAACCCTATCTTTCCACATAATCTATTGCAATGTTTTCTCTAACAGTACCAATGAATTGCTGTTATGAAATGTATACATTCAGTTACTATACATATACTCTTGAGATGCAGAAAAGTCCAAATATATGTAGTTATAATAAATGATTTGAAGCAAATTGGCTGTTCTGTTTTGAGCCTAAATGTTCACTGAAAAACAAAAAAACTGTCATATGGCCGAAAGGGAGAGGGGCGGAAACGAGTTTATAACACTAAAAGCCAGGCCATGTTCACTTGAACTTAAGAAGATTAAAGCTTCATACAGCCTTCAATAAATTGCAAAAGTCATGACAGTTCTTTTGTTTGTTTGTCCGTCAGTGAAAAGTGCAGTCTAAAGAGCCAGTAATTTGTGAATGCACCAGTACTAAAGTGAGCTGTTCTCACTATAGTTCCTTAGCACTATACAACACAGTTTTTCAAGAAAAATAAAACCATACTATGAAAACAAACTATCCACAAGTGCTGTGCTTGAAGAGCTAACAAATTCTATTGACTGTTCACTTTGTCTAGTTTCTTGGTGGAATGTTTCTATTACAAACATGTTCCGAGTTATGTTGTTATCCATCTGAAAGGTGGCACAATAGCAACACTCCAGCATTTCAGGCCAAATGTGTGTGTGGAAGAATGTAAGAAAGAGGGAGCGAGAGGGAATAAAAGAAAATTAGATTTGAGTTGTTTTTACAGTTCAAAGAATACCCCCTTACACAGAGGTGGGGGTTCCCTCCTCCCCCCATGTTTTAGTAAGGAAAACTGACATGAGATTGTGTCTATTTGGATCCTGCCAGATGGAAAGGTTTACTCATTAGAGGCAGCTGTTTTAGCAAATTACCTCACTATGGTATAATGACAGAGTTATAACAGACTATTGAAGAAAATCCTTTCATTTCCCAGTGAGATCATGATAACTAAAAACAATTTCAATGAGATTTTTGATTTACTTTGGAAGTGATTCAGTTGGACACATGGCTGAGACAATGATGTATTTCTTTTGTTCACATTTCATATATATATATATATATATATATATATATATATATAAACACTTGGTTTTGCTTTGAACTAATGTGTTGATTATTTTCTCATGGGTGATGTATTTAGTTATTTTAAAATATAACTAATTCCCCTGGGGAAGAACATATATTATATACAAAACCCCATACTGAAAAACTTATTTTAGGAACTCAAACATATGCAGGCCTTTGCCACTTATGCACTTATGCTTTGCTTTAGATAATGTTTAATACTCTTAGGCAGAGTGTGTAGTAACACCTATGCAGGTTGAACCTCTGGTCTCGGACTTTCTGGTCTGGCAACATCTGTAGTCCAGCAGGATTAGATAATTAGGCAAATTACATGATTCACTGAATGCCTGGACTTCACACAGACATACACAAAATTGGAAACATAAAAGCTTGGCTTCAGATGATATTTACTGCTTGATGGATTTACTAATCTTCATCCTCCCTTCTCATTGCTTAAGATACATAACACAGCTCAGCTAAGGACACATGTAAAGTTTGGTCCCATCATAAAGGTCTTAAAGGTCCAGTTCAGCCTGTGACAGAGTCATATGAAATGTTTCAAAAGTTCTTTTTTTGAGTGTCTTATGATCAGGTTGGAAAATCTGTCCACTGTCATAGGTTGTTATAGGATGCATTAAGCGGTGCATATCAGTTCTATCAATTTGATTGTTATTAGACTTGACACAGTATGACTCTGACCACAGGAAGGGGATAGGCTCAGGTATTATTTGGAAACTTCTGAAAGAGATATAGCACTGGAGTTTAGTTAGCAAGCTCTATGGTAACCTAGTTCATTGGGCTTGGAGAGCCTCTGTGGCACAAGAGGCATGGAAGCAAATGTGATCTAGACTAGTGGTCCCCAACCGCCGGTCCGTGGATGCAAACCACTGACTGCTGGGCTGTGACATGCTGCAGCATGGCAGGTGTCACACTAGGACCCAGCAGCAGCGGGCAGGGGTTCTAGGAAGCAGCACAGCAGATGTCGTGCTAGGACCCAGCAGCAGGCAGTGGGTAAAGCAATCGCTGGGCTCGGCCCCTGCAGCAGGAAGCGACTTGCAGCCGCTGCTCATGGGGACTCTGAGGTCAGACTCCAGGCTGGATCCCTGAGCCCCAGCAGGGGCTGCTGTGGGGCCTCCAGAGCCTGGGCTGCAGCCAGGAGGGGAAATCTCCAGCAGGGCCAGTCCTGCTGCTCCCCAGACTGGCCAGTCCCTGCCCATCCCAGCCCCTGCCACAGTGTAGGTAGCACCTGGGGGGGACAGTTAAGAAACACCCTCCAACCCCTTCCCTTCCCCTCCTGGGAGCGGTGCCCCCAGTGCCCCAGAGCTGCAGCGGGAGGGTTTGGCCCCACGCTGCTCCCAGCAGAGCTGGCAGCAGTCCCTGCCTTTGTAGGGTTAAAATTCTCTGAAACGCCATTTTGGGCACAGGCGCCATTTTGAGAGCCTAAACAACAACAGGGACTTCATTTTGGCCTCCCTTTTTCTCCCTTCTTTTCCCGCCCTTTCTGTGTTTTGGCGGGAAATCCAGCAGACATATGATCATAGTCTGCCCAGTAACAGCAGGTTACTTAAGGGCTGCCTCTGGCTTTGCCTGGGGCTGCCCATCTGAGTGGCAGAGTGCAGGAGTCATTCAGATGGGTACGCCAGGTCCACGCTTAGTAGGTTTAGGGTTGTGGGAGGTCACTCATCCATCATCACTCCTCTTTGGTTAGGACACACTTGCACCCACGACGGCGCAGGGAGAAAGGGGTTTGTTAGGCCGAACAGATCCAGCCACAGGAGGATCCAGCTGTTCCGACCCTGCTGTTCCAGATGACTAAGACCGAGTCTGGAATCCGGAATCCAGGCGCTGCCATGAGGGTCCCAAGCTGTGAGACATGGTACTGTCCCTGTGACATTCCTCTGGTTACCTGGGTCCTTATCTTGTCCCTACCTTACGTCGCAGTCAAGCCTGTTTTTGTTCCATTTCCTGTGTGGGGTCCTATCTCATTCCTGTTTATAGTTATACTTACCTTGTTTGTTGTTTAATAAATCCTTGTTAGTTCACCTCTACTGTCTTGGGGAAGTCCTAATAACTCCCAATGATAAATGTAGGTTTGGGGACAGGCCTGAAAGCCAGTTCAGTTTAAGATCATTAGTTTTCTGGCTAACACCTTGGGCACAGGGAAGCTGCCACCAGCTCCCAGCATGTGTGGGGCAGGGGGAGCCAGTCCTGGGTGGGCTGGGAAGGGACTGAAGAGGGGTGAGAGCAGATAAAGGGGGTGAGGGATATGTGAGGCAGGGGAAGGAAGGGGCTGCAGGAGGCACTGAAGGGAGGCTGGGAGGATTCAGGGACACTTATGGGGTGGATGGGAGCAGAGGTACAAAGGAGGGAAACTCTGACAGGGGATCACAGGGAGCTAAACGGGGAATGCGGGGAGGGAAGGCTGGAGGGAGACTATGGGAGCAAGAGGCCTATAGTGGGGAAAAAAACCTCAGCAGCCCAACACTCCGGCATTTAATTTCAAAAGCAGAACTACACAAAAATGAGGAGGTTAGTTAAACAGAAATTAAAAGCTACAGTGACAAAAGTAAAATTCCTGCAAGCTGCCTGGAAACTTTTCAGAGACACCATAATAGAAGCTCAACTTAAATGTATATGCCAAATTAAAAAACACAGTAAGAGAACCAAAAAGTGCCATCATGGCTTACCAAAGAAGTAAAAGAAGCAGTGAGAGATAAGACATCTTTTAAAAAGTGGAAGTCAAATCATAGTGAGGAAAATAGAAAGGAACATAACCTCTGTGAAATTAAGTGTAAAAATATAAGAAAAGCCAAAAAGGAGTTTTAAGAACAGCTAGCCAAAAAGTAATAGCAAAATATTTTTTAAGTATAGAAGCAGGAAGCCTACTAAACAACCAGTGGGGGCCTTGGATGATTGAGATGCTAAAGGAGCACTCAAAGATAATAACGTAATTGTGGAGAAGCTTAATAAATTCTTTGCTTCGGTCTTCATGGCTGAGGATGTTAGGGAGATTCCCAAACCCGAGCCATTCTTTTTAGGTGACAAATCTGGGAATTGTCCCAGATTGAGGTGTCATCAGAGAAGGTTTTGGAACAAATTGTTAAGCTTAACAGTAACAAATCATTGAAACCAGATGGCATTCACCCAAGAGTTCTGAAGGAACTCAACTGTGAAATTATGGAACTATTAACTGTGGTTTGTAACCTATCCTTTAAATCAGCTTCTGTTCCTAATGACTGGAAGATAGCTAATGCAATGCCAATATTTTAAAAAAGGCTCTAGAGGTGATCCTGGCAATTACAGACCGGTAACTCTAATTTCAGTGCCTGGCAAATTAATTGAAACTATAGTAAAGAATAAAATTGTCAGACACATAATTTGACATGTCAGATGAATATAATTTGTTGTTGCGGGAAAGTCAACATAGTTTTTATAAAAGGAAATCATGCCTTACGAATATACTAGAGTTCTTTGAGGGGGTCAACAAACATGTGGACAAGGGGGATCCAGTGGATATAATATACTTAGTTTTCCAGAAAGCCTTTGACAAGGTCCCTCACCAAAGGCTCTTAAGTAAAGTAAGTTGTCATGGGATAAGAGGGAAGGTCCTTTCATGGATTGATAACTGGTTAAAAGACAGAAAACAAAGGGTAGGAATAAATGGTAAGTTTTCAGAACGGAGAGAGGTAACTAGCGATGTCCCCCCAGGGTCTGTCCTGAGACCAATCCTATTCAATTATTTATAAATGTTCTAGAGAAAGGAGTAAACAGTGAGATGGCAAAATTTTCAGATGATACTAAACTGCTCAAGATAGTTAAGACCAAAGCACACTCTGAAGAGCTTCAAAAAGATCTCACAAAATTAAGTGATTGGGCAACAAAATGGCAAATGAAATTTAATGTTGATAAATGTAAAGCAATGTTCATTGTAAAAAAATAATCCCAACTATGCGTACAATATGATGGGGACTTGGAGAGAGAGATCTTGGAGTCATTGTGGATAGTTCTCTGAAAACATCCAGTGTGTGTGCAGCAGTAGTCAAAAAAGCAAACAGAATGTTAGGAATCATTAAAAAAGGGATAGAGAATAAAACAGAGAATAGCTTATTGCCTCTATATAAAACTATGGGATACCCACATCTTGAATACTGCGCATCATCTCAAAAAAGTATATTGGCATTGGAAAAGGTTCAGAAAAGCGCAACAAAAATGATGAGGGGTTTGGAATGGGTCCCATCTGAAGAGAGATTAAAAAGACTTGGACTTTTCATCTTAGAAAAAGAGAAGATTAAGGGGGGATATGATAGAGGTTTATAAAATCATAACTAGTGTGGAAAAGGTGAACAAAGAAAAGTTATTTACTTGTTCCCATAATATAAGAACTAAGGGTCACCAAATGAAATTAATAGGCAGCAGGTTTAAAACAGACAAAAGGAAGTTTTTCTTCACACAGCACAGTCAACCTGTTTAACTCCTTGCCAGAGGATGGTGTGAAGACTAGGACTTGAACGGGATTAAAAAAAAAGCTAGGTCTATCAATGGCTATTAGCCAGGATGGGTAGGAATGGTGTCCCTAGCCTCTGTTTGTCTGGAAATGAATGACAGGAGAGGGATCACATTATAATTACCTGTTGTGTTCACTCTGTCTGGGGCATCTGGCATTGGCCACTGTTGGAAGACAGGACACTGGGCTAGATGGACTTTTGGTGTGCTTTTTTTTGTTTAAAAAAAAAAGTGCCGGTACTCCAGGGGAAAAGTTGTTGAGCTCTGAGTGGAGGTGCTGGTACTGCGTCTAGAGGTGCCGGTACTGCGTACCGGGTAGTACCATCACAAAAAAAGCACTGGGCCTAGTATGGCCGTTCTTATGTTCTTACATTCTTAACAGCAGCCTGGCTGGGGAAGGGAGAGAGACATGGCAGGGGCTGTACAGAAGGAGATGGGAGAGATACAGTGGCAGCTCCCCCACCCCAGGGAGTAGGAGAGGGAAAGGGCAGAGGTGACTGGTGGTGGCACTTGGAAGCACTAGCTACTATGCCCCTGACAAAATTTCAGTTGCTAAATAGGATGCTCCACATTCCCCCTTGTCCCTGTGGGTGCCCCTTCCTGCACCCCTCCCTCTGCATGCACCAGTCACCTCCTGGGAGAGGGGCTGCCCCACCCAGCAGTCAAAAGGGAATTCTTTCTGTGAATTTTTTTTAGCATGGTAGATAGCTTCAAACTCTGATCTGTTACGACATGCATTGTGTGTGTACAGATGCGATTTAAAATAACACATGACCTCTTAAAATTACCATAATTAATATGCAAATAAAATGTTACCAGTCTGCCAAAAGTTTGTGAATGGGTTTGCTGGTCCGTGGGATAAAAAAGGGTTTGGAACCACTCGTCTAGAAAGAGCTCTTCCTTATTTTTGTAATAATCACTTGTGCACTGAAGAGACATCTTTACTAAGTCGTTCACTAGATCTGTCTCCTCAGAGGTTATGGCTAATTCAAAAGTCATCAGTGTGAACAAGTAGTTTCAAATGTTCCTTCCAGGATGCATTACCTTGTATTTGTCACTGTTGAATTTCAACATTGTATTGCCTAATTTTGTTAAGTCTTTATGGAGTTCTTTACAATCCTCCTTACTCATGAATAATCTTAATACTTGTACCATCTGTAATTTTCCCCACTGCAGTATTTTGCTATCTCTTTCAGAGTATTAATAATTAATACATTTATTAAACAACATGAGTTCTAATATGATCCTGGCCATCTTAACAGTCATCTTTTTTCAAAATGAGAATGAGCTATTTATTCCTAGCTTTTGCTTCTTTTTTCAAAACCAATATTTACTAATTGTCATGAATTTACTGTCAGATCTTATATGTAAAATATAGAACATGTTTAATAAACTATGTGCATGTGGCATTATATAAAGTAGATTTGTAATCAGTGGCTATATCTAGATGGCTGCTTTTAAACTTTTTATTAAACTTAAGATCCTTTGTATAATTTCTATAGGATACATCCAGAAGTCCTGATTTAGGGCCCGAAAATCATTTGTCCATAGAAGAAAACATGCATAAGGAAAGAGTTCTGCTTCTGGGGCACATTTTTCCATTCCCAATTTAAGGAATACCTTTCTGGATTATCCCATCTCAGGCTCATTGGGGAAACCAGCTAAATTTAATATTGTTTGGGGTACTTGCACTTCCCCCTTTTTACCACTTAGGTGGGCTTAGCTGCAGCTGCAGCTGTGAAAGACACTAGAAATACAGATTCTGCATGAGTCATGATTTTCAGGGATCTCAGTAGAAATAGGCATGTGTGGATCTCACTGAATCCACCAGTAAAGGACGAAGGATGCTTAATGCTCTGGCAAAGGAGTGGAATGAGGAAAGGAACACATTCCACCCCATTGGAAGAATTCATATGAAACTCTAGGAGCTGAAACTCTCTTCTCTTATGAAGCTCCTATTGGCAGTCAACCACAAACTTTCCCTGCTCAACAGGCCCCCTCAGAGAATGACAGAGACCCGGGCCACTTTGAGTTTAGAGGCCCCATCCCAGCCTCAGCTCTAGGCCCCCAACATGTCTAATTTCTCATCCACAGGGTTATACTAAAACCAAAAGAATACATGAAAATGAACACTTGAGACATTTATTTATTAACAATTAAGTCATTATATCAATAGCATGTATATTAAAAATGTAACTTTAATTGTGAGTTTTCACTGCAAGCAAAACTTTATTTTAGGAATGATTTTCTGGCTTTGCTGTGTGTGCAGACTCATTTATAATTGAAATAAAATCTAATTTACGGGCAACATCATTGTTAATGCTAATCATTGCCAAGCCCATTCAAATGCTCTTGACCCATTGTAGAACAACAATAGTTCTTTACTCGTGTAACCCTTCTGCCAGGCCGAGTTAATAGCAGCAAGGGCCGGGTTCAGTATCTAGGGGTCTCCTCCCAACAAGGTAATACAACACCGGCTCGAGCCCCCACCCAGTGACCTGGGAAATCTTACATACACCTCTGGGCGCCTCAAAGAGGCAATTCTTCCCCTCTCACAAGCACAGAGCCTCAGTATAGCAGCAAACCTTTAACAACATGAGGTAACCGACATCAGCATTAAATTGGGAAAATACCACAACTCAGATTCATAGACCAAACATGAGCAAAGACCCACCCCCCAGCCACGAATCACCCAAAGTCCCAAAAGTCCAACACCCCAAGAGTCTCTGCCCTGGGTCAGTGCCGCCCCAGGGTTCAAAAGTTCACCCAGCAGGGTTTTGCCCTCCCAACCTGGAGGGGGAGGGGATTGATACACCTTACATGGTCCGCCAATGGCTCCACCTCTCCGCAGGGTTCTGCTGCCGCTGTCAACGCAAGTCACTCCGCCACCTCCACCTGTTGTCCAGTGAGCTGCCTCAGCTATCCCACGAACTGTCCGGCTCTGCCAGCTGTCTCGGTCCATGCCCCTGGCCGCCAGCTGGTTGCTCCTGCAGCTGCTCCACTGGCTGTCTGCTGCCGCTCCTACCGACCGCAGGTCGTCCCTGCCAGCCACTCTGCTGGCCAACTGCACCCTCCGGTCGTCCCCGCAAACTGCTCTGCTGTCCGCCTGCACCCCCGGTCGTCCCCGCAAACCGCTCTGCTGCACTTGCTGGTTGTCCCCACAAACCGCTCTGCTGCGCTTGCTGGTTGTCCCTGCAAGCTGCTCTGCTAGTAGCTCAGCAGCATAGCACCAGGCTCCCCACAGCACACAGTGATTTCAACTCTTCAGCAAGTTCAGCTCGTAATAGAGGAGCCTCAGTGATAGTGCTTCACTGGCCCACAGTGAAGTCAACTCAGCAGCTCACAGCTAGACTCCTAATGAAATCCAAATTAGTTCTGATATTCCACAGTGGAGAGGGTGCAATGAGTGTTGTTTAGGCCCTCAGACAGGGCCCCACCACCAGGTACAAAGACCTGTCCCCAGCCTCTCTCAACTTGACTGGGTTTGGAACCCATGCCCCTTGTCTAGCGAGTGCTACTTAGTTTAAGGTGAATCCCTCTGTCATAAACAGTTCTACCATTCCATTGTCCTTGATTCACATAATCAGGGTAACAACACTTTTATCCCCCTTGCCTCAATAACAGAGAGACTGGGGATCCCACAGTGGCCAAAGTGACCATTTGGGCTGCTGTGAGCACATACTAGGCGGGGTGGGTGTGTCTATGCAAATGAGATCAGCCCCTGAAGTCTCTCTGCACCACTCGCCACAGTTCACCACCAGATGTCAGGGTAGAGCTTATCCTGACCCTGCTTACACTTGTTTTAACATGTTGAATGTGCATTCATCTGAAGCCACGGATGCAGGGAAACTGACAAAAATATGTAATGCAATTGTGATATTAGGAAATACAGTCAACAGGCCAAGATCAAATATTTCTTGAAGCAGTTCTTTTGGCTTGCAGTCCAATTTAAAGTTGGTTGAATGTATACATTTCAGAAAGACGATCTCATCACAGAGATTTCTTGAAATTTTGTTGTTGTACCTTTGTTGAAACACTTCAGCAGCTGAATATAGATGTTCACCATTTAGTTCTCTGAACTCTCAAAGGAATCCAAAAAGGGTACAAATTTGTTGCAGTGACTCAAATCAATGTGTAAAACCAGATCTCATGGAGTCAATCAGTTTTTAAAAATTGACTCAATCGTGCCTTTCTGCATCAGATTGAGATGTTAGGCTGAGATTGGTGGAAAACTCAGATGAAATGTCAATACCCTATGCTACTGATTTGGACTCAGATAGGATTGCTTCCCATTGATCACAAATCTTTAGAATATCTTTAAGAAGTTGTTCAATGTTATCCCTCTCAACATCTAATGTAGCATTGCATGCTTCAATTATAAGTTTAGTTTCATGGATCATTTTCAGCAGATTCATCCACATGGATGACATTAAAATGCGTTCAGATTTCGATGTATACTTCTGAATTCACTTAAACTCAGTGTGAGCCTGTGCTGTGAGAGTAAGAGATTCAAGCTCACTTCAGATCTTTCTCACAGAGTGCAAATGCTGTGCAACTGGTTTAACACCATCAGTTCGTGCTGACCATTTATTTCATTGTCGACATGCCATGAAGGGAAAAAGGCAGATGCTGCTTCAGAATTTCCACTTTTGAGGACTGCTACTAAAGATGTTGTACAATTGCTGGATTGTTCCAATGTATGTGATTGCTTCCTTGCATGATTCAGCGCAATGAATGCTGACAGGATTTAATGTGTGGTTGCCACAACTGGAGAAAATACAGTTTGGATTTTGCTCAAGAAGGACTGCTTGTACTCCGATGTACATTCCAGCTACATTGGGTCCATTGTCATAGACTTAGCCAATTCAGACCTGAAAATTTAAATTGAAGCCTTCCAAAATTTCTAATACACGAGCAGCAATTTTTTTTACAGTTTTTTCGTGAAATTATTGAACAAAATGAATCATTCTTCAATTGAAACCTTTGAACTTCCTTCAATTTTAACATATTGAACAACCAAGGTTGTCTGTTCTTTATGACAATATTCTGGAGTTGCATTGATAATAATTGAAAAATATTTCGTATGTCATATCTCTTCATGATTGTTGTTTGCACAAGTGTCCCACACAGCTCAATAAACTTGTTTTGTATTCTGGTGGACAGATAATGGACTTGTATGCATTTTCTGCTCTCTTGTGATTCACAAACATACTTAACATGGCCTGATGCTCCAGATGGATAAGACAGTACTGATTCATTTGAAGTATTACTGTTAAAAATGAAACAGGGTACACAATACAGAGCCTGCTTTTCCTTGCTCAAGCAGAGCCAATCTCTTGTGTAGATCTCTCATTTGGTAGAGTTTTTGTCAGCAGATGAGTGTGAAAAGCATGATTTTCAGCATCTTTCAGTATATTTCTTGAAATCTGAAAACAACTAACTTTGAGAAAAGACTGCATTTGAGCAACATTGTTCTTATCAAGAAGTCCAATATCAGTGTTGTAACACTGTGTCCTGTGCTAGTCATAAGTTCTTGCTCTTGCTGCTCAGCATTTCCAAGGCCCTCATTTTCTGCCCGCACAGTCTCTAAATTGAGTGCAGATTCTGCATCTATCACTACTGTTGGTATTTCTATGTCTTGATTAATGACCTCCTCATTTTGAGACAGTGGCATTGAAATGTCATTAAAGTTTTCATCATCAGAACTGGAAGTGTCACTGTCAGTATGGTCACCGTCTAATGGCTGAGGCATCTTTTCTATAAGAAATTATGCTATTGGCTTTAAACTATCAACTGCTGTTTCACTTAGTCGCTTTCACCATCTCTTACTTGCACCACTTTCAAATCTTCACTTCATTTTTATAAAGGGATTCTTTTAAAACACAATAGCACACAAATTAATAATTCGCTAAAGGCTATTGGTTATACAAAAATTTGATTGTATATACTTCACAATGAATATTATATAACAATGGTTTGGGGGGGTGTTATTTACTATGGCCCTTATAACCTTATTTCAAAGTCTTGACATTTTGTGCTCTAATATGTTTCTGTTATTTAATTCCTCTAATAACTGGTGTATTATACTGCAGAGCCCACAGCGAAGCCTCCCCAGCAGCCGGGCAGGCAAGGGCTGCCAGCTCCATTCCTGGGGAGGAGGCTTCACTGCCACAACAAAGCCACCTTCCCAGGAGTGGGGCAGAGTTTAACTGATAACATTAACTGATAAGTTTATCAGTTAACTGGTTACTTGCTTAAACACTAACATCCCTATGATCAACATTGCAATGGATAATCCATAAAAAACTACTGCGAAAGCACCTGAATATTCCATCAGTGAATAGATTAAAAAAGAACTAGTCTATTCTTTATGTTGCGATGGCAGTTTATGATGTATTCTAATCATTGTCCCAAACAAAGTATGTCATAGTTTGGTCTCTGTCTCTTCACTCCCACAGGCACATCTTTCCCCGTGACTGGTTTCCTTTGCACTCGTTTCCACTGCAACTAGCTCACCGGGCGCAGCACCCTGCTAATTCTTGGTACTAATCCAGTTGACCAGCACAGTGCAATAGCACAGTGATTTTTGCCTCCCTCTCTTCTTCCTTTGCCAGAAGCACAGTTAATTGTTCAAAGAAAAACCCTTCCAGCGGCACTGCCACAGACAGAGGTAACTCCTAGAAAGCCCCTCCCCACACAGCTTGCTTAACCATTACACCAGCTAAACTTATCACGTGTGAGGGCCATACCAAAAATGAGCCCCAGGCTTCTATAAGCACAATCTAATGCATTAAGCAACAAACCACGCAGCCTCTATTTTCTATATTGTGGCTACAGCAACAGTGTGACCATCTCATGGGACTCATTGTAAATGAAATGCTACTCCTTAACTGAACTGCCATGGTACAATATAATAATGAATCCATAACAAAGCTTTGTACAGTACATTACTATGCTAATCATATATTTTATTGGAAGCAGTATACTTCGTAAAGCCAGTATTTCATTTGCCTCCTTTGCCTTGGAGAAACCCTGCTGCTATGACAATGGATAGCTGTAAAACTAATGGGCTCTCTCAGACTCCCCCTTCTGAGAGATACAGAGAGATAGAGAGAGAGAGAAATCACACAGTTATTTCCCGCCATTTGTGCTAAAATACAAAGGAAACAAGAATCATTCTAAAATGATATGCCGGGCAGCCTCCCATTAATATTTATTTGGGCATTAATATTGATAAACGAGAAAAATCTGCTTTGTTGTCTACCCCTAGCATTCTGAAGTTCCCTGCTATTCAAGCTAGTTGCCATTAGCTCGCATCTTCCTCTGTACCAAAGCTTCAGAAAGCCTTGGCAGGGCTCCAGCTCACTTATGCTTAAATGGACACTCAAGCTTCAACGGACACACAGCTAAATAGAGGCCAATAATTCAATACAGTATGACTGTACTGGGGCTGCTAGTAAATCCATCAAACAGTAAATATCATCTGAAGCCAATGCAAGCTTTTATCTTTCCAATTTTGTGTATGTCTGTGTGAAGCCCAGGCATTCAGTGAATCATGTAATTTATTCTGCTGTGCCGAGCCTGGGCTGTCTCAGACATCATATTGACTTTTTTTTCCATCTGTCAGGGGCAGTCACCACGTTGCTTTTTGTTCGCCGGCCTCGTAATCCATTTATTTATTTATTTATTTATTTCATTCTGCTCCATAGTGCGACCGAGCAAGGACACATTTTCTCAGATCAACAAATACTAAGAAAAAGCATCTGAGCGTCATTACAACAGCATGTTAAACATTTGCCCTAACCATTTTGTTAAATCAGCAAATGCACTTCCAGCAACTGCTTGTAATGGTTCAGAAAGGGCTCCCTACTGCAATGTTTTATTAAGCTGCAAATATGCCCTGTTATTTTCTTTTGCTCTTTAGGTCAGCGGAGATGACAACATAATGTAAATAATACTGAACAGCTGGGCTTACTGACTTGTGGTGAGCGTTCGGTGAATATACAGATACCGTAAATGATACAGAAATAAAAATAAATGACATTCTCTACATATATAGATCAGACTAGCATTCTCTCCCATAGTCTGTGAGCCCAGTTCACTCCCCCCCATAGGCACAAGCAGAAGTAGTTGACACCCTACAAGAGAAGCTCTGCTATCCCAGGCATTCTCTCAAGGGACAGCAGGTGGTAGTGCCACTGACCTTATTCTCATGAGTTTCCCACTGTGGCTAAACAGGAAGTCCTCTTGGCAGAGGCTCCCCAGGAGATGCACTGAATCAGCATGTGTACCAGCTGACCAGGACCCACCCTAGCTGGCAATACGCTCACCACCAAGATGGGAGGCTTGTTTCCCTGGAAGATTTACCAGCTGTACTAGATTTACCATCCTCAGCTGCAAAAGTGGAGTGAATCAGTCCCCCTCTACATACCGGTTTTAATGAACCAATATTAGAGACTTGCAATGTACCTTAAGTATGTGATTGCTATTTTTTTAAATATGGGCTCAATTTTTTTTTTAAAGTGCACATATTTTATATATCCCCAAATTATACATATGTAAGCCACCAGCTTTATACTGCAGCATTTTACTTTAATCATCACAAAGAGGAGGAGAGAAATAGTAGGGAGGATATAGATTTTTGTTTGGATATGCTTCCTACAAGTACAGATCAGGGAAGGATAATCCAGAAGCATCCAGAAATAGTGTGTGGCAGTTAATAGACATACAGTAGCTGTTTTTGAAATTTTAGAAGAAGTTTTAATTGAGGGAAACCTACCTGGCCGGTCATATCCTCTATTCTCCAAGGGCAGAGCCAATCCCAGCATGTGGAGGTTATAAATACTGCAGTTAAAGACAATCCTGTGGACTCCCATGTTGAGGGAGAGGAGAGAGAAGGGTACACTTTACTGGAGCCTGGAGGCCCTGGAGTGCTCAGTGTGCTGCAAATTGTGGTATCTGTGCAGGAGGGGGCCTACATTATGAGTTTGTCCTGAGCCCTAAGAAATTATGCTTGGGCCCCGGAGGGTTAGGTTCCAGTATACTTGTACTACTTTGGATACAGAGATAGATTTCTGTTTCATCAGCAATGGAGGATTAGTCATCTATTAACCCAAGAGCTGGAATGCTGGTAGCAGTGGAGATGTGAGACTGTTTGCTAAGAAGGTTCTGAAGTGATTGAGAAGACTGAGATGCTGCCATTCTTTTCAAGCTCTGAAGAGCTCAGGTGACATATTACATATTAAGGTCATACTATGAAGACTGAAAAATCATCTCAAAGGATATCCGAGGGGATTGTGTTCATATGTGAGTGCTAAAGTAAGGAAGTATAGCTAGTATCCTGAAACCTTGGATTTAAATTTACAATAGCAAGAAAAAAAAAGGGGGGGGAAAATCTGTAGAAGGAATACCATTCCCTTCATATGCAAATTTGACACCTTAAACCAAAGACATGAATTGGATGGGCTGCTATATTCGACACCCAAATAACATCAAAAGCCAAGTATCAGGCACTTACAGCCCACTCTATTAGCCTCATTTAGCAAGGACACTTTAATTGACAGGTTTCTTTTTCCCTCCCCATCTCACCTCTTTTTCTTCTGTTTATTTGTACGTCTGGACCCCCTGGTGCCATTCATCTGAAGAAGTGGGTTGTGCCCACAAAAGCTCATGATACCGTCTACATTTTTTGTTAGTCTCAAAGATGCTATAGGACCATTTGTTGTTTTTTAATGTTTTTCAGCTGATTTGTTGTCTAATAGCTTTTGTTTCAGTTATTAATATATTCCACATACTACTTACAAAGTTTTCTGTGTGTATTTAATGTTTGCCCACTAAGAATATATATCACATTTTTGTTGAAGATGACTGGGAATTATTAATAATTACTTGCCAAGGTTTTACATGAAATTAAAGTTTGTGGAATGATTTCTCAAAAATCCTGAAGAGACAGAACTCTGGGTTGTGCTTCTACAAAGAACTGAGCAGAGGCACAGGAAGATGGGGAGTGTAATAAACTTACATATAACATTGTTTCAGCATCCCTGGCTGTAACCCTGAAATGCTCACATAGCATCCTCATATTCCATATATACTCTAGATGGGATTTTGTACATGCACACACCTTGGTGTCTATTCAACCCCGTCATTTATGCTTTTTTTTTTTTTAAGGCTCATAAACTTGCTGAGGTCTGCTTTAAATCTACCATCTCATCATTGTATATTATTTTTTGGACTACGGGTTAATCTTAAACTGTAAGAACACTGTTTTCTTTTATATCTGGACAGTGTGGAGCATACTGATTGCTGAGCATGTAATTAATAATAGTTTATAAAGTCTGATACTGATGAAACAATTGCTCTTCGACTTAAGAAACTGAGTTGGGAAGAATTCTCTCTTGTTATTCCCATTTCCATAGATAGATAAATTGGAACATGGATCTAACAGAACCATTTCAGAAAATCAAAACAATGTTGTTTTCTGTGAGCCCAGTCCTGCGAAGTGCTACGCATCATCAACTCATGCTGAAATCAACAGCAGCTGAAGGAACTCAGCACCTTGCTGGGCAGGTGTTTAATGTGGTATTGTGAAGTGCCAGTTGAACATAAATTATACTTTAAAATCATTAAATAAGCTTCTAAGACACTTCACTTCCTTCTGGTGCCCCTTTCTCTCTCAACCACCCCCCCCCCCCGAAATACCAGCACATGTTCAGTTCACCTGTATTAACCTCCAGTTAGAAAGTACGGCACAACACACATTACTTTTAGTATTCCACAAAGCAACATGCTGCTTTTGTAAAGAAACAAATTAAAAGGCAACTCACTGAGCAATTTTCCAACACGAGATCAATTAATGTAAGCAGAGACAGGCAACATCATCAATTATTTAAAATAAAATGAGTATGTAACACTGACCTTCTCCAACACTCATCAGTTTTGTATTTACACCTTAACAATCTCAGGGGAAACAAGATCACAAGACAAATTCACATGCAGACTATAAAAAAGCAGCAAAATACTCTCAGAAAGAGCATTGTCTCTCTATACAGCATTTGCAGTCAGACATTTCAGATGGTTGGCTCAGGGTGTTGATCTTTCTGTTTTGTTACACCTACTCTTGCCCCCTATATTTTGAATTCCTTTCCATTTGTTTTTGTTCTTTCTTACTTCCCTTGTTAAGTGAAGTAGACCAGATTTTTCAGAATGTGAGAAAATGATCTAAGGGTAGTAGACATTTTCTGGGGGTCTCACTTCCTGATTTTAATGAATACAAACTGGTATCCAAATTCTGTGCTGACTTGGGCAATGAAAAGATGTTGACATAAGTGCTCTTAAGTAACTGATTTCCAGAATCCAATGTATTTCTTTCAATTTAGAACTGAGGGGCTTATGGTAAATGTTATTACTCAGAACTTCTTGTAACTCGTTGTCAGTGATATTGGGACTGGGGGAGAAAGAGTTCAAAGGAATATTGAGTTTTTCACCTAATGCATTTTTTGTACATGACACACTGTATGAGCCAAGCGCTTTTTTCCCCACACAGCAATGACCAAAGATTTTCAGAGCAAAGCCTATTAGAAACAAAGTACAAAAAGTCCTTTGTGATTATTCAAGCTAAACAAGGCTTGAACTGCTGGTGTCTATTTTCTCCCTGACTTCTATTACTGATTTCAAGGAAACTAGAGAGCTTCATGCAGAATGATACAAACTTCCACTGGGGCATCCACTTCAAAATTCTCCTACAAATATTCAGAGTCTTTGAGTAAATTGTCTCTGTTACAGGTCTTTGTCATTATCATGAAGACAAGTTGGATGATTGGTTTGCAAGACTAGACTCATTATATTGTGCTATTTGGATACTTTTAAGGAGTTTTTAGATTTTCCATTAGTAACTTTTTAAAAATGGGTATCTGTAAAAAGTGGCTTAGAGCCAAAGCATGGCATGCCAGATATCAGCCTAGAAGACATTAAAAATGAAGAAACCATGTGTTATCAAGTTTTAAAATGCAAATAAATTATACTCTATAATTTTGGGGGGGATTGATAATTCCAAAAGCTCATAGGGGGCTTTGTTAAAAAGAAATGTTATGTATGAAATGTCTTCAGTGTGGGATAATTTCCTTTTGGAGGAGGGAAAACTCAGAAATCATTTTTATCTACGAAGGATTATTAAACACACAGGTGGCAAATTCCAGACTGATTTTTTTTACATAATCTTTCTTTCTTAGGTATTTACATGGCCCCCATTGGGATATTATCTGAGCACACAACAGTCTTTATTCTTACAACACTTCTGTGAGCAGGAATTCCCATTATTCTATTTTACAAATGGGAAACTCATACATTGAGTGGCTAAGGCCACATTTATATAGGTATTTAGGCACCTAAAAATTCAGGTAGATACAGAATAGGATTTACAGAAGTACCAAACAGGTTAGATGTCTATTATTAATGGAATCTAAATAGGAGTTAGGCACTAATTTAGGTGACTAGAAGATTTTAGAATCACTTATCTGCATCTTTCGGTGTCTTGCCAAAAAAGTCTGTGGCAAAGAGGGTAATCAAACCCATGTCTCCGAAGAAGTCCATACTGCCACCCAAACCATCATCCTTCAATGGACAGTTAGCCTATGGAAATCATTGCCACACAATATCATTGAGGCCAAGAATTTAGCAGGATTCAGAAGGGGATTTTTCATTTCCATAGATAGTAAAAAGTATGCAGAGTTGTACAAAATAAACACTGCAAAATAAGAGTGTTGGAAGGAATAAAAACCATAATGCTTCAGGACTTCAGCTAATCTGTAAATAGCGAGGGTTAGAAAGAAACTTTTCTTGGGGGCAGGGTATTCCATAACTGCTTAGCACAGGGTTTCTTAAGTCTGCTTCAAACTCATCTGGTAGTGTCCATTATCAGTGCCATGATACTTGATTAGATGGATCTCTAATCTGACTAAGTATTACAATTGCTATGTTCCCACAAAGGAGGGGATTTTATTATTATTTTAATAGGTATTTTTCATTTTGAGTTACTTCAAATGTAAAACATCCAATTTCGCTTGAGGCCTTAAATTGCTCTGTCTCACGAATCATTCACAAAGTAAAAAATTCTCAAAATGGTTCTTAAAGTGAGAGCTATACCTTCAGGAAACATTTAGGCTACATCTAAACTGCTGATCTATTTTGGGATACCGGAAGTATCCTGAAATAGCTATTCCACGTCTTTAAAGCACCCCATTATTTCAAAATAGACTTCAAAATAATGGGCACGCTATTCCGACACCCCTGTAACTCTCATTCCATGAGGGTTAAAGGATGTTTCAGAATAGCACTTTATTTCAAAATTTGGCACTATGTAGACAAATAAGCTATTTTGAAATTACCTTGAAATAAGATACACAATTTGCATAGCACAAATTGCATAGCTTATTTAGAGGTAAAGGTGAAGTGTAGACACACTCTTAGGGCATGTCTAAACTACATTCCTCTATCAAAAGAAGAATGTAAATGAAGCAAATCGAAAGTGCAAATGAAGTGCGCATTTAAATATCCCGTGCTTCATTTGCATATTCCTGTCTGAGTGTTTTTTGAAAAAGGGTTTTTCGAAAGTGAAAGCGCAATCTAGATGGGGTTCTTTCAGAAAAAAAAACCCCTTTTTCAAAAGAACCCGTACGCCTCATTTTTTCAGAAGTACAAGTTCTTTCGAAAAAGGGTTTTTTTCTGAAAGGACCCCGTCTAAACTGCGCTTTCACTTTTGAAAAACCCTTTTCCAAAAAAGCGCTTGGACACAAATATGCAAATGAAGCACGGGATATTTAATTCCACGCTTCATTTGCACTTTCGATTTGCTTCATTTACATTCCTCTTTCAACAGAGAAATGTAGTTTAGATGTGCCCTTAGAGACTACCAAATAACAAATAAACACCTCTATAGTTCTTAATCATATTTTACACAACAGATTAACAGCTTTGTTTGAGTGCATCTACATGCACCTGTAGGTTGAAATAAGATACGCAATTTGAGCTACACAAATTGCGTATCTTACTTCAATCTAATTTCAAAATAAAGTGCAATTCCGAAACGTCCCTTAACCCTCATTCCATGAGGGCTACAAGGCCCCGGAATAACATGCCCATTATTTTGAAATCTATTTTGAAACAATGGGAGCGTTTAAAGACGCAGAATAGCTATTTTGGGATACTTTCGGTATCCTGAAATAGCACCGCTATCTAGACGTAGCCCCAGAGTGCTAAACATACTTACTTGTACAATGTAATGGATTTCTATCCTTTCTCTATCCCTCACTCATTTAGTGCAATTTAGTATAATAAAAGTTTTTTAAGGTGGAATCTGAGTTAAATCCACATAAACACAAAAATTCACACAAATAAAGATGAAAATTCAAGTTGACACTGACTTTCACACCAGGAATCAGCATGTTTTTATTTTGGGGACAACAAAAAAGACTGAAATTCACCGAAACACATAAATCTTTATGCGGGGAATTACATGGGGCTGGGGTTGAAACCACTTTACAAACCATGGTGAGGGTGTGGAACAAGTTCACAGCCACTCTATTGCTGCTACTCTATTCCCTTGGTAGCAATAGTGGCAACAAACCCTACAACTCCCTCCTTTTATGTGAGCATAGAAATGTAGGGCTGAAAGGGACCTCTAGAAATCACCAAGTCCACACCGCTGTGCTACAGCAGGACCAAGTAAACCTAAATCATCCCTGACAGATGTTTGTCCCCAGTGATTCCACAATCTACCTTGAAAGCCTATTCCCGAGTTTAACTATGCTTGTGGTTAGAAAGCTTTTGCTAATATCTAATCTAAATCTCTCTTCCTGCAGATTAATCTTATTGCTTCTTGACCACCTTCAGTGAACACAGAAAATAAACAGTGACCAATATCCTCTTTATTACAGCCCTTTTCATATCTAGAGACTGCTGTTGGGCCCCCCCTCAGCCAGCTTTGTTAACCTTTCCTCATAGGTCACGTTTCTAAACCTTTTGTTTTGCTCTCCTTTGGGATCTCTCTGATTTTTCCACATCTTTCTTAAAGTGTGGCACCCAGAAATGAACACAGTGCCCCAACTGAGGCCTCATCAGTGCCAAATAAAGCAGGACAATTGCCTCCTGTAATTTATATACAATTGTCCTGTTAATGCACTTGAGAATAATATTCACTTTTCTTGCCACTGCATCACGTTGTTCACTCATCTAAAGATCCACTATCACTCAGAGATCCTTTTCAGTAGTATTGCCAGCTAGCCAGTTATTGCCCATTTTGTAGTTATGGTTTTGATGTTTTCATCCTAAGTGAAGTTCTTTGCATTTGTCTTTATTGAATTTCACCTCATGAACTCAGATCAGTTCTCCAATTTGTCAAAGTCATTTTGAATTTTAAACCTGTCCTCTACAGTGCTTACTACACCTCCTAGCTTTGTGCCACCCACAGCTTTTATAAGCATAGTCTGCACTCCATGATCCAAGTAATCAATTAAAATTTTGAATAGTACTGGATCTAGGACCAACCACTGAGTGGCACCAATAGATAGGCACTCCCAGTTTGACAGCAGTCCATTCATGATGACCTTTATAGTAATTTGAACATATTTCTAGTTGAACATAAACTTGAACATATTTCTAGTTTGCATATGAGAGAATTATGTAGGACTATGTCAAAAACTTTACTAACATCAAGATATCTACTGCTTCCCCCCAGACATTAGACCAGTAAACCTTTTAAAGAAGGAAATTAGATTGGTCTGGAGTGATTTGTTTCATGCTGGCTATTCCTTTTAACACTATTACCATCCAAATATTTAAGAACTGATTGTTTAATAAATTGGTCCACTATCTTTCCAGGTGTTGAACTTAGGCTGACTTCTGTATAATTTCCTGGGTGTTCTTTGTTCTCCTTTTTAAAAAAGAAGTGTCATGTTTGCCCTTCTATATTTTTCTGGGACCTCATCCATCTCCTTGAATTCCTGAAAATAATTGCTAGTGGTTCCAAGATTGCTTTAGTTAGCTCCTCAAGTACCCTGAGATGAATTTCATTAGGCCCTGCTGTCTTGAATACATCCAGCTTATCTAAATTCTCTTTAACCTGTTCTTTCTGATTTTGGCTTGCATTCATTCCCCCTTGTTGTTAATATCGAGTTATGTATTTGGTCACCATTAACCTTTTTAGAGAAGACTGAAGCAAAATAAGCATTAAACACCTTAGCTTTCTTGATGTCATCACTCATTAGCTGTCTTCTAACACTTCCTTCATCATTCTTTTACTCCTAATGTAATGTAAAAACCTCTTATTGTCTTCGATGTCCCTTGCTACATAAAACTCATTTTGTGCCTTACGTTGTTTCTGTATTCTTGTGCTTTGATTTGTACTCAGTCATAGCAATTTGTCCATATTCTGTCATTTTGTAGGATACCTTTTTTGATTTTCAAGGTAATTGAGAAGGTCCTGATAGAACCATATTGGCCTCTCTTCCTATTTTTCCTTCTCACCAATGTAGTTTGCAGTTGTGCACTTAATATTGCTACTCTGAAAAACTGCCAGCTCTCCTCAACTACTTTTTCCCTTAGATTTTCTTCCAATGCTAACTTACCTTCCAGTTCCCTGAGTTTGTTGAAGACTGCTTTTTTGAAGTGCATTGTCCAAATTTCCTTTCACCTTCAGATTCACTACTAATTCCTCCCTGTCAGTAAGAATAAAGTTTAAAATTGTTGTCCCCTTCATGAGCAGCAGGTATCTGAGGCAGGGGAAGGCATTGGTTTCCCAAACTTCCGGATGTGGTTCTGCCCACACTCTGCCCCCAGTTTCAGCGTGACTGTCCGCGGGTTTCAGCCATGCTGAGGCTGGGGACTCTGAGGCAGTATGCCCTGCCTGAATTCCAGGGCATGAGACTGGGGACTGCCACCCTCCCAGTGCTCTGGGACCAGAGAGGTTGGGGCTGCCTGATGCCCATCCTCGCCTTGCTTCAGGGGTTGGGGAGGTTGGGGCTGCATGCCACCCATTCTCCTTGCACTCCAGGGCCGAGGAGGCTCACATGGTAGGCTAGAGATTTGCTCTTGTGGTGGAGGAGGATCTTGGCCATAGCCATGGGAAGAAGGGATGAGTCTGAGGGTTTGCCTCCCCCAGCCTTAGGTGTTCTTAGATTAGTCCCCTTGCTAACTTCCTCTGCTTTGTGAAACACATAGCTATCTCCCAAAACATTTTAAGAACTCAATCACTGGAAATTGTGTGTTTTTCCTCATTACTTTTCCAACAGATGTCTGGATAAAATCCCCCATTACTCCCATGTTGTATGCTTTGGATATTTCTATTATTTTTTCTAGAAATGCCTCATCCACTTTCTTCTTTTGACATGATGGTCAATACTAGACTCCTATCATGGTGTCACCCATGTTGTGTACATGTTTTTCTTCACCCAGAGCAAGGCTGTCCCTAAAGAGGACAATTCCTCCCTCTGCCCCAGGTCCTGCCCCACCTCTTCCTGCCCCTACTGCAGTCCCTCCCTGCTTTTTCCCAGCCCTTGTCTACACCCATTTTTTGTTCTCATTCCACAAGCCTCTTGCCGACTTCTACCCCGAGTGACACCAGGAGTCAGAGGGACAGAGTAGAGCAGGGCTGGCTGTGGACCAGCTGCTCGCTGCTGCTGGTGCCAGGCCGCCAACTAACCCCCAAAACTAACCTGGACCCTGTGCCCCCTGAATTGGGGGGGCCCCCCAAAGTGCAGAGCCTGTGTTTGGTTTCCCTGATCCATCATATGGACGGGACGGCTCTGATCCAGACTCTTAAATAGTCTGCCTCCTACACAAAGTGATACTGCTCCTTTTTAGGTTGTGGAGTACTTTTGGGGTTGTACTGGAGTTTGAATTAAATGTTAAGGGCTATATTTACTATGCTGTACCAGGGATTTTACTGTGCAAGTTTGTATGTCTTGCTAAGCAGTAATTAGACCAGCATCCTGGAAAATGCTAGTACTCTCTGGATGAACTCTGGGCATGTCTAAACTACAAAGATTTTTTTGAAAGAGGATATGATCGCATTTTTGAAAGAGGATCGTTCGAAAATGAAAGTAGTTTGGATGAGTTTTTTTCAGAAAAAAAACCTCTGTTTTTGAAAAAAAAACATGCATAAACCTTTTTTTTTTGGAAGAGTGGTTTTTTTTGAAAAAGGGGGGGGAGGTGTTTCGAAAAAACCACATCCAGACTACTTTCATTTTTGAAAGATCCTCTTTCAAAAATGCGATTGGAGGAAGATATGCAAATTCCCGGGGAATTTGCGTATCCTCTTTTGAAAAATCTTTGTTGTTTAGACGTAGCCTCTGTGTGTTTTTTATTTACTTCTTGGACAAGAGTTGTTTCAATATTTTTTAGTTGCAGGATATTTTTGGATAGCTTTATGTTGATAAGCTACTTGACACTATGAAAAAAGGTAAAGAATTTTTAATAAAAATAGTGTTCAGATTATTTCAACCAAGCACAGCTTAAATATAAAGCTGCCACTTAATCCAGTGGGATAAACAGATCTTGATTAACATCCATGGAAATCTAATAGTGTTTTTCTGACCACATATTTTTCTATGATTGCATTAGAAAAAATATTGGGAATTATAAGGAAAATGTAATTAAAAATTGATTTCAGTTAAGAGTATTTCTATTGGCGATAATTGTAGTTGGCTCAATCCTTTAAATTCTATACTCTTAGGCTGTTATTGATCTGTGGACTGACACATACATTTATAGCACTGTATGCATGAATAATAACAGTTTAGTGGCATCCATTTAATTTATTTACTGAATAAATATCACCTGATTTCTTACCATAGTATAGTAATTCAATCCCTATGAACCCATCAGTATAAAAAAGTTCTGCATCAATTTCAAGTAGACTCGCCACTGTTTACTGGTAATGATGCACATATACCTGTGTGCACCTGTGTAATTCTTTAGATCAGGTCTAAATTAAGATGCAACATTACTATGGATGGTAAAATGTGTTAAAGGGTACAGAATAAAGGTCCAGACACTGTAAGGCAAAGGAAAGGTAAGACAGAAATTACAGCAGTAGGCTTATGCTCTTGTTTTGGTTACTCATGTGCATGTCCTCAGCATATTATATATTTAATTAATTGATAGTATTTTCTTATAGTTTACAGGCTCCAGGAAACACAGGGTCAAATCATACTTGCCAAATACTTACAAATTTAGCCAAACATTCAGCTTAAAAAGGTTGTATTTTTTTTCAATGCCGTTTGGTTACATGTGTTAGTTGAGAAAAGGATTTGTTTTATAATTAAAAAACTTTTTTTAAACTGCAAAATGTTGCACATTTTTTGTAATTTCAAAAAATATCAACCCATTCTATGGTTGGCTGAACAACGGAGGGAAATATTTAGAAAAAATGTCATTTACAATTTTCCTTAAAAAAATGAGTTCAGATTTTGACCATTTCAGGTAACAAATTCTAAGACCAAGTGCTTTATTATAGATTGTCAACACTTAAAAGGAATACAAATTATTTTTTTCTTGCATTTTTTACAATACAACATTTAATTTGGATTCTGATATTTTGTTCTTCCGCAGCTATGCTAGACTTCCAGTAACATGAATAGACGGTCCTGTGCATATAGAAATATAAGAAAAATGTCAATTCAGCAGTTAAGTGCAGAGCTTGAGAGGGGAATTTTACTTTAAACCTTTACAGATTATTGGTAATGCTCTCGTCTCTTAATTGTAATGTTAGACTCTTCACCAGATTGTTTCAATTAAGAGATTTCTACTCTATTTGGACCCAGAATCTATTATTTTGAAACAAAGATGGTAGTTTAGAAAATGATTACATGCCAAAGTTGCAAAGTCAAACTTTATCATGGGTATTGTATTATTTTCTGCAAAAGCCTTTGGTAGAGCTTAAATGCCTGGTTGGCTGGTTAGCCAAATAGTGTACGTTTTTTGTTTTGTTTTTGCTAATAATTTGAAACATACTCTTTCCCCTGCATCTTTGAAATTAAACAAGGATGCAATTGTTAGAAGTTTCATAACTCTGTTCCCTCTCTTCCATGAGCTGCCATTTGAAAAGTTACTTTTAACTTGTGAAAAGGTCATTTTCCTACTAAGAAGCAAAGTCGATATTTTAGCTGATTGGAGTCTTGATCCAAATTCTCCCGAACTCATTGTGGAAATAACGATAACAATCTCATACTTCTATGTATATAAATGTGTTTACAATAGAAAGTGAGAGTAAATCCTAGGATCAGGGTCAGTTCAAACGTACGTTGGGTGCTCCAAATGCCACTGCACTGAGGATTCCAACAATAAAGGCCAAAAAAACCCATTATGCACTTTCTTTGTCTTACTTTAACCAAACTACTCAGTATGGTGGAAGGCAGGGCAGAGTACAGTTGATTCAGATAGAGTACAGTATTGTGGATAATATGGACAAATAAACCATACCCATTGTACACAGTCTATAAAACACAGATTGATAATACTATGCACATAATAGCCTCTATATAGTCATCATTGGATGCCAGGTAAATAATACCTATTTGACAAAGTTCATAATTATGCATTCACCAGACATCCAGTTAAAGAAATGGAAGATGAATTTTTAAAACTCTGTAGCTTGTGGCCAGAATTCTACTGAATTCATTAGTCATGTCTCACTAATGTGGATTTATCTGTGTGCTTGCAAGGCTGACAACAATCTCCGCATTTTTGTGTGTGAAGATGTTCTGCTATTTTCCTTTCGCTCAATTTTTCCACAAAGGGAAAAAACTGAGGGGCCCTTGAGCTCTGAAGAGCCTCTGTCTTCATCTATCTTAGGAGAGCTCAAAAAAGGAGAATGGTCTGACTAATGCAGATGGACTTAGCAGCAGAAAACACTACCTCACAGCAGTCTGAAACAGGTGGATCTGGAGTCAATTTTGTGAGTTTAAGTTAATGATGGCCAAAACTGGAATAAAGTTCAATGAAGTGCACTGATCCAACTCAGATGTGAAGTCAATAGGGAGCTGTCTGACTACATGTGATTTTACACATCTGTCAGCTACATCAGAGACCCTAATGCAAAATGCAGCACTCTGTTACATCATGTGGATTTGTGACACTCCCTGCAGGAGTTCATTCTTTAAACCAACTGATGTAGTACAATGAGGAATAAATCCAGTATTTTTATCGGTGTCTGATATAGACTTTCTCTAACATTGTTACTATTTTTTAAAGGAAAAAATTATGTATTTTTATCAAGCAAGTAGCTGTTAATGGCAAGTGAAACACCACATTTCATAATAAATAAATAGAGAAAAATGGGATAATTTTTTTTGAAATCACTGTTTAGAAGTTTAGATGTGTAGAATCAGATTGGATATGGTTTTCTGTTCATTCTTGTCCAATATCATGAAATGTAGACACAACAGAATGAAAGCTATTTATACCCGTTCTTAAATTTTCTCAAATTTGGATCACTTCTAAAGAAAGAGGTCAAGAATTTTGTCTGGTGTAAATTGGCATTGAGCCTTTAATTTCATTTACACCTGTGAAAAATCTGAGTCAGATATTGTCCAGAAGACAGCCTCCTTTCCAATTTGTATCCTCAATCATCATCTTCACTATGTTAAATATATATCATTACATGAATAAAAGGTGAGTATTAAGGAGACAGTGTTGAAAATAAATTTATTTTAAAATTAGAGGTGAAGTTGCTACAATATATCCTACTGTTTTTAACTGAGTTGTTTAGTTCCTTTCTTAGGATATTAAACATTAAAATGTATTACTACTAAATCTCCCCTACAGTTATTCCTCTCATCCCTATCAATATAGATTAGGACTCACCTCTGCGGTGTATTTACAACATCTTCAAATTCAGTATCATCTACAAATCTGACTAAGTTCCAAATCTACATGGAAGAAACACTCAACATGAAAAAGGAGCTTGGTTGGTTTTGCTTAGTTGTTCAAAACAACCTCTAGAAACTCTTGAAAGAGGTTTGGACTAGGGTATATGAAGCAGGAACACAGACCAACAATGATAGAAACAGCTCCACAGATCACCTGAAAGTGCTGACTAAAACGTGAGGGGAAAGAGAGTCACAGATTTTTGTGGCATGCAAGTCAGTCATACACCTGGATTACAGCTTTGTGCAATGTGAAAAATTACCCATAAGTAATCAAAAGAAAATGTACATTAATGAAGTCCTGATTACACCAAAGTGGCTCAAGAAGGAGGCATGAAATCAGTATCTTTATAAGTGCAGCAACAGATAGAGAAAATAGCTATGTTTTTACATTTCATGACTGTTTAATTAGAAAAGCATGTTTCCCCTAAAGTTATATGTAACACACAGAGCTTCAAATTCTTGAGATGAGCTCCCTGGGCAAGAAAGCTTGCAACGCACTGACTAAATATGGCAGATTATTTTTCTCTTACAGGGATTTACTACTCTTACCTCCTAAAGGTACAGTTATTGCCAGGGCATGGGGTTACATACAGTCTGGTGTGTCCCCAGCAGCTCCATCAGCCCTTCCATTGGCCCACCTGGGCTGATCTGAAAGTGACTTTCCATACTGGTACGACATAGAGGAGACTAGTTCCATGGTGCACAGGCATCCCTGTGTGATCACGCAGTCAGCCAACACAGGGTGCAACCCCTAGGCAGACATAGGTGGTGCTGAGGGCCTTACGCTGATGAACTTCATCTGTACTCATCTGAGTAGGGGGCTGCAAGATCAGGCCCACTGATACCAATTCAAAAATCAATGCAATGAATGCTGTAAGGGCCATCCGAGTCATTTCCTAACAAAAACAGCCAAATATTCTACTGGAGCAAGTTTATGTAAGTAACAATTGCCTGAATGCAGCTCCATAAAAATGATTGTGGTTTATGAGGTGAAAAACTCTTTCTAGTTCAATGGAAAGCTTAAAAAACAATGAGTGTCTTTTAAACAAGTGTCTGATATGGGATTTTCTCTCTCCCTATTTCCTTTTAAAAAATATCATGCAGATATATACATGTAATGGAAATAGGTTTTCTTCTGTGCTGCTGGTAATATATAATGTTTCTGATGAGAAGGAAATTCAAACTGACACATTCTTGGCTTAGTTGAACTACTTTGACTGATGTGATCTGGTTACCATTTTCCCCTATTTTCTTTTTAAAATGTATTATCGTTGGAAAATCTGCACCTCAGAATGAACTATATATTTCTCCTACAAAGGTCAGTACGTTATATAAAGTTACACATGTGCTCAGTACAAAGCAATTCTATTTGGCTCACATGAACCCAAAGAGGCCTATTATGTATCCAATCCAAATTGTGTATCATTCACTTCAATGAAATACATAACAATTGCACACTTTGAAATCCAAGACAAAATGTAGAGTTAAAAAAATTTTTTTGGAGGATTGACAGGGCTATTTCTAGTGGAGATCAGACAAAAACAAATATCAAGAATGAGTTGGCAATTTTAAACTATTAGCACATTTATACAAACAGCTGCTATGTAGTAATTACTATCTAACCACTAATGAACAGGCTACTTGTAAAGTTATCATAATTTTTATCTATATATTAAAAACTAAAATCAATATATTTCTCTCTATGCTGAGTGGCTATGCTTTATGAATCTTGGATTATAATAGGAGTTGTTTTTATTTTATTTATGGTCTAAATTTGAAAATTTTATGTAAGAAGCCTGGGGGGAAAAGTCATTGAGTGCTAAAATGATGTACCATGCTACACTATCACAATATAAGCCTCACAGCAACAAACACTTAAGCACACGCTTAACTTAATTTCTATTAAATTAATAGTGTCCACTCATATGTCTGAAGTTAAGCACATGATTACTGTCTCCACTTTTCCCTCCTTCTACATCCATGTGAAGCATTTTAACTATTAAATGTATATGATAAAAATCTTCTCTTGATGGTTTAACAATTTTTCTGATTGGCCAAGAAAGCCTCATCTTTGCTTTTTGCACGTGAAAATAGTTACTATGTGAATAGAGTCTTGAGAAGCACAGTCCCCCTTGGCAGTATAAAATTAACAAGAATAATGGACTTTTTTGTCGCTGCATTGGCAAGAGCTTGGCTACACTTAGTGAAACAGAACAAACAATCATGAACAGAAACTCAGACAGCAAAGTGTATAAATTATTCAAGAATGAAATGTTCAAGTAATATTAACCTAAAGGTATAGTCATCAATTTGTTCAGATAGATGATATTGGGTAGTTAGTATTCAAGTGTTACTACATAAATAAAATCGATTTCTACTAACTGAGAAGACTATGAGCAAATTTTATCAGGATGCCCAAATTCTGCTCCTCCTTGCTTGATCAATCACCTCTCTGCTGAACTGTGTAGCATTTTGCTGCAAAAGTCTTCACAGAGAAATTGGGCTAAGGCAAAATGAATAATACATTTGCTGCAGTGCTAGACTAATGACCCTTAAGTACTTTAGAAAAATGAGCAGCATGGACTGCTTCCTTTTACAAAGAGACTGGCTCATATATTGGGAAGTAACTAGTAGTAAGGATATGTTTGTGAGCTGAAGCAAACAGAGTGTGTACTGCCTAATTTTATGATTATGGCTAGAAGTGGCACATTAAATTCATTCATCCATTTGGTTTTGCTGTTTATATTTGTTCTTGTCTGCTCACCTCTTTCCCCAACTCCACTTCAGACTGTACTGTTTTTATGTATGTGAATCATCTTAATCTTTTCTCTTGATATTTTCATGAAGCTTATTGTGTCACTATAAAGACATAGATCAAATGGTGACAGGAAGGACAGAAAGCTATTTACTTTGAAACAGTGGGAGGATTCCAGGGCAAGGAAGCATCCTTAAAATCTGCATTGGCTGGCATTTACAATACCTGAACAATTCATAACTCTCCCTGAGCAGGTCCCCAAGGGGAAAAAATAGTGGCTTAGGTTTCCTTACAGAAGTGTCATTTTTATCTGCTGCATAAAGCAATAAAAGGAAGACAAATGCATGTATTAAACATGCTTAAAAAGAGGCTTATTTAAATATAATTAAAGAGAAATGCAAAACCAGTGACTGAATGGTGCAGGATTATTTACTGTCATTTCAAATTAACTTGCTTTAAATCCATCTAAAGCATACTTGAAGTTGAAATGAAGTCTTTCTTATGAATTCCTTTTCAAATACAGAGAGGGAGCAATGGAGACTACTTTTTTAAAATTGTTGTTATTAGATAATATAATTGTCAGACAGCTGCTGAAAATAAAATGCTCCTTTAAGAAAGCAGTCATTTACAAACTGGTGTGGGATCGTGTAACCTGCTTATTCTCTTTACAGCTCCCATTATGTCAAAATACCAATACCTACCCCACCCACTTTCATCTCAAATTGCATTTGCCAATACTTGCCTTTTAACTCTGGCTTTTTTTTATGCTTTGGATGGATTAAAATCTACAACACCGCTGTTTCATTTTCATTATGTTGCTGTTCTATCTTTTGGGGAAAATCAGCTTCACATTGTGTTATTCTTATGCTCCTTGCCAAGGGTTAGAAAGAAAAAGAAAAGAAGAAGAATCCTTTTAAATTAAGAGGACCCAGTTTGATAGCACTTCCAAAATATAAAAAAAGGAAAGCTTTATTATATGAATAGTTTGCTTGAAAAGGACATGCACACAGGAACATTCAAATCCTAACTGTCTAAGCTGAAGTCATTGATGTGCATTATCTACAGGCTGCTATCGCTAATAAGGAAGCTTTAAAGGACATTTCTTAAAGCCTGGAGAATTCTTCTTGGATAAAACTCTGAGGATGCCCTCTCTATCCCTTGGCTGAGAAAAAAAAATCTGCTTGTGTATGTACATCTATAAAAAGTTCTTTCCTCATTGCTGGACTTTCACAAAGTCTCTTCAGTATTTCATTGCCTGACTTCTGGTCTCACTAAGTATGACTGAGGCAAACCTACTATTAAACATTGAAATAGAGGAATAATAAAGCCCTCCAGCTGACTAATAGCATGGCCACTGCCACAATGCCTTCTATAAAAGCCATGTAATATCCTTAAACACCTGTTTCCTCCTCTACTTCCCTCTTTCATCTGTCTTTAATCATCAAATTATTCTATTAAAAGGATGTCTTTTGGTGAAGGTTAAGTGCATTCTATTTACATATGACTGTTTCATAGGGGTGAATGTTACGTCTAATGACTAACAAACATTATCGATATTTTATTTCATGTTATATTGTCTTTCTTTTCTTCAACCATTTTCTTTATTTGTTCAGCATCTTTCAAGAAATGGGAGCTGATTCTGAATAAAATATTAATCTGCACTTAATCCTTGCATATGTTTCTAGTTACTGAGGAGATAAATGTTTGCTTTGCTGCAGTGAGCTTGCCTGATATGCACAAACAACAACATAAATAATGAAGAGGACTTCTGAAAACAAAAAAATAGTTTATGCAATTTTTAGCTTTTGTTTAGACCCATCTAGTTATGTCTTGGACCTTAAAATCATGAGCCTTAACCTTTGTTCATAATACACTAACAAACTACGACTCTGGTCTGCTAGAGCAAGTGAGTTCTGCGTTTGGGTACTCTCCATCAAGCATGTCTTGCCTTCAGTCCTCAAGAATACACATCTAGAGAGCTTGTCAGCAAACTGCCGCAGTTGATTTCCCTTTGAACTGTATGTGGAGGCATACAGAGCTGTGAATGATATGCAGAAGTAGTATGCCCTGACCAAATCATATCGCAGAGTAGGCAGAATCCTGAATTGTGCATTACCTGTTGATCTAAAAATAGGCCAAAGTAGGACACATTGGAATAGTCCAACTAGCTCTCTTAAAGCTAAAAAGTAGCTTCTAAAATACAATCTTTAGGTACAGCACATTTCTACTTGATGTAGGAAACAATCAGAGTTCCCTTTCCTAATGCTCAGCGTTGCCAAGGGCTGGAATAAGTTAGAATAGGCCTTACACTTTTCTAGTACATAAGACTAGTAACAGATTGCTAGGGGCCAATATTTTGGCATGCTGCAAGCAGGCTTCTTATGCAAGAAAGGGGCCAAGAGAAGGTATTATACTGCAGTGGCTGTACACCACTCAGGGATTCCTCAGTGCTGTTTTACAACCCCATTTGGGGCAGCTAAAAAAAAAAAGACTTAAGTTCTAAGAAACTGATCCTTAAAGATGATTTTAAACTACCCAATATGTTAAGCATTTAAAAGAAGACTCCTATATCCATTGTCACTTGATAAATTTTGTGTTGGTTCAGCTAGTGTTTTACCACTGAAATGGATTGTCTTAATGAAGAATTTGAGTGATCTCCATGTAACCTATGGTGACCATGATGTCCCATTTTTAAAGGTACAATTCCCTATTTAAGGCCTTCTGCAGGTGTCCCTTTTTCTTAAACATTGGCAAATTGTCCTATATTTTCTGACTCCCCCATCAATAGTAGTGGGTCCTGCTGTTGGTTGGATCCCTGCTCACCAGCTACCCATCCACCAATAGTGAGTGGAAGGAGGTCCAATGGCTGTGATGGGGGTAGGTGTGTGGGTGTGCAAGGCTGGTGGTGGAGTGAAAATGCAGCACATGGGGCCAGTTATTCCCTGGTTGGCCTGTCAGAGCAATGCCTGCTGCATGTCAGCTCTCAGCCAGCAAGACCCTGCCCATATCTCATTTCTAGCTGGCAGTGGCTGCACTGCAGTGGTTGGTGAGTGCAGGCAGGTGCCAGGCAGCAGGTTATGTTGCCTCTGCTGCCCAAGCATTAGCCCTTTATATGCGCCTTCTCTTGCTGTCCTCTTCCTGCTTTGCCCCTCCAACCTCCCACTATAGTCCTGCTACTCCTTTATATCCCTTCCCCAGTGGGGCAGGTCCTACTCCCAGTGCTGCACAAAGAACCAGCTCCTGATTGGAACACTGAGCTCACTAACAGCCCGGTAGGCAGGCTCCTTCTTTCCCCCAATGCCTCTGACTAGGTCAGTGCCCTAGGAAAGCCCAAGACCCTCTGGATTTAGGTGCCCACCAGGAAGTGTCAAGCCTTGCATGTACCAAAGCCCAGTACTGTTCTAGCCCATCAGCTACGCTCTGGAGCAGCAGAAAGGGAGAGCAATTACCGGCTGTTCATACCCTGAACCTGGAGGCTCCAGAGCACTCCCCAGGGCAGAGATTTAGCATTCTCTTCACCCAGCACCACCCACAACCCTGAGACTGCTTCATTCCCAAGGGTGCCCATCTCTGCTGAGCCACCTCTCTGACTGGATTCGCTAAAGCCTCTGCAGTCAGGTTCCTTGTGCCCTAGTGTACAATGCAGGGTTGAGCAATAATTTTTGCCCAGGGGCCACTTCAAAAATTTTTGGAGTAGCCCTGGGCCACCCTGGAAGGGGTGGAGCCTATGCAGGAAGGGGGGGGGCCTAAACAGGAAGGGGGGGGGGCTACCCCACCCGAGACCATGACTGGTCAGGGGCAGTGGAGTCCTTTTGCCCCGCTTTCCCACTGGGCACCCATGCCCTGGAAGAGGCTTGGCACACTCCCCCATCCTCAGACCAATCAGGGCCTGGGGGCAGGGGAGAGCAGGAAGCCTCCTCCCACCCTGCGAGGAGCATGTGACACTTTGAAGTGCTGCAGGCTCCTCGCAGGGCTGGAGCAGGGCGAAGAAGCTTCATGCAATTCCCCCGCCCCCAGGTCCTGATTGGCCTGGGGGCGAGGGAGTACGCAAAGCCTCCTCCGCTCTCCCCCCCGCCCTGCGAGCAGAACATGATGCTTCAAAGTGCCACATGCTCCTGGCAGGATGGGAGAAGGCTTTGCGCGCTCCCCCGCCCCCAGGCCCTGATTGTCCTGGGGGTGGGGGAGCTGCATGAAGCTTCCTTCGCCCTGTCCCGGCCCTGCCCTGCCCAATTAAGGCCTCCGCGGGCTGGATCCACCCACTTGGCAGGCCAGATGTGGCCCATGGAGGCCCTTTTGCCCACCCCGGTACAATGCATCCTTAGGGCTTACTCCCTTCCTGCACATGCTTTAGCCAGAGGACGGGAGGTAGCTAGGTTATCTTGGTGTCCAGCAACAGCCTGAAGATGTTCGGTGTCTTTTGACACTGTAAGGCCAGGAAGGGAGAAGCTGCTTCCAGCCACATCAGAGTGGTGGTGGTGGAAGAGATGAGCTCTCCCAGATCATCCTTCCAGCCTCCTCCCCACTCCTTCCCTGCAGCTGAAAGCAGCTCCTATCCTTTCCCTCCTGCCCAGTGCCAAAAGGCTGCTGCTGGCCACATTCTGGTGAGAAACCTGGCAAAAATCTGGGGAGGGGATATGTGAACCTGCATTTGCACCACCCACATATTACCCTGGAAAGATGCTGTGCTAGGTACTGGGAGAAGCGGGTCCATCCTGTGAGCTAGGCCAGGCCTGGAGGACAGAATATGCCGGGAAGAAAGGATTGGGTCAGACAGTCACTCTCTTCCCATGTGAGAGAGGTCTACGTATCATCCCTCCTATTTTGAACCCTAAAGCCTTAAAAATAACAAAGTAAATAAAAAGAATCCAACTATGCAGTATTTTTTAACAGGGGTCCAAGTCAATTGGATGTTAATTTGAATGTTTGTATGATTGATTGCCATTGAATTCACTTGAATACGAGTAATTTTACCAGGTACCTCATATTCAGCATAGGGAAATATGGTCACTCTACCTAAATCACATATGAAACCTTTGATTATTAATTAATTAACAATGTCAAACAAGTTAAGGACTCCCTCAGTCTCTCAATAGTCTTAACCAAAATAGCAAAGTTTTCACTACATGCACTAAGTAAGTTTACTCTTGACAAATTAATTTAAAAATTCTGCAGTAGTTCCGAAGTCCAGGAAACAGAGACACCAAACCAGGAATTAGTCTCTCTGCTGTGCAACAGATTTTTTTTTATACATACTTTTTGTATTTCTGAAATTTAAAATAGCCACCATATATTTTCTGTTTTCAACATATGATTGAAAATGTACATAAAGTCATAGTTCTGGAGTTAATTTATTTTCCAGCCACAGTGAACTCATACAGATTCATTACAAGTCTCTGGTGGAGGGAGAGAGGGTGTTATATAATGGAAACAACAGATACTTCAGTGAATGATTTGATAAGGTATATAGAACCTTAAGTGGGGAGCACTTAGATGTGACAAAACAAGAAAATACAGTAAGGGAACAATCCTGCATTCCAGGAATGGGCTAGATGACCTTAAAGCTCATTTCCATCTCACATTCCTATGATTATATTAACCACGGGTAAAGTGAAAGTGGCACAGCCTGTAGAAAAATTAATGGCTTCCTCATTCCCTATAGCTTGTGTACATTATGGATTGAATGGATGAATTGGTTGAGATACAAGGAAAGTTAGACAACATTGAACTGAATGCTTTTCAAAGTTGAGCAAAATTTGCTTAACTTTAAATTGCTTTTAATTTCTTCACATCTCATTACTTTGTAGTTCCAGCCAGAAGTGGGAATACTGAAGTATCTTGAGAAAGATCAATCTTGTAGCAGTTCTAGCATGAATAGACACTCAAAGGGCCATGACTCATGACAAAACCACTCCTCGTGAGATTTCCTGACTAATTTTTACATATTCAAAAAGTCTGAATAGTCTGGGTAGGATTCAGATCAACACCTTGTGTGAAATTCTGGTTTCACTGAAATGGGCACCAGGATTTCCCCCCTGAATATTTAAGTACAATTAATGAAATCTTCTGAAGTTCACCAGTGACTAATGGACTTTAACCATGCAGCATAGGAAGTTTTCCATTGTATATCCAAAGTGGATATACTGGAGTCAGTGAAATTACACCAGTATAAAAACACTTGAACTCTGGAACTGAGATAAGAATTAGGCCAATAATATATATGAGAGAGAGAGAGAGCGCGCGCGCGCGCCGCACATGCACATGCACACACATTCACCTGCCTGTGCATGTGTGCATGCACTCATGCACATACATGTGAATGTATCGGAAAGGAATATGGCTTAAACACAAAAATCTTCTTCTCTTTACAATAGAAATAGTATGTACTCATGAGGCCTCAGGAATGAAAATCCAGTCCAAAATACTTTTTAAAAAACAATAAAATGGGACATCACCCATTTACAGGAAAGAAGCTTTTACAATTTCTATTTTGATTTCTTTAGTTGCATCACACCAGGTCACCTAATGCCAATATCTTCCTTTTCTATAAGATCCCAATGATATAATATGATAAGACACAATTGATGCACCCTTATGTCAAACCAGAACCATAAAAGAAAGTTGATTACTAAGCCACCTTTTGGAAAACAGTTTCTTTAAAAAGAACATATATTTCTCACAAAAATTATGTGAAGGATCATTATGCTCATTTGTTACAGTGCCTTTGATGACATACTTCCCAAATTCATGGAACAGAGTCTGCTGAGAAGATCCCAAGAATATCTTCTCTGTGATAAATTTTCAAAGATTTAGAGAAATCTTGCTTAGCTTGTCTAGGGTGAGCTTCAAACTGAAATTGTTCTGCTCTTTTCTCCAAAGATTAAGACAATATGGTTTGGATACTTTCAAGATGACCAGTAGCAGTCAGAAAAATAAATCAATTTAAAATCTAGGAGTGTAGGGAGAAAGAAAGGAAATTAAGTTTTTATTAAAACAGATAACAGGAATGCTATCAGTACAGCAGCTTCTTCTTGCCTGCTGAGTCCAGTAATGAGGATTCAGGGCTCTGTAAATGATACACTGTCTGAAAAAGTCTTTGGATGCACAGCAAGAGCCTCACAGCAGCTTCATTCTCCTGCAGAATTTAATCTTATGAAACATTTATTTAAGAAACGCTAGCCAATTAAAGAGAGAGAGTGTGTTTAGTGTTTTAAAGGAACATAGATTCCAACTGCTTTATTTTTGTTCTTGTGGGTTTGGCTGGAATTACAAAGTGTCCTAGAAAATGATGAATTAGAAGCACAGAGAATATCCAGAAAAAAGGTTTGTGCTCAAAATAACGAGGCCCATAAGTTTTGGGGTTAAATGTATGTACAGAAGGTAATAAACAGTAATGTTCACTGTTCCTCTCATGTAACATGCTTACTTAATAAATTGGGTACACAGACCAGGATTGTCACAGGCTAGCTACATAATGGAAAAAAATTGCATTCTGACTCATGCCCTGATACAGACAGGTAGTGTTCCTCTCAACTGTCTTTGATCACCACATCACAGACTGGACTGGACTCTCTTTGCATGTGTGTGTTATGCCAACATATTTCAATAAACTTTAGTGAAGTTACAGTGGGAACTTTGTCTATTGCCTTGTGTAGGCCTGTATGCAGGAATTTCTGTGTGGCGGGGAGTGCTTTTTCTGTAAATGAGGACCACAATATTTTTAAATATTAAGGAGTTCAAAATAGTCATGCAATGAGTGTGCATAAAAGAAGTTAATGAAAAATTTGAGTGGAAACAGTGACTGGTAAAATGATTTTGTTATAACACACTAAAAATGTATACAGTAATAAAGGCTTTATAGAAATTACCTTTTGAGATCATGGCAGACAGTGTGGACACCATGGCCCCCTGGTCTCTCATCCACTCTGCCACCTGCTGCTATACCTGCTTGGCGGGGCCAGGGTCGGGTGAGTGTGGGCGGGGCTTCCAGCCAGCTGGGCTGGCTTCGGCTGCTCCTCACGGGTGCTGCTACCAGGCCTGCCTGCCCATCCCCCTATAACACAGCACTCTCCCACCCCCCTAACACAGTGGTTCTCAAATTTTTTGGCCCATGGGCCACTTGGCTCAATGCAAACCTTTCTGTGGACCACCAGTTGCTAATGGAAACTCGCCATTTATTATATAATTATACCCGAGCCATTTTGCTAGTGCTGCAGCTAGGGGGAATGGTTTAATCTAACCAGTAAGAAAGGGAAATATTAATTTAAGTTATTAAACAGATTAAGCGCTTTAAATGTCTCATGTTAGTTTATCAAACTTCATTTTAAATAAAGTAAAATATTAATTTATGTCCAACACAAAAGGTTGCCATGTTTTCTTTCTTTATGGCAGGGGTGGGAAACCTTTTTTGGGTCAGGAGGTCACTGACCCACAGAAACATCAGTGAGGGACCACAAAAAAACCACACACAAAAAAAACCAAAAAACAACCACCTACAAAAAACCTCCACCGATGTGACCCCAATCGAGACACTTCATCCTCTGACACTCCTGCCCCACAGAGGGAGGGGAAGGGATAGAGAGGACTGAGGTTCAGGGCTTTCCATAGGCCAGATTTACTCTTCTGGGGTTCCAGGGTTAGTGGATTTTGTGGATCCCCCTTGGCTCTGGAGCTGGGACAAAAATGGGGAGGTCAATGTGCGGGGCAGGGCTCCCAGTGAGAGGAATGTGGGTGCAGGATCTGGGCAGAAGGTGGGATTCAGGAGGCAATGAGGGTGCAAGGTCTGGGTGGGAGATGGAGTGCAGGAAGGGGTAGGGATGAGGTCTGGATTGGAGAAATGGTGCAGGAGCAGGCTGGGAGTAAGGTGTCTGGTGGTGGGGGGGGGGGAGAGCAAGAGCAAGGGAAAGTGCACTGTGTGGCCAGGAGGAAGGGTGCAGGAGCAAGGGTGGGTGCAGGAGTGGACTGGGGATAGAGTGTCTGGCCAGGGGGAAGGTGCAAGAGCAGGCTGGGGATGTGGGGTCTCAGTGGGGTGATGATGCATGAGGGGGCTGTGGGTGCTGCGGTCTGGGCATGGGGGGTGGGGGGCACTTACTTGCCTTCACACCCTGCACCAGTCCCAGGCACTCCTCCTGCTGCTCCCATTGGCTGGATTCCATTGCAGTGCCAGCACTGGCTTCTCGCTGGGGTTGGGGAGTGAGAGAGAAAGCCCTGAGCCTTGCTGTGTGATCCGGCTCACAGGGAAGAAGCACTCTCCCTCCCCTTCCCGCAGCCAGGAGGGGGGCGGGGGTGGGGGAAGGCTTCTTCCCCACAAGCTGGATGGGGCAAGGCTCAGGGATTTATCTCCCCCCCTCCCCCACTTGCAGCGGGAAGCCGGCACTGGTACTCCAATTGCACTTGCAGGGAGGTGGGAGGATGAGGCTGCAGCGCCAGCACAGGCTTCCTGCTGTGGGGAGAAGGAAGGGAGCTGAGCTCGGGCTGCAGACCACCAGGAAGGCAGCCATGGAGCCCCCTCATGCTGACTTGGGGGATCATGGTGAGGTCTGTTTGCACCCTTCTCTCTCTCTCTCTCTCTCTCTCTCTCTCACACACACCTGTTATGTGTGCAGGGAAGGATGTTTCCCTCATTGCCAAGTTGGCCATGGCAGTGTGGGCTTTTCACATTCCTCATAGCAGCCTGTAAACCCAGTGGAGAGGTGAGGGTTAGGGCTTTGTTAATATGTATTGTTTGCTTGTTTCAATTTGGCATGTGTGCTGGTGGGTGCAAGTGACTGATTCCCAGGTAAATAAGGACATAAAACCAGGAATTCAGAGATCGTTCCTTTGCAATAATGGGAAAGAGGAAAAAGTGGAGTGGAATCACAGCAATGCTCCTAGCACTCTGAGGCCACGTCTTCACTACCTGCTGAACTGATGGGCAGTGATAGATCCAGCGGGGCTGAAGTCCAGTCCTTTCCACCCAAAGCCACACCCCTTCACAACAACATCTCCCCCACTCCAGCCAAGCCCCGTCCAATCCCAGCTGTGGGCCAGGGCTGCCACATGGCACATCCCCAACCTTCCCCAGTGGCAGGGGAACTAGGCTGTTGTGCAGCACAGCACCAGCCCCTTCTGGCTGGCTGGGCAGTGCAGGCAATTTTGGGAAGGCAATGCCTTCCCTTGCCTATATTACCTGCCACCCATGCACGTAGTCTACACTACTGCGGGCCATCAATCTAAGTTACACAACTTTAGTTGCACGACTAACATAGCTGAAGTCCATGTACTCAGATCTACTTATCGTGGTATCTTCTCTGCAGTAAGCTGACAGCTCGCGCTTTCCTGTCGACTCCACCGATGCTTCTTACTCTGGTGGCGTACTGGAGTTGACAGAAGAGCACTCAGAGGTCAATTTATCACATCTAGTATCACTGCCCGTCAATCCAGTGGGTAGTGAAGGCATGGCCTAAGAGTACTTGAGAGGTGCAGGGCTAAAGGTAGCTTCCCTCCCTAGACTGTGCTTGCCCTAAAGGGGAAGAAGGAAAGTACATTGATCCAAGCCTTGCCCAGGTGAATGTATTAAATAGCATTGCAACCATACATACCCATATTTCTATGTTATATTGGCTTTCTTCCTGGGAGTGAATCAATGTTTTTGGTTTTTTTACTCACTGTTACTTGCACTTTGTTATCCCCTTTTACAAGAGCCTGCTTACGAACACAGTGCATGTTACACTCAGCCACAGAGAGGACATTGCCACCCTGCTCCCAAACATGCACAAAAGCGTGACACTTGTCCGGTCTTTGCTCTGCTCCCTTCCCTTTCTGCTTCTCCATCTCCAGTCAGCCTCTAGTTCTCTGTTCTTTCCCCAACTTGGACTTTGACACCTATATTTGGCTCCCACACACCACCAGATCTGACAGGCAGCTGAAACTCTTGCAGGGTTAGCTGATTCAGTGTGGAGGTACAGCCAGACATTTATGACAGATCGGCAGCAAAGTGGAACACCTTTACACTGTAGTTAAAATTCCTAGTATTAAAGAGCTGTGATGGTGAGGTGTAGTAAGGATGAGTTGGAGCAGTAAGCATGAAGAATGTGAAATATTAGTCTCCATTTAAAAGTAGAAAAAAAAAGTCTCTCCCACTCTTTCATATATTTGATTAGTAATTTTGTGTGCATTAGTTTCAGAAAGTAAGGTTCTGTATGAGTACATTTTGCCAATAAAATATGTCACACCAGCTAAGATGAGGACAGTAAAGTATCTCATGCTACTGTTTTCACATAAAGCAGCAATAGATTTAATATTATGTAATTATGGAAGCTCTGAGAGAATTACAGTGTAATGAACACTAATGTGCCGTATGCCATAATACTAAGAGATATTATGTCTTGTTTATTTCAAGTACTGTAACTGCACTTATGCAGGGCAACATTTGCAAAGCCTCAGGCTACGGGAACACAGAGGAAAAATGCACATGCATCTGCGTGCCCAGAAAACCTTACATATTTCCTTGTAAACCAGCATGTGTGTAGATACCATTTAAGTTCAGGAATTACGCAAATGAGTATTTTAACATGTAATTACCTGGTTTGTAAGCATAAATGTAAAGTTTTATGGAATCAACAGGAGCATGTATGGCTATGGGCATTTAAATTTTAACCAAAGAATTCGATGACCAGAATTTTTTAGCTACACACATTATATAATACTTATATATTTTTGCATTCAGCTTTCTGAAATACATACAATGCTACTGTCAACTGTAAATGCTACTTTTGTAAGGAAAAATGACAAAACTACATGAAATAAAAATCAGGTAAGTGAAATGCTAAATGCTCACCAGCATCTAAGGAAACTATTTAGAATTTCCCATAGATCAGCAGCCATTCCAAACATTTAAATCTAAAACATTCACAGCCAGACTATTAAAATATTAATTCAGCCAACTGCCAGCATCATTCTTTGTTTAGAAGAGGATAGATCTGTGTCCCACATAAGGATTTGGAATCTTATTAGTCTTGCACTATAATAAATAGTTTAGAACAGTGCTAATGCCATAAACTGTTAATATGTTCTTTTAGCCATATCCAATGGATTGTCTGCCTGGCCACAGTAAGACAAATTCCATTTTCCAAAGTTAGTGCAACTTACCATTAAGTCGATCACAGCTGGTGAATTTGCTTACACTCATTGCTACATAATATAGAAAGGCCAATTTAGTGTTCTAAGCCACAGGTCTGGAAAAGTTTGACTCTCTGGAACCACACGTTGAAATTCCAGAGTGAAACAAACAAAGCACTAGACAATTTAGCCTGTATGAGACTGTTAGAAAAGGCTTTACAAATTGAGTTCCTGCCTGTTCTACATAGACATGAAAGCCGTTTGTGAAACAACAGGTGTTTTGCTGACCTTCGCCAAAATTTTCTCTCTCCCTGCTTTTGCACAACATACTGTGAACCAGTTGGCTATTGCCATCAGCTGCATTCCAATGGCACTGCCTGCCTACAAGCCTCATTTCAGCAACTTTAAGTACCATCAGCAATTTTAAGCATGTGAATAGTACCATAGAAGTCATTGAGACTACTCACACATTTCAAGTTATATGCAGCATTGTTATAGCTTTGTTAGTCCCAGGACAGCAGACACACAAAGTAGGTAAAGTAATATCTTGTATTGGATTATTGTCTGTTGGTGAGAGAAAGAAATGTCTGAGCTTACACAGAACTTTTCTTCAGGTCTGTTAAAAGTTGAAAAGCTTCTCTCTCAGAGTTCAAAAGCTTGTCTCTCTCACCATAGACATTAGTTCAATAAAATATATTACCTTGCTAACCCTGTCTACACAAAGTTATATCCATGTTGTACCAGGGCCATAGATTATGCAGCGTTTTTCTTTCAGGGAGAAAGATACTACATACAATTGTTATAATATCATGCTTGCAAACTGTTTGGAGATGCCATTAATATGAATAGTGCTGCAGCAGACCAATTACATCCCACTGCATGTTATTTTAGAAGTTCTGGAATGTTACAGAATATTAATATGTTTGTATTAGAATTTTTGTTGTTAAAATATCTTCCAAATTTTAGCAAAATATTTAAATATTTTAAAACAATGGTGTATCAATCCCAGATTCATTTATATACTAAAATTACAGGCAATTAAAAAAATTGAAAGTAGCTTAAATTGGGACAAAAGGTGAAAGGTCTGCAAACATGTGGCACTGTAAACCTGACATGATTTTCCATCAGTGACAATGAGGGAGTAAATTGAGTTTCCTTCACTGGAAGATGTAAAGAATTTTGCACAAAGTATAAAAAAAATGGAACTCTCCAAACACCCTAAAACCAGACCAGTCCTTCTAAAAGTCTTTAATAAAATAAAAGAGTTAAAACTTAAGTCCCATCAGTAAAGCTCTTCAGCAGTTTCTCTTTGATTTTTAGGCTACTGACTTTGGACAGGAGCTTCAATCAGAATTCACAGGCAAGTGATTTTATGCCAAGAACAACTTGGCTTGGCAGCAAGAGCTGACACATATGCTTCAGTTCTTCTGGGGTACCAAATGTGTATTCTAAGAACTGTGGCTGGGGACTATAATAAGGATCAATTGGTGTAAAAGTGGTTCCTGACCTCAGATCTGGAAGAAAATTTTTCCCCAAGTTTTAAAAATATCTATCTATCTATCTATTTATATAAATTATTCTTATTATTCTTCAGATACTTTTTCCAGGTGGTAAATCTCTCTCAGTTGACAAATATTATCTGAAATGTCTTGGTTGCAATACCTACTAGAGCTGACTACAATTTTGTTGGCAAAACTTTTTTCCATTGGGAAAAATGTTCCCTCTTTGCCTTTGGTTAAAATTCAGACCAGGAACTTGAACCTGGTCTCCCACATCCCATGCAAGTGCCCTAATCACTGTGATCTTAGCTATGCTTGGTTGTAGTGTGGTGGTGTGTGTGCACTCCCTCATTCTCTCTCAGATATGTATTTTCAGGAGAAATTTTGAAAGCTCACATTTTTGGTTCCAGTGCAGAAGGAAAACAAATTTCAAACTGACATTTTTCACAAAGTAGAATTCTTGTTTCCTGGCTACCCCTGATACCCACTCTCTGCTTTCACACAGAGTTTAGCAATTACCTTTCCATCTGAGCTAACATCATTTAACAGTATGTGCCAAAGTGCATCTGGGAACATTACAACCCCAGTGAATTAACTGCACATTACATCACACATTGAGTATATAAGGAAAACACACCTCAGGAGATGCCCTGTACAGTTGCTTTGTTACTTTGGAGCTGATATTAATGCTTCAATCAATCTGCAGTAGCATAGGAGCATCAGTGAAATCCCCCAAAATGATTCCTCAGTCATTTTTAATTTTACGTATACTCCTCAGTTATAATTTTATGTTGAATTTATACTTGCCTTATTATAGCTGAACTCCCAATGGGATGAGTATTTATGCAGGTATACTCAGAAACATATCCACTGCTTTCCATAATTCATTTATTCCACAGAATTCTGACTTGATAGTTATATTTATATTTTTCAGAAAAAAAAAGATTAATGAAATTTACTCAATTTTCCCACTTTAAGGTATTTTTTTAATGAAATCTTTTTACCGAAAAGCAAACAATATTTTTTTGAGGAAAATATAAGCTACAAACATAGCTATCCAGGGTACCAAGTTAATAGTTCATTGACAAGGGCAAAGATTAAATACATAAAAAAAAAAATCCTACCCAAATCAGAACACTGCCCTGCACACAATTCTCCCCTTAAAGACAAGATGAGAGCAAGAACAAGCCATCTGTGACTGATGTTAGACCCATTGATTAAAGCACTAATCAAAGACACTCCAATATTATGGTCTATCTTTTATTTCAGCAGAACGAAACCCTAAACAGATGAAGAATGAAAGTTGCCCCTAAGCCTGGTGATACCCTCATCAATTAGCAGGATGGAGAATTGGCCAGGATTCTCTCTGTTTAGCTCCTTTTATGTAGTTTTATCTCAAGCCCTTCTATATCAATAATTCATAAATGCAAAGATATAGTAATATCTTTGCTATAATAATAGACTTCTACATTTGATGCTACATGGCAAACTAGAAAAGGGTACCTTGATGCCACTGATAATGAACCAGTCTTCAATAAGGTGTCAAAAACAATCAAAGTGACTGGTGACATTCCATGTGATCCATATGCTGGTCACACATCTCTTCGGGGACAAATAGCTAATCTTGTTTATTAAATGCAAAACCCTTTTTGGATAAACACTAACCAGATGAAAAGTAAAATGCACTGACAGCCTTGAGGTTCAGAGAAAGATTTCGTTCAATTATGCTGCAGGAAACCTACAATATATTTGAGAGAGTTGGTCTGTCTGTTCAAGAACTCCTAAACGGTAAGAGCTAGGACCACCAAATTCAGTATACAGCCTCCTCTTTCCATAACTTAAAGCAAGGTCAGGGTTTGGCTATGCCAGGGAAAATGGGATGTGCCTGGAATGCAACGGCTTCTCATAAAACCATATAGAAAAGTGACAGAATCACCAGGCAGGTTAAAGGGACTGGCTGGGGGTTTGACCCCACTCCAGGACAGCCCTGGCCATAAGCCTCCCACTCCCAAGCACCCTTTAAGAAGGGAGGAGGGTGACTGAAGCTCTCCCTCCACCACACACACTTAGTTTGTAAAGGAAGATTGCTGGCTGTTCCTACTAATCAGGGAATGAGGGGAAAGTGCAGTTTACTGCAGTCGTCTTCTTTTGAATGTCATTTTCAACGCTGTATTTCTTCATCAAAGCTGGACGTCCAAACTCTCCAGCCAGCGAACAGCATCACTGGTTAGATTGTGGATATCCTCCAGTGAGCCAATAAATTTTCGTGTTGGGCATTCCGCAACAATGTGGTGCATAGTTTGTGGACTGCCACAATCACAAAGTGGAGATGGCAACAAATTCCACTTACGCAGTAGATAACTGCACCAGCCTTGATGGGTCCTAAGCCAGTTTAGAACATACCACAGTCTCCAGGGAAGAGCGAAACCTTTCTGCTCAGTGGTGGGATCCGACACAAGATATTTGTCTGGGACGTCTACTTGCTGCCATTCAGTTCACCATAGTTCCTTAACATTGGCCGCGACTTCCTTCGCTCGCTGCCAGGTGGGCTTGCGGGATTTTAGACACAATGTTGGAGGCTGATCGAGGTATTTCTGGATGGGAAGAGGTTGGCTGCTGTGGTTGATACATTGGTATAATCTGCATTCCTGTTCCCGTCGATGGATGCTTGGTGGGGCAATGTTTGCCAGCGACGGTAACCATTCTATGGCAGTGGGCTTTAAAGTTTCTGTTATCTCTCGCATGGCGCTGTTCAGTTGAATGTCGACTAGCTTTGTGTGGGCGCTTTCTGACCACACAGGAGAGCAATATTCAGCAACAGAGTACACCAGGGCTATTGCTGAGGCCCTCAAGGTATGTGCTCCAGCTTCCCAACTGATTGCGGTGAGTTCTCTTAGGAGGTTGATCCTTGGCTTTAGTTTTTCCTTTGTTTAGTTTCTCCTTTGTTTGTCTCCAGGTGGCATCAGGAGGAGAGTGTGCGGTCAAGTGTTATGCCGAGGTATTTGGGATGAGGCTCGCAGGCAATCTTTTTCCCACAAAAAGCAACATCAAGTTTTGCAGTGGCATTACGGTTGTCTAGCTGTTATCTATATGAAAAACTGTAACCACAGTGTTGTCTGGATTCAGTTTGAGCTGCCACTTCTGTAGATAGTTGGGTATGATCAATAGGTCGAATGTTAGTGTCTGGCTGACAGTTTTGAGAGATTGTGATTGTGCATTGCTGTCAATAGCCAAAGCATCTGCCAACACTGAATCAACCTCAATAGTTTGCATAGTAGTCCCTTGCGCCACACTGTGTCGTATGCAGCTGACAGAGCGACAAGAGCTGTGCCAGTCTTCGTTTTTGCCTGGTAACCAGCTTCATTTGTGGTTGTGAGGACCAACACCTGGTTGTACATACTTCTGCCTGGCCTGAAACCAGCCTGATCTTTTGATAACCCAGCCTCTATGACGGGAGACAAATGAGCTAGCAGTACTCACTCCATCACTTTGCTGGTAGCAGAAAGGAGCACTATTGGTCTGTAGCTTGAGGCACTATCCGGTGGTTTTCCATTCTTAAGAATTGCAATCACTTTTGCTTGTTTCCAGTCTTTAGGAAGGCAGCTTGTTTGGTGGATAGATGTGAAGAGTGCAGCCAGCCAGTTCCTCCCCTCCGTTCCTAAATTCTTCAGAAACTCGGGGAATATTCCATCTGCACTAGCGGCTTTCTTGTTCTTTGTAGCTACTAATGTCATTTTAATTTAAAGCAATATGAAAAGACCGGCGTTGTTGAGCAAGCCACAGCACTCTTAAAACAGATGGGCAAAGAGCACCTGGAGAGATGGAAGGAAACAGTGGAGGGGTTAAACTTCACATATTCCCGCAGTAAAGTGTGGGCCTTGCTTCGTCATTTGGGAGCAGCCGTGCCCCCATTCTATAACCATCAGCAGTAACTGCCAACCAAATTGTTTCCCATCTCCTCAGAACATCAAAGACATCATCAGACAAAGACAGCAGGCCAGAGATCGAAAGGGAGTACACCCAAAACTTCCAGCGATGCCCAGAATCCAGCACTTTCTCTGCTCCAGACACAGAAGAAGAAATTAAAAATTTACTGCAGGGCAGGGGGCAGATGAACCTGGACCTGCCTCAGCTGGGGGGGACATGCACACCTCCACCAGCTGCATCCACTGGAGCTGTAGCAGTCATGGAGAGGCACTTCTCACCTGGCCCCAAGCTGCTGCTGTAAGAGAGGGCTGGGGTTATCTTCTCTCCCTGGGACAGCCTGCATACAGAACCACTCATCCCCAGCCCCACCCCAGAGCAATGATTTAAATGAAACAGGCATATTTTCATTTCATTTTCCAAAAAACAATTGAGTTAAGCAGCCTTTGTTATGACATTCAATCAGGGAAAGCGCTCCAACTAAAAAATTGTATTTTTCCTTTTATTTAATTTGTTAGCAAGTGGTGGTGAAGGATGATATATGGTCACATGTAAAACTAGCTAAGTGGGTGCTTGGGGGAATTATTACCTATTGATGATTTCAGAGGTGATTTGTTAATTGTAGAATATACTGCTCCTTCCCTAGGGTTTTAGAATATCTCTGAAAGAGAAGGAAAAGCTGTTGGGTTTTGCCTTACAATGAACGTGTGATTGTGGAAATATAGTATTTAATGTTACCCCACATTAAAGGTTTAATATGTGGATACATAAACACTAAACATTTGTCCTTTCTGTGCCCAGATTACACCTTTCCAGAACATGTGCATTAAACACTACAGGCAGTTTATGTATGAACAGGTATGTCGTCAGTCATAGTTTGTGTAATTAATACACTATTGGTACCAGATGTATACAGTTTTATCTCTCTCTCACATTTAGAGACTGAAGGTTCCAAATACTGTGCATGGTTCAAAGGTTTTTTTCCCCCCTTACATATTTTTTTCTTGTTTGGTGTATCTGAAGATGTTTTCAAGCACCATTTCACCTTGATAGGTCAAACTCTCTCTAGTTTATTGAAATATTGCTCTCCTCAAAATACTGTTGTTCACAGAAAAGAAGTTAAGAGTTTGAACACAACATCAAAGTTAAGGAGGATTTTAAAAAAATGGAGTATTTGGGCCAAAAATATGTAATACTCCGGAAAAAAAACATGAATGAAGAAAAGAGAGACTTAAGGTAAGATTTTATATTTTTAGGGTGCATCTACACTTCAGCAATTTTTTGGAATAATGGCCACACTGCCATTCCATTATTTCGACAGAAAGTCGAAATAACAGACGGCTTTTTCCAACGGCGGTAAACCTCATTCTTTGAGGAATAAGCCTTTTTCCAAAAAAACTTTTTCGGAAAAAAATGTGTGTGGACATGGAACAGAAAGTTATTTCGAAAAAAGAGGCCTTCAGGAAATAACAGGTGCCCTGCTGGCCACTCTATCCACACTCATCACAACTGTATAGTTCCTGTTTCCCAGTAGCTCTTAAAGCTGCAGACACAGGGGACAGAGCTTGTGGCAGGTAGCAGGCCCTGAGAGCTTCCATCATCAGCGCAGCTCACAGTGCCACACATCTGGGCACTATGTTCCAGCCACAAGCCCGTCCCAGGGAGTATGCAGAGGGCTCCCAGGAGCCTGCCAGGGGCTGCGTCATCCTGTTCTGAGGCAGAGATCCTGGCCCTCCTCACGGTGTGGGACGATGAGGAGAACCTCCAGGATCTCCGCACCAGATGATGCAACGCCAATATATATGGCTGGATGGCTGACAGCCTGGCCACGAAGGGCCACAACAGGAGCCTGAAGCAGGTCTGCAGCAAAGTGAAGGAGCTGCAGCAGACCTATGCCAGGGTGAGAGCGCGCAGCTCATGATACAGGGCAGGACCCCACTGCTGCCCCTATTATGATGAACTGCACTGTATTCTGGGGGGTGGTGCAGTCCCTTCCTCACCCCTGGCAGTGGTCTCAGGGCTGGAAACACCCATCATTGCCCACCCAGCTGTCCCAGCCCATGAGGAGAAAGAAGAGGAGGAGGAGGAAATGGTCAGCACTGTCACTACACTGACTTTGGAGCTGGTACCCCACAGCCTGGATGTCTCCCAGGCATCCTCCGAGGCTGGGGAGGGATCATCAGGTGAGTGCCCTTAGTTATTCAGACACACACACAGGGTGGGGTTGGTGTGCACTAAGGGGATATGATGCAATCGTCGCTCGGCCTTCTCAGCCTGGCCATCACACTGCAGTCCGTGCATGTGGATGCACGTGCAGTGGCAATCTGCACGATACAGTACCAGGAGGCAGCACTGGAGCACCCTTGGGCTCCTGCTCACATGCTCTGTGGAGGCCGCACACATCTCTGACCTCTGGGGAGGGATGCCCTCCCACCACCAGCCACCACTGTAAGGAGGCTGGGGACAAGGGTACACACACGCACACACACAGACTCTGGAGTGCCACACATGGCACACTGGCATGCCTGTATGCTCGATGCAGCACCCACTTCCAGGGACAATGCTGGGACGGGGAGGCGGGAAACATGGTACCTGGGGACCCCAGGGCCCCTGAGAGGTATGGCCCACTGTCCAGGCCACACATACCCTTTCTCCCAGGACATCATCATCCTCTGACCTGGAAACTGTTCCTCTCAGCTTACTGATGAGGGCAAGGCCTCAGGGACAATGTCTCCAGGGATGACTGAGCATTTCTTGTTATTCTCCCCAGCCAGATCAGCCATGACTGTGGGGCAATCACCAGCCGCTAAGCCAGCCACCCAACCCCAGGAGAGCTGCAGGTGTCGGAGGGTCAAGAAGGACCTCATGAGGGAGTATGTGCCCATCATCCATGACGTCCAGCAGATGCTGATCCAGAAGGTCCAGGAAGATGTGCAGTGGCAGGCCCAGATGTGGACCAAGCTGCTGCAGCAGGGCCGCAACATGTGTGCGACCGTCCGGGAGCGGATGAGCTCCCCAGCTCTCCCTTCCTCTCCATGATGTCGTGGAGAACACAGCATGCGAAGCTCACCTGGGGGATGCTGTGCTCCCCCACATCGAGGTGAGTCAGGAGGCACCTGAACCACACCTTCAAGTGCCTGAAGGCGCATTTGGTCTAGATGCGAGCCCTTCCTAGGTGGCCACTAAAGTGGTCCTTGCTTGGGTCCAGGTGGCTGGTGTATGGCTTCATAAGCCATGGCATGAGGAGGTAGGCTTCGTCCTCCACAATGCACAGTGGCATTTCAACATCCCTGACCCTGATGATGTGCTTGGGGAAGAAAGTGCCAACCTCCCAGCTTCTGTTACAGGCTGGGGTTGCAAAAGATGCGGGCATTGTGCGCCTTCCCCAACCAGCCGACAAAAATGTCTGTGAACTATCCACGGTGGTTGACCAGGGCCTGCAGGACCATCGAAAAGTATCCCTTCTGATTTATATACTATGCTGCCCAGTGGTCAGGGGCACGGATGGGGATGTGGGTTCCGGGTTCCATCAATAGCTTCCCCCCACCCCCGCAGTTGGGGAAGCCTAATGCCCTGCCCGAAGTGGTTGCAGGTGGCCTTATATGCAAGATAGCATCCAATCAGTATGGACACTCTCTTTCGAAATAGCACATCACTATTTTGTTGCGCTTTTTGTGAGTAGACGCTCTATTTCAAAATAAGCTTTCCCGTAAGATCTCTTCCAGAAAAGCTTATTCCGAAAAAACTTGCAGTGTAGACGTACCCTCAGGGAAAGAGCCCACCTCTGAAGAATCTACCACTATAAAAGTAGAAAAATTGTGAGAGCCAGCAGGGAAACAATGAGACTAAGCTTATCTAGACTTTTTTTAATCAGAAGGAATTATCTTCACTCCTGATACTGTTGATGGATTCTGATGTGCAATTCCTCATGTTCTGAGAATAAACACTGTTACTGTTATGCTTAACATTCTGAATTTTTTATTATAGAATCCCCTCTTTACTTAAGTTTGTTTGAAAAAAAAAACTGTATTTTTTGGGGGGAACTCTTTGCATTTAAAAAATGATCCAAATCTCAGTGAGCCAAAGTCCCAAGCATACTGAAAGCAATGGGAGTTTGCCCTTTGACTTCAATGGGTATTGAATTAGTCCTCTGGAGTACAGAGACTGTGTTTACAATTTGGAAACAAGGCCCAGATAAATACATAGCCCAAAAGCTTTTTTTTTTTTAATCTTATTGTATATTTTATTGTGTAACTTTTTAAATGAAATAAAGGACACACTGAACAACTCCAGACCAATAAGCAATGCAGAATCTATACCCTGATAAAGGAAATTGAGAACATAGCAGATGCAACTGGTGACTGTTCTTTATTAGCTTTTGTCACCTGTAGCCATGTACATGATGTCGCTTTTTTCCATATAGGAGGGAAAAGAAATACTCATTTTTTGATGGAGGAGGGAAGAGTTTAATTTAGACTTCTCATGGATATCTGTCTCCTGAAATAATCAGCTCAGCCTCAGCCCAGAAATAGGAAGTTCTGTGTAAGGTATAAAAACAAGTAGTCCTATAGCATCTTCCACTTCCTTAGATGAGCAGAGCTGAGACTGTGTAAGGTACAACAGAGATATCATCTTTAAGATTTCTATCAAACTACATTAAGTTTGATAGGGCCTCACTGTTTAGCATGTGGCTGCTACCAAACCCTTGACCATGAGGAGAGCTGGGAAAGTAAAAGTGTATTTCTGTGGAGGGTGAGTTGGGGCAGCAGGAAAGAATACGTCCAAGTTTCCCAGCACATCTGCTCTTTGCTGTGCTAGTGATTTTATGTGGCAGCATTTCTTATGATAGAGTTCAAGCAGCTGCTTGGCATCTTATCCATTTAATGATCAGTAGACTGTGCAAGGGGGGAGGGAGTGGCCAAACATATATACCTAGAATCATAGAACCATAGAGCTGAAAGAGACCTCAGGAGGTCATCAAGTCCAGCCCCCTGCTCTAGGCAGGACCAATCCCAACTAGATCAACCCAGCCAGGGCTTTGTCAAGCTGAGACTTAAACACCTCTAGGGATGGAGACTCCACTACTTCCCTAGGTAACCCATTCCAGTGTTTCACCATTCTCCTAGTGAAATAATAGTTTTTCCTAATATCCAACCTGGACCTCTCCCACCACAACTTAAGACCATTGCTCCTTGTTCTGCCATCTGTCACAACTGAGAACAGCCTTTCTCCATCCTCTTTGGAACCTCCCTTCAGGAAGTTGAAGGCTGCTATCAAATCCCCCCTCACTCTTGGCTTCTGCAGACTAAACAGACCCAACTCCCTCAGCCTCTCCTCATAGGTCATATGCTCCAGCCCCCTAATCATTTTGGTTGCCCTCCGCTGGACCCTCTCCAATGCGTCCACATCCTTTTTGTAGTGGGGGGCCGAGAACTGGACACAATACTCCAGATGTGGCCTCACCAGAGCCGAATAAAGGGGAATAATTACCTGCCCAAATTAAATACAGCAGCCTATGCAGGGGATGGCTGGAAGAGAATCTGAGTTATAGATGGGAACTGAAGGAATAGGCCCAATAGGCTTAGGAATCAAGGTTTAGCAGAGTACATGAATTTCCCTGTTTTGTAATCTTTTTTTCCCCAGGTTTGGGGGAGAGGGAAGTTAACATTAAACTCCAACCCATTTCAGCAGGCTTTAGATTTACTACAATCTTTCTCTTCGTCCTTTAATATTTAAATGATTATATATTTAACTCCTTTTCTTTGCTTTTTGAGTCCTAATTCATGCAATGAGAACCCCCAACTTAGCTATTTAAATCAACAACAACTGAAGAGTATAAAAACTGCTCTCTGTTACAACCAGTTAGAAAAAACATTCCTTTGGCTTGATGTACTGAGTGCCCCAAAAGTAACGCAATTATGTTGAGGCAGAGGACTATGAACTGTTTAATCAGCATTGTGTTTCCTGTTGCTTCCAGCACATATTTCACCAGACATACTCTGAAGGCAGAGTTCAAGATCATGGCCCCCTCTCTTCAGCTGATATCCAGTGAGACTAAATTATCATCAGTACATTGAAACCTCCAGTTCGCTTCAAAAGAAGATGGTATTGCTTCTCTGGCTGCCTCCCAGCATGCAGTCATGTTACAGTGCTGCTGCCAAAAGTATTTGTTGAGAGAGAGAAGGCAATATACTGAACCTTCTCTGTAACTAAAGGAAATTTCAAACAATAGATAATTTATAATGTGCTGCTTATTTATGAATCATTTGGAGTGTGACTAGGGAAATGCTTACATTGTTATGCTCTTGAAATTCTTTTCTGTGACATCACATTAGTGTTCACAATTATTTGCTCTCCATTACTACTAGTTAAACTTTGTTTAGGTAAAAGGGCATCGCCAAAGCTGGGAGGTTTAAAATTTAAGCCACTTTTTGTAAAAAAAGAAAAAAGGAAATGTGAGTTTGTCTATTATGAATATTATTGAAAGAGCTACATGATCTTTGAAAACATTTAAATCATAAGACAACTTTCTAAAATTACTAATTCATCCTCATGACACTCTTACTAGATAGCTAGCATGGGTAGAATTCAGCTCCGTAGTTTCACATTCTAACTTGTGGGGTAGCTGTGTTTTGTAGAAAATTCACCCTGGGGATGACAAACTCTCTTTATACTTCTGTACTCCTGTTGGAGCTCTGCCAGGGCTCCACTCCACTGAATCAGTGCATTCCCAAGATTCCCCATCCATGTACCTTTGCTGGACAGCATCACTCTGTCACCGAGTGTGGGGAAGTCACTGGGTCCTGCACGTCCATCTGCAGCCAGATATGACTCTTAGCCAGCAGATAGAACAGAAGATTTATTGGTTCACAGGGACACAGTGTAGCACAGACTTGTTAGAACCAGGAGCGTTCAGTATAATCCAACTTGGGAATAGGGAGAGCCCAGAGCCAGAGGTTGGGGCCCCTGCCCAGCCCCCCAAGCAAGCTGAACAACTAAATCTCACACACCCAGTAACCGGTCCAGCCCTCTGGGCAGCCCCACCCTCTCCTTAGTTTAGATTCACAAGCAAGGTGTTATCTGCTGTCACCTGGTCCTCAGGATGAGAGAGACTGATCATACTTCCACAGTGAGTCATGACCAGCCTTCCCCTCCTCATCCAGATAGTGTTGCAGTGCCCAGGGAAACTGAGGTGCATGCGCACACACACACACACACACACACACACACACACACACACACACACACAGAGAGTTACTACAGAACAGCACAGGACAGTAGAACAACATACAATGCAACAAAGCAAACAGGGTGAATACAATAACTACAAGAGTGAATACAATCCCTACTACGTGTTACACTCATGTTGACTTTGCATTGGCCAACTGCAGGTGCTCTGGCTGAATAACAGTTCTTTGTATCTCATCTGGATTTCTTTTTTCATTGAAACAGGGCCCTATTTGAGATATGCAAGTGTACCCTAAGTCTGCATTAGGCCTCCTAAGTAAAGCCCCTGTTTACAGTTGGGACAACTGAGGTAGAGGTGGTGAACTACTCCAAGCCACACACACTGTCAGAACTAGGATTAGAACTCAACAATTTCCAATTTCCTGTCCTTTGATCAGATCACAACAATCCCTTTTTCTCGGATTAAAAAAAAAGCAGCCACAACACTTGAATGCTTTAACCAGAAAACCCTTCATATGAAAGAAACCTTAGTGACTTATGCCTAACACCATTACACAGTTCAAAGAATACAAACCAGTATGTTTTGGAGTGTACATACCAAAGCAAATGATTAATAACAGTTACAAAAGTAATTCTGAAAATTACTAAATATATTTTTTCCATTTCTTATACCCAGGAGCGGATGAGAGTTTTGCGGGGCCCAGGGCGCAGGGCCTATTGAAACGCAGGGCCCGGGGCAGCACAATTTCGTGCATGCGCCACGGCCACAGCCGACAGGTAGTAGCGTGTGCGCGGGGCCTATTGAAGCACGGGGACCGGGGCAGCCGCCCTGCTCGCCCTGCCCTATATCCACCGCTGATTATACCACATCAAGCCAAAGAGCGAGCGCGCTCCTGTAAAACCAAACTTCATTTAATCAGGTCAAGTTTGTCTCATGTAAAGATTAAAGGATATGTAAACTTTACCAATCATAACAAAGGAATAAGAAACACTGAGCTCTAGTCATGATTAAATGCAAAAAGGATTGTGATAAGGATTGTATTCTTAAGAATCTGATTCAAAGAAAAAGTCAGAAAATGGAAGGGGAGACAGACACTTCTACAGCATTTCACACCTTGATTTCATGGATCATTCATTTCTGTATCAATAGTGTCCACACAAAAGATGCACTATTATTCCACATAATGGAGGGGGCAGCTAAATGATCGGCTTCACTGCACACTGCAGCCACACTGACATTTGTTAAAATGTCCAAACCTAAAGAGATAAATAATTCACAGCTTTGCTGAAAGAAAGCACTGAAGGGTTTTGATGGTTGATACAGAAGAATGCAGCTGTACTAGTCTGCCACATTAAGGCACATGTCATTTATGCCCTCACCCTTCAAATACACTTCTAAAAAACTAACAACCCTTTAAATTGGACTGCTCATTTTCAGTGACTACTATACTAATCCCATTCCTAGATTAAAAGCATGGGGAAATAAAGAGAAAGAAATTGCTAAATGGGTCTGAAAAGGAAGTTTTAGGAAGACATTAGGAAAAGGGCCAGCTTTCTACTAAAAAACCCCCCCTCAAATGTGAAAGAGAATTATCACTTAGAGTTCCTGTCTCTGTGGTATGACAAATAAGCAATTTGTCGATTGTAAAAGTAATGATAGGTTTCATTTATTTTCATGTGTTCTTTCAATGGAATATTTGGAGGGGAGGGATTTTACTTCTAAAACTGCAAGAACAGCTGAAAACAGCCCAGAGATGGCAGCAATCCGTACATTTCAGAAACATCTGTGATGCCTAATTCTGTTCACAATGAACGTAATGACTTTATTTGTTTCTCACAGTATCCCCTGCATTCCAAGCAGACTCAAGGACACTCATACACTCACACACATGCACACACACATATTTATCTGCCTTTAACTCTGACAGCTTCCTGTCATGGCCCTGATCTGACCTGTCAAAGACTGGACACATTTCAGAAACAAACTTTATCAGACAAGGGGAATCTGTTTAGGAACAAAAAGCAGTTTGTTCTATCCAGCATAAAAGCTTTCTGTCTTTCAGCACTTGATTGCCTCCAGAGTGAGAGACTAGGACTTGGCAACAAAATAAGGTCTCCCACATGGCACTAACACCAGCTCTGTATGATAGCACACTTTACTTGACACAATTAAAAACCTTCTTTATTTCTGTTTCCCCTTTCATTGAGCAGGAACAGGTTTTCAGGCCTCACAGGTTAGTTTCTTGTATGGAGCAGATATTGATGACACAGTCTCAGGTGTTTTCCAATTGCAATTTGGATATGCACTCAAGCCCTTAACAAATGACATGCAGGCAATTTCCTTTTGCAGATTGTTTGGGGAAAGCACCACTAACCTGATCTCAGAAGCAGCCCTCTTTTCTATCAAGGCTACTGTGGTAAGTTCTTGAGATGGAAATTAAACTTCCCTCTCAAAATGTAGACATACTCTCTGTCTCCAGAGTCTCTCACATATTTATTCATAAACTTAAAAAACAACAAATGGTCTGGTAGCACTTTAAAGACTAACAAAACATGTAGATGGTATCATGAACTTTCATGGGCACAACCCACTTCTTCAGATGACCATAATGCCACTCTGAGGGTGTTGGTGCAGTTACGTGAAATCTTTCTCTAATGTCCCATAATGACAAGCCATTAGTATCACCTGGCAAAATGTATCTTTGGACTAAGGTTTAAATGGTTCCTCTTCCTAGACCCCCCACCCCCCACCTTCCAGATAACTGTGGGAATATCTACACTACAGAGAAGATCAAAGCTGCTGCTGTCAATCTTCCAAGTTTCGAATTAGCGGGTCTAGTGAAGACATCTAATTCTCACTGAGAGGAATGCTTTGGTCAATGCTGGTAGTCCTGCTTCCATGAGGAGTAAGGGAAGTGGAAGGGAGAGTGTCCTTCTTTGACTTCCTGCAGTGTGGACAACACCAAAAGTCAAATTAAGGTACTTTGACTTCAGCTGCGCAATTAACATAGCTGAAATTGCATATCTTAATTCAGCCTTTTCCCATAGTGTAGACATACCCTGACTGTCGTTTACTTATGTTGACACAGACTATCACTGACCTTCTGGTTGCAAGTGCCTAAATTTCTAGTCGTGCTGAGATTGCTCCCGTGGTGATGAGATATCTTACTTGAAATACTGTTATAGCTGGCCCCAACAGAACATCAGGTAGCAAACTCATACCGTAAGAGTCAAAAGGCTGAGTGATTTTCTCACATTATTGTAAGCTGAATCTTCCTTCCTATTCCTAAGACACTGTAAGGCAATTACTCTCAACCTTTTTTGATACCAGGGACCAGCTTGCTGCCTTCTTAAACTGCGTCAAGGAGATCTCAGGGACCGGAACGGATCCTTGTACTGGTCATTGAGAAACACTGCTATAAGGCATAACAACTAATATCATAAGACTTATAACGAGGAGCAATTTCTTTTTCGTTGGACAGGGCAAAAGGAATATAAAAGTTATTCTTTGTTTTACAGCTGAGGTAACAGCTGCTCATTTCTGATATTATAATATAAATTGCATTACAGTTTCATCTGGCACAAGAACAATGAAAGCTTATGTTTTACATTGACTTCACTATTAATTTATTTTTAAGTTTATTCACCTCCCTTTACCAGATACTTATACTTGACCTGAAACTAACCTTTAGACAAATGTGAAAGCAAATAGAGCTCTGAAACACTATCTGTATGTCCTTTTGTCTTGGGAAATGTAAATCAGGGCATTGGGTGAATAACACAGCTTGGCTTTGTCTCATGAAATGTAATTCTGGGCTATGGCAAGGTCAGGATTTATGAAGCTATCAGGACTGGAGTGGGCAGGATGCCAGCTTACACCTGCAGAGCTGTTTCTGCTGCTTTTCAGACAAGGGAGTGTACAGTAAGGAACACTGGTTTGTGAGCTGACATTGTTTAATTGGACAGCATGCATCCCGCTGAGATGGGCAAAACATGTACAGGCTTGGGAAAAGAATACTATCAATGAACAGCACAGCAATTACAAACTTAGACTTACTGATTCTTGAGAGCTAATGCAATATTAAACAGAAAAGATATTTGATTCAAAATGCAGTGCCAGTGAATGGAGCGCATGGAGCGACCGGCTGAAATCTACTCGCCACGGGCGAGTAGAAACAGCGGTTTGTCGAGCCCTGCAAATCTCCATGCCTGATAGTCCACATATGCTGTGCTGAACACAGGTATAAAGTAAGGTTGCCAGATGGTTTCAACAAAAATACCAGACACACTTGACATTACATCACAATCTACATTACATCTTATTTAGAAAATATCGGACATTTATATTTTCTCATTTGTATTTTCTCAATTTGTTTTCTGAACAGAAAGCTCAAATACTGGACTGTCTGGTTCAAAACTGGACACCTGGCAACCCTAGTATAATGCTATATTTACATGTATATGCACCTACCCTGCCACTGCAGGTACGCGATGTTAGCGCTATCCTTTCATGACCACTTTCCCAGGATTCTGTGACTCACAAAAGACAGTCTAGTGATCACTTTGCTGTGTTTTTTTCATACTTTCTGATGCCCTTACACTTTTGCTGATGGCAGTACCTAATCACATTAGTACTTTTAGATTTAAAAATAGTATATCTAAGATTATTAAAATCTAAGTTACTTACTGTAACTATATGTCCACGTCTTCACTTCCCTGCCAGTGTTATTTTGAAATGCTAAATAGATACATTTCTATTTTGTAAGCAATGAATCAAAGTGCACCTCCCCTGCTTTTCAGACATATTCTAATTTGTATCAGAGATGGGTCAGAGAGACAAAGGGCCGGATTCTCTGCTGGCATAAAGTGAATGAAGCTATTCTAATTTAAGGCCCAACATCTCACGGGAAGTGAAGATTCAGGGTTTTGGAATTGGCCCATCACTAGTTTATATTTTAAATCTCAGTTGACCCTGGGTCCAGAGCTGTTTATTCTTTTATAGAACCCATAAGTCCATGTGTGAATTTCCCAGGCACTCTACACCAATAACCCACTACTTTTCTCTGCGTGTACATGTGTGTGTTAAATACTTAGCTCCCAAATTGTGATGTTAGAGTTCATTAGGAAAACATTCAAACCCTCTCTTGGCCATTCAAATGCAAATTTTTAATAAAATCTAAACAGGAAGACAGTACAGAAATGGTCATTAAAATGTTTGCATTTGAAATGAAATGATCTATTGAAAACATTAGTTCTATCTGGCAAGCAGAGGTTTCGACTGGCATGAACAGAATTCAGCACGTCAATCTTGGCATTACATTTTTCACTGCAAGCTTGACAACATCAACGCCTCCATCTCGGTAAAGACTAATACAAGCAGCCATAAAATAATTGGCTGAAACTCATCTCATTATTTACCCTAAAAAAATCAGCCCTCTATCACAGCATGATATTCAGAGTAAACACAAAAGATTTAGGAAGGAAACATAGAAATACAAGTAACTTCACTAAAATGCAGCAGAAATCAAGGGGTGTTCCTCAGCTGTGGGGGCTGAATTAGTAGCATATGTTTGCATCACTCATTGCACTAACCAGACAATAGGAAAAATGGCAATTAAGTTGAAAAGCCTGCCTACTTACCCTTCAATAGAAGGACTTGAATCTTTTTTCATATTTATATCTAAATTTCAAATGACTACAGGAACATTTTGCATTTAATGCTTGACAGATCCTATTATGGGTTTTGCTTCCTATTTAGTTCACTTCTTAACTGTGCAAACAGCAGAAAAGGACAAGGAATTAATCAGAATGCCAGAAGAGCTGGGTTACACAGTACGTAGAAGGCACTTCAGCTATGTTATTTGCACAGTTTCTGTAGGGAGTTATTAAATAGAAGTCTTAAATTTAATGTGTCTGGCCTACTTCCACCTGGACTCAGTTCAAGCCCATTGCCCACAGCTTGCTGAATGCAGAGTGGGAAATCAGTCATTATATTAGGAACTGATGGCAAATTTTTCAGAAGGAATTTTTTTAACCAGTAGAAACAACAAATTGAAAATTCTGAAATCCAGTAAGATGGACGTAATGTCTGTGTTTCTTCCACTTCTGAGAAGTCATCTTGAGGATTTTTCATTAGCATTTCTTTAGTTGCTATGATGCCCGCTTAAGCTACAAGATGCATTAGATCAGCAGTTTTCACTCCATTCTTTTTTCTCCATATTAAGCAGCAACAAATGTTCAGATGCATTAATCTACATTTTAACACTGACCTGATCCCTATAAGTTTACAGGTGCCTGATATAGATTTAAAAGCTAGTTGACACAAAGATAAAAATGTATTTCTGAAATTAACCTTTTCAGATTGACGTGTACATTTTGGCATCATGATATTACAAAGAGCCTGACACGTTTCTATTCTCCTTCCAAGATTCTAGGTTGTTACTCAAATTCCCTTTCACTGGCTTTTGGAGAAATTGTTCTACTGTAGATAATAAAAAATGGATAAACATACTTTTTTGCGTTAACTTGGTGATTTCTAGTATTTATGAACATGAATAAAAAAATCTGTTCTAGGGAGAGCATTATGTAGTATAGATAGGCAATCTGCCAAGTCCCGCATATACTTTATTTAGCCAAGTCTTCATTCCACAACCTTCAACTCCACTACCCATCTCAGTCTAATTTTGGGCCCCTGGTGGCCATGGAATATAAAATATGCTGAAATGTGTATTGATTTTGTGATAGAGGAGACATTTTACTCATGTCACAAAATAACCGAGGTCTGAAACCTGTTTTAAAGGTTTTCATACAATAAACTTGGGCACTTGATACAATAAAGGCCAATGTTTAATTCTTCTAAATAAGGACAATACAAAATATTCTATGTTTCAGTATAGTAATAGTGTAGCCATATGCACACTGGAGCATGATATAATATTATACAGAATAAATGAGGCAAAGTGAAGTATATATGTGTATTATATATATAATTAAGGGGAAAATAGATCTTTAATGTAAACTTATGCATGCTAAAATAAAATTAGCATATTTATTTGTGTGTGTGTGTGTGTGTGTGTGTGTGTAAGTAAAACTGTATTTCTGGTGTAATTTCATTTGAGTCGGTGTAGTCTTACCACAAGGGAATTTTGCCCATAATGTTTTGCAGTAGATCATGTACATTTTCAGATTTTGTACATATAGTCATAAGAACAGAACATTAGAATCTCCATATTGGTCAGACCAATGGTCCATCTAGCCCAGTTTCCTGTCTGCCAACAGTGGCCAATACTAGATGCCCCAGAGAGAGGGAATGCAACAGGTAATCCTCATGTGATCCCTCCCGTCACCCATGAGCAAGTCAAATATGATCAAGACATGTTAGAAAACATATGAATATCCTAGGCACGCAATACTTTAGAACAGCCTCATTTTACAGATGAAGAAACTGAGGCACAAAGTAGTGCCATAACTTGCCCGAAATTCACTCTGCGGATCAGTGCAAAGTCGGGAATAGAATCCAGAATATGATACATATGTAGTAAAAAATGAAAATCAACTTGAATCTTTTTAATTGGCTCTAATTAAAATGTGTACAGCAGTGGTCATGAAAATTACTGACTCAAGACTACATATAATGAAAATTTTGACCAGATCTAATTCTCTTTAAATCTCACCAATTCCTGTTTGTTCACTCGAGTCCTATTATCATAAAGCATGAAAAGTTGCTTTGGAACATGAAACAGGAAATTCTTGAGATGATCCAAAGATCATAAGAAAATCCACTGAAGACCAATAGATCGTTTCCTTTCTGATGCAATATTAACAGCTGTTTGCTTATCGGAGTTTGCACTTAAATCCTTTACAATGAGAAGAGCTATAGCAGTGACATCACTGGCACAATCATTGCCACCATATGCAGAACAACTTGTAGCTTAGAATAGTGCTAAAACTTAAAAGTTAAGAAACTCCACTTCTAACAGGTGGCCATATTAGGTCAGACCAAAGGTCCATCTAACCCAGTATCCTGTCTGCCGACAGTGGCCAATGCCACATGCCCCAAAGGGAGGGTCCACAATAGGTCATCTTCACATGATCCCTCCCCCATCACCCACCTCCAGAGAAACAGAGGCTAGGGATACCATTCCTACCCATCCTGGCTAATAGCCATTGATGGGCCTAACCTCCATGAAGGCAGATTATCCAATAGGGAAGGGGCACAGAAATATGAGGACTGTGTTTAGTGAGAAGGGAGTGGAAGTGACAAAGACATTATAACCCACCATATGCTTCTAATCTTGGAAATACAAGTAAATGTCATGGATCATAAATTCTCCATTCAGACTATGTATTTGAACTCAGATGGTTCTCAGACTTGAATCACATGGCAGACTCCAAGGGGAAGGGAAGAGATCACTTCAGTGAACACCAGTCTCTCAGGGTGACTACATGTAAGCAAGAGCACAAGATATACTGTACTTGAATTTTATTCCAGAGATGGGACTGAATTGGATCTCCAGTTCAATAGCATCCTAAATTTCAACAGTGGGTGGTGGTTTTTCAGTCAGATAGCTAGAATCTGGATCAGAATTGATGTATTTTCCAAATTCAGATACAGCCCAAAGTGACTGGAATCTTGTGATACTGTAAGAAGTTTATGTTTAAAAGATTATCTTGTCAGATTCCTGCCCAACTCCAGACCTGATTCAGCCAAAACCCCAATTCAAAATCATAGTTTAATGCTAATCTAGAATCCAATCTTAAAATAATCTCTCTGGTCCATTGTTATTTTATGCACAACAGGAAGGCAGTGCACATTACAACAAAACTAGGTCCTCAGTGACATTTATGCAACCCTATTTTCTACATATTCTGCCCTCAGGTGTGTTTGAACAACTTGGACAGTTTGGATTTAGCAAGCAATTCTGTAGCTTTAATTTCTACCTCATTTTCTGCCACAGGCACCAAGCTGGGCTGACATGAGGCCAAATTAATTCCTGGAATCACTCCATTTACTAAATTTGACCTGTGATATCAAAGCATTGTGGAGACAATTCCAACTAAACGGAAACCTAAACATTTTTTTAAAATCTTGAACATATAAACCCAGTCTGAATCACTGGTACTGGATTATGCACCATAAGACAAACACCTCTTTTTACATTTTTATACTTTATCCTTGGAAGCATTAGCAACAATGTTGATCCTTTTGTTTGAATCAGAGATCAGCAGCAGTACTAGTTTAGAGATTAAAATATATTATAACATTATCCACTTATACTCATTCTTCTTCCCACCACTAACTTGTTTGTGAAAGACTCTTGAGAATGTTAGAATGCTATGCGCGCTCCCCTGCCCCCAGACCCTAATTGGTCTGGGGGTGGCGGAGCAGCAGGGCCTCGGTGGGCCAAATCTGGCCCGCAGAGGCTCTTTTGCCCACCACTGGTCTATGTCTATATGACAGAGTTTTTTCCGGGATACCAAAGGTATCCAGGAAAAACTCTGCCACGTCCAGAGAATGCGTCTGACTCTTCCCAAAAAATTTTCGGAAGAGCAGACGTGCTTTTTTGGCATCCCTGTAACCTCATGTTACGAAGAAGAAGGGATATTCCAAAAAAAGGTTTTTTTCCGACATTTAGCCAATTGTAGACAGGCCAAATGTCGGAAAAGCCTCTTCCTAAAAAAGAAGTGGAAAAAGCTATGCAAACTGCGGTTCACAATTTGTGTAGCTTTTTCCGGATGAACAGTGTAGTATCGACATAGCTTCATTTAGGTATAAGATAATACTTCATGCAGGTGTGTATCCAAAAAAAACCCCACATGCTAAAAAGAAGGGATTCCCCCTCCCAACTGACCACTCACGCACTTTTATTTAACTTCCTACTTCCCTAGACTATAAAACAAATCAAGTTAGAGACAGTGTGACTGGGTCATAGTCCACAGAGTCCAGCTTTTACTTTAATAAATAATTTCTTTTTTATGGTGCAATTAGGATGCTGTGTGGTTTTGCTATGAACCTCAAGATTTAGGGTTAGAAATGGGAGATATTAAAAAGAAAATTAAGTTTATTTGTATATCTCCCACAACAGTAGTATCTGGAAGAATCTAAAAAATTAATGAATTTATGCTCACAGTATTGCTGTAAGTAGTAGTATTTCTGTTTTACAGAGGCAATACTCATGCCCAGGTTACATTGGAAGTCAGATTATACAGAAAGTGTATGGAAGAATCAAAAACTGAACTCAGGTTTCCTAAATCCAAATTCAGTGATTTAAACTTACAGGAAAAGATCATCTGGGGGAACAAGAGAAGATCATTGCTAGGGGAGGGAAATAAAACTAACAAATAAAATTGCTTTTGTTTAAATTTTCCCTGGAAAATTTCAATTCAAAATACAGAAAGCATCAGTTTTTGACCAAAATAATTCTGTTGTCAGGCACTTGGGTTTTTGACTAAACACACAAGTTTCCACAAAAAGCTGAGGCGTTTCATAAAATTTTATTTTATGAATAATCCAGTATTCTGTCAAAGATAGTGGTTGTTTTAAAATATTTTCACTTCCTTTCCCTTCAAAAGTAGATTTTTGCATAATGATATCTACAATTAAACAGTCATTATATAAGTTGGATGAAAAACAAAATTTCTATCCCATGGGAAATTATGGGTCTTGAAACTTGCTTTCAATCCACATGAGGACAAAAAGTTTAAAAAAATCTCAGAATTTTTCATTAAACAGAACAGCTGAAATATTTTGCTTTCACCTTATCAAAATGTTAAACAAAATTAAACAAAATTGTTGGTCAGCGCTAGTCATTACAGTTGCTTCAGATTCATGCCATTGTAAAGGAAACCAAAATATTACCCAAAATATGTTTTGCATCTGTTTAAATGTGTATATAAGCAAGTGGCACCCATCAATAATAAAGGCTCTGCCCTCTGAATTCTATTCACACCTGCAAACATGAGCAAAAATGCCCTGATATGTTTATTACCAGATAACATCAGAACTAATTAAATATCAAAAATATATCTACTCAGTCATCCTTTTAGTGAAGCTCTCACTCAGTGTCTTTACAAAACTGACAATTATATATTCCTGAGGTACACAGCTGAGAGCTGGGGGGATTTGGCTGGTGCCTTTCTCTGTGGGATTCATGAGTGGCTCTGGGAGCATTCATGCAATCTAGCTGGGTGTGGGATCTCAACATGTGGTTGTGCTGAGTGATAACTCCTGGAGGGTTTGCTGCTTGTCACTAGCAAAGTATTATGAGTCAGTCCAGGTTGGAAGAGTTAAAGGGGAACAGCAGTTACACAATCCCACGTGGCACCCTGGGGATTCCATCACAGAAGTGTTATTTATCCCTTCTCATAACTCAAGAACCAGGGTCACCTGATAAAATAGGCAACAGATTAAAACAAACCAAAGGAAGTACTTTACATAATACATTGTCAACCTGTGGAACTTATTGCCAAGGGATATTGTAAAGGTCAAAAGTATAACCAGGATAAAGAAAAGAATTAGACTTATCCTCCATGAACTTATCTATCAAAGGCTATTAGCCAACATTGTCAGTGCTGCAGCCAATGTTCCCTCTCATTTTTCCACATACGTTCAGAATAAATTTTGTTATGTGCACAGATGTGTAGTAGCAGGAGAAACATGTCGCTGGCTGTGGGTGCTCTGCTTATCAGCTGGGTGGCATTTGAATCTCTCCCAGATGGCCATCCAAGTGTTCAGCTTATAGGGAACACTGGCTGCAGGCCAATATGCTGGGCAACCCTAAGCCTTAGACTGCCAGAAGCTAGAACTAGATGACAGGGAATGGATCGTTGAATAATTGTCCTGTTAATTCCCTTTGAAGCATCTGACACTAGCCTCTTAATGAAGATAGAATACTGGACTAAATGGACCATTTGTCTGACCAGGTATGGTCATTCTTATGATCTTATTGAATAATTGCTCATTCAGTGAGCTCTGGCCATTCTGGGCACTGAACAAAGTAGGGGCTGGCAGTAAAAAATAATATGCAATCATGTAATTAAAGACCATAACATAAAGCATGCACACAAGAGGGCTGAATTAAGGATGCACAGAGAATTTTAATTTTGGCTTCTCCTAAATTCTGTAAGGGCAAAATAATATTTTTCATTAGCCTTGTTCAAGTAAATGGTTGAATTATTTAGGCTTCCATTCTCCAAGATGATTTAGCCCAAGGCACAGGTGGCATGGAAAATTTCAGCTCAAGTAGTTAACATTTGGCAAAGCTATATGCACTAAAAATGGGGTTTTATATGGGAAGTGACACATGACCTCCTCGCTTCACCATGAGAGGAGATTGCCAGGAATCAAGAAAGATGCTGTTTGATGAAGGGCTTGGTTTGTGGAGGAGATTCTGAACTGTAAGTAACTGAACTACAACTATCTTCATAATAGGCAATACTATCAGCAAAATTTTTGATTTTACAGCACCAAAGGTTTAATTCAAATGTAGGGTGTTGGTCATTGTCAGAGCAATCAAGTTTAAGTGATTTTTTTTAAAAGGTCTCATTTGATTTCTTCTAGGAGATTTTCTAAGTTGGTTGTCTTTGGAGGCATTGTCCAGTATTGTTGTAGCCATAGTGGTCCAAGGGTATGAAAAAACCAAGGTGGGTGAGGTAATATTGTATATTGGGTCAACTTCTGTTGGTTTAAAAAAACATTCTGAGTACCCTTTCCAGACCCAAAGAAGAACTCTGTATGGCTCAAAAGCATGTCTCATTCACCAGCAGAAGCTGAACTGATAAAAGATATTACCTTCCTGTTTGAAAGTACTTGTTATAAATACCCCCTTTAAGGAAATGTATAAGATGAGGGGCCGTTTCTCCTAAAATTTAATTTCACTTTTGGAGTTGCTTAGAGGTGATGCATTGAATGTTCACCTCTGTGCAGATACAGGTAAAGATTTTCAGTAAAAAGTCTTCTGAGCTTTTCCTTGTCAAGAGCAGCTCCATTAGCCCCAGTCCTTTTTAGTAGGTAACACAAGGAAGCTCTCTCTTTCCAGCAAAGGATGTACGTTAGCACAATTACATCTCTTTTATTGTGAAGTAGCATTGACCCATTTTGACTGCAGTAAGTATAATATAGCTTCCTGTATTATTTCCAAATGAAATGCTCTAAAATGCTTTTTTTCCCAGCATTTTGAAAGCATGAGTGTTTCAATTTACAGATAACCATAGACTAAAATAGTCCAATGTTTCTATTGTAAAATTGCACTAACAGTTATAGTCTGTTGAGTGCACCTCCTATGTTCTGGATATTGGTCCTAAGCTAAGGGCTATTCTAAGTTACACTGGGCTGCAACAACTGCTTATGGATGAGGGTCTTTCCCTACCTGAGAATAGCCAGATAACAACATAACTTGGCCACAAGAGCTCATCAAAAAATTTATCGTGAAATTTGATGGAAAATTGTTTTGGATAAATGATTTTTTCCTGTGAAAAGCATCTGCTATTCTCAGAAAAATTTACTTTTTTGATGAAATGCCTTGAATGCCAAATGCCTTGATAGCTAAACATTTTGATTGATATATCCTGCCAGGGTGCCTTATGGAAGTTGTAATCTAGTTTACTCATGTCCCCCCCTCCTCTGTGGTTCAAGTGCCACACAAAAACTATGATGAATCTCAGCCAGGGACTCATATAATGCAATTGCCCCTCTTCACCACAAATTGTGAAAGGTGTAGTCTGATGAAGGGGTTGGTTTGTAGAGGGAAATGGGAACAAGTAGTACCTGAACTACAACTCCCACAAGGAACTATGGCAACGTTTCTGGATCAAAATATTGGGGGAGTTGATTTTTAATGAAAAAAACTGATAATGTTTTTCATGTTTATTGATCTTTTCTTCAGAAAAAAAGATCCCTTTTTCTCAGCAGGTCTTTTGGTCACATCACTTCTTGCATGCTGCCTATACTGAGGCTGTGTGAGGGAGATGATGCAGAGACATTCCACTGGTCCTGTTCAGACCAAGGAATCCTCTAATAGAAGATGGAATTTCTTAGGGGATGTTTGTGCTAAGTTTAGGGCCAGAAGTATTAAGGGTGAACGGTAGCACTGAGCTATTGCAATTATGGGAGCCAAGAACTGTTGAACATTCTATTAAAAGTTCAGAAGGTCAGTGTTTTCTGACCCCATTTTAGGGATGAATCATTTGGGGGTGATGAGCTCACAGACGTGACTGTACCAGAGAGGAAAGACTATGGGTGGGGTTTCACCACTCTACTTGTAGGATAAAATTCTACTTTCAAATCAAGCAATGAGTCCCTATCTCTTACATTCACTTCTGCCTGTGTGCAAGGAACTCACATTGACAGTCTATATGGTGTTTGAGGTGTATAGAAAGAGCAGAATATCTGAATTGAGAACAGCTGGGCAGAATTTTAGCAAAAGTAGTTTTTTTTTAACAAAGTAAAGTGAAAGCCTAAATCAGCAGGCTAATCTAACTAACTGTTACTTTCTTATGTTTTTCCCCTTTGGCTCAGCAGAGATCAGGCAGAGTGAAAACTGTAACTCAGACTGAAAGGATAACTCATCAGCCTTCATTGTTTCTTTAATTGTTTATTTTTAAACTTTTTGTATTTTTTAATGTATTGGGGTCTCCAATCTTCAATAAGTGGATTTTTAAGATTGTCTCATAAGTGTTTCAAAAGAGTGAAGAAAAGGAAATGCATCTTATAAGCTCTTTTGGACACAAGAGTGGGAAGCATTGTTTGCAACTTCTAAATGAAAGCTCCAAGTTTCCCTTTGACTGGGAACTCACAGGGGCTTGATATAAATAAATACCTAATGGTGGATTTTCCAGGCAACAGGGAGATAATCTTTTATCATCCTTTGCAAGAAAGCCTATTAATAGCCCGAGTACATTCAAAAATTGTTCCAATAGTGCAGTTAAGGTGAGATTGACATTCACCCTCCCTATCATCTTGGGAAAAGCCACAGTAAACACCGATTTCTTGGAGAAGTCTGTAGGATTACACTGGAAGGCAGATAGCTTTTACTCCAACAGAGGGGAACATGGGGATACCTTCTAGTGTCTCCTCAGCTGCTACTCTAGTTCCTAGACTAGAAGGGCTCTGACCCCTGGACATCTTGGCATATGTGGAACTGGTGCCATGCCCGGTTCTGCCTCACCCAAGGAGTATGGCTACCTCAACACACATCCCCAAAAGTTATTCAAGTTCCTAACTTCTACAGAAACAATGGGAGTCAGATGTCTCATACCTCTGAGAACCTGGGCTTTCATATTTATCTAGTTACCTTGCCCACTTCACTGTGCTGGAGAAATCTGTCATGCTCCACAATGTTGGGGACTTCCCATGGTTCCTGCACTGCCAGGTGATCATCATTTAAGCTATTTATCCCATTTTTTGTTTTAGGCTTCTTGACCTGTGTAAATTTAGTGCTGCAAACTGGGTTTACAACGTTTATTCCATAATTATGATGACATTTAAATGTAGGATATCAAAAAAGTAAGTAGATTCTCTCAAAAGGATTCACCAACATGTAATATCCTAAACAGAATCCATTTGTTGCAAAGGTAGCCTCACTGGCTCAGCAGTCAGGATTGCATTTTACACCACAGAGACAGCAAAGCACAAGCTCTTGTCTTTTCCCAACAGGAGATGGGTATACTTTGCCACAAGGGCACATTGGTCAGAGCTTCAGGCTCTATCATACTAGCCTGGATGAGTTATGATTAGACTTAGTATTGAAGTGTCCAGAAGAAAGTCTGTGGGAAAAATAAAAAATATATAGTGTTCAGACTCTAAAATGGGGGTAAAACCCCCCAGTTCTCTCCGTTAGTAGCCTGCATTCAGATCCTGGTGAAGTTCCCTGCTTTAAATTCCTCACCCTGCAGCATGTACAAGTGTGTGAACTGTAGATCAAACACCATTAAAAAACAATTGTTTAAAAAGTTTTCCGGTTCATTTCCTGCTGACACAGTTGATTGGCACACATCCAGTGTGCCTTGTTGCTGAATACATTAGGGGCTCAGCATTTTTTGGCACCAGTTATGTGTTCAGTTCAGTGGAATTTGTGCTGCTGCTTCTCTTCCCACACCCCCATACCTGGAGGGAAGTGTGCACTGGAGAAGAGATACCTCCTATTTTGTAATAGTCAGTGTCATCCAGCACTTCTACATACCTTTACAAAGTGCTTAAACAGGTAAAATACACTAACACATAAAAGAACAAGATATAAGTCAACAAACAGAATGCTATGTGCAGAGCATCAAAACATACAGATTAAAGCACAAATAACCTTTTCTAGACTTCAAAAATGTTCTGCTTGTCATTTTAAAGCAAAAAACTATCTAGCATGAGCTTTGATCATCTGTAATAGATTCTTTCTGACTGGTTGTCAACCTGAACATTAAAATGGTTGGCTGAGAAAGCACAACAGTGGCTGTGGTAAAGAAAGATTAATCATTTGTTCCAACTAATGAAGACATCATCACTAGTGTAAATCAAACCAATCCAATATCATTACCCACTGATATTTTCTTTAGAAATCAAAATGCTTTTGTCCATGCATGCAAAGTCCAGCATATAAATTAAGGTATATCTGCATCAACAACAGTACTCAAAAGATTTCTTTCCCTTGCAGCTACAGCTCTGCACATTTTATGATGAGGTAAACAAAGATATAAAATGATGAGATAAAACAGAGATACATTCATGAATGCTAAGTTATTCAGATATTAAATTAATTACATAGTTAAAGAGTGATTGCTTCTTTTATCTTCTACCAAGTAAAAACCAGAAAAGAGATCAAGAAACACAGCTGGGCATTTATTAATTCTATTCTTTCCTCCACAATTAAACTTTAATCAGTTTCAGAGAAGATTTGAGCTCTGTCCAATGCAGTTGACATGCTTAAAATATTGATAAAGAGATACATAATTTACCTGTAGTGAAATTTTTCGAGTAAAGAATTTGTTTTCTAGCAAATAGTTTAAGATTTATGTGGGGCTAGTATCTGAAATTAGTTATAAAAATACTCTCATACAAATAGAGAATTACAAAATATTCTCATACCTAGTTCTCCTTTTTAGTTATGTTATTTAAATGAAAAGCCTTTTTAAGCCATGTTATCTCTAATCTGAATATAGTATAGGAAAACAGTGTTATTATGATTTATCATTATATCCATATTGTGCTTTTTTATAAGTATCCCTCCAGCAAACACACTGCTAAAGTAAAATTTATCCAAATCAGAAAAGATTTCATCGTAACATGTTCCATGCAAACAAGTTTATAGAACGAAAATATCTAAGATCATTTTTCAGAATGAGAAAATGTATAGCTAACACTTTGCAGCACAATTCCCCTTCTTTCTAACCCTCCACCATGAAACAAAGAACCTGTTATACATGGCCACAGAAATCACTCTTCTGCTTGGACTGGGATAGAGCGTGATCCATCTTTTTTCACCTGGCACTGTAATGCAATACAAAACCAGTTGGTAATCACATTGCTCCAAGATATCAATACCTGTCAGACTACAAAAAAGCTACTGCTGCCTCAGACATCAAATTAGATCAATTGGCCATCTACGGTGAACACATGGCACAACACAGAGAACAGCAACCAGCAATTAGACTCCTGAGGGTCTCAGCCAAAGAAAGGAGGCAGTTCCAAAGGTAGCTCATCTTTTAATAGTGGTATAATTTGGAACCAATGGTTTATGCCTTTACTGAGACTTTGAACAATTAAATGAAGATACCTACCCAAGAAGACAGATGCCATGCATTATGCAGTATAAGACTGCTGCAAGCCTACCACTGGCTGTAGGCAACAGATCAGATCAGGACCCAAAGTTTCCCAGATTCAAAGTGAATGCAGCTTTTGTAACAGAGCTTACTTGATCCAGGAGACAAAGATTTTGTTAAATTTCTTTGGTGAAGGATACAAAAGTTCTGAAAACTATTGATCAAGCAACCATGAACCTAGAAAGGGCCCTAAACTCTTTGGGAGATGAGGAAACAGGAGTTTGCCGGATGAGGTCCATAATTAAATTATAATGTACATTTAAAAGGGGAGGGGATACAGAATCCTGACCCTACTGCTCAATAACCCTGCCCAGTGTTAGTCAGGCTTCATGCTTTTGGCGCAGCACACAGATTTTGGGTGCACAGGAACACCCACGAAGTGGTCCTTGAGCCTGGCAACTCTCATGGACATAGGATCAGTGATTTTGTCCCCAATACAGATGGAAGCGAGGTCTCCAGGGATGGAAGTTGAGAGGAAGGCGGAGCTTTCTAACGTTCCCACATGGAGACAAAGGTTTCCTTAGCTGAATACCAGGGAAGCTGAGCAAGTCACCACCCAGCACCAGAGCTGGCTGATGGGCCTCCAACTGTGAACTATCAGTATTCTCCCACCTTACACCCCAGCAGACAGGGGCATCAAATTTCAAGTGTTGTTTCTGAACACCTCGTACTGACTCCACAAACCCCTGCCCCCCTTTCTCTTCCTCTGCAGGTGGCTCCCCAGAGTCACTGCTGGCCCCAGAAAGCATTAGCTCCCCCATGGTCTCTGAACAGGAATTTGGGATCAAGATTCCAGGTACTTGAGTAGAAATCAGCAAAAAAGCAATTATAAAAGCTTGCTGTCCTATTGTGGACTTCCTATGGGTCCCCATAACAGAACAGTGAAGCAGTTGTTCTGTGCTTCCTACCACACTGTCCTGAAAATTGATATGATAGTCACTGAACATCTTCACTGAGGGAAGTGTGAGTTTAGAAAGGAAATTTACCCTGATTTTTTCCACACTGACACACAAATTATTGCTTAAGGCAAAGCAAAAAATAAATGGAAGCTGTTAAAGAAAACACATTCACAAAACAAGACGCATTGCTCCTGCTTCTCGTCTCTTGCCACTGTAAATGAGGAGCAACTCCTTCTGAGTCTAGGCAGGTACAAAGGCGTGAAAATTAAGTGATAAAGAGACAATCCCCATCCTAATGCTTCTGGGTTTTTCCTACATTCTTTCTATGTTAACCAAAACTAATACATTGACATTATCCCCTACGGGGCCATACAAAATTTTTGATTCTCCCCCAAAAATCTGGATCTACTCTCAACAAAAAATCAGCCTTATTTTGAGATAGGCAAAGTCTGTTGTGAAGTTCATGTGAGGGTATTGAAAACAGCAAAGTCCAACAAGATGCCAGTTTGTATTCAGACATTGGCAAATGATAAAAAAGATTTATATCTAATTACTGCACCCTCATAGAGTCACAAACTAGAAACTATTATTCAGTAGCAAACCATTTGCTAAATATGGGTGCTACATATTTTCTGTCAGATAGGATTCCCCCTCCCAACTGACCACTCATGCACTTTTATTTAACTTCCTACTTCCCTAGACTATAAAACAAATCAAGTTAGAGACAGTGTGACTGGGTCATAGTCCACAGAGTCCAGCTTTTACTTTAATAAATAATTTCTTTTTTATGGTGCAATTAGGATGCTGTGTGGTTTTGCTATGAACCTCAAGATTTAGGGTTAGAAATGGGAGATATTAAAAAGTTCTGTGACTTACCCTCCCTACTTCAGAGACCCCAAAGAATCCAACAACAGTGGCTCTGGTGTGGTTGCTGCATATACAGTGTATGTTTTCCTTTTATAATTTTTGTACTGATGTTTTATTCTACAGCTGTTTTTTGCACCAATACTTAGCCTATTTCTGAGACTTCTCAGTATCAGGCTACAGGTTGAACCTCCCTCATCTGGCATCCTCAGGACCTGACTGGTCCTAAACAAGGGGATTTGCCGAACGAGGGAAGGTCCCTCGCAACATGGTGTACCAGACATGAACCCCATCTTGTTCTCCCTCCCCCCCCCAGAGAGCAAGAGAAAGGCCGTCAGCCTTTGATGTCCTGGGAACGCAGGGGTGCTGCTTGTCCCTGACTCTAATAAACAGAAACCAGACAGTAAATGGGCTAGCTGACGACCAGGGGACCTCCTGCTGCCCTGATGGCTAGCACCAGTAATTGACACGCCTGCACTGTCCCAGGAGAGGAATCTTCGCCCATCACATACTAGAAGTGCCCATTGTCTGCATTTTCCCAGGTGTGAATTATGCTTTGCACCCTTCGTGGGAAACTTGGCATTCAAAGCCATTTTCCCTAATTGGCCACTTGAGACCAGGAAGAAGCCTACGTGACCCAAGGGGTATAAAGAGGTGTTTAGTAGCCCACCCCATTTGAGCTCCAATCATCTATACCTGCTGGCAGGTATTGGTTGTCTCCCGAGGTCTGTGGGATGCCCAACCTCGCCCTACTTCTTCCCGAGGGATTGAGAGAAAGACGCTGGCCACGCCAAGTCTGGAACGCAGGGGTGAGAATATATACCTGCTAGGTGTCTTTTGCATGCATTTAATAAGAGCTCAGAGAACCAAAAGGGTTTCATGGTACCTATAAGTGACTTCTTAGTGTAATTTCTGTCCTGTCCTTTGTAGTGGCTGTGTTATCTGTAACACAGTAGTAGCATTTAACAGCTAAGTTTACCCTGTAACAATAAAATAGTAACTGTTTAAGCTGTGACCTGACTCCTTCAGTTGCTGTAACAGAACCAAGCACAATTTTAAAAAGAACTCCAGCTGGTCATAAGGGACAGATATAGGGAGAGCTTGAGCGTTGGATCGTGTCGCTTCCAGGGGACAGATCCGCTGGGGCATCTCTCAGCCTCCCCAGGCTGCCCGCTGCGAAGGGATCGTGTATCCTAGCAGTCAAAGTCTGAGGTGTAAAGCTCTCCCTGTAACTCTTTGGGGCGCCCGTCAGTCTCACCTAGACTGCCCACTGCGACGGGGCCTTGTGTCTCAGCAGTTGAAGACTCGGGTGTAACATACACACATGCACTGCCCTGACCACTGGCTGACACATGGCCCATGTTGCCCTGGCTTGGACTCCAGCTGAGCCCTGCTGCTGCCTGCCTGGCCGTGGCTCCCCAGGCTAGAGCTCCAGTGCTGCCAGGGTTCTGTGGCTGCCGTGGCTTCTGTGGCTGCTGGGGCTGCCAAGGCTCCTTGGCTGCCTGGACTGAAGCTCCACAGCTGATGGGATTCTGTGGCCACTGCCAGCCCCCCACTACTGCCCAGCAGCAGGGGCCAGAATTCCCTGCTGTGCCCCCTCCCCCCCAACACGGGGCTCCTGGCTTAGTCACACCCCATGTCGCCTGCTCCTGCCCTGTGGCCTGACTTCCTTATACCTGGACTCTGTGGTCCAGAAACATCTGTGGTCCGCCGGACCATGGATGTTCCTGGATCACAGAATACCAGTTAAGGGAGGTACAACCTGTACTTAGATATGAAGGTACAAAAACTACATGTATTGATTTAACACAGAATCCAAAGTTTTTTCTGTGAATGTTAACAGTAAAACACCAAAAAATTCAGAGAGATATTTACAATGTACTGGAGCTACTATCAAAATCAAATTTACAGTAGCTGGTGACAAAAAGAAAAGGCACTCAATAGCTAATATAATGCAGCCTAAAACAAGGGGGTGATTTTTTTTCAAACCTTGCCATTGCCAACTAAATTTATAATCATTCTGATGGGTGTTGTTATTCCTTTTCCTATATAAAACATGCCTGGCTGAGAGAAATGGTGTATACACACTTTGAGACTACTGGAACAATTGCTTTTAAAACAAAATCATAAACACAAGGTTCTTCCACCAAAGGGTGAAAAAAAGCATACACTTATATCTCCACTTTTCTCTAGCTTTTGTTGGGCTTGTTATGAGCCTTGCACCATGCCCTAAAAATCCACCAGCTTACACGGTGTCATAAAAGATGAAAGAAACAAATGCCAGAAGAAAACTAGAATGTCTAGCCCCACAGTTCCCCTTTGTTAAGATCTGTACACTGATACCTTAATTTCCCTGGAAAATCTCTTGAGTTGGTTAATTTTAGTATGGCTATGGGATAGCTCCAATAGAAACTATAATTTATTTTCCCCTGTTTAGAAATATTTCATCCTAAGCAGGAACAGTATCATGTGACTCAAATGATCAACCATACAACAGTGAAATACTGTTGTATGAAAGTGCTTGAACAGTTTTGACTAACAGACACAGTTCATGTTAATCTATGTGTAGGTCATTAATTTGCAAACAGAAAGATGGGCTAAGATCTATGAATAAATTATTTGCGGTGAATAATTTTCATAGATTCATAAAAATGTGGGGCTGGGAGGGACCTCAGGTGATCATCAAATCCAGCCCCCTATAATGAGGCAGGACCTGACAGGAATGTGTCCAAAGCTGTTCATAAAAACTTGCAATAATGAAGATTCTTCAACCTCCCTTGGAAGCCTATTCTAAAACTTAGCTACCTTTATATTAGATTTTCCTAATATCTAACCTAAACCTCCTTTGCTGAAGAATAAGCCTATTACATTATGGACATGGAGAACAATTGATCACCATCCTCTTTATAACTGTGATGCTGGGAACCAGGTGCCAGCTCATCCCAAGGCCCATAGACCTTTACTGAACACAGACAAATTTATGTCCGGAAATCAGGCTGGCTCACCATTGTGATAATGTTGGTAGAATAGCCATCACATTTATAAAAGTATGTTTAGGGTGCAGACTTTATGAATTCCTTATAAATTGCTGCATGCTTTAATCTCATTTTAATCACAGAATCATAGAATACTAGGACTGGAAGAGACCTCGAGAGGTCATCGAGTCCAGTCCCCTGCCCTCATGGCAGGACCAAATACTGTCTAGACCATCCCTGATAGACATTTATCTAACCTACTCTAAAATATCTCCACAGATGGAGATTCCACAGCCTCCCTGGGCAATTTATTCCAGTGTTTGATTACCCTGACAGTTAGGAAGTTTTTCCTAATGTCCAACCTAAACCTCTCTTGTTGCAGTTTAAGCCCATTGCTTCTTGTTCTATCCTCAGAGGCCAAGATGAACAAGTTTTCTCCCTCCTCCTTGTGACACCCTTTTAGATACCTGAAAACTGCTATCATATCCCCCCTCAATCTTCTCTTTTCTAAACTAAACAAACCCAATTCTTTCAGCCTTCCTTCATAGGTCATGTTCTCTAGACCTTTAATCATTCTTGTTGCTCTTCTCTGGATCCTCTCCAATTTCTCCACATCCTTCTTGAAATGTGGTGCCCAGACCTGGACACAATACTCCAACTGAGGCCTAACTAGCACAGAGTACAGCGGAAGAATGACTTCTCGTGTCTTGCTCACAACACACCTTTTAATCTGTATACCGTCTTATAAAGATAACATTTAAGTGTTTGCTCTGAAACTGTTAAGCACCAGAGCCAGGACAGAAACATTACCAAGTGTGGAATATTCATTTATCACCGGTGATGTTACCTCCTGTTGAACAAAAGAAGGTCCACAGCTGCTTAATGAGCCCCATCCAGCCAAGGGCTCAATGCTACGACGTACGGGGCTGCTTGGCTAGGGAGGGAAGCCCTCCCTCCCCAAGATTTGTATCAGGAGGCTGCTTGCTGTTCCCTTTTGTCACTCTCAGGGAGCAAGAGAGAAGCTCACAACATAGGTCTCTCACTCCTCTGCTTCCTCCCCTCCCCAGCCAGGAGGAAGAGGCATGCACACATGCTATGTGCTTTCCTCCCGCTCCCTGATGGGAAGGGGCAAGCAGCATCCCCTTATGAATCTCAGGGGTGATTTTCAGCCACTCCTTCACTGCCTAAATGGCTCCAGAAGATTGTTAGGCTCAGAGCTGGAGCAGTCCTCGACGGGTGAGGGAGTATAGCTGTCTGCCATTAGTAGGAAGCCCCACGAGACCAGCTGGGAGCATGCCATGTCTCCTCCTGCAGCCGAGTGCCCCATCTCGATGGCTCTTTCTTACTGTAGTAGTACACCAAGGCTAGGTCTACACCATAGGGTTTTATTGGAAAAAGCTACGCAAATTGCTCTCTGCAATTTGCGTAGCTTTTTCCGATTGTTTTTCTGGAAGATGGGGGCCAAATGGCGGAAAAACCTCCTCTTTTGGAGAAGCCCTTATTCCTCATGAAATGAGGACTACAGGGCACCCCGAAAGAGCACGTTTGCTCTTCCGCAAAAAAAAAAAAAAAAAAAAAAAGCGCGCAGAAGAGCAAACGCGTTCCCTGGACATGGCGGGGTTTTTCCAGGATACTTCTGGTATCCCGAAAAAACCCCGCAATGTAGATATAGCCCAATTTAGTTCCATCTCTCTTTCCCCCTCCCCATCCACACCCGATGCTGAAACTAGGAGTGCTGGAGGTGCTGCTGTATCCCCTGACATATACAGTGTTTAGAGTTTGGTTCGATGACTTTCAGCCCTCCCACTATACAAATTGTTCCAGAACCCATTCACACAGCTCATCCAGAGCACATGAACCATAATTTTGCAGGCACAGCTGAGAGAGCCAGTTTTGAACACTTGGCTCAGTAAAGAAGTTCAAATCTTGAGAAAGTAACCTTGGAAGAAAATCTTTAGTACCCAAATGGGATCACGCTGTAGACCCTTGTTAACCTTCATTGTTATTGCACGAGGAGAAAAGTTCCATAGTTAAAAATCCCAAAACGACAAGGAAAAAAGAAGGATACTGTACCAGAACATTTGAGATACATATCCTCATAACTGCCATAATTGTATTTTTGTCACTGGCTGCTCCAGTGCATGCCTGTACTACACAGAATTAGAAATTCGTGGATTCAGTGCATGGCTTCTCATTTTATGTTATCTTTTAAAAATTTCTTTTCAGAAATGCAGATAGATTTCAAAAGCATAGGATGCCTGAAGAAGAGATCTAGGATTTTCCAATGGGGGGGGGGGAGGGTGGGATGAGTTAGAAACAGAAAGAAGGTTTGCAATGCAGATTAGAAAGCACATTTTATTAGTATTCTAATTGGATTGCTAAGAGAAAAGCCATACTGCTTTGAACCAAACAAACCAATTTTTGCCACAAGAGGTTTTTTAAAACCCTCAAAAATTCAAACTACATATGTCATCAGTAATATTTCTGAAGCAAGAATTAAGATAACTGTGTCATTTATTTGAAAATAACAAAATGTTTTCAGGGAGCTTTTCAAGATAACCAACCCCAAAAGTCACCCTTTCGCTATTAATATAACTACCTTTTTATGTGTATGTTTTCTGTTGCTCCAAGCTCTGCTCAAGCACAGCTGAGAGTCTGGCCTCACCCCTCATCCCTCCTTTTATTTAGATGAACCCTTGAATTCAATAGAAACAGATCTGGACAGCTGAATGCCCTGACCTGCCACTGGAAGCTGTGTAAATATAGGAAGCAAAGCTCACAAGAAGTGAATATATTATATTATACAATACAAAGGCTATTGTACTAAAGCTATCCTTTGCCCTCAGTTTTCCAGTACCGCTTCTCTCTTTCATGTTTTAGATTAAGCCCTTCAAAGCAAGAACTTTTCTCCACTTGATGTCTTTAGAACAGTCGTTCTTTGAAAGTACAACCAACAAATAAATAAATCATGGGTGCTTCAGGAAGGACTTCATGGGGACAGAGTAAGATGGCTGCATAAGAAGGAAGTTCAGACGGGAAGAGACTGCATGGGGGGCTACACAGGAAGGGAAGAGGCTGCAGGAGTGGGGTACAAGAAGGGGTTTGTGATGGGGTTCAACTTACCACTAGGGCTACCTCCTGGTTAGGTCACAGGGTCCCAGCTCTTCCCCAACTCTGTCATTCCTTGCCCTCAACCATTCCTGCTCTGTGACGGTGCCTTTTCTGATAGGTAGTGACTCAGCCTTCCGTCCAGGTCAGCAATTGGGTCCAATCTCTTCCAGGGCAACAGAATCCACCAAATTATACCAACATCCACACAAAAAGTGTCTATAGCCCAAATCCAGGCACCTGTGGGCACTGCAGCCTTATCTCAAGGCTTACAATGTCTTGGTCTCCTCTACTCTGCATAGGGGGAAGGAAGGAGTTTCTTCTTGCTTCGTAAGATGATGGTTAGTAAAGGAGCCCAGGCCCTCCCACTCTACCAGGCTCCACCCACGGCCCTACAAGTGGCAGCAATCATGAGCACCCAGCTGCACTCCAAGGCTGTGTTTCAGGGCTACTTCCTACCATTTACTTGCCCAGTTTGAACACTTGTCTCAGTAAAGAAGGGTATGGTCCCAGTCTCTCAAAAAATCCAACAGAAGCATCCCCTAATCCTTAAAAAAAAAAATCTAGGCCCTCCTCTGCAGTGAGGACCTGCGTAGCTGCCACTCATGGACCTCCTACAGTAAGGATTCCCCAGTATATCGTTAGTCAGGAGTTCTCATGATAGATCCATCTCCCTATCCTATCTTCTATTTGCCCCCTTACCTAGGGTGTCTGACTCTCTTTCAAACTCCTCTTCTGGCTGCAGAAGCCTTTGCAGAGGCAGTGGGGTATGTGGGCTCAGAACTGCTTCTTAATCCCTTCTATCCAGGGTGGGATTAATGTAGTTTATCACAGGGATGAATATGCAATGTTCAGAAGAAAACATCATATATTTCTTTTAAAAAAAATGTATTGAAATGGCCCATGGGTGGAAGGATAAGGGTTTTTTAACCAGAGTATTTCAATTATAGAGGATCTACAAAAGATGAGCTAAATTAGAGTTCAAGTATTCTGGATGTTTTTCCAAACCCAACGGCCACCAAACAAAATGTGCCTTTAGAAGACTGTGAAAGAGGACATTTATTAAAAAGGAAGAGAGTACCTTGTAGTAAGCTTTAAAGATATTCCCAGATCCATTTATGCACTTGCCAACATAGACACCAGTTTTGACACGTTGGCGACAACTTAAAGCCTCTTTTCTTAATATTCCTTCTATGGTTCAGGAGCCCTAGTGCATGGTTTCCCAAACCCAATTAGAGAGATGCACAGAAACAGTACTGCAACTTAGGAGGCTCTTCAAAGATCTGTGTGTGGAAAGGACACCTGACACACAGAAAAGGAGCTTAGTTTTATCCCTTTCCCTAGTCCTTATACAAGGTTCAATATGGATACATAGAACCAACCAGGACAAGAAGTAGGCAATGGCTGACCTCAGAAGAATGGGATTGAACATTACTCTCTCTCCAGTATTAAACACAGCAAAGGGGCTGTATTTCAAATTCCCTCCCTCCACACCAACCCAACCCCTTTAAGGTAAAGGTCTCTCTCAAATTTCCAGGTAGGGCCATGACAACATAATTTCAATGGAGCCCCACTGCTAGGGAGAGGAGCCTGCCACGAAAACAGAAGCAGAACAGAGCCTCTAACAGGTTCTATTTGGATCCTGAGGGATCAGAGGCATTTGTAAGTGGGCCCCCACAATTACTGAGAAAATTTCACATACCAAAACCTGCTCTTTAGTATCTTCCCATGGGAAAACCCATCTTTTAAACTGGTCTGGTGAATGACTTGATCAGCAAGGGAAATGTGTATTTGGAAAAGCACGCTGAAACCATCTGCCAGGGGAAGCTTGCTTTTTAATTCCTGCAAGCCCATTTACATGCAGTGTTTAGTACAGAATAGTCTTTACACAGTGTGATAGTTCTCTCCCCCATGCATTATGAAATTGGTTTATGAATACAAATATGCATAACTCAAAGATGCTTTGGACAAAATATCTCATGTAACCTACCAATTTTAATATTACAGTCTGTTGGATCTGCATATCTCATTTTGGTGCATGTATCATTCTTGTATGTAAAGTCAGAAATATGAAGTATGAGATTGTTCATGATTTTAAATGTGCTAATGAGAGCCATCAGTGGTGCTCTGGAAGCCTTAATGATGGGTGATCAACTTAATGATTTTAAGAACAGCCTTGTTTGTCCTTTAAATCTATTCCAGGGGTGAGGAACTTATGCTGGGCTGGGGGCCAGTGATCCACAGAAAAATCAATTGGGAACTGCACACAAGTGAGAAGCAAAAAAACTAACAAACCCTCCCAGATGTGGCCCCTGACTAAAAAGCAGAAAGACACTCCCCACATTCCCCTCACACACCAGAGCCAAGGGGGGCCCCCCGGCTAATAGATTTTGTGTGCTCCAGCCCCATGGTGGAGCAAGGGATCTGGAGCACCAGCATGGGCTCCCCAATGCTGGTAGGGAGCCCTGAGCCTTGGGGGCTGGATCCAGGCAAGCTGGGGGCTGCATCCAGCCCCAGGGCCTCAGGTTCCACCTCCCCAAAGCAATGGCTGGTCCCTGAAATACATGTGACCATCCCACCTTGTACTGGGATGCCAGTTTGACCAGGTAATTTTCCATGGAAGAGGGGATGTAGAACAAAAGATTCCTGCTCAAAATTGTATGTAAACAATGGGAAGCTATCAGTTCTTTTGTCTTCAGCTGACTGGGGAACAAGGACAAGTAGAAACCCAAGTCAAAGTAAAAGATCATATTTGACTTGAAGACTTACCTGAAATATGAACAGCTTTTAGGATAAGGAATTGTTTATGATAAGTTTTAGAGTATTAGAACACGCTATGCATTTTTTTCATTTTAATTTTATAACTTACTTTGATCTGTCTGTTTTCACTTGCAACCACTTAAATCCTACTGTTTGAATTTAATAAAAACACTTTTGATTACTATCAAGCCCTGGATAATTGTTTCCTGAGTGGGGGACAATCAGCGTGCACATCCCTCTTTCATTGGTAAAGGGGGCTTGAACTTTCATTGTGTAAAACTCTTACACAGAGAAATATAGATTTATTTGGGGGTTTTATTCCTTTGTGGGGTTAGTTTTCTGTGTGCTGTGCTCTAGAACTGCATTCTCCCAGAGCTGAAGTGATTTAATGTGTCTGCATTGCTCTTGGGTGGGCGATTACCCCAACTCTGTGTCTTGTCTGGGGGAGACCAGAGAATCTGGCCTATCAGAACAGGGTGATGGGGAGCCCCAGAGACCAGGAAGGCAAGTGTCAGTGGCATAATCAGCACAGCAGGGAACAGTCTTCAAGAGGTCTTCTGTGGTCACATCCTATCAGAGATGGTTTGGTTTTGGTAAGGGTAAAGGAAAACAGAAGTAACATTTATTTTGTCTCTTATATCCCATGAGAGGCAAGAACCTGCTCCAGCTACAGCCTCCCCCTACTAAAAAAAAAACCCACCACATAATTTGAGAAACACTTCTTTATAGCTGTTAATAAGCTCTCCCTTCCCCCAAATTAGCCCCTTCCCTCTGAGTCAATAAACTATGCGAAAAATCTGTCTAGGATTAAGTGTTCGGAAACTTCACCACAATGTCCGTAACGTCATTTTCCTCTGACTCCTTCAGTAACCCAGTGTAACTGACTGGGCAGCTGGCTACCGTGTGGACAATCAGAAAAGAAAGATACCACAAGCAGCCATAAGGAATTCTAAAACCATTTTGCAGCACCTCAAATTCTTCTTAGACTCTAACCTTCAGCACTTATATATTGAGGGGATAGCTATTTCAAAGGCAGCTAAGATAGATACATGAACAGATAAGTGGTCATATAAAGAAGAAATTGTTCAGTTATGTTTTGCTTCAGTAGTTTCTATGCTGTTACTAGCCGAGAGAGCAGGATTAATGCTGTGGAGCTCATGTGAATGTTGCATATTTCAATGGAACTCAACCATGATGAGTTCCATCCATGAGTTTGCACAAATCAGCATGATTTGCTTCCCTCAGCTAGAGGAAGTCTGTTTCTCTCCTTAGCCTTTTTTTGCTGAGCACATTTCTTTTTCTCAGTTTATTCAGGAGCATCTGCAGTGTTCATAGATTCCCTCTGATAAAGTGAGCATCCCTTGGGTTTCCATTCAGCAAGTTTCTGTATTTTAGACTTGCCTATATTCTGTCAGCAAGGACTGCAATAGTAGCCGCTGGAGAATTGGATGGTTATGACAGGATTTGATAGGAAGAGTGCAGGCAAGTTTGAACTCAGTGGTTTACATGCCAATTAGATGATTGCTTCACTTCTATACAATAAATGTTTGTATGGCTCTTTCATTCAGTGCCTTATGCTATTCTAGCATCCTATCTTCCACTGTTAACAGGATGTCTGCTTGTTTTATTCTGCCCTGGATGGTAAATACTTGCTTTCCTTTTTCCTCCATTGAACCATGTCTGAGAGACTAGCAAAACTGCTTTACATCCTTTCAGAAAAATGCTTACAAGAGGAGACTGTGCAGTCACTCACATATGGTATAAAGGTCCCAGGACAATGTGCTAATTCCCCAACTGGAACAATAATACAAGAGCAGTGACATGGTGGTAGACTATAAAAATATTCTTTTCTTACTGGAAGTTTTTCCTCTCAGGTCTTTACATTCAGTGCGTGATTGCAAGAGCTGTGTACATACATTTCAGCTCTCCCTCGATGCATCCAGACAGCTCTAGGCAACAGAATCTTGCTCTGCCAATCCAAATCACCAGAGTCCCTATTGAACATAACCATGAAAATATGACCACATATGGCAGGGTAGGGATTGGAGGGACAGCAAAAGAGAATATACACCAGTCCTGTAGCCACACTTTAGTCAGCACATGAATATGAGGGATGGAAGAACAAGTGATACTGGCCCTCCCAGCATTACATCTATAGGAACAGCAGTGTTGTATTCCTACTCAGTTCCGAGCTAGTTGGTTCCCCATCCTTCCCAGTAGCCCTACACACGTGGAAGTATCTGTAGCTCACAAGAAAGCCTATGTTAATTCCCATGTTTTCCTTCTCTTCAGCAGTGAAATCTCTTGGCCTTTGCTGGAAACATATCCTCTCCTGTCCCTGCAAAGTTTCTGTCTGTCTCTTTGCCCATTAGCTACTACTTCCTTCACTCCTATTAGTATTGGTGCTCTCCTTTCCAAATCAGTTTTAAGAAGAGGGGTAAAGTGCTCAGATACTCTGCTGATGGGTAGCAATATAAAAATGTCAAATAGAACTCCTCAGAGTAGTGATGGCTGAACAGGAAGGTGCAGTGCAGCCTTGCAGGGAGAACATTGAATTTAGCAGAATAGGAATTATCATACAGGGTCAGACCTGAGATCCATCCAAACTCAGCGTCCTATCTGTCAGTTACCTACCCCAAGTGCTTCAAAGAAAATGGCAAGAATCCCTCAGCAGGTAGAGCGGGAGCAATCCGAGCCCCATAATAGATCTTCTCCTAATCCTTTAAAGATAAAGATGGTCTTAAATCCTGAAAAATGTGATTTAATGTCACTTCCAAAATGGTGTAAACACAATCTATTATAACTCTGGATATTCTCATTATCCACATACATTTCCAATCCCTTTTATAAACCAATTTCTTGGACTCAACAACATTCAGCTATAATGAGCTCTGTAGGGTCATGCTTTGATTTTATCTGGTATTCTCTTACCAACAGTAGTAATGATAAAGCCACTGTACTTTCATCTCTTTTCCTTTTTAAAAATGTTTGCTAGCATTATCTGGAAAAATCCATAGTTATAACTTCATGCTATACGAAAATGGAACCCTTAAATATAATGCTTCCCCCAAATGGGAGTAATTTAACAACAGAGTGATCTTACTACTTATTTCTGAAGTCCTTTTCTTCAAATTATGCTAGTCTTCTTTCCAAGTTTTTTTTTCCTGGTATTTATTGAGCAATGCTGTTGGCTTCTGTTTTTGTAAGATTTGTTTATTTTTAAATTATTGTACCAGAACCTTTGGCAGTTTAATATGAATACTTTATCACATAAATATATTCCATTTGTTTGCAATAAATTGTATTTTCTGTTAAAAAATGAATTTGATTAGATATTTTTAAACTGAAAATAAGAATTAACCAAATTCCCTTGCTAAAAAAAAAAAAAAAAACCTATGTGTACACACACACATGCACACATAAAATCAACCCTTCTGGCAAAGAGCATTTATTGTTCATATGCAAAAGGCATTCTATACCCTCATCTGACCTGGATACGGAAAACTCTGTGCCTTGCTTGCAGATTTCACTTTCTCCAGTCTGTCATTTTCTCCAGACTCTTATTATCTGTGATATGAAATGCTGTGCACTGATAGATATTGGCAGGTCCTGATTAAAATTCATTTCACATAGCTTGCTGTTACTTCAAAGGAACAAAGGTCTTTTTTCTGCAGTCTTAAGAACTGAAAATCCAAGTTATCTTTGAGGTTTTAAGCATGAAAACTGGGTCTTTGATTGATAAGCAACATCTGATGTTTCCTCTCTTCTCAGCTCAACAACTGGCCACTATTGAGAATCTACAAAAACTGATTTTTGGTTTTGTCATCTTTGGGTGCTGCTGACAGCTAACAAACTGCTATTTGACAAGCAATAGTTACCCTTATCCAATTCCTGAAACAGAAGGAAAAGAAAGGTACCATAGCCTCAAACAGAGAGAGTTTATTTGCAGACTAGCTCAGTTTCTTTCATCTCAAGGGAGCCTGCCTCATTTTGATGCAGTTTCCTTCTTTGTCATTCATTGTATGATACTTCAACACTATCCCTTCTACCCTTACTCATCAACTCCATGTGTATTTCCAATCATTCCCTATTCCCCCTGCCTGTCTAACAACAATTCCAAACCAATTCTGCATTGCAGGAGGCTGGCACTTAAATAAAAGTGGAAAATTGGTGAAACATTTGACAATTGCAACTTGAAGTGATCTATTTAAAACAATCCAAGTTATGTTTTTCATACATGACAATCTTTCTTTCTTGCATTTCCCCTTGGATTTCAAAGCAATGAAATGCAGGCCAAGCATTTTAAAGGTTAGCGCCTATATGTAGACACCTAAATCCATATGTAAATGATTAACTAAAAGACTCATGTTTGTCCAGTAATATCAAGCACCTCCAGTTCCCAGGGAGGTCAACGAGAGTTATAGGTAGCTCAAAAGAATATAACAGCAGCCATATTTGGTCGGACCAAAGGTCCATCTAGCCCAGTAGCCTATCTTCCAACAGTGGCCAATGCCAGATGCCCAGAGGAAATGAACAGAACAGGTAATCATTAAATGATCCACCCCCTATTGCCCATTTGCGGCTTTGGACAAACAGAGGCTAGAGACGCCATCCCTGCCCATCCTGGCTAATAGTCTTTAATGAACCTATCCTCCATGAATTTATCTAGCTCTATTCTGAACTCTGTTAAAGTCCTAGCCTTCACCACATCCTCTGGCAAAGAGTTACATGAACTGAGTATGCACTGCATGAAGTACTTCTTTTTGACTGTTTTAAATATGCTACCTTTTAATTTCATTTGGTGACCATTAACTCTTGTGTGATGGGAACAACTAAATAATTTTTCTTTGTTTACTTTCTCCATGCCAATCATAATTTTACAGACCTCTATCATATCCCTTCTTAGTCTTCTTTTTTTCTTATTCATTTCGCCTCATATGGCAGCCATTCCATACCCTTAATAATTTTTATTGCTCTTTTCTGAACTTTTTCCAATGCCAAGATATCTTTTTTGAGATGAGGTGACCACATCAACTCAGTACCTCAATTTAAAAAAATACCAAAAAACAAAAGCATGTTACTTATTTTAGGTGCTAAAGTGTAGATTTAGCTATGTGGCAAAATTTCTGTCCCAAGTGACTTGCCTTAGCTAACTCACTAATTCAGTGACAGAACCTCGATCTTCTAACTAGCCCTCTATGCCCCCCTCCAAAAGGCCACCTTCATTTTTCAGGCAAAGTGAGATACATGGGGGCCCTCAGCTAAATCCCTCCACTTCTTTTGACAAGCTCTCCTCCAGGGTATGTCTATACTGCAGAGTTTTTTCAGAAAAACGTCTGTTTTTCTGAAAAAAAGCTTCACTTACGTCCACACTGCAATCACGTTCTTTAAAAAAAAAAAATTGAAAGAACAGAGGGTTTTCTCTGACATTTGTAAACCTCTTTCTACGAGGAAGAAGACTTTTTCCGAAAAGAGCTCTTTTGGAAAAAGGCGAGTGTGGACGAGGAAGAGGGAGTTCTTTTGCCAGAAGAGGAAAGAGGAAAAAGCACAGGTGGCCACTCTGCCCATAGTAATCACAGCTTAAATGCGAGATAGGGTCCACACTGAATGGACGCTATCTTTCAAAAAAGCAGATCACTTTTTTCCATGTGCTTTTGCTGTGTAGATGCTCTCTTCCGGAAGAAGATTTTTCGGAAGATCTCTTCCGGAAAAGCTTCTCCCGAAAGAAGCCTGCAGTCTAGAAATAGCCCCAAGCAACTAGAACTCTGCTACTGAGGGTCAGCATTCCATGTACTTGACAGCCATGGGGAAAATATCCATTTTTAAAGAGAAGTGTACAATGATTTCCATGAACCCAAATCTGCATTTTTTTGGTAAAAGAATGTTTCACGGAGCTTCAATCAGTTCTACTTTTATCAATAAAACTCGATCGGACTCACAACCAGGTATAGAACACATGTAACTTTAAAGGGATGAAGAAACAACCAAAAAGTGAGATAATTAGACACAAGAAAGAAAAATCTTAGGGTGATTTTCTTATTCATGTTACTGTGTTGATGATGTTCAATTTGTAATGTGCTTTGAGTGCTATAGAAGAAAGAAGATTGATTCCTTGAACCAAGCAACATACAAGTGATGTATGTAATGTTCTTCTAGGTTATTATTTTTCTCTGGCAGGCAGACAACTTTTAAAAATATGGTGATAAAAGCATCCCATCATACAACAGGACATTAATTTTTTAAAGGGGATTTTCTCACCTTGTCTGCCAGGAAAATTGGCTGTACATTCCATGTACCAGAGTTCAAGGACTTTGGGGGAGGGTCAGTCAAAATTTGCCAGAGGAGTTAGCTGGGAGCAAGACTCAAAAATCACAGACAAGCAGGGATATAATTTTTAAAAGTAGCCTAGAAACAGAAATTTGTCACTGAGAGATATGGTCTATTCCCAGTTCCCTACCATCAGATTGAAAGTATGTGCATAGATCTCTTCTAGTCTGGCACTGGCAGCACTCTGACTGAAGACCCTGCGAACATAAGTGCTGGAACTAGGTATGCAGGGTGGAGGTGGGGGTGGGGATGCTGCAACACCCCATGGCTTGAAATGGTTTCCATTGTAGAGGGGGTTTACAGTCTGGGTCAATGGCTCTCTGCACCCCCACTGTACAAACTGTTCCAGTGCTCCTGCCTGCTAATAATGTAAACAACAGCTTAAGTTTTAACTGCTTGTCTATCCTTTGCATATGTAGTGGTAAATACCATTGCCTGCAGTGAAGATTCTACCTTTGCTTTCACATAGATTATGCAAAATGCAGCTGGCAGAAAGTATAATTGCTACATTAGTCACTGAACAGGTGTTGAGAGCCAATAGACTTCTCCATCTTAATTTCAATAACCCTATGCCTACTGAGTATATAGCTGAATCAGTACTGTTCTGTCTTTATGGTATCTGCAACAACCTAAAATCACAGAGGGGAATGGAGAAACCATTCACGTCATTGTGATGCAATTGAAATATAATTCCACTTTGCCTACTTGTTAAAAGAATTTAAAAAAAACCCTCTGGCATCATTTTTACTCAGGCCCCCTGTGTTCACACCAAGGACCTGCCACAGTGATCCACAGACCACTGGGGATTTCCCGAGTAGTACCCATCTCTATTAATGCAGTCCTGTATGTTTGAAGCTATAGAGGTGTAGGGTGTTCAGAATGGGCACATGAATTTCATCAACAGTTCATGCACAGTTCAGTAAGTGTAATTATTTAAAATGCTCCATGAACTGAGGCAAACTGGTCATCTTGATCACATGTCCCTGCAACATAAGATGCAAATGCCATTCAGCACCTACCATAGACCTCTCAGCCCCAGACTGGTACCCAACTGACCCATCACACTTTGAGCCAGCCAACTTCCATGGGATAATCACTATTTAGTCTCTTTTGCCGCAGTGAAAGGAGCTCTCATCCTTGTGGTCAGGTACAACTTCAGAGAGCAGTGCCAACAACCAAGAAACACAAAGGGAAGTCCAACTATGATAGCAAAACTCCATCTAAACACATCACAACTAACATGGGAACACTGCATCTCTGATGTTTAAAAAGGGTGGAATCCTATTGGTCCAGGTATTAACAATCCCATTCTCTAACAGCTCCAGAATCTGAGGAGACCCAATTCCTGAAGTATTCCTGTTTCTACACATGAGAGTGTGGCAGGGAGCAGCACCGGATTGGACCACAGAAACAGCTGTGCATCCCTGCCATCACCATTGAGCTATTTGTTACAAGTCACATTTGTTAACCCAAAACAGAGCTAACTATATAATATTTCACAAGATCATTCACAAACTGTTCCTTTCAACTATTCAGTGATCATTATTTGTGAGAAGTTACCCCCACTTGGATGGCAAACATTAACTGTCAGTTTGTTGTCTTTCCCTGTTCTATCAACCATGCCCCCCCCCTTTTGTCCTCATCCCTTTTCAGAGTCTTTTAGCACATTGAAGACAGCAAGGTCCTTGCCCTTCTGTAAAAGAGGAGACATCTTCCCCCTACTCTTAGTTGCTGCCTTCTTTAGACCCAGATTTACTTGTGAAGATAACTGACTGGTGGTAAGCAGCGGATTATGCCTGCAGCAAAGGTTTAAGACCAATCTGATCACCAAATTATGCTGCTGAGATTTAAATTAATGTCCATACTAATCTTCAGTTGAGATGAGCCATTCACTATAGTTTCATTTTCTGCATTTTACTTGCCAGAGTAACCACAGTAATATGGGTCAGTAGTTATGCCACATCTAACATCAAACAAATAAAACACCATGTAACTCTGAGTTGCTTATTTACCATCTGTCACTTGAAAAGCTCTTATCTGAACTTGGCTGCTGTCAGCTTCTTAAAGAGATACATTTTTATAAATCATTTTCTGAAATAGCATAAAATAAGATTAATGCAGGACTTTTGTTGTTATATGATATGAAATAGTATAATTAAACATAATATATTTAATAAGGTATGATTGCCAGACATTTTATGACCCAACCCATCTAAGAGCACAACTTGAAACAAAAAGTTTATCACTTAAGTTAGTTAGAATTCAGTGCACCACAATTTATTAAATACTTGGAACTAAACAAATAGCACATACTTAAACATGCTTACAAAATTACGGGGCTCTATAAAAAGCCACTTAGGCAGCAGCATCCGCCACGATGAAGGCACCAAGAACGACATCCAGGGCAGACTAAGTAAAGCCAGAAATGTCCTCAGGAGTATGAACAATGTATGGAGATCTACACAGTACAAGTGTCCACATCAAGCTTAAGCTGTACCAGAGCTGTGTTATATCACCACTACTGTATGGCTCAGAGTGCTGGCGGATGACAGAGCGCGACCGTGCCAAGCTCTCATGCTTTCACGCCACCAGCCTTCGTAAGATACTTCGCATCTTTTGGCCGAAAACAATCTCCAACCACGACCTGCTCCTGCAATACCACCAGGAGGACATGACCACTATCATTATGCGAAGACGCTGGAGATGGATAGGGCATGTGATGAGAAGGGAGGCAGACACCATCGTAAAGATAGCACTTCACTGGATGCCTGAAGGATGACGGAGGCCCAAGACAACATGGCGGCGTACTGTTGAGGCAGACATGAAGAGAATGAATTACAACTGGGACACACTGGAGAAAATGACCAAAGACAAACAAAAATAGAGAACCTTCGTTGCTGCCCTACACGCCAGTGGGTGTAATAGGCACTAACTAACTATAAAAAGCCATGATATCCATCTAGAAGCCATAAAAAAATCAGAGCTGTTTGACACTGTGGAGAAATAGGAATTTGCATTTTATAATTTCAAAACTTGTTGTCAGACAATTTATGTTAATTTAGATGTCACTCATCACAGCTAACCATAATTCCTCATGGTATGACCAAGTAAGATATATCCTTCTCTGCTGATATTACTTATTTCATTTTGTCTCCTATAAATGGTTTGTGGCTATGTTTTGAATTTTGGTATGGGTGCATTTCCAGAAGCTTAAAGTAGTAGTACATGCAGCAGAACAGACATTGTGATATCTTAGGAAGCAGGAGAACATAGAATCAGAAAAAAGGTTACTGGGCTCTTAGAGGACAGGGGTTAATTAGAGGTAAATAACAGCATATAATCCTGAGAGCCAGAAGTGATGGCTGTAAATAAACTTCATGGGGTCACAGAAAACTTGCCACACCCATGATAAGTGGACATCCAGCTAACTAAAATCATGCAGGACCATGGATGTTGCTGTACTTGCTTCTGGACTTGGTGGAATCAGGATAATCAATAGGACAGAGTAATATCAGGGTACAAAATATATCAGAAGAACAGAACAGGTCACACTGGTGGGGGAGTGGCACTATATGTGAAAGAAAGCATAGAATCAAGAGAACTAAAAATCTTGAATGAACCAAACTGTTCAATAGACTCTTTATAGATGCTAATTCCATGCTCTAATAATATGACTATTGTAGTAGGAATATATTACCGACTACCTGACCAGGATAGTGATAGTAACTATGAAATGTTAACATGAAATGTTAAATGAGATTAGAGAGGCTATTTTAAAAAACTTCAATAATAATGGCGGATTTCCAACTATCCACATATTGACCGAGTATACATCACCTCTGGACGGGATGCAGAGAGAAAGTTTCTTGACACCATAAATGACTGCTTCTTGGATCAGCTGGTTCTGGGACCCACAAAATGATAGGCAATTTTTGATTTAGTACTGAATAGAGCACAAGATCTGGTCCAAGACGTGACAAGATCTGGACCACTTGGAAATAGTGACCATAATATAATAAAATTTAACATTCCTGTTGTGGAAGAAACACCACAGTAGTCCAACACTATGGCATTTAATTTCAGAAAGGAGAACTACACAAAAATTAGGAGGTTAGTTAAATAGAAATTAAAATATACAGTGCCAAAAATAAAATTCCTACAAGCTCCATGGAAATTTTTCAAAGACACCACAATAGAGGTTCAACTTAAATGTATACCCCCCAATTAAAAAACACAGTAAGGGTACGTCTACGCTGCATGGCTATTTCAGGATACCAGAGGTATCCCAAAATAGCTACCCCATGTCTACACAAGCCACCTGTTATTTCGAAATATTTTTTGAAATAACAGGCATGCTATTTCACCTTCCCGGTAAACTTCATTGCACAAGGGTTAAGAAATGGTTCAAAATAGCATGTTATTTCAAAATTTGGTGCTGTGTAGATGTGCCACATTTCAAAATAAGCTATTTTGAAATAGTTTAGAAATAAGATACGCAATTTGCATAGTGCACATTGCGTATCTTATTTTGAGTTTAGGGTGCTGTGTAGACACATCCTAAGAGAACCAAAAAAGTGCCGCTGTGGCTTAACAACCAAGTAAAAGAAGCAGTGAAAGATAAAAGGCATAATTTTAAAAGAAATTAAATCCTAGTGAGGAAAATAGAAAGGAGCATAAACTCTGTCATATGAAGCGTAAAAATATACTAAGAAAAGCCAAAAAGGAGTTTGAAGAACAGCTAGCCAAAAACTCAAAAAGCAATTTTGAAAAAATTAAAAAACCAAAAAAACTCAAAACCTTTTTTTAAAATACATCAGAAGCAGGAAACTTACTTAACAACCAGTGGGGCCAATGGGCAACTGAGATGCTAAAGGAGCGCTCAAAGACAATAAGGTCATTGCAGAGAAACTAAATGAATTCTTTGCATTAGTCTTCATGGCTGAGGATGTTAGGAAGATTCCCAAACTTGAACCATTCTTTTTGGGTTACAAATCTGAGGATTTGTCCCAGACTGAGGTGACATTAAAGGAGGTTTTGGAACAAACTGATAAACTTAACAGTAACAAGTCTCTGAGACCAGATGGCATTCACGCAAGAGTTCTGAAATTAGTGAAACTATACTAAAGAACAGTCAGACACTAAGGGCTCATCTAGACTATGTGGAAGATTCCAAAGAGGATATGCAAATTCCACGGGAATTCCGATCTCACATTCAAAAGCAGATCTCCCCTTTTTCGAAAAGCTGCTTTTCCTCAAAAAATGAGGTTTACACAGCTTTTCGAAAAAGGGGGATTGCCAAAAAACGCATCTTGACTACTTTCATTTTCAAAAGCTCTGCTTTCGAAAGTGAGTTGGGAAGAAGATACGCAAATTCCCATGGAATTTGCATATCCTCCTTCTAATCTTCCACGTAGTCTAGATGAGCCCTTAGATGAACATAATTTATTGGGGGAAAATCAACATGGTTTCTGTAAAGGGAAATCACGCCTTACTAATCCACTAGATTAGTGGGCATCTCTGACAGGGTGCGGTCACAGATAACCCCTTGTGGGTGACTCCCGAGGTGCTGACATGGCCACTGCCACTCGTCTTCCCACTTCCTGGGGCTCCTCACCACCTGGTCCTGCTGGGCCAGCTCCGCTGGTCTCCCCCAGCCAAGGCCCCGAGCTGAGATCCCTGCCCCCACCGAGAAGCAGTACAGACACTGAACCTCTTCAGGTCCAAGGAGAGTGCAGTTTAGGGCCCAGCTTCCTGAGATGCCACTGCCCAAATGGGATCAAACCCCAAAGAATGAGAGGGTAAAGCCACCTTTAACAATGAAAGGGGGAATGTACACACTGGTTGCCCCTCCCTCCCCAAGGAAACAACTACTTCAATTATTTACACTGTGTTTGATAGAAAATAAAAATGATTGTATTAAACAGAAGCAGTAGGATTTAAGTAGTAATAAGTGAGAAAAGGCAGAGCAAAATAGGTTACAAATCAAAAGAAACAAAAATGCTTGGTTAATTCTACACTAAAACCTCAGTACAAATGCTTCACACTCACCCTAAAACCTCTTTTCCAACTCCACTCCAAACCAGGGCTGTCTTCCCACCTTGGTGTCTTCGGCTTCTTCCTTCAGGTGCAGCCCAGCCAAAAGACCAAAGCCTCTGCTCTCCTATTCTTTTTGTTTAAGAATTGAGCCCACTCTGTACCAACCACTGCTCAGACTTAAGGACAAAAGAGATAGTTTAACAGTTGCTCATCAAGTTTTTGAAGGTAATACCCTTCATGTCTCTCATTCACACATTTGAAACCCATAAAGTATTTCCCACTCCATATGTCTAATTTTACACCCAAAAATGATACTTACATCAAAGTAAGATAAACAGAACCAGCAGATTGTGACATGAAGATTGATGGGTTACACGAAATAATTCGCTCAAAGCACCTTTGAGTAACTTAAATTCATATCCATAAGTCCATTTCATAAAGCATGGGGGGAGGGCGGTCCGTCACAGCGTCAATAAGCAGGTGAACAAGTGGGATCCAGTGGATATAGTGTACTTAGATTTCCAGAAAGCCTTTGACAAGGTCCCTCACCAAAGGCTCCTAAGTAAGTTATCATGGGATAAGAGGGAAGGCCCTCTCACAGATTGATAACTGGTTAAAAGACGGGAAATGAAGGGTAAGAACAAATGGTCAGTTTTCAGAAAGAAGAGAGGTAACTAGTGTTGTCCCACAGGGATCCATACTGGGACCAATCCTATTCAACATATTCACATATGATCTGGAGAAAGGGGTAAACAGTGAAGTGGCAACATTTGCACGTGATACCAAACTGCTCAAGATAGTTAAGTCCAAAACAGGCTGTGAAGAGCTTCAGAAGAATCTCACAAAACTAGGTGACTGGGCAACAAAATGGCAAAGGAATTTTAATGTTGATAAATTCTAAGTAATGCATATTGGAAAACATAATCCCAGCTATATATACAAAATGATGGGGACTAAATTAGCTAATGCCACTCGAGAGAGAGATCTTGGAGTCATTGTGGATAGTTCTCTGAAATCATCCACTCAATATGCAGCATTAGTCAAAAAAGCAAACAGAATGTTAGGAATCAAAGAAAAGGGGATAGAGATAAGATAGAGAATATCTTATTGCCTCTGTATAAATCCACAGTACATCCACATCTTGAATACTGTACTCAGATGTGGTTGCATCATCTCAAAAAAAGATATCTTGGCACTGGAAAAAGTTCAGAAAAAGGGGTTTGGAATGGCTGCCATATGAAGGGAGATTAAAAAGACTGGGACTTTCAGTTTATAAAAGGGGAGATTAAAGGAGGATATGATAGAGGTCTATAAAATCATGACTTGTGTGAAGAAAGTGAATAAGGAAAAGTTATTTACTTGTTCCCAAAACAAGATCTAGGAGTCATCATATGAAATTAATGGATAGAAGGTTTAAAACAAACAGAAGGAAATATTTCTTCATGAAAAGCATAGTCAATCCGTGGAACTCCTTGCCAGAGGATGTTATGAAGACTAGGATTTTAACAGGGTTCAAAAAAGAGCTAGATAACTTCATGGAGGTTAGGTCCATCGATGCTTATTAGCCAGCATGGGTAGGAATGAGGTCCCTAGCCTCTGTTTGTCAGAGGCTGGGAATGAGTGACAGGGGAGGGATCATTTGATAATTACCTGTTCTCTGGGGCATCTGGCATTGGCAAGTGTTTAAAGATAGGATACTGGGCTGGATGGATCTTTAGTCTGACCCAGTATGGCTGTTCTTAAGGATATATGAGCATGTTATCAGTATGCTTTCTTCAGCTCCAGCTCTGTACTGGTATGCCTGGAGCAGTGCCCCTAGTGAACCTTCCAAGAGCCTAGATGCAAGTGGCCAGGGGAAAAAAGTCTCTACCTTTGGTGTCCATTGATGCAAACTTTGGCCCACCAGCCTATTCCTCTTCCGGGGGGTTCAGGGATGTCAGCCCCAGAAATGTGTTATAACAAATGCAACTCAATCCTGGACCATCATGCAATCTTCCAGGGGATAGGGGAAGGAAGGGGCATTCCCCACCCAGTCTGATCTGAACATTGCTTCATCCTCGGTGTGTGTCTGTTCCTCCCCGGTGGCTGTTTCTGGCTAGTAGGACTGTCTCCACAACAAGTGAAGCTTCCCTCAGGCAAGCAGACATACAGAGATCTATCCTATTTCTTCATCACTCAGCTGAGAACTGAGCCAGACTGTCCCTTTTTAATCTTCCTTCAGGCTTGGCATTGGCTGCAGGTATGGCAGGACAGGGCTAGCTGAGCGTCTTCTTACCCTCTTCTCTGCTGGTATGGACCTCTCTGCCCCCATCACAAGCCCATATCTTGTACACTGAATCAGTTTTAATGTTTACTAATTCTACATAATCACGTATTAGTTAGACACATTCCACTTTGTTATGATTCCATTAAAATACAAAATTACAATGGTGAGGAACAGAGGAGTAACTGACATCTTCCGCTTGGTATTAATTACAAGCTCAGTCCATTGGGAGGTTTTATTCTTAATCATTTTCAAATATTGTATCCACTAAAGCAGGGATGGGAACTTTTTTTGGGTCGGGGGCCACTGACCCACAGAAAAATCAGTTGGAGGCTGCACACAAGTGAAAAGGAAAAAAAAAAAGACTGAGAAGGGGAAAGACACATTCCTCTCGCACACCAGAGGCTAGAAGATTTTTTGTGCTTCAGCCCCATGGTGGGACAGCGAGGGGACTGGAGTTCCAGCGCAGGCTTCCCAATGCTGGGGGTTGGAGGGGGTCTGAGCCTTGGGGACTGGATCCAGGTAAGCCAGAGGCCACATCCAGCCCCCGGGCCTGAGGTTCCCCACACCTGCACTAAAGAACTTATCTTGACTTTCAGATCCAGTTTGGGTTGTGTTGCCTGGAAGTTAGCAGAAACATCTTTTTACTTACCAACTGGGGATATCTGATGTTGAAGAGAACAACAAGGGAACCCCACAATGACATTTTTTCAGTCAGCTTTCAGAGTGAAATCACACCTTAAAGTACATCTTTTCTCCCTAACAATAACACATATCAGCTGTTATACCCTGAATGAAGAAACGGATTAGCATTCATTTCATACTGAGGGGAATAAAGAATACTCAGACTTTTATTCTAAACTTTTCAATTATAAAAAAAATTGGACCACTGTTAAAAGAGAGTCTATTGTCAGATTATCAACTAACTTTGCTCCCCCTTCATTTTAATAGAAAAAAATCATGGGAACAGCAGCAGTTTGTGGATTAAAACCCAATTTCTATCTATGTTGGGCTATAATTCAATATTTCTGAAACTATTTTTACAATGTTCAGAAGATTTCATCAACTGAAACCAACCCACTGCAAAAAAAAAGAAAAAAATCCTACCGTGTTATCCCCACCACTGACAAATGAGAACAACAAGTTTACCAACAGCACAAGATGCATTATCAATACCATGATCTTTGTCCTTTGATACTTTCAAGAGCTGTCCCTAGGGAAATCTTTTACTGGAATGTTAATCTGTTGCTTCTCTGACCTCCTAAACACACACCACATTATTATTATAACCCACATGCTTCTCTTTTCATGTTGTCATTTTGACAATGGAACCAATGGACAATTCATCTCTAAACTAGATAGCTGGAACAAAGGGTGTGTCTGTCCGTAAGCGATATCAGATTGAAGGTGATATGCTTAAAATTACAATAAAATTTCTTTTCTGAAACGTGCACAGATTTCTAATTATATGCCATGCTAGGTAACAAGTGGGTGGAGAATAAGTAACAATGGATCAGTGATGATTCATGATCACAGTTCCTACATTTCTTTCAAACATTTGTAGTTTATCCTTGAACTACAAATTTGCCTCCGAACACCACCTAGACAGATTTATCACCTGAATTTTCCTAGCCTTCATCATAGCTCTTTCATGTGCCAGATGTTTCTTTCATCTTAATAATGATCACAACATTCATCAGGACTGCCGGTGCCTCAATAATGCTAAATCAGGGAAGAACTTGGAAACACTAACAATTCTCCAGCACCCAAGCTCTTAAAGTGTGAGTTGTCATCACAAGTCAGAGGCTGTGACTACACTTGCAACTCCTTGGGTCTTACGCTATTTGAATGCAATAATGCAGTGCATTAATTTTAGCATCCTTATTCTGTTGCATATCATGCATTCTGTCTGAAAGTCAAAGGATTGTTGCCCTTGTCTCACAATGGATGGCACAGCCCCTTGCAGCAGACACATCAAATTTTCCATACACACCATGCATGGGCCCCTTGAAAAACAGGATGGAGAGAGCACAACCTTAACCCTTCTTCCTTCCTCACCAACTAGTCCAAGGGGAGGGGCCCAGTAAGTGAAGATGACTGCATCATTAAGGCACTACTATAATGCACAACTGCTCTTCACGGGGCTGCCTGAAGCAAAGTCCTTCTTTGACATGAAGTTTTGCAACAGCGATTCCTCAGGGCTGTGCCCGAGCCAGTTATTCCAAAGGGGGCTATATTGTGAAAGTGAATTTGATTTTTTGGTTGTTGTTATTTTAAAAAGTCCATCCATTTTTTTATTTGAGAAACAACTTCAGGAAAATATTGTCAAATTTCCCCCTCCTCCAAATTTCCCCTATCCCCAAAAATTTCAAGATAAAAAAAATGTAAACCTCTAACTAAATGTCTGGGGGTCTTAAATCTAAGATGCTTAATACAGGTAATTCAAACTACTAAATTAAGTTCCACCAAATTCCTGTGAGTTCTTTCGCTTTGATTGGTTGGTTTCTTTCCTAAATAGATGAAGACACTGATGCAGAGATGATCCAATTCAGAGGATATTTAAGTAAGTATTAAATTAGTGAAAGAAGGTAAATACTAAAGTAGGGGGTAATGAAAGCTTCCTACAGCCTCTGCTTGTTTTTCTTGTTGCACTTCTGCGTGCTGGGTCCTTTGTGCATAAAATCCTAGACTCCTTTACAGCCATTGGGCTGAGTTCAGTGGTGAGCTACCAGTATAAGGGTGTGTATGAACATTACAGAAAGGTAAGTAGGTGTCACTTCACATCACAGTTGTTGAAAGTATCAGCAGAGGCCAAGAATGAACAGCATAGGATCAGAGCTGCCCTCTCACAGTCTTGTGGGACAGAACTTAGGCACAAATTGTGAGACAATAAATTGGGAGACTTGCTCTGCCATTGCTCATGCTGTAGACCAGGGGTGGGCAATACATTTTGATGGGGGAGGACACTCCAAGATTTTGGAAAGTGGTCGAGGGCCTCTTCCATGATACTAATGGAGAAGGTGCAAGGTCTGGGAATGAGGTTGAGTGCAGAAGGGAACTTGGGGTAAAGGATTGGGGGGGTACAGGAGGGTGTGTGGGGTCTGGGAGGGAGTTTGGGTGAATGATTCAGTTATGACCTGGCGTACAGGACTGGAGTGCAGGAGGGAATACAGGTGCTTGGGTTGTGACCTGGGGCAAAGGATTGGGGTACAGGGGTTTGGGTTGTGACCGAGGGCATGAGGGGGTTGTGATCTGGGGCAGGGGAATGGGGTACAGGGATTTGGGTTGTGACCTAAGGCAGGAGGAGGTTGTGATCTAGGGCTGGGGACGGGGGTGCAGTAGGAGGTGTAGGGGGTTGGGTTGTGACCTAGGGCAGGAGATTGGGGTACAGGATCTGGGAGGGTATATGGGTGCAGGAGGGGGCAGAGGGTTTGGGTTATGTGGGGAAGGGGGGCAGGAATAGGGGACAGGGGTTGGGGGGAGAGAGAGGCTGGGTGCCAGAGGCAGGCTCTGACCAGGAGACTTACCTAGGTGACTCCTGGTCACCAGCCTAGCACTTTTCTCAGGCAGGCTCCCTGCCTGCCCCACCCCTGCACAGACTGAAGGGGCCATGTGTATCTATGAATAAGAGCCGGAGGGGAGGAGAGAGTGGTGCTTTGCGCACTGCCTATCCTTCAAACAGATAGCACCCATTGGCCAGAAACCAGCCAATGAGATTCTGCTAGGTGTGAGGACAGCACATGAAGCTTCTTCCCCCACCCCAGCTATGAAACACAAATGGCCCGAGAGCCACTTTTCTGAGTGACGTGCAGGGGACGGAGGGACAAGCAGGGAATCTGCCTGAGGCTCCCTGCCGTGTCCACGAGCTGGATCCAGTGGGTTGGCAGGCGAGATCCAACCCGCCGATCCTATATTGCCTAGGCCTGCTGTAGACAGAGCTTTTTATCCTCCAGGAAGTCAAACCAGAAACTTTCACTGGTATTATACACTTAAAATGGCATCGGTACGTTTGGTGAGACACTTAGGCCTCAACTCACAAAGGGACTTGGGGTTGTCTACATTGGCAAGGTACTGCACTGTAACTTCCTTGCTCAGGGATGTGGAACCCTCCCGCCTCCCAAAGCACAGCAAGCTACAGTGCTATAAAGTGCCAGTGTAAACAGGCTCCCAACATTGTTAGCTATTCCCCTCCTGGAGGTGGTTTACTACAGCACTGGGAGAGCTCTCTCCCAGCACTCTTGCTGTGACTCCACTGCCAGGTTAAAGTCACAGTTAAAGGGCTGCCACACCAGCACTTTAATCTTAGACGTGTAGACAAAGCCTTAGGTGCTGCACTGAATGTTGCAAAACTAGCCACCTAGCCACCCGCTGTAGTCTACAAACCTGGAGTTATATGGACCCCAGCTCCTTATACTAGGCAATGTATGGGGCGATACGGGGGTGTAAGAACAGGATCCACAAAAGCCTGTATACTAGGTGGGAACCAACTAAGTGTGCAGCAGATACTGATGAGGTGGTGTGCCTAAACCTCATGTGTCTCAGGAAGTTAGCCACATAAGTTGCAGCTGGAGGCAGACACCTAATTCCACGTGAGATCCACAGCTGGGAAACATCTTCTGGGTTGAGGCATCAAAGCTGTTCTGCAAGAATGATAGTGGTGCATGCATAGCTACACACAAGCTAACCCAGGGAAATACTCCCTTGTAATTTGTAGCTCAGCTGTTAGGACAAGAATCTGAGATGCAGGGAACCCCAATTCAATCTCCCCCTCTTCCTGTGAACAAGGGATTTGAATATGGGTTTTCCACCTCTAAACTGACAGGGCTATTCTGATGCCAGTCTCTCAGCTGAAGCCATTCCACTGTATATTAGCTAATTAAATATGCATTGGGCCAGAGAAAGAATGACTTTGAAATGCAATTATGAGTATACCCCCCTAAGGGGGGGGGCAGTTCAAATCTTTGTTCCATATTAGATGGAGAGGGGACTTAAACCAAGGTCTCCCATACTCCAGTTAACTGCCCTCAACCAGAGGGCTTAAGATAAGCCACAGTCTACTCCTATACCCCTGTTCATTGTGATGGAAGGCAAGTTGTGTGAAGGGCTACCAGATTGGGCCCAGCAGGTAACATAGGCAGGGAAATGCATAGTTTCTTCTGATTTGAGGATCCATGTGAGATACGGCACTTAAAATGAGGCATTGTGCACATGCCCAGCAGCTGAAGCGCCTGAGGAGACTTTTACCAGAAAAATTTAGGCTCCAAGGGATTTTAAGGACCTCAGTAGCACCTAAATACTGGAAGCTAACTCCTGTTTTAGGCACCTTAATCCTTTTGTGAATCTAGGCCTTAGTTTTCTATTTCAGATTTTGTGTAGGTGCTAGACTTGCTTTTTTAGCTATTTTCCATGAGTATTGCTGCTTAAATACAGTTTTCAATAAGCATGTTTTCATACATAATAAAATGACCAAGTGAAGCCATTCAAAGTAATGAAACACTCCGGCTCTTAGTTCTAGCCATATGTTACAGTTTATGACATGCTTTTCAAGTGTTCTTTTTGTTTATTTTTAAAGTTAAGGAAAAGTGGTCTCCAGGATGGGATAGGAATCTTTTTGACAACATCTATTTACATTTTCAAATTGCCTGTTTAAAATGAACCCTAAATTTAGAATACACTGAGAAAAGTTGTTTTGGAATTGTCATCAAACAGGGGAAATTATAGGAAATAAGCTCATAACTTAATTTAAGACAATGGAACATAATTAAAATTAAAAGGCCCCTTTAACATTTTTGTTCCAATAAAAACTAATGTGAGTTTTTAAGAAAATAGTAAAATATCCTTTCATGCTTTTTTAAAGATCCCAGGGATGAAAAAGTTTCCCTAAAAAGTCAATATGTAGGAATAAAGGACACTCAGATGACTGAGTTCAAGTTACCTGGCTAGGGTAGTAAAGATAGCTGCTGAAGAGTGACAAGAATGGCAGTTCTTGAAGAAAATGCAGGTTAATTTATGTCAGTTTCCCAGATGAATAACTGTTGGTTTTCTAAATGGCAAATTATTTAGGGGCAGATTTGAAAAAAATATGTGCTTCAAGAGGCAAACAGGTGCTTCTGAAATTTTCAAAAGATCCACGCACCTTAGATATGTCTTAAAATTGCTTTAGGCACCCATCTCTGTCTTTGAGAACCTCAACAACTTTTAAAGTGTGGCTGCCAGTTGCTACCTTGCGAAGAATGTCTCCAGGAGCAAGGACTGCAGATGCATAGCGTGAGAGGTATTGGGAGCATTTTTTGAGGAGTGAAGGGCTTCATATTTGTATATAATGTAGGACAACAGAGGTTGTCTTTATTTCCAGGCATAGGAAGAAGAAACTTGAGAATCCTGGCAGCTATTTGATTTGCAGTGTGGCCCCTCAGGTTCTTTTCCCAGCATAGGTTGGTTCAAAACATGAACCCTCTTGAAAGTCTTCCTACAAGTGTAACTTAACCCCCTCGTTCATGCCCACTCTGGGCCCATACAAGCACCCTTGTCTGCTTCTTGCCGCTATTCAGAAGATTTCCTCTTCCCCCCTTCCTAGAGTTGGTGGTGTACTTTGAATTGTCACTCTGTTTCTCTTCAAGCTGGGAGTCCCTAACTCTCCTCCTTGGAGCTGGATTGTAATTTAGGACAGCCATCGAGCTCTTTCTCCTCAGTACAGGAGTCCCAAGCTCCCATCCTGGAGCAGGGCTCAGTTCACACAGGAATCCCAGCCATCCCCATAGAGCTGGGCTGCAATTTGGGTCACTGTTTGACCCCAGTCAGATTCTCCTTCAGCTGGCTCTTACTCTCATTCCCATTAGTCCTTTCACCCATGGGCAGACTTTCCACTGTTGGTGACTGCCCTGCCATGAAAGTGAGGGCAGCATATATGTTCATTCCCTTTTCCCAGATCATTCCCAGTTGGTGAGGTTAAAAGGGAGTCTTGCTCTGCTCTCTCTGCAAGGATCCTGCTCCCCCCTTAAAGAGGCAATCACTAACTTTGTGCAAAACACTGCTTATACCCAGGACTGTTTTCTCACTACTAATAGATCTTTGCAATATACATACTCCCAAGAGTCTTAAAGAGCCATGCCTGGTGACTGGCAGTGGACTCCCTGCAAGGCACCACTACTCTTCATGGCACAGATTGCCCCATTGCAGTAACAAATGGGGTAAACTTATGATTCAAACTCAACAGTGCTGAGCCATCACCCAAGTAAAGCCGATTGCTTGAGATGTTTTGGAATATATGGATACATGATTAAATTCCCTCCTCTGTGAATGTGAATCAAATCCCATCCACCATATATTATTTTCATGCTGCTGGTTATCCTAGAAATTCAGGCTGAGGCTGGTAATCTATGCTACTTAAAGTGTAAGCCGGAAATAAAATAAAAGGGGCAAAGAGTAGATGTCTATCAAGGTAAATAATACAACTTATTTAAACTCGTTAGAAATGAGAAGGCTCAAATGTAACTGTTAGGTTTCTAGGCCTCCAAGGGGAGACAGGAGCGATTAAAGAGGCTGATGAATTAGGAATGAAGTTAAATTAATTGTCCCCCTCTGTCTTTACTGAAGATGATAATCAGGACATTCTTAACATAAAAGGATAGGGAAATGAGAGTTTGGCCTTGAAAGAGATTTAAACCTCTAAGTAAGAGTTACAGCGCAACTTTAAAAAGTGTAGTAAATCCCCAAGACTAGAAAGCATGTATGTACAAGTTCTGAAGGGAACAGTGTTAAACAGTCAGAACGTTGAAAGGATATATATTGTGGCATACCCTTAAAAACAACAATTGTTCATGGTCACTGGAAGGTCTCTAATATGTAACCTGCTTTTTAAACATGAGCCACAGGAGGTCCTGGAAGCTAGACATCCATCAGCCTCATATCTGTTCTGAAGAAACCGATTGAAAGTCTCATTAAGGATAAGATAGTACAAGACAAGAATAAAGATAACATGAGAAGGTCAAACCAGTACAGTGTCTGAAAGTGACAATCATGCCTCTTGTACCTGGTAGAGTTCTTCAAAAAAAGTTAAAAGAAGTAACCCAGTAGACATAATTTACTTCAGTTTTCAAAAAGCATTTTATTAAGGGCACTGTAAAAGGGCCATAAAAGAAATTAAATAACCACTGACTAAAAATCAAAATAATATTGTAGGTTTAAAATTGGTTAAGCAAAAACAATGTTGCCAACCCCAAGCATTCAAAAATCAGGATAGTCTTAAAAGAATATAATATTAAAATACCTTACAAATTGGTGGTGTTTTTTACTTGTCTCCTCATGTTGGGACTTTATTTTTAAATGAAGGCTGAGATTCTCATGAGTCCAAGAAAACACCAAGATAAAGTTTTAAGAGTTGGAAAAACCGGAGAAGATAAATTTTATATGGTGAAATTTAGCAGAGTTTGAAAGGTTCCAGAAAACAACATTAAGGGTGGCAAGACTCATGGCAGAACTGAGCAGGGATTTCAAGAGTTGCAAATAATTGGCTTGGGGAAAAAAAAAAAAAAAAAAGAGAGGATACTTTTTTAAAAAATTGCCCACTGAAGTCCTCTGTACCTAAAACAAAACTGTGAACATCCCCATTGATAACCCATTTCTGGAGGTGAGGAGTCCATATTTCCATTTCTGTTCGCTCTTGATCTCAGTGCTGAAGGTGTAAATAATCCGTGGGGGGTTTGTCTTTCTTTAAGCCAATCAAACAATCTTTGTGGCATATGCCTTTCATTTCCACTTTCTCTCCAGCAGTTTAACTGAGAGTGCATCCAGACAGGAGGAAGAGACAGGCAGGACTGGTATAGGTCCAGATCCTAATTTCTCCCTGCAGGGAAAGTACAAAGCAGTGATGAGTGCTGCACATGCTCACAACCTGCCTTTCTACTCTCCTTGGGACCAAAGAACTCTAGCCCCCAAAAGTGTAAGCAGCCTCAGTGAAGAGCTCTGCCACACCTGAAGGGGAGCAGCAGAAGTCCAAGCAGAAGAAAGCAGAGAAAGGGTGACTGAGGAGCTGGCCAGACAGTGATTACAAAGAGACAAAAAGTAAAAGAGTCTGTGATCAACAGTGAGAGGCAAAGCAAGGGGCTCTGTCACCTAATGAGGGATTGTGCCTGCTTACTTTTAAAGGGCATAGGGAAGCAGTGGTGGGATTTTACAGGGATGAGCGAATAGACTCTATTTGTTGGGAAGAGGTGAGTACCCCAAATGATTTAGTTGGCTGACAATCTTGAAAATGAGTTATTGAGCTCCAAGACAAGATGGCAAGTAAAAAGTACCCACAATGCATGATTTTTTTAAAAAAAATCACATTTTTAAGCCACTCATTATTTTGAGGTACAAAATTTGTGATTTTTGAATGTTTGGGTGCAGAAATACTTTACCCCTTGGGAAATGAGTTAAGACCACAGACTCTCTGTGTCACTTAATAAGTTATTAGGGTGTAACAGTAATAATGTTAACTCTTTATAACAGATGAGATGGTCGGAAGCTAGATCTTAAACACCCTGTTTCTCATCCTGTTCTAAAACACTGACAGTTCAGCTAAATTTAAACTATCGCTGTTACCATCCCAGTAGGGAGCAGCACTAGTAGAGGTGCAAAGGTGGGGAACTCAATGGAAAATACTAGTGTAGGCTAGAGCAGGGAGAACATTTTTGGACAGATAGTTTATTCACTGAAAAATGCAGACTGAGGTCAACAAACTATTTGAGAATTTGGTATATAGTTTCAACCAAAAGTGGGGGTTTTTTAATATATTTTGCTTGAACATTTTCCTAATGAAATGTTTTGACTTCATTTTGAAACAATGTTTCATTTTGAGGGTTAGCTGCAGCATGGGGCACAGGTCATTTGCAGTATAAATTAGTATAAACAGTGGATTCTCTAACATGAATTCTTTTTTAAAAATCATGATTTGAGGACTTTAGTAACTCAGCCAAAGGCTATGAGTCTATTACAGGAGTGGCTGGATGAGATGTCTAGGAGGGAAAATGTGTCGAGCAAACAAAAAAAAAAATCCACCGGGCCTGGGAGACCTGGGTCAAAATGCACCACAACCCCCCCGCCCCCCCCGGAGGACTGCCCAATTACAGTCTGAAAACATAGACCACAAAAAAGTAAGGATAATAATAAACAAATGGTAAATAAGGTCATGTGTCTGGCCAGGAGGGAGGGTAGAGGAGGAGTCTTGGGGTGGAATGTCTGGCCAGGAGCAGGTATTGGGGCAGGGTGTCTGGCCAGGAGGGAGGGTGCAGGAGGGGACTTGGGGCAGGGTGTCAGAGCAAGCTGGAAATGCAGGGTCTTGGCAGGGGGAGGGGAGTGAGGGGGGGTTGGGTGCAGGTCTGGGCATGAGGGGGGGACGCTTACCTGGTTTGGCACCCTGCTGCAGCAGGGAAAGCTTCCAGGAAGCATGCTCTTGTTCCTCGGGGGGGGGGGGGGAGTGGACATCTCATTCCTCCCCCCCTCCCCTGCCCATGCAGTGGGGAACCCAACACAGTGGCAGTACCAGGCTAGGCTTCCCTGCTGGCCAGGTGGGGGGGGCAGAGAGTAGAAACCCTGACCATCCCCACCAGACTAAACTCTGAGAGGGACGCAGGAGAGAGAGAGCAGCAGCGCATGGGGGGCAGTAGAGCACAAGCATGCCGCAGGCGGGGCGGGGGAAGGAGGAGGCAGAGCCTGAGCTGGATCCCCCGCAGGTGGCAGTTTTAAAACACCGAGGTCCAGGAGCAGCTCCTGAGGTCCGGGAGCGGCTCCTCAGCTCCGGCCACCCCTCCCCCTTCCAGCAGCAGCAGCTGCTGTAAAAGCTGCTGCCTGCACACATGGAGGAGGCGGCGGCTGCAAGGCACTGGAGGCCCCATGGGACAGGGGACATCCTGCGGGGTGAGGGTGAGGGGGTCAGACGCAGCGGGAGCTGTCTACGGGCTCTGCAGGGGGCGGGGGAACAGAATTTTTTCTGTTCTTTCCACGGCACACCTCTGACTGCCTCGCGGCACACTGGTGTGCCGTGGAACACAGTTTAAGAAACACTGGTCTATAAGATTTAGTATAAGGGTAAAAAACACAATGAAAAACCCAGAAAAATATTTAATGCTAAAGGTCTCATGTTCTCAGGACCAAAACATCCTTAGAATTACTAAATATTATGGGTGACAATTTCCTAATTCACAAAGTGTCATTCATGGGGGGAATTCTATAGCAGATGTCATTCTGACGGATAAAGAAAAAATGATAAAAGAATGAAACAAAAAACAAAAACCAGTGGTAGCTTAGATAGAAGTGATCATGACTTGGTTACATTTGTAATGTGCAAACAGAATAAAATCCAAGCCAGTTGTATAAATATATATATGCATATATACACACACATACTTCGTGCACAAAGCTGAAAACAATTATGAGCTAAATCAGTTGGAAGAATTTAAACAGAAAAATGTGAATGCTAATTGGGAATTGTTTAAAAACTCTTTACCAGATGTCCAAAAAGTTACCCACACAATCAAAGATTAGGCTCATTGATTAAAAACTGACCTGATTTAGAAGGGAACTGAACGTAGCTAAACAAATTTTAAAACAATATATACCAAATGGGAAGACAAGGGAAGTCAATTGTAATGAATATAAATTAAAAACCAGGAACGGTGGAAAACTGATAAGAGAGACCAAGATACATAAGGAAAAAAAACTCTATGGTCAGCAGAGTTAAGGATCATGAAAAGGAGTTTTTGTATTTTTAATAATGCAAAGAACATTATTAGTTCAGTACTACATAGAAATAATCAAATTATTAATAATGCAGAAAAGCCAGAAGTGTTCAATAAATATTTCTGTTCTATATTGGGGCAGGAAATGATATAGTCTCATCATATAATGGTGATAATACGCTAGCCATTCCATCTTCCATCTCTGGAGGATGTTAAATAGAAGCTACTAAAGTTAAACATTTTTTGATACAAGAGGTCCGAATAACTTGCATTTAAGACTATTAAGAGCTAGCAGAGTAGCTCACTACACTGTTAATGTTGATTTTCAATAAGTCTTGAAACACCAGGGAGGTTCCAGGAGTCTGGAAGACAGATAATTTTGTGCCAGTATTTAACAAGGGTAAATGGGATTACCCAGGTAATTATGGTCCTGTCAGTCTGACATTGATCCCAGGCAAGATAATGGAGTGGCTTATACTGGACTCTATTAATAAAGAAATAAAGGAGGATGATATATTTAGTGACAATCAACATGGAAAACAGATCCTGTCAAACTAACTTGATATTTTTTATGAGACTTGAAGTTTGAGGATGATAATATGTTGATGTAATTTACTTAGACATCTGTAAGGCATTTGACTTGGTACCACATAACATTGCATAAAAACAGGTAAACATCAAATAGATTAAAAACTGGCTAACTGATAGGTCTTAAAATGTATTTATAAATAGTGAACCATCAAGTGGATGTGTGCAGGACCTGGGACAACACCCCCTCCACCTCAGGCCCCTTCCTGCCCCATCCTCACTCAACTCCTTTCCCTAGGCCCTGTCCCCTCCCTGTCACCCATTCTACCCCTTCCTACAAGCCCCCTTTCCTGATCAATGCAGCCCAGGGGGTTAACAGGGGGCCTGGTGCCATCAGCAAGGGTTGGGCCCTTCCCTGCATTCAGAAGCAGAGCAACCTAACTCCCAGACATGTTGCTCCTCTCTCCCCTCCTCCACCCTCCCACACCAGTGAGTGCTGGGACAGTTCCACCCCTTTTCCCAAGCCCACCACCTCCCCCAAGCAATGCAACTGAGAGCTGGGGGAGGGGAGCAGAGTGGGCTGGAGCTGGGCTGCTTCATCCCACTGCTGCCGGCAAGTCTGATCCATGCTGTTGATGCCAGGTCCCCTGCTAGCCCAAAGCAAGGGCCTGGGTGGTTGCCCCGCAAACCATCCTATGTACAGGATGGTTCTAGGTTTATGCATAGTGGGATACCAGAGGGATCAGCTCATGGCCCTACACTGTTTAACATTTTTATCAATAATCTGGAGCAAAACCATCACTGAAAGTTTGCTGATGACATAGATGAGCAAAAAGATAAATAATGAAGAGGACAGATCACCGATACAGAGAGACCACAATCCCTTAGTAAACTCAACCCAAACAATGTGTGTTTTGATATGTCTAAATGTAAATGTGTACATCTAGCAACAAGTATATAGGCCATAACCTTATTTACAGGAGGAAGGACTGGATCATGAGAAATAGTGACTCTGAACAGGATTTGTGGTCATGGTGAATAATCAGCTAAACAGGAGCTCCCAGAGCAATGCTGTGGGCAAAAGGGTTTATGTGATCCTTGGCTGCATAAACAGGGGAATTGTGTGTACATGTTGAACCTCTCTAGTCCAGCACACTCTGCTCTGGCAACATCCATGGTCCGGCATGATTTTAATTAGCTGGATGTCCACTTATCTTGGGTGTGGCCAAGTTTCCGGAGGTCTCAAAGTTTGTTTACAGCTACCAGTCCTGGCTCTCAGTGTTCTGTGTTGTTAGTTAGTTCTAATTTACCCCTACACGCCTTCTAAGAGCCCACTAAGCAGTGGAAGAGTCGGTAATATTGACCTCCTATGGTTTGGCACTGGTCAGGTCTCGAAGGTGCCGGACTAGAGAGGTTGAACCTGTAATAGCAGAACATTATTTGACTTCTGTATTTGGTACTGGTTCAGTCACTGCAGTATGTCCATTTCTGGTGTCCACAGTTTAAAAAGGATATGATAAATTGGAGTGTTCAAAAAATAACCACAAAGTATTAAAAAAAACTTACCTTGTAGTGATAGATTGAGCTCCTTGAGTCAATTTACTTAAAGAGATGGTTAAGGGATCACTTGATCAGTCCATAAGTATCTATTTGAGGAACAAATATTTGGTAATAGGCTCTTCAATCCAGCAGACAAAGGTATAACAAAATCCTATGGCTAAAATTTAAATCGAGAAAAATTCAGATAAGAAATAAGGTATAAATTTTGAATAGTGAGGGTATTTAACCATTAGAGCAATTTTCTAAGAGTCATGATGGATTCTCTATCATTGGTTCTCCCACTTCCCCTCCTTTTTAAAAAAGGAATTATTCTGGGGAAGTTCTATAGCAGGGGTTGGCAACCCCTGGCACGCACGCTGATTTTCCTTGGCACATGATGCAGGAGCTCAGCCCTCCCCCACTGTTCCTTTAACATGCTTGCCTATGTGGCCATGCACAAAAAATCTAAGCCTGCCCACCTCTGCAGCAGCACTCACTTTCCTCCTGCCCTTGGAAGGTGAGTGTCATGGCTGCTCCCACTGGCAGGGGCAGGGACAGCCCAGGACTGTGTTGGGGGGGAGGGGCAGGTGGGTTGAGAACCAAAGGTGGGTTGTTGAAGCTGTGGGTGGCTTGGGAACTGGGGAGGGGGTGGGAGTTGAAGCCACAGGCAGCCTGGGGACTAGAATGGGGGAGGGGAGGAGGAAGTGTTGAAGCCATGGCTAGCCAGTGCCATGTTGGAGGCTGGCTGCCACTGGGGTTGAGTGCATTGTGGAGTAGACAGAAATTCAGGTCTAGAACATGTGGCAGCTGGATAAATTGCTGCCATGGCATGTTGAAGCCGCAGATGCGTGGATTGGGGACCAGGGGGTGTTGAAGCCTTAGGCTGGTTGGGGACCAGAGGGGGTCTCTTGAAGCCAGGGGCGGCCTGGGAACTGGAGGGGGGATGTTGAAGCTGCGGGTGGCCTGGGGACCAGAATGGGGGGGTGTTGCAGCCGCGGACAGGTGAGTTGCTGCCATTGGGGGTTGGATATGTATTGCATATCCTGAAAAAATGATTGCTCTTTGCATATGCATATGCTGACTGGAAAAACTATTGCTCTTTGACAGTCTCCTGCTTCCCCCATGTGCACTAGCCTAGTGTTATTCTGAGGCAGCCGAAGCTGGAAGGGGGGAAGAAGCGAAGCCATAAAAATAGTATTTTTTTTAAATGTACAGAGATTCTGACAGCAGGAAGAAATGATACTCAGCAACTAACGGTGGTTCCCAAGAAAGCAAAATTAGATGTTTGCTCATGTCAGCCCTCTTGGACAGACAAGTACGGATTTGTTCAACACAAAGATCAAGCTGTTTGTGCTCTATGTTGTGAGAACATTGTTTGCTGCACATCAAGTGTCCAATGACATTTTCAGAGAAAGCATGAGAAACACTTCAAGGATGAGTCAATTAAACGGGCCATCGCAAGGTACAAAAAGCAAAGCAGTGTCTTCACTAACGTCTCTGTCATTAAAAATCAAGCTACAGAGGGAAGTTACAAAATTGCACATTGTGTTGCAAAACATGGAAAGCCATTTATAGACGGAGATTATATAAAAGAGGCTTTTCTCAGTTGTTTGGATGTTTTGTTCAATGGCTTGCCCAATAAAGACACAATCATCTCCAGAATAAAAGACTTGCCAGTTCAGAGGTGAGGCGCATAGGTGAAATGGCTGAAAACATTAACAAACGACAGACGGTGGCATTAAAAGATGCAGTGGTATTTAGTGTTGCACTTGATGAGTGTGTGGACATAAATGATGTACCACGGTTAGCAGTTCTTGCAAGATACTGTGACTCAGATGAAGACTGAGAAGAGCTATGCTGCCTAAAACCCATGCATGGCATAACAACAAGAAGATATAGTGAAGATGTTTGTTAATCACTTTGAGGAAAGAGGAATTGACATAACACAAATATTTTCTGTGACAACTGATGATGGCCCTGCTATGGTCAGAAAACGGAAGGGATTTGTAAGGATCATTGAGGATCACATTGGTCACCCAACGATAAATTTTCATTGCATTATTCACCAAGAAAATCTTTGTGCTAAGATTTCTAACTCTGAGCTTAATAATGTGATGACTACAGTGGTGAAGATCATTAATTTTCTTGTTACTTGATCTACCTTGACACATCAGCAGTTTAAAACCCTGCTTGAGGAAATGGACAGTGAATACAAGGACATTCTGCTTCATAGCAGTGTTCGTTGGTTAAGACGTGGGAAGGTTTTGACACATTTTGTGGACTGTCTGGATACAATCAAGATCTTTTTGTCAGAAAAAGGTCAAAACTACCCCGAACTGGATGATGACAAATGGCTCATGCAACTACTGTTTTTAACTGACATCACCACGCATCTAAACAAACTCAACCTCCATCTGCATGGTGCAGGCCAAACTGTTATGGGTCTTTTTGAAACATGGAAGGCATTTGTTGCAAAACTTGCCATTTTTTCTTGGGACATTGACACCTTGACTTTCCACTATTTCCAACATCTTAAGGAACAATTGGAACACCACACCATCCATGTTGCTGAGATTAAAATATATATGCAAGAACTTGCATTAGAATTTTTCTGTCAGATTTCAAGATTTCCAATGTTTTGGCCCAATATTTTCTAATCAAACCAGACAACTTTGCTGCTAGCAACATGGATTCAACAGTGTTTCAGTGGATGGGTATTGAGGATTTTGAAATGCAGCTCACTGAATTGCAATGCTCAGACTTATGGGCCTCGAAGTTTAGGGATCTGCAGTGCACACTTGAGGCTACTGAGACAGATCACGGGGTCTCTATCAAGGCCTGTTGGAATTCCCTGCCTGTGAAATTTGACTGCTTGAAGAAAGTGGCATTTTCACAGCTCTCAGCCTTTGGATCCACATACCTCTGTGAACAGATATTTTCACATATGAAGAGTGTTCTTTGTCCATCCTGGAGTCGGTTAGCAACTGAACACTCAGAGGCTTGTGTGCAGCTTAAAGTATCAAACTACGAGCCGGAGAACTCAGCAAGGCAAAGCAAGGCCAAGGATCACACTAAAAGGTAAGATCTACATCTTAATTTATTAATGAAGCTGCTGTAAGTAGGACTATTATTGACTTTAAAAAGTATCACCGGCACTCAGACCCGTATATAGAGGTGAATAAGTCAAATCTAGCACTCGACCTCTGACCTGTGTTCTATAGCCTGTATTATAAAGAGGGTCACACTGGATGACCGCAATGGTCCCATCTGACCTTAGAATATATGACAGACAGCAGCAGCGGGGCAGGAGCCAGCAAACAGAGCTGTAAACAGGGAAGTTTGAGTGGGAGTTCTGTTGGAGGAGATGATTTAGGTGAGAAGGCTGATTAACACAGAAATAGCAGTGGCCATAACCCAAGCAGTAGAGGACACAATGAGACTGAGTGGATGTGGCAGTTGTGGTATGTATATGATTCTGGAGGGGGTACCTGAAAGGAGTTTTGTTTGTATGAAATGCCGCCTAATAGAACTGATGGAAGAAAAGATCCGAGGATTGGAGATGCAGGTGGAAACTCTGGTCAAGTTTAGAAAGGGGTTTGAGCAGATGATGGAGCAAAGGCATGAGGTGGCTGAAGGGGAAAGCTTAGACATGCAGACTAAAGCAGGATCAAAGGCCTCTGAGGGGGGACTGCTGGACAAAGAAAATGGACAGTGGAAGCATGTGACTATGAGAACCAGGCAGAGGAAAAGATGGGCCAGTGAAGGAGAAATAGAGCTCAAGAACAGGTATGCGGAGTTGGAGAATGGAGAAGGGATACAGCAGGTGGCCACTGAAGGTGGAAAGGCAAGGAAGAAGAGAAGAGTGGCTAGTCCCATACATAAAGGGGAAGAGTTGATGGAGACAACACCAATAATGAGCACCAGGAGGATACAGGATGGGTTGAAGAAGATTACAAGAGAAGATAGGAATGGAAAGGACTTGCAGCCAGAGGAAACAAGGGATAGACCAGAGAATCGCACTGTCACCAGGAAAAGACAGGTCTATGTGATTGGAGACTCCTTATTGAGAAGAATAGACAGGCCTGTAACCAGAGCTGATTCAGAGAACAGAAGGGTGTGCTGTCTGCCAGGTGCTAAGATACGGGATGTGGAACTAAGGTTGAAGAGGATCCTAAAGGGAGCAGGAAAGAATCCATTGATCATCCTTCATGTAGGAACAAATGATACGGCTAGATTCTCGCTGGAACAAATCAAGGGAGACTATGCTAGGTTGGGAAGGATGCTTAAGGAAATGGAGGCTCAGGTGATTTTCAGTGGGATTCTGCCTGTTCCTAGAGAAGGGCAACAAAGGTGTGCTAGGATTATGATGCTCAATAGGTGGCTTAGGCAGTGGTGCTATAAGGAGGGCTTTGGGATGTACGGCCACTGGGAGGCATTCACGGACAGAGGACTGTTCTCTCAGGATGGACTTCACCTAAGTAGGGAAGGAAACAGACTTCTAGGATGGAGGCTGGCACAACTGATTAAGAGAGCTTTAAACTAGGAATTTGGGGGAGACGGTTGGGAGATGTCCAGGTAATCTCTACGCCGGATTTTAGCATCGAGAGGGAGGAAAATGAAGTAAGAAAGGATATAGCCGGGGGTAGGAGAATGTACATAAAGAGGAAGGGCAGAGTGGATACTAGTCTAATAGGTCATGTTGGAGGTACAACGTCCGTGCCAAATTGGGTAAAGAATGTGAGTGAGGCGAAACAGCAAAAATTAAGATGTTTGTACATCAATGTGAGGAGCCTAGGTAACAAAATGGAGGAACTAGAGCTACTGGTCCAGGAAGTGAAACCAGATATTATAGGAATAACAGAAACATGGTGGAATACTAGGCATGACTGGAGTACAGGTATTGAAGGGTATGTGCTGTTTAGGAAAGACAGAAATAAAGGTAAAGGTGGTGGAGTAGCATTGTATATCAATGATGAGGTAGACTGCAAAGAATTAAAAAGTGAAGGAATGGAGAAGACAGAGTCTGTCTGGGCAAAAATTACATTGGGGAAGAAAACTATTAGATCCTCCCCGGGATAGTGCTTGGGGTGTGCTATAGACCACCAGGATCTAATCTGGATATGGATAGAGACCTCTTTAATGTTTTTAAAGAAGTAAATACTAATGGAAACTGTGTAATCATGGGAGACTTCAACTTTCCAGATATAGACTGGAGAACAAATACTGGTAATAATAATAGGGCTCAGATTTTCCTAGATGTGATAGCTGATGAATTCCTTCATCAAGTAGTTGTTGAACCAACAAGGGGGGGAAGCCATTTTAGATTTGGTTTTGGTGAGTAGCGAGGTCCTCATAGAAGTTGTAGGGGACAACCTTGGCTCGAGTGATCATGAGCTAATTCAGTTCAAACTAAATGGAAGGATAAACAAAAATAAATCTGAGACTAGGGTTTTTGATTTCAAAAGGGCTAATTTTAATAAATTAAGGAAATTAGTTAGGGAAGTGGATTGGACAAAAAAAAGTGGAGGAGGCCTGGGATTATTTTAAGTTAAAGTTGCAGAAGCTATCAGAAGCCTGTATCCCAAGAAAGAGGAAAAAATGTATAGGTAGGTGTTTTAGACCAAGTTGGATGAGCAAGAATCTCAGGGAGGTGATTTAGAAAAAGCAGAAAGCATATAAGGAGTGGAAGATGGGAGGGATCAGGAAAGAAAGCTACCTTATTGAGGTTCGAGCATGTAGGGACAAAGTGAGAAAGGCTAAAAGTCATGTTGAGTTGGACCTTGCAAAGTGAATTAAAACCAATAGTAAAAGGTTTTATAGCCATATAAATAGGAAGAAAACAAAAAAAGAGGAAGTGGGACTGCTAATCACTGAGGATGGAGTGGAGGTTAAGGATAATCTAGGCATGGCCCAATATCTAAACAAATACTTTGCTTCAGTATTTAATAAGGCTAATGAAGAGCTTAGGGATAATGGCAACATAACAAATGGGAATAAGGACATGGAGGTAGATATTACCAAATCCGAGGTAGAAGCCAAACTCGAACATCTTATGGGAGTAAATCAAGGGGCCCAGATAATCTTCATCCAGGAATAGTAAAGGAACTGGCACATGAAATTGCAAGTCCATTAGCAAAAATTTTTAATGAATCTCTAAACTCAGGGGTTGTACCATTTGACTGGAGAATTGCGAATATAGTTCCTATTTTTAAGAAAGGGAAAAAAAGTGACCTGGGTAACTACAGGCCTGTTGGTTTGACATCTGTAGTATGCAAGGTCTTGGAAAAATTTTTGAAAGAGAAAGTAGTTAGGGACATTGAGGTTAATGGCAATTGGGACAAATTACAACATGGTTTTACAAAAGGTAGATCGTGCCAAACCAACCTGATCTCCTTCTTTGAGAAAGTAACAGATTTTTTAGATAAAGAAAATGCAGTGGATCTAATCTACCTCGATTTCAGTAAGGCATTTGATACAGTACCACATGGGGAATTATTGGTTAAATTGGAAAAGATGGGGATCAATATGAAAATTGAGAGGTGGATAAGGAACTGGTTAAAGGGGAGACTACAGTGAGTCATACTGAAAGGTGAACTGTCAGGCTGGAGAGAGGTTACTAGCGGAGTTCCTCAGGGATCAGTTCTGGGACCATTATTATTTAATCTTTTTATTACTGACCTCGGCACTAAAAGTGGGAGTGTGCTAATGAAGTTTGCGGATGACACAAAGTTGGGAGGTATTGCCAATTCAGAAAAAGATCGGGATATCATACAGGAAGATCTGGATGATCTTGTAAATTGGAGTAATAGTAATAGGATGAAATTTAATAGTGAGAAGTGTAAGGTTATGCATTTAGGGATTAATAACAAGAATTTTAGTTGTAAGCTGGGGACACATCAGTTGGAAGTAACGGAAAAGGAGAAGGACCTCGGAGTCCTGGTTGATCACAGGATGACTATGAGCCACCATTGTGACATGGCTGTGAAGAAGGCTAATATGGTCTTGGGATGCATTAGGCGAGGTATTTCCACTAGGGATAAGGAGGTGTTAGTGCCGTTATACAAGGCATTGGTGAGACCTCATTTGGAATACTGTGTGCAGTTCTGGTCTCCCATGTTTAAGAAGGATGAATTCAAACTGGAACAGGTACAAAGAAAGGCCACTAGGATGATCCGAGGAATGGAAAACCTGTCTTATGAAGGGACACTCAAGGAACTTGGCTTGTTTACCTTAACCAAAAGAAGGCTGAGGGGAGATATGATTGCTCTCTTTAAATATATTAGAGGGATAAATGCCAAGGAGGGAGAAGAATTATTTAAGCTCAATACCAATGTGGACACAAGAACAAATGGATATAAGCTGGCTATAAGGAAGTTTAGACTCAAAATTAGGCGAAGGTTTCTAACCATCAGAGGAGTGATGTTCTGGAACAGCCTTCCAAGGGAAGTAGTGGGGGCAAAAGACCTATCTGGCTTTAAGATAAAGCTATCATAGAATCATAGAACCATAGAGCTGGAAGAGACCTCAGAAGGTCATCAAGTCCAGCCCCCTGCTCTAGGCAGGACCAATCCCAACTAAATCAACCCAGCCAGGGCTTGGTCAAGCCGAGACTTAAACACCTCTAGGGATGGAGACTCCACTACTTCCCTAGGTAACCCATTCCAGTGTTTCACCACTCTCCTAGTGAAATAGTTTTTCCTAATATCCAACCTGGACCTCTCCCACCACAACTTGAGACCATTGCTCCTTGTTCTGCCATCTGTCACTACTGAGAACAGCCTCTCTCCATCCTCTTTAGAACCTCCCTTCAGGAAGTTGAAGGCTGCTATCAAATCCCCCCTCACTCTTCGCTTCTACAGACTAAACAGACCCAACTCCCTCAGCCTCTCCTCACAAGTCATATGCTCCAGCCCCCTAATCATTTTGGTTGCCCTCCACTGGACCCTCTCCAATGCGTCCACATCCTTTTTGTAGTGGGGGGCCCAGAACTGGACACAATACTCCAGATGTGGCCTCACCAGAGCCAAATACAGGGGAATAATGACATCTCTGGATCTGCTGGCAATGCTCCTCTTAATGCAACCTAATATGCCATTCGCCTTCTTGGCTACAAGGGCACACTGTTCACTCATATCCAGCTTCTTATCCACTGTAACCCCCAGGTCCTTTTCTTCAGAACTACTACTTAACTGGTTGGTCCCCAGCTTGTAACTGTGCTTGGGATTCTTCCGTCCCAAGTGCAGGACTCTGCACTTGTCCTTGTTGAACTTCATCAGATTTCTTGTGGCCCAATCCTCCAATTTGTCTAAGTCACTCTGGACCCTATCTCTGCCCTCGAGCGTATCTACCTCTCCCCCTAGCTTAGTGTCATCCGCAAACTTGCTGAGGGTGCAATCCATCCCCTCATCCAGGTCATTAATAAAGATATTGAACAAAACCGGTCCTAGAACCGAACCTTGGGGCACTCCGCTAGAAACCGACCGCCATCCTGACATCGAGCCGTTGATCACTACCCGCTGGGTCCGGCCTTCTAGCCATCTTTCTATCCATCTTACTGTCCATTTATCCAATCCACATTCCTTTAACTTGCTGGCAAGAATATTGTGGGAGACCGTATCAAAAGCCTTGCTAAAGTCAAGGTAGATCACATCCACTGCCTTTCCCATGTCCACAGAGCCAGTTACCTCATCATAGAAGCTAATCAAATTGGTCAGGCACGACTTGCCCTTTGTGAATCCATGCTGACTATTCCTAATCACTTTCCTTTCTTCCAAGTGCCTCAAAATGGATTCCTTAAGGATCCCTTCCATGATTTTTCCAGGAACCGAGGTAAGACTGACTGGCCTATAGTTCCCTGGATCGTCCTTCCCTTTTTTGAAGATGGGCACTACATTTGCCTTTTTCCAATCATCCGGGATTGCTCCCGATCTCCATGACTTTTCAAAGATAATGGCCAAAGGCTCCTCAATGACATTTGCCAACTCCCTCAGTACCCTCGGATGCATTAAGTCCGGACCCATGGATTTGTGTACGTTTAGCTTTTCTAAATAGTTCCTAACCTGTTCTTTACCCACCACGGGCTGTCCATCTTCATCCCATCTTGCGTCACTTGGCTCCTGGACTTCTGTGCTGACCTTGTCCGTGAATACAGAGGCAAAGAAAGCATTGAGTACTTCAGCTTTCCCCACATCATCTGTCACTAGGTTACCTCCTTCATCCAGTAGGGGCTGCACACCCTCTCTGATCACCTTCTTCTTGTTAACATGCCTGAGGAAACCTTTCTTGTTATCCTTCACATCCTTAGCCAGTCGCAATTCCATTTGCGCTTTCGCCTTCCTGATAACCCCCCGGCATTCTCGAGCTATACATTTAAACCCCTCCCTGGTCATTTGTCCAAGTTTCCACTTTTTGTAAGCTTCCTTTTTGTGCTTAAGTTCACCAAGGATTTCCCCGGTAAGCCAATCCGATCTCCTACCATTTTTGCTTCTCTTGCTACGCGTCGGGATGGTTTCTTTCTGTGCCTTCAATAAGGCTTCTTTAAAATACTGCCAGCTCTCCTGGACTCCTTTCCCCTTCATGTTAGCATCCCAGGGGATTCTGCCCATCAGATCTCTGAGGGAGTCAAAATCTGCTTTTCTGAAGTCCAAGGTGTGTATTTTACTACTCTCTTTTCTTCCTTTGGTCAGGATCCTGAAATCTACCATCTCATGATCACTGCTTCCCAGGTTGTCACCCACCTCTACTTCCCCTATTAGTGTCTCCCTGTTTGTGAGCAGAAGGTCAAGCTGCGCATGGCCCCTGGTCAGATCCTTCAGCACTTGTACCAAGAAGTTATCCCCAACACTCTCCAAAAACTTCCTGGATTGCCTGTGTACTGCTGTATTGATTTCCCAACAGATGTCAGGGTGATTAAAGTCCCCCACGAGAACCAGGACCTGCGATCTGGAAGCTTCTCTCAGTTGTCCAAAGAAAGCCTCATCTACCTCATCCACCTGATTCGGTGGCCTGTAGCAGACAGCAACCACAACATCACTGCTGTTGTTTGCTCCTTTAAACTTAACCCATAGACTCTCAACAGGTTTTTCTCCCTCTTTATACTGGAGTTGAGAGCTATCATAGTGCTCTCTTACATATAGTGCAACTCCTCCTCCTTTTCTCCCCTGCCTGTTCTTCCTGAACAGTTTATACCCTTCCATGACAGTGCTCCAGTCATGCGAGTCATCCCACCAAGTCTCTGTTATCCCAATTAAATCATATTTCTTGGACTGGGCCAGGGCCTCCAGTTCTTCCTGTTTGTTGCCCAGGCTTCTCGCATTAGTGTACAAACACCTCAGGTAACCAGTTGATCGCCCTATCTTCTCCATTCGAAACAGGGGTCCTCCTTTCTTGCTCGTTCCTCTCTGCATTTCTTCCCCGGTATCCGACTTTCCCACTCCCCTCAGGGTTTTGGTCACCGTCCCCCAACGAACCTAGTTTAAAGCCCTCCTCACTAGGTTTGCGAGCCTGCCCGCAAAGATGCTCCTTCCTCTCTTCGTTAGGTGGATCCCATCTCTTCCTTACAATCCTCGTGCCCGGAACAGAGTCCCATGGTCGAAGAAACCAAAGCCCTCTCTGCGACACCACCTGCGCAACCACGCATTTACATCCTCAATTTGACGATCCCTGCCCAGTCCTTTCCCTTCAACAGGGAGGATGGACGAGAACACCACTTGCGCTCCGAATTCTTGGATCCTTCTTCCCAGCGCTACATAATCCGCAGTAACCCGCTCAAGGTCATTCTTGGCCTCATCGTTAGTTCCCACGTGGAGAAGCAGGAAGGGATAGTGATCCAAAGGTTTGATCAGTTTGGTAAGCCTCTCAGTCACATCCTGAATGCGAGCTCCCGGTAAGCAGCACACCTCTCGAGATTCCAGGTCCGGACGGCAGAGGGATGGCTCAGTCCCTCTTAGGAGGGAGTCCCCGACCACCACCACCCGTCATTTTCTTTTGGGGGTGGTGGCCATGGAACCCCCATCCCTAGGACTACGCATCCCATGCCTTCCAGTAGATGGTGTTCCCTTCCGGTTTCTTCCTTGTGAGGTCCCTTCCAAAGCATTCACCACCGCAGAGCCTGTGGAGAGAGCCTGAAAGCGATTACTTACCTCTATAGCATTGGGGGATTCCCATGCTGGCCTTTTTCCCCTTCTAGAAGTTACATGCTGCCAGTTCTCTTCCTGGTCACGTACTGCCCTCTCTGACTCTTCCGCCTCCCGTGCTTGGATTAAATGCTGCCTTCTATCGAGGAAGTCTTCATCCTCTCTGATCGAGCGTAGGGTCGACACTTGGGCCTCCAGTCCTCTAATTTTTTCTTCCAAAATGGCGACCAGCTTGCACTTAGTGCAGATGAAATCCGTTCGTTCTTCCGGGAGGAAGACAAACATGGCACACTCCATGCAGGTAACAACAGCAGACCTATCACCATCCATCCCTGCTGTCCTGGAAAAGGGATTTAAAAAGAAAGGCAAGAGAACCTCACCCCCTTCCCTCTCTAAACTTCCTGTTAGCACTCACCTGTTCGCAAGCTCCTTGGTCGCTTGCCCAAGGAGCCTTATAAAGCCCTGGACTGCCTGAAAGTCCCTCCCCCTACCAAGGCTCAGCCAATCAGCAGAGGCTTCTAGAATTCAAACTCTAATTAGAAGCCAACAGTTTCCACCTGCCAATCACAGCACCAGCCAATCACAGCACACACTCCATGAAGGGGAGGGGGAGGGCAAAGGGGAAGCGGGGGAAAAAAAAGCCTCACTCACAAACACAGGGGAAAAAACAAAAAAAGAACACACACCAACCTCACTCACAAACACAAGCTCAGCACATAGCAAGAAAGCCCCAAACTCAACACACACTTCCCTCAAGAGTCCTGTATCTGCTTCTCTTCTACCTGGAGAACTCCCTCTCTAAAGCCTCACTCAAAAACACAGAGAAGAGGGGGAAAAAAAAACCCACAACCCACCACCACACACCAACAAACACAAGCTCAGCACACAGTAAGAAAGCCCCAATAACACCACACACTTCCCTCAAGAGTCCTGTGTCTGCTTCTCCTTTACCTGGAGAACTCCCTCTCTAAACTCCCTGTTAGCACTCACCTGTTCGCAAGCTCGATGGGTTTATGAAGGGGATGGTTTGGTGAGGTAACATGATCTTGGCAATTAATTGACCTTTCACTATCAGTGGTATATAGGCCAATGATGGGAAGATAGGAGTTGCTATAGAGAACTTTTTTCTGGGTGTCTGGCTCATGAGTCTTGCCCACATGCTCAGGGTTCAGCTGATCGCCATATTTGGGGTCGGGAAGGAATTTTCCTCCAGGGCAGATTGGCAGAGGCCCTGGAGGTTTTTCACCTTCCTCTATAGCGTGGGGCACGGGTCACTAGCAGGAGGATTCTCTGCATCTTGGGGTCTTTGAACCATCGTTTCAAGGACTTCAATATCTGAAATATAGGTGAGAGGATTATTCTAGCAGTGGGTAGGTGAGATTCTGTGGCCTGCATTGTGCAGGGGGTCAGACTAGATGATCAAAATGGCCCCTTCTGACCTTAAAGTCTATGAGTCTATGAGACATGTTTGATGTAAAATTATTTATTTTGTCAAGCAAAAATGGAAATATTTCTGTTCTGGGTCCATCTGAAATGAAAACCTTTTGGGTGGCTGATCACCAACAGTCAACTGTTTGCTCTACTCTAGGAGCATAACTTATTTCAAAATAACTCCTGAAATAACTATTTCAAAATAGTGTGGCCACGGTACATAAAACCTCAAAATTAGTCCTAGGCAGGCTCCCTTAATGTGGACATGCTAACTTGACTTAGAAAGCACTGGGGAGTAATTATTTGAATAACTCTGGGGAGTAGTTATTTCGAAACAGCAGCAGTGGAGCATCCATACTACCAGTATTTTGAAATAATTATTTTTAAATAAGCGTTATTCCTTGTGGAAAGCAAGAGTGATTATTTTGAAATAACCAGCCCCTTATTTCAAAATAATGGGCTTGGTAGTGTGGATGCTCCACTTGTTATTTCAAAATAACTCCTTAGTGTAGACCAGGTCTAGTAGCGACACAGCCCAAATCATCCAGCTCCTTGAATTACAGGACACCTGATAGCAACATTTAGAATTACAGAATCTGAAATGTAAGCAATCGGTTTCTCTTTCGATCTCCTTCACCATCTATGTCTCACAGTACAAGAGCAAAGAGTCACTTGAAGTGAGTGACTGATGAATTGTTTTAAATTTAAGAAAATGTAACCTTGTACATTAAACCTATTTAATTCATTAGCACAAGAGGGCATACTCATTTTTAAGAGCTGTATAATTTCATGACCATTTGTTATATGCAGTAAGATAGAGAAATCGAACTGCACGATTCAGCGTATGTACCTGTGGACTTTTATCAAGAAGGAATTTTACATTCCCCATATAGCACTGCACAACTATATAGTGTATTGTAAGCAATTCTTCTGATTGAAAACACAAGATACTGTTCTCAGAAAAAGGCAGAATATCAGACTTGAAGGACCCATGTGCTGGAGACCCATATTTTGCAGATTTAGGATACATTTTGCTTTAAAACAAGATATTTAAAAAAAAAACCCACACTAAACACTGCAGAGTAGGCAAAAGCTCCACCACACACAAACACACAGCCTCAGAGGTATGGAGCCTTTGTCTGGTCAAGCACAGGAAAGAAACCCCCTGGCTCTTTAAAGCATTACAGTTCTGCTTCCTCGTGAGCACTCATTTTCACAGAGGTACCATTCTGCAACAGGAAGAAAAAAGTCCCCCCCCCCCATTATTAGAACAGAATCAGGTTTGGGGGCATTGGTTCTATTTTGTGGGAATGGGAAGGAATCACATTGGTCTATTTTGTGGGAATGGGAAGGAATTTTTCTTTTTTTGTGTTTTGTTTATTTTCCCTGTTTATTTTCTGACTGGTATTTTAACTTCACTTTAGGACTGATACCAGATTCTGACATTGTTAGACTGGCCTAGATGGGATGGGACTTTTCACCAGGGACCAGTGGATAGTTGTAAAATTCATTTTGCCAAAATTTGGCAGGTGCACATGGAAGTAATCCATCAGTAGGGTCTTTGTTAGCCAACAAACCAGAACTGGAAGCAAATTAGGAGAAGGCATGTTGTAAAGTAGGAGGGGAATGACGTAGGGACTGCTGATGTCTGAAACAGTGAGGAGACAACCCCTCTACCTCACACCTTAATCCTCATGAAAGAGGAAGGTGGCGAAGTCCCAGCAACAGTTCAGAAGTCAGGTTTATGGGCTGGAGACCTGACAGCCACCCTTTACCAAGTGGAATGGATGAATAACTTGCCCTGGACTAGTTCCCAGAAGTGTTGCTTAATAAAGTTGTGGTCTCATTAAACCACATTTCTGGTGTCTGGTCTTTCTTCCTGCTGCCCCTGGGACAATGACAACTACTCTTACTTCAGTTCAGACTTAAAACCATGCTTCCACTTAATTACTAGGGGTACGTCTACAAAGCACGCTTATTTCAAAATAAGCTATTTTGGATTTTTTTCCCCAATAGCTTATTTTGAAATAGCACATCTACACTACAGGGAAGCCTCAAAATTACTCCAAGGCAGGCTTCCCTAACATGGGCGTTCCCTACCTCAATTTAGTGCCCCAGGGGCACTGGGGAGCAATTACTCTGAATGACCCTGGGGAAGAGCTATTTCAAAATTGCAGCAGTGGAGCATCCACACTAGTGCTATTCTGAAACAGCTACTTCAGAATAAGCGTTATTCCTTGTGGAATGAGGTTTACAGATTTCAAAATAAGCCATCTGTTATTTCAAAATTATTTCAACATAACGGAATTGCTGTGCAGATGCTTGCATTGTTATTTCAAAATAACGTCAGTTATTTCAAAATAACTGTGCTGTGTAGATGCACCCTAGAATGTTTACCAATTATAGTATACACCTGACTTTAAACAAGACAAACAGGAATGGGAAAATAGCCAGCCTCTTTGAAAAGCTCGACATTTCAAGCTAACTGTACTATTCTCCAGACCAACTGTTTAATATTCATTCCCTCATCTGTCTCTCATCATTTCAGAACTTTGGTTGCTGTAATAATACTCTGCCACCTTTACATTCACACTATGCACAGTCTATTCCTTAGGAGAACTGGCACTTCATTTTGGCCATGGAAAAGGTTATTATATAATCAGTAAATGATAGGAATTAAGAAAAATTCAAGTGTTTCCCCAACACATATGGTAAGGTCCCACACTTGATTAAAATATATTATCTATAAAAAGTGGCATGTCATTAAAATGGTGCCCCAGAACCTGTCAAACATTTATTCTTTTTAAATGTATATTTGCAAAATAGCATTTATAAATAGCTATAAGAGATGACATTTCACAAAGTGAATGCCTTTTGTAGTATTTAAAAAAAATTCTATTTAATGTATTTAATGTAATAGGCAGGACTTTTGTTAATATATTTTGCTCATGTAAGATATTGAAAGTTTATTTTCTTTTCCAAATAAGCAATGTTTTAAATTGAACAACTAAAATGAAACTCTAGATACTAATGGTCATAGAAACAAATATATTGGAATCAAAGTACATATAGAGCCCATTTCAAGGTAAAAAACTACTGGGTTGACATTGACAGTTCAAGCGAAATACCAGAATCAACTTTGTGGTATTAGTCTAAAAGTGTTGTTAACATACCGGTCAGAAAAATAAGCAGGGGAAAAGAAAACACAAAAACCAGAAATACATTGTAAAAGGAGAAGAGAAAAAATACATCAGTGATGTTTCTGAAAAATGGGGAAATGAAACTAGTCTATCTTTGTGCCTGCGTGCAGGGCAGTTTATAACTTTACTATTATTTTTTCCAAATGTACCAGATTTGCCATAATTCACAAAGTAAATACAGAGCATTAGGCTAAAGCAGAGGTGGGCAAATACTGGCCCACAGACCGGATCCTGTTCTCCAAGGTTAGCCCCTGGTGGGCCAACGCTGCTATATTTACCTGTGTTTCTGCAGATATGGGCGTTCACTGCTCCCATTGGCCACAGATCACCTTTCTTGGCAAATGGGAGCTGTGGGAAGCAGTGCCCCAATCCATGCTGCTTCCTGCAGTGGTATGTCCAAGTGATATATTTTGCCACATCCATCAATATAAGCAGTCTTGAGAAGCAGGAATTCTCTTCTTCCCTAAATACTACAGCTTTGGAAGTAGGCAGATTCTCTACTCTATCTCAGAATATGAGAGAGAGAGAAGAGAGAGAATAAATGCTGTATTTTGAATTCATGCTAAAGTCAGTTGTTGGAGTATTTGGTGTTAAGAAGAAGCTTCTCTCTCTGGCTATGTCTAGATTACAGGGCTTTATCGGAAAAAGGTACGCAAATTGCGTTTTTTCAAAGAGGCTTTTCTGAAATTTGGCCCATTTACACTGGGCTGAATTTCAGAAAAAAACCCTCTTTCAGAAGAGCCCTTCTTCCTCATGGGAAGAGGAAGACAGGGCTTCTGAAAGAGATGTCTGCTCTTCTGCAAAAAAAAAGCGGAAAAGTAGATGTGTTCCCTGGATGTGGACGAGATTTTCTAGGATACCTCTGGTATCCCGGAAAAACCCCATAGTCTAGACATAGCCTCTGACATAGCTCACAAAATGCCCATTATGTGGCTTTTGCACCTTCCTCTCAAGTATCTGGCACTGGGTACTGTTGAAGACAGAATATCACACTATATGGACCACTGGGTTTTTCTGATAAAACAACACATGTTCTGAAGAAATGAAGCAAACATTTGGAAGGAACTACTGGGTAAATATATTATGAGGGGGAGCCAGGTCCTTCCATCCTTCTCCCCACCTACAGCAACAACATTAACTGTAGGAGATTCAAAAGGATAACATTTTCCAGTGTAAAAAACCCTCGTGAGTTAGCCCTGGCACCTGGAATTACCTCTGCACTTATTTCAGTTTAAGGGTAGTTTATTTCAATGTAAACAAAGCCAATTTCTGATAGGATTAAGATGCATAAAATTAGCCTTGTTTAAACCAAACCAATGTTTAACATACATTTAACTAAACTGGTTTCAAATCACAACTTTAGTTAAAATGTGAAAACTTTCTCATGTAGACAATCCACATGTAGGCCTTCCTTTGGTTTCGCTAGGTTTCTTTGAGAAATGATCCTGCTGAGTGACAAGAGCACAGTATTTTAGGCAGACAGGAAGCAGAAGGAAAAATAAACAGATTCAGCTGCCCTGGGGACATCAATGAGGCTTCATGAAATGTGCCCGGTTCAAGAAAGATATTTACATTTGATTCATTGAAGGTTTGCACAGGGAGATGCAAAAATAAGTCAATGGGGCAGGGAGGGACAATTATCCTTCCTGAAGTACTACAAACCAAAATGTATTGGACTCAGCTGGAAAGAAAAGATTGCAATAGACAAAACACACACACACACACACACACTCTCCTCCCCTCAGCAAATAATAATGGCAAAAGCTTTCAGTAAAATGAAATCCTTGTTCTTTATGCCCAAACAATAAAGACAGCACTATGATGCGTGCTAATAAAAATAATTAGCATTTATATTGTGCTTTTCTTTGTACAAGTATTAGCTAATTGAGCTTTCCCAAATCCCAGTTACCATCCTCCTCCATTTTTACTCTCTTATTACAAACAGACAGTCCTCAATATATATAAGCAGGGCCAGATTTTTTTGACTGTAACTCCCATTTCAGCACCAGTGGCCACATTTTCACTATACTGAGCTCTTTTGAAAATCTGCCCACAAATGTCACAATGAGAGCTGCTGGATGTTCAGGACTTTTGGAAATCTGGCCTTTATTTAGCTGCCTCAATGGGAGCTAAGCTTTTTTGAAAATGTGGCCCTATTGTACATGATGAACCCTTGAAAATATGGCCTTTAGATCTTATGGACAAATTCTGTCCTGATTTATACCTGTTCTATCTTACTGAAGTCAATCAGGTTGCACAGAGTGCCAATTAGAACAGAACGTTGTACTAAGTGACTTGCTCAATAAGACATTCAGGTTTAAAATGCTTAGGTCCCAGCCTCATGCACAACCTGCTAAACCATGCAGCCTCTCTAAAGGGCTATTATTTGTATCCCTAGTAGATTCCTCACAGAGATGCAAGGAAAAAAATCTAGACAACCAGGAATTTATATTGAACAAAAGACTTAACTCATCCTACTGTACATCAAGCAGCGTCTTTTTGCCTCAGTTTCCCACTTGGCTCGGGTGACCAGACAGCAAGCATGAAAAGATTGAGACTGAATGTGAGGGGTACTAGGCATCTATAAGAAAAAGCCCAAATAGAGGGACTGTCCCCATAAAAATTGATACAACTAGTCAGCCTACACCTGGCAGTGTGCAAGTTCAACAAACGAAGGGGCCTTTAATATACCAGTCCTCTTTCCTTTTGTTGCACCACACTCTCAGTTGCTATCCTTGCTCAGTGAAGACCCAAAGTTAAGGAGGGGTGTTTTCATGGGCTCACTGCCCTCCCTTGAAAGGGAATGTCAAGCAAAGCCTCTGCAGTAGCCACCGCGGCAATGTCTTCATTGTGAGTTCTTCCAGCAGAAAATATGCTAATGAGCCCCTCATTAGCATAAGTCGTGATCTCATTGGCATATTTTCTGCCATTTCTTTTTGCACAAGGGGTTTTTGCGCAAAAAGAAGCAGTGTGGACTTTTTTTTGCGCAAAACCCCCATTTTGCACAGGATCCTTATGCCTGTCCTGGAGAGGCATAAGAATCTTGTGCAAAATGGGGGGTTTGTGCAAAAACACCCATGTCCACACTGCTTCTTTTTATGCAAAAAGAAATGGCAGAAAATATGCTAATGAGATCACGACTTATGCTAATGAGTCTCATTAGCATATATTTTCTGCTGGAAAAACTCGCAGTGATGACATAGCCTGCTTCTGCAACTGGTACGCTTCTATTGCTGCTATCTCTGTCACCAATTGCCACCACTGAGCTCTGCCAGTGTTACCACGGTGGCTGCTTGCAGCTCACTCCCACATCTACAGTGCCATGTTCTGAGGCTCCATGATATATCCCAGCTCTTAATGATTTCTCTGGGAAGCGAGGAACCTCTCTGCTTCACTATCTTTCACTGAAACACTGCCCCCACACCAGGTCTAAGGCCTTGCTCATCGGTGACCTCAGCTCTAGTAACCCTTCAATAGAAACAAGGCCTATCAATTGAGTCCAATCAGCTCTGTCTTTAAACATTGCAGAGGGGAAGGCCAACTTGTCTCTAGACACATATCTATACTTAAAACAGTGCAGTAGCACCATGTCAGTGTAGACTCTACCTACATTCCTGGAAAACCTTCTCCCAGTAGCATAGGTAATCCACCTCCCCAAGAGGTTGTAGCTTGGTCAACGAAAGAATTCTTCCATTAACCTACCACTGTCCACCCCATGGGGGTAGGTGGGCATACCAATGTCTCTCAGGGCTGTGGAGTTTCACATCTGATAGATATAACTACACCGATGTACTCTCCTGGTGTAGGCCAAGCCTAGGACTCTTTTGGCGGCACTCACACCATCAGATAGGAACACTTGTCCCCATCCCCACTCCTTGCTTGGCAAGCGAGACTCAGTTAACGGTGACCCCTCAGTTAGGGCATGCTAAAAGCACTTGCCTTTCATTCATACAGTAAGAACAACAACATTTATTTACCTCTGCATTCAATATTAAATGAATTATAACCCTAAATCAGCTAAAATCGATCACCTTGGCAAAGCCGCTCTATCTGCTGAACACCAGGGCAGTGTAGATGTGTCCATGCACATTTAGTCTACTCCTGAAGTCTCTTACCCGAGTTCATTGCTAGATATCAAGTGTGAGCTTGTCCAGACTGCTTACAGCTATATCTAGATAGAGAGAGTAAGTTCTTAGTAGTAGCTGTTTGAGCTATTCAACGATAATTGTATCCAACTGGATGATATCCTTCATGAACATTCTTCTGTATCAATAAAAAATTCTTCTTAAACATTTCAAAAGCACATATTCTTTCATTTGTGGATTTAGGTTTTCTTCAAAGGGAACCATCTTATTACCTTCTTGAGTCAGAACCGTCTAAAAGTGACTCACAAAAGGAGTATTTGATAAAGATCTAAGAACATGTCAAAGCCTTTGATTCATAATGAAATAATTTTGAACCCTTCCTTCACACATAAATGTAAGACAATGTATCTTTTTAAAGAAATATCATCTACTTGGCATACAGCACCAGCATATAGGCTTTCTTTCTCATGTGCTGCTGAGATAAAGCTATTGTAGTGAATGAATGCATTTTTCCATGGTATATTTCAGGAAGGTGCTTGAAGTCTAATGATGATTAATAAAATAAATATGATTTTACCTCTCTATGTTGAAAAGAAGGAGAAAACATCTGCAGATTTTCATCTGACAGCATGTTAGAGGGTTAAAACTGAATTCTGTATGTTGTAGAACACTCCCAATCATGCAATTCTAGTGAACTGAGAAAGAGCACTCATACAAAATAGATTATACGCCATTTTGTGTCAAAAGTGAAAAACTTTAATTTTTAGTAGGAGGGTAGATCAAAGAGCACAGATTTTTGCTTATTTTAATATATATCATAGAAGATTAAAAAGGAGAAAGCTCATTTAATAAAACTGCAGTCAGATTACATGCATACCTTAGACTTTATACAAGCAGTGCATCACTAGGTGCATGATAGTTTAAAAAAATCTGTGGCTTCGTGCTCTAGATGATCCCTGCCATTCACATATTCTATTCTGGTATTACAACCAGTAGGACATTAATATGAACAGCCATCTATTTTAGACTTCTGCAAAGTTTCCCATTCAGACACAATCATCCTAAAAAGGAGTTTGGGGGTGCAAACCAGGCCAATAAGAGGTTGTGTCTCCACTTTCCCTGCAATCAAGGGTGTTTTACCAATGCTTTCATACTGTAGCTCTCTGTCTGGGATGCTTCTAGACAGCACCAAACACACAGGTCACCAGACCCACTGACAGGGGGCGCAAAACTGGCAGTTGCTCCGGGTGCCCGGTGATTCTAGAAGGCCCAGGCCTCCTGGCTGCCACCGCTGCTGCTGTTGTGGCAGAGCCTCAACCCTTTAAATAGCCATTGGGTATACTGCACTGGGCAGCATGGAGCTACCTCCAGGCCTGCCACTTCCATCGAAGACCCTGCCCCTTCCAGGAGCACAGAGCCGTGCCCCTGCCCACTTTGCCCAGGGGTCTATGCAAGCTGTTGGCACCCCTGCAGGGCACACCCTTAGTGCCTGTGTGCTATGCAACTAGGGATGTAAAGGGTTAACCAGTAAGCATCACCTTACTGGTTGATGCTTACCAGGAAAGCAGTTAACCAGTGGCCTGGCCAGGTGGGAGCAGCTCTCCACCCACGGTGCAGCACAGTGGGTCCAGCTGGAATAGCCCACAAGCCATGGAGCAGTGCAGCAGGCCCAGCCTGAGCAACCCCTTGCCCACAGCGGTGCAGCCCTGGACGGGCTGGAGCAGAGGAAGTTACTCACCTTGTGCAGTAACGACTGTTCGACTGTTCTTCAAGGTGTCCCGTCCCCCCCGTGGGTGCTCCGCTTTAGGTGTCAGGCTCGTCCCAGTGCCGCAGGTCGGAGATTCATCAGCTGTGGTTCAGCCGGACCGCGCACGTGCGGCAGCGGCATGTGCCCTTCGTGCTGCTTCTGAGTCTGCGCGCAGTCCAGCTCCTGCCGGTTCCTCCTAATCAGATCACCCTGAAAGACATAAAGAACAGACTCCGAAGCGGGGAGGAGGGCAGGTCGTGGAGCACCCACAGTGGGGGACATCTCGAGGAACAGTCGTTACTGCACAAGGTGAGTAACTTCCTTCTTCTTCTTCTGGTAGTGTCCCCGTGGGTGCTCCACTCTAGGTGAGTACAGCGCAGTTGCCTGGTCTACGGCGGTGGGATTAGAGCTAAGATGTCTGTGCTAAGGAGAGCACTGCGGAGGCCAGTGCTGAGTCTCGAATGATAACATCAATCGCATAATGTTTCGCAAATGTTATGTCCAAAGACCAGGTTGCCGCATGGCGAATATCTTGCAGTGGGACGCCTTTGAGGAAGGCCGTCAATGTGGCTGTTGCCCTAGTGGAGTGAGCATTCATCGAGGTAGGTATTGGTTTGTTGCGTATTGAATAACATCGTGCGATGCATTTGACAATTAGTTTAGAGATACATTGCGACGTCAAGGGCTGGCCCTTGGTTCGTCCATCTGTGCATAATAGCAGATGTTGTGACTGTTGGAAGGGGCGTGTTCTCTCAAGGTAGAAAGCCAATGCTCTACACATGTCTAAAGTATGTAACTGGGCTTCATGGCTGGAAGTATGTGGTTTGGGATAGAAAGTTGGAAGTATTATGGGTTCATTGACATAGAATTCCAAGTTCACTTTTGGTAAGAAGTTAGGGTGGGATCATAGTATTACTTCCTGACTGGTAAAAGTGTAAGGTGGGGCAGCCGAGAGAGCGGCAGCTCACCCACTCACCGTGCCAAAGTAATAGCTAGAAGGAAGACGACTTTCATTGTGAGTGTGGCCATGTCGCAGGTGGCTAGGGGTTCAAACGGTGGATACGTTAGAGTGTCCAAAACCAGCTGCAAGTCCCACAGCACAGGGGTTTTTCTGCGCGGAGGGTATAGATTCGCAAGGCCTTTTAAAAATAATTTGGTCATGGGGTGAGCAAATATTGAATAACCTTCTATTGGTTGTCTGAAGGCAGAGATTGCCGAGAGATGAACCCTGATGGAGGGCAACGCCAGTCCCGACTGCTGGAGGTGCAGTACATAGTCTAGGATACGATGGATAGGGAAGGACAGTGCATCAAGGCTATTGGCTGTGCACCAAGAGTAAAAGCGACGCCACTTATAAAGGTAAGTCGTTCGTGTGGAGTCGCATCTACCTTGCATTAACACTTGTTTCACCTCCTGAGAACAGATGACTTCCACTCGGTGGAACCAGTTAGGAGCCACATTGATAGGTGTAGTTGATCAATTTGGGGGTGTATCATGGAGTGTCCTCATTGCGTCAGCAGGTCAGGTCATTCTGGCAAGTGGTATGGAGGCCATAAGGACATTTGTACAAGAAGTGGAAGCCACACCTGCCTGGGCCAAAACGGGGCTATAAGTATGACCGTGACCCTGTCCATGGCTATCTTCTCCAGTACTTTTGGAAGAAGTGGACTTGGCGGAAAGGCGTAGAGTAGGTGAGGTTTAAGGGTTAAAAATGAGGTTTATTTCGAAGGAAGGGTTTTCTCTCAAAATAACCCCGCGGGGACCACATTTGTGGCAGTCCGCGATTATGCAAATGAAGCATGGGAAATTCAAATCCGCGCTTCAGTTGCAATTTCGGCTGTCTGCATTTGCATTCCTCTCTCAGAAGAGGAATGCAATGTAGACATACCCTTACGCTACGTCTACACTACGAGTTTTCTCGGCAAAAAATATGCTAATGAGTGACTAATTTGCATGAGTTGCCATCTCATTTGCATATTTTCTGCCAATTCATTTTGCCTAGGGGTTTTTGAGCAAAAATAAGCAGTGTGGACATTTTCTTTTTGCGCAAAAACGCTTAGGCGAAAACGGATAGGCAGAAAATATTCAAATGAGATTGTGACTCATGCAAATGAGTCCCTCAGCGTATTTTTTGCCAAGAAAATTCGTAGTGCAGACATAGCCTTAGTGATGGATGCCAAAGATGGCTTCTGTCTTTGCCTGTATTTTACAAAGTTCAATGACTGTTTCAAGAAGCTGGATGACCTCATGCTGTTCTTGCCTTTCTGTGTGATTTCTGTTTAAATGAGGCTTAAGTTGTTTTTGGTCACATCTTGCTTAATTTCATTGGTGACCGGTACATCGCTGCCTTCACTCCTGGGTGAGGGGGAACCTGTTTCTCTCTGTTTGGCCATAGACTTTAAAGCATAATATCATTCACTATTCACATTCTCTCATATATTGTTAATACATACATTTCAAAATGAGATTACTTACCAGTGTGTCATAAGTTTTCAGAAAAGATTTCACTCTGTATACTTTTCTAATACAGCTAGTAAATTTACCCAGCATTGCTTGGGTACTTAAGGAAGGGCTATGGGCAAGGGAATGGGGATGGGGGGTGAGGAAGGACTCAGGGCAGGGGACTAAGGGTGTGTGTGTAGGGGGGGTGCTGAAGCCCCCCCTCAAGATTCATACCAGAGATGCTAGCTCTTTCCCTTCCTCTCCCTGTCAGGGAAGAAGAGCAAAGTGCACAGCTCGTCTGCCCCCTGCACTCAGAGTGAGGAATGCAGCAAACTGTGCACTTTCCCCTCACTCTCTGATAACGGAGAAAAGCTAGCAATACCCCCGTATGAATCTGGGGTGGGTCTTCACCACCCTGTGCCCTCTCTAAAGGACACCTGAAGGGTAGGAGGCTAAGGGCTGGGGAAGTCCCAGAAGAGGGGGTGAACCCCCAGCTATCCTCTTTCACCTGCCCAGTGATCTGTCTCTTTTCTGTGTGGGTCTATGAAAAGCAATCCCATTTCAGGCACATCCCATTTTCCTGGCACAACCAAAATACTTGTGTTGCTTTATGTTATGATAAGAGGAAGCTGTATATCAAATTTGGTGGTCCTAGCTGTTTGTTTAGTTTTTGAATAAACCATTAAAGTCTCTCAAATATATAGCAGATAATATTGTACACAGTCAGCTGATTCAATTGCTTATCACTTGAAGTTCAGCCCCCTCCTCTTCACAAACCAATAAACCTTTCACTGTACTTGAAGAGTAAAACCCAAATACAAAATTTCGCTCCTGTCAGAGCATAAACACCATGTAGCCTCCTCTCCGACTTACCTTGAAATCTTTGTTTACCTGATATGTAAATAAGAACATAAGAATGGCCGTACTGGGTCAGACCAAAGGTCCATCTAGCCCAGTATCCTGTCTGCCGACAGTGGCCAGAACCAGGTGCCACAGAGAGGGTGGACCGAAGACAATGATCAAGCGAATTGTCTCCTGCCATCCCTCTCCAGCCTCTGACAAACAGAGGCCAAGGACAGCATTTTATCCCCTGGCTAATAGCCTTTTATGGACCTAACCTCCATGAAATTATCTAGCTTCTCTTTAAACTCTATTATAGTCCTAGCCTTCACAGCCTCCTCTGGCAAGGAGTTCCACAGGCTGACTACACGCTGTGTGAAGAAGAACTTTCTTTTATTAGTTTTAAACCTGCTACCCATTAATTTCATTTGGTGTCCTCTAGTTCTTCTGTTTAGGGAACTAATAAATAACTTCTTTTTATCGGCCCTCTCCACACCACTCATGATTTTATATACCTCTATCATATCCCCCCTCAGTCTCCTCTTTTCTAAACTGAAAAGTCCCAGTTGCTTTAACCTCTCCTCATATGGGACCCGTTCCAAACCCCTAATCATTTTAGTTGCCCTTTTCTGAACCCTTTCCAAGGCCAAAATATCTTTTTTGAGGTGAGGAGACCACATCTGTACACAGTATTCAAGATGTGGGCGTACCATAGTTTTATACAGGGGCAGTAAGATATTCTGGGTCTTATTTTCTATCCCTTTCTTAATAATTCCTAGCATCCTATTTGCCTTTTTGACCGCCGCTGCACACTGTGTGGAAGTTTTCAGAGAACTGTCCACGATAACTCCAAGATCTCTTTCCTGATTTGTCGTAGCCAAATTAGCCCCCATCATACTGTACGTATAGTTGGGGTTATTTTTCCCGACGTGCATTACTTTACACTTATCCACATTAAATTTCATTTGCCATTTTGTTGCCCAATCACTCAGTTTGGTGAGATCTTCTTGGAGTCCCTCACAGTCTGCTTCTGTCTTGACTATCCTAAACAGTTTGGTATCATCTGCAAACTTTACCACCTCGCTGCTTACCCCTTTCTCCAGATCATTTATGAATAAGTTGAACAGGATTGGTCCTAGGACCGACCCTTGGGGGACACCACTAGTTACCCCTCTCCATTCTGAAAATTGACCATTTATTCCTACCCTTTGTTTCCTGCCTTTTAACCAGTTCTCAATCCAAGAAAGGACCTTCCCTCTTATCCCATGGCCATGTAATTTACACAAGAGCCTTTGGTGAGGGACCTTGTCAAAGGCTTTCTGAAAATCTAAGTGTACTATATCTACTGGATCCCCCTTGTCCGCATGTTTGTTAACCCCTTCAAAGAACTCTAATAGATTAGTAAGACAGGATTTCCCTTGACAGAAACCATGTTGACTTTTGTCCAACAAATTATGTTCTTCTACATGCTAAATACAGGGACAGCAATAGAGCAAGTGGTGCCCCAGGCAAGGAGTATCTTCAGTTCCTGTCCTCCATTTGCTAAACTTTTGAATACTTTATTTTGTATTGCATTTGTAGTCTATTTCATGGCTTTGATGCACGATTTTCACGCATCATTTTCCCCTATCGTAGAAGAAGATAAATTTGCACGCTAGGATCTGTAAATCTGTATTTATTCATGCCGTATATAAGCAAATAAAAATAGTTTCCTCTAAGCTTATAGAAACTTTTTTATTTTAAGAATAATTGAAATGCACTAACATCAAGAAATTGAACTGTGCTCCAACATTGGACAGGCCGGCATTAAATGGTAATAAAGTAGATAATAGCCTTCTAGGGACAGAGAGATGCAAACATTCTGGTCCTTTAATTCCACATTTTCCGTGTGAACTGAAGCACAGGGCCAGAGAGATGCAAAGACTGTCCAATGGCATTTTCAAGCAATAAAATAACAAGTAATGTCAGTCTCTCATTGGCCATCATTGATCAAAGATATTTTGTAATGAGCCTGAGCTTTGAAAGGCTGCGCTCATTACTTGCAACTTTGACTAGCAGCATGAGCAGAATCCTCAAAGCTATCCACACATTAGGAAAAGCGTCCTTCAGCTCTGCATCATGAATGAATTAGAGAATTTGGAGTGGTGAGTGCAAGGGCGCCTGGTGATAGGAGGGACATGGGGGCCATGGGCCACCTGACCATCCCCTTTCTAGTCCAGGGAAGGGGCAAGACAACCTTCCTATGCCCCAGGCCATGCCTCTCCCCATCCCTGCTCCCACATCCCAGCAATGTGGCCCAGAGGACATTTTTCTTCAGAGTTTCCCATCACCTCTGTGACACTGCACCCCATATTCTCCACAGTGCCATTATGATGGCATCATTATGATGTATTTCATGCAATACAGGTCATGTGAGATATCACTGAAAAGGTTATGATTTGCTCAATAGGATTATCCTATTTGTATGCATATATCAGTTTTGTATCTGAAGTTAGGAATATTGACTATGTACCTATCTTGCATGCAGTCACACCTCCATAATTCACACAAGGCAAAAGATTTTCAGTCTAGATGGATGGCTGGGAAGAGCCCATTCAGATTAATGAGCCATGAGGAAAAAATAAGGGCTTAAAAGAAGCTTATCTCCCACCCGGCAGCCTTCCCGAGAATGCAGCAGACAGCCTCTTACAGCTTTTGTAACACTACATGGACATATGACCAGGACACCTGGTGCTGATTTCCATCTTGGTATTTCAGTGTTTTCCCACTGACTGGCATGGGAACGAAGCTTTGAAACAAAGGGTTCCTAACCCATGCAAAAGCTATTTAAGGCAGGGTAGTGACATTATCATAGTTCTTCACTGACTTATCACGCAAAGAGACTCCTGGAAACATGTGAGAATCAAAGAGTGAACTGAACAGGGGGAAGTGCTGGACACAGGCAAACAGGATTTTTAGCCTATGGAATACCTGTAAGCAAATGCAGCAAATGCAGCTGGACATTTAAGAATTGCAGCCTACTTGTATCATCAATTAGGGTGAGAGTTTGCTATTCATTTTCAATCTCTTTAATGTACTAAAGTTAGTTAGCATTTTTGTTTCTTTGCTAGGTAATCTGCTTTGATCTGATTGCTATCCCTTATAATCACTTAAAATCTATCTTTTGTAGTTAATAAACTTATTTTTGCTTTGTCTTCAACCAGGGTGTGGGAGTTATAAGTTGGGGCAGAAAGCTCTTATTAGTTTTCAATAAGAACAAAATATGTAGGATGTGAATACAGGTGTGCTGGTGGTCACACATCTCTGTCTTTCTCTTACTCCCTTGTGTCCCTTTATTACAGTCCTTGCACAGCTGAGTAAATATTTTATTGGTTGAGTTTTATATTTTCTGCTTATGAAATGTTCTCAGTTAAATAAAAAAACCTCAAATTTACTCATTTTAAATTTTTAATATTTTGCCAATATAAATATCTTGCAAGTAGCTCAACAGATACATTTGGCTGTGGGGTTTTGTTTTGTTACTATAAATCAGATAATATTGTTGATTTTCCCTAACTAGATGACACTGGTAATCTTCACAGCACAAATTTTGTATAGCCCAATTAAATTTTACCACTTGGAATATACTTTCAGTGAATATTCGAGCACACTACATTTAAAGTATTCTTAGCATGAACATTTATACAGTGTTGCAGAATGCAAGCAGGGAGTTAAATCAAAACAAAGTTCATTCTGAATTGAAACAAATTACTACAATTTGTTTTCCCTACTCTTTGTTGAGAATTGAGACAATTCAGGACCAATGCTACTTTTGACCCTGCATCTACTACTCCCATTTTCCTTTTAGTTCTGCATTGTGTTGACCTGCCACACTGCTTTGTACTATATGTAGTACTGCAGTGTGATATTGATTGAAATAATTGATTATGGTAGGTGTTGAGTAGAATTATAATGCTGTTCTCCACTCCTAAATAGCACAGGGTAGAATAGCACAGAAACTGAGATAATGGATGGTACAGCCAACTCTCAGATGGAATAAAACTCAGGAGGGCTACCAAAGATCAGAGCAGCACACTCATGCCCAAAGCTTCTACCTTTTGAAAATGAGATCCTTTATTATATTTTATTCAATAGATACAGCAGGCTGTTTGTATTTGGTCCACTTATTTAAAGTTCAGCTCAGTTGTGCCCACTAACTCTTCACACAAACTCCCAGAGCAGTGGTCAGAGGGGTTGAGTTTGCTGAGAGTTTCCCTGAAAGCATACCAGGTTCCTCATGCCTTCCAACTAATCTTAGCCCATCTTTGGGTTGGGCTTGCACTATAAATTACTCCTCTTGCCCTGATGACTCAGGAAAGGAAGGAGCTTCTTTGTGGTTACTTTTAGGCTGAGTTGTGGAAGGAACAAAGAGCTCCAAAAAGCTCTCTCTTTTGCATCAGGGTTTTCTTCTCAATCATCCAAACACTTGTGGAGAAAGCCTTGGGAAAACCAGTCAGTTTGTTCCTCAGGTTATTGAATGTGTGTTAATAATGAAATTGATTATATTACAAAACCAAGGTTAGGTTTTCTATGTTTGCTCACAATTTTGAGGGCCTATGTATCTTTGAAAGGAGGGGTGTGAATTTATGGGCAGGCAGGAGTATACATCTCCCAGAGCTGTGTGATGCTTTAGGGTGCATCTACACTGCAACACTATTTCGAAATAACTAGCGCTATTCAGAAATAACAGTCTGCATTTACACAGCAGGCAGTTATTTTGAAATAGTGTCGAAATACTGTCAAGCTGGAGGACTTCTTACTCCAATGCCTGTAACCCGCATTGTATGAGGAATAAGGGAGGTCAGAAGAAGAGCACTCTATTTTGAAATAAGTGCTGTGTAGATGCTCCCTATTTCGAAATAAGCTATTTCAAAATAAGATATGCAATTGACATAGCTCAATTTGTGTAGCTTATTTCGACTTAAGCCCTGCAGTTTAGACACACCCTTATTGACCAGTGGACTGCTGCCATTGTGTTTCTAAAGGTATGTTTACACTGCAGTTAAAAATCCACCACTGGCCCATGCTAGCTGGTTTGGAGTCATGTGGCTTGGGCTAAGGAATGGTTTAACGGAGCTGTAGATATGTGGGCCTACGCTTTCAAATCCTGTAAGACTGCACAATCCCAGATCTTGTAGTTTATGCATTCTGGCTTCGGCTACAGTCCAATTCAACACCCTCTTAACAAAGCCTCACGAGCTTGAGTCAGCTAGAACAGTCCATCTTACTTAGGGTTTTGAACCGGACAGTCCACTATTTGAGCTTTCTGTTCAGGAAATAAATTGAGAAAATATAAATGAGAAAATATAAATGTCTGGTATTTTCTAAATAAGATGTAATGTAGATTGTGATGAAATGTCAAGTGTGTCCGGTATTTTTGTTGAAACCATTTGGCAACCCTAATCTTACTATGTCTAATTGCAGTGGCATATCCTACAGGTCTTGATAGTGAAATAGTGTGAACTTTCTGCTCCAAGTCCTGTGCCATTTTCACTTTGGACTCAGGCAATCAGGCGAAAGGCAGGCTCATGGGTGGCTAAGTGGCTACAGACAAGTCTTTTCTGGAAAGACTATATTCATCTCCCTCCTGACATGATATTTATGTACTAAAGCTGTGGCTTCTTCTGCCATAAACTATCACTACTTGGTGAGATGTCTTTTTGGGATGCCAGGGGGAATATTTATATTGAATCTCATCTAAACAGTTTCAGTATAGCACACAACATGCCTGGTTTGTGAAGAGCACTGTACAAGGGGCTCAAACTCACTCATTCCAAACTCTAATTTACTTCATTTTTGGTCCATACTAGCATTAAAGGCTTGATTGTCTGTTTGTGATCTAGCCCATCTTCAGGGGCAGATGGTTGTTCTGCTGCTCTCTTAGCAGCCCAAAATGGAGACGGTGACTCCCTGGAAAACCAGCTCATTCCCAGTCTCCCAAGGATTCTGCAGAGAGAACAAACTATACCAGGTCTATGCCTTTCATAGCCTACACTCCCTAAAGCACCAACATAGCTACACCCACCGGGACACTGGATATGCAGAACCAAGGCTCTGTTCACATTCCACCCACCCTAGCATCTATGGGACACAGCAGCTCTGCAGAGCAAGCAGGAAGAGGTGGTACAGCGCAAAGGAAGCAAGGGAATACCTGATAGATCCATTAATCTCTTTGCTAATACATGGCACAAGCCATAATCTGACTCTGAAAGCATAGCCAAACATTGCAGCTCTTCATCAGGAATTAGAAACTGAGCCTACACAATGTATTTAGAAACCAAATGCTAAATTCTGCCCCAATTTATTTTCTGTGGAAGAGCGAAGTTTCGACTGGGCATTTCAATGATGCAATAAGGGACAGCTCCCCTTCCTTTCCCTGAAAGTTTCCCTTCCCTGTTCACTTCTGTGCTTCTCACTCCTCCTCCCCCCTCCCCCACCCATTCTTTTCCGCTTAACACAAGAGGAAAACAAATAACTTGTATTTCACAAAGGTTAATTTCCTAATTAACAAAAGGTTCCATTTCAGTTATGACGACAAAATTTTAAATTACTAGACCCTCTCTTATACATGAGATCAGGGCCGGCCTTAGGCCAATTCGCCAGATTCCCCTGAATGGGGCCCCGTGCCTAAAGGGGCCCTGCGCCCTGAACCCGGAAGTGTGCTGGGCGCCATGGGCAGCGAGTTACTATTCAGAGCCGGGGGCCCTGCTCCAGCAATATTTGGAGATGGATCTCTCCCCCGGCTCTGCCTGGAGCGGGCCCCAGCCCCCACCTGCCAGCCCCCCCACATGTCCTCCCACCCCACCCCCAGAGCGTCCCTCCTGACCCCGGACCGTCCCTGCTGTGTGCGGCTCTCAGTGTGGCTCCCCCTCGCCAGCTGCTGCTGCCATGCGCAGCTTTCCCATGAGCGGGGATACACCCGGGCGTGACGTGACATCACGTCCCGGGACTTTACAAGTCTTGGCACCACATTGCGGGGCGTGGCCTGGCTCCCACTTTGGAGTCCGGGGCCCGAGCGCAGACTCCGGCCCCGCAAAGTGGAAGGCAGAAGGTAGGGGAGGGGGAAAACTAGGGAGAGGGGGTGGGAGAGGAAGGGGCTTGTGCGGAGGGGGGAGGGGCACAACACAAAATCCATTCTGCTCATGGGAGGAAACTCTTAGGCTATGTCTACACTGGCGGCTTCTTGTGCAAGAACATCTTGCGCAAGGATTCTTGTGCAAGAAGTCTTGTGTAAGAACACGTCCACACTGCCATGCTGTGCTTTTGCGCAAGAGCATCCATGGTGGTTTGGACGCTCTCTTGCGCAAGAAAGCTCCAATGGCCATTTTAACCATAGGGGTTTCTTGCACAAGAAATCCCTGCTAAGCATCCACACTGCCCTCTTGCACAAGAGAGCTTACATCTGTTAGAAAAGAGCATAGCTCTTGCGCAAGACGCCCTCTCTTACCACGCCGTACTCTAAATTTCCTTGCGCAAGAGCAGGTGGGGAGTGTGGATGCTCTGTGGGTTCTTGCACAAGAATGGCTGTACTTGCGCAAGAAACAGCGAGTGTAGACATAGCCTTAGAGGGAACACTTCCCCCAGCCTCTATGCCCCCGAGTTAATGTCACACACATTGGGTTAATGCAATTGCAGGATAGTTGCATGAGGGGGGTTTGGTGGGGGCCAAACTAATATCTGTTGGTAGGAGGATGGTGGGAAAAGTCCTTCGAGAGGGGTGACATGACACCTTTTACTTCTGGTCATGTGTCCATCTTGCCCCGAGCATGTTACCTGCAGAGGCCTGGTTAACGGGGATCAGGGGGTATGGCTAATGAGGGTCAGGGTGTGGTTAACAGTGGTCAGGGGGTGTGACTAATGGGGCACCACCAAAAATTATACAAATCTGCCATCCCTGGTGGCTCCGGAGGAGGAGTGCATCGGCTGCCTGCGCCGCAGGTGGTGTGAGTTTAGCGCAGGGTTTTGGTGTGGGTGGGGTGGGGGATTTTTTTGTGCCTTTTTTTTGGTCAACCAAAATTGCTGCGAGGCCCCGTCGAAATTGTTCGAATTGGGCCCTGCACTTCCTAAAGCCGGCCCTGCATGACATTGCCACCCAGGAGTCCCCAATTTTCCCTACAAAATTATCCTTGACTCTATCAGTATGTTATTTTTTCTTCCTTCATTACTTTAGACAATCAATTAACATAGAATTGTATAACAGTTGTGATATGCGTTACAAGGTTCTCACACATACCACATCCCTTTCTGCTCTTCTACAAGACATGACATGGCATCGTGGTCCTATGCTACAGGTGGGATACAGGGTGCACCATAGCTGCATGCAGAAATGAGAGAGGAGCATATGAAGAAAACTCATCACTGGACAAAGAAGGTTTGTGATTCAGAACTGGTCCAAGGGCATTCTGAACTTCAGTTGAAAGTATGTCAAAACCAATTGTCAAGTATGCTTCAGGTATTTCAAACATCCATTTTCACAAAGGGGTTCATGAATTGCAAATCTATTTGTATTTTAATATTAAACTTTCTGTTCACCAGAAGTCACAGTTTTGGCCAACACAGTCCTTCTAAATGTACCTGACAAAAATCTAGATTCCTGCTGCTTTTCACCTTATTACACTCCGGGGGCTTTCACAGTTAGTTTAAATGTGTATCAGGGTGGATATAGGACTGTTCTCTGTAGCTGACTTTTGAAAATCCAGTCCTTTTTGTGAAGCAATGCTTTCAACAATGTCTATTCATCATAAATCTGAAAAGGAAAGAAAAGGGAAAGATAAGAGAAAAAGGGAAAGGAAAGAGGAAGGGGCTAGCAGAAAGATAAGATGAAGAAGCCAAGACTGCTAGAGAAGAGTAAGTAAAGGAAGGAGAACAATCTGGAGAGAGCTGACACACAGATTTCAAGATGCACAGAGTTAGATTTAAAAAAAAAATTTAAAGCAACAGCTAGGACAGGGAGGGAAGGAGTGACAGAAAAAGAAAAGGGGGAAGAGCAATATTTAGTGGTTTGTTAGCAGTGGATCTCCAAATGATTTATAAAGTGAGGCAAACATGATTATCAAACAGAGAATCCAAGAAAAGAGATTGAACAACATGATGGGGAGAAAATTACAATAGATAAAGATGGAAGGAGAGTGAAAGAAAAAGGAAGAGAAGTGGACAATAGGAACAGAATGAGAGAATAAAGGAAAAAGGAGATCAAAAAAAGAGCAAGAAGAGGAAAAGCATGACGAATAGAAGCAGAAGGGGAAGATATGAACTGTATGCCATGGTGGAGGGGAAGGAGAAAGGAGAGTCTTTGTGAAACTTTACATTTACTAACCACTCCCTGACAGCTTCTAGCCAAACTTTAGTTCCCAGCAGCATAATGCTCTTTTTAAAAAGAGATTTTCATAAGGAGGAGAGCAGGAAGGGGAATTGAATCCATTTCAGAAGAATGTGGAGCCGTAGTGCAGCTGGCTTTACTGATTCTACAATAGTCCAAGGGCTGTATTAACAACTATGAAGGCTGTGCCCCATTTACATGGAGTTTTGACCTCTGGGGCTAAGTATCCACTCACCTGCCCTTCTATCCCAGACTTGCAAGACATGACAGAATACTGTTCAAAGTTGCACAGATCTAGACACCCTCCTCCCCCGCCCCCGAATGCTGCCTTCGTTTCCAGTCCCATGAATGGCAATGCAGCTGATTTACCATGTTCAAGACCGCTTGTCTTACAAATTGGGGGAATTGGAGGCAGGATTTGGCTCTTAGTGAACTTTGTATATATACACAAGAAAGACTGTATTTAAATTTTCACAGCTCACTCAAAATAGAAGAAGCCCTAGTTTAATGGCATGAAAACTTGTTTTATAACTACAGCTCTCCAATTTGTGCAGCTCAGTTACTCTTTGAGGGCATGTGTACACTCGGAAATTATTTTGAAAAAAGTTATTTTGAAATAACTCACCAAATAACTATTTCAAAATAGTGTGTGCATACTACAGGGAAGCCTCAAAATTAGTGTGAGGCTGGCTCCCTTTATGCAGGTGTGCTACCTTGACTTACAGCCCCAGGAAGCACTGGGGAGTAATTAGTCTGAATTACTCTGGGGAGTAGTTACTTCAAAATAGTGGCACTGGAGTGCCCACACTACTACTCTAAGCATTATTCCTCGAGGAAAGCAGGAGTTATTATTTTGAAATAATTAGCCCTTTATTTTGAAACAACAGGTTTGGTAGTGTGGACGCTTCACTTGTTATTTCAAAATAACTCACTAGTGTAGACCAGGGCTCAGCCAGTAGAACGAATTACCAAGTTTAGTTCAATATACACTTTTTAAAACTCAACTGAACCTTTTCTATTGGTTTACAAAAGCCTCATCACTTTGTAGTCTCTTAGTTACCATGTATCTCCTGTCTCTTTTTAAAAAAATCAGCTACATTGCAATCAGTTTGTATATTCCAGAACTCCTGTTTGATTAACTTTCTTTCCCCTCAGCTTTATTTTCACCTAATCAGTTTTAATCCCCCCCCCCCTTTTTTTTTTTTTTTTTTTTTTTTTTTTTTTAAAGGTGCAGGTCAGGGGACAACATTGCTTTTCCAAGAGAAGAAGGTAAGGAAAGACCATAAAAATGGGGGAAACCAGGAATACACATTTACAAGAGAGTTATTCCTGTGATTTACATAAGCTTTTCTGTGATTCTGCAACTGAGTCACCTGGTGAGCTGTGCAGCCTCCTCATATCATGGCCGATAGGCATAGTACTTTTGAGGATGCTTTATTAAAATGCCCTTAAGTTGTAAAACCCAACTTTGAAGTAGAACAGAAGGAAGCTGCTTGAGTAAGCAGATGATCAAAGCAGGTGCTATCCCTATAGCCAATGACAGCTAAAACTTGTTTTTACAATGAACTATTTTTTGGGGGGAGGGGGGGTAAGACATGATTCCTCATTGAAGGGAGAGTACAGGTGAGACTCCTCCAAACACCACCCACCTCTTCAGTTCACAGATTTAAAGGTCATTCTTCTCTGGCTGACTTCATATTCTACTCTCCTCACCCATCAACTTCCATGATTTATTGCTTCTCCCACCCACCTCTATTCCAAAAGCAGGGGACACCAAATTTTTTGTCCAAGAGTTCAAATGTTCCCTACAAGAGCACCGTGGGTTTGGTCTAATATTTCACCTAATAAATGTTACATGGAAAATGCCATTTCTTCCGATTATACTTTTGAAGAGAGTCAGAGTGACCTACCCAAATCTGACTAAATAAATCTATTGAACAATAATATGCTCTGTTATTTCAATCTGTGGGCCACATTCTCATTTACACTAAGGCCCCTTTATGCTCCTCTAGTAGTGTAAAGGGGCTCTGAAGTGCACATATTTCAATGAGGTTGCCAGTTCACGTCTCCAAAGAAAGCATAATCATGTCTACCTGCAATAGACAAAGTTGTTCATGACTGGGTTTCACCAGTTGAGGGGCCCGGGACTGTTTCACGGGTGACTATTTTGATAATAGATATAATATTACGTACCTACCCAAATCACAGACTTAAAAGTGCTTTGAAATCTTCAGATGAAAGGTATTATAAAAGTGCCAACTATTAGTATCATTCATTAGTTAGTGCAAATCAGCAGTATCCCTAATGATAAGGGTACTCTTTTGTTTGTATTTAAAAAGCACAACTAGTAGGCCCTGGGAGGCAGCTCCTGCTCGTGTATATAAATGTTACTGTGTGCTTGAGCTCTGGTGCATGTCTCCTCCCTTCCATGCCCTATAATTTATTGGAATTTTAATTGAGTTAAAATACAATAGAAATATTAAGAGAGACACTTGCTTAGTCTTGTAAACATTTTTAAAAGTATGTTAACAAGGTAGCAATCATAAATAATAATAAAATACTGACTCTTCTATAAGTCTTCCATGAGATGATCCCAAAATGCTAATATGAATAGGTTTAATGTCACCCATTTCCCAAGCCTCAGATAAGCTGTACATCTTTTACCAATTTTTGCCAAATGTTTGTTAAAGAAAAGAGTTGTTTGTGACGAGTAAACACTGTTTTCCCACAAACACACCACTGTTAACCCATCCATAACACACTGATTTATTTAAAAGGTCATCCTGGACCTAAATGTTAGTACACTGAAAACAAGGAGCAGGATGCAGGCAGACCCTTAATGTACAGCTCAAACAAGGGGCCAAATTTCAAGAGTAGCTGTTTCAGTATGCAAGCTAGTGGTCATTTGCATGCAATTTAGGTTATCAGTTTTGAAGACTCACTTCCACTCTGCTAGTGTAGCAATTGCTTGGCTGTTCCCTGTCCCCTTTTTAAAGAGGGGAGGAGATTCACATATATTTTTACCATAGACTCTTCATTATAAACAGCAGTAGCTCAGACAGTACATCAAATAAGCAAACAGATCACAGAAACTCCCACTAAACATTTGTCTTAGCAACACCTTTAATGGCTGTTCTAAGGACTGAGCTGCAGGGGTGGAGGGTAGGATTAACGGCAAAGATCAAAAGAAGGGGACATATCTTTGAAATCTCTTTACAATCCTGTATTTTGTTTATGACCAAAGCCCCAGAGTAGATTATGAAAGCCAGTTTCCCTGGATATTTAAATGGCACTTTTATCAGGCATATCAGAATGACACACTTTGATATTTAGAAGCCTTGCAAGGTCACTTTGCAGCTACCACTGAATTGATTTGTTTCTTGCAATCAACGTTTCTTGTAAAAGGACAAGAAATGTTTGCAGGCTGTCAGTGTGACCAAAGTAGAAATGCATTGAAAATGTGAAGCATAGAAGCAAAGAGAATTCACCATTTCAGTAACCAGCGAAGCAAAAATCTTAAGCCCCTTGTTATCCATCCTTTTCCCCCTTTTACCACCCACTAACTCACGCACACCCTGCCCTATAAGAGGCATGATTAGGTTTGCTCAGTTAAACCGTTGCACACATGAGAGCACACAGTGCCCTTTTTATGATCATATCACATCTGTATTTTAAAAAGGCAGAGGGTGCATAAGGTCTGGCATTTTTAACAAATATCATCATGTCATACATACAGACCCAATACATAAGCAATAAAAAACATACTGACCTCCAAACCTGATGTGCAAACACTTTTATCTATTTAACTTTAGTACAGTGAGTAGCCTCACTGACATCAATAAAATATTCATGTAGTAAAATTAAGCACATGCACAAGCTTTTGTTGAATCATGGCCTGAGATTAAAACTATGTCACAAGTTCTAGATTGACAAAACACAACACATTTTGTTCCTTTAATTCAAGTGTCTTGTCACGGGCACACAAAAAATTAACAATAGTAAAAGCTGAAATAAAATGATTGGACAGGAATTAGCAGTGATGAAAATGCTTTCAAAGTAATGTGATGATTCTGAAATAGCTATTATAAACATTTGTGCTTGCTATGGCTTGCAGTTAAATTTTAAAAATAGCACTTAAATATGCATGTTAATAACATCCAGAAGGCATTTCTTTCAAGCCTGTTTGGGCTGTTGAAGGGTTTAATTTAACCGCAGCATTCATTTATGTCTAGCAGTTAGGAATTTCTTTTAAGCTCAGAGGAACTGAGAGTTGTAACTATGATCTAATTGGTAAGGAATGAAGAATGTTTTTCATGTTTTATAGACAACATGAATCCTGATCATTTTACAACAGTAAATTATAGAGTGCTCTGCTCACTGTGTCTCCCTCTGGAAGCACGGGCCTCCATCTCATTAAACTATAGAAATAACCTGCAGTATTCCACAGCTCCTAAAAAGCTACCCTGCCAAGATGTGTTATTTTTATATCACTAATACGCATTCACTAGTCACTGCAGAGCAAGTTTGGTTTTTTATGGTCTCAAACTAAATTAATTTATTGCTACATCTACATGTCAGAGGGGACGTATGAGGAACTCAAAATGTGATAGAGAACAGTAACTTATTATTGATTTTCAGCTCTTTTTTAAAAGCAGCTGCAATTCACTGGTTTCTTAGTTCCTTCCTGTACAGTACAAGCAATCTATAGGGCACTGGTGACGTGACAAAGTAGCTCCTGTGGGTAAGGTAAAGGGACATAAATGTTAGGAGTACATAGCTGCCTTGCAGCTTAAGACAAACTGCTTGCCATTGAAACACAAAACAGGAATGACCAATGGCATTTTTGAAAGTGGATTCTGCAAAATATAGCCTTTGCATAAATAATTGCTGTTTGAAAATTAAACTTAACATTACACTTTTTTAAAAAGCATTTGAATAACAGTTGTGTTAAAATATGCATTGCCTACCTGAATTTAACTTTGAAAGGGTTTGTAGCTGAGCTGTCATCCCACTCCAGGTGAGAAGGGTTAAATCCTGCCCTGAGAGAAGGCTGGGACCCTGGAGCATGCAGGTGAGGCAGGTAGCAGCCAAGTAGGGTCCAGATGGAGCAGCAGCAATAAGAGTTCCTGGATAGGAGGACAACACACTCTTGCTCCAGCTGTGGAGCAAGAAGGACCAGAACTGGGGAATTCTGGCCTGACCCAAACCCAGGCTGCAGCCTGATACAGGAACCTGAGGGATACTAGGGCTGCCGGGGGGTAAAAAGGGCAGGAAAAGGCAGCAGGTTGACGCACCCTGGCCAATAATGAGTGACTCTTTCAAACTGCAGTTTGCCCTTGAGGCAGGGGCTAGATGATGACTGTAGTGGGTCAGTGAGGCAAGGTAGGTATAGGTGGTTGGGACTCCCTGGGAAGAAAGGGACACAGAATGTGGGAACATTGCCACAAGGCAGAGCCCTGAAGAAAGGGCAATGTGGTCTGGGAGGACACAGGACCAGACGAGCAGTGAACAGACGAGGTGAGTCTGATGTTTGGTGGGAGTGCCCTTTTAATCAAACTACCAACTAGGGTATAACTGGCTAGCTGGTGATGTTTCTGAAAAGGATCTTGGGGCTGTAGTGGATCATGAATTTAATGAGAGTCAACAAAGTGGTGCAGAACCGGAAAAAAAAGAGCTAATACTCTTCTGTGTATTAACAGCAGGGTCATCTGTAAGACGTGAGGTAACTGTTCTGCTCTGCTGAAGCCTCAGCTTTCATTCTGTGTCCTAAGGGCAACTGGTGAAAGGGGGTTAGGAGGGCATGTGACCCCTCAGCCCAGAATAGGGCAGGGAGAACACTCCTCTGCACCAGGCCCAACCTCTTCCCAGTCCTTCTCTGCCCACACCCACCTCTTCCCACCTCCCCTGAATGATGCAGCTCAGGGGACTAGCAGGGTATGCACTGACAGCAGGGTCCACCCCCCTCCCACGGGGCAAGCAGAGCAACACAATCCCAGCTTGCTCTGCTTCCCGTTGGTGAATGTGGGGCACTCCATCCCCTCTGCCAAGAAATGTGGCTGAAGGAGCACAGTATGCTGGGGATGCTGCCAGTGAGTATGTGGAGAGGAGCTTGACTCCTGCTGTGGACAAGGGGCCATCCATCAGCCTCCCTCCCCCCACTAGTTCCCTCGCCAGCACATGCCCCCCACGCATTGTGTATGCTGTGTCTAGTTCTGAGCACCCCACTTTAAAAAAAATATGGACAAATTGGAGAGAGTCTAGAAGATGCAAAAAAAAAAAAAAAAAAAAAAAAAGGTTTAGAAAACCTGACCTATGAAGAAAGATTAAAAAAACGTGCATGTTTAATCTTAAGCAAATACGATTGAATGGGGATCTGCTAACACTCAAATATGTTAAGGACTGTTATAAAGAGAACTGTGATCAATTGGTTCTCCATGTCTGATGAAGATAGGACAAGAAGAAATCTGAAGCAAAGAAGATTTAGATTAGATACTAGGAAAAGCTTTCTAACCGTAAACAGTAATTAAGCTCTGAGCTGGCTTCCAAGGCAGGCTGTGGAATCCCCTCATTGGACATTTTTAAGACAGGTTAAATAGATGTATCAGGATTGGTCTAGGTACACTTGATACTCCAAGGAGGCTGGACTACATGATCTCTCAAGGTCCCTTCCAGTCCTACTTTTCTATTGTTCAGTAATCTTTAGCCCAGGAGATAGGGTACTCATCTGCCTCTAGGTTCGGTAACCTAGAAACTCCATCTTCTCAGATGGGCCAAATAAACCCTCACTAAGTCACTGTCCTCCCTGGTTGGTCAGACAAGCCAACAGATCACAAGTGAACAGTGGCTGCTCAATAAATTCCCTGCCCACAGCTATGCTAGAACTGCTTCTTGTCCAGTTCTTGCTCCTATTCTTTGTCTACTCTGCACCTCTCTAACCGTCATCTCTGAACTACTTATTCCCAATGGCTAGTTTATCTCCTGAGCAGGAATCCAGGTTCTGCCATGACTCCTGGCTCTGATCATCAGCTTGTGTCCTGACCCCAACTCCAGTTTTCCCTCTGACTCTTCTCTGACACCCCAGGCCAGACTCCTGATCCACTCATTAAGTTGCATTGCCCACACCTCCATGTGAGACATTATCCTGGGATGTAAACAGTCCCAGTTAAGTTCCCTCCTCTACCTGAGGAGGAGAAGGGTTTTGAACAGGGTTTCCCTACCTCTCACATGTGTACCCGAGCCACTAGACTATGGGATAGTCTGATGTGGGTCTCCATCCATCTCTCTGCTGAAACTATTCTATTTTAATTGAATTGGTATGTGGGCCAGAGAAAGAATAAAAAACACTCCATAGTCCATGATTAGTGTGCTCACCTGAGAGGTCAGGGATCAAATCCCTTCTCATAAGCCAGGGGAAGGACTTGAACAGCAGCTTCCTACACCGTACATAAGTGTTCTAATCACTGGGCTAAGGGCTATAGGGGAGGCCCTCTTCCTTCCTACTAGCCTATTTTGTGTGGAGTTGGCATGCTCAAAACCTGTCTTTTCCTCAGGTTGTGGATAATGCTGGGGAAGTGTGGAGTGAATTTAGGAGTCTATAGAGTTAGGTAGTATTCAACGTAACTTGGGTAGGTAACAGTGGCACCTAAATCTGGGCTTCAGGGCCCAGACTCAAAGCTACTTAGGCACTTAGCCCCTTAAGTCTCAATTTTCACAAATCTCATCAGCACTTCTTGCTGGGTAGCTCCCTGCCTAGCACCCTAACTTTCTTGGATGCCATTCTAAGGTGCCTGTTTGTCCCATTCATTATTTAGTGAGCCTAGATGCCTGCCCAGTGTTTGGTGACCACTGTGTTGTTCCTGTGATTTTTAGATGCCTTCAAGATCTGATTCTAGACATTCCAACACCTAAGTCCCTCTGTGCCATCTGGCCCAAAGTAACTTCCCTTCCCCACCTACTTTGCCTCCAAGCAAGTAGGAAGCAGAGGAGAAATTGTGAATGAGATCGCAACTCATTTACTGGTCTGCTACTGGGATCATACTTATTTTGTACAAGTGCAGGGGCATATTTTGGAAGTGTAGGAACAAAAAAATCCTTTCTTCAACATTGTTTTACTTAGAAGGCCTTAATGGTATCATTATCCATCTCTCCTGTTCATCTTCTTAAAGAAAACATGATCTATTTTTTCTTTGATAAAGGAATGAAAAATATCACTCAGTTAAAAGTATGTGACTAACAAAATAGAGTTTGGATAAAAACCACAGTGTTAATCTTGGTATCTCAAAGATATGTAGATTCATGGGAGTGGCATCCAACCACATAATAAAAGTTATAGACAACTATAATTACCCAAAGCATACAAGTACCCACGTGACATAAGAGAAACTACACATAAATTTAGGAAAACTTGATTAATATTGGCTCAGCATTATAAAGCATAACCATCAAGTATGATCCAATGTAATTATGGTTTGCAAAACTGTAATTTACTCAGATTTGAAGAGGCAATGATATAGTATGTCAAAAATATACAGATGCAGCCACCAAAATAATATCAGTACTTCAGCTCTTATATTTTATACTTAATTTTCTATAAGCCAGGATATTTGTAATCTATCTGAAAATTCAATGTGCATGAGTCTGAAATAAGTCCTATTCCAGCTGAGCTAAATGTCTGTTGAATTTTAATGAGACAGACTGTCTCTTTTAATACGTGTTTTTGTACAAACTGATTATATTAAAGTATGCTGTAATTGAATTATATGATAGGCTATTATTTAGGAGTTACTTGTTATTGTATTTATCCACAAAAACATTGTGTTTCTAACATGCTTTGGCCTAGAAATAGGGAATTGTGAATTCTTCACGTTTTAAAAAAGTGAAAGATTACTTCATTTAAGGCTTTTTTGCCTTTTTATTTGTATTTTCATTTTCCTGCTATGTGAAATGGACTTGAACCCAGGGAGAAACAAAAAGCCAAAATCATTTAATGTAAGCTTAATCCAAGATAAGATGCCATTGTGTTGTCATTAAAGATAATTTTTTCAAAGCTCCAAAATTCTCCGGATAGTCCATATTACCAGATCACTCACATAGAATTGGGCCCATTTTCACACAATTGGCTGTCTCTTTGTTCATGAAAGTTCTACTCTGACTTGGAATGGAGACTGTATTTCCCAGAGCCTAAGTGAAGGAAGCTCATTTTCATGGCTGCTTCCACTCAATCTGTCATTTTATGAACAATGAAGAACTTACATCCTCATCCCGAAATGCTACCAGTTCTTCCATTTCAATAAGATGAATATTCATTCAGTCCAAGACACCCAAGTAATAAAAATGCTAAAATCCCTGGACAGAAAGATATTTTAGTATGTAAACCAAGCTTCTGAGGACTCAAATGCAGCTCCAAAAAACATTAGAAAGACTCAAAACCATTGCAGCAACAGGTTGCTAGGTCTCAAGAGAGGTTGTGAACGAAGACATCAAATCCTGAGGGAATCTGACTAAATTAGTACTTATACCTAGGAACACAGTAGTTACCAGCCCAACTCCAGTAGCGTCACTAAAACATGGATGTATATTATCCACAGAGTTGTTAGACACGTGAAAATGCACAATGCCTGCCAGTGGCCCTGGAACAATTTTTAGGCTGGGATTCTGAGCTGCTCCCCCACCTGACCCCATCCACGCCCCTCACCATCCCATGCTGGGGCCACAGTTGGAGGTGGCTATGGAGCCGTGGGCACGGGGCCAGCAGTCGTGATTCTGGGGCATGAAGTGGAGCTGCCAGGACTCCAGGCTGCAGCAGAGCTCCTGGAAGACAGGACTTCGGAGCTAACAGTGGAGCCGTGATCCTTTAAAGCTGACAACCAGGACCCTGGGCTTCAGTGGAGCCCCCAGGAGTAGAATGGCAGCTGGGACCCCAGCACAGGGCAAAAAGTCTGGGGGAAGGGTGCTGCAGCATCCCCCGCACTTCTGCTTCCTGCAACCATGACACCTGCATTTACAGTATGCAAAGTAAAATTTCATCAGTCATCTCACTATATAATATGATCTCAAACAGGGGGTCAGGAAGAAAAGTCCCTGTAATTAGGTTATCAAAAGGATTTTAAGCAGCCACCATTTTCAAAGAAAGAAAAGCAGGCTGGATGTATTGATAATGCCTGTGTGACAGTTCTTATTGTTGTGACAGTAGTAAGATGACAAATCAGAAGAGTCCTGGAGTGATAAATGATGGTAAGAGGAAAACAAGCCATTTAGCTGAAGGAAGTCATTAGCTTGCCATATTAATGAATAAATATTTTATAATAAACTCTCATCTATTCAGACCGGCTATGATGCTCTGAACATATAGACAAGATAGATAAATGTAATGCAATTTTCATTAAAACAAACAAATGATTTATAATTCATCAAACACTTTTGACCTCTCAAAAGTTCCTTATTCAGATGTTGGCAGTAAAATCCAAAATTAAAAATAACATATATGGCCTTAAAAAGAAGGAGTCATCACGTAGCACCTTAAAGACTAACAAATTTAGTTGGACATAAGCTTTCACAAAATTTTTCACATTTATTTATGCCCAATCTGCTAGTTTTTACGGTGCCACAAGACTCCTCGTTGTTTTTGCTGAAACAAACTAACAGAGTTACCCCTCTGAAACATGTATTGCCTGGCTTAGAGTCATCTGCACTACTCCCGCAGACAAAGAGCTTTGTTACACAAGTTTTCTATCAAAGGCTGCTAGGAGTGAGCTCATATTCCTTTTAATGTAGTACAGTAGGTCAAACACTTCAGAGATGGAGGATGTGTATAGCCTAAATAAAAGGTTATTAAAAAAACCGATACATTTCCAGAAGAAAACAGACTTTCTTGAAATATTTTGTTTCGTCTCAATTTTTTTGTAAGAAGGGATTTGTGCCCAAATAGTGCCACTATCCAGCAGCATTGTCACATTCCATTTAAGGCAAATCCATCAAAACTCACCATTTCCTCAGTACAGGATTCACCCAGCAAAAATGAAAATTTCCGAATGATTGAAATTTGCTAAGAGGGGCAATAACATATGTTTGAGTTTAAAAACATGTAATCAAAACTACTAGTTTTGTTAACCGAAGACCTAGATAACCTGAGCAGAAGTAGATTAAACAGACATAACATGAATTTCTAGATGCACACTATCGTATAAGCTTCTCGGGACAGGGATTGTCTTCTTGTTCTGTTTGTACAGTGCCTAGCACAAAGGCACCTGGTCTATCACTGAGGCTCTTAGGTGCTACTACAGTACAAAATAATGATAATTTATTATGTGCAGACAGCTGCATCAACAGTACGCAGACATTTTCACACATAAACTCACTGTGTTTTCTTTAAAGTGGTGCAGTTCCGTTAGCTTCAGTAAAACTACTCCTAATTTATACCTGCATAAGTTAAATCTGAATCCAACTCAAACCATACAGACACTGTGTATTTATATCACTACCACTTTTCCTAACCAAACCCCTTCTCAAAAATCCTGGTAAACCAGATCGCTGACTTTCTGCAATGCCTTACTCAAGACTTGTCTACCAAGAGTGTTATTTCAGAATAGCTGCTCCTTATGAATTCTTTGTGTGCATGCTCAGATTCTACACGTGGATATAATCAGCAATGGTTAATTAGCTTTAAATTCAAACTGTATCTTATTCCGAATTAACTTTCATGTGTAGACAAGCCCTCAGGCTCTGTTGATTAAGGAGGGAAACAGTTTCCAAAAGTCAAGTGTCCATTCAGTCAAATCTACTGCCTGCAAACCCTATACATGTATTCCGGTGGGCTAGGAGCTCAGGCACCTTAGGCTGGCCTCAGCTGTCAAGGCATCCCATGAAGACAGATGTGATCACTTATGGAGGCGCAAAAGGGAGCATTTTTCTGTTCTACATCCATCTCACTCCCCTGTCTAAATGCAGAGCAGGAAGGCATGAAGAGTTAGATAAGGGCAGAGCAGGACTGGTTGAAAAAAAATCAAATTTTGATTACATAAAAATTTAAGAAACGATTAACAAAACAGCTTCTCATTAACAAAAGTTTTCTGCCTTCAAGTCTGATCAGGAGTACAAGCAGGTAGATCTGCCCTCCCTTGCAAAGAATTGTCTGGACCAAATAGACACGCAGTTCATTACCCAGTCCTGTTCTTTCTAAAATAGTGTGGGGGTGTGGACATATGTACCTATAGTGCCAAAAATGTATAAATTGGTGCAGCACCATGAAAATTGCTATGTTTGTACTCTATTTAATCCAAAAAGTGCATACTGTTTATAAGTTAAGGCAGCTATAAATAATAGTCAGATAATTGATCATCTAATAAATCCTGTTGCGCTCCAGCAAATAGTGCATAGGTAAGGCTTTACACCATAGCTGAATTATTTAATACGCAAATGCTGAGCCATAATATCTTATCTTTGAACTATTTGCTGGAATGCCACAGGGTTTGTTAGATGTTTTCATTACTTTGAAATGGTTTTAGAGATAATTTACTCACACTTCATTTAATTATACACAAGCAGGACAAAACTGGAATACAAGCTTAGAACTTCTCTCTCAATTTTGGTATGCAGGAGTGAGTAGTGGATGCTTCTCCAGTGAAACAACAGGTCATACATATCCATGTCTACATTTCTGTCAGTTATATACTGCATTTGTATAGTAATTGGTCCTGCATCAGGACTGGTCTACACACGGCGGCAGTACAAATATGCAAGTTCCTGTCATAAGTGTGCAGTATATAAAATATATGACAGTCCCTGGGAAAATAATTCTAGAATCAGCATGTAAAATTGCCATTTGGAAAAATTCAAGGAGAAATTTTTAAATTAGTAAGTCTAAGGGAAACAGATATATTTTCTGCAGCTACTCATGTAAATCCCATTTGCATTAATTAGAACAATCCACACAGGATGAAATTTATGCCTGTAAAAAACAGAGTATAGTTATGAGTAATATATAGTTTAGATTAATGCTTTTCTATGTTTTTTTTAATCAGCTATTCACTTTAACTGCTTACTGTTCATAGTATGTGATTGGTCAGATGGTATGTTTTCTGCTTCCTGACTGGATGTCAACCTTTTCAGCAGAGATTGACAAATAACTAATAGCTAATAATGCACCTTACATAATTTGGTGCAAAAAATGTGAAACTTTAGGGATGTGTATACGTTGTCACAAATACCAGCAGCCTTACAAATATTTGCAAGTAGTGAATAGTATATCCCCCTTAGATAAAAGCAAATCAAATTCAAAATAATTGTTAGCAAATATATTAATTTTCCATTGTTGAATCAGCTGTGCTGACCAGCTATAATACACCAGGGGCCTCAACACTGCTCTGCCCATGAGACTCTTTTCTGTTCTCAGTGGGAAAAAGCACATCTCTGTTTCTATGTTCCTTTTGTCCATTTTCTAGATTGCCAGCCAGCATGGTTCTGATGATATGGACAGCTATTGACAATGACCTAGATTAAGCTCAAATCATTTCTAGAAGCTTTGTAATGACAATAGTTTCCTTCTAGAATCACTGAGTCACAGAAGAAAGGCTTTATAGCCAGTTTACAATTGCCTGAGCCATTTAATTCCCCCAAATTTGACTCCTACTAATATGACGACAGTTTTTAACTACTTATATATATAGGTTCATGCAAATTTCCACAGTGTTATTAGATAATACTTTCAAACAGAAATGTTAAGCAATTAAAGAAAACATTGTGAAAGTGTGCATACAAGGGAAAAATGAAGAAAACAGCCTGAAGATAAAAAAAAAAGAAGGAAAGGTAGGGTTAATTAAAACTGCTTTTTTTCCTCCACAGAGAGTCACATTTAATATGCTTTTCAGACTGTAAATTTAGATTTAAATGAAATGAAATATCAGCACATATAGATGAATGTTTTTAAAATGAAAAATGGTCTGACAATTTAATGTCTACATTATTGACTATATTTTAGACCTAATTTTAAGTACTTTTTAAAATATTTACATGTTGTCATTACTGGCCCCAAAGCAATTTACTTGTAAGCTGTTAACATGAGCTGGAAAGCAATTAACATAAAAATGTGAAGCCTGTGTTTTCATTTTTAACATTTGAAAATGTCATCTGAAGACATCCACACCTACAACTGCAAACAGAATTAAAGGTGTGCAAGAATGTAGCTGTTTAAAAAAAAAACCCTAAAAAATAAAAGGTGTAGCACCAGTAGGAACCATATGAGACTTACCGATATAAAATAATTATAAAGTCAGACTATTTTAATATGTTTAATTGCCTCAAGTTACATTATGTCCTGTGACATGAATTAATCTGACATACATAGAACTGTGCACACAGGAGACATTCACCTCCAGTGAGTACCCCCCTCTGGCCGAGTGCATGTACCAGCAATCTCAGTTCCAGTGGCTCTTCCGCAACTCAGCCCTGGAACAGAGTTGTACCCCCCAGGCTTCCCCTCCTAGAGGGAGCATCCTTGCCCCTCCTCAGCCCCCTCAGGACTTTATCTCAACAGTCCCAGCACAGTCCAATGGTCTCTAACCAACTCTCCCCATGGAGCTGTCCTCAATGCTGCCACTCTCTCAGCCAGCTAGCCAACCATCCTTGGTCTGCACATCTTCAAGGTTCCAGAGACACTGAGCTGACTCTGGTCCTTCAGCTCTTTTTAAAGTGCCTTCTTGGCCCCTGATTGACCATTTCCTCTGGAGCCATTTCTCTGTTGTCCTTTTCTGGAGCAAGATGTGGCAAGGCCACAAGCCTCAGGCAGGAGGCTTCAGGCCTGGTCCATAGCATCACAAGAGAACATCAAATTAAATAATGATTGGCTATGCTAATTAGTATATTTGGCACCCAGGGAAGCAGAGAGGGATGGCAGGAAAAGAATATCATATACAGAAAAATGTGTGTGGAGAACTGATCTGGAATGTAAAGAATCTCATGTGTATCACATATTTCTGAACTCCCACTACCAAGATGGCAATGGCTGCTTTGTGGTTTCTCCTATCCTATTAAGAGCTCCTTAGAGTTCTCCATTCTCTCAGATTAATTCTAGAACATAAGTTTAGAAATGAAAGTAAACCTAAAACTTGTAACTCAAATTGATGGGATATTAAAATAGTTCTTAGATATGACTATACCACAGAGAATATCCTCTGCCCCCTCCCCCAACACCATGAAAGAGGTGGGCACCTTCACCGCCCATTAACTTGCATAACAGTTGAGGGCATTTTACAGGAGGTATGGACTATTCCAGATCAGGCCTATTATCTCATTCCCTTTTGTCCCATCACATAAATACCAAACCCAAGAGATGAGAGGGGTAACATCTTTGTTAGATGCAAACATGCCTATGATAAAAATATTTTAGAGAGACAATGTTCTCTAGCAAATGTAAAAAAGTGAGGATCCTCATTATAATTATTAATCCTTCTTGCAATGCAGTCCTAGAATCCAACCCTGAGGTCCCTCCAATTCTACTGAAGTCAATGAGAGCTATGTGCATGGAGAATCTACACATTATGGCCTTTCATTTAATAACATTGACTTTTTTAAAACTTACCAGTACATCAAAAATAATAGACCTTGGTTGCCCAAATGGTTATATAGCCTGCAATTTCATGTATTTTAACGTATTTGTGTGAGCAATTCCTATACACATGCTTATCAAAGCAGTCAACCTCTTCGAATAACAACTCTGCTTTTCTCTGAAGACAGAGTATCAGCTACTTAGCATTTATTGCCTCCAGATTTGTTTAGTAATAGTTCCAAAATGCCTTTTTAAAATCATTTTTCAATACATCTGTAAACTGCAATGAAACTGTAATGGTCCACGTTTGTGGGACACTTCCATCTTAACTCAGTTAAACAACCTTTGAATAGGAAATGTTTCTGCCCTGGTATTCAGTAAACGTAGCCAGGATATCCATTTGCATGTTGCTCATCTAGGGCATGTCTACACTAGAAAATTTATTTCAAAATAACTAAATTTGAAAAAAATAAGTCCCAAAATAACTTTTTGAAATAAGCTTATTCCCTGAGGAAAGCAGGAGTACACATTTCAAAATAACCAGCCCATTATTTTGAAATAACAGGCTTGGTAGTATGGACACTCGCTTATTATTTTGAAATAAAGGGGCTTATTTCGAAATAACTCTCTAGTGTAGACCAGGGCCTATAAGAACTCTATCTACAAAATAAGTAAGTTAAGACCATTCTGATACTAATGACCTCTGGATTGAAATTGGCTGTTGTATTGAGCATCTCACAACATGAAAGTCATTTCTATTTCACTAAAATCCCTAAGAGAATGCAATAGTCTCAGTTTCTTTGGGGACAGAAATTATTCACTTAATGGTTGCTTTGAAATAGCAAATTTATATGGAATTAGCAAACCATTCATAGTTGAAAAATGCAAATACGACACAAGGGAGACGCTAATGATTGTGACTTGTTGACCTTTCCTTTCTGAATGTGTGAGGTGACTTGGAAATAATCTTGCAATGTCTATTCATATTAATTCATAATCATAGCTTTGTTAAGATTTGACATTTCATATTTTTGCATAGTAGCACAATTAAGTTAAATACTCATCACGGGTACATTATGAATCATTGCTCTTCTCCAAAGTTCCCAATGTGCAACCTCAATTCTTACTCTTCCTTGGGGGAAAAAATACTAGTTCATAATGTAATGACAAATGAACTTCATTAGGTCAGTATTGTCTTTATGTTTTTATCTGCAAAGCAACTTGGCAAAATTCTACCTGCCATTTTGATAAAGGGAGGATGAGTAGAATCTATCTCCGTGGGATAGGATTCATAGAATCATAGAAATGAAGGGCTGGAAGGAACCTCAGAAAGTCATCCAGTCCAGCCCCTGCACGGAGACAGGACCAAATAAATCTGACCTGTGTTTATCTAACCTGTTATGTCCTCCAAGGAGAGGGATTCTACAACCTCCCTTGGAAGCTTCCCCCCCCCCCATCCTTATAGTTAATTCCCCTCTCCCAATACCTAACCTAAACGTTTCTTGCTTAAACTCATTACTTCTTATCTTACCTTCCGTGGACATGGATAACAACTGATCATTATGCTCTTTGTAACAGCCCCTAACAGAGGATCTGGACCCATATCTATAAATGGCTCATGGCTTAATTTTCTATCCTACTTCGCTATACCAGCTGAACGAAGCAAATTTATTTTGTATGTTTTAGTTGCTTTTACTTGATGAGCCCATAAACAAGATTTCCTTTGGATCAGGGAGTTTCTACAAGTACAGAAGAAAGGTTTGGTCATAGTGGCCAAAGTATACCACATAGAAAAACTAAATGATTTTTAAAAAGACAAAGCTACATAAGGTGAGAAATGCAACAGTAATGTTCCTTTCTGAGTCTATTTTTTATTTTTCTCCATGGTGACAGATGAGAGCTGGAAATTTTTATCCCAAGCCCATCTCCACATCAGAAAACTGTTCTGATTATTAGGTTAATATAGATACAATTTATTTAAACTTGGCAATTATTTTGTTGCCTTTTCAGCACTATTCTGTATTAATTTTAGTATTTACGTCAACGGGGAGGAAAGCTGCTCCTGTTGTCCCCATTTGTGGCTGCTTTCAATGCAGATAAGGTTTGTTTGGGAACCTACTGAGTTTGCTAAAGACAATCACTGGAGACAGAATCTTAATTTAACCTCAAGCCTGCAGCATTTCCCCTGGGCCCTAGATGACTGATAACATAGCAGAGAGCAAGCAAAGTACAAAATTATTGACAAATGGAAGCGGCAAATCTGGAGTGTTAAATTTCTTCTTCTAAATCATTGTTTATAGGGATAGTCATGCATGCCTAAGTCTGGAGACACTGGGAAGCAGCTTAAAACAGAAGTTTTAAAATGCAGTTAGAGTTTCTGAAAGCCATCGCAAAAGCTCATGAAATACTCTTGTCTTTTCATCTTGTAGCAAAACAATGCCATGACAGAATCAAAACACACTTGCTCATAATAGCCTCTGCACAGGTTAGGTCAGTGATTACTAATGTAAAGAAAGCAAGTCCTTAACAGACAGCTTGATAACCTTTCCCATGGGAACATTAGAAAATGGTGTTAATGAGCATTATAATAGCCTGCTTCTTCACGGAGCTGTGTAAATAGATCTTTATTAATTGAGATTATATATGATGTTTCTCTGTATAATACCCATCAGAGGGTACTGTAAAAATAGTCTCTCTGAAGTAGCTAGAGTTTTAACTTTAACTTTTCTAAACTAAATATCAAGCTACTCTGGTGAGGTTAAAACATTTGTATTTGCTAACGGTAAAGCTAATTCTTCTGATGCCCACTGTACCGCTGGTTATTTTATATTTTCTATCCTTAAAAAAAACACCATAGAAAAGCCCTCCTAAGCTTCATTTTCACCTACTTTTTTTAATGAAAGAATTTGTCATTGCAGATGAAACATGTGCAATATCCTTTACTAACTGATTAGGTGAAGAAATATAGAGACTTCTCACTCTCTACAGAAAAAAATGTGTCATTTTTATTGTGACCTAAGTGCGGATTTTATTACAATCACTTTTTTCAGGCTGAAACAAGCAAGGTTTCTCCCATGTTGTCTATATGCCAGTCTGATTAGCTGAAGATATTAAAAGAGAAAGTGAAGGTAATGTGGTAAATTTTGTGCCAAATGTTATCCAGTGAACTTGCATGGAGTATTAAAATGCAGAAATGTGGCCCACATACTAAAAATGCTTTTGTTACTAGCATGAAAACATTTACAAAACATTGTTGTTCACAGGCCACCAATATAAATACTTACGTTTCTGATTTATGTTTCAGCTTGATAATAGAAAGTTAAATTAAATAAATAAATAGATAAATAAATCCTACATATGAGATTTTAAAATGTCTGTGTAATTGTAAAGAAAACAGGAGATTGTATTTTGATAAGGCCTTTAGTTCAGCAGAAGGCCAGGGCAAGATGTAACCCCTTAAGAAGGTATACCATGTTTCATATCAAGCAACAGCTAATGAAATCCTAAGAGGGTTTGTTACATGAGCCAGTGGACTGGAGCAACCTTTAACATGTAGGAAACTGGAGTTAATTAAACTGTTATGGGCATCCTATCCATCATCCCACCAGCAAGCTGTTTTCTAAACCTATTTACATTTTGCAATTGAAAAAAAATGTACTTAAGGCTGCTTCTAAATGATGTTTACTGTCTTGATGGATTTGGTATTTGTCTATAACCTTTATGTTTTAATTATCTTATAGTATTTCTTGAAGCCTCTTCTGCAGCAGTAGGTATTTGATTTCCAAGCAATTAGACATTTCTGACAATTAACAGACTGCAGGAGAATTACTTTCAAATGAATTAATCAGTTTGGGAAGGTATTGGATTCAGTACAGTAAATTTGCTGTGAAGGTCGCTTTACTAAAACTCAGTTGTATACCTTTTGTGGTTACTGAAGCACATTAAAACTCAGATAATCTTACACTAGTAGACTGAGCTGCTTTGAAGGAGTTTTCCTTTACATACAGTTAGCTTTCAAAAGTGTTGTAACTTTCTACCATCAGTAAGATAAGCTTATACCTGGCTATTAACTAGAGTCAGTAGTAAAAATGAGATCAAACCTTTTTTCCCCATGTGAACATTTGCAAGGTGAAGATGAAACCTGGCTACTTTGGACTATTACTTTTTCATTTTTGAAATCTTCACTACAGACAGGTGGATATTTTAATTTTTATATTTCCTAAATTCCAATTGCCTGACTTGAGGATTTATCAACCGTGTTAAAACATTTGGAACTTTTTTCAGCTCTTTAAAGTCAAAATTCTTTCTCAAGCCTTATTTTAATATAAATGTGGGACAAATTAGTTTATTTTTTCATTGTTTGAGGTCAGTTGTGACACTTAAAAATAACAGGCAGATATTCTGATTTGTAGCTTTGGAGAAATAATTCAAGAGATAGAATTTAGAAGTAGAAGCCTAATTACTCAAAGCATTGATCCCAAGACTGAACAAAATACTAAAAGAAACACTGTAGGAAACAATAAGGTCTTAGCTGACAGATGGCCTGGGTGACTTGGGGCCTGATCCTGCAGCCAACTATTCACCAAAGGCAAGATTCTCACTGCCACTCACCAGGGCCAGATTAACCATTAGGCACAGTGCCTAGGGCCTATGGAAAATTTAAGGCCTACGAAAAATTCATAAGTGACTCAAAAATAAGAAAACTGCTAAATCACAAGTAATAATCTGCTATTTTTATTAGAATATGCGCAAATGTTGAAGATTGATTAAATGCAGGTGTATTATATTTTTAGTTAAACAACATACAGGTATAACATACAATTAAATATTTACTTTGCAACTCTTTGTTAGCAAAATCACAAACTGCATCATTAAATATCATTTTTCTCAAAAGCTCACTCTCAATTGAAAGTAGTACAAGGGAAGATAGACACTAGAAAGTTTCAACCTGTAGTCCAGCACCCTCAGAACCTAACTGGTTCTGAACGAATTTTCTGGACCACGGGAGGTCAACATTGTCTAGTAACATTACCAACACTTCTGCTGCTTACTTGGCTATTACAGGACATTTGGGGTAAAGTAGAGCTAAATGACAGCACAAAACACTGAGCACTAGGACTGACAGCAGCAAACAAACTTTAGGAGACCATGGGAAACTTAGCCACACCCATGTAATGTGGACATCTGGCTAACTAAAATCATTCCAGACAACAGATGCTACTGGACAAGAGAGTTCTGGATTAGAGAGGTTCAACCTATACCTAAGTACCAAGGTTCCCTGTAAGATGGGCAGCAGCATGGCCTCGCAGCTGCTTAATGAGCCCCATCCAGGAGTTCAATGGCTGTTTCACAGGGAGGGGTACTTCTCCCTCAGTGGCAGCAGCAGCTCCATGCTGGAGACAAAATGTGCCTCTTCCAGCTGGTAGGGAGGGGACATAAGGAGGAGAGGGGCAATAAGTGGCTGCAGGGGGCAGAGGTTTAGAGGGGGAGGTTTGGGGTGTCCTGCCTGGGCTGGGAGAGGAGAGGATTAGTGTGATTATAGCAGCTAGGTTTGGCTGCAGTTTCATGTGAGAAACCCAGCACTCTCCAGCCTGCTGGGATGGGAAGGGAGGAGGGGGGAGCAGACTACATGGGGTAGGTAAGTGAGGGAAAGAGGAGATGGGTGGGTATTGACATCTGTGTGGTGAGGAAGGGGGAGTTTTTTGAGCGTCCTGACTCATTACTGTCTGGGCTGCAACTGCTGGTGCAAGGTAGAGACATAGGTCTCTCTCCTCGGCTGGGAAAGGAGTAGGAATGAAGGCTGCATGGGAGTATGGGGGCATATGGCTCTATAGGAGATGGGAATGCTGCTGTGGAAATGTCATTGTCTCATTAATGAATCAGAGGGAGCTTAGTCAAATATATCTTCCTTTTCCTTCTTGAGTCTGGAGTGAGGAGGGGATGGTGTTAAATTACCAACTGACTGTTGACATAATTACAAGATTTTAAATATGTCAGGAAAATATGAATAATGCAGCACTCACTGTTAGACTTGTAGAGCAAACATAGAACAGTGACTTATCAGTTCTTGAGGTTTACAGGAACTGTGTAGACAAAGGCTTTATTTTTGACAGATCTGCGACTAGACTGCTGTTTTTTTTCAAAAAAACTGTTTTGAAAAAAGCGGCGGCCATGTTTATGCTAATGAGGCACAGGATATTTAAATCCCTGCTTCGTTAGCAATTTTGATGTGCCTAATCTACATCTCTCTGTCGACAGAGAGGTGTAGTCTAGACACACCCTAGGTGTTTTGTTTGTACTAGTGGTGCACATAAGAAAATTCAACCCGCCCAGGGATGGAAAATGCTAGAGGGGACACTGCTTATTACTACAGTGTTTGCATTTCACAGTTGTGTTTCAGAAACCCTAGGCTACTACTAAACACTGTTTCTGGCAGAAATGTGTGGCCAGCATCAGCCACTGTACTGTTATTTCATAAATGACACTGAACAATCATGAGACACAATGTTGCCAAGTTATCAGCTCTGCAGCGCAGTGCATTGCTCTGTGGATTTTACAGTTGTAGTGCTGGCAACAATACCTTACTTTTCTCCTTATCAACCAATTAACTATCAGGTGAATCCTAAGTATAACTGTAATATACAACCAAATGACTGACTTATTTTAGAATGAAGTACCATGAATTTCTTACATGGTGCACCACTTTCAAGAGCAAAAATTAAAGTGGGTGATATTAGGTGTATAGGTGACAAGGCATTTCTCCCTTATATATTTCTATACAGTCTAAGCGCCCACAATTATGAGAGTGCCTAGGCTCTATGAAGAGATTAACCTGGCTCTGCCACTCACCAGTCCTAATGTTGGATAAGAGAGCCAAACAAGTGTTAAGGGGGCAGCGTAAAGCATCACATTCAGCTTGATGTGGATCGTCCCAGTGCAGGTAATATGGAGGACAGCTATAGCACTCTCCTGCAAGGACCCCACAAAAGCCCCAGCAGAAAGAATGTCTTTTGTGGGGCTGGTGACAGCAGGGTTGTTATATTCAGGAATAGATTGCAGCACACAGTGCTACAGAATTCCTTGGCAGTGTTGCATCTGATAAGGCAGTCTAGGTAGCAGGCAAATTATTGCAGAAAAATTGAGGGGAGGGAGCAAAGTTTGCTTTCCTAATTACTACATCTGAAGCTGGGAAGGAGAAGTAGGGGGAAGAGTTAAGCCAGGGATACCCAGTCCACATAGCAGCCCAGAATAAGGGGGGCAGAAAGTTGCCTTAAAGCTTCCATTTCTATTGCACCTTTAAAAGACGCCACACAAAAATCTCTCTTCCAGACTTAAGTGGGAGTACTCATGCAAGTCAGGGGTACAGGGTGGTGCCAAGGACAATATGCGACTCTCTGGAATGACTTTGACTCTGTATAATTGTACTTTGTTTGGATTTTCTTTCTGACCATTAAATGGCCATTTAAACAGTGGAAATTTAGAAATAAATGAAAACAATGTTTTATATTCATACTTTAAAGAACATGGTTGCCAGTATTTTATTGAGAAAGTTGATTACTGGAATTTTAATTTATAAACTAAGGCAGAAGAGATAATTACTTTTATCAGGCGGAAGGAAAAGATTGCAATCTCATTCCCTTCTTCACTAATGCTTGCAGTATTGATTCTTCACACCGAGCACCCCGCAGTAGAGGCAAATAAGCAGTGGTTCAATGTGTTCTACTATTTAAAACAGACTAAGCATCTAAATGTAAAGGGTCAGAAACTATTCCTTAAAAACCTTTTTAAAAATTGCAGCTAATTGGCAAACATTACTTCCTGAGCTAATTCCTGTTGGAATTCTTGTTAGCTCTTAGCATCGGTCCTATGATGTATTGTCACTCACCAGCAAGATGCAATGTGACCTTGCTACTACTGAAGTTGAGAGCATTCAGAATCTCATCACGTAATCCAGAGGCCTCCCTTGTAACCTAAGCATTCAGTCATTATCTTTTGATTTGGCTTTAGACATCTCCTTAAGATGGAGATTCTGGATTCCACCTTGCAGTCCATAGGCACAGACAACACCCATCAGCTTCAACATAAGCCCAGTTATCTCAATGGGAATTTTGCCTGAGCAAGGGAGTGCAAAGATGGGCATTCTCTAGAAATTGGTCATTTCAATGGAGTCGTGACATTTTTTTTTTCTTGGCACAAGAACTCAGAGGAACAAGGCAGAAACGTGATGGATGGTAAAGTGCGCTCTAAACATAAATGCCACTGGAGTTGCTCATTAAATTGGATGGTTTGCCCTCTGTTAATGGTCAATATAGCCATGTATTTTTCTTTATAAATTCTTATCTTATACCAGCATTTATGAATACTTTTCTCTCTGGCAAACTGCCAAATACTGTATATTCTCCAGAAGAATTGTGCCGCTTGACTCCAGGAATGTACAACATCATTACAAGAAAGGAAGGGAAAGTGTCACTCAGTAAAAGCTTTCTTCACAGCTGGCTCTTAAATGGCAAAGCTGGAACAGCCTGAGGAGGGCCGTGTTTGATGCAGTGCCAGTTTTATTCTAAAGTAATGTACAAAAACTGCCCTCCTCCTTGCTGTCAGATGGGATGAGGCAGACTTTGTCAGGACTACAAGAGCTATAGCATGGCATCCTGAAGGAGGAATGTGAAAGTATATGCCTAACAAGAAGAGGGGTGCCCCCACTTAAGAACTGCTGCCTTCTGATTGGCTGGAAATGAGAAACTGTGTTAGCTGACTGGCTTTTGCATTTGGGTCCTCTCTCTTACACATACCTTCCCTTAAGTTACAGTGTGGAAGCTGTGTTTTTGTTCTGTTGCAGATCTGATCATCACATTTTTGAAGATGGGGAAGTAATTTTTCCAATTGGACTAAATCAGCAAAGGTTTGGTGAGGAGTTTGTTTTTGTTGTTTATTTGGTTTTGCTTTCCTTTCAGCATTATGGATGTATGGTTGCATTGAAAGCAATAGGACTGGAAAAGGTGATTAGTAAAAAAACAGCAACAAAAAAACTGTTCAGCTTATCACAGCTTCCACCCAGTGTTTAGAACAGCTCTATGCTAAAAGGCCGGTGCCTGGAGACAAATGAGACCCTGGATTTCACTGTGTGGCCTGAGGTCCCCTTTGGGTAACTTTTAACCTCTCCTCTGTCCAGGAGATTCAGAAGTAATCTGAGTCCTAAGGTGAGTAAGCTGTGATAGGGTTGCAAAGCACACAATACAGGATACACAGAAGCACACAATACATGACCGAATTTTCTTCCATATTAATGATTCAAAGATGTTTCTCTTCCAGATTCTGTTATGTTGCTGGAGGTATCATTCAGAATTGATTTTTGATAAATTCAGACTAGTGCCTCTGCAGCCTCTGAATAGGTACAGTATCTTTAAATATTTATATTGTGCTGCTGGAGATAATTATTATTCCAGCTCAGCACAGTTCTAATGCATTTAAATGTCAGTGTTCCTCAGTTTAATTCATCATGCATATATTAAGTTGCTTGTATACATATACTCAGTATGCATCTCCAAGGATGGAAAAAAGACTTATTCATATTTTAGCAGCTGTGAGAGAGAACAGATTTCCTTTACATTCTTAACTGTAAATATTAATTAGAGGCTTGACACTATTTTTTATTTAAAAAAAACTTCCATAAAATAATCCATCATAAATTCCTTTATCACTATGCAAACTAGAAGTATTCCATTGTATTGTGTTCTCTATGACTAGAAAGTTAAAGACAATGTGTTAAAATAAAATCCATTTATTTATGCAGTTTGTTTCCCTGGGGAACAAAATGGCTCTGCTGTGATACCTAGTAAGTTATGAATACAAGAATGTCATGCTTTATTATCTATTTGTGTGCTTTCGTTGAAGTGCAATTATGCTATTTCCTATACTCCCAGTCTGTCTTCTGGGCTGGCAGAATAGAATCTGAAAACAAGTTTAAACATTTTTTCTATATTCTCCAAATGCAGGACATTACCAATGAAAAAATATTTCTGAAAAATAACTAAGATGCAATTTAACCCTGTCTTGCCAGTTTATATTATTTGTGATTATTTGCTTTAGGCAAAGTATAAAAAAATGGAACCTTTCACTCTGAGGTGGGCCGCCAAATGATTTTCAAGGTCAAGTGTAAGTACACAAAGGAAACAAAACCTCATTCCTAAACCCATAACAGCCTCTCTAGTGCTGCTACCTGTGACATTGACTCTATTTAATTCCTTTAAAGGGGCGTGAAGAGAGTCATGACAAGCTGGTCTGGGTGTAGCCTAAAACACTAAACTGAAGATGTCTTTTGTCAGCATGATGCATAACAGTTCAAACTGAGACCCATGAATTGATTTTATCAGTGTTCATCCACCCAGTCTGTTTTTTCAGCCTAATGTTGCATCTCCAGGATGTGTAATTGTAATTGACCAAAAGAGAATGTCAGGATTAATTACAGTACTTATGCTATTAAAGGAAACACATTTTTTGAGTGTCCCAGCCTTTATTTATGGTATTTTATTATTCTAACATTTAAGATGTGCAATTATTTCTAAATCATATTTTGTGGAACACACAATTCTGTGTGCATTGCAAGAAGTCAAATATAATATGCTCAACATGTGCACAGAACATTCTCACATTTTTGCAAGTCATGAGAAATTTCGGAAATTAGCAGTGTTTTTTAGCTCTTACAAGGAATATGCAAGCATTCTATGCCTTCTAAGTGGATTTACTCTAACTGCCTAATTCATTATGCTAAAACCATGAAGCAAATTTCCTGTTCAAAGCCCAGCTCACAGGCTCTCTGTTGTCAAGTATTTGAATTTCAGATTAGAAATGTGTTCATTTGGATAGCTTGAAAGGAAAGCTTTGTTGTCAGCTTTGCTTTATGTTCTGCCAGCAGCCAAATCCATCTTCTTCAACAGTCACCAGCAAAATACCAGACCTCCACTCTGCTCTCAACTATCTGGAAACAGACACAAATGCCTTTGGCCTTTGCTGTCTAAGCACTGGTTTGAGGTTTGTGTCCCTCGCATCCCTTTTAATATTTGTTTAAATGATTATTTCTCACAGAGAACAACAGTAAATGCCTAGGTTATATAGAGAGTTTTCTCCCATCTCCAATCCCCCGTCTCCTCCCCTCCCCCCCCCCACAAAAAAAAAGAGAGGGAGAGAATCAAAGCATTTTACAATGAGAAATTGGAGCCAAAACATTTTAGTTCTATTAGTAGATCAGGCGTTTGTTATGGCATAGTGAAATTGCACCATTTTACCCTCAGAATGTTGTTAATTATCATATACTGTGCTATAACTATTCCATTCACTTCTCATTGCTGGCGACGTTTTGCTTATTGGTCTTAGAAACACACACACACACACACACACACACCCTGAGACCCCACTTCAGTCAAAGGAAAACAAAGTTACCCGATACACTAGGTATTGAAAGAAAAGAGCACTTAACTAACTGTGGTCAAGGGGCATGGAAGAGGTGGGCAATAATGGAACAAAATTTCTTTACATAGGAGGGGCCCTTTAGGAAGTCTTCACTTATTGTAAGATATTTCTCCTAAGTTTAGGAGCTGTACTCTGGAAACATTCAACACTAAACACGTGTCCTTTATTCATTTACAAAAACATTCACAGAAGGAATGCTGCAACCTAAGATTTGAACTTTAATGATTTTTAAATAGTTGGCAGCAAGAACTATGTGTTGTAATAAAGGCCACTAAGATATTTGTAATCCTTTTGCTTTATAATACAATAACTCTGATAAACTTTCCAATATAAGAAATTGCCATGGAAGTTCCAACATCTGCCTCCATATTTTAAGAGTGAAGAAAAAAAAGTCAGGTCACAATGCTACACCCATTGGTACAGTTCCCAACACCTTTTTCTCACTAATCCCAAAGGTGAGTCTAGAATGTTCAAGTCCTTCAGATCCAGCATCCTCCCTGAATCTCAAACTATATGATGTGAATGCAAATAATATTCAACTCTCATTTCTGCCTGCCTGCTAAATACTCTCTAGCTCTTCTGTGGAATTTGTTTCTTCCCCCTCAGGTTATACAAAGAGTATTAGAGAGCATTAATATCAATTATACAAGCTTTAAATAGAGAACTAAAGAATTCAGACCCAAACCATTTTAGGTTAACAATTACATAAAAATATTGTGCTGCTAATATTATAAAATAAAACTGTTACCACTATACTGAAGCACAACTGCTCTACATTACCATAGTTAGAACCACACTCCAAGATACCGGACAATTTATTTGTTGTATGATATATTTTACTTTATACTAGTGTTCTACAGTTGTCATGTCAGTGTGGTTGCCATTAGGGTTCTAGATATTGTTCCGTTGATTAAACACTGATTTATTACAGTTCTATATTTTTATTTGACCAAATCCTGAAGTTCTCATTCATTCTGGGCTCAGCCCTTGTTCACAGAAAATTGACTTATGTGAAAAACTGAGTCTATTTAGATTGCACCATTTCTGAGCAGATACTATATTATTTTTGTTCAGTAGCAGTGTGTTAGTAGTTAGATAAAGATTAATATTAAATCTTACTAATTATAAACATGTTTTGTATACTGCCTCCTCACTGCCTCCCCACTAAAGCTGCTATCAATGCAACAACATAAATCCCACCTTCTAAAAAACACACATGTAAGAGCAAGTAAAAGATTCCACTTTAAGTCCTCCAGAGGGATCTATGCAAATGTACACAGAGTCCCTTTGAAATCAGTGGAGACCTCAGTAGGCAAAAAAACCTGTCTACACGGATCTCTTTTCAGGATATTGGATCAAGCTCTAACAGAAGAAAGAACAGATTAGAAAAGCAGGTAATTATTCTAAATACCTTATGGTTGTGTGTAGAAAGGCAAGATGCTTTTCTAAAGAGGAATGGATAAGAAATGAGTGGACAGCTAGTTCCATGCTTTAAGACTCACACAATCAAATTTATGGTCACTGGTAAGATCTAGAGCTGGATAGAAAATTTCACCCAAAATCTTCTTTGGCTACAAAATGCAAATAATTAGATCCATCAAGAGTTTTTGGTAAATTTGACACCAATTCATACAATATTTTGGTCACAAAAAACCCCAAATAACTTTATATTTTAGAAATTAAAAAAATATGTTTGGATTTTTAACCAATATTTGGTTTGCCAAACAAGAGTATAATTTTGTTTTAGGTCAACTCAAAGCAATTTATTTTCCAAATTAGCTAAGTTATTTGCATATCTTTAATGGAATCCTCAAACACCAGGTGAGAATTCAAACTATAATATGCTTACATCTTTACAAAAATTTACTGAAATGATACTGTTTATGGCAGGTGGCACAGTTACACAGTTTTACAAACTCTTTTTCTTGATGTGTGAGCAAGCTTTGATTCTTGGAAAGACATGCTGTGTTAGTTGTGGTTAGGGAAGATTTTTGGTGCAGTCAACTTCAGGAGAGAAAGGGCACCGTTGGCACAGCAGAAGAGTTGATCTGTCTTGGGCTCTGAACAGTGTCCATTTGTGAGGCAAAATGGTTCATTGGGAACCTGAGATTAGTGTTGAACTGAGTTTCCTAGATACCCAGTCGACAGCAAATTACACTTAGAATATGCCCAGACTCTGCATCACAAATTTCTCCACCAGTGGGAAATGGACCAGCGAAGCCCCACACATATACTACAGTTCAGCAAAGGAAAGACATTGGGGTAAAAAAAAGCCAACAAACCCCATTAAACCACCATATTGCAACTGCATTCCCATTACTCCAGCATTATGCAATAAAAACTACACTAGCATGCCACAGGCTGGCTCTAGACAACAAAATTGTTTTTGCTTCATAATGTTATTGATGTTAGGGGTAAAATATCAGGGCAGAAGAGAAGCATTTAATACAAATATTTGCAAAATGGGGTTTAGTAAGTATTTGGAAGAAAATAATATTCCTGGGGACAAAGGAGAGGGATGATAACTCTTAAATGCAGAGGGTAAGTTTTGGTTTTCCTCAGTCTTATTGTCTACATTCCCATTATACCCTACAGCAGGAGTGGGGAACATAGGGTCCAGAGCCAGATGCGGTCCCCAGCTTGCCTGGATCCAGCCCTTGAGGGTCAGGGCCCTCCCCAGAATTGGGGAGCCTGCGCTGATGCTCCAGCCCCCGCCCCTCTGTCAGCCGACGGTCAGGGCAGAGTGTGTGTATGTGTGTGTGTGTGTGTGAGACACCCAAGTCTTTAACTGCTAAGACACAAGGTTCCATCGCAGTGGACAGCCTAGGAGGCTGAAGGGCGCCCTGAAAGTTTAACGTCTGTGCCTTTACCGCTAGGTCCGGGGTCCTGTCGCGGAGGGCAGCCAACAGGCTGACAGACGCCCCAGAATTTATAGGAAGAGCTTATTACATCTCAGATTTCAGCTGCTAGGATACAGGATCCCTTCGCAGCGGGCAGTCTAGGGAAGACTGAAAGATGCCCCAACGGATCTGTCACCTGGGAGTGACACGATCCAAAACGCCCAAGCTCTTCCTATACCTGTCCCTTATGACCGGCTGAAGTTCTTTTAAATTGTGCTTGGTTCTGTTACAGCAACTGAAGAAGTCAGGTTAAAGCTTAACCAGTTACAAGTTTATTAAAGAAGCTTATAAATCATATAGTTACAATGGCTATTGCTCTATTTCTTAACTGCTAGCAAATATATATTTTAAAAATGGTTACAAAGAAAATAAAGATAGAAAATAGAAATAATGGTACCAAGTGACAGCTTAATCTTTAAAGAGCTCTAAGTCTATGTGTACACTTAAGACAAAGGACACATCCAGGTACAATATTTACCCCCTTCTGTGCCTCTCGACTCCAGCGGGTCAAGCCAGGGCCGGTCCCTCAATTCCTAGGAAAGACGAATACGAGGTGGGCGTCCCCATGGAACCTCGGGAGGTAATTACCTAACCCGACCAGCAGGCAGACGGTAGATTGACGCTCAAAGTAAGTGTGCTGCTGGACCCATCTTTATACCCATAGGGGCTCGTATCCTCTTTCTTATCTAAGATGCCAAATTGTGTTGGTCTGTCTTTGTGACGCCAGTTCTTACAAGGGAGTTTCAACTTAATTTACACTTGCAAGAGAGATAACTAAATTGTGGGCGGGAGATCCTTTACTGGGCGGGAGATTCCTCCCTCCCCCCCCCCGCGGACGAGTGTGTGTTCGTATCAATATGGGTATCAGTCAAGGCAGTTCTCGCAGCCTCGAGGTCAGCAATTGGCGTATCTCTGTTTTCAGTCATCCAGGGTCACAGCAGCCAGCATATCCACGCCTTCTGTATATGCTTCAAAGACTATGCTGATGTTACTGCTCTGTGTGCCCTGTGTGCTCCAGGCATCTCAGAGAGAGGCAAGCAAGATTTTACGGGGGGGAGGGGAGGTTCCTGTCTGGCTACACCCTCACTGCAGGGCAGGAACATACAAAATCTATAAGCCTGAGCCTGTCTAGGCTCTGGTGTGCGAGGGGAATGCAGGAAGTGTCTTTCTCTATCTCACTTGGGACCATGTCAGAGAGGGTTTTTTGTTTTGCTTCTCACTTGTGTGAGGCCCCCAAGTGTTTTTTCTGTGGGTCAGTGGCCCCCGAGCCAAAAAAGGTTCCCACTGTTGCCCTCCAATATCAGTTTTGAAGTTTATTTCATTTGTTGCGTTGGCAATTCAGCTACCGAATAAAAAATTCAAACCATATTCTGATGCAAGATCAGAGTTTTAGCCTGACAGCAAATGTAAAATCTCATGCATTAATCACTTAAAGAACAAGTAGGCTCTACTGTAAAAAAAAGAAAGGCAGCCCTTGCAACATTATGCAAACATTTTACAGTGATGTACTGTGTATTCTTTCACTGGTCTGCTCCAACATATAAAGACATAACAATTTGTCTACTTTACCTTTGATACCCTCTGCCCCAACTTCCTTCCCTGTCTGTCCATGAGCATGATCTTTATTATGTTTTCCTCTTCAGCAAATCTCATTAACTAATCTGACTAGTCCATAGGAGCCCAGCGCTAGCAAAGATCTAAAAAAAAACCAGACTAGTTACATGGCCTCAGGATGAGACAAACAGAGCATGTCAAAGAACCGTCAGCCCCCATGCAAAGGGAGAGTTCAATATCTCTTCCAGATTATTGCGAACTGATTCAAGAAACAGTCAAGCCAGTTACAAGATTTGACTTGCAACAGTGGTAAAATGTTGCAATGTAGCCTCCAGTAGCTGGGACACAAAATCTGGATGAGAAAAAATATGAACTAAGCAGCACACACTTATCACACTGAACATTAAACATATTTCATGAAGAAGCAATAAATGATAGGTGGTTTGAATAAGGGCTTCATTTGCTGAAGCCTGAGTCATGAAACCTGTTTTTTAAACTGTTTCAATGTCTGTGATGCTTGTCCAGAAAACAATTCTCACTGTGTGAGATTTTTAAGACAGCACCTTGGATCACAATTGCTCTCCCTTAAACAATATTTTTAAAAATTCCACTGTGACATATGTTATTACATTTGAAGGATGATTGGTGTATAAATATCATAGGCAACTGTGATTTCTCTTCCCTCTCAAATGGATGAGAAAAAGGTAGTGTGACTAGAGAACCTCATACAGATAAAGTTCCTAACCTACAGCTGAATGTCCTTGCCAAGGAACAGACAGCTAGCTATTCAAGGTGCAGGCAGGACAGAGGCAACCAGCATCCTGTGGGGCAATGAGAGAGGCAGAACGAGGACACTCATCTTCAGCAATTAAAATCTAATGGGGATACTTGACCCATCTAGGGGTGCACATGACCTCTCATGCCCCCTTCCATGCATCACATAGGGGGAAGGAATAGGAAAATTTGTAACAAAATCTAGGTCTCCTTATAAAAAATACATTTTTTAAATTGTAAATTTTACAATCTTGTGGAGTAGCATTTATACACAGAGGTACTTCTCAGGTGAGAACAACAGAAACTAGATTGAAAGCAGTAGTGAAGTTTGCTAACAAAAAAGTTGACGATAACATCTTGTGCCACTTACACGACCATGTTATTTGTATAAACAGAACAAAATTTGGGATATTATACTAATAGAACCCAATGCTGCTTCCAAACAAGGGGGCAGACTTCAGTAACTCAATAATGACCTTTCCACTAGCAATAAGAAAATCAGTTCAGACAACAATGAACCAGCCTCAATCCTCATTCAAAGCTCCTTTCAGATCTTGAAAGCACTCAGAGAAAGCCTTTTCACTCCTCCCTACAAGCCGCAACTGTGGACATCTTCCTTTCAGGCTCAGGCCTCGGTAAAAAAGGCCCACTCTGTTGACTCAGCTGCCTTCGTATCTGCATTCTGATTTTTCCCCTGAGTCAGGAGATGGCAATGCATTCTGGGACTCCTTGAACCTGAATAAACCCTAAATGGAGATTCCATTGAAACTGGCTAGAAGACAAAATGCTGGGCCCCTACCTACTAACCTAGAATAACTGAAGTCTGAGGGTTTATTAGAGAGCCAGTCAGGAAATTGGGTATTAGAGAACCTGCTGCAGGTCAAAAAAAGAATTGGGAGGTCAATGGGGTTGGTATGGGGATTTACAGAGACAGGTGGGATTCAGGTCAGGAGGAAAGAAGGATGACAGACAGTGGTCTGATAGAATTACAAGGAGAAAAACTGAAAGGAGACTTGAAAAAAAGTTTAAATAAAGCAACTGTGTCAAGGTTTTCATTTTACGGAGTCAAATTTTAAAGCCCTTTGAAGTTCATACGGCAGCATTTTCGGCCATGTTACAAGAATTCCAAACTTGGCAAATGAGCAACTCTTTTCCATAAAACCTCACAAGATGAGGGTTTAAATAGGCAGAAGTACAATATGTCATTTCTACAGGTATAGTTGCCAGGCAACCATTCTCTTCCGCAACACAGACACTATGTCAGTATTGATCAAGCTATATAACAGTTAACCCATTAGCAGCTCAAACACTAATTACACAATCTTGAGCTAACAGGTTCATGAAGTCAGCAGGATTATAAAACAATTATTTTGCAAAGCATAAGGTTATGCCTAGGCATAACTAAACCATGCAGATCTTACAATATGGGAAAAGCCTGACTGGATTGTAAAAAAATTAATTTTCCTCTTGTTCAATGATTCACTGTAGTGGAGCATGTGCCTTTCTCTTCATAATTTATTGACAAAAGTGATGCAGAGGATAACAACTGATAAAGCAATGTGAAATATTTATAATAAGTTAACACATGCCATCAGGGGTTGGTAGAGTAAGTTTTGTCTTGTTCATGGTATGCATTACTGCTCAGTTTCACTTCATGGTTATCTCTTCCATACCATTCACAAGGCGACAATTTTACACAAGAAGAGGTCCCCTGATGGTATGTATTAATTTATAATAGATAGAAAAGGAAGGGAGCATTTTTGTGCATCAGGCCAGTAAAACAACCAAACTGCTCCCTCAAGGCACATACATACACACATTAAAACATTAGCCATGGCACTAGAGTTAATAAGAGCTATGATATACAATGCAACTGTACAAACAGTGCTTCTCAACAATCCATAGGCAGCAGTCATTGCACTAGATCAGTTCTTTAACACATGGAACTGTATGTCTCAAAAGAAAATGCATACAATAAAATTATCACTTTCATGTCTCTACTTTTACAGTAAAAATAAACAGTAATATCCTGGCTATTGTGGATCACAAAGCCTGTCTATTATTCTCTCTTAGTTCTTTATAATGACTTCAATCACGATAGCATTCTAGCACTAGTGGGGATCATATTGTCCTATGCCCAAATCACATATGCTTCCTGCAACTGGATAACAAAATGAGAGTTTCCAAAAGGACAGAAAACAAGAAATGGGATTAGTGATTTTCCAACACCTTTTTTTTAATTACTTTTGTCTAAATTCAAACAGTCATAGTTCCGAGCCCAGAATAATTGTGTATTGCTAAAGTTATTAATCAAATCTTGAAATTCTTGTTTACATTTTTGGCACTAATGGTAGCTTCGCCCGTGTAAGGACTGAGTTAAAATATAGGTTTGAACTTGTTTGATGCATGGTGAAGCAGTAGCCAGTGAAGTCAGAAAATACCATTTGTGCCATGCAACTGTGATCCATGTCCTATGACCGAGACAAGAAAATAAATAGCAGTCTCTTATCAGTACTCTGATCAAACACTTTACAATCAAAGAATATAATGATCAGGACTCACATGAGAATGGAGACACACATGTGAACAGTTTTAAAATAGCAGACCACAAATGTCAGACCACAACTTTTTTCTAAAGAAGGGACAACACCCTTCCTCTGACCAGGGAGAGCCCATTTCCCTGCCAGTACAATCAAACATTGCTGCTAAAACAGAAGTGAGCATTTTATGTAAAAATGAATATAAATATAGCAGTGCATTCACCATCATGCCTTAAATAGGCAAGGTGACTTGAGCCAGAATCTACTCTCAGTTACATCCGCATAAATCTGGAGTAACTCTAGTGACAACAGGGGAGTGGTTTCAGATTTGGCCAGTTATCTCAGACTAGAATGTGGATCTCCAGTGTTCTTTAGTTTGACACAAACAGATTATTAATAGGACTGTCAATTAATGTGCGTTAACGCCTGCAATTAACACAGAGCACAACTAACGCATTAATTTTGTAATGTGTTAATCGCAGGCATTTCCATGGTGCTGCCCCTTTGAAACACCACCAGGGCATTTCAAAGGGGCAGAGCAGTAGAAACCTGGGAGCAGCTGGAGTCCCCAGCTGACCCTGGGCAGCACTGCCCCTTTGAAACACCGTCACTGCATTTCAAAGGAGCAGCGCCTGGGGTCAGCTGTGAGGCGCTGCCCCTTTGAAGCATCGCCCTGGCATTTCAAAGGGGCAGTGCAACGCAGCCTGGGATTAGCTGGGGACTCCAGTTGATACCAGGCTCCCAGGGTGCTGCCCCTTTGAAACACCAGGGCGGTGTTTCCAAGGTGCAGTGCTGTACGGAGCCAGGGTCAGCTGGGGATTCCAGCTGATCCTGGGCTCCTGCAGTGCTGTCCTTTGGAAACACAGCCACAGCACTTCAAAGGGGCAGCCCAATGCAAAGCCCGGGGATCAGCTGGAGACTCCAGCTGATCCCGGGCTCCCTCAGTGCTGCTGGTGCTGCTTTGAAACGCTGCGGCGGCAGCCTTTCGAAGGGCAGCACTGCACCAAGCCGGGGTCAGCTGGGAACTCCAGCTGATCCTGGGCTCCGTGCAGCGCTGCCCCTTTGAAAGGCCACTGCTGTGGCATTTCAAAGGGGCAGCTGCACTGATCCTGGGGTCAGCTGAGGACTCTAGCTGATCCCAGGCTTCCTCAGCACTGCCCCTTTGAAACACTGCTGCAGTGTTTCAAAGGGGCAGCACGCACAATTAATTGCAATTAATTTTTTTAATCACTTGACAGCCCTAATTATTAATTTTTAATTTGCATCTACACATTAAATTTGTTTTCCAATTCTGGTTCTACTTGTGTTTATTCCGATGGAAGCAAATGCCTTGTTCTTCTTTTCTCTCTTACTACAAAGAGAAGTAAAAGAAATGGTATCTTGAGGCCTAAGACAGCAGAATATTTGAACAGTCTGACTCAGATATTAACAAATGTTTACTTGCAAAAAGTCAGTACTTTGAGACCGAACAACTGTTAATGACTCCTGGATAATATTTCATGGTATCAGAGAGCTGCAATATTATAATTTCCCCAAGACCACAACATGAATTACTTCTTTATTGATATAACACGTAAGTAAATTAAATACTCTCTTAAATTAAAAAAAGTAAAGACTCAAGTCTGAATTATGATAAATGCTGAACCACTAATAAAAAGCATTCAAATATTTGATTTCTTATCCACCCCAGTAGCGTGGCAGCAGGCAAATCATGTAGCATTCATTGTCACCTCGTTCTGTTTAGTTGACCTGAAGCTGGAAAAGTCAACTGAAGAATACTGGTTTTGGACTTAGAAGTTCACTATCCTTGGGCTCTTGACAGGTATGAAGCATCACCCTAGTATGAATGGGAGGGTGGCTGATCTTTTGATGGGTCTCTCTATGCATTTCTTATTCAGGTTTTTCAAACTATCTTCTTCTGGAGGAATTTAGGAGGGTGTCCCAGCACCTATCTTTTATACCACCTAGAACAGTGGGATCTGGAGACTTAGGGGTCCATTCTGGGTTATCAGACATCTGTTCCTTGAGGAGGACTGCAATGGGGCTGGGAGAGTCTTTCAACAGTTCTGCTAAATGTAGGATGCCATATTGTTCTCAAAATGACCTCCTACAGAGCATGACCTTGCATGCACTGTGTGGGAGAAGTTACATTGGAGGCGCATTTCCATCTTGGCTGGTGTGTTACACTAGTACCCACACTTTCCCATTCAGGACTACACAACAAATTTAGTGAAAGTAAAAATAAGGGTGCTGTGATAACTTCTCACAGGGTTCACTCACCAGTGCAGTATCCTCTTCTGGCTGCATCTGGGGAGTAGCTCTACTGGCCCAGCACCCGCTTTCTTCAGTCACTCAGGCCACAGTCCTTCTTGCTTTTCAAGAGTCACGGTGCTTCTTCCTTGTGGCTTGGCGCTCCAGCTAGGCCACTATACAATTTCCCTCTTAGAACGTAACAAAATCTTACCAGGCCAGCTATCTGGGCACCATTTCAGGCAGTCTTCTCATTCCAGACTGTGCAGCTCTCTCAGCAGCTAATATGGGAACCCAGGTTCTCCCATGACTCCAGGTCCTAGCCCAGGGACCCTATGACCACAACCAGTGTCTGCATTGTCTCAGCCCTTACTGCTGTGTTTTTCCCTGTGCTTCCTTCCTACTCTAAACTCTTCAGGCTTTCTTCTCCACCACCCCTCTGGGTAAACCTCTTCCCTCTACATCCATAGCCCAGGGCTTCTCCCCACTCCCCCCCAGGTTTTCTCCTTCTCTCTTCAATAGGGTCAGAAAGTGCCTGAAGAGTCTCCAGCGTCCCCTGTCCTCCCTCCCCCCCCCCCGCCCCCACTCTCCCTTCCTGGCTTTATACAAGCTCCTATCCACTCCTTCCCAGGTTGGCTCTGTCTTCAATTAGTGTTTGTCACAGTTAAGCTTCTCCCCTCAGGAGAGAAGCCTACCAAGTTAATTAGCCCTTTCTGAGTCACCTTAACCCCTTCAGGTATGGTGTAGGTTCCACACTCCATTACAGCCCTTTAGAAGTTTTCTAATGCACATTTCTAATACACCAATTATTTACTCTTTAAGTCAAACTAGTAAATGTCACTACCATAGTTACTTGTGCAAATCTACTGATCATTGTCTCCAGGGATACAGAATCAGATACTTGCTTCACAGTTTAAAGTACAAGACAATCTTTAAGGTTTTTCTTGGTCATCTATACAGGTAAAAGCTCATGCTGCCACAGAGATGTAACTCAAAGTGTAAAACAAACAAAAAATGGCTGAGAACTTAAAAACTGGAAGGTAGCAGACTGAAAATCCCAGTGATGACCGAGAGCTCTCAAACGCAGTTGGAACTATTTCTGTCACTTCACACTGATTCAGATATAATATAGGATTCAGAGCAACACACACAGTGATAATCCTGGAATCTTATTATATAGGGAGCCAACAACACTACTCATGCAGCAGCAATGGGAACAGTATGCAAAGCACTTGGGTGAAGCAAATGATCTAGCCCACCTCCCTTGCCTCAATAAATTTCAGGGTTGATATCCTGTCCTATTTGATCATTTATTTGAGACTGATGGGGTTGAGACAAATAGGCCATGGAAACCATAGCCATCTACTTTGTATCACACCAAATAGTAGCAGTGTTTTAATACATAATCAAAGCAAAACTCCCAAGTATCCTGCAGACTTGGTCCTTCTGAAGGCCAAAGAACTAGTCAGATTGTTGCTTTTTTCTAGATCCCACTTCTGGTGGCAGAACTGAGGGACCAGAAGAGAGAATGTCACAGATGCTTCAGATTTTATGAACATAAAAATACAGAAGAGCATGAAAAGTGTTTAAGAGATATTAATGCTCCTCTGATCTCTTTCAAGTGAGGGAGTTAAGGAAGTAACAAGAAGCAAGAGGGAATAAGAGAAGGAACATCAGAAGGTCAATAGAAACAGAGCTGGAGGATATAATAGAGACTATAGTAGAGGAAATGTTCACATCTCTCTTTCTTGATGGGATTCTATTCTTCTACCAATCATACTGTCAGAGCCAAATCCTGGAGAATGCTCAGAAACTCCTGTGAGGTGTTTGTGTCCAAGAATAGGAACTGAGGGAGTCCCCCAGCAACTTACACAATTAGGATCTTTGCCTGGTTAGGTTTTGGACCATATGGTGTTTGCTTTAAGCACTTCTGCAGGCATCCCACACATCCCTCCCCCTATGCCAAACTTAGTGCCTCCGTACCCACGCTCTGGTGCCCAGCAACCCCCTTGTGGCACAGCATGAAGATGGTGATCACAACAATCATCACCCCAACATTGTACATGGGCTGCTACTTTTGATTATGACCTCTCTCTGACCTTGGAGAATTGTCCTCTGAACAAGCAAGTATTAGCCTCATATCAAAGAATCTAAGACCCAATTTGAGTTGTCAAATAAAAGCAGCTTCTGGTTGCAATTATAAACTAAAAGATAATTAAAATAAAACTATTTGTAGGTATGCATGGTAAAAAGTGACCTCCATTCTCTCAGGGACTGTGACTAACCAGAAAATGTGTCATTGTTTTAATGCCTTCTTTTTTGGCTAAGAACTGTGAAGTTAAGTGACATGATATTATGCCATACACCCTCATCAAGCCAGAATTACATTACTAGTTTCAGATGTCTCAAACCTTGTCACACGCACCTGCTGTTGCCTTTTTAATTAATTCTTTCCCCTTGCACTAAATATTATTTCACATCTTAGAGATGGATCATGAGAAACTATGTCAGTTGACCTTTGACATTTTGATTGTATATCATTTAATATTTGTTGCTCTCATTTTTTTAACTCTTTGGTGCAGTCCAATACTTAGCACCATGAGGCACTAATCCTGATATGGCATTACATTATTTAAAATGTAATTGAAAACAAACATTGTATATTGTACCCACCCTCAATGAAAAAATAGTTCTTTAGATAAAAATAGTAGTGGTAAAACCTATCAGAGTATTTTATGATTATATAAACACTCAGACATAGCCATAATTTGTCTCCCGTGTGCTGGATGGAAACTAGTCCTACAAAGTTGTACTGCTAAGTAGTGCACTGCAAATCCAGAGATATCCGCTTTATATCCATGAATATCCTCATCCATGGAAATAGATATGGATCGCCGCAGACCATTTTTGTGGAATACAGATACAAATTTTGTATCCATACAGGGCTCTACTGCTAAGTATAAACTTGGTGTTGGTCTAACTCATTCAAGTCAAACATCAAACTGGGTTCAAAACTTCACGTTCTAATTTAAATATGATTGGATTTATATTCTACATAGAAAAGACTGAAAAAATGGTACAGAGAGGGGAAAAAAACAAAGAAAACAGATGACAGAAATGAAATAAGTCAACAAATGAAGACAGGCGTGGGCAAAGCAAAAATATAGCAGAATTGCATGAAAATCTGAAGAGAAATGGAGAGTGTAAAAAACACACCACTTAAAAAAAATACTATAATACTATGCTTGGGCCCACTTGGACCCAGCAGTCTTTGGGGAAGGAGAGAGAGAAAGAGAGGGTTGTTCATCTAGCCCTAACTCATAACATTAGTTACATCTGGCATTCTGGGTACATGTCTGGCTCTGTTGATCTGTTAGCCATCCTGCAGCAAAAAACTTCAGGACCAGACTTCAGAGAGAAACTGCTGAGCTGCAGTTCATCTGCAAATTTGACACCATCAGCTCAGGATTAAACAAAGACTGTGAATGGCTAGCCAATTACAAAAGCAGTTTCTCCTCTCTTGGTGTGCACACCTCCAGATCAGCTGCTAGAAGTGGGCCTCACCCTCCCTGATTAATTTACCTGGTTAACTCTAGCCTGATTCTTGCCTGAATATTTATACCTGCCTCTGGAAATTTCCACTACATGCATCTGACAAAGTGGGTCTTTGCCCATGAAAGCTTATCCTCCAATACATTTGTTAGTCTATAAGGTGCTACAGGACTCCTTGTCACTTTTGCAGATCCAGACTAACACAGCTATCCCTCTGATACTAAACTGATGTAATTTACACCTTCTTCCAGCCCTCTCTATTTGCAAATTTATACCAATTCAGACCTGGACCTAATTACTGAGGTAAGTCAGACCCCATTCACATTGCTTCTGATTTTCATCCATTGAGTCAGGTCTACAGAAACTGAGGCTGGTGTAATTTCCACTCTGAGGGCTAGGAAGAGAAGGGTAATAAATGGAGGAAAAAGATGCAAGAAAGTATAAGTTAAAGTGCACCATTCTTTTCCTTAACTTACACATTCTTAGCTTAAAAGCTACACTCAGAGTCTCTTACACCCACTTACTGATATGTAACTTACGTGTCACTTCTGAATTCGTCCCCAAGAATAAAACCAGTGCATTTACTAAAGAGCCCTAGACATACTGATCCTTTGTGGTTTTTCACTGATCATTGTACTCTGTTTGGCTCTGAATGTACCTTCTTTGAACACTCAACTCTCCTTTGTCCCCATTTTGTGTGGGTTAAGTTTTCATTTTCAGCTCCTTTCTAAACTCTTTATTCCCAGCCCTATAATCTTTCTCCTTAGCCAAAAAAAAAAAATCTTTTTTTGTTCCCTTATGCTCTTGTGACAACCACGGACACTCCATTTTCTGGCTGACAGCCACCAAATTTGTAACACTTTTAGTTATAGTCCTTGCAATTTTTGTTCTTGTCATTTTCTTCATGTCTGTAGCTAGCTAATATGTAGCAAAGGACAAAATACAGTCAACTTGCACTCACTCCTCTGATGCCTTCCAAAAATAAGCTCTTCAAATTCCCACATAAAAATTTTCTACGCACCTTCTAAGATGCCTTTGGTCACTCAAAAACTTCACCAAAAGCTAGAAAGCTGGTTAATTACAACACTGTAGCTGGATGACATCCTATACAGGAGCTGCAGCCTCTCTGCATGCAGCGGAATTGATTAATAGAGTCTCATGATCTCCTTTTTAGTGGAAGCCACATACTTTTGAATATTACAAGACCTACTAACGCTGCAAGTTCTCAAACTACAGCTTCCTTGCAAGTGCAGTACAAACCCAAACTAAACTTGATTGACAGTATTTGGTTCAAGTCAGCACAATTTGCATCTCACTTGCCCAGCCTCTTTAATTCCTACCCATTACAAGCTACCCTTTATGTGAAGAGAGATAAATCAACTATTGTACCCTTTCCTCTGACTTTAACTGCGTCATAAGCATAATTTGCCAATTTTGCGTAAGTCATCTAAACTCTACTATGTATATTATACCCCAGGGCTGATGATCCATTTTCACTCTCCCTGACTAACTGAGTCAGTATTTTGGAAGGCTGATCCTGCCATGTGGGTAGCTACAGAGCAGGCAGCAACAGAAAAACAGTTATTTTCATCCTCAGCATTAAGGAAGAAGAGGAAGCTAGCTCTCTCCCCATAGCTGGCTGGGAGAGACCTACTCTTCAAAACACAGGCAAGAAAGAGTTTTTGTTTCAGTCTCAGGTTTGAGTTCATTAACCTTTGTTTTTAAACACAGGCTTGTCTAGATTTGTCTGCCCATTTATAGTTTGGCCTCAACTGACAATTAAAGCTATTTTCCATGCCCAAAGATGCCAGTCAAATAACATCCATTCTTATACACATACTTGATCTTCAAAAATCCAGGGCATTATTTTCTCAATTCAGAACAAAACTCAACTGCAGTTTGATCGGTAGTTCTCTCACTTTATAATCATTTGTACCCAACACAAGATTGTATTCTCCAGATACTTAGTACCCCATCTTGTTAGTCTTTTGAGAAACTTCTACATCTTCACTCAGTTCTTAACATGTTATTTCCTTTGTTTCATTTCTTTATTTTTGCTGATTTCCTATACTTCTCAGGGATAACTCTGGACAATTTGTGTTTACTTCAGCAAAGTCCAATATGCTCTCAATGTTCTACATTGCAAGTCTCCAGTAAAAATAATTTCCACAATAAGATCAATACTGTATTCACTTTTATCCTTTGCCATGCGTACACTGTATTTCCAATTTCACGTCAGGTTATTTATTAGTTCCTTGAAACCATTTTCTTTATTGTGCATTATTTTCTCCCTTCCAAGATGAGTTTATAGCTTCTTTGCTATATTATGATCCAAAATTTCACCACTGCATAACTGACATGGTCACACACAAAAAAGATGTCACATCTTTCCAGAAATTTGCAAGTAGCCAAACTAATTCTGTAAAGAACATCTAATTTACTGTTTTCATTTCTTTCCATCCAATTATCCTCTAGAATCCTACTTTTTCTATTTCCATTTTTGTGTTAGGTTCACATAAAAAATTAGATTGCCCTACCAGATGTTCATCTTCACTGCTGGTTTCTTGATAGCTTCCCATCACTCATTGTCCTTTCCACTTTTACCTTGAACAATTTTCCTTTTCAACTAGAGTGTCTTCCACAGCCATTTCCTCCATGCACTACTTGACTCTCTCAAATTCTATGGATAATGAGTTTTAAAAGCTTACTACTCATTAAGGCTTGGTATCCTGAATTACAATAGCAGCTCTACTTTCCCAGCTAAAGTATTTGGTCTGACATTCACTTGGACCATTATTCCACTTGCCCATCCTGCTACGGGTGATAGTAGCAGACCTGAGCACTTCAACCGTAGAACTTTAAATGATAAAGTCCCATTTTCAGAGACTAGGCCAATAGAACATGGCACTCCAATGCTGTGTCTGAATAATTTCAAAGACCCAGTAGAAGAAGAAATAGTGGAGAATGAAGAGACCTTCCTAAGGTGAAGCTACTTACTTTGGAAAAGTTGAGGGGAATGTTGCTCCCTACTTCCCAGAGGTCACAGGGAAAACTGGGGATAGAATGGAGAAAAAAAGACGACAGGTACACTCACAACAAAGTGCGAGATGATGAAATAGGGGTAGAAGCACCCACCAAGTAAGGTATAAGATAGGTGAATTTTTGAGGAGAGACTAAAATAAGGAGTCTTCCTGTTCCTTGTCTAGCAGTGAGGGGAAACACGTGGAGTCTGATTAGATTCCTATTTGAAAATGCCAAATAGAAGAACTCAGATAGGTAAATCATCCAAATACCAATCAAATATGAGAATGTAGTTTTCACCCAGTAAAGCTGCTTCTTGTTTTTCTTTGCCAGGTGTTTCATCCATGAAAATACAAACCCTGATCTATTTTGTTGGAGGCTATCAGGGCTGGCCTATGGGCAGAATGGGTGAACTGATCAGTTACCAAACTGAAGGCAAGTGATAAATACCAGAATTGGGGTCAAGCCACATTAGGATACCAATACATCAGGGTTGGCACCTGATTACAGATAACAAGCACATAGCAAAATCCAGGCTAACCCAAGGTCAGACGCCAGCAAGGCACAATCTGAAACAAAGGCAAGCAGGCAGTCTGTAGTGTTGTTCAAACAGCTTCCCATGTTGACTTCCTTGTTTATATAGCAGCATGAGCCAGTCAGTGGACTGTGAGGGGCCAAATCAGCTCTGCTGGGTGTCACTTCCTCCAGAACTTAGCTTCCCAGGGTCCTTTATCAGAAACCCAGTCTAAACTTCCTATCCAGAAGCTTCAGTGGCCCAGACCCTCCCATCTCATGGCCCCAGGTTTTAGTCCCATAGGTTCTTACAGAGGCATAGCAATGGGCAAAGCCAAGCAACACAAGAGAAAAGGCTCAGTTGGCCCCCAACAAGAGAAAATTTAATAATGATAAATGCAAGGCCTTATACCTAGGGAACAAAGAAAAGATAAAAAAGGCAGAGGATGTAACCATACAGCCACAGCTAGTGCATTAATTAATTCTCATTTAAACTTCCTAATATTTCTTCTTTCCCAACAAATAATCAAGCCCCAATTTTGCTATAAGGAAAATATTGGGCCACTGAGGAAAGAGAAGGTGTTCCAGACTTATTTTCAGAGGTGGTTAATTATTTTAAAAAGTTTGAGAATTACAATTATCTGGTTTTAGATGGACATTTCCTGTAATCAAATTAAATTAGCTGACAATCAGTATCACAGGAAGTTATATGATCACCATCCAGTGGTTAGCATTATTACATTCAAAGAGATGGGCGCATATGAAATATATTACACTTAGACTTGCTGTGCCACAGTCGACAGTGCAGCTCTCTGAACATTTGGAACCCATCAGTGGAAATTTTAGCCACATTGGTTTCAGAAATTCCTGTGGCTTGATCACAGCCTAAGTGCAGACAATGTCTTCCGCTTCATGTGCCATGTACTGGGAGCAAACAAATTTGATGACACATTCCAAGTAAGAGGTTGCAATGGCTAGAAAAATAGCATTGGAGGAATAAAAACAACATGAGGTCAGAGTCAAAATAGGACCCAGAAGAACACAGAAGCAACACAGTGCTTTCTTAAGGTATGTCTACACGGCAATAAGACACCTGTGGGTGGCCCAGGCCAGATGACTTGGACTCAAGGGGCTTGGGCAGTGGAGCTATAAAACTGCTGTATAGACAGTCAGGCTTGGGCTAGAACCGGGGCTCCGGTGGGACTTTCCCCATTTTCAGGGTCTTAGAGCCCAGGCCTCCAGCCCCTAATGTTCATAAGGGAGGGTCCCAGAAGGCAGGCTCCAACCCAAGTCTAAACATTTACACTTCCATTTTACAGCCTCCAAAGCTTCTTCTGTGAACTTAGAACAATTGTGCATGGATATATGATTTGCCCAGGTGACTCCATACTCCATCTTCACCTGTAATTTTCCACAGCAAGAACAATGGGATTCCTGCCGCATGGCTGAAGCCATAAAAGACCCTGGAAACATCTCCATGTTGCCTCTTTCCTGCTCCAATCACTGGACTATGAACTATACTAATGGGAGAATTCTAACAAAGGGACTAGGGTCCTTCCAATGATTTGGAAGCAACCACAGACTTGACTTAAGCCAGCAGTTTGTTCCACCACTGCTACATGCCTGAACTAAGAACTTGGCAATTATTTTGTGTATTTGATTCCTTTAACAGGTTTCAGCTCTCACCTTTCTCTCTTTTTATAAACAAACCTTTAAGTTTTAGATACTGAAGGGTTCGCAACAGCATGATTTTGGAGTAAGATCTGATTTGACCTGCACGTATGGCTGGTTCTTTGGGGTCAGAATAACGTATTTGATGAGATGGGTTTTAAAGAACCAGTCATCTTTACATTCAGTGGGGAGATTTTTGGAGAGAAGGGGTGATACAAGGACTGAAATGCCTCAGCCAATTCATCTTCTGATTTCTTGTTAGCCACGGTGAGAAAGAAGCTTACTTTTGTGACTAGCTTGGTATATCTTATGGGAGAATAACCACCAGCATTTTGGTGTGTATTTGTTGGTGTGACCTGAATTTGGTGTTCTCAGTTGTAACTCAAAGGCACAGTTACAGTGAGTTTAACCTACTCTGAGGAGCTGAATGAAAGGAAAAGAAGCCTAAGGGTATGTCTACACTGCATTCCTCTTTTGAAATACCCTATTTCAAAAAAAGAAACGCTGTCTAGACATGGTTATTTCGAAAGAAAACCCTTCTTTTGAAATTACTCTTACTCCTTATAAAATGAGGTTTAAGGATAATTTCGAAAGAAGGGTTTTCTTTTGAAATAACCACATCTAGACAACTTTTTTCAAAATAGGGTATTTCAAAATAGTGCCTGGACGCGATTATGCAAATGAAGCGCAGGAAATTCAAATCCGCGCTTCATTTGCAATTTCGTTCACCTGCATTTGCATTCCTCTCTCAAAAGAGGAATGCAGTGTAGACATGCCCTAAGAGAATGATGGAAGATGAGATCTACTTCTGCAACAAGGCAGACTAGGTTCATAGGCGCTGCTTGAGGTTCATAGGCCCTACCTCTCCCCAATGCAGCAAAGAGCAGAAAAGAAGCTCTCTATACAGCCTAAAGTGGCTGGAGAGAAGTAATCAAGCAGCAGGGCTGCTGAAGTGACCAAACAGGGCCAGAAGAAACCTATAAAAAGGAGCAGCCATGGCAGAGCAGTCAGTTGCTGCCTGGAACACAAAGAAGGAGGGTTAGATGCCTGGTGGACTCAAAAAATAGTAGGACTGCAGACAGCTCGTTGAAGGCAGGACTGAGTCCAGGGAACTGATTTCAGAACCTAGCCAAACCAGGCAAAGGTACTATGATGAGCCCTGAAACCCTGGTTGAACAATAAGCTGAAAGAGCATTAACTGAGACTACCAAGGTAGGCTCCCACAGGGTAGTTAAAGAAGGCAGTGTCTCCAGTAAGGAAGCGTTGATGCTACAGCCCCATACTGGGGGGAGGGGGAGGGAGAACTAGAGATTATCTACTCAGAAGGGGGACAATGTGTGTGACTTAGATGGAGGTCTTAGTTGCTGAAGACCCACTGGGACAGGCTTGTAAGAGGCAGGTGCCACTCCATTATAAGAAAAGAAAGAAAAGCAGGCTCACACTCCTCCAGAAAGGGGGTGCCCATGCAAAGTGGGTGCTGCCCCCATTCAAACTGAGTGATTGAAGGCACTTATCAGCCAGAAAGGGGGCACTTGTAAGAGGTGGGTGCCAATCCAGTTACAATCTCATTTTCACTCTACCAATTTAGATTCCCTTATGTTTCTTTGTATCCACTTGCTGAGCTTGCACATCACCTCTGAATCAGATCCACTTTGTGAAGAAACTATAATTCACATTGATTTACCTGAATTATTAAAGACACGGTATAACCTGGACCTAACATCACTTAAAGTCTAAATTCAGTGGGTCTCAATCTAGTGTGTGCAACTGAATGATAGTAAGAATGGCACACTTATGAGCACATATACTACAATGCACCTGAAGGAAATAGTAGAATATTGGTCACTTTGATGTGTTAATGAAAATGGCCAGGAGAATGGCAAAATCAGAGGTTATCATTGTTTATTAAAGTTACACAGAGGGATTGGAACTATAAACATGGCTTGCCAGCTACAATAACTTAAGACACTTGAAAAATTTAATATGTCCACTATGTAGTTTCTATACAGATTGAAGTTATTACTGGTAGGCCAAAAATCCCCATGATCGCACCTTTTTGCTTATGGATGTCAACTGCAGTTATTAGGGAAGTCACGGAAGAGTCAATTTGTTTAAAACTGTGAAAGAAGTTGGCTTAAGCACAAAATATTTCCAAGTCTAAAAGTATTTGAGCAGCATTATCTATGAAGTTACCTCAGCTCTAGAGAGCAGCAACCAGACTCCATCAATAGGGGTGACACCTGTCAAATATTATTGAAGGCCTTTCTTTCTGTGAAAGACAAAAGTGAAGAAGTTAAGAGACACTGCTAGTACTGCAGCAGCCTTGATGAAATCAGCAGATTCTGAATTGTCAGTTTGTCAGCAGATCTCAACGGAGTACATGTACAAGACTGTATTTTACAGATACTTGCACAAGAATGGAAATAGAGTAAAGGCAATAACAGCAACAGAATCTTTCCTGAAAGAAATCCAAACAAAGCACATGGACTCACTAGCTGACCATTTCAATATATTCTCATTTCAATATATTTTGAATCCAATAAATTTAAAAAAGCAGACTTGGTCAATAGGGAATCATGCCAAGTTAGAGTTTCCAGGCATATTGATTTCTGCCGCTCTAACAGTAAACTACATGAAATAGGGAAGATGCATGAGCACGTATTTACTCTGCTTCCTGCAGTTTGATAGGATTATTCACTGAAAGCTTCGTCTTGACAGCAGCCAGCGTGGTACTCTTTCAATACAGCATCTATTTGGAAACTTCATATCTGATGAAGATGAAGATGTAGACTATATGAACTAAACATTTAGGGTTTTATTGATGCTCTGATGAATACTAATTTTCAGTGAAACTACCAGATGACTAAACTTAAAAATCTCTCAAATAGCCAAACAATTTACAAGACAATGATAGAGAAACACTTCTATATGTGCAGATCATCATATCAAGCACTACTTCTTGCTTCAATAAAAATGTTTCACTCTTCGCAAATATATGAAGTATCAACTTCTAACTACATTATTTCAGCACAGATCAAGTAACTTAACAGTACCAGCTATTGAAACAGATCAACAGAACATGTATTAATTATGCTAGAACATAGAGGTTCAGTCTTAGCCAATAACCACAACTCCTTACTCACAATTATTTAAAAGTATACTTCAAGACACTTGGGTTTTGGGTAGCAGATATTTTAATTGATATAATAGAATAAATGTTTCTAGAATAATTAGGTGTTTTAATTTATACAAATATGCTGTAAAAGAGTGGACTCACCATCAGTATACCTCCTCATGGCTGGGTGTGGCACAACAGCTGAGTCTTCTCTAGTGTCCCCTGCTGCTGCTGACTCCAGTCCTATAGTGGTGCACCTCTTCTAGCATTTGGCCCTCCAGCCAGATCACATTTTCATTCCGTACTTCTATCAGGCAACAGAAAGTCCAACAACTAATTCCAATCCTGTTGCCAAGTCTCCAGCCCTGACTCTAGGTACAGTGGATTTAATTGTGCTCTCTCTCTAGGCTCTGAGTTGTCCTTTCCCCCTTTAATATCAGAAAACCTCATTACACCTTCCCAGTGGCTGGTAGGGGAATCCAGACCTACCCACTGCCTCCCCGGACTCCTTACCATTAGTCTTTCCTCAGACCTTTTCCCCTAGGTCCCTCCTGGGCTTTTTGTAATGAGCTTCTTGCAAAGACATGGTTTTGATCATGTGTGTCACGGTAAGCCAGAGGATCTTGTTCCAAACCTATGCCTACCAGGTATCTCCACTTTCGAGTACATAGAGACTGCCAGGTTCTTCCCTCTCTCCCTATAGCTCCTCAAACTCCAGTCCAAGTGTCCTTTACCATCACTGCATCTTGGGCATTGCTGCCTCTTGCTTCCTTCTACCTCAGGACAACCAAGCCCTTGCCAGAGGCTTCCCTGCCCCTCTCTTCAGATGCTTCCTTCTGGCTCAAAACCTTCTGCTTCTGGCTTTAAACTTCAGGCTTTTCTCAGCTTTTAGTCCAAGAGTGGAAACACCTAGCTACCTTCTCAACCAAGTTCTCTCCCAGGCTTGCTTTCACTATCAGGCACTCGTTCCTTTATGAAGACTGAGCTCCTTCCCAGTTGAGTTTGATCTCCAATTATACCTAACACTCATATAGGTGATTCTGGGTGTCCTAACTGGGCTCCAGTTTCTTTTAAGCCATGGTTATCCAGTGTAGGGTTTAATATAGTTTATCACAATACATATTTATTACATTGTTGTGAAAAGTTTAAGAAGAACACCAAGTGAGAGTCAAGCACTTAAAAGCGAGGAAACACCAATATTAAGCTTGTCTGTGCAATCTTAATCTAGTCCCTTATGAGTATGAATTATGAATTACATTATCACATACTATCTTTCCCACAGAACAGCTACCTCATTTAGTGCACAGGCTAGAAGGTGCTCAAGGAATGAAGTAGGGATATATCACTAGCAGCTCCAACCTCTTGGCATTTGAGACAATCTGCTTCCTCCTTGCCCCCTGCATTCTGGGACAGCACTAAGAACAGTGCCCTGGCTCTCAGTTCCAGTGCTCAGGGTCATAGTACCTCTCCTTCTCAGCTGCTGGCTGGAGCTGTTGAAGGGAAAGGTCCACTCAAGAACATAATGGCCATACCAGGAGAAACCAATGTTCCATCTGGACCACTGTCCTGTCTTCTAACTGTGGTTGATCCCAGATGCCAGTGATCCAGCCCCTTTCATCCAGTCCCAGCTTCTGGCAGAGGGAAGCTTAGGGACATCAAAAGCACGTGAATTTTAGCTAACAGCCATTGATAGCCCTATCCTTCCTCTGAACTGAATTATTTTTTGGACTCCATTATACTTTTGACCCTCACAATATTCCCTTGGCAATATATTCCACGGGTTAACTATGCATTGTATAAAGGAATACTTCCTTATGTTTGTTTTAAACCTGCTGTCTATTAGTGTAATTGGGTAATCCCTGGTTCTTGTGCTGTGTGAAGGGATGAATAACACTTCCCTATTCACATTCTCCATATCATTCATGATTTATAGACTTCTGTCACATATAAGCTCCTGCAGCCCTAGGCTGGAGCAGGCTCTGTTGCTCTGTGGAAATGGTGTGTGTGCAGTCTGACCATCATGTAGGATCTGTGAGTGGAAGGGAGAAGGCTCAGTGCCAATGGAATCATTGAAGAATGTGCTACCACAGTATAACATGTTTCTACTGAGCATGTGCAAACAGATTTTCAGAAGCTTATCGCTTTGATCACATTTGGGTAGTTTTTGTTTTGTTTCTCCAGGGATGCCAGAAGTCATCCCCCTCACCAGTCCAACTCCCCTGTCCAATTTCAAGTCTCTGCTCTGAAGCATGGGTGTACTAGCACTTCTTAATCAAAGTTATAAGAATTTCTTTCACATGGAACAGTGAAACAGTGCATTCTCCCCTAATCTCATTTTCAAAAGGGTTGAAGTGATTTAGCTAAAGCTTTAAAAAAAAATAAGTTTGCCTGAGGCAGCATCCGGAACTGAAAATCGGAATGGTTTAAGTTTGGCCAAGTTATAAGCAACTGAAAATATGGGCTAATGGAACATGTTAGGCAACATTAACTCTGGGCCTCACCGCCTGCACCACCTGCCAATAACCCTAATATAAAAAAATAAACCAGTGACAAAAAATAAACCAGTGACAAAAAATAAACCAAGAATAGTTCGGACTTCCAGCCCTCATTCTGGAGAAGTACATGAAAAACTGGACACTGTGTCATAGAAATACATTTAAATGATCATAGAAAGGAGCTTGCTATCTAAATCTAAACAGCATGTACGCTGTTAATCATTAGTTAAATATGGCTGACCAGGACTAGTCTACACCTTGCATTTTTTGAGCAGTAGTGTTCATATTAGCAACAACTAATATGGACATGAATCAGTTCAGTACCAGTTGTATTTATGTTTAATGACTTATCATTGATCATTTCTTCTTAACTTTTGGTCTGAAATGCCACACAATTATATTTTATGCCTGAAGAAAACACAGTCTAGAACTCAATCCAATTTTTCCTTTGCCAAGAAGTTTATTCACTCAGACCTTCTAACAATATCCACAAATCCAAATGTGCTTTTGATTGATTTTACAACACCAAGGAACATTTACCATAAACCCCCGTATTCAACAACTGTATTCTGATCAAATGAGTTAATTTGCTCAAAGAGACAAGACACCTCAAATCCCTGTCTGCAAGTAGAATAATTTTCTTTTTAAAAAGTGCCTCGTGGACATACAAAAATACATAGGAAGCGTTGTTGTAGCCATGTCGGCCCCAGGATGTTAGAGACACACAGTGTGTGAGGTAAAAATTGTTAATTAGACCAACTTCTGTTCATGAGACAGACAAGCTTTCAAGCTCCCCAGAGCTCTTCTTCAGGTCTGGGACAGGTATTAAGAGTCACAGCTAGATACAAGAGCAAACAGATAGTTTAGCCTAAAAAGTTAACACACATTTTAAGGGACTATTCAAGGTGAAGTAACCTATTAGCACCCCTCTAATCATCAGACAAAAAAGGAGGGGGGAGGATAGGTCAGTGAGTTTCTGATTATAGTAATAAATCCACTGTCTTTAGTAAGACCGTGATTGTTAGTGTCTAGCAAAGTTATGAATTTAAGCTGCCAGGCTCATCTTTTAAAAGTGTTGTATAGTTTTCTTTTTAAGCTAAGGACTGATAGGCCAGCTATAGAGTGGTCACTGTATAAGCAATGTTCACCCACTGGTGATCAGGGTTCCCTATAAATTGAGCACTTGGATGGTCACCCAGTACAGATTCAAATACTGCCTACCTGATTGGCAGAGCACCCACAGCTGTTAGCATGTGTTTCTACTGGTGGTGCACATCCACACATACTCGATGAACTAAACTTTATTCTGCACATGGATGGAAAAAATTGGAGGGATTTTTGCTGGTGATGGTGTTTTTGTCTTTTATCATTTTCCTGTGTGAGTTCTTTGGCTTATTTTAATTCATTTTGAAATTAATGTCTAGAACCTTGGAGATGAGCCACCAGAAGCCCAGCGCAGATGAAGTCAACTACTGTGGAGAACACTGATGAGTTCATTTATCTGGTCTGCAAACCAAGTGCAAACAGTTGCATCAAATCAGATGTCCTTTGATGAATAGGTCTTGCCACCTATTAAATTAAGTACACATCTTGTTGGTGGGCACAAAAAAAGTCTTTGCACTAAGACAGAATTCAGGATCTATCAAACCCAAGTACTACTTCTATTTCTAGACAGGTCAAAAACTTGCAGGGAGACTTAGAGCAGCCAGCTCACTCTCACTATCTCTACAGCTCTCAGTAGACTATGCATAATTGAGTTTGATGATTTTGGAAATGAATTATGATTAACCAAATTAAGGCCATTTTAAATTTTGAATGAGGATGTTCAAGATGGGTTTTCAATATGGTTTAACTAGTCTACTTCAAATTCACACCTGCAGTTAATGCGGATTAACTCTTCTGGAAGTCTCAGTGTAGCTAGGTCCTTATTGAAACAGAGAAGTGAGAGTCTGACTCTGATACTCTGTCTTAATCACAAGGAGGCATTTTAATTTCCTAGAAAATCTCTACTCTGTTACCATTTCATTCCAGGTAAAGTTAGTAAGTTCTCCCTTAATATACACATTATTATTCTTAGTTGGCCATTGATGCGGTCTGAATAAAGAATGTTAAGTAACGGTTAATTGACTAGTCGAGTAGTCAAGGGAATTTCCATCGACAACTGGATAGGCACTTGTACATTTCAAAGGAGGAATGTGGAAGAGCCCCTGCTGGAGCTCTTGTACATTTCAAAGGAGGAATGCGGAACTCTGCATGCAGCCTGGGGCCAGCGGAAGTCCCGCTGACTCTGGGCTGCACAGGACGTGCCAGCTTTGAAATGCACAAGAGTCCCTGCTGACCCCAGGCTCCATGCTGCACTGCTGATTTGAAATGCCACGTGGAGCTGGGGTCAGCTGGAGACTCCCCATCTGACCAGGGGTTCCATGCGGCATTTCAGCAGAACCCAGGATCAGCTACGGACTCCCCAGCTGATCCCAGGTTCCGCGGAAATGCCGCGCTGGAGCTCGGGATCAGCTGGGGAGTCCCCAGCTAAGCCCGGGCTCCATGCGCAGCAGCGCTGCACAGCTGATCCCAGGATCAGCTGTGCAGGGCTGCCCCTTTGAAACACTGACCCTTTGAAGTTGCCCTCCCTTTGCTGCCTCTATTTGATAGAGGCAGCAGGGGGGTGGGTGGGAGAGAATCAACTAGTTGACTAGTTCTCACCTATCCCACCCTCCCTGTAGTCTATGTGGGATGAGGTCTCCCTCCTACTAGATAGTAGGGCCCTGTCCTGAGTTTAATCTTGGCTCCCCTTGCGTCGGGTGGGGGTTTGCTGGCCCCTGGGGCTGGGCCCGTCTGACCACAACCCACCACCCGGGGAGCCATCTGAGCTTATGGCAGCTGGTTCAATAAAAAGGTCCGACCCAGCCCCTCTCCCCTTAGCACGCTCCTCTGTGTCCGGCGCCTCTTCCCCTACATGGGGTTGGCTGGGCCGTAGCCCTATTAGTCTTTGCAGCGGGTGGTGGCTTAAGCCTATTTCCACGCACAGTCCAGTCACTAGTGGGGTAGGGGAACTCGGGCTCTCCTTCACAACTACGCTCCAGCCCAGGACCCTAAAAGGTACGACCACAGGGCCCTACCCCAATGGTGAGCAGAAAAGATGCACTCACCACCCCTCTCAGGGGATTGTCCGCAGCGATTCCCCCGTCCTGGGTTTCTTCCTACCGAGGTTAGATGCTGCGTCGGCCTCGGCTGCCTGTCTGCCCCGTCAGGGCGTTCACCCAATGCGGGAGGGTGGTGGGGTCGCCAACTCCCAGGGGTCCCCTGGCAGCCACATAGTCCCAAGGCCAGTCTCCGGCACCCCCTCCCTGGGGTCGTCCTGGGCTTCCTCCGCCTGCCCCTCTGGGTCCACTGGGGTGGGGGCTGCTTCCTCTGCCGTCTGCCCGGGGTCTTTCTCCCCCTGCGCTGTAGCTCCACCTCCCCTGGGGCTGCTGGAACTTGGGCCTTCTCCTCCCCACCTAGCCCCCTCACTCCTCTCTCCTCGTCCTCCACGCCCCTCCTCTTCCTGCAGCCCCAGCACCGTGTTTAAAATCCCTGCGGTGCTGCCGGAGCATGCGCAGCAGCATCAGGGAGCGTCGGGCGGCACAGCCGCTGATGTTAGCGCCCCTGGCATCTCCGCACCGCCAAGAGGGGACGGGCTCGCCCCGTCACACTAGTCTTTAACATCTCTGGTCTGAATGCTTCCTCTTTTCTCACCCAATACAAGACATGGTAACTCAGCCACTCATACATAATGATTTAAGACTCCAGGTAACACTATTTACCATATAAGAACATAATTTTGTCCTACACCTATTCCATTCACAATTATATACACAGGTCACAAAGGTTGTGGTGGGACCATGGGTCACTTCTAAAAACAAGTAATTTTAGGAAAGTATCTATGTTGCTAAGAGCTTTGGGGAAAGAGAAAAAACAAACACTTTTTCAGGATTAAAACTATAACAGGGATATCAGAGGGATCAAAATTCAAGGCTACCATAAAATTTCTCACTCTCAGTCTCTCTCTCCCACTCACATACACTCACAGAATCAATTTACATCTATGTGAATAGCTTCAGCTCATACACACTTCTGGATAGTTTGGAATATCTGTTGATAATTGGTACCGGAGGGTACTCAGAACAGAATCAATTTTTTTTTTTAAAGTTCTGGTTGTTAGCTATGTTTAATCTCTTCTAAGTTTAAATACTTCTACAAATCACTATGGTTCCCTAACAGTTGCACACCTTTTTAAACCACTTAAAGTCCTTTTCAGGTAACGCACTATGAAACTAATGCTGACCTTTTAAAATTGTGCCCAAAGTCCTAGTCAAATGAATTGTTATTCTAGCCATCCCACTTACTGAAAAGATAGCCTATGCTATTCCCAGTGCATTCATCCCACAAACGTTAGCTGTTTAATCATTATTCCTATATACCTGCTTCTAGCCTACCTCCATTTAAAAAAAAAAAAAAACATTTACATTCTCGGCCTTTTATCAGGCATTTTTCTGGATGCTTATTACTGGCACATCAATGCAAAAATCTAACAAACAAATCAGAAAAGGACACTTTAAATATGTGAACTGAGCAGACAGGATATCACTAGCTAAATGCCAATAGTTTGAGAAATTGTAAAATCACCCTCAGTTTTCTCAGGGGGAGGAGTATACACACAAATGAGGGCATTTTAATGTAACCAAAAACATGAAAACACATTATGCAAATTCAATAACAAATGTAAAATGATAAATTAGCAAGGTACTATTTAATTATTACTGTGACTAATTCCTATAGATCATGCCACAGCAAATGAACCTGAACTTGTTCTGGTTGACTGCAGTGTTTTGTTGAAACATTTCCATTTGGTTTTGTTGCTGCTTATGTAGATCACTGAAGGAGATAGCATCTGTTTAATGAGCTCCCACTTCATTATAGGGCTGTACTACTTACTAAGTTATTCTCTTTAAGCATGCAGGCTGTGTAATGTGGCGTTGTTTTAAAGCAAATACTAATTTATGATTACCTGTCACATTAGGCCATTGAAAATTGTACTCACGCTGGCTGGCATGAGCAGAATGTTAATGAGCTGATTATGGACTTCAGTGATGTCTCTTGTTTACAGTCCATGAACTAAATTCAGATCCTAAGCATACTGGCTGCACAATGAATGGCGCTTTAGAAAGTGACAGTGAGAGAGAGAAAAGCACCTCCACATGTAAAATCACACAGGCTATTGTCTCCGCAGCCATCCAATTCAAAAATGTTTTGAGTAAACTATTATGGGATCATCAGAAATACTCACTAATATCATTTAGAAATGAAGCTAAATGGCTATGGAGCTAATAATTCACTGTCATTTTCAAAATGCAAACACCCAATCATATATGCTTTCTGAATGAAGAAGGCCGGTGAGAACACAAATTCCAAATCATAATATTATTAGTATTTTACTAGAGTTATATGGCTGACCTCCAACTTAGCAGAAGGCTGTAGAGTGAACAAAGGTGAGGGAGATCCAAGAGGCAACTAATGCTAATAAAAGAGTAATAAGGATGATCTGCATATAAACTGGTTGAATAGCATCTTGGGACACAGTTTAGAAAAGTAATTTCTCAACACTGAAGAGCTGTCTCTTGGAATAGCTAGGTCTGGAGCACACAAGAGAAGAGACTATCATGAACTTAATACCTATGTAATACACAAGAGCTGGTTCAAGAGATGTCTGTAGAGCAGCGGTTCCCAACCTTTTGCAGATGGGGACCCATTTTGACAATTCAGGAAGACTTGGTGACCCAGGGCAATTCAAAAAAAATGTGCGAATGGCTCCTTAAGAGCCACATGGGGCGACACCTGGCGACCCTTTTGAAATGTAATGGCGACCCATATTTGGGTCCCCGACCCATAGGTTGCTTGCTGTAGAGGATTCCCGTAGTCAGGGGTAGGGAACTGTTTTTTAATCACGGCTCATTAACTCTCAGGAAAAAAAAATCAATTGCAAGCCACACACAAGTGAAAAGCACTGTCTGATCCAAAACCCATCCCTTATGCCCCCCTGCAGAGCCATGAGCTCTCCTACCATGGATGCCAGCCCTGAGCCTTTCCCAGCTAGTCCACCAGTCCCAGAGCACTAGTCCACTTATCTCAGAGGAGCACCAGGATGGCAGATAGTCCCAGATCTCCCTCCACCCCATAGCCTCAGAGCATCAGAAGGGCAGGCAGTCTAATAGCCTCCCTCTCCAGTCTCAGAGCTCCAGGAGAGTGGGTGGGCCATAGTGCCTCCCAGCCCTGGCTGAAGCACAGGGGGACTGGAGGAACTGCATGCTTCATGGCGGTCACCAGGGTTGAGGGACTTTGGCAGCGTGGAGTGTGGACGGGTCCACGCCTGGCTGTTTGGGGAGACACAGCCTCCACCAGCCTATGGGACCTGCTGTCCATGAGTGGGCCAGATGAAATTAAGCAATTGAATAGATCCAAGCCATGGGCTCCCCACTCCCACCTGAAGTAATAGTGACCACAGAATAATTACATTAGTCACTCTCAAGGGATGAAGCATTATGAAAATAGCATTGCTATACTGAACTTTAGATGAGGAATCAAAGCCAAACTGAGGAAACTGAAATATTTCAATGAAGATGTACCATAATGAAGTCCCAGAAGAGCTGCAGGCCCTTACATAAAAAATGAAGCGGGAAAGCAAGAAAAAAAATTAATATGGATAAAAACAAGATTCAAAAAGTTATGCAAACCAAACATGTTTGCATGCCAGAAATGCAAACCCAGATCAAATAAATCCTACAGAAGATAATGTAGGTAAAACATGACATGGAAATTAGAAAGGGTGAGGAGAAATTTAACAGGCAAAAAGCCCAGAACATAAGAATGCAGAGATTAATGGATCTTCTAAACTACAGTAGGATAAAGGCATTAGCAAAGAATGATAAATTCTTTTCTATGTAGGTTCTTATCTTGCCTTCATCACATGAGATCTGAGACTTTGTGGAGAAGCTAAAAGGTATCTAGAAGATAATAATGTGATAGGTAAGAGTCAACATGGATTTGTAAAGAACAAATCATGTCAAATCAACCTGATAGCTTTCTTTGACAGGATAACAAGACTTGTAGAGGGAAGTAGTAGATGTGCTGTATCTAGACTTTAGTAAGACAACTATTAGTCTTACATGACCTCATTAACAAACTAGGGAAATGCAACCTAGATGGGGCTACTATAAGCTGGTTGCATAACTGGTTGGATAACCCTTCCCAGAGAGAAGTTATCAATGGCTCATATTCATGTGGGAAGGGCATAACAAGTAGGGTTCTGCAAGAATCCATTTTGGGATGGGTTCAGTTCAATATCTTCATCAGTCATTTAGATAATGGTGTGACAGACCAGGCCAGGTCTGGGCACAGCTGAGGGTGTCCGCTCAGGGCAAATTGCTCAAACTCAGGGCTCCTTACATCCCCTGACTGGAGGCCCTTCCCAAATAGGCCACAAACCAGTCACACAGAGTGCTTCTGCTGCCTACCTGGCTAGCCCGAAGCCTCACGAGCAAAACCCCTCAGACACACCAGCTCTTCCTATGCCCCAATCAGCCCTGGGCCTAACACACAGGTGAGGGGTTATAGAACCCAATCTCACCTAACCTGAACGGGTCTTTCCCGTCCCAAGAAACCAGCCATAGTTCCCAGATCAATTTACACTCTGGATCTTACTCACAAGATCACACTGAGCCAATCCTTTAGAATCTACAATCTAAAGGTTTATTACTAAAAGAAAAAAAAGCATGAGAGTAAGGTTGTTAAAGGATAATACATTACATGCATCGAATCACCCAGTTCTCGATACAGGCTCGCAGCAGAGATGTTATAACTGCTGGCTTAAAAGTCTCTGGTGTACATCCTATGTCAGGATGGGTCCACAGTTCTTTCTGGCTCGTGGTTTCCTGCAATGCTGCCTCTGAGATCAAGAGCTGAGCTGAAGACCAAAATGGAGTCTGCCACATGGCATTTTATATACATCCCCTGGGTCTCTTCCAAGCTGGAGTGGGTCACATGGTCAGTGGCCATGCATTCCTTCAGGTATGTCTCTGGCCTTTAGAGATCTATTGTCCTTGGAGCCTCGCTCATCAGCATAGCCATTGAGCAAACATTCCTGGCACCTTGTTCTGCCTCAGACAGACCATTTTCCAGCATCAACACAGAGTACATATTTATAACTCCACATACAGATATTATACAAATATATGAATAGCATATACAGAATCAGTAGAGCATAAGCTTTTGTTTGACACCTCACATGGCCTCCTTTGTATATACTTTGGGGCAAATACCCGCCCCCCCCATGGGTGCAGCAGTGATCTGGCTGCTCCCCTTAAAATCCAGTAATATGACAAATGGTATAGAGTACACCTGTAAAATTCACAGATGACACCATGCTGGGAAAGGTTGAAAGTGCTTTGGAGGATAGGATTATAATTCAAAATGATCTAGGCAAACTGGAGAAATGGTCTGAGTCTATATATTGGTGTCAATTTTTAGAGAGAATTTTGAGAAAAGATACCTACATCTCAGAGGTAGATTTTCCAGGAAATAAAAATGAAGTACTGTCAGATACTGAGTAGTGAGGAGACCAGGCAATAGCAGTTCAACTCTACCCATCCACTGCACTGATGACCTATCCCATCCAAGTCACCTCACATTAAGATGCAGTACATATTCTGTTTACTTTATTCACGAGTACTTATATGAGTACTTCCTCCATATGGCATGTCTAGAATGAAGAAGACACCGATTTTTTGCCTCCCAAGGGTTATGATAAATAAATCCTTCGAACTTGCTTCTTTCAGACAAAGTGTTTGAAATCTGTAAAACATTTTGCTAATTCAGATTACAAGAACAAGGAATGAGATAAATAGCATATTTAGAGTCTAAGATTTGTATCTTTCAGTCTTCATGAGTATAAACACATCTCTTACATCTCCAGGGTCTCCATAGCTATGCCTCTCCCAGTGCAAGGGCAATTTAGTGCTTTGTTGTGATTTAACCTTCCAGCTAAACTTCAGTTAGAGATTTTGTTATCAACAAAATAAAATAGCCCAAAATAAGTCCTTCAGCCCTTGTCAGTCTTCCTCTCTGTTAACGCAGGGTCAGCGTAACTCCAAGTAATCATGTCCTTGACCACCATTTACCGTAACACCCGGTATCATCCAATAGTCTTTTCCTTCTCCAGTTCTACCAAATTCCTCACTCTAATACAGATGGACTGAAAAGAAACTCCCTTCTTTTCTCCCTCCATGGAAGCCTCTGGTCTCAGGCTCCATTAATAATGGCCAGATACTGATGCTCTAGCCCACACCAGTGGTATATTGCTCTTGTATCACTCTGGCTGGAGTCCTCCTAATTCCTACCTCCTCAGAGACTTTTTCTATGGACCCCTTTCAGGTGCTTCCCTAGCCCCATTTGTGGAGAATCTTTCACCAGTTTACACCCCACCTCATCGCCTTGCCTCCAACTCCACACAGGTTTTTCCATTAACATCTTCCTCCTCCTTACAGCTCTCTCATTCCTTCTACCTGACAGAACTTCAGGCATCTCTTTACATAGTCCTGATAGTCACACCAGCTTTTGTCATTTGATCTGGGACTACATTCCCCTTTATTCCTCTGGATTAAAGGGCTCAGTTCCAGTACCAGCCAGGCTAGAAACACTCATTATTAAAAGGTCCAACTGATTCCCCAGTGAGTTCACTGCTGAGCAGGAAAAGAACAGCAGACAGAAACCTAGTACAGTAAAACCTGTGTTATCTGGCATGCTCGGGGATTAGGGCATTCTGGTTATCTAAAAATTCCCATTATCTGAGGGTCCCATCAACCTAGGAAAAACCAATGGACAATAATAGTAAAACTCAAGTTTTTAATATTGGTAGTTTTGTAGTGTGAGGCAGTTGGTCTCATTTCTATTTTGAGTTAAAGATTATTAGTACTTCTTAAATAAAAAATTGTTACGCCAATCATGGTAAACCAAGCCAGGCTTATGCGCCTGCAGATTTGACAGTGTTGTGAATGGGGGCAATGCCAGTTAAAGTTTTCTGGTTAACAGAGTGCTGGATAACAAAGGTTTCACTCTATAAAGAAGAGGGAACAAGAAGTGGCCAGCACCACAGAAACAGAATAATTCTGTCCTAATATTCAAAGCTCTCTATAGGATTGGGCCGCAGTTACCCAGATACTTCTCTCTTTGTTATCTGATGACTCATGCTCCATTCTCTATGACCATGAGAGCCACATTCTCCTGGAATCACTAGAGGCCATGAAAGGAGGTTTAGTAATGTGAGGAAGCAGTTTTTACAGGAGCTAGACCCAGATTTTAGAATTCCCATACAAGGCAAGAATGACTGCAGCCTTAAATGCAAAACTTATTTCTCCATATTAACTGTTCCTTGTTCAGTTTTCATCTTACAAAATAATCTCTTTAATCTTCTGGCTTGTGAAGGAAGACCGATAAAATGATACTGTTATTTCTATCTTTAAATAATGAGATGCCCAAACATTCTAGTGACAGGGAGGCATGTAAATGCCTAGAGAAATAGATAAAAACAGCACCAGACATGCAAATACCCTGCACAGGCATGTGTAAGCTTAAAATTAGTCATAATTAATAACCCAGTTCTTAAATAAGCACAGTAGATGCTAAAGGACATCAGTCTGATTATCCCCATTTTGCAGATGGGAAAATTAAGGCACATAGCAGTTAAGATTCTTGCCTGAGCTCACTCAGGATCCTAGTCGCAATGCTAGAAATAGAATCCAGGCTCCTGAGTCTCTGTCCACTAGGCTACACTGCCTTCCCCATTAGTCAAACTCTAATAATCTACTGTATTAGTTATAGAATCATTGAGAATTTGTTAAAGACATCTTAGCATCTCATTCAAAGCCAAAGACAATGATGAAATTGAAATAGAAAGTTATTCAAAGTAATACCGTCAGATACTGTATGTACTGATGATTTGAATATCAATGTGGTCAACTCTAAAGGTTATCTCTTAGGTAACATCATGTCAATTTCATATGATTATCTTGTAGGGCTGCTAAAATGAAAGCTCATGGAAATAAATTTTGAATCACTTTATAACTTTTCAGGTGGCTGACTGGATATTATATAAATTATATATATACAGATGCACAAACATACACTACATTTAGACATGTACAGTAAGAGATAGTGATGATCTAACTTAATTTTTTTTTTTTATAGCTTAGGAAAGAAACTAAAATAGCTGTCTGATGCATGATACCTTTTTATAGATATTGACAGATTCACACAGAGACAAGTGCAAATTAAGGACACAATTTTGGTCTGTCTTGAACAGCCATGCTCTAGGAAAGGGGGAAGCTTGGTTTTAAGTGTATGTACCATTCAGGGCAGGACTGATTTTAAGAGGAGTTGCACACAACTATTTATCATAGGCAGAATGTAACCCTATTGGGTGTTTTGTTCTTGATATACAAACCTTTACCAGGATATAGAAGAGCCATTTTCACTTTGCAGTGGGCTAAGAAAGAATAAATAGATCTAGTCTGTATATTTTTACTCATTAAAAAGGGGCACTTTAAAAAAAACTCAATTTTTTTTCTTTTTTCTTTTTCTTTTTTTTTTTGTGGGGGGTAAGAAAAGGACAGGACGGCAGGACTTTTATGCATAGGCAGAATGTAACCCTATTTGGGGTATTTGTTCTAGGTATATAAACTTAGGCCCTGATCCTGAAAGTTGCTCCTGCATGCATATACAGCCACAATGTCTTGTAAAAAATCATGTCTGCAGTGAAAAGCTGTTTAGTTTGCATTTTATTTGCTTATGTCTATTGGTGCCTACTGCCATGCACTCGTGACACTTAGCTTAATAATTAAAAAGCTGAAAGAGTATGCATTGTTCAACATAAAAGACCAAACTATGGATCCCAAATGACTGTTCCCTCAAAAACAGTAAGATTATACTCACAACTGAACTATGTTTTCATAGTTTGAACACATTCCTGCCACCAGAGTTTTGAAACAACCACAAAAGAGCAAATTTGCCAAGTATATTTTCTTGAGTCATACCCCATGACTCCCTTAATACTAATGAGAATTGTCTAAATAGTGAGAGGGCAATAGAAAATGCCTTTGTGTATTAAGCATCACATTGTTGCTTGTTTCTTTACTAATTAAGGCCTGTGATCATGGAAAGTTGTGATTGCTCTCAGCTCCCACCTCCATCTCTCTTGCTCTGAAAAACAGGTTACCTGGCTGGTTTATGCAGTATCTACTTTCTTTTGCAAATTGGTCAGAAATCCTTTTTTTTTTTTTTTTCTTATTGAGGAAAACAACAAACATACATTACAGGCAAGTGCTTTTTATAAACATACATACTCCCCACCCTCAAAGTGACAGGAAGTCAGTAGAGTCTTCTGAATCTGGAAAATTAAGAATACTTGTTTGTTTGCTTTTTAAAAATCAAACTCATGCTTACACACTGAACAGGTTTGGTTTATTTTATTTGTTTAGGCCATTTCTTATGGTCTGGGGGAATCTGTATTTAGCCAGCAACAAAGTGAAAGTCATTACCCCTGGCAATAAGTGGGTAAGCAGCAACCTTCCAACAGGGAAGCTGATAAACCATTTGGAGGAAATCATCCCAGACAGGTTCAACCATGTGGTAAGGAGGAAACAGATTTAGCTAATAGTGTTAATGCCTTTGCCAACCCACAAGGCCAAATGTGTTAATGTTTTGGCTAAAACCTTTCCTAGGATGTACAAGAGCTGTGTCTTCTCTTTGAAGTGCACTAAGGAAAAGATGAATAGATATGTTCTGTATAAATTTTGCTCTCATTAAAAAGGGACATTTTAAAACTCCAATTTTTCTTCGCAAAGAAATCCAGCAGCAGAAAAGTTTCACCTTTGCTGCAATCCTCTCTTTTGATTCTCGCTTTCATTGGCTAAATTAGTGGAGAAAATAAAAAGAAAGAGTGAAAGAGAAAAGTGTCTGGTGTCTCTGCTTTGAGAAGAGGTCCTTAAATAATCACAGAGAGAGTAACTGATTCAGTCAGAGGATTCTGTGAATAAAGAAAGTGACAAGCAAAACTAATCTGAGAAGAAAGCTAGTGAACATTCTCCCATGTAAAATCAACAAGCAAGCATTTAATTTCAAAAGAACATTTGAAAAAATGTCAGGACTCACGACACTCTGTACTTTCAGAAATATTGAATATGATGATTATTTTGCATAAGATGTCTGAGGTAATTGTCAAAATGTCTGAGTATATTATTTAATAAAGTCATCCATCTTCAATCTTGATAACAATTATCACAGGAGCCAAGTTTCTGGAGTGTGATGATCAACTATTATTATAACTAGAAATTAGAACAGGCCAGAAAAGAAAAATAGAGCAGTTCTTGAAATCTACAGAGAGGTCAAGTATCCTGAACATTAGACTTATCACCAAACCATAAAGTTACCAGCACTGTCTTGAAGTTGGAGCTGGTTAAAACCAGAATTGTCATTCCAGAGGAAATTAATTTAGATTTTTTCCAAAATGTCATTGAAAATTTACACATTTCTATGAAATATTTTGATTTTGAAAACGGTTTCATCAACAATTTTTCCAAGCTCTGCTTTAAGTACTCAATGTCAGGCATGCCAGCCCTGAAAGCAATACTTCTGAGCATGACACTATGAGCCAAATTTTCAAGAAGCCTATGTAAATTGTGTCATGCAAAATTTGTGAGATCATGTTTTATCTCTGCCACTCAGCTTACGTTTGCAAATGTAAAGCTTTCATTTATGCAATCAAGAAAGTTAATGATATATACATTAGGTGACCATATTTTTGTGGTGACCCTTTGTGGAGTGTCAAAACAGTCACATAAAAGACAAAAATATCCTTTTTTTAAAATGGTGGCGTCACTCCCGCTAAATTTTGACTCAGCACCAACATGTGCACTTCTGATGCAAAGCTTCCCATAAACAACTACTTCTGTGGGCATTTGCAAAATTCACTGGAGTTGCCATTCTTGCAAACAAACACACACAAACATAAATGAGCTTGGCAGGATTGGATTTTTAGCTGTAAATGTCAGTAAATGTCAATGTTACCATACATTCACAAACCTCTAAAAAAAATATTGATAAAAAAAGGTTGCTTGACACCCCATGAGAGTTTGATATATGATATTTATTTTGTATATTTTGATGTGCAAGGTCAACAATTTGCATTTTACCCGCTATGAAGGCTTAGCTTTTTTAATCTAAACATCTAATGTCATTAAATAACTTGTCTGGACCCTCCCACCCCCACTGTTTCCCATCCTCCCACCCTCAATTTCCCACAACTGTGAACATTTAAATAGATAAAATTTTGAAATGCTTAAAAATAAACACTGATGTTATCCATCAAAATTATTTTTAAAATAATCAAATTCTGGCAAGACTACACATAAATCATCAGAGAAACTTACTGAATCGTTTTTAAATGCCAACATGAATTCAAATGGTTTAAATTTACTGAATATTTTGAAACACTTAAAAAAAACCCTGGAAAAAGTCCTCTAATATAAACTGTCCACATTATACTCTCAGTCATTCAGGCCCAATGCCAACCAATGTAAAATTCTATTTTGAAACTGTTTTTGTACACAAAGAGAAAAGATTTACTGTTAATAGGAACAACATTTTATTTTAGATCTACAGAAAATAAAACAACATGCAAAAGTAAAGTTTCCCAGAGAGGGAACAATCTCATAATATGCAGTACAAAATGGAAGCTTCTTTGTAGAAATGTGAAGGTTCATAGCACAAAACATAAAATTACAGATACCTAACTATATGTACCACAACACCCAGGAGGGCACTGCCTATTTACTTTAGCAGCTGCTACACCAATGCAGAATTTGGCCCAGTACATCCTAAAAATGAGATCAGCGAAAAGCTTCACAAACATTATATATCAAACAGCTCACTGGCTTTAGGTCTATACAGACAGCAGAGACTTCATCTCTTCCCCCTCCTACTCAGTGACATATAATAATGATGACACTAGTGAGCCTCCAAATGCAAAATGAAATAGCATTAATTAGCAAAGAGGCATTTGCTACTTTCATTTCAGCCTTACAGCCATGCTGAAATAATGATCCTGGCAACATGTTAGCAAAACATGAGAAACATTTTAGGAAGCAAATAATTTAATTAGTGTGTTCTCTGAGGCAGTTTATATTGCATGACCCTTGACCTTTTATATTGCTGTACCTAAACTCAGCATGGGATTCACACTTCCTATTCCTGTCACAGAATCTCTCCATCTTGTACCATTTAATATAGTGTGCTCCAGGTGTTCTGTGGTGAATGAATAGTTATATTACTACCTGTCAGACACAATCACACACTATTCATCATTTGCGGCTGGCTGCGTGAAGCCCTGCTTCCAGCAGGCTCCCTCTCTATTTCCTTGTTCAAACGTCTGCAGTGCTTTCGGCCCATCTGTCACGCCTGTCATTTAGAGGGAAAACAGTATCAGCGCTTTAAATATATGGAGTTCTCTATTGAAACAGTGCTGTGATAGAACTGTCAGCATTCTCACTATCACAGACAGTAATTCATGACTGGTCAGAGCTCCATTTAGGTTGCTATTACTATGTTGACCCTGCAGGGTCATGCTGAGGGTCTCCCCCCCCCCTTTCATAGTTAGATCTATAAATAGTGCAATTAACCCTGCAAGAATTACAAAACATTCTCCATTTCTACCACTCATTCACTCGCTGTTCATGATTTTTAAAATAAGAATAAAAATACCTTAAAAAAGATTGGGTATTAGTGTTTGTTGAAATGCATAAGCTGTGTCAGTGGAGTATATATAAATATTAGACTGGAGTTGGTTTTGCAGCCTATTCATAGGTAAAACTTCCATTGCCATGGAGAGGAGTTGTCTCAGGAACGACCCATTGTCTCAAAAAAACCTTTGAATAAGTCATGTCTCAGTCATTAAAAACCTTGGTTGTTGGCATAATACAAAACAACATATTATGTTTTCTAGCCAATTACAGAAATGACTTTAAAATAAAACAAATTATTGAAGTCATTACATTATAGAGGGTTTTTTATGTCTGGCAATTCCTGATCCTTTGCCAAAACATCCAACAATTAAGAAACATACAGAACAGAACAATTCTCCAGGAAACAAAGAAAATACATCTGCTTTTGGAGTGGACACAGAAGGAACTCTTTTTGATCTCCTAATGTAACCTTCTAATGTAATTCATTAGTGATCAGTAAACACCAATCTCCCTGAGTAACTCAAAGTCAAGTATTAGCTCAAGGCAGTGCTATGTGCTGGTTTTTAAATTCTGTAATTTGCATCTTTAGAAAATATGACAAAACTTATGTGTAAGAGGCAGCATGGGACAGTGATTTAGGCACTAGATGAAATCAGGTTGCCTGAATTTCATATTCCGACACTGACTTGTTGTGTGTGACCTTGGGCAGCTCATTTCCCCCCTCCCACCCATTATTGTTGTTTTTTTCTTTGTTTCTTTTCTAACCCTTCTGGAGTAGTTTATTTATAGAGGTATTATCCCTTTACAAAGATTTTAATCAGTCTAGTGAAACTCATTGTGGTTTATGTTGTTAGGGTTGCCAGATGGTTTAACCAAAAATAATGAACATGCCCTCCCCCCGCCCCCCCCAAAAAAGGACCCCGAGACTAATTAAGCAAAAAAATTATAATTTTTTTTAATCAGACACGAGGCGAAAATACCGGACTGTCCGGGTCAATACTGGACACCTGGCAACCCTATATGTTGTAGAAGCCACCTGAAACTAGTCAGAACAACAGTAGCTAGGAACGGCATGCTGGTATATATTTAGTATCCATGGTTATTTGGAATCCGTCCATGTCCCATTTTTGTTAAGTCAAGAGCAAAAGACAATAGAATGTATATTTGAACAGTGAAGTCTTGCTCTCAGGCTACGTCTACACTGCTGGGTTTTTTTCTTTTTTCGGAAGAGGCTTTTCCGACATTTGGCCCATCTACATGGGGCCAAATATCAGAAAAACCTCCTCTTTCAGAAGAGCCCTTATTCCTCATAAAATGAGGAAGACAGGGCTTCCAAAAGAGTGCGTATGCTCTTCCGAAAAATTTTTTGGAAGAGCAGAAGCATTACCTATGGTATCCCAGAAAAACTCAGTAGTATAGACATACCCTCAGTATGCTTATCTCCTTATTTACTTAAGTCACATGGCAGTGTATCTACCCTGGAATTGACAGTTCCCCAAACTCACAAAAAAATTTCAGGAAAATCAAATGCACAGATTTCAAGGTAGAAATGCACATTTAGAATCAGAATCATGACACTCTTGTAAACATTTTTAAAGTAAAATTTGCTAAAACAAATAGTTACCCAAAAAGAGGCTGCATGTACCAAAACTAATTTGCATTTTTTTGTCCAAATGAATATATTTTTGCAACACAAACCCTGTTTTGGATTGTTAATGTTGGTATTCCATGGGGAAACCCAAATAAAGTTTTAATATTATTGACGCAAAGGTCATATGGCTGCACACACCAATGCCAGTAATAGAATTTTCTGCTCATAGAGCAATTTCATTGGGAGAGAAAGAATGTATCAGTGTTTGAGAAGCAAAGAGGTACAACACAAACAGTCTTGTATTGTTTTTTCTCTCAACACTCCTTTTCTTGTCCTCTGAAGGCAAAATTGTTTGCTTACTACAGATACAGAACAAATTTAATTATTTCAGCCAGTTTTTGACTATTTTAGATTCAGAAAGAAAAAGTAAAGTAATATAAATCATCCCCTTCTTGTTACTGGTTTTCTTGAATATCTCTTTTCTTGTCCACTCCCCCATGAATGCAGATGCCATAGACTATTACAGATACCGAATAATATAATTAAGACGTAATGTCGTCTAGTTTCGCTTTTTTGGGCGATGCAGGGGGAAGACGGTCATAAAACAGAGGCACAAAACAGCTCCCTTTTTGTTGGCCTTAGCATTATTAATGAATTCTTCAGTTTCTGTCTGCCCTCAATCTGTAGGCAAAAGCCTTCACTTATTATAGAAGCAGAATAAATGCAAGTGTCATCTCATTAACTGTCATATTACCAGGCTCTGTGCCACACCATTCAAGTTTCACTGAGCATTCAGAATTGCTTAATTATGTACAGTAAAAACAGTCTGTTGAGACTTTCCCTTTCAGATTATTATGGTGGCATGAGGACAGAGGTCATCATCATGACACACTCTTGCCTGGCACTGTGCTTTAACTCAAAATGACAGAGTCCTTTTGTTGGCAATAAAAAAAATTAAAGAGCATTTGAAAAATAAGACGTTTTCCATCCAGTGATAAGAGCCACTTTCAAGTCTGTAGACTAACAATTGATTCCTCCTCTCCCCCCCCCCCCCCACAGTTCTGCATTGGTGTTAAACCACACGGTGCACTCCTTATAAATTATACCACCCTATGTTAATTATTGTGTGCTGACACTGCTTGTCATTACTAAGCCTACTACATGCTTTGTGTGCTCAGATTTAATAGCTGTTTGTTCTGCAGAATGTGGCAGAGCTGTACAAGAGACTGAGACCGGTCATTGCTCACATCCCTTTCTTTATGCTTTCACATTTTGTTCTATTTTTAAAACAAACATGCAGAAAAATCCCAGATGTGCAGTTTACAATCTGGAAATGTCACTGTGTTCATTCAGTCAAAACAGACAATGCCTTACTGAGCAAGCATTGGAAGCCTATGATAGATTATTTCTAAAACGCTCTACAATTCTTCACCCACCTACTGGATACAGATTTTAGATATGAAAAGCATATATACATATATAACGCACACATGCGTATTTCTTCATGTCTGTTTCTGTATACATGATATGTTTATTTCTGCTTCCCATTGAAAAATTCTGAATCAGCATTCCTTCTAAGATGAAAAGCTTTGTCTTCTAGTCTATTCATTTCCAGAGCAATAACTTGAGAAGGAGGCAGGCTGCTGGTAAGGTTAATCAGTTAGCCAGCATGCTACACTGTGGAGAAGTAAATCATAGGGAGTATTCCTCTTCAGCCAGTAATTTTGTACTTCATTTCTTTCTTCGAAAACTAGAACCCACACTTGTTTCAATTTAGCCAGGCACACAAGAATGTGTAAAAGGAAAGAAAAAAAATCACCGAATTTCACTGTAAGAATTTTACCTTATTGAGCCAGTTAAAGGGAAAATTGATCCTTTCAGATGATATGTATTCCCAAAATATTCTGGATTAAAAAACAACAAGAAACCACCTCTAGAATTTCTCATGAGTGTGCAACATCTATCATCGTATTTTAGAACAATTTTATAGTGAAATTTTGGTAGAGTGCCCCCCAGCTTTGCAGGGAAAAGGGAACACTTATGAATCGTTATTATAATTATTACTACTGATATTAATTAGGTCAGAGAAATGTTGGTCTAATTATATTCTCTTCTTCGGATGCATCTGCCTTTCAGCTCTCTTTTTGTGGTCTTTTATTTTTTAAATTCAGACCCCCTCCATCCCATGTGGATACACATTTCCTCAAGATTTAAAAAGTATGGTATATCTTGATGATGTAATAATTTCATGACATTTTACACCACGATCAGGCCCATCCTGATGTATCATACATTTAAAAGGGTAGCCACAAATAGCAAGAGGCAGTGTGCAAATTCTAACCACTCTGTCAGCGTCAAAATAAATTAGGATTAGATGTACTTTTAGGAATTGTTTACTATCTTCCAAAAATACAATCCATTATTATTTAGCTATAGAAGTTTTGGTTCACTATATTATGTGCCCTTTCAACAGTATCACGGGGTATGTTCTCCACTGCATCATTATCATGGATGAAGACACAGGATTTTCCACCTCTTAAGGTCTCCATAACAATAAAAATGTAAGGTTAATAGTATTGAATAAGCCATTTCAGGCAAGCCCAATATGGGCAAGTGAATACATGAGGGGATTAGCAGTAGGGCATAATGCCTTTCATCTATCAGTTCCTACTTTGAACTCATTTAGTCAGAGGTGAGGAGAGTTCTGTTTAAATGACAACATTTATTTCAATTATACAATTAAACAGAAATTCAGCACAGGAACTTTGGTTGACATATGAAATACAAAATCTTCAGGGGGGTAGCCAAGTTAGTCTGTAACAGGAAAAACTTTAAAAAAACAACCAATAGTCTAGCAGCACCTTAAAGAGTAACAAAACATGTAGATGGTATTGTAAGCTTTCATGGGCACAACTCACTTTGAAATGAAATACAGAATAGGAAATACAGAAAGAGAGAAAAAAGATTAATCCAGTAGGGTTACCTTCTGTTGCAGCTGCAGTACAAATTGGTAGTTGGATTTTTTTTTAAATCTGAGGCAAACAGAGAAAGGTAAAAAACAGTTTTTCTGACACAAAAACATTTTCATATATCAAAAAAAAAAATCCCATCTTGAATTGGGATAAAAAAATTGAAATCTCATTTTTTTTCCAAATTCTCATTTCAAAATTTTTAAAATTTTTTTTGCTTAAAATTGACCCTTTCCTGCAAAAGGTTTTGGTGTCCAACAAACAACAATTTCTGACAAAATGTATTTTCTCAAAAAATGTCCAACCACCTATATCACACGGCCAAACATACTATTCACTCCTCAAGTATAAAAACTTAAAGTCAACGTACTAACAGAACATTTAAAACTTAGGTCAGGATTTTCTTTAGCTAATTTAGGTATTATTCAGTTGTAAACCCTGGTTGCCATAGTGAAATAAAAATGGTTGGTACTTTTCATTATTTGCAAAGCAATCTGAAAAATGGTTTAAAACAGTTCTGACAGCATAACTCCAGGTTAGCTCATCATTTCCAAGGTGTCCGTAGACTGTTTCTATTCCATGAAGGGACTTCTGAAGCTTTAAATTACCAGTGTACAGAAACCTTTATGTCAAGGCTTCTGAGACACTCTGAGGGATTATTTCTGAGCCAAATAGTGAAAATTATTGCCATAGTACCTATATGCAAGAATCCTACCATGAAAAATTAGACAATTGCATAGGCATCTATGGCTTAGTGATGCTAGTTAGGGGAAAGAATTACCCCTCCTTTATTGGGATCCCTGCTCCAGAATTTTTAAATAAAAATCTAATTACAGCAATGAATAAATGTGAATTGATTTTACTATACAAAAGTTCACCCCATTCCCACTGGAAAGCCTTTTGGCTACGCAATGAAGTGTTGCATTGATGTGGGTATTAACCCATTTTCCAGGGGTGGAAAGTGCAACTGTTAGGCTGACAGTCAATCAGCATGTCTAATCTTATATTTATGAAGGCCAGCTGATCAGATTATAATGGCAGTCACTCTTCAGTACCCCCCCTTTACTAATTTCCCCTTTGTCATTCAGATTCACCGACACAGTGATTTGCTAACATATGATTTCTGCAAACCCTGATGTCATGCAAAAAGGACTCCTAAGTACCACAACTCAAGTAAACTTTATGTTTTAGCTTCTAAAACCAAACTGCTTGATTGTCCAGGCAAAGGAAAACTGCAAAACAACTAGATCATCATTCTCTAATGCGCACCATCTAATCATTATCAAAATTCAGTGGCAAAGGATCCGTAAAAAATATTGGAAGAAATAACTACATTTTGAGTAAATGCTTACAATTTCAGGAAAGATGCCATTTATAATGGGGGGAGCTGGGAATAATTCATCTTTCCAATAGCTTAAGATAAAAATATGCACATGAAAAATTATGTTAAAAAGAGCACTGTATAAGTTCCAAAATCAACTTTTAGTTGTACTCTAGCTCAGTTATCATACCAATCAGTAACCAAAGCTGAAGCATATGTAATTCTGGTTTGATTCAATTGAAGAGGTTTGTCTCTCTTTGTTTCCTTTCCATCACCTTTGTACTTACTTATTCATTAGATCTTTGGAGCTCTCTTTCCTATCCATTATATTGAGCCTGTCAATAACTGTAGTGCTGACCTCTGTATAGCTTTTACATTAGTGTAGCCTACTTTGAGTGGGTTTTAAATACCACAGTGTCCTTATCAACACTTCTGTGAGTAACTTTATGCACATAACTGGCCCCTGTAAACCTACTCCCATGTGTATTTACAGAGTTGAAATGTTTAAAAAGGCAATCGTGAGTATAATTTATATCAAATACACTTAACCTTGTGGTAAAAACAATATTATTCAACCTGCCAGAGATGCAACAAGGATGTAACGTTGTGATGAAAATGATGTAAGCAATTTGTCCTGCTCATTATGTCAGTTTTCCATAGGTGGCAATATGAAATGTTTCAGAGGTGGGGGAAATACATCTGACAAAGTAGCAAGATGGATTCCATGTTGGAAAAGCCTTAGAAAGTAACAGATCTTAACTCTGTGGCTAAACTAGGTCTTTAGCAGTAAAGAACTAGCCAGGACACTTACTAAAGCTAAGAGAAACAACATTCACCAAGATAGTTGACTTTTTTCTTCTAATGGGCCTAGAACCCATGAAGTTATGAGGAGAGAGAAGTTACTTGCAAATTCTTGTATGCCCCATGATGATTCAGCACATCTGTGTGCTGATTGAAGAGAACCAGGAACACACAACCACTGACAGAAGCATTTTTAATAGGAATTTACTATATTATACATACTCCTTGATGTAGCCACAGAAGGCCAATAAAAACTTATCCATTTTTACCAAAATGTTTTTAAAGGAAGAGAGAGAGAGATTGATTTCCTTTGACTGGGATCTTTTTCTGTTTAAATCTAAGACGACATGTCCTTGACCATACGTCTCCTTTCTCTTAATCAACAGTATGACAGCCAGTAAGACTTTAAAATGATCTGTGACTACTTGATAACTAAAATGTGCCATTCAGCATTCCAAGATCTCATCACTTATGTAATGCCACCAAAGTACACCTGGAGTGTGCTTCTAGAGTGGCTTTGATACTAGATGTATGGAACCAAATTTTCAAAAGTAGGTGCCTTAGATGTTCATGCAAATTAATGCATAAACTGGTGCATACCTGCACAACCACTAATTTACAGTTAAGAGTGCCGTATATATGCAGCTACATTTTCCCTGTCATATAACTACTGCCTTGTATCATGGATCCAAATGTTATGAGTACAGCTTAAGCATCCATTTTGGAAAAGTTGGTCCAAACTATTTCTGGTTACAGGGATACTTTGCTTTGCTTTAGTAACTTACTAAAATTATGACAACAGAGCATGCTCCATTAGGGCTGTGCTATATTTTGTATGATTATAACTTTCACTCCTCAAGATAGCATAAGATAATTAAATCCTAGAGTGGAAAAATATTACATTACTAGAGGAAACAAGGACCTTGACAGAGCCGGGTATTTTAGAAACTTGATGGTTTCTAAAATTTTTGAAGAGTCTGAATTACAAGACTTTGTTTAATTTATTTTAGAATGTTTTCAGTTTGTTTTAAAGTTCTGACTTTTCCTTCTCTCCCTTCTACAATGTCTAGTTTGAAATTTATATAGACACACATTTACTAGTCTAGTTCTCAATTACCAATTTGAACATTTTCCATTTAATACAATAATTAAAATATATTCCATCTCTATCCAAGGAAAGGTTAAAAAGTTGAGGAGAACATTCAACACCAAATATAGTCCTTCAAGCTACATATTACTGTCTAAAGCAAATAAACATTTATAATTGACATTAGGAGTGTTGGCAGCATCAAGGTTTCCCTCAGAACTTCTACTGAGGTGGTTATGTAATTCCCTATTCATTGTGCTGACTGAAATTTCAGTATAACTAGCACAGCATCCATCTCTAATCAAATTTTTTCACTAACAATATTTTAAACGTGACCAGTGTTTAAACAAGTATTTGTCTTTTGCTTAATAGTAGTCTTAAAACTTCCACAGTATGTCCTGAATTAATTGAATTTAATTCAGGTCATTTAGAGTGGGCATATTCTGCTTTCAAAAGTGTATGTCCCATAATTGGTCAAGCATAATCTATGTGGATTCATTGCCACAGATAATTGGCTTCTCCCAAGGATGCAAAGGATCATGTATAGGCATTGCTGACTTTGGCGAAAATCTTGACATTGTTTTACTATTTCTTCTGTTTTACGTATCAATCCCCAACCACCACATAAAACTGGCAAGCACTTTCCCAAATAGCCTTTTTGTAGCTTGAATGACCTGAGCTTTGCAGAAATAGTGTTAATACCCCACATTAGGCAAATCTGAATAATAATCAGGTTTATTGCAGGTTTAATGCCTCAAGAACAACCAAATGTTGGTCCCCATTATTCTAGTCAACTATACAGACACAGAGTCGTAGATGACCACTGCCCCCAAAGAACCTGCATTCTAAATAGACAAGACAAGCTCAGAGTGGGGGAAAGGTAGAACACACAAGCAGAGTGAGCAGTGGGATGGCAGGAAACAATATGTTAGTGCCACAATTTTTTGTAGGGGGTGTGAGAGTTGGTCAGTTAGGAGAGTATAAGCTAAATGGAAGGGAAAGGGAGATGGTGGGGGGCCTAGGGCAAGGACGAGAGGGCCAGTGTAGGAGGGGCAGGTGTGGAATGAAACTGAGGTGAAAACTGTGAGGAAAAAGGTAGGGAAGGGCTGAAGCAAACTGCCATTCAGCTCAGGGCAGAGAAAGTCTAGTCAGAACTATAGGAAGTTCTCAAGATGTCCAGAGGTCCCTGCTTTGGCAGTTGCTCTTCTTTCTGGCTGGTTATTTTCTACCCATGTGTTGGGAGGTGCCACCTTGGTCCAGGAGCACCCAGAGTGTGTGTGTGTGAGGGGGGGGTGTCTCTCCTCCACAGCTCTGGATCCAAAAGGGGGTGCTGAACACAAAGATACACTCTCCTCTATTTTAAAGCAAAGAAAGCTAGAAACAGCCATTTATGTGCATGAGTCCATTCTTTGGAACATCATGCACTTAAACAGCACTGGATCATTTTTACAGGGCAGTTGTACCAGGGCAGTTGTCACACACGCAAAGTTAACCTTCTCAGATCTGTTCTACTTCCTTTTAAAATAAGCAGAGTATATATAGGCAATGAAATACATATAGAAAGCCAATTAAGCTAATCCATTATTGGAAACACTTTAGATTTTGTGATGGAAAATATTCATTTTTTTATTGCACTGCAGCTTGCTAATAATGCACCGTGTCACTACACCATTATGTATGTAGTTTTGAGGGCTGCTGAATTTTTCTATACATCACAATTTCAGAAAAACCTGGTTTTACAAAATGTGTTAAAATATATGCATTCACAGTTTCTGACAAACCATTAAAATGCTACTTATCTGTATTTGTAGCCTCATACAGGATACATTGTGAATATTAAATTACAGTTAAATTGTGAGGAGGTACAGAATATAAACAGATTAGGAGCATTATTAATTATTATTATTATATTAGCAGATTAGGTACTCATTCTGCCCTCCTCTGCCCTTTAAACAACAAGTCTTGTTAAAATGAATGCTGTTGTTCTTTTTAAAACTGTGTCTTGGGTTGAAAAAGTAACTAGACGAGAGCAAGAATTCCTTGTGATTACATCTGCTCATAATGCTTAGCCCATCTCTGGTTATTAATGTTGGTTATTCCTGTCCAGTTGAGTTTACTTATGTTTCCAGAATGTGACCCTATTCTTTCCCCTACGTTAAATATATCTAATGATTTCTATCCATAGCAAATGCTGAGTTGGGGAACAAATGGATGATAAAGATACCATTATTCCTTTGTGCTCATCTATTCCATTTAAGATTCTTGTCATGCTCTGGGCATTCTAGCTGTCTAATACTGTTCCTTTATTTCCAACTGCAAAGCCTTCTCTACTGTCCAGAGCATTTGGTACATTGCCTAGCACCAAGCAAAATCTGCTTGCAATGTAAGAACATGTGGAGAAATTATGTGTTTTTGTCACACCCTATTAAACGGTATTCAAAACACAATGCCCCAGAAACTAAATTGATTGTAGGTTTTATAACCCTTTTCAGGCTAATGGAAACAATTTAGTACCATGAACGAAAACATAGCGAGTGCAGCTGTGGGAATCTTAAATTGCTCGGCTCAGCAGTTCTGTTCCGGCTTAAGTAGGATAAAGTAGTTAAAGTTCAGTTGGATTCCATTCTTCCAGATCTTTGACAGATCATTTCAGATTAATGTCTTCAAAGTTTTCAGCATTCCCCATATAAGATTGTTTCTGTGGAATTCCTGATGTGTGCTTTTAACTGTTTTGCACACCAGGGATTGGGGATGGGTAGTAAGGGATGATCAGCTGGTATATAACACATTTTAAATTGTCTTCCTCTGTTCAGTTTATTATTATTATTATTATTATTCATGCACCAGGAGGGTGAAAAAAACCTATGTTTTCATAACATTAAGGGTCTGGCTCAAAGCCACAAAATCCAGGAAATGCAGAGACAAGACAAATTCTGTCCTTAAGTCCCCCCTTCGTACTTTGGTATTGTAGTTGACATAGTATATAAGATCAGACCATTATTCTAAGGACCATGACCCCAAAGGCTGATCTCACAAGCTATTAGAGACACACAAAGTTTCAGTATTACTCAATCACATTTCTATATTTAAAATTAAGTGCCATGATTAAAATCTTATCAGGGATGAAGGAAACATGAATGTAATTAGTTTGATTAAGAACCTTCAATGCTAAGCTACACTTCACAAAACAAATTCTGTATCTAGCCACATATGAGAAGAAATCATTCATATGGCCATTAGCTGCACTGTACTACCAGAAAAAAACATCTGTGAACATTATTTGACAAACTGATCACTAAATGAGCCCTTAGCTAAAGGAGTTTTTGGATTGCCTTTAGGAAAGCAGGATGCTGTGTAACACAAATGCTTACAGATGCAAAACACTGATTGGGGAAAAAATGTTCAGGAAGAATAGTAGTAATAAAGCAAGCCTAGCATGAAAATGTACCCTTTCAAAAAGTAAGCCTTTTATGAGACGCAGTAGTAAAAAACTGCTTAATTCTTCTGTGCCTCGAGGGAGAAATCTAAGCCTTTTGAGAAGTGATGGAGAGAAAAATGAAGCCAATGGTGTGTGTGTCAGTGAGAGAATGCTGTGGAAACACAGTTAGTAATTTTACTATTCTTGCTTGCCAAGAGCTGACAGGTGTGCAGTTTCTTATTGTTCTGAAAAGCAGCCAGAAACCACAGTTTAATATGCATCTACTTCTTTACAGTAGGAGAGAAAACAGCTGTCTCTCTGGCTCATGATACAAGACAAAAATATTGAGACAGGCTCTTCTTTACGGTATGTTATCGTCATCTGAATGTCTTTGTTGGAGCTCTGAACAAAACATATAGCTGAGGAAGAAAAGGGCTGAAGCCTACCTCAGATAAAACCTGATCTTGCGACCTTGGCAACCTTTGCAACCACACATAGTTTCATTTATTTCAGAGGGACTACTCTCTTGAAGAAGGGTTTTCACTTGAGGAAGGGTTGAAGGATTGGGTCCATAGTTTCAACAAAAAGGATCTGAAGACTTCCTATAAACAAGCCAATTTAAACTTGAATGTATACAAAGGCAAGAAAATACTAAGACTGAGTTATTTCAGATAAACATGAGGTAGTCATTTCAAACACAGTTAAAGAATGACTCCCATAAATCCTTCAGTTTTCATACTGCTGAGAGATGGTTGTGATTAATAAAGCCTTTGAACACAAAAGGTTTCCTCACTCAAGAATGATGTGTGCTTTTCTGTAATATGTGGCAAAGAGATCATTTTAAATCCACACTCCCTAAAGGAGGGTTTAAAAAAAAAAATCACAACGTACCAGATGCAAAAGGCTGTAAGAAACGTTCGGCATAGAAAGGAAATTTAATATAACACAGCCTGAGTATGCTACAGTATTAAAAGCTCATGATAACTGGCTGGCAGATTGTCATGGGATATGCAGAAAATATCTGCAGTGTGTCCAGGCTTCTATGGCTTGATCATTTGATACATGTATATTTCGGCAATATGGCTCGGAAAGTTTATATTTTCCAGGGGGAAGGGACACATTAGTACATTCATTCAAACAAGAAAATGGGATGGAATTTTAGAAACACTGATCCTCTCCCCAAACTACTGACATTTTATTAGCAAACTTTGAAAAGGCCAACGTGCGATGACTGAATATCAAGACAATGATACAAGCTCCCTCAGGTTTGCACTATAGCATATTATAGCAATACAATCATAACATCAATAGAGATGGGATTGAGTTACCCACAAAAACAAGGCAATCTAGAGTTAAGAACAGAGCAGTCCTCCAAAAGAGGGGCAATTTGACCCCTTTCTAGCTTTTGCAGCTCTTAGGATGTCTCAGCAGAAAAGTAACCATTTCACCCAAAATTCCATTTTTAATTTAAATTTTAACATAACCAAAAAAAACCAACTGGGGCAATTGTTTTCAATGGACATAGAAAAAGAAATGTCAGACACAAAAAGGATTCCTTTCCTCAGTCTACTCTTCCTGAATAATTTGTTAAATCACTGAGGGTACATCTACATAGCAGGGCTAAAGTCAAATTAAGATACCCAACTTCAGCTACGTCAATTGCGTAGCTTAAACTGAAATAGCGTCATTTGGCTTTTGGTGCTGTCTATGCAGCAGGAAGTCAAAGGAAGAACACTCTTCCTTTGACTTCCCTTACACCTCATGAAATGAGGGTTAGCATGAATTGGAGTAAGAATTCCTTCAGCCCGACATTATTTCAAAATAAAGACTTGTAGTGTAGACACGCACTACGTCAGTTATTTCGAAATAATTCTGCTGTATAGACGTACCCTGAAAGTGCCAAATAACCTCCAGACTGCAGTTCCTTGCCTTTATGAAAGGGACACTAGTTATTCCCCTTCATATAAAATTACCTACTCGCAGCCTATAACTAGACACCATTTAAGCTGCAAGACTAGCAACTCAAAAGTGAGTTAAGAGCAGAGTAAGAACATTATTTTTACTTTCTTAACCCTCTTCTATTAGAGAATCACTCTGACCTCTGCTCTAAATTCCCTGGATTTGAAATTAAGATTTACTTTTACATTTGTTTCAAAATGTGCCCCTTCCGAAGCCCAACAGCCATGAACTACATAATTAGAGCTATAAGAACAGGTGGTCCTAGAATTCATCATGAGCATCAGTCATGGTGCTACTTTTAGGCCTCAGACAATGTCTGTAGATTTTAATAGGCAGAGATCAGTCTATCAGGCATTTTTAAAGCACTTATCTAGGTATCTAACCATCAAGGGCCCTATCCTCAAAGCTAATTAGTCACCTAGCTCCTGTTGATTTCAGTGGAAGCTAGGTACCCACATACATTTGAGGTGGGACAAGTTTCTTATTGATTCCTTGCTCTCTTGTTTGAGGCTCCCAAAAATAAAGTCAAATATCTATTACAGATAGAGGGAAGATTGTGATATGATTATCAGGCTATTAGGGTATGCATTGAGATCACCAGTTATTTCCAAGATCCCACTGAACGGAGATAACTGTTCAGTGGGCTCTCGAATAATCATTTTTTTTAAATGGCCACAGAACAATGGGTTTCATCTTATTGTATGCAATAAACATATGTTTACCAAAATATATTTCTCTTAACATGAAATACTATTGCATATTGTTCTCATTTCAAGTGCTGTTAAAATGGGCAGTGAAATTAATGTCAAATCTAATACTAGAGACTGGCCCTAACTAAAATGCCAGTTACAGTCTCCCTTGGAATTCCGAGGACTTTAAAAACAAACCTCAAATCCCAATTTTGAAAACAAACTAAAGACCAAACTAAAGACCCAGATCGGCACAGCACTCAACTTTAGAGTGAATGGGGAATTAAATTCTGAATCAGAATTCTGCATCTGGAACCTATTTGTAATATATCAAAGAACGATAATGCAAAAGCAATAAAAAAACCTCATTCATTGCTTCAAAACACCAAAAGGACTTCTACACAGAACAACCGTTGAGGATTATCAACCTGAATTTGTATAGAAGAGCTTGGAAAGAAACCCTCCCGAAAAGCTGAGAAATGCATGGTTTCATTGCCAATCTACAAACTGCTTTAAGGATTAAGACAATTTTTGTGAATAACTCTGATTGCAGCTAAGCTACTTCTGTACTATATTTCTACCAGCTGTGAACAAAAATGGTTGACATATTAAAATCTGAAAATGGCATTTACAAATACAAAAGAAATGCTCAGCAAGGGGAAATGATCACCCAGAGTGTTGGGCCACAGAGAGAGAGAGAGAGAAAAAGATTAAGTGTGTGTAAAAAGCAGTTCCTACATAGGCTCATTAAATATAAAATATTTGAAAAATGTTTAAATTGAAATTTTGCACCTGGGAAAGAGGCTATTGTGGAAAGCGTGGAATATGGGTTAGAGCACTAAATTGAGACTTAGAAGATCTAGGTTTTATTCCCAGATCTGAAACTAGCTTACTGAATGACATTAGGCAAACCACTTCACCACCAAGCATCTCAGTTGCCCCCTAAGCAAAATGGGGATAATGCTACTGACCTTATTTGTAAAGTGTGCTGATAACAATAAATGAGTATCTAGTTATTATTTAATGAGATTAACTAAAAAAAGAGATACTATGCACAAGCTTCCCCATGTTAATTCCTTGTCTTTCAATTTACCCTCCTTTAAAGTGATGGCATCTAGCAACCAGACAACCGTTCAGTCCTTGTATACCTAATGCAATTATACTGTGTTATGTGAGCGTTGTCTTAACAGTGGAACCAAATTCTAATTATTAAAATTTAATTCAGGTTACTAAACTACTAAGAAGTCACAACATTTCCAATGTTCATAGTGATGGCTTATTCATTACTGGGTGTCTGAGCCGCCATGATGTCTTTAGTTTCCGCTGAAATCAGTATCTGGCAAGATCAGCTCATAAAGATCACACTATTTCAGCTCAAACACATTAATCTATCAACCAACAGTCAACCCCTCATTTTCATTAGCACTAAAACCACTCACAAATTAAAAGCTGAGAGAGAGTCATGAGAAAGAAGATGAGAGAATTGTTAAGTGTATTTGATTTCCTCCCCCTGTCATATAAGATCCATATGTGAACTTGGGTGTATTGGGAAATGTTAGTCAGCACTGTGATCAAAGTACCCTCTTTGGAATGGTGGTGTGCTATCCTGGGACTAAAGGGAAAAAAGCAAGTAAAAATTTACCAGATGGTGGTGGTAGTTAGATACAGTTCTGAATGTAATTCTTTGTGTGTGTTTATTCCCAGAACAGTTTATCCTTTCTCAATAACGAAGGAAATGACGTACATTTTCCCAACTAACATATTCAGAACACAGAATAATCATTACATCTTTTCAATGTCTGAGAGCAATGGCACTTTTTATCCCCTTTATGAAAATGCACACAGGAAAGTTCAGCAGTACATGCTAACTGTTAAACATGACGAGAAGCAAGACTTATAGAATATTTAGTTTTCCAGTGACTTGTGTTGAAACACTAGATTTCCTTTGAGAGTCCTGCAAAGTTGAGCTTCCAAAAAAAAATAAAAAAATCAGGTGGTCTACTCCTCCATTACTTTTTTTTTACATTACTATACTTTACATATACACACAAGGCACTATGGGCATAGATGGTGCATTACAGACAGAATATGAGCCCCTCATCCCAAGTTTATATACCAGGACCTTGACCTGACAATCTGATCCATTAGCTTGGACATCCACATCCAAACATGCCATTCACTTCGGTGGGTATTCCACAGCAGCAGATCAGATTATAGGTTATCAGATTATAGAAACAAATCATGGAGAAATTAATAGAAAAAGTTTTTTTACATAGACAAACCAAGATGCTGTCCTACCATCAGGATGTGTGTACCCAAAGCAGCAGTGCTTTTGGATAGTACACAAATTACAGTCATGCAGAAGAAAGGTAGACATCCAATTATTAGCACTGATATTGTGGTAGAGTTTAGCAGCTAGCTCGGTCAGGGTCCCATTGTACAAGGCACTGTACAAACACATAATAAATAAGCGGCAGTTCTTGCTCCAAAGAGGATAGATGGGAAAAGCGAAGGGATTTGAGGGGAGAAGCAGGTGAGGGAACTAAACTACACAATATGAGCTTCTCTTAACCAATCAGAAGCAGTAGTTACAACTCACCACTTGTCTAGCCACAGGAAGATGCTGTAACAGCAGAGCTGGTCTCCATCACAGTCTGGCTGACTGGGCTAGTTCAGAAAAAAGGGGAGATAAAATTCTCAAAGAATAAAAGCATTCATTGACCAAAAAGCAAACCAAGAGTCAATTTTCCCCAGCACATTTAACTTCTGTGTACAGAGTTATGAAGTATTACCTCTTTCTTACTCAGAGCTTCTGCCTGAAGAAAAATAAAACCAAGCTTCTGCTATTCCACCCACACCACCTCAGTTACTGTTGAGTGCTTCTTTAAATTAGCCAAAGCTGGAGTTGGCACTGAACTAATAGCAGATAATTGATAAAAATCAGTTGAACACAGATAAAGATTCTCTTTCAGGAAAGAACTAGCCTCTTGTTCTACTTTTGTGTACAAGCTTTGTCCTTCATTATGAGAATGTAAATGTGAAATACCCTATGTATTCCAGGTGCAATCCAGCTCCATACACAAACATCTAACGCATACATGTAGTCAGAATTACCCAGATTTTAATCTATGAGAGCAAGTGGGGAGGGGAGTTAATGGGAGAACACACTGTGTGTCACTTCTAGAACAATATAAACACACAATAGTTGCCTATCTTTACATAGAGCAGAGTTGCTAGCGTTGTAAACATGTAGGACAAAATCCACAAAGGGACCCATGCTCCTGGTTTTATGTGGAGTTAGGTGTGCTTAGAGCACACCTCCCAGATCATGCCCCAGAGATGGTCGGCAGGGCAATGCTTATCTTCCCCTGGTTTGAGGATCTCTCCGGGGATTACATAGGAGTAGGGATCCAGGCATCTGCCTGAGGCAACAGCATGCAGGTCCAGATGCAGAAATGTAGGTGCCTAGAGAACTTTTCTAGCAGAAATTTAGGCACCTACAGAGTTAGATGAAAGCTAAGCATCAGTTTTGTGGATCTCAGTGCACTGTAGTGCCTAAATCTGGGGTTTAGCTACCTAAGTCTTTGTGGAGCTGAGCCATTCTACACAAAAATGAAAGCATAAATCAGAAACACAACTAATACAATACAAAAGATACCCGTTTTTCCTTGTAGCTTCAGCTAAGCCGTTGCCAAACAAAACCACTTGTTTGCTGTAATGTCCTCTTAGTGATGTGGTACCTTGAGAGAATTCAAAAAACGGGGGAGATGGTACACAGTGCCTTAGTCTCCTCACTAAACAAAAATTCATGCTGAGAGCACATTGTACTTATCCTGGATCTGAACATGCTTCCAGCAGGTTTTCAGAAGGATTTCAAAGGGATGCTTTTAACCTATAATGTTCTGAATGTTTATGGGCATGGTTACCATGGTTATCAATCAAAATAGGAGAGAGCGCAGTTCCCACAGCATTCTGTTTTAATGTCATAATTCAAACCCATGCATGGACTAGCTTGTTTGCAAACACCCCTCAGCTCCCCAATGTGCCCAGATCTGCTAAGCTGCAAAGCCCACCTCTAACGTATCACGGATGGAAGGGTTGATGAACTGGGATAAATGCTGAGGGAAGGAGTTGTTATAGGATGATTACTTAAAAGACAAGTGGTAATGCTATAATTGCAGTAAAATCATTATAAAAACATAACTATTTGTGCTGATCATTGCCTCTGACGAAGCACCTAGATAGACATCATTGTAAAAAATCTGAAGAAATAAGAGTACTTTAATATGAAGATTTTTTTAAAATTATCGCTGCATCTCAGAATACATATATTAAAACATGATATAGCAAGCAATTAGTTCATGTGCTCAGTTATCTTTCCAATGCATATAGCTCACTCCTACCAAAGTCATTTTTTAATATGAATGAGGAAGAGGAATCAAATACACATGCAAGACTACTGGCGTGTAAAAATCAAACATCTTTGATAGATGAAAATATTTAGATCTATGACTTTGGGGGGACAAAAGTATCTGAAACAATTTGTCTAACGTGAAAGAGAAAAAAAACTGCGCTGTATACCAAGATTCAGCCTACTGCATTTTTAAACAACTGAGTTATAAACTGCTTGAAATCAGGCTTTCTAATGGAAATGCTGATAGATCCTTAACTTTAATGGCTCTTCCAAGTGCTTCCAGAGCAGACATTACCTTTAGTGTCGTAAAATGACGGTTATAACACTACAGAATTTTCTCAAGACAGATAAGCACGTGTTCAAGAGAGCAGCAGTATTTAAACCTTATTGATTTATGGGATATGCTGTATTAAAGGTCAAAGATCTTTATGGAACCTTGCAGTAGAAATTGCAGACTTTAGCGTACATAGTACAACCATTGTTTGAAGATCATTGAGGTATATTAGTTTCCATCTTGAAACAATTGAGCTCCTGAATTTTGTATGCGTTACCTGTATAAAATATGAGCCTCTTCCTATAGAGTAAGGCTTTCTTTTTATTGGTATGCTTTTCATTGTGCATTGCAGCTACTTGATCATGTAATAATAGTTTCTCTACTACTAAATTAATTACACTATTTCTGGCTTTTTCCAAGAATCAGTAATGGGGCAACTTCCCTCAGACTTCCTCAGAGAGACGTGAAAGGGGAAATATAGATTAATACCTTATCTAAAACTATACCCAGTGGTCAGTATTTTCCTCCTGAAAGCAATGCAACCATCATAAAAGAAACCAATAACCATTAAACCATTTTATGCAATCGATTAGCATTTTCTGCTTGTTAACACAAAAATCAATAATCTTATAGCTGTGGGTGCCAGCCCTAATGACTTAGTGAAACTGTAATTTATTGCAGAATAAAATAGCAACACTAGTAAGTCTCAATTGCAAATATAATTAGAGAAAGCGGATAGCAAAAAGACCATCATTGCTTAGGCCTGTAGATAGTGACAGAGGGATAATTACATCTACCTTCTCTAAAAAACATGGTTTCTGTATTTATTTCCTTTCAGTCTATTTGTGGTGCAATAAAAGTAATATCTTACACCACCATACCACTTTCCATCCAAACAGCTCCACTGATTGCAGAAACAATGAAGTTAGCAAATACATAATGCCCTCCTATTTAGACTGATAACCATGATAACCATGCCTTTAAACATTCAGAACTTGATAGGCTAAAAAGCAACCCATTAAAATCCTTCTGAAAATCTACTGGAAGCATGTGCAGATCCTGAATAAGCACAAGGTACTCTCAGCATGAAATTCTGTTTACTAAGACGATCACAGCACTGGGTACTATCTCAATTTTTTTAATTCTCTCAAGGTGCAGCCCCACTTATAGATGTGGTGTTGTGATGTTCTTTAAGATACATGCTTATTATCCCGATGATATGGATGGGGTAACTCAAGTACTGAAAAGAGGTTAAGGTCCTGATCCAGCTTCCCTTGAAATCAATAGAAGCCTTCCATGGACTTTCCTGAAAGTTGGATTAGTCTCCAAGAGACCAACCTAACATCTCATAAGAATTAAGCAGTATAACCAGAAAAAATACCCAAAGCTGAGTCCCAGACTTGCATCTAAAAACCACAAAAGTATCTTTGTTTCCCTTTAAGTCATTATGGCGCATCAACTGGTATAGCTTGGTCAACCAGCAACCAGGTAGAATATTATGTAGTGCAACACTAATTAAAAAGAGGCAGTGCTATTAGTAAAATCCTCTTACTATTACACTTCACCCAATACTTTATGTTTAGTGCTCTCAAACAAAAGTCAGCCTTTTGGCATTTTCCACTGAGCAGTGCTAGTATTCATGTGAGCAGTGATTTGAGAAAGGGGACGTTGAGAAAGAACTCTAGAGCTTATGTAATCAGGGCCCTGTGGCAGAAAAAAAGCATTTTGGTGCAGGAAAGTGCATTGTAGTGTAAAAGCATATTTTCAACAGTTGCTGATGTAGTTCACCAGCAGCACCTATGTCAACACTATTTAATGAATAACTAAATTTTGCCATCCAATGTAAGGTAAGTTTCAGGCCTTGCTCTGTGAGTCTTGGTTGGATACACAAGGTTATTGTTATCACTGAAGTGAGAACTGTGTGCAGGTACCTGTCAAATTAAGCATTAGGCATATCAGAGCTGTAATGAATCTCATGCCCCTTTGTTTACTTGCTCCCTTACTCACAAGTTCATAAAGTGAAAATTGGGACAGGGTATAAAGAGAGAATTGTCCTGCCTGAGCCAAAATAGACTTGAGTGTAGTCCTCATCATGTTAATAAGATTCATTTTTGCATTCTCCTCATGGGTATTTTCTTGCTAAACTGAAGGAGTGTCTTGGTGACCCCAACCAGGATTCTCATACAGGGTGAAGTTCCCTTACATTCTTTGTTCTACTTTATCAGCATTTACCTTGAGTTTATGTACACAACAATCCATATCTGCTCTGTGCAAAATCAAGACCTAAGATTAGAATGAATGCAAGAAAAATGAAGAGTCAAAAGTTAACACACAAAATGCTTGCCTGATTTGGGCGAATAATGGCAAATCTAGAGATGGGTAAAAATCAAGTTTTCACTTTGCAGAGGTTTGTGTGATTATGTTCTTCATTCTCTCTGTAAGATGTTAGCATGCCCAGAATTTGGGGTTCAAATGACTCAGACTTCAAATGAAATTCTAGTCACTAACTCCTCATTTCATCTGCTTTTCTACTGCAACCATAAAGAACCATTCATTTCACATGACAACAGTGCAGAAACCAGAAGAGGCATGATCAGATCTGGGCATGGGTAGGATGAAAGGTTTGCAAAGCAGCATTTGAAAATTTCACAGCATGTGGTCAGAGCACAGAATTTGTGACAAAACTTCAACCAACCCCCTTTGGAAGCATTAGGTTTCATCGTGAACATTTTCACACTTGCACGCTTTCATCAGTTCTTGCCCCTTTATTGTCTCACTGTGACACTGTCAAGCCCAACAGCCCTCAAAACGTCCACTTTCTCCAGCATTGAACAATTATTTATCTATGCTGTTTAGATGACAGTGATCAGACAAGAGGGATTGAAGCATGTACAAGGGTCTTTCAGTCATCCAGAGCAAGAGCTTCTACAAAGTTAAAACTACAGCTCCTTAGAAAAGTGACAAACACCACACAACATACTGCACCATTTCCCCACTCTTCTTTAGGGTCCCATTCTTCAAGCCCGCAGGAAACATTATAGACAAGATTGCAGCTCACAAAGGGTACAACTACACAGCAATATTATTATGAAATAAGTAGCATTATTTTGAAATAACTTAGTCCACATCTACACAGCAGGCAGTTATTTCGCAATAATATTGAAATACTGTCAAGCTGGAGGACTTCTTTCTCCAACTCCTGTAACCCTCATTGTACGAGGAGTAAGGGAAGTCAGAGGAAGAGTGCTCTATTTCGAAATAAGTGCTGTGTAGACACTCCCAATTTTGAAATAAGCTACGCAATTGACATAGCTCAATTTGCGTAGCTTATTTCACGTTAAGTCCTGCTGTGTAGATGCACGCTAAGACAGCTGCCATCTTCAGTCTCCTGCTCAGTCAAACAATAAGGGTACGTCTAGAATACAGGCTTTTGTCAACAAAGCTTCTGTCGACAAAGAGCATCTAGACTACATCCAGTTCTGTCGACAAAGCAAGCCGCTTTGTCGACATGAGAGTGTAGACGCAAAGGACAGTGTAGATGCAATAACGCCTTCTCTTGACAGAACTCTGTCGACAAAAGGCGTTATTCCTTGTAGAATGAGATTTATCGCCGTCGACAAAACTGCCGAGTTCTGTTGATGTTATGTCAACAGAACTCGGCGGTAGTGTAGACGCAGGTATAGTTTTGTTGACAAAAGTCCCCTTTTATCAACAAAACCCTGTAGTCTAGACACACCCTAAGTCATAGGGAGAACAGTTCAATGTGCTTACAGATAATGGAACAACTCGAGGTAGTGGTTGGGTCACTTACCCAAGGAAACAACTCCTGCAGCATCCCCCTTCAAACCTTCTCACTATTAATAGGACTACATGAAAAAAAAGTTGGGGATTCTTTTGTGGAGAGGGAGATTTATTTTGGTCCTTGCTAATGTGCCCTCTAATCTTTATCGTCCATGTGTGGATTTTTTCCTTCCATGTGTCGAATATATTTTTATGTGCACTGAGGCATGTGTGAATGTGCATCACCAGTAGAAACAAGAAGCTAGCTGTGGGTGCTCTGCTAATCAGTTGGGTGGTATTTGACCTCCTCCTGAGTGGCCACACAAGCTCACAGCTTACAGGGAACACTGGTCCTTGCCACTTTTAAAAAGTATTTAAAAGAATACTCAATCTACTTGTAAAATAGACAACCTGAATACCATAATACCACCTCACTGAACGGTCTCAGTAGTCATGGGCCAGGGTGGCAATCACCTTTGACTACCGAGATCACTGTAAATAATAATTTATGCACTCAACCCTGTCTTGTCCTTCCACCCTTCCCCCTCCAGTTTGTCTGTTTATCCTTCTGCTTTGTATCATCTAAATCCGAGCTGGTGAGCACTTTGAGCCAGGGACAACCTTTGTACTAATTATTGGGATAGTGCTTAATACTATGAGGTCCTTACCCATGTATATAGTCCGTAGGCACTACTGCAATAAAATTATATATTTAAAAAAAATCTTGTCTTAGTAACCTGCCCTTGCTTCCTGAATCTGTGTATCAGATTGAATTGAAGCTCCATACCTATTTCCCTTCAAATGAGCTTGAGTCTTTGGTCTTTTATATGCCACACTCAGCTATATCACTAGTATTTTAGCTGTAGTACTTTGCTCATTTTAAATGAATATTATGGAAGTGAAAATACATCTAGATCAATTTTTAACAAGAAAAATTGTACAGTATATGGTACACTGTGTCTTTAAAAGGCCTTCAAGATACGTTCATCCAACATGCCTAGTTTTATTCAGCAAATGTGAAAACGTTCTGCCAATTTTCCACAGCAGATCAACACAAAGCTCTTTAGTACAGGTGTTTCCGGGATTGGGATTAATTAGGAAAACTCTCAGTGTTTAACAAGTTGTGGCCTTTTTAAAGCTTTAAAAGGTCTCCAGCATTTTTCAAGGTCCTGTTGGCAACAGCTATGAATTTCTGGCTAAGATAACTCACCACAACTTTGATTATTAGAAAATGGGAATACAGGATTATATTACAAAATGTTTTAACCTCTGAAGAGTACTAGATCCTGTATTTTCTTATTGTCATGTATTACATTCAAATGGACTAGGCAGCCAATTAGAAAAGTGTCTTTAATCCCACCACTCCATTACCAAGTGATGTATAGGGGCACAGTGAGACTACTGTAATGGACAGTTATTTCTTAAAGAAACATAAGTCTACCAGTCTGATTTCAGCTCATGTTAACAGATCATTCCCAGTGACTTATTGCCAGTTCTAAGAGCAACCACAGTACTGTTTAATAACAATGTGCAGTTTCTGACATTTATTTATAGTATACTAAAACCAAAATCAGGCTGGGTGGCAAGAGTTTTAGACCACCTGAGATGTCTTTAAATAAATGTTCAGCACATGTTTAAGTGCAGAAGGACTAGCAATAATCCCAAATATATAGTCATCACCATTTAATATTATAAATTCATTTCAGGGAACTATTTTTCCCAGATGAGGTTTTACAAATAAAAATGGTTTAATGTAAATCTTTTTATCAGCTAAGTGACAGAGAAATACATAGAAAGGCAACAAATGGTTTTTTTTTTTTTTTTTTTAAATTAGGCCATGTGTGTGCACACCAAATTGATGGATCTTTTGTGGAATTAATTGAATTTTCTTTTACCTTCCTGTGTGTCTTGTATGATGTTAAAATGGTGCCATTAGTATAAAAACAGCTTGCACAATGTCAGTGATTTGTTTAGAGATGTGTATGAGTGAGAGAGACCATGAGATTGATTGTGAATTTAAAACATGCACATTATTGTAACTATGTGCTCTGAAGTCTTAGCTTTTTTCTATAAAAGCTTTGTTTAGAATAGAAAGAGGCACTCATTGAAGAAAGTGACAGTTGGAAGGAACATACACACACTCAAATGTGGGACAGATTCTGCCACCCTTAATCATGCTGAATGGTACCTAACTCAACTAGTGGTGCCATTTGTAGACACAGAATCTGTAACTTTAGTAAAGTACTATACCTTGTCCCTCCATTCCCCCTCCCCCGCCCCAGTTTAGCAAAACACTTAAGTATCGGCATATTCTGATTAGCTTCAATAGGCTTAAATGTTTTACTGGATAACAGCCTTCCTCAGCAAGCATGGCAGAAGTAAGCACTGCATAGAAATGCAACAATACTCATAGTTGGCATTTCAGAAACCATTCCCCCCGCCCCATTTCCTAATTTGATAAATAAAACTGCAAAGCCATTTGTCCAATACATACATTTGCCTTTTTAATGAGTGAAAAGAAAGTAAAATTATGATAATGGGCGTATGACAGCAAAGATGGTCAATTTGATACCTAAAAATATATACTGAACAATATTTCCAACTCATGTAAATCTGCATAGCCTCTAACATCCTGAGAGGTGGTGAACCCCCAACTTCCAGTAATTCATGAGATGCAAGTTTTTAACCTAAATTCTGCCAATGATCCTCATTTTTAAATGTTGTGCCACTCCACTGGCAAACAATGCTATCATGGAAAATGAGTAGGCATTATAAGCCAGCCACCTCCATTGATATCTGGTTGGACAGTAATGGAAACTGACATTATTTCTTACCTGGACCCTTGAACTAATAGACTAAATAAGCTACGCATCTGGAGTTACTTTGCCTATGATAAGCAGTCAGATGGACTCCCATCCTGTGGCTTGTTTGACTCTCCAATTTTAAAGATGTGAGCATTTCTTGTATTAAACAGAATCCAGTCTCAAACTGAGAGTGGCTTGAGGATGGGGAGGGAGGTTCTTTAACATTACCATGGGGTGATGATGACAAGGGGGAGTTTATTCAGTAAAGTGGAGACATTTATTTTGGGACTTGTGTGGTTTTATTTGTTGGGATGTATAAATAAAATTGCATAAGGATGGTAAGGATGTAGTGAATAAGAAATCCACGTCTGCCCTTGGAAATGAAGCATTGGCTAAGTACACACTTTTTTAATAAAACCGTTCAAAGATCACTCTGGAACTACTGGGATATACAGATATAAAGGCATTCTTCAGGAACCTCTTCCAAAAGTGTCCCCTTTTCTTCCCCGTTCCATACAAACCTTATATTTATCAAATACACTTTCTAGCCTCTGTGTAGAAAAGCCAATTTACTATTGAAAATGCTTTCTACTAAGTGATGGAATGTGCAGTCATGCACCAGCAATTGAGTCCTGAAATACAACTTGCCCACACTATGAAGGAAAAAGCTCTTGGGTTCAAGCGTGCACTCTATTACAAGAGAAGGCACTTAAATACATGAAGGCGAGGCCATGCATTTTATTTCAGAAGACTGAAATTTATCTTGCAATGTGGGGCTTTAATGTGATTCAAATGCTAACAATATACCATTTCCTCCAAGTTCTCAATCCATGAAATAAAAAGACATTATTTGCTGACATTGTGCTGAACACTTCCTGTCCAGAATACTGATCAACAATCATCGTTCAGTTTCCAAGGCTAAGCCACCCAAAGTAACCCTCAACATAACCTTTAAATTGTTCTTCTAACACTTTAAAATTCCAGTTAAAATAATTTACCATTTTACAAAATAAAATGATGGAACAAAGACTATAACTATATTTTCACTCAGCTTCTAAAATGCAGTTCCAGTGCCCCAGGGACTCCTTTCATCTAGTGTAAGTGCTGGCATATGATGTGATTGTTAACATAGCTGGCCACCAGATGAAGTGAATTATCTAAACTGCCAAGGTTCCTACTTTCATTCCAATTTAAACATCAATTTAACACAGAAACTGAAGGGTATTATGAAAGCTTTAATATGTACCATTTCAGACATGAAAAAAGAACTAGAAGGATTTTTCAAACCACCAAAACAAACAAATGTGTAATTTATTGACCCTGAAGATGAGTTGGAAAATGAACAGTGCACAGGGGCATAGCAACACATGCCTGTCTTGCACTTTGCCAGCTGATAAGCTCTTCTAGCTCTTAAATTAATGGACTATACTCTAGGCACCTTTTTAAAAGTAAATCACCTGTGTGAATCCATAAGGATATTAACCAAATACAATTGTTTTGTACCAAATGGCTAAAATATTGATTCTGATGATTAGATATGTGTGTGCTTAGTGTAGGTGAGTATAATTTGAAATATATTTATTGGTTTTCTTCTGTGCATTATGATTGCTATCAGAGAGGGAGGATGTTTTCTGGCATGGCACTGTTACAGACTTTCTGCTACAGAGTCTGACTGCCTGTGTGACCTTGTATGAATCACATTCTCTCTGTGCCTCAGTCCCCCATCTGTAAAATAGGGATAATATTTCCTTTATCCTATGCTTGTCTGCCTAGTCTAATTAGATTGCCATCTTCTTCCAGCAAGGATTGTCTCTCATTGTGCATATGTGCAGTACATAATGGGGGCCCAGTTTCAAACAAGGCATCTAGACACAAGTAATACAAACAGCAGCAAACTGCCTTCCATACAGTAGTCTGCTTTCTTCTCTTGTGCAAAGTGCACAAGAAATATCCAGGATGAGGAGCGCTTATGTAGACACAGAGCCCATCCTTGGAAGATAGTATGTTCTTTTTTTAAAAGAAAGGTATTATTAATCTTAGGGAGATGGGCATATGGGGATAGTTTGTATATAAGGGGAGAAAAAAACAACAGGCTGTGAGCCAGGGTAGAGAAAATGATAAGCAAGTACAGAAAATTACGAAGTGACAGGAGGTTTTAAATAATGGAGAAGGTTAAATGATTTTGAAACATCACATTGGACACATTGCAACCTCTTGCTTGTTATGCTCATTTGTTAATTTAGGACCCAATTCTTGAATGGGGCATGGCAGGATTTGAGGGCCAATGCTAGCAGATCGCAATGCAGCAGGAAGTCAACTTAATGAGACTAGTTACAGTGCATAAAATTAGCCATATATGTACGTGTTTGTAGGATCAAAGCGTATGGTATGGGACCCTTTCATCTTTAGGCGTGTTGGGTAGAAGTGTGCTTTGAGAATAATACTTTGAACATTCAGGGAAAGTTTCTGAGAGTAGGACTACACTATGGGTTTCTTTCGGAAGAAGGTATGCAAATTGCGCTCGCATTTGCATATCTTCTTCCAATTCTTTTTCTGGAAGAGGCTTTTCCGATATTTGGCCCATCTACACGGGGCCAAATGTTGGAAAAAAAAAAACCTTTTTCGGAAGGCCCTGTAAACCTCATTTTACATGTAGACGGGCCAAATATCGGAAAAGCCTCTTCTGGAAAAAGAATTGGAAGAAGATATGCAAATGCAAGCACAGTTGCATACCTTCTTCCGGAAAAACCCCCGACAGTGTAGCCCTACCCTGAGTGAACAAGGCAGAGAGGAAGTTCCAAATGATGGAAAGGGCATGTAGTAGTACTGTACTGTAACGACATCTGGTATACAGTCAGCATTTGAGCAATATATGGCAGAATAGACCAAGCCATGACTGCAAAAGGCTGTAAGTTACAAGGAGAGGTGAAGATAAGGTTTGGTTTGGTTTGGTTTGGTTTCCAGCACTGAAGGGAAAAGGGCTAAGTGAGGGAACCAAAAAGAAAAAGGAATGGAATGATGATAAGTTGTTCAAAATAATAATTAAAATCAATATGTTTTTATGGATGACATCGAAAGAAGAGATCAGCCTGAACTTCTGTACATTAATACTGACTGAGCATGGAAGAAAGTGCCAAAATAAGCAAAAGCAGTAAGTGGTGAAAATCAATTCAAAGGGGAGTTTGAAAAATTTCTGGAGAAGGAATGAATCAGTTAGTGCAGTCATTAAGTGGTCTCTTTTGGAACAGATGATGAACCACAGCTCATTTCCTAAGGTTTTATGGGCAAGTTTGGATTGGATAGTATTTTTCTGCATCAATACTGTGTTTCTATTATGTAACAGTTACAACAGTGTTTCCTAAAATTCAGGGTACAAAGGACTAACTGGGGAGTGCGGGGATGTGGAAGATGCACAAATTAATGTACAGAGATATTTATTGATATGCTGTGGAAATCACAAGGGGTGCAAATGGTTTAAATTTGCTAAAAGGAGACTCAGATTTCAAAAATGTAGGGACGTGGAGTTACAGCCTGACCAAAATGACGATGACATGTAAGTACTTCCAAGCTGGTGCAACTGAAGGGCTTGTAGTTAAAACAAATCACTGAAGCAATTTCTAAATCAGTAGGCTAGGAACTCGGAGTGAACCAGAGTTGTACTCGAGAAGGGTCCTGGAATCTCCATGTTTAAATCTGTCACCAAGGTAAAAGTAGTACTGCAATTTCCCTGCTTCTGTTGATTAGTATTTCCCATGAGTGTGAAAACTGCTAAACCATCCTCGCTGGAGAGGACTTTGTCATGCTGTCTAGAGTGGCTTGTGACTGAAAGCACCAGCCTCAAGGCAGACTGTTAAAAATAGGGTAGACCCCCCCCTCAAACTAGTAGTATGTTCTCTAATTAGATTTCAGCAAGCCAGGCACAAATATGAACTCCTGGATCACTGTCAGAGTCACAGAAGTCCCCTTAGACTCTCCTGTTTATCCTGACACCTAGACAAGCTGGGTGGAGTGATAAATGGTCATTATCCCAAGACTTCCAACAAAATATTCAGGTTGCTTCCAGTCCCCAGAGAGCAGTCACTTACCTCAGATCAATTGGTACCACAAATCTTACATCAAAGACTATGCCTGTAGCCAATCCTGTAATAAACTATGTAAACATTCATTAACTGGGAAAAATAAATGATAGCTATTTACAGGTTAAAGTAAGCAAGCATACACATGTGCACTAGCTATGATTCATAACAATGACAGATGTGGCAATCCGTCAATTCAACCCTTAGGTTTCTCTGACTCAGTTTAGAGTCTCTGGCCTTGTGAGAGTTCAAACAGCAAAGATAAAAATAGTCGCCATGAAGATTTTTCATTTCCTCTTCCAGCACTCAAATGGTTGGGACGAGGCCTTCTGCGCATACTGCTCCATGGGTTGATGGGGCAATTAACAAAGCTTTTGTCTTATGACCACGCACATAATTTTTGATAGTCCTCCTCGACTGGCAGCAGGGATGAATCCTGTGCCTGGGTTCATAAGTTCAAAGCAAACATTTTCAAAGTTTGAAAGCAAAATATTTCTTTAGAGCATGGACTACAGATATAAGTAGTAAGATTAATGCAAACAGCAACAAATGTTGTATATAGTGTAAATACGTCAAACATTCTTATAAGACTAATACCTGTTTAAGCAACATGAACACATAAGGCATTGGTCTCATCTAGGTGAGTTTGTCAGTCCTTAGCTAGTGCTTGCAGCCTTGGCAAGAGCTGGCACCTCACCTATCAGCATAACAAACTTGTATGAAAATAGATCATGGAAGATAGTGTTTTTATTCATTACTGCTCGCATGTTGAGGAACACAAACATGAATCCTGGATTAGTGGTCTCTTCTTCCAAACCCAGCAGACACACTGGGGTCTGAGGAATCGGTAGTAGAATTCCAGCCTTTAGGTTACAGGTCATTTTATGGACTGGGACTATCCTTTGGTGTTCCTCCTCCCAGGGACTGCATGAACTAGGTTTCTCTCTAACACAAAGTTAGCGTTGCAAGAAAATACTTTATTTTGTGTTTCAAGAACGTAAATTTAAAATTTTGAATTTCCACTACTAGCCACAGTCAAACATTTACCAAAATCTTAACTCTGCCCCAGTAAAAACAGCAAAAGCCAAAATTCATATCAGAAGGGACAGTGGACAAACAATTCCCTTATACTAATCTATCATCAGGAAATACAGGTAAAGTGGCTGTGCTACAATAGTCAGAAGAGGGCTCCCTACAGAGCACCTGCAATAATAAATGTACTCCTCAATTGCAGATTCCATATATACATCCAAAATATCAGGATTATGCATTCTGCTACTGTGCAAGACCACTTTCAAATTCAAAGCGGTCTGCTCCATTTCAAAATTTCAAATGAAGAATGATTGTCTGATTCTAATTTAAAAATTGCAAGCAATTAACTATCTTATCAAGGTGTCTTATGGTATTTGCATATTACTAGGTCATAAATCAAGAAGTCAACTATCGTGCCATTCCTCCACTTATAAGCTGTTAAAAGGTACAGAGAGATCTTCAAAGTTATAGGCAGCAACTTTTTATGTTGGTATTTACAGATCGAAAGCATTTTTCAAATGACCTTCCATGCCAGACATTTGTGCACTGAGTTTGACAGAGAGCCCATAAATCAAGTCAGCAATTTCACTGTCACTCTTAACTGACCTCTCTCACTTGAAGATAGCCAGCTAAAAACACAGACATCCTTAAGGTGAACTACAAAATAACATTGTGCAATACTTCCTAAATCAGAGAATAGTACTGTAAGGATGTGTCAACTCCACAATGATAAAAGAAAGAGAAGACATAACAGCCGCAATACTTACTGACTGGGAGGGAATAAAGATAAAGTCAAAAGCATCCAGCTGCCAGGCTGCTAGAAAGCTGGAGCTGGTTGTCTCTATCAAATGTAAAGGGCTAGGTAGCACAAAAACATGCAGGGAACGAATGACTGTGTATTGGAAAGTTTGGGTACTGACCTAAAAGGTGCTTGTAAGGAAGGAGCTAAAATTTGATTTTTTGAGGACAAATCATCTGGTTGAAAGTCACTCTCAGGTTTTCCAGTTGGGAGCCTGATGATAAATTAGATCTGTCTTTCTTAGAACTGGCCAAAAAATAGCAATTTCATGTTGTAAAATACTGAACTTGTGACATGTATTTCCCTTCTGATGCAGAACAAAAATGAGACCGTGACAAATTTTTCTGGGGGAGGGGGGAAGCCCTGGAGAGTTAGAGAGGTCCACCACTGAAGATCCTGGTAGTGAGGATCATCTTTGGGATTTGGCGCATCTAGGTTTGAGTCTCTATGCCAAATCAGGCAGAATAGGGACTTCAAGTTGGATTTTCAACATCCTGTGTGAGTGCCCCAATGACCAGGCTATTGAAATTTATGGAGGTGAGGCTCTCTTTCCCCCACAGAATTGCTATTAATAATTATGGTTCCACAAACATTTCACTTTTTCGACCAAAAATTATAAACAAATTTCCTACCAGTTCTTGATTTTTTATATTCTTTCGATAATAACATTGACCAATGATTTGCTGCATTTGGGGTGAAATCCTGATCCCATTTAAATCAGTGGGTGTTTTTGCTATTAACTAAATGAAAACAGGATTTCACCTTTAGTATACCCCCCAACATCCACCCACAACTCAATTTTTACATCTCTACTGACGCAGAGTTCAGGTGAATGGTGATTATCTAGCTTGTTATAAAAGTGGAACCTCCAGCTCAGAATTTTCTAGATTTCTAGGTTTCTGGGATTTTTGTTATGTCCATTTTTAACTCTAATTTTCTTAAGTGGTAAGTGAGTGTCCATAAATTATTTAACACACTGGGGGCTAGGTGGGTCTTGAATATTGCTTGTTTATTTCAGCTTCCAAAAGGGTTACCGAGGATGATTGAGTCTTGAAAAAACAACCAAAATGGGTTATGTAATTTATGGATAGCCTCAACAGACGCTCAAACACTATTTTGCACCCGTAATCTTAATTTAATAGATTTCAAGGCCATGAGGGACCATTACTAACATCTAGACACCTTTCCTGAGTTTGTGTATTAATATAAACAAGAACACATGATGCAAGTCAGCAAGCTTATTGTGTGTGGGTGTTTACAGATTTAAAATGGCCTCTGTCATCACATCATTTTTAAGGTAAATTATTCATTCAAGGCAAAGCCACACAATACAAACACATCACCCCCTTGACATGCAAATTTAACTCAGGCAACATTTTTTCAAAGATGCAAAAGCAGGTACAACCAAAATACAAATGAACATGGGGGAACATTGATTTCTTGCACTCCTTTTGAACTTGCAGATCTTACCCATTCTGGTCAAGACCATGTATAGTAGTTCCAAATGCTGACTTTGTTAATGCAAAGGCCTCAGCAGGACAAGAAGTGTTGATGATTGATTGAAATTCAGAGCACCTTACAGAATGATTTGTTTGACATACCCACTAGGAAACTCTTGTTTGTTGAACTTATTATTCATTCATGTATTCATGAAAAAAAATACAATAAAAGCATAATCTCTACATAGTGCCTGAATGATTACATTGAAATGAACCTAGAGCTTTGAGGTGCTAAGCAAGGTCCTTAGTTTGCAACAGAACAGTTTTACATTGCAATATCATTAACTGTGTCTAGAGTTTACATTATACTTATAAATCAGCAAGGGAAATTTAACCTGCATTGTAATCTAAGGTTATGCTGAGAATCAGACATAAAGAATACATATGCATAACAACAACTACTTATGTTACTTTTTGGTTTTCTTCTTCCTGAATGATTTAATAAATACTTCGTTGAAATGTAACTGAGCCTGTGAATCTGGTGTTTGTGTTTTGACTTTTTGACAACTGGAATGCAGGCCAAAAAGAAATGGAGAAATTATATCAAACATCCTTTGGTGATTTGGGAGAATGGTTTTTAGAACACGCCATTGTGGAATGAAAAACATGCTATTATTTGAAAAATAACCACTGTTAAGTGATTTAACACAACAGTTTTTACCATGTTTTAAAACACAGAAGTCAGCACTTTATGAAAAGCAGCAAAGCAGAAAAGCCCAGAATTTATTCCCACAAGTGCGGAGGGTATATATGGAAGGATATTGTGCAGCACAGAGTACACAAGCAAGACTGTGGTTTCTCCTTTTCTATTAAACAGTGTTGTTCCCCTTCAAGCTATAATCACAACACACATTTTTGTTCGTTATACTTATGTCTATTTTTGAAACTCATTCTCCCCATACCCAGAGGAACAGTATTAAGAGTCAGAGTCACTGTTGTTTCTCTGTTCATTATGACATCATTAATAGTGTGTGGTGGAAGAAGTGAGGCTATTCTGTAATAATTTATGAATACTGTTTGTTCACCTGGTTATAGGGATGTTCACCCTGACTGAGTTAAGTCAACAGGGATGTTGGGAAACAGCCTGGCAGGTGAACCAATGCATGAAGCTAATCCCCCCTCCCCCCCCCCACACACCCCCCCAAAACTTGTGGATTGTTACAAACCAAGGAGATAGCCATTGACAATGGGAGCAGAGAAAGCCACTCCCACTGAGCTCACCCATCTAGTTTTGAAGAGCAGAGCCAAAAGCCCCAGAAATTGAGATAACAGAGTTCACCTGGATGGATAAAAAGTGACACTCTCCAGGAAGGGGATGTAATTTTCTGAGACATGTTTAAAGAAAATAGACCGAACACCCATATGTCAGAGATTAGGAAAGACTGGAAAAGTGAGGCCTGCCTCAGTTCTTTACCAAAGAAGGACAGTACTCTAGATGAGTTAGATGTGCATGTAGCCTTTTTGAATTTTTTTTAAAATCTCCTTTCCTTTTCTATGTTATTCTTTCATCTAAGTCTTAAGGTTACACAACACTTTATCTGTTTGGTCACTCTATTCACTACTGGTCACAGACTACCGAAGGTGTTCAACTCAGTCAGACCTTCTATGTCTGATCCACAGGAGATCCAGAGAGATCTGTAGCTCAGGGATCCAGGACTTAGAGAACTGTAAGATTCTAGGCCAAGAGAGGTGAACTGCATGATTCCAGCCTACAAAGTCGGACACTGGAAGGAGGTATGCACTGTGAGACCAAGGAGGGGACAAAGTTGCACTTAGCTCCGCAATTGTGATAGACAGCTGTTACTGTCCAGCCCTAGAGTTATCCAATGAGAAGCAGTAGGACTAAGTGGTGAGGGCACTGGAACATGACGACTCAGGAGATCTGGATTTTATTTCTCTCTCTGCAACTGGTCTGTTGTACAACCTTACACAAATCAAATGAGTGCTCTGTGCACGTTTCTCTTCTCACTTGGACTTTGTCTATATCAGTCTCAATCCTACAAAGACTTACACACTTCACCTTCTGCTCTGTGAGTGGGTCTCACTGATTTCAAAGATCTCTTTCCTGGATCAGAGTCTTAGATCATAATTCTTTTGGGCAGTAACTGTCTTTTTCCTATGTGTACATACAATGCCTAGCACACTACATACAAAAGTGCTCAAGAGCACGCTTCAGTTTTTCAGGTCTCTCTGAGTAGAGGGTACTCTAACACTGCGTTGGAAAGTCCCTACATTGGGTTTCAGAGTAGGATTCTCTCAAGATAGTACAGGTTGTACTCCCTTAACTGGGACTCGCTGGCCCAGCAACATCCATGGTCCGGCATGAACCACAGATGTTCATGGACCAAAGAACCCGGGAACAGGGACTTAAATTTCTGGTCCTTGTATTAAGAATTAAAAACAATCATTGTCTTGATCATCCGCAACTACTGATAAATGGTTTGGTATTTCATATATGCAAAGATTAATACAGATGTTCAAGACAAGATATTTTACATTATAACAAATCAATAGCTTTTATTTATTTAGAAGAAATTTTTCACCTGGAGCAAAACATCGATTCGTTATCTGCCTTTCATCACTTCACCTACTACTTCCGATACAGCTTACATCTCTTTTTTGTGAATTCCTTTTTTCTCATGGCTATTAATGGCATTGGATATAAATCAAAACACTATAAAGCATGAAAAAGGACTGGATAGCAGCTAACAAGGTATGCTACTAACAAGATACTTAACAATAAAACTTCCAATATATTTGGGATCCTAAAATTTGTCATTTTATAAGCAATGTTAACATTTCTTAACTCAAGTGACAACTGTGAGTTGAGTTTAACTGAAAATCAGAAAAAAACCAAAGCTTAAAAAAGCTCACAAATTGCAGAACTCCTACATTAAAAGCATGACAACAAATAAAAATAACTGCATAATGCTTATATTTAAATAATGGATTCAAATAGACAAAGAAAGTGTTGCTTTGGATTCACTTTGGGGAAATACATCTGCATCACCTATTAAAATTATCTTTAAAAACACTTAGGTTTCCATTACTTTTAAATGTACGGACTGCTACAAAATATTATGGGTTCAAGGGTTGGTCAGTGTATGGGCCTGAACCAAAGCTCACTGTAATCAATGGGAGTCTTTCTGGGCCCTAACTGAACACAATTGACTTCAATGGAGTTTTATACGTTCACATCAGCAGTGAATGTGTTCCTGTGTTTCTAGCATTCGACAGCTCTTTATCGTATTTATTTCATCCTAGTTGCTAGTCAATAATCCAAGTAGTACAATATTTTAGGGGTATCAGGCATATCCTAAATGTCTGCTTTGTATCCTGTTGCCTCTGTCCCTACACTTTCCCAGGTTTATATTTATCTTACAGCAATCTTTCCTGCTGTCTTTCAGGCCTCTGAGTATTTTGCCAGCTCATATCAAGAGACCATGGAAATACCAATTATTAGACTAGTACAGACCCTATACACACGGAGCTCACTGAACACTTAGAGGCTCAGCCAATTAACTATTGCAATAGCAATTTTATTGTAATATACCAATATCGAAAGTGTTACTGTGTAATCTTGCTATAAGGTTTGATCTGGGCAAACAATTTTATTTTGATAGCTAAATGGTCGCTATTTGTAGCTTTCCTGATGATGATTGGAAGACTATAGAGAAAGTTAATGGAAGAGAGCAATAGATTAAGTAAAATAAACCTCCTCATGACTGATAAAGCTGAATTCTGTATCAGCAGTTACCAAAACACATGGCCTACTGATCAAACAGAGAACCAAATTTCACAGCTAGGCCAGGGGCATATTTGTTTTGTGCACGCTAATAGGAAAATGTGCATCTTGGATACTCCCTCCAGCAAAACAAGTGATTTTTTCCTATTTGGTGGCCCAAGGCACTTCTGGCCTCAAGCAGAAGCTCTTCCTGTCTCACCTTTGGATAAATCATGCAAAAACATGCAGAAGCGACACTCACTTGGATGGCATAACTTATTCTTGCATGGCAACACCAGTGTAAGGAAGAATTTGTGAGAACAGGTTTATTTTGTAATTATTCAGGAAAAGGTCTCTGTTCCCACTACATAATTTCTTGCAGAGACTTGAAGTTCTGTTCACCTGGTGAATGCAATATACAAAGAAGAAGAAAAAACGTACAACAGCATGACCATTTTGTCTCTGCAAAACAAAAAACGCCTGCAGTAAAGAACACCACACTGATTTAAGCCCTGCTGTCAACATTTGCTTCTTTTAGGCCCCAAGGACCAATACACACACAGAGAGAAGAAAATTTGGGTCTTATAGACAGACAAAGCTCCTAGAAATGATTATTCACAGTCAGGTCCCCAGAAACTCTTAACACATTCCATATTTTTCAATTTGAAAGAATGCACTACTAATCTCAAAACCTCCTTTCTCCCAGAAATGTAATCCATCAAGAAAAACATAACATCAGCAAAAAAAATGAAGAACTAAATGTCTGCTGTTTGTGGTTTTCCCCCAAGTGTCCTATAAATTGATATATGACTACCTACCTGAAAAATCGTTATCCGACAGTATTGTCCATAACCATAAAATTGTACTATAGACTTACTGACATGATGCTGAGTAGAAGGTCTCCATAACTAGCAGCTCCTGTGGTAACCATCATCGTTGCAGGTGCTGTGTCCTATATTTTTGCTTCTAGGGGGAGCAAGCAACACAAAGAGACTAAATTCCTGACACTTAAGCTAGTGTTACAATAGTTACAATCATCCATTGGCATCTCTTGCAGCTTTTCCCACCTACTTGAAATGTAACTTGAAAATTAATGTTTCAAAAGTCAGTAAAGGATTTTTAAAAGGGAGTGTCAAGCTGGGCAGGAAATGAATAACTACATTCATTTCAGGAAAATTTTGCTCAACCACCTGGAAATGCTGACATGCATGTGACTTACAATAGTTTATGGTGCATTATGTTTTTCTTCTGTTTGAGGATTGACACAGACATTTATGTTTATCAAACCAAGTGCAAAAAATATTGAAAAATTACCAAACACAACGGAGAAGAAAAGGGCATATTTAAGAGAATAATTATTTCTCAAGTCCAAACGATTTGATCTGAACTAGAATGAATGTCACTAAGGTTTCTAGTTCTTACACAGGAATATAAACCAAGCCAATTAAAGATTTATAGCATTTCACTTCATATTACAGCATGTCAAATTTCACGTTCACCAACTATTCTTCTGTGTGACCATATTGTAAAATATTCAAGGATTTCTTCTATGTAAATGGCTGTAACATTTCCCATTTTCCTTTTATCTTGGCCCACGTTTTGTAACTTTCAAAAGTTACATGTGCATGTGGAAAGAGGAGGGAACACGGCCTCCCTAGAATCATCCATCCCAAAACAATGCAGGCCATAGGTCTGAACTTTGTTGATTCATTGATTCGAGGCCAGAAAGCATTCTCACTATTAAAAACGTACACCTTGCTCCCAGTCTGAATTTGTCCAGTTTCAAATTCCACCCATTGGATCACACTATACTTTTCTCTGCTATCTTAAAGAACCCATTATTAAATATTCATTTCCCATATAGATGCTTATAGGCACTGATCAAGTCACCCCTTAAACTTATCTTTAATAAGCAAAAGAGATTCAGTTCTTTTAGTCTATCACTGTTTTCTGATCCTTCAATCAGTCTTGTGGGTCTTCTCTGTACCCTCTTCAGTTTATCAACATCCTTCTTAAACAGTGGCCACCACTACTGAACGCAATATTCCAAGCAGTAGTAGCACCAGTGTCAAATATAAAGGTAAACATTTCTCTACTTCTACTCAAGATTCCTCTTGCATCCCAAGATTATATTAGCTCTATGTCTGAAATCCATTTCTACTTCACCACTTCCTTTGGTAGTTTACTTACATATGTGCAGACATCCATGGATCATATAGTAACTAGAAAAGATCTGAAGAGTTTGGCAGATAAGTACTGACTTTATGTCACTTGTGTAGTCTTTTGCCAAACAAATCAAGATATGAAATGTAATAACAAAGGCACAGCACTTCCATTTTCCCTATAAATTCCCCTCTCTATGCCACCAGTTTAATAATCAGAAGTGCATTAAATCACACCTGTGAAAACAGCCAGTACAAGGCTCATGCACCTCTTACATCCCACTTAAGCCAATGGGCCTGTGTCCTAATTTTTTCCCACCTACACTTGAAATTAGACAGATTTGCAACCATCAGAGAAGTGAAATTCTGCAACTACCTTCCAAGGAGAGTAGAGGGGGCAAAAGAACCTAACTGGCTTCAAGGCTAAGTTTGATAAGTTTATGAAGGGTGGTAGGATGAGACTGCCTACAATGGCATGTAGCTATTCTGTGATTGCTACCAGCAGGTATCTCCAGTGGCCAGTAATGGGACACTAGAGGGAGAGCTACTACAGAAAATTCTTTCCTAGGTGTCTCCCCCATATGTTCAGGGTCTAAATGATCATCATATTTAGTGTTGGACAGGAATTTCCCCCTAGGTCTGATTGGCAGAGGCCTTGGCAGTGGGAAGGGGACATTCTGTGGCCTGCAATATACAAGAGTTCAGACTAGATGATGATGACAGTCCTTTCTGGCCTTAAAGTCTTCAAGACAAAAAAAAGGGGCTTGGGCTATTAGTCATTTCTTTACAAAGTACAATGGTGGATTATTCTGTTTTTAACATCTTTTCTGTTTGTGTTTTAGGGGACATGGAAACGGCTAGGATGGCACCTACTGTAAGGTTCAGCATTTTAAACCATTGCTCAAGTAGGTATGTTTATGAAGTCATATTCCAAAGCCCTGTCTATTCAAGGAATATGACCTTTGTTGACAAGCCCTGTAAACAATGGCTAAGTCTGAATACAGTTTGGACAGGCAAAACCAATGTAGACATTCATCAAAAAAGTCTAAGTTTTAACATCTCATACAACCTGTAAATAAATATAAACTACAGTGTCTCCATTTATTTATTGCTTGCTACAACACCTATCTTCATTTAATACCCTGTAACTGTTTCAAAATCTCCATTGCTAGATGTCTGTGGTGAAATTTAAGCTGCAGAGCAGGGAATTTTGGGTCAGTTCTTTTATGGTGTCTTTGCAGAGTGTTAAAATGGAAAAGGCTGTTTTAAGAGAGTCCAAAATGTTAAAACTTTGTATTTCAAATAATGAATGCCATTCAGAATAAAACACCTGATACTCTAATATGGGGATAGGCTGGGTTACATTTTTAACTTAAGCACAGCAATTGTACAGGTTTGTGCTTCTTGTGCTGTCTTGCTTGCCTAACATCTGCTGAAATAAAGCAATATAGGAAGTAACAATTGAAAATAAGCTACAACTGTGAAAAACAGGAGTAACTGTATATCCTACAAAGATAGGCCCAAACCACCAAATTTGGATTTACACATTCCAAAGTTCAGGGGAGATTGAATTTTGTCTTAGGCCCATCTGACTGATACACCACCACAAATAAGGCCCTTTTTCTTCTCTCTTGTCAGTCTAATTTTACTCAGATTACTCTAAGTACAAAAATGATGTTCCTAAATGTAATTGTTCATCTGTTTTTGCATAGATTTCCTCATTACACAGTTATAGTGTCTCTCAGTTTGGTTAATTGTATGCATCTACTCACTGTTATAATTTCTGCCATTTTCTTCGACAGAGTCTTATAAGCTAATGTTTCTGAGGAGGAGGAAGATGCTTTGCAAAAGAATGTATTATTATTATTTGCATTGCAGTGGCTTTCAGAGGTCCAGTCAGGAACAGGACCTAGTAGTATTAAGCATGGTACAGCTTCCTGTTCTTCTACATCAGAAAGTACATTATACCAATCACATCTGCTGCAGTTTCTAGTTCCCTATCTATTACTAGAAATGATGAGAAAGCCTCAAGAATATCATAGAAAGCATCAATTTGAAGTACAATACCTATTCAATCATTTTTAGGCTAGTGTCTGTGCACTTTTGAAGTCTCACATAGGAATAATATGGCTGTGGAGATTCAGATGCAGCTGACATTTCAGGAAACAAATTCTAGGGAATCCACAATCTGCAAAGTCTGGGACAGTTTGGAGATCATGAGATAAGGTTGAGAAGGCCGCATCACTGGACTCAGCACCTGAGACTAGAATATTTCACTGACATTACCCTGAAGAAAATGTTGCCAGAGGAAACGGGTGGAAAATCGTCTTGTCTGTGTGACCTTCCTCGGCAGAGATCCAGTCACCAAGTAGGTAGGGATGAGAAATGAGAACCACTTTTTCAGAAAAGTCCAAACACAGGCTGCTGCATTGGTGAAATATGCAATTACCTGTTTTGCTCATGCCAGTGGTTGTTGGGCTCACTTGTTATCCATTTTGTGAGAGCAGCTACATATTTCTATCAGTATGGCATGGGGAAAACAAGAAGACTCGACTGTCTGGATCAAAGGGAATGAATACATAGAACTGAATGGCATCAGCACATTGTCACTGTCACTCCAAATGCCTCCCAAGGAACCTACACGTTAAACTTGAAGGCTAACAGAATACACCCCCGCAGGATATAAGTAGTGCTACAGATTGGGTGAGCAATTACCTAATACCATCTCTAGGGCTATGTCTAGACTGCAGAGTTCTTCCGGGATACTGGAGGTATCCCGGAAAAACTCTGCCATGTCCAGGGAACGGGTTCGCTTTTTCGGAACAGTTTCTGAAAAAGCAGGTGTGTTCTTTCTGCATCCCTGTATTCCTCATTTTATGAGGAATAAAGGATCTTCTGAAAGGAGATTTTTCTGACATTTGGCCCCGTGTAGATGGGCCAAATGTCAGAAAAGCCTCTTCCAAAAAAACAAGTGGAAAAAGGTACACAAATTGCGGTTCGCTATTTGTGTATCTTTTTCTGAAAAAAAACCCAAACCCACAACACAGTATAGACATAGACCTAAGACCTCTCACAAGGAAAGGAACAAAGTCACTAAAGAGCAACCCAATCTAAGTCTGACAATAAAGTCAGCAACACCTATACACCTGATTTTCATCCACTCTCAGAAAATACTTCTGACACAGGACCACTAATGTAGTCTCTTTAGAAAACAGTTAGGGATGCCAAAAGAAGCCACTCTGACCTATCACAGCCTTATATATTTAAGTTCCTTTGTGGGTACTTCTAGGAGTGCCCATCACAGTAGTATCTGAGCGAGTGCTGCATACATGTGTGTGGATTTGCACAGGTTTGTCTGTAGAGCACAGTATAAGAAATTCCACTCACTGGCTTTCCCAGATTTTCAGAAGCTTTGATTCCTTATTTTCATTTATTTGATCTTTTGGTGAATGTTAGCAATCTTTTGTCTTTACTCATGCAGGAAGGCTACAGGAAACTGATGGGGTTTACAGTGTGCTCTGAAGATGAGCAAGTTTTGGTTCAATTTCATCTCTGCTTTCTCAGTAACCTAATCCAGCGAGGGCAGAAATCGTATTCCATAATTAAAACATCCCTGCCATACCAGTCGTAGGTCTTTTTTGAGACGGGCTTACCAATTGTACCAAATTGTGCGATTATTTTGTTATGTAGTTAAATGTGCAGTAAGCTATTAGGATCAAAAGACCAAACTAATTTTCATTAGTGACCTCAGGATTGAAACTAAGCTCTCCAGAGGCCAACTGAGGTTTATTAACCTTTTATGCCATTTACCCCCTTCTACTTTACTATCAAAACAGCAAGGCCCTTTGACAATTAATGAAGTCTGATAATTAGAAAATCCACAATGAACAGAGAGACCTTTAGAGGCAGCTTGTCACTATCAGACATTGAAAGCTCATGAAAAAAAATTCTAAGTGGCATTCAAAGAGTACAGATATGTGGTCTAAATCCCATCAAGATGCACAGCACCAGAGCAAGTTCATAGACAATTTCAAGTCCTAATCAGGAAAAAAAAATGACACCAAAATATTCAATGCAGACGACATAATAGAATGAGGATCAAAAAGGTAGTATCCCTCCGCAAATCAGATTTAGGCTAGAGTTTGAGGTTGAATTAGAATTGGGGGGTCATGTTTGGACCAGACAGCACTGAACTTTCAAAAGATGAGGGGACCAAAATTGCACAAGTCTTTCAGGATTATGTGATGCGTGATTTCTACCACCTGAGCTGAAATCTCACAAAAACAGCTGCTATTGCAAGAGTTCTGATACAAATGAATTAATTCAGGATAAGGGTCCTTTTTGTATTTGGATAGACCCTGAAACAACAAACTTAGCTTGGGCTCAAAGTTTCAACTTTGGACAAATGATTTAATAAAAGGTCAATCTGCTTTTCCTAAAACAAATATAAATTGCAATCAGTTATTATTAACGCAAGACTAGAGGGCACACATCACTTCACCCAACCTATAAACAGTCCACAAATGCAAACATTCCATCAGCACTTCACTTAATAAAAACGAATCAGTTTGCATTGTATCAACTGTACCTCAGAGCAGTGAAGGAATCTGCAAAGTATTTTGGTCAGTCCTTTGAAATTTTACTCCTCTAACTGCCCCAGCTCAACCACATTTTAAATACAATTAAACTCAGCAGCTGTAACCTAAATCATACATTTACTAGTCTTCTTCCCACAAGCCTAGAAGCCTAAAGGTTACCATGGAAACAAATTCCACACTTCCACCAATCAAAGAACCCAGTAACAAAACAAAACAAAACAAAAAAGATGAAATCATCATTAATTACACCTCAACAAAATTATAAAACCAGCCCCAGAAAACAGAAGCCAAAACTAACCAAAATGCAGAAGGAGCACATTTCCCTACAAAAGACAGAAAAGAACAAATACTGAAAAAAAAAAAACCCATGTCATACGCTACAAAGAACCACTATTTACAGTATATTCGTAATGGGTTTAATATGTCATTGTGATTGGTAATGCATAATAAAAGAGAAAAGCCACCACACCATAGGCAACTCCATAAACCCTGTTTTGGAGTGGGATGGGAATGCTTAGCTTATAGATGAGACAGACTCATGAATTCAATTCATGGTTCTGACGCAGATTTGTGTGACTTTATTCATAGATTCCGGGGCCAGAAGGGATATTTATGATTATCTAATCTGACTCCTCTGAATAAAACAGGCCATAGAACCCCCCCCCCCCAAAAAAAAACAATTCCTTCAGCACATCTTTTAAGGAAAAAAACAGCCATTCTTCATTTAAAAATTTCCAGTGATGGAAAATCCACCACAACCCTTGGTAAACTACTCTCTCACCATTAAAAATTTACACCTTTATTTCCAATCCTAAATTGTCTAGCTTAGGAATCGGCAACCTATGGCACACATGCCACTTACGGCACGTGAGCCAATTTTCAGCGGCATGCAGGAGGAAGATCAGCCCCCCCCCCTCTTCTTCCCCACGCAGCCACTGGAGAGTGCTCCCTCCTCCCTGCATCAGATTAGGCTGCAGTGGGAGACGACAGTGCTGGAGCTGAGACTCCTCAGTGGTACCTTGGCTGGGACCAGAGGGTCCACAGCCCCGGACCATGTGGCCACGGCAGCAGGGCCTCCAGGACAGCCCCAGACCACATGGGTCCTGGCAGCGGCAGTGGGGCCTCCCTTTGGGGTGGCCCAGAACAGTGTGGCCAGGGCTGTTGCTGCAAGGGGGCACAAAGCCAGGTAAGGCCCCCCCTCATGCCCAGAACCCCCCCCCCCACATCCCAATCCCCTCACTCCCCTCCCCCTTCCTGCACCTCCCTGCTGGCCAGACACCCCACCCTGCTCCTGCACCTTCCCCCTGGTCAGACACCCCCACCCTGCTCCTGCATCCACCATTGCTACTGCACCCTCTTTCCTGGCCCCACACTGCACCCTCCCTTGCTCCTGCTCCCTCTACCTGGCCAGACACCCTACTCCCAGCCTGCTTCTGCACCCTACCTCCCACCCAGACCTCACAATCTCTTCCCCTTCTGCACCCCACCTCCCTCTCAGATCTTGTACCTCATTCCTACCCTACTTGCTGGCAGCTCTGTCTTACACACTGTACCCCTCATTTTTGTTCCTACCCCAGAGTCTAAGGGACTCCATAAAATCCACTAACTCCAGAACCCCAGAAAAGTAAATCTGTTCTATTGGAAGCATTGATCCTTAGTCCCTCCCTTCCCTTTCCCTTACTCCATAAGGCTGGGGCACCAGAAGAGCGAGGTGTCTCAGTTGGGGGCCACATCAGTGAGTGTTAGGGGTTTTTGGGGAAGTTTTTTTTTTTTGCTTCTCACTTGTGTGGTCCCCAGCAGATTTTTCTGTGGGTCAGTGACCTTCCAACCCCAAAATGGTTCCTCCCCCCGCCATAAATAAAGAAAACATGGAAACCTTGTGTGTTGGACATAATATTTTACTTTATTTAAAATGAAGTTTGATAAACTAACATGAGAAAGTTAAAACGCTTAATCTGTTTAATAATTTAAATTAAACTGTACTCCCTAGCTGCAACTGGTTCAGAAAATATGGTCACCATACCTAGCCTCCCCTTGCCTCCCCTCCCCTCACTTCCCCCCGGCACACAGATCTGTGAGTAAGTTAAATCTTGGTATGCCACTTCTGAAGGGTTGCTGACCCCTGCATTAAAAGGTAAGATCTGCATCTTTATTTATTAATGAAATGGCTATAAGTAGGACTATCATTGACTTTAAAAAGTATCACCAGACCCATACAGGGGGGTGAATAAGTCAAATCTTGGCATTCCATCTCTGAAAGGTTGCTGGCCCCTGGTTGAGCTTCAATTTCTAGCCATTTTGGATTTTGGTATGCCCTTCTCTTGGGCAAATTATTTAATCTACTTTTGCTTCTGTTTCCCCATCTGTAAAATGGGTGTAATAAATTTTCCTGACAGGGGTGGTGTGAGAATAAGTTTGTTAAGATTTGTGAGAAAGTCACATCCTACAATGGTGGCTGGGAGATATTTAGACAGATAAGTACATGTATTAAAGGGCAGCCTAAAGTATGATTTTTTTTATTATATCCTGTCACACATGAGACACTCTTTATATTTCATGAGAATGGCCAATAAACTCTGAGTAGTGAGAAGGGGCCATAACTGGCAGAAGAGAACTTGACCATGAGGTCACCTTTAGAGGTAACTTCATGGAAAATAAAAGCTGTCTCTCCTGGGATCTATTATTTACTAGAGTTTGACGTGTTTCAGATTGCACTGGGCACCAGAATACATTAAAGTTCAAAGAGGAGGTGTTGGAGCCTAGTGCACGCTGATCTGTGGTGAAATTCTGGCTCTACTGAAGTCAACCAGAGTTAAGATCCTGACCCCATAAGTCAGTGGCTACCACGGAAATCTGCTTGCCATCTGTAAAAGGCAGGGTAAACCACAAACTGTTCTGATGTGGGAAAGCTGCTCCCAATTTCTCCTGCCAGCAGCTGACACTGTTCTCAAATTATCTACAATTTCAGGGCATTACCTTCAAATTCAGTCCATCATCTCTAGCTGATTCTACAAAACACTTATTATCCTCTTCTGAAGTTGGTTCTTAACTTGTTTAGTCCCATTCTTGATCCTATTTTTTGAGCTTACTGAAGTGGCCAATAAATCGGATAGTTGTAATGATAGTTTGTGTCATGTGAACTCCTGTCCTTTAAGAACTAGTTTGGAGCACCAAGGACACTGAGCATTCACAAGATGGTAACTGCAGTAAAAAATAATGAGCATTTTGAATAGTATATAAATATGCAGTGGAAAAAACTCAATTTATTGTTATTATCTTCATCATCATCACCACCATCTGTACAGAGTTAACCTATGGGGACCTAAGAACAACAATACTATGTCAGAACAAAAGTCCATCTAGCCCAATATCTTTTCTTCCAACAGTGGCCAGTGTCAGGTGCCCAGAAGGAATGAACAGAATAGCTAATCATCACGTGATCCTTTCCCTGTCACTCATTCAGAGCTTCTGGCAAACAAGCTAGAGACATCATGCCAGACAATCCTGGCTAATAGCTATTGATGAACCTATTCTATTTGAATTTCTCTAGTTCTTTTTTGAGCCTTGTTATATTTAGTCTTGGTTTTAACAACATCTTGTGGCACGGAATTCCACAGATTGCCCATGTCTTGTGTGAAGACATACTTCCTTTTTGTGTGTTTTATTAATTTCATTTAGTGACTCCTAGTTTTTAATGTTATGAGAAGGAGTAAACAGCACTTCCTTTTTTCCTTTCTTCACACCAGTCATAATTTTATAGACCTCTATTATATCCCCCCCTTAATTGTAGACCACAATCATGGATCAAGGCCCCACTGTTAGGTGCTCTATATACATAAAGTGACACACCCTGTCCCAAACTGCTTACAACACAAGAGACAACAGGTGGATACAAACAGGTTGAAGAGGGAGCACAAACTGACGATAAGCCAATGTAGGTCACTGAAAAGCATAGTCACAGCACACAAACTGTCTTACCATCAGATGGTCCAACTCTGTGGGTGCTCCTTAGCTAGAGCACCTCTGGAAAAAAATAATAGGTGTAGAACATGGACCTGCAACAAGATCCCCACCCTTCAACCCCTCCCACCCAGCAGCAGCCCCATCACTCAATTCCTCCCTAGCCAGTGCTTATCTCCCATGGCAATAAACGGTTTCCAAACATGCAGGTGGCTAAGGGAGGAAAGAAGAGATTCGAAGGAGGACAATAAAGTGGCTTTTAAACATTTCTCAAATATTTTAAAACATTTCCTCTACAGTTGCCAAAAAAAATTACTAAGCACCAAATTATAAAGGATATTTTAAAACCCAATACAAGTTATTCCTTTCGGAGCCATTCTCTACCCTTTAGTACTTTTCCTTTGGAATGTTCTCAGACAAAAAATATTGTTGTCTTCTTTGGCCTCATTTGTAAAGAGATGAAGCTAAAACATGCAGCACAGAGGAAGACAGACAATAAAAGCAGCTTTCTAAAAAAGACAACCAGCTGTCCAAAGAACCTTTCCTACGTGAAAGGGGTAACAGTAACAATAGAGGTGGAATTTGTTTGTTTTAAATTCCAGATTGCAGAAAGATTTCTGGTGTTCCTTGAAGACAAAAATAGCCACAAAGATTATTCCTGGTCCTACTGGAGTCTATGAGATTATCCATATGCTGTGAGACTGCTCAAGTGATTAATCATTTACAGGATCAAGCCCATAGTCTGCCTATTTCATGGCAAAAAATTAAAGTATAATAAAAACATTTTTTTCAAATTAAAACTAAGTATGCAAAAAAGGTGTACAGTATCTTCTAGGGATTTAATAGGCTGTCAAGTCAAATACAACAGCAGTATTTTTAAAGAGATGGGTAATTTTACAACTGGGAGCATCTGTAGCTCTTGAGTTTAAGATAATCAGGAGAAAGCTGATGACCTGTGTTGATCAGGAAGAAATTCCATATACACTCCCCACGTATATCTTTGCACAATTGGTTAGGTCTATTATGGTAGTTGTCAATTTCCTCTGTATCATTTATGGATTAGAAATCTGCTTCCAGCAGTGACTGGACTACCTGGCCCAGTGGCTAGATCCAGAAAGGCAAATCCAAGAGAACTGCATCATCATTTTTGTTAGCATGGCTTCACTATGCATTCATAGGCAGTGACAGAGACAGCCAGTTTCCATTCGCTGTATGATTCTTGTGTATAGGGTGGAGGGAGAGAGAGCATGCTATAAGCCTGGTTTGGTTGGGATTTTTGAGGGGGGGGGTCCAATTTCATTAAAATCCATCACTATTATTATGCAAATCCCTACAACTAACAACTCCTTTTGCTTTCAGAGACCAGACTTTAAAAAAAGACTGTCATAATAGGATATAGGGAGAATCTTTAACGTGCTTTTTGAGTCCCTTTACACAATTCCAGCCCTTTTGCCTAGCACAAAAGTACCACAGTAGGAGAGTGAAGATCACACCTAGAGTGTGGAGAGCAGATGTAATACACTTACCAGCCTGCCTGCTCAGAAGGCTGCCAGCCATGTTTTTCAATATATGCCATTTTCTGGCAGTCTTTGTGGCTGTTCCCAGGGTAAAGCCCTTTGTTACCTCCAGGCCAGATTATTGCTCAAGTGCTACTAAGGCCTTTCAGGCCTCTGCCTGTCATCTGAGAGCCTAAGAAGCAGAGATGCAATTAGTAGGACCCTGAAATTGTGATCCATTTTGACAACGGGTAAACACATTCATGCAAATGGTGGTGCATTCCTAGTATTTCTACCTTCTCAAAACATTCCCCCTTCTGTCCAGATTGAGCTTAAGCCAACTTACCCTCAGACAAGTCCCTGTTTTTGCTACACACCAAGTACTGAATACTAACACACAGGAACACAGAGACCAGGCAATAGAAAGGAAAGTCATTTCAACAGAACATTATTTAAAGTATGAACCATCAGCCAAAGCACCTGCTCAGGTTGCTATGGCTTGCCCTCAGTTAAAGACACATTAACAATCCCTGCCAGTAATAGGCCCAAAAATATATCCTACTGGCTTCCATTAGCCACAAAAGGCACTGATGGATGGTGAGGCAGATTTTCCAACTGCATCTACACTCTCTGAGTAGAACACTGGCTATGACTCAGTTGGGGCAGACTCTGCATCTATCCTTTCCTGCCCTCAGAGAAGCAGTTCTTACAGCCAACCAACCTGCCTGATCGGCAAAGGAAATTGACATACCCTCTTTTCTTCAGATGTCCCCCTCTATAGGTATCCCTCTTCTAAAGTGGCACTTTTCTCAAATACCTTCAACACTAGCATTCCGTTTTTAGACGGAAAACACCAATCAGACTTTAGAGGATGCACATTGTTTTAATCATTAGAAAACATAATGCAGCTTGAGAAAGAATCCAGCAAAGAAAGTTCAAGGGAGGGGAAATGAATAAAAAGGCTAAAAATATTTATTTAACCCTAGAGTTATTAATTGGTTCTGGCTACTTTTGTTGCTATCCTGTGAAATGTGCTACCATGGCCACATTATTACCTTTACATTTTTAGTAGTCTTATCAGCACTGTTGTGTTCCCAGTCTACACACTGCATAAATCCTTGTTTGTATGGTAAATAGGCTCTGTCTGGTTTCCTAGGGAAGATAAAAGCATTTTGTATATACTGAATATAAAATTAAATATCTAAAAATGCAAATACAAAAATAGCTAATGTTTTGTGCAAGTGTATATTATTTATATTTGACATCCATAATTTCCTGTCAAATTTGTAAGCAATGCAAAGGTTTAATATTTAATGTAATTTAACTCCTATGCTAATTGCCAGTGCCCTTTAAACTCTGATAGTAGTGCTGCTGTCCGTCCATGTGGCAAATATAATTATGGAATTTGATTTCCTATATGTAGTATGCAATGGAACAGTTTTAATTGACACTGATATATACATGTAATAACTTCTGTATAAACTAAGAATCAATGCCAGTTTCAACTCCCTGGAAAATATTTCTGTTGAACTGCTAGTTAATTCTCAGGGGTTGATTACATGTAAAAGCAAATCCTTGGCTGACCACATAATATGTTTTCAATCCTAGTATAGTAGGTATGCATGTAATTCAGGATTGAAAATTTCTATGTCTCCCTCTCACACTTATGCATACACAAATCCCATTAAACCATGGCTGCCTTGGTGAGAGTTTGGCCTCTACCTGATTTTCGATTGCTGGGCGCTCTTTGCATAGAGTAAGTGGAGATAATATTGTATTATCTGACATCAATGTTTCAGTGTGCCAAACATATTTAACACTGGTATCCAAGAGATCATCATAGGAGGGCTTTTAATTCAGTAACATTTTACTTCCAATTTGTACAGGGCTGCCTGGATTAAGCAAACCTTTCTTCTTCATTCTTACACAGAAATACTCTGCAAGTGGTGCAGGTGTGTTCCCTGCTTGAATTGTCATTTCTTTGTTCACATCACCATAGACGTAATGTATGGAAACAGGACCTGACTACAAATCTCTCATGTGAAGCAACAACTTCATACAGAGCTTTATTTAAAAACAACAAGCAAGTACTCTGCCATCTGGAGCCAGGTGTTCTTCACAAATTTAGGTACTTGCTAAATTATGCTTTGAACTGGCTAGGAACAAAGTGCTATAGTAATAAAAAAAAAAAGTATTTTTAGAGTTCCAAATAAAAAAATAGCTGGCTTGTTTGCAGTATTTTTCTATCATCATAAAACTCATAATGGGTCATTATTTTGGATGAAAAATAATAAAAGGACCCAAAAGGTCATTTCAAAATGTATTTCATCTTTAATAATGTTAACACTGTGAACCGTGTCTTGGAAAATGGACTGGAGCAAGTGAAAGGAGCTCAGATGGTGGTAGTTCAAAGTTCTCTCTCATACACACAATGCTTAATGTAGTCTCACATTAGATACATGCTGGTGTGAGCATGGACTTCCTTCTTTGCATAAATCTAAATAAATAAAAGGTGTCCCACGATTTTTAAACTGGTGAGTGAAAGAAAAACCCAGTGAAGGAAATGATCAGCTATGCTGCCTGTCCCATTGTTTGAAGACTCCTATTTGTTTATGCCCCGCTATTCCTTAGCAAGACAGCTGGAGGGCGAGAGTGGGGAACAACCTACAGTGGTTCACTGCTACACAATACCGTGCCGCACAGAAACAGCATTTCCCCCAGTAATAAAAAAGTCAAATAACGGGACCCAACTCGCATGTACTTGTTTCTAAACAGCAACATATGTTTTGCTTCCTTCACACTAGAAGCACTAAGCTGTCACTGCTTTCTACAAGCATTGCTCTGGCTCCATGTACACCAAACACCACGGGGCCACTCTTGATTGCCCCCTCCCAGCAAGATCTGCTGCCAGCCTGTTTAGAGGATTGTTAAGAATGTGTCCCCGTCCCCAGGAGAGAATTGTTGCCAAGCTAAGCACTCGAGACAATTTTCAGCGCACAGACAGGGGGAGGGGAACTTGCTTAAGACACAGCCTTCTCTTCCAAACACAATTGATTTCTGCCAGCTTGCAGATTGAAACACACACTGCGCCTGCACATCAGGGGTTTCATTCCAAGCAATTCTCATGAATAAATCTCTTTCAAGCCATAAAAATAGAGGGAAAAAACTTTATTAGCGTTCGCAAATGGCGCGTAAGCCAACCGAATTGGGGCTAACTGTTGCTGTATTTTACGCAGCGAATAAACCTTCACCTCTGTGGATTCTTTCTTCGGAGGTAGCCAAAAAGCACCTTAACATAATAAAGCTTATCTATGTCTGTAAAGTCCCTCTTCCTACAGATATTTCAAATGTAGTGAAATAATGCACCACTAATCTGTAAGACTGTTTTTCAGTAATAGATGTGTTTTCTCACTAAATCAATTCAAAGGCTAATTGGGGTGGAAGGTGACTATCTCTAGTGGTTATAAATACATTTGCATTACTATCAATCTTTTACGTGGCGGATGTTAAACGAGGCTGAACAAGATCTCAGTCTAGCGTTAGGCCAATAAAGCCCCGCTGATCCTGTAGTCAATGCTGCCATCTAGTGGCCAAACTAAAAGTTGCAGAGTGGCCCAATATAGTTCTTTAATAGTTGTGAGGTGGTTTTCCACCTCTGGCCTACCACCCCAAAGGCACCACAGGTGCATGCCTGGGTACAATTCCTTTCCCACCTCTTACCTTTCCCACAGGTTCTGATGTGCTACTGGCTCTTACTAAGGGCACTTACTACCCTCATGCTAGCTCAGATATGTTGGCCAGTACTTTGCAAGGCCAAAACTCAGCCCACTCTCCACCTCCCTGCTCGGAGGCGGGGGAGAGTATCAAAGGCAGAGCATCTGCTTACCCAGATGGCTTCCCCCCAAGGTCTTGGAAGGCCACAAAGGGTGGCTTACTCTTCCATATACCACCTCAGAATTATGGCGGTGGTCCAGCCCCACATCTTCAGTACAAGGGCAAAAGAGGAAATCCTGGTAAAAATGTTTTACACCCTGGCAGAGCCCCTGATTCACATAATGACCCCCCAGAGACCCTTTCCCCAAGTAAATACATCCAATGGACATCTGAGAAAGAAGGAAATCCCTGCTATCAATGCAGGTACCAAGGTCTGAATTCTTCATCTGAGGAGTGTTTTGATTGTCTGAGGAAGCAGAGACAAGTTGGGCAACAGTTTTGATCAGTGCTCTCCAATTAGCAAATGGCTCTACTTTCGAACACTGGGTCCAGCTACTAAAGTTGAATGAAAATATTTTTCAGGTTTGTTTCCAACTGGAAATACACTAGAACCCTGTTCCTGTCTTTACCCTGAGGCTGGGCATTACCAATGAACAGAGAACAGTACTGCGGGATGAGGGAGACTGGAAGAAAAAGAGCTATAAGACCCCCCTTTAAAATGAGAAGTGCTTCATTAGACTCAGCTGCTCCCTAATTACACAATTCCTAACAGTCATTCTACCTCAGAACACTGTGTGAATCAGATTGCTATCTCATGCAGAGAAGAAACCCAAATGAAGGGGCCAGAGGGCAACAACAAATTCAGCAAGGTGAACCTTGGAGATCTCCTACAAATAATCCATTGGCAAGGGTACAACTCACAGAGGACAGGGCATGGGAAAGAAACCACAGATTGATGAAGTCAGCAACTGATCTGCATGGATCATTACACCTCTGCTGTTTACTCACAACCTGGTAGCTTGACCCCAATTGGAACCACACTACCATGGCCAGCTCCCCCACTTGTTAGGAAGCATCTACACAGGAGACAGCAGGAGTTTAATTCTTAGTAATACTTAAATGTCACAGTTTGAACATAGGTATGGGAGAGGATGGCACTATATAGCCTAGCAACTATCTTGTTCCAGCCCTTCTCAAATAATCTCACATGGCTCCTTCTACACAGTAAGACAATGTTTCCCACTTCTTCATCAACAGCATCCATGAAGGGATATGAGCAAACAGAAGAGTTGTTAATAGCAGAGAGTAGTAATAGAGTGGATACCAAATGTCACTGACTGTTACATTCAATTTTATTTAACTTCTGGCAAAACTGAAAGACTGGAAGAAGTGATAGGTCTGAAACTCCTCTGCCAAGTCAAGAGAGGATGGTCTGAGCTAATTGTTTTGTGAAGATGTGTTACCATTTAAGGATCAAATTATTCTAAGCACTAGCCACTAAAAATCTCAGTTAGTGGAATAGGAAACACACAGGGTTTTATTATTTCTTTGAGAAGTATCAGCTAATGAAACAACAAATAGGTGCCACCATCACAATCTGCCAGGCTGTATCACTGCCAGTGCTCTGCAAAGCTTTAACATCAAGAATTTACTGAGAATAGCCAGTGGCTCAAGCCCAGATGGCAAAAAGGGCTGATTATACTGAATTCAGCTGTTATGATTCCAGCATGTTACTTTCATGTGCCTAATGTTGCAGTAAACAGTTCATAAACTGTAAGTAATGGTATGAAGGCAGCAGGCAAGAAATTTGTGTGCTATCCCTTGATCATTTTTATATTTGCATAAATAATACTTTGAGGAAATATATTTGGCTTCCTTCTCCACAGGATGTATTACTGGAATATTGGTATAGAAGGGAACAACATGCTCAAGAAAGAAAGGTGAATTGAGCTTTTTTTTAAACTAACAAAATCATCCAAAGCACAGGACTTGGTGGTGATGGGGGACTTCAACAACCCAGACATCTACTGGGAAAATAATACAGGAGGACACAGATTATCCAACAAGTTCATGGAATATATTAAAGACTTTATTTCGGAACGTGGGGAAAGCAACTAGGAGAGGCTGTTCTAGATTTGATTTTCACAAACAGGGAGAAATAGGTTGAGAATCTGGAAGTGGAAAGCAGCTTGGATGAAAATGATCATGAAATGGCAGAGTTAATTAATTCTAAAGAATTGTAGGAGGAAAAAACAGCACTATAAAGATAATGGATTTCAAGAAGACAGGCTTTAGCAAAATCAGGGAGTTGCTAAGTAGGATCCCATGGGAAGCAAATCTAAGGGAAAGAACAGTTCAAGAGGGATGGCAGTAAAGTAACACAAGTATGTAGGAGCAAAATTAGAAAGGCTGAGGCACAAGACGACATTAAACTAGCTATAAACATAAATGATAAGAAGAAAACGTTTTACAAATACATTAGAAATAAGAGGAAGGCCAAGGACAGGATAGGCCCATTACTCAGTGAGGGGAAAAAAAACAACACAAGGTGTGGAAATGGCAGAAGTTCAACATGCCTTTTTATTTCAATTTTCACTAAAAAGGTTAGTGCAGTTGGACATCTAAACATAATGAATGCCATGAAAGTGGAATCGAATCAAAGACTAAAATAGGGAAAGAACAAGTTAAACATTACTTAGACAAGTTAGATGCCTTCAAGTCACCAGGCCTGGTGAAATATATCTTAGAACACTCGTGGAGATATCTAAGCCATTAGTGATTATCTACAAAAAGCTATGGAAGATGGGAGAGATTCCAGAGGACTGGAAAAGGTCAAATATAGTATTTATCTATACAAAAAGAAATAAGGACAACCCAGGAAGTTACAGACCAGTCAGTTTAACATCAGTACCTGGAAAGATAATGAAGCAACTAATGTGCAAACAGTTAGAATATAATAAGGTGATAAACAACAGCATGGGATTTGTCAAGAATGATTTGTGGCAAACCAACTTAATAACTTGCTAACTAACTTTTTTTTCAGGCTCCAAGAAATCAGTGGTTTGCATGTTGACCATTTCTATTTTTGCCTCAAGTACATGTATCGTAAACAGAGATATTTATAATGAAGGGAAACTAACTGAGCAGCCAACATTTGACCTTCACTGTTTATTGAAAATTGATTTGATCAACTGACCAGTTACAGAACGCCAGCTGAGAATTCTGTCCATATAACACAAACAGAAGTGTAGATGAAAATCCAAAAACATAACCCACGAGAGCTTTGGGAAAGACGTGGGTAAAAATAGACCATAAATGAGGAGAAGCTGGCAGTTTTGGTTTCTAATTATTATTGGCTAGGTGAGAGGGGTGAAATGTTATTAAAGGCTGCAACAAAAGGAATTGATTCATCTAATCAAAAAGAAAAATAGCAGCAATGTTTGGTCTGAAAGCCTATGGAAATGACAAAAACATTCAGAAAATACCACTGCAACTAAGGGTGGATCCATGCTTAAACTTCCTCACCATTGTTTTCACAGTGGATAGCAATAGCAAGAGATATAGCAAAGTCATGCATGCAGTGGCTTATCAGTGCATCCTCTAACCCTGTTCAATCTAAAACACAGTTCTTACAATGATGTTAACTCTTCCACCTCGTCTGGACAAGAACTCTGATTGGAACAAAACCTGATTTTGAAATTGCAGAATTTACCATGAAATTGAAATTCAGGTTCCCCACAGCTCTAGTCAGCATCTGTTAGGTTCAGGGTTCCTGCTAAGCCCTCATAGTTTGGCTGTTTTCATCAAGATTGTTGACTCATGGCCCAGTGATTGATTGTTCTTGTCCCAGACAGACCAGGGTGGGAAGGGTTCGAATCTGGCCATGGTCTTTCAGGCTTCCCTGCAAACTGAATGTGTGTCATGACTCACAGTAGGTCTTGAACCCAGGCCTGTAAGGTTTAAGGGAGCAACCTCACTCCAATCCTCAATTTAACAGCCTGCTGACAACTTCGAGACTGTGTGGCTTGTACTTCCTGCTCCCCCAGCTTCACTTTCTGGTATCTCTCTCATAATTCTGACCTTCAGTTTGTCTCTTATCTTCTCCTGGTATCCTGAACTAGCCTGATTCCAGTTCCCAGATATCCTGATCCAATTGACAAAAGTGACTTCTCGTGACCTGGCCCTGATAATTTATGCCCTTTGCTCTCCATCGCCTACTATAGATTAGACCCTTCTTACTAGATTGTGAGGCTCTTGGGTTTCACTATTGTATTGTTTCACCTTCATTTACATACAGAATCAGGAGTGACATGTACATAACACACACATTGCATGCAAAACAATATGCTTACTAAAAGCAAGGCAGAAACAAAAGGAGCATCTGAGATGATCTTTAAATGTTTTAATTATGCTAGGTATTTGTAACATTTGAATTTAAACCACTGAAGTTATCCAATATCCATCAAGTTCCATTATACAATGGATATTTCAAAAGCAAGAACAATCAGCCTGTTTCAATGTTTCCTGATGTTGCTTTGTTTATATCTAACAGCAACGTTCTGGGAAGAATACATCTATTTTGCAGCATGGAAGAATCGCCCACATGGAAACCAAATGCAGTTTTTGCTAAATCAGGCCCCAATTTATGCCACATGTTCCATCCAGTGGAAACATAATCACCTTAGCTGCAGTATGTTACCATCTTTTAAAACAAAATTGGAACAATCTTTTCAATCCAACAGCTTGCCTTAAAATGTCTGTTATAGGAAGGTTTGACCTTTACATTATGTATTTCATTTCATTGTGAGCTCTTACATTTATGTTAGTTCTTAATATGAACTCTCATTGAAATGTGACCTGACAATTTCTATCTGTATATATTCACAGTGAGCTTTCTGCTTAAGTACCATCAGGCTGCAAATGTACTGGAGAAATAATATTTCCTGTTATTTCAGAACTGTGAAGGTCACACCAGCTTCATTGAAAAGGAAATGAAATGCTTTATGTTTTTCACTTGTGTTATAGAATTTAAATGCCTTTTTAAAATCGCTTACAGTATAGTGTTTGTCACTATTTATTTTTCCTGTCTCCTTTATTTCTCTAAGTTGGGTGTCCTGTTTATCATCATTAGCACTGCACCACCTACAGGATAAACGTATCACATACAGCCTTTCAAAATGTACTAAGTAGCACATAAGTATGGAACTGTTTTGTGATGTCCAAGGATTTTTGCTCTAGCTGAGTTTTGATCATGTGTATTTATTGACTTGACAGAAGAATTTTTCCCATTCTGAATCTTGCAAACAAATGAAAGGATCCCACAGAGATTCATAAGATGTCAGCTTGGTGTTATTAACACACATCAATATTAATAAATGCACAAAAAGTTCCATGATGAAAAGACCTGTGGTCTGTTTCCAATTTGGTTCCATGTGGACATGAAATTTTCAGCTTCTGGGTAGTCATCAGTTTACAGTAACCACAGCTACTGCACTTTGTATGAGTTATTGGGACAGATTTAAAAACATAGAATGTACAGGGGTAACTGGAAGACACAAGGAATCGGAGTTATTATAAATGATTTCTGCAACTCATTTGAGCTCATTCACTTTTTGTATGCCAAGAGCACTTGTAACTACAATATATATAAAGCACAGCAGCTCTATTTCCATTTACACTAGTAGAGTGAAGGAAAAATACCACAAGAATGCTGTTCAATTGTAGAATACCATGCCATACAATACTAATTTGTAATTAAAATAAATTATAAAAAACATCTTCTAACATACTAGCTTTCTTATGGAAGCTTTATAAGTTGAAGCAGTTATACAACTGGTTTATTTAGAGTATTTTCCTAATTCATTTGCAAATATTTGGTGATGTTTCATAAAATTAATACATCTATAATTATATCTTCTGGGATAATTATAATATTAACAGACACCTATTTAATTGTATAGATGGATGTAAAAACTTAAGTGTTTTATTTTAAACATTGAATTGAACATTAGATAAAAATAAAATGTATTCTGGCTAAGAAAATAAGTGATAATTAATAAAATGCTCTATTTCATTAAGTGTCTGATTACACATTTTATTTGGAAACTGCTTTAATAATCTAAATCATTACATATGTTAATTAGAGATATTAAGTATGTGTGATATATGGTAGAAATAATGGACAAGCAATCACATAGTACAAAAATTAAGCTCTATCTAGGACAGGGGTCCCAAGTGACAGCATCCAGGCCCCCAGCACCCACACAGTCCTGGCTGCAGAGGGTGCTGCTTAGTGCGGGAAGCCGTGCTGGCTACCTCTGCCGTGATGTGAACCATGCTGGCATCTCGGGTCTTTGGCTGAACTCAGGGCATGTTTTCTACTTTTTGTCCACAAACCACAAGACCTAAAGTCTTCCTTTAAAAAAAAAAAAAAAAGATTTATTCTCTTCTAATACTACACACCAAGCAAGCAAGCATAATCGACTAAATCAGAACGATCACAGCTGACAGCAGCGCAATAAGTATCAGGTAGTGAAGTTCCCAGATCTGGCTCAATTCTAATACTGTGGCTGGAGCTTTCCAGGAAAAAAAAGCCCCAATTATAAGGCGGCTCATGATCAAATCAGGAGAGTTGGCATCACTGCTATCTAGTCAGTTTCACGAAATGAGTTAATCATTTCACAGCTGACACGTATGGATGATAGTGCACACATTTCACAACTTACACCTATGGATGGCTCTGCACACAGCTTTCCCAGGTCACAGGGATGTGCTGGTAGCAGTGTGGCGCTACCAGCCACAAGCCACTCTAGCCCCACTGCACTACCAGTCACAGCAGGTTTTAAATGACCAGGGTCAGCAGAAGGGGCTGGAGGATGTGCGGTGGGGAAGGAAGAGGGCACGGGCCAGCAGGTGGGGCTGGGAGATATGCAAGGGAGGGGATGCATGGAAACCTCTGTCCTCCCACTCGAAGCCCTGCCAGAGGTGGGTACCTGCTGGCCTGCTAGGAGAAATGGAGGACTTGCACTGGCCCTAAGGCAAACTGAGTTTGAGACTCCTGATCTAGGCTTTCCAGTTCTGTACTATGATATTAACATAAGTAGAGTACCAGTACCCAAATGCAAACATCTGATGACACACACTGTTGTCCTGTATATTACAAACAAGCATACATTGTGAAACCCAGAAAAAATTTGGCTTCTAAAGAAAAACACCTCTGAAAAAAACATGTAAAACTTTCATTTAGAAATATAAACATGGATTTAGGAGTCTAACTTTAGGCACCCAGGTTTGAAAATATTGGCCAGAATGTTTTATAAGAAAATTTCTTATTATGTATTCCAAAAAAGTTATAGCCATACTAATATACTGCCTGTTTGTTGGATTATGATATCTTTATGAAGTATATTTTATATTTAAGCAGTAAACTATTCAGTATCAACATATTTAGTTTTATTTACTGTGCTCTCCATATTATATGAGAATATTAATATTGTAATCTTCATAAACAAGAAGTTTGGAAACCCTCTATCATTATATAGTAAAATATAATATAATACAGGGTTTCTAACTACTGTTTAAGAAAAACCACAGTATATTAATCTTCGTTCTTCTGTTTGGAGTTTTCAGTATCAACTGAGAATGATGGACATCCATGCTCTTTAAAAAGAGCAAAAGTTCATCTGTGCTGACAGTTTCATGATAGTGAGCTATAACATTAGTACAATGAAATATTTACAATATAGGCATCTTGTATCTCAGTCCATACTAAGTGTTTGATAAGTGTTAAAAGTAAATGACATTACATAGCAGAATGACTAAACTATAAAAGTACCACTACTAAAGCATGCTATTAGGTCCAGAGATGTTAATTTAATAAATGACATTGTAGGACTTAAGCACTAAAGAAAACAACTATTTGCTATAAGGGGTCTTTTTTGTTTTCTAAGGCTGAAGAAAAGAGAATTTCGGGTAATTGCTGAATACTGAAGCCCATTTTTTTTCACCCATGCTCAGATTATTAGTCAAAGATTTGTGCCCTGCATCTCTCAAGCTACTGCATCATGGCTCTTTCAATACACAGTCACGGTGTGGTGGAACAACTGCCCTTACCAAATAAACTGTGAACCTAACTCTCAGGTAACAGGATTTCTGTGAACATACCAAGTGAGGGCCAGTTGTCAAATATTATTTTGCACATTTTCAAAGCAAAGTAATACATTAGTGCTCAAACTTTTAAAACATGAAAGCCAATGTTTCATAGGGATTTCAGCTGAGCTCCAGGAGCTTCTCATTTTTATTTGTGCCATTGACTTGGTGTGTGATCTTCAGCAATCTCTCACCAATAAAATCATCACACATGCAAGTATATGCTACAGAAGGGGGTGCTGAGGCTTTATTTTGATAAAGCTCCTACTGTTAAATTAATTAACAAACATGGATTCTAAAAATAAACTTCACAGGACTCTACAACTTATGACTAAGCCATTTCAAATTAGCTGTTACACTTATGTATCTTAATATATGCCTTCTCATGGATGCATCATGGCTATCTAATGTGCCAATAACTCATCCAGTACTCAGAAGAAAAAAAAAAAAGCTCCTTTGTGGTAGGAATAGCATAAAGAAAAGCTGACCAGCTAAAGGCTTGAACATAATTATCTTCAATGGAGCATAAAAATAATACCTATCAATCAAAACCAAGATTTAAAATGTGTGGCCTGTATTGCTAATCCTAAAAATACAGGATTGCATAGGGCTTAATTTTCTGGATCATTTCAAATTAATACTACAAAGTATCATATGTTCCTTTTGAAAACTACATATATAGAGATTGATTTTTCCTCTTTTAAATATCTCCTGTATGCAAAGTTCTTCAGCGTACTTCTTCCTAATCTTTCCCTCTCAGATTCTTCTATGCATGGGATGGTTAATTCAGCAAGTTTTACATTGCAATTACAATCTAAACACAGAAAACCTGGGAATTTAGCAGTATAGTAGATACTAGCATTTAACCTTTGAAAAGTAGCGCGTAGATCACATTTATAAAGTATCTGATAGAGTCACAGCCTCTTTTTTAGTGGATGTTTTTCCACACAATTCCCTTATGATACCATCTTCCTCCAGCACATTTGACAATTTCTGCCAATAGACCTACTTACTGCCTAGAAGCAATAACCTTTCTAACAATCACCTCATCAATATTAAAAATAAGAAAGCTTATGATTTGGTGAGCTATTGGTTGTGGACTAGAACATCTTTAGGTGGGCTGGAATTTTTAGATGTAAAACAATTTTCGACACCTATAAAACTGATCATAGGTATATCTACTAAAACTACTTTAAGGCACCATTGAAAGTTAGCACATTCAATACCCAAGTTAAAGTTAAAGTTGAATCTCAACCACAACACTGTGCTTGTGTATGCACAGTATACATTACACACAGACTTTGTGGTAACATTCATTCACATAACCATAATTTCACCACACGCTCTTCTCTGGAAAGGCACTATCTTCTGGTCAGAAGCCCTCAGAACTAAACACAGTACATAGATCTACCAGAAACGTATGAGAATCCCCCAAGGCTATTCAATAATGAATAGCATCTTCATCTGAGGAAACAAGTCTTCCCATTGTGAGTGCAGGCTTTGACACCCAAGGAAGCTTTACACAGGGAAACCCAGAGTCTCCTACTTATACAAATGGGAGAATCACAAGACTGAAATAGTGAGTGAGTCAGATATTCTGTCTCTCTCTCTCTGTCCTATACACAACACATACACACGTAGGGTATGTCTATAATTAAAAAAAACACTGTGGCTGACTCATTCCAGTTGACTTGGGTTACAGGGCTCAGGCTAAGGGGAAGTTTAATTGTGGTGTTCTGGGACCCTGGCATGATTCAAGAGATCAGGCTTCATCCTGAATGTGAATGTCTATATTGCAATTAAACAACCTCTCAGCCTGAGAGGTCAGCCATGGGTGTCTAGCTGTAGTGCAGATATATTCTTGGACGGACAAAACACTGTGGGTGGGCATCCACCCTGAGTCATTTTGTTTATACTAAGGGGATACAGTATCTGAACACAGGAGATTATAAATAAATGGTGGATAGACAAATGTCATGTAAGCTATTCAGTATGATAACCCAGCCGTTTCCTCCTCCTCTTCTCCCAAAACTACACCCAACAAATGGATTTCTCTCATGCAAAGGCTAATTTTACCTTAGGGGAACACAACTGGCAAATGAAGAAGAAACAGATATCCAGAAAGTAGATAATGGATGTATTTAACATTCATGATTATTTCTATAAATAATTTATTTCCCTTTAATGCAGACATAAAAAGTGCTTCTGTTCGGATTCACTCTGAGTAAATCAACCCTATTGCTGCCCAATATCAGATTTCTTAAACTTAGAAATCTCTATTTTTTTAGTTCAGGATCAAAAAATATCAACAGCAAACTCAACTGGCCTGTGCAGAACTAAGCTAAAATTTTATGCTGGGCAGTGCAATTTGTTTGGCATAACTTGTCATTTAAATGTTTTAAAACTACTTTTAAACAAAATAATTCTAACTTAATAATCCAAGAAAAACCACAAAATAATTTTAAAAATATAAGAGAGGTTTACCAGAAAGGGCTAAGTGGAGAAATGAGAAATGGACTAAATCTGTACAGGATACAATATAACTATACAGAATCATCAGGTAAAATAGGTTACCAGTCATAAAATCCAAACTGAAAGCAGTTGAAGAGGATTGAATGAGCCAAGTCCTTTTGTGGTGGAATAGCTTATCATTGTGTCCTGGGGTGAAGAAGTTATTCATTGATTTCTTTGGGTTCCATGATAGAGATTTTAGTTCTGTAGCCCAAATAATCCAAATCTCTCATCCAGAAAACATTGCATGGACTGTTTCCTTAATGTATCGGTCAGGTTTAATAGTAATGACAGTCAAGTATCAACAAACATGAGCCTGCCAAAATCCTGGATGCTTTGCAATCAGGGTTCCAAATAGGTCACAGCATGAAGTCAACTCTTGGGGCACTAAATGATGAGCAGGAATCCTAGAAATCAGTTGGCCACAGAAAAACACAGAATTTGCGAAAAAACAACATCTCAACTAAATTTTACTGAAAGTAGCAGAGTCACTTATTCAATGGCATGCAACCGTCCCCTTGTCTTGGTGGATTTTTGAATGTTCTTGAAATTTACAGTGGAACTTCATTTATCTGATCTAATTAGGACTAGGGCCAGATTAGATTATAAAAAATTGAGATAATCAGAAAAACTGGCAAAGAGCTTTTTATTCCTTATTTTAAGATGACGGGTGCTCAGGCTGATAACCAATGTTCTCTGTAAGTTGGGTGATTTTGTGATTGTTCAGGAGAGTTTCAAATGCTACCCAGCTGATTAGCAGAGCTCTCAGCTAGGTTTCTGTTTCTACTGGTGGTGCACCTCACAGATGGTGGTTCAGTTAACACTGAGAGCCGCATAATGGAGGCTCAGATACACAATAAAACTTTGTTTATCGACAAAACATTCTGTTCAACTGCTACCAACGTATATTGTGGCTAGGGAAACTAAAGATCAAAATTTCATTTTAATTGTGGAGAAATGTGTATTTGTTTTTTTCAGTCAGATAATTCTGGATTTTTTTTAATAATGGAAAACTAGGATCCCTGATGATGAGCTTCTCATATCAGTGCTCATATTACACCCAGACTTCCCCAGTAGTTCATCACAAGGGCTTCTGACTGATCTGTATAACATACCTGGAATACATAGCACAGCTATACAAGGATTCTAATTATTCCTCTACAACAGAGCTCAGAAAGGGGTGGTTAAAAACTGCTCCCTCTCCTCAAGGAGACCTCACCTGTGGAATCCATTCTCTTTCATCTGCTCTTCAATAGCTACAACTTGGAGAAGTGGCAAGGAGCCGCAGACATCCAGATGCACGTTTTCCATAGACTGTCAGAACCATCACAAGGCCTGCCAGAGATCAACTAGATAAAAGGAAGTGGATCAAAAATCATCAAGGCAAGAAGGAGTTGATGGCTGGCTAGGAAGGGGAAAGGCTTTCAAAAAGCCAGCTGGCCCTTGTCCCTCTTTGGCACACTGAGGATTCTATTTCTTGTGAAAACTTAGACCATCAAAGCATTTGGTGATCCTTAGAGATGAAAAATGCTATTATTACCTCAAAGGGATTTTTTGTTGTTGTGGAGATGCAAATATCTAAGTGAAGTTATTTATTAATCTTATCCTTCTAATTAGGCTACGTCAATACTGCACCTCTCTGGCACAAAAGCATATGCAAATGAAGTGCAGATTAGCATATTGCCATGCTTCATTTGCATAATTAATTAGGGGCCGTTTTTGCACAAAAACCCCATCTTGTGTAAGAGCTGTTCTTCCTGAAAAAAATGAGGAAGAATGGCTCTTGCGCAAGAGGGGTTTTTTGGCGCAAAAAGAGCTGTCTACACAGCTCCTTTTTGCGCAAAAGCCTCTTGTGCAAAAACGGCCTGTCATTAATTATGCAAATGAAGCATGGTAATATGCTAATCCACACTTCATTTGCATAGGCTTTTGTGCAAGAGAGGTGCAGTGAAGATGTAGCCTAAGAGTAAGCACCCTGTGTTCATCTGCTACAACAGTCTCAACACTGTCCTGTGAGAACAGGCATGAAATCCCAATGCGGACCCTCCACATGTCATGTCCCTTCCCAGTACCAGCACTCATTCTAAGTTGTGTGGAAGCCTTGCATTGTCCAGTCATACCATGGAGGGTTTAACTATGAACTACTGTCTCTCCAGAATTTTTGATGCATTTTAAAGCGCTATTCCTTTTTACTAAATTTAAACTCACACTTTATTTCATATTTAAAATGTTTTCTTTTGTTTTTTCAATATAAAAATGGCTACTCAGTCTTTTGTTAATGGCAAACTATAAAAACCACACAAATAAATAACAAAAAACCATTTAGACCCCAATAAGCTGGGTCTAATATTTTAAAATAATATATTCAAAATCAGACCTTCCTTAATTTACATGCCAAGAGCTGAGTTTGAGATTCTGTTTCCCCTCCTATTGTTGATGGCATCACATGAACATCTCCCATGAAGCAGGGAAGCCACACAACCTCCTCCTTTGCTTTAAGACTTTGTGCTGCCATGAGCTGTGAATCAGAAATTTGAAGTCTGACTTTGGCAGGTAGAAGTCCTTGAATTTACCTTCTAATAAAATACCAAAGATTCATGGGAAGCGTGTTACTATTTAGAATGTAATCAACTACCACCTTTAGTTTGGGAAATAAAAACAAATGCAATGCGCAGCATTTAAAATAATTCTTTTATACGTTTTTTTCCTCATCTAATCTTTGTCAGTTTATTTAAAATCTACAACCAGAACACGTTGGGCTGTGATTTGTCAGACACTTCCTATATAAAGCAGGCAAAGAAGGCCATTTTTATGCTTGTTGAAACTTTGTAACTGTATTGTGCCTCAGAGGCACATTAAACAACGTATGAGTAATTCTTCCATCTAGCACTCCTGCAGCTAACTAATTATTAATTTAGCATGTTATTTTCTGGGTTACATTAAAGATGCTTCCTGAAGGTTGGCAACGAATGTCATGAATGAATACAAAAATGCAGAAAGAAAAGCTGTCCAGAACCTTGGAAAGAAGATATTGAAAAAATATTGGTTAAGGCAAAATAACATATAATTTTCAGTGTATGTGGTATTTTGCTATATGCTATAACACAGAAACTGCTCATGTGAAAAATAGAGATACAATGTATCTTGTCTCATAATGGCTCAAAGTGCTTTACAGTTTTTACAAAATGGCAATTCATCTGAATTACTTCACCAACCACAGAAATGCATCCATCCCTGGGATGAAATGGTTCTGGCTGACAATTACAGCCATATTAGTGCAAAGTAAATGCCTTACTTATTTGAGCTTATTTGAGGATACACTGAAAACTAGGTACACAAAATTTCAACTCTTGAAAAAGATGCCAACATTTTTAACGAGTAGATGTGCTTGGTTTTGCATCTATGAGAATCATTGTTACCAGTGAAGTTCCCCTTATGGTCATACCAATGCATTGGTTTAGAACCAAATGCAAAAGAAAAGAGATACCCACTAAAACAAATTCATTTCTTGTAGTCCCCTAAGTTTTCCATCCAAATATTGGCCCAAATCAAACTGTAACCTGTAAGCTCTGATGAAAGAATGTATAGCTGCAAATCCTTACATCATAGGAAAACAGCACATACAGAGAGGCTACTTAGGAGTCAGTTACTATCAATTGCCAGCATGGATCTGTACTCAAGGGATGCACACGCACCCAGGGAATTTAATAAGAACATTCTAGAAGGCTGCAATTGCCAGCGCTATACAACTGCTTCTCCCTTTTCTCCAAAACCGAATGTTCAGTCCAAGTGTACATAAAAGAGTCAAGTCTTAAGAACATAAGAATGGCCGTACTGGGTCAGACCAAAGGTCCATCTAGCCCAGTATCCTGTCTGCCGACAGTGGCCAGCACCAGGTGCCCCACAGAGGGTGGACCGAAGACAATGATCAAGCGATTTGTCTCCTGCCATCCCTCTCCAGCCTCTGACAAACAGAGGACAAGGACACCATTGTATCCCCTGGCTAATAGCCTTTTATGGACCTAACCTCCATGAAATTATCTAGCTTCTCTTTAAACTCTATTATAGTCCTAGCCTTCACAGCCTCCTCTGGCAAGGAGTTCCACAGGCTGACTACACGCTGTGTGAAGAACTTTCTTTTATTAGTTTTAAACCTGCTACCCATTAATTTCATTTGGTGTCCTCTAGTTCTTCTATTTAGGGAACTAATAAATAACTTCTTTTTATCGGCCCTCTCCACACCACTCATGATTTTATATACCTCTATCATATCCCCCCTCAGTCTCCTCTTTTCTAAACTGAAAAGTCCGAGTCGCTTTAACCTCTCCTCATATGGGACCCGTTCCAAACCCCTAATCATTTTAGTTGCCCTTTTCTGAACCCTTTCCAAGGCCAAAATATCTTTTTTGAGGTGAGGAGACCACATCTGTACACAGTATTCAAGATGTGGGCGTACCATAGTTTTATACAGGGGCAGTAAGATATTCTGGGTCTCATTTTCTATCCTTTTCTTAATAATTCCTAGCATCCTATTTGCCTTTTTGACCGCCGCTGCACACTGCGTGGAAGTTTTCATGGAACTATCCACAATAACGCCAAGATCTTTCCTGATTTATCGTAGCCAAATTAGCCCCCATCATACTGTACGTATAGTTGGGGTTATTTTTCCCGACGTGCATTACTTTACACTTATCCACATTAAATTTCATTTGCCATTTTGTTGCCCAATCGCTCAGTTTGGTGAGATCTTCTTGGAGTCCCTCAGTCTGCTTCTGTCTTGACTATCCTAAACAGTTTGGTATCATCGGCAAACTTTACCACCTCACTGCTTACCCCTTTCTCCAGATCATTTATGAATAAGTTGAACAGGATTGGTCCTAGGACCGACCCTTGGGGGACACCACTAGTTACCCCTCTCCATTCTGAAAATTGACCATTTATTCCTACCCTTTGTTTCCTGTCTTTTAACCAGTTCTCAATCCAAGAAAGGACCTTCCCTCTTATCCCATGGCCATGTAATTTACACAAGAGCCTTTGGTGAGGGACCTTGTCAAAGGCTTTCTGAAAATCTAAGTATACTATATCTACTGGATCCCCCTTGTCCGCATGTTTGTTAACCCCTTCAAAGAACTCGAATAGATTAGTAAGACAGGATTTCCCTTGACAGAAACCATGTTGACTTTTGTCCAACAAATTATGTTCTTCTTCATGCTTCACAATTTTATTCTTTACTATTGTTTCGACTAATTTGCCCGGTACCTAAGTTAGACTTACCGGTCTGTAATTGCCCGGATCGCCTCTAGAGCCCTTTCTAAATATTGGTGTCACGTTAGCTACCTTCCAGTCATTAGGTACAGAAGCCGATTTAAGGGATAGGTTACAAGCCACAGATAATAGTTCAGCAATTTCCCATTTGAGTTCTTTTAGAACCCTTGGATGAACGCCATCCGGTCCCGGAGATTTGTTAACATTAAGTTTTTCTATTTGTTCCAAAACCTCCTCTAATGACACTTCAATCCGGGACAGTTCCTCAGATTCGTCACCCACAAAGGACGGTGCAGATTTGGGAATCTCCCCAACGTCCTCAGCCGTGAAGACTGAAGCAAAGAAATCAGTTAGTTTCTCCGCAATGGCTTTATCGTCCTTGATTGCGCCTTTTATAGTTCGATCGTCTACGGGACCCACAGGTTTTTTAGCAGGCTTCCTGCTTCTAATGTACTTAAAAAAACATTTTGTTATTTCTTTTTGAGTTTTTGGCTAGCTGTTCCTCAAAATCTTTTTTTGCTTTTCTTATTACATTTTTACACTTGATTTGACAGTGTTTATGTTCCTTTCTATTTATCTCACTAGGACTGGACTTCCACTTCTTAAAAGATGCCTTTTTGTCCCTCACTGCTTCTTTTACATGGTGGTTAAGCCACGGTGACACTTTTTTAGATCTCTTGCTATGTTTTTTAATTTGGGGTATACATTTAAGTTGGGCCTCTATTACGGTGTCTTTAAAAAGTTTCCATGCAGCTTGCAGGGATTTGGCTTTAGTCACTGTGCCTTTTAATTTCTGTTTAACTAGGCTCCTCATTTTTGTGTAATTCCCCTTTTTGAAATTAAATGCCAGCGTGCTGGACTGCTGAGGTGTTCTACCCACCACAGGAATGTTGAATGTTATTATATTATGGTCACTATTCCCAAGCGGTCCTGTAACGGTTATTTCCTGGACCTGATCCTGCGCTCCAATCAGGACTAAATCGAGAATTGCCTCTCCCCTTGTGGGTTCCTGCACCAGCTGCTCCAAGAAGCAGTCATTTAGGCCATTGAGAAATTTTATCTCCGCTTCTCTTCCTGAGGTGACATGTATCCAGTCAATATGGGGATAATTAAAGTCCCCCATTATTATAGAGTTCTTTATTTTGGTAGCCTCTCTAATCTCCCTTAGCATTTCAATGTCAGTATCGCTGTCCTGGTCAGGTGGTCGGTAATATATCCCTACTGCTAATTTCTTATTATTGGAGCATGGAATTACTATCCATAGCGATTCTATTGAACATGTTGATTCACTTAATATTTTTTATTTCATTTGATTCTACATTATCTTTCACGTACAGTGCCACTCCACCACCTACCCGGCCTGCTCTATCCTTTCGTTATATTTTATATCCCGGTATGATTGTGTCCCACAGATTTTCCTCATTCCACCACGTTTCAGTGATGCCTATTATGTCAATCTCCTCATTTAACACTAGGTACTCTAGTTCACCCATCTTATTAGTCAGACTCCTAGCATTTGTGGAGAAGCACTTTAAAAATTTGCCACTGCTTATTTGTCTGCCCTTCCCTGGTGCATTGGATTCCTTTGTATGTGGTTGTTTGTCTGCTCTGGCCCATTGTTTGCCCTCTCCCCTCCTCTCTTTCTGACTACAGCTTAGAGAATCTCTATCAATGGATTCTCCTCTAAGAGAAGTCTCCCTTCGATTTACGTTCATCTCCGCACCAATCGGCTTTCCCCCATCTCTTAGTTTAAAAACTGCTCTACAGCCTTTTTAATGTTTAGTGCCAGCAGTCTGGTTCCACCCTGGTTTAGGTGGAGCCCATCCTTCCTGTATAGGCTCCCCCTCTCCCAAAAGTGTCCCCAGTTCCTAATAAATCCAAACCCCTCTTCCCTACACCATCGTCTCATCCACGCATTGAGACTCTGAAGCTCTGCCTGCCTGGCCCTGCGCGTGGAACTGGAAGCATTTCCGAGAATGCCACCATAGAGGTCCTGGATTTCAGTCTCTTTCCTAGCAGCCTAAATTTGGCCTCCAGGACATCTCTCCTACCCTTCCCTACGTCATTGGTACCTACACGTACCACGACCACCGGCTCCTCCCCAGCACTACGCGTAAGTCTATCTAGATGCCTCGAGAGATCCGCAACCTTCGCACCAGGCAGGCAAGTGACCATATGGTTCTCCCGGTCATCACAAACCCAACTATCTATGTTTCTAACAATCGAATCACCCACTACTAACACCTGCCTCTTCCTAACTGGCATTCCCTCCCCCTCAGAGGTATCCTCAGTGCGAGAGGATACCGCAACAGCCTCTGGGAGGAGGGTCCCAACTACGGGATGGTTCCCTCTGCTCCCATTGAATGCTCTGTTCCCTTGAGACTTTCATCCTCCTTAAGAGCACTGGGGCTCTCAGACTGGAGGTGGGACAGTCCTACAATGTCCCGGAAAGTCTCATCAACATCTCTCTCTACCTCCCTTAGCTCCTCCAGTTCAGCCACCCTGGCCTCCAAAGCCCGAACCCGGTCTCTGAGGGTCAGGAGCTCCTTGCAATAGGTGCACACATACGCCACCCGCCCACAGGGCAGGTAATCATACATGTTACACTCAACGCAATAAACAGGATAGCCCCCGCTCTGCTGCTGGGATTCTGTCTCCATTTTCCTAATGAATAAGTTTAAGCAGAAACTGGGATTCTTTTTAAAACTCTGGAATATAGATTATTACAAGAGTTATGTTTTAAAGAAGGTCAGAAGTCCCTAGTGCCCTCTAACCTCCCCCTCTAAACTCCCTCTCCAAACTCCCTGTTAGCTGTTCCTGTTCACAAGCTCCCTGGTCGCTGAGTCACAGGCTTATATAGCTCTGGTAGCCCCTCCCCCTGACTGAGGCTCAGCCAATTAATAGAGGCTTCTAGATTTCAAACCTTTTAGAAGCTCCTTCAAACAAACAAACCAACCAACCAAACACACAAACATAAGCTCAGCACACAGCAAATAACTCCCCCACACACAAACACACACTCCAGACAGCCACTTACCACAAGGGTCCCACTTTTACTCCTCTTTTACCTGGAGAACTCCCTCTCCAAACTCCCTGTTAGCTGTTCCTGTTCGCAAGCTCCCTGGTCACTGAGTCACAGGCTTATATAGCTCTGGTAGCCCCTCCCCCTGACTGAGGCTCAGTCTTGGCTTTCAATTACTCCCTCCCAGAATCCATAATGGACACTGAAGGAACAGGAATGTGGGGAAGAGAATATGGTTCCATCTTGACAATCTCCTTGAAATTTCACATTGCTGGCCAGTTACTTTCTCCTGACAATCATTTTTATCCCAGTTGCTAGACCAGCACCCAATCCACCTCCCATCTGATAAACCTGCATAATATCCCCAACTAAGAGCTTTGAAATTACACACAATCCAACAGTTGAAGCCATTTTGTCAGGTTATATGCAGACAGATACTTGAACAAAGGGCTCCCTCTTACTCTTATCCCTTATACCAGAAGTGTGAGCACTTGCAAACGGGAGGGGCAAGGAACCACACATTCATGTTCCTATTTAAACATTGTTTTCCAGCAACATCAACCAAGAAAGAAGACCGAAGCATTCAGCAAATACAATAGGTGCATTTTTTTTGTCCAGGCTCTGTTATTTAAAATCTTACTGTCTGTTAAAGATCAAAGTATAACGTAATTTGGAGAAAGAAAGAGAGAAGACAATCTCAATTTGTTGCAAAGAATCAGCAGCAGTTTTTTTAAATGTGTGCTCAAGTTTACGATCGGATTCCTGCATTGTTCCAATGTTTTCCAGTTATGACTTAATGAAGGCTTTAATTCTCATGCTCAGAGCTCAAAATGAAGACAAAATTAACATTATGGTCAAAACCAAAATGGCTAAGGAGCTACTATCTTTAGAGCTAGAAAAGTGAACAAGCAAAAATTTACTCCAGTGAACATGAATTTCTCCTGCCTTCCAGCAATCCAAGGTTCTCTTAAGATGGTATCTCTGTACACAAACCACTTCTGCATACGACTCCACTGATATAACAAAAACATTAAAAATGGCAATTTACAGCAAACCTGTATTGTGCAATGCTTCTGCTTTCAACCCAGACACACTAAACAAATATCTTACTTTAGGGAATGGTTTCGGGACACACTTGTCATTTGTATAGTACTTGCACATATACATACCTGATTTGCAGGTACTAGCATTTTGCTAGTCAACTAAATGCTATGAAATTCGCCCAAAATCATTGTGGGTGGTTTTTACAGATAGAAAACTGGAAAGGCTGTCTTCAGAGTGAAAAGTTCTAATTTTTCAGTTTATTAGCAATTAACACTGAAAAAAACATTTAAAAATAATTTAGTGAATGCCCACACAAATAAGGCTAATACATAATATTACTTCTTTCACACTAAAATCTCTCTCTTCGTTAGCAGCTTTGCTTCATTAAACAAAAATATTCTTGGCACTATCTTGTTCCTGCTACAAAATATACAACATTGGAAATTGGTGTATGCAAAATTCACTAATAATTATATAGAGTATAAAGCAACTGAAAATATCTAATAACTACTGTGATCATGTCATCCATTATTAATTGTGTTTTTACAGTGTAAGGCCATGGCTGACTAGACATGTTTCCTGTTCCTTCATAAAGTCTCGAGAGATACACAGACTTTCTGAAAAGGAAGCAGCACTGGTTTCCATATTATCTATTTATGGATAATTAGGGCATCCAGAAAGCACAAAAGGTAGATGTCAGGCTTCAGGATTAAAAGTTTCAGGTCATGCCCAGGGAAGTAGGTTACTACTTTAATAAGGACTACCTGCAGCAATGAGAGCAGGAGGTTCATATTTTAAAAGTATGTGCCCTTTCTATTAAACGTAATATCAATACAGAAGAGTTACTTAATTGTGTATTGATTAAAAAGGGCTCTAGAGGCGATCCTGGCAATTACAGACCGGCAAGTCTAACTTCAGTACCGGGCAAATTAGTCGAAACAATAGTAAAGAATAAAATTGTGAGGCACGTAGAAAAACATAATTTGTTGGACAAAAGTCAACATGGTTTCTGTCAAGGGAAATCCTGTCTTACTAATCTATTCGAGTTCTTTGAAGGGGTTAACAAACTTGCGGACAAGGGGGATCCAGTAGATATAGTATACTTAGATTTTCAGAAAGCCTTTGACAAGGTCCCTCACCAAAGGCTCTTGTGTAAATTACATGGCCATGGGATAAGAGGGAAGGTCCTTTCTTGGATTGAGAACTGGTTAAAAGACAGGAAACAAAGGGTAGGAATAAATGGTAAATTTTCAGAATGGAGAGGGGTAACTTAGTGGTGTCCCCCAAGGGTCAGTCTTGGGACCAATCCTCTTCAATTTATTCATAAATGATCTGGAGAAAGGGGCAAGCAGTGAGGTGGTAAAGTTTGCCGATGATACCAAACTGTTTAGGATAGTCAAGACAGAAGCAGACTGTGAGGGACTCCAAAAAGATCTCACCAAACTGAGTGATTGGGCAACAAAATGGCAAATGAAATTTAATGTGGGTAAGTGTAAAATAATGCACGTCGGGAAAAATAACCCCAACTATACGTACAGTATGATGGGGGCTAATTTGGCTACGACAAATCAGGAAAGAGATCTTGGCGTTATCGTGGATAGTTCCATGAAAACTTCCACACAGTGTGCAGCAGTGGTCAAAAAGGCAAATAGGACGCTAGGAATTATTAAGAAAGGGATAGAAAATAAGACCCAGAATATCTTACTACCCCTATATAAAACTATGGTACGCCCACATCTTGAATACTGTGTACAGATGTGGTCTCCTCACCTCAAAAAAGATATTTTGGCCTTGGAAAGGGTTCAGAAAAGGGCAACTAAAATGATTAGGGGTTTGGAACGGGTCCCATATGAAGAGAGGTTAAAACGATTGGACTTTTCAGTTTAGAAAAGAGGAGACTGAGGGGGGATATGATAGAGGTATATAAAATCATGAGTGGTGTGGAGAGGGCGAATAAAGAAAAGTTATTTATTAGTTCCCATAATAGAAGGACTAGAGGACACCAAATGAAGTTAGTGGGTAGCAGGTTTAAAACTAATAAAAGAAAGTTCTTCTTCACACAGCGTGTAGTCAACCTGTGGAACTCCTTGCCAGAGGAGGCTGTAAAGGCTAGGACTATAACAGAGTTTAAAGAGAAGCTAGATAATTTCATGGAGGTTAGGTCCATAAAAGGCTATTAGCCAGGGGATAGAAATGGTGTCCCTGGCCTCTGTTTGTCAGAGGCTGGAGAGGGATGGCACGAGACAAGTCGCTTGATCATTGTCTTCAGTCCACCTCTGTGGGGCACCTGGTGCTCGCCACTGTCGGCAGACACGCTACTGGGCTAGATGGACCTTTGGTCTGTCCCAGTACGGCCGTTCTTATGTTCATACAACAGATGTCACTTCAATAAGTAGCACATTCTGTATTTCATTAGTGTATTTTAATAAACAAATGTAAGAATGTCTCTAAAAATAGCACCATAAAAGAAGAGTTACTTAATTGTGTTCTAGACTGTAATTGCTTTGTAATAGCACGTTTGTATTTTAGAACTGATCTACATTTGAAACGTTTTACCAGTAGAACTATGTCAAATTAGGGATGTAGTTTTTTAAAATCAACATAGCTATGACAGTAAAAGCTCTTCTGTGGATGGGTTTATACTGGAATACAGGTTCAGCTTATTTTGGTTTCCAAACCAGAAATAATGGTTACTCACCTTTGTAACTGTTGTTCTTTGAGAGGTGTTGCTCATATCTATTCCATTAGAGATGTGCATGCATTGCATGCATGACTGTCAAAGTTTTTACCCTAGCTGCTATCCATTTGGGTCAGCTATGGAAACCCTGGGAGTGGCACACGTGTGGAGCACTATATATGACGCTGTCGACCCAATCACCCCTTATTTCCTGCTTGCTGACTACTCCGACAGTGGGGAAGCAGGATGGGTATGGAATACACGTGAGCAACACATCTTGAAGACCAACAGTTACAAAAGTGAGTAACCATTTTTTCAAGTGCTTGCTCATATGTATTCCAATTTGAGATGATTCACAAGCCTTGCCCACAGGAGAGGTCAGAGTCAATGTGCAGCTAATACCACCACCCCAAAAGCCACATCACATCTAGACTTCTGTACAATAGCATAGTGATATGTAAAGGTATGGACAGAGGATCACATCACAGTCTTGAAGATTTCCTGGGGATGAACATGGGTCAGAGAAGCTGAAAGTGCTAGGGAGATGAGGCACTTGCAAATCAAAAGAGCCACAAGTTTCAACAGCTGTCACTGGTGGTAAAAAGGAACTGGGGGGTGGTTGGGTTGGCAGGGTTATATACACTGCGCCACACCGGCACTACTCCAGGGAGCTCCACAACGAACCCAACAGACAGAGTAAAAACTTTACAGCAGTGGTGCATGTGACATGAGCAAGCACTTAAGAATAAGCTATATGGGCATAAGCGCTTTTATACCCAGTACAACTGCATCTGTTTTAATTATACACACATAGAGGATTCTCTTGGAATGCAACATATCAAAGGCAAACTGTAATTCTCTACTTAACCTCATCCTGCAAACAGTTATATCAGGCTATATGGTTCAACCACCAAAGAGCAGAAGACAAAGCAAACACATCATTCCCATATAAATAGTAGCCCCTCCCCAACTTATGCAGCTCAAGTATTTCCAAAGCTAAAAGCATTAAAATATAAAACTGGGAAAGGGAGAGTGAAGTAGGATGGAATAGAGATGACGAACAATAAATAAATACATTTTTGCGCATTGTTTCTTCATCCTATAAGAGAGCACCACTGCATCACTCTCATGTAACAAGCCATGCAAGCCAATGTTTTATCTTAACCAAGGGCTTGAAATACACACATTTGTCCGTGAACACAAATCTTTTTTGTAGCATGAATAAATGGGTAGCTGTTCCACATGTTGTATCTGCTGTAGTTTCAGCTTTCACTCAAGAACACAGATTTCTTACAGGATACACCTGACTAGTTCAGACAAGTCTTTACCTGCTTTCAAGCTAATTATTATTTTTTAATCAACTTAGAACCAAAACCACACCCTTCTGAATCTTTTAACCTTGTGTTACAACATTTAAGATAGTTAACCTAAGAAGAAAGATTAAGGGGAAAAATCCATTTCCCCAAGTTTGTTTACTTTTTGCATTTGGCATGTCAAGTTTCCCTAGTTTTAGTGAATCTTACAGCAATATGGAGAAACTTTTTTTACTAACATAAATCATGGGGCATAAGATTGTTTCCAAGTCCCTTTGTCAAACAGCACTACTTTTAACTGATATTTTCACTACTTTTATCTAAGTTTTCAAAACTGATTAGATTTAAAGTTGACATCCCTTTATATTATTTAAAATAATTGGGAAAGCATGACTGTAGCTACCACTTTGCCCATATTAGCAAAGACTTCAGCTGAAGGTCCTTTATGTATCTCAATAAAATTGGCTTTTCTGAAATGCAGGTAAATAGGTCAGGAAGTCTGAAGGCAATTAAAAAATGTTCCCATGAGAGAGAACTGAAGATGGGAGGAAAGAGTGTCTAGATAACATCCCTAATTTAGGGCATATCTGCGCTTACTGGGAGATCGGCGCTGTGGTGATCAATCTGCCAGGGTTCTCACTGACTCCAGTACTCCACCAGAATGAGAAGTGTAAGTGAATTTGACTGGAGAGTTTCTCCCTTCGACACCCTGCAGCAACTCAACCTAAGGTATGTCAACACTAGCTATGTTATTCATGTAGCTGGAGTTGCTTAGGTCAAAATTTCCCCATAGTATAGACCTGCCCTCAACGAACCTTAGACAAGAATGTTTCTTCCAAGATTATGGCAACCTGATTTTCCAATCTGAGAACCAGATTTTCAAAGTCAACATCCTTCTTCTATTGGTGCAATTTTCTGTCAGCAAAAATTTATCACTTTGTGTGCATGTGTGCAAATCTTACAAGTAAGCCTGCTGAGTATCTGATTATGATTGTACTTGGCCACCTAAATGACATGCAACTCGAAAAAGGGATGCTCAACTGAAAATTAGACCCTAATGCTCTAATTTGAGAGCCATTCTACTTAAGAGTTCCAAGAGTAATCTACTAACTGAGGTCAATGGATAAATCTCATTGATGGGCACAAAATATCATAGAAATTCAAGGGGGGGATAATCAAACCCATTCATCCACGAGGAGCTGCAGATTAAGTAACAGATGCATGCACTCATTCATGCAGCTTGCTCAAAACCTCTCAAAAATGAAATTCAGAACGTTGTCCTTGGGGCAATTAATTTCCGTGGCTTCATAGCATCTGTAGGGAGCATGATTTAGGTGACTTTGAACAACACAGGTTTCCATCTAGAGGTGGGAGCCTGTGTCAAATAATGTGTTATTGATCCTGAATGACAGAAAGACCACGGAGGTTTGGAATACCTGATAGTTAAAAGAAAGACTGGGAATCCGTAGATCCTTTTATTTTCTAAGACATAGGCATTGGGCATCTACAAAGCTGGAAGGTTTAGTGAATGGAACACAATCACCTTTATTTGTTCTACTCCTTACCCTCAAATCTCTGACCATGATCAGTCCAAAGTAATTTCTATTATTTTATTGCAGATGGAGCAGGATAGGTTCCTCACAGCTATTACAGGCAAAGCTGGTAATGCCATCTATAGTTAAGGTTACCCAATGCTTCCCTTTTTAAGATCCTGTTCTCAGTCACTTATAATTTGGCTAAACTTTAATAGTCTGGGCCTAAATTTCCCATTCTGAAAATTCTGCCTCAAGCTGAATTTTCTGAACATTTTAGCTAAAATGGTACAGCCATTTTTGACAATAAGATTAAGGAAAAATACATTTTGCCCAACTTAAAATTCGTACACCCATTTGGCTGAGACTTTCTAACATCTCCATGCTTTGGATCAAAATCTTGAAAATCAGAAGCAAGGTGGTGCTGTTTGTATTCCCATTGAAAAACTGTCCACATTTGAAACATCTCAGTTCATATGTGCTCACTAGAGATATAAGAATCTGGCAGCAAAATTGACTGAAGATTGTTTTTACTGGGCATGCTTCAGCTCAGGCTGCTGGGCGGTGCATGATATTCTCTACCAGTGCTGCGCATAGCTGCCAGGAGCTGCTGTAATGTCAAGCACAGGAACAGCAAGGAGGAGATTCATGCTCTTCTCTGCTTTCAAACCCCCATTGAACCATGTTTATGAATTGAGAGGTAAGGGGAGAAAAATTGGGATGAGGATCCGAGGCAAACACTGGAAGCACTAGGCTTGTAGTGGTAGCATGGTCAAAATGAAAGTTTGACTTGTGTCATCTACAGATTGCTGGCACGTGAGGCTATATTGTCTGACACCTGTCATGTTCACTTTGTGGCTCATAGATGTTGAATAGAGGAAGTTAATCATTGTGTGACTCCATAAGTGAGGAGTCCAGTAATGGAGGTGCAGTTTCTCATTGTTACTCATGGAGTGCATCCCTTTAAGGAGGACAAACAATTTTAGTAAATTATCTTGGCTCATTCTGCCTCTCTCAGGAAAGCAGCTCATGAACAACAGTGTTGAACAATGCAGAGAAGGCCAGAAGGATAAGAATAAATGTCTGGCCTCTGTCCACTGACAGCAAAAGATCATCCATCAATGGCAGTAAAGCAGTTTCAGTTCCATATTCTGCCTTAGATCAACGCTATGCCTTGTCGAGGGTATTAGCTTAAGGTTGGCCTTTGGGCTAGCTTTTCTATGAGCTTGTTCAAGAATGAAAGGTTTGACACTGAGTGATAAACGTCTAGAACTGACGTATTCAGGGTGTGTTTCTTCAGTGTTGGTTGAGCTACATGATATGTTTGAATGAAGTGCCTTCCCTGGATGAAGCATTGGCAATTTCAGTCATGAGTGCAAAGAGGTGCTCATGAAATAAGATCATAAGCCAGGAAGAGTATGGTGGAATTCAAAAATTTTGAGAGGAGTCTTTTAGGATAGTCAGAACATCCTGATGAGGGAATGTACAAAACTCTGTGGACGCAGGCAGGCTATAAGTTAATGGGTGCAGGCGGAATGGATCCAGGCTGTTTTGGAGCCCTCCTGAATAGGCATAGCTTTTCTAGAAGAGTAGGACAATTCTTTGTAGCTCTTGCTTTTTTGTTCTGATGCCAGCTGTAGTTACTTAGGTCTGATGAAGTAGTTTCTCCACTCTGGATATAACTTTGGGATAGGATTTGGCAGCTTCACTGAGGGCTGATAGAAAAGTCTCATGGTCTGCATTAGTTTTAGCATAGATCTGGAGTAACTTGTTATTTCATCTTGTTTGAATCAGTCTTTATTTTCCACCATTAGTGCTAGAATTTCTGCCCCTTTAGAACGTGGTGTCAGAAAACCAAAGAGATTTGTAGGCAACAGAGAGGACTTGTTGACAGTGGAGGCCAGCATACAACTCATCAGACCTTCAACTCATTGACTTGTGGATGGAATACTGCAATCCTTTAGCAAACATTGGAATTTGACTCTTCCTGGTAGACTCAGGAACCTGAAGCGCTTTGCCTTAATGAGACAATGATGTGTCCAAGACAGTGGAACATCTTCCTAGAAAATTGGATTTATCCCTGCCTCTGTCACACAGTTCCTATGTGATACTAAGCAAGTCACTTAAATCAAAATTTTCACAATTGTAACTCAGCAATCCTTAGTTTCTGAGATCTAACTTGAGACTCTTGGGCTAAACATTTACAGCTACAACTGAAGTCACTGGGCTTTGAACAGATGGCATTTTATAATATGCTAAGTGCTTTGAAAGATCAGATCCGATTCTACATATATCAAATTGGGCATCAAAATTTAGTAGATGCCTCTCACATTAACCTCTCAGTGTCTCAGTTCCTCCTATGTAAAATCACCCCACTGGGTTGTGGTGAAAATAAATTCACTGGTGTTTGTAAAAACAACAAGGAGTCTGGTGGCACTTTAAAGACTAACATATGTATTAGGGTATTAGAGCATAAGCTTTCATGAGCTACAACTCACTTCCTCAGATGCTGAAGAGAAAAAATAGACAAAAAGACAGAGATGGGACTGTGACAGTGCTAATTAATTTAGAATGGATGTGGCTCATCTCCAACGGTGATGAAAAGATGAGTCTCCCAGAATGGGAACCTACCTATGGTAATGTGAGAACTACTCCATATGTTTGTTTAGAACTTGGTTCAGGGTGTAAAATTTGAGAAGGAATTCCAGCTCAGCAGTTTCTCACTGCAATCTGTTTTTTAAATGTTTCTGTCTGAGAAGGCAACTTTCAAGTCCAAAACTGAGTACCTTAGGAGGTTAAAATGCTCTCCCACTGGCTTTTGGATGTTGCCATTCTTAAGGTCTGATTTATGTCCATTTACTCTTCTGCAACAGTCCAATTTGTCCCATCTACATGGCAGAGGGGTACATGATAACATGTATTACATTCATAGATGTGCACATGAATGAACTTTGATGCGATTAGGTACTGTGACGGTGTTCCTAGAGTAGACCTATGGACAGAGTTGGCAAAAGGGTTTGTTACTGGGATAGTTTCCTGGATTAGTGTTTCTTTTGTGGGGTGTTGTCATGTTACTGGATTTTAATATGAACAGACATCACTATTGCACTCACTGGTGGCATTTGTTCCAAATTCTGTACAAAGTGGCCACGTGAGGTGTCAAATGAAAGCTTATGCTCTACAGATTCTATGTATGCAACTCATATGCTTGTATTATTTTATATGTGAAGTTATGAATATAGGCTCTGTTCTTATATTTCAAATATTCTCTGTTTGGGAGGGAGCAATGGGCCTGGACTGCCTATTGCCAGGAATGATTATTCGGTGAATGGCTGTGCTAACTAGCAATGCTTCACTGACAATGTCTCGGAGAATGGCCAATACACACCTGAGGAATGTGTCTGGAAACCTGCAGACCGGACAGTGCATAATGACTACTTGTATGTGAAACGCAGACAGGTCACTTGATCATGTGATCAGCTCCAGTTTGGGAGACACCAGGAATATAAAAGTGCCACGAGGCATCTCTATCTTGTTTCAACCCTGTTCCTGATTCCAGATTAATCCTTGCTAGGGACACAGAGCTGGGAAGGATTTGGTGACCCGTCCTGATACAGGATGTACACCAGAGATTTGTAAGCTAGCAGTTTGTAACATCTCTGCTAAGAGCTTGCATCAAGAACTGGGTGATTGATATATGTAATGTATTCTCCTTAATCTGACTCTCAACCTTTTCTTTATTAATAAACCTTTAAATTTTAGATTCTAAATGATTGGCCCTGCGCGCTCTTGTGTGTAAGATCTGAGGCATAAGTGGATCTGGTTCTGTGGTTGGTCCTTTGAGACCAGGAGGATCTGTTCAGAGTTGGTGAGATTGGGTTTTATAACCTCTCACCTGTGTATGGTCAGGGTCTGATTGTGGCACAGGGGAAGATGGGGTGTCTGAGAGGTTTTGCTTATGAAGCTTCCCCGCTGGCCAGACTGGCATTTGAAGTGTTCTGTGTGACTAGTTTGTTGCCTATATGGGAAAGGACTCCAGTCGTGGGCTGTAAGTAGCCCTGGTTTTGAGCAATTCGCCCTGTAAAGACCCTTTCAGTGGTGCCCGGACCTGGCCTGTTCTATTACAGGTGCAAAGTTGGTATTTGCCTCAGGTTGGCGGGGTTGTCTGTAAGCAAGGACTGGCCTGCCTCCCAAGGTCTGTGAAAGCAAGTGATAATCAAATGTGATAGGTTGTAGATTCTTGATGATACTGTAGGAGAGATTTTAATTGGGGACTATACGTAATGGCTAGTGGTCTGTTGCTGCCTTTGTTGGGTATGTCCTGTAATAGATGACTTCTGGATATCTGCCTGGCTTTATCAGCCTGGTTCTTCACTTTTCTGGGTGGGTATTGTAGTTTTAAAAATGCTTGATAGAGATACTGGTGGACAGAGACATAGGTGTTTATCTTTGTCTGAGGGATTGGAGCAAATATGGTTCTATCTTAGGGCTTGGCTGTAGACAATGAATCGTGAGATGTGTTTTGGATGAAAGCTGCAGGTGAGTAAGTTACTATTGTGATGAACCACATCAAAATCCCCATAAGAAGTTTGTAATTCTGTATTAAGAGCAGAGTTTGAAGAGTATGCAGTAAATAAGGCATAAGACCATCTATTATATTAGGGGAAAGAAAAATATTCAATAGTTGCTCCATCAGTATGGTCCGTATTGTACACTTAGTGAGTCAGGGATCCTGCAGGGAAAAATGTAATAACGGAATTAAAGGCTATGGTAATACATATGCACACAGAGAGCTGAAGCTAAGTTGTACATGCAACCTCAATTATGGCATTAAAGTACGTCGACTCCAGCTACAAAATTAACATACCTTAATTCAACCTTCCTGTGTAGTGTAGACCTGGCCTTAATATGCACTTGACACTGGGGCAACTACCCTATTACAAGTATGAGCAGCTTACAAAAAGTGAATACCACATCCCAGAGCAGTTATGCTCAGGTACTTTTATCCATTTGCTGTCTAAATCCATCATCAGGCTGCCATTTTAGTGACTTTCTTTTACAAGAGCAATGCTTTAGCAGTCCAAATAGATTATAACTGCTTAGCAGGTCCCAGACTAATGACTTTCATGACTGTATCCAACACTGTAGGAAAGGGGGAAAAAGGCAAGTTAAAAAAACTACCTTTATTTTTGTCTTCAGTTACATAATTTTAAACAGGGATGTATTTCATTATTCAGACATCCAGGCAATGTTGACTTCATTAGTTCAGAAGGGAAAAACCATACAAATTCAAAACACTGTTGTCTTAACCTGAACATACCTGCTTTACTCATTATTGACCAGTGTGTGTTGCCAGGAGGAAAAGTCCTTCGGCATTAAAATAGAGCACTTAAAAATATTGCTAAAAAGCAAAATGTCAAGATACTGGTCTTTGCAGCAAATACACAATTTTTTTATATTTAAGTCCATAATTGGATTAATATGCACATCTTGTTGTGTGTAAGGAACTCATATCAACACTGTACAGGCCAAACACCCTTTGAAAATTAAACTAAACAGCTGGAGGATAAGAAAGTCAATACTGCATGTATTTACAAATATTATGGAGTGACAAATTTGGTCAAATACTGCAAAGAAAGATGTTTTCACATTAAAATGGTCAAGTCAGCCTACTTTTTCAGCTTAAAGTAAAATAAAGAACATTATGTAACTGTCCATGAGTTTAAGACAATCAGTAATATAAACAGGTAGAGTGGAAACTGTTGACCCAACTATACAATATGCACTTTATAGGCCAAGTTCAGGTTTTTAAAACAAGAATTTTAACAAGATCATTAACAGCAACAGTGACAATGACCAGATTACACATTTTTGTGTTCATTTGAGTACATCATCCATCAAAACAATGCACTGCAGTTTTGGCCGTTAAGAAAAATAAATTATAAAATATAACTAAAATCCCTGTAAATGCAATAATGAATTCAAAGATGTGTATTTATCTATTTTAACACACATTTTGAATGTTATCAACAAAACATATTAAAAATAAATAAGTATGCCACAAGGCATAACATTGACAGAAAAAAATGACAAGTTAGCTCGAGGAGGAGCTCTCAAAAATTGTGAGAATTAATCTGAGTTTTGGTCAACAAGTCTGTCCCAGCCACTTCCGTCCTTTTATTCCATCTCTCCAAATGCTGGCAGCTAAATATGACAAAAGCACACCTGTGTCATTATGGCTTTAAATAAAGCAGACTTGAAAAAATGGAATGGGCTGCCTTTTCTACAGAACAGCTGGTTTTTAGATATTGCAGGCACTTCAAAGGACAGTGGGGGAAAGTACCTGACCCATTCTTTCCCTAATATCTTACATCAGTTGCAATATTACACAGAAAGATAAGAAAGTTCCAGAAAACCACAGCAAAGTTTTAGGTACTACAGTTTAGTACACAGAGAAGGCAGAATACGTTCAACCCACTTCCATTGCTTTTAGAAAAAATCAAAGTGTAAAATAATTTACCAACAAGATCTAACAGTGAGATGGCACATCCAGATTTTCGTTTTAAGAAGGATGTTGTCACTCAGCAGTAGCTTCCATGGGAATTTTAGGCTTTAATTCCCATCCCACTTTAAGCAGATTCACATTTATTTCCTCTTAGTGTATTTTATAACGCCTAAATATCTTCCCTCTTTGGAAGATATTTCATCTTCCTGTCTAATGTAACCAAAACCACAACTTACATTATACAAGCATTTGTATTTTTGTACAAGTACTGTTGCCATTTTTACTATACCGCAAGACCATTAGAGGCACAACAAAAGCACATATTCAAACCGAGTGTACTGATGGTAACTTTTTGTTCATTAGTAACCACTGCATAGACCACTGACATCAGCTGAACCTAGTATCTCCAGGTAGTGACTGTACCATGACAACATGGAGATGATTTAATGCTAATGCAGTACAATTTGTGACTCGGTACCATCAGTAATACTGATCAGTGCAGATGTCACAAACCATAAGAAATCTTAAAATAAAACTTTTACATTATTTTAAGAGCTTGGGCAACTTTTTTTTTCCATTATCCACTTGAGAAAAAGACTAATTCTATAACAGCATGTTGAAAGCAATCAAAAAACAGATTTACAACATATCTGGTCTTCAGCTAAGACACTGCTAGCTGCTTTCTAAGATAGAGGAAATGCTTTTGAAGTTAATTTTGCTGAAGATAACGTAGTGTTCATTTGTACCATTTCACCGGTCCATTTACTGATGGTCAAAGAAGCATTCATGTTTGCCAAAACTTTAAAGCTTCCAGAAGAGATGGATGAAAAATAAAGATACGAGTGAAGGACAACCAAATCAAAGCATGGATGCATGGCATTTTTGTTAAATAGGGAGGTTTTGAAAAAATTTGTGGTCACTAGATAAATGATTTTTTTAAAATCACAAGACAGCAGTTGAACAAGAAAGTAATTCCCCATGTTCTGCCTGCTTCCAGAGTCATTTGTGGCGTTGAATGGTTTTCCTTTTCCTTCTCTTGAAAAAACAACAGCACCTGTAAGTGTGATAGGAAATGTTTAAGAAAAAATGAAGGCACAAATAAATCATATCCAATGCAATACTTGTTTAATTTAAAAGTATGCAGATAAAATTCTACAAAGCCATAAACCACTGCAAGGTACATATTCACCTCCATTGAGGGTGACTGAAATATTACTGAAGCCAAAATTACAGCAGAATTATTTCTAACACTTTTTACTCTTTCTTTGGAGATAGTCAAATAAGTTACATGATATATAAGACTTATAAATAAAAAAGTGACCATTATAATTTCATTCCAAAATAGAAAAGTCCAATTAACTTAAGAGCTATAATAAAGCATTATGTATTGAGTTTGAATGGTATATTTTTAGAAATCAAATGTTTTGATCTATATACTACTTTTCATAAAGTGCCAGTATGATAAATCAGAATGTAAATGTATTTTAAATATCTATTTACTTAACCATTTCTCTAAAATTCACTAATATTGCTATTGCTGCCTAACATTTTTAGAAACACCATTAAAGCACTCAGAGCCTGATTTTTAAATGTCTCAATCCAATGTTTAATAATAATTTTAAAATTAATGTTTTGATTCAGTATGTGAAAAAACATTAACAAAGTTACAATCTGACCTGAAAATGGACTTGTACAGTATATTCTTATCCTTTCCTTTATTATAAATTAGGGGAGAGTGAGAATGTGAAATTGACAAATTTTTGTCAATTGCAATGTGCTGACAGAGTGAAGAAAGTCAGGTAAGAGCAAAGGAGAGGAAGTAGGAGAAGAGCAAACAAATATAGATAAATGAAAAATGTTAGGGAAAATAAAAAGCTCAAGAGGAGAGACAGAAAATACTGATGAAAGAAAAACGAAAGAAAGGAGATATATGTTTTTAAAAGTCACAGACTAAATGAGAAAAAAAATGGGAAGAGACAACAAAAAAGGACTGAAGGAACAGACAGATAAGGAGTTTGTGGTATTTCCTTGCTGTGTTAGCATAACACAACTTAGCCCTCTGTCTAAAATCCTAAGATAAAAGCTGCTTTGACTTCTTCGATATAAGCTTTGAGGTTAATATGAAAAATGGAGAAAATATTCACACTACCTTTTTTTATTAATTATAATTTCAGACGTGAATGGGCAAATTTTATTTTAAGATACAGGATAGCTTGCCCAGAACTGGTTTGGTGATTTGTTGTTCTGTACAATTGTGCTGCATACTAAGTAATGATTGCTATCCATAGTTTCTCTTTCTTGAGGTGAGAAATACTATGGAAGTGACATTCTACAGGTACTGCAATGAAGAGGATTAGTGTGCTTTCACTATCTCCGCAGTCCTTCAGCTCATCAGCATTAGTTATGTTCCAAAAGGAATCCTGCTTGCTTTTTTGAAAAGATGTGGGTTTTTTTAAAGAGAGAAAAAATAAGGGTCATTAGTGTTCCAAGAGACATGAGAAAGTCATCCATAGTGAGAGGATAAACGGAGATTCACTTTCATAAAATACCATCCAAGGGCAGGCAGAAGCCCAATCAAAAATAGTATTATGGGACCGGCTCAGATCAAAGCTGATCAGAGTTACGCAACTTTAAGTAGAAAAAACATTAATTATTGTTAATGAGGAAACCCAGAATTAAAAGGCCACACAGGAATCTACATAGATTAAATAATTCAAAGATTAAATATAAAGATACCAGCAATATGTTATTTATATAGTCCTTATGACAGAATAGGACATGGCAGATCTTGAAAAATAACAAATGCACCTAAAATCTGTCCATAAATCCTTAGATTTTTTTTTCATTATCTCTGTATTAATGGCCAAGTTATGACCACTACAGTTTGTATGTAGGTTCTGAACCTGAAAGAACGTCTGCAGAAATTTATCACTGCCAACTCCTCATTCATTTTGCAAGCCTTGATACACCATTCACTTACTAGCTATAATGTCTTTGGACGTATGGCACAATCACCCATCAATGCATTGTTTTGTATGGCATAATACCAAGACATAGATTCTTAAGGTTCTGATGATACGTCATTTGGGCTCCTTCAATTTATTATGTCTCCAGCTCTCAGAAGGATTTAGTCTTGTATTATAAGTTCACTTAGGGCTTATCTAGACAAACAGTTAGTTTCTGGCAAAGCAGGGCATGAGTTTACCCCACCCTAGCCTGCCCACGTGGACCTTGCTGAAGCACATTAACATTTTGTTAACTTGTTCTGATTTAGGGATGCTAGTTTTGTATCCTTCCTTCTCAATCAGGTTTCACTCCATCCTTAGGCCTTGTCATTACTACTGTGGGCTGTCGACCTAAGTTACGTAACTTCAGCTACATGAGAAATCCACCAATTATTCATTTTGGTGGATTTAGCACATCTACACAGATGTGATAAATTGACCCCCGCCGGATCAATTGCTACTGGCCAATCTAGAGTGTTGTGAAGACATGCCCTTATAGTTGCGATCTATACTGTGTTTTTATTGCTTCACAAGTTCCTGCTCGTCACCAGTAGTTTGCTCCATCCATGCCAATGACATGTGGACATTGCCCAACCCTCAATGCAACTGGCATTGGGCTTGCAGAAAAACTCTATCCTTAACCAATCTAGACAGTATCTCCCATCCACTCAGTGAACCTCATAATCTGTGAAGTACAATTATTACAGATCTCTTTTATTAATGGATACTGATCTTAACTGTAATGAAATGTGATCTAATGGGGTAGGCTAATTAAAAGGATTTCACTAGGTCATGCTGAAATAAAAAAGCTATTGATAAGGAGAAATAAATCCTTGAATCTTAACTATTAATAAAGGTTTTTGTTGGAGTAACATAAATATACATTTCAAATCACGGAACTTCCTTGGAAGCCCAGATACCACAAATATACATTTTACATGTAAAAACGATGGCACTCTTAAAGCCTTACATTATAACAAATGACATTTAAATATATTTAAATTTATGTAAGAAAATGTTGCATCTATTTTAAAATTTCCCAGTATAAAAGCTCTTATGGCAAGATTTAATGTAGACCTAAATTTATACCTCAATATACACTGAAACAGACCTAAAACTACCTTTTGCACATCAACACTCCACTAAGAAGTAGATCACATCAGAATGGGCAACCCATATAACACAAGAGAATCTACTTTAAAAATACAGGAAAAAAACCTTTGACTGAACAACCCTAGTTGTCATTTACCACTCCATACTGGAACTCATACTCATCACTAAATAGTTACAAGCCATACTTTATGGGGATCATATCCTGAAAAAAAAATCCTTTCTGAAACCTCTTTTCTGGCCTTAAAGTCTCACCCAATTCACCATCGGAAGCAAGATTCCCACAGACCAGGACACCAACCCAAAGTAAAACCAGTCTCTCCCATAACAGATGCGAAGCAAAACTTGAAGACATATTTCCACTGCTATAATGATCAATACCACAACATATCTTTCAGGATTCGTGGTCTACACATGCCTACTACAACATATGGTATACTTCATCCAGTGCACCCAATGCCCCACTTACTACGTGAGTGAAACCAAACAATCACTACACTCTGAAATGAACTCACATAGAAAATAATAAAAGACAAAAATACCATATCACTCAGAGCAGAACACTTTACAAAATGATCATTCCATGTCTGTTATCTGTCTTCACCTTCAAAAGAAATCTGCACAAACTTAGCAAAAGATTAGCCTGGGAACAAATTCACTAGTCTGCCTGACACCAACCATAATTAACTGAATAAAGACACAATTTATGGCTCTCTACAACAATCTATAAGCCATGGATCCTTCTTTGTCCTACAACTGTAAAGGCATTAACTTCACACTTTCTTGCAAAATGTGTTATTCCTAGGGATGTAAAATCCCATTTAATTGGTTAACCGGTAAACGCATAGTTTAACAGGTTAACCGATTAAAGGGGAGGACAGGCAGAGGGGTTGCTCCAGCCCACCAGGAGTGCGCGCCCCCCCCCCCCCCAGCCGCCAGTCAATGGGCTGGAGCAGGCCTCTTCCCCTCCACCACCACCACAGACAAGGGCTGCTTGGGTGTCCTGGCTAGAGGAGCCCTAGCCTGTGGAACACTTTGTGCTGGAACTCACTGTGGCAGGCAGGGAGCTGTTCCAGTGCCCACTGGTTAACTGGTTAAACTTTCACATCCCTAGTTAATGCCTTATTTCTTTCACCTTTGTATTTAGCTATGGCATTCTAAGTTCTCCTCCTATACCAAAAGAGTTCTGTAAAAGCTTGTTTCAACAACAGAAGTTAGTATTACCTCTCCCACTGTGTGTCTCTAAATGTACAGAGGTTTACCAACTTATGAAGAATATAGTCTGTTAAAAAAAATCCTGCCCTGTTTAAGTATCTTGTCACTAGAGGGCCTCATTATCAAACATAGTATTGAATTACTATAAAACAATTTTAATAGTGTCCATTTAAGAGTTTGTAACATACAGCTACCACAACTTTACGCGTGCAAACAAATATCTAGGGATGCTAAAGCCTACTATTATTCTAAATAGGAAAGAAAGTATCTAGAATCTGAAAGGCATGTTCTCATGTACTAACAAATATTTTATGCATTTAAAAATGTTTTGGTAATATTTTCTAACCTATTTGTTTTTGTGTGTAATTACTTATCTGCTGAACAAACAGTGGATTACCCTACCTAAGGGAAAGCAACAGCTTTTCTCCCTTTTCTACACAACTACAAATGCCTTTCTATCATGTCACCTAGGCCTACAATCTCACTATTTACACGTCTTCCTCCCTTCTCCCCATCAAGTGTGTTACCAAACCTTGGGCTTTCGTTCAATATTTCCAAAATGCTGCTTAATCCCCACTGCTAAAAATTCTGACAACATTTAGGGCTTGTCTACAAATGAAAAGACAATTCAGAATAAAGTAGGGTGTGAATTTAAAGAGGATTCCTGATGAACTGTGTGGGGCAGTTCTAATTCAAGAAGAGTACCAATTTCCAAATTAGCTTATTCCCTTTTGGAAGTCAAGTAAGGAACCACAAAACTGAATGCTGAGGGCGCCCCCAGTCAGTGCCAGGCCTCCTCAATTTGCAAGGAGTAAGGGATATCCAAGGGATTTGCTCCATCAACCTCCTGCTGTGGAGACTGCGCCGAACTCAGCTTCAGGTACATCCACTTCAGCTATGTTATTTATGTAGATGGAGTTGCATGCCTTAAGCTGACCTTCCGGACTAGTATAGAGCTGGCCTAAGAGTGTCCACAGATAGGAATTAGCTATTCCTGATTAATCAGGATTAACTCCCTATTTAAACAAGCCTTTATCCTTTTCCCACCTTGTTTACTGCCACTATTTCATTTTTCCGACCTGCCTAAGTTCCACCTCACATTAATCTAGTTTATCCAAACATTTTATTATAAACATTTATCTTATTGCTATGATGTCAATACCCTTCTCAAGGGTGTCTCATTGTTTAGTCTCCTTCCATTTTTTCTCACGCTTATCTCCATCTTTAAAGTTCATGATTTTGCTCTTGCTTCTGAACTGTTAATTCTGCATTCTTTCTTGCTTTTATCTCCTCCCTTGTACCGCGCCCCCCCATGCCATGGAGAACCTCCTACCTACAGTGTACCATGTTGCTCCACTCTTCTTCAATTTGCCTCTAAGAAGCTGATTATTAAACTCTTTCGTCTCTGAGATGATGACGCTAGCCTCCACTCAGGCAGTTTCCCATATACCACTCCTATTCTTATCCAGGACATGCTCATATTTAACAAAACCAACAGATACACTAAAACTATGGATGTAAGCGACTAGTCAAATATCCGATAAGCATAAGCTTATCGGATATTCAACTAGTCCCTCCCCACCATCTCCACAGGGGGCAGGGGAGGCAGGAGGGAATTAGTTGATTCCCAGCTCACACCCAGTCCCAGAAGCTGCGCCTCTGCTTTTTAAATGTATTAAGAGCCTACTGGCTCTTAATACATTTAGAAGGCAGAGCTGCATTGGGGTTAGCTCCCTGCTGCGGCTCCCCCACTTATCAATTAGTCGATGCAAATTCCATCAACTAGTCCATTAGTTGATTAACTAAATTTAACACCCCTAACTAAAACTCCGCAAAGATTTTTCCTAGTTTCCCTGTTTTATCACCACTCTAATTTCCTGTGCTGATATCTGTATGTATTTTATTTGTTATTTAATATTCAAATTACAATCGTTCCCACCAACCCCAATCAGGATAGCCACCTCACTGCACTAATTTTTAAAAAAATTAGTGGAACCAGTCAACTGGAAATTCCATTCCAGAGGAAAGTTTATATTTCAGCATTTTAATTTGACCTGAATCAGGACAAAAATTAAAATATTGAAATTTTCACAGAATAAAAGGTTTCCAAAAATTGATTTTGAAATGTTGGAACATTTTGACCAATACAAAACACTACATTTGAGAATCAAAAGACTCAGTCTGCTGCTAGTTTGACTTTTTAACCATATTTGCCTGAGCTGCTGCAGTGCCTCTTAGGAGTTGTAGTTCAGGGACCTCATGTCCCCATTCTTCCCTTTAAATCCTGGCCAAAATATATCTTCTGTGATGGTGCTGTGGTCATTCAGCCAGAGGACAAACTGTGCTGCATAATGGGAGATGTAACCTTGCTAGGGAGCCCAATCAACAATGGAGACACACGGCATCTGAAATACAAACTCCTATAAAGCACTGCAGCAGCTTAGGCAAATGCAATTCAGTGTTGAACTGAACTAAAATGAAATGTTTTGATCTGGTTCACCAAATCAAATTATTTCCATGCAAGACAATTTGAACTCAACATAATATTTTTTGTCACTTTTGTCAAAATTTTATTTTCCCTGCAAAAAATTTTCATTTTGTGGAAACCACATTTTCCACAGAAGAAACACTGACAAAATTCCTGATCAGCTCTTAAAAGTTGATAGTAAATTTTTCTGGATAGGGACCTGGTCCTAATGCTGTAAAGTACATACAAACTTATGTCTCTATATAAAAATTAAAATGGCCACTTTTGTAATAAACGCTAATTTAAAATTAGAATAGTTCATTTTAAAAAATTAGGCTGAGTGTAAATACTTCCCTGATTTTAAATATATGGTCATCACATGAGTTTTGGGATATCAAAGTATATTTGCATATTTTAATATAAATATTCTATGTATATTTTGTCTGTACACACATGTATATTATACATACACAGAGCAAACTCAGTAAAATACTGTTGGGCTAGCAGTTATAAACTAACAGAGAAATTACATGAATTGATATTTCCATTTTGGAAGATGCAGTTTTATACCAAAGCCAACACATGGCCATTTATTTTTTTAAAAATCCCTAATACCAAAAATAAAAACAGAGACTCATAATATTTTGGGTAAATTACAAATACATTTCTGGAAGAGCTTTAACTTTGTTCATATTTTCAGAAGGAGCAAAGTTTAGGCAAAGGAACAAAAAATAGTTTCTTCACAAAAAACATGTTTAATTTAAAAAGTATGTGCTCTGCAGTTAAGTTTTTGTCATTAGTTAGCAAATTGTCAATGACTAATAATTTAGTAAGACTAGGATAAAAAGTGTGTGAAGTTCAAACATCTACTAGTATTTAGTGCCAGTTTATATTAGTTATTTTCTAGATATTAAATTGTTACCTGAATATAAAAACTACTGAAAAACATCAAAGTTTCTCCACTAAAACAGCACAGCAAATAAGATATAAAAAACATTTGATAGCATATTGCTCACTTAAAAAATATTAGAGAAAGTACACACAGACCACACCACTTGAAACAAACAAGAGTTGAAGCAGGCAAAACAGCTCCTTAACATTCTGGTATTTCTTCCTGCCGCTAAGACAGGCTGTCTAATGTTACTATGCACTTCAAATCATTTTGCATAGGTTTACCAATTGTAATAGCCATTTTAAAGCTCCCTCCTCCCCCCCCCCCCCAAATATGGTTTTAAGCCACACAGTGTAAAGAAAACCAATGGAGCTATTTCTGCCTGCCTACACTTCAGAACTCACCACATGTTCAACACTTTCTGGCAGCTATGCACAAAAAGATAAAGGGGGGGGAAAAAAGAGTCAGAACACTATATACCATGCAAAAGTCCTACAATTCTCACATATGACTTTTATTCAGTGTAGTGATTTATAAAAACAGCAAAACTTATCAAGCTGTTAGTTAACATGTTAAAATAAAAAATGGATTTCACTACTGTAAAAGCAAGCAATTTGTGTTTATGTTAACTAGCTAATGCAGTCAACATTGAGGATAACATATATTCTAATAATTATTTGAAGCCCACATAATTAAAGCTCAAAAACACTGAAGTAGTTTGCCACTTTCCAGTTGTAAGCAGATTTAGAACAAATCTAAATGACTGCATGTGTGTGCCAGGTTCTTTTAATAAGTAACTAGTTAAGTGAAATTCTAACTCAGTACTGGGGATCAAATCACTGGCTTTTAAAGTTTAACAGGTAAGAACGATACATACTTTGTTTCATCCATAACTTCTACTTCGGCAGGGGCTGTGATGGGAGCATTCGAACGGCCTGCGGTTGGGTCATCTGTGTTCAATTCTCCATTTGTTGAGCTTACAACCTGCAATTAACAAACGTATTTTAAGTTATGCAAGTGCACATGTAGGATTCTGAAAGTGAGTAATATACAGAAAAATCTGAATGAGCGTTATTAATATGCAGTGAAAGTTTTGTTATCCACCACACTGTTAACAGGAAAATTTTGTTAACTGGCATTTCCCCAAGCCTCAAAACCACTGCAGCTTCAGGTGCTGGCTCAAGTCATCAGCAGGCACCTCCTTCCCCCTCAGCCTGCCTCATAGCTGGATCTGCAGGTAGGGGGCAGGAGCAGAGCAATAAACTTTGTTATCTGGCATATTCAATTAAGTGACCAGCCCTAGCCCCCATGAGTGCCAGATAAAAAAAGCTTTCACTGTATTACCATTTTATATGCCACCATGACCACTTTTCTAATACAATTTACTACGTTTGCTCCATGCACTCACCCTCCTGCTTCTATAAGAAAAGCTCTCTATAAAACTGACTCCTTAAAGATGGCAGACTGAGGATGTGTCTACACTAGCACTTTTGTGGGCAAAACTTCTGTCGATCAGGGTGTGAACCCCCCTCCCCCACTTCCCACCATAAGTTTCACTGACAAAAGTGTGGATAGTGCGCTCTCGGGGGGGTGGGGGGGGGGGGAGGTGGTCTCCTGCTGGCATGGCTACTACTGCTGGTTGGGGTTGGCTTAATTATGCCAGCAAGAAGGATCTCTCCTGGTGGCATAGAGCAGCTATGCAGGAGACCGTAGGAAGATAAAGCTGTGCCACTGTAAGGTCATAGTGCAGACATATCCTAAGTGCAGCACCACAGTATTTAGAACTGACAGCCCTAGATCCTCAGCTTTCTTTGATACAGGCACTAAGACAAAGCAAGAACATACTAGCTATTTGGCAAGAACAGAAGGTGAGAATAGAGAGCCATGACTTTACTGACTTCCAACAACTAAGTAGTATGCAGTATACATAGGAGTGGGAGAGGAGGCATCCATGGCACCTGCCAATTTTCATATGACTTCAGAAGCTTCCTAGAATGTCACCTTCCCTATTGACCTGCTGATCTCCAGGACTCCAGGTCAAAGAAGGCCAGGGTGCACTGACAATGCTGTGGCTGTTCCCTTCTGATCAGCACTCCCCAAGTGATAGAGAGACTGTCAGCTGCAAAGCCCCAAGTATTTGCTCTCAAGTGTCTTTACAGACAGGAACATTAATAGCCATGCTCCAAACAGATCTCTCTTAACTTCTCTACCCATCTCCTCCCAAATTCCTTCCCAACTTCCCAGGACATTCTGGTTCTCTCAGGGCCCTTGGCTTGCTGTTTAGCAAACTACTATCTATTAATGCTCACTCACTTCTCTTCACCTCCACCAAGGCAAATGATGCTATTCCAGAGCCTTCTCCCTTATTTTATTTTGGGCAGTTTGCTGAATGAAGGCAGGTGAAGATAGAGTGCCTCTCAGATTAGGGGAGCCAATCCTTTAAGGCAAAGGGCAGATCCACTAGCCTGGTGCAGAAAAGTTGTATCTGCAGGATGACAATTCAAAATCTGATAATGTGATGGCAGAAGCCTATAGGACATAGATGTGAAACTCAGCGCCTAGAACAACAGGTATGATGACACTAAATGGGACAGATATGGCTCACTGGCAGCATCAACAATATGATTAGGGAACAAGGAACATGTCCCAAGAGCTTCTATTTCAGAAGATTGACCTCTTGTGATTAAGGGTTATGTAGGAGACAGAAGAGAAGTTAAAAAAAAAAAAATCACTCCTATCATGCCATTTACTGGATTCTCTCAAGTTCTATTAATGTAGCTACTGTGGAATTAATTATAGGCAGTGCTTATAGTACTGCCTACTAAGGTGGCCCCACACTTCCCACAATAAAACCCGGTTTTTAATTTCTTGTAACTTTGCCAATCTTTAACCGTCTGGGTTGAAATTTAATGTGCCAGGTATCTGCTAAAGGCTTTTTTCTTTTTAATGTTTCAGATAAAATGGGTCAGCTACTTCCAAGAATAAGATTGGGGTGGGGAAATACATTGGTTTTGCAAATATTAAAAAAAATGACCACATTTTCTTTGAGAAACTCTAGCAAGCCTGTGTGTTGCAACAAGAAACTCAAATTTCCCAGGGTGGCAATTTTTGTGGAAGAGTTGCGTATTTTACCTCCATGAAAATCCATCCAATTCTGGACAAGATAAAGCCTCAGAAAAATCTCAGATGCATACGCTCAGTAGAGTCTTGTAACAATACAGCTAAATTCTCCAAAGATTCCATTGTCACTGAACATGCTGTGACCCAGGGCTACAGAGCTAAAAAGGACTTTTCCTGCAAGTGCTGCTACCAGGAGCAGCAAGCTAGTGTGAGCCCTGGAAAGTGAAAACAAATAGATTCTCCTGTGCTCTAAATATTTGCACTGCTGCACCTAGGAAGCACTGAGAAGGAAGTCACATGACTGGAATTCCAAATCTGCCAAGAGTCAGACATGAGAAGAGAGTTGAACAGATTGAGACATGAGCTTGGGGGGGGGGGGGGGGAGGGTGGACAATATAGAAAGTAGTGGCAGAAAGTATTGGCAGGATTTAGAGTCTGTCTTGAAGGGAATGAAACTGGGACTGGGTAAAAAGGAGATAACAGTATGCCCCTACCTCACAAGGGTGCTATGAGGGTAAATACATCTCAGACACAATACTGAAGAAGGCCAATAAGTAGCTCCAGCACTACACAGACTGGGAGACAGGACATCAAATCTTATGTGCAGCTGGGATGAGCAGGAGAATGGGATGACTGGAAGATTTTGGGGGGCAAAATCAACTGGATGAGGAAATGGTGGGGGATTTGTGCTAGCTGGGCACGACGACATGGGGATAAAGAGCCTGATGAACCATCACTAAGATATGAACATATAAGAGGGACAGGTACCAGCAAATTTCTACACTTCAGGTAACCAGTGGAATTAGAACAGTTCTTCAAATACATAAATGGGCAGTTAATTGTGACTATGGGAGAGCAGGTATTCTCACATTCCAACTTTCACTCTGTGGCCTGTCCCTTTTTTCTTGCAGGAAACCTTAGATCCAAACTCTATAGTTCTATCAGCATAAGAAATGGGGAGGATTTAACCAGAAGCTATCGCTCCACATGGGACAACACGTTCCTCATCATTTGGGAAGCTTACAGGCCCATGCAGTATGTTTGTTCCATTGCTGAATGACTATTATTCTAAGGAGCTATCTTCCTCCTGGCTTTCAGGATGAGAAAGCTGGCTGCAGTGAATGAAGGATCTTGCCAGGTGGCCTGCACCGAAGCGTGTGTGTACTGGCAGACATCCTACTGATCAGGGATTTATGTCTGGAATGGATGCAGTTCGAGTTTCCCCTATGGTTCTCAAAGAAAGCGCAAAAGAGTATTCAGGTGAGCCCAAAACTCCTTCGTCAAAGTTTAGTTTTTCTTTACTGAGCATGGGATTTCCCCTTTACTCAGTACCAACTGCTTGTCATCCTGAGTCTAGAGAAATGGTTCTTGATATTTTCCATATTTTGACTTCATGCTACAACAGAAGAGAGTTACAGAACCTCCCTTCTACCTAGCCATAAAGGAAGAAAGAAAGGAGTGTTGACCAAGGTAGAGAACACATTCACAAGAATTCTTAATGATGATGGAGCTTCCACTAACATATCCATCCCTTCTACCCTGGAATCAACTTATCAAATGTCACTGCCTGATGCCTGAAAGCAGCTTTCTAGGTGGTTGGCAAGTGGTATTCAGTTTGCTTCCACTTGTACATACAACTTTTCAATAGACTATGCACTCACATATTTAGCCTTCCTTCTGTTTTCTTGGAATGGGACTCAGCTGACTTGTGATTTGGTCACCTGGGAAATACGATAGGGTTATGTATGGCGATTAGCTCCTGCCCCTCATCCACAACATGTAACAAACACAAATGGCTACATGTAATCATCCTACTTGGGGGAAATTATGTAATGTCAGAAACTAATGCAGATTTGTTGGCTAAGGTAACCTGGCTATGTAAAGAACTCTAGCAGATGTTCCCAAGACCAGCCAGGTTTAGTCTGATCTCTGTCAGGGTGGTCAGACACTGGAATAAATTGCCTAGGGTGGTTGTGGAATCTCCATCTCTGGAGATATTTAAGAGTAGGTTAGATAAATGTCTACCAGGGATGGTCTAGACAGTACTGGGTCCTGCCATGAGGGCAGGGGACTGGACTTGACCTCTCGAGGTCCCTTCCAGTCCTAGTATTCTATGATTCTATACTGCATGGGCATCCACACAGCTCTTGCACCTTTTCCATGACTGCATAGATATGGAAAGACAGCAACCAAAACAAGAATATGAATGTCTGAAAAACTAATTACTTAATTATTTCCACAGCAGCAATCACTATATAGCATGTTTGATGTTCAAGAGCCAATATCAAGCATCCCATGTATATATCTAGAGATTGAAGGGTGATGGAAAATACTACTATATTTACTCATTAGGGCATTCCCGTACTTTTTCATTCTTTTACACCAGTGGTGGGCAAAAGCCACTCAGCGGGTTTAATTCGGCCCGGCTAGGGGGCTGTTCCAGGCCCTGCGCCCTAGCACGTTGCCTGGGTGCCGGAGCCATGCGAGCCCTTTCAACTGCTTCTATTTAAAGGGCTTGCGCCTTCCCCATGGCTGGCAGACAATAGCCAGAGGGAACATGCGAGCCCTTTAAATAGAAGCAGTTGAAAGGGCTCGCGTATCCCCAGCTCCCAGGCAACACGCTAGCAGCGAGGCTAGGAGCAGCGAGCCCTTTAAATAGCAGGAATTGAAAGGGCTTGCAGCTCCCGTCTCTGGCTAACATGATGCCTGGGAGCTGCAAGGGAGGCACGAGCCCTTTCAACTCCTGCTATTTAAAGGCTCTGCCCCTTCTGTTCGAGGCCCCGCCCTTTCTGGGGTGGCCCGCAACCACTTCAAAAATTTTGAAGTAGCCCCTGTTCAAAAATTATTGCTTACCCGTTTTACGCACATCAATATCTTATATGGCAACAAATTTGTAAGCTTTAACTGCATACTACGTGGGCCAAGAATGCAGCTAACACAGAAGTTGGATACAATTTTGAAAAAGGGAAATTCTGGTTTGATTTAGTCAAATGACTCTCTCCAAAGAAAGTTATCAGTCTAGAATCTGGGCTGCTATTCCTCATTACATTGTTATGGTCTGCTCCGCTCCTACTTAGGGTATGTTGACACTTGCTGGTAGATCAGCACTGCTGCAACTGATGCAACAAGTGTAGATTAGCTTGTCTTCACCAGACTCGCTAAAATTATCAATCTGTGTACTTAACCTCCTCAGGAAGCATTAGGGAAGTCAATGGGAAGTGGTATCCTGTTGATGAAGTGCATTTAGCCACCACGATAAGTGGATCTAGCAATGTCTACTTCAGTTCCATCATTCACGTAACTAAAGTTGCGTTAAGTTACATTGACTTACCATGATAGTGTAGACTAGCTCTTAGTTATCCAACAGCAGCTTTTAGGCTTCTCAAAGCTTCTTGAGTTTCAATACTAACTCAAAAACCTAAATACTCAAATCAACCACCATATAAAAACTACAGGTATATTATAGGAAGATATGGTAATGACACCTGAAGTTGTCTAACATTTTTTATTATAAATAGTTGCTAACAATTTTCAAACCTTTAAACATTTGGGACAAAATTTCACCTGCTTTGGAATTTCAAAGATTTTTGGTTTTCTTTCTTCTTTAGGTTCACCAAGACTTTCATAAGACCCCAGGGGCCGGTAAGAGCAATAGGTGTGGCAGAGCCCACCCATTCCTACCTACTAATTTTGCAACTGAAAATAACTCATGATTGAATAGGTAACAAAACAAAAGTAGTACTAACCTACCTAGGGACTAGAGGCTTGCAAGACAGAGAGACTAAGTTTAAACGGCAACACAGATGACAAGAAGGAACTGAAGGAAGGGTTGTGTCAGGGAAGTGTTATGTAAAGGCTGCTATAGTGGTACCAATCCAGGGGGCCCTGCAGCCAACTCAACTGGAGCTACTAGGGGAAATGTTTCTGATGCTTGTGCACGTGATGAACACTTGCCTGACTGGAATCAATGTGAACAAGCACTTGAACTACTGTTAGGGTAAGAAATTGCAGATAACAAGTTTGAGAATATTAAGCTTAGCTGGCGTGTTTTATTTTTCTGGGTAACTTACTTTGATCTGTCTGTGATCACTTTGATTCATTTAAATCCTAGTACTTATACCTAATAAAATCACTTTTGGTTATTAAAAGATCCAGTGTAAATTACTGTTGCCTGGGGGTAAACAATAGCTCTGCTTATCTCTCTTTCACTGATAAAGGGAGCAAACAACATATGAGATTGCTGTTAAAAAAATTTTATGCAGAGTAAGACAGATTTATCTGGGGTTCTGGTCCCATTGGGGCTCTGTACTTGGGAGCTGTGTCAAGTTCCTGCGACAGCCTTCCCGTAGCTGAGCTGCTCGCAGTGTCTGTATTGCTCTGTGGTGGGCTGTTACCCCAACTCTTAGCCTTTGCTGGGTGAGAGCAGAAACCCTGGCCTAACAGGATAGTGTAGCCTACTACTTATCTGCCTTATTTCGGCCTACTAAAATGATATTCGCTTTGTTTCAGTTAATTAATTGCTTTATTATTTCATTTTTTTTCTTTCTATAGATTTAAATATGTGGGTAATGCAAGGGACCTACAGAATTCATTTTCTGTGTGATGGCTTAAAGCAGCAGATAATCAGTGAAATACTTGTTTGTGATTTCCATAAAGGGGTAAAGCAAGAGTTTGTGGTTGGCGCAGGAGTTTATTTTTCGAATCCTGCCCGGAATTTAATGTACAAATCTGCTAATATAGCAGTAACGGTAATTTCAAACTTCCTGCGCAATCACAACAGATGGTGGCCCTAGACCGCAACCTCCCGCGCTTTCTTTGTGGTTCCAGGAAATTATCCAAGAAAACATCAGTCGCTCGTAATAAATACTCATAAGACACCCGAAGATTTCTTCCAATCAAATATGGTACCCTCAGAAATCTTAGGGTGCGAGGCTGTCACGTTACTGGATTTTAAGGGGAGCAGCCAGATTACTGCTGAATCCGTGGGGGGGGGGGGGGGGGATATTTGCCCCAAGGTGTATACAAAGGGGGCCATGTGAGGTGTCACATGAAAGCTTCTGTTCTACTGGTTCCGTATATGCTATTCATGTACTTGTATAATATATGTATTTGGCGTTTTAAACATGTACTCTGTATGAATGCTGGAAAACTATCTGTGGCTGAGCAATGGGTAAAGAATACTCAGCCAATGGTTATGCCAGCGTTTCTCAAACTGTGGGTCACGACCCCCAGGGGGGTTGCGCCCAAGTTACAGGGGGGTCACAGCTGGATCAGGTTTTTTTCTTTAAAAAAAAAATTGTCTCCCCGCGGGCTCTGTCCGGTAAAAAAAACCCATGAAATACCGGATAGAAGCCCGGCGGGGACAATTTCCCCCTGCCGCGTCTGGCAGGGGCAGGGGAGTGAGGAGCGCCACAGTCTCTAGTGAAGGGGGGGCAGTTGCCAGGCGCCAGAGCGCGTGCTGCTCTGGCCGTTAACAGCAGAGACTGGCAGCTGGCCACGTGATGCCTCCCCTACACGCTGTGAGCTGGGGCAGCCAGGCCGGGCTTCAGGAGCAGCCACTTTCAAAGTAAGAGTTGCAGGGCGGAGGTGGGGGGTGTGGAAGAGGGGAGAGATTAGATTGGAGCAGGCTCCCCGGATGCTGAGGATGCCTGCCTCAGGGGGAGGGGGGAGTGCTAGGGGGACCTGCCTCAGGGGGAGGGAGGTACACTGGGATGGGGGGGATGCTGGGGGGCCTGGGTGCAGTCCCAAACTGGACAAAGTGGTGCAACTTTTGCCTAACAAATTTAGCTCCCACCCCCCCTTTTTTTTTGCTTAACAACTTTGGTGAGGGTGGGGGGGGGCAGTCACACAAATTTGTTTAGCATTTTAGGGGGTCACGGTATCAAAGTTTGAGAACCCCTGGGTTATGCTAATTAGCAAGGGGACAATGAGGCTCTAGGTGCCAATACACACCTCAGGAATGCGACTGATGCCTGCAGACCAGCCAGAATAATGGTTGCTGACTTGGGACACAAGGATAGGTCAATGGACCATGTGACCTGCAGTAACCTGCTCAGGCCAGGAAGATGCCAGAGGAGGTATGTAAGTGCCATGTGGCACCCTCCATCTTGTCTTTAGCTCAGCTCTTGATCCCAGAGGCAGCATTGCAGGGAACCATGAGCCAGAAAGAACTGTGGACCGGTCCTGACATAGGATGTACACCAAAGACTTTTAAGCCAGCAGTTATAACATCTCTGCTACAAGTCTGTATCGAGAACTGGGTGATTCGATGCATGTAATGTATTATCCTTTAACAACCTTACTCTCATGCTTTTCTTTCTTTTAGTAATAAACCCTTAGATTTTAGATTCTAAAGGAGTGGCTCAGCATGATCTTGTGGGTAAGATCCAGAATGTAAATTGATTGGGATCTGTGGCTGGTTTCTTGGGACCGGAAGAACCCGTTTGGGGTAAGTGAGATTGGGTTCTATAACCCCTCACATGTATGTTAGGCACGGGGCTGACTGGGACACAGGGAGAGCTGGGGTATCAGAGGGGTTTTGCTCGTGAAGCTTCTGGCTGGCCAGGCTGGCAGCTGAAGTGCTCTGTGTGACTGCTATGTGGCCTATTTGGGAAGGGCCTCCAGTCAAGGGCTGTAAGCAGCCCCGAATTTGAACAATCCACCCTGAGCGGACACCCTCAGCTGTGCCCAGATCCGGCCCGGTCCATCACAAAGGCCCAGTTATGGAAAAGGGGTGGTGTAACCAGTACATCTTGGTGCCAAAAAAGGTATTTAGGCCTAGGGATTTTGGGAGATCAGGGCTGCTGGACCAGCATCGCTGAAGAGCAGTCCACTCCTGAGCGTTACCTTGTCAGGTCAGAGAAACTGAATACTTATATCTATTTCTTTCGATAGCTGCTTCTTCATTTTCCTAATTTTGCTTAAGTCTGCTTTTAGGAATCTTACTAACACTTGCTCCCAGGTCTTCCAGGGGAAAGGAAGCCACCCTTCTCCCTCTAACCTTGGGGTCCTTGTGTGTAGGAATTATTATTATTACTCTTTGTACATTAGGTAAGTTTTAATTTGATTGTGTTAAATGACATCTTGGGAAGGAATTCAAGTGATTTGTGTCCTTGCCACTGTTTTTGTTGTGGTAAGCATTTTGGTGGTTTCTTTAGCAATAAAGCTGTTTTCTATTTCATTCCGAGTTAAAGTGTGGTTGTTGTCCATCACCTACCAACCCTCAAGAGAGGGAACCTTGTGGTTCCACTGAACTATAAACTGGGATAGAGAACAAACCTAGATCTTTTCGGCGAGCCTTACCCATGAAGAAGTTACTCACCTTCATGCAGTAATGATTGTTCTTCGAGATGGGTCCCCATGGGTGCTCCATTCATGGTGTCGGGCTCATGCCGGTGCCGCAGCTCGAAGGCTTTGCATAGCTGTATTCAGCCGGGTTGCGCATGTGCAGTACGCGCCGTTCGCGCCTTTGATCTTCGCACGCACCCGGCTTACCTGTCAGTTCCTCTCACCGTTCAGTATCTGTAAGGATACAAAAAGAAACAACTCCGGAACGGGGAGGAAGGGTGGGACGTGGAGCACCCACGGGAACCCATCTCGGAGAACCATCGTTACTGCACAAAGGTGAGTAACTTCTTCTCCAAGTGGTCCCCGTGGGTGCTCCACTCATGGTGACTTCGTAGCAGTACTCGCGTTGCGTTCCTGGAGTTCAGGCTTGTCAATGACCAAAAGTACTGCTGAGATCACCAAGGACTCGGGCATCCACCACCGCACTGTTGCGTAGTGGTTCATAAAGGTCAAGCCTGAGGACCATGTGGCTGCCCTGCAGATTCCCTACAGTGAGACTCCTCTAACAAATGCCGTGGATGTTGCCACTGCCCTGGTGGAGTGTGCCCTAGGTAGAGTCTGAAGGAGCTTTTTGCAGATCGAGTGACACACGGTGATGCAAGAGACTATGACGTTGGACAGACGCTGGGAAGACAATGGATTGCCCTTGGAGCGGTCCACTATGGATACTATTAGGTGGTCGGTCTTGCGCCAGATCCGTGTTCTGTCTATATAGAATGCTATAGCTTGACGTACATTGGAGGGTATAGAGTAGCAAGTCTCGAGTAGAGGCATGCGGCTTCGGGTAAAATGACGGGTTCGTTGACATGAAACTGTGTCACGACTTTAGGGATAAAGGCTGGATGGGTACGCAACAGGGACATCCTGTGAAGGAATGGATACCACAGTTGTCTTGCCCAGGCTGGTGCTAGTAGTATGACCCGGGCTGAATCCTCTTTGATTTTCTGGATTACTCTCGAAATAAGTACCGTTGGTGGGAATGCATAGATCAGAGGCACTTCCCAACAGATTAACAATGCATCTTCAAGGAAGCCTTTGCCCATGCCTCCTCTGGAGCAGTAAAGGTGTCACTTCTTGTTCCCGTAGGTTGCGAAGAGGTCTATTTGCGGCGATCCCCAAGCTCATAAGATGTTGTCCAGCACATCGGGGCGAATTTCCCACTCGTGATCCTGAGGGAAAAATCTGCTGAGAGCATCCACCATGACGTTGCTCGTGCCTGGTAGGTAGGATGCTACCAGAGTGATGCAGTTTCGTACGCACCAGTTCCATAAGCGGACTGCCTGTGCGCAGAGTAGCCGGGATCATGCTCCACCTTGTCGACTGATATAATACATAGCTGCTATGTTGTCCGTAAGCACTTGGACGGTCATACCAATAATGTGCGTGCGAAAATGCTTGCACGCAAGGAATACCACTTTTAGTTCTAGCAGGTTGATATGGGAAACTGCCTCTGCTGCAGACCATCTGCCTTGCACGGAATGCCATTGATGTGTGCCCCCCAGCCCAAAAGGGAGGCGTCCGTAGTCAGCCCGGCCGATGGTTGTTGGCATTTGAATGGGACCCCTGCTAGCAGATGTTTGGGGTTCAACCACCAACCCAGGGATCTGTGGACTAAAGCAGTTGGGATTATCACCTTGTGCATGAAGTGTTTCATTGGAGTATACACCGATGCCAGCCAGTGCTGTAGACAGCGAAAGTGAAGTCTCATATGTTGAACCACGAAGGTGGTGGCTGCCATATGCCCCATGAGGCGGAGACAGGTAAGTACAGTGACTGTAGGGTCGTGGATGATTACCGTGGCCAGCTCTTGTATAATTTGAAAGTGCTCGAGATAAGTACGCACGGGCCGTGGTGGAATCTAGACGTGCACCTATGAAATTTATACTCTGCATAGGATCTGGAGACAACTTGTGCTCGTTGATTATGAACCTAAGCAATAGAAATGTTTGCCTGGTTACTGTAACGATGTGTAGTACCTCTTGTCTCGACTTGCCTTTTATAAGGCAGTCGTCTAGATGCAGAAACATGATCACGTCCCTGCACCGTAGGTGAGCAGCTACTACTGCCGGGGTTTTTGAAAACACCCTGGGAGCCGATGGGAGTCCAAATGGTAGCACTTGGTATTGGAAATGATTATTCCCGATGGTGAAACGGAGAAAACGTCTGTGAGCTGGATGTATTGCTATGTGAAAATACGCATCTTGCAAGTCGAGGGCTGCAAACCAATTGTCATTCTCTGGTGACGGTATTATTTTGGAAAGGGTCACCATCTTGAACCTTTGGCAGCGGAAGTATTTGTTCAGCTTCTTGAGGTCGAGGATAGGCCTCCATCCTCCGGTCTTCTTCTCGGTGAGAAAATACCGTGAATAGAATCCCCTTCCTCTGAACTGAGGAGGAACGGGCTCTATGGATCCTATGGAGAGCAGACGCTGGGCCTCTTCCTTCAACAGGGTCTCATGAGATGGGTCCCTGAAGAGGGGCTGGGTTGGTGGATTTGTGGGTGGTATGGTGGTGAAGGGGATGGTGAGCCCAGATATCACAAGCTGTAATACCCAACAGTCCGATGTAATCGCCGCCCACTGATCTTGAAAAGGTCGAAGTCGATGGTGGAAAAAGGTGAGTGACTTCTTGTTCTGTCACCGTAAGGACTTGTTGCATGCCCTCAACCGAACCATCAAACTTGCTGCTTGGAGTTTTGTTAATTGCCCGTACGGGATGGTTGAGGTCGTCTATGTTGCGGGCATTGTTTTGCATGCAATTGGTGTATGGGTCGCTGCTGCTGCTGTTGTCTTTGATAGGGGTAATCATACCATCTCTGGTACGGGTAGTATCTCTTGCATCAAAAGGGGGGCATATACATCCCCAGGGTGCAGAGCGTAGATTGGGAATCTTTTCCGGAGCGGAGGACCTCATCCATCTTTTCTGCGAATAACTTGTTTTTGTCAAAGGGGAGGTCTTTCACTTTTGTGTGAAACTCCTTTGGAACCGCTGCGGAAGTAAGCCAAGATGAGTGCCTCATCGCTATTGCAGTTGCAGTCGCAGTCGTGTGGGCTGCTTTGTCCGCCACATCTAGTGAGATCTGCAAACTCGCTCTTGCCGCCGCAAAACCCTCCTGCACTAGGGAATTTAAGAAGGGACGCTTGCTTTCTGGCAGGTATTGAAGAAGCTGTGCTATCACATATATAGTAGCCCAATGTCTGTGACTCTTTAACACTGGCTGTTCCCTCTGGGTGGTGCTGTTGCCTCCCGCCGTGGTGCTCGGCTTACTTCTGTGCCACTCAGCCGGGCCGCCGCATGGGAGCAAGCAGCGCAAGCAGCACAGGGAGTGTGGGGCCCAAATGGCCGCATGGGGAGCGCGGACCCCAAACAGCCGCTTGCTCCCGCATGGCAGCCTGGCTAAGCGGCGCAGAAGTCAGCCGAGCACCACAGCGGGAGGCGAAGGGGAGCGGGGCGGTGACGTACACGCCCATGGGGCGCGGCCTGGACGAGCGTGCATCCCCGACGGAGACAGAGGAGAGCGGAGAGAGAGTGAGAGGCAGGAGGGGGAAAAAGAGAAAGAGACGGAGAGAGAGGCGGAAGGCGGAGGAGAGCTGAAAGAGAGAGGGGGAGGCAGTAGGAGGAGGGGAGAGAGAGAGAAAGAGAGAGAGAGACCGGAGGCTCAGGAGAGAAGACGGACGTGGAGGAGAGACCTGAAAATCCCATCTTATGACGGGCTAATTGGCTAGTCTTTTCACAACTGTCAAAGTTGTGATTCGATAACAAGGTGGCATAATTAGAAATACATAGGAGCAGGGTTACCGAGGAGTATACTTTCCTGCTGAATATGTCTAGCTTTTTGACATCTGGTGTTGTCTTATACTGCGGTGTTTTGGCCCGCTGTTGTGCAGCGTCTACCACCAGCGTATCCGGCTGTGGGTGGTTAACGAGGAATTCTAGATTCTTGGAAGGGACAAAATATTTCTTGTCCACTCTCCTGCAGTTGGTGGCACTGAAGCTGGTGTCTGCCAGATGATGTCTGCCGCTTCCATAATGGCTTCATCAATAGGGATGGCAACTTTCACGCTCTGCCTTGGGTGCAAATTTTTCAGCAGCTGATGCTATTTCGTTTGTGCTTCTGTTTGCTGGATTTCCTGGGACTGGGCCACATGCTTGAAGAGGTCCTGGAACTGTTTGAAGTCGTCTGGAGGAAAACCGCCTCATCCGGCGAAGAGGATGAATGGTCAGGAATTGGACTTTCAGTCTGCTGGTCCTCCGCTTCTGGCAACTGTCCATCTTCCAAGTCCGACTTGTGTTGTGACACCCGGGCTGCATGTTGGAGAAGTCAGGTGATGACTATGGTGTTGCTGTGGCGGAGAGTGCCCTGCTGTCGGTCGGTTGTTGTGAGGGTTGTTGGTACACACGGTGATGGGAGTGTGAACACGACTAGTATGGAGAACCATGGCGATGATGGTAATATCGATCCAATGGGTGAGGCGACGAACACCTGGATGACCTACAACTATTACGTTGCTTCTTGTAGCTGGCATGCGGAGAATGGTGATAGCGTGGTGACCATCTATATGGTGGAGAGTAGGATCGGTGCCTGTAGTAGTCGCTGTAGCCCAAGTGCTCATATGGGGAATAGCATCTGCGATAGGACTGCTGTCTCGGGCTGTGGTGCAGGTAGGTATGGTGCAGAGGTGACGCATAAATTGGAGGAGAAGCGGAAGGACCTGGTGAAAATCTTGGAGAAGGTGAATGGGGTGTCCCCTGTCTCCGCGTTTTAACAGATGCCTTCACCGGAGGCTCTGCTTGTATCAATGCCGGCTCCAGCTCCTGCTCCGGTGCTGGTGTTTGTGTGAGTTGCAGCACCGCTGTATTTGCCAGTGCCGGGGCTGTTTGTAACACGGGAGTACCACGCGGCACTGGCAACAGTGCTTGCTGTGTTGCCAGTGCCGGGAGAGTTCCCTCTGGTGCCGCTGCCGTCCGCACGGGTAGCTGCTGCGCCACTTGCGGAGTTGAACGGAGCGGTGCTGACACCCTTGTAGTGCAGGCGCCGCTTGTCGGCACCGAGGCTGCTTTCGGCGCCGAAGAGGCTCTTTCGGACGCCGCATCCTTCTTCACTTTTGTCCCTGACCCAGGTACTGAGGGTCGCAGGACAGAGCCAGAGGACCCTGGCTTATCTCCCATCATCCTCTCAGGAGGGAGCAATCTGGCAGGGGAGATCTTTTTTCTTTTATCTGCCAGCGGTTCAGGGGAAGAGACCCTTCTCTTCTGGGTCCCCCCAAGTTGTCCAGCATTCAAAGTATTGGGGTCCTGTGCCTTGTCCAGAAGGAGCATCTGGAGGCACATTTCCCTGTCTCGGCAAGTGCGGGCTGTCATTTTTGAGCAGTGCCCACATTTTTGGGGAACATGGTTTCCCCCTAAACAGTGTATACATGCTGAATGCCCATCCGGAACTGGCATGGGCTCACTGCACTTTTTAAAACCTGGAGATCCAGGCATGACTGGGTTAAAGTTTTTCTGTTAAATTCCCCAAGGCTAAGCTGTTAGTCAGTGACAGCGGGGAGTGGTGGGAAGCCGGCAGCTTCAAGGAAGTGCTAACAAATGTCTTTTCTTCTTTTTTTTGTAGATAAGAGAAGAACAGTGAAGAAACGGGCTAACTATTTACCATTAACTAATTACAGATCCCTTGAGGGGAAGGAGAATTACTGAAGGGGGTGAGAGAATTGAAGCTCAGTCTGTGGCTAGGGACAGTTAAAAGGAACTGACAGGTAAGCCGGGTGCCTGCGAAGACCAAAGGCGCGAAAGGTGCATGCTGCACACCGTGCATGCGCGACTCGGCTGAACACAGCTATGCAAAGCCTCCAAGCTGCGGCGCCGGGACGAGACTGACACCATGAGTGGAGCACCCACGTGGACCACTTGAAGAACCACCAAATTTTACTAGACTCCTTCCCAGGCTACAATAGGATGGTGGTGAGGCATCCCAGAAAGCAGGTAGGGGGGCTCAGTGGTATCATCAACCCATCAGGTCAGAGTCTCAAGTGGATCTCTGTGACCTAACCCATGACAACAAGGTGCCACTCTAAAAACTTTTAAGCAAAGTAAACTGTCATGGGATAGTAAGGAAGGTCCTCTCATGGATTGGTAACTTGGAAAACAAAGTTAGGAATAAATGGTCAGCTTTTAGAATGGAGAGATCTAAGTAGGGGGCCTCCATGGATCAGTACTGGGACAAGTGCACTTCAACATATTAACCAATCATCTGGAAAAAGAGAGGTGTCAAAGTTGAAGATGATACAACATTAGTCAAGATAGTTAAGTCCAAATGAGACTGAAAGAGTCAGAGATCTTGAAAAACTCGGCAACAAATTGTCAGATGTATCAATGCTGATAAATGCAAAGTGATGCACCTTAGAAAATATAATGCCAGCTATACACACAAAATGATGGGGTCTAAATTAGTTATTACCACTCAAAGAGAGACCTTGGAGCCTTTGTGGTTAGTTCTGTGAAAACACCCACTCAATGTACAGCTGCAGTTAAAAAAAAGTGCTAACAATGTAAGAAGTCATAAGGAAAGGGATCAACAACAAGGCAGAAAATAGCCCGTGCCACTAAATAAATCCACAGTATGCCTACAGAGGGAATAAGGCACACAGTTCTGCTCATCTCATCTCAAAAAGATGGATCAGAAATGGAAAAGGCACAGAGGTGGTCAACAAACAAATGGTATGGAACAGCTTACATATGAAGAAAATTTAAAAGACTAGGACTATTCAGATTGGAAACAAGGTAACTAAAGGTGAGATGATATAAGTCTACAAAATCATGGTGTAAAGAAAGTGAGATGTTATTTACCCGTTTCACAAAAACAGAAGAACCATGACATGGCCCAATGAAAGTGATAGGCAGCAGGTTTAAAACAAACAGAAAGTAGTACTTCACATAAGCTCAGTCAATCTGTGGAATTTATTTCCAGAGGATGTTGTGAAGGCCAAAATTAAAACTGGATTAAAAAAAATTCAATAAACAAATGCAGGAGGATAGGTTCATCAGTCGCTGCCAGATGCTGGGATGACAGGGAATGGATCACTTGATTATTTCCTATTGTGTTAATTCTCTTTAAAGCATCAGAAACTGAACACTGTCAGGAGACAGGATATGGACTAAAAGGACCATTGGTTTGATGCAGAATGGCCACTTTTATGTTCTTACATGTAATGAAATTCCAGCAGTAAGTAATAGGTCTTTTGGCTAACTGGACGCAATAATGAATGATTAACAAAAAAAATTATGAACATCTTAATAAGGTCTATACAAGTGCACAAAGTGTTAGTAATACAAGAAGAGAAGGAAACAATCAGTTATTCAGCTGACATTTTCGGGAACTGAGACAAACTTTTTGGAAGCAAGGACATAGGAGGTTAAATAATGAATAGAAGCAATATACAGTAGGTTCCTTTCTACTAATGAAGTTATAAAAACTACAAAAACAGACTGTCAGAGAGTCAGCCTTTCACATACTGCACATTTAGACTAATGGACGAATGACACGATTATTTCAGAGAAGTGAAGGATTTCCTACCATCGTTCAAACTGCTACCTGTCTAATGTAAGGAGAAGTGGAAAAGTATATTAATTTCCCCAGATGGCATGAACAAAAAGTTTTTGGATTCTTTAAAATGTACAAAACCATAATCATAATAGGTCAACTTGCCCAAACCCTTTAGTTACAGCTAACTTTTTTTTTCTAACCTCCTTTTTCTACAAGGAAAATTACACACAAAAATTTAACCTTACAATTATATTTGGACTGTATACATATTCACACATATCATATGTACCTCTATATAAAAGCTTTATTAAACCACACCACTTAGAATCTATGAACTTTCAGTGTTACTCAATTTAATTGTAATGTGATGTGGTGTGGCTGAGATGCACCGTAATCAACCAGGAATCTCGAAGGAACAGAGATATTGCTTACTGCAGTTGGCACTCTTACGTCAACTACAACAAGGATTTTCTGCAGACAGAATACAGCAACCTATAGTAAAACTGATTAAGTCAGCTACATGTTGAATCAAGTATTAATGCTGACTCAATTTACTTTCCTGCTGAAATTCAGCTCTCTCCACTCTCTGCAGAAAATTTCTATTTCAGATTAAGTTAGAGATGCAGCAAAAAAGCTGTAATTCATAGAATTCTTGCTTGCTGCATGATCCCGTTAAAAAATGATTTATTATTGTTTAGTTTATCAAACTGTTTCAGAACCATCTCTAATGACCACTCAATATGGGACAATTTCTTAGATTATTATTAGTATCTCTGAAACAGCAAACCAAAGTGCTAATTGTTAAAAATTGAAATGATTAAAAATTCTGAGATTCAGTATTTGTTTTAAAAATTATAGCGAGCCTTCAAATTTCAACCTCTTTCACTTACTCTATGTTTGATGACTTAAAACTACGAATTTTAAAAGTGTTAAAGCAAAATTAGAATGTTCAGATGCTGAAACAGAAACAAAGTCATAGTATACTGAACTATCAAGTATTCCAGGGCAAAACAGAAATCTTATTTGAGACTAAACTATTTGACTGTAATGGTATAAAACATTTCCCATCATTTCAATAAAATGACTATCAACAACACATGAAAACTTAATTTGATCTCCAATCAAGTGTTAACAAGAGCAGTTGGCCAATGAATATCACCAATGCACACATGTAAATGCATTTCAGCAGCAAGCAAGAAGTCAAAAAGTATATATGTAAATTCACAGCCATGTCTTGGACTGAGCTGTCAATGCCTCTGATGAGCAACTAAACCAATCCTTGATCGGCAGAGCCAATTACAGATGTCACATAAAAAGCCGCCAGCTGCAGGCGCTGTACGTTCTTTTTGGATCCTCCGCTTTTCCTGTAATGCCTGAATACACTGACTCTCAAAGCAATTAAGAGCCTGAACAATGGTTTGTCACCAGGACAATCTGTCCTGAACTAGAGTTTCCAGATCATTGGGAGATATGCCGAATGACTTCATATTGACCTTTAAGATGTCTTTATAGTGCTTATATTGACCACCGATAGAGTGCTTTCCATGAGCAAGCTGGCCATAGAACACCATCTTTGGTATCCGTGTATCATCTATCCTCATAACATGACCAATCCAGCAAAACTGTTTGTTCATAAGCATTGCTTCCATGCCCATGACACCACACAGCTCCGTATTAGGAATTTTGTCCCACCAGTTGATGTGGGCAACCTTCCTCAGATAACGCATATGGAACTGATCGAGCTTTCAAAACATGGTGATGATATATTGTCCATGACTCCGAGCCATACAGCAGGACATTCAGGACAACTGCCTGATAAACCACTATCTTGATATGGAATTTAATACCATGGTCATTCCATAGACGTTTGGTCAATTTTCCAAAGGCAGTGCTGGCTTTGGCTAGTTGAGCAGATACATCATGATCCACATTTATGCTAGAAGACAGTATACTTCCCAGGTAGCAGAACTTGTCAACAGCCTGAAGGACTGTACCAGCAGCAGTAATCACTGGCATGCTGGGCTCTTTCCAGACATGCTGACGCATAACTTCTGTCTTCTTGAGGCTCACTGTGGCTACGTCTAGACTTCACGCGTTTTTCGACAGAGGCTTTGTCGACAGATACTGTCGACAAAGCCTCTGTCGAAAAAGAGCATCTAGACTACGATCAGTATTGTCGAAAAAGCAAGCCGCTTTTTCGACAGTCTAGACGCTCTCTTTTGAAAAAGCACAGTTTCCATGCAATAGCGCCTTTTTTCGAAAGAGTACTTTTGAAAAAAGGCGTTATTCCTCGTACAATGAGGTTTACCGCTGTCGACAAAACTGCAGTATTCTGTCGACTTACTGTCGACCGAACGTGGCGGTAGTGTAGACCCAGTATACTTTTGTTGACAAAACCCAACTTTTGTCGACAAAACCCTGTAGTCTAGACACACCCTGTGAGTCCAAAACAGTGAGCAGAAGTAACAAAGCAATCAAAAAGCTCCTGTGCATCCTTCATTGAATGAGCCAGCAATGCAGAGCCATTGGCAAACAGAAGGTCACAAATAGTTGTAGTAACCACTTTAGTGCGAGCCTGGAGTCCCCGGAGATTGAAAATACTGCCATCTGTTCGAAACTGAATAGGTATGCCCAATGTGCAGTCCTTAAAAGCAACTAACAGCATCACTGAAAAGTAGATGTTGAACAGAAGAAGAGCAAGGACACATCCTTGCTATGTACCATTTGATATTTCAAAAGGTGCTGATGTGTCTCCATTGTCAAGGACGCGACCAAGCATGCCATCATGGAGAGACCGAACAATGTTGATAAATTTTTCAGGACAACCAATTCATCCAAATATTTTCCAGAGCCAATTTCTGTTGACCGTGTCGAATGCCTTGCTCAAATCAATGAAAATCACAGAGGTCCAGAGGTTGCTCTCTATATTTCTCTTGTATCTGTCTGGCTGTAAATATCATATTGGCCGTGCCTTGACCAGCATGAAATCCACATTGGCTTTCAGAAATACCACCATTTTTAAACACATGCAGTGAGAGCCGATTGTAAAGAACGCAGGCCAGGATCTTACCAGCTATAGAGAGCAGAGAGATGCCCCGATGGTCATTGCAACACACAGAGTCACCTTTCCTCTTATATATATGTACAATCAAGGCATCTTTGAAGTCCTAGGGGACTAGCCGCTTCTCCCAAATGGTGCTAAATAAATGGGTGAGACGGTACATCAGCTGGCCACCAGCAGCTTTATAAATTTCTGATGGAATTGCATCACTGCCAGGTGCCTTTCCAGATTTCATCTGTTTAACAGCTTTTTGTATCTCATCAAGAGCTGGTGGTATATCCAGCTGTAAATCATGAGCCCACTGAGGAATGCATCTTATCAAGAAGAGGTTGGGCATCTCTATCCTTATCATCAAACCAGTCCTTGTGCCTGTGTTTTTGGAAACCGAGGATCTCGACAGCAGTTCTGTAGGTTGTTTCTTTGATGTTTCTCCAATCATCCTCAATAATGGGTGACCATTCTAGACCTTCATTGCTGGTGACTAAGGATGCATCAAGACTGCATTGAAACAGTGCTTGTGTCTCGGGTATTTCAAGGTTACCTACATCCAGCTTTTTTCGGCATATAGCAGAATGATGACGTTTTGATGAACAAAGGTTCAAGGAGACAACACTGCGTACCATATAGTGGTCAGATCAGGAGCCAGTACCACACATTGCACATCAGAAAGGTCTTTGTGTTTGATGAAGTAGTCAATTATATGCCAATGCTTAGACTGAGGGTGCATCCAGGTTGCTTTGTATTTGTTCACCTGTTGGACGAATGTGCTTGCAATAGCAAGCTCATGCTGTGAACAAGTCTGAAGAAGAAGAGTGCCATTTGAGTTCTCACTTCCAATACCATGATGTCGAAGCACCTTTGGCCATAAGATGTAGTCCTGACCAACTCTAGCATTAAAATCACTGAGTAAATATAGCTTGGATTTAAAAGGTACTGAAGAAATCACTGAATTCAGGCTAGCATAGAAAGCCTCCTTTTCATCATCTGCAACAGTCGAAGTGGGTACATATGCACTAACAAGTATGAGGCATTGTCCCTGCCTCAATCTAAGCTTTGCAGTCATAAGGCAAGAACTGATGGCATGTGGCTCGGAGTCAAGTTGGGGGACTAGCAATGTCCTGATGGCGAAGCCAACTCCTGCTTGCCCTGGATGACCCTCAGGGTGGTCCACACAATAATATGAATAGCCTGCTCCAACCTCTGTGAACTGGCTAGTACCGGAAATACGTGTTTCGCTTAAAGCTGTAATGTCAATTTTATAACGTGCAAGTTCTCTACCGATGACTGCTGTCCTGCGTTCATGGCAATCATCGTGATCAAGAAGTGTGCATACGTTCCAGGATGCAAAGCATAGTTTCTGTTTAGTCACTGATTTTCCCACAAAAATTGGATATCCAGCTGGTCGCGGTTAGCCAACAGGGTGCAGTTGGAGCAAGCTGTTTTTAGGGATTATTTTCTCTCCCCCTCTTCTTTCGAAGAAAGCAGTGCTGTACCTAAACAGGGCTGCTTTGACACCCAGGCAGGATACGGGAGCTGCTGCTGTTCCAGTTCAGCAGACAAAAGACCATCACACCTGGGCTGCCTACATGCAGGTTTGTGACTAAATGCTTCCAGTGGTATCCTCCACCTGCATCCGACGACACTTGCCCATCGCCATAGGACTGTCAAGAGGTAAGTCTTTGGCATCAAGAGAGATACCTTCACATATGAGTGCATTTAAGTGAGGCAGGCTTGTGAGTTCCAACCCCACACCCTCTTCTCACTCTGACCATCGTGCACAGGCACAGAAACTGTGACATGTACACTGGAGGGAGATACCTCGCGCTGGGGTATTATAGCGTTCAGGTGCGTCCTCAGGGTGGCGGACTGAGGAAGCCCTCTGTGGAGTGATCCCGAGGGGTTGCGCTGAATAATACGGAATAAGGAGCCGTGGACCAACAGCACCTAGGAGAAGGGAAACTGATTCCAAACTGGGGCAGATTGATATCGCTAAGCCTTTTTAGGCGCATCAGTCTAGGAGAAGGTAACTTCGGTCTCCAATCTTACAGCCATATATTGGTTTATCCAACATTCACTTTGTTAGGTCCTAGTTATTAATGAATTCCTCTGTAGATACTCTGTAGTAAAAAAACACTCACCACCACAATTAGCACCTTTGTTTGCTGTTTCAGAGATACTAATAATAATCTAAGAAATTGTCCCATATTCAGTTGTCATTAGAGATGGTTCTGAAACAGTTTGATAAACTAAACAATAATAAATCACCAGAACCAGATGGCATTCACCCAAGAATTCTGAAAAAACTCAAATGTGAAATTCTAGAACTATTAACTGTGGTTTGGAACCTATCCTTTAAATCAGCTTCTGTACCAAATGACTGGAAGATAGCTAATGTGACACTAATTTTCAAAAACGGCTCTAGAAGTGATCCTAACATCAGTACTGGGCAAATTGGTTGAAACTACAATAAAGAACAGAACTGTCAGACACATAGATGAACATAATCTGTTGGGGAAGTCAATACAGCTTCTGTAAACGGAAATCATGCCTTATTAATCTACTGAAGTTCTTTGAGGGTATCAAAAAGCATGTGGACCAGGGGGATCCACTGGATATAGTATAATTGTCTTTCCAGAAAGCCTTTTGACAGATCCCTCACCAAAGACTCTTAAGCAAAGTAAGCTGTCATATAAAAGGGAAGGTGCTCTCATGGATTAGTAACTCATTAAAAGATAATAAATAAAGGGTAGGAAGAAATGGCCAGTTTTCAGAATCGAGAGAGGTAACTAGGGATGTCCCACAGGGGCCTGTACTGGGATCGATCCTATTCAACATATTCATATATGATCTGGAGAATGGAGTAAACAGTGAGGTGGCAACATTTGCACATGATACTAAACTGCTCAAGATAGTCAAAAGCAGACTGTGAAGAGCTTCAAAAATCTCACAAAACTAGGTGACTGGGTAACAAAATGGCAAATAAATTTTAATGTTGATAAATGCAAAGTAATGCATATTGGAAAACATAATTCCAACAATACACATAAAATTATGGGGACTAAATAAGCTGTTACCACTCAAGAGAAAGATCTTGGAGTCATTGTGGATAGTTTTCTGAAAACATCTAAGTTTAAAAGCAATGGGACAATTTAATACTATAGCTGCACTTTTAAGCTAAGATTTTTGCAGAATTTTAACTTGGTTGACCTGTGATCCACAAGGTCTGTGCTTTCACAATTTCTGCTTTCCACTGCTAAAGAATAAAATCAATATTTGCTATTGTTCTGTATCTTTCAGAGAAAGATTTAGAACAACCAAATGTTTGATGAGTTGTTATATTCTTTTTATTTAATTCAAATTAACTTTATTCTACACAAACAAAAGCTTTTCAACCATCCAAGTTTAGAATGTCTATTTAACTTAAGCTTCATTTAAAAAAAAAAAGATGCAAAAAGCTTATTGTATAGAATTGATGTATGCAATTTTATCCCTGCTTCTTGCCTTAAAGGAATAAAAAAAATTAACTGAACATAATAAGGAATTTCTAAAACACTAAAACGTAAAAAATAGGTGGCGCTCAGTCTCATGCTTAATACGTATATTAAATAAAAGGAAAATAAACATGTTCCGTAAACCTGTTACGTTAAATTATTATGATTTTGATTGACATGACAAATTAAAGTTATTCACTTTCTACTAACTGATATTCTTCAAGATGTGTTGTTCATGCCTATTCCAATCAGGTGTGTCTATGCACACATACACACTAGCTGGAAGACTGTTCCTCTAGCAGCTAGCTATAAGGTTGGTCTGGGTGCCCCTGGAATGGCGCCAATACAGAACCCAATATAGAGCCCTGCTGACCTCCCACACCTCAGTTCCTTCTTGCCAGCTACTCCACCAGAGGAGAAAGAGGGTGGGTATTGGAATGGATATGAATACCACATCTCAAACAATTACCAAAAAGTGAGTAACCGTTTTTTCTTCTTTGAGTGTTTTCTTCAAGTGATTCCCAAGCCCTAATTCAGATGGCAGAGTAAGAGCTTTGAACTGATTTGCACACTTCTCTTTCAAAGGCCATACCATCTCTGGACTGGTACATAATCACATAGTGGGCTGCAAAAGGACCATGTTGTTGCTCTGCAAATTTTGTCATTAGGGTTTTGAGCCAGAAAAGCTGATGATGAGGCCTGTGCCCTGGTGGAGTACGCAGAAAGTGGTCGTGGAGGTATGCCTGCTAGGCTGTAGAACTCGTTGATGAATGCCACAATGCAAGACAAAACATGCTGGGTTGATACAGGCTGACCATTCTCTTGGCTACTCCGATGAAGAGTCGGGAAGACTTTCAGGTTTAGTTCTTTCAGTACAGAAGGCCAGTGCGCTGTGTACATTGAGTGAGTGGAGCTTCTGCTCACAGAAGTTAGTGAGATTTAGAGTAAAACATGGGAAGAAAAATGTCCTGATTAAGGATGGTAAATTTAGATTAATGAACTAATCAGATACTAAATGCAATTTGCACCGACGATTCAATTAGTCGACAACGGCACCGCCATCTTTGAAATGTAGCAAGAGCCCTGCCAGCTCAAGTCGTCCTCCACTGGCCCCGTGCTCCCTGCTTTTGAAATGTACAAGAGCTCCCCTCTGAAGCCCCCCCCCCCCCAGTACATTTCTAAAGTAAGGAACAGAGGGCCAGCAGAGAACTGCTTGAGTCCCCTTATGGCCCTGTGCTCCCTGTGCATGCTTTGCTTTTGAAATGTACAAGAGCCCTGCACTTGCTACATTTAAAATGTGGAAGTGCCACTAGTTCCCCACTGTGTCCCTCCCCCACCCCAGGAGACGGTGCTGGAAGTAACCGGCTTTTAAGCCAGCTCCCCCCAGCACTGGCTCCTGCTCCACCCCCTTGCTGCCTCTCTCTGATAGAGGCAGCGAAGGGGGGAAGTGACTAGTCGAGTCACTAGTCCACTATCGGATAAGCATATGCTTATTGGATAGTCGACTAGTTGGCTCTGGCACAAGCAGAAATCAATGTCCTTCCTATTGAGTTGAATTGTGAAAAAGTCTATCTAGGGAAGCCCCCAACTTTGGAAGACTGAATGGGTGACCTCCAAGTGAAGAGACCACTCATGATTGACAGGAGTGGATGACACTCTCTGCTAAGTCATTTTGTGCTCCTGGAAGGTATATGTATGGCCTGTAAGCATTTAGACTGGCTTACACAGAAAGCCCAAAACCTGGAAGGCTTCATGACACACAGAGAGGAGCATGCATCCCTGTTTATATATATAAAACTTTGTTGTGTTGTCGGTTAACACCAGCACACAGTGACCTGTCAGGCGAGAACTGAATGCCTGGCACGCCAATCTGACTGCCTTGAGCCCCCTGATATTTATATGAAGAGTCAGACTGTTTAGAAACCAAAGGCCTTGAGTTTTGAAGTCTCCCAGGTGGGCTCCCCACCCCAAGTCTGATGCATCCATGATCAGCGTTAACGAGGGCTGTCGTGTGGTGAAGGGGACTCCAGAACCAACTTGCTGATGGTTGAGCCACCAAAGGAGAAAGTTTAAAACCATAAGGTGCAATGTTACCAGTCTGTCCAGCCTAGCTCGGAACAGAGGGTAGGTTGATGCCAGTCAGAATTGAAGTGGTCTGAGTCTTAGCCTCACATGCTGTGCCACATACATGCATGAAACCATGTGAAAGTTTGAGGCAGTTCCTGGCTGTGGTTGTGGGAAAGCTTCTGAGGTTCTGAATCATAGCAAACATAGCCTGAAACCACTCCACTGGGAGGTAGGACCTTACATGTGTCAAATCCAGGATTGTGCCGATGAACTCTCTCCTCTGAACTTGGGAGTGTGCTGATTTGAGCTCAGGGAGGAGGCAGCCTAGATTGTCATAAACGACTTATGAAAGCCACATGGGCCTATACTTGGCTCCTGAAACAGCCCCTGATGAGCCAATCATCCATGGAAAAACTTGCACCTGATGTCTGCGGAGGAAGGCTATGACCACTGTCATGCATTTTGTGAATATACAACAGGCTGAGGAGAGGCCAAAGGGGAGCACTGATTTAAAAGTACCTGTTGCCTATCACAAATCTCAAGTACTTCCTGTGATGATGGTAAAGGGAGATGTGGGAGTAACATACCAGTCGCTCTGATCGAAAGAGGGATATCAGGAATACCATGTGGAACTTGAGTTTCTTGTATAAATTTGTTCAAGTCTCACAGATGTAAGATGGGTCAAAGCCAACTCCTAGCTTTCAGGATTACGAAACAGCAGGAGTAAGACCCTTGTCCCCTGCTTTCTGGAGGAACTTACTCCTATCACTGAGGTAATAGAGGATGTACACCTCCTAAATGAGGAGATGCTCATGAGAAGAGTCCCTGAAGCGGGATGGGTTGTGGGGGTGGCAGGGCAGAAAACTTGATGGGGTATCCTCTCTCTACTGTGCACAAAACCCAACAACCTGAAGTGATTTGGGACCAACCATAGTAGCAAGAGGATAATTAGGACAAAAAAAAAAAAAATAAGATGGGTTGATTTGAAAGAGCAACCAGTGTGACATCCTTGACCATACTCTCAAAACTGATGCTTGTGACCCACTGAGGGCTGAGGCTGAACAGAACCCTGCCCCAACTATTTAGGTTGACATCTCCTACCATTCCTATTGTGCCTTCTAGACACATTTTGGTGGTTCTGAGGTGTATACGGGCAGGTCTGGATGCGAGGTGTAAAATGCCATCACTGGGTGGTCAGTGTGTGAGGCCCTAATGACCTGAGAGTCATTAAGTCTCTGAAGTTATGCAGTCTCCTGTCTACCTTTTCAGAAAGGATGGATGTACCCTCAAAGGGGAGACTCTGGATTGTCTGCTGGACCTGATAAGGCAGGACCAAGACTTGTAGCCAAGCTCTCCTTTGCATGGCTATGCCAGTGGCCATGACTTGTAGCTGCATCTACAGTGACAAGAACAGCCTCGAGGGAAGCTCTAGAGATGAGCCTACCCTCTTTCACAAGGGCCGAAAACTTGGCATGGGAGTCCTGGGGAAGAGCAGCTTGGTGAATTTTGATAAGGAGCTGCATGTATTAAACCTGTACCTGCTAACTAATCCTTATTGGTTAGAGAAACATAATTTGAGGTCCCCAGTGGAATACACCTTCCTCCCGTAAAGATCCAGTCTTTTAGCTCCCTGTTTTTCAGGCATGAGCCCTGGAACCTTTGCTGCTCCTGGTGGTTTCCTGCATCTACCAGCAACAAGTCCAGAGGATGGGAATAAACATGTTTGAACCCTCTTGATGGCACAAAGTAACACCTCTCATTATGCTTGGTTGTGAAAGAGAAGGACACACAGGTTTGATAGAATGTCCTGGTGGTGTCAGTAACGAATATGATGAGCGGCAAAGCAATACAGTCCAGGGCAGGAGGGGATACAATGTCCCCAACTAGATTAGCATCCTCCACAACCTCCACTCCAGTATGTTGAGCACCTGTGGTACCCTTCTCAGAAGTTACTGGAGGGCTTTATTGTTTTCTAGAGTCAAGGCTGGTGTCGAGCCCACCAATGTCTCACCATGCAATCATGAAGAGGAGGAACCAATCACAGGAAGAGGTTCATATGTGGCTTGCCTGTTCCTGCTGCATAGGAGCCACAGTGAAGGTTGCCAACTAAGAGATGGGGGAAAGCCGATTGGTGCGGAGATGCACGTAAATCAGAGGGAGACTTCTCTTAGAGGAGAATCCATTGATAGAGAGTCTCTAAGCTGTGGTCAGAAAGAGAGGAGGGGAGAGGGCAAACCATGGGCCAAAGCAGACAAACAACCACATACAAAGGAATCCAATGCACCAGGGAAGGGCAGACAAATAAGCAGTGGCAAATTTTTAAAGTGCTTCTACACAAATGCTAGGAGTCTGACTAATAAGATGGGTGAACTAGAGTACCTAGTATTAAATGAGGAGATTGACATAATAGGCATCACTGAAACCTGGTGGAATGAGGAAAATCTGTGGGACACAATCATACCGGGATATAAAATATATCGAAAGGATAGAGCAGGCCGGGTGGGTGGTGGAGTGGCACTGTATGTGAAAGATAATGTAGAATCAAATGAAATAAAAAATATTAAGTGAATCAACATGCTCAATAGAATCGCTATGGAAAGTAATTCCATGCTCCAATAACAAGAAATTAGCAGTAGGGATATATTACCGACCACCTGACCAGGACAGCGATACTGACATTGAAATGCTGAGGGAGATTAGAGAGGCTACCAAAATAAAGAACTCTATAATAATGGGGGACTTTAATTATCCCCATACTGACTGGGTGCATGTCAGCTCAGGAAGAGAAGCGGAGATAAAATTTCTCAATGGCCTAAATGACTGCTTCTTGGAGCAGCTGGTGCAGGAACCCACAAGGGGAGAGGCAATTCTCGATTTAGTCCTGAGTGGAGTGCAGGATCAGGTCCAGGAAATAACCGTTACAGGACCGCTTGGGAATAGTGACCATAATATAACAACATTCAACATTCCTGTGGTGGGTAGAACACCTCAGCAGTCCAGCATCCTTGCATTTAATTTCAAAAAGGGGAATTACACAAAAATGAGGAGCCTAGTTAAACAGAAATTAAAAGGCACAGTGACTAGAGCCAAATCCCTGCAAGCTGCATGGAAACTTTTTAAAGACACCATAATAGAGGCCCAACTTAAATGTATACCCCAAATTAAAAAACACAGCAAGAGACCTAAAAAAGTGTCACCGTGGCTTAACCACCATGTAAAAGAAGCAGTGAGGGACAAAAAGGCATCTTTTAAGAAGTGGAAGTCCAGTCCTAGTGAGATAAATAGAAAGGAACATAAACACTGTCAAATCAAGTGTAAAAATGTAATAAGAAAAGCAAAAAAAGATTTTAAGGAACAGCTAGCCAAAAACTCAAAAAGAAATAACAAAATGTTTTTTAAGTACATTAGAAGCAGGAAGCCTGCTAAAAAACCTGTGGGTCCCGTAGACGATCGAACTATAAAAGGCGCAATCAAGGACGATAAAGCCATTGCGGAGAAACTAACTGATTTCTTTGCTTCAGTCTTCACGGCTGAGGACGTTGGGGAGATTCCCAAATCTGCACCGTCCTTTGTGGGTGACGAATCTGAGGAACTGTCCCGGATTGAAGTGTCATTAGAGGACGTTTTGGAACAAATAGAAAAACTTAATGTTAACAAATCTCCGGGACCGGATGGCATTCATCCAAGGGTTCTAAACGAACTCAAATGGGAAATTGCTGAACTATTATCTGTGGCTTGTAACCTATCCCTTAAATCGGCTTCTGTACCTAATGACTGGAAGGTAGCTAACGTGACACCAATATTTAAAAAGGGCTCTAGAGGCGATCCGGGCAATTACAGACCGGTAAGTCTAACTTAGGTACCGGGCAAATTAGTCGAAACAATAGTAAAGAATAAAATTGTGAAGCATGTAGAAAAACATAATTTGTTGGACAAAAGTCAGCATGGTTTCTGTCAAGGGAAATCCTGTCTTACTAATCTATTAGAGTTCTTTGAAGGGGTTAAACATGCGGACAAGGGGGATCCAGTAGATATAGTATACTTAGATTTTCAGAAAGCCTTTGACAAGGTCCCTCACCAAAGGCTCTTGTGTAAATTACATGGCCATGGGATAAGAGGGAATGTCCTTTCTTGGATTGAGAACTGGTTAAAAGACAGGAAACAAAGGGTAGGAATAAATGGTAAATTTTCAGAATGGAGAGGGGTAACTAGTGGTGTCCCCCAAGGGTCGGTCCTAGGACCAATCCTGTTCAACTTATTCATAAATGATCTGGAGAAAGGGGTAAGCAGCGAGGTGGTAAAGTTTGCAGATGATACCAAACTGTTTAGGATAGTCAAGACAGAAGCAGACTGTGAGGGACTCCAAGAAGATCTCACCAAACTGAGCGATTGGGCAACAAAATGGCAAATGAAATTTAATGTGGATAAGTGTAAAGTAATGCACGTCGGGAAAAATAACCCCAACTATACGTACAGTATGATGGGGGCTAATTTGGCTACGACAAATCAGGAAAGAGATCTTGGAGTTATCGTGGACAGTTCTCTGAAAACTTCCACGCAGTGTGCAGCGGCGGTCAAAAAGGCAAATAGGATGCTAGGAATTATTAAGAAAGGGATAGAAAATAAGACCCAGAATATCTCACTGCCCCTGTATAAAACTATGGTACGCCCACATCTTGAATACTGTGTACAGATGTGGTCTCCTCACCTCAAAAAAGATATTTTGGCCTTGGAAAGGGTTCAGAAAAGGGCAACTAAAATGATTAGGGGTTTGGAACGGGTCCCATATGAGGAGAGGTTAAAGCGACTCGGACTTTTCAGTTTAGAAAAGAGGAGACTGAGGGGGGATATGATAGAGGTATATAAAATCATGAGTGGTGTGGAGAGGGCCGATAAAAAGAAGTTATTTATTAGTTCCCTAAATAGAAGAACTAGAGGACACCAAATGTAATTAATGGGTAGCAGGTTTAAAACTAATAAAAGAAAGTTCTTCTTCACACAGCGTGTAGTCAGCCTGTGGAACTCCTTGCCAGAGGAGGCTGTGAAGGCTAGGACTATAATAGAGTTTAAAGAGAAGCTAGATAATTTCATGGAGGTTAGGTCCATAAAAGGCTATTAGCCAGGGGATAAAATGGTGTCCTTGGCCTCTGTTTGTCAGAGGCTGGAGAGGGATGGCAGGAGACAAATCGCTTGATCATTGTCTTCGGTCCACCCTCTGTGGGGCACCTGGTGCTGGCCACTGTCGGCAGACAGGATACTGGGCTAGATGGACCTTTGGTCTGACCCAGTACGGCCATTCTTATGTTCTTATGTATTCTGGTACCACGGTATAACTATTGGTACCAAGGATGGTGCTATTGCAGGTGTAGGTGCCGGCACCGATGACACCAGAAGAGGCACCCAAGGTGACACTGTCAGCAGTACTGGCATTTATATTGATGGAAGAAGTTAGACGTGCTATCTCTTGCGTTGATAACTAATCTGTGCGCTCACGGGAGAACAAATGTGGCAGATGCTACAGAAGAAGCCCTCGAGTCATGCCCATGGCTCCGCCCTTGGTTTTGGTGAAAAGTCCAGAGGGTCCAAAAGGGCCAACACATGGGGGGCTGCCACTGTTGCATATAACAGCACCAATTATAGGTAGAGGTTGATCTTCTGCTCCTGCCTCAACAGGACCTGCCAGATTTGGACTCTGACTCGGATGTACTGGTGCAGGACAACCGGTGCGAGGATTCACCGCGTTGATCCCATTGAGGTGTCTGGGAACAGCACGTCAGCAAAGATGAGCCTCCAAGCCATCATGGTTGGTTAGCCTCTCAAGAGCACTTTTGGCAGGGCCAGTGCCAACAAAGAAAAGGGCACTGTGGTATGCATTAAATCCTGAGCTGCTTGAAAAGCCTTAGCAGTAGAGGGCACACAGATCTCACTTGCTCGTTCTGGGTATCAGGGTGGAGGTGTCATTGTTGGCTCCTGGGGTCTTTTCGCCAAATAACATGCCAGCATGGAAGCCTAGTGGCCCAACTCAGGTCTCAGCCTACGCTTGTAGAAGACTCTCCTGTCTGGCCTCTTCTTTTTCTGTGGCACTGGTGATCGAGAGCAGTGCCAACAGCATGCACCTGTCAGGTGCTGGGAGACCGTCGCTGGCGCTTTAATATGCACTGCGCACCCAAGATGAAGCACTTGGTGCCACCTCTGTTGGTACGTGGTGTGGTTGAGGCTGGAGTGCGGTCTCCATTAGCAATAATTTCAGGCACTGATTTCTGTATCTTTTAGTGTACAGAGACAAGGTTTGCAAATAGGACAACGATCCTTCTGATGACCCTCCGCTGAACACTTCAAGCAGGCAGTGTGGGAGTCAACTCTGGACACATGCTTGTCACAAAAGCTGGAGACCCAGGCATGCTCTATTGCCAAACCACACAGGGGGAAAACAGACCTCCCAACTAAACTTAACCTATGAACTTTTTTTTAAAACTGTAACAGATCAACCACTAACTAACAAACTATGACTCGGTGCTAGAGGAAAAATCTTCTGGCTGAAGTGCACATGTTTGCATAGATACCTGATTGGAATGCACACGAACAAACACTCGAAGAATTACAAAGAGTACAGTACATTTCCATACATAGGCAGCTTTCAAGATATATGATGTGACAAGTATCATCTTGATTTTTGGGCCGTAAATTTTCCAAGAATTGTTGCAACCATATATATCACATACACAAGGAAAGCAAAACCTTCTTGAAAATTTAAAAAAATCTGCAAAGGAAATTAAGCATTCAGGAAGAAACTATAACACGGTCTGGATCAGAAATTAGGATGACAGAATGAGTAAGCATTTGACTTAGAAATTCTAGATTGGGCAACCTCAATAAATTAATCCCCTCAAGCTAGTTTTTAATAAATGAGAAATGGACTGAACTGGAAATCATACCTCCATTGAGCATTTTGGTGGCTGGCAAAGAAACAAACTGTTACTGCTGCGTACAACTGAGCAAACAAATTAGTGAATTCTATACATTCCTGAGTGCACTTCTTTGTTCAAGCTTTCATGTAGTAACCCATTTCTGTTTAACAGAAATGAATGTTACGTTTCTCACTGAGGGAAAGTGCAATAAAAAATTAGCTCTCTGGACGCTCTTTAGTCACTATGTATTACTATATTCCTCTAACATCTTATTGTTCTTGAAAGCAACATCTAAAACACTGAAAAATTATCTGAAAAAATCCCCATTTTATTTTCAGTTTTCTACTCTGAATTGGACAGTAGTGTCTATATGGTCAAAATTCACCATATCTGGTCAGATAGTTTTGCCATTTATTACATCGGTTTCAGTATCAGTAGGGGACAAATATAATATCTAAAGTTGTTATACTTATTCGTAGAACCTGACTCAATTTCAACTAAATAACTTTTTAAATAAAATGCCTAATCACTACATATTAACAATATTAATTAGTTTCTCTTCCCCCCCCCCCGGTTAAAAAGTGTTACACTATGCCAAGTTCTCCAAATTAGCTAATATTAAATAATCTTGAGTAGTTAAAATCTATTTAAACCAGTTCATTTTAATTTTATATATAGTCATAACTAACTGATTTAGTTTATATACATATTTAAAAAGCAATACTACTGAACTATAACAGGCATTTGTAGAAAGAATTGTCATCGGAAATTCAACATAAAAAAAGGCTCCTCCCCCCACCAGTTTGACAGCTGTACAACAAGAGGAACAAGGGACTGTAACTATGGACATACTATGAAGCAAACTTTTCAGCTGAAAACAAGAATCATGCCAGGAGATACAAGGGAATAGTTTGCAGAATGTGGAAATAATCAGTCATGCAAAGAAGCAGAAAATACCTGTACCGAGCCACCATGTCTGTCAGCTGCAAGGTGAGCTCTCAAGTGATGGGGGTTGGCCTGCTGGGAGTCCCAAGCTGCCCTGTGGTCTGCTGACTGCCAATTATATAGTGCATTAAGCATGCATAGGAAGAGGAAGAAAAAACCCAAAAAATATATTAAAACACCTCATGCTTGTATTACATGAAATAAAAATCCCACAGGAATACAATACACATACAGAATGTAACCAGCTATGTACATATGCACATGAATGTAGATAGATACATGCTTAAACTTCACTATTTACTATAGCTAAAAGTTGTGCAGTGACTAAAAACAAGCAAAAGCATATAGACTCAAATATGAAATACCAGACAGATTAGGAATCTGGAAACAGCAGAAAGCAAAACAAAAACAAAAACCCCAAAACAGTTTTTATTTTTTTATATAATTTCAGAATGGCTATAAAAAGTCACTTGGGACATGCAACATTTCTCTCAAACACAGCAACGTAATTAAAATATCATGGACATTCCAGAAGAAAAAAAACCTTGCAATTACATGTATTTAAAATACAGCCTGATGCAATTGACAGAATGCATATTATATTAAATGAAAATATATTTCTAACAAATGCATCACAAAATGCAGTGCACAATTACTATTCTATATATTATACCCTAGCATCAAAGAAGGTCTGAAATTTTCTGAGAAAAACTGAAGTATAAACCACAATAATGATCAAGTTATCAGCATACTGTAATTTTCCAATAGTTTGGCAACAACCTCCTAATGAAACTAAGTATATCCATTAAAATAATTGATTTTTGTACAGAAACAATACATTTCTCAAGATGAAGGTTTTGAAACTAGCTACCTAAATTATGTGTGCAAATCTCATTTCTATGTATAAAGTGGGTAATGACATGTGTATCCCCTTTTTTGAAAACTAGAATAAAACCATATGTGCATGTACATATGCATATATATCATGGGTGAAGTTTATATGTCCACTTTGGAAGCTTGACCCTTAAGTTGTATAGCTTAAGTAAAATACAATGTATATACTTTGTACAGTTTTTATTTCAACCCTCACATAAAACAATCATTAATCTATAAGATATTACTTTAAAATAAATTTCTCACACAACAACATTCTTGTAATTTTACTTCAGAATTGTACACACCACGACCACCAGGTAGCAATGGTGAATTCAAATCTGAAGCAAATCCATCTGTTCTTATAACCTTTGTGCATTAAGTATTTTCTCTAATAAAAGCTTAACAAAACTTAGGTTAATATATTAAACAGAAAATCTAGACTTCTCACAAATTTTACTACCTTTTGAATTTATAGGTGGCAGTAAATCATATATATGATAGGACAGAAGCACAAGTCACAGGAAAACAAAACACTAACACTATTGGGTGGTTCACTGGACAGGGTGCAAAGTACACGACTGTGTAAGATTAAATAGAAAAACTTAGGCAAAAAACAACCACCCAGCCATGTTGTTTATGATGCAGTTCATCAGAAAAGACAAAGTCTCCCACTTATAATTAAAATTTCAAAACACAATAGCCTTTTATGACCTTTAAAGTTTATGAATGAAAAACATTCAAATATTAATAAAGATTACCTTCCACACAGAAAAACGAACAGAAATTGGTGTCAATTTTCAAACTGTAGCACAAACAATAGCAAAGCTGTTTTGAAAGAATGAATGTTTTATAAAGCATGACAAAATAATTCTAATAAAATTTTAGATGAGCAGTATACCTGATTTTTGGATTGTTGCATCTTATCTCTGTGCTGATGTGCTTCTCTGTTTGATGACAGTGCAGGGTCTGAATGAATTGAGCCCACTGGAGTAGGCTACAAACATAATATATTATGTAGTAAGTTGTTAAAATAAAATGTTTACGTATCAAATAATTATTGAATAGTAATCCAAAACATTTTTCTGAATCTGCCATGGAAATGCAGAGAGATGTGGCCATACAAAATCAACAGCAAATCAGTGAGGGTTTACTTCATTATTTGAAAAGTGCTAATTCCCTCTAAAAGCAGTTATCAAGCTATCCGTTCGCAAATTTAGGAGCAACTTGCTGCAATTATGTATAATTATCAAGACTTCACTAGTCTGCGCTGCAATGCATTTACAGGTTGAATCTCTGTTAACCAGACTCCCTGGTCCGGCAACATCCATGGTCCAACAACACTACATATGTTCCAGGCCCAGAGAGTCCCGGTGGAAGGCTGGTGGCTGGGCCCCCTGCAGCTGGACTGCTTACCACACCACAGCTAGACTGCTAGGTACAACCCAGAGCCTGGCATGCCGCAGAAGGGCTGCTCAGAGAGGCCAAGAGCCCAGCTCACCAGAGTGGGGCTGCCCGGTCATTCAGAAGACTGGTACTCAGGGAGCTGGGCTATCTGGCTAAGCAGGGAAGCAGGGTGGGAGGCAGTGGCAGGGCTGGCAGGGGAGAGGGGAGGCCAAGAAGTTTGCAGCCATACCAGGATTGGGGGGGCCGGTAGCAGGGGGGCCAGATAAGACCACGCCATGTCCAGCAAAATCCCTCAACAAGGACTGGTCAGGACCTGAGGGTGCCAGATCAGCAGATCCAACCTATACTATTATATTTAAGTCATGATGAATTATTGTAAACTAGTCCTATTTGTGATTAGTTCTTTGAATTTTTGTTTAACTACTTCATTTGAAAAGTTTGCCAAAACTTCAACTAGAAGTGTTGGTCCCACTACAGTTAAAGTTGCATGAAATACACACTAACATATTTTGGTTACTGATAACTTCCTGAAAGACTGCAGGCTGAAATTTTCTATGACTGATCTCTACCTTCTTTGAAAAGATGAAGGAAAAAAAAATTAAGCCACTTTTGAATGTGAACACACTGGAAATAAAAGATATTACCATTTTACACATTTTCTTCCAACTTTTTAAAAAATAATCAAAAGGCTTATTAAGTCTTTAAAAATACAATATTATCTGGGGCCAATGCTTACAGGAAAACAGTGCATTTCATTGCTCCGGAGGAAATTTGATTTCACCATTTTATTCACTTTTGAAAAATTGTTCCACTATTCACAAAGGAATTTTTTCACTTAGTTACAAATCCTATAAACTAAGAAAACATTCACTGTGGCTATGTGCAAGACTAGCTTAGCTAAGTCATGAAAAAAGCTTTTTAAAGTTGTTCAGAACACAAGTTACATATGGACTGAAGAAAGCATCTGAAAGCATTTTAAGATGCGCAGCAAGGAGCCCCACTTTAGTTATTCCCAAGAAAGATGTACCTTGTGACATAACGTTTAAGTACGTGTGGGAGAAGGCCATTCTGGTGATATAATAGTTCCAGATTGTGGAACTTAAATACACTTCAAGTTTTTAGAAGCGAACAGAATGTCCATATCCTAAACAGGGAAGCTCCTACTTTTTTCCTTTAAGAAAATCCATAAAAAGATTATGTTTGTAGAATGTTAAACAAGCATGATTAAGTAATCAAAGACAGAATGTGCTGAATAAAAGATTTTAAATGCCATCCAACTTGGACTGTCCCTTTTGAGTAGGAATGTGAAAATATAGCCATGTACACAGTTAACCGATGGGCCTGGGCTCATCTGTTAACCCACACAGTTACACGCAGGCTCCTCATATGAGTGGGGAGCCATCTGCCTTCCCCCTCACACTGCTGCCTTTGTGTCAGAGCCAGCAGCGCGGGGGGGCAGGTGTGGAAGATGGGAGCCAGTACATGTGGGGAACCAGCTTAAAAACTGACTCCCAGGAAGCTGACTGCTACCCCATGTGTAACAGTTGAAATTTTCAGAGGTTACATGGTTACTTAAATACAGTAAACTTCCGATAATCCAGCACCTTTAGGACCCAGGGGGTGCCGGATTATCAGATATGCCGGAGTACCGTAAGGGGGGCTATGAGGAATCTGGGGCGGGGGGGGGTGCGTCGGCGGGGAACTGAGCAGCGTGGGAGAGGGCAGCGCTGCGGGACCAACCTGGCAGCACCCCAGCTACTCTGCCCCCGGCTCCCCCAAGTCAGCCGCTGGTCAGTTTCAGCAGCGGCTTACTTGGGGAAGCCAGGGGCAGAGCAGCTCCAATTGTCTGGAGCACTTCCAGGTTCCTGTTGGTGCCGGACTATCAGGAGTGCCCGACCACTGGATGCCAGACAGTTGGAATTTTACTGTACATTTTAACTCCCTACTTCTGAGTACTACGGAATATTAATTTTTGTTAATGCATTTGTTGCTATAAGTTTATGTGCTACATATTGTAGTACTATGTACATGTGAAAATTCTTATAATATCACATGTATAAAAAGCACATGGTTGTTTCATAGGGAACAGAGACATACTTTCCTACACTGAAGAATCAACTGTGCACATGATCAAAGTTAGTTTTGTAGTCACTCCATCTCTACATACATTATTGCATGTAAGCAAAGACCAAGAAAATATATATCTCGCTCACTCTTGTTTAACATTGCTGGCTCTTCTAAGCAGGGAACATGTTTAGTTGTATTTTTATATTGCCTAGCACAATAGGAACCTGATCCATGACAGGACCCGTGGCATTACTGCAATATAATTGTTATCATGTACAAAAAAACAAAACAATGTTAACAGAACATTATTTGGGTTGCAAAGCCAAGCCCTGAAAAGTTAGAAAAAGCTAGATTAACAATTAATATAAGAACATTAATGATAGTGAAGTACTCATAATTTTAGTAAAATATCATAGCAAGAATAAGTTAGCAAAATATTCAAGTAGATAAGGATATACAGGAGTATGATATTAAATTTATTCTAACTAAAAAATGAAGAAAGTGTTGAAAGATTATTTCAGGTTGTAGAAAAATTTATTTAAGACAAGCACAGAATTTTGTAAAAGGAATGTTTAGAACTCATAGAATATTGGAGCATGCAGCCAAAATTCTATTGACTTAGTCTAAGTTTCCATGAGTTTTTGACTGTACACATATTTCTGTCTAGCTTCTCTCAAAAAACGTTGGGCTTTTTGGCCAAAAATTGAGATTGTGTAATTTTTCAGTGAAAAGATTTTCTACGAGTATCAGCCCCAACGATTTTCTGATCAGCTGAGACCCTAACTATGGGGTATAAACCTTTAGACACATACAAACTTTTCTACTATTCCAAAAATGTTTTTAAAAGGGATATTTTTACTGCATGTTTTAATGAGACACTTAGAAGGTCCTTCAAGCTAATGGTCTCAGCAAAAGCTTGAAAGGAGCAGCCCATGTGCCTGTGCACTTTGTCACAAAGGGAATGAGGCTTTAGTATAATTTCTCAGTTGGTTATAACTTGGAAAAAAGTTCCCCAAAAGCAAACAGCCATGCACTCTCAATGACAACTCTATCCTTGAAAAGATTCAAATTACAATCTGTTGCTAAAATTATTAGAATTCCTATGACTTCCTATTATGATACTGAGGAAGAAATTTTCTTTGGTGTCAAACACCTTTGGGAAGATACCCAGTATAAAAAAAAAAAGACCAAATTGCAGACCAAATTGCAGACCAAAAGGTGATATTGCATAAATTTCAGAACATGTAAAAACAGGAGATAACGGAAACTATTTTGCAGCTTTCACAATAGAAGTTTGAGTCATAATATTTGTAATTTTTATAATATACAAGAAAAATTCAACACAAATATTAAGACTAACTACTATAGTTAAAAAACTGGTTAGACAAAGATACAGTTATTTTTGCTCAACTGAACTCACCAGCTGTTTGCCAATCCAGTCATATTCATAATCAAACATATAGCCCTTCCGATCAAATAAGTCTGTAAAGAGTTTTCTTAAGTAGTCATAGTCTGGTTTTTCAAAAAAATCTAGCCTTCTTACATAACGTAGATATGTAGCCATTTCCTCTATACAAATGAGAAATATTCATAATTGCTATTTCTGCTTTATTAATAGTTAAACAATTACATTAGTCATTGACATTTAAAAACAAACCAAATGTTTAGCTTTCTATATAAATTCAGATTGATTTTATATTGTGTTAATTTACTTATGAGTTTAATTTTCATGTTCCACAGCAGTTAATGCATTTTTCCCTTTGAAACAATTATGCACATATTAACTTTATGTTTATGAGTATCCCACTGAATTTAATGGAACTGCCATGAGTGTAATTTTGGCAGAATAGAAGCTATATAGACAAAAAAATATTTTTTTTAAACATCATGCTAAAAATCTATTACTAGATCCACAAAGATTTAAAAAGCAGAAAATTGTTTCTGTTTTTTCTAACTTACTTTGTGCATTTGACAGAAGACTCTGTTTAGTCAATTTCATAGGTGCTTCCATGTAGCAAGTCAGTTTCATATCTCTGAGAATTTTACAGAAATACTAAAGTATCTTCTTGTCTAGGAAAACGCAACTATAATACCACCATCAGTTTTTAGGGGGACTCAGAGGCAGGAGAAATGGCCAAAATAGTAAGTTGCAAATAGTTTTAAGTAAATTGACTTCATAATGATGGTCATTTACCACTAAGAAAGGTGTCAATATATTTTTTTAAATGTTAATCTGCTTTCCTATATATGAAAGGGGGTATCAAAATTTTATGCTTCAGAATAAACTGATCACTAGCTGGAACTTAAAAATAAACTTCCTTTTCGCTTCCCTCCTTCCCACAGAAGGTCAATATAGGAACAAAACTACTAATTGTCTATGTTCTTCCAAGCCTCCAGCTTCAACAATAGTAAACTCTTGGCTATTTCATTATATCTTAAACTATATTCATTGCCATTTTTCTTAGTAATGTACAGTCCTAAAATATTAAAAACAGATCTATTGCCACGTTATTTTAAAGATAAATTAACAGATTTATCTTCATTAATACAGTCATTACCTGGAAAGTTTTCGCACAATACTTCAATAGGTGTTGCTCGTTTTGTGTCTCCAATTTTCTGATAACGTTCTTTTAATGTGTCAGCCTATGATGTAAAAGATATTTTTATAACTTCAGAAACTATTTTAAGAGACAATTTTACGAGGGAAACACTACAGAGAAGATGACAAAAAAAAGAGAGAGAGATAAAGATATTAAAATCACTACCTTTAAACCTTGCCACGGAAGGCTTCCTCTGAGAAAATACATAAACATATGACCTAAAGCTTCTAAATCATCTCTTCTACTTTGTTCTGAAACAAAATAAAAAGCTTATTAGAATGTTAAGTGAGCTTAAGTTATACTTTTTATGATTTAGAACAGTTTTTGCTATATTTAGAGATTTAACTGTATAAAATATATTAAAATAGTGTTAATTTTTGCTAACTGTAGACCCTGTTAAGAGCAGAGTTAAACATAAAATAATAATGCAGAAAATTGATATGTTCATTTTAATAATATACATTACTTTTAGTATAAAAGGAAACTAATACATTTAATATTATACTTTCATTAAAGATGTCCACATTTTTTAACTGACTGGCATTGAACAAATTTCCTTCTTAAATGATGAATACTACGTGGTTCATGGGAAAAGTAATACTGATTGCCCATCTACCCATTTTATGGAGTTTTTTAGGAAGCCAAAGGTTTTACTGGGAAAGTTAAGTAGTGTTACTTTTGTCAAACAGCACCATGGAAGAAGCCAAGTCCCTTATCTAACTGATCTTAGAGTGGAACTGTAAATGGAATTATTTAGCAGTAATACAACTTGTTTACAACAATGAAGTGCTAATCCAGGGATGCGCAAAATATAGCCTGTGGGCTACATCTGACCTGCCAAACATTTGGATCCAGCCACGTGGACCCAGTGGGACTCTTAAGCAGGCTCTCTGCCTGCCACAGCCCCACGTGCAGCCCAAAGCAGCTGGGGCCAGCATGTGTGATACAAAAATGCAGCCCCTGACGATTTAATAAATTCTTGGAGTGGCTCCCCATTAAAAGATATTATCTACCATATGCTAGTCAATGTATCAAAATTCAAGCCACAGTATCCCATATATTTTATAAGAAAAACAACAGTAAATTCCAAAAAGAGTACTCAAGTGAATTTTGCAAATTTAATCACGCGTGCCATCTGATTTATGAAATGCTATTTCAAGCGAAAACACTTTTCTTATTGTCCAAGTATTATTTGTATTCCAAAATTCCAGATATATTTAAGAGTCTTCAGTGTGGGTAATTCAATTATCTTAATACCCCAAGATCTTAAAGCGAAAAATTGCTGCTGTTAGTTTGCAGGATTGTCCTTTTATTATTCGAAATGGAAGCATACACCTACATAGGATTTTTTTTTTAATGAAGTTGATTCATGGGATTGAAAGCTATTCTATACGACACAGTATCAACAGTAAAATGTTTGGTCACTTAGTTTTAATGTGACCAAAAACCTACATGAGAGTTCATAGCACAAATCTGCCTTTACAGACAATCTAAAGACACAGAGAATTGTGAATTTATTTTGCACTGCAATGTCCTACACTTGGCAGCGGTTTCCCTTCCCAACAGAACCTGTTTTAAAGAAATAAGCATTTTAAAGCACTCCATAAAAAGAAAGAGCATTTTGACAAAAAAGTAGCATATTCTACATCTGAGTTTGGCTGTTTATCCTGGAGTTCTTTCACATTTGCTGTATATTTCCCCTCATTTGTCATGAAGGACACTTGGAAGAAGATAACATACTTTTCTGATTTGGTTACTTTTTCCAGATAGGCTTTCATAAGTTCCTGTGGTGAAATAAATTTCCATTTCCAGGAACATGATAGAGACCACAGACAGGAAAGCAAGAATAATTTAAAGAAACTCTGTTTCCCTGAAAATGCTTTTAGTAATGAAGAAGCAACCAAGTGAGAATGATCAGTCCATAGTATGAAAACAACTGATTTGAAACAATGTTTATTAATGTTTTTTAAGCAATGCCAGAAGCTATTTAAGGATCTTATTAATGGCTGATTCTATGACTCATTTATTTTAAAGTTTATTATGATTTTCCCATCTTTTCTTAGGTCATTGCAAATGGTGAAAAACTGCTATAAATTTTTTTTCATCTGAAGTAATTTGTGAAGTACACAAAGCAGCTTTTTGTTTAACCTGTAACTAGAAAAAGCCAAATACTAGGAGAGTCACCACTCACTTCAGTGGACCTTTTACAGACAAAAGGTAAAGGGCCATTACTTATAGAAGGAAGTATGCTGTTCAACAGTAAAACCCATTTAATATGTTCTAAATTAGCATGTGTCTGAAGAGGGTAGATTTAAAGTACTTGTAAATATAAGAGGAGATTAAAATGTTCACAAAGAAAAGAAGACGACATTTAGAAGCATAGATAAAAGTTTAACAATTGTCCTCTTTAACAACAAAACAGCAAGAAGCAGCTCTTTTCAATGAATTTGTAATTGTGCAGATGAACAAACTCCTACCAAATGGGAGGTGCAAGAGGTACTCTCCCCCAGAGCTGTTCAGTGAGCATGGCAAAAACACATCACATCAAGCATTAGGATAATGCAGATTGCTCCAACAGTTGTGTTAGCCTTACTCTGCAGGCTGATGCAGTGAGAGGACATGACTTTGTCTCCTGCCTATGGTGAGAAGGGCAATGCTTAATTTGTGCCAGGGCTGAGACACAGCACCTCTGAGCTTGCTGCAACAGGTATAAAAGTTAAAGATTATTTGAGACCCAGCACCTCTTTCATTACAAATTAAACACTGGAGAAGAGGTGAGTTATCCCTGCTTGCAGGAACTAGTTCCTGGTGGGTAGGCACACAAGATAGCAGAAATTCAAAAGCCCGTCTAACGGTAGATCACAGCAAGCCTAAATCAGTAGTTCATCATTTAGAAAACTTGACAACTTACATTCAAAACACATTTTGTTCAGTTGATCCATCATACATTGACTTTCAAATTAATTTATATTAATATGTAATACAATAAAACATTACACTAATGAAAATTAATCACAAGTGAAAAAATTTAGAGGTGTCAAAATTCCTAAAAAACTGAACTGTCACATCTAATATAATAAAATTAATCTGGACAATATGGTGCTCTTTAAATATTAGAACAATTCTGTTTTCAGCTGTAATTTTGTTTTCTCATAAAAATCTGTCAGCCCAGAAAAGTGCAGTGTTGGCAGCTTCTGCAAGCAAGGCCCTCTATACTCAGAGGTAAATCTGCAGTACCTCTCCAGAAAGAATCTTTGACAGATGCAATTGTAAGAATTAAAAATTATTAAATATAAGTCAGTCAGAAGGATACGCTACCCACCAAAAACATTTTTCACCAATAAACAAGTAACTTTTTAGTAAGGACTCAAAGAGGGGGTCGTAATACCGTTACCAAACAGATACAGAAAGATTAACATTAATTTTTTTTCACACTGCAGTCACTAGAAAGGTACCAAATATTAGAAAATATTCCTCAAACTATAATATACTGTAAAGGCAGATCAATTCTACCTTGAAGAAAGAAGTTTTTAATCAAGATGAGAAAAATTGTGAAATTCAAATTCAAGACTGAGGCATAAAGTTTACATAATTCTGGACTTTGTCTGACATAGTTCAGGAAGATATATCCTCAATGAATCCTACTTATATCTATGGAAAGTGAGAATGATAGTCTGAAAGGGCAATGGGGGAGTTTCCAGTGAATATGCCGGCTCCATTCACATCCTGGCTTCCTGTGTTAGCAAAAGTGTGCATAAATTGGGAAATGGAAAAAAGAAGGCATGTATGTGACAAAAATGAGACAGCAACTATCTTCCCCTCTTGGTTGGATCAAATGTTTTGTGTATATCCTGATGCTGCTTGAAGAAAAAAGTGGAGTCACAAATTAAAGCTCCCCAATTCTGAAGAAAATACAACAGACCTCCTGTTCTAGTTCATCAGTTAACAGGATTTACCATCTCACTCTACCAGCTTTCATGTTGAATTTGATTTAGATGCAAATTGCTTAGAACTAAGATTTTTCCTCAACCTTTCCAGTGAAGGATACTGATACACTGAAGAAGGCACAGAGAAGAACCACAAAGTATTTGAGGGCTAGAGAACATGTCTTAATTCTCACTGTAAGTAGTTCAACTCTGTTTAATCTATAAAAAAGATGACCACACTACTGGATTGTGGTGTATAAGTATCTTCATTGGGGGAGGAACAAATACTAGGTAATAATGGACTTTTTCAAGACCAGCAAAGAAAGGCATTACAAAAACCAACGTCTGGAAGCTCAAGTCATACCAATTCAAAGTGGAAATAATACACCATGTTAACAGTGAGGGTGATTAACCATTGGCGCAAACTACCAAAAGTGGTGGGTTCTTCATTTTTTGGTGTCTTCAACACCTCTCTCGAAGATATTCATTAGTCAGCTATAAGTTATTGGGCTCAATAAAGAAGTAAATAAGCAAAATTCAATTGCCTATGATACGCAACTGAGACTAGATGAGCTAATGGTCAATTCTGGCCTTAAACTATATGAATATATAAAAGGGGTTTGAATGTCTGCTCCTTAATTTATTTAAGCAAATACTATGTAATTATTCTTTTGAAGAACAGAAATGAACACAATACAAAGCAAGTTGTAGAATGGATAGCCTATTGACCTCAGCTCCAAACAAACTAATGATCTTACTGAGAAAGTTCCAGAAGTTCTAATGCCACCTTTTAAAAAGGGTAACTGAGATGCAACTAATTACAGGACTGTCTGCCTGACACTAATCACCGGCTAGATAATGAAGTGGCTGATATAGGAGTCTATTGATAAAGAATTAAAGGAGCGTAATATAATAAAAACCAACATGCAATACAAAAAAAGACATCTTGTTAAACTAAGCTGGTATTTCTTTTGATGAAATTACAAGTTTGGATGATAAAGATAATAGCATTCACATAATATACTTGCATTTCTGTAAGGAATTAAACTTGATACTTCATGATTTTTTATTTAAACTAGAAAGATACAAAATTAACATGGTATGCATTAAATGGATTAACAACTGGCCAATTGATAAGTGTCAAAATGTAACTATAAAGAGGGAAACCTATTCAAGCAGGTGTATTTCCAAAGGAATCCTGCGGCAATCACTTCTCAGCCCTACATTATTTAATATTTTTATCATTGAGCTGCAAGAAAATAAAGACATTAGTTTGCAGGTAAGATTAATTTGGGGAGGGCTAAATAATGAAGAGGCAAGGGTCACTAATTCAGAATGACCTAAAGTACTTGGTAAATTGGGAGATTTAGATTAAACAAACATTATAATATGGCTAAATGCAAATGTACACATCCAAGAACACCAAATAGGGGCTTGAGAAGCTGAGATTGAAAAAAAATTGTGGGCATTGGTATATAATCAGCTGAATATGAGCTCCTACTCTGATGCTGTGCACAAAAGAGCTAATGAGAGCCTTGCACACATATAGGGCAATCTTGAGTAGAAGCATGGCCGTTATTTTACCTCTATATTTGGCAATCTATCACTGCTTGAATACTACATCCAGGTTTGGTAACCACAATTCAAGAAAGATTTTAATAAATTTAATAAATCAGAGAGGAGTCATGAGAATGATTAAAGCAATGATTCCCCAATCTTTTCCAGTCAGGCTCCCCGTTACCCAGTTCATGCCTCCCACAGGAGCCACAGTCAGGAGTCAGAAGAAAGCCACCAGAATGATGACTTATTTGTAATAATATATATGGTGCTTAACAAGAAAACCACCTGAGAAAGTGAAATCCTTAAAGCATTTGGAGTCCACCACAAAGCAAGGACATTTTTAACTGACTAGATCAATATGATCATAGAACAATGACTTCTTGAAGTCTACTAAAGGGAATCTCTCCCTGATCCTCATTAACCTTCTTAGATTAATAGGGATAATAAAGTCAATCTACTGACTAAAATATTCCAGAGGGATAAGAAAGTGAATCAACTGTCTAAAATGGCCAGTTGTGTCTTCCTCCCTAGCTTCTGAGACCACAAACTCAGTGTGCAGCAGCAGTCAAAAAAACCAAATAGAAAGTTAGGAATCATTAAAAATGGGATAGAGAGTAAGACAGACAATATCTTATTGCCGCTATAAAAAACCATGGTATGCCAAAATCTTGAATACTACCTACAGATGTGGTCTCCTCATCTCAAAAAAGATATATTGACATTGAACAAAGTTCAGAAAAAAGCAACAAAAATTATTCGGGGTTTGGAACGGGTCATATGAAGAGAGATTAAAAAGACCTAGACTCTTCAGCTTAGAAAAGAGGAGACTGAGGGGGGATATGACAGAGGTCTATAAAGTCATGATCGGTGTGGAAAAAGTGAATAAGGAAAAGTTAGCTATTTATTCCCACAATGTAAGAATTAGGGGTCACCAAATGAAATTAATAGGCAGCAGCTTTAAAACAAAGAAAAGAAAATTTTTCTTCACGCAGCACACTGTCAACCTGTAGAACTCCTTGCCAGAGGATGTTGTGAAGACTAGGACTTTAACAGGGTTCAAAAAAGAGCTAGATAGCCATTGATGGACCTAACCTCCATTAATCTAATAGCCAGGATGGGTAAGAATGGTGTCCCTAGCCTCTGTTTGTCTGGAAATGGATGACAGGAGAGGGATCACATGATTCCTTGTTGTATTCACTCCCTCTGGGGCATCTGATATTGGTCACTGTCGGCAGACAGGATACTGGGCTAGATGGACCTTTTTTATTTTCTTATGCAACAGTTGAGCTTGAGAGTGTGTTCCCAAACTCGTTTCTGACGAGAGAACTGGAGTAATGGTTACACAAATAAATGTTTTACTATAACTTTTTGTATCATTCATCTATGAAGAAAAAATTTGAACAGATCAAATTGGGAGTTCTATGGATGGTTTTGAATATCTACTATGTAGTAATGGCCCAAATTGGGGAGAAAGATTTCAATGTCCCCACCTCAATCCACTGAGTTACTAAATCAATAAGGCCTTATTAGTTTGTGAAAGAAGAAAGATTTGGAGTTCTGCTTGCCAGCTCCATAACTGAGCGAAGAAAGTACTCTTTTGTTTGGCAGGAACAAAACTAGTAACAATTCTAATTTAGCCTAGAATTGGAGTAGAATAATGGTGAGAGTCCCCCTGTTCCCCCAAGAGCAATTTGCTTCAGGGTTAGAAGTCAAAGCATTGTGCTAAGTACTCCTCCAGGCAGCTTCTGTTTATCAAAGGGAACCAATGTATCAGGTGAGCTCTGGAGATGGAATCTGCTTGCTTCTGCATAATCTCCCTCCTAGCTCTAAACAGAAAAAAAGAGGAAAAATTAAGAGGTAAACCTTAAGGTACCACAAGACAGCATGTATTATTGTTTTAAGTTCTTCTCAACTTTAGCTTTTAGATTTGAGAAACAATGAATATTACAACACAAGCTGTCAAGACTGGTTATTCCAAGTTTGAGTGAATAATCTCCTTCCTTCACCTTTTCCCACACATCCCTACTTGGGGAATCATCTCAGAGCCTATTCTGGGAGAACCACTACCAGCAGCTAGCTAGATCAAAGAGGTATGGACATATTGGTATCTGGGAGTTTTGTTTCATGAGAAAAGGTCCTCTTCAGAGAAAAAGAACCTCCAAACAATAACATAATGGAGAATCACCATTTAGCTATCCTGAGAATTTGGCCTGGATGAAGTATGGGGACTAATGCTGAATTCCCCACCCCATTCCCACACCAAGAAATTGCTCTTCTGCTTGCTGCAGTAGTGATAAAACAGATGAGTGGTTTACTAGTCAATTGGAATTCCAATCAGAAAGAATATTAAAAGCTCCCCAGAGCCAACTCCCCTTCCTCCCCCCGTCCCCACATTACTGCTGCCTCGATCAGAGGCAGCAGCACAAGAGGGCGGGACAGGGGAGGCTGCCGCCACGAAGCAGCCTCTGTCCGCAGCGGGCCTGAGCTCCCTGCAGACCGAGGCTGCTCCACATCCCACTGAGCAGCCTCTGTCCTCAGGGAACTCGGACCCCCGAGGACAGGGGCTATTGCCTCAGTATCAGAGGCAGCAGCGTGGGGCAGCAGGCAGATGGTCTGCGCCAGGAGCTGTTTTTTCAACAGGCTCCCCTCATGGTCCAGCTCTCGCCTGCCATCCCACACTGCTGCCTCTGTTACAGAGGTAGCAGGGGAGGGTCATAGGGGGCTTCCCGGGAGTAAGGCCAGGAGCACACTGGCTGCTGGTTCTGCCCCGGAGACTATCCAATAATCACATAACCGCTAAGATTTCACGAGGTTACATGACTATTCAGTTACACAATATCTAACATCCCTAGTTTCTACAGGTTGAACCTCTTTCATCCAGGACTATCTGGTCTGGGAATATCCGTGGTTGGGCAGGACCACAGATGTTGCTAGAGCAGAAAGCCGCAGCTCCATGGTTGAGAGCAGCTGGGAGCAGAGCCGGACTGGCGGGTGCCAGCCCATAGGGCCAGTGATCCTGGGAGCAGCCACTGTCCCATGTGGGGCCAGGCAGCCAGGAGCAGCTGCCACCCTGCATGGAGCCAGGGGCAGCGAGCAAAGCCCAGGAGCAGGCTGGCAACAAGAGAGTCAGGCAGGGTGGAGGGGGTCAAGGTGGGGTGGAAGAGGTCAGGCTTGCGGGTTCTCCCAGGGCAGCCACAGGAGGGGATTCCCCGGGAAAGCCAGGTGGCCTGGCCTCCCCTGATCCAGCAAACTCCTTTGTTTGGGACTGCTCATGTCCCAAGGATGTTGTAGCAGGAAGGTCCAACCTATAGTCATGTCTGATTAAGTTCTTTTCTATACAGCAACAGGCTTCAGAGCACATCTGCAATTTCACATCCCCTCATAACTGAAGCAAAAGGTATATTCCTCTGAAAGAGTGGGCACTATATTGCCTATGTGAAATTTAATTGACAGCCTTATTGTAGTAAGTCTCACTAGCCTGCACAAATGTGCATCTGTCACAGTAAATTAAAATATCTTTGGAACCTTCAGTGTCGAAGAAAAGATGTTACAATTAACCTGGGGTTTGTATCAGAGATAGGGAATGCTGAACCTTCAAGTTTTCTCTCATCCAAAGCTCACTGGTTTTCAGGAGGGCCAGTTCAGATGCCTTGGAATATCAGACAGCTAACAAGCACATCATATTTGCAGCTAGATTATTCATGCTGCAGAAGGAATTGCACTGATACTGACATCACAAAATAAATAATTGTTCAGAGTTAACATTTTTGATCAAGGCAGAGTAGATCAGTATGGTGTATTTTGTGGTCCTAGCAACACTGGGGAGTACTAAGGATAGGGTAGGGGTGGGCAATAATTTTTGACTGGGAGCCACTTCAGAAATTTCTGAAGTGGCCCTGAGCCACCCCCGAAGGGCTGGGGCCAGGACACTTCCATGCTTACCCACCCACAGACCCTGATCGTTCTGGGGTTGGGGGAGTGCACAAAGTCTTTGCCAATCCCAGAGAGAACTGCCAGCTGTTCTGAATGGCTGGCGGTTTCCTCTAGGTACCTGTGCCCCTGGTGGTGGGAGGAGACTTTTAGTGCTCCCCCCTGCTCACCCCAGGTCAGTCAGAGCCTGGGGAGGGGCAGCATAAGAAGTTTCTCACTCCCTGCCCCCACCCTGAAAGGGAGCACCACGCTTAGCCTACATCTACACTGCAGAGTTTTTGCACAAAAACTTGTGGAGCATCCACACTACAAGCGCGTTTTTGTGCAAGAAAAAGTACAGTAGATTGTCAAAAGACAGGGCTTTTTGCGCAATAGTTATTCCTCTTTCTACGAGGCTAAATCTCTCTCAGAAGCATGGCTCTTCATCTACTTCTTCCATCCAGGAACAGGAGAGTCCTAGATACTCAGAAGCTGACAGCAATTTAGAATCTCCAGCCTGCTTAGCTGAGTTCAAATCAGGGAAATCTGAGCACTAACTTTCAATGTCCTTTAACCCAATGAGAGCAACAATCTCAGTGCTGCTTATGTTCAATACAAAGTGAATTTATCAAGGTCTTCAAAATCAAGGTGCCTCAATGTTAGTGATGGATGGTTGGTGCCCAATTCAACTGACAAAGACTTTAAGAATCTCTCTGCACAATTAGATTGAGGCAGTATGCCTAATTTTTTCAGGCTCCACTGGAAAGAGAGAAGAAAAGCATCTGCCTGTTTGAGCTGTAACCTTTGCCCAGGTACTGAAGGAATTACGCATGGTCATTTGTAATAGTTTAAATAAAACAAACCACCAGAAGCAGTGTATCTGAAGGCTTGGTTTGTGTTTTGTTATGTTTTGTTTTTTAAAGAGTACAGCAGTAAGTCCTACCGCAATCTCATTTTTTTTTCACTGCTAAAAGTCAAAGTACAGACTTGGAAAAAAGAAAGTCAGGTGATGGAGGGAGGAAAGATGTAAAAAACTATGCCTACGGAGATGTATTCTAATTCTCTTATCAGAAATAAAAAGTAGTATAAAGGCTTAATGTGTTTGCATGCAGCAAGTTCCCTTTAAATAACATTTAAGAATGTGTTCTGGAAGACAGAGCTTAATTAAGTCATATAGGTAATTTCAATACTACTTCTTAAAGAAGCTAATTTTCAGACAAAACTCGATGTTTGGTCTCTGTTAGTCATGTCATTTGTATTATTTCTGTTACTTTTATTTGCTGGATCTGCATATTGTAATAGCTGGATTCTGTATCATACGCTGCCCCAAAAAGTTTTATTTTTCTTTTAATGTATATTATGGTGTATATAATTAAAATTTAAAAAAAAATCTTACATGCATAATCCTTAACACTTAAAATTAGCTGTGACCATATATAGGTATTTCAGTCACCTATACTGATTTAATCAAAGAGCACAATTCTTCAAAAAAAATGTTCCTATGGTAATTGACACCATACTTGGTAGTCTGAGGAGAAGGACAAAGGACTTCATTGGCATAACAAAACTAGACTATCTTGGGACACCACTGAGTGTTTTTTCACCATTTAACAGATCAGGCATGCTGGCAAAGAAAGCATGAAAAAATCTGCAATGTTGCTCTCAAAGCTGTGCCTATTATTTCACTTGAAGAACTTCAATCATTTCACACCCAATTGTAAGTTAAAAACAACCAAAATTATGGTATTTTTAAAGTACCATATTTTAGGAAGAGTTAATCACATGTACTTCATTCCCATTATTATAAAAAGGGGCAGTCAAACTAAATCATGAGCCACCCGTACCTTCTTTATTGTTCAAGTGCTACTTGTAGAATCCTCCAGGCCCTCTCCATTCTCCGTCTACCAGACTGGGGGAGGGATGGAGAAACTTAGGACCTCTTCCTTGCAGTGCCTAGGTGGGACAACAGTTTCTTCCCTGTGAGAGAGTGGTTTTGGGGCTCTTCCCAGCAGGAGAGGGGTGTTCCGTAGGAGCCAGCTGAAGCCTCAAGTCCAATCAGGCAGCTCAGGTGAGTGTAAAGGCATGAGCCCCAGCAGATATGTCTTGGCTCTCAAACTTCTGAAGATCATTGTCTACTGCTTGGCAGGTCAGTCAATTTGGCCACCCCTGGTACATAGCCACCCCATAAGAAAACATATTGTAACATTTGTAGACAGATATCACTATGGTCTGAGATATGGCCTACAATGATTTTAGAAACAAGAGAATCTTATTTTCATAGAGTTTTAATAACTATTTGACTCAGTGCATAAGACCTTAGTTTTTTATGAGAATAGATTAGAATTGGTTTAGCAATCTGCAAACAGGATGATTCACAGGTAAATACCAATTCATACAAAGTTAGCATAGTAGTTGAATTCTAGTTTCTGCGCTTAAAATGCAAACGTACCTTTTCCTAAATGTGTATTTATACTCATGTATCTAGCTGTTCCTGTAAGGCTCTTGTGTTCTCGATATGGTATGTGCTTCTTTGTTTCTGGATCTATATACTCCTTTGCCAAACCAAAATCTATAATATGAATAATTTGCTGGGTTTTGTTTCCTGGTCGTCCTATTAAGAAGTTCTCAGGTTTTACATCTCTGTATATCAAGTTCTTTGAATGGACATATTCCATACGAGAAATCTTTATTAAAAAGAAGAAAGGACAGAATACAGTTTAAACTTCAGGTTACCACAAAAAAGTGTGGTGGATAGATGCAAACAAGTACTGTTATATCAGCTTTATTTTTTATATATATATATATATATATATATATATATATATGGAAAAAACCAGAACTCTTACAACCTTTAAAACAAAACTGTAGAGAACTATTTTCCTTTCAAAATATGACTAAATCCCACTTAATGCTAATGGGACATGAGCATGTGTATAGAAGAGAATATACTCCATCACTTGCAAATAGCAATCTATACTTACAGCTTCATATGAATCACAAAAAAAGTCAAGTCAACTGTGAACAAGCTGTACTGAATGCATTTTCATGCACATTCTTGGATACGAAACTACGATCTGGAATTATGCTATCGGCATCAACCATCTGTGAAAATATGCTATGTTCTGTACATATACATTTTAGCCAGTGCATCACCAGTATGAATACAGCTTTACTTCTAGACATTTAAATTCAGGTCTGAAAAACATTTTTATATGAAAAATAACTCGTTAAATGACACTGCATTTGTGATGTCATAACCTTTATTAATGAATGGAATCTTTGCCTTTTGTGCCATAAACTGGATTTCCCCGTAATCTTCAGTGACATTTAACTAACAAGTTCATACTAATTATTTCATTGTCAGTACCACTGTTACTGAAAGAAAAGCATTTAAAACAAATAAGTGGCATTTAAAATTTTTACCCATGGTGCACTGTATACCTGGATTTTAAGAGATGAAGTTATTTATTAAAGATAAATTTGTAACTGCAAGAAAAAACAATATTTGGCTTTTACTCTAGTATGGCAACACAGGCTACTCAGAAAAATACCTCAAAACTTCATATTTTTCATTTACACAATTTTGTTTCTACCATGCATTTTTGTATTGCTCTATCGCAATTATGACCAAGACAAGAAGTTGAATGCTTATGTGTTACTTAAGAATTTCATCTGCTTACTTTAGTGGAAGTAAGTATGTCAAACTGAGCCTTATAACTTTAGGCTGCACTTAAATGATCTCCTCAAAACAGATATCAAACTTATGCAACTGTTCCGTAAGATTAAGGCAAAAACAATAGCACAAAAACAAAAACCTAATACTTCCATCTTGTGTTTCTTTTAAAAGGACTATATTACAACCAACATAATTTAAGAGAATGCAGACTATAGAAACTTTATCAGATAAATTAGTACTATAAAAATTGTCCAGCTACCGGTCTAATGAACTCAAATTGGTAAATATATAAATTTACATATATTTATACTTACCAACTGTATAGCTATCATAAGAACAGTTTTAAGAGAAAATGTTCTATCACACAAGTCAAATAGGTCTTCCAAACTAGGTCCCAGTAGTTCTAGCACCATGGCATTGTATTTACCACAAGGGCCAAAATAGTAAACCTGAGGTATACCATCTGGAAAAGAAAAAAATATATATACACACATGTATGGTTAGTTGTAGATTACTTAGCTAAATGTATATATATCTTCTTCCTTGGATATGACAATATTAATTGTAAGGCTTATTAGTTCTATCAATGCATTTACAATTGATCTGTCTGATAAAAACTGATACCAAAGCTATATGAAAAGTGTTAAGTGTTAAAGCAATTAACTTCATTATTCCTCCTGTCTCAGTTTCATAGCTTTTCCTGAAAACTAGATATTGGACAATTTTGAAAGCATCAATTAAAAAAAATCAAAAGCTATCCATTACACATTAGACAGTAAATGCAGATTCATTTCATGAAACTACTTTATTTCAATTATCATTCTTTAGCCCATAATGGATAAAAGTAACTGTTTTTAAAAAAACCAAAAAAACCAAGATTTTCTTACATTGGATTTTTATATAATTCAAATACATGTTTTTATAAAAAAAATATTTAAAGTTTAATCTGAAATTATGACAAGCTATGCTTAGCTCTAAACATTATAATCTATTTAAATAATGTATATAAATAAAATGTACTTCATCCGTCCTCTTCAAAATTATAGTAAGATAGAAAGTGCTGCTCTTTTTAAATATATAAAGAATCAAGGGAAAAATATGCTTAACGTCTTAGGTGAACTGAGGTTATATAACAGCTCACAATTTCATGTACTACAATAAATATCTATATTATTTGCTGTCTTTACAATGAAGTGAATGTTATTTACATTTTTCCAAATATTAATTAAACTTTCGATTGTGTTGTGCACAAAAAGATGTTGCCATAATCATCTTTGCTTTTAGTTCAGCTAGCAGGTGCAGAGGACACTTCCTTCATTTGGACTAGCAAAAAACTGCTTCGGAGCTGAAAAAGAAGGAAAGCTTGTTTTCCTCATCCAATTTTCAAAGGTATTCAAGCACCTAAATATGTCAATGGATCCTGGGGATGGAGCAGAGATATTCAATGGAAGACAATAGGAATTAGGTGCCCAGCAGTGATTTCTTTTATGCAGTTAACATCTTTCATCATTAAAATTGGTGAACTAAACTTTAAACTTTGTTACTGGCATTTTACATTTCTCAGCTTAGCTGACAAGAAACAAGCCATTTAATTTCTCGTTACTTGCACACTAGAACAAGATAGCAATGCTGGTTCAATGCCTAGGAATATTTGTTAGAAAAACCTTACCAATGATTTATATTTAAGTTCAAGGAAACATTCTGACTTTTGAAAAGCTGGTTTTTATGAAACCTAATTTGAAGTCAAATGTGTTCAGCCTGTATCTCTTCATTATGAATTGAATATACACAATGTAAGTCTTAGCTGCATGGATTTTACTCAATTTTGAGATTTAATATCTAAATTACAACCTATTGTTTTATACAAATCCGCCTTTTACTAAAATTTGTAGAAAATGTATAGCCCAATGATACCTTATAAACAAAAAGTGCATTTATTTAGGCAACCAGATTTTCTATTATTTATCTATGAATGCCATGTAGAAAAACATGAGGCAACATTATAGGCTATCTAAAAATAATTTTGGTGACGACTAGAGTGAGAAGCATTAACAAAAACATACACAGGAATGGGTTTCTCAACACAAAGTGGCATTTCATTAATGTAAAAGTAACATTAGTAAAACACTGTGTTGAACTGAGAAAATGTGTTCCTGAGTTTGTGCTACTGGCCATGTCTACACTAAAAGCACTTTCCCAATATAGCTATAACAGTATGCTCTGATCAGTAAAGTACTCCTAGTGCAGATGCAACTTATATAAGCCAACTGTTCTTTTACTGGTAAAATTGGCAACTGCTTAATGGCTGGCATAGTGGCTTTTGCTCCCACCATTATGCAAGTTGAGGATCATAGTTTTCATGCCCCCAATTGGTCAGCAGAAGTTTGCAGTGTAGATATGAACACCTTAAATTACTGATTCATATAAGAATTAACTACTTCATCAACATACTCTCTGAATCAGAGGGGCAGCCGTGTTCGTCTGAATCTGCAACAACAACGAGAAGTCCTGTGGCACCTTATAGACTAACAGATTTATTGGAGCAAAATAAATCCAGATTTATTGGATGCATCTTACGAAGTGGGTCTTTACCCACGAAAGCTTATGCCTCCAATAAATCTGTTAGTCTATAAGGTGCCACAGGACTTCTCGTTATATTCTCTGAATGGAAACATTTGATAAGACTGTAGCAATCAAATGAACCCTGCAATCACTTTTAATACTTTAAAAAGTTGCATCCTCAGAGATGTTAGAATATAATGAATAAGCTGATGCTTATTGGTTAATCGTCTCAGTTACACTCAGCTGACTCCCAGGGAGGCAGCTTCACTGTGGCAGGGAGTGAAGCATCCTCATCACAAGCCAGGCAGGCAAGGGCTGTGAGAGCTGGCAGGCAAGGGGTGCCCACTTTGCCCCCAAGGGAGGAGGCTTTACTACGGCAGTGAAGCTTCCTCCCCAGGAATCAGGCTAGCAGGGGCTCCTGGCCAGCTTCAGGCTTTGAAGTATGAAGCTTAGCTAACATGAGCTAAGCTTTATACTGCAGAGTTCGCAGAATGGGTAACTATGTAACTACTGAGATTTTCATTGGTTACGCAGTTTCCCCAATACATGATTTTTAACATCCCTAACCCTCACTTGAACTGTAATTACAGCCTATAAGACATCTTTATTCTCACTCTCTCTCTCATTCAAATCTATTTTCAGTGTATTGGTACTAAGAATAGTACACAGAGTATATGGATAGTAACAGAACAACAATCACTTCTTGGAGATCTTTCTAGAATCTACAATTCAGAGAGCATATTGGCAAATTCAAAAGCTGGTATGCCAAAAAAATTATTTTTCAGTTACTGTAGATTGTATTCAAAATGTACTACACTTAATCTTTTTCCAAATCTTTCTACATTTGCATGGTATATTTGTTAAAAAATGTCTACTGACATTTCAATGTAATTCTATGGGAATTTTAATATCAAGTCATTGAGACTAGAATTGAAAAGACCTCCGTTATTCTCACTTCAGTATAACATAGAATACACCCGAATGTATTGCTCTGATCCCAAACCTCAGACAGCACCACCATATCAAAAAGCTATTAGGTGAAAAAGCATTCTGAATACTGACAAACAAGAATACAACATATTTAATTTTGATTCAAAGTATCTACTCGTCTCAAAAACAGTACATTTCGAACTTAATATGATTTACCCAGAACAATTATGCAGCCATGGACATATTTCTCCTTAGAGATCATCAGCTGGGTACAGCAAACATGTTTGGGAAAGGGATACTCACTATGTCTACTTGAAACCTAGTTGAAGAATTTAAAAAATATATTTTTTTAATTTATGTATCATAAATGCTCTCCAATTTGTTTGCTAATTATTGTGGCTTTATAGTAACATTTTCCTATCTTGTTTAAATTTTTTTTATTCAGACACTGAAAGACTCATAAAAAAAGCATAAAAATGACTTATTACACACAGGAAACTATGAAACAGATTATTCATGAAGTACTATGATATACTCAAAGTGATAAAAGCTCTGCTTTATAATCTTTCACCTACAGTATCTAAAGTGATACTTTCAACAGTAAGTAAAAAATTCAGACTAGTATGTGTTCTAAGGTAAGGTTCCTGGAAATTTTTACAATTTATACACAGAAAAGCTACACTAACATGAAGTCATAGGTCAGACTACATATCCAGTAATTAAAAGTAAAAATCTATTAGATTATGTAATTATCCCAAGAACAAATATTGTAAATCCGTGAAATTTAGAGTTAAAAAACTCAAAAGAAACTCCAACCTGTGAAGGCATAAAAATGCTGTTAAAGCATCTAATTTTAAATCTTCCCACAATAACCATACAATTATGAATGTTGCATATTAGTGCTTGTGGTGTAGGATTAACTGATTTCTCAAGGCACATTAGATATTTTACATATTTTTCCTCAGGATGTCACTGCAGAGCAGATTAAGGTTGTTTATGTGTCTTAACTATGCACTCATCTTTTCTGACCCACAATATATAAATGGCCAAAGAGCTATCCTTTAACTAAGATCCAACAATCTTTTGCAGGTGGTCTAACATTTAAAGGTCCTCAGCCCTGTATTAGACCCTTGCATGTAGGCATGGGAGGGTAGTATCTGACTGTGGGTGTCACAAATGTAGCAGTGAAATCAGGTGCCACACTCAGTGTGCCCTACTGAAAGCAACTTTCCTCCTTTATATATTTGTTACTAGGGATGTAAGTGACTAGTTGCTCCTCTCCCCCCCCCCCCCCCACTCCCTGCTGCCTCTATCAGAATGTTGGCTCTTAATACATTGAAAAGGCTGGTGCACAGCAGGGAGGACCCTGTGCAAGTTGGGAATCAGCTATCCCGGCTCACGCTGGGTCCCTCCTCTTGCGCTTTAACCTTTTAAATGTATTAAGAGCCGATAGTCTCTTAAAACATTTAGAAGGCAGACCCACAGTGGGGTTAGCTCCTGGGCTGGAAACTAACCCCACTGTGGCTCCCCCACTTACCAACTAATTAGTTGATGGAAAATCCATTGACTAGTCAATTAGTTGATTAAACTACATTTAACATCCCTATTTGTTACTGGTGATTGTAGTGAGAATCATTTTGTTAAGACCAGTGTTACTCAAAGTGTTCCATGGGCCCACTTTGGGAAAGCCACCAGCATCCCCACACCAACTTTGTTTAATTAAGGCAGGAGCGGGGAACCTAAGGCCCAGGGACCAGATGCAGTCCCCAGCTTGCCTGGATCTGGCCTCTCAGGCTTGGGGCTCCACCCAGCTTTGGGGAGCCCACACAGGTGAGGGATGGGTTTTTTGTTTCTCACTTGTATGCAGCCCCCGACTGATGTTTCTATGGGTCAGTGGCTCCAAACCAAAAAAGGTTCCCCACCCCTGACCTAAAGGGTTCACGGCCATGGAGCCTCATGGCTCCCATTGGCTCTGGATCACCATTTTCAGCCAAGAGGAGCTGCAGGAAGTGGTGCAGGCCCATTAGCAGCTTTCCTAAAATGGGCCAGCGGAACACTTGGAGAAACACTGTGCTAGACCATAATAGCCAACCAGCTTGGCTGCTGCTCCACCTTCTGAACAATTAAGAGTTCACAGAAATTGTACTACTTTATCAAGATTGCTACAGTCAAAGTAATTTAACCTCCCCAGTGTGGACACAGTTTTACCAGTACACACAAGTTATATCAGTATAGTTCATTTATCTAAAGCAGGGCTACTCAACACGCGGCCGTGGGCCACATGCGGCCCATTTGTTTGCGGCCCACAATGCGGTTTGGATTTTCCCCGGGCTCAACATGCGGCCCACAGGTGGGATCCTTTAAACGTAGCATCCGCTGGGAACATGCTCCACAACGGCAAGGCGTCCCCCAGGCAGGGTGAGCACTGAAAGATGCAAGCAGATGGGCTGGCTGGAACAGACGGGTACAGGGTGTCAGCATTTCTAGCCCCACAGGGAGGAGGAGCCGGAAGCACAGGAGCATTGTGGTAAGTGCTTTGCATTCATGCCTGTCAATGTGAAAGAAGCTATTTGCATATCTATTTGCATGTATATGCAATCACACTTAAGTTGCGGCCCTCAGCATGTGCTGTGAGTATCATTGTGGCCCCCGGGGCTTCCAAAGTTGAGTAGCCCTGATCTAAGGGGCAGGGATACCAGCATAAAGTACATTTATACCATTACAAATGTTTACACCTACTGCAGTGTAGGGGAAAAAAAATCACACTCTTTGCTTATACACCAGCTCTAAAGAAATAGCTTCTATATATGCAGAAAAGGATATCCCAACCAAAATGTTAAGTGGTCTGTTCCTAATTGCTGGCACAAAGGTACTAAACCCAAACTTCTGTCTTATCCAACAGACCTGTAGGTGCAGAAATCCAAGAATAAGAGGCAGATGATTTACAGTAAGAAGCACAGACAGCTGGAGGTATAAAAAACAAAAAACACCAACTGTAATTAGACAAATAAATGTGCAAAGGGAAACATTTATAGCAAGGAAAAGAGCATACCTTTAGAATTTTCTATTTTTCTATAAGCGTGTACAAGAGTGGCAAACTTGGAAAAGCCAACATTTTTCACACCAATTAGTTTTTTCTAACAAAACTGCAGCAACTGAACATTCCATAAATATCATTCAGCTGAAGCATGTTTAGCACAAGCAAAAACTGTTTTAAGCAAATGGCTTCAAGGGAGGAAAATAAATTTGTGAATAACAAAACCGTTAAAGTACTGAGCACTGTTTAACACTTCACAGAACTGAAGATAAAATTTTTTTAAAAAATATTGTTGTGTATACCACCATGGTGAAAAACAGAATTAAATTATCCTCACTGCATCACAAGTATGAGATGTGTCAACTCAGAAGTCTCAGGAATTGTTCATCACGATTGCCATCTTTGTTGTCCATAAATACTTCTTTTCAATTTTTAAAAGGCATGCAAAATACTTGTGGAAGAACTGTGGAAACGAACTGCTTTTTAGGTTTCTTGTAGAGCTATATGCAGTTCATTTCCAAGGTTCGTGCTTGTTATGGAGGAAACAGCTGTAGAATGGAATTTGCTTGGCTGCATTGTCAGATATGTAGGCAGAGTTAACAATGGCAGACATGTACGGGTGATATGTCTAAACGTGTCCATAACACTTTTTTTCTAATTTGCAATGTTGTAGAAGCATTGGCAGACAATATAAAATAAGGATATGTCGCGCTGCCAGGGACTTCCTTCCCCCTGCTTCCTGAGCGGGAGGAAGGGAAGTAGGAGTCCCAGGACTGCGCACCAGCTCCAACTTTTCAGGAAGTGTGTGGCTGTCATGGGGAGCGGAGGAAGAGCGCATGCTTCCTGAGAAGTTGGAGCTGTCACGCAGTCTCAGGACTCCTATACACACCCCCGCGCAGGAAGCAGGGGGAAGGAAGTCCCCGGCAGCGCAACAGACCCGGCATTTCAGGAAGCGTGCCGGCTGTTTGGGGGTGGGGAAGAGCAGCCCACATGCTTCCTGAGACCTGGACCTGGTGTGCAGCTGCGGGACTCCCCCCCCGGCAGCGCAGGAAGCCAGTGCTACCTCCATTTTTGTGGGAGGTAGCATCAGCACGGCTCCTTCTTGGGGGTGGAGAGAGGGAATGGGGGGGGCGGCATGTCTCGCGATCAACTCGTCATGTCCCCGCAATCGACCAGTTGATCATGATCAACGGGTTAGTGACCACGGGTCTATCATAACAGGGGTTGCTTTAACTTGGTTGGTAACGCAACCCTTTTGTTGATGCGATGGCAGTGTGGTTATAAATTATTATTAGCCATAACTGCAGTGGTTTTATCTGCAACCAAGCATGCTCTATCAGAAATGTGGCCTCCACCAAGTGACCCAACAGCTGTAGACAGAGTTTTGCTGTTACCTGAGGGCTATTTTGTGCTGTTTCCACCAGGTCAGAGATTGCCAGGAATCTTTACTGCAGAAGCAATGCAATGGCTATTGTGCAGTCTAGGTATGCCCCTATGAATTCCAATTGTTGAGTTGGTATCAGCTTGCACTTTTGAAGTCTCTGGAAGAGTGATCTGGTAATGTTGACTGCTTGTTCTGTTTCATGATAGGTCAATGCTTTCAGCAGGCAATCGTCCAAATATGAGAAAATGGTGACTCCCAGGCCTGCGTAAATACACTGCCTCCACTACGAGGACTGTGGAAAACATGCAAGGCACTGTGGACAGGCCGAACAGGAGCACTCTGTATTGAAAGTGTTGGTTGTGCATGGCAAACCGTAAGTATTTCCTATGTGCTTAAATGTATTGAGACATGGAAATGTGTGTCTTGCAGGTTGAGGGTCAATAGCCAATATCCCTTCTCCAAGGCAGGAATTATTATGGACAGGGTTACCATCTTGAAATGCTGTGGATAAATATAGCAGTTGAGGTTTCTTAGGTCGAGAATGAGCCTCCACTCTATTTTCTTATACCAAAAGCGTGTGAGTAAAACCTCTTTCTCCTGTGATGGTAAGGTACGGGCTCTATTGCTCCCAGTTGCAGTAGATGCTGCTGTGAAAGAGCGAGCTCATGAGACGGGTCCCTGAAGAGAGACGGGGTAGGGGAGTGGGTACGAGGGATAGATGAAAAAGGGAGGGATTAACCATTTTGGACAATCTCTAGAACCCATTTGTCTCTCTTTGTGGAATTCCAAACTGGGTAGAAGGATGCGAGATGGTTGTTGAATGTTGCCGCATTGCCCAGGTGCCTTGGAGAGGTCGGGTTCATTGTACCCTCAACCAAACCTTCAAAACATTTGCCTCGATGTTGAGGATTAAGACATCGAAGGCTGATCTGTGCTTTGTCTGTGCCTAGTCTGATGCTGTCTGCACCTGTTCACATAACGCCTCTGGAGCTGGTTGAATGCGTGTGGTCTTGTTCATCTGTGTGAAAAGTTTTCTTGTTTCCTTCTGGTTTCAGGGGTGTGAATGCCGAGGGTCTTCACATGCTCAAGGACTCTTACTCCATCCTGGAGCGATGTGCCTGTGGACCCCACAAATAACTTTGACCCTTCCAAGGGCAAGTCCTCAACAGCTGTCTCTCTGGGGAACCCAAACAGGTGCAACCAAGAGGCACGTCCCTTCACCACCATTGGGGAGATCCATCGGGCCACTGTTTCAGCACAATCCAGGGCCACCTGCAGAGCAGTACAGGAGATGAGAGCTCCTTCATTTGTGTTAGCTCTGAACTGTTCCTCTTGTTATCTGGCAAATGCTCAATACAGACTGACATTTGCTCAAAAACATTTTGGGTGTACTTTGCCAAGAAGGCAGTATCATTCGCTATGTGAAACTGGAGCAGTGATGATGCGTATGCTTTCCCCCCAAATAGGTAGAGGCTTTTCCCATCCCTGTCATAGAGAGCGGTATGGGCTGCATTCTGCTTTCCTCTCTTGTTCACTGCCTCAACAATTAACAAATTAGGAGAGATGAGAACAAAAAAATAAATAAAAAAAATCAACACTTTGCAGAGCTATATAGTATTTTCTGTCTGATCTTTTGAAGACTGGGGGAATGTGGCCCCAGTAATCTAGTGGACAAGGCATGGGGCTCCTAAGCCAGAGATTGTGGTTTGAAGTCCCACCTGGGGTGGTAACCTCTATACTTAGGTAGCAGGCTTAAAAACAAATAAAAGGAAGTTTTTCTTTTATGCAGCACACAGTGAACCTGTGGAACTCCTTGTCAGAGGATGTTGTGAAGACCAGGACTTTAACAAGGTTCAAAAAGAACTAGATGAATTCATGGAGGTTAAGTACATCAATACTTATTAGCCAGGATGGGTGGGAATGATGTCCCCTTAGCCTCTGTTTGTCAGAGGATGGAAATGGGTGACAGGAGAGGGATCACATGAGGATTACTTGTTCTGTTCACTCAGTCTGGGGCATAGGGCATTGGCCACTGTTGGAAGACAGGATACTGGGCTAGCTGGACCTTTGGTCTAACCCAGAATGGCCATTCTTATGTTCTGAATGGTGGGCAGAATTTATCATATTGTCTTGGCTGGGTCCATGAGGGCTGGGTTCATGGGGATAGCCAACTTAGCTGTGGGGGAGACATACAGAATATTAGTCAGTTTGCGTTGTGTCTCTGGGAGGTTAACGAAGGAGAGCTCCAAAGAGTATGCCACCCTTCTGTAGTGTTCTTGAAATGACTTCAAGTAATCCTCTCAGGTGGGAGATGGGGGCATAATGGCATCATCCAGTGAGGAGAAAGAAATGTGGGTAGGTGGAGGCGAGCTAGCAGAGATGTCTTCCTCTGTCAGGGTCTTCCTCCTCCTCCACCATAGACGGGTCCAATTACAGTAGAGGGGGAGCTTATGGTCTGTTGGAAGGGACCAACTGTGGGGTAGACTGCTGTTGTGCCCTGTACACAGCCCATGGGTCCAAAGAGAACCAATTCAAGAGCATGGGTACATACCAGTGGGGACAACCAATGTGGTGGCTGCCACTGTGGAGGTTGCTGAGTCTGCTTTGGGGAGGAGTGTCTTTGGGCGTGGGTGCCCAAAGAATACTTCTCATCCTCGTCACTTGAGAATGGCAGTGCAGATCTCACTGGTATGGTTGAAAGGCTCAAGCAAGATGTGGCCGGGTTACCGTCGATGCCAAAAAGTTGGGTGCCCAGCACCAAGGTGACTCGTAGCTCTTGGCTCATTGTGAAGAGTTGTAGTACCAAGGGGATTGGTGCTGACAACAGTACTGGAGCTAGGGCCGGTGCAGCCTGTTGTGGCATCAGTGGTGACAAAGAGGCACTTGCTGCCAAGCTGGAGCACAGGTTCTTCGGTCCTGCTGGGGCCTGGAGTTGGTTCCGACAGCGTAGCATTTGCTTTCACCTTGCCCAGTGTCTTAGAGCTGACCTGTGTAAGGTCCTTGGCTCCTGAGGGCATCTTGGTACCAGATGGTCCCGGCATCTCCCATTCTGGTGCTTTGGGTGCTACCAGTGCCAGGGGCATTTTCTGAGCTTATGCTCATTTTTTTGAGGGGGAATATCCCAAAATGAGGAGTGGGCTCGCTTCTTGTCAGGATACACAGAAGCAAAGTCTTTGGCTTTTCACTTGGGAGGGAGCTGTCTTCTCTGACACCACCATCGGAGACAGCTGTCTCAGCAGTGTGGAGTGTTCAGGATCCAAGACTGGAGGCACTGTGTTTTCCAGAAGTAGGAATTTCAGCTGGTGCTCCCTGGCCTTCCAGATGCGTGCTGGGAGCTGTTTGCAGTGCTCACACTTGCAGCATGTGCCTGCCCAGGAACTGGTCACACTGGGAGTGACCATCCAAGACTCAGACAGATACACCCTACAGGCATCCATTAGAAACCTGGGGATCCAGGCATCCCAGAGAAAAAAGGCCCAAAAATGGGAACAGGAAAAAAAAACCCTTTTTAAAAACTAACTAGAGTAATAACTTGTATTACTAAGATAAACAACTACTGAACAACACTAAATAACTCTAATGTAACAAATCTGAAAAATTGAGAAGGGTAACTATTGGTTTTGACTGAAGCCAGTGGCAGCAGAGAAGGAACCGAAGGGACGGTTGGCTGCACATGTGGAGTAGCCGCACCAGCTCATGCTGGCTGCCCCATGTGCACAGCCTGCTGGGGGCACTTCTAACTTAATTCTCTGACTAGAGGCGCAGCAGTGCCCCAAACACTTAAGGCAGAGCACCCACAGGGATACTCCTCGAAGAACTACGCCTAATTTGTGTTCACATTTTTGCAAGTTTTGGCCCCATAAATAATCCCTGAGTTCCTTCCGCCTTGGAAAGTTAGCTCTTTTGAAATACCAAGTAGACAGATTGCTGGCTAGGACTATCCTCAACATACCCATATGTAATGTAATCAAGTCAAACAGTTTTGTGAAACTTTCAGCTCCTCCTGATTTTCTCTTTATTACTGTAGCTTGGAGCCTCTGCAAATCTTTTCCCAAGCCTACATAGACCGAGGGCCCTCTGCTCCACTTCCTTTTCACTTCATGCATCTCAAGCACCCTCTGCTTTCCAGGTGCACCTGTCACCTAACTCTTCCTTATTAACTCATCTGTTCACAGGCTGCACAGTGGGAGACAGGAAAATTTCTGTTGCCAAGTAAAAGGCTACACTAATGGACTCTACATGCAGTCACACATAGCCCTTGACTAACAAGGGTAGCAGTGTCAGTTAGCTCTGGGAGAGGGGGATTAAACAAAATGAGGCAGATTCTAGAGTTTCTCAGCAGAGGACTTTCCATAGAAAGAAGGGAAACTTACTTTACAGTATCAGAGGCGTAGCCGTGTTAGTTTGAACCTGCAAAAACAACGAGAAGTCCTGTGGCACCTTATAGGCTAACAGATTTATTGGAACATAAGCTTTCGTGGGCAAAGACGAAGTGGGTCTTTATGGGAGTTTATGCTCCAATGAATCTGTTAGTCTATAAGGTGCCACAGGACGTCTCGTTTTTACTTTACAGTAACCATGGTTCTTGCAGATGTGTTGTCTATACATTTCACTTTGTTGGTGTGCATGATCCCTAGGGACTAGAGCTCATATTCTTTTGGCCAGCAGCATTGGCTGAAAATGAACCTGTGCCTCAAGTATCCTCAAGGCCTTCCACCCAAAGTTATAAAGGGCAAGCAACCTTAACTATCCCTCTTCCTTTGCCAGTACAGAACCCAAGTATTAGAATACACAGTAGCTGGGACAGGGGATGGGTCACCAGAAATACACAAACATCTTCTCAAAGGAAAAACTTAAAAAACAACAAATAGACTAGTAGCACCTTAAAGACTAACAAAACATGTAGATGGTATCATGAGCTTTCACGGGGTCATCTGAAGTGGGTTTTGCCCACGAAAGCCCATGATACCATCTCTAGATGTTTTTGTTAGTCTTTGAGGTGCTACTAGACTATTTGTTGTTTTTTTAAGTTTTTCCTGTTACAGACTAACTCAGCTACCCCGTATATCTTCTCAAAGAACCAATTACTGTAAGTTTTTCCTCTGTCTATCCATATGCATTTCACTGCTGGTGACCACAAGCAGCGATCTAGACTGGGAACGGAGGATGGTAGGGATCTACCTGAATGATTGCAGATCACCAAAATGAACACTGGATCTTGATCTTCTAATGCAAAGTAAAGCTGCATAACTGTATGCACTGAACCAGAGATAGCTGCATATACTATTGGGACAGTTTTCAGAGAGGCTACAAAATCTGTTTGAGCTCTGGTGATGGGGCTATAACCCTCAACAACAGGTCAAAATTGGCTATTTTGTAGTAAAGCTTCATTTATGTAGAAATCCATTTACGAAGTCTCAGAGTTAGATCTTTTATCCTATTGCCATATGTTCCAAAGAAACTAGGAGACACCCCAAATAGCCTATTTCTGCCAAGATAGCAGAGTACTATGAATACATCAAAGGTGCAAAGCTTAGCCTTTCCCTCTGATGAGTTACAGCTCAGGGTAAACAAGAAGAAATACTGCTTAGTTGAGAGGGAGACGACCTTTAGCAAGAACTTAAGGGGAGGTCTCAAGGTCACACTGTAAATATATGCAGTATAAAGGAAGTCCTAACATTAGTACTTGCATTTCCATTACCCTCACAGCATATAAAAATGAGTAGTCTTGTGGCACCTTAGAGGTTAACAAATATATAGGATCCTGAGCTTTTGTGGATAAAACCACTATTAAAAAGGCTGTTTTGGTGGCTAGATGGAAGAGGGAACCTGTAGCTAGGGATACAGAAGTTGCATCCATCAAACTACCTCTGGGAAGGGGTGTGGGGGGGAAAGCTGCTCCATCCCCAACAGCTTAACCAGTTAACCATTCCTAAAATTTTCATCATTTGGCTAGTGGATTAGTCGATGAAATTTGCATCAACTATTCGATTAGTTGATAATGATGCTTCCACCTTTGAAGTATAGCAACAGCCCTAGGGTAAAAGTGCTGTGGGGAACATAAGGCCAGTGGGGGACTCAAGCAGTCCCCCATTGGCCCTGTGCTTCCCACAGTGTTTCAAAGCAGCAGTGCTGCATGGAGCCCAGGGTCAGCGGGGGTCCCCAGCTGACCCTGGGCTTCACACGGTGCTGCCACTTTGAAACGCCATGTGCAGTCCCCAGCTGGCCTGGGATGCACGTGGCATTTCAAAGCGGCAGCGCTACATGGAGCCAAGGTCTGGACCCAGGCTCCATGAAGCGCTGCCGCTTTGAAGCACCCCCCTCCACTTCTCCCTCTCTTGCTGCCTCTTTCTGATAGAGGCAGTAAGGGGGAGGAGGGGAAGCAACTAGTTGAATAGCCTGTCGACTATCCAACAAGCATTTGTTTATCAGATAGTCGACTAGTCCGTCACATCCCTATTCATATCCCTAATAAAAATACCTTTAATGGTTTATTGAGTGTGGGCTTCTACTGAGGGCCCAATGCAATAAATGGATATTAATAATCCTTACATGATTACAAACAGTTTTGTCTAATTTTCCCCCCAGAAGGCTAAAAGTTAGAACACATAACTGTGCAATTCCTATAGTCTTCAGTCAGTCCAAATTAGCCTAAGATCCAGAGAGAATATCCTACCATAGAAAGCACTTAAGTAGCTTTTCTTCCCTTTTAAAATGGTCATTTCAGTCTCCATTTAGGTCTTAAGACTAATGAAACTGTGTATATTGTATACACAAGTATAAAGGTCACTTATCTGTAAACTTCCAATGAATTTCATTTCAACTCTACTTTGCTATTTCTGTAGTGTAACTGCATAACTTCTTGTCAGACTAACACATAATTCATATTAATATAGAAGAAAAAATATATCAGATTTAGAATAGAATGGCCTACCTTTTCCTCTACATTAAGATGATAAACCATTTACAACAGCCACAGAATCCTTAAACTGAATATTTTAAAAAAAAATCCACCGTGGTAAGAGGCTACACCCAAAATGCATTCTACCACTATCAAAGAACACCCTTACAGAATTAATGCCATGTCCTAAAATAATCCACACTGTCAGATTAGGCCAGAATATTAAACTTATAAATTTTTTCTCTTTTCTATACTCCCTTCTCTTCACCTACATAGAATTTAACCACTATGGTTCTACAGGAAACTTTCAAATTCATACTAACAGTGATTCTACTATTGTGACAGATTTCTGTTACCAATCTGCCTGAGGCATCAGGTGATCGGGCTGAGGCCACAGGATCATTAGGGGAGGAGATTACGGAACACACCAAGTGTCTAAACTTTCAAGCTTTATTGATAAAATAATAAAACAACAGCGGAGAGTGATGGGTGCTTCCCACATCACTCAGAGGAAGGAAGAAAGCGTTAATGCCCAAAGCCCTAACCCACTTTCATACTCTCACACACACTACCCGAGGCTGGCCAGGGGTAAGAAGAATAGGCTGGCCAGGGGTAAGAAGAATAGGGGGAAGGGTGGATGGGAGTTCGGTCCCGTGTGCACAGGTCGTCCAGGGTCCGCTGTGATCTCTCCAAATTGCTCCAGCTCTCAGGAGGTTTTTAAGTCCTGGGCTCCTTTGGGGGTGTTCCATTCCACGACCTCTGTTCCTGGTGCTCTTTGTGACAGTCCAAACCGGCTTTCTGTGGTCTCCTTGACTTTCCCAAAACACACCGGCTAGACTCTGTTGTTCTCTTTGCTTTCGTCCGTGCTGGCCTTCACTTGTCTTGCTTGTTATGGGCTGGCTCTGCTCAATTGAATTTGTCTTTCTTATGGCTGACCGGTGGATTCCAGGCCCCCCCCCCCCCTCTTTCTTGGCTGGCAGCCGAGAGTCAGATGTGTGCTGTGGCCTTGAGCTGGCTGGAACCAACGTCTTATCTTCAGGCCTAGCAGGAGTGGAGTTAACCCATTCTCTCCTCTCTTCGTTTCTGCCCCCCCACCCCCACCCCCGTCCTTGGCCTCTGGAGACCTGCAAAGGAATCCTTCATTCATTCCACCACCACCCCTTTGACCCTTCCCAAAATGCCCTGCAATGTTTGCAACAGCATTAGCAATATTCAATGCTGACCTGTCTCCCCAGGGGAACTCCTGCAGGGAGGAGGCCATTGAGATGTGACACGATATTTGCTCATTAACAGTACATAAAACTATGCCATTTGTACTCGTGCCCCATCTTTTATTAATGGACCTCTTAGCAAGTTTATAGGACCAAATAAGACTCTGTGCATGCAAAAACTCACCCAGCTCCAATTGTAGCTGATACAGTGCTCCCATAAATGAAGCAACTAATTCACATAGCAAGAAACTAATATGAGTACAGAATTATAATTTTCCTGAAGAAAAGGAGATGAAAGGATGCAGAGAGTTGTTATAACAGTAAGTCTTCAGCAGCAGTCAAACATCAAGAATGACTAAATAAAATTTTCTGAATACATGTTGATAAACTTTATGTTGTTTTCTTTAAGATAAACATTCTGAAAGAGCACAAGGAGCTCAGTTTAGCTCTCAGTTTCTGAAGTATTTGCACTTTTAAGGTGTATTTATAATTTCAAGAGTCAGTCCTGCTGTAATAAGCTCTATGAAATTCAGGGAGGAAATTAATGTTAATTTTAACTTTAAAAACAGAAAGAATCAAATAGAAGCATACCTATAGGAAGTACCACCTAACTAATCTTGATTAAAATAAAGTACAGTAAAACTCCATTGGTCCAGCATCCAATTCTCCGGCACCCCTGATGGTCCGGCACCATCGGGAACCCGGAAGTGCTCCAGGCAGCCGGACCATTGGAGCTGCTCTGTGCGGGCTTCCCCGATTCAGCCGCTGCTGAAACTGACCAGCAGCTGAATCGGGGAAGCCGGGGGCAGAGCAACTGGGGTGCTGCCGGGTTGGTCCCATAGCGCTGCCCCTCGGGGCTGTGGAACCAACCCGGCAGCACCCCAGCTGCTCTTGGGGACGCCTGGGGCAGAGCTCCCCAATGAGGGCAAGGGAAGGGCTGAGCCCTCGAGGGCTGGATCTAGGCAAACTGGGGGCTGCATCTGGCTCCCGGGCCTGACATTCCCCACCCCTGCTCTAAGATGTCATAGAACTACTCTCTCTTTTTTTTTTTTTGAAGTTACAGACTAACATGGGCTCTACCCCTCTGAGATTTTTGTACATATTGTGAAACATTTAAAGAAAGAATATTGTTAATAGTTCAAATAATTGATACAAGTTTTCCCCCAAATAAAGCTAATCACAAGGACTAAGCAAATGGGAATCAGTACATCCATCATAGCAGGGATGGGCAATAATTTTTGCAGGGGGAGGGAGGTTTGTTTTTCTAAGTGGTCAAGGACTACACTTTTCTATTAAGGGGATGTGGGGCCTTAGATAGAGATCAGATACAGAAAGGAACTTGGGGTAAAGGATTGAGGCGCAGGAAGGGGTTGTGACTTGAGGCAGGGGACGGGGATGCAGGAGTGGATTGTGACCTGGGGCAGGGGGTGCAGAAAAATGGAAACACGAGGGGGTGCAGAGCATTTGGTTTGTGACCTGGGGCAGGTAGCTGGGATGCAGGAGAGGGCCAGAGTGCCAACCACAGGCTTAGGCTGGGAGCCCAGAAGGACCCTGGGGCAGGCTCCCTGTCTGTCATGCTCCACACGCTGCTTAAAGCAGCTGACTGCTGGGGCCATGTGCATCTTTGCATGGCACACAATGAGGGGAAGGGGACTCTGCGAGCTGCTCATGCCCAAAATTACAGCCCAGGCAGCTCCACTGGTTGGTTTCCAGAGATGCACAGGTTGGCTCCAGCAACTGGATGCTTTAAGTGACATGCAAGCTGCAGCAGGAAGCAGCCTGCCTCCAGAGTCCCGCTGGCCCACAGAACAGTGGCAGCAGGCTGGATCCAAACCCGTAGTGGGTCAAATTTTGCCTGCCTATAAATGACAGGTGCTTTTTCACTCAGCCAATCATTTATTTTGAAGTACCTTTAATATAAGACTCCATGTCCTAAGTAAGTACCTGTGCCTCACACCCTCAACGTAATTTGGCTACTTTGAGAATCTAGTGATAGGTAGAAGTAAATACCCATGGGGCATATTCAGGTCAGAGTCCAATGAATGGTGTCTAAAGTGTGATGGATGGTGAAATATCATCCATACAGATATGACATGCACTGAGAAAGTGTAATATGAACTGATTAACTGAGCGTTATTCATGTTGCTGGGTCTGGTCAGATAAGAATGAGTTAACAGTATCTTTCAGACGTTCCCTGTAGATTAAGTGTACATTGTATACAGTTGCCTATCAGTTTTATTTACTTATTATGTAGTTTTCGTCATTAGAAACAAATAAATTACCTTTTAAAATTTACTTCTCAGTTGACTGCAACAGTACTGACAGACTACTCGCTTGCTTGGTAAATAAGTATTTCTTTTAGTTAAGTTTTCCTGCCAATAATTCACTGAGTTATTCTTACTTTAGAGTTGTGACTAAGAGGAATGACTGAGTTTTCACAAAACCCTTTAAATGAGCACTAAGCTCAAGAAAAAGCACATCACTTGTGTAAAAGATCAATAACACAACCTAAGGAAACTAAATGAGTAAATTATTTATATTGGCTAATTTCAGAAAACTAGTTTCCCCAATTAATTTTCACTAAAGTAACAGCTTTGGTCACCAGTAATGTGCACATCAGAATTCCATGCTTTTTCTGCTACACGCCCCAGAGCGGCAAAAGACACTTCAACTGTGTCAAAGCACCCAAAGAGTTTTAGAACACATGCACTACTCTTCTAGGGTATGTCTACACTACAGCATTATTTTGAAATATCTTATTTCGAAATAACACGTCTAGACACAAAATGCATTTCAAAATAGCGTTTTGCTATTTTGAAATAGAGCGTCCACACTGATAGGACGCTGATTCGCATTTAAGGCCGGCCGGAACTGGTTCTGGCAGGGCATCAGGTCAGGAGTTAGCCTCAGGCAGCAGCCACACAAGTTATGAGACCTGTGTTTAAAGGGACCCCCCCCAGACAGCCGGTTCTAAGGTTTCCCTGCTTGCTTGCCTACCTCGCTGAGGGACAGCAAAGCATTTTTTTCTCTGTGTGCTCTGGTTGCCCTCATTCAGGACACCACAGCACTCTGCAGCATGGAGCCGGAGCCACCCCTGGGCACTCTGCTTCTCCTGGATGTGTTGCTGCAAGCCTGGCAGCACGTTTTGCAGGCAGTAACAGCTCCCTGGTGTGCCCCACTGGGGGCTTGTGCCTCATTCCTCCCTCACGTCCTTCCACTTACCCCTCCCTAACCCCCCTTCCTACTGTACAATAAAAGACATGTGTTCATTACAACAAAGCCTCTTTATTGAACAGCACTGGGGTGGGGGGGAATGAAACTGAGGTGAGAGTGGAGAAAGGTGGGAGAGGGGAGGAGGGAGGATCGGAGAGGGGAGGGGGAAACCTGGGAGGAGGGAGCTAGCAGGGGGAAGCAAGGGAAGGAAGGGGGAGGAGAAGCTCAGGGTCTCGCCAGCTCAACTGTCTCCCAGCACCGTGGATGTGGGGGCCTCAGCATCCCTGAGGGTGTGCGGAGGGTGGGGAGGAAGAAGTAGGAGGGGGAGAAGGAGTGGGAGGAGGAGTGGTAGCTGGGGAGGCAGCAGGGGCTGGAGCAGCAGGTGGCAGCAAGCTCTGCCCCAGGGTCGATGACCACCTGGGGGACACGGACTGTCCTGCCCCCCAGGATGCGGTCCACGGCATCAAAATAGGGGAAGGGGTCTGGGTCTGCCCCTGGTTGGGAGCTGCCCCGTGGCCCTGGCATACACCTGCCACAGGTCCTTTATTTTCATGCGAACCTGCTCCTGGGTTCGCATGTGGCCTTTGGTGGCCAGGCTGGCAGCCATCTGCCTGTAGATGGTCACATTCCTCCGTTTAGTGCTGACATCATGGACATTGACGGCATCCCCCCCAAACCTGAATTAGGTCCCTGATCTCCACACTGGATCAGGCAGGAGCCCGTCTTTTCTGGCCCCTGGCAGGCTCCTGGGAGCTGGCAGACTGGTCCTGGGGAGCAGCGGAGGGCTGGCTGGCACTGGCTGCCTGGATCATGCTGGGGCCACTGGGTCAGGTGCAGCGACTGCTGGCTCTGGGCTGGCAGGCTTGGAGCTGGCACAGGCACCGTGGCCAGAGTCTACCCCTTCAAGGGCTCCGGAGAGAGGAGTTTTCTTGGTTATGCCCAGAGTGGCCACCAGGGCACCCTGGTAAGGGCTGGAGGCCCCCCTATTTCGAAATAAGCGTCTATACAATGCTTATTTCGAAATAGCAATTTCAAAATTGGTTCTATTCCTCGTGGAATGAGGTTTACCAATTTCAAAATAAGCCCTCCACTATTTCAATTTAATTTTGAAATAGTGGTTTGGCTGTGTAGACGCTGGTAAAGTTATTTCAAAATAACAGATGTTATTTCGAAATAACTTTGCTGTGTAGACATACCCCTAGAGCACCTTATTTTTAGGATCAAGATTCCCATCTTGATTATAAGAAAGGTATACCACAAATTAAAAGTCATCCTATTCTCACTGCCCCATTACTTATCCCCCAAGAATTGCCTTGATGCAAGCTGCATTCAAGCACTCCAGGATTCATACCTTATTGCCCCTGATTTTCAAAGTACAGCAGAGAACACAAAACAAGACATTACAAAAACAAGGAACATTTGCCTGGAAAGCAAAGCACAAGAGACTTAGGGTGCATCTACACAGCAGGCCTTAACTCAAAATAAGCTACGCAAATTGAGCTACGGCAATTGCTCAATTGGTTATTTCGAAATAGGGGGCATCTACACAGCACTTATTTCAAAATAGAGCACTTGTCCTCCAACTTTCCTTACTCTTCGTACAATGAGGATTACAGGAGTTGGAGTAAGATGTCCTCCAGTTTGATAGTATTTTGACGCTATTTCAAAATAACTGCCTGCTCTGCAGATACAGAATAGCACTAGTTATTTTGAAATAGTGTTGCAGTGTACATGTACCCTTAGATAATTCAAGTTATGAAAGGCTTATAATGTAAATTGATTAGTTCTCTCTTTATTTCATTCCACAATATAAGATCAAGGGCTCATTGACCATAGCAGCATAACAATTTAGAACCAACGAAAAAGAAAGTAGTATTACATAATGTATGGTCACCTTTCAGAATTTACTGATAAAGAAAACGATTAATTCAAATGCAACAGCTGAATTTTCCCCTACCCTCCCTTAAGGGCTGGATAATTTTACAACCATTGACGACTGTAACTGGACAAGCTAATGTAAGAGTTATCAAATTTCATGCTTCAGGACGAAGACTCTTTCAGTAACTAAAAATTGATTCCCCATTCCGCTTCAATGCGCAACTAGCTGGGCATGTATTTTGGAGAAGCATGAAGTCACTTTCCAATGAAGTATCAGATAATGGTCACAGCAGATGTCAAGCTAAAGAACGTAAGTATAATACAATGTATGAAATTACAAAGAATTTGACCCTGTAGATCTTATTATCTGTATTATAGGTCACATTAAAAAACAGTGGATTATTTTGGGAGCATATGTTACAAATATAAGTAAACTCAGAATGCTATTTTAGTAGCAAGTTAAGAGTGCATTTATCCTTCCTGGAGATCATCATAAGACCCACAAATTGAGTGATGAATCTGCAAGTTAATGAGGTATTGGATAGATTTTATTCACACACCCTTTCACTATTACATAATGGATTCAAACAAGAGTCAATCAGACAAGCCAATAGGTTCTGGATTATGTGTATAGTTTTTTTGGAGGCTTCTTTTTTGAGGAGGAGGAGGGAAAGGGGATTTTCAGGTTGCTCTTTTTTAACAAGCTATTTTGCTCTAGTCTGTGACTTTGCAAATGTAGAAATGCTTATGTACATCAGAACCATGGACTAAAATAAAATGATTATGCAGAAAGCCCTGTCCTACAAAATTGTCAGTTATTACAACTAAAATGCTTTAAAAAGTGAAAAAACAGACAACTTATTACTGATACCTCAACAAGAACATATTTGAAATAGCACACCACTTCAACAAAAAGCACAGATCAAATATCAACAAGAGTCAATTAAAATTAAATCACAAGAAATGCAATGCAGTTTCTATATTATTTGACAAGCAAAGATGAACATATTGTACAACAGCTTGATTATTTCGATCAATGGCTTTGATGTCACTTGCACTCGAAACAGCTGCTCCTAATATTATATTACAAGCAGAACAGGTAGTCATGCTCAACACATAATTAGAGCCCTACCAAAGAGAGTATCATGCAAAACGCGTCACGGACTGTGAAATCTGGTGTCCTCCCACGAAATCTGTCCATGTGTATGCTTTTACCCTATACTATACAGATTTTATGGGAGAGACCAGCATTCCACAAATTGGGGGTCCTGATCCAAAAGGATCACAAGGTTATTTAGGAGGGTCACGGTATTGACATCCTTACTTCTGTGCTGTCTTCAGAGCTGGGCAACTGGAGAGCAGCAGCTGTAATACTGGCTGGGTGCCCAGCTCTGAAAGCAGCAACAGTGAATAAGTAAGGGTGACAATACCATACCCATGTCTCTTTTGCTTCCGTACTGCTGCTTTGAGCGCTGGACAGCCAAAGAGTGGCAGCTGCCAACTAAGGTCCCAACTCTGTAGGCAGCAGTACAGAAGCAATACCATCCTTACTTCTGTGCAGCTGCTGGCAGTAGCTCTGCCTTCAGAACTAAATTCCCCATCTAGCAGCTACCACTCTCCAGATGCTCTGAAGGTAGTGATACTGCTAACATCGGTGCAGAAGGGTAGCAGTGCTAAAACCCCTCTAAAATAAACTTGTAACCCTCACACAACTCCTTTGTGGGTCAGGACCCAACAATTACAACACAGAAATTTCAGATTTAAATATCTGAAATCATGAATTTTACCCTTCTTAAAATCCTATGACCAAAAAAATGGACCGTGAATTTGGTAGCGCCCTACATATATTCATGAAGCCCTGTCTTAGTAGCTTATAACTTTGCAAATTTTAACTGCTTGTGCTGAAGTTTCCATACCATTTGACTGCTCCAGGCTTAATTATTAACTTTTTGGGGAGGCCTGGGGGGTTACTTCAGCTAAAAAATTTCAGCCATTTCTCAAAAGAAATAATGAGAAAATGTATTGGTGAGCCTATCTTAAAAGTATTTGCAACCACTCTGCTAAGAAAGCTTCAATGCTTTGAGCAGGGATTTGAAATTTGACAAGTCACATCACTCTGGTGTCAAGGATTTGCTTTGTCACCCTGGTGAAAATCTGCAAGAATTTGGCCATGTTACAAGCCTCTTAATATATCTAAGTTCACACCTCACCCCCAGAAGTTTGTTAGAATTTGGCAGCTATTTCTCTGCATATTTTATCTGCAGTGGATACACTCCAACTCAGGAATGTTTAGATTCCAAAATTGCTCCTCCAGGCAACCAGAGTCTGTTGTAGCAATATCCACAAGAATCAGAAGCAGGGACATTGTTTCCTGTACTCAGTGCTCCTCCTGCATTATCCACACAGAAGATGACAACCTACTGATGCTCTCAGTTACTGTAAGAATTCTACCATTTAAACTGTGCTGGAGATCTAGAAGTTCTCACCTTGCTGATGAACTAGGCAGAAGTCACTATGGCATGGTCTACACTTAGGAGTTTAGATTGAATGTAGCTGCATACGGTCAATTTTCTAAACAGACAGTCCACACTACCAAGGCCATTCCATTGACTTTAAGGGCCACTGAAGTTGATGTTAGTACTCCTGCTTTTCAGGAGAGGCAACACAAAATTCAAAATGGCAGGGTTGAGTTCATGATAGCATAGACCCAGGGTAGACAAAAATAGAGGTTCTTGGCCTCTGGGCAGCATCCCATAGTGCCCCTCTCTGGCCAGAACTTGTGTGTCCACTGCTCTCCAGGAGAACAGGAAAAGCCATAGGAAACTCTGAATTTCATTTCCCATGTGGCCAGCGTTGATAGCATCTCTCAGACCTAGCAGCACACGTGGCCATGACTTCAAGTCCAATGTCTTGAAGCTCCAGTTTCCAGAGGCACAAACGAATGCCAGCATGGAGTGTGCAGAAGATCTGGACCTCTTCAAGGAGTGGAGAGAGTAATTCTTTATCTCAGAGCTCTAAACAGCAAAAGAAATGCCGATATCTATGCAAAGATAGCAAAGTGCTTGGTGGAGAAATGATATTCCAGGGATACCCAGCAGTGCAGAGTTAAAATAAAAAAGCTAAGGCAGTTGTACCACAAGACAAAGGAGGCAAATGAATGATCTGGCGCATCGCCACAAACATGCCACTTCTATAACCAAGATATGCCTGGCATCAGCATGAAGGAAAAGGATGACAAGGAGAATTGGTTCTCACCACTCACCCAGCTGGCCAGAATTTTTGGAGCCAATCCCTTCCTCTCGGGATGTCTCACAGTTGAGCACTTTTCCAGGGGAGGGTGCAATTTTTTTTTTTTACTTCAGATTGGATCTCTCTAGTCCGGCACCCTCTGGACCTGACCTATCAGGGCTCCAGTGCCAGTCCCAGCTGCACTATCAGGGCTCCAGTGCCGGTCCCAGCCCTACTAGGTCCCAAGCCACGACTCCCTGGTCCAGGAACACCAGTGGTCCTGCTCGACCACGGATGTTGCCTGACGAGAAGTCCCGGTTTTGGGAGGTGCAAGCTGTACAAACCGATTACAGCAATTGGGTGTGATGTGTGGTGTTCTCTGCCTACATAGCACGAGGGGCCCAGAACAGCTTGTTAACATGTGCGGAGATGGAGAAGGAATCCTCCATATTTCCATGAAGCACACAGCAGGTTGCCACCACAAAGGGAATATTGAGTTCACTGAGAACTAACCTAGTCAGACTCATAAACCTACCCTTTAAACACCCAAAAGCCCATTCAACCACCATTCTGCACTTGCTCAGCCTGCAGTTGAATTTCTCCTTACTGGGGTCCAGGCTACCCATATAGAGCTTCAGGAGCCATGGAAGCAAGAGGTAGGCTGGGTCACCAAGGATCACTCTTGGCATTTCTACCTCTCCAATTCTAAATTTCCAGTCAGGAAATAGTTCCAGTGTGCATCTTTTAAAAGAGGCAGAAGTTCCTAAAAATTCACATATCATGCACATTTCCCAACCCTCCCATGATGAGTCAGCCCTTGCGATCCACCAGCGCCTGTAGCACCAGTACCTCTGTCCATTTATGTATTCTCTGGCAAAGTGGTTGGGCCAAGATAGGGGATGTCTGTTCCGTCTATCGCTCCATCGCAGTTAGGGAAACCCATTTCATCAAAGCCATCCACTATGATATCCACATTTCTCAGTCACTACTATCCATAGCAGAATAATATTGATTGCCTTGGCTACTTATATAACAACCCCCATGGCAGATTTTCCTCCAAATTGATTCCCAACTGAACAGTAGCTATCTGGCATTGCAAGCTTCCACAGGGAAATTACCACGTGCTTCTCCACTGTCAGAGCGGGTTTCATTCAAGTGTCCCTGAGCTTCAGGGCAGGGGAAAGCCATTTGCAAAGCTCCAAGAAAGTGGCCTTGTGTGGTCAGTTTGGCAGCCACTGCTAATCATCCCTATGCAGTCCCACTTATCAGCACTATGCAGTCCCACCAATCTGTGCTTATCTAACAGCACCAGAATCGGGATTTCACTGTTTCTGGACGATCGAATGCTGGCTGCATTTCCAATTTGCTCATCCCAAGGGCTTATCTATACAGCGTGCCCATGGCACACTGAGACAGACAAGATTCCTCCTTGTCCTCTTCCTGGTGGAGACACATGCTTACGCATTTGAAATACTGCACCATTAGGAGCACCAAGGTACATACCATCATCAAGATGGTTTGATGCAAAATAGTATCCACAGTGGGGGGCCATGTTCACGCTGCTTATGACATCTGCGTGGGTAGCCAGGGCAAATAGGGAGAAAAAAATATTACTTCCTGTTGATCTCAAGCAAGAGAGGAGGGAGTAAACGAGTGCATTATGGGACGCCGACAACTTGAACCCATAACCACCCGCTGCACAGTTTTGGTCCCAGTTTGGTTTATGCACTGGCAGCATAACCTAAAACTCTGAGCACCACAGGCTCTGTGGGCTGCTACCCACATGCATTGCTCTCAAAGTTGATGGCAGTCTCCCTAATGGGGATGCATTACTTCAAACTACATTTAATTCTTGCACACAGTGGAGACATGGACCTTCGACTTTGCGAAATCAGGTGACCAGAAATTGGCCTTAATAGATTTGACCTTTTCTCGTAGTATATTCATGGCCTATGATTCTACACCAGAGATTCTCAGACTCCCAGCCTACAGGTCATCTCTGGCAAGAGCGATTGCTCTGTCCAGCTCAGAAATCCCAGCAGGCTGGGGTGGTGTTGGGGCTATCCGCTAGTGGTCCCCAAGCCCCACCCTTTCCCATCATCAACCTCCCTCTCCTCGCCATGGCACCTCATCCTGAAGACACAGTTTTAGGGATCACTGCGGGGGGTAGGGGGGAAGGATGCATTGGCCATGGTGGCAACAGCCATGGGAAAGTGGAGAAAGTGCAGTTGCCCAGTGCACTCTGCATCCCCATGGTTGCTGCCACCACAGGGCAGTGTTGAAGGGTGTGCAGCATCAGGGTCTAGCAGCAATCCTGAAAGCCACATCCTCGGGGGTGGGGTGCCATGGGGAGGGCAGGAGTTTTGAGACCCATGATTTACATGATGGAACTTCTGTTCAGCTTGCTTTTTCAAAGGAAATTATATACAAAAACTATATTAAAAGATTAAGGTCACAAAAATCAAACAAACAATCAAACGTTAAGAAATGCCGGAATTAAAAATGGTCCAACCTTAATTCAGAGCGATTATTAGTCTAATTAAATGATCAAATAACATTTTTTTTCCGCTCACAGGACTCCTGCCTCATTTGGTGACCAGGATGGAAAGTGCTCTGGAATTCATCGTAGTGTGTACTGAATGAGACTGCTGTTTATATTACCCCTTGCCTCATTTGTTTCAGAAGAAAGGTGTGTAGCGTATGCAGTAACTTGTTCCTTAATCTGTATTTAAGGCAGCTGCATGCCATTTTGAAGAACTAGATTACATCCCTTCCTCTGCTACACAGTTCCTGTGTGACTCTGGGCAAGTGACTTAAACCAAACTTTTTACAAGCTGCCACTAATTAGATTTTCCTCATTTTTGAGAACCCAACTTGAGACCCTAGGATTGCAATTGAAGTAAATGGGACCTGTGGAATACACAAGCTATCATAAAATGAATGAATACTTTGAAAACTCAGGATTGCAAAATCCAGGGGTCTCAAATTAATCACCCAAAATTAGTGGACACTCAATAGAGATGATGTACATTAAATTATAATTGTACAAAAACTAATAGGGTTGGTCTAAATGAACACTGAGTACACGGTAAAACAGGATGTAAATCATAGAATTTAAGTAATAAACTGGTGGCAGGGATCTCAAGAAATCATCTAGTCAAAACCACACAAAGAGGCAGAATCCCAAACATATATATAGACCCTCATTGACAAACGTTAGCTTTACTTGAGCTCAAAAACCTTTGGTGGAGCTGTCTTGCATTCATTCAGGTAGAACCCAACCATCCCCAGTTCCCGGTCTAGATCACTGCTTGTGGTCACCAGCAGTGAAATACATATCGATAGACATGCAAAGGAAAAACTTATAGTAACTGTGGTTCTTTGAGAAGATACGGAGAGGTAGCCAAGTTAGTCTGTAACCGGAAAAACTTAAAAAACAACCAATAGTCTAGTAGCACCTTAAAGACTAACAAAGCATGTAGATGGTATCATGAGCTCTCATGGGCAAACTTACTTCATGATACCATCTACATGTTTTGTTAGTCTTTAAGGTGCTACTAGACTATTCGTTTTTTTTTAATTTATCCTCTTTATGACAGCCATTAGCTTAAGACTTATCAGGTACCTCCCCCAAGTCTCAAGACTAAACACACCCACATTTTGTTTTTTAAATCTTTCCTCGCAGACCAAGTTTCTAAACCTTTTATCATTTTTGTTATTCTCTTCTGGTCTCTCTCTAGTTTGCCCACATCTTTCTTAAAGTGTGGCACCCAGAACTGGAGTACTGTGGCCCGATAAGTCCTCACCAGTGCCAAGATTTGGACAGTTACCTCCCATATCTTACATACAGGTTGGACCTCTCTGGTCTAGCTCCCTTAGGACCTGACCCATCCTGGAAAAGGGATTTTTCTGTACTATGGAAGTCAGGGTGGGGGGAGCGGCAGCCTCTCCACTGGGCTCCTCTCCCCGGCTACCTAGCACCATTGCTCTTGGCCCCCTGGCTATAGCAGCCCCGCAAGCTCCGGAAAGACCTGCTGGTCCCGCAAGCTCTAGCTGTGGCCATGTGGGCACTCACAGCCCTGCCACTCATGGGCTCTGCAGTCCTCCGCGCTCCTGACCCTGCTGGCTGCAGCCTTCTCCCCGCCCCCCCCCCCCACACACACAACTCCAGTGGTTCACAGGCTCAGCAGCCCCCCAGAACCCTACCAGCTTCCCAGGCCACTATGAGCTCTGCTACCCCGCTCCCTCCAGGCCCTCCATGGGCTCCAGAACTCTGCTAGCTTCCCAGCCTGGCCAGCTGTGGGTTCTGCTGTCCTGCTGCCCAGCTCTATTTCCAGTTCCCAGCAACCTCTGTGCTGGGTCTCCCTAGTCCAGCATCATCTGTGATCCTTCTGGACCACAAATTCCCACCACAGAGTTTCAACCTGTACCATACTTGCTAGAAAAATGAAGTAGTTACTCACCTTGTGCAGTAACGATAGTTCTTCGAGATTTGTGTCCCTGTGGGTGCTTCATCTAGGTGTCTGGCTCGTCCCGCACCGCAGATCGGAGAGTCATCAGCAGTAGTCCAGCCGGACCGCACATGCACGGTAGGTGTCTCGCACCATTCGCGCCGACTCTGAATGCGTGCGGTCTGGCTCCCGCCAGTTCCTCCTAAACAGAGATATCTGAAATATAGAAGGAGACACTCCGAAGCGGGGAGGAGGATGGGTCGTGGAGTACCTACGGGGGGACACATCTGGAAGAACCATCGTTACTGCACAAGGTGAGTAACTACTTTTTCTTCGAGAGGTGTCCCCATGGGTGCTCCACTCTAGGTGACTTCAGAGCAATAGTCTGGTCTATAGAGGCGGGTACTGGAGTTACAAACTTTTTGCCGTGGACAAAACTGTAGAGGCAACTGCTGAGTCACGAATGGAAGTGTTAACAGCATAATGTTTCGCGAATGTGAAGTTGGATGACCATGTAGCTGCACGGCAGATGTCTGGTAAGGAGACCCCCTTAAGAAAGGCTATGGAAGTTGCTACCACTCTGGTTGAATGTGCTCTCGGTGTACGAGGGAGGGTTTTATTTTGTATTGAGTAGCAGCGTAGAATGCAGGAGACAATTTCCAAAATGTGCTGCGCTGTCAGAGGTTGCCCTTAGAGTGCTCCGCGGTGGATAATAGCAGGCACTGGGATTTTTCGGAACGCCCGTGTTCTGTCTAAGCAGAACGCCAGAGCCCGGAGAACATCCAGCAAGTGTAGACGGGATTCCTGGATAGAGGAATGTGGCTGAAGGTAAAAGGTTGAGAGTACTATAGGCTCATTAATGTGAAAATCGGAATTCACCTTGGGTAAGAAGCTCGGATGGGAACATAGTATCACCCCCTCTATGGTGAACAGTATGTATGGAGGTGTGACTGAGAAGGCAGACAGCTCACCCACTCTTCATGTGGAAATAATAGCCAGCAGGAAGGTGACCTTCATCGTGAGCGTAGGCAGGTTAGACATCGCCATCAACTCGAAGGGAGGGGACGCGTTAGCACATCTAAAACTAATTCCGAGTCCCACACATCCGGAGGTTCCCTGTGCTGGGGGTATAAGTTTGAGAGGCCCTTTAAGAATCTCTTGGTCACTGGGTGGCAGAATATTGAGTAATCCTCTATCGCAGTGGTTCCCAAACTTTTCAGCATCACGCGCCCCTTCTTGATTTTTGAAAAAAACCCTCCTGCTGCCCCCCCGCCAAAAAAAACCCCAGCAAAACTTGTTGAGAAAAAAAAAAAAAAAAAAAAAAGGAACTGAGCGGGGCAGCAAAACTTGATGGGGCGGGGGAGGGTGGGTCGCCTCGCGTCCCCCCTGGAATTTCTTCACGACCCCCCCTCAGGGGGCATGACCCCCAGTTTGGGAACCCATGCTCTATAGGGTATCAGAAGGCAGAGATCACCACAAGGTGGACTTTGATAGAGGAAAGCATTAAACCTGACTGTTGTAATTATAGTGCGTAATTGAGGATGCGCTGGATAGGAAGAGAGTTGGGATTGAGGTTGTTGGCAGAGCACCAGAATTGGAAACGGCGCCATTTGTGCAGGTAGGTAGTACATGTAGAATCTCTTCTACTATGCATCAGCACATGCTCGACCTCCTGGGAGCAGGTAATTTCTGTTTGCCGGAACCAACTAGGAGCCAGGCCATGAGGAGCAGGCGGTGGATTTGTGGGTGTATGATCCTCCCCCGCAGCTGTGTCAGAAGGTGGTGTCAGTCTGACAAGTGGTATGGGGGACACAGACAGACATCCGGAGGAGAAATGGGAGCCACGTCCGGCGGGGCCAGAATGGAGCTATAAGAATGACCTTGGCGTTGTCTCTGCCTATTTCCTCCAAAACTTTGGGAATCAGTGGAATCGGAGGAAAGGCAAACAGCAAGTGATGACTCCAATCTATTAGGAAAGCATCTCAGAGAGATTTCAGTCCTAGGCCTGCTCTGGAAGAGGGGCACTTCGCGTTGTGATACACTGCAAATAGATCTATAGCGGGATATCCCCACCTTCAAATTCAATTGCCATTCATGTTGATGAGCGAAGTGCCTGCTGAGAGTGTCGGCAATGACCTTGTCTTTGCCTGACAGGTATGTCGCAACGATGGAGATATTGTAGCAGATACACCAGTTCCATAAACAGGCCGCATCTACGCAAAGGTATTGTGAATGGGCTCCACCTTGACGGTTGATGTAGTATACTGCCGTCAGGTTCTCGGAGAGAATCTCTATAGAGCATCCTTGAATATTGGTTAGGAAATGCTTGCAAGCAATGACTACTGCTCTCAGTTTGAGGAAATTGATGTGTTGGACTGACTCCTGAGCAGACCATTGGCCTTGAATTTGATAGTCAACAAGGTGGGCTCCCCAGCCCAACAAGGATGCATCTGTTGTAATCTGCACCGCGGGCTGTGGACGACGGAAAGGGATGCCAGCGAGCATGTTGGTGGGGGTACTCCACCGTGATATGGAGTCCCATACTGGAGCAGGGACGGACACCGTTCTGTGAAGATCGTGATTGCCTGGTTGATAAATTGAAGCTATCCAATGCTGGAGGCATCTGAGGTGTAACCTTGCGTGCTGCACCACATATGTGGTGGCAGCCATATGGCCCACGAGTCTCAAACAGGTAAGTATCAGAGTCTTGGGGCTCATGGAAAGTATCTGTACAAAATCTTGAATTACACGGAATCTAGATAGGGGCAGGTATGCCCTGGCCGAGATGGAATCTAGTCGTGCTCCGATCAACTCGAGAGATTGCTGTGGAGTCATGGAAGATTTCGTAAGATTGATTATGAGACCAAAAGCATTGAATAGAGCTTGTGTCTAGTTGATTGCATGTGATACCTACTTGAAAGTAGGCGCCTTGATTAGGCAATCATCCAGATATGGGACTATTATAATGCCCTGTCGGCGCAGATAAGCGGCCGCTACTGCTAACGTCTTTGAGAACTCTGGGTACTGATGAAAGCCCGAAAGGAAGAACTCTGTATTGAAAATGTTCGTCGCCTACCAGGAACCTGAGGAAACATCTATGGGCCGGATGAAGAGTCATGTGAAAGTAGGCATCCTGTAAGTCGAGGGACACGAACCAATCCCCTGTATTGAGTGCTGGAATGATGGAAGCCAACGTCACCATCCTGAATTTCTAAGATATCAATTGAGTCGTCTGAGGTGTAAAATTGGTCTCCACCGTCCCGACTTTTTTTGGGTAAGGAAATAACAGGAATAAAATCCCCTGCCCCAGAACTCTTCGGGCACCCTTTCTACAGCACTGATTGTGAGTAGGTGGAGAACCTCTCTGCAAGAGAAGCTCATGAGAGGGGTCCCTGAAGCACGGGGGGGGGGGGAAGGGAAGGTAGAAAAGCAAATGGGATTGCATACCCCGATGTAATTAGTTTGCGAACCCATCTGTCGGTGGTGATGTTGGTATGGTCTCAATCGATAATGGAACGGTTTGTGCGCCTCGTGTGGATGGTACGCTAAAGGGATAGTTTTCAGTCCCCCGACCAAAGTATCAAACGGACTGCCGGTTATTTTGTTGATTGGGCGCCCTGTTGTTTTGGGGTTGCCTCTTCTGCTGTCGCTGCCTGAGTCATTGCTGGTCATACTGTCTGTATCGGGACGCCGCCTATGAGAAAGGCCTCTGGCGATAGTAAGGCGTGTATCATCAACATCGGTAACGTGGCGTATACATCCCGAGCATCCTGAGTATAGCTCTCGAGTCCTTGCCTGAATGGAGCACCTGGTCAGTTTTTTTGGCAAATAAGCTTTGCCTGTCGAAGGGCAAGTCTTCTACTTTGGACTGTAGCTCTTTTGGTACTGCCGCCAGTTGGAGCCAGGATGCTCTGCGCATCACCACTGATGTGGCGGTCGTTATTGCAGCTGTGTCAGCGATGTCCAACGCTATCTGCAATGCCATCCTTAACATGGTATAGCCCTCTTGTACCATCGATTTTAAAAGTTCACGTTTGCTTTCAGGTAGATGCTCTAATAATGCCACTAGTTTGGTATAATTATCAAAATTATGGTTAGAAAGGAGGGCAGCATAATTTGCCATCCTCAAAGTTAGGGCGGCTGATGAGTAAACCTTTCTACCGAATAGACCTAACCATTTGCCTTCTGCGTCTCCTGGGGTGGTCTTATGTTGGGGCGCATTCGCCCTCTGCTGCGCCACGTCCACTACCAGTGAGTTACGCTGTAGGTGCGTGAATAAAAATTCCATGCCTCTAGAGGGAACTAAGTATTTCTTGTCTGCCCTCTTGTTGGTTGCAATGGCCGAGGCAGGTGTCTGCCATATCTCATCGGCTACCTCAAGTATTGTGTCATCCAGAAGTAATGCCACCTTTGATTTTTGCGACGGTTGTAAGTTTTTAAGGAGACTGTGCTGTTTTTGCTGGACTTGGGTCAGCTGTACCTTTGCGATTCCGCCAGGTGCTTGAGCTCTTGAAACTGGCGGGCATCATCGGTGGGTGAACAGTCACCAAGAAAGACTGCCACATCTGTGGATGAGGATGTCTGGTCTGTCAGAGGCTGATCCTGTTCCGATATGTGCCCTGCGTCAAGGTGCTGAGGTAGTGAAGGCAGGGGTACGTGGTCCTGTGACCATGGATGTAGCAGGCAGGCTGATGGTGTCGTGGGAGACATGTGGGTGGCGGAAATGTGGCGATCTTGAGCGGGTGAGTCGTCCGGAGAAAGGGCAGCGTCAATCGTAGCAATGGTGTTCACAGCGGTGCCTGTAGTAACTTTTGTCTGGAGAACACCTTAAGAACAGAAGAACATAAGAATGGCCGTACTGGGTCAGACCAAAGGTCCATCTAGCCTGTCTGCCGACAGTGGCCAGCACCAGGTACCCCAGAGAGGGTGGACTGAAGACAATGATCAAGCGATTTGTCTCCTGCCATCCCTCTCCAGCCTCTGACAAACAGAGGCCAAGGACACCATTTTATCCCCTGGCTAATAGCCTTTTATGGACCTAACCTCCATGAAATTATCGAGCTTCTCTTTAAACTCTATTATAGTCCTAGCCTTCACAGCCTCCTCTGGCAAGGAGTTCCACAGGCTGACTAGACGCTGTGTGAAGAACTTTCTTTTATTAGTTTTAAACCTGCTACCCATTCATTTCATTTGGTGTCCTCTAGTTCTTCTATTTAGGGAACTAATAAATAACTTCTCTTTATCGGCCCTCTCCACACCACTCATGATTTTATATACCTCTATCATATCCCCCCTCAGTCTCCTCTTTTCTAAACTGAAAAGTCCAATCGTTTTAACCTCTCTTCATATGGGACCCGTTCCAAACCCCTAATCATTTTAGTTGCCCTTTTCTGAACCCTTTCCAAACCCAAAATATCTTTTTTGAGGTGAGGAGACCACATCTGTACACAGTATTCAAGATGTGGGCATACCATAGTTTTATACAAGGGCAGTAAGATATTCTGGGTCTTATTTTCTATCCCTTTCTTAATAATTCCTAGCGTCCTATTTGCCTTTTTGACCGCCGCTGCACACTGCGTGGAAGTTTTCAGAGAACTGTCCACGATAACTCCAAGATCTCTTTCCTGATTTGTCGTAGCCAAATTAGCCCCCATCATACTGTACGTATAGTTGGGGTTATTTTTCCTGATGTGCATTACTTTACACTTATCCACATTAAATTTCATTTGCCATTTTGTTGCACAATCGCTCAGTTTGGTGAGATCTTCTTGGAGTCCCTCACAGTCTGCTTCTGTCTTGACTATCCTAAACAGTTTGGTATCATCTGCAAACTTTACCACCTCGCTGCTTACCCCTTTCTCCAGATCATTTATGAATAAGTTGAACAGGATTGGTCCTAGGACCGACCCTTGGGGGACACCACTAGTTACCCCTCTCCATTCTGAAAATTGACCATTTATTCCTACCCTTTGTTTCCTGTCTTTTAACCAGTTCTCAATCCAAGAAAGGACATTCCCTCTTATCCCATGGCCATGTAATTTACACAAGAGCCTTTGGTGAGGGACCTTGTCAAAGGCTTTCTGAAAATCTAAGTATACTATATCTACTGGATCCCCCCTGTCCGCATGTTTGTTAACCCCTTCAAAGAACTCTAATAGATTAGTAAGACAGCATTTCCCTTTACAGAAACCATGCTGACTTTTGTCCAACAAATTATGTTCTTCTACATGCTTCACAATTTTATTCTTTACTATTGTTTCGACTAATTTGCCCGGTACTGAAGTTAGACTTACCGGTCTGTAATTGCCCGGATCGCCTCTAGAGCCCTTTTTAAATATTGGTGTCACGTTAGCTACCTTCCAGTCATTAGGTACAGAAGCCGATTTAAGGGATAGGTTACAAACCACAGATAATAGTTCAGCAATTTCCCATTTGAGTACTTTTAGAACGCTTGGATGAACGCCATCCGGTCCCGGAGATTTGTTAACATTAAGTTTTTCTATTTGTTCCAAAACCTCCTCTAATGACACTTCAATCCGGGACAGTTCCTCAGATTCGTCACCCACGAAGGACGGTGCAGATTTGGGAATCTCCCCAACGTCCTCAGCCGTGAAGACTGAAGCAAAGAAATCATTTAGTTTCTCCGCAATGGTTTTATCATCCTTGATTGCGCCTTTTATAGTTCGATCGTCTAGGGGACCCACAGGTTTTTTAGCAGGCTTCCTGCTTCTAATGTACTTAAAAAACATTTTGTTATTTCTTTTTGAGTTTTTGGCTAGCTGTTCCTCAAAATCTTTTTTTGCTTTTCTTATTACATTTTTACACTTGATTTGACAGTGTTTATGTTCCTTTCTATTTATCTCACTAGGACTGGACTTCCACTTCTTAAAGGATGCCTTTTTGTCCCTCACTGCTTCTTTTACATGGTGGTTAAGCCACAGTGACACTTTTTTAGATCTCTTGCTATGTTTTTTAATGGGGTATACATTTAAGTTGGGCCTCTATTATGGTGTCTTTAAAAAGTTTCCATGCAGCTTGCAGGGATTTGGCTTTAGTCACTGTGCCTTTTAATTTCTGTTTAACTAGCCTCCTCATTTTTGTGTAATTCCCCTTTTTGAAATTAAATGCCAGGCTGCTGCGGTGTTCTACCCACCACAGGAATGTTGAATGTTATTATATTATGGTCACTATTCCCAAGTGGTCCTGTAACGGTTATTTCCTGGACCTGATCCTGCACTCCACTCAGGACTAAATCGAGAATTGCCTCTCCCCTTGTGGGTTCCTGCACCAGCTGCTCCAAGAAGCAGTCATTTAGGCCATTGAAAAATGTTCTCTCTGCTTCTCTTCCTGAGGTGACATGTACCCAGTCAATATGGGGATAATTAAAATCCCCCATTATTATAGAGTTCTTTATTTTGATAGCCTCTCTAATCACCCTCAGCATTTCAATGTCAGTATCACTGTCCTGGTCAGATGGTCGGTAATATATCCCTACTGCTCATTTCTTATTATTGGAGCATGGAATTACTATCCATAGCAATTCTATTGAACATGTTGATTCACTTAATATTTTTATTTCATTTGATTCTACATTATCTTTCACATACAGTGCCACTCCACCACCCACCCGGCCTGCTTTATCCTTTCGATATATTTTATATCCCGGTATGATTGTGTCCCACAGATTTTCCTCATTCCACCACGTTTCAGTGATGCCTATTATGTCAATCTCCTCATTTAATACTAGGTACTCTAGTTCACCCATCTTATTAGTCAGACTCCTAGCATTTGTGGAGAAGCACTTTAAAAATTTGCCACTGCTTATTTGTCTGCCCTTCCCTGGTGCATTGGATTCCTTTGTATGTGGTTGTTTGTCTGTTCTGGCCCCTGGTTTGCCCTCTCCCCTCCTCTCTTTCTGACTACAGCATAGAGACTCTCTATCAATGGATTCTCCTCTAAGAGAAGTCTCCCTCCAATTTACGTTCATCTCCGCACCAATCGGCTTTCCCCCATCTCTTAGCTTTAAAAACTGCTCTACAGCCTTTTTAATATTTAGGGCCAGCAGTCTGGTTCCACCCTGGTTTAGGTGGAGCCCATCCTTCCTGTATAGGCTCCCCCTCTCCCAAAAGTGTCCCCAGTTCCTAATAAATCCAAACCCCTCTTCCCTACACCATCGTCTCATCCACGCATTGAGACTCTGAAGCTCTGCCTGCCTACCTGGCCCTGCGCGTGGAACTGGAAGCATTTCCGAGAATGCCACCATAGAGGTCCTGGATTTCAGTCTCTTTCCTAGCAGCCTAAATTTGGCCTCCAGGACATCTCTCCTACCCTTCCCTACGTCATTGGGACCTACATGTACCACGACCACCGGCTCCTCCCCAGCACTACGCATAAGTCTATCTAGATGCCTTGAGAGATCTGCAACCTTCGCACCAGACAGGCAAGTGACCATACGGTTCTCCCGGTCATCACAAACCCAACTATCTATGTTAACCTTGGAGAATATAACCTCCTCGTGGAATGGTGATAGTGGGAATAAGATGCAAGGGTAGGAGATCTAGGTGAACGTGATCTGCCTCTTGAGTGCCTTGGAGATGGAGTGGATCTGTGCCGATGAGAGCGCTGAGGAGATGGGGAACAACACGGGGAAGCACGGTAATGGTGTAAAATGGGGCTGCCATGCATCACAGCCTCTGAACATACTGAGCACAGTGAAGCAGGAGAGAAGGGCTCAGGCGAAAATGGCACCGGTTTCGGGCCAAGAGAGGGAGTAATAAGTCTCCTCGACTTGTACAATGCCTTTGATGGTGCTGGAGAGGAGTGGTGGTGCAGGGGCACCGCTGGCTCCATTTCTAACGGCAGTACCGGCAATGTTGGTCCCAAAGTAAATGAATGCACGCTCAGTGCCATGCTCGGCACAGTTTGCCGTGTCGGTGCCGGTGCGTCAGGCACCGGGACCGTTGTCAATACCGGCTTCGCCACCAGTGCCGTGGTTGTTTTTGGTGCCAGCATAGAGGACCTTCTCGGAGCTGCTGCCGTGCCGATTATGCTCTAGGGGCCGACAGGGCTATCTGCGCCAATTCCCATGAAAGGGCAGAACTCGGCATTGATGGACTGCGGGCTGCTTTGTGCCTATCAGCGCGATAGGAGAGGCCCAAATTGCCCGGCTTTTCCCCCATACTGGTCTGCCTGGCTGGAGAATGGCAGGGTGGGGAACAACTTCTCTTAGGCACGCTCAGGGCAGCCCGATGCTTGTCCGTTGTCAAAGCGTCTGGGGGCCGTGAGGCGTCAGGCTCAACAGGTTGCAGCATCTTGAACCGCATTTCGTGGTCTCGTCTGGCTCGTGCTGAGAGTTTGGCGCAGCGCTGGCATTTTTCAGGGATATGACCCTCGCCTAAACACTTGATATATCGCAAATGCCCATCCGAAGCAGGCATCACGTCTTGGCATGTGGCGCATTTCTTGAAGTCGGGCATATTGTGCTTTGAGGTACAACTACGCAGAGCTTAACTGTGTGGAGAATTTTAACAATTTTTTTTTTAAACAACTATTTCAACTAACTCACTCTAATTGAAAACATTTCTGTCAGAATGCAGGAAAAGAGTGAGCTCCATTTGCAGCCGTAGATGGTTAGGAGGAACTGGTGGGAGCCGGACCACGCGCACTCATAATCGGCATGAACGACACGAGACACCTACCACACATGCGCTGTCCGGCTGGACTACTGCTGACAGCTCTTCGATGTGTGGCGCAGGACGAGCCCAACACCTGAAGTGGAGCACCCCTGGGGACACCACTCGAAGAAGTTACCCTTTTTCACAACTGCATCACATGAACTCATTTATGATCCACTGTAAGCCACAGACACATTTCAGCAATACTAACTACATAATCTATCCAGTTACTCCTCACTTTGTAGCTGCGCTTTTTATCTTTCTTTTGTTAAGAGTATTTTGTACTTGCTGAATTTCATCTTTGATTTCCAAATTGTTAAAGTTGTTTTAAATTCTAATTCTGTCTTCCAACTGCTTGCAGCCCTTCCCAGTGTGGGGTGATCCCTAAGCTGTACAGTATAAAAATACTTTCCACAACATTATCCAAGTCAATAATAACAATACTGACTAGTTCCGACTCCAGCACAAACTGCTGCAATCATCATCCCCTTTTAACAGTAAGCTATTCATAACTACACAGAGTATGATCTTTCCACTGGTTGTGTACCCAACTTAAGAGTAATATCATCTAGAACACATTTCCGTAGCTTGCTTACATGAATGTCAGGTAAGATTGCAACAAAAGCCTGGCTAAAGAAAATCAAGATATATTGTAGCTGCATAATTGAAAGATGGGTAAGGAACTGGTTAAAAGCAAGTGTAAAACAGATCACACTGAAAAGTGAAGTTTCAGGTTGGAAGGAGGTTACTAATGGAGTTCCTCAAGGACCGCTCTTGGACCAATCTTATTAGACACTTTTATTAATGATCTTGCCACAAAATGGGCATATAACACAAAGTTTGAGGTATTGCCATTATGGAGCAAAACCAGAAGATCATACAAAAAGATCTGGACAAACCTGAAAACTAGAATAAAAAGAAATGCGATGAAATATAATAATGAAAAGAACAAAGTTACACACTATGGGCAGGTCTACACTAGGAAATTATTTTGAAGTAACTTCTGTAGAAATAATAACTCCCAAAAAATAACTATTTCAAAATAGTGTGTCCACACTACAGGAAAGCCCCGAAATTAGTCCAAGGCTCCCTTAATGTAGACACTACATCAACTTAGAGCCTCAAGAAGCACTGGGGAATAATTACTTTGAATTACTCTGAGTAGTTATTTTGAAATAGCAGCAGTGGAACGAGCACACTACCGCTATTTTGAAATAACTATTTCAAAATAAGCATTATTCCTCGTGGACAGCAGGAGTAATTATTTCAAAATAACCAGCCCCTTATTTCAAAACAGGCCTAGTAGCGTGGCTACTCTTCTTGTTATTTCAAGAAAAGGGGAGTTACTTTGAAATAACTCCCTAGTTCAGACCAGGGCTTAGGGACCAAAGAATTTTTGCTATAAGCTAGGGATGTATCAGTCAGAAACAACATCTGAATAAAGACACTGATATATACTGGTTACATGCACAATAAGGCCATTGTTGTGATGTAGCCTTCAAAAACACTAACATACTCCTAGGAATGATCAGGCAAGGTATTTCCAGCAAAGGTAAGAAAGTGTTAGTAGTACTACACCAGGCAACGGTGAGACCTTCTCTGTAATGCTTTGTGCAGTCCTTGTGTCTCATATTTAAGAAAGACGAATTCGAACTGGAAAAGGTGCAAAGCAAAGGCTACTACCATGATCAGAGGAATGGAGAACCTACCTTCACAGAAGAGACTTAAGGAGCTTAGCTTGTTTAGCCTAATAAAAGAAAGGATATGGGGAAAGAGGAAGTTACTCACCTTGTGCAGTAACGACGGTTCTTTGAGGTGTGTCCCCCCGTAGGTGCTCCACTGTAGGTGACGGGCTCGTCCTGGCGTCGCAGGTTGGAGATTCATCAGCCGTGGTTTAGCCGGACCACGCATGCGCGGCAGCGGCGCGTGCCTTTTGTGCCGCTCCTGAGTGTGTGCGTGGTCCAGCTCCCGCCAGTTCCTCCCAATCAGGTAATTGTGAAAGACAGACAAAGAGAAGACTGCGAGCGGGGAAGAGGGCAGGTTGTGGAGCACCCATGGGGGGACATCTCGAAGAACCATGGTTACTGCACGAGGTGAGTAACTTCATCTTCTTCTTCGGGTAGTATCCCCGTGGGTGCTCCACTGTAGGTGAGTATCTAGCCGTTGTCTAACCTCCGGAGGCGAGCCAGAGTCAGGATCTTTGTGCTTTAGAGAGCACTGCTGATGCTACTGTTGCGTCACGAACAATGGCGTCGATTGCATAGTGCTTTGCAAATGTCATATCGGAAGACCTTGTTGCTGCTCTTCGAATATCTTGCAGCGAAACACCTCGAAGGAAGGCCATGGTTGTGGCTGTCGCTCTGGTGGAATGTGCATGTATGGAAGTAGGTAGTGGTTTTGGCGCAAAGAATAGCAGTGTGCAATGTATTTGACAATTATTTTAGAAATACATTGCGCTGATAGAGGACGACCTTTGGATCGTTCATCCAGGCACAATAGGAGATGTTGCGACTGTCGGAGAGGTTGAGTTCTCTCCAAATAGAATGCCAAGGCTCTTCTGACATGTAGTGTATGAAGTCGAGCTTCAAGAGGTGATGCATGTGGTTTGGGATAGAAGGTAGGAAGAATTATTGGTTCATTGATATGAAATTCCGAGTTCACTTTCGGTAGGAATTTGGGGTGTGGACGTAGCACCACTCCTTGGTTAATAAATAAAGTGTAGGGCGGATCAGCCGAAAGGGCTGCGACTTCACCTACCCGTCGTGCTGAAGTAATAGCTAGAAGATCACCTTCATGATAAGTATGGAGATTTCACAGGTGGCTATCGGCTCAAATGGTGGGTATGTAAGAGTATCCAGGACTAATGGCAGGTCCCAGGGGGCCGGAGGCATTCTGCGACTAGGGTAGAGATTTATGAGTCCTTTCAAAAATCTTTTGGTTATAGAGTGGGCGAATACTGAATAACCTTCTATTGTTTGTCTGAAGGCAGATATCGCCGACAGGTGAACTTCTCTTATCGTTGGTACCGTTAGACCGGAGCGTTGAAGATGCAGGCCGTAATCCAATATGCAATGGATAGGAACTGTCATGACGTCCAAGTTATCTTCCTAATCAGGTAATTTTGAAAGACAAAGAAGACTGAGCGGGGAGGAGAGCGGGTCGTGGAGCACCCACGGGGACTGCACCAAGAGTGGAATCGCCACCACTTATAAAGTTAAGTTCTCTGTGTGGAGTCACGCCTACTATGCATTAGCACATGCTTTATTTCTTGAGAACAGATGGTTTCTGTTTCGTGGAACCAGTTAGGAGCCAGGCCGTGAGGTGTAACTGGTCTATTTGTGGGTGTATCATGGTTTGCCCGTGTTGGGTCAGGAGATCTGGTGTCTCTGGTAATCGATATGGTGGGCATAGAGACATTTGTATTAGAAGCAGGAGCCATGTTTGTCTGGGCCAGTATGAGGCTTCAAGTATAACCGTTGCCCTGTCCATGATTATCTTTTCCAACACTCTCGGAAGAAGTGGAATTGGGGGAAAAGCATAGAGTAAGCCTTGTCCCTAGTCCAGCAGGAAAGCATCCCCTATGGAATTTGGTCTGAGCCCTGCTCTGGAGCAGTATTTCGGGCATTTCGCATTGGTGTGCGTAGCGAATAAGTCTATGCGAGGATATCCCCAACAGCGAAAGAGAGAGTGCGCTACGCTTCAATTGAGTTCCCACTCGTGCTGGGGAAAGAAGTGCCTGCTGAGTGTGTTGGCAATAATGTCGTCTTTGCCTGGTAAGTATTTCCCGATGATGGTGATCCCATGGTGAATACACTAGTTCCACAGGTGTATGGCTTCTGTACATAGGGACTTGGATCTGGCTCCACCTTGTCGGTTGATATAGTATACCGTGGTGGTGGTGTTGGTAAGAATCTGTACCGTGTGGTGTCGGATTCTGGGCAGGAATGCTTTGCAGGTATTGGACACTGCTCTTAGTTCTAACAGGGTGATATGCTGAAGCGTTTCTGCCGCAGTCCATTAGCCCTGTACATGTTCACCTGCACAATGCGCTAGCCATCCCATGAGGGATGCGTCTGTAGTAATCTGGATATCTGGTTGTGGGCGATGAAAGGCAAGTCCTGAAAGCATGTTGATGTGGGACATCCACCATTCCAGGGAGTGTCTCACTAGAAGTGACCAGTGGTATTAGTGACCAATCTCTGGACGTGTAGGTTGCCAGGGCGATAGATTGATGCTATCCAGTACTGTAGGCATCTGAGGTGAAGCCTCGCATGTTGTACCACATAGGTGGTTGCCGCCATATGTCCCATGAGTCTCAAGCACATGAGTATGGTTACTCTTGGGCTGATAGAGATGTTGTGGACGAGACTTTGTATTTTGTTGAATCTGTCCCTGGGAAGATAAGCCCTCGCTGTTGTAGAGTCTAACCGAGCCCCAACCAACTCAAGGGACGTTTGCGGAACGAGTGACAATTTCTGAGTGGTGATTATGAATCCTAGAGCTATAAATAGGTCTCTTGTAATGTGAGTGGCTAGAAGCGCCTGCTCGTATGTGGGAGCTTTTATTAGGCAATCCTCCAGATATGGAAATATCATGATGCCTTGGCGATGGAGATAAGCTGAAACTACGGCTAGAGTTTTGGAGAAAACTCTGGGGGCAGACGAAAGTCCGAACAGGAGGACTCTGTACTGGAAGTGATGGTCGTCTATGGCGAACTTGAGAAAACGTCTGTGTGCAGAGTGTATTGTGATGTGGAAATACGCGTCTTGTAAATTGAGGGACGTAAACCAATCTCCAAGATTTAGCGCTGGAATAATAAAAGCTAGCGTCACCATCCTGAACTTGTGTTTCCTGATATACCGATTAAGATGCTGGAGATCCTGAATGGGTCTCCACCCTCCTGACTTTTTCTTGGTGAGGAAATAGCGGGAGTAAAAACCTCTTCTGTGGTGTTGTGGCACTCTCCCTACTGCCGCAATATTGACAAGACGCAGGGCCTCCTGCATCAGGAGTGTCTTGTGAGATGGGTCCCTGAAAAGGGACAGGGCGGGGGAGAGGTGGGTGGCAGAGATAGAAGGGGTATAGTGTATCCAGATGTCATGAGCTCCTGTACCCACCGGTCGGTGGTGATGGCAAAGCACCTGTGTTGAAAGGGTCGTAATCGATGATTAAATAGCTTCTGATTGTTGTACTAAGGAGATGGTCAGTAGTCCCTCGACTGTCCCATCAAACTGTCTGTTGGTTGTTGTGCTGGACGGGCGCTCTGCTTGGCTGTGGGCAGCATCTCTGCTGTTGTGGTTTCCCCCTTTGTTGGGGATCATATTGCCTAAACCGAGCATTGGCGTATGGTGCTGGTCGCTGTCTGTAGTATGGCGTATAATGTTTGCGGCGGTATGGTGGCGTATACACGCCAAGTGTTCGAAGTGTTGTTCTCGAATCCTTCCCGGAATGGATCACTCGATCTGTATTAGTGGCAAACGGGCTTTGCCTGTCAAATGGCAGGTCCTCTACCTTTGCCTGTAAATTTTTAGACACAGAGGCCATTTGAAGCCAGGAAGAGCGTCGCATTGCTACAGATGTTGCGGTGGTACGAGCTGCAGTGTCCGCGATGTCTAAGGAGATTTGCAATGTTGTTCTTGATGCCACATAACCTTCCTGCACACTGATTTTAAGATCTGCCACTTGTCTTCCAGCAGATGTTCCAGGAGAATGGCCAGTTTTGAATAATTGCCAAAGTTGTGATTTGACGGAAGAGCTGAGTAATTTGCCATTCTTAATGTGGCAGACGAGTACACTTTCCTACCATACAGGTCTAAGCATTTGGCCTCTTTGTCTGAAGAAGTATTTTTATATTGGGAGGTCTTAGAACGCTGTTGGGCTGCATCGACTACCGGGGAGTTTGGTTGAGGATGCATGTATAGGAATTCCATTCCTTTGGAGGGGACGAAATACTTCTTATTGGCCCTCTTATGCATCACCTGGACGGAAGCTGGAGTTTGCCATATGCCATTTGCAATTTCCAGTATGACTTCATCCAAGGGTATGGCCACCTTGGTTTTCTGTGAGGATTGAAGGTTTTTAAGGAGTCGGTATTGGTTTTGTTGCACCTCGCCTAGTTGTATTTCTTGGGACTCTACCACTCTTTTGAACAGGTCATGGAATTGTTTAATGTCGTCCACCAGAGAGGAACCTCCAGGAAAAACTGCATCATCCGAGGACGAGGAAGACTGGTCCATTGGGGACCGTGTCTGTGGTTGAGCCTGTTCTGAGGGGGATTTGTGTTCAGATTGTTGCGGTGATGGGTGTACATCTCCCGAAGGAGTTGGTGGTCTTCTTACCATTTGAGGTGATAGAGGCAATCTGGTGGTACTGTGTGAGTGTCCTTGATGATGGTGTGGAGAGGACAAACGGGAATGACTGTAGGAGTAGTGGCGGGAATAGTAATCACCACGATGATGGTAACGGTCATGACCATGATGCGAGGAATAAAATGGTGAGTATCTCCTATGCGGGCTGTGGTGATATCTGGTGCAAGACCACCTCATAGGCAATCTTGGAGAACGAGATCTTCTTCTGTAGTATGCCGGAGAGTATGACCATCTATGGTGATGCTGAGGTGATGGCGAGTATCGTGGTGAGCGTCTCTGGTAGGAGCTGGGACGACCTTCCTCTTGCATAGAGATCGAGTATACGGAAGTTGGAGAGGAAGGCTGGGGGGAAAAAACCTCCAGTTCCAGGCTAGGGGAAGGTGTAATTATTCTCCTAGACTTATGTGCAGCTTTGCGGCTTCTAGACGTCGGTGCCATATGTGGCACTTGTGCTGGCTGCTCTTTTGACTTCAGTGCTTATGTGGAGGAAGATGGTGTTGCTGCAGCCGGTGCCGCAGGACTCTGTGCCGGTGCAGTCAGTGCCGCTATAGGCAGTGCCACTGGGCTCGGTGCGGTGTGCTCAGGCACCGTGCGAGTTGGTTCCGTGAGGCTCGGCGCCGTACGACTGAGCACCGTTGAGCTTGCTGTAGAGCCTGAAGACATGGATGGGCTTAGCGGAGGTGCCGGAGACAGCGATCTCGGTGCCGTCATCGGTGCCGTCACATGCCCCCTCGGCGCCGATTTACTCAGTGCCAGTGCCGATCTTGCCGGTGCCAATGGCCTTTGCTTGCTCAGCGCCGGTGCCAAATCCTCTCTTGGGGCGATTGGCGCTGCATGTGCTGCCTGCCTGTGTGAGGCTGGACTAGGCTCCGATACAGTATGGCTCATTCTGTGTTTTGTGAGCCTGGGTACTGACAGGCAAGCCAGATGTACCGGGTTTATCCGCTGCGCAGATCCTATGGGCTGACGGCTTTCCTGCGGCCGTAGGGGCTGCCACCGGTTCATTGTCAGCAGGTTGCAATGCCTTGCTGAACAACAACATTTTAAGGAGCATTTCGCGATCTCTCCTCGCACGCGCCGTTAGTCTGGAACAGTGCGGGCATTTTTGAGGTATGTGGTCCTCACCCAGGCACTTAATGAAGCTGGCGTGGCCGTCTGACACAGGCATTGCGTCGCGGCAAGTGGCACATTTTTTGAAACCGGGGGAACCCGGCATTTTCCCCCGATGAGTAGTCTTAACACTATTCTTATAGTAACTATTCACAAGAATAACTATTAGTGTATTAAGCTAGATAAGTAAAGAACTTTTTTTTTTAATTTAACAGATCAAACTATGACTAAAACTAACTATAAACTAATTAATTCTGATTTTTTTCCAGTCAGGGTAAGGAGGAGCAGTTCACTTCGCCTGCGACCGTGAACAGTTAGGAAGAACTGGTGGAAGCCAGACCGCGTGCACACTCAGGAGCGGTGCGAAAGGTACGTGAAACCGCCGCACATCACGGTCCTGCTAAACCACGGCTGATGAATCTCCAACCTGCAGCGCGGGATGAGCCCGTCACCTAGAGCGGAGCACCCACGGGGACACTACCTGAAGAAGAATATGATTTTTCTCTATACATATATCTGAAGAATAAATACCAGGGATGGAGAGGATTTATTTCAGTTAAGAGCCAATTTGGCATATGAACAAATGGATATAAACTGGCGATCATCAAATTTAGACTTGAAATTATATGAAGGTTTTAACCAGAGAAGTGAAATTCTGCAACAGTCTCCTCCTGCCACACACTATTATATGAGACCTGCTGGCATGAACTAAAAGCCTCTTGTGCACTTTAACGTACTCCCATTTTTGAAAGGATAGATTGCAGCACTATGGAATTTTAGTGTGAATCAGCAGGGCCTACATGGACACCTCGTGAGCAACAGATTTACACACAAGCTTTCCACAACTAAGTGTTTGTATCGACAAGCCCTTAGCATATCAATTCATACCCAGAACATCTAAGGTTTCAGTATTTGGAAACAATATATCCAATAGGTAAAAATATCAATTTACAATAAATCAAAGTTATACACATATACTCACAATTGCAAAAAACCTGTATAAATATACTACATAATATATTTCCATCAACGTAAATAAGCTAATACAGACATGAAAATATTCCAATGAAGTTGTATACGAAACCAAATGGCCAATAGTCTATTTTTTGTTTTGCTGATATGGCTATCTGCAATTTTAAAAGATGTTCTTGAAAGATATTTATACCCCAAGATCAGCCAGTTTATGTTTAATCCATTATATATATATATAAATAAAAATATATTACCTCCAGATCCTAATTGTTTGTAGAATCTGTATTCCAAGTGTAGCTGTGGTGCTCTGGATTTCATTGGCTCCTGATTTAAAAAAAAAAAAAAAAAAAAAGATTTAACTTTTAAAATAAGACATTTTATCTCAGTTGCAGTTTGATTTATTTACTAGCCATTGTTCTAATAATCAGTATATGGCTAAGACATCATTAACAAAAAAGCAATTTTATCCTGTAGACAATACTTAGTGAAAATGTATTGTAAAAAGAACTAGTGTCAACAGATTACAGAAGGTCAAGCAGTCGCCATTCCAAACTAATTTTATATTAAATTAAAAGCTGTCAAAACTGGACTATTTGGGCTGCAAAGGCAAGCACCTAAAAGTTAGAACATGCCATATTTAAAGTTGCCCATGAAAGCTTCATTCTGACCCTCTGCATACTGATCATGTGGAGGGGGGAAAGAAGATCGTGTAATTAAGATTTAGGGTCACACATGGGGGAGAGAATTAAATTGTACAGGTATCTGGTATTTTCTGCCTTTTGACAGCATAATTTTACAATCCAAACACTCTACCATACATTTTTTGGTTTCTCTATTTAATTTTTAAAATAAAGTTCTTCTGTGAGCAACTAACCCCCCCATCATTACGTATCAGTGAGTACTGAATCCTGAACATCATTATAGCACAGACTGTGATGGGGTGCAATCACAGAAGACTCCCTTGGGGCTGCTTCCTGGTGTGCTGACAAAGCCACTGACACTAGCCTTCTTGCTCTCTGGGGCTCCTCATCACGCTGTCCTTCTGAGCCAGATATCCTGGTCTCCCCCAGCCAAGGCTCAAAACTGAGATTACTGCCCCTGCGCCCCAGAGCAATACAAACACCAGCTCACCTCAGCTCTAAGGAGAATGCAGTTTTAGGCACAGCATCCAGGTAACCAATCCCCCTCCAAATAAATAATTCAGGGAAGCCCCCTATAACAATAAAAGGAGGATGTACACACCAATTGCTCCCCCTGGTACCAATTATTTACACTGGGCTTGATAGTAAATAGTAGGATTTAAGCGGTTTCAAGTGACAATGGACAAAGCAAAGTAAATTACAAATTTAAAATCAAGGAAAATGCATAGATAGTTTTAGCTTCTCCTCCAAGACAGAGATCTTTTTCTCCCTGGGGGCTCTGGCTCCTTTTTGGGTGTCTCCTACCAGCGAAAGACAAAGAGCCTGAAAACTCTGCATCTTAAATTGACTTCCTTTTGGGCAGGAATTCTTTGTTTCTACATTCTCACTTTGCATGGAAAATTACCTGGTCAGACCCCTAGCGGTTGGGATGGTCACATGTCTTCCTAAAACGGGCCATTTCTTATACTTAAAGGACAAAGGAGGATGTTTACAGGTCATCACCCAGACATTGAGGTGTCTGAGCACAGGAAACATCCTTGACAACTTTCATTTGTACATTTAAAGCCATAAATCATTCCCTACCCCATATCCTTAACTTTACATATGAGACTGATACATGCACCAACATCAAAGTAAGATATACAGATCCAGCAGAATGTAACATTAAAATTGATAGGTTACATGAAGTATTTTGTCCAAAGCATCTTCGAGTTATGAATATTTGTATCCATAAAATAATTTCATAAAGCATGGGGGGCTCATCACACAGACTACTAATTCTTGAGCTAAAGGACTAAGTACAATAGCAGACAGCAGGTGGGGGAGTGGGGAAGGGATGGAATGGCTGGATCCAGGAGTAGCCCGGCATGACTACGTTTTGTGCTTTTCTTCTGCCACTATCTCCCTGGAACTTTGAGATAAATATGTTCAGGCTGAGTCCCCCATGAACAGCACAGGTCACTAGGACAAAGGCTGTGACCATGTGGTTCGAAGACCAGATTGGCTTTCTTCTTCACCCCTTTCCTCCGAACAGCTGTTTCTGCAGCTCCCAGGCATTCCCAGCATATATCTTGTGCTGCTGCAGCCGCAATTTCTTATCCCCTTTGTGTGTTTGGTTATTTTGGCAAACTGTCAAAATTTTCCTGAGGAATATGCAGGAGGTGAATGGTGATTTTTTTTAAACAGCAAAAGCTGAAAGGAATTTCATGACAAAAATGAAGCATTTCCCAGTTCAAGTATGCTCAAACTCTTGAGTATCTAAGGTCTACTGCAAAACAGTCGAAGAAAGTTTCTCAAAGTGCTAAGAATCCTTTACAATCGTAAGGATTCAGCAATCTAAACACAAAAAATGTTTACTTACCTTTCATAATTGTTCTTCGAGATGTCTATTTGCTTATGTAAATTTGCTTACGTCTATTTCAATCAGGTGTGCGCGTGCGCTGTGCGCACATTTTCTGGAGCTTTTTCCCCCAGCGGTACCCGTGAGGCCAGCCAGAGAGCCCTCTGGAGTAGCACCGCTATATTGGCGGATATGTACCGCTGCTGGCCCTCCCCACCCATAGTTCCTTCTTGCCGGAACTTTCCAACAAAGGGGAGGCAGATGGGATTTGGAATGGACATGAACAACAGATCTCAAAGAACAGTTACGAAAGCTAAGTAACCATTTTTTCTTCTTCTGTTGCTTGCACACATCCATTCCAATCAGGTGACTCTTTAGCTGAAACACAGGAGGTGGAGTCAGACTAGGAACTTCTCAAATCAACAGTGGACTGCAGCACTGCCCTTCTGAATGCCGCATCATCCCTGGCCTGCTGTGTGATGGCATAATGACTTGTGAACATATGCACAGAGGACCATGTGGCTGCCCTGCAAATGTCCAATATGGGCTGGTATGGGAGGCCCCTCATCCTCTCTGCTATAGAAATAAACAGTTGTGGTGACTTACGAAACTCCATAGGTCTGTCTATGTAAAATGCCAATGCTCTCCTGGCATCCAAAGAGTGCAAGGAACACTCCTTAGGTGTCAAATGGGGCTTTGGAAAGAAAACTGGCATGTAAATATCTTGGGACATATGGAATGTGGAAGCTAACTTGGAAAGAAAGGTGGGGGTGGAATCAAACTCTGTCCGCAAAAAAGACTGTAAAAGGAGAGTCTGTTGTGAAGGCCCTCATTTCCAACACTCTCCTAGCCACCTTCCATTAAAGGTGTTTTAAGGAGCAAGTAGCCAGTGGATCAAAAGGGGGATTCATGAGCTCAGTGAGCACAAGATTGAGATCCCACAGAGGTGGTGGCTGACGGACAAGTGGAACAGCCTGTCCCCACACACTCCCTTCCCGGAGAAACCACTTGACCATTGGGTTCAGAAATACTGTTCTGCCCCTTTCCCCCAGAGGAAGGCTGCTATGGCCGCTAGGTGCACCCTGAGAGAGGATGTGAAGAGTCCCGTCTCAAGTCAAGGAGGTAGTCAAGAATGAGCGGAATAAATGCCAGTAAGGGTTCCATGACTCTCTGTGAGGCCCACCGAGAGAACTGCCTCCATTTAGAGGAGTATGCAGACCTGGTAGAGGGCTTTTTGCTTCCTAACATCACCCTCCTCACCCACTCAGAGCAAGTCTGCTCAGTTCCCATCAACCATGAATATTCCACGCCACCAGGGACAGGAGGTTTGGATGACATAGCTGTCCTTCCCCCAGGTCCTGGGTGATGAGGTCCGACACCAATGGAAGCACCATCAGTTCCTCCACTGCTAGGCCGAGAAGGGTAAGAAACACTGTTGACGAAGCCATTCTGGCACTATTAAAATAACCGAGGCTCTGAACCTCTTCACCCTAATGAGGACCTTGTGAATGAAGGTGAAGGGGGAACACAGAGCAGCAAGCAGGACCACCTCATTCGCAAAGCGTCCCCCTTGGATCCTATCCCCGACCTAAGTAGGAGCAGTAGTCCAAACAGTTCTTGTTCCTGTGGGATCCAATCAGATCTACTAGGGGACAACCCCACTTCTGGAAAACCTCTCCCAGTACATCGTCTGAGGGACCACTCGTGAATGGTGAATGACCTACTGAGCCTGTCCTCCAGGGCATTTCTGCTCCCCAGTAGGTAAGCAGCCTCCAGATGAATGTCGTGGGCAATGGAGAACTCCCAAACGAGCAAGGCTTCCTAGCACAGGGAAGAGGAATGATCTCCACACAGTTTGTTGATATAGAACATCGCTGCTGTGTTGTCTGTCAGAACTGACATCACCCTGTGTCTCAGGTCAGACAAACACCCAGGGCGCCAGTCTGATTGCCCTAAGCTTCCTGACATTTATGTGAAGGGCTCGTTCTGTGGGGAACCACATACCATGCGCACGGAGATCCGACAGATGCATGCCCCACCCTGACTCTAACATGTCGGTGACCAGTTGCACAGAAGGGCTCCAACTGGTGAAAGGGCATAGAACACCACCTCCTGGAGCCACCAAGAGAGAGTGTGAAGAATGTCCTGAGGGACTCTGAGGACTGCGTTCAATGGAGAATACGCCTGATTGTGCATCCTCGCTAGCCAAGCCTGAAGGGGCCAGAGGCACAGTCAAGCATGGCGGATGTCTTAGGTGCACGCTGCCATGTGACCTAACAGTCTGATGCAATTTCTTGCCGTAGTGAGGGGTGAATTCTTGAGACCTTTGATGGTAAGTCTCATTGCCATGAACCTTAGGAGCAAGGTCATAGCCACAGTCAAGACCCAATGAGCCCACACAAAGTCTATCACCTGGATGGGCATTAGAGTGGACTTCTTTTCATTTATGAGGCGGCCCAACCTCTGAAATAGCATTCTGACGGAGTTTAAATGTTGTAGAACCTGCTCTCTGGCCCGGCCCCTAATCAGCCAATCATCCAGGTAGGGGAATACCTAAATGCTGTGCCTCCTTAGGAAGGCTGCCTGGTGGCCATGAAGACACTTGGCACTGTAGAGAGGCCAAATGGAAGGACCGAAAACTGGAAGTGGTCCATCCCAATGGTAAATCTGGGGAATCTCTTGTGAGCAGGAATTATTGAAATATGAAAATATGCATCTTTTAAGTTGAGGGCAGCATACCAGTCCCCTTTTTCCAGGGAAGGGATGATAGAGGCCAATGTAACCTCTATGAATCTTGTTTTTTTTATGAAGGTGTTGAGATTCCTGAGGTTTAAAATAGGTCTGAGGCCCCCTTTTGACTTTGGAAAAAGGAAGTAAAGGGAATAAAACCCTTTTCCCCTGAATTCCTCTGGAACTACATCCATGGCCCTCAAAAGCAGTTGCAAGCAGTTGCATTCCTGTAAGATCTGCAAAAGTATTAAGCCTCATATGAAACGGGAGCATGATCCCCACCTTAAACTTATTTTGATGGAGTCCGTGTTACAGCTGGCACTGGATTCTACATGGCACTTCTACAGCACTAAAGCACTTCGTGGCACTGCAGAAGAGCTCAGCACCAAGGCACTGATCACAGTCCCTAGTGCCCAAAAACAAGAGGCAACACAGAGGGAGGTCACCCTCTAATCATGGCCATAAAGGGTAACACCCTAACGTGTGCCCAGAAGAGGCAATGTCCCTGCAGCGCCTGGATGCTCCTGGACCATCCAGACATGAGTTAAGCTCAGTGCGTGGAGGAGTCCAGCGAAGGACATGGTACTGGAGGATGTCCATCCACCGTCGGCTCCAGAAACCTGTGTCACAGCCAGAAAGCTCACTGGCTGACAGCTTCTCCAGACTCGGCACTGGCCTTCAAGGCCGCACAAACAAGTGCTCTTCAGGCACCAGAGATGGTCCCATGCACATTGCATTCTAGATCTCTGATGTTGCCACCAGCACAAGTGGCACCAGCTCCAGTATGGGTAGCCGTGACTGGCTGCTCTGCGGCACCAGTGCCTGCAACACAGATGGTACTGGGACTGTTGGCACTAAGAATGCCGCCTCCTGCTCATGGACATGGGGCACCAACTATGCCTCCACTGGCACAGTCTCATAAGTGTAAGCCATAGGCTATGGTATGGTGCCACCCACAACACCCTTCACAGGCACTGTCCTCGGTGCCCTTCTGGTCAGCACTGGACTGACTCGGACTTGGTGTGGTCTAGTGCCCTGTCATGGAATCAGTCTCACTATGATGCAACAGACATGGCCACCTCAATGCCAATCTCAACCCCAGTGGTCTTTGTGGACTCCTTGGGCCTACCATCAGGCTCCAGGCCCAGCTTCGTTGGCACATAGCTAGGGGTACCCCCCTCTGCCACTCCTCTGACAAAGACCTCTGCATCACAGGACAGTTATAGTCCACACAAGGATGTACAGAGGCCTCCAGCAGACGGCTAGCGTCCCGGGGCCCAGGAGCACCCTCCAGTGGCATCGGCAACTCAGAGGGCTGAGGTGTTCCAGGACCAACGCCTTCTTAGGGAATTGTCCTCAAACTCCCTGGATGAGAATATAAGAACATAAAAACGGCCGTACTGGGTCAGACCAAAGGTCCATCTAGCCCAGTAGCCTGTCTGCCGACAGTGGCCAGCACTGGGTGCCCCAGAGAGGATGGACCGAAGACAATGATCAAGCGATTTGTCTCGTGCCATCCCTCTCCAGCCTCTGACAAACAGAGGCCAGGGACACCATTTCTATCCCCTGGCTAATAGCCTTTTATGGACCTAACCTCCGTGAAATTATCTAGCTTCTCTTTAAATTCTGTTATAGTTCTAGCCTTCACAGCCTCCTCTGGCAAGGAGTTCCACAGGTTGACTACACGCTGTGTGAAGAAGAACTTTCTTTTATAAGTTTTAAACCTGCTACCCATTAACTTCATTTGGTGTCCTCTAGTTCTTCTATTATGGGAACTAATAAATAACTTTTCTTTATTCGCCCTCTCCACACCACTCATGATTTTATATGAGGCCCTGGCTGACCCTGCCCCCTCCATGCCAGCTACGAATGCCAGTGCCCACCAGGACCTACTCCATAGGCTGGCTGCCCACTTGGGAGCGCAGGCAGAAGTGGTCTAAGACAATCGTGGACATTTTAACAGCGGATACACCAGCTAGGCTTGCATAGCCATTGAACAAAACTGTGGCAAAAATTCCCAAAAATCTCTGGCAGATGCCAGCATCAATCCCGCTGACCCAAAAGGGAGTTGAGAGGCATTACTTTGTACCTCAAATGGGCCATGAACACTTTTACTCTCACCCAGCACCAGGCTCACTAGTGGTTCAGGCTGCTAAACAGAAAGAGAGGCATTTTGATCATAATTCAAAATGACCTGGACAAACTGGAGAAAAGGTCTGAGGTAAATAGGATCAAGTTTAATAAGGACAAATGCAAAGTGCTCCACTTAGGAAGGAACAATCAGTTGCACACATACAGAATGGGAAGTGACTGTCCAGGAAGAAGTACTGCAGAAAGGGATCTAGGGTCATAGTAGACCACAAGCTAAATATGAGTCAACAGTGACACACTGCTGCAAAAAAGCAAACATGATTCTGGGATTCAGGAGTGTTGTGAGCAATACACTAGTCATTCTTCCACTCTACTCTGAGCTGATCAGGCCTCAATTGGAGTAGTGTGTTCAGTTCTGGGCACCACATTTCAAAAAAGATCTGGAGAAGTTCGAGAAGGTCCAGAGAAGAGCAACAACGATTAAAGATCCAGAGAACATGACCTGCAGAGTAAGACTGAAAGAACTGGGCTTGTTTAGTTTGGAAAGGAGACGATGGAGAAGGGACATGATAGTGGTTTTCAGGTTTCACAGAGCAGGGGCAGAGCAGAGAAGGCTTTGCACGCTCCCCTGCCCCTAGGACTTAATTGGCTGCGGGTGGGGGAGCGTGCAAAGCCTCTTCCTGCCCTGCCAGGAACATATGGTGCTTTGAAGTGCTGCGCTCTGCTCGCAAGGCAGGGGGAGAAGAGTGGAGGATGCTTTGCGTGCTCCCCCAGGCCAATCAGGGCCTAGGGGCAGGGGAGCTGTGTGAAGCTTCCTTCACCCTGCCCTGGCCCTGCAAGTAGCCCGCAGCACTTCAAAGTGTCACGTGTTCCTCGGAGGGCAGGAGGAGGATTCCCGCACTCCAGCCCTGATTGGCCTGGGGGTGGGGGAGCATGCCAAGCCTCTTCCAGGGCATAGGTGCCTAGTGAGAAGGGGGGCAAAGGGGCTCCCCCACTCCCAGACCAATCATGGTCTGGGGGTGGGGTAGCACCACCCCTTCCTGTTCAGGCCCCACCCTTTCCAGGGTGGCCTGAGACTACTTCAAAAATTTTTGAAGTGGCCCCTGGGCAGAAATTATTGCCCACCCCGAGTCTAGATGGTACTGGGTCCTGCCGTGAGGGCAGGGGACTTGAGAGGTCGAGTCAAGGTCCCTTCCAGTTCTAGTGTTATATGATTCTATCAATCTGCTAAATGGCCCTTCCCCGATGCTTCAAGCAAGAGCCATGAGGGGTCGCCGCAGGGTATGGGCTTAGAGCAGGCTGCACACGGCTTAAAACCATGCGAGCCAGGTATCCCCTCCCCACGAGGGGAGAGGTAAGTGGGAACCCTGCTAACACTACTTAATTATTTAACTTTAAACACTAGGAAACAAATAAACCTATCTACACTGTTAATTATGTACACGCGCTGGACGCGATTCAGCAAGATGATGCTCCAGCTACTGTCACAGGCTGCAAGAAGGAACTGAGGGTGGCGAGGGCCAGCAGGAGTATATATGCACCAATATAGCAGCACTACTGCAGGGGACTCCCTGGCTGGCCTGACAGGTAACGCTGGGCAAAAAAGCTCCGGAATCCATTGACGCAGTGCGCACACACCTGATTGGAATGGACATGAGTAAGCACTCTGAGAAGGATTGTTACCAGCTGACTTGGTAGATCTCGCATAGTATCACATTTAACAAGCTCATTGCAAGTGAAAATTCTTTGTTAAAGAAAAAAAACCTGTGTACCACAGACATCTGAAAATGGGGTTCTCTTTCTGGGAATATGACTCGAAATAAAGCACAAGAAACTTAACTATTGTTAACCTTTAGAAGTTATCTTTCAGGTGAGTGATTCTGAGCCTGTCACTTGATCACTGTTACCTAAATGGCATATCCATTTAAACTAGACAGAAAAGTTGGCTACTGCATTGTCTGTACTGTTAGTGACCAATAGCACACTAATCCAGTTGTCAGAATATTGCTTTCCTTCAAATACACAGAATTCAAATTTAGAATTACAAATACATAAAATTAAATCATAGTTGAAATTTGCTGTGGTATTAGAAGTTTTTCTATGCAATACTGCTGTAAGTAGTATCCAAAAAAATGCAATATTAATGTCCCATGAACTGTCATTTGGTAGCATCCTCAGGGTAAGGAAGAGTTAGGAGGGGGCGTGTGTGCGCGCATGCACATTCCAACACTCCATATATAACTGCCTTTTCCTGAGGAAAAGGAATTTAACAAAAAGCAGAGCGTACACCTCCTTAGTCTTCAAAGAATAGTTAGGGATTGGTCTGAAAATAAATGGGGGTGTTCCAATTCCGTGTTGATGAACTGCAGGACTAGAATAATTCTGGGAAACCACCATAATGGAATGTATTTGACAAGTACAAAGCAGTCAAGAAACATCTCTGAAAGTTCTACAAAAGCTGAAAAATCCCTTAGTCAAGAGAAAGTCCAACATGGCCACATTCTCCAGCTTTAGTGCATGGATGACTTCAGAGATTAGTTAACCATCAAATAATGTCTAATGTAAATCTACCAGCTGTAGAATTACATCAATACTGGAAAAGAGTTAGATAAGTTATCTAATTAACCACGTTCAATTACCTTGGCTTCTTACACTAAATGCAATTCCTACTAGAGTTCATTTAACAGAACAAATGAGTCCAGTGAGGGAGGACAATGCAGAGTGTATTTTGATTTCATAGTTGTTAACTTTGAAATACACACAGTTGGCTTGACATATCTCTGGCAAGATACAAGAAGATAGATGGTAAAGTTTGCGGATGATACTAAACTGTTTAAGATAGTCAAGACAGAAGAACTTCAAAAAGATCTCAAACTGAGTGATTGGGCAACAAAATGGCAAATGAAATTTAATGTGGATAAGTGTAAAATAATGCACATTGGGAAAAATAACCCCAACTATACGTACAGTATGATGGGGGCTAATTTGGCTATGACAAATCAGGAAAGAGATCTTGGAGTTATCGTGGATAGTTCCCTGAAAACTTCCACACAGTGTGCAGCGGCGGTCAAAAAGGCAAATAGGACGCTAGGAATTATTAAGAAAGGGATAGAAAATAAGACCCAGAATATCTTACTGCCCCTGTATAAAACTATGATACGCCCACATCTTGAATACTGTGTACAGATGTGGTCTCCTCACCTCAAAAAAGACATTTTGGCCTTGGAAAGGGTTCAGAGAAGGGCAATTAAAATGATTAGGGGTTTGGAACGGGTCCCATATAAGGAGAGGTTAAAATGACTGGGACTTTTCAGCTTAGAAAAGAGGAAACTGAGGGGGGATATGATAGAGGTATATAAAATCATGAGCTGTGTGGAGAGGGCGAATAAAGAAAAGTTATTTATTAGTTCCCATAATAGAAGAACTAGAGGACACCAAATGAAGTTAATGGGTAACAGGTTTAAAACTAATAAAAGAAAGTTCTTCTTCACACAGCGTGTAGTCAACCTGTGGAACTCCTTGCCAGAGGAGGCTGTGAAGGCTAGGACTAAAACAGAGTTGTTTAAAGAGAAGCTAGATAATTTCATGGAGGTTAGGTCCATAAAAGGCTATTAGCCAGGGAATAGAAATGGTGTCCCTGGCCTCTGTTTGTCAGAGGCTGGAGAAGGATGGCAGGAGACAAATCACTTGATCATTGTCTTCAGTCCACCCGGTGCTGGCCACTGTCGGCAGACAGGCTACTGGGCTAGATGGACCTTTGGTCTGACCCAGTATGGCCGTTCTTATGATAGGTAAGGATAATATCCCTTGCACCCTTGAATTCTGAACTTACATTGTTAAGCATAGAGTCTTTTAAAAAAGGACTCTTTAGTATCTAAATTACATCCTAATAAAATTTGCACTAATAGTCTAAAAGCAATAGATAAAAAACAATTTTTACTTTATGCAATAGGCAAGAAATAAATCAGGCACCAGATATAAAAGCAGAAAAATGTAATTTCTTCTGTGAGATATTCAAGACATCCTGCACCAATACCTAGAACTATACAAGCCCAGCAATTTACAAGCAAATGTTAGTGGCTTATTTACCATTACCCTATCTTTCTTGGCCTTCAAATGCTGAGGGATAACAAGAACACACTGCTGTCTCTCAAAAGAGGTAAAGTGACCTTTTTCAAGTATATAATGAAATTTTTTCCATGTCAAAAATTGTCTCAAGATTTGCAGCTTTCCTTAGATTTGTATTTTTGTGTGAGTGAGTGAGAGACAGATTTCACCAGAATCAGTTTTACATCCAGACAGGGTCAGGATTTTTTTTTATGATATTCACGAAAGTAAAGTGCCACTTGTTTTCTCTCGACGAGAATATGTCTCTCTGAAAGACAACCTGGTGGTTTAGACTAAGCTAAACTCTTGGCTCTGCCACATGCTTATAACTTAACCTTAATCTTGGTCTCAGTTCCTCATCAGAGAACTAGGAACTGTTCCTTACCTCAAAGGTCAGGATGTGAAAGTGTAACCATGCACACAGTTAATTGATGAGCCTGGATTCATCAGTTAACCTTCACGGTTACACGCAGGCTCCCGCTATGTGCAGGGAGCCAGCTTGAAAGCTGACTCTTGGCACATACTGGCTCTCAGGCAGCTGCCTGCCCCCTCATAAGAACTCTAGCAATTTATACAAGGATGTGCATTATCATGGAAAGTGATGGTGCATTTCTGAACAGGAGAGGTGAGTGCTCATGAGAACCTATTAAGATATGATCCACACTACAAAAAATTTGTGATTCACGAAAGTCAGGAGATTAGCAGAAAGTGCTTTTATACCCATAATGTCAACTACAGGCAGCTTGCAGGCAAGTGTGAATACCATATGTTTCAGAAGGTTAACATAAATAATTCATTTAACCAGTTGCACAATGTTGTATGTAACATTTAAAAACACTAAAGTTTGCAATCTTTTTCTTTATTTATATAACAGACATAATAAAACATCCTTCTGAAAATTAAGGTATAAAAACACACCATTTAAAAATTCATTTCACACCAACAGCACCATCCCCTTCTGAATATCAGCGAGTGACAAGATATTCAGCACCCTTGCTAAAGGGCTCATGGCCGTGCCATACCCTACCCTCAAAAATGGTGGTGGAGAAGGTCCTCCAGTTGCCAAGAGTGGCAACCTAAGACAACTGTGATGGGGAATTACATATTCTTTGTAAGAATATTCTTATGAATATGAATGACCTAACTGGAACATGCAAGATACTTCATGTGAGATCATTGGAAAGTCTGTAATCTACTGAATAGGATTATTCTGATTTCATGCATGTATCATTTCTGTATTTGAAGCTTGGAATATGAGTGTAGATTTATTATCAATGCGTTCGGGTTGGGGAAACTTACTAGTAGTTCATCAGGTACAACAATGTACAAGCCAGACACAGAGCTAATAACCCAGTAGCAAGAGACAATGGGGCTTAACCTTTGAAATAAGGAGACAGCGGCCTTGCAGTGAAATGTGATCATGTCACCAGATGCTGGAGTCTATCTTGGAATGCTGTATTTTTCACAAGAGCAAAGGGGAAGCTTAGACTGAACACACAAGAGTCCCACCTTATGCATACCCTATTTAAAGGTGAGGCAATATAGGAAATCATTTCTTTAGCTACCCCACCTAAAATGACTGCGAGAAACACTGAACTGGGGTATGAATTGGGCCCAGGCAGGAATGCTTTCCAGTCTGTGAAAAGCTTATTAGAACAACTCTGAAGGTGAGGTATTACATAAACTTATTTCACTGAAGAAACTAGTTATAAGTGTACATTTTGTTTTATTTTGTTTAGTCTGCTGTCCTTTATGATTACTTAAATCCTATACTTAATATATCACTTTATTAATAAACCCCTGTAATTAATTCTTACCTGGGGCAGCAGGGGGTATGTGCATCACTCTTTACCTAGAGAAAGAGGGTGAATTTCATGAACATGTACTAATATATATATCTGCAGAGCAGAAGATGGATTTATGTTGCGTACAGCTCCTAGAGGGGCTGGGTAACGGAGTGCTAGAGACAGGCATCTCATGCTGTTTTCAGTTAAGGTCTGTAGCTTTGGGGACATGGTGCAGACCCTGTGTCTGACTTAGCACCTTGGGTGACAGCCAGACCCATCACAACAGCCAGAGAGCAACTGCAGAAAGCAGCCAAACCAGTTTCAGCAGGCCCATTAAAGGGAGCAGAAGTGGCAGGTTTTATGTCCCTCTGGGGTCTCATTTTATTTTTTTATATACATTTATATTGTGTTTTAAAAATTTTGTATGCCATCTTGAATATTTTAAATCAATAGAGAGGCGGGGTAAAAAATATTTTAAATAAATAATAAATAAGTAAGAGCAGAGCAAAGTAGAGTTCCTTGCTAGAGCTAAAGGAATGTGGGTAGTGTGCCTGGCTGGCTGAGGGAGCTACAAGACTTCGGACAGAGCAGTGTTGGCTGAGATTGTGGGGGAAAAGGGAAGTGAAAGAAGCAGCTCTGATTGGCCATTGGGACCCAACCACGACCACGTCCTGAGATAAGAGTGAAGAATGTGCTGGGGCTACAGGGAAGTGGCTCTGAGAACTGCAGCAGTGATTCACCTTAAAGGGACATGGCAGAGAGCTGCTATCTTTAAGGTCCTGGGGCTGGGACCTAGATTAGGGCATGCCCAGGTCCCCTGCACCACCTACTGATGAAATGGCCTGAACTGACACATCCAGGGAAGAGTAACTGAACTGTAGTTAAAAAGTCTCAGAGTAGGAGCCATGGTAGTCTGTAACTTTAAAAACAAATAGATGCCTGTGGCATCTTAGAGATGTACATATGATTCTTGTTTTTGAACTGTAGTTGTCCATCTGGACAACTGGGGCCAGAACAGCGCCCAAAAGACATTGCCACCAAGGAGCATGCCTTAGAACACCACTCCATGCCAGAGCAGACACACTCAGAGGAAGTCCAGAAGAGGGTGCAAGACCAAACCAGAGTACTGCAACAGGCCCTGCTAGACTGACTGAGGAGTGAACTTACAGACAGGGCTGCAAATAAAGGAACCTTTCAGGGTATGTGTCCTGGTGCCCTCTGTAACAGGTCCAATTTTTAGCTCACATTCAGACCTTTGGGCTGAGCCTCTGTCTGTATTACTGAAGATTCCACCACAAGCTAAAGACAAAGTAAAGGCACAGACACTCATGAGAGGTAGGTGTAATCCACAGTATCTATACCCGTGGTCACCAACCCATTGATCGCGATCGACTGGTCGATCGGGAGGGCTCGACCAGTCAATCGCGAGAAGTTCAGGGCCCCCCCCAATTCCCCCCACCCCCAAGAAGCCCCACTACGTACCTCCGAAAATGGAGGTAGTGCCAGCTTCCTGCGGGGTGGAGGGAAGTCCAGCAGCTGTGCGCCACTTCCGGGGTTTCCAGAAGTGTGCTACATGCTCCCCTCCTCCAGGTCTGTGGCGCACCGGGAGGAGGTAGGAGTCCCGGAGGAAGATGCATGCTGGGGCTTCCGGGGGAGCAGGAGAAGAGAGGGGAGGGGAGGGGGGGCGCGCACCGGGGCTCCCCTCCTCTGTAGGGGAGGAGGTAGGAGTCCAGAGGGGAAGCGCATGCTGGAGGGAGGGAGAGGGGGAGGGGGAGGAGTCCCGGGGGGAAAGCATGCGCCGGGGCTCCCCTCCTCTGCGGGGGAGGAAGTAGGAGTCCAGGGGGGACGTGCGCGCACTGGGGGGGGGGGGGTCAGGGTCCTGGAGGGAAGCACACACCAGGGCTTTCCTCCTGGGGGGTGCGAAGGATTCTCTGCCCCAGCCAACACCCTGCCCCTGGTTCCCACTGGCCATCTGCTTCCACTGGCATCCTGGCCCCTGCCCCCGCTGGCACCCTGTCCCCACCTCAGCACCCTGTCCCTTATCTCCACTGACACCCTGTTCTCTGCCCCAGCACCCACTAGCACCCTTCCCCAGTACTATGTCCCCTGCTCCCACTAGCACAGTTGGGGCCACATTAGTGAGGCTTTGGAGGAGGTTTTTTCTTTTTTTTTTTTTTGCATCTCATTTGTGTAGCCCCAACTGACTTTTCAGTTACCCCTGAATCAAAACAGCTTCTCATAAATAAAAACAATGCTGAAACTTTTTGTGTTTGACATACTTTATTTAAAAATGAAGCCTGGCCAACAAACCCCCATCTGTCCACAGCATCGTAACACTCCTGCACACACACACCCCGAGACCCTAGATTTGAGCCTATCATACACTGGAACCCCCCATCCTGAGCCTCTCACATCACCAAACTCCTGCACCCCCACATCCTCAGTCTTTTGTCACAACACTCCTACACCATCCACACACCACAAATCTGTGTCCTAAGCCCATTGTACGCCTAACCTCCCTGCCCTGAGCCCCTCCCATCCCCCAACCCAAACTCCTGCACCCTCACATCCACAAGCCTGTGGCTTACTCAGTACCCCAACACTCCCCAGCCTGGAGCCCCCTCTCTGAGCCAGCATCCCCTCCTCCACCTCCTCCTGCATCCAAATTCCCTCCCAGAGCTTGCACCTCTCACCCCTTCCCACACCCAAACCCATCATTCCCACCCCAGAGCCCACACATCCTGTCTCAACCCAGTGACGGTACGGCTAGACTGCAGGAGTTTTTCCGGGATTCCAGAGGTATCCCAGAAAAACCCTTCTGCATCCAGGGATGCATTTGTTCTTCCACTTTTTTTAGTGGAAGAGCAAACATGCTCTTTCGGTAACCCCTATATTCCTCTTTCCACAAGGAATAAGGGGGCTTCCAAAAGAAAAGGATTTTCTGACATTTGGTCCAGTCTAGACAGGCCATATGTTGGAAAAACCTCTTCCTACAGAAGAATTGGGGAAAAAAGCAGCAGTATAAGGGTTGGGGATAGCAAGTGATGGAGAGGAGGAGAATAGAGAGAGCAGGGTGGGGCTTCAAGGAAGGGGTGGGGCAGTAGATCTTGGCTTGTTCTGTCATTAAAAAAGTGATCTTGGGTGTAAAAAGGTTAGAGACCACTGATCTATACCCAACAACAACAGTGAGAGTGAGAGTTTTGGTCTTAACTATGAATCTCTCATGTTTTGTTAGTGTAGTGAGGCAGTGTGGCCTCCCTCCAAACCAGAGCAGTAGGGAAGAGTTTGACCAGGCCCAGCCCTCCTACCAGAAGTTATGGGGTGAGTCAGGAAGTACAAGAAGTGGAATTCCTAATTCAGTTGGGGCCGAGCCAAAGGAGGAGAGAGACATGCCCTGCTTGCTGCTTCCCACTGACCCTGCTGATGCGACAGGCAGCACCTTGTACCTGGCCAAGGAGAAGCTGGAGGGACTTCCAGCAGCCGAATACCTGGATGAACCCGAGGATCCTAATCTGTAACTCCGGGAAGAAGTAGCCATGGGGTTTTAGTCTGTTGGTGTTATGGTTTAACAGTCACTCTGTATGCTGCAAGAGGGTCCCTGGTGATGGAACACCCTACCACTCATAGGACTCTGGGCTCATAGGAACGCAGTGGAGTAGGGTCGACTTGCATTATCCTTACCCTTCGACACCACCCTAATCCTGTTAGAGAAGCTGGATGCTGCAATTACTCTGCTAATTCCCCCAACAGTAAGAAGCGATCCTGGTAACATCAGGAGGAAGGTGTGGCCTCCCTTCCTTCCCTAAGCCGGGGGGGGGGGGAAGACCACTAAGCCCTATGTTACAAGTAGCTGATTATATGTTAACACTACTTCCTTCACATTGCTTCAAATGTCAAGTAATAATTATAGTTCTGTCTTGCACTATGTATTACATACTCTAGCCTCTACCAATAATAGGACTCTTTCAGATCTTTTAAAACCAATTATTTGAAAATTATTCTTAAAGCTTTCTACACAGCTTTAAGTGATACTCTTGTAAGACTCAGAGGAATTAGCAGCAAATCAATATGCAAAACCTATATTGACAAAGTACAATCACTTCAGAGGTTGCACGAAATTAATATAGAAACAGCTTAGTAGCTTAAGCACCATATTTTATAAATAATTCATAGAATGACAATGTTTACAAATGTGGCAATTTATTCCAAAAAATCCATAAACAAACCAAAAATGGATATCAGATTTACATTTTTCTTAATCTGAAGTACTATATAAGTAATGCTTCAAAATAACCAATCATGCAAAAGATACTATGAAGTTTTATTGTGAACACACTTCCTCAGCAATCACCACATTTTAAACACAGACAGAACTCCATCCCATATTCATCTTGTACTGGACTTAGTGTTTTAGGTATATTTTGTAAGGAAAATGAGTTTCAAGTAAGGATACACAATTTTGCTCTTTGGGGAAAAAAAAAGTTTGGCATGTTTTTTACATGAATTCCTGCTTGTGAAATGAACTTTGTATTTGGCAGTTCTGAAACCATGTAATAATTTGGTAGAAGTTCCTCTCATAAACGTACTATATAATTGCATTAAAAGCATTTACTTTTTCAACTTGCCAGTTTTTATTTCACTATTCCAAAACTTAGGTTTTCATATTCTAAATTAAATATAACCAGAATGTTTAGTACATAAAGTGCTGCAAAAAGTATTCTAAAACAAAACTGAAATAACCCCATAGCATTCATCACTGGATCCAAGAGAAAATTATGCAAGTTTTCCAAAAATGTGTCAATAAAGTTACAGCACTTCACACTTTCATACATTCTTTGTGGGGGAATTTTTGTTCGGTTAGTCTTTCAAAACCATATTTCAGAATGGATTGACTTTATTATAGAAACATTATTTGTTTACCCACAGCTTAGTTACATCCACAAGCACAGTACAACTTCAATTTAAATAATGGTCAAAACTTAGGGGGTCTTCTTCACAGGGGGGTTAATTCACAGCTTTTCAAGTTAATCCACTTTGCAAATACTTGCATGTAACACAATGCAATTCAGATGCCTGTTTCAAAATAAACCAACTTTGCTGCAAAGTGAATTGGTCCCAATCCTCTATTCAGTTGCTTGGTGTATTCCTTGTTCTACCACCACTGGAGATCATTCTGCTATTGGAAAAGTTGCTGTGACATCCTCTGCTTAGTGGTGCATAAGGTAAAATTCAAAAGTGAATTCATCCAGCTTTGAGTGTTAAAATATCCAAGCAGGCTGTGCGTATTTCAAGATTGCCTGCAAACAGCACCAGGTGTTGTTGGGCCCAAGCTGCCCACAGCAGTTCAAAAATGGTGCTACCAATCTCTAAAATAGGCAGGAGCAGAGACACGAATCAGAATTAAAAAAAAAAAAAAAAAAAAAAATCAGAAACCACCTGGCTTCCATTAGGTATCCCACAATACACAGTGAGAGAAGTCCCAGAACACACATTGCAGCAAAAGCAGCTTTACAGAGCACCATAACCACAGCTGGTAGTAAATTACTGTTGAGTATACAGAATGATGCATGTTGACTGAGGGTACAGTGTCTTGTGTGCAAACTATTACTGCAGATTCTATAATGTGTTACCTGACACAGCAAAAAGCTATGAATTAAATCCCCATGTAGACAAGCTCTTCAAATGTGGTTTGTAAAAGAAAGTCATAGTAATAAGCATCTTACATCTGATATGAAAATTATAAGCATTCATTAGTAAATTACTTCAGACATCTCACATTCCACAAACATCTCAATAAATTAAAAAGGCAACTACGTATATACAATGAGAAGCGAGTACCACCACAGATGACCAGCAAGAAACTGAAAAGTTGGGGGTGAGGCTAACTGGAGAAATGGTCATCCAGGATTTCCACTGCTGTTGTCCCGGCTGGACAACATTTTTCAATCCTCTACTGCTATTGCAGGAAAGAGAAATCCTGGTACAACTACTGGAAAGACTGTTGAAACACTAACTAGTATCGTTCACCCTTGAAAATACACACAATTTAATCTAGCATAATTCAGTGGTAAAACATGCAAGTAGACTTAGTTGCATATAAACAAACCATTATTTGAAAGTAAATTTCTAATCAAGTTCACATCTAAAATAAATCAGTGTGAATACAAAAAATATTAACTTACCAGCTTAATTGCCACATATTCATTTGTGTACAAATTTTTTCCTTAAAGAAATACAAAAACAAGAATGTCAGACTCTGCCAGGAATTGCATTTAAAGACAAAAGAATTGCCAAAAACTACACCTCCATAAAACATTAATGAGTCTTCGCTATGTCTATTTGCTTCAGCAACTGAACACATTGCTTGCCAAGAGATTACTGACAAAGTAATAGTCAGGCTTGTGACCATCCCGAACAGCACCCTATGTTGTGCTCTCATTGCACTGAAGTAACCCATGACCTTAAGAAAACAGAATGAATGGCCATTTACCCAAGTTGACAAAAGGACTACAAGCCCCTTCTTTTGCTTGCTTTTGGGGTGAGAGATGTGTATGTTTTAACAACTAAATTGAAATATTCTTTAACTTAATATACAACTGATTTTAAGTGTATTTTGTCAAATAAATTTACCGTGTCAATACCCTAAGTAAAGAAGAATGAGCTATAAAACTTATGTTTCATAAGTACAACTAACAAGATTTGCTACTCTGTTTACTTTTTGTCCCCAAAATTCCAGGCCTATCTTTCTTAAGTATGTGACTCAATAGATAATCAGAGGGAAAAAAATTTCATGTTTTCAACAAAGAAAGAAAATATTTAATTGCTAAAGAAATATAGAAAATTAATGAAACAAGTAAACCTGCCTGAAGATCACATACTCCATGTTATGCATGCCTGGATTAAGACATTCAAATGATGTTGCCATTTAAAATCAGATTTAAGAATTCTGATTACCATGTACACCAGGCATGTCAAACTCGAAGCCTATTGAGGGCACAAACGAAAACTGATAGCTTTCAGGGCTACCTAACGTTCCCAGATGATTTGTCGAAAAAAAAAAAAAAACAAAAAACAAAAAAACAAAAAAACCAAACAAAAAAAAAACCATGTTAGGTGCCAGGCAGAAGGCACCAATACCGGACACCTGGCTTTTAGGTATATTTTATAATATTACAATAATTTGATGTGTAAAATTGTTATTTGCTCATATTAAATAATTTTTTAATTAATTTTACGTAATTTTTAATTTAAATATAAATTTAAGGTACTTTTAAATTTTGTGTATGATACATAATTTATTTTGTTGAAATAAAAACAAGTATAGACTGTGGTTAATCAAATAGAACAGGCTTCTGTGAATATTTCAGATACTTTGTAAGTTTGAGATTTTGCATAAAGATATAATTATTCATGCAACTGCAAAAAAAATTGACATTTATTGATATAAAATTAATATACATTCTGTGATTTTTATTTGGGAATAAATAAATTAAAAACAAAATATTAACATAACCCCTTCCTCTCCCCCAGAGCCAGGCACTCCCAGCCCCTCCCCAACCTAATGCCTCTCTCCTCCCCCAAAGCCAGGCCCCTCCAACCTAATGCCTCCCCCCGAGCCAGGCTCTCCCAGCACTCCCCAACCTAAAATTTGGGTCCCAGAGTTGATGTTGCCGCCTGAGGCGCTGGGGTAGATTATAAGGCTGTGAGCAGCTGCTGGAGAGCCCAACGCAGAGCACCCAGCCAGCCATGAGCACATGCGCAGAGCAGCCCAGCTGGCCATGAGAAGGCACTCTGCCACATGCTCAAGCGGCCAGCAGGCCCGCACTTCATTATTTAAAAAAAAAAAAAAAAAATGTACTGGCGGGCCGCAAAAAATTTCAATTGGGCTGCATGCGGCCCTCCAAATGCCAGTTTGACATGCCTGATGTACACATCATTTAATATGGATTATTTTCTAATAAAAAAACTATAGGTTGCGGGGGAAGAAAAAAATATCAATGCAAACAAATTTTAAAAAAAACATGTGCTGTTCCAACAGAAAGCCCAAGAAGTTAACTGCAAAAAGGATACATTTGTACTCTAAGTCCTATTTTTAGCAATTTGTAATGTAATGGAGGCTGGGGGGGGGGGGTTGTTTTTGTTTTTTAAAGCTAGCATTCCTCTTGCCATTTCTTTAAAAATACATTTAACAAAGCTGCCAACCAGTGTTATAGATTTAAATAAATTATTTAATGGTTTAAATACTGTATAATCAAATAAGGCATTTCTCACAGAACACGCATCAAAAGTTGGAAATTTTGCTAAGACACAATATGACCAATTGTACACAAAGCATTGCATGATTCCAAGATGATTCTGTGGCTCCCTTAGACTTTACATTGTTTGTTAGCACCAATTTCCAACATCTTTCATTTCCCAAACAGCAATAAATTAGAAACTGAACAGATAGTAGGAAAATAAAAACAGATAGAAGGAAAAGGTGGTAAGAAAAAATTTCTGAAAAATTAAAGTGAAAAAGTAAGGGGCATTTGATCATTGTTCAATTGAAGAAAAAACATGCTTGAACAAAACGTTTATAGCCATGATACTGAGGCTGTAAAGTTTACTGATGCAAACAATTTCACATTTGGACTGTTTTAAAGATGCGTTCAGCACCTTAATCTTGTGTCTCACGAATATCAGTCAATTGCATGAGGTAAACTAAGCATTGCAGTTTTGTCATGAAAAAATTTCAGTCATGGTGTGGTTAAGGTAAAAGAGGAAAACACTGTTAACACACATAAAACATCATGTTTGCAAATGTATTTGGGAGTTTTACTGGGGAGCAGAGTTCACTATTTTAATCTGAAAAAAAAAATCACATTTCATATCAGGACATGTTTGTACTAACAACAAAACTGTACAGTTAAGGATGAATGACTTCAGAATTCTCTTTTTTCAGTTTTACTTTACATACAAAATGCTGTGAGATGCACATTTTCACGCCTGTTGACTGAAAGTACTGAAATTTTTTAATTCTCTATTAGAATACCTTATAATTAATTGTCAAAATATTCTATCAGAAAACGCAAATTAAAAATTCAATTCAATTGTGTCACTTTAAAATATACTGAACTTACAAAAGGTATAGAATGAGACAACTCTGGAGAGTTAAGTCCTCTCTTTAGGCAAATTATGTATCATGGATTATAAGCAACAGCAACTTAATTTTCCTTCATAGCATCACAGAGACAGGGTTGGGTTGAAAGCAATAGGACTTGCAAATTAAGTCCTTTTAAGAAAAATAGGAATGTTTAATTGGTTGCAGCTTGAAGACAGTGTCTAGTGCTACAAAGGCTAAAAGGGCCAGTTCCCAAAAGTCAATAAGATTCTGACTCATACTGGTAGAGCATATATGTACCTGCAAGAGGAGGAGAAACCTGAAGTCTTTGTGGATTGAGATTTTCCTCTTGACAACTTCTACTCCCTATATCCATCCAGAGCAGGTAGAGATGATTTTGAGGTGTGGAGAGACCCAGGAAAATCTCCCCATTTTATAGGTTATATGATGGGGAGCCTTGTCATCAAACACTAGAACCACTTAAATGCCTGGTATATGAGAGCAGAGAAGTGGGCACATTGCCCAGTGTTACATCAATCAAGTTGTGGCCTGCCACTTTAATACATCTAACATATCCGCTCATTAGGGATGTTAAATTTAAATGAATTAGCTAATCGAACAGTCGATGCAATTTGCATCAACTATTCGATTAGTCAATAAGGGCACCTCCCAGGACTGTTGCTACACTTCAAAGGCGAAAGAGCTGCGGGGAGCATGGGACCAGCAGGGCACTCAAGTAGTCCTCTGCTGGCCCCATGCTCCCCGCGGCATTTCAAAGCAGCAGCACCACAGAGCCCAGGGTCAGCCGACTCCCCAGCTGACCCCTGACTCCATGAGGACCTGCTGCTTTGAAACGCTGCATGCAGCCCAGGGTTTGAAGCACCCCCTCCTCCTCCTGCCTTCCCTTACTGGCTCTGATAGTGTGTGTCAGCTATCTGATAAGCATTTGTTTATCAGACAGTCGACTAGTCGTTCACACCCCTACTGTACGTTCGCTTGCGTGTCCATGGTAAACGATCAATTTACCACGTCACCAACCACTACAAGCTATCAAATATATGTCAACACCTTTTTTTTCTCTCCAACATGGACTATGGATGTTAGAGTTTAACCAATTAACCGGTTAACCAATATTGATGCTTATCCGTTAACCTCTGAAGGCACCTCCCCTGGGAGCAGAGCTGGCAGCTCCTGCAGCATGGGAGCCTCCCCAAGAGCAGGGCCAGCAGCCCCTGCAGTATAAAGCTTATTTAAGGTTTATATTGCAGAGCCCACAGCACATGTAACCACTAAGATTTTCAGCCATTATACAATTAGTTTTAACTGACTTTTTATATCCCTAACATGGCAAACCACAATAACTTTCAGGTTGTAACTATGCTGCGCTCTCAGGGGTTCACAGACTAGGGACCGTGATCCTTCAGAGTGTCATTAGATTATTATGGGGAGGAGGGGTCATGAACTGCCAGCTTCCACTCCTAACCCTCTACTGCACCTCCAACCTTTATAAAAGTGTTAAATAATAAAAAAGTGGGTTTTTTAATTTATAAGGGAAAGGTCTTATTCAGATGCTGGATGTGTAAAAAGAGTCACCAATACAAGTTTCAGAATCATTGTTCTATCTAATAATCTCCCACTTATCCCAGGTCTTAACTTGTTGCTCTTCATTAAGATGCCAATCCTGTAAAGATTTATGCATGTATCTAAACTTTATGATCTGTAAGTAATTCAATTAAGCACCTGTATAAATCTTACTAAGATTGGCATCTAAATCAGGGCTACTCAACATGTGGCTGGCCCACTGTGCAGTTTGGATTTACGTGGGGCTCAACGTGCAGCCTACAGGTGGGAGCCAAAATGAACAAGTAGTCAATACAATGGTCTTCTGTTGATATGTGTTTTAGTAGTTAAATTCCTGGACTATCATTGCTCATTAAAAGTGCTATCATATGGGTGGAAATCAAGTAAATATTTCATTTTATTAATATCAGCAGAACTGACTTAAATGGGGCCTACATGTTTTATAGTCTTGCCTTAATCTTGGAATTCATGCTCATTAGTGTGAAAGAAGCTATTTGCATATATATTTGCATGTATATGCAACCACACTTAAACTGCGGTCCTCGGCATGTGCTGTGAGTATCATTGTGGCCCCTGGAGCTTCCAAAGTTGATTAGCCCTGATCTAAATTGTTACCACACACAAAATAATAAGTGTTAAATAAGTATAGGTTTTTGTTTTAAATTAAAATTGGATCTATTACTAACCTAATTTTCATCATAAAACTTTTAATGTGAATTATCTTCTAATTTAAATTTCTTAATACAATATTATAATAAATTGTGCTTTTAAACATAGAATACCACTACTTTAAATATTTTGGATGTTTTCTATATTTTCATAAATATTCATTTCAATTACAATACATAATATTAAGTGTACAGTACTCACTTTATTTTTATTACAAATACTTGCACTGTAAAAAACAATAGTTACCTATACTAGTACCCTAGTGAAATCTCCACCATGCAAATTGACTTTACATAGGTAGAATTATGTCCAAATAATAACTGTATCCACAAATAAAGCCACGTAAAATATCACAGTCTACAAGTCCACTCAGTCCCACTACCGTCTTCAAACACTTGAAAAACAAGTTTGTATGTTTCTTACATTTGCAGGAAATATTGGAAACAAGCTAGCAGCACCGTCACTTGAAAGTGATAGCAGGCATTCATACAGCACTGTTATAGACATCACAAAATATTTGTGCACCAGATGACTAAAGATGTATATGTCCCTTCATACTTCAACCAACATTCCAGTGGACATATATCCATACTTATGATGGGCTCTGCTTGATAACAAACCAAACACAGTGTGGATAAGAACATATTCTTGGAATTGAGTCCAATTCCACCAGCAGGAGGTTGATTTTCCTGGTGGTTTGGGTACTATACTTTCTGCATCTGAGTTTTTCTCTGTTTAAGACTTCCGAAAGCATCTACCACACCTCATCCCTCTCTGATTTTGGAAGGAACTTCAGATTCTTAAACCCTGGGCTGAGTGCTGTAGCTGTTTTTAGACATCTCAAATTTGTACCTTCTTTCATTTTGTTAAATCTACAGTGAATGTTTTTAAATTAACAACACATACTGGGTCATCATCTGAGACTGCTACAACTAAAGATGTTAAAATGTGTTTAAGTAACCATGTAACCACTGAAAAATTCAATGGTTACACAAGCCAGAGGGGTTGGGGGGGGGGGGAGGGGGCAAGGAGCCTGCTTGTAACTGTGAAGGTTAACCTATGAGCCCAGGCTCATCAATTAGCCATGCACACAGTTATACTTTCACATCCCTAGCTACAATAAGAAATATATGGCATAATGTGGGTAAAACAGACCAGGAGCCATACAATTCTCCCCCCCTGGAGTTAAGGTCAAATTTAATTTATGCTTTTTTTTTTTTTAAGTGTAATTTGCATAGAAGCATGTTCTCCAGAATGGCAGCCAAATTTTGAGGCTATGTCTACACTGCATGCATGTTCTTGCCAAGTAAATTTACAGTAAAACATCAGAAGAGAGGGATAAGCCCTCTTGCGCAAGAGGAATTTACTTGAGAAAGTAAATGTGTGGTTGCGCAGGTGGTGTCGCAGAGAGGGCTTTGGTTTCTTCGACCATGGGACCCTGTTCCGGGCACAAGGATTGTTAGGAAGAGATGGGATCCACCTAACCAAGAGAGGAAGGAGCATCTTCGAGGTCAGGCTTGCAAACCTAGTGAGGAGGGCTTTAAACTAGGTTCATTGGGGGATGGTGACCAAAATCCTTAGGGGAGTGGAAAAGTTGGATACCGGGAAGAAATGAAAAGAGGAACGAGCAAGAAAGGTGGACCCCTGATTCGAATGGAGAAGGCAGGGTGATCAACTGGTTATCTGAGGTGTTTGTTGCCCAGGCTTCTCGCATTAGTGTACAAACAGGAAGAACTGGAGGCCCTGGCCCAGTCCAAGAAATATGATTTAATTGGGATAACAGAGACTTGGTGGGATGACTCACATGACTGGAGCACTGTCATGGAAGGGTATAGACTGTTCAGGAGGAACAGGCAGGGGAGAAAAGGAGGAGGAGTTGCACTATATGTAAGAGAGCACGATGATTGCTCTCAACTCCAGTATAAAGAGGGAGAAAAACCTGTTGAGACTCTATGGGTTAAGTTTAGAGGTGCAAACAACAGCAGTGATGTTGTGGTTGGTGTCTACTACAGGCCAGCGAATCAGGTGGATGAGGTACATGAGGCTTTCTTTGGACAACTGAGAGAAGCTTCCAGATTACAGGCCCTGGTTCTCGTGGGGGACTTTAATCACCCTGACATCTGTTGGGAGACCAATACGGCAGTACACAGGCAACCCAGGAAGTTGTCGGGGATAACTTCTTGGTACAAGTGCTGAAGGATCCGACCAGGGGCCGCGCACAGCTTGACCTTCTGCTCACAAACAGGGAGGAACTAATAGGGGAAGTAGAGTCGGGTGACAACCTGGGAAGCAGTGATCATGAGATGGTAGATTTCAGGATCCTGACCAAAGGAAGAAAACAGAGTAGTAAAATACACACCTTGGACTTCACAAAAGCCGATTTTGACTCCCTCAGAGACCTGATGGGCAGAATCCCCTGGGATGCTAACATGAAGGGGAAAGGAGTCCAGGAGAGCTGGCAGTATTTTAAAGAAGCCTTATTGAAGGCACAGAAAGAAACCATCCCGATGCGTAGCAAGAGAGGCAAACATGGTAAAAGGCCAGACTGGCTTAAAGGGGAAATCCTTGGTGAACTTAAGCACAAAGAGGAAGCTTACAAAAAGTGGAAACTTGGACAAATGACCAGGGAGGGGTTTAAATGTATAGCTCGAGAATGCCGGGGGGGTTATCAGGAAGGTGAAAGCGCAATTGGAATTGCAGCTGGCAAAGGATGTGAAGGACAACAAGAAAGGTTTCTACAGGCATGTTAACAAGAAGGTGGTGATCAGAGAGGGTGTGGGGCCCCTACTGGATGAAAGAGGTAACCTAGTGACAGATGATGTGGGGAAAGCTGAAGTACTCAATGCTTTCTTTGCCTCTGTATTCCCGGACAAGGTTGGCTCCCGGACTAATGCACTAAGTGACACAAGATGGGATGAAGATGGACAGCCCGTGGTGGGTAAACAACAGGTTAGGAACTACTTAGAAAAGCTAAACGTACACAAATCCACGGGTCCGGACTTAATGCATCCGAGGGTACTGAGGGAGTTGGCAAATGTCATTGAGGAGCCTTTGGCCATTATCTTTGAAAAGTTGTGGAGATTGGGAGAGATCCCAGATGATTGGAAAAAGGCAAATCTAGTGCCCATCTTCAAAAAAGGGAAGGACGATCCAGGGAACTATAGCCTGGTCAGTCTTACCTCGGTTCCTGGAAAAGTCATGGAAGGGATCCTTAAGGAATCCATTTTGAGGCACTTGGAAGAGAGGGAAGTGATCAGGAATAATCAGCATGGATTCACAAAGGGCAAGTCGTGCCTGACCAATTTGATTAGCTTCTATGATGAGGTAACTGGCTCTGTGGACATGGGAAAGTCAGTGAATGTGATATACCTTGACTTTAGCAAGGCTTTTGATACGGTCTCCCACAATATTCTTGCCAAAAGGTTAAGGGAATGTGGATTGGATAAATGGACGGTAAGATGGATAGAAAGCTGGCTAGAAGGCCGGGCCCAGCGGGTAGTGATTAACGGCTCGATGTCAGGATGGCAGTCGGTTTCTAGCGGAGTGCCCCAAGGTTCGGTTCTAGGACCGGTTTTGTTCAATATCTTTATTAATGACCTGGATGAGGGGATGGATTGCACCTCCATCAAGTTTGCAGATGACACTAAGCTAGGGGGAGAGGTAGATACGCTCGAGGGCAGAGTGACTTAGACAAATTGGAGGATTGGGCCAAAAGAAATCTGATGAGGTTCAACAAGGACAAGTGCAGAGTCCTACACTTGGGACGGAAGAATCCCAAGCACAGTTACAGGCTGGGGACCAACCAGCTAAGTAGTAGTTCTGCAGAAAAGGACTGGGGGTTACAGTGGATGAGAAGCTGGATATGAGTCAACAGTGTGCCCTTGTAGCCAAGAAGGCTAATGGCATATTAGGGTGCATTAGAAGAAGCATTTCCAGCAGATCCAGAGAAGTGATTATTCCCCTTTATTTGGCTCTGGTGAGGCCACATCTGGAGTATCATGTCCAGTTCTGGGGCCCCCACCCACTACAAAAAGGATGTGGACGCATTGGAGAGGGTCCAGCAGAGGGCAACCAAAATGATTAGGGGGCTGGAGCATATGACCTATGAGGAGAGGCTGAGGGAGTTGGGTCTGTTTAGTCTGCAGAAGCCAAGAGTGAGGGGGGATTTGATAGCAGCCTTCAACTTCCTGAAGGGAGGTTCCAAAGAGGAAGGAAAAAGACTGTTCTCAGTAGTGACGGATGGCAGAACAAGGAGCAATGGTCTCAAGTTATGGTGGGAAAGGTCCAGGTTGGATATTAGGAAAAACTATTATTTCACTAGAAGAGTTGTGAAGCACTGGAATGGGTTACCTAGGGAAGTAGTGGAGTCTACATTTCTAGAGGTGTTTAAGTCTCGGCTTGACAAAGCCCTGGCTGGGTTGATTTAGTTGTGATTGGTCCTGCCTAGAGCAGGGGGCTGGACTCGATGACCTTCTGAGGTCTCTTCCAGCTCTATGGTTCTACGATTCTAAGGCAGTGTCGACAGACAACAGGGGTTTCTTGCACAAGACAGCGTCCACACCGCCATGGACGCTCTTGCGCAAAACCACATGGCAGTGTGGATGCACTCTTGCGCAAGACCTTTTGCACAAGAACTCTTCTCCAAAGCAATTCTTGCACAAGAAGCCTGCAGTGTAGACGTAGCCTGAATGTTCAGCATATCTGGAACATAAATACCTTGCAATGCTGGCTACAAAAAAAACTTTCAGGTGACATTATAACTAAGAACCAAGCAGCACTCTCTCCTATAAATGTTAACAAACTTGTTTGTCTAAGCAACTGGCTAAACAAGGAAAAAAAAGACTGGGTAGACTTGCAGGCTCCAAAATTTTTACATTGTTTAACTGCATTCAAAAACAAAACAATTGTACTTTCACAATGAAGATTGACCTAATGCACTTGTATGAGGTGAATTAAATACTATTTATCATTTTTACACAAACTATTCATCATTAAGATTCAGCACAGTACACTTTGTATTGTGTAGTAATTGAAAAATATATTTGAAAATATAGAAAACCATCAAAAATATTTAATAAATTTAAATTGGTATTCTACAATTAAAATTGTAATTAATTGCATTTTTTAAAAACAAATAGTTTGAGTTAATCATGAGTTAACCGGACTTAATCAACAGCACCAATTAGTAGATTTTTAAAGCCATGACCAGACACTCATTGTCAACAGAGATAGATAAAGTAAAGGTGGACAATGCATATGGCTGTTGTAAGGGAAACAATGCTGCTCTCCTTTCCTTATATTCCTCCTTCCTTGTCAGTTACTCAATTCTCTCTCTCAGGGTCATGATCCATTGTCTATCACTTACAGAGTACAGCTGATAATTTCAAACTTACACATCTATGTGTCAAGTCAGCAGATTATCCACTGCTAACTTTGCATGTCATGCACTTTTGCAGGTTGAGCTCTCGAGACAGAAGTTGACATCTCTATTGCTTTCACTCTTCTTCTCTCATCAAAGGTAAATTAGCTATTGCCACTAGGGATGTTAAACTGTGGGTAATAAGCTAATCGAGTAGTCAATGGAATTTCCATCAACTATTCAATCAGTTAATATAGCTCGGACTTTTGAATATATTAAGAACCACCAAAGTCTTAATATATTTAAAAAGCAGAGGTGCAGTGGGGGGAATCAACTGATTCTCGGCTCACGCTGGTCCCCGGCTATGCCTTTGCCTCTTTTGACACCCCTCTCCCCAAGACTGTGTGGGGGGGAAGCAAGCTTTCAAGCCAGCTCCCGCTCCCCTCCTTACTGCCTCTCTGATAGAAGCAGCAAAGGAGGGAGAGGTGACTACTCGAGTCACTACTCGACTGCCCAATATGTTTACTGGGTAGTCGACTAGTCACTTAAATCCCTAGTTACCACTCAAAAGAAAGATCAGGGAGTCATTGTGGATAGTTCTCTGAAAACATCCACTCAATGTGCAGCAGTAGCAGTCAAAAAAGCAGAGTATTAGGAATCATTAAGAGACAGCAAGTAAGACAGAATATGTTATTGCCTCTATATAAATCCAGGGTATGCCCACATCTGGAATACTGCATGAAGATGTGGTCACCTCATCTCAGAAAAGGTACCTTGGCACTTGACAAAATTCAGGAAAGGGCAACACAATGATTATGGGCACGTAATGGCTGCCATATGAGGAGAGATTAATAAAGCTGAGACTTTTCAGCTTGGAAAAAGAGATCACTAAAGGGGAGAAGGAGGGTAAATATGATAGTCTATAAAATCATGGTTGAGAAAGTAAATAAGGAAAAGTTATTTACTTGTTCTCATAACACAAGAACTAGGGATCACCAAATGAAATTAATAGGTACCAGGTTTAAAACAAAAGTAAGTATATTCTTCACACAATGCACACCCAGTCAATCCGTGGAAATCTTGTTGGAAATACGATAGCAGAGTTCAGAAAAAGAACCTTGCTGATCCGGAACCCTCAGAACCTGACTGGTCCCAAACAAGGGGATTTGCCGGAGCAGGGAAGGTCCCTCCCCTCATGGCCTGTCCTGACACTGGGCTAGAGCTCCAGCCTGCCCCTGCTGCTGTCCAAGCCCCGCCCCAAGACACTCTCAATGCCACTGGCCATGTTACTGCCAGGGCTAGAGTGCCACCGTCAGAGCTGTGCAACCTGGACAAAGGTCTGCAGCCAGAGCTCCATGGCCCGGGCTCCCTGGCTGCTGCTGGGGCTGGAGCTCCCCAGTTCTGGAGCCAGAACAGGGCTGGAGCTCCGAGGCTACTGCCAGGCTAGAGCTCCACAGCCACTGGGGCCATGGAGCTCCACTGGGATCAGAACTGCCACCATGCAGGCCATCCTTTCACACACACACACACACACACACACACACACACACACACACACCTCCCGGCTGAGTTGCTGGTGCCCCTTATGGCACTCCTGCCCTGCCGCCAGACCTCACTGTTCCTGGGCTCTGTGGTCCAGGAACATCCGTGGTTCATGCTAGGCCACAGATGTTGCCGAACCAGAGAGTCCCAGTTAAGGGAGGTTCAATCTGAAGATAAATTCATAAAGGCTAGGTCCATCAATGGCTATTACCAAGGATGGGCAGGAATGGTATCCCTATGGGTGATAGAGTAGATCACTTGATTATCTATTCTTTTCATTCCCGCAAGGGCACCTGGCATTAGCCACTGTAGGAAGACAGGGTACTGGGCTAGATGGACTTTTGGTGAGACCCAATATGGCCTCTCTTATCCCAATCACCAGGAGCAACAAAGACAGACGTACAAGAACTAAGTCTATTTCTCTCAGGGGCCATTCTACTTACTAGGAAAATAGAGCATTTTTCCAATGCCTTGTATAAATATATCAAAACAGATACACAATAATAAATACACATTTACATGACAGATGACACGTTGCTACAGATTAGGTGAAATTTCAGAGAACTCATTTCTCATTTCTGTGAATATCAAAAAGGGAAGATACCAGACAAAAGTTCTGTTCTGAAATGTCTGAAAAAAAACTTCCTGAATTTCATATAGCCATCTTAACAAATGATATTCAAGTTAATACACTGGTTCTTTAGTTAATACAACGTCCAAAATCCATTAAAAAAATACAACTTGAGAGAGTTATAGCCAAAATTCTGAACTTCACAGATATATGGACAAATTTAGACCCTCATTATTTTATCAGTTATTACAGCCACAAATGATTAGAATGCAACAAAATGCATAGTATTTCCTGCTGAGTGTGAAAGAGAAAGAACAGTAACATAGCCGAATTACAGTTTAAGTCACTGGATAATCTAGAAAGGTATACAGTATATCAAAGACTGTGCTTATAGATTAGTTTATAAACTATTAGTATAAATAAGTTGGAAAATGAAAACAAGAGAAAAATGCACCTCTGCACTTAAACCTGTGCCCAAAGTAAGGTGTTTTTAAAGAGCATACTGTTAGAAAAGCTATTGTCCTCACAACGAAAGTTGTACTGTCACCCCCTATTCTGTCCTGCAGTGATTATTCCGATGGTCTGTATTACATGGTACTCTTCAGAAAATAAGTTAGTTTGCTGTTCAGGCCATCTCGAAACAGATTCAGTGTCAGAATGCATACCTGTGTCATCATTGCTGACCACAACATGTTTAAATTTTGAATACTGGTATAGCAATAACAGCATAGGAAAACTCAATCAGATACAATCAGTTTCACACATACAGAATGGGAAGCGACTGTCTAGGAAGGAGTACAGCAGAAAAGGGATCTAGGGGTTAGAGTGGACCACAGCTGAATATGAGTCAGCAGTGTGATGCTGTTGCTAAAAAAGCAAACATGATTCTGGGATGCATTAACAGGTGTGTTGTGAGCAAGACACGAGAAGTCATTCTTCCGCTCTACTCTGCGCTGGTTAGGCCTCAGTTGGAGTATTGTGTCCAGTTCTGGGCACCGGATTTCAAGAAAGATGTGGAGAAATTGGAGAAGGTCCAGAGAAGAACAACAAGAATGATTAAAGGTCTAGAGAACATGACCTATGAAGGAAGGCTGAAATAACTGCATTTGTTTAGGTTAGAAAAGAGAAGATTGAGGGGGGACATGATAGCAGTTTTCAGGTATCTAAAAGGGTGCCATAAGGAGAAGGGAGAAAACTTGTTCATCTTGGCCTCTGAGGACAGAACAAGAAGCAATGGGCTTAAACTGCAGCAAGGGAGGTTTAGGTTGGACATTAGGAAAAAGTTCCTAACTGTCAGGGTAATCAAACACTGGAATAAATTGCCCAGGGAGGTTGTAGAATCTCCACCTCTGGAAATATTTAAGAGTAGGTTAGATAAATGTCTAGCAGGGATGGTCTAGACAGTGTTTGGTCCTGCTATGAGGGCAGGGGACTGGACTTGACCTCTCGAGGTCCCTTCCAGTCCTAGTATTCTATGATTCTATGATACCTAGAACACAAAGGCTACTGTACAAAACCAAACTATTGTGCCTAGCTGGATTTTAAAAACTAATACTCAATAGCGTATACAAGTCCAATAAAAGAACCTTTAAATATTGCAATATTTATAACCATCAATTCAACTATTACGCACAAGTGCTTAAATATATAATGTCTATTTTACATAAGTGTTTATTCTTCCCTTGGATCAGAAAGTTGTGAATTTAACTGAATCCGAAACAAGTGTTCACAAGCTCAGCAAAATACTGTAGACAAAATAATTACTTCAATTGACAAGCTGGGCCAAATTCTTATTTGCTTTTTTTAAAAAATGTGTGATATATATCTAAATCTAACATTAAAGACTGGATAATTCTATAAGAAAAAAACTCGAGCTGTGATCGATAAGATTTTATCTCTGCAAAACTATAAACATTGAGTAACAGGAAAAATGGTATATGTGGAAAGTAAACACGTGAACATTTAGTTTGCATGCACATCTTGAATCAAAGTGGGATAAGGAATACCAGTCTTACCTAATCGTAGTTCTCCAAAATTACCACAGCCGATTTTTTTCCCAACTCTGAAGTTAGGGCCAACCATTAACACTCCAGAGTTTGAAGAGCCAGTACCACGAGGATTGTGACCTGAACGCCCACTTGGCCGGGCCATTTTATCATCTGGTTTGTCCTTGTCTTTCTTTTTACCATCCATATCAAGTTTACGGTACTCCACTTTGAAATTTTTTTTAATCAAGACAAGCAAACTCAAACAGGGTAATGTGAGAATGGAACCATCACTATTTAAGTGCTCCAGCTGGTTATTCAGTCACTAAACTGTAGTCGGGACGTAGTCAATGGCTGCATATTCATCCCATTCGCAAAATAATTTTCCTTGGTAGTCTCTGAAGTAAAATATATACTCAGTATGTATCCTACCAGCTGGATTTACAGAGGATCTGTAAATGAAAAAGAAAATTAATCAGAGTACACATATTTTGAACAAGGTAACTTCCTACAGTATCATATGATTAAAGTATAATTAATAGAATGTTCTGTATATCCCCTTGTTACAGAACAGTACCATAGTGATTAATTTTTGCCCTCCAATTCATACACACAACTCCCATTGGAGTGGCTCTTACTACATTTAAAAAGGCAGAGAGCAGCAGTCCAGGACCAGGTGCAAGCCAGAACTGCTCAGTCCCAGCTCGTGCCAGTCCCAGCTCGTGCCCAGACTGCTGCGCCTCTGCCTCCCCTGCCCCATCCTGCTGCACCACAGAGACAGAGCTAGGGGGAACTAGCTTTTAAGCTGGCTCCCCCAGCACCAGCTCCTCCTTTCTCCCCCTTGCTGCTTCTGTTAGAGAGGCAGCAAGGGGGAGGGGAGCAAGTAGTTGAGTAGTGACTCAACTACTCGATAAGCCTTACATCCCTAGTAAGAATGCATTAGGCCTTTGAAGAATTTCAATCCGGTTGGAAGAAAGAAGAGTAAGATCAACTGTATCAGAAGATAATATGCCAATACTGCTACTAGTTGTGCCCTGATCAGACCAGGCAGCACCAGTAGCACAAAATGACTGCAGCCCTGAACCACAGGAATCAGGAAATGAGAGAAAGTGGGAGGACAGAAGGTACTCCTTTTTTTGTTATGGCTATATTGACAAATACATTGGCATTATCTATATTACCAATTGCCAAAGGACCAAGAGGAATGCTCTACACACTAGCCTGATGGTCCTGAGTTCCAAGACTTTTAGATGTAGTCTGATGTCTAAGGGTCAATTTGTTTTGGATGTGTCTATCACAAACATTCCAGACAACAAATGGCACTGGAATATTGTTCCTGTACTGAGATTGTTAAGGTGTAGATACCGAGACAGTTCCCTGAGGATGCAAGATGAATTCACAAATGTCTTGCTCATAATGCTCTAGTCAGCTGAGACAAAACCATAAGGACCTCAAGAAAAGCCTGGCAAACAGTATGTCATATATATATACACACACACACATACACACACACACACGGCATACTAATGTCGAGTAAGTGCATACTCCTAATCAGACAAACAATTACCCCATTTATTAAAAAATTTAAAATGAAAGGCATCTGTCTTGAGCTAAGTATGACCTTGCTGTTGGATTCAATTTTGAGTCCTATAAATTACTGCATGTGCTACAATGAGAGACTCTCTCAGGTTACCAGGAGGTCAAATGACACAAACATGTATAGGGCACTGTTTAGGTGTGTCAGTTTCCTGATAAGATTTAGTTATGATCAGCTAGTTGTCTAGCCATGGATAGATATAGATTACTAAGTGCCTCACTCTCATGGTGGAGCCCCTGAGGAATTAAGTTAAGGGATTTTGCTGTGGAGAGTCCAAAGGGCAGCACCTTAGACTTACTGGTTCCACCATATTGTAAATTTGAGGCCCTTTCTAGGAGATAAGTGAATAATAATATGAAGTATGTGTCTTGCAAGTCGAGACTCCAATGAATATTGGAGACAAATGTTACGATCCCTGAATCTCAGGTCACATATTTATTTGCTGAGTCTCCATAGGTATAGAATAAGACAAAGTGCCCTTTTCTTCTCTGGAAGAGGAAATAATGGGAGAAGAAATCCTTTCCCTCTGCTCCTGAGAATCATTTTCAGAGGCTCCAAGACCAAGCTACAAGGCAATTTTTTTGTAAGTGGCTCTCATGAAAAAGATTCTCAAAAAGGGATGGTCGGGGGCGGGAGGGTTTACGGTTACATAAAGAAATTGATTGGTATAGCCATGGATAATGATATCTAGTACCCATTTCTTAGCCAAAATCTCTGCCAAATCCAATGAAAGGGGGGAAAGGAATTGCCAAAAAATCAACTGTAGGATCCAGGTCTTAGCACAGTTCCTGATAGTTACGCAAAACCTACTGCATCTGAAATGGGTGTGCATGGTGACCTACACTTTTCTGGAGTACCGGGGTCACTTCCAGGATAGTTACTCTGAATAACGCATCAGGGAGAAAAGTAGTGTTCTCTGCCTGCAGGGACTGTTACTAAAATGGGTTTCAGTTTGGGACATAAGTGACTAATCAACTATCCAATAAGCAAAAGCTTATCAAATAGTTGACACTAGTAGAGTAGTCACCTCCCCCACCCCTTGCTGTCTATCAGAAAGAGGCAGCAAGGTGGGGGGGGAGGGGAGAGGAGAAAGGAGTTCTGGGGGGAGCCAACTTAAAAGCTGGTGCCTCGCAGCTCCAGCTCCGTGGGAGGGGGCAGGTGCGCAGCCACAGCATTCCACCTTTGAAATGTACAAGTGTCCCCATTAGGGCTCTTGTACATTTCAAAGTGGAAGCACTGCATGGAGCCTGGGGCCAGCAGGGGACTCAGGGAGTCCCTGCCAGCCCTGGGCTCCATGCAGCCTTTCAACCTTTGAAATGCACAAGAGCCCCTGCTGTGGCTCTTGTACATTTCAAAGGCAGAATGCCACACAGAACTTCTGCCTCTGAAAGGTAGCAACAGCAGGGCAGGGCTCCTGCTCCATTTCAAAGCAGAGTACCCTTACTGACTAATCAACTAATTGAATAGTTGATGGAATTGCCATCAACTATTCAGTTAATCTAATTTTAACATCCCTAGTTTCAGTATGACACTGAAATACAGATACAAGGGATTTCATTCATAAAAGATTCCAGAACAACACTGAAATGCCTCATCAGTTCTAGAGCTGAGCAGATCCACCCCCCTCCAACATCACTTAGGTGGTCATCTAGACATCCACAGTGATGTCCAACACCTGTAGCCAAGAGCCATGGCAGGCTAGAGTTTAAACCCAAAGAATTTAGTGTCTGCCTATAATAATTATGCTACTATGCCTTGCTCTACATAGGGTTTCCCCATTCTCTCTCTCCCATTTTTTTCCTTTCAACGTTCAACTAAGAAGAAAAATTTCAGACAATACAGAGTATTTCTTCACACCAATCTGGAGCTTGGTCAAACCTATGAGAGTCAACCATAGCCCAGGTTCTCTCCCACTACCACAAGAATTAAAAAGCAATTAAGGAAGGGTTGCACCCACTCTGCACTTTATGCTGCATCCTGCTCTAGTGTGAAAGCATGCAGTGCTCACACAGCACTAAAGGACAAAGCTATACAAAGGATTCTGAGCGTATGAGCCTCCAGAACATTGACATCTGCAGTGGAATCCATAGAGTCATATACAAAGAAACCTTGATAAATGATAGCTATGAAAACTTTACAGACACTCAAAATATATCTATATGAATTTATCAAAGTAATTTTAAAATGTATTCCCTTAATCGAGCATAACTTGATCTTGGAATTTCTTGACATTGGAGTGGCTGCCTCAGTCTCCAGCTGTGTTCAGCACATAACCTTGTTAAGCAAGGAGACAGATTTTGCAGCTGTGTAGCCTGAGTAGAGTATGAAGAATGAGCAGGATTGTATGGGAGCACTATTGGCACACAAGACAGTTGAGGATGGGACCAGGAGAGACTCTAGTGGCTGTGTTAAAGACAATGGGAGAAAACAAGAAAGCAGCTGCATTCAGGATGAGCTGCTTCCGTCAGTACTGGAAATCTCCCCATAATAGTATGACATGGAGCTGAGGCAACGCTAAGACAGCACAGATGGGGCACCAAGACAGGGGCTCTGGAGTAGCTGATGAAGCGTGCATAAAGGTCACACTGGTTACTGCGGCTGCATGTTTGTATAGGTGATAGAGTTGTTAAAATGTATTCACTCAGGTAAACGCGTAACCACAGAAAATTTCAGCAGTTACACATTTACACATGATGGGAAGCAGCTCCCTGGGAGCCAGTGCATGCCACCTCTTCCCCACCTCAGTACTGCTGCCTCTGACATAGGCAACAGTGAGGGAGAGGGGGAAGCTGCATGTAACCATAAGGTTAACTGTTGATCCCAGGCTCACCATTACACGTTTATACTATTATATCACTAATAGGTGATGTCCAATAAGTAACATTTCTAATCCTGTAGCATAAAATTCATTTTAATTCCGGTTTTTTAAAAGGGTATGTATTTAGACACGTGTAACCACAAGCAACTGCACTACCAGCTGTCTGCTCTTTCAGTGGAACAGGTTCTACATTCTGGTCTTTGAAGTTAGCAGGGAGCCAACTGGCAATACTGCAGTTCATATGGTCTCTAGGTAAATACCAGCAGACAGCCTGAAATATAAACAACGCTGATAACCTGTTCGAACTACTAGGTTGGTGTTCTGATTTGAAATGCACTTCTTTCTGAGCAGGTCCCGGCAATCTGGTCTTTCCACCAGAATAAAAGGGACCTGTTTTGTATCAAGGATGAGAATGATTTATTTAAAGCAGATATCCATTACATTATTTGATGCCATCTGATTTCCATCAACTAGTTAGTAAGTGGAGGAGCTACAGCAAGGTTAGCTCCCGACCCCAGGAGCTAACCCCGCTGGAGCTCTGCCTTTTAACTGTATTAAGAGTTGGCTGATTCCCAGCTCACGCCCAGTCCCACTACTGCCTGCCTCCCCTGTTCCCCACAGAGACAGTGCTGGGGGGGAACCTGCTATTAAGCCGGCTTCCCCCTGCACTGGCTCCTGCTCCTTTCCCCCACTCCCCACCCGCTGCCTCTGGTAGAGGCAGCAAGGGGGGGAAGCAACTGCTCAAGGGACTAGTTAACTATCCGATAAGCTTATGCTTATCGAATAGTCGATTACATCCCTACTACAGACGTGAAAACTTAAGCACTCAAACGTTAGGAAATGCCAGAATCAAGTTTAGTTGTGCCAACGTAACTCTGCCCTCCAATGTATATGCATTGTAAATTACATGATCACATATGATGCTTTTTGTAGGACTCCTGCCTCATTCAGTGCACAAAATGAACCTACCCTGGGGATGAGTTTTGCTGTAAAGGAGTCTTGTTTGAGGGCCCACAGCCTTATATGTTGCAGAAACTGGAAAGTACTGAATGAAGTAGGGATATAAGCGAGCAGTCGACAACCCAATAAGTCTAAGCTTATTGAGTAGTCGAGTCGACTACTCGCTTTCCCCCCACCTTGCTGCCTCTGTATCAGAGGCAGCATGGGGGGGGGGGCGGGGGAAGAGGAAGAGAGAGAGAAGAGAAAAGGAGCCGGTGTTATGGGGAGCTCTGGGTCCTTCAACAGGGGCTGCTGCCTATGCACCTGGCTCCTACAACATTTAAACTGCAAAGCCGCAGCGGGGGTAGCTCCTGGACCAGCACGAGCCGGTACTGTGCACCTTCCCTTATTGACTAATATTGTAGTCGATGCAAATGGTATCAACTACATGATTAGTAAGTTATGCACCTCTTAACATCCTTAGAATGAAGCAGAGGATTGCAGGAAGAAAAAGGACAGCAATTCCATGATGCCCAGGAGAAATGCACTGTAATCCTGCTTATACCAGAGAGTTCGTAGGCAAGTCACTTAAATAAATTTTTCATGGGTAATCACTGTGAGTTCCATATTTTCTATGTGCTTCAGTTGAGACACTGGCATCTGATTTTTGGAAGTGCTGAGCACTCTCAGCTGCAAATGTAGTCACCAGGAACTACACTTCAAACGTATGAAGAGCTATATAATATTCAACACCTGAAAAATCACGTCCCAATGGTCTAAAATTGGCTACCCAAAATGAATGGATTCTTTTGACCTGCATATGTGCCTCAGTTTCCCCATCTGTAAAATAGGGGTAATACCCCTTCTCCCCATCTCACAAGAGGATTGTTTAAAAAAAAAAAAAAAAAAAACACACACACACAACACCAATATTTTTTAAATATTCAAACTCTAGTGATAAGTACACTAGAAAACACCATGAGGAAATTAATAATTCTGAATTCATAACAGGAGATGAACAACATAAATAAATAAGGCATGGGGACACACACTGAAGAATAAGGAAAAACAGAATATGGAATAGTTGCTTATTAAATGAGCACCATTTACCCAATGCACTGAATGTGGTATGGTCCTGTGGACAAAACAGTACATCATGTAATCAGAGACTAGATCATAACACACATGCACCATAGGACTGAATTAAAATAGTACTGGCAACCTCTATTCTGGAATTTCCTATCTTTTGAATACCCGATTGTGCAACTTCAATAACTGTTTTAATGCAATGTTTGTGATAAATTGTATATAGATGAGTAAGTGTGGAACTATATATGCACACTTCCCTAACTGGAGTTCTACATCAGTGCCACATAATTTCATGGTATCAAGTGCCAAGTCAGTGGGATGGAGGCTGGAAAGGCAGGACAATGCTTTGCACACTGAGGGTTACAGAAACGTAATACTTCAACTTCATAATTAATGACTAATACTGTAAGAATAATATGGCCTTACCTCAAACTAAATTCAAGTCTTATTAAAAAGCTAATAATTACTGAATTACATATTTTATCTAACTTTCTAAACTAAAGTCAAAATATATTCAAGATAAGCTTCTAAGAATGCTACAATAACAGTCCTTTGTACAATAAAGGCTACTTAACATGACAATCAGGCAAATCCCTAAAACTTGAAAATGTCATCTTGGCTCCTAGGTAACAATTACAAAAATGACATGGGCATTTTTGAAAATGTGACCCTTAATCTTAGATCAGCTAATAAGGACTCTACCATACATGACACCGAATTAATCTATTTGGCAGATCTGAATGCATCTTCAGTCAGTGGTATGTTTTGTCATCATCATATTCAGTTAACATGTTTATCAAGCATTCACATAAGGGTTTTCAGTATATAACATGTGAAGCACATTTATGTTTGAGGGGTATACACTAATATTTAGCTACAGTATCCAATAAAGCTATGTTAATGTCAACAATGTCACTACAGTCAATGATAATTTTGAAATGAGCAGAATTTTCATGAGATTATGCTACTTAAATATTTTAATGAAGAATTTTTTCACAACTTTCATTCCAACACTTATATTGTGATACTGGCACATTAAGTACATTTGATCATCATGATACAGTTTCACCATATTTCAATTAGTACTAACCTACATTACAGCAAAATTTTCATAATAAAAAAGGGCTACTGTAAGACTTCCCTCAAAGCGCTATACTGTTAGGAATAAGCTGCTGTATATACACATACAATATGCCTTACATATTATACATTAAGTAGTATATTTCAACAAGCCACACTGAATATTTTACATACAATGAAAAGCAAGAGACATAAATTGCTTTATTACTTCCATAAACTGACTACACACCAAACTTCTGCCAATATTTGTTTTTTATTCCCTCTTCCCCCTCACATAATTTAACTAAATTCTTATTCTTTCAACTGTTGATCTATACTATAATCTTGTACAGGCCATAATTTTGTATACTATTTTAAATAGATTTTATTGCATCTTACACTAAGGTGATGAAATTTGCTAATTAAATATTTTATGCCAAGAGTTAAGAAAAATACACAAGTCATTTTAATACATACCAGTGTGTTAGTGACATACTGCAATTCACCCCAGGTATTAACAGCATATCAACAAAACCAAAACAAATTAGAAGCGGGCAGAAATAATGTGATTTCTATGCAAGGCTAAATATTGCCATCAGATATTAGATCAAGGCCACCTCCCCCTTGCCCATTTTGGACTGTTTTAGTATTAACTTTGTCAGAGGAGACAGCAGGAGAAAACCATTATGTTTCAGAAATCATTGGAACTAACAAAACAAACATTCTGATAATCTCAGAGGGATAATCTGTATCTGCAAAAGCAACAAGAAGTTCTCTAAGGTGCCATAGGACAACAGATTTATTTGGGCATAAGCTTTCCATGGGTTAAAACCACCTCGTCAGATGCATCGCCATCTGCACCACATACCGAAATGCTACAGGATCCATCTTCTTACAACTAACAGCTAAAATCCCCAAGGAAACAGACAGATAACTTTATGCTCAAAGGCAAATATATTGGTGAAAATCTGAATGCAATTTTACAACCTGATAAGCAATTATATCAGCATATATCTTACCAATTCACCATTCACAAAATTGTAAGAATCCTATGTTGAACTTAAAACAGCAAATACAATGCAAAATGACCCAAATTATTTCAAACTCGTAGGCTATTTACTGAACGAAATGATTCTTAGATATTTTTCCAAAATGTAATGCACCTCTAAAGGTTATTGCAGTGAAATGTATGGCAATAAATTAAAATATAATAGATTAACTACTACAAGTTTCAGTTTTCAAAAACGTATCCCAACTATTGGCAATTTATATGCTTTATGGACCTTAAACTTTTTGTTTGTTGATGCAACAGATGTAACCAATAATAAAATTCAATTCTATAGACAACTACTGCTGCTTGCTCTTAAGAGTATTTATGTAAACTAACACAACCAGTACCTTGACATTTCTACTGCAAAGACACAGGAGATTTTTTTTAATATTTAACAGTGACGGTATTACTGTTAAAAAGGAAGACACTCAACCCTCTAATCTGAGTTTCTTTCAGAGTCTTGAGTGTAATGCTGTACTTCACTTCAGATTAAATGGAAATTATATTATAGGAAATAGAATACTTGGGGTGTTTATTACCAAGAACCAACTATAGAACCAAATGTGGATCATGCCTCTCACACACACACATAATGTGGTAACTATTAGAATTCACAACCACACTTACCCAAGAAAGCGGTACACTGTTCATGGCAGTGCCTTTTCTTCATCATAATGTTCACATTTTAGGTGTAAATAGCATTCTAAACAAACGAAGAAATACATATATAATATTGTCAGCGATTCATGCAGTTAAACATTTCTGATGCTTTACTCAAGATTGTATACAAATTAAAGATTTAGTACTGTTTTTCTAAATCCTAAAGTAGAAAGCAAGTTTCTATTAATATTAGGAGTGTGGATGTGTCCCATATATACCAGAAGCCTTCTAAACAAAGGAAGTTATACTCTTCACCAACTAAGAATACCAACTAAAATGACTGAGATTAAGGGAAAAATAAAAGGATAATTTATACAAGCAAGATGATTATGCAAATAGGAAAGTGTCATAAATTACATTTGCTATTTTGTTTTGCTGGATTTGCTACATAATTCATCCCACTCTTCTTTTGCTATGGGAATTTCCCATTAGGTTTTTTACCCTCCCTCTACATAAACATCAAGTTCATCCAAATAAAAACAAACAACTTGATTAATTGGTTTCTTGTTGATATCATAAAAGAAGAAAGGCATTTAAATGAGAGGCAATTGCTTTGTTCACTGGCTCAGGAAAAGCATTCTGTTACCAGGGGGCAGTAAGAGGACAAAAAAAGGGGGGGAGGGTCCTCAACAGTGAAGTGGAAAAGGCAGGGCAGTGACACTATACAAGACAAAACTGAGTTATGTGGGGCCCTGAATATAAACACAACAAAGTTTAAGTTTGATCCCAATGAGAGGAGCCAGGAGAGATTCCAACAGATGGGTTAGAGAGTCAGAACACTACACAAGAAAGATGGAACTGAATAGCTACCATTTGTATGAACTTGAGTTAGGGAGATGAATTGGACATCAAGGAGGCCAGTAATCAAGAAGGGAGAGCACAATGACCTATAACAAGGGTGAGGAACCTTTTTTGGATTGGAGGCCACTAACCCACAGAAAAAAAAAAAAAAAAAAATCACACAAGTGATGGGGGCCACACACAAGTGAGAAGAAAACAAACAAACAAAAAAAAAAACCTCCTCACCAACATGGCCCCCAACTGAGAAGGAGGAAGACACTCCTCCACATTCCCCTCCCACACCAGAGCCTAGGAGAGCCCAGCCTAAAAGATTTTGTGTGCTCCATCCCCACAGTAGGAGAGTGTGTTTGGGGGAGAAGGGCTGACGTGCCAGCATGGGCTCCTCAATGTTGGGGTGGGAGCCCTGAACTTTGGGGGCCAGATCCAGGCAAGCCAGGAACCACATCCAGACGCTGGGCCTGAGGTTCACCATCCCTGACCTATAAGAAAAGTTCTAGCTATTTGCCATAAAGATAATATTCCCTTGTTCCTAAATGTTAAAAGGGGAGAAACAGCAAATCTGGACACTGCATGGAAGGTGAGGCATGGCATGGGGCAGTGAAGAGAGTAAGGCTTTGTTTACACTGGCAATTGAGCAATAAAGCTTGTGATATTCACAGATGCTTAAATTCCCATCCCCCATGACAAAAACTTTGCAGTAGCAAATACTGGATCATGTCTACACTACCAAGTTTAGTCACCAAAAAACCTTTTGTTGCCACAAGCATGGTTTTTTTCACCATATTGAACTCCAGGATATTTCCCACAATGCCCAAGTAGCCACTCTGGCCAGCACTTTCAATCCCACTGCCTTGCAGCCAGGTATACAGCATTTCCCCCACCAGCTTGCAAACCCTGGAAACTTAAAATTTCATTTCCTGCTGGCTGGCTCAGTGTGAAGTGTTCTCATGTGTGACCATGGCTGGCTATCACTAAATGCTCTCCTGCTTAGACCACTATGGAGCTTTTGGATCTTACCAGTGTGTGGGAAGAGGAGTCTCTGCAGTGCCACCTGCAAGTGACCCGTAAGAACTGGGATACGTTACAGGCATATCTCAATCCTTGTGTGAAAGCGGGTATGAGAGACACTGCAGCACAGAATAAACAGTGCTGCATCCAAGACACGCCGTATTTATAAGAACTGGATGCAATACTGGCGGGCAACCCCACCTCCACCACCAGGATTCCTGTGGATACTTCCAAGGACACTGAGTCAGCAGAAAGAGGACTTAACACAGAGAATGAAATCACAGATGAAGACGTAGAGCTGAATGAGGATCTGGCCTCACAGTGTGGTCACCAGGTGTGGCAGACAACCAGGAATTGTTCTCAAGTCTCAAGGCAAATGGCTAGTCTCAGCAGCAGCTTGACAGGGAGCAGAAAGCAGGGGATGAGATTCAGTGTAAGTGACTCTGGCTTGGGGAGTTCAGTGGTAGGTGTAGAGCACAGAAAAGTGAGAGGATGGCTGTGTTGCTTTAAACAGGGTGTTGATGCACACTGAGATGTAAATTGCATCCTGCAAAGAGATGACCTGGAAACTTTGCCAGAGATCTTTATTGATTTTGTGTCTCATGTTCTATGGCAGTGCAGCTGTGTTTTCTTCCCCATGGTAGGACACTCTCTCACATCATTCTGCAATCAGTGGTGGAAGAACCAAAGCAGCACACAACTGGGCTGGATAAGATGCAGGGAGACAGCCACTAGACATCCAGAAGTTGAGCCCTGGTTTCCCTTCTTACCCTCATCAGAGAGATATCAGCAAGAATGATATCTGCCTGTGGAGAGGTGTCATCATTAGAATGATTTTTATGCAAACTTGCTACACAAGCCATGACTATTTTCTTATGCCCCCATGCACACTCCTCATGTCCCCCCTTCCCACTTCCCCCAAACTCACCATGTTTACAATGCCTGCAGAGATGTGTGTGTCTGTCAAGGGCCAGTGTGAAAATGGCTGCATATTTTGAAAAAGGTGCTTGTAAGTGAAATGTTTCAATTTTAAGCAGGAATTTAACATAATCTCTTATGACATTCTATGCTGAAGATGAGACCTTGAGAACTCGAACACTCTCCCACTGACAGACTGCATTAACTAAAAAGGAGACCCAAGCAAAACAGGGTGGATCTTATGAGGGAGATTCTGAAGCATTTCTTAATTGAGGCCCCAAAAAGGGAGGAGCAATAGCTGAGCAAAATACAGAGTAGGAAAGGCAGCACTGTGCACATAATCAACTTCATGGAGGAGCAAACCAAGATGCTCAAGTATTTAATCAAGCTGCAGAGTGACCCAGCCTCAACCTCCCCTGCAACACATACAGAATTCTTTGTCCAGCAACCCATCCTCTACACCCACATATTCCTTTTTACTGTCTGGGGAGCCTCAGTTTCCTTTCCACTGCACTCCACTCCTCCCTATCAAAACTGTTAACTATGACAGTTAGACTTACACACAGTTATGAGGCTTTATCCTAACCCAAACCCTCGTTTACCAGCAAACATGAATCCTGAGATGTGAGACTGCTGGGGCTCTTGCACATTTCAAAGGCTCAGGCACCCAGGGTGTACCAGGCCAGCCCCCGCTGGCCCCGCACTCCCCGCTAGGCTTCCGCTTTTCAACTGTAGCAGGAGCCCAGAGTTCAAAGGCGGAGGCGCCCTTATCGACTAATCAAATAGTCAATGGAAATCCCATTGAGTATTAATTTAATCAATCTAAGTTTAACATCTCTAGTTAGAACACATAGTCAATCACAATTTTAATTAAAATGTAGTTTTAGAAAGCCATCTCAAAGCCATCCTAGAAACACTGAGGACACAGCATCTCCAATTGTCAAAAAACCTCTCTTTGCCCAGGGACATCACTATAAAATGATAATATAAAAGCGTATTGGCACGTCTTTCCATAAATGGTCTACTTCTTTTGCTTTCTGAGTCAGTCTCTCTCCAGACAGTTTTTAAATGATTTCATTTTCAAATCCACAAAATTTGTATGTAAATCCATAAAATGCAGAAGAAAAAAAATTCTATACATCTATTCACCTAACCATCACATGCCTCTAGAACACTGGATTTCATGCTGCACTATAAGGATATTCTCTAGTTATGTTATTCTCGAGTACAGTGGTCACCAACCAGTAGATTGGGATCTACTGGTAGATCTTGGAGCCTCTGATAGGTGATCCTGACAGGTTTGGCCAAGAAGCTATCAACTGCCAGCATGCCAGCACTTCAGCTACCCTCTACCCACTGCTGCGTTTCTTCTGCCCCTTTGTCTTGGAGCTGTCCCCTCAGGAGCCTCCTGCTTACCGGGCAGGGGAGGGAGAGGAGGATGCTTATGTCAGGGTGCCCCCTCTCCCACTCTGTGTCCTATCTCCAAGAGCAGAGAGGGGGCACAACAGGTCTTGGGATGGAGTATGCTGGCTGCTTTTGGGAGTGGAGCAGGGGTGAGCTTGCCACTGCACCACCACCCAGGAGCCACCGGAGGTAAGCAGGGCCCAGCCGGAGCCCACATCCCAAAACCCTGCCCCAGTCATGAACCCCCTCCTACACTCCAAGCCCTTCCCTTAGCCCCGAGCACCCCTGCATCCAAATGCCCTGCCAGAGCCTGCACCTAGAACCCTTTCCCGTATCCCAACTGCCTGCCCCAAGGTCAGCTCAGAGCCCCTCTCACACTCCAAATCCATTAATTCAAGTCCAGAGCCTGCACCCTAACCCTCTGCCCCAGACTGGTGAAAATGAGAGTGAAAGTGAGCAGGGGGTGGGGCATCAGAGAAGGGGCACAAAGGAGGCAGGGCAAGGGTATTTGGGTGTGATGTAGATCTTGGATTGCACTTAAATTTTAAAACATGATCTCGTGCTTAAAAAGGTTGGAGACCACTGCTCTAGTATGTATTTAGTGCGGAGATACAGCAGTGGTGGGCAGCCTGCAACCCACTGGGGTTTTATGTGTAGCCTGCAAGATGTTTTATTTACCACTATCCGCACACAAGATTGCCAGACTCCACTGTTTTCCATCTGCATAGGTTTTTCCTACTGGTATTACTTCGGGATGTGAGTGTGTAGTCGAGTACATGGTTAACTGATAAGCCTGGGCTCACTGGTTAATCCCTCAGTTACAAGCAGCTCCCCTACTTCCCTTGCTGATTCTGTATCAGAGGCAGCTGGGGGGGGGGAGGGAGGGGAAAGCCACTCCTCCCCCCCCCCCACACCTCTCACAGAGGCTTTTCCCCCTTCTGCTGCCTCTGATACAAAGTCAGCAGAGGAGTGGGGGAGCTGGTTTAAATCCAAGCTCCCCACCCATAGTCTGCCACTGCCATGCAGCCGGCTGGGACAGGAGTCAACAGGCCTTTCATCCCCCCCTCCCCGCTGTGGTACCAGCAGAGGCAGGCTGGGCACTGCTCCAGTCAGGCTACAATGGTCCCCGAACTGGGATCCCGCTTACTCGGTTAACCAGTTAAATCTAACATTTAACCGGTAAGCTGACTAAAGAGGATTTTACTTCCATAGTGCAACAGTCTGATTAATAGCACAAGTGGTAGAGGGGCAGGAGCATAAAGGAAACAATGTAACCTAGAAACAGAGGCATAAAGGTCTACCACTGAAGCAAAATGCCACAGGAGCTTAGGTTGATTCCAAGTCTTTATCTCTGCATTCCTTTGCTGTCAGGAAATAGCCGTGAAACCCACTACTAAGTGTGCTTTGTCCCCTTCTAGCAACTGGTCGACACAGAACTGCTGACAGTTACTCTATGCTTTGGATCTAAATTGTGGAACCCCATTAAAGGCCAAACATGGAGCCAAAACCACAAGATGGATTTTTCCCCAATTCAATTTAAACGTCGGAAACTACACTAAAAGTCTACAATAAACTACATTAAAAATTAAGGGTTTAGAAGTCAACCATCAAAGTTTGAGACTGCAAGAATCAAGATGAATCTGAAAACAGCATTGTATGCTCTTTTCTTGGTCTTGATGACCTCCTCATCAATTTGTTTAGTTAAGAGGTAAAAAGATGTTTTCCTCTGGCAGACAGCTCTGAAAATTCAGCCCACAAGTTGAAATTTCAGTTGTGCTATTTCTGCATCACCACAGGTAACCAATTGTACTAGATAAATTGTGCCATCTCTTACACCTTGTTCGACCTAGCTGACTTAATGGTGTTGTAGAGGTGAGAGAGCAGAGGGTCCTACAAGTCAAACTTAGTAAACAATTCACTTATAGATGCACTAATCAAAGCAGAATCCTGCTATTTCCCATAGCTCTATTAGCTGTAAATAATAAGGATTAAATGGATCGTTAAAACTTCATATTCTAATTATAGAAAGTTAGATATGACTTAATACTTAACTCACAAAAAAGGATCTAACTGCACAGATCTATTGTCACTTCAAAGCAAAAACTACACTAAGATGAAGTATTATACCCACTACAGATAAATGAAATTTTTTTTTCCAATGAACACGGATATAAACTGCTCAAGAATATGGTGACCTACAAGTAGACAGCCATTTAAAAATGTAAATTTCTGAAAATCTGAAGAAATCACATGCAGTTACTATACATGATGAATAACCCAACCAAAACACAGTGAAAGGAACATTCCATACACACTGATTTAATGCTCATGATTTCCCCTATTATATGCACGGGACATGCATTCACTGTTATTACTCCTGCTTGCTATACCACTCTACATGTTTGCATACATGCCATTGTATGGTAGGTGAATATGAAGGCAGTCTATAAAAATATCACACAGGTATTTTTTTCTTAATAAATGTTAAGTTTTTTTAACCTCAGCTTTTTATCACTCTGTGTCTGTATCGCCTTATCGCTTGTTTGTTTTTAGTTTTCAAGAGTGTACGTACACATACACTCTTGAAAACTAAAAACAAACAAGCAATAAGGCAAAGTAGGCAACAAGCAATACAATAACCACAGGAGAACAGAGGTACGATTATGATGCCATCATCTTCAGTTACATAATCATACAGTATTTCATAACAGAAGTGTTCCCATTGAATACTCTAAGGCTATGTTGTCCAACCAGTTCTGAAGCAGTAGCCACTATAGGTTGCTATAGCAAACTAGCCATACTCAAACAGCTAAATAGCCACATGTGGCTAGCGGCTAGCGTGTGGGACACCACGGCTCTAAGAGCATATACACAATCTTTAAAAGCTAAACAATCAGTCCACAAAGGTAGACTTGTCTACATCACCAACCAGGAAAAAGGAAAAAAAAAACCTCTGATTCTCCCAAGATGCTCTTTTTTATTAGAAATGATAGCATTGCTGGAAGCTGAGTAGCCAATTTTACAACCCTGGGAGCATCTATATAATGACAACAGCAGATTCTTATGCTCCTATGTAATCTCAATAAAGTCAAGAAGGTCCATGCAAAAATAAAGCTTCAGGCACCAAGAGTCAGTTTCAGGATTGGTGTTTCTAACTGTTCTTCAAAACATCTGGCATTTTGTTTTTCAGTAACTTCCTACTTTTGGGAAGCAACCTGAAAATAATCCCATCAGTGAACTTATACTGACCTTTACATGGATCAGCAGCAGTGAGGGTACCTTGACAAACCTCTAGCAGTGAAGCTAACAGAACAGTTGGAAGCTATTAGGCTTGATAAGGACCAGTCTCTAGCAAAGGACACTTCCAGGCTTTGTCTACACTTCAAAAATTAAAAGTCAAAGCATGGCCATGGTAGGAGCATGAGGGGAGAGCTAACATGGTTCCTGCCTCTGTAACCCAGTTTACACTGGCACTTCACAGAGCTTTAACTTGTTGTACTCAGGGAGAGGTGTGTTCTTTCACACCCAAGCCTGAAAGTTACAGCGCAGTCAACTACCAATGTAGACTTAGCCTTAAAGTATTTCACTACTGTTTGCAGTCAGCAGAGGAATACTGGGACTCCAACTCTGGGTTCTATATGAGAACCTCAAAAGATACTGAACCCCAGAGTTATGGATTGACTAATCAACCAGACTCCATGTGAAATCAGAAGTATTCAAATCGGAAGCAGTGGAAACAAACAAAAAAAAACTGTACTCTACTGTATAGGGATGTAAGCAACTAGTTAACTATCCAATATATGCTTATCGGATAGTTGACTAGTTGCTTCACCCCCTTCCTGCCTCTCTCTGATAGAGGCAGCAAGGTGGCAGTTCTGGAGGGAGCTGGCTTAAAAGCCAGTTCCCCCCAGCACCATCTCCGTGAGGAGGGAAGAGAAGAGCGCAGCGGGGAACTGGCAATGCTTCCACCTTCAAAAATGTAGCAAGAGTGGGGTTCTTGCTGCATTTCAAAAGTGAAGTGCTCATGGGGAGCACGGGGCCAGTGGGGGACAAAGAAGTTACTCACCTTGGTGCTGTAATGATGGTTCTTCGAGACGTGTCCCTGTGGGTGCTCCATGGAAGGTGTCGGGCTCGTCCTGGTGCCACAGCTCAGAGGCTTTCAAGAGCTGTTGTCAGCCGGGCCGCGTATGTGCGAACAGCATCTCACGCCGTTTGCGCGCTTGATCTACTGCGCACGGCCCAGCTCCCACCAGTTCTTCTCGCTGTCCGGACACCTGAAACAACAAAGGAAAGCTCCGGAGTGGGAAGGAGGGCAGGACATGGAGCGCCCACAGGGACAAATCTCAAAGAACCATCGTTACAGCACCAAGGTGAGTAACAACTTTTTCTTCTTCTTCGATGGTCCCCGTGGGTGCTCCACGTAAGGTGACTACACAGCAGTACTCTGGATGTGCTCCGGAGTTAAGGATTTTCAGTGACAAAGTACTGCTGAAGCCACCCTGGAGTCAGCAGCCCAGCGCTGCACTATAGCATAATGGTTTATGAACGTGGTGCTGGATGACCACGTAGCCACTCGGCAAAAGTCAGGTGGTGAGACTCCCCTGACAAAGGCAGTCAACTCGGCTACCGCACTGGTGAAATGCGCTCGTGGCGGCTGCTGGAGGGGTTTGTTGTGAATGGAGTAGGCAGAGTTGATGCAGGAAATGATAAGTCTTGAAACCCGCTGGGAGGACAAAGGAGTACCCTTTGATCTATCCGCTATGGACACTAATAGGCGATCCGTCTTTCGCCATCCCTGTGTCCTGTCAATATAGAAAGCCACCGACCGCCTGACATTGAGCGTATGAAGTAGTTCTTCCCGGGCAGAGGCATGTGGCATTGGGTGAAAAGAGTGGAGAATGATAGGCTCATTAATATGAAAACTTGAGCAAACTTTGGGAATGAAGGCAGGGTGGGGACACTACACAAGTAAATCCCTACTAAAGACCGTGAATGATGGCGTAGCCATCAGAGCTGCTAGTTCATTAACTCTACACACTGACGTAACTGCTAGAAGAAAAACCACCTTCATGGTTAACATTGCGAGAGACGTAGTAGCCATCGGTTCAAAAGGCGGATACATCAAAGTCTGAAGGACCAAGTCTAAGTCCCAGGAGGGGGGCTGAGGCCTATGCAGGGGCCTGAGGGTCATTAGCCCCCTCAACATTCTTTTCGTCAGCAGGTGGACAAATACCGAGGTGCCCTGAATAGAGTCATGGAAAGCGCTGATAGATGTACTCTTAGAATAGAGAGTGCCACACTAGACTGCTCGAGAGAAAGGATATAGTCTAGAATCTGGTGGACCGGTATGATACTAGGGTCAATATGATTATGCATACACCAAGTTGTAAATCTCTTCCATCTTGCTACGTGAGACCTTCTAGTTGAGTCTCTTCGGCTGTGTAAGAGCACGGCCTTTACTCCGTCGGAACATAAACATTCTTCTGCTCTGAACCAGTTAGAAGCCACACCGTCAAGTGTAGCGTCTCCGGTCTGGGATGCAGTAGAGACCCCCTGTGCTGAGAGGAGGTGGTCTGGGAGAGGAGGCAGTGAGGGTGGTGTCCGCAGGGACATCCAGTGGAGAAACGGGTACCATGGCTGGAGAGCCTGGGCGCACAGCAATTGGGAACGTGCACCCCCTTGTCAATTTATATAATACATGGTCTCTATATTGTCCGTCAGGACTCTGATGGTCCTCCTGGCAATATAGGCACGGAAGTGTTTGAAGCCAGGAATACCGCCTTGATTTCCAAGAGGTTTATGTGGCACGTGGATTCTGTCAGTAACCATCTCCCTTGCATCGACATACAGTTCCTGTGGGCACCCCAACCAATAAGGGAGGCATCCATGGTAAGCTGCATGGATGGTTGTTGACGCCGGAAAGGTACACCCGCCAACAAATTCTGAGGTTTGGTCCACTAGGCCAATGACTTGCGTACGAGGGTAGTAGGGGCTAACCGCCTGCACGTGCTGCATTTGGTGGGGATATACACAGATGCCAGCCAATGCTGCAGGCATCGAAAGTGGAGCCTCGCATGGTGAACCACAAAAGTGGTGGTGGTCATATGTCCGAGGAGACCAAGGCAGGTAAATACTGGCACTGTAGGGACAGTCGCCACCATGGAAACCTGGTCCCGAAGGGCTCGGAAGCGTTCGTGTGGTAGGTATGCACGAGCCGTAGTGGAGTCTAACCTCGCCCCTATAAAATTTATGAGATGCGTAAGGTCCATCGTCGACTTCTGCTCGTTGATAAGGCCTAGGGATTGGAAAGTGCGTCTGGCTAGCATGATCATATGTAACATCTCTTCTTTTGATTGCCCCTTTATGAGACAATCATCTAGATAAGGAAAAATGATCACATCTTTTCACCGTAAGTGAGCGGCTACGACCACCAGAACCTCGGAAAAAACTCTGGGGGCAGCTGCGAGACCGAATGGCAAAACGCAATACTGGAAATGACTGCTGCCTACGGTAAAGCGTAGGAATCACCTGTGAGCTGGGTTTATGGCGATATAGAAGTAGGCATCCTGGAGATAGAGGGCTGTGAACCAGTCGTTCCTGTCTAAGGCGGGTAGAATGGAAGAAAGGGTCACTATCTTGAATCTTTGCTTCTTTAGGTATTTGTTCAATTTCCTGAGATCGAGGATAGGTCTCCATCCACCTATCTTTTTCTCTGTGAGGAAATAGTGCGAATAGAACCCTCTCTCTCTGTACTGGGCCGGGACTACCTCTATTGCCACTATGGCCAAGAGACGGTGGCCCTCTTGCCTCAGGAGGTCCTCGTGAGATGGGTCCCTGAAGAGGAACAGGGTTGGGGAGTTGGTGGGTGGTAGAGACATGAAGGGGATGGCAAGTCCATCTCGTATGACCTGAAGCACCCATCTGTCCAATGTAGTGCGTGCCCAGTGGTGGAGGAAGGGGTGCAAACGATGGTGAAAAAAAAGACAGGAGACCTGAGGAACCGCCTCTGTATTCAGGACTGGGTGCGCACCCTTGATCTAGGAGTCAAATTTGTCATTTGTTAGTCGGTTGACTTGACATACGGGGAGGTTGGGACCGTCTACAATTTGGCCGCTGTCTTACGTGGGATTGCTCCGCCAGGTGGTGTTGCTGCTGTCTTTGGAACGGATAATCATCTCTCCTCTGCTATGGGAAATATTTCTCTCTCCTAAATGTTGGCATGTACATTCTCAACGTACGGAGTGTCACTCGAGAATCCTTGCCAGAGTGAAGGACCTCATTATTTGCTCTGCAAACAGCTTCTCTCTGTCAAATGGGAGGTCCTTCACCTTACTCTGAAGTTTTCGGAACTGCTGATGTAAGCCAGGAAGACCTCCTCATGGCTATTGCCGTTGCATGAGCAGCCGTGTTGGCGACATCAAGTGCCATCTGAAGGCTAGCCCTTGCTGTTGCAAAGCCCTCCTGTACCTGCGCTTTAAGAAGAGGTCGCTTCACTTCCAGAAGGTGTTGAAAAAGCTCCGCTACCTTGGCATAGTTGAAGTTGTGGTTCGATAACAGAACCAAATAATTAGCTATCTGCAGGAGGGTTGCTGAGTAAACCTTTCTTCCAAATATGTCCAATTTCCTCAAGTCCGGCACCGAGTTCTTATAGCGTGGCGCTTTTGCACATTGCTGAGCCGCATCTACCACTAAAGAATAGGGCTGTGGATGATTAAACAAAAATTCCGCACCTTGTGCCGGAACAAAATATTTCTTATCCACCCATTTACAGGTGGGTGGGTTGGAAGTTGGACTCTGCCAGATAAGCTCCACCACCTCCATGACAGCCTCGTCGATAGGGAGGGCGATTTTTGAACTCTGTTGAGGGTGGAGATTCTTCAAGAGGCATATTGCCTAGCTTGTACTTAAGCTAAATTGCACCTCTTGAGACTGAGCCACGCACCAAAAGAGCTCTTGGAACTGCCTGTAATGTCCGGTGGAGAAGCATCGATTGGGAATACCGCCTCACCTAGAGAGGAGAAGGAACGATCCGCGGTTGGTGGTTCTAGGGGTTGACTGTCTGTTTCTGAAAGCTGTCCCTCCTCCCACTCCAACTGTTGGGTCATCATTACGAGGCTGCGAGGTGGGGAGGCTGGCTAGCAGTCCTGGCTCCTTTGCGTTTCCAGAAAGGGAGAGGTCACGGTAAAGAAAGATCTGATCTCAATGGGTGATGGTAAGTCTGGCGCTGATAGTGGTAGGCTGAGGAATGCACTGACCCAGAACAACGATCATAGTGGCGATGCGAGTAGTACGGCAAGGAGTGTCTGGATGACAGGATATTGTCGTATCGTCTGCTGTAGGAAGAAGGCGGCGAACGCGTCGGGGAATAAGGATAAGAGGGGGAGCGTCTATAGGAAGAAGCTGGAGAGTAGGAGTGTCGCGTGTAATATTCTTCCTTGCGGGGCCGTGATAGACGTGAATAAGAACTGTGCCGGTAGTAATGGTGGCCTCTGGGACGGTGATGTCTATAAACCCACTGCAAAGATGAACAGTGTTGAGGAGGTGACAGAGAGAGTCCAGGAAAGAAAGCTGGCGATGGGGATATGCTGCTCCTGTGACCCCTGGTCTTATCTTGTGCTTTTCTCAGTGCCGGTACCAGCTCCAGGTCTGTTGGTGCTGGCGCCAACGTATGAGTACCGCGCCATGCCTCCGGCGGTGCCGATGCCCTCATGGGCTCTTCGGCACTGGCCCCATGAGGGCTCGGTGCCGGTGAACACGGCTCCAACTGCACCGGCGATCTCAGTGCCGGCCATCCCAGCAAGGTAGGTGCCGCTGGTACTACTGAAGGGTGGGTGCCGTCCTTCAGCGCCGGTAACGGGACCGGTGCCAACCCTGCCTATGCCAGGGGTGCCATGGTCTTGGCCTTTGTGGCTGGGAGCGAAATAACGGACCGGGATGTAAGTCCCGAGGTGCTGGGTTCGTCTCCCTTGCTGGCTCTAGAGGCAACCTCAGCCAGTAAAGATGACCCTGGAAATGGTCTCTGCTTTTTTCGGGGGGGCCCTTTCAGGGGAGGGCGCCCTGCGCTTTTGGGCCACCTCAGGCTGAGTAGCAGTGGATGGTGTGTCTGGCTGGAGCACCTTATCAAAGAGTATCATTTTAAGCCGCATTTCGCGGTCTCAGCGTGCCCTGGCCATAAGTTTAGCACAATGGGGGCACTTCTGTGGTATGTGCTCCTCCCCCAGGCACCTTATGCACACGGCATGGCCGTCTGAGGCTGGCATTACCTCGCGGCAGCAGGAATACTTCCTGAATCCTGGCGAGCCAGGCACAGCGGGTTTATTTTACTTCTCTTTCCTCTCTTTGATAGTTCTCAGTTTTTAGTTTGTTGGTTTATTGCGGGGGTGTTTTTTGGGGGTTTTTTTGGCTTCGGCAAGCAGCCAGCAACAGCCTAGCGGGGAGGCAAAGCTGCAACCCACTGATGATGTAGATTTTATCCATACTCGGTATCTCTTTTCGTCCTCCTCCTTTTTTTTTTTTTTTTAAAACAACGAACCTGAACGAATAACTTGTTTACAAGAGGTTTTGAACTATTTACAGTGAACAAAAGGAGAAGAGAAGGGAAGAGCTGCGTCCGCAGCCGAGGACGGTTGAGAGGAACTGGCAGGAGCCAGGCCTTGCACAGAGGATCAAGCGCATGAACGGCGTGAGATGCTGTCCGCGCATGGGTGGCCCGGCTGACAATGGCTCTTGAACGTCTCCGAGCTGCAGCACCGGGACGAGCCCGACACCTTCCGTGGAGCACTCACGGGGACTACTCAAAGAAGAATCAAGCAGTCCCTCGCTGGCCCCGGGCTCCCCATGGCACTTCAGACTTTGAAATGTAGAAAGAGCCGGCAGCGCTCTTGCTACATTTCCAAGGCGGAGGTGCCCTTATCGACTAAAAATAGTCGATGCAAATTACATTGACTATTCACTTAGCTGATTAATCTAAATTTAACATCCTCCCTCCCCCACCCACACGCAAGCACTCAATTGCAGCTAGGAAGTTAGTGAAGGTACTGAGATTCACAGGCAAAGCTGTGAGTCCCCGCTGCCAGTGCAACGCAGCTGGAGCAGGAGCAGCACTGGGGTCTCTACTGCTTTTCTATAAGCAGTGGGTACTTTTTTCACACACATGCCAACAGGAGAATGGTGGTAACTGCAGCACACCACCCACCTGGGGTGCGGGACGTACACAAGCTTGCCTAGGTCTAGGAAAGAAGCTTCCTGGCTACCCCTGAAACTTGGCCCAGAGTATGAACTGCCAGAGCTATGTTTTATTCAAAGTCACAAACATTTCAACATTATGGAAAACTCCATTTCCAAAATATCCATAGCTTTAAGGTTCTACTATATTGCAGGTCCTGGGCAGGAAGTCTGCATTAATGGTTAGAGGCCCATCTGCTCCCATTCCAACAGCTTGCCCCTCTCCTAAACATGTTCCCAATACTCCTTTGTTCCCAGTCTCTGATCATGCCTCCTTTTCTTTGGCCACCACCAGAGAGAGCCAATGACAGAGTCTCAATACTCTCATTTCCAGTGCTCAATTGTCCCAAAGATCCACAACACCCTGCACTGCTCTATAATCCTGGACTAAGGCATGCTCAATATATATTGAATCTTTGGATAATTTAAATGCCAAACTCTTAACAAGCCTCTGCTAAGTACGTACAAAGTACCAATAACCAAAGTCTTAAAACTCATTCAAATGTGGAGAGATTTTCATTGAACAGTAAAAGGTACCTCCCTAAACCTGAGCCTTATATGTCAAGTTTAGAACATAAGAATGGCCGTACTGGGTCAGACCAAAGGTCCATCTAGCCCAGTATCCTGTCTGCCGACAGTGGCCAGCACCAGGTGCCCCACAGAGGGTGGACCGAAGACAATGATCAAGCGATTTGTCTCCCGCCATCCCTCTCCAGCCTCTGACAAACAGAGGCCAAGGACACCATTTTATCCCCTGGCTAATAGCCTTTTATGGACCTAACCTCCATGAAATTATCTAGCTTCTCTTTAAACTCTATTATAGTCCTAGCCTTCACAGACTCCTCTGGCAAGGAGTTCCACAGGCTGACTACACGCTGTGTGAAGAAGAACTTTCTTTTATTAGTTTTAAACCTGCTACCCATTCATTTCATTTGGTGTCCTCTAGTTCTTCTATTTAGGGAACTAATAAATAACTTCTCTTTATCGGCCCTCTCCACACCACTCATGATTTTATATACCTCTATCATATCCCCCCTCAGTCTCCTCTTTTCTAAACTGAAAAGTCCCAGTCGCTTTAGCCTCTCCTCATATGGGACCCGTTCCAAACCCCTAATCATTTTAGTTGCCCTTTTCTGAACCCTTTCCAAGGCCAAAATATCTTTTTTGAGGTGAGGAGACCACATCTGTACACAGTATTCAAGATGTGGGCGTACCATAGCTTTATACAGGGGCAGTAAGATATTCTGGGTCTCATTTTCTATCCCTTTCTTAATAATTCCTAGCATCCTATTGGCCTTTTTGACCACCGCTGCACACTGTGTAGAAGTTTTCAGAGAACTGTCCACGATAACTCCAAGATCTCTTTCCTGATTTGTCGTAGCCAAATTAGCCCCCATCATACTGTACGTATAGTTGGGGTTATTTTTCCCAATGTGCATTACTTTACACTTATCCACATTAAATTTCATTTGCCATTTTGTTGCCCAATCACTCAGTTTGGTGAGATCTTCTTGGAGTCCCTCACAGTCTGCTTCTGTCTTGACTATCCTAAACAGTTTGGTATCATCTGCAAACTTTACCACCTCGCTGCTTACCCCTTTCTCCAGATCATTTATGAATAAGTTGAACAGGATTGGTCCTACGACCAACCCTTGGGGGACACCACTAGTTACCCCTCTCCATTCTGAAAATTTACCATTTATTCCTACCCTTTGTTTCCTGTCTTTTAACCAGTTCTCAATCCAAGAAAGGACCTTCCCTCTTATCCCATGGCCATGTAATTTACACAAAAGCCTTTGGTGAGAGACCTTGTCAAAGGCTTTCTGAAAATCTAAGTATACTATATCTACTGGATCCCCCTTGTCCGCATGTTTGTTAACCCCTTCAAAGAACTCTAATAGATTAGTAAGACAGGATTTCCCTTGACAGAAACCATGTTGACTTTTGTCCAACAAATTATGTTCTTCTACATGCTTCACAATTTTATTCTTTACTATTGTTTCGACTAATTTGCCCGGTACTGAAGTTAGACTTACCGGTCTGTAATTGCCCGGATCGCCTCTAGAGCCCTTTTTAAATATTGGTGTCACGTTAGCTACCTTCCAGTCATTAGGTACAGAAGCCGATTTAAGGGATAGGTTACAAACCACAGATAATAGTTCAGCAATTTCCCATTTGAGTTCTTTTAGAACCCTTGGATGAACGCCATCCGGTCCCGGAGATTTGTTAACATTAAGTTTTTCTATTTGTTCCAAAACCTCCTCTAATGACACTTCAATCCGGGACAGTTCCTCAGATTCGTCACCCACAAAGGACGGGCAGATTTGGGAATCTCCCCAACGTCCTCAGCCGTGAAGACTGAAGCAAAGAAATCATTTAGTTTCTCCGCAATGGCTTTATCGTCCTTGATTGCTCCTTTTATATCTCAGTCGTCTAGGGGACGCACAGGTTTTTTAGCAGGCTTCCTGCTTCTAATGTACTTAAAAAACATTTTGTTATTTCTTTTTGAGTTTTTGGCTAGCTGTTCCTCAAAATCTTTTTTTGCTTTTCTTATTACATTTTTACACTTGATTTGACAGTGTTTATGTTCCTTTCTATTTATCTCACTAGGACTGGACTTCCACTTCTTAAAAGATGCCTTTTTGTCCCTCACTGCTTCTTTTACATGGTGGTTAAGCCACGGTGACACTTTTTTAGGTCTCTTGCTATGTTTTTTAATTTGGGGTATACATTTAAGTTGGGCCTCTATTATGGTGTCTTTAAAAAGTTTCCATGCAGCTTGCAGGGATTTGGCTCTAGTCACTGTGCCTTTTAATTTCTGTTTAACTAGCCTCCTCATTTTTGTGTAATTCCCCTTTTTGAAATTAAATGCAAGGGTGCATTCCAGTCCCTGCTTCAAAGTATGGAGATGCTAGAAGTTGTCAAAAAAAAATCTCTTCTATTTTAAACACTGCAGAACAATGTACTTTTCCCTAACATTACTCTTAAAAACCAACAATCGTCCTGTAGCACCTTAGAGACTAACAAATATATATAAATAGTATCACGAGCTTTCATGGACACAACCCACTTCTTCAGATGAAATGGGTTATGACTATGAAAGCTCATGATACTATTTATATATTCGTGTTAGTCTCTAAGGTGCTACAGGACCATTGTTGTTTAAGTTTTTTTTAGTTACAGACTAACACGACTACCCCGTTGAGACTATTATTCTCAGAAACAGCTTATTAGATTTTGCTGAAATTTCAAAAATCAGCCAGTCAGTTGGCATGGAAACTTTTAGTCCATACAATAAAAGCAACTGACACAGGCACTGGTATTAGTCTTATAGTTTCCATCTTAACTATAGGCACTGCTGGTTCCACCCACAATGAAAGGACCAGCACAAAAAACATGACCGATATCCAACATTACAAGAAAAAAGATGGTTAATTATTGATCACTTAAAATATAATTATCCGTTTCTGCTGATGTCAAACCAGCAGCATGAAAATCAAATCTATCTGTAAGAATCTCCAAGTTGCATCTTCAATCATAGCTTACCTATTTTAATTACAGTGTAGTTCGTAGCATGCACAACTCTTTTACTGAGCATCTCAGTTGCTATCACAGACTTCCAGTCTTGCGGCTCTACCCCCAGACTGTACAATACTCACTTAACATGCTTCTCTATTGTAACCAATTTGCATCAGAATGTCACACTTTGCAGTAGCTCAAAAATTTAAACTTTGTTAAAAGATTATGGAAAAATAAACCTAATGAACTTCCGTAAAACAGTAAAATATAAAAGGAATCTCTGACATCAAGTAAGCAAATGAGAATCTTACTTTATTTTAGCCACTTAGTTGCTCGATGTACAAGAGCCTTCTGAACATTCTATTTCAAAAGAACCTAGCATTACCAATTAGTTCTCGGTCATCTACGGCTGAAGTCAACTGAAATCTTTCCACTGACTTTAACAGATTTTGGATCAGGCTCTAAAACAAGCACACAAGGTCTTTGCTAAATCAGGGTCTGAAACACTTCTCACCTTCTCTCTCTCTAAAGTGTAATAAACTTATATTAAATTGAAATGTAATAGTAAACATGAACTAAACCTCCCTCCCCCACCCCCCAGCCCACACTGACAAAGTAAACTCAAAGGACAAAATCTTGATCCCGCTCAAAACAAAGGGAATTTTGCCACTGACTTCAATAGGATCAGGATTTCACCCAGACTGTCCATTGAATTTAAGGAAAAACAGGACACATGTTTAACCTCAAAGCTGCAAAAAACAGTTACAATTTTGTACATAATATATATTACATATTTTCTATATTTGAGATTAAACAAAAATTAAACCTTGTCACTTATTAAAGCCACTTTTTTGGAGGGGAAAAATTAAATGCAACCTGACAGCTTAGAACTAGAAACTGAAAGGTTTTTAAGTTCCAAAAGGGTATCAAAAATTATAGCCAAGGTATTTGCATTAGGGATGTTCAATATCACATAAAATTGAATAGTTGCGTGATCACATGAATTCTTATTGGTTACACAACTATTCAATAGTGGGGGCAGAACCAATAGCCAGCGTGCTCCCAGCCCACTGCCATGGAATCCCCTGCCATCCCACACTGCTGCCCCTGTATTTTAAATGCCAGGGCAAGACAAGATCTACCCCACATCTTTCCCAAGACCCCACCCCCTCTTTGAAGCCCCACCCTCTCCATCATTTACTGTCCCCAGCCCTTACTCACTCTCACTGCGTTGAGACAGGAGGTGCAGGCTCGGGTGGGAATGAGGGACTTGGGTGTGGGAAGGGGTGAGAGCTGCAAGCTCTGGGAGGGAATTTGGGTGCAGGAGGAGGTGGAGAAAGGGATGCTGGCTCAGGGAGGGGACTCCAAGATGGAGAGTGTCGGGGTCAGGTGGAGGTTGGGGTGCTGAGCAAGCTGCAGGCTTGTGGACGTGAGGATGCACGAGTTTGGGTTGGAGTGTATGAGGGGCTCAGGGCAGGGAAGGGGGGGTTAGCATAGGGCAGCAAAAGACCACTAGCAGCATCCATGGCTAAATGGTGAGTGTGTGTGTTTTTCTAAAAAGTACAAGATATTTATATAAATCAAACAGCAGCTAAATCTGACAAGTATCAACAGTAGAACTTCAGAGTTATGAACATCGCAGAAATTAAGTTGTTTGTAACATTGAACAAAACGTTACAGCTGTTCTTTCAAAAGTTTACAAATAAATATTCACTTAATACAGCTTTGTAACTTTACTATGCAGAAGAAAAATACTGCTTTTAACCAACTTAAATTAAATAAAACAGACACAGAAACAGTTTCTTTATCTTGCCAAATCTTTTTTTTTTTTTTAATCTCGTCTGCTCTTCTGCTGCCTGACAGCATGCTTCCAATTCCAAATAAGTTGTGTGGTTGACTGGCCAATTCATAACTGGTGTTTGTAAATGAGGTTCTACTGTACCTTGTATTAAAAATGACTACTTTTGGCGACTGGCAACTATGCTACCACTTATAAATTTCTTGTATAATAAATTTTAATGGTCTCATGATACACAATATATATACTGTAAGCACATACATACAGTGGCATCCTTTGTTAAAATACCTGGTAAAGGAGTAAGTTAGTCAAAAAAGTGCAATTATAGTGAAGACCTGTTAAAAATGTATTTCAATACACAAAGCTAAAATACAGTTCAATTGACTGGATAAAAAAGTTAGGTAAATTAATAGATTTTATGTATATCAAAATTCTTCAATATTTGGTAAAGGGTTCTGTGTAAAATAGTTACCAATTTACTTTTCTGATACCAATGCCTTACTATATTTACCGTTATAAACATACATAACAGAGATGGGCCAACAGTGCACAGAAAAGTCTGGCTCACCTGTGTGTTTGAGTACTCAGTTCACGCTATTTTACTTTCCACTAGTAAAGCATTTGTCAAATGACTGGAGAATGCTGAACTGAAGGTATAAAGCATTTTGAGCTTCTGTAACAAACAAGAACTAAGATTGACAACAATTCTGCAACACAGACTGGTGTTTCCATTTTCCATATGAGGAAACAGAAGCACTGAAGCCGCTCAGACCAAAGTGGAACCCAGATATCTGTTTACTAGCTCTGTGCTTTAAACCACAAGTCCATCTTTCCAGACTACTATCAAACTATCCTATTTCTACAGAATTAGGTTTTAATAGAGCCATTCATTTTAACTAAAGAAAAAATATGAATAGATGTTTATTTCAGCTAGCAATCCATTTACACACATGCTACAAAAATAAACGTGGCAATTAGCTCATTTACCTCATTTTTTCACGTTTAATAATATGGGGAAAGCCAAATGCATACATCTCTAGAAGCACAAGTCAATCAATACCAAAATGTGAAAGATACACAAATATTCACCTGACAGTGAATGAATTATAGACTATAGTTGTTGCACCTCCCCCTTTTGCTTGCTCATGTAATATACATTTATGGCTTACCAACAATGTAACTATGAACATGCACCGAGGAGTACGGGATCTTTCTAAAAAGGGTTTTGGGGGGGAGGGGGTTTAAAAAGAACCACGTCTAGACAGCACTTTCACTTTCGAAATACCCTTTTTCGAAAGACTGCTGTGATGCAATTATGCAAATGAAGCACGGGATATTTAAATCCCCGCTTCATTTGCACTTTCAATTTGCCTAAATTTACATCCCTCTTTCTACAGAGGGATGTAATTTAGACATACCCCCAGATTCTTTGATAAATTTAAGTTCTCTCACATTAACTTTTTTTTTTCCCCCACATGGTTTGTGGTTGCTCTTATAGCTGCAATATTGGCTTTGTATCCAATTTCAAAATAACAGTGTAAAAATAAAAATCAAAGTTACATGATTTTAAAGAAGTGGGGGAAATGAACTACACTAAACTAGAACTTTTTTTAACCTATGTGTACTAATGCAAGCTCTCTCAATATGCACCCAAGTTCACTGTAAGCTGGGTGGCCATGCAACTGCTTATTAAGCCCCATGCGGTGGCTCAGGGCTGTAGTGGGGAGACGAGCCTTTGCCCACCAGTCCCAGTGCCTTACCGCAGCCAAGAGCGAAGCATCTCTTCCCTAATCCCAGCCCCAGCACAGACCTCCCCAAAGTGAGGAAGAAGTATCCCTCCTCCGGCCCCCAACCAGCCTAGCACAGATATGCCAGTGCCATGGAGTGGCACCCCTCTCCCCCAGCTATACCCCATTGGAGCTGCTTAGGTTATGGAAAAGTGTTCCTTACCTGGCTCAGAGCTGCTGCGTGACAGAGTTGGGGGTAGTCCTCTCTCCCCAAGAGAGCATGCACCCTCTCCAAATGCCTCATCTGCAGCCCCCAGTCTATAGGCTGCACCCCCATCTAAAGCACTCAATATGCTCCCCCACATTCCAACCCTGAGCCCCTTTCTGTACCCCAGGACGTCATCCCCTCACATTGCAACCCTTTGTCCCGCCCCACCACGCATGTGTGGAATGAGTTCTGTGACATGCACCAATATGGAGACTGTGTGTCACACATCATCTCCATATTGGTGCACATAACAAAATTCACACTACACACAGACAAATTCTTAAGTGAGTTTCACAGTTTCCACTAGTGTTCAGTGTTTTGGTATACTGGCAAAATTAGAGGAAAATCACTAAGCCTATTACTCACACAAAAAGTTATTATGGGACAACCAAATAGTGAAACAATCACAATGAGACAAATTAGTATTGTAACAAGTAGATAATTGGACTGGCAAGTAAGGATGTAAAGTTTCAATTATTTGGCTAATCGAATAGTCAATGTAATTTGCATCGACTATTCGATTAGTCGATAAGGGCACCTCCACCCTGGGGCTGTTACTACACTTTAAAGGCAAAAGCACTGTGGGGAGCACGGGGCCGGGGGGACTCAAGCAGTCTCTCATTGCCCTGTGCTCCCCTCGGCATTTCAAAGCAGCACTGCCAGCACCACATGGAGACTGGGGTCAGCTGGGGACTCTGAGTTCCCAGCTGACTCTGGGCTCCACGCAGTGCTGCTGCTTTGAAACGCTGCAGGGAGCCTGGCATCAGGCTCCACATGGCCTTTTAAAGCCACAGTGCCACATGGAACCTGGGGTCTGACCCCAGGCTCCACTTGGCACTGATGCTTTGAAGCACCCACTTCTCTCCCTCCTCCGCTTGCTGCCTCTATATGAGGGGGGGGGGGGGGAGCAACAGTGCCACATGGACCAGTCAATAAACATTTGATTGTCGACTAGTCATTCACATCCCTACTGGCAAGAGGGCCTTTTTCAAAGGTTAGTACGTTTGTTTTACGAAAAGTGTTAAGTTGTTATCAAAGACATGACCTGTAATTCTTCAGGATCAGGCAGGTCAAGTAGAAACTTGAGTGCCCATGAGCGTTTTCATATTGGTCCATCTCTAAAAATACTGACTCCCCCAGACAAGCATCTTTAAACACAGAATTTAGAAAGCATTGAAATGGTACATGAGATTGGATAATTTAATTTAAGAATCAGAAAGCAGAATATGTCCAGATTGGGTCATTTTTTTAAATGGTCACTTAGAAATAAAAGAAATAAAAGGGTGTTTTTAAATCAGGGAAATTAAAAAAATAAAGTTGACAGAACTCCTGTTTATTAAACAAATGGGAATGTTTTTTCCCCAACAAACACTAGTTCACTTGGACTTACTTGCTTTACTGTACATTCAACAACCTAATGCAATGTACTTTACACAATTTTACAGACAATATTTAATGTCCCACAAAAACAGATTATTTCTTGGACATAATTAGTTATCAATAGTACTGCAATTAATGGTTAAAATCATGAAAGGAAAAGTCAGTGACTAATACTTCCCTAATAGCAATAACAAACAGAATGGAGTTAGAGAGTTCAGAATTACTACTTCAGCAACACACAGTAAACAACAGCACAACAAGAAGTGGGGAGGTCTGACCACCGGATCACACCACGCCGGGAAGGTCTTCACAAAACAGAGGGGAGTGTCAAGAACAGCAATATCCTCTCCCCAGAGCTTTAAATGTGCTCTGCTGACCCGTGTTCCATAAATGAGATTAGATGCTCGTTTCCATCCTGGCTCGGAATTAGGGGAGTCAAGCTGGGAACCCCCACACATACACGTCTCTTCCAGGAGAACAAATGTGTCCACCAGACGAGCGCGCGCTCGCACACACACAAACACAGCGCAGCAACACGCTGGGGATGACTGTTGAGTCACCACCAGGCGGCCGTGCCCCGCTCCCTCGCACCCAAACCCACAGCCAACCCCCCAGCGCCCTGCCCGCATTCGCACGCCCCCCAGCCGCTCTCCAGGCGGCCCCAGCTACCTCCTCGTCCGCAGCCTGCACCCGCCCCACCGAGGCGCTGCCCACGCCGAACTTGTTTCCAAGCAAGCGCCTCACGTCACAGACACCGGGCGAGTCCCCGGACCGCAGACCCCGGCTCAACTCGCTGCCCAGCCCACACAGGGCATGTGACCCCGCGGCCCTGGCCCGTCCCGCAGCCGGAGAAGGGGGCGCGGCGCTGGCCTCGGCCGGCCGAGATGCGAACCCACAGCCCGCAGCACAGGGCGCTTACCTCCCGGGTACCTGGGGCAAGCGAAGCCGCCGCTGCAGCGGGCGGGGAGGAGGCGGCTCCGCAGGCGCCGCTCCCAATGGCGAGGGCTCGCTGGAGCTGTCCGGACGGCGGCGAATGCCCCCAGCGCTCTGACCCCTCCGGCTCCTGCCCGGCCGCCCTCCCAGCCTGAGGCGCCAGCGGCAAAATGGGGTCAGAGCCGGGGGAGGGCGCAGCCCGAGGGGTTCCGAGTCAGAGGGAAACGGCGGCGGAAACCGCCCCGGCGGTAACGGTAGCGGCGGCGACACAGAGCGCACGCCCCTTCCCGCCCCGCCACAGGAGGCGGGGCCCGCCGAGAGGGAAGAGCTGGAGGGTACGGACTGGACGGCAGGAACTAGCCGAAGGAAAACCGGGGCCGGGAGAAGGGAAGGAAAAGGGCGGGGCACATGAGCCCACTCTGGCAGGTGGGCGGAGACCAAATGACACGAGGACGGAGGAGAAGTGTGATTGGACAAAACAGGGAACGAGGCGGGGATGAAGCCGAGCGACGATGCCGGGAACCACCCCCTCAAACTCGCCTTTCCACTAGCGAGCGACAGGCCTCTCCGCCAATCAGAATCGAGGGAACGTGACGTTTTAATGTGGAGACTGGTGGGACTGGCAATAAGCGGCTTTGGGTGGCTCCTCGCGCCGTTGTAGTTTCAACAGTTACGCTAAAGCGCGGGGTCTGTGCGCGGCTCTGCCCCTGCGCAGGTTGCCCTGCCTGAAGCCCTGCCCTTTCCCGGGGAGGGGGGGATAGAGGGGGACAGCCCGCACCCACTGCAAAAATTTGTGAAGTGGCTCCGCTGCAAAAATTATTGCCCAGCCTGGCTTAAGGCATGTTGATTCCCGCTAAGCCAGCCTTCCGCCTCTTGTGTAGACCTGGCCCGACGCTGTGTTTGTATGGCAAAACAAAGCCCCAGTCCTGGTTGGAACTGCTAGGCTTGTTTATAAACGCTACTATAGAGATCACATGTATAAACAAAAGAGTTTGTCTCTTGGCCCTTTTCTTGTCCCATCGCACCCCTCACTTTCCCCTGTGGGAAGATAAAGCTTTTGGAAGATGAACAATATTTTCTATACCTTGACTTCATGATTTTAGAGAAAGGAAGGAGAAATCAAATGCCTTGCATCTGTGCCCCTCGCCTGAAGATGGAAAGTAGAGTAATTCTTTTGAATGGTTGGGTATCTATTGATTTTTATAAAATTGAGTTAGGAAGCACAGAAAGGATGAGATAGAAGATGTAAATGGGATAGAGGCAGCAGTTGCATCTTACTGCTCACACAAAGCCATAATGTAGTGAAACGCATCAGCTTCCCATCTGCACCCTTAAACCTTCAGAAATACAGTTAGAAGTGTTCAAATGTGAGGGTATAGAAAGAGCTGGAGTTTGGTGTATTACTTTGGCCAAAATTGTCAGAATAAGGTTACCAGATGGCTTCAAAAAAAATACGGGATACACTTGATCTCAGATGGGGGGGAACCGTCCAGGAGGGGAGCCGGGCTGGTTGGAGGGACCAGGGCTGGCTGGGGAAGATCGGGGTGGGAGGAAACGGCCAGTGGGGGGAAGCAAGGCTGGCCAGGAGGGAAGCGGGGGGAGAGAATTGGCCAGCGGGAAGTGGGGCTGACCTTGGTGCACGCAGATCCCGAGGTGCTGCCCGTCCCGCACGTGGTCCCAGCAGGCAGCACAGGCAACTCCAACCCCACAGATTCCATCTCGCCCTGGCCCCGCCCCCCTCCTCCTCTCTACTGTGTAGTTGCGTACTGTCTGGCTGGTAGACACACTCACGCAGTGTGAGCATGTCTACCAGCCAGGCAGTACGCAACTACGTACTGATACTCATAATAATAAAACTTAATTAGAAAATACCGGACATTTATATGGCCGGTATTTTCTCAATTTGTTTCCCAGACAGAAAGCTCAAATACCAGACTGTCCGGTTCAAAACCAGACACCTGGCAACCCTATGTCAGAATAGTCCTGTCACTATCCAACATTAAACATCGTCCATGGTTCAGTATACAGAAAGCTCAGCCTGCTCAGTGCAATGGCAAGACACCCCATTCAAATCCTAATCTTCTAATAAAGATAAGGAAAGAGGAAAAACAGTATCTGAAATTTAGAGTAAAATTAAAGCCTTAGGCTACGTCTAGACTGGCATGATTTTCCGCAAATGCTTTTAACGGAAACGTTTTTCCGTTAAAAGCATTTGCGGAAAAGAGCGTCTAGATTGGCACGGACGCTTTTGCGCAAAAGCGCTTTTGCGCAAAAGCATCCCTGGCCAATCTAGACGCGGTTTTGCGCAAGAAAGCCCCATCGCCATTTTAGCCATCAGGGCTTTTTTGTGCAAAACAAATCTGAGCTGTTTACACTGGCCCTTTTGCGCAAAAGGTTTTGCGCAAAAGGACTTTTGCCCGAACAGGAGTGTCAAAGTATTTGCGCAAGAAGCACTGATTTCTTACATTAGAACATCAGTGCTCTTGCGCAAATTCAAGCAGCCAGTGTAGATAGCTGGCAAGTTTTTGCGCAAAAGCGGTCGCTTTTGCGCAAAATCTTGCCAGTCTAGACACAGCCTTATTGAACATCCCTTGTTCTCTCTTTTTAGCTGGAAAGAGTTTTTCCAACAGACCCCTACCCACTTGCAACAGACTGTTCGATAGTAATAACTGTCATGAGGAAAGTGGTCCTTTGGGAATGGGAGTAACCTGGAGTATTGTAATTGTTGGAATAAGGGACTACCTATCACAAAGACAGACTTTCTTTGGTGGCTATATAGAACAGAGTACATGAGGGGATTGTCTGATTCTGTGGTTAGGCTGTTATAAGGTGTGAACTCACATACATTATACTTGGTGAAATCTAAATACAGAGCTCACAAGCTGTTTGGAGTTTGTGCCTTTCTTAACAGTTTACCCAGAAGATAGTATTTATGCTTATGAGCCACTCCCTACAGCTCGACAAGCCTCTACTCTCATTATTTTGTCCACCAATTAGCCCTCAAATCCAACACATCAATTTGGGTTCACACTTGTTTACCAAGCATTAATTTAACAGAGTTTGAGTTACATCAATAGGCCTTTCACTTGGACTAATTAAGTCTAGGGATGTTAAAAGGCATTTAATCAGCTAATCAACTAGTGGATGGAATTTCCATTGACTAGTCAATTAGTTGATAAGGGAGGGTGTGACAGTCCCCCTTGGGCACGAGCACCCCGCCCAAGTCCAGGACGAGGGCCCTGCTAGCCCGACTGCCGACTGCTGTTTGTGTGCAACAGTTCCTTGGGCGCGAGCACCCCGCCCGAGTCCGGGACGAGGGCCCTGCGAGCCCGACTGTCCACTGTTTTCCCGCTTTGGTAATCAGTGCCGGGGTCCGTTCCCGGCGACCTGAGGTCTTTGTGCTCCCTCCCGGGTTTTGCCTTGCCTCCCCCTGACAGGGGTGGGGGTGAAGGGGGACCCGGGCCCTCCCTCTCCACCGGGTCCCAGCCCGGGGCCCTAAGTGCAGGGTCGACATTTCCCTGCACGGCTGACAGGGTGCGTTCCCAAAACGCGTCAGCCCACAGGCGCTACAAGGACCCCACCCCGGGCTGCTTCCTTCCCCCCACGAGCCTCGGGCTGTTCGTTTTCAGCTCCCCAGTGCCTACCGTGGTTCCTGATGTCCGGTCCTCGGTCTGTCCTCCAGCGCTTCTTCTGGGGCCTCGCCCTCCCACGGTGTTGCTCGGTCGGGGCTCTCCGTCCCCCATCGGTGGACGCCCCGCCGTTTCCCTACCCCGACACCGGCAAGCTCTTTTTAAATGGCCCGCCAGTCGTGACGCGGTACGGCGGCCCCGTCCCCGCCGTGGCGTGGGGTCCTCCTCCGTCACTTCCGGGCAGCTGCCCGCCGCTTCGGCTCTAGCCGGCCGTACGCTGGTGGTGGGGCTTGTGTCCTGGCCGCGGCCCGGGAAGGAAGGAGGGCTCCCGCCGCGCCTTGGCTCGGCGGTGGCGTCCCACCCCTCGGGCTTGCCGCTCCCGGCACAGATCCTTGCTCCCCTCTCCCAGCCGGCCAGTGTGCGGGCCGTCGACGGCCCGTCACAGGGGGAAACTGCAGAGCCACAGCGGGGTTAGCTCCTGGCCCCAGGAGCTAACCCCGCTGCTGCTCTGCCTTTTAAATGTATTAAGAGCTGCCAGGTTCTTAATACATTTAAAAGGCTGAAGCACAGCAGGTAGGACTGGGTGCAAGCTGGGAATCAGCTGTCCTGGCTCATGCCCAATCCCCAGCTATGCCTCTGCCTCCCCTGCCTCCCTTCCCCCTGCAGAGATGGTGCTGGGCGGGGAACCAGTTTTTAAGATGGCCCACCCAGCACCAGCTCCTGCTCCCTACCTCCCCTCCCCCGCGCCACACACACACTGCCTCTCTCTGATGGAGGCAACAAGGTGGGGGAGCAACTAATCAAGTCACTAGTCGACTAGAAGAAGTGGGCTATGCCCACAAAAGCTCATGATACCATCTCCATGTTTTGTTAGTCTATAAAGTGCTACCAGACCATCTGTTGTTTTTTAAGTTTATCTCTAATTAAGTCTGTCTTCAGTTTTGGAGGGTGAGGGTGGGGAGAAAGTATAATATTTGTCACAACATCTTATGAGCTTTTTTTGTAATTGAACTCATAATTTGGGTAAATTTTAGACACATCACCATGACAGGACCTGCCTCTCTGTTTTAGCCATCGGTTTTACCTTTGGTTCAATCTCTAAATTCTTCCACCTTTTTTTATAGACTTTGCTATTTTTATTTCCCCCTTCCTTGCTCTCAGTGGTTTTTTTTTTAGTTAGTGTAGATTTTGAGTAGTTGTGTAGTCAGTTATATTCTACTTTTCAATTTCATTTTCAGTTTATTTTGGCCTTCGTCCCAAAAGGAATTACCAGTTTGTACTGAAGGAGGGCCAGTTAGTTAACTAGATTGAAATAACATCTTTCATGCCATACATTCATTTGCTACAAACATTTCTAGAGATCTGCCTGAAGGAAACTGAGCTGCTGGGGAGATAAAGGTGGTACAGAACAGAGCACCATAAGGGTACGTCTGTACTGCAAGGCTACATCTACACTACATGCTTCTTGTGCAAGAAGCCTTTTGCGCAAGAGTTTTTGCACAAAAACTTCTTGTGCAAGAGCACGTCCACACCTCAAAGCACAATGCAAAAGCAATGTGCTTTTGTGCAAGCGAGCGTCCATACTGCAGGGACGCTCTTGCACAAGAAAGCTCTGATGAATGGCCATCAGAGCACCTATGCTTTTTCCCATAGGGGTTTCTTGTGCAAGAAACCCCTCTGGAGCGTCTACACTTGCCTTCTTGTGCAATAGTTATAGCACTAAAAGCAGTTATGCCTCAGAAAAGAAGGTTTCCCTACGGCAGAAAAAGCCCTCTGTTCCGCCGTTTAACTGCCCATTTAATTGCGCAAGAGCTCATTTGAGGTGTGGATGCTCTGCAGGTTTTTGCGCAAAAACACTGTTTTTGCACAAAAACCTTGTAGTGTAGATGTAGTGTAGTGTAGACGTAGCCCGTTGGTATTTTGGTACTGGAAGTATCCCAAAATAGCTACCCCACGTCTATACAAGCCATCCGTTATTTCGCCATCCCAGTAAGCCTCGTTGCACGAGGGATATGTGATGGTTTGAAATAGCGTGTTATTTTTAAATTTGGCACTTTGCAGATGCGCCAAATTTCAAAATAAGCTATTTCGAAATAGTTCTGAAATAAGATATGCAATTTGCAATACGACTCTAAGGTTGGCTTCCCCAACAGCCTGGGAGTGGGGTGGCCTTCAGGTAGGAGTGGTAAGGGGATCCGGGCCCTCCCTCTCCACCGGGTCCCAGCCCAGGGCCCCGTGGGCAGCGTTAAAGTGCTCAGCGGGGTCCCTCCTGAAACGTGCTGAGCCCTCAGGGTCAATTCCCCACCCTGGGCTCCTTCCTACCACCCAGGGTGAGCCCAGGTCCCTGGGGGGGGAGGGGGCGGTTCTCACCCACCTAGGTTGTCTCTAGGGCTGTGTTGGCAGCAGCCAGTTTGGCTGCTCCACGGCCTGTGGCGGCTGTGGGTCTGGCGGCGACTGTTCCACCATCCACATCTCCTGGGCCTGTTGCTGTAGTTCCAGCAGCAACTGCTCCCTGGTCCACACCTCCCTGGCTGGCTGCTGTAGCTGTGACTGGCAGGGAGCTCCAGCCTCAGCTCGTTCCCCTCTGGAGGCCTTCCCCCCTGACTGAGAGTCTCCCTGGGCTTTTATATCCATGCGCCCCAGGGAGCATGCCCGGCAGTGCAGTGGAGGAGGGGCCTTCTCAGCTAACTGGGCCCAGGCTACCCCCTGTCCTCTAGTGCGGGGCAGGTAGACCCCATCACACACTCCATTACCTGGATCTTGGAATTCTCCTACCCCACCCACCTCTTGTTTCCCTATTGAATTATCAACTGCAGTGACCACTAACCAACCTGGGAATCTACCACGATCATCACAAATATATTAACAGAGCAAATCTCACATAATCCAACCACCATTATTTTCACTGTTATTTGTCAAAGATCCCACTCACAGGATCTCCTAATAATTTCCAAAACAAGTCATATGAATAGCCAGGCACTGAGAGGTAAATGAAGGGAGAAAAAAAACAAAACCTTACACTTTCCCATCTGCTTCTTATAGTGGGCGCACACCCCTATCAAGCCTTTCTGTGCTCTTTCCCTTTCCAATGTGGCAAACGATGACCTCAAATATTTTCCAGACCAAATCCCATTGGCTGCCACTTATTGCCACTTCCACTTTTCTTCTCTTCGCTCCCAGTAAAGGTTCCCCAGTTTGAGAGATGGAGCAAAATGGTCCATAATAAAGCTAAGGAGTGTTGTATGGCCTCAAAGCACATGAATATGGCAAAACTTAAAAAACAGTGAGTAGTCCTGCAGCATCTTAGAGACTAACAAATAAATGTAGATAGTATCATGAGCTTTCATGGGCACAACCCACTTCTTCAGAAGAATGGAGCAAGGGGTTCAGAGTTGCAAATAAACAGCAGAAAAAGAGGGGATGGGGAGGGAAAGAGAAGGGAAAAATTGTCAGTGTCCGTGCTAAATGAAGCCAATTGAGTGGGCTATAAATGCTCAATACTTAACTTGTAATGTCATTAGGATGTTGAATGTAGCAGCCCATCCAAGTAAGGTCTTTGTTTTGACCTTGGTTCAAGGTGTCAGACTTGTAAATTAAACCAAGTTCTGCAGGTTCTCTCTCCAGCTGGTTTTTTAAATTGCTTTGTAATAATATAGTCGCTTTTAGATCCATTAGTGAGTGCCCAGGCAAGTTAAAATGTTCCCAAACAGGTTTCTGTATTACCATTTTGAATATCTGATTTGTGTCCATTAATCCTTTGTCGTAGAGACGGTGGTTGCTGGAAAAAAATTATATAAGGTGTGATCTATGACATCAAGTGCCAGAAATGCCCCTCTGACATGTATATTAGCAAAACTGGACAGTCTCTATGGATTTTCAATGCAATTTCAAAAACCAGCCAGAGAGAGAGGCTGCAGAACTTGGTTTCATTTACCAATTTGACACCTTGAACCAAGGTCTGAAAACTTTACTTGGATGTGCCGCTACATTCAACACCCTAATAACATTACAAGTTAAGTATCAGGCATTTATAGCCCACTCTATTAGTTTCATTTAGCATGGACACTTTAATTGACACTCTGATTGACAATTTTTTCCCTTCTCTTTCCCTCTCCATCCCCTCTTTTTCTGCTATTTATTTGCAACTCTGGACTCCTTGCTCCTTGTATCTGAATAAGTGGACTATGCCCACGAAAGCTCATGGTACCATCTACATGTTTTGTTAGTCTCTAAGATGCTGCAGGACTACTCACTGTTTATTAAGTTTTTCCAGTTACAGACTAACACAGCTACCAAGGGCACCATTTTGGGAGGGAAGGGGGGGCAGCAGCTGTGTGCTCCAGGATGCGGGTGCCTTTCATCCCGTTCCCTGGATGCTAAAGGAGTGAGGAGTGAGCTCCCTTCACCAGCCAAGTGTGAGGGGCATGCACGGAATGCAAGCACTTTCCCCTCACCCTTTTAGCATCCAGGGAATGGGATGAAAAGCAGGCCGCATCCCAGAATGCACGACTGCTGCCCCCCACACCCTCCCGAAATGGCGCCCTTGACAGCTGCCCCTCTGAAACTTATGAATGAGGTGGGAGCTCTTTGTCAAATAAAACAAGAGAGTAATCTGAGAAAAAAGAGTAGGGAGAATAATATTAAACTAGATTGCTAAGAAAATCACACCACTACTCTTCCACTGAACTACCAATTATTTTTTCATGTAGCAAGAATAATTGCTAAATCATGAATATGCCATGATACTTTTTTTATTGCAATAGCACTCAGAGGCTCTAAGACACAATATGCTAGGCACTGTTCAAACACAGAAATACATACAGTCTCTTGTACTGAGGATATTTGCTGAAAAACAAGATGCATCCTTATTTAGATAAATCTTGTCCTCCCTTTAGTATCCAGTAGGTTTTCTAGACTCAGAATAGTTTTTATTTGCTCTTCCAACTGTAATTATACTATTACATTCTCCTTTGAAATCTTGTGCGTGAGCTGCTTCGGTTTCTCAGGCTGCACATCAGAATAGAATCTACCTCCAAGCATAAGTCCCACTGCCAGCCTGCCAGTACAGAGAAGAATCAACTGACTTTAATTATGTTGTCTACTTTAATCATTACCAAACATTTCTTTAACATCCCTTTCTTCTGCTATATAAGTTAAAATGAGTCTAACTTTATTTTGTCTACTTACTTTTAGTCTAAAAAAAATGCCAGCCCAAAGGATCTAAAGAAATCTATGATTTTCAGACATGAATATTCAAGATGATTTCCAGAAGCATGTTACATGTAGAATCCGGGCCCAATCCAGTCTATAATCATGTAACCTGTCTTCAACCCAGGACTTTGCAGGAGAGATCTTGCTTCACCCAGCAACAGGAAACTCTTAGATTTCCAGGCAGAACATGAGGAATGAGACGATAATTTCTCTGCCTTCTTAAATAAAGAGAATGAGGTTAATTCCTTAAACCCGTCCATTTTTTAGAGTTTGTGTATTCCATGATGTTGCTGCTACTTAAATTTATCACAGCATTTGAGGGTGATGTTTTGCAGTGAAGGATATTTCCACAGAATCTAGATGTGTATTCTCCTTTATTCACAATAACTAAGATACTATTTTCAGTATAATGCTAAGCACGGGGGATAATGAGCACTGTGACAAGGCCAAGGACATACTTATGAATTGTTTCTCAATGCAAAATCTTGTGTTTGTAATCTATAGACGGTGGCAGCTGCTATATAACAAATTGGAAAAAAAGACAGATGAGTATTGTGAGCTTTTACAAATTGGTTGCTACATGTGAATTTATAAAGAAATCAATACAAATTTTTTCTCTTTTAGTTTAGTTATTTTAATGAACATAGTTGCAGGTGAAACTTTTAGAGAATCTATGGACAAAATTTCACTATGGCTACGTCTAGACTACATCCCTCTTCCAACAGAGGGATGTAAATTAGACACACCTTATATTTCATAAGGTTGCCTTATGCAAATGATGAAGGATTTTAGTCCTATGTGAGCAAATGATGCATAGAAATAGTGCAGCTAATGTATTCCTGGACTATTTTTCCGCCTTGGCTTTCTGAGGACAAATATCTTGCCACCTGAAGGAATCACTACATACATTCTATTTTCATCTGAAAAATAAATGGTTTTCTCTTTAGTGAATTTCCATTGATGTACTCTCCATTCTGCTAAGAAAGTTAATTTGGTAAGATTTATTATAACTCTTTTGTATTCTTAAGAATCCCAACTAATGAAATACTACCAAAAATATATCTTTGACTCATTTATAAAGATTGTTGAGCAAACCCAACTTCCCTCAAAGTCATCAGGAGCTGCAAGTACTGAGCATCTCTGATAATCAAGCGTTTGGCCTTCATACAAAACGGTCTTACTTCACATTTCAAAGTTACTCCATTTATTGTATGGAGTTGCAGAGTCCAACAAAGATTCAGTAGATTCAGTAATCAGAGACTCAGACTTCAAGGTCAGAAAGGACCATCATTATCATCTAGTCTGATTTACAGCACATTGCAGGGTATAGAGTTTCACCCACCCAATCCTGTAATAGACTCATAGCCTTTGATTGCATTATGCAAGTTATCAAATCATAATCTAAAGACTTCAAGTTACAGAGAATCCACCATTTTATTGAAGTTGGCATACATCTTATACAAATTAGGTTAACACATATTTACAAGCTATATTCAACATAAACTAATGCATATTTTTACCATATTATCCCTACTTTTGTAAAATAAAGTAGTATTTAACTAGAATATTGTGAATTACAAACTACCAAAGTCACATAATGAAAGGAAATTTCCTTTATAGTCATTATTAATATTGTACATAATGAAACCAGTAACTGAAGAATTCTCCAGCGTACTCTGACATTTGACACAAATGATTTACTCTTTCAAAATACTGCATTTAAATTGGCTATGAGTTCATTTTTCTCTGCTGTTTTTCCAGAGCAGGAGCATGTTCTTTCATGCAATTTAAGAGCAGACAACACGTCTTCAACATTTTATGGTTTTTTAAATGAATAAGTCCAAAATTCCATTTCCTCCTAAGGCTGCATAACAAAACACTAAGAGAAGGGGATTTCCACTTTCTTTATATACCATGTTTCCCAGCTAGAAGTAGGGGTGTTCTTATCCATATGCAAAATATGCAGCTGGATAGGGCACCCAAAATTTTTGGGCACCACATGGGTTAAATGTCCACCCACCCGCCACCTCCAATCCCTGTTGTGTGGTTCTACTTCTTCTGGAGAGGAGCTAGTTAACTTAAAAGTGAAAAGCTTGCCTGACTTTGCCTGATCTATTAGCAGAACACTGAACCTGTGTTCAAGTGGTAATGAAGCCATTTAACAGGCATTTTCCAACCCGAGGTATATACTGTGTTAGTGTGGTAGTGGTGAACCAAAATGGAGTCAGACATGAGGAGATTTCAAAATGGAACCCATGTGATTGACAGAGTCAGTTGCCACCAAAAGACCCTATGCACTCAGCACTAAAGCTTTGAACATGGCACCAATTCTGTGCACCAGATACTGAAATCTGCACTGGGTACGAACTGTTTTCACATGTCACTCTGCATGGTGCACACAGCACTCCATCAAGTTTCCCGCCTTTGAACCTTTAAAACACCTGACCTGTGAGAGGCTTGGGTTGGCAGTTCCCTCATCCAACAAGGACAAGAGACACACTGGACCGGGATACCGTGGCGAAGGCTGGGATCATCTCCGCTTTCCAGACTTGCTCTTCTCCTGCTGCTGCCAGGGTGCTCTGATCCATGGCTGTGGTGCATGCCTAATTTTGTGAATCAGTAGCTACCTGTCCCGCTACATCGGACCTGAACGCTGCCAGTCCTGTTGGGCTTCAGCCTTGAACTGTGTCGCGAAAGTGCATGCTTCTCTAAAAGACTGAACTGTCCAAAATACCACCAGAGATGCCTCAGTGTTCCTTCCTCTTGGCTACCTGAGCCACGAGGTAGTAGGTCCTGAGCTCCGGTTCCAGATCATCGGACCTCTGAGCCAGTATAGTATCCAGCTGTTAATTCGTGGTTAAATCTGTTCTGTCTTCTTCATATATCAGTGGGAGCGGGGTTGGGATTGATTATTGTTGAATTATTTGTATTATTCTATCTGTTATGCTTTATAATATATTGATTAAATTTACTACCGTGTCTGTGATTATTAAGAGACTAAAATCTGCTGGTGATAGATACGGCAGGTTCTGGGGAGAACCCACTTCTGAACCAAAGGCATGATTCCATCTAATCAGATCAGGCCCTAAATTAACTCAGTTAGTGTGCCTTTGGCTAACAACTGTCAATTTCTGAATTTACTATGTTAGTCTACATGACCTGAGTTTAAAATTTGCTTTAAAAATATTTCATTAATGTGTTGTTGAAGATTAGGGTAGGGCCAGAAATTAGGGGTCCAGGGTGTGGGGGAAGGTCTGGGCTGGAGCAGGGGGTTGAGTGCAGAAGCGGATGAGGGCTCTGGCTGAAGGGTATGGTCTCTGGGGTGGGGCCGGGGATGAGGGCTTGGAATGTAGGAGGAGGCTGCAGGATAGGGCCAAGGTGTTCAGAATGCAGGATAGGGTTCAGGCAGGATGCAGGGCACAGGCTCTGGGAGAGAGTTTGGGTGCAGGACAGGGCTTTGGGCAGGGGTTGCGGTGCAGGAGGGAGCTCAGGGTGCTGGATCCAGGCAGCATTTACCTTGTGCAACTCCCTATGAATCCAAATGTCCTGTTCCTCCTAGGCAGAGGCACAGCTAGGTCGATCTGCACATTGCCTCTGCCCACAGGCATTGTCCCTGCAACTTACATTGGCCTTGGCTCCTGACCAACTGGTGCTGCAGATCCAGCACTCAGGGCAGGGCAGGGGCAGTGCATCAGGGCACAGTGCCTCCAAAGATGTTCCTGTAGCTATGTGCAGCAGGGACATATTGGAGCTTCCAGAGAGCCAAGGAGCTAAGTAGTGAGCCTGCTAGCTCCGTGCCATCCAGACTGTAAACTGGATTTTAAATGAAGATCAGAAATGCCAGTTTATAGAGCTTTCAGGTAGGTACAGGGCCAGATAACAAACTTTGACTGTACTTAGACTCTGTAGTGTTTTCATCAAATGGCAGGCAGTGTCTGTTTCATTCCATTCTCTCTCTTCATTTAGAAGTCAAAAGATTGATATTTTTTGCTAGCATTTGTTAATATATAAAAGTTTATATAATTGAAATAATACTCTGCCTATAATCCTTTGCCATTAAGAGTCCAGAAACAAATTCATAGTTATTCCACTGGATATTTGTCTTTTTTCCCTTGGCAAAATTAACAATTGGAACTATACACATTAGAGGAAATTATGAAGTCTTTTCCTCTGTTTATTATCCATTTTCAAATAGATTAATATTTTGTACCACTTTCTAGTAAACTCTTTTACTAGTCATTTCAATCCTCTGTTTAAAGCAACACATTTTAAATTCAATAATTAGAACAAGTGGAGTTATCTTGTATGTAAATTTTTTTTTTAAATTGAAGTTGGGTATATGGACATTGTCATAATAAAGGAATGCTATTTACAAGTATATTCTTTACATTCACCATATGGAAAAAGAACAGGCCAATCTTTTTTTTCCATCTTAATATTCTTGAGTTCTCCTAAGATTATAAATTATTTATGAAAACTACCGTATTAGCCAATTGAACCTAGTAAGTGCTCTCCCTATTTTCAAGTGATCTACTTTATTATTAATTTCTAAACTTTTTTTTTCATTTTTCCTTTATGCTCACTGGATTCAGAATCGAACTGCCGGGAAGAACCATCCAGAAGATAGCAACACTCATAAATTATAAATTAACTTGTAAATGTAGCAGATTCAGTATTGAAGAAAGTGAAAAAAATTAAGACCATTTTATGTAGCAATAGCTGGAAGCCATAAGAAGCCACAATCCAAGGAAGTGTTGCACGGCAAGTTCTGATCACAAGGTCAGATATATAAGTTGAAGCATTCCCCAATTGCAAACAGTGACTAGGAGATTCTTTTGCAAGCTGCAGGGGAATGATGCTTTGAAACGTGGCATGCTCCAGGTTCTCATTATTATCCTTATTTTATCAGGAAAGTAAGGCACAGAGAAATTAAGTTACTTGCTCAGTGGCCCCGGAAACCTGTAGCAGAACAGAAGAAAAAATCCATACCGGCTGATGGCTGGTATTGTGTTTTAGTCACAAAACCAGTTTAAGTTGAGGCCAATCATGTTGCCAAATTTGTAAAATTCTTGCTGAATCAAAGAAGGTGAAAGGTAGCAAAAAAGTTTTGGGGAATATTGAAAGGAAGTACAGAATGGACTCAAACCATATTTGGCTGAGTTAAAAGACTTTCTGATTTGCAGTTTTCAAAGCTCGTGGTGGGGATACAAAAATATTTTAGCAAGTGACCAAAATGTCAAGTGAGGGCAAATATACATTAGGGATGTGAACAGGTAACCAATTACCCAGTAAGCATCACCTGTTGTGGGAGATACTTATCGGGTAATGGTTAACCGTTACCCAGGAGCAGCCCCCTGCCGGTGGCTCTAAACTAGTCCTAAATGTTTAGTTTCCAATTTATGTGTTATCAATGATCTACAGCAAAAGAACAAACATGAAGGTATAAGTGAAATAACCGTTCCAAATATCCAAAGAACAAGCAGAACAGTAAAGCAGCTCTATCTGAGTAAACAACAGAAACACTCATTTTGGTTCTTCAGTATGTTGCATACAGCATTCACCATTGCAGAAATGGTTCTGATAACTGCTGATGCCACCCTAATCTTATTTTCACTTGGGCATCTATATTTTTTCTTGCAGCAACCCTCACCCAAGTGCCCCAGGAGCAGGGCTCAGGGCAACACTCACCCACCACAGGCCCCACACCCACCCCTGCTCCACCCCCACCACAGCCCCACTCCACTTCTTCCCATGAGCTCTGCCCCCTGCTCTGCCCCCACTCTGCCCTTTCCCACTCCTGCTCCATTCCCTTGCTCGGAGCCCCCTTCCCACAAGCTATGCAAGCCCGGGGATTACTGGGAGGTCTAGCACTGGGTTGTAGCCAGGGTCCCCCCCACTCACTCACCAAGGAGGTGGGAACTGAGGCAACCCAGCAACCTGCTCTGTTCTGCCCAGCCACCCTCTCCCCACCCACCACGATGGCAGGAAGTTGCCCTGGGGTCAAAGTTCTGGTTGCTCTAGCTGCCAATATCATGGGGGGGGGGCAACCCCTACTGCTGCTCATGGTAGGCCCTCCAGTAATCCCTAGGGCCACCCTGGGCCCCATCCATAGGATGGTTGAGGTGGCCACTGCAGGGTCTGGGGCAGCCACCCTGAACTGTCCTATGGACAGGGTGATTCTGCCAATAGGGCAGTCTTTCACAACTGGAACACACACACACACTGTTCCACACTGTGACTGAGCACAACAACTGACATTCATTTTTAAAGGAATTTGCATTTCCAGTACTGATGATAAATTATATAACAAGTTTAAGATCTGATCTTGAAAACTCAAGCATTTGAATGACTTTCTTCATGAGTTATTCCATAGACTTCAATGGGACTGCTCGCATGAGTTAAGTTGTTTGCGTCTTTCAGGGCTTGCAGGATCAGGGCCATAGGGTTTTTTTTATAACTGTTATGGAATATCATCATGATAATACCTGATATGGAATTTCTAATATTATGAAATGGCCAATACATGTGTATTAAATTACCACCCTAACTCCTAGTACAGTCAGCATATATTATTAGTACGCAAGAGCACATGTGCCTTCATGTGTGTGTGTGTGTGTGTGTGTGTGTGTGTATAGACACATCCAATCTATAAATTAATGTCTATTAAGTTAAAGTGTAGGGATGCTATTTTTAAAAAATAAAAGAAAGTCAAAAAGAGATCTAATGCAATCATGTTCACTCAAGATTAGAAAAGGAGGAATATAAATATTTTTAATCACATTAGAAAACTTTTTTTCATGCATTATTGTAACTTAATCCATTACCTCACTTATTTAGCACTTAACTATTTCATTCTTTATCAGGAAAAGGGACAATCACAAACTGCCCTGGAAAGAAATAGTTGGCAAATTAATAAGATATGGAACAATTCTACCATTTGGAAGAACTCTAATAAATAAGTTGATAAATATTTTCTTTCACATGCCATGTCTGTTATTAATTTTGTGTAATGAGAGTTGTTTCTTGAGCCTCAAATATTAACACAAATCAGTAGATATTAACTCACAAATTCATTTCTATTTATTTATTCAAAATGGAGTAATGTGGACACCATCTTGTTATAGTCTTATACATTACTCAAAAAGGCTTCCCCTACCCCCAGGCAACAGGCTCCTGGCCTGACTGGCACCTTCACATGCCTGTTTGTTTCTGGGCGATGCTCCCCTGGGACATCCATGCCCCTTCAGGAAAGTGCCCACTGTCAAGACAACAGATGGCCTTGCTCAAAGCACATTGCCATCGTCTGAACCGTCCCCTTCAGTGTTGGCTCAGATATTAGGGCTAGGCTTCATGCACAGTGTCTCCTGGGATGACTGCCCTTGGAACTTTTCTTCACAGCTGGGTCAGCTGTGAGCGTGGTGCATCCTCCATCTCCCACACCCACTCCATACTCCTGTCTCTGCAGGATCTGCCAGAGGAAATTCACCCAGGAAGACCTGCTGTGGGAGCAGAAGACCTGCCTCCAGTCCCTCATTCGGGGGGCTCTACAACGAGCACCAGGAGCAGGCCACTGACCAAGAGGAGTGCTGGGCTGCCCGAGAGCAGTGGAAGGCCATTTGGGACCAGCTATCGAGTTCTCACCTTGCTGATGGAGTGAATGGTCTCGTGCATGGAGCAGGCCACCAGCCACCTCCCCACCCTCATCCCTGTGGCTTCCCCCTCCTAACACCCTCCCAGAGGCTGCTGGGGCCCCCAAACACGGGGCAGTGCAACCTCGAGTTCAGCCAAAGCCTCCTGACCACCCGGAGACAGGCGACAGTCCCGGCCCCATCCCTGAGTCTCCTTTCTTTCTTCCCCATTCCATGTTCTTGCTCCAGTCCCTCCCCTGTTTTATATCCCCCAGATAAAGACACTTGTTTGTTAACCAAAAGAAGTTTTTTTATTTGCTCTACAGGGGAGGGGGAAGGTGGGAAGGTAAGGCAGGGGAAGGGAGACATAGGAGATGAAAGGCACACAGGGGCAATGCAGGGACCCTTGGTGGAGAGGCCCTGGGGAAAGTCTCACAGGTGGCATTGGTTCAAACTCTCCCTCAAGGCCTCCCAGAGCTCATCTAGACTACAGGTAACAGTCGAAAGAAGATATGCAAATTCTGCAGGAATTTGCATATCTTCTTCCAATCGCACTTTCAAAAGCAGAGCTTTCAAAAGTGAAAGTAATTAAGACGCGGCTTTTTCGGCCAACCCCCCCACTTTGTCAAAAAGCCATGTAAACCTTCTTTTTTGAGGAAAAGCAGCTTTTCGATGAAGGGCGTGGTTTCCTGAAAAACCCGCGTCTTAATTACTTTCACTTTCAAAAGCTCCGCTTTCAAAAGTGCAATCTGAAGAAGATATGCAAATTCCCGAGGAATTTGCATATTCTCTTTCGACCATTCTGCATAATCCAGATATGCCCCCAGATGAGCACTGCCCCTTGATGTGCTCATCGAATTGCACTGGCATCCAACTGCTCAGAAGCCCTGGCCAGTTGTTCAACCTCTGCCCCCCACCCTGGCAGGAAAGTCTCCCCCTTGCTCTCACAAAGGTTGTGGAGAACACAGCAGTCTGCCACCATGAAGGGGGTGTTTTGTTTGCTGAGGTCCAGGCAGGTGAGGAGACCCCTGAACCTCCCCTTTCAAGCAGCCAAATTCACACACCACAATTATGCAGCACTTCCTGAGCCTGGTGTTGAAGTTCTACTTGGTGGGGTCTGGGCTGCCTATGTAGGGCTTCATCAGCCAGGGGATGCACATGTCCATGTCCACCTCCCTTTGATGGCGTGATCAGGAAAAAAGTGCCAGCGTGCATCTTCTGGAAGAACCATCATGCACCTTCCCTGACCACCTGACACTGGCATCTGTGAACTGGTCCTTGTGGTCCAACAGAGCCAGCAGCACCATCAAAAAGTACCCCTTCCTGTTTATATAGTCTAAGGCATGGTGGTCGGGGCCAGGATGGGGATATGAGTGCTATCTATTGTTCCCCTGCCCCTGGGGAAGCCCATGGTGGCAAAGCCATCCACAACGGTGTCAACGTTGCTCAGAGTGACGACCCTCCACAGCAGCACATTGTTGATGGCCTTGGCTACCTGCAGGAGCACAGCCCCGACTATGGATTTCCCCAGGCCAAACTGGTTCCCAGTGGAGTTCGATGGCAATGTGCTTCTGCAGGGGGATGGTGGGTCACAATTGGGTGCCCTGTTGCCTGAAGACAGGGGCGAGCCATTCATAGAATTTCAGGAAGATGTCCTTCTGCATGTGGAAGTTCTCAAGCCACTGCTGGCTGTCCCATCGCTGCAGGATGGTGCAGTGTTATACTTAAAAGAAGCACACAGGACCTTTTTCAGGGGCATATGGCAACACGCCGCATTTATTGATAACATAACAAAGTAGCGTATGCATTTACACACACACACACACACACACACACACACACACACATCCTGCTGATGGAATAGTTACCAATCTGTTGCTCAGCCCAACCTATTGGCCAGATAGGCCGGGTGCGAGGAAGGAGCCAGGTTCTTGTCAGTCCGGACTGATGCTCCACTTGGCAGGACAGGAACCCGAAGAACCATACAAGACACTCCATCCTTTATATGATTTTCCTTCTATACATTTTGCCTTGTTAAGCCTTAATCAGTCACTTAGCATCACAATCAATCTTCCTATGACATATGCTTATCGGGAACAGGTTGTTCTCACAGTCATTTGATATCCATATGCTGACGACCCCTTGGGGGTGTTATCTTCCGGCGAAAGTTGTTGTTGGTTCCCTATCAAGGGGTGCTTGCCACTAATTTCAGGGTTCATCAATCTGCCTCGGTCCAGTTTGCATCTTCAGTGTGCTTTCACTTAGTTGATAATTATTTGGTGCTTCTGAGTCTCCGGCCCCTCCTCTGACCATGTAGGCATGCAGTGGCCTTCACACTTGTCTCTCCTAAAATATTCTCCCTCTCATTCACACAAACAATACATTTACAGAATTGCAGTGTGAAACAAAGGGGTACCTCTAGTGACTTTAACAAAGTTACAAAGTCTTTCAACATTAAACTTCTTTCTATCCATTACAAGGCCTTACCTAATATTAACATCACTATGCATTACAATATTCCATCCCTTCACTTTAACATCAGAACATGGTAACATCAAACAGAGCTGGAGCTAAGTTAACAAAGCTGCCTGGCCTGTCTAAGACCTACATCTTAATCCAAACCTTTTGCTCTAACATTCATTCATTATAACTAACTGACTTATTAGTTAGAAAATTCCAAGGCTACAGTAGCAGTGGCAAGTGAAATGCAGTCATAGCGAGGAGCCCCTGAAAGCACGTGTCTTAGGTTGCCTGATCAAGAAGCCACAGGAAGTATCTGCCCTCCTGGTACCCTTCTGTGATGGGGCCCTGCAGCCCCGCACTATAGCCCCTGCCGCGAGCGCCCTGTTTACGGCGCAGGGGGCAAGGTACCGGCATTGTGCTGGGTGTTCGCGGGTTGCGGAATGCCTGGCGGCCCCAGGCGCAACAGCCAGAATGCGGCCCAGACGCAGCAGGGTAGGCGGAGCCCCATACGTGACGTCATGGCAACATCACGCCAGGCACCGGGAGCAGCAGGGGATTTAAACGCCGCCCGGTGCTGGGTTGAGGGGGCGGTGTGTGTGGGCGGGTGTGTGTGCGTGTGGGTGTTCAGGCGCGTGCCAGCGGGGCTCCCGTGGAGCAATGGGGCCCCAAACCCAGAGGCACAACAGGGAGGCTGAGTCACTGCAGGTCCAGGTAGGCTCTGAGCAGGGGCGGCAGGACCCACAGGGGAAAGAAAGCAGCCCAGGGCAGGGCAGCATTGATGCCTGTGGGCTGACGAGTTTCAGCAGGGACCCCCGTCAGCCGGACTTGACTGCTGGAAGTCCACGTCCTTAGGGACCTGAGCTGGGGCCCGTGAATGAGGGTGGGCCCGGGCCCCCCCTCCCCCTCGGAGGAGGGAGTATCTGGCGATTTGAGAGGGGGTTAGTGCACTCCCCCCCCCACACCCCAGCTTCGGGAGGAGAGCCGACACAGTTAAAAACATAAACGGACTAGCTAGAGAAGCGATTCTAGGACGAGACTACAGGTGAGGTGAAGGGACGTTCGAGACATTCAAGAGGGGCAGGGTAAAGATAATACGGAGGCCGGGCATGGCCGGTCACACCTTCCCACAGTGCTTCGGGGGCTCTAAGTCCAAGGCAGGCTCCAATTAGTGTGGACGCGCTATTTCAAAATAATTCTGAGCTATTTTGATTTCCCCCCCCCCCCCGTGGTGTGGACGCACTATTTCAATTTTGTTATTTAAGGAATTACTATTTCAATTTTACGTACTTTGAAATTATTTCCTAGTGTAGACATGCCCTTAGTTGCATTCCCGTGTTATCGCAACTGATTAATTCAGGTTTCTCAAGGTTCTCAGGATGTCAAAACCTAAACTAAACATATTACTAACATTTCTTTTTCTGGAGCTACATGTGATTTGATATGAGCTACTGATTTTCAGCATAAACCTTTAAAACAAAATAGCATCTAGATTGGGGTGGGGAACCTCTGGGCTTCTGGCTGTATCCAGCCCCCTGGTTAATTTCATCAAGCCTGCAGTAAGTCTTCATGCCACGGGCCAGAAGCCCTGAGTCTTAGTTCCCACCTGGCACCAGGCTGGAGAGGAAGCAGTGGCTCATGGCAATCAGAGAAGCTCCGCATACTGTCCTCGCCCCCCGGCACTGCCCCTACAGCTCCCATTGTCCTGGAACTATGGCCAATGGGAACTGCAGAGGTGGTGTCTGCAGTTGAGGGCAGCATTCACAGCCAGCTGCCCCTTCCCCCCACCCCCCAGAGGCTGCAGGGATGTGCCAGCCACTTCCGGAGGTGGTGCAGGGCCAGAGCAGGCAGGGAGTCTGCCTTAGTCCTGCTGCATCATTGTAACGGGGGTCTGTACCTTTCAATAAACAGTTGGATATAACTCCCCAAGGAAATCAGAGCAAACATATACCCAGGCCGGACTAAGGGGTGGGCTAGCCGGGCAGCTGCCCAGGGCTCCAACCTATGGGGGGGCGCCCAGCTCCCGGCGGGCTGCAGTGGCCGCCTGGGGCAGGGGCCGTGTTAACCCCCATAGCACCGGCCAGCAGTGCCCTTCCCCCTGCGGCCACAGGGCCCTGCACGGCCAGGCGCAGCCCTCCCCGGGTGACCCCGGGCTGCGCGCCATCGGTGGTGGCTGGGCTGACTGGGCAGCGCATGCACCGTGCGTCCGCCCACACGTCCCAGGGGCAGGCCCACGCATGTGTCGTGCACCTGGGGGTGGGCCCGCGCATGCGCCATGCGCCCAGGAGGCAGGGCTGTGTGCCCCGGGGGCAGCGCCGTGTGTCTGGGGCCCAGGGCGCCAAAATGGCTCGGGCCGGCCCTGCATATACCAAAGATCTCTGGAGCATGCAAAGCAGGAAGCTTCACCTCTATACAGATCTCCTCATTTTTCCCTTTGAACAGAGGGGACCACAGCAGCTGTTGAGCCTACTCTAGTCCTAAGAATTCAATACTGACCATGGGGCAGCTTTATTCCCACTCCACGGCCTGGAGGAAAAAGTAAGGTTTTTCTCCCCTGCCACTTTTGTCCCACTGAGTTCCACTAGCACTCAGATGAGTTATTCAGAACAAGCACAGAATTTTGGCCTCTGTACCTCTTAGCAGCAGCAAGGATGAGAACAACTGCAGTTGGTTACAGTTGCAAGGAATGCAAGATATTTAAAAAGAGAAATTAATATCCTGCAAGAAGTGCAAAATTCACCCATCCTCTGCACTAATTTCTCATGGTAGCAGGTATTTATAAAAACTCCACAAAGACAAGATGATGCATATATTATGTATTAGGCCCAATATGAAAAAGGTCAGTTTATATTATCAAAAATTCAGCCCTTCTGGAGGAAAAGTATATATTTAATCACAAAATGTTTAGGATTTGTAATGAAAATATATACAAAATAGTATCTCTACGACCCTTAGCTGGTAGAAAGATCCCACATGGACGCTTCAGAATATGGTATTACAGTAGTGATATAGCACTCTTCCCTCTGAATCAGTATAGAACCAATGCTTCTGAAAAACACTGGGAGTGGCGGGGGGGAGTGGGGGACGGAGGTAGGATATGCTGCTGGAGGTACCATTATTTGGATGGTATGTAAAACAAGTGAAGCCCATTTGTGGTCAGACAAGGTAGAGCTGGTGGTAAATTTCCATCATAGTTGCACTTTGATGAAAATCAGAAGTTTTTCATAAACACTTGTATTTAAAATCTTTTCCCAACCATCTCTAAAGATATAGGGCCAGATTGTAACTCTGGTGGCCTACTTAAATTCTAGCTTGCTTAAGTACATTATGCTTAACTAAAAGTGTCTTTGTGGTTTTAAATGGATACGGTATTGCTTTCACATCCGTAGCTGTTTTGTAGTGTTTCTGTGAGCTGTTGATCAGTTGCCAAGTTTTCCTCAGAGGCAGACGAATTACAGCACAGGTGTAAGGATCATACATGTAAATTGTATATTAGTTCATACTGCACTTTTGGATCCTTAAAGATGTGACAGCGCATCGGGGACCCCCAACCCTGCATCCCCATCTGAAGCAAGATGTGACTCCACAGGCCCGTAGAATAGAGAGGGTTTATTGCTTTTCAGAGATACAGCACAGCATATGCTTGATGTAGGCATAGGAGGATAGGCCGACAGCCCTAGTTCCCTTGTGGGGAAGGGGTTCACAGGCTCCTGAAGCCCCTATACTGGTTTTAATCTGCTTCCTTCATGCTTCCCCACGCTCAGACTGCCCCTTCTCAAAACCACAGAACCCTCATCCCCCCAGGTAGTCACACCCCTTCCTTTGTTTAAACCCCTTCCCCTGGCTAAGTAAGAAATTGCTAGTCATGGTCTAAGTGCACAGCCCTCAGGGACCCACCCCCGCACCAGGCAGTGCTTACAGACACTGGCCAGTAGGGGTCACCCACAGCACAACACAACAATCAGTGAATGCCCAACCAGAGTGGACCCAGGGCCACAAGAGTGTACAGCATACCCCACTATGTCACAGTGCCATGTGTAAAATTTTTAGAAAAAGCTATCACACATGAAGTATGTATTTTTAACTGTATTCTATGCTCATGCCTAGCTTCAGAGAGGGTTGAAGACAATCTGTGCTTTAATGCTTTGTGGCTTTGGCTGCAAATACCAGACAAACACAGGACCAATGTTACATTGTTTTAAAAACAATATTTATAGAAAAATGATGGAGAATGGAGAATTGTTTATCCTTGAAATTCTTAGCTGTTTTTCCAATTTGATTAAACCAGGAGTGTTCTTCTATCATTAAGCATTTTGGCATGGTTAAAAACAGTGTGCAAAATGCCTTATGAATTCATAGTCTGTAAATATTTTAAACAACTAGAATACATGTTAAATATTTGTACGCCAATTATTTCCCAATACAACTCCCATTGAATTTAGGGGAAAGACTCCTACTAATTTTCAATGGGAGGTAAATTCTGATCCTTTGTCCTTAGTATGGGGCCAATTCTACAGGATCCCCTTCTGAGGTGGAGTCAATTCAACTCTCAATTCCACCCCAGGCTTGATGACCAGTCTCTTTCACCTGGGAAGAGATCCATCCTGTAAGAAGTGATGATGGCATGAGCAAGGGTGGCATAAGATATGAAAATCATCATGAGAGCACCAAAAGAGGGATAGGGACTGCCCCATACAGGCAAAAAAAAAAATACAATCCAATAAAAATAATACTCATCACATCTTTTCTTTATAAACACTAACATCCCCAGGTGGCAGGTAAATAAATATTTTTATTATCTCCATTTTAAAGGGGGTAGGAAAAAGAGTGGTTAAAACAAGCATTTTCAAAAGTGGGCTGATTTTTGGGTGCCAAACTTGAGACATCTTGGCCTTATAGGCGGAGCACCTACAACTTCCAATGTACTCGGTGAGAGCTGTGGGTGTGCAACACCTCTGACAAATAAAACCCAAAGTTGTCGGAAATTGAGGCTCCCAAAACAAGAAGCCAATTTTGAAAATGTCTCAGTATGCGATACAACCCAGAATTATGGAAGAAATCATGATCAGATCGGGGAGGAGAGTGCAAACACTTATTTCTCAATCCATTTGTCTGTACCAGTTGCTTTCATATTAATTATTCATTCCTATGGTTTATTGTACAAATTATGGGAGATACCTATGGCATAGTATGAACACGTCTTGTACACTGATTTACTAGGGCTTTTCTTACAATAAAATATTGTAAAAATCAACTCAGTGGAAACTTCATCTGAAAATTTCCACCTAATTTTTCCTACTTCCAGCTGGCAATTGGTTTTTAGAACAGAGCAGCAGGTCTATTGGGAGGCCTGGTCCTCCACCTGAATTCCAAGGAGATCATATGAAGTATTCTAAGTCCTTTTGAATTTACTACTAGGGGAGTTAAAAGTTGGTTGACATTTAAAAATAAAATCTGAATAGCCATAAGAACTTAAGAATGGCCATCCTGGGTCAGATCAAAGGTCCATCTAGCCCAGTATCCATCTTCCAACAGTGGCCAATGGCAGATACCCCATAGAGAGCAAACAGAACAGGGAATATTCAAGTGATCAATCTCCTGTCATCCATTTCCATCTTCTGACAAACAGAGGATAGGGACACCATTCCTACCCATCCTGGTTAATAGTGATTGATGGACTTAACCTCAGTGAATTTATCTAGGTCTTTCTTGAACCCTGATAAAGTCCTGGTCTTTACAACTTCCTCTAGCAATGAGTTCTACAGGTTGACTGTGCGCTCCGTGAAGAAAAACTTCCTTTTGTTTGTTTTAAACCTGCTACCTATTAATTTCATTTGGTGACCTCTCGTTCTTATGTTATGGGAACTAGTAAATAACTTTTTCTTATTCACTTTTTCCTCACCAGTCATGATTTTATAGACGTCTACCATATCCCCCTTAGTCTCCTCTTTTCTGAGCTGCAAAGTTCCAGTCTTTTTAATCTCTCTTCATGTGGGACCCATTCCAAACCCCTAATCATTTTTGTTGCCCTTTTCTGGAACCTTTTCGAATGCCAACCTATCTTTTTTGAGAGGAGGTGACCACATAGGTACGCAGTATTCAAGATGTGGGTGTACCATGGTTTTATATAGAAACAATAAGATGTTCTCTATCTTATTCTCTATCCCTTTTTTAATGATTCCTAACATTCTGTTACCTTTTTAGACTGCCGCTGCACACTGAGTGGATGTTTTCAGAGAACTATCCACAATGACTCCAAGAGCTCTCTCTTGAGTAGTTGTAGCTAAATTAGTCCTCATCATAGAATCATAGAATACTAGAACTGGAAGGAACCTCGAGAGGTCATCGAGTCCAGTCCCCTGCCCTCATGGCAGGACCTAGTACTGTCTAGACCATCCCTAACAGACATTTATCTAACCTACTCTTAAATATCTCCAGAGATGGAGATTCCACAACCTCCCTAGGCAATTTATTCCAGTGTTTAACCACCCTGAGAGTTAGGAACTTTTTCCTAATGTCCAGCCTAAACCTCCCTTGCTGCAGTTTAAGTCCATTGCTTCTTGTTCTATCCTCAGAGGCCAGGAATTACAATTTTTCTCCCTCCTCCTTGTGACACCCTTTTAGACAACTGAAAACCGCTATCATGTCCCCTCTCAATCTTCTCTTTTCCAAACTAAACAAGCCCAATTCTTTCAGTCTTCCTTCATAGGTCATGTTCTTAGACCTTTAATCATTCTTGTTGCTCTTCTCTGGACCTTCTCAAATTTCTCCATATCTTTTTTGAAATGTGGTGCCCAGAACTGGATACAATACTCCAACTGAGGCCTAATCAGCGCAGAATAGAGCGGAAGAATGACTTCTCGTGTCTTGCTCACAACACACCTGTTAATGCATCCTAGAATCATGTTGGCTTTTTTTGCAACAGCGTCACACTGTTGACTCATATTTAGCTTGCGGTCCACTATAACCCCTAGATCCCTTTCTGCCGTACACCTTCTTAGACAGTCGCTTCCCATTCTGTATGTGTGAAACTGATTGTTCCTTCCTAAGTGGAGCACTTTGCATTTGTCCTTATTAAACTTCATCCTGTTTACCCCAGACCATTTCTCCAATTTGTCCAGATCATTTTGAATTATGACCCTGTCCTCCAAAGCAGTTGCAATCTCTCTGAGCATACTCTCTATGCTGATATTTAAATAGTTGATGAAGATATTGAACAGAACCGGTCCCAAAACAGACCCCTGCGCAACCCCACTTGTTCACAGCAGAATTGTGAACCGTTAATAACTACTCTCTGAGAATGGTTATCGAGCCAGTTATGCACCCACCTCGTAGTAGCCTCATTTAAGTTGTATTTGCCTATTTTCTTGATAAGAATATCATGCAAGACCATATCAAATGCCTTACTAAGTCTAGGTATACCATGTCCACCACATCTCCCTTATCTATAAGACTCGTTATCCTATCAAAGAAAGCTATCAGATTAGTTTGACATGATTTGTTCTTTACAAATCCATGCTGGCTGTCCCCTATCACCTTATTATCTTCCAAGTGTTTGCAGACGATTTCCTTAATTACTTGCTCCATTATCTTTCCTGGCACAGAAGTTAAACTGACTGGTCTGTAGTTTCCTGGGTTGTTCTTATTTCCCTTTTTATATTATATGTATAATTGGGATTATTTTTTCCAATGTGCATTACTTTACATTTATCAACATTAAATTTCATTTTCCATTTTGTTGTCCAATCACTTGGTTTTGTGAGATCTTTTTGAAGCTCTTCACAGTCTGCTTTGGTCTTAACTATCTTGAGCAGTTTAGTATCATCTGCAAATTTTTCCACCTCACTGTTTATCCCTTTCTCCAGATCATTTGTAAATAGAATTGAATAGGATTGGTCCCAGTGCGGACCCTTGGGGAACACCACCAGTTACCTCTCTCCATTCTGAAAATTTATCATTTATTCCTACCCTTTGTTTCCTGTCCTTTAACCCTCTTATCCCATGAGAACTTACTTTACCTAAGAGCCTTTGGTGAGGGACCTTGTCAAAGGCTTTCTGGAAATCTAAGTACACTATATTCACTGGATCCCCCTTGTCCACGTGTTTGTTGACCCCCTCAAAGAACTCTAGTAGATTAATAAGGCATGATTTCCCTTTATAGAAACCATGTTGACTTTTCCCCAACAAATTATGTTCATCTATGTACCTGACAATTTTATTCTTTACTATAGTTTCAACTAATTTGCCCAGTACTGATCTTAGACTTAGTGGCCTGTAATTGCCAGGATCACCTTTAGAACCCTTTTTAAATTTTGGCATCACATTAGCTATCTTCCAGTCCTTAGGGACAGAAGCTGATTTAAAGGACAGGTTACAAACCACAGTTAATAGTTCCACAATTTCACATTTTAGTTCTTTCAGAACTCTTGGGTGAATGCCATGTGGTCCCGGTGACTTGTTACTGTTAAGTTTATCAATTTGTTACAACTAAGATGCCAATTGAGTGCTGCTTATAGATGAGAAATAGATGCAGGAGTGCCCCACCTTTACATTTACTGTAATTATTATTGCTGTGGCCTATTTTGAATGCAAAAATCCTTCCTGCATGACTTATTTTTACCTCCCAAGTGATAAAAATATCTTTATTCTTCTGGAACAAGAGTTCTATTGGTTTCTAACGTAAACTATGCAGAGGACTAAATGTATTTGATAGGTTGTAATTTTGAAGAGATAAGCTCTACCGCTGCCATTTTCATTAGATGTAAGACGCAGCTGGCACAGAGCCAGATTATGCTCAGTTGCCACAACTATCTTACCTCTCTGAATAATGAGTTTTGAAGAGGCTGCATCCAGCTTTTATTTCTACAGTTAATAGACTAGTTATCATAAATAAGAGATGACAGCAGTGGAGTTAAGAATGTTCTATTCCTTCCAAATCTAATATCCATGTCAAATGTGTCTGGCATACAGAGTTACACTAAAAGCAGCCTGAAGTCATCATAATTTTTCCTTACAGTTGAACTGCAGATAACAGGTGATTTCTACAAGGTCACCTGCATTTAAAAAGATTTCATTTTCCTTTCTGTTCATTTAAGAGTGCTAAAAATAAACTTTAAAATCTTAGACCAGATTAAAACATTGTTCCTAATTTATTAATAAAAAGCCATAATGACACAGTCTTAACACACACACACAATTAGAAATCTCTAATGAAAGGAGTTAATGTGCCTGCAGCGATGCTTTTTAAACAATATTTACATTTATTGCTCTGCTCTCGGCATCCTAGTAGATTCAAAATGGTTCCCTTCAGTAAAGAGGGATGGTATAATATTAAAGGTTGCAAAAGGGAATATAATTAAAAGTGACAAATATCAGTATACTACTGATGAAAGCATGTTCCCTGCTTCCCAGATTGGGGAGTATCTATGAAAAAGTAATATGTAAATAAATATATACTCATGGGAATTCTGCCACTAATTTCAAAGATGAGTAGGACAGACATTTTTCAGAATCAGATCAATAACTATCACAATCAATACCAGGTTAATATTCCAGGTTTATATACTATAATGGTGCCAATGGCATCATGGCACCAGGACCACACTCAGAAGGTGCCTAGTACCTGGACTGTGGTCCCACCCCCTGACCCATCAGGCTCTGCCCCTGCTTGGCCTCTTCCATCTGAGGCCCTGCCTGACACTTGCTTCTGTTTATCCACACCCCTCCATCTGAAACTAGGATATTGAGCGTGAAAGAGCAACACATTAGATATCATGGACAGCCAGTTCCATAAAGGGAGGAGGCCTTAGTCCAAAATAAGTAGCAATGCTGCCTAAAACAAAGATCCCCTTTTGTGAAAAATTGACATATATACATTGGAGTATCATGGGGAAGCATGTTGATAGGGGTGGGTAAAGGGAGGTTAGTGGTGAAATTGGAAGAAAAGGGGCTGTTTCTTTTTGTTTCCTTATCCTCAGAATGAAAAAACCTGGGTCATGTTTCACTAAAGGGCAGTGTGGGAGGAAACAGTATTTATTGCTCTGTGACCCCTTTACCATTCTCTTTTAGTCTCTGTCTTATGAATCTAGCTTTCACCTATCATTTCTCTGTCTACCTACTGCATATGCTACCAGTTCACCAACACATCATTCACTAGCTGACTTCATTTCCCCCTTTTTTAATCCTACCAGTCTGACTCATTCTTGGTTCAGAACCTTCCCAAGTGCCCTCAGTTCCCAATTCAACCCAATTTTCCCTCTTCCCTCCTTTGCCCTTCCATCTATGTTTAAGTGAGCTCATTAGCTCATTGGACTCCCTACAAATGCAAGCAATTCCCTCTCAGCTCCTGAACCCAATGAGATTACTACATTCCCTCCTACGCTAACTCTACCCAGTACTTTGTGTGTTCTCAACAGCCAGGACACTGGGTTCCAAAAAGAATTGTAAACAGCACCCTGTGTCACAATAACCTATAACAACCAATGCTGGAGAAAACAAGTCAAGTTTTTTCAAGAGTGAATATTAAAAACCAGGTGCAGAAAATGAGCAGAGAAACTGAATTATTTTAAACAAAAACAGATCTGATATAATTCAAGGATTATGCTTGGTAACAGAAAATGTGAAACCAGAAATTAATGAACCTAAACTGGTGCGTCAGGTTTAATTGGTCGACATCATAATGAGGAGATGGCTGATGCTACCCATTTTTTCAATTTTCCTTAAAGAAAGAGACTCAATGTAGCGAGGACAGAAGAACAGATGTAGGTTATTGAAGCAAAGTGCACCATCATAGCTGCCACCCCCACCATCTCCTGGGACCCTGGGCCTTTGTCATCCTAATTCTGAAAGATGTTCTAATCAAATTAGGCCAGAGAGAGTGTTAGGAATGCTGGTGGGCCAGTCTCTATTCCACCAATCACAGAATCCATTTAGCTGTAATCAGTGTCTGTAAATTTATTTTCTAAGTTCTGATCTAATTTGAGGTTGCCAAGATAGCTAATTAACTAGACTGTAAGGAACTAATTCATTAGATAATAGATTAGATGATACATTATATATGACCCATTTTACAGCAATTTGTACATGTATCTCAGGCTATATATATTGCACTTAGTTTCAAAGAAAAACGTTGTGCGCAATCTAGGTAGGGGGTAGCAAAATTGCTAAAAATATGGAATCAATAAAAGTAATGCTTTAGTTAAAAATATAAGACAGGATACTATATTTGATAAACTACACTTTGTTTACATCTTACAATGTCTCTGTTTAACAAGGGATCATCTTTTAAAATAAAGTCAGTTCGGAATGCAGCATCTCACGTTGATCATCTTTTTTCTTTTTCCAATGAGCAATAACCCACTTTTGGAGTCCAAGTTTTTTGACACCTGTGAAGTCAAGAGAGGTAAATATATAGATGTGCACAACATTCAAATTAAGTCATAAATGAATGCTTTCATTCATTGGAAGTGTGATAACATGTTTAAAACCACAGGGCATCTTAAGAAACCACTGAGTGATATATGGTTAGGAATTTTGGAATGGAAAGCTATTTTAAAGATAAACATAATTCTTAAGGGAAACGTTAGGTTTTTCCTCAACGAGCTAAGTGTTAAAATATAATTTGACCCTTCTAGGGCTGGCCTTACCATGAGGCGAACTGAGGCGGCTGCCTCAGGTGCCAGACTGTGGGGGGGCGCCACTAGGACCCAGAGTGTAGAAAATTGTGTCTGCTGCTGGTGCATATGTATTCTCTCTGCTCTAGATGCACAGAACAGCTGTCATGAGTGAAAGAAGAAAACGTCCTCTGGGGCAGCATTCAGAAAAAGAAAGCAAGCAAAGGAAGCTTTTCTATCTAAGCAGGAAGGAGCTCTCCTGAGATACATAGACACAAATGTTCACGGTGAGCCTTCCAGCCCCAGTGAGGATGTGAGTGGTAGGGAGATGCCTGATCTTCCAGTTAGTCAGAGTGCAGGTGACCTGGCAGCTACTGCAGCATCGACATCTCCATCTCAAATGGATGTAACCATGCACATTCCTGAAGAAAAGTATAGATCAGAGAAGAGTGTGGTGGAGGCACAAGAAACAGCTGCTGCTGAGTTTAGTTCCTTAAGTTTAGATGATCCAGCACTGTGGACCCACTTGAGCAGTAGCCTGAGGGACTTCCTTGTACTGCATGGGCCACAGCAAGTGAAAAACTTCATGTTCCCCAAAGACAATGAAAATAGAAGTTTCCATCCAACACATTACTTGCGTGAAATCCCCAATGGTGACAAAGAGGAGAGGCCATGGCTTATGTACTCAAAAACCCAGAATGCTGCATACTGTTTTTGTTGCAAACTCTTCTAGTCTAATGTTCCAACAACATTGGGTTCGACAGAAACAAAGGACTGGAAAAATCTGGCTAGAAATCTGGCATGCCATGAGAAGGCAGCAAATCACCAGAGAGCATTCCATAGGTGGAAAGAGCTTGAGATGAGACTAAGGTTAAAGGCCACCATAGATGATCAGCATAAAGAGAAGACTGCATCAGAGTCTCTTTACTGGCAAAATGTTCTGAAAAGGTTCATTGCCATTGTGAGAATGCTTGCTACCCAAAACCTACCACTGTGTGGCACTTCAGATCATCTGTATGTGCCAAACAATGGAAACAATGGCTGAGTTTGATGCTGTACTCCAGGAGCATCTAAGAAGAGTCACCACCCAAGTCACCACCCAAGAAATGTACACACACCACTATCTTGAAAAAACAATTCAAAATGAGATCAAACAGTTACTGGCAACAAAAGTCAAACAGAAGATTGTGGCAGATCTGAAGTCAGCAAGATATTACTTTGTTATTCTGGACTGCACACCTGACATCAGCCATATGGAACAAATGACTTTAATGGTGCGTTTTGTAACAACAACAGAACTCAGTGAAAATGTCCCTGCAATGATGACTGTGAGAGAGCATTTTCTGGAATTTATTGACATTGATGATACTACAGGAGCTGCTGTAGTGGTCAATTGCGGAAGAACTTTGTACATGCTAGTTTAGGGGTAGTGAGGCCTGCATTTCCCCCCCCCCCCTTTTCCCTTCATCTGATGAGCCAAAAGCAAGTCTTTGGGAACATACGCCACTTAAGATAAGCATTGTTGCCAGTATAGCAGGAACAAGTATAAAGATAAGGGTAAAGGGCAAGAACGCATAAAAAATTCTGTTTACCCTAACGTACTGATCACGTAAACAGGGCCAAAGAACAAGTAGATCCAGAACAGAACCAGACTGATAACTAACAGCTAAGCTCTACATCAGCACGTAATGAGTAACCCCTGGAAATTTCCAAACTACCAAACAAGGCAGGAAAACTGTATTTAAGGCTGCCTCAGAGTCTAGCAAATCGGACCTCACTGATGGGCTTTGGGTACCGGCGCCTCGGAAGCTGAGACAACCTCCCACTTTGTCCACAGCCTACCCGAGATTCCAGGCTTGCAGGAAAGGACGTAAGATATGCCGCTTCTTTGTTATGTTGTTCTTCCAGTTATGGGGCACAGCTGTTAGCTGTCAGGAAATAAACTACTTGTGTTTGACAGATGCCCGTGTGGCGTATTTTGTACTTTGAGAGCCCAGTGTTGGACCTTAGACTTACTCTGGCCGGCTACAGCTGGTATGACAAATGTGCTTCTTAAAAAGCTGGAAGATACGGGAATTGCGATAGCTGACGTGAGAGGTCAGGGCTACAATAATGGTGCTAACATGAGAGGAAAGAACAGAGGAGTGCAGACATGGATCTGAGAGTTAAACCCTCGAGTTTTTTTTTGTCCCATGCAGTTCTTATTTATTGAAGTTGGTGGTCAGTGATGCAGCATCAGCTTCTAGTGAGTCTGCTGAATTTTTTAACGTAATTCAAAGCATCTATGTATTTTTCTCTGCATCAACTCATCGATGGCAAATTTTGAAGCAACATCTGGGAACATCCTCTCTGACACTGAAACCACTGAGTGCCACACGATGGGAAAGTCAAGTGGAGGCGATAAAGCCTATCAAATACCAAACTGGGAAGATAGATGATGCCATAGTTGCCATTATGGAGGATAATGCTATGACAGGAACTGTTCATGGGAGAACAGTGGCAGAGGGAAATGGTATCACCAGAAACACACATAACTTCAAATTTCTGTGTGGCTTAGTGTTGTGGCATGACATACTGTTTGAAATAAATGTTGTAATCAAGAGACTCCAAGGTGTTGACCTTGATATATCTGGAGCAATGGAACAACTGGACAAAGCAAAGTCATACCTACAGTCTTACCGGTCAGATGAGGGATTTCAAAACGTTCTGAAGAGTGCACAGAAGTTGGCAGAGGAACTTCACACTGAAGCTATTTTCCCACCCATTCAAGAATACAAGAGTCACCGAAGAAGAAGACATTTTGATTACGAGGCATGGGATAATCCCATAAGAGACCGCAAACAACAATTCAAAGTTAAATTCTTTAACCAGGTGCTAGATTGTGCAATACAGTCAGCTGAAGAACAGTTCATGCAGCTCAAGGAACACAGCAGTGTATTTGGGATGTTGTATGATATTCCAAAACTCCTCACTATACCTGAAGAAGACCTACACCAGCAATGCAGAGAACTAGAGACAGTGTTGAAACATGATGACATGTGCGATATTGATGCGAGTGATTTAGGTGATGAACTGAAAGCCCTTTCAAGATACATTTCAGCAGGATCAACTCCAAAGGCTGTTCTGGAATATATGTGCACAAATAAGATGACCACCCTCTTTCCAAATGCTTTTGTTCCTCTGTGCATACTTCTAGCACTTCCTGTAACAGTTGCCAGTGGAGAACGCAGCTTCTCCAAGCTGAAGTTAATAAAAACACATCTACGCTCCACAATGACACAGGAGAGGCTGGTCAGCCTTGCAACCATCTCAATAAAGCATGAGCTGGCCCAGACTGTGGACCTTCAGGAAGCAGCTCAAATCTTTGCAACCAAGAAGGCACGGAAAGCACCACTTCGATTATTCAAACAGATCAAAATGCCAGTGTTTACTATGCAGACAAGAAACGTTACATTTGCTGTTCAGGCATTTGAAAGTTAAATGTTACTTAAAATTTTTGGATAAGGCATTTTAAGTTGTTAGTTCTCCTTTATTGGGGTAGGTAGCAGAGCAGTATCATGAAGGTGTAGAAAAGGAAGAAGTCAGATTTGAGACCTTTCAAAGTTTTGGCCCAAGCGAGGGGGCATGAGGACGTCATTTGAGCTCCCTGCCTCAGGTGCCAAAATGTTGTGGGCTAGCCCTGGACCCTTCCATACTAAAATTCTAAAATGTCTTTGTGAAAACACTTTAAATATTCACTTTAAATCCTAGCCTAAGCAAGCCATTTACATGGTATCCTAGGTTATTTTGCTATCTATCCTTATGTGGATTTAATCCTCTGACATGGGTATTGTCACAAAGAAAATTCAACTTTTTAGAATATGTAGTCTATATAATTTATATCTAATTTGGTTTTGATAAACACAGAACTTTAGATACTTCAACTGCTATAAAAAAGGTATTTTCTACTGTTACTGTTTTTGTAGGAATGTGTTGAGGACTTCATGTTTCAAGTGCTTGTTTATACAAGCCAGTAATCAGATCTGATTAAATCTAGAATTACAATAATTTTTCAGTACTTGCATTGACCTGCCATTAAATCTACAGTACAGAGATTATGAACTGACTCCAAATATTCCCCTGGTGCAAAGTGCACACGGCTATCAAAATAACACATTTTGTGTGGATAATAAATCCATGTGTTAGTTAGCTACAATAAAGGCACATGCTTAACCCATGTAAGCCTGTTGAAATTTGACTGAATTCTTTCTAAATAAATTAATAGAAAAACTTTCATGAGAAAATGGAAGAAAGGAAATAAGTTTGTGAACTGTTGGTAGCACTGCCAACTTCCTGAATGGACTTTTAATAATCATCTGTACAAAATCATGACATGAAAGACAACTCTACAGTGAGAAATTCAGTGTTACTAAACCAGTTGAACTACTTAGTTACCTAACACACCTTTTGTAATTTCATGTAAACAAGAGTAGGGATTTCAACTTTTGTCCATGTTAAGCAAAGAATTTAGTAATTATATGATTATTTTGAAGTGCCATTTCAAATAATCCAGGTTTAATGTCTTATCATGAACTCATATGGAACTTATGATCCCAAATTCACCTCAGCTAAGAAGGAATCAGTAGGCTATAGTGCTGATTTACAGTTTGCTTAATCAATTGCAGCCTAATAATTATCTTGATCTAACTCTTGCATACTCTAATCTGAAAATGCTTGTCATATACAGTAGACTAGTCTGGTTTGTTTAAAATAAAGAAGATTATGGGTCAGATTCTCAACTAGTGTAAATCAGCATAACTCAATTGAAATCAAAGGAGCCACATCAATTTATATCAGCTGAGGATTTGGCTGATGATCTACAGTATTTCTTGGCTTAGGAAACCAAACCAAACTCAAAATTTCATTGACTTTATTGTAAATCTCTTTAATGACCAAAGAAGTCAATTAAAGCATTTGTACTGACAGCTTTCTTTTGGAGAGGTCATATACTTTAGCTAATACACTCTTGATACCTCATCTTTGGCCATCAGTGTTGAAATGTTTCCTAAACATATTACCTTTTGAATGATTCATAGACCAGAACTGAAAACCTAGACAACTCAATGGCTGAGTTCTTCCTTTTCAGATAATAATGTACAGAAAGAGGGAAAGCGATGCATTATGGACCTGATCCAATGAACATTCCACTCAATGGAAAGAAACCCATTAACTTCAGTGAGCATTGAGTTAGATCCTAAACGAGCAGACAAAATAGCAATAGCCATAGGACTGAAAGAAGAGTGACCATTTGCAATTCTATACACAAATATCTTGTGAATACTCTTAGACGTTAATTACGTAACATTTTTTAGAAAAGGCCATTGTAATGGTCAGGAATGAGCTCCTTCACCAGAGCCTGAGGATTAGGCAGGCTAGCCTCCAAGCAGATTAATGAGCTCAGTTGGGCTGTGGTAGTGTTAGCCAGAAAACTAGTGATCTCAAACTAAACTGTCTTTCAGGCCCGTCCCCAAACCCACATCTATCATTGGGAGTTATTAGGACTTCCCCAAAGATTAGGACAGACAGTTAAGATAAACTAATAAGGATTTATTAAACAGTAAACAAGGTAAGTGTAACTATAAACAGGAATAAGATAGGACCCCACCACAGGAAATAGAACAAAAACAGGCTTGACTGCGACTTAAGGTAAGTACAAGGTAAAGACCCAGGTAACCAGAGGAATGTCACAGGGACAGTATCATGTCTTGCAGCTTTGGGACCCTCACCAGCAGCACCTGGATTCCAGATTCTGGACTCAATCTTAGATGTCTGGAACAGCAGGATCAGAACAGCTGGATCCTCCTTTGGCTGGATCTGTTTGGCCTAACAAACCCCTTTCTCCCTGTGCCATCGTGGGTGCAAGTGAGTCCTGATGGGAGAGGAGTGACAGATGGATGTTCACTCCTTGCATGCAAGTGTACCTCCCACAACCCTAAACCTACTATGCGTGGACATGGCATACCCGTCTGAATGACTCCTGCACTCTGCCACTCAGATGGGCAGCCCCGGGCAGAGCCAGAGGCAGCCCTTAAGTAACCTGCTGTTGCCGGGCAGACTATGATCACGTGTCTGCTGGGTTTCCCACCAAAACACAGAAAAGGCAGGAAAAGGAGGGAGAAGAAGGTTGGCCAAAATGGAGTTCCTGTTGTTGTTGGCACTCACAAGATGGCACTTGTGCCCAAAATGGCGTTTCAGAGAATTTTAACCCTACAGTAGGGCTGCCTGATCGGTTAGCTTTCCTGATTGGCTGAAGGGAGACAGAACAGCAGGCTTGCTTTTCAATGTTTGTAGCTGTGATTATTGCTGTAGCTGCATTGCTTCAGCTTTGTTCCTGTTTTGCTCTTGCCCTTCTTGTACTTTATTACTGGCTCTGAGCCTGGTTATTGGCTCCTGTTCCAACCACTGGAATTGACTGCCCACACCCCAGTTGTGACAGTAATTACAAATTTTTGTGTTATTCTGGTAACTTTACTTAGAAGTTCAAAAAGTAGCTACTTTGTACCTTGCACTCTGATTTAGAAGATAGAAAATCTTATGGACCTTGCAAGTAATATGCATCTTGCAATTTAAAAGGTGCACTGCTTAGTATCTCATTTCTTTTCCAGTACAACACGGTACTAACCATTCTTGCACCCAACGTAGGAACAGAGTACATGAGAATTGGGATCTGAATCTCCAGTAAGTTCCAAAAGCTTCTCATGTGTGGTTCTCCATTTTATTCTCTAGCCACTTTTTTCTAATAGGTTCTTAAATATCACTGACCATTCAGTTCATGTTTCTTGGAGAACAAAGCAGATTCTAGTGTCATAGCATAAAGAGACATCTGCATACTGTGCCTGAGAGAGAGACTTTTCCTCTGCAATTCTAACTAAATACAAACAGGTTTCTGTGACAAAGAAATCTTACCCTTAGCTATTTTGAATTTATTCAAATAGTCTATTTATTCACATACAAATAAACAACCAATTTTCCACTGGCCTCGCCCCTCTAACTCCATTCATGCTGTGAAATTTGTCGTAAGTGAGCTATGGTGTCTTAGTAGAAATCAAAGGGGTTGAATCCTACCAGTTACCATAGTTTAGTTTATTTAACTTCTCTGCTTCCAAACTGAATACCAGTTCCCTTAATTTTTCAACAGGCCTATTGCTCAGTGTACCCTCTCACAAATAATTTACAAAAGAAGGTATCAGTGGCTGGGACATGTACTGAGAATGGGGAAAAAAAGAACATTTAACAAATACTATCCTTGAATGGAAGCCAGAAAATGCAAGAGGAAAAAGAGAAAGACTGCATACAACATGGAAAGGAAAAGTTCTGAATGACAACAAGGAATTCATCATGAAATGGGAAGATTTGGAGAAGGGCAGTGGATAAGCAAGGATGGCAAATGTGGGTAGCCCAATGTGGAACAAAGCACAGGATGGACTAAGCGCTAAGGTCTAAGTCTAAGGTAAGGTAATTGCTCAGTGCACTTAGTTCAGAAACAGTTGGATCAAATCCATTTAAAGAAGCATATCCTGCAATTCAGTTCTCTTTTTCCCAGGAAAATGTTTTTCTCTCAGCTTGCTGGTCCAAACTCTGCAAAAAATCTTTCTTCTATTTCAGTTTTCCCCTTCCCTAAATGATGAGTTTGCTCTTCCTGAGCATTAGCAATTCATGCAGTGACTATGGACAGACACTTACTCTAGTACCTTGCTTGATGATAGTATCTATATCCTGTCACATACAAAGTGTACTTTATATACAGTTTATAAAATGTTATTGAAGTTCTCTATGAAAAATAGAACAAAACATCATATTACCTCCTATAACTGTAAACAACCTATGGCAGACAAAAACAGCTAAAAAAATGAAAGAGTAGTCCTGTGGCACCTTAGAGATTAAGAAAAATATATAGTATCAAGAACTTTCATGGGTAAAACACACTTCATCAGATAAGTTGGAGTGGAAATAACAATATATATATATAGCAGCAAAAGAAGTACCTGTCAATTATAGGACCTGTGTTAATAAGGCTAATTAAATGGACTGGATGTGTCCCATTCATAACTTTGGATGTGGAAATATAGATGTTAAAGGCAGGGGAATTTGACTTTGTAATGCACCAACCAGTTGATGTCTTTATTGAAGCCCAGTGTAACAGCCTCAGATTTGTAGATGACTTCCAGTTCTACAGTCTCTCCCTGTAATTAGATAGTAAAATCTCTTGTAGAAGATTGGCTACTTTTAAATCCATGATGGAGTGACCAGAGAGGTTAAAATGTTCCCTTACAGGTTTATGTGTGTCACCATTTCTAATGTCTGATTTGTTTTCATTTATCCTTTGTCATAGAAATTGTTCGGTTTGGCCAATATACCTAGCAGAGGGGTATTGCGGGGTGGTGGCATATATCACATGGATAAATGGGCACAAATTAGACATCAGAAACAGTAACACACATAAACCTGTAGGAGAACATTTTAACCTGCCTGTATTTCAGCTGTTTAAATTAGTGTTTTCTTCAATCCACTCCTCACCCTGATCCAACCTCACTTAGGGTACGTCTAGACTACATGGCTCCATCGACAGAGCCATGTAGATTAGTTTACTCCACAAAGGGAAATGAAGCGGCGATTTAAATAATCGCCGCTTCATTTAAATCAAAATAGCCTCCGCGCTGTGCTGATCAGCTGTTTGTCGGCACAGCGTGGCAGTCCAGACGGGGATCTGCCGACCCCAGAACCCTTTGTCGGCAGATCCTGTAATCCCCGTCTGGACTGCCACGCTGTGCCGACAAACAGCTGATCAGCACAGCGCGGTGCCCATTTTGATGTAAATGAAGCGGCGATTATTTAAATCGCTGATCCATTTCCCTTTGTCGTCCTGACTCATCTACATGGCTCCGTCGATGGAGCCATGTAGTCTAGACACACTCATAGAGGGACAGGGGCACAGATGCGCCAGGAGGAGCAGGCTCCCCCAGAGCAAATGACAGGAAGAGGAGATCAAAACCTGCAAAAGTGTAGTGCTGTCACCACATATCTCAAAGCCAGATCCACTGACGGGGAGCCATAAGGTGCAGCTGCCCTGGAGCCCAGTGAATCAAAAGGGCCCAGGACTCCTGGCCACCACTACCACTATAGTGACCAGAGCCCCACACTCTTTAAATTGCCTCCGGAGCCACAGGCAGCATGCTTAGGACTAGTGGGGGTGTGTGTGTGGAAACATGGTGCAGCATGCTCTGAACAGTCCTGAAAGCTGGCTGTCCCAGCTCCATTCCTTTTGGCTAAGGCCCCATCCCTTCCAGGAATCATGGAGCCAGCTTTTCCCCCCACAATTTCCAGGGGCTTGGCAAGTCTGTTGGCTGCCGCTGCTCAAAACACACACCGTAGAGAAAAATTCACATACACCCACTCCTAAATTCCCAACTTCCTGTTACACTTCCCACTTTCCAATCCCTCCTATCCTCTTTCCTTCTACTACTCTCCCTAATTTCTAACCTTTCTGCCTTTACCTGAGCCTCCAAATCCTCTTCCTTACCCTACTAAATATTCCTATTAACCCTCTTCACCACAATATCGCCATCCCTTGCTCTGCATCCAGTTTCCAAACCACTCTTTCCAAAATTCCATCAACTCTTACACCCGCAGTTGCACAACACCTCTCAGCAAGCATTTCTATGTGTAATTTGTTTTCTTTTCAAAAATAGTTTCAGTGCTTTCTTGACTATTCTGCTGTACTTAAATTACATTTCTCACAAAAGACAAATACATCACATAAATAAAATTCCCAACCCACAATCATCCTTAACAATGACAAATTCTTGACACTGGCAGATTTTCCCCAAATATTTACAGTTCATTCTTCGATTTCTGCTCAGGGTTGGCTGCCAACCTCAGAGAATGCACAAACTTAATGAAATGCTGTTTCTCTTCTCAGGATTGCATCTCTTCTCAGAAACCCCTTACAGTACATCTAGACTACAGAGATATCCTGGAAAAGCTCTGCTACATTCAAGGAACACATCCACTTTTCTGAAAAAGTGTTGGAAAAGCGAACACAAGGAAGAAAGGATGTTCCAAAAGAGGTTTTTTCCCGACATTTGGCCCTGGGTAGCCTCTTTTGGAAGTAAATTGGAAAAAGATACGCAAGTTGTCCTCGCGGTCGACAGAGGCTTCCCTGTCGACCGCGGCGCGTCTAGACTGCCCCACTGTGCCGGGACAGTTGATCCCCGGCACAGCGCGGCAGCCATTTTCATGTAAATGAAGCCACGATTATTTAAATCGCGGGTCCATTTGGGTATGTCTAGTAAACTAATCTACATGGCTCTGGCGACAGAGCCATGTAGTCTAGACATACCCTAAGGTATCAAATATATAAATTAGAATCTGACTAAGGATTTGCCTGTTGGCTCCAATCTGAGTAGAATGATCCACTCACACTGCTCCCAGGGCAGGCTATGTGACAGCTGCCGGAACTGGAGCCAGGGCTGTGGTATGGCTGCTCCTGGGGCTGAGGCTTGGGCTGCGGTGTCGCTGTCCCCACTGGGACAAACCAGATGCAAACCACCTCTCTGGGCATTTCCCTTGTACCCAGGCCCTGTGGCACCGCTAGGAGGACGGATCACATAACTGCACAGTCCCTTTCTTCTTCCTTTTAGGAAGCCAGCTAAACAATCAGTGGGGCCACTGGACGATTGAGATGCTAAAGGAGCACTCAAAGATGATAAGGTAATTGTGGAGAAAAGAGATTAAAAAGACTGGGACTTTTCAGCTTAGAAAAAAGGAGACTAAGGAGGGATATGATAGAGGTCTATAAAATCATGACAGGTATGGAGAAAGTGGATAAGGAAAAGTTATTTACTTGTTCCTCTAACATAAGAACTAGGGAGTCACCAAAAGAAATGTATTGGTAGGAGGTTTAAAACAAACAAAAGGAAGTTTTTCTACATGCAGTGCATGGTCAACCTGTGGAACTCCTTGCCAGAGGATGTTGTGAAGACCAGGACTTGAACAGGGTTTGTAAAAGAGCTAGATAAATTTATGGCGATTAGGTCCACCAATGGCTATTAGCCAGGATGGGTAGGAATGGTGTCCCTAGCTTCTGTTTGTCAGAGGCTAGAGGTGGATGACAGGAGAGGGTCCACGTTCACTCCCTGTGGGGCACCTGGCATTGGCCACTGTTAGAAGGATACTGGGCTAGATGGACCTTTGGTTCTTATGTTCTTGCTTTGTGTTCCTTCACGTCCAGAGCGCTTGGGGTGTCGTTCTCACTTCTCGGCCACAGGCGGCGCTGTTCCCTACACTCTACGACCTCGAGCCCGAAAGGCCGCTGTGAACGCTGCTGTGCAGGGCGGCCGCGAATGATCCCAGACCGGAAGCGGCGCTCTTTCCTCTCCCACCCTAGTCTTTGTGTTTCTTGGTCCTCCAGCCTGCCCGCTGCCACTTGGTTGCTAGGCGGAAGTGAAGCGGCGGGGGCAGCGGTTTGATTTAAGCGTCCGAGGCGATAAAAGGACGCGGCAGCGCGAGTGGAGTTGGGCGCGGCGCATCCCCGATTTGTCCCCGCAGAGGTGGAGGTGCTGCAGCTGGAGACCCCCTGTTAGGGCCCAGCCTTCCCCCAACCCAGTAACCTCGGGATCAGCCTGGGCCGGGATCTCTCTCGTCCCTGCCTTAGACACCCCAGCAGGCCAGGTACCCCCGGGCTGCCAGCCTCAGCTCGCCCCTCCGCCCCCCGTCCTAACCCTTCCCCGGAGCCCTGCTTTCACAGACAGCCCCAAAGCAGAAATGGCTTCCAAATCCGACCAGCTTCTGATCGTTGTCTCCATCCTGGAAGGTAAAGTAGCGAGTCCGGGGCACTGTCCTCTGAGCCCCCAGCTGGCTCTTGCTCCTGCTCCCTGCACGTTTCTCTCCTGGCATTGGCACTTTTGCATTTTTCTTTTCTGGTTTTTTAACTGTGGGAATTTTGCTAAAATACCGGGATGATGGATTTACTAATCCTTATAAATAACATGCCAGGATGTGGGGCAGAGTTACCTTTAAGTAAAGGGTATGGGCTTGGCTTGCAACAGCTGATGTATTGTTGTCAATTTTTTTTCTTTTTATTGTCTACAGCAAAGTACTTCATCAGGAATATACAAGAAGAGTTTGAATACTGAAGTTACATTATACTTTAAAGGCACAGTCTCATCTTAATAAAATCAGAATCTAAATAAATGAACAAACATTCCTTAGCTTTGTTGAAAGCTTTGTGAACTAAATTCATTTCTGATTTAAGAGGGCATGTTTTTCATTGCAACTGACTAATATTAATGACAAAGATAATGTAGGGCCTAAATAGCTTAACAGGAGTCTCTTAGCTGCTATCTACAGTCAGGAAGGTAAAGCAGGTGCTGGGATAACATTTGTGCAGACTTTAAGAACATCTTCCTTTTTTGCTTGCTTGTCCTGGATTTGTATCTAATTCAAGGTATATGCAAATAACAGGTTATTTTTTCTAAGGCATCAGAGAGTAGAAGTATTAAACTTTTGGTTGTGTCATTTATTTTATGGTGGAGCTCTCTATTCCTCCAATTTTAAATGGCAGAAAATATTTAAAGTAGTTCATGTAAAATCGTGAGATTTGACAGTAGAGAAATCAATTTTGGGTGTTAAAATAATCTCTGATTTTGCTTTGCTGGTTGGAAAGTGAGGCTTTGGCTATGTATAAGGGAAAATGGGAAAAGTAGATAAAGGGAAACAATATTTTCAGTGTTGTAGCTAGTTTGTATGATTCCTGTAACAGAAGGAAATCGGGTGAGGACTAAGGATGTTAAAATGGTTTTATTTAAGTAAATGTGTAACATGTGGGGGGAAAGCAGCTCCCTGGGAGCCGATGTGCAGGGGGAGCTGGCTTTTAAGCCAGCTGTGCGCTGCTGCCTTTGGTATGGGGCAGGAAGGGTGTGTGCTTGCTTCCCCAGAATTGTCTGTCCCCTAACACCACCACCCACCTCTGCCTCTGTATCAGTGGGCTCCTGCCTGCCTACTTCTCACTGCTACCTCTGATATAGTGGGGGAAGAGAGGGGCTGCATGTAACTGTGAAGGCCTGGGCTCATTGGTTAACCATATACATGTTTATACCCCAGGCTCATTGGTTGACTGTATTCAGGATTACACTTTCACATCCATAGTGAGGACTCAGGAACTCATTTTCAATGTTGTTAGAACATGTGACAGCTGCTTGTATATGATGAGTTTAATGGTTCTGTTTGCATAGTGGTTTAACATCTCTCTATATAAAAAAATGCCCTGCAGGATGACAGTGACATCATCACTCTGCATCCTGCCTGCCTCCCCTCTCTCCTTTCCCCAGTGCTTGGTAGCCAGGGCTGTCATGCTGCAGCCTCATTCGCTCCCCCCTCCCCCGTCCCCCCGTGCTGGGGGGAGCCCAGGCTGCCAGGCCTCGGCTGTCCTTCCCCCCCTCCCGCCCCCCCAGTGAGCCAGGGCTGCCTACCCCTGCGGGGGGGGGGGCTTGGTGAGCATAGCAAATAGGGGGTGCAGCCCCTATTATAAATAAACAGAGAAGGGGACTTAAGAGAAATCCAGACAGGGTGACTGCAAAGTTCTGTGTGTTTTACAAAGGTGTATTAAAGACGGGTATAATTTCTGAAACTGTTGACATACTCATGGCGCTCAACTCTAGGCAGCTTTTTTTTTTTAAGTTTATAGGCCCCTTTATTTGCTGTATCCTACTGATCTATATCTGAATATTTTTAAACAAGTCATGATCAAATCGGTTTTAATATCTGAACTGACCAAACTTTTTAAAAACATAATATTGAAAAATTGTAACAACAAACTCTATCAGCAGTTATACCTCTGTTATTGAAGGCCTTGTATGTTATCTTAACCAAAAGATAGTAGCTATAAGGTGTAGGTGTTGTAATAAATTTTATTCAGACTTCATAACAGGTTTGTAGTTTAGTGCACCACGCTGTTGCACTTGTATTCCGTACCGGTGGATCCCCACCTCATTTATCTAACACTGATAGATAGCTCTTTATGGACCAACTGCTTTCAAAATTTATTTTGTGCTTGTTTTAGGAGGTCCTTATACATTTTTACATTTCAATAACAACTCAAACATTTTTAGAAATTATGGTATTGGGCTGAAAATTTGTATATAAAATTCAGATAGATGCTAATCAAATCCATAAATCAAGTATTGTGAACATTTTGGGGGGAAAAATTTTACAAGGCTGAGTATTTTTAATAACTTACTGTTATGAGCACCAAAATAACAAAATTTACAAACTATCACAAGAGGTATAACTCATCATTTTTTCTATCCCTGATTGTTTAAAAAAACCCTCACATCAAATTACAAACTTCTATTAAGCTTTTCACTAATGAATCACTTTAAAAGACATAAAAATCTGCACCAGCAATATTCCTGCTATGTATCTGACAGTATTATCTTTCCAACTTTGAATGCAAGCTCTCTATAGCAGGGAATAAATTATCGTGCTTATGACAGTACTGGGACACTGCTGGTGCACAGTACATAATATAAAAATTGAGCTCTGGCTCTTTAGTTACAATATGCAATATTTTCTATTCATTTAAACAACCCAATGAACTTCCAGAGCCAAAGGAAAAAATCTAAAATATCATAAGTGCCTGATCCCATGCACACAGGAAGGTAAAGTTACTTGTGTGAGTAGTTCCATTATAATCAACTAATTAACTCGCTAGTAAAGTACACATAGGCAAGATTGGGACGTACTGCATTAAACACTGTTTCTTAATATAGGTGACAATTTTTTATTAACTCAGGATACTTTCACACCTGGTATGTGTGGAAGTCCACCCTCCACTGTTTTGGACTAGCACAGGCTACTGCACTTTGGAAGCTCTTGGTGCCACAATGAGAACCACAGCTTAAGTATGGTAGCATATACATGCAAATATCTCCTTTCACACTGACAGGCATGAATACAAAGATTAAGGCAAGACTAGACAACACACAGGCCCCATTTAAGTCAGTTCTGCTGATATTAATAAAATTCAATATTTACCCGATTTCCACCCATATGACAGCACTTTTAATGAGCAATGACAGTCCAGGAATTTAACTACTAAAACGCATGTCAACAGAAGACCATTATATTGACTATTTTTTTGTTTTGGCTCCCACCCGGGGGCTGCATGTACCTATACTGCACTGTGGGCCGCAAACAAGTGGGCCGCATGCAGCCTGCGGGCCACATGTTGAGTAGCCCTGGACTAGCAGAAAGGAAAGATATCTTCTAAAAATTAAGACTTGGAAAGTGTATTAATATATTTTAAAACAACTTTTAGAAGAATGATACAGGAAACTTATTTGTAAATTATCTGTTTTGTGACACACACCAATTCTTTCATGTTTTTACCAGAGATGCCTGATAGTTGTGTCGTATTTTTTCCAGGACGCTATTTTCCCAGACGTGCAAAGCATATGCTGGTGGTAGAAGCAAAGTTTGATGGTGAACAGCTAGCGACAGATCCTGTTGATCATGCAGACCAGCCAGAGTTTGCCACGGAATTGGCTTGGGAGCTTGATAGGAAAGCACTTCACCAGCACAGGTTATATTATTAAATTCTCAATTTTGTCATGATTTTTTATCTTTACAGCCATTGAAAACTGTATCTGACTTCTAAAAATTTTTACATTACAGTAGTACAATCTGCTATGTTTAATTAAAGTATATATTGTAAGTTTTCCACCATTACATTGCTTCTACAGTACAGATGATAACTGGTAATGTGAGCAACACTGAAGGAGTCTAATACTCACATGTGAAGTTTAATTTTTTTTTTTTTTTTTTTAAATCTTGTAGCAGAAGAGTATTATGCTACAGTACATATACTGGACTCAAGTTATCTTGTATAAGCTGGAATATGTTATGAGAGAACCATATTGATCTTAAACCATATTAAATGTAAAGAAAAATCTTTTACAATACTGTTTCATTCTAAGAAAAGTTTGGAAACTGTTATGGGTTTTGTAGCAATTGTCACTTAGCCTACTTTGAGTATATATAATTATGTGGCATCAACTTTATGCCTTAATAGTAATATTCAATGTGTCAGAATCACCACACATAGATAAATAGTTTTCATTTTGAGTAGTTATACCTCCATTACTAGAGAAACCTTTTCACACTTGCTACTGACAAGTAAATTAGCATGCCAGTACAAATGTATTGATAAAGCACAAACCATTAGGGGGAATTGTGTTCAGCCATAGTCACAGATGGTTGTATATGTGGGGAATAATTTCAGATATTTTAAGACCATTTAAAAATAATGGTGTAGGTAAACTTGCATTCTGAAAATATATGTGAAAATAACCAAGGAACATAATCAAGTATTTAATTCAACTGTTTGTTTCACACATTTATACTTTTAAAACCAATTAATTAATACTGAGGAGAAATTGCAATTGAAATGTGTTGTACTGCTCATTTTGTGTGGAAGTTTAATACTGTATGTCCAGCTGCTACGTCTGAACCTGCCTTTGTTTCTGGTGAGGAACAGGTTCATGAAATACTATTATCTTTTCTATGATGCTTGGGCTTTAGGAAGGTATAGTGAATTATTTTTTAAAATGGGTTTATTTTCTTTTTGCTTTTGTAATCTAACGCTGTTATAGGTTTAACAGTATGTATCTTAATTCAACCTAAACCTGTTAAAAAGTTGCTATATCTTCATTTTTATTTTATATTGTAATTTTTCCATGCTGTGAAATTTTTCATCATTTTTGTCACACCTTGGATTTCATTGTGGTATTGTTCCAGGCTACAGCGTACACCTATCAAACTTCAGTGTTTTGCTTTGGATCCTATATCTTCAACTAAGGAGAGTATAGGCTATATTGTTCTAGATTTAAGAGCTGCTCAAGAAAAGAAACAGGTGTGTGTGGTGGTTTTTTTTGTTTTGTTTTTTTTTTTATGAAGAGATGTTAATAACTAACAGATGGTACTTATTGCATTTTCCATTTTTGTAGAAATACTGAAATAGTTCTTGTAATGAATTTGCAGAGCTTTAAATCCTATTTGAATGAATGTTGACTTATCAAAATATGTATTTCAAAACCTTTACAAGAGAGCTTAATAGCATGTTGAAATACAAATACAGATATCTTGTGTGTATCACACTATTAAAATGATTAAATGTAAAATGCATTTGAATTATTTTTAATTAGTCATTGGAGATGATTGTGATATGACGAAATTAAACATGTGAGAAGGTTCTTTTGCCTTCCTGAATTTTAAAGATTTTGAGACTTGCAATATTGATATATTTATATTTCATATTAAATAATTCTCTATAAGCTATTTCTAATAACCAGACTAATATTGGATTTTTATTTTTGAGTCTAATCGAGTGGATGGTTCCTATCTTCTGAAACTACTAAATTTCCAATCTTAAAAAAAACCTCCAGATTTTAACGAAGAAATAATAGTACAGGTAAAAACATTCAAGGAATGGTTACAGTGAGGGAGGGATTTAAACTTAAACAGATTCAGATCTTTATAAAAAAGATTGTGGTAACTTGATTACGATGTTTAAGTACCTTCTTAGGAAATAAATACTGGGTACTAAAGAGCAAATTCTGTAACAAGAACTAGTGGCTGGAAACTGAAGCCAGTAAATTTTAACTAGAAATAAGGTAGACCAGGGGGGAGGTGCGGGGGTAAAGTAATAGCTTTTTTTGGTCTAGCTTCCATTGCTGGGAGGGCTGCCTTGAAGAAGAGCTCTGTAAAAGCATGTTTCTTTCAGTAGCAGAAGTAGATTCAACAAAAGATATTACCTAACCCACCTCTACTGTCTTCGGGCCAACACAATAACACTGTACATTTTTAACACTGCGGAACTGGAATAAACTACCAAGTGAAGCAGAAGATTCTCCATCTCTTGAGATCTTCAAATCAGGCCTGAATGCATTTTTGGAAATGATGTTTTAACCAAATGTAAGAGAGAGTGCTCAGTACAGGGAAAACTTGGTGAAATTTAATGTCTGTGATATAGAAGAGGTGAGGCTAGATGATCTAATGGTCCATATTGGCCTTGAACTCTGTGTATACACCATGGCTGGTCACATCATATCCCTCATTCACTGAAGCCACAGGTTTTCATTTTAGCAGAATGAGAAAGCTTGTGTTCCATACAATCTTACTTTGTTGGGGGCCTGTCGGATGAAACCTATAAAAAACAAGATTTTTCTCTATTGTGATGTAAGATTCTATGGCAGTGTTCCTCAGAGTGGTCTGCGAAACTATTTTGAGAGACCTGTTAAGTGGCCACTTCAGTGTGTTTATTTACCAGCTCCGTGGCCACGGAGCCTCACGGCTCCCATTGGCTTTGGTTCTCCATTTACAGCCAAGGGGAGCCGCAGGAAGTGGTGTAAGCTGGTCTGCCACTTCCTGTGGCTCCCCTTGGCTGCAAACAGTATACTGCAGCCAATGGGAGCTTCAAGGTTTGTGGCTGTGGAGCCGGTAAATAAACACTCTGGAGCGGCTTTTGTGTACTACTTTGAGAAACACTGTTCTATGGTGTTCTTAACTTCTTACCTTTGAGTATGCCCAGCTATTGGAAGGAATATGCAGTTTTTCATCTATGAGTCTAGTCTAAAATATAGTCAGCTATTATGGCTTCAGATATGTCAATCTATGTCTGATGCAGTTTTTCAGTAATTGGACTGAAATATACACTGTCTTCGTGTGTCAACACAGGGCTTATGTCTCACAAAACAACTATAAGTCAGGGTGCAATCTAATCTACAGATAGTCAAACAGGTGCACAGAGAGGTAATGATTTGCATGAGGTTATGCAGGGAACTTGGGCAAAACTGAGACTAGACTTCAGACATCTTGACTCTTGCTTCCCATGCTACAGTCACTAAAAACCAGCTTTTTTATTTATTTTTCCTTTATATAACGCTTTTCTATCTGTGTTCCCCCTCTCTCTCTTCTGTGAGATAGGCAACAGTCATTTAGAGAGCTATTTTTAGGTGGATGGCAGGCATTTTTGAGTAAACTTTGCTCAGGAGTGCCTGGGATAGAACATGTGCAAAAGGGGCAGTTTACTCCAGGCCCTCTGCTTGAGAGGGCTCCCAAGCTTGTGGAATTTGAGCTCATAACATTTTGACCTGGTGCACAGAGTCACAGTGCCACTTAGGTTTGATGGAAGAAAATCATTATTCTGTCATGATAGAAGTGTGGCTGAGCCACATTTGGGTGAGTGGTGACCCTGTGACAACAGGAGCAAGGAACCATGCCCAGCCCTGTGGGATGAGAGGCATTTCTACAGAGTGTGGGACTGGCTTGTTATCTACCTCTCATTTCCCTCCCACCAAGCCTGCCGACTGGATGGTAGAGGGAGTAGTTGCCCCACAGCCTGGTGATTTGAAAGGGCCTGGGTTCCCAGCAGCCGCTGCTATAGGAGTGGCAGTGGTCAGAGCCCCAGGCCCTTTTAAATCACCACCAGAGTGCCTCCTGGTGCCCTTTGAACGGCTCTGAGGGCTTCCTGGGGTGAGGAGATGAGAGAGGAAGCCGTAGTGCCAAGTGTTCCAGATGGTGCTGAAAGCTGGCTGCCTCTGAGGCCCTACCCCTTCTGGGAATGCAGAGCTGGTCTTTCCAGCCCCCCCCCCCCCCACCCCTCCTTACCCCAGGGGCTCAGCAAGTTTGTCAGCCACACTGCTTGAACCCTAAGATCTTAGGTGGGGAGGAAGAGGTTCAGTTTCAGATTTTGATATGGGGCTCTGTAAACATCTGTGATCTTGATGTAATTTGGTTTCTGCTTCATCTTAGCCTTTGGAAGTGTGTGTCACTTGTACCATAACAGTGTTGGTTTTGTTTGATACTTTGAAAATAAATACTGAAGCACATTTTGAATCTCTTGGCAGTTAGGCTGCAGCAGAATTAATTTCATCCTGTAACCACATTGTATTCCTTTGCCATTCTCTTCTTTGTCTTATTTTTGGAACATGTCAATTTTCTAAAATTCTGCAGGCACCAAAATGGTATCCTTTGCTCAGCAACAAATATACTAAATTTAAATCTGAGATACAGATAAGCATAGCATTGGAAACTGATACAAAAGCACCAGTGGATGGCTTTAAAGCAAAAGAAGCGCCTCCTAGAGAAAGGAAAGGTTAGTAGCATAATAAAAATGTTAATAACATTCTGAGAAGTTTCATGCTTATGAAGAATGTACAATTTCTTGCAAATGATAAATTGTGTTTTGGGGCACAAGTGCATTTTAAGTTAATAGTATTTTTATAGAAAATACAGGTTTTTCCTCCCTGGTCTGCCTCCCTTGGGATGTGACTGGTCCCAAACGTCCAGGAAAATCCCTCCAGGAGAGGACATTTCTGGCCCCCCATCCCAGCTCCTCCTGGCCTGGCTGCCGGCCTCCTCACTGGCTTCCCCTGCCAACCACTACTGGAGCTCCTGGCCCCACTGGCTCTGCTGCAGCTGAGCTGGGGCACCTGGCCCCACCAGGCCTGCTACGGCAGCCCACAGTCCTGCAGGGCTCTTATCCCCACCGCAGCTGCCCTGCTTCCAGGACTCCTTGCCCCACCAGGGCAGATTGGACTCTAGGAAGGCAGCACTGACACACCAGGCCCCCCCGTGTCCAGCTCAGCTGGACTCCTGTGGCAGGACTCCTGGGTGCCGGTCCCTCTGCAGCCAGCCCCCACAAGGCTCTTGTTCCCTGGCCATCCACCGGGACTCCCTGGTCCAACAACATCCATCCCAGTCCCAGTTTAGAGAGGTTCAACCTGCATTTGCAACCTGTTCCAATGCACATAATGTATATACTAGGGATGTAAAGAACTAGTCGACTAGTCGCTCCCCGCCTCTTGCTGCCTCTATCAGATAGACACAGCAAGGCGGGGGGGGGGGGGGGGAAAGGAGGGTAATTAAAAGCAGCAGTGCTGCATGGAGCCCGGGATCAGATGGGGACTCCCTAGCTGACCCCAGGCTGAATGTGATGCTGCTGCTTTCAAATGCCATGTGGAACAGGATCAACTGGGGACTCCCCAGCTGACCCCGGGCTCAGTGCAGCATGCCAGCTTTGAAATGTACAAGTATTCCCAGCGGGGCTCTTGTGCATTTCATTGAGGAAGTGCAGCATGGAGCCTGGGGCCAGCGTGCGACTGAGCCCCCGCTGGGGTTCTTGCGCATTTCAGAGCGGAGGCACCTGCGTGGAGCCTGGAGTCAGTGGGACTTCCCGCTGGCCTTGGGCTCCACGCTGTGTTCCAACTTTGAAATGCACAAGAACCCCCACTGGGGCTCTTGTACATTTCAAACGCGAAAGTGCTTATTGACTAGTTGAGTAGTCAATGGAAATTTCATCGACTACTCGAATAGTAAATTAAGCGCTACTGAACATCCCTAGTGTATACTAATGTAAGCATTGTTAGGGTTATTTTATAATGGAGGCAGGTATAACAAGATAACTATCAGTGCTGGTGCCCTGAGAACTGTCTCAAGAAAATAGTTGAATGCAGTGTTAAATGGTATTGTGTTAAATAAACTATTCAGAGTGGGCTCTCTTCAGCCTAATTCTTTGTCCTTTATATTCTCTCCTCCTTCCTTGGAAGGAGGAATGAGGGCACATGTGAAAGGTTGCCTAAATTTGTCTTCCCTGTTTCCCATAGGCTAATAAGAGGAAAATTTGGGGTAGCCATGTCTTGTAGTCATGTTTGTGTCTGGAATATTGAGCTCTCCTCCACAAATTGTAGCAAATTATGGACTTCACTTAGGATGAAAAGTTAATGTTTTAATTTCTCACTCATTAACTTAAAATCAGGCCTGAACCCAATAAACAGTGATCTGATCAGACTATCTATCTTGAAAACAGTAGTGAAACTGGGGTTGTGTGGCAGTAATCTCAGTAGGATGGCTGCTGCTTGTCCTTGAGATCTTCAAAGATAGAAACGAGTGGCACCATGAAAAAATCATTTCTCTTTCTCTCAAATCCAGTTGGGCAGCAGGAAGAGTTGGAAAAACCCATCTTACTTCTTTCCCGCACCTCCCTGTCCAAGCATGATCCCCACTTTTATTCTGGATGGAAAATATTTGTGTAGTGGAAGGGCCTTGCCCTTCTCTCTCCTCTCCAGACTACCTCATAAGGAATTGTGGTGCAGGATGAGAACCTGGAGTGTCTGGGCAAGCTAATTGGGACAAGGGGCCAGGAGGGAAGTAGGCATTGGATCTCCGTGACGATGGAGAATGGGGGTCGCATGGTGGTGTTAGAGACAACTGGAGGTTGTGTATGTAGGAGGTGAGATTTGAATTTGCTTGGAGAAGAAGACTAGTATTCGAATGAGGAAGTTGGAGTGGAGACAGACTAGTGAGGGAAAGGGAGTGTCAGGAGCAGCCAGGAAAGGGAGCAGATATGGCCGAGACAAGGACAGATTGGAAAAGACAGGGCAGAAGGAGTCATGTTTACAGGGGAAGGAGGAATGGGCAGATGAGTCTGTGTCTGATAGAGCACTCTTTTCCATAGCCTGGGATTTTCAAGTGATTCGAGTCTCTCAGTTCCTCTGCTGTCAGAAAATACCTGTGAAACCCATGGGTAAATTGTACTGGTCTGCATACAAGATGCCAGTTTGATACTGCTTTAGTTACTCTATTTGCTCAAGCAATCAGTGTCTCTGTGATGGATCTAAAGGTTCCAACTCTGCTGGTGGCCCAGTTTGTTCCATAATGTAATTTCAGAGGGGTTAGGGTGGGACTCACTTCTTACTAATTTAAGAACAGATGTGAAATACACTAATCTGGTGATCTAAAGAACATAACCAGAACAATTCTCATCTCTTCAAGTGCCTGCTCTGCTTTCTGGGCTAGATCCTAAAAATATTGTAGCAGTCCTGAATGAGGAAGAAGGCTATCATCAAATTGGCCCAGCAGAATATTGCAGAGAATACTTTGTTTTGTCTGTGACTATAGCATTTGCTACACAGTTGGAACAGGTAATGATTATTATTCCTTAAGACCATTATGCCAACAAAACTTGTATAGTATGTGAAAAAGTAATGATTTGGCTATTTTCTCATTTCCTGTGTACACAACTTTAATCTTTTAAATCTTTATCTTCTTCTAGTGAAAGAATGGTATTCATTTTGGGCCAGATTTAAAATTGTATTTTAAAATATTATGCATTACTGTATACTAAATAAAATTATTCTTACCATGTGGACTGTGTAAAATTGATTGATATCAAGCCATTCATATTTCTTTATGCATTTGGGTTTGTTAATGGTGAGATATATTGAAAGTACATTGTTGTCGCTCAGCAATCTTAACTGATTTCTAAAATTGAGGGGTTTTGTTTTTTATTTGGAACTTGGAAAGTTGTGTTCGGTTTTTTTTTTTTTAATTTGCTTGTAATTTTATGTTTAATTGCAACTACAGTTCTAGGATTGTGTGTGTTTTTAAAAGTGGAGAACATTTTTTTTTTTCTCCCTAATGTGACACACTTAGCTGAAGTTAGAGAACTTCTGGTCCTTCATCTTCAATAATACAAATCTGTGCCACTTGAGTTTAAGGAAGTTCTGTTAGCTGCTTGCTATAGAAAGAACTTAGGGATATTTCTAAAATGTAGCCAGCCCAGAAAGGACAACACATTCTCTCTTAGTAATTGGGCTCAAAACTATCCAAATGATAACTTTTAAATTCAACATATTTCTTCAAACATAGACATACATAAATTTTACAGTGATCTGACTAATGGAAAATGTGGAGGGTTTACAACAAACTGCTTTTTTTAATTACAAGGACACAAATAATTTTTAAATATAAGTAATGCTTTCAAGTCAGCATAATTTTAAAATTATTTATAACACAAGCTGTTAAACTTTCTTCAAACCTCATAGAGGTATTCTCTTTCTTGAGTAAATTTGGCAATTTTCCATGCCAGAATCATAGGCAAACAAAATTAGAGCTTTATAATGCAAGCTGGTTGCAGCCATAGGAACTGATTTTGCTACTTTTTACATTGACTGCCTTATTTAAAAGTGTTGTTATCATTTCTGTCTCTACTATTGACTTGTTTGATTTTGGGAAAGTCATTACAGATCTGTCTGTCTGACCTCTCTTGCTTGACTAGATTCTCAGTGCTTGGGAAAAAGACTTAGTACATATTTGGACAGTTTTACCGTGTTAGGGCCTTTTCAGCTAAGTCCTCTGGGTACTAATGTGAAATACAAATTAAAGCTACCTGGCAAGTACTCCCATGGAAGTCTTTAGGATGGCATCTGGAGTAAAGTGCTGCTCAGCGTGAATAGGAGTGGCAGGATCTGGCTGTCAATATGGAAAGACTGTTGCCTCTCCATATATGTGTTAGGGATGTTAAATTGCATTTAATCAACTAGTCACGGAAACTGCAGAGCCACAGTGGAATTAGCTCCTGGCCCCAGGAGCTAACCCTGCTGCAGCTCTGCCTTTTAAATGTATCAAGAGCCATTAGGCTCTTAATACATTTAAAAAGCAGAAGCGCGGCATCTGGGACCAGGCGCAAGCAGGGAATCTGCTAATTCCTGGCTCATACCTGGTCCCCTGCTACACCTCTGCCTCCCCATCACCCATGGGAGACGGTGCTGGGGGGAACCGGCTTTTCCCAGCACCGGCTCCTGCTCCTCTTCCCAGCACCGGCTCCTGCTCCTCCCGCCCACCCCTCACTTACATCCCTAGTATTTTAAAACATTTTTGCAATCTCAGGTTTAAGTTAGTCTGGTCTTCTGGAGTTTGAGACCAGTTTTATCTACAATTTTTATAACTCTCTAAGGAGGTGCTCGAAGGCAGCTGTAATTATTTGTGTTTGTGTAAGATATATATATATATATGTTGTGTTTTTCCTCACACTTAGTTAATTCCTAGTACAATGAAACTTCCGGAACGACAGCCTGAGTTTTTCTTTTACTATTCGTTACTGGGAAATGATGTAACAAATGAACCCTTCACCGATTTAATCAATCCAAACTTTGAGCCAGAGAGAGCATCAGTTCGAATACGCAGTACTGTTGAAGTCCTTCAGGTTTATTTTTCTGCACAGCCAAAAATACAGGTAAACATTCTTTTTGCCTATGGTAACCTAGATTAAGTAAAAATCTGTTTAGCTCTAAACTTGCCAGTCTAGAAATTAATGAAGTAGACTTTAAACACAATATTTTATAGATTTCTAATCTTCTGTTTAGTCTTACTGGGTAATATTTAAAAACTTCTCTTAGATCTTGATTCTGCTCCCATTAAAGTCAATAGAAAAATTCCTAAAGAGCAGTATTAGTGGGCCCTAAGTGACACAGTTGACAAGCAAGTCATGTTTCAGACGTAACACATTTTATCCCTTTTATTAGTCGTCTTTTTTTAAATGTGAAGTATAGAGCTGATTTTTACAGGGTTTTTTTTTTCTGTTGACCTTTTCTCTTTTTAAATTTTCTCTTTTTAAATTTCTTTTTAAATTTTGTTTTAAACCATTTTAATTAATTTAACTAATATACTCTGTACCTAAAATAATTTTATTTCAGATTGTTGCATTTCACAGTAGAATAGCATTTGTTAACCAAGACTCTTTAAATTTATATTTCTGTAGACAGGACTCTGCTGAGCTCGCAGAGTAGAATTAATTAACCCTGATGACATCTTGTCTTGATGGAAAATATTTTGTGCATTTTATATGTCTGGCGTATGTGTTTTTTCTTTTTCTTTTTTTAAAATAACTAAATCTTATTGTAACACCTTGCAAAAACACATTGAGCTGGATTCTTATCTGGTGTAAATTAGTGTCATTCCATTGATATGAATGCACCTATTCATTTGCTTAAAGTTAAGCACATATTTAAATGCTTTGCTGGATTGATGTCAGCATGCTTGCATCATTCAACCTCTGTCATTTGCTACTAAGGCATATTTATTGCTAAAGAGGATCAGATTATTTATAGGGTTTATCAAGACAAGGAAGAATGGCTATTCTTTTCCCCTTAAACTTTTTTTCATACAAATTAAAAAGGAACTTGTATTGCAGTAATAGATATGCATATGTACACTCTTTAGACAAAACTTTATTCGGGTGTGCCAAGCAATAATTCTTCTTGAAATCCCACAAGAGTTGGGGGCATATATTCAAGTGCAAAATAACCCTAAACAAGGAATTAAAGAGCTGTAGACTTCATCTGGTAATTCCCAAAGCCTTCATTGTTAGACCAATATTTTAAGTATATGAATGCACAGAGATACAGGAGACAGGACTCTGCGTTTCCCTTTGTGTATGTCACTGTGATGTAGATAATTGTTATCTTGGCTATCTACTTCAGTGTCTGCTCTGAGAGAATCTTTACCCAGATTGATACAGAGCTTTTAGGGTCTATTTATGCCACTCCAGCCCTTTTACTCAGCATAAGGAGACTAGGCAGGGGGCTGGATCTCATCCTTCATTTCTTTTTAGAAAGAGGTTCGGTTTCAGACATTTGACAGTGGTAGATGTAAACACTCTAATATTTGCTGAGCACTTCTTTTTCCAATAGATCCATCTTTGCTGTGGGGACCAGTCTCTTGGAAGCACTGAAATACCACTAACTGGATTGCTGAAGAAAGGAAATGTGGAGCTTGACCAGCACCCTGTGGCAGTTGAAGGAGCGTTCAACCTTGTCCCACCAAATAGAGCCAAGCAAAAATTGCCACCATTGGCCATAGATATGGCTCCTACTGTTGGGGTATCAGTAACCTTACAGAAAGACAGCGTAAACACCCAGGTACGCTCCACCCATTTTGATTGTGGTTCAGCTGCTGGTCTAAAAGATTTAAAACAAACAGTTGGATTTTGTTAAACCCAATTTTACACTTTAAATCATGTACAGGCAAAGCCTGAAATAACAAACTACAGTATATTGTATAGTTCCATCAGTGTTTCTGTGCTATAAGAATAATCTCAAATTCTGTAAATATAGTAGAAAGATTTTCAATGAAAATTTTTTTAATAAGAAAATTGTATTATTTTGTTCAGTCATTGATCCACTTAGATCCTCAAACTGAGCGAGAACAACAGTCTCTGAAAAGAGTTTTTTCTCCTATACGGGATGAAACAAAGAGTCCAGAGCAAAGATCTCAGAGTGCCCCATGTGCCCCACTTCAGAATGACCATTCTCCTCCCACAAAAGATGATGCAACAGAAAGTGAAGTAGAAAGTCTTCAGTATGATAGGGGCACAAAATTAAACAAAAAAGGTAAGTGTTTTGTAATTTTGAATATTAATAGGAATAAACCAACTATTCTTAAATGTTTTCATAGCACAGACCACAGATTGCCTCTTGGACCTCATCCTCTCCCATTTGTGATCATATCATTGTGGCAAATAAACAACTCTTATGTGGAAAACATATTAGAAGCATAGTTAATGTATTCTAGCTGTTTTTAATGTGTGTTAGCAGCTGAAAATAACTAGAAGAGCCAACCCCATTCAAACAGTATGCCATAGACCACCAGTGGTCCATGGACAGCAATTTCATAGAATCGTAGCACTGGAAGGAATCTTGCAGGTCAAAGTCCAATACCCTACACTCACTGCAAGACTAAGCACCATCTAGACCATCGCTGGCAAGTGTGTGTTTGTCTAACTTGTTCTTAAATCTTCAATAATGGATTTACAACCACAACCTCACTAGACTATTTATTTTTTCCAGTGGTTGACCACCCTCATGGTTAGGAAGCTTTTTCTGTTGTCCAACCTAAACCTCCCTTGTTGAGATTTAAGCTTCTTGTTGCTTGTCCAATCATCAGAAGTTAAGGAGTATCATTTTTCTCCTTGTTCCTTGTAACAACTTTTTAGGTACTTGAAAACTGTTACGTCCCCTCTGTCTTCACATCTTCAGACTAAACAAACTGAGTTCCTTCAGTCTTCCCTTATAGATCATGTTTTCTAGACCTTTAATCATTTTTATTGTTCTTCTCTAGACCTTCTCCCATTTGACCATGTTTTTCCTAAAGTGTGAGGCCTAAGCAGTGCAAAGTAGAGCAGAAAAATTGTTTTGCTTACAACACTCTTGTTTATACATCCCAAAATGTTTCCTGTGTGTGTGTGCGCGCGCATGCAAGTGTCACACTGTTGACTTAGATTGAATTTGTTGTCCACTTTGATCTCCTAGATCTGTTTCCATGGTACTCCATCCTAGACAGTCTCAACCCATTTTGTATGCGTGCAACTGATTTGTTCCTTCCTTAGTAGAGTATTTTGCATTTGTCCTTTTTTAATGTAATCATATTTACCTCCAAGCATTTCTCCAGTTTATTCAGATCATTTTGAATTATAACCCTGTCCTCCAAAGCACTTGCAACCCCTTCATATACAAAAGTAAATGAAAAGGAGTGACATTAAAAAAATGAAATGAGGGAGGAAAGAAAGAGCATAGGATATTTAAACTTCAAGGAACTGGTAAATTAGTATTTTGTAAAAAAGCTGCCTATTTTAATGATTTGTAATGCATTAACTTCATGAAAAATAGGAGTGATTCAAATTAATATTGAATAATTAAATGTGCGATAGAACTTCACTAATTTTCTATTTGCTAATTAACAAATATATTTTTTTCTGAAACCCCACATCTCTCCTATTCCCCACCAAACATTTAATAGCAGATTTATTTTTACTAAACATTGACCATTATGGAAGCCCCCATCTTGGTTCCCTGAGTTGAATTTTTCCATTTGGGAGCACTGTCACTGAGAATTCTGTTTACTGTATTTGCTAAATTCACTTCTTGTTGTTCTGCTTTCTGAGACTGGTCCCATATCACACTATAGAGGGAAACTCAGGGTCTCAATCCTGCTTTCTTTATTTAGGCAAAAGCCCTTTGATCATTAATACTTTTCCTAAGAAAAGTCACCAGGATTGGGCTCTTAATCTGAAACATAACAGGGAGAAAAATCATGAGCACAGGAGTCAAATGTATACTTATGATGATAACTGCAGGGATGTAACCTTTTTTTTTTTTTTTTTTTTTTTTTTTAATATAGACACTTCTGTTGTGGAAATAGTTATTCCTAAATCATTTCACAATTATCTTTCAGAGCTGATGGTTGAATCTTGTAAAGAAGTTAACAAACAAGAGCCTGAAGAGCTAGCAGTTTTCAAATCACAAAGCAAAGCAAAGTCACCTTTACACTCAGAGCTGCAGAATTCATGTAATGCTCACTAATGTTCAGTCAGAGAAACTTAATCAGTGCAACTCTGTTTAAAAACAAAAAATAGAAGTATTTGTTTCCATATACCCTGAGAATTCGTCAACCTTATTGCCTTGGTTCATTTTTAGAAACTGAATTTATATAAAATTTTGTAGTTAGAACAGATATGTAATGCTGTGATGATCTCTGGTTCCTATCCAGTCATTTTGGCTACATAATGTAATTTAATGAATCTTTTCAATAAAGGGTAAAATTAGATTTTTAACTGCTCTCAAACTATCTTCAGTGGATCACTCTATGTATAGAGTAGCATACTTTGAAAGATCTGCTTCTTTTTTAAATTACTACTGTTAATGCTATGAAACACAAGCTAGCAAAAGATGGATGAAATTTTATTTATTATACCTCTTTATTAGTATGAGACTTACTTTCAGAAATATAACAGAAAATTGCACCAGGTTGGAAAGACCAAAGCAGCAGAACCAGTATTTAAATTAAATTAAAATTAATTTAAATTATAAATGGTAACTCTGTCCCTATCTTAGATCATAAAATAGGGTGAGTGCAGAAACAGTTCTTTTGAGATTTGAAGAAGCTGTGTCTTGGTAACCTCATTCATTAAACACACAAGTTAAAAAGCTGTCAGCTCCCTGGAGGAGCATTTGGGAAGGCAGGGTCTAGTTGGTAGGGCATTGGCCTGAACACAGGAGGTCCGGCTGGTAAGCTGGTAGATCTTTGGCAAGGCACAATTTTTAGGTATCTCCGTTTTCCCATCTGTAAAATGGGAATAAAACTTTTTTTTAAGTGCCCTGACGTATGAAGATGAAAAGTTTTTATATAAAAGAGAGGAATTATTATTTAATCTAAGCACTTTCATTCCACACCCAGGACAAGCCTGGGGGTTTGCTCCTCTCCAAGCAAAGAATCTATCCATACAGTTTAACTGATATGTCATCCCTTTTAGAAAAACTTTCAGAATCTGCATCCAGCTACTTTACTTAGTAATTTGCACGTGGCTACTTGATGGCACATACTTACTAAACTCTTAATGGGTGTCTTTATGTTTTGATGCTCCCCAAAATCTCAGCATCAAGTTCTAAAATTAGTGCCAAAAGGCTCTCTGTTTATGTATTTTGTCAAATTGAATATCCTTACTAGGAATATACTTATTGGGTGATGTTTACCGGTTAATGGCTAATTGGTTCCCTGGGAGCAGCACCTTGCCCCACACGGGACCGGGGACTACTGCAGATGGGTTAGAGCTGTCCAGCACCCTGGATCCCGCTTAGTTGGATAACGAGTTAAACATTTGATTAACCTAATATTTAACCAGTTGATTGTTTAATCAGGATTTTACATCCCTAATTCTTAGTGATACATAAGTTATGAATGCCCATTTTAAAGTAGATAGTAAAGTAGCTTCTCCTTCGATATATCTTCTCATACGCACTATAAATATATAATCATATGGGATTTTATCTTTCCAAATGGCTTTCCCCACTTTAGTAGTAACTTAAAAATTGGAATGCCATTTCTTACATTAGAAAAGTAACTTACATTGTAAAAATGTTTCAGAGTGGCTGTCTATTTCCATTTATAGTGCAAGGCATGTTTTTGTATCATATATAAATGATATTATTTTGGACAAAATGGAGGATAAAACGATATACAGAACACCCTGTATTTATACTTTCAGCTTTGAATGTTGAAGCACCTGTTTCCCAGTCCCAACCTGGAGCTACACACTCTGCTTCTGAGTCTACATTGGGGCAAAAAATTGCAGTGCCAGCAACATCACATCATTTTTGCTTTTCAATAGATTTAAGAAGTATTCACAATCTGGAGGTTGCATTTCCAGTCAACTGCATTTTAAGGTGTGGTATATTTTTACTGATGGCCTTATTGTAAGAAAGGGTAATGGATTTTGTGTTTTTTGTTCCCTTTCCCCCATTCTATTTTTTAAAAGGAAAACTACACACCATTTGGAATATTGGTAGTACAGGCAATTTGATGCCTTCTCAAGTAGCCAAGTAGCTGCCTTTAAACACTTAGAAATGTTGGGCTTGCTCATTGCAAATGAAAGTTGGGATAAAACATAGCATTACTGATACTGGGTTTTCCTATGTATATGTAACCTGAAATTTTTAGACTGTTTGTTTGATACAGATTATCATTCAGCCCTAAGAGGGGAAAAAAGAGAGATTTTCTTAGTACAAGTCATCTTTAGGCTCGAGTGGGATCTTCTGCATTGTAAGGGAACACATCTTCCCACCTAATTTCTATATGGAAGAACAAAGAGAGAAAATGCACTCCAGTATAACAGAGCTCACAGTCAGTGTCATCATGCATCGTATGTAAGCATTTTTTAGTTAAGACAAAACATTTTTCCTGTTTAGTATATTCCAGAATAATTGTGCTGATGACAGAGAGAATTTTTCTTGAAAGACCTAAAAAGCAAACAAATATTCTAACAAGTTGATCTGTCTCATTGGTTACAATTTCAGTGTATATTCTGGAATGTTAACTCTATATATAAAGTTTTTTCTGCTGGGCAACAGAATGATGTCATCATGCTCTCTGGCTGCAAAAGTTGCCAGAAAGAGGCGGGGCTTGGTAAGAATAGCGAGCAGTGGGCACAGCCCCCTAGTTTAATTGAAGATCAAAATTAACTTTTAAACAACAATATAGTTATGCAACTAGACAAAGTTGGACTTCTAGTAGCAGCAGGAGCTTAAGCTGCTTTTTTCAAATACAGATCTGGAACAGAATAGAAATATAACTTATTTGGTTTTGTGTGTGTTTAAACCCTGAAAACAATATGTCCTTAAATGTAATTGTAGCTAACATCCAATTTTAGATTGCCAATAGCAACAAGTTTAGTCTGATTAGAAAATTCCTTTCCTTTCCTTCACAACCTTGGATAACCATTCTCAGAAAGTAGATATTAACCATTCACAATCGTGCTGGAAGGGCATAACAAGTGGGGTTTCTCGGGGGTCTGTTTTGGGACCGGTTCTGTTCAATATCTTCATCAGTGATTTAGCTGATGGCATAAGGAGTACACTTATTAAATGTGCAGATGATACTGAACTGGGAGGGGTTGCAAGTGCTTTGGAGGACGGAGTCAAAATTCAAAATGATCTGGACAAACTAGAGAAATGGTCTGAGGTAAATAGGATGAAGTTTAATAGAGACAAATGCAAAGTATTCCACTTAGGAAGGAACAATCAGTTGCACACATACAGAATGGGAAGTGACTGTCTAGGAAGGAGTACTGCTGAAAGGGATTTAAGGGTCATAGTGGACCACAAGTTAAACATGAGACAACAGTTTGACATTGTTACAAAAAAGCAAACATGATTCCGGGATGCATTAACAGGAGTGTTGTGAGCAAGACACAATAAGTCATTCTTCTGCTATACTTTGCACTGATTAGGCCCGGTTGGAGTATTGTGTCCAATTCTGGGTACCACATTTCAAGAAAGATATGGAAAAATTGAAGAAGGTCCAAAGAAGAGCAACAAAAATGATGAAAGGTCTAGAAAACATGATCTGTGAAGGAAGAGTGAAAGAATTGGGCTTGTTTAGTTTAGAAAAAAGAAGACTGTGTGGGGACATGATAGCAGTTTTCAAATATCTAAAAGGGTGTTACAGGGAGGAGGGAGAAAAATTGTACTCCTTGGCCTCTGAAGCTAGGACAAGGAATAATGGGCTTAAATTGCAGCAAGGAGGATTAGTTTGGACATTAGGAAAATCTTCTTAACTGTCAGGGTGGTTAAACACTGGAATAAATTGCTTAGGGGCTTTTTGGAATCTCCATCACTGGAGATAATTAAGAGCAGGTTGGATAGAAATCTGTCAGGGTATGTCTACACTTGCACCCTAGTTCGAACTAGGGATGCAAATGTAGGCATTCGAAATAGTCAGTGAAGCGGGGATTTAAATATCCCGCACTTCATGAGCATGAGCTCGCCCGCGCGTTACTCCGATCAACAGCTGTTTCGAAAGTGAAAGTGCGCGCTGGGACGCGTTAGTTCAAGCCAAACCCCTTGGTTCAGACTAATGTTACTCCTCATTTTTTTTGTAACCAAGGGGTTTGGTTCGAACTAACGCGTCCCGGCGCGCACTTTCACTTTCGAAACAGCTATTGATCGGAGTAACGCACCAGCGAGATCATGCTAATGAAGCACGGGATATTTAAATCCCCGCTTCATTGACTATTTCGAATGCCTACATTTGCATCCTTAGTTCGAACTAGGGTGCAAGTGTAGACATACCCTCAGGGATGATCTAGGCCAGTGTTTCTCAACCTTTTTTTATAAAGTACCCCTTTAAAAAAAAAAAAAAAAAAGTACCCCGAGAACCTACAGTTTTCAGGGGCACAAATTTTTTTCTGCCATTGAAACACATTTGTTTAAACAACTTAATCATAGCCAGGCAGGTGATGACATTTTTGGGTGTAAAAAGTACAAAAATAATAAAGCACTATAAAACTTAAAACAAAAATTCAGTTTTCTCCAAATTTACTCGTACCTCTGGTTGAGAAACACTGATATAGACAGTGCTTGGTCCTGCTGTGAGGGTAGGCGACTGGACTCAATGACGTCTTGAGGTCCCTTCCAGTGCTAGGATTCTGTGATTCTAACCCTTAGAGAAACTAGATATATGCTATAGAAGACTAAAATGTTAAATATAACTTTCATAGTCCTGAAGATTAGCAATAGCTATTAAAGGGTGTTTGTGTTGGAACGGCAGTGAACTTTAGCTCTGATCCTGCAATCTTAAAGTAAATGGGAGGCATTGAATATCAAGAGCCAAATTCTGTTTTTGGATATGCTTGTACAACTGACATTGCCCTTAGATATTCCCAAAGTAGAATTGGTTCTAAGTTACTAGTATCATCAACTGAAAATGATTTCCCTTGGCTTTCTTGCCTACAAGAATATTACTTAAGTTAAATTTGCATTTTTACTTTTCTCATTAGGTACTCGTATCCATTTTTTGGGAGTGCAGCACCCATTATGACAAATCCTCCTGTAGAAGTGAGAAAAAACATGGAAGTTTTTCTACCCCAGTCCTATTGTGCATTTGATTTTGCAACTATGCCTCATCAGCTTCAAGACACCTTCTTCAGGTAACACTTGTATTTTTATCTCATTACATGAGGAGTCCCATGGTTCATTGTTTTTACAAATACAGACCAACATGGCTACTGGTTTGAGACTTGTCACCATTATTGAACTGTTTTTAATATAGAACATACTTGTAAATCTAAGCTTTTGGGCGGGGTGGGGGGTTGGAATAATTTTAAGTTAGTAACCAAGAAAATGTTTAAGTTAATTTTTTTTGCACTTTGAGGCTTTATAGTCTAACACAGTGTTTCTCAAATTGTGCTCTGCGGAGCCCCAGGGCTCCTCCGCAAGACATCTCCGGGGGCTCCGCGAGGTTGGTAAACTGGAAACATCAATAGGTACAACACATACAATCAGTGGACTGCTGGGGCTCTGCATAAATTTTTACGCATGTAAAGAGCTCCGGAGCCCAAAAAGTTTGAGAACTGCTGGTCTAACATATAGAGGTCAGATATGTGCAGACCTTACTCTTAGTTGTGAACATTTATTTACACAGGAAATGTTTTGATATCAATTGGAGCATCTCTTTGGGTTAATTCTTACTAAAGTAAAGGGCTACATAATGTGGTCTGAAGAAATCAATTTTGCTTTCACAGAATCAGAGCAAGATTTCACCTACTCTGACTGGATTTGAAGGCTGGTATCAAACTGACCAAAACCTGTGAAACACAGTTGCTGTATAGGTTAGAATGAATTTCTTTGTAGAGGAATGTCTCCCATAAACATTGCTTCGTTTTGTAGGCATGTGAATAGGGTAGAGAATAGCTTTCATGCATACTCCCACCATAAAGCCTAAAACAAAGTGGTAATTTGAAAAGGAAGGTAGAAGAGAGGTTTTGTAGATGAAGTAAATAAATCGATAGACTGATATTTTCGGTAATGGAAAAAACTTACGAGATCGTCCAGTTCATCACCATGTCAGTGTAGGTTTGTTCTCTGTACAGAAACTGGAAAAGGGTTATCATCTACCCAAAGTGATTGAATGAAGGAGAAGACGCAGAGTTTTAAGTCAGTCTTTTGCGGGGAAATGAGAGGTATAAAGGGTATATTTTTGCTATGGTAAGAATGAGTTCCTACCGCTAGATTGGGTTTGGGAAATTATTTTTGTTAAGAAGGGAGCTTGCCTCTCAGTGTAAGGGAGAATATGTTTTCTTTTGTCTGGCCTACTGATACCAAAAATATGTTTCTGTATTCCAGATTACCACTGCTGGTTGAATTGTGGCACAAAGATAAAATGACTAAAGATATACTTCTGGGAATTGCAAGGCTGCAGCTTTCAAATGTTTTGGGCTTGGAAAAAACCCGATTCTTGGGAACTAACGGAGAACAATGTTGGCGTCAGACCTGTAGTGAAACAGTTGGTGTTATGGCAGCACAAGGGTAAAACCTTGTAAAAACATTATTTGCATTATATCATGTCTTATCTTTTTAATTTTATTTGTTCAATGTTTTTTCCTGATAAAATAATCCTTCTTCCCTCTAGTTACTCTTTATTATACTTCGAAAACCTTTTAGTCTTAATTTTCATTTGAAGTATTAGGTCAGATTTTAAAAAGGACAAAACTTGTCATTCATAGAATTTTATGAATAGCTGTAAATACATACTTGATTCAGAGGGGTTAGCCGTGTAAGTCTCTTTATTTTTGCTCAAACAGGAGTCCTGCAGCATCTTAAAGAGTAACAAAGTTATTTGGGCATAAGCATTGGTGGTCTGGAACCGACTTTGTGAGCTGCATGAAGTGGAAACATCAGTATAAACATATAAAAGATGGGTGTGTTACATTACTAAGAAAAGGAGCAGTGCTAATGCGGTCAATTCAATCAGGGTGCATAGGGATCATTCCCAACAGTTAATGAGAAGGCGTCAATTTCAAAAGAGGGAAAATTACATTTAGTAGTGAACTAGCTACTCCGTCTCCATTCTGATAGTGTCAAGTTTGTGTATGAAGACCAGTTCTGCAGTTTGACACTGCAGTCCTGGTTTTGAAGTTTTTTGCTGAAATATAGCTATTTCAACTCTGTGAGGGTATGTCTACACTACAAAGTTAATTCGAACTAACAGCTGTTAGTTCGAATTAACTTTCATAGGCGCTACACACGCAAACCGCTAGTTCGAACTTAATTCAAACTAGCAGAGCGCTTTATTCGAACTAGGTAAACCTCATTCTGCGAGGACTAACGCCTAGTTCGAATTAAGTAGTTCGAATTAAGGGCTGTGTAGCCACTTAATTCGAACTAGTTGGAGGCTAGCCCTTCCCAGCTTGCCCTGGTGGCCACTCTGGGCCACACCAGGGAAACTCTTCTGCCCCCCCGCCCGGCCCCGGAGCCCTTAAAGGGGCACCGTCTGGCTACAGTGCCCATGCCAGGTGCAAGCCTGCCAGCACCCAGCCAGCAGACCCTGTACCTGGCACGGCATGAGCCAGCCACCCGCTGCCACCCAGCCCTCCGCCTCTTCCCAGGACCAGGCTGGCGGCTCCCAGGAGCCTGCCCGAGGCCGCAAGAGGTGGGCACCCGCCTGGTCTAGTGTGGAGATCGTGGACCTCATCGAGGTTTGGGGGGAGACCTCCAACGTCCACGACCTCCGCACTAGGCACAGGAATGAGGCCGTCTAGGGCAGGATAGCTGCCAGCCTGGCCACCAAAGGCCACATGCGAACCCAGGAGCGGGTTTGCATGAAAATCATGATGGTCCAGTGAGACCCCCGATCCTGAGCCCTGAACTTAGAACATAAGAACAGCCGTACTGGGTCAGACCAAAGGTCCATCTAGCCCAGTAGCCTGTCTGCCGACAGCGGCCAACACCAGGTACCCCAGAGGGGATGGACCTAAGACAATGACCAAGCCATTTGTCTCGTGCCATCCATCTCCAGCCTTCCACAAACAGAGGCCAGGGACACCATTCCTACCCCCTGGCTAATAGCACTCCACGGACCCAACCTCCATGACTTTATAACAGAGTTTAAAGAGAAATTAGATAGTTCTAGCCTTCACAGCCTCCTGTGGCAAGGAGTTCCACAGGTTGACTATTTGCTTTGTGAAGAAGAACTTTCTTTTATTCGTTTGAAGCCTGCTACCCATTCATTTCATTTGGTGTCCTCTAGTCCTTCTATTATGGGAACTAATGAAGAACTTTTCTTTATTCACCTTCTCCACACCACTCATGTTTTTATAGACCTTTATCATATCCCCCCCCCAGTCTCCTCTCTTCTAAGCTGAAAAGTCCCAGTCTCTTTAGCCTCTCTTCATATGGGACCTGTTCCAAACCCCTAATCATTGTAGTTGCCCTTTTCTGAACCCTTTCCAAGGCCAAAATATCTTTTTTGAGGTGAGGAGACCCCATCTCTACACAATACTGAAGATATGGCGTACCATAGTTTTAGACTTCCCCCTCCTCCTTCTTCCCCTGGCTTCCCCCTTCCAGCTCCCTCCTCCCACGTTTCCACCTCCCCTCTCCCACCCTCTCTCTTCCCCTCTCCCACCTCTTTTTTTTTTCCCAGTCTCCCCAGAGGTTAATCCCCCCCACCCCCAGTTTTGTTCAATAAAGAGAGTTTCTATTTTTGAACACGTGTCCTTTATTTTTTACATCAGGAAGGGGGGCTAGGGAAGGGTAAGTGGAAGGAGGTGAGGGAGGAATGGGGTACGAGCCCCTGATGGGGAGGACTGGGGTGGCTCTGCGGGCTCCTCAGTGTGGAAGCTCTCCTGCAGGGCCTCCTGGATCCTGACAGCCCCCCGATTGACCCCGCCCCCCCCGGATGGCAGCCTGCAGCAAGTGCAGCCGGGCTGATGGCCGAGTGCTGTGATGTGCCGAGTGTGGGCACTCAGGGCACTCCAAGACAGGACTGCTTTGCTGTCCCTCATCGAGGTAGACAAGCAAGCGGGGAACCCTGAGAACTGTCTGTCCGGGGTGGGGGTCGGGTCCCTTTAAGCACAGCCCTCGGCTAGCCTGAGGCAGCAGCTCCACACTCTAAGTCCTGGTTCCGGCCAGCCTTAACTTCGGTTCAGGGTCCACTCAATGTGGACATGCTAGTTCGAATTAGCAAAATGCTAATTCAAATTAGTTTTTAGGTCTAGATGCACTAGTTCGAATTAGCTTAGTTCGAATTAACTAATTCGCATTAAGTTAGTTCGAATTAGTGCTGTAGTGTAGACATACCCTTACTGAATATCAAGGTGGTTAAAGTGCTCTCCTGGTTTTTCAGTGTTACAATTCGTGATGTCTGATTTGTGTCCATTTAGTCTTTTGCATAGAATTGTCTGGTTTGGCCAATGTACATGGCAGAGCAGCATTGTTGGCACATGACATATATCACATTAGTAGATGTGCAGGTAAACGAGCCTCTTATGGTGTTGCTGATGTGATAAGGTCCTATGATGCTGTCATCTGAGTAAATCTGCAAATAGAGTTGTCAATGGAGTTTGCTGCAGGGATTGGTTGCTGGGTTAGTGTTTCTGTGGTGTGGGGTTTAGTTGCTGGTGAGTATTTGGTGGTATTGCACAAAACTTAATCATGAGTAGATAGCAGTTTACCTTAACATCTCATCTTTATGTAAACTACTTACATTTATATATTTTTTTCAAGGTTATGTTAGACAGTTCTGAGAAATTAATATAATATGCTCACATACGCCACACTTAAATTTATTTAACTTGTTTCCTGGGAAAAGAGAATATAAGATAGGCATAGTTTGACTTTTATATTTGGGAGGTCAGTTCCAGTCAGGCCAATGGAGCCACTTGTGGGAGGAGAGTGGGTATTGTGCAAGTATTACTATAGTTCTGTAAATTAATAGTGTTTTAGCACTCACATATGCAGCATGGTATGCTTTGGAAGAGATTTGATCAGACTACACTGTAAGCTTGTTAAACCTTATTTCCTTGCTGTTTTAGATTACCTTGCCAGAAATGAACGACACTGAGTTATGGCAGCTTCCAACAAAAATGAATAATCATTCTTGTGTAATGCAATTTGCAGGGCAAACAGTCGGATAGCAGAACTTTCTTACACTGTGACTCTAGAAGATTATGGGCTTGTGAAAATGCATGAAGTTTTGGTGTCAGATTCTTTTCAGGTAAGTTGTACATAAGCATAATACTTTTTTTTTTTTTTTCAAGTTTTAACGTTACTTTTTCATTAAAATTACATTATTTTTTATAATTAGTGTTTAGGTGCTGGGCAGCAGCAGGCACCTCCACCACAGCCTCATCATGTCCCAGAAACTGAGCCAGAGCCACGAGAAACTCTTGAATACAAAGCAGCACTTGAGTTAGAAATGTGGAAGGAAATGCAAGAGGACATGTTTGAAAACCAGGTCATTACCTATATTTTTATAAAAAATTCAGACCATCTCTGCTACAGAGGCTTTAACAAAAGGGACAAAATCATTAGCCACATCTTTTTTTTAATGTACACATAGTTTAAAAAAACAATTTGGTTAGCTGTTGCAGGATCATATGACAACGCTTTTATTCCTGGACAGTAATGGGTTACTTCTTGATTACCAAGCAATATACTGAAATAGGTTTATATGACCCTATGAGTTAAAACAGCATTTCACAAATTGTGGGTTATGATGCCCCAAAGAGTTCCAGGGGTTTGTGGGATGTTCGGGGAGAGGAGGGAGAACCCTTCATTTTTTTTGTTTTGTTTTTTTAATGCTATAGTATCTATGGAGAAGAGAGTGGGTCTTGGCGATGTTTCCTTCCACATGCATATGCATGGGGGAAGTGGCTGATGTGATTCATGATATTGGACTTTCCACGTGTGGCCAGCCACTGAGGGTGGGAAGGACCCGGAACAGGTATTAGCTGCTGAGGAGGCAGGTGCACTAGGTGTTAGCTGTGGAGGTGAGGGCACTGGGCATCCCATCCAACTGCTGAGTCTCAGTAGCTCCTCTTACTCTTCTTCTTATCCCGGTGGTGATCTAAACATGATTTTATTTTTGTGCTTCTGATTTTCAAACTGCTTACCTCTTAAATTCCTGGGGGCCATGTTAGTGGAGGTGATCCCAAAGCAGGAACCGGTGAGCTAAAATATATCCTGAGAATATTTTTAGAGGATATAATAAAATGTATAGATTCTTGAGTTTATTCTCTTATGAAATACTGTAAGCCCAAGAGTAGAAAAGATGACCACTGTTAGGTATTATCTAAATTTCTCTCACTATTCAACCTGCATATTTTTTTATTCTTTAAATCAGTGTTTTCCAAACTATGGGCCGTGGCCCGGTACTGGGCCGTGAGGAAAAAAATACTGTGCCTCAGCGTGGCTGCCGGGAAGGGAGCAGAGCGGGGTGGGCTGGGAGGAGGTGGGGGGGAGGACCAGCCACCGGGAAGCAGGGTAGGGGGCAGCAGGGCTGTCCCTCAGAGATGGTGGCGGGGGGCGGCCGGCCAGCCGGCGGAAGCAGGGTTGGGGGCAGTGGGGCTATCCCGCAGAGATCCGGGCTGGCGGCCGGCGGAAGCACGGTTGGGGATAGCAGGGCTGTCCCGTTGAGATCGGGGCAGGCAGGCGGATGGGCGGCGGAAGCAGGGTTGGGGGCAGTGGTGCTGTCCGGCGGAGATCGGGGAGGGCAGGCGGCGGAACCAGGGCTGGTGGGGAGGGGGCGGCGGAAGGGGAGGGGGACTGACTGGGGGAGATCAGGAGGAGGAGGAGGATGGGAGAACCAGCTGCCAGAAGCAGGGCTGGACGGGGGCAGCAGGGCTGGTCAAGGGAGTGGGGCTGACCGGGGGAGATTGGTGGGGGGTGGAGGGGAACCGGCTGCCGGAAGCAGGGCTGGACGGGGGCAGCAGGGCTCGACTGGGGAGATCGGGAGGAGAAGTGGGTGGGGAGTGGGACTGACCCAGGCACATGAGTGAGTCCCGCCCCGGGGATTCCATTCCTCCCCCACACACACATGCCCTCCCTCGAGTAGTTGCGAACTGCCTGGCTGGTAGACACACTCACGCAGCACGAGCACATCTACCAGACAGACAGTTCGCAGCTAAGGACTGATACATCTAATTATAATAAAACTTATCTAATTAGAAAATACCAGACATTTTATATGTCTGGTAATTTCTCAATTTGTTTCACAGACAAAACCCTCAAATACCAGACTGTCCGGTACAAAACCGGACACCTGGCAACCCTACCCTTCCTTGCACCCTAGCCAGATACCCTACCCCCAATCTGCTCCTGCTCCCGCCTCCTGGCGTGCCCATGCGGCGCCGGGTCCCCTAAGCCCTGGCCCAGGCTGGGCGGAGGATGCAGCTGGGTGAAACACTGAAAATGTATTCATTTTTAATTCTTTTTTTATATGCATTTATATTTTTGGGCTGCAAAAAAACAGTACAGAAAAAAAATGGGTTCCAACTAAAGTAAAAAGTTTGGGAAACCCTGATCTAGCCAGCTTTCTATCCATCTTACAGTCCATTTATCCAATCCATATTCCCTTAACTTGCTGGCAAGAATATTGTGGGTGATTGCATCAAAAGCTTGGCTAACGCTGGCACTGGGGGCTTTGGGAAGACCAGAAACAACTTATTTGAATATTCATCATTTGCTTAATAAATATGCAAATGAATGTTACCGGTCCTCCAAAAACTCGTGAATGGATTTACTGGTCCCCGTGTCAAAAAGTTTGGGAACCCCTGCTCTAAATCTACAGCTTTCTTGTCCATTGCTATCCTTCAGTTCATGAAGTCATGTTTATATATCATAGGCATTGTTTCAAAAATAGTGGTAATCATTCTTATAAATGATCACGTGTTGCTTTTAGAAGAGTTTTTTTTTTTTTTTTTAAGTTAAGGGACCCTGAGTTGAAGTAGGAAACTTTTTATTGTAATTATAAAAATAATTATTGCATAATTATGTATGTTGTATTGCAAAATGCTGTTACAATACAAGGTATTTCGCAGTGTATGTGTTTACACCATTAAATCAGATGCAGAGTGGTTCAGTGTATTCACAAGTTTTAACAAGTATTGTTCATAGCATCCTTCTACCAAAAGCCCTTCTTGTTCAATATTCTGCTCTCTCTGAAGGTCAGATTTCACTATGAGATCCATATAGCAGTCTTCAGTTCAAATATTCTGTATCTGAGATCTGAATTTCATCCTTTACCTTGGTAATTGACATCACTCTTCAGCAAGGCTCTCCTAAATACTTAATTCGTATATGGGGTAGCTGTACATTTTTATTTTTTATGTAGCCTTTATGTTATTGACTTCCAAAGATGAAGTGTGTTTTTTGTTTTATTTTGCTTTTGTTAGCTAAAAAAGAAGGAGTTGGCTCACATGCAGGCACTTGCAGAGGAGTGGAAAAAAAGGGATAAAGAAAGAGAAGCATTAGTAAAGAAAAAGGTAAGGAGAGCGACGCATGCATATTCTTTTGCAGTATAATGACTTACGTCACCATGTATGCTCTTGGTTTGAGACTTCAGTGGGTGTGATGGGTCGGGACCTGCTCAGGACTGTCACCTGATGTGCTGAGACTCCACTGAGCCGGCTTTTCCCGACAGCCTGGTCATCCTGCAAACCTGTCTTGTTGAGGCCAGGTCTCTAGCCTGCTTCAACTGAGATGCAGTGTCAGGGCCACACTCCCAAAGGCTGCAGGCACATGCTTGTTTTATGCTGTATGGAATACCATACAGCATAAGCTCATGTAAATTTTCCCTTTTTATCAATGTAAAGAGGGATCTGTACAGACTCCTCTCCCCTCCCCAGGTAAAAGTTATTTAAACTGGGTTTATTAATAACCAGAAGTGATATATTTAATATAAAAGTGATCATAAGAGATCGCACACAGAAGAAAGTTCATTAAGCAAAATAGAACACACAAATTTAAGGGTGCATTTTAATACACTAAGGGTGCGTCTACACTGCACCCGAAGCTTCAAAATTTGGCGCTGTTTACACAGAACTTATTTCAAAATAAATCACTATTCCAAAATGTCCCTTACTCCTCATGGACTGAGGTTTACAGGGATGTTGGAAGAGCAAGCCTGCTGTATTTTGAAATAACAGGCATGCTCAGAAGACGTGGAATAGCTATTTCGGGATACCTCAGGTATCCCAAAATAGCGCTGCATTGTAGATGTCGCCTAAGGGAATTGGTTACACATAAATTTTCATAATAAATATGGGTCTTATCATCTCTGCACAGGCTGTTCTTCCAGTCTGATTCCAGTGTTTTTCCCCTGTTCAGCCTTAGATATTTCCAGCACTCATTGTGGGTGGAGTCCCAGGAGAGAGCTGTTAACCTGGATTACCTCACTCTTCACCCTTAAAGGATTCCCGTTTTAGGCAAATCCTTTTTGTCTCCTGAACCTGATCCTCCCCTTGTAGAAAAGTACAGAATCTAAGAGAGATTCAAGCATCAGGTGACAGAGCCAGTAACCACTTCTTACAGGCTGGTTCTCACACTTACAAGAAAACTACGTTGTCATGCTAATGGGCCATTTGTTCTGTGTCTAGTTTCTTTATTGTTGTATCTGATAAGCTGCTAACAGGTTTCTCTTAACATGAATACATTGTTAATAAATCTACAGTCAATATTCCTAACTTGAGATGCAGGAATGATATATGCACACAAACAGGATAAAAACATTCAGTAAATCATAACCTTTCCAATGATATCTCATGAAGTATTTTTCATAAAGCATATTCCATTTACATCATATTCATAAGCATATTCCCCATAAAGTATGGAATGCCCTGTAATAGTGGGGATCCATACTTCATATCATTAAAGAGCACACAAAAATCCTTGTTCAAAGTAAATCTAGCACAAAGTCCACTGTGCTGCCAATCACGGTACTGAGGTAGTGTATTCGAGAAAAATGATCTATGCCATCCTGAGTAATTTCTGTATTAGTAGCCTTAATATTTGGCAATTTGACTTGCCTTGTGTATAGAAGTTAATCTATAATTTTGGATCCTAATACATGCATGTTTTAAGTTTCATTACTGTTTGGTTTATAAAAATATTGGAGTTTATATGTGAAGCTCTTGACTTATCTCAGATTGAGGTTTAATTACAAGAAAAAATATCAAGAAATCAGTGCTTGTTTTTAGGTGGCGGAATATACAAATTTGGAAGAACAACTTCAGAAAACCTTGACAGATTTAGAGAAGCGTGAACGACAGCTTGTCAGTGCAGAATCAGAGGTAAAAATTACTTACAGTATGTTTAAAGAGAATGTTGAAATCTCCCATGCATGTAAACAGTATCTTGAGCTTTCCTCTGGGCACAATTTTATTTCTGGTAGCTGGGTGGTAACCACTCTATATTCTCACCTACTTGTCTTCTCTGCACATATACTATTATTTTGGAGGTCACAATTTAGATTTTCCATTATTGCAAATGAATGAGTCATCTGGCTAGATGAGCAGTTGACATTGAAAATGTTCTTGGGGAAACACTAAGGTCATAGTTAATGTTTTCCATTATGTTACAAGTCACATGAATTTGTTAAGTGTGTTACGTACAGCTATGTCTGTTAGAAAAGGATATTACATTTCTGTGGTGGGCCACACTGTCTCATTGATGGTGTATTTTGATGCATGGGTGATAAAACACAGGAAAAGTTTTCTCATTAACTTGCAGTTTTCTTGGGTTTTTTGTTTGTTTTGAGAGTGCAGGAGTTAGACTGCAGATTCACATAACAGTGCAGTGTAGATGCACCCTTTATTTCGGAATAACCACAATGCGAGCATCTACACAGCAATTCCGTTATTTCGTTATAATATCAAAATAACAGGCAGCTTATTCCAACTTCTGTAAACCTCATTCCACGAGGAATAACTTGTCTTCCGAATTAGCTATTTCGAAATAGCTGCAGTGTGGATACTCCAGTGCTGGTACTTCAAAATAGCTCCTCACCAGGGCCATTCTAAGTAATTTCTCCCCAGGACTTCCTGGGGCTCTTAAACTGAGAGAGTGCATAGGGGCTCCTACCTCGGACTAATTTTGAGTCTTCCCTGTAGTGTGAATGCGCTATTTTGGAATATATCTTACGCAGATGTACCCAAACTGATTTTAACAATGTCTCTGCTGAAGTTTCCTGGGTGTTTTTTTTTTCTTCTTCGAAAGGACCCAAATATTTGGGAAGGAGAGTGTGTGTGGAATATGGAGATGGGGTAGACTTGACAGAGGACAAAAGTAGGCAGATATTAAGTGCCTCTTGTGCAGTGTCTGTACTAGTGGTCTAAAGTGGGGACAAGTTTTCCAAGACCTCACATCCACAAATAGTTCCTCTTGTCAGCCTCCCCTCATAAGGACGGCATTTTGGCACTCATCCACTTTACACAGTAATGGCACCATCCCGTCCTTGTAAAAGTGGTTCTGAGTTGGGGATGAGGGCATCAATCTTCCCCCACAGACATTCTCTTTCCCCCCCCCCCCAACTCCTTCTTTAGAGACTCCAGTTTCCTCTTCAGAGATCCTTTTGTTCTCTGAGCAGCCTCATCATGACCACTAGATGTGTTTGCCCACTGGCAAGTGAGCAGAAGGTTGCTGGGTCAAGAAGTTGCTTGGAAAGGAGACCTACTCTCTTAACAGCTTCAGAAAGAGACTCGTCCACTTTTCCTCCCTCTTCCTATTCTAACACTTAAGAATGCTAAGAAGGGCCTGAATAGGCTGTAATTGTCCATATTCTGGCAACTAGATAAAATGTGTCTGCTGTATATCTCCTAGCTTGACATCCCCAAGAACAAGGGAGAAAGAGGGGCATCAGCACCTAATAGTGCTGCTGGGTCCCTGAGGATCTTCCACATGAAGCGAGAAGGAGGCCTAATTGTAGAAATGAGGAGGGGAGGACTTTCTTCTTTTGCCTTTTTCTGTTTTCTCTTTAAGCAGTGTGGATGGATATACGGGTTTATCACCCTCAGCATGTTAAGATGTTGGTGTCTTTGGCCCATAACAGGCAGGTGAACTAGAGAAATTAGATATGTGACATTATTTTGAGTCTGGTAAGGATTAGTGGATGATTATAGTCCATACTGGAGATACAGAAATCAAGGAAGTAAAAGTAGTGCTTCATAGATATGAGCCTTAAAGAGTGAATACAAATGTAATGAGAATTTATTAAAATGAATGATAAAGATTTTAATCAAGACTTTCAACCAAAGATTCTAATCCTGTTTATTATTGTATTAAAAAATGTTTTAATTATAAGCTCCAAAGAGTAAAGCAAGAGTTGCAAGCACAGCATGAACGAAACTTTCAGGAACTTCAGGATTCTGTGCGGCGAGTCAAAGAAGAATGTGCACATCAAGTTGAGCTGGAGAGGTCAAAAATTAAACAGCTGGAAGAGGACAAAGTCCGCCTGCAACAGCATGTAAGTAAAGAAATTACCTACCTTCCTTCTTGAGTGAAAATAAATATATAAATGTTAAAAAGTTGTATATTTGAACACAAGCACATTCTGGCAAGGTGGAAATAAACACTTGGATCCCAATCATTCAGTGAGCTTGAAGCAAGCATGGGGTTCACTTATAAACAGAGCAAGGCCTTTGTTTTACTATTTAGATGTGATAGCCTCAAAGAGCACATAATGCTGAAAACCAAATTGAAATTACAGAGGTGTATTGCAGGAGTGGGCAAAAGGGCCTCCATGGGCTGGATCCAGCCCGCCAAGCAGGTGGATCTGGCCCACGGAGGCCCTGCTGCTCCCCCGCCCCCAGGCCAATTGGGACCTGAGGGTGGGGGAGCATCCGAAACCTTCTCCTCTCTGCCCCCACCATTCGAGCAGCATGCAATGGGAGCAGAGCGGAGAAGGCTTTGTGCGCCTCACTTGGCCTGGGGGCGGGGGAGAGTGCAAAGCCTCTTCCTGCTCTGCCAGGAGCACTTGGCGCTTTGAAACGTCACGCTCTGCTCGCAGGGCGGGGTGGCGAGCAGAGGAGGCTTCATGTGCTTGGCCGCCTGCAGGCCAATCAGAGCTTGGGGGCAGGGGAGCTGCGTGAAGCTTCTTATGCCCTGCCCCGGCCCTGCGAGGAGCCCGTGGCATGTGCTCCTCGCAGGGCGGCAGGAGGCTTTCTGTGCTCCCCCTCCCTCAGGTCCTGGAGCATGCCAAGCCTGTACTAAGGCATGGGAGCCTAGTGGGAAGGGGGGCAAAGGGGCTCCCCCACCTCCAGACCATGACTGGTCTGGGGGTGGGTAGCCCCGCCCCTTCCCATTTAGGCCCCACCCCTTCCAGGGTGGCCCAGGGCTTACTTCAAAAATTTTTGAAGTGGCCCCTGGGCAAAAATTATTGCCCACCCCTGGTGTATTGTATTTAGGAGTGATGCTACTGAAGTGTAGTTGTATATTTCCAAAATGTTGCCGAAACAATTGGAATTTTTTAATGGCATCTCTAACTACAGTAAAACTCCAGTGGTCCGGCACTCCTGATGGTCCAGCACCGTCTGGAACCCGGAAGTGCTCCGGGCAGCCGGACAATTGGAGTTGCTCTGCCCTGGGCTTCCTGGACTCAGCCACTGGTCAGTTTCAGCAGCGGTTGACTTGGGGAAGTCTGGGGCAGAACAGCTGGGGTGCTGCCGGGTTGGTCCTGCAGCGCCAAGGGGCGCATCCCCCCCACTCCACCCCAGACCCCTCATAGCCCCCCCTTCCGATAGTCCGGCATATCTGATAATCTGGCACCCCCTGGGTCCTAAAGGTGCCGTATTATCGGAAGTTTACTGTACCTTGACTGTTCATTTCATTTTACAGCTGAATCATAAAGCAATGCTGCAATAGTTAAATATTTTAAAATGAAAAAATAATTTTGAGAATACATTATTTTGTGGCTACTTTCATTTTTAATCCTATTGCAACTTTCACAATAGTGGAAGATGCAGATAACCAATTTCTGTTTCCATAAAATAATTTTTTTTTCATTCAACACTGTTATCTCTCTGTCATGTGAATAGGGAGCAACAATTTTTGTCGAATGCTACAAAGGATGTTGTAGAAAAGGATGTTGCTACAAAGGTCCATCAATGGCTATTAGCCAGGTTAGGTAGAAATGGTATCCCTAGCCTCTGTCTGGAAATGAGTGACAGAAGAGGGATCACGTGAGGATTACCTGTTGTGTTCACTCCCTCTGGGGCATCTAGTATTGGCTACTGTCAGCAGACAGGATACTGGGCTGACCCAGTATGGCCGTTCTTATGTTGGTACCAGAAAATATAACGTTGTTTTCTTTCTTAATTTTAATAGTCTTATTCCTAACAATTCATGTTCAGCCATTTTACAGCAGTCTCTCAATTATTGTCTCTGGAAATACACTATAGAATAGTGCTTAAATATTTTTCAGTGTGTTTAGCTCATTTGAATAGAATTTTTTCTTTTTTAATGTGTTTTTCATTTCTTAACATTAACGTATATGGAATGGTAATCCCACAGTAGCGCTGACTAATGAAGACATCCTCCTGTATCTTGCTAGAGGAATTTTTTATATTAGAAACAGCTGGATTTTTTTCAGTTTTGTAGTGAAAAGTATGTCTTGCATTTTCATTTAGCGTTAGCTTGGTTTTAAGATATTTTTAATGTGAAATTTAATATGAAAAGTACTATCTAGTGTACCAAAGTTGAAGGTACATTTTTCCATTGTGGCATCGAAGAGAAATTGAAAATAGCCCAACTGTTGAGTCAATGGTTTTTTTATTATTATTATTACAAGCATGACATCTATTGAATCCATGTTTAATCATTTAAAAATAGAGCCCAACTTCAAAACTCATTCTCTTGCATTCAGCCATCATTTTAAATTGTAGATATATCACCCAAGCATACATTTCAGTTTTCACAGTAATCATATTTTTAACTATTTTTAATTGTTAGACTATTTTATAATATTTAGAGCATGAAATACTTTTATATAGGTATGTCACCTGGTCATGTCACACCTCTGATCATATCCTAAGATAATATATTGGTTCATCACCAGAGGCCCAGTCAAGTCATAGCTTGGGATGCTCAGGGCCAGATTCAAACCTAATATGAGCAAGTACAACTCATACTCAATCTGGTCTTTAGTGTACAAACCTAAGCTCTGATGATCATTAAATATATCCCTAAAATTCATTAATATTAGTAAATGTGGTGAGCCAGAAGACTCACCTGATTAGTAAAATATTAGTTGCCACTCAGAATTAGGGATGTGAATGGGTAACTGGCTACCTGGTAAGCACCACCCGGTTAACTGTTACTTGGGAGCAGCCTGCAGCCTGCTGCAGGCAGGGAGCTGTTCCAGCCCTCACGGGCTCGCAGTCTGGGAGCCAGCAACCGTACACAGCAGATTGGCTCCCTTCTGCCCCATGCGAGGCTGCTGACTCCCAGCTCGTGCGGGCTTGGAGCCAGTAGCTCAGCACAGGATCAGAAGCAGCTGGGCTGGAGCAGCCCCTGTCTGTGGTGCAGGAGCTGCTTCAGCCCAGCCATGGTGGAGGGCGGGGGAACTGCTCCAGCCTAGTAGGCTGATGAAGTGGGTTCCAGCCCATGAAAGTTTATGCCCAAATTTGTTTAGTCCTTAAGGTGCCACTAGACTCCTCATTGTTTTTTCTAAAACAGATTTACCTGGCTACCCCTCTGAAACTTGTGTTATTGAAGTGAACCAATTTAGTTATCTAATTAAATAATTTTCTAAGAGACTAATTTATATCCTTATTTTATGTATGCCTATTCCCAATATTTAATTTCACTGTTTTGCCAGGCATTTTCTCTACATTTCCAATCTGCTGTATTGAAATTGTGAATTACGTGAAGATAGGATTTGCATAGCTATTATGATGGAATTATATGGTAATATGTTGATTAAGACAGCATTTTTGAAATTATCAATTTTTTTTCTATAAAGCAAAACGCCTCCTGTTTTTGCAACTATTTGAGTATCCATTTAAGTCATTTGCTACTGAAATCTTGCTGTGGCAGCCTTTTAAATCATTATTTGGCTGAAAAAATATTTCTTCTTCTGGATATTCCTGGACAAGCTAAACTGGTGAAGTTGAGTCAATAGTAAAAATTTGATATAGCAGATACTAAAGCAATTAACCTTTTTAAAGTTACAGCCATGTGCACAAACTTGATAAAACCGCATTATTGGTTGTAATTCTATAGAATTACATTCTCACTTGAGAAATGTGGTGAACAGCTATATTTAGGCTTTTCTTTCCTATGTAGCAAAAACTTTCCTTAAACTTTATTTCTGTTATGCTCTCTCTATATCCCATAATCAAGAATTCATTATTTATAAAACTTTCATTACTTATAAGACACTGAAAGCTTCACATTTGTATCAGTTACTTTACTGAAGTAAAATTTTAGGTCCAGGGACTAATTTAAGTTCTGTGACGCATTCCATTCCCCTGTGCATGTGTTTTATTGTGAAATGAATATACTCTAATGAATTTCATATGTGGGTGTGTTTAATGCAGTTTTATGAAGCAGAAAACAAGTATAAAGTTTTGGAAAAGGAGTTCCAGCAGTACAAGGAACAGCAATGCAGCAAACCGGAAATTCGGTTACAGTCAGAAATAAATCTTCTCACTTTAGAAAAGGTACCATTGGACTTTACTAATCTTCTATAATGATGTTCTCATTGGGTAACGGAGATGAAAGAATAATCTGCTTCCAACATTAAATGGGTTATTCTCTTCATTTTTTTTCTTTTCCAACAATTTCTTTAGCCACTAAATATTTAGAACCTAATGGTGATCTGGGAATGTTTTAGAGAGAGTTTGAAGGATGGGAGGTGGTGTGGAAATCTGAGCAAGTTTAGGTAGTTGGTCCAGAGGATAAAAATATCATTGTTTGTCTCACGTGTATCATTGGTTTCCTGGTACATTTGTCCAGAAATTCTTTCAGTGTGGCCTATGAAGGTTGGAACATTGGGGAGCCATCCTAATATCCAGGGCTGTTCACATGGTGAGACCATGACAGCAAAGATAGTGGTGTTAATATTGCAGAATGTCTGGAGGGAACAGGCCCTTTATATGGGGAGTGGTTTGAGGATGGTTTCTATGAATCTTGATATTTCTTTAGTAAGAGTGCCCTGGCCACATATGATGGGTCTGCCTGGGTTTCCTTGCTTTTTAATCTTCAGAAGCATTTTGAAGGTCCCATGCGTGAAGGAACTTATTCTAGAGATTCTCTTGGAGTTGTTTGGGAAAGGAGTTAATTATAGCCTTACATTTCTGTGGTATGAGGTAATCTTTGAGTTCTTTATAGTAGATAATATCTGAGAGTTGTTGCTTGTCCTTATTGGCATAGTTGTAATGGGCATAGTTGTAATGGTTCAGGATAACAATGGTGCCCCCTTTGTCTGCTGATTTGATCATGATTTGGTGGCTGACCTTCAGTGACTATGTAGCAGTCTTCTTCATGGTTGAGAGAATATGGTAGATGTGACGTTCATGGAGTTCAGTTTTTTGTTTGTTTTTCTCTGAAGCAATAAATGTAACAAGCAAGTGTATGGTTTGTCCACTGGGAGGTCTCTGGTCACATGATGATTCTTTTTCTTGTGACTTTATGGATGAGTGTGGGTGATGTCATCTTTGTGGAAGAATTCTTTGAAACTGAGTCAGCAGAAGATCTGCATATTAGTGATGGAGTTGATGCTAAAGCCTTTGCTGACTACAAACTATTCGGCTCTTAATTGATAGATAATTTTGGGATGTCAGGTAGTGGTCTGTGGGTTGGGGAACTGTAATCAGTTCCATTTTCTATTTGTGTAGGATGGCTGTTGTAGGGTTCTTAAATAGTTGCTTTGGATTGCCTGCATAGTTTCCTGATTCTCTCCCACCTGCCTTCCATTCTGTGGGAGCATCTGATGATTACTTGTTTGAGGTTGTCCTTTCTGGATTATGTGAGATGTAAAAGATATCTCTTCACTGTTTTCTGAAGTTCTTCTGCAGAGCTGTTCAGTATATTTAGAATTATACATAGTGGTCATAGGGTTATGGGTGTTGAGTCTTCTGGGGATGATATTTTGTTTCTTGATTTGCTCAGGAAGTAACTATTGCTAGTAAGTTTGGCTTCCTTGTTCATGTTGTGGAGTTTCCATTCCATTTCTGAAGTATCTGGCATTTACTAGTTTGAGGTAGTATAGCCATGCCAGATGTTCTGCTATAGAATATCCTATCTTTCTTAACAAAATGTAATTATTTTTTAAATGTCTGCAACTAATTTGTAGTATAAAGTTTAATACTTCTGTATATCGTGATTAAACTTCTCTGTGATAAATGTAGATGCTTCATAATTCTAAAGCAGTGACATTTCCCATTTATATTTCATTTTCTTTGAGTTATATCCAATGCTTAGAAAAGAAATAGTCAGGAGACAGATTGAACTATTCTATATTTGAACCATTTGAACTTCTTTTCAGATCCTACGAGTACGCCTTCTTGTCCACCCGTTAGGACCACTGTGAGGAGAATCAAAGCCTCTGCACCCAGTTGGGTGTTTCAAGCTATTGGAGCATGAATACAGTCCAGTTAATGCCCCAATATTGAGGTCCTTATGCACACTCTCAAGGTGCAGACTTTGTATCTGACACCTCCCTGTGAGTGTTAGAATTTGCTGTCCAGCCACCTACCCTCTCTGGATGCAGCATGGCCTCAGATTCCCTAGTATTTAAACACATCCCTCTCCCAGAAATCCATCCCAGATGTGAAGCTTCTTGTTTACAATTTAACTCTGTAGGGATCTGCGGTAGTAGTGAAGCTGTCAACACACGCCTTGTCTTATATTTTTATGCTCTCTTAGATAAAACACAGAAGAGTACAGGTCATATAAAACATCTTTAAACACAGTGTCCCCTTACTAGCTCACCATTTTCTTGGGAGTCTTTGGCGGACCCATCTGTGTTGTCAGGCAAACACTGGCAAAGGCCTCCACCACAACCTCCCTGGGTTATGCTGCCCCAATAGCAGCCTTCTCATTTTAATGTGGCACAAAAAGTTTTCTTTCCAGTTTCCTTATGAGTCCTGTTATGGGTTGCTGCTGGCATTTACCTGCTTCTTTTAGTTGTCCTGGCAACTTTCCATTACTCTACAACAAACACTCCCTTTCCCTCATCCTCTGCTTGTCTGAAATCTGTCTGTCTGTCTCCACTAGAGCTATCCTATTGTTCCAAGATGCTTTATGTTGAATCGATGATTGAGTGTGCATCAATCACCATTGGTTCTGGCCTGGCAGAGATATAACATAATTATGATGATCCATGGTGGATCCATATATTTCAGCTTTTCATGACACAATTTTACAAAATCCTCAATGGTTCAAAATAGGGATGTTAAATTTTGATTAATCAGCTAATCAACTATTCGATTAGTCAATGGGGGGAGGTGGCGTGCTCACTATTCCAGCTGTGCCTCTGCCTTTTAAATATAGTAAAAGCCACTCTGCGGGGCTCTTGCTACACATCAAAGGCAGAAGGGCAGCAGGGAACACTGCTTGAGTCCCTATTCACCCCATCTCCACTCGCTCCGGGTCCTGACTGTTGTGCTTCTGCCTTGGAAATGTAGCAAAAGCCCCACTCGTGCTGTTTTCCCACTGTGTCTCTGCCTCCCCCCACCCGCATGGAGACAGAGCTGGGGGGAGCCGGCTTTTAATCCAGTTCCCCCCAGCACTAACTCCTGCTCCCCCCTTTGCTGCCTCTCTCTGATAGAGGCAGCAGGAGGAGGGGAAGTGACTAGTTGAGTCACGATTTGACTACCCGATAAGCATATGCTTATCAGGTAGTCAACTAGTCGCTTAGATCCCTAATTTAGAAATGATAAAATTAGCCATTCTGTATCACAACTTGTCAGATAAGAATTGAAGAACTTATACTGAAACTTGGACAGATTTTCTATTACTAAAACTCCAAACTCTGTATTGGCCACAGTAATTAATTTGGTTCTTAGTTTGAGGCATTGAGGCAGTGCATTCCTGAAAATTATCCAAGCTGGCTTTAATGCAGGTATAACAGACTGCTTAGTGCATGTAAAAATAAATATTTTTAATATGAACACTGGTGCCTAGTTTTTATTCTCATATATCACATAGAACCTGGAAAAGTATTTGCCTTTAACTGTAATTAAATTACATGGTAAAAATTACCGTGTTTTACCATTTTAATATAATCATCAAATGTTTGTTTAGTTGATTTTATATCTTTCTCAATGGTTAATTAAGCAACAAAGTATTTTGTAACTTTCTGGAGCAAATTTACCTGTGTACAGATATGGGACAAAGGAGGCAATTGCCCCGTGGCCAAGAAATTCAAAGGGGCTTGGACCTCCCAGTCTCCACTGCTGCTGCGGCAGTGGCAGAGGATAGAGCCTTGGCCTCTTTGAATTGTCAGAGTGCCACTCCGCATGTCTCTGAGGGTTGTGGGGGGCCTACCATGGTCTGGATGACCCTAAAGACTGACTGCCCTTGGCCCTGCCACTTCTACACTTTTGGGGGCATGGAGCTTGTTACCCACATTCCTTGCCCTGGGGCCCATGATGGCTGTCGGCCCCACTGAGTATAGAGGACGATACGCATGAAACCTGCGCCAACTTTTCTGATTCTTCCCCTCACCTCCCATCAAAAGTCCAAATTCTGTACTGAGACATATATCTCCTATTGGCTTTAATAAGAGCTGCCTAAGGCCAAGAGTTGGCCCTAAGAGTTTAGAGTGCCCCTTGAACTGGAATGCTAACAATTAGAGCTTATTATAGAAAAATAAATGCGTTTTTCATTGCTTTGTAGCTCTTTAAACAAAAGTTTACATTAGCTATCTTGGGGCTAAGACTAATCTAGTTCGTTTTTGTATAGACTGCGAGACAATAAAAATAAGGCTATATTTACACAAGAAAATGTTCATGTGCCATAATATTTACATAACAGCTTTGGATGATGTTGTATGGTATACTGCAAATACACTTTTCTTAAACGGACTCTTATTGTGTATATATAATCTTTCAATGACTGTTACCACAAGTATAGTGCTTCAGCTGATTATGATTTTAATCACCATAAGGTTGAACTTGAAAGAAAGTTGGAATCTGCTACCAAGTCAAAGCTGCACTACAAGCAACAGTGGGCAAGGGCTTTGAAAGAACTTGCAAGACTAAAACAGGTATGAAAATAGGGTACAACACATGCACAATAAGGATGCAATAATCTTTTTCTTTATGGTCCTATTGTAGACTATTTATAGTATATGCTAGTCATGCCTGCTATTGTTGCATATTAATTTCTATTATAACAGCCAGTGTCCGTTAAAATGGTTAAAACATTCCTAAACTGTTGCCTTTGGGCTGGAATTTTCATAACTAGACTTTGACAGCAACTTTTGGCAAAATCACTTAATCTGTTTCAGTTTTGGGAAAATGGAAAAATGTATATTTCCCATGGGTTTTTTTTTAAATGTCTGACTATCCTTTAAAAAAAAAAAAAGATACAGAACAATTGGCTGACACTTTGAACTTGGACATAATTCCCATTGTACACCAAGGCCTTTACTTGGCTTGGAGCTTGGGTGATTTAAAAAAAAGTCACTTCTAGGAATGGTCAGGAAGCATCTGCTGGAAATAAAAAGTGACAGTGGTTTATCTTGGCCAAGGTGCACATCTTGTTGTGTTATATTTTAGACAAGAAACTTGTAATATTGAGCTTTTAACATGTTCAACACTGAACCATAAAAATAAGAATGAAAAATGCTATGCATGAACAATGCTGGTGAGTTAATGTTGCTGGTAGAACCTAACCTGGCACACCCTAACTTTAATTATGAAACCTTAAAGTTGCATTCAAGACTGCTTGAAGAAAATCTAGAATGTCCCATGCAAAGTCATTCAGTAGTAGAGCGAAACAGCACATTCCTTTTAGGGATGTAATAATATAACTGTTTTTAAACAGTTGTATTGGTTATGGTAGCAGTTACATGCTAGCCCTACTCCCAGGGAGCAAGTGGTCACCTGTGCTGCTGCCTCCATATCAGCTTATACTGCAGAGTCCACACGCAGCTGGCTCCCTGGGAGTGGAGCAAGGAATCGACTCTCAGTGCCCACTGGCTGCCAGCCCTGCTCTTGTATAGCTGGCTGCATTGTGGGCTCTGCAGTATAAGCTAAGATTTCATTGGTTACACAGTTACTTAATTAACCACTTTTTAACAACTTTAATTCATTTTGAAACCTCTGTTATCACTGCTAGCTGCAAAATAAAAAGAATTACTCAGAAAACCTCTGCTGTGCAATCTCATATGGAATTTGCCCCAATTGCTTTACAATGTCAGATGAAAAGGTAGAGGTATAAATCACGTGTTCAGAAGTGTATAATTGGGAAGTAGATTTTGTAATAGTGGATGGAGATTTCCTGCTAAACAGGAAGTAGTTATCTACAGTGTGCCTGAGTTAGAGTTGTGTTTTAGCTGAACTTCTTAACCTGAGACACCTAGAAAATATGGTTAGAACGTTGTCATTATAAAAAAGGTTTGTATGGCATATCCCTTGGTACTGGAGCCTGAGTACGAATAATTGGATTTTAGTACGTCCCTGGTGAGAATGAGGCATCTGGATGTCTTAACGATCCACTACAGATTCATGCTTGGCAGTATTAACTGAATTAAACCTTGTTGCATTATTCGCTAGTTCCTGTGTTTTAAATTTCTATATTATACAAGAGAAAAGTGAATGAGTGTAAAAATTGCTTATATGTTTAAATACTTGAATGCTTACAAAGTCTACATCCCAACTGTGATGTACTGAGTGAAAGGGAGAGAAAGTGCTCATCTTTGCTGGTGCTGTTGGTTAGGAACGAGAAGGTGGTGGTGGTGGTGTTTAGTTGGTTTTTAACTTAACCCGCATCAGTATATTAGTTTACACTTTGATACCTTTAAAAATTTTTACCTAAATATCTAGGAGTCTGAATTTCTTTTGCAAAAGGGATTTTGGCACTTAGGAGCCCAAACCCATTGTCAACAGGATTTTTATTCCTAAATTCCTAAATCACTTGAAAATGACATTTAGGCATCTAAATCAATTATGTATATCAGTGCAGAATACTGCAACACCTACATATAATTAAAATCTGACCTTAGCTTTTAAAAGAATCACAGTATGTATAGAATGCAGTAGATTTATAGAGATCTTGAAATCATAGGTTACACATTGTATTCCTGCCCCTGAATTTTCCCAGTTGTGATGCCAATGGAGGGTTTTTTGGTTGGTTTGTTCTTGTGGATTTTTCTGTGGGTATGTTAGGGAGGCATTTAAAATCTCCTTTAGGCAAACATGTAGCAGCATTTCCTTCATCATCAGTAATGCATATACATGTCAGTATATTATTTTTCCTTTACCTTCTGCCATCTATAATTATGGTAGGATTTTGTGCTTGTAATAATTTGATTCGGTAAGCTCTTCCTTTAGGCATGGTCAAATACAGTAGAAAAAGTAAAAATATTACTAATTCCTAGATACAAAAAAAAAAAGCCTGATGCATTTAAATTTTGAGGGTTCAGACAAGGGTCTTCATGTTTTCATACTCCATCTTCACCTGTTTGCCATCCTATTTTTGCTTTATGGAAGGGCTGTGTATCAAGGAGAGGCAATTCTAATTCACTCCAGCATTAGGGATACTCTTCACAGGATAAGTGAGCCCCTCAGCTCCCTGAATCCAAATCTGATTCAGCAGGACCCAGTAATTATATTCCACTGTTTTTTTCATTACAATATTTTGAAGTGTATGCTCCAGGTTGCAGCATAAAAACTGCTTTCCCTGTATTTCCATGAGATTTGCAGTGGAATCTGAGGATTATAGATACCAGTTATAAGGAGATGCAAGAAAGGAGGGAAAACTCACTTTTTCCTACAAGAGCGAAGATCTTTCTGGTGCATTCTATCTTAAAGCAGTAGTTTAACAGGATCTAGTGGAGACAATCACCTGATCCAGCACAGCGCGGCAGTCTAGATGTTTCATGAGGCATGTCGGAGTGGTCAACAAAGGCTTCCCTTGTCGACCGCGCTGCGTCTAGACTGCCGCGCTGTGCTGGATCGGCTGATCGTCGGCACAGCGCAGCGGCCATTTTTTTTTAATGAAGTGGGGATTATTTAAATCCCCGCTTCTTTGACTATGCCAGGTAAACTACTTTACATGGCTCCGACGACAGAGCCATGTAGTCTAGACATACCCTTATAGATAAATCATAGAAATTTAGTAAAATGTATATTTGATGATAGTTAGAAAATCAAAGGTTCAATTTTATGTGCTGTCATCAGATTGTTCCTGTTTGTCTAATTATTTTAGGTGTCAGAAACTGGTCTCTAATATTTCTGAAATACCTGTGCATAACAGGGTGATCATTTGCCTCTCTAATCTTTTCACACCAGAAGCTGGATTTTCCCAAAGGAAACACCAAAATATCCTGTCTGTTTGGGTCTTTTTCCCTTAATGTTTTTTTTTAGAGCCCTGTTAGATACATTTCATCTTTTAGTTGACTGGTTCAAGTCATGCCAGATCATTAGTGACAAAAACCATCACATAAGTTTGGTAAGTTTAAACTCCTGGTTCTAAACTCCTGGTTCTAGACCAGGACCAGCTAACCCTCTTATTAGACAGCTGAGCCATTTAAATGAATGGACATCAAGACCAAATTATACTCCCCTGAAATGTTATCCCTGAAAGCAGTCCACTTAAAATTAGATGGAGCCATTTGGAGGGAATATGGTATTATTTATTATACCATTGTTAATACTGTACTTTATGTACTATATATTTGAGAGAGTTTGTTAGTTTTCTCAAGAAAGTCTATTACACGTAAGAGCTAGGACTACCAAATTTGATATACAGCTTCCTCTTATAACTTAACCAAACCCTTACCTTGCTTTATGCCAGTAAAATGGGACGTGCATAGAATGGGACTGTTTCTCATAAAACCATATAGAAAAGAAACACAATGACCAGGCAGGTGGAAGGGGCTGGCTGGGGGTGCGCTCCCCCCCTCCCCTTGTCCAGGACTATCCCAGTCCCGAGCCTCCCACTCCCCAGTTGCCCTTTAGGGAGGCGGGGGAAGGATGGGACTGAAGCTTTGTACCGGCACATGGCTGTTCCCCTTCATGAGGGAGAGAGGGGAAAGTGCACACAGTGTGCTGCATTCCTCACTCTGGCTAGGGAGTGCAAGGGGCAGACGAGCTGTAGACAGGGACAGGAAAAGCAAGCAGCCCTGGCATGAATCAGGGGTGGCCCTTTGGCCTTAGTGCGGCCCCCCAATGCCTGCATCCCACTCCCAGCTTCCTGCTCTGAGCCCCTCCTTGGGAACCCAAGCAATACTGGGTAGATATGCTAGTTCTACTCATAAATAAGATTTAGTCAGTCTGGCACTTAAAATTCAGTTAAAATTTAAAAAGCAAAACTGATCAGGAACCCATCTGCTGTGTTTGAATAAAAATTTGGAAATGTACTTGCCTTCAGGAATCCCACATCAGCTTTAGTTCAAATGATTTGTGCAATTGCAATAGTTCATCCAATTTCTTGTTTAAATTGGATTAGTACCATGTTAATTTTGCATTGCTTAAGGTGAATAGCCACAGGGTTGTAATCTGTGCCAGTAATTTGTCACACCAAAGCCCTCTGGAGGACTATACAAAACATTTGTGTTGTGAGGATTAGAAGTTGAAAGCCATATCTTAGATTGTTAATAAATGTTAATGACAAAACCCAGCTGGTAAGTCTTGGAAATGAGGTCTAATTCTTTGTGCCCATTGCCAAAGAAATGTTTAAACAGAGATTTCCATTACACAAAGGTGACCTAGCATAGCCAATTTATGAAATAAAGAAGTATAATCAACTGCCTAAGTATTTAGCAAAATGCTCTTTTCTTCTGATTTTCTACTTTAAATGTTTCCTTAATTATAGCATTTTCTTTTCTTTTTCTCTTTGGGAATCTAGTGATAGCTGTGATGGTTTTATATTCTGTAGAAAATGAAGTGTGCACATTAAAAGGAAGAAATTCTTAATTTCTCTCTAGCTGGAATTTTTGGATAATAAAATGGAGTAAAACCAGTTATAATTAGAGAAGTCCCTGATGTTTGTGACAAAGGTTCATCCTGAAGTATGAAAACTACAAAATTATACATTTTAATATATTTGATGATGATGTAAAATTTTATAAAATATTCTGAAAATCCACGAACTGTCACGAAGCCACACAGATATTTCTCCCATATACATACCCATCCACTTTTTTCCTTGAAGATATTTACTGTAACTTTTTATTTGTACTGTTTAAGAAAATGTTTTGTTAAAAAATGTGCACACTCCCCAACCTGCATTTTTTTTTTTTTATACCTCAAGGCTTTAAAATCTTGGCCTTTAAAATTTGCCAACTAAGATCCAGATCCTGCAAAGATTTAAGCACAAATATAATTTTACTCATGGACGTTGAGCCATTAAAGTCAGTGGATCTACTCATGTGCAGATTACACACATGCTTAAGACTTCGCAGGTTCAAGATGTAAAAGTGAACAAAAGTTTGATGCAAGAAATCCCTTTTTAAAAACAATATTGCAATAGTGGTTGTAACTTGCAATTGTGGCTGTAATTTGCAAGGGATATTTATGCCAATTTTGAAGACTGGTGATCTCACTTTTTTGATCTGGAAAATTTACAGAAACAAAGTTTATTCTTAAATAAGAATTATGTATATTTTGGGATGAGATATTTTTACCATATTTGTACTCTATGGGTTAGTTCAAAGCAGAACTGATGGATTTGTTTAAAATGACACAGACCTTATTGGCTGACGTTGGCTCTATCTTGTCCAGCCTTCTGCTTATCCACTTAGAGCAATTAATTTGATTAATTTATAAGTAATTTAGCCGAGGATGGGATGTAAATCTTTGTTTAAAAAAAAACAGTTGGAGGTCCAAGTCTTGGTTAAAAACTGTGTCTTGAAACCATCCAGGCCCTCCTACTGACTTGTCAGCTCTGGGTTATTTTCAGAAAACTTTACTTGAGTTCCTGAGCTTCAGTCGTAATTTTTTTCCCACAGACTAGTATGGTATGTGTGAGTGGGAGAGTGAATAGTGGCTGCTATTTAGCCATTGTTTAGTCTAGTGTATGTATGTTTACATCTCCCCTTTGGATTTATAGGCATCTATAGCAAAATAAAGATTGTACTCTTTTGATTGAAGAGCCTCTTAACTTGAGCACCTGGTGGCATGAAGGGATTCTTCTATAATCTGATTATTTTTCTTGGTTACTGATTATTTAATTCATGTTTAAATTGCTGTCGTATCGAAAGGCCCAAAATAATAATTTAGAGCCCAAAAGGTGCAAGGCACTGTTCAAACGTATAAAAAGGCATCATTCCTGCCCCAGAAGAGCTTTCAATCTCAAGACACACAAAGAAATGAAGGATGAGGAAAAAGAAGATACCAGGATTAAGTAATTGCACCTGATTGGCACAGATTTTGTTAGCTAGGCATGGTTTGTTTGTTTGTTTTTTGCTTGGTGAGGTCACTGGTGACATGAATTTTGAGTATAGGAACTGGAAAAAAGAATACATGATTTATTGAGGGGAGAGAGAGGAAAAGTGAAGGGGAGGATAGTATGGAAGGCAGGGTGAGTAAGACACTCAGTGAGAATAGAGTAATAGAATGGTGCTGTACCATATAATCAGTGAATGTAAAAAAGATCTCTTTAGTAAATATAAAACACAATTTGCTGACATCATGGGCTTCTGAGGTTTTCTTATTCCTCTGCTACACTGTGGGGCTGTTGATATTTGGTGACCTGGTATACTTGAGGAGGGTTCCTTCAGTTCAGAGGCGTACTATTCCGCCTTCGTCTCCTACCACACTATCAGAAGTAGATATATATATCTGAGAAAATATATTTCAGGAATGTTTTGCTTTTTTTCAAGCCATTTAGTGAAATCAGTTAGAGTGCTCCAGGACTCATTTGATTTTAAACTTCAAAATGTGATTGTGTAATATAAAAATTATCCATCCAGGAAAAGTAACTATCTGAAACCTATATTTCTCCATATGAGGAGAGTATCAGCTCAGTAAGCAATGTGTACAGTTTCAGACCTAAAAATACTCTTCAATTTGCCTTTAGGTTAGGAGTATTACAAATAGAATGGAGATGATAAATAATGTTTTTAAAATACATTAACTATGCTTTTTGTTAAGATAAATTGATAGAGACTATGGATTCTGGGGGTGCTTCTGCACCCCTACCCCAGCCTGAGGTTTCCATCATATATAGAGTTTATAGTTTGGTTTAGTGGCCTTCAGCGCCCCTCATGGAGGATATTTAATATTTGGATTAATCTTTGCATTAGTGTGTTACCTCAAAGTATTAGTGGCAATGTACGTTTTTGCAGAGGCAGTCCATTTCATTATTTCAGCACTGTAAAAATTAAGACCTTTTTCCCTGTCTCATTAATATATTGTAGCTTTATACTGAAAATATTTAATATTATAGAAACTGCAAAAATGTAACTGTCCTTGCTTTATTTGTCAGTTCAGTGTGAAATAGAATGTAACATAAATAGTATAAATGAAGGCGAGAATGCTGAATCACTTCAATATCTCTTTCTGGTTTCAAAAGACATTTTTCAGTAATTTCCATTAAGATTGAAATAGTCTCACACTTACACTATTTTTAGCACCAGTGAATAGGGAGCTTGTTTCATGGTGCAGTATTGAAAGTGTGATTGAAAAAAAATGGTTTTGGTATCTGAAAGAGTCTGATAAAGGGTAGCAATTTTCGTCACCAAATATGGATAAAGAATCTTTCCTTCACTCCCCCTCCCCAAAATCTGAGTTTTACAAAAGATCCATTCTTTTTCTGTCCTCTGATGTGATACAGTACTAAATCTTAGCTTTGAATTGCATCATGCATAACATACAATATATGAAAATCATACTAATTCCTCTATCCATGTCAAATAAATAATGTATATTTTTAACATGTTTTTCCTTTATTGAATGATTCTGTGGGGAGCTAGTTTGTTTGTTCTGAATGCTACATAAATCACATTTATTTTTGAATGTTCAGCACATAGATTATGACAGACTATAAAAGATTAAGAATAATTATGTTGGGTAAATACTGTTATGTAATTTAGAATACGGATTTGCATTTTAAACTACATAATTACAGTATGAACCATAAATTGTCATGTAGTCTATAGGATCACTTCCCCTGTGCTTTTATGGATTTTTCCAGGAGAAGATTGGTTTTAGATATGTGCTAGTATAGTATTGGAAAAAAAGGAGAAAAGGACACAGCTAAAAATATAAGCACATCTTCCAGTTGGGTAATTCATACGGTATTTTGGTTTTGTTTTGACTCTAAGTTATAAAACTGATTATTTTTATTGTTCCTATGATAAGTGATGAAATCCACAAAAGTAACAAAATATAGAATGGCTTGGCAATAAATACGTCAAACTTTTACTGTGTGGAAGTATTGTATTGCAGTAATCTTAGTTAAGATTTGCTTATAAATTATACTGTACCCAATTTATTAATCTTGACGCTGCTGGGAAGTACTGTCCACAGCTGTTATTGGAGAAAAGATTCTTGGAGACCAATTCCTGGTTTGTATGGGCAGGAGGCATTTTATCACCTTCAAACTAAGCTATCTCCTGCTTCACTGCAACAGCTCACTTTCTTAATTCTTTGCCCAAATAGAAAAAATTGCTTTGTACAATCACCACATGTATATCAGCTCTGCTTCCACTTCCTGTGTAGCTTTGCTTCAGCTTGGTGCAAGGCTGGAAGGGCCTGATGCAGCCCATTCTGCTGCGATGAAATGACAAAGGTAACGTCATGTAGGCCTTGTTTCTCCACAAGGTCTCGCTCACATTGGCTTCCACAGACTTAATTTGTGACTGCTGTTCTGATTATCCCTCATTTGTGGCCCTCATAAACTGTCATTAATGATTTTCTCTATCAAGAAACTTCTGGACCAAAACTGTTAGACCATTGCAGCATAAAAGAAGACATCCAGATTTTCTTTTGACTAAGGAAGAATCAAGAGGTTTCTAGCCTACAGCTAGTTTGTCTCCACCTAGCCAAGGATGACTGGTACGTCAACCTCAAAAATATATACAGGTTGGACCTCCCTGGTCCAGCACCCTCAGGACCTGAGCTGTCCCAGACCAGGCAGTTTGCCAGACTACGGGAGGTCAGTGCTCCCCTGCTGGCTGCCCCACTGCCAGCTCCTCTCCCTGGGGCTCTCAAGGCTGGGGTTCCCTGCCCTGCTGCCAGAAGTTCCCTAGCCAGGATTGCCCTGCCGCTGCCAGCCCTGCTACCTCCAGGGGTTCCTTGGTGTTTCCTGGCCCCGGGCTGCCCGCCACCACCGGCCCTACTGCTGCTGGGGGGTTTCCTGGGGTTCCCTGGCCAGGGCAGCCCCTGGGGATTACCCTGCTGCAGCCTGGCCAAGGTTTCTTAGCCAGCACTCTCGCACTGCTACATGGTCCCGCTGCCACCCAGGGGTTTCCCAGTCAGGGCTTCCCAGCCATCACAGCCTCACTACTGCCACTGTTCCCAGGATTCCCCGGCTGGGGCTGCCCAGCCACTGCTAGCCCCCACTGCCAGGGGCTCTCTGGCAACCTGATACTGCTAACACAAAGGCTCCCCGATGCCACCTGTCCCTGTTGATTCCAGGGTTCCGCTGCCTAGCTGCTGCTGGCCCTACTGGGACCCTGTGTTCTTCTGGCTGGATCCTGCTCCTGGGGCTCTTTGATTCTTCAACATTTGTTACCTTGCCAGCTCACAGATGTTGCTAGACCAGAGAGTCTCAGATTTGGGAGATTCAACCTGTACTTTCACTTTCTAGGTCACTTAAGCTTTCTTTGTTTGCCTCATGATGGTCCATGGTAATACAAAGAATATTGTACAGGAACAAGCTTCACTCCCAGCCTTTTCAAACTTTTTTTTTCTCTTGTGGTGGACTTCTCCCAATAATCTACTTCAAATGAAATCCCCCCCCCCCACTATTACACACATTCTGAATCTTGAAAAAAAACAAGGTTGAGGAGCTGGGGAACCCACCTGTGCTCCTTTTACATGACAGGAGCAGCAGTACAGAAGGGAGGTTAGTTAAATGGACCTGAGGACGATTTGGATGTTTTATAGAAACTCAGGCTTTCCCCAGAATCCATAATAGAGATGCTTTAGAGAGCATGACAACTGGGAGCTTGTATTGTGATACAGGTTGAAAGAGGAGAGGCACTTAGAGCTTTTCTCTTCAAAGACAATTCAGAATTCTGATCTGTGGTGAAAGGAAAAACATCATAATGTCATCTCTCTCTGTATACTAAGGAACTTTCAATATCTGGGCTAGTTCTCAAGCCAGAGGAGAAGGGCTTAAACCAACAGGTTCTCTCCAGGATCTTGGTCTTCTAGGAAACCCCATAGCAGGTAGGCACAGTTGTATTCTACAATCACAAATATGGTCCTGTTGTTCCCAGGCACTGGGTAAAGATAGCTTGGCAAGTTGAATCTACTCTTTGCTGTGGTCAAGGGAGGTTCTTCTCTATCTCTTTTATCATCATTAATGTCAACAGGAAAATCAGATTGGATTAGATGACATTATGATGGCTTGGGCTTTCCACTTTTTGGTAATGGATGATTTCAAGGAGTTGTCTGTCAAATCTCTTCAAACTTCCTGTTGTGGAGAGTCCTCTGAAAGACTACCGGGTCAGCTGCTTGAACTTGTGTTCCTAGACTCTTTCCATCTAAAGAATAAGAGCCTGAAACATCTGGATTTATTCTGTTCAGATTACGGATAATGTCCTGAAATCCAATCAAAACAGTACAACCAAGGTACATTGTCTCTGTATGCAGCCTTATTTGCTCCTTTGAATAATAACACTGCATTAATTGGTAACTGACTCTTTCTCTGTTTCATCTTTTCACAAAGGTTAAGCTTCTTGCTGGTTCTAATGGAAGCACCAGGAACTTTGGGGCTATATGGAGAAGCGCTGGATCCTACTCCTGTTTGTAAACTTACCTGCAGTCAAGATGATCAGTCTGGCCCTTTGCTTTCTTTTGCATAGATATAAATTTAATCTAGTCATCCTGGCTTTATCCCATTTGATCCATTAAATGAGTTTGGAACTTTAACCATTAAGGAGAACCGTTGATACTGTTCTTTTGGACAAAAATAGGATTGTGAACAACTATGAAAGTTTTATCGCAAGGGAACTGAGCCTTTTCCATCAATTAGGACGTTACTCTTCTTCCTTTTTGCCTATCCTGTCCTACTGAAGTTTGCTTTATTATATGTATGCTGAGTGCTCTAAGTACTGTACCCTTCTACAAATCATGTGCTCTGTTTCACATTTAAAAAGGCCAGACGCTGATGTCTTGGTCCCGCTGAATTTAACTAATGCTCCATTGACTTTAATAGTACAAAGCCCAGATAGCAAAATAGACTTACTGTCTTTTGCTTCAGTCTGCAAGTCTATAGGGCTGGCTCATGGGAAGAAAGACATAGCCATATCATGAGGAAAGTTGCAGGGCTACAACGTGGTAGTTGCTTCATTCATTTACTAATCCTTACTAATCATTACTGATCTTTTCTTTCCTTTTTGGACACTCTTCAGGCTACAGGCTTCTGTCCTTTCCTAATTCATCTCTTTTCTGGTTTTTAATTCCTGGTGGTGCCAGGGTTGGTGAATTGTATATATTATACAAATAGATTTTATTAATGAAGTCAAACATTGAAGAGTAAAATGCATGCAAATAATTAAAATGTTTAAGTTGCAAAATCAAGCAAGCACAAGTTAAGATATGCCAGAATTATGAGTTATGATGCACTGACAGAGGTAAACAACCCCCAGCATGCCTGCCCACAAGCGGCATGCAAGCCGATTTTTACTGGCATGCAGAGCAGGAGCTTAGCCCCCCCCCCCGCAGCGGGGAGCCCGTGCTGTGGCTCGAGCCTCAGCCATGCAGCTGCAGGCTGGAGGAGAAGCAGCTCCGGCTTCCTGCTGGGGGGAAGGTGGGAGAGGTGCGCACATGTATCCCCGGGGCTGCCTCCTGCTTTGGGAGAGGGTGGGGCTGGGCCTGCTCCGCAGAGCTATGGTTGGGTGGCCAGCACATGTGGTGCCAGGGCCCAGGCTGTGCTGTGCTGTTCCCCGCGGGCTGTGTGTGGGGACGGGGAGCCCCTTCCCCAGCGCCCTGCTACATCTGGCCTGGTTGGAGCCAGCCTGGGCAGCCCCAGGCTCTGCCTGCCCCAGCCCCGGAGCCACAGCCTGCAGGCAAAGGGCTGGTCCAGGCAGGGAAGAGACTCTGACCCCTCCCCCCAACCCTCGCCTCACCCCAGCGCTGCTCCTGGGGGCCTGCAAGTCCCAGCGCTGCTGCCCTGCTAGTGGGAGGGCTGGGGGCACAGGGATATGATGGCAGGAGGCGGTGAAGGAGGATGTGGAGCAGGGGTTGCACTGAGAGGCATGGGTTGATGCAGGGGGTTAGGCTGGGGGGAATCATGGTGCGAGGTGCGAGGCTGGAGCAGAGGGAAGATGTGAGGGGGATACAATTTTACTTTGCAGAAGCTTCACTTTCCTTTACTCCCTACTTCTTTGCCTCCCTCCCCAACTAGCTATTTGGCTGCATTCTCACCTTTTCTGCGTTACTCCCCCAACCTCCTCCCACCCCCAAACTCCCTCTCCTACCCCCACCCCATACCTTCTGCCGCCAAACTCCCTTCCAGACCCTATCCTCCTCACCCTGACCTGCACCCAACCTTCTGCCAGATCCTGCACCCCCATCCCTATCCCAAGGCTGACAGCCCTGTCCCACGCACTGAACCCCTCATTTTTGTTCCCACCCCAGAGCCTAAGGAGGTCCACAAAATCCGCTAACTCTGGGTCCCCAGAAAAGTAAATCTCACCTCTGGGAAGCCCTGAACTTCAGTCCTCCCTGTCCCTTCTGCTCACCGCATGGAGGCTGGAGTGCCAGAAGAGTGAGGTGTCTCAGTTGGGGCCCACATCAGTGAGGGTTGGGGGTTTGGGGAGGAGTTATTTTGTTTCTCACTTGTGTGGTTCCCAATTGATTTTTCTGTGGCTGTTACCCCTGACTCAAAAAGGTTCCCCACCCCTGCCATCAATAAAGAAAACATTGAAACTTTTTGTGTTGGACATAATATTTTACTTTATTTAAAATGAAGTTTGATAAACTAATATGAGAGTTAAAAATGTTTAATCTGTTTAATAATTTAAATTAAACTGTTCTCTCCAGCGGCAGCACTAGCAAAATGGCTCAGGCATAATTATGTAGTTAACAGTGAGTTTCCATTAACAACAGGTAGTCCATGGAAAGGTTTGCATTGGTTCATGGGCCATGTGGTGGAAAGAGGCCCCCCCCCCCCCCCCCCCCCCCCCCGGGAGAGCAGCACGACCCAGGGCAGGAGGATTGAATCTTGGCATGCCACTTCAGAAAGGTTGCTGACCTCTGCACTATGACATCTAGTATCTAATGACATGATAATATGCTGTTTCCTGCAGGATTCCCGCTTCTTTCAGTGCACAGTAAATTAAGCAATGTTCTATCGCACATTAGTCAGAAAACGACAGGGGAAAAAAAAGATAGTTCTTGTGGTTAATGCAATTTAATATCAACAAGAAGAACTGGGTTTTGTCCCTGGTTTTGCTATAAAATGTCATGTTTGATGCTGGGCATGTAATTATATATTTTAGCAGTTATGAACTTTGAAAAACACAGTTACTAACCGAGCCAAATGTATTTTTAAAAAAAAAAAAACCAAAACAAGTCAATGTTTTTATTTCTTCCTCCTTTGGACTTTTACTCAGTTTGAAAATAGAATAAATATAAGAAGAAATCTGAATCTATTTTAGATTTTCAAGCCAGACTTGAATAACTTGTCTACATGAACATTTAGTGTGCCACAAACTGGCATGTGAATTTACCCTACTAACCTTCAGCCCTGGAACTCTACAGTTCATTAGAACAGTTTTATCTACCCAGCGCTGAAATAGAAGTAGATTAAAGAATGCTGTTAGTGCAGATCAGCAGGATCCACACTGACAGAATAGCTTATGGCAGGCTATTCACAGTAGATTCACATCCCAGGTTGCAGTGAATTAAGTGTCCGTGTAGACATGCCCTAAGACAGGATACCAGGTTAGAAAGAAGTTCTTTTCTTAGGATAAAATTACCTTTGCTGAACAAAACTTTGTGGTGATATGCACTGCAGGTTTAGTAGGAGGGAGAGAGTCACGTACTGTTCCTTACGATTTTCAAATGTTACTTTTCACGGTATTGAATTTTAGTGTTTATAATTATCTATTTAGGTATTTATATAGCCCCTCTGTCACTGTATTTACTTGAGCAGTATTCAAGACTGTAGTATGTGTTTGTTTTTAATTAAAAACTGAAGACGCATGCACATCAGTTCTAAAATATACCCCTTTGATATTCTACTGCTGGCTGAGCTGGTATTTTTGGCCTCAGATTTGGTTTCATTGTGTTCTCGAAAAATGTTTATTGTGATTTTGATTGATGCAATCTTCTGCCTCAGTCTTGCTTCATTAATCTATATAAGAGTATTTAGGGTATTGATTTTTGCTACTTATTTTCTATGTCTGTATCTATATTATTACTTGTGGGTTCTGAAACACTAATTACAGTTAGCACTTTTTATGAGTAATATTTAATGTAAAAAGAATTTTTTTCCCTTAGCGTGAGCAAGAGAATGCTATGGCCCGCCTTAAAAAGCAGCAACAAGAGCTGGAGCACATGAGACTACGCTATTTGGCAGCAGAGGAGAAAGAAGTGGGGAAAACAGAGCGAAAAGAGCTGGAGGATATTAGAAATGAACTGAACAGGTATTACAGCAGTTGTAGGATTTTTTTTCCCCTTTGCCTCAAAATAGGGGAAGGTTCAGTTAAATCAAATTTTTAATTGGCTGTCAATCCATTAAAAGAACATGGTTTAGTGTCCCTCGGGTAAAAATTGTTCATTTATAAAATATAACAGTCTTGTATTATAGAAAATCTATGCCAAAGGCCACTATACCCAGTTTTTGTCATGATTGTGCTTGTATTACAACAAGCCTTTTTTTTTACCCTCAGTTCTAAGCAGAACTGTCAGAAAAGCTACCCTAATGGAGATTCTTTCAATTCTCCTCTTGGCCCACATATTTATATTTTAAGTATATCTAGTGTGTCCTCCATCTTCTATTGTGCTTCCAGTAATTTTAAAATCTGATCTTGGACACTTATGTGAGTTTTTAAATAGCATTATATAAGTAGAAATCTTGATGAAATCATGGTACACATAACATCTAAGGCAGGGCTACTTAATATGTAGCCCGTGGGCCGCATGCGGCCCGCAGCCTGTCTGTTTGAGGCCCACAGTATGGTTTGGGTTTATGTGGGGCTCAACATATGGCCTGTAGGTGGGAGCCAAATCAAAAAAGTAGTCAATATAATGGTCTTCTGTTGATATGTATTTTAGTAATTAAATTCCTAGACTGTCATTGCTCATTAAAAGTTCTGTCATAAGGGTGGAAATTGGGTAAATATTGCATTTTATTAGTATCAGCAGAACTGGCCTGCGTGTTGCTGCCTTAATCTTTGTATTCATGCCACCAGCATGAAAAGCTGTTTGCATATATTTGCATGTATATGCAGTCACACTTGAGTTGCGGCTCTCGGCATGTGCTGTGAGTATCATTATGGCCCCCAGGGCTTCCAAAGTTAAGTAGCCCTGATCTAAGGTATTCTTGGATTCAAAAGGATTCCTTTAAATTTACCCAAGCAAGGGTTAGTTTGTTTTAATTTAAAAAAAAATTCCTTGACTTCCATTGCTTCAGAAGTATTCTCAATAAAAATCCATCGAAAATATATTTAACAAGACAGATTTTCTGTGTCCTTTACCTGAATGATGTACTTTTTTATTGTCAGGCTAAAGCAACTTGAAGACAAAAAACAATCACAAGATTCCAGAGATATTTCAGTTGAGCAAATGGGGAGTTTTCATACTAGGCAATTAAATGAAAGCTTGGATGATTATCTCACTCGCTTGATAGAAGAGAGAGATACCTTGTTGAGAACAGGTGTGTATAACCATGAAGACCATATAGTAAGTGAATTGGATCGCCAAATCAGAGAGGCTCTTTCAAAAAGAAGCAGCAGTAAATAGTACAGTATTATTGGAAAAAATATTTAAGTTGTTAGATATCCTTAGTTTTAGAATAACAGAATGATTGTTTACAAACTAAGGCCTTGATCCGAGCAATGATGTTATATACATGTGTAAGTTTCTGCAGGATCAGAGCATACGTTTTTCTTTTTTATTAACACATTTTTGTTAAAATATATTTGTGTGTAAATATACTTAAATATTTTTTGAATGTTCTGTTTAACTATTTTCTCTCTCTCCCCAAGATACTGGCTGGATTTATTTATAATAGCATTTTTTAAAAAAATCTGTTCTAAGCTTCCCTTTGGTATTTTTCGTAACTTGTGTTGTGGATTTCTTTTAAAATGGGTTTTCATTAAAATTGTAGTAGTAAAAAGAGACTGCAGTCATTCCCAGTGATGAGTTTGGTAAATTCTTAGCCAAAACAGGTGTTGCATTTCTTCAGTTGTCCTGTTACATTGGCAAATGTTTAATTTATTTTAGTTTTAAACTCTGTGATCGCAGTTAAAATAGTTTAACCATAAATCTATAGCTGACCATTCTTTTAGCAGAAAACTTAAACTTTTGGGGCATGAAACTGAGATATAAAGAAGCTAAATAATTGCCATAAAAGATGAGCACAAAGAATAGAAGGGTGTTGGGCTTTTTGTTGCTTTGGTTTTTTTTGGTTTTTTGTTTTTGTTTTTTTGACTGCCACTGTTGAATAAGGGTCACTCTGCATTCAGGGGGGCTGACAGAATTGCTGGGCCCCTGGGAAAGATGGGGAGGGTCCGCGCTTCCAGAAGGAGCAGTCTAGCCTCCTTCTGCCAGCCCTTTAGTGCTATCCACAGCGTGCCAACTGGTGCTCCAGTGGCCATTTTAAAGAGCCCGGGGCTCTAGCTGCCTTCGTAGCAATGACAGCATCCGGGAACCCCAGGCTCTTTTGAATTGACAGGCCTCAAGGCAACTGCTCCTTTTGTCCTTTCCTCTCCCTTCGCCCTCTCCTCCCTTCCATCTGCAGGGCAGACTTGCCTACATTATAAGACCTTTACTCTGTTTTAGCAGTTAAATTTGTAGTGTGAGCAGAGTTGAAAGCTTACACTTACTATCTTCTCCCATCAGTGAGTGCTGGGGGTTTGATATATCTCCTGATGTCACAAATGTTAGTTACTGATGCAAATTCATAGTTCTGGAAACAAACCTCAGCAGTTCAGCTTCACTTAAAACATGAATGAATACAATTGATGAGGATACTTACTTTTTTATTTAAAATCATCACTGGACTTTTATGGCTCCATAGCCATATAAGTGCCATACTCTTGTTTTAGAACTTCATTTTCATGGTATACTGACCTTGTATTGGTTTTGATGCATTGTTGATAAAGAGGGCAGTATTTCTTTATTCTACCACAGGTCAATAATTTATTTAATGAAAGGTTTGCTTAGGTCACTTCTTAGAAGAAAACAAACTTTAGGTCACTTACTTTGCAGGAGAAGGACCATAAAACTTTCCATTAGAAATGGTCATTTTTCAATATTCAGGTTTCATAACAAGAAGATAATACTTAGTAAAATTGTCAGTTTTTAAAAAATGTTTATTGTAATGGGTTTAAACATGCTAGATTTTTAAAAAAGCAATAAACTTCCACTGGCAGTCGGAATAACGGTTACCTGAGCGTTCATTATAAATGTATGGAGAATTGTAGATACTTAATTATGGCTACATACTCTGTATTACTGATGTATGATTATATGCAAATATAGTCAAATAAATGTGGGATGTTTTTATAATCTTGAATGGAGGATCTGTTCAGAGTTCTTTGAGTCCTCTTTCTCAAAAAGTTTGTTTGTTTGCTGGGATTACTTTTTTTTCCCAACACTAGAGGGGGCCTTAGACTAATAAAAGGTAACTATTTTAAAATACTGAAGTTCCATTTACTTTGGTTTAGGCCAATGTAAACATTTTCACCTTTAAACTGATAATATTTTAAATGTTGTGATTTCCATGTTTTTGATATTTAAGAAATAAAAATCTGAATTCAAACAACTTCACATTTTACAGAGACTGAGTGTGATTTTTATTTTCAAATTTGTGTATTTAGGAAAATATTTTCCTTCAATTTATTGTTACAAAAATCTTTTCTTAGTTTTAGGTGCTTGCAATAATTAATATATGCAATCCATGAAAACATTGCAAGTTTTAGGTGTTTCTAATACATTGGCTACTTTTACATATCTTTTATAATAAGAAAAAAGGTGGAGATACTGAAAGTTTTTTTTGGCATTCATCAACTTGAGCATTTTTCATTTTAATCAATTAAAATATTTGTATTAATACACTAGGTGATGACATTTTAAACCTGTTTCTAGGCATACTACCTTAGATGCTCAGGTCCATTTAACTTTAAAAACAACATTGTAAGAATAGGAAATATATATTCTGTGACCCTCTAGAAAAGATTTTTTTATATATTTTTGTTTGTACCTATTGACAAAAAATTATATCTGTATTTTGACCAGGATAGAAAAGGATGTGGATGGAATTTTAGTCTGTTTATATACAGAATAGATGTACTTTTTTTTAAACAACTTGTCCAAAGGCTCTTCAATCTAAAATAGCTGTTTATTGGTAATAAATACATTTTTCTATAGATGTGCATTGATTTAACTCAAGAACTAATCTTGTTTCTGCACAGTAGCAATCCAGTGAGACCACGTATCACTTTAATGCAGCCCTAAAATGTTTCTGTGAGGCAGGAAAAAGACAAAAAAAAATCCCACTCCCAAATTCATACACAAACACAAGATTCTTGGGTGTATTTGAGTTTTTTAAAAAACTGAAATAATCAGGTTCCTAGAAAATACATATACACCAGCTTTAGCAAACACACATGCACATGGTTAAAATCCTGACCTCATCTGAGTCCATGGCAAAACTGTTGATTTCAGTAATGTCAGGATTTCACCAATGAATTAAATGTAAACATTTACAGGTATTAATCCCAGTGTTAGGTTCATAGATTGAAATAGCTTTATATGGTTCTCGAACTTCATGTTGCAATCCTCTTTGGGCTCACCTCTGTTACTGTGGCACTCGGGTCTGAAAGGTTATGGGGTTGAAAATTAAAAGCATGAAAAAAATTTCTAGATCATCAAGTTCCTCAAAAAATTGTCGATAGTGTGATTGCAATTTTATATTATAAGTAGGGCTGGCACTTCTGAGGCACAGAAAATCTGGCCATTGAGCATGGAGCATGCTTCTCTCATCCTCCTAACCTCCTCTTGGGCATCCACATCTTGCAATTTCTTCCCTCCCTCCCTCATGGGAGTCCCTCTGACATCACCTAGACACAAGAGACTGTGCCTCCACCACCCACACACACACATGCTAGCCCCTACATCCATATCTGAACCCCTTAAGGGCAGTGTTCCCTGTAAGCTGAGCACTTGGGCAGCCACCCAGGAGAGATTCAAATGCTGCTCAGCTGATTAGCAGAGCAGCCACAGTTGGCAGCATGTGTTTTTACTTTTGGTGCACATCCATACATGTCTCAGTGCACGTAGCAAAGTATATTCTGCATGTGTATGGAAAAAATTAGAGGGAACACTGCTTGAAGGAGTCAACTATTGTTCCATAGCAAGCTTCTGGTCCCCAACACTAGCATACACACCTGGTTACAGAACTCTGCAACTTTGTCCTCACCCACAACTATTTCCGATTTGGTGACCATTTATATCTTCAAGTTAGTGGCATAGCCATGGACAGCTGCATGGCCCCTCAATATGCCAACATCTTTATGGCTGACCTTGAGCAACATTTCCTCAGCTCTCGCCCCCTAGTACCTTTACTCTATTTATGGATGACATCTTCATATGGACCCACGGGAAGGAGACCCTTGAAGAATTTCACAGGGATTTCAACAACTTCCACCCCACCATCAACTTCAGTCTGGACCAGTCTACACGAGAGATCCACTTCCTTGACACTACAGTACAATTACATGATGGACACATTTCCACCACCTTACACCAGAAAGCTGCCAACCATTACACTTTCCTTCATGCCTCTAGCTTCCATCCAAGACACGTTTCTCAATCTGTTGTTTAGAGCTAAACCCGAAGATACAACCGGATTTGCTCCAATCCCACAGGGTATGTCTACACTAGCTCGTTAGTTCGAGCTAGGTAGGCAAATCAGGCAACCGGAGTTGCAAATGGAGCCCGGGATTTAAATATCCCGGGCTTTATTTGCATGTTTCTGTCCGGCCGCCATTTTTAAATCCCCCTTAGTCCGAACTAACTGCCCGTGGCTACACGCGGCAGTTTAAAGTTAATCCGAACTAAGTCCTTAGTTTGGATTAACTGTTATTCCTCGTGGAAGGAGGAATAACAGTTAATCCGAACTAAGGAGTTAGTTCGGATTAACTTTAAACTTCTGCGTGTAGCCGCGGGCAGTTAGTTCGAACTAAGGGGGATTTAAAAATGGCGGCCAGACGGGAACATGCAAATAAAGCCCGGGATATTTAAATTCCGGGCTTCATTTGCAACTCCGGTTGCCTGATTTGCCTACCTAGCTCAAACTAACGAGCTAGTGTAGACATACCCACAGAGACAAACACCTACAGGATCTATATAGAGCACTCTTAAAACTGAGATACCCACCCGGAGAAGTGAAAAAACGGATTGACAGAACCAGAAGAGTACCCAGACATGAACTACTTCAAGACATGCCAAGAAAAGAAAACAACAGAATTCCACTTGTCATAACCTACAGCCCATAACTTAAATCCTTCCAACTCATTATCAACAATCTACAACCTATCCTGGAAAATGACCCCTCACTCTCACAGGCCTTCGGGGACAGGCCCATCCTTACCTACAGACAACCCCCAACCTCAAACAAATTCTTTCCTGTAACCACGCAACACACCTCCATCTTAATCATCCAGGAACCCACCCCTGCAATCAACCCCAGTGCCAACTCTGCCCACACATCTACACAAGCGATTTCATCATTGGACCTAATCACATAAACCATCACATCAGGGGCTCATTTAACTGCACATCCACTAATGTGATCTATGCCAGCAAAGCCCCTCTGCAATGTGTATTGGCCAGACTGGACAGTCTATATGGGAAAGAATTAATAGACACAAATCAGATATCTGAAAAGGCAACAACAGAAACCTGTTGGGTAACATTTTAAACTGGTTGGGCACTCATTAATGGATCTCAAAGTCACCATATTGTTTCAGGCCAATTCCACAAGCCAACTACATAGGAAAGCCTTAGAACTTAACATCATTTACAGGTTTGATTCCTATCCCAAAGGTATGACTAGAGACATTGGCTGGATGACCCATTATATTCCACATCCTAATGACACAAAAAACCAAATAATGGATACTTAAGAACAATTTGCACCTTCTCTATCAGCTTCATGTAGCATGGACACGCTAACTGACTTTTTTTCCTCTTTTTTTCCCCCCTTCTTTTTTTCTTCTCTCGTCCTCCCCTCTCGTCCCCCCCATCACCTATTTATTTAGAATTGGACCTTTAGTAACTACATTCATTTGAATAAGTGGGTTGTGCCCACACAAGCTCATGATATCATCTACATGTTTTATTAGTCTTTAAGGTGCTGCTAGACCATTCATTGTGTTTTTAAGTTTTCCAGTTACAGACTAACTTGGCTACCCCTCTGAAATGAGGAGAAGTATTTGCTTCAGCTGCCATGTTGGCAGATTGACAGCCCAGGTGCCACTCTGGCAGTGTTCCCAGCACCTATGTGACTCTCATGTTAACTTTGCTGCACCTATACATGCATGGGTGCCATCTTACAGTTGGTTGCAGTATGCCACAGTAGGTGTTTATCTTTCTTCTCACTTAGCAAATGTTTTCTTACATTTGTAATTTTTTCCCAACATACAATTCTTTGGGTACCCTTTCACAACTCTGTTCCCCTCCCTGTCATGCTGGGGTCATGACCCATAATTTGGGTAAAGGTTGCAAGGAGTCATGGATCTCCAGAGGATTGTTTATTGTATTCTTGGTTTTTAGTCTGTTGGAGATTGATTCGGTTTGCCTTAATCTGCTAGATAACCATGGCCCTAACCCTGCAATTGACTCTGCAAGGGCAGACTCCTGCATGGAATCAGTTGCAGAATCTGGGCCTGTATTTGTTCAAATTCAGTTAATGAAGTGAATAATTGGTACCTCAAAACATGATAGCATCTGCAAACTCATTACTTACATGTGATAAGATTAGCAGATTGATAGCCATTTTCTCATCTTGGTTAGGCACATTAATTATTGAATATTTATATATCAACAATTCTGACTTTCTTGGCACTAGACAACTTCACTACTAGAAGTGTTACCTGAAATAACTATTTAGCACTGTTGGTTCAAGATACAAAGGTAGACGTGTAATAACAGTGTTTTCATACTCTCACATCTGACAGTGTAGTTTTGATAAAGTTTTTGATACTTGTACAAATAAATGAACAAATGTTTCTTTGCTAATTATTAGAATGCTTATCTGAAAAATCTTGCCTTTTAAAAAACTTCGTAACTGCAGTGCAATGGAATTCAGTGATAAATTTGCCAGATGAATTATATAAAAGAAAGCAACAGTGTTATGCTTTGGAGCAAGATTTTTAAAATATAGTTGCATAGTTTATTCTCTTGTGGATTGCTTTTTTGTGGTGTTACAGTGATTGTACTTCATTTCTATTATTTAGTTATTTGACAATTTGTAAGCTACTTTCAATAACTGTACTTTTTCTATTATGGTAACATTGTGGCTGACTTTGAGGTTCCAAGTATTGACCCCCTTCCCTTCACTGGAATTAATAGGTTCTTGTTTCTGTCCACTGAGATCCCCTAAACCCATGACATAGTGATCAAGGGTAGAAATTCTCTGTCGCATCTGTTAAGTGCTACTGAATTACATCTGTACTAGTTAATAGATATTTACTCAATTATTTATTTTGCTACTACTGTGCTTCAATTATCATGACCTGTGTCCAATCTTGGATAGGAAGCACCAGCTCTGCTATTGTTAAAGATAGAACTGCAAAAAGGCGGCTATAAACTTAGATCATGTCATTTGCTTCTCCGGGGGGTTGTGTTAGTAGTGTTTTCATTACAAATGTTTTTACAGATGTTGGCTCTCCAGATATGAAGTCTCTGTAGCGGAGAAGCAATCAAGAGTTTGGCATCAAAGATAGAATAAAAAAGGAGGGCGGGGGAAAGAGTCAGTTCTGAAAGACTAATTTTATAGAAAAATAATTTACTGACTTTGAGTACAAATGGACAGTAACCCCGTGCAGGCTTTAAGATAAAGGATTTCAATTCCTGCAAGTACAGAAATTGTTTTCTATTCTTACTTTAAAACCCCCTCACAAATCTGTCGTTCCTCATCATAGCAGACTAAAATAGTGCCCATTAATAATGCCTTTGGAAAAGTTGCACCCAGTAATATGTAGGCCATTGTTTTCAAGTAAAATAGTAGCAGTTTGACAGCATTTGGAGAATTTTGTGTATTATGGAGAAAAGTTTACCTCAGAAATGTACACACAATACACCAGTGTAGGAGTATAAAGGTGTGCTAAATGATCAGATAGTTTCAGTGCATGTGTGGGTGTATTCACAAAAGCGTGTTTGCACTCACAAAATAATTCATAATGAACAATCAAAATATTGGAGACTTTGTGGCGGGTTCATGCTTTATCCTTCCAGAAGAACAAGATCTGATAAGTCAAATGATCACACTGGAGTTCTCATCCCTGTTTCTAACCAGTTTGGTTTTACTATGAGGAAACAATTAAACTGTTCTTTTCAGAGATGTGTCATCACTAAAAGTAATCTATGTGTTAAGAATGTGCTTTGTGTAAAACACTAAATAATATAAATCGAGTTATAATGGCACTGCTACTGCATTATCATGTATTTTACACCAAGCTGCTGATTAGATTAGGAGGTACAGATGACTGATACATTAGTCTTCTACTTCAGGACATAATTCACGTTCTACTGCAGGTCATCAATGGGAAAGTGAATTGGTTGATCTTACCTGAAATTCTAGTAGAGCTTTATTCAACACCCAGAACCTTGCAATGTGTTCAACAATTGGCTGTGCTTGTGAAAGAGAAGCCCAGGTATGAGTAGACCAGGTGTTGCAGATCAGGACTGAGGTGTATTGGCAGGGCTGTGACTAGAAACAGGCATATTTATTAATATTGCAGTAGTGCCTAGAGAGGCCCCTATCAAAGAGCAGTGTCCCTTTGTGTTAGGCATTGCATACATGTAAGAAAACAGTTCTCTCCCCCAAAGAGCTTACGGTTTATACAACTTACTAACTTTATTTTTATGTATAGTGATTAAAATTAATGCAATTAATCCCTTATTTTTATGAGCAACCACCCACTTATCAGTGTAGAGAGCTGGGTTTGCACTACTTCTCTAAGAACCATTTATAAGCTTTGTGCAAAGAGTTTAAAAACAAAGTTCATGTTTATGTCAAGATATGTTATTGGGTGTGTATAACTTCTATAATGTATTTATTTACTTTACTTTTCCTACTGATGTTTTTCCAAAGTGTAGCTGTTTATGATGTTGCTTGAAACCATCTATTTTTTATTTCATTTTTCTGGAGATGTTTATGGACTAATCATAACCCAAACATTTCTGCTAAAGAAATGACAAGTTAATAGCCCAGAACAACCTTAAGCAAATTGACAGGATGTCAGCAAGAGCACAGGACACCTTACTTACATACACCATAATCTGTACCATGGCTGTGCCCCTGTACCAGGGCAGGGAAGCTACCCCTTGGGAAAGCTTTCGTGTATGTCACTCTAGACATTCAGCCTCCAAAGGGGGGGAGTTTTCACTCACCATTCTTTCCTGAATGACTTTGCTCTCTGTTTCCTACCAGTTCCACTACCATTTTTCCAACTGTTTTTGACCCACTTCTAGATTTCATTTTTACCACCTTATCATGAGCAATCAGCTTGCTCCTTGTGAGCCCTATGACTATATCAAATCTACACACTTGTCCTTCTGGGAGCTTCTTGCCTTGCTCTGTGAATGCCATTGAATGATATTGTGACACTTGGGGGGAAATGTGCACTCATTCCCTTAACGACAGGTGAATTTTTATGGCTCCAAGATTGTATCTTCCTACTGCATACAAATCATTGGTCCCCCATCATATACCTAAAATAGTCTAAAGCTTGTCAGATCTGGAAGATGTTTAGAGTCTCCTACCCACAATATTAAGCCCACATTGTAGGGCTGAAATTGTGTGTGTGTGCACACGTTCGTGCATGCGCAACATAGGATGGATGAAAGGAGGAATCTGATTATCTGACCAAGTATCAAACCATGTGCTGGATTTTGTCTTCCAATATTCAGACAAAGGTGGGTAGCTTGATACAATGAGGATGGAACCTGCATGCTTGTCTCCTTGGAAGCCTGCAGAAGCTCCTTTACAGGCTTAAGGGGTAGGAAATGAGTAATGGGACAGGGCTCTCTGGGCTATGCTCCTAAATCCAAAGGTTCATGGTAATGTTGGTTAGTGATACATGTGCCAGAATGAATACATGGTGGCTGTGTCTATAGTGGCGTGATCTTGCTCCAGAGCTATGCAAATGAGGCTCAGCGTGGAATATCACCAAGCCTCATTTGCATAACTAATGAGCCGCCATTTTTGCGGAAGAGGCTCTTGTGCAAGACGGAGCTGTCTACACTGCCCCTTGCGCAAGAAAAACCCTCTTGCGCAAAGCCGTTATGCTGATTATTTTCAGGTTGCATGCTATGGTAGCTTTAAAAACTATCCCTTTATTAGGTAACTGAGCAAATCTGATCTGGAGTCATGGAGGCACTGTGAATGGACCCCCACAATACTATTTTTAGAATCCCTTTTAGATGAGAACCATCCTTCAAATTATTGAAGTCAATGCTCAAATATTCCATTCGCAGTGGAGTCTCTGGTTTACCAATCCAAGAATGTAGTAAGTCTAAAGAATTGCATCTTCAACTTCTACCTATGCTGCCAAGGAGCTTTAGTGGTTGTTCATGCTGTCTGAAAGTCTAGTCAAGACAATGATTTCAGGCATGTAAACTTACAGTTTCAGCAACCAGTTCAATTTGTTTTACACAAAAATAAACGGATTCTAAACTGTTAAAGATTGGATTTTTATTTAATTTATACAGGTTAAGTGTTGATGAAGCAAAACAGACTAGAGATAGGTAGGATTAGTACAGTAGGAGAAATCAGCAAAGGACATCCATATAACAGCCACACAATGTAGAACAACCATTTTAATTGCTTCAGTTAACAGAGCTGACCTTTCCTAGTACTCCTAATGTTATAGTGAGATGTGCAATATGAAGTACTGTTTCCTAAAAGTACTCACTAGGTCTACACGAGGACCTTAGTCCAAAATTAGCCCCCCAAGGTCGAATTTCTAAGTGAAGTGTCCACAATACCAACCCTGTTATTCCAGAATAAGAGGCCACAGAATTTGAACTCCGTTGTCCTGCTTTTCATGAGGAATACGCTATTCCTGAACTTGTTGTCCAAAATAATGTTAGTGTGGATGCTCCAGTGCCGCTAATTCAGACTTATTGGCCTCCAAGAGGTCTTCCACAGCTCCCCAGAGTGCTTCCTGGACTCCGAGTCCGAGGTAATGCGTCCACATTAATGGAGCCTGCCTCAGACAACATTACGATTCCTCCCCATAGTGAGGACACCGAACTTTGAATTTGAAAATCGGGTGCCCAGAAGTCAAACTTAGTAAATTTGAACTAATCTCCTAGTGTAGACATGGCCTAAGGAAACCTTGTGGATAGCGCACAGGATTGTACCTTCTGGGTAACCTCAAGCAACTCATTTCACCTTCCTGTGGCTGAGTTTTCCCCATATGCAAAATGGGGTTAATGATACTAGCCTCCTTTGTAAAGCACTTGAAGGCTTGCAGATGAAAAGCAATACATCAGAGTTGGGCTTTTATTATCTCATTAATACGCAAGAAGGAGAGATTAGCCGCTACTGGAACTGTCTTTCTCGAGTGAGTCAATAGAAGTTGCCTACATTACAGTTTTTTTTGATACAGCAAAATGTACTGTTACTGCCTAGTTTTGTTAGCGATTTTAAGCATAAAGAGCCTTTTAAAGAGATAATTTTAATCCTTTCACGTGTTGTTGGGTTTTTTTCATTTCTAAAAATGAATGTGGGTTTTTTTTCCCAGTCCTGGAACTTTTCAGGAGAACCTTGGGTAGTCTGCTCTTTTCTTAGAGGGGGGAAAAATGGATGTGTAGCACACTGCCTGGTGTGCTCCAGTGAGAAATGGGAGCATTCTGTATCTACATCGGATGCTTTGCCACTGATTTACTGTATGGCCTGTGGGCAGCTCCTCTATGCCTCAGTTTCCTGATCTATAAAGTGCGGATGTGTCCCAACAGGGATGTTGAGGATCAACTAATTAATGTATGTATGGCACTTTGCATGGCAAAGTATTGTTTATTATCATATCCTTTATGTTGAATGGATAAGTAATTGAGAGGGTTTTAGAGAATTCTTTTATAGGAAAATAATTTCCTGGCTTATTAGTATTGGAGCACTAATAAAAGTGAATCCTTATTATCCTAAAAAACACGACAGATAATGTTCAAAGTGAAAGCTACAAGGACTGGAACATTAGTATAATAACTCGCAGCCCGTGTGAAGCCAAATGTCTCCCTCAGAAAGACGCACATATCCCCCATCAGTGAATTTCATTCCAATGATAAAGTTATAAATTCTCTAAACTGGCCTGGTGTTTAGCATAAACACGGAGGGGCTGCTGGACCACAGAGAGAGAGACAGGGAAAGCAATTGCTTAGTTCTGGCTGCTTGTCTATCACCGAGAATGCTCACTATCAGCTGCTCAATCACAAAACCTAAAAATCTCCCTATATATCAACTAGTTACCAGCATTCTTGTGATGGTGGAAAATATCTGCTGTCTTCGGGGGAGCTAGCAGGGGGATGGGAGAGAGACACATGCACTTTGTTTAGGACAGGACTAACTGCTGCTGCAGATTCCATTTGGCAGTCAGCTCTTTGTTTTGCCACTTACTCCTTGGCTAGTGCTGTAGAGCTTAGATTAGAGTGAAGAGTCTATCCATTCTAAACTGGTGATAAAAAATTGATAAATTGTGCCCCACGAGGGAGCTTTTTTTTACTCTCTTTTTGGTGTCTACACCCTAGAAGAGAGACAGGTTCTTCTTACAAACAGAAATTCATATTAGAGCAATTGTTACTGATGAAAGATGTGAATGGTGGGTAAATGCAAAGAGAAGCTGCATGTTGTTTAAGTGTTTAACTCAATTAGAGTAGATCATAGTATCTGTTTCAAAACAAGATTGAAAAGTGTCTTCCCAAAAAATTCTTCTTGAGTATGTTTAATTTTTTTATCAGCGCTTACGCTCAAATAGTTGTTGGCAAATAATTTGGCAGTCTTTGTTTCCCCAGCAGTCATTAAATAAATCATTTCCATTACAACTGGAAAGACAATGAAAAAGAATTTTGTGAATATTCTGCTAAAAATCGAAATAATGTACCTTAGCCATAACAAACACTTCAGGATTAAAAAATTAATTGTTGTCCATGTCTTCATTTTGCTGTTGCTTACTTTACCACTCATGTTTCAGATAAAAATATATTTCATGCTATAAGGAATGCAATCTGTTACAGAGAATGAACAACATGCTAACATGTATGCCACAAAATAACAAGCTTATGTGATTACAGGCAAGTCTGCTATTTATACTGCTGGATTCAAACTTTTAGTTAATTTTTTGGCAGCAAAAGCACCAGACTGTTACTTATACACTAGTTATTATTAACTTACATTTTTTATTAAAAAGAAAACCTTTGTTAATGATCCCTGAAGTCTTAGCTTTACTGATTTCTTTTCTATTCTAATAAGGGATATCTATTTTAGTCAGAGGTTTAACCAGAGATTTGTTCCATTTTCATTAGCAATGGAAGTTGCTGCAGCCTTTTGCAAATGTTTGCTTTTGAGAGAAAAGGAACAAGATCCACTTATGAAGGGGTGGAAGTATGGAAAAAGCAGTATACAAGATTTATTTTAAAATGTGATGCTGAATAATAGAATCCAGAGGTGATAGGCATTATAGTTAGACATCTTCAATAAGATTGTCAATAAGGACAATATTCTATATTTTCTCCTTTCTATGGGGCAGCATCACAAAGATTAAATACTGTATTAATTTTCTTATAAAAATTGATATTCCATTCATTGTTGAGGATTAAAAGTATCACTGGGGAGAGGGTAAAGGCAACATCAAGAATGAGCTTTTCCTGATCTGGAATTCCTGGCTAGTACTAATATCAACTTTTGTTCCCATTTCCGTCACCCATTTTAACACACGCTCTTAGAGGTTTCTTAATGGAAGATTTAAAATCCTACATTTTATTCATACATCTTCATAATACATGTTTTTAAAATATCACAATCTAAACTGCTTTTCCTAGTTCCATTTTTGTTATCCTGGTATCTGTTTTAATGGCTATTAAGCCAGAACGTCCGTACCTTATCTTTGTCAGTTAATGTATCTAATTCCACCATTCCCGGAGGGAATAAACCTGAAACTAAAGCCTGCAATATATTAAAGAATCAAGAACGCTTATGCAGAACAAACAGAGGATTTAGCTTGGATAAACAGCAGAGAGCTCAGTGTCTTTTATGTCCAGAGCTCAGAACTGGAGGAAGAAAATGACTATAAATCATCCCAGTGAAACAACATAACATAAATGTTGTATGTTTATTTAAAACTTTATACAATCATTTATCTGGGCTGTAGCTCAGTCTCAAAAAGTGCTCTGCTGTAATGAGGCTAACAGTGAACAAGAGTAAAAAGATATATGGTCTTCAATCAGAATTTGCTTATGGGAAAAATGAAAAGCACTTAAGCAGGCACAGAGTATCTATAGCCAGTAGATCAAGCAAGAGGATAGTGCAATAATAACAAAAACTTTGATAATTTTTCCTGTTTCTTTTCAAAATACCACATTTCTTGTTATGGGACATTGTTTTGAGAGTTAAGGGGAATCAAGTTGTGCCTTAATTTTCACACTTAATTAAAGGTTGATTTGTTGTCGTCTGTAGTATGATGTTCCCCAATAAAAATTAAGATTTAAAAGAAGACCGGGCAGGACTTCGTGTTAGAATGCATTCCAGAGGAGGAACTTTTTCAAGTGTGCTGTTGTTTATGCTCGTCTGTAACAATACTTACAAACCAGAGATTTTTGTGAAAATGTCCTCAGAAATTGTTCACTTTTTAAAATGTGTTATTCGTGGGAAATTAGAAAGCCAGTAATTATGTATTTACCCTTGAAACTAAAAATCTGTTCTATTGCAATGAACAAATTTACTATAAACCAACATGTGCAGCTTTCAGTTGTTCACAGGTCCAAATTCTGTGACTGCTGCTCACCTTGAGTAGCACTTTACTGCTTAAGGAATGAGGTACCATTCAATATGACATAGCAGAATCTGTCCCACAATGGACCTGATCCCGCAAGTATCTGAGGCTATGTCTACACTGCAAGTATCTGAGGCTATGTTTACACCCAGAAAAACTCTGCCGCATCCAGGGAATGCATCTGCTCTTCCAAAGTTTTGTAGACATAGCCTGAGAGTCCTTCACTCCTGTGTTGTTTGGGAAGCGTTCTTAGAACAATGCAGCAGTAGGCCTTGTATCCTGTTTAGAAGCTTATTGTTTGTGTAGTGGGATAGTGATGGTGGTATTTAAATAAGGGCTGCAATATTGATTTGACTTTTTATTGATGATGCACTAGTCTCAAACTTAAAGCTCTAATCTGCCAGAGTAGTGCAAGGGTTCTTTTTCCATGTATGTATGTGTACACTCATATGTAATGCTTTCCCCCATTTTATTTTATCCTCGCAGTAAAATGAAATGGATGTGATTCCTGTTATATCGACAAATCCTATATTTCTACATGTCCTTGAAATTACGTGTTTGCTAGTGGCAGAAAAACTCCATCATGCTATTGCACCTAACCCATTATGCAATACTGTATGTATGTGGGGAGTGTCTTTCTGCTTCTCAGCCAGGGGCCACATCAGGGATGGGGGGGTTTTGTTTGTTTTTTTGCTTCTCTCTTATGTGCAGCCCCTGACTGATATTTCTGTGGGTCAGCAGCCCCCAACCCAACTTAAAGTATGAGTTACTTTATATGAGCAGAATTGCCATTTTTTGCTTGCAGAGCCACAGATGTTAGTAATGATGATGAAGTTAGCCAGTTCTTTTAAAATTCAAGCAGTGTAATTGTCTCTTGATTTCAGTTTTGCTTTATTGCCAAAAAACAGATGGAGTTAGGAAAGTATTGTAAGCCCACATTCTAAAACACAATGGCTGTGTCTAGACTGGCGCGATCTTGCACCAGAGCTATGCAAATGAGGTTCAGCATGGAATATCGCCAAGCCTCATTTGCATAACTAATGAGCCGCCATTTTTGCGGAAGAGGCTCTTGCGCAAGACGGAGCTGTCTACACTGCCCCGTCTTGCACAAGAAAAACCCTCTTGCGCAAAGCCCATGTGCCTGAAAATAATCAGCATAACGGCTTTGCGCAAGAGGGTTTTTCTTGTGCAAGACGGGGCAGTGTAGACAGCTCCGTCTTGCGCAAGAGCCTCTTCTGCAAAAATGGCGGCTCATTAGTTATGCAAATGAGGTTCGACGATATTCCACGCTGAGCCTCATTTGCATAGCTCTGGCGCAAGATCGCGCCAGTCTAGACACAGCCACTAGGTAAATATTTTTTTCGGTATGACCATTTTGACAGTGTCCCTTTAAAACAGACGTATTAGTGCTATAAACTACATGAATGCATACATAGTTCTGTTTATGCAACTACATATATTTTTAAGCAAATATATTTACTATGTCAATTAAAATATATATCATTTATTCAATATTTCATAATGACTCTTGAATAGTTCTGGATTAGCATGTGAATAAATATTTACTTTAGATAATTAAAAATTTAGATTAGTACCTTGGCAGACTGATATTACTTTTCTAGCATCTTGTTTATTCGTTAGCTTTATTTACTACCCCCCCACCTCCACCACCCATAACAAACATTTAAAATAATCCTATTCCTCTATTCTCAAATTCCTATCTAGTGTGTATGTGCATGTGCTCCCTCTGTGTGCATATGCACACATGCATACAAAATCTCTTATACAATAATATGCATGGGTACCATTTTTTAAATGTTTGTCCAACTGATTAAAACAGGGCACACAGTTAACTAGATGGTAGAACTTATTTAATTTGTGTAATTGAAACTTTTAGATGTTGGCTTTCTTTATTGTTTGTATTTATGTTGTTAAAATGGATAAATATTCCTACATTGCTGGTATTGGTATATACCCTGCTAGACTATGTAATACAGTAACTGTAATGTATTGTAGTATGGCATGGTTTGTGGAAATACTGATGCAGCCCCTTAACAAACACAGGGACAGTTGTGTGACCAGCACGGCTTTAATCATTTCCCTGTAGGGACTAGTGGCAAGAACCACAGTTTAAAATAGCAATGGAAAACATATAAAGTCTTGGAGGTGGCATCTGCTGGTGCACATAAGGTTAGTGTAGGCATAGAGTTATCAGAACATTACAAAAAATTTCAGGGAGGCTTTAATGAATGCTAAAACATGGCCAGTAACATGAGGGTTGAAAGCTGTCTGAATGTATTCCATCTAGTTTTGAAGGGATTTTTTTTCTTTTAAATTTCCAGCTATATTATTACACTGGAACAACTTTTTTTATACAAACTATTTTTATTTTTGCTATACAATGGAAAGTTTCTGTCTGCCCTGTTCCTGGAAAAATCATAATATGGAACACAAAAGAGATTCAGATTATTGAAAATTGTTAATATATATATATATATGGAGATATCTCATAGAGGGACCTTAGGAGGTCATCCAGTCCAGTCCCATCCCCTGCCCTGAGGGCAGGACCAAGTACTATCCCTGACAGATTTTTGCCCTAAATGGCCCCTTCGAGGACTGAGCTCACAACCCTAAGTTTAATAGGCAATGCTCAAACCACTGAGCTAGCCCTCCCAAATGATCCCCAAGCTATCCCTTCAAATGGTTTATTCAAGGTCCTTGTTCAAAGTGGACAAATTGTGTGGCTGAAACCTCTTTCTTCTAGTCAAACACCAAATACACTGGGCTAGATACTAGAACAAGATCCACATGACTGAACACCTGTGCCCCCAAGTTGCCACAAAGGCTGTGATACCATTAGCATATTTTGCCTGAGTAAAATTTCACATTTAGTTATTTTATCATTTAAAAACAAAAAAACCCAAGCACTTCATTTTAGTAAACTTTTCAGCAAAGAATAACATCAGTTCTTTGCATCCCTCTCTGCAGACTACAACAAATTCTTTCTTCGGCGTTCCCATACTATCACCACAAAACCACAGGGTTACAGTAATCTTTACAAGTTGATGCAAAATATGTTTTTATATATATAATATACATAGGACTTTTAAAAACCCTATTGACAAGATTCTTTTTTTCCCCCCCACACATTTAAAAAAAAAGTGGGGGGAGGGGTTCTTATTGAAATGAGATTCCACGCAAAGTAAAGGTGGTTTCACCTACTGGTGACTGTAGAGAGAAGTGCTCACCTTAACTGAATGTGGTAGGTCTCGGGCTGGTATGAAGAAGTGGATGGGGCTCGTTTAAAGGTCCCTATTGCATTTGGGGTTTGAAGGAGAGGGAAGGGGGATGGACTTAGCTGAGCAGAGTAAAGGAGAGGAACAGGAAGCGGCTGGATCAGATGGGAGCATTGATCCACCATGTGCACTGCAGGTGGGGAAGAGGCAGGGAATGAGGTATTTATATGTTCTGCACTCCAGATGGAGCATTCGCGTGCAATACATTCTCATATTTTTGGCTGATATCAGGGAAAAAATGATCAAGTATGTACAAACTGGTAGTGAAGAAAGCATCCAACCTAACTGCCTCCTTGTTGCGGTGTCTAGTGCAGCCACTTATTTATTAGGGAGCTTGTGGCAGGAGTTGAAAGTGGATGTGCAGAGGCATCCTCTAAGGAAGCTGGGAAAAAGGAATCGGAACTCCTACCATTTGCTGCAGTGGGGAGACTTATCCCCTTTACCGCTCGTACAACACAGGTAGGATAATGGGGGCCCAGCAATGAGCTGTCTGGGATCAGGCTGGGAAGGGGGAGCATGGATGGCAGCCTTCTGAAATGGTTGGAAGGGATTAAGAATATAATGATGTTCATCTACACTCTACAATTCCCAGATATGTGAGGTGAATAAAGTTGCAATGCAATTAAGTCACATCCATTGCACCTTGTCCACCTTCCTGTGTAGCCAGAGCAAAAGAACTGGAACCACTTCTCCCTCATGCAACTTCCATAACTGAACATACGGTACCATTCGGCTGTGTCAAAGCAATCTCCAACAGGCACAGCTTTGCTAGAAGGTTCTGGAACCCACCAGCTGCAGGGCTCCTTTTCCCTGTGCAGAGGCAGCAGCAGCAGATCAGAGTAAGTAGCCTCTCTTTTTGTATTGATATCACAGCTTGAATTTTTGTGCTAGAAGTTATCCTTATACACATGTAATCACCACTGCTATGCTGCCTATAATTACATACTAGTGAGGTTTCCCACATTGTGTTCAGTCCAGGACAAATGAAAAGCACACTCCAACTCATTTTAATCGCTTCAGAAGTTACTTATAATATACAACTAAATGTTTAGTTATGTAGAGGACAGCTTGTCACGGACAGCTTTGTTGCTAATGTATACAAAGGTTGGTATGGCGCTGGCCTTCTCTCTCCCCCCCATCCGCACACACACATACACCACAGCCTAAATAAGCTGATTTATTCCAGTTATTTGATAAGTGCATCATACCTCAAACCCTAAGAAACCACTTTAGGAGGATTATAAGTTTTATGATGTGAAAAGATTACCATGAGTATAGTTTATATTCAAGGACTCTGAAAGAGTGGAGTTATTTCCAAAGATTTGGGGGGAGGGGGTGAAATATGACATACAGAAGAGGGATTTTCTTTTGTTGATGCATTTTTAGGATGTTCATGAAGTGACTAATTAAACAAGCCATAAGGATTAGTTAAGATAAACGTTTTTTTCCCTAGCAACATCCAATGTAGCAAACAGTTTGGGAATTTACTTGTTAAATCACACTTTATACTAGAAGACATAGTCTTGAAGAATGATGCATTGAAAAATTGATGCACATTGTTCTTCGGACATATCCACATCTTCATCCACCTCATTTGCTCTCAATAAGCAATTTTCCTTATGATGTTTCATTCTTGCAACTGTAGGCCCTGCATCATCATCTTGCACTGCTTACACTTGACACATTTTCCTTTTTTACCCAGGGAATGAATGTCTTCAAAATATTCCCAGATAGGATCTCTCTTATGCCCAGAAGCTATGACTGTTCTTCTGTGGCAAACGTGTGGGGGAATATAGAAAGCTCTGTGTGCACAGAAAGCCCAGAACTTTCAAGAAGCAAGGGCTGGTAGTTAGGCTGGACAGACTAGTAAGTGTAGGTTTAGCATGTTTGTAATGAGATTTCATTGGAACTGTTAATTTTAAATGAGAAATTTAGTATTTTATTGATTATTTTAAAAGATCTGACTTAATTGAAAAGAAATCTGATTTTTATTTTTTTTTAAATAATTGATTTTTTTCCACACTGATTCAAAGTTCCTGTCCTAAACTAGTGTGTACTGTTTCTGGGCACTCCATTTGCCACCTTTAACTCCAGAGAAATGTGGTGGATGAAAAAAACATATATGAATTGTTTGCATTTGGGGCTTTTACTTTTACAATGTTTTTGTGGTTGAAAGTGCTATATTAAATGTAAGATATTATTTATTTATTTATTATACCATTCTGGGGTTTCTTAGAAGGTGCAGAGGTATTTGTTGAATCAGAATCTGTCCTGTTTGCATTTACCTCCCCAAATGGTGTGAAACAGAACTCTACTTGAGTGAACATTTTATTTTTTTAAAAATAAGGAAAGGTCTAACACAGCCAGGGCTACAGGAATATAGCCAGGGTAGTGGCTTTTTTATATTAATATAGCAGTGTGTTAAATAATAAAGGAATGACACAAAGAACACAAAAGCCAGTTCTTTAGCCCATTAAAGTCAATGGGAGTCTTTCTGCTGATTGGAAGGGTTTTGGATCAGGTCCTAATCTAGTGTTCAGATTGAGCACACAGAGGATTTATTTTTCTCTGAAGTGCACCAGGACCTGTCTGACTTCACCCCAACTATAACAGCTGCGCTTTTGGAAGGCTCACTGTATTGGAGACTACTCCATTCCTCTACCTCCCCCTTTTTCCCCCCTTCCCCAAATACACACATACCCTTCTAACCCTGTTTAAGTCCATTAATGAAAGCACTAATGTCTGGCTATATGTACTCTGTAATACCACTGTTACTAGAATGGCATTTATATTATACTCTGTCTCCTGTATCTTTCATAAGGGAGTTTTTATGTGTCAGGAGAAAATACTGGATAACGCTCTTTATTAGCCTCATGATACTATAACCCATCAATACTTGTCTAGGCCTGATGAGGTCATGCTATGATTGTTAATCAGAGTGAAAGAAGGAGGTGGGGAGAGAGAGAAATACCTTTAGAAAAAATCAATTAAAAACTGGTTGTTGTAGGTAAATACACACAATGTTTTCAGTGTAATACAGGGGGCAATAGCCTGTTGGTCATGCTCAAGCATAGTATCAGTTAGCTATCAGATGTTCTTTGCTCAAGGAGGAAATGGATGATATACTTGCAGAGTATAGTCCAGTGGGTTTTTTTCTACCTGTTGCTAAGGCGGTCATATTAAGACCCTGTATTCAGGAAAGCTAAGCACATTCAGCTTTAAACACATGTAGTGTTAGTGAGGATGTCTCATTAACTCTTTAGCGGGTTAAAAAGTTTAGGCCTCAGTACACTGTTGGGCACTTGATGGTGTTTATTATTCACTTGAAATTTTGCTCTGATCTTTCAGAGTCCCTCTTTGGCAAGAAACAGTTTGGCAAAAAAGAGTAAACTGTTGTGACTGATTTGTATATTCCTTTTATTAACCCTCTCACATCTCAGAGAGAGAGAGAGATCACTGTTATTACTAGGTTCATGTATAGTATACTAACCAGAAGTCCAGTGGTCTGGTTTAATTGTACCAAAATTTCCCTGGAGTGAGTAAAATGATCACTGATGTTCTGGGGCCATTTAATATTACTAGTATGCTTAATTTTGAGTTTCAACAGTACTTTTCATCTTCCTTATGTTTTCACCACACCCCTGTAAGGTAGTACATTTTTTTATCATGAAGAAGCAGAAATAAATAAGCTAAATGACTTGTTCAGTGCTACAAAAGAAGTAAATCAGAACTGAGAATGGAGCATTGGCATTATACAATCATAGAAAGGCCATATATTCCAGCCTTAGAACAAAGGCATAACCATATTTCCAATCATGGCTCCCAGTCTTCTAGATTGCTAGAACATGCTTTCTGTAATATTCAGAGAAGTGGTGAGAACAGGTAAAAGATACTTTTTGTATCTATTTCTGAATGAAAACCAAATCAGCTAAGAGGACTATGTTGCTCAAAAACTGGGCACGAAATATAATATTCAGTGTCTTCATACCAGTCAATGTCTTTAACTCCATCTAGATCGGTAATGCTGAGTTCTGTGCCTGGTGTTCAATAGCTTATATGTAATGACTTGATATAGATGCATATCACAAAATCTCCTCTCTGTTTGGCTTTTGTTCTGACAATTGCAACACAGTGGCCTGGGATGGAATTTCTTGGAAACTAACTTCTCACCCTATAGAGAATTGTTCCTTTAAAGCCTGTTCCTTTAAAGACTGACAGCACTGTGTGGATGTGGATGTACTTTCTCTTACTATACTCACCCTATTCTGAGGATTAATGGATGACTTCAGTTTTCAGTGCTAACCATCTGGTACCTTTCACCAGCACTAAATTAAATTTTAGAACAGGAAAAATTAGAAATCCTATCACATCAGTGTTAGCTCTGCAAGGTCCCCTGGTGTTAATCCTGGTGAGAAATTGCTGCCTAGGACTTCAAATTATAGGAAATGCATATGTGTTTTAAAAAGTGGTGAGCCGGAATAGCAGAATGAAAAATAGAGAAGAAACGCAAGTCATATATGTAATAACACTCACTTTTAATTCCTTCCTGACAGTCTGTAGTAGGAGTGTAACTAATAGTTGTGTTCAAGAGTAATATAGAATTAAAAATTCCTGAGGCCAGATTTTCAGGTAATGTCAATAGGCATATCTTTATGGACTATGCTAAGACAATTTGTACCAGCTGAGGATCTGCCGCTGTTTTCATAACTTTTCTGAATAACTGCATACATAGGAAGGGCAGAATCTTTTTTGAGTTCTAGTAGAATTTTGAATATGTATTTCAGCCCAAACTTTTTCTAGACTATTAGGTTTTCTGCTCTTTGACTAGAAGGCAAACCGCAATGCAGTGGTACTCCTAGAACTCTAGCCATTGTGGGGCCTGTGTTGCGCAGAGGCCCTAGTAACATGTGCTATTGATTGCTAATGCTCCTGTGCTGCATAGCCTAGAGCTTCAGGTTGAAGCATGTCACAGGACACACTCTCTTCAATCTAACACATACCATTTCCTTAACTTTCCCCATAAACCCACATTGCCCCTCCTTCGGAAGCAGTGTGGGGTAGACATCTATTGTATCTTGAGTATTCTGATTGAAGGGCCTTAACTGAATGACTTTACAGGAAACCCAACAAATATTGGACCCAGTCCTGTTAACTTATTTTCTCTGCACGAAAAGATCTTGGGTTTGACCTATGATTCTCTGTCACAAGCATTTGGTACTCTTACTATATACATGACTCAGAAGCAGGGGCGACCTGTGTATGCCAGAAAGGGGGAAGGAAGGTCGTACAGAGTGAGGGCATCCAGCTTCAGCAATTAAATATAGAGGGACATGAGACCCATCTAGGGGAGCATGTGATCCCACATCTGCCCCCCCCCATGCATCACGTACACTCAGAAGGGTGCTCTTCTGCTTACAAGATCTGTGCCCTCCCTCCCCCTTGGCATTCCATATATGTTCTTAGCAGCCCTACTTATAACACAAAACTCAGGGTTCATGTTGAAAGGGAGGATTAGATAGCACAGGGCACACTGTTCAAAATAGCACATGAGTTTAATGACTATAGAAGTAGATGACAAAAAAAGAAAATGAAAGCGGGAAATGAGCTCTGCCTGGATGCAATAAAATACTTGCAATAAAATACCAGAGAAGACACTATTATAAGCCAAATAAAGCTAGTATAGTTGCCTCTCTTTATGAATGAAGTTTTTGGTAGAGGGAATTTTATCTAAACCAGTGTTTCTCAACCTTTTTTTTTTTTTTTAATAAAGTACCCCTTTTTCAAAAAAAAATACTCCCTTTTAAAAAAAGTACCCCAGTACCTATAGTTTTCAGACACACACACATTTTTTTTCTACCATTGCAACGCATTTGTTTTTTAACAACTTAATCGTAGCCAGGCGGGCAAAATTTTTGGGTGTAAAAAATACAAAACTAATATGTGCTGCAAAACTTAAAACAAAAATTCAGTTTTCTCCAAATTTCAGTTGTGTTGACGTACCTCCCAGACTTTTCTCAAGTACCCCTGAGGGTACTCGTACCACTGGTTGAGAAACACTGATCTAAACCAATGCATAACCAAGAATAGTGAGGGACCATCTGGCTTATTTTCTCTGTATCCTTTTTTATTCTGCTGTAATGCAAACAGGGCCTGTACTTTCAGCAGAAACAGTCCATTTTCAGATCTTTCCTAAAACAGAGGCACTGCCATAGCTGTGTCTCCCCTCTTTAAGTCCTGGGGTAAATGACTGCCCTGGGCAGTCAACCAAGCTGTTTAAGAGCATAAATTTACTGCCCTTTGATATGCATAGCTCCTGTGTGCTCTGTGAAACCCCAGTTTAAATGAATACCAGTTGCAGGAACAAAACTGAGAAATTGAATAAAAGCATGTTCAGAGTGACGTTCACTGCTCATTCTGCTGTAGGAACAAGTTTACTTCTGTTTATATTGCACTGTAGGAATTGTACTGTACCAACTTATGGTAAGGCTGATGCTGAGGCAAAAAGAAAAAAAAATGTAAAGGAATATTTCACTGATCCATACAGTATAAAACCAGAATCATAGACTCATAGAATTACAGGGTTGGAAGAAACCTCAGTAGATCATAGAGTCCAACCCCCTGCTAAAAGCAGGACTAATCCCAGCTACATCAACTTTAAGGTGCTGCTAGAGCAGCTAGACTATTAGTTGTTTAAGTTTTTCCAGTTACAGACTAACACGGCTACCTCTCTGAAGCTTTTAAATCATCCCAGCTAGGACTTTGTCAAGCCAGGACTTAGGGATGGAGATGCCACCACCTCCTTAGGTAACCCATTCCAGTGCTTCACCACCCTCCTAGTGAAATAGTTTTCCTAATACAGGGCATCCCCACTATACATTGACCCGGTATACATCCATTCCATACTAAAGTCGTTGATGCTTGTAGCAACTGTTGCGTTATAAGTCCTTCCATTCTCCACTCTTAAGTCACTCCAAAAAAACCCCAATTTGTGCAAATGGAAGTGAGCCATGGGGAAAAAATTCCCCACTTTAAGTTGTTTTGCTGTAAGTCCAAGTTTTTTGGAACATATCTTGGACTTATTGCTAGGATGGCCTGTATCCAACCTAGACCTTCCCACTGCAACTTGAAACCATTTCTTCTCATTCTGCCATCTGTCACCACTGAGAACAGCCTTTCTCCATCTTCTTTGGAACCTTTCCTCAGGTAGTTGAAGGCTGCTATCAAATCCTGCTCACTCTTCTCTTCTGTAGGCTAAATAAGTCCAAAGGACCAATTAGATCATGTAGTCTAACTTCCTGTATATCTCAAGCCATTACATTTCACCCACTTGCCCTGTACTGAGACAATAGCTTGTTTGACTAAAGAATATCTTCCCAAATGACAGCTAGTCTTTTTGTTTGAATATGTGTGTTTGTTCAGATCCCCCAACTGTTTCCAAGAAGGCAATGGAGTAAAAGAACTCTGCTTAGATCCTTGGGCAAATTCATAGTCTGAGCAAACAAACAAAAAGATAATATAAGTTAACATATTTTATAAAAATGTTTGTGTTTATAATTCAGCTTTATTGGCTTTCTACTGACTGTACTGGAAATTCATTTGTTTACTCCAGCTGAAGTTCTGCATGTTTGGATCCCTTTTCAAGATTCATAGCAAAGAAATGAAAATATTTGGTTTAAAAGTTAACTTGCCATTGGCTCACCATGCTTAGCCAATCTCAGCTACCAGAACTACAACCACAGATAATGTGCTAATTCAGGACAGGGCAAAATACGGCCCAGGGGTCTGATCCAGCCCACCAAGCCACCAGATCCAGCTCTGCTGGGACCCTCAGGCACACAGTTCCCATGGCTTAAAGTGCAGTCGGAGCAGTTCTCTGCTCTGCTGGGAGGGGGAGGCTTTGTGTCATCTCCCAGCCCAATCCTCACTCCTCTTGGCTGGAAACAACCGGCCAATAGGAACTGATCCCAGCCAATCTCTCAGCTCCTATTGGTTGGAAACAACCAACCAATAGGAGCTGAGAAATTGGCCTGGAGGATGGAGGCAGCTCAAGCCTCTACCCCCTCCCAGAGCTGAGATCCACTTGGAGGGAACAGCCTGCAGTTTAAAGTGATCTGAGGCTGTAGCAGGCAGGAAGTCCAGCCTGCCTTGGGAGTGCTGCAGGGCTGCTGGCCAGGAGACACTTAGGTAAGCACCTTCCAGCCAGAATCTGCCTCTGGCACCCCTGCCCCTCCTACACCCCAGCCCTCTACCCCAGGTCACAACTCTCTCCCAGACCCTGTACCCCCTTCTACACTCCTCCCCCAGGCCAGAATCCTCTCCTGCACCCAAACACCCTCCCAGACCCTGCACCCTGTTCCCCTGTCCCAGGTCACCACCCAAACCCTCTGCAGTCTGCATCCTTTTTAACCTTCTCCCAGGTCAAAATTCCCTCCCAGACTTTGCACCTCCTCCTAGAGCTCCTCCCTGAGGCCAGTATCCTCTCCTGTACCCATACTCCCTCCCTGACCCTATACCTCAATCCCCTGACCCAGGTCACAACCCCCTCCTTCACCCAAACTCCTCTCAGACCTCACACTATCTCCTGCACCCCAGTCCCTTACCCCGTGTACCCTTCTGCACCCAACCTCCATCCTAGACCCTGCATCTCCTCTACAGAAAAGTGCGGCTCTTTACCACTTTCCAAAATCTTGGAGTGGCCCTCCAACAAAAATTATTGCCCACCCTGTGCTAATGTGTATTTGTCTGGCTTCAGTTTTAAATTCTGCTGCCTGATTTGTAGAAGTCAGTTTCCTAGGCAGCCTCTGAAAATCTTCAAGATTGAGGCCACAGGGAGATAATGTAGGCACTTTGTATAACCATAGGATGATGATAATAGTATTTTTTTCCTTGTAAATCGCTATGTCAAAGATTCAGTGTGATTCTTATAATCTTTCCCCCTAAAAGTGGGAATCAAAATAGTTACTTTTAAATTGTTCCTTTTTTCCATGTTCCCCAGATCTTCTAGACATAGGGAATTCTGACACTTCTAAAAATTCATTGAAAGATATGGAAAAAGAAGCTTCTTTTCTATACAACTTTCTTCACTAGTTTCACATCACTCGTAGTTTAGGCTAAGGATGGGAAAGTAGATAATTCATATGAGTGAAGTTAAGGTAAGATCAATCTAATAATATATTTACAATACGCAACACTTGTACAGGAATAGGAATATATAAAATAAATTAGGTGAATGTGCTTCTTTTGGACTGAGTCATTAAAACTGAGCAGTTAGTGGCAATAAGTGTCAAAGACCACTTTAAATGAGGGAGAACTCGCTTTAAATGTTAGAGGATATAAATATGACACATCAGCTGTTTGATAACTGCTTTCAAAGATTTAAAAACTGCAATTTACTTGTCAAATAAACACATAGGAGAGATGCATAGCCTGGGCTGCTTGGGCAAGTTCAACAGATTTTTAAAAAGCATCTGTCGGTATTTTGACTGAAATTCACATGACTTGGATTGAGCATTAACTTTAATTTTATTTTCTGTGGGTGTTTTACATACAAGTCCTTTTAATAATTTAGTTTAATCATTACAGGACACATGATTTCTCCCCACAAGCTAGTATCCATAGGTTCATGGCAGTGAGGTATCATTTGTTTCCATGAGTTGACACAAAAGCAATGACTGATTAACCTTTTCTTTTGGCTTCATCTCAGACCAAAAATGTTGCCCAACTAAAGCCCTCAGCTTGCTCCACTGAAACAAAACACTTGCCCCTGTATTCTGAGGCTACTTAATGTACTGATGCCAAATTCGGGAAATAGAACTTCAAGTGTGCTTAAAAACGTGGTCAGTATAATATCCTAATGATCAGAGAACCAGCCACAATATTGGTACTTGCCTAAGCCAAATAGAAATGAAAATGGGCAAGATGGTTCTCACCATCAGTTAGATGTGGGTGTATTACTAGAAAACACTTCAAGGTAGCTTCAGGATGTCTGCCACTCTTCACATAATTTTTTTCCAATTTTTCTGACTCTTCAAGAGATCTCTTGGGAAAGCTACAGTATCTGAGAGACACTGTTGGGATGTTGGGAGTGGGGGTGGATGAGATTATTCGATCTGGTAAGTAGAAACATGACATTTCAACCACTATCCTCATCCCAAATACCTAGGGAGTTCACTGCACAGGCTTCCTAAGTCAATCATCCTCATCAATCAGACAGGCACAACTTTGTTTTGCATCATTTACACCGGAAGGTGTTTGCATTTCTCATTAATTTGTCGGCTACCATTTTGGAAGTATTCTTGTACAATCAACAATAGTCAGCAAATAAACCTAAATATTTTCACAAGCTACACTTAATGAGATCCTATAGCCAGCTGTTGACAGTATATGTCACTGAGGATCAGAATGCATCATAATAATGAATGGATACTTGAGAAAATGTGTGTGTGCGCACGTGCGTGCACACACACACAGACTCACACACATTTTCTCTCTCTGTAGATACATATGAACACTCTCATAAATTAAGTAATGTCTAAGACAAACAAAAAAAGATTTTATTTAAAAAAGAAATACTAACCCTAAATTCCACATGACTAAAAATATACTATTTATATGCAATAAAAACCATAAAGTGCTGTATTGCTAAGTTGTCGAAAGTCATACTGTAACTTGTCAGCTTTAAAGATTTCCACAAAGTCTGTTTTTTGAGTAATGACATTTGAAGAAATGCACTTATCTGAAGAAAGAAAATGTTATAGATTTCTGTAAATCAAACATTAGCCAAAAAGCAGTTCCCCTGTATCCATTCTGACTTAACCACTTTGAAAATTATATTGAGCTAAATCCTGTGGTTTAAATCAATACTATGACTGACACTGTATAAATACCTAAGAGAGACAGATGAATAAACACCCACTTAAGTAAGGACAGCAGAATTTTCTCACCTGTATACACTAAAATCGCAGCATCACACCCACAATAACATTGGTGCACACACAAATACTATATTAGTGGCTAACAAACACTCAAAATTAATTTTATCCATTTCTTCTAAGCATTAGTATAACTGGCTCATGAGAACAGAAGTCTCCTTGGCGAAAGTCCATTATTATTATGATGAGGGGATACAAAGCTCATACAGTGATGCATAAGAGGCTACATTTACCATCTCCAATTATTTTTCCTGTCCACAGGGAAAAGATTGGGTTTCGTTAATGAGAGTGGTACCCAGCAGCCCTGCTGCAATTAAGTCTGTTGATGTTCCCATTCAGGGGGGCTAAGAGACTTGCTTGGGCAAGGTGTGTGTGTGTGGAAGGGGCAGGGCAGCCCTCATTGTTGCCTAGAGTGCACTGTGCTGACACCCCGCCCCCAGTCAGCCCTGAGAGCTGCCCAGAGTGCATGTCACGGTGCTCTGGCAGTGATCTAAATGGCCTGGGGCTTCAGCCACTACCACTCCCTCACTGGACTCCAGGACAAGTGCTCCCATTGGCCCTGTGCAACCTCCCTCCCCGCATCGGTAGGCTTGTTCCCATTTGTAAAGGGATGTGAGCTGGTTTTTAATGTACCCATTTCTTATTGAGTTGGGGATGAAATAAAGCACTGATGTTCTTATCTGTCCTGGAAATTCATTTTTTGTAACAAATTTTCATGAAACAATTAAACTGCTTTTAGTTTAGTTCAAGATAGTAAGGGCTCCTAAAAATTTGCATTTGTTGTAATTCCCTAAGCACAAGGAGTATCATTAAAGTCAGTAAGTGACAATTTAAGGCATTATTAGAATGAAGTCCAAATCAAAATCCTGGATCTGAACTTTGTGGAAGTTTGGAGCTGAATTCATATAATGGGCTATATCCTTACCCCAGATTCAAATATACAAACCTGTGAGACAGTTCAGCTCCATGTGTGGATGAAGCATAGTCCCATTTCTAATGCATGTCTGCCTGGTCTCTACAAACTGGTTGCGGTTAGTGAATTTATATCTAGATCCATAAAGTCTCTTAGAACAGTTTCTTGGTTCTTTTCAAATGTATTACCCACAGGAAACTCTATTATAAAAGCTGAACTTTTTCAGCTTTTCTAGGATATATTCACATGTCAAGGTTTTTTGGGAGGGAAAAACATTTAAATGCGATCGTTTGTTGGGCCTTAGGGTAAAATTACATTTCACAGCTCCCTTGTTCCCATGCTATGGTAAAAAAGAGATTGATGTCTGAAATTTCAACTGTATTTGTATTACAAATTTGTTTGACTCCCTTGAGAATAATTGTCTCATATCATTTGAAGGCTGGTAATTCCTTTGGAATGACCTCTGTGTTATAATTACAGCAAGAATATGAGTATGAAACTAGGCAAAGTGAAAGTTAATGTTCTTGGTTTCTGTCTTTGTTGTTTTTATTAAATTGCTCCCCTTTTAAAAAAAATACCTAGAGATACGGAGTTTTATTCTCGAGGGCTTTTCTAAATAATACAATGTCTTTCTCAACAAAACATTAATGAGAATTAAGAATTATCTGCCATTTGCAAGGTATTTTTAAAGTCCTCTTGCATTTCTGGAATATATTAATTAAAATGAATGTTTTGCAAGAGTTTCAAGATTTTTATTTTAGTGTTACCTGTTTTCTGCTACTGAATTGCTCTTCAGAATATACTGCTTCAAATGGTTTGTAGTTCTCTGAAAATAGGTTCAGCAATGGTTTATATGCATTCCTTTCATTGTCAGGATGTAAAAGTGAATTAGTAATAATCTGCTCAATTGGAGGTAAAATCATGGAAGCTGATACAAGATCTGCAAGTGACAGTGGACAGAATATTAAACATGCAAAATTAGGTGTGAATTTGCACCATGAGGTGTCTGGGGGGGGAGGGGGAAGGGAACGTAATGCAATTTTGGATAGTGTATTATTGGGTTTTGTACCCTTTATGCTGGTCTTCCTGGACCACTAGATAGATAGATAGCTCTAGATAGTATTCTGTAACCCTTAATCTGAGAACCTGTGTATGGGTGAGTATAGATTCATCTATATAGAAATTTTTCATGCCTCATACCTTTATTGTAAAAACTGAAATGGATACTTACCATTAATAACTATGCTAGGATTTTCACAATCAAATTCTTTCTACCTCACTGAGATAATAAATTCCTCAGAATATTATCACTAGGCGTGTATGTAGTTCTGTATGTTCTAGGGTCTCCTCTTCTTTTGATTTATTAGGTAAATTACCTGTGGTAACCCACATTAAGGCTAGGAGGAGTTTTGCATATCAAACCTCAGTGCATCAAAAAATTAGGTATAATTTTTTGTGTTTAAACAAGTTCATTAATGTGTTCCAAAGGCACTTACATCTCTTAACAATAGTTATTATACAAATTCGTGAGCTAGTATTTACAAATGAAATGCAGCTTAGAATGTCTGTTAGGGTTATCTATTTCATGTGACAAGTATTGGAGATTCCATTGTTCTAGGCATAAATCATTTTAACTTTGGACTTGTCTAAACATACTAGTTTCAGTTTAGTGGGTCTAGTGAAGACCTGCCAAATTGATAGAAACTGTCCAGATTACTTTTGTACTTTACCTCTATGAGAAGAATAAGGGAAATTCATGAAAGAGCATCTCCCATTGACTCAGCATGGTATAGGACCATGAAAAGTTGACTTAAGCCACATTGACTCCAGTTACTTTATTCACCTAACAGGAGTACCATAACTTGGGTCAATTCACTGCAGCAGTATAGACAAGGCCTTAGATACCTTGTTATATAATTGCTAGCAAACACTGAGAGCTTGATTCTCTCCTACATTAATGCCTTTAATTGCAACCATCTTATGATATGCATATATATAGTAAACTACATTCCAGCTAATTTTCCATGTACTTCCTTGAACACTGTTCATTGAAAAAACTTGGAATTGATGTATCTAAAATTGTTGTTGTTTATTTGTGTATGCTATGAACATTCCATTGTCATGGACAGCAACAGCTGCTAGAACATTCCAAGTTTTAGTAGCAGAACTTTTGCCTCTGTTTTTCTTCTGATTGTTGAGGGAGGAAAAACACCTCTGCTCCTCCCAATTTGTGAGTTAATTATAGTGATGGATAATTTTAGATTACTCATTTAAATTAATGTGTATATTTTTCATTATCTTATGACTGTACGAGTTCAATTTTTTCATAATTGACTACCAAAACGGTTTTCTACATTAATTTCAGTTATATGACTTGATAGCTTTGTAAGGTGAGCCTGCACAGAGGCTGTCTGACAGAACTAGAAGAAAATGAGAAACTTTGTTGAAGAGGAATAAGAAAGCTTTGGCCATTGCTTTTGATGGGTATGGTAGGAAAAATAGTTAAAGTGCATACTGTGTTAATATCAGCTGACATAACAATTGTTTTCAGAGACCCAGACTTCTGAATTCTTACATAAAACACTAGGGAGCTTGAACAAGGCAAAAGAATTTAAGGTTTGGAGGGGGAAAAAAGGAAAGAAAAACATTATATGTGTTTGGCTACTTCAAACTTGTTTTATATCCAATTGAATTGAGAAGATATTGGGAGGCTTGGGAATGACCCAAGCCAAGCTTGGAGAGCATTAGTATTGCTATTTAACCTGAGTCTATTACCTTATCAGCGCTCACCCAAAAGAAGCTTTAATTTCATTTTAATCATTAAAATCAAAACTGGTTTTCAGTGTGAGAAGTAATGAAAACTTTGCAACTCTTGACGAGTAAAGCCTGTTCCTTTCATTGCTCTCCCAATGGGCCAGATCATAACCGATTTTTATGCAGGAAAGCTTCAGAGGTATAGCCGAGTTACTCTGTAACAGGAAAAATAGCAAATGGTCTGGTAGCACTTTATAGACTAACAAAACATGTAGATGGTATCATGAGCTTTCGTGGGCACAGCCCACTTCAGATGACTAGAGTGTTGCTGGACATCCAACACTACAGTCATCTGAAGAAGTGGGCTGTGCCCACGAAAGCTCATGATACCATCTACGTGTTTCGTTAGTCTATAAAGTGCAACCAGACCATTTGTTGTTTTTTATGCAGGAGTGCAGCAAGAGATGGGCTACAACAAATAGCCTTCCCTGGCTCTATGCACTGTGCATGTAGAAGAGCAGGCAGGAATATAGCACTGAGGGGAGTGCAGGGACTACTCCTTGAATATTCTCCCCAGGCCAGAAATCACCCCCAAACAAGTCAAATATGAGGCAGGGCAATGACTCTGACCCTCCTCTGCACAGGTTCCCAGAACAAGATAGTGCAAGTGGTATTCCATACGGGGTATAGCAAGGACTCCCCATGAAAAGGAGTGCTAGGCTGAGGCATACACCTTGAAATAGAATGGTTGCTTGTGCCCCCACTGGAGTTGATGGATCTGTGGTACCTGTAACACAAGGCTTAATAGATTCAGTTAAGCCCTGTGTTGCTAAAACCTGGGTCTTGCTAAACTTACTTCAGCAGAGATTTTTTTTAATGCATTGTATGGTTCAAGGTGCTACAGAGCAACTTTAATTGATCTGGACCAACCCATGTTTTGACTGGCAAGCTCTCCCAAGGGCTGCTGTCAGAGTTCTCATGTAGCTCATACTCATTAAATCATCTCAGTTTAAAGAGGTATGTCTAATACAACAAGCTTGCCAAAGTACAAGGCTTGCTAGCGCTAAGCAATTGCCACTAATGATTACAGTACTGAAGCAAATTTGTGGAAATATCTGGGTATTATTCTGCCAGTATCAAGTACAGTAACTTCATCACAGATCTACTCCTTGTTATGTCCTATACACAGAAATAATTTTAATGGTTGCCTGATGGAGCTGAAGTGCAGGAAAATACAAAAACTTCCTCCTTTTATTCTTCCATGCATTCTGTTGAAAACACACAGTACATTGCATGCCATTTCTGGGTAATTGTGCATGCATATAGACATTGAGTATGATCTAGGGAACACGAATTGTTTGATCTTTATAGCCTTTGAGTCAGATCTTCAGCTTCCAGCCTTTCCAGCCTTTCTGCATCTGGTACAACTCAGGAGGAGGGACGCCAGGGTGGCTTTAAGATTCCTTTGCTTTCCCCAAAACTGGGGCTTTCAGCTTCTGGGTTGTTTCCTTCAGCTTAATGTAGCTTAAAGGCTGCTCTAAGGCTGATCTACCCAACAGACAGCTGAGGATCACTGAGTTATAGGGAATTACCTCATACATACCTTTTAATAGCCTGACCCAAAGTCTGTTAAGGTCAATAAGAAGAGGGCCTTGGATCAGGAGCTAAGCCAAGTTTAAGGACATTCTGAACCCTTTAGAGATTGCTATTTCCCACATGCAGCCTTTCCTCTTTACCCTACTGATTTTAATGGAACTACTCAAGTGCTTGAAGTTATGCACATGCTTAAGTACCTTATAGAATTATAGCTTTAATAGCCATATTTGGGAACTCGGAATTAGTAAGCACGGGGGGGGGGGTGTAGAAGAGTTAAACCCTAATTGAGTCTAGTTTCACTTTCTTTGATCATTTAAACTGCTATCCATTTTTAACATGGTGGTTTCAATGGTTATTGCAACTTTAAAAGATTGTGGTGTTCTTTTTCAAGTTGTTTAATTTTTTTTCCTTCATGAAATATTTTGATAGGACACAAAGAACAAACCAAAAAGAAAAATTATCAGCAACATCGCTCCAGCCCATCTCAAGTAACTTTATCTCTCTTCTGTAAACGACAGCTGTTAACATCTCTGATGCCATCTAAAAGGCTGTCCAATAAGGGTTTTGTTTCTTTCTAAAACTTCAGCTGAAGGGAAAGGGAAAAATATTTTTGTTAAAACAAAAAGCTTTCTTAGTATTTTTCATTTCAAAGGCATTAACGGTTTTGCCTTCCTCTTCTGTATCTTGAATAATAAAAGGTTTAAAGGATTTTCGATGGTGTGTTATCCAGGGTACTAAGCAGGCTGAGGGCTCTGTATACCAAACCCTAAGCCTTGTTAACATTATTTAACGTTGGACTATGTTAATAACATATTTGGGTCCCTATATTCCATCTATATTAGTATAACATTTTTGGCACCCAGTATGGGACCTAACGGGTTAATTCATACTCAGTTTTTGAAGTTTAATTTAAGAGAATAGTTTGTTTTTTAAATTCTTATGTTTTAAGCTTGTTTAAAATAATCACGCAAAGGAAACCGCTCATGAATGCAAAAGTGGTTCCAAAATGACATTAATTTTGTTCCTTCTGCTTAAAGGAGGCAACACACTTGTGTAAAAATGCCATCGGGGCTGAAGTTCTTCTCCAAGTGAGTAAATTTAACCAATGTTCATCAATTGTGCAAATATACATCATGAATTATGTTAGCTGCAAAATAGGGGAGAGGCAGTTTTTGCTATCCTTACTCATTCTGGGCAAGCAGGTAAAGAGATGAGAGCTATTTTGTTTCTAAATATCTTACAAACTTGCAACAACAATAGTTTCAAGGTTTGTTTTAGCTACAAATAAAGTAAGTTGTAATTCCTTATCTTTTTAGTATCTGTAGGTTTTTTATTGTAATTTTTGTAACACCTACTCAAGTAATATGTAATACTAGATATACCCAGCATTGCTCAGGTCCTTCACTCAAATTGTTTTTGGATAAAATAAAATGAAAATGTATATGCTTCATTTAAATCATTGCTCGGGGTGGAGCTGGGGATGAGGGGTTCAGTATGCAGGCTGCCCCAGGGAGAGCGGACTGCCTCAATCCTCTCTACTGCAGCAGCTTGGGGCCAGGTGAGAAGCACCTGTCCATGACTGCTGCAGCTCCACTGGGCATGGCTGGGGCAGAGGTGCATGTCCCTCAGCTGGGGCAGATCCAGGGACCAAAGAAAGACCACCTGTCCCCCAGAAGTGGCAGCTCTGGGACAGCTCCGGGATGGGTGGCATGGCTGGGGAGGAGGGGGGAGAAGAGGACTCCTCCTCTGGCCTCAGCATGGAGCAGACATAACTGGGGGTAGAAGGGAGGTGCCCCCCTCCCATAGCCCCAGCACAGAGTTGCCACAAGTAGGGGGGGAGGCACAGTCCCCTGCCAGCCCAGAATGTAGGTCTGTGCTGGCAGGTCTGTGCTGGGGTTGGTAGGCAGAAGTGGTACTCTGTGAGCTCCTGCCCTTCCTGAGCCTGCTTTCAACATTCACTCAGGTATGTCCATTTTGAGGACTGTACTTGATTTGGTGATTCTGTCTCTTTCCTGTGTGGCTTTATGAGAAGCAATCCCATTCCAGGCACATCCCATTTTCCTGGCACAGACAAACCCTAACCTTGCCTTAAGTTATGATAAGAGGAAGATGAATGCCGAATTTGGTGGTCCTAGCTCTTACCATTTAGGAGGAGTTCTTGAACAGACAGGCAGATTTATTCTAATTGCAACCTCATCTGTGAAAAATATGTAAAAAATGGTAAAATGTCAAAATACCCTATAATAATAAATAAGAAAGGGAAATTATACCAAAAAAAGAGAAGAAAAGAAGCAAAGTTACTGTGAAAAAAATCCTTAAGTTCTATCAATCAGTGTATGATAAAATCCCACTTAGTGAAAAGAAAAGGTGTGAAATAAGAAATGAGTAAACCAAAATTGATATGTCAAAACCTAGGCCTAATTGGTGAATAAAATAATGAGAGGATGGGCTATTCCACCTCTCACTCCCTTAAAGAGGAGACATTTGTTGCGGGAATAGGACATAGAGCAGTGGTTCCCAACCTGTTCAAGCATATGGACCCCTTTTCAATCTATTAACTTTTATGGATCCCCCTCCCTGGGGAAGGGAAAAAAAGAAAAGGGAAAAAAAGTAAGGAAAGAAAACGAAAATAAAAGTAAGGTGGTCCTGATCCTTATTTTTAAACTTTCCATGAACCTCCCCACCCCCTGTCCCCCAGTACTGTTGCGGACCACCAGGAGTCCGCAGACCATAGGTTGGGAACCACTGAAATAGAGGAACCCAGTGGAGGTTACTATAGCAAGATTCACAATCACGATTAACACCCCTCACCATTTCCTGGAGCCCACTCCTTTGTCATCCTGACCCTGTCAGTTCTGAATTGACTGTGCCCAAGAGAGGGATCCAGATGATATTGCACCCGCTACCTGCCCTTGCTCAATCCCAAACAAACACCACCTGAGGTGAAATGGGATTGGTCTTTAACAGCAGCATCAACAACAGCTTCAGATAATCTCAACTTACTACTTTTCTTTCCCCCAAAATTTAACTACTAAGTGGTTTTTCCTTCTAAAATTCTATCCAGGTAAAGAGAAGAGGGACACACTATGTTATTGAAATGACTCCTTTCCTTTCCATTTCAAAATTTTTAACTGTTTTTCCATCTTTTCTGTGATCTTTTTAATAAAAAGGTTAAAAGAATTTTTAAGAGTATGTTTGCCATGGTACTAAAGCAGGCTGAAGTCTCTGTATGACAACCTCCAAACTTTGTTTAACACTATTTAATATTGGACAGTGACTGGGCTATGTGAACAGCTTTGGGACTGTATATTCCCTCTAAATTAATACAACAGTAAGGCTGTGTACCACTCAGTCTGGGATAGATGATAACATTGTCCTTCACTTTAACTAATGGAATTAGACTACTGATATACTCATTAGATGTCTAGAGAAGGAAATGGACTTCTTCTGCAGTTATGGAAAGTTACAAGGCTGTTCAATATTAGTGTAGTTCCTAGTTTGTTACCTATTGGACATGCTGGTTTGAGTATATGCAGGAGTACTTCATGGACTAATGGATGATCCTGCCAATGTGTATATGGGAAATCCCTTTGTTTCTTTCTTACCTATATTGACTCTGGTTACAGATGCTACTGCTCTAGGCTGGGGAATTCACCTAGGAAACTGACAAGCTCAAGGTCTGTAGTCTTACCAAGATTTGATTCTCCACATAAACATACAAGAGTTGAGGTATATTTGTGTGGCTGGTCAGGCTTTGCTCCCTCACACCAGTGCTCATGGACAATGCTCAGTCTCCCTCTGCCCAAAGGTGATACATCTTTGGGAGTTCCGTATCACCTGTGCAATATCTCTTATTGCCTTTCACTTTTCTGGTACTCAGAACAGCTAGCTACATCTCCAGAGCAGATTGTTCAGCAAAGATCACAATCTGATCTTTGCTGAACAATCTCAGGCCCCTCCTCATAAGAATGAGGAGAAGTTCCATGCCTTAGATCTTGGAATGTCATTCACTTTTCATTTGGAGAGAACTAGATTCTTTAGATTTCATCCAAACTGTCCCTGGCCCAGATGGAAGGCTCTTCATCCTGCATACATCTGTGCAATGATGTTACCAACATTAGCCTCCTCCCTCCTTTGCCAAGAAGAGGGGTAGTCTGAGCAACAGGGCAGCTCCCACAGTTTTTCACTCCAATACCTCTAACAGCTGTTTGTAAAGCTGCAACTTGGCCGCCTGTACAACTCGTGATGCTGTAGCTCAGCATTCCAGGGATGATGCCAGCTTTGAATGGCTAGTTCTTCAGTCATTGCTCAGAGGGACTCTGAAATCCCACCTCTGACTTGAACTGCCTGTGATTCAATGAAGTGACATGGGCATGTGCAACATATCTTGGAAAAAACAACAGTAACCTACCAGATTAGGAACTGTTCTTTTTCTCCTTGCGTGTGTTTGGTATAGGTTAAATTGGGCAAGACACAATGTGCCCATAATGGTGCATCTGTATCTTGGTCAGCAGTAGTGATGACTGTGACATTGTGAGGTTGCAAGTTTCTTTGGCTAACCATGAGAGAGATCCATAAGTGACAAATTCAAGAATAATTTAGAAATTATAGACTAGATCATAGAGCTATCATAAACCTTTCAGCAGCCAGTAAAAAAGGCTTTTCTTGTCATAAAAATGGTTCAAACATTTTAGTCTTAAAAATGAATATTGATGTTGGAATCCTGATGACTTTGTCTGCAGTCTATTTTCCCTGCTGCTTTTTTATTTCCTGTTTTATGTTTTCATTGTGTGTGGTGAAGTCTCTTTCATTAGTGCCTAATGCCTTTTTGATCCACTTTCAGATGGGGTGCCTGGAATAACACCTCCACGTTGCCTGTCTGTGATCCTTACCACCAGGTCACAAAGCAGCCACAGGCTCTCCGAAGTTGTGAAAAGGATATTTTAGTCAGTATTGAATTTCCTTCAAGCAATGGAAGAAGCTGAGGTCAGTTGGGGATCTAAATTGCCATGGAAACATGCCCAACATTCTAAGTGTTCCAGACAGAGCAATGTGTAAAAATGTTTCATAACATTTTTTGCTGGTTTGCAGGGAGGAGCGCTTTTCCCATGACATACTGCCACAAATACCACTGCGAGGATTAGGCAATTCTCTCCAACTCCTCCGAGGCAATGGAGAGCATGATGGACATTACTGTTCTTGGTTGATTGGCTCACCCAGGAGTGTGCTTGTTCCACCTCAATAATCCCACTTCTGCCAAAATGGTGACTAGTAGTCTGACCGACACCTCATCTCACACTAACCTGATAGAAATGTAAATGCATCTGTTGCTGAGGTCATAACCTCAGATGCATTACCTGCTATCCATTTCATGCCCAGGCATGTTGTAGAGAACACAGAGCCCCCTGTCATTCAGGGAAGGAAAGCTACATTCTGTTCAGCTAGTTTCAGATCTGAGTTAGCACACTAGATTAGAAAAAGGTGAGCGCTGACTTGTCTCTCACTTCACCAAGAGATGTGCCATATCCGACGAGAAGTTGCAAAACATATTATACTAGAAGATTCACCTGGCGTTGCTTGGGTCCTTAACTCAATTTTTGTTTTTTTGGAAAATAAAATGAAAATGTACATGCTTCATTTAAATCATTGCTTTTGGGTGGGGTTATGGATGAGGGGTTCACTATGCAGGCTGCATACTGTCCCCTGGGGAGAGGGGACAACCCCAGCCCCCTCTCTCACTGCAGCAGCTTGGGGCCAGATGAGAAGCTCCTCTCCATGACTGCTGCACAGCAAAGGAGGGGTGCATGTCCCCCAGCTGGGGCAGGTCCCCCTGTGCTCCCCAGCCAGTGTGAGGAATGGAGCAAACTTCATGAAGGGAAACAGCCAACAATGTTCCGTATGAATAGGGAGGGGAGTTGCAGCCTGGGGAGTGGAAGGTTCAGGGCTAGGATAGTCCTGGATGGCGGGGAGAGCAACCCCAGCTAGCCCCTGTTACCTGCCTGGTGATTCCGTCTCTCTTCTGTATGACTTTATGAGATGCAATCCCATTACAGGCACATCCCATTTTCCTGGCACAATCAAACCCATACCCTGCTTCATTGTGATAAGAGAAAGCTGTATACTGAATTTGGTAGTCCTAGCTTGTACTGGGTAGGAGTAGTTCTTGAACAGACAGAAAAGCAAACAGATACATTCTCTCAAATAGTAGATAGGTATGGTGTATTGCTCAATTATTTTTCCCATGTGTGAATCGTACATGTATGTTGGCTTGTACGTACAATGCCTGAAAGCATTTCAGAGCTTTCCAGCACATCAAATGAGCCCTGATACACACAATAGCTAAGTTTTTTGCGTCCTACAATTTCAGCCAAATACATTTTATTCCTAAAAATAATGTTAATCAGAGTTATGTTTGTTTTCTCTAGTCTTCTATGTTGTTAATTATACACAAATATTGCATTTGTTATTCTCCTCTTCAAAAAGTTTGTCCTCTGATTTGGGAGGAGAAAATACCATATGAGTTAGTGACAATTTACACAGCACTATCATCAAACAGACAAAACAAATAGTTAATGAACAACTTCTAGCCTGGAATCTGTTCACATAAACTATTCCACAAATACTTAAAACTACATGTGGGGACATCAGGACTGGTTCATGAATGGGGGAAGAAGGGCTAAATTCCTCAGGATATCTTATTTGCAATTAATTATTGTCCAGTTCTATTCATGTCTTCATAAAGACATGTACTGTTCAGCAACTGATAGTGCTGGAAATGATCAACATTGCAAAGCTTTGTCCTCTTCCCATGACTCAAACTTTTACAGCCTAATGGAAATGGTATCTTAAATTATTGCTGTGCAGCTGATTGGAAGTTGCTCTACCTGTTTTCAAAATGTTATAAGTAAAAATTGATGTGATTTTGAAAATGGAAAACTATTGTATGAATCTCTTTAGCATCAAGAAGGCTAGCTGGACTATCGCCATAAACTGCATTTATTTGAGTCAATTTTGCATTAATCACTGTGTCTTGAAGATTACATTTCATGTTTTTTATTTAGTGGTTCATATATTATAAAAAGTGCCTTTAAGTGTTTTGAGGAAACACATTAAAATCCACTGTAATGCTTAAGTGTCTGGCAATGTTAATATATAGCAGGCACATTTGCCTTTGCAGTTTGCATAAGCTGGAAGGTTTGGGTTTTTTTTAAAGTTTTATCACTGAGGCTCCATAACATCTGAGGATTACATTTATGAGGCTACTTTTCAGTGCCTTACAAAATATGAATGTGTATTTTTCAGTCACTCAATTGCTAAATATGAGTTTTAAGAACTTTTCCAGCTTTAAGTTACAGAAGTGATTTGCCATCTTTTTGCTCCAAGAGGTGAGCAAGTGAATTAGCAGAGTGTTTCCTGTTACATAGATTAACTAACAGAATTAAAAAGTTTGTCATTTGTAAAATGAAATGCAAATATCTGTTACTCTGTGATAATTAGTATTAATGAGTATTGGAGCATAGACGGTTCAGATCAGGTAAACATCCACATTTGGATGCTTTATCCACAGTTTATCTGAATGTCTCTTGTCATGAAATACAGCTGGACATCTCAACAACAACAGATTTTTGGTTTTTAATTTTCCAGTCTTTCCTTCATGGATCTGACAATCCTTCCTTTGTGAATAACTCTTTCTCATGGGAGTAGTTCTGTCACAGCCACCAGACTACTCATGTGAATAAGGATTACACCTGAGAGTAATGGTTGCCAAACTGGGCCCTTCGTTTGAGTGGAGGGCCAAGGAGAGAGAGAGGGTGCTTCTCTGATAGAAGCAGAAAGATATCCTCCTCCCCATTTCTCTTGGCTGGGTTAGCCGTGTTCCTTACCAACTCCCCTCCCCACACTTGTTAGCTGGTCTGGTTAGCTCCCTTTCCTGTTTGAATCTGTTTTATCCACAACTGAGGGCCACATGGTGTGAAAAGACTGAGCGAGCTGAACAGAAGCAGAACAAGTAATAGATAGATGGGGTTTCAATGCTCCTTTCATGGAAACTCAGGCTCTTTAAAACATACACATTTTCTAAAACAAAATGTCTTCAAGATTTCTCTGTATTAAATGTTTAACCTCATACGAGGTATTTGTACCATTGCTGGTTCTGCTGTGGTGCTGATCAGAGTTGAGCTCTGCTTTCATAAAGGAGGGTATTTCTGATAGCACCACTATCACAATAAGACAGGGCTGCTGTGTGATATTGCCCAAGATCCTGGCATAGCACACTGAGTGCCAGCGTCATGTCTGTTGCCATTCACAAATATTAAAACCAACTGCAGAAGGCTAAGCAAGTGGCTTCCACATGGTTTGGGTTTTGAGCAAAGGTTTTGGGGTTTTTTGTATTTATTCTAGTTTGTCTATCTCTAGAAAATGTGCAGTGGGACATATCACGTAGCTTTTAATCTTTACTCAGGCCAAATGCCCATTGACCTCAGTAAGAATTGTGCCAGGATAATGACTAACAAAGACTCTTGGCTTTAGCTTGCCTGTCTTGCATGCCATTTAGATATGACTTCCTATATAAATATCAATTTTTTTTTTAAATAAAAGCTTATACAAGTGGAAGGAAGATAATAATTTATGTGAAATGACTAAAAAACCCTATGTCTCACACTTGTTTATTGTACACCAAGATGCAAGCTAGGGAATGAACCTTATTTCCAAAGAAATATAGTGTATATAATATATTGGGAGTAGGCAATGGGCAAACAACATCCGGCTGGGTGTGAAGTTGTGACTACACAGGAGTTGTTCCGTACTTTCCCCAGACCAGTAACAGGCCCGCACAAATATATGCCTGTGACAAATATCTATGTAGGTGGTGATGAGCCAGTTCATTACTTTCATTAGAATTATATGTGTTTTGCTGGGCAGCTGACTCACTGCAACAATATAGTAATATATTAGAGTGCATTCAGATGAAATATGAGAGAAGTCTCAGGGAGGCAGCACGCTTATGGCCCCATGAAACTCTGGTGTAACACTGAATCAGTGAAGTTTCATGAAAGATTAAGTCAGTTCTTGGAGCCTGGAACAGAAACCAGCCTTGTCTGCTGGCCTCTGGAAGCTCCACAGCCTGCTGGGCTCTGCAGCCATGATGGATGGTCTCTGTTATTAACTATGGCTACGTCTATACAGTGCAGCTATTTCAGGATACCTCCAGTATCCCAAAATAGCTATAAACGCGCCCATTATTTTGAAATGTATTTCGAAATAACGGGCTTGCTATTCCAGCATCCCTGTAACCCTGAGGGTTAAGGGATTTGTTGAAATAGTGCTTTATTTCAAAATTTGGTGCTGTGTAGACAGCTCCAGATTTTGAAATAAGCTATTTTGAAATAACCTCGAAATAATCTACGCAATTTGTGTAGCACAAATTGCATAGCTTATTTCAAAGTAAGGGTGCTGTGTAGATGCACCTTATCTGAATAATCATAATGTAGACTCATGCTCCTTGTTCCCAGGTGCAGACATAAACAGAAATGGGGTGTCGTTTCAGAAGTATGTGGGGGTAGGAGACAGAAGGCAATATTCTGTCAGCATACAGAACATTCTCTGTCCCAAACAGCCTCACAAATGAGGAAAAACTAGGCAATTACTGTTTTTCTAAAGACTGAATCCAAAGCCTGGGACAGGCAAAAAGTGGACAATATAATGGAGTATACAGATCTATGAAAAGACTGGGGAGCAGCTGGGCAAACCAAGATAATAGGGGGGGCAACTGCCTCCCTTCCCCATAGCAAATAAGGCCTCTAGATACAACTCAATTCAGTTACTAGCATTAAAAGCACTGAATGGCTTAGTAACTCCTACAAGCGTGGGTAGAGAGACAGACAGAGACTGAGGAGAATCTGAATGTGAGAAGTGGGGATCTAATTTACTGGAATTCTTTTCTGCTGGCCAGCTTTGCAGACCAGTCTTAAGAAGTTTTCTTGGGCTGACCTATCCACTGAAAGGATATTTTTGGATGCATCTGCTCTTTAGAATATACTGCACAAATCAGAAAAATTACATCTGGCAAAACCTTATTATTTCATTTAATCTGTCTGCCTGGTGCTGCGGGATTGTCCACTAGAGTATGTTTTTGAAGTGTTTATAATATAAGCGAGAGCTGGCTTTCAAAAAGAAAAAGAAATTTAGTTAAAAATTGTCCTTGGTTTGTATGACAAATGTTACAATTCAAAAATATTTGACCTGTCCAGAATAATCTGCATATCCATACCTACAAAGACAGTTCCATATACTGTTGTTCTTTACCATGGGGTATATAGAAAGAGGGTTCTAAAGCTTCCACATGGGAAAATATATTTTAGATGTTGCAACATAGTTGTGTGATGGAGCATCATAATGGCATTGAATTTTCCCATTGTGATATCATAATGTAACATATCACATTCATGTAGTGACATGATGTGTGGTGCTACAGTATCCTAACGTGGCAATATAGTTATTTAATATTTACCCTGCAGTCTCATCTAGAGGCTGCTGTCTAGATGTACAGATATACATGAAGGTGCAGTACCTGGTCTGAAGAGTTTATAAGCTACAATTATAAAACAGCTTTTGGTGCAGCTCTGGAGGCTGGGGGCACAATCCAGTCTAGGCATATAAAAGGTGCAAGTACCCCCCAGCACAATTTCATTCATTTCCAATGGACTGTTCTGGCAGCTGGAAACCACCAGACCAAATCAGCAGTTCAGCTATGTCCCTATTAATGAAAGACTGATTGAAGGAGACCCTTGGTCTGCCACCTCCCAGGACTAACCACAGGATGACAGTCATTTTCACTTTCTCCTGATATCTCTGGTTCAAAGACTATTTATTTACACACAGTGGACCAGTTGCAACTGGAGAGACTAACGGAGCCCACTGTGCCTCCCACAACAGAATATCCCATACCTCCATGGTTAACACACTCTCCTGAGAGGTGGGAGACCCCTCTTCAAATCCTTTCTCCCTCTCTGTAAGAGTGTGGAAAATTGAACCTGGTTCTCCCATGGTGCAGGTCAGTGCTCTAACCCCGGGACTAAAAGTTATAAGGTGGTTTCTGCAACATTATGAATGGGACTTCATCTGGTAGGTGGTTTCTAAGCATGCCTGTCAGATTGGGCCTCCCAAGGGCCATGCATAATTTTTTCAGGCCCGCTACAAATTTGTAATGTGGAGCCCCTCTCACATACATACCACAATTTGCAGCCTGGGCTGGGCCCCGCAGGGTCTACGGGCCCCGCTGACATGTATACTCCCTTCTCCCCCGTGCCCTTCCATCCCCAAAAGAGACATGTCCCATTCTGGGCCCAATGTATGGGCATTTGAACACGTAAAATCAGGGAGCTGTGCAGACGCTCAGAGACACCCATGGAACTTTTATCCTGAAAATGTAGGAGCTGAGTGAGTTTAGGTGGTTTACAATGGGACTTAAGTGCTTAACTCTGGGATTTAGGCACCAACATACCTTTGCAGTTATGGGCCAAGTGCTTTTTCAGACATCATGAACCTATATATTTTTACAGCAGGTTTAACTCAAATAATTAGCTGAGTTCTTTTGGCACCACATTTCACCCCCATCACATTTACCTGTTCAGAGCTGCCTGGAAAGGAAACCGAGTATAAAAATTGACAGTAGTTGCTAGTATTAATTTCTCTACCACATCTGGTATTGCTTAATGTTATGCATAGTCTCTTAGCGGAGTCATTTTCCTTTCTACATTACCAAATGAAACATATTGCTTATAATTTGTTTCCACTCCCTTTCATCTTTTCTGCTTTTAAAAAAAATGTAAAACATGGAGAAAAATAATTTTAAAAAACTTTTATTTTTTTTCTTTCTAAGTTTCTGTAACAAGCAGTTTAATATGCAAACCAAACTGGTAGGGAGAAGGGGGATATATTTTGTCATGATTTTGCCAAAATCATGTTTTTCCTTATGAAAAACCAATAATCATCAAATACTGGATATAGCTCATACAGTTAGGAAACAAAATACTGTCAGGGGCATGCCTCAATGTTCTGACAACTTTACAGACCAATTCAACTTTGTTGTGGCTTTCAACATATTGTTAAAGAATTGTGTCCCCTATGTGCATAGCCTTTTATTATGGGAACTAAGGGCCTGATTGAGGAAAGAAACCCTGTTGGGATGGGAACTAAGGCATGTGCTTAACTTTAAGCATCTTATTAAGTCACGGTGACATCAGATGGATTTAAGCATATGTGTATATGCTATCCTGAATAGGGATTGACTTGCATATGTTTATGTGCCTTCCTAAATCAAAGCCTAAAGGTATCAGTTCTGTCGATGTAAACACTTGCGTAACTGCACTGTCCCATCTAGTGGCTCTGCGACCATTTACAGAGAGAATAATGAGTCTGCTCTATAGCACTAGCAACCATCCTGATGGCTTGTAGCTCAGGCATAGAGGCAGTTCATGTTCTAAGCTCCAGAAATCCCAGGTTTGATTCTGCCTGTTGGTGTTATATGTGTCCCCCCTTCCCCTCCTCCCCAAACAGGCCTCTTCTGTCTATCTTGGAAAGCAAGTGAAGTGAAAGTGTGTGGAAGAAAAATTAATCCACAACACAAATAGGAGCATATCTCGCCAATTAATCTCTACTTCTGTCTTTCTTCACTGAGCAATAGCATTAGAATAGCCTTATTAGGAAGTGGGATTATTTGAGAACAATTTCCCTGGCAAAGATGAACTACACAGACAGGAGGCAGGTATACCACTCTTCAGTATTATGGCTGTTTGTAAGAAAGTGTCTGAGACTTGGTTATTTTGATTGTCAGTTTGCTGGGAAAGAGACTTTTAGCAGAGACACATGACAGTTCTGTAGTCTACTCATTCAAGTTCATGTCTTTACATTAAAAATTAAACTGCAAAGCCAAAATGAAAATTGATCTAAGCCTAGATTTTTCTGCTGAATAGCTCCACTAATCATACCGTAGGAACATTCAGTACGAGGACATTTATAAATTCTTTTCATCTGTGAAGTCCTCTTGCTACTTCTTGGTTCATTGAAGATATCCCATAATGCATCATTTGGTGATCCAACAAATAAGAGTGTTACTTGTATCCATTGAATCCATTGTGTTTATGATGTGATTGGATGATACGCTATATGGGATAGCTATAGTGAACCTAAAGGATTTCACAGAGGAAAAATAATGTTTAAAAAAATTAGCTAAAGTGTATTTTTGTTTTGAATGTCCTCCAAAGGCTAGTTAGTGAGAACCTTTAACCTATATATAGGGGCTAAACTCTATTTTTAGTTCATCCTTAAGTGCTGAAGAGGCCAGTTAGTTCAGGAGAGAGTACAGCTTGAATCCTGTACAATGTGTATGTCTGTGCTGTGTGCATGTAAATCATTCCATGGGTGTGCAAGGCAGGCATGAATCCATGTAGTAATTCTCATCCTATTGTTACCAAACATAAGCAATATATACACCCTGATTTTAGTCCTGAATTTGTTTTGATTTCACGCTGATCTTGTGATATATCTCCCTCTCTTTCCAGTAAACTACTGACTTCATATGTGATGAATCATGAAACTGAGGTTGTAGTCAACACCATTGGTTCTAAAAGAGTTGACACTGCATTGTTGAAAATTCCATGTAGTTTTGTCATGTCTGTCACTGGGCAATTTCCCCACATTTGTGCCTCAGCAAATTTAGAGACGGGGTATCAAACAATGTCTTCATGGGCTATAAATAAGTTTCTTACACCTAAATGAATAATCACCGCATAGTACAGTGGTCATCCATACATATTTTACAGTTTTCTTAGATCAGGGGTGGGCAAGAGAGCCTTCGAGTTGATCTGTCTGCGGCAACCCTGCTGCTCCCCTGCCCCAGGCCAATTGAGACGGGGGAGGGCATGAAGTTTCCTCCCTCCTGCCAGGTGTGCGCAGCACCTAGAGTGAACCACCAACTATTTTGAACAGCTCGTGGTCTCCTCTAGGTGCCAGGGGTCAAGGGGAAAGACTTCACGTGCTCCTCCCACCCCCCAGACCAGTCAAGGTCTGTGAGCAGGGGGAGCACGGAAGTGTCCTGGCCCCGTCCCTTCTGCCCGTAGCCCTACCCCTTCCGGGGTGGCCCAGGGCCACTTCAAAAATTTGTGAAGTGCCCCCTCCTTCTAAAATTATTGCCCACCCCTGCTTTAGATGCTGACGCTCAGAATTTGCAAGACTGTACTTACTATAGGGAATACACTAAACAGCTGAAATGTTATCTAAAGCAATTGAGGGTTTTTAACAATGTGTGCTGGATATATGCTGCCACCTCTTCTATAAAAACAAAGTACAGTGATGGTAACAGGTTATCTACAGTACTTATCAACACACAATTATTAATGCTTGGCATTATCTTTCCTCAGAGAGCTAAGTCACTAACTGGGGAATAATAGTGGTTCTTTTGTTAAATATTTTCCATAATGCATAATATGCAGCCGAGGCAAAATGCTTCACAAACCTCAGCCATCATATATTTTAAGGAGGAAAATATAATCCATTGGGGGGAGGGTTTAATGGAGCCTGCATGAAGTTGCTATAATAAAAGGGTCTTTGATCGAATTAAACTGGTGTAATTTGTTGGCTATCCCAAGACTGCCATTCCCACAGACACTATAGAAACACCATCATTAGTAATGTGGTATGCAGCCATACAGAACTCATTGATTTGTAGTGAGTGGACGGGGAGGTAACAGGGAACATTTAAATGGCTGTGCTCTCCACTGTCACAAGTGTAGCCGTAGCTACTGGAGTCCGTGCAGGTCAACACCACTGAGACAATGGAATAATGTTTGGTAACCCTGACTCTCATCAGATGATGGGTATCAGTAAAGACCACTCTTTCTATGTATTACAATACCCGTATTACAATGGACTTTTGGCTATCAAAGTATTGCCTGGTCATGTGTATGATTTCCAGAGGCTTGGTTTAGAAGTGTATGTATATTATAGTTTATAGGTAAAAATAATTTGAGAAACCAAAAGCTATAAAGATGAATTAAAAAAAAAACCCTGTTTCTTCTAGGCTGGAACAATGTCAGAAAAACTCACAAAGGAAACTGAAGTGCTGCTAATCATTCTATTTTTGGCACTGTGAAGTTGTCACCGTCACAATGGTCAATATTGAAGGATGGGTGTTGGATGGGTAAGTGCTGGATCACCCAATGACTACATATGATACAAAGCCCACTGCTCAGGATTTCCAATGTGTATAATCCCTAGAGACGAGATGTGGTTATATAAACCTTGTCAAGTCTATAGGGCCTTTTAAATTCTCAAATAAGAAGCCTATGAAATTTATGGCACTGTTGCTAGATGTAGAGGCCAAGTAAACTCGCAATGTTGATCTTAGTTGTGTTTAAATTTCTCCTGCCTTCTGGCACTTCGGGCAGTAGTGGAAAGAAATCATTTACTCATAGTGGCATTAAGCATTTAGAAACACAGGGGTACCATGGACGAGCATTAAGAACATAATTTATGTTCCACATGTGGTCTCCAAACTGGTGGTGGGTACATTTTCTCTGAAACATTGTTCATCTGTAGTGACATGGGTGGCATAGAAACCAAACATCACCCTACTGGAACAGACAGAATGGAATACAGTGCCAATTTTCCATTTATCAAGTTTTGAACCAGGCTACCCATTTTAAAACAGTGAAAACAATTACAAAAGATTGCTCTCTTTTATTTCTGATGAACACACAGTTGTCTTTGCTGCATGGATGGCATTTAGAGGACTTTGTTTATCTTTATGTCTATTCTTTGTGGCTTGATTTGACATAGAATGCAGTTCTGTTGTCCGCCTCTTCCTGTATTTTTAATTCTTTTGGAAGTTTCAGGTTTAAGAAAAGAATCTAGTCAGTTTGGGATCCAGTCAGGGATTATAGTTTATAAATACAACTAGAATCCCAAATAAAATAGCCAGACCAAAACAGTGTAATAACCTCTTAAAATGTAGTACATGTTGGATGGAAGCTTTAGAAACAACAAAATGCCTAGCCACCTCACACAGAACAATTGTGGTTTGAAGAAGCTTATTTTTGTTCCTTCATGGAGCATTTCATTTCAGATGTACAGTGAAGATTGTTTAGAATGCCATAAGTACTGTGATATGTAAACACAGTAGAGAGATGATCTACCAAGGGAAAGATAACCTTGATTTAGTACTGTACAAGATAAAATGCAGCACAATATTTTAAACCAAGAGACAAATGAGGGACTTATTTGAAAAGTGATTTTAATGAAAAAATTGTGTGATATATACACATCCTTCCTCTGAATACCCTTAATTTTCTCTGATATAAGGTTGCTTTTTTATGATTATTGATACTTGACTTTTTATTTCCCTCCTCCTATGAGTCTGTGTTACCATCCTCTCTTCCTCATATACTTAAGTATTTAGAAAAAGAAAACCTTCTTAAAGATCTTTTCAGAAAGGAAAATGCATCACTATATTTTTCTAGCACATACGTTATACTGTAGAATTAGATTATAAACTATATTGGGATTCTGCTTGTTAAGAAAATTTATTAATCAAAATATTATTTTTAAAATCAACACTTTTAGTCACTTAAATTTTGCTTGTGTCTTCAGTCAAATTAGAGTTATTTTCATATGGTTCTAATCCATCTGTTAGAATAGTTATATGCATTTTTCTCTCTTTATTTTGTTATATTTCTATTTCATCACATTTTAGTTGACGTAGCTAGATCTTGGAAACTCCTATCTGAGCGCTATATGAATTCTTGGAACCAAACCTTTTTAGAGCACAAATTACACCTCTCTATTTCTCCAAAAATGTTCATATCATGTGGTTTACTAAAGGGCAACCTCATTTGTGGGATATACAGTATTTTTTCCTAATAGAGTTTTAGCTGAAGGGTTTTTACAAACTGAGATCTACTGTTTTTCTTTCTTTCTATACACCTTTTAATATAAGTTAATAACATTTTCTTCAAATATCATATATAGTTACTCAAACACAGTCCAGTTTGTTACACATGATTAGGATTAAAAAGTACGATATGGATTCATTGTATTTTATATGTGTGGTCGAATGTTCTTTCGGAAAGTTCACTGCACATATCCTTTGAAGGAGAGCACTATGCCTGCAAAAATAGGCCAGCGAGACAAGAAAAAGAAGGGTTTGGAAAGGCTATGTTTATTGATCAATAAATCACAGTCACTATAAGTGACCTGCTGACTTCAAGTTCCTTAGGTCAAGGAACCCTTTGCTATTCTGCAACTTCACCTCTTTGCTGAACCTCTTAATCAAAACTGTGAAAGCTAGAAAGAACGTCAAACAATCAAGACTTGGATGATTGGATTGGTTATTTTAAATGACTAAGCCTCTGCTGGTGACAAAGAGTTTTGTGGATAGATTTCATCTTCCCAGACATTACTGGGTGGGTTCAGCATTTTGTGAAAAATGAACAAAAGTCTTTTTAAAAGAAGCAAGCATTCAAAGACAACTCACTGATTAGAAAGAAATACATAATTGAATGTATGTACAGTTGCTGCAGGGGATAATCAGGTATGCAGTGACAACTCCTCCCTGATCAACAACATCGTTAGAGAATCACTTTTAATGACACAATACTATAAACATATAAAGACTATGATCTGTGTCCACCTTTGTCCTGATTCATCCTGAGAATTTGTACTGGTGCAAATATATTACTAGCTGTGGCTGTTTTTGAGGCAGTGTTCTATCCAGAGGTGGGCAAGAATCAGGATGTAAAATATATTGTATTAAAGCTTTTCTACTGGGAAAATATCATTAAAAATAAACAGTGAGACAGATTATGATTTCCGTTACAATTTTTGTAAATGCATTTTAGGCAACAGTAGATTTGTTTTATGCTGTGGTAAATCTGAGGTGCAGATTCTGTTCCACTGGTATGACTAGTTTACTGTCACTTATTGTTGCTTAAAGCATTTTTTTTTAAATGAACAAAGTCCGTAAAGATGCATCTGCTGTCTTAAATACAAAAACTTAATGGGAGGGGGAAAACTTGAAGTGCACTGAGAAGTAATAGGGAGCAATGAAGTAGAAATGAGTTTGCATTTGATTTAGCAGCATAAAAGGCTATGTTCTCTTGGGCTGTGGAGTATGATGCCATCAGAAAGGGATGGTTCAGGTGCAACTACAGCAAGCTTATTTAATACTATGAACAGTTATACCAGAAAGATACTGGCAACTTGAAGGGAGGGAAATGTTCGCAAAAAAGCCTTTTGTAGAAATGTTTCAGTTTTCATCAACCAAAATGAAATTGTATTAACTGAAACTTTTTGTTTTTAGCATCTTGCTTTTTTGACAAAAACCTTTGAAAATTTCAGGGTTTTTTTGACAAAAATAGGAAATATCATTGTATTGAAATTTTCCAAAGGGAAAACAACCATTTCCCAACCAGCTCTTCTTTTAGTATTATCCACAAACAAAGGAAAAGCCTCGGAGTCAGAGATTCCTACTCGCAAGCAGTGCACACTTTCAGCATATCAATTGTTTGGAAATTTGAGATAGTATCTAACTGGTCTGCCTTTCTTGTGTTATAGGTTGAACCTCTCTAGTCCGGCACTCTGGTCCAGCAACATCTGTGATCTGCATGACTTTAGTTAGCTGGATGTCCATTTATCATGGGCATAGCCAAGTTTCCCACGGTCTCATAAAGTGTTCTGTGCTGTCCTTTAGCTCTAATTTACCCCTAAATGTGTTCTAAGAGCCCAGTAAGCAGTGGAAGTGTTGGGAATGCTGCTAGACAATATTGACATCCCATGGTTCAGCAAAATCTCTGGTTCAGCATCAGTCAGGTCCTGATAGAGACGATCAACCTGTAGTAAACGGATCATATTCTACTGCAGCATTTCAACTGTAATGCTGTTCAGTGCTATAGCAAACTGCTGCAGGTGGGTTTTTCCTTTCAAGTCCTCAAAAGTGTCCAGCTGCACTTGAGAGTGGGGCACATCTACAAAAGTATATGGATATTTTAAATGCAAAGGTGGTGCCTGACTGTGGGACATAGCACAGATCTGTAGCTGAGGCTCTGAAATGCTGAAGGGCTGGAGCAGATCTCCTTAAAGTCCTCACAATAAGGCCAGATGCTCAGTGTAGTTTCAGTTACTTCAAAAGAGTTACTCTTATTTACACCATTAGAGAATCTGGCCCAGTGTGCCTCACTCAACTACAAGGTCTGATGGGTACACAATATAGAAAACAGGGACCACAGCTGACAGTTGTTTGACAATGTGCATTTTTGTACCCTTTGCTATATTTTCTAAGGTCATCCTTCAATTTCCCAGCTTTGTAATGACTTTTAATATTTCACTAATATCAGAAAACAATTGTTACTTGTAAGAGAGCTTAAGAAAATAATTCTGCTAAATCGATTTACAGTGAAAGCTATTGTGCTTTGCTCATCAGTGCTGTGAAATCTGCAAGCCAAATTAAACTGGGCTGCATGACCATATGAGTCATGTCCATGAACCCCTTGATTGGGATGGCCAACCAGTTAGAGATGAAGGGCCAAAATAGCTGTGGATAGAGTGTGAGGAGCCACATATTATATATTTATAGTACACAAAATATAGTGATAAAAATAACATTACAGGACAGTTCAGAGAAAAACTAATAAAAAAGTCTCTAGTCGCTTAAAAAATTCACAGTCAGTCCACAGATCTTCAGAGAACATTACAAGTAACAAACATCAACATTTAAAAAAAAAACTTTTAAAAATACAGTAATATTCTCACACTTAAAAAAAAGCATCCTCACCACATATTTTAAATTTAACACTACTGCCCTATTATGTCCTGTGAGTTTTTGAAATTAAACTGAACTGAGCAATAAATTAGCACAATTTGAAGTGCCTGTTTCACTCTAGCTTGTTGATCTCTGGTATGGTTTTCTCTTTTTCTTTTTTTAACTTAGGAAGATTATGGCTTTATAGTTCTAAAAATTCAGGTCTGTCCCAGATTGCAAATATGAGAGGTTCAAAAACAATAAGGGAGAGACTCATATCTCAGAATAATTGCTTCAGCTTGGCAAACAATAGCCTTTGAATTTTCTTTAAAGTAATATAGTGTAAACCAGGTACATGCTGATTCTTTTTTTGCCCTGGAATTTAAATATGGCCTTATTCTGCATCCATGAAGACTTTGAGTTTAAGGTGCTTCAGACCCTCCCCCCCCCCCGCGGCTCTAACACAATGCCCTCCCCCTCCTGCAGAGCCAGGCACCCCCAGCCTCCCAGTTCTAACCCAATCTCCCTCCTCTCCCCCAGAGACAGGCATTCCCAGCCCCCCCAGCTCCCCCCTCTAACCCAATGCACTCCCCCCTCCTGCAGAGCCAGGCACCCCCAGCTCCCCACTCTAACCCAATGCACTCCCTCTCCCACAGAGCCAGGCACCCCCAGCCCCCCACTCTAACCCAATCTCTCTTCTCTCCCCCAGAGCCAGGCATTCCCAGCCCCTCCCACCCCGCTCTAACCCAATGCCTGGGTCCCAGAGCTGCCGCCTGCAGGCACTGGGGCACATGCACAGAGCGACCAGCCATGAGCAGTCCGGGCCTGTGGCTCAGAACTAGCAAGAGCTGCATTTCTTTCAGCAAAGAGCCGCATGCAGCTTCAGAGCCGCAGGTTAGCCACCTGTGCCCTAGATTACGGGAGAGAAAATGAAGTCCGATGATCCACTGTACAACATAAACAAGGGCAAGCCTTCTCATGGGCACATGCATAGGCATATGCATTTGAAGAAACTTGTGAAAGAGAGAGTAATTGAACGTGGGAGAGTGGGAGAAGGGTATCAAAGATGGTCAGAGGAAAAAATAAAAGTATATGTAATCGAGAGGCATGAAGAGCACTGACAAGGGTGAATGAAGTCTGCTCTATAGCTTTAGTTAAGCGGCAGCTGGCTTTTGGCTCATGTGGTAAAGGCATATGGCTTTAGTCCCTGAAGTTGCAGGTTCAGTCCTTTCTGCTAACATGTGCCTTACCTATAGAATGGAAGGGAGTGGTGAGACCAGAGAGAATGAGGAGTATGAAAAAAAAGGGTGGGGAAAAAAAGACTCATGGCATGAAGATACACTACCAAAAATCAACTGCCACAGCTGCTAGTCTAAAGAAGAGGACATCTGGGAACAAGCTACTGTGGTACAAGTATGTCTGTAAAGAACTACCTATGATCAACTGGTCTGGCATGTGAAAGGGTGCTTGAGGAAGGCCTCTGAGTACAAGACTAATTACTCCACATGGGGAAAAAAACATGATTTGACAAAGTGACTCTCAGAAGTGAGACTTGAAGGTAAAGTGCAAATATTTTGAGATCTCAGAAAACAAACCTCTGTAACTAATGCACAGATCTATGTAGTTATTCCTTTTTGTTTTTCTTCCTGCTCTAAAGTTGGTTCTACTTGTTTTTCACATCCATTTTGTCTGCTGTATTAATTTATAATTGGTTTTGCTGTAGTGAAAGAGGAAAGCAGGACTTAAGACTCATCTATTGCTGTATCCTCAGCTGCCAAAGGCTTGTAAGTTTCTTTTTCACCCTTAGCTGCTTCTCAGACTACAAAAACAATCCAGTATTAAGAGGAAGTAGGTTACCACTTGTTTATGTCCAATAAAATAAATAGATGAAAATTCTGTGACAATTAAAAACAGGTTAAAAACACAAAATCAACCCTATCATTTGTTGTCATAGGGTATATCTATACTGCGCCTCCCCCCCGCCCCAAAACACACCACAGCAAGTCTTAGGCTGCGTCTAAACTGGCATGATTTTGCGCAAAAGCAGCCGTTTTTGCGCAAAAACTTGCCAGCTGTCTACACTGGCCGCTTGAATTTGCGCAAGAGCACTGATGTTCTTATGTAAGAAATCAGTGCTTCTTGCGCAAATACTTTGATGGTCCTGTTCAGGCAAAAGTCCTTTTGCGCAAAAGGGCCAGTGTAGACAGCTCAGATTTGTTTTGCGCAAAAAAGCCCCAGTCACGAAAATGGCGATCGGGGCTTTCTTGCGCAAAACCGCGTCTAGATTGGCACGGATGCTTTCGCGCAAAAGCGTCCATGCCAATCTAGACGCACTTTTGCGCAAATACTTTTAATGGAAAAACTTTTCCATTAAAAGTATTTGCGCAAAATCATGCCAGTCTAGATGTAGCCTTAATGTTCAGTTCTACTGATTTGGGTTCATGAGGCTAGCACTATTAGGCTAAAAATAGCCTCAGCCTTGAAACCTAGCAATGGGTGAGGGTCTCAGAGTCCAGGCTCCATCCCAAACAGGAATGTCCATATCAGTATTTTTAGCCACATGGCATGAGCCCCCAAACACCACTCACTTGATTCGGGCTCTGCTACCATGGTATTTTTTCCAGTAATTATGTACCCATACAACCATCCACTGAGAACCTGTGTTCCTTTTCTCCTTTAACCTTCAACCAGTTCCTTTAACTAAGATAATTATATGTTCTCATTTAGTCTCTTACATAGTTCAATATGCCTCATCATCAGACTGCAGTCTCCATCCACAATGAGACTGCATGTTGTGATCAGAGAGAGGGGGACCAGAATTTCTTTTGAAACCTTATGGTGTGGTTTATTGACAAGGATGTAGTCCACTAATTGATTTGCAGGTCAGTATTAAGAATGGCCGAGACACCAAATAACCAAGCTCAGCCATATTGACTAAAGGCAAAGCAAATTGAATAGGAAGGAGTTAATACATCACCTATCCTTTGCAGGAAGCAAAGTCTGAGTGTGTTCAGTTCCTCTTACTCAGAATATGTCCCCTTAAACTAGCCAGCTTTTATAGGATGGGTGTTAACAAGTTACAGAGCACTGTTCACATCACTTTAAAATTTAAGTTTAACTAGCTGGCTTGTGCCAGATTTGTCTTTGGTGCTGTCCTGTACGTTTCTAAGTTTCATTTGAATATTGAATTCCATATGTTAAGGGGCATGAAGATACTCCCTAATACAAAGCATTTATAACTCTTACATTATTTCCTTGTACCACGGTGGTTCTTTGTTTTACAACACTCATCTGTTTAGCTCTTGACAGGTTTTATATTTGCTTAAGCCAAATACTGAGCTATACTTGTCCTGAGGCATCATGCAATATATGTCTCATCATAAGTGAGCAAGAATAGGCATAGAACAGTTTACTGTTACCCAAGACACATATGTTACATTAATACTATATACATAATACCTATTAATGGGTTGTATGTATAAGACCGTGAATATACCTTGTATGTGTTGGCTAACAGTCCCCTGCTTGCCACTTTGAAGATCATATCAGGGTGATACTTTAGCCAAATTAATATATGAAGCAAAGGGAAGGGCATTCATGTGAGATTTCCACTGTTTTAGCAAACTGTGTAAGTGGCAAGACATGATTAATGCTATTAAAAATAATACTCTTTGTAATATACACAAAACATTAAACATGACTTCTAGCCAAGTCTCTGGGAAATTATTATTTCCAGATCACCATCATGGATAAGGTTGTCCAAAGCTTGTTCTGCTTTAAGCAGGTGGTTGTTAATCTGAAAAATCTGAGCTGCTTTTTCTTTTAATAGAGTTTTAAATTTACAGTTAGTGGATCCATATGTATATTAAAAATTGGTGCATATTTTTTTACTTCATCCTTGTGCTGGGACTCATTTTAAATCCTGGATTTATTCTTAAAAGCAGAGATTGGGTGAGATAGGATAGTATGACTCATAACACTGTGTGCATAAGGCGTAAAACATATTTGGGCTAGTAACATTAGAGACAAGGATTCCATACACAATACTGTCTAGCCATAAAAGTCACTCTTGCTGCTGGTTATCACCACTTGATACATTTCCCGGGGTAGGAGCCCATGGGCGGCCAGTGACCCAGCCACCGGGCGATTTTTAGCCCTGGCCCCTCTGCTTGTGCCCCTCACTCCTACAGGAGCCCAAAGTGCTGTATCCCACAACCCCAGCGCTGCTCTGCTGGGGGCACAGAGTCAAGCCACAGGCCTGGTGTGAACACAGTCTGTGCTCTGGGCCCAGAGCACTAAGCAGGCAATACATCCAGTCCCGACTCCCTGCATGAAGTGCACTGGCCTGAGGGGTGGAGTCATAATAGGTTATTTGGGGATGCTCAGCCTCCCCTTGCCTACAATACCCACCACCCATGGTAGCCTATCAATATTGTATTCAGTGGCGACTGATGACAAGGAAAGGAGGGGGAGCACGGGCCTTGTGTCTCACCCCAGCTCAGTGAAAGGCCAGGAAAACTCTCTTCCACCTCAGGCCATCTTGCTCCGCCTCCACCCCACCCTTGCTCTACCCCCTGGGAACTGGCAGGGCTGCCGGGCCAGTGCTGGCAGTGGGCGTCTGCGCCGCACCCCCCTGCACTCGCTGGCAGTGGCAGGGAGCGAATGAGCTGAGCAGGACTACAGAGTGGTCCCACACACACTGGAGCCGCCTGACCTGCACCTTCCCTGCCACCACTGCTGGTGGGCCCAGGGTAAGGGGGTGCAGTGCCGACTCCTGTTGCCATCACAACCCCGTGGCCCTTTGGTCACCTTGTGAAGCCATGCCGCGCCCCCTACTCCCTCCACTCGCTGGCAGCTGTGGTTGGCCCATCCCTTCCCCTGGAGTGGCACAGTTGGGCAGCAGCATCACATGGGCTGGAGCTGCCTACCCTGCACCGTCCCCACGGTCACTGCCAGTGAGCGTGGGGCCGGGGGGGGGGGAGGGGGAGGGTGCACAGCACAGACTCCTGCTGCTGGCACTGGCCCTGAGGATGCTAGTCCCCCTTGCTTGCTGGCCCCTCTCACCTTGCGGCTGGGAGCCGGGTGCACCTTGGAGGGTGCATGTGGCCCCCATGTCCACCCCTCACATCACCTATGACTGTATTAATCCATAAATGAGCCAGACATTCCAGTCATGTGTCTGTCAGTATCCTGCTAAGAGAAAGAGACCTTGGCATGAGCTGGCAACTAGTCGGCCAGCATCACAGCAAGATTTTTAGCTTATATAAATAAGGTAAAACATTGTATAAGCAGACATAGAGGCACACTATAGGAGTTTCTGTAATCTATGATCTCATTGTATAAGAGCCTTCAAAAGAGGCCAAAATTAGAGCCAATATTTGTTCACTATGGAAAGGCACACACATACACACAACCTTATGTTTCATGTTAGAATGACTCCACAATATCACACCAAAAAAACACATGAAAGTTTGAAAGGGTCTGGAAATGCGGGATTTTACTTGGGTATCATGGAAAGCCTTAACAATGCAGGCTTGCTTGAAAGGTCTATGTATTGTTCCCTGTACCTGAGGGCGCTTTCATACCAACAACGCTATGCTTGGCAGTATGGGTCCATAGCACTGAATGTCCATGGCCATATTGTATGGCTTTATTCCAGGTGTTTAAAAGCTCCACAAAGTTATTACTGGACTGGTACAGCCAAATTAATCATGGATGACCACAAGGCTGCCACCTGTCCAAGGCTGGGCAATGTCTCCTTCTGACCTTATGGGTATGTCTACACTGGGGTGCTATTTTTGGGATACTTCCATTCAAGATGCTATTCTGCATCTTTTAAACAAGCGAAATATAACAGGCTCGCTAGTCCAATGTCCCTGTAAACTTTGAGGATTAAGCGCCATTTTGGCATGGCAGGTTATGTCAAAATTTGGCATTGTGTAGGCAGTGCCAAATTATGAAATAAGCTAGTTCAAAATTAACGTGACATAAGCTATGCAATTTGCGTAACTCAAATTGCATAGCTTATTTGGAGTTAAGGGTGCAGTGTAGACATACCCTAAGTCCAATCTTCAGGGCTCAGCATGCAGGGACTTTAATCTCTCAGGCAGGCTAGATGGCCAAAGAGTTCCAGCTGGCTGTGACCAATGAGGACTTCAATCCTCTCAAGGCCAGTTCTCAATTATACATCCCTGTTGTTACTGATAAAAATCAAATTGTCAAAAATCAAATCCATCGGTCACTGCTCGCAATGCATATGAAATGCCTCCAGTCTCCTGCGGCCCTTGTTTAAGCACCCAGACTAAAGAGTGAGCGTTGCTGTGAGCCTGACCCAAAGCACATTTAACTCAAGCAAAACAACTTCAAAAGGCAACAGAGCAGCAAGCCCAGGGCTAGAGCAGGAGCAGGCACCAGAGCAGATTCAAACCTACAGCTGTTGAAGTCCAAGGCTACAGCCAAGTCCTGGGACTACAGAGAAAGTCAGAAGCAGCTCTTGGTCTAACCAACATTTACTTAAACAGCTTTCACAGGCAAGAAGGAAGCAAACCCCACAATGCCCAGGGCACATGCAGCACAACTGTTTGAAACCCCTCTAATGTCCTTCCTAAGGCAGGCAGAGGGATGAGTCAAACCCACAGCACCAATTGGTGCAAACAGAATTCAGCTGCAGGGAAAAAATTCCTCATGTTATGTCCTGTCACTATACAGCCATGTTTTTTTGAACATACCTTGGACGTATAGTGGGGACACCCTGTACCTGGGAGGGTTAGATGCTGGCTCAAATGCCTTCTTCCTGCCCGAGGAGAAGAAATTTGAATAGGGCTCAAATTCTTGCACTTGTGAGTCCCAGTCAGAGCCGGAAGGGATAGGCTAAGGTGGGTTGCGCCTTGTAGTATCGTGAGGCTGTTCCATTGTTATTAAGTAGCAATTAGTCAAATCTAATACCTGAATCCCTTTGTAGCCTGGTAGCTTAGCCAGCTGTGTGGGTGATGCAGGTTCCACGCCTTTCTCAGCTTCCTGAGAAACGACTTGAGCAGCTGTCTCTGAAGTGACTGTCCAGCTATTGGCCTAAGAGGTGGTCTCCCTGGGGGGTGGGCCTGATGTTTGCTGCATCATTCTGTCCTGCTGCACCATGTGAGTCTCCCTATAGTCCAGGGGTTTGAGTGCTTGCCCCTTGAACAGTACAAGTGTGGTTCACATGCCCTTTATGGTCCCTGAGAAGGGTTTTGTATGTTGATCTCTTATTTCTCAAATGAATAGCCTCACTGCTTGCCTAACAGATGAGCAGAAGTGGAGGCTCCTTTAGCCTCTTCTGTTTATGGCTGGCCATGTTCAGTAAATATTAAATGAGAATTGGGCCACTTAAGCCTCATGACTCTTTTGTATTCCTGTGCTTTGGGTACCTTTCTTGTTGAGAAATAAGCAACAATGTGCTCTATTATCATCAGGTGTTCCACTTTAACTATATATTCCCTCTGAGGAATGGGGTAAGGGTACTCAAAGGACCATCACCTAGAAGGCAGGAAATCCCTGTGCCAATCCCTGCTGGGTGGACAGCTGGGGGATTTGAATCAGGATCTTCTATAACCCTGGTGAGTAGCCTAACGACTGGACTCAAGAGTGAAGATCTGGGCTAGTGGGTGACGTTCCTACTCAGGGGGACACGCTCCCCAGGCTGTGGTCCTGCCCCTACTCCACCCAGGACTTTCTCTGTCCCCATTTTCTCACTATGCTCACTCCACCCAAATCGCCAAACCCAAATGTAACAAATGATATTTGGAAAAAAACACTCTTTCTAAAGAAAATAGAACAGGTGTTCTGCTGCATGCCAGACTGTGAACACTGGATATGCAGACGGTACCTAACTAAAAGCACTAATTAAAAGTCACAGGTTTTTTGATATACCCTGAAGTTTACCAGAGATGTAGTTGAAAAAACGTTGTAGTAAGGGCAAGTCAGTTGTCCTGCTGAATACAACATTAAATATTATGGAATACATGATGTGGCCCGTTCTTAATTTTACATTTTCTTTATCAGTATTTCTAAGCTGATTTTATATCTTATAAATATTTCCGAAAGTTTGTTTGTTTGTCCCAAAAGATCTCCGAAACGGTAAGAGCTAGAAACACCAAATTTTGAACGGATACTCCTGATTTCCTCACTTCAATAACTAGATTGGTTATATCTCGAAATCTGTTCCCCTGGTTCACCCAGAGCCCCAGTTGGGCCCACTGATAATTCAAAAAGATCTCCGAACCGTTAAGAGCTAGAAACACCAAATTTTGAACGGATACTATTGATTTTCTAACTTCAATAACTGGATTGGTTATAGCTCGAAATCGGTTTCCCCAGAGCCCCAATTGGGCCACTAATAAGCTTTTAGTAGTGCTTGATCATAAGCATTTGCTGGACTCTTTTGTTAAGCGTCTCACATAAACTGCAACTACGAGATCCTTTCCCTATGATAACAGAAAAAGTACTAGCTATGTTAATTTCTTAAAGTAATATATAAGAGAAAAGTATTTCCAATAAAATATGCTATGTTAATGTCATTGACGTAGTTCATTCATCACACCTTTTACTATATTTTCCCTGGGCGATGCAGGGCATTTCTGCTAGTTTTAAATATACTCTTAAGCCGTCATGAAGTAATCATTCCTGCTTGGACCTCCCTGGTCCGGCACCCTCGTCACCTGACCGGTCCAGAACAAGGGAGTTTGCCAGACCAGGGGAGGACAATTCCACCTCTCCGCTGGTGGACTCTGGGCTCTACTGGGGTCTGTCAGCAAACCCAGCAAGGCTTCCCACCCAGTTGCAGGGCTCCCCTGCCTTTCCTCCCCCACCATCCCTGCTCCCGGCTCCTAGCTCCTTGACCAGCCCCAGGGCCACTGGGGCAGCTGCTGTCCTGGAGCTGCAGGGGCTCTGCCACTCAGGGGCAGCCAGGACCAGGACCAGTGGGGCTCCACTGCCTCTGGGATGCCAGGGCTCCAGGGCCACTGGGGCTGCTACTGCTATCTGGAAAAAAAGGAATGTTGTCTGTGATGCACAACTGTTTTTGTCAGTAAATTCAGGTTTGGCACATACCTGTCAAATGGTTTCATTATCACTTAGTGGCCCTTTCACAAGTTCAATGTTATGCTAATAGCTCTGGAAAGCTTTTCACTTTTACATTAACAGATCCACTTAGGGCAGTGGTCCCCAACCTTTTGGGGCCGCACACGCGCCCGGGGTGGGGCTGTGCACGCGCCCGGGGGCAGGGCCACCCATACGCCGCGTGCCCGGTGCCAGCACCACCCATGTGCCGCACTCCCGGGGCCGGCGCCGCTCCTGTGCCATGCGCCCATGCACCGGCAGTGCCCATGCACCCTGCGCCTGGGGCAGGCGCTGCTCCTGTGCCACGTGCCCAGGGGCGGGGACGCCCATACGCCGCACGCCCAGGAGCCACCAGCGCCCATACCCCGCGCGCCTGGGGCTGGCGCCGCTCCTATGCCGCGTGCTCAGGGGTGGGGCCACCCATACGCTGTGTGCCCGGGACCGGCACAGCCCATGCTCCGTGCACCCGGGGGCGGGGCTGCCCATATGCTGTGCGCCCGGGGCTGGCGCCACCCCTGTGCCGCACGCCCGGGGGCGGGGCCGGCCCCGATCACTCAGCGTGCACACAGAAATGGCCCGGCGGGCACCATGGCACCCACGGGCACCGCGTTGGGGACTACTGACTTAGGGGGAAGAGTCACTAGTCTGCAAGCTGCAACAGCCTACTTACTGTGGGAGCCTTTAGGAATAGGCAGAATAGGAATAGGAAGAGGGGATAGGTTGAGCACTCAGTCTATGTCTACACTGCAGGTATTTTTCGGAAAAAGATACGCAAATTGTGAACCACAATTTGTGTACCTTTTTTCTGATTCTTTTTTTGGAAGAGGCTTTTCCGACATTTGGCCCATCTACATGAGGCCAAATGTGAGAAAACCCTCCTCTTTTGGAAGAGCCCGAATACAGGGCTTCTGAAAGAAAGCACCTGCTTTTTCGAAAACTGATGTGAAAAAGCAGATGCGTTCCCTGGACACGGCAGAGTTTTTCCGGGATATCTCTAGCCCAAGACCAGGGAAGGCATTGCTTCCACTTGCCTCTTATTGGCTCCTGCATGGGCAGTGGGTACATGAGCTAGCATGCCTATCTTGTTATACTGGTGCAGCCCTGCACGCCCATACATGGAGTAAAACACTGTCAAAGCCATCACACTGGCACACCGTTTTTAAGAAAAGTGCATAGCCAACTAATTGACCCTACTAGTCAGAGCCGGTCTTAGGGTGTGTCTAGACTACAGGGTTTTTTCAGAAAAAGTAGCCTTTTTTCAAAAAAACTTCACCTGCGTCTAGGCTGCAGCCATGTTCTTTCGAAAGTAAATCAAAAGAACGCGGCAGTTTTTTCGATCGCGGTAAACCTCATTTTATGAGAAATAATGCCTTTTTTCTAAAGTACTCTTTCGAAAAAAGGTGCTATTGAATGCAAACTGTGCTTTTTCGAAAGAGAGCATCCAGACTGCCTGGGTGCTCTCTTTTGAAAAAACAGCTAGCTTTTTTGAAAGTACTGGCTGTAGTCTAGACGCCCTCTTTCGAAAGAGGCTTGTAGTCTAGATATACCCCTAGAGTCTTAGGGGCAGGCGAGCTGGGTGGTTACCTAGGGCTGCCATTTTCAAGGGGCCGCCAACAGAGCTGGTCTTAGGGGTGGACCACATTTGCTCCAGAAACTTCCCCCCAGGTTTCCCTGGTTACTCCCCAACCCCCCCTCCTTTTTTTCTTGCTTGACAAATGTTTGTCTTTTTTTTTTTTTTTTTTAAGATCTGGTTGCCTGGTTAGGACCAGCCCTGCTACTAGTGGATCATTATTAAGACATTATTGGTTCAGTAACCAACCTTCCAAGTTGATTGTCTAAAGTCAAAGAAATACTGTATCGGAAAGAAAGAGTTAATACATAACCACCCCTCTCCAGGTATTGAAGTCTTGCCACATGTTCAGTTCACCTGACACAGACGATGTGCTTCCCTAGGCAATTGTTGAGCATTTACCACCAGAGTTATTCCTGCTTTCCTTGGACACACGCTGTGCTTGGCAGTATGCCTTGGACACACAATTTCCTGAAGCTGAGTTGCATTACTATCAAGGACTGCTGCTGCCTTTAAAGCTGTCTGGTAAAGCTGCCTTAGCTACAGCTCACTGCAGGACCTTCATTAAATCTTTCTCTTTTAAGTACCATTAGATCACACTCAACTAGTATATAGAGTTATAGAATCCCCCCTCTGTGGGTGCCCTACATTTTGTGTCATAAAGGTTTAATGTTTTAATGCATGGCCTTGGTATCACGGGAGCATTTAGTCTCTCATCTCACCCAACTCTAAATCTCACTTTATTCTGATTGTTTATAAAATTGTAGTCTGCGAGCATTACTTCACAGGTGCAGTCTCATGAAGAGAGGCCCTGGTTTCCTTTATAGTGTGTTATGTAAGCTCCTAAAAATGTCATCAGGAGTGTTTCTGTGTCAGGTGAACTGAATGGACCAGCAAATCCTGGCATATCATTACCTGGGATTTCCCTGTCCCTTTTTGGGATCGCCTGCTTGGCAATTTGTCGAAGGAGACCTTCCAGGTCTGTGTTGTTGAGTGATACACCAGTAGTGGAGACAGTTTCCTTATAGAAGCTATATTCCAGGTAATATATGGAATGGACTACATTGCAGTGTCAGTATCTAATATCGGTAATGACACCCTAAAAGAAATATATTGTGACAAAGTCAGGTCAGATGGCTGACCTAGAAGGGTAAAAGGCCTAGTCCCCAATTAACTAGAAGTAGATTACTGTAGGTCAATCAGGATCAAAAAGGGTTCTCTGAGGCAGATTAGGATCAGTTGAGACAGGGCTACCATGGACCAACTAGGATCAGCTGATTCCATTTCAGGTTTGCCTGACACCTTTTAAAACCCTCCCCTGTTGGGAGAAGGGTGAGTCCCGCCTACCCAGTTATTAAGCTAGAGACAACAGAGGAGTGAGCAGCTTTGGGAGGAGAGGTTGGGCCCCCTACTATAGGGGAAGACTGACTGCCCAGACATGACAGATGGAGGTGCTTTATCTCAGGCCCATCTCACCAAGGGGGAGAGGTGCAGGGGCAGGCAAGGGAAAGAAGGGGCCTTACCACAATACACAGAACCAGACAATGGGGAAGGTTATTTTGACTAACATAAGCCTTAAATAGGATGCAGTGGTCATTGATTCCAAATTTTGAATTGTGCTACAGAGAATCTGTTTACACAGTTTAACACCTTGCCAATTCACTATAGTTCTTGTTACACACAATGGAGAATTCAATCTGCCTAATTGTACATCATTAATAAAGTCTAGCAATTTTTTTCAGTAGTCCCTAATGAACTGGTTACAGTAGGTAAGGCATAATTCCCCTAAATGGTGCAACTAACTTCTCAACTTTGTTACCTTTTTATTATTTGTTGCAATTATTTTGTTAATTCTGGCTCCTTTGCTATTGGCCCTAGAGTTGACTTTTCAGTACACAGCTAAGCCATGTTGGGAATGGCATGTGAGTGTCAAAGTTACTCCTCGGTTAAACTTCAGTATCTGGAGCTCTCAGATTAACACCCAAAACAAATTCACCAAAGGACTTTTTAAAAAAATTGAGAGCTGTCCGTTAAGAGACTTGAGACTCATCACCATTAAATAACTCACAACAAAGAGAACGAGGTGGACCTAGGAATCTACTTTAAATGTCTTACCAGGCTATCATTAGATCACCAGCCCAAAGGACTCCCTCCCAACTTCCCTTTTAAACATTTGTGTCTCATTAGCTCGTGACAGATTACAGTGTTTGGGGGATATAATCTCATGCAGCATGACCCAATATAATTTCTTGTTTTAAAGAAGTTTCCTGGCATATATTGAAGTTTGCATTGGAAGAGTGACTATCCATGCTACTTGCAAATCAGCAGGCAGCCTGCTGGCCAATTACCTGAATATTTTCTCAAGTACAGTAGTTTTGCACAATTATTCTACCATGGTGACTCTGGTGCTTACATAAAAGGTCATATAACATGAAAAATAACAAAAAGTGACATTTTTCTCATACTCAAGTGGTATTTTTTCAAGTGGAACAAAGGGGACTTAGTGAAATAATCATTGCTCTTTGACATATATGACTTCAGTGAAATCATGTTACAAAAGGCAGAAAAGGTCCATTGCATCAGAACATGGTTAGTGCCTTAGAAATATTTTAGAAGACATATCTCACATATCAGATAAATGTGGAGCACTGAAATTCTGTTTCAGGCCACTAGATGGTGATCCTTGTAAGTCGGGGCTCAGGTAAATACACAGTGAAGGTTAAAGCTCTGAGAGATTTAAAAAAATCATGTAATTTGAATAAGAAAAGTAGATTAAAATGCAAAATTATTTGTATTACAAAATAGGAAAACAGCTACACAATATTGTAGGGAAGCAGTTCTCACTTTTTCATACTCGGACCTCAGGTTACAACATAAAATCAGTTTAAGGATCCCTTTCCTTTCACATCTAGCCCTAGTAAAAGGGAAGAAAAAGAGGCCATTACAGCTCAGTCTGGTTTGCAGTATCCAGTAGGAGAATGAACCCATGCAGTAGTATCATAAAAATGATTGCACAAAGAATATTGCAAAGCATGATTATGAACAAAAAGGAAGATATAGGCCTTAATAATAGAAATGTTTTATTAATCAAATATATTTACATTTCTTTGTCTTGTCTTTAAATGTGTGCCTTTTTCATTTAAACACAATGGTAATCTTTACAGTTTATATCACAAGAATACAGCTACATGCATGACTTAATTGGTCCTTTGCAGTAAAAAAAAGACGCAATTTTATGAAGTTTAAAAAATGCAAGCAAGCTGTTTACCGTTCTAAGTACAGTGTCATTATTATTCTTATTACAACAGAGAACCCTTCCAGCATACTGTACACTTACTGCATGACTATTTGCCCTTTTGTAGATTGGCTTGATGAGGTCTAAATTTTAAAAAATGAGACAAATCAGAAAAAGACAGCACAATCTCAAAATGTTTTATTTTATGGCAACTTACACAGATGGTATTTGGATGCAACAAAAAAGAGCACTAATGATAAATTTAAAGTAAGTCATAGCAATAAATAACTTGTAAAAGTAGTGAGGACTCACTGCTTTTTTATTTTCAAATAGTTATTGTTTAGAAACCACATCTGTTTGGCACACCATACATCCTAATGGCACCATACAATGGATATATAACAATTTAAAATAAGAGAGAAGTATACCAAACATCAGAGCCTTTTAGGTTTCAGTATTTAATGTGCTGTAATTGTTACATGGTTCAAAAGCTCTGTTTTTTCCCTCCCAAAGGAAAATATGCATTTTGATATCTAAAAAGTTCATGTTATTTGTCAGCTGCGATTTCTTAAGAGTGCCTGAAGATTTTCTGAGAAGTCTGTGTGTATGTGTGCGCGTGCGCGCGCGTGCGCATGTGAGAGAGAGAAAAAGAGCGAGCGAGAGAGACTTCATTCTGTATATGTGAACATTAGAAATGCATACAATTTTAAATGGATCATAAAAGATTTTGAATTCTGCAGTATTCAAAGAGTACTTGTCCATATTTACCAAACTTCAAATTGGAAATCTCAACAATTTCAGAAATTCAGAAATGATAGGCACATAATTACTATTGTTTGAGGTAATCATACCTTACTTACTGTTTTCATTCACTGCATTCAAGCATGTAAGAATATATTCTTAATGGACCCAAAAGCATAATTACTCCATCAATATCCGAAAAGAAACTCACTCAAGATTCAGTAAGAGTAGAAAGCAACTAGATTGTGTTTCGTTCAATTCAGGATGCGTTTTGCTTGTCAATACTCTCAAGGGTGATTTTACATTTACTACATCGTAATAGAATACACTCTATTTGCACAGAGAGCAAAACATCCACTCTGAAATCGCATGAAATCACATTTTTTGCACTGAATTGCATTTGTATGCTGCCAACTATATTATGAAAGTGTCTTCAGTAAAGCGACAATGCAACAATTAAAAATGTGCTTGCAAATCAGCCACAACATAGTGAACACAGTGAGCAAATTTAAAAAAATGTCCTTTGGAATTACAAAATTATTCCTGCAAAAATATGCTTTTTACTGGTATGTTTAAAAACAAATCCCAGCAAATGCCTAAATGAAAGAAGTTAGTCTTCAAGTCTTTTGGGCCATATTCAGGAAAAGCACTTAATCATGAGCTTAAAATTGTGCTAAAGGCCCCATCATTTTTCAGCTATGGAGTTATGCACATCTTTAAGATGCTTAAGTGCTTTTCTGCACAGGCCCTTATAACTACTGCAAAGCATGGCCTGATCCTATGTGGTACTGAGTGCTCTGAACTATAACTCATTTCAAATTGTAGAAAAATGAGTGACTACTTTGATAACACAAAGACATAGTTTGCTGATATAACACATAGCTCCCCTTTGCCTGTCAATTTAGCAGATCTCATTTCTTACCTAACTTTGATGAAAAACCTACTAATTTCTGCATCCATAATTTACAAAAGCCAGGAGAATTTTGCTCTGAAGATTTAATAGGACTGTTGCATTATATTGGGATCGTATCATATGATTTTACTAAGCTAGAGTAATGTGTGCACATTGTGGTATCACAGAGCTGAACTAAAAGGTTTAGAAATTATCCTGATCTCCATCTCTCTTAAATAGAGATGATGGCCCCAATCCAAAAACTCCTAAATGTTAAGAAAACACAGATTTGGTTCTGTACTTTGCTGCTTAAGCCAATCACTCATTTGAATAAAACCTAATTTCTGAAATGCCTAATTTCTGACCTTTAAATTGTAATATTTGATACCTACTTATCTATGTTACTTTGCTTTTATCCCACAGAAAAATCAAATGAATACTATATTAGAACTGCAAAAAATGTAAAGGATAAATCCAAATAGGCATCCCTAAAGTTGGAATTTTACTCACATTTATCCAAATATCTTTGGTATAGAAACAGGACTGGAAAACTCACGTAGAACATGCCTTTTTACTAAATTTCTGCTACTTTCTGATTTTATAGTTGAGTACCTACAAACAACTTGGGAAATAGGACCAGACAAACAGAATGAATCTGTTTTTCTTCACAAAATTTCACAATAAAATTGCAATTTTGCATTCATGACATCTCTCTTCCCTGTACCCCCGGCTCTCCTCTCAATCATTTCCTTAAAATTGCAGTGTTCACAATGAAATGGAGAACATTTAAAATTAAATGTGAAAATTGATCTTTTATTAAAATTGTGAAATTAAAACATGTCAAGGTTGACCCTTCAAAAAGAACTATTTTTGAGTGAAAATTTGCCCAGAAAATTTAGCCTTTTTTGTTAAATTGAACACTTCTAAAGAATTGTTGAGGTTTTCAAATGATGCTGTGAATATTTTAGACAGCCCTTACTGCAAGACCGCACCAATATGGCTGAAATGGTAAAAAATAATATAAAAGCTAACAAACACAGTATCTTGTCTGTGAACTTTTATGGTGTATACTATTGCCAGCAATAAGACAGGAAGAACACATGGCTACAAATGACCAGTAATCTCTTGAAATACAATCATAATTGCAAGAGTTTTTAACAAAAGCAAGATGTTAGCACCAAAAAATAGGTCAGACCTAGGAATGGGCTGTGTTTCTATCAACTTATTGCCCGTCATTTGCCAATACCACCTCCTTTTTTTCTAAATTCTCCCTCCTCCAGCACTGGAATCCTGCATTCCTATGTGTACAAGCACTGAAGTAGGAAGGATACTCATTTTCCTAGTGGTATTCCAATATGCAGCTAGCTGCTAAAGAAAGCTTGTGTACTGTAAAATCATGGACTTACTGAAGTTAACAGGTATATTGACATTGACTTCAGTGAGACCAGGATTCACCCTTTGTATTTATAAATAATGCTAGGAAGTTACTCTGCGCTCATCTTTTTTACCGTCTTAGAATAACACATAGAAACATCAACAGAGCTGTGTGGAAAGAAAGGTGAGAAGTCCTGCTTGGTGGTATTTGATTTAAAAAGGCAACATTTTGCTCAATCTGTTTTTTGAGCAGAAGCCCTTAAACTGATGAAGGTGTGCTGCCTAATATTTGAGGAGACGACATGACGGTTGCAGCAGTGCCTACCAGCTCAGGAGACTGGCCATTTCTTTGAAGGTGAATAAGATGCAACAAATACCCCCACATCCACAAAGGACTTAATCACACAAGCATTTACTTTAAAAAATATGAACTGGGTTCAAAAGGGATATAGTTTTAATCCCAAATGCTTTAAGGATTAACGATAAAAGCCTGGTCTTGCTGACTTGACGGCAAAATTTTCATGGTCTCCAATGGGGCAAGATTTCACCTAATGTGTGCAACTGCCAATAAAAGCACACCGCATTAGCGGTGGCAGTTCAGAAAGTACGTAGCCTGAAGGAGTTTAGCCTTTTCCATGTTCATATACATTAAGTACTTGATATGATTGCCTATATATCTTTATTACACATCTTTTCTTCAACATTAATGGGAATTAAGCTCTTGGCTTAAATGAAAATTAGGTAGAGCTCTCTAAAGTAACTGCAGTGACACTTGAATACATGCAGGACACCTGAATTCAGGTTTTGTTACAATTTTGAAACTGGTTGAATTGAAACTTTCAAGTGACCTGGGATTGCTTTCAAATGAACCTGAGCTGATAAGGTACAAATATCTGTGCACTCAAATAAAACCTAATCTCTTGGTTTGCTTCTCACTGTACAACTTTCAAACAGAGAGTTTATTAACATTAGAGTTTGAGTGAAAACACTTTCTCCTTCTAAACAGTGAAATTTCAAAGCTCTAGGTGTCACATTATTTTCCTTACTGGTAGTCTTACACAACCGTATATCTATAGATATGCAAAATATTTCTGGTTTGTTTTTTCCTGGAACTTTTGTGCCAGGACAAAACTGTCTAACTGTACATGGAAAAGTATGCAAAAAATGTAAGGTCTGGAACCATGAAAATAAAATGACCTTTGGTCTGAGAAATGGGGCACTGATTCAGATATGATTCTAGATCACTTTCCATTGCACCATTCAGACACAAGAATTTCTGTTATAGCCATGTCAAAACCAACCCACCCCACCAAATATAAGGACTATTTCTGGGTCCTTTGAGTCATGCTCCAAAAAAAGGTGCAACAATAAAGTCCATGTGCATTCGCAGTCATAACTATAGGCAGAAGAACCCATGAGATTCCTCGCTTTGGTATTAAATAACAATTATAAAGGCTTTTAGAAATAAAGCAATACATGGTGGGACTTGAAATGTTAGCCATCCCAGGTTATTTGTCCATTGAAATAAGTCTCATCCCTAGTCATAAATAAATAATCTCTTTCCTGGTCTTACTTCCATGCCAGGATCAATATCTCTTAACATCTTACTTATTTTATTACTGCTTTTGGTTTTCTGGGACTGATTGAAAGTTGTTCAGAGGAAATCTTTGGTTTTGCTTAAGTGTCCGTGACATTTAATCATGACTTTCCTTGCAGTTTAATTCCAACCAGTCAATCAGTTAATCCACTTCAATTGATTCTGTGCTCTCTGTTATTGGCTTGCACTCATTGGGCATCCTCTGGTGTCGACTCAGCTGGGTGGCTTGTGTGAAGCTCCTCTCACACCTCTCGCACCTGGTGAAGGCAAGAGAGAAAATTGAGACCGGGGAGCTGCTCTTCAGGGGAGGTGGGGAGTGATGGGCTTTGTCTCATTCTGCCTAATCAGAACAGACACTCAAAAGTGGCTTCAGATTTTACCGGCTCAAGAGGTTTAATTGGTGGCTACTTCCAAGGCCTTGATGCCTATGATCGGACAAGGCCTGTCTGATTCAGAACAGAGGAATCTGTCAATAGACAGGGGGAAGGTGATTTCTCCAGAGAGGCCTGTCCTGCTGTAGCTCTGATCACTGTCAGTTCAAATAGATAAAGAACAAAAAGAGATTTTTAGGAGTGAGCCATCAAAGCAGCAGCTTGGCTGCAGTTTTCTGCTCTGTAGCCCCTGAGGAGAAATTGATGACAAATAGAATTTCACCTTCTGCTAATTTAAAAATCAGAAATTCACCTATTGGAAGAAGAGAAGCTATAGGGCAGTAATTGCTTAGTGTAATAACAAGAGAAAAATGCCGTATTTATCTTTTACTATATAGTTGGCTTTACTTTAAACAGTCTGGTAGGGTTAATGCTTGTTAATCAATTGTCTGAAAACATCCACAGCATTTGCTACAGTGGTGGGGTGGGGTGGGGGGAGAAAGAACTCCTAAAATCAGCAGAATGTGTTTCTTTATCGTTTAAGTCTTTTCCCTATCCTCTCTTCTCTTTGGCAAAATAGTGAGAGAATTAAGATATGAAAGGAAAGGGTTCAGAATTCTAGTTCAGAATAAATCATTTGGCCCTCTACTGAAAGAGAATCCACTCTGTATCTAATATCAACTTCTTCACAGATTGTGTCCTCTTAATGAGCATTCTGAATGCTAAATAAGATTGTACAGTGAGCTAGGAATACATCAGCCTTTCATTCATTGTAAGGCTCTCACTCATAAAGCCACCGTTAGTGTAATGGAGCTGTGTGATGTTTTATCTTCATTACTATAATGAATTAATTCCCCTTCTTCAAAAAGTGAGGAGAACAATGGTCTGTTACCTTGTATCCATCTTTTTCTCCTCAGTAACATAAATCAATGGTTCTCAACCAGAGGTACACATGCCTCTGGGGCTAAGCAGAGGTACATCAACTTATCTAGCAATTTGCCTAGTTTTATAACACCCAACATAAAAAGCACTAGCAAAGTAAAATTTCATTCAGGCAATGACATGTTTATACTGCTTTAAATACTATATGCTGAAATGTGCGCACGATAGTTATATTCCAGTTCATTTATTTTATAATTATACGGTAAAAATGAGAACATAATCCATTTTCAGTAATAGTGTGCTATGACACTTTTGTATTTTTATGTCTGATTTTGTAAGTGAGCAATTTTTAAGTGAGGTGAAACTTGGAGGTAGACAAGACAAATCAGACTCCTGAAAGCAGTGCAGTAGTCTGGAAAGAACCAATATAAATTACTGAAGGTGATTTATCACAGGATTTGCCACTTACAAAATGAGTAAGAAAGTACACACATGCATAATTATGGTATGTTCTACGTGCAAGTAATTTTTAGAAAAAAAATTGTTTAGAAATTTAGGACACAGATATTACTCATTCATTTATCTGAGCTACTGTACCAGCCTACAACATCAACAGTCATACATTGTGTTTCTTTGATTGTCTTTCTGAGAATATTTTTAGCAGCCTGTTCTACTGTTAAAAACTGCACTGTGATCTTGACAAATGTAAAATGTCAGCGTTAATGTATCAGACCTATCAGCTCAATGAAAATAACTCAGAAGTATTGATTGCCTAATGATTTTTGGTGTATTCATTAACGTCTATGTGCAGATCATCCTCTCTCCAGAGCTTCTGAAATGCTGATGACACATTAGTGTATTGCTGATTGTTTATTAGAAAACTGATTAGTTACTGGATTAGTATGTCAAAATATACTACCTTTTATTGCTTAACAAACTTGCAAATTATATTCTTATATATAAAAATCATGAAGGAACTGCACTCACTTTTGGTGCATGCATCTGACGAAGTGGGTCTTAGTCCACAAAAGCTTATGCCCGCATAAATTTGTTAATCTTTAAGGTGCCACACAGGGGAGCTGAGAGCCTCCACAGGCCCCAGGGCAAGGTGTGGGGAGAAGCTGGCTGTGCACTTCCAGAAGAGGTGGAGCCTCAGTTGTAGGGGCGGGGCCAGGGGAAGCCAGCCCTTAGAACCATCTAGAGCACACAGCGCAGCACTCTGGTGGCAATTTAAAGAACCCGGAGCTCTGGCTGCTGCCATAGCAGTAGCTGGGAGCCCTGGGCTCCTTTGAATCACTGGGCCCCAGGGCAACTGCCCCCTTTGCCTCACTGGTGGGCCTGATGCCACAGGACTCCTTATTGTTTTTGCTGAAACAGACTGAAATGTATTCAAGTGTTTGCTGGCTTGAGGCTAGATAACTCAGCATACTGGAGGCGAGGGTGCCATTTACCGGGAGGTAGGGATCAGTAGCACCCTCCTAAAATCTGAACCCCTGGATTTCATACTTAAGGTCTTCTTAAAGCACATGCCCTAGCTCTAGAGGCAGCTCCTAACTGCAACAGAGTTTGTTCTGCTCCCAGTTTGTTTATAGACAGAGGGAGGCAGGGTGATTAAGATAGCAAAAGGCTGTCATTCAAATAATTGAAGGATCATTAGATCATCATGAAAACATTGCTGGGTACTCCACTTAAAAGATGGGGGGAGGGAAAGATCTGCATTTGAATCACTGCTGTTACCCTTTTTTGAGAACATTTATGAGAAGTTTAAAGAGTGAGGTGGCAAAATTTGCAGATGATACAAAATTACTCAAAATTGTTAAGTCCAAAGCTGACTGCAAAGAGTTACGAAAGGGATCTCACAAAACTGGGTGACTGAGCAACACAAGGTGGAATACAGTGCTGATAAATGGAAAGTAATGCACATGGAATAAAATCATCCCAACTATACATACAAAAATGATGGGGTCTAAAATAGCTGTTACCACTCAAGAAAGAGATCTTGGAATCATTTGTGGATAGTTCCCTGAAAACAGCTGCTCAATGTACAGTGGCAGTCTTAAAAGCCAACAGAATATTGGGAATCATTAGTAAAGAAATAGGTAATAAGACAAAGTATCATATTGCCTCTGTATAAAGTCATGGTATGCCCACATCTTGAATACTGCATGAAGATCTATAAAAAGATATATTAGATTTGGAAAAGGTAGAGAAAGGGCAACAGAAATGATTAGGAGTAAGGAAAAGCTTCCATATAAGGAGAGATTAACAAGGCTGGGACTTTTCAGCTTGGAAAAGAAATGACTAAACGGTGAGGGGATATGTTAGAGGTCTAGAAAATCATGAATGGTGTGAAAAAATAGAATAAGGAAATAATATTTATTCCTTCAGTAACATAGCACAGGAAGCTCACCCAATGAAATTTTTAGGCAGCAAATTTAAAATAAACAAAACAAATTATTTCTTCATGATCAACTTATGGAACTCTTTGCCAGGAGATGGTGGAAAGGACCAAACTATAACAGGGTTCCAATAAGAATAAACTAAGTTCAAGGAGGATAGATCCATCAATGGCTACTAGCTAGAATGGGTTGGGATGGTGTCCTTAACTTCTGTTTGCCAGGAGCTGGGAATGGGCAACACGGGATAAATCACTTGTTGATTGCTTGGGTTGTACTGAGCATGCTGAGTAAGGGCTCATCTAGACTATGCCAAAGTGCCAAAAGAGGATCTCACTTTTGAAAACAGAGCTTTCAAAAGTGAAAGTAGTTTGGACACGGCTTTTTCAGCGAAACACCCCCCCCCTTTTCCGAAAAGACTCGTAAACCTCATTTTATTTCTGCTTTTGAAAGTAAGATCCGAAGAAGATATGCAAATATCCTTTTTTGGCACTTCGGCTCTAGATGAGCCCTAACACTGCAGAATCCACTGTCCTCAGTTTGCCACCTCATGCTCTCACTCTTCCCCATCATGACATGCACAGATCTGAAATGGCACCCCTGGCTGGAGGCGCAAGCTGTAAGTAAATATCCAGATACGAACAGATTGGATGGGCCATCACAGCCTTCTGTATCACCATCTTAGGATAAAGCAAAAGGAAAGAAAAACAGAAAGTGGACAGTGAAAAGGAAATAATCTTTCCAGAATTGTGCTGAGGGTTTTCTCTATAATGGCTGTCCTTCCCCACATACTCTATATCAGTGGTCCCCAACCTTTTGGGGCTGCCAGGCACCCGGTGGCGGGGCCGTAAATGCCCCGCGCACCCGGGGTGGGGGCCACGCATGCGCTGGGCGCCCGGGACTCGGGGCGCAAGAATGGCTCGGACCGGCCTTGGTCACTAGGTGGGCATATATAAACGCCCCAGCAGGTGCCATGGCGCCCGCGGGCACTGCGTTGGGGACCACTGCTCTATATAAAGTCACTGGTGTAGTATGCTGTATTCTTCAAATAGACCAGCAAAGACCAACACATGCGTATACTGAGCCACAAGTGTTTAATATTGTGCATTAGTTAAAGTAAACTGTCAATTGTCTGGGAAGGCAGCAGACAACTAACATATGTGGAAGCAAAAAGTTATGGCAGAAAGAGTAACTAGTTCAGCTCAACAGTGATCACTCACAAGATTAACATAGATCATAATCCATGCTGCATATCTGGGATTTTATGCAAGCTTTTCAGACCAGCCTCAACATAATCTTTAGTTCTGAAGGTGAAAGTTTATTACATAATTGTGGCTGTAACTATTAGTACAGGTTGAACCTCTCTAGTCTGGCACACTCTACTCTGGCAACATCCGTGGTGCAGCATGATTTTAGTTAGCCGGATGTCCACTTATCATGAGTGTGGCCAAGTTTCCTGCAGTTCCATAAAGTTTGTTTACAGCCACCAGACCTGGCTCTCAGTGTTCTGTGCCATTATTTAGTTCTAATTTAACCCTAAACGTCTTCTAAGAGCACAGTAAGCAGTGCAAGTATTGGTAATGCTGCTAGACAACACTGACCTCCAATGGCCTGGCAAATTCTCTGGTTCGGCACCATTCAGGTCCCTAGGGTGCCAGACTAGAGAGGTTCAACCTATAATTAGTTTCCTGCTATAAAAGCGGATGCAGTAGCAATAGATATCCTGTACAACTACTAGTAATTATTTATAAAATGCACTGTGGGTTTCATTTATCCCTGACCAGAAGGCCAACAAAACAGCTGTGTTATAAAGTTCCACATAAGCTCTTTGAGAACTTTTATGGGACTTAAATGGTCCTTAGGCCTTATGGTATGTCTACACTTGCACCCTAGTTCGGACTAGGGATGCAAATGGAGCATACCGAAATTGCTAATGAAGTGCGGGATTTAAATATCCCGTGCTTAATTAGCATATTTGTGGCCGGCCACCATTTTGGATTCGGGGTATTGAGAAATAAGTTGCCCCATGTAGACGCGTTATTCCGAGAGAAAACCCTTCTTTCGGAATAATTGTTAAACCTCATTGCACGAGGAATAACAGTTATTCCGAGAGAAGGGTTTTCTCTCAGAATAACGCAACCCCGAATCCAAAATGGCGGCCGGCCACGAATATGCTAATTAAGCGCAGGATATTTAAATCCCACGCTTCATTAGCAATTTCGGTATGCTCCATTTGCATTCCTAGTCTGAATTAGGGAGCAAGTGTAGACATACCCTAAGTCAGTCCCCTGGATAGGAATGACTGAAAACTGTGCCCCCAAGTTGGAAGCCATTACTGAAAACTGGATCCCCGTTTTTTTCATAACTTGGAGGAATCATTGTTTTGAATAAAATTAGACAGGTGGTATTCTATAATCGATGCCATATGATGGCATAAGTATGAAACTTTTGCCTTCTCCACAGCACATCTCTCTCTTTTACTACTTTGATTAAGGAGGAAGAAAGAAGGAAGTGGGGAAGTGTACATACTTTCACTTTGCTCAGTAGCTGGGTGTTTTTTTAAGGGTCTCAAACAGCATTGAAATCATGGTGTTTTTTCAGGAAATACTGTTTGGCCACTGTTCTCCTAGTTTGCTGCACAGTACCCTGCTAGTCACAGTTACTGTTTGTCACAGCTGCAACATCATGTTCCTTTAATTTGGCTTTAGCTAATGACTGAATTGGAAGAGACTGTGGGAATAGAACATAAAATACTGGCTTGGAAAATCATTTTTTGTTTTTTTCCTACCTTTTGATTTGATTGAGAATTTTGTTCCAAATTAAGAGCCATTGTGGAGACTTTACTGAGATAAAAATACATAAAACATTCCAACGAGGAGGCTAAATCATAGCTTGTGATGATATGAAAGGACACCCCTTCCAACTGGACCTGCTGCCCCGACAACATAGAGAGGGCTTTGATTATACATAACCTCACTTATCTTTTTTTTAATCTATAGGGAAATTGAAATAGAAATTGCTCTTTCCCTATCCACACACAAACACACTTAGACCTTGCAGCAAAAGAACCTTCTCCCACACTGAACCACTCACAGACTACCTCTTTAATAATACATTAAAATCCCTTCACAATTTTGTTTACAATTATTTGTGTTTTTCTACATGCAGAAAAAGTGCTTTAAGTTGTGTGTTTACTCTGTGTGCACTTATCCTGTGCATATTAGGTCTATATTGCATAAATGGCCAGTTAAATGTTAATTGGTCCTTTACATGAGCAATTAGCATGCATGTTACTTGTGTGCCTATTTCAGCGAGGAAATAGCACATCAATGATTTTTAAAATCACACACAATATTTTTAAACAATTTAGTTCAATTTTTAATCAAAAATGTTTTGTAACGTGGTCCTAAAAGTTAAATAAAAAACTGGGACACCAGCAACTCTCTGAACACACTTCAATTATCTCTTTTGTTAATTGCAAGAATATTCCCAAAGCCTATTTAGCTGGAACATGTTAAATTCTGTTTACACTGCCATGATTGCTTGTTCTTTAAGGGTATGGTGAGTTTATACCCACGGACTCTTTAGTTCCGCACTTTTTAAGTCGGCATACACTCAAATCCCCTTTATAACCATACATTTTTTAAAAGTACTTTGCAAAGCAAAACCTGCAAAAATTGTCTTTGAACCATTTACTGCTCCATGATATTTTAAAATGGCTCCAGTGTTTAGAGTTTTTTGAAGATTTCCTTCCCCCCTTTTTTTGTTTTTATTTTAGTATCAATCCCTCAATTCCTTCTTCTGTTGGAAGATTAGGCAGCAACTTGGGAGGATGTGAATGGTGGTAATACCCAAAAGCAATAATAAAAAGCTTGAAGTATTTATGTGTATTGTTTAATTAATATTCATGCTTGAATTTTAATTATTTTGTAATGTATGCAATTTTGATGTAAAAACATTGGGGTTTTCCTTTATCAACGGTCATACACAAATAGTTACTTTATCATATATAGTAGCTATAGAACTGTAACAAAGTATAAGGGGAAAACCTAACAACAAACTCTGTAGATTTGAATTTCTAATGCCAGAATCCTCAATGCCTATAAAAAAATGAAGTCTCTGTGGTTTTGTAGAGCTAATGTCTCAAATTCTCACATTTGTAAATCTGTTCCTGGCTGGAAGGTTCTCTTAGCCCTTTTAATCAGTAGATCACAAAATGCTTGATAATCTTTTTCATTTATTTATCCCCACAACGTCTGTATGAGATAGATGAGTTGCAGCCCTGCCTTGCCCCTCAGCTGAGGAGGAGAAAACCGATTTCTAAATAATTTAATGCCTACCCTCCTGCATGCTGGCCTGCATGAGTGTGGGGCTCTGCCCTTGTGGAGAAGCTTGTAGGATCAGTGCATAAGAATATGGATCCCTTCCTGTGACATCTGCAGACAGGGAGAGTTGGAGCTCCAGTTTGGCTCCATGTGAAATCACTATCCAGGGTCTTCCAAAGCTCCTGTAAAGACCATCAGCAAACACTCCCCCTCCCCCAAAGCAATTAGAACTGAAGTTTCTTATGTTAAGCAAGTGAAAAAACCTAAAAACACTTATACAATGTTGTCCTTATCCATTGTAAGGAAGCAGTAAAGGATGTGTGCACGTGTGCATGTGCACATAACATTTATTTATTTAGCTGCTCTGTACTTCACCTTTAAGAAATGGCAGATCCATATTGTCAAGTACATGTATATCTTAACATGAGCCGCAAAAGAAACAAAAAACCAAAACACCACCCCAGAATATTTGTTAATTACATAGTACCTTCTTTCAAGAACAAGATTTTGTTGGGGTCACAAAGAACGTTACGGAAAAGTAAAAAAATCTCCAGATCAAAGGGGAAAAATTAATGATTTTAAATGGGACAAAACAGCAGCTCTATTGGAAAGATGCCAAAAACAGGATGTTAAGAAAAAAAATTAAGTGGAGTCAACAAGGTTACACATAAGTAACACCTTAACATTAAAAGAAATCTATTTTCCACTTTGACCTGGAAACCTCTTCAATTAATTACTAAAATCTATTTACACAGCAACTAGATAAAAATCAATCTGAATGCTAGCACTATTTTTGGCTTTCTTTCTATGGGCTCTGTTCACGCAAAAATACTATCTCTATGGGTGTCATTGTCAAGGCTGCAGGATTCCATGACTTGACATTCACTTGCTATTCCTGGTTCCCAAAATCTACTGTATACTGTGTGTCCAGAATTCTGGTTCTGTCCTCCCATTCCCCAGCACACACATGCATACTTCTCTTGTGGCCATATATGAGACTGGGCAACTCTGATGGGATCTTGCTATGAGGGATTCAGTGACAGCGGCTCTTTTACATTAGCCAGGCATAAAATAGAGGGGAGAAATCATGTTGAGTAAGGACACATAGTGAACTGGAAAAGACACATTCTCCCTTCAACTACTTATTTCCTCAGCCTCACAGAAGACCAAGTATTTTACAGAAAAGAATGTTTTTTTTCCTCCCAGGGGTATTGGTTTCAGGCAGAAAATTACATGAATCCACCTTTCTCAATTCAGCTAAGCTAGAAGACTCTCACAAAAGAAAAAGTGTATTAGTAAAAAGTAAGTAGTTGGTCAGAGTAGAGTCCTTTATTGGCATGAAGTAGAACCTGCCTTCATCAGCTGTGCACTAGCCTCTCAAAGAGCGACAAAAAAACTTTTCTGTGGTTTCTCTGAATGTTTTATTTGAAGTGAATAACTAGGTGAGGTAGAGAAGTGACTTCTGTACTACCTCTAAAGTGGAGAAGCCTGAAGATCTTGTTAAATTCCCTCTTTTATCTGAACAAAGAAGTCCATGAAATGTAGATAATAACAGTCTCACTGCAAACATCTACACTGAAACTTGCACTAAGGGTATTACTACATGTATAACACCACAGCTGCAGAACTCGTGACACTTCTGACAGGTAACCACTAGTCCTAAGAATGAACTTGCAAGTAAATATGGGCCCAAGTCACAAAAATTCAAATTTAGATTTCCAACCCTACCAAGTTTGGTGTATTTGGATTTCAGATTTTGGGATGGCTCATTATAGAGACAATGATATTCAAAAAAACTAAAACAAGGTTTGTTTCCAAACACTCAAGGAATATTTGAATTCAAAATGTTTGTATCAAGGATTTCGTTGAAACATACTCAAAGTTTCCAGCACAGTTTTAACTAAAAATTTAAAACTGCCTTGACCAACAGTTGATTTTGTCTGATCACTTGGATGGCTTGGATTTGCAAATTATTTTTCCATGAGTTTATTAGAGTCATGTCATGGAAGACACATATCATTTTCCCCTGTCCAATGGTTCTAAATCTAAAAATACATGTTTCTCTGTATGTGATTAATAATTACAAGTTAAGAGATATATGAGCTCCTTCAGTATATTGACAAAAACAGCGATGAACGATATTATGCCTGTTATAGCACAGCCTTGACCCAGCTTCTTCAGTTCAACAGACGTTTTCAACTAACGTTCTCTAAGTGAGACACAATTGTTAAACTGCTATTTAAATTAAAACAATCAAGTTCTAATTGGATAACAGGCATTTGCTTTGAACCACAGATGCACTAGATTACCTGTATATATGCTTGCTTTGATTCTGATTTCAGTCACATTGCTAATGAGTCTGTCTGGAATCTTGCCCTTGGCTTTCAAAAGAACCTCTCCCATGGGTGGGCATAGAGGGGCTGTTGTGGGCGGACAGCTGCTATGCCTTCCCTCTCTGCTTGTTGTTGATCAACATTGGTAGCTTCAGTTACTTACTTAAAGGGTTTTTCCCCTGTATGCGTTCGGATATGATTGTTGAGTGTTGTAGCACCAGCAAAGGCACGACCGCAATAGCCGCACTTGAAAGGTCTGTCACTGGAATGGGTAACTACATGGTTCCTTAGTTCTGAAGGTTGGGAGAAGGATTGAGAGCAGTGGCCACACTGATAGGGTCTGCAAAAAAACAGAAACACCACATGATCACTACTTTCTGCTTCAGTGAGTAGAAAACAACTTGGGTGGCTCAAGCTAAGTTTTTAAAATTAATTTCTTAGTTTGCAAAGAGGAGTCTGGGTGTGAGTCTCTGGATCCATAGTAGGAGACATTCAATCTCCTCACTGGCCTGTGAACCACTATGCAAATTTGGATGTCAGAGTCCATGTACAGAAACTGCCAGAGATACTGCAAGGCCACTATAAAGCCTCCAATATAGCCATAACGTATCCTTCAGGTATACACAGAATTGGATTAGATTGTATGTCTGACTTTTTAGTTTCCTCAAACTAAGGGTGCAATACTGGATTCCCTATGCAATAACAACTCCCTCTGACTTGGGATTTGAGCCCTATCTTAGCTTACTCAGAAAAGTCCGATTCTTCTCTAGCATTAGTGCAGTTTTAGCTAAACATTTTACCTGTACTTGCACTGGTATAGCCCAGATTGGTTTCTATGACCATTTGAAAATAAATTATTTCTAATCTCTTGCTCTCCAAAAAAACCCAGCTCTTTAAAGAGGAACTTTCACAATGCGACAAATTTGGAAAACAGTAATAAGAAGCTTTTGCATTTCCTATTCTCTTTATGTATTCTTGCTACTATTGAAGACACTTCCATTTAATTAATTGGTTTCTCCATCCTTGCCTGGATTTTCTTTTTTTGTGATCCCAAAAAGAAATCATAATTCTGTTTTTGTGACATCTTAGTTTATTGCAGTGACACTGATTGTGATGCCACAAGTAAAGAATTATAACAAGATTATTACAAAATCAAGTAGAAAGAAGCATCCGGAGACAGAAGGATGAGACAGGACAGTAGTTTGAGTACAAATACCATTACTAACTTGTTAAAATGGCAAAAACTGCTCTGAGAAATCAATTTCTGTTTTGGCAAAATAGATTTACTTTCCCTCCCTGCACAAGCCCCTCTTTAAATAAAAATGATTTCATAAAATACTTCAATATTTAGCATGTTTTTCATCAGTTATGACATTTAAAGTAAATCAGTGGTGGGGTCCTGTTCCATTTATCAATTTTTTTTAAAGAAAATTAAGAATATCTTGAGGGATATTAATGATTTTTAGAGAGAGCAGCAATTCAGGGCACAACTCTTGCTGTCTGAATTTTTAGAGCCAATGGCCAACACAATCTTAATTGCTTTCTCTTTAACAAATGCATATGTTCAAATGGCCAGAAACCAAAACTAAAGGGAAGGAGACAGTGGCGACCAAGCATGTACAACAATTCAATTAAGTGCAAAATAAAGCGTACCCTCTCATTTGTCAAGTGAGCTGCTTAATTGTGGCTGCTTGCATCACTGATCACAAATACTATTATTGTATAGTGCTTCAGAGTATTGAGCACTGATTGTAGAATTTTTTTGCTTGATTAATAGTCTGGTATTGGTCAATAACTCAATACTATACAATTTTAATTATTTACATTTGAAAATCTATCTAACTGCTTTCAAACAAGTTTGAAACACACACACACACACACACACACACACACAAGTTGTGGAAAGGTTACCTAGTCTGGATGATTATACTAACATTGTTCCCCCTATTCCATTTACAAATTATGTAAGTGCATGTGGAATAATATATTTTAAATAAAACACTGATAACCACTTTATATCTATTACTACTCCTGGAAGACAAGAGAAATATGTTCTTCAGCTTTATTGCTTCTTTAAATGCATTGTTAACAGATAAGGAAATTATTTATCAAATAGACATGAAAATTCAGGCTTTTTTAAAAGCTTATACATTTTTAAGCAAAAAGAAAATATTAAGATATGCTATATCCGTGAACAATTGATTTTATAATAGTGAAAGGACCATTAACATTTATTAGCCTCTGGTTATCTATTTTAACAGCTCTCACAATAAACAATAAGACATGAAATAAAACCAGTTAATCTTTTATTTTTTAACAACAAGTCATTATGATTAATTTCACATTGTGAGAATCACACCATTTTTTGTATGTAAATAATTCACAATAGTAAACCAGTAATGAGCAAACATTAAGAAGCCAAATAAAATGTTGCCATTAGCTTCCACATTGGTTCAAATAGATTTTTTGTCCATTATGACAATTTACATTTTATATTATTCATATATCATTACACTGCATGAAGCATAACGTGATGAACTTTGTCTTTCATTTTGTTACCTTACACTCAAATTTTTCAGGAAAAGCTACAAAAGATGTTATTTCCCAAAATGAATTGACCCCTGTTGTCTGCATAAATGATGCATGTCTCCAGTGAGTTTAACCAAGAAAGGGATCAATTAAGCACTTTAGAGCTTAATATATGCATCATAGGTTAAGAAAAGCCTATTTTATAAAGACGACAAATTTATGCACACATAAATGAATGATCTGACAATTTGTAAATATCTACTTTATTTGAACTTGAAGCCATTCCCAATATGCAGAAACATATGACTTTTTGAATACTGTTATAATATTTTATGGTATTTTCCAATAAAAGAGTATAAAAACCATTTTTACTCTACTTAACAGAAAAAAAATCAATACATTGCTTTTAAAAAATGAAAGCAGGGCAGAAGTCCTGGTGACTACATGGACACCTCCAGAGCAGGGTTGTCTTTGTTGTAGTGGTTATCCCCTGTTTCATCATTTGCTCCACCCTGAAAAGAGTATTAAGATGGTGGATCCTTATTCTCAGGATCATGGAGAGAATAATAGGATTCATGAAATGAAAACAAAACTGTTGACTTCATAGGCTCCATTTTCAAAAAGAGGCATCTAGGTTGAAGCTGCAACATGGTTCCAACCCCATCCCATTTACAACCTCTCATTCAAAAACACAATTCTGCATATGGGGGACTGCTTACAGTAAGTGGATACTTACAAAGTTCTTTCATTAATGTATAAATGTAAGCATGTAATGTTGCCACTGACTTCAAATAAACTGCCCATGAGCTTAAAGTTACTCTTGTGGGTAAGAGTTTAATTGACCTGGGGTAGATGCTCCAGCAAGCAAATATGCAGACAAATTTGAATTTTTCTGCACTTTTACTTTTATGCATGAATGGGAACATATGAAGAGTACCTTCCTCCACATATAAATATGTTTGCATGCATATAAACTGTAATATGCATGTTTTATAGGTGAAATGTATGCACCTGCATATGAAAATATAGTCCCAAGAAACTTTTTTCTTGTAAAAATCTTTCCTAGAATTTTCTCCCCACCACTGTGTGCTCGAAGTACTAACATAGTAACAGTAATTATTTTACATCTCTATATTGTAGCACTTCAGAAAGGCTCTCATAGTGCTTTAGAAACATTAATTAAGCCTAACAAATACATCCAAGAGTTAGGTATTATTATGCCAATTTTAAGGATGGTTAAACTTAAAACACAGAAATGAACATAGCGTGGCACAGGGTATCCCTGACAATCAACAAAAAGAACACAGCAGTCCTATCTCCCAGTCCTCTCTCTTTACACATTAGGCCATGTGCCTTCCTGCTTTTCCATCTTCTTTTCCCCCAAACTCAAAGAAGGCATATCACCTTACCTGAGAGGCAAATTATGCTAACAGACGAAATTATATGGCTCTCATTGCCCTCATGTATTAGACATCCATTTAGTTACCCAGCTTTGATAACATTACACTTCTAGAGGTAGATTCTACAGTGTTACATCATCAGCTTGTAGGGACCCTTGGCGTCTCTCCTTTAGGAACCAATCTGATAACCCTTACTCATCTGAGGGTCTCCCCTGGGTACATGAATGTTAAAGCTATGGACTTGGACATTTAAAATATAATATTGAAAGTAATTTCTTTAAGTATGGATAAATCTCTGGCATCTAAGGTTTTACAAAATTCTCAAACTACATTTTCCAAGGTCACAGACATGGTTAAGAACTTTGGTTTTTTAAATGTAATTTAAACCTGTTTCTTGTGTAAATTCTGTTGAAACCACTATTGATTGCTGTTTTCTTTTCTAATCACTAAAATTTGTTTCTCTTTGGTAGTCCATTCTCTATGGATGATCAGCACAAAGTCAAATACCACCTGCACATAACTGAATTTCACTCAAAGTATGTATGTTTATCCAAATAACTGTATAACATTTTGGGGAATTTGCACTAGAATATGACCATTTATTTACTGTTTTCTCATTTAAAGAAATCCCAAAACAAACAAAATACATAGGTTTGAAACATTTTTTTAGTCTTGTTTTAGCAAAAGATTTCTCTCTCTTGTGCCCACAAATACTGTATTGCAACATGCCATCTGGATCCAAAAGGGCAGAACTCCTGGACTAATTCAACTCATATGAACATGTGTCCTATTTTTTTACACTGTCTCCATCATAAATTGGAGGAAATATTTAATGACAGACTGTCTGATCAGAGTCCTGAAAAAAAATCTCAATTATTTTCTACTGAAATTCTCAATTATTTTCTCTTTTATGATGAGCTGGTCTTTGATGGGCTTTTTCACACAGTTTCATTGACTATCTTCATGGATTTCACAGAGCTCCAGTGTAATCTTTTGAGGATGAGTTGCTTGTAACAGTGAGTATTTGAATACCAGTAAACCTTTCATTGAAATACTGTCAAATCAGCCAAGCCAAATGGTGAATCAGTGTCATGGCTTCCTCAGCTAGAGAAGTGCTATCCAATGGGAGAAAACCTGACACACAGCTGCAGATGCATTTCTCACTGTCAGAAGGCTAAGTGTAGGGCCTTGATACTAGTGAAAAAAACAAAAGATATATTGCATGATGTCAGAATGCCAGGGAGAGGGACATCGCAGCTTTCCCCATTAAACAAGCAGTTTGGCACCAAAGTTTTAGGAGAAGATGGAAGACTCCAATTCAGGCATCACCGGAGCTTTTATGTTACCTGAGTCAATGAAAGTAAGGCATGTTGTTCTGACACACACATCAGTGGTTTTGAAGCAGAACTGCAGTCATGGGCTATAGTCTCAGTACCCTCCTCATAACTGAATGGCTATGGCATTTGAATGGAATCTGCTGTTTTGTATGGTTAATGAGGGGGAAAATGCGTACCAAAGGGTCTGTGATGCACTCCAGCTGCCATTCTGAGTAGCCCAAAATGACTGTTTGAGAGAAGTGAAGAAGATGTTGTCATAGTCCCTGCACAGGGGCAGAATGAGTGAGGGAATGCCCAATCGTGGCTGCTTTGTTTTAACTCATCAGTTGCCTTGGGCTCTACCACATGGAATATGTGAAGTTACCATGAGTATTTATAAAGCACTGAGTGTAGGTGCACAGTCTCCTAACTAAACTGAGAGGACATGATTGTGCAAAGTGACATTTAAGATCTAACCTGCACATTGAAGTACTCTCAGGGCTCGGATGCATTTTGTTATATTTATTAACTATAGGTCCACTCCTGGAACATTTACTCACACAGAATAGTACTAATTCACGCAGAGTCGCCCTCTTGCCATCAACAAGACTACAAACATGAGTAAGAATGGCTTGGTACAAGTAAGGATCAAAGAATCAAGCATTTTGTGGCTTTTGGGGCTATCATTTCATAAATATTTGGGGAGAGATTAAAGAACAAAATAGCTCATGTATTTCTAAACTTCTGAAGCAATATGGAAGTGGTACCACATTGTGCACCTTTTGCTACTATTAACTGTAAGTGCTAGAAGCCTGCAAATCTTTTTGAAAGGAGTATGCAAGAACAAATGTTCAATTCAGCATGATATTTGCTTTAATTGCACAATATTCCATAGTCACTCTATAAACAGAAACAGACATTGTTCACAGCATTCATTTTTTGTTTGGTTGCTATAGATTTTTTTTTAAACTAATTAATTGATTAGGGCAACAGTACCAACAGCCAAAGAGACACATCCTACAAAGAAAAATGTACTGCAAGAAAAATACCAATTCTGGTAGAGCCATGGTGCCTAGAGAAAAGCATCAATTAAATTGACAACTTAACCTTAAAAAAATAATCCAGATATTCATTGTTGAAATTTAACAGCAAAACAAAGGGTACATTAATATTCTTCAAGGAAACAAAGAGCATGAGGGCCAGATAACATTCGAATCCACCCACTAAGGGCACACTTGCACGTATCATGTCTACCCTCCAATCATCAGCTTAAATACCTGACAATCAACAAGAGTAAATATCACACATACACATTGAATATGAAAGTGGGCCACAAGCAACACCTGGGAAGTGCAGGCATCCTCCCTCCATTAACACTATTACATACTGTACATGACAATCAAAGAGAGAAAAAAGAAAGATGTAAATAAAAACTAGTCATTCTGAGAACTGTTGCTGTCTTTTAAAAAAAAATGAAAATATTCGTCTGAAAATGATTCACTGTGATTGAAGGCTTTCGCTTACCCCTTTCTGGAGCCCCCCAAATGGGATTGTTGGGAATTTCTGCAGCAGAAAAACAGAAGAGAAAAGGGATTTCTGACTCCTGGTTCAAGGAATACTGGGTCAAATTGCCTCTGTCTGGGCAAGAGTTTAAGGAAAACTTCAGAGGCTTGGATGGTCCCTGGGTCCAATCTGGATGGGTTGAGATCTTACCTCCCCACCCCATCAAGTGACTCCAGAGAAACTCTACATTATTTAACAAACAGGAAAAAAAAATACCAGTAGGAAAGGGAAAGTAAATAAAAGGGACAAATAAGCTTTCATTAAAATCTTAATTAATTTCAACTTCAAAGAAAATTCAGGGAAAACTTGGGACTCTCCTCATCTTGGGTTCACTTGTATCCAGTATTTATTCATTCATTTAAGTTTTGCCTCCTGAACAGTATTCTGTTCACAGGGCCTGATTGAGAAACATTTTATTTTCTGTCCTTTGTCACTTTTATCTTATCCGCCACTCTCATTCAGATTTCTTCTGAGATAAAGAGATTTTAAGTCATTTCCTTCTTTGAATTTCTCAAATCCCAAATAGTTTGCATTTCTTAAATTTCACACTAATGAAGTGGGGATCATCGCTACATTCAAGGATCCTTTCCCAGTTTGGCCACCTATAGTTGATCATTTGCTTGAAAAACAAACACAATGCCGACTAGATAGTCTCATGGCCTCTGCTAGAGAAGGCAGCCAGCTACTTCCCCTCACATCAAAGATGCAGTGGCTGGTGTGTTTACAAATGTCTGACAACAAACATGTAGCTGTTTATCAGAGAGAGTGGTGGGATAGATAGGGGAAAGAAAATCCAAACCTTAAGAGCTGCATACAGTTACCAAAGACTGACAGGAAAACAAGCCTTTGCAATTTACACCTTGATTTCTTGTTGCCAGAAAATCCTGTACATTACTTTAAGAAATAAGAGGTGTTCCCAGAAATCAGCAAAGATGCTTCTTTTCCAGTTCTTATATTGCTAGCTTTATACTTGTCTAATACCATTTATATTGGGAGTAAAAGGCTGGGTATGACATAAGTTTAAATAATAGTGTTTTCTAGTTAAGGATATGAAAACCCAGAAAAAGCTGGAATCAAGACCTCTGACTCATAGTACTAACTCCTATATTTTCAAAATGTTGCCAACAAATACAGTTGGGAAATTATGTAGTTAAAATCCCAAACAATATTTTATGGAACTATGGGAAAATATTTTTCTCTGGCAGTTTTGGTTGTGGCACATGTTGTGGGAACTCAGGAGGCATTTGAAAGTTGGCTGCTATCAGAAAATTACATAACGTATAGTATGAAAAAATAGCAATAAAAGCTATTTGTCAATACAATTATATATTTTTAACATGACAGTACTTTGTTTCTACTGGAGCCAGCATGCATTTTAGAAATTGCTAAAGGGCACAGAAACTTTAAAATGTTTTGCTGCATCCAAAATTTTAGCAACTCTCAAAATTCTATTCCAGATTAAGTTCTGGACTCTAGTTCTACAATACACACTTTAAAATTAATCTATTTTCATCCGGCAGCATTGGATATATGCTTATTACACAAACATACACATTACATATATGTGTCTATACACATACATTAATTTTATGACTAGCTACCTACTTCTACTGGATTTTGGTCAAATGTAACTTGCTTTTGAGTGCTGCATTTAGAATAATTTTCCAGGAGATTCAACTGTTTTACTCAAGCAAGCTTTACAGCTGAAGGAGACACAAAATACAGGCAGTCTTTTTTTGTTGAATTAATTTGATTTTTGTCTTTTGTGCTGCCAGCTATCAAGACTGTCAAATAAACCAGCTTTGATTCATAAATAATAGTTCCATTATATCTACTGTGCCACTGGTCAGAGTACCTGAAATTTTAATTCACTTGTTCAGCTAAATTTCATCCTCAGTTCATGGCCATAAAATTCTCTATTGACAAACTTTCAAACCAACTTTGACTCTGAGGTATCTAGTCAACATTTTTCTTCTGTGTGGATATTAGTTTATTGAATAAGTGGCATCTGTTTTCCTCCACATCACTAGTGGAGTAGGTATTTCCTTTTGACAGCTTTCCACGATTTATGGGTTTGCATGCTCCGAAGAAAAATAGTACTAAGCAAAAAATTCCAATTCATTACCTCTTAGTACTTAATTAAGTTCATACACATTGCACACTATAGGTGAACCCTGAAATGACTATGACAGCTACTGAACAGCAAGTTATATTATCTTTGGAAGACAAAGAGACTTTTGATTATCTTGACCTCATTTTTTCCATCCATAATATTAATAAAATTTCCTTCTGTTTTGTTCACTCTAACTGTCTAACAGATGTACCAAGCCAGTCTGAAACCAAGAGCATATTCTTGGCTATTTCCTCTTATCTGTGCATTTAGGTACCAAATGGTTACAAATTGTGAAGTCAAGCAATGGCCACTATCAGCTTACTTCACACAGCTGCAGGTGAATTATGTGGTACAGGCTCCTCCTAATAATGGATAAGTTTTGGAAATTATAACAGTCTGACAAAAGCAAAAAGCAGTGTATCTGGCTACTAAAAGATACAGAAATAAAGAGCCTGTGTTTTACCTGTCAGGGTTCTGCGTACACACATGCATCTGTAAGAGGATCCGCTGGGTGAAAGTCTTAAAGCATTGCCCACATTTCCAAAGATGCCAGTCACTGAACTCAGAATTTAGTTGGCTCGTTGAAGTTGGGCTTGCAAGAACTCGTTGGTTTTTGACATTGATTTGGTTAAATCCTGACTCGATGGGTCCAGACTTATCCAGAAGGGAAAAATTTCTGCTACATGGAGTCTGTGGAAATACTATGGATCGCTGTGGAGTGGCAGGGGGTAGTTTGCTACTTTTATTAAATGGCTGTAGGGTGTCTTGTCTGGACATGGCCTCCATTACAGTCGATGGGACATTCACTGGGAGAAAACAAAAAGAAGTAAATAAGATCTGCTTTACTGTTTCTTAAAACTAATACAATTTGGGTAGAAAACCCAAAATATTCAAAATCAATTTTCTGCTAACTCCATTCAAACACTTTAACGTTATAATACATATTAAAAGGTCTGAAATGAGAATGCACTCTGAATGGGGAAGTTGGTTCTGACATGAAGGAAGGCATTTGAGGAAAGAGCTGAGAATTTGAAAAGGTCCAGAGAAGAGTGACAAGAGTGTTTAGAAGTATGATACAATAGGATTCACAACTAAGAGAAAATTCTGCTGGTCTTACACTATATCAAATCTCTCTGTGTTGCAAAAACCAGACAATTACTAGATAAATTACACACACAGACAGAGATGGTTCAAAACCCTTCCTCTTCAATCCCCAAAACACAGACCCCTGACACTTGAGTTAAAGCAGAATCCTAGTTGTTACAACTGTAGTTCCTTTATCCTATAAATGGGTAGTCAATATTACACCCACATTTATACACATAATACAAAGCCAGTGTCTTCGTTGTGTCTGCTTGCATGATTAAGGCTGGTAGGATTTAGTGTATCCTGACACATTGCAAAATATATACCTAAATATCTTTGTATTTCAGTTCCCCACTGATAAAATTGGATTACTAATACATCCCTACCTCACAAAGGTGTTGAAAAGCTAGATTAATTATGGTTTGTGAGGCGCACACATATTTTGATGAAGAGCACAATTATTTAATACACAAGAAAATAAAATTCTGCATTAATGTAACATTTGGATGTTGTGCAGTAAATGAGACATGGGGAATCACACATGATCAGTGCATCTACACTGCACCCTTACCTCGAAATAAGGTACGCAATTTGCAAAATCGCTTATTTCAAAATTTGGCACTGTCTACACAGCGCCAAATTTCAAAATAAAGTGCTATTCCAAAATGCCTCTCATCCCTCATGGAACGAGTGTTACAGGGATGCTGGAATAGCGCACCCATTATTTTGAAATCTATTTTGAAATAACGGGCATGCTCAAAAGATGTGGAATAGCTATTTCAGGATATTTTTGGTAACCGAAATAGGTCCGCAGCATAGACATAGCCACAGAAGAAATATTTGAAATCTGCCTCATTTCTTGAGCACTGTCCATCTTGTGCATTGAATGAGGCAGGGGTTCTGTGGAAAAAATAGTATGTGATTATGTACTGAAAAAGTGTACTGTAATTCACAATGTCACATGGATGTCTTAAATTCTGGTGTTTCATAGCTTTTGAATGCTTGGATTTGCAACCATACTATTCTTTCAAGATAGCAGTTGAGGATCTCCCTCTCACACACACACACGCACACATATAGATTTACTTTTTGAATATGAGTATATCTTGTTGAGATACAGTACCAGTTTCAAATGATCTGTACAATGAATGACTGTGACTAATGTCTGAATAGTTACTAAAACTAAAACTACTGAAATAAAAAATTCAGTACAAACCCATGTTATTATGGTACTGTAAACTCAAAGTACTTTTATGAGTATCATAAAATAGGCTCTCAGATTGTACAGTGAATAGCATCATAGATAGGCCTAGACACAAATAAACTAAATAACATGGATTATTATATTAGTTTTGATTGATGAAACATTGATAATTTTGTAGAGTTCCACCCAGAAGGATGTGCACTGCAGCACATGTTTTAACACATATACACTAAGGTGTATGTACACATATGCTCTTAGGTGTATGGCACAACATATGCAGAAGAGCCTATCACATGTAAACTTTTCTTTTCATAACATTCCTACAAGTTTTTGGCACACGAGGAAGATTTAATTTTTTTTTAATTGTAAGCTTAAAACCTGCATCAAGAGATTCAAATAATGAAATTAAATAGCAAAGTTAAATTGTCACAGTTCATAGGGGATGAAATTCACCATTGTGCAGAGGACCAGCACAAAGTCTATTATGGTGTTTAGGTTATACATAGGGTTGGTGCTGGCCTACTAACAGAGATGATTATTTTCTCCTCTTGTCAGTCTCCCTAACTTATGGATGAAACTCTTTGGTTTCCCTTGTAGTGAAGCAGTGAGTGACAATATTTAAAGTTTTAACTGTGATGGGGTTTTGTTGTCTGTATCATTTTTAAATGGTTTTGTAAGGTACAACTCATAAAAATGCAAATTATATTTCTGTATTATCCACTGGAGAGGATGATTTTTTTTAGTGCTAAACATTATGGCCAGTAATGTAATGTCTTTAAAACTCCTCTCAAGTGTAACAGATTTGAAAAGTCCAAATGAATAAGGATGTTTATTTTTGATAGTTTAATCCCTGGCATCTTGCTGTTTTATTGCTGCCTGGTTCAGATGCTAAGAGACACAACTTCATCTCAGTTTAGCTCTTATAATATCCAAGTATTTGTAAAGTATATAGTTGATTATGTGCTGGCGGCGACGGTGTCATTTTAACCTAATCAAGGTCATTCTGACTTTTATTACTGGCTTCATCCACCACACAGACACTTGTGACTATCAGAATGGAAGAGAGTCCCCTGATTCAAGCTGAAAGAAGGGAGTCCAACACACACACACACACACACACACCCACACCCAATCCTATGAGATGCTGAGCACAGAAGACAAGTACACATAGCACCTTGCATAACTGTGTCTGTGATATAAATTATAGGCTTTACACAAAAATTCATAGTGAGCCAAAATGGCACTAGAGAGGAATGACTGGAGATGGGAATAGTTGTGACAGGATGGGGGGTTTCATCATCATATCAGGTGATTTGCAATTAGCCTTTATATAAAGGAATTAGCATTTTCTCTCACCACTAGGACTCCAGCTCTGTAAACAGTCAGCTTAGGCCGCCATCAATACACCCCATAGTAATATAATGAAGCAGCATTGAGATCACATTATGTTATCTTTTTGGCAAGAAATAAAATTCTATGATAGAACTGTCAACTAGAGAGAGGGTTGGGGAAATAAATTAAGAATAAACTGGCAATAAATCCCTAATAAGGAGTGATTTCAACATTGCTATGCCATGGCGGATGCCTGAAATTTAGGTCTTGTCCTGCCCACTTGTCAGTATGTAAGCTTTATTCATATAAGTTGTTCCACTGAAGTTGTATATTTTAAGGGTTTTCAGAATCATTTAAGGGTTTTCAGACTCCAGGCCTTTTTCTGTAATCATCAAGCTTACCTTAAATAAATATCCAAGGTTCACTTCATACTTCTTAAGAAACACAAGGAACAAAACTGAGATATTAACTGTGAAATATGAATTGTGGACATAGAGTTAGAAATAAAATACTTACAGTTTTCATCCTGTGCAATACACTGTAAAGGGATTCCGAAGAAAGATGTGTAGCTGTCATTGTACCACACCAGCAGTTCAGTGCCTCTGGGGATATCTATACAGGCCCTGTAGAATATATTTGACCTATTCATAACAAACAGAAAAATAGCCCAGTTTAGAAACATGTTGTGCTCCTTTTACCATGTGCTCTATTCTGATGGAATTTCATGGTTTTGGAAGAATTTCTGCAAGTTATCCCTAAAGAATAGCTCATTGATTAAGTAAACCTGAATCCATCTCATCAATGTAGAACTCCAATAAGTGCTTGTAACACAGGATAACAAACAGCTTAAAGCTACTTTGTAATGATGGTAGGAGTACAGGATCTTTCGAAAAAGGGTTTTATTTTCAATAGATTCCCCGTCTAAATGGCGTTTTTTCTTTCTAAAAGCCCCTTTTTGAGGAAAAAAAACCCCCTGCAGCCGCCATTATGCAAATGAAGCACAGGAAATTTAAATCCCGGCTTCATCTGCAATTTCGAAGTGTCTAATTTACATCCCTTTTTCAAGAAAAGGGATGTAGTTTAGACATACCCTTGGTGAAAATGACTCGAGTAATTCCAATGAAGTTAGAGTTACACAAATGTAAAAGACTGTGAGATCAGAATACAGCATCTAGAAGAGGAGCTAAAAATCCCTTGGGTTTGTTGAAGCTTTTTGCTTAAGCCTAGAACAGTAAAATACCCTTATATTAAATGGATTGAAATTCAATACATACAAGAAGAGCATTCCACTCTGCCTGAACAATTACACACTAAAATGATATAGGCAAGGTACCAAGAAATGACCATTTTAAAAAACAGCTTGCATAAGACAGAAAAATATCTAGAGACTTTTTTAAAAAGTTAGACCTTAACTGGTTTTCTCAGTGAAGAACTGCTAGAAATATTAGCCTGAAGTTCAAGATAAAAGTGTTTAGACTTGGTAGGCCTTAAATTTAGCCTTTCTGTAAAGAATTTGCCATAGCTGTGCAATTTATTCCTTGTATAACACTGCAGACATAAGGAGAATCCTTCACCACATTTTTCATGGCAGTGAGATATGCACTTGTCAACATATTTTGTCACCGCAAAGTGGCTCTTGGCAACAGGATCATAAAGATCAATAAAAAAGTGCAGATTCTCAATATTTTACTAGCAGCTGCAAAAATTTCATTTATCTTGTTATTTTCCTCGCTTACTGCCACCCTGTCTCAGGAGGGCACTGCTAGCTAAGCAGAATGTTTTTCCCAACATTCTATGAATATCTGACAAAAACTCTTGCCTTCGTGTCTCTGTCCTGCTCTCTTACTCTGCTCCTCTCTCTCTCCCTCCCAAAACTGTACATGTTATTAATTCTTTCCACTGCTACATAAAAATCAAAATTGGAGCCATACTATAAATCACCAGCATCTCCTAACTTGAGAAAAATCGAGTGTACTTTGTACTTCACCCTTGTAACATTTCATCTCTCAGTTTGGCTTCCCTTAACATAAACACAGCAGCCCAGCAAATGAACGTGCTAAAACCAAATGACACACTCTGCCGCTGAAAGAGCTGAACTGTTTTTGAGCAATGGGTGGTCTGTGAAGCTTGGAATATGCCGAAAAAAAAATGTGTAAGTGTACACCGTTCCTTACAAGCATACGGAGCTTCCAAAACTTGCAGAAATCTCTGCATGCTGAAGCACATCAAAGGGATTTTTCCCTTTTCGGATAATATTTCCTTTGCTGACATGTATTTAGTATTGTGGTTGGATGACTCATAAAGATAGCTTCATGGCGTCCCAACGCAGTTGAAGCAGAACACATGCCAACAAACATTATTGTCAGCCTCAAAATAAAAACAAAACGTTCAGCTAAGGGTCAATCAATCAAGAGCGCTTTGAAGAAAATTCCATTTAGATATTACAAATCATAACAGAATGAATTTAAACCAGCTGACTTTCTGTGAGGAGGACGTCCATGTACAATAAAAATTAGACCAGTTTTTCAGTGTCCAACTTTTCTATTTTCTTACACTTGGATTCAGTCACTAGTGATGGATGCCAGTTTTTTAAATTGTGTTTTTGTAGTTCATTTTACAAAGATCTGAAGTAATCAAAAACAGATCAACAGAGGGAACTCTAAGTAAAAGCTCCATCATGAAAGTAGAGTTGTAAAATGTACTTAATATTGACAGATGTGTAACGACTTTCTCATGCCCATATTTCATTTAAGTTTTTCATCTATATGTATATATACACACACACATACTCTACACCTACTTTCCATACACAAACATAGTTGTCGCAGTGGTTCAGAATGTGTGTGGACTACCAACCAAAAGTACTCTTTGCAAACACAATCTTAGTTTAAACAGATAATTTAAAAATGAACCACCAGAATTATAACTAATATATAAATATTTAATACTATAATAAAAGTTTTCAATATGATAAAGCATTGTCATATAGACTTCTTTGAATTGTTACTTTATTTTGACAAGGAGCCAGAAACAAAGTTGAAAAATGCTATTGGGCCATTTGATCATTGTTAAAATGGCTCCCTAGAAGAAAATAATCAAACTGGGTGTATTTTTCATTTTTGTTTGCATTCACATTTATTAAAATATTTAAAATATTAAAAATAAGTTTAAGAACGGTCATTAAAAAACCCAAAATAAATAGCCAACAGCAGGAGTGTTCAGCTTAGTTCCCAAACATTCTTTGATGTACTTGCTAGCATTTAATAAAGCCAAACAGTTCCTCCTGATTCTGAAGGGGAAAGATTTGTTATGGCTGAATTCATATATTCATATAATCATATATGTACATTTCTAGGGTTTTTTTTGGGGGGGGGGGCGCAGAGGTTGTAGAGGAAGAAATGGAAGCCATTTGTTTACATATTCTTTTTCACATTCTCTCTCTCTTTTTTTTAAACCTCCACTAGCTATTAACATCTTTGGCATAGGCCAGGAGACCATCTTGGCTGCCAGGTTCATTTAGAAGAGGCATATTTGGGTCATAAATGGCCCCAAACAGTCGTCATTGTTCAAATTCTGCTGTTTTCTATTTAAATGAGGCCATCTCCTTATCCTTCTCCCCTAACATAACGATCTATTATTAGGGGTACAGGACAAAGCCACCAGGCAAACTACTTTTTCCAGAGCAGTCTACTAAGACTACTCAAAGGATGTGCAGATTGCTTTGTACAATGTGATCTGCATGCATGTTCCTCGTTTAATGTAACAAGAGTTTAAATCATCAGGAACATCAGTGAGATCAGAATCAACCATGCAGCATGTGCTCTAAATGATGTTCCCTTCCCCACAGTTTTTGACAACCAAACATAAGAGCCTTTAAATCCATACGCTAGTTTGTACTGCACAAAATGAAGCCATTCAAGAAGGCCCAATAATTGTTTGTGACCTGGTGATAATTACACTTCTGACTTTTCATTTCAAGTATTTTTTCTTGTGGCAAATAAATCAAGGCATACTATACCTGTACTGAACTACTGTTAGGTTCTGCTCCCCACAGTGCCTTGCACATCGGATATACCTCATCCAACTTGACTTACTGGGTTCCCCGCCATCAATAAAGTGCTGTAGTGTCCCATCTTGATCATATATCTGAAGAAGAGGTCAGAAGGCCAAGTAGTTAGAAAGAATCATCAGCAATCATTTTCACTGCTTTGCCAGTGTCTCTGTGTGCCTGTTCCAGAAATTTATTGCCAGGAAATGTGTCACTGTTTATTGATGTCCTTCAAAATACAAATGGAATAGCAGAGAAATATTTTTGGTGATGCAAGTTTATCATGTTTTTCTTATCAAGCCAATCTTTTTTATATTAAACATATTTGTGGTGTCTCAAAGATGTGACCATATTTCCCAAAGAATATTTAACCTATTTTTGACAGGCCAGCCTTAAATAATGAACTGCCAGATAAACAAGAAAATCTGGATGCAAAGGCTTCTTTGAAATGGCTGGAACAGCTGAGCAAGGGTGAGTAATCCCTAAACAAGGATCACTTCTTTCACATTTCAGATGCAGCAAAAGCTTACTTCAGGATAGATGGGCACAGAGGATAATACAGAATATACTGAATAATTGGGGAGTTCTAAGATTCAAAATATTAAAATTAATGGAAATGGAAACTGAACGAGTAATTTTAAAAAAAATCCCCCTGAAGAGCCCTTTAAAAATGCAACTTGTGAGGTAGCAAATGAGAAACCAGTCTTGAAGGATCTATGTTGTTTTAAATGTGACATCTCTGCAAAGGACAGGAAAACCAATCTGAAGTTTAGAAAAAAAAAAGAATCTCTCTGCCCCCTTCTTACTGGGTTCTTCTAGAACCAAACATCAAAACTCTTGGGAGGCTTGATAATATTAGGTTTGCTTTTAGTTCGCTGTTATTTTTCATATACAGCTGCACTCATGAGTTCTGCCTGGGATTGGAACCAGAAGACCTAAACTAAAGTGACGCAGCCAGTTCACACAGCCTTTCTAATCAAATTTTGCATATCACGTGGATAGTTTCATTAAGTTTCAGATCAACACTCAAAAAGTTGGGTGCTTATCCAAACCAAAGCTGAGCTCCAGACCTATTGAGATTGCCCACTTACTAATTCTTGTCCTTTTAAGAGCACTTTGTTTCATGACATCATTGCAGAAAAACATCTAAGCCTACTAAAAATAATCTGCCTTTTTAAAAATTAGTTCAGCTAATAAAACAGGGGAAACACATATATTAAACTGAATTGAAGATTTTAAAAGAAAGAACATTATCAATTCCATAAACTCAATTTTATGTTGGGAGGATTGATCCAGAAATTATATTAAATAAATCCAAATAAATATGTCTCAATCATCATTAAAAAAACCTTTTACTCATACACATATTAAATGCACCAAACAGGGCCAGCCTAGCAGTAGCAAAGCACCCTACCATGTGAGAGATAGGGCCTTGTTTCTTTGCTTCTGGTTGGGAAAGGCTGGGAGTTTCTCAGAGGCAATGTAATCACAGGGGCTAGGTATACACTAGGGGACAAAGTCGAACTAAGATATGAAACTCCAGCTATGTGAATAGTGTAGCGGGAGTCAATATGCCTTAGTCTGAATTTCCATGGCATCCCTACTGCAGGACTTCTCTTATTCTTCATGACCCGGTGGAGTGCCAGTATCAACAGGGGCATGATCAATAGTTGATTTAGCGGGTCTAGTAAGAATCGAACACTGGGAGATCAATCTCTGCAGTGTTGCTCTCCTGGTAAGTGGAGACAAAGTTTAGGAGACGATGAAGGGGAAAGTGAGTCTTCTATAGTAACCCCTGTAAGTTATTCATGAATGGCTTTAACATCCTGAAGATGGAACTATGCCTGATGTTTCTTGACTGGAGGGTCAGCTAACCCAAGAGCTAAGAATTACTGGAATAATTAGGTGAACATAGCAGGGATCCTTGGGGCTTTAAGGGTGTCTTCTTGGAAAAAAGACCTATGTGTAAAAAGGACAAGTAAACGTTCATGATGGCTTTCATTTGTTGTTTTTTCCAAGTATGGTACCTAGTTATTAATAAACATAAACATGAACTGACATCCTTTTTCATATAAATACATGTTAATTTATTGTGCAAATATAGGCAAATACACTACAACGAATAGAACATATGTAATGGAGAGGGAAAATTTGTACAGAAAATATGCCCACAAAGAGAGTGAGAGAAGGAAAAGTTAATGACTAACAGTATTTGGCTGGAACTATCTTGGCAAAATCTGTCTAAACAGTTTTTTACACAATGTTTATTATTTATTTACTAAAAGCATTTATATGGTACCTGGCATAGCAATAGGGCTTACAATGAGGCAAAAAATCCCATTCATAGAGCTAATATCCTCCTTCATGCCATGAATTCTAAAAGATAGAGATGAAAGGATGAGACCAGCAGACCAGGTGAGAGGGGAAATGGACCCAGCACTTATAGATAAATTGTAATAAATTGCATTTCCTGCACACCTTTGACTGCTTTATCTGTTCACTTATCCATACCTTCTGGGATTACTTTTAATAGAGTCCAGAAGAAGCTGCCATGGTGAAAATATTCTGTCCTTAAGTCTTAAGTATTCTTTCCTTAATTCCATCTAGAGAACCCAACTGCCTCTCTCAGGAGTGGAATCCAACCAATTCATTGTCTCCTTTCTCCTTTGTTAGTTTTACATTAACATTTCCTCTCTTTAGTTAGTTATAATTTATTATAAGTAGTACACTGGTACAATTCAGATATAGACAAGAGGTTACTGTATGCAAGTTATTTATATGGTATGACTTTTGTTCCTTTTTTACTTATCTCTATGCAATAGGATATTGATATTTTCCAGATAATAAGATTATATACTCACATTTGAGTGCGAAACTGTATGATGATTTTGCAATTATATTCCCTTAGTTTCAGAATATTAGATGTCCCAGCTTTTTTGTCCAGAGCCCAGATATAGGTCAAAGTGAGTACCAGAAAACAATGGAGATATATGAAAGGCAGATGACCAACTTCTTTCCAGTAACGCCATCAATACTGCCACATAAACTGGATGTGTTCAGAGCAGGACATAATAGAGACCATAGCTAGGTAGTTGGTATGCTGAGACTGCTGCTTCTCATCCCTCATATAATTGTTTCATCCACCCTGTTCGTTTTTCTCCATTTGTCTTTTATTATATGCTAATGTTGTCAACTTTTTCAGGGCAGGTTTTGTCTTTTAATTGCATGTATATACACCCTATGCAAGAGGGTCCTGATCTGTGATTGCAGCCTTTGAGGCCTATCATAATACAATAATCAGTAATGATTAAAATAATAAAATAATAGTCTTTGCAAACCAGATAATATAGCATATAAGTGATCCTTGACAAAGCAATGAAAAACGGTTACTAAACAAAACAAAAAGCTACAGTATCCAAGCAGTTGAATATGTTTCAGAATATGCAGGGGCATATGCATGAATTTAAACGTAATTGCTTTTGGGGGAGCACGTTAAACACACACATATTATACACATTAAACCATATTAGCCGACACAAGTATGTTATATGCATAGAAATAAAAAAGCATTAGACTCACCATTTCAACAATAATACATGCATCATGGAGCCATCTGAAAAAAAAGGTTACCGATCTTTTGTAACTGTTGTTCTTCGAGTAGGAATGTAAAATCCCAGTTAATCAGTTAACAGTTAAACCTTAGATTTAACCAGTTAACTGATTAAGTAGGATCCTGTTTCTGGCCCTCCCCCGCTGCTTGGGGCTCCCAGCTCTTTTTGCCGGCCCCAGCAGTCCCAAGTGAGGGGGGGGAGGGGTTCTGCTCCCGGCTCCCCTGTGCAGGGGTCCAGCACCTGACACCCACAGGGCTACTCCTGGTGCCAGTTAACCAGTTACCTGTTCACATCCCTATCTTCAAGATGTGCTGCTCATGTCCTCTCTATTCTAGGGGTGCAAATACCCATGTGCGTGGTCATCGGTGCTTTGGCCTTAGCAATAGGCAACCTAGCCCTAATGAGTAGCCGTCCATCATAGCAGGCTACAAGATTATCATAATCAAGACCATCTCCCAGGACAGGGTAGCTCTGCAGGGTGTGCTGACTGAACCACGCCCTTGCTTTACATGCATGTCAGTTTAGTGATACCAGTAGGGAAAAAACTACCAGGATGGAAATGGGCAGAATCTCGCAACCCTGTCCATGGGCAATGGTAAACAAAATGTCTCATGGGCCACACAGAACCCTATTGGTCCGCATACTGCTCATGGGCTTCAGGCTACCCACAACTGCCCTATGCCCTGTCAGTTTTTTCTTGACAACTACTATCAAAGTGCTCTGGTAGAGGACAGGAGAGCAGATAATGGATTGGATATGAGCGACACATCTCAAAGAGCAACAGTTATGAAAGGCAGATAACCATTTTTCCTTCTTTCAGTGCTTGCTCATGTCTATTCCATTCTAGTTGACTCACAAACAGAATCCCTAGAGGCGGGCTCAGCATTCATAGACTTGCAGAATAGAGCACTACTCTGCTGAAGCCAGCATCATTTTTAGCTTACTGGGCCAGTGCACACTGCGAAGGGAATGTGTAGATGGTAGGCCAGGTTGTGACCTGACAGATTTCTTGGATCAGCTCTTGGGCAATGAAGGCTGCCAAGGACGCCTGCACCCTAGTCAAGAGAGCCATCACTATGGGCAATGGGGGTACTTTCGCTAACTCATAACTGTAGCAGATGCAGACCCTGGGCAACCTTTCATCCTGTCTGCAATTACAATGAACAACTGCATCAACGTACAGAATGACTTTACTCTAGCTATGTAGATGGCCAGTGCCTGTCTGATGTCCAGGGTATGCGATCTGCATTCTTCATCCACCATGTGAGACTTTGGACAAAGGACTGGCAAGTATAACATCTTGACCTGTGTGGAACTGGGAGATGACCTTGAGCAGAATGGCCAGCTTAGCTCCAATGCATCCAAGACCAGGGTATAGCCCTGAGCCACTATGTCTATGACCCAGTGACCTGATCTAACCCCGACTAGGCCAAACAGTAAGGGAAAAGACAGTCAAGGAAGGGTGGAAAGGATCTGGGCAAAATGAGTGCTTCTAGCCCCCTTGGTGCTTTGCTCAGCCAGGCTGCACAGGAGAATGGGATGACAAAGGTCAGCAGCAGCTAAATTCATTGTCCCATTTCCTCTCAGGGCCTTGGACAAGGCTGCCAGTGCCAAGGTGGTGGAGGAGTCTGGAATGGCTACCTTGGCACCCGAGGAGTGCGTATCCCCAGAGAGCAAAGAGTCATCCACATCTCCTTGAGGCCTGTGTCTCATCTGGTTGGAGAAAAGGCCAACACCATCAAATGGGAGATCCTGACTAGATGCCTGCATCTCCTGGGAGAGGTCTGCAATCTGGAGCCAGGAACTGTGCCTCATAACCATTACTGAGATAACCACTCAGGCAGCCAAATCAGCCACATCTAGGACATTTGGAGGGAACACTGAGCCACCGTGGTACCCTCCCCTACAAGGATTGCAAATAGCCTGGGCCACAGAGTCCTTGACCTTGTGAAGGGAGACCCACAAGTTAAAATTAGAGAGGCCCAAGAGGGCCTGGTGGTTTGCCACCCAAAACTTGAGCCTGAATATGCAATAAAATTTGCGACCAAAAAAGTCCAGCCTCTTAGCCTTTATTTTTAGGGTGGAACTGAGGGGGCCATGCTCAGCCCTTTCATTATCTGCAGACACGACCAACTTTCCCAGAGGAGGGTGGCTATATAAATACTCAAACCCTTTTGCAGGGATAAAGTACTTTTTCTCTGCCCTCCGGAACATGGGTGGGGTAGAGGATGGGGTTTGTCAGATGGACATGGTAATGTTCAGGATCCCCTTGTGCACTGGCAGTGCAACATGGACTGGGGTGGATGCCCAAGAGTACATTAAACAATGTGTCCATCTACTCCTCCATCTCCTCTGCCTTGAGGCCCATGTTCAAAGCCACCCTGCTGGGACCCTAACTCACTGAACACCGATCAACTAACTAACAGACATAGAACTATTTACAACTGGGAGCACAAGGCTGAGACAAGAGAAGAAACTGCTCACTGCTTATGAAGAAAGGGTCAGAGATGCTCCGACTGACCACCATGGATGGTAAGAAGGAACAAAGAGCATAGGGCCAGTGGCTCCTGATATACTGTGGCATAAGCAGGGCTCCCCAGGGGGCATCATAGCCGGTCCTCTGGATGCCACTAAGACAAAAATCTCCAACGACCGGACACGTGGTTGCTTGCTCATCTAGAATGGAATCGGCATGAGCAAGCACTCAAAGAAGAATAAATGTGTCCACAAATACTTGGTAAGCTGGGATCACAGAGCTCCTTCAACCCTGGAACCACAGCAGGGAGGGAAGAGAACCTCTCCAGCCAGAGGAGTTCTGTCCCCGCCACCGCAGCCCCCAGGATCCAGAGGAACTGTTGCTCTTTCCCTGATGCAGCCCCAAGGCCAAAGAATCTCTCTCCCCGGCTGGGGCTGAAGGAGCTCTGTGTCCTTGCTTGGCCCACTTTGTGCATGCCCCAAAGAATGTGTGTCACCTATTAAATTTAAATGAGACCTGGCACCTCCCATTTGGATCAGAGCCACCAGCCCAAAACAAGCTGATGTCCTAGGCACTGCCACAAAAATAACAACAATTAAGAGTAATAAAATGAATAACAATATGCCATACAAGACATGGCTAAAGCATTCAGAAAAATTGGAATCTTTTGCACCCTGATGCTACTAACTGTGCCATAACATGGCAGGTACTGGCAAAATATAGCTCCTGTGCTGTTGGATGTACAAGGTCCTGAACAGTCACTGTAAGTGTAATGGCAGGTTAGAATTTCAGTGGAGCATTTCTGCACACAGAGAAGAGAGCAACAGAAAAGCGTTAAATACAACTTCACAGGAGAGACAGTGAGGGGAAAAAATGGTTAGTTCAGTCAAGTTCTTTCCTCTCTATCTATTGCTTAGCTTTGTTCTCTTTCCATGGCTTAATGAAAGTTTGTGTCTTTTGAAAGTCTGCCTGCATTTTATTTTTCCACTTAGCCCAATAAAAAGTATTAGTGCACCACTTAATTGACCTCTTGTTTTCCTTGCTTGCAAAAAGTGGAAAGACTGGCCCTCACAGTGGAATTTTTTTTTTAAGAGAAAGCTTATATGGTTTTGCATTCGCATTCTAAAAGTGACTATTAAAAATTATACTTTTATGTTGGAAGGCATCACAGAGATGGTAAAAACACCAAACTGCAAATTAATTCTTAAATTGGTAGGGGATTTTTTAACTTACTGCAGTTCAATACTGTCTATATTGCTATGACCAGGCCATAGTGCTGCTCAGAGTGCATGTCCCAGCACTTTGGGACAGTGCTCCAGCAGTGATTTAAAGGGCTGGGGGCTCCGGACGCTGCTCACTGGGTCCTATGGTAATTACTCCCTTTACACCTCCCCCGCACCCACTGGCAGGCCTACATATGACACATACAAGGGTCATGGGATTTATAATATTTAGAAAGGATGAGATTTTCACAAGATGTCTCTCAATATTAGATACAGGATGCTGCCTGTAGGAGTTTCTTTAGTAAGGGACCTTCCAATTATGGAATTCTGAGCCTTCCCAAAGGGGCTAAAATACCCAGGACATATTGTAATGCTCATATTTTCATTTAGATTTTTGGAGAAGAGAACTGGGTATAAGAAGGGCTGAGATTTGTGGGTATGCTGTGGTACTCTGACATGATAACACTGATCAGTTATTTGTTTTGGGAAAGTTGCTGTTTGTGTCACTGTATTTTTAAAATTATGTTAACTAGAGTTCTGGATGGGCATTTTTATCCCCTTTTGTGTTAAAACCTTAATCAGTAGATAATAACTAAATAATGATGCTTCAAATGGCAAAAATATTGAGAGAAAAATACAAACCAAAACCCAAGGACACTAGGACAAATATGGAACAAAAAATGTTTACAACTGCTCTAGACGCTTCTCAACATTTTAATATTTTTAGAATTTTAAATAGTCACTATTTATACAAAAATTAGCAATGATCCTAAATTTAGGGATCATGCTAGCTTTCCCAATGGTTTGATCTCTTTGATAACTCAAGCACACTCTTTATTTGAAGAGAATAGGCTATAATTAAGTAAAATAACTAACAATTTGTATGGCAGAGAGTTTTGGAGCCCCATATTGATCCTATTGATTTCAAGGGAGTTGACTTCTAATGTAGTTAAAGTTAAGCACATGCTAAAATGCTTTGATAGATCAGGACTACAGCACCTGGTCTCTGCAATGCAAATTGCTTGAAATCTCTGGACTTAGGCTGCACATAACACGTGAAAAATAATGATTATTCATTTTTGTTAAGTACTTTGAGATATATAAATGGAAATGTGCTATGTGTATTAGTGTATTAGCGTATTAGTTACATCCGTCAGGTGCTGTAACTAAACAGTGTGGTTCAGTGTCTTGTGGTACAGTAGCTTAGCTAGTGCTATGGAATAAAATGCCTTGTATCTGACACTTAATATGTTATTAGTTATTTAGCACTTCTGATCAGTACCCAGAGCAAAAATAAGGTACACCGTGTGTGAGTAGCTAACTCGGTTGCTTAGTAAATATGAATATTTTGACATGAACTTACTGAATGAGGAAGCATCAGTAAAATAATTATAAAATTTAGCCAGTGTTGCTCTCTCCTTTGATTTATTAATCTGGTAGCCCATTTATCCTATTTAGTGAAGATTTGAAAGTCATATCCTTATTCATCTATGCAAAACAAAACATGAAAAAGACCAATGCCAAATCACAAACATCAGAAATTCCCCAAGCAAAAAACTTCATTTAAAATTTTTTTAAATTTGCTAGGTGCTAACAAAGCAATACTTAGATAAAGACATAATATATAAAACACTAGTAGCTACATAATAAATAAGCAAGCACAAAAATATGATTACATCACAGTACAATAACCTTAAATTTGATGCAGAATAAGTATTATTACATCAGTAATATCAAAATACAAACATAAAACTATTTTGAAAAACAATTTAAATTTTTCATGTATAGATGAATTACATCCAGAACTAATTTTACCATACACTGATAATGTTACTTGAGGTTTCTCTTCAGCTATATAAACATTCTTTCCAAGAAATGTCAGTTATAAGTGCTTTTCCAAACATTCAACTCTCTGTTGATAAACGGATTAACTTGATATTTTGCATTTTAAAATATGCCTTTAAAAGTCTATCTAAGGACAGATATATCAAGATAACAAATGTATCTTTTTTTAAAAACAAAGATAATTGATTTTGTGTTAAAGTGGTTGGGTTGTGATGAAATATTCATTCATTAATAGGTGATGATAAAAATAAACACATCACACCTATTTGGATGGTAAGATAGTATAGATGATGTGATAGATTGTCATTGTTGTCACTTAAAGTCAAGTTATCTTTTTATACATATTTTGTTTTGCAAATTTTTATATTACACACACTTTTCTTCTGTAGTCAAAGGTTTCAAAAAAAATTTAGATGCACTTAAAATATCCTTAATTACTATTAGCAGAAAAAGAACCTCCAACTATGTGAGCAGTGAGGAAACATAAGGAGGCCTCTTTGGAAAAAAAAATTAAAATGAAACATTCTTGAATGTTTGTTGGAGATCCTTCCCAGCAGCCTCTGCACATCTTTGAAAATGTAGAGAAATCAATCTTGATATTCAATGATCTATAACTGCCCAGGCTATCCTAAACACTTCTCTATAGTTAGTCATCTCTGGGATGGACTGTACATCATGCAATATCTGCTTAATGTTTCTTCTCTTTTATCTAGCAGGCATCCTCTAGCCATTTTTTAAAAAGAAAACACTTGCCAACTAATATTAAAAGCTATTTGGACTTAATGTATCTCAAAGGATTATAGCATATGAAAATATAAATATGGTTTGGAACTGTCTATGTTAGGTGAAAGGTTTCATCTCTCACTTAGACCCCAATCCAGCAAATGTACACATGTAGTCTCATTGGCCTCAGTGGGACTACTTATGTAAAGGGAAGCATCTGTGTAAGTGCCTGCAGAACAGAGGTCTAATTCTGGAACGCTGATGAGTTCATAAAACTATTGATTTTAAATAAAAGTCTCAACATTCGATTTTGACACTGAAACCTGGAAGTCCCCATTGTAAAAGAGACTTCCACATAACAATTAGGTCTAGTATTACTCAACAATATGGTCCTACATGGTGAAGTTACAGACTTAAAACCAAATCTGTGTGAAATTGGTACTCTATAAACTAGAAGTTCTCCAGCACAGAGATAAGGGCATGAAGGCAATGTAACTTTTAGGGCTGTAATACACGATGTACATCAGTTCACAAAGGCAAATCTCATGAAATGTGCTCTCTCTCACACACGCGTGCACATGCAAATTAAAGATGATGGAGTTCCTACAAAACATTTTATGGCCTCCTCATTGTATGCTTTTGTATCTGCTTAATGGCTCCAGTGATACAATAAAGTAAATGTTGGTGTTTAGTGCATCAGTGGTTCCAATTCAGAGGATTTTGCTTGGTTTCAGTATTTGAAGATCCATATTGTGCCCCATTACTCATTCCTATGGATGCAGTCACAAGGGCATGCTGAGGGCAGCAACAGTTCAGTGAGTTGAAGAAACATCATCACGGACTATGCTGAGGCAGTTTTTCCACCTCTTCTCCACTGTCTCATATACCTGGGACACAGCGCGCAATAATCAAACATTTTGCCAAACTGGGCTGAGCGTGTAAAGAAATTAGCCTCGAACAGCAATGAGCAAAAAAGAAGAATGTTCCAAGAAGGAAGAGATAATGAGGGAAAAAAGAGGGAAACAAATAATCAAAGATGTGAGAGAATCCTAAGAGAAGAACCTGACACGAAGCCCAGCTGGGTGCAACAAAGACTCCAGCAGGTGTGCTCAAGGAGGGCTTCCATATGTGAACTCCTTAATGAAGAAGGCCCAGGCTCTCAGTCCCATTAAGTGCCTGAAATTGCAAACCATTACTCATGTGAATAGTCCCACTGAAATTATTGGTATTATTCATATGAGAAGAAATTGCAATTCCTAAAATGGTACCCTAGGGCAGAGAACAAGGACAACCAAGCTGACCTGTGTTATCTCATTGCTTATGAACACATGGCCATGTCCTTTGGTATGTAACAGTGGATTCTGTCATCCATGACCTTTAATGTCTGTATTCACTTTACCAAACAATCCCAGCATCATCTGTCATTAAAAAAGAAGTCAGCTAATTCTGTAACACCATGTTTTTGCTCATTTGTTTGAGACATTCTTTTAGTTCATGTTCACACAGACAATCCCACTGGGCAAAAAATTAAAGAAGTAAAGATAGTTTAGCACAAGTAACATTTCAGATTAGTGCTTTAGACTAGTGTTTCCCAATCTTTTTGAAACCAGGGACTGGCTTGTTGATTTCCTAATCTGTGTCAAGGAGATTTTAGGGACCAGTGCTGGGCCACAGACTGGTTGTTGAGTAACACTACTTTATAGCCTTGCACTACCTAACAGCTCATATAAGAACAGATGTTAGTAGGTTAAATTATGAGGCATCGAGAGAGGCAGTGTTTTCTGGTGGTTAAAGCAGGGATGCAGGAGTCACAATTCTAGAGTTCTCCTGATTCACTGTGATCTTGGGGAAGTCACTGAGGGCAAAAGGTACTTATAAATAAAAGGCTCTAAACATAGCAAAGCTGCCTTGATTCCACTGTGGAAGTGGGGCAGAGGCCTTGGAAAGACTTTGCAGGAGAGCTGTTTCCCTTACATACCTCAGAGTTTAGCTCTGCCTGTCTTTATGGCAGCAGGGGCTTGGTGACATGGTGAGAGAGCTTCTCAATTGATCTACTACTAGTATTACATTTGCTATGGGCTAGGTTTTAAAAATATGGCTTCACACTGTGCGTGCACAGCTTTGCATGGTCCTATATTATCTTGAGTGATAAAATGGGGGGGGGGGTTGCAAAACCCCAGATCCAACATTTCTCTTATGGCATTTAAGGAGATATTAAAGCACCACTATCTGGAGCATATGGAATGGCTAATGGTTTCTGAAGCTCTGTTAGAGTAAAGAAAACAAGATTTTTTTTTATCCTACTTTGTAGTTAGAGTCTCTTATTCTTTCTTTTATCCATTTCATTATTTGCGATAACTCTCATATCACACAGTGTCTAGAGGCCAGATATACACAGGTGCTTATAGATGCAGATAGGCACCTACTAGAAATTACAAAAGTGCCTCAGCAGATTAAGGGCCAGACTCCCATTGAAATCAGACATGCCAATGAGGGGGAAAGGGACACAGAGGAAATAGGGCAGTTGCCCAGGGCCAGGTGATTCAAAAGGGCCTGGGGCTCGCAGCTGCCACTACTGCTGTAGCAGGAGTGTCCAAAGTCCTAGGCCCTTTAAATTGCCACTGGAGCCCAGCATGGTGTGCTCTGCACAATGTTGAAGGGTTGACTGGGGTTGGCTCACCTTGCTCCATCTGGCCAAGACCCTGCCCCTTTTGGGAGCTCAAAGCCACTCACCCCCATCCTTTGCCCAGAGGCCTGGCAATTCTTCAGGGTAGCTTGGGGTTTCACTCATACTCAATATGAATGTTTAGCCATGGGGACTCCCAGCTAGGGTCTTCAAGTTCCTGCATATAATGCTTTATCTTGATCTGAGCAGCTAAGGGCATGCAGGACTGTAATCTTGGTGGCCAACACCTCCATACTCAAGATGAGAGGGCTCACAAGACACAACATACGCCTCCTTGGACTGCACTTCGGCAGTTTAATGCTTTAAAAATATTCCAAGAAAAAATGAAATTAAAAATAAATAAAAGTAACAATTTATGAAAGCTTATCCTGTAAAATATAGAGATTCTTAAATAAAAGCCCATACTGGAAACAATTTATTTTTTAAGCAACGGTAGGTAGAGAAATACGGTATCATGTTCCACTGAGATCATCAATCCTGAATGAGCTGGTTGTGATCCAGCAGAGAATACGGAAAGTCAGAAAAGGAAAAACAGTCTTGTGTTCAAGGCCCTGCACAAGGACTCAAAAGGTTGGGGTTCAGTTCCGCAATATATGCCACAGAGTTACTTTGTGACCTTAAGTAAGTTACTTAAATTCTCGGTCTTGAATTCCCAACTGTATTAAAAAAAAGAAAAGGGGGGGGGGAGATAGTATTTTCTTCCATCTTTTGTCTTCTCTTTGTAGGTAAGTTCATAAAGGCAGGGACTACCTCTTACTACACATTAGTATAGCACCGATTTCAATGAAGCCATAATCAGAATTGCTTGCAGGCTCTACTACAACAACAACTGTTTAAATGCTTTTTGAAGTCCACCTTTCTAAAAGCTGTTCCTGGTTGTCGTGAGCAAAGGAGTTAATTAAAAAAAAAATACTTAACTTCTTTGTGCAAGTTTTAAATAATGAAGTACATTGTTATTTTTAGTTTTGAATATTTTGGAATGTCTGGAATGCCAAGTTCCCAAGATGATGATTAAAAGGTCAAGTAATAAAATATGTGATAAACTATGCCTGAGATTCCTCATAAAACAAATGAGTAATGTCTGTAAAAACTGTGTTGCTGTAGTTTAATACTGAAAAATATATGTGTTGTATCAATTCTTTACTGTCATTATAGAAAGTAAATCAGCATGGTAATGTTTAATTTGCAGCTAATCTTATGTCAAAGCTGAAGTCAGAATCAGAAAAAACAATTGAAAAGAGTCTATAAGGGTGTTTGTAGTGGACACTTTTTGGACAATGTGAAATGGATTTTTTTTTCTTATTATGGTGCAGTGCAGATATCGGTAAGTATCACATTAAGTTTCTTTAGAAGATAACTGGGGTTTCTGTGAGGATTATAAAGTAGATTAGAACATGTTCAAGTCACAGTCACAGGAGCACTCCAGAGCTGTTAAGCATTTGGCATATCTCACTTATCTCTAAGGGTGGCAGAGGCCATCAATACAAAGAGGACCATCAATCAATCTGGGGTCTTCTTCAGACATCTCCTGTCAGCTGATCAGAGGAAGACTTTGGGGAATCAACTTTCCATTATCAGGATTTGGTCTGTGATCAGAACAAGCCACTGAACCTTTTACTTTTCACTTGGCAAAAACATATACACTGGAAAAAAGTCTTGACAGTTCATTCATTTTGCTCCATACTGGAGCCAGATGATGTTTGACTGGTGGGACCCACCCTCTTTGATGTTGTACTCTTTTGAGAGTGGCCTGCTGTGAAAAAAATTTTATCCTTCCAAATTAAAGAGAAATATTTCTGTGTCCAGCTGTTCACTGTGACATGTTTGCCATTTTTCAGCGTATTGGCTTTGTGCCATTTTGCAGGCTGTGTTTCAAACCTATCTTTTTTCTTCGCCTTCTCTCAGCAACAATATCCACAATGTGTTAGTGTCTCCAACATCTCTATAACATCGATACCAAAAAGGAAAATACAAATAATACTTCATTGCTATGAACTACAATAACAATATTTACATGTTTCCTTTGAAATAAAATTTTAAATTAAAACCAGTATCATGTTCTTACGTGAAATGAAGTATAAAACTCTCAAATATAATCTAGTTATGAAAAATTAACTTCAGTTTATTTCTAATTATAGTAACCAAACCATGAAGTAAAGCCTCTGTAGAATACATTTACAAACTAAATAAGTTTGTATGTTATTAAGACTCGTTTCATCTGTACTGAATCCACATTAAAAAAATGGCATCTGTTCAGCAGGCCTTAGCTCTGTTTAAATTAAGACAAACTTCTCATGAAAGCTTGAATAAACATTTAAGTTTAAGTAATCAAGAAAACCTGTATCTTCTCATATTTATTAAGTGCAACTTTTAGTTATAAAAGCTGCTGTCACAAGTTGTGTATACTCTAAATAAAGGGTGGGCCACATCATCACAATTTTTCCCTCCCCCCCTCTTCTCTTGAGGTGGGTGAAACACAACAGGTTCCAATTTCTCTTCAGGCCAGGCTTCCCTCTTCCCTTTCATTTCCATATTTGCTGACATGAAAAGAGATCAAGGTTTAATAGATTCTGGCATGCTCACCACTGCATAAGCCCAAGTCCTGTAATTTATCTCAGAATATGACTAGCAAATTTGAATAACTGCTCATGTACTCATCACATAAATGTGACATGAAAATTAAAAACAGAGTCAGAGGCACTGTAGGTGAAGAAGGGAGTATCTATTTTGGAAAACTACCCACAGGGCAATATAAATTAACTGTTTCCTTTTTCAGGTACACAAATCCAAGTGTCCTGTTCTCCCCCCCACAAAAAAAGAGCAGGATCAATGCTGTCCTAAAAGATGTGAATAATATGTAATAATATGGCCTGTTCTTTATTTCCAGTATCCATAATTCATGAAAGCAGTGTTTATAACTTTGCAATGGCACAGATATATGAATAAGTGGAAATTGATGGTGCATCTCAGTGTACAACATCACTGGATACCCCATGCTATGACCTGCAGTCAGGCTCTGTTTTTTGTGATTCACTCCCTCTTGTAAACTAAGTAGGTTTAGGCCAAATCAGCATTTGAATGGGAGAAATCCTCAGAATAGAGAGGTGCTGTAGAAAACAGTGCTGGTGCGTCTCTAGGTGGCACTCTTCCCTTATCCTGTAGATACTTGGGGGTGCCAATTTACACACACTATATATATAAAATCTACAAATGGATACATTTGGATTTCTATGTCATAACATTGCATGATGATGATTCAATATCACACTGTAAAGGTACCATGCATGTCATCATGGTTCTTCACCTTTCCTAGCCCTATTTTCCTAGATAAATTTGGACACTTCCTCCCCATAAAGGCCTCTGATTTCCCCTTCCATATCCAACCAAGATTTCCAACCTCTGTTATTTTGCCTTCTGACTTTCCATTTTCTACATCCATCACAAAGTCTTAGCATTTTTCTCCTTTCCTGCCCTCCTCCACTTCATAACAGTTACATCAAAAAACAACTAAGAACATTGCGGCGGGGCAGGGAGGGGAGATGGCTAACTCTAAAGGTTTGTGTTGTCCTGCTTTTTCTTTTAGCTCTACTGCTTTTCGCTTCTTGCCTTTCTTTCTATCAGTTTCCCTCTTGTTTATAGTACTTTTCCTCACTCCCATTTCCTTCACCAATTTCTACATTTTCCCTTTCCATTACATCCTTCTTCTCTGCTCTTTACTCAACTTCCCACTTTTCTCTCCCTCCCACCTCTTTCTCTGGATCCTTTACTTCAGCATAATTCCCCTGTACTCCGTGGAGTTACTCCTGATTTACACATATATAGCTGAGAGCAGAATTGCATCTCTTTTTTGTTCACACCAGCCACCACAACACAACCCTCTTTCTCTGGGTCCTTTTGGCACTAAGGACCACATCTATCTTTCCTTTCTATTCATCTCTCCTTCCCTAAATATCTTAAGATCTTCCCAGTTCTTTCTCTCACCCCAGAACCTTTCCCATTTCACATCACCCTCAATCTCTGACACACCCACAAAACAATAAGTGAGTGGCTAGAAACGGCCCCAAAATCTATTTATAATTATCCTCCCCACCTGTCTCTACTGTGCAACACAATGGGCTAAATCAGTGGTCTCCAACCTTTTTAACCACAAGATCAATTTTTCAATGTAAGTGCAATGTAAGATCTACCTCGAATCCAACTATCCTTGCCCCGCTTCCTTCCTGCCCCTTCTTTGAGGCCCCATCCGTGCTCCCCCTCTTCTCCAAGGTCTCACCCTGCTCATTCCATCCCCCTTCCCCCCAAACCTCATTCACTTTCCCCAGGCTGGGGTAGGAGGTTGGGGTGCAGGCTCTGGTCTTAGGCCAAAGGGTTCAGAGTGTGGGGCTCCAGGCTTATCCCAGGGTGGGGGATTGAGGTCTGGGGGGGCGGGGTTCAGGGTGCAAGCTCTGGAAGGAGGTTGGGTACAAGAGTGGATTCAGGACTGGGGCAGGGATCCAGGATGCAGCCTCTGGCTGGGCACCACTTAACTGAGATGGCTCCCTGGTGGTGGAGCAGTGGGGTTAAGGCAGGCTTACTTCTGCCCTGGCCCTGCACCACTCCTGAAAGCAGCTGGCATGTACAGCAATGGCTCAATGGCACCAGGTGCTGCCCCTCATCTACAGGCACTGAGCCCACAGCTTCTACTGGCCACGGTTGTGTTATTGACCAAGGGGTGCTGCAGGAGCAGTGTTTGCAGGCAAGTACAGCATGTGGAGACCCCTTGCTCCACCTTTCTCGGGGGCTGCAGGGACCTGCCGGCTACTTCCAGGAGCAGCAATTATCACAGGGATAATTACTCCAGCCGGGACACATTAGGCATTTTAGAACTCACTGCTTAAAGAATTAAATGTAAGTGTAAGACAGAAATTAAAATTATAAAATGCACAGACCAGTCAGAAACCCAAAAATAACCCAGTTCAGCAGTAAAAGTAGTAACAACCACCCCCACGTATGTGTTGGGCTGGGAGATGAGAGTGAAGGGCAGTATGTGTTTGTGAGAATGACAGACACACACACAGTGTATGAGAGTGACAGAGATTTGCATTGCCAAGCTCCCTCCATCTCCTTCTCTCTGTGTGGAGATAGGGTACAGAAGTGGGGGGAGGAGGGACACCCGATATCAGCGCCCCCCCCTTTCTCCCTCCCACACTCTGCACAGCAAGCAGGAGGCTCCCAGTGGAGCAGCTCCAAGGCAGAGGGCAGGAGCAGCAGGACAGTGGGTGGAAGGGCAATTGAAATGCCAGCCCTTGATAGCTTCCTGGCCAAACCAGTCAGGATCACCTGTCAGAGGCTCCAAGATCTACTGGTAGATCCCGATCTACTGGTTGGTGACCACTAGGCTAAATTAAGCCCTACCTTAATTCAATAGGAACAAAAGAGGTCAATATAATTATCATTATTAATTAGCTAGTAACTGCCAGTGATGTGCTATAATAGGCATACATAAAAACAGTCCCAATACATAAGTGCTTGCCATCTAAACGGCTAAATGCATTGGGAGATCCAGACAGCATAGTAGTTGAAAATGCAAACTCTCCCCCAACTTAGACACTTTCCCCTTAAATATAGATGATATCTGAAATGCAATTTATTAATGTTGGATAGTCATCTTCCTAATCCTGACAGGAATACCCAGTTTCCACACTCCCAAGAAAGGAGGGTGCAGCATTCCCAGATAGGCAGAGACAACCCCTCACATCCTCAACTCGGTAGAGAAAGAATGAGGAAACCCTGGAACTTGAATGAGGATTGAAGTAAGAAGCTGAGCATACCGCCAGACAGCTTGTTTTCTCTGAGGCCAGTCCCCAAAGAGGCAGATGAACTGCTATGGAAAGAATATGTGTATGCATGTGCATGACGCACTAAAACATGAGTGGGGGAGGGGGCAGCGAGGGAATGGATATTCTCAGGAAAGGGGTTTTGCAAGAGAGATAAACTGGAGAAGCGGAGAAAAACTTATATAAACTCGGGGGTTCATTTACATATTTTGCTTGGGAGACCAAACATTAATACGTATGATCCAGCTAACAAGATGCAATGCAGTTTCTCTTTTACTCCTTTTTATATGCCTCATAAATCAGATACTAGCTCTGAATTTGTGGATGAAACCTTCCCAATCAAATTCATCACCACATTTGGAAAAGGAGCAGGTATTAAGGCATCTATTTGTAAGCAAATGGTTAGCCAGCTACTCAGATATACTTCCAAAAAGTTAGAGTTCCAGCAGAAATCGGCGTATCTGTAATAAGAAGCACCTTCTGGTTCTTACAGGACAGATTTATCATCTCACACAAACATGAATGTCCTAGAACTAACCCTTTTTAATACAGAGTCTTTAAAAAACATTAAATGTTTGTCCTAATGAAGTAATGGTTTCCTAAAGTTTTACTTCTTTTCTGTACTCCCTCCAGTTTTATTTCTTTGTTGAAATATGTCACTTTTTAAATTATTATGTTTTCCTAAGTCTACTACATTCTTTTTCTGACCCATGTTCAGAAAGCACAATTGTCAAGCATTCTGTTTTGAGGGCAAACTGACCTTCATCATATTATGAATAACATATATTTCATATTTTACAGTTATACAAAAAACATTCCTAAGCTTAAATCCTGTTTGCGTGCTAGTATCTTCAATTCACCCCATCCAACAAGAATAAACCAAAAAGCCTAAAAATACCAAGAAAAATCAAGGACAAGATGAGAGGAGAAGATGAAGAAGTATTTCAGTATGAAGGAGATGCTAATATTACAGGAGTCACAGCCAACTTAGATAAGACACTGTTGTGAGACAGCCCACAGCAGCTGTTTCAGTCCCCAAACTGTCATTTTTTAGTGTTAAAAAGTGTCTACTGTCTAAGAAACTGGGAGGACAGGAAGAGAAAAGAAAGACGTCAATGTGCTATGACTTTTGCCTTCACTGACCCATTTTGTCAACGAAATGCTGCAGAATGCCCAGTTGCACAGCCCAGTATTTCATGGGCACATTTTGCTCCTTTTCTTCTCAAAGGTCTGTCATTCCCTAGCAGACTTTATAGAAGGACATGCTCTACTCTGGGCTTCCTGAGGGAGAGATTGACTTTGTCCAGGTTAGTAAATTATCTAATAAGCCCAAGCAGCATCTGGGTAGGTAATTTATTGCACTTACTATAAAACCCTCAGATTCAAAGTGAGTAAAAATGTTAAAAGGGCAGAACAACCTATCAGCATTAATAATGAGGCAAATTCAGAGGCATGCCATAATCTAACACTTAACAGTTGTAGTCTCTTCCATAAAGCCACGTGGCTCAGAGAAAATGACAATATGCCATATGCTAGGGAATTCTCTTCTCCAGTGCCAAACTCTATTTTTCATGTATTCCAAGCACAGAATTGGCATTGATGTCAATGGGAGTTCAGCACAGAGAAGTACAGAATGTGCAGTAGAGATGTAACAAGAATTTCTCCTGTACATCTGATCCTATGATGACTTAAAGAAGTGCAGTTATGTAAATAAAGGCTCACAATACTCCATCAAAGCAATAATTTTTGTTTAAAAGTTAAAAATATTAACCCATAGATCAGAGTGGCAGTCAAAGGAATACTTAGGAACACACATCTCTATCTTTCTCTCTCTCATCCACAGTATCCCAAAAGTTTTGTGAAATCATTATATGAAAATTAAAGTGTCTAAAAGAATTACATTCTTGTTGACATTTATTTCACTCCCATACACAGATTCCTTAAGATGTACTCATTCACTAAATTCCTGCTAAAGTAAATGAGTTGGTGAAAAATTTAGAGAGCTTTACTGCTTTTATGAAAAAAACTATAATTTTAATTAAATCAAATCCAATAGTTGCAAATAAAGTATTAGAAGTCATTTAAGTATGAATTATATGTAAACCTTCCAATAGCGAAATTTAACAACTCATATGATTTTTTTAAACATTAGGACTACTTCTTTGGAAAGACATTTTCAATCCAAAAAGTTATTTCTCCAAAAATGTTTAGAATCAACACCCTATTATCTATTCACAAAGGGCATGATCCTGACCTCATTAAAAAGCAATATGAATTTTAACACTGCCTTTAGCAGGCTCTGAAAGAGGTTCAAGGCCATTATGAATTCAGCAAATATGAGTATGTGAAAATTCATAATGGTTACCAGAGGTGGTAGTCTCTTCAGGTTATGCCAGTTGTATGCTTAGTCCCAATAACTGTGCTGTAAATCTTTTGTGTGTCTGGAGAATAAACTCCAAGTCTGAACATTTTAAAACATTTCATTATCTTAGCAGTGTGGCCTTAGGAATCAGTTTCAATTCTTAGGGAGTGTTTCAATTTTTAAAACATAAGAGGTTATTGTGAAATAATAATAGTATTTAGCATTTACCATTAGAACTTTTCCTTTATTGATCTCAAAACCCTTTACAAAAATTCTCATTTTACAAAGATGAAAACTGAGACTTGGAGAAGTTAAACAGTGAATTAGTGGATGAGTGGAGAGTAGTTCTTGGGCCCCATGATTCCCAATTCAGTGCCCTGTCCACTGGAACTTTGTACATTTCATTGCTAGACAGTCACATAACTTGCTCATAACTTTGCATAGAGATGAGACTAATATCCCAGCCTCATCATGTGCATCATTCATTTACTGCCTACACTCAGTTCTGGGATTTGTATTGATTTAATAATATATCAGAGCAAAAATGTATAGTATGCCAAAGACACTCCAGGGATCTGTCATGATGTAATTATCCACAGGGCTTCTCTTTTTAAAAATTGTCTATTTTCTTCATGCAACAATTATTTCAGTTGTAAGTCTGCAAATTTCCAAAAGGAAAACATGGCAAATATTTGAGTTGCTGTCAGAACTCTAATGTTGCGTAAATACTTTTAAAATATGGTGTTAATATAAAATTATATATATATAAAACTAAAAGAATTTAATATAGGTTTGCTATGGCAATGAGCAGATCACTTTTCCAAACAAAAGAAATGTCATTTTGAACTTCTTCTGACCTTGTTAAAGAAAGAAGACTACAATTGAGAACAAATGTTTTACAAGAAAAATATTGGTGACTCTATAGTTGCAAAACAGAGAATGTTTAAAATATACAGCATTTATTTTAGTAGACATATCAGATGCATTGCACAGGAGAAAGCCATTGATCCAAATTCTACTCTTGCATAGATCTGCCTAAATCCAGACTTGGAGTCCTTGTTGGTTTAAAGGATAATCTAATTTTACACTAGAGTAAAATGATAACAATATTTGTCCCACAGTTGATGACTTCTTTATGATTTCAGACTGTGTAAAATGCAAATTGTTAGTCATTTAGTGGTGAGTCATAGGTAAGGTACAAATATGAATTGATATGATTCCATCCTAAATTTCACCAGTAACAACTCTCAAAGTAATGAGTAACCAGTTAGCTGTCATATCCACAGATATTTTGGAAGAATGTGTTTGATACAAATATTTATTATAATGTTAAAGTTAGATTGTGGCTGCTTCAGTGCCTTTTGGATTAAGCAACATATGAAAGACCCTATTAAAATGGAAAAGTTGTTAAATCATAATGTTAAAAATTGTACTAATTTTTATTAAGCTCCATTTTAACAGCATTAGGTAAATATGTTCTGTAGAAGTCAGCTGTTTGAGTGAGTGTGTGTGTGTGTGTGTGTGTGTGTGTGTGTGTGTGTGTGTTGGTAGAAGTGGTGGTATTTTTTTTAAATATCTTTTATCTTCCAAAATATACTTCTTGCTTTTCTTTACTTTCTCTACTAGTACACAACTGCAACAGTAGTAGTTCTGATAAATCTAAACTGCTGAAAGTTACTTCCCTAAAATGACCTTTCCTATCCAATAATTACTTCAGTGTTGTAAGCTTGAGCGCTAGGAAATGTTTTTTCTCATATCACTCACAAGGATTGTTGTGCTGGGAAAGCTTTCCACACATAGATGCACATTTCAAAATAACAAAAACCTAAAAATATGCCACTCCCACTCTATTTTAATTCAAATCTTGACTGTCCAGGATGCCTCAATCATTCTTTGAAAGCCTTGAGATAATGCATGAGTGACATGAGCATGCCTGGAGACTGACAATAACTGTATACCAGTACGTGTATTACTTAGAATCCTGAGGTTACAAAAGAGGGAGCAGAGTAATATATCTTTAAAGTGTAACTATTTCAAGGTTATCAGATGAAGGAAATGTGAATCCTTATCTAAGATAACCAGATATGTTTGAAGAGACCATGCATGAGATTTTCAAAAGCCTCTTAGTGACCTGAGAGCACAAGTCCCATAGACTTTCAGTGGGACTTGATTTCCTAAATTAGACATTTTGAAAATTCTAAGCTTTATTTACAAAACCTACAAGGAGTACTGGGTTTTCTACATACTAACATAGATACGGATCACAATAAGCACCCTTAAGCAGGGGAAGGCATGGGGGAAATGGAGTAGAAGAGTGGCACCAAACAGAATTATTTGTAATTGTTTACTTAAGTTAAATATTCCAAAAAGTATATTTACCAAAGACTGATATTGGTACCCTTCTCCCAAGCAGCTTTGCATGAGCACACTTGTCTGGAGCCTTCCCTGTGCTCCCATTGGCCAGAATCCAGCTAATGGGAACAGCAGGAGGCTGAGCCTGGGAGCAGCATGGGGCCCAAAGACCAGGAAGTACCCCCCCTTCATTCCCAGACCCTATACCCCTAGCTCCCTCACTTACCCTCTCCCCCCCCCCCCCCGCTGAGACCCTGCAACCCTAGCCCACTCCTGCCCCCTTCCACCAGCCAGACACCCTGGCCCCAGTCCGCTCCTGCCCCCTCCCTCCTGGCCAGACACCATGCCCCCAGCCCGCTCCTGCACCCTACCTCCCACCCACACCTCAGATTCTCAGCCCCACCTCCTGACCAAATCTTACACCCCTATCCCTATCTCACTCACTGACAACCCTGTCCCACATACTGAAACCCTCATTTTTGGCCCCACCCCAGAGCCTAGGGTGCCCACAAATCCACTAACCCTGGAATCCTAGAAGAGTAAATCTGGCCTGATGTCTTGAACCTTGAACCTCAGTCCTGACCCCCGCCCCCCCATGGGGCTAGAGCACCAGGGGAGTGAGGTGTTTCAGTTGGGGGCCACATCACTGAGGGTTGGGAGTTTAGAGGGGCTTTTTTTCCCTTCTCACTTGTGAAGTCCCCGACTGATTTTTCTGTGGGTCCGTGGCCCTGACCCAAAAAAGGATCCCCACCCCTGTCATAAATAAAGACAATGTTGAAACCTTTTGTGTTGGACATAATATTTTACTTTATTTAAAATGAATCCTGGCCAGCAAAGCCCCAATTGGGGCCCATCCTTCAGCTGGCCACAGCATCCTGTCCCCAGCCCTGATCCTGGGGCAGGCCCCTCGGTCTAGCCCCCATCTGGCCACTGAAAAGGCTGGTGGCAGCCCTCCCTCCTGCTGTGGCACAGTTTCAGGAGAGGTCACGATCTGGATGCGGTGGACAGAGGCTGGGTTGGCGAGTGCAGCGAGCAGGAAGCACAGCCCCTAGTAAAGTAAAATATTATATCCAACACAAAAAGATTTGCAAACAAATATTAGACGTGCACACTAGATCTGGAAATACTACATGTACATAAACCTTTGAATACAAATGTCCTCAAATTGAAGGATACTTAGCAATAGATCTATTATTTCTCACACACTGCACCTTTTGATTTCTAAACACAGTCTCTGTAGAGTTCAGGAGCTATTTTGTACTTGTGCTCAGTAGACTTCCAGAGTCAACTTTCTGCTCTCTCAAAGAAACTTTACTTTTGTTCTTTTTGTTTGTTTTAGACTGAGAGTCTGCTCTGTGTAGAAACCAACATGACAAAGACATTAACATAAATGAAAAGCTTAACTAATAAAACTGTATTTTTATTTTTTTAGAGCAATGAAATTCTATATAAAATATGATACATACCAAAGAATGCATTCAGAGATGAGCTCAAGGTGTCATACTCCCATTATTTATAATTTAACAACAAGAAACAATGTGCAAAAAAATATTCAAAATCTGACAAACTCAGAAAAACTAGAAAACGTAATAAAAGGTGATATTAGGCCTGTAGGTCATCCCCTAGTTTACAGCTATTTAAGCACCACCAGAACCATTCTTGGCCATTTCATTGAACAGAGATATTTTGCAACCCTTTCATTTTTCATTCACATGATTCACCCCTAAATTTTGTTTTACATTTTGAGTTCTTTAAGGGTTGATGTAAGTTTGCATAAAACTCAGCATGTTCCACATCAGGTTTGTCCAAGAACCTGTGTGATTCTGGCCTGAGTTTTGGGTTTGGAATGAAATTTAAAATCTCATGAATGTCATCTGATTTCACATTTCATTTTGTTTACCTAAATAATGTGCAATCTAGTTCGCCCACTCACTGTACACCTTTGTAACTGATACCCAGGCACATGGATCAGCATATAGATGGGAATTCTATTAAACTTTTCATCTCTGGGTCAGATGCTTGAATTCAGTCCATATTATTTGGGCCTTGTCCTGTTCAGATTTGAATAAATAGGAATTTTGCCATTGACTATAAAGGATTCAGGATTAGACCTTAAGTGACCAAATGTGTTACCTGATGGCTGTACCTTAGGCCATGTCTGGACTAGAGAAAATCGATGCTGTGGTGGTCGATCATCTGGCATTCAATTTAGATGGTCTAGTAAAGACCTGCTAAATTGAACGCTGACGGTGCCCTTGTTGATGCTGGAACTCCTATTCTTCGTGACCTCCCTTACGACTTGTGAACTGTAGCAGTTCTGACATTGAAAGAGGTGCCCTCAGTGATCGATTTGGCAGGTCTTTATTAGACCCACTAAATCAAACGCCAGAAGATTGACCGCCGCAGTGTCTGTCTTCTCCGTAGTCTAGATATGGTCTAAGAGCGAACGACAAGATGTAGCCACTATCTTCTGAAGCAGTGCTTCCAAATCAAGGCTGTGGCACACTGGAGAGGCAACGTAAAATGGGGACATATTGGGGGGCCGGTGAAAGAAGATCTCAGATTTCATTTAAAACAAAGAAATTAGCCCTTGTCCTTGCTAAAATGGGATTGGAAAGGGAGGACATTAAAATACATCTTTTAAATTGATTTTAAACTTGTTCAAGCTATCTTTCTGTAATATAAATAAAAGAAAAGACATCTGTCCTCTCTCCTTTATAGCAGTTCCACAAGTAGTTAGCTCTGGAAGATTGGAACCTAGTGGTACTCCACTATTACTATACAGCCACCACCACCGGGTCTTCTGAAAGTAGATTTCCAAAGCTCACAGTTCTCTTGCAGCATCACCATTACAATCTCTTTGGTTCAGATCTGCAAAGGGACTATTTGTTGTGACATTGAGCATTGAAATGCTGAACTTATATACACTAGAAACAACACAGTGCTCCACAAATTTTGAGTTAGGTGCCTAGTTTCTCTATACAATGAATGGAGTGAGACAGGCACATAGAAAGGTAATCCATAACCATCAATATACTAGACAGCTCTCCACCTAGCCAATAGGAGATGCCAATGAATGTGTGCTCTAAGTCTTGCCCCTCTCACAGAAATAGACACAGGCTGCAGGGAGGCAACTATCTCTGCTAGTAATACAAAACCAGGAACCCCCCTCTGGGAGTCATATGGCTTTAGCACCTGAGTTGCTTTTTGTGAGAATGAGTTAGGCACCTGCTTCATTCTATACAAAACTCTGTGTGTGTGTGTGTGTGTGTGTGTGTGTGTGTGTGTTGCACACACACATATGTACACACAGCCATCTTATTGCTTTTAGTCCCCTCTTTACAGCACTCATTGGGAATGTGGGAGACAATTCAATTCAAGAGAGGGAGAAAAGATTTGAGCAGTAGTCTCCCATCTCACAGGAAACTGCTCTAACCACTGAGCCCAGTTCACATCCTCTCTGCTCCCCATGCAGAGGGGGAATTACACTTGTATCACGCACGGTCCAGGGGAGTGCTTTAGCCATTGGTATTTTGTTTGTGGGTCTCCTTCAATGTTTCTTGTTGAAGCTGTTCCCCTGCGTATAAATAATTAAAAGCTATTGAGCCAAAAAGAGAGAGAGTAGAGGCCAATGGTTAGGGCACCCGGCTGGTGTAGTCGGCAAGAGTAAGTCTCAGGTCTGACACTGGGCTCTCAAAGTACAAAGGATACTACACAGGTATCTGTCAAACACAAGTAGTTTATTTCCTGACAGCTAACAGCTGTGCCCCATAACTGGAAGAACAATATAACAAAGAAGCGGCTTATCTTACATCCCTTCCTGCTAGCCTGGAACCCCAGGTAGGCTGCGGATGAAATGGGAGGTTGTCTCAGCTTCTGAGGTGCCAGTACCCAAAGCCCATCAGTGAGGTTCAAATTGCAGCCTTAAATACAGTTCTCTTGCCTTGTTTTGCAGTTTGGAAATTTCCAGGGGTTACTCATTACGTGCTGATGTAGGGCTTAGCCGTTAGTTATCGATCTGGTTCTGATCTAGTTCTACTTGTTCTTTGGCCTTGTTTACGTGATCAGTACTTTAGGTTAAACAAGATTGTTATGTTCCCGCCCTTATCTACAATTCGTTCTTGCTACAATGGTGTATGTTCCCAAAGACTTGCTTCTGGCTCATCAGATGTAGGGGAATAGGGAAAGAAGGGAAAGAATGCAGGCCTCACCACCCCTAAACTGGCACGTACAAAGTTCTTCCACAATTGACCCCTACAGCTGGGAGACTGGAAACCCAGGGTCCAGTTCCCCTGTTCCAGTGACTAATTATTTATATACTGTAGAACAGCCTTAAGAGGTGGAAAGTCCCAGATCGAAATAGCCTAGAGATCAGTGGTTAGAGCACTCATCTGAGAGAAGGGGGTCCCTTCTTCATATCCTTTCTTCTCCTTAGGCAGAGGAGAAATTGAATCCCTTAACTTAGGTGAGTGCTAAAATCATTGGGCTAAAAGTTAAGAGTGTTACCACCATCTCCTCTGTTCAAACTTTGAACAGGATGAAGTCTGGAAGATGATCTCCAAGCTGGATCAAGCCCTGCGCATGGAGATGCGCAGGTGAACACCTAGTTCATGGATTGCTTGGGGGCTTCAGCAGGAAATAGATGTCCAGATACTTTGAGTGAGGCAGCAGTGTGCATGCCTAGAGGCAGAACTTAGGTTCTAGGGAACTATTACAATTAAAATTTAGGCATCTAGTAAATTTAGATGCCTACAGATTTAGACAGGCATTTTGTGGATTATTGAGGAGCCTGAAACAGGGACTGAGGCACCTACATGCCAGAAGTAGGCACCTAAGCCTGGTGTTTAGGTTTCTAAGTACCTTTTGTCCCAGTGATATCAGGACCTGTGCTATTTCATCTTCAACAGAACAGCAGATGTCCAAGGACTCAAGGCGCAACAGTCAGTGTTTTATATCTGACTCCACCCATCCTCCTTGCCTCCCATTTTCTTCAACCCCAAATTACTGATCCTTAAACTCTCCCTTCATTCTCACTTCTCCTGGACCTCCCTTCTTCTGCTATTTGCACATGCTCTTCTCCTTCCTCATGTCTGTGACCGCATATCCAAGTCCTCTTCCAAATAAATAAACTCACATATAAAACTGAATTTCACCAAAGTAGGAAGAAAGAAAAGCTTAGATATCTCCGTAATTTTACATACATGACACACCTGAGTAGCTATACAATTGTAGTTGTTCCCTTTGCACTCCCTTACCTTATCTCACCTGTTTAAAATTCTTTATATTTAGATTGAGCCAGAGAACAGATGTTTCTTATTTCTTTCAAAGGCACTTGACATATTAGGTGCTGAAATAAAAAATCCTAAATAATTACAGTGTGGAATGGGAACATATTCCTCCCTGTTATCCATCTGCTGAGCTCTCAACCCAGTAATTTATATTGGGTACTTCCATAAGTATTTGGCTGAAAAGGGAATGTTGGGAAAATACTCTAGATCCTACAGAATGTGTATTTGGGTCCAATCCTGCCAGTTACACTATCAACTGATACTAATCTGATTTGAGAGATGAATTTACAAATCTCATTGTTTGCAGTAGAATTTACACAGGTGTATCTATAAGCAGAATTGGGCCCATAGAAGTTAAATTTATAATTCCGTCTATTACACATTATTTTTGCTCCATTTTTTGTAACAATGTTCAAAGAAACACTTGGTTTTGAGTTGGAATATTTATAACAAAGTAAATAACCCTAAAGTTTTGGATGTTGCATCAACTGATTTATTAAAAAGGGGGTTGTTAATAAGTGACAAGGCAGAATGTAAAGTTCTTTGTGGCACAGAATAAACCACACAAGTAGTTAAATCAATGCCTTTCTGTTTAATTTTACTATCTGTTTTTCTGTCGGAGCTGCCAATTCTCTAACATATTAGAGAAGAAGTGGGAAAGTCTTTTTGATTGATAACAATCACAGATTTTAGTGTCAGATCAGTAGAATATTTCTAAATAAGAATTTGTATGTTGCTGTTGCACTCTTAGTTGAATAATTATTCCACAAAAAAATTTAAATGTTCCTTTTTTAACTGCTTTGACAAGAACACCATAACAGTTCACATCACCCTTGACCTGCAGAGTGTACATCATCTTGTCAACATATAAACAAACACATGATGGGTTGTATTTTAATAGATTCTATAAATATCACAATCCAATTTATCAAGAGGTTCACCTAAGTGACAGCTATAGGGTTGCTGGATACTAGCTGTAATGTTCATTCACACTGTTGTAGCAATGGGGTTGTTGCTATGAAATGTAACAAGCTACTGTTGCTCTAAATTTCTTATTCCCTTGGAGTTCTGACTCAATTTCAAGTGCAAAAGATCATAGGTTACAAGCTGTATATGCCATAAAATCATGAAGATCACAGACTTCTGGGTGGAAACTACATAGCTGACTTTTATAATAAATCCCTCTTCCCCAACCCTTCATTATCAACCAATCCCGTTGTGACGGGGTGAGGTCACAGAAGACCCCTTGGGGGTGCCTCCTGGAGTGCTGACATGGCCACTGCCTCTCACTTTCCCATTCTCTGGGGCTGGATCTAGACTGTATCCCTTTGCTGCGAAAGGGATGCAAATCAAGCACTTTGGAAGTGCAAATGAGCCCAGGATTTAAATATGGGGAATACAGGAGTACATGGAGGAGGAATACAGAAGCTGCCGAAAAAGCTCCCCGCTGTCGGCAGAGCCGCGGCTACACTTTACTTTCACTATGGACACTGAGCCTGATCGGCACAGCATCGGAACATAAGCATGCAAATGAAGCCCGGGATATTTAAATCCCAGGCTCATTTGAACTTCTGAAGTGCTTGATTTGCATCCCTCTCTCTTGGCAGAGGGATGCAGTCTAGATGTAGCCTGGGACTCCTCACCACCCAGTCCTGCTGGGCCAGCTCCCTGGTCTCTCCTAGCCAAGGCCCCGAGCTGAGATCCCTGCCCCAGCCAAGAAGCAGTACAGACACTGAGAACTTCTTCATGTCTGAGAAGAGTGCAGTTTAGGGCCCAGCTTCCTGGGATACCACTCCCCAAATGGGATCAAACCCCATAGAATTATTTAGCTGAGCTCCCTTTATCAATGAAAGGCAGAATGTACACACTGGTTGCCCCTCCAGGTAACAATTATTTACACTGGGTTTGATAGAAAATAAAAGTGATTTTATTAAGTAGAAGCACTAGGATTCAAGTGGTAATAAGTGAGAACAGGCAGAGCAAAGAAGATTACAACTCAAAAGAAACAAAACCACTTAGCTAATTCTACACTGAAACCTCAGTACAAACTTTTTCAAACTTACCCTAAAACCTCTTTTCCAGCTGCCCCTCCAAACCAGGAGTATCCCCCACCCTGGGGGTCTTCAGTGCCTTCCTTCAAGCGAGCCCAGCCAAAAGACCAAGGCCCCTACTTTCCTATTCTTTTTTAAGGAATTGAGGCCACTCCCTACCAACCACTGCTCAGACTTAAGGACAAAAGAGATTGTTTAACAGTTGCTCATCAAGACATCGAGGGTAACACCCTCCATGTCTCTCATTCACACATTTGAAACCCACAAAGTATTCCCCACTCCATATGTCTTATTTTTACACTAAAAAATGATACATACATCAAAGTAAAATAAACAGAACCAGCAGATCATGACATGAAGATTGATAGGTTACATGACATAATTTGCTCAAAGCACCTTTGAAAGTTATGTATATTCATGTCCATAAGTCCATTTCATAAAGCGTGGGGCAGGGTCTGTCACACCTGTAACAGAATCTCTGTCAGAAGAGAGGGCTGAAAGAGATATTCAAGCACAGAAACACCCATTTGGGAAGTTGAACAGAACTTAATTGAAATATGGCTGAAACAGTCACTTATAGTAACACTAGCAAACTTACCCGCCACCAGTCCTGGCTCTCAGTGTTTTGTGCTGTTAGTTAGCTCTAATTTACCCCTAAAAGTTTTATACAAGCCCAATAAGAAGAGGGGGTATGTCTACACTAGCTCGTTAATTCGAGCTAGGTAGGCAAATCAGGGAACCGGGGTTGCAAATGAAGCCCGGGATTCCATGAGGAGTAACAGTTAATCCGAACCAAGGACTTAGTTCGGAATAACTTTAAACTGCCGCGTGTAGCCGCTGGCAGTTCGTTCGGACTAAGGGGGATTTAAAAATGGCGGCCGGACGAGAACATGCAAATAAAGCCCGGGATATTTAAATCCCGGGCTTCATTTGCAACCCCGGTTCCCTGATTTGCCTACCTAGCTCGAATTAACGAGCTAGTGTAGACATACCCTGGAAGTGTTAGTAATGCTGTTTGACAATACTGACCTCCCGTGGATTGACAAATTCTCTGGTTCGGCCCTGATCAGGTCCCAAGGGTGCCAGACTAGAAAGATTCAACCTTTACTATTCTCCTAATCTGTCAGTAATAGAAGGAAGATGTAACCAGTTGGCTGCAGAAACATAAAGTAACCTTGAAGGGCAGGGACAGAACTGAATCAACCTGTAATATCTCATTGGGTCATCTGTGGGGGCTGAATCCAGAAGTCAGAATACAGACCTCTATTACTTAAACCAAAGACTTAATCCATCAGCTGGTAGCAGCACAAGGCTAATATCCTCTATTTGGACCAGCCACTAGAAGGAGACAAACTTGTCACTGTTGCAGCACTAGTCATTTACCCATAGATTTGTCCAGGCTCTTAAACATGCTGGGGAAAGAAGTAGGAAAAGACAACTGCAAAAAATCACAAACCCAATTGGAAGATCCCTCTTTAAAATACAAAGCTTCCTAAAGACTGGGAGCAAATATAAAGTAATATGATGAGAAATCCTTAAACTGCAAGCTACATGCTTTCAAATGGATACATTAAAAGGAACTGTCTGAAATTTTTCAAACAAAATAATCAGAAAAAAGTTATTGGTAAATGAAAGATGTTGATAATTATTTCAGCAATTATTTCAATACAAATGTATCTTTTTAGGAAAATAAAACATGAAAAATGCTTCCACTTTGCATCTAGTGAAATGGAAAGACCCTAGAATTTTCATTTTTTTCATGATTTTTTAACTTTTTTTTCAACTAGGTCTATAAATAAATAATACTTTAAACAATTTATCATTAGAATGCGAAGTACTTTATAAAGGTAGGTACCATTATCCCCATTTTACAGATGGAGAAACTGAGATATGGTTCACATAAAAAGTGGCAAAGCCAGAAACACAACTCAGGTGTCTGGATGTTTTGTCTGGTGCCCTATTCCCTGGATCCGAAATGAGGAATTAGTAATAAACTGATAGATCATATTTTTAAATTAAAGAACTCTAAAATGTCAATTTTATTTTCTTGGAATTGGAAGGAATATGTATCCATTTTAGCAAAGGAGGACACAGCAAAGTATCCACTGACCACAATACTGAATAATGTAGTCTAACAATTGTTAACAGTCAGCTCAACATATTTGAGATCACGCAACAAAAGATTCTGTGGGCCTGATTGTGATCAGACAAATGTGGTGACACATCATCACGTAGCCTGAGAAATAAAGAATGATTCTGGCATATATAGAGGCCGATTTTTTCCAAATACAGGTCTGAGGTGATTCCAAGCTTGTGTTCTAAGCCAGGTTTAGGCTGGGCAAACCTGCTCCTGTTAGCTGCTAAGCACCTCATGGGAGCTTCTCAGCACCTTTCCCTCCCACTGACATCAAAGGGCATAACTGTGAGGGCTCAGAACCATGCAAAGACACTAAGGTGAAGCATCTTGCAGGATCAGGACCTATCTTTGTACTATTTATATCTTTCATATACACCAGATATGATCCAATTGATCGTAAGTTGGCACCACAATTGATTTTTTTAACAGCAGTGTAGTTATTAGGACTTTTGAAATCAATAATTTGAAACTGTATCCAATTTTCAACATTTTAATTTGTCATATGAGTTTAGCAAACTGTATGGGTGACTTGGTTAAAATACTGGCTTGCGTAGGACTGCCCTTTTCTAGAAAGAATATAAAGACTGCTCAAGAGTTTACAATTATGTCATTTGCTTGTGGTTGGCCTGGCACAAGCTATAAAATCTAACACAGTTACAAGTGATGGTGATATTCAAGTGGCTGTGGCCTGTTTTCCACTTTTATCTGCTGATGCTACTTGGAGACCAATTTTAGTCTTTGCAAAACCCAGTAAAGCATCACTAACATGGCCATAAAACTTTCTCTAGCACTACTACTATTTTTATGTTTTCAAGTTCTCCCCCAATCCTAGAGGGATACTAGCACCTGGTGGTGCCATCCCACATCCCCCTCTCTAGGTGGGCTTGGGGAAAAATGCAGAGAGGAGCCAGTCAAAGACTCTACTAGCTGGTAGGGTCAGAAGCAGCCAAAGCAAAGACTGCTGCACTAGTGGCAGGAGGTAAAATGCAGCCCAACTGGGGCCAGTCCTCTACCCTGAACTCGCTACACCTTACTCTTAGAGTACTAGGACACAGGTGGTGCCTTCTTCCCATGTGGTTTTGGACAAAACTACAGAGAGAAGCCAACCAGAGACTTCAGGATTGCAGATAGGAGCAAAAGCAGTGACCAATGGACAGGGATCTTCCTATAGTTCTGCCTGCACTTTCTCTGCCCTATGCTAATTGGCTGTTTTCTCCAACCTTTGCTCTCCCTCATAATCTCTTCACTTAAATTTCACTCCACACCCACTCTTCTTATCCTCTTCTCTACCCCCCACTACTTCCCTTCCCTTTCTATTGAGCTTATCTCCTTAACTTACTCTAAAATCCCCCCCAAAACCGCTTGCAGCCACCACACTGTTCACTCTGACTGTATGTTATTTCTCTTTCCCTGCTGTACGTCTTTCTTGACTATTTAAACTGTAAACTCTTTGGTTCAGCCAGAGAACATCTCTGTGCAGTGCCTAGCACACTAGAGCTCTGCTCTTAGGTGACCCTTAGGAACTACCATAATGAACATGTCAAATGATTTTTTTCCCCCAAAGTTCAGCTTCCCAACCATGAGAACACTCACAAAATTACTTTTGTAAAACTTTCCAGACTTGAAAATCTAGGTTAACAGCTTCATTGAAGCTTAACTAAAATATCAGAATTGGAAAAATCTAGAGCAGAAAGAGAAGGGAAGTAATCTAGAAATTAGAGGATAAATGGTGATACATTAATAACAATTGTCACTGCTACTGAATTTCTAGAGGCACACCCTCACAACCCATCACTCTGTGTTACATCCACGCAAAAGTGCACAGATGATGGATGATTGGCAATGCAATGCCCATGATTCAACTCAAGTCTTGTTTGGGACAAAGAGGTGAAATCATGAGTAGAACAGAGTGAGAACAGCACTAATCTTCTACACAAGAAGCGAGACTGGAATCTCACTCCCCCCGTTCCTTGCCTCTGCTCAGAATCAATATCCAATTTGCCACTGTTTCCTTCAAGTGGATGGTTCTAGCAGACCACTTCTTTTCTTTTTTCTCTAATTTTCCATATTTCATTTTGCCAGTGACTTCAATGCCCACTTATTCAGGAAGCCTCTACAAATGCACATGCACAAAATCCCATTTGTTCACACAGAACTGGAAGGCAGGCATCTGTCAGGTATTCATGGTGAGCCTATCAAAGAGCTTGCAGGAATGGAAGGTTGTCAGCCAGACTTCTAGTCTCTAACAAGCTATTCCTTATAAATGTAATTACAAGGTCCTTTTTACATCATGTAAATAAACTAAGCTATGTAGCATGATACACGGCCACTTCTCATAAAGAAACAATGGCATTCAAAGTAAATTCCCATTCACAATATTTAACTCTGATAATCTGGAGTTTTACTACAAGACTAATTGTAAGTTTCCATTAATTATTGTCTTTATCATTTAAATGAGGCAAGACAACAACAAAGAGAATAGCATCAAGATATTAATAGCACAATCAGCCCAGCTGGTTTAGTGATCAAGTGACAGCAGCTCTTTATCTGCAAAGGGGAAACAATTCTGGAGAGCTCATCCTGGACTTTGCTTCCCTTTAGGCATGAAGACCCTAGGCCTAGAACTATACCAATGGTTGTCACCAAAAGCAGGGTGCAACCTGTACAATTTATAAATAAAGCGTGTCCCCTTTCAAGTAAAAACATATCCCAGGGTGAGCCCCCTCATTTTAGGATCACCATTTTAGGACTGTACCTTGTTTTAGAGGCCTCACAATGCAGTATTAATGGAAGACAACTAAAACAATAATTGGACAGAATAGTGGTTTGTGACTTCTCCAGTTAAGTTGGCTCTAATTATAAATTATCATGGCAGGGACCTGCCCTAACTTGACTGCTACTCCCCTAAGACAGGTCATTTGAAAGCTAAAAGCAGCAAAGGGGCTGTTTTCCTGAACACGTTCCTATGGCTGGATGCACTATGGAAACAATGTGCTGTACCTTAGAAAGTGGAAGAACACCTCTTGTTGCTCCTTAGCAACTATTCTTGTCATTTCAAAATTGTGATCAATGGACTCCTGAGAGAGACACAGCCAACTATTCCTGGCCAGAAAGACAGCTGATAGAATATAGGGGCCTGGAATTCAGATGAGTAAACTGAAAAAAAGCAGGGAGTGGATGTATGAGATTCAAGAGGGATGAAGTGAGAAGTTAACATATAGAAGAAACATTAGTCCTGAATAAAGGAGCATAGAAGTTATTAAACTAATTCACCATAAATAGTTGCTGTATCCTAAAAAGGATGCAATTTAATTATGGGTTGGTTTAACAAAAGGTGATTGTGGGACATTGTCATCTCTCCCTGTGGTCTTGGGAAACAAGGAAGTCTGCACAAAGGAGGCAAAAATCTTCAAGGGTTACCCCCAAAGTCAGCTGACAAGCAAAGGTAATTTGTGGCATGAAGGACAACACTGTATCACATAAACAAATGGAAAAGAAAAAAGAAAAAACAATGTAGTCTTTGCAGCAAAGGGTGGTTGTAGCTGCTTAGCCTGACTATGAACTACTCTTTGTTGTGATTGGCAGACCCCAAGGTCAAATAGCTACTCTGCCAGAAGTACTGTCAGGCCCACCCAGACCTGGGCACATGGCTTGCACCAAGCCATGCTCCACCTTTGTACAGGGTTAGAGCAACCATTGAGACAGACAGCTACAGGCAGTCTGTGTTCATTAATCTCTCAGTCCCATGTACACACTAAATCCTACAATTCTGGGAGTTACATACCCTTCCTTACTTATTGTTTGCCCAAACAGCTGAACAAATTCACACCCCCTGCAAATACTACGTCTGCCCCCTCAAGTTGTTCCAATATGTCATCTTGTGTGTGGAAACCTCAATGCGATTCTGGCTTCAACCAAACAAACAGGAGAATGCAGTGGCTCGTCATCTAAAAGCAACAACAACATACATTAAGTAATTAAGCACCAATATATCCTGATGGCAAGGACAAACTACTTACCCTTAGCCTGCCCCCAGCATGTAGTTGTAGGGGTAGGAAAACCTTGCTGCAGCAGGTGGAGAGCCCGAATGGACCTTTGTGCCTCCCCCAGGTTAGTCTAAAAAAGGGAGAGGGAGAAGGCAGGGCAACTCCATCATGGCTAATAAGAGGAATCCTTCGTGTATGAGAGGCAATTGAGGGCACAGGCTGACACCGTTCCAAGCCATAATTGCTCAGAAAGGGACAGGAACCCATAGCATCCATTCACAGAAGACTTAGCAAAGACCTAGCCAGACCCCACTGTGGAGCAGGTAGGGTGCCTGTGGATGGGCCAAAGCTTTAAAAGCCTGCTGAATGTTTAAATCACTGTTTATGGATGCGTATGTTTCTGACCAGCACATTTCTAATGCCCTCACCACAGTGCCTGTGCCCTTTAGTGTATCCCTTTCTGAATATGGCTGCAATGTAGTGGCTCTCAACCACTTGTACATACACTGCAGTGTAGCTAGGCTACTTCAAGAATTGTCCAGTAATAAGTATCTGGCAACCCTTTACACACCTCTGCAACAGCCTCCCTTCCCTGAACACGTTGGTGATAAAGTTAAGACCCAGGCTCAATGCTGAGTATTAGCGTTCACCTCCAATTCAATTATGTTTGCCCTAAAACTGCAGTGGAAACTGAGCAGGCTCCACCCCCTTTTCAAAGCATTCTGAAATGCCCAGGGATCTGGAACATACCACGCACACCCTCATGTGTTAGACCTGCAACCAGGGAATGGGAGGCAGCAGCAAAAATACATTAGGAGCCAACACAGAGACGAAAGCTCAATTTTATCATCTAGGATTCTATCCTACAAGGTGCTGAGCACCCCACTGTGGTACTCAGTAATGTGTAGGATTGGAATTTAAGGGAAGGGAGAGAGGAATAGCTTGCTGTCTGAAGGGATAAGGATGTTGTGGGAGTCATGGCTGAAGACTTTGTTTGGTGTACCGATATAGCTTCCCAAAAAGGTTAATACAGTACTAAATAATAAATAGTGGAACATTTTGACCCTGTTTTGACATAACTATTGAATTGTGTATGCATATTCACTCAAAAGTCAACACTCTTTGTCATCTCAAAAGTCTGTACTGCCTGCTACCATTACCTGTCTTGGCAAATGATTTGAGAAGCTGCTTCAATGTTATCTGCTAATTCTGAATTTGGCTTGCAGCAGATTTGGTCAAGATATAAAACAACTATCCCTGTTATGAAAACAGTTCAACAGTATCAAAACCATGTTTAGAGCATTAGCTCTCATTCCCCATACTTTAGAACACAACGGAGATAATAAGTACATGAGTCATTCAGATGGAGGTGACATAATTCAAATTAAATTAACTTCAAATAATAAGTACTTTGAAAAAAAATTAAGGCCTTATGTTTGGTATTCACACTACATTTGTTAAAGATTTCACCACAGTGTGGAGGAAGTTAGACCCAAGCTCAGATATGGATAAAGAGATAGTCTCCTTCAAATTACAGCATTCACTAGTGCCAGATATGTCCAGAATTCTGTGGGTCTTATTATCTGCCCTCCTCCAGTGCATCATCACTATCAGAGGTATAATACTGCATCACTGACTTGCTGATGGTCTCCTAATTTCCATTTTTCTGAAGATATGGGTGTCGGAGTAGTTCCACTGAACAGGTTTTCACAGCTTTAATAGCTAAGTTGCATAGTAGTAACTTCTCTTCTTTAACAAGTGCCAGACTGAGTCGTACAAACACAGACATTCCCTATGGCACAATGAACTGTCCTCCAAGTCTGCCACTGATAATCCAATTTTTCTCATCTGCTGCTTCATTTGTCACAGGTTGCCCTAAAAACCATAATAATCTGTGAGGATAACTCAGAAGGAGAATACATATAGCTGCCATATAGTGTCAATACTTGTGGACAACAGATGGTTAAAAATGTTCACATACAGCTCCAGTATGAGCATAAGGTATTAATCTCACCTAGAGATTATGATCTTGCCATAACAAAAATTGTAATTTAAATCAATCCCTTATTTACATCATCATCCCGAAAGTCAGAACCAGTGTGCCAACTGGTGTGATTTGAGTCATAAACCACCCAGGATATCCTATGCTTACCACAGAAACTATATATTCAAGAATCCAAATTCACCACTGGTGTAAACAGTCACAGCTCCTTTGGCTTCAGTGGAGCTGCAACACTGAGGTCAACACTATATTTTGTCTATTATCCTCATGGACACTGAATTTACCTAAAAGTCTAGGGGACTCCAATTTCACTCCCAACTCAGAACTAATCAAAGGAAGTTTGATAAGTAGCAGGTGACCAGAATTTCTAAATCTTGAAACTCATATGTAACATATACTGGGTATTTCCTAACCTGGCAACAAAGAGGAACAAGCAGTCACCTTGTTTACCTTCCTCTCCTGTCCTCATGCTGATTACAAGAAGACAGACAGGTATACTGTAGAACCAACAGGAGACCAGCAAGTCATCCATACAGATCTTTGTGATGTAAACAAGATTGGGCATCTCCCAGTGGGGGGATGACTTCATCAGCCAGCAACCAACCATGCAAGCAAGAAATGTACCTAAGCCCCAATCATTTACTCCTAAATAATCAAATATGTATATCTGCCACATACCACCTTCTCCCACGGGAGTAATAGAAGGATAGATTCCTGTGGACATAACTGAAGCCAATCTAAAAACAACAGAAATCTCAGGCATATTTAAAAAAAGATGTTTTTGAAAAATAGCAGACTAAAAGACCCCACTTTTAAGATTGCCAGATATAATGGTGACCTAAAAAAGAATATTTGCTACCAAACCATACTGGTCTAAAATTCTTTGTGGCAACACCAACAAACATTAATATTCTAATCTCCCCCAAATGATCTTCTTACATGACTGCAGTGCATTAGATTGGCTGAAAATATTTAACCCTATTTTTATTTATATTACATAAAATACATTTCAGTACTTTCATTAGTTTGCCTTAAAGTTATATGAAAAGAGAGAAAAGATTCTTAATTTGAATAATTAGCATTATTTTATTTCCAATTTCACTACTTTATAATAAATGTGCAGTAAATAGTAGTCTCAAATTTCTTCTGTTGATAATAAAGTTTCCATGATAATTAAGGCCTGATAGACCAACTTAGCTCTGCTTTACAGTACATACCATAACTGAAATTGACTGTTAAGAGACACCCATATATATGCACAAATGCCTGCTATGTGACCATTTTGCCAAATCTGTGTGATAAATATGCAATGTAATATGTACCAGAAACATAAGTGTTATTGGTTTTTACAAAATACCAAAAAGAGGAAAATGTATTTTTATGCAGATGTTTACCTAACTAAACACAATGTATTCTTGTGCAATCACTGAAAATACAGTCTTTTCAAAATAAAATGTTAGCCTTGTGTCAAGCTATAGCATAACCATAATCAGGGTGCTTTTAAGGTAATTTTGTCCTAATCTTATCAAACCAGTGCTGGGTATACAGTGAGGTACAACCTAGAGGTTCTGCAGTGCTTCTCAGAGAAAATGCCGTCTCCTTATCTTGAAAAAATGCTGATTTAAAAACAGTGAATAAAGCACTGCTGTATGGTATTCACTCTGTCCTGAAATTCTGACTAAGGCACCAAAGGGAGTTTTGCTAAAGCAAGAACTGACTAAGGACCGCAGGATTTGACCCTATATGACCACAATTAGCATGCGGTCTGACACAGACTAGTGTGTTGCCAACCAGATTTGAACATAATCTACATTTTTCTAAAGTAACATTCAATAATGTTCTGCATGTTAAGGTAACAGTGTCCCAATATTTTTATCAGACATATTTCTGATTTTTTTTTACACATTCCGAATATGTTATGGGTTTTGTGCTTAATGGTTAAATGCTTAGTGGATTTATTGTATTTGTTCTGCCAAAGGAAAATTTACTTCAAGAGTGTATTCTCATTGAGACGTAATGTCTTTATTATGTCTTCTAGAAATAATTGACCCAAATCAAGTTACTATACAGTATATCTATTGGTTAATTAGAACTTTAAGAAGCAACAAATAAAACACATTATTGACTTTTATATCTTCAATCAAATAAATATTTACAGCTACAATTTGCAAAAATTATTTACCTTTCAATAATGGATCACACAGAGAATATGCACTATAGACTCCAATGAATGTTTAGATCAGCAGCAAACAAATTACGGGTGAAAGGGGAAAAAGCTTTCCTGCTATCATTGCAGCCTATAAATAGCATGCCATCTCATGTGGGTTGCCTTTAAAGATGTGTGATCTTTTAGGTTAGTAGACTTATTTCAATGCATAATTGACCTTGAGATGGAAAACAACCTCATAGTAGAGAGGCATCCTATTTTAGTGAACAATGACTATAGGTATTAGAGGACATGTCTGTTGTCAATGCTCATCGCTGCAACCTGCCTATACCACACTGGGACAATCAATTTTGTAAATGATTGCAATAATCAAGGAAATTGCCTAATTTATAAATCCTTGCATACAGCATTTTAATGGATTCTTACATTTTAATGCTGATGCCTTCAGAGCTAAATGAATTGTTGTCCAAGCTGTCATTACACAAAATGATAAAAACATTCAGTCTTGTAGGTAACCACATCTCATGGATATTCAGACCATCAGGATACAATCACTCATTTGTGACTCCTACGATAGTTTTGCATTACAAAACCACAAGAATAGTGAAAAAGCCACAGTTTCCTTGTGAATGAGTCTTTACTGAAATTGCTGATGAAAGTTCTGGAATTCGTATATGTAAAGCTGACAGGGCAGGAGGGATTGAATCTGCCACCTTAGGGGCTTCCACAGCATGAGCTAAAAGCCAACTAACTGGCTCTCAGCTAAGGCTATAGAGCAGACTGACTTCACTCTCCCTTGTCAGTGGTCTCAGTGCTATGGGTTACATATGAATCACTTAACGCTGAAAATTTTTAAACTTTAATTAATCGCATCCTCAAAATGTCCATAGTTTTCCTTGCAGTGACATTTTGCTCTTCTTTTTTTCCCCCCCTGTAGAGTAACATGCTACCTCATTGCAGTAACTAAGGGCCAGATCTACTGCACAAACTTTCTGATCACGAATCATATAAACACAAGCAATGTTAATACCAAGACTGCACAAATGCAAATGCCAGTACTAGGTGCTTTTATTAACAGGCAATTCTACGAAATCCACCTGAAACTTGCACTGCATACTTAACCTGGTTTCACAAATGTATTTATACCTAGATGGCTATTTTCAGTTAAACCTTGAGCAATTGATTTCAGCCAATAGTGTGCTGTCAGTACTTTACTTACTGCTCAATCTCACTAACCTGACATTTATGGTGTACTGATTGGCCTCTGTCAGTGGTGGAGGTTGTAAATTCACTTTGAAAAGCTTTGTGTTAACAGCCTTCAGCCAGGCACTGAGAAGAGTACGAGCAGGCAGGCTGACAATTGCTCGACCTCCTGCCCTTATTACAGTGAGTAAATCAGGCTTTGAGCCATTAGGCTGGAGCCTAAGGCCTACACAAAAAGGATTGACATGACTAAAGGTCAACCTCTGTCACACATGTGTAACAATTTGGATAATGGAATTCTGTAACTTATCTGAAAAGGGTGGCAAATGCGTAGATGGAAAGTATATGTTATACTGGATTTTTCAGCTTTTATGTTAAGTAGTTATTCAAGAGTTAGTATTTTTTGTCAATAGATATTTGATGTCATGAAATAAGAGGATAAAAAGTATAAAGAAGTGATCAGGATAATTATGTGAAATACTGAACATCTTTTCTATACTGAAAAATTTGTTCTGCATTTAAGTACAATGGATTTTTTAATGGTATCTATCACCAGTATATTATTGGAATCAAATATACAATATATTTTGAGTATCCATACACATTATTAAAGTGCTGCCTTTATTCCTGTTTAATAAAAAGTCAATACAAATAATTCACAGTTAATGGCACCATAAATTAGGAGTGATTTTATGCCTTAGAAACTAGATTTTTCCAGCAATTAAAATTGCTTTTACTAATAAGTGAAAATTATAAAGTACATGTTCAAATTATTCCAGAGTTTCTTTTAATCCATATTACTGTGATGCAATCTCATTTGATCTACATGGAAAACTACTGGGTCAAATGAGGACATGCATTAACTAATATATATTTCATTGTCATATTTTGAGCTCCCAAAACACCATGAAAAAAATCAAGTTATTGCAAGGCCTGTGAATTTATAAAAGATATTTTTGCTGACACAATTCACAATTGAGTGAGATTGTGAATCTCCCTCTCACTCACTCTCTTTGTGAAGTAGTTAGCCCTTTATTTTTAATAACTGTTGACACTGGACATATGCATAACTGGTATGTGCATGACTGTCACCCCAGGGTTTTGCAAAGCTCACATTGTCTTCAATGGGAGCAGGTTTGGTCCCAAGTTAAATTACTGTTTTACTATATGTGTTTTTAGATTTGTGTGCCTAGAGATATAATAGGTGTATCAATCAAATAAATGCATTGCAAACAGAGGTATGAATGACTCTTAAACAGAAAAGGTGTTCCTAATGAGAAACATCAAATGGGCTAAATGTAATTGTTCGAAGGAAACTATGTTAACATAAACTAAGCTTTTATATTTGAAATCAAAGTCATTTCAGATATAGTTTTGTATTTAAACACTTCAGTAAGGAATCTATAAATTAGTAAAGATACTAGAAGAAACGTGATAGTAAATGATCATGAAAAACTTATTGGATCAAGCTGCTTTATAGCAGCTTAGTGCAATTACCTCCTAAGGTGCATAAATTAAATACACTGTGACCCTGAAAGTGATCTTACTGAACTTCTAGCTTGCCGAATTTCTGAACACAATACTAGCAATATTTCCAATACACACAATTTTAATTTATGTATGGTAAAAACAGAGTTTGCCCAAAAAAGAAGATATCTTATGAGGCAAAACAAAAACAGCAACACCAGCTGCTACTCTGCATAATTTAAGACATAATAGAATGTTATTAAGGTTTATTTTGAGAGCAAAATTATTTGAATTTCATGAACATGACATATTTGAAACAGAGCTGACAAGCCCTCTAGATTATCAGATGATGGATTGCTAGGAAACATAATTTTCACTTTAATAGAACTATGGCATGTACATAATTCTATCCCCTAGTGCTTTTTCTGTAACAGGCAAAACTATAGCTTAGAGGGTATGAATGCATATGTATCATTATAACTGTTATGAGTTATTAATTTAAAGATAATGATTCTTTCTATAAATGAAGACATGCAAATGTGTTCAGTACACAGTCTATGGGGCTTCATTATAATGAGATATAATGTATATCTCATTATAGTTTCTTATCTTGTTCCCATTGACATCCATGGCAAAATTCTCATTGATTTCAATGAGAACATCGAAACACATGATACCATACAGAAAGGGCAGGAGAACTTGGCCTTATACTAATACCAATTAATGTTGTCCATCTTGAGGACAAAACAGAACTGCTGTATTTGCATTTTAAAATTATTAATAAATCTCATTTTATGTGTATTTGTATCCACTTCTTTAAATAAAACTAACAGATAACAATAAAAGATAAGATCCACACATAAAAGCAAAACTTTAAACTACATCTAACATTATGACATAAAAATCAAATCACAATGAAATATAATAATTTAGTTGATATACCCTTGAATATGTCAAGAACAATTATTTAACTGATTTTCAGAATAAAAGCAGTAATGAAGGCAAAATGTTACTAGTATAAAGAGGAAAAGGCAAGTATAAGATTCAATCCTTCAATAACGCTATCTCTGAAATTATAGTAAAACTTTGCTTCATCCAAGTGATCAAAATGGTTCTGCTTTAAGTATTGTTGAGGAAAAAATCCATTTATCGTTCAGTTCTTTCTAGGATTTATGGAGTCTGAAAAACTTCAACTACTAAAACTTCTGTATTTTATTCCAACAGAATTTTAAGTGTATCCCTTATGCATTCCTTAAGTCTAGTCCTATTAAATTCTGATGTTAAGCAGAAAGGGGAAACCATGTGCAACTAGATTAATTTATCTCTAGGGAATAAGGACACATTAATAATTGAGATAATGTTTTCATATATGTTAGAATCAAGTGTGCCTTTTCACTTCTTTATTAGAAAACACATTAAGGGAAAATTATCTCATTCTCATCAATAAGACTTAATTGCTGAGAAAGTCTCTGTTTTCTTTGCAATAACATTAGAAGAGGATTGTTCCCATTACTTCAAAATAGAAAAAAAAAAGAATCAGAAAAGTTATCAAGCACTGTTGGAGTAAATGCCTGTATTACCCAAGAGAATGTTTACTTAATACACCCAGTACTGTTTTCCTTTTAAACAAATCAGAGTTTATTGTATCTAGATTAAAGTGGGCCAAAGGGCAAGGGGGGGGGGGCCCTGCGGGTGTGGAGAAGGAAGAGAAACAACCACAACTAAAATGAGCCAAAAATATTACTATCTGAAGATCTGATCTTACTATAGATTATAAAAAAAAATATCTTAGGTAATTGCTAAAGAACTCTATAATTTCCCATGAACACCCATAGGTGTCAAGATGTGAAGTAATGGAATGGTGTTTAATTTATTCTAAAATGCTGTCCATTGAGATATATGGGTTACATGTAAAGCAAACACTGACTGCATTGTGGGAGCACTCATGCAGACAAACCAAAGAATATTTCCATGGTTTGGTACCTTACATCAAATGCAATAATTCTGATGTTTGCCACAACAAACAAAATTAAAAAGCACCAAATCTGTACCTATGTATAATTGTTTTTGGAATAGTTCTTCAGTTTACTTAGCACACACTGAAAACAATGAAGAGCTGTAAATTGAAACAAAAATCCATCAACATAATTATGCAATACCACAAGAAAAAATATTAGAAATCTATTTAGAGTACTGAAGAAAACAAAAGTTACCTCACTAAGATCCATCAGGACTTTAATATTGAATTATACATCTGTAGTCACTTTTACATTTGAATCTGATTTTAAAAGGGAAATGGAAGGGAATTAATTACAGTTACTATTTTATAAAAGGACAAAGGTGATCCTTTAATTTTTACTATCTACTTTTTATTCTGAGATATACTAAAAGTATATAGATTTTTCAACCACATAAGTATTTTTTCATTTATTCACAGAAATCACTCTGTAAAACTGCAATTTCCTCCTGATCTCCTTCCTTTGCTATATTAGTTCTTTAGTAAATATCTATATTTAAAAAATAAAAAGTAACATTTTGAGGGTCAAAATAAACAAAAATTGTCCAAAACTTGGAGGTTTTCTGATTGCTATTTTTTTTCTTCTTGTATTAATAATATGCCTAAATGTACGCCCACTAAAGTCAATAGGAGTTTTATAATTAACTTCAACTGGAGCAGGATCTGGCCCAATATATAAAATAGGTGAAATTCTGACCCCACTGAAATTATTGGCAAAACTCCCACTGACTTCAATCGAGCCAGAATTTCACCCAATGCATTTTGACACATGATGGAGCTAATCTTTCAGTCTTGATGTAAAACTCTCACTGGCCTCAATGCTAGGTTTCGTAAGAACTGTAGAAAAGGGCCTTGAAAATATATATATCTATATATCTATCTATATCTATATCTCTCTCTATATATATAGGTATTGTGGCAGTGCCAAGGAACCAAAGTCATCTATGAAGGTCCTGATAATGCTAGTTGCTGTACAGACATGTACCAAAATAATAGCCCTGACCCAAAGAACTTACAGGTCTGCAGTGAATGAATACAGTCAATATTTGCATGTTTTGAATCCATAATACTAAACATCTAGTAAAAATCCTTATGACAGTTCTAAATAAACTTGGGGTGCGTCTACACAGCAGGGCTTAACTCGAAATAAGCTATGCAAATTCAGCTATATCTGCACAGCACTTATTTCGAAATAGAGCACTCTTCCTCTGACTTCCCTTACTGCTCATACAATGAGGGTTACAGGAGTCAGAGTAAGAAGTCCTCCAGCTTGACAGTATTTCAACATCATGTCAAAATAACTGCCTGCTATGTAGATGCAGACTAAGTTATTTCAAAATAATGCTAGTTATTTTGACATAATGTTGCTGTGTAGATGTACCCTTGGAGACTAATGACATCAATATTCTCATTCTCTTCAATGAGCTTTGGATCAGGTCCTGAAGTAGCAAACTTCCCGAACTTCTCTAGCTCAGCAAGTTAACAATGATGATATTGCTTGTTTAGGTGCAGGGTTGGAACCACTAATTTTACAAATGCTTCCTCCTCTTCTGGACGAAAGGCACAATCCTACCAACTCTCTGCAGATCTCTCTCCCCTTGATTTCAGTGGGAGTTCTTTCCACAAAGGATAGGGTTGCCAGGTCATAAAGGGACCCTGGCAGTTCTGGTCAGCGCCACCAGCTGGACAGTTAAAAGTCTGGTCAGCATTGCAGCATGGCTAAGACCAACTCCCTGCCTGCCTGGCTCCACGCAGCTCTTGGAAGCAGCATCATGTTTCCCCTCTGGCTCCTACACACAAGGACAGGTAGGGGGGTTCCACATGCTGCCCCTGCCACAAGCGCTGGCTCTGCAGCTCCCATTGGCTGAGAGTTGCAGAATTGCCTGGTCATACCTTCACATAGGAACGGGGGGGGGGGGGGAGAGAGACATGCTGCTGCTTCCAGGAGCTGCTTGAGGTAAGTGCCTCCTATAGCCTGCACCCCTGAGTCCCCCCTGCACCCCAACTCCCTGTCCCAGCCCCAATCCCCTTCTCACTCTCTGAACCCTTTGATCCCAGCCCTCTGAAACCTTCAGCTACACGCCCCAGCCCTGAGCTTCCTCCAGCACTCCCAAATCCCTCATCCTAGATCCCATCACAGAGCCCACACCCTCAGCCAGAACCCTCACCCCCTCTCACACCCCAACCCACTGCCTCAGTCCAGAGCCCCCTTCTACACCATGAATTCTTCATTTCTGGTCACACCCCGAGTCCATACCCCAGGCCAGAGCCTTCATCCGCCCACACCTCAGTCCCCTGAGCCAGCCCAGTGAAAATAAGCAAGTGAGTGAGGGTGGGGAGAGAAAGCAACAGAGGGAGGAGGGTTAGAGTGAGCGTGGTAGGGCCTCAGAGGAGGGGTGGGACAAGGTATTTAGTTTTGTGTAAGTAGAAAGTTAGCAACCCTAACGGAGGACGTACAGAATCAGTCCTGAAATCTTCAAGCACAAAACATAAATTTCAAGGGACAAAAATACTACAGAAATTATGTTATGAATTAAGGTGAAATGAGTGGGAAAAAGATAAAGAGCTCAGGATGCCATTCCTCTTTTTATAATAAACATGTAATAGAATAAATACTGGGACATGATGAGGGAGTGGAGAGGATACTTTTGTTAGATGTTTATTGTTAAAGCTCTGCCTAAAATCAGCACACTTTTCTTCTTGTTTTAAAACTAACTTACTAAAATGCAAAACTGCTCAACACAATTGTTTATCATCTGTGTAAAAAAAAATAGAGCTTTCTGGCCAGCACAACACAGAGGCTAGCTTGCAACTTGAAGATCATTAATACAGCTGAATTTTAAATTTCTAAAAACAGGGATTTCTCAAATGGTGCTGTACTGGCAAACCCTGAGTTATAGTGGAATAGTGACTGGGGAAGCCCCTGTAAAGCCAAGTACAATGTAGATTTTATGATTTCTTAAACTGGCCTGGAATCTACAAACAATGTCCATCTGAACTACACCTCAGTTCTAATGCTGAAATGCCTTTACACTGGGTGTCAGCAGCTACTGCCAAACAGCACTGCATTTCTCCTTTCAAGAGGACAGCTACTAAGAAGGAATTGTCAAACAAAAAACTAACCCTGGATTCTGAGCGAGTTTATCTACAATACCACAGGAGATGGCCAAAACTAAGGACAGTAGCTTTAAGTAGTGGTGACTGACCTCATCCTCAACATGGGAGTGTAAAACACGGGAACATTTCCAGGCTACAAAGATGACTGGTCTGAGCACATAATGTGCCATCTCAAACTGAGTTCCCTCCATTCAAATGAAAATGGAGTGACACATATTAGGACCACTCATCTCCTGCTGCTGTCACTTGGATAAAGATGAAAGAAGCTCTGTATGTTGGGAATATGGCCACCTCAGGCCATATCTCCATATTAAAGATAAGACAATGTGCAACAATCTGCCCCTTTTTCATGCAAAGTAGCTGCAGTTTTAAGGTCTCCACTAGTTTGCTGATAGTATCCTCAGTTGGAGAAAGTGTAGGCAAATATATCAGGCTTATATTACCTATTACATACTTAAATCCATTGTGGGTGCTTTGGGATAAGATAAATCTATTCATTATGTACAAAGGAACTAAACTATATGTCCTACATACAATGATACCTGATATAGACTTGAGAAAAATCAAACTTCTATAAGGAATAGAAAGAGGATGACTTACTTCCCAGAGGTGCTGTGTGTTCCTGATGGCTCCCGTTTGAACCTTCTCTGGCAGAAGCACGACTCCCTGGAAAGGTCCAATCCAGGTGCCCTGCTGGATCCTCTGAGCAGCGCAGATGCCATAGGCCAGACCAGGCACAGTGCTCGTACACAGACACACTTCCCGAGGCAGGTCCCTGAGCCAGTCAGGAATCTCAGGTGGAGGTGCTGCAGCTGCAGCACTACTAGTGCCCACTAGGCGGCGCAGAGAGTGAAGTGGCCCGTGCATGGGGCACTCACCATTACGGTTATCAGCACACATGTCACATCCTAGGAGGCAAACAGGAAAAAGAGAAATTAACCCTGTGTCATTGAGACACTACTGTCATCTCCACCACAGACAAGGATACAGAGATTCCTTCACCTTTTTATCCTTTTAAAGATATCCTTTTAAACACACACACACTTTTGCACATTGCTTTACTCCCTTCTCATAACCTTACCAAAGCCCTTAAAAGAGGAATGTAAGAGCCTCATCAGACAGTCTGTAAGAACAGTGCATTCATAGACCTGCCAAGCCTCACTCATTGGGACAGAGTAAGATTAGATTTTTTGATTAACATAAAGACTGTTTTAAACCATCTGCCTCTTATAATGGGGATTTAAGAATATGCTTTAGTGAGTCATTTTATACCTTATTCATGATTTTTTAATCCTTTCCCGCATTCATCTTACTACAGCTCAATTCAGAGGTGTTATTGGAAAGGAAGTTAATTTGATCCTTATTTCTTACAAAAAAATTAGCTCTAGCTCCACAATGCCATGTGCATACATGTATGCTTATTTAATACAAAGAAGTACAGGAAAACTCTCAATGGTGAATTATATCTATGAAATTGTATTCATTTGCTTTCTTACAATCTCATCTGACCTTCCCCAGGCACCACAAGACAGCTTTAAGAACATTGTTTTATTGCACAATAATACATGTTTAAATGTCTATTATAGCAGATGAGGATGATGATAACACCATATTTGGTGTTGTGACCAGTTCCTAACAAAAAGGCCACTGTTAAAATACTGATTACACCAACTACCGCTATTAATGATGGTTCTATATTTTGGGTAAATGTGACTGGTATTTTCTTTTATAAGCAAAGAAATTTTGGAAAAGTGTTTCCATTACACATTTCTACATATGCCACGAATGCTTGACTTCCAGGAAAATGTTTCATGCTCAGGAAATCCATTTCTCTGGAGATACATTGAGTTAATGTAATAATAAATCTATTGAACTATGTTACTGTCCTCGGCACATTTTACATCTTGTAGCATAATTAAAGTTTTTATATGAACCTAGTCCAGAAATACAAACAAAAAGCAATAATTGCACAGTATTCACATAGCAATTCATGGTTCTCCCCCCAATAATTTTACATTAGCCACATGCATTCTTATAAAAATAATGCAAACTATTCACCAGAGGGGCTGGGGTTTAGTGGTCTAACTCACAGATGTGGAATAACTAGACTCCCTGGAACCACAGGTTCAAATCCCAGCAGGACTGATTCAATCCTTCTTCCTTCGAAGGTAGATGAATTGAGTAATTCCATGCCATTTATTATGTTGGAGTCTTTCAGATGAAGCCTTAAGAAAACCCTTCTGTCTCTACTCTGCATGGACATTAAGAGCTACATTTTCAAAACACTACCTCTATTTGTGCATTCACAAATACTTTCACATGCTTTTTATTGCCCATATTTTTGAGTATTATCACCTAGTGTCTATATGTATACCTATCACGTGTAAGTAATAAGCTGAGAAACTTACAAGGGTTACTAAATGGTAAATGTAATTTAGTATGAAATGCCCTTGAACATTTGTTGCTAAAATATCCCAGGGCTCTTCTCCGTGTCCTTAAGCAGATTTCCATATCCCCTACAAATATAGCCTGTGCCCGTTCACTGCTATCCTCCACTAGAGAAGTGACTTCAGTTAAGTGATTCTATATAGAGAGATGTCTATATCACATAACTCTTGTGGAAGAAGCTCATAGAAGAGATGGGATTGCACAGGAAACTCTTTGTTTCATCTCATGAAATTTTTAATTCATCATGCAATCTGAAAGCAAGGTTTGTAGGACCATAAATGGGAGCAAAGGGAATGGTTTTCAAAATATGCAAATGTTCCGAAATCTATGTGGAATCTTGATGTATGCTGCTATGTCTTCCCCAACTATGTTAAGGCCACTCCTTTACCCAAGAAGGTTTGCCAACATGAAGCAGGAACCCACAGGAGTTAGTTCAGACAGTCAGCATTAAAAGGGCAAATTGTTCTCCACATATTTAGCAGTAGATGATGCAACCTAGACATGTGTCCCTGAAATACAGTATTCCCTTCCCTACCCAGCACATTCTTCAGAGTATGTGGTTTGTGCTACTGATGTTTATCTCCCCCCTTCTATGTTGACTACTTCTATGGGTCTATTTGCATACCTTTCATTTCCTCACAGCCAAAATGTGGCCCAGGATTTCTAAAGAACTTTGAGATCCTCTGATGTGAAATGTGCTTTATAAATATAAAAATAGTAGAAAGGGGGGATTATTAGAACATATTTTACTTTAAAATATGAATTAGAACATATTTTACTTCAATCTATTTGTTTATTAAACCTCATTTAAAACCCATATCAAATCTGTGTGTAAGATGAAATATTTATACCTGATTTTCTCAATTAATTTTTAAAATATTTTTATTTTAAAAAGGTACAAGTTAACAAGAAAACATATATTATACAAGAAAATGTTCCATCATATCATACCCATAATTCATTGTCTCCCTTTCTCATACAAAATTGAGAATTTGTTACTTACTAGTCTTGAGAGAGAATAATTATATAGCAAACACTCGCAATAGCAATTCCCAAAATCATATTTAGGTGATAAAGTATAGCAAATCTAGGTTTATATTTTCAAAGCTTATTTGGAAAGTAGAGAAAAATATCACAACATCCTACCTTTCCCAACAGAAGCCTAAGGGTCAAGGAATGATTATTATGGCCTCAAACCTGCAACTCTTACATATCAAAACTTCAGTTGCAGACAATGTGTGTTTGATACATGCAAATATATTAGACAAGGCCCCAAATGGCAAAAAAGACAACTGTCAAATAAGTATTCTTTTTAAAAAAATCTGATTTCTCATCATGCAATCTACAAAGAAAGCATTCTATAGGAAAACCCCAGGATTTAGGAAAAAGATGGCTGATCAAAATCTCAGCACCTTGAACCAGGAATAATTTGTACCCTGTTTGGTGAACTTTTAGATGTGTAATCTTCTTCCAATGTCCTTGTTATTAATGGTCCTCTTGGAAACACATCATCTGCAGGACAACTGCAGTAAATGAAGCCAAAGTTAGCATCTTCTTAACTCTGTTCAGGAAACTCCAGTATCAACTCTCTGTTCCCTACTACCAGGTATACAACATACATTTATTTATTTTTAATGTATATATATCCTCCTCCCCACACACACTTTTTAGACGCTCCCTTGATTTATCCATTGTATTCTGTATTTGACTATAAATGTGGATTAGTGGTATGAAAACAACTTTTTAGCTCTATCTCCAAGAGACAGAGGCTGGGAATTTCATAGAATCATAGAACTGGAAGGAACCTCAAGAAGTCATCCAGTCCCCTGCATTCATAGCTGGACCAAGCACCATCGAGAGCATCCCTGACAGGTGTTTGTCTAACCTGCTCTTAAAAATCTCCCTCGGCCATTTATTCCAGTAGTTAACCACCCTAACGTCATTTTTCCTAATGTCTGATCTAAACCTCCCTTGCTGCAGTTTAAGCTCATTGCTTCTTGTCCTATCATTAGAGGTTAAGGAGAATATTTTTTCTCTTTCCTCGTTGTAACAACCTTTTAAGGACTTGAAACTGTTATCATGTCCCCTTCTCAGTCTTCTCTTTTCCAGACTAAACAAATCCAATTCTTTCAATCTTTCTTCATAGGTCATTTAATCATTTTTGTTGCTTTTCTCTAGATTTTTTTTTTCCAATTTGTCCACATCTTTTCTGAAATGTGGCTCCCAGAACTGAACACAAGATTCCAGCTAAGGCCTAATCATTGAGGAGTAAAGTGAAAGAATTACTTCTTGTGTGTTGCTTACAACACTCCTGCAAATATATCCCAAAATTATGTTTCTCTTCTTCTTTTCTTTTTTTTCCCCAACAGTGTCACATTGTTGATTCATATTTATCTTGTGGTCCACTATGACTCCTAGATCCCTTTCCATGGTACTCCTTCCTAAGTAGTCATTTCCCATTTTGTGCGTGTGCAACTGATTGTTCATACCTAAGTGGAAATGCATTTGTCATTATTGAATTTAATCCTATTTACCTCAGACCATTTCTTCAGTTTGTCCAGATAATTCTGAATTATAATCCTATCCTCCAAAGCACTTATAACCCCTCCCAGACTGGTATCATCTGCAGACTTTTATAAGCTTACTCTCTACGCCATTATCTAAATCATTGATGAAGATATTGAACAGAACAGTCCCCAAACTGATCCCTGCAGAACCCCACTCATTATGGCCTTCCAACATAACTGTGAACCACTAATAACTACTTCCCGGCAACAGATATCCAACCAATTGTGCACCTACCTTATAGTAGCCCCATATATGTTGTATTTCCCTAATGTATTAATAGGAAGAAGTATAAATGGACGCCATGTCACTGTCACTTGGCCCCAGAAGAAGGTTCTCTTTCACCAGCGAGCAAAAGGTGCTGCTGCTCCCTTTTCACTAACTACCTCCAGGAAGCAATAATAGGTGATGTTTGGCATCTGCATGATTTTGATTTCCTGATGTGCTTTTCCTCTTTCATTCCTATTAAGGCTGAAGACTCAAAAGCTGGATATTTCCTGAAACCGGGCTGGCTAGAGAGCCTGGTGTAAAAGAAAAGGGTGTTGACAGTGCATTGTTAGTCTGTCATAAATGCGAAGGAAGACCTTAATCATTCATGCTCTTAATCAAATGCTTAAAAATATGTAATTGCATTCAATTACATTCCAAGCAAATTTCCTAGATTAGAAAAAGTAAAAGCTCTTGAATACATATTTTACCTTGCTTAGGGAACATTGCTATTGTTCTTACCCTTTCCCTTTTTATGCATTTTTTTTCATCTGATCATTCTCAGGATGATTCTCAAGCAACATATTTAAGCCTTTCCTGCTCACTTCATCCATCCAGCCAAAGACAGCCCTAACGAATGATGGAGTCCTTTATCTCAAAGGAGGAAAAAAAATCCTCACTCTCAAGTAATGGGGAAGGGGAGGAGGGGAAAGGAGGAAGTTTAATTTCTAGAACATGAGAACTGCTGATCTGGAGCAGCCTATTGGCCCATCTAAGCCAGAATCGTGGCTCACACAGTAGCCACTTACTGGATATATCAGAGCAATGTGTAAGATAGTCGACATAACAACTGGAAATTGTTTTCCAACACGAAATTTTCTTCTATCCCCCACTTGTAATTGACTTACACCCAGAAGTATGAGGATTCTATTGTACTACTGGAGTTTCCAAACAAAAAAAACTCTTTGTGCAATATGAAGGCAGAAGGGCCTTGCCGGGCTTTCTGTAAATGGTAGGGCAGTCCAAGCGGTACACAGGGGCCGCCACCCAGGATAATAAGTAGGATACGAATGGGCCAGACTCACTTTTTGGCTCTAATGGATCCAAAGGAGCTCTGGTAATGAACACTACATACTTCATCTAAAACTCACTGAAGTCAATGAGAATACTTCCACAGACTTATATAAATTATGGATCAGACCCTAATTCAGGAAGAGTAGCCTGAAGGAAGTGGCAATAGATAATAGATTGAATGGGAATGGCTGAAGCATGAGAGACTACAGTTAAAACGGGGCGTCTCCTGCTAAAATTCAGCATTACCTCCCTGGAAATGCTGGAGCTAACAAATGAGCATGAAGCCAGACTTTTCAGAGAGAGCTCACAATGTCTCAATCACTATCCCCACACTCTGTTGAAGTATAGTAAGGAGGAGTAAGAAGAAGGAAGGAGCAAGAGAAAAAATGTAAATGAACTATTTGTAGAGTTGCTTTCTATGGCTCGTTCTAGGGAGGACTGCAATATTTTTATCATTTATTTTGCCCCATACAAAAACTTCCATTAAAAGAATACACCATAAAGTCTGAAGTATAACTCCATGCATATACAGGAACAACTCTCAGACTCAAGCAAACAAAAGCACTCACAGTTGCACCCAAAAGATACACACACACAACTTCAAAGTGCACTAATTAGAATAACAGCAGCACTGTCCATTTTAAAAGAAAGCTGAATGGATGAGGAAGGTTCTTGACAGTGTCTGTAGAAACCAGCAATAGTATAAACCAACTAACCAGCTGTAACAATAAATGAAAAAAAAATACATTTCATCTCAGCAATAATGTGTTTCAAAGGTGCAGTTATGCTGGATACCTGCAGTTTGTTGGTACTGAAGAAGTTTGGCTTTTGACCTTGTGCTTCATGATTCACTATGAGTCTGCAGGCATCCAATATAATTGCCCATTATTTCAAATGTTATTGCTAACATATAAATATAAATCATATGTACTAAACCTTATCTCTTTGTATAGGCACATAATATACACACCCAGGAGGAAGGATGGTCTTGGTGCTTAAGGACCTAAACTGGGATTTAGGAGAACTGCACTTTGGCTTTCTGACTGCTATAGACTTTTTATGTGACCTTAGGTAAGCCGCTTAATCTCCCCGTGTCTCAGTTTCTTCACTGGTAAACTGGAACTAGTATGTCACTACCTCCTATGGGTATTATCAAGAAGACAACTTCATCACAATGAGTAAAGCGCTTGGAGAGCCTCTCATGAAAACAAAACAAAACAAAAAAGAACATCCAAAACCCCTCATCCCACAGAACATTTTGCCTCCTGTCTGATGGGGGGGGGGGCATGATCTCTTTTCTTTCTCTCTTGTCAAATTTATTTTCCTGTTGCCAGATTGGCTAATTCTCAGCAGAGCTTAACTTAAAATATGCTAGGCAATTGAGCTATGTAAATTTCGTATCTTATTTCAAAATTGGGAGCATCTACACAGCACTTATTTCGAAATAGAGCACTTGTCCTCCAACTCCCCTTACTCCTCATACAATGAGGTTTACAGGAAGCACAGTGAGAAGTCCTCCAGTTTGATGGTATTTCAACATTATTTCAAAATAACTGCCTGCTGTGCAGAAGCAGATTAAGTTATTTTGAAATAACACTAGTTATTTCAAAATAATGTTGCTGTGTAGAAGTACCCTATGGGATTATGTGTCAAATTATCTTATTCATGATTATTAGTATTTGTGTTAAACCAAGTCACTCATCAATATTTATATATGCCCATGAATAGAACCATGTGCAAAAAATGAGACAGCACCAAGACAGGTAAAGTACATTTTTCATGCATTTACAAAGCTAGAATATTTTAAAAAATATTTTGACTTTCCTGCTTCATTACAGGTTACTTTAGCTGAGCCACTAATAGGGGGAAAGGGGACTTGATTGGTCAGTGGTTGGGAAATGAAAGCATTTTTTTACCTTCTCCAGAATCTTCTAAGAGGTCTGATTTTGACCAGGTGGAAATTCTCCCCTTTGAAGCATGTTGGGGGAGGGGGAATTCAAGCCTATTGAGCTTGGATTCACACTGTGGACTGAACAGATTCACACCACTATTCACTCTGGAACAGAAATCACCTGGGGGCAGTTACAGGTCCGTCCCGCCCCCACAGTGTCCCAGAGCGCCCGCACAGGCAATAGCAACAAAGGCAGCAGCAAAGCAGAGACCCGCCTCTGGCTCTCGAGGCTTTGCACGTGGACTCAGGCTTGGCTTCAGCAGAGGTCTCTCCACTCGGGCTAAGTGTAATACGGGAAAGGGGGGCACCGCGCTCTCGCTCCTACTTCCCAGGGCTCCCCCCCCTCCCCCCAGGTGTTTGGGGTTGTCTTCTCCTCAGCAGCGCTACCGCTTTTTATAAGGCGGGTTGAAAGCAAGCCCCGCCCTCCCCGGGGATCTTTCTCCTCAGCGCCGCCCTCTCTCCGGCAGGCGGGCTCGGCGGCAGGTGCCGGCCGACAGACAGAGGCCATGGGCGGATGGTACCATGTCCCCGGGGCGGCCCCATTGCCTCCCGGCCGCCCCGGAAAGTGCACGGCAGCTATGGCTGCCCCCTTTTTAATGGGAACATGGGGGAAACACATCCCACGGGGGCCATCAAGGCGGGAGAGGAAGGTGCCCTCCGCTGCTAGAGGAGAGCTCGCTGGATGCTCTTCAAAAGCACGTGCGCTGGGTTTTTCTCTTTGCACAAGCCCCCAGCACACAACCCCTTCCCCCCCCCCCCCCCCTTCGCTCAAACCGGCAAGAATAAGACCCTCCCTCACTCGCTCTCCCTCTCACCCAGAGCTTGGGAAGAGCTTTGCCCCTACAAGTCTCAGACACAGATCAGGGGGGTGGTTTCCACTGGGTAAATTCTGGGGGGTGAAGCGCTTCGCTATAGGAGCGGGAGGGAGAGCAGAAGGTCACCCCCTCTCCCGCCTCACCGGCTCCTAGAGAGTCGGATGGGCAGGTGACTTCTGTATGCAGAACAGAGCGGGGTGATGGGGGGTTTGCTGGAAACAGAATAAACAGGGTGTTCGGGGCGATGGGGTTTGTGTGTCTGTGTGTGATGGTTTCCGTCTTCCACCGAGTGTATGAAGGAATTAAATCTCCGTGTCAGGTATCAGAAAGCCAGGAGAATATTGTGTGTAGATAAACCTTGCCACCCCCTGCCCCTGAGAGACCCCCATATACAATGTAGAGATGATGAATGGGCTCTGGGAGAGGAGATCGAAGCTCGCTCTGCACTGGCTCCACTCTCTTCAACAAAACTATAGGGCAATTAATTGTGGCTTGTCCCCTCATCCTTCATCTCCTTGTGGCACATATCGATGGAGATTACTGCTGATGGACCATTTTATCACCTTAAATAAACAGTCGCCACCTTCTCTAACCTCAATCTAATATATGGCCGCTATGTGTAAGGGTGCTGGGTAACTAATGATGTAAAATAGCTAACCCATCCGTGTTCCCAGTAATCTGCACAAATGCAAATCTTGCCCACGCTGATGCACTTCCCTGAATGTGAAATACACACTAGCAGCTCCCTGGAAATTGAAGAGCATGAGGCGTACAGACTGCTAGTTCATGTGACCCCTGCGTTTTACACAGCATATTTATTACCGCGGCAGGCTGGCGCTTCACAGTGAAGGTGGAGGACTCAGCCTTTCCATTAGAAAAGCTGCTATCCAAGACCAAGGGACGGTTTGGGGGCAGTTCAGCTTTCTCCCGCACTGAAACTTTGTATTCAAATACCCAGCCCTCATGCATGTATTCCCTCCCATAATTCTGCTCTTTTTAAATGAAGAGCTACTCCGAAAATTGCCCTAAACGCAACATTATCATTGATTTTAACAGAATTCCGCCTACTCCACTGGGAGCAAAGACTGCTGGTTTGGCCCTAATTAGTTTGATTATTGTGATTGTCTAACTGAAAGCAACTGTTTGAGACAACACCCCTACCCCCAGCTACTTAGCTCACAATCCTTGGGAATTTATTTAAAAATACAACACTGATGTTTGAAAATCGAGGCATGTTTGCGGACTAACTTTTTCATATCTATCTTTAATGTCATAACAGTGACAGGATATTGACGACAACAAATAAGCACGATAATATATAGGATAAAGCGCGTAGTTAGTATTAGAGTAATTTTTTACTATTAGTGGGTAAATAATACGCATTTCGAAAAGATGTGTTAACTTTACAAACCAAAATGATCAAAACTGTTATCGCCTTTTTGATCATCCATATTGTATAATTCTCCATCAAATATTTTAAATCAAAGAAATTAGATGTGCACCTCACATTGCAAGAGCGCTAAAATGGTGACACAGCCCAAGACGTGTAAAATTAATTATGACAATTTGCAACTCTGTATGTTTATGTATGTATTTATTAGCCACAATATGCGAGTTATTGAGCTAGTGATGCGTGTCAAATTGGAATTCATCATCCCTATAGATATTTTGTAGATTTGTGCCACAACATTATTAAAGGTGTGGATGAGATTTTATTTGTAAAGTATATACTGAAGAAAAAAAGTTTGAGCCTGTCTCTTGTCTGCAGCGCAATAGAGAGACCCTATTTTCCTAAAGATGTTAATCCAAGCTGTGATTCCTCTAAGGCGAAGAAGGGGTTTATACTTTACTGTTGGGGGAAAGAATGTGTAAAGTACCCTTGGGAGAAGAATTAATGACTACACTGAGTTATACTTTCACAATATAATTAAGAAGATGCCAAACAAAACTAAATCAATAAATATCAGTTGGTAAGGTTCCTTCTACACCTATCCCCGAAAATGTGTACTTCGAAACCTCCGTATATATTAAAGCCCGACCCTACAGTCCCTATTCTTTTATACTAGGCATTTACTTCCGCAGATTGGGCCCTCAATCTGTTGCTATCTTTAGGGGACAGAACTCTAAAAAATCTCTAAGTTCTGTGCTTTCCAGTGACTCTTTGCTAGGCTTGGAACTTCGGTAGGTTTATTTGGAGCTAAAACTCAAATTAAAGTCAATCACCTCTCACGTCATCCACAAGCCACTTTCTTTCCCCTCAGAGAGCCACCTACAGTATGCGGAATTAAGTGGTGAAGCCAGTTGAAAATCAGTTCTACCACAGATCACACAGTGCTATGATTCTGTACATTTTCTTTCACATCGTAAGTTGTATGTACTGATCAGTTTTCTTTCTGAATGTGCATTAAAGAGTGAAGAATATATTATTGTAATATACATATTTGTGTTATCTCAATTTTGTTAACATATTGCCTATCACAAAGCAAACATATCTAAGTCTTCAATTTCTTATAAAAAATGAAAAATTCTATTCCAATGCAAGGGAAAGTTGCCTATCAAACAAGTTAAATGACAATGCGCTTACTGAAGACCTGAAAAATGTAATAATCCTGGCACCATTTCTCCTTTGCTTTCACAGGGCGAAAACTATTCAAGCAGTAGGCAGAACACGACGAACATTTACAAATGTCCTTTGTGATCGATGTATTCTTTATCAAATCCACCTTTAATGCTGTGATTGGGAAGAAACTCTGCAGACTTCACCAGCTACTCTGCAGCGTGCTATTTATTCCACTCCTTAAAAATGTTCCTTCCAAATCACTTTATCTTTCTTTCTCTTTTTAAAACCTTTATCTTGTAGATTTACAGAGCTGCCCTGAGAAGTAAAACATGTATTGTCTGAGTAGTTTGGTTGGCGATTAAAAGTGCATTTCAAATTCCATTAAGTGCATGTAATTTATGAGATCAGGTTTTTCTGCACTGGAGAGTAGAACATTCGCTAAACTCTTTTGGCTACAGAGTAAAACTAAAGCACAAAAGTCGTTGAAAACTAAACTGTTACCCAAAACAAACATTTGCAACGCAAAGAAGGAACTAAACTTGTACCAACTTCCCTAGTATTAATGTAATTTAATTAATTTACAGAGTGCCATTTAATGGTAACTTTCGTAACAAGTCAATCTTTGAAATCATGTAAACAAACCCACATTCTACTTTTGGAAGTGTTTATGGGTTGGTGTGGAGTTTCTGAGTATTTTAATAGCCTATCTAAAAAACCAAAAATTTATAAAGAACCTACTTTGAGAAGTAGTGTTTTGGGAACGATGCAGAAAAAATTCAGACAAAGATATTAAAGCCTTCTACTTTACAGACACTACATCTATGTTATTGTTAATAAACATGATATGCTAATCTATTCAAGCTAATTATTTGCACTTCGAAAAAGTATTAGCACGTTTTAATTAGTATAATCTATTGGCACCACTGAAGGTATATTTAATATTTATGAATGTTGCAAATAGAAAGAGTAATCAACTTCTAAAATGAACAAAGATTGTTCAATAATTTGGGTTTCCCTTCAAAAATAAAAAAAAAATGCGGTTATAACAGGATTAAGTGCCTATCAAATCCCATGTACAAAATCCAGTACAGGACATTTGTACTTTTGAAAACAAACGTGTCATATTAGATTACTATGTCACACTTTTCAACAGAAATAAAAATAAATTATCCAGGTGTGATTGATGTTAACAAGGTCTAAAAGGTAAATAATATTCCAAGGTGAGGTGGGGAGGGCCAGGGGGAGTTCTCCACTGCCCTTCAAATGAAAACTGAAACTTTTCGCCTGCCAAGCTCAATTGAGTAATAGATTTATTGTAAAAGAACTAAGAATAACGCCCTGCAAACTTTGGCTTTTCATATAGGAACCAAATAAGAGAAACAAAAGGAACCAAGAATTGCTGTGTTGCGTATGGGCATTCTGAATTCATTTCCCTAAGTGCTTTCTCAAAAACTTGCTCCCAGAAAACCTTGTTTTGTAAGGGGCGCCTCCCAGAGAAGGGTCCTTGACAGAAAAAGACCCTGCCTCTACCAAGCAATGCGACTAATTGGAATCGGCGGGGAAGAGCAGGGCGTTTGACTCTTGTCAGTGGGAGCCAGCAGGGTGCAGAGCGAGAGGGTGCAGGGTCAGTGATTTCAGGCTGCTCAGGTGTGAGGGAGGGTAGCTGTAGGAAGGGTACATACGGTTGTTGGGGTCACTGGTGTGCTGGTTCAGGGGGATGATCTCCATGCGTTGCTGTCCGTACAGGTAATAGTCCAGCTCCTCCGCTGTACAGCGAAACCTGGGCGCCGCTCGCTCGCTGCACTTGGTGCCCCCGCCGCACAAGTCTTTGCTCTGCAGGGAGGCCGGGACTCCGGAGGGGGGCTCGGAGCTCGGAAGCTGCCCAAAGGCAGGAATCTGGGCCACAGAGATCGAGGTCAGCCCGACGAGGGAAGCGGCGGCGGCGGCGGCGCAAGAGGAGGTGGAAGAGGCTGGGGTGGACGAAGAGGAGGAAGAGGAGGCGGAGGAGAGCGAGGCTGGGCGCTGGCGGAGGCTGTCAGCAGAGGGGTCCGCTCGCTCGGGCGGCGGGAGCTGGGTGAGGGCCGCGCTGCCCTTCAGCTGGCTGCTCTGCGGAAACAGCTGCTGCCAGTGCTGGAGATACGCGGGATCCACCTTCAGGAAAGCAGATCCGCCGGGGTCGCCGGGCTTCAACATCTCTGCCGCCTAGAGAGCAGGGGAGACGGGAGAGACAGGCGTGAGCTCCTGCCCCAAGCCAAGCCCGCACGCAGGCGGGGAGGGGGCCCGGTTTGAAAGACAAGGCCGAATGAAGTGTCCCGCTTTGACTCCTGCGGCGTCCCACCCTTAGCGAGAGAAATCCCAGCCTAGGCTCGCAGGAGCCCCAGCCTGACACACACAACCGGCTCTTCCTACAGCAGGCAGAGAAGGGAACTTTTCCACTGCTACACCAGCCACTAAGTGCTTCTCTGCCAATACACTACAGGACAGACCTCCTGGGCCTGGGGGGGGAGGGGGGTAGTCCTTGCATTTACAGCCCCTCACGCCAAGCGCCTGCAAGGAGAGGGGATATCCCACGGGGGGCACCCCAACGTCAGAGAGACGAGCCAGCCAGCTCGCCAGACCTCTACAAAGCTCCGGGGCGAACTGTGCCCTAACAGAGATCTTTCTCCAGCCCTCTCCCCCCCCCCCCCCCCCGTGCGCTTTTACCACCGACAAACAACCCCAAAGTTCACTTTATGCAGGGGGTGGGCGGCAAACGAGCCCGTGTTTCGAGGGGTGGGTGCACGAGAAAAACAATCGCTCCGCGGCATCCCTGAGCGAACTTGGCACACAGACACAATTGCAGGTCGCGGCATCGGACGAAGGAAAAACCCCAAACAAACAGCGACACAGCCTCCCACCGCTCCCCTGGGTGTAGCCGCCCAGAGCCTGGCATGGCATGGCTCCCCCTTACCTGCGCACTTCTACCGGCCTCGCGCGAGTGTCTGTGCTGAGTGCCCCGGCAGGTCACAGGTCTCACGAGAGGCTTCAAAAGCGGACGATTTTGTTATCCCTGCACAACACGAGCTTCTAGGTAGCGGCTGGAAGGGCCAAACCTGGCGAGAGCCGAGCAGCCGGGCTCCCTCTGCTGTGGCTGTGTATTTCAGGCGCGTCCGGGCTCCTCTCTGGCAGACTCTGCGCTGGACACGTGGGCTTTACGACAGCACAAAATACAAGTGTGTCTGCTGTGTGTGAGAGAGGGAGGGAGAGAGGGAGCGGGAGGTTAACCCTAGGTCTAAATACATAGCCCCGTTTTTGGCAGCCTTCCCCACTTTGTTCCTGATTTCATTCTTACAAGTATCCCCTTTCATTACCTGGGGGAGTAAGGGTTCTTAAAACAGTCTATTGCTATTATCCCATAGATAAGGGAAAGATGGCTAAGAAGGGATTCTGGGGTGTTCAGACTTGCCCTGCTTAGTTTCTAAGGCAGGACTACGGAGTGCAAAGTTACACTTGTTTGCAACGGGTTTGTCAGACAACATCTTGAGCGAGAAAGCGGGACAGCTGGAAGGAACCTGTACAGTAAGCGGTGTTCCTTTCAGTGCAGGTTTACACTAAAACAACTTCAGACAGAAAAACTTTAGACAGATTTAAACTCTCCCCTTGTAGTTCAGTGTGCTCAGGTTGGACTCTCGTAGGTCAGTTTTCTATAAGAGGACACTTTTCATTTGATAGTCTGCAAATGTCTGACCTTTTCACATATTATCCTGCAGATGCTATGGTGTGTTTTGATTCACTTCCTTGTTCCTTTCCTTATTAACTGTTCCCCCTTTTCTGCTTTCCTGATACACCTCTGGTCGCATACGCCTCTTTTTTACATTTCTCACTATCATTTACCTTATCTTCTCCAGGGCTACTTTAATAAGATCAATTTCAGGTACTCCCAAGATAGGTGGAGAAACATGCTGCTTACAGTCTCCTCTCCTTCTGCCTTATTACTCTCCAGATTCCAGAGTTCAGCACGTTCATACTCCCAGAAAATCTACACATACGATAGGGCACGACGCAAACCAATGTTTAGGTAGTCAAGATGTAGCCTGGTGTGCTAAACGTCTACACTTTAACTACACTTTTTTTCCTTCCTCAAAATTCAGGATCACAAGACTGGCTAATTTCCGTGTAATAACTGAGAAATTTCATGCATCAGTATTTCAGATCAAGTATTTTTCAGGCTCTTTTCCACATCGCATGAAAGGAGAGAAAAGAGATATCATTTGTCCCGTAACTTATCCAAAATGTACATTTAATATAAAATGATCCGATCAGAATTCCTATAAAGTGTAACAATGTAATCTATGTTCTATTTCACACTGGCTTTATATACACACCATGTTCTGTCTCAGTATTTAAACAATTAATGACATTTCTTGTCAACTTTCTACTTATTTCTTTCCCACCCGTTCATTCTTGCAGAGCCTGGGAAAGCTGCTGTTTAGGTTTTGTCTGTGTCTATGGCAGGACATTTTAACACAAATTTGAACAGAGCTGGGACAAAAAAATGTTTTGACTGGCGTCATTTTGACAAGGTCATTCGTCATGTGCTATATAGATTGATAACACCTAAGTTAAGGCAAACACAACTAGGGAAAAAACCTGATTTTATGGCATATTAAGCTAGCCATAAAAACTCCCACTGTCTTTGATCAATTCTATTTGTGCCAGTTATAATGAATTCTCAGTCTCTTTTCTCTATTCATTTACTTTTAAAAGTTCTGAAATGTTGCTACTTAGTTCACGGGGGAAAAGTGTGGCGAGGGAGAAATCCCTTTTATCACTTTCTTATTATTGTGTATACAAAATGTTGGTAGATATATACAGAAATGCGTAGAGCTACAAGTTTTATTTGTTCTCATTTTAATACTATATATTATGCTTCATCAGTTCTTTCCTGGTAACATTTTTCTTTCTTCATTTACTTTTTATATTTATTTTATCAATTCACATCTTTGAATGATGGTTGTTTTTATTACGAAATGTCTTTACAAATATTAAATTAGTTTTAATGGCAGCAATCTTTAAAAGTTCGTTTCACACTCCGTGATGAAATAGTAGGCAAATGCTCACAGCTAATGGGTTTAAGTGCATTGTCAATATCGCCATTTGCCTTGGATTGTTACAGAAATAATGCCTGGAGTTTCATATTAGTAGACTTTTTATCTGCTATTCCAAAACTAGTTTAATCTCATACTTGTAACGAGGAAAGTCTCCCTTTGAGCGATCAAGCTGGCAGAAGTTGGGTTTATAAGGGCACCGACTAGGTGTTTTGAGTCTCCTACAGAAACATCAGGTTCACCCTGACAAATGCGGGTAGAAAGATCAAATCTGAAATAAAGCAGGGTTTAAAAAGTTGCACTTTCCCTCCACCTCCTCAGGGCCGGCAGTAGAACCTGGAAGTTGGACGCTTAATTCAGTAGGGTTCGGTGGTAGCAGGCACATGCTGTATCTAAACCAGCCTGTGGGCCCGATTCTTCTTGCATTGAAATCAATGGGAGGGGGCAGGATCGGGCTCTGTGTCGCTGTCTGGGATTGGAAGGGCTCCTCCGGGAAATATTGCCCGGCTGTCCCTGTCACTCACGCAGAGTCCAGCGATGACCAAGAGACCAATGAGCCTTGTCGATTGGATTTTTTTCCAAATGGAAAATAATCCAGTCGGTCTAATTAACTCGATTCACTCTGGAAGACTGGGCAGGCAATTGCTGTTAAACTAAATAACCAGAGGGATCCCAGTGGTACTAAGTCACAGCAGGGTGATAGTTGCTCCCTGTCTCTTCGGAGATGGTGCTCAAGGAGCTGGCTTTGTAAGGAGCGCACTTCTTGCATGTCTCAGTCCTAACAGATAACACTGGGGCACGAGCTGAGCATTTAAAACAACAGCTGCGGGGGCCGAATGAGAAGAAACAAACGAAAAAAGCGTTAGCCCTGGGAGCAGGGCTTACAGTTCAGTGCCAGCTTTTCTCGCCGCTTTGCTTAACCACGTCGAACGTCTGGCTTGTCTTTCTTGGGGTCTCTGTGTGCGTCTGTGTCTTTTATTATTTTGTCCCCCCAACGTTGGTCTCGGGGGAGTTATTTGTTATTTCTTCTGCTTTTCTGGATGTGGCTTCTGTGTTTATGGGGGCGGGGGGAGACAAAGAGTTTTTAACCCCCTCCCTCTTTCTCTGGGTTTTTTATTACGTAGAGAACGAGCGCTGAAACAAATTACATTGACCGTTTAGAAAGCGATCAAACCTCTATAAAAATCCATTGCTAACGAATCGATTGGTGAATATTTGCTAGGAATTTGTTCAAAAGAAATAAATGAGGGTAAGTGTATTAAATGCAAAAGGGGAACACGATGGTGTTTTTCTTCATTGATTAATGACCTCTAAAATAAAACAAGTTGGAAGAGGAACCAGGATCGATAAATTAACTACCCAAATTCATCATTTTCCCAGGGAATTAAAAAAAATAATCCTTAGCCAGTCTCTCTCTCTCTTTGGGGGCTGGGCATTTGGGGGGAGGGGAACTAACCCCTTTAAAAGGGAGGAATTGTGTCGGGGAGTCCCTATCTGATATCGTTTGACGCACAATTACAAAGTTTGCTTTTCATATTAATTAATTCTCCTGATCGGGAGAAGACAAATGGTCGGTTGCCTCTGACAGGAGTCCGATAAAGGATTCAGCAGCTCTCCTTCTTGCCCTAGGCGTCTCCTCATTTCAGTTTTAAGGTCACTCGCGGCTGAGTTAATAATTCATTAATATAGACATTTATTCAGATGGGATTCACGGACATTCACGCTCCCCCTTGCATGGCAGCGGTTAGATTTCGTTTCCCTCGAAGAAGAGACGGGGATGGGGGAAGGAGACTTTTAAATAATAAAAGTGGACCTGTTCCTACTGCCTATTCCAGCCAAAGTGAGGTGGCATCCAAACCTTCACCGATCGGGGCAGGAGAGGACGGTGACTCACTCTGTCGACCCCCCCCCCCCCCCAGCAGGAGGAGGCTCAGACCTTACGCTTTGCCTCCCCGGACGTTTGCTTTGGATGGCACCGCTCCCCTTGACACTGTGTTGCTGCGCTCACTGCACTCGCCACCTCCCGAAGGTTTCCTTCAAAGCCAAGAATTAAGGCTCTGACCTTGGGGGGGGGGGGGGTCGCGCATCCTTCACCGCCCCCCCCGCCCCCCGCAACCCTACCCGGGGGCGGAGAACAGCAGTAAAGGGCGCACATTAGAATGGCCCCAGGCAGGCACCAGCCAAACTCGCTGCTGTCCCAGCTCCGGGGACCTGGCAGGGCTCACCCCTGTTACAAATAACCATACATGGCAAACCACCGGCAGCCACGGCTCCATTCAAACCCCTAACGCTCCTCGCAAACGACAGGGGGAGGCTCCTGGCAAAGGAGACCTTGGCTGCGGCGGGCACGGGGAGCGAATCCCACTGGCGAACTCCCGTTCAGCACCGGCCTGGGGCTGCGAATAGCTCGCCCCCCTGCCGCCGGGCTCCGCACACTGCTGAAATGCAGCCTGGGGCCGGCGCAGCTGCCTCCTGCGCCTGGCCGCACATACAACGAACTCTCCTTTCTCTGCGCCAGAAACCCTACGGCCCCTGCGAAGGGAGGGGGACAAGGCAGGGGAGGAAAACCCAGGCAGGGCGCACGTCTCAAGGCCGCGGGCCGGAGAGGCAGCCAGGGGGCGGTATCCATTCCAGATGCTTCGGCAGCCCTGCCCTTCTTCCCGGCGGCGCTCTGACTCCAGCTTGTCCCGGCTAATGCTTCAGGCAGAGGGCAGCTGGAGGCTGCGCGGGCCGTGAGGGACTCACAGATCTGCCCGCAGTGGGCTGGACGCTTTCGTGAGATGCCGCTGCTGCTGAGGGAACAGAAGCCCCAAAGGGCGCCCGTCCTCCCCCATGGGCAGCACTGAGCTAGGCGGCTCCTATGGGCTTCCAGTGACCAACACAGCCCATGGAACCTCTCAGCCTGGCAGCTGCCAATCCCAGCTACCCCAAGCTACATAAGAATGGCAGTTCTTGGGGGTGGGCAGAGGAGCCAATAAGGCGGCTTTAAGACAGGGGCAGGAGATTTTTTTGGGTCAGAAGCCACTGACCCACAGAAAAATCAGTTCAGGTTCCCACACAAGTAAGAGGCAAAACAACAAAAACCAAAACAAAACCTTCACTGACATGGCCCTTCAGCTAAGGAAAAAACACTGCTCCCCATTCCCCCTCCCCCCCAGCCTAGAAGGGCCCAGACTAGTAGATTCTACATGCTCCAGCCCTGGGGGCGGGGAGGTTGCAGCACCAGCCGGAGTTCCTTAATGCTGGGGATGCCCTGAGCCTTGGGGGCCCAAACTATGCAAGACAGGGGCTGCTTCCAGCCACCAGGCCTGGGGTTTCTCACCCCGCTTTAAGAGATCAGGAGGGGCACTAGCTCTTTCTGGGCAGGGCACACAAGATATGTCTTTTGGGCTCACCTCTTCAGCATTACTGTTCAGATAACATTATTTTACCCTATCTTCTCAGTGTATTAAAGAGCAATTAAATAAGTTTGTATAGTTTCAATTGTGCCTAGTGTTTCATTTAAAGAACAAAAACAGTGATGTTATGCAAGTCAAAAAAATAGTATTTCCCAAATTAATAAAATCAAATGCCCATGATTTAAATTTGAGAGCAATCACCTGCATTGCTTGATATGACATAAAATAACCCACTAATTTATTCAACAAGGGGATATACTGAGACATACGTTATACTGCAGACAGCAGCATTAGAATACTTACCATTATAGTCTCTCCATCTTGCTTCCATACCAGACCAGGTGTCCAAGAATTCTGCAAAAAGGGGTGGATTGTGCAAGGTTGTGCTCAATTTAAATGACCACCAGGTTCCCTAAATACTCTTGGTCCATGGCAGGGTATGTGTGTGTGTGCACTGCCCCCACATCCCCCAGTTCAGGGCTGCCTCAGCACCTAGAGACAGCCCCATACCCTCCTGCACCCTTTAGAGAGGGTAGCAGGAAGAGGTGGGCTGCAGCCAGTCTGTTGCTCTTCCTCTATCAGGGAGCAATGGGAAAGTGTGAAGCTTGTGCACCTTACTCTCGCTCCCAGCTGCCCAGTGGTGGAGCAGAGGAGACTTCACACAAACTGTGCACTTCCTCTCACTCCCTGATTGTCAGGAGAACAGCAGCAGCAATCTGGTATATGCATCTGAAGTCCCCCTCCACCCTCCTGAAATGGCAGCCTTGCCACCCACGCACTCACTCGGATATTCCCAGCACTTCGTCCTAACACCTCAGCCACCTGCACTGATTTCTGCAGCTCCCACATCTCCTCTGCCCTGAGCTCCCCAGCCCCAAACCTCTGCCTAGTTGCCTCTTCTTAGCAAGGCAGCCTGAAGGAGAGCCCCAGGAACCCTGCTGGGAGCAACTGCAGCAGAGTGCCTCAGCTTGATTCTGGCCATTCTTGTGCAACAGCACAGAAACTCCAGGTAGGCAATGAAATTCTGGTCAACTTGGTACTGGAAGGATTACTTCAAGGGGATGTGAGGATAGTGTAGTTCTGTACTCACACCCATTAGGTTACTCACCTCTCTTCCCAGACTGTCAAAACATGTCAATTTTAAGCCATTCATTTTGGTGTCTTAGGCAGTCTCTGACCTCGGAACTGGACTGAGACTATGAAATAATTTGACAACAGCCACCAAACAGATGCCAGACAAATAATGACTATTCACCACTATTGACCTGATACTGATGTGAACCAGTGACCTTAAAGGTGGAAGGTTACAGAGCCTATTACTAATTCCGTGAGACACCCAGTTCCAATAAAAGCCAGATTAAAATATTTGTGTCCATCACCAAAACAAAATTTACTCTGAGTAAATGCCTCACATTAGTTCCAACAGTCACACTAGAAAGTGAACTGTTCAGCTGTAAAAAAAGATAAAAATAGCAGAGCAGAAGAGTTTGCATTTAACCCAGACAAATTAAGGCTAATTTGATCCCTCTTCCAGGCTATAATCCTCATATGAGAGCTCTGAACTGGGGAAAACAGAACAAATTATCCTTTGAAATATCAGAAAGCTACTTAGGAAAGAAAGAGCCTTGGGAATTTACAGCTAGTGTTCTTTTCTAAATTTGTTTTGTTGCCAAAAAGCAGGTTCTAATATTGTTTCATAAACTCTCAGGAAACTTAAGAAACAAGAAAACCAGTGAAAAGGTTATAAGTAAGGATTACATTATTCACACAAAGTATGTTTCACACCACACTCTCTGAATATGAACTGTTTAATAAAAATAAGCTTATTTAGTGACCCTTTTCAAAAGTGATTAGGGATTTGGAGCACCTTGATTTTTGGGTGTATCACGCACTTGGGTCACCTCTCCACTTGCCTTGATGGAGATCCATCTTCTGGCATTTGATTTAGTGGGTCTAGTAAGGACCTGCTAAATCGAACAGTAAGGGTTCCCCTGGTCTGTATTGGTACTCCTCACAGTCATGAGGAGTAAGGGAAGCTGATAGGAGAGTTTCTCCCATCGACCTCCTGTTGTGGAGATGGTATCAAAGTTGGCTTAAGGTATGTTGACTCCATCTATGTTATTTACATAGCTGGAGTTGCATACCTTAAGTTGGCCTTCTAGGTCTAGTATAGACCTGGCCTTGCTTACTCGCCATCTTATTAATGGGTCTTTAGTAAGAATATTTTTAAAAATCATTAAAAATGCATTGCTGGTGAAAGGAAAAAGATTGACCACTATGGAGACCAAAGTCCTTCTTACTCTTCAAACCAGGGACCCCATCTCCTTGTGTTTGTAAAGTCTTTGAATAGGCTGGAAATGTACGTTTGATACATCCCACCTTGCTAATAGGTTTAGATTCTGCTGGAAATAGGCTAAATGAGTTCTGCTGACCACCTACTCAGGCAGGTGACTCATTTCCACCTCTGGGATGTATGGGGTTCTCAACACCTGTACATTTAGTCATACTATCCATATAAGAATTATACCAACTAAGCCAAATTCTAGCATAAGAGCATCCATAAAGGAAGTTACTGATTTCAAGGGGACTAGTTCACCCTTCATGGCAAGTTCTTCAATCTACTATATATTTGAGTTAGTTGTCTGTCTTGTGTCTGTCTGTTCAAGAACTCCTCCTAAACAGTAAGAGCTAGGACCACCAAATTTGGTACACAGCTTCCTCTTATAACTTAAAGCAACGTAAAGATTTGGCTGTGCCAGGAAAATGGGATGTGTCTGGAATGGGACTGCTTCTCCTAAAACCATACAGAAAAGTGACAGAACCACCAGGCAAGTGAAAGGGTGCCCCTCCTCCCAGTCTAGGACTGCCCCACCTTGAAACCCCTCAGATTCCCTTTATGGAGGGCAGGGAGGGCCGAAGCTCCCTCTTTCCCTCCCCCAATTAGTATGGGGACATTGCAGGATATTTCCCTTTATCAGAGAGTGAGGGGAAAGTGCACAGTTTGCTACATCCCTCACTCTGGCTGGGGAGAGCAGAGGGCAGACAAACATAGACCTGCCCCAGTTCTGGGGACATGCACCCCTCCCCCGGCTGTGCCCACTGGAGCTGCAGTGACCATGGAGAGGTACTTCTCACCTGGCTTCCAGCTGCTGTAGCAAGAGAGGGCTGGGATAATCGCCTCTCCCTCAGGCAGCCTGCATACTGAAACCCTAATCCACAGCCCCAAAAGAAGTATGTACATTTTCATTTTATTTTCCAAAAAACAAAACTGAGGTAAGGACCTGAGGAATGCCAAGTAAACCTTCTAGTAATTTTCAATTTTTAAGATCCATTCTTGCAGCTCTTAACATGTATAACTCCCGCTGAAATCAATACTTCCTATGGTGTATGTAATTATGTAACTTATCCCTGCCCCTTCCCCACATGCCACATCTTCTAAATTTCATAGGTCTCTCCATTTTTGTAGTGTTCGGCAGTCGTTTTGTTTGCAGAATTGCTGTACTTTGGAACAGAGGATACTTACGTTATGATTTCACGTAGAGACTTTACTTTTGTTCTTCTTGGTTTGCTAAATCAAAACAAAAAGTCATTTTAGACTTCAGTGCAAATGTACTTTGTATATAGAACACAACAGTCCTTCTGCCTTTTGCTGCAACAGCACCTTCAAAATATCTCTCCAGCCATTCGGCAGCCTAGGGAGAGTCAAGCTCCCTGTGCTTCCGACTAGGTACACAGCTTGGTTGTACACAGAATTACAGCATTTGCACCCTATTGCATAATACTTTGAAAGCTAACTATGATGGGGCTAAGAAAATATGTTATGATGTATCATTTAAATGAAAAGTCCAGGTAAGGTTAAAGACTTCAATTTAAGTCAGAAAGAAACTAGATAAAAGTCAACATGTTTCTTAGATTTATTTAACTGCATCATCACACTGATATATGCACGTGCACACACAGCTTTATACACTTCATCCTTGTTCCATTGACATAAAGCACCTGTGTAAAGTTAAATACGCCCAGAAGTGTTTGCAAGATTAGGGCCTATGTTTAGGGGAGCAGAGGAAAGTATTTCCAGGCTACCATTGGGAAATGTTGCCTGTTAAAAAGATTGCTCACTTTACAGTGGAAATAAAATAAAGAGTTAACCCTACACATCTCACTAAATCTAAAAGTAATGCTAATTATGTATCTCAATTCAAGTGAATTATAAATAAAGTATATATCTCTGTTGTACCCAAACATCTCTTTCTCTCTGTTCCTTCCTGCTCGATGGATCACAACACCCGCATTCCTGCCTCTATTTAATTTCTTCCTTCCCCAGTCCATGAATTCTACCTCAAACTGACACACACACCCCTGCATCTGTTCTTCAAGATTGAGTGATAGGATTTTCTGCCTCTCTGAGCAATGTACATTAGATGGGTTCATTTTAGGCCAAAATAATCAAATACACACCCACCAACCATACTACAGAAGGCATAAAATAGGACATCTTGGAGATAAGCAATCCTGTAGAGGTCTATTAAATGAGAAAACCAAACACTACAAATTAGAAGATAATTTTTTGCTACTTCACTATAATAATTTTGGCCAACTACTGTGTATGTGGTGGGTTCCTGCAACTTTGTCAAGGTAAGTAATATTTTTCTCTAATTTTTTTTAAACCAAATATTTGCTACAGTATTTCCTAAAAAGTGAAGCTGAACCATTGGGTAATAGGAAAAAATTAAACCTAGTGTAAGGGGTGCAACTCCATTGTTCACTACATTCCAGCTCCATGGGTGTACATCAGATACAGTAGCTAGATGTGCAAGTGCTAAGTACACACTTGCAACTGGAGGAGTCAGGTCTAAAATCTGTCAAGGGACACTTTAAATTATAAACTCTTCCTCATTATGAATTGAGTCCAGAAGTTCTTATTGAGGCAAAATTCCCATTGCATCACTCGGCCTCAAACTAATAATACATCCTCATTTTTTGAAGAATACAGGATCTTTCAAAAAAGGTTTTTTTTTTCCCTCGAAAGAACCGCGTCTAGACAGCAGTTTCATTTCTGAAATATCCATTTTCGAAAGAACGTGAGGCTGCCATTATGCAAATGAAGCATGGGAAATTCAAATCCCAGCTCCATTTGCAATTTCAATCTGTCTAATTTACATCCCTCTTTTAAAAGAGGGATGTAGTTTAGACATGCCTGGAGAGGAAAGCTAAGGTACCAAGTCAGGCCCAAGGATGCAGTTGCTCGAAGTATGGGTAGTGTGAGTGGTTGGACTGGATCAGTTAGCTGTTCAATTAATAAGCTTTTCAGCAACTTTCCTCCTCAGGGTTTTATTCTTGATGCATTCTGAATGTACATAACCTACTAGCAAACAGAACTATCCAGCATGGGCTAGAAGCCACCCTGCAAAAACTGGCTGTGGCCAAGATGCTGTTTTTTAGTTTCTTGTTTCCTATCTGATAGTCAGACTGTCTTATTACTTCACTTTGTGTAGCTGTGCAAAATCTATACAGTGAGTTAACTCCTGTTTGGAGAAAACAAGTAACGTCTCTGTACTTTATCCCAGGCAGTTACTCTCCATCTACCCAAGCAGACAATATAAAAAAGAACTAATCTGCCACTCAGAACATTCAAGTGGACTAATATTTTGTGAACTATTCTGCATTTTGGCTGAAAGGGGCTAGTTGTTCAGCTACACATTCAAAGTAAGCGGTGCCCTGTGGGGGAATGGAAGTGGGACAGATGGGTTGGTTAAAGAAGGAGAGAGGTCTTCCCAGGCAAACACTCTACAACAGCATTTCTTAAAGTGTGTTCTGTGGCACACCAGTGTGCCGTGAGGCAGTCAGAGGTGTGCCATGGAGAGAACAGAATTCAAAATGGCCACCCTTAAAGGGGCAAGCCGCTTTTTTTTTTTTTTTGCTCAACTTTTCCCTGGGGCACTGTTTCCCAAACGGTGCTCCACGGAACCGCGGGGTTCTGCAAAGTGGAACTCAGGGTTCCCTGAAAAAATTCTGCTCCCCCGTCCCCTGCAGAGCCCGTAGGCAGCTCCTGCTGCGGCTTCCCCCCTCCCCAGTCCGCAGAACGGCCTCTGTCTCATGGGGCCTCCGGTGCTGCGCAGCCTCCTCCACGTGTGCAGGTGGCTGCTTTTACAGCAGCCACCACTGCTGCTGGGAGGGGGAGGTGTGGCCAGAGCAGAGGAGCCGCTCCTTGACCTCAGCGTTTTAAAACTCCCCCCCCCCACCTGGGGTGCATTCAGGCTCTGCTGTCCGCCCCCCTTGGGGTGCGCTCGGGCTCTGCTGCCCCCCCATGTGCTGCTGCTCTCTCCCCTGCACCCCTCCCCAGCCTGCTGGGGAAGTGGCAGAGTTTAATCTGGTGGGGATTCTACTACCCCCCCCCCCCGCCTTGCCAGTGGGAAGCCTGGCTTGGTGCTGCAGCTGCGCTGGGTTCCCCGCTGCATGGGCGCGGGGGGAGCTGGGGGGAGAGAACTGAGCTCTCCACCTCCCAGGAACAAGAACATGCTCCCTGGAGGCTTTCCCAGCTGCAGCAGGGTGCCAAGCCAGGTAAGTGTCCCCCTTCATGCCCAGACCCCGCACCGAACCCCCCCCTCACTATCCTGCCAAGACCCACATTCCCAGCTTGCTCTGACACCCTGCCCCAAGTCTCCTCCTCTACCCTCACTCCTGGCCAGACACCCTACCAAAAGAACCCTCCTTTACCCTCCCTTCTGGACAGGCACATTACCTTATTTAGTATTTGTTTATTATCCTTACTTTTTGTGGTCTACAGTTTCAGCTCTATGTACCAGACTATTATTAGGGCAGTCTTTGGGGGGGGGGGGAGGGCGGGGTCCTGGCACATTTCGACCCCCCACATCTCCCAGGGCAGGTGGTTTCCCCCCCCCCCCATTTGCCGAGAAACCTTGGCCACAAGGAATCTCAATGGTCAGGCCTGTCTCCACACCCGCATCTATCATCGGGTTGTTAATAGCTTACTCTAAAGGTAAGAAGACAGACCACGAGTAGTAAACTAAAGGGATTTTATTAACAGGAAAAGGGAGATAAACAAGACATGACAGGTAAGTATTAACTATACAACTGATAGACATACAGATCTATAAGGACCCCACTGTTACAAAAGAATATAGGAAACTGAATAACTGACACAAAATAGACCTAAAAGGACAGGTAGATGGCTAGATAGAGAGCCACCAACACAGTACCATGTCTTGCAGCTTTCTCCCTCGCTCTTGCGACACAGCTCCGGACGGTCAGGAGGGGTCAGAACCAGCAACCAGGAACAGCAGCAGCTGGAACGGTGGCAGTGTCTAACCACCACAGGCAATGACAAGCTTTGATTTATCCTACCCTCCTCTGCATCGTCGTGGCTGCAAGTATGCGGATGATAAGGAGCAGTGGATAGCCACCCAATCCTCGCAAGCAAGTGAGCCTATTCCACCCAGCTACCCTAGACGTGAGACCAGTGTACCCACTCTAAGAGACAGCAGCAACACTCTGCCACTCAGGTGGGCAGCCCCAGGCTACGTCCGAGGTAGCCCTATAAAATCTGCAGTTGTTGGGCAGATTTTGATGTAACCAGTGTAGCCCATGCGCATGTGATTTCAGTTACTGGGCAGATTATACCCATATGACTGCCAGGGTTTCCCGCCACAGGTGGAAAGCGCGGGAAAGGAGAGGGCAGAAGATACACCAAGATAGATTCCTGGTTGTTGTTTTATGATCCAAAGTGGTGCCTGTGATCAAAATGGCGTCTGCTAACTTACACCTCAACAAATTTTCCCTGGGAGCTGTTTTGTTTTTTTTTTTGCTTGACAAAAAAAATCCTTGCTGTTCCCCATTTAAAAAAAAAAAAAAAGAAAAAGAAAAAGATTGTTCGGTGTTCCTTAGTCTTAAAAAGTTTAAGAAACACTGCTCTACAACCTAAGGGGTGTGCACTTAATTGAGTCACAGGAGACCATGACTAAGTCTCAACTCTGCTGTTCATATTTTTATGCACTTAATAGCCTTTATTATTTAATAAAGCCTCCTATCTGATCCTAGAAAGGAATCAGATAAATTAGTTAGCAACAGAATCCAAGTCTTTAATAGGGCAGATGAAAAGCTTTTCCATTTAGCCACATTATCTTTCAGAGGGAATGTGTACCAAATCTGTGTGCTTCGCTATAACCATTGCTGTAGCCTCCCAAAAACAAGAACAGAAACCAGTTCCCTTACTTTTACGACTGCCTAGCAAATAGCTATGTAACACACTGGCAATGTGTATCATTCCACCTTCCAGTTGCTGGTCCACACATAAGATTACAGTTAATCTTTTAGCTTAAGTGGTGGAAACCTCTTCTGCAGAACCAGAATTCAAACCTGATGACCACTCTAGCCGATGGCAGGGTCAATGTGCTTGACTAATATAAAACATTTTGCAAGTTGTCACTTTAAATTTGGTTCAATTCAAAATTTGAGAAGATATCCTCTAAAAAGTTTCATAGCTAAAAATGTAGTTTGAGTTACTACCACAAAACACAGGTGTTCCATATTCTCGTCACTTGCTGTACATTTTGCTTTGTGGTGTCACACTGGAAAAATTGAAGGCTGAGATGTAAGTTGCAATCTGTCCAACTTAAAAAAAAAAATGAGACGTGGATAAAAGGAATGATCCACTAGAATACTTTCCCCCCATGCTCAGCAGGAAATATATTAAACTTAAGTAAGAGAGAATTCTTATGAAAGACAGTGTCTTTGGCTACTCTCTTAAAATACGACTATTGCTATATGCTATAATTTTAAGTCATTCTAAAATATATTCCCATTCTTTTATTTGCTTGTAAAAACTGCTGATTCCAGTAGAGTTTTAAGAGCTGCCTTTTCAAAAAGACAACATTATTCTGCTATTCCTTAGGGTTTCCTTACCACAAATATCAAATTATGTTAATTACATGCAATATAATGGGGACCAATGCATGCAGATAAGTAGGGTTTTTTCAGATTTGGATTAACTCAAACAATCATGTGTTTCTATATTAAAAATGTTTAACTCTTTCATGATTTATATTGGTTTCTTTTAAATTAAAGTTTGCAAATCTTAATTCTTTAAATGCGAGTGGGTTAGTAGATAAATAAACCTGAAATGGATTAATCACCATCTATCTTTCAAAGTTATTATATTATTTTCTGGTAGTAAAGTCATTTCTCTTTCTATAAGAGTGGAACTTTTAAAATGTGTTAGCCATGTTAATTACAAAGTCTAATTTTGTCTAATAAACCTCATTTAGCTTTAGGGCAACTTACTAAACCTGTTCTGCTCCTGGGTTTCACATCTAAAATGGGCTCCAAACTCTAAAGTAACATTTATTCATAATAAGATGCTTAGTAAACATTAAAAATGTGTAAACATTAACACAGATTAACACAGCACTATGTAAAACTATGGCAAAAAAAATTCCTATTAAACTCATGTTTCAAGTGCAATTCTGTAAAAACAGTGAACTGCTTCATAAAAATAAAAATCTGAACTAACCTAAACCTTGACCATTCCCAGATTTCTGAATTAAATCTGTAATACTTTTAAAAGTCAGACTGATTCCAATAAATAAACTAAACCCTCTTGAAATTACGGTTTCCCCTTCACTCCACCCCCTGCTGCCCTTTCCAGGCCTTCACAACAGATCCTAATTACATCTTGATGAAGGGATTCTTCTCTTCCCAATTAACTTCCTTTTCTCCAGTACTCTTGACAACTATCTTTCAAAACGTCTCCTTTTACCTTTACTACTGTTAACTTGAGTTGCAAGGAACCGAGCCAGTAAGTTTCCTTCCAAGTGTAGGATAAGAATGGATTAAAACAATAGAATTTTATTTGACTTAATATCTTTCATGCAAACAATATTCTACCATAAATATTTTACAATAGTTAGATAATATATTTTCAACATTAAATAAAAAGGAAAGATTGAAAGAGATAAATGGGGAAAAATTCTCAAAATATTACTTTTACAAGGTAAGCAAACAATTTCCAAGCCCCACATAAAGGGTTGTAATTATAAGCAAACATCAGGAAGCTTCCTTTCCATGCTAACTTTTTTTCCTGCATAATAAATATTTGATAAGCTGACCAATTCTGCTGTCCTTAACACACAATACAACCCCATTGATTTCAGTGGGGTTGCAAGTGTGTAACTGAAAGCAAAAGGAAGCCAACAATCAAGTAACATACACCTTCATTTAAAATGACACATTTATTCCTACTATTATCATTGCTAGGATGCATGGAGAGTTGCACGGTTGGATAAGGTGCACTAGACAGAATAAAACAGTAAGAAATAAACCTGTGAAATCATTTAAATATAGATTCTCATCATGGCTAAAGCCTGGTAGCTCTAAAGGACAGCCATTTCATAGAAGGGAAATGAGTCCTTAGGTAGCAGTGACCTAGATAAAATGACAGAATCACCATTACTTTATATCTTTGTCTACTCATGTACAAAAGAGGGCTAATATGTTCTGAATCAACAGTTCTCATATTTGCTTCTAGGCACCATGGGAGAATTCAGCTTGTTCCTTAGGGTTGATCTGCACTGGGAATTTACACTGGCATAGCTATGTTGCTCAGGGCGTGAAAAATCCACATACTTGAGACACACAGCTATGCTGACTTAATCCAGTGTAGATGCTGCTGTCCTCATAGAAGAGGGACATGGATTACCTACACCAGTGGGAGAACCCATCCCATTGGTGTAGCTAGTGTCTCAGTTGAAACACTGCAGTGTTGCAGCTGTAGTATCCTCTGGAGGCAGCGATTTAAGTATAAACATACCCTTTGATATCTAAGTAACTGTTTTCGGGCTCTTATCCAACAAAGCACGTGAGCACATGCTTACCTCTTAATGTGTGCGAGTAGTCCCACTGATTATTTTCAACATTTGTTTTCTTTAATATTCTACAGAAAAGAGTTTTTCAGGAAAGGAGATTGGCATATCTCTGAGACACTGAAACCTCTTTTACCTGGATTTTCAAGCTGAGGAACAATATTTTTTCATTCACTTCAACATACAGTCATGCCCCATCAGAGAGGGGACTGGGAGGGCCATTTGGCCCGGGTCTCAGGAGCCACAGGGGCTTCAAATTGACATTTTTCTACCAAGTCATTTCCTTGCAGTTATAACAAATAAAAGCAGCTATATATACACACACATACCCACACACCCCCCACACACACACCCACCCCCTGCAAAAAATTGATTTAAATCACTGTGGGACCTCCGGCCTTTGCCAATTTTTCAGTCACAGCCAAGTTTTCATCTGTATGACTGCAAAAGTTTCTGTGATCAGTGATTTTACGTTATGAAATGCTGTTTGGAGTCTTCGCATAGCTTAGATGTTTTGAAAGTCGTAATTAATTCTGTTACAGTAAAGTGATTTTGCTTGGTCTGAGGGGGAGTTTAACCTTTAATTTAGATGTCTCTCTCAATAGGAGAATTTTGGTATTCCTGTTTTTTCCTGTGTGTCTTCATCTACAATAACTATATTAGGCTCAGCTCTAAGCTACCTCTTTGTCCAGTTTTAGATTCACCTTTAAAGGCTCTGTGATAATAAACTTATTTCTAGTTTTTTAATAAACTTTGTATCTAATCTGGCAATTGCCCCGTGTTCATATTGATAACCCCACCAGTTATTTGAGGAATTAAATAGAAACATGTTAGATGAAATTTCAGGATATAAGGGCCATAGTAAATAACAACCCCCAGCCACTAATATTCATTGCGAAGTATATACATAATTCAAATTTTGAATAACCAATAGCCTTTAGCAAATTAATTTGTGTGTTAGTGTTTTATAAGAACCCCTTTATAAAATGAAGTGAAGACTTAAAAGTGGTGCAAGTAAGAGACAGTGAAAGCAAGAGAGTGAAGCAGCAGTTAAGAGTTTTAAAGTCAACATCATTTCTCGTAGAAAAGACGCCTTAGCCATTAGACAGTGACCATACTAACACTTTGTTCTGATGATGAAAACTTTGTACCCACAAATGACATTTCAATGCCACTGCCTCAAAATGAGCCATTAATCAAGACACAAAAATACCAACAGTAGTCACAAATGCAGAATCTATGCTCAATTTAGAGACTCTGCAGGCAGAAGATGATGACCTCGGAGATGCTGCACAGCAAGAGCTAGAACTTATGACTAGCACAGGACACAGTGTAACACCAGTGGTATCAGAACCTGATATTGGACTTCTTGATAAGACCAATGTTGCTCAAATGCAGTCATTTCTCAAAGTTAGTTGTTTTCTGATTCCAAGTAATATACAGAAAGATGCTGAAAATGATGCTTTTCCCCACTTGTCTGCTGACAAAAACCTCTTCTAAATGGAGAGATCTACACAAGAGACTGGCTTTTCTGGTGCATGGAAAAGGAGGCCCTGTATGTACTATGAGGGTAATGCTGTGTACTGTTTCATTTTTAAAAGTAATGCTTCAAATGTATCAGTACCATCTGATCCATCTGTTTGAGCATCAGTAGAGGTTGGAGGAAGTTGAAAGACCAAATACCTGCACATGAAACTTCAGTATCACATAAAGGTAACTGTTACATGGAAATCAGCTAGAAGAATAGCACTAGCTGACAGTTCAATTGAAAAAAAGCTTACTCCTGAGTGAAATAAACACGGAAAATGGTAACTGGAAAAAACTCCTTGAGTGCATATTGAACGTAAATCTTTTTCTTTCTGAACTGGGATTGGCTTTGTTTGGTTGCAATCAATGTATCAGTGACTCTACAAATGTAAGCTTTCTTGGTATACTTGACTTTTAGCAAGTATGACCCACTTTTATCAGGTCATGTTAACCATGTTCATGAATCACGAGAGAGTGGAAAACACATGAATACAAAACAAGTTTGAGTTGTGAGGGTCATTTGTGGTGCAAACAAAAATTCTTGAAGAGGTATGACATGCTAAGTACATTTAAATTATTACTGATGCAACTCCAGACTGTTTTCATAAAGTATGGATGACCTTGGTTGTTTAATGTGTTAAAATTGCAGGAAGCTCAAAGTTTTCAGTTGAATAATGTTCATTTTGTTCGATAATTTCATGAAAAAACTGGAAAAGAAATTGCTGCTTGTGTATTAGAAATTCTGGAAGGCTTCAAATTAAATTTTCAAGTCTGCATTGCCCAAGTCTATGACAACGGATCCAATATGGCTGGGAAATACAACAGTGTACAAGCACGAGAGGGGCAGCCCAGTTAGTCTGTACAGTATAAACTTAAAACAACAAATGGTCTGGTAGCACTTTGAAGACTAACAAAACATGTAGATGGTACCATGAGCTTTCATGGGCATAGCCCACTCTTTCAGCAGTCATTTATGAGCAAAATCCCAACTATTTTCTCCAGTGGTGGCAACCACACACTAAATCTTGTCAGTGTTGATTGTGCTGAATCATGCAAGGAAGCAAGCCCATACTTTGGAACAATCCAGCAATTGTACAACCTCTTCAGTAGCAGTCGTGGAAAGTGGGAAATTCTGAAGAAGCATATGCCTGTTTCCCTTCATGGCATGTTGACAATGAGATGGTCATCATGAATTGATGGCATTAAGCCAGTTGCACAGCATTTGGACTCTGGGAAAAAGGCTTTAAATGAACTTGAATCTTTTACTCATAGCACAGGCTCACACTGAGCTTAAGTCAATTCAGTAGGGCTATGTCTACAAAGCAAAGTTATTTCAAAATAACAGCCCTTATTTTGAAATACTTTCCTAGCGTCTACACAGCCAAACCGCTATTTCGAAATAAATTCGAAATAGCGGAGCACTTTTTTTGAATTTGGTAAACCTCATTCTATGAGGAATAACGCCAAATTCAAAATAGCTATTTTGAAGTAAGTGCTGTGTAGACACTTATTTCTAAGTAGGGGGCTTCCAGCCTTCCCAGGATGCCCTGATGGCCACTCCAGCCTCAACCAAGAACACTTCTCTCCCTCCCCGCCTCCATGGAGCCCTTAAAGGGGTGGACTCTGGCCACAGTGCCTGTGCCAGCTCCAAGCCTACCAGCCCAGTGCCAGAAGTCACTGCCCCCTGACCCAGTGCCCCCAAAACATGAGCCAGCAAGCCACTGGCAGCCAGCCCTCCACCACTCCCCAGGAACAGTCTGCCAGCTCCCAGGAGCCTGACAGGGCCCGGAGAAGGTGGGCGCCTTCCTGGTCCAGGGTGGAGATCATGGACCTTATTCAAGTTTGTGGGGGGGGGGGAAGGAGGAGGGATGCCCCCAAAGTCCATGATCTCCACACTAGACGGAGGAACGTGGCTGTCTATGGCAGGATAGCTGCCAGCCTGGCCACCAAAGGCCACATGCGAACCCAGGAGCAGGTTTGCATAATAATCAAGTTGGTCCAGTGAGACCCCCAATCCTGAGCCCTGAGCTTCCCCTCCCCCTTCTTCCCCTTGCTTTTTCCTCCCAGGTTTCCTCCTCCCCTCTCCCACCGTCTCTTCTCCCCTCTCCCGCCTCCTTTCCCCAGTCTTACCAAAGTTTCATTCCCTCCCCCCCAGTTTTGTTAAATAAAGAGAGTTTGTGTTCGTGAAAATACGTGTATTTTATTTGACATCGGGAAGGGGGGTTAGGAAGGGATAAGTGGAAGGATGTGAGGGAGGAATGAGGCACAAGCCCCCAGTGGGGCAGACCAGGGAGGCTCTTAGTGCTCCTCAGGGTGGAAGCTCTCCCACAGGGCCTCCTGGATACTGACAGCCCCCTGATGGACCTCCTGGATGGCAGCCTGCAGAAAGTGCAGCCAGGCTCACAGCAACACGTCCAAGAGAAGCACCAGAGTGCCCAGGGGCAGCTCTGGCTCCATGTTGCAGAGTGCTGTGGTGTCCCGACTGAGGGCAACCAGAGCACGCAGAGACAAAATGCTTTGCTGTCCCTCATCGAGGTAGACAAGCAAGCAGGGAAACCTGAGAACTGGCTGTTGGGGGGGGGGGGGAGGTCCCTTTAAGCACAGACCTCAGATAGCCTCAGGCAGCAGCCCCACACAGTAAGTGCCCTGCTGGAACTGGTTCCAGCCAGCCTTAAATGCGATTCAGAGTGCACTCAGTGTGGACGAGCTATTTTGAAATAGCAAAATGCTATTTCGAAATGCATCGTGTGTAGATGCATTATTTTGAAATAAGCTATTTCGAAATAAGACTGTAGTGTAGACATACCCTAGTATACATCCAAATTTGAATGCATTTAAATGTTGTCCATGTGAATGAAGCTGCTTAAAACTAATCCTGTAATTGAAGCACTCAATGCCACATTAGATGTTCAGAGGGATAACTTGAAATGCATTCTTAAAGATATTCAAAAGATTCATGATCAATAGGACGCAATCTTTTCTTAGTCCAAATAAATAGCATAGGGAAGTAACATTCCATCTGAGTTTGCCACCAAACACAGCCTAAGTTCTCAATCAGATGCAGGAAAACACCATCAAGACAATTTTTTTTTTATTATTGACTCCATCAAATGTGGTCTTACACATTGATTTGAGTCACTGCAACAAATTTGTACCCTTTTTGGATTCCTTTGTGAGTTCAGAGAAGTGATTAAGTTCTAAATTCAGCAGCTGAACAGTTTCAAAGGTACAATAACAAAATTTCAAGAGATCTGTGATGAGTTTGGCTTCCTGAAACACATACATTCAACCAATTTTAAATTGGATGCAAGCCAAAAAAATTGCTTCAAGAAACATTCAATTTCCTAATATCACAACTGCATTATGTATTTTTGTCAGTCTCCCTGCATCATTGGCTTCAGGTGACTGCACAGTCAACATGTTAAAACAAGTAAAGAACTATCACTGTTCTACAATGGGACAAGAGCATTTGAATAGGCTTGCAATGCTTCACATTAACAGTGATGTTGCATATAAATTAGATTTTTCTTTAATTATAAACGAGTTTGCACATAAAGCACAAAAAGGAAGCTTACAAGAATGGAAACTTGGACAGATGACTAGGGATGAGTATAAATATATTGCTCGAGAACACAGGGGAGTTATCAGGAAGGTGAAAGTGTGATTGGAATTGCAGCTAGCAAGGGATGTGAAGGGTAACAAGAAAGGCTTATATAGGCACATTAGCAATAAGAGGGTTGTACGCAGAATTGTACGTATATGAAAATGTCTTTATTATTATTGTTATTATTACTATTATTGTATTTTAATAAGAACAAATATGGAAAATGTAAAGCCTGAGTTCATACGTTATCTGGACATCTTATGTAAAGAAAACAGAAAAAGGAGAGCATTAGAATGAATTGAGATCAAATGTCAATCAAATGAGGTTGTCAATCATTGTAAACTACCATAATGACAAAATGTTTTGGCGCGTAGCTCACGTATGTCACATCCACCAACTTACCTGTTGGAATTTAAAAGATAATGTATGCGCTTGTTATGATTCTCCTTAGCCAATCATTGTAAAGCTATGTAAATTAGCATTTTTGAATGAGCCAATTGATTTAAAGTGAAATATTATGAATATTCATGAGCCCATATTATAAAAGCCTGTACCACGTAACAGTTGGTGTGGCGTCGGGTATATGTGCGTCGGGTTAGGTATAGTGTAAGAGAGTGAGAGAGGTCCTAATCTTAGTCCTAGGTCAAGAGAATGTGTGAGGTCTAATACAGTCTTTAAGAATTAAACAGGGCAGAAGGCTTTGTTTCTTTCTTTTTAGGTAGTGTTAGGTTTAGTTAGCTAGTTTAGTATTTTAGAGTAGTTTAGCTTTCGTCGTCGTGCTTGTTCGGCAGGCTGTGTCGCGGTTCTGCTTATCGGCCATGATCGCGTCTGTTTGATGGGTGCGTTGGTGATTAGATTAGGGTTTTCTTTTAGGTTAGATAGGATAGGATTATTAGAGTCTAGCGTCCATCGTCTGCTCCGGCCGCAGCTGAAGAGCTGGAAGAGGACCGAAGACCAAACTCATCTGCGGAAGGTAGATCGGCCGTCTTCGAAATCTTCCTCAGCGCTTGGAGAGGAACAGCCTGTGCGATCCCTCGAAGGGCTTCAAATTAGCCTAAGGATTGAGGTCGCCTGACCAACGACCCTACCACCGAGGGACTCCTGGTTGTTCCTCGCCCGAGGCTCTCAATCAGCCAGAGGCTTGAGGTCACCAGCATCGCCACCATCGTCCTGTTTGCGCCGAGGACTCTGGTAATTATTATTAGGGGTAACCATAGGAGGACTGCCCTCCATGGTTATTCGATGTATGTTATTTAAATTTGCACTACAATATAGTCCTGTTGTTTAACTCTAACCACTTGCCAGTTTTTATTGACTGTGCCTAAAGTTTACTGATATTACGACCGGTGATAGATCCGAGTAGTGAGGACCTTAGTCCATCCCACGAGGATGTGAATCAACTGTAGCTTCCCCGCTAACAGGGTGATCAGAGAGGGTGTGGGGCCCTTATTGGATGAGGGAGGTAACCTAGTGACACATGATGTGGGAAAAGCTGAAGTACTCAATGCTTTTTTTGCCTCTGTCTTCAGACAAGGGAGTTGTCATTGCAGAGCCTTTGGCCATTATTTTTGAAGACTCGTGGAGATCGGGAGAGATCTCGGATGATTGGAAAAAGGCAAATGTAGTGCCCATCTTTAAAAAAGGGAAGGAGGACAATCCAGGGAACTAAAGACCAGTCAGCCTTACCTCAGTCCCTGGAAAAATCATGGAGGGGATCCTCAAGGAATCCATTCAGAAGCACTTGGAAGAGGGAAAAGTGATCAGGAATAGTCAACATGGATTCACCGAGGGCAAGTCATGCCTGACCAATCTGATTGGCTTCTTTGATGAGGTAACTGGCTCTGTGATTAAGGGAAAGTCAGTGGATGTGATATACCTTGACTTTAGCAAAGCTTTTGATGCTGTCTCCCACAATATTCTTGCCAGCAAGTTAAGGACGTATGGATTGGATAAATGGACTGTAAGATAGATAGAAAGCTGGCTAGACTGTCAGGCCCAATGAGTAGTGATTAACAGCTCTATGTCAGATTGGCAGTCAGTTTCTAGCAGAGTGCTCCAAGGATTGGTTCTAGGGCCGGTTTTGTTCAACATTTTTATTAATGACCTGGATGAGGGGATGGATTGGCAAGTCTGTGGATGACACTAAGCTAAGGGGAGAAGTAGATACGCTGGAGGGCAGGGATATGGTCCAGAGTGACATGGACAGATTAGAGGATTGGGCCAAAAGAAATCTGATGAGGTTCAACAAGGACAAGTGTAGAATCCTGCACTAGGGATGGAAGAATCTCAAGCATTGTTACAAGCTGGGGACCAAATGGCTAAGTAGCAGTTCTGCAGAAAAGGACCTGGGGATTACAGTGGATGAGAAGCTGGATATGAGTCAGTGTGCCCTTATAGCCAAGAAGGCGAATGGCATATTAGGTTGCATTAGGAGGAGCATTGCCAGCAGATCCAGAGAAGTGATTATTCTCCTTTATTCGGCTCTGGTGAGGCCATATCTGGAGTATTGTGTCCAGTTCTGGGCATCCCACTGTAGAAATGATGCGGACACATGGAAGACTGAGGTCTAGCAAAGGGCAACCAAGATGATTAGGGGGCTGGAGCACATGACCTATGAGGAGAGGCTGAGGGATTTGGGTTTGTTTAGTCTTGAGAAGAGTGAGGGGAGATTTGATAGCAGCCTTCAGCTTCCTGGAGGGAGGTTCCAAAGAGGATGGAGAGAGGCTGTTCTCAGTAGTGACGGCTGGCAGAAAAAGGAACAATGGCCTCAAGTTACAGTGGGGGAGGTCTAGGTTGGATATTAGGAAAACTATTTCACTAGGAGGGTGGTGAAGTACTGGAATGGGTTACCTAGGGAGGTGGTGGAATCTCCATCCCTAGAGGTTTAAGTCTCGGCTTGACAAAGCCCTGGCTGGGTTGATTTAGTTGGGATTGGTCCTGCCTTGGGCAGAGGGCTGGACTTGATGACCTCCTGAGGTCTCTTCCAGGTCTATGATTCTAAAGCCAGAAAAGCATTCCTAAAATGAAGAGTTTTGCTTGCAGTGAAAACTCACAAGTTACATTTTTAATATACATGCTATTGGTATAATTACTTAATTGTTAATAAATGTCTCTCGTGCTCATTTTAATATATTCTTTTGGTTTTAGTTTGACCCTGTAGATGAGAACGTAGCAATGCTGGGTGTCTGGATGGGGCCTCTAAACTCAAAGTGGCTGGTGTCATTCAGAGGGCCAGCAGACACTTTACAGACCCATACATATAAACAGATACCGGCTGATGTGATCTGAACACTAGGACATATGCAGCAAAGTGCTGAATATGAGTTGGTCATTGTACTACAAAAACTACATTATAAGCACATTGGGAGCATGTAATATAATGTGGCACTGCACTTAGGTTCTTGAGTATGTTCCTAGGAACTTTGGAATCTATTTCTGCTTAATAGAATAATAACTGATATGTTTGAGAACTGTGAAAATATGGTCATAACTAACAGTTCTAGAAAGTGTGCTTTAATGGTGGGAAAAAAAGAGTTCATTACACTCAAGCTTACTTAGTATCGCCCTACTTGATGGAAAGCTTCACACTGCATTAACAATGTTCCTAAGCAATTTTGCACTATATCAGTACAATTGTATCTGATTAACAACAAGAGTTATTAAAGTAGGGTTAGAAAAATAACCATGAAAATGGCAGCATCAGCAGCTTTTCCTTATTTTGTTTTTTGTGACAAATACATTTCTACAACTCAACTCATTGGTGTGCAGGGTTAAAACACAGGTGTGGAAGAATGAACTGGATTTTTTTTTAGTTTGTACATCATAAAATATTCATTAGCTATGTTTCAGTTACGGAATTTCTATTACGTGTGTGACGGACCCCCTCTCATGCTTTATGAAATGGACTTATGAACACAAATATGCATAAATCAAAGATGCTTGAGACACATGGGCTCATGTAACCTATCAACCTTCAAGTCATAATCTGCTGGGTCTGTGTATATTATGTTGATGAATGTATCATTCTTGTGTGTAAAGTTAGATGTATGGAGTATGGTTTTAAAAAATGCAAATGTAAGCCATCAAGGGTATATCCCCCAGTCTGGTCATCTGTAAACAACCCTTGTGTGCTTTAAGTCATAGCAGTGGGTGGTCTTAGGTAGACATGTGACATCCCTAACTGGTAGAGGCTGGACTGGTAACTTCCCAGGGAAGGGTGGAATGCAGAAATAAGAAGCTGGACCCAAAACTGCATTTTCCTTGGACCTGAAGAGTTTCAGTGTCTGTACTGCTCTTTGGGGGTGCGGAGGAGAGTAGTGATCTCAGCTCTGTGTCTTGACTGAGGGAGACCAGGGAGCTGTCCCAGCAGGACAGGGTAGTGAGAAGCCTCAGAGTAAGAACGTGAGTGGCAGTGGCCTTGTCAGCACTCTGGGAAGCTCCCGCAAGGGGTCATCTGTGACCTTACCCTGTCACAACATGATAATGTGCAATCAGAAAATACTGCTTGACGTTCAGACTGCAGACTGGATATGAAGGACTAGCACTAAATCAAAACCATCACTATTTTCAAACAAAGCAAATTAATATAAAATATACTAAGAGAACTATTCAACTTCGGAAGCCCCAGGGGCCAAACTGGTACTTGCAGCACATGCCAAGGGCTGCAACTTAAGTATGGTTGCATAAACATGCAAATATGTATGCAAATAGCTTCTTTCACTGACAGCACAAATACAAAACACTTCCCACAATGCCCCAGCACTCAGCACCTCCCTGGGGGCTAGAAATGCTGACACCCAGTACCCATCTGTTCTAGCCAGCCCTCCCCCTTGTGTCTTTCAGTGGTCATCCCACCTGGGAGATGCCTCACCATTGTGGAGCAGGTTCCCAGTGGAGGCCATATTCAAAGGATCCCACCTGCCATCTGCATGCTGAGCCTTGTGTAAACCCAAGCCACACCATAGGCTGCAAACAAACGGACCTCGGGCCGCACACGGCCCGTGTGTTGAGTAGCCCTGCACAAAGAGAGAATGAAACAGAAGGGTACATAAAACCATAATTATGGTATTTTTACAGTCGTTTAAAAAAATAAAAATTGCATTTTAAGCATTCCCCCCCCACTTGAAAAAAAAAATCTATTTCTCCAAATAGCACATAATGTTAATTAGTGCACTCAGCACAAGTATCTATTCAGTTAATTACACAAATATTTTATGTATTCAGCCTAGTTGCATGGTTTGTATGTAAAACAATGACACGTAGATTGGAATTATGACATCATTTAAGGAAATGTCTCCACTTTGGTGATTTAATTTTCAGCTTGATAAGTCAGATCATTTATTGGAATATCCCACAATTTCAGAATATTCTGGCAAACTGATGTTGACATAAAGAGGAGTTGACTATATAAAGACGTTTAAAATAATCTAATCTTCAAAGAGGAATGAATCAGTATTTTGGCAGAGCTTTGCTTTTTGGAAGACTAAGTCCTAAAGTAACCCAAAAGATCTAATATCATCCCCTATGCTAAGTCTACAGCATAATAAATGTTTTAAAATGGCACTTAATGGGATAGGAATACCTAGGTCAGCCTAAAATCATCTACAAAGAATGGAAATAGTAAATTAGATACACTTTGTCTCTAGGACTAACAATTAAGCTTTTCATGTCTGTGAGGATAGCTGAGTGAAAAGTCAAAACCAAAATAAAATAACTCAAACCCTCAGTGCTAACAGAAACAGCCTGGGAAGAGGGACAGTTTTGCTATCTACACACCAAAGCAGAAATGACACGCTATGTAGTATCAGAGTACATCATGAGGCAAACACAAGCCAGTAAGATCCAAACTTCAAAGAAATACAATAGAACTTTGAAGAACATGTATTGAGGTAGACACAAATGAGCCTATGAAAAGTTATATTGTAGTGACGGCCCAGAGAAAAACCATGGCAGTATGTATACATGAGACTGTTGATGAGGGTGATTCAATGGACAGGGTATGAGAGCCAGGAATCTGGATTGTGCGCCAGCTCTGCAATTGATTCAATGAATGGCTTTGGGTAAGTTTTGTGAATCAGCTTCCCCATTTCTAACATGGTGAAAGTGGTACTTAACATGCTTTCATATCTAGGGATTTCAAAAGATCTCATGCTAGATATTAGTTACTATTATGATTAGTTTTATTTTGCACTATGGTGAATTAACCTATGTATTTTCCTGCAAGAGAGGACTATTAATATTCAGACAATTATGGAGACTCCTGTAATGTTTGTTTTGTAATTGTTCTTTATAATATTGTCCACTTTATCCTACATTAGGGCTATGTCTACACTACAGAGTTCTCTGAAAACAGCTGTTTCTTCGAAAAAACCTGAGTTACATCCACACTGCAATCACGTTCTTTTGAAAAAAAAAAAAAAGTCTAAACAGAGGGGTTTTGCCAACAATGGTAAACCTCTTTCTATGAGGAAGAAGCCTTTCTGCGAAAGAGCTCTTTCGGAAAAAGGCGTGTGTGGACGGGGAAGAGGGAGTTCTTTTGAAAGAAGAGGAAAGAGAAAAAAAGCACAAGTGCCCTGGTGGCCATTCCATCCAGAGTAATTATAGCTTAAATGCGAGATGCGTCCACACTGAATGGACGCTATCTTTTGAAAAGCAGATCACTTTTTCAACTCTTCGGAAAAAGTTTTTGGAAGATCTCTTCCAGAAAAGCTTCTTCCAAAAGAAGCCTGCAGTCTAGATGTAGCCTGGGTGCAGATTCTCTCTCTCAAAGAGAGAGAGAATATGTATACTAGATCTCAACAAAAAGAAAAATTAAATCAATCTTGGTTTCTAAGGCTACATCTAGACTGCATCCCTCTGTCGACAGAGGGATGCAAATCAAGCAAACGGAAATTGCTAATGAAGCAGGGATTTAAATATCCCGCACTTCATTAGCATAAACATGGCCACCACTTTTTTTGAAACAGTTTTTGAAAAAAAAACCCCAGCAGTCTAGATGCAGATCTGTTGAAAATAAACCCTTTCAACAGATCCTGTATTCCTCAAAAAACAAGGTTTACAGGATCTGTTGTAAAAGGGTTTATTTTCAACAGAGCCACATCCAGACTGCTGGTTTTTCGAGAAAAACAAAAAAAAAACCCACTCCGTTTTGAAAAGAATGGTGGCCATGTTTATGCTAATGAAGTGCAGGATATTTAAATCCCTGCTTCATTAGCAATTTCGATGTGCTTGATTTGCATCCCTCTGTCGACAGAGGGATGCAGTCTAGACGTAGTCTAAGAGACCCAAAATTATGGTCAAAATAATGTCAAAGGAAGGAGACAGGTCAAGCAGCAGCAGAAAAAAATTCATCAGCCAGCGTCTGAAGATCAAAATCAGAAGAGGGATATTTCAAAGAATGGAAGGCAAAATCCAGACTGCAAAACAGCCAAGAAATCTTAATTTAAAAGATAGTGACAGTTGCAATGTTTTACTTTCATTCAGAAAAAAAAATGAAGTTTGATTATTGGATGGCCACTCATTAGGACTTTTTAGCCTTAAAACTAGTTCAGTAATAGTTGTTTTATGACATTAAGACCCCACCATCAAATTGAGATTAACAGTACAAGAACCCAGAAGGATTAGAGAATAAAGAAAAACCCATAACTATTTACATCAGAGATTTGGCAAAACATAATAGTGCCCTGAGGTGTTAGAGCATAAAAAGCTGAAAATATCTGTGGTTTGAGAATAGTGACAAGATCAGTATTTGGGATTACAAAACTGTTAGTGTTGGCAGTGTCAATGGAGGGCAGCTGATTCCCAGTCACCTTAATTTTGTTCTCAATGCAGAACGTGAACAGTTCATAAAGTTCTGTTGATGGAGGAAGAGCCTGATTAGACAGCTTCCCTGCTATAAAAAGTTACAAGAGAGCAGGGCAGTCTGCCCGTTCTGCAATTAAGTTGGAATAGTAAAATGATCTGGCTTATTTCAAAGCATCACTGTATGCATATATATAGTCCAAACTTGAGAGTATACATGAAGTCAAGAAGCCCTCAAACAGCTTTAACTTATGGCCTGTAACCTTCACATTTTAAAGATCTCCATTGTACAAAGGAGCACATGAGAATAATGGCAAGGAGAACTACAGCTGTCATTTAAGAAAATGAGGAATTTCACTTAGTAATCAATCAATACTAACCCACCATTATAAAAGGAGAGGTGTCCGCCATATTATCTGTCAGAGGACATTTGAGAAGTTTCTTGGGAGAGGCAGGCCTCCAGCCCCACCTACAGACCCAAGCCCTTCACTGAAGCCCTGCCCCTACCATGGGGAGGGGAGGAGTGTGCGCGCATGCACCCCAGCATCCCCAAAGCAGCGGCGAAAGAAGAGGATGCACGGCCCCAACCCTTCCCCCACCCCTGCCCCCGGGAGCAGTACGGAGGGAAGAGATTGCCAGGAGTGGCGGGGTGGGAGAAGGCCATGTGGCTCCAGCCTCGCCACCCCCGGAGCATCAGGTAGGGAAGCAGCTGTGTGGCTCAAGCCTCCCCCACCTCTGGGAGCAGCAGGGAGGGAAGAGGCCACCTGTATGTCTACTATCACAACAGGATGGGTAATGCTAGTAGAAATAAATATTGCATTCATGTGGTAGACCACTGTGTTCAGTTAATGTATATAAGGTACTGAGGCCTTAGTCAGGTTTTATTTGTACTTTATTCAATAAAGACCTCCAGGTTTGGCCAAGAGTGAACAGTTGGAAGTGCAGGTAAAGTTAATTGTATTTTGCACTTAAATAGCAATTTATCTACATAGCACTTTACAAGTATTAACTGATTCTCAGACGGAGCCCTACCAGATGGGGAAACTCACAGTAGGCCTCAAGCTTGTCAGCATTAGGAAATATGTTAGACTTCATGCACATGATATTCCCATTGAACTCAATGGAATTACTCAGATGTGCATAAATGTGTATAAAAGTGTATGCCATTTTGGGGCCTAAGATTTGGACAGAGCCACAGAGCCAGTGTGAAATGCAAAATTAGAACTCTGAATTCCTGACCTTGATTCTCTTGCTTTAACCTTTAAACTTCACATAAGAATGGCCATACTGGGTCAGACCTAAGGATGTTCGGTAACGATGAGTGACTAGTCACTTAGTCGATGGAAATTTCATCAACTACTCAACTAGTCGATAGGCACCCCTGCATTCCTCCTTTGAAGTGTACATTCCTGCTGGGGCTCTTGTACATTTCAAAGGAGGAATGCGAAACTCCGTGTACAGCCCGGGGCCGGCAGGAAGTCCCGCTGACTCCAGGCTGCACGCGAGTGCCAGCTTTGAAATGTACAAGAGTCCCCAGCGGCACAGCATGGAGCCCAGGCTCAGCAGGGTACTCTGAGTCCACCACTGACACTGGGCTGCATGCTGCACTGACCATTTGAAATGCCATGTGGAGCTGAGGTCAGCTGGGGACTCCCCAGCTGATCCCGGACTCCACACAGCATTTCAGCAGAACCTGGGATCAGCTGGGGAGTCCCCAGCTGACCCTGGGCTCCACCCATGGCAACGCCACACAGCTGATCCTGGGCTCAGTTGTGTGGTGTTTCTGCTCTGCATAGCGGGGGATCAGCTATGCAGCACTGCCCCTTTGAATGCTGCCTTGGCATTTCAAAGCAGTAGCACTGCACAGCTAATCCTGGGCTCAGCTGTGCAGTGCAGCTGCTTTGAATTACTCCATTCCTCCCTCCCCCCCTTTGCTGCCACTGTCAAAGCTGATAAGCATTTGCTTATTGGATAGTTGACTAGTCCTTAACATCCCTAGTCAGACCAATGGTCCATGGCAGACAGGATCCTGGTCTCAAACAGTGGCCAATACGAGGTGCCCCAGAAGGAGGGAACACAACAGGTAATCCTCACACGATCCCTCCCCTTTTACCCACCTCCAGAGAAACAGAGGTTAGAGACACTATTTCTACCCATCCTGGCTAATAGATTCATGGAGGTTAGGTCCATCAATGGCTATCTAGCTCTTTTTTGAACCCTGTTAAAGTTCTAGCCTTCACCGCATCTTCGGGCAAGGAGTTCCACAGGCTGACTGTGCGCTGAGTGAAGAAAAACTTCCTTTTGTTTTAAACCTGCTGCCTATTAATTTCATTTGGTGACCCCTAGTTCTTATATTGAAATAAAGAACTTTTCCTTATTCACTTTTTCCACACCAGTCATGATTTTATAGACCTCTATCATATCCCCCCCCTTAATCTCCCCTTTTCTAAGCTGAAAAGTCCAAGTCTTAATCTCTTTTCATGTGGGATCCGTTCCAAACCCCTAATAGGTTAACAAAAATTGGCAACAAAAACTAATTTCTTATTTACAATTGACTGTAAAAGTGTAGGGTGATCAGGAAAAAAACCCCCAAAAAACAAGAGCAATGAATATTACATTTACTAACAACTATCACCACAATTTCTTCACATTCCTATGATACTGCTTAAGTAACAAGTTCAAACAACTTTACTTTGAATAGTGTCTTTCATTCAAATTATCTCAAAACCAGTTAAAAAGGAGCACAAAATTGAAATAAAAATAGCAGCAATGGGAGAAATAAATTAAGAAATACCAGGGAGAAGAGATGTTTTCAGATGAGATACTCAGAAGGTATTCAAAATAAAATAGAATATCGATGGAGGTAAATGATTGCAGGGTTAGCGAGGGGAGAATGACCTCCACAGCTACACTTTGTGCTGTTTGTCTGTCCCAAATAGTTTGTGATCTAAATACAGCTTCTTAAAAACTTGAGACTTTTAAAATTAGACTAGAAAGGCACTAGAAATTGAGTAATTCTGCACTGGTAGCCTTGGTCTACACTAGGGCATTATTTTGAAATAACCCCGCTTAGGCTGAATTTAAGCGTGGAACATCCACACTACCAAGCCTGTTAATTCAAAATAATGGGCTGCTTATTTTGAAATCTGTATTCCTGCTTTCCTTGGGGAATAATGCTAATGTCAAAATACTTATTTCGAAATAGCGTTAGTGTGGATATTCCAGTGCTGCTATTTCAAACTAATTACTCCTTAATGTTTCCTGGGGGTCTAAGTTGAGGTGGTGCATCGACATTAATGGAGCCTGCCTCAGACCAATTTTGAAGCTTCCCGTAGTGAGGACATGCTATTCTGATTTTGTTACTAAGTCGAATTTAGTTATTTCTAAATAATTTCCTAGTGTAGACATGCCCATAGGGACTTGGGTTGTACGAAGTGCAACTGTGCCTTCGCTAATGTTTATGATTCTGGGGTTTCAGCTGTTGCTGGAATATCTGTTATAGTGTTGAAGCCACCAGAAATACAAGACGCAATAAATACAAATAGATAAAAAGGCATACTCCCCAAGTTTTTCCAACTATCCTTCTGTCACAAGGAACACTGCAGTCCATATGGGAGGTAGGATCCATGGCCCCAGAATAGTCTGTGTTGGTAACAGCCACAGAACTGGAGCATTCCACTATGAAAATTCATAAAGAGAAATAAATCGGAAAGTCAAACTGATCCAGAAATGAATCCATTTCCTTTGCCTGTACCCTTAAAATTTGATAAATAAAGCCTTTGGTTAAAGCTATTGAAAATACTGTTCATGGCAGCTAGATCACAGAATATAACACTGTTCATGGATCTACTTCTGAGAAGGAAAAAAAGATTTGGGCATCTAATGGTATGCTGCAAAAGGTTTCTCAATTTGCCTCAATTCATATTGGCTCGGTCTTGTTTATTTTAGGCTTTTTTCCATGTCAATAAGTAGCAGAGGCTTCAATTTACTGCGGCATGCTGAAGAGAATAAAATGTTGCTGCTGGCCCCTATTTTAAGACACTGAGAAGTTTGCTTCACCATCCATTGGCTTCAGAGTCAGTGTTCATAAGATAAGGCAACAGAGATATGGTAGTAACTCACCTGCCACTGCTTTTGGATGAAACGGATATTGGAGGATACAAGAGGAATTTTTCAGTGAGTTTTATAAGTCCTCAAAGCACCAAAAGGGATTAAGTTCAACATTAGCAAAAAATTTAAGTTTGTGGTAGATTTCAGTCCCAAAATTAGAGTGTTGCAGTGCTAGCTATAAGAGGGGTTCCCTTATCATTCATCTCATCAGAAAAAAAATGAAAGGAATGTCACAAAGAAAGACTTTGAGGTGAAAAGCGGAGCACATAGATCTGACTATATGAACTATGAGTACAGCCAAATTCTTTAGCTTTTGACTACAGCCGCACTGCCACTATACAAATGTTAAGTGGTGCTTAATCATTTCAGCTCAGTGCTTTTCAATGGTGGGGGAAAATGTACTCATACCTCCCAGGACACATACCACACTAGTCTGGGGGAGGTGGGACAGAGCTTAAGGAGCAGTTATTTTGGGGGGGAAAAAAACCAAATGATTCTGAATACACTGCAAACTTTATTGCAAGTTTTCAAGAACCTTTAGCCACAAAAGCAACCTACCTTGTCTCTGTTGCTTCACCAGTCCCTAATATAGCTGGTCAAAGAAGCACCTTAGATCCACAGGGGAAACAAGCTCAAGGAACAACTAGCTGGCCCAAGTCTCAAGTCTAAGAGGATAAAAACCAACTGAAAACAGCTGGACATGTTTCAAAGAGACATTAAGGGGACAAGAACATATTATCCCACTGCATAGGAAAAACAGGAAGTACAGTAAGAGACCACCTTAGCTTAACAAGATCTTCAATGATCTAAAATAAAAGTCCTACAAAATGTGGAAACTAGGTCATATTACAAAGGATGCATATAAACAAACACAAATATGGAGGGCAAAATTAGAAATGTCAAAGAACAAAATGAGATTAAAAGCGCTAGAGACAAAGGGTAACAAGAAAACATTCTACAATACATTAGAGCTGGGATTTGAATTCAAGACCTGCACTATCCAGCCATTCCTCAGTCCACTGGAACATAATCAAAACTTCAACAAGACAAATCCAGGAGTCTGCACTCAGGCCAATCTCCCACCGCAGCCACCAGGAAAATGGACAGGGCAAGACTGAGTAAGGACTTTAGAAATCTCGGGAAAGTAATCAGTTTTTCATACTGGGAAGAAGGACACCCATCTGTTCTCAAAGAGATGTATTGTTTTATCCTCTACTAACATGTAGTAACAATTAGGAGACTAATGAAAATAAGGTTTTATTGGTAAAGGGGACTATCTGGAAAGAGAGTCTGACAGTTAAATAATCTCCCCTTCCACTCTGTATTCTTGTTCACAAAAGGCCTGACCTAAACCCATAGAAGTCAAAAGGAAACTTCCCATTGATTTGAATGGGTTTTGGATGAGGCACTGTCATAACCGTCTTACTACTGAGATGAGCTTATTAACAAAACAACAACTTTTATTCTGTTGCTATCTTGCTGACTCAGTTTTACCTGTGGAAACGAGAGATGTAAATGGCTAGTCGAGTGACTATACCATTAGTCGCTTCCCCCCCTTGCTGCCTGTATCAGCCATGGTCTCAGTGGGGGAGGAGGGGCAGCAAGGGAGGCAGAGGCGCAGCGGGGGACCGGGCATGAGCCAGGACAGCTTTTTCCCGGCTATGCCCAGTCCCCTGCTGCATCTCTGCCTTTTAATGCTTTTAAAGCAGATGCAGAGCATCTGGGACCAGCCATGAGCCAGGACAGTGATTCCCAGCTTGCACCTGGTCCCCCCCGCTGTGCCTCTGCCTTTTAAATGTAGTAAGAGCCAGGCAGCAGTTACTACATTGAAAAGGCAGAGCTGCAGTGGGGTTAGCTCCCAGAGCCAGGAACTAACCCCACTGCAGCTCTGCAGTCTCTCCCTCCCCTCCCCCCCCAATCAACTAATCGATGGAAATTCTATCAACTGCTCAGTTAGCTGGTTAAAGAAAATTTAACATCCCTCGTAGAAACAGTTAAGAGACTGCAATCAGACTACCCTTATGAAAGGGAAAGTGATCAGAAAGACTTCAGCACTTCAAACCAAGCTTGGTTTCCATTAGGCTCTTCTCCCAACCTACTCTAGTGCCATTCAGACTGAAGAGAAAGAAACTTTTGCTTAAGAGTCATTCAGTTGGTGATTCTTATAGTCTATCAATTTGAATGGAAATATCTATTGCATAAGCTTTTGTCCTTTCACCAGCAAAAAGGATCTAAAAACCACAGTATGTCAGCCTAATAAAATTGATTGTGTATTATCTATTCTGTCTTGTTTTCTTTATGGTCCAATATGGCTATTCCTATTTCCCCCCATAATATGGATGGACAAGAAAGAATGTACCATTGCAGAAAACAGAAAAATAAGGCAAAACAAAAGCTATAATCAGTTACATATGTATAAACAAAAGAGGGTGATGCTTTTCTAATTCATGTTAGTAACTTCCATACATAAGCAGCATTCCTAAAGTTACCTGAACCATAACCCACTAAAAAGTCTTAAAACAAATAATGAGCCAGTTTTCCCCCTTAAAGAAAGAATCTCAGCCATATCCAATAACAATTAGAATTTGAATAAGAACTGGATTTTATTAGTCCCTCTTCCTGGAGTTAATGGATTTGGCCCACTGTGATTTTCCCTGGTCACCTGGAAACTTTCATAATTAATTATCCTTTAAAAAAAAAAAAAAAAAGCGAGGAACCAAAAAGATGTTATTAAAATAAATCAATGTGAGCATTTGGGACCTCTCTCGTCTCAGTTTCTTCTTTTGGATAGTTTTTTCTCTTTGACTTTGGGATATTGTTTGGAGTAGACTTGAGGAATAAAAAATAATAAAAATAAATAAATAAATAAAAAGGATCCACTCACCTGACTCCCACTGATCACTTCCTTGACTATTTTCAATATACTTTCTTTGTAAGTAAAACTAATACTTAGGACAATGTCAGTCCATTTTATCTCTAGGTCAGTGAGACAGAGGGGGAAAGAGCAAGAGTCCTGAGTGGCTTCTCTATGCTATGGTAAAAAGCAGGTTAAACTAGATCAGCAGTTAACTCTTGGAATAACAGATCAGATTTGTTTTTCAGGCCTAATCTAAAGCCCTCTGGAGTCTACGGGAGACTTTTAATTGACTTTAATGGCCATTGGATCAGGCCTTCAGTATTCTCCATTAGGCCATCTCCAGCACTCTCTCATATTCTTGGCTTCCTTTTCAGAGTCTGACATCAGCATATGCACTCTCCATTCTAATCTCATGAGTTTCTATTTCATTTTAGAAGCCAGATCCTCAATATCCCCAAGTCTCTGTTCTACTGCCAAGATTTTATTTGTGAAATAGAATTGCTACAACAGCTTCTGAGACATACTCTATAAATGGCTGTGTGTGTGTCAGAGATGGCTCTGACAGCCATGAAGCCTTCTTCTACTGAGCCACAGAGGGTTCTAACAGCTGTGTTAGAGTCCGTGGGAAAAAAAGAAGGCATCTATCTGCTGCTCTTTGACCCTGTCCTGGACTAACAGTTGTCAGGTGACAGATTATTGTCTACTATCCTATCAAGTTTATAGGGGGTAACATTCTTAATAAAGCAGCAACCAGTTCATGTCCTATAATTATGTACCGTTTAATCTCGAGTCTAATGCACACTTTTTTCGGGTCAGGGTGCACATTATATATAAGAGTTATTGTTTAAAGTTTTATTTTGGCAGTTCCATGTCAGAAGACAATGAACCTCCGCTATGCCGACGCCACGCTAGGACAGCAGTAAACATGAAATAGACATCAACTGAAATGGCAGAGATTCCTAGAATGCTTTAAAATATTTAAAAACAATAAATATGAAATTTACGTCTTGTCGTATGAAATAGTTTATAGTTAGTTAATTGCTGACATTTATGAAAATAAGTTATAAACATTGCTAAAAATCAATTGAATTTAAAGGTAATAGAGCATCGAAATGCTGCATATTCTATAGTTGTATGCTCACGTGCAACCAACTGACAATACAAAAAGGCAGGAAATACGATGCGCTGGCATACCATAGACTTGCAATCAAATAGACTATATTTAATGACACCTTCATATCTATGATGACGGGTATCATAAAATACATGTACAATGGGCAAAGTCGGGGTGCGCATTATATGTAGGAGTATAGATTTTTTCATTATGATAAAATTCAAAAGTCAGGGTGTGCATTATACATCAGTGTGCATTATATTCGAGATTTTACGATACATTAGAAGGAAGAGTTTTAGGAAGAGTTTTAGAAGTGCTTCCGTTCCCCAAGTGTAAAAGTAAACAGAACTTTTAAGACATTTCTTTCTTCCTCTAGGTATTTGGACAGTCAGCATGAGGAGGTAACAAAGGTCTATATTTTAAAAAATTCTTAATAAAGACAACCTAAGGACGTGTCACGGGGCAAACTCGCCCCCACGGCATCTCCTGCTGGTAGCCCTGGGCATTAGCTCATCGGCTCACTGGATGCCTCCCTCTGGCTGGTGTCTCCACTTCCCTCTCTAGTCCGCATCATTCTTGGACCACGGTGTCCTCTTCAGGACACTGCCCTCCAGCGGTACCCTTGTTGCCTCAGTGACCTAATGCCAGCCTTCATCTAGCCCAAGGCTGGGCAAAATATGGCCTGGGGGTCGGATCCGGCCCTCCAAGCCACCGGATCTGGCCTGTGGACCACCCTGCTGGGACCCTCAGGCACATGCAGCTGCCATGGTTTAACACACAGTCCCAGCATCTCTCTGCTCTGTGGGGAGGGGGAGGCCTCGTGCAATCTCCCTGCCCCCAGCCCAGTCCTCAGCTCTTATTGGCCAGAAACAACCAGCCATTTGGAGCTGGGAGATTGGCCTGAGAGACTGGGGCAGCGAAAACTTCTTCTCCCACCCGAAGTGGAGAGCCATGCGGAGGGAGCAGCCTGAATTTTCCAGTGAGCTAGGGCTGCAACAGGCAAGGAGCTCAACCTGCCTTGGGGGTGCAGCAGCCTCCTGACCCGGAGGCACTTAAGTAAACTCCTCCTAGCCAGTGCCTGCCTCTGACACCCCAACGCCTCCTGCATCCCAACTCCCTCCCCCAGATCAGCATCCAAACCTTCTGCACCCCTTGCCCCAAGTGACAACTCCCTCCCAAACCCTGTACTCCCTCCTACAACCCTCCCCCCAGGCCAGAATCCTCTCCTGCACCCAAACACCCTCCCTGACCCTACACCCCAATCCCCTGCCCCAGGTCACCATCCCCTCCTCCACTCAAACACCCTCTCAGACCCCACACTGTCTCCTGCACCCCAGTCTCTTACCCCATGCACCCAACCTTGACTCTGCACAGAAAAGTGTAGCCCTTGACCACTTTCCAAAATCTTGGAGTGGCCCTCCACCAGAAGTTATTGCCCACCCCGATCTAGCCTCTACCTCAGGTGCAAACTACAATGTGCAATGGCCAATCATCATTGGCAAGAGGATGTGGACCTGCTGCCTTTTTCTATCCTGGCTGCCCCTCTAGTACTCTCAGGCCCCACAGCCTGGGAGCCAGGCCAGGCCAGAGCCCCCCAACACTGCTCTACCTCTAGGAAAATGTCTACTTCCTAGACAGTCAGATCCCATCTGCTCTCCATCCAAAGCAAAAGTAAGTCCTAGTCTCTCCTGCCAGGAGCCCTTCTTTATATAGCCCCCAGCTGGGCCCTAATGAGCAATAACTGTCTCAGCTGTGCTTTGCCCGCAGCCCTCACTCAGCAGCTGGGTTTTTGCCCTTAAAGGGCCAGTGCAGGGCAGCTGCTCTGTCACAACAGGATAAGCTATGAAGATGGCTGTACCCGGAGGAAGAAATAAATCATGGAAAATGGCAGTTAGTGAAATAAAGGTGTAAGTAAAATACGTTATTTCAATTCTGTTCTTTGTGTGTACATCTACTGCAGCAATGCCCCATGGAAAGACACTCAAATACTTACAAGACTCCCCCCTCCTAATTTCCTTAAAGAACAGTTAAAGCATTCTGATAACCCAAGATACTATTTTAAAATCTGCTCTTTCAAGTATGCTGCAGTTGTTATTCAGACAAATATAAACAATCTCTAACTAACAGATTACAACTGTAAAATTAAGCAGCTAACTTCACCTTTGTCTGTCATCAGTTCATACTGTCATAATGCAGAATGTACACTAAATCTTACAGCCCTTACTCACATCGTCCCATTGAAGTCAAATGTGATTACTCCTCTGAATGGCTGAGTCCTCTATTTTCATTGTTGTTTTACTTTCCATCTTTTTGTTTTTCAACAACATGGTAGCTTGATAACAGAGATAGGCAGCTTTAAATAACCCAATATGAAACTTATCACATGACAGCTATTGGTTAGTGTGGAATAGAATTACCCCAATATTTCTCTATATAAGGCTGTATCAACATTCTTTGAACTGATGATTTTTGTTGGATTTCTGTGTGTCTGTAATTTAGAATGTGTGGAAACACTGTTCTCCAAAGAAAAAAAACTTTTTGAAGAGGACTGTTCTGCAGTGTCTCCTAAAGACAGTCTGACTCTGGATTTGCCTGATCTCCTCTGCAATTTGTTCCAGAGCCAGAACTTCTTGACAGAAAATATTTCTCCCCAGGGCTAGGCCACTTTGTCCTGAGCTTTTCCCAGAGGAGAGCAGCTGTCTTGTGGGTCACAGATTATAATTTGGTCTTTGATGTAGATGGGGCTTGGTCCATTAATTGCTTTGAAGATCAGGACCAGAAGCTGGGATTGGAAGCTAACTGGGAGCCAGTGGAAATATTTTACCATAGGCTGTATGTGCTGGTGGCAGTCTGAGCCACAGAGAAGGCAGTCAGTCATACTCTGTACTAGGGCAAGAACTGTATGTTCTTGCAGGGATCACTATGGCAAGTGATCAGGGAGGAAGTTTCCTAGCAAAGTGGAGGTAAAAGAAGACATTTTAGACACTGATGCTATCTGGTCAACCAAACTTAGCAAGGAGTCAAAAGGACCCTATTGCTTCACTCCACTGTAATGTGAAGATAATGCCTTAGCCAGTTCTTCAAAGCAATGCCTCTTTCCAACCTGCATCAATTTGCTCATAATTCAAAAGCTTATTTCTTATAGGCACTCTGATAAGTAGTGGTGATTGCATCAGTTCAGAATAAAGTATATAAATATATATATTTTGGAGATTTGTACTTCTGTCTGTCTGCAAGTCCATTTGTTCAAGGACTCCTCCATACGAGTAAGACCTAGGACCACAAAATGAAAGCAAGGTCAGGGTTTGATTGTGCCAGAAAAATTGGAATTAGATTGGGAAGGGGCTGAGCACAGGGACAGCTATACTGCAGAGTGACCACTAGGGGCAGCTGCTCCAGCTGGGGCTGGGGCTCACCATCTTGCCTGCCACCAGCCCAGATAAGTGGCCTCCCTGTCCCAAACCCCTACCCTCAGTCCTTGGCCTCAGCGCCAGACCGGGGGAGAGGGAAAGCCCTGCCTGCCCCCCAGGAGCCATAGCCTACAGCATTGCCAGGCTGCTTAGTGCACCCCTACGCTCAGTCCTTGGCCTCAGCACCAGACCAGGGGGAGGAGGAAAGCACTGCCTACCCCCCCAGAGCCAGAGCCCACAGCCCCCAGAATTGCCAGGCTGCATAGTGCATCTGTAATTGGTGGACCTGCACAGATCCCACTCAGATCCCTTCTTCCCCCCCAGTCCCAGGCTATGACCAGGGAGCACCAGCAGGAGGCCTGCATGCTCCCCCTCCCCCCAGGAAAGCAGGTGGGAGGCCTGCATGGCCACCTTTGGTCCCAGGACCCCCATCCTCCCTGGCCCTGGGGAGCGCTGGCAGAAAGCCTGTGCAGCTCCCACCCTACTCCCAGGCTGGATCCGGGCTACTCCAGGTAAGTCTTCTAGTAAAGAATAAAGCTAAGGGCCCTCAGTATATTGTAGGCAGCTGCATCCAGGTCCCTCTGCCTCTTGAAGATATTCTCTCATAGCTGTAGAAAAGATGAGGGGATAGTATGTATCCCTGTAGGTCTCTATAGCCTTTGGAAAGGTGTTAGTTTCTGAGTATCAGGCAAGAAGTATAGTAATTAATTTTCCAAATGGGAAAATTGAAACACAGAGAGGGGAAACTACTTGCCCAAACCACAAAGAGAACAGTGCAAAAATTTTGGGAAAAAAAATATGAAAGTCCTAAGTCCATGTGCTCTGTTAACTACTATCATGTCTCATTTTCAGGCTAACATTGATAAATAACTTGCTTCCTGTCCCAAGTTTCTCATTCATAGACAGGGAGGGAAAACCTTACTGCTGAATTAATTTTTAAGCAGCGTAAGTGTTTAAAGTCTTTCCCTCTGGACATGAAAACTGAAGCATTTATAGTCTCATTCATTTAACCCCAATTATAACATTACCTCTGAGTCAGATAGTGATTCCCTTAAGAACAAAAGTCCCCTGGGTCTGAAGGGGTCACAGAAGCCTTCTTAAACTGATGGGAGAGGCACAAGTCCAGCAGTAGATCAGCATCACTTTTGTGCTGTGCCTTATGAAATCTATTGTCTCTCTCCCATATAAAATAGCAGAGAAAATCCTATGCAAAGGCTCATAGTCCCACCCCAATCAAGTGCTGAGTGGAGAGGTACTCACAGACTAGCTCAGACACTATCAAATCTACCAGACAATGCAATTAATAGGGGAACATTAAGAATAGAAAATAGAGACAGACAATCAGCCAATAAGGATAGCGGTACTGGAAGGCTTCATAAAAGCTCTTGAGTATCCTGCTTCCAAGACTGAAAAACTGAATTTACATTGGACTTAAAGGTCTAATTTCTAATTTACATTTCAAACACACATTTTGTTTTCCTAGATGGTTTTGCACCCAGTTTCCTGATGACATTACAAGTTATGAACCATTTCATTACAAAAAAAATCAACATTTTAGATGGTATGACATTGTTTACCTTCCATGCATTAGAGACATACACATAGCCAGCATGTTTATGAAATGATTACCGATTTTGTCTTCACGTTCAAGCTTTACTAGTTTTAATTTACAGATTGGTAGTATCCAGAGTGTAGTTTGCACCTTATCTGGTATTTCAGAATAATTTTATCTAATAGTTGTGACTACAGTTAGAATGTACAAAACTACTAAATTGCCTACTAATAATTACATATAAAGCTGCCATTTTGATAGCTATGCTGTCCAATGTTCGAGAATTTTGACATAGAACACTGCTAAATCTTAAAGCATTGAATTTCCCCTCAGTTGAGAATGAGACAGGGCATAGCCCCAAGAAGAAATGCAAATTTTCCTGGAGTTGATTTTAAATGTTTACTGTAATCCCTTCGGCTTGAGCGTACATTACTGACAATTTTAGGAACGACTTTTTTCTCACTTGTCAAGTTGATGGAAGGAAAGATCTAAAAGGATGAGATCTGGAAAAAGCTAGTTTGCTAGCAAAGTGCAATGGGCCAATGAAATGATAAGAATGTTAATGTTTAAAAAAGCTTGAACATTTTGGAACACAACAGTCTATGGACTTTATCAATCTGATGTTTTAATGAGGAGAAAAATGCCACCAGTTGTTTTGCCAAGCCAAAATCTTCCTGTTTCTAAGGATACCATTGACATGTCCCTAGATACAATCTAGAAACATCTGCTCTGCTTCTAGTCTGCTGCTGCTGCTAGAAACCAGGGGCATGCTTTAGTTTAAGACATATGTGAAGATGGATTTTGGAGTAGATCGTCTTCCATGTAGTCATTTCAGATCTGTCTGTGTTTATCACAACTTTTGAACAGTACAACAATGCTATTATAAGACATTAGGCAAGGCAGGATAGTCCATAATGGAATTAATTTGATAACAAATGTGAGATTCCCTAGCCTTTTATAATATTATGGTTTTACTTTCCAAACCACAATAAAGTTAAAGAATGCTTCCAGACATGAAGAAAACAAGGCACCCAGTAAAATGTGCTCTCTCAATTGTTGGACTTTTTCTAGCTTTGTAAATGGTGTTACAATTAAATCAAAACATTTCAATGTATAAAATACATTGTGAAGTAAGTATCTATGAAAATATATTGCAATAAAAATTACTGCATAAAACACTGCTACCCTTGAGCTCATTATTTAAACTTTGTTCAAACCATTTAATACATTTATAAATCTCCTCAATTTTGTATTGTTTTAATGCTTCACATTAATGGATCACAGAACTAACAAATGGTAACATAAAACAATTTCAGTAGCATTGTGTAAAGAGCAAGTATTAACAATTAGGCTGCTTAAAATTTGGTATACTTGCTGTATAGTAAATACAAAGAGTGTACATGAGGGTGTGATAGAAAGGTTTTACTAGCATAAGTTTGTGATGAATTAATTATTGAAAAGTGCCAGTGACATGAGCAAGTTAAGCAAGGCATTCCAGACAATTGCCTTCTACCATCATGCATTATGTATATGCTACATATTTGTCAGAAATTTACTATTTTAGAAATGTTTTAGTTAGTTTCAAGGGATTTTGTTACTGGTACTTTTTCCACGTCATCTCCTATAAAGAGTCAGGTACAATTTTCAACAGTAATGAAATGGTTAAAAATCCCTTTTTTTTTTTTTTTTTTTTGAAAGTGACATAGGTGTCTAAGTCCCATTAACTTTCACTTATGCTTAGGTCTCTAAGTGCATAAGTCACTTTTGAAAATGGGCTTTGGTGTTGTGATGGATAGGAGGAGTGCTGGGTAGCACTCGGTGACTCGGGTTAAACTCAGGTAGCTAGCAAGGGTGTTGGCTGGAGGCAGGGCCAGCTCGAGCCATTCCTGCGTCCCGGGCAGCGGGCGTGCGACGCATGCGCAGCTCCGCCCCCGGGCACATGGTGCATACGCAGCCCTGCCCCCCGGCGCGCTGCGCACCTTACAGCTGCAATCGGGTGCACGGCGCCTGATTGCAGCTCTAAGGGGTGCCGCGTGGCCCCCAGCCCTGGGCGCACGGTGCCCCTTACAGCTGCCGTCAGGTGCCCCCCATAGATTGGTGCCCCGGGCAGCTGCCTGGCTAGCCCCCCCCTTAATCCAGCCCTGCTGGGGGCCAGAGGAACCAATGGGATACAGTGCTGAAATTTGAATTGAATATAGATACCTGGTCTGCTCTTCCTTTGTGTAATTTCTAAGTTAAGGGCTGGAGGGAGCAACATGCAGTAATCAGAATTGCCATGCCTACAAGGAATATTGGGTATGGAAGTGGACTGAACCAGGAAGGGATCATGAGTAAATAAAGGGAAAATGTGTATTTAGTCACGATCAGGGCATTTTTCTTTGTTTTGGTTGTTTGGTTCAACTTCTCTGTGTGAATCTATGCCTTCCCTTCCCCATTCACTATTCAAGAGTGTACCCAGAGATGTTCTCTGTGTTTTAATTTGTTTTACTCAGTTGCTCTGTAACACCTAGCAACCAGGTATGTTTTATCAAGTATATCTTTTTGTTTTGTTAATAGAGTCACCTTTTTTTAAGGCAATGATTTGATTCTTGTTTCCTGGAAGGAATCAGGAGGCCTGTGTGTGTGTATGCATGCGTAAGACTAAGAGGTCAGCTATCAGAGAAACAGTTTGTTTTCTGTGCGTTTTTTGTTTTGCTTCTTTTTTCAAGCTCTCTTGTGGCAAAAAAGCTGGGGGCACCCGGGGGGAAGGAATTCAAGTGTTTCTTCCTATTTTTCAGTGTTTAAATCACTTGATGGTAGCAGCTACCTCCCAAAGTCAGTGAATCTGTGACTCTGGGGAGTTTTTGTAAGCAGAGCCTAGGTATTTAAGGCAAGGTATTTAAGGTCTCTTGCTGGCCCCCATCTTCTGCACTTGGAGTGCCAGAGTGGGGAACAGCCCTGACAGATGTCTATGTCACTTGAGCACATCTTGAAAAGATTACCACATTACCTGTAAGTGGGAAGTGCCTGACTACAAATCTAATTGCTAGTGGTGGAAGCAGCACTAGGTGTTTGCCTTTGTTGAAGACCAATACATAGAGTACTCTAGCTAACTTGCCTGGGCACTCATTAATGGATCTCAAAGTCACCGTATTATTTCAAACCAATTTCAAAAGCCAGAACTTAATTTAACTTAACTTAATTTAATTTCCAAGTTTGATTCCTATAACAGAGATATGAATAAAGACATTGACTGGATGGCCTGCTATATTCCACATCCTAATGACATAAAAAACAAACAATGGGTACTTAAGAACAATTAGTACCTTCTCTATCAGCTTCATGAAGCATGGACACTCTAACTGGCTATTACTTTCCCCCTTTCTTTTTTCTCCCCCTTCCCACATCCCTTATTTATTTAGAAACTGGACCTTTAATAACTCCATTAATCTGAAGAAGTAGGTTGTGCCCAGGAAAGCTCATGATACCATCTACATGTTTTGTTACTCTTTAAGGTGCTACTAGGCTATTCATGTTTTTTAAAGTTTTTTATGATGTTCATTGTCTCCTTTACCTTCGCTATATAAGAATTACCAGCCTTTGCTTTCTGTGAGTCAGTTTCTTCTTTAAACACCTCCTGACCTTTTCCCATGCTGTCTCTTATGCACAGGGAAAATCTCTGGATAAAACCTGAATCACCACTACCATGAATTTATCATCCTTCAGATGCCTTCTGAAGGCTATCACTGCAATGCTCCTACAAATCCAGCCTGATGAACATGGCTAGAGAGGTAAGGAACAGCTAATTACTCCTCTTCTCCTACTTTCCTTTTTCTACTCCCTTCTTCCTTATGTCATGCTAATTAAAACAATTAAAAGCTTAACTACAAGCCATGTAGCTAACTAAGCTATGCCAATTCTTCACCATAGTCATTTGCTTGTTTTTTGTAACTGAGCCCCTTAGTCTTCATCATGTTGTGTCTTTATACTGTAAGCCCTTCAGGCCAGGAACTGTCTTTCCTGTGTCTGTACAGCACTCTGTACATAGGGTTGCCAGGTGTCCGGTTTTCACCCGAACAGTTCGGTATTCGGGTCCCCCGTCTGGTAAAAAAAAAAAAACAGAAAATATCAGACATGTGAAATGTCCAGTATTTCCTGTTTCCCTTGGACGGAAGCCCGGCGGGGACAGTTTTCCCCTGCTGCATCTGGTGGGGGTGGGGGAGTGAGGAGTGCAGAGCCATTTAAAGGCTCAGTGACCTTTTTCTTTGATCTCCCCCCCCCCCCCTTTTTTTTTTTTGCTCAACCAAGTTTGCCATATTCGGGATTTTTGCTGAAAGCATCTGGCAAGCCTATCTGTACAATGGGGCTCCGTTGTGATTTTGGGCTCACATAATATATATTTCTGCAACTATTAGTACTAGTTGCTAACAAAGACTCAGATCTTTCAAACGCTTAATATATGTGCTTAACTTTTAAACATGTGAGCTAAATTGATATCAATGGGACTATTCTCATGCCTAAACTTAAGTATATGTTTAAGTATCCAGAGGATAAATTATTCTGATTCTAGAATCTTTATTACAAGTGGTGATTAGTCAGAGCAAACACCGCTTAGTTTGCAAATGCCAGAATGGAGTTTTAATTAATTTGTTTTGAAAACCAAGATATCTGACTGTCCACATTTTTGTGAGGAAATTTGCCTAACTGTGGAGTTATGAGAAATATGCTAAAGCGCTGAATTCAAATTAGTTACTGTATGCTAGATGCTTACTAACTCCAGCAATGGGTGCAATTACAGATGGATCAGATGTTTTGTAAATAATTGTGCTAAAAACCATAAAGGTTTCTTGCACCAGCTGCAATATTTTTGAAACATACTGCATGGATCACCTAAATAATTGTTTTGACTATTAGAGAGGGAAGAATGACAGCTAAAAATTGTATATGGACACAGAACTTAAAAAGCTTAATAACTAGCCATGAAAAGGAAGGCACTCTTCTGGAGCAAAGGACACATTTATTTTGCAGTAAGTGCACCAGATGACAGGAGAAGTCTAAGCCAATTTATGAGTGATTTAGTAGAACAGACAGTAAGTATGATATATACCTCACCCTCCTAAAGTCACATAAGGAAAAAGAAAAAGAAAACACTTCTTTCACCATTACTGATGAAGACCATATATAGTGTTTTGGTTAGATTTTTTTTTTCCTTCTGGCTCTTTCAAGTATACTATGGCCCTGATTTTTACTACTGTTATCTTATTATGACACAGAATATATATAAAAAGAAGTGGTGTAACTTCTAAGATCCCAATCCTGCAAACACACATGCACCCAGTTAACTTTAAGAACACGTGTAGCCTTAGCAAGCAATATACTAAAATTAAATACAAATAAGTCATGGCATGGCAGCTTGAAATTATATAGGCGAAATTCATGACTGGAGTAAGCTGACACAACTCCACTGACTTCAAGTTTCTGAATTAAACCCCAAATCAGGAAATTCCATAATAAAGGGCTTGATCATGGAAATACTACAGGGCATCCCCGCTATAAGTCACCCCGACATACATCCATTCCACACTAAAGTTGTTGACACTTGTAGGAACTGATGCATTATAAGTCCTCCCATTCCCTGCTCTTAAGTCACACACACAAAAATTTGGGCAAATGGAAGTCAGCCATGGGAAAAAAATTCCCCTCTTTAAGTTGTTTCGCTATAAGTCCAAGTTTTTTGGAACGTGTCTTGGACTTATAGCGAGGACGGCCTGTACTGGACACATGATTTTCTTCCAAGTTTTATTAATGGCAGTTGTCAAGCAGTTATAGAAATGCATAGTAGTATTATTCTATATTATGCCCAGAATTTTTTACCTGCGTGATATGATATATTAGTACAGTTTGTGTATGAAATATTCCTAAATCTCAACAGTAAATCATAACTCTCTAGTATCTTAGTGCTGAAAGGAAGCTATGAAATTATTACTAATACCAGTACTACTAGAAATCAAAATCTGTCAGCTGCTATATGCTTAGCTCTGTTTACAAATATTCATTTGTAAAACAAACAAAACAGTCAAATGCTCTGAAACACCTCTGTTTATTCTGAACGGTTAAACTGAAAGACATCAAGCAGTGGAAAGCTATATTTGAAAATGTTTCACTGATTGTACCAAGAGACAACAAGCCTCAACACAAAATATTCCAAAAGAACCGAAGTATACTGTTCCTCCCTATCTAGAGTTGAAATGTATTCTTTCAAGAGGCCACAGGAGTTCTGTCTGGATTGCTTCACATAACTTGATCTATTTAAAAACAATAGTAATGACAAAACATGTTAATATGTAAAACAATATTTCTGCCCATGTTTAGCACACAGGACATATATAAGATTCAAAAAAAAAGATACACAGCAACATACTGAAGATCACACATTACTCTTATATCCCAGGGTTGCATGGACAGTGCTCATAAAAGCAAGATTTAGGGCCCAATCCTTCAAATTTATAGGCACCAATCCTGCAATGAGATTAATTAAAGTAGCAAATAATGAGTGTTTGCAGGACTGAGCTCTTACACGCAAGTTGCTTGACACATGCGAGCAGTCCCGTTTAAATCAGGGGGGGATACTCATGTATAAAGGTACTCTCTTGAGTGTTTGCAGAATTGGGGTCTAAAACGAAAAGTCATCACACCTATGTCTTGATTCTGCAAATTCCTCTGATGCAGGTGGACACCTGTGGCTATGTGAAGTCCTACTGCCTGCAATCAGGGATCCACATAGAACAGCTTCCAGGAAGGAGGCACTAGAGGACCCAGAATTCTTAAGAATTAGTTTGGAATAATTATGCCAGAAAACAACAATTAAAATTTAAATGTTATGATTTCTTTCCACAGACAATTACTATCACATTTTTTTCTTTGCTTGACTTCTACCTACTTGTACCAATTTGATAGTCATGACATAATGCATTGCCAGGAATTCTACACAGTTGCCTTTTTAGAACCAAGAAGGAATTTTCTGATAAAAATACTCCTATTCAAGCTAGAAAAATAAACTTTATGTAGCATAACAGGTTTCTGCCTTCTTTAGGAGTCCCCTTCTCACATTTGATACAGTCTTGCATGACCTTATCAATAAACTAGGCAAATACAACTTAGATGGTGCAACTATAAAGTGCGTGCATAATTGGCTGGATAACCGTTCTCAGAGAGTAGTTATTAACGGTTCACAGTCATTTTGGAAGGGCATAACAAGTGGGATTCCACAGGGGTCTCTTTTAGGACTGATTCTGTTCAATATCTTCATCAATGATTTAGATGATGGCATAGAGAGTATGCTTATTAAGTTTGCAGATGATACCACGCTGGAAGGGGTTGTAAGTGCTTTGGAGGATAGGATCAAAATTCAAAATGATTTGGACAAACTTGAGAAATGGCCTGAGGTAAACAGGATGAAGTTTAATAAGGAGAAATGCAAAATACTTTACTTAGGAAGGAACAATCCGTTTCACACATACAGAATGGGAAGTGACGGTCTAGGAAGGAGTACTTCAGAAAGAGATCTAGGGGTACGTCTACACAGCAACATTATTGCGAAATAATTAGTGTTATTTCGAAATAACAGTCTGCGTCTACACAGCAAGCAGTTATTTCAAAATAATGTTGAAAAACTGTCAAGCTGGGGTCTTCTTACTGCAACTCCTGTAACCCTCGTTGTACAAGGAGTAAGGGAATTTGGAGGAAGAGTGCTCTGTTTCAAAATAAGTGCTATGTAGATGTTCCCAATTTCAAAATAAGCTATTTTGTAATAAACTACGTAATTGACGTAGCTCAATTTGTGTAGCTTATTTCAAGTTAAGCCCTGCTGTGTAGACACACCATAGGGGTCATAGTGGACCACAAGCTAAATATGAGCCAACAGCGTGATACTGGGATGGGGGAAGCATCAATGTTCAGGAGGAATATCATATTCATTTTTTTTCCTGACCAGATAAGAAAACTAGCCAAAGGCATAGTTAAAATGATTTGCTGGAGCAGGAGCTACCTTCCACCCTTGCTAATGGGTTGGAGGGCATGGGTGATGGGCATTGGAGTTGGAATGCTACACAAATCTAATGGTTTGCATTTCGTGCAGTCCTTTTCCTCTCTAAAAGGAAAGTCATACAAGTGCAGCTATGCATGCTCCTTGTTAACACAACTTATAAGGAAATCCTGCACCACTGTACAATGCAGAATTTTGCAGAAATTAACCCTGTGCATGCAAAATTTCCTTTCCCCCACTGAAATGGGCTGCAGTTCTGCTAGCCTTCATTAAGGGCTGCTGGACCAGCAAAGTCCAGCTTACACATAGAAGACATTATAGGTGGTGGTGGTGGTGGGAGCCAAAGGGTTCCTGGCAGCTTCCAGCATGTCCTGAGGGACAGAGAGCATGGGACACAGGAAACTATGTAAACTTGGAAACAAGAAACAGTCTGATTCTCCCTCTGGATCCCTTGGATTGGAAGAGGTGGGTGTCTGGGCAAGCGAGGGTGTCTGACACCGCCCCCCAAGCTGGGTTCCTGGGAGGGGGAGGGATAGAAAAACAGGAACTGGGTTGTCAGAGGGATTTCTTTAAGTCTACTCCTGGGGGAATTTTTGTGTGTGTCTGTATTGTTACAGACATACTTGCTGACAGGCATTTTGAAATAAATTACCAAAATAACTGAAATTGGCATGATTATGTAGTGTTCTTTTTACAAATATAGCTTGCAGAATTTTTAATTTTTTGATGCTGAATGTCCCCAGGAGCAGTGTTCCCTCTAATTTTTTCCATCCATGTGCAGAATAGGTTTTGGTATATGCACTGAGACATATGCAGATGTGCACCACTTGTAGAAACATATGCTGCCAGTGGCGGGTGCTCTGCTAATCAGCTAGGCAGTAGTTGAATCTCTCCTGAGTGGCCACCCAAGTACTCAACTTACAGGGAACACTGCCCAGGAATAAAACACTAAGCAAACTTGGGAAATGTTTTTGTATATAAATTTTTATTTTCTCTCCATGCTTGTGTAGCTTCCCAAAGATTTACACAGAACACAAACAAAATAACCCCAAACAAGAAGGGTCAGTTTTCAATTACATCCCTCCTTAACTTCTACCCCTTCAACCAAGATACCCTGGCTGGATTCCCCTGGAGCAAGTTCTGCCCTCAGATATATGTAGGAACATCTCTCACTGAAGTCCATGGGACAGTATTAGCACATTAGATTCCCAGATAGGAGCAGTATGGGCTCAGTGGACTGTTTACAGGTCGGTACCACACTCTTCTTTTCTACTCAGATCATGTCACACCTATCCCAGTGCTATGGCTCACTTGTCTATATTCTGCATCCTTAGCATCACCCTTTTTTTATCCAGCCCTCCCCACACAAAGGCCCAACCACGCTCAGGGTTACTCTGTGCTGGGTGCTGCACCAGTCACTCCCAACAGCTCACAAGGGAGTCTGAAGACACTTAAACTCATTGGGCGCACCTTTGTGGAAGGTTATCCCGGAGGTGACAGGAACTTATCATTTCTTACAGGTACTGTCCCATTGCAACCCAGGACCCTGCCAGCTCTTTGAACAGCTCCCTGCTGGGCTTTTGTCGCAGCTCAGCCTGCTCTTGCCGGAGCTGCACCACGGCGCCCCCGCTTACTTTCACCGCTGGTTTATGCACAAGATTCCCAGCGCACCTTTACGGCCTTCAACGAGCAGCTAAGAGCCCCGCTGGCCCTACGGTACCCTAGCCTAGCCTAGGCGCAGCTTCCACGCCCCGGGGCAGCTTGTGGCGCCAAGGCAGAGGCTAAGCAGGCTGCGGCTACTGCAGGCTCTCTCGCAGAGCGTCCCCTCCCCAGATCCGCGGGCTCCTCCCCCACCAGCGTGGCAGGGCCCCGGCCGGGCTTTCAAGGCGGGGTCTGGGCCGGCCAGAGCTCCCGCACCTCCAGGGCTGGGCGAGCACCACACTCGCTAGGAGCAGGGCAGCGCCGTTGTGGGGGCAGAGCCCGGCAGGATACCCCGAGGCTCCGCTTGCGAAGGCGGGAGAAAAAAGGGGCTTCCCACCTCCTCCCGGGGGCACCCCTGCTGCTGCTCCCGGTAGCGCGCCCGCCGCGCGGGGCCCAGGCTTCCCTGCCTCCGCCCCTCGCCACAGTGTCAGCGGGAGGAGCCAGGCGCAGGCGCCCCCTCGCCGCGTCCCACCCTCCCCGGGCCCGGCGCAGCAGCAGGAGATGGGCCGCTCCGCCGCCAGGTCGCTGCCGCCGGCGCCACTGCTCCGCCCGCCCCTTCTCTGGGCCCTGTGCTGCCTCTGGCTCCTGGCGCGGCCCCTAGCGGCTGGGGGCTTCAAGAAGAGGGGACCCACCGTGACAGCCAAGGTGACGCCAGCCCCGCGGCAGGAGGGACGGGGCGGGCCCTTCTTGGGGACACCGCCCCGCTGCAGCGCCGCTCCCCCGTTCAGTCCCACGCGTGGGGTGTCCGCGGGCAGGGCTTGCAGCCGTGGGGCCGCCTGCACCCGCGGGAGCGCTCACTGGAAGCAGCCTGCCCCCTCCCTGTGTGGGACTCCCGGGGCGCGGTGTTTTAAACTCGGTCCGAGCAACAGCTGGAGCTGGTGGGGGAGGGCTTGTAGAACCAGTGCTCGCTTGTTGCTGCGTGGCACGGCTGAGACACACCCAGGCCAGGCGATGAAGAAAGCTGAAAAGTGGGCAGGACAGTGGCTAGTAACGGTTATGCCGGGGAGAGGTAAGTATCTGTGCTAAAACCACGTGCCCTACGTGCAGTAGGTGTCCATCATCCAGCTACAGGAGCTGAGCTCAGGAGTGGGATCTTGGGTCTCTGAAAAAAACTTTAAAACAACAGTCTAGTTGCACCTTAGAGACTAACAAAACAAGTAGATGGTATCATGAGCTTTCCTGGGCACAACCTACTTCTTCAGATGACTGCTTCTGTAACCTGCCTGTTTCCTAAATCTTTACCCTGGGGTTAAGGGTACTTACTTTTCGTGCAGGCTGTGATGTTTATAAAGACTGATACTTGAGTGCCACACCTGGTTGTAAGGGATTGGAAGACCCTTTTGATGTCATTTACATAGCATTGGGTGGAATGTAGAGTAAATTCTCATGGAGCAGACTGAAATCAGTGGGGCTCCATTGGAGGCATCCCCATTACATCTAGGATCTGCTCCAAGGAGCCCGTCTAATGTCAAACATTGTAAGACTGCAACTTTAGCAAAATCCCTGTGAATGCATGTTTGTATGAGCAATGAAAAGGCAAAACTGACACTGGAGTTAGTACTAGTGCCCAGTGTTTCTGTCAGTGGAGCCAGGAAAACACAGGAATTTCTGCATCAACCCTTAGCACAAACTTAAGAGGAAGATGCAAGAAACTCTGTAGTGGATAATTATAAAATAATTTGCTTCTTGGAGAATCTTTTTCCTAGCTCCAATCAATTGGTGGTTAGCCTATGATTTGAACCATGGAGGCATATAGCTGCAGTTTATTTTATTTGGTATCTTATTTAATCTTATGAAATGTTTTCATTATCCATATACATATATGTTGATTCCTGCTAAGTGTTTGGCCTTTTGTGGCAATATTATGCAAGCGAAATATAAAAACATGAGGTTACTGTCAGGATGTAAGCGACTAGTCGACTACCCAAAAAGCACATGCTTATCTGGTAGTTGAGTAGTGACTCACTAGTTGCTCCCCCCACTCCTTGCTGCCTCTGTCAAAGAGAGGCAGTGGGGGGAGGAAAGAGAGGGGAAAGCAGGAGCCGGTGCTGGTTGCTTAATACATTTAAAGAGAAGAGGTGCGGCTGGGCAACCAAGCATGAGCCGGGTATCAGCTGTCCTGGCTTGTGCCCAGTCCCAGATGATGCACCTCTGCTTTTTTAAATGAATTAAGAGCCACTGGGCTTTTAATACATTTAAAAGGCAGAATTGCAGCAGGGTTAGCTCCTGGGGCTATTTTAATATTAAGAACATAAGAACCACCATATTGGGGCAGACCAAAGGTCCATGTAGCCCAGTATTCTGTCTTCCAACAGAAGCCAATTCCACGTGCTCCAGAGGGAATGAACAGAACAGGTAATTATCAAGTGATCCATCTCTGCAGCCCATTCCTAGCCCGGACAACACAGGGTAGGGTCACCATCCCTGTCCACCCTGGCTAATAGCCATTGATGGACCTATCCTCCATGAATTTATCTAGTTCTTTTCTGAAATCTGTTAAAGTTCTGTCTTCACAACATCCTATTGCAGGGAGTTCCACAGTTTGATTTGCATTATATGAAGAAATACTTCCTTTTATGTGTTTTAAACTTGCTGCCTATTTAATTTAATTTGTTGACCTCTGGTTGTTGTGTTATGGGAAGGAGTAAATAACTTCCCTATTTTCTTTCTCCACATCTCTGTTATATCCCCCCCTTTGTCATCTCTTTTCCAAACTGAAAGTCCCAGTTTTACTAATCTCTTCTCATATGACAGGCATTCCATAGCCTAACATGATTTTTGTTGCCCTTTTCTGAACCTTTTCCCAATTCTAATATATCTTTTTTGAAATGAGACAACCACATTTGCATACAGTTTTCAAGATGCAGGCATACAATGGATTTATAAAGAGGCAATAAGACAGAAAATATCATATGTATCTCTTAATGATTCCCATCATTCTGTTTGGTTTTTTTGACTGCTGCTGTACATTAAGTGGATGTTGTCCCTGAACTATCCAATATTTCTCTCTCAAGTGATAACAGCTGATTTATACATACATAATTTGATAAGTATAGTTGGGATTATGTTTTCCAATGTACATTACTTTGTATTTATTAACATTGAATTTCTTCTCTAATTTTGTTGCCCACTTGCCAGTTTTGTGAGATCCTTTTTAAGCTCTTTGCAATCTGCCATAGGGATGTTAAATTTCAATTAATCAGCTAATCGGGTAGTCGATGGAATTTACATTGACTACTCGATTAGTCAAGGGGGGGCACTCGCTTCCCCGCTGCGCCTCTCCCTTTGAAATGTATAAGAGCCGCCTGCAAAGCAGTCCCCACTGGATGGGTTCCCCTCTGTGCCTCTTCCTTTGAAATGTACAAGAGCCACAGGTGGCTCTTGTACATTCAAAAGGAGAGGAGCAGCCGTGGGACAGACGCGAGTGGGACTGTTTCAATCCCCGCTCGTGCCGTTTCCCCGCTGCCCCTGCCTCCTCTGTCTCCTGCTGAGATGGTGCTGGGGGGAACCAGAGGGGAATCGCAGATGACAGGATAGTCGACTTATCACTCCCCCCCCCCCCCTGCTGCCTCTATCAGGGGGTACTTCAAAGCAGCAGCACCACATGAAGCCCGGGGTCCCGGCTCTGTGTGGCTCTGCCCCTTTGAAACACTGTGGTAGCATTTTAAAGCAGCAGCACTGCGTGGAGCCCAGGGTCAGCTGTGGAATCCCCAACTGATCCCGGGCTCCCTCCAGCCTTTTAAAGCCGCAGTGCCGCACTAAGCCCGGGGTCAGCTGGATTTCCTGCTGGCCCTGGGCTCCATGTGGTGTTCCAACTTTGAAATGCACAAGAGCCCCCGCTGGGGCTCTTGTGCATTTCAAAGGCAGAACGTGGAAAGTGCCTATTGACTAATCGAGTTCCTTCTTGACTTCCTGATAAGCATTAACAGGTAGTTTACTAGTCGCTTACATCCTTAGTCTTCCATGGACCTAACTGTCTTGAGCAATTTTTCATCATTGCAAATTTTGCCACCTCAGTGATTGCCCTCCTTTTCCAGATCATTTATGAATATATTGAATAGGATTGGTCCCAGTACAGACTCCTCAGGAACACCACTATTTACCTGTCTCCATTCTCAAAACTAACCATTTATTCCTATGATTTGCTTCCTATTTTTTAATCTGTTATGAATCCATGAGAGGACCTTTCCTCTTATCCCATGAAAGCTTACTTTGCTTTATAGCATTTGGTGAGGGACCTGTGAAAGGCTTTCTGGAAATCTAAGTAAACTATGTTCACTGGATCCCCCTTGTCCACATACGTGTTGACCCTCAGACAAATTCTAGTAGATTGGTGAGGCATGATTTTTCTTTACAAAAAAATATGTTGACTCCTCCGCAACAAATTATGTTCATCTATTTATCTGACAATTCTGTTCTTTACTATAGTTTCTTTCAGTTTGCCTGGTACTGAAGTTTGACTTACTAGCCTATAGTCGTCAGGATTAGTTCTGGAGCTCTTTTAAAAAATTGATGTCACATTAGCTATCCTACAGTCATTTGGTACAAAAGCTGACTTAAAGGATAGGATACAAACCACAGTTAATAGTTCTTCAATTTCACATTTGAGTTTCTTCAGAACTCTTGGATGAATGCCATCTGATTCTGGTGACTTATTACTGTTTAATTGAACAACCTCCTCTAATTACACCTCAATCTGGGACAGTTCCTCAGGTTTATCACCTAAAAAGTATGTCTCAGATTTGGGAATTTCCCTCACGTCCTCAGCCATGAAGGCTGATGCATTTAATTCATTTAGTTTCTCCGCCGTGGCCTTGTCCTTGAATACTCCTTTAGCATCTCAATTTTCCAGTGGCCCCATTGGTTGTTCAGCAGGCTTCCTGCTTCTGATGTACAATTTAACTTTCTCTTTTAAAATGCTGCCTTTTTGTCTCTCACTGCTTCTTTTACTTGGTTGCTTAGCCAGGGTGGTACTTTTTTGATTCCTTACCATGTTTCTTTAATTTGGGATATACATTTAAACTGAGCTTATTACAATAAGTTGGCACTTATTATAGTGTCTTTAAAATGTTTCTGTGCAGGAATTTTACTTTGGGCATTGTACCTTTTAATTTCTGTCTGACTAACCTCCTCATTTTTGTATAGTCCCTCTTTCTGAAATGAAATGCTGCAGTGTTGGGCAGCGGTAGTGTTTTCCTCATCACAGAAAAGTTTAATGAATTATATTATGGTTACTATTACCAAGTGGTGCACCTATATTCACCTCTTGGATCAGATCCTGTGATCTGCATAGGACTAAAGAATTGCCTCTCCTCTTGTGAATTCTAAGACTAGCTGCTCCAGTCATTTAAGGTATCAAAGATCTCTTATCTCTGCCTCTCATCCTGCGGAGCTGTGTACCCAGTCACTATGGGGGTAGTTGAAATCCCCCATCATTACTGAGCTTTTTACTTTTATAGCCTCTCTTCTCTCTCTAATTATTTCACAGTCACTATCACCATCCTGGTCATGTGGTCAGTAATATAGCCCTGCTATATTCTTATTAGAGCTTGGAATTACTATGCATAGAGATTCTACAGTATAGTTTGGTTCATTTAAGATTTTTAACTTCATTTGATTCTATACCAGTCCCCTGCCAGCATGACCTGTCCTATCCTCCTGATATATTTTGCACCCTAGAATTACTGATAGGGATATAAAATCCCATTTATTAAGTTAACTGGTTAACTGATTAAATGGAGGTAGGTGGTGGTAGGAGGGGCTGCTCCAGCCCAACTGGGGCTGGAAAGGGCTACTGCTTGGACCACGTTTGGGGCTATTGGTTCCCAGCCTGTGTGGGGTCAGAAGTGGCAGCCTCACATGGGGCTGGCAGAACTGCTGCTGCTTCTTCACAGGGTTGCTGCATCCAATATCATGTTACCTGGTAAGCACTGAAGTTCTATGTGGATCAGTTTTCTAGTATTCACAGTGGCTTGACTAGTGTTTTAACCATCTGTGAGTTAAGAGTTCAGTCATAGCATACCTTCTCCCTTAGGGGCTGTTTTTTAAATCTTGCAGTATGGAAAGTTGGATCAGTTTACTGCTTTGCCATCTGTCCTTTGTGTTGTGTTGCAATTGGTTATTCTATTCTTACCCCTACTTGCCAATACTTGAAAAGCAGGAACTATGAAATCAGCCAGATATGAGTCAACCATACATTCTGGTATCAATTAAGAGAACATTTATCTTAATTTAACAGGCCCCAGTGTATTGCTTTAAAAGCAGTAGGTACTCAGTGAATCCTGCATCAGTTCTGCTGATTCCACTCATAAACAGACAATAATTTATAGGAGATGTTACCCTATGGATGTCTCAGGATGCTCACACCTGTTGGAAACTGGTGTACTTCATTACATAATATGTGCATGCTTTCTATTTCATGGTGATTAAAAACAAATGTGAGAAAATTAAGGAAGCTGGTTGAACTAGGGATGTGAATAAGTGATGTTTATCAGATAATGGTTATCTGGTACCTGAGAGCATCTCTCTTCTTCCCCTTCCCCCCCCCATTTGAAACCTGCCATGGGCAGAGGGCCGCTCCAGTCCTGCCAGGCCCTGGGGAAGGCTGGAGCAGTTCCTGGCCCTGGATCTCACTTAGTCAGTTAAACGTTAGGTTAACCAGCTAAATATTAGGTTAACTGGTGAACTGATTAAATGGGATTTTACCCCCCTCAGAACAGGAGATAAAATCCATGCTTTTCTTAAATTTGTCTTAATGCAAAGCAAAGACACCCTGGTTTTCATGCGTGTTCTTAAAATCTGTGCTGTGACTGGTATTGAATAATGCTTCTAGATATATTCATCTGAAAAGTAGAGTGTTCATGCCAAGTGACAAGAAAATGGACTAGATGGATCAAATTCCCCCTCCCCATTCTTTGGACATATCTAATCATATTCCACCTTCATATTCAAAAGCCCATGGAAGGTCAGGAGATACTAGTTTGTTTTATTGTTTGGTTTTAGGAGAGAATGAAAGACCCGAGAGAGAGACCATGATATTTAATGTACACTACGAAGCATCAAATACCACATCATAGTACAACACAAATTCTGTGTGTGGGGGGGAGGGGGGAATAGGTAGAGGTGAGTGTTTTCTTAGGAGGCCCAACTGTCTTTATTCAGATTTTTGTAAACTTACAAGATATCTTATTTTCTGACGGTAATTCTAAAAAGATTAAAAATAGGAACAACTGCTGCAAATTCAAATAAAATTGATTCATATATTCTGAACTACATTATTAAAATACTGTAACACAGCTTTTTTCAGTTGGTTTTATAGAAACAACGATACACTGCAGAACTGAGAGCTCTAACTTCCTAAGTCAACATGCTTATTTGTCTAGGCAGAGTTCTAACCTTGTGTTTAGCAAAGCAACTGGCTTCTAACAGAAAATAATGCTTATAGTTAATTAGCCAAACACATTACATTGTGTACACTTTTGTCTCGATGACCAATTGCAGTCAGTAATCTAAACAGTGCTAAGGATATATGCTTATATTGTGATTCACTGTTGTTGTCCACATAACTGGAATAGCAGCATTGGTTGTTTAAAACTTCTCCCTTACTTTAATATTAATGTATGATAAAAGTGGGCATATCTTTACCAACAAATCGTGGTTATATTGCTGTATATGTTTTGGTATTTACACCCATGAAAACAGCTTAGAAACATGTCTACGGGATTGGTATTGTAACTTTAATGTAGCTTTCTGTCTAAGTATTTTAGTGATGAATGAAACTCCAGAACTGGTATTCACAATGCTTAGCACATTCTTCTCCATAATTTGTGAATTAAGTGGCTTTTAAGAGGTTTTCCTTAAAAAGTGTAGGCTTTTTAGAACTCCATCCACATAATATGATCCAAATGTTATTTGTATTATACTTTTACAGTTTAGTCTTTGTTTTTATCATGTGTATCATTTTATTTTATTCATAAAAATGTGCAGGTGTTCTTTGATGTGAAGATTGGAGAGCAAGATATTGGCAGAATTGTAATTGGATTGTTTGGAAAAGTTGTCCCAAAGACAGTTGAGAACTTTGTTGCACTGGCAACTGGGGAAGTAAGTTTGTTTTCTTCCTTTCTTTCTTTTACATAGCATACAAGTTTGAGGGGAGAATAAAAAGTGAAAAAAGTAAAGCTTTAGAAAATGACATTTCAATTGTGAACTTTCACATTAATTGTCCACCAATTTTTCATTCTGGGGATACTAATGTAGGAGTACCATCTCATAGGCCTCTCTCTCCTACCTATAATCCCAAACACTTTTCACAGCTTTATTCTCAAAATTTAATTTTGCAGATCATTACCGGTAAATAGGCCGCTGCAGTCCACTTAATCCATCCCTACAGTGTAGTTGGGACTAGTACATTTTCTCATTAAAAGAGCAAATAAAGATCTCTTAAACTAGGAACAACTTTGTGGTTTTGTCATGGGGTGGACGCCTGCCAGTAGCCCTGGGATTAGCCTGTTGGCTCACTGGACACCTCCCTCTAGCTGGTGTCTCCTTGTGTCCTCACTTCCCTCTTCAGTCCAGACCAATGTCACTCTTGGACCATGGTGTCCACTTCAGGACACTGCCCTCCCCCCATGCCCACTCAAGTGTTTCTCAGCCTGTGTGTGTGTGTGTGTGAGAGAGAGAGACTCTACACTCTGGGGAACACCCAGTTCTCCTATACCCTCGTAGCCTCAGTGACCCATTTGCCAGTTTTAATCTAGCCCCTGCCTCAGGGGCAAACTGCAGTCTGTAATGGCCACTTATCATTGGCAAGGGGGTGTGGACCTGCTGTCTTTGTCTACCCTGGCTACCTCTCTGCAGCCCTAGTAGCCTCAAGCCTTGCAACCTGGGACCTTGCCTGGCCAGAGCTTCCCCAGCTCTGCCTTCCTCCCCCAGTTCTGCTCTAGCTCCAGGAAGCCTCTTGCTTCCCTGGCAGCCAGATCCCTCCTGCTCTCCATCCAAAGCAAGACTAAGTCCTCCTCATTCCTGCTAGGAACCCTTCTTTATATAACCCCAGCTGGGTTCTAATTAGCAATAACTGCCTGAGTTGGGGCTTGCTCTCAGCCCTCATTCAGGGCTGGGTTTTTTTGCCCTTAAAGGGCCAGTGCAGGGTAGACACCCTGTCACAGGCTTGTTATTATGTAAATGGGATGCTTCTTCCATCCCTGATTTTTGTGATGTGATATATCCTACATTATTTTGATTTGTGTAGTTTTATGTCTTGCTGTGGTGGTGGCAGTGGCTTCTGATAAAGTCGTCTTTTGCAGTTGTTTCCTTATTTTTGTTATAAACTGTGAAAACCTATCGTTTAGATTGCATGCCTCTTTCCATTGCCCATAGATATGTCCTGCATAAAAATGCATATATACTCATTTGGAGCTTTATTGCTTTTTTTAGAAAGGATATGGGTATAAAGGAAGTAAATTTCATCGTGTGATCAAAGATTTCATGATTCAAGGTGGAGACTTCACAGCGGGTGATGGAACTGGAGGTAACATGCTTATTATCCTCCAACTCTCTGTAATAGTTTTACATGTAAACGAACAAATATTTAATTTAGTTACAATGGATGCTAAAGACATTGTAAATACAGAAATATTTAGAACAGTTGATCCAGGAGTCATGGGATTTTAGCTACCAAAGCTTTAGTTGCCAGATGATATGTACAATTAATGCTTCATAATGTTAACTGAAGTATGATCAGTTTTGTGGCGATGGAGCTGAATCTAAAAAAAAAGTTATGTGCTGAGAATGTTTTAAAACAATGGTGGGTGGCTCCAACTGACTTGGGAGAATAGTGTAGGTTTTGCAAGGAATTCTAATGGTGGGAGAAGGGTTGCTCTTGTTCTCCCTCCATCTCTATAAGTATTTTCTTAACTAAATTCCTAGCAAAATGATTTAAGTGGTGCTGAACAGTTCAATACTGTCTGCAGGGAGATAGGTTACAAAAGCAGTAAATAAGGTCTGCATTCACTTTCAGAGGATAAGATTATTACACAGTAGCTTTGACCCCTATAAGGTTGAATGCAGCCTACACTCCTACCTCCAATCTTCTTTCTCCTTTGGGCCCATAGTAATGTTGCCACTTTGTTGCACAGGCTCTTTGGAGAAAATTTTAAATGTTAATTTGGTTCATGTCCTGGACTTTACCTACAGTACAGCATGCTGGTATGCAAGTGCTAGTGTTTCTACCATTATATGCTGTTGATCATGTGGATCATTTAATTCCAAAAACTGATCCTTGCCCAGTGATCCAGTGGAATGTAGAATTCCCATTCTTGTCAGTCTCCTACGGGAGAAGTTGCTTAAGGACTGTAAAGGATGAGGCATGGAACTACATTCTGCATTGTTCCGCAATTCGTGCTGATTTCTGCCCTAATCCATTGTTATCCAAGTAGTCATCCTTTTTATCTTATAATTGAGTAAAGTTGTTTCTGCTAATCACATTCGTGAGCAGAAGAATCAAAATGTTGAGGGAGAAAATTGCTTTAACTACTTAAAATGTACAAGAATGGCCATACATCTTCCTGCTGCTATGTAATTGATTAAAAACTTCATCTCTAGGTCACCACAAGCCCGTTTACTTACTTAGAAACATTTCAGAAATGCATTCATATGGGGAGCACCTCATACCAATGAAGGATGAAATCTGAGAGAAAGATTTGAAAACAAGTGTTATGCTCCACATTGCTTTTTTACATCATATGAGCTGCCTACTCACATAGTTCTTTCAACAGGAAATAGCAAGAACAGGCTTTTTTTGGAGCCAGCACTTAATTGCAGAGGGGCAGTTTCCCCTCAGTAGGAGGCATTATTTCTTCTATTTTCCTCTGTACATGCTCGCCTGCCTGCCTATTCCTTCTAACCATAACCAGTTTGAGTGTCTGTATACCAGTGCAGAGAAAGTACATTGTAGGGAAGGTTAGAGAACCAACGACACAATAGAGCAATGCAGTGAACACTGTCTGCTTTCTCAATGTATTACCATTAGTCATGTTTATTATAGTAATGCCTAGGGACCATGAGAGAATGGGGTCTCATGTGCTAGGTACTGTACATACAGAGTAAGACAGATGATCCATGTAGCCTTCTTCTTTCATAACAGTGGAGTTTAAACCTACATCAGTTAATTTTTCCCTTCTAAATTTTGTTTTAAAAACAGTGCAGCCTTTCTATAATCAAATATAGGTTGTACATCCCTTAACCGGGACTCTGGACCACAGAGCCCAGGAACAGGGAGCTCTGATGGCGCGGCAGGAGCGCTGTGGGTGGGAACATGAGAGCGACTTACCCAGGAGTCCAGTGGGGAACTTCCTGGCCCCAGTGGCCAGGCAGCTCCAGCCTGGCAGCAGCCATGGAACTCTGACCATGGCCAGGGAGCTCTGGTCCCAGCCCTAGCCACGGAGCTCCAGTGGCCCAGGAGCTCCAGCCTCAGTGGCAGTCAGGAAGCTCTGGCCCTGGCTGCAGAGCTCTGGCCATGATACCATGTGGCTGCAGAGCTATGCCCCGGCAGCAGCAGGGCCAGCAGCACCTAGAGAGCCCTGTGGGACTGAGGCAGGGGCAGGATGGAGCCCATGAGGGGAGGGACCTTCCCTGGTCCGACAAAACCCCTTGTTCTGGACTAGTCAGATCTCGAGGGTGCTGGACCAGCAAGGTCCAACGTGTAATACTTTAATTATATAATGTAATTAAATTCCCATCGATGGTAACTATATTTGGGTTAGCTTACTGGACTTTGTTTAAAAAGAAGAATTCAAGTTAGAAATCGAATGGTTCAGTTATAGACATGGCTAACTTTTTTCCAGTAGCCCGTATCTTGTTTAAAATCATTGTAGAAGGCCAATCACATAGCTGTCACTAAACAAATAGTATTGTTCCCTGTCAAGTAGGTTTTTCAAATATACTCCTTTGTATATATGAAGTGTTTTGGATTAGAGCACCTCCACTGTGTGGTATGTAGCAGTGAAGGAGTTGGGATTATCCAATATCTGAAGTGTCTTCATTACAATACATTGTACTGTGTTTTTCCTTCTTTCTGAAAGGAAAATTTAATTCTACGGGTTTAATTATATTGCTGCTGGTACACTTCTAAACCTTCTTTTGTTTTTTATCACAGGAAAAAGTATCTATGGAGATAAGTTTCCAGATGAGAACTTCAAACTCAAGCACTATGGGATTGGATGGGTCAGCATGGCTAATTCTGGTCCAGATACCAATGGTTCTCAGTTCTTCATCACTGTGACAAAACCTTCCTGGTTGGATGGAAAACATGTAGTATTTGGCAAAGTAATTGATGGAATGGTAGGTTTAAAAAGAACTGTAGTATCAAAGCAGATAGTAATTTGGAGCTGTTGCAACAGTGTAAATCTGATTTATACCATTGTAGTTGACAGCAGACTTTGGTCTCTATTGTCTATAATGTACACAAGGTAGAGAAATGTAAAGCACTTAACTATGAAACAACAAATGTTCATTGCAAAAATATAATCCAAGTACCCATTTTGACCTTCAGGTTTCTTGATGCAGGCTATTAGCCATTGAGACTAGTCTATTTCTGATGACTCCTTTGTCCTTTGGTCTCAGATAATCAATGTTATTAGGCAGTGTTTGGAGACATTCAGGCCTTTGGAAGTCCTAAATTAGATAGTGCTATTTGAGTTCATGTTCTTTTCCACTAATCTTGTTATCCATTTAATAATGAATTTACCATTTCCTCAAGCTAACACCCAGTTTTGTAAATATGGGGAAGATAGGGGTAATATCACTGATGATGGCTGCTGTATAAGGAATCTTATAGTGAAAATAAATAATTTACTCAGACATGCATGAATTCCTGAAATCAACACAATCAAAATATTAAGTACAGTTATGAAATATTTCATTGACTCTTATTGTGGAAAACCACAAAATGCCTAATTACTATACACAACACTGCTGAATCACTTTCTCACTTCACTTACTGCTATTTGAATTTGCCCTAAAACCTGTTTTTCCCACTCTCCTTATCTCTGTATTGAAGTGGGCAGATGTGGAACCAGTTCAATAGATATTTTCTGTACAGAACATGAAGACTTCCTTTGATCAAATCTTTTAAGGTATCACCACAAGAGTTTGAATTAATATTTAATCAGAACTTCATTAACTGGCAAAAACATTTCAGGCCAGATAGTTGATAAGCCTAGCTAGATTCTGTCCTACTAAATAGTTTAAGTATGTGCCTGGTATCAGGCTTGTGTTTCTCCCATCCCCAATAAGGTATATTTAACTGAATGGTGGTCACGATGCCCTCTCAATATGTTGGTATAGGTAAGAGGATTTATATGGACTATGAGAGGAGAAATCAGATTACTCCAAACATAAGTAGAGTGTCTGCTTAGAAGAAAATTACTATACGGCTTTCATGATTCAATTTCTGATGATGAGCATGGATAGAACTGTGTGCTTGTTAGCTTGATCAGCAGTAAGGATACTTTCAGTTCCCCCTTTGCTATGATATCATTAGGTGCTTTTTCTAAAAATGGTCCACCTTTGATACCAGGGCACATAGCATTTGAATTCATGCTCCTTACTAGGCTGTGGGTTGTTACTTACCCCTGGCTTAGTTTGTGAGAGAATGGTGCAAGAAAAAGCCCATCTACAAAATCTGCAAAAAAATAGTTTTTATGATAAGGGCACTTAGCCTTTTGCCTTGTGTTAGATATTAGCAAACCTTGTTTTCTTTTAATAGAATGTGGTGCACGCCATAGAACTTCAGCAGACAGATGAACACGACCAGCCTCTTCAAGACTGTGTGATCGTGAACAGTGGAAAAATAGCTGTAAAAGAACCATTTGTAGTTGAAGTAGAGGATTGATGAACTTAACAGCTATCCTGGAAGAGGAAATATAATGGCTTTTCTCTTTAGGGATAAAATTTGGGTGCAGATATAGGTTATCTATGACTTCTTCCATATAAATGCTCAGTGCTGTTAGCAAACAATGTGTAAACTCAGCAGCTGTAATATGTACAAAACATTGATGTATTTATGTTGAAACTTCTTCAGGGAACCAACACTTTTTAAACATAAGGGACATGTCACTGAAACTTAAAGCTGGTTGAAAATAAGGACTATGATTTTGTTAAAAAAAAAAAAAAATTCATGGCTGCAGTGTTTGAAAAGGAATTCATTTTCTGTTTTGTCATGAAATTTTCTACATTTGTTACTGACATTTTACTGAAATCCTTCTACTTAAAACCAGGTCTATGATCAAACAAACTTTCACATTTTCTATAGATAAGGTCAAAATATTAAGAGGCTTATTTGTTCAAATCTACTAAAAGTGCAGGATCAAGTTGTTCCCTTTTCCAGGGGTAGGGTATATTAAATACAAGATTTAGCTAAGACAAAGCAGATCATGTTGTATAAATAAACTGTGCTGCTTAACTCACTTAAAGGTCTCTCTCTTTATTCATGCGTTTTTATGTGCACAGCAATCCATGCCCCAGCAACCAGAAAGAAACCCAAGTTTTCAACATGTAAAAGGTTTGTTAAATGCTAAAGAGACTGCACTTTAGAATTGGATCTTTGTAACCCTTCTGGGGTTATAAATTTGATAGTGTTCACTTAAAGATTAATAGAATTGTTGATGAGTTATATGTATGGAATATTAAATTTTGGTTCAGTGACAGCTTCGCTATCCAGCACTCAGGGGGAACGACGGTTGCAGGTTAACTGAATGTGCCAGATAACAAAGCAGCCCTTGCTGGCTCTGCTGTGGGACAGGAGGAAGCCTCCTAACCAGGAGCAGAGCCATCAGCCCTTCTGGCATACTTCATTTACCAGATGGAGGTGATGCTGATTAACAGAGCTTTCTGGTTAGTGTGTCAGATAACAAACCTTTTACTGTAGTATGAGGTAAATTGTTTTTTTCTTTACTTTTTACAGCATGTTTTAAGTAGGGCTGTCAAACAATTAAATTGTAATTAATGGCAGTTTTAATTAAAGTAATAGAATACCATTTATTTAAATATTTTTTGTGTGTTCTACATTGTCACATTTGTTTCAATTACAACACGGACTATAAAGTGTACAGTGCTCACTTTATATTTGCAATGCAGAAAAAACAGAGGACACACATCCTTGCCCCTAATGAGTTCTGCTTTATAACAATCCAAAGCACTGCAGAGCAATGCATGTTCATTTTCATCAACTCAGTTCAATGCTACCAGCAGATGGCTAATTTTTTTTTTTTTTTTTTTTTTTTTTTTTTGGGGTTGATTCAAGTTTTGGTGTTTCTGCATTGGAGTGTTGCTCTTTCAAGACTTCTGAAAGCATGTTCCACACCTGATCCTCCAGATTTTGGAAGGCAGTTTAGAGTCTTAAACTTTGGGTCAGGTGCTATAGCTATCTTTAGAAATCTCACAATTGTACCTACTTTGTTTTGTCAAATCTGCCATGAAAGTGTTCTTAAAATGAACAACACGTGCTGGGTCATCATTTGAGACTGTTATAACATGAAATATAAGTCAAAATGTGATTAGAAACATGGAGCAGGATACATACAATTCTCTTCCAAGGAGTTGAGACACATTTAATTAATGCATTTTTAATGAGCTATATCTGCATGGAAACATGTTTTCTGACGTGGTGGCCGAAGCACAAACAGCATATAAATGTTTAGCACATGGCACGTTAAATACCTTTCAATGCCTGCCACAAAAGCATTATGGGAACACCTCTTCTCACTTTCAGGTGATGTTGTAAATAAGAAGCATTATCTCCTGCAAATGTAAACAAACTTGTTCTCTTAGCGACTGGGTGAACGAGGAGGAGGACTGAATGGGCTTGTAAGCTCTAAAGTTTTATAATGTTTTGTTTTTTGTGTGCAGTTAACAGTCTACAATTGTAATTTGCACTTTCCTGATAGACATTGCACTACAGTATTTGTATGATGTAAATTAAAAATACTATTTTCATTTTTACAGTTCAAATAAAATAAACAGTGCACACTGTGTCATTCTATGTTGTAACTGAAAATTGTAGAAAGCATCCAAAAGTATTTTAAAAATTTCAATTTTACCAGTCCAATTAAAACTGATTACCAGTAATCATGATTAAATACAGTCCTACTCAAGATACAAGTGTCTGTTGTGAGCTGTGCTGCAAAACCACTTTAACAGAGGGAATGAATCAGGACACAAAATTATCAGTATGTATGGTAGGTAATACTTTTGTCTCTAAATCAGATGGTGCTAAATTCTGGGTTCATGAGGAGTACTGACAGTTCAATGCTTACTATAGCCACTGATGATTGTTTTATAGATCTGTCAATCACTTAGAGAGATCATTTGGATCAGAGTTAAGAGTAAATTATCAATTTGAAATGCACAAGGCTATTCATAAATACAAGAATAAGCCAATAACCTGATTTCAGATTATATTTTCAAGCCTTGTAGAAACTGACAGCTTTGCACTACCTAAGTCCCAAATCTTGTGCTGTCTCAAATCATCAGAACAGCTTGAAAATCAGTTTAGTGTTTGGCAGGAGGCACTATTACTCCCTCAGGATTACACTACTTTGTAAGGGCCCAATTCTGCCATGATGACTTGTGCCAAGAAGTTCCTTACTCCAGTCAGCCCTATGAATTATTTATATATTAATGAAGCGGCAATACAGCAGAACTGAATACTGTGATGTTCAAGGCATACTGCTATATACATTTAATGCATCAAGGTGCTGAAAACTGCACATTATGAGGTGAACATTTTCTCAGTCTTCCAGGGTTAGGGATGGGAATGAGATGTGGGAGGAAAAGTAGCTGGAGTAAGAAGCTTTGAAATGTACCCTTTTTGATGAGAAATGAATACAAATGATACATTCACAGTTCATATGCTCCTGTGTGCATGTTCCAGTAGTTTATTTTACAGTATAATATCTAGTAATGGACATAACGAATTTCAAGTTCATGTTAACAAATACTTATTTTTTAGCTATTTTAGTAGTAAATCATATCCCTGCTTGACTTTACTATAAAGTGGTGTAAACTGTGATTCACTAAATATAAGATATAAGCACAGAGTGTAAATTGGCTTGGATATTAAACACATACTACAAGTAACAACTGACTGAGGCTGCTGTTATAAATATCATGCCAAACGTCAAGGTGGTTAGAATGCCATAAGAGAAGTTCTCCACAACCAACATTCTGAAACAAAGCTGCTTTGCAGAAGGTGGAAATTCCCTATCAGATAGAACTTGACACTGTTCCACCCAAACATTAAGCTGTAGATTTGAAGTATTTACCTTTAGAATACTAATACAATACTTTTAAATTGAATTTAATTTCCAGTTAAGCATTGCATTTAAAAAAGTTACTCTGCAGTCTCTCATACTGTCTTCAGTGCCAGCACTTTCAGTGCATTCATTGCCAGCAATGGGTAATGCACCGGGACTATGCTTATGTAAAAAAGAATTAGTGTAATTTGTAATAAAAAAACCAAGAAATATTAAAGCTTTTAATTTTTTTTTAAAAATGAGTGTAATTCAGTGTATGACTGTCATCCTTTAGTATTAAATATTAGATCAGGGCTACTCAACATTGGAATCCCAGGGGGCCACAATGATACTCACAGCACATGCTGAGGACCAAAACTTAAGTGTGGTTGCATGTACACACAAATATATATGCAAATAGCTTCTTTCACAAAATGTCCCGGCACTCCTGGTACCTCCTCCCAGTCTGTTCCAGCCGGTCTGTCCACTTGTATCTTTCAATGCTCACCTCGCCTGAGAGATGCTTCACCATTGTGGAACATGTTCCCAGTGGAGGCCATGTTCAAAGGATCCCACCTGTGTGTTGAGCTCCACGTAAACCCAAACCGCACTGCGGGCCCCAAACAAACGGGCCGTGGGCCGCGTTTTGAGTAGCCCAGTATTAGAGTATATATATACACACACACGCACATTAGTTTAAATAAGCTGAAAACCTTTGTTTCCATATCTTTTTTAAAAGCACAAACTGTAGTGACTGATTTTAAAAGCTACAATTTATAAAATTAAACTGGGGTTATGACTTCTTGCTTCTAGGAATTGCTATCATGCCACAGAATTTTGTTTATGTCCATTTCCTTGACAAGACTTGTTTTAAGTTCTTCTATCCATGCACCACTTCTACCTGAGTAGTAGCTGGGGATAAAATATCCCATGGAGAACTCCTTCGATAACTACATTTGGAAAGTCATCTGAAAAACAGAAAAGAAAAACTGCTTTCTTATGTATGTCAATACCATATAAATGCTTTTGTGGAATTTAACAAGGCAAGGACTAGTATAACTTAAGATATTGCATCACTATATTGTTTATCCCTGTTGGGAACGTAGTATTAGTAATGCTGTTTCAGCACTAAAGCCACTTTAGCATAGCATAGGGCATTGCATAAAAGCGCTGCCAGATTTGTAGCTTATTGATTTAAAGGGATGTTCTAATACCTAATGCTGCTAGACTCCAGCTCTTTATCTGAATCTTTTCTCACAAGGAAGATGGATTACACTGGCAATTCAATTTCTAACAAAATCTCAATATACTTGAAGGAATTCCAAGATTGCTACTGGGAATACTTCACAGCAGTTTTTCCATTGTGGTTTATAGCAACATTTAGTCCGAGTGGACTTGAAGATGCTTGTGCCATCACAGACACTTCTCAAGAACAGTAAGATTGTAGACTGGTCAATATAAAAAGACAAGTTTCTTAGAAAAAGTCATCCTGGCAAATTTGAAGGGGAATATCCCACAGACACAAAATATTTTCAGTACAAATGCAAGGGAAACCAGCATAATTTTTTCATGTTAAATTTACCTTAGTAAATAAAACAATCAGATTAACCTGATGAAAGAAAGTAATAGACCCACATAGGGACAGGAAGACTATGTGTTACTAAAAGAAAAATATTTGCCAAATGTACTAACTTCTACCCGTCTAAAATAGAGTGACCCACTTTACTCCCTTAATAGAGTCAGAATTTCCCACTCCATCTTACATTATTGCTTACAATTGAGTTTCAAACTTGCAGTGCCAGCAAACTAAAAGATGGGTTTAACTCAGAAGATATTGGCTGAATAAACATCCACAGATGATGCTTCACACTTCCAAAGTAAGTTTCTCCTTCACCTGCCAACTTACTGATATTCATATAGGGCCTGATTAAACTTTCATTAAAATCAGTGGAAAGATGATAGTTGATTCTAATGGGAATTGGATTGTGCCCTTTAGTAACTTAATTTAGGGTCATTAGATTATATTTTCTGGCAAATAATGTATTATAAATGTGATTACCGGAACTAGTAAATTACTAATAGGGTTATTTCATTATATATAATAATTTATGTTAGAGATTTAACCAATAGACTCCAGACTATTTTGGGGGTGAATGTATGACTAGTAGAGACCTTTTCAATAAGCAGCATATGGGTGGGGTAATTCTCACTTCTGATGGCAGATAAAGCATTATTACAAATCACGCATTGACATTTTGAGCCATTAATGATTCCACAAGTTCCACAAGAAACTCTGCACACACAAATCATTTTTCTAGGATAATTTCACAATAGTGATATTCGTAGTATTGGAATACACACTGTAAACATGATCCGTTTATTTCACTAAATCAAATCTGAAGTTTCAGAAACCTGTTTTTCCACTAGTTCTATTATATACATAACATACAGTACATATGGGGAAACTGGTATTGATTTTATAAAACTATACCATATTAAAGTGTCAGACTCGCTTTGAGGTTTTGTGGCATAAAGCATCTGCCATATTTTAATTCTAATATGTAAATATTGAAACAACCCCATAGGTCCTTTTGAAAATGCTTGGCTTTAGACATCATTCACCATTAGACCAATTTTCTATAAAGATATAGGAAGTTTAAAACTATTATTCAACTTTTCCAAAAGGAACTTTCGCAATTTGCTCAATTAGTCTAATATTTTAGATTCTGGTCCTTTGAGAACCCCTTTTAACATCTTGTGTAATACAGGTTGTACCTCCCTGGTCTAGCATGCTTGGGACCCGACCTGTCCTAAACCAGGCAATCTGTTAGACTAGGGGAGGTCAATGCCAGCTGCTCTGCTGCCAGCTGCTGTGGGGCTCCACTCCAGTGGCAGCAGAAGGGCCAACACTGACTGAGCGGGGGGAGTGCGGGGGTGTTGTTGGGGGAAGGGGCAGGGTGGTCGTGGAGTCCTGTGGTGGGGGGCCAGGAGCACAGCCCCATAGGAGCGCATGGAGTCCTGTGTCTACTGGGCTGCACTCCCAATCCCTACCACTGGATACACTCTTGCCCAGAGCATCCCTGCTCCTTCCCCTACCTCCCTGAGCTTGAGTATTGCTAATGTGCTATTTGCATTGCTCTGGGAGTGTGGGGGAGAAGTTGCTGAACGTGGGTCTCCAGCTCGGGAGCACATCTGGGGATGCTGGACCACAGATGTTTCTGGACTACGGTAGTTTAAAACCACAGAAGTCAAACCTGTGGATATTTTGCACTTTTTATTTAAAAGAAGAGAACATTTCTTATATGAAGAATGATGTGTTCATAAAGTTAACCAATCTTACGTTTTATGCAACAAAGATTCAAAGCCAGTCTGAAAGTCAACAGGACTTGTAATCCTAAGTCCATTAGGCAAAATCTCCCACATAACAATAAATAAAGTTCAGTACTGATATAGATTTGAGTTAAACATAGAACTAATTCATTATATGCTATAAAGTTAAATATAAAGAAAATGCTGCTTTAACATTTTTACTGTTATCTGATGTTAGAATGCTTATCCTTTTGCCCTCCCTCTTCATTGGCCTTCTCACCCGAGCAGAGAACAGCAATACCTTAAATCTGGAGATGTAAACAATTTGGTGTTCAATGGGATTAGTGCTGAGCAAGCACAAATCCAGTTTCTTTTTTCCTTTTCTCCCAACTCACTTCCTGTTTTATATAGTAATAGTCTCAGCTATACCTTAACCAATCATTTTACTGAAATTTAACTAACCAATCCTAACATACCGTAACACGATTACCAATTATGTCCCACCACCTTAATTGGTTCACACCCAGCAAAATCCATTATACAGCAGACAGAAAAATTAAAGAACTAGACAGAGACCATACAGATAAACAATAGAGAAGTGAAACCCATAATGACAAAACAATAAAGAAATGAGGATTTCACAGCTCCAATTATTGGTCAGTGGGTCCTTGCCAGAAAGAAAGCTATCAATCAACGTTTTCTTTAAATCTTCGAGGTTCTTCCCTTTTTCTGGAGGTGACAGATTGCATTGCCTTTTTAACAACCCAAAATTGCCTTATTTCAGTGTGGCTGGTTTGGGGGAAATGGAAACTGGATTCATGCTTGCTGGAAGCTAACCCCCATAAACATTACGGTGTTTGCATCTCTGGACTTCTGGATATTGCTGTTCTCTATTCATGTGAGAAGGACCAGGGAAGTGGGAGAGTGAAAGGATAAGCCATCTAACTGTTAATATAAGACAGAGGAGACTGGCCTTTTACAAGCCAACATTCTGCAAGAATCTTCATATCTAAATTAATGTGAGAGTTTGGACAATCAATATAAGGCACCTTGCTTTCTCAGGATTTCTCTTTCCAAATAAGAGAAATAAAAGAGTAGAGGAATTGAGGACAACTTTTTCCCTATTCCAGAGAAATAAGAAACATCTACAAAGCAGCAAGCAACAGCTCTTCATGCTTAGAATATGCAGCTCCTCAGATGGCTTTTGCCAATTAAAATACCAACCCTGCAAGTGGTTAACTTTAAGCATGTGAGAAGTTCTACTGATTTCCTGATCCAATGCAGAGAGCGGGACTCCTCACATGCTTACTGAAGCATATGCACATGTTTGGAAGCCCGGGGGCAAAGAACACGACTACACTATTAAAAATACCAAAACAGCCTTCCACTCCACAACACTGACTCTCAGGCTATATCTACACTACACACCTGAGTTGGTGGTGTGTAGTCTATGCATAGCTAAATGCTGCAGTGAAAAGCAAACTGTCCACGTGTGCTGTAGCGCAACCCATGTCACCAAAAGACTCCTGTAGGCAGGAAGCTGTGGGGAAAATGCTTCAGCAGCTCCTCCCTGCCAGAGCCTTTCCTCTCTGCTGGAATCTTTCCCTCCAGTGGGTGAAGAGCACTGACAGCAGGGAACTGCTCAAGACTTTCTCCACTGCCTCCCCTTCCAGAGCCTTTCCCCACTACTGGAGTCTTTTCCTTTCGTGCAGAAAGACCCCAAGAGCAGGGAGGTAAGCAGGACACTACAGTGCTAAAAACAGAAGTGTAAACAGGGAGACACAGGTTGGAAAATCCATGCAGGCCTTGTAGCATATGGACTTGTGTGCATACCCAAATGTTTGAGGCATGTCTTAACTCACCTAAGCTGCACCTCACCAGCTACTCTGCTATTTATACCCATACTAGGACTACATGCTGTCAAAAGAAGCATGTAATGTAGACGTATCTTCAGAGACCGGATCTAGAGAGTCGGGATCACACGATAGTGCAGACATTCCTGCTCAGGTTCTGAGGCCCACCTGTCAGAGGTTTCAGAGTCCACTTTCCAGCTCAAGTGGGAACATCTATACTGCTATTTTTAGCAAGATAGTATAGGCCTCACACAAACCCAAGTCTGTCTTTGAGACTCCCGGCTGCAGACGTAGCCATAACTAAGTCCACATCACTTCTCATTGGTCATGTCTACACTAAAGATAAGATTGAAGCAGCTAAAGTTCGAACCGAGCTTCCAGGGTTCGAATTAACAGGTTTAGTGAAAACACACTAATTCAAACTGAGAGGGTGCTCCCATCAGTGCTGGGAGTGTGCTGAGTGCTCCCTTCGACTTCCAACAGTGTGGACAGCCAAAATTTGAGTTAAGATACTTCAACTTAAGCTATGCAATTAATGTAGCTGAAGTTGCGTATCTTAATTCAAATTTATCCCTGAGTGTAGACCAGGGGATTCTAAAAGAGGCTCACTAAGAGTTGTGGTTGATTCAAGAAAAAAAAAAGTGAATGCATGACATTTAAAATACTTTTATGGTGTGGAAGAGTGCTGGTTGTTGTCAGTGAGACTTTATAAAAAGCTGTAAATATGAGGAGTATCGCTTTAGATATCACATTACTTTAAAACCTCTCACCTGTTTATAGCAGCTAGAGCCCCTTTGGGCAATTCAAAATGTTTACTAATTGTGCTTCTTGGCAGCTATATAAAAGTGTGATTTTTTGAAAAGTCAAAGTACAAGCTGAAACCAAGAAGGTTGAAAGCTATGCTAGCAGCTTCAAACCTTAATAACTAGTAAGTTATCAAAGTTTACGGCTCTTGAAAGCCTTAACCTTTTTAAAAAAAAAGGGAATAAATTCATGTGGCAAAGGCTTCTTTTCAGCAACAGAGTATGACAGCTCCCACTCACAGAAATTTTAGGTACCAACAAAAATAAAAACAGGATTTCCCGGGAGGGTTTGGCTAGTCTACAAAAACAAATCCCATACAGAAAATCAGTCTTTAAAAATAGGGTGTAACTAAATGGAGCCAAATGTTCATGAGTGATGAATAAAACTCATTGTTGTAAGTAAAACTAGTTTTAGTTTTAGCAGCATAGTTATCTGATTGTGAGAAAGTTAAAATCTTTGCACTTAATGAATCTCTGCACCTAATGTGTATTCAATTACAGAGGAAGATAACAAATCGTCTCTCCTAGATAAAGAATTATTGTGAGACACAAAAAGTAAAATTGGGACAAAACGATGCAAAAATAACCATTTATCTGTTAAATGTTATTTCTTTGAATTATTTTATATTATCACATCCACATGATTTGAAAACTATAATCTAATCCATCTGCCACAAATGGGTTGAAATCACAGATTAAAGTCTGACATTATGCCAGAACTCCATATACTTAGTACAGCTAAGGCTCTCTCTGTTTTTGTGCCCCGACTTCTTGTACATGGAAGACATTTTGAAAATGCATTACTGATGGCTTTTTGCAGTTGTCTGTTGTGTAGAGCAGTGTTTCTCAACCAGCGGTATGAGTACCCTTAGGGGGTACTCAAGAGAGGTCTGGGGGGTACATCAATACAACTGAAATTTGGATAAAACTGATTTTTTGTTTTAAGGTTTACAGAGTTTTATTATTTTGTATTTTTTAACCCAAACAATTTAATCGCCCACCCAGCTATAATTGTTTAAAAAAATGTGTTGCAATGGTAAAAAAAAAAATTGCGTATCTGAAAACTGTAGGTACTGGGGATACTTTTTTTTTTTGAAAAAGGGGTACTTTATAAAAAAAAAAAAGGTTGAGAAACACTGGTATAGATCATTTGAAAACAGGAGTAGTAATTTTGGTTCATTGCTCATCTAACAAATTTCTTTTTTCCCAAATTATACCTGCTTATTATTTTAAACTATTTTATAGGTTACATTAACAGAGGCTAATTGTACTCAGTTACGACAAAACAAATGGATGTAATTGAAATAGCAGTAATACAGAATTTGGCCCAGTGTTTTATAAAGACTGATAATAGTGGGAGCAAATGAGAAATTAATTTTTGGTACCATTTATTCCTTGTATAACACCATAGGACAATGTTAATACATGTGAAATTTACCCAGGAAAAGAAGAAGAGACAAACTTAAATTCTGATCTAAACAACTGTTAGTTTATCTTTTCCAAAGAGATACAATGAAAAAGCCCCTTGTCATTTTTACAGAAAAAAGTAAACCGTGGAAATGTCAAATGAATGTTTGATTTTTATGTATATATATATTTTTCTGTGTATGTAATACAGAAAACTAATATGTTCTGTGACTGATTCTAACAGAAGTCCAATATTGGTCATAATATCGTGAATTATCAGGAAAGGGCTGCTACTTGAGAGGAATCAGAATCCATTAAGGTAGTAGTAGAGTTAATCAAGGAGGCAAAATTATAAAAGTTATTTTTTTTGCCCTTTGTGATAAACTGAAAATATACAGAACGTATTAAAATCAGTGACAGAAGTGTGTTAGTCCTAATCCTGTTTCTGTAAAATCAGGACAAATCAGGACATAATACTGATTCATAATTTCTAAAATAGGATAGAGATAATAGACTGTTAAAGTTTTCTTGTATAAAAATCATGTAACGTAATGTAATGAAAAAGACATTATGCTGTTTCATAGTAAATCAAAAATTGTTCTGAGAAGTGAACTGGAAGCAGCTAAGGGCTGTTGAACAGTTGAGAATAAATACAAACTCATTGAACTAACATTTTTTCACTTGCTATATAAAAAACTAAGAATTATGTTTCAAGGCAAAAAAACCCCAACCAACCAACCAACCAAAAAAACCCCTTGGTGAATCCCTGAAGAGTTGTTTGTTTTGAATGCTATTAACTAAATGTTTGGTATCTCAACACATCTCACACATTAAAACTAGCCATTAAAAAGGAACCATGACTTAAAAGAGTTAAATTAAATATTAAATTCTCAGTGACTTCAATAAAAACAAGTATCCTCATTCTTACTGTACAAGCTATAAGAAAAAATGTAGACGTCAAAGTGTTGCAAAACTCAGAGCTAAAAGCCTCTGTAATGATTTGAGATATTATGTGGATCAGATGGAAATGGTACAATACAGTTAGGCTTGGAAGCATTAGTTTTTTGTCAGTAAATGTTGGTAAATGCTGATTTCACCCCAGAGAAACCAATGAAGAATATTTCCAGATAATAACTAAAACTGGCAGGCAAAGTGACAGAAGTGCTGTTTGAGAACTTATTAGATTCAAAGATATTAATTTTGTATACAGATTTGACTTCTATAGTCTGACATCATCTGTGGTCTGACATCCCTGAGGGCATGGCTACACTGTGGGGTTTTTTTCAATGAAGGTATGCAAATTGCACTCACATTTGCATATCTTCTTCTGATTCTTTTTCCGGAAGAGGCTTTTCTGATATCTGATCTGTTTACATGGGGCCAAATGTTGGAAAAAAACCCTCTTTCGGAAGCTCCTATACACCTCGTTTTACGAGGAATTAGGGGGCTTCCAAAAAAGGGGTTGGTATTGACCTCCCCTAGTCCAGTAGATTCCCTAATTTGGGACCAGTCAGGTCCCCAGGATGCTAGACCTAGGAGATATGACCTATACTTTGACATGTGATGTTGAAAAATTGTGTTTTAACCATTACAAAGTTTTAACAGTCTAGTTTTTACACTGTCTCACAGCCTAGTATCATTAAATAATTACTGTCTGACCCCAACCAAATTTCCTGCAATTGGTGAAAATTTAAACAGAGAAAAATCTAAAACCCCCCAAACCCTTAAAATCATTGGTTTCAATGGGGATGGGGGTGGAGCAGGATTTCACCCTTAACATAAGAAACATAAGAACGGCCGTACTGGGTGAGACCAAAGGTCCATCTAGCCCAGTATCCTGTCTGCAAACAGTGGCAAATACCAGATGCCCCAGAGGAAGGGATCACAACAGGTAATCCTCACGTGATTCCTCTCCTGTCACCCACCTCCAGAGAAACAGAGAGTAGGGACACCATTCCTACCCATCCTGGCTAATAGCCATTAATGGTCGTAATCGCTATGAATACATCTAGCTCTTTTTTTGAACCCTATTAAAGTTTGAATCCTTGATGTTTATTGGTATACTATACCTGCTATATAGTTTAACAGGTACACTCAAAGAATAAAAGCTTCAGTAATTACACTCTGCTTTGGAGGAATCCAGGCCTGACTTTGGAGGTGTATTGTAAGTTAGGAATCATGTTCCTAGCATGCCAGTTCTCATGATTTTATCATAAGTCACGCAATATCTGATGTTACAAGTCCCAGCTCTTGGAGTCATGTGGCTTCTTGAGAATCTCAGTGTGTTTTTTAAATTTCTAGCTCTCATGGTTTTGGGGAGGAGGGATTTGAAAGTGTGCAGGAAGTGCACGCCAAAGGCTGAGAAACCCAAGGCAAACACAAAGAACCCAATATTTATTATTATTTTAAATTTCCTGATTTAAAGCAATTTTATAATTTCTTGATGCATGGTTTGAACATGTGATGTATTTGCAGAACTATCTGGGGAAAGCTCCAAATTGTCAGATTATTTCCAAAGCTATCATTTTTGCTAGCAGCCTACATTCAGGGAGACAAAGCTTAACAAATAAGTAAGAGCAATTTGTTATTTTTCCCCCCTCACTGGAAAATCCTAATTTACAATTTAAATGGAAAATTCGCATACTGAAATGTATACATACACAAAGTACATTTTCTTATACAAAAGTGTGGAAAAGGCAACACTTTATCAACTCAAATGAACAATGCAGGAACACTGCAATATGTGCCAATAATATAATCTCCAGGGAAAAACAAAGGGAAAAAGACCTTGAATTATTTTTACAAAGGATGTGGAGGAAGAGCAAAAGGGATGGTAGATTATAACTACCTCTTCCAAATGTTCTTTTGAAATACATTTTAACAGATCAAATAAATATTCTCCAAAGATGCATATTATGCTCAAAATAGACAATCTTTAAAAAATATCTACAGCTTAGAAATAGTAAGAAGTGACAATAACCCAAATGGAAATATAAACATGCTCACAGTAGCTCAACTGGTATTTAGAGAAAAAGCACTTAAAGGACTGTGCCTTTTAGATTAAATCCTGCAGGCAAAAGAACGCACACAGTCAACAACAAAAACAAAAAGAAGCAGTATTTTAAGTCTTTTTGTCATTTGAATCTATAGTAGATTTGGTTAGGAGGACAACGGAGAGAGAAAAAAATTACATCATCATATAAATCACCAGTCCCAATTTGGATTTTAAAAGAGCTTTATGTAAGAACAACAGGTTTACTGGCAGATTATTAGAATTTGGACCAGTATCACTCAGAAAGGCCTGTATTAATAATAATTATGTGGTTTATGTGGTGTAGGGTCAGATCAGTAAAGAGCTGTTAACAGATGACAAGTTTGATTACCGGTGGCTGTAGGCAAGACATATGGATCCCTCAGGAACAGCAGCACAGGCTGGTGGGACAGTTTGCTGGAAAGGTCAAGCACAAGAATATCAGCATCGAGGGACGGTAAACAGGATATACTACAAACTCCTTTTGATAAAGTGAGGTGATCAAGCTGCTCAGAAATCATGTTGGTATGTTTATTTGCGCAAACTCTATGAAAAGGAGAAAGTGTTCTGGGAGCAAAGCACACTGTTGCTTAGTCACTTAAGGCAACAGCATCAGCTTGAAATTTTGAAACAAAGTTCAAAGAGGAGGTAGTAAAGATGGTGATAGCTCTAAGATACCATGATGCCCCTCCTGATTCAAGGCTGTTTTGTGGTCCAAAAGAATATTTAGACTGCCATGGGGCATCCTCTACAATAAATAAGTCTCTGGGGCTGCCCAATCGGCCACAGAACTACTCGAAATCTCTGCAGTGCTCCTGCCGCAGACACATCCCTAACACATCCCCTTTGCCAAGACTTGTGAGAGTGTAACTGGAAAACAGCCTTAGGGCGGCAGTCTACCCCCTACGTCAAGGGAATCAGTAGCAGGGCTGCTAAGGCCCCTTCACACTGCCCTGGCTCTTTTACCTGGAGTTAAGGGGCCAGAGCAGGAGTATTGTCTTCTTCTTTTAATTAAATAAACAATTTCTAAAGCTGTATTTAAATGCCCCTTCCAAGCTTTAAGATTTTACAATCACATTTCCTGGTTTCAGGGTTTATTTAAATGCTCATCTCTTCGCACATGAAAACAACAGAAGCAACCAACAGACTGACTGAATATATATAGTGAAACTGAATGTATGAAAAGTTCTGTCAAAAGCATGGAAAAAAAACCTCTCTCTTTCAATTATAGGCCACTTGTTACAAACACCCAGCACGGGGTAAAAATATTCAGAGAGTTAAGCTCTTTAAGTCCTAAGTCCCTTTAAGTTTCTGTAAGAAATTCCAGAATATAAATTTGAGACATGTGCAATTCATACAATGAACAGATCTGGTCCCACTTATGAAGCCAAATGCAGTATTTAATAAGTTTAATGCCAAACTATTGCTAATTTTGTCAATTGCTGGAACAAATGTATGAAATCGCTTTATGTATATAGAATTATTTCAGTGCCCTTGTTTTATACATTAGTAGACTATTAAACCAAGCTCCTTGAGAAAATTAGCAAAGAAAGCCTGGCTTTTATTTCTTACACATTTAGTTGTCTAGAGACATTAGCAGAAATTGTGAGTTGCTCACCTTGATTCTTCGGATTCTGTTTCATCAAAAGAGCTAAAACAAAAATGCAGAAAATTAGATTATGCTTCCTTATAGTGACATTAACATGTAATTCCATATACCAAAGAAGTTTTTAATAAGAAGTTTTACAAAAGGACCCTTTTTCTGGTCAGTGACTAAAAATGCAATTAATATGGAAGAACTCTCATGATTTTATAGTGATCACAGCTTGTAAGTGATAACATATATTTCACTGGAATAGGTTCACATGCACAAAGATATAAAAGTGATGGGGTACAATTCCTTTGAGAGATTCTGGTTGACATCATTAACTACAAGAGAAGAGTGTCAAGTAGCTCATCCCTCAATCACTGAAGCTGCCATATTTACATTTTTTGGGGGGCAATAAAGTTAGAACATTTATGTTTCATATTATTATTGACAATAGCATAACTGATAACATTACACTAGCTCTAAGTGAAGTATGTTTGCTATGTGAGTATTTTAAAATCAATTTTATAAAGTCTTTGATGAGTAAAAGAATTCCTACATCCCTTAAAGAATTTCTATGTATGTACTAGGGATGTGAACGGGTAACCGGTTACTTGGTAAGCATCACCCTTACTGGAGCCCGCTGTCTGCAGCCTGCCACGAGCGGGGGAGGCTCAGGATCCAGCTTAATCGGTTAACTGGTTAAATCTAAGGTTTAATCAGTTAACTGATTAACCGTGTTTTTATATCCCCAGTATGTACTGAAGGTGAACTATGATTTCCCAAATTCATAGTTTGGAATTATAATTACAAGGTTTTATGAAAAATCATGACTGAGATTGAAGTCTTTTTGGAAACACCCACATAAGGGAGTACAAAAGGCTACGAAACTGCCCTGACAAGAGTATCCTATACATTCTTCTGCTGGGATGGAAGCAGTTTTTACTATAGTGTGGAAAAAAGCAAAGACCTGACCCCACAAAGCCTGTCCAAAATCCCTTTACTTCCATAGTAATTCTAGTCTGCTGTGGCTTTGGCCATACTGACTGACAGCACAGCTCTACTGGAAACTTCCTTGACCACAGGTAGGCTTTCAGTGAGATCCTTAACCCCTGCTCCAGCCACTTTACACCAGGTAAAAGGGCTGCAGCACCATAAAGGGGCTCCCAACCCCCCAAATCTGCTTGAGTGCAGGAACTGTGGAAGACGTTACAAGGCCACTTTCCTAGGACTATCTCACAAATCTTGGCATGCTAGGGAAAAAGCTGAGGCAGTCAGAGGCAGGGCCACAGCACACAATGTTGTAGGAATTCCAGGCAGTGATACAACCTATGGGACAGCCCAAGAATGGTGCTGTAAATCAGCCATGCCCTTGGGGCTTCCTAAATTAATCCAGAACCTGCTCTGCGTGAGAGCAGGCTCAGGATAGGGATGACAAAACCACAACATTAAACTTCTTTGGCCACCCTCCTCTCTCAAGAGTGTGAATTCTAATATTCCACCTTTTAAGAGGTACAGCAGAGAATCTCATCCTAAAGGGAAGAAACAACAGAATATAATATAATTTTACCTATATGACTCTGGGAATCTCTGGTATACTTAAGGGAGGACAATAGGCATCTTCCTCCCCCCCTCCATCTAAACCAACCCTGAGCCCTTATCTGGAAGGGAAGTGTGGACACTGATGTAGATGCCACCATGGACATGGCTGATCCACAAGGAGAGAGTCAGGTCACTGGTGCAAGTAGAAGCAGATTCAGACACATGCACATTCTCTCTCTCATTCATTCCTTTTACAATTCTTTTTTGGTAGACATTTCAAAGATTGTCTAGAAAATCCCATTTTTTCTATTTTGCTTTTATCTAAGCCTGTTTCTCCTTTGTTTTCAATGGACATATAATAAATGTTTTTTTACAATACGTATTTTATTTTACCATCTTTTTGTAGCTATATAAATGTATTCATAATGTACCTGATGCTCCTTTTAGTTAGAGTGGTTTAACATAACAGCAAGTCCCTTTTAAATAATCAAAGAACTAACACAGTATGAGAGAATCAGTTCTGTCTTGTTTTTCCTGTACATTTTGAGTTGTTTTAGTTAATGAGTTCTTACCCATAACTTTCTGCCTTTGGCAGGGAGGGAACATGACGAACATTCAAGAAGTCTAGAAATATTCTGGGGAGATCTTCATTTTCTAAAATGATAGTCTGTAATACAGAAAAATACACAATATCATTCAGTTCTTTTCATGTCCTTTTTTATTTATCCCCGAAAATAACTTTTAATAAACTACAATTACTCCAATTCTTTTCCAATCATACAATTTTGCTAAAATAAATATCTTCCAATACCATAGTCCAGTGGTCACCAACCCGTAGATCGGGATCTTCTGGTAGATCTTGGAGCCTCTGACAGGTGATCCTGACAGCCTCTTGGCCAAACCTATCAAGTGCCAGCACTTCAGCTGCCCTTCCCCGCACTCTGGTGCATCTCCTGCCCTTTACCTTGGAGCTGTCCCCTCAGGAGCCTCCTGCTTTCTGTGCAGGGCAGGGGAGGGAGAGGGGTGCTGATGTCAGGGTATCCTATCTCCACAGAGCAGAGAGAGGGCACAACAGGACTTGGGATGGAGTTTGTTGGCTGCTTTTGGGAGTGATGCAAGGCTAGGGTAAGAATGAGCCTGCCTTAGCACCACTGCACCACCACCCAGGAGCCATCTGAGGTAAGCAGTATCCAGCTGGAGTCCATATCCTGAAACCTGAAACCCTACCCCAATCATGAACCCCCTTCCTGCACCCCAAGCCGCTGCCCTAGCCCTGAACATCCCTGTATCCAAACACCCACCCACAGCCTGCACCTAGAACCCCCTCCAGCACCCCAAATGCCTGCCCCAAGATCAGATGAGAGCCCCTCTCACACTCCAGATCCCTTAATCCAAGACCAGAGCATGCACCCCAACCCTCTGCCCCATCCTGGTGAAAGGGAGGGAGGATGGAGTTAGCAGGGGCAGGGCTTCAGAGAAGGGGCACAAAGAAGGCGAGACAAGGGTATTTGGGTCTGAGGTAGGTCTTGGATTGCTCAAATTTCAAAAAGTGATCTTGTGCTTAAAAAGGTTGGAGACCACTGCCATAGTCCGTGTTACTACATTCTGAGATTACATCCGATGATACAGCACTGCCCTTTCCCATGCCAATATCGGTGAAAAAAAGCTATTCAAGAAAATGTTTATTATATGTTTAAATCTCAAGTTTAATTTTTGGTACATTCATTTCAGAATAAAATGCTGATTATTTTGCCCCCTTTAAAAATGAAAATCAACAGCAGCACATGCTTAATAATCTCAGCTACTTCATTTCCAGCACTTGAAAGTATCCCATCCATCATGACAGTAGGAAAAAGGAATTCTCTTGTGTGTTCATAGGCTTACTCAGTGCTATTAATGCAAGATTTAGGGAATGTTAACAAGGTGAATTGTTTGTTTGGCTTGACAGATCGGCTTACAATGCACTGGTCACATCTATAGTGTGGTTACTAATGACAAAGTCCTTATGAAAGATCTACTATCAAGAATCACAGAACTGCCATAATGTTCCACATTAATAATGTGAGACCTGGAATCCAGTCCCCTTCCAAAATATTTAATACCAAACATGATTTGCAATTTTATGAGCAAATTAGTAAATCAGTTAGGGTATGTCTACACTTGCCCCCTAGTTCGGACTCCTCGTGCAATGAGGAGTAACAGTTAATTCGAGGGAAGGGTTTTAAATCGGACTACTGCGTCTACACGCGGCAAGTTAAATCGGGCGACCGGCATTTTAAAATGGCGACCGGCCATGAATATGCTAATCAAGCACGGGATATTTAAATCACACGCTTCATTAGCAACTTCGGTATGCTTCATTTGCCTCCCTAGTCCAAACTAGGGGGCAAGTGTAGACATACCCTAAGAAATGAATTTAATAGACTTTTTAAAAAAAAACCATTCCCCATGAGAGAAAACTGATCTTTTTAAAGAACATGATAGACTTCTACAATTTTATAGTAACCGGTAGGATACAGTTAGTAGCTGTTCTCCACTCCTCACATACAGCAAATAAAATACTTCACAAACACTTGGGTTGCCAACCCTTCTGCTTTTAGCAGGAGACTCCTAGAATTGTGTGCTCTCTCCTAGAGGCTACTCCAGCCACTTTGGGAGATTTTGGGTGCTGACAACCTGGCAATGCAGTGGGGCTAAGGCAGGGGTGAAAGTAAGTAAAATTTCTTACAGGTACTGTCCTATTGCACCCTCTCCCCTCCCCCCCCCGACACACACACTTAGAAGGATCAGGGATGGGAACTTGTGATAGGAAAGTGCCTGTAAGACATTTACGTGTGGGATGGAGTGCGGGGGACTCAGGGCAGGAGGTCAGTGTGGGTGAGATGAGGGCAGGGGGACAGTACCTGTAAGAAATGTAAGTGTGGGATAGAGTGCAGAGTGTGGGGGAGGCTTAGGGCAGGGGAATCACACCGCCCAGCTGCTGGTTCCCTGAGAAGAAAGGGACCATGTGGCCCACCCTGGCCACCAGAGCAGTGGGGCTGGAGCTTGTGAGCACTATGGCTACACAGCCCAGGATGACAGCACCATCCGAAGCCTGGCCCCCAGCTAGCCAGTCTTTTAATGGAGCAGCAGCTTATTGTTACCTTTGGGCTAAGGCAGGGTCCTTGCCCCTTCTCGCTCTGTGCTGCTCCCAGAAACGCCCCTGTGGCTGCTGAGTGGGAGTGTCTCTGCACACAACTCCTGCACTGATTCCATAGATTCCATTAGCCAGGAACTAAGTAGCTTTTGGGAACAGCCAACGGGAAGCACTGTTTGGCTGGAGCCTGCACCTGTCATCCCCACCTGCACCCCAACTCCCCTGCCCCAGCATCCAAACTCCCTCCCAAAGCCTGCACCCCAACCACATGATCCAGCCCAGAGGCCACCCCTACCCCCCCACAAACTCCTTCCCAGAGACTGCCCCCCACACTCCCTCCCTAAGCCCACATGGGCTTCCGCCACCAAATTCCCTCTGCCCCTCCTGCACCCAAACTCCCTCGAGCCTATACTCTTGCCCGTACCTAAACTCCCTACCAGTGTCTGCACCCCACTCCCCTGCCTCAGCTCAGAGCCTGCATCCTGAACCCCAGTCCTCTGTCCCAGCCTGGTGAAAGTGAGTGAGGGTAGGGGAGAGCAAGCAATGGAGGGAGGGGAAATTGAGTAAGCAGGGGCTGGGGCCTTGAAGAAGGGGCAGGGCAATGGTCTTTGGGGCTGCATGATTAGACAGTTGGCAACCCTACATGTCATGGTTTCTCTGGAGGATTAAGGCCCCATTTGCTTGTAACTCATCTCCACTTTAACATCGCCACTTGTCATTACAAAAACCATATGTATGAATGGCACATAAGATAAAAGGCATACATAGTCACTTTCTTTTAGACTACGTCTACACAGTGGAGCTATTTCGTAAATAGCTATTCCACCTCTTAAGAGCTAGCCTGTTATATCGAAATATAACAGGCTCGCTATTCCAACGTCCCTGTAAACCTCACTGCACAAGGGTTAAGGGACATTTTGGAATAGCACCTTATTTTCAAATTTGGCGTTTGTGTAGACAATGCCAAATTTTGAAATAAGCTATTTCAAAATTACCTTAAAATAAGCTATGCAACTTGCACAGTGCAGTGCAAATTGCGTAGCTTATTTCAAGGTAAGGATGCTATGTAGATGCACCCCAGGGAGCTTTCCATCTCAGAGGCCTAATCCAGCAACACAATGCATATGAATAACAAGTAAAGTTTGATGAAAAACTACTCACACAAGCAAAGTTGCATACTGTGCTTGCAGGATTAGGCCTGTGGTAAGAACAGAATAATTCTGATAGGTTGAGAAAACAAGAGGCAAGAGTTGGTACACAATACAAGCACGAGACAACATTCCCTACCAGTAATGAACCTTATACGGTGCAAAAGCTTACTTCTTCAGATTTGTTACCATGGTGCAGTAGTACACATGGGGCAAGATCAACTCAACTATTTGTGTAACAGAAAAACCTAGTTAAGATTTATAAACATTACAACATGATATGGTTGGACTTAAACATAAAGTTAAAAAATAAGATATTTGCATATTAGTTCTCTTTTTACTTTGCTTTCAGGATCAGAGTTCAGGGTTCTGTATTTCTCCAGGAAGAACTGATGTCACTATGATACGTTAAAAAAATAGGGTTAGAGAATGCGGCTCCTAAACTATTTTACTGTGACATGACCTCTTACAGGAGTAACAGAGTTCTCTCAGGTCTTGGCTGGTACAAAGCCTTTCAGTTCACCTTTAAATGAGGATGCAGCATTAAATGCCTCTTCATTTATATTCTGTGAAATCAGCACTATGCTGCTGAAAAATTCATCTTGCTCTGCATTCAAGTTAAACATGGCAGGAGGGGTAGAGGGGGATGCATATTCAAAGGACATGTGAATTGCATATCAATGTGCGTTATTTTCTCAAACAAAAATATTTACTATTGTTAATACATTTTGCACCAAAAATCATATATACAAGAACTGCTTCAGGACATCTGTCATTTACACACAATCCCTTTGTTCCACTTCTTGAACTTTTCATACATCATCTTAGAGCCGTCTGAGTCAGTTGGTGAGGTCAGATGTGGATAAACTTAAGAAGAAAGAAAGGTGGTGGGAAGGACATGTCACTGAACAAGAGAAGTCATTTTGACAATGCTAATACACTGCTGAAGTAAACTTATTTGTTGTTGCTACTGGTCACTCAGTTATCATTCCAAATCAAATGCTTCCAAGCCTGGATAATTAATTATACAGCACCCCTGATTTCATTCATCTTGTTTTATTGTAAGGTCTCCCATGGACATTACATCCCTAGACATTTCAGGATCATACTCCCATTAGTTGAGCACCTATTCAAGCCCTTTATTTTGACAACCAACAAACATGAAACTGCAGAATTGCAAAAATGCCACAGACAGAGAAACAGACCCCAGCTTGATTTGTTGTGGCATTTTGTCAGACTGTCATGAAGCAATGAAATAAAAATATTTTCATATGGCTTTATTGAACTGCAGTACATTTTCCAGATAATGCATGCCAAAAAGTCTAAGCTATATTTTGCATACTGCCAGAAATATTAAAGAATAAATTCATGACATTCTGGAATTATCCCAATTTGGGGTACAATTCTCTGCTGGCCCAACTCCACTGACTTCAGTGGAATCAGACTAGCAGAGAATTTGCCCCTTTGATGTATATGCAATATAACGGAAAGGCTGCATAAGAAGCTGAAAACAAGGAAAAACAGCACCAATGACAACTGACCAACATATGTATAAATTCTAATATTTGCTGTATTTCTTTTAGTTTTCCAAGTAAAAAATTAATCAGATAAGTAATCATAACCAGTTCCATTTATCTGAAACAACCAATGCAATCATAAACTTTAGACTCTCTCATTTAGAAAGTAGTTTAAAGAATGTATATATTGCAAACCATATTCTCCTAAATCTTTAAATAATAAGATAAGCTGAAGAAGTGTTTTTCCTTGACTATACTTAAAATAATAAAACACATATGAATCAACTCCTCTTTTAGGGGTTGTTATATGGTTATACATTTTAGACAGGAGCACAGTGAGCTATGTAATACTTCTTACAAACTCCAAGACATAATTATGAAACAGGAAAAGATCGCAGTAGGGTTATAAATTAATGTCTGGATTTTTTCAATGTACTTTAACTCTTCTTAGCAAGACCATAGCTAGTCCAGTTCCAAAAATGGATCCCTGTACCATTTTAACAAACTGATTTAAAGAACAAGAGCTGCATATTTGTTCTTCCTCCAAAATGAGAAGAGAACTAAAACACCTAGTCCTGCCAAAAGCAAATAATTTAGGAATTGACTCTGGAAATGCATTTTATCAAATTGGTCAGTTCCAACTGCACTGAGTTCCATGTTTTCTTCACATATTTTAAAAAGCTGTTTACCAATTCCTGGAACATTTTAATAAGCTACTGCATGTTCCTGAAAAAGATAACAGTGGAAATACTGCTGTGCACAGCATTAGGAATGTCTTTTATTGAAAGGGTGCAATTATTATTATGTAACACTAAAATCCAGATTTTTCTACTTTATCAGCTTCATAAAATCATGTTCCCTCAGGATGCCATTGATTAGTTGCACATGTTCTTTCAGTGACATCCCAAATACTTAATTGTCAGTTATCTTTTCTCCTTCAGTAAGTAAAACATAGTCACAAAACTGCAGAGGGATGTGTTCTGCCTTAACCTTAGCTAGATGCCATCATGCAGTGGAAAACAGTGCTAAAATATCACAGGATAATGCTCTCCAACAAGGGAGACATATAAACAGCATAATGATTTCCCACGAGTTTCCTTTTTAGAAAATTGTCACTAAAGCCAGCATAAATGGTGACATATCTTCACAGAGGACACTGTGAAATCGAACACTGGCATTCTAGTTAGGTCCAAACCTACTCATCAGCCAATTATAACAGTAACTGAACATCTTGCTGAAAACTTGGACAAGACTAGTTTGCTAACCTTCTGAGATTGTGCTCCAGGAATATAGTGTTTTCACTGATTACTTTTAACAAAACAATTTTTAAAATTCATTGCTTCCAATCATCTATTATAGTTTCTCAAGCCCTGTGGAACACCTTTTAGTTAGGAGAGTCAGTATGGAGAGTTAAGCTGCAAGGTTTTCAAGAGTCCTTAAAGCTTTTTCCTTTCATTCTAGTTTAGTTTGAGGTGCCCTATTGTTAGGGTGAAAAAGTTCATGACAGTTTTTCCTCTCTTCACAAGGAAGGATGCTTCACAATATCTAATTCAGCGGTGCAGCTAAAAATGGTGTAGAAAAAAAAATCAATATATCCTAGCTACAGTAAGTAGGCTGGAGTGTCAGTCTCCACTGGGACTGAAACCTACAAGCTTTTAGAGTGCTTTAGACTCTATTCTTCTATTTACCTGCTTTCCAGCAGCTGCTTACATGGTCCCATGAAATGATAAAAAGGTTAGCAAAAGAACATGACTACATGAAAGAACCTCATTTCTAAGAATGATCTTTTCTCTTCCTGAAAAAGCAATAGTAGATCTATTTCTGCTAATAACACCAGACCATTTGCTTCTTACCCAACATGGTACCATAATGAAGAATTTCATTTTTTTTCTATAAAGCACATTATTATGTGCTGTTCTGAGTCAATATAATTTTCACTTTCCATAATTAACATACTAAGCATCACTCTCCTCTTCCCCCAAAAATGTTCTTCAGCAAAATGTGAATGCATAAAAATAAAGAGGTATAAAAAGAGGCACCGAAACACTTGAATGTGTGCACAAAAGCAGAAAATATGCAGGAGGAGGTAGAAATAATGCTAAATGGAAAGCACCACCTTTGTGGGTACAAATTTAGCTAGATGAGATGATTCTCACAAATGGAATGTTAAGAGTGAGGGTGCAATTCATTAAGAAGGTACAAAAGGGGACCAAAAGGTAGACGGAGGATATCACAAAAAATGAAACAAAACTGAGCTTGAATCAGATACTCAGGATTACAGGAAAGTGGAACCATCCCTGAACCAACTATCAGACTTTCAGATTACTATACTCTTGGGGAACTTTACCTGCCAGGTCCCAAGTATGTACTATCATTGGTCCAAACAAGGATATACAAACCCGCTTAGGATATGCGGAGGAGAACTGAACCAGAAAGAAGAGAACCCAAATACACACCACATGTAATAAAATATACAATATTCTTTAAAGGAAACAGTGAACATGGGTAGGAAGTAATATTAAAACCTATGAGTGTAGAAGAACATGAAAGCAGTCTGAAAATACAGAAAAGGAAAGGTGCAACGGACAGTTCCTCTGAAAAATAAAAACTAAAGGAATAAAAATGGTCAACATGGAATCAAGCATGAATACTGAGTAGCTAAATAAAAAAAATAATGGTGGCAAAAGAACAGAGTTAATGCTATTCAAAACTATTAATGTTAATAAAGGCTTTTATAAACATAGGATGGGAAAAAGTATCAGAGAAAACAGGCCATAATGATGAAGAAAGACAAAATCAACACTGATTCTAAAATGGCCAAGTTAATAACATGGTTTTTTAAAAAGTCAACCTTCAACAACAAAATAATGGTCAATTAAGAAGCAATTAAGATCTTGTCAATACAGCTGTTGACAACAAGCAAAAACTACATATAAATTATACACACACACACACACACACAATCAGAGCATCCAGAGGTATTAAAGGAAGTAGGTAATTAAGACATGGGTAAGGTATTCAAGAAGAGAAAACAAATGTTTTTTTTTTTAAAAGAAAGGTGATAAAAACAACAGATAAACACAAAGTAGGTATGAACCTGTAAAATGGCATGGAGGCAAAAGAATAAAATAATCACTGCAGTTTTCCCATTATGGAACAAAACAAGTAAGAGTCGCTCTCCCCAAGGCCATGGTGAGACCATACACAGAGTATGTACGTAGTTCTGATCACCTTTATATCAAAGACATTGGAGGGCATTTAAAGAAAAGTAGCAAGGATAAATAACGGCTAAGATAAACTGGCTTATGAAGAAAGAAACGAAAGGGCTCAGTACTTTACAAGCAAATAAACTACAAGAACAGTATTCAGATTGCAAAGTGAAATATTTAAACATTAGGAAATGTGTTTGTTGCAACTACATGCGGGTCCTTATCTGCCTGGCCATGAGAATGCTACCAGTTGCACAGGGAGCCAGAGAGGAAGGAAGGAAGGAAGGAAGGAGAACGTTTACCTGGACAGAGCGGGTAGCAGAAGGAAGCAGTGCTGTTAAGGAGCGGAGATGTACCTTCAAACCCAAGAGAGATGCATCTGTGGTTACAGTCACTGTCAGTGCTGGCTAGAAGAAGAGGACCCCTGCTCCTTCATTGCTAGAAATCTTCCACTAGTCTAGCCCCTGCTTCTCTCACTGAAACCAGCACCTGTCTATTCAGATTTTGTGTGTTTGATGAGTAAACTGTTCTAAGCCACCCTGGAAATAGTAGAGGTGTATCTCCACATGCTCTGTCACAAAAGTGCAACTGGCCAGTTTATACAGAAGTCCAAGGCAGTTTCTGACTGAGGTATTGGGGAGGGAGGGGGGGCGGTTATCTTGAATTGTTTTGATGAGGCTCAATAATGTCTAGAATCTGTCCATGGCAAGGGATGCTCTGCATATAAGGGAATCCAGATAACGTGCCTTTATGAATTGTACATTATGAATGGGCATTAGTGTGGATGTTTTACGTTCAAACTGGAGGCTCAGATCCTTGTGGCAGACAATACATCTCAGTAGCACTGACCCTTGAGTAACCAATTGTCGAGGTACAGGAATTCCACTCTAATCATGCAACGCAGGTAGGCAGCTGATGCCAACAGAATCTTTGAAAATACCCCCAGAGCTGTGGAGAGGTTGAAGGGGAGCACTTAGTACTGAAAATAATCTTGGCTTATCACAAATTAGACGGTAGAAGACTCTTTTATGAGGGGGATGCAACACTACGTGAAAATATGCATCCTGGAATATGGAGGCTGAAAACCAATCCCCTGAATCTAGGGAAGGAAATATAGCTGTCAGGATCACCACCCTGAATTCTACACTTGGGTGTCTTAGATCTAGAAGAGGTCTCCATCTTCCATTAATGTTTGGTATGAGGAAAGAGTCTGAATAGGAGCCCTGGCCCCTGTATTAAGCAGGTATTAATTCTATTGCTTCTAAACAAAGAAGAGGGAAAGGGAAGAGGACTGAGGAGGAGGCAGGGAGGTAAAGCGGATGTAGTAGTTCAATTTGTCTGAGGTGATACGCTCCCACGCAGGGGAGTTGGTTTCCAAATGGGGGAAAGTGGGCAAAACACTGAAGCTGACAGGCTAATGAGAGAGAGGAATTCAAACCTCAACTGTCTCTTCAGTGATGTTGCCTGTTAGGGAGTCTCATCAGTTGGGTTAGAGTCTCTTTCCTCTAGGAAGAGGCACAGGTTCCATAGAAGGTCCACATGTGTCAGGAATCTAAAGAACTGGATCTCTAAGCTGTTTGCGATCTGCTGAACATCTGTTTGTTTGCAGAAGTATAGATGCCTAATGAGCATACTCTGGCCCTGGAATCTTTAAGGGTATATGGCAACTCATCTGTGTGCACTGCAAACAATTTACGTCCAGCAAATGGGAGATTCTCAATCATTTTGGAACTTCCCTGGGGGAAGGCCTACAATTGCAGCCAGGAAGTCCATACATCACCATCGCTGCAGAGATGGAATGGGCCACAATGTCTGCAGCCTTATGTACCTCCTGTAAAAAACATTCATGCCAGCAACTTCAGTAATAGTTGCCTGGAATTGTTCTCTCTGATCAGGGGAAAAGGGCTCAATAAATGACCCAACTTTCATTGGCTGATAAAGTTGCCCATCAACACTTGTTGAGATGTGATATGAAATTGCAGTGCACCCAATGAGTAGGGTGATCCCAGGAGATCAAGGCATTTTTGGTCTCTGTATTATGGGATAGATTTAGATTTATATGCACCCCTCATTCACCATATCAACAACCAGAGAATTGGGACATGGGTGGGAAAAGGAGATTAGGAGTCCTTGGAGGGGCTTTAATATTTTTTTGTCAGCCCTCTTACAAGCAGGTGTCATTGTACCTGGGGTTTGCCAGATGGTTCTAGGAGGTTCCAGCAGAGCCTTGTTAGTGAGAAAGGCAACTCTAGACGGACCTGCAGAGTTTGACTAACTGGTTATTAGGTTTTTCTGTTCCACTCAAGGAATATCTGAAGAGTCTGCCACCTACTTTACAATGTCTTAGAAGTGGTAAAAATCACTGTCGATAGATGGATGGAGAGGCATCAGGGCCTCACTCAGAGAAGTGGGCAAGATGGTGGTTTGAGGCTTCTTTGTCCACTCTGGACTCCTGCTCTGCCAATGTTTTTTCCTGCTCCTGTGGAAGGGAAGCTTGGCTTTCCCTATCATCCCAGTGGGATAGGGTCAGTGTCCTAGAGAGCTGCACTGAGAAATAGGGAGCTCTCCCCCAACCCTACAGAGGCCCCTCCCCCACTGCTGCTGTATTTAGATGAAATATAAATATTGTTGCATACTGGTTACTGTTGTAAAATAATGTTAAAATAAGTGAATTCAACTGGGATACAGTTTAAAAATGGCCCTGAAACTGCAGTTCTCTCAAATGGGTTTTTATTTTATGAGAAAAATGTTCTACAGCCTTTAATGCCACAGTATCGGTTTTGTGGTTGTGGGCCTTGATGAGGATCAGGTGGCAGGTTAAAAATTATAAACAACTTCTAAGAAAATAAGATTACTTTCCACAATATGGACAATTTCAAGCATACGTATAAAATATGGCAAGAACCAGAAATATTTAATTCACTCATTCCCTAGGCTAATTAGGATCCGGTTAACCGGTGGGGGCAGGAGAAGCTCCCCGACTGCCACATGCAAGGTCACTCTAGCCCAGTAGGAGCAGCACCTGTCAGCAGCAGAGGGCCGCTCCAGCCCGCCCACCCACCCCTCCTTTAATCAGTTAACCTGTTAACCAATTAAATGGGATTTTACATCCCTAATTCTAACGAAACACTGCAGCAAAGATGCAATTCAACTCCACAGTAACTTTTCTTGTTTTCTCTCACTGATATTTCCTTACTAGAGGTTTCGGGTCAGAGTAAGCTTCTGAGAAATGATGTGACATTCCCTTTGAAACTAATTACATTAAGCAGCAGGTGCCCACACCAAGTCAGGACAAGAGAATGCAGAAAGAGTAGGGAATTCACTGCACTTGGGGTTAACACACTCATTTCTAAGGAGATACTCCAAGACTGAATCTCCACAACTTCACTAGACGTGCCATTTGTGCAGAGATAAAGCAAGGGTCACTCAATTAACAAAAAAATCAAGTGTGTACAAATATTAGTATGTTATTAGGAAAACGGCAACACAGACAGCTCAAAGTATCTGGTTGAATCCAGAGTATGCATTGTTCATAATAATTTGTAATGTGTTAAGAAATCTATTGAAAGAAAATAAGTGAACCCAGCTTTATATTTTCTGGAGCTTACTTCCAAGTTTTCAGCATCTTTTTAAAAAGCACACTAATGTTCATGTTGCATTCAGAAAAGGCTACTTTAAGAAATCTGTCTGTGCTAAGCAACAAAAGTAGTAAATCATTCTTTTTATAAAGTGGAATTTATCAGTCTTACAGATAATATTACTTCATAGCCAGCTCTATTCTCATTACTTTTATTTTGTGCTATCCAAATTGTGGAGCTCATTCTAAACTCTTTTCACAGGACCAAAGAGAGATCTTTTAAACTCTGGAGGTCTGCAGGAGCTACAAAGTTTGGAGAAAACAGAAGTTATTTTGTCTTTATATACATTTTTATGACTCATAGATATAACAAATATTGATTGAAAATATTTTTATGGTGAAAAACAGTTTTACAGTAAAAAACAACCATAATAAAGAAACAAGGTAGCATTTTATATAGAGAGATCTTCCGAAAAAACTTCTTTCAAAAGAGAGCATCCACACTGCAAAAGTGCATCGAAAAAGAGCATCCAGACTGCCTGGTCACTTTCTCGCATATAAGCTGTGATTGCTATGGATGGAATGGCCACCAGGGCACCTGTGCTTTTTCCTCTTCTTCCAAAAGAACTCCCTCTTCCCCATACATACACGCCTTTTGTGAAAGAGCTCTTTCGCAAAAAGGCTTCTTCCTCATAGAATGAGGATTACCAATGCCAGAAAAACCCCTCTTTCTTTCGATTTTCTTGCGGAAGAACGCAACTGCAGTGTGGATGTTCCTCAAGTTTTGTCAGAAAAACAGCCATTTTTCCGCAAAACTCTGCAGTGTAGATATACCCATAGAGAGCAGAAATAAACTTAAAGATGTGTCACTGCATATAAGCAAGCCTTATTGTTTTACAAGTTTATTGCTTAGCAGTTCATTCATGCAGTATAAAACCAATAGTTCAAAACTCTTAACAAAATAAAAAATATAAATATGCTATGAAAATGTGTCAATACCTAGTAGTGGGGATAGTTCAGAAGACATGTTTTTAAAAATTGATGATAGTTTAAATTGAAAGAGGGACACAATATAAGGGGACACAAGACAGGAGCAAATAACTAATAATGTAGCAGTAAGTGCTCAAGTGCTTTTATTCTCCAGGGCCAATGTTACAAAAGCAAGGAGATACTCAAAACAAGATAACAACCAATTTAAAATGAAGAACAAACATATAACAGTACAGTCAAACTGTGGAAGTCACTGAAGTAAGAACTAGGAGACAAACCAAAAGTTTAGCAAGATTAAAAAAAAATCAACAGACATTCATGCTGTGACAAGTACTACAATGGCACGCAATATCTTTGGAGCCCATACTGTATTAAATGTATGAATGGTTTATGCATAATTGTGTTCTACTCCGTAGGGAAGGGTTTCCACAGATCCCACAGGCACTAAAACAGTGGGAAGTGATTAAAGTGACTCTAGAGTCATACCTGGAGTAGTCTGCATATATTGGGTCAAGCCAGATTTTCCAGAGGCAGACAAAGAAAGTGGCTTTGGTATGAAACAATGAGCTTGAATGGACACTGGGCCTCCATCCCAATAAAGCACATAGACAGAATCTTCTGTCCAAGGGGGCACTAACTCTTGTGGATATGTGTAAAAGACTTTGGCCTACTAGGGTCCCAGAAGACTGATGATATGTTCAGTGTGTATTTAAATCTGTTTATTGCTGTTGAGGGATGGGGGTTGGATGTTTTCTCTATAATGCTTTTGCCTCAATAACAAATGTGCTTGCTTAGAAGGAGCAGTGTGGTAACTTGTAAGTGGAGGCAATACACTGTTTATAGCTGTTGGAGACAGAGCAACTGATGGGGGCTGGCCTCTAGGCAGAGTGGCTTGCTTAGGACAACACAATGGATGGTCACAATGAAGTGACACAAAGATCACTGCCCACAGACATGTGATGGCTGGAGCCCTGAGCAATATCTGGGCACTCCTGAAGCGTACTAAGGAGGGTGGAGGAGCAATACAGTTGCAGTTACCCTGTAACTTTGATATGTTATCTAAAGTAATATGTATCTTCACCAGTTAGGTCAAGAGGCAGAGGACTATTAACATTTATGCTTCTAAATATAGAGTAAATCAGCATGGTGCTTGGAGTAAAATGTTCTTTCCAGGTTAATATACTGGCCAGGGACAGGCTTGTTTTTGTTCCTCTTTCCTCTAAATCAAGTATAGTATATGATCAGAGTTAAGGCAATGGACTTGGACGAAAATGCTTTGTTATAAATATTTGCACTGTAAAAAACAAAAGAAATAGTATTTCAACTAATACAAATACTGTAGTGCAATCTCTTTACCATCAAAGTTGAATTTACAAATACGGAATTATGTATAAAAACCCCTGCATTTAAAAATAAAATAATGTAAAACTTTTGAGGTTACAAGTCCACTCAGTCCTACTTCTTTTTCATCTAATTGCTCAGAAAAACAAGTTTGTTTACATTTGCAGGAGATAAGGCTGCCCCCATCTCATTCACCTTACCAGGAGGCTGGCCTTACCATGAGGCGAGCTGAGGCGGCCGCCTCAGGTGCCAGACTGTGGGGGCGGGGGGTCCCACTAGGACCCAGAGTGTAGAAAATTGTGTCTGCTGCTAGTGCATATGTATTCTCTCCTGCTCTAGATGCACAGAGATGGTGGAATGCTGTGTTGGAGGAAGGAGGGCACAAGAGACATAACAGGCCGGCAGGAGAAAAGGTGAGAGGGAATAACAGAAAGCAGCAGGAGCTGCAGGGAAAAGAGAGGAAGAGGAGCCTCTTATGTACCTCTCTAGCACCCCCAAAAGCCTGGAGTGATTAACACCAGCTTCTCAGGGAGCTTCCTGTTTCCTGCTGCTTCCCTGAACCCACTTGAGGAGGATAGGTAGTCAACTGAAGTAGTAGGAGCCAGTTAGGCCCTTAAGATGCTGATATCTTCCCTCACTCAGGCCCTGCTACCAGCCTGCTTATTTGTCGCCTTCACCCGAGTGTTGAGAGCCACTATAGCTGGCACAGAACAGCAGTCATGAGTGAAAGAAAAAAACGCCCCTCTGGGGCAGCATTCAGAAAAAGAAAGCAAGCAAAGGAAGCTTTTCTATCTAAGCAGGAAGGAGCTCTCCTGAGATACACAGACACAAATGTTCATGGTGAGCTTTCTGGCCCCAGCGAGGATGTGAGTGGTGAGGAGATGCCTGATCTTCCCATTAGAGTGCAGGTGACCTGGCAGCTACTGCAGCATCTACATCTCCATCTCAAATGGATGTAACCATACACATTCCTGAAGAAAAGTGTAGATCAGAGAAGAGGTGGTGTGGTGGAGGCACAAGGAACAGCTGATGCTGAGTTTAGTTCCTTAAGTCTAGATAATCCAGGACTGTGGGCCCACTTGAGCACTAGCCTGAGGGACTTCCTTGTATTGCATGGGCCACAGCAAGTGAAAAACTTCATATTCCCCAAAGACAATGAAAATAGAAGTTTCCATCCAACACATTACTGGCATGAAATCCCCAATGGTGACAAAGTGGAGAGGCCACGGCTTACGTACTCAAAAACCCAGAATGCTGCATACTGTTTTTGTTGCAAACTCTTCCAGACTAATGGTTCCAGCCACATTGGGTTCTACAGAAACAAAGGACTGGAAAAATCTGGCTAGAAATCTGGCATGCCATGAGAAGGCAGCAAATCACCAGAGAGCATTCCATAGGTGGAAAGAGCTTGAGATGAGACTAAGATTAAAGGCCACCATAGATGATCAGCATCAAGAGAAGACTGCATCAGAGTCTCTTTACTGGCAAAATGTTCTGAAAAGGCTCATTGCCATTGTGAGAATGCTTGCTACCCAAAACCTAGCACTGCATGGCACTTCAGATCAGCTGTATGTGCCAAACAATGGAAGTTTCCTTAAAATTGTGGAGCTAATGGCTGAGTTTGATGCTGTACTCCAGGAGCATCTAAAAGAGTCACCACCCGAGTCACCACTCAAGAAATGTACACACACCACTACCTTGAAAAAACAAATCAAAATGAGATCAAACAGTTACTGGCAACAAAAGTCAAACAGAAGATTGTGGCAGATCTGAAGTCAGCAAGATATTACTCTGTTATTCTGGGCTGCACACCTGACATCAGCCATATGGAACAAATGACTTTAATGGTGCGTTTTGTAACAATAGGACCTAGTGTAAGTGTCCCTGCAATGGTGACGGTCAGAGAGCATTTTCTAGAATTTATTGACATTGATGATACTACAGGAGCTGGTATGACAAATGTGCTTCTGAAAAAGCTGAAAGATACGGGAATTGCAATAGCTGCCATGAGAGGTCAGGGATATGATAATGGTGCCAACATGAGAGGAAAGAATAGAGGAGTGCAGACACGGATCCGAGAGTTAAACCCTTGAGCTTTTTTTTTGTCTCATGCAGTTCTCATTCATTGAAGTTCGTGTTCAGTGATGCAGCATCAGCTTCTAGTGAGGCTGCTGAATTTTATAATGTAATTCAAATCATCTATGTATTTTTCTCTGCATCAACTCATCGATGGCAAATTTTGAAGCAACATCTGGGAACATCCTCTTTGACACTGAAACCACTGAGTGCCACACGATGGGAAAGTCAAGTGGAGGCGATAAAGCCTATCAAACACCAAATTGGGAAGATAAATGATGCCATAGTTGCCATTATGGAGGATAATGCTAGGACAGGAACTGTTCATGGGAGAACAGTGGCAGAGGGAAATGGAATCACCAGAAACATACATAACTTCAAATTTCTGTGTGGCTTAGTGTTGTGGCTTGACATATGGTTTGAAATAAAAGTTGTAATCAAGAGACTCCAAGGTGTTGACCTTGATATATCTGGAGCAATGGAACAACTGGACAAAGCAAAGTCATACCTACAGTCTTACCGGTCAGATGAGGGATTTCAAAACGTTCTGAAGAGTGCACAGAAGTTGGCAGAGGAACTTCACACTGAAGCTATTTTCTCACCCATTCAAGAATACAAGAGTCACTGAAGAAGACAACATTTTGATTACGAGGCACGGGATAATCTCATAAGAGACCCCAAACAACAATTCAAAGTTGAATTCTTTAATCAGGTACTAGACTGTGCAATACAGGGGGCGTCATTTGAGCTCTCTGCTTCAGGTGCCAAAATGTTGTGGGCTGGCCCTGCCCAGTCTTTCTTAAACTGTCACCTGAAAGTGAGAGAACACACTTGCATGACAGTGTTTTAGCAGCATTGCAAGGTATTTATGCACCAGCTATGATAAATATTTGCACACCCCTCCTTGCTTCTACCACCATTAGAAAGGACATGCTTCCATGCAGATGATGAGCTCTCCTTGATAGCAATCCAAAGCATGTTCATTTTTATCATCTGAGTTAGATGCCACCAGTGAAAGGTTGATTTTCTTTCTTGGTGGTTCAGGTTCTGTAGTTTGTCCGGGTTTGATCCTCTGAGGAAGTGCAACAGAGTCAAAGAAAATATATTAAAACAAGGGATAATTAACAAGGAGCAATGCTTATGATTATTTAATATGAAATAAAATAGAAAGAAAATTAACACTACCCTTGGTTGAAGAGAAGTGGGTTGTGCCCACAAAAGCTCATGATACTATTTATATATTTTTGTTAGTCTAAGATGCTACAGACCAATTGTTCTTTAAGTTTTTTTAGTTACAGAGTAACACAGCTTCCCTTCTGAGACCTTGGAGTACATTTATCATCATCCTTTCTAACAGACAGATGCATGTTTCAAAGGTTTCGTCCTACAAAACTGCTAGTATCACACCTAGTACTTGCGACTTCTGACTCATAAGAGCCAGAACTCTACCAGATCTGGCCTTAATGCAATACAGTTTACCATGAATTAATTAGCAACACAGGATTTTAAAAAATCATTAAAGATAAAAGTTTTTTATATCTGCATCTTTTTCTTTCTTACCATAAGCCATTAACACAGGGGTAGGCAATAATTTTTGATGGGGGAGGGGGCACTCCAAGAATGTGATAAGTGATCAAGGGCTGCACTCTTCCATTATATTAATGGAGGCGGGGTGGGGGTCTGGGATGGAGGTTGGGTGCAGAAGGGAGTTTGGAGGAAGGGACTAGGGTCTAGGAGGGAGCTGGATGAAGTAGGGGATTATGACCTGGGGCAACGGACTAGAGTGAAGAGGGGATGCAGGGCCTGGGAGGAGGTTGTGACAGGGGCAGGGGTGTTGGAGGGGGTGCAGGGATTTGGGCTGTGACCAGGGATAGTGGAACAGGATGCAAGATCTGACAGGGAGTTGTGACCTGAGGAGGGGCGTAGGAGGGGATGCAGTGTCTGGGAAGGTGTATGGGGGCTGGAGGAGGGGTGCAGAAGGTTTGGGTTACATGGGGGTAGGAGGGCAAAATGGGGGCAGAGGGTTGGGGGAGGGAAGGAGAAAGGGGCTAGAGTGCCAGCAGCCCAGCACGTTCCTTAGCCAGGCTTCCAGCCCCTGTACAAGGCTCCTGCAGCTCCCCGGGGCCATGTTTATTGTTGTGAACTGAATTCTGTGAACCTGGGGGAAGAGGGAGAAGGGGCACTTCATATGATGCCTGTCCTGCAAACAGGCAGCTGCTATTGGTCAAAATTGGCCAATGGGAGCTACTGGGGTGGGGATAGCATGAGACACACACATGGCCCGGCTTTCCTGAATGCCGAGCAGGTGCAGGGCAGGCAGGGAGTTGGCTAAGGCTCTTGCGACCAGATCTGGCCCGCAGATCATCTTTTGCCCAGCACTGGGAGTAGATGCTGGAGCCAGCTTCTTCATTTATAGCAGGCAGCAGCAGCAGCAGCTGCTCAGCTGACCACCCTGCCTGTGCAGAGAGCTCTGAATCTCTGTGTGGGGCTCAGAAAGGGTTGTGCACCCATGTGGGCGCACTGCTTACAGGGAACCTTGGTTGAGTGCTGTTGCTATCTTTAAACATCTCGCACTGGTACCTTCTTGTGTTTTGTCAAATCTGTAGTGAAAGTGTTCTTAAAACAAAAAATGTGCAGGAACATCATCTGAGACTACTATAACATGAAATATATGGCAGAATGAAGGTAAACCCGGGCAAGAAGTATACAATTCTCTCCCAAGGAATTTAAAGTATTATTTTTTTAACGAGTCATCAGCACAGAAGCATATTCTCTAGAATGGTGGCCAAGGCATGAAACGGCATACAAATGTTTAGCATATCTAGCACATAAATACTTGCAATGGCGGCTACAAAAGCACCACGCAAATGCTTGTTGTCATTTTCAAGGGATATTGTAAGTAAGGGAGCAGCAATATCTCCTATATATAAACAAACTTGTTTGTCTTACCAACTGACTGAACAAGAACTAGGACTGAGTGAACTTGTAGGCTGTAAAGTTTTACATTGTTTTGTTTATGAGTGCAGTTATGTAACAAAACTAATCTACATGTGAGAGTTGCATTTGCACGATAAAGAGATTGCACTATAGTACTTGTATGAGGTGAATTCAAAAATACTATTTCTATTTTCTTTTTTTGTTCATAATTTTTACTCTATAAATAGTTGTAATAAATAGTACGGCGTGAGCATTGTACATTTTGTATTCTGTGTTGCAACTGAAACCAATATATTTGAAAGAATAGAGAAAATTTAAAAAGTTATAATAAATTTAAAATTGGTACTTTATTATTGTTTAATAGCCTGATTAAAACTGCTATTCATCACAATTTTCTAAATCACAATTTTTTCAGTTAATCTTGTGAATTAACTGTGATTAATTGACAGTCCTAGTTCTACTATTGTTCGAACAGGTAGATACTCTCTTTTTCTTGTACATATAAATCTAACTTTTCATTTATATATGGCTAGGAAGTTACATTACAGTTTTTCCTTCTTTTGGACATGGAAAAAAGGATCCTCCTCCTTTTACTCCCAACTTCTTTTTTGAAAGCCTCTCCTTGCTCTCCCCCGCCACTCTTTCAGTGAAACAAGCATGCCTAGTTACATGCTGCTCTGTAACTATAGGAGCAAATCAATAGCAGCTGAATGCCATCTGCTTCGGGCAGCAGAACAGCACCAAAAGTGTGAGCAATGCATCTTCCCTTATTGAAAGGTTATTTTATGCAAGTAAACAATTCATCGTCTTCTTGCACGCTTGATGCTCATTTACCACTTTTGATCAATAAAATATGCAAAACAACAAAAAAAATTGAACCCTAAGAGTAGTTCTGATGCCCGTGTGATAGTTAATCAATACCAGGTCTCTGTTCAGTAAGGCAAGCAGTGGGGGTACTCCTATTGTATGAGCCCATAAAAACTGAGAAAATGTGTGTTGCTGCCTCTAAATACAATACTTTGTGGAAGTAAGAAACCAAACTTTTATCCAATACTTTGGTGAAATGTTTTAATTGTAAATTTTCCTAATACCCAAAGTGTCCGCCTGCATGGTACTTTTACTAAAACAAAGAACCGGCCGTAATACTGTTGAAAGAGCTGTTGTACCATTAACATGAATATTTGGTTAGCTCATAGCCATTAGAAGACATGATTTGGACAGCAACCCATTCAGTTTCATTTTAAACCTGCTCTGCCTTATTAAGTCTGGATTTTCAATGTATTCATGTTTCAGGTGAAGTCAGTTTTTCTGTTAAACACAAACTGCTATGGGAATTTCTTTTGCACTGTGTTTCTTTTAGTCAGACCACAAACTGCCTTACTACATTAAGCCTCCTGACAATTGATTCAAGTAGAATACTTCTCTTCCAACAAAGAAAACAACATCATTTTACACATATAGCAAAACAAAACCCTGCAATTTAAACTGCTTCCTAAAATAATCCCGAGCACTCAAAATGACAGAAGTTTTGTTACTCATAAAAGCTCTCTATTCAAGTGGACGATATATATCCTTGCTGCACAAAAATGAACTTTAACATTGGATGGGTAAATAGTTATTTTAAAAAATGTATTACCAAGGAAGGAGGCAGCAAAAATTAACCATACACTGAAGGTTTCGGTCAGAAATGACACTAGATTTTCTCCACTACAGTTTTTCTGCTCAGTATACTGCAGTTGAGTGCAGGGAAGAGGTATTCATGTTTGTTCTTTAGACAATTTTTTTCTTAACATAAATATAACAAAGATTTGTGTAGTCTAATTATTTAAGAGGATTACCAAATAAAAGGAAAACAAACCTAAAAATTGTAGTGATTTTTCTATAATGGAGGACCTAGAGTATTTTCTTATAATAATAAAGACAGTCACAACCTAGCCATCACAAACTTTTCGAAGATTTAATAAAGGACAGCTGAACAGTGCACACAGAAGAGATAGCCATAATCAGAAATAAACTTGTACTATTAGATTCAAACAGATTTCATTACAAAAAGCAGCACATATCATACATTCAAAGAGAGAAGGAAAAGTAAGTCCCTCGCTTGCTCAGTTCTAACCTTCACAGAAGTGAGATATTTCCATCCAGAGAAACGTAAACAAACTTGTATGGAATGTTTTGTTATTTAGAATGAGTCTCTGGTAATTCAATAAAACCTATACTTGCACAAATATAAATGTATCTTTATATATGTACTTACAATAGATCAACTGATGCTACTAATTAAATGAAAAACTGTATTTCTTGAAATATGTGCTAGCTTTGTGAATTAAATGTTCTTTGGTCAGAAATTAAGAATTTTCTTTGTTACAAGCTTGCAAAAACATTAGGAATTACAAGAGTCATCTCTGATTTCCACTGCATAAGGCTTGACCCGAATAATTTTCTCTTTTTTAAAAATATAAACAAAAAAGCCCACCACAGGTACAAACGATAGTTTAACTACATTTATATAAACAAAATGATTTTGATCAAATTAATAATATAGAACATGGTTGTGGAAGTGCAGTAGCTTTGAGTCAATGACCCAACTAGCAGCAAGGGTATAATTTAAAGGCAGAAATTTCCAGTGCATGCACCGTTAGCCACAGTGAACCTGTTACTGCTCTAAAGGGAATTGTTTGCCTCTTATTAGATTTTCTACAGCACAGCCATAAGTGATAAATGTACTGCTGTACTCACTGTCAAGTTAATCAATGCTGCCAAAGTTTTGTTGACCTAACAGTAATCCATAAAGTGAGCGGCATTTTCTCTATCCCTATGACATCTCAGTCTACAATGGGGATAGGAATCCTACAGCAATGTCTTTTAAAAATAGAAAAAAAAAGGAGGAGAGAGTTTTGAAAATTCTGTCTTTAAATTAGCAATCCGTAAGGATTCTTTACCTGCTTGAGAAATTGTTTAAAAACCAAAGCTACAAAAAATGGATTCTGTTAAATCACTAGCAAATTGATAACTTCACAGATGGCAGACCCTTGTCTACAAGAAAAAACAAAACAAAAACAAAAAGTGTGACAGAAAAAAAAAGCTTCAGGAGTCATCAAAGCAAGACTGCTGTACTTTAGTACATGGTATGCTTTCGACTATAGTTCAGTGCACCAGCTCAAACAGCACAGTGCAGCAGTAATAAGAATGGTAATGTGGAAACAGAAAAGCTTGTCTCTTGTTACAGATTGGTTTAACACAGAATACATGAAGGACATGACCACTGAGAAGAAGAAAAAAACCCCAAGAAACAAACCACAATAAGGGAGAGCTGCCCTATAAACAAACTGCTGCCATGTTTTCACAAGCAATTATAGACATATGAAATATGAATTGCAATTGATTTTTCTTCTGGGGTCACTCTGCTCCATGTTTTATGCACTCAAGGCATTTATTTGGGCAACAAACTGACAAGTTTTTACACAATGAACTGAGCAATGTAATCCTTGCTCAATCACAGGTACTTCATTGTAGCGTCTATTCCTTGACACTAGTCCCTCCTAAAACTCACTAGCAAGGGATTTCTTGATAAAGACATGGAACAATGCAATTACTGGTGAAAAAGGCCAACATAACATAACCAGTGAGCACTTATTAACCTTTTCTGTGCTGATGACAAATGAATAGCATCAGAGGACTCCATTTACCAGTCATTCTAAGTAACTGCTCTCATTTTTCTTTAAAGTTCCACATCCGTATTATTGAAGAGGTGTAACTTGTCCATCCAAGGAGTAATTCTGATAGCAAGTTGTGGGTTAAATCCTATGAAATAATTAGCATTTTTAATTAAAATCAAATTGCCCAAAAATGAATATTCAACAATACCCTAAGTTGTTCATCAGAAACATGCAATTTCCTGAGAAGAGAGAGATGACATTAAATATTTAAAACTAGGAAAAGCTTTTTTGTAAACATTAGCCATATATTTGGTGATAACACATGTCCACTATTCAGTGAGGAGAAATCTGAATCTTCACCAGTCACTCCAAAGGAGACTGAAGATGAGATTCATGTTAAATTTAGTGTAATCAACTAATCGACTAGTCAATGGAATTTCCATTGGACTAGTCGATTGGTCAATAAGTGGGGGAGCTGCAGGCGGCTTAGCTACCAGCGTTGGGTGCTAACCCCACTGCGGCTCTGCCTTTTCAATGTATTGAGAGCTGGCAGGCTCTTAATACATTTAAAAGGCTGAAGCACAGGAGGCGGGGGACCCGATGCAAGCTGGGACAGCCGATTCCCAGCTCGCACTGGATCCCCCCTCGCTGTGCTTCAGACTTTTAAATGTATTAAGAGCCCGGAGGCTCTTAATACATTTAAAAAGCAGAAACACAGCCTCTGGGACTGGGTGCGAGCCGGAAATCAGCTGATTCCCAGCTCATGCCTGCTCCCTGCTACCCCCTGCCACCCGCGGAGACAGTGCTGGGGGGAACTGGGTTTTAAGTCAGTGCAATGGTAAGAATGCTAACATAATCCATGGATATATAAGCACTAGATATGCAGAGTATATATAGCATTAGTTAGATAGTAACAAGAATGCTGCATCCAAGTCTGGTGTCTACATAGATGCTGACAAATTGACAAGGGTTCAGAAGAAAGCTACAAGAGTGATTTAGCATCAGGAAAATCTGCCTTTACAGTCAGAGATCTAAGAAGCTCAATCTATTTATCTTATTGAAGAGACTATTTAAAGGTGATTGGATCATGGTCTATAAGTAATACACATGGGGAGAAGATTTATAAGAGTACAGGACTCTTTAATTGAGGAGAACAAAGACATAAGGAGATCCAATGGCCAAAAGCTGAAACTAGGCAAATTCACACTAGAAATAAGGCTTAAATTTTTAACAGTAAAGGTAATTAACCATTGGAATAACTAGACTAGGGATGCAGTAGATCCTCCATCATATGACGTCTTTTAAACAAAACTGCATATGTTTTGCCAAAAGACCGGCTTTAGCTCAATCAGAAGTTAAGGCAGACCTGGGCAAGATACTCTCTGTGAGCTGAATCCGGCTTGCTAAGCCACCAGATCTGGCCTGTGGATTCCCTGCCTGCCCCCCACAGCTGCTGACAAATGCAGTTGTTGCAGGGGTGTTTGAACTGTGTGGCCTGGGGGAGGGAGGAAAGGATTTAGGCACTGCTACCGCCCCCCAGACACAGTCCCATTGGCCATGGTCTTGCGAAACACCCTCCTTTCCTGCCCCAGGCTCATAGCTGTTCCAAACCCACATGGCCCCTGAAGCCAGTGCAGCGGTAGGGCAGGCAGGGAGTCTGATTGTTGGGCATCAAGCAGGTAAATCTTCCAGCCAGAGCCTGCCTCTGGCACCCCAGCCCTTTGCTCCCCTACCCCACATAACCCAAACCCTCTGCCCCCGTATCCCATCCCAGATCCTACACTGCAATCCCCTGCTCCGGGTCACATCCCAACTCCCTCCATCCCTCTCCTTTACCCTAGTCCCCTTCCCCAGGTCACAACCCTCTTTTGCCCAAGGTCACAAGCTAAAACCCTGCATCGTAGTTCCCTACGTGCCAGGTCACAACTGCCTCCTTCACCCAAACTCCATCCCAGACTCCGCACCCTCTCCTGCATCCCAATCCCTTACAGCAAGCTCCCTTCTGTACCCAATCTCCATCCCAGACCCCGCACCTCCTCCATTAATATGGAAAAGTGTGGCCCTTGACTGCTTTCAAAATTCTTGGAGTGCCCCCCCATCAAAAATTATTACCCCTGAATTAAGGGATTGACGAAAGAATTGCTGGATGAAATTCTATGGCTAGTGTTATGGTCATACTAGATCAGGGGTGGGCAATAATTTTTGATGGGGAGGGCAATCCAAGATTTTGGAGTGTTTGAGAGCCGCACACTTCCATGATATTAATGAAGGAGGTGCAGGGTCTGGGATGGAGGCAGGGTGCAGAAGGGAGCTTGGGGTAAGTGATAGGGATACAGGAGAAGGTGTGGGTTTTGGGAGGGAGTTTGGATGAAGGAGGCAGTTGTGACCTGCAGTCCTGGATAAGGTGCAGGGGTTTGGGTTGTGATTTTGAACAGGGGACTGGGATGCAGGGTCTGGGAAGGGGTATGGGTTCATGAGGGGGACAAAGTGTTTGTCTTATGTTGTGGGGAGAGAGAGGCTGGGGTACCAGAGTTAGGCTCTGACCAGGAGGCTTTCCTGGGTGACTCTTTGGCCAACAGCCCAGCAGGGTTCCCAGGTAGCTTCCCTGCCTGTCCTGCCCCCCACACAGGCTGCAGGGGCCATGTGCATTGGTGACTAAGAGCCTGAGGGGAAGGTGGCAGGGTCATTCCCACACTGTCTGTTCTTCAAAACAGGCAGCTCCCATTGGCCAGAAATCGACCAATGGGATTGTGCAGGGGACAGGAGCAGCTCGTGAAGCACCACTCCCCCCTCCCCGGACTCACAGCTGTGGCAGCCGCATTTCTGACTGGTGTGGGGAGGGGTGTGTGAGGCAAGTAGGGAGTCTGCCTGAGGCTCCCCGCTGTGAGCATGGGGTGGATATGGTGGCTTGGTGGACCGGATCTGGCCCCTGGGCTATATTTTGCCCAGCCCTGTACTAGATCACCATAATGGTTCCAGTCAGCTGCAAATTCTATAAATCTGTTACTATTATTTCTTGTTCTTCATTGTGACCACATGTTGTAGCATGGGGAAATGCACTTTTAAATGGTTTAGCTTGTCAGGCAGGAAGTCTGAGGGAGAGGTACTGCAGAAGCACAGGTTCTGTTATGGATAGGCAGTCGGAAACTGGATCATCAAATGAGGAGGATCTTTGAAATGGAGGATGATCTCCACTGACCACGTGCACATCACTGGGACACTTTTTTTCCCCCACAGTGGACAGAGAGGATAATGTTGAATTTTTTAGAACAGACATAACTAACAAGGTTGCACTCGTGTCACAGAGGAGTTTTCTGCATTTAAAAAAATGCAGATTCCAGATGACTTAAGAAACTGCTATTTTAGGAAAATGCTTTTAAAAACAGCTTCAAGTAGCAGCACTGCCAATGCAAATAGGCCACACAGACAGTTTTTCAAAAATTCACTCTGGACACTAAATTCTAGTCTCAACTGATTTTCTAAAGTTGTTTAACAAAATTACATTCTATTTACACTGACAGTGCAACTTGTGAAGCTGAAAATTTTACAAAGCTGGCTAGAAAGAGCAGTTTCTTTACTGCATACAGGACCATGGATATACTCTGCTTTCCCTTCCTCCCAAATGGAATACCCTACAATCAATTTCCCTCAAGCCCTTGCCTACACTAGAAGCAGTGTCATATTTTGGAACAGCACACCTCTTCTGATCTAGTTACAACAAATGTCCGCAATGTATCATATAACAGAGCATCTTTTCTGTAAATACAACTGTGTGCCAACTATGTTTATCCATCAGCACTCACCATACTACTTAATCATGTTTATATTAGTAGACTGTGGAAAAATCTGGAAATTTATCTGGGGACTGAGTGCAGAGAGGCACTAAAACCAATACCAGTCTGGGATATGCTCCCGGACAGATAGCTGGGAGGAAGGAAGACCTGCCAACTGATTAGTAAAACAGAGTTCCCTAACTATATGGCAGAAGCAAAACAGAAAAAAACAGGGAAAAAAACCCCCAACAAAACCAAGTGTGCAAAAAAAGTAACAGAAATAAAAACACATGCCACTTTAGACTCCTGGCAAGGGTGTAAAATTGACTAGCTACTATGGTTCTTTAACTGTGAACGAATCATGTTGTGCACAGATCCAAACCACATTTACAGTCAGCCACACACTAACAAAACAAACTTCGTTAGCAGCTGTATAATAAACAGGGCCTTATTGAAAGCTTAGATGTTGTAGGAAATAACTTTTGTGATGACACCTAAATTGTAAAATGTCATTTTCTATGCCTATTATTTTCTGCAGCCCCTGCCTGTTTCAAATCTCCTAAACCATCCAGTTTCCTACTGGAGCTTACTTCTTTACTGTCTATATATCATGTGTGTTAAGGGAGGAATATCATGACGGTGGCATTCTCTGTACGACCTATGTCATAACATTCTGGAAAGAGGAACTTAAAGATGTGGGCTTCAGTACTCTCTTTTCAAAGAGAAATTAATCAGACTAATTTTAGTGTCACATAAAATTTCTGTTTGGTGCTGACTAGGGGAATAGGGTTAAGAAGTAGGTACTAAAATGTTCCTTGTTTGCTGTATGTAAAATTTGCATTCATTGATAACATTGGTTTACTCTTTTATACTAAGCCTGGAACTAATTGCTCCCAATTAATCTGTTCCACTCTGATAGCTTATTTATCAGATTGGGAAAGATAGATTTAATGGTAACTGCTTGAAACAGGTTCTTTAATTGAAAACACCAGAGTGTTTAGCTTACTTTGTGTTCTAGCAATTAAGGATAATTTGGAAAAGTGGTTTTTTTTTTACCCCACTATTGTCTCCTTGATTAGATTTCCAAAGAAGCAGGTGAAACAAATGACAATACCACCTAACGATATTGGTTCAAATAAAAGCCCAACAGCCAAATTACTTACTATGAGAAATGTGAACCATCCCCATCAATTTCAATGTTGTGTTGCATTTATTTCACTGTATCTCTGCTTCCTATACAAGTAAATGGCAATCTTTCTTAGAAAATGTATAGTTCCATACTTTTCTTTGTACAATTATCCTTTCCCTAAATAAGCCAAATCAACAGAAGAAATTATTTTTCTTGATTAAGCGCCCACATTTCTCTTGGGATGAAAGAAACAAACAAACAATTAATCTTTCCTTGTTTGTTCTCCAAAGAACCTGCATTCCTTAAGTGTATGAAAGCCACGATACCTGTGGCAGTCAGTCTGTAGCAATTAGGCTTGAGCTGAAAATGAATGGACTAGAGTCAGAGCACCTAATCGGCTGAGAGTTTCTACAAGAGGGCAAGGTTACACCAGGAAAATTCCCTTGCTGTGGAAATACTGTTAAGAATTACCACTTGACTTCAGCATAATTAACAAGGTTTGGGAATTTATATGAACTAAGTAATTGGAAAGAATTAGCAAGAGATATATACATTAATCTTCACCACTTACAATGTAGTTAATGAAATTAAAGGTTCCAGTTCTACTTCATGCCTGGTTTAACTTGTGCAAACTTTTTATTTCACCAGTAGTTCAAGAAAAATATACCAAATAAAAATATACTAGGCAACGGAGGTGGAGAGTAGAAGAGAAGGGGACTGCACTGCAAAAGTGAGAGTTTCTTTCACATTTATACTATTTGAGGACATTGTTAGAGATGAATTATATTATTTACATATGGACTAGAACAAACTTTAGTTTTTTCCATTTCAATTACTTATCTGTGCTATTAATGGTCACTGAGGAGTAACTGGAAAAATCCATACCACAATTTATAAATATGAGCCAATGCTCTCCAAATTGTGGAGCACACCCTTCGGAGGGAGGGCGCAGAGGAACCTTCAGGGCAGTAAGCAGCAGAATCTGGGCCAGTCCTCCTGGGGGACAGGGAGGAAGCACCATCTACACCAGCCCTGCTGGAAATCATAGCTCCACTCCACCCCCAACAGAGTTCTGGCCCTAGGCACAACCACACTCAGCTCGGTCCTCTTTCCATTCCCCATCTCCCCAGGCCAGTTCTATCCTCATTCCCTCTTCACTCACAGGCCAACTCCACCTCTAGGCCTCAGCTTGGACCCCATCCCTTGTTCAATCCCCAGCTCTGTCTTTAGCCCAACCTCCTCTGCTGTGCCAACTGTGCATGAATGGAGGTTACAGACAGATTACATTCTAGTAAGGGGAGAAGGGCTGATGATAGTGCCAACACTTTTTCTAAGCTAGTTTATTTAAATTATATAAATACTAAGCATATTTATTTTTCCTTGCCATTCAGGTTAATTCAACCCTGGCTTAACTAAGATATGTTAAACCAAAAGACCTCCAAAAATGAACTGTTATCCTAAACTGTGTATTTCTGGTTTTTTAATTAAGCGAGCAGTGAAGGGAAATTTAAAAGCTATGACTTCAGCTTGGATTTTCAAGGTTTAGATTAAGGCACAAGAATGGCAAATTGACTAGCATTTGTGATTCTCCTGTCCTACATCTGAGGAAGAGAGCATCTCCCCTTAACTCATCCTTACATCCTTTAGCATTTCTCAAAAGAATCTATAAATAGCTAAGGAAAGAAGACAAATGCAAGTGTATTATATCCAGGATAAAATGGGTAATTTAATAAACTGAAGTGCAGTTTTATTCAAGGGCTCTGGTGACCACTGGATTCCTACCTTCTTTCCCACAACTTCTAACTCCAGCTATCAGTCTCCTTCACCCACCTGTTGTTCAACTATCACCAATACAGTTTTCACTCTTGCTCAAACAGCTCGACCTGCCAGGGCACTTTTATGTCACTTAGCCAATTTTACATTCAACACTGCTGGAATGGAAGCACCACAGTTAATGCTGACTTAATTCAACACTTTGCATGTGTTAAACTTCATGTGTTTTTTATTATTTATTACATGTGCATATCATTAAGGTTGCAAAGTAGGGATGTAATAGTGTAGTTGACTAAATGATTAACCAATCAGTTAACGTTATCGATTACACGCAATACTTCCCCCTCCCCCAAGTACATTTCTTAGAGGGCTGGCTGACATGCTGGCACAGTCCTGGCTTGCACTGGGAGCCAGCATCAACCCCTGAGCTGGCTCTTCGTGCTTATAGTGCAGAGCTGCAGTGGGGGTTGATGCTGGGTCCTAGCACAAGCTGCGACTGAGCTAGCCTGCCCGTGCTCTGGCTCTTAGTGCTGGGACCCAGCATCAACCCCTGCTGTGGCTCTGCAGTACAAGTGCTCGTAATGCAGAGCCACCGTGGGGGTAGTTGCCAGACCGGGCAGGAGCTGGGATTGCATGGTAATAGTGCTACCCCTTATCGATTAATTGTGTAGTTGATTAAATTTTTGTCAACTACACGATTAACGAATTACACACTTCTTAACATCCCTATTGCAAAGTCAAGCTCTCAAAAATTAGGAAATGCCGTAATTAAGGATATATGTGCGACCTTAATTCAGACCACTTGTGCACATGTATATGACAGTCTATAATTACATGATCATGTGCTAGTTCTTCCATCTAACTCCTGCCTTAGTTAATTAACAGGGTGGATGGTGCTCACTTAATAAACAACTATTCAATATTTTGTTTTCTCCTTAATGTTCAGTGTGTGGCCTGATTATGCATTAAATGCATAGTAGTCAAATCTCACTCTGAGGATAGAATTATTAATTTCCAAATGAGCTTTCCTATAGCGATCTCCACTGTCGTATCTGTGTGCTTTACAAACATTAATAAACTTATCTTCACAATACACTTGAGATGACAAAAGAGTACTCTCTCTATTTAAGAGCTTAGGACCTAAGGCAGAGAGAGATTAAAGTCAAAAGTATTCACTAATTTTGGAAGCCCTACCTGTGACATCGAGGATGTCAGTTTCAGAATATGTGGCACTATCAAGTAGTTAATATTTTCAAAGCACAGCTCCCAATGGCTTAAGCTGCAAAGCAGATCCCAGGGTCTCAAGTTGGACACCCTGAAAACGAGGAACAGGCTCCATTCAGCTGCCTCAACCACAAGACCTTTCTCTCTCTTTTCCTGCAATCCCTTGGTCTCATCCACTGCAAACCCTCTAACTGCTACAACAAATTTTTCAAGAATTTTACAGACAACAGCCTCTTTCACTATACAACCCTGACTCATCCTCAGACCAAGTCTTTTCTCTGCACTCAACAAGGCAGGGTCTTATGGAAAAAATATATGTGATTATTATCAGAGGTGTAGATATGTTAGTCTATTTCCGCAAAATCTATGAGTATTCCTATAGCACCTTAAAAACTAACAGATTTATTTGGACATAAGCTTTTGTGGGCAGAAACCCACTTTGTCAGATGTAATTTGAGAATGCCACATAATGCACAGTCACAAATTATCCCAAAAATCTCTTCACCTACACATCTGGTAAAGCCGCACAGTGAAGAATTAAATATTCTACTCACTACCCCTAATTAAAAATTTAGTATATGGCTTTGTACATGCATGAATAAAAAAAAAATCACTAGCAAATCAACTTTTCCACTCATCAGTGATTCACTTAGAAACTATTCTGTAAAATTGTGAAAGCTCCCCCTGCAAAGGCGTATTTAAATAGGTAAGAAAGGCTAATGAGTTTGCTAAATAGGAATTTAGGTATTTATCAAAAAGACAATATATACTGTAACACTGATTGTATGTTAAAATATGTATATTTATGGTCACATTGTCTAAAAAATATGGAGAAACGTAGTCAGTTCCTGCTATAACACAGCTTAAAAACATTTTTCTGTAGCCAAATTTGTCAAATGTAGTAAACACTCATAAATAAGAAGGCAGCTTGGTTTAGTGCATGGATTGTCTGGCTTTGTCGAAAGAAGGACAGGTGACATCGGAGGGAGGAAGACCAACTGCACACAAGCCAATATAGTGGTAAGGAAGAAACTCCTACTCAGCCATCCTAACAAAGGGGTGGTTGGCATAATGCCCACAGCTGGTGTTGACCAAAGCTGGTATTTTACCACCTAAAAGGGAGGACGTGGCCTTGTAACAAAGAAGGCTCAAGGCACCCTACGCCTCTTTACAAACCCTGCTTTCCTAGGGGATAAGTCAGCTACCTCAAAGCCCTTTTTGCAGAGTTTTCATCTCTCTGCCTTGTGCCAGCCATAAAGCACTCCTCCCTTCACTTGACCAGCCAGCCAAACAACCCCTCTTAGGGTTGCCAGGTGTCTGGTTTTGAACCAGACAGTCCAGTATTTGTGCTTTCTGTTCAGGAAACAAATTGAGAAAATATAAGTGAGAAAATATAAATGTCTGACACTTTCTAAAGATGTAATGTAGATTGTGATGTAATGGCAAATGTGTCCGGTATTTTTGTTGAAACCACCTGGCAACCCTAACCCCTCCCCCCCCCAATTCACACACACACTAAGGTACAGGGCGGTCATGCTCAATCTGAAAGCTGATGAACACTCACTCTTCATAGTAGGATCCTCAAACTTTTTAATATTGTAGTGCAAACCACAGCAGGATAAATGTCAGCAGCCTTTAGACTGTAATGGCTTTAGAACCGGACTGGGCATCAGGAAACTTTACCACCAACATGCTGTGTGACCTTGACTAGATCATTTCTCTATTCTGCCTCTGTCCCTTTGCCTAGACTGCAAGAACATCAAGGCAAGGGCTGTTTCTTACTATGTGTTTGTACAGCAACTAGTAAAGTTAGGATGAAAAGAAAATGAGAATTAAGTATACCAGAGATTTGTCTCTAAAGTTGTCCTGAATTTTAATTAAAATTTTGCCTTTTTTTATGTACAAAATTTGCTTTGAAACAAGCCAGAAATATGAGTAAAAAGTCAACTAACTAGTAAAATAAAAGCTTCCCACTGCCCCATTTTGTACAGTGAACAACAAATCAGAGGTTATTTTAAAATATACAGAAAAAAAAGCCAACAAATTGCAAAATACATAGTAATAATGCCACTTTTTAAAACTGCACTGTCACTTTCAAAAAAGAAAGGGAGGACAGGAACTGCTTTCACAAAAGGCATGTTTTATAAATGTGTTCTTTATGTTATCAGTGAAATTATTTTACTCTACCAGATGCAGATCCTGCATCTGCCAGCACATTTATTTAAAACCCAAACCAAAACCAATTGTAAGAGTTCATAACAAGCACCAAAGAAACAGGTAGACACAATGGAATCTGAAAACAGCTGGTAGCAACAATGATGGATTTAAGTTATTACCCGATCAAAAAAAGATGGATGATGGTCTGCTTTTCTTAATCTACATCATCATCTAGATCTATTTAAAGATATGTGATGCACTAACAAACTTAGTTAAAGTTTTGATAAAATCAGTAGAATAATCTGCCCCATTATATTGAGTCAGTATCAATCAATAAAATCACTTGTAGTAGGAAAGTACTGTTAAATACTGACAAACCTAGCCATTAATACTATTTAACACTCTGTTTACAATCTTTAATGAGGACAATGAACATTTTCTCTTTTTGCACTTACAGTACCACTGACTCTAAAGCTCCTTATAGATACAGTGCAATCTTGATTACTGAAGACTCAACAGGGATTGCAGAAGGAAAACTGACTAATTTTGGATAATTGAGGGAATTTTCAATGTGATTAATAGATATTGGATGACAACATCTTTTCAGATAACAGGGAGTTCCAGATACAATAACCGTTAAACTATATTTCACAAGATTCAAGATTTATATTCCCTACTCTTTCATAAAATTAGATCCACTTATCACAGACACCCACCTAGTGTTAAAATAAAATCCCATTCCAGAAACAGAAATCAGACTTATGGTTCAGGGAGGGAGGGAGGGCAGAGGAATGGGGGCAGAGGAGATGTTCGGGGGAAGACGCAGGGTGGCTGCAGAGCCTCACAGTTGGGGTCCAGGACCATAGCCTTGTGGTTGCAAGGCTCAGCATGTTCTCAAGGAGCTGTGCTCCTGGCCCTCTCTACAGCCACTTTGCCTCTTCCCCCAAGTGCCTCCCAAGTCCTCACTTGGTCAGTGCCAGCCCTCTGCTGTCATAGGAGTGGCAGCAGAGGGGATGGCACTGACCTCCCCTTGGTCCTGCCAATTCCCTGGTTTGGGAACCATCAGGTCTCGAGAGTGCCAGACCAAGGAGGTACAGCCTGTATTGATTGATGGGAAATTTATCAAGAGTATGTTTAAAAAACTCATTTCATTATTAACTTAGTTGGAAGATCATCCTGAGACCTCTAGGGTTGGTTATGAATGACACTGACAAGTCACAAAGAGAATACCATTAATCTTAGCCTCAAAGGCTATGTCTACATTACAGTTGAGAGTGAGCCACCCATCCTGGGTGAGCAGGCTCGCAGTAACTCTGCTTGAGCTAGCACACCCAAAATAGCAGTGTCAGTGTTGCAGCTTGGGTGGCAGTTTGGGCTTTTCAGTTTATCCAATCCTCTGGGTCGGAGCTCGAATGGCTAGCTCAAATCTGTGGGCTATAGTTTAAACCAGTGGCTCTCAAAGTGGGGTCTGCAGACCACTAGCAGTCATAAGAACATAAGAACATAAGAACGGCCGTACCGGGTCAGACCAAAGGTCCATCTAGCCCAGTATCCTGTCTGCCGACAGTGGCCAGCACCAGGTGCCCCAGAGGGGGTGGACCGAAGACAATGATCAAGCGCTTTGTCTCCTGCCATCCCTCTCCAGCCTCTGTCAAACAGAGGCCAAGGACACCATTTTATCCCCTGGCTAATAGCCTTTTATGGACCTAACCTCCATGAAATTATCTAGCTTCTCTTTAAACTCTATTATAGTCCTAGCCTTCACAGCCTCCTCTGGCAAGGAGTTCCACATGCTGACTACACGCTGTGTGAAGAAGAACTTTCTTTTATTAGTTTTAAACCTGCTACCCATTAATTTCATTTGGTGTCCTCTAGTTCTTCTATTTAGGGAACTAATAAATAACTTTTCTTTATCGGCCCTCTCCACACCACTCATGATTTTATACACCTCTATCATATCCCCCCTCAGTCTCCTCTTTTCTAAACTGAAAAGTCCCAGTCGCTTTAACCTCTCCTCATATGGGACCCGTTCCAAACCCCTAATCAATTTGGTTGCCCTTTTCTGAACCCTTTCCAAGGCCAAAATATCTTTTTTGAGGTGAGGAGACCACATCTGTACACAGTATTCAAGATGTGGGCGTACCATAGTTTTATACAGTCCATGGATGCATTGCAGGTGGTCTGCAGCTTGAGCTCAACCCTCCCTTATGCCCCTCGCAGCAGAGAGCCCACACTGGTGCTCCAGCCTTGGCACTCCCCCTCCCCACCCCACATGAGATTGGCGTGCTAGTGCTGGCTTCCTGCTGCATGGGGGGGAAGAAAGCCCTGAGCCTTGTGGGGCTCTGCACACTGGTGCTCCCCTTCTGGCCAACAGGAGCAGTGAGAGACTGTGTTACACGGTGCCTCGGAGTGCCGGGGGGTGTGAAGGCAGGTAAGTGAACCCCCTTCACATCATGCCCAGACCCTGCACTCCACCCCGCCCCGCACTCATCCCCTCCACCAAGAACCCGCACCCCCAGCCCGCTCTTGCCTCTCCCCCTGACCAGATACAACAGTTATCTGGTGGCATATGAAATTCCACAGATTCCCTGTGTATTTAGAATTGTCAGATAGTTACCACAATTATTTCCATCTGTTTTGTTTTTACAGAGCTGATCATTGTGCATACCTGCCCTAATTTAGCAAAGCACTCAGGTATAGATATAATGTAACTGAAACAGATAAACTTAATCACATGCTTATATGTCTTGAAAAACAGGATGGTTTCCTGAATTGGGACCAATATGGAGTATACTTCTCAGGTCAGCATGGAAAATGTAATGAACACTCAGAGTTCATACATTGGATATACATTCTACCTCATGGTAACAGCAGAAAAGATTCTAATGGTTGAACATTTCTGTATTCAAGTCCTTGTTATTATCTGATTCTGGAACCATTACTAAATCTATCTTATTTCTGATTCTTAAGATTGCTTCTATCCAGTAAAAAGTATCAGCATATATCTTGCTCCCCCTACAATATTTTATATCACTCCACAATACAGGTTCATGGGCTTTCCGTCACTATAGATGTTGATGGCCACCTTTCTAACTACATACAAGGATATTCCAGTTTCTGTTCCACCTTTGCAGAGATATGGTGGACCTCTCTATTCTATTGTGAATTGCTGTCAGATATTTTTCCTCAGTCACAGGTAGAGAATAGAAAAAAGACGGGAATATCCTACTCATCACAGATAACTTAATTCCTCTAGTCTCAGGAATCTTCTGTATCTTCTTCAATCAAGAACACAATAAAGCAATATTTCAGTCACAAAAACTAGCAGAATACTCATTCTCCATTCAGAGGGACAAAACCCTAGCAAATGTACAATGTAGAACAATCATGCACTGGAAGAGGTGGACAAGATGATTTTTCTACCTTAGTGCACAGGCCAACCTTTAGTCTCATGCAACATGAATATAGTACAGGGCGTTAACTTTCTTCCTTGTCAGAAGAGTTACAATACTGCCTTAAATGGCCAATAGCAACTAGATCTAGGAAATGCAACACTGACTAAATTCCTCACCACGTGTTGGAGAGCTCTTCCTCTTCACAAACAAATCCAGACAGATTTAAGAAAAAAACTGAAATCAGAGATGCCTTCTTCTTAAGACTCAGAAGCTGAAGAGGGTGACTCTTCTTCATGGAATGACTCAAGTTATTCGTATCTTTAAGTTTGAAATTCCTAATAAAATTGGTATCACAAGCTCTGAAAAACTCTTGTTCTTCCTGAGATTTTTAACAGAAGGTACACGAACTTCCAGAAGATAAAGGTGGATGTCTGGGGTGCTGATCTGAGTCTGAAAAAACTGTTTACATCAGCAAATCTTCCATTCCTTCTGAGGCTTGGGCAACCCATCTTGGAGCGAATAACTGAGTGACAATTAATTACAACTAGAAAATTAGCTCTCTTACTGGTGGTGTCCATTTTTTCAAGCAAAAGAGCACATATATTTATTTATGATAAATCTAAACCTCTTTTAAAATTACAAGTGCAATATTATAAAAACATTTTTTCTGGACATGTTAATACATTTCATTCTTTAGGTTTTTTTCTCCTCAAGAGACTTTTCCTGAGGATTTTGGGGGAAATTTCTGACAGAAAAAGGGCTGTGAAGAGACGGGCTGCCCTTAATGGGTCCTTTAGAATTCATGGCCATGAAAAACATGTCATGGACCATAAAGTATGGTCTCCCCCCAATTAAATCTATTCTTTTATATTTTGTCTTATACCAGTGATTCTGGATCACCGAAGTGACTTGCGATCCTGTTTTAGAGGGGTTGCCATGGCTGGCTTAGACTTGCTGGGGTCCAGAGCCAAAGCTGAAGCCCTAGCTCCACCACCTGGGCAGGGGATAGGTTACAGGTCCCCCCCCCCCCCAAAGCCTTTAGAAATCTTTTTTTTTTTTAAACACAATTTTTCTGCTTGTAACTGAAGAGATTTAGCTTGATCGTAATCTAAAATATGCATCAATAGATCAATTTTTTAACACACCAATTTTCACCTAATGTTGCCACACTGGGTTGAGCTACCTAAATCAAAACATGGAACTAGAGTAATTTCCATTGCTTAGTTGAAAGACAGACTTTTAAAATTCTCTCCCAAAAACTGAAAGAAAAATATGTGTCTGCATTCTGGGCTTAAGGAAGCAGAGGATTCTTACTCTTTTTGAAATATAAAAAAAAATATATCAACTGTCAAAGAGGACTGAAATTTCCAAAGAGTATCTCTCTAGCGCACACAGTTAGATTCTTTTATATTTTCAGGCAGTTCAGTCTTATTAGTTAGGTGCTTATACTTAAATAAATACAGTGAAACAACTTTAGAATTCACTCTCTCAGATTAATATTGGTGCTACCATAGACATTTTAAAATTTTCATTCATATGCAATAATATTATATATATATTTTATCCAATCACCACATTTATTTTTTATTTCATCTTTAATATTCCAATTCAATGTTTGTTGGAGCAACTCAAAAAAGCCATCAACTGAAATCAGATTTGGTACTGAATTCTCAAAAGGGTCTCTGGCCTCCCTTTTGCAGGTGCAATTTGCAAACTGTATCTGCATTTTTCACCTGCAGTTGAATTGTTTCCAAAAAACAGATTATACAAATGACAAAGAAATATACCTTCCCTCCTATTTCAGATTGATTAAAAATATTTTAATAATTAAACCTAACACTCAAAATAACATCCTTGGTTTTCAGATCCTGACTGCACCTTTAGGTCTTAGAAATTCTCTAAGGCCATGTCTGTACTATACCTGGAAAATTGACTTATGGTACGGAACTCAAGCTACGTAAATAATTTAGCTGGAGTCGGCATACCTTAAGCCAAGCTTGGCACCATCGTCACAGTGGGAGGTCGATGGAAGCAAACGCTCTCGTAAGATTCCCTTACTCCTCGTGACTGCAAGGATTACCAGTGCCAACCCAGGGCACCCTCAGCATTCGATTTGGCAGGTCTTAACTAGACCCGATAAATCAATCGCCTAAAGATCGATGTCTAGCATGTAAATATAGACCTGGCCTAAGTCGGTGAATGGGGAAAAAACTGGATGCTTCATCCTTAGCATATGTTATCTCACATCTATTTTAGTCTTTATCAATTGCAGAAAATACTGTATATTTATAAATATATCTTTTCAAGAGCAAACCTCTACTCTGGAGTATTTTGGGATGTAGCTCATAAGTATGTCACATTTCTAGATCATTTACGTAGGTAGAAAACAATCCTGAGCAACACTTTCCATAAGATTCACACTTTGTTTTGAAGGTTCAGATTCCTCAAACTTCTAAAATGTTGAGTCTGTTGCTAAGGGTTAATTACCAAACCTTCAAATCCCAGAGAAGCTTTCACTCCCAAAATCCATTTTTCTCAGTCATTTCTCTAGGAGTCATGACTGCCTTCTTTATGTAAGCACAAGGTCAAGTAAAAGACTACTAGGTTATTCTTAAACAGTATCAGTTTCTTGACCTCAATCAAAAGAGATGCATTACCTCTGAACACAACCTCTCCTGATAAAAATCTGCATAGCAGTACTAGCTCCTTATTCATTAAGAGCCACTGGGATTTTCTCCCTGTTCTTCACAATGTGAAAAAAGCCAGCAGCTTAGTGTAATTCTAGATTTTTAAATAGTCCATTTTCTTCACTGAATTCAAGAAGTTTAAAATGAAGTTCATCTAGGGGAGAGAAAGGATGCATCAGACATTAAAATAGAGAAGGAATCAAAATAGGATTCAGGACACTTCAGTTCAGTTTCCAGGTCTGCCCCATACTTCTTGTCTGACCTTGTATAACTAACTTGAACTGTCTGTGTGACTTAACTCCCCATGCGCAAAATGAGACTAATACAGGTTATACCTCCTTCGTCCAGCACCCTCAGGACCTGAGTGGTCCCAGATAAGGGAATTTGCTGGACTAGGGGAGGTCAATGTGGCAGGAGCTCTTCTTTTCCCCTGGCTGCCCAGGGGCTCTGCTTTTCTCCAGGCAGATCCACTGCCACCAGGGTTCTGCTGTTCCCACAGAGCAAGGGAAGAAGGAATATCTACTTTCCCCGCCAGTGGCTCTCCTCTCCCACAGTGGCCTGGAACTCCACTGAAGTCCAGAGCTCCAGTCTACCCATAGAAGTTTCACTGCTGCCTGGGGTTCTATGCTCCGGATGGTAGCTTTGTTTTCTCCCCCATGGCTCTGCTGCTGCCCAGGATTCGTCTACAGCCCAGCATCTCTGTGCTCCCCCCAGCACCCTGCTGCCAACTGGGGCTTTGCGCTGCACCAAGCAGCTTTGCTGCTGCCCTGCCTCCATTCAGGGAGATCCACCAAACAGCTCTGCTGCCACTTGGGGAACACTGTGCTGCTCCTCCCCAGTGCCTCCACTATAGCCAGGGGGGCTCTGCACTCCCCTCCAGCAGCCATGCTGCTGTCCTCCCCACAGTGACAGAGCTCCGCTTGTCCTCCCCCCCCAGAGCCTGGGGCTCTGTGTTCCTTCTAGTGACTCTGCTGCCCCAGGTGCTCCATCTTGGTCCTCTAATTTGGCAATGCTCCTGGCCCTAGCCCAATGGCTTATCCCCGTGAGTACTCACATGGATGATACCGGACCAGGGATGTTGCCGGACAAGGGAAGCCTGAATCAGAGTTCCAACCTGTAGTACTTCCCTTCCTCATGTGCTTTTTCATAGATACAGGTTGGACCTCCCTGGTCTGGCACTCTTGGGACCTCACTGGTCCCAAAGGAGGGAGTTTGCCAGATGAGGGGAGGTTGGCCCCTCTGCTAACAGATTCCAGGCTCTCTCAGGTTCTGTCAGACCATGGATGTTGCCGGACCAGAGTGTCCTGGACTAGAGAGTTCAACCTCTACAGTCATTGTTCAATTCATTCAGATGCTATAGTGACAGGGAGCCATAATTGTACTCAGATAGAATGCCAACACTTGTATATTTTAGCAGTTTGTTCACCTACTTTCAGGTCACCAATGTTACCTTGGCAACCAGCCCACTTCACTGCCCTTTCTTTCAGACATATCTCAGTCCTTGAATTTACTCAAAAAGAGTTACAGTATAAATGGTGGTCATAGCTATATTCATCAGTAGAAGAACTAGTTAACTGCAGATTAAGAGAAAGCAGAAGCATTGGACCATGCACAGGGTTCAGAAGGACTATAAGTGCATTGTTACCTTGGATTGTTGTCAATCACAAAAAAAGAGCTTTTTTCAACTTGAGCATACCACAAGAGTCATGCAGCTTCTCCAATGGCTAAATCCTCTTCCATCTATGATTAGTGTTTGTATTTTCATTCTGAGTTACAGGTGTAACTCCACAAGCAACCTCTGCTAACTATATCTGTCATCTTGGGAGGGACTGATATTAGCTAACAATGAGAATTCCTCTGCGTGGGGGAATTAGAATAGATCTATTCTGATTAACTTGAAAAGACAAACTACCGAAAGGCAAGCTAGTAGGGAAGTAAAACTGGATGACAATAACATGTCACAAAACAAATCACTCCATATCTGACCTCTCATTCCTTGTCCTCAAAGGAAACCTGCACAACTACTTCAAAAGACAAAGCTGAGAGCTTAAACACATATGTCTGCTAGATTAAGAGTCATGATTTCAATAAAGATATTGGATTTACGGTGTATTACAATCATCTATAACCCACTAAATCCTCCTTTTTTGTCGTATGAATGAAACCGTGTTAATGGGCACTACACCTTAAGTCATCCCTTAGAAAATGAGTTAACTACCTGCACTAAATGATCTGTTCCAGCTTGGATTTAGCTGTGATGCTCTGAGAACCTTTCCCAGGCCTAAAGAAGAGTTATGTGCGACTCAAAAGCTTGTCTCTTTCACCAACGGAAATTCTCATCCTCAACCCCACCCTGGAGCCTACGCTCTAGTCAAATTATATTGGGTCACAGGCAATGACAATTTTCTTCAACTGGGTCATGAGAGAAAAAGTTTGGAAACCACTGTCTTAGCCAATACCGATCAGGACTGACAACATGGCAGTAATTACTTATATAAACAACTAGAAGATTTATCTGGCATTGCTCAGGTTCTTAACTCAAATAAGTTTTGTTTTTCTTCATTTAAATTATTGTTCTGGGGTGGGGCAGGAATGAGGGGTTCAGTATTCAGGCTGCACCGGAGAGAGAGGACTACTCCAGCCCTCTTTCACCACAGCAACTTAGGACCAGGTGAGAAGCACAGCTGTCCATGGTTTCTGCAGCGGGCACAGCTGGGGGAGGGTGCATGTCCCCTGGCTGGGGGACAGACACACAAACTCTCTGAAATATATACTAGATAACTGCCCCTTTCTCCACCCCTGCCGCCCAACAGTGTTAAAGCTGTCCTGGTCTCCATCTCTGGCCCCTTGCTGCCCCCTGTGGTCATTCTGCAGTATAACTATCCTTCCTGCCAGATCCCTCCCTCTCCATTTTATGAGAAATAATTATTACTAGAATCCCAACCAATTATCTAATGAGCAAATAAGCCATGAAGAGAGTGGAGGCATCTCAAGCAATCATTATTTCTACAGATATGTTATCAAAGGAGATTTCTACTTCTATACCTCTCTATGGTAAAAGCCAAATCAGCAGTCAAAGACTGTACAGCAGAGTTGAAGAAAAAAGAACTAGTAGCAACAGATGTATATTCCTCATTCCCTGTACTAACAATTGGCTCTATGACTTTCCAGCCCTGCTTCTAACTCCTAGTGTTCTTAGTAAACTAAAGGGGTTAAAACAAATCTTGATCTGATCTCACCAGAGTAAACATCCACACTTTCTGCTCAGTATTAGAGACTTTCTGTACAAGAGACCCAGATGAATTTAGATTTGAGTTTCCCCAACCTTTACCCTTTGATTATGAAATCTCTCCTTTATATATCTATCTAACTGCAGGCAGATGACAGGTAAAAAGCCCTTCAACAGTATTTTCTGAGACATTGTAGTCTAGCAATCAAGTGTATGGGCTCCAAGTGAAAACTGTCTGAACTCTAGTCTCTGCTCAGTCACTGATTCCCATTGACACTTTGTCTGTTTCCCCATTTACAAATAAGAACTAATTATTCCAACCTATCGCCTATCTATTAGTCAGAGTATGTGCAGTATTGACAATGCCACAGAATGCTGTTTATTATTATCACTGAAACTACTGAATACATTTTGGTACTTCTTAGCCAGTTGTTCCATAGTATTTTAAGTGAAAATTGTAACTTCCAATCTTGAACTTGTAAAATGTGGCAATCATGTAAAAGAAAACATAAATCAACCATTAGTACTTCCAGGCAGAAAAATCAATCCATTATGAAAAGACTAAAGCCTCACACAACTTTCAAAATCAAGAAAAAAAAACAAACTAATGAATTTACAAAATACATTAAAAAGGGACAGATATTAGAAGAAATGCAAACATTTCATTTATATTGCACAATCTCTTTAAAACCATTTCTAATTAACTATTTTTAAATTCTTCAGAAGGATACAAAAACGAGAACTTGGCTTTTTAAAATTTATTATGCAATAAATGCAAAAAGCTTGGTTAAAGTAAAAGTGAGGGAACATTTTTCATCCATTGCAATTTTGTCTACCATTATAATTACACATATTATTTTGTTAAATAAAGAAATTAAGTGTAACATTCCATTTTCATGTAATTAAACATTTTGTTTCAAACATTAAATCAGTATCTGGGGCCCTCATACCCAGTTACATGAAGTGTAACAGAAAAAGAAAACCCAACCTAAGGCAATGACTGAAACAGGTCAATACAGGTTGAACCTCTCTGGCACTTTGTGTTCTGGCAACATCCGTGGTCCGGCATGATTTTAGTTAGTCGGATGTCCACTTATCATGGATGTGGCCAAGTTTTCTGTGATCCCATAAAGTTTGTTTACTGCCATCAGTCCTGGCTCTTAGTGTTCTGTGCTGTTACTTAGCTCTAATTTACTCCTAAATATCTTCTAAGAGCCCGGTAAGCAGTGGAAGTGTTGGTAATGCTGCTGGATAATATTGACCTCCCGTGGTCCCACAAATTCTCTGGTTCAGCATCAGTCAAGTCTCAAGGGTGCCAGACTAGAGAGGTTTAACCTGTATTTGTTGACAGCCTTCATGGTACAACACCCATTTTGCCAACTATATGTTTTTTAAACGTGCAACATTTACAATAAAAAATTACTAAATGAGAGCATAAATACAATGGTTTGACAGTAGAAATTATGTAAACATTCAATCCCCTCATAAGGACTTGAAAAATTACTATTTTTTTAACAACTGTATCATGATTCACTAACAACCTACTAGTACCAAAAAGCTGCTAGCAATCTACAACTGCAAGTGCAGCAGGTGAAAATTGTAATAGCCAAAGTAGACAAACACTAAATCCCTGCTGACACATTTATACAGATCTCCTTTCAACACTTTAGACATGTATAGTTTGAAATTAAAGGCCAAGAATTTAAAACATATTTGGGAATGGCCAGGTGCTCAGAACTTTGGAAAATCCAGCCACTTAACCAACTGCCTATTGAGGCACTAAATAACTAAAATTCTGCTTATATTTTTCAAAAACATGTTGAAAATTTCCTGTCCCATCAGTTTTGTTTCCTTTTGGCACACAAATGTATCCCTATTTCAAATGAAGATGAATGAATGAGTGTTTTTCTTTTTTCTTCTGTGAATGAACACATCTGCATTATTGACAATATAACCAAAAGATAATGATAGAAGCAGGAATATACATTAATTAACTCTTCCAGTAGGGGGTGATATTTCATTGCTGAGAAATTACAAAGATTATTTTACCTATATCTCATGCTATTCAAAAATATACACCCCTAAACACACACACACAACCCCAGGAGTGATATTCTGTAACCGTTAATTTTAAGCAGCTCACATTTTGATACATAAATTCACAGCATCTCATCATAGTAAAACTTGCATAATAATTATAGTGTAATAGTTAAATTGTTCTATGATCTTTTTTTCACATTCACTATGAACAAAAAAGTTAAAGAATAAATCAAAATAAACAAAGTGTATTTTCCTCCTCAGCTCCTATATTCTTCCCTTTTAGAGATACTCTGAAATTTAAAGTATGATATTTTCCCTCCCCATCTCCCAACCATTTTTGAAATTTGGAAGAAAATTTCAACAGGCTGCACCGTAGGTACACCTCATTTTCTAAATAGCGAGAACTTCAAGTGGTACATGGTTGCAGTAGAAATTCCCAAAATTAACAAATGTCTATGCAAAGATTAGGGCAAATTTTCATTCATTACCTAAGCCACAAATTATCACAACTGTTAGCATGTAACTCATTTTTTCCCCCTTTGCCAACTTAAACAGCTCACCTAATAGTCAGGCCTAAATTTTTAGTGTAGCTGTTGACCACAGGTAAAATTCTGGCTCCACAGAAGACAGTTAGTTCTGTCACTGACATCAGCGAAGCCAGATTTTGCTTAATGGACTCAACTATCTGAACCTGCCCTACTTTAAACTACTTCAATGCTACATCAGTTTACAAGTCAAGTCTGAAAATAAGCATTTAATCCAGACGTGCATGTAAATACACAAGGATGTATTTTGAGCAGCATGCCACAACTTCATTAAACTTAACATTGGAGTAGGGTGCTAGCTGTACTTTGGGTGTGAATGGGTAACTAATTAACCAGTTAGTTACCCAATAAGCATCACCCTTACTGGGTGATGCTTACCAGTAACTGGTTAACTGGCAGCCCCACAGGGCCAGCGGCCGGCCAAGCTGGAGCAGCCCCTTGCTCGTGGATCCCACTTAATCGGTTAACTGGTTAAACTTAACATTTGACCAGTTAACTGACTAAATGGGATTTTACATTCTTAATCTATGTACCATCTTCCCATAGCAGGTATTTAAGTGAGTGCCGTGGGGGGCGTACAGGGTAACTATCATATAACCAAGAATTCCCCATTGCCTTGTTCTGCTGAATCCTCTCCTCTTTCCCCTTGCACATGGACAGAAGGTACAAAAAGGGGCCCCAGTCTGCAAAGAATCCAGGTCTACTGTTCTCCTCTGGGTCCAAAATGCACCAGTGAAATCCCAGGTCTCTTATCTCTGGGTATATATTAAAATGCTCCAATGCTCACAACAGGATGGCTCTGAAAATGAGTGCTGCTTCTTCACCCATACACTGCTAACAAGGTGCTCACCTGTAAGTACATTTCCAAGCCTTGTCGCCGCTGCTCCAGGACCTTAGGGACCCAGTTCCTCACATGTTTGGAAGGGATTTCCGGCGTTCTAATAAACCTCTTGAGCTGCAAACCAAATCCAAAATAAAAAATAACCCCTATTTACTATAAAAGCATTCGTGCTACATGTCAGTCAGAACAGGAGGAGGAAAAGTAGTCATTTATAAGGGTCAGTAACTGCAACGAATTTATCTACTAAACACCTCATTGAGGAATAATTAACTGACTTGATTTATATTTCTTCAAATCATAGATAAAAAGTTTTCAGCTTAGCAGATCTTTTTGGCAATGAGGAATCCAACTGAGAATGCTGTTTGTTCAAAAGGTTTAAAGGAAAACTGCAGCAAGTGGATGGCTCTAATACTTGAAGATGCTGACACCAATTCAAGCCTGGAACCAAACACCATAGCAGGACAGCTGAATATTACTCACTGGACAGCCCAATCTACACACAGCAAATATTTTAACACAGCTTTTCTTTGCCCTTTTGTGTAGCGAACATTTCCTCATTTAGGGCCCACTCCCGTAAGATACTGAGCCCTCTCAAGTGCCCACTGATTCCATCAGGTTACAAGGCTGGGCCCTTAGGGAGTGGCAAAACAGCAGTAAAAGCTATGACTCTAGTCCAGCTGTTCCCAAGCTTCATTGCAGCATGACTCCCTTCTGAACAACAAAAATCAGTATACGACCCCAAGAGAAGGAACCAAAGACAGAGCCCACTTGGAACCCTACTGCACTGAGCAGTGAGGGAGGGGAGGAATTGTCCAAAACTGAACTCTAAGAGCTTCTGCCCTGGGCAGGGGGATCCAACCTTAGTGCCCTGGACAATGGGGCTTGGGCTTCAGACTTGCTGGGCAACTCCATTAAAAACGGTGGTGTCCTGATCTAGTTTGAGAATCTCTTATCTAGTTCACTGAGCTAGTTGAAAGTGACTGGGTAGGAAGGATGGTTTAGTGGACAGGGGCTACTAGACTGCCATTGCAGTGATCTGGATTCAATTCCTGGCTCATAGACTTCCTGTGTGACTTTGCACAAGCCATTTATTATGCCTCACACCTCAGTTCCACTTCTGTAAAATGGGAATAATATTTCACAGGAGTTCCCTTAATAAATGCTATAAAAGTAAATAGACTGCAGTTGAAACAAATTCTACATTCAGCACACAGGTATTTGGGGAAAGGAGGTGGAAAACACATCTCTTACTAACTAATGTGTTTTCCAGAAAGTAGGCATCCTGAGAAATGAAGGGAACATGTGTAATAGTAAGATGAGTATAATGCTGTAATAATGTCGACATAGCACTAGCAAAACTCTAGGCCAGAATCTATCCCTAAGTAAGGGTCTATTACACACGCATGTACGCACACACACACACACACACACACACACACACACACACACACACACACACCCCCCTAAAACACTCCTCCTACAGGAAAAAAAATTACCCTAATTCCAAAACCAACTAAAAACCATTTTTCTTGGTACTAAAAGGCTAAATAACTGGAAGGGATTCCACTGCGTTTAATGGAAAGTGACACTAGACATTCTTTCAGCTGCATATTGCCTCTGAGTAAACATGAAGAGAGAAACACAAGGACAGAAACTCAAAATTGACTTTGACATGCAGGCCCACGGGGGTTTGAAAATTTACATTTCATCTCTGAGCTTTGCTGAGATGTCACTATAGCAAAAAGAAGTGCCAATATAACACTGTCTCTGTGATCATAAGTTATGAAGGACCAATAAGTAAACCCCAGTTGTTCTGGAAACATTTTGCAACTTGTTTATGTTTCAAATATACTAAGTCACAATTAAATGTGCCCATGTTCAACCAGAAAAAAACCGAACTTCTATTTACCCATCTTAAAGTCATACTCTAAAAACCCCTCTTTTTCTTTTAAATTTGTCAAGAGTGGTGAAGAAGCTAACATCACAACTGCTGGGGTCTATGACAGCACTTGTAGGTGAGTAATGAATTACTTTAGATGAAAAGAGACAAACCTGAAACAGTACAAGGGCTTAGCTGCTTAACAGATAATACTCTATAGCTGACACTTCAACTGATGATTAACCATCCTTCTTGCTCTGTGGCTTTGTTACACCACCCAAAAAAGAACTATTTACTCAACAAGGACAGCTGAAAGGTGCAAGTATGTGCAGGGTATGTATGTGCATTTATTATCTGTATACAGGAATATCATTCCTACCATCTGGAAGAGACTCACTGCTCTGTCCCAGCAGGGAGCTGCTGCTGTCCCTGAGGGAGAAGTGCTCCTCCCCCTGCCAGAGAGCTCATGTGTGGAGCCCTGGCTGGGTGAGGTTCATTAAGCAGCTGTGGGGCTGTGCTGCTTAGAGGGAACACTGCCCCCGCCCCACACCATATCCCTGTGTCTTTGGGCATGCGCACCCTGCCCCCGCCTGTCCAGCTAGCCGACTTGATGCCTCCAGCCATTGCAGGGGTTCTGACAGCTGGCACTGCCATCATCCTCGGGCACCTCCTTCCCCCTCAGCCTGCCTTGAGCTGTTGGGAGCTGCTCTGCTGGAGGGCTCCTGGGTAGCTGGCCCACTCATCTGCCTGCCATGTAGGACAGCTCTGTGACTCAAGGAGAAGGGTCACGAGGCATTCCAGAGAGGCAGGGATTGGTCGCTGTGGTTTCCTCTAAGTAGGGGGCAGAACAATAGCTTGAGTATCCAGCACATTCGATTAACCGGCAACCCCCCACTACCCATGAGTGCTAGATAATAAAGCTATTCACAACTAGGGATGTGAATGGTTAACCAGTTACAGTTAACTGGTGACCTGGACAGGCTGGAGCAGCCCCCCATCTGACGCAGTCAGGGAGCTGCTCCAGCCCGGCTGGGACCACTGCATCACAGGTGGGGGGCGCTGCAGCCTGGACAGGCTGGAGCAGCCCGGACAGGCTGGAGCAGCCCCACTGCCCACTCCTGTTTAAGCGGTTAAACAGTTAAATATTATCCTTATGACAATATGCAAATGTACTTATACACGTATCTTTGTATGTTAATGAAATAGTTCCTGATATTGTTGGATACTGTCTCAATCCAATCATATAAATAAAAACTATTTATCTGAAGGTAATCACTGATGTCAGGGCCATTTGATAGTCCTTCTTTTAATATATAGACTTTTGCCTCAACCAAAAAGATGGGTCAAATTTAAAAGCATGGAATCATTTCTTAAAGTGATAAGTCAAGATTATTTTCATCCATTTTAAATTATAAAAAAGCTGTAGATAATTTTGTCAAATGTAAATTTAAGCATTTTTATGGACTCCAATTTAATAATGATAATCACATCTACTCCTTACATATTTTTATACTGAGAGATGCAGCCAAACATTTTAAAGAAGATTTTACCATGTATTTAAACATGTATTTTATATTGAGAATTTATTTAAAAAAATACAGCATTTCAATCCTATTGGAAATTGACTAGGTGAAAATAATTAAGTTTCTAATCACAAACAAATACCATACTACACTCTCAGATGTGAAAACCTGCAAAATATACTTATTTATATACAGGCCAATTTATTCTGCACAAGGCTAACTTCAGGTGTGAAAAACCAGTAATAATGAACACCGGCCTGTGGGTAGTGGGAACTGAGAGTTTGTGTGTATGAGCAAGTGTACTCTGCAAGATTTTAGGTCTTTTTTAAAGAATTTATCAGCTCCTTAGTGTATCTGGAATATGACACAAAGGGGATGCAGACAGCAGGGAAAAAATTCTCAAGAAATCTGGCTTATTTTTGTTTTTAAAAAAAGGACATTAATTAGTGCTCTGAGTAAGGAATCTCCTATTCCAACATGGAACTAGAGTCCTTCCCACATACATTAGTGGCATGGTGCAGTTTCATCCATCTCTCCTCTTGCCTTTTCTAGTCACCCACAATGGAAAGAGGGAAGCTGAAAATCAGCACTCCTGATAAGCCCCCTTACTTCCATTTGGTTCAACTACTTTCCTTTGGAGAAATATCCATTTAAGCAAGCGCTTTGGGACATGTGACATCTTTAAAAGTCACCTTCCCAGATGTACTGTTTTCAGAAATTACCGTGAAGTGGAATTACTTTAAAAAATTCACTTTACAACAAAAGTTGATTGTAAATGGAGTACATATGGCACAACAAGGGATGTGAATGGTTAACCAGTTACAGTTAACTGGTGACCTGGACGGGCTGGAGCAGCCCCCAACCTGATGCAGGGAGAGGGCTGCTCCAGCCCAGCCAGAGCCGCTGCATCACAGGTGGGGGGCGCTGCAGCCTGGACAGGCTGGAGCAGCCCCACTGCCCACTCCCGTTTAAGCGGTTAAACAGTTAAATATAACATTTAACCAGTTAACTGATGAAACAGGATTTTACATCTCTAGGTACAATGCGACCACAGACTCTGCCCTGAGGGAACCGCAACACCTCTAGATACAAGAGATGCTGTCAGCCTATCTTTACGACTTTATCTTGAAATAGTTATTAACTTTAACAGAGAATGGCTGTCAAGGGAAGACATTTCAGTTTTGCTTTAAATAATATTTATGATGTTACTTAAAAAATAAAGCTGTTTGTAGTAACTATTATGGTTAGGGACTGTCAACAACATCCAAGAAGAGTGAGGATATTTTTTTATTTATGGGAAGTAGGGAAACAGGGAGGGAGATATTTAAGAAAGGGTTTGTGGTCTGCTGGTGTCATTATAGAAAAGGAAAAATACACTCATTTAGTACAGCTTTAAGACGCCAATATTTCTCTGTTAAGAACAGAAAAGGAAAAAAAACCTAGCTGAGAAAACAGCCAATGTATTGTTACTAGAGGAGTTTAAGATTTCCACTGAGGTTTTTGGAGAAGTGGGAGAGGAAGGACATGTTATAAAAACTTTGTTATGTGCTTTACCTCTGTACAGGAAACAAATACAGAAACAAGGTTGTTGCCCTGAATCCTCACAGTACAATCTAAACAGGCAATGAGCACACCAGGGACAGGAAAAGCAAGTAATTCTTAACAGTGAAGTCTAGAACATGTCTTCTTATAGTTCCAGGTTTGGAGGTTTATTTCTTTTGCTAGCATTTCTGGGGAGAGATGAAAGAACAATAATTTACAGAGGTCCTGGAAGCAGTGTGCTTTAAAGAAGGACATGAAGGAGAAGAGGGTAGATGTACAGCATGTCAGATCCAGGAAAGGATTTTGGGATAGGAGGCCATGTGAAAGAAAACACTTCAGAACAGAACAATTATTTCTAAGTTTTGAGCTGAGCAAAGAGGGAAATGGATATGTAATAGAAGTAGGGAAGAACTAAATTGTTCAGAGAATAAATTGGCAACTACAGAAGTTACAGTGAAGTTAGATAACCAGATCTGGAGAACAGTTATTACTATACTGGGCAGAGTACTCCTTAAACATCATCAGCTTGATTCTGCCTCTTAGCAGTTCCTTTCTAATTACCTGGACCTGAAACACATTACTCACAAACATAAGGCATGGGATGACTCCAAGGTGTGTGAAGTTAAACTTGTGAATATTATTTTTGCAGTACTGAGACTTCAGCGATTAGTATGACTGATTTTGAGAGGTATAATCAGCACATGTAAAAGGAAAGAAACCAAGCCCCAAATTAATGCTGGGAGATAAATATGGGTTACAAAAAAGATAAAGAATACGTAACTGAAAAATTTTAAATGGCAGTTTAAGAATACCTACCAATAAGACTACGTACCAACGAGAAAAAAGTTAAGAAATGTACATACACAGCTGTTACTGTGCAAGATCTACAAAATAAATAATATTTTTATTTCCGTAGGGCTTTCTACTAAACATGACCTCAGCAGGTACATTCCACTTTTCTCTCATCTGCAGTTAGCTGCTTCTTTTCTGACTTCTTGTTTCAGAAGAAACTTATGGAACAATAAGTTTGCCTTTCAGAACTGCAAATTTAAGTAGAAGCATCCAGGTTCAGCTATTAGATGGGGCACAATCACATACTTCTTTTGACACCTTTCTAAGTAACTCAAAAAAAGAGAGTAATGAATTTCAAGCTGGGCAATTACTAAGTAAAAGGTATTATCTAATACATATAAATAAGATGACTCTTCCCACACTTTGGAAAAGAACAAACTTTGTATCCCTATAGCACTGGATAAATCCAGTGTCACAACAGATGCAGAAAAACTATCATACAGTAGGTCTTTTTCTTCGCTAATTTTGTGGGGTACACATGAGCCACACATTCATTCAATTTGACATACAAGACTTTAGCCACCCAACTCTATACAGTTCATGAATTGCATGCTGAGTATAAATAGTCTGCTCCAAAAATTCTCTTTATACAGAAATATGCAGTATTTCATGCGTTTACAAGAATAAATCTGCCACAGATGTTTAACAACAATAAGGCAGGTACAAAAGAATCAAAAGAAAGGAAAGCATGAATTCTGTGAAAAACCTTCCTCTCCCTTAACAAAACATAGTGAATATACTCACATCGCTTTTATGAGAGATGAACTGAAATTCACATTCACAAAGGACATTACCAATGACATGATCAAAAGAAATGAAACAAGCATCAGCTAAGGTAAACTGAAGTTTTATCAACTAAGTTACACAGCTAAAAAGGAAAGAAATCATTACCTTTTTATGGAGGGCATGAAATTCACTATACCTCTTTTCGACAAAATGTTTTCTTCCACTCATTAGCACTTCTATCTTAAAGACCTGTAAAAATATCAATTAAAAAAGATTAATTTCACCCACTCAGAACATTCTCAGTAATCTAACATGTTAATTTTGTGACCATGATGTATTTCATTCCTTTAATTACAGTAGCTGATCCCCAAAAACCCACAAGACTCAGGAGACACAGGAGTACAACATTGATTAATGAGGACTCGGACTAAATGCTCTACTAATAAGTTTGTTCAGCAAACACATCTAAAGGCAATTAAGTTCTGGATTTTTTAAAAATCTTTGGCTTTTAATTATACAATAAAAATCCTTTACAGACATTATTTCCCATAACTGAATGAAGAAGAAAATGAAGTGTCAAATGAAAATAACCAGAACAAATATAAGGGTTCTCTTTCTCTCTCTTGTTCAGTGCTGCATGGTAAAAACTACACATGTGGCTAATATGTTCTCATGACAGAAGTAGTATGTTTTCTACAACAGAAGAGAAATAAATGTAAACAGTACATTGTAGGTTAATTTCTTCCTAACCTGCATATTCATCTCTAGTCTCCAATGGGCTTGTTCTACTGTTATAACATGAAAAAATGTGGTAAAGGCTCATTTTCTTTGCATGATACATATGACAGCTTTTGCTATCGTCTGTGGAAGGTTGAAAGGCCAGACAAAGAGGCTCTCTGGAGCCACTAATTAGTAGCCACTAACATGACACTTTCTTGATTCTCGGGTCACTAGATCAAGTTCTGAGGGCAAGTGATGAGAAATATTTTGAAATGCTCATGAAAACACGGTCTATTAAATGAAGACAAGTTCAGCAGAACAGCAATGTAAAGAGAGGTATTTGTTGTTTCCAAGAGTTCTTACACAAGTTCTGTTTCGCTTAGGAAATACTGGACATAATTATCCCAAGGACGGTGAGAAGCTATACTAAACAACAGTATATGACATAAGAGCCCAACTGTTGGCCTCCTTTACTGTCCTTTAAAATGAGTTTGGAAACAATCAGATCCAGATAAAACGATTTCTATCTCAGTTTTGCCATTAGCGTGAATCAGAAAAACCTACTGAGCAGACAGCTGGAGTCCACTTTTCAATGGATGGTTTTCTACTAGAACATGTTTTTTATACAGGGTTCAAACATGCAATGATGCTTACTTGTTGACCAAACATGTTAAAAACCTATTTAGTTAAAATCTTATTGAAGCCAAAGCTTTAATTTGGTTTGAGCCATAATATGGATAGGTCCATAGAGAAGACAGTTATTTAGCAGGACAACTTCACTATCTACTGATGTTCATTATAACCAGAATTAGTTGGTACTCCAGTCATTTGTAATCCACTGAAACAAATTGGGATTTTATTCTAATTCACTGAAACAGCAGTTTTACTATATCCAAGTCACTGTGAGCAGCTGAACACATTTTTGGGGCAAAGAATTAGGCTATTTTGAGAGACGACTCTTGTCTACGAGAAACTATGTCTTCAGAAATTATTTGCTCCTGGCAAAACAACATGACAGCCCCAGGCATATTTCGCATGTTCATAGCTGTAACTATGTATTTTATGTATGGAGAAACATTTGAAAAGATCAACTGGAAGTTAGCTGCTAATTTAACACATTTTTTATTTCTAAGCAATAAACACTAACTTTTAAAATGAGAAGTAGGTAGGAGGAAAGCTCTGCCTATATAATGTGCATGTAAGTCAGTTTCGATTAATTGCGCTACTTCACCAAAGAGAGAATTCCAGAAATACAGGAGATAAATGCTTGAATATGCAAAAAAAAGAATCACCTTCAGAAATTAAGAGCTCTGGAGAATTAAGTGGCTGAAAAAAACTGGATAGTGGAATATGAACCTGATCAATTTTTTAGTGATCAAAAGCTATTACCTTTCAATTGCCATAGAGATCTATATAAAATGAATTGATAGTCTCCATTCAGTTAGGAATGACATGTGTATGTCATATTCGTGGGAAAAAAAAAAAAAAAAGGTCTCATTTCACATGTCAGTTAGCAGCCTCAACCTATAAATTAGGAAAGGAATGAGCACAAAGCCCAGGTGAGGGCTGAGACACATTGATGGGAAGTTTAAGGTGCTGGTGCCTGGGCACTCCATGTCCCAGAGCTGCCCATCAGGCAACTTTCATGAGAATTACAAATTCACATAAGTCAAGTTTTGCCCTCAGTCGCACACATACAGCTTCAGTGAAGTAAGTCTGTTTCCCTTTGAAGTCAGTAGGGTTGACTGGTTCTTACAGGAGGTCAAATTTTGACCTAAGGTGGTGGGGGAAGGAAAAGAATAGCTCTGTGCAGACTGTTTTTTCAGTGCATATATATCTATTTTATCCCCAACGGATCTGTTTTAGAATTAGTTTATGAACTATGTAAATAATTCCAGGGCCCCAGAAGCTGTAATTCATTTTTAAGCTCAGACTTTTCACCAGGAAACAAACAAGAGTGTTTTAATAACTATGCATAGAATTAATGTGAACAAGGAGAGAGAATCCATCAGTTGCAGAAGAGAGTAGCAGGCAGCTTTCACAGAAGCTATAAGAGATTTGCCTGAATGGTGTCTGTGCACGATGATGCTGCCACTTCTACTACAGTGAAATCTGCTGACTTCACATCTGTTACTTACATCAACATGCAGGCTTAAATGTTAATAAATAGGAACAAATACAAGTGCACTGATTTCATTTAATGCAGTAATCTAACAGCCAAAAAGACAGTGTATCTGCCCGTATATAAAATTACTTTTCTCCTCCCCACAACTGGCATTTCTCAGCCTACTCACTGTAGCACCTATGTTAAAAAACGTAAATGATTTGTGATACTGTTAATGTTACAGCAGTCAAACGTAGGAGAATCTAAAACTTTCATTCTGTTTCCATAAATATCTTAATCTCCAAATGTTCACAACTTAAATATTTTGCTTAAATGTAATATAAAGTTTGAGCAAAATACCCCATAAAGCAGAAATTTAGCTGAATAAATAGAAAAGCATATCCTATTTATGAGTACTGATTGTTAAATTACTTCATGGAGACTGTAGACGTTCCAGTCCTATCTCATCATCATTTACTAGATCACTACTCACAATCTTAGCACAGAGATGAGTTGTGTCACTGTTTTTAACAAGGATGTAGCTAGTGATGCATGTGAGAGAGACATTTGTGTATAAACTAAAGGGGAAAGCTAACAGACACAAAATACCTAGTGAATAGAGACAAGTCTGACAATAATTTAACTGAGCAATTGCAGGCTCTGACAGAAAAACAATGTAAGGAAACTGGTGCACCTATATGAAAGTGCCAAAATAAAGAAGGAACAACTGTAACAGTGCAAGGAAATTACTTTTCTATGTAAGAATGTTCACATTCTGTTAAACAGATAACTCTGAATAGACATATCACATTGTGTGTGAAGTGCAGCTAAATGCCCAGAGAATGGAAAATGCTACAACTAATCCTGGAGTCAGACAACTAATATTGCTCAACAGACAGAAATTATAGTTACAATGAATAATCCACATTTAGTCTTGTCTAGGGTGAGAATTATAGTAGTCTTACAGTGATGTTATTGTTTCCTTTTTAAAATGCACCAGGTAGAAGGATATCTAACTACCCATGAATTCTGCCACCAAATACAATGTATTCTTTCTCTCAGTACCACAACAAAAGCCTGCTCAACCTTTATCTAAGTCGGAATCTAAAATTCCATTTAATCAGTTAACCGGTTAAACATGTTTATGTTTAAGCGGTTAACTGCTTAAACCGGGCAGGTGGGAGCTGCACAGTGCGGTGAGCTGGCAGGGCTGGAGCAGCCCACCACCAGCATCAGGTGGGGGGGGGGGGGGGTTGCTCCAGCCCGGCAAGGCTGCTGGTTAACTATAACCGGTAAGCATCATCATTCACATCCCTATGTCAAAACTGTTTGTACAGAACTTAACTGCAGAAGTGACTGTTCTACACACAGTTTAATTGGAGTCAAACAAAGAGTGGGATAAACAGCTCTAGATCTGAAGTCAGAGCAAGAGATGCATATCTTTCTGCAACCAAAATTGTGATAAGATTTATAAAGCATTGACAGGATTTCCACGTTTAGTATTTCATTAATTTTCAGACAATGGCACATTTTCTCTGGTTCAGTTGGGCTGTGCTCAATGTAAGACCAGGGTGTGCTTGTGGGGCCAGATGTTGTTTTATACCTAGACTTCATTTCACTGAACCAGGGGCAAACCGGGGGTTGATCCAATCACCAGCATAAACAGCAGCAGTTGCATGGCTGCTCTAGCATATACCTAACTGCACACAGGTACAGCACCCACCACAATAAGTCCTGGTCCATGACTGAGGCTCCAAGGCACAACAGTAATACAAATATTACACAGGCACAGCAGCTGGGCATTTGAGGAAGGGGTTAATTATATATCATTTGCATTAGGTATTTTTGTTATAGTATTGCTTTGTCCCGAATCAAAACACAAGGAGGCATATTACAGGAAACTGTTCTGTTAATTCATGGAAAATAAGTGTACTGATACACTTCATGGAAAATAACTTCTGATTCTATGAAGCTGTCGATGGAACCAGTCTAAAAAGTGTTTTGTAAAGTACCCTATACACCAATCGTGTAATAAAATAATTATGGATATTCTTTGTATCATGCTCTTTTCCAATATCAACCACCTTATACACAAATCAGACTGGTAACTGTAGTGATTATGTAGAAAAGAAAAAGGACTCTGGGGCAGTCTTTGTAAAGATGACCTTTGATAGAAAGACAGAATAATATATGTTCCTTGTGGATCCCAGAAACATTAATTCTCACTAAGCGTAAAACTGTAGGGAGTCTCCCGTGGAACTACCATTGTTACTGCATGAAAAGGTAGTTGACATAAAAGTGCCAGAACTCAGGATTTTTTCCACTCACCTTCACCAATCTTTTTCAAACATGTTTAATAAATTCCATAGGAATGTCTCTGTCACTTCCTGAAAAATAACTTGCTTGGCTCTTGCTAAGGTAATGCAGACTGGAAATACAGTTTATAGCCAAACTAACATGCTACAGAATCTGACACTTTTGCTGTTTTGTTACTTCCAAAAAGCTCAAATGTTGCACAGATGCCTTCCTTTTAACATCCAGCAGACAATGAAGTCACCTTTTTGTCAAGATCCTTAGAACAAAATGTAAACTACAGTCGTGAATAAGTAAAGTTCAGGTCCAAGTGATTCAGTACACAGCAGGTGAACATCACGGGCTAATGGTTCCTGTATGTAATTCAAAAAGATATTAAAATATGTTCTAGGAACTTCTTCTCTTGCAGTAATGGTACCATCCACTCTTCTCATGGACAAAGGAAAACAGAAAGCAGTACTTTACACGGTACTGCATCTCTGGCCATTAGAATGCTAGCTTTACTGCAATCTTTCAAAATAACTCAAGGGAAAGAACAGTTACTTACCTTGTAACTGTGATTCTTCGAGATGTGTTGCTCATGTCCATCCCAATATAGGTGTGCGCGCGCAGTGTGCACGTGCCGTCGGAGACTTTTCCCTCAGCAGTACCCTTAGGGCCAGCAGGGAGCCCCCTGGAGTGGCACCGGTATATCGGCCCATATATACCCCTGCTGGCCCCCCTCACCCACTCTGTTCCTTCTTACCGGCATATTCTGTATCAAGGGCCGTGGGCGGGGATTTAGACAACACATCTTGAAGAATCACAGTTACGAGGTAAGTAACCTTTCTTCTTCGAGTGATTGCTCATGTGCATTCCAATATAGGTGACTCCAAAACAGAACCTAACTAGTTGGAAGGCCGGATGTCGAAACCAAAGAGGAGTTAAGGACCACCCTACCCAAGGCAGCATCCTCTCTGGTCTGATAGGACAGCGCATAATGGTTGGCAAACGTGTGGACCGAGGACCATGTGGCAGCCCTACAGATGTCCAGGACGGGAACCTGCACTGCGAAAGTGGTAGAAGCTGCCACAGCTCTCATGGAGTGTGCTCTAAGGGTCGGGGCTGAAATGCCCGCTAGAGAGTAGCACTCCCTGATACAGGCGGTTATCCATGAGGCGATTCACTGAGTGGATACAGGTTGGCCCCTCATGCGTTCTGTGATGGCTACAAAAAGTTGTGGTGATTTTCAGAACAGTTTGGTCCTATCTAAATAAAAGGCTAGTGCCCTATGGACCTCTAACATGTGTAAAGCTTGCTTTTCCCCCGATGCATGCGATTTCGAGTAAAAAACTGGTAGAAAAATATCCTGGGAAGTGTGGAATGCAGAAACGACCTTTGGCAGAAAGGCTGGGTGATGGCGGAGCCAAACCTTGTCCTTAAAAAATACTGTGTAGGGGGGGGGGATCTGACATCAGCACCCTAAGCTCAGACACCCACCTCGCAGATGTGATTGCCACTAGGAAGGACACCTTATACAATAGGTGAAGGAGGGATCACGTGCCTAGCAGTTCGAACGGGGGCTCCATGAGTTTGGATAGTACCAGGTTTAGGTCCCACTGGGGAACGGGTTGCCGGACATGTGGATAGAGTCTGTCCATTCCTTTGAGGAACCTGTTGACCATAGGGTTGGCAAATAGTGTTTTCCCCCCTTCCCCTGGATGAAAGGCCAAAATAGCCGCTAGGTGGACCTTAATAGAAGGGGAAGAGAGATGCTGGAGCCTACGGTCCAACAGGTAATCCAGGATCAAGGGGACTGGTGCCCACCTCGGGTGTACCTGCTTCTGAGTAGCCCAACAGCAAAACCGCTTCCACTTAGCGAGGTATGTAGTTCTAGTGGAAAGTTTTCTGCGACCCAGAAGGACTTCTTGGACTCGTTGAGAGCACTGGAGCTCCTCTGCTGTTAACCATGGAGCTTCCATGCTGTCAGGTGGAGGGACCGTAGGTCTGGGTGGTGAAGCCTGCCCGAGTTCTGGGATATCAGGCCCGGGACTAGTGGGAGGGTTACAGGCCTCTTGCATGAGAGGTCGAGGAGGGTCGAAAACCAATGCTGTCTGGGCCACGCTGCGGCGATTAGAATTAATGATGCCCTGAACTCCTGCACTTTCAACAAGACCCTGTGGACTAGTGGGAAGGGCGGGAAGGCGTACAGCAGGAGGAGGAGAGCATCCCCTAGGGATCCCCGTCCCTGTCCCATGAGGGAGCAGTATTGGGGGCACTTCGTGTTCTGCACTGTGGAGAACAGATCCAGATAGAGAAACCCCCATACATGGAAGATGGATTGGGCAACGTCCCAACACAGGAACCACTTGTGGCTCGCAAACAATCTGCTCAATCTGTCTGCTAGGACGTTCTGTGAGCCCGGGAGATACGCGGCCATTAGGCGGATATCCACCCCGATGCAGAGTTCCTGTAGGCTGATCGCCTCTGAGCACAGGCAAGGTGCACGAGCCCCGCCCTGCTTGTTTATATAGGCCACCGCTTCGTGTTGTCTGACAGGATGAGGACAGTCTTGCCCCTCAAGTGGGGAAGGAAAACCGCACAAGCCAGTCGGACCACCCTGAGTTCCCTGATGTTAATATGCAGGGAGGTTTCACGGGGGGGGGGGGGGGACCACGTACCTTGAGTATGCAGCTCTCCCAAGTGGGCTCCCCAACCCATGTCTGACATGTCTGTGACCAGTCGGATGTACGGGACTGGCCAGGAGAATGGGACCCCTGTGCAGACTTCCGCTCGATGGGTCCACCACTCCAGCGCAAGGAGGACAGGGGCGGGTTAACACTCTGTCCGAGGAGTGGACGGCCGGGTTGTGGACTCACGATAGCCACATATGAAGTGGGCACATGTGCAGTCTGGCGTGTTGCACTACATAAGTGCAGGAGGCCATGAGGCCCAGTAGATGCATGCAAGCCCGGGCGGTGGTCACTGGAAAGTTCTGGAGCGACCTGACCACCGACTGTAGCGTGAGAAAGCAGGAGCTGGGTAGAGAGGCTCTCTGAGACCGGGAATTTAGGGTCTCACCCAGAAATTCTATTGTCTGGGTAGGAGTTAAGTTGGATTTGTCCAGGTTTAAAAGACGACCCAGTTCATGAAAAAGTTTGAGGACTATGGCGATGTGGTCTCTCACCTGGGTTTCCGACTGCCCTCGGAGGAGCCAATCGTCCAAATAAGGGAACACTTGGACTTCCCTTTTTCCGAGCTCGGCGGCCACCATCGCCATACATCTGGTGAAGACCCGGGAGGGCCGTAGAAATACCAGAGGGAAGGGCCGTGAATTGGTAGTGGTCCTGGCCCACAGTGAACTGCAGAAACCTTCGGTGGAAGGGGGTGATTGAAACATGAAAATAAGCGTCTTTTAAGTCGAGGGCAGCGTACCAGTCTCCGGGGGCTAGGGAAGGAATGATGGACGCCAGAGTCACCATTTTGAATTTTGTTTTGATGATGAAGAGGTTTAGAGCTCTGAGGTCCAGGATTGGGCAAAGGCCCCTTTTTGCTTTTGGGACCAGAAAGTAGCAGGAATAAACCCCTCTGTTTTGAAATTCGAGGGGAACTCGTTCCACCGCCCCCAAGTTGAGAAGGTGGCAAGCCTCCTCCTGTAACAGAGGCTCACGAGAGGGATCCCCGAAAAGGGACGGAGGGTAGGGGGTTGGGAAGGAGGGCGTGAGTGGAAAGGGATTACATAACCCATTCCCACTATCTCCAGAACCCATCGGTCTGATGTAACAGAGCGCCAGGCCTGGAGGAAACAGAATAAAACAGTCCCGGAAGGGTAACAGGGAGACTGGTAAAGAGCCCTCGGGGGTCCCGTCAAAATCTCTGATGGGGTCCGGGGGCTTATTAGGGGGCCCCTGATTAGAATCCTGGGCTGGGTGAAGGTGGTGCCTATTGTTCCTGCCATTATTATCCCTGCCCCTACGTCGGGTAAAGTAGTGCTCTCATATCCTTCAGGCCATGCAGCCGCTGGTCAGTTTGCTCAGAGAAGAGCGACATGCCTTCGAAAGGTGTTTTGGACTTCCGGCAGCACTCCGGAGCCCTGGAGCCATGAACTGCGATGCAGGACCACTCTGGTGGCCATGACTCGTGAAGCTGCATCAGCCACATCGACTGCTGCTTGTAACACAATTCGGGAAATTACTCTCCCCTCTTCTCGAAGGGCCTTATACTCCGCACAGGAGTCTCTGGGGAGCAGGTCCATAAACTTGTCCATTGACACCCAAGTGTTGTAGGAATATCCGGACAGAAGGACTTGTTGGTTGGCAATTCAGTATTGGATGCCCCCGGATGCGTAGACCTTTCTGCCCAGTAAGTCGGTCTTTATAGCCTCCCTGTTCTTAGGGGTGGCTGCAGGCTGTCCCTGCCTCTCCCTCTGGTTGACCGCCTGAACTACTAAAGAACCCGGGGGAGGGTGGGAGAAGAGGTGTTCGTTACCCTCCTGAGGAACAAAATACCTCCATTCCACACGTTTATCAGTGGGCGGGATGGACTCCGGGGTTTGCCACAAGGCTGCCGAAATCTTGGCTACCGTCTTGTTGATCGGCAATGCCACTCTGGAGGGAGTGTCTGCGTGCAAGGTGTTGACGGTTGGGTCCGAGTCCTCCTGGATGCCCAGACTTTGGGCTAGGCAGCGGAGGAGGTCTTGGTGGGCCCTGGCATCCATGGAGGGCGCAGAGTCAGCCAGAGCCTCGTCCGGGAAGGAAGACGATGACCCCTTTGCCATATCACGCACAGGAGCATCTGTATGGCTTGGATTGTCTGAAGTGGCCACGGAGGGAGGGGGGAGAGGTTGGCTCACCAGAGCCGCTCTCTCCCCTGGGCCTGGCGACGACTGGCCCGGAGGTAGTGAGTGGGCCGACATGGGGGACTGGACCAAAGGAGTCACCGATGGAGGGATTCGTGGACCTGACATGACAGAAGCCAGTCTAGGAAGGTTCACACCTTGTCCCTGATGGTAGGCCCAGGGGGTCCAAAAAGGCCACTGCCCAGGTGGCTGGGGTGGCCACGTCTGCTGGACCATCGGTACGGGGATCGGCTGAGCCCACTGTTGGTACCGATGTAGGGAAGTACAGTGCTGGGACCAGTGCCGGGAGCGGTGCCGTGAATGGGATCGAGAGCCTCATGAAGACCATGCAGACTCTGCATCGGAATCAGAGAAGTACTCAAAGGCAGACCATGGCGGTGCCGATGCCGATTGTCCTGCGGCATGCCGAGACATGGCTTCCGGCTTGCTGCGGAGGAGGAGGCATGGCCGAGACAGGGTCCCTGACGATAGGTGCTGTGGTGCCAGGGGTCGGAAGCAGTGCCAGGTGAGTAACCCGCATCACATCTGGTGCCGGATCCGTTGCCGGTGCCAACAGCACCGGCATGACAGTAGCCGGTGCCGAGGGAGGTGCCATGTGTACCACATGGCTCTGCCACACCTCGTGCACCATTTCGCCAGGCACCCTAGGAGGAGAGTGGTACCAGGCATCCCCGTACCATCTTGAGGGTGCCGGAGTTGGCAGAGGGGAGGGAGAGGGAGTCTATAAGGACCCTTGCTGCCTCCAAGGCCTCTGGGGTGGATGGGTCCGGGAGATCCTCTGAAGGACTCTCATCCCTCCGGTGGGAAGAGTAGTCACCTGACCTAGAAGGTCCGGGCTCTGGACTGGCTGGTGCCACGTGCCCCACTGTAGAGCGCACGGAGGGCGTGTGCCTGGGCGGGGACCAACCCCTATTAGGCCTCCTCTTTCGTATCAGTACCGGCGACTGGGAGTGACATCTGGCCCTGTGCGGTACCGGGGAGGCACAGTGTGCGGAGCTGTCACGCACTGAGGCCGGTGTGCTGTTGGAGCTCAGTGCCAAGTCCTGTGCCGGTGCTGGAGCTGGTGCCAGCCAGAGTGCTGCCTCCAACAGGAGTGCCTAAAGTCGTGACTCGTGCTCTCGTTTGGTTCTGGGCTTAAACGCCTTACAAATCTTGCACGCGTCTGTAATGTGCGATTCTCCCAGGCACTTCAAACACGATGTGTGGGGGTCACCACACGGCATAGACTTGTTGCACTTCTCGCAGGGCTTAAAGCCTTGCGGGCCGGGCATGCCCTGCCGCTGGCGCACCACGGGCACACGGCACGCCGCGGCGGGGTAAAAAGAAAACTACAAATGAAAAAGTCTTTAACTAAATTAACAGGTACTTAACAGATGACTGTTAACGAAGGAGAAGAACAGTGAAGAGAACGACTCAAAGACGAGCTGAGGGTTGTTCCAATGACTGTCACGGCGGTAAGAAGGAACTGAGTGGGTGAGGGGGCTAGCAGGGGTCTACATGAGCCAATATACCGGCGCCACTCCAGGGGGCTCCCTGCTGGCCCTAAGGGTACTGCTGAGGGAAAAGTCTCCGACTGCGCGTGCACGCTGCGTGCACACACCTATATTGGAATGCACATGAGCAATCACTCGAAGAAGAATCATTTTAACTTCAATGCCCAGGAGAAGATCAACCAATACTTGAGCAGTGCTCTGTGTGTGTGTATTTGAACCTTAAGAGGTGTTCCAGATGGCATCATGAATGCATCCAGGGATGAACATTCCAAGAAACCTTTAGTGTGAGTTTAGATCAGGGGTGGGGAAGGGAAGGCCTGGGCACTGGATGGACCTGGAAGCCACAATGGAAGGGTTGGTGATTGTTCTAACTTGATGCGACGGTTGAGAGAGAAAGCTAACTGGCTAACGACTACACAAACAAAATTAGGCTTATGTGATGGCACTTTAGTTAATTTATGATGTGTTCTCCAAAAATAAAATATGGAATTCCCCCAATAAGTCAACTTTGGGATCTGGAAGAACTGGTTATGAGAACACCAAAAATCAATCTGGGAAAGTTTTTTTTAGAAATGAATCCCTAATACCAGACTCCTAAATCAATATATAGGCATCTAAATATTAATTCAGGAGCTTTCCTTTAGGAAACATTTTTGAAAACCTTAGTCAAAGAATATTTTCAGGTCCCAGCTTTCCTACAAAGGAACAGTATTATTTTATTAACGTTGGTGGGCCCAAAATCAACACTTGTGTTATACTCTTAGATACATGTATACATAATTATATTTCCCAGACTTCTTCATTAATACTCAACAGTCCAAATACTAACAAAAACTTATGCTACCATAATTTTTCCTTAAGTGTTTTTACTCAGTCACAATCGTTGAGTGAGCATGCTGGAAGCTACAGGTATTGCAGATTTATTTCAAACAAAAGGTACAAGAGTACTGCACTTATTCCACATTACAGTCAGTTTCTTTGCAGATGATTCTAATATATATCCTGAAGCAAGCATTACCTCATACAGTAACATCTGCAAGTAATGCTTTCTGTCATCTCTAATTGGCTAGGAAACTCCTTCCCATCTTTGTGGATTAGGATCTGGCCTCAGTTATTTAAGACTTTGTCACCTCTTGGTTGGATCACAGCAATACAATGCATCTGGGCACAAAGCTTTCAGTTCTTTGAACACTCCATCTGGTACAGAATGATGCATTAGCATCATGTCTCCAGCAATACAGACTACTGAGAACATTAAACTTGTTCTCTGCTCTCTATACTGGCTTTGTTCTAGGGATGTGAAATCCCAGTTAATCAGTCAACTGGTGAATCCTTAGGTTTAACCGGTTAACCGATTAAGTGGGGTCCTGCTCCTGTCTCCCCTCTACCACACAGGAGAGCTGGCAACAAGAAGCCAGCAGCCCAGGGCATGGGGTGCCCAGCTCCTGCTCCCAGTCACACCCCTGCATGTGAGGATGCCAGCTGTACCCCCCCCCTCCCCACCGACCCAGGCAGGAGTGAGCAGCTCACTGTGCCAGGGTTCCCATAGCATACTTGAACCAAGATCTTGATTCTTAACCAAGGTGTCCCATTGCTCGGGCCCAGGTTATCTAAAAGATTGTGTGAAGTTCCAGGACACATCAGTAGTGCCTTCTCTTACGCTTCATCTCCCAGAATAGAAAGTTTCTCCAGATCCTTTCTTAAAGTTCAGGATCTGACTAGTGAAGGGTTTTTATTTTAAAATGCTTTTATGGTTTGGAAAACTTTCAGTAATAAAATATTTGGGAGCAGTCTAAGCTCTCAGCTTCTGGAGTGGAAGATTCGAAAGTCTCCCTTTCATCAGTAGGACAGAGTAGTAGAGAGGAAGCACTTGTTTTTAGGCACTTTCTTTTTAAGCAATTAATTGGTGAAGGTACTCTGTATTATTTACTTAAATGTTTGTCTGCACTTTGCAATTATAGAATGATTTGCCTCTGCTATTAAACAGTATCTCCATTTCACTCTCCCCCATCAGATATCACAAATTTAAGTACTGTCATCTGATTTTGGAACAAGGAATCATTGCATCGAGTAAGGCTCTGCACTCCACAAAAAAGTCCAATTTGTCAATTTAACCACTTCTGAGCAACCCAGAGTGGGATTAAAAATGGCTGCAAAATGCTGTTTTTTTATTAGGGCCAGGACACCACTGATGGAGGACTAGGGGATCTGTAGCCCCCTCCTAAAGTCTGAACCCCTGGATTTCACATCTGGGATCTGCTTCAAGCATATGGCCTAGGTCCAGAGGCAGCTCTTAACTGCAACACAGCTTAGGCTGCTCCCAGCTTTGCCTTTGGGGTAGGGAGTTTGTTTATAGACAGAAGCAGGGCGATTAAGATAGCAAAAAGCTTTTCATTCAAGTAACTGAAGGATTGTTAGATCATCATGAAAACATTGCAGGATACTTCAGTTAAAAGACAGAGAGAAAAAAAAAAGAGTAGGAATAAATAGTGGTGTACTCCAAGAGTTTGCATTTGGACCACAGCTGTTCAATTCATTCATAAATGATCTTGAAAAGGGGGTAAAGAGTGAGGTGGCAAAATTTGCAGCTGATAAAAATATTACTCAGAATAGTTAAGTCCAAACCTGACTGCAAAGAGTTACAAAGGGATTTCATAAAACTGGGTGACTGGGCAACACAAGAACAGACTGAATTCAGTGTTGATAAATGCAAAGTAATGCACATGGAAAGATATAATCCCAACTATATGTACAAAAATGATGGGGTCTAAAATAGCTGTTACCACTCAAGAAAGAGATCTAGGAATCATTGTGGATAGTTCCCTGAAAACATCTGCTCAATTTACAGTGGCAGTCTAAAAAGCTAACAGAATATTGGGAATTAGTAGAAAGGAATAAATAAGAAGAGAGAAAATATCATGTCTCCATATAAAGTCATGGTATGCCCACATCTTGAATACTACATGCATATCTGATCACCCCATCTAAAAATAGATATAGTGGATTTGGAAAAGGTACAGAAAGGGCAACAGAAATGATTAGCCATAAGGAACAGCTTCCACATAAGGAAAAATTAAAAAGGCTGGGACTTTTCAACTTGGAAAAGAAATGACTAATGGATGGAGAGATATGTTAAAAAGTCTAGAAAATAATGAAGGATGTGGAAAAATAAAATAAGGAAAGGTTATTTACTCCTTCATTAATATAACACAAGAAGTTCACCCAATGAAACTTATAGGCAGTAGATTTAAAACAAACAAATAAATTATTTCTTCAAAGTCAATCTCTGGAATTCTTTTCCAGGGGATGGTAGAAAGGCCCAAACTTAACAGGGTTCCAATAAGAACAAAATAAGTTCAAGGAGGATAAGTCCTTGGCTGCTAGCCAGAATGGGCAGAAATAGTGTCCCTAGTTTGTTTGCTAGAAGCTGGGAATGGGTTACAGGAGATGGGTCATTTGACCTGCTTTTATGATAAGGCCATATTTCCCTGGAATCAAAATCAGCTGAAATATTAAAATAATGACTTTGCACTACAGGATGTGCAATTCAAGTGTCATTTCAGCAGATCTATGGTATGTCTGATTCGAGACTGGTGCACACTTTGTAATTTTATAGACTACTAAAACTGCTTTAGTACAAATTACATTAATTTGTAGCAACCCTGCTGAGGTACACTACCCAGCAATTAAAATCCTACAGCTGTACCAGGTCAGCTGACTCAGGCTTGTGGGACTTGGGCTGTAAAACTGCTGTGAACGTGTTCGGGACAAGTCCTAGGGTCTTTAGCCCAAGCCAGAAACCATACAAAACGATGTTTAGCCCCATTGCCCAAGCCCCACAAACCCAAGTTAGCTGACCCATGCCAGCCATGGTTGTGCTATAAGCCTTTTTTTTTTCCAGTGTAGACACAACTTTGCTGACTCAGCTATAAAGGCAAATACTGTGTAACTAAATGAGAAGATGTAAATTCAATCATGTTACGTACTGTACCACCACAACAGTTCAACATGTAGCTTTAAATACATAATGAACAGCTCTGATGCTGAATCAGCGATGAAAGCAAAGAAAAATGTGCACACGGCTGGCCCAAGTGACAGGCAACAGATGAATGAAAAACTCTGCTGTGTGTTTTATTGCTGCCTGTCGCTGGAATTGTAGATCATAAAACACACCGGTCTCTCCAAATGCTAACTGGAAGTGTCAAAGTCAAAAGATATCAGTCATAAGCATAAAATCTACACCTGCCACATTCTCAAAATAACAAAAACCAAAAGACACCACTCAATCATAGGTATGAACTACAAGAAAACAAAATTTTAAAAAAGACTGTTTCTTTCAATGTGGCTTGAGTTCTCTAAAAACAGTAGTAAAAAAAATAAAAGCTAGCCATTTCTTAAAGGCGGCATTATGAAAAGACAACATCCAAAATGTTAAAATTTAAGTTTCTAAAGTCAGGGTCCTAAATTCACCTTTAGGATTTAAAGAAGTAACCTGGTTTGGGGAAGTGCTGAGCAACTTCCTCTGGAAAATGAGGAAGCTCAGTGCCTCCAGATATTAAACCATGTATTCAGATGAATAAAATGTGAATTTAGGTTTAAAACTTTAGGCACCCATATTTGAAAATTTTGGCCAGTGTCTCTAAAAACAAAAATAAGGATAAGTAAAATTAACAGTTGTTCTTCCCTTATTCCCATACTTCCAAGTTTTATGGGTCTCTCTCATTTGTCTCATTAACTTCAAGGGAAAACAACATCAGCCCATCTACACAAATCTACACAGTTGAACTCTACGTTTTCCTCTTTGTCTTGTCTTTTGTAGAAAAAAAGACAAGCTTCTCTAACCTTTATCTGCATGAAATGTTGCCATGAATTAACAAAAAGATAATTACAAAGGGCTTATTATTGAGAGATATTACAATTTACGTCTGAGTAAGCAGGCATATAAACTCCATGCAGCAGCTATGCTGTTTAGAAGAACTGACTTTAAATACATACTCACAAAAGCTGTTCACTTCTTGGGGGAACATCAAATTGCCTTGTATTATCTCCTGGATAACGGGGAATTGACATGCTCTCTCTTTCACTATACCTCTTTCTCCTTAGACAGGATAGAAAGCTGCCCCAACTCACATCTCCCCACCAAAAGTCTCTTGCCACTCCACTACATTCCATTATTTCCCTCATGTATCCCTCACCATTCTACCCATCGCATTTGCTTTCACCTCATCTCCTGGATACCTGAGTCAATAGCAATCCCATGTTTGGGGTAGACTATTTTTAACTAATGTAGACATTGTGAGAATTATATTTGAAATAATGAGTAAATTTAATAAAATCTATTACAGATGGGGCTGATAATTTTAATTTATATACAATATTATCTAACATTTTCCATTATAAGACACTGTTTTCAGCTGCTTGTAACTTTGCCAAGTTTTAACCATTTGAGCTTAAATTTTCTCTGCTGGCTGTTTGATTCAGACAAACATTTTTGGAAAGTTTCTGCTAGAATAGTTCTGTCATTTTTAAGAACACAGAACAAGGTTCCCTTTATGTTGTGCAGCAACACAGCCATTCAGCTACTTTAATGAACTCCGTCCAGGGGCTCAGGGCTGCCGCACATAGAGCTGGCTGAGGGAGAAGTGCCCCTCCCCAAGTCAGACAGTTCCATGAGCTGCAGCCCTGAGCACCTGAACAGGGCTCATTAAGCAGCTAAGCAGCCGTGCTGCCATGTAGCTTAGATGGAACGTTGTTCTTCTAGAGGAAAAGGAGAAAGCAGTCTAACTTTCTTGAACACCATGGGGTAAAGTGTGAAAAATGCAGAGAGGGTAAGGGTAGGGGGTGTAGACTGTGGGAGAATACGAACTGAGAAGAAACAGACACACACTTGGGACATGGGAATATGTGGGAGAGACACTAAAGGAGAGCAAAAGACAATTAGTTGGAGGACTATAGTCTATTATTGCTATTAGTTATCCTGTTAAATCAAGTGATAGATGTTTACATTGTGGGACTAAAAAGTCCTGCTGATGGTGTGTGTGGGGGTCAACATGATTCCACATAATGGAATTTCTTTTTTTTCCAGTTTGCATTAACTTTTTTTAGAAGTTACATCCATAAAATACTAAATGAACATTATGGTTTCAAATTCAAGCACTCCAAGGTTAGAAAATATCAGAATTAAAGTTACTTGTGCAACCTGAATTCAGACCTCTCTTATGTATACAGGTTGGAGCTCCCAATCCAGCTCCTGTGGGACTTGACCGGCCCCAGACAAGGGAGTTTTCTGGACCAGGGAAGGTTGTGGGGGGCGGGGGGGCAGGGGGAAGAGGATGGGAGAAGCACCAGCCCCTATGATGGGCTCCTCTCCCCAGCTACCTCGCACCACTGCCAGCACGGCCCTGCCAGCTGCGGGCTCTGCAGCCCCCCCTCCTTCCTGGCCCCACCAGCTGCGGGGCTCGGCAGTACCCCGTCCCACTGGCACTCCTGCCAGCTGAAAGCTCTGCTTCCCTCCCCTACCCTGTGGACTCCAGTGTTCCCGCTGGCTTCCCAGCCTGGCTGGCTGCGGGCTCTGCTGTCCTGCTGGCCCCACCAACCAGCTCTGCTCCTAGCCACTGGCGACTTCTGTGCTGTGGCTTTCTAGTCCAGAAACATCCGTCGTCCTGCTGGATGTTGTCAGACTAGAGACTCCTGGACCACAGAGGTTCAACCTGTATACATTATGATACAATCATTATTTAATTACATGAACACACACTATTTTTTCCACAGGGTCCCTGACTCATTCAGTGCACAGGACAGATGGTTCTCAGCACTGTGTAATTCAGGAGGCTATAGGACCTTGCCTCAGTTGTTGCAGAAGATGAACGGTGCACAGTGAACAAGGCAAGGGATTGCATATACAGAAAGAATGTTCTCCTAGCGCAGTGTGTCTCAACCTTTTTTTCATAAAGTACCCTTTTTTCAAAAAAAAAAAAAAAAAAATATAAGTACCCCCAGTACCTTCAGTTTTCAGACACACAATTTTTTTTTCTACCATTGCAACACATTTGTTTAGACAACTTAATCGTAGCTAGGCGGGTGATGCAATTTTTGGGTGTAAAAAGTACAAAAATAATAAAGCACTGTAAAACTTAAAACAAAAATTCAGTTTTCTCCAAATTTCAGTTGTGTTGACGTACACCCCAGAGTTCTCTTGAGTACCCCAAAGGTATTCATACCACTGGTTGAGAAACACTGTCCTAACTAAGACAACGGAATGTCAAACTGAGGAACTGGAATAAGCCCCTGCATATAAACCACAAAAGTTCTATTTCCTAGACAGTCACTTACTCCGATCTCTTCATGTGTGTGTTTTCTCCTCATTTTCTATGTAACCAACTTGAGACAGCCTGATTTTTACAAGTGCTGAATACTCACAAGTGTAACTGAAGTGATGGGAGTTATGCTTGGAACTAAAAGGTATGAAAATGCTCAGTCCTCTGTAAAAATCAAGTCCTACATGTTCTTAAGATGGACACCCAAAATTAGTGGGCACTTAACCTCTGTGTCCCAGATTCTTATCTGGGAAATAGGGATAATGCCACCACATAATTCACAGACAAACTGTAAAGATGAATTAATGTTTATGAAACAGATACTATGTGCATGTTTAATACTGGCATTTCCTCCCTTCCGTTTGACATTGCCATGTAGTTTTTTTAATGAAATTTCTATTAAAAAGAAAAGCATAATCTCCTTTCATCTATATCCTACATTCAAAGATCCCACATCATCATCATCTCTTCCAAAGATTTACAGAAGTGTCAGTGCTAGAGCCTAGCAGGCTTAAATTTGGAGTCCTGACAAAACAGCTCTACAGTATGAATCACTGTCATTCAACATGTGGATTCAGCACTTCCAATCTCTTAGGGCATATTAAAAGGGGGGGGGGGGAAAGCTGTTCCAAGAGACTTTGTACTGACTCCCCCACAAACAAAGAACTCTCCGTTACATGATATATCATAATCAGGTAATTTGTACTTCTTCTATAACAGAAGAACAATGGACTCAAGAAAAGCTGTTGACTTGTAAAATCACGAACCACTGCAAAATCAGGAACCACTGCAGAGGTGGTGGTTTTAGCTACCATTTTCCAAGACATGACGACATACATTCAGATGGCACGCTACAAAAACCGATGCTATTTATATTTAAGGCGTTCTTAAAATTTTGTACAAGGAGAAAAATGTAATTTTAGTCATACTCTTTTTCTCACTGCATTTATAGGCTTATACTGAACATACCTGTAATTTTACTAGATTTCCAATTGGAAATAATTTCTTCCATTATTCAGTAAGGACAGAAGAAATGAAATGACCCAATGTAGTACACTGTATGGATGAAAACCTAAAGGAAACAACACTGCAGTTTTTTTTTCATTTTGACATTATAAAATAATTTTTCCAGCTTCTGCCTTTTTTCTAAGAACTTGACAGTTTTATTTCTCCACAGTAAACCATAGCAGTACCTGAAAGATGAAAATAACAACTTTAACAATAATTTAGATTATTTTTAAATGGTCTTGATGGAAGGCACAATACTTCCCTATGGCCACTGCTAGGGATGTGAAAGTGTAACCATGTAAATGATTAATAGCACAGAGCAGCAGGTAGAAGCCAGTATGGGTGGGGAGCCCACTGCCACCCCACGAGTAACTGTGTAACTGCTGAGATTTTCATTTTAACATCCCTAATGAAAATACTGTTAACAAAAGGATTTAAGAAAAGGAAGTATTGGTTTGGCTTTAGAGAGTTGCTAATATCTAATTATCCCTTAACACAGTGGGACAACAAAGTCTCTTCTCCAACTACATTAATACAACACTCTACAAAATATGTAGCTTGTAAAAACCTGTTTTAATAGGAGACAGATGTTACATTAGATTGTCAATGAGCCATTCATTTCTCGATCACTCAGTCAAATTCAGTAAGGTTCAGCAATGATGAACAGCTGTTGTTATCCTACAGCTGTGTGGTGTATCACAGGAAATGGGTGGTCTCAAAGATGGCTGGAAAATAACTCTCTCTTTCCACAGAAAAGTGTTGGTGAAAACAAATAAATACTTTTAATCAAAATTATTAGTAGAAAGTTTTCAATTTTTTCATCCAAAAACCCCAAATGAAAACAAGGTTTTTTGAGTCAAAAACCAAAACAACTTTGGTTAAAAAACAAAATTTTGGGGGGGAAGTCAACATGGTTTCTGTAAAGGGAAATCATGACTTACTAATCTGCAAGAGTTCTTTGAGGGGGTCAACAAGCATATGGACAAGGAGGATCTAGTGGATATAGTGTACTTTGATTTCCTGAAAGCTTTTGACAAATCAGTACAAGGCACAAATACTAAGTGATGAACACTCAAGTCTTGAGTGAGATTGCTTGCATGTATCGAGAAGAATGTACCTATTTAACACCTTATGAAACATGTATGTAAAACATTTCATTCAGGTATTAATGGCACACATCTGAAAAACTTCAAGTGTTTTTTTGTTTTTTGAATGCCTAAAATATTTTGTGGAGGTAGAAGCATTGTGTCACACTAATAACAGAACAAATATCCAAATATTCTTTTCTATTCTGCATATCTAGAGCAGACTGTCTTACATTGCTGTCATAATTAAATCACTGTGAGGATAGTCCAAGCCAACATTTTTCCTACTGTTTTTCCTGGAGGCTTTTGTTGAGTTTAACATCTGACTAAGTGTTGGGGGTTTTTTTTATTTAAAGATATTTCCTGTTCATTAACACAGTTCTTACTTTCTAGTTTCTTTGTTAGTGCCAAAGACAAAATTCCGTCTTAAAAAATTCAAATGACTTGCATCCAAATCACATTTGTATTGTCCCTTCTCAAGATACCTATTTACACAAAATCTCTTACAGTTTCTCTGCTTTCAGAAAATGCAGATGCCACTGTACATCAGGCCTGTGTTTGCCTCTTTGCACAGACAGTCCAAAACAGTTTTCTTGATCTGTTTCAACTTGAAATGTTGTCAATATATGGATTGTCTTGCTTTCTAATTCAGTGAAAAATCTAGTTTTCCATTAGTCTGTATCTTTCTAATTTTCGATACAGCTTTACTAAATGTAATTATTAAAGGCAGATTCAAGAAAGCAATTACTGAACTACTGGTTTGTATCTCTGAAGTCTTAATAAACAAGAAGAAGTTGTAGTGACAGAAACCGTGCAATTTTTTTTTAACTAGAACAAATGAATTATATTTATTTTAATGTATCAGATATATAAAAAAGAGAACACATATGAAGTGGAGTGGAATAATGGGATAATCAGCATATATCCGGCACGTGCCAGCCCAAACAAAGTGTTATCCTATACCACACCTCCATGTATTCATTATATGCCACATTACACACAAAAAATACTTCAAATGCAGTCCAAAAGATGTGTTTAAAATATTATATTTTAATAAGACAGAGACTTCAAGGGAGGAAGGGGAGGGGGGGGGAGAAATGGCATGTTTTGTCTGGAGATGTCTGGTAGGGTATTTTGGGGAGTTGGAGTATTTTATGAGAACATGATGGACTATGAGATATCTGATCTTTACTTGTCACTGATTCATAGGCAAATACTGGGCTTCAGACCAATGTAAGTTAGGAGGAAAGTTCTACAGAAACACTTCTCTGGTCAACAGATTTAAAAGAAAAAGTAACCTCATCGCACAGGCAAGCAAAAGAAGATACAACACAGCCCCCTTCCTAGCAGCTGTACCAGCCACTGTGTCCCTCAGACTTAATCTGGAGCACAGCTCTGCAGGACTATCATGTCCAGATTATGGAATTTTTGCTTTTAGCCTCAGAGAGCAACCTGTGAATGAAATCCTGGCCACACTGAAGTCAATGGTAAAACTTATATTGACTTCAGTGAGGCCATGGATTTCACTCTAGATATTCAGGAATGATTTCCCTAAACATACTCCTCTGTCATGATTTAAATACTTTTTTTGTATGCAGTGCTCTTGTAGCCATATTGCCCCCAGGACTTAGAGAGACAAGAGGGGTGACTTCACTCTGTTGGTAAGAGACACAAGCTTTTCAGCTTAGCCACCTTGTCTCTCTCAAATAACTTTTGCCAGTTACTTATTAGGAGAAGAACTAGGGATGTGACTAGTCACTTCCCGCCGCCCTTGATGCCTCAGAGAAAGGCAGCAAGGCAGCAAGGGGAAAAGAAGAGGGGTACTTCAAAGCAGCAGCACTGTTTCAAGCCTAGGGCCAGATCCTGGGCTCCATGCAGCGCTGCCGCTTTGAAAAGCCGCGTGCAGCCCAGGGCCAGCTGGGGTGTCCCTAGGCTGCATTTGGCATTTCAAAGCAGCAGCACCATGTGGAGCCCAGTACCAGCTGGTGATTCCACTACTGACCTCGAGCTCCATGCGGCGCTGCTGCTTTGAAACACCATGGGGAGCCCAGCGTCAGGCTCCTTGCATTTCAAAGCAGCAGCACCACACAGAGCCCAGGGTCAGCGGGGCAGTCCCCAGCTGACCCTGGGTTCCATGCAGTACTTTCGCCTTTGAAGTGTAGCAACAGCCCTAAAGCTGCAAAATGCATCCTCTGTTCGATTAGTCAATTACCTGACATTTAACATCCTTAAGAAGAACATTATCTTCTTTGCAAACAAATAGTAACACTGCTTATCACATGTTGTGCTTGTGACCCATTAACAGGAAATCACATTTCTGATGTTAAAAAAGTCTCCACTTTTAAGTTTTTCATTGAAGTTCTTTTTATCTATCATAAAAGATACTCACATTTTTCCAGTCTCACCTTTGCCCAAAAAGCATATGAATCTGAAAAGTGTAAGTGTCATTACTATGTTAAATTATAGGTTTGAAGCACCTAATTTCTGTAGCACACATAATTAATTACTTATAACATTAATGGTAAATAAATGCTGATGAGATGCTTGTCATTGTACAACACAAAGATAAAAGTAAAAGCTACCTGAAGAGTTCAGCACGTAAAATGAAGAAACATATAAGATCAGATACACAGGGAAATGGAGAAAGTGATTAATTTGGCATATTTTGAATGGGTTGCTTTTCTGTACTCCTCACACCCCCCCCTCCAAAGCTGCAACAGAGAAGTTGACGGGCATGGTGAATGGGCCATGAGGAAGCAGAGCGTAGATGTTGGCTACCTGCTGCTGCACTGACAATCTGATTTCAATGGGCTTTGAATCAGGCCCTTAGACTGGCAGATCAATTCCATGAATAGAAGAAAGCACAAAGAATGGCCTGAAAAGTACAAAGCATTGAACAATGGCTTACATGATAAGACGCTCAAAGCTCTTTGTTTAAAAAAAAAAGTACACTTTAAAGAACCACTTGTCTTTTAAAAAAGTCATTTTAAGATAATTACTTACTGTGACTGTTCTAACGGATTACTAATTATTTTTATACTAAGGGTTGCATTTAGAAACCTAACCCAACAATGGTGCTTGCTGGGTTAGGCACCATATAAGCACAAAGTAACAGAGAGTCTCTGCTCCAAAGAAAAAAAAAACAAATGATGCTAGAAGAAAATGGAAATGTGACTTGACTAAGGTGACACAGCAGGTCAGCAGCAGAGCTGGGAACACAGCACAGTCCTCCTGGTTCTTATTCCAGTACGTTCTCTTGAAGACATCACTAGGTTCTTAAAACAAAGGATTTTAAAATTCTAATCAAGTTTACCCACTTGATTACTTTTTTCATTTTAGATAATTGTACAGTGAAACTAGTTTTACTTTTTGAGATAAGTTTCTACATTTTCAACCTCAGGATCTAGCACAATGTTATAAATATAGGTGCCAAGTACTCTAAAGGAATGATTAAATCCACAGCTCTACCAAAAACAATAGCAAAAAACAAAAAAAACCCTGATGTTATTACTAAATTGTTTACATGAAATGTATCTAAATTAAACCACCTGCTCCAAGACAAACTGTGGTGACTTAATCTGGGACTAGTACTGTAATCAGTAGTGTTTTTGTAAGGACAAGAAGAGTCTCTGTTCCACGGTTGGAATTCCAGCCATCGACCAGCTATAAATCCAATCCTGAAATCTGCTGAGTATCCTGAGTTCCCACCATCATGCCTAAGAATGGAATGCACTCACTTTGCAATATCAAGTCCAACCAAATATTTCATATATAGTTCACAGTGGCTCAAAAGCAAATACAGGTTGGACCTCCCTTATCTGGCACCCTTGGGACCTGACTGGTCCCGAACAAGGGGATTTGCTGAACAAGGTGAGGTTCCTCCCAACAGACCATGCTGCCTCTGGCTAGGACTCCAGCTGAGCCCGGCTGCTGCCTGCCTGGCCATGGCTCCTCAGGCCGCAGCTCCTGGGGCAGCTGTGGCTGCCGGGACCAAGGCTCTGTGGCTGCCAGGACTCTGAGGCCACTGCTGCCCCCTGCTATCACCCAGCAACAGGGGCCAGAAGTCCGTGCTGTGTCCCCCTCCCTCAACACAGGGCTCCTGGCCGAGTTACGTCCCCGTCCCCTCTCCTCTCCTCTCCCCTCCCCCCCCCCCCCCCCGGCTCCTGCCTTGCGCCCAACCTACTTATACCTGGACTCTATGGTTCAGGAACATCCGTGGTCCTGCCAGACTACAGATGTTGCCAGACCAGAGAATCCCAGTTAAGGGAGGTACAACCTGTAATTCTACCAGCTACTGTTAATTTCTACATGTACTTCTGAGCTTTGATAGTTACTAGTTTTAATCAATTTTACAAGATTTAAAAAAATACCACTTGCTCATTTTGATCCCATGATTAAATTATTAAACAAATGAGATCAGCAGTCCTCTGAAAGACTATACCAGAATGTTTGAGTATTCATATGATTTGTGTGAAAGTTAGCAGCAAACAGAATGGCCAGTTTAATATTACAAAAAGGGATGGGGAAGTATAATATTGAAGGTAATCTTACAAACAAACTTGCCTGGACTAAAGGGAAACTAATTTAGAGAATTTGGGGAGGGTCTTTTGTTAGGCACTTCTTGTCTCCACATATATATTTACATTTATTATTTTTATCTTATTATTGTCCCATAAAATTCACTTTTTTTGGTTAAACCACAGTATATGTTTTGAGTTCAGCAGGAGTTTCCCCCAACAGCTTAACCGCAAGTCTTAAATTAAATCAATTCTGCTATTTTTAAATTAGGGGAAAAAACAAGCAAAAATATTTCCTGATTTTACACACTTTCATTCTTCTCCAATATTCAGACAAACTACATTGATTATTTTCTTCCCACACAACAATAATTTGAAGAGATGAAACAAATTAGTTTAACACATAAAGGTTCATTATGTATTTTCCAAAATACAAAAGCTTTCTCTGCCTTTTTCAGTGTCTATTCTGTATTGTGTATGGGATATGATAATTTTACTGCAGGTTTACAGAAGATGAAAAAAGTCTCATCTGTAGCACTATCAGATCATTTATACACAGCAGACATCAGCTGTCATTTCTGTCCATTCCACTAGTTTTCCCCCTCCTTCCTTCCCTGCTTAATCTGGGTGAGCTGTCAAGTTTCTAGTTTCTGACGTGTATTTACATCACTCAATGACATCTGACAGTAGTGAAAGGCCACAGAAAACTGCTTATTGATCAGAGCAAAACTAGTTGACGGAACAGATGAGGTTGTATAAAAGAAATGCAGCCACTTTCAGGTGATGACATTTTGCTCCCCTGTATACGAGTGCTTAATGGAATACAACTTCATTATATCATGCCACTAGCGCTTAAGGCATTGCACAGATTTCATGACTGTTTTGTCTACGTGGTGATGAGGACAATCTATTTGTACTGGTATCAACGTATTACTAACCCTATTTGCTCATGAATACTTACAAACTACCAACCAATGTGTCCTGATAAATATACCAAGAGACACTGAAGTCTCAATCTTGCCAAAATCTAACTGAGTTGACCTTTAAAAAACAGAATTACCATTTAATGACCCACAGGTACTCAGGAGGGCTCCTTTACAAGTTTTGTAGTAAAGACATTTTAAAAGACCATTTTTATGCTTGGTACTGGTGGAAATAACTGATCATTAGTACATCAGAGGTTATTCCATAAGAGTCCTTCAAACAGTGTTGATTTAAATGCAAAATTATTATTTGGCATAGGGTCCTAAAACAAACCCGACCAGATTGGATGCTGCAAGGAGGCTTAGGTGAAGGAACGCCTATCTTCACCAGGCTCATGAAACCCTATTGGGGATAGGCATCTGGATAGCTAGAGCAGTGTTTCTCAAAGTGGTCCACGAACCCATTCTGAGAAATCTGCTAACTGGCCACTGCCGTTTGTTTATTTACCGCCTCCGCAGCCACGGAGCCTCATGGCTCCGGTTCACCGTTTACAGCCCAAGCGAGCCATGGGAAGCAGCAACCTGGCCCACCACGGCTTCCCATGGCTCTCCTGGGCTGCAAATGGCAAATCGGAGCCAATGGGAGCTGCGAGGACCTTTGGACTAAAAATTCAGGACCTATTCAGGACCTGTGGACTAAAAATTGCAGTTAGGAACATACCTATATGAATCTAGTTCAGTTTTCCAATTCTATTCAGTTATGTTCTGCTTCAACTTACCCAAAGCATTTACCAAGTACTGACTGCAGAATGACAGAATCAAAATTATCTTTTTGCATTAATGTCATGAACTCAATATTCTTTGATTTCATTGGAAAAAACAAAGACCATAGACTTTTTTTTTTTAAAAGGAAACAGAATACTTTTGTACTTACTAAATGATTCAGAGGAAGCTAACATCACTGCATATGACTTCAAAAGAACAGAACTGACTCTTTATGACAGGGATATATGAACTGAGTAAATGCCTGCACCGTTGCTCAAAGCACGCCTGCAGCACTATCATTTTTTTCCAGAAAGGCACACTAGCTGAAGTAATGACTTTTCTTTTTCCTAGTTAAACTCTATGGAGTTTAAGTCAAAGTTGAAAAGAAAAACTAATATTTCATTATGCATGAAAGGTTTCCTGCTTCAGTATTGGAAATAAATAGATTTTAGTGCCACAGGCTGGTATCTTATAAAAGTTTTAGTAAAACAAAACTTCTTGCACTACCTACTTTGGCTTCTGTTTATCAAGAATCCTGAAAAACTTTATGAAATACATATAACTACATATACACTCACATTCAATCACCATCACCACTGTGATTTACTTCACTAATTAGGGAGCGTGAGTACAGATACTCATTAAAGATACACTTATAATAACAAATTAAATGAGTATTTGGTTTTACACCTTGCCTTATGAAGTATTTGAGAATGCAGACTAGTCTACTCAAAAGTCACAAGCAAACATCAGTATTCTTTATATGGTTCAACCACTGAAGTAACATGTGCATTAAATACTTTTAACAGAGATATAAATAGAGCTATAAATAGCAATCTAAACTATTGCTTTTTTAGCTGTGATGCTAACTCAGTGTTTCTTAAACTGTGTTCTGTGGCACGCTGGTGTGCCGCGAGGCAGTCAGAGGTGTGCAGCGGAGAACAACAGAGTTCAAAATGGCCGCCCTTAAAGGGGCATGTGACCTTCCCCCCCCCCCCAATAACTTCCCCACCCCCGCCCCTTTTTTTTTTTGGTCAATTTTTCCCTGCCTCCCCCGCTTTTTTTTTTTGCTCACCAAAAAAATCATTGGTGTTCCTCATGAAAAAAAATTGTTTGGTGTTCCTCGGTCTTAAAATGTTTAAGAAACACTGTGGTAACTATTAGTACATGTAAGCTATCTGGGAAAAATGCCACCAAAATACTATTTAAAACTTAGTAATGTTTGAAATGATGCCCAGAGTAGCCCGTCTGTGGCGGGCCCCATAGGACTGGAGCATCTCCCTGCCGATGATGAGTGGGAAGCTGTTCCAGCACCCACTGTCAACCGGAACTGATAAGCCCCCTCTATTAAGGTTAACTTTTCACATCCTTAGCACCTTCCTTCCATATCATACTCCTCTCCCCATCTTCACAATCATCTCATGCTGCTCCTTTGCAAGACCACCTACTCCACTTAATTGGGAAAACCAAGTCTGCTGACAACAATTCCGGGCCCCAGAGCAGCATAGTCAATGGGCCCCCAAGCACACACAAGCCGTTCCTGTGTGGACATGCTCCACGTGACATTTGGGCTGTGCTGCACCTGCACTGGCTGGTGCACAGTGAACTGCAGACTGCATCGCTGGGTGCACTCTTCCAGGGCTTCCACCCGGCTGCCTTCACCACTATCTGTACCAACTTGCACGTGCCCTGTGATCTGCCCAGGTGATTTACATCCTGCAGTTACTCAGAGCCCTACTTTATCAATTGCTGTACTTTAAAGCGAAGCAGATCTATCCCCAACACAAAAAGAAAAGAAAAAAGAAAAGGGAAAAGGAAACAGACTCCCTAGGGGCCACTTATTCAACTCTTATCACCCTTAAGATGACATTTAAAATTAAAAGCTCTGAAAATCATGAAATACTATATTGAATACTATATCTATATATCCATCCTACTATATTGGATACTATATCAATATATCCATGCTCCAGGGTCCCATCTTGGTCAAATTTGGTGACCTTCTAGAAATGCTGCAAAAGAAGTCTACCTTTTGGAGAGAGCTGTGGGTATGCTTTCATCAAAGATGAAGGCCTGAAAAGGATTCTCTCCTCCCCCTCTATTCAAGGGGCTGTTTAGCTGAGATCCTTGTTTGAATTTATATTTTAATCATGCTGGAATTTTGTTTTGCTAATTATATGTCAGGGTGTCTAGAGCCCTGTATAGGTGTCAACTTATTTCCATCTAAACAAATAAATTTGAGCATGGTCTCTCTTAAAAACACTAGGCCTCAACATTTAACAACACGTGGTTAAACCAAATTAGTTGGCACCATCTGTGTCTCCATTTAGCAGAAGATGCTAATAATATCCTAATTAAGCAGTCATTAACTTTCAGAGTAAATAATTGAATTGTTCTAGCTTAATGGAATTGAAATATACTATGTACTATGATAAACCATCAGCATTACTACTCCCTGCATGAATTTTTTTCTTGCTAGTTTTCTGGTATGTCAATTATAGGCCATTAATGTGGGCCAGAATTCTGCAAATAACTGCTTGTGTACTGGAGCAGCAGTTATAGTTTTAAAATATTTACAAATAAAATGTAATTTCCTGTTTATTTTTGCTGCTATAGCAGGGCATACAAAAAGGGTTTGGATTACTTATGTCTCACAAATGATTACTTGTGTATGATGCTCATTGAAGAACAGCATTATAGAGAGTAAAGAAACAGTGTCAAGAAACATATATTACTAAGACAAACAAAAGCAACCACAAGACACTTTGGAGAAAAAGGCAAACCTATGGTTTAAATATAACTCCACCGAAGATGAAAAAGAAACAAAAACCCAACACCATGATGCTGTAATGTACATGTCCACTGAAATTAAAACGGTTTGTAAATGCATTGAGATAGCATACAAACTTGACAGATATTCATAGCATCTGATTATAAGCATGCCAGATTTGTTATATTCCTGTCAAAATCTACCACTAAGCATTTGAAGGCGGCACATTTTGCAACCACAGAAATTAACACTTTTTCTTGAAAAACTTACCATGCAAAAAATAAAACACATGAATTACTATAATAAAAAGAGGAGTTCAGTTTGACACCAGTCAGCCATCTTGTTCCCATGCAGTCCAGATAATGTTTAGCAAGAGGGAGTCAAGTGGATATTTTTTTTCTGCTCAATAGGACTTTGTCCATGGGTACTGGAACAATTTTTATAATGGAACTGCTTAGAGCCATTGAACCAATCAGTAAACCTGGTACATAATAGAAACCACTTCAAGCTGAGGGTACAGGAGTTCTAGCACCTATGAGTTTGGCTTCAATGTAACATGCCGCTTCCTCTTATAAATGAAAGCAAGGTCAGGGGTTGGTAAAGCCAGGACAATGGGATGTGTTTGGAATGTGATTGTTTCAAGGGAGGGCTGTGATAGGAGGGACAGTCACACTGCAGAATGACCACAGGGGGGCAACAAGTACAGGGACAGTTACACTCCAGAATGACAGTCCAGTAGCTAGCAAGAATGCCTCCACTGCACCAACAGCTCTGGAGAGCTGCATAGCAGCCGCCAGCCAGGCAACACTGTCCCCTCCATCTCCAGCAAGCCCAGGGTAGCAGCCGGAGGCCAGGCAGCACAGCCTCCGCCATCCCAGGGTGGCCCAGGAGAGCAGCCACCAGCCAGGCTGAATGGCTCCTGCAGCCCCAGGAAGCAGCTGGTGGCTGAGCTACATGGCCCCTGCCATGCCAAGAAGCAGCCATCAGCCACCCCTGTCCTGAGTCCCCATTACCTCTCTTGAGCCCCCTCCCCCCCCCACATCTCCCAACCCTCTGCCCTGACTACGGTACTCCCCACCCCCTGCCATAAACCCCTCTTTACCCCAGCCCTGACTCCTGCACCCCCCCCATATCCCCCGCACTGAACCCCCCACATCTCCAAGTCGCTGTCCTAAATCTGCCCACGCCCAACCCCCTGCCCTAACTCCTGAAACCCCCACAACCCCAGCCCAATGCACTGATGGACCCAAGCAGCACTGGGTAAATCTTCTAATATAACATAAAAAGTAACGTGACCTGAGGACTATTCTTCCCTCAGAAACAGCCATTAATAGATGGGTATGTATGTGTGTGTGCACGCATAACATAAGAGAGCATTTCACACTAATTAATTCTAATGTTTATCTTCAGAATTTTTTTTCTGGAACATGCTTCAAGTTTTACTATCAAAGAAAAACTCTGCAAACAGATGGGTCTCGCATTTTGCTCTGACATGATCCAGAATCATCTTGATTTCCACCTCATGATCAGCATTCAATGCATGAAGACCCTCCATGTATTCCGATACCCATCCACTTGGTCTAGAAGGGCAGGACCTCTCTGATGTAATGCAGGATTGCTGTATCTTTTCCTAAATTGTGTTCTCTTTTTCATTGGCAGTTAATGTTGGCCAAGAATTAAATCCATAGGCTTACTTTAAAAGGAGAAATGTGTTCAGTATTTTCACACTAATTTGTTAAGGAAAGTGTTAAGTTTTAAGTTCTGGTTTTGGGAGGGAGAGGGGAAGGAGGAGAAAAACAGCACTGAACCATTTGTTTTGAATCTCTACTTCTCTCCTCCCATACACAACATTTGACTGTGCTTCAGTCTATATATATATAGCCAAGATTTAACAAAACTATCAGTGACTTTGAATGCCCAGAGACTCTTGAAAAGCACTTGATTTTTAGCTAATGCAGAGTGTTGGGTACCCAAACACTGAGACATACAACACAGTCATCTTGTAATCCTGGCCACGTTGTATGCGCTCTTTGTAGACATCCCAAGTTAAAAGAAAGCAGAAAAATACAAATAAATAAAAGAAGAAAACAAGTTAATCAGATTCTGATCATAGAGTTCATATAATTTTCTGACAATCTCTGGGATTTTCTCTCCCTTTTATTTTAATATTTAATTGAACATGTAATTTTAAAAATTAATTTAAATGACTTAGATGACTTAAACTCAATGCACACACTGACCCCTACTGGTCTGTTAGTCAGACATGGCAGAAAAGGTACAACACACTGCAGTTATTCTATATAACATGTAGCTAATTTCTAGAGACCGTTTCCACATAAAGATTTTATTTATGTATCTTATGGAATGTTGTCACTTATAAATAATGTGATTAAAGCAAGAATTATGCTGTAGAAAACATCACTCATTTTTATACTCAACCTTCTGAAAGACTAAACTAGACTAGATAATGAACATAACAATTATCTTACTTTTAGTTCCAGTACACCATATACCCAGTATTTACAGTTAAAATATCAAGCATGTTACCATATAGATCAGCCTTTCTTAAAATGTGTTCCACGGCACACCGGTGTGCCGTGAGGGAGTCAGAGGTGTGCCATGGAGATATGGTGACCATACATCCCTTTTTTTCCCGGGACAGTTGCGGATTTAAAGACACCCAGTGCTAGCGTGGTGTCGCAGCAATTCTCTGCCTCCACCCAGCACCTAAGTGGCTCCCTTGATGCTTTGCGCAGGCAGCCAGGGTCACTGCCGGTTGGCGCACAGTGTCCAGAGCTCCGAGCTCCCGTGCAGCATGCGCCGCTGTCCAGCAACCTTTCCCCCCCCGCCCCATGTGGCTCTTCCCTCCCGCTGTGGGACTGCCTCTGCCTTGCTCGGCCGCCAGCCCGGCCTCCTCCATCCACTGGAGGCCGCCACCGCTGCTGGAGTGGGAGGGGCACTGGTCAGGGGTCAAACCCCGCAAGCTGTTCCTGGGAGCTGCTGCCGGAGTCCTGGCAGGGAGTGCGCAGAGTCTGGCTGGAATGCTGCAGAGCAGGGTACGTTCGGGCTCTGCCGGTGCGCTCTGTGCACCACCCTTTCTCCCCCCGTCCCTTCCCACCTTCCTGGGGGAGCAGCAGTGCATGGACCCACTTGCACAGCCGTGCTCCGCAAGCCGGGTCTGGTGGGGTGGGGGGTTTCTCCCCTTCCACTCTCCCACGCTCCTCCTAACAGGAGCCAAAGCTGGTGCAGGGAATGGACTGCACTAAAATTAGCACTGCAGGTAGCCCAGCTCCAGGCCAGGCAAGTGGTCCTGCCCTGGAAGCAGCTGGGGCCAGAGCTGTGGGGACTTCTGGGGCCTGATCACAGACTCCAGCCCCGCAAACTGGAAGGCAAAAGGTGGGGGAGGGCATGGAGAGAACTAGAAGGAAGGAGGCTGGGGGAGGAAGGGGCTTGTGCTGAGGGGAGGGGGACAGGGCAGGAGAAAAAAGGGGAAGGCACCAAGGGACAGGGTGGAGGAGAGACAAATGCCAGGGGGCCAAGTAGAGACAATGAGGAAAAGGGCAGGAGGGGGGAAGGGAGGTGTCAGTGGGCGTGGGAGAGTGGAGGGAACAGTGTGATGCTGGGAGGGGGGAAGGGAGGGGCATTGGGGGCAAGAGGGAGGAAGGGGAGGGGCAAGGGGAGGTGATGGGAGAAGGGTTGAAAGGAGCGGTGGGCATGAGGAAGGAGGGGATGGAGTAAGTCATGTGTGAGGGCACAAAGGGGCATGAGAAGAACTGGGGCAGAAGGTGGTGAAGGGATGGGCATCAGCGAGAAAGAGGGCAAGGGGAGCAGGGGCAGTGAGGGAAGGAGAAGGCACCAGGAAGGTGCAGCGGTAAGGGAAGGTGCCGGTGCCAGGGGATTCTGGGGGTGAAGCAGAAGGGCAGACACCTGCAGGGGAGGGACCAGCACCAGAGGAGAGAGGCATGGCAGGTGTGTAGAGGGAGGTGTTAGGAGAGGAGATAAAGAGAGGTAGCTACACATGATCAGAGTGGGGCTACTGGAGGAGTGGGCACAGGGGGCAGAGAAGGGCTGGTGCAGGGGGGCAGGTCCCACAAGGGCTGAGAACAGTGAGAAGGGCAGGAGTCAGGACAGCAGAGGAGAGTGAGGGCTTGGGGGGCAGCAGGCGCCAGGGGAGCTGACTGAGTAAGCAGAGGAGACAGGGCAGCAAAGGGAAAGGGTAGAGGTTTATAAGATATTTATTAATAACTTGGGTGCCACAGTGGCACATCCAGACAAGCCATGTGAACTCAATACTAGTGCACAACACAACATCCATTCTGCTCATGGGAGGAAAATCTTAGAGGGAACACTTCCCCCAGCCTCCCCAACCCCTTGAGTTAATGTGATACAAATTGGGTTAACGCAACTGCAGGATAGTTGCATGAGGGGGGTTTGGTGGGGGCCAAACTCATCCCTATTGGTAGGAGGATGGTGGGAAAAGTTCTGGGGGGGGGGGGGGAGAGTCACACGACACCTTTTACTTCTGGTCATGTGCCATCTTGACCTCAAAAGTCAAGGGAATGGTTAACAGAGGTCAGGGGGTGTGGTTAATATGTCCCTAATTTTGGTTCAGAAAATATGGTCACCATACGCAGAGAGAACAGAGTTCAAATGGCTGCCCTTGAAGGGCAAGCCTCCCCGCCCACCCCCGGCAACAAAAAAATCCTTGGTGTTCCCCATAAAAAAATTATTGTTTGGTGTTCCTCGGTCCTAAAAAGTTTAAGAAAAACTGATATAGATCTTAAACTGATAACGACTAAACTTTCCTTAAAAATCACTTAATGGAAATATACATCATGTTAATTTAATAAAAGCCATTTTAGCTGCTTGTTATGTATTCATCCAATTAAATATAAACCATTACCACCACAGTCTATCCAGTGACTCATATTAGCTTTCTATTGTCCATGCTATGCAAATGTATTAGGTTGAGAATGTATATAAATAACATATCTACTTTAATTAAATATTTTGTCACACTTACTTCATAACCCATTATGCTCTCTTTAATTAATACTTAGCTTTAAAACTAGTAAAATTGATAGCTATAAACTCAGTCATTTCTAAAGTTTGAAGTTGTCAAGTGTTTGACCTTTGCTTTTAATGCAATATGCATTATTACACTCCATTAAACAACTCCTAAAATAAGTAATAGAGCTATTACAATAAAATGTTTCAAGAAATCATACAACCTAGACAGGAAAAAGAGCATGGCTGATTATTTAAAATACTAAACACTGTTTTTCATTACAAAACAATTCCCTATCCCATGGTTAATCCAAATAAAACAGAATTTTCTACCCAAGTCTTCTGAGGGTACTACTTCTACCATCTATCTTTCCTTACAAGCATGCATATGTATCATTTACAGCACATGTCTGAAGCAACGTTCCCTCTAAGGTTTTTCGTGAGCAGAATAATCTTTGTCATGCACGTCCGTCTCCGTCTCCCTCTCCCTCCCCTCCCCCCCCCCCGCCGATAGATCGATCGATAGAGTGTTAGCGCTAGCTGTGTAACAGGGCAGGAGTTAATGCATCTGCACGCTAAGTGGGGCTTATATATTTTAAGTTGTAATGGAAGAAAGCCCCACTTAGCATGCAGATGCATTAGCACCTGCCCCATCTTCTGCCCTGTTACACAGCTAGCTTCCCTGTCTTCTCCTCCACCCAACATTACTCCCCCTGCCAGCCCCACAGTCCCAACTCCTGGCAGCAGCTGCCCACCAGCCCCATGACCTCAAGGCCCCAACTCTCCGTAGCAGCAGCCGCCCAACAACCCCACGGCTCCAATCCCAGATGGCAGCCACCTCCCGACAGACCTTCAGCCCTGGCAGCAGCCAGAGCAGCTGCCTCCCGCCGCAGTCCCATCCCCCTTCCTTTCCCCCACCCCCACCCACCATCACATGGCCCTGGCTATGGGAGCTGCCATGCCACTCACTTTCCAGGTCCAGGAAGGTGAGTGCTGCTGTGAGGTTCTGAAAAGGAGGTGGGCAGGCTCAGAATTTTTTGTGAGCCATGCAGAAGGGAAGATGGAGGGAAACATGCCCCTCTATCCATAAACAGGGTTGCCAGATGGTTGAAACAAAAATACCGAACCCCCAACCCCCCAAAAAAACCACCGAGAAAAAATTCAGTTGAAGGAAAAAAGGGGGGGAACCAAAGTTGTTGAGCAAAAAAAAGGGGGGGGCACGCAGGGATAGGATCACTGCTAGGGGTTACCAGGGTAGTCATTTAAAAAACAAGAAAACAAAAAACCAGACACACTTCGGGGGGGGGGGGGAGGAGGAGGACTGGCCAGGAAGGGGGGGGGGGACTGGAAGCAGCTCATGGGGGAGGCAACAGGGCTGGCCGGGGGAGATGGGGGGGCCAACAGGAAGCAGGACTGCTCGTGGGGGGCAGAACGGGGCTGGCCGCAGGATATTGGGGGAAGGGGACCAGCTGAGAGGGGGGCAGGGCTGGCCAGGAGGAAGCGGGGGCGGGAAGGGTCAGGAGCCGCGGGGCTAGCCAGGGGAGATCAGGAAAAGGAATGGGCCGGCGGGAAGCCGAGCTGGTGGGGACTGGGGGCCGCAAGGCTGGCGGGGCTGGAGGAAGGGGGGGAGGGAAGCAGAGCTGGAGGGGGGGGGGGTGCAGCAGTGCTGGCCGGGGGAGATCAGGAAGAGGAACCGGACGGCGGGAAGCAGAGCTGGGGGGCGGTGCAGGGGGGCTGGCCGGGGAGATCAGGAGGAGAAGTGGGGGAGAACCGGCTGGCCGGGAAGGGGAGGGGGGGTGAGCAAATTGGCCGGCAGGAAGCGGGACTGACCCGGGCACTTGCAGATCCCGGGGTGCTGCCTGTCCTGCACAGGCTCCCGGCGATGCAGGAGCGAGGAAGAGGCTTCCCCTCGTCCTCATACTCAACCAACTGAGAGCTCCCAGCAGCAATCGCGGCCCCCCCCTCCCAGCTGGGACTCCCAGCCGCTTGCCCCGCCCACACCAGGCTTCCGTCCGGTGCGCAGACGGAAAAATCAGACGATACCGGACATTGCACATGTCTGGTATCTTCTGATTTTTTTTACCGGACAGAGTGCGCAAATACCAGACTGTCCGGTACAATACTGGACACCTGGCAACCCTATCCATAAATCTGAGGGTGAAATCCTGCCCCACTGAAGACAACAGGATTTTTGCCATTGACTTCAATGATCCCAAGTATATAGTAAGAGAAATAATGTTAAATCTCAACACTGAAAACCATTAGAAACTTTACTAACATAGTTTTGGTGAGAGAGAAGAATAAGAACTGAACAGCAAAAATCAGACTCAGACTTTTACCCCAGCTTTAAAAACTGTTCCTTTCTTCAAGAGATGGCTATAAACTAGCACAAGAGGGTTTTGGTTTGTGTTTCAGTCTCTGGTGGGAGATGTGCTTGCAGGGGTTTTAATACTAGTTTAGAATCAGACCGCCACCCCCTGCTAAATTCCTGAAAACGAAGTAGTATATAATAACAGTACATTGCTAGGGGACGGTGCCCCCGGCTTGGTAGGCTCACCAACCTCCCTCTCTGAGGGCAGATGACCCTGGCGCCCTCCCCGGCTCCACCTGACTGCCTAGGAGGGCCAGGCTGAGGCATGGCAGGCATGGCCTGCCCTGCCTTCCCCCCTTCCGCAGCTGCTGGGGGGTTGGGTTGGCCTGGCCCGAGGCTGGCCCAGCTCTCTCCCTCCAGCCGCCGGGGGGGGGAGGAAGGCGAGAGGGGCCTCCTTCGGGACCTTGTAGGCCCTGAGCTCTTTCCCACAGCCTTTACTGCCCCTGCTCTTGGGCCCCCTCCTCCCTCCCTATCCCCCCCCCATCCCACCCTAGCCAGTGGACTAAGGGAGGGAGGGAGGAGACTGGTTGGCTGAAGGAGGAGGGGCTGCGGGACGCAGAGTGACGTAATGCCATCACACTGATATCCTGCAGTAACATCTTTTTTATATAGAGAGATAATCTACAACTGCTGACATCTGCATTGTTTGCAAAGGTACACACTGCTTAAATTTAGTCTAACTGCAAATAGTGATCCACAAGCTGTCACTATGATACATGTTAGGCAACTTATAAATAATCTCACAAACATCAGTGATGCAACTACTCAATGTAAGGAATGCAGAATCTGGACCTCTAACCTTTACCAAAAAACTAACAGTAGCTGGACTTACATCCCACATTTTGACCACTAATCAGGCCAGTGAATAGGGTTGCCAGGTGTCTGGTATTTTTGCCTCCTGTTTGGCAACCCTATGGATACACTCAGCAACCGGGCCCAGCCCCTGCCCCTCCCCCCCCCCCCCCCCCCCCCCCAAGACGCCCTGCTTACCTGCTTCCGCAGGGAAGCTCCCTTCTGGCTCAACCAAGAAAACAAGATGGCCACCGGCAAAAAGCCTAAAGACCTGAGCAAGGGGAAGCAATGCCTTCCCTGGGTCTTAGTGCTCAACCGCTCCTCTTCCTATCCCTATCCCGACTCTGCATGCACTTAAAGGGGCAATGCTGTTTTAATTGTATTTATTTATTTTTTTGCTTAATAACTCTCGGGGTCTTTTTTTTTTTTTTGCTCAACAGAATGTTTTCCCCTTTTTGGGGGGGGAGGGGAGGGTGTTCGGTATTTTTGATTAAATCATCTGGCAACCCTACCTGTGAAGCATATTGCAAGTACAGATGGAAACAATTTTTTGTCAAGTGCAGCCATCCGAATAAGCCTCCCTCATGCCTTCAACAGCAGCTGAACATTTATAAAGATTTTATTTTAGGTATCATATTTAAATATTTAAAGTTACAACAAAGAAGAAAACAGAAAAACAGTGACATATTAGAAAACATTTAAGGCTTGTTGCAGGTTATCTGACATGATTTGTTAGGATAACAGTGAAACTTGTTATTGATTGCAGTCAAACCTTCAGAGTGTTAATGTCAACTCTTAAATGTAAATTTTTATACATCCAAAAAAGCTACAGTGAAAGAATGCTGAAGTTGCAAAGTCAGGTACTCAAAAGATAAGAAGTGTCAGAATTAGGGTAAAAATCCCATGAATTATTGGCCCATTCCTCAATGAAGAGGGAAAAACAATAACAGAAAATGTGGAAATGGCAGAGGTGCTTAATAACTTCTTTGTATTGGTTTTCACCAAGAAGTCTGGTGATGACTGGATACCTAAACTAGTGAATGCTGGGAAAAGAAGGTAGGATGAAAAGTTAGAATAGGAAAAGAATGAGTTAAAAATTACTCAGAAAAGTTAGATGTGCTACAAGAAGGAGGATGGAGAAAAATTATTCTCCTTAATGTCTGATGAGAGGACAAGAAGCAATAGGCTTAAATTGCAGCAAGAGAGCTTTAGGTTGGACAGGAAAAACTTTCTAATTGTCAGGGTGGTTAAGCACTAAGGATGTTAAATCATGTTTAATCAGATAATCAAGTAGTCGATAGAATTTCCATCAACTGCTCGATTAGTCAGTAAGGAGGGACACTGCAGAGCCTCAGCAGAGTTAGCTCCCGCCCAGCTCTTACTACATTTAAAAGGCAGAGCCATAGCTTACGCCTGGTCCCCCACTATGCCTCTGCCTCCACCTGCCCCTCATGGCGAAGGTGCTAGGGGAAAGCCGCTTTTAAGCTAGCACTCCCCAGCACCGGCTCCTGCTCCTCCCGCCCCTCCCCCCGCTTTCTGCCTCTGATAGAGACATCAAGGGGAGGGAGAAGTGACTAGTTGAGTAGTGACTCGACTACCCGATTAAGCTAGGCCGGAGGATGTGGAATCTCGAGAGGATGTGGAATCTCTATCACTGGAGATATTTAAGAGCAGGTTAGATAAACACCTGTCAGGGATGATCTAGATGGCGCTTAGTTCTGCTGTGAGGGCAGGAGACTGGACTTGATGAACTCTCAAGGTCCCTTCCAGTTCCAATATTCTGTGATTCTATGACTATAAGCCTCAATTTCCTAACACTTTCAGGAACGCTGAAATGAGCAATAGGCATCCTCACCCTGAAAGCTGGCATCTGCGGTAAAACTGTCCTATTTTCAAGGCTCTATCCCTTACCCATATTTTTGCTGTCAATAGAAGAAATTTTCACTTGAGGGAAGGCACTACTAGTCATACTACACAAAAAGTTTTACTAGATTCTAATAGTTTCCTAGCTCATTTTTTCATTGTAACAACAGGAACAGCTGAGGCAAATAGAATTAATATTATAGCCATGAGGAAGAAACACTGTTTCTCACAGATAGGTACTATGAACTGAGTACTGTGAAATGCTAAAAAGGGGGGAAATAAACTAGGCTACTTTAGGAGCTTTCAGGTCATAGGAAGCGTAGGAGAAATGAATACACAAAAATTAGTTATCCTTCTGTTATAAATAATTTCAATTATGAACCATGCTGGAAGAACAAATTATTTTATTTGTTTTAAAAAGATACAAAGGTGCTAAGGAAAAAAGACTAAGGAACTATGTTAACACCTCTAAACAAAGCAAAGTGAAATGCAATTGTATTTGACTGCAGAATCCCACTTGCCATCAAAATTCCTGTCTCTGCAAGAACACTGAGGCAGCTGGTAGTGAATATGGTAGAAGTGAGGGAAAGAGGTAAAAAGGGCTTCGTCACTGTCCATTCGTAAAGTCAGGACTCTGAGCCTATGAACATGCTCTTTGGGAGAACTTGTGATTTGAGAACCAGAATCTTCTTGTCAAAGGAATTCTAGATCTATTTCTCAACCAGGCACAAACACAGTCACTGTGTTTCCTTTCCTGCCCTTTGCTGAGTGCATTACAATCACTTAGTAGTGACCTAAGACATTACCTCATCTACCTTTTCTCTCTCATATCTTGGGATCAAGATGGCTATGACAACACTGCTTACAACCACTTATGGCACACCTATACTTGCCACACCAGAGATTAAAGTTCTGGTGCTCGATTTAGTGCGTTTGATTTAGACCCGTAAATCAAATGCTGAAGGCAGCTCCAGCCAGCACCTGTACTCCTGGCAGTCATGAGGAGTAAGGGAAGCTGATGGAAGCATTTGCTCCCGTTGGCCTCCCGTTGTGTGGACGCTGCCAAGCTCAGCTTAAGGTAAAAACTGACTCCAGCTACGTATTTTACATAGCTGGAGTTGTGTTCCTTAAGCCAACCTTCGGATCTAGCATAGACCTGGTCCCAGTGAGCTACAAATCTAGCACATGGTGTAGGAATATAACTGTGTCAGGGGACCTAGCATTGGTTGGGCAAGAACACAACAAGAGTTGCTGCCAAAGTCTTGAGCACAGATGTAGTTGTCTGTGCACTGGTTACCATTAGCTTTCCTCCCCTTTCTGAACTTTGACTGTAGGATTTGTGGCTTGGCACAAGTACAAGTGGGGAGCAGACTGGTAGAGTTGTTTCAAAACTGCCATGCTGCTGTCTCCACTATGTTCCTCAAAGAGAGGCAGGCCAGTGTCAAGCATTAAAATTATCTCAGTGCTACCCTGTTGCCCTTCACCCATTGAGCAGAAAAACTTGAGGCAGCTAAACCCTCTGTAGCAAGAGCAAGTGAAAAGCTGATGAAGACTGCTGGTGAAGTTCAAGCAATAGAGGAAATGATGCTAAGGAAATCTGCTCCAAGTACTGCTGTCAATTTCCAATCAAAATTCCTGAGGAAAAATAAAAACACTAATTTTCCAGGGAAAGGGAATCCATTTGCAAAAGGATCTCTTGCAGAAAGCAAAAGAGGAAGCAACCATTCTCCTACATGGAGCCAGAGAAACTGAAGAGACTATGCTTGGTTCTGAAAAGATTCCAAGAGGAGGAGCTTTCAGGTTTAAAAGAGGTGGGAGGAAAGGAACTCTCCACTCCATTTCACTAGGCCGAAAGTAATCCAGAAGCTATGAACTCCATCCAGAGGAGTGCAATCAATGCATGAGAATAACACTGTGCTCTAGCTTTTGGTCTGTTCCCTACTCTCTCCTTACTATTCAACTTTTGATGCCTGGCTGCCCTGCTTTCCTCTCAGAGGAGATCAGCCTGCCTCCTTATCTTCAGCTTTCCCTTGTCATCCAGTCAGACTCAAACTGAGGGCTGGAAATCCTGAGAACCCAACAGGAGGGGAAGAGACGGTGAGAGTGGCAGCAAGAGGAGGAGCAAGGAACCCAACTCAGTCTTTATGGGAAGCTGAGTGGGGAGAGTAGGGAATAGAACTACTGTGTGGCTGACCAAATAGGCTGCAGGAAAGGATAGGGTTGATGAGAAAGAGAATTAATGGAGCGGGGAAAGAAGAATTGTTGGTTGTTGAGGAGAGGACTGAGGAAGTTGTATGGGGATAAACACCGGATTAGAGAGACAGTGCAGTGGGATTCCCACTTTGGGTGTTTAAAACGTACATAAAATTTCTATATAAAAGTTTTATGCAACTTTTTTTTGTTTGACAACGTAGCCAGGTCCAACATACATATACACACACTTCCCCCCCATACACATATCAGGAGATCAAACAAGCTAAAATAATTAGTTCTTTGATGCTTCAGGTCTGTCTTCTACACTATGCAGCTTTTAGCAACAAGGCTTTGTCAACACATTGCTGTCGCTAAAAGTCAGCGTATATAAACACTGTTTGGTAGCACTTTTGTCAAAAAATCTTCCTCCCCCAGTGAGGGGGTTTCACTTTGTGGGCAGCAGAGTGCTCCTGCTGACAAAGCAGCATTCACACTTTTACTTGCATGGCAAAATTTTGTCATTCTTGGGGAAGTGGGGTTGAATACCCATGAATGACAAAAGCTTTGTCAATCAAGTGCAAGTATAGACATAGCTTTCTTGTTATTCTGTTTCTGATGAAACAGAAGTGGTATTAGTATACAAATTTATAAAGGAGATCTTCCAAGCTGTCTCTATTAAACCATCTTGTTAGTCTTTAAAGTGCTACATAGTTTTTCTTTTTGTTTCTCCAACCACTAATTGACAGTATAACATGGTGTTTTGGTTTAGTATTAGGGAATAAGGCAGAATTGGTTTCATTTAGGTATGTATCTCAATATACTTTAAATACATATCAAACTGTAACAACATGAATTTAGGAAAAGTATACTATCCCTCAAAAAAGAAATGGAAATGCAACAGAAACTAAAGAAGTTGAATTTTCCCTTTTTACTAAGCTGAACATAATCCATGAGCAAGGTTCCCTCTAAGTTGCATGGCAGCACAGCCCCGCAGCTACTTAATCAGCCCTGCCCAGACAGCGGCTCAGGGCTCCATGTACGGAGCTGCCTGACTGGGCGGGGGGGTGATTAATAAGCTGCAAGACCATGCTGCCGCACAGCTTAGAGGGAACCTTGCCCATGAGCTATGAACTTTGTCCAGAAACGCATGAAAACACACTGTGCTTTAGCTTTTGATGTGTTCCCTTTTCTCCCCTTACTATTCTGCTTCCCATGGCACCAAACCAGAGTATGTGTTATCACCCTTATCAGGTGATGGTTACTGATTATGATTAACCGGCGGGGACTGGAGCAGCCCCTCACCGGACACAGGCAGGGGGCTGCTTCAGCCAGGCCTGGCCTGCTGTGGGTGGGGGCACTCCAGCCTGGCTGGAGCAGCCCCCATCCTCTCTCAAAATTAAAGAGAAAACACTTTCTTTATCTTTTGCATTTATGTTACTGAGCACTAATGCAGATTCACAGAATAGTAGAACACTAGAACTGGAAGGGACCTCAAGAGGTCATCGAGTCCAGTCCCCTGCCCTCACGGTAGGACCAAGCACCGTCTAGATCATCCCCTGACTGCAATCCAAAATATTTCTTAGGGGTTTTATAATACAGCAAAGTATTCTAAATACATTCAGAGTAAAGACAGGAAAATCCAATCTAACTTTCACATTCACTTAAATAAGGCAAGCTGCTGAATCAGAGCAGAGGGAGAGGCAAGTAAGGAATTAACAAAGACTCATGCAAACTTGCTGCAGGGAAGCTCAGAGTTACTCCCCCTAGGGAAAAAAGTCAGAAGAAATGGTCTGTGTCTGAGCACTTTTAGCATGAATTCCACAGAGATACAATGAATATTAATAAAACATTTTTAAACCATCGGATTGAAATTAAAGAGCATGCCTGTACACCAAACTAATATACAACATGAAAACAGAAAAATGTTCTTTCCACAGGACTCAAACAATTGTATTTTGCGGTCCAAAGAAGTCCCTGTTAATCAACACTTGCATGTCCAAAACAACAGGAGTCAATGATCTGACAGTTTTTAGCAACAGATTACTGACACAGTTTTGAATGTTTCTTGGATGAAATCACTAACATTAGCACCTTTATGGTAATCGATTGGTGTCAGCAGAATTCTAGAGATCTATGCTGCAGGCTCTAACATCACGAAAGTAATCAATTAAAGCAGTCAGTTGAAAAAAAAATGATGCAAAGAGCAGAGTTGTCAATGGCAAAATAACATCATCTCAGTGGTTTCAAAAGATGAGCAGAAAACATGCCATTTACTTATTTAATTAAGTGGCTGAATTGTTTTAGTAAGTTATAAGATCCAATTTCTGGAAAAATTTCCATAATTATTATATCCAGAATCTATGAAGTGATTAATTCCATATAATTTCTGCACTACAGTAGATTCATAAATCCACAACTTTATGTGATGCAAATAAGGGGGTACTGCAGTATAAAAAGTTACCAGGCTTCCCCCCTTGCAGTACTAATTCGAGTTGTTGTCTTGCTAGTGAATATATGGCTCATTCAAGAAACCCAAAACCTTCAGGTTGCTAATAATTAACTTTAACTAAGATTTTTGCCTTACATTATGCACCAACATAAAAAATGTCATTCTTTGGAATTTTTTATATTCTACATTTAATACTTCAGAAGTTGTTCTGCTTGGGTGGCAAGAGACAATACCACTGGCTCATTTTTACATTTTGCAATTGAAGATGACACACCATTAACAGAAAAAGGGTTCTTCTTATTTATACATGAGCAAGACATAAGCAACAGAGTACTTGAAAATGCTCAGAAGAGTTATCAAAAGTATCCTAACAGTTTTTAATACCACCACCCAAAATAGCTTCTTTGTTTCTCCATACTCTTTTTGTTTGGCTATCACCAGCATGAGAGCCTCTACCATGTTACGTGCCACAGAAAGCTACCTGACACAATCTATAGTGCATTCTTTGCCTTCCACAAGCAAACCATCAGAATCTATTAAAATTACATCATGCTGATAGCACCAGAGACATGACAAATCACAGGCCAGAGTCAGATACCAAAGAATGTGTCTCAGGGCTTTAGGGCTAGCCCCATTTGCAAGCAAATGATATTGTGTGGAGCTGGCATGCTCAGTGCATGACAAACTGATGCAATTTCAGTACTGTCGGAGAAGCTGGGCGAGATTTCTCTGATGCTGGCTAGGGTTAGTTTACAGAATTGTGCAGAGTTCCCAGATTTGAATCACTTGGGGCCTGAAAGGGCTTCAGTTGACAAGCCACAAATAATTACACTACACTCTTTCCATTGTACTCTATTATTCTGCGCCTCTTATCTCTAGGCTTCAAACACTCATGAACAAGAAAGGTCACTTCTATTTTGACCACAACGCAACAAAACATTGTTCTTTTGCGATATGATAAATAAAACACTGCCTGCAGACTAAACATTTTTATCAGGTCCATTTTCCACTTTTATAAGCAAAAACAACTTAGGGAGCTTGCTAGAAGAGTTGAGGTTGGAAATAACCATGCAGGAAAGTTCATGAGCTCTTCACTTAAGGAAGCAATACAGTTATCTAGTTATTGTAAAAACTCATTTGAGCAACGGGCCATTAAGTTCTTAGCCTCTAAAAGATAACAGTTACACCTGTGATTACTTTTAGAAGGTTTTTTTCCCATCTTCAAATGAATGAGCTTTGACAATTCAGTGTGCAAGTATCAGAAAATAGTTCTGAATCTGCTGCATGTGTCTAATACCCATCTTAGACTCACGGTATTCTGCACCATCAAAGGCACTGTATATTTTATGAAGAACTGTAAAATATACTTCTCCAACCTTGAAGCAGTGGAGGAGAGTGTTTTGCTCTAGCATATTGATCATTACTTCATTTAAAAAAAATAGAAATAGAGATTACATTAAAAATATTTATCTGGATGAAAAAAGAAAGAAAACAAAGATAAAGATAAAGATAGATCTTGTAGATTTAACCATGTGACTAACTTACAGAGAATGAACTTATGGCTTTGAGCTACACATTAAACTCAAAGCTCCTATTCAAAATTTCTTCCTCTCCATCAAGAGATAAAAACTGCCTTTGTTTGGTTCTGAACATGCGGACAAGGGGGATCCAGTAGATATAGTATACTTAGATGTTCAGAAAGCCTTTGACAAGGTCCCTCACCAAAGGCTCTTGTGTAAATTACAAGGCCATGGGATAAGAGGGAAGGTCCTTTCTTGGATTAAGAACTGGTTAAAAGACAGGAAACAAAGGGTAGGAATAAATGGTAAATTTTCAGAATGGAGAGGGGTAACTAGTGGTGTCCCCCAAGGGTCGGTCCTAGGACCAATCCTGTTCAACTTATTCATAAATGATCTGGAGAAAGGGGTAAGCAGTGAGGTGGTAAAGTTTGCAGATGATACCAAACTGTTTAGGATAGTCAAGACAGAAGCAGACTGTGAGGGACTCCAAGAAGATCTCACCAAACTGAGTGACTGGGCAACAAAATGGCAAATGAAATTTAATGTGGATAAGTGTAAAGTAATGCACATCGGGAAAAATAACCCCAACTATACGTACAGTATGATGGGGGCTAATTTGGCTACGACAAATCAGGAAAGAGATCTTGGAGTTATCGTGGACAGTTCTCTGAAAACTTCCACGCAGTGTGCAGCAGCGGTCAAAAAGGCAAATAGGATGCTCAGAATTATTAAGAAAGGGATAGAAAATGAGACCCAGAATATCTTACTGCCCCTGTATAAAACTATGGTACGCCCACATCTTGAATACTGTGTACAGATGTGGTCTCCTCACCTCAAAAAAGATATTTTGGCCTTGGAAAGGGTTCAGAAAAGGGCAACTAAAATGATTAGGGGTTTGGAACGGGTCCCATATGAGGAGAGGTTAAAGCGACTGGGACTTTTCAGTTTAGAAAAGAGGAGATTGAGGGGGGATATGATAGAGATATATAAAATCATGAGTGGTGTGGAGAGGGCCGATAAAAAGAAGTTATTTATTAGTTCCCTAAATAGAAGAACTAGAGGACACCAAATGAAATTAATGGGTAGCAGGTTTAAAACTAATAAAAGAAAGTTCTTCTTCACACAGCGTGTAGTCAGCCTGTGGAACTCCTTGCCAGAGGAGGCTGTGAAGGCTAGGACTATAATAGAGTTTAAAGAGAAGCTAGATAATTTCATGGAGGTTAGGTCCATAAAAGGCTATTAGCCAGGGGATAAAATGGTGTCCTTGGCCTCTGTTTGTCAGAGGCTGGAGAGGGATGGCAGGAAACAAATCGCTTCATCATTGTCTTCGGTCCACCCTCTCTGGGGCACCTGGTGCTGGCCACTGTCGGCAGACAGGATACTGGGCTAGATGGACCTTTGGTCTGACCCAGTACGGCCATTCTTATGTTCTTATGTAACATATTTAAATCCTGCCCTTCAGAAAAGGGGCAATTCCTTTAAGAATTACTAATAAAAAACAGCTCAAAGTAGTAAATGTTTACCAATTTGTTACAACTTGGTGACAAATTATTATTTAATAAAAAGACCTGCCATAGCCATTTCTTGATAGCAGATAAAACAAAATTTAGAACATTATTGTTTAAATCAAGAACATTAACATTAAAATATCACAAAATAAATGGATAACAGAGATAAGGAAAATAATCTATGTAAAAAAACAAATTAACAATGATCCGAAGAATCCTCCATAGTCATGTTCCATAAACATATACCATCACAACCCAATACCAAGAAGGAAAAAATAGTTAAAAGGTCTTTAAGTGAAAGGATGAGTCTTAGTACTGTACTTATATTCCCCATCTGTCCAAATAATGTCAGCATGAAAACTGCCTTGTTTTCTAAAATAAACCAGCAACTATTAACCTGGAAATAGTCAGCTTTCTTTTACATTCACACATGCATCCTCAAGTAATTTTCTACAGCCCCTTGGAAGTTTGATACATACTATTTCCATAATAAACTCTCTCACCCCACCTTGCAATTGTTTGCCACTATGGGGAGAGGAAAGATGGCACACAAACAGAATAATGTGGATTTTGTAAATACATAAGAAAATGATCTAATTGTGATCATGAAAGCATTCTGAAATAATATCGTAATTCAGTGTTCTGAAATAAGAAATTTGCAACAACTTCCACTACGAAACTACTGTCTTGCTAAGTATTCCTCCCAAAATCTAAGTTCACAGTCCAGAGTTTACATAGGAATGATAAAATATTTTTAAGATTACTGATGATCAATGAAGAAAACAAGGATTAATTTAAAATAAACCAGAAATGTACATATAAACAAGCAACGATTATTGAAGTGTCAAATATTTTTATATTTTTAAAATTCTGTTTTTGTATCAATCGGATTAGATTTGTTTTTGTTAAAATGATATTTTTGACCTGACCATTTTTGTCTCTTGTCATTTAATCAGTGTACTGGGACTTTTGCCTCACTTTTCTGCCATTTTTTTAAAATTCTGCAGATGTGCCTAATTTCTGTAACCACTGTTGTGCAAGTGAAATGTGCACTGTAACATGGGTAAAATTTTCCTTGATGCTCATCTGCTTGCACGTAATTTGTCAAAACTGAATGATAGGACATCAGCAAAAAACAAAACAAAAAAAAACACCCCACACACATCACACAACCAACCACCCACAAACCTACCACCTAAGTAGTCATTTTAGTTTATCAATGTATGTTGTTTGAAGGGAGAGCATTTTGCTGGAAAAACATGGGCTTGCAGGAAGATTACTGAAAGTCTGAGTCATAGACATCAGTAATGTTTGAATAAAATGCTGAAAATTCACATAGAAGATCTGATAGAGACAAAGATTTGAGACCTCTTGAACTACTGAAGAATTGATCAAGAAAGAAGAGAGGGATATCATACCCCTTTTCTGTTTGATTCCACAGAGGTCCAGGCAATCTTCTACAGTGAGTATCAAGCATCTACACCTCTGCCATAGTCAAAGCAAAGCATTTTAGGCCAATGGCTCAAGCCACTTTGGAACAGAAAAAGGAATGACATTTCCCTAACATTCATATTTTCAAACACCATACATCAAAAAATTAAAATAACTGCTTAGTTTTTCTACTGCTTTGCAATTGCCACTGCTGCCTGGTGTAAAAACTAAACAAACATGGCACAGATATGAAGTTCTAGGCAGTTTTGCTTCTGTGGAATATGTATTTTTTAATTTGCTGATGTCATATCACTCAGATTTGATAAATTACCTGTAAACAGATGCAAATTTACTTTACTTTGGTCTTTAAGAGTTGAGTTTGTTTGCACCTTGTAAGCAACTGAAATATTTTTGGAAAACTGAATGACATTACAATATATCTGTTAATACATTAATCATAAATCGAAATTAAATTAGCATGTTCATTCTTCTTACCTCCTAAAAAGCAGAAAGAACCATAGGGTGGGTTCAAGAGTATCCAGGCTTGCTTTTTCCAGTTTCTGGAGAAACTCTTATTTCAGAAAAGGGGAAAAAAGTGTGGTTTGTGGGTTGGGATTTTTGGGGGGGGAGGGAAGGGGGTGCAAAGAAATACCTGAGAGATTTGTACAAGAGTAGGAATAAAGCCATTCAGCTGAAATTCATCTGATCTCATTTCATAAAAGCAGCTTCTCTGTAATCAATAAATACTCACTGCCATCCAATTGATTGTTTCACCACATAATCAAGATTTTTAATTTGTGCTTATGTACAAGATGACGAGGAAGTTTTAGATTTCATTATTCTCCAAACTGAATATACTGCAGCGTATGGATATTTTCTGTGCTGGCTTAAAAACTGAATCTATTTAAACAGTTAATCAATCACAGAATGAGACAAAACAACAACAAAAAAAGCCCAGAAAAATGAAATTCATTACTTTTTACAGTACAATTTTCATGCTACTTTGATGGGAGAAAAAAATCTTCTACAGTCAATTTCCATAGCATCTTCACCTCTGCCATTGTCAAAGCAAAGCAAGTTAGATCAGTCTAGTGATAGAGCGCTAACTACCACATGGAAAGTGATATTTACAAACATTAATCTTTGTGAACATTAAGTAATCTTCATAACATCCATGCTAAGGGAGGCAAGCATAAACCCCAGTGTAGCCAGGTTGGCTTCTCGGAGGGGTTCCTCCTCCTCCTCTGGGTCAGGGGGTGGCCACTCCGCCCCACTGCACTGGTCCTTTAAGCCGAGTCCCAAGTCACTAGTCCGCATTCAGCCTTCCTTCAGGTGAGGCAGCACACATGGGGAGTACAAAGCCGGGCCGTGGTTCAGGTTGGGTTAACACCCCAGTTAGTTCAGGTTCCCAACTCTGGCTCAGGGTGGGACAACAAATACACAGTTAGCAGTCCAAAGGACTCGGGCCTTGCTTCAGGCCCAGCAACACACAGAGTTAGTACAGAGGCCAGGCCCTGATTCAAGGCATGGCAGCAACAAACACAGTTAGTGGTAAGGAACGGCCAGGCCCTTGGTTTAGGGCATGGAAGCCACAAACGCAGTCCATCCGTGAGGGGTGGCCAGGGCCATGGTTCAGGGCGTGGCCACAAACAAAATCAGTTTATAGATGGGCCGGGCCCTGGTGCAGGGCGTGGCAACAACCACTCCAGGCAGTTTATAGCGCACATCCAGGCCCTCGTTCAGGTAGGGTTGCCAGGTGTCTGGTTTTCTACCCGACAGTCCGGTTTTTGGGCCCTCTGTCCGGTAAAAAAAATCCAGAAAATAACAGACATGTGCAATGTCCGGTATTTCCTGGTTTTCCGGCTGGGCGCCGGACGGAAGCCTGGCAGGGGCGGGGGGAGTGACTGAGAGGCGGGGCGTGATCGGCGCTGGGAGCCCTGGTTGCATGTGAGGAGGAGGGGGGGCAGCCTGGTCCATGCTCCTGCATGCTGGTCAAGCGCATGGTGGAGCCGCAGCCAGACTGACTCACGCGGGACGGGAGCGCCCTGAGATCTGCACAGCCCAGGTCAGTCCTGCTCCCCGCCGGCTGATTCGCTCCCCGCCCCCTCCTAGCCGGCCGGTTGGTTGATTCTCCCCGACTTCTCCTCCCAGTCTTCCCCAGCCAGTCCCTTCCACCCATCCTGCTGGCTGGTTCCTGCTCTGGATCTTCCCCGGCCAGCCCCGCTGCACCCCCCGCCAGCCCTGCTTCCGGCAGCCAGTTCTCCCCTCCTCCTCCCGAGCTCCCCCGGCCAACCCCGTTGCCCCCCCTCCCCCATTAGCTCTGTTTCCCGGCCTCCACCCCCCCTTCCCGGCCAGCACTGCTCCATTCCTGGCCGGTCCCTCTCCCCCCTCCCCCCATGAAGTGTGTCCGGTATTTTTTTTTTTTATGACTACCTGGTAATCCTAGCAGTGATCCTATCCCTGTGATTACCACAGAGATTTAAACTGAGAAGCAACTTTTCTCCCTGCCACTTGAGCCCCCCCTTGGCTCCCAACACCCCCAGCCTCCTTGACCCCATGCTTGACCTCCTTGACCCCATGCTTACCTGGTTCTGCAAGGTTGCCAGCACAAAATGGTCTTGGAGTCTTTTTTTTTTTGCTCAACAACTTTGGTTCCCCCCGCATTTTTTTTCCTTCAACAGAATTTTTTCCCAACTTTTTTGGGGGAAGGGGGGGGCACGTTCGGTATTTTTGTTTCAACCATCTGGCAATCCTACGTTCAGGGCGGGGCAGTAACACACAGTTATAAAGCGCGGCCAGGTCCTTGGTTCAGGGCGTGGCAGCACCAAATACCGGAAGTTTATAGACACGGCCAGGCCCTGGTTCAGGGCGTGGCAGTAACAAACGCAGTCAGTTTGTGAAGAGTGGCCCGGCCCTGGGTTCAGGGCATGGCAGCAAACAACCACAGCACATTTGGGGGCTCCTTGTTCGGGAGGGGTGCAGGATAATCGCCTGTGGTGGGGGTGAGGGAGAGACTGCCACCCGATAGGTGAGTGGCAGGGGGTGCGCAGGCCCAACCGCTCCACTGCGCCCCAGCCCAGGGCCCTAGGAGCAGCAGCGCAGGCTGCTTCAGGCTCAGCAGGAGCTCCAGCCCGAAACGCGCCAGCCTTGCAGCCTTTAACAGCCCCCACTAACTCCTGAGCCACTTCCCTTTTGCCCCTCAGCTGGTACCTGGGTTTCTGGCTGAGCAGTCAGGGAGTCCAGGGTGGTCTTGTACCACTGGGGTCCCGGCGGTCCGGTCCAGTCCTCCGCTGCTTGCAGGTCTGCGGGGCTCAGCCGGTCTCCTGGTGCAGGCGGCTAGCCCAGTCCTCAGGGTCAGGCTCCGTCGGGGTCTCGGGCCAAGCCTCTGGCCTTGGCGGCAGTAGCAACAGCTTCTCTGAGTTCCTGGGCATGGGCTGGGGCATGGAATCAGGCTGGCCCTCTGCGTCCCCTACAGGGTCCGATGTGGTCGGCGGCCTGGGCCAAGCCTCAGCCTCCCAGGCAAGGAGCAGGTCATCAGTCTCTGGCTCATAGAAGGTTGGAGGCCCGGGCCAAGCCTCAAGCCTAGCCTCCCAGGCCGAGAGCCCTGTGCAAGCCTCTGGTTCCTCTGCAGGCTCAGCCCTGACTGAGCCCACTGGCAGGGCTTTTATAGCCTTAGGCCCACCCCCTGACTTCCTGTCTGGTGTCTGGGCTGTGTCAGGCTCAGCCCAACATGGCAGCCAGAGGGGTTCATCCTCCTCCGGGTCAGTGGGCGGCCACTCGCCTGGCACACTCCACTCCAGAGAAGGAGGAGAGGCAGCAGGGTGCAGTGCTGCTGCTCTTCCTTCTCCCTCCCCTTGCTCCTGCTCCTGCACCAGCCGGGGCGCTCCCTGCTCCACCCAGCCACCACCTGAGGCCTCTGTGCTGCTGTACCTGCTCCCTCCCGGACACAGCCGCTTCTCACCACCACCGGCTACTGCTGCTGCTGCCTGAGGGGAGAGGGGGGGCCTGCCGGCTGCCCCCCCCTCCACTCCAGAGGAAGAGGACCCCACCAGCACCCACCACCCAGAGGCCTTCCCCCGCTGACTGCTGCCCGCCCACTGCCGCTGCTGCGCCCCGCCAAGGAGGAGAAGAGGAAAACCACCATCCAGAACTGTGGAGGGGGTTTGTTCATCAGACTGAGCTTTTTTTTTCCCACCTGCTCCAGGGGTGGTGGTGAACTGAGCCACTAAAAAGGGGGGCAGGGGAAGGGGCCCAGAGCCCTCCCCCCAAGTCCAACTGCCCCCCCCTTTCCTGCTGCCACCACCCCTAACGCCCCCTCCACCGCCCCTTACCACCTGGACTGTCTCTTATCCCCTTGGCGAGGTTTGCTGCCCCGCCTTCCATCTGGGACTCTGCTGCAGCGGTGGGCGAGGTCGAGCCCTCACAGCACTCGTGGGCGTGCTCCCTCCCCATCCCCTTGGACTTGGCCCCCCTCCCTCAGCTACATTTGGCTGGGGGGCCTCCCGCACCCCTGGTTACCCACCCTACCCCAGCAGCTTGTTCCTTTCCCCACTGTCTGCCCTCCCCTGCTAGCCTAGGTTGTTTCCCTCCCTCCCCAAAGTTACTTACCCACCACATTCACTCCCAAAGTTTGTTACCTGCCATGCCCCTGCCTCAGCTAGCCTAATTGTGTGTGTGCCCGGCCCCGCCCAGCTGCTGTTTTGCCCCCATTTTGCCCTTTCCCCCCCCAGCCGTCTGCTAGCCCTTGAGCACTGCCCAATCTGCCTTATCTCCCCCCGCCCCCGAGCGCTTGTGCCCCATCCCCCCCCCTTTTTAGTTAGTCCCCCTGTTCACTGCACTCCCCCAATGATCCCATAGTTTCCCCCTTTATACCCCAATGCAGCCGGAGGAGCCAGCCCCTGCCCTGCACCTATTGCCACGTTCCCTGTTTCACCCTGCCAGAGCCCTCCTCCTCTGTCCCCAGCCTTACAGGGAGGAGTAGTTGCTGGCCCCTCGGTTCCCCGTTTATATTCCCCCCTGGTAGGACCCTCCCTCCCCACAATCAGTCGGTGGGAAGCAGTGGTTGTCCCCCCCTTTTTTTCTCCCTCCCCCCAATTGCGTACCCCCTTCCCTCACGTGTCCCTCCTCCTGTAATAGCGCCCTCCTCCTCTGCCACAGCTTTACAGGGAGGAGAGGCTGCTAGCCCCCTCCCCTTCCTCAGTTGTTCTTCCCTGAAACCTGTACCCTTCCTCTCTCCCCCCCTTTCCCCTCACTGATGCCCTCCTCCCCTGCCTGTTGTCCGGTGGGGAGAAGCGGTTAATTCCTGACCCCCCCCCCGCCATCTGTGACCCCTTCCTCCCTCCCTTTATGATGGAGGAAACCTCTGCTCCTGTCGGTCCCACGGTGCCCCCATTGCCACCAGGCCCAAAGAATGCTGCGGCTGACCTCCCGACCCCAGCCCCAGCTCCACCGCTGCCACGGCCAATACTCCCTCAGGACTGGGAGCAGCCTTCACCTCGGCCAGAAAAAAAGGCCAGGGGGGGAAGAAGGGCAAAGGCGCGGCCCGGAAGGCTAAACCCTCCGTGGCCAAGGCTGCCCCGCCCACTGCGGCCCCACCATCTGCCGCAGCCCCTCCTTCCCCTGCTGTTCCCCCCACCGGCTCTGGGGGTGATCTACCAATGCCCCCCAGAGCGTACGCCCAGGTGGCTGCTGCCGCCCCCGCCACGTGCCGTGTCATCTGCCCCGACTGCCGCCTCCAGCTTCATCCCGGGTGGCCGGGGCCCGTTTCCCACCATAACCAGGAGGCATGGCATCCACTGCCTCCTGGTCGCTGCCTCGCCCCACATCGAAACCTACGTGCGGGCGTTGGCGAGGGTGGTGGGGGCCTCGGCCATGGTGGCGGCCTCCAAGATGTACGGCAAGGTGGTGTTCTTCCTTGCCTCGGAGGCTGCCGCCCAGGAGGCGGTGGAGAGGGGCCTGGCAGTAGGGGGCGTGCACATGCGCCTCGAACCGCTGGAGGACCTGGGCGTACGCGTGGTTCTTTCTTCCGTTCCGCCCTTCCTCCCCAATGCCGCCCTGCTGCCTTCTCTCTCCACGCTGGGGAAGCCGATTTCTGTTATCGGCCCTCTCCCGTTGGGCTGTAAGGACCCCGCCCTCCGCCACATCTTGTCATTCTGCCGGCAGGTGGAACTCCAAATGCCGCTGGCGGCACATGGCGGGGTGGCGCTCGAGGGGTCCTTTTTGGTACCCTACCAGGGGGCCCTCTACCGGGTCCATTACTCCACGGGAGAGGCCCGGTGCTTCCTCTGCCGGGCAACGGGGCACGTCCGGAGGGACTGCCCCTTGGCCCGGTCGGGGGAGGCGTCCGAGCCCCCCTGGTAGTCCGGCCTCCGCGGCTGCTCCTCCTCCAACCGACGGCTTTGCTCAGGAGCCGGAGGAGCCCCCTCTGGCACACCTGAGCGAGCAGGTGGGCCCCGCCTCCATTCCATCCGTCTCTGTGGGGCCCGAGGAGGAGAGTGTGGCGTGGTCGCTGCCGGGCAAGGGAGAGGGCTCCCCCCAGGTGGAGGTTTCCCTACCCTCCTCTCTCCCTCCCCTGTCTCAACGCCCCCCCCCCGAAAACCAACTGCACCCCCTGGCCTTGCCCCTGCTGACCAGCCTTCCACCTCAGAGGGCTGGACGCTCGTTGGGGGAAAGCGCAGAGCCCGCCGTTCACGAGCTCAATGTCCCCCCTCTGATGAGGAGGGCAGGAAGGCCCCCCTCTGCAAGATCCCGAGGGGGGCCAGCGCTGCTGAGAACGCCCCCGGCCGAGGATGCCGTGGCAGCGAGGAGTCCCCCCTGCGGAGCCCACTCCTGAGGAGGCCTCGGGTGGAGCTCCCCCGGCCCTAGTACCAGCTGAGCCCCCCACCGTCACTGCCAAGGTAAGTGTCACCTCGGCGGCCGGCGGGGAAGGCTCCGGGGCCAAGGGGATGGAATTGAGCTCCATTTTCGAGGAGATCGAGGCCCTGGGTCTGACCCCGCTCACCCAGGGGGATGACGGCCCTCCGCCAGCGGGCCTCGGTCTGGGCGGCGCCTCTGTGGCGCTGCACCTTCCTCTCCCTGACCCTGACCCTCACCCTATGCCCCAGGTGGTCGACCCCGTCCTCACATTCGGGGCACCCCTGGTGTGACCCAACAGCCCAGTCGACTCGAGCGCCAAGGTCGAAACCGTCGAGCCCTTAGGGGCAACGACCGGTGCAGAGCGGCCAGGTCTCAAGCCTGGGGACGCCCCTTCCCTTGCAAATGAGGCGGGGCGGCCATCTACCCGTCCCGCTCCTGTCCTCCCTGTCCCTGTTCGGGAGGCGCCGCAGCTAGGTGACCCAAACTCGGGGGATCTTCCCCCTGATCCTGCCCCAAATTCTGGTTCCCTTCCCTGCACCGATCCTCCCCTCACTTCTGTTCGCGCCCTCGGCCCTGACCCCACCCTCTATGAACTGATCTCCAGCCCCGAATCCTCCCCCGTCCCCAATTCCTCTTCTATCCCTATCGCTCCTCCTCTCTCTAACCCCACCCCCCGTCCAGCCTAGAGCCCACCCTCCCTCCCAACCCTGTCGTGATGTCCGTTCCCCCACCACCATCCCCCCATCCCCTCCCCACCCCCGTCCCTGATGTGAAACCCATCCCGCTCCCATCGTCCTCCCACACCACTATTGTTGCCACCCCCACGGGGCCCGTCTCATTTCCGTTAGCTGTGGGCGGCCCTCAGGGGGTGGTATTCGTATCGCCGGTCCCCAATCCCTTAGGGGCTGCCGTGTTCCCTCCACCGCCCCTTTCCTTGCCAGGGTTGGGGACGGGCAGCGCGGCGCCGTCGCTGTCAGTGCCATGCAGGGGATCGGATCCCTGCTTGCCCATCTCCACGGCCCGTGAACTCCACCTGGGGGCCCGGACGGAGGAGAACCCTAGTGCCCCTTCGGCGCTGAGGGTCGAGCTGCGCCAGTTCCTCATAGATAACTACAGGGCCAAGGGCAAGGTGCAGCTCGCCCTTCAGCGCTGAGGGGACTTTCATTCCATTCTTCAGGCCACCAGAGCCCTTTTGCAGGAGGGGAGAGGGACCAATAGGCAGGACGGCGCGGCCTACCACCGGACCCGCAGATTCCAAGACGCTCTCCTGATGTTCGGGTCGGAGAGCGCTTTACTGAGGGGCCTGCGGGGGGCCGCCGATTCACCTGCCCGTGAGGATCCAACCCAGCCCTCATCATGAAGTACACCACATTTGCGACATTAAATGCCCGGGGCTGTAGGCGCCGTGTGCTCGCCTTCCTTCAGGGGGGGGGGGGGGGTGGTACTCGGTGGTTTTCCTGCGGGAGACCCACACGACTCCAGCCGTCGAGGCTGGCTGGAGTGGGGGGACGGGGTGCATTTTAGCCACCTCGGCGCTCACTCGGGCAGGGTGGCCACCCTGTTCTCTGCTCTACAACCCGAGGTGCTGGGGACCGCCGAGGTTGTCCCGGGCCGCCTGCTGCACATCCGGGCCCGCATAGAGGGGCTGACGTTGAACTTGGTCAATGTCTACGCCCCGAACGCGGGCCCGGACCAGGTCACCTTTTATCGGCAGGCGGCCACCTTCCTCGGCACTCTGGATCCTCGCGAGTGTCTGGTCCTGGGCGGGGATTTCAACACCACCCTCGATGACCGGGACCGTGTAGGACTCGCGAACTGCCAGGCCGCAGCAGGCGTCCTCAGGGAGATCATGGACCACCACTCCCTGGTGGACGTCTGGCGAGACCACCACCCGGACGACAACACCACCTTCACCTACGTCCGGGTGGGGGACCACCGGTCGAGCCACTCCCGGTTGGATCACATTTACCTCTCCCGATTCCATCTGGCATGAGCCCACTCCTCCAGCATCCGGCCGGCCCCGTTCACGGACCACCATTTGGTGGCCGTGAAAGCCTCTCTGACTTCGGAGAGGCTGGGGCCGGCCTATTGGCACTTTAATAACAGCTTGCTGGAGGACGCGGGCTTCGTGGCGTCCTTCCGGGAGTTCTGGCTGGCCTGGCGGGGGCAGCGGCCCGCCTTTCCCTCGGCACGGCGATGGTGGGACGTGGGGAAGGTGCGCGCCCGGCTCTTCTGCCGCGACTACTCCCGGGGCGCCAGCCGGCGGAGGGATGCGGCGATAGAGCAGTTGGAACGGGAGGTCTTGAAGCTTGACAGGCGTCTGGCATCCGCCCCCGAGGATCCACTCCTCCGCGAGGCATACCGGGAGAGATGGGAGGAGCTCCGGGCCCTGGAAGATCGCAGGGCCCGGGGCGCCTTCGTTCGATCTCGCATCCAGCTCCTTCGGGAGATGGATCGCGGCTCCCGCTTCTTCTACGCCCTGGAGAAAAGGAGGGGGGCCAAAAAGCACGTCACCTGCCTTTTGGCGGAGGACGGCACCCCCCTCACGGATCCGGAGGAGATGCGTGGAAGGGCCAGGGCCTTCTACGCCAGTTTGTTCTCCCCGGATCCGACCGAAGCCGACGCCTGCAAGGTGCTCTGGACCGAGCTCCCGACGGTCAGTGCGGGCGACCGAGACCGGCTGGAGACGCCTCTCACTCTGGCCGAGTTCTCGGAAGCCCTCCATCTCATGCCCAACAATAAAACCCCGGGCATGGACGGGCTGACCGTGGAGTTCTACCGCGTGTTCTGGGACGTCCTCGGCCCAGACCTCATCATCATGTGGGCCGAGTCCTTGGAGAGCGGGGTCCTCCCTCTGTCGTGCAGGCGAGCCATGCTCGCCTTATTGCCGAAGAAGGGGGACCTCCGCGGCCTACGGAACTGGCATCCCGTCTCACTCCTCAGCACGGACTACAACGTCGTAGCAAAAGCCATCTTGCTGAGACTGCGGTCCGTGCTGGAGGACGTGATCCATCCCGACCAGACCTACACCGTCCCGGGCCATAGCATTTTTGATAACCTGTATTTGGTCCGGGATCTCTTGGAGCTCAGGTGTAGGGACGGCTTGTCGTTCGCCCTCCTGTCCCTGGACCAGGAGAAGGCATTCGACAGGATGGACCACAGGTATCTCCTGGGCACCCTGCAGGCCTTCGGCTTCAGGCCCCGTTTTGTGGGTTTTCTCCAAGTGCTGTATGCCCGCGTGGAGTGTTTGGTCAGGCTCAACTGGACCCTGACCGAGCCGGTCAACTTCAGGCGGGGGGTACGTCAGGGGTGTCCGCTGTCGGGCCAGCTGTATGCTCTGGCGATCGAGCCCTTCCTCCGTCGGAGGTTGACGGGGTTGGTGCTCCGAGAGCCGGAGCTGCGGCTGGTCCTGTTGGCGTACGCCGATGACGTGCTCCTCGTGGTCCAGGACCCAGGCGACCTGGCACGGGTGGAGGCCTGCCAAGCCATCTACTCGGCAGCCTCCTCCGCCCGGGTCAACTGGGTCAAGAGCTCTGGCCTGGTGGTCGGGGACGGGTGGCGGGCCGGCTCCCTCCCACCCTGCGCTTCAGGCCATCAGGTGGAGCACGGGTCCGCTGCTCTATCTGGGCGTTTATTTATCCGCCACGCATCCTTCTCCGCCAGAAAGCTGGCAAGGTTTGGAGGCCAGGGTGGGTGAGCGGTTGTGGAGATGGGCAGGACTGCTCCGGTGTCTCTCCCTTTGCAGGAGGGCACTGGTGCGAAATCAGCTGGTCCTGTCCATGCTCTGGCACCGGCTCAACACCCTGCGCCCGGCCCCGGAGGTCCTGGCCAAGCTCCAGAGGACAGCTTTGGAGTTCTTTTGGCCAGGACTGCACTGGGTCTCTGCAGGGGTCTTGTCTCTCCCCCTGGAGGAGGGGGGCCAGGGCCTGGTCTGTGTGCGCAGCCAGGTCCGGACCTTCTGCCTCCAGGCCCTGCAGAGACTCCTCTTTAGTGCAGGTAGTCCGCATGGAGCACTTTGGCGTGCGCCTTCCTCCGCTGCCTCCGAGGGCTCCGATATGACCGGCAGCTCTTTTTTATCCACTCGAGGGGTCTTCCGCGAGACCTCTCAGAGCTGCCGGAATTCTACCAGGACCTCCTCCAGACCTGGAAGCTGTTTTCAGTGACCAGGTCCGTTGTGGCTGCCGAGGGAGCAGACCTCCTCGCGGAGCCCCTGCTCCACAATCCAGCCTTGTGCGTGCAGGTGGCGGAGTCTCCCTCGGTGCGCCGGAGGCTGATCCTGGTAGAAACCGCCATGGTCAGAGACCTCCTGGACTACGACAGGGGGGACTGGGTGGATCGCCGAGCACTTGCTCGGCGCATGGGGCTCTCCACCCCCTGAACCCATCTGCGCCTATTCCAGGAGGTGAAGGCAGCTTTGCTGCGGCCCACTCTCGACTACCTGCAGCGGTCCGTGCGAGAGGGTACCCCCTGCCCCTCCCTTCCTGCAAACCCTCCGTCCCTTTTTATCGGGCCCCTGTTCCGCGGGCCCCTGTTCCGCAGGCCCCCCCAGCCTCCCCACCCTTGGACCCCCAGCCGGCTGCAAAACTTGCAGCTGGTTTGCTTTCGAACCGCGCCTAGAGAACATCTGTACACGCTCGTGCTCCCCACACTGCATTTCCCCACCCTCGTGTCCCGCCCTGATACCAAATGGCGGGACTACCTAAGACCTGTTGAGGGTGGGGAACCCCGATGGGCCAGCATATATTCTACCTTAATCCCGCGGCCCATCGGGGATATCAGTTGGCGGCTCCTTCATGGAGCCATGAGCACAGGCGTGTACCTGGCACGGTTCACCCCCATCCCGGACACCTGCCCTTTCTGTGGCATGAGGGAAAACCTACCTTGAATGCGCCAGGTTGCAGCCCCTATTCCGGCTCCTCCAGAACCTCTTACTGATGTTCTGGCTGTACTTCTCCGCACACCTTTTCCTTTATGCACACCCAATCCGTGGCCCCACAAAGTCGCGGGACATCCTCGTCAACCTCCCCCTGGCTTTGGCTAAAACCACCATTTACAATACCAGGGAGAGGATGCTAGATGAGGGGGTTCCCTGAGACTGTGGGGCCTATTTCCGTTCATCCCTAGCGTCACGTATCCGGGAAGAGCTCCTCTGGGCCGCGTCCACTGGTTCCATCGACAGCTTTGAGGAGCAGTGGGCGCTGTCCGGGGTTCTCTGCTCGGTGTCCCCATCCGGTTCTCTTGTTTTGACCCTGTGACCCGCACCCCCTGACCGTGTTTTTCATTATTTGTCCCAAGTATTTAGTTGAACCCCAGGTCCAATCGTCCCTCCTTCAAGGCTGGGGGTTTCAAATAGGCCCCACTACACCCAGCAACAGATGATCATGTTTTAAGAGTGATCTTTAGAAGCCTTATGCCAAGGAAATGGAGACTAAACACAACACTTTCGTGATTCTCTTCTAGAGGCCCTATCTTAAGTGGGACCAGCAGGCAGCACTGTAATACAAATAATAATATTAAAAAACATACAGGTTGAACCTCCCTAGTCCGGCAGTCTCTCGTCCGGCAACATCCGTATTCCAGCATGAGTTTAGTTAGCCAGATGTCCACTTGTCAACTTTCCCATAAACTTTGTTTACAGCCACCACTGCTGGCTCTCAGAGTTCTGTGCTGACATTCAGATCTAATTTACTCCCAAATGTCTTCTAAGAGCCCAGTAAGCAGTGGGAATGCTGCTAGACAATACTGACCTCCTGTGGTCCAGCAAATTCTCTGGTTCAGCACCAGTCAGGTCTCCAGGATGCCAGATTAGAGAGGTTTAACCTGTACAGCAGAGGCATGTATAAGATGGAGGCTGTTCCCCAGGGCTAGCCCACGGCAGGCCACCACTGCTTTATTTACCTATGCCTCCAGAGGTACAGGCACTTGCAAGTCTCTCCAGCCATGAATCACTGTTCCCAACCAATAGGAGCTGCACAAAACGGTGCAAACTGGGACACTACTTCCCGCAGCTCCCATTGTCCGGGAACAGTTATCCACAGCCAACAGGAGCTGCAAGCGCCTGTACTTGAGGCGGCACAGGTAAATACAGCAGTACTGGCCCGCCAGGGGCTAAAACTTGCAAACTGCCAGTTATTGCCCATCGCTGATTCACAGTGTGTCTGTGACACAGTTCTGGTGTCACTTCTCATTGAATATCTACTTCAAAGCAATGACTGTTGCATTAAGAGTCTTTTGCATTTACAAGTTTTGAATGGTTAAAATATATTGAAATAGGAAGGGAAATGCTCATTCCACCAGCAAATCAGGGAGCTCTGGAGGAATTATGTCTGCTTAAACCAGAAAGCCGGTACTCCCCTTTGATGTCAGCAGAGGAGGGATAGCTGTGTTATCTTTCCTCTAGTTTTCTTTTTTTAACTCCTGGAAACTGCAATCAAGTATCAAATCTCTCTATCCCATGGTTTTTATAAGGAAATATGTCTCATTCACAATCTGTGAAATCTTAGTAGCACAACTTTCAGATGATATGTAAACAAAAATAAGCATGCAAACTTTTTAAAAATTAGTTTTAGCACAAATCACCAGATGAAAGATGTCTAAAAATAAAGAAAGTTTTATTGACATTAAAGGAAATGAAAGGGCTCCCAGCACTGTATCTTTAGTAATTATCTCAGAAATCAAACCCCAACCACCCAACACAGAAATTAAAATCAAACAACACAAGTAAACTTTAAAATGCTGAATGATACTAAGCCAAAATCCAAAACCCAGGGCATACTACTATAAAAATTCAAAGTTCAATTAACATCACCTGTTCTCAGGGCTAATAAAGCTTAGGTGGCAAGCAGAACAGATTTTTTTATTTGGGGAACATGTTAACTTCCCTGGGCATTCATTAATGGATCTCAAAGTTACCATATTATTACAAGCTAATTTCAAAAACCAGCCTGAAAGGGAAGCTGAAGAACTTAATTTCTTTTACAAGTTTGATACTTTAAATAGAGGTTTAAACAAAGACCTTAACTGGATTACCTACATTTCACATCCTAATGACATAAAAAGCCAAGCACGAGGTACTTAAGAGTACTTAGAACCCACTCTATCAGCTTTATTTAGCATGGACACTCTGACAATTTTTTCCCATTTTTTTCCTTCTCTATCCCCTGTGTTTCTCTGCTATTTATTTTGCAACCTGAACCCCTTAACTCCATCTGAAGAAGTGGGTTGTGCCCACAAAAGCTCATGATACCACCTACATTTTTTGTTAGTCTCTAAGGTGCTGCAGGACTATTCGTTGATTTGTAAGATTTTTTTATGTCTGTCAATTTTTTTTAAACAATAGATAATTTGTTTCTTTTTGGTTGTATTTGTATGGGTTTGTCTATTCTTAAAACACTGCAGCGCTCAGTGTAGACACTAACTAAGCCTATTAAATTGGTTCTACCATCAGCATAGGTAAATCCACCTCCCTGAGACACAGGAGCTAGGTCAACAGAAGAATTCTTCAATTGACCTAGCACAGTCTACATTGAGGGTTAGGTCAGTTTAACTATCCTATTCAGGGGTGTATGAATTTTTGAAACCCCTGAGCAACACAGTTAAGTAGGCTTAATAGTTTAGTGTAGATCAGACCTAAGTCTGGTATTTTCTCAGTTCTTCTTGACAAGTAAACACCTTAATTGCCTATTTACTATCATCTGTGCTGGAGAAGACCAGTCATTTTACTCTTGTACTTCTACTTGATGCTGTCTGGATACAATATGCTGGAACATGTGTCTCAGTCTAAACACATTCTGCCAGAATAGTTTTGTTGATGGCACTATGCCAACAGTACTTTTCTCAGTTCAAACTACAAATATAGACAAAGCCTACATTACAGCATGACTTGACTTAATGTATTTTTGCTGCCATTCACATTGAATAGCTTGATTGTTTAATTCTCTGAGCGCATAATTTTTTCTCCAAAATACCAACTCAGTTATTTCTGAAGAATATTCATAAGGTTTTACAATTAACAATTGTGATTGATTGTCAGAACATCTGGAATTCAGTGCCTTCCTAACAGTGACTTTGCATAGATGCTAGAACTAAGGGTGTGACCCTGTATTAGTTTCCATTCTATTCAAGGTTTACAGTTTGGTTCAATTGCTCTCAACATCCCCACTATAAAAACTGTTCCAGCATGATACGGTTAGTCATAATCTGCTTGTGTATACCTGTTCTGATATCTCTGAGAATTCATAGTGGTTTCTTAAATTCAAATGGGTCAACCTCCCAGCTTTTTTACTAGAATTTTGTGATATTGCATCAGCTCATTTGTTGATGCGTTTGAGAAGCGATCATAGAGATTCCAGTGGACTAGTATCTATAATGGAGCACTCATTCCAGGTCAGAAAAAAATCTCTCTAGTTCTTAATCTGACTGTTATGTATACAGAGATAAGATTTTCAAACAGGCTTTGTATTGTTTTTGCTTTCCTTTTCCAATATGCAGGGATAGGGTCTTTTGTTAATCTTCCATGGCATTCTTTAAGATTCCTTGCCCAAATTAAAATGTCATCTATTCTACCTTTAAAGGACTAGCTAATCCCTTATGGCCTTAAAATCTATGAACAAACATTATGGAAAACTGACTATGCAAAAGAAACCCTTTAACTAGCTATACCTAAACTGTTGCCAAATACCCAAAGTAAAAAAAAAAAAAAAAAAAAAAAGGAGAGGAGGAAAGAGAGAAAATATTTTTGTATAAGTACATGCATATTTTCGGTAACCTCTTTCAATTATAGTCATCTTTGGTATAAACTGTCTCAGTCTGACATATTTATATTATCCCTAGAAATTAAACAATTGGGTCACATAAGTAGATTTTCTGGCGTTACATTACCTTTGACATTGATGTGTCAAATCCTGTTTATCTTCTTCCTCTTCCCATGCAAAAATATCATGTATCTACAGTGCTGCTGTGACTGCCAGATGAAAAAACTGTACTCTATGACATTTAGATGCTGTCTTTGCAGCTGTGACTATGAGAAAAAATGTCAAATTGCTGTTCAAGATGGACTCCATATTTCTGTCGTTTCTTTGAAAATCCAATGGAATTGGAGCAAGCAACCGCTTTATCACCAATTCACTATAACTTGTAACACTATATCATATTTAGGGAGCTCTCAGAAGATACGTACTGGGACTTCTCCCCTACCAACCTATTAATTTCATAAACATGCAAGTCAGTCTCAGGCAGATAAGGTTTATAGCATATCTTGTTCACACAGCCCAAAGGCTTAATATAAGTCTTAGAACACTACTTTTACATAAACTAATTAGTATAAACATTCCCACAGAAATCAAAGGATGTTACTTACCTTGTGCAGTAACTGAGGTTCTTCAAGATGTGCCCGCCCCTTCTCCCCCTTCCCCATGGGTGCTCCATTTTAGGGATGTTAGATATCGTGTAATTTTATAAAATAAAATTTCACATAAAATTTTATTGGTTACACGACTATTCAATAGTCCCCAGGTGTCTGGGGAGCTCCCTGCCATTCTGCACTGCAGCCTCTCTACCAGCTCCCCTTGCAGACTGGCTAATTGCTGCTCTGCACTGCTGCCTCTGATACAGAGGTAGCAGCATGAAATGGCAGCAGCCCCTGTCCGGGGTGGGGTGGGGTGGGGTGGGGTGAGCTCCCTGCAGACAGAGGCTGCTTCGCAGCAGCCTCCTTTGCTCCCCCCTACCATAGCACCATGGAGCTGGTCATGGGGGGGAAAACTGGCTTTTAAGCTAGCTCCCTCCAGTGCCGGCTCCTGCCTGCCTCCTCCTCTGCTTTTGTAGGAAGCAGCAAGTAGGGGGGCAGGCAGGTCTGTGGGAGCGGTACATGTGGGGAACAGGCTCCAGCCTGCCAACTCACTCTCTGCACTGCTACCTCTCTATCAGAGGCTGAAGCGCAGGTGGGGTGGCAAATGGATCCAGTGCTCATGGTGAAGCCTGCTTAAAGCCAGCTTCCCATGGATACTGGTTTCCACTTCCCCCACCCCCTTGTTGCCTCTAATACAGAGGTAGCAAAGGGGAGGGGGAGTGCATGCAGTCAATAGGATTAACTGGTAAGCCTGGGCTTATCGGATAATTGTTTACTCAACTATGCAAAGGGGAGGAGAGAGTGTAGCAGAGTACCCACAGGGACACAAATCTTAAAGACTTTCTGTTAAAGTACAAAGTGAGCAACTTCCTCTTCTTTAAGGGGTGCCTGGGGGTGTACCACTTTAGATGACTTCAGAACAGTGACCTCTGAGGGAAGGAAAGGGCTGTGAAATTGAAGTTGTAGCCAACAACAATACCATGTGACTAAACAGAGGATCAGAAGATGAATGTTTTTGCAACACACAGTGCTGTGTAAATGTGTGTGGTGAGGCTCAGGTTGCAGGGCTACAAATTTCTGCCATGGGTATATTGTTCAGGAATGCTATGGAGGCTGATAGGCTCCTGGTAGAATGTGTACAGAGGAGGCTGTAGTTCATGCTGGGAATAACAAAGTTTGATACAGTCTGCTATCTATTTGGATAATCATGGCATTGCCTTTTGATTGTTGGGGTGACGGAAATGAGGAGTTTTGGAGATTTGCAAAAAGATTTTGTTCTATGGATGTAAAATGCTATAACCCTGTGGATATCTAAGAAGCGTAGTCAAGACTGTCGTCTGTCCATATGTGATTTAGGAAAGAACATTGGCAAGGTTATAGGTCTGTTAAAATGAAAGGATGAGAGAACCTGAGAAAAAAATCTTAGGCTGTGGCCTGAGAAATCCTTTGTTACTGAAAAAGACGACTGTTTAAGGTGGGTCTGCCATGACAGCTGCTAGTTTCCCTGCTTTCCTAACAGATGTAATGGACACTAAAAATGCAAACTTCATAGACAGGTGCAAGAGCAATATTGCAGCTATGGGCTTGAAAAGGGGCCTGGTGAGGGTGTGGACTAAGTTGAGGTCCCATGGTGGGATACAGTTACTAACTTCTGGATAGAAGTTGGAGAGACCCTTTAGGAAGTGGTGGACAGGCTGTCACACATGGCAAAGGTAAGAATACCATGTTTTTGTTGCATCCATATGGGGGCGATTAGGATCCGTTTGAATCTGTTTTGCTTTATCGTGGTGGAGGAACACGGAGGGGGAAGGCATTCCACTTGATGAGGAAGGCATGACCCAGTGGACTGGATGTGTACCACACATAGCTTTTGAAGTGGAAATGCAGATGTTAAAGGCAAGAGAAACAGGTTTGTAATGCGCCAACTAGTTAATGTCTTTGTTCAAGCCAAGGCTAACTTTGTCAAATCTGTAGATGAATTCCACTACTGCAGGTGATAGTGAGGGTTGGAGGGCTCTGTGGAAATGGCATGCCACTGCAGATGTTGTCTGGGTTGGTCCCTGTGAAAGCAGACTGAATTATATTGTAAAAGTAGAATGAATTAAAGAAATGTTGTTTGTTTCTCTAGCAGGAAGAGAGATGTTAAGGTAAAGTTGTTTGTGTGTAAGCAGGAAGAAGGATGTTAAGGCAGAGGACAATGGTTCCACTTAAGGGTGATAGTGGGACATTAACAGGAGACTGGTAAGAGTTGATAAGGAAATGAGATACTTGACTGACTCCAGGTAACTTTGTCAATTCGCGCCCTTTTTCAATCCTTTGTCTGCTCTACTCTTTTATCTGTATAAATAAGGTGACTTGGGTTTGTCTACGGGTCTCACTTTTCTGGTTGCATTAGCGAAGCACTTTGCTAATAAAACAGAGTGGTCTACAAAAATCATGAGTCCTGAGTCTAACATTGACATCCCCATAGCAGGGAATCCTTGAATGTATTGGACATGATTAGGAGTTTCTGTTGTGCCTGTCTGGAACATAATTTGTCCATTACTAGGTTCGAAGGCACAGAATGTGTAGGCTTGCATGTTAGACAACAAAAGTCATGTCAGCCATGTGGCCTAGAAGATGCAGGCCAGTTCTGGCAGACACCTGAGGACTGTTCCACACTGTTGAAATTGAGGCAGTGAGAGTTAGAATGCGTTTTGTGGGAAGGGAGGCAGTTGCTTTGATGGAGCTGAGGTCCGCTCCAATGAATTCCAGGCATTGGACAGGTGTTCAGGTGGACTTTTGTAAGTTTATTTGAAGTCCTAAGGAAGTAAAGAGTGTATCGTACATTGGGTGGAGTCTATGTCTATCTGCAGTGTTGGTGCTTTCCGTAGGCAGTCATCCAAGCATGGCAATATCATTATTCCCTCTCTTCATAGGTAGGCTGCTACTATGGCAAATACCTTGGAAAATACTTGCAGTGAAGTGGAAGACCAAAGTGTAGAACTTTGTACAGAAAGTGGTCCTGTGCTATTGTAAACTGCAAAAATTTCCAAAGTGAGGGATAGATAAATATGTATCTTGAAGGTCCAGACTAGAGATAATGAAGTCAATTCAGTCAGGGAGGATGAGGCCCACTTCTAGCAGCTGATATGGAGGTGTGAACACCAAGAGAGGAGAAACTGCTTTTGCTGAGCTACAGTTCATCTGCAAATTTGACACCATCAGCTTAGGATTAAACAAAGACTGTGAATGGCTAGCCAACTACAAAAGCAGTTTCTCCTCTCTTGGTGTTCACACCTCCACATCAGCTGCTAGAAGTGGGCCTCATCCTCCCTGACTGAATTGACCTCGTTATCTCTAGCCTTACTCTTGATTGGTACTCTTTTCTTATGCCTGTATATTTATACCTGCCTCTGGAATTCTACTACATGCATCAGACAAAGTGGGTCTTTGCCCACGAAAGCTTATGCTCCAATAAATCTGTTAGTCTATAAGGTGCCACAGGACTCCTCATTGCTTTTGCAGATACACACTAACACAGCTACCCCTCTGATACAATCTACAGCATACATTGTACCCACACTTCCAAAAATGTTACAGTAAATCTCAGCCATAATTAACTCAATAATTTTACAGGCAATATAAAGGATACAAGCATCTTTTAAAATCACCACTGTATCTGAAGGCATTATATTTTTCTATTGGTCTTATTTCCACAAAATCTGTTACTTAAAATAATTTGGGGAATAGTGTTTTTAAAAGTTAATTAAAAAACAGTGTAAGGAAACATGTCAATCTAGCATGACCTTACTGCTCTATAAGATATTTAAATGGATGTCATCTTGACTTGCAACATACCAGTGTAAAAATTTTTGGTCAATATAAATCAAATGTACACTAATTTATTCAGCTGGTTTCCCAGTATCTGAATCAACATTAGAAATCTAACTAGTATTTGTTATTCTGTTATTGACAAAGGAAGCATATTTAAATGATAACAAGTACTCATGGGTGTCATTTTGAAGTTAAATTGTTCCCTAAGGATATCCCCAGTAAACATCTACATTTAAAGGTCATTCACTGCCAAATTATGAACAACTGTTGCATTTATTAACAAAGGTTCAATAGTTTGGAAGCTGCAGTCATCAATTCAAACTGACAATGAAGTTTAATTGTTGCCTTGTATTAAATGAGGAACACAGACATTTTCATATTTTTTTTTCACCGCCTGGGATGTATTTTTAATTCAAAGATGTATAATGGAAGAACAATCCCCTGACAAAATTGGGACAAAGCCATTGTTTAATTATAATTTTTGGAGAATTGTTTAGAAGATACATCAGAGAGAACAGGCTATATGTTTCAAGAGCTAAATTTCATTTTCCTTTCCCAATCTCCTTACTTCCCCTGCATCAAGCTTTTTGTCATCATTCCTGCAAGCTCTTCTTTAACCCCTCCAAGTTTCCTCTCTCAGACTCGGAAAGAGTGAAAAAGGAGAGGGAGTTTTTGGCTTCTTTGGTGATTTAGTTCTGTCTCTGCCCTTCATGTTTCTGTAGCCAACTGGCACCACACAGATCATTGCCTACATCTTCTTTCAAATGCTGACAGATTAAGAGAACAGTAGCAAAGAAAACAGAGGGAAACACTGAGCAATAGTTGCTGGACAGGGAGACAAAGCAACCTTGAAGAAACAGAGTTCACACAGCTAGGGTCAATAGATCTCCCTACCCTTCTCCTTTCCAATCCATGAGAAACTGTGGAGGGGTTATGAAAAAAAAAGAGACCAGGGTTATTTGCCACAAATTCCAAGAGACAACCCACCCTCTCAAAGAAAGGGAATTGAGGGGGAAGGGAAAGAGTGCAGTTTGTGGTGTGCTCTATCTTCTGAGCCATGTGGAGCTGTCAAAGGTTGGGTCTTATCACTCTCCATTAGCATCTTGTCTAATGCCATCAAAACCGTCATCACACCCACATTCCTCAAAAATCCTTCTAGTTTCCCCACAGCAGTTAGTAATCTGCCCTTTGTTATTTACCATTAACCATCCCCAAAGAACCTCCTCAAAAAGTTTTAGTCTGCCTTCCATGCCACACTAACTTCATGGTACTCTTACCAGTTTTCCTTTTGTATGATCCTCATTATTGCCATCTTCTTCTCCTTGACCCTGGCCTTGAAGGTAACACTTCTGATCACATCTTTCTCAACTGCCTGACACCGTTCACTGGAGTTATAAACATCCTAATCTCTTCATCTGGCTCTTACCAACCCAAAACTTTTTGTTTGCAGGGAAGGGGAAAGACTGGCAATGAGTAAATTTCACCATTATTTTTTGTATCTTAGATTTCTATTAAAAAATTAACAAAGAAAAATACTTAAGATTGGCAACACAACAGAAATAAAAAATAGCAATAGAACTTCTAGCACCTCTTCCACTTTCACACTAATGCATGCAGTACATCCAGATCAGCCTGATAGCAGTGTCAGGGAAATATTAATTTTGTCGTAATCTAGGCTGCCATCCAATCTCCCTGAATACCTCCTTTCTGAACTTAACCATGGTTGTGATACCCAAATCTCTAGCCCTCTTCACTATTTTAGCCCATTTTTCATTTTCAGCTTGCTTCAGCTTCATCAGCTCCTGACCCAGTCTCCTATTCATCTGATGAAATGGGTTCTGCCCACAAAAACTCATGATTCTATATATTTTGGTTAGTCTCTAAGGTGCCACAGAACTACTCATTGTTTTTATAGTTACAAGCTAACATGGCTACCCCTCTGAGATGTTTCTGACCCTACCGTAACTTTGTTTCAACTCAGCATACTTAAATATCTTATAATTGGTAAAAAGGCATTTCACACCAAATTTCAGCATTACCATCCTCCTCATACCCCAGATTTCATATTGGCCCTTTTTATAATGTACAGATTCAATGTGACCCTTAATTCACATGTAAAAATCATAGAACCATCGGGTTATATGGGACCACAAACGTCATCTACTCTAACCTACGGCCAATATGCAGAATTTGTTGTGCCGAACCATCCGACATAGATGCCTATCTGGTAGGGATGTGCAATCCTGGTTAATCAGTTAACCATTTAACCGGTTAACCTGTTAACTGACTAATGCTGGATCCCAGGCTGAGGTTTGGGCTGCTGCTGGCTCCCAGTTCCCAGTCCCTATTGGAACAGCCCTTGCCTGTGGTGGGCCTGGGATCCCCATGGACAGAGGCTGCTTTGGACACAGGAGCAGCCCCTGCCCGCAGTGTACTTGGATTCCACATGAACAGAGGCTGCCCCTTTGTAGCAAGAAAACACAACTTTTCTCCATCTTTTTTGGCAGTCTCAAGTATTTGAAGAACACTGTCATGCCTTCCCCAATCTTTTTTCCAAGCTCAGCATACTAGTTCCTTCAGCCTTTGCTCCTATGGGTTGCATTTCATCTCTTTAATCATCTGTGTCACACACCTGGAGATCCATTCCAGTCTCTCGACTAAGAATGGTATCATGAGCTTTCGTGGGTACACAAAAGCTCATGATACCATCGACATGTTTTGTTAGTCTTTAAGATGCTGCTAGACTATTCATTGTTTTTTAAGTTTTTCCAGTAACAGACTAACTTGGCTACCCCTCTGAAGCTTTTGGACGAAGGATGTTAAGAAGTGGGTAATTGGCTAATCGTATAGTCAATACAATTTGTATCAACTACATGATTAATCGATAAGGGGAGGCACTCTGTCCCAGTTCATGCCAGGTCCAAGAGCTACCGTGCTGTGGTTCTGCAGTTTAAGTGTACTAGGAGCCAGGCGCACAGGCAGCTCAGCTCCAACTACATTGAAATGGCAGAGCTGCAGCAGGGGTCACTCCCGGGGCCGGTGCAAGCCAGGACTGAGCAAGCAGTCCGGGGTCACGCCGGATCTGGGACCGCTGTGGCTCTGCCTCCCCTGCCGCCTCCAGCGCATTTTCGTCTTCTAAAAATGTTTCTAAATTAATAAAAGTGTATGCAAATTCTTTAGTATTATATCATTGTTACTTGAAACCAAATCTGATTTTCAAGTGAGCTCTAAAAAACTAGGGCCAAACCAAGGCAACTCAGATCTCTAGGCCCATTATATATCCTACCACTGTATTTTGGTTAAATTCTCCTCTGCCTCCTATATACAGCATAGGGGCGCTCTGTCCTTGGAAGGATGAGGGAGAGAATTGGGATTTTCTATTTCCCATGAGATAGGCCAGTACTTACACCAGTAGGCAAAGTGTGTCTGCTTGGGTAGATGTACAAGGCCTGTTGCATTTTTCCCCTCCTGCTACACATGGAGATCTCTTTTGGAATTGTTTTGGCAGAACCCTGCACTGCTAGAACAGTAGGTCCTGAAGTTACCAGCACATTGAGGTCAATAAGGCAGGTCACGCCTTTCTCAGAATGATTGCTCCCTGAAGCTGGGATCCACTACCCAAAGTGTAATAAAGAATGATTACACATCAGAAACAACTTTGTTGTCAGAAGGAATTTGACTCTGAGACCTTAAAATATCAAGTTATAATTTACTGGCTTTGAAACATTTGTGGTTCTGGAGTTCTGTTTTGTTTTCTTTTGAAACTGTAACAGTCTACTACTTTTTGCTAAACTGGTCTCTCAGATCTCCTTAACTTTACTAAAAATTTCTGACCTAGTCCATAAACATTTTTTAGTTTTCCCAATGCTTACTCGTAAAAAAAAAAAAAAAAAAGCTTCCATGCAAAAAGAAAACAAATATTGCATCATGTTTTGTTTCATAAAAAGCATAACTTTTTTAACATGATGCATCTGCAGAACTGAGGTTGTTGAGCTAGCTATTGACTGAAAGGAAGTTTATTACATAGTTATGACAATTAACAGTTCTTGCAATATGTGAAGCACTTAGAGCCAAAAAGTGAAACTCACTATGAAAACAAAGTATATATTCTTTAAGAATGTTCACTGTCCAAAATCAACTGTCTTAAAATTAATCTAAAAAGAAGGGAGTCTTCCTCCCAGTATAGGAGTATTGGTAGGGCTGCAGAAGCCACGAAACATGAACTTATAGGCCAAAATAATTAATATTTCTCCCCACATCCATCTGTTTTCAGGTGAATGGAAAAACACTGAAGAAACTAAGTAAAAAAGAAGCATAGCTTCTAAGTGTTAGTTAGCTCCATGTGTGGCGTTTACATAAGTTATGTAATAAGCGAGTTTGCATAGTTGTAACTATGTAAACAGTTGATATATAACAAAAATGGCTTTAGTTTCCATGGCCATGAAGTTTCTGGCTTCTCTAATAAATCCATCAGTTAGTCCAAAGTCTGGGGATGTTTGGAGTTGAAAAAAAGATAATAAAGGAGCCACCAAGCATCCATTAGATGGGAAAAAAATTTAATGTCCATTGCATTGGGCTGGATTCCTACTGATGACTGACAAGCAAAATCGTAATAAACTTCCTATGTCCTTGGGCAACCTGTGCCTTCGTGCCAATTTTGTACTTTCAAGATTGAAGTTTGTTTTCTGGAAATATACGTTTATTTTAATAATTTCTGACAGTCTTCAAACATATCCTATAAAATCCATCTCATGTCATTGGATGAAGGATCACATCCCATTAGCCAAGACACAATATACTAAAAATAAAACATCATGAGGGCTCCAGATTTGTGGGGGGAAATTTAAAAAAAAAAAATCACATAACAGTCACAGAGTAATAAATTACTATGACAGCTCTGTGGTTTTTGACAGAAAATTGTGTCTCCTCACCTTACTGAGGGGGCACTGACTACCATCAGCAGCACCCTCTGCCCCAAGCACAGCAAACTGGTGAGGAGGGACTTGGAACAGAGAGCCCATCTTGCACTTTTTCCTGGCTGAAGTGTGCCTGCAGCTCCTATGCCTTGGGTCTGGACTGAGTCAGGACCAGTGTCCCACTTGAGGCATTGTAACCTGGCACACAGGGTCGCAGCACCACTCAGATTTGATTCCTCCATCCTCCTGTAATGACAGAGGGGCAGGTGAGCCATGTCAGTGGCACTGACGCTCCATGCTAGGGATGTCAATGTACAGTCAACTACACGATTAACCAATAGGAATGGGCTTATTACTTAATCTTGTCAACAACATGCACTCTCCTGCCTCCCACCCCGCCCACCGCTGCCTCTGTAGTAGAGGCAGCAAGGGGTGGGGAGAGTAGAAGCCAGTGCCCCTGAGGGACTGGCTTTAAGCAGACGCCCCATGAGCACCAAATCTGCCTGCCCCGCCTGCTATTGCCTCTGCAGGCTGGAGCCAATATGCACAGGGAGCCAGCTTTCTAGCAGGCTCCCCAGACCCACCGGCTCCCCAGACCCGCCTCCCCCCCCAACCTTGCTGCCTCCTACTGAGGCAACAGCGTCGGGGCGGGGGGGGGGGGAGGGCAGGGGAAGGCTGCCACAAAGCAGCATCTGTCCATGGTAGCCCGGGCTCACCACGGACAGAGGCTGGTACACGGCAGCAGCCCTTGTCTGTGGGGGGTTTGAGCCCTCTGTGGACAGAGTCTGCTCTGGACTCCCATAGACAGGGGCTGCTGCCACCCCGGCAGGGAAAGCAACAGTCTGCATAGGGAGCTGATACAGAGGCAGCAGCATGGGGTGGCAAGGGGCTCTCTGGGAGTGGGGCTGGGTGCACACTGGCTGCTAGCCCCACCCCTGGGGCCTACTGAATAGTCGTGTAACCGCTAAGTTTTCATGCAGTTACATATCTAACATCTCTACTCCATGCACCAGGTCACATCACCACTTGCTGAAGTTTGGCCAGACTCCTTTCCCTTAAAGCAGGTGTGGGGAACTTTATTTGGCTAGGAGGCTGCTGACTCTCAGAAAAAAAAAAAAAAATCAGTCAGTGGTCCCAGCTGGGCTGGAGCGGCCCACCACACCATGGGCAGGGGCTGTTCCAACCAAACCCACCACATCTCTCCAAGTGAAGGTGGCTGCACGAGCCCGGCCAAGCACTCTTCATCGTGCCATGGGTGGGTGGTCATACCAGTCTGGCTTGGCCCGCCATACTATGCTGCAGGTGGGTGGGCATGCCAGCCCACCCGGGCCCACAGCACAGGGGGAGGCCCAGCTGACTTGAAATGCCCCTCCCTGTGGCACAGTGGGCCTGGCTGTGCCACCTGTTAACTGCTTTCCCAGTAAGCATCACCCAGTAGGAGTGATCCCTAGCCTGCAGTGGAGCAATCCTAGACCCATGGTAAAAGAGCTGAATGAGTAACAAATATGAAAAAAAAGTCATGGGCAAACAGGGAAATCATGCTGTGACCACCAGGACAAACCTGCAGTCTTAATCATCATTATCTTGAAGGCAAACCCCAGAGGAAAAAACACAGGATCATTGCAGATTGAGTATCACCTGGATTGATCTCTAGCTACAACAATAAGACAAATACTAAAAATATCCAAATTCAATCCAAATGTTTTGCAATATAAAATCATTTCAACAATATAAAGCTATTGTCAGGCTAATTAGCCAGAGCTGAATTCACAACACAACACTCTCCCAATTCATCTGCAGAAAGTGTACTGTTACCCTCAATAAGCAGCCCAGAGATGGGGAGATACATTTGATCAGTGGCTGAGGTAGCTAGGGATGTAAGCGACTAGTCAACTATCCAATAAGCATAAGCTTACTGGATAGTCAAGTAGTGACTCGACTAGTTGCTTCCTCCCCCTCCCCCACACCAGAGGCAGCAAGAAAAGGGGGGGGGGAGCAGGAGCTAGTGCTGGAGGGAGCTGGCTTAAAAGCCCATTCCCTCCAGCACCATCTCCGTGGGGGGGCATGGAAGGCAGAGGTACGGCAGGAAAATGGCACAAGCAGGTCCCTGCTCACACCAGTTCGCACTACGGTGCTTCAGCCTTTGAAATGTAGCAAGAGTGCCACAGTGGAAACATGGGATGAGTGGGGACTGCTCCATGAGAGGCACCAAAGCGGGTGGGGGAGAACAGGAGCTGGTGCTGGAGTGAGCCAGCTTAAAAGCCGGTGACCCCAGCACAGTCTCCAGGATGCCGCCCACACACACACACACACACACACACACACACACACACCCCGCCTCTATCAGGCAATGGAGGGGAGATAGGGGCTGCTTCACAGTAGCCTCACCTGTCTGCAGGGGTCCCAGCAGGGAGCTGGCTCCCGCAGCAGCCACTGTCTGTGGGAGGTGAGGCGAGCTGGCTCTGTTCATGGCAGCCAGGGCTGGCCATGGACAGGGGCTGCTGCTGGAGCAGCCCCTGCCCACAGCCAGCCCTGGCTGCCATCATCAGGGGCCGCTGGACTCAACGTGAGCCAGGACCAAGAAATCACGGCTTGCACTGGTCCAGGGCGGCTCTTACTACATTTAAAATGCAGAGCTGCAGCATTGGTGGCTACCAGAGCCAGTACAAGCCAGGACTACTTAGTCAGCAGAGCAGTCCTATCGACTAATCATATAGTTGATACCTAGCTAATCATATACAGTCGATACAATTTGTAACCACCATTTAACATCCTTAGACCCACCAATTTGTCAATTCACACTAGAACAATGAATCCTTGGATTCATTAGTTAAATTCCTGACTCTAAAAGCACAGTATGTTCCGGTGGTTAGAGACAACATAGCAAAGTGTAACAAAACTCTTATCTGGGTCACCTGTAAGGACTGAACCCGAGATCTCTGGATCTAAAAGCAGGAACTTCTATCCTGTGATCTGGTACTATACCAATTATCATTCAAGTATTCATAGACTCAAATGTCTGTATAGGGTCTAGCCAGAGAGAGGGGCAAAACAATCTTATTGTGTTAGCATGAGTTAGATAAGTATATAATTTGGCTCACTTCATCTGAAAGCCAGTGCTGAAAATAGATGAGATGTACTTCCCCTCCATCCCCCATCTATGCTTTCAGTTACTCTGTGCGATATTTTATTTACCTTAACTATAAAATAAGCCAAGATACTTGTCACCGATAATGAGACCTTCATTAATAATAGTTGTGAGATGCACTGAAATACTAACTGTAAACACAATTGCTATGATTTGAACCCAAAGTGTCTTGGCTTGCAGCTGAGCATGCTTACCCCTAAGTTACAGAGCACTGCTTGAGGGAAACTCTATTTTACCATTTGTGTGGGAATGTAAGACAAGCTGACAGCATGTGTCACCAATACACAAAATACATGACATTTAGTATGCCCAAGGAAGATGGAATATAGATTCTCTGACAAAAGTGAGAAAATCAACGGCAATTTTGTAACAGACTATGGCAGTCTAAATATTGCAAAAGAGGTGGCATCACTGGGAAATAAATCATTAGGAGTCCAAGAGCTGCAACTAATTGGCATAATAATCATGATGAGGATTATGCCAGCCTTCATCGGCAGTGATTGGGTTGCTGGTGTGCTGAGTAGGGATGTAAATCCCTCTTTAAAATGTTAACTGGTTAAACGATGATATTGTAACTGTTAACGAGTTAACCAGGGTCCAGATAGCCTGCAGTGAGCAGGGTGCTCCTCCAGCCTAGCCCTCCATGAGTGGTGGGGTAGCTCTGGCCAGATGTGATCCCGCTGTGTCGCAACCTGTGGGTCTGTGCCAGTCAGATAGAGAGAGTCCTGCCATCTTGTGCCATGGGCAGAGGGCCGGCTGGTTAACCCTTTACAACTCTAGGGCTGAAACCATACCTAAGAACAGCCATACTGGTCAGACCAAAGGTCCATCTAGCCCAATAGCCTGTCTTCCAACAGTAGCCAATGTCAGATGCCCCAGAGGGAATGAACAGAACAGAGAATCATCAAGTGATCCATCCCCTGTTGCCCACTCCCAGCTTCTGACAAAGGCTAGGGACACCTACCCATCCTAGCTGATAGCCATTGAGGGACCACAGTCTATCATGTTGTTCAGTACTGCTGCACTGTTTCCTTGTACTCCCCAATTTTTCCAGATCCATCAGGAGTCACTTATCTTGCACTTAGGCTGTAGGCTATTTAGGATAGTGACCATCTTTTTGTTTTGTGTTTGTACAATAGGTAGCACACAGGTGGGTCCTGGTTCCCAACCAGTGCTACTTTAATACAAGTAATGAATATGTAACAGCGATAATAAAACTGAGCAGACTGCATTGCTGTTAGGGTGCGACGTGAAGGCAGGCAGTTCTCCCCTTAGGCAGCAGTTCTCCAATGAAGACCTGAAGGTCTCAGCTACGACTGACCTGAGCAGCCAACCGCCCATGAACGAATAGCACCAGGGCACTGTGCCCTGCCTCGCTCCAGGGGGCCGGCCCTCCGTGTGTATGAAGGGAGCTAGCATATGGAAAAGCCAGCTACGACTGCCTGGCCAGGGGCCTCCCAGCGGGTGCCAGCCACGCACTGGCTCTGCTCTGGGCGATGCCAGCCGGCTGCCTGGCTGCATCTCCTCCAGGGTCCCTCCCGGGCGGGCAGGCAGAGCCCCGCCACCTGTGGGCACGGGACCCCGGCCATGGGGTGACGGCGCCGGGCACCAGCCGCCCGCAGCCCGCCCCACCACGCTGCAGAGCCCGAGCCCGCCCCTCACCGTGTAGCCTCGCTCCAGGTCGCTCTCCTCGTAGCGGAAGGACGGGATGTAAAGCTCCATGGCGCGCGCCGGGGGCCGGGCCGGCGGGGGGAGTCGCGCGCCGCAGCGCTCCAGGGCGGCAGCAGCGGCAGCTCCCCCGGATCGGAGCCAGCTGGGAGCGGGTCACGTGACGCGCCGCAAGCCCACATGACGCCAGGACGCGGCGGGGGGAGGGGACGCGGAGCAGCTCCGCCGCGCGCGCGCTACACTGCGCCCCAGTGCCCGGCCCCCCCCGCCTCTGTGCGCGTGGCGGGCTGGTGAAGAGCCTGCGGCTCCCTTTCACTCCTGCCCCGTGGGCCCGTGAGCAGGAGAAACGTCCCCCCGTTTAGCCGCAGCTTTGTTCCTGCTCCGTGTCCTCTCCTTTGTAAGCCAGCCCCGGGAACAGCGCAGCTAGTGGACCTTGCAAAAGCATTTTCTGGCAACTGCTGCCATTCAGGGCTCGTGCTGGTCACCTGCTTCAGCTGTTCGCATTCGAACCAAATCTGGGTACCATAGTTTCCATGGCAACTGGTTGTGGTTGCTGCTGTAGAGCAGAGGTGGGCAACAAAACGGCCGCGGTTCACCAGGGTTAGACCCTGGTGGGCCACTGCGCTATATGTACCTGCACCTCTGCAGGTACAGGCCATCACAGCTCCCGTTGGCCAGGAGCAGCGGTAATCAGCCAACAGAGGCTGTGATCCCCTGTGTCTGTGGAAGCACAGGTAAATACAATGGTGTGGGGGCCCCATCGGGGCTAACCTTTGCAGACAGGATCCAGCCCAGGGCCAGTATTTGCCCACCCCTGGTGTAGAGGAATAAACAGATCAATCTGTAAACATTATTGGTTTTATGCACCTGCTTTACTAATAGGAAAGAAGTCCAAACAAAAGCAGCCTGTAGCATAGTATCAAATGCCAAATCAGTGTTCTCTATGATGCTTTATGGACTTTGCAATTAGTAGGCATTAAATTCTCATTCTCATCTATGCATTTTCATGCTGAGCTAGTCCAGGTAAAACCTACAAGAGAAACAGGAAAGAAATACAGAAGAAACAAAGTCAAAAGTAGGATGGCCTAAAACAGAGATGATCAAGATGCGGCCCACCACGCCTTTTGATCCAGCCCGTGGCCCGAGACCCCTAGGTAGGCTCTCTGCCTGCTGCAACCCAAGGCTACTCAAAATGGCTGGCATCTCCCTGTAGGTGCATGTGCCCCTGGTGGGGGAAGGGAAGAGACTTCACACGCTGCCCCCACCCACAGTCCAATAACCCCTTACCCACTTACTAAAATCTTGGGCAAATTATTGCCCAACCCTGGCCTAAGACAAGCAAGTTAAAGAGTTTCCCAAGAGGCATCAGCAGTTCTCTGTTAATAAAAGGTAACAGATAGTACGCTATTATCCCAGAACAATACTCCTTTTTCCTGTTGAATCTTTCACTAATCATACTATCTCTTGGCACCATTTTCAGTTACTGTTGACTCTACTCAAGGGCACATAATTCACATAGCTAGTCATGCAGGAAACAGTGACAAGGCAACCAGTAAACAGCTGGGGGTAGGGGTTAACACTCTTCAAAAATCATGCCAGGATAACAGTTGCAAACTCTGACTTTAAAATTGTTTACAATCCATTCTGCTTTAAATTAAAGGACATCTTTGCCTGGAAAGGCTTTTGATAGATTTTTGTTAAACTGTTCATTGTACGATTAAAATTATTTTGTCTTATAAAGTATGAGTAGTTTGGTTTCTAGGCCCAGATTCAAGAGTCATAAAATTATCTACTGTACATTGAGCTAACATCAATTAACAATACGGAATTTTTCTCCTTCACCCCTATCTCCCATAGGGAAAAAAAGCATCTACTATTCACATTACATCTTCAGAAAATAGATGCCTTGCAACATGCAATGAACATAATAGTTTTTGAACTTTGGTGAACTGATCAGGAAGGAGAAAGGGAGCAAAATCTCCTTTTCATCAATCCAGGAAACCTAGAAAGCATCTGCCTTATCATTCTAGCTTTAAGTTGCAGGTGTAGAGCACAGAATTAGGGAAAAAATTCTGGCCAGGAGCTTTCCTGTTGACTCTAGTGAATGTCAAGATTTGTAGTTACTACACAAAACCCAATTTAGTGCATTTCATTTGGAAACTGACACTAAGTGCACCTGCTTTAAACAGATCCATTAAATTATTATTGTTTTGTATAGATGAGGAAAAAATTGATTGTATTCTGAAACATTTTGATTAATCAATTCTCCTGTCTGACAAAATTTCCATTAAAATGTCATTTTGCTGAACAAAATACAAAGGAAAGAGCAGATGTTCATTTGTTTGAAAGATTAATTTTATACAAACAAAATTTAGCCCAAAAGCAAATATCTGAACTGATGACAAAGTAAATTTTGGAGGCAAGATCTAAGTGAAATATTAGCAGTATTTGATGTATCCCCATGCAGCTCTGTAGCTAACAGTTCATATAACACTTTTCTCTCCCCTATGCAAATCTTACTAGCCCCAAACACCATCCATCCATCTTGGAGTGATAGAAGACAACCGCTGCCAACCTCTTCTTCACAGAATAATACATGCAGATCTATTACCTTTCCTTCTTATAGTTATGACAACTAACACACACACACACACACTTTTGTTTCCAAGTTTCTCGTTAGAAAAGTGGCCAGTCTAGTAATTTTCCTAGCTCTTCTCACATTGGAATTTTCCTGTAATTGTTGCATTTATATAGCATGTTAGCCCTATGCCTTGGTAGGGCTCTGGTTTCTATGTAATGAAATAAAAACAAATAGAAATACAACAACATTGTTACAAAAATCCTATTAACTTTTAAGCAAATCAAAGAATGATGTAAGTATTCATACCAACTCTTATCATCATATTTCAGTGCCATAAAGATCATCATCTGTGACGTTCCCTTAGTAAGGTGATCTAGTTAGCCAGACCTCTTCATTCATCCCTTCTATTTTTCGCTTCTGTGGAAAAGCTTACCTGAAGTGTATTTTACTCTTTGCTCTGCGAGGAAGGATCTGTGGCCAAAACAGTTGTCAAGGCAGTTCCCCACTCTGGCACTTTGAGTATGGGGAGGGGGGCACAAGAGACCTTAAAAAAATCACAGATTCTCTGAGCTTGGTTGGTACACTGCCACCACCCAAATGCAAAAAAAAAAAAAAAAAAAAAACCCTTGAAAGCATGGAAGATGCACTTGGGAATTTTTTTCTGTGTGGTAACCCCAAGCTCTTGAACCCTCTCTTAGGAGAGAGCTTGAAAACAAACTAATCTTTTAACCTTCAGTCTCAGGCACATGTACACCAGGGATGTAAAATATCATTTAATCAGTTAACCATGAAATGTTGGGTTTAACCAATTAAGTGGGATCCCAGCTCAGGGACTGCTTCAGCCCAGCTGGAGAAGTCCCTGGTCCTGCGCAGGGCCACCAGTTCCTAGCCCAGCCCATGGCATGGTGGGGTCAGGGGGAAAGGGGCTGGAGCAGCTCTCTACACATGGCAGGCTGCAGGTGAGGGGCTACTCACAGGTGCCAGTTAACCATTACCCGGTAAGCATCATCAGGTAAAGGTGATGCTTACCAGGTAAATGGTGAACTGGTTACATGGTTAACCGGTCACCTATTCACATCTCTAATGCACACAACCTCCTGCATTCTAGGACATAGGAATCAAGTTACAGTTTTAAAAAGGTGATTTTATTAACAAAACAAAAACAGATATATTTGGTAAAAAATACTTGGTTGTTATGTGTTATAGAGCTACTAAAAAAACAAATTAAAGCACAGATAATTGCTTTTCTTGGATTTAATTTCAGTTACAATGTATGGGGGGAGGAGTGTTAAATCAGCGCAGAGAGTCCCACAAACTGATAAATAAATACATTACCTGATTGTGTCTACTACACATTCCCTGTCTACTCACATCTGTTATTCTAAAGTCCCATCCTTTCTAGATATACACAGTGCTGAAAATTCTATGTCTGGTTTCCAATGCTTACTTCATCTCTCTTCCTGCTCTGAACTCACAAAAAGAACTGAAACAAGCAGAACCTGCTTTCAATTCAAAAATCTCCCTCTCTTCCCATTGGCTCTCCTGGCTCCCTGCCAACACTTCCTGGAAACCCATTATTTCTGGGTTTAATCCTTTACAGAAAGTTTAATTAACTGAATGGCTGGGATGTCTAGAAAAGGTCAGTATCCCCTCCCATCCATCTCAACAGTCAAAGACAAAATTAGAATACAAATATTTAAATATTACAGATTACACATCTACATCTAACAAATCACAGAATGCACTGAAGTCAGGGCTGTCAAGTTCATCGTCCATTCCCCTCTACACAAGGGGAGTACCTGAGCTATGGACTGTAGACCTGAAGTTGTAATAATGGCTACAGAGCAATGGGTGCACTGTTCCATAGTGTAGACTGACAGAAATCCATTCCAATCCCCAATAGGTACCTGCCACTAAGTTATTTGGGAGGATTTATATTGTAGCTAATTTCATCCATTTTTCCCAGCCTAGTAGAAATTAAATATACAACAGTGGAAAAGATAAACTATGTAACAAATCTAGGCCAGCCCCAAGTGTAGTAATAAGATATTTTAATTAGACTCATTTTTATGCTGTCCAGGGATCTTCAGAAATATTAAGCTCTGAGAATCCTATAATCAACTTCTAAGTATTATTTTGATCTCACACTGATGTATAAGAGGAATTACTCCATTAATGTCAGAGTTATTACACTAGTGTGAAACTAGTACAAGAGTTTTGTTGTAAGGCATTATTTGTGGTTTGTCAGTCATTTATTAATTGATAAATTAGACGGGCTACCTTTCTTCTTCCCAAGAGCAGTACAGTTCACTAATGAGAAAACAATTTTTGAGACATTAATCCAGTTGCAAATTCAATAGTATATAATTAAACCTTTGTTTCTCATCAACCAAGAGGAACAAGAAAAATAATATGATGAGCAGAATTTGAGCAAGAGACATTAATATATTTGGGAATATCAAGAATTTAATTCACAGAATATCTTCATTAGCACACAAAGCTTTAAAATTCTAATTTAACAATGAAATCAAGGTTTCTCCATAAGGCTAGACCTGAAATAGTCTTGGTTTACCACTAGCAACACTTTCAGGGAACAAGAAGCCAAAAGGACATCATTTATGACCTGAAATGATAAAAACTTACACAATAAAAATCATGGCCAGCCTGGAATAAACGGAGGTGTACTCAGAGATTGTCATTTCTCCACTTACATTGACTTAAGACCCTATGAATAGCCTCATGAACCAAAAAAAACCATGGTAACATCTTAAATAATTTGGGCAGTGTAATCTTTGCAACATGGCCTTCACATCTGAAATTATCTGTTTATTTCAGAAATGACCACATGTAACAGATGTGGAGAAAACACTATGCTAATGTTGGGTATGATGCGTCTTTCCCTTTTCCTCTACCTCATCATATCTCTCTGATATGGCACAGATGAGAAATTTAGCCTCTTCAGAGCTCTGATATATGTCTATATATACTAAACAGATTAAACCTCTCATAGAAGAAGAGCAATACAAAATCTGTAAAGGAAAATATATCCTAAATTTGCTTACATAACAATTTACTTATAACCCTTGAAACAATTGTGATTATTGTCAAAAACTTGTTTACAGGCAACACTTTTGAGGTGCAGGATGATCATCCAAGTTTTAGTATTTATTACGATCATAAATTCAAATACAAAATATAATTATACAAGCACGCATACATAGAGCTTTGGGAGGGTTTATCCTTCTTAGTCTGTGGAAGGCTATCCAAGCTACTTCAGAGTATTCTAACTCCTCAGAGTTGGGAAACAAATAATACTCTCAGCTTCCTACAAAACTTCCCTTGAATTTTTGCAAAAACAGTCTGCAATTTGCACAGCCCAAAGCAAATCCTAGTCCCCCTCTTCTCCACTGGGAGCCTGCAGTTTAATCCAACAAAACTGAAAGTCCCTGGAAAACAATCCTTACAGCAGAACCTTCTGATCCCTGAACTGCTCTACTGCAGGTTCACTATTATAAACTGCTTCCCCACCCCTTTGAGTTCTCATTGGTTACACTTTCTGGATTTGCATACTTAAGCAACATGCCTACAATGGAAGTCACCTATGTAGTTTCAAACAACTAACGAACAGGCCTACTGCCTACCACACCCAAATTCTTGGTGATTCTAGCCTCTCCCATGGAATCACCCTTGCTGAAGACAAAAAAAAAAAAAAAAAAAAAAAAAGCAGCAAGCACTCCCTGCCCTAAAAAAAGAGGAAACTGTATCCTCCATTGTTCCTTCCCTTACTTACACTCCTAAATGTTGCAATGCAAACACACGGGTTAGATGTACATTGGCTGAATTTTGGATTTGGCTGTATTAAAACATAAAAGTCCCACTAATAATTTTTAAAAGCAAAATTATTAAAAGGAGGAAGGATTGATCGGCCAATTAGGGACACCAATTTTTTAAACCAGAAATAAGGCAGCAGCTTTCCAATGCTCATCTGTTGAGAATAAGCAGACCCTTTTAAGAATGAGTTTCTACTCTTAATTAAAAATGGCATTGGGTAATTCAATAGTCAATGTTTTGCATTGGCTTCTGGATCAAAGCTGTTGATTTTAACACAAAGATTTATATCCCCCTTCTGTAACTGCTGTTCCTACAATCTAGGCCTAGAAGCTGAAAGGCAAGTATAGGCCTGCTAAGTCAGATCCTAACTATAACGATTCTGCCCAAATTGAATTTACTCAGCAATGTTGTTGATGCGTAATCATAGATTCCAGTTCTGTCTTCCATACCCATATTGGCTATGCTAATAGGAGTAATTAGAAGCTATATATTATTTTAGTCCGTAAAGTAAGCCAGACTTTGAATGCCCGGTTGGTTGGATGAAAAGTTGCCACTTTTACAGTCAGTTTCAGAGCAGCACAGCACTTTAAAACTGCAGATTTATTGATTTTAAGAAAGAAGAAAAAAGAGGTTTATTTACGGGTAAAAGTTGTTCTTTGAGGGCTGCCTGTGAGTATTTACTCTAATAGGTTTCAGCTTGCTGTATAGAAAAGCTATGTCTGCTGGGGTAGGGGACAGCATAACTGGAACTGTCTATATAGGGAAATTCACCCACCAGGCACCTCAATTCTTTTTCTCAAGGCTGTAATACAGAAAATTCCAAAAGAGAGGTGATGGCACATAGATCGTGGGAGACAACTCTTGAAGAACAGTTATCAATACATAACTTTTCTTCATTCTTCTTCTGTAGACCAACTCCATGTGGATTTTTTTGCAACTCAGGAAGTGTCAGAAGGTAACAGACACCGTCTGCTCCATTGCAGAAGGAAGAGTGTAAAAAGGATGCGGGTAGAGGAAAGATATAGTCCTCTACTTCCTTAGACTCCTGTGTGGCAAAGTGTCTATCAATTATGTCATGATACTTCTGCACTTTGTGGGACTATTTCAGCACCAACTTGGACAGGGCCATTCTTAGGATTTATGGGGCCCTATCCAATCCTAGTGTCCCTATGCCCAATGGCAGTCAGGGAGAGGCCATTTTTTAGAGATGTGATTTTATAATCTTCAGCAACAGACTCATGAAATATTTTTAAAGCATATTTTAAACTAAGGCCCTGTCAACTAACATAGTAAATTCAGAAACTGACAGTACAGGTTGGACCTCCCTGCTGTTTATCGCCCTGACCACCTGCAGAAGGAGACAAACAACCCGAGAATCACAGGGGTGCTAGGGAGCCTTAGAGTTTCTCCTTCCCCCCTCTTATCCCTCCTCCCCCACACACACTCACCAGGAACAACCCCCTGCAATCACGGCCACCCCAGGCAGGACTTTGTGCAGGCGGGACAGAACAAAAGCTCCCAGGGAGGGGACTTGCACCACCCCTAGCTCCACCCCCCCTTATCCTAGGGAAGCCCATTCCTTCCTTCCACCTTCCTCTTGGGACAGTAGCCTAAGAATGCCATACCTACATGAGAAGGACCCCGACGCTCAATCTCCCCACATTGAACTGGTTCCCCACGGATCAGTAGCTGTCCAGTGTGGAGAGTTTCCAGAGGGCGATGGTGACACACTTCTGGAGAGGAATGGCGGGCCTCATGTGCATGTCCCGTCATCTCAGGGCAGGGGTGAGCCACTCACACAGCTCGAGGAAGGTGCCCGTCTTCATTCTGAAGTTCTGGAGCCATTGTCGGTCTCTCCAGCGCTCCAGAACGATGTGGTCCCACCAATCTACACTGGTGTCCAGATGCCAGATGCAGGGGGGCACGGTGCCCAGACCATGGTGGGTGGCATCCAGGTCCTGTAGCTGCTCCCCCACATACCCGAGGAGGGTCTCCAAGAAGCTCTAGGGGTTGGGTTCCTGCAGCACCTGAGAGGCATAATGCAGAAAGCGCTACGTGACTTGCAGCAAAAGCTCCAAGAGCTGAAGACTGCACAGAAGCAGCTCCCGCTCCAGAGCAGAGAGTGCTGTGGTGTCCTGAGTCAGGACAACCAGAGCAAGAAGAGAAAATGCTTTGCTATCCCTCAGAGAGGTAGGCAAGCAAGCAGGGAAATCTGAGAAATGGCTGTCCAGGGGGATCCCTTTAAGCACGAGCCTCAGATAGCCTCAAGCAACAGCCACACGAGGTAACTACTAACCTGATGCCCTGCCTGAACTGGTTCTGGGTGGCTGTAAATGTGATTCAGTGTCCAATAAGTGTGGACGCGCTATTTCGAAACACATTTTGTGTGTAGATGCGCTATTTCAAATAAGCTATTCTGGAATATCTCTTCCAAAATACCTTATTCCAAAATAATGCTGCTGTGTAGACATAGCCATTGTCAAAGATTGTCAACCCCAGTGTGGACGTGATCTGTCAGACAGAGCAAGTGTGAACACCATCTGGCAATTTTTGTTTTGTTGACTTAGGGGTATCAACTAGTGTTCCCTCTATGTTTCCATTCATGAGCAGAGTGAGTTTTGTCTTGTGAGCCAACAATGAGGGTATGTGCACTTGTTTGAATGGGTGCCATTGTGGCACCCACCAGTGGTGTGGCTCCCCAAGAGACATAGTACCTCCCCACCTCCTGGGGAGAAGGTAAGACGTGCCCCTCCTCATCCAGGGAGCGCTACTCCCTGGGCAGCCTATGCGCAGGGCAGGGGCTGCCCCTTGGGATAGAGAAAAGCTGTTGCCAGCACCGAGGGTTTGCAGAGAGTGAGGTGCTGTGGGTGGAGCAATAACATGTGTGGAGTGCGGGTGGGGGCAGGAGAGGTTTGGAGGAGAGAGTTGGGCACCAGGGAGCTCTGAGAGGAGAAGGAAAGGTGCAGGAGTGGGGGAAGCAGAGAGGCAGGGGGCCCCAGCCCCACCACAGCCTGGCTCCAGCCTTGGGGAAGGGCTGGAGCAGCCTGGCCACAGCCTTTCATCACGTGGCAGGCCCCAACTGGGCCTCCAATACGCGACCTTGGCGCAGGCCTCCAGTCATTGGACCAGAGCCCTAGCTGCCAGAGCACACTCTGCTCCCCTCCACCAGTGGCCTGCAGTAGGCCCTGGCCTCCTGCTACATGGCAGGCCCTGGCTCCCCATCGGGGTACGCCCCCCCCAACCATGCAGCAGGCACCGACCCCCTGAGCAAGCCCCAGCTGCCAGAGCAGGTCCCGGTCCCCTCACCACATGGCCAGAGCAGGCCCCAACCAACCCCCACCAGTTGGCCTCAGCAGAGGCCCCCCAGCCCTCTTTCCCTACCACCTGGGCACTGCAGGCCCTGGCCAATGCAGCAGGCCCCAGCCGCCCCCCCCCCCATGAGGGTGCAGGGGCCATGGCAGGCCTTGGCCATGAAAGGAAAGCCCCACCTCCCCCACCACAAGGCCTCAGCCCGCTGGAGCAGCTACCTGCTGCGCCACTCACTTTCCAGCGGGAAGGTGAGTGCTGCTGCACAGCTTTGCAAAGAAGGTGGGTAGGCCAAAACTTTTTTGTGCACTAGTGTCAACATAAGTTTTGTCAACAAAACTTGGTAGTGTAGACATACCCTAAGTCAACTAGATCCTCTCTAGAGGAAGCAGAGCCACAAAACAGGGATAGGAAGAGGTGGGTGGGTGGACATTAAGACCCAATGGTGTCCCAAATTTTCAGGTGCCCTACGCAACTGTGTATTCTGCGTATGGGTAAGGATGGCACTGATCTTGGATTATTTACTGAAGAGCAAAGAGAACCCACAAAGTGACTCATTACTAAGGGAAGGCATTAGGTATGCTCCAAGGGCAGCTTATAACACTTCAGGTTCAATGTTATGGCCACTGGTATAGCTCTGAGAAGATACTTGTAGTTCTGAACATCTGGCCTTGCTCCAGACTCTTAGAAGCTAATTGAAGACTTCCCTTTTGAGGACGCTGAACTTTTTTTTTGTTACAAGTCAGATAACACTCTGGAAAAGACCAAGTCTGAGAGCTGTAGCTCCATCTTTGGGACTCTCTTAATTTGCATCTGCTGCTTTAAAACTGCACAGTCTTTCTAAAGCCAATCTCCAGCTGCTCAGTAGCAGAAGAGTACCCTACTTCAGACGTGATATCCACCCTTTCTGGCCTTTTCTAAAATGGCTCTTGTAAAAAGAATATAGTATAGAAGCAGAATCCTTTGCTGCACATCTTCCCAGCCTCTGGCTTCTAAGCATCAGTTTTTATGGGATAGAATCACATAGAACACTAGAAATGGAAGGTACCTCAAAAGACCATCAAGTCCAGTTCCCTGCCCTCACAGCAGAACCAAGCACCAGATCATCCCTAACAGGTGTTTATCTAATCTGCTCTTAAGTAACTCCAGTGATGGAGATTCCACAACCTCCCTAGGCCAGGGGTACTCAAACTTTGTGACACTGTGACCCCCCTCTAAATTGATCACAACTCCCTGGGCGGTCGGGACCCACAGTTTGAGAAACACGGCCCTAGGCAATTTATTCCAGTGTTTAACCACCCTGACAGTTAGGAAGTTTTCCCCAATGTCCAGCCTAAACCTCCCTTGCTGCAATTTAAGCCCATTGCTTCTTGTCCTATCATCAGAGGTTAAGAAGACCTGTCCGCTTCTCCCCTTCTGACCTTATCTATAAGGTAAGATGTTATAAAGTGCAGGTTGCACCTCCCTAAACTGGGAGTCTCTGGTCTAGCAGGAACACAGATGTTCCCGGACCAGAGAACCCTGATGACCAGGAGTCAGGCAGCAGAAGGATCAGCAGCTGGGGCCCAGCTTGGCCGTAGCCACCAGCAACCCATCAGCCTGGCCAGGGCCAGTGACAGCATGACTGGCCAGGCCAGAAGCAGAGCCAGCAGTGGGCTGGGGGACTGGTGGGAGGGGACCTCCCTTGGTCCAACAAATTCCCTTGTTCAGGACCAGTCAGGTCCCAAGGGTGCCAGAACATGGAGGTCCAACCTGTATTTAGTGCAAATTATGGCCAGCCTGTGTAGAAGTAAGAACAGAAGATCAGTCTATATTCCTGTTCATTCTTCTAAGTCACTATGGCATTTATTTGGGGTGGGGAGGCAGGAAGAAGTAAAAGTAATATGAGATTATTGTCATTTTTACCTGAGGTCATTTAATAAGCTGCATCCCTCTTTATGAAATCCACAGGGAATTGTAAACATGTACACAATGGGTCATTTTGAAAGAGTTTTAATCTTAGTATTTTGCAATCAAGTATTTACAAAGAACATACTACTCGCATTATGTTAAGTATACCCAGCTTAAAATATTTATTGTGGTGTAAAATAACTTCTTACTACAAGTGGATTCAATGTGAAATGTCCTGGAAGTCAGAGTAAAGTGAAGAACAAGCAAAGAAAGTATAAATTCAAAGGTAAATTATTTATAAATTAGAGCGTGTGAAGAGGAATTACTAACAAACTTCTGTAACCACTGCTATGCATGTGTTTACTATTTAAAGTAAGTATCTACTTATTCACTGACTATTCAGCCCCACATAGTAATATTTTAACATGCTACGCTCCAAAACAAGAGATAAGAGACTCCACAGAATCTCACTGAACTCTAGAAAATTAGTGCAAAAGTACCTCCAAAATCCAAGATCTGTTGACAGATCTATTAATTTTAAAAAAGGTATATACATAAGCTATAAGGTGAAAATAGCCAAAGTTCATGCATTGAAGCAAGAGGAAAATGGTTATGATGTACCCAAAACATGCAGGCTTGAAAACCTGCCTCCTCTCAATTCAATGGAAGTTGAGCTATTGACTTCAATAGGACTAGGAATTTACCTTTGGTCAGAAAAAATTCTGGGAGAGCTGGGATGCATTAACAGGAGTGTTGTGAGCAAGACACAAGAAGTCACTTTTCCGATCTACACTGCGCTGATTAGGCCTCAATTGGAGTATTGTGTCCAGTCTAGGTACCACATTTCAAGAAAGATGTGGAGAAACTGGAGAAGGTCCAAAGAAGAGCAACAAAAATGACTAAAGGTCTAGAAAATATGACCTATGAGGGAAGACTGAAAGAACTGGGCTTGTTTAGTCTGGAAAGGAGAAGACTGAGGGGGGACATGACAGCAGTTTTCAAGTATCTAAAAAGGTGTTACAAGGAGGAGGGAGAAAAATTGTTCTCCTTGGCCTATGAGAATAGGACAAGAAGCAATGGGCTCAAATTGCAGCAAGGGAGGTTTAGGTTGGACATTAGGAAAAACTTCGTAACTGTCAAGGTGATTAAACACTGGAATAAATTGTCTAGGGAGGTTGTGGAATCTCCATCACTGGAAATATTTAAGAGCAGGTTGGAAAGACATCTATCAGGGATGATATAGATGGTACTTAGTCCTGCTATGACTCCAGGGGACTGGACTTGATGATCTTTGGAGGTCCCTTCCAGTTTTAGTGTTCTATGATTCTAAACATATTATTTGTATTAAATACATTATAACAATTCAGTAGCAGCTATTAGGAACGGAAAGAAAGAAATCAAAACTTTAGACTCTGTATTACATAAGAAACAGCAGGAACTATAATACTGCACAAAGCTATTGTAACAGATTTTAAGACTGGAGGAAGTTTGAGGGTAAACCACCACAAACATAGACTATATATAGTGCAAAAGAAAGGTTGCAAGAAGTAACTGCTGGAAGACATTACATAAAAATAGGAAGTATAATCTGGGCAAAAGAATATGCTAGAAAGGATGGGAGTTTGAAACAAACCTCAAAATAGCAGTTACCCAAACTTAAATACACAAGAAAGATAAAACTCTCTGGCTAAAATAAGAGTGGGTTAAATACCTACACAATATAATCTTGCCTTTCATCATCAAGACTAAGAGTAAATATCAACTAGCCATCAAAAAATGCAACCTGAAAATGAAAGGGGCAAAATAAATGCTAGCTAAAGGGACAAAAGAAAAAGATTCTATAAACATATTGCACATAATTAATGGAAAAATATTAGGTGCATACTCAAATACTTAAATTGCCACATTGTCCATTTTCAGTAAGTGACAAAAAACTTTTTGCAAGGAGAGGAGGGATGAAATCTATTGGAGAGAGTTTAGAGCAGAGGAAAACAGAAGCTAGAAATAATTACCTGCCGAAATGAAAGAACGGTTACTTACCTTGTAACTGTGATTCTTCAAGATATGTTGCTCATGTCCATTCCAACATAGGTGTGTGCACGCAGTGTGCACATGCCGTCAGAAGTTTTTCCCTCAGCAGTACCCTTAGGGCCAGCAGGGAGCCCCCTGGAGTGGCGCCGATATGATGGTGCATATATACCCTTGCTGGCCCCCTCACCCACTCTGTTCCTTCTTACTGGCATATTCCCGGTAGAGGGCAGTGGGTGGGGATTTGGAATGGACATGAGCAACACATCTCGAAGAATCACAGTTATGAGGTAAGTAACCGTTTTTTCTTCTTTGAGTGATTGTTCATGTGCATTCCAACATAGGTGACTCCAAAGCAGAACCTAACTAGGCGGAGGGCCAGATGAGGAGACTACACAGGAGTTAAGGACTGCCCTCCTGAAGGCAGCATCCTCCCTGGCCTGGTGGTGCAGCGCGTAGTGGTTAGCAAACATATGGACTGAGGACCACGTGGCTGCCCTGCAGATGTCCAGGATGGGAACCTGTGCTGCAAAAGCGGTAGATGCCGCCACCGCCCTTGTAGAGTGTGCCCTAAGGGATGGGGCTGGGATGCCTGCCAGGGAGTAGCATTCCCTGATGCAAGCGGCTATCCACGAGGCGATCCGTTGTGTGGATACGGGTTGGCCTCTCATGCGTTCTGCGATGGCTACGAAAAGCTGAGGTGATTTTCAGAATGGTTTGGTCCTGTCCAAATAAAAGGCTAATGCCCTATGTATATCCAGTGTGTATAAAGCCTGTTCTTTTCCAGATGCATGGGGCTTTGGGTAGAAAACCAGCAGAAAGATGTTCTGAGAGGTATGGAACGAGGAGACCACCTTCGGCAGGAAGGCTGGGTGGGGTCGGAGATGAACTTTGTCTTTAAAGAATACCGTGTAAGAGGGATCTGATGTTAGTGCCCTGAGCTCAGACACCCATCTCGCAGATGTGATTGACACTAAGAGGGATACCTTATAGGATAGGTGGAGGAGAGAGCAGGTGGCTAGCGGCTCAAATGGGACCCCCATGAGTTTGGACAGTACCAGGTTCAGATCCCACTGGGGGACGGGTTCACGGACATGCGGGTAGAGTCTGTCCATGCCTTTCAGGAACCTATTGACCATTGGGTTGATGAATAGCGATTTTCCCCCCTCTCCTGGGTGGAAGGCCAAAATGGCCGCCAAGTGAACCTTAACAGAGGAAGAGGAAAGGTGCTGGAGTCTGAGTTCCAGAAGGTAATCAAGGATCAGAGGGACTGGCGCCCACCTCGGGTGCACCCCTTTCTGGGATGCCCAACAACAGAACCGCTTCCACTTAGCCAGGTATGTGGCCCTCGTAGAGGGTTTCCTGCTACCCAGTAAGATCTCCTGGACTCGCTAGGAGCACTGGAGCTCTGCTGCCGTTAGCCACAGAGCTTCCATGCCATCAGGTGGAGGGACTGCAGGTCTGGGTGACGAAGCCTGCCGAGTCCTGCGATATCAGGTCCAGGACCAGTGGGAGGGTGTAGCCAGACATGAACCCCATCTTGTTTCCCTCACCCCCAGAGAGCAAGAGAAAGGCAGTCAGCCTTTGATGCCCTGGGAATGCAGGTGTGCTGCCTGTCCCTGACTCTACCATAAACAGAAACCAGACAGTAAATGGGCTAGCTGACGACCCGGGGCCTCCTGCCGCCCTGATGGCTAGTACCAGTAATTGACACGCCTGCACTGTCCCAGGAGAGGAATCTTCGCCCATCACATACCAGAGGTGCTCATTGTCTGCATTTTCCCAGGTGTGAATTATGCTTTGCACCCTTCGTGGGAAACTTGGCGTTCAAAGCCATTTTTCCTAATTGGCCACTTGAAACCAGGAAGAAGCCTACGTGACCCAATAGGTATAAAGAGGGGTTTAGTAGCCCACCCCATTTGAGCTCCAATCATCTACACCTGCTGGCAGGTATTGGCTGTCTCCCGAGATCTGTGGGATGCCCAACCTCGCCCTACTTCTTCCCGAGGGATTGAGAGAAAGACGCTGGCCACGCCAAGTCTGGAACGCAGGGGTGAGAATATATACCTGCTAGGTGTCTATTTTGCATGCATTTAATAAGAGCTCAGAGAACCAAAAGGGTTGCATGGTACCTGTAAGTGACTTATTAGTGTAATTTCTGTCCTGTCCTTTGTAGTGGCTGTGTTATCTGTGACACAGTAGTAGCATTTAACAGCTAAGTTTACCCTGTAACAATAAAATAGTAACTGTTTAGGCTGTGACCTGACTCCTTCAGTTGCTGTAACAGAACCAAGCACAATTTTAAAAAGAACTCCAGCCGGTCATAAGGGACAGAAATAGGGAGAGCTTGAGCGTTGGATCGTGTCGCTTCCAGGGGACAGATCCATTGGGGCATCTCTCAGCCTCTCCAGGCTGCCCGCTGCGAAGGGATCGTGTATCCTAGCAGTCAAAATCTGAGGTGTAATAAGCTCTCCCTGTAAACTTCTTGGGGCGCCCGTCATCCTCCTCCAGGTTGCCCGCTGCTAAGGGACCCCAGTCCTAGCAGTTGAAGTCTTGCGTGTATAATACACACACACCACTCACTGCCCTGACCATTGGCTGACAGAGGGGTTTGGGCTTTTCGCATGAGAGATCGAGAAGGGTCGAAAACCAGTGCTCTCTGGGCCACGTTGGGGCGATAAGGATCAGCGACGCCCTGAACTCCTGCACTTTCAGCAGGAACCTGTGCACTAACGGGAAGGGCGGGAAGGCGTACAGCAGATCCTGTGGCCAGTGGAGGAGGAGAGCGTCCCCCAGAGAGCCCCGACCCCATCCCATGAGGGAACAGTAGCAGGAACATTTTGCATTACGCCCCGTGGCAAACAGGTCCAGGTGGTGAAACTTTGTCTTGACAATGAAGAGGTTTAGGGCTCCGAGGTCCAGGATGGGGCGGAGGCCCCCTTTTGCTTTCGAGACCAGGAAGTAACAGGAGTAAAAACCCCTGTTCCGGAACTCGGAGGGAACACGTTCCACCGCCCCTAGCGAGAGGAGATGGTTCACCTCTTCCCGTAGCAGAGGCTCGTGAGAGCGGTCCCTGAAAAGGGATGGGGTAGGGGCGGTGGGAAGGTGGGGTCGAATGGAAAGGGATAATGTATCCCGTACCCACTATCTCCAGGACCCAGCGGTCTGACGAAATCGAGCGCCAGGCCTGGAGGAAGCGAGACAAACGGTCCCGGAAGGGCAATGGGGAGACTGGTAAGGAGCCCTTGAGGGTCCCGTCAAAACCACTGTTGGGCCTGGGGGGCTTGTTGTTAGGCCCCAATTCGAGTCCGGGGCCAGACGGGAGTGGCATCTGTTATTCCTGCCGTTATTACCCCTGCCCCTGCGGTGGGAGAAGGCAGGGCGGGGGTTCTGCGGGGGCATTCTTGGGGCGTTCCTTTTGGTATACGAACACCTCTCAGTAGCAGGTGTATGCAGGCCTAGGGACTTTAGAGTGGCCCTCGTGTCCTTCAGACCATGGAGCTGTTGGTCCGTTTGCTCTGAAAAGAGTGAGGTGCCCTCGAAGAGGAGGTCCTGCGGGGTGTTCTGGACCTCTGGCGGCACCCCTGACCCTTGGAGCCATGAACTGTGGCGTAGGATCACGTCGGTGTCCATCACCCGGGACGTTGCATCAGCCACATCGAGCACCGCCTGTAGTGCCGCTCGAGAAATGGCTCTTCCCTCTTCTTGGAGGGCCTTATACTCCACTCAGGAGTCCCTGGGGAGCATATCAGTAAATTTGTCCATTGATGCCCAGGTATTGTAGGCGTATCTAAAGAGGAGGACCTGCTGGTTCGCAATCCGGTACTGGATGCCCCCGGAAGCATAGACCTTCCTTCCCAGTAAGTCAGACTTTTTGGCCTCCCTGTTCTTCGGAGTGGCCGCAGGCTGTCCCTGCCTCTCCCTCTGGTTGACTGCCTGGATGACAAGAGAACCAGGGGAGGGTGGGAAAAGAGGTGTTCGTTCCCCTCTTGTGGGACGAAGTACCTGCGTTCTGCACACTTGTCCATTGGCGGGATGGACGCCGCTGTTTGCCACAAAGTCGCCGAAATCCTGGCGACCATTTTGTTAATTGGCAACGCCACTCTAGAGGGGGTGTCAGCATGCAGAATGTCCACAGTTGGGTCCAAGTCCTCTGGGATCTTATCTGCCTGAATGCCTAGGCTCTGGGCCAGACGGCGGAGCAGGTCTTGATGAGCACTGGCGTCCATTGAGGGCATAGAAGGCGCGGAATCGGCCAACACCTCGTCCAGGGATGAGGACGATGACCCCTTCACCAGGCCACCTGCCTGGGCATCCATTTGGTCCGCACCATCTGAGGTGGCCAAGGAGTGGGGAGGGGGAGGAAGGGGACAGCTCACTGGAGCTGTGTTTCCCCCGTGGCCTAGGAACGACTGTCCCGGAGGCAGTGAGCAAGTCGAGGTGGGGGACCAGGTTAAGAGGGTTGCCAACAGTGGAACTTGGGGCCCCGAGGTGACAGAGGCTGGTCTGGGAGGGTCGGCCCCCTGGCTCTGATAAGCCCAGGATGTCCAGAAAGGCCACTGCCCAGACGGCTGGGGAGGCCACGTCTGTTGCAGAACTGGGACAGGTATCGGCGGAGCCCACTACTGCTGGCACTGCTGCGAGGAGGATCAGTGCTGGGATCAGGAGCGGTGCTGCGAACGGAACTGGGAGCCCCTCGACGACCATGCTGATTCCGCATCGGAGTCAGATGAGTATTCCGAGATGGACCATGGCGGTGCCGAGGTTGTTTGCTCTGCAGCGTGCTGGGACATGGCCTCCGGTTTACCACAGTGTCGGGGCGGAGGAGGCGGCATGGTTGAGGTGAGGCCCCCAGTTGGAGTAGGGGCCTCGGTGCCGGGCCCCAGGATGGGGGCTGGGCGGGATAACCGCACCACCTCCGGTGCTGGAGTTGGTGTTATTATCGGCACCGGGCCCAGTGCTGACCTTAGAGGCACTTGAGTGTCTGCGGCCAGTACTATGGGTGGTGCGCGGCTTCACAGCCTGGGGGCTGTCTCCTGCAGCACTCTGGAGGGGGAGCGGTGCCGGGAGTCTCTGTGCCATCTGAAAGACGCCAGAACCGGTGGAGGGGAGGGTGACGAGTCAATGAGAACTCTAGCAGCCTCCAACGCCTCTGGGGTGGAAGGGTCCGGGAAGTCCTCTGGGGGGCTGACATCCTCCCGGTGAGAAGGGTAATCACCTGACCTGGAAGGCCTGGGCTGAGGACTGGCTGGCGTCACGTGCCCCACCGGAGAGCATACGGAGGGAGTGTGCCTCGAGGGGGATCGACCCGTCGGGCCGCTTCTTTCGGAGCAGAGCCGGTGACTGGGAGCGGCGTCGAGCTCTACACGGTGCTGGGGAGGCCCAGTGTGTGGAGCTGTCCCACACGGAGGCCGGTGCGCTACTGGACCCCAGCGCTGAGTCCAGTGCTGGTGCCGGCCGGAGCGCCGCTTCCATTACGATAGCCTTAAGCCGTGATTCGTGTTCCTGCTTAGTCCTGGGCGTAAAGGCTTTGCAGATCTTACACGCGGCTGTGATGTGCGATTCCCCCAGGCACTTCAAACACTTGGGAGTGCGGGTCCCTGCAGGGCATAGGCTTAGTACACTTCCTACAGGGCTTAAAGCTGTCTGGGCCAGGCATGCCCTGCTGCGGGCGCACGACGCCGCGGCGGGGTAGGAAGCGCTAACACAAAGAAAGTCTTTAGCTAAATTGCAGGTACTTAACAGAAGACGCTGATAACAATGGAGAGCAAGGAAAACAACTCAAGTACGAGCTGAGGGTTTTTCCAACGACCGTCACAGTGGTAAGAAGGAACTAAGTGGGTGAGGGGGCCAGCAGGGGTATATATGCACCATTATACCAGTGCCACTCCAGGTGGCTCCCTGCTGGCCCTAAGGGTACTGCTAAGGGAAAAACTTCCCACAGCACATGCACGGTGCGTGCACACACCTATGTTAGAATGCACGAGCAATCACTCAAAGAATATATATTTTAGAGAGTTTGACCATCTGTATGTCTGTCCATCTGTGAGTCTATTTGTTCAAGAACCCCTTCTAAATGGTAAGAACTAGGGCCACCAAATTTGGTATGCAGCTTCCTCTTCTCTTAACTTAAAAGCAAGGTCAGCATTTGGTTGTGCCAGGACAATGGGATGTGTGTGGAATGCAGCTGTTTCACAATCAAATGGAAAAGGAAAGGTGTGATTGTGGCATCAGTTATACTCACGAATGACCATAGGGTGGCAGCAAATGCCCAGGGAGCAGTCTCTAGCCAGCAGTACAGTCCCCATGACCCCAGGGATCAGTCACATGGCACCTCCTCACTGCAAGGCAGTGCCAGAGAAGCCAGCAGGTGGCTTGCATGGTTCCTCCCATCTCCCTAGGTTGTTCCCAGGGAGAAACCAGCAGGTGGACTGCACAGCCCCTCTTGCCGCCCTGGGCTGGCAGGAAGACTACACCTTCACCCCATCCCTGACACCCTGGGCTGGTGAGAAAACTACACAGCTCCCCCACCACTCTGGACTGGCCCCGGGGAAAAGTCAGTGGGCAGCTTGTGCAATCCACCCGTCTCTTGGAGAAGCCAGCGAGTGACCTGTGTGACCCTGTCCCAGGGAGAAGTCAGTGGGCAGTCTGCATGACTCTGCCCCCATAAAAAGCCAACATGTGGGCAGCACAGCCCCCACCACCCTGGGGAGAAGTCAGGAAGTGGCCCATGCAGACCCCACCATGTTGGGCTAGCCTCAGATCCAGGCAATGCCAGATAAGTCTTCTAGTTAGTGAGTGAGTGTGTGTATATATATATATATATATGAATGAGAGAGAAAAAAGATGCCCAATGCTTTAGGTGCTATCCTGGGACTCAGCAAACAGAGGATCAACTCCCAGCTCTTCCACAGACTTGCTGCATGATGTTGAGCAAGTTATAATCTCTGTGTTTCAGCTCCCTATCTATAAAAACGAAAACATTTTCCCTACCTTGCAGTGGCGTCACTAGGGTAAAGATTTGTATATAAACTAAGATAGATGTTCAATTCACTGACTAAACTAGTAGAACCACCAACAGTTAATAAAAACCTTACATCAGGAGGTCCTAAAAAAGAGGAAAGGGCTTTACATTCTAGCCCTATCAAAAATTATATGTAGTCAGAGCCTCATGTTTAACACCATTATATGATAATGCAAATAGCAATAATTAAGTTTTGTAAATTTGTCAAATAAAGCCCTGCCAGTGCAGCATAACCCCACATCTGTTGACTGTTCTTAAGCATCTTTGCCTACCTTGTACGTTTTTCCTTAAAAGGTCAGTTCAATGAAGTTCACGATTTAAAGTTACCTTTAAAGTGGCAAAACAAGAGAAAATCTTTGCTACTGAACAACAAATGGGACATATGATCCACTCTAAAGAGGGGAGATAGCCAGCAACAGAAATGGTTTCACTGTTTTTAGGGTCAAAACAGCCTTGCCAGGGACTATGGATTCCATCTAGAAATTTAAAATGTCACTGGAACTGCCTTTTACTCAACCCCACTATTCTTTCAGATTTGCCGGGCAAAGTATGGTCCCCAGGCATTAGCAGCAAGTGGGAACTCCCTTGTCCAAGTTCAAATGAGAGAAGTATGAGCTTTTGAAATTCAGCTCCAGGCACTTTTATAGGTGCATAACTTTAATTAAACCGACAGCTGGAAAGAAGTTTGTCCTATAAGTTAAAGTTGCAGGAGACTTTGAATAATTGAGCAGTGGAACGCAACACCAAGAGGATGCATTACTTCAAATATGATTAAGCAGAAGTGACAATGTCATCATTTTTAGACTGTAAAATCCTCACAGAAAAGTTTGGCTTATATACTTGTTCTACATGAGACACAGTTAGCCCTTAAGTATATTATGTAGGCCAAATAACTGCTGTGGGTTTTGAAGTTTAGTATTTCTTTCTGATTTGGATTTAAAATGCCATAAAAAAAGCCAAAAATAGGTCCACGAAAAATTCCTCTAATTGCAGAGTCTCATTTTTTTGCCTATTTATTTCCTCCTCAACTTCCAACGGCTGTGCTCAAATAAGGGTATAGCAAAGTGATAGAATTTGCTCAACTAATGAAAATTCAACTACAGGTTGTCCAGCAACATCCGTGGTCCAGAACGATTTTAGTTAGCCAGATGTCCAATTATCATGGGAGTAGTCAAGTTTCCCATAGCCCCATAAAGTTGGTTTACAGCCACCAGTCTTGGCTCTTCATGTTCTGTGCTGTTATTTAGCTCTAAGTTTACCCCTAAATGTCTTCTAAGAATCCAGTAAGCAGTTAAAGTGCTGGTAATGTTGCTTGTAAGGCTGTCAATTGATATGCATTAATGCCTGTGATTAATGCAGTCCAGTACTAACACGTTAAATTTTTTAACACGTTATTTGCCGGTGTTAATGCTGCACTGCCCCTTTGAAGTTCACTGTGGCACTTCCAAGGGCCAGTGCAACGCAGAGCCCGGGATCAGCTGGGGACTCCCCAGCCGACCCCGGGCTCCACTGCCTCTTTGAAACACACAGAGGCAGCGTTTCAAAGGAGCAGCCGCCTCACAGCTGAGCCGGGGATTAGCGGTGCAGCAGCTGCCCTTAAGAAATGCCGCCTCCGCATGTTTCAAAGGGGCACCCCTGGAGCCCGGGGTCAGCTGGGGACTCCACAGCTGATCCCAGGCTCTGCGCAGCATTTCCCCAGAACCCAGGGTCAGCTGGGGAGTTCCCAACTGACCCCGGGTTCCGCTGCTGCGCAGAGCCCAGAATCAGCTGGGCAGTCCCCAACTGACCCTGGTCTCCACGGCTAGCTGCCCCTTTGAAATGCCAGAGGCGGCATTTTAAAGGGGCAGCCGTGGAGCCCAGGATCAGCTGGGGACTGCCAGCTGATCCTGGGCTCCCCATGGCAGCAGAACCTAGGGTCAGCTGAGCACTCCCGCTGATCCTGGACTCCGTCTTGCGCTGCCCCTTTGATGCGCCACTGCGGTGCTTCAAAGGGGCAGCGCTGCATGGAACCCAGGGTCAGCTGGGGACTCTAGCTGTTCCCAGGCCCCGTGCAGCGCTGCCCCATTGAAACGCTGTGGAGGCATTTCAAAGGGGAGGCGCATGTGATTAATTGCATGATTAAATTTTTTAATCGTGTGATTAAATTTTTTAATCGCTTGACAGCCCTAGTTGCTTGCATATTGACCTCCTGTGGTTTAGCAATTTTTCTGGTTCAACACTAGCCAGGTCCTGAGGATTGCTGGACTAGAGAGGTTCAACCTGTACAGAGTATCTCTCTGTGTGGTGTGTGATTCAGGAAATATGAGCCAAGAAGAAAAGTATGTGTTTGTATTCATTTTGTTCAAGAATGAAAACTACAAAAATATTGCTTTTTGTTTACAACCATATACGGACTAAGAGAATGCGTTGGCCTAATACAGAGTCAACAGCGTTCTTATGATTATAATCAAGAGTTTAGTAAGTAGAAGTGAAATGCAAATGGTTTTCTGGTGAGAATTCAACAAATGTTTAGCATTAAAACCTCTACTCTGTTTGGAAATGAAGAGCAAACAGTTCCATAGGCCATTACTAGTGAAATAATGTTTTCTTTGAACAGAATGAAAACCACCAACCAAAAATAGTTTGTGTGCCTTCTGGGTTAGTACTTAGCCCCTACAAACATAATAGGCAAAATATTAAAAGTTTAGCATAGATATGCAGACTACACAAACTAACAACAACAACAAAAAATCTATCCTCCAGGCAGGTGTCTAATTTTCTACTAAAAAAAAAATCATAGCCTTATTAAAAAACTAAGTAACATACTAAACTTATTACTGTCCACTTCCAATTCAACTACTCATGTGCCTTTCTGTTCCCCGCCTCATCCCTGCTGATTATCAAAATATTCATGTGAACATGAGATTTTTCTCTCAACTACCTTCAGAAGATGATAATCAGATTTCATCTTGATTAACTTCATCAAGAACAGTGCAGTTCAAAACAAGGAGTAAGATTTAAAAGGAAGCAGAAGAGAAACTGTGTCTTCTGAGAATACTAAAATGTTTTCCACAACGTTTTACTATTTCAGTTAAATTTCTGTATACAATTTGCCATTTTAACTTCTTGCGCCAACTTTTCATTTAGATAATTAATTTAAAACTAGAATTTTAGAAACCACTGACAGAAATTGTATCTTCTGTTTACTAGAAATGCTACTTCCAAGTAATCTAGACAATTACTAATGTTACGGAAAACAGTAATGTTTCACAAGGTACATCCCTTTATTTTTGTAATCACAAAAATCATGATTTTGTACAGGAATGTGTAAGTGAACAATAATCAATGCAATTAAATTTATTTAATAAAGATCAGGTAAACATACTACAGAACATATTGTATTGTAAAGAACAAAAATATTGTAACTTTCTGGCCTTGCAGTGCACATTTTAGTGCAAGTATTAAGACACAATAGTGTTCAATTCAGCAAAATATTACAGAATATCATGCCACAGTCCACTTCAAAGAGGGTCAGGACATGCAGCTTGTTAATAAAATGCTGTATTATATAAAAAAGACACATGTTAATTCATAAAATATATAGTGGTTTATTTGAATGATTCTGAAGTGATTTCACTGTGGAATTTAGCTTAACTGAGACAAACATCCAAAGTGTCTTCTGATTTGGAATATTCTTCTTTCTAGGCAATGGCTTTGGCTTCAGGTAGGAATGCCTCCCAATATTTTATAAGCTTGGGGAAAAAGAAAAAAAAAATGTTCAGCTACAAGTAACTGTACTTTTCAAAAGCACAATTTCTGCCAACGTAGAAGTTACAGGAAAGCACCTACTAGTAATGTTTACCTAAATCCATTTATTACTATGGAGCAATCTCTAAAAACTGACACTTCAGTAATTTTTCTTTACACTAATCATGCATATATTCACAAATTTAGCTCTCCTCTAGGCTTATTTCCCCCTCAACTTCTAGCAAATATGATAAGTGAGATACTTTGAAATAACATGGATTGATATAAAATGGAGTATTATGACCCTCTCTCATTACATGTAATGTTTTTCATCTGAAATATCATTAATACGTTACTCATATGGGAAGTGAATCTAATCCTAATGTAATTTTAGTGCTGTTTGACATTTAGCATTTGTCTCTGTCAGGTGAATACACTAAAATCCAAACACTCCATTTCTAGAACTAAAATAAATTTATAAAGCACTTTGGTTTGCTACTAAAAAAATTCCAGGTTTTGATTTTACTTTTCAGATAATGAAGTATAAGAGTGCCTTGAGTGAAAGTGCCTACATTACTTTATAGTTTTCACATATAACACTGACATGGCTGACCATTTGTTGTTTTTTAAGTTTATCCTGTACAGACTAACTCGGCTACCCCTTGAAGCTTCTGAATAAATTAAGTTAATCAGTGATAGAAAAAAAAGACTAAGAGGATTTTATAATACCTTTTAAACACTTCCCTAACCCCAGTGTAAGTTAATAGTAGTAACACGGATGAAAGATGGCACTAATATTCATTGAAGTGACGTTCTGTCTCCTCGCCACCCTCCCAACCCAACCTTGAATGAGGTCAGTTTTTAATTTTACTAACACCATATATAACTGAAAAATTCTCAGTCAGAGCTTCATGTTAGATTAGTAACTAAACCCACAGAATAAGTTCCACAAAGTTTAGTAAAATTTAGCTTACCTGCTGTTGTGTTTGCACTAATGATTCTAAGTATTTGATGATAACAGTTTTAAAGTCTTTCACTCGTTCTTTCTGTTAATAAATGAAATAGATTAGTTCTGGTGAATATTTTTTTAGAATCCCACACTGCTTTTATATCATTAGAGCAAATGAGCTTGTCACAATTTGTAAAACAGTTATACATGCCTCAAATCTGCCCACTTCTTTGCGTATGGTTTTGGAGATCTGTTCAAAGTCTCTTTCTCCTTGTTGAACTTTTGTCTCCCACTAGCAAAGGAAAAATATGCATAGATAAGACTTCATGTTACTCATTCACCTACCTAGAATAAGTAGACATTTCTAGCTGTCATTTCTATCAGTACTATTAAATTAAAGAGAAAAAGCATTTTATTTCAACAAAATGCTATTTGCTTGGAGTTAAAAAGTAAGGATACTTAAATTTGACAGAAAAACATTTTAGGGAAACTTAAGGGAGTGGTCATGTCACTCAAACTATTTTTTACACTAAGGGATGCGTTTCCCCCTTCTCCTCCCCAAAGAAAGCAATAGCTTCTTTAGAACTAATTGTACAGACTTGCTAACAAAATTAGCAGAGCCCATTATTCACTACAAACTCTTCCTATATAAATTAAAATGTTTCAGTGAAACCTTTGATGGCACTGCTTGTAAAAGGAGTATCCAAACTAAATTACCTATATAAAGTTGTTTTAAAAACCTTAAGTTGTCATACTTCACAGCATGCCATTAATATTTCACTGCCACATACAGCATGATACAGGATTACTAGTTATCCCTAGGTTATGAAGGATAGGGATGTAAAATTTGGATTAACTGGTTAATCGAATAGTCAATGCAATTTGCATTGACTATTCGATTAGTCGCTAAGGATGCCTCTGTCTCTGAAGTGTAGCAATAGCCCCAGAGCGAAAGCGCTGCAGGGAGCACAGGGCCAGTGGGGGACTCAAGCAGTCTGCAGCTGGCTCTGGGCTCCATGCAGCGCTGCCGCTTTGAAATGCCATCTGGGGCCAGCTGAGGACCGGCCTGGGCTGCACACAGTGTTTCAAAGCAGCAGCACCGCATGAAGCCTGGGGCCTGGGCCCAGGCTCCACATGGCACTGCTGCTTTGAAGCACCCCCTCCCTCTTTCCCCCTCCTCTTACTGCCTTTCTGATAGAGGCAGCAAGGGGGGAGGAGCGACTAGTTATTCACATCCCTAATGGAGAAAGCTACAGCTGCCCAAAATGCAGCACTGGTATGATATCCTATTCACTGCTGTAGCCAGTTTTCAGAATCTGCTCTTGCCTGCACAAAATGAGCCAAAATGTGCACAGTTGCTGTTGACTGTCTATGGAGAAGATAGAAAAAAAGGCTTTTAATTCTCTATGCTTGCAGACTATTACACTTTCATAAAAGAGGCTTCAGGTTTTAAAAAGCATTCAAAGATTGAGATTGACACATTTAGTTTTAAGGTATAACTGAACATGGGGATCAGCTGCATGGCACAATAATCTTCCTATAAACCAACCAATGTTGATCAAACATACCAAAATTTAATAAGATCAGTTAGTATTTTCCTTTTGGAAGCCTATTTCCACAAATGATTTTACAAAAAGGCAATATTCAGTACTAAAGCCATAGGATGCACTGCAATATATTCTGCATTAAGGAACAATGCCTGAACAGTTTTGTAGCTGGAGATATACAGGAAAATAAAGTGAACCATTAAGTACATTTATTCAAACTTCCCTTATCTTTACATGCTAATTTTGAAATGGAATAAGCAATAAGCCAAAACAGGATGCACTTCAGTAGGCTTCTGATGCACACCCTCAAGGGGGATTCTCTGCTGTGCCTCTAACTGGGTGCACTACAGAATTCAAAGCTTAGAGTGGGGTGTTAGGCTTTGTGTCACCTCGCTCTTGGGCTGCTATGGAAAGATCCCCGGCATTATCTTAGGGTTTATCTACATGAAAAGTCAATGCACACCATGCTGCAATGTAAATTATAGTGCACTACCATGCTACATAGTAACTGGCTGTGTGAGGTCAATGCACACTAGAAAATGTTTAGTGTGCGGTAGGTAGTATGGTTCACATGTTAGTGTGTGGCATGTTAGTGAGCTGAACATTTAACGCCAGCTTGCCACAGTCTAGCTTTTCAGACAGACACGCTCTTGGGCATGCCTGAGGACCCATCAAGTTGTGGCAGCCTCTCTGAACTAACCTATAGGCTACAGCACTGCCTAGTATCTCCGAAGCACTATATTCCAGTTCCAGTGCAGATCTTCCACCACTCAATATGCCCTCTATGCTAAGGATGGGGGGAAGGGTGGGGAAAGAGGGAGTAAGTCTTACAACCACCTTCCATAGTTCCACGGGGAATACTTTCTTGGTTGGAAATGGAGCTTTTAGGATCCCTGTATGCCTCTCCAACCCTTTTAGCTGACATAAAGGGGCTAAGACAGGAGTGAGGATCTTGCCCCTCATGGGTTTCAGCATCATGCCTGAGAAGTTCCCAAGGACTATTAATGCACACTCTGGAGTGGCTTTTAGCTATCTGAATATGGCTCAACAATCTGATTAAAATTAAATTAATATTTGGAATTAGGGTTTCTGCAACAAAACCTTCTCCTGTGAAGAAATAGTTCCTAGTGAGAAAAAGAGGAATCCTACTCCACGGCCAAGTAGGCCTAGCCTTGTCCTTCATTGCCTTTGGTGTAACATCAGTAGAATATTTTAAAAATACGTTTGGTGTAATGGGCATGATGAGCTTCCTCTTTTTGTTAATTATACTTCACTGCTCTGAGTTTGTACATGCCAGGGACATCACCAAACAGTTCAGTAGCCATTGAGAACACAGCTGTGGACAATCATGGATTTTCCTAAAAGTCAATAGAGAGCCAATGGATGGAGAAGGCCAAGTTCTATTTGTAAATTTCCTCATGTCTAATAGGCAAAACACTATTAAATTGCAGAAAGAAAAAAGCAATTTGTGACCGGTGACTAATGAAGCAGCCAAACAAAACAACTGTGAAGATTTTAAGCTCTATTATGCAGTGATATTTTCCTATGACTTGATGACAAAGTCGTTACACACTCTTTTAGAGTATGTTTGTTTATTCAAATTTAACAAAAAATTGTCCTACCTCTTCAATTTCCTTGGTGAAGCATGACAGAAAAAGTGTATAAATTATGACAAACTTCAACATGTTATATTTAAGTACTTTTACTGAAATTATACCATATAGACATACATATGTATTTGTGTGTATATACATATATATATATATATAGATGGAAATGTTACACCAATAAGGGAAACATGGAAATAATCTTTTAAACTTGATTTTAGAGCTATATTTTACAAGATAGAAGATAGTCATTTGATTGCATAGAAGTAAACTGACTCAATCAGCAAAGAATGTTTTAAAACTTTTCCATGTTTTTGGTCTCCCCACCCATACATTCTGTAAGAGAACAAAAGAGCCTTACAGATTTTATATTGGTGTAATAATTTTGCAAGTTTTATATTCAATTAATATCACTCCTCTTAACAATTTCAGTAAATATGGAAAATAGCAAATGTGTAAGTGATTTATAAATAAAAATCCATATAAAAAGTAGTGCATTATGCTGATGAATGAATCAATGGAAAATTTAGGCCTTCAGAATGAAAATAGGTAGTAAGGCATTCAACTTAATCATTACCTCCTTTATCTCATCTTTAGCTTGCTGCAATTTATCAGGTTTGTTGGCAAGTTGGAGCTTTGCTTCAGCCTCCCGTTTTTTCTGTAAAGTGACCTGAGCATCTTGCCATTTCTGCCAGCATTTCATTCGATGATCTAACACACCCTATGAGTGTAATAATGCAACAGAAAATTAAATATTTTTAAAAGTGTCAGGTTAACATAAAACTGTGCTCTAAATTAAAGAACAGGAAATAATGACTAAATATAAAGACCTACTCTGTATTAGATATCTTGCAAATATCTCTCAATTCAACCGTCTTAATTTTTCTAATACAGTTATTATAAAAAGTACCTTACTACTGCAGAATGAAGTCCTCCATACATACATAGACTAAGGAATACAGGCAAAAGGCCATCTCCTGGGAACATACAGTTTAGTCTCCATACCCATTCAGTCCTTTCCTCTCTCTCCCAAGACTGTTGACAAGGCTGCCAATTATGGAGGATTAGTATGTTAACTCTAATCTGTTAGAATCTGCATTTAGACCACTGATTTCGTTTTATAGCCAGTCGGCTGTCCAATAATGTGTTTTGGTAGAAACAGAGATCAAAGTAGCAATTTTTCAGCGTTCATATGCTTAAAGTAATTTCTAATCCAAAACACAATTTGATAAAATATTCCAAGATAAATCCAGATACATTACTGTTGAAAAATTCGCTTACATTCCCAGTAAGTAATCAAAAGCTACTGGTACCATATAGCACAGTTTAGACTCTCCCTGAACTCTCCTACAATGCTTTTTAAATCCTAATAGAGCTATAGTAGATATTTTTGTCTCTGGCATCTCACATTAAGACCTCTGGGCGCGAGCACACATCCACATCCATACAATCTTTGAAACAAAAGCACGGTCCTGTAACTCTTGTGGTTCCACTACAAGTGAAGATTTTATATACCTGAATATAAGCAGCACACCAGGTTGAACAGTACAGTGTCCTCATATGATTAACATGCTTCCTGGGACTTGCGGCCATTTGACTACAAGGTCATTCACATATATAAATTCTCTACTTAAGTGTATATGATGTTTGAGATGTTGAAGAACCCAAATATAACTAATCCACTTCATGCAACAGCTTGTATAGTAGGATGCGTCAATACTGGAAGAAGGGAACTCTCCCTAGCAATTTTCAACTCTAGTTTGAAGTCATAGCTCTCCTTGCAACAGTTCTGCATATGGATGTTAAAATTAGATCAACTAACTAATCCAGCGTTTCTCAAACTGTGGGTCACGACCCCCCAGGGGGGTCGTGACCAACTTACAGGGGGGTTGCAGCTGGATCTGTTTTTTTTCCTTTAAAAAAAATTCTCCCCCCCCGCAGGCTCCGTCTGGTAAAAAAACCATGAAATACTGGATGGAAGCCCGGCGGGGACAATTTTCCCCTGCCGCGTCTGGCAGGAGCAGGGGAGTGAGGAGCACCACAGAGTCTAGTGAAGGGGGGGCCAGTTACCGGGCGCCAGAGCGTGCGCTGCTCTGGCCAACGTGAGCAGCAGAGACCGGCAGCTGGCCACGTGATGCCTCCCCTACACGCTGTGAGCTGAGGCAGCTGGGCCGGGCTTCAGGAGCAGCCACTTTCAAAGTAAGAGTTTCCTCAGTGCCTGGCTCTGCTGGGGGGGGGGGGGGAGAGATTAGATTGGAGCAGGCTCCCAGATGCTGAGGATGCCTGCCTCAGGGGGAAGGGGTAGTGCACTGGGATGGGGGGGTGCTGGGGGGCCTGGCTCAAGGGGAGGGCTGGGTGCAGTCCCAAACTGGACAAAGTGGTGCAACTTTTGCCTAACAACTTTACCTCCCACTCCTCCCCCCCCTTTTTTTTTGCTTAACAACTTTGGTTGGGGTCCTCACAAATTTGTTTAGCACTTTAGGGGGCTGTGGTATCACAAAGTTTGAGAACCCCTGAACTAATCAAATAGCTGATGGAATGTCCATCGACTATTTGATTAGTCAATAATGGTGGTTCCGCTTTGATATGTAGCAAGCCCAGTGTTGCTACATGTCAAAGGCAGAAGTGCCACGCGGCGTTTTGCCTTTGAAATGTACAAGAGCCCCACTGAGGGCTCTTGTGCATTTCAAAGATTGAAACACCGCATGGAGCCCATGGCCAGCAGAGGACTCTGAGTCCCCCGCTGGCCCCAGACTCCATGTGGCACTGCCACTTTGAAATGTACAAGAGCCCCAGCAGGGACCCCAGTACATTTCAAAGGTGGAACGCTGCCGTTGTGCCCCTAACCCCTCCCACGGCGCTGCAGTTGGGGGGAACCATTTTAAGCCGGCTCCCCACAAGCATCTCTCCCTTCTGCCTCCTTCTGATCGAGGCAGCAAGGGGGGGAAGCAACTAGTCGACTATCCAATAAGCTTTTGCTTATCGGATAGTCGATTAGTTGCTTACATTCCTAGTTCTGCATTCAATTTCCTTCTATCGCCCATACATTCTTTGTGACCTTCAACATAAACCCTGTCTTGCAGCAAGATAAATAGTGCTTACTTTTACTGCAGCAATAAGACGAATGTAATCACCAAGCAGTTCTGAGAACACATAAAAGTCAGCAAAAGCTTGTTCTTGATGTAGCTGGTCTATTTTCTCCTCAACCTCTGCAAGCTGAGACAGAGCTCTAGACAAAGCAGTGTGATCCTCAGAATTACCTAACATGGCAGCACTTTTAGCAAAGGCAGCTGTGTTGGCCGAAAGCTCTGAAACACAAAAGTAAAATTCAAATGTGAAAAATTTTCACTAGTTATTCCTGGGTGAATTCTGCCCCACTGTGCACAATGCATGTCCCCTGAAGATTTCCCCCCCCCCCTCCAGAATACAGATTTCTGGTGAGTTGCTGCAGGTATACCTTTCATTATCAAGAGCTGCTGTGGAGCCAGAAAAGGAGAGGATAGCTAGCCAGACATAGCAAGGCCAGATGAACAGGCATGGGATGGATGGAGCAGGGCACATGGGGCTGCTTGGGAGTCATAGACAGTGGTTCAGAATAGTATGCACACACGCGTGCACACGCACGTGCATATGGGGGGTGGGAAAGACTGGGGCACGGGCTCAGAAGCTAGTGGGGTGACAGCACTGAGCTGGGGGCTGAAGGGGAGGTGTGCTGCAGGGCCACACAGGGACAGGTGTTGCATGGACACATGGGGACAAGGTACAGAATTGCATGGCCACATGGGAATGAGGGCAGATGTGCCTAATCAAATGAGAGCGTGTAGAGATTAGCCCCAGGGTCTGCATGGGGGAGGGTCCCTAACAATCCCCCAAATCCCATGTTCCATACTACTTTGACCGATACCCAACAACACTCCAGGTGCCTTTCCTCCTCTTCAGCGCCATTACCCCTGATTCCCTCAAGCCTCTGCACTACTTCTGAGGAGTACAGGGAGTAAGTTTCTGTATTGTAGTTTAAATGAATTATTCAAAGTTCCTTATTAACATACCTAGAAAAGAATATGTTTATTAAAAAGCATTTCCTGAATCTCTGTCTGTATGGTTACAGAAATGCTTAACAGGTATTTTTAAATATGTTATCAAAATAATTGAAACTGGCATGTTTTATATTGTGTTATTTTGACAAATAAAACATGTAGAATTTTAAAATATTGTGTGCAGAATTTTTAGGTGCAAAATTCCCACAGACGTAGTTAAGTCACACAGTAGTATTCTGTTTTCTTCCTACAGTTTATAATGAGGCTATAAATTAGCCAAGACTGGTTCTTGAGACAAGCATGGGTTTAAAAATAACTCCATTTTCCATCCAAATACAATCTAAAAATATATCTACTATTTAACTTACCCTTTCCGAACCTTGTGAGAAAACAAACATATATAGCAAGAACATAAACAGGACACTGAGAAATAACTATATAGAAGAGGCTATGTATTGCCCTTTCTCTGAAGAAAATCTCACATCAATGAGTATGGCATCAGGATGACTATATAATTCAAAGTGGAAGAAAACGTTAAGTACTGGGATTAAAGAATATGAGGCAACTAAAGGTTTTCATTCCTTTTCTTTGGCCTGAACTGTATAAATTCAAATATTTTTCTTAAGCAATCATATCAGCATGAAGTTACACTTTCAAATTGTTTGAGAGAGAATTATGGATCTTAGAATTCCAAATTCAGAACAAAATTCAAGGTAACGGTAAAAACATTAGGCTCAAACATTCAACTAGTGGCCTTTGAGTGCAAACACTTACATCTATTCTGTAATCCTGTTTCGTAAAATTCACTTCTGAATAAAAAAATATTTGATTATAAATCAGTGTCCTGATGTACTCTGTGCAATTGACCCTCTGCTGCAGAATATTCCAAAATGACAGCTTTAATTGAAAAATAAGTTTCTAGCCTTTATGGTTTTGAGAAAAATCTTGTAGTGAAGCAAGTTTAAAAACCATGGATTATTGTTTTTGAGTGTGTAGAGTGCCCAAAACAATGGCTCTGAAAAGCATTCTCTTTCATTCTCACTCATGGTCCCATGGACTATTTGATTCACCAGAGAAGTCAGTATCTGCTCAGGCCAGTTGATCCACATTTTGCTTTCTATCTCCCTGATCTGACTGCAGCTTAACCACTTTCCATCTTTTACTACAAAAGGCAGTTACCTGGCTTACAGTGCACACTTCTATGGAGCCAGGTAACAGAGCATTGAGAGGTCAGAGAGAGTGTCCAGATTATAGCCAGGAAGCAGATGGAGCCAAAAGTCTAGTCTTTAAGATAAGTTGCCTGAAGAACAGTGCATCACCCAAGGCCTTGGGAACCAGGCAAATGTGTTGCTGAGCATGGCTATGGACCCCATTTCCTTGGCACACATGGGGGAAAGGAAGTTGAGCCAGGCTGACCTATGCAGCACTGCAAGAACAAAGGCTCGGTGAATGGAGCACACTAGAGAGTAAATAAATAAACCACTTATGCTCAAAAATGGTAAAACGAAAATATATCATTAAAAATGTTCAACTATGAAGCACAGATGCACATGTTAGGGAAGAAAGGAATTAAGTTATTTTATAAGAAAATAAATCATCACTATCACCGAGTTTTAAGGGTACTTGCTGCAAAATACATGCTGCCACGTCCGCCTCACCCTCCACCCTAATTATAATCTTTTCATGGTAAAGAGTGGGGGGGGGGGGGGAAGGGGGAGAATCAGTTTTCTGTTGCCATCATCATGTGGGTGGCACCTTTGTAATTAGGTGCACTTACATTAATACATGAAAGGTGACCTACTTGTAGTAGAATACAAATCCAGTAAAAGTTTGCTACATTTTAACATTGGCTTCAAAATACTTACATTTTTATGTTTAATTTTATGCAAAACATTTTAATAACCATCCTGCACTGAATTGTAGAAACAGGATATGATAAAAATTGCCAATGTACAAGTTAGCTTATGTCATAGGTAATCCATTTGGAAACTTGACAAAAAACTTACAGCTGAGGGTAACAATGGATTATAAAAAACCAGCATCACACAAATCACAACAGAAATATTTGTAACTTTAAAACTCAAGTTTTTCTTCTTTTCTGGTGTTTAAATACATGCATCTATGGCTTTTAAAATAAAAAAAAAACCTCACACAACCCAACCCAAACCTCTGGTAGTTTCTAGCAGTCACTGGTCACACCACCTACATAGTACCAAAACAAATTTCCATTTTCATGTGTTCACAGTATCCTGGAATATCTGTTTTAAGGGCTGATATTTTAATGCTGTCTCTTCTTGAAGATCAAAATCTTAATCTTTTTTCAATTTTTAAACATGAGCAAAATCATTTGAGATTTTAAAAAGCAATTTAAGATAAAATTCCACATCAACAATTATGGAGAAAATTATTTAAAACATACAGAGTTACAGCAAAATGATCAGTTTAAGTTTTTTTTTACTGAATGCACACTAGTCCTTGTGCCAAATTTCAACCTCAAGTCCACCAATTTTCCATCACTTAGTATGCTTTGTAGCTCCTTGTTAATGACTGCTTAGAGTTTTATAAAGTCCTTTCCCATTTGATACCACTTCTTCTTAGCAGGCCTAACCAGCAGGGTAGGCAGGCACAGGGCCTACATTATGATCATTTGCATGAGGAAGAACACACACCATTAAAGGATTTTCCAGTGTATTATTCAGGGACAAATATTCTGGATTTTATGTTTTCACATCTATCTGGAGTTTTGCTGCATTCTCAAATGTTATAATGTACTATAAATTACTGTCTTTAAAAGTTATATGTCTATCTTTCTGTTCTGGAGACAAAATTGATAATCTAAACTGATACTCTTTAGCACTATTAAGCTCAATACACACAACCCCCCTTTTGTCTGGCTAAAGAGCTGCAATGGTTTAAGGTACCCCTTCTCTATCCCATTCACTTTGATAAGACAAGAAATAAGCTACTGACCATTTTTATTTTAAAATTACCAATTAAAATACAATAACTTATTCTAATTATAATTGGCTTAATACAAGGGTTAGTTTCAACAGCATTTATCTGACTGTTGCAGATGCATTTATGTAATAATTTTAATTTTGTTTAAATGTGGAAACTCATAATCTTGCTTTTTACAGTGTAAACTATACTTTATAAGATATATAGGATATACAACAAAGCATTTCCTGACCTATCTTATCTACACAGTCATTTTGCATCAACTGTTTAAACTTCAACCTTGTTCTAAAAACAAGTATGTCCCTTGCAGAGGCAAGACTGTTCACTCACACAAATCTTGTACTAAAGCAAACAAGTCTTCTTGAGAAAAGAATCCTATGCTATCAATATAGCAGCCCTTAAAATTCACTGTTTAGTGGGTATTATATACATTTGGGATAATTAAAATGTAAATTCCTAAACATATGCTAAATTAAAATAATCTCTATTATTTTATTTAAAGTTGGAAAGTTAGTGCATGTTTTGTATCAAACCACAATATATTCTAAGGCAGGGCTACTCAAATTTGAAAGCCCCGGGGGCCACAATAATATTCACAGCACATGCTGAGGGCCGCAACTTAAGTGTGGTATCCCGAAATAGCTACCCTGCGTCTACACAAGCTGCCCATTATTTTGAAACATTTTTTGAAATAACGGGTGCACTATTTTGCCATTCCTGTAAACCTTGTTGCACAAGGGTTAAGAGATGGCTTGAAATAGTGTGTTATTTTGAAATTTGGCACCGTATAGATGCGCCAAATTTCAAAATAAGCTATTTCAAAAAAGTTTTAAAACAGATACGCAATTTGCCTGAGTCTCTGGCTAACTTACTTTGTACTAGTCACAAGTCTATAGTAAAATTCAATTTAACATGAATATGGAATAGTTTGTTCTAATAAAATATTTTAACTCCTGGGCACGGAAATTAACACTCAAAACAAAACCTACCTTTTCTATGGCAGACTAAGGCTTCTACACTGGCATGAAGTTTTCTAAGTTGCTGATCCAAATTCTCAAATTGTTGCTGTTTTTCCTCAAACCACTGGCAAAAGAAAAAAAACCAAGCAGTACAAATTATGTTACTAATAAACTATATTCCTTGTTTTAAAGGAACAAATTAACCATGTACAACCATGGTGGTCAAATGATGCAGGTGAGAACCCAAGGCAATAAGTAAATTAATATCCCATTTTCTACTCCTGACACCTTAAAATGCAATTGTTGAGCCTCATTAATTTGTCTCATTATTCAAGTCGAAAAATCAGCTCTTACTGCATCCGATTCATTCATCTTGATTGTCATTTTGTTGACAGCGTCGGCAGCCTTGTTCACCATCCTCAATATTCCTGCTCCGCTCAGAGCCTGGGTGTTAACTGCTCTTGGCAGCTGGAATTGAATGACAAATAAGGGCAAACAAACCGGTTAAAAGGCTGGAGGTTTAACTGGGCACAAAAGGGACTGAAAAGGATGTTGTGTTTTCTTCACTCTCATACATTTTAATATAGTAGAACCCAATTTCTCAAATTTACTCCTTTTACATTCTCAGAGGAAAACTTAAAAATATAGACTTTCCATTTGCTTTTCTTCTGTTCTATCTAAATGTAAAGGTACGAACACCCTATTTGTCAAAAGATATTACAAAAGAGCCCAAAGGCCTTAACCGGCCACCTATCTACACAACAGAGAGCAAACTGCTACTACAGAAACAAAGAGAAAAGCTTAGATACAGTATAATATGGTAAATATAATCGAGATGCTCAAACAATATTTCAGTACATTATGAAAGTATGTGAGAATATCTTGGTCATGTACAAATGAGCGCAGTGTATTTATGTACATTCATTTCTAAATGCAAGTCTTAAAACTTGTAAGTTTCACAGGAATGTCATGAGAATTAGTACTTAAGTTACCCAGTTAATGATGCACAAGTCATGATGTGATTCTTTAGGTAGAGGTAACATGACAGATAAAAACATGACTTATTAGACAATTAAATATTACATCGGATACATTATGTGCATCCATAAAACTGTTGTTCTTGAAGTGTATTTAATGTTTGTCAAAGATGCCAGAAAGGTACTAAAGTCCTCTATCCATAGAATAGATATCCTATAGCCAGCAACAGTGTAAACTTCTCCACATTACCCTCACCAATAAACCTCAACCTTGACCTTAAGGGAATTCCCTCGAGAGGTTACAGATTAGAGGATAATTTTATTTCAATGTTAGTTTAATGCCTCAGTTCTCTGCTGAAAGCAGCCAATAGCAGTGCCATGTGCATAGTGAGTTGGATATTTGCTCACCAGGTGCTGGGGAGACCAATTTACTCCCCATAAACTACTGAGCAGTAAGGAAACTTCTAAGTCACTACTGACCTAATCTACATTTTAATAAGAAATAAAGGCAAGAGACTCTGTAGTCCACTGTCTTTGTAATTTGAACCAATTTATCCCACTGAAGATTAATCTAATCTTATTGCATAGGAAGTTATGGGACTAAGTTTCCATATCTAAAGATGAGAATATGTATTATTAATGGTATTTTATACAAAGTAACTAGAGAATGAATAGAGCTTAAAAAAAATCTTAAATACCTCAGAACTTTCCAAGAACTGCCTTAAATCAGGATCCTGTAACAAGGTTGGGTGTTTTACTGTTCGCTGTAGATACCTATGATTTTAAAAATCAAAATATTAGATAACTTTAAATAATTTAGTGCTGATAGCAGAAGTGTCCTTGATCCACAGAGCAGACAAATGGAGGAAGCAGCAGTGCAACCTTCCCTTAATATTTCTGCCAATGTACTCAAGCCCCCTGCGGTGGAGGAATCACCTCTATGGGTTAACAGATAGTTCAATATGCAGGTCCCTTCAATTCTGTGCCTCTCTGCTGTCACTTCCAATCCTGTTTGTGTATATTGTTACCTGCCCCCTCCTCAAAAAAATTAAGCTGATGTCAAATACCAAGCATTTGTTTATCTGCCTGAGGCAACAGCAATTATGAACAACCAAAGAAGTCTTATTTACATGTACAAAGAAGAATATTACAAAACTAAAGCAAATGAAAATGGGAAGACATAGGTACAAGAAAACTCAAGAAACGTAGAGTAAAAGGCAAAAGTTAGATTCATCCCTTGATGAGTGAAGTTATCACAGTTCTGAGGTTTGCTTTCTTTGGAAAACGTTACGTTTGAGCATAAAAATCTTTCTGCTTGAACAAGTCTCAGCTGTATGTCTAATTTTTGTCCCACGTACGTTTTTTTTTTTTTAAAACCAGTACCTTAGAGTGAAGTCCTTTAGGGCAAGGACATGTTATGTTTGGCTCTGATTTACAGTAATACTGTATGCAGCATGTGGTATAGTTATAAGTGAACAATGCCATCTATATTATAACACAAATTGGACAAAACCCCAGGGATGATGTAGGTTTTCTTGGTCCTGCCACAATCATTAAGGAATCATTCTTGTTCAAGCCTCTTTACTATGATGTCCAACTTAGGGATTTTTGGCTTTTTTGAAAAAAGTTGGAATTGAATTTAAAAAGTAAGATGAATTGGCCATACTTTAGTCAAAAAATTCAGATTGTATGAATCTGATCCAGCAGCCCAATACTACCAACTGTACAAGCTGCTGGATCAGACTGGGCATACAGTGTCTATTTAATACAGTAATATACCAAGGGAATACAGTAAAAAAAATACATACGTTACCTTTCTAGTGCAGCTCTTCTTTTTTCTACAAATTCTGTAGATGATGAATCTTCCTTGCCTACTTTAACCTTGGTCATGCCTTTGAAGAAAATTATGTGATATTGATTTTACATTACCATGAGGCAATCATGAACATAACTGATGTTCTTAGAACTATAAAGGTATTAAAGCTCTCTTGAATTTTATGCATTTAAGTCAAATGAAAATAACCACAAGGACATACATAGAAAATATGGATACTGTATGCAATATGCTTCTCAAAATTCTCAAAAAACCCCCAAATTTCTGAAATCAAGTACACTGCTGCTGATGAACATTTTGTATATTTAAAACTACTTTAATTATAACAATAGGACTGTCAACTGTAGTTAACATGCAATTAACTAAAAATTTAATTGTGTTTAATTTCACAGTTAACAGAATGACAATTGAAATGTATGGTGTGTATGTATTTTTGGATATTTTTCTACTTTTTCAACTATACTGATTGCAATTGCAACACAGAATACAAGGTGCATAGTGCTCACTATTACAAATATACGCACTATAAAAAAAAAGAGAAAAAATATTTTTCAATCCACCTAATACAAGCATGTTTTCTGTAAGTGTCCTAAGCACGAAGGGACACAATATTTGGCGTGCCTCTCACAAATACTTAGCAACACCAGCTACAAAAGTGACATTGTAAATAAGCAGCAGACAGCAATATCTCCTGTAAATGGGAAAAAAAAATTGTCTGTTTGGCTGAACAAGAAGTAGGACTGAGTGAACATGTAGGTTCTCAAGTTGTTTTGTTTTTCAGTGAAGTAATATAGGAAAAAAAAAAAATCTACAGCCGCTCCCCGAGTTACGACCACCTCCACTTATGACCATCCGCACTTACGACCAAAGTAGTCGTAAATGTGGATCCGAGTTACGAACGGCGATCTGCGTGTACAAACAGCGCGGCCGCCATGTAACTCTATGGGATCTGAGTTACGAACACTTCGAGTTACGGACCAAGGGGAGAGGCTGTATATTTGTTATTTTTACTTTCTCGATGCACTACAGTACTTGTACAAGGCGAACTGAAAAACACCTTCATTTGTTTATTTTTACAGTGAAAATATTTGAATCAAAACTAATAAAGGGAGCACTGAACACTTGTTTTCTGTGTTGTAATGGAAATTAATATTTGAAAATGCAGAATAAAAAATCAATTACTATTTATCAGTGCAATTAAAACAGTGATTGATCACAAATCATTTTTAATAAATATATGACAGTCCTAACTAAAAAAAGAGTCAGATGACTTGAATTGAATTGTATTAGGAACTCAGACTTCAGAACTAAGTTACAACTTCTATTTTTTAAAATTGTGCTACTTTATTGATGAGACTGCTATACATTTTCTTCAAAATGACTAACACGGCTAACCCTCAGATATATTTTTTTGCTTTTTAACTACTAATTCAGAAGTAAACAAGTTTACAAATACTTGTCATATAAATTTCAGAAACTACAACACTGAGCTTTTGTTTAAAAAGACACATACAAATATTAACATTTTCTTCTATCAGGTGTTACTTTACACAGTAACAATCCTTACACCTATGATATACTATTTCTAATAATTTTATTACATTGAATGAAATCTCCAATTACAAATATTTAGCAGACCAAGCTTGTCTTTCAAATGTTAACATTCAAAAAATTGGACAGGTATGCTCCCCCTCCCCAGACGAACATGGTTTATCTGAATATGGTCTACACAGGAGTGGGCAATAATTTTCACAGAAGGGCCACTTAATGTTTTTTTGTTACTGGTCATGGGCTGGCTCCATCCCCCAGAAGGGTCGGGGCCTGGGCAAAAGGGGCGGGGCTGGGGACTAGCCTCCCCCAGAGCTGTCTGGGGCAGAGGCTTTTAAGTATAAAACAGAGGAAAGGGCTCACGACTCCCAGCTCCACTACTACCACATTGCCTGGCAGGCATCCGGGTTACTATCTGGCTATTTAAAAGGCTCACAGTTCCGGCCCCTTTTAGGGTAGCACTGTGACTGGGAGCCATAAACCATTTAAATAGATTCTGCTGCCTGAGCCACCACCTGGAAATTGTGTGACACAGGCAGCAGGATATAAATAGAAAGCAGGCAGAAGCAGTCCGTGGGCCGCATCAAAGTGTTACGCGGGCAGATCCGATCCAGGGTTAGATCCTGCCCAGCCCTGAAGTAACCAATAGCTAAGTATCTGTCCTCTATTTTGTTTGGTATGCATTTGACGGTGATTATGGAAAAATCTACACCCCTCCCATTTTTTTTTTTTTAACCTCTCCTTTATTGATGGACTATTTTTCTGTCTCAAATGGGAAGCTACCTCTAGCTTAGCAGCTGATCTTCTTTATATACAACTCTTCCTTGTATATGATTATTTCCACAGGGAAACCCTGGGGAAATTACCAGAGAGTGATCCTTCGGTAACAAATATAAAAAATTGCTGAATGTTTTGTTACGAATTTCATCCCAATACTCTCTAATGACTTGACATGTCCACTATATAGGCATATAACATTTCCTCTTTCACCACAATTTTCTCTCATACACATACATATCCTCCAGGCTTGTGTGGTATGAGGTAGTACTGAAATATCTTAAAATAAATGTTCTTTAATCATGCTATAAATTAAGGTGGCTTGTCCTCTCTTTTCAAGCTCAAGTCCAGGGTAATTTGTCTATTCAGATCCCTTTCCCAGCATGCTGCATATATGGACTTTATTTTGGTTTAGAAAGTTGTCAGCAAAAACTAATTAGTTATTTTTCTGTCCCTTAATTGACCAGACATAATTACTTCTATTCAAATGAGATTTCTGTAAAACACAGCTTTTCAATAAAGTTAACAAACATAACTTAGACAGTGCTGATATAATGGGTGACTGGACCAACTAACGTTAGTTTTGATTTCTAAATATGTCAGTAAAGTTTTTTTTACTAAATAGCTGACCAACCATGTGTAATTCTGCATCTTGCGGGGGGGGGGGGGGGGGGGTTAACTAGATAACTCCAGACTAGATAACCCCTATGGTCCCTTCTAACCCTATGGTTCTAGGATTCCATGGCTTTCCCAATCTATAAAGCTCACTATTCGCACTTTGGACTAACAAAGTTAGTTATCCCTGAAGTTGGAAAAGACCTTACCTTATGCAGTTTGTATAGGTGCATATGACGGCTGAATCCAAACAGATTTTGGCAAAAATACTAGCTAACCAATTACAAACTATGCTCTGTCTATATAAATCCAGATTAAACTGGATTCATTAAGGATAGACATGCACCAATGTTCTGATAGTGGTTGGAATCCTCTATAATACCAGCTCAGAAAGAGATCAGTTTCTTTTTCCCCTCTCCATCAAGTGATAACTGTAGATAGAATAGACTTTGCATCAAGTCCTGTTTCTCATAATTGTTGGCCCCCAGGTGCTTAAATGGATAACTACTCCTTTCCCCAGTCCAAAAGCCTCTGTGAGCTAATGAGGTTGAATCTCTCCTGTTTGAATTAGAGGAACTAGGCACAGATGTCCTTTGTTGTCGTCGTCGTCTTTTTTTTTTTTTTTTTGCACTAGCCATGGAGATTGTGTGTAACTATATGGCTAGCAGTGTGGAATAAACTTTTAGGGACACAACAAAAACCACTTTATATACAGATAACATGATATAACTTTTTTCTGTAAACAAATATTTCCCTAAAATTAGTGTTTAAAGAAATCTAGTACTGCAGGAAAGCATCTGGATTTCAGATTTGGTGTAACTTATTTTAAAAGCTAGCTATAAATTTGCCTTATGAATGTGTCCATTCCTTCAAAAATATTTAGGGATAGATGGGTGTAACATTGTATAAAATAACTGGGAATTCAAATCTCAAACAAGCTAGAAGAGCTCTTCAATTTTAAATATCAAATTAGTAGTACTACAATGAAAAAAAACAGATCTGAAGTGCTGTGGGAAATATCCAATTTCTTGATTGGGAAGAATAGCCACAATCAGACTGAATACTTTGCAGAGAGTATCTTTTCTTGTTTAGTGTTTTTGTAATCATTCTAGAAAAACCCTAGCAGAAAGAGAGAGGACACTAGAATTTCTACGGAATAAGGGGGGAAAGAGAAAGCACAGGAGCTTTATATAGACCCATTAAACAGGATGGACTAGCTGTTTGAAATATTCTTCGTAGTGTCAAGATAATTAGCTCAAAGTAGCAGTGGACCTGGGGACTCTTGACACAGACAAACTGGATCTTTTTACTGAACAAAAAAATTATGGAAGTGAAAACAGAACTATGTTTAATATGGATTAATAAAGTGTTACTCTCCAAAGATGTGTGTATATCTTTTAGTGAAGACTTTTCTGCATTTGGAATAGAACTAGAGATAAGTTTTTTTTCCCATCTCGAGTTACTCCCACTGCAAATATCTGAACAAAAATATTTCTTTATGCTTAAACAGTGTCAACATGCTTTTCGCTATTATAAAAACAATTCTCGTGACTTTTTGCTTGTTTAGGTAAAAAGTTCTATAACTGTAGTGCAATGGCCCTTTTACAAGGTTTTACGAGTCATTTTCATCTCAGTCTTGTCTGTTTCAGCTACAAGGACAACTGACCAGAACGTCAGTGTCTCATAACTTTAGTGTATCAACCCCAGAAGCATCATCAAGTCATTACGTCAAGATAAGGAATCCTGGCATAATCTTTGCAACCTATATCCAGCTTTACATTGATTGTTGGGAAAGGTGGCACTGGGTTACCTACTAAAGAACTGGGATGCAGCATCAGCAAGTTTGCAAAATCAGTTTTGTCGCTAGATTTCAGATGGACATCTATTGTCCTTCACCTGAAGCCCCTCTTTCACTTTAAGGAAGGCAGAAAGTTCAAAGAGCTGCTTTTCTTCAACAGAGAGATTTGGATCACAGTCCATGAACTGAAGTCTGGAAAAACAGCGACTCGGGGGTGATGTTACAAACTCTTGGTGAAGACAGGTGAGATAATATTGTACCATGGCAGCACAGGCTCTCTCAGAATACCTGGCACACATATATAACTGATGACTGGAAAAGGTGTATTCTGTCTATTCAAAAAAGGGAACACAGGCAGCTATAGCAACTGTATAGGTATTAACAACATCTCAAAAACACACTTCATGGCAAAAGTCAGGATACCCACTATGGCTTTCATTCCAATGTTGACCAGATCTTTACCTGCAGACAGCTTTTTTAGAAGATCTCTCAATTTAATAAGCCACATGCAACACTTTTAACAGACTTCCATCAGCTCTGATTCAGTGCATCAAGCAAGTTAGTGGGATCTGATGAAATGACTCAACATCCTTGGAAAGGCAGTTGAAGTCAATGACTGATACACAATATGGTTTCCTACCTCAATAGGAGTTTGAAGAAGCAGCTATTGGCGGTATTGAGCTAAACAAATGTTCTGCATAGAAATTCTGAATATGCCAAAGTTATTGTTTTGTTGCCTAAGTCTGGTCAATCAAAGCAGCTGATGGTGGATATATTCAGGCAAGAAGCAGTGTTCATTGGGTTAGTTATTAATCATTATAAAACCAAAGTCCCTGGGCCATTATTATTAAGCAGCCTCCTGCTCCAAATTACAACCAGATCAGCATAAAGTTGTCCAGACAGGACTCTGAGCAGTTGGCAACTCTCAAATAGTTTTGGTTTTGACTGGATCAAATCTGAAAGCTGTGCACTACATATAAGTCCAGAGTTTTGTTTCCTACTTATTTAATCCTTCAACTACCAAGTATAGAGCTTGCTACCTTGAGCAGTCTACTTGATATCAAGGAGACTTTTTACATAAGCAAGGTTATACTTGATAGCATTTGCACTATATCTAGCAAGGCTAACAAGCTATATACTTACACAATTACTGAAGTGCTGAAGGGGCAGCAAAAATTACTAGACACTCTAATACTTAAAACAGAGAAGGAAACCCTTCTGATGGAGCTCATGAGTCTTTAAAGTTTGCAAGAGGGATTCCCTCCTGCAGCCTTCCAAAGGTTAAACTAAAGAGCTACAGATTATGCCACCTGCTATTGCTAATTTGTAGAAGGACAGATCTTTTAAGCCCTGGTCAATAAGGTTCACTATGTATTTCTTTTAAAACCCTAGGAAATTTCATATATTATTATAAAGACAACAAAGATTTCTCAAGTAAGCAATCCAAGCCAGGAAGTGCCATACTTAACTGTAATTTTATCCCCTTTTCTCAACACGAGTAATACAAACTCAATTGCATAACCCCGCATTTCTCAAACTGTGGGTCCTGACCTGACCACCCCCCCCCCCCGGGAGGGGGGTTGTGAGCAATTTAGAGGGGGTCGCGAGCAACTTAGGAGGGGTCGCAGTATCACAAAGTTTGAGAACCCCTGGCATAACCCTATTTCTCAGACACACAATACTACAAAAGGCAATGTATAATCTATACACAAGAGTCCATGAAAATAGATTAAAGACCACATTATGTTAAAAGAACACACAAAACTATACAAAACATACTACATATTAAACGTTCAGGTTAATTCTGAACATATGCCCACATCTATTTACAAAACTGAATTAGGCGTACATTGATGGCCTTATCCCTGGAAGTACACTTAACATTTTAAAAAATAGCACGTAACACATTGGTGGTAATATTTTAAACACACCTTAAACAAAATATGAAATGTTTAAAAGTCAGATATACTAAACATTTAGAATACTGAAATTAGTGTAAACAAACAAAAAGTGAAGTATACATACACATTAAAATTACAGAAGAAATTAGCTGAGAAACAATATTGTAATAAACTACTCCATGCGTAAGGTGGGAGGAGTTATGAGTTGCATATGTAACTGTGGCCTTTCCTATGTCTTTTTTTTATATTTCTGTAAGCCACTAGTTAGCAACTGCTCTGTGGATTATAATTTGAGAACTGCTGACTGATTGCTAGTGACCTGGTGGCATCTCATATTTGTTTAAAGCTGCTAAATTGCATTAAAAAAGACAGCCAAAACACTATGAAAAGGAAGAGGAAATGCTGGACTAGACATAAAGATGTTATGATCTCCCAGGGAGGTAGTCCATGTGGTCATGAATAAGAAAGGGGGAGGGCCAGCAAGAACAGTATTTTCTGTATCAAAATAATTAAGAGAACCAGTTGAAGGAATTCTCATTTAATATTGCACCAGAATGTGCTCATTAATTAGTCTAGATAACCAATTTCTCATCTACTTTATTAGCACAAAAACACAACACATTTAATTTCCATGTCTACCCTGATATGCTTGTATAAGTAAATTCTTCAACCCTAAAACATCTGCAATAAGCATATAAGGAAGTAGGACTACCACGCAGCTAAGAATACTCCATAACCAAAGAGAAAAAACCCTGAACTCACAATTTATAACAGCGGATTCTACAGACATCATCAATTTTCTCCCCTTTGACAATCTATGAACAAGTGAAAATAAAGCAAATGCAATGGTACAATAGCCCTTTCCTATTATCACAGGAATAATGCCAGGAGTTAAAGAAAAACTGAAGTGAATATTTATTTTTGCAGCAACAACAGGAAGAAAATGAGTTTTCAGAACCGTTTCAGAAACAGCAATCAGCATTTCAATAGTTTGGTAAAAATTCAACAACTGAACGTTGTCGGCCTCTACTGTTCACTACACGATGAAACTAGTCATCTTGCAGTGAAGTAAGTTACAAATGAAGGAAATAACTCACCATCTGCAGAAAAGGACCTGGGGATTACAGCGGATGAGAAGCTGAATGAGGCAACAGTGTGTCCTTGTAGCCAAGAAGGCTAATGGCACATTGGGGTTCATTAGTAGGAGCACTGCCAGCTGATCTAGGGATGTGATTATTCCCCTTTATTCGGCACTGGTGAGGCCACATGTAGAGTACTGCATCCAATTCTGGGCCCCCATTACAGAAAGGATGTCGATGCATGGGCGAGAGTCCAGAAGAGGGCAACAAAATGAGGGGGCTGAAGAACATGACTTACGAAGAGAGGCTAAGAGATTTGGGCTTATTAAATCTAGAGAAAAGAAGAGTGAGGACGGGGGATCTGATAGTAGCTTTCAACTACCTGAAGAGGGGTTCCAAAGAGGATGGCGAGAAGCTATTTTCAGAGATGACCGAACAAGGAGCAATGATTTCAAGTTGCAGCTGGGGAGATCTAGGTTGGATATTGAGAAAAACTATTTCACTAGGAGGGTGGTGAAGCACTAGAATGGGTTACATAAGGGAGGTGGTAGAATCTCCATCCCTAGAGGTTTTTAAATCCTGGCTTTACAAAGCCCTGGCTGGGATGATTGGAACTGGTCCTGCTTTAGCAGGGAATTGGACACAACCTCCAGAGGTCTCTTCCAACCCTGTGATTCTATGATCTGAGTGCATGATAAACGTGTAGACTCTGAACTATTGTAAATAACATTCCATTTTAGTGGTTAATAGAAATAGATTTTAAGCCAGTAATTTAAAATACTTTGCAACATTTGAGTGTCATCTCTATTGTGTATTCAAATGCTGAGATATTTTCTGCATCATACTTTTCAGTCTGTTAGGCTGCCCATTCCCTGCATTTAGATTTCAGAAAAAAAAAATTTTGTAAATAGTTTTTTATTTTAAGAAATTCTGTACTGCATAAGTTCTGAAAAAAAATCCCTACAATTTTCTACTTCAGTATACTTTTCTGCAGTGTACATATAGTGGCAATGTCTATGTGATAAACTGAAGAGCCATCTGGTAAATTTTGGAACCATATGGTGATTTTATTGTGCATCTTTAGCTATTCTGCTTGCTTGCTACCCACCACCCTATATCCTCAAACATGCCAAACCTCTGAGCAACTTGGAACTAGGCATTTATTTTAAGCAACTGCCTAGAAAAGTTTCTTCCTTCCAAGTTGCACCTGGACAAGGCACTGTACGCAGGGCTACCAACAGGGGGGGGGGGGGGGGAGGGTAAAGGGGCAACTGCCCTGGGGCCCGGTGAGTCAAAGGGATACGGAACTCTAGCCGCTGCTGTGGCAGCACCCCAAGCCCCTTAAATCGGAATGCCACCACAGTGATCCAGACAGCTCTTAGGGCTGCCTGGGGAGGCGAGGGCACCACAGAGTACACTCCAAGCACTGGTGGGGGTGGGAGAGCAGCAGTGGCCCAGGTGCTGCCTTTTGTGCCTGAGGCCCCACCCTTTCAGGGGCATGAAGTGCCCCCCACCTGGCTCAGGGGCCTGGCGTGGCTGTCTGTTCCCCTGCTTGTACAACTGGACTAAATAAATAAATAAATAAATAAATAAATAAAGGCCCAAAAACTATTTTTTTAACCACAGTTTCTATGTATTACAGAAATACTGCAAAGTAAAGGTTTAATAAGCATTCATTGTGAATGACACACATCCCAACCTATTTCAGCTGGACTCATTCATATAAGCAAAATAAGCTTTTGAGACACTTAACTGCCATACAGAACCAGCTCAATGGTCCACACAATTAAGTCCAATACCCTGTCTGACCCTGTTTGAGAGATATATTTTAGGGCAGCGATACACTGTGGCTTTAGAATTCCATGACATTGTCAGACACCGCATATTTTTCAAGTCTGAGGATTTGATAGGAACTGTTCACTGTAATTAGAAGAATGAGAGAAAAACAGCTGGTCCTAGAAGTGTTCCTCACAATGTACAAATGGGCCAGAGCTATCAGGACCTCTCTTCTTATCCACCACATCAGTAGAAGAGAGGACAAATGAGAGCTTCATGTTTTGAGCCTCTAACAAGATTAGGGATATTTGAGTGTAAATGACTAACCATTTAACCCATAAGTGAATGCTTATCCGTTAATGGTGTTTGCCTCCCCTGGAGCTGGGTGGGCAAGGGCTGCCTGCTCTGCTCCTGGGGAGGAGGCGGCTTTGCTGCCAGTTCCACTCCCAGGGAGGCGGCTTCATTGCTGCAGGGGCGGGTGGCCCTGCTCTTGGGGAGGCTTCACTGCAGGCTTTGCAGAATAAAGGCTGAGCTTTACTCTGCAGAGCCTGCAGCATGGGCCAACTGTGTAACTGCTGAGATTGTCAGCAGTTACAGAGTTACCAATTACATGATTTTTAATATCCCTAACCAAGACTATCATCAGATGGGTAGTTGTGCTAGTCTGTATCCACAAAAACTATGAGAAATCCTGTGGCACCATAAGGTGTGTGTACACAGCACAGTTATTTCAAAATAACGGATGTTATTTCGAAATAACAGTGAGAGTGTCTATACAGCAATTTTGTTATTTCAAAATAACGGATGGCTTATTTCAAAATCTGAAAACCTCATTCCATGAGGAATAATGCTTATTCCAAAATAGCTATTTCAGATAGCAGTGGTGTAGATCAGTGGTCCCCAACCTTTTGGGGCTACCGGGCGCCCGGGGCAGGGGCCGCGCCTGCGCCGCGTGCCCGGGGCGCAAGAATGGCTTGGGTTGGCCCTGGTCACTCGGCGGGTGCACATAAATGCCCCGGTGGGTGCCATGGCGCCTGTGGGCGCCGCGTTGGGGGCCACTGGTGTAAATGCTCCACTCCTGCTATTTCGAAATAGCTCCTCCCCAGGGCCAATGTAATAACTGCCTCCTGGGGCTCTAAATTGAGATAGTTTTGAGGCTTCCCTGTAGTGTAGACATACTATTTCGAAATAAGCTAGTTAGCTATTTTGGATTTTTTTTCCTTATTTCAAAATAAGCGTGCTGTGTCGACATACCCTTAAAGACTAACTGATTTATTTGGGCATAAGCTTTCATGAGCAAAAACCACGCACATGTGACAAAGTGGGTGTCTGCCCATAAAAGCTTATGCCCAAATAAATCAGTTAATCTTTAAGGTGCCATAGGACTTCTTGTTATTTTAACAAGACTATTGCATGAAATACAGCAAATGAACATCAATTCACACTTCCGAGCAACAAAAAGATTCAGCCATGTCAATATTTAGAACAAAATTACTAGATGCATCAGTTACCCATTGTTTAATTATTGAAATATTCTGCACTGAATCCATTCTCTGGCTATCACCCCAATGCAGATTAAATGAGTCTTCTGTAGTGTTTATACAAAAATGGAAGTCATATAAGCACACTACAGAAATGATTTATAGTGGTTACAGTGGAAGAGTAATTAAAAGTCAGCCCAGATCAAAGTTGTAGTTAGAAAACAAATAAAGAGCTAGGTTATATCAGTAGAGGAACAGAATCACAAGAGATTACATACTATTAGTGCAGCAAACTTCAGACACCCATCTGGAATATAGTGAAAAGTACTGGTCACTATACCATTGCCTTAGAGAAGGCCAGTGAAGATTATTGAGATCAGACATTTAAGTTCTGAGGTTAAGTTAAAATGCAGTCCTACATTGTTGAGTGACTTGTGTATGTAAGATGGTGCCATCTTTATGTAAAGACTTGCTTCCTGTGCATACTCAGCAATATTTACTCACTTAAGAGAAAAAAAATGAAGTTATTTTACCTTAAGACATCAACTACAGTTACGTGAGATGAAGATGGATTCTATTCCTCCTTGTGTAGAAGACTGCTTATTAAAACTCCAATCAGTTACACCCATGTAAAACCACTGAATGTAACGACACTGCATGGGTGTAATGGAAAATTAATTTGTCCTTGAAAGCCTTAAACATTTGATGCAAAAAGAAAAACTCTGCTACTCCAGTGCTAAGCTTGTGATGCTGGCAACCAGAATCGTTCTGAGAGTGCACACTGGAGGTAGATCCTTGTTCAAAGAGGGATGCTGGAACAATTGTACATTGGAGGGTGCTGAGAGCCACTGAACCAAACAATAAACCCTGCATTAGATAGCTGTATAAACCCTGGTTGCACTTCAAGCAGGGGATACAGCAGCTTGCCTCAGCACCACTAATTCCAGCATCTATTTGCTCTACAGACTCTGCTGATTTATACCAGTTGAAGATCTGAATACTGTTTAGGATCATGGAGACACAGATGTCATTCATGGTCACCATTCAAAGCAGAACCACACAAGGTAGATAGCTTTATTCTCATTAGAAATGAGAACAAATAAGGGGACATTAAGAGGTGTTTTCAAACATTACAAAAAGGACTGAAAAAGTCTGTTGATGAATAGTAGCAAGGGATTCAAAGCTGAACATGTAATTTAGGACTGGAGTAAATAGGGAACCCGGGATACTGCTTAAAACAAATGGTAATGAACACAAAATAAATTAAATGAAAATGTCTCAAACAAAGGACTAGGCTGAAAATCTAGGAAGATGGACAAGAAACAGGAGGCCAAGCATTAGGTCTGATCTCCTTTTTATACTCCCTCACTTCCTATGTGCTCCAGGAAGGGGGTATCTCTAGATATATATATCCTCTTGACTTAAGTTTACTGTTGAATACCAGATGTTCCTATTCTCTTCCCATCCCTAATTGCTACTTGCACTAAAAATAGTCTTCTTTTACAAGCAGTGGACCCATTTTAATTTTCAAGATCCTGAGATTCAACCAGTTGGCAAAATTCTATGCAAGATACTTTGTTCAAATGATCTTTTGACACTAACTGTAGATTTACAAATACCATGTGTTACAATTTTTGCATTTGAGAGCCTATATGCAAGATAAATAAAGCTAAGTCAAAGACTGGATGTATATGTTCATCCTTATAGAAACTGTGCTTACCTACAATACTTTTTTCTGGAGCTGGAGGCACAATGTAACCAACGTGCAGGTATTTTGTTGCTAATTTGCTGTGTAAACCAAGAAAGTCACTGAATCTTCTTTTAACAGAGAATTCATTTTGGTGAAACATAGAAAGGGATGTCTAAAAAAAAAAAAAAATCCACAGAAAAGTTGTATTTTAAATTTTCAGTTATTTTTTCATCCACTCAGGTATACTGTTTGATATTCTGTATATTTATATTCAAGCTGAATATAAGGAGTAAACAATAGTTACCTTTGTTGTTACTCTGTATGCCATGTAAGCATTCATGCCATCCCCTGTAAGAAAATACACAGTTGAAGTAATTAATCCAAGGGCAAGTCTTCTGAATCACTTATATGCTGGGATTTTAAATACATGCAAAATTATGTTAAAACCAAAGATATTTTTTTCAACTAGCAAGTGTACAATTTAATGCTGAAAGAATGCCACCTTTCTCTAGGTCGGAGATATTAACTCACCAACTTTCTCTGGGTCTGAGACATTGATTTCAATATCAAATAGGTCTCCATTTGCTTCCTCTTCAATCTAGAAAGAAGAATGTTTGGCATTAACAGTATATTAGTGAGTTAACTTTCACAGATTTAAGATTATTTAGTTGGCAAACTATCTGAATACAAGAAAAAATTTGTGTGTCACCTAGAAAAGCAAAACTAAGACACCTGCCATCTCGTTTTAGTGGAAAATATGAAGACAGTTTTTACCATTTTGAACCCTCCCACAAAGGCATTTAGTCAGGAAACCTTATCTACACAAAATGTTACAGGTCTTATTTTATTCCAAAGGAGATTTTTTTTTAGAAGAAGCTTGAAGCAAACTGGACACATGTTTAGAAGAAATGGGTTAAAAGAAAACTGAGGTATTTTCATTTAAAACAAACACTTTCCTACATTTCTGGATATAAAGAGCAATCTATCTAGAATTAGTCAAGAAATATCAATTTTTTTCAACCAATTTCTGATGCCTTCAATTGAGGAAGGGGGGAGATTGGATTGGGAAGAAAATTAAATTATATCGTATTGTATGTAAGGATAACTGAAGTATTTTAGATACCACTCAAGTGTTTACTACTCATATGCACTCTCTAAACTCCATGTAGTATGATGAAGATGTCATCAGGCCTTCTAATAAACCTTTATGAAACCCATGCATTGTCATAACAGAAGAGGCAAGAAGAGTGAAGCCAGTTTGAGATGGGGGAACAAGAATCACATCTAAGGAGAGATCTGTCTGCCAAGGAGCAGTTCAAAGGAGATAAGAAAACAATCTAGGAAGAAAGACTCATGCTGTGCAGTTTACAAATGCATTTTGTAAAGACACTTGTCAAATGAACATAGTACACTCCCAATTGTCAGAACAGCTCAGGGACACAGATTGTAACTGGATAATCAGAAGTTCAGCTAACAGAGGGTAGGAGCCATTCAGAAGTCAAGTGGCTCCTCATGTAGCCACAAGCTTGGCTGTCTCCTCCTAGCAGTCCTGGCTAGGAGTCTCTGCTCTACCCCACCAGGACCACAGCTTCTCTTATGACTAGCCCTGCAGCAGCACAGGGGGTTCTGTAGGTCTGCTGTCACGGCAGGCGAAGGTCACTTGTTTCCATGATATTGAAGCTGCACAATGCTCCTTTCAATGTTGTAGGAGCCATTTAGCAACATGGTGAGGCTTCTCTGTGGCCGGGGACTCATCTTCCTTGCAGTCCTGGCACGAGGTCTCTGCTCTGTTACTCTAAGTGTCACATAATATATTTTCTTGTCCCCAGCATGAGACACATGCCCTTTGCAGCATCTCTCTCATGCTGGAGGATATGTAAATTATTCAGATAATGCAGCATTTCAAAAAAATAGGGTTTTGATTAAATGTATTTTTGAAGCTATTATCCTGGAGAAAGAATTTATTACTTCAAGAAATATGAATCTTCATGGGAATCCCAAATGTTTAAGACTGGAAATTTTAAATTAATGTTTTGCTTTAAGAACGCAAACATTGGAAATTAATGATGTATACACTAAAATAAACTCTCTCTGTTTCAAAATAAGTGTTTCCCTTTTTAGTCAACCTATATTAACATAAACATAACTATCAACAACTACCAGAAGCAGAATATATTTCTCTCTATCACACACACTAGTTACATACTCCCTGGCCTTCTTTATAACCATTATATACAGCACAAAAAGAAAATATATTTGCCAACTGACGTGTGTAAGCAGTTAAACAGATGTCAGAGAATGATCTAGGTAAGCTACATACACAAACCTATAGTGCAAAGAATTAAATTTAGTACTTGTATTGCAAGTGCAAAGGTTAGTACGTTGATGAAATCTCTCACTTAATACTGGGACATTTACATATGAAGACAATTGTTAAACCAATACTTTGTATTCACACTTGATATTCCATCTGCCAAATACAGATACACGCTGAGCGCCTGCAACTCCACTGCTATGAAAGGGATCTGATTTGCTCAGCACCAGTTCTTTGCTCTTGAACAAAGTGATATTGATGGCCTACTATGATTAGATCCTTAAGGTGGTCTGGAAATTTATTCAGTTTGTCCATCACTGGTGATCTTATCGAACCAAAGTTCTGACATCCAGGTGATTATCAGCCATGTAGCAACATTTTTTGATACAAATGTCATTTGTGATTTCTAAAGCAGTGCCTACAAGTTAAAATCCACACCATAACAGTGGGAGTCTCAGATGCTCAGCATTTCTTCAGTATTTGCCTGCAACTATTCCAGATAATGTGTTTATTTTTCCACTTTTATATTATCAGCATATTTGCTGTTCATATAGGGAGCAGGAAAATAATTTAGGGACTACAGACTGAGAATCCCACAAATGATTTTCATAAGAATTTTTTTTCCTTTTTTTTTTTTTTAAAGACAAGGACAATCTTGGAACAAAGTAAACTTGCAGTAGCATTTTGCATAAATTTCACCCCCCATGCCAATGAATATTATTGTGATTGAGACTACATAATTAATACCTTCAGTTGTATTTTTCATGCTATTTTAAAAATGAAATACTTAAATGTGTAGATATCACAGCAATAGTATTTGAAATAAAGTGTTAAAATACTAAATTTGGTTACCTCTTCCCTGGATCTATCAAAAATCACAGGGGCTGTTACACTTTTTGACTCCATTCTGGGAGTTACTAGTGTAGTGGGCGTTACAGGAGTGATTGCAGGAGAAGGATCTGGAGACAGTATTGGGTCCCTTTCTGGACTGTCCAGAGAAACCTCTTCTGTAGCTTCTAAATAAAGATTTTATGAATTAGTACAAAATACTATACTATACAATGTCAACATGCACTCATAATACAAAATATTTCATTGGAACACTGCTTACAAGATTACTATCATTCATAGGAATTTATTGTACATCTTATTGTATATTTTCTTCATTCTTCAAATAGAGAATTACTGCAAACATCGCACTAGTTTAATACCAATGCATGCTTATATGGGTTTCCATTGTACCATTAGTTACCGTTTACATTACAGCCTTCCTCCAATTTCAGCTGTAAAATGTAACTGTAAATATTTACTTTGAAATTAACTTGTTCAACAAGGCCTTTGCACAGAACAGAGTAATGAAATCAAACGATATTTGGGAGTGCAAGGAACCACTGACAATGGCAAGAACAAACAGTGCATGAAGTGGTCAGTTTTAGAATTCACTACTCAAACCACAATAAGTATTTAGGAATTGTAGCAGGGGATGAGCCTTCAGTAGAAGTCTTTAGGGGGTTTTGTGAAGGGACAAGAGGGTGGATTTCTAAGACTTTTAAGAGTGGTAACAGGCACTCTCTTAAATTAGCTAGCCTGCATACAGAGTAGTAAAGATTTCCTGCAAATTTCTAAGCCTATCAATCTGCTGCACACATGTAGCATTTATATAAAATTTACAAATTTCCGTATGGTCAACAATCCAGAAGCTAAACTGTCAATTAAGCAAGCTTTGAATTGATACCCAAGGATTTTCATAGCCTATGCAGATAATTCGTTTTAAAAATGAGAACAGACAATGAAGTCAAAGAATGGACACATTTTAAAACTCAAAGGTAATTTAACACAATGCATAAGCCACCTGGGACATTCACTACCATAAGATCTCAAGATATTAGAATTCAAAATGATTAGGCATTTATATGAATAGTAAAAAATAGTTGCACTAAAGAAGATTAAATACATAGTGTATAAAACCCCTTACATTTAAAAATATAATCCAAGTACTCTATAGAGTCCAGAAAAATGACCCCATAGCCTAGATACTATTCATTTATCCATTATAAGTTTATTGTTCCTTCCCCTCGTCAAATACTACACAAATCTTTATCTGTTACCCAAGTTACTCCAATGATATTTTTACTAGGGATGTGAATGACTAGTCGAGTAGTCAACTATCTGTTAAGCAACTGCTTATTGGATAGTCAACACACTAGTTAACTAGTTCCACCCCCCCCCCCCCCCGCTGTCTATCAAAAAGAGGCAGTGGGGGGGGGGGGGAAGAGAAGTTGGGGTGCTTCAAAGTGGCAGCGCTGCATGCAGTCCAGCGCCAGTTGGGGAGTCCCCAGGCTGCACGTGGCATTTCAAAGCGGCAGCGCCCCATGGAGCCCAGGGTCAGCGAGGGTGTGTCCAGATGACCCCAGGCTCCACTGGGGGCTGCTGCTTTGAAATGACAAAAGGAGCCTGACACTGGGCTCCCCATGGCATTTCAAAGCAGCAGCAGGGCATGGAGCCCAGGGTCAGTTGTAGAGTCCCCAGCTGACCCCAGGCTCCATGCGACGCTGCCGCTTTGAAAGTAAGAATGAGGCATTATCAACCTGAGCTACATGTTGCTCAGAGCTTTTCCTGCAGCTTGTGAAGTCCACATACAACTGATAATTCACTTATTCTACCTGGATCTCAGAAATAAAGTGCCAATTACAGAACTCCACAAGGTGGAGAATAAACTTTTGCTAACCTGTTAAAATCATTAAAACTAAGTACAAAACATGATACTAACCAGTGGGTGTTTCCTGCCAATTTCCACCAGTTCAGGCGTTTGAGCCACTGGTGAGGCATCTAGAGCCAGAGTTTGCTGAAGCACTGACAGCTTGACAGTAATAGCCTTTTCTGCACTCTACATTTCATTTTGATTAACTAGTTCAGTTCAATGACTAGTTTATTTTAAGTTAAGAAACCAGTTGTGTTTTGAACAAGCAAGAAAGCTTTCCTCCTCTTCCTCCCCCAACCGCCCCCACCCTACAAATAAAAACTTGGGACAAGAGGATGAGATGTAATCATTGTAAAATCTTGAAGGATGTGATAATAATATACCACCAATTCAATTCACTAACTACAGAGAAAACTTCCTTTGTTTAAAACTTATTTATTAAATGCAGAATGTTTTGATAATAGTATTTTTACTACTTTGTCTGGCACATTTAAAGTAGCTTAATACAAAAACTCAATTAAGGCATAAAACCAGCATATTAAATTTCCGTCCCAACAGAGCTTGCAATTTGAGAGACACAAATTGCAAGTAAAACATTAATCTAGTAAAAAAGAACTCCACCATTCACGATTTTCTACCATAACATAGACATAAAAACTAAAAGCCTGAACAAATCGAAATTAAGCTATTTAATGCTATGGAAGTGTGTAAGTTATATTTAGTTTTAAATCAACATGTTTGAATGGTCACCAAAGAGAATCAATTTTTAAGAAAATAACTAAAAAGCATAAATACAAAACATGACCTTGATTGACACTGGTGATTTTAAATTTTCTGCTTACTAAGTGAAGTCAGTAATTTAATTTAAATCAATCCACTCTGGATTTTCAAGATCTCTAACATGAGTCAACAATGAGTTAGTGGCCTACCATAGGAGCTAACAGAATCCAAAAACCAACCCCCATTGATATGCAGTAAAACAAAACCAGTATCCAAGAGAGGCAAGACAAAACCAGTATCCAAGAGAGGATCCTTTCATCATTAGGGAGCGAGAAATCCAGTGGTGATAAAGCAAAGATTTGTATATATATTGACTACCAGGATTGATAAAGTGCACTGTAACAAGCTTTATCACATAGCGCGTCAATTGTGAATTGTTAGGACAGGATTCCAAGTGATATCTATTACAGGCATCCCATACTACATTTCTACATCTGCAGTTAAGAAGCTATTCTGCTACTTGAGTTAACAGCAGGAGATACAATCAAATTTGCTTTTCAGTCATCATTTTTTAATCTGGGTGCTTAATGCTAAAATCCAGGTCTAGGCACCTAAATCAAGCCATTCTTACTTAAATAAAAATTGCTCAGTGTTCTCGTGGATGACTCTCTGGTTTTCATGTTTCTGAATGTAAGGTAGAACAGTCATTCAAAAGGTTCTGGATGCCGTAGCACTTGAAGCCATGATCACTCCTGTGTACTCTCTGTACTAATGGTCTAGAAAGTTTCAGAAGACGGAATGAGACCCATTCAGTCAAACACATTCCCCAACTCCTCCCCCCCACCCCCCCAACAAAACCAACCCCCTACACACACATACCTCAACACTCGGAATGAAGAGACCTCTGAGTAGGTTGAATGGACCAAATTTCCAGCCCATTAAAAGAAGTGTCGGGGGGGGGGGGGGAAGAGGGGGAATGAGAGCTCAATGCAAAACTGAGATCCACAACACAAAAAAAGGCAAAGAAATTTCCAGAGCATCGCATTCCATATCAAAACATTTAGTTTAAATTTGGACTATGAGAAAGTGGCAGTGAATTGGAGGAATAGGTTAGTGCATTGATTTGAAGACTAACCCAGCATTGCCCAGGTCCTTCATGTGTGTGTGTGTGTGTGTGTGTGTGTGTGTGTGTGTGTGTGGGGAGGGGAGGGAGGTGTGCGCAAAAGTCAGGGAAGGGTGTTGGGGGAAGGGCTCAGAGCATGGGGGATGAGAATATGAGAGGGTGCAACAGTAAGGGATGAAGGTGAAGAGGGGCTCAGGGTGGCAGTCCCATCCAACAGGGACCTTCTCCTCCACTGGTGCTGCAGCCAAGGGCTGGGGGAGAGGGGGAGGAGGAAGAGGGCTTAAGGTAGGAGGCCTACTTACCTGGTTTGGTGGCAGGCAAGATGGTAAGTCCCAGCTCTACTAGCCAGTGTCTTGGTGGTACAGCTGTCCCAAGTGGTCAGTGTGCAGTATAGCTCTCGCCTACACTGGGAGCCCCCAGTGGCCACTCTCAGTATCACACCTCTCCTCTCTATACCCCCTCTCTTTCCATATTTATAGAATCATAGAATCCTGGGGTTGGAAGAGACCTCAGGAGGCCATCGAATCCAACCCTCTGCCCAAAGCAGGACCAACCCCAACTAAATCATCCCAGCCAGGGCTTTGTCAAGCCCGGACTTAAAAACCTCCAGGGATGGAGATTCTACCACCTCCCTAGGTAACGCATTCCAGTGCTTCACCACCCTCCTAGTAAAATAGTTTTTCCTAATATCCAACCTAGATCTTGCCCAGTGCAACATGAGACCACTGTTCCTTGTTCTGCCATCTGTCACTTCTGAGAACAGCCTCTCTGCAACCTCTTTGGAACCTCCCTTCAGGTTTCCCCTCACTCTTCTCTTCTGTAGACTTAACAAGCCCAAGTCCCCCAGCCTCTCTTCATAAATCATGTACTCCAGCCCCCTAATAATTTTCATTGGCCTGTTCTGGAGCTTCTCCAACGCATCCATATTCTTTCTGTAACGAAGGGCCCAGAATTTGATGCAATACTCCAAACGTGGCCTCACCAGTGCCAAATAAAGGGGAATAATCATTTCTCTAGATCTACTGGCAATGCTCCTCCTAATGCACCCTAATATACCATTAGCCTTCTTGGCTAAAAGGGCACACTGACTCATACCCAGCTTCTCATCCACTGTAATCCCCAGGTTTTTTTCTGCCAAACTGCTGCTTAGCCAGTCGGTCCCCAGCTTGTAACAGTGCTTGGAACAGTTCCGTCCCAAGTGAAGGACTCTACACTTGTCCTTGTTGAACCTCATCAGATTTCTCTTGGACCAATCCTCTAATTTGTCTATGCCACTCTGGACCCTATCCCTGCCCTCCAATGTATCTACCTCTCCCCTTAGATTAGTGTCATCTGTGAACTTGCTGAGGGTGCAATCCATCCCCTCATCCAGGTCATTAATAAAGATGTTAAACTAAACCAGCTCTAGAACCTACCTTTGGGGCACTCTGCTTGAATATCAACTGCCAACTAGACATCGAGCTGTTGACCACTATCCATTGAGTCGGACAACCTAGCCAGCTTTCTATTCACTTTTCAGTCCATTTATCCAATCCATACTTCCTTAACTTGCTAGCAAGAATATTGTGGGAGACCGCATCAAAAGCTTTGCTAAAGTCAAGGTATATCATGTCCACCACCTTCCCCATGTCCAGAGCCAGTTACCTTGCCATAGAAGACAATCTAGTTGGTCAGGCATGACTTGCCGTTGGTGAATCCATGTTGACTATTCCTGATCATTTTCCTCTCTTCCAAGTACTTCAAAATGGATTCCTTGATGATCCCCTCCATGATTTTTTGTGAGAGACTGAGGTGAGGCTGACCAGTCTGTAGTTCCCTGGACTGTCATCCTTTCCTTTTCTAATGACAGGCACAACGTGTGTGTTTTTCCAGTCATCCAGGACCTCCCCTGATTGCCATGAGTTTTCAAAGATAATGGCCAATGGCTCTGCAGTCACATCAGCCAACTCCCTCAGCCCTCTCATATACACAAATCCATGGGGCCACATTTAATTTATGTCCAACTTTTCTAAATAGTTCTTAACCTGACTTTCTCCACTGTGCTGCCTAGTGTAGTAGTCTGGGAGCTGACCTTGCCCACGAAGACAAAGGCAAAAAAAAAGCATTGAGTACTTCAGCTTTTCCAACATCCTCTGTCACTAGGTTAACTCCCTAATCCAGTAAGGGTCCCACTCTTTCCCTGACCATCTTCTGATTGCTAACATGCCTGTAGAAACCTGTCATTACCTTTCACATCCTTTGCTAGCTACAATTCCAGTTTCATTTTGACCTTCTTGATTACACCCCTGCATGCTCAAACAATGTATTTATACTCCTACCTAGTCATCTGTTCAAGTTTCCACTTCTTGTAAGCTTTCTTTTTGTGTTTAAGCTTGTCAAGGATTTCGCTGTTAAGTAAAGCTGGTTGCCTACCATATTTGCTTTTCTTACTGCACATTGGGACGTTTGTTCCTGCGCCTTCAATAAGGCTTCTTTGAGATACTGCCAGCTCTCTTGGATTCCTTTCCCCTTCATGGTGGCATCCCAGGGGATTCTGCCCCATCAGTTACCTGAGGTAGTCAAAGTTTGTTTTTCTGAAGTCTAAGGTCTGTATTTTGCTGCTGTTCTTTCTTCGGTCAGGATCCTAAAATCAACCATCATCTGATCACTACTTCCCCAGTTGCCATCCACATCTACTTCCTCCCTGTTTGTGAGCAGTAGGTCAAGCTGTACATGGCCTCTGGTTGGTGCCTTCAGCACTCGTACCAGGAAGTTGTCCAACATTCTCCAAAAAATTCCTGGATTGTCTGTATACTGCTATATTCGTCTCCCAACAGATGTCAGGGCGATTAAAGTCCCCCATGAGAACCAGGGCCTGTGATCTGGAAGCTTCTGTTACTTGTATGAAGAAAACCTTGTCTACCTCATCCACCTGATCTGGTGGTCTATAGCAGACACTGACCACGACATCACCTCTGTTGATCCCGCCTCAAAACTTAACCCAAAGACTCTCTAAACCCTCTATGTACTGGAGCTCTGAGCATTCATACTGTTCTCTTACATACAGTGAAACTCCTCTATCTTTTCTCCCCAACCTGTCCTTCCTGAACAGTTTATCCTTCCACGACAGTGCTCCAATTATGTGAGTTCTCTCACCAAGTCTCCGTAATGCCAATCAAATCATAGTTCTTTGACTATGCAAGGAGTTCTAATTCTTCCTGCTTGTTTCCCAGGCTTCTTGCATTCATGGACAGATACCTTAGATAACTAGCTGATTGCCCTATCTTCTCCATACAAATTAGGGGTCCTCCTCTGTTGCACCTTCCTCCTTGTGTTTCTCTCTGGTATCCGATTTCCCCACTTACCTCAGGGCTTATGTCACATGTTATGGAAAAACAAACAAACAGTCTCATTCCTGGCACTTCCCGTTTTCCTGGCACAACCAAACCCTGACCTTACTTTAAGTTAGGAGAAGAGGAAGCTGCATACCAAATTTGGTGGTCCTAGCTCTTACTGGTTAGGAGGCGTTCTTGAACAAACAGATTAACAGACAGACAAATGCACATTTTTCAAATTTATAGATATATAGCCTGCTATAGGTATAGAAGGCCAAAGAAAGATGCAATTGTTTCTATTGGTGAATGCATGCTGATCACTGTACAATGTATATTTTATTTCATTTTTTGGAGGATAGACAATGGATATTTGACAAGTTAATGAAAAAAATATCAGTTTGTAAACGTATTAAAGTTTGGTCTGTATTTCTAGTGCAGAGTTTGATGCTGTGGAGCACGTGGTGTATTGTAAACGAGGGATAGAGAACATCAGTATGCAGGAAGATTAGATACAGCCTGACAATTCCTATTCCACTTGAAACATGGGAAATACTCTTTATTATATGAATATATCTCCATACCATAAGCTTTGTGAAAATACTCCAGTTTCAGTATAGATACTACAGAAAGATAGCACAAATTTTACTACGATATCAAATTGCCATTTCCATTTTATAGTTACTTGAAATAATTTTTACTAATTCAACAATAGAAGTTTAATTAGATGATAAAGAAGAAAGTGTGGGAAGAAAGTATTTCCAACCCATTGTTAGCTTTGTGTGCAGATGTTGTGTTACAATCATGGATTTGTATATATCATTAGAAACAATTAGATTTTAGTTTGTGCCCGAATACAATATTTAGCAAAACAAAATTTACCAACAATTTTACATTAAAATGTTATCAAGTAATCACAATGCACTAAATTGGACACAGGCCAAACAATTTAAATTGAGATTTTTATTGCAGTTATCAATAAAGCTTAAAAAAAAGCAGTATTCCCAGAAGTTCACATACTATTACAGTGATAAAGTAGATAAATAACCAAAATAATGACTGACAATAATGGCCAAAGAAAACAATCCAAATATGAAAAGGGTAGACCAACTGTGTCAAGTTTTTCTTAGCATTTGTGGGGAAAGGAGGTGTAAATCATTGTTTGAGAGCGCCACAAGTCCATTTTGTCATATTAAAACGCATATGGCTTAAATTCAAGTTCAGCATTACATATTTTTAACTATTTCAGGTTTCCTCACAACTAGACATTTAGCAAAACTGAAGCTTTTTGAAATAAAGAGGAATAAAGTTTCCATTACAGAATGCCACAAACTCAAAAGTGTACGTGAGCTACATAGTTTAAGAGGAAAGAGGAAAATTACCAGCAAAAAGGTCTTCCCTGTCATCATCTAGTATGATTTCTGCAGGCTTTGGACCATTAGAGCTTGTGCTGATGTCTTCTGCAGGAAGACTGGCCGGTTCCGGAGAAGATGGGCTTGACTGTTAAAAGGAATGAACAGTTAGGATACAAAGAACTGGTACTGTAATATGCTTAATCATTTTTCTTCATTGCCACAACTGACAGTCTTTCAACACAAGCACAGAAAGCAACAACATGGAAAGGAAACAGTGTCAGCTATTTCTATTTCCTACTCCTAGTAGGATAACAATGAACAAAGGAAACAAATTAGTCACCAACTCTTTTCACTTATTCTTTAGGAACATAAAAAAAAATTAACCTTTTCCTCTTTGTGATATGCATTTCTGTAAGTTAATAAATATGTTTTACATAGTTAATAAGATAGCAGCTTTTGGTTCTATAGATAAATCCAGAATTAGTTTATCTACTATCATCAACACTGAAATGTTTATGAGTCTACTTTCTAAGACTGCTGCATATACTTCCTTTTTATAAATATGTCCAAAACTCCTCTATAATCCTTCTGAACTGTTGTCCAAAATGGACAAATGTGTAAAAAAAAAAAAAAATCAAGTCAGCCTTTTAAATCTCCAAATCAATTTTACAAAGAGTAAAGGAATGAGTTCCATTAGGATTGTTGTTCTGCAAACCTGAAAGTGTCAAATCGTGTTGGCATGGAAGTTAATCCTGTCTCACAGAGAGGAACACCATTTTACATCTGCTATTATCTATCTAACTTTATTTCTTTTCTGAGGCACATACTGAAGTATCAAACAATTCACAGGATTAGTGTTCAGAGGTTAGCTGTGATAAACAAGAAAGCAATCCAGTTCAGTTCTGTAACCAGGCCTCAGTTCTTCCAAAGCTATATATTAAATCTACACCCCCTGCCACTCCACGCTGCTGCCTCTAATATAGAGGCAGCAGGGCAATATGCCAGGCAGGAGCTGTTCTGCAAGGGGAGACAGTTTAAAAACCAGCTCCCTGTGCAGACGGGCTGCCTGCCGCTCTAAGCTCCAATACAGAGGCAGTAGCGCGGGGTGACAACAGGACCTGTCAATGGGGGGGTCCGAGCTCCCCATCAACAGAGGCAGCAGTGCAGAAGGGTGGAGGGAGGCTGCCATGAAGAGGAGGCTGTGGCGGGCCCAGGATTTGCAAGATGCCATGGCAAGCTCTGGAATAAATGTAAAAATATAACAAGAAAAGCCAAAAGGAGTTTGAAGAACAGCTAGAAAAAAAAAAAAAGTAATAGCAAAATGTTTAAGTACATCAGAAGCAGGAAGCCTGCTAAACTACCAGTGGGGCCCCTGGATGATTGAGATGCCAAAAGGAGCACTCAAAGACGATCAAGTCATTGTGGAGAAACTGAGTTCTTTGCTTCAGTTTTCATGTCTGAGGATGTTAAGGAGATTCCCAAACATGAGCCATTCTTTTTAGGTGACAAATCTGAGGAATTGTCCAAGATTAAAATGTCATTAGAGGAGGTTTTAGAACAAATTGATAAACCTAACAGTAGCAAGTCACCAGGACCACATGGCATTCACCCAAGAGTTCTGAAAGAACTCAAATGTGAAACTGCAGAACTATTAACTGTGGTTTGTAGCCTATCCTTTAAATCAGATTCTGTACGTCACGACTGGAAGATAGCTTATGTGACACCAATATTTAAAAAGGGCTGTAGAGATGTTCCTGGCAATTACAGACGAGTAAGTTTAGTGTCAGTACCAGGAAAATTAGTTGAAACTATAGTAAAGAATAAAATTGTCAGACACATACATGAACATAATTTGTTGGGGAAAAGTCAGCATGGTTTCTGTAAAGAGAAATCATGCCTTACTAATCTGCTAGAGTTCTTTGAGGGGGTCAAAAAACATGTGGACAAGAACAATCCAGTGGATACTTAGATCCAGTGTACTTAGATTTCCAGAAAGTCTTTGACAAGGTCCCTCACCAAAGTCTTACTTTACTTAAGTTGTCATGGGATAAGAGGGAAGGTACTCTCATGGTTAAAAGACCAGAAACAAAGGGTAGGGATAAATGGTAAGTTTTCAGAACGAAGAAAGGTAACTGGTGGTGTCCCCCAAAGGTCCATACTAGGACCAATCCTATTCAAGTTATTTATAAATGGATTTGGAGACAGGGGTAAAAAGTGAGGTGGCAAAATTTGCAGATGATACTAAACTGCTCAAGATAGTTAAGACCAAAGCAGACTGAAGAGTTTCAAAAACATCTCATACAACTAAGTGATTGGGCAACAAAATGGCAAATGAAAGTTAATGTTGATAAGCGTAAAGTAATGCACATTGGAAAAAATAATTGCAACTACACCCCTCCCCCAGAATGGGGACTAATTTGGCTACAACTACTCAAGAGAAAGATCTTGGCATCATTGTGGATAGTTCTCTGAAAACATCCACTCAGTGTGCAGTGGCAGTCTAAAAAGCAAACAGAATGTTAGGAATCATTAAAAAAGGGATAGAGAATAAGACAGAGATCATCTTACTGCTTGTACATAAAATCATGGTACGCCCACATCTTGAATACTGAGTACAGATGTGGTCGCCTCATCTCAAAAAAGATACTGGCATTAGAAGAGGTTCCAGAAAAGGGCAACAAAAATGATTAGGGCAGAGGTTCTTAAACTTTGTGATACAGTGACTCCCCTCTCAGTAGCTTGCGACCCCCCTCTAAGTTGCTCACGACTCCCCCCTGCAGGGGGTCGGGACCCACAGTTTGAGAAACGCGGGATCAGGGGTTCGGAACGGCTCCCATATGAAGAGAGATTAAAAAGACTGGGACTTTTCAGCTTTGAAAACAGGAGACTAAGGGGGAACATGACAGAAGTCTACAACATCATGATTGGTGTGGAAAAAGCGAATAAGGAAAAGTTATTTACTTGTCCCCATAAGAACTAGGGGTCACCAAATGAAATTAATAGGAGGCACGTTTAAAATCAAACAAAAAAATTTTTCTTCACACAGCGCATGGTCGGATGGTGGAACTGCTTGCCAGAGGATGTTGTAAAGATCAGGACTTGAACAGGTCCATCAATGGCTATTAGCCAGGATGGATAGGAATCGTGTCCCTAGCCTCTGTCAGAGGCTGGGAACGGGTGACGGGAGAGGAGTTGCTTTAAGATTCCATGTTCTGTTCACTCTCTCGGGGGCATCTGGTGTTAGTCACGGTCAGAAGACAGGATACTGGGCTAAATGGACCTTTGGTCTGACCCAGTGTGGTCATTCTTATGCAATAAAGTAGGGAAAAGTTAACAACCACTGCTTGAATACTGTATGCCTTTTAGGAACCCGATCTGACTTGCACAGCCCCAAGTTTCACCTCATTTAAACATTATTCATTTACGAAGTTAAGACATAAAAATACAGAAGTACCACAGCACTATTACTGAAAAATTGCTTACTCTCTCATTTTTGCCATACATAATTATAAAATAAATGGATCTGAATATGAATATTGTACTTATATTTCAGTGTATAGTATACACAGCACTATAAACAAGTCATTGTATGAAATTTTAGTTTTTACTGACTTTGCTAGTTCTTTTTATGTGGCCTGCTGTATAACCACGCAAATATCTAGATATGTTGATGTATCCCAGGAAGACTTCTGTGTACCTCTAAGAGTACATTTAATGCTGGTTAAGAAACAGGCATGTGGAGAAGCACTACTTTCATAGCAGTGAAGAGAAACAGTTCCTACAGCACACTACAGATATTAATTTCCCAAATAAGACATAGGTAGGTTGGTGACAATCCTGAGAGGTATATTCAGAGAATTACAATAAGCAAATAGTTGTCTTAAAAAAAAGACACTACTGAAACAGAATTTTCTTTCTTGGGGAATAAGCAGCTCAGAGGAACAACAAGAAAGGGGAAAATTTAACTTAAAATGGGCATAATAAAAGCAAATGCCAAAGAACCAGAAACAGTTAATACATCTGATACTTCAGACTGTCGCTTAAGTTAAGTGGGAGAAAGTTGAAACTCCCATTACTCAAAAGCAGACTCAGATATGTAAAATCCAAGAAAAAGCTTTAGACTGAATAAAAGAGTAGAACTGAGTCATTATACAGCATGTAACCCTTGTAGACACCATGCTTACATACATATACACACACAGGTAAAGGAGACCCATGACATACATTTAAAAAGAAAAACATGGGAAATTAAGTAAAAGCTGGCTAAAGGAGCAGCATTTGGTACACTGAATTACGTTGAGGAGGGTCAATCACAACTTTTAAACCCTCTACTCCATTTTCTTAAAAGCCAAATCCTGTTTTCAGAAGCCTCGCTCTTTCTTTAATGTTCCTTTAAACAGAAGAATCACATATTAGAACTATTTAAAACCTGGGGAAACTGAGTACTTCCAAAGTAAGGGAAAGTAAGCACTTACAGAGGTAGTTATCAGCTCCCCTCCTTTTTTTAAAGTGAGAGAAAAATCAAGTTCAGGGTGTCTTATTACCACAGTGGCAGTAATGCCAGAGAGACATGGTCTCCCAATAAGGCAAGTCCCAACTAGTTTAAAGATAGGTCAAAACGACTACTACCTAAAACTCCATCCAAAAACAAAAGGAGCCAGTGTGGCTCAATCGAGCACTCTAGATGAGTAGTACTATCATTTAAAGTTACAATTTAATGTACTGGTATTTCAACTAATAGCCTGCTTTAGTCTGAGTAGATTTTAAGATGCAGCCTAGAGAGTGCATTGCCATAATCCAGTCTCAAGGTGAGAGGGACACAGATCACAGTAGCAAGTTCCACAATCAAGGGAAATAGTTGCAATATTCTGGCCACAAGGATAAAAAGCATTCTTGGTCTTCAGGTTTAAAACAAACAAAAGGAAGTTTTTTCTCTACTCAGCACACAATCAATCTGTGGAAATCCTTGCCAGAGGATGCGGTGAAGGCTAGAACTTTAATAGGGTTCAAAAAAGAGCTAGATAGATTCATGGAGGTTAGGTCCATCAATAGCTATTAGCCAGGATGGGTAGGAATGGTGTCCCTAGCCTCTGTTTCTCTGGAAGTGGGAGACAGGGGAAGGATCATGTGAGGATTACCTGTTGTGATCCCTGCTCCCTCTTTGGGAATCTGGTATTCGCCACTGTCGGCAGACACGACACTGGGCTAGATGGATCTTTGGTCTGACCCAGTCTGGCCGTTCTTACGACTCTGTTGCAATGTGATCACCCTACAGTGATGGGTGGAGCCCTGCACAGATACAAAATTTTGTATCCACAAAAAATGAACAACAGATATTTGCATCCACATCTGTGGATGCAGATACCCGTGGATATTGGCAAATTCTCAGGGTTCTAATGATGGGTTCCAACTACCCCTAGCCTGCATATATGATTAATGAATGTTTGGCTAGATGCGCTCCAAGTGGTCATTGCCATCCTCCAGTAAGCTACTACAATGAGTTGAACTTCTCTAGCCTGGCACTAGCCATAATCTGGCATGATTTTAGTTATCCACATGTCCACTTATGGGTGTGGTCAAGTTTCCCATAGTCCCATCAAATTTATTTACAGCCACCAGTCCTGGCTCTTCATGTTCTCTGCTGTTATTTAGCTCTGATTTACCCCAAATGTATTCTAAGAGCCTAGTAAGCAGTGGAATTATTGATAATGCTGCTAGACAAGAGTGACCCCCACACCCCTATGGGCCAGCAAATTATATAGTTCAGCACCAGTCAGATCCTGAGGGTGCTGGACTAGACAGGTTCAATCTGTAGCACCACCTCCTTACAGCTTGAGTTAGTCACCTTGCTCTCAGCTGTGCCACAATTTCCTCCAAACATCAGCAAGCAAACAATCATGAAGGGATATGGCCCTTAGCAACAGAGTTGCACAGGACAGAGATGCCAAATGAAACCAGGAAGTGAAGAGCATTACCCCAGGACCTAATCCAGGTTGAGAGTCCCTTATCAAGACTTTTCCATGTTTGAAACAAAATAACACAGGCTTTGTAAGATGGACATGTAGATGTGGAAAGAGACTGGGGTGGTGATAAGACTACTAATATGGCTATCGGTTAGAGATGTAAGAGTATAATTGTATATTATCTGAGCTTATCAATTACCCAAACTGCTGCATATGGCTCCCAATCCATCTCCCGGGGAGCCACCTGCTGTCTTGTGCTGCCACTTCTGTCTATATCAGAGGCAGCAGAGCCGGTATGTGCAGGAAGCTGACTTAAAAGCCTGTATCAGAGGCTGCCGCTCTGCATGTAACCATATAACCAATGAAAATTTCAAGTGGTTAATCAATTACATGCATTTTAAAATCCCTACTATGGGTCGCTTCCCTGTCCATTAAAATTGCACATGCCACATTACCCAAGGAAAATGGGAATGTCAAATACTAGGTACTGAAGGCCAAAGTTTGGGTGCCTAAAATTACATTCTTATATCCATATTTAGGAACCTAAATACAAATTGCCTGAAGTGTAAATCATAGATAAATCCCAGTGAATCCAAATGGGAGCATGTTCTACAAAGCAGAGTCTGCAAGGAAGACTGTAGCCATCTCAGAAGGACAAAAACACAGTAGAACTAAATGAATTACCAATGTAGCTTGTGCTGGAGGCATAAGATGCAGGAGTGATAATCCTGCACAGGTGGTATCTAAACCAAAAAAACCCTGGCCACTTGTGGTTAAATATCACATGGCTCTGTTCACAAAGGGAGTAATAATTAGATTACATTCTATTTACAAAAAAAAGCGCCTTATTTCAGTTGTATAATGAATTCATTTCCTGGACTATAAACTCCTAGATAATGTTATCAGACACTGTTAAATGACATGTACATGTCAACTAACTAACTGTCTTCTTCATATTATCACGGATGAGGCTGCATTTTAGATGGGTTAAGTATCTGTATATTTCCTGCAGTGTCTAACTGTAAAAAACTCAAACAGCTTTTGGTCTGAAAGACATTACATACATTCCAAGGGGGGTGGGGGAAGGGGAGAAAAAGAGTGCTAAATTAGAATTCAAGTTGAGGGTATATATAAATAATTTAATAGTACAAAAAACTCTTGAAAATATTAAAATATTAGCCAGAGGACTAAAGCTTCTAAACAAGTGTTTTTAGACTAAAACAGTTATTTTGAAGCTTTCAAATTCATTAGATTGCAGTTTTATAAAAAGATGCCCCAAATTAGAGTTGCATTGCCTTCAGAAAGACAGATGTCATTTCTGATAATTTTGAAGGCAGCAAGAAGAACAAGTCACTGAACTTTAGAAGCTACAGTGGTGACTAAAACACGGAATCAACAGTAAAATAATGAAAGGATGTCTTGGAGCTGGGACATAAGACTGTTCAGCCTCACTAAGGAACCAAGCTACACACCCTTATTCAGCTTAATCAATTATTTCTACTCTAGTCCACTCCCTAGTGTGTTTAAATCAAGCAGAGAGTAGTAAGTGTTCCATCTCTTCCTTATTTTGCTTCTCTAAGTATCTAGCAGAGCAGATGGAATACCACAACAGAATTGGAGCTGTTGTTTCAGAGCAACAAACTACTATTAAGGTCATTAGGTGGGGAGATTTGAAGATTATCAGAAAACCAAGCAAGATTACATGGGAGAAAAGACTACACAACCACTGCCAACTATTTTCAGGCTTATGCACATACTCTTGTGGAGTAAACAACAAGAGCAAGGAAACAGGTTAAAGAAACAAAATAGAAGGCGAAAACTGCAAAGAGACTAGAAACGTTTCAATCTTTCTCTACATCTGACAGGACAAAAAAATATTCAAGGAAGCAAAAGCAATGGGTATGGATCAAGCCATCTGTCCTAAAACAGAGAGGATAGAAGAGTAGAATGTCAGTTCTTCTGCCATCAGAGACAGTTCACATTTTTAAGTACAAGATTCTGCCCTTGTCTCCTCCATTCCAACCTAAATTTCTTCCAATTGACTACATACAGAAACAGTGCAAAACACACTGTACACAGAGTGCTATCAAATACAAAAATTTAAAGATGAAGGTACTAAGCTTTCCATACAAGAATACAGAATATTATTTACCCCTTCATATACCTAAGTGATTTTCAAGTTAAAAATGACATTCTTAATGGACACAGTTAACAAACAAAAAAAACCCTGTTGTATGGAAATGGATTAGCCATAAATTCCATCATGCCTCTGAGTTTGCAGTTTTATTGTAAGCAAGTTAAGAGAGTTTTTGTTTTAATACAGTTCATCTAAAAGTAATAAATATATACACGAACCTATTAATTTTTCAGTCTGAGTAAACAAACTGAATATTTATGAGCTTTATGATGCGTTAGAGAACATAATTTACTATATTTTTGTTACAGGAAGATATACTGATAAAGACAGACCACACTGAACTAAAGACACTGACCCATTACAGTACGGTTCACGGGCAGGAAGCTTCCTTCAAAAAAACCAACACAAAACAGGAATACCACTTTCTAGACAGATGTCCACATGAACAGAGCATATAATGTTGTGTATTGCAGTGTTACATACCAAAACTAGGATCAGTTATAGAGGAGAAAGTTTATAAAAAACGTTTTAACCTATGCAGAAGCTGCTTATTTTTTAAAGCAAAGTTCAATTATATTTAGTGGGGAAGGGAGGGAGGTGGGCTGCTTATAAAGCAAGACATGTATAGAGTTTCCTATAACTGCACAAAGTTTTAAGAAACCTAATTACTGAAAAATAATATGGTAAATGTGGGTTTCAAAAGCCCCCAAATGGATGCTTCTAAAAGGAGACAAGAGGATACCCCAGGGCATCAAAATGAGAATCTTCGGACAGTGCCCAGCTCCTAAGAGCTGTTCAATACCAGCGTTAAAGGTGGAGAACACAATAATTTAAGATGTGTGTGTGGGGGGGGGGGGGGGAAGGGAGAGAAAAAGGGGGAGAATTAACGGAATGTGCTGTTAGCCCAGCAGGTCGCGGACGAAAGCGCAGCTGGCAGAAGAGGAGCCCGGTAGCTGTTTCTGAGGCGAAAGCAGGATTATCCGGGCAGGCCCCCGGGGAAGGGACGCTGGAGAGCGCCCTGTGGCCGGGGTGACAGCTCAGAGGAGACCGTTACCCGGCGGGGACTCGCTCGGAAAAGGTCAGAGGGCACCAACGCAGGCTGGGGGCGGGGCCCCTGTCACTAGTCACCGGAGCGGGGCGGAGGCGTTGGGCCTCGCAGAGGCGGGCGGGTCAGTCGCTCATTAGCTGCGGGGCGCGCTGGGCCCGGTGGCCGCCGTTCCGCCCGGCCAGGCACGGAGAAGGAGGCGGGCGGGCCCCGCCAGTGACAGGGGCACCGCAGGGGAGCAGGGCCCCGCCTCTCACCTCCAGGGTGGACACGGTACTGGTGAACAGATCCTCGCCGTCCTCCAGCTCCTCAAGCTCGGGCTGCCTGGCGTCCCCGAGCGGAGGAGGCTCCCTTTCCGCCGCCATCTTCCCTTCCGTAGGCTGGGGCGCGAGCGAGCTCCGGCTCCCCTCGGTCACGTGACGAGCAGGCACTGTGCCGTTCGGCACGTGACTAGCGCGCGCGCGCGCCGCCGCCGCCCTGTCTCTCGGGCCGGGGAGGGGAGGGGAGGGGAGCGTGCGAGGGGAACAGCGGCTGTTCTCGAACGCTGGAGGCTAAGCGTCCCGGGGCGAGGGGGGCGGGGTAGCGGAAGGCCCCGCCCCCCCCCCCCCCACTGTGGGCAGTCCCCGGCAAGTGCTGGTGCCTGGTCCAAAGGCTTGGACCCGCTGCTTGCGTTGGCGCAGGGCGCTGTGAGCGCCTGGGGGAGACGGGAGAGAGTCGCCTCCTCTCAGCTCCGCCTGCAGCCAGCCTCAGCCCCCGCCCCCGCCCCCCGGGACGGGCTTAGCTGCGTGCACATCTGGGGCACGCAACGAAGAGGGTCTGTGCGGATGGGCTGCTGCTGTCCTCCGCCTTGCCGTGGGCAGGATCTCCTGGCCCGTCTGCCTTGGCATCTGGGATTCATAATAGCCCCGCCGCAATCCTTCTGCTGGCAAGGAAAGTCAGCTGGTTGAAGCAATGTTTCCCTAAGAGGGTGGTGAAGCACTGGAATGGGTTACCTAGGGAGGTGGTGGAATCGCCATCCCTAGAGGTTTTTAAGGCTCACTTGACAAAGCCCTGGCTAGGTTGATTTAGTTGAGATTGGTCCTGCCTTGGGGAGGGGGGCTGGACTTGACCTCCTGAGGTCTCTTCCAGTGCTATGATTCTATAATATGCTGCCCCTAGTTCCTGCGTGGAGCCACTTGCTGGGCGTGAACCCATGTTACCTCTTCATGAGAACCCTTTGGTGATAGTAGACCAAATGGTTGTTCACAAAGCATAAATGCACCTATTTTTGGTAAATTTTAACTGTTCTCTATGCCAGTACAAATCCCTTCACCGGGAGCATAATGAGGACTTGAACTAACACTTGTACTGTTCAAGGGGCAAGCACCCAAACCTCTGGACAATGGGGCACTTCTGGCTCAGTGACTTTAATTATTTAATGACAGTGGCCCATCCTCAAAAGGAAACACTGAGAGCTAGTATATTAGACTACCTCCTAATCCAGCTCTTATACCAAATCACATGAGAGCTAAGAAATCAACAAGCAAGAAGGAGATATGTACCGCTTATTCCCTTCCCATTAGCTAGGCACACACCTAACCAGTAAGCTACACAGGACTGTTTATTGTGGGCTTTGGCCTAATGAATGGCTTTGTCTACACTGGCGGCTTCTTGCTCAAGAACATCTTGCGCAAGTGTTCTTGTGCAAGAAGTCTTGCGCAAGAAAACGTCCACACTGCCATGTGCGAGCTGTGCTTTTGCGCAAGAGCGCCCATGGCAGTGTGGACGCTCTCTTGCGCAAGAAAGCTCTGATGGCCATTTTAGCCATAGGGCTTTCTTGCGCAAGAAATCCCTGCTGAGCGTCCACACTGCCCTCTTGCGCAAGAGCTCCTGCGCAAGAGGGCTTACACCAGTTAAAAAAGAGCATAGCCCTTGCGCAAGGAGCCCTCTCTTACCACGCCGTACTGTAAATTTCCTTGCGCAAGAACGGACAGGCAGTGTGGATGCTCTGCAGATTCTTGCGCAAGAATGACCGTACTTGTGCAAGAAGCCACGAGTGTAGACATAGCCAATATGAACTGAATATGAACCGCTTCAGCAGATAAGAGCAAGGGAGGTGCCAGCTGAGAGTAGTGCTTAGTGCAGCACTTAGGCCATTCACTTGAGATGTAAGAGATGAAGGTTCAAGTCTCTTCTCATCAAGCAGAATGGGGGATTTGAACCCCATGGTCTGCACATATCCAAAATGCTAGGCTCCACAAGGCAGTTTGCTAGCCTCATGACCCCCAGAAACAAGGAATGTAATGGAACAATTGCAGTAGAACAGGAGGAGACAGCAAACACCAGGCCCACCCCAGCAAGACCACATCTTAGTCCAGCAACCAGATGTTCACTTCAGAGACAGCTGCTCAAGTCCCTTTATAGGAGTTGAACCTGCATCACCCACCCATCTGGGTAAGCACCCAGACCACTGGACTACAAAGGGATTCAGCAATACAGGTTTGCCTAATTTCTACTTTTAATGACAATAGCACAGCCTCAAGGTGCTACAAGGCACAACCTAGCTTAAGCTATCCTTATGCCCCTGACTGTGACTTGCACATGAGAGAATGCAGAGCCCTATTCAAATCTCTTCTTCTCAGGCAGGGAGAAAGAAATTGAACCTTATCTACCCCTCCCAGGTACCAATGTCTGCTTGTGATCCCTGGCTAGGAACCACTTACCTGTCTCATTTCTTGTGAGGTACCTTTGAATAACCCCAACAAACAACTGAGGTGAGAGGGGAAAGGTACTCAGGGTTATTATGTAACCTTTAGCCTAGTGATTAGGGAGCTTCACCTGTGACTACAAAGGTGGGATATGCTAGAACTCTATAAAACCACATGGAGAAGTGAATAAGGACATGTTATTCACCTGGTTAAGCTGTCACATAACACAAGAGGAGGGTGACCTAAGCACATGAATAGGCAGCAGGTTTAAACCAAACCAAAGTTGGTACTTCTTGCTGCAAGGCACAGGCAGCATGTGGCCCTCCTTGCTAGTCATCGTAATGAAGGCCAACCTGTAAGTGGGTTCAATTAAAGAATGAGCAATTGCATGGAGAATGACTCCAACAAGACCTATTAGCCAAGACAATCAGGGACATAGTCCAGGGCTATAGGCATCCCTAAATCTCAGACTGCCAGTTGCTGGGAGTGGCCAGCACAGGATGGATCACTTGATAATTGCCATCTTCTGTCCATTGCCTTTGAAGCATCTGGCATCAGCCACTATCGGAAAGATGGGCAACTGGGCTATAGCAGGATCATTGGTCTAACCCAGTCTGGCCATTCGTAGCATCTGAATTTCCCCCTTGCCTCATGAGGTTTACCTGCTGCCCAGGTGAATGCCCTAATCATTGGGTCATGGGCTACTGTGATGAGGGCTCTCACAATGTTATCCATTAAAGCTGTTCCACTTTAATTAGCTGGTACTAGGGTGAGGTGGTACATGAGGCTCCCTCTCTAGGCCAGTGGTGGGGCTTCTTTAGTGCAGTGTTTCTCAGCCAGTGGTATGAGTACCCTGAGGAGTACTTGAGAGAAGTCTGGAGGGTACGTCAACAAAAGTGAAATTTGGAGAAAACTGAATTTTTGTTTTAAGTTTACAGTGCTTTATTATTGTTGTACTTTTTACACCCAAAAATTTCATCACCCGCCCAGCTATAATTAAATTGTTTAAACAACTGTGTTGCAGTGGTAGAAAAAAATGTTGTCTCTGAAAACTGTAGGTACTGGGGGTACTTATAATTTTTTTTTAACAAAAAGGGGTACTTTATAAAAAAATGTTTAGAAACACTGATCTAGTGTGTTAGGGGAGCTGGTGGGTCGAGTTCCCTTTCTGCTCCCTCAAAAGGCTGTGTGGAAAGAGAGATGTGCTGCAACCCATGTACAGCTAAATATGGTGATGGAGGCTGGGGACCCCTTGAGCTTGCCTGTTGAAGCTGATGCACTTTAAATATTATTTGGCTAACAACAGCTCTGCACTTTGTAGTCCAATGGCTAGACTAGCTATCTTGCCTAGTGGTGCTGTGGGTTTGAATCTTGCCTTAGGGAAGGGCTCTGGCGGGGTTTCAAACACAGTTGTGCTGCATGTGCCCTGGTCAGTATGGGGCTTGCTTCCCTCTTGACTGCAGAAGCTGTTTAATAGATGTTGGTAAGGCCAGTAGGCTTGGAGTATAGTTGGTGTGGGTTTGAGTCTGCCCTTGTGCCTGTCCCTCTCCCTATTCTGTAATAGCCCTGAGCATGTTGCTCGCTGTTCTGCTTGAGTTAAATGTGCTTTGGGGCAGGCTCACAGCTACCTTCACTCTCCAGTCAGGTTGCTTAAACAGCAGGAGACTGGAGGCATTTCACATGCATTGTGAACAGTGACTGATGGGCATTTTTGACGGTTTGAATTTTATCAGTAACAGCAGGGGCGGCCCGTGCGTATAGGTCAACTTGGTCGTCGCCTAGGGCGCCGCGTTAAACGGGGCGCCCAATGATGACGTCATGCCATTGAGGGCTGTGGAGGCGGGGGTGCCGATTGCGCATTCCGCCGGGGGCGCCCCGGAGTAACAGGGATGTATTATTGAGAACTGGCCCCAAGAGAATTGAAGTCCTCACTGGTCACAGCCAGCTGGAACTTTTTGGTCATTTTGGGTGTGTCTACACTGCACCCATAGCTCGAAATAAGGTACACAATTTGAGCTACGCAAATTGTGTAGCTTATTTTGAGCGTATTTCAAAATAGCTTATTTTTGTAATTTGGCTCTGTCCACACAGTGCCGGATTTCAAAATAAACTGCTATTCTGAAATGTCCCCTAATCTCATGGAACGAGGTTTACAGGGACGTCAGAATAGCGCTCCCATTATTTCGAAAGATATTTTGAAATGAAGGGTGTGATGTCAAGATGCAGAATACCTATTTTGGGATACTGGAGATATCCTGAAATAGCGCTGCAGTGTAGACGTACCCATAGCCTGCCTCAGAGATAAAGTCCCTGCACACTGAGCCCTGAAAATTGTACTTAAGGTCAGGAGGAGACATTGCCCAGCCATAGAAAGGTGGCAGCCTTATCATCATTCATTATTAATTTGGCTGTACCAGATCAGTAATAACTTTGTGGAACTTTATATGGCTTTATTCCATATATTTTAATGTGGCCATGGACATTTGCTATGGAGCCACACTGCCAAGGGTATTGTTGTTGTTATGAAAGAGCCCTCAATTACACTGAAAGATTCATAGAACTTTCAAGCAAGTCTGAGTTGTTTTCAGGTTTTCCAAGTATCCTTATACATTTTACCTTATTTACATAAGCTGAAAATCTCTCTTTAAGTAGATGCTGTGATGTTGGTGGGCCAGTTGTCAGCTCATGCGAGGTCTCCATCTCTCAATGGGACAATTAGAGACACATAACTGGAATCTGTCTGGCTCATTTATGAGTTAATACACTATTGACAGAATAGCATGGATGACAGGTATTGTATGCAGGGGGAGGATAAGTATCCCCAAACATCCTTTTGTGGCCCCTCCCCCAGACCAGTGTATTTCCCACAGGGAGTCAGGGTTGGAAATGTTGCCTGTCCAGTGCTCTAAGGCCTGGAGCCCTGGGACTGTGGGCACAGAAGCTGTGGGCACTGAAGCTGTGATACACTAGGGCTGGGGCTTTGCTTCCCTGCCCCCAGCCAAGCAGTGTTGGGGTCGTGGGCCAGGTGGCCATGCTTAGGGCTCCTGCAGGGTTGAGGGGGTAGAAGAGAGGAGCACGAGGCAAGGGGCTGGGAGCTACCCTCCTCGGGCTGCCGAGTCACTGGCCACCCAGACGAAGAACATATCAGGGGCAAAACAGGGGAACAGAAGGCTATAGGCAAAGCAGGAATGGAGAATTTGAGTGGGGTGAGGGATTTTATGTGTCAGGGAGGGAGATATAGAATGATGGCATGGCAGTTTCCCACATACCAGGAGTGGAATTCACCTTGAAGAGCATGGGGAGACCTACATATTTGTGTATGCATTTAAAATTGCAAGTTGAATATAAAATTATTAAAATTCAGATTGGTCAATTTCTCCATAAAGGTTCAAAACTCAGAAGGTACACATAGCCCCCACTCATGCACAATTTAATATTTTTAAATCTCATGGTCTAAGCAAATCATATTAATTGTTTTGGTTTCTTCTTCCCTGTACTGGCAGATTTCATGAAACGTTTAGAGGGCTTTCATGGGGACTGCTAAAATCCTCTAAATTATATCTTTATTTCAGAATTTTCTGGGGGAGAAGCCGAATAGCCTGAATCGGGCCCCGTGCCCTGAACCCGGAAGTGTGCCGGGCGCACTGCGGGAGGGGGCGTCGGCCCTGTAGGAGGAGTGCGGAGGCTGTGAGTTTAGCGCAGGGTTTCCCTGCGCTGTGTTGAAATTGTTCGAATTGGGCCCCTCACTTCCTAAAGCCGGCCCTGCCAAAGAGCAATGCTCTTCATTTTATAACCAACCTTTGGATTCATTTTCTTTCTATCAATTATCTTTATGTACTGCTAACTCTGTTTGTGGTATGAAAAGAAGAATCATTAAGGTTTTTATGGGAACATGAAGAAAAATGTAACTGATCTTTGATTTTTTACTTTTGCTCTTGAAAGATATGAAACTGCTATGCGAACTGTTGCCACAGAGAATGAAGAATTTTTAAGGACAAGCAATAATTATGTATAAACATAGCTAGTTAGATTCAAAGAAACTTCAAATGATGAGTTAAGATTCCATTAGTGTAGCAATTGCAGAGACAGGGGCAGCCCTAGACTAGCTGCCAGCACCTGGCGCCTAGGCGAACCATGCAATCGGCGCCCCCACCTCCAAACCCCTCAATGATATTGCGCCACCATTTGGTGCCCCATTTAACTTGGTGCCCTAAGCGACCGCCTAGTTCGCCTATTTGGACGGGGCGCCCCTGTGCAGTGACACAAACCCTGAGCAGTAGTACAAATTGACAGAGACACACAATGCTGAATATGAAAGCCTCTTTTATAGGGCGAGAGCTACAAGTATTAGGTCCTGATGTCAGGAAGATGCAGTCATATAACTAGCTTTAGGTGCATTGGTAGTCCCATTGACTTCAGTGGCATACTCGTGTGAGTAAGTGTTTGAAAGACCTGACCTTAAATTACTACTTCTATCTGGCTCTTATTCCTGTATTCACTGTGACTTGGTTCATAAATTTTTGTATTGTTGCAAAATATTAATGTATGTTATGATGCACAGTTAAAAACACTTCATGTCAAACATCAAGTGTTAGCAGCAGGGTCTAGCTATGGGACATTAGCTAAAACAGTCAAATCAAGTGTAATGTATAGTTATTTATGATATTTATGTCAACACAGAAGTATTTTCTGATTTTTCCTTTATAGAAAGCAGTTTTTAAAAAGCTGCTTTCTAAGCATGCTATTCTTTTACTAGAAACAAGCATCAGCTATTTGAGTTTATAAATTTGGTCATGGTAAAACATTTGTTAGCTCAGCAAACCTCTGTTCTGTGAGGACCATTTTTAATGTTTGAGTTTTTCTATGCAGTGTCCATTGCAGACTAAAAAAAAAGGCTGCGTCTAGACTGGCGCGATCCTGCGCCAGAGCTCTGCAAATGAGGCTCAGCGTGGAATATCGCCGAGCCTCATTTGCATAACTAATGAGCCGCCATTTTTGCGGAAGAGGCTCTTGCGCAAGACGGAGCTGTCTACACTGCCCCTTCTTGCGCAAGAAAAACCCTCTTGTGCAAAGCCGTCATGCTGATTATTTTCAGGCATAACGGCTTTGCGCAAGAGGGTTTTTCTTGCGCAAGACGGGGCAGTATAGACAGCTCCGTCTTGCGCAAGAGCCTCTTCCGCAAAAATGGCAGCTCATTAGTTATGCAAATGAGGCTCGGCGATATTCCACGCTGAGCCTCATTTCCTTAGCTCTGGCGCAAGATTGCACCAGTCTAGACGTAGCCATACTGTTTCACAGATTCTTTTTGGAGCTCTTTAGAACCTCTCACTCAGGCTCAGATCCTCAAACGGTATTTGTGCCTGATCCCACTGACTTCAGTAATCATTGAAGTAGGGATATAAGCTTGGATCTCCCAGATGAATACCCTAACTACTGGGCTACATTTTGGAGTTAGGCACCCCAGTCTCTTTTTGGATCTAGCTCAATATGCCTTCTCTTCATTGCTCTCAAATGTGAAATGAAAACAAAGGAAAGAATGAAATCATATATATTTTCCATGCAGACTCTGACCTGAGCACAGCAACATCACCAGACGATAAATAAAGTGGTCTACAAACCATGGTATTGTCACTTAAGATTATCTGGAATGATCAAGGCTATGTGGGAATACAACTGTAGGAAGTGCTTAACAAAGAGCTCCCTTGTGAAATGTGTTGACTCTTCCTGTGTTCTGAATGAATGTCCTCCGCTCCTACTCACTTCAGGACAAGTTACGAGTTTTCAGTTCTTAGCAGGATGTGCTCTTCCCATATTTTATTTCAGTGTAATGGTTTAAACAAACTTATTAAAATAAATAAACTTAAAATGGAGTTCAGAAGATATTGAACCAAAGAAACAAAATACAAATGTCCAGTTTCACTAGTATTGGAAAGTACACTTTTTCCAAACACATCAATTTTCTACCTGCCTGCACCAGGTAAGATTAGTAGCGAATCCAGCTTATAATGCTAGTAATAAATATGAAATGAAAGCCACATAAAAATCTCAGTAAGTCTTAACTTACTCGTTTCATAGGTCTACAGTATGTTTTAGAGTTTGTCCGTTTGATCAAAAACTCCTCCTAAATAGTAAGAAACTAGGATCACCAAATTTGGTATACAATGTCCTCTTATAATTTAAAGCAACATAAGGGTTTGGCTGTGCCAGGAAAATGCAATGTGCTTAGATTGGGATTGCTTCTCATAAAAGCAAACAGAAAAGAGACAGAACCACCAAATCAAGAACAGTCCTCAGAAATGACGTAACTGAGCGAATGTTGAATGAGACTGAACCAAAATGAGCCAGAAAAGTAGGATGAACCTTGAATAGGATTGCTTCCCAGTAAACCTTACAGAAAAGAGATAAAACAGAGACATTTGGAGTAGTGCTCTGTTTTGGTACAGCTAAATCAATGCTTAATGTTTGAAAACTGGGAGACAATGTTATTGGAAACCAAATCATAGCCCTTCTTTTTGTTAAAACACAGTGACTGATAAGAATATATAGGGATAAAAAAAATACACTTGATGGAATTCTCATTTAAAAAATACTAAAATTAACTTCATTAAAATAACACTGTATTTTTGAAAAATATAACCATTTCCACAAAGCATATACATTTTCCTTTTATTTTAAATAGTAAAATTGAGGACCTGAGTAACACTGGGTAAATTGTTTAGTGTTAAATAAGTCTTAAAACTCTTTTGATAACTTGCAATGTAAGTTCTTTTGTAGGAAGGAAAAACCAGATAAATTGTTTCCTTAAATTAAAGCCTCAGAATATTCAAATACTTTCCAGTCAGAAAGGATATTTCTCCCACCTCTAAATATTTTTATGGGGTTTATATTATCGCCTAGAGGATTTACCTGGCTTTGCTCAGGTCCTTGTGAGGGCTCAGGGCAGGGTTGGGGGTGCAGAAGTCAGGACAGGGAATAGGAAGTATCAGGGGGGAGGGGAATCAGGGAAGGGGGTGGGTTGGGGAGGGTGAAGGAGTCCAGACAGGGATTTGGGAGGTATGGTGGGGCGCACGGTAGGGTGTGGGAGATGCTGGAGTCAGAGTAGCATGTGGGGATGCAGGAGTGAGAGCAGGGGGTAGAGTGGTGTGGGGGTAGAGGGTGTATGAATTAGGGGAGAGGGGTTGGAGGTGTGTGGGGGGGCTCAGGTCAGAGGGTTGCAAAGTGTGAGGCAGCTCAGGGCAGCTACAAGGGTGTTAATGCTGGCTGCAGCAGAGGGAGCTGTGCTGCCCAGCCTCAGCTGGCAACTGCTCCTCAGGTGGCCAAGGCTGTGGTGCCCATCCGGTAGTTGGTGTCTGGGAGAGATCATGGTGATGGGGACTGTGGTGCCTGCCCAGCTGGCAGTCGGTGTTGGGAGGGGGGCATGCAGCAATGGGATTTCTGGCCAATAGGGACTGCCCCCAGTGTCTGCGGCCAATGGCCGGCGGGAGTGCTTTGGGCTCTGGCTTTGGGATAAGGGGGGGGACTTACATGAGGCTGGTACTTGGCACCATGCAGAGCTTTGTCCCTAGCCAGACACTCTGTTAAAGGTGCGGCTGCCTCCCTGTGGTTGCTTTGTAGTATAATTGACCCCTGAGCTTGCTGCCCCCTCCCACTGTGGTCACTCTGGAGCATAATTGTTCTTGCTTTTAGACCCCTCCCTTTCTGTGTTATGGAAAACAATCAGATTCCAGGAACATCCCATTGTCCTGGCACACTTTGCTTTAAGTTATGATAAGAGGAAGCTGAATGCCAAATTTGGTGGTCCTAGCTCTTACCATTTAGGTGTATGGGGGGGGGGTACAGGAGTCAGAGCAAGGGCTTGGGGACGTGGGAAGCCTAGGACAGGGTGAGGGTGAGGGCTGGGGGTGAGTAGGGTATTAAGGCAGGGAGTGGGAGGGCAGAGGGAAAGAGGGCTCAGGGGAGGGGCTGGGAGCTTCTCCCTGAGACTGCCTGGGGCAGTGGGTGCTGTGTGGCCTGCCCGCTGGCTGTTCCCTGGGACTGGTCTTTCCACCAGCTTCTCCCTGGGACTGGCCCAGGGGAGAGCATGCTGGCTGGTGCTCCTCCAGGATGGGGTGCTTGCTGTCTCCCTATAGTCAATATGGAGTATAACTGTTGCCCATGCTTGCTGCTCACCTTTGGTCATTTGTGAGTATAGCTGTCCTTACATTCACACTCTTCCCTTTCTGTTTGATGAGAAAGTCACATTCTATGTACAGCCCATTGTCCTGGTACAACCAAACCCTGACCTTGCTTTAAGTTATGATAAGAGGAAGCTGCATACCAAATTTGGTGGTCCTAGTTCTTGAACAAACAGACTCACAGACGGATAGATGGACACACAGACAGACAGATGTACAAACTCTCTAAAATATATTGTAGATTAATACACACCCAAATGACTTTAGGTAGGTTAGTCATTTCCAGATTTGTATAGGTTTCCTGTTCCACTACCTCACTTCTGCAGATTTCTCAAATACACTATTGGGAATGTATAGTGTTAGTTTATTTGGAAATTATGATTCAACAACTCTGACTTTATATCAAACTGTCAACTATATCTTTGGTCTCTGATTAGGAAGATTATATATTATACTCTCTAAAAGGTTGGCATGTATATCAACATAATATAGAGCTTAGGTACAATTACCTTATGAGTTTCCACTTTAAGGAATTAATGAGACAATCTGACTATTTCTGCTATTTCATCAAGATTCAAATCAACATTTAGTGTTAGACTATTAATCTATGTCTCAGAGTACCTATTACCCCATTTAATAAAGTATTCTACAGAAACAAATCAGAACAAAGTCAAAAAACAGACATGAGGCATTAGTTATAGCATTTTGGTCTCTCATAACAAGTATTTCACAGCTCTAACTTGTTCTTTGACTACACAATAAAGTGTTATTTATAAGAAATTTTTACTTAATCTGACAATCCTTCAAAACTATGTAACCATATCTGGGGTCACAGAATGTAACAGCAAGACCCCCACGTCAATGGGATCAGCTTTTAGGGATTAGCATTTTGTGGGCCGAAGGAATATATGCCCTCTCTGACCCTGTATATAAATGTCTAACCAATAGCTCTACACTATAAACTATTTAAATATTTTAAATTAAAAATAATATTTAAACAATTGGCTGCCAAAGTTTTAAAGAAAGTCAGACTACTTAACTGATGGAAGTCATTAGCTGATAATGACCTGTAAGCACTGAAAATTGGTGTTTGCGAAAGTGATAAACCAGATTTTGCAGCAGTCACCTCTTCTGCAGGTAAAGAGAGACTAGTTCAAGTAGCTTGTTCAGTTCATTGACTAGTTCATTTCAATGACTGGTTAATTCAAAGCTGAGAAATTGGGCATTGAAAAAAAAACAGAAAATATTGCTTTCCTCTTCCAATCTATGAATAATAATGAAATATAAAAGAATGAGATCTACCTAGTTCTGAAATCTTGAAGTATATGGTGACAACAAAAAATTCAGTTCCCTAATTACAGATAATACTCCCTTTGTTTAATAAATCAGTTTTAAATGCAAAACATGGTTTGATAAACATTTCCTCCCTTTCTAGCCAGCTTACTTAAAGTAGTTTTATTTAACTAATATTTTTAAATGCTGTTTTTGTGCTTTTAATTGAATTACAATTTCTATCAAACTATAGCTTAACACATATCACAAGTACAATATTATTTGCCATCAGTCACCATTTTCTAACATAATAAACATGTAAAATTTAAAATCTGAATAAGTGCATGTTAAGTGGTTCTCAAACTTCATTTCATTGTGATCCTCATCTGACAAAAATTACTGCACAACCCAAGGAGGGGGGGAATCGAAGCCTGAGTCCATCTAGTCCCGCCACCCTGGATAGGGGGACAGAAATGGAAAGGCTTCAGCTCCAGCCAGCTGGCCTATAACCTGAGCCCTCCCACCTGGGACTGAAACCCTTGGGCTTTGGCTTCCTCCCCGGGTTGTGGGGGTTAGGCTTCACATCCACACCCCAGTATGTCTAATTCCAACCTTGGTGATCCCATTAAAACGAAGTCCCAACCCAACATTTGAGAGCCAGTAAAAATAGTTCTAATTTTAGTGTAAAGGCTACATTTAGTTGTAAATCATCATATGTTAATACAGTAGTTACTAATAATGAGTTCTTTAACAAAATAAGTATAAATGCAAAACAAAATTAAAATTATTTAAATATAATTTTCTTCCTGATCTAAAGCATGATTAAAATTGGTGATTTAAATCACTCCGTCCAGAGATATACTGAGTCTAGTTTTTTTAAAAAAGAGATGTCTGCAGAACACTCTTGCATGCATGTCTGAAGGCTTAGAACACCTGCAGTCATTTTAGTTTATGTATCTAGATCTGAGTGCCAAGCACTTTTTCTCCTTTTTTCCTCATCTGTCATCTTAAATCTTGTATGTTTCAAATCAATAGAAAAAAAGTTTCATTGTTCTTTTAAATTTCTTTGTTTTTAATGCCAGTCAGAACAGTGTAATTGAAAGGGACCTAGAGAGACTGGATATAACAAAACGAGACTCATCTTGGAAAAAATGCAGATTAGGAGAGCTTGGTGTAGAAATAACCCAAACACAGATAGGCAAATTAAAGAGAAAAAAACTGGGAAACCAGTAATGCTGAACAAGAACTCATGATGAAAGTGAAAAGCCAGCTCTATACAATTTTGCAATGTTTACAATTTTGCAATTTGTAATCGAACCACCCCCCCACAAAATCCCCAGACAATGTGCCAGTGTGATTTTTTTTCATATCGCAGAACAAAAAGGTATTATTTCCTTTCTGTATAATGTATCACCCACAAAAAACTATGTAAAAAGAACTTTAATGTTGCAAAGCCAAGTGCCTATGTAATCTTAATTTGCCCCCTTTGTGCATATGCCCCATAATTACATGATCACATACTAATTTTTCCACTGAACCCAGACTCATTCAGTGCATACTATGGATGGTGCTCAGCTATTTAATACTTTGTTTCCCCCTTGGTCTACATGTAGCTCCATGCCATGTTCAAGATGGTAGACATCCAATCATCACCATGTGAATGCCGGAGAAAATGAAGGAATAGGAAAAGAACAAGTTAGAAATTACTTAGAAATATTAGATGTCTTCATATTACCAGGGCCTGATGAAATGCATCCTAGAATACTCAAGAAGCTGATTGAGGTGATATCTGAAGCAACAACTATCATCTTTGAAAAATCATGGAAGATGGGAGAGAGCAAATATATCCATCTATAAAGAAGGAAATAAAGACAACCCAGGAAACTACAGACAAGTCATCTCAACTTCTGAGCCAGGAAACATGATGGAACAAATAATTAAGGAATCTATTTGCAAACATCTGGAAGATAATAAGGTACTAAGTCACAGTCAGCATGGATTTTTAAAGAACAAATCATGTCAAACCAACCTGATAGCTTTCTTTGATAGGATAACAACTCTTGTAGAGAAGGAGGAAGCAGTAGATGTGGTATATCTAGTAAAGCATTTAATACAGTCTTGCATGACCTTCTTATCAATAAACTAGGAAAATACAACCTAGATGGGGATACTATAAGGTGGTTGCATAACTGGTTAGCTAACCACTCCCAGAGAGTAGCTATCAATGGTTCACAGTCATGCTGGAAGGGCATAACAAGTGGGGTTCTGCAGGGATCAGTTTTAGGACTGGTTCTGTTCAATGTCTTCATCAACAAGTTAGGTAATCATAGAATCATAGACTCATAGAATACCAGAACTAGACGGGACCTGGAGAGATCATCAATGACACAGAAAATATGCTTATAAATTTTGTGGATGATACCAAGCAAGGAGGGGTTACAAGTGCTTTGGAAGATAGGGTCATAATTCAAAATGATCTGAACAAACTGGAGAAATGGTCTCAGGTAAATAGGATAAATTTAATAAGGACAAATGCAAAGTACTCCTCTTAATAATACAAAATGGGAAGTGACTGGCTAAGGAGTACTGCAGAAAGGAATCTGGGAATCATAGTGGATCACAAGCTAAATGAGAGTCACTAGCATGATACTGTTGCAAAAAAAAGCTAATATTCTGTGACATATTAATAGGAGTGTTGTAAGCAAGACACGAGAAGTAATTTTTCCATTCTATTCAGCTCTGATTAGGCCTTAACTGGAGTACTCTGTCTAGTTCTGGGCACCAGATTTCAGGAGAAATGTGGACAAATTGGAGAAGGCCCAGAAAGAAAAAAGCAACAAAAAGTATTAAAGATGTAGAAAACATGACCTAGACATGCCACATTCTCCTTGCACACCAGAACCTAGGGGGCCCAGCCAAGTAGATTTTGGGTGCTCCAGCCCCACGGGGGGTGGGGGGTGGCTGAAGTACCAGTATGGGCTCCCCAATTCTGGGGGGGGAGGGCTGAGCCTCGGGGGCTGGATCCAGGCAAGCTAAGGGGCCGCATCTAGGCCCTGGGCCTTAAGTACCCCACCTCTAGTCTAGATGGTGCTTGATCCTGCCATGAGTGTAGTGGACTGGACTTGATGACCTTTCGAGGTTCCTTCCAGTTCTATTATTCTATGATTCAGCCTCTACTCTGAATACAGAATTACCATTTTCTTCAGGGGCCTCTCCATGAAGCTTGTCACAATAGTATCTGAGTGCTTCACAAACATTAATTCATTTTTTTCCACAATGTCACTGTGAGATATGTCCCCATTTTGAAGATGCCAAGTTGAAGCACAGGGAGATTAAGGTCGAAAGTCTGAACTAGTTTTAGGTGCCTGGTCTGAAATTTGTAGGACATGATCTTTCAGAATATGTAACATTTTGAGCCGTGTTCTTGCCCACTCCACCCTTGTATCTATCAACCAGCTCCCTCCTTCAGTCTTTCAGTGTCTCCTCCCCTTCCCCACACCGAGGATTCTAGTTCTAATCTACATATTCCACACTTCCTTTCTCTCCTCCAGATTGGGCACCTCACCTCTGTGCATTTCAGTCAGTTTCATCCTTTACAATACCTGGCTACAATGCCCTGCTTTTTATATCCATGTCTGGTACCTCATTGGCCTGTGGAAGATGGGAGGTGCCATTTTAGGAATAAATCCTGTTTAGTCCCTACATGGCTGGGTGTGGAGTTTTCTCAGTTCTTTGGGGATGATACACACAATCCAGTCACACAGAGGATTTGTCATCCCCTCATAGCTCTTGTGCACATGATGAAATCTGGAGAATTTGGTTGCCAAACTCTAAGATGCTCTACAGATCATGTGCAAATTAATTTTTCAAAGGCTTGTAACTTGGGCAGAAGGGTCAGCCTTGACACCTGGGTGATATTCCTGCCAAATGTATGTACTGTAATGCTTGCTCAGCTATGCATTTGCTCCTTATCTTAGTATGGGTATAATTTACACTTATGAATAGAGCTAGCCCAAAGTCTATGCAATACTAAAGGTCAATTTAAACCTGACTTAGAATTTAAGTGGTGAATAGATCTTGTGCTGGTCCTCTGCACGGGGTGAATATATGTCTTCAGCCTATCGTAACCTTTTATTAAAGCACCAGAATGCTGACAAAGGGCCTTATTCTACCTTCACCAATGTGTGGTTCAACTGCATTAAAGTCACTGGGGTCGTAACAGATATGATGGCAAGGTTTGGCCAGTAGTTTTGTAACACATAGTAAAAGAAGTACAAAAACTGAAATAGAGTGGATTAGTCAAAATTAAGTGAGGTCAAATTTCCATTTTTACAGTGTAATAGCTTTCTGTTACTGTGATTCTTCCAGTGTTTCAACCCTCCTGCTTTCAAAGAATGCAAAGATAATATGTCGGATCTGTAGTTGGTCCCACTGGAGTTGTGAAAGTTTATAGTAATTTACTAATCAATTTTAGCACATACTTTATGAGAGGGGGTGAATTGTTGTATTTGACAGTATATTGTTTTCTAGGGTGTTGAATTAAGGAGGAACAGCTAGTAAAAGTGGTCAGTCTAGTTATAGATTCACATGCAGACTTGTCTGGTCTTTAAAGACGGGATAGTTGAGGCAACTAATCTTTTGACTTTTTAATACAGTTGCCTGTTTCTATGGGTTTATGGACTTATCTTTATTCTTCCATCCTGTCAAGGCGGATTCCCCACTCTGGCATGATAAATGCAGAATTGGGGGCCCGCAAAAGTACCCAAAACCTTCTCTCTCCAGGCTTTGGTATAGAACTCCCTCCCCCCAAAATCCTAAAAACCTAGATTTTGGGGATAAAAATCCACTGCCACCATCAAGTGCTTTTGAACCCACAAACGGGTGGACACTTGAAACCAACCCCAGGGTACCCCAAGCTCTTTTCCCCAAAGAGTTTGAAAAAGAAAAGAGAAAATACAAACTGCAGTCTGTGGCTGCTATCCCCTAGTAAGAGGCATGCAGATCCCAAAGACAGATTTTCCAGGACACAGAACTGAACCAATACCAGGTTAATAAAAAAGAAAGACCTTTTATTATCACAACAATACTCCTGTTACAAGCATAGTTGGGTTGGCTAGATGGTAAGAGCCACCAATTAATAAACTCATGGGGAATTTTCCCATGGGAACAAAACTTAGTTACAAAAGAGAGGAAACCCCATTTCTAAATGCACAGACATCAGATTCCCATTCCCAAACCATGAAACAATAAAACCTAACGGATTTATCTAGACTTTGCCTTACTTACAGATGGTGAAGAGTCTTTTCTTGGACAGGGACATGTTGTCTGTCCCCTTCAGTATCTGGAGAGTCAACTGCCCAGAGACAAAGGAGGGAAAACCCCGAAATTCCTTTGTCCCAGTTTGAAATTCCTACCTGCATTTCTATTGCGTGACTGCTACCTGGCTATGTACAGTTAACCACTTAGTCCCCAGGCTGCTGGCTAACCCTCATGGTTATGACACATCCAAAACAGTTTCAGTTGCCGAGAAGGAAGAGAGCAGAGGAGATAAGGAGGAAGGAGTTTCGCCAGCAGAATGAGAGAAGGGAAAGATGACCTACTGTCTGCTAGTGCCATTTGGTCAGATCAAAAGCCCTACATGACAAGTTGTCAATCCAGGAGCATAGTCGGGATCTGTGGGAATTGCTGAACCTCTCTAAGACACCCTCTCTAAGACAACCTCTCTGTTATCAACCAACGTGAGAGAGGGTGGTGCTACTAACCAAACCGGGCCATCTGAGAGCCATTCAACAAACAGGAATCCCTCAAAATACTCTCTAATCTGAGGTGCCACCATCCAAAGGTTATCTTGAAGGGTTTTCAACCATATACTCAAAGCATAATGTGATATTGAGTTTTTTCCTCTTTATGAGTATACTGGGGGCTGCACCCTGTGCTTGCTACTCTCGCCAACCTCTCTGAGCCTGATGACATCATTCTGTCACAGAGCAGGAAAAACTTTTTTATATATTGCGAGAGATAAGCCATGGGTACATAAAAGCACTTTTTCCCTGGACAATGCATACATAGCAAAAAGTAATAATTGCTTTAATGCTAAGTTTTGCAACATGACTATTGTTGTGATGTGTATCATTTACATTGACTTGGTATTTGCTATTGCCAGTCAGAGCCAAAAGCAGAAAAAATGAAAAATTGTCAACATACTCAGCTGCCATCAAACAGCATTATTTAGCTTATCGAATTACAGTTGATTGCAATTCTTCCTCCTTTTCCCCAAAAACATCAGTGAGCAAACTAGAAGGTCTGTAATAATGCAAAAGGAAAAACTGGCAATAAAGTCTCTAAAGCACTTAGCACACACACTCAATTTTCTATAAGCCATTTTCTGATGTGTTAAGCCAACACCAGTCTCTGCAGTGTTGCCCGATACTTTATGTCTTTCTAGGACAAAGCTTGTGCTAACATATTTACAATGAAACTTAAGCATGATGATACATTTTATGTAGGAGAAGCTAAGCTTGGAAAAAGCAATTTTCTCTAAATGTGCACAGCAGTTGATAGCCAATGCTAAACATGTTGATGGTGAAAAACAGGCATCTCTGGGGAGTTTTGAGAAAGCAATTAATATACTGTCTAAATTAATTAATAAGCACATTCTTAAGCTACCCACTAAGAAAACAGACAGCCACAAGAACTCAGAGGAAGTTGTTAGAGCAATATACAGAACTAGAAGAGTGAAGAGTCCACTGGTAAAAAGATAATGACTTTAGAAAAGTTGTGTCATTCATTTAACATCATAAAAAGATTTTTAAAAGCACTTTTTGTTAACTATAACTCAACAATGACATATGTATCGGAAAAAGCATACTGGGGTAATTCAGTCCTCCACCCTCCTACTACATGTTGATTCCCATAGTATATTTGCTGTTACTTTGATGAATCTAATATTAAATGTGCTCATAGATATTGTCTGTGGCACTTCTCTCATAAGAATGTAATTAAAGGTCTGATTCTGTAAATAGATGAACTAGTAGGAACAAAGTCTCATTGACATGAGTACTGTACAGGTATCCATGTATCTGGAGAATAAGGGCTTAATACAGTGCCAAGGCAGGCAGTTTTTCCTGATATTCAACCTAAATTGTCATAGTCTTAATTTCATTCAGTTACTCCTAATTATAGTCTTATACTACCATAAATAATTACTCTCCAGACTTGGTATTTATCCTCTTCATATAATTATAGACTGTAATGATCCAACATCTCCAGGCTGTCTTTTTAATTCTTCTAATCCTTCCTCAACTAATACAAAATAGGTACTTAGCCCCAGTTAGACTGCTGAAAATTTAGTTCTGTACTCAAATAGCTGTTGGTAAAACTGGGATGAGGGGGCAAGGAAAGGGAAAATTTAAAAATTCAAAAGCTCAAGAAACAAGTTTTCTAGTATATTACAAAAATTACTGTGAATCAAGAAGAAAAAGATGCTTCCAGTAAAGTAATGCATCATCTTGAAGTTAGTAAACCTATATCTCAGTTTCTTATTGCTATTTACAGTTTTACAGATGAAAAATGGAAGAAGGAAGAGCAAATTCCTACTTCCTGTTAGATGATAAAATTAATTTTCCAATGCTTAGCGTTCTATAATCTACAATAAAATATTTTAACTTAAGTACAAATTGACACCCACTGACATTAAAAATCTAGTATTTAAAATTGATAAAAAGATTTTTAAAAGTCAGAAGGCGTAATTAACCTGTGGAATAAACTATGCCAAGGTATTCTCTGAGCTGTTTTGAATTATCCAACAAAAGTAGCCCTTTTTCTGTTTCTGAATCATCTGCAAAATAAGCTTGGTTTCTGCAAAAATAATGATTCAGCGTTATTCACCAACTAGTTAACATAAAGAATTCAGGCTATGAAATGTTCACCAGCTGTTCCCTTCAATTATTTACTTGGTTATTTGTGACATCTGACAAATACCACAGTCACATGATTTTGTTTTGGCTCCCTAACTGGATGACAATTTTTTTTAAATGGGAGGATAAGAAATAATGAATGACAAACAGGAAATGAATAGTAAATAATGAATACCACGTGTAGAAAATGGGCATTCTTATAAAGGAGAGATGTTCCTCAAATATTTATGTGTGAACAACCTTCCTGTGTGAGCATTTCAAAGACTTGTAGGACTGGAAGATAACTTGAGATCACCTAGCCCAGCCATGAGTGTAGGGATCTGGACTAATTATTAGTTAGACCATCTCTGACAGGTGTTTGTCTGACCATTTCATAAAATCTTCAGTGATGGGGATTCTACAGCCTCCCTAGGCAATTTATTCCAGTGGTAAACATCCTGACAGTTAAGAAGTTTTCGTAATGTCCAATCTAAACCATGCTGGCTGCAATTTAAGCCCATAACTTCTTGTGCTATACTTAGAGGAAAAGGAAGGCAATTTTCCCTCCCTTTTCCTTTTAACCTTTCAGGTACTTGAAAACTGTCATCATGTCATCTCTCAGTCTTCTCTTCTCCAGAAGAAACAAACCCAATTTTTTCAGTCTTCCCTCATAAGTCATGTTTTTTAGACCCTGAATAATTTTTGTTACTCTTCTCTGGACTCTCCGAATTGTCCACATCATTCTTGAAATGCGTGCCCGGGGCTGGATTTAAAAAAGGGGCTCTAGGAGCTGCAGCCACAGCTCTGGGTTAAGGGAGGCCCCTGCAAAAAGATCTCCAGGCTACCAAAAGTGAAGATCTTTTTGCAAGCTTGGGGGATGGAGAGCTCAGTGGTTTGAGCATTGGCCTGCTAAACCTAGAGTTGTGAGCTCAATCCTTGAGGAGGGGGGCATTTAGGGATCTAGGGCAAATCTGTCAGGGATGGTACTTGGTCCTGCTGTGAAGGCAGGAGACTGGACTTGATGACCTCTTGAGGTCCCTTCTAGCTCTATGAGAAAGATATAATTTCCATATATTATATTATTATAGGACTGCTTTAGCTTGGAGCCATGGGCTGCAGCCACTAAAGCCCATGTGTTCCAGCCCCACCTAATGGAGGGAGAGGGAGAAATGTGGCTCTGCATGCTGGTGTTAACCTTCCCCAACCCTTGCAGGAGCTACAAGCACCAAGAAGCTCTGTCTGCACACTTCCTTCACCTGCAGGCTCTGTCCCCCCAGCTCCCATTGACCAGGAATAATGGCTAATGGGAGCTGTGAGGGGTGATGCCCACTGGCAAGTACAGGGCTGTTTGCAGAGCCACATGCCCCTTCTCCAGGGTCTGCCCTTGGTAAGCACTGCACACCCCAACTCCCTGCCCCAGCCCTAAGTCCCCTCCTGTACCTTATCTCCCACCCAACCACCTGCCCTGAGCCCCCTTTCTTCACTCCAAACCCCTCATCTCCAGGCCCTCCCCAGAGCCTGCACTCCCAGTTGGAGCCCTCATTGTATCCTGTACCCAGTTCCTTGGCCTCAACCTATAGCCCCTTCCTGCTCTCTGAACCCCTCATTTTTGGCCCTACCTGAGATCATAGCCCTCCCCCACCTAATAGCTTCCAGCCTGCAGATGAGTTAAATCAGCCCTGCCCCAAAACTGGACACGACACTCCAGTTGAGGCCTAATCAGCACAGACTGGAGTGGAAGAATTACTTCTCATGTCTTGCTTACAACAGTCCTGCTAATTCCTATTTGTGAATATTGTGTTCTGTTCAGAATATAATGTTCACAAACTTTGTTTTGTCATATTCAAACTACTTGAGTCTTATTGAACAGAAGAGCTTTTTAGGCACTTTGATATTATTGTTCTGGTTGCCACTATAATCACCTGGATGGATGGCGAGATAAAGATTTGAAAAGGATTAGACATGTATGAGTAACATCCACAGCATGATGTTAAAACAATTATTAGGGTCCTTAAACCCCAAATTATATGTCAACTACTACTGCCTTAGCTTAGGAAGAATGTTTCATAACTGTCCACTATGGGGGTTTACACCTTCCTCTGAAGTATCTGTGACTGGCCAGTGGAGATTGGCCATTGTTCTGCTTTAATATGGCAATTGCTATTCCTATATTTATCTCAAACTTTTTCTTTTTCGCACATGTGCAATGTGCTTCCGGAGGCAAGTGACCAGGATTCATCTCTGATGGGATCATTAGCTTCCCCAGCTTGGGGCAGGTACTGACTGATTGTGATGTGAACACTGATCCATGCCCTCTCCAAGCTGTTTATATAATATGTGTGAGATGCACACAAATTCTTGATTTGCACATGTACATGGCGAGGTAGGCATTCATCTAAATTGGATCTGTAAACATATAAACATATTTTAGTTCACATACATGATGCTTCTATATTCACTGAAAATCAGGCCTTTCGATTGTAAACACTTAGGCTGATTACTATTTTTCGCTCAGTATTTTTTTGACAGCACCATACATGATGCCAAATAAAATAGACATGAATTATCAAAGCCATTTATATGTCTAGTTTTCTGTTTAAGCACTTAATTCAGTATTTAACTTTTGTCTAAGTGCCTTAGTGATTTCCAGAGAGCCAGCAGATGAGCACAGGTTAGACACTCAGATATTACAGGCATTCTAGGTGCGGCCAAAGATTTAGACAAGCAATAGGCCCAGGTGATCTTAAAATCAGCTTCCTGATGGCTTGTGATTTGGCAATTCAGCTACCAGTGGGTTAGAGGCCTAAAAGTGAGAATGAGCCTGACAGATGGGCAAGTTTTGTGATAGGGACAGTTAGACAAGTAGGTAGATATGGACTTAAGGTAGCTAGAGAGGGAAGGTCTGAGAGGCTGTGTGGCAGCTTGCTTTGGAACAGCAGGGACCACTTTTTAATCTGAGGTATTACATAAAAATACATGAATTCTTCTTCAAGATGAGTTTGCATGCACAAAATTTGGAGAATAAAACAGTTCTTGTAGCAATATTATCTCACTTTAGCAGCTGTAAAATGGGAATAATATCATCTTTGTAAAGAATTTTGAGAGATGGATGAAAAACATTATAAGAAAATTAGATATCATCATTAACATATTAAATAGCAAGACCTTGGCTTAAATCCTGATACCCACCCAGGGGCTTGTGTTGGGAAGACAGATTCTTCATCCACCCCATCATTGTATAGTAAATGAGTAGTGTAAATAATTTAAAGCCAGACTTTCCCCTAGAACAGTATTTTTCAAAGTGGTCCACAGAACGACTCAGAGAAAGCTGCTAACTGGCCGCTTTGGTGTGTTTACTTATCAGCTCCGCAGCCATAGAGCCTTGCAGCTCCCATTGGCTCTGATTCGCTGTTTGTAGCCAACAGGCTCTGCGGGAAGTGGTGGCCCGGGTCATGCTGCTTCCTGCTGCTCCTGCTGGCTGCAAACAGCAAACCGGAGCCAACGGGCTGTGAGGCTCGGTGGCTGCAGAGCCGGTAAGTAAACAAACCAGAGTGGCTGGTCAGCAGCTTTCTCAGAGTGGGTCTGCAGGTCACTTTGAGAAACACTGCCCTAGAATGTGAATACATCTATCGATGTAGGTCCAACGGTGACCGAAAATGTTGAATAATATAGACTGAGTTTATTTATGATGGAAAGCCAGTTCAGTTTGGATGCTTATCCAGACTTTATGTGAACTACACATACCTCTTGAGCCTGCAAACTAGAGCTAGAAATCTGCTGAGAATAGGCTCTCATGAAATCTGGTTACTTCCTCCTCCCAACTGTGATGAAAATATCCCCACCCAGGGCACAGTGAAGAAGGACTGTTTTTGCACTTCTAGAAACAATAAGTACAGTGGCACATGAATACTAAATAGTTTGTGGGCTTGGGGGTGGGGAGGAGAGGAATTAAAAAATTGTGCACATTCTTCATCTTTGAGCACTAGCTTGAGTTCAGTATAGCATTAATACATTTTGCATAGTTACAGTTTCAGTACAAAATAATCTGGGTCAAATTCATTCCGAACATAACTGCCAGAAAACATTTTTTCCTCTTGTGTAATATCTTGAGTTAAGGAACATTTACTGTTTTAATAGCAGTATTGACAGGAGCTTTCGTCAGATGAAGAATCATCAGATCTGATTATCAAATTTCAGTATTCTGAAATTTGGCTGTTCATTAGCTCCAGACATTAGAATACCACCTTCCTCCCCAACATGGGAAATATGCACAGACTACAATGGGCATGCAATGTCTTTTCTGGTTGGAAGCACAAATAATTTTCACAAGCCGCTTGTTGTCATTAAAATCCTAAGGTACCATCCAGAATATTTTATATGGATTTGTCTTCTCATACTTCTGCTAACTTAATATAATACAACTTAAAACATAATTTTAGGAGGTGTGCTACTTCTTGACAAATTCAGTCAAAGGACATTACTTTGGGAAATACACATACAAATTGTGCTCACAACCTGCGTAACTGCTTGCTCTCTTCTGATTTTGTACATACAATTTAAGCTGAACATGAAAATCAACATGTTCCTTATTTCATCATGCGATTTCAGTACATTTCTTTAATATTTTGCAACTGGGTAAACTCCCTCTGGTGGCTAATTTGATATTTAGGAATCTCTATGTTGTTGACTAAATCATCAAGTAGATAGACTATGTTCTGCTGACATTAATACTTTTTTAAATCTGAAGTTTCTCCACTTAAAGGGATTTAGTCTGAATAACTGAGGCAAATCTGAACAACAGTGTGTCATCTTGATACAAAATACTATAAGCTTGAATAGTGCTGAGAAAAATTAGCAAATCCTGTTGCTGATATGCAAGAATGTATTCTCACTGCTTATCTACTTGAACAAAATCCAAAGGAGCTATATTAACTGTAAAGTGAAGAAAAAGTCCAGGCTGAAAAAAGTCAGATGCAAGTAATATCTGCAAAGAAGAAGAGCTAAAAGAGACAAAGAAGCAAATTGAAACAAGACAAAGCTATGTTGTTCCCCTAAAATCTCTATTATGATTTTTTAGTAGTGTGGGCATTGAAGACCCACTAAGTTCTAACTGTCTTTAAGCTGTTTAAATTTCTAACCATTTTGTACCTTGGCTATCTCTGAAAATATTACTATTTTACAATGTTGATCTTTTCCAAATCTTTTGGTTTCTTATGTGTAGATAAGAAACTTTTGATCAGACAATAAGTCAGTGTACAGGAGGCCCCCAACTTGCGACCACCCAAGTTCCGACCCTCCGCACTTACAACCATTTTTAGAAGTGCGGAAGGGGCCAGAAATCCCTGACTTACATCCTTGGCCCGCATTTATGACAGCACATGACGTCTATCGTAAATGCGGGTTCGAGTACGATGCCCCTGACTTGCAATGCTTCCCTCGGAACCAATTGCGTCACAAGTCGGGGCCTCCTGTAAATTATAATTTTATTATTGTGTTGAACTTAAACAAAATAAAAATGTATTAGTCAAAAAATATTATTTCCCAATTTCCAAAATGCCTTACTCTCACAACTTGATGTTACTTTGAGGGAAGTACGAAAAGTGTCTCAAATGTCATTGCAAGAAAAGTAGTATCATAGTATGTCTGAACAGAAGAGTCATTACAGTTCAGTACATATTGATAACTGCCCTATAACAACAGATATAGCCCCAGTGTTCCAGTGCTGTGAGGGAAAATCCACGAGTTGTCTTGTTGGATAGCTAATTTTGTAGTGAGTAGTCTGATGTTTATCGTGAGCTGGATTGTATTTGTCATGTCTGCACATACCCAGAGCAGGAAAGGAGGGAAAGAAATTTCCATGTATCCAACGTCAGGCACTCTTTGGACCAGAAGTAAAAACAATACTCTTAACTAAAGAGTCTAGTAGCTAAAGGCAGTGAGGGTAAGGAATGGTGCCCATGGTCCCACTCCTATGCACCAGCCATTGTGGATGCCTCAACTCCCATGTGGTGAGAAAGAAGAACTTGTGCTGCATTTTCTTAAAGGGAAAAATGACAGTGGTTCTTCCTGCATTGCTTCACATGACAGGCGGTGATGCAATGCAAAACTGACAAATTAGTATCCAAGGCCAAATTCTGTCAGGCGTGTTGTGCATATTGACAAGAAAAAGTATCAAAGTTGCTGTCCATCAAGTAAGCATCAGAATTGGAATCTACCAAAAGGCGGCTCTCTGTTCTTGTAGTCCAGTCAAGAACATGAAAAGGAAAAAGACTGAAGCTTGAGAGTATGGTGCTAACAGGTAATGGTGTTGAATGAAATCCAGTGTATGTGACTCCTTAGTGACAAACACCGCATAGTCCACTTTACACAGTCCCTAAGCTATTCCACTTCAGATGAAGTAAGTACTATAATGTGCATCTAGATATTCATATCTGCAACTCTGGACTGTTCCTTGGGCCTGAGTAAAAATGACTGAATGTCTTTGCACAAATTATTTGGCCTTTTGTCTGTCAGAATTTGGCCAATTAACAATATTACTCACAGTATTTGTTTTTGTACTCTTGGAACATCCAGGATTCTTTTCCTCTTAAAGGGAGCCAAAAGACATTTCAGACATTAACATAACTTCCCGCCAGTCTAAAAGATATCAATAGCTGTAAAAAATCTGTACTAACCTTCACCTTTTTATTTCTGGCACAGGGATTGTGACCCTTTCACAGGGCAGAACTCATTTTAGTTCACTGTTTGTTTTGTGGACCTTGTAGTTCTGACTGTAAAATTGTATAACATCCCTATGAAAACTACAGCAACTGTTTATAGAGAAAACTGATATTAGGAAAGTAATTAATGTATCTGTTTGGTTTGATACAATTTAGAACCCGGAAATACAGAAGAGGACTTAGTATCACCTGGCTAGCCTGCTTTTCCCCAGACCACCAGCAAACGATCATTGGACCAATGGCCACCTGGAGAAACTCTGTTCTCAAATCAGAAAGTTAACAGCTGTCTTCAGAATACAGGATGAAATTCTGGCTCCATTGAAGCCATTGGGAGTTTTGCCATTGGCTTCAGGAAGGTCAGAATGTCACCTGTATTCTTTAGCTTAAACCATAGATTTTCCGCTTTTATGAGTTTCTGGATTGTAATCTTGATTTGAACCATTAAGTAATCCACATGACAAATAATTGCATAATCTTATCATTGTTACCTTCCTGTGAGACTGTCAGTATCACAGTGCCCCTTCTGGCAAAACAGGCCATGGCCCAACTCAGCAAGGCTGTCAGTCTCTCTGGTGCTCAGGAATATGCATACTCCCCCTCCCACCCATTCTCACATCCACCAGGTGTTAAGAGATCCCACACCCAGCTCAGGCCAGCTCCCCAAGCTAGATAAGTGGGATCAGGGTTTACCAACTTTGACAGTGCCTGGAGCTCCTTCCTACCTTCCTCTGGCTGCTGCAGGTTCTCCAGCCTATATGTACATTTGTCTCTTTCTGGGGGTGGTGTCCCTAGGTGGTCCTTAGTAGTTTGCTGACAGGAATTCCTTTCTCAGGCCTGCTGTGAGGCTGGCAGTGACAATGGCTAGCTGTTCCCATACCAACCCTGAGCTGGTATTGCGTATGGTTACTGAGCTGGTATTGCGTATATATCCCCAATGACACCTCCTCCCTCCCTTGTTCCCTTCTATTGCTTTCTTACACACATGCTATGTCTTGTCTCATATAGCAGTCTACAGGTCAAGAGCTTTGTTTTTCTCCTCATTTGTACAACACTCAGCATAAAGGAGGCTCTGATCATACCCAGGAATTGAAATTCCAGACCGCTGCAATGTGACTTAGCCTCTCCTTGCAGGTTGCTGGATGCCATTCTGTTCTCCCAAGCCCCTGTGCAGTTCCCACAGGCAAAATGCTTTTTCTCAGACTGTGGGACCAAAGTCTGGCCCTAAACCAAGATGCACAGCAGACATACTCTGAACGCTTGAAAACATTTTTTGCTGATTATCCATATTTCATGGATTTATGAAAAGCACTTATCTAAAAGGCATACATGTCAGCTTGCTAGTTTTTCCTCTTACCTCATATAGCTTTCATGAGAAAGGTGATTAGTGCTCCAGGCTTGTTGTAAAACATTTTTGTTGTGTTTGGCATCTATCGCCACTGAGTGGTACCAGGGAGTCTGGAACTGTTGCTTTTCCTCCTTCATCCACATGTCAATCCCTCCCCCCCCTTAATTTATATCTGAAGAAATAAATCATGGGGAGATTTTTTAAAATGTGAAGCATCCAATAAAAACATTTGTTCCAATTCTTGTTGAACAGAATGTCAGTCCCAAAACACAAACTAAAATCCCTCAGATCACTTTGTTATAATGCAAATTTGATATCTTTGCACTTCCCCCTTGTCCCTCTTTCTTCTTTAACATGATCAGCCATTGTTATTAGGTCTGTCTGTCTGCGTGTTATGGTAGCTCACTGCCTTGTTACTTGTTTTCCACTCAACAAAAATTATTTTCAGAAGATGTGATCATTTGCTTTTCAAATTTTCCTTATAACAGACAATCTTTCTGCCTTTAAGTACAGACTGTGATGACCATTTCAGTGGCGGTATAAAATCTTATGCAACCCATCCGCCGGTAGCAGTTGTCAGCCAGGTTCAGTATCTAGGGGGTTCTTTCAACAATGTAACCAAACTGGCTTGAGCCCCCACCCAGTAAACTGAGAAAATTTGAACCTGCCCACTGGGCGCCTTTAGAGGCAATTCTTCCCCTCTCACAAGCACTGAGTCGGAGATAGAAACAGTTGGTTTAATAACATTAATCTAGCATTAATCTAAGAAAACACACATAAACAAAGAAAACCCATAAGCGAGACACCATACCCAGAGTCTGCAGGGCAGTCTTTTGCTTCAGGATATTTAGTTCAAACCCCAATTCATATAGTGTACCTTCCCCCCACTTCAAACACCCCATTAACGGCTCTGTCCAGTCAGTGCAGACCCAGAGTTCATAGGTACATCATCGTGAAGTCTCCCCTCATTGATCATGGGGCAATGCTGCCCACTTGCTGCTGCTGTCGGCCGCCCTGCTGGCGGCCTGCCACTATTCCCGCTGACTGCTCCTGCTGGCCACCTGCCGCTGCTCCCACCAGCCGCCTGCTGATCTTGTGGTGGATTTGGTTTTGGGCCAAACCTACTGATTTCAGATCTCAGTGATTACAGCTTTGACCCAAAGCATAGTCCAGCCAAAACAATTCTAGCAACTGCTGGAATAAATTTTTAAAATAACGAAGAGACTCCTTATGGTGTCTGTTCTAGTTCTATCATTAGAAACAGATTGAACCAGACTTACAGTGCATGCCTGGAAGACATGCAGCCTACTGAATCAGAGTTCTGCCTTCCCCTGAGTTGACTTCACAGAGTTTTGGCAGAGGAAGCCTCGTTTATCTGAAGTTCTTTACACTGACAGTTTCTCTCTTTTGAACTGAGTTAAACCCAGTCTGACTTTTCTGCATTCCCCCAATAACTGCAAGCATTGGTGATCATATCTCATCATTCCTGCATTTGGTGTTAATACAATTTGTGACCCCACAACAACCAGATTGGTTACAATGGGCAAAACATCATTCTAACAGTTGAATATCTAGCAGGCCTAAGCAAACTGAGTGTATTTACATAAACAGATCCAGGATTTCCTTCCTATTCCGGCTGGCTGTAATGGAAGCATTGATTCAGATCCTGCTTATACTTACTTAGATTGTAAGCTCTTTGAGGAAGGCTCTATCATGTGAATGCACAGTGGGGTTATGCTTGGGGCTTCAGGGTCCTACAGTACTACTAAGAATAACAATATCACACACATATCTCCTACCATCCTTACCTTTGTACAATCGACTCTGCCCCATCTCTACATTCCCAGCACAGACCTGATCCTAGCAACACTCAAGGGACCTTCTTACAACTAGACAAAAACCTGTTGTCCCACCTCGCACTTATTAGGAGAACTGAAGCTCTAAAAAGAGCCTCCCAGGAAGGAACTTGCATAATTCCCTGGGAAAGTGCTCAGATACCAAGATAATGAGTACAATGCAAATGCATAGACATATACTTCCTAAATGCAGGAAGAGAAACCTTTTTTTGGATATACATTTTGGACATTAATTACAATTACCCCAAGGAGTAGAATACATTTTCTGTCACCTCCAACACCAACTACTACAGGTCATTCATGCATCACTTACATTCAGTAGTTCTGCAGAAGCTGGAATTTGAAGGAATGAGGGTTTGAGCCTATGAAACTTTTCACTGTCAATTTCCAGCCCTCTTTGTGAGATTTCTTCCTTCCCATTTGCTCTTGGCTACCATAGCTTTCTCTGGCTCTTTCTGCACCTAATGCCATTTTTCTACTAGGGACCAGCTGGAAGAACTAATGATAACATCTGTCCCTGCAGATCTGCGTTTCTTTCCAATACTGCTCTGGAATGAGTCCCTGGGCCTAGTAGCTGGATAGCAAAACTCAGGTTTATAAATCATGATTTTATAAAAGTAGGAAAAAGGATGGGCACAAAGGGGGAATGTTGAATACATGCTCATTTATAATATAGCTCATAATGCCTGAGCTTCTTTTGTTTTAAAAACTCTCTGTTTGTAAGAATAAAATTTAACAGGCAGGAGAGGAACTGTATTTCTGAATGCATGTGTCTGACGGAAAGGATTTGATTCCTAGTCTTGGAAAGGGAGAATAAGAGAGAGCTCAATGAACGTATATCCTGGCATAGAATCAATGGACTAAAGCCAAAGGGATGAAAAAGCTTTATGCTTGTGCAAAGGGGTGAAGATCTATGTTAACCTGATCTTCCCTGAGGAGAACCCAGCTGACCTGGTATGGTGCACAGACTGGCTCAATCACTCCATGGTCAGAGCCCATGGAAACCAAAAAGGGGACTTGGAGCTGTAAGTGGTTCTGCCTTTCCCCATACAGAAAAGTGAAGCTGACAGCAGCCTAAAGCCTGCAATATCTCCTGCAGAACCTCACCTGACAGCAGACCAAAGAGTCAGGATGGAGACTCGCTAAGAGCCACTACAAAGCAAATAAGTGGGGAAGAGATTGGTTCTACGTTTCCCCCACACCAAAAATTCCTGTAAGGTGTTTGTCTTCAGGCAGATTGACTCCTGTCATTCCTAAGTGCATATTTGATATCTTTGCACTTCCCCCTTGTCCCTCTTTCTTCTTTAACATGATCAGCTATTGTTATTAGGTCTGTATGTCTGCGTGTTATGGTAGCTCACTGCCTTGTTACTTGTTTTCCACTCAACAAAAATTATTTTCAGAAGATGTGATCATTTGCTTTTCAAATTCTCCTTATAACTGACAATCTTTCTGCCTTTAACTACATACTGTGATGACCATTTCAGTGGCGATATAAAATCTTATGCAACCCATCCGCCGGTAGCAGTTGTCAGCCAGGTTCAGTATCTAGGGGGTTCTTTCAACAATGTAACCAAACTGGCTTGAGCCCCCACCCAGTAAACTGGGAAAATTTGAACCTACCCACTGGGCGCCTTTTGAAGTTGTCAGCCAGTTGATGCTGGGGAGCAGCTCGCTCTATTCCTTTGCTGCCTCTCCACAACATTCTTCTCCACCCCACTTGTATGTATGGGGAGGATGGAAGTAGGAGAGGCATCCTGGACATTCAGTGGGTGAGAGGTGGGTTGGATGCCAGAGAATAGTGTTCCCTGTATACTGTGCATGAGTGGTGGGTAGTGTAGACAAGGGAAGGCATTGCATTCCCAAAAATGCCTACATTCCACAGCTGCAGGGAAGGCTGGGGCCACAGCGCAGCAGCTTGGTTCCCCAGCCACCTGGGAAGGCTGGGGCTGTGGCACAGCAGCCCCAACCCTCCAGCTGGCCAGGGAGGATCGGGCTGGGGTAGGGTGGGGCTTGGTTCCATGGGGGTAAGGGGCAAGGTTGCTGAAGGGACAGGGTCTAGAGTGGCAGAGGCGGGGTTGGGGCTTACCTTCCCCAGCTGGGCCTTCACCCACCGCCCATGATACTGTGTGCTTGGGTGGCTGCTCAGGAGAGATTCAAATGCTGCCCAGCTGATTAGCAGAGCCCACATCTAGGTTTTTTGTTTTTACTGAGGGTTCACATTTGCACATGCCTTGGTGCAGATAACAATTATTCTGAATATGGATGGTGAAAAGCTGCATATGGATTAAAAAGATTAGTGAGAACATTGCCAAAGAGCAGCTTTTTATCTATAGATGAGGGAGTCTTCTCCCTCAGGACTTATTATATGGGCATCGTAATGGCTAAAGCACGGAGCTGTAGGCACAATATCCGACAGAGGTATTTGGGCATTAGGATTTAGTCTGCCAATATTAGAAGTAGAAAAGATTTATTAGAGCAACTATTAAATCTCCATGCTATTGGACTTGATGTGAGAATGTATAAACTGGACATCCTTTGCATTACACAAATAGTTATTGTTACTGAGAAAATGTTAATTGATGGTCTAAAGCTATGAAAAATAACATTACATTATAGTTCCCAAAGCAATGGCTGAGGTTAGTATTGTACAAAAGATAAATTCAGTGTAATCCAAAGCTAATGTAATATTTGGCTTCTGCAAGCTGATTTCCCTCAGCTATGTTCTATAGTTTCCCAGTAATTTGGATTTAATTTTCCAGCACTTTTAAGGATGACATCCATTTGTATGCCTTCATTAATTGTTCTGTTAAACAGTTATTACCAGCAGCTCTGTTTTATCCCTCACCTGAATGCTGGAAGGACTCTTTCTGAATAGCTTGGATCCAGGACCACTGTGGAATCCAGGAGAACCTAGTTGGCGATAAAAATAATGAAGCCTATGTTTATTCTCTTTTACAAGACCATCATAAAAAATTGAAAAAGACCACTGCTTCCTGTTTAATAGCACACCAAATGCCTGAGAGCAAAGGTGAAAAAACAGTGCTGCTATGATTTGCAAACATATATATCTCTCTTTTTACCTCATATGCTGGAAAGGCTGATTCCCCACTCTGGTACGATGAATGCAGAAGTGGGGGCCCGCAAAAGTACCCCAAAACCTTATCTTTCCAGGCTTTGGTATAAAACTTCCCCCCAAATCCTAAAAACCTAGATTTTGGGGATAAAAATCTGCTGCCACCATCAAGTGCTTTTGAACCCGCAAACAGGGGTGGACACTTGAAACCAACCCCAGGGCACCTCAAGCTCTTTTCCCCAAAGAGCTTGAAAAAGAAAAGAGAAAATACAAACTGCAGTCTGTGGCTGCTATCCCCTAGTAAGAGGCATACAGATCCCAAAGACAGATTTTCCAGGACACAGAACTGAACCAATACCAGGTTAATAAAAAAGAAAGACCTTTTATTATCACAACAATACTCCTGTTACAAGCATAGTTGGGTTGGCTAGATGGTAAGAGCCACCAATTAATAAACTCATGGGGAATTTTCCCATGGGAACAAAACTTAGTTACAAAAGAGAGGAAACCCCATTTCTAAATGCACAGACATCAGATTCCCATTCCCAAACCATGAAACAATAAAACCTAATGGATTTATCTAGACTTTGTCCTACTTACAGATGATGAAGAGTCTTTTCTTGGACAGGGACATGTTGTCTGTCCCCTTCAGTATCTGGAGAGTCAACTGCTCAGAGACAAAGGAGGGAAAACCCTGAAATTCCTTTGTCCCAGTCTGAAATTCCTACCTGCATTTCTATTGGGTGACTGCTACCTGGCTATGTACAGTTAACCACTTAGTCCCCAGGCTGTTGGCCATCCCTCATGACCATGACATATGCATTCACATTATGTGGTTTTAATCTAGCCAGTGTAATATTGCCTATAAGCTTCTCCTATCTGTGAGGAGTATGAACATTGAAGGAACCCATCAGATTTTTACAACCACTGAAGATTTGAATATTTCACTACATTTCACTTGTGAAGACAGAATTGGATTGCATCAAAAATCATGATGACCTGACCAGACATAATTAAGTAATATAGCTTTTCCTGAGAATGTGAGGATCAGCACTATAAGTCAGGGGTCAAGATGTTAACTGGCAGAGAGTGATAGATAGATAAATAGATAGATAGAATATGACTTTTTGCAAATTTTCACACCTAATATTTAAGAAACTTGATTAACAGAAATTCCACAGATCTCCCAGTCCCCATTGAGCGTCTTTGTGTTGTTATGGCAGCACATGGCTCCTGAAAAGCAGCCTAACCAATGACCTGAAAATTTATCTTGCTGTGTGGGAATTTCCTGGGGGTACAGGATGAATGTAGCACTCCCAATGCCAGTCCCTCTTCTGGCCTCCAATGCAAGGTACATGGCCACACTGCTGTAATCAACTGATTTCTGTCTCCTGTAATGGTCTATATGGGGCCACAGCTGGAACAACTTAGATTAGGTTCAAGGATGCTCTGTGTTGCACCTTGTGTCTAATGGCAGTAGAAAAGAGAGAGAAAAAATGTGCCTTAAAGGCATTCCAGACTGCAGTGGGTTCAGAAGAGCTAATTCCAAAGTTCCAGTACATTTTTGTATATAGAAGAATTTTAGATTAAAGGGATCTGGCTAGAACAAGGGATTTGAATCAGGGCTGCCACTGATACATTGTATTATCTCTCTCTCTGTTTATCATCTGCAAAAATTGGGAGTGCGATGAGTGATACCTAATTAATTTATCTCAGAATGGAAGCTTGTGTATGTCTACACTGCACAGCTATTTCGGGATACCAAAGGTATCCCGAAATAGCTATCCCACATCTTGAAAAACCACCTGCTATTTCAAAATATTTTTCAAAGTAATGGGCTCACTATTTCAGCATCCCTCATTCCATGAGAGTTAAGGGATGTCTCAAAATAGGGTGTTATTTTGACATTTGGCACTGTGTAGACGTGCCAAATTTCAAAAAAAGCTATTTTGAAATAGAATTGAAATATTTGAACTTTAGGGGACATTATTTTAACTTTAGGGTGCTGTGTAGATGCAACCTTATAGACTAACAAATATATAGGATCATGAGCTTTTGTAGGTAAAACCCATTTCATCAGATGAGCTGGAATGGAAATAAAATAAATAAATTAATTAAATTCATTAATTTATGTTTTTGTCTGTCAAGGACTTTGAGAAACTAAGGTGAAAACTGCTATGGGTATTAGGAATTATGCAAATTTTGCAGGTAAACACAATATATATCTAAAATATCAATCTATATTGGCTAAATCTAGCATGTATATTCCAGACTAATGAAACTTTTCATTCTCCTGTATATGTGAGCTGAACTGTGATTTGGAAGAAGGAAGCAAATATATGGTTATTTATATGTCACTTTGTATGTAACATGTCATTAAATGTTACGTCATCCTCTTATTTGTATATGTGCCAGTAACAGACTTACCCAGGTTGCCTAATGGAAAATGAAGGCCTCAGGCATACAGTACTTTTCATATGGTGCAAGGAGTTGGAAGAGAAATATGGATGCAGTGAAAAAGCGTGGATATAACCCTTCAGAACTGGCTTGGTTTCTTTTTAAGAGGCTATTCAAGGTTCCACATCCTCAAAAACAAAAACCAACCAACCTCCCCCAAACAAAACCAAAATCCAAAACACTAATAAAGGGAGAGAAGAATTGTTGTCTGTACATTTGGGATGATCTATAACAGAGTTTCTAAACCTTTTTGATACCAGGGACCAGCTGGCTGCTGTGTCAGGGCAGTTTCAGGGACCAGTGTCAGTCTATGAACTAGTTGTGGCGTATAGTATAAAAGTCTGCACAAGACACAATTATTAGGCTAGTTCATGTTTTTTAGAAGTGGCCTAATAAGTGTGTCTTGAACAGGTTTGTATGTTATAGGAAACAATGTTGCCATTCACATTATTGTCTGTTCAGGAAAACTAGGCTACTGGCCATAAAGAAAACTTAATGGAAACTATGTAACTACCGCCTGACATCTGATAATGAAAAACTGAAGACTTCTTGTAAAAAGAGCCTATATAGCAGGGTGGGCAATAATTTTTGAAGGGGGGGGCCACTTCACAAATTTTGGAAGTGGCTGCAGGCCGACCTGGAAGGGGCAGGGCCGTGGGTGGAAGGGGTGGAGTTGAGAGCTACCCTACCAGGAGCTTTGCTTAGTCTGGGGCCCCTGCTCCCTGACAGGCATGCAGAAGGCACGAACCCTTTAAATAGAAGCACTTAAAGGGGCTCGCATCTCTTTCTCCCTAGCAGCATGCTAAAGGCATGGGAAGCTGTGAGCCCTTTCAGCTGTTTTTATTTAAAGGGCTCTTGTGTTCCCTGCGGCTGCTAGGCAACGCATTTCCTGACAGGCGTGGGGTAGGCATGAGCCCTTTAAAAAGAAGCACTTAAAAGGGCTTGCAGCTCCCCATGCCTCTAGCGCATTGCTAGGGAGCCAGAAAAATGAGCCCTTTCAACTTTCTATTTAAAGGGCTTGCGCCTTCCCCACGGTGCGAGCCCTTTAAATAGAAGCAGTTAGAAGGACTCATGCCCCTCTCCCGCTCCAAGGCAATGCACTAGGAGGTGGGGCCTGAAACTGCCTTGAGGGCCAGATCAAAACCCTAGGTGGGCCAGATCCGGCCCACTGAGAGGCTTTTGCCCACCCCTGCTTTATAGAATCACGTAGGAATCATGTAGAAATCACCATAATGAGAAACTCAGGTACAATTTTCTTGCTTTGCAGGCCATTCTGTGCTAGGATCATGGTCTCATGATCTGTGAGGGACTGCTCCAGGTAGGCCATATCTACACTGGGAAACTATTTTGGAATAACTAAATTCGACTTAATAACTCCCAATTTTACAAAATGGAAATAGTGTGTCCCCACTACGGGGAAGCCTCAAAATTTGTCTGAGGCAGGCTCCATTAATGTGGATGAGCTACCTTGACTTAGAGCCCCAGGAAGCACTGGGGCATAATTAGTTCAAATTACTCTGGGGAGTAGTTATTTCAAAATAGTGGCACCAGAGCATCCACACTAACTCTATTTTAAACTAATTATTTCAACATTAGCATTACTCCCCAAGGAAAGCAGGAGTACAGATTTTTAAATAAGTGGCCCTTTATTTCAAAATAACGGGCTTGGTAGTATGGACACTCTGCTTATAAATTCGACCTAAGAGGGGTTACTTTGAAATAAAACCCAGGGCCTAATGTATGAGGAGCCTTAGTGGTCTGTAATAGGTCTCCTTTCTGGTGCTGCACAACCAAAAGAAAGCTCACCAAGGCTATGTCTAGACTGCAATGCTTTTCTGAGATACTGGCAGTATCCTGGAAAAGAAATGCTGCATCCAAGGAACGCGTCTGCTTTTTCGGAAATTTTTTTGAAAAAGCAGACGCGCTCTTTCACCATCCCTGTAAACCTCATTTGGCTGTGTAGATGCGCCAAATTTCAGAAAAGCCTCTTTCGACAGTAAAGTGGAAAAAGATGTGCAATTTGTGTATCACAAATTGCGTTTCTTTTTCTAATTTATCTTTGCATTGTAGACCTAGCCCAAGACAGGACATGGAAAGCCATCTATAGAAGAAGAAAAATACATAAATAGAGATATTGGGCTATGGTCTGGTGAGCTTTCACAATGCTGCCAGCTAGCAGGGGCCAGTGTAAACACCTGCACTATATCTGAGTTTTTCACTTCTATAGAGGAATTTCCCCTAATTAGTCTTTATAAAAAACATTTCTATAAGAAGGAAAAATAGCAGTTATTGGTCAGAGATTGCATAAGAATTTGCGCTCCTTGACCCAGCTGTATCTTGTAAAGAAATGTCTATGACATAGAAAAGTGAAATAAATTGCCAGGTCATTGCACCTTGCTTGTATCAAACTGCCTTTCATATTCAATAAATGATGTGTGATTACAGTAAGCAGTTAGCATTTTTGGCAGGATTCTCCACACCCTCCCCCCATCCTAATATTGGTACTGTGGCTTTGTGCCATGGTAACCTCCTATCTGTCAAAAGCTTCATTTTTGGATGCACTGCCTGCTACTGAGAGTGGAATAAAGTTGGCCTTACACATCCATGTCTGGAATGTATCTTAGAACGGCAAAGTCATCAAGAAAGTGGAACAAGGAGGCCATGCCTTCATTTGCTCCTTGATTTGATATCTCCTTCATATCAACAGAGGTTCCCTGCATGCGTGAGAAAAGGAGAGGAAAATGGCTCTGAGAATTAACAAGCTATTTTCTTTGTGTCTATTTACCCGGTCTCCAGCAGCTTAATCACCTCCTGCATCTCTCTCTCTTTTTTTTTTTTAAATCTTAAATGACACTCACTGTCAAGGTAGATTTTTGGACTATTTAAAGTTTTTTTCTGCCTTTTTTTTTACTTGTCTCTTGAAAACTCAACATTTGAATGTGTTTCTTTTATGAGTAGCATAAACCGAGGAAGACAAATGCTGTGTTTGCCTGTCTGTTTCTCTGCCCCCTTGTTAAAAATGACTGATGTTTGTTTATTTCCTATTTTGCAGTCTGAACAAACATCAAATCCCAAGTTCTGAAACAAGAATGCAGAAGGGGATGGTGGATTCATCATCATTTGTTGTGCACTTAGATGTGCATGTGTGTGCCTGCACTGCAAATTATGACCATAGTCTTTAAGCTCACACTAAGCACTGATGCAATATCTTAATGCTGGTACTTGTTGTTGTATTAGAATTTAATTGCCATTCTTTAAATGCAGCTGGTACAGTTACCAGAATGTATGCTCTTCAGAGCTAGACTGACCTTTATGTGCTTTTCAGAAATGCTGGATGTGCACTTGATGGAACTCAGTAAATAATAATTTTCATTACATGCCTAACAGGAAGGACCCCATATCTAATCTGATTATGTGGCCATTTCATGTAGCACATGTGTCCTCTTCTTTTTGCATGTGCTAAACAACTGTGGCCCAGAATCATTTAAAAAAAAGAAAAATGGTCCAGGTTCTCCCCTCTAGCATAGCTACTTTGCACCATATCCCAGAGCGAAAGTGTCCCTAAAGACAGCCTTAATCAGCCCAGTGTAAGGGATCATCTTGTGGTGAATTAAGATATTTCTTCAGAGGGGTAGCCGAATTAGTGTGTAACAGGAAAAACTTTGAAAAAAACCAAATAGTCTCCTTAAAGACTAACAAAACATGTAGATGGTATCATGAGCTTTTGTGGGCACAACCCACTTCTTCAGATGACCGGCTGTGCTCCTCCCCCTACCTGCTTCTGATATAGGGATGTGACAGGTAGGCAAAGGAGTGTGACAGTGGCAGGACAAGCCCTAAGCAAAAATATTTTGTGGTTCCCTTCCCCCTGAAGAACTGAGTTCTCCTTCTGCTGGCGAGTGCTCACCCCCCATTCTGCCCCCAGCCTGGCCCCTCCCCTGCTCTGGCCTCTATTTAATGGGAATCCTTCTGTTCTTCAGAGCCTCAGCTGAGGTCATTTATTTACATCTTTTTGTATATTTCCTACATTTTCAAATATATTGATTTCAATTATAACCCAAATATAAAGTATACAGTGCTCTCTTTATATTTGATTACAAACACTTGCACTGTAAAAAAAAAATCCACCCCAAAATAAAAGAAGTAATCTTTTTCAATTCACCTGCTGCGATACAATCTCTTTATCATGAAAGCTGAACTTACAAATGTAGAATTATATTTAAAAAACTGTATTAAAAATGAAACAGTGTAAAACTTTAGGGTATGTCTACACTATATGGCTCCGTCGACGGAGCCATGTAGATGAATTTACTAGACATAGGAAAATGAAGCGGCGATTTAAAATGGAGCGGTTGACAAAGGCTTCCGTTGTCAACCACAGAGCATCCAGACTACCGCGCTGTGCCGCCAAACAGCTGATCGGCACAGCGCGGTGGCCATTTTGATGTAAATGAAGCGGCGATTATTTAAATTGCCGCTTCATTTTCCTATGTCTAGTAAACTCATCTACATGGCTCCTTCGACGGAGCCATGTAGTCTAGACATACCCTTAGAGTCTACAAGTCCACTCTGTCCTACTTCTTGTTCAGCCAGTCACTCAGACAAGAAAGCTAGGTTACAATTTACTGGAGATTATGCTGGCTGCTTCTTGTATACAATGTTACCTCAATGCGAGAGCAGGCATAGCTGGTATTGCAAGATATTTATTAGATGCGCTAGGTTCATGTGTCCCTTCATGCTTCAACTACCATTCCAGAGGACATGCATCCATGCTGATGATGGGTTTTGCTTGATATTGATCCACAGCAGAGCAGACCAATGCATGTTGATTTTTACGATTTCAGTCAAATGCCGCCAGCAGAAGGCTGATTTTCTTTTTTGTTGGTTTGGTTTCTGTAATTTACACATCAGAGTGTTGCTAAGTTAAGATATCTGAAAGCATGCTCAACATCATCTTCCTCACAGATTTTGGGCATCATTTCAGATTCTTCAACCTTGGGCGGAGTGCTATAGCTATTTTGAGAATTCTCACATTGGTACCTTCTTTGCTTTTTTTTCAAAACTGCAGTAAAAGTTCTTAAAATGAACATGTATCGAGTCATCATCTGAGACTGCTATAACATGAAATATATGGCAGAATGCGAGTAAAGCAGAACAGGAAACATAAAATTCTCTCCCAAGGAGTTTAGTCATAAATTAAACTAATGCATTTTTTTAACAAGCATCATCAGAATGGAAGCAAGTCCTCTGGAATGGTGGTCAAAGCATAAAGGGCATGTGAATGTTTAGCATATCTGGCAGATAAATACCTTGCAATGCCTGCTACAAAGTGCAATGAGACCACCTATTCTGACTTATAGGTGACATTATAAATAAGAAGCAGGCAGCATTATTTCCCGTAAAATGTAAATAAACTTGTTTGTTTTGTGATTGGCTGAACAAGAAGTAGGACTGAGTGGATTTATAGGCTCTAAAGCTTTACATTGGTTTGTTTATGAGTGCAGTTATATAACAAGAATCTACATTTGTAATTTATACTTTCACAATAAAGAGGTTGCACTACAGTACTTGTGTGAGGTGAATTTAAAAAATGCTATTTCTTTTTTTACTGTAAAAATATTTATTATAAAACATAAAGTGAGCACTGTATACATTATATTCTGTGTTGTAACTGAAATCAATGTATTTGAAAATATATAGAAAAAACAAAAAATATTTAATAACTGACAATTGGCATTCTATTGTTTAACAGTGTGAATAATCATAATTGATTGTTTGAGTTAATCACATGAATTAACTGTGATTAATCAACAGCCTTAATTAAAATAATAAACAAAACAGTTTGTAAAAAATTAAAATGACAGACCCTGAGCCCAGAATATATTTGTATACATTGATCTTAATTCCACTTTTGCTTCTGTTTTCCTTCTTACCTCTCAAGAGGGATGCTAGGAGTCATGTGGCAGTAGGGGAAAGTCACCAGATCCATTTATACACACACCTGGTCACTGGGGGTACATCTAGATAGTGGCGCTATTTTGAGATACTTCTGGTATCCCGAAATAGCTATTCCGCGTCTTGACGGAGCACTCGTTATTTCGAAATAGCTTTCAAAATAACGAACTCGCTATTCTAACATCCCTGAAAACCTTGTTCCATGAGGATTAAGGGACATTTTGGAATAGAACTCTATTTTGAAATTTGGCACTGTGTAGACAGCACCAAAGTTCAAAATAAACTATTTTGAAATTAACTCAAAATAAGCTATGCAATTTGCTTAGCTCAAATTGCATAGCTTATTTTGAGCTACAGGTGAAGTGTAGATGCACCCTAAGAATAGAAGCCCTGTATAAAATCTTGGGAGAAGAGTGGAAGATGGTGTGTTTTGGGATTAGTCCATCAGCCCAATAGTAGTCCCTGCAAGTCACAGAGAGGGTTTAGCCATACTAGAGAAGAGAGACCTGGGAAGTAGTACAGAAAGGAGAAACAGCTGGAAATAGGCAATTGGGAAGGTGGATCAGAAAGGCTGGGTGAGGTGCAAACAGGCACAGTAGAGTAAGTAACCCAAGTTATCCATTGGGGCTGCAGAGAGAAATCCTGACCCAACTGAAGTCAACGGCAAAAGCTGCCAGACAGAGGAAGGCAGTTTCTGTTAGCAAGCCAGCAGCTGAGAGCAACTGCAGCAGCATCAGATAGTTATGAAAAAGCCTGGAGGGAAGCAGTTCAGACTACAAGAGGAGAAAAAGCCAAAGCGCTGTAAAAAGAGGGGAATGAAAAGTATCAGTAGTATAGAAGCAAAAGCCTCACAGACTTTTAAGGGAAGTGATCTGAATAGATTGCTTCAGCTACCAGGCCTCAGACACAGGGGATTAGTCTTGAAAAGGGTCAGCGTGACTCACCATGAGTTACTCTGGCACAAAAGAGGAGGGCTGCAGCACTTTTTAAAGGAGCAGCAGCAGCTCCGAAGCCCTTAAGGCCACTTCAACTGTCACAGTGATCCTAGCAGACAACCTTATGAGTCTTCAACAGGTTACCACATAAGGTTTAGTTATAGCCCCAATAAATTCACCTCTTACAGTTGAAAAACTCCATTTCTGATTCATTTGCTCTGCATTTTGCATTGCATATCTCTGGCAGTTTCACCAAAATCCACTTCTTCCAATGAAACATAGCAAAGCTCCAGCCCAGGTTTTACATATCACTAAAGCAGGCGAGTCTTTGCTTTAGAATTTGCTAAACTCAAGACTTGCTCTGGTTGATAATTCACTTGGAATTGGAATGATAAATAATTAAAACTGCATTTCTGTTTCTACTTGACAAGGACATTGGAAACTGGCGTATAGATCTGTAAGTCCTTTGCTGGGACCAACTCAGGTAGCAAAATCGAGCAAAAGATATTCAAAGTTAACAGCTATTAGTTAACCATTTCAAATGGTTCTGATGGGATTTAATCTCATGTTTTAAATTTTTGTTATTACCAGTCCTTTATTGTGCAGGAATGACTTGGATTTCATGTATCAAGCTAGGTAATTTCCTTCTCCCCCTCTTAGACCAAGGAGGCTGCCTTACATTTGTTTTCCTTTAGTCTGCTAATGAACTGAGACTTGAAAAAAACTAGATGTCGTGGGTTCCAAGAGTAGCTGAATAAATCCAATTTAGAAATTTCAGTGAGCATGCTTTGTTTACACAATGCAAACTCTTATTATTCTGCCTCAGCAGTAACAATGAAATCTTTCCCGGTTCTGTTTTGAGATGAATACTAAATAATCTTACCCAAATACAAGAACTAATGAGTTTACTCTAGAGTCCATTAAAAGGTTTTCTGTTTGTTGGTTTTGATGAAGTTGCAGCGTGCATCAAATTTTCCTCATCTCATTGACCTCGGAAGGGCAGATATGCCAGGAGGGCTCTCAAAAGTGTATAAAATTTATAGAGAATATCATCCACTATATCTTTTCCCATGGATAATTTCTTTTTCTCTTGCTCTCACCTTATTGGTGGCTATGATTCCAGCAGCCATCTTGCACATGGGATTGCAGATAGTATCCCTTGAGGCTGAATATCCATTCTATAAATAGCCAATTTGAGATGTGAAAATGTGATACATACTACAGATATTGATGCCTCACTCTCAATACTATCTTCAAGAATAGAGGTGCACATGTAAGTGCCATGAGGTTTTGTGAGCTCCCAAATTCCCCTGTGCAAAAATTATGAAGATCAGAGATATTATATGAGGTAGATGACCATAGGTTCATATATATGACACTTTGCTTGTCATACGCACACAGGACTCAGAAAGAGTTTAGGACATCACTCTTTGAGCTTCCAAATACTAGCTGATTTGAAGGATGAGGAGGAATGTCAGGTACTAGAGCTATAGGCTTACGTACATTCATAATTGTGGCCTAATGTAGGAATTTAATTACTGAAATTATATGTGGAAATCATGTATGGGCAAATGGCCAGTTAGGAATGAACCTGTGGAGCTAGGTCTTCATCTGGTATAAACTAGTGTAGCTTCATTAAAGTCAATTGATCTATACTAATTGACATGAGCTGAGGAGCTGATCCATGGTTTCCAACTTGAAAATGCTAGCCTTAAGACTTCTGAGACCCCTCATCTCTGCAGCTGACTGACTATAGGTTCTCTCTCAACATTTATTTGGTATAATTTAGATTCTAGTGTGGTTTAGGAAAAGACTTTGTCTTCTTAGGAGGACTTTTTCACAAGTGCTATTGACTTTCAGTTAAATTTGTGTTTCTTACTCACTTAGGCACTTTTGAGAGTCTCGCTGTAACTTATCTGTACAAGTATCAAGTATATCTGTCAACTAACAATACACAAACAACACTCAAATGACATTGCCTATACAAAACTGGGTAAAAAAATGTAATTTCCTTTCCTGTCCTTGGTTTGAAATCAAGGTGAAATATGTTGCCTGATACTGCACTGTAAAGTAAAAACTATGATTAACCAAACTACTCAAGAGAGCTACTTAAGATCAAAGCAGATTGTGAAGAGCTTCAAAAAGATTTCACCGAAATAAGTGATTGGACAACAAAATGGCAAATGAAATTTAAAGTTGATAAATGTAAAGTAATGCACATTGGAAAAAATAATCCCAACTATATATACACAATATGATGGGAACTAATTTGGCTACAACTACTCAAGAGAAAGATCTTGGAGTCATTGTGGATAGTTCTCTGAAAATATCCACTCAGTGTGCAGCGGCAGTCAAAAAAGCAAATAGAATGTTAGGAGTCATTTAAAAAGGGATAGAGAATAAGACAGAGAACATCTTATTGCCTGTATATAAAATCGTGGTACGCCCACATCTTGAATACTGCGTACAGATGTGGTTACCTCATCTCAGAAATGATATATTGGCACTGGAAAAGGTTCAGAAAAGGGCAACAAAAATGATTAGGGGTTTGGAATGGGTCCCATATGAAGAGAGATTAAAAAGACTTGGACTTTTCAGCTTAGAAAAGAGGAGACTAAGGGGGGATATGATAGAGGTCTATAAAATCATGACTGGTATGGAAAGAGTGAATAAGGAAAAGTTATTTACTTATTCCCACAATATAAGAACACCAAATGAAATTAATAGGCTGCAGGTTTAAAATAAACAAAAGGAAGTTTTTCTTCGCTCAGCTCACAGTCAACCTGTGGAACTTCTTGCCAGAGGATGTGGTGAAGGCTAAAACTTTAACAGGGTTCAAAAAAGGGATAGATAGATAGATACATGGAGGTTAGGTCCATCAATGGCTATTAGCCAGGATGGGTAGGAATGGTGTCACTAGCTTCTGTTTGTCTGCAAATGGGTGACAGGGAAGGGATCATGTGAGGATTACCTGTTGTGTTCCCTCCCTCTGGGGCATCTGGTATTGGCCACTGTTGGCAGACAGGATACTGGGCTAGATGGATGTTTGGTCTGACCCAGTATGGCCATGCTTATGTTCTTAACCACACTAGTTAATTAGGGAAGGCTGATATCAGGAAGGCTAACATTTGCTTTGTTACTAGTTGTACTATATTTTTATGCTCAGTCTTGCTGCATTTCATTATGCTTTTATGTGAATCAGGAAATGCTTACTTCATAACCAATTGGTTATTGGCAATGGTTCATTTGTTAATATGACTTTTTGCTTTTATTGGATATGTTCAAGTACTGTTTGGCTTTGTTTCCACTTATGGGGACATTGTAGGTGTGCGGTTTTGACTTTGTTGTATTCGATTTAGAATAATTTGTCTAGTCAGCTTCAGTTTATCTTCTTTTAGATGCACAGTATTATATTTGATTATATATTTGTGGTAAATTATAATAAATCACTGACCATGCTAGTGAAAATCAAAATAATAATTATTGTGTAAGAACTATTTGTTGCCACTCTGATTCACAAAGAAGCTTATCAATAATCAAGAACAATAGCAAATATCACTGGACTCATTCTATTTTGATTTCCACATGTGATGTGAATCCTTCATTACATTTAAAACACAGCAAATAATTTGCTATGATATTTCTTTTATCAGTAATGGAAATGCAAATTTTTAGTGCTATAGCTATATAATAATAATTATACTAACTTTGCTAGGTAATAATAAAGATTGCCAAGTGTGTATCCACAGAGCATCTAACATTATACACATCACTAAAAAATAACACAATGTACCTAACTACTAGATTTATCTATTTGGTTCTGATACCACAGATAACACACAGCCGTATATTGGAGTATACTATCTGTGCAGTACTCAGTAACCTTAACTCTGCCTCATTTTAATGTCTTAGCAGATGATCAAACCACAGAAACAATATTAGTGATCCATCAAACAGTTTACTCTCATCAGTTATCACAAACACTGGAATGTCATAAGGACGATCAAACACTGACTGAGCCAATTTATGTGGCCACAGTCCACATTTTACAAACTACTAAGCAGACCAATAGCATAAAAAGATCTTTTTCTGTGTTCTTTGTTAAGACTCAGAATAACCCTCATAAGGCAGGTATGGTAAGGCATATTTGAGAGACAGTAAATGAAAGCACCCAGGGATTCCATGACTTGCTGATAAGTGCCCCTTACACAAAGGAACAGTCAAGTGAAAACTTTGCAAGTAGAAATTGTAATATTTTGTCATCCTATAATCTCATATAATCTCTCTCTCTCTCTTTCTCTCCAGCTTGCTCTCTTCGTGTGAATGGGCATAACACATAGGCAGCAGGTGCACCTAATTTATAGCAAAATTAAAGGCAAAATTTTTAGATACACCTCAACAATGTAGGCTCTTCAGTCCTATTTTCAAAAGTGAGTTAAGAGCCTAAGGCTACTTACTGAAAGTCAATGGAATTATGCTCAGCATCTTAGAAAATACTGCACTACAGTTGACAATAAGCATTTCATCAACTATGGATTCCTCTATATTCAGATAAAAGAGAACTAGCAAAACTATTTTCATTTGCACCATCTAGTGACACTAAGTGCCAGTAAGATACTACATATACTTGCTGAGTTTCTAGTCTCATATTCAGGAAAATCTATTGAAGGGTATTATTTCCTCCTTGTATGTAAAAATTCCAGTGCTGAGATAATTAAAACAGTCTACTGTCTGCATTTCATGACAATTTTGTTAGCCAAACTGTTGATTATTAATCAGTGCCAGCAAAAGATGTTAACTTCCTTGAGTGAAGTGAGTAGCTGCTATTTGGGATACAATCAAGTATATTTATAACAACTGAGAAATGTTGCACCAACTGTGAGTTTTGATTATACAGTGCCAAGCTCCATGTTCTTTCTGACAACAAAGAATCCACACTGCATCTTAATGACCTGATCTGCTGCCTACCTGCTGGCCACCTGCTGTCAAATACACGAGAGCCAGATATGATTTGATAATTTTGAGGAGTTGAGAGTAGACTGGAATGAAAGGGCACTTATTGGAGCTCACATTGAAAAAGCAGTGGGAGATGTGATGGAGGAAGATGAGGGACAATACAGTCTATAACAAGACCATCTTTACTCTTGAAAGGCTGATTAAAATATACACAGCAGCAATCAGTGTGCTTGGTGAGCTGAAGGATTTCTGCACAGAACAAAAGTTTGATCTCTGTTCAAAAATAACACCATGGAAAGGCAGCAAAGACACCAAACATGTTGTGAACAACACCACTAAAGAATTTTCAAAATTGAAGGCCTTTAAAGGCTGGCCACTTTGGATCAAAAAAACCTTTAATAGGGAGAATTTTTACTTTAATATTCTACTGTATTACCATTTAATTTGATCATTTAAAAATGTTCCCATCCATCCACAGACACTATGTTTCTCTGCTCAATAAAGACACCAGATGTATAACCAAAGAGCATCAAACATTTAAAATGTGTTAACTGTTATCTTAGTATTACCTAAATAAAGTGAATCAACAATTCAAAACTCACGTTTTTAAGAAGCAGAAGCCCAATTTTACATTCACATTAATGTGCCATTGTGCTCATTTAGAACAATTATACATACCAAACAGGGTATTATATGCACATTGGGCATTTAGCCATATGAATGCCAATTTGCTTTCATCAGTGGGGCCAACAGCCACTGCAGGCTATGGGGCAAGCTGTGTAAGGGGCCTGGCTTTGCTTCCCAGAAAAGGTGGGGGCCTAGGGCAGTCAGCCCTTAGTTCCGCTCAGATCATGGTGCACCCCCACCCCAAGCCCTCAGAGCTGCACAGAGTGGTGCTCTAGTGGCAATTCACAGGGGTTGTAGCAGTGACTGGGAGCTATAGGCCCCTTTGAATCTCCAAGCCTCAGGGCATTTTCCCCTTTTGCTCCCACCTGTTGGCAGGCTTGGTTTTCACAGATTCCAGATTTGGGTTCATTGATGTAAGTGTTCACTACCTATTTTGCACATGTACTTTGGGTTTCTGGGTCTAAAATAATTTGGCATAGACTATCTGACTGGCAGAATAAATGAAACTGTGATTGAACTTCACCAGCTAGACATTTCCAGACCATTAGCAGTCACATTGGCATTTATTGTCAATAGTTTTCTTTTTATGTTCAGAAATTAAACAAATGTGTAAAATGCTCTTTTGTTCGATGGGCACTATTATTACATGCATTCTTTGAAAAATGCAAAACATTTAGATTCCAGGGTTTTACTCAGTCAATTATTGTACTGTTAAGGTTAATTTTTTATTAGAATATTGCAGATAAGTATATTATTGCATATTTTCTCATGTTTTTCTTAAGACTCATTTCTCATTTTGAAGCATGTTTGAATTCTAATGAAGTTTATTACTCTATAATTATTTCGAAAGAGATTCAATATTTATCACAATTTTTTTAAATGTTTCCAAAGCCAGTAGACCAATCTTGCAAACAAAAATCCTTATTACAGTTAACAGAAGTTTTGTGTAAATAAGATTTGCAACCTCCGCCTCCAAATATCGGATCAGGCCTATTACAATTGTCTTGAAATACAACTCCCATTCTCTCCCTGTGAGTTTTGCTTATTCTTCTTGAATTTTGCAAAAGTTCAACTGTCAGAGGAGACTTAAAAAAAGGTAAATAGGAAATTTCTTTGAACTGACTGGATGCTGTGAAATAAAACAAAAAACAACTCTAGAAATATATAAAATTAAATTGATTAAAAACTGACTAACTGATAGATCTCAAAATGTATTTGTAAATGGGGAATCATCATAAAATGGGTGTGTTTCCTTGGAGTCCTATAGGGATCAGGTCTCAACCATGAGATATTTAAGATTTGTATCAATGTCCAGGAAGAAAACAAAATCATTACTGATAAAATTTGCAGATGACACTAAAACTGGGTAATGGTAAATATTGAAGTTCACAGATCACTGATACTGAGTGATCTTGATCTGTTGGTAAGCTGGGCGCAGGCAAACAATATGCATTTTAATATGGCTAAATGTAATGTATACCTCTGGGAACAAAGAATATAATTTTCAGGTCATGGTGGATAATCAGCTGAACATGAACTCTCAGTGTGAGGCTGTGGCCACAACAGCTAATGTGATTCTTGCATACAAAGGGTAAACTTAAGTGGTAGAGACAGTATTTTACCTCTGTATCTGGCATTGGTATAGCCACTCCTGGAACGCTGTATCCAGTTCTGCTGTTCATAATTCAAAAAGAATGTTGACAAACTGAAGAAGATTCAGAGGAGATCCCCAAGAACAACTAAAGGGTTAGAAAACATACTTTAAAGCAGGGGTTCCCAACCTGGGGTACGCATACCCCCAGGGGGTATGAGAAGCTTGTCAAGGGGGTACAGGGAATATTTGGTAAATAACTAGATTATCCTAATTGAAATATTCCAAAAGTAGTAGTGTTAGTGAAAAAAGTTGTAGATTCTAGAGTCTAGAATTTATTTCCTTTCATATTGAATAGGGGGTATGGGAAGGTTTACTAAAAGCCAAAGGGGTACGGAGACCAAAACAGGTTGGGAACCCCTGCTTTAAAGTGACAAATGCCCAAAGCTGAATCCATGGGTGGGAGGCGGGAGGTCCTACTTACAACCTGGCTGGAGAAAGGGATGGAAGAAGTTTCTTCTTGGGTTCCCCACCCACGCCCGCTCTCCTGGATATGTGTAACTGATTATGCAACCACCTACAATGTATACTTTTATCTGCCATGCACAGCCAGACATTTAGGAATAAAGTTATGACCTAATTAAACACATCTAAGGTCTCCTATTCTTCCAACGTAGCTGGAGAATGACCCTGCTGCACATTATATGGTGGGTGCCATTGTCTGACTTTTAAGAAAAAATGTGTGGCCCCTGTGAGGGTGATAGAGCCAGAGTGACTGGCTGAGGCAGCTTCAAACCAGGTCAGGGTGAGCATGCTGATCCAGTCTCCCTCAGGTAAGTGGAAGAGACAGAGGGTGGAGGGTTGGGGGGAGCTATTTAGGTCCTAGCTGGTGCAGGAAAAGCCCTCTTTTACTTGGATCATGTGGAGCAGTATTCACCCTCCTGCCCATGGGAGTAGCTAAAGAGTAGGTTTTCTCATGATCTGGTGTGGGCCTTATAATGGTCACTTCTTTCTCAGGGGGTTGGAAGGACTTTTTCCCTCACTGTCAGGTTTGCTAAGCCAGTGTTTTGGGGTTTTTTTGCTTGCCCCATGGGGGTTGTGTGCTTAGTTGGAGTGAACACGAAAGGGTTAAGCTCCTGCAAGTATGGGGTGGCTGTCCCGTGCAAGGTACTCCATGGGAAAAGGATATGGTGATCAGATAAAATAGATTGATAGAGGATTTTAAAGGAACAGAAATCGGGGGTTGGGGCACCTCTGACATACATCCCCCCTTAACCCTTATTCAGGGTGAGCAGGGGGTCCCAGCAACAGGTTGGCTGGGGAGTGGGATGGGTAAAGAGGGAGAGCTGACAGCAGCCTGTCCTGATACAAATCATTATGGAATGACCAGCACAGTACACTTTTATCTGTCAAGTACTCCCAGACATTTAGGAAAAAAAATGCAGCCTGATTAAACCCCATGCAGCGATTCCTGTCCTTTCAGTATAGTCAGACAATAGTCCCTTCTGGCCTTAGATGAAGTATCTCAAGACTGTCCTTAGGAATCTTTTAAGTCAGAAGTTGTGTAAAATAAAGGAAACTCAAGGCACTTCTAGGGCAAATCTGAATGAAAATTCAAGGTTCCACACTATAATTTTAAAGGCAAAATAATGATTTCATGCTTTTCTATTGCATTTAAACTGTGGGGTTTTTATTATTATTTATAGTTATCGTGTTGGCTGCTCTGAGTAGCAGTGACTGGGATTAGTCTTCTTCTCTTTGCTGGATGAAAAATGAAGTTTGAAAGAATGTTCATTACCTTCCTGGCATGTGTTGACTACACTGATTCTTCATCTGCCAAAGTATGTACACTGGCTTCTGTCTCATCTAGAGACCTCTGCAACTAACAGTAATTGATCAAATAACTCGAATATAATCCCACACAGGTTCTGTTACTATTGCAGCTTGTTAACTTTATACACAAACAGTTTATTTAAACTATCTGGATGACATCAAGAAAACCACCTTCAGTACATCAAATAAATATGAAAAGAACCCCTGTTCCAAGACTGTTCCAGAGCCTCACTTCTCTGGTGGTTAGAAACTTCTAATTTCCAACTTAAATTTACTCATGGACAGTTTATACCCATATATTCTTCTGCCAACTTTGTCTTTTAGCTTAAATAGCTTGTCTCCCTCCCGGATGTTTGTGGGGTTGTTTTTTTTTAAGTTAAAGTTTAGAACTTCAGTCTTCAGTGAATTTCAGTCCAGGTGGCAATACCCCAAAAATAACTGGAGCTTTCCCCACAGCTTTTAAAATAAACCCACTGCCAAAATTCCAAATTCAACCATGATTGCCTTGTAAATGTATTTATTTTGTGGGGGACCCAAGGAAAAACTTTCTTGAGCATGAATTCCCTTTTAGTTTATAATGGCAATTCCCAAAGATTTTCACTTTGTGGCTCATTCCTTGAGATTGGGATCCATTCATTGACAACTTTCCTTATTATTGTCTATAGTTTCCACTCTACATTTTCTCTGCAACAGCTAGTGCTTGATTACATAAAAAAGAACATTAAATAATACTAAGATGTCACAATGACAATACACTTGCTATAACACTATGGGTGAGATATAATAGGACATTAACCTTCCCCATTTTGTGTGTATGTTATTTATTGCTCTCCTTGAGTGTGAAACTTTATAGGTGTCACTTTCCAAACTTTACTTCCACTGAAGGCAATGGGAGTTTTACCATTAACTTCAATGGCAGCAAGGTTAAGCCTATGCTGAACATAACTGAAAATACCATTTTATGAGTACTTCTACCTAATTACCACCCAGTGTGTACTGACCTCATTAGTCTAGCTTGTTAAGGTCACATTCAGGTTGGTTCTCTGTTCCTGTGTATTTCCTAGTCTTTCATCAGCTAATTGGATTGTAGTTGAGTTTTCACCAAAAAACCCACAAAGAAATAGACTTGATAATAGATTTTCCATTCAACAACCCAAACAAGCGGAGGCATACAGGGATTTCTGAAGACTGATGGATAGGAAATTTTCTTAGATGGAAGGCAGTCCTGTTCTGAGGTAGAGCCCCATTCAGGACAAGCTGGGGACTAGTAGTTTGCAAGAGATCAGGTGATTGACTGATGAGCACCTGATTCCAACAAAGGCTAAAAGAGCTCATTTGGAAAAAGAGAGCTACAGGATGCAGCTCCCAGGCTTTGGAGGAACTTGAGGAAGGAACCTGCTAAAGGGTAGCAGGGCTGTAGGAGGACTGGGAAAGAGCTGACAGGAATAGAACTCTGGCAAGGAAACCCTAGGTCAGGAAATTATTTAGCTAATGGATTTTTGTGGCCTGAAGAGATCCTGGGTGTGGCATTGGGTCTCTCCTGGGCTGAGGAGCGAAGTTAGCAGCCTACCCATTCTGTCACCCTTATAAATGGGAGTCACTCCCCTTTCTTTATCTGTGCTCCTAACAAAGGTTGAGAAAGTATATGACTGCTCCCTATACATAGATCAGATGTGTAAATACCAGAGAGGAAGAAGAGCTCTTTAAGATAAAGGATTATGTTGACAGAAGAACCAAATGGGTATAAACTAGGCACAAGTAAATTTGGGCTGGAAATTAGAAAGTTCCTAACCATCAGAGGAGTGAGGCTCTGGAACAGCCTTCCAATAGGAATGTTGGGAGCAAGAAACCTGACTGGTTTTAAGGTGGAACTTGCTAAGTTTATGAAAGAAATCATGTGATGTGGTTGCCTGTGATAGCAGGTGCCTTGACTTAATAACCTAGTCCTGCGATCTTCCAGTCTTAAGTTCTTAATAGGATCTGTTGCCATTTTCTCATCCTGTGAACTAGGAGAAAGGAATTCCCAACACATTAGAAAGTCAGGGGAAGAGGATGGAACCACGAGTTGTGGAAAATGGGGGAAAGGGGAGGAGAATGACAGAGGAGAGAAGGGAGGGCATCACAAAGCTGTTAGTCTTCTGAATTCATGATGCAGATGTGGAAGGAGCCTAAGGGTAAAGGGGAATGAGACTGAGGAAGCAGGAACTGAGAGGGAGATGGAACTCCTGCTGGCTGTTGTGGAGAAAGAAACAAATGGCTGCAGTCAAGTCCCCCAAAACAATGGATAATGTAGATTGAAACAGGAGGGGGAGCTCTCAGAACACAAGCAAAGGAGAAAAGGGAGCATAGCTTATCCAAACCGGGGAAGGATATTCATTTGTAGTACTCCAAAAGGTAAATAACTTCTTATTTTGCAGTTACGATGTCTAGGTTTTTGTGTTAGACAGACTTTCCTTTTAAGTAATAGAGAAAATCCCGTGTGCACGAATCCTACTGGAATGTTCCACCAGGTATAAAAATAGCTGCTGAACAGCCAGTCAGAAATTCCCAGGGCTCTTAAAGCAACTAAAAAATGACTCTTGGCAAAAATAAGAGTGTTTGAGAACAGAGGGAAATGCACAATGCTGACCGGTGGTGATTTATAGGATACAGAACATCACCCACTGCTCTGAGATCCCTGCACAAAAGGGTGAGTTAAAGATGGCATGGCAGCCTTAACTTTAAGATTTCCTTTAATTTATCACTTTGTGACAGACCCTTAGTCACAATGATATCATTTCTGTTTTCATTACATTGTATTAAAGCACAGGGTGCATTCAAAAATTAAGACATAATCTCTAGTTAGTTGTCTCACTACTTGGTGAATATATTTCTGTCATAAAGAGTCTAAAACCAAAACCTCCTAACCATTTGCCTTTGTCATGAGTGACTGGCTGTTTGCTGTCTGATGGGCTCTTTCAGATGTGTTGGCAGTGACAGCCTCTCCTGGGTGAAACAAATAAATAATAATTATTAATACTTAATAATGAGATAAGATGTCAAATACACAGCAAAATGACAAAGGCATCAAATAGGGCTCTTGTGTGGGCAGCATGAAGAGCCTCATGAGAACACTCCCTGAAAGATAATCCACTGTCATCATGTGTTATGATCACTAAATAACGTAAGGAGAGTGCCCTTTTCAGTTAGGCTGGGCTATATTTCAGAAGCTTTCATGATACTTTTGTAAATTCTCACAGCTTTAACTGGATATTCTTCACCAGGTAATTCAGCTCTGTTTTTAAATTATCCAGCATCCAACAGAAGATCTCACAAGGAACTGCGTTTTACTTTGTCCAAGATGCTTGCAGGTAATCTGCAGGCATGCCTAATTTAAGCAGCATTGTGGGATGGATGGTCAGCTGTTCTCTGGTTCAACAGCAGAAACCTGAGATAGCATCACAGTCACAAGAGATGATTTAGTCCAGCCCCCTATGCGGAGGCAGGACCAAGTATGCCTGACCCATCCCTCACCCAAGATTCAACCTATCCCTGCAGCCTATACCATCAGTATCTTGGCTTGTCTGTACTGTCCTGTATCTCCTTATTTTTGCTTTAGATATCACATTCCAGGTGTCAGTGTGAGCTGCACCCTAACTGTACCAAGACATATTATTCATACATTTTGTTTCTCACAGGTTTTGAATTGCCTGGCCAAGAGCAGAGTTTAGCTATTGCAAAGTGTTACACCTTAACATGAATGAAGAGCATTTTGGGGAAAAGCATAATACAATTAATAGTGGTGTGACCTAACATGATTGCCCAGTATTTGTGTATGCTATACTGTGTCCAGTATTATCATCATGATAATATATAACATATATTTTAAGAAACCCTTCAGATTAAGTTGATTACTTTTTGTCCATCCTTCAGTGGACTTGGAGAACAATTAATCCCTGTCCTCTTTAAAGCAGCCCTTAAACAGTAGAACTTTAGAGTTAGGAACCAACCAATGTTTTATACACCTCATTTGGACCTAGAAATATGCAATCAGGCAGCAGCGCGTGCACACACACAAACACACACACACACACACACATTTCAAAGCTGTATGAAGTCAGTGTTCAGTTGTAAATGTTTGAAAAAACATGTTTTATTCGTAACTCTGAACAAAACATTTCAGAGTTACAACCTCCATTCTCAAGGTGTTCATAAGTCTGAAGTTCTACTGTATTTGAAGGCTGTTAGCAGGTTTCCTCTAAGTCTTCTGCACTCTTTCCTCATTGGTCAGATTTTCTAAACTGTTTATCATAAGAACTTAAGAATGGCCATACTGGGTCAGACCAATGGTCCATCTAGCCCAGTATCCTGTTTGCTGACAGTGGCCAATGCTAAATGCCCCAGCGGGAGGGAACACAACAGGTAATCCTCATGTGATCCCTCCCGTCACCCATTTCCAGACACAATTTTTGCAGCATTCCTTTAGACTCTTTCAAATTTGTCCACATCTTTCCTAAAGCGTGAAGCTCAAACCGGACACCGTATTCTAGCTGGAGCCTCATCAGTTCTGAGTAGAGCAGAACAGTTACCCAATAAGTCTTATATACCACAATTGTATTAACAGGGCTTGACGAACCACGGCGAAAGCCGCTCGCCAGCCCCGCACTGTGCATGCGCAAGAGCCGCATTGTGCATGTGCGTGCCACCGGTAAATGGGGCACCGGGCTGAAATCTACTCACCCCGGGCGAGTAGATTCAATAGATTGTTGAGCCCTGCGTATTAATATACCCCAGAATGTTATTAGGCTTTTAAGAACTACAGCATATTGTTGTCTTGCATTCAATTTGTGATCCATTATTATCCCTATATCTCTTTCAGGAACACTACTACTTACTGAGTCATTCCTCATTTTGTTGTTATGCATTTGATTTTTTTCTTCCTAAGTGTAGTACTTTTAACTTGTGCTTTATTGAATTTCATCTTGTTGATTTAAACCAGTTTGTCAATTTGGCAAAGTCATTTTGAATTCTTATCTTATCCTTCAAAGTGGAAACAATCTCTCCCAACTTGGTGTCCACCACAGATTTTACACGCGTAATCTCCACTCCATTTTCCAAATCACTAATGAAGATATTAGATAATATGAGATTCAGCACAAACTGTTTCTGGACCCTACTAGATATGTTCCCCTCAGTTTGGTAGTGAACCATTGATAACTACCCTTTGAAATGTCTTTCAATAAGTTTTGCAGCCACCATATTGCATTTCTTCAGTCTAGCAGATAATACATTTCAATGGCTAGAAGTTGATGCTAGACCAGTGATGGGCAATCTAGGCTACTGAGTGGGGCCTTCCATCATCTCAGTAGGCCTCAAGATTGTTGTCATCAAGATGGTCTCCCAGGATAGGGTAGTTTTGCTAACTGTGTTTGAGTACTTAAAATTTGCAGGTTGTGTCAACTGAACCATAGCAGTGCTTAGATTGGGTGCAGCGGGAACGCAGGCTCTCACTGTCAATGTTGTGTGAAACCAGCATGCACCTCACTTCTGTAGCATAAGCTGTAAGTGGGCCTGCAGGTCTGAGAGCTGAGGATGAAAATTCCCAGCCCTGTATTTCAGCCCTGGAACCTGAAACACCAGCTAGCCCTTATTAGCTTTAAGCCATGCACTTGAGCTGGGAAACTACTAAGCAGTAAACAAGTTTGACTTCAGTCTTAGCTTCATAAGAGCGATAAGAATGGCATTGAGCCAGTACGCGACCACCCAGTAAACAGCTGGGGTACAAAGGCGGTGGTGGGTCCTGTGCATGTTGAGTCTCACCAGGGACCCAGACCTTGGGGGTTCCTGGACCTCCCGCAGCTGGAGTCCCTTGAAGTGAGGATAACAGGGATGGGACTTCCCGTAGCAGAAGGGACGTAAGCATGCCACAAGCCCTATTACTCCTATCTGCTTTGCTCCACATATGATTTCTAATGCATTACTTTGTAATAGCAGTAACTTAGGAACATTAATAAAGTATCCCTAGCCAGTGGAGGCTCAGTGTCGAAGCGAATCCATACCCCTGTGGGTTGACAACTTCATGTGCCGTTGTTTTAAGTGCATGTCACTTTAGTAATACTGGTAGGAAAACAAACTATGTGGACGGAAACAAGTGGAATCTGGCAACCCTTTGCATGGGCAATAATAAATAAAATGTCTTGTGGGCCACAGAAAGAACCCTGATACGTTGCATGTGGCCTGCAGACCACAGGTTGCCCACCACTGTGCTAGACAAATTCGGACTAGAAATTAACCATTGGGACAATTTACAAAAGGTTTTGGTAGATTTTCACTTCTAGTAATTTTAAAAACAAGATTGGATGTTTTTCTAAAATGTATACATTCGTTCAAACGAATTATTTCAGGGAAATAATATGGCTTTGTTATGGCAGGAGGTGAGACTAGATGATCACACTGGTCGCTTCTTGCCTTAAGAATCTATGCTGAAGAAAAAAGGGCTCTTGCCAGTATAGCTTACTTTATTCAAGGAACTGATCTATGCTGGACTGGCAGAAACACTCTTGCCAGTCTAAGCTGCATCTCCATTAGGAGGTCTGATTGTTCTAGGCTATATTTGCAAACCCTTTTTTGGGTACAAATGCTGAGTTTGTTGAATTACTGATGTAGGTCTCATTGTGGCTGGTTATTAATCACATTAGAACTACATGCTTCACCTCAGCACAAAAAATAACTTTCCTGAGGGTTGGTTACATTCCTGGTTCACCAAAAATGGAAAACATTTTGTTCAAGTTCAGAGGCATTTGTACCCCAATTGCTTACCTACTGTCAAATGCAGGGAGAAAAAGTGGATGGAAAGGCTCTTAAGTTGATCCAGTGTCTCAGTTTCAGGGTGGGTTCCTAAACGTTCAGTCAGTGTGTGTCAGAAGAAGTTAAGTTGAGTATTCTCCAATCCTTGTGGATTAATCAGGATCCAACCCATAAACCCCAAAAGCAATTGAAGTGTAATATGCCGGAGAGAGAACAATGTAACTTAGCAGCATATGTGGGAGAAAACACCCAAATATTTGTAGATCTTTATTAAACTAAGGAACTGCCTATAATCCAACTGATTACATGCACCCATCCCCAAAATCTCTCCCTTCTCTGCATATGGTCCATAATTCTATATCACTTTCTATTTACAGTGTGTGGAGGTTTAATAGCTTCAGGGGGTAGCCACATTAGTCTGTACAGGATAAACTTAAAAAACAACAAATAGTCTAGTAACACTTTATAGACTAACAAAACATGAGCTTTCGTGGGCACAGCCCACTTCTTCAGATGACTGGAGTTTTGAGTTTAGGATGTCCAGACCCAAAATAATTTGTTGTTTTTGGAGGTTTAATGTCAGCTTCCTCACATGAACAAATTCTTTTGTCTTGTATAAATTAAGTACTTAATTTTATCAAGGAAATTATTTTGAAAATTACCCTTCATTGTAACAGAAGGGTAACAGAAGATCATATTTATGGGCACATCAGCTTTAAGTTATGCATAGATTAAGGCAGTTAATCAAGAAAAATATTTAGAAGAACCACAAGAAACATAAAATAAAATTATTTTTTAAAATTTTCAAACCCCTGGAGTGGTGTAGACTTCTCTGTTTTCAGCAATGTCACTGTTTTATGCATCCTTGCAGTCAATAACTTATTCTAGGCATTAAATCTGTCACATTCCTTTCACTTGGACCAGGGTTGAAGAATTTATAGCAGGAGACCCAAATCTGACCCAGCAATTTGAAAACATAACAAAGATATGAATTCAATAATTCTCTGTCCAAATGATGACACACATTCCCTGAATCAACGTGACATCTAAACAAGTCATTTAATATTAGACTCAAAGAAATTGCAAAAATGAAAATTTAAGGATCATTTAACACTGACTATCTGAGGAGAATTCAGTCTTGAAAAGAGAACATCAGCCTGCCTCATTTGATTAATATGCAATATAAACTATAACTTATGGTCTGGTTGGAAAACAGAAAATTGATTCTCTGTGCTTCCCTCTTACTTCACACCCACATATGCATAAAAAGTATTTGCTCATACAGATTTTTAAACAGGTGCCCCTTGTCCATGGTACTTGGGCAGCAGAAATGTCGGTTGTTTATAACTTAAAATCTGCCAAGTGCCAAGAGGTTTTTTTTTTAAACCAGAAACTAGAACTGTGGTTGTTTTTTTTTTTTTTTTTTTTTTTTTTAAATATAATGCCTAGCTGTCAGAATCGACTTCTCTTCTGGTGTTTTCTCTGGCTGAAGTGTCACAGATTTTACCATATATGAACATTCCTTTGAGATTGTGAAAAATTAAACCCCTGTGTTCATCTTGTGAAGAAGAACAAATCAAAAGAGATGTGGGGAACAGGGATAACTCACCACCACAGTGCCTCCTGCTGGTCATGCTGGGAATTAGCTCATCTTATGGAGTGTGCCACATTCTGGTTGTGTCTTGCCTGTTGTCTGTTTCCAGTATGTCTCTGTGATCCCACATCAATCCCTGGACTTCAGCATCCACTATAGGACACTGCCCTCCAGCAGTGCCCTCCACGCCATTCTTGCCCCCTTCTGGGGGTATTATCAGGCCTCAGTCCTTACAACTGCCTTAGTGACAAACTGTGGCCCCAAAGTCTAGTCCCTTGCCTCAGCCTTTTATCAGGCCCAGCCTGACCCTGATTGGCTGATTGCTCCTCACACTGATTGGCCCAGCTTACGCAGGCTCCCTCTGGCCTTCTTGTAACCCTCTTACTGCTGGTATGGGCTACAGCAGTGGTCTCCAACCTTTTTAACCAAAAGATCACTTTTTCAATTTAAATGCAATGTAAGATCTACCTCAAACCCAAATACCCTTGCCCTGCTTCCTTCCCACCCCGTTTCTGAAGTCCTGCCCCTGCTCTACTCCTTCTCTGAGGCCTCACCCTGCTCATTCTATCCTCCTTCCTCCCTATTATCACTCATTTTCCCAGGCTGGGGTAGGTGGTTGGGGTGCAGTCTCTGGTCTTGGGCCAAGAGGTTTGGCATATGGGAGGGGCTCCAGGCTTAGCCCAGGGTAGGGGATCAGAGTCCAGGAAGGGCTTCAGGGTGCAAGCTCTGGGAAGGAGTTTGGGTTCAGAGGGACTCACATCTGGGGCAGGAGGCTGGCTGTAAGAGGAGGTTCAGAAAGCAGGTTCTGGCTGGGGACAGTTTAACTGAGACGGCTTCTGGGTGGTGAAGCAGTGGGGTTAAGGCAGGCTTACTCCTGCTCCGGCCCTGAACCAATCCTGAAAGCAGCTGGCATGTACAGCAATGGCTCCATGGCATCATGTGCTGCCCCTCATCTACAGGCACTGACCCTACAGCTTCTTCTGGCCACGGTTTGCCGTTATTGACCAATGGGAGCTGCATGAGTGGTGTCTGCAGGGAAGGACAGCATGTGAAGATCCCCTGCTCTGCCTTTCTCAGGGGCTGCAGGGACATGCCAGCCACTTCCAGGAGCAGCAGTTACCACAGGGATAATTACTCCAGCCATGACAGGTTAGGCATTTGAGAACTCACTACTCAAAGAATTAAATTTAAGTGTAAGAGAGAAATGAAAATTATGAAATGCACAGACCAGTCAAAAACTAAAAAATAACCCACTTTGCAAGCAGTAACAGAAGTTCGTACGTGTTGGGTCAGGAGATGAAAGTGAAGGACAGTGTGTGTTTCTGAGAATAACAGAGCTTTGCATTGCCAAGCTCCCTCCATCCCCTTCTCTCTGTGTGGAGATAGGGGGCAGGAGACACCCTGACATCAGTGTCCCCCCCTCTTCTTCCTCCCACACCCTGCACAGCAAGCAGGAGGCTCTCAGGGAGACAGCTCTAAGGCAGAGGGCAGAAGTAGCATGACAGTGTGTGGAGGGGCAACTGAAGTGCCAGTGCTTGATAGCTTCCCGGCCAAACCAGTCAGGATCACCTGTCAGAGGTTCTAAGATCTACTGATAGATCCTGATCTAGTGGTTAGTGACCACTGGGCTATAGCATCCCTACAATGTGGCACAGGATGATAGCTGTAATCACCCATATGCAGAAGTATAGGTAAATATAGTGGCGGCAGCCCATGAGGGCTAACCCTCGTGGACCGGATCTGTTCTGTGGGCTGGTATTTGCCCCCCCGTCCCCCACTGGAATAACAATATTCAAGAAAACTTCCATTATGTTGGGGGAACCTTCCATGTGGCCGAAAGAAAGACAGACAGACAGACAGACAATGAACCAACTAAGTTGCATGGAAGAAAAGGAAAATAAATAAAAAACACCACCAGCAAAATCCTCAAAGTTAGGAACAATATTTTTCAACAATTTACCAGGTAAGTGATTCTACTAAAGTATGCAGGACTTACCAACATGGGGAAAACACACAGGATTAGCATCTCTCATCCCCCTCATCTCCATTCCCTTAGCAAAAGGGGATGACATAGCAGCAGAACTATATACTTGCTGTGTGTGCCTCTAAACCACCCATTATAGTCAAGGCCGTTATCTTGTTTCTCAAGACATCCACGCTATCCGTCAACTCTTATCTCCCAGTTAGCTTAGTAGAGCTTAGTACGCTGAATGATGCAGCCAAGTGGGCAAACGGGGAGACAAAACCAAAGAGCAGCATTGGAACAGCGTTTAGCTGAAAGGCATATACAGGGGATTTCCCTTGGCAGCACTCTTCATAGTTAGGATGAGGTTATTTTTTTAAAGTCTGGGTGCATAAAATGATCCTTCCTCAAAATTGTCTAATCTGGGGATTTTTATATGCTTGAATCAGGCTTTACAATATTGTCTTTGCTTCTCTGAAGATCAAATGGGCATATCTAATCTTTCAGGGTATATGTAACTTACTTCCCAGTAGTTATTTGCTACCAGAATAATATTGGAATATTATACCAGAGAAGAGATTATAGGGGCATACAGGATACAATATTTTCCATTATGTTCATATGTTTACACTATAATATATATTTATAAAGGCTCCACTATTGTCACCTGGAATTATACAGCTCTTCAGTTGTTTGGTTGGTACCAAGTATCACAGACCCGAGGTATGTAGTTCTTGGTATTGCCCAAACAGTGAGCGAGAAAAACATTAAGGCAGGATGTTACCTAAACTGCAGGCTTAATTCTGCAACCCTCTACCCAGGTGAGTACTTACATTAATGTGCCTCAAACAATTAAACTCCAAATTTGTAGAGGGACCACAGGAGCAGCTCTTAGCTTTCATACAAAGAGATTAATTTGGCATTTAAATATGTAATCTGTTCTCTAACAATAATGAAGAATTTTGGGGGAGGTCTAGGTTGGATATTAGGAAAAACTATTTCACTAGAAGGGTAGTAAAGTACTGGGATGGGTTACCTAGGAAGGTGGTGGAATCTCCATCCCTGGAGGTTTTTAAGTCTTGGCTTGACAAAGCCCTGGCTGGGATGATTTAGTTAGGGTTGGTTCTGCTTTGGGCAGGGGGCTGGACTCGATGACCTCCTGAGGTCTCTTCCAGCTCTATGATTCTCTGATTAGAGGCAACCACAACAGCTGTAACCAGTACTCACTGAGCCCTGGTCTACACTAAGGAGTTATTTTGAAATAACTCTCCTTATTTCGAACTAACAATTGGAGCGTCCACACTACCAAGCCTGTTATTTCGAAATAATGGGCTGGTTATTTCAAAATAATAACTCCTGCTTTCCACAAGGAATAACGCTAATTTTGAAACAGTCATTTTGAAATAGTGATAGTGTGGATGCTCCAGTGCTGCAATTTCAAAATAACTGCTTCCCAGAGTAATTCATACTAATTACTCCTCAGTGCTTCCTGGGGCTTTAAGTTGAGTGTCCACATTAACGGAGCCTGCCTCAGACTAATTTCAAAGCTTCCCCATAGTGTGGACACACTATTTCAAAATTATTATTTTGGGCGTTATTATTTCAAAATAAGTTATTTTGAAATAATTTCCTAATGTAAACATGCCCTAAAAAGCCAGTTCCTAAACCACTCAAACTCCTGGCAGCTGAAAGCAAGATATTTTAGCAGGAAAGTACAACAGAAGGGGAAGAAGTATAAGTTTCAAACCAGATGTTGTGTGTTGCATGACAGATATGAAATTCTGGGTTCCAATTCACTGTGACCTTGTACCTTGTGTAGTCATTTATATCAGTGCACAGTGAGTGCAGGACATGACCAAATTATAATGGTAGCATTTTGTACTCACTTTACATTGGTGTAAGATGACTACATAATGGCCTAAGAAATGGTCTGAACACACTTGAGAGAGCTCTAACATAATTTCTGTCATGGTGGTCATCAAACACAGCATTGGTTCAGGATCATACCCAAAAGAGCTATACTAAAAGGTTTCTTTTCTAGCTATTTACAATATAGTACTTACCATATTCTGATTGTTGTTAAAAGCATTTGACAAGCCAAAATGAACTAAAGTGATTAGTTTCTTTTTCATATTTAAAGTAAATGCTTCCCCAAAAGAATACATGATTCCAATTCAACTTCTCAAAATTACTGAACAAAAAACATTCCTCTGAAGAGTCTTTCTTCCTTTTCATTCATTTAATAAGACTAATTTATTTAATAATCACAAAAATACTCACACAGTACCAGATCTTTCCTTTGTTGCTCATAGTCGCAAGTAGAGGTACAATGTAATCAGAAATTCACCAGTTAAAACAACAAAACAAAACACTGAGTCAAAAGGGGAAAAAATGCAACTTTTAATCATAGGCATAATTTTGGGGGTGTCATTTACAAGAAACTTAGGTTGGTTTGTCACAGAATTGTAACATAGAGCGGTATTCAACAATTGTTTGCTTGACAGAATGCTGATAAATAGAATATAGATCTCCACAATATGGACTATTCCAATGGAACCAAAAAGGATTAAGAAAAGTTATCATTATTCTGAATTGGAATAATAAAATATATAAAAAGCATCATGATTCTAGGAAATACTGGAGGCAAGTTTTAAAAATTATTTGACCCTAATATATTGCTGCTGTATCTAGTATAATAAGTACAGACAGTATTTGGGCCACATATTACTGAAAAGTTAGAACAAATGCAGGTTTAAGAGGTCCTTGTGGATTCATACTACTTTAAAGAGCACTTAGACTAAAATTATTGGCTGCCACATTGGTGGCACAGAGGTCACAGAAGGAGAGAGAGAATTTCTGGTATAGGATAAAAATACAGATTTCATGAAATAACTGTATTATAGCAATAAGATGATGTTCTGATGCTTTGGACTAAACCATGACAAAGACAATAACAACTGCCAGCAATCTACAGCCCTTCAGAAAGATCCAGAAAACAAGTTTTGGTCAGGGTGGAAATAAAATATGCAAAATTCTATGGCCTACAGGATTTCTCTTTCAACTCTCTTGGAGCTGCAGTTACTTAGGCCTTCATTAGCCTAAAGTTTGTGTCCTGTTATTAACTTAACTGATTGCCAGTTAATTTACTAAACATATTTGAAAGGAGTAAGGCAGATATTCCACAAGTATTTGCTCTACAGCACAAACTTTTGTAACTCACTCCTGGCCACAAAGCTAGTTGATGTACAACTTAATGAGAACAACAACAGGTACTAAGGCTATGTCTACACTGCAAGGTTTTTGCGCAAAAGCAGATGTTTTTGTGCAAAAACCCGGGGAGTGTCCACACCTCAAGCATGTTTTTGCACAAGGAAATCGACAGTAAAATGGCAGAACAGAGGGCTTTTTGAGGTGTAGGTAAACCTCCTTCTATGAGGCATAAGTCCTCCTTGTGCTACAGCTCTTGTGCAAAAAGGCAAGTGTGGACGCTCCACAGGGGTTTCTTGTGCAAAAAGAGCCTATCCAAAAAAGCGCAGGTGCTCTGATGGCCATTCTGTGACTGGCAATCAGAACTTTCTTGCGCAAGAGCATCCATGCAGTGTGGACGCTCTCTTGCGCAAAAGCGCATTGCAAAAGTGATGCGCTTTGAGGTGTGGATGCGCTTTTGCGCAAAATGTTTTTGCGCAAGAACTCTTCCGCAAAAGACTTCTTGCGCAAAAACCCTGAAGTGTAGATGTAGCCTGAGAGCAACAAATAGAGTGGCTACCACTCCTTTCTAATATCCCATTTCTTAACATCCAGAGTGATATTGCAGCAAGGAATCCAGGTCATGCCACATCTGCTACTTTTCTAAGATATGGGAAACACCTTGTCCCCAACTCATCATCAGAAGACTGGTGAGCAGGATAGGAATGAAGTGCTCCCTTTGTAAGTGGATGAGAAAATGCTTGGCTTTGAGCTGCCACCTTATCTCTGGGGCAAGCTCAATGGTTTCATGAATGAAGTGGAGAGATGTGCAGCAAATGATCACACATTGGGGCTCAAGAATGGCCCTCTCTATAGCTGTGGTGGAGTTGAGGATGCCAGGCCTCTATCTCTGCTGCTCATCTTGTGCTGATGTGTCAGGAGGACTTTCTAGACTCCATACTGCCGACCCCAAGGCCACTAAATGGCTAGAACATGTAACACCCATCTAAGCATGTTGACGTGTTTTTCTTTAACTGCTGCATTTGTTTTATTTCCTTATTTTACATTTTCTGTTTTGAACTTTATTTCATCTTTATTGTATCACTTGTGCATTTAATAATAAATAATAATAATTAATAATAAATAATGGTTACACTGTGCAGTTATCAAAGGATGCTGCTCTCCCATTTGTGGATGAACAATGGAAGGTGAGTTTTGTAAAAGACAACCATAATTCCATTCAGGTTTTCATATCACACTCATCTTGGGTTTGAGCACCTAAAGCATTTAGTGACCAAACACCACCTTCTTGGTTTAACAAAATGGAACTAACTTGCAATGACCCTTGACCTTGTTTAATATGTAGTCACCAGTGCGGAGCAAACTAGGTTAGTGAGTGGGCCGCTTGAGTGTTGTACCCAGATGGTCTCCTGGGATGGGGTAGTTTTGGTAACTGTGCTTGTGTACCTAGAATTTGCAGGGTGTGTAGACTGAACTGTAACAGCACTTTCATTGGTTGCACAGGGAGCAGATGGCTCTTATAGTCAATATTGTGTGCAATAGGCATGCACTTCACTTCATGCATGTGTCACTTTAGTAATATTGATAGGAAAAGAATTATGCGCCAGAAACCAACGGAATCTGGCAACCCTGAGTTTCACGGTCCACACGTAGAATCCCGATGGGCTGCAGGTTGCCCATCAATGTACTATATTCTTTTCTTTAGGTACTTAAAAGACATGCACAGAGAGCAAATATATTGCAAAATTCCAGCAGTGGACAGAAGCATAAAATGCTTTATGTATCAAATTTTGGTGGCTTTAGAAAGAACCACAGTATTCAGTGACAGTCAGGTAAGCTCTAAGATGACACCCATTTACAATCGAAAAAAAAAACAACCCCTAAAAAGGAGGGGCAGTGGAGAACAGTATCACAGGCAGGCAGCAATGCAGGAAAAACCTGCTGTGAAGTATTGCATTTTTGTGATTCTGTAACAATTTACAGAAGAAATGGCATATAATGGAAGTTTGGTTCTCCTTTGGGAATCATAAATAAAATAGTGCTGTAATCAAAGAACAGAAGAAAAAAAGATACTTCAGATATTTAATTCTTATTTATGTTCACCTCCATAATGTATAACTTAAAGGCAAATGTGAAAGATTACAAAATACAACTCAACCTCTTGTACATTCTCTTGCTGCACCCTGCCTTTTAATGCCTTCCAAAGCTTGAACCTGTTGCTTTAATTTACTGCTTTCTACCCAGGGAATAGAGAGGGGTTTGAAAAGGTCTGAGAAAAAAAGTGGTGAGCTTTCTGTAGGATTTGTTACCACAGCCTGTTCAAGTCTCTGATCAATAGTGTGCTGCAATCTAGGTCTGCATGGTCTCCAGAGGACCCATACCTCAGCTGGGAAAACTTTCTAGCACTTCCTCCTGGAAGAGATAGATTTCATGCAGAGAGAGACACTGACTTTAGTGTCATGCCAGTTGCAGAGATCTTGTAAGTGTAAGTCCATAAACCCAACATCTACAGTAAATGTAATTAAATATGATTTAACCATAAACATGTATCCATTTTACCAAAATCTCTTGTCAGTACTGTACTCCAGAATAATAAATATAGCAATAACATAACAAGTTGCACTGGGACAGGCTGTGAATGAACACAAGGTTACTTCTGAAGTTAAAATTTGCTTTTAACTCAAGTTTGAAACCTATAGATTGCCTGGATGACTGAACTGCAGATTGTGTCCATTTTCTTCCCTTATTCTCCTTTTCTCATGCTTGATAGGATTTATTCCTTTTGATATGTTTATTTCATATGCAGTCCGATGGCAAGACAGCTGATGTCATTTGGTAGCAACCCTAGCACACTATTGCAGAAGGATACTTTGGAGATGTGAACCTAGCCTGAGCTGTAGTTATGAAGAGTGCAGCTTTAAATTGGGACTTTATAAAAATGCATAAGTGTACATGTTTATAGATCATTTGCATACCCCTGTGTGAGTGTCTGCTTTCTTTGAGCATTATTTGTAATTGCCATAGTCTTGTATTTTATGAAATTCTACTTTATTGCACATTAGTTTGATTCAAAAAGTGGAAACACATTAGCAAAAAATTCACACAATTTACATTTGTGAATTTCAATACTTTTCTACCCACAATAATATAGTAAAAAGGAATGAAGTGGAGGAACTAACCATCTCCCTCCAGAAAACACGATCTCCTGCAACTTTGCCTGGGTAATGGTACTGTAAATTGGGATTTGAGCCTTTCATGGACAGGGTATTTATGTTATTAAGGATGGACAGACATCAGAAGATTTGGAGTTTAGGTTCAATTCAGGTGCTTATCTGACTATCATTGTTCCCTGAGGCAGTAAAATTGCAACCAGGCCTGCAAGAAATCATGCTGAAAGTCTCTGGGAGCTATCATCAGACTTCCATCTCTTTTGTTCCTGAAACTTTTCTACGGTATTTCTGCATTTCTGGTTCTAGCCACACAACCTGACTGAAACACACACAAATATTTCAGTGGGGATGAACATATTTTTTACTTTAGCTGACTGGGTCTGCTCCTCTTGGGAAGGTGTCCCTTCACTGCATACACTTTCAGTACCCTATGAATACAGATAGGCCATTACAAGAACATAGATGTTCAAAGAGGAGAAGACCCCATCGTTTACAAAGTGCTGCCATCTTGACAACTGTAAATATGAAAAAGACAGGCTGTGCTCAAGAGGGACTGACCCATTTTGACAATTGGTTTTGTCTGTTCTTTGCCCATCAGCCAGCTAAGGCCCTGCCCTTCTGAAGTGGCAATTTCTACTTTTAGCTGGGAGTGAATTTAAAGCAGCTGGTAAGAGCTGACCATTGCACGTCTTCAGTGTATCTTTAATATACTCAAAAAGCTATTAACATGAGAGACAAATAGCTCCAGTGAAGCACTACAGAAGGTACAGTACTGCATAGAGGAACAGGTTTCTTTTCCAATTCGAAGCCTTTTTTGTTTTGATGAAACAATCAAACAGTGTTTTGATCCCTATCAAATCCATAAATAATAATAAATAATGAAGCATATTACTTTAGTTTGAGTTCTCTATGGCGTCAGTATGAAGTGCTTTAAAATGAAATCTGTGCTACATCCACCAGCATGTACCTGGATCACTTGATGGAACTAGACAGATCTACCTTCCTAATTCATTCTTCAGCATTCCCTGCCCTTTTCTTGCCTGTCACAAGGTCCCGTCACATAAATCTCTGTCTCTCCAACAGGAAGAGATGTACTGCATTGTGTACTAAGGACAAAAATCCCTGTCAGGAAAAAAAAAGCTGCCACAGTCTCGATGAAAAATCTAATTTTCAGGATATGGAACTATACAGAAAGTGAGAACTCAGACTAATTACAACCAATGAGGTGGGATGAGTAGGTCACAGCTACCAATTTTTTTTACTATCCTGTTGATGTCTCACACAAAGCAGGTAGGGGACTTGTCCACTCCCCCACTTCCCATTTTTTAAACTATAGTTGCACATGTGAGGCAGCACAGAGCGAAGGAAAGTGAAGAATTCTGGGTTCTATTCTGAGTTCTTCCACAGACTTCTTGTGTCCCCTTAGGCAATTCAGCTAAATTCTCTTGGCCCCAGTGTTTCCCATCTTTAAAGTGTGTATACACAATGCTTACTTATCTCACACAGATGAGATTATGTTTAATTACTTTATTTTAAAAGTGCTTTGAGATCCTTGGTTGCAAGGTGCTGTAGAAGGATAGTAGTTAGAAGAATGCAGTGAAAACTATGCGTTACCCACAACAATAGAGTAAATGAAGTTAACATTGAGACATGAACTGTAATGCCTTTGCACAAATTGTATTATTCCTTAACTCTGTATTTTCATTGGTTGGTAACATGGAAGTGCTGGCACAGAGTAATCAATGTCTATTTAAGAATAAAATGAGTTGGGAGTCTACACACATGACAACAGTACCTGATCTTTATGGTGCAATTTTTTTCATCTATATGAAAGAAGATGAAAAAAATAGTAACTATTATCACATAATATAAATTGCAAAAAACTAACTGGGGATCTGATCTATCAGATGCTGGCTTAATGGATTGATTGAAGAGGGGCAATGAATTATTGAACCAGTCGGATACTTGCAGAACCTGTAACCATAGCAGGCATCAGAGAAAGCATGAATTATCATAATTAGCTGACCCTGTCCCAAGAACTGTATTAATACCACAATGTAACTAAAACAGGGGTATTAATTATTAACAATATTCTATAGATACTACAATGATAAGCACTTAACAAGTACAGTAACTGCCTCACACAAAGATATTCTGACTATCTACTCCTGGGCCTTCTTCATAACAGATATTTTCTCTCTCTGGGTATGTCTACACTACAGAGTTTTTTTTGGTTAAACTGCCATTTTTCCGAAAAACTTCAATTACTGCAATCGCGTTCTTCCAAAAGAAAATTGAAATAACAGAGGGGGTTTTCCAACATTAGTAATCCTCATTCTACGAGGAAGAAGCCTTTTTCAGAAAGAGCTCTTTCAGAAAAAGGCATATGTGGACAGGAAAGAGGGAGTTCTTTCGAAAGAAGAGAAAAGAAGAAAAAGCACAGGTGCCCTGGTGGCCACTCCATTCATAGTAATCACAGCTTACATGTGAGATAGTGACCATTCAGTGTGGACGCTATCGTTTGAAAAAAGCAGATTGCTTTTTCGATGTGCTTTTGCAGTGTGGATGCTCTCTTTCGGAAGAAGATTTTTCGGAAGATCTCTTCCGGAAAAGCTTCTTCCAAAAGAAACCTGCAGTCTAGACATAGCCTCTAGTGGTTTTCAGATGTGAACACACTGACTAATAGCTGTGCTGAAACTACCAAATTCATCTCTCTTGTGATCTTGGGCAAATTTGAACATCTGATGTTAGAGAGATATGTAATAGGTGTGTATTAACCTATTACACTACCAAGCATCATGTGTAAATACGTCAATCTGGATAGAAATCTGAATTTGCACTTCTTGGTCTCTGTGTACCAATATGTTTCTGGCCTGGGTTTATAGATTTTATAAACCCTACAGAAGCTGCTTCTGAAGCTGCACATATCATACACACATAACACAACCCAAGTAGTATAGATGAAGACCTTACCTTTGAAATGATGTTTTTAAAGAGTACTAAAGGTAAGTGCACTCATCCACAGCACACTGTAGAGAGGTATTAATGAGTAATAATACATTCACCTTTAGGATCACTTTTCTTTCCCTGCAGTTGGAGACCAACCCTTTTCTTGACCCCCTAGACCCTTTCCCCTCCCCGACAAGCAAAATGGCATCCTTCTTGGTTGTCGGTTACTCACTGAGCACCAAAGTGATCTAAGGACATCACATGCCCTGTCTGCATCTTCCAGCTCCTCCTCTCCATTCTACATTGATAGTGTCAGGTTGGCCCATACCCTGGGAACAAACAGTACATAGAAGCAAGTCACATTGGGAGGCTAGGATAGATACAGAGGGAATTAATGCAGATAAAAGGTGGGCAAATTGGGACTTGCTCTGGGCACAGGTTTCAACATTCCCTATGTTCCCAAAACCATGAAGGTAGACTATTTCCTGGATTATTTCCGTCCAGAAAGTGGCTAGTTTCCAGAGAGTTAATGTAGTATTCATGTGCTTGTACTGTAAAGAAAAAAATGTCAGTAAAACTAAAAGGAAAAATATATTAGTGAAATGATATTCAGGTCTCATCTCTGTGTCACAAATATTTAGAAGAGATGATAAGGAACAGGATGGACAGTTAGATGGATGGTGACGTGAGTATGTTGTTATAATTGGGAGCAGCACTGCTGGCTCTGTTCTCAGAGGCGAGGAATGAAAGACAGAGTCCCCTTATTTACATTTGTTTTCTGTTTGAAAGACAGGCCAAGAAGTAAAATAAAATGAGAGCCTACTCAAATACCAGCTAAATTCCCCCTTTCACTGAATTTCTTGTTTTATCAGGAAGCAATACTTGCACTGATGTTAGACAGGCAGCTAAAAGGTCAACAAGTTCCCTGGGTTGCCTTTTGTCAAGGGTTTTTGACTTGTCTGTGAATAAAGATCTCCCAGGAGGGAGTCAGACCTGAATTTCCTGTCATCTGGAAGACAGCAATGAATTTGAAAATGTTACAAAAAGCATAAGGGACTTGAAGCGCACCTTCAGATGCACTACTGATGCCAATAGCTTCCCATGTAAACATGTACACTGAGTTGTTTTGGATTTGTTCTGTCAACTTTTGGTTGTGAAACAAATTGTTATACAGTGGCCCGCCTTGAATACTGAATGAACCTGAAGGTTTTTCATTACTGTGCTGTGCCTCATCAGAGCTACAATCCCCTCAGATCAGTGATGATGCAGGCACACTCCAATAACAGGGGCTTTCATGCCACATTGCATAGTCTGTGATCTCCTTCTGGGACTTATCCTGTGGCCTCACCCCGCTTTTCTGCTTGGCTGCTGCCCTGATGGTATGCAGTAAAAATGCTAGCATTTGGGACAGGCTTAACAAATATCTGGGCCAAAAGAAAGAAATCTCTCACTCACATGGAGTATTAATCATTCCAGGAAGCACATAAATTACTTTCTCTATAGAAGATAGGGTGAACATTATTTTTCTTGACATCTGCAGGAAGATACTTCTTGAAAGGATAATAGGGAATATTTTCTCAGAATACATTTCTGTCTTGGAAGGCATGACATCTGCTTTCCTCTGTTCATCTGAGTTACAGTGAAATGAAGAAATGGGCATAGTGTGTGTGTATGTAGCTGTAATGGAGGAAAGCAAATGCAGGAAAGATGAGTCCGTCCATTACATGATCAGAGTCACAAGCTTGTCTTTCAATGTTCACAGAGTATTGAACAGATTTCCAGGGAATTTATAGTTCAGGAATGATCACTGATGCTACATTGAAAAAAAAAAAAAAAATGGAGAAGCATTCTGCAAACTAAGTATCTACTCAAGGGTATGACAGGGTGCTCCGGAAATGTTGTATAGCTAGTCGGGAAAATTTTCCACAGCAGCTAACTGTCTTAAGAGTTTAAGGGGGAGTCACAAAGAGGGTTTAGGAGTTAGGTATTGCAATACCAAGGATTGTAATGATTACCCCAAGTTAATCATTGGTTCCCCAAGAATGATATTAGGAGAGTTAGGGGATTCTTATGTTTTTACTTTCAGAATGCAGAAAACTGAGTGGAGAGTCACCTAAGCCAGCTTGGAGTGATGTCCAAGAAAGGGGAAGGGCTTTAGAATTAAGTTCTTCCAGGAGGGAAGCAGACCTGAATTTCTGGGGGATTTATGTGCCAGTCTCCACTGGGGCTTCACAACTGTGAAACTTGTTCTGGAGTCGGGTGCCTAAGCCATGAAAAACACATGTGCAGGCAAGCAATACCACCTCCATGTTAACCAGTAGTGCAAAGAAAAGGACATTTAACTGGGATGTGAGTGACCTGTTTTCAAATCCCTGCTGTGCCTGTTTGAAACAGGGATTTGAACCCAAGTCTCTCACAAGTGCATCTTAACCACCAGGCTATTGTGTATTGTGCTCCAAAATCACTCCTATTGAAGTTGTATCTGTACCAGCAAATATTTATTAATAAAATGAGGGATTTTAACCTCGTTCTCTGACATCCCAGCTGAGTACCCTGCCCACCAGGATATAGGATAAATCTCCCTTATTTTTCTACCTCGAGCCCAGTGAATTATTTATACAAATTGGAACAGCTTCAATGGGAGAGATTGAGTGAGAACCATTCCACAATACCCAATATTTGCTATTCAGGGTACTCTTCTAGGATGTGGGGAGTAAAGGTGGCCTGACATCACCTTTGCAGCTTTGCATCCTGAGATCCAGTCAGTTAAGCCAATTTTCCAGCATAACAAAGCTGCAGCAAAGACCAGAAGCTGGCAGTGATTACACGAGGTGCATAGCAGTAGGGAATCAAGCCCACAGCAGCGTGTGCATGAATTTAAATTTGACCACTTTTTGAGGAGCATGTTAAAAACAAACATATTATACACTTTAAACCATATCAGCACACACACGCACATATCACATGCATAGAAATAAACACCAGTACACTCACCTTTCCAATGAAAACACATTACCTGGAGTCATCTGAACAAATGTATCCACATGTACTTGGTGCAGTGGGGTCACAGAGCACCTCTGGCACTAGGAGTGTGGTGGGAGGAGAAAGAAAGCACCTCCAGCAGGAATTCTGTGCCCCCTGCAGTCCCAGGGCCCAAGGAGCTCTCTCTCCTCACTGTGGTCCCAGGCCACAAGCAGCTCTGTGTTCCTGTGTTATTAGTGGGAGACACACACACACACACACACACACTCCTGCAAGCCCATTAACTTTAGAATGTCCACACTTGTGTTTTTAAGTTCTGAAACATCATGTTACATTAATGGAGGTTTGTTCATTTAACACTCCTTAATTTGAAAATGCTGTAAAGCTTTTTAAATGCAAATACATATTAATGGGAGTCTTCCATTTTTTTTGTTGTAAACAAAGTGCACAGGTCAGGACATGTCTCCCAACTTAAAAAAAAAAATCCAAGCAAAATGGTGTGATATCCACACAAATCATTTTGTTTAATTAATTGAGACCTTAATGTTTTTAATTCTCCCACAGTGTATTACCAGAATCAACAATAAATATATACTGGGAGAAAAACAATAGAAATCCAAGCACAAAGTATTATTTCCTTTCTATTGATATATATATAGCAACTGTAGGATGTTTCCTCCTAGACCTATTATTTGGTAAATTTATGTTTAAATGAAGGTTCCCAAATATTTCATTTACAACACTCCAGTCATCTGAAGAAGTGGGTTTTGCCCATGAAAGCTCATGATACCATCTATATGTTTTGTTAGTCTTTAAGGTGCTACTAGACTATTTGTTGTTTTTTAAGTTTTTTCTACAAATATAGTTATTGCATATTAAATAAATAAATACCAATTGATTTGCAATCAACACTTACTGAGGATTATCAATGACCGTATATTACAGAAACAGGCCTGTACCTTACGTATGACGGAGGTGTTCATGCTATTTGATTTTAATACTCAGCTAATATAACATGCAGTAATTATCCTACTAAATGGGCAGTCAAGCATTTTATCCCATCAACCCTTTCCCTGGAAGAATGTGTGAATCTCAGCATTCTGTCATATACTCTGGAGGTGTAAAAGGTTTGTTGGTTAGTTGGTAAGCATTAGCCTTACCAGAATGCTTACCCGGTAACTGGTTAATAGGAGGACTGGACCCGACGGGAGCAGCCCCCTGCCTGTGGTGGTCTGGCTAGCAGGACCCTGGCCACAATGGGCCCAGCCAGCTGAAGCAGCCTTCTGCCCACAGCATGATGGGCCCAGATGGTGGGAGCAGCCCCTTGTCTGCAACATGGCAGAATGTGCTGGAAGACCCCCTATCTGTGGCTTGGAGCAGTCCCCACTGTGTGACCCCAGCTTCTCTGCAGCAGCCCTCTGTGGTTAATGGTTAAACAATTAAAATTATATTGTTTAACCAGTTAACTTTTTAAATGGGTATTTACATCCATACGGTCATATATGCTTACATTTGGGTAGAGGCAGGCACAGCAAAGAGCCCATAGGATGGCTACCAGTTTTCTCAGTTTGGTAAGAGTAGAGTCATTTTCTGCTGATACAGGTTGGACCACCTGGTCCAGCACTTTGGGGACCTGAGTGGTCCTCAACCAGGGAGTTTGCTGGACAAGGGGAAGTCAAGGATCTTCTCTGGGCTGTGGGGGTCCCTAGAGCCTGGGCTTCCTGCCCTGCTGCCAGCCCCATGATGGGACTCCCGGGGTCAGCATCCTTGGGCTGGGATTCTCCAGCTGCCGCTGGCCCCACTGCTACCAAGGATTGCCCCAGGCTGCCACCAACCCTGCTGCCACTGGGGATTCCCCCTGGCTGCGGCTGGTCCTGCTGCCATCGGGGTTCCCAGTCAGGGCCAGGGATTCCTCCCTACTGGCACTGGCCCTACTGCCACCGGGGTTCCCAGGTGGAACTGGGGATTCTAGGCTGGATCACCCTGGGGCTGTATTCCCTACCCACTGCAGGACCAGGCCCTGCCGGCCCAACTGTGGCACTCCAGAACCTATGGGACTCCTGCCTGGCTCATGTTCCTCGCCTCTGGGGCTATCTGGTCCGGCAACATCTGTGGTCTGGAAAAACCACAGATGTTGCCGGACCAGAAAATCCTAGATTTGGGAGTTTCAACCTGCACCAGCTCTATGTTTTCACACAGCACTGGCTGTATGCCCATAACTTCTACCCACAGCACAAGCCGGCACCCTCTGTAATATCCTGAAGTCATGGACAGGGAGCTATTGCTGCTCAAACCAATGTCACATGTTCCATCTACTTGAGATCAGAAAAGACTGTATGAGATTGATCTTGGAAGCTGCTGCACATTCTCAGCTGCTGAGGATAATCTAGGATAACAGAAAACTAGAACTGGAAGGAACCTTGGGAGATCATTAAGTCCAGTCCCCAGCCCTCACGGCAGGACCAAGCACTGGGTAGATGACCCCTAGATCTATCCAACTTGCTCTTAAATGTTTCCACTGATGGAGAGTCCACAACCTCCCTCGACAATTTATTCCAGTGTTTAACCACCCTGACAGTCATTAAGTTTTTCTTAATATCCAACCTAGACCTCCCTTGCTGCAATGTAAGCTCATTGCTTCTTGTCCTATCATCAGAGGCCAAGGAGAACAATTTTTCTCCCTCCTCCTTGTAACATCCTTTTAGATACTTGAAAACTGCTATCATGTCCCCTCTCAGTCTTCTCTTTTCTAAATTAAACAAGCCCAATTCTTTCAGTCTTCCCTCATAGGTCATGTTTTCTAGACTTTTAATCATTTTTGTTTTTCTTCTCTGGACCGTCTCTAATATCTCCACATCCTTCTTGAAATGTGGTGTCCAGAACTGGACACAATACTCCAAATGAGGCATAATCAGCACAGAGTAGAGCGGAAGAATGATTTCTTGTATCTTGCTCACAACACTCCTATTAATGCATCCCAGAATCATGTTTTCTTTTTTTGCAACAGTGTCACACTCTTGACTCATATTTAGCTTGTGGCCCACTATGACCCCTAAATCCTTTTCAGCAGTACTCCTTCCTAGACAATCACTTCCCATTCTGTATGTGTGAAACTGATTGTTCCTTCCTAAGTGGAATACTTTGCATTTGTCCTTATTAAATTTCATCCTATTTACCTCAGACCATTTCTCCAGTTTGTCCAGGTCATTTTGAATTTTGACCCTATCCTCAAAAGCACTTGCAACTCCTCCCAGGTTGGTATCATCTGCAAACTTAATAATCATACTCTCTATGCTGTCATCTAAATCATTGATGAGGATATTGAACAGAACTGGTCCCAGAAGAGACCCCTGCAGAACCCCAATTGTTATACCCTTCCAGCAGGATTGTGAACTGTTAATAACTACTCTCTGAGAATGGCTGTCCAGCCAGTTAGGCACCCAGCTTATAGTAGCCCCATCTAGGTTGTATTTCACTGGTTTATTGATAAGAAGGTCATGTGAGACCATGTCAAATGCCTTACTAAAGTCTAGATATATCATATCTGCTGCTTCTCCCTTATCTACAAGGCTTGATAGCCTATCAAAGAAAGCTATCAGATTGGTTTGACATGATACGTTCTTTACAAACCCAAGCTGGCTGTTTCCAATCACCTTATTATCTTCCAGATGTTTGCAGATGAATTCCTTAATTACTTGCTCCATTATCTTCCCTGGCACAGAAGTTAAACTGACTGGTCTGTAGTTTCCTGGGTTGTTCTTATCTGCTCAGTTCACAGGTTGCAGACACAGAAGGGATAAATATGACTAGGATGATGAGAGACATCTCATTATTAGAAAAATCTATTCTGGTAGCTCCCAGCTCAAGACTAGGATTTCATTGTACTAGCCACAATGCATGGTCCCATTTCCTGAAGATCTCAGACAGTAAGAAAAGTTAACAAGATGCTAGCACATAAATTTCCCCTTTGTCACAGTCCCCAGGCCAATATTCCTGTGAAACTGTTTTACTTTTGGTTCCTTTTACAATGTGGAGTACAGGTTAGCATAAAAACCCTTGATTCAAATCCAAACATACACCACGTGAAGTTCCATCGTCTTTAAGGTTATGTCTAGACAGCGGGGTTTTTTTGGGATACCGGAAGTATCCCAAAATAGCTATTCCGTGTCTTTAAACGCGCCTGCTATTTCAAAATAGATTTAGAAATAACAGACGAGCTATTCTGGCATCCCTGTAGCCCTCTTTCGACGTGGGTTAAGGGACGTTTCAGAGCAGCACTTTATTTCAAAATCTGGTGCTGTGTAGACTGCGCCAAATTTCTAAATAAGCTATTTCAAAATTAGATCGAAATAAGATACACAATTTGCATAGCTCAAATTGTGTATCTTATTTCAACCTATGGGTGCTGTATAGATGCACTTCTTCAGATGACCGGAGTTATGAGTTTAGGATGTGTACACCCAAAATAAATAGGAGAGGGGAAGGGGAAGGGAAGAAAAAGGGAGGGGAGTGCAGACTTGTTTCCTTGAGGGCAGGTCTAAATTAATACCATGATTTATAGCATCTGCATTTAAAGAGTTATAATGAAACAGCCCTCTAAGATCATCCTGACATTTTTGTAAAAAAATAAAATGTAAGATCTTGTCCTATAACTACTGAGGTGCTAGATTTATTGTATTAATATGTACCATGACTTTAAAAAATTGTGATCTCTTGTAATCTAATCAGTCTTGATTGTATCACTGTTTTGCTGTAAGGCAAAATAAATTGTGACTCTGAAAAATATCCTGATCTTGTTCAGTCAAGGACCTACATGGGAGAGATGTTATCAAGCTTATGGTATACCCAAACATTAGTTACATCTTAAAACAAGGGGTCTGTACAGCAACTCTAAACTGTGCTTATCTGCCCAGGTATGGTCTATGTTCTATTGACTCCCATAATCTACTGGGTAGACTTAAAAAGCAGTAACAGTTACTAGACCATAATCTTTAGGGCTTAGAGGACATCTTGCATATTACAAGCCAGTGCCTGCTTCCCCCTGCCTCCATTCTGGTCTACTTCTATTTCTTTATATAGCAAATAATTCCAATCAATATTAAAAATAAAATGAAGTTTCCAGAAACCGACAGACAGATTTTCCTCCTCCACTGGTTACACACTGCTGTCACTCCATTGACTTCAGTACAGTGACCCTAGATTCACATTAGAGTAGTAACCAGAATCAGCCCCATTAATTTCTTGTATAGATTTGAGCTGGAACTCACAAAAGGAAGCTTATATACTATCTAGCATCAATAAGGTTCAATCAAATGACTTCTGGACATGGAGAGATATAAGAAAGGATTTTCTTAAAATAAACACACAAAAATTATCATGTCTGGGTGGGTGAATGGAAGAAAAAGGCCTTAAAATGGAGCTAAGCCACACTGAATAGTAAAGTGCATTAGTTTTATACAGTGGAATTTTTAAGGAATCTAATATTCAGGGTCAAAATAGAAAGTATCAAATGGATTAATATATCTGATAATGTCATTCTAGTGACTTAATACAAGTCTGTCTGAATTAGGAAAAGAGATCATGATCAGGCCAATTAGCTCATGAATTAGCTAACCACTGATTTTTCTTTAGTGTAGATAAATATTAATATTTATATCTTGATTTAGCTGATCCAAGTCAGTTCTAAGCACAGTTAAACTGAGGTAAAATGTTAACCTGTGTCTACACTAAGTAAAATGTTGTGGTTAATCACAGTTAGCCAATAGGTGTTTCCTAACTTCTACAACAATGGTAGTGATAAGGCAAATCATGCCTGTTATTTTTCCTGACTTGGAGCATGATAAGCATATGCTGTCAATGTTACTGACCTCCAGAATGGTTTCTAAAGATGCAGTTCCAGCCACTAAAGAAGAATCTTCACTGTGTTCAAGTCACAACTTTCAGCATGTGGAAATGGATTTAGTAGTTTTACATTTTTCTTAGTGGCATGTTTTTTAAACACATTATAAATATGCCATAAAGAATATAAAATGCTGCCAGCTATTCTTGAAGTGTTGCTTTCTTTTGCTAAGTTGCAGCTGAATCACCTCCTATATCAAGGGAAGAACTGTTGCAAAATACTTAGAGCCTGACTCACAGAACAGTGAAGTCACTGGACTGACTTCAGTGGCTTTAGCTCAAGCTTTGGACAGCAATACACTTTAATGCATCAACTATGGAGTCAATTAAATTTCTAGGAGATGCTTACTTGCAAGACAGGAAGTTATTTGAGGTATTATTTATTATTAGTTATTATTGCCTGTTGTCTGATGGGCATCCATTAAGACTAAGCCGAAAGTTACTATAACAGAGGTGGAGGCTAGAACTGCTGAAGAGAGGGAGCAGCTTCTAGAAGATTGCAAAAATAATTGCTGTGCACCCTTAGACTTGACACCACTGGCTGATGGCTGTAGTTTCAGAACATAAAGGAAAAAACACCCCAAGGAAAATCATAACACCCTCTTTTAAGGCTTCAGCTTCCAATTACAATCCTGTTCTTTGAAGCTTGGGAGTATTTCTAGGGAAAGAGATTCAGGCTTCCATAGGTGATGGGGGGCATGAGGGGGCATGTGCCTCCTAGATGGGTCACATGCCCCCTAGATTTTAATTGCTAAAGCTGGGTGCCCTCACTCTGCTCCTGACTCTCAGTCAGGCAGGCACAGGTTACCTCCACAGGCTTCCCTCAGCTTTGAGCCTGGAAAGAGTACAATATCAAACCCAGGCAGACTCCTTCCAGTCTCCTTAAAGGAATAAAACAAGAAATCAAATAGCCTTATCTGCTAGCCTACCTAAGCTGAGTGTCAGCCTCAAGTCATTCCCAAAGGACTCATAGTATCATTCCTTCTTAAGCTGGGAAGAAAATCACCAAACACCTGCTGAGTGCCCTTTTCCCATTTCCTAAAGAGGAAACTGCTCTAATTGACAGGTCAAACTGATTCTGCAGCACAGGGCACACCCACAGCAGGGAATTTTTTACTTCTAAACTTACTCTTGTGTGAAGTGTGTAAAATGCATAACAAGGTTCAATTGCACCACTCTGTAGAGACCCAGATTCAAGACTAGCTTCAGTGTCAGTGAATATAGTTTGTGTCATAAGACTAATCTCTGGTGAGCCTATGGCTTACTTTACAAAATCTCCAAAGGGAACCAGGAAGTTCAGGGAAACCCAAACACAAGAAAATCAGTTGACTAATTTTTGCCTAACTTTTAAATACAGATGGAATTATCGTTTTGTTAGTGTAATAAATAAATGTATAGGTCAATTTTTGCAAATTAAGTTGCCCATCCATAGATTTAAACTTCCCTAACACTACTCACTGATCTTAGCTTCTGTTATGATCATCATCATTCACTAAGTATGAGACATAGAACACCAATAAACCTTTTTTAAACACAGAATTAGGAACATATGAGCACTTGGTTTCATCTATATTACAAGAACACTTTCTAACCTGAATGCCCGGTTCTTTTCTTCTTCCTATGTTTGTTATCTATTGTCAAGTTGTCTCCATGATTTGTGATTGTCAGGTTTACAATACGTTCAATGATTTTGTAGCATTTTCATATTATATGTTGTGTTCAAAGTTATGGTTGTTTAAACAGGACACAGTACTTCCTTAGTTTCTAGGAATGGAGCTCCAAAGAGAAATTACCCACAGTACCCATAATTGAACACTCTTAAAGGTGATAACCTTCTATAGATCCATATTTGCCTTCCCTTGTCTTCTTGAGATTTGAAATACAGTATGTTTAGAATGAATGCTTTAGTTCTCTTTAGACGCAGAATGGGTCAGAGTAGGTTTAGAGTGGCCCAAGGTCCAGTATGCTTCAGGAGCAGCCCTGGGAATTACAAGTTGCCAACTACAAACTGTGGCATGTTGAGAGTACTTCCTGGGTCCTGCTGATGTGCACAAGCAGTTTACTACTGTGCTCTGATCTAGTCCTATTTCAGAGTACTCTAGATGAAGGTACACATCTCTGTTTGAGAGGCATCTAGAACTAACAAACACATTTTCCTAGGACATGTGGTTCAAGTGTGGCATCAGAGGTAATAGTGACCTTTAGAGAAAACTGATCACAGTAATAATTTAATTTCTTTTTCCTTATTTCATCTACTAAATCTCTCTATTTGAGGATATGAAAATATAGAACTTCTGATCTGTGAAGAACACTAGTACTGAAGTCTAACAGAAAAATCAGAGTGTTTTCTTCTCACAACATACCATCTTTACATGTAGGGCTTCCAATTGAAATGGATTCCTTTTTATAGTCTCCCCAGGAGACTATAACACTTTAACACTATCCCCAGTTGGAACTTTGGTTTTTCTTACACGAAGGGAAGGGTTCTAACTTACCATCTTCAGCCAAAAATCGACCATATGTATGGATGAAAAGAGCTACTTTGAAATTATAGTTTATATTGGATGAATAAAACAGCATTGTAGCTATAAGGCACTGTATTATAAATGATTTTGTATAGACTGTAATGCTTACTTTTGCCATAAGTTATTATTACAATATTACAAGATTGTTTCCCCTCTTTGTTACACCTTTGGTTAGTTAGTTCAGCATCTCACTGCATTAAAATGCTTCCATAGAAAAGGTCACTCTTTTTCCTTTCAAAACATTTCTTTGCTGTTTCGGTTCCCAGAGGTACAGACAGAATCAACAATCGATAAGAGAACATCACATAACAGTTTGACTTACCTTTGAGGAATATCCATTAGGTCAACACATTTTATCAGGGAAGGACTTTTATAGCCAATCATTTTCCTTTTAATGGCATTTCCTAATCACTGTTTGAAAATTCCTTGAATTGCAATAATACAGCTCAGTTATTTAGTCTGATGCATCTTTAACATGGAAAAAATAAGACTATAAGATGCCATTGTGATAATTTTTTTTTTTTTTTGTTACTGCCTGTTTCTTATGAACTGAAGTGCTCCCTAGTTATAATTCTGCATGTCTCTGAAATGGATAGAGACTTGGAATACTAAAAGAAGGTTTAAAAAGTTTCCACAATGCTATCTAACAACTGTAACAGCAGTGGAATACTAAAGCCAATATCCTCATTTCTTTGACATCCTCTCAATTACAGAATTTTAAGACAAAGGGGGAGGGGGAGACATACATGTATCTTTTAAATTAAATGAAACTGATGTTTGCAAAAATGTTTAAATCTCAGAAATGTTTCTAGTTATGTTTCAAGACAGAGGCAGATTTTTTCCAAGTTGTCACAAAATTCACAAAAAGGAATGGTCTATACCCCTTCTAGAAAGCCAGGTGAAGGATTGTTGTTTTGAACAATTGTCCTAGGGCCGTGTCAGTAAAAGTCAAACAGGAATACTATATACAAAATAGTTACTGTTCATGATTGCCACCTTATGTTACATGAAAATAAAGAAGAACATGATTTCATTCTGGAACTATACCAGTCACAATAAAATGAATCCAGCTTACTGACTTCTACATAATAGAAGTGATAATTATTAACATTTCTGTAGTTCTCATCACTGCGGCATATAGGGGATCCTATCATCTAACTTGCTTTCCAAGGTGGCATGGACAGAAATCCCTCTGTTGGAGGCATATCTGAAAAAGAGGTGGGGAGAAGACACTACTAAGAGGAAATCAACCCCCTTTTTGTATACTCCATACCAAAACCAGCAAAAATATGTTAAGATTGCAAAGTCAAGCACTCAGAAATTAAGACATGCCCAAATAAAGGTTATCTATGAAACCTTCATAATTTGCCTTCCTTTTGAACATACATTATGACACAGTTTTTAATGACATAATCATATCCCATGTTTCCCACAAGTCCACAGCCTCATTCAGTGCACAGGAGGGATGGTGTCCTGGCAGTGAGACAACTATTCAATATTTCATTTTATCCCCATCATTCAGTATGTGACGCCCATGCCTTATTTTTTGCACACTATTCACTAAACTGAATATAGAATTGTTAATTTCCTCTTGGGAATTTCTATGGCCTTATAATAGTTGAGTGTCTTGTAATATTGGGGTGCATTAGTAGGAGCATTTCCAGCAGATCTAGAGATGTGATTATTCCGCTTTATTCGGCATGGATGAGGCCACATCTGGAGTATTGTGTCCAATTCTGGGCCCCCCATTACAGAAAGGTTTGGACAAATTGGAGAAAGTCCAGCAGAGGGCAACAAAAATGATTAGGAGGCTGGAACACATGACTTAGGAGGAGAGGCTGAGAGATTTGGGCTTGTTTAGACTGCAGAAGAGAAGAATGAGGGGGATTTGATAGCAGCCTTCAACTTCCTGAAGGGGGATTCCAAACAGGATGAAGAGAAGCTGTTTCAGTGGTCACAGATGACAGAATGAGGAGCGATGGTCACAAGTTGCAGTGGAGGAAGTCTAAGTTGTATATCAGAAAAAACTATTTTCACTATGAGGGTGATGAAGCACTGTAATGGAGTGGCAGCTAAGCTCTCTAAGGAGCTCTGTTATTTCTGCAGCCTTACCCTTGAATCTCAGGGACTGGTTTTCATAAGAATATAAAAGAATATAAGAATAGCCATATTGCATACGGCCAATGGTCCATATAGCCCAATATGCTGTCTCTTTTCTCTTCTTGAAGGAGATGAGCATATGGTTGATGGATGGGAGGAGTAGTCTCCTCTACTGGCAGTGTCAAGATATATGGCACTCTCATTACTGGGGTCCACAATTATCTCAGTACCCAGGTAATTCCCAATTCCCATCAATGAATCCACTGACGGTTTTGAAACCAAAGCTTGTATTGCCAATACTGGGGTTTGGGTTGGGAAACTTTTTCTTTGGGCCATGATGGTAGGCGGTCCCTTTTCACTAACTCTTTCCTGCATTTGCATCTTATTGGCTTTCTCCTCAGAGGCCTTGTGTGGTCTTTCCTTTTGGGAAGCCATTGAGTTCTATCTGTAGAACAACCCCATTAAAACAAGGTCACAACCCACTTTGGGTCCTGACTCACATCTTGAGAGCCCCTGGGTTAGACATGAGGGAAAAATTCCTAGCTGTAAGGGTAGGTAAGCACTGAAAAAAAAATGCCTAGGGAGGGTATGGAATCTTCACCACTGGAGGTTTTAAAGAACAGGTTAGACTAACACCTGTCAGGAATGGTTTAGATAATACTTAGTCCTGCCTCAATGCAGGGCTCTAGACTAGATGAACTGTCAAGGGCCCTTTCAGTCCTATATTTCTATGATTCTACATGAATCACACCCAAACAGAAGAGACATGTGCTTTCACAACATCCACTGGCAATTGAGTTCCATAATTCAAGGGAATTATGATATTGCAAGACAGACCAGACAAAAAAGTCCACAGGCTTAGCGTCTGCAATGCTGATATATGAATCATAGACTTCTACCATGTCAGCTAAGAGAGTAATTACATTAGCAAGCAGCAGGAGTAGACTGCTATCCCCCCCAGTAAACAGTGGATTACATAGGCAACAGTTGCCCCATTTTACAGACATCGTAGCCGAACATATAAATTCAGGAGATTCTTTCTGAAAGGTAGGTTGGTTAAGGGGATGATATTGGGATTTGCTGTACTAGAGATCTGAGGTGAAATCTATCCCCAGTAAAGTCAATGGAAATGTTGCCACTGATTTCAATTGGGCCAGAATTTCACCATTTGAGTTTCTTCCCATCTCTGCAGAAGTGACCGTGAGTAACCTCACAACAGAGTATGATGTATGCTTAATAATGAGAGCTACAAAGGGAACAACATTAATATCAGTTTGTAGAAGAGGTGAGCCTAGAATTAATGCTATCCCAGGCTCACAGATAAGTCCATTTAGGCCAAAGGTATCGTGGTGGGAGAAAAGAATAAGAGTGATCCATTTTATCTGTGTCCTATCTTGAGGCTTAGCATAAATGGGACTACATAATTGAGGGGTACTAGGAGGGAAAATATTTTTCCAGATATAAAAGGCAAAATTAGGAGTGGGACAGGAATGAAAGGCTGGTTCCAGGAAAATTCCATCCCACTCCCACAGCAACATTAGTTCATCTCCTTTAAAAAACTTAAAAAACTTATTTATTTTTGTCATTTTACATGTACACATTCTATTAACTAAAAGCTTTAAAAATGTTCTTTGTCTCTTGTGCACTGATCAACTTCCCCTTCTCATTTTGCTTCTTTCACCTACTCCCCCCATTCTTTACTATGTATCACCTCTATTCTTCTGTCCTGTTCAATCTGTTTCCTCCTCAGTATAACTTTTCCAATAACTGACTTTGCTTTCCTTCTCTCTTCATCCCTTTCCTCTTTTTGGTCCTGTCGAGATGAGCAACAGCAAGAGGAGGCTTTTTATTCCTACCTCCTCAGCACTACAGCAGGTAGTGCTTGTGGCACTACCAAGGAGGAAAATATCCAAAAGGGGCATGACTTTTCCATGCCTTTTCATGAAGGTATAACTGAGAGGAGTATGTATGGAAATGCCTTTCATATGAGTTGAAGGCCTGTGCATGTACTGAAAGGCAAAATTCAGCCCTAACCATTTTAAAATGTTTTTCCTTATTCTGTGTCTGGGGATGACAAACTACAAAATAGCTTATATTTTCCTATAAAGAAGTGAAAAATAATTTATTTAATATCTTGAATGTAATAGCTAAAATAAAATCATACTTCCTTGGGATTTTTACAGTAAACAACATCAGTCTGCAAAGACTATTATGGCTTAGAAAACTGGCATTGTGAGATAAGGGTCTCATAAATGATTCAGTTCTATTCATAGAATAAATTTTATTTTTCATGCAAACAAATCCACAGACAATCCTATTATGTTCTTAGACTGCAATGATGGAAAAGAAGAATACATGTCATGTTAAGAACCTGACATTGCATTAGAGTGCCATAAAATGTTCAATTACATGTGGCAACAGCATGAAAAATGTTACCCTGGATGCAGTTCTTTGTTTGCCTTAAGAATGCTAATGTGGCTTGTTTATGGAGGGCAACAAACAGGGTAGTAGAGCAACTCTGTCAAACTCATCTGAAAATATTTGTGTTAGTGTAAGGCAAAAAAAAATAGTGTATCTTACTCCTGATCTCAGCCCTTTAAAAGATGGACAGAATTGTATTTGTTGTATTGTACCTTGCGGAATTAGAGCAAACTTAAAGAAAACTGCTTCAGCATCTGTCTTGTTTCAAGCAGAATGTCAGCCAGAGAAAGGAGGAGGGGAGGAAGGGGAAACTTTGCAAGGATGTTTTAAACCCTCAAGATAAACTGTCGCTTAGAACCTTGACAGCTCAAGAACTTGACACATGCATCTACTCTCTAGAGACCCTTCCCTCCACGCTTGGCAAGCTGATCACGGCTGCTGAGCTGTGACGCCACAGCGCTTGCCTGACCTGACATAATGGGCAGCTATTTACTGCAAACAAGGTAGATGGAAGAACATAGACTTAAATGATGCTCTGGTGTAAGAAGGAATCCACTAGGGCCCCGAGCAAGCCTAGTCAATCTTCAGGGCTATTTTTTCCCCTTTTGCTGGGACTGTTTATTTCTTTCCCTCAGGACCAAGCAACTGAGGCTTGGCACTGAGCCACCCTTCTCCAGATCAATAGTGTGGGTTAAAGAAGCAATTGCATGACAATAAATAAAAAAAGAAAACTAACTTTGGATAACAACACAAAACTTACAGCTTGCCATGGTCATTTTTTATCTATTACTGTGAAAAGTAAAAACGCAAACCCCAGGAGGAGTTGCGAGTATGCTGTCAGCATCACTCTAACATGTAACCACAATCAAACTTGATCTGCGAAGACTGGGTGTCAAGAGCTGTAGCGAATCAAGTAAACATTGTGTCTATTGCATGAAGCCAGCTGCTTCTAGAGCCAGTCTGCCTCACACACCACATTTCCCACATATGCTGGCCCACATTTCATTCACCTATGAACACATACAGAAACTGAGATCCTCTGCATTGCTTCCTCTCACCATCTCAAGCAACACAGCATGTTCAAGAACTGCATTGCTTTGTGGATTTAGAATTCTGGCTGAACCATTCAGGCCAGCTTGTGAGCTGCTGTAAAACAATGTAGGTGCATGGACTTTGAGGCTACGTCTACACTGCAGGCTTCTTGCGTGCAAGAGCGTGTCCACACTGCAAAAGCGCATCGGAAAAGTGATGCGCTTTTGTGCAAGAGAGCATCTAGACTACATGGACGCTCTCTCGCAAGAAAGCTCTGATTCTCATTAACAGAATGGCCTCCAGGGCACCTGTGCTTCTTTTGATAGGCTGTTTTTGCACAAAAAAACCCGTTTCCCGTCCACATACACCTTTTTGTGCAAGAGCTCTTGCACAAAAAGGAGTTTACTACTTGTAGAAAGAGGAATACCTATACTGCAAAAACCCTCTGTTCTGTCAATTCACTGTAAATATTCTTGCGCAAAAATGTGCTTGAGGTATGGACGCTCTGTGAGTTTCTGCAGAAAAACTCTGCAGTTAGACATAGCTTAAGTGAGCAATACTGCCTTATATCAGCTTTAATTCTGGCCCTTTCTCTGCAATGTATACACACACACACACACACACACACACACGTTCCCAACAAAGTTAAGGATGGTAATACACCCTCTATGTGCATTTAATGAAAAACAAAAAGACACAAGACAGCTAAAGCAAGGATGACTTTAACTTTATTTCTCATTTCTTGACCTTTTATAGAACATTATTTAAATACACTTTTTACTTTGAATAACCTTGATTTTCAAAATAATTTTAAAAACAACCAAACAACCAAAAAGTGTCATGAAAGTTGACGAAAATGGGACAAACCCACCTGGAAATACACACTGTGCTTTTTATATTTTTAAATTATTCACTAAATAAGATCCCAATCCTGCAACTGGATCCACACAGGCAAACAATTGTGCCCATGGATGACTCCATTAATTTTAATGTCTCCACATGAGACCGGATGCCTCCCTATGCAGTTCTAATTATGGAATTAGGGCCTTAAGCAGCAGTTGGCAATAAGCATCCTGCAAGCTGGATGTGGCTCACCAGGGTTAGCCCCTAGCAGGCTGAGAGATGCTTAATTTACCTGAACATACACAGGTATGGATGCTAGCAGCTCCTGGACTCTGGGGGCTTATCTAGACTACATGGAACAGTCAAAAGAGGATATACCAATTCTGTGGGAATTTGAATATCTTCTTCCGATTGCAGAGCTTTTGAAAGCGAAAGTAGTTTAGATGTGGCTTTTTCGGCCAACCCTCCCCCTTTGTCGAAAAGCCACGTAAACCTCATTTTTTGAGGAAGAGTGGCTTTTCGACAAAGGGGGAGGTTCGCTGAAAAAGCCGCGTCTAAACTATTTTCACTTTCGAAAGTGCTGCTTTTGAAAGTGCAATCGGAAGAAGATATGCAAATTCTCACAGAATTTGCAATCCTCTTTCCACTGTTCCGGGTAGTCTAGATAAGCCCTGAGGTAAATAATGCACCTGGTGCTTATTGCCCACCCCTGGCCTAAAGTATCTGGGTGTCTGGCATAAGACAGAAGTGTGCATGCACAAGCAAAGGCACCTAGGGAATTTTTACCACAAAAATGTATGTGTTGAGTGAGTTTAGGAGCTTACAATATTCAGCAGCAGCTGAGCAGGTGTTTTGTGAGTCCCAGTGGGATGTGATTCTGAGATTTACATGCCTAAAGAAGCAATTAGGTACCTGTCTTTTTATTAATTTACCCCATTGTGCCTTAATTTCTGTCTAAATAGTGGAGATAAAGATACATTCTCTCCTTTTCAGATCTATAGGGGCTTAAGCTCACTGAAGTCATTTGAAAGATTTTTACTGAGCTCAATGGGCTTTGAATCAAATTGCAGATAATGACTGCTAAATATTATTACACAATTTCATCAGCATTAACTGAATGAATCTCCTTGGTTATTTATCTGACCAGTACTGAATTACAACTTCATGGTAATTTGCAAATTCCTATGTGTTTTTAGAAAGCTGAACTTTCATGCAAAGCTGACAAAGTACAAATATCTTGACAAGGCAAGGATTTACAATCTAGTACTGAATTACTGAAATCATCTAGTAAGTAGTGGAACATTACTATAATCCCCTCTGTGCCTATTAGTATCTCCTTCCAAGTATCTAACATACAATTTACAAATGTTTCAGTCTTTGGCATGTCTGCACTACATGTACTCCACTGTTCCAAACATTATACATCATGCACCAGAACTAGTCACTGGAAAGTAAATCTCCAAATAATCTATAGGGTTGGGGAACCTCAACACAGTCAGCCAGAAAAATGTCCTCTTTTCTGTTCCTACAAGTAATCATTCATGAACTGAGAATTTGGTCCTCTGCTTATTTGAGTTCCTGTTTAATGGCAGGATCTGTGCCTGTAGATCTCAAAGACTTACCCCATAAGAAGATTACATGCATATAGTAGATTAATCACAATTAATGTTATATTCCTCTACGTACGATTACACTACAAGCTAGAAGTTCTGCCAAGAAGTCTTTCATTGTAAGAGAGCCTGATTTCAACCTGATTGGTGCATCAAGGATGATAGAGACTTAGAGTTTTATTTAGGATCTTGAGTTTTATTGATGAAGGCTATATTTTAGTTTATTATATATCTGTTCATTATAGTATTTAATCTTTTTTGAGCTGTTATAATGTGGTTCTTCACTAGAAATTATTCTTGGCCTATTCTGCTGTTGATTTCTTTTGTGCTTTGCTGCTTATAATGGAAAAGATCCCTGGACTGTTGACTGCTTTAGCCATATTGCTAGCAAAATTGTAACTGGGGCATAAAGCCTGCTTGGTTTCAGTAAGAAACCAAACCACTTGAACCTCTCATGTCAATGGTCATGACTGGGTCAGGATGGGTAACAACATGTTTTTTAGTTTGCTGTGTGTTTTCCAGTTTATCAGTGAATGAGCCTAAGTGGCTGGAAGTATGGTGATGTGTGTCGGGCTTACAGCAGCTGCTGTTACTCCAAGAGCAATCACAGAAAACCAGGAGCCAGGAAATGAGAATGGGACTGGTGAAGTGGATGATACTGTGAGGCACCTAGTGATAAGCAGTAGGGAATTGTGCAGAGGGACTCTGAAGGAAATTTTAAATATTTTTGTTAGATGGGACAATGTAGTCAGGGGGTTTACTCAGTGAGTTGCAGCTCTTTAAGAAGCCATCCTCCCTTCAGAAAGAGCTATTGGTTCACAAGTATGTTCAAACAAGTTTCCAACAAGGATTCCTTGGCCAGTGCACTTTATCACCTCTTCTTCTTAGCTCTTATAGAGACAGTGAGCAGGAATGAGTGGAGAGTGGTGGAACATGAAAGGTCAATTTTGTTTTAACAAGGAGATTGGCAGTGTAAGTAATGTAAGTGTAATGTAAGTGCAATTACATGCCATCATCACTGAGCACAAATACCAGGATCACATGCACAAATTGCAGGAAAGAATGTGAAAATGGCTAGTTAGCTAGCCATTTGTATAATCATTAACCGAATTGGTGTGTGCTGTGTCAGTACCAGTGATCACTATCCTTACTGAGCAACTGCACTTACATTTTTGTATAAACACCTCAGGATTTCTCTTTAGGAAGCCTGCTCCCTGCTGGGCTTCCTTCTTAACCATCTGCTGATATTTAATGCCATAGCAAGGTGCTGGCATCTTTCAGAGGAACTAACTCTGAGATTATTGCACTTTGCACATTGTGTGACTGCAGAGATGAAGACTTTTGGGGAAAGCGCCTTGACATCAGTCACAGTATCCCTAAGATTACTTGGCGATGAACCTTCATACTGAGATATGCCACTATAATGTGGAATTTCTTACCAAACAACAGCACAGCTCTATTTGGCATAGTATCATAATGCAAAGTGCATCCCAAGTTATTCTGAAGAGTTAAACTTCAAAATTATACAGTAAATATTATCAGAAGGAAGGAGAGAAAAATTAAAAAGAATAGACACGTGTTATTGCAATTTAGGGGAAAAAGACAAAAATGGGTGTATGCCTGTGAAGTTTTGTTTTGTTTTGTTTTATTTTATAGAGCCACGTGGAGATGCTGGGGATGATATATGAGACCCACAGGTTCCAGATCTTGAGGTATGTTGTGTTTCCTTAACAGTATTCTCAGAGTTGGTATACCTGTCCCACACATGCCACACATATGTACAACAGAAAAAGCAGAGTAATGTAAGAGTCAAATTTGGGGACTGGGTGGCTATAAGTAAAAGTCTAAGCCAGTGGTGTCCAATGCACTAGTCACTAGCTACATGTGGCTATTTGGTTGGTTGAGTATGGCTAGTTCGCTATAGCAGCTACTGCTTCAGAACTGATTGGATGCCATGGGTCTAAGCCCTGAAGGCATCTCCCGCTAGTCACATGTCTAAATCCAGCAGTGTACTTCTGTATCACACATGGACTTGATACAGCTGCTTACGCCATCCTTTACCCTCTGTACTTACTGGTTGCATTTCCAAGACATGCACAAAAATAGAGTTTATGTTAATGCCAAGATATCACCCCAACCTTAAAAAAGGGTGTAGTGATCAGTATCCATCATCTTTCCAACTGCCTTGTCACTACATCAATTAATACAATTGAGCAAAAAATGTCACAAGCTCAGTGGAAAAACCTTTTCACAGCCTTACAGGGGGAAGTTTACTTCCAGCTTTTTTCCTTTGCATTAGCTCCTGTCATCCACAAAACAACAGAACCCAGTGGTGTCAATTATATTTGATTGACTGAGTAAAGCACACACACAAATAAGGGAAAACAATGGACACAAAAATCTATATATGACTCCCCTTGTCAGTGAGAATGCTTGTCTTCTCCATTTTCATGCTGCATGGTATCCTGCTGCTACAGGCTTAAATGTTTCCTTCAGCCCCAAAACTATCGCCAATTAAGTTAGCAGGGTCTTCAAAGGTGTCAAACGACTCCCTGGGCAATTGGCTGTAACTGCTGTTCAATAAATGAGGTCTAATTTATCAGTTTAACTTCACTTTTAAAAACCTAATGTCTCGCGGTACCGTGTGCCATTTGCCCAGAGCGTGAAGAGATGTCTGCCACGTCGCATTTTGAAAGTTATGTGAGCTCTTGTTAGTGATCGCACATTGTGTCTGTCACACCTTTTCTCCCCTTTTGAAAGATGTATATAAATAACATATACTTGTACATCATTGTATCTCATGGAAGCCTTAATGAAAAAAAAAAGTAAAAAGGGAATAAACCCATCCCTGTGTAACCTTTGCGACAAGCAGTTTGAATGACACCTTTGCTCCTTTTTCATGTGGTACTTTTGTTTTGTCCCTACATGGAAACACCAATGAGTATCAGCTCAGAGTGGTTTTGTTAAGTATTAAAATCCGTGGCTAGGTTGGAAGTAGCAGGTGATATGGACAGAGGTCCTGCTTAATATATAAAACACATGGGGATGCAGAATGAGGTTATAACTTATTAGACAAGATAGTACTTTCAAAATCAAACAGGTAGAACAAGGCATTCATGAGGCTGCACACAGATCTATGACGCTCTTTATGAAAATGGGTGGTGAATAATGTTAGAACCTCGAGAAATATCATAAATAAGAAAACCATCATTTAAAGAAATTCTTCTATAACAAGACATTTAATCTAATTTGTGGGTGTGTCTAGGGCAGTGTTTCTCAACATGGTCCTCAGACCCATTCTGAGAAAGCTGCTACCAGGCCTCTCTGGTTTGTTCACTTACGAGCTCCGCAGCCACAGAGCCTCACGGCTCCCATTGGCTGCGGTTCGCCATTTGCAGCTATGGGGAGCCGTGGGAGCTGGACCACGTTGAGAAACACTGGTCTGGGGATACAGGGGGGAAGAGGCAGAAGGGAAGATAAGGATGGGTAAGATCATAGAAAAAAAGTGGATATAGGCTGATGTTACAAAACTGTAGCACACAGCGCATGCTGTATGACACAATTTACAGTTGCTCCAGAAGAAGCTTATCTCCAACTGAAACAGCAGAGTGGCACTGTCATGAGCGTTAGCTGCAAATACCAGGATAAGCACTGCAACCCTAGTTGTCCATATCCTTATTAATAAAGGACACTTTTGAAAATGTCCTTCAACCCACCACTGTGGATGCCAGACTAATCAGGGTAGTGAAGAAAACTTTTCTGGGACGCTGCTACTGATTTGTAGTGGCCTGTTATGGTGAGTGCTACATCATTTGGGGCTCTGCTTGCATGGAAAATATATATCTGTGAGCTGTGCATATAGTTGATATCTGTGAGCTGTGCATATAGTTGAAATGAAGATTAACTTACTTTACCTTCCATTTACTTAATGGAGTTGTATCTCACTGGTGGAACCACAACTCTGCATTATATCCACTTTTATCCCAGCGGGAAAACTGATGTTGGGTTTTGGGAAGTGGTTGGGAGCTTTGAGACTGTAGATATTTAGCACACAGGAAGCACAGAATCATGACAAAAAAGGTCTGGTAAGTATCACGATTTCTGCTTTTCTATATGCATTCAAAATTGAGCTCTAGGAAAACATTTCCTGGGATTTGGGGGGGGGGGGAGTGAAAAATGGGGCAATTTGGAAGAAAGCTTAAGACAAATCCTAGGGCTGGTAGAAAGTTTTATTAGACATTTGGATGGAATATTCTTCAGTAATACCCGTCTATAGCGTGTTGGGTGTTAAGTAATGAAAAACAATTCCTTCTATCCTTTGTTCGTTACTTGTCTTAAACTCTGTTTCCCTATGTGTTGGTACAGCAACTAGCACAATAGGGCCCCAGTCCAAATAAGGGCCCCTGGGTAACATACAAATTTAATGGTAAAGATGATGGAGTTTAGACTAAAATTTTGCACTGTTGGACAAAGGAACAGACTTTGGTATAGGGAAGGGGAGCTATTTAAGTTCTATCTTGTAATTCAGTGTTTTGCTTGTTTTTTATATATGTTATCTTCCTTGACACCACATTGATGGGCACATAAAGACATTAAAGAAAATAAATAACACCCATCACTATGAAATTAAGAGGGCCTGCTGGAATTTCTTAGAATATTTTGTGTAAAACATTCAGATGAAAAGTTATGGATAGTAGTGATGGTATAGTAAATTAAAAGGTTATCAAAGCAACAGGCCAGGCTGTCCACAAATAAGGAAGCTGTGATCCCTAGCACCAGGCAGAGCCATATGAATGCAGGCGTGCTCTCCAACTGTTGAAATGATAATAACGCTATTTTTCTTAAGCAGCCCATAGGCGAAATAGCTTGATTATATAGATATTTTGGTTTGTTTGTGAAGAAATTATTGAGGAAAATATAATTAAAAGAACTGAATTTTGCAGCTAGTTTTGAAAAAGGTTACTTTTGTAACTCTTTCCTCTTGTGGGAGTCAGTTCCGCAGTCTGAATCCAACTCCCATAAAAATTTTATCTTCCATACTCATGAGCTTCCTATAAAGCCCAACAAAGGGCTTTGAATATCAGGATAGAGACTTTTGAATTGGACTCTGTATTCAAAGACAGGCAGGGAGAAGCTCAGGGGCAGTGTTCACCATGATGTGCATGGCTAAGCAGATGGATTGCTGTGCTCTGTAACAGTTGGAAATTTTGTCGGACACATGGCTTCATTTCTAGATACAAGTTGTAATAATTAAACCTGCAGATTTGTGCTTGGTAGGCTAGGGAGAAACCTTCTGGCCAAGGCCAATCAGAGGGGGGCCAGCAGGGCCATTTGGCCTGGGCCTCAAGCTCAAAAGGGGTCTCATACTTAGACACTTGTTAATTTTTTGGCATTTGATAAGTTTTGCAATTTGTTTTTATGTTCATCCTTATCAGATCAAAATGTGACCCACTTGAATGGGGCTAGGCCGCAAGGCCAAAAGAGCCATAGAGAAGTCCTCCAGGCAGCTAAAGTAGCTAGGAAGAAACCAGACAATCAGGGGCCAGGAGGGGATATAGAAGAAGCCACAGGACTAGAAGCAGCTCAGTTGCATCCCAGACCTGGAAGAGAGAAGGTCGGGGTGGCTGTCTGGCAGAAATGAGGACAGCTCAGAGAGGAGAGCTGTTGAGAGACTGATGAACTGTGATAGAGCCCTGAGACAAGGGAGAGGACTTGTCTTCAAAAGGGGAAGCCCTGGAGACACCACTCTTGTGCAGATTGAGGCAACAAGCTGGGGGAACAGCACTGAACTGAGAGACACTCTACAGAGGGCACTGGGATGGGTCCCTGTTAGAAGTGTACCCTGGAAGGGGTTTGTGAACACACAGAGTGTATGACTCAGCCAGAGGGCTGAGTAGCCAGAAAGGCTGAAGACTGAGGGCAGTGCAGGCACACACACTTGTGCGTGTGACTGAGGGGGGCGCTTGCAGGAGATGAGTGCCACCCCATTTACGCACACTCTCAGCTTAGAGATGCAAATTTAAGCAAATAAGATTTGGTAAAAGACATTTTTTTTTGTTAAATGCTACAGATTTTGTCATATGAGTTAAAATGTTCATAAATATTAAAAAATATATATTGGTTCTGATGGCACAGGATTAGACCTTGATAAACGTGTCCTCTCAGATCTGCTGATTATATTAACAAACTGCTACTAGTGGTTGGTGCTGGATCAGTGTTGTCAGTTTTTGTTTTCATTATGGGCAGGGGCCTCAAAACCTGGAAGTAGCCTGGGTCTCTCTGGATCTCCCAGAGGGCCTGCTTCTGGCCAATCATAAATGGATATTTTTTGCTTCTGTGACTACTTGGGTGTCCAATAGCACTGAGGAGTCCCAAAGGATCCAAGGCTCTAGGCTGACTTAGCAATCTTCAGGCAGAGGCCCCAAATAACGAAGGATGTTACAGATGAAATCCAATTTATTAAAGGTTTTCCTGCTTCTTTCCCGCATTGCTCCAGCTATGTCCTTCCAGCACTGGCCCAGCCTTGCCTGGCTTTAGCCTGAGCCAGCTGCTGGTTTTGGCCAAGCACTGAGAAAGCATGGATACAGATGGTGTTTACATTTGATGTTGCAGACATGGGAAGATGCATACTACAAGTTATTCAGCCCACACTGTCTCTGTAAGTCTCCTAACAATTTGAATAATGTGTGGGAGGGTACTGAGCCTTATGGAATTCTGCAGGAGATCATCTGGAGGTGGAGGAACACTTGCCAGTAATAATACTCTGGGTTCGGTCTGAGAGGAAGGACATGAGTCGTTGAAAGGCATTTCCATTTGTCACTGCAGCTTCTTAGGGATGGGACAGTAGTACTACCTGGTAATCAATAGTATCAAATATTGCAGAAAGGGGTGTGGCTATACTTTCCTAGATTCTGGAGACAAAGAAGACATTTACTGTAGTGCCTTCTATATATCAGTCCTTGGCCTGAAGCTTGGCTGAAAGGAATACAGAACACTGGTGGTGTTAGCGACTATGTTTGGCTACCTTCTTAATTAGCTGCCTACAAAAGAGAGAAACAAGACCGGTCTTTCACCAAAAGAAGTTGGTCCAATAAAAGATATTACCTCAGCCAACTCCTCTCTCTAGAATCCTGGGCCCAACACAGCTCCAACAATAGAAAAGGGAGGATTGGACTATTGTAAATTTTAGGGAAGATTCACTTTATCGATAAGGAGCCAAAGTGATCTCCTCTTAATATTCTGATGTGAAACCAATCTAACTCCATTGACTTCTGTGAAGTTACAACAGAGAGATTGGAATCAAGCCCATGATAGGCTAGGGGGAGAGAAAGAGAATACCATCACAACAAACAACAGACTCATAGCAGACAATTCTGAAACAAATAAAAATAATTCAGGAAAGGCCAAAAACTCAAAAAAGCTAGAACTAATAATAAAACAAAATAGTTAGCTACTTGGACAACACAAGTTATTTTAACTACAGAATCATTTATCCACTTTCTCTCTCTGTGTGTATGTGTGTGTATTATATAATATTGTGGTTACTTGTATATAAAGTAACCACAATATTTAATGTCCAAACCACACATGTGCAGCAAAGAAGTGATTCTTTGTTCTAACCTTTTACTGTCTGTGCCCTGGACGCCTTGCTGGGTGATTGGCTGGCTGACTGCTAACTTCCTGATGATAGTCTGTCTCCCTTTAGGCTGACCACTGTCAAAATATTTGGCAAACTGGCATCATTCCTTTCTTGAAATTCAGAAAGCTTCTTATGTGTGCCTATGACATATAATTTTAAAACACACTTCTTATTAACTGAGTTCCACGTCCAGTAACAGCACAAAATAACTAAACTCAAGCTTCCACAGCAACAAATGGCCTTGGTTTTGTTGTCTCTTTTCCCCCCCATTAATTTGCTTTGTTTCTTCCCTCTTCCCTGGTTTGTGTTTCCTTCACTTTCTGCTGTGTTTCCTCTGCCTTCACAAATACAGTGGCCATTTTCCATTCACCTCTTTAGTTTTATAGTTGGTGGGCCAGATCCTCACCTTGGACTACTTAGCTTGATATAAAGAGAACAACTGCAGAGAGGAACTAGCCAGAGATTCCAGCCTGTAAGAGCATCTGCAGAAACAGCGACCTTCAAAAGTTCAGAGAACTTTCTCCAGTTTTGACTGGACTTTTGCTGGCCTGTGTCAACTGGCACTTTGTTCCAACCCTTTCCCTCCATCCTCCCTCACAGTAGTTTCATCTCTGCTTCACTCTGCACCTGGTCTCTTTTGGGGCAGGACTATCTACTATTCTATGATTGCATAGTACCTAGCACAACTGATCCCCACTCTTGGTTGGTCCATAGGCACTACCATAATACACATGACTAATAAGTACAATAGTGAGGTCACAAACATACAGGACTTGTTCCCTAGATTTTAAATCACTTTAGAGCAGCTTGCTGCAGCTTTAGGGTGTTTTTCTGTCAATTTTCTATCCATTTGTAGATTGGCAATTTGTATTTACAGTTTCACCTTGATGCACCAGTCAGAACTGGAGTTTCATTGTTCTTCAAACCGAGTAAAAAAGACAATATCTGTTCCAGAGGTCTTCCCATCTAATTAAGTGATCAACACATAGGTTGAACCTCTCTAGTCTGGCATCCTCAAGACCTCACCGATGCTGAACCAGAAAATTTGCCGAATCATGGGAGGTCAATATACTAGCAACATTACCAACACTTTCACTGCTTATTGGGCTCGTAGAAGACATGTAGGGGTAAATTAGAGCTAAGTAATAGCACAAAACACTGAGAGCTAGGACTGCTGGGTGTAAACAAACTTTATGGGATCATGAGAAATTTGGCCACACCCATGATAAGGGGACATCCAGCTAACTAAAATCATACCGGACTATGGATGTTACCGGACCAGAGAGTGCCAGACTAGAGCAGTTCAACCAGTATTAGGTAAATGATAACTATTAATTGATTATATTAACACTATTAATAATTTTTAAAAGTTTAATTTGTGTTGAATCGAGAAAGTGTGATAACTATTGCTTATATTGTAATTATATTAATTATAGAGCCCTGTAAAAAAAAGTTTGCAACTCTGATGCCACAACCAGAAGTCCTCCTTATGCCACAAATGTTTGAAAAATGTGGCATTTTTGCAAGTGAAAACTAGTGATGGGTGAATTTCAAACCTTGGCATGGGGAAGCACCAAAGACTTCAGACTCTCATTTGAATCTTAACTAAGTCTTATGAACTTTGTAAGACACTTCCTGTGTATCACACCCTTCCCCTCTGTTGGGCTGCCTTAACTTGCTTTTCCTGGGTCTGTTCCTGAACTCTTGATGTCTGAAGGCACTCAAGTCAGCTTTTCTGCTTGTCAGATGTATGTTTTGCTACTACATATGGTGTTTTCTGGTTCTGTGTATGGATTTCAAAACCACCTGCTGGATGTATACAGGGCAAGAAATAGGGCCACATTTTTTGCTGCTAACTCTATTAAGAACTATTGGGAATGACATTTTTCTTTAAAAGAACTACTGACCTATCTGTCATGTTGTGGGCTACTTACCCCTACAGTCTGAGCTTAGATACCCACTTGGAAGGTCTATTTCTCCCTTAAGAACTAAAACTTGGAGTGAATCAGATGACTTGGTTGTTTTGCTCCCTTTTTTCATTCACTTTGGATCCTATACATTAGAATACTGTTTTCCCCTAGACTACCTGTAAAGAAAACACTGGAGTACTTTCTCTATAAAGCTGTACTTTACACTCGGGACTGATCTAATCTCAGACAATTACATTACAAATACCAACCATGAATTTAGGATTATTTCAGTTATGCTTTACATATCATTAACATTTATAAGCACCAGGACTTTCTTGTTAATTTGATTAATTCCTCTTCTAATTCAAATGACAATCCTCAGCCTAAAATATATTCACACTGTATTTCAGTGAGAAGGGTATTCAAACATTTTTTATCTCAGAAGGCGCTCCAAAACAAGTCAGGTTGAAAGCTACAAGAAATCAAGCTGAAACAAAGCTGTATGTAATATAAAAGTTTAATTGCACATGTTTTGGCATTAAGTAATGTAAAAGAACAGATTGTATTCTCTCTGGAATCAAGGGTGTCTTGGAAAGGGGAACAGAGAGACAGACAGACAGACAGACGGACAGACAGACAGACCTGATTCCTAGTCAGGACTTCTACACGCTTCTGTAATAAAATAACTACTACTACTACTACTAATTTTGTTGCCCCTAATGGAGACAAACTCCTTTTCTCTTTAATAGAAATTTGACTCAATTATGGGTGACAGAATTTGGCCCATGGGCACCAACGATAGTTGAGGCCAAAGAGTTCACAAGGTTGATTTGGTTAGATAGATAAGGCTATGTCTACACGTATCTTGTTAGCGTGAGTCTATGAGGACTGGCTTGTAGGCTTCTTCCCAGATACAGTGTAGATATATCCTAAACATTCCACTGCTTAATCAAAGCTTCTCTGAATCTTTTTGGTCTAAAAATAGAGCTGGAAAACTCCTGAGAACTGACTTTCTTGCAAAATTTCTTGCACTTCTGATATCAGATGAAAATAAAAGATATCAGGGTTGACTCTGGTGCATGTTCTGCACCTATATGCTTTTTTAGTGGTTTGTACTGTATGATGGGAGCTAATTTGGCTATGACAAATCAGGAAAGAGATCTTGGAGTTATCGTGGACAGTTCTCTGAAAACTTCCACGCAGTGTGCAGCGGCGGTCAAAAAGGCAAATAGGATGCTAGGAATTATTAAGAAAGGGATAGAAAATAAGACCCAGAATATCTTACTGCCCCTGTATAAAACTATGGTACACCCACATCTTGAATACTGTGTACAGATGTGGTCTCCTCACCTCAAAAAAGACATTTTGGCCTTGGAAAGGGTTCAGAAAAGGGCAACTAAAATGATTAGGGGTTTGGAACGGGTCCCATATGAGGAGAGGTTAAAGCGACTCGGACTTTTCAGTTTAGAAAAGAGGAGACTGAGGGGGGATATGATAGAGGTATATAAAATCATGAGTGGTGTGGAGAGGGCCGATAAAAAGAAGTTATTTATTAGTTCCCTAAATAGAAGAACTAGAGGACACCAAATGAAATTAATGGGTAGCAGGTTTAAAACTAATACAAGAAAGTTCTTCTTCACACAGCGTGTAGTCAGCCTGTGGAACTCCTTGCCAGAGGAGGCTGTGAAGGCTAGGACTATAATAGAGTTTAAAGAGAAGCTAGATAATTTCATGGAGGTTAGGTCCATAAAAGGCTATTAGCCAGGGGATAAAATGGTGTCCTTGGCCTCTGTTTGTCAGAGGCTGGAGAGGGATGGCAGGAGACAAATCGCTTCATCATTGTCTTCGGTCCACCCTCTCTGGGGCACCTGGTGCTGGCCACTGTCGGCAGACAGGATACTGGGCTAGATGGACCTTTGGTCTGACCCAGTACGGCCATTCTTATGTTCTGATAAAAAGTCCACTAAGGGAAAACATCCGTAATGCAAGAAGCAGTGTAGTGCTGAAATAAGCAGCCCTATCCTGCCCACCTTAGAGCCCAAGGGTAGGGGGCAGATTGGGGAAAGAAATATATGTACATATACAATGCTTGCTACAAGAGATTCTGGAGTGCCCACAGACAGATGTTCTGGCCCTTACAATAATTTAGGACCTGTCCAGGGCTGCTATAACAGCACCTGGTGCAGGCATAATTCCATTGATGCAAAGATGGTATAAAACCAACATTACTCTCTTCCCCATCTCTCCATTGCACCTGCTGAGCTGTATTCCACAGGAGATGCAATACAAAATCTGCCCCACAACTTTTTCAGACCTCATACATGGTTGTCTTCCAGTTCAAGGGCAAAACTTGGGTTGTTTCTTAGCTTACTTGAATCAACTGATCTATCCCTAAATGTTGTTAAATATTTTTCCTCCAAGGGCAAAGAGAAATAAAACCATTTACAGCTTCCAGAAATAAACTGGGACAAAACAACATGGAAGCTGTGGTAAAGAACTAAACTTAAAAAGTATGGAAATTCAGAACTAAAAAACAAGTCCATGAGGCACATAACATGTGAGATTAGCATTAAAGTTAGTAATCTAGATGCAACTGCAAATTCAAGGTACCAGGCCTGATTCTGCTCTTACCTGAATACATTCCCCACCAAAGTGGGGAAATGAAGTGTCTGAATCTTAGCTGAATCTGACTGGTATTCAGTTTAATCAGTGGAAGATAACTATCTATCCACTCAGGATTCCATTGGAATAACAGATGCCAAATGAATCTGTGTTTGAACAAATGCATTGGTCTGCATCTAGCTGAACTCTGCCCACCCTTCCCCCATGGAATGATAGGCATCTGGGGAGCATGTGCAGGAGATTTCTGTGAATGGATGCCAGGAACTACATGCCCCTCTTGACCAGTCATGGTCCAGTTTTGTGTCAGGTTATATCATTATTCACTCTAATTCTGAAGAGCCTTCTTATTGGCCAAGAGAGAGGAAGCTGCATCCCTCTCTCCCATTAGCATGACTCATTTAGGCTCTCTGTTCCTTCTGCAGTAATGCTTTCCATCCAATTACACACTAGGTCGGGGTAGGACTTAGGCCAAGCACTCATTGCTGTAACAACTGCATTAACCCCCTATTTCATTTGTTCACATTCTTGTTATTCATTTAATCAAATTGCTGACTTCGTTCCAAAATGATCCCTACTTTATAAGGAAATGTTCTAGGTCAAGAACATTATTAGCTCAAGCAGTCCCATTGCAAATATCCACATTACCTATTTTCCCAGTAATAATTTTTCTTCAGTTAGCATATTCATTTGAAATGTGTCTCCTATTTAATGAATAAATGTTATTACAATACGTATACAGAAATATTTCCTTCTGAATCGAGGAGCTAACATGCTGTCAAATAGACTCTAGACTTTCTGTGGAAATGAACTTCTTTCTGGATTATGTGTAACTAGGATAATAAAGCTTCAGAGGGGTAGCCGAGTTAGTCTGTAACATGAAAAACTTAAAAAACAACAAATAGTCTAGTAGCACCTTAAAGACTAACAAAACATGTAGATGGTTTCATGAGCTTTCGTGGACGCAACCCACTTCTTCAGATGACTGGAGTATTAGAAGGCCAGATCCAAGAATAAATAAGGGAAGCAGAGAAAGAGGGGGAAGAGAAAAAAGGAGGGGGAAAGGAGAAAAAAATAAAAAGATACATAGTTAAAAAGTTAAATAGTTACATCAGGTTGATAAGAACAATTAGCACCTCCATTGTTTGGATGGTTGATTAAGTCATTAGGATGTGGAAGGTAGTGTGCAAACCTCGTTCATACCATTTGCATAAGAATTAAACTTGTAAATGAAGTTGAGTTCCAACCCTTCTCTGTGTATTTGGCTTGTGGAATTGGCCTTAAGGAAAACAGTGACTTCAGGATCCATTAATGAGTGTCCGGGTCAATTAACGTATTCTCCAATAGGTTTTTGTGTATTGCCTTTTCAGATATCTGATTTGTGTCCATCAATTCTTTCCCATAGAGACTGTCCAGTTTGGCCAATATACAGTGCAGTGGGGCACTGTTGGCATTTGATGGCATAGCTCTCATTAGTGGATGTGCAGTTAAATGAGCCCCTGATTTGGTGGCTGACATGGTATGGTACAGTGATGAAATCACTTGTGTAGATGTGTGGGCAGAGTTGGCACTGGGGCTGATTGCAGAGGTGGGCTCCTGGATGATTATGATGGAGGTATGTTGCGTGGTTATTGGAAAGAATTTGTTTGAGGTTAGGGGGTTGTCTGTCAGCGAGGACTGGCCTTATCCCCAAGGCCTCAGAGTGAGGGATCATTTTCCAGGATAGGTTGTAGATTGTTGATAATGCGTTGGAGGGGTTTAAGTTGTGGACTGTAGGTGATGACAAGTGGAATGCTGTTGTTTTCTCTTTTTGGCCTGTCTTGAAGTAGTTGTTAAGATACCCAAGAAGGGAGCACTTAATGACTGTAACAACTGGTGTGGCATCACTCTACTTTCAGTGCCAAGCAAGATCCCTGCTAAGATCATTATTCAGTGGATTGTAGACGCTGTTGATAAATCACTGAAGAAAGAACAGGCTGGCTTTCTTAAAGGAAGGGGGTGTGTATATCAAATTTTTGTACTGCGTAACATCATTGAGCAATGCATTGAATGGCAGAGGCAGTTGTTCATCAACTTTATTGATTTCGAAAAAGCCTTTGACAGCATTCATAGGGATAGTCTGTGCAGTATTCTGAGAGCATATGGAATATCACAACAAGTAGTACAGCTCATTAAGAGCTTTTATAACAATTTCACATGCAGTGTGAGGAACAATGATCTACGCTTCAAAGTTAAGACTGGAGTAAGGCAGGGAAGCGTCATGTCTCTGATGCTCTTTAACTTAGTCATAGACTGGGTTATGTGGCGTACAACAAAAGATGAGCCAAGAGGCATCAGATGGACTGTCTTCTCCACATTAGAGGACCTTCATTTTGCTGATGACCTCGTGCTGATCTCCCATACGCATTGTCAGAAGACAAATCAACTCTGCACCTTTGGAAAACAGGTCAGACTAAGAGTTAGCCAGAAGAAAACAGAAGTCATGACCCTAAATACTGAGGCACCAGCATCAGTTAAGATCGATGGCCATGACACAGAGTTTTACATACTTGGGTAATATTATAGGCAAGACGGAGGCATCAGAAGTGATATCCAAAGCAGACTCAGTAAAGCCAGAAATGTCTTCATGAGTCTGAATGCTGTATGGAAGTCATCACAGTACAGCATCCAGACTAAACTGAAGTTTTATCATAGCTGTGTTTTATCAACACTATTATATGGATCAGAATGCTGGCGGATGACAGAGTACAACCTCAATAAATTGTCAACTTTTCACAACAGAATTCTTTGGAGGATCCTCTGTATTTTTTAGCCAAGAATAATTTCTAATCAGGACCTGCTTGCACGGTGTAAACAAGATGACATGATTATTATGAAAAGATGCTGGAGATGGATTGGGCATGTGCTCAGGAAAGATGGAAGCTCCATCACAAAGATTGCTGTGCACTGGACCCCTGAAGGGAAGTGGAAACAAGGATGACCCAAAACAACATGGTGCTGGACCGTTGAAGTAGAAATGAAGAGCAAGAATTACACTTGGGGCACTATTGAGAGGCTAGCCAGAGATAAACAGAAGTAGAAGACCTTTGTTGCTGCCCTATATGCCAGTGTGCGTGAAGGACAATGATGATGATGAAGTAGTTTATGTCTGGGTACTTTTTTGGCTCTGTCAATCTGTTTTTTCACTTCTCCAGGTGGGTATTTCAGTTCTAAGAATGCTCTATATAGATCCTGTAAGTGTTTGTCTCTGTCTATGGGATTAGAGCAAATCAGGTTGTATCTTAGGGCTAGGCTGTATACAATAGATTGAGAAAGGTGTCTGGGATGGAAGCTAGAGGTATGAAGGTAAGTGCAGTGGTCAGTAGGTTTATGGTATCGGGTGGAGGAAATTTGTCCATCATTTAATTGTACTGTAGTGTGAAGCAAGTGGATTTCCCATGTGGACTGATCCAGGCTGTGGTTGATAGTGGGGTGGAAGTTGTTGAAATCCCTGTGAAATTCTTCAAGGGTCTCTTTCCCATGAGTTCATATGATGAAGATATCAATGTAGTGTAAGTAGAGTAAAGTTGCTAGGGGGCGAGAACTAAGGAAACGTTGTTCAAGGTCAGCCATAAAGATGTTGGCATATTGTGGGACCATGACAGTGCCCATAGCTGTGCCGCTGACCTGAAGATACAAATTGTCTGTGAAACAGAAGTAGGTGTGGGCGAGGACAAAGTCGCAGAGCTCTGTAACCTGGTGTGTGGTGCTGTCATCGGGGATGGTGTTCCTGATAGTCTGTAATCCGTCTTCATGAGGAATGTTGGTGTAAAGAGCTTCTGTGTCAATGGCGGCCAGGATGGTGTTTTCAAGAAGATTACTGACGTTTTGTAGTTTCCTCAGGAAGTCAGTGGTATCTCGAAGATAGATAGGAGTGATGGTAGCATAGGGTCTGAGGAGAGAGTCAATATAGCCAGATAATCCTGTTGTAAGTGTGCCAATGCTCGAGATGATGGGTCGTCTGGGATTTCTAGGTTTGTGTATCTTGGGTAGCAGATAGAAAACTCCTGGTCAAGGATTAGCGGGGGTGTTAGTGTAAATTTGGTCCTGAGCAGCATCAGAGAGCTTCATGAGTAGTTGTTTCAGGGTTTTTTTGGTGTTCTTTAGTGGGATCACGGGAGAGAGGCTTGTAGAATCTGGTGTTGGTGAGTTGTCTGGTCACCTCCTGTTCATAATCTGTTCTGTTCATGATGACTACAGCGCCCCCTTTGTCAGCCTCTTTGTTTATGATGTTAGAATTGTTTTTGAGGCTGTGTATAGCATTGCATTCTGCGTGACTGAGGTTGTATATTATATGTTGTTGTTTTAATGTCTAGTTTAGATTTCTCTGTATAATTAATTGGGGTAGGATATTTATCCACGGGGCAGGTTGTACCTGTCATTTCCTGAGGTCTACTCCCCAGTAAAGGGACAATAGTAGGCTCTGTGCTAAGGGGTGGTGTGTACAATGACTGTTCACTCAGTGCTCCACAGAGGAATGCACCAGGACCCAAAGAGGAGTGCTGTGGAGGAGGAAAGCCATATGTTAGCCTGCAGAGGTAGTGGGTAGAAAGAAAAGGCTATACCTTCCTTAATGATGGTGCTGCTTAGGCAAGCCACAGACACATCAGGAAACTCAGCAAGGAGGTAAATATCTCATTCATTGCTCCCCAGAGGCATCTCCAAACTGTTTCCCCTCTTCCCTACCCACAGAGGAGCAGAGGCTCAGATCCTGCAGAAGCTGACACATGCAAACAGTCCCATTGAACCCAAGGAGGGTACTCATAAATTTGCAAGTCAGTGCGAGTTGGGAGCTTACCTGCCATTTGCGCCTTTGAAAATCTCCCTCTAAAGCTAACTAATAAGGACTGTTCCACTTATAAAGTATAAAGGGATCTGCAGCTTTTATTAAAATAGCATGCTAAAAGGTGCCATTAGTATGGTTTCTAGATGAAGATACAAAGTGAGTTCCAGTGTTGGAGAGTATATCACAGATCTAGAAATAAACCATGGAAATTGATATTGCAGGATGCTCTCAGATATTCTGTAGGATATTCCACCATGAGGGCAGTCTACAGTTCCAGAGACTTCTTTCTTTAAGGATTTTGTGAGAGAAGACTGCTTATTAACTGGTCTAGTATGAGGAATTAACTTACAATGATGTATTATATTTTGTCACGCTGTAAGCTTTCAATAGTCTGTTTAAAAAAATCAAATCCATGCCATTTTTTAATATATAATGGCTACTTTAGCAATAGTAGAAGGAATATTTCTTGACTCACCACCAAAAAAAAAAATATTCTGAAGATGCTGAAATACTAATCAATAATTCTTTGGTTTGTGTTTTTCATATATATTAAAAAAAGTTCAAAGTGAATGCTTGAATCCCCCAAAGTCTCTAGAAAAAATGAAATCTTCTTCTCCCAGACCACAGTGTGGTGAAATAAATTAGTATAATGATTTATGTTTACGGTTTTAGTCAATTCTGATAGAGATTATAGAGACAAAATGACAAACTGCCTTAGTGGTAAACTTAAATCATGTCAGCCAATCTTTAGTTTTTCCTTACTCTAATTGCTCCTCCTGTTCATTTATCTTCCTATGCAATCTTTAGAAGAAATACTAGTTCAATCAGTGCATGTGCAAACCACCAGAGATAAAAAGTTTAGCCTAATTTGTCTCACTAAATTGTAATGCCTCTAGTAAACAAATCTTGGTTTGAAAGGAGACCAAAGAAATCTAAATAAACATCGCCACAAAATGTTTCCCTCCTATATTTCCACATAAATTATTTGTTGATGTTTTGTATATTTTTTGCCTTTTGATGCAACACAGAATGAACACATGACTGTATATAGCAGCATGGATGCTATCAGGATAGCTGCATTCAGCTACTTTTTTCATTCTGACAAAAGATAATGAGTGGAATCATGGAAAAAAGAATGCAGTATATCACAATAAAATGCTATATTCATAATATTAATATTACCTAATTACACAGACTTCAACTTTTCTTTTCACAGTTGAGGAAAACATTTGTTTTACAACCTAATTTAAAGAAGTAATCGCATTTTTAATCTATTTACATCGAAGTACAGTCAGACAAATCATTCATTCCACTGAAGTCAATGGCAACTTTTTTGGCTGGCTTTGTGCGAAGCAGAATTAGCCCTTGATGCCACAAAGACACACATGCTCATTAGAGGACTACTCACAGTGTTTAAGATAAAGCTGATGCATCTTTGCAGAATTGAGGCATCAATTAGTAAACTTAGATTAGTAGCACATACTGCTCCATGTAGGGTTAAAAGCATCCTTAGCATAAACAAGTGCTGCTCATTTGACTTCAATGGAGTTATGACCCTGGATTTAGCCCAATATTTGAAAAAGCCACAACTGTGCTTCTGCAAGAAATTGCTGTATCTTTTAAAGGGTCTGATCCTGCAATCCTTTCTTAGGCAAAACTTCCATCAATGGGAAAAATCTCAGCCAGATAGATTCTGCAGATACACGTGTGTAACTTTACTCATGTGCATAGTCCTATAAACTTATCAGTGACTAGTCATATGAGTAAACATACATGCAGTTTTAAGCACTTGCAGGGTATGACACCACATCTCTCTGCAACCAGTCAGGAGTCAACTAGGCTATTTTCAGCAGAACACACAGAGAACAACACTACTCCATAAAATGTATTTCCATGAATGGTGCTCATAAAGAAAGGGGGAACATTTTAAGTCAAAACAAAATCATCACAATAGTATTAGTAATACGGGCATTGCCTGGGATAGCCTCTTGTTAGACAACATGCTTGCCAAATACATATGTGCCGGGTGGAAAATATGTTTTCTTTGTAATTCAGAAGTAGAGAGTTAAAGATAAAAAGTGAGAGCATCCCTGTTTCTGGATGACAGAGACATAACTCATGCCAGATACCTGAATTCTTATCACTTTCTCATTATGCACATTTATCATGGTCATTCATCTACTTATCAGGTCTGTGTGATGGCGTGCACATCAAAAAGCCTTAACTGCCCCAAGACTTCACAGACAGCCTGACTTCGGGCCTGACCTTTCAAAATGTTTCAAATGTACATCATGTTTCATCTATTAGACAACAAACGATAAACATTCTGCAGATTAAAGATAATAATATTGTGTGAAAAAGTCGATGCAATAACAACATATTTTTAAAAAAATGGGTTATTTCTGTTTGGCGCTGGCTTTGATTTCCTGTTACACTGCATGGAGCCAGATTCTCAGCTCTGAGTTCTATTAAAGTGGGGGTGGGCAACCTTTTTTGGGTCAGAAGCCACTGACCCACAGAAAAATCAGTTGGTGGCCGCACACAAGTAAGATGCAACAACAAAACAAAAAAACCCTCTCACTGATGTGGCCCCCAACTGAGAAGGAGAAGGACACTGCCCACATTCCCCTCACACACCAGAGCCTACTAGGGGCCTGGTTAGTAGATTTTGTGTGCTCCAGCTTGGTGGGGTGATGGAGCATCAGCAGGCTCCCCAATGTTTGGGGGTGCCCCAAGTCTCTGGAGCTGGATCCAGGCAAGCTAGGGGCCGCATTTGGCCCCTAGGCCTTATTTTCCCCACTCCTGTATAAAAGCCACAGGAGCTATATCAGGCAAGGCTCTGGCCCATGGTCTTTATTAAGAACAGATATGGCCATTTCTATTCTCTGTCACGCCTAATACTGTAAAGAGATCTGTGTAAATCCAGAGCAACTCCACTGGAAATGGCAGAGCAAAAGCAGTGACACATCAAAAAGCCCTAAACATTTTGCCTAAATATAAATAAAACCTCTGTAAGCTATTTTTATCTCTGTGATCAGTCGCTGGCCTGGAGCTCTAAAACTGACTGCACAGAAGACACAATAAGCAGGGGATGTCAGGTTTTGTCAAAGGATCAGCAGGGTGAACAAAAACAGAATGATACCCACTGAGACAACAACAAATTCCACACAAAACGTATTTCCAAGGGCCTTTGACTCCTAACTTTTAGAATTATTAACCCTGAGTACAAAATTTACTCATCAGGTAGATTTGAAATACCAAGTAAAGCTAGGAGAGAATTTTACAGTCTCGCTTCATATGCTTTTAAACAAACTTTTAGTGCAGGAAATGTGTTTGGGGGGTAAGAGCAAGGGACTTTACAGTAGGATTAAATCCCATTTCCAGCGCTGCAGCTGCTATGTAACCTCACACATGTTCTATGCATTAAAAACTATTGACAGATGTTGCCCTTTTTGTCTGATTACATGTTGTTGGTAAAAAGTTCACAACTTAAACAAAAGTATTGTTAAGTCAAAATTGAGAGACAAATTCTTAGGCTGCATCTACACCACAGGCTGCACTACACTGTACTGCTGCAGCTGCACTGCTGTGAGGTCCTCCCCTGTAGCCGCTCTATGCTGGATGGGGAAAGCTTGCCTGCTGTCATAATTAAACCACTCCTAATAAGTAGCAGTAGCTATGGCTATGTCTAGACTGCAGGCTTCTTTCAGAAGAAGCTTTTTTCAGAAGAGATCTTCTGAAAAATCTTCTTCCGAAAGAGAGCGTCCACACACAAAAGCGCATTGAAAAAGCGATCTGCTTTTTCGAAAGAGAGCAGCCACACTGAATCGATGTTATCTCGCATGTAAGCTGTGGTTACTATGGACGGAGTAACCACCAGAGCACCTGTGCTTTTTCCTCTTTCCTCTTCTTTTGAAAGAACTCCCGCTTCCCCATCCACACACGCTTTTTTCTGAAAGAACTCTTTCGGAAAAATGCCAGAAAAACCCCTCTGTTCTTTCTATTTACTTTTGGAAGAACGTGATTGCAGCATGGATGTAACTCAGGTTTTGTTGGAAAAACAGCTGTCTTTCCGACAAAACTCTGTAGTATAGACATACCCTATGTGGCCAGGAGAGCGTCGCCTACTGACATAGTGCTGCCCATGGCCACACTACTGCTTTTGTCAGTGAAGCGTTTGTTGGTGAAGCTTTTGTCAACTGGGGAAGTGTTAGTCTCATACCTCTGATTGACCAAGTTTTACTGACTAAAGTGCTAGTGCAGATAAAGCCTCAATGGGAATGAACTTCAGGCTAGCAGATACTTGTAAGCTGTTGCAAAATTCAAGTATTTGATACTGATAATTAAGGACAAGTCTACACTAAAAGGGAAGGTCGACTTAAGATACACAACTCCAGCTATGTTAATTACGTAGCTGGTGATCTGCACCACATGACATGGTTTCTGTTCCCTTACTGGATAACTTAACCTGTTATAAATATGAGGGCTGTGTCTAGACTGGCCACTTTTTGTGCAAAAGTGGCCGCTTTTGTGCAAAAACTAGCCAGCTGTCTACACTGGCCGCTTGAATTTGCACAAGAGCACTGACGTTCTAATGTAAGAAATCAGTGCTTCTTGTGCAAATACTTTGACGCTCCCGTTCGGGCAAAAGTCCTTTTGCGCAAAAGCTTTTGCGCAAAAGGGCCAGTGTTGACAGCTAACTAAGACTTTTGCGCAAAAGCAGGCTACACGGAAAAAAGCGGTTTGGACGCTGGGAGACCCCGTAGGAGCCCCGGACTTCCTGGCAACCAAGCTCCTGAAAGCAGACGCAGGGCTGCTGAGCTCATGCGGCAGGAGACCAGCACGGACCTCTAGGCAGAGGTCTGCCACGTGGCCCCTGCCGTGCTCAGCAGCCACCCCGAAGCAGGATGGCAGCTCCGGCCGATCAGCCACCCGCACCCCCAGTGCAGGAGGCCGCCAGGGGCCAAAAAAAACGGGCCCCATCCTGGTCCTCAGGGAAGCTGGACAGCCTGCTGGACCTGTGGCAGGAGGAGGAGGACCTCCATGACACCCACTCCCGGCGCCACAATGCCAAGATCTTCACCCGCATGGCCCAGGCACTCGCTCAGCAGGAACATCCAGCCCGGACCCTTGAGCAAGTCCGGGCTAAGGTGAAGGAGCTGCGCCTGGGCTACGTGCGGGCCAGCGAGGGCCAGGGGGCAGGAGCCGACACCTGCCCCCACTACGACCAGCTCCATGCCAACCTGGGCCAGCCAGCCCCACAAGCCCCGGAGGTCCCTGTCGACAGCAGCGTGCACCCCCCCCGTCACCAGGACCACCGAGGCGGGGGAAGGAGACAGCAGTGCGTTGGAGGACAAGGCCAGCACTGCCACCCAGCAGGCCCCCTCCGGCAGCCCCGACATCTCCCGCGCATCCTCGGAGGCCGGGGAAGGATCCACCGGTGAGTGTTGCACTTTGCACTCACAAGAGCGGGGGGGAGGGAGGGCGGAGCCAGGCGCCCGGAGGGGGGACAGGGAGAGCATATCACTCAGGCCACGTGAGCTGCACGCTGTGCAGCATTAGGCAGTAAGCAGCACGTGCAACCACGTGCAGCCTGGTGACTGAGTGGCACGTGGCCGTGGCAGGCAGCTCCAGGGCACGCCTGGGACCGTGCTGCTCACACACATCCGGCAGGACCAGGGGGAAGGGTGGATGCCGGCTGGAACCAGCCAGGGCCCCAGGGACTCAGGCCAGAGCCCGCACCTCCACAAGGGTGCAGCACGCAGAACGGCACACTGTCCCATGCCTGGCTGTGAAGCACAGCCAGCTGCTCCTGGGAAAACCACAGCATCACAGCCCTGTGAACGTGGCCCCCACTGAGCCCCTCGCCTGCTCCCGGTGCCTTGGTTGGCTCCCCGAGGGAAGTCCCCACTGCAGCCACACGTGTCCCTGGGCTATGTGTGTGAGGGATAGTGGGAGGGAGAAGGGGGGGGAAGCGCTCGGGCCGCCCCTAGGGCCGCCTGAGTTTTGCTGCAAGGATGGGACACCCCCTCCCCCCAGTCACTCTCCTGGTTCCGTCCAGGAGATATCCTATGCGATGGGGATCTGAGAGCCCAGACCACCTCTGCCAGATGTGCTCCCAGGCACTGTGTGGGGATGCATCTCGCTCCCTGTCAAACACCAGTGATTAGCCCAAAGCCTCACAGCCTCCACCGGCAGGGAGTTCCACAGGTTAACAACACAAGCACCCTCCCGCCCTTCACGGGGCCAGGACACAGACCGGTGGTTACAATACATGGAGGAGGACCCTACTCCAGGGGCGGTCCTCCTTGCAAACACACAACACGGGGGGCAGAGGGGGAACCGAGTGGGCCCAAGCCACACTACTGTGGTGTCGCCTGGGTTCAGGGGTGGAGGGCATGAGGTGTGGGGACAGTGGCCGGCCTGCCTGACTGACCCATCCTTTCTTCTCTTCCCTGCAGTGGGACCAAGCACAAGCCGGGGACCCTCCAGTCCGGCAGCAGCGGCACCCCCAGCTGCCCAACCACGCAGTCACAGGCTCTGCCACCGGGACCAGCTCCTTTGGTGCCATGTGCAGCCGTCAAGCGCATCGAGGCATCGATTAGGCAACACGTCCAGGGGGACCTGCAGTGGCGCCAGGAGGCCTGGGCCGCCTTCCAGGCCCAGTGCACCAGGATGGCTGACTCCATCGCCACCCTCACTGCCCACATAGCCCATGCCATCCATTATGGCATGGCCTTGCCCCATGCCCCCGCCATCCCTCCCCTAGCACTGCCCAGGCCCCCTCCTGCCCCTGCAATGCCCCCTCCTGCCGCCCCTGCAATAGCCCCTCCTTCCGCCCCTGCAATAGCCCCTCCTGCCCACCTCCCCGTGCAGCCTGCCCTGACGCGGCCTGCCCCGCTTGTCCAGGTCCACCCCCGCAGGAGCGCTCACAGGGGCCACCCCTCCCAGGAGTAGCTCCTGCCCCTCCCCCTTGTAAATAAAAACAGACATTTTTCAGTTGAAAACAAAACTGTGTTGGTTATTGTGTTACTCGAGGTAACTGTAATAAATTATTTGAGATGCCAATTAGCCAACTAAATTTAAGAGGATTACAAAATGCGGACACCAAATTCTGTATCTATCACCTGTCGTTCCTTTAAGTGGTCATTGGTTTGTGGCGCATAAATAAATACTGACACTTTTAAGTAAAATTTAAACCACAACTATATTAACATAGATAACAAACAAGCAAGAAAGGTTAAAAGACGTACACAAAAGAATATGTACATAGTCTAGACGCAGGGGACGATTGTAGTGTTGCTGGCAACCTCAATCCTTTGGTCCTTCCGGGCCTCGGGAGAGGAACAGCCAGGAGATCCCTCGATGGAAGACGATGGCGAAGCTGGCAACCTCAATCCTTTGGTCCTTCCGGGCCTCGGGAGAGGAACAGCCAGGAGATCCCTCGAAGACGACTGGAATCGGGTACGCTGACTCGAGCCTTCCGCACGAATCATGAATCCTCTTCCTATTCTTCGGGTCAGCTCAGACAGGCGATGGTGGCCTAAACCCTAGCCTAAACTAAAAAGAAAAACCCTAGCTACGTCCGACGCACCCGACGAACATTCATGATGACGGCCGATGTGCTTGGAACCGACACTTTACAATGGGGGGAGGTAAGGGGAGGGGGAAGGGTAGGGGATGGGAGGGAGTCGTATGGGGAGACCGAGGCGACCCTACTATGGGGCTTGTGCGAACATGTCCGTCAGGGCCTCTCTGATGCGCACCCCATCCTGGTGTGCCTGGCGGATGGCAGCTGTGTGGGGCTGTTCAAATGTCTATGCCTCGGCTGCCATCCATGCAGGGAGGAAGGCCTCCCCACTCCGCTCCACAACGTTGTGGAGCACGCAGCACGAGGCCAGTACCTCCGTTGCATTCCGCTCACCCATCTCGAGACGGAAGCGGGCTTTTAAGCGGCCGAAGGCAAGCTCCACCTGATTTCGGGCCCAGTTGAGGTGGTCGTTGAACTGGGCCCGGTTCTGGTCTGGCCGCCCCGTGTAGGGCTGCATTAGCCAGGGCAGCAGGGGGTAGGCCGCGTCCCCGACGATGCAGATAGGCATAGGCACATCCCCGACAGTCAACTCCCGCCAGGGGAAGTAGGTGCCCGCATCCAGCCTGCGAAACAGTCCGGAGTTGTGGAGGATGCGGGTGTCGTGTGCCCTGCCGGACCAGCCCACATACACATCCAAGAAGTGGCCCCGGTGGTCCACGAGGGCCTGGAGAACAATAGAGCAGTACCCCTTCCTGTTCGTGAAATGGGCTGCTCGATGCTCCGGGGCCCAGACGGGGATGTGGGTAGCATCCAGGGCTCCCCCGCAGTTGGGGAACCCGAGGGCAGCGAAGCCGGCCAGCGTAGCGTCCACGTCGTGCAGGCAGATCACTCTCGGTAGCAGGACATCATTGATGGCGTGGACGACCTGCAGAAGGGTGCAGAGAAACACAAGGGAACACATCGCATAAGGCAGGGGTGAGTGTGCACTCCCTTGGGCCCCCCCCGTGAGTCCCTCTCTCCTCATGCACGCGCACACACGCACACGCACACACACATCAGGGCCCCCTCACCCCACGGCCCCCCCCACCACCAGCAGGCCCGTGCAAGGGAGGGACGGCCCAAACCCCTGGGTGACCCAGCCTGGAGTCTTGGCTGCCCCTGGGCATGGAGTGCAGCACCCTCCCCCCACCCCACTCCCCACTCCCCCTGGGACTTACCTCCATGACGATCACACCGACGGTGGATCTTCCCACCCCGAATTGGTGTGCCACCGAGCGATAGCTGTCCGGGGTGGCCAGCTTCCATAGCGCGATGGCGACCCTCTTCTTCACGGGGATGGGCGCACGCAGCTGGGTGGTGGCTCTCTGGAGCGCGGGGGTGAGCCAGGCACACAGCTCCAGGAACGTCTGCTTTCGCATGCGGAAATTCTGGAGCCATTGCTGGTTGTCCCATTGCCCAAGGACCAGCCGATCCCACCAGTCTGTACTGGTGTCCAGTCTCCAGAGTGGCCTCTCCACGGTGGGGTGGGGATGCCACAGGGACTCCATGGCCTCCCTGGTGAGGGAGTCCCAGGTGATCTGCGCCTCCTGGTCCTGGAACAGGAGGGCACCAGCCTGGAGCACCAGCTGCAGGCACTCGAAAATGGCCGACAGGGGCCAGAGCAGGCACATGGCCACCCCTGGTTCCATGTCAGGCAAAGCAAGGCACAAGAAACCAAAACCAGGAAAAAGCACTAGGGGGCAAAAGGGAGGTGTCCAAAAGGCAGAGGGCAACCACCAAACCTGCTATGGCTGTCAGTCCCTGCCAGAGGTCCTAACGCACGGAGCAGGAGACAAACGGCTGTCCGGCGAGACCCCTTTAAGCACATGTCTGAATGGAGCTCCAGCCCCGCCCCCCGGAAAGGGCTAGTGCCCTTTTGCCCTCTTCAAAATGGTTCCGGGCTTCTGCTTTTGCGCAAAAGCGCACCGCCAATGTAGACGCAGTTTTGCGCAAAAGCGCATAGTTATAATGATAACTCCGTGCCAATCTAGACACGCTTTTGCGCAAATACTTGTAACGGAAAAACTTTTCCGTTAAAAGTATTTGCACAAAATCATGCCAGTCTAGACGCAGCCGAGTAGTGCCCAGAGAACTCAATGGGACTTTGCTACTTTCCTATGGAAGGTGGGAGCACTTGGGGGAGGAGGAGAGAGAGAACAAGAGATGATTTTTAGGAAGTTTTAAAGTGTTTCCTTTAATTTTATTACATAGAACAGTGTTATATTTGTGTGTAGATACCATAAAAAAATACCTCAGTTCCCTGATTTTTGAGAAGGATGGACACAAGCAAGATTAGTTATTTAGCAGACTTTACACTTAATTTTCCTTTCTTTATTCAATCACTGCATTTGTGTATGGCTGCACCGTCCTATTTGCCAAGGTTGGGCACCTTTTTCTCTCTCTCATTTGAGCAACTGCCTGTTTGCAAGGGCTCTAAATAGTTCCCAACCACTCTGGCGTGCACGTGTACCTGGCTTTCAGTCACTGGTCTCAATGTTTAACATGCATTCACCAACCACTCACCAGTCATAACCCAGGTGTAGAGGTACAGTCCTATTTGCCATGGGTGCAACTGCTTATCTTTACCGCGCTCATCTGAGTAACTGCCAGGCTTCTGCAGTGTAAGTGTCTCATCCCATCAATCCCTACCCATAGACAACAGCATTTCAGGTCACTGCTAAATGCACCTGCTGCATTTTCTGACACTGCTGTCACCATCCATCACAGCCTACATAAAACAATTTTATACTCACTTCTGCCTGCTTGCCCAGTGCTGTTTTCAAGGACTGCTCTGTGGTTTCTGTAATGGCAGATGAACCAGGCATCTGAGAAAAAAGTGTGTCCCTCAGTTATATTCACATTAAGCAGCATACTGCATGGGCCATCATCAGCAATCACAGGACCAAATCATGCTTGAACTTTGAGTGGGTGCCCTCTCCCTGCTCTTTGTCTGCTGTATAGAGGCAGGGCACAGCAGGAGCATTTCCTTAGTGCAAGGACAAGAGCTATGATAGTTTCACTATACCATCAGCACTATCACCGGGCATGGGGCGTTCCACCTGCTGTGGAGGAGAGCATGGGATGTGCTCCCTGAAAGGATGGCAGAGTGGCTGTGCTCTCCAGGGGTGCTAGAAGCCTGGTGTCTCAGTGAGGGACAATGCCCTATGGGGCTCCATCTGAGACAGTGCATCTCGGTACACAGAAAGCAAGTGTTGTGCAGCTTCAAATGCAACATTTTGTGATGGAAGAACAAGTAAATGTTTTCACCACCAGGGCCCCCTTGTGCTCCCACTCTCCTGCCTCACCCCACAGCCGTCTCCTGTTTTCTGAACCCCTCATTTTTGGCCCTACCCCAAATCCTAGGGGCCCCACAAAAGAGTTCATCCAGACCTGCAGCTGAGGCCTCCCCTCAGTAGACAGGACAGTTACCTCCCATGCCATATGTATGCAACTCCTGTTAATACACCCCCAAATGATATTAGTCTTTGTAACAACTGTTTCACATTCTTAAGTCATAGTCAACTTGCAATTCATTATAATTAAGGATAAGATTATGTCATGGAGGTCATGGAGGTTATGGAATCCAGAGGCCTCTGTGACATTTACCGTTTCAGCCCTGGGATGCCGGAACTGGAGCTGTCAGCCGGCAATGGGGGGGCCCCCATATGTGTCAGTCACCATGGGCAGTGGAGGGACCTGGAGCACTGAGCTACTAACCCTGCAGCTCCTGGCCATGGTGTGCAATGGGGGGGCCACTGCAGCTCTGAGCTGCCAGCTCCAGAGCTCTAAGCTGCTGTGGGTGGTGGTGGTGGGGTCCCACAAATCTGAGCTGCCAGGAGTAGCCAGGGGCATTTCTAGCAAGGGCCCCCCATATTTCTGAGCCACTGACCCCAGACCTGGCAGCTGCTTCAGGCAGCAGAGGGACCCTGCAGCTCCCAGCCACTGGCCCAGGAACTCCAAGCTTCTGTGAGTGGTGAGGGGCCCCATGAGCTCTAAGCAACTGTGACCAGTGGGGAGACATAGAGCTCCCAGGTGCTGCAGCGTTATCAGATGCAGTAGTGGTGGGTGCTGGACCTCCCCCAGCCTGCCCTGCAGCCATCTCTCATTCTCCCCCCCCCCCCCATCAGATCCATTTTATCACAATTATTTTTATTAAAAGTCTGGAACAGGTCACTGGTTCCCACAAAGTGGTGTTTATTGCCTGTGACATGTCTCTGACTTTTAATAAAAATAACTGTGACAATCTTAACCTTAACTCTAACCCTCAGACTCTTTTAATGAGTACTAATGTCTTGCTAGTTATTTCCCTTTCTGTAGCTGACCATTCATTTTTCCTTCTTAAGAGTGGTATTTTCTACTTGTCTTCATTGAATTTCCTTCTATTGATTTCAGATTAGTTCTCCAATTCTCCTAGGTCATTTTGTATTGTAATTCTGCCCTTTAAAGTGCTTGCAACCCCTCCAAGCGTGGTGTCATCTGCAGATTTTATCTGCATGCTCTCCACTCTATTATCCAAGTCATTAATGAAAATATTGAATTGGACTGGACCCAGAACTGACCCCTGTGGGATAAGTCCTTCTGACAACAAACCATTGATCATTGCTCTTTGACTATGGTTTTCCCACCATTTTGCATTCACTTTATAATAATTTAATCGAGACTACATTTTTGTAGTTTACTCATGATAATGCCACATGGGACTATGCCAAAAGCCTTACTATGCCATATCTATGACTTCTCTCTTATCCCCGTGGCTAGTAACCCTGCCAAAAAAGGAAATTAGTTGATTTGGTGTGATTTGTTGTGGACAAACCAATGCTAGCTATTACTTATCACCCTCCTTGGAGGGAGTTTTGGGATACTGACAGTTGGGTGTGGGGGTTGACATGAAACTTTTCACATTTATTCAGGGATTGATGGGGAGCGCCTGGGGAAAGGACTGCTGAAGGAACATGGTAGAGTTTTCCTCAGTCTGCCCTTCCCCCCTAAACCTTTTCAGTTTTGCTTCCCACTTTGTCTGTTCCACTTCCTCATTCCTTGTCCTCAGACCAGTTCACCATTTCTGTTTTTATCTCCCAGCCAACTGCCCCTAAAGCTACATCCTTTTCCTTGGCTGGATCCAGACGGGGGAGCAGAAAAAACAGAAGAAGGAGAGGTGATCTGGCTGCTTAAATCCATCTCAAACTGCAGTCGCCAGCATCTGCTTCTGAATACGAGGTATGATGAGTCTGTGCACTGTGTGACTGTCATATCAGGTGCATAACCCTTGTTGGCAGCCCACTCTGCACCAGCACCAGTGTATGTCAGTGATGAAGTGGCATAGTCCAGCTCATAATGAATAGCCCATGTTGTCCTAGTAAAAGTGGAGATAAAAAGCCAAGAACAGAGAAGTGATCATGGAAGTGTAGCAATGGGACAGTAGCCAGCCTCTTTCCATGGATATAAGACTCTGTTGTTAGGGTGTTGCCAGCTTTTCTTCTTCCTGCTGCACTCCCTCTGGGGAAAGATCCCACTCTGCTACTCTGGCCTGAAAAAATCAGCTTGAGGAGTGAGGCCGTGCTCAGTCTCCAGGTTCATTCAGTCCTCAAGCTTCTCTGAGTGGGACAGTGAGTGTGCTAATACTGATGGTTGCTTTTGTTAGGTGGTTGCTTTTCTTGATTAAACAAACAAAACAAAGTTTTTCTTCACTCAGTGCACAGTCAACCTGTGGAACTCCTTGCCAGAGGATGCGGTGAATGCTAGAATTTAACAGGGTTCAAAAAAGAGCTAGATAGATTCATGGAGGTTAGGTCCATCAATGGCTATTAGCCAAGATGGGTAGGAATGGTGTCCCTAGCCTCTGTTTCTCTGGAGGTGGGTAACAGGGGAGGGATCACACGAGGTTTCCCTGTTGTGATCCCTCCCTCTGAGGCATCTGCTATAGGCCACTGTCGGCAGACAGGATACTGGGCTAGATGGACCTTTGATCTGACCTACTATGGCCGTTCTTATGTTCTTATGTGGACATTTGGCCACTAGAGCTGGACTAAAACTACCACTTCTTTTAAATAGCCCACCAAAAAACCATCTTACAGTAATTACTTTCAGTCACTAGAGAGCACGGCACCATACCAAACTGAAAACCTTTGTTTCTATTACCAATCCCTCAAGCCCACACAACCCATAGTTCCCATTTTCAATGAACTCTTATTGAGGCTTTTAAAGGATTTGGGACTTTAGCCTGGGATAATCAATGCAGATACTGAAGTGCAACTCTGAAACTATCCAGATAAAAACAAACTGACAGTCACAAACAAATAATATGTGTATTTCAAAGAAAGACCTTTAAAAGGACTGGATAGAGGAGTGGTTTCACTTATCCAGACACAAAGTTAAAATGCACAGATAGAAGACAGATTACTAAAACTACTAATACAGACTTCTATACCTACAAGCTGTTTTTATTAGACACAAAACAGAAATAGGTTAACAGAAACAGTTGAGGTTAAACTCCAGTGTTTTAGACTTTAATGCCTGGACAGATGGGCAAGTATTTTGATTGTTCCACACCCTCTTCTGGAATGTGTATGATTTGTAAAAAATAGTAGGTTAAAAAGAAAACTGCCTGAATGTGATTGTATAGATCAATAGTTTTCTTCTCCCTCATTTTTGTTTTTGCTTACGCTGTCAGAGAATATTGCACCCAATCTGTGGCATTTCCCAGAAAACACCCTGAGTTGTTTAACCTAAACTCCAATAAATTACATTATAGCTAGAAGAGGTTTAATGAAGGAAAATAAGCTTTAAAGTGTATTTCATTGTAGTTTTTCCAAAGCAAGCGTTATGCTCCCTAATGCCTTTAAGTGGATTTTTTCAAGTCCCAGAATGGAGGATGCTTAGAAATGTGATGGAATAATCTGAGTCCCATGGCTGTATTAATGACTTAACCTTCTGAGAGTCTAAATTGTAATTTTTATAATTCTGTTAATACCATAGTTGCAGTGCTCACATTTCACATACTGCGTTCCCTAATTTTTGATTCCTGAAGGGTGTTTGGTTTCTTTAAACATTAGTCCTACATAGAACTTAACCAGTGATTGAGAAGATAACTATAAAATCATAGCTATGAAGGGCCCGGAGGGGCCTCAAGAGGTCACCCAGTTCAGCCCTTCCTGCTCCAAGGCAGAACCAAGTTTATACCTAGATCATCCCTGACAGGAGTTTGTCTATTTGTTCTTAAAATCCTCATATGATGGGCATTCTATAACACCAATTGCAGTACTTAACTATCTCTATAGCTAGAAAGTTTCTCCTAATTTAAATCTCCCTTGCTTCAAATTAAGCTGACTATTTCTTGCTGTACCTTTTCTGGATATGGAGAACAGCTGATCATCATCCTATTTATAACAGCCCTGAACATGATTGAAAACTTTTATCAAATCCCCCCTCAGTCTTCTTTTCTCAACACTACACATGCCTTTTTTTAACCTTCCCTCATAAGGTAAGTTTTTAAAGCCTCATCTTGTATGTAGTGTCTAAATTTAAAAAAAAAAAACACGTAGTAAAAAGAAAACCACCAAATAGCAAACTTAATCCATGCAAAACATCAACTGAAATAAAACTAACAGTCATACCTGTATACTGCAATTAAATCTGGTATGGAGATAGATGCAAAAACTGAACTGAAAAAAAATTCACAGTTGAACTAAAAATGTACAAGACAATATTTAATCAAAACAAAATCTGTTTGGATATGAAATATTCAACAAACAAAATTAACACCTGGAGATTGGTACAGGCATATATATACCATGGAATTTAAAAATAAATGCTATTTTGACCTGTGACTGAAACCCTCAGTTGTTGTGGGCAACAAAATGGCATAACCAGTATAGACAAAGCATGATGGGGCAATAGATCACGTTAATAACATTTGCAATAAACAATAACAGAACAAAACAGACATCTATAATAATCCCACGAGGAATTTGCCTTATCCATAATTTTTCTTTACATTAGAGAAACTGTGTCAGGGAAGGCCATTACATCCAATGGCACCAATTAATTTCTGCAACTTTTAATGACATCTTTCTGAGTAAAAACCTCAAATAATACCCCAGGCACATGATTGATAGAAGCTTATGTTTGATTTGTACTGGATTCTTGATTTTTTTACTATTTTTAAAGAGTCCCACTGCAGCCAATCAAGCAATCAACATGAAATACTCAGATCCTCTCTTGTAAAGTAGAAGAAAACAGAAAGACAATGTGATTTCCTTAGCTGGGTTGACATACTGTTGGTGATTTTATTTAAGTAATTTTCTGGATGATGGATTACAGGAATTTTTATTTCAAGAGCAAATGATAGACAAAAGGAAATGTTCAATTCTCTTTCCTTTCTGGATATTATAATGACCTTTAAAAGACTATTGAAATGCAGTGAAGATAAATATAATTGATTCTGAGAAGTAAAACACATAATAAAAAGCTGTTCCTTATGTCTGGTTTTCTGTTCTTTAGCTATCTAGCAGACTTCATGTATATGCTGTAAAATTCACTTTTTTAAAAACATAAATCTTCAGAGAATTTTAAAAAATTCAGAAGCAAAGCAGGCTAGACACCTAAGGTCCATGATTTTCTACAGGAGTTAAACGCCTATCTTACTTAGGCACTTTTGTAAATCCTTCTAGACATCTATCTTCATCTTTAGAGTGCTTAATATTTTTGTAAATTTTCCCCAAATGCCTTTTTTTTTATTACAGTAGTGGCTATGTGCTTTCACCATTTCTTTGAGTAGACTATACACAGTGTCATTTTCACAGAAGGATAGTAAGCCTTTTTGATGGTAATCTCTAATTCATGTGTATTGTTTGTTTACCAGGTTCAGACATGCACGGGGAAAATGCATGTTGTTTGTGAACTGCCCTGAATGTTTGCTGGTAGCATACATTTCACTGAATTATTTTGAATAGCCTTTTTCATCTGCTAAATCATTTTTGCACTATTACAATAACATGCATAACTTTGTCACTCATATTTCTGGCCTCCTGATGACATGCAAATCCACACTGTAATAATATTTTTATGGATGGCTATTGTACTTATTATATTTTGTTAACATTTCTCTAGGTTAATGTTCCTTCTTTTCAGTGAAGTAATAGTAATTTTACCTTCCCCCATAGCATTAAGCAACTGAATGGCAAATATTAATGCAGCTTAAGTATTTTCATCCGCAATACTATTAAATATTGTAACAGTTCAATGTAGTATGCTTAATTTAGCAAAATAGTAAACTGTGAGGGAGTCTTCCACAAGTGTATAATCCACAAAGTGATAATATTTCATCCCTGTTAGGTTTGAACTTCATGATAATTGTTTTGATTATTTTGTTAAAATGCCTTTCAGTCTATGTTTCTGATCACTCCTTGAAAGCTCATACAAATCAGACACTGACCCTTTCTCTTCTGTTTTACAGCAGCCTCGCAAAATTGCCACAAAACTTACCAGACCCATTCCCCGCCCCCCCAGAACTACTCACATGCCACCCACTATTGTGATGAAGATAATGAACAAAAATTACATTTTTACTTGTGCACAGGCTACTGGCTCTGGACAAAGAGAATTTTAATGGCTGTCTTACTGTTAATTTTTCTTTCATTACAGGAAATAATAATCATAAATACATTATTATCAGGATACTTTTACTCTTATTGCCCATCATTCAGCTACTGTATAACTATACTTATACTCGATGCCATGACTTTACCTTCAAGGCATGTGTTTTGTAAGAACACTCAAATTCTTCCCATCCCAAGAACTTCCCTCTACAGATTCTTCAATGACAGCCTTAAGAATTGTAATGATTTATTATATGAAATAATATGATACAACAAATGTAAGAAGAGTTGGAGATATAAAAAATAATGACGTTTATTTTAACTGGCAGAGTTAATTGAAAGAATCACTCATGAGGTAACCAGAGCACTGATATTAATTACAGTGTAATAATTAGGAATGAGACATATTGTACACAATGGTCTCCTCCCTCTTTATTCTCCTGCCATCTTGTGAACAACTGGAAATGCTCAAAATAGAATGCGTATGTCATAGGTACCTTGAGTAAGCATGCGTCTGTTTTCTGAAAAAGTTGAGTTTCATCCCAGGGCCTAATTCAGTAGATTTATCTGCTACAATTACAGTGCTTTGATCACTCCAGAATAGGTGGTGTAGTGCAGGGTGTAGCTGTCCTTTTCCAATTCACTCTCCTTATCAGGATACATGTCTGTTGATTTGTGGGAAGCTGGCTGTTTTTCGTTCCTGACAAACTCCAGTGATTAAAATGTAGTGGCTTACTCTTGTTCCCCTGATAAAGGTGACAGCTGCAGAGTTTCCAGTGTTAGTGGATATGGTCCATGCAGATTGCTTTTTAATGAAAGCAATATATTATCTTACCTAGAGACCCTGCAGCCTTACCTTGTTAATGCATTTTAGCTTGGCACCACATTCATCTATAAATTAGTTGTATTAAAAATGCTTCTTACTATTTATCCAGTCTTTAAGGAGTTGTTTTAGTTTATTTTGTTTCAACTTTGCTTCACACCATTGCCACCACCACCACATACAAGAATGCCTAGTGCCTTTGATTTCTCATAAAATATTTCTAACACTGAAAAATGTCATCTGACACACCTCCATACTTGATGAGTTGATAATCCTTCTAATTTAATTATTAAAATATGCACTAAGAGATATGAACGTAACAACCTTTGATTAAACTAGCAACATCTGCAAAGGTTTTCCTTTTCCAATGCAAACTTGATCAAAATAATGAAAACAATAGACAAATATAAGGAAAGTGAAACCATTAAAATCCAACTGTATTTTGTGCATCAATATCTCTTTTCAAATTGTCTGATTAAAATGCTTAATATGAAGCAAATTGGAAATCTCTGTTTTGCAATATAATGTAATAAAAGCTTGCAGGTTCTTTAAAAAGTCGTATGCCTAATTCAAAATCACTGTGAATGTTGTGATCATGAAATATCAACAGTGAATTCATTGGCAATAATTTCTATTTTCTCTTTCAACCACCCTGGGTTAACCAGATGTCCAGAAATGGATTGGTGAATAGAATATCACCTGGCAAACAAATTGTGCTCTTCTTCTATTGAGATTTTTAAAAAAATCCTGGGCAAATATTTTATCTCAATATCACTACTAAATGATGGGGAGGAAAAGATGGAAATGTAATGACATGCTTAATCTGCATTTGTAAAATAGAACGGGAACTTGATAAAGTGGGACTAAAATTATCTTCAAATCTGCATATGAATCAAATTCAAACAGTAATAAAAGAGATGTACCAATTAGGAAGAACTATAATTATATCTGTTAACATCCCAAAAAGCATGCTATGAAGATCAAAACCAAAATACAATCTGTCCAGTCCTAACATTTTTAACATGAGTGTGCTCTACATTTTATCTTCGAAGGAGCAGAATTCAACTCTCTTAGATCTTGTATATTTCTTCGCCCTATCTGTATCTTTGTTGACTATGCACACACAGTGGGGCATATAAGTAAAGGATTAGTAAAGGATTACAGGAAAGCCCTTGGTTTACATACACTATAAATTCTGCCTCTGCAGTTAATTTTTTGAATTTTTAAGTTTTCTTAGAAAGATAACAAAATGCCATAACTGATTTTTCTCTCTAAGCCAACATTGCAGTTTTCTTCTAATCCTCAGCTTAGAAAATAATTCTTTGTTATCTAAAAGAAAAAAAAGGTTTGTAAGATTAAGAATGCTCAAATTTTTGCTCTATAATTCCTATTAGAAATTGCTTTCGTGCCAGAGATCTATGTATCTCTATTCCCTGCATTATGTTTTTTGAACTATTGTTAGACATAAATTTGGAACGGGGAGAAATATTTTTCTTCCTATAATAACACTGTTTTCAGTTTTGTTCCTTCACAGGGGGAAAATCTCTTAATTTATAGTTAATTTATGTTTTTCAGTGGGTAAAAAAATACAAGAATAGAAAAAAGAAGGATACCACAGGAACATCTAATTATGGAAAGGGAACAGCATTGTGTCACCAAGGTCTTCCTATCACTTAACAGGGAAAAAAAAATCCATAATCTAGCTAGTAACTCTTCTCTTGTGCTCCCTTTTCTCTGGTAAAAGTTCTTTGCTAAAAATAGTCAGTCTCTCTCTCTCTCTCTCTCTCTCTCTCTCTCTCTCACAGACACACACACACACACAAGATGTTAGTTATATTAAAGATATATTTACCAAACATTTGTTGAGGAACACTGCTTTGTTCTCTGTTAACTTCCCTGTTCTTCTATTACTGTAGGGCATGTGTATGAAAGCAAATTCTTTGTTCCTTTGCTGATTTTTTTTATCTGAAGTCAAAGTTCTCTAGTTGTGACATCACAATTGCTTCTAATTCAGACTTCAAGGGAGGAATAAATGCTAGGGGTGAAATCCTGTCCCCGCGAAATCAATGGGAATTTTGCTCTTTACTAAGATCAGGATTTCATGCCAGGAGCAAAATGTTTGAGAGATTATACATACTGTTTTCAATTCATGTTTGTGTTCCTGTTGGTAAATTACATGAATTGCACATTCACAAACATAACGACATCATTAGATGAGAGGTTTTGGTGAAAAAGGATTATAAGATGGGCCTGTACTTCAGCAGAAGTGTTTCTAAATAAAATGATGTTATTAAGCATCAAGACTGTTCCCTTTTCTTGATGCTTAATATTACCAATGTTACTCTTAACACATGATCCATATTTAGTAGAGAATACGTAGAAATAAAAATGCAACTTTGTTCGTAGCTCTAAAATGCAGCTCTCATTTTATTGAACTCCAGTGTAGTGTTGGCTTGCCATAATTAAAAATATCAGTAAATAAAATGGTCAATAAAATATGTGTAAAAGAAAGGTCTATTACGAAATATAAAGGCTGTGAACATATATAAAGTGAACAGCAAGAGAATCTGCTTTTATAATGTTTTGGATCAAGATACCAAAACCCTATCTTTATAAGTCAGGAGCTTGCTCGTAACAAATATTCCCTGAAACACTGTGGCTACGTCTACACTGCGTTTTTTTTTCCTGCAGAAGATATACAAATGGAGCGCCCATTTGCATATCTCATGCTCTCATTTGCATAGCCTCTTCCAATCCTTTTTGTGGAAGAGGTTTTTGCAATAAAAAGCCCCATGTAGACGGGGCCATTTTTCGGAAAAACTCCCTTTTGTACAAGAGCCTGTAAACTTCATTTTTTGAGGAATAAGGGATCTTGCACAAAAGGGTTTTTTCCTCACAAATGGTCCTGTCTACACGGGGCTTTTTAATGGCAAAACCTCTTTTGCAAAAAGGATCGGAAGAAGATATGCAAATGAGAGTGCAAGATATGCAAATGAGCGCTCTATTTGCATATCTTCTGCCAAAAAAAAACCCCACAGTGTAGATGTAGCCTATGGGGCAGATGCTTCCAGAACAGTCTGGCCCCTTTTTAGTGCTTGAGTGGTACAAAGGAAGGAACCACAAAGCAGCCAGACCTGGCAAACCAAGAATTCTACTAGCGTACAAGGGCGGTCTCCTGGTGCAGAGCAAATGTAGCTCCATGAGGGTAGGGGACTGGACTTGATAATTTCTCTGGACCCTTCCAGTTCTAGTATTCTAGGATTCTATGATTCTATCTGCATTGCCTGCTTATATGTCACCAACCCTGGCCAGAGTGTAATGAGGAAGTCTGAGGTAGCAAGGAATTGGGGTATGACTCCACCATCAGGAGAGCAATTGGAAAAATACAAGAGCTCACATGAAAAAAAATCCACTTTGTGATCATTAATCTTTCAGACAATTATGCAGTTCCACAAAACATATGCAAGTAAGCCCAAAGAGCGCTGACTGCAGCACTTGTTCTTACATATAACCAACCACTACTTTCTGAACTGGCTTCTCCAATATATCACCCTGTAAATAATCTGCGTGAAGTAAACATATGACTAGTCGCTAACAGTCATTCCTTGCTATCTTTTTTGCTATATTCCTGTTGCATGAAGACATTTTGATTGACAAAATGACATACTGATATAAAACAAACATGGATTTTGTGATGTAAATCACTGGGGAAAGGAAAGATTATCAGGGAACTAAATAATGCAACCTACAGCAAAATATATCAGTAAATCATACAAACCAGGGTAAATTAGATAACGCTGTCCATATACAATTACACTGTTTGGCTCCCATGACAGCCTTTAAATCTGACATGTTATTTGACATGTATGCAATTAGAGCTTAAAATCAATGTTTTTCTATTCCATTTAAAATAAAAAATGTACCACTTCCAAATCAAATGCTACCTTTTGAGTCAAGACAGAGAAAAAAGTAAATATCAGGTTAGAAGCACCGTATCTGCAGTGTGGACACAGACCAATAAGGATCAGCTTTATTAGAGTTGATGACAGAAGAGATCCTTGGGAGTAATTACTACTGTGTGTTATTTCCTCTCATTTAGTATCACTACTCATTCTTCACAGGCTTTTAAAAAGCCAAGAATTAGAGGAAACAATGCAGTAAACTTGAACACACAGTAATGTATATAGAATGGGGAATGCTCTAGGAGATTCAACAGTTTCCAAGCATTGGAGTATCTCCCTACCTCCTACAATACAAGCCCTGTAGTATAAGAGGTGTAATTCAGCCTTGCTGTTACAGCATAGTACAGGGAACCTTGCTGCTACGGACTCGCTGTTTGGTGTAGGATATGTCACTTAATTTACTCAGTTCTCTCATTTGTAAAATGGGGATAATGCTACTGTCCTATCCACCTCTCAGGAGCATGGGACGAATTAATTAATGTCTGTAAAATAATTTGAACATTTAAGACAATATATAAGTGCTCAGTATTATTACAAGTATCATATTGAAGGACAGGAAATTGCTCTTCCCTTAGACCTTCAGAGTGCTGTTTGTATGGATACTAAATAGCAATCATTCTGGTCTGATAAGCAACAAAGGTTCAGATATGAATCCAGAATGTGTGCAAATGATTCAGACTTCCTCCTCCACCAACCTCTACTTGTCCCTTTACTTCCTCCTCTTCAGCCTAATCAACAGTTTCCCCAGATTTCCATCCCCAGATGTCACCATCCACAATGCCCCATCTCTCTTCACAATATTTCCCTGTGTAGTAGGTCCCAGCTTCCAACCCAGCTACCTTCTGTAGGCTCCCCCTCCTACATGATTCCTTCACCACTGAAGACTGCATGACAGTGACACAGTCACAAGTCAGTGACCCCGCTAATTAAGTGGAGTTGAGACAGATGTCATACTCGTAGAATAAGAGAGTTCAGATTAATACACATAGTTCATAACTTGGGCAGACAAGAAACATGACTAATATTTAGAGATTTGATAAAGTAGTTATCAGAGCCCAAAGAACTGTGTGTGTGGTATAGATTATGAGTTTCCTGGGTTGTAACATGCTGCTGTCTCAATTCCAGCTCTGACTCCATGTAAAATTCCCCTCTGTTGCAAGGAATAGAACTATGGCCTAGTTGCCCAAGCAGAGGGTTGAGACCCAAGGAAGCCCAATTTGTAATCCTGGTACTGACATGAATTTACTGTGCAATTTTGGAAGAGATCTGTAATCTTTCTGTCTCAAATTTCCCATCTCTAAACTGGGGACTAAAAGAGTATTGTGAAGATTAGATGATGTTTGTAAAGCACTTTGAAACTCAAAGTGCTCAGTGTTATTATTACAATGCAAGTTTCTGTACTGATAAATATATTGGGACGCAATATATGCTGATCAATTGCAAATTAACACAGTTCTAGTGATTTCTCCAAAGGGAGAAAAAAAAATAAACAAGAAAAAAGAATGCCTCTATTCTGAGTAATTACTTGAAAGCTATGATGAAGAAGTGTATCAGCAAAGCGACACTTCATATTATAAACCCCAAATATAAATTAAATGGGATTATCTATTGGACACTTTTATGCCCTCTTCACTGGCACCCCCCATCCCTGTAGTATCTGTATCTGAGCACAAAAACAAGCAAAAAAAAAAAAATACACACACCCAATAGCACCATACAACAAAGTACTTTGCAAGAGAAAATAAATCAATTAAATTCTTTTTCAAGCCATCCATGCAGTTTTAACATGGAGCCCTCTTGAGAAGGAAGCCGGTGAGAAGTGAGACATTTGCTTTTGAAAGAACAGATAACAAAACAAGACCAAAATTCATGGAACTGCTATGATCTTTGCTATGGACACTTTGTTCACGCTACTTGTCTGTTATATCCTTTTACCCTGCCTTTTCTCTGTGTTGTCTATGTAGCTCTTTGGGGGCAGGGACTGTCTCTCACTCCATGTTTGTACAGAGTAGCACAATGACTAATAATAAATTGTGACTGTTCTTTCTTTTGTCCCCCTACACTATATTAAAAACCAGGAAGAAATAACTTTTATTTTTAAAAAATCTATATAGTGCTATAGGTCTACATGGCAGAATTTACAAGCATAACCCCTGACCTTACAGTCATTTAATGATGGGTATACTCTATGAGTAACCCTGTTCACGTTAATGCCACAGCAACTGTAAGTGTTTGTAGGATCAGGATCAAAGATAAAACATGTCCTCTGCCCCTAAGTGCTAAATGAATTTCTTTCCTCTTACCCATCTTTGTAAACTATGACCTTGAATGTATTTTTTATTTATTACTTTTTCTGGAAGTAATTAATCTTAGTGTTTGACATCAGTTTAGAAAGAAATTTTGATTTCATTTGGTTGAAGTGAAATATGGATGAGATATATTCTGGAAAGTTGTAAGTGTAAGGAAATTTTTTTTTTTTCTCACAGAGGGCGTGAGCATCCTTAACTCCCAAGGGAATTAAGAGGGTTGCACTTGCAGGCAATGCCTCCTCCCCATCGCTGTTCCCATTGGCCACGATTCCTGATGGTGGAGCTTGCAGGTGAGTGCTGCTATTGGTGATGCATACAGCTCCAGTCTCAGGATGGGGAATGACAGCTCACAGAGATGCTTCTCTCTCCCCTCCCTCTGCCAGGCAGAGTTGCAGCTGCAAGCGGCTGCAGCCCCTAAAACCCTCTTCATATTCCGTCCCTGCTAATCGGGAACTCCAGCCAACATAGTACAATACTGGTACCTCGTCTCCAAGGAGTTAAAAAATCATGTGCCATTCACTGGGATACTAAAATATTGGGGAGCTTCTTGTTTCCGAGCCTCCTGGTGCTGTGAGGGAGCATAGCTGCTCATGCTAATAAATTCTGCATAGATGTAACATGTCTTTTAAAGATGTGCAAGGGACAGCTCTCCAAAGAAGGCAGGAATTTGGGGACCACTCGATCCCAAGCCACTAAAGAGTTTGTGTGCATTCTGGTGAATCTTAGAGCAGTTCTTGACCTATTTCAATGAATAAAACACCTGAAATATTCATATCCCCAAACATTGTTCAGATAAAATGGTAAAGTAGTTAGCTAAGTTGGCCAAAGCCGGTGGGGGGGGGAGGGGGGGTCAAGTGGCAGAGCCTGGATTAGCATGCACAAGTCCCATGTTCTTTATTTCTTTAGCCTATTAGATCACATTGCTGCCTATGCTATTGAGCTGCCTGCGCTCTGAACAGAAGTCACATCTGATGCTCATCCAGAAGACAATCAGTTTACACCAGCCTTTATGTCTTTTTTCTATGTCATCCCCTTTTAACACTCCAGATACTGAGCTCCTGAGGATACTCTTATGAAAACGGTTCAGAGTATTGGCAAGCAGAGGGAAATGACTACAATATGCTTCTGCACTGATATTATTTCCTTATTCTGATCAAGCTAAGGGTGAGCAAGGGAAAAACATTTTCTCATTACATGGCAACAGCTCCCTCTACTGTTTTACTAGGGGAAATTTGCAAAGGGGTTTCATTGTTAGAGATGACACCTTGGGATGTGGGGTCTTAAATTGTTTTAAATGTTTAAACCCCCTCCACTGACCCCCAGAAATCTATCCTGCCAGTAGTATGAACAGGCCACAGAATCGGCATCACATGTTCCATGGCAACAGGATGGTATCAGCTAGCTAAAGAGAGAAGCAACATACATGACCTTTTTCTGAGAACTCAGGGCAGGAACATACTCAGTCCCACAATCTTATGAGACTGTGTTTGTTTCTACTTGTCAGAAACACTAAATCTTGATTTATAGATACATTTCACTATGAATGTTACCTTATGCTTATAACGGCAGCGGAGTTATTCTAGTGCGTGTGTGACAAGTTTCCACATAAGGAAATTAAGTTCTAGTATCAAACTTGCTCAGTTCATTCAATGGGCTGGGAATGATAAGATTCCTCTGCTCAGAAGGGCCTTATGACACCCCAGTGCTTTGCTGCTGATGCTTGCAGTAGTCCTGACAGACTCCAGTCTGGGAGGAGTCATATCCAGCTCTCTTCTACTAGAGTAGGGGAAACCACAGTGTAGGGCTGTGGTTGGGATGATAGGTAGAGCCAAAGGAGTCTTTCAGAATGACTGCAGAACAAACCCTGTAGAATTAACTTGGATTAACTGAAGGGCCACCATATCGCCCCAAGAATACAGTGCACCACAAATCAGAGCACTCTGTGATGATGAATGTTATGGGGACACATGAGAGACATTGCTTACTGATGGCCTAGGCCCTATTTGCCTCAAAGTCCCTACATTTCAATAGGGCTGTATTGTAGGGCAGAGCTGACTAATCACTTCAAAGGCATTTTATTACCAATTTATAAATTTAATAAAAAAACCCCACCTTATCTGGCCAAGAGACAGTGCCCTGGTGTACAGGTATACATTACTCAACACCCTGTCAATACCAAGCAGAGAAACATTTTAGGGCAGGTGTGGGGAACCTCTTTTGGGTTGGGGGCTGCTGATCCACAGAAAAATCAATCAGGGGCTGGAGGCTGTGGGGAGGTGGCAGAGCAGCTGGAACGCCATTGCGGGCTCCCCAATGCTGAGGGAGACCCTAAGCCTCAGGGGCCAGATCCAGCAACCCAGAGGCTACATCCGGCCCCTTAGAATCTCCATCCCTGTTTTAGGATATTCCTTTAAGGTTACTCTTATCACACAGGATGCTTGTTGGTGGGAAAGGTGCTACAGTTCTGGCTTGTGCTTTTAGCTCTAATACTATGCGTGAGAACAATAGTGTATTCGTTTTTACAGCTGGAGACAGAAAGTTAAAACTCATCGCTGCAGTTCCCAACCCCATGATTTAACATAACTGACTCTTGAGGCAAAACATTCATCCGAGGTCGCCAACAAGGCGGGCTGTTTAAAACAATCAGATCATCCTCTTTGCCCAGGGAATGAGGACACTGATCTTCAAATAATAAAAATATTCTGTTCCCTATCCTGCTTTCTTGTGTTTGTTGCTGCATTTACTCACTGGGTGACATCACATTTCCAATGTCCATTCTTACTTATAGCAGTTGGTCTTGGGTGCAATTACTTGTTAAACACATAGACAAGGACTTGCGTAATGATGAAGATGGTTCCAAGGCTTAAAGAATACACGTGCTACCCTGGGTACAGGTTTACCAGGAAGCAAGATATGACATACTGAATTTCTACCTTGGAACTGGTTTCTCCCCATTTTTGTTGCCATGGGATGGGAATGTTTCCAGTGCTCGCCATTGTTCCTCAGCTCCACCAGAATGAGTGATAGCTGGAAATGACCTCTTCTACAGAACGTAGCTTCTCAGAAGGCTGAGAGCAGGAGGCGAGCTAAAACAGCACATTACTAAAGAGAATCAATATAGGGTCTCAGACCACTGCCAAAATAATATACAGTGAGAATCATCACCTCCACATTTACTCTTCCCCTTCTGCTTACCTTCAGTGGTGTTTTCTTCCCCTCTTCCCTTCAGTTTATACCTCAGTGATTTATATATGCATGACATATGAGCTTGAAACATTGCGATGGACATTAATACAATAACAGGACTCAGGAGCTGCCCCGGGACCGGGTGGGATATGACTGCTCTGCTTCTTTGTTTTACCCCCATTAATTATCTGAAAAATAGGGGGAAGGGAGGAGGAAGACATCTGAAAAGGGATGAATTTCAGATCAAAAGAGGAATTGCAATGCAACGTCAATAGTGACATAGGTACATCTTCCTACACTTCTCCCAGCTCCTCAGTTTGTGAGTATCATCCAGCCCTTGGAAAGCCACATTCTCTGTGCTGGCTTCAGCAGGTAAACTATGAGGGCAAAGTAGAAACATGAGTTGAATGTCCTGATTAGAAAGAGACCATATAAGAATGTGCACTTTGTCCCTGATCAGCTAACCACGCTGAATTTCTGCTCAGGAGAGATCTGGAATCAGATTTAAAGGATGAACTCTTCTCAGACAAGGGTCCTTTACACCTCTTATTTTTTTTTATGTGTTGGTTTCAGTGTGCTTGGATATGACAGTAATAAGCTCTTTACAAATGCTGATACAATTGTTGGTGGATTAACAGTTTTAGGCAGTGTGTGTGTGTGGCCATCAGAGAGGCTTAAAAAACAGGAATGCAGATATTGTTAATCCATTTTCCAGGAGCAGGACTGGTGGATGTTTCAAATAGGAGCTGCTCCCTAAACATGTGGCCAGAGTTTCAGAAAGTTCCACAGAACGTTTTTTTTTTTTTTTTAAACACGCTCCTGACTCTTTCCTCTACCAATTACAGGCCTCTTGTTAAAAATTGTTAAAAATCTGCAGATTTTATCAATTTTTTTTACTCCTGCTTTGCACTTTTCTTTTTGACACCGAGTATTGTATTTATCAGTACAGAAATCGAACTAGGTTTGCAAAAATATTCTATTTGACAACCAGTTCTCGATCATTCCAATCAATTAGGATTATTAGTCATGATTGGATGAAGTAAAGGACCTGGGCTCAGGGTCTGCAAATGCCAACAGGACCCCAAAAAATTCTCTTGGCAGTCTGAGCTGTGAGCCCTTTCTATCTGATTACATTATTTTATTTTTCAAGTGTGGTTTGCCTCATAGATTTCTTGAGTGGGAAGGGATGACTTGAATTATTTTATAATGTTGACAAGTCCTCTAGTAACCTCTGGATTTCAGGAGGGGAAAGGGTTGACAGAGAAGAGTTGTCTGCTGTTTACCTAATGGCCAAATTACAATCCACTTCACCAGAACATGGTATGCTATTATTATTCCATATTTTTTGCCTGCTGATTATATTGCCAGCCTAATGCATGGCATAGATTTATTGCAGCATCACATTAAAATAGCTTATGTCAGTCACTGAAATGGTGCATAAGGAGAGATTAGTACCTACAGTCTCAAAGAACTTGAGGGCTGCATACGTTAGACTCAACATCGTGACTGCTCCTGGGTTCTAGAAGCAGATGGGCAAGTAATAGCTTGCAAAACACAGGCAGAATCTATTCATATAGCCCACTCCATCAAGCCGTTAGGCTGCCTTATTCGGTACTAGTTCAACTACACAGGTGGTCTTCCAAAGTAGCTCCAAGTAGAGTGCAATGCAGTAGTGATAAAGGCAAGAATGTCTGGGATGAGGACTGAATCAGCAAGAGACTACAATCTCTTAGTTTGATGGAAAACAAGTGGTATAAATTACCACATCACAAAATCAAGAGATGCCATGGTTCCTAAAGACTGATGGACTGCAAATATCTTTGGCAACAGGAAGAGCTACTCCACCAACAGACTGAACAGTCACAGTTCCACATCTTTCTTCTACTTGATTCTCCCAGCATCATCTCCAATTATATACCAACTAAGCTCTGGGCAGTTTGTCTTTATCTAAAACATCCATGTCCTTTATATGCCAGACCAGGTGAAAGTCTACAAGTGAAGACCATGTGCACCTCTTCACCTGTTCTGATATTGCTACCAGAGAAACTGCCAAATCATTCTGGAGCCAATCAATCTTGTCTATAAAGTAGATCGGAAACTCCCCTTACTCAGAAATGCTTGACTCTCTTACCAAGTGAAGATGGTGTGGATGCATCAGGATGCTCAATACAGAGAACAGTCCTTCTGGTCTGAACTTCACAAATGGTATAATGGATCGGAGAAAAATACTTGCCCCCTTGTCAAAAACACAATGAAGGAATGCAAATTCTTTCAGTGCTGCAATCAGTCAGTAAGCGCACTTACAAGCATACATGCAGTAACTACTGTACTCGGAACTGCATATATTACATGGATACATGGACAAGCTGTCCTTTATAACAGATTGTAACAGAATGTCATTCACTTTTTAAAAGCCAAATGGCTGTGGAAATTCATTTATGGTCCCAACATCTGTATTCTTATATAATAGAATCAACTTCTCTGCTTCTATTCATGTAAATAACCTTTCAAAAACAACCAACAACCCCAAAACAAACAAACAAACAAACAACTCACGCCACAGCTCCAAAACCCCAGGGTGTGCATAGGACTGTGAAGATGCCTCTGACTTAGCACTGAAAGGCTACGTCGACACTGCAGGCTTCTTGCGCAAGAAGCTTTTTGCACAAGAGTTTTTGAGCAAAAACTTGCACAAAAGCACATCCACACCTCAAAGTGCATCGCAAAAGTGATATGCTTTTGTGCAAGAGAGCATCCACACTGCATGGATGCTCTTTCACAAGAAAGCTCTGATGGCCATTCACAGAATGGCCATCAGAGCACCTGTGCTTTTTCCCTCTGGAGTGTCCACACTTGCCTTTTTGCACAATAGCTGTAGCGCAAAAGGGAGTTATGCCTTGTAGAAGGAGGTTTACCTACACCGGCAAAAGCCCTGTGTTCTGCCGTTTTACTGCTGATTTACTTGCAAAAAGCACATTTGAGGTGTGGACGCTCCACAGGTTTTTGCACAAAATGGCCATTTTTGCACAAAAATCTTGCAGTGTAGATGTAGCCTAAATGTATTTTCTCCTGGTCCTAATAGTTTCATTACATATTCAATTAGTTTTCACATCCTCATGAGTCTAAGACCAATATGCTAAGATCAGAATCTAATCTTCTGATTTTGATCAACTTTCAGTCTAATCATGTTTCTTTTCTTTGAGACTCATCTTCATAGGTGTTACCTGATGTTACAATTTACAATCCCACTAGAATCTGACATTTTCATAATTGTTTTTTTCAAAGCAAGCACAGTTATTTTTTTAAATGACAATTTATGCTTTTGCATGACTAGATCTATTTCACCTGTTCTTACTTCTTTTCTAAGTGAGGAGAAAGAATACATGCACTTTATTAGCCCCTTATTCAGTTTTACTAAGTGTTAGCTTGCTTATTTGTTCAACAAATATAGGGGCCTCATTTACCTTTTACAGAAACAAAAACTGAAATTATTGATTACCTGTTTCCTCCAGGACACATTGTTAAACTGCTTCACATCCAAACCAGAGAAACTACACAAAGAAGAAAATCCCCCTGAAAATGTAAAAAGGTCAATGGTGCATTTGATGACATATGTGCTTATGAAGCCACATAATTCATCATTTGTTACTACGGAACTTGTTCCTGGGGGGATCAGCATTTGCCAATAAATATACCATATGGTGGATTCTGTATGGAGATTTTTTTTAAGTTACCTTCCTAAATCGTTAAGGATTTCCCATGACAACTATGACTAAAATAGGCCAAGCCCACCAGGGTTTCCTAGAACAGTAATGCATATGGATTAGAGGATGAAGTCATGTCTCACTCATACACCCATTTTTCAGTGAGCCATTTACAATTAAAATACTTTGCTTTTTATTTGTCTTTCAGGAAGAGCCATTATTCCTACTTTTAGATGTCAGATTCAAAAGTTGAAAACTCCTTTTAAAACACACAGGAAAATGAATCAGCAATTGAATTGTAATTAGTGACCATGACAGCTTGGATTTCTGGCCTAGATCTGTGAAAAGCTTTAAAAGGGGCAGCTACAATAATCTGACTTTTCTCCCTGTCAAGCAGTCAAAGGCACCATTTTATGTACTTTCTAAACCAATTTGACAGGTTGTGTAAAAAGCTGCTTCAATTATTGATGCTAGACTCTTATAGGAAATGTTCATGATTTGTACTTTCATTCCATCAAGGTTCTTTGCCTTAGCAACAGCGCTTGAAAGTGAAGAGAGAGAGAATGGGCTTTCCATGTACTTCACTTATACTGTGACAAGAAGTTCTGTATTACAGATAGAAGTATTATTTCACTCAAGCTCTGTAATGGAGTATGCCAGTCAGTCAAGAAAATTGACTTACAGATGACAAGGAAAGCATCATTCTGCTTCTCAGAATCCTTCCTCTGCAGTTTTATTTGGAGACACTTTTTTTTTTTTCACTTCCCGTCGTGCACTGTTAAATGGTGTTGCTCTGCACTATAAAAATCTGTGCTGGGTAAGGTACAAATCTCTAAGTAAAGGAAAATACAATAAGAGAGTAAAATGCAGTTAAATGGAATGATTGCATATTTTATACCTTCAAAAGCATTCATTCTTCGAGATGCATTTTGTTCTCAAAATTCAGAACTTTGCACTGGTGTTGGAATTTCTTAAATCAAAACATATTGATGTTGGCAGGAGAGTTCCCAACTTGCCTAATTCTAAGAGGCTAAATGTATTTATTAGCCAAAAAAAAAAATCTAATTTCTTTTCTTTATTTGCTATGTACAATTGAATTAGGGGGAAACACAGAGAAGGGGGAACACAGCAATCTAACAAGAAAGGAAAGTTTATTGATCTTGGAGTTTGTTTGTTTGTATAACCTAATTCTTTACAACTAAAACTTTTTAAGATCTCCCCTTTAATAATGACAAAAAGCACTGAGATAATACTATTGGCAAGGGGAAAGCCATGACTGGAGAACAAATGATTCATACACCCACAGTGTGAGATGCCATAGTCAATATGGTGGATGGACTAAAAACTAAGGTCAGGGTTACATATGAAGCCTTTTGGTAATAAATTAGAGTGAATATCTCATATTACAATGGTTTTTCCCTCACTCTGAGGAAGGACCACTAGCCACTCGCTAACTATTTTTTTCTTCCTAGTATATATTTTAAAGAACACATTTTATTTCTAAGTCATTAATAGCCATGATAACATTTTAACTTTTCATTTAATTAAAATAGGACTATTGTGAACGTAATCCATTCCTAACCCTTTAAGAAATATATGATTTTTAATGTGGTTTGGAGTACAATATACACTTAAGGTTCGGCACTAACGGCTACTCTGAGAAATGATGTAAAAATTGGCATTGAATGGGATTGGAGCTAAATCTGGCTGTTTGAGAGGCCCAACCCAGCAATGAGTTTGCAAAAAAGCCAAGTCTTATCTCTAGAGGGATTTAGGAAAAGAGCAAATAGGCCATCAAGAGTCCCCTAGCTTATGTCATTGCCACTAATGTGAGCAGAGTGCATGGAGGCAATATCCTGTGATGCAGGTGTAGGACAGCAGTGTGACTTGCTAGTCTAGAAGCATGCACATTTAGAACATTGGAATAAGACTGTGTCCATGTACCCGACACTTCATATTTAAGGACAGTATTATCAGATAAGTAGCTGTGTCATAAGAGACCTAATAAAATGCTGATTCAGTCTGTCACTGTATACCAACATTTCTTGAAACAGTAAAACATTAATATATGTGCTAACTTCTATGCATTCAAATGTTTATTTCACATTTAGTCAAGAAAATATTTTCAATTTTACCAACATGAGTTTTCAAATTATACACTGTATTTCCGACAGTTAAATTGACATGTATATTTTTGTTTCCCTGTGCTAATGCACAAGTTATAAGATCCATGCAAACATACTTTTATATTGTTGTATAACATGAACATATTTCTAGTTCCTCTTACAAGTAAGAAATTGAAATTCAATAGCATTATAAAAAGGTTGCGAATGTGAGCTGGTCTCTCTTTATTACATCCTACTATTCATTAAAATCTAGTTGAAGTATATTAATCCTAAACAACAAGGAAATAAAGATTTTACTTCAGCAGTTTCTCTGTGTTTCTTTGTCGAGGCCTTAATACATAACATACGGTCTGGTAAGTGCCATATTTGGATTCAGTATACTCTAGTTGTCTTAAAAAGTCTTGTTACCAATGTTTAACAAAAATGCCTCTAATACCATTTTTGAAACTGTGACTAGGGAAGAAGGAAGACCAAGGTATTAATTGCGTGGGGAGCACAGATGAATTGTCTGTTGCGGGTGAAGGGTGAAAATTTAATTATTTTGCAGGAGGGCACAGTTTTCCTCTTAAAGGACAATAATATGACAGACCAAAAATCAAAATCCATGGAACTCACAACAACTTACCTCCTTTTGTTTTTTTCTTGGCTGCCAGTCTTTGCTGACAGAAATGAATAGTTAGTCATCAAATGTCAAACATTGGTTAAGTGTATCATATATTTTTACTTTCTAACTCCAAGGGTGAGTTTAGTGGCTTCCTCATATAATAAACCATACATAAAGACATCCATATGCCATATATGCTGTGATGTACACGTTATACTTTCTAGGATGCCACATTTCTTATGGGGCCTGGCTATGGTTTGGGGTTTTTTGGTCAATGGCAGTGCTTTGGCAGTGCTTTTACTAATATGCTCCTATATTTAACTGAGCAAGCAAATGTAAAGAAAGCCATGTCTCCAAGGTGAGATTATACTACCAGTGAGTGTCAGCAAGGAGGCATGTGTGTATACAAATGTCAAACTGTCTGCTATATCCCTACTGCCAGTATACCTAGAGCCAGAACTGGACTCTCATAAGGTACATGTACACAGCAGCGTTATTTTGGAATAACTGATGTTATTTCGAAATAACAAAATGTGTGTCTACATAGCAAGCCATTATTTAGACATAATGTCAAGCTGGAGGATTTCTTACTCGGACGCCTGTCACCCTCATTTTACAAGGAGTAAGGGAAGTCAAAGGGAAAGTGTTCCTTCCAATTAATGTGGCTGAAGTTGCATAGCTTAATTTGACCTTATCTCATAGTGTAGATGTACCCTCACAGAATTTCAACAGCAGCAGTAGAAGTTGTGACTGTGGTATACATAAGTAGGTAAATATACTATATTTTAACTTTTAAAGCAGGATTTGAATGCAGCTTTCCAGATGTGACTCACTATTAAGCCACTCATACCCCTTAATAATGATTTTTAGATGTCATTTATCCCAATGACAACAGTTAAGTTACATCAGTAATAAGGTCGCAATAGGCTGCTGGTTTATTGCTCTGTCAAAACAAGTGATGTTGCATAGCTATTCTGTGTGGTGATGTTGCATAGCTATTCCGTGTGGTGTCCCTGGCCTCTGAATGCTAAGCTTCTGGAGTTTGCTCAGTGCATGTCTACACTGACTTCTTAAATCATTTTCTAACATATTAGCTAACATGATTAGAAGACAGGCCAGGAATATTTGCCCCAATGTTCTTTTTAACAATACAATATTCACTCATTCATTAACATTTATTAAAACAATTAAAAATCCAGTGTAGACCAGTCTTTATGGTAACAACTAGCAAAAGGGTGTATAGAAATGAGCACTAGTACACTTATCTAATCCTGTCCACTGCTAAACCCTAATCCAACAAATCACGTAAATGCACGCGTATCTTTGAATGAAGGGGGCTTCAAACACATGCTTAAGCATTCTGCTGAGTAGGATGGGACTGCATATGCGATGTAAGTGACTTGCTGAATTAAGACCTATCTTCTCAAAGATGGGTTCTCATTGCACCCAGGAATTCTCTCTGTTGCCAGGTCTCTTGCAAATGCACACTGATAAAATGGACAATTATTATACATTTCTAATTACATATTTCTAATAGTATCTAATATGTGGGCCTCTTAGAAATGGGACCATCCATGTGCTGTCTCTGTCTCAAAGTGTGAGGTCATCAGCCTGTAATCTCTTTGAGCTTTTCTTGCCACTTTATTCTTAAAGCTCTTCTTTCAGTTCTGAAATGTTACAAACTCTGTCTCCCTCTGCTGGTCAATTGTGCCATATTGCAGAAAGCTTCTCAGTATAGCTGCAGTCTGTCTATAGCTCCTTTTCTACATCCAGGATGCAATTATCTTTTTCTTGAATGCTCAAGGATCTGAAAACCCTTCTTTACAAGCCACGTCACATAAGTCAAACCCCTGCAGTGCTCACTTTGTTGACATGCTGCTGAAATAGGCTTCTTTAATGCTCAAGATTGGGCATTATATTAAAAGTTATGCTCTACAATAATGGTGCAAACTGCATACACTGAAAGCACCTGGAATACAGAAAATTAATTCTCTAAAGGGCAGATGCTATATTGATCAGCATACCATTCACTTATAAGTACCAAGATTTAAAATCTCTGTCAATACTGTTTTGTCCTTTTTCATATTGTTTGGATTGAAAAATCTTTCTTAAGTCCTGTGACTTGAAGCCCTAGATATATCATTAAGAAAACTCTGGTTCCCATAATCTGGGAGAGGATAGTGATTTGAAACACTCATATTCCTTCTTGTGTATGATCAGATATGGAGGTCTCCAAATCCTGCAGAATGCTAGATAATGGGCACACAATTCAGTTTGCAAGTGCCATGTATATTCCACCATAAAGATGGTTCCAATTTCTTTTTCAGTGTGGGGAGTGGGTGAAGGAGAAGGAAACTGGTAGCCAGGGAGTAGGCCACAGACTCCAGAACTACAAAAAGCCAACCACATCCTACTTTTATAACGTTATAGCTAGCACTTTCTCCCTAGAATAATGTGAGTTACTTTGACTATAATTCTGATCTTTAAAGTACAGCTAGTAACAATGTTGGATTCTCTCATATCTGTGGCAGCACAAAGCTAGTTTGTATCCTGTAGCTGAAAGCATCTTAAATGTGTGTTAAAATTCATGGCACTCTGAAAACACCATGCTGGGATCCACTAATCATTGTTCAGAGCATGATTGGAGCCATCATACTTCTGGAATGTGAACATACTCATCTTCCCCTTCTAGTCAGTCTGTGTTGTAAGCTCAGAACATATCCATCCACTTCCTGCATTTTGCTTTTCAGCCTGCAAGATGGCAATCAATCCCCATCGCAAAGCTTGGAAATATGCCTCTCTGGGAGAAATATGAAGTTGCTGTCATGCAGTACCTTAGGAAGCAGCCATAGAGATTCTCCGGCAGATTTACATTTATTTTACTTTAATCAATCCCACATTCCCTTCTCCTTTGTCTGTGTCACATACTAACTGCTTCTTATTTTAAAGACTGCTCTGAGTAGATAGCACTTACATTAAGTACAGTCAGTTTCTGGAATTCAAGTTTCTGTCAAAATCTTTCCTCCATTAATGTTACAAGCTGGAACTGGAGAAATGATACTTCCCTAGAGATGCCCCTATATTATTTTCCCTATGGTGTAAGAAAATTTTTTACCAAGGGAAATTAGGAATCTTAGAAAACAAAAGAGTGATTTTTTTTTTGGTAGTGTGAGAATGGAATTTTAAAAGAGCAAACACAGGATTAATTGGAGAACATAAGTGTTTTATCCCCATCTATATGTTTTACCTAATCAATGTTTGTATCATAAGGTAATGTGGGTGTTTTATGGTTGTTGATTCTATCCCCTCCCTTTGGTTTGGTCATTTGTAAAATACCTGTGTAGCTCCACAGATTGGTGCTGTTTTGCGGAGCACTAGTTACCAGGGTTCCTGGGGCTGCTGCGAGGCATGAGGAAATGGTGAGCACACCTTTCTGTCTTGTTCTCTGATAGGATACAAAAAATAGTCTTACTTGTGGCTGCTGTGCTCCCACATGGCCAGGCCAATGACCAGCTGTAACTCCTCCTTCTGTTGGGTCTATCACTGGACTAGGTTTGTACCTGCAAAATCCAGGACTGCAGGGCTCTTCAGTCAGCATTTACTATGGCTCTCACTGCCATGAACTGCACTGCAGGGAACTCAGGGCTCAAACTCTGCCATCATATTGCATTAATAAAGAGTGCAGGGAATGCAGGCTAAGTTGAACAAATGGAACTTTGTTGAACCTTGTGGGTTGCTCTGTCCATGAGGTGAGTTGCTTCCAAACAACCTCCCCACAGTCCTTGTTTTCCTGACAATAATGGTCCTTCCAGAAAACATGGGCCCTCTGACTCATGATATAATGGAAACCTGAGCCACCTCGTCACCCTTAAAGTTGATCTTGCCAGGTCATGATTGTGGCCTAGTGTTGGAGTAGTGTGTATAGGTGGAAAATTCCTTCACCGAAAACCCTTACATTGTCCTTGTTCCGTGGAGGTTTGATGGTCAAGGTTATGTTTAGATCTGCACTTCAAACTCCTCCTAAATGAGATTCTGGTGGTTGAATTAAGCACCCAAACACACTCATCTTACCAGCCAACTGAATTTCCTAACATATTTACTTAGGCAAATATTTACCAATGTTGGCTTTGGAAACATGTAGAAAGTAGGATTTTTTTATTAAAAAAAATGTCCTAGCAGTGTTATACTTTCACAATATACACTTAGCGAACACCCACCCCTGCACACCTCTACCGCCTCATCACACATTGTCTGCAAGCACAGAGACTTAGTTCCAACCTTGTAGACTATTTGCATAGCTATTCCGTGTGGTGTCCCTGGCCTCTGAATTATTTTGGTAATTTATTTCAAAATACTTTTCAACAAGTATGCCTATAATAAAATAGACAACAACAAAAGAAATCAGGATTTTTTTTTTGACAAATAGGTTCCTTATTAGCTTCAGGGGGTAGCTGAGTTAGTCTGTAACTGGAAAAACTTAACACACAACAAATAGTCTTGTGGCACCTTACATATTAACAAAACATGCAGATGGTATCATGAGCTTTCATGGGCACAAGCCACTTCTTCAGATGAATGGAGTTATTAAAGGTCCAGTTTCTAAATAAATAGGGGATGGGGGGAGAGAAGGAAAAAGAGGGGGAAGAAATAGTCAGTTAGAGTGTCCATGCTACATGAAGCTGATAGAGAAGGTGCTAATTGTTCTTAAGTACCCATTGTTTGGTTTTTTTATGTCATTAGGAGGTGGAATGTAGAGGGCCATCCAGCCAATATCTTTATTCATACTATCACAGAGGGCCCTGCACCTACACTCGGCCACCCCGTCCCATCCCCACCTGACCCTGCACCTCTATCACTCAGCCATCCGTGCCTTCATGTGACCCTGCACATGCACTCAGCCTCTCTCCCACTTGTCCCTACACACATTGCCTGCCTCACATGTCCCTGCATCCCCACTCCCCCACCACTCTTGGTTCCCCATGTGTCCCAGCACCTCCTCCCCAATTCCGATGTGCCCCTGCGCTCTCCCCCTGTTCTCATGGGTCCCGGCACCCCCACTCTGACTGAGCCCTTCCCCAACTTGCTCCCCCTAATAGTGATTCTCAGCCTTAGTCTGTGCGCCCCATTGATCCCCAAGTGTACCACATGGTCCATCCCCCATATTCCCCTCCTCCTGACCCAGCCTCATAGGCAGGTTGCTGTGAAGAATGCAGCCTTTTTTCTTCCCTATCTGCAGCTGGAGCTGCTTCTACCCAGAAAAGCTGCTTTCTGCTCTGGTGCCACAACAGCCCCTGGTGGCCAAAAGGCATAGTCCTAGAGCCTCTTTGACAGAATGGATTGCCTGTGGAGGAAAAAAATCTTCGAGAGACATGAATTCTGCATGTGCACAGTGGCACAGAAGTCCTCTGGGAATAATATTTGTATATTTGAGAAAGTGATATGAAAGAAGCATTATGTAGGATGGGATTGGCCAAGGTTCATGTTGATAGTTTTTGCTCTTCACTCAACTTATCTTTGCAGCCTTAACTTCATTTTTTCATGTGAGACAGAGGACTTTAGTTAGACCCATGCACTGCACATGTGAAAATATTATACGATTTTTATGCACAATTGTGTAATTAATTTTGCTATTCTGCATGTTTCAAAATACATTTTTTAAAAATATACCATAATTTAGTCATAGCTCTTTTACTATAGCTATAACTTAAAACAGGTGCTGGTCACGTTTGATGAGCAGCTAGAAGAGTCTTCCTATATCTCATTCAAAACTGAGGACAGAAAATGCACCATAAAGCAGAGAACTTATTCATACTATATTTTGTCATTGGGAAATTGTTGAATGATAGAAATTTAAGCCTTGTAGTAAAATATCTTTTATAGTATTAATTCAGTGACTATACTGTAGATCAGTGTTTCTCAAACTGTGCTCCGCAGAGCCCCAGGGCTCCGCGAGACATCTCCAGGGGCTCTGCGAGGTTGACAAACTGGAAACATCAATAGGTACAACACATACAATCAGTGGACCGCTGGGGCTCCGCATAAATTTTTACGCATGTGAAGGACTCCGGAGCCCCAAAAGTTTGAGAACCGCTGCTGTAGATGATTCTGTTTGTCAAATTTCAGTCAAATAATTTTTAAAAGGTTAAGAAACACTGCCAGTTTGTAAGGGTAGTAGCATCTGAGTCTTAATCCACAATCAACACACAAATACTCCATCAGCACTAATTTATTTACTAACACATTAATTTACATTCAGCACATAATGTGCTGACAATTTCAATTAATTTTTAACTCTGCTGCTTTGCTGTATTCTGAAATTACTTTGCTTGAAAGGTATGAAGCATGCTCTGAAACATCTTTTAATAAGCACATTTCAAGCCAGTTACTAGTGTCACAGATAAATGGATGCTGGAATATTTTTATTGTTATGCTGCCATTCATATTTTGTTGTACCATTGATCTTATGTCAGACTGATGGTACAGAAAAGTTTTTGACTGGCAGCTCTTCAGTGGAACAAATGTTAAATTTAAACCGATACTTTCTTTGCCTTTCTAACTTGTCTTCCACAGTTCTTTGAATTAGGCCGTCACAAACTGATTGTGCTGGATCTTGTGTGTTTCATTTATTTGTAACCTACTCAAACAACATTTTTTTTAGAGTACAAAGACAAATAAATGTTATTACCAATGCTTTGCTGATGTTCACGAGAGAAGAGACACACTCATAACACTATCACCCCACATCTACCCTACCAGTCCTCACCTCCCCGAATCCCTCAAAACATCTGTAGCAAACAAAGTAGCTAACCAACATTTCTAGCAGTGTTTTTAATATCTGAAAGACAGGAGAGCCAGAATTTACATGACTTCACGACTGCTATTGGATTTTATATGTCAACACTAGGGCTATGTCTACATTTAAAACTGGGGTATGATTCTCAGCCCACATAGACATACCTATGCCAGTTCTGCTTAAGCTAGAACACTGAAAATAGCAGTATAGGCAGGGTAGCTTAGGCAGTACCTTGGCTTAGCTGCTATACCCCAAGGTCCAGGTAAGTATGCACTTACTCAGAGGGACTAGTCCAAGCCACTGCCAATGCTGCCCCAGACTGGCTTGCTAGGGATATTTCAGGGAGCTGTGCAGCTTTACAAACCTCAGGCAGAAGGGAATGGGGGCAAGAATCCTGCCAGCAGACAGGTGATAGCTAGGGGTTTGATTGGGCATACCTGGAATAAACCACTGAGTGAGGCAGGGTGGGTGGGAGGTAACAGTTACACTGAAGGTGTGTGACACAAATATGCTGGGAATCACACCCCCAGCTCCAACGTAGACAGTCTCAGAAACTCTGGTGATAGGATGCAGTATAAAAAGAAAAGGTTACTCACCTTGTATAATAATTGTGATTCTTCGAGATGTGTCCCCTACGGGTGCTTTACTTCAGTACACATGCACTTCTTGAACCCTTGATTGCAGATTTTTTCATTTGCAGGGGGGAGCTGAGAGCATCCGCAGCCGTGTGTGTGTGTGTGTGTGTGGAGCGCGCTCCATTTTCCCTGAAGGAGCAGGCCTGAAGGCAGCCAGCCTGCAGCGCTGTCCACAGTGCACCATGCCAGCCCCCAGGCAGTCCTTAGCACTCCCAGAGCATGGCACGCTTCCCCCCGCCCCAAACCTTAGAGCTGTACAGTGCAGCACGCCAGCAGCTATTTAAAGGGTATGGGGCTCTGGCTGCTGCTGCTATCACCACGCCCTGAGGCAACTGTCCCCTCTACACCTCCTCCCCAATTGGTGGGCCTGATAAGCAGTGTCTGTTCAGCCTGTGCATGCACTCTATACAGCCTGGTGCCATCCTCTGAGCATACAGCTGCAGGGGCAAACTATCCTCAGTTCCTTCTCTAACTGAACATCCACCAAGCACAGTCCAAAGCAGAGGGGAAAGAGGATGAGTAGCAGAGCACCCACAAGGATACATCTCAAAGAACCACACTTACCATGTAAGGTGAGTAACCTTTTCTTCTTGTTTATGTAGGGTCCCTGTGGGTGTTCCACTTCAGATGACTCCCAAGCAGTATCCTCCCAGGCACGCTGGAGCTTCGGAATAAGTCCAATACTGAAGAGACAGTACAGTAGAACCAAGGGCTGCATCAGATCTGGTTACGTGGACCAAGACATAGTGGTATGTACTAAGGTATGTACTGAGGTCATGTAGCAGCTGTACATATCTCAGAAACTGGAATGTTTATGAATACAGCTGTGAAAATTGCCCAAGGCCTGGTAGAGCTGTATTCCTTTGGGGTGTGCAAAGCACCAACAGCATCACCACAAACACTAATATACCTAGAGCACCATCATGACATACTCTGTGAAAAGATAGTGGACTCGTCTTCAAAAGGAGACAAAGTCGCTAGGCGATTTCCAAAATTGCTTGGTCCTATCACATAAAAGGCAAGCCTGTCCTTCATCTAACATATGAAGAGAAGTTTCCTGCTGAGATTTATGTGGTTTAGGAAATAATACCAGTAGATCAATAGACTAGCTAAGATTGAAAGCTGATCAAACCTTAGGTAAGATGTTTGTGAACAGTAACAGAGAGATCCTGATTTTGAAACATATCATAAATTTGTCATCTACCATCAAATCTCCACTTTCTCCAACCTTGCAGATTGCCAGAGTATCTACTTAGCAAGGCTATCTCTGGAGATATCTGAAGCCAGGAGCATGTCCATAGGTTCAAATGGAGGTCCCATAAGTTATTTAAGTACTAGGTTAAAATTCCAGGCTGCAGAATGATCCTTATCCTGGGAGTAAAGATTCTTCAGACCCTTAATAAATCTTGGATACAGTGTGCACTAAAAACCCTCACTAATAGAGAATGAAAAACTGATATTGCAGTGAGATAAACATCAACAGAACAACTGATAAACCTGACTTTTAAAAATGCAGCAGATAATTCAAGATGGCTGAAAGCAGAGACGATTCAGGCACAAGGTGGTGACCATGACATCAATGGTTGAACCTCTTTTGTTTCTGAAGGTAAGTAATTTGAATTGATTCCATTCTGCTGTTTTGTAATATTTGCAATCCTGTCAAACAAATGGATTCTAATCCCATGACCCATCTAGGAGCCATACTTGAAGGTGAAGGACCCTACCTTGGGGTGAAGCATGCACTGGGAGAGGTGAGATGAGACGAGAAATAGTTTGAGGACCAGTTGGACACACAGATGAAATAGGTAAGGGTACCAAGCTTGCCTTGGCCATGTTGGTGCCATGAAGATTGTCCTGGCCTTTTCTTGCCTGATCTTGTTCATCATTCTTAAATTAGTAGTGTTTGAGGGAATGCATATCAGGCCCTTGGTCCAAGGAAGGAGAAAATTTCCCAAAGAGAGACAACTTAGGCCTTCTCTTGAGCAGAAGGGGCACTTTGTGTGTCTGGATGTAGTGAATGAATAAGTCCTCCTGTGGAAGGCCCACCCCCTACCTCTGGAATATCCCATGAAAAATCTGAGAGTTTAACTTTGATTTGTAGTCCTAGAGAAGTGCCTGCTAGGTTATAGCCTCTGAAATTCTGGATTCCAGGAAGATAAATGGCTGAGATCTGAATCTGAAGGACTAAACACCAGTTTTACTATATTTTTGATGCACATGGAAGGGGATCTTGCTCCTCCCTGTTTGTTGATTTAGAACATACATTGCCCATCATGATTCTGATTGAGCTGACTTAGATGAGGTGTATGAACAGGCACTATTGACAACCTTGAGATCCAACAAGTTGGTCTGCCATGAGTTGTGTGTTGAGATGTGTTCTCCACCTTAACAATGATGTGTGCAATGCCAGTTATTACAAGTGAGTGGATGAAAGGAATGCTCTCCTAATCAGTGTGCTGATCTTTTCATCAATCCAGGGAGTTCTTCACCTACAGGGGAACCGTTACCTGTTTGTCCAGATTGTCCCTAGTTAAACAGCCAGTCCTGAAAGCAGTGGAGGAGTGATCATGCATGCTCAGTCACCAAGGTGCAAATGGGCTTATAACCCAGAAGCAGCAAACCGTTCTCTATTGTTGTATGGGGGCTTCTTTGAATTGTCCCAATCAGATTTGAAAGAGTTATGAGTCTGTCTGCAAAAAGGAAAGCCCTGACTGCAAATAAATCCAAATACGCCCCAATTAATTGTGTTTGTTCTACGCCGACTAACTTGGATTTCTTTATATTTTGTTGACTTGTTGATGTCCAACTAAACACAGCAATGCATGGCATCACTGGAACCTCAAGTCAATCCCAACTCTTCGGCTGCCAAGGATGTAGCACACTGATCTTCTGTCCACTTACTGAAATGCCAACCCTTCAGGAATTCCAGAGAATCATTGAAAATGAATGTCTTTCCATCCAACAAGACTTCACCACCACCTGCAATTCCCTAAGCCCTTTTGGACCCATGCATTTAACCGTGATGAAGGTTGAAAACTCAACAGAAACTCAAGTCACAAACAAACACAGAAGGGGCTTCAATGTCCCACAAAGATCTTGGGGAATCCTAAACCATAAAAGGAATGATATAGATGGGCAAGAGAGGATTTTACCCGCACAGATTTCCTTATCTCTTCCACACTTTAGGGACACCCACCCTTTCCAAATTCTTAGGGTTCAGGGCATAATTTCCTGTGAGTCTGCAGGGTCTTTTGTCACTGAATGACCCTTACACAGCAATATTCGTATTCTCTATTTATTGACAATTACAAGCAAGCAGAATATCCATGCTAAGCATGCAGTGCTATGCTCACCAATCCTGATCAAGGCAGGCATACTTCCCATTGGCCAGGCAAGGTCAGCCTCTCTGGATCCTAGTTGCTGCATGTCACGGTTGTACGGAGGAGTTCTTCTGGCAGCTCTGGTCTTAGGCTGTGTCTTGGAGATGAGTTCTTCCAGGTCTTTCCTCCTTCTTCCTCTTGCCGTTCTTTTCTTCCTTTCCTCTTTCTGTACTGGTCTTCTTCTTGGACCCCAATTTATATAGTGAAACTTGAGCCCTGCTTAGCTATACCTTAACCTATTATTTTAGTATAATTTTACTAACCAATATAACATATTGTAACAGAATTACATAATTATACCCCACCACCTTATTTGATTTTCACCTAGCGAAATTAATTACACAGCAGAGAGAAACAATTACAAACCAGACAGAGATCATACAGACAAACAGGAAAGTCAGGACCATAATCCTAGAATGAGGATTCCACAACTTCAACTATTGATAAACAGTTTCTTGCCAGACGAAATGCTGTTAAGCTAAGTTTTCTCTACCCATCTTGAGATCTATTTCTTTATCTGGTGCCACTGGGACAGGATTTCCTTCTAACAGCCTGGTATGACACTATTTTAATGCAATTTAGATATAATGTGAATATGTGACTTCAAGCTTTACAGCTAATGGTTGCTGCTCTTCAGTCTGGCTCCAGAGGAAGGCTTTAGGCCTTCCATTATGGTTACAGGCCTTCCAATATGGCTACAAAAAAACCATATTGTTACAAGGAGGATGGAGTTACTGAAAACCAGACCATCAGTTCCCTTCCTGTGTAGCCCTATTGTGATGGAATCCGGTAAATTGTTTCCTCCTTCTCTAACCCTTCTACCAGATAGGAAGACAGAAATGGCCTGAGAGATGTAGCGCTTGCATAGGATCAAAAGGATGGGCATACAGGAGTGGGACTGCTTACTTTGTGCAGGCTTACGGCTGACTCAGTGTACTGATTTCTGCCAAGTGAGGCACCATATGATAGCCCAGTTACTCCTACTTTGCCACACACAAGTGTATGTCCACACAGCAGCATTATTTCAGAATAACTGATGTTATTTCAAAATAAAGTGTGCGTCGATACAGCAAGCCGTTATTCTGAATTGATTTCGAGCTGGAGGACTTCTCGCTCTGACTCCTGTAACCCTCATTTCACAAGTAGTAAGGGAAATTGAAGGAAGAGTGTTCTATCTTCAACTTCCTAATGTGTAGACAGCACCAAAAGCCGAATTAAGCTATTTCGACTTCAGCTACGCAATTGACATAGCTGAAGTTAGGAACATGGAATAACGTATGAAGTGTATGAGGGAACCACCACCCCAGCTCTTCTCTACCATCCCCTGTGATCCAATTATCTCAGCCCCTTTAGAACAGTGATAGGCAACCAAGGCTAGTTAGTGAGCTGCACGATTGGCCCGCCTTCATCTCCATGGGCTGCAAAATTGAAATCGGGCATGTGCACTAATCATGACCCCAACAATAAGATTAAATAAATTGCACTTGATTTCTTTTTCTTTATCATGCCTTTTCAACACAAAGTGATCCATTATCAGGGGCAAATTACCAGCAAAAGTAACAAAGAAGCAGAGAGTGTGCATGGTTCTCACAATGTTGTATGCAATCCGCATGCACATCACATGTGCCCCTGCTTCCAATGTGTGTCACCTCTCATTTTGCCAGAGGTTACTTTACCCTCCCCGTCTATGTCCCACCATCACTCCACTCCTTTGCTCAAACCCCAACTGGGCCTCTTCCCTGCTCCCTCCCCTGAGTGTGTCCTATCCTTTCTCCTCTCCCCCTTCCGTCCCCATACTCTTCCGGAGCACCATGAATCAGCTGATTTGCACCCCTGCCTCCTATAGCTTGAATGCCACAAAACAGCTGAGAGGGAGAGAGAGAAATAGGTAAGTGTGGGTGCCACAGAGCATGATAGGCACAGGGGGAGGGGCAGAGGAGAGTACATGGGCTGCCCATAGAACCCTGAGGGGCTGCAGCTGCTCACCAGTGCTTTGGAATCATCTTCAGCCAGAACTACTCATAGGATCCCTTTAATCAGAAATCCTGAACAACTCAAATCCTAGACACGTGAAATTTAGCAAATCTTATGTGGTTTTGTAGTACATGGGTAATTTCAGTTTACCGTGTAATGCACCTGCTTTCTCTAAGATACAGAATGCAAAGATCTTTAGTGTGAATTGGAAGCTGACAGCCGGTGTCCTCTAAAGCCAGTGCCCAGAATACATAATTTACTTCTCCTAGTACTTGACAATATTTACACCGTACTTGCTAAAATCCTTCACCGAGGCTCAGCTTGTCTCCTGCTGCCACAATATGTTATAGATAGCTGCCATGGGCTTCACATGCATCAAATCAGTCAAGAGAGTGCTACACATTTTAATCACTTTTTGGATGCAGTGTCCCATGGGAATAAAACTGTCCTTCAGCCCTCTGTCCATCACATACTCATGCCAGGCATTCTACCTCTAGAATTTCAGACCTGTCATCTTTAAGTGCAGTTATGGTACAGTCATTGTTGAAGGGTAAACATTTTAAACATGCTTTATATTTAATTTTGTTTCAATTGATTGTCCATTTATCCTTCATAACCCATGTTTCATTTGTGTGCTTCTTGATGTTCACAAGACAGTTCACACATTTCACACTCTCACAACCACAAATCTGTCTCAAGAAATCCATGCAGATACAGAAACTTTGTTTACCCTTTTGCTCAGACATTATCTTTCAACACTCAGACAACTGGAGCACACACTTTACTCTTTGCGTTTTTATTTCTCATAGATAAATGGAGGATTGGAGGCCCAGTCAGAGGTATTGCTATTCCTGGCTTTCGATATTTTGGAGGTTTCATTGTTTTCTTAAAAACCGCATTTCAGGTCAGCTGGAGTGCTAACTTTGTTACTTCTATTTGAAAATAAAGTCATTGCCAAATGGAAAATAAGAACTGGGGATGCTGATACAAACTCCGAATTTTACTTCTAAATTTCACTTCTAAATGTGCTTGCTTTTTACATTTCAGTTTCTTATTTTTCTGATCCCTCCATCAGCTACCTTTTGTTTGACTCTCACTCCCTAACACTCTTACTCACGCTACATCGATGACATCTTCATCATATGGACCCACAGGAAGGAGACCCTTGAAGAATTTCACAGGGATTTCAATAACTTCCACTCCATCATCAACCTCAGCCTGGATCAGTCCACACAAGAAATCTACTTCCTTAACACTACAGTACAATTAAATGATGGACACATTTCCACCACCCTATACTGTAAACCTACTAACCGCTACACTTACCTTCATGCCTCCAGCTTCCATCCTAGACACTTTTCTCCATCTATTGCAGGGGGTAGCCAATCAGCGGCTCATGAAGAAAAAAATTGTGGCTCCTGACAGAACCAGGATGGAACCCGGAACCTGAGGCTGTGAGGTCAGCCTCTCTCACGGCCGGGCTGCTGTGAGCCGCATACGTGCTCATGGCCCCCAGTGCACTGCATCATATCCTGCACATGCAGGCCGGGTCACACACAGCATCCCAGCCTGCACGTGCTAGCAGCTGGCTGCTGAGCACAGGATGCGGCAGTAGCTCCAGGTGCGGCGGTGGCACCAGCAGCGGCTCTGGGACCTGGGCATAAGGTTAGTGGGGGAGGGGGATTGGGTTAGAGCAGGGAGGGGAGGTGTCTGGCTCTGGGGAAGGGGAGGGGAGGGCGATTGGGGGGGTGCGCACAGCGTGCCAGCTGCTCAGCGAGCCATCTGCTCAGCACATGTGCCCCAGCAGTGGTGGCAGCTTTGGGACCCAAGAATTAGGTTAGAATGGGGGGGGGAGGGGCTGCCTGGCTCTAGTCTGGGGGAGGGGAGAAGTGGGGAAGGGGTTGGGTTCGGAGGGGGCGGTACACATGGCATCCCAGCCAGCACGTCTCAAGGCTGGCTGCTCAGTGCACGTGCCCCAGTGCCTGGAGGGAGACGTGTGTGGCTGCAGTGGCGGCTCCGCCTCTGTGACCCGAGAATTAGGTTAGAGTGGGGGGTAGGGGTATTGGTATAGAGGGGGGCTGGTGCCTGGCTCTGGGGGGGATTGAGTTAGTAGTGTGTGTGTCTGGCTCTGGGGAAAGGGAGGGGGATTGGGTTAGGGTGCGTGTGCCTGGCTCTGGGGAAGGGAAAGGGGACTGGGTTAGAGAGGTGTGTGTGTGTGTGTGCCTGGCTCTGGGGAAGGGGAGGGGAATTGGGTTAGAGCAGGGGGGGTGCCTGGGGGAGGGGAGGGCAGGGGAAGAGCAGCCAGCGTGCTTCCTGAGACCCAGGATCCCCAGGTACTGGCCCCAGCTCTCTCTGTCCCCTCCTCCTGGTCAGACCTCTCCCCCCGGAGTACCCTGCCCCAGCACCCACAAACACCCTGCCCCAGCACCCTGTCCTCTGTCCCCATCAGCACAGTTGGGGCCAAATTAGTGAGGCTTGGGGGCTTTTGGAGCGGTTGTTTTTTTGCATCTCACTTATGTGGCCCCAACTGGGTCAATGACCTCGACTCAAAACAGGTTCCTCACCCCTCTCATAAATAAAGACAATGCTGAAACATTTTGTGTTTGACATATTTAATTTAAGAATGAATCCTGGCCAACTAGACCCCAATTGGGGCCAAGCCCCCATCTGGCCGCAGCATCATAACACTTCTGCACCCCCCCACACCTCAAACCTCAGCCTATCATACATTGGAACCCCCTGTCCTGAGCCTCTCACATCCCCAAACTCCTGCACCCCCACATCCCCAGTCTTCTGCCACAGCACTCCTGCACCATCCACACACTACAAATCTGTGTCCTGAGCCCATCATACTCCCAGCGTCCCTGCCCTGAGCCCCTCATGCATCCCAGCCCAAACTCCTGCACCCTCACAGCCACAAGCCCGCGGCTTGCTCAGCACCCCAACCCTCCACCTGAGCCCAACACTCTCCAGCCTGGAGCCCCCTCCCTGAGCCAGCATCCTCTTCTCTGCTTCCTCCTGCACCCAAATGCCCTCCTAGAGCTTGCACCTCTCACCCCTTCCCAGTGCTTTTTTTGTGAGCCAGAATAGTAGTGGAGACAGCGTGAAGAACCGGGACAAAGTTGTTGACAAACCGATTTCAGTGTTGCAGTTTGTCTGCCACCAGGAAACCTCCTATGGCTAATCATCTCTATATTTTATTATGCTGTTTGGAGTTTATTGTCGTAATAAGATCTGTCTCACCTAGTCCACATAGCACAATTCATGAAAAATAGGGGTGAAATGCCTCATTTAACCATTGCTTGTTATTCTGCTTTAGAACCATATACTGCAGAGAGTGCCAAATGGATGTTTTGATAATTTATAAGGAATCTAGAAGAGAATTGAACGAGAAACTAAAAACTCACTTTTTCCATGAGGTTGCTAAACACTAAGGATACGTCTAGACTACATGCCTCTGTCGACAGAGGTATGTAAAATAGGCTACCTGACATAGTCAACGAAGCAGGGATTTAAATATCCCTGGCTTCATTACAATAAAAATGGCTGCCGCGCTGTGCTGGCTCGTTTCACGAGGCATAAAGGAGCGGTCGACAAAGGCTTTCCTTGTCGACCAATCTGCGTCTTGACTCGCGCGCTGTGCCAACGATCAGCTGAGCCTGAAGACTATGTGGGGTAGCCTATTTTACATGCCCCTGTTGGCAGAGGCACGTAGTCTAGATGTACCCTCGGACTAAAAAAACCACTGTATACGATGCAGAGCAAAAGACTAAAACAACACCCTTCTCTGGGTCTCCCTGTATGTCTTGTATTACCAATGTTTGTCTTTCAAAGACCCAACTGACTCTGCACATTTGACTCTTTGCATGGAAGTGTAGGTGGTTGTTAACTGCACTGATACTTCATCATTCAATACTTATTTTAAAACCAAAAAGCCAGTATCAGAAAGAAAAAAAACCCAACCAACTCCTCCCCCCCCCTTCCAAAATAATGAAATGAGAAATATCTGGGCACCCTCAGAGGGCATATTGTTATTAACACTGTTTTTATTTCCTTCTTACAAAAAATAGAAATAACAGACAAAAACATACTTGACAAAAAAACCCAACAACAACAAAAAAACAATGCTATTGCCTTGGTCTCATTGAGGAGCTCAGCAGTCAGAGTCCTGGCTGAAGTTTTTACACGATATGTCACTGAGAAAGGGAAATACAGACACAGTACAGTATATCCATGCAATAGATGAAGTACAAAACATATTCAGGGGCCAGATGAACATTCTGGAGGTTGCCTGTGTCACTGCACATTCCAAACCATTACTTTTGCTCACCCATGCCTTTGAACAGAATCTCTTACAAACAAGTTACAGACACACATATAGCATAAAAACATTTTGTATATGGGCTATCTGCTACAAATTTAAGGCATCCTAACAGTCTTGTTTTGCTGGTGAGAATTACATCCCCTACTAGTGTTCTTAAAAGATTATTTCAGGCATTTCAAATTATGTCTGAAGGCAGATGAGACACCATGAGATGTGATTTACAGGAAGAATTCCTGCAGCTCTGGCTCTTCGATATTTTTTTGGCTGTAAGATTTCAGACTTTTCCTATTGATGTCATTATGCCTGTGGAAAAAGAGAAGATAATTATCTATGATCATACTCATGATATGGAGGGTTTTGGGCTTGTTTACCTGATTTTATTCAGAATGCAAGCTTTGTGTAGTGAATGCACCTTTCTCTACAGCAGGGGTGGGGAACTTTTTTTGGGTCAGGGGCCAATGACCCACAGAAAAATCAGACGGGCTGCACAAAAAAGTAAGAAGCCAAAAACAAAACAAAAAACAAAAAATCCTGCCCTCACTTACGTGGTCCCCAACTGTATAATCATCAAAGAACTCTAGGTGGCCAGATTCTGGTGTGTAGCTAAACTTCACAGAGCACAGGTCAATGGTGCATGACTGAAGAGGTGGCTTCAAGCTCACATTTGCACAACTCTATCCTGCTGCAGATCTGTGCAAGCCAGACAGCTGCTTTAATTTAGGCTAGAGTGGCCTCAAAGGGCTGAGTGCAGTCAGGGGTCAGCCTGGTGTAGGGGCATTGTAGCTATACTCTTTCTGTGGTTGGTTTCATTATCAGAGGGAACTTTATGAGACATGACTGCTTTCTTAAGAGCCGCCAGTGAAGATGATTGGAACAGGGTTTCAGGGACCAATTTTAAAAGCCTCTTTTCACTGCTTGAATGCTGCTGGCCAATTCCTCCTCATTGCCTGTGCCAGACATACCAACAGAAAAATAGGCTTTGAATAGACAAAACAAGAGACATCTTTTTGCGGCAGACGATTCTTCAACTTCTCTTAGCACCTACCAGTAGCACTGACCCCAACAGTCTGCAAAGCATTCCATATGTAACCAGTTTAAAGAGTGCATCACAAATGTGAATGAAGACATTTTGGGATGACTCACTACTGCTCTGTGCCACTTTTATGCCCAGGGTGCTCTCCTGGAATCTATTGCTATGTTGAATCCCTCAGCTTCTCTCATGTGAACAGCCATGCAGAGCCCAAAAGAAGCATAGGGCTGAAGCACTATCCATGCTGCAGCTCTGTGAGAGGGATGCAGCTTTGCTAGAGGAAGATGTCATCCAGAGGAAGACCACCAAACTAATGGCAAAACACTGTTCATTCCTACCTCTCCTCAGTGTGCCACACAATGCAGCATTTTCTGTGTTTTTATATTCCTTCATGTTGAGGGATGGGAGGAAGTGCTTTACTGTTTCCAGTTCCTGCCAGCCTGAGGGGAAGATCTGCATAACAAGTTTCTACCATTGGTGTCCTGGCTGGTGGTAGAGATGATTACCACTGTGCCATGAGACTAGTGCACTATGGGGGCACTTACCAGGCAGTCACTGATGACTGACCATAACTTATCTTCAGTCACTTTATGCTTAGGAAATATAACTAAATATAGTCAATTAGTGGTCGCTGGATTTCATGGTGGCAATGTCTATTTTTATTAAGCATTTGTAATTTTAAAAGGGTGGTCTATTTAATAACCAGGGACACTATGATGGTGGATTCCCTATAATGCACTAGTACAGCCAAACAAAGTACTTCTAATTGCTGATGGCTAGCAGCTAACACAGAGCTTCCTACTGATAAGCTGAACCAGTGCTCACTTTAATGCATTACAGATTTCAAATGAAAAACTGTGGGAAGTGAACAGTTCATTGGCATCTATGACACAAGTAATTGCAAACATTTGTTTGGACTTACAATAAATAAAAAGTGAACCAATCCTTTCAAAGAGGAAAAAAAATAACCCTCCACATTGAAATCTCTCCTCAGATATGCAGAGAAAGGGTGAATCTAATTTTATAACGGCCCTGGAAATTTTAATAATTTCTTCACCATCAAGCCGTGAGCAACTAGGAAAAGCAAACCACAAGCTAAACCCCTGACACAAAGGAGATTTTTATTTTTTCTTAAAGTTGGGGTTGGATGGGGATGTTAGTTGATTCCAAGTCTATCTCAAATAAATTATTCACCATTTGCTAAAAAAAATTACATAGGTATAGGTTAGAGTTAGAATGAGTTTGAGATGTCCAGACAGATAAGCCAGAGATTATAACTACAGCACTGTTTCTCAAAGTGGTCTGTAGATCCACTCTGAGAAACCGGCTAACTGGCTGTGCTGGTTTGTTTATTTCACAGCTCTGCAGCCACAGAGCCTCGCAGCTCCCATTGGCTCTGGTTCACTGTTTGCAGCCAAAGGGAGCTGCAAAAGGTTATAAAGGCAGAGGGAGCACCCTATCTGAAGGGTGGTTCTTTTTTGAGAAGCATCTGTGCAATGTTTCAATCAGAATTACAGTCTTCCAACTCATTCCAGAGGGGGAAAATCAGACTCTGTTCAGGAAAGACTGGTAATGGGACCAATGCTGATACTTTCCCCCCAACATATTAAGCTGCACAGGTTACCCGACACTAGGAGGTAGGGTTGCAGCTGAATGGGAGAATGACAGGAACAGTCTTGCCAACCTTGAATGTTCCAAAATCATGAGAACCACCCCCCCCCCCAAAAAAAAGTTTGACTTGAACATCACGAGAAACATTTTAATTAAAAAAACCCACACTTCTTTTTTGGTCTGGTTTCTGATTTCTGACTTGTAGGGATAATTGCCCCTTTTTCAAATTCAGGAAATTCTCCTGAAGTACTCAAAAATACACACCCCAACTGGGGGACCTCCTCTCTTTTACTCTTGGTGCACAGAGGACTCGTCTACAAAACCATCCCTTCCTGAAGCACTGATCTCCGCTCTCTCCTCTGTGCCCTCAACTCTACAGCCCCCTCTCTTCACACAGGCATCAATCCACACCTCATTCTTCCTTCTTCTGCTAGACACTTCCCCAACCAGCTCTCATGCCAGGATACTGTGCCCTGTTCATCTCTTTCTCCCCTTCACTGGATGCTGCCCCTTGTGAATAATCTGAGCGAACGCAGTCAAGTTGGCACTGGCTTCCTGAAGACTGGAGAGGAAGGGGGAGACATCCAGCCACTGAGCCATCCACCCACTCCATAGATCCTTTTTCTACATCACATACCACTGCCTTTGCCTCTCTCACCCCACTCAGTGCTAATTAAACACTCTCCGTAAACTGGTTCCCTGTTTCTCTCTCTGCTTGAGGGTCCAGGAAGTATGAACAGGATCTGATTCACTATGCAGGAAATAACAAGGAGAACAACAGCATCTGGTATGACTTGAATTGCAGTCCAACATCTTTAGCTCAAACAATGAAAAGTTCTGTGGCACCTTAGAGACTAACAGATTTATTAGGATATAAGCTTTTGTGGGTAAAACCCACTTTATCAAATAAATCTGTTAGTCTCTAAGGTGTCACAGGACTCCTCTGTTGTTTTTGCAGAAACAGACTAACGTGACCACCCTTTTGAGACATCTGCAGCTCAGTCTCACAGTAGAGGACTCTCAACAATTGCAACCCAATCTGCGCACAGCTACGGCCCAGAAGACATCCTCAGGGCCATATAGATAGTATATATTGTGTGGATGCATAGAAAACATATTGAGAATTGCATACGCAGCCCCACAATGGTGAATAGATTGAGAGCCACCAGTCTGAACTATAAAAATCAATGTGGGTATACGTGAGAACAATTCAGATGGTAAGGCACAGACATAGTTACCCCCAGCCTACATATAAAAAAAAAAAATCTCCTGAACTAAAAAACTGCTGAAGTCATTCAAATTCCTAAACTGTTAAAAGATTACTTTCAAGCTTTCCCTAAAATTGCTAGCACCAGGTCAAAATAACAGAATAGTTGAAGGAATATTTTCTTTTAAAACAAACATATATCTTATCAAATGCTGCATTTTGCTGCATTCATTTATGGCCATTGAGAGACTGTTCTGTCTGCATGACAATCTCATAACACAGTACATTTAAATAAGAAAGATTAAACAAATGGTCACAATCATGAGACTTTATTTTAACATATATTTCTTTTGAAGTGCAAGGCCGGGTGAAAAGAATAAGGAAGGGTGAACACTGTACTTTATGTTCAGATTATGACTGGAGGTTCACTTGACCTACTCATGAGAGGAAATTTAATTTCCATTCTCATCTGGTACTTGACTTTCATTCAACAGAGACCGAGTGCTATGCCAAATGGAACTAAATTGTGTGGTGGATTTATGACTATGACTACTTTTATGCATGCTCAGAGCTGAAGCCTCTAAGCTAATTCACCTGTGACATTAGCAGAAGTCCATCATAAAAGTGCGTGTTTTTTTCTTTTTTTAAGGAAATCAAATATTTGCCCTGGTTTTTTATCCCTGGCACCAATCACTTCATTTATCTCCGCTGTGAATTATTTTAACAAGCACATGCAATTAGGGGGAAAAAGCAACAATAATGAAGCCAAACAATTCACTCTGCATCAGCACATACCATGCATAGTTATATAGATGTTCTTCAATCAGCATGCTAGAGGAAAGATTGGTGTAGCTGGAGTAAGGCCCCTGGGGAAGTGCAATATATAAGTCAGTTGAAAACATGCAATGAGCTTATCACATGCATAGTTCATACAGACACATTTATAGTAATTGTGCAGCCAAAAGGTTACAGGATCATTTTAACAGTGAAAAATTTTAAAAAATTATTTTAAAACGTTATTAAGCTGTTACTTTTTTTGAAGCAGAGAAAGCCCATTGCTGTGATGTATTTCTGAGCAGCTGTGAAATAACATTTCCAGATGAATTTGGTGTCTGACAAAGATAACATGCAAATGTGACATCTTGACATTTAACAGGGTGACCTCTCAAGGTCCCTTCAGTCCTAGGATTCTATATAGAGCAAGTGTCAATACTGCAAGTAATGATTGATAGCATTAGAATTTCCTTCTCAACTGTTTAATCTTCCTAAGTGAGCAAAGTAAACTATTTATGATACCACTTACTGTCAGTTTGCAGTGTTGTAGCTGTCTTGATCCCAAAATATTAGAAGATGGGTGAGATAGTATCTTTTACTGGACCAACTTCTGTTGGTGAAAGAGAAGGCAAGCACGAAAGCTTGTCTTTTTCACCAAAAAAGCTGGTTCAGTAAAAGATATTGCCTCACCCATACGGTCTCTTTTTCTGCCAGAATATTTTTGAAGACAATTCTCTCTCTCAAATATCTAAATCCATCTTTTTGAAAAATTTCACTCTGATGGTATAAATTACTTCTGTATTTCAATGAGGGGGGATATGATAGAGGTGTATAAAATCATGAGTGGTATGGAGAGGGCCGATAAAGAAAAGTTATTTATTAGTTCCCTAAATAGAAGAACTAGAGGACACCAAATGAAATTAATGGGTAGCAGGTTTAAAACTAATAAAAGAAAGTTCTTCTTCACACAGCGTGTAGTCAGCATGTGGAACTCCTTGCCAGAGGAGGCTGTGAAGGCTAGGACTATAACAGAGTTTAAAGAGAAGCTAGATAATTTCATGGAGGTTAGGTCCATAAAAGGCTATTAGCCAGGGGATAAAATGGTGTCCTTGGCCTCTGTTTGACAGAGGCTGGAGAGGGATGGCAGGAGACAAAGCGCTTGATCATTGTCTTCGGTCCACCCCCTCTGGGGCACCTGGTGCTGGCCACTGTCGGCAGACAGGATACTGGGCTAGATGGACCTTTGGTCTGACCCGGTACGGCCGTTCTTATGTTCTTATGTTCTAATGGCAGTCCAACTATTAAAGTTATGACAATCTATAAGCTATCTGAAGGCCCAAATCTGCAATCATTAATTTAGTTTAATAGTTCTGAGCAAACAGCATTAAGAGTACCCTCTCCTCTCCCTCTAACCTATCCTCTTTAATTTACATTTTTAAATTTTCATTTAATGTTTTGGCACTACATGGTCTATTAATAATAGAGTAACATGTAATCCATCTCTTATGAGATTGCTTTTTATTTTTGCTTTTGCTTTTTTCTTTCCTTTATTCACTAGTTTTCACTGACTATCTATTTTTATGCACCTTTTCCTCCTCTTTTTCCATTAAATTGTATTTTTCTATAGTACATGGTCCCTCATTTTTCTCCCTTGTTTTCTGATGTTTTCCTCTTCAGTTTCTTCATCCTTTTCTCATCACCCATTTATTCCTTACCTCTTGTCCTTCTCAACCCAACAGACCCTGACTCATCACTTGTATTCAATAGGGATGTTAGTGAATAATCGAGTAAACGATTAACTGATAAACCCGGACATACTGGTTAATCCTATCGACTACACGCACCTCCTCCCATCTTGCTGGCAGCAAGCGGGGGATTGGGAGCTGGTGCCCGTTAGGAACTGCTTTTAAGCCTGCTTCTCACCAGATCTGCCTGCCCCCCATCCTCACACTGCTGTCTCTGATAGAGTCAGCAGCGCAGAGGGTGAAGGGGGCATTCTGGAGCAGATACGCACGGGGAGCCGGCTTTCAAGCCAACTCCCCACATGTATTGGCTCCCACGGACCTGCCGCCTCCTCTTGCTGCCTCCTACAGAGGCAGTGGGGGTGGACAAGTAGGAGCCAGTGCTGGGGAGGACCCAGCTTAAAAGCCAGTTTCTCCCCAAAACCAGCTCTGCAGTGCTGCCTGCTCCCACAACCCTGTGCTGTTGCCTCTATTAGAGGCAGCAGTGCGGAGGGAGGGCAGGGGAGGCTGCTGCGAAGCAGCCTCCATCCATGTGGGGGTCCAAGCTCCTTATGGACAGAGGCTGTTCCACATCTAGCCTCTGTCCATGGGGAGCTTGGACCCTCCATGGACAGGGGCTGCTGCCACCCCACACTGCTGCCTCTGTGGGGCAGCAGGCAGCTGGACTGTGCAGGGAGCTGGTTTTTAAGCCAGCTCCCTTCATGGACCAGCTCCTGCCTGCTGCCCTGCACTGCTGCCTCTTAGAGAGGCAGCAGCACAGGGTGTCAGGGGGCTCCCTGAGAGTGGGGCCAGAGCACACTAGCTACCGGCTCTGCTGCCAGGGACTAGCAAATAATCGTGTAATCACTAAAATTTCATATGGTTGCATGACTATTCAATTACACAATATCTAACATTCCTAATGTTCAGTGCTCCACCATGTCCCGTCACTCACACATTCTATCTATCCTCTTCCTTGCCAGGCACGCCTGTTGCTCCTTTAAGCCACCACCTGCACATACACAGTGCATTCAAACTGCACTCACATATACATTTCTTTCTCTTCCTACTCCAGGAGGAATTCTTTCTCTCTCCTTCAAACAAGGGAGGTGGTTTCTGAACAGACACATCCTTCTTTCCCCTGGTCATCTCAGGAGGGGCATATATTTGGGTATCCAGGCCACATGCAGTGATTATGGCTCAGCTCACTCTGACATGCCAACTCTCTGATACGATGGCACTCATCAGCTGCTCTGGTATGAAGAGGAGGGAGTGTAGGGGAAAGAAGGTAACAGGGGGAGGGTGTGAGGAGTGCACTGAGCAGTGGCTGCTCAGAGGGAGAACTATAGTGTAGAGCAGTGGTGGGCAACCCATGGGTCTCGACCCCCAAGGGGGTCGTGGATGTCTTCCTGGTGGGTTGCGGCGCTAAGATCCAGCTGGCCAGGGGTTAGGCCCAGCTGTTGGCGGCCACGCAGCACTTAGATCTGGCGGGCCGGGGGCTGAGGTGGAAAAAAGGTTGCGTACCACTGGTGTAGAGAGAGGCAGAGACAGGCAGCAGCAGCAGGAAGAGGGAATATTTACATTATTTTCTGGCACCCACTCAATCCTGTCACTGTAGGTAACCAGATCTATAATATTGGGGTGTCCCTGAATGTATTTATACCTTCAAAATCCAAAGGTTTTTAAGTTAAAGGTCTCATTATCGCCCGTCACCCACAATAAGTTTAAAAATTAAGCTTAAAAATTTATTCTGGGTGAGATTCACTTCTGTGAAGAGCACAGAGCCAATGCATCAATTAAGAGCACTTGTGGACTTAAACGGTTCCTAGATTTTGTATTGACTCTCTGCACAGGGGGGAATTTCACCCTCAGCAATTCATCCTCTTTCCCTAAATCTTCAAATAAAAGCCAACTATGATCTGCAGCCTGCATTTCTTTTTACCAGTTAAGCAGAGCACATTGTCATGGTTATGGGGAGGGAAGAACACGAGGTTGTCATTCTTAATCAAAGAGAAATTGTTCATTACTTAAAACGGAAAAGAAGTGAGAAGGGGAAAAAAGGCTTCCTTCCCCACACCCTGAAAGTACTCACTGTCTTATGTTTTCCTTTAGTAGGAGCTGCTGGATTTCCTTTGCTGTCCGCAGCCTTTCTTCCTAATGAGGTAAAAGGCAGTGTCGATGAGGTTTTTATCGGGTTTGCTGTTTGACAGTTGTTGTTGTTGTTCTGGTTCCCGCTCAGAGTCTCCATTATAGATCTCAATGTTCCAAACGGCCTTTTCAGCTGATCGCCAGGTTCAGTGTTGGCTGGAGCCCGCGGAGGCCCTTTGCCCCGGTCTTTGTCTTTTTCCTCATTAAGTTCAGTCTCTGTTTGCTCCACCTGCACTATGGGCTCCTCAAAGGTCACTCGGAGTTTTAAATTCTGGGCGGTTCTGCGTTTTGAAGAGGGAGATTTGAGGGCGCTCTTAGGACTAGTAGCAACCTTTTGAACAGCAACACTGTCAGTGATGGACTGAGAGGTATCTGCAGAAACTTGGCTCTGAGAAGCAATACCAGATTGATACTGGGATTCGTTATCAGGATCGCTGCTCTCTGAAGAGGGAGATGCGCTGTGGCCATCCAGAGATTTGGAAGCCCTAATGCCAAAAGGAAACCTGCGCCCTGCTGCTGAAGTGTGTTTCTTAATCATCAGATGCAAATTCTCAGTATTTTCAACACCTTCTACTATGGGTTGTGGCCTAGGTTTGTCTGTTCTTTTCACAGGAGTATTCTTCAGATCCTCAGAATTATTTGAGTCTGTATCAGACTCGCTGAGGGATCTCTGCATAAGATGCCTCAGTCTGGCTAACTTCAGCTCCCTTTTCTCTGGTAGAATCTTCTTCACATTCTTGGAGGAATCATGAAATTCCAACGTAAGTTTCTCCTGCATACAGACATTCTCAGAGAGTTCTTTCCCCAATAATTGGCGCAGGATTTTATCTGAGTCCTCATCTTTCATCTTGGATTGAGTACAGCTGGAAGTTCCCATGCCACCAAGAATCTGAATCCCATCTTGGGTGTTTAATTTTCTTTTGGGTAGAGACAAATCATCTGCACCAGAGGGTTTCCACTGAGATTTGCCAGAAGCAGGGGACAATGGTGAACTTAAAAGAAAATAAGAACAAAATGTTCAATACAGGATGCCACAGTCCAATATGTACAGATATAAAATTCAGTGCTGCCATTTCCAGAGCAAGTCTGTCTGAGCACACTGCCATTCTTAACCCTTGATCTTTGTCCATGTACAATGTATAATTATGGAGTAACTGCAGTGACTCCACAATGAAGGCTCTGTTTCCATAGCAAATTAGATTTTGACTTCCTTTCTCTTCTAACTTTCACAAAGAAAAACTTTTACAGACTGAAATTGTGTATGGATACTTGAATTCCAAAAGAGTTTGACAAAAAAAAGTTGAAATAAATATTTATTTTTTTCAGTTATAGGTCTTACACATTTTTCAAAAAGGTAAAAAGCCACTTCTCTTCTCTGTTTGCTCATAATAAAAGGACAGTTTGGCCTAGTTACCACAAACACACCTTAGCTGTGTCTACACTGCCCCCTCTTGTGCAAAAAATATGCAAATGAGGCGAAGCGTGGAATATCGCCGTGCCTCATTTTCATAACTAATGAGGCTCTGTTTTTGTGCAAGAGGCTTTTGCGCAAGAGCTGTTCTTCCTGAAAAAAAGAGGAAGAATGGCGCCTGCGCAAGAGGGGTTTTTTTTGCGCAAAACCAGAGCCTCATTAATTATGCAGATGAGGCACAGCGATATTCCATGCTTTGCCTCATTTGCATATTTTTTTGCACAAGAGAGAGCAGTGTAGACATAGTCCTTATGTTAGCTCCGGGTGCATTTCACACATATTAGATTTCACCCACCACTAATAATATGCCATGTAAGACTACATAAAAAGCTAGGGCCAGTCATCCCCCCTCACTTATCATTAGAATACTGAAAAGGATGTAAGTATACATGAATTAAGTTCAACATTATTAGGACATTAAACTAATAAAATGAATCCAAATACTGGAAAGTGCAGAAATGCTACTTTAAGTCTGGCTTGCACAGGATTTAGGTTACAGAGCCCCTTCCCAGAGGAATGGGTTAGGGTCCACAAACTCCATATCCTAATTACAAACCAAACAGCACCCTGCTTCTACTTATGGCTAGATGCAATAGGACACAGCTATGGTTAATTTGAGGCAGGGTGGGAATGAATGTTTCCTTTTCAAACAACTGTAGCTCTAATCATATTTCTAATGTGGTTGTACTAAATTAATATACTATTATTTATCACTTCATTATAATTAAGAATTTTTGTCTGGGACTATATATAGTAATAAGTGAAATAGACAAATTAAAGCTTCTTCTGGCCTGCTGAGAAATGTGCATGCAATAAGTATTTGGGTCTAGCATAGAGATTCCTATCATTTGGGTGAAAGAGAGTTAGGTTCTAATGATCTTCCTTGGCTCTTGGAATGTGTGTTTCATCCTAACCCACATAATAAAGAAGAGGTGAGTTGCTAGAATTAGTGAGTGATGAAGAGCCTCTATCTTACTCTCATTTGAAAAAGATATAATAACCAAGCAATCCTCAGAAGGTGCATTTGCACTATTTCTACTTCAGAAAATAATATATATAATAATGATTTGCACTTCTATAATTCCCTGTCCGGTGTACTTTACAGATACTAAAGATCACTATTTGTTTCCTGTAACGTAGTAGATGCTGCATAAATAGCGCTCTAAGGGTTTAATCCTAAAACCACTGAAGTCAATTGATTTTAGTTAGCTCCATAATACTCCTGTTATATATAATCTCAGTTTTACAGATAAAGACACTGAGCGAGAAAGATTAAGGGAAGAACCTGCATACATTTTAAGTATGCGTATTACTTTGCTTCCTTTTGCAGTCCCACTGAAGTCAACTGGACTGACAACTAATTAGAAGTAAGCACATAAGTTTTTGCAGGATCGGGATATAATTGGCTTGGCCAAAAACATATAAGAAGTCTGTGGCAGGGTCAGAAACATAAAACAGGCCTGCATGCTCCCAGTTTGTCTCCTTCCTCCTCCTTAGTGCTATTCAATTAATGTCAAGTGAACTATTCTAGCGAAAGGCGTTGATCTACTAAATTATATGTTTCTGGTTCTGTGGCTTTTTTACACTAGCTAGGGATGGCAAAACACATGATGAGTGTGAGGAGCCATATTAGTCTACATGCATGTTTTGTTAGCAACTGGTTTTATGAATTATAGCCAGCAAGAGGTTACAATGGATCACGTAAAGTGAAGTTTTACAATTTTGCCAAGTGTTTCCAGTGTTCGCTGTGATTCATCTTATACAAAATGTACTCTGCTTCCACAATAAATCAGATTTTACACTGGTGAGGAAAAGGCATGATTAGTTCTGCTTACTTTTTTCTAAGAACGTCCAATATTTACACCTCATTACAATCTGACAACTTAAAATATGTGAACTTTATATTAACAGTGAAAAAGAAATGTATTTAGTTTTAGCAGATGTTTCACTATTTTTAATGTGTGAATGATTAGACCATTAGATATACCATGACCCCTCCTGATAAAAGTTATACAATAAAAAGGCTCCAAGTTACACTACTTTAGAATTCTACTCCTATAAATTCTGTTACCTTGGGGATGTTGGTAGTGATTTGCCCTCTGATCTCTGGGCTTCTAAAAGCTGCTGGAGTTGGTTCTGTAATGTTACACGTTCTACCGTTTGCCTGTAAAGAAAAATTAAACCATCAAATCCATTTTTAAAGGTTGCCTATACATGAGAATAAATGACACCACTCATTCAACATCACATTCAGAAGAAAGGCTCTGTTCATCTGTAACTAAAGATACAAATACAGAGCATATAAAAATATTAACATGGACAAAGATTCTGTACTCCTGTAAATTGCTTCTAATACCTGTGAGAACCCTGTGATCACTGGATAGCACCCTGTGATCACTGGATAGCACTGGATAGCACCTGTGAGAACCCTGTGATCACTTCTGAAAGCTGCCCAGTTAATATACATTATTTATTACTACAGGTTGTACCTCCCTTAATCAGGACTCCCTGGTCCAGCAACATCTGTGGTCTGGCATGGACCACGGATGTCCCTGGACCACAGAGCGCAGGAAGAGGGAGGTCTAGTGGCAGGGCACTGGCGACGCAGCTGGGAGCCCAGAATGTGTGTGTGTGGGGGGGGACATGGTGGAGAGTTCTGGCCCCGGTGGAGCTCCCTGGTCCCAGTGGCCGGGGAGCTCTAACCTAGCTGCAGCCGTGCACCTCTGGCCCCATCTCTGGCCGCGGTGCTCCAGCTGCATTCTGGCTCCAGCAGCCAAGGAACTCTAGCCCCAGCCTCAGCCAGGGAGCTCCGGCCCAGACCGTGGAGCTCCGGCCCTATCCCTCCACCCCAGATGCAGAGCTCTGGCCCCAGCCTAGTGGTTGCAGAGCTCTGCCCTGGCTGAGGAGCTCTGGCTGTGGTGCTCTGGCCCCGGAAGCAGCTGGGCCAGGGAGAGCCCCGGGGCGCTGAGGCAGCAGCAGGGACAGGGTGGAACCCTAGCCTGGTGGCAGCATGGCCACAAGTGGAGGGACCTTCCCTGGTCTGGCAAATCCCCTCGTTCAGGACCAGTCAGGTCTTGAGGGTGCCAGACCAGCGAGGTCCAACCTGTAGTAGTGACTGCTGTAAGCTGCAAGTTTAGAATTTTAAGGTGCAGTTTGCTGAAGCTGAGAGATGCAACTATTATCATAGAATCATAGAGCTGGAAGAGACCTCAGGAGGTCATCAAGTCCAGCCCCCTGCCCAAGGCAGGACCAATCCCATCTAAATCAACCCAGCCAGGGCTTTGTCAAGCTGAGACTTAAACACCTCTAGGAATGGAGATTCCTCCACCTCCCTAGGTAACCCATTCCAGTGCTTCACCACCCTCCTAGTGAAACAGTTTTTCCTAATAGCCAACCTAGACCTCTCCCACTGTAACTTGAGACCACTGCTCCTTATTCTGCCATCCGTCACTACTGTGAACAGCCTTTCTCCATCCTCTTTGGAACCTCCCTTCAGGAAGTTGAAGGCTGCTATCAAATCCCCGCTCACCCATCTCTTCTGCAGACTAAACAAACCCAAATCCCTTAGTCTCCCCTCATAGGTCATGTGCTCCAGCCCCCTAATCATTTTGGTCGCCCTCCACTGGACCCTCTCCAATGTGTCCACATCCTTCCTACAGTGGAGGGCCCAGAACTGGACACAATATTCCAGATGTGGCCTCACCAAAGCCAAATAAAGGGGAATTATCACTTCTCTGGATTTGCTGGCAATGCTCCTCCTAATGTAACCTAATATGCCATTAGCCTTCTTGGCTACAAGGGCACACTGTTGCCTCATATCCAGCTTCTCATCCACTGTAATCCCCAGGTCCTTTTCTGCAGAACTGCTACTTAGCCATTTGGTCCCCAGCCTGTAACAATGCTTGGGATTCTTCCGTCCCAACTGCAGGACTCTACACTTGTCCTTGTTGAACCGCATCAGATTTCTTTTGGCCCAATCCTCTAATCTGTCCAGGTCACTCTGGATCCTATCCCTGCCCTCCAACGTATCTACCTCTCCCCCTAGCTTAGTGTCATCTGCAAACTTGCTGAGGGTGCAATCCATCCCCTCATCCAGGTCATTAATAAAGATGTTGAACAAAACCGGTCCAAGAACAGATCCTTGGGGCACTCCGCTAGAAACCGACCACCAACCTGACATCGAGCCGTTGATCACTACCCGTTGGGCCCGACAGTCTAGCCAGCTTTCTATCTATCTTACAGTCCATTTATCCAATCCATACTCCCTTAACTTGCTGGAAAGAATATTGTGGGAGACCATATCAAAAGCTTTGCTAAAGTCAAGGTATATCACATCCACTTACTTTCCACAGAGCCAGTTACCTCATCAAAGAAGCTAATCAGATTGGTGAGGCACTTATCGGTCCTTCATGAATCAATGTTGACTATTCCTGATCACTTTCCCCTCTTCCAAGTGATTCAAAATGGATTCCTTGAGGATCCCCTCCATGATTTTTCCGGGCTCTGAGGTAAGGCTGACTGGTTTGTAGTTCACTGGATTGTCCTTCTTCCCTTTTTTAAAGATGGGCACTACATTTGTCTTTTTCCAATCATCTCGGATCTCTCCCGATCTCCACAAGTTTTCAAAGATAATGGCCAAAGGCTCCGCAATGACATTTGCCAACTCCCTCAGTACCCTCGGATGCATTAAATCCGGGCCCATGGATTTGTGTATGTTTAGTTTTTCTAAATAGTTCCTAGCTTGTTCTTTGCCCAGCAAGGGCTGTCCACCTCCTTCCCATACTGCTTTGCCTAGTGCATTTGTCTGGGAGCTGACCTTGTCTGTGAAGACAGAGGCAAAGAAAGCACTGAGTACTTCAGCTTTTCCCACATCATATGTCACTAGGTTACCTCCCTTGTCCAGTTATCCACACCCTCTCTGATCACCCTCTTCTTGCTAACATGCCTATAGAAACCTTTCTTGTTACCCTTCACATCCCTTGCCAGCTGCAATTCCAATTGCGCTTTCACCTTCCTGATAACTCCCCTGCATTCTCAAGCAATATTTTTATACTCCTCTCTAGTCATCTGTCCAAATTTCCACTTCTTGTAAGCTTCCTCTTTGTGTTTAAGCTCACCATGGATGTCCCCGATAAGCCAATCTGGTCGCCTACCATATTTGCTTTTCTGGCTTTGCATCGGGATGGTTTCTTCCTGTGCCTTTAATAAGGCTTCTATTAGTGCACCTGGTGCCGTCTTAAGATCCCCAAATATCAAGTGACAGCAAATTTAAGGTTAGGTCACAATGCCTCTTCCTCAGCTGTGCATGGGTAGGGAGAAGGGGGTGGCTGCTTTTTGCAGAAGGTCCTAGCTCTGGGGTTTTGCTACTATTCCCTTTGCAGAACAAATCACAGAAGGTCAAGAGGAGGGGGCAAGGACATTGACCACAGAACAGGACTAATGCATCAACAGAACAAACATCCTCATCTTAAAGGACAGTACAGATTGTGTACCTGTGGTGTGCCAAGAACAACATGGATTAGACCGTTTCTCTCTGAGACAATCTCTCCAGTGCTCCTCTGCTAGTCTCTGCAGCACTTCCCCACAGAACAGTGGTGAAAGCCAACAGAATGCAGTGCAGCTGACAGAATATACCACCATAGCCCAGACACCACCTCTTTAATTTCCTGTTTTACTTTGTATGTGATTTATCAATGGTCTGCATGCACAGCCATTACTTTGGAGAAGCACAACTAAATAAATATGAAATACAGTGCATAACTGATAGTGCTTGTATGATTATAGTATAACCCTAGCAAAGAAATAGAGAAAATCCATACATGAATACAGACACTCATTCCTGGTACAGACAGAGATCAATACAAAACAAAAATATGAAGATGGCATACATGATACATTGCATTTCTCTTGTACTGTGTGGCTCAGGAAAGACAATATTTCTTATTTAAATTCCAGTATCTCAAAACTTTGCAGAGCTAAAAACGGTGACTTCATAACTATAGGAAAAGTGCTTTCCAAAAGCAGATATAGTTCTTCTTTCTGCTGTGATATATTCCCAAGTACAACATTTTACCGTTAAGATGCTTTTATGTACACATAAGAGTTTAAGGCCTTTTTAAGAGATGTTTTTTTTTTAATTTTATTAGTTTTCATTTTTCATTCCTTCTTTCCTTCAACAGTTTGTACAGATGAACTCATGGTAACTAAAACACATGTAGAATAATGTAAGACAGGGTGGGCAATCATTTTAGAAGGGGGGCCACTTCACAGATTTTTGAAGTGGCCCTGGGCAGCTCCAGAAGGGATGGGGCCTCGGGTGGAAGCAGGGCTAGGACACTTCCATGCTCCCCTGCCCACAGACCCTGATTGGCCTGGGGACAAAGGGAGCACATGAAGTCCTTCCCGCCGCCCCCCCCCCTTGCCTGTTCTAAACAGCTGGTGGTTCCCTCTATGTGCTGTGTGCCCTCGGTGGCGGGAGGAGAGTTTGTGAGCTCCCTCTGCCCTCAGGACAATCCAGGTCTGGGAGTGCACGAAGTCTCTCACCTCCTGCCCTGCCCTGCAAATGCATGTAGCACCTAAAGTGAACTGCCAGCGAATCAAAGCCGCTGGTGGTTCACTTCATACGCTTCCCCATCTTGATTGGCCTGGAGGCGGGGGAGTGGCAGGGAAGCCATGGGCTGCTTCCCTTCCCCCTTGTTGCCTCTAACACAGAAGTAGTGGGGGGAGGGAGAGGGAAGCAAGTAGTTGACTCAACTACTCCTTTACACCCCTAGGCAGGGGACTGGACTTGATGACCTCTCAAGGTCCCTTCCAGTTCTAATAGTCTATGATTCTATGCCGGCTGCTAAGGTTATGTGTATACTTCAATGAAAAAACCCCTTTCTGGCCTATGCCAGCTGACTTGGACTTGTGGGCCTTGGGACATTTCATGGCACTATAGGCTTCTGGGCCTGGACTCTAGGACTCTGCATGTAGCAGGGTCTCAGAGCTTCAGGCTCCAACCCAAGCCCAGAAGGTTATGACAGAATGAAAGAGCCTTGCAGCTTGAGCCTGCGAATTCAAGTTGGCTGTGTAGTTGCTGTGTAAACGTACCCTAAACTGAAGCATATTTTAGCCTTTTACTCCACTTAAGAGGAAGCAGTGAATAAAGATTCTGTCTCAAAGAATGTTCATGAGTTACAATTCATAACTTTAGGAGCTGCGCTTGGTGTACACATTTACCTCCCTTTTGCTCTAACATTACTGCAATCGCATGACATATTCCAGACATGGACAAATCTGAACTATACTGATTCATCTATGTTCCAAAAAGATAAGTATAGCTATTTTCTAGGAGCAGATCTCTGGATTCTCCAGTCCTGAGGGGGAGATGGGAGGAGAACACTGCATGGAGCTTCTCATGGTGCCCTAATTCAGGGCTACCAACTTGGATGCAAATTAGGGCATTGCGGGAGAAGCCCTAATTTAATGCTGGCAGATGATTATGTGTAGCTGAACTCTGCTCCTCTGTACCCCATCTTTTACCTTCCCTTATGCTGGTGGCTGGGGATGGTTAATGTGATGACCAGCTACAGATGTGACAGAGCCATGACTACCAGTTTTCTGTTGTCTCAAAGTTCTTCTTGCTCACAAGAACTTCACCACTGGAAGTTTCTGGCTGGTTCAAAGTGTATTACTTATGAAATGGCCTTAAGCAGACTAAAGAATCTGGACCTAAGTTTCCAGGCATGGAAGCCTTGATTCCTTTCTCCACTGACAAAGGTATCCCCTGACATATTTTCATGTTTTTAATCTTGTTGTGCAGAACTAACATAGCTCTGTGACAATGAGCTGGATTCTTTCCTAGTTCAAATACCATCAACAGAATTGTTAACTTAGTTCCAAATACAGAGTCTTTATAGTGGGAAATGTCAGAGCCAGAAAGAATCCAGATGTCTTCTCAGATCTCAAGTTGTTTTAGCAGAATTGACAGAAAATAAAATGTTTTTTCTTCTAAAATACCAAGTGAATCTGGAAAGCAGTAAAGCATCTAAGGTGAGATCCCAACATGCCATAACACACTTTAATTTATATACATCTTCTCTTCTTTTAATTTTACCTCTTCCTTCTCTTCATCTACACAAAGCTGAGTACTATTTTAAAATCACTCCCACAATCTGTCCACACTGGAGTATACCATAGGCTCCCAAAACATACCACTTTGCAGGGTCCAAGCCAATTATTTTCACTTAGTGCTACTCTCCAATAGCTATATATCTATTCACTAACCTTTTACTCTTTTCTCAACTTCCATTTCAGAATATTAAAATAAGAAACACAAATCACATACAGTGAGAACTAGTCTAAAATAATACAAACTGTTTCATGGGTGTAACTAAAAATTTCCTATAGTAGTAACCTTTATTTATGTGTTTCCTTCACAGTTATGCCTTCCCACTTTCAATTACTTTTGAAAAGCATTATACAAAAAAGTTGTATTTATACATTATTGTATTAAAACTATTAAAGCTTACTCCATTCCCATATTTCCTTTGTTTCATTACATAATGAATACTATGCAATAAACATGCGTGTGCACACACACACACACACCAGGAATGATCCTTGTGAATTACAGGATCATAAATTCTAGAGCAATACTTTTTAATGCAATATCATGAGTTTTAGTATTAAAATACATAATTACAAATCACCTTCACTGCTTTGTGTATAGTTAAGGGTTAATTTACTTCTAAACTTCTCAAGGCTGTATCCTGAGATTCTTATTCAGCTTTTACTTAGGCAAAATTTCCTGTGAAGAAGTGAATAAGGACCTCAGGATGTGGCCCTAACTATGTGCACTACCTTGCTCATAATTTAGGGCACGTCTAGACTACATGGCTCCGTCGATGGAGCCATATAGATTAGGGTTGTAGGCAAAGGGAAATGAAGCGGCGAGTTAAATAATCGCTGCTTCATTTAAATTAAAATGGCTGCCGCGCTGAGCCGATCAGCTGTTTGTCAGCACAGTGCTGTAGTCTGGATGCTCCGCGGTCGACATCAAAGGCATTTGTCGACCTCCCCGGTATGCCACAGACTTTAGTCATTGATTCTAGTGGGAACAAGCTAAGACCCCAAACTCTGTCAAAATGTTTCAATGTACCCAATGTATTGTTTTGACCCTTCCAATCAATACTTTAAACAGTAGAAAATGAAACACATGAGTAAGTAAATGATGGATAATTATTTAAAGGTAATACCCTGTATCTGAATATAGTTTTATAATTTTATAACAGAGTATCACACACAAAACAATAAAGCATGCTGCAAGGCTTCATTTTATTCTATAATTGTGTTTATTTGGCTTCATCTGCATGATATTATAAAATGATACATATAAAATTTCAGCTAAATCCCAGTGTTTTGTCTACAGAATGTAGAACAACAGGGGCAACAAAAGGACAGGCTGCTTTCTGATGAAAACTGGTAGTCCATGCTTCACTGACACAAGGGTATTTTTGTCTATATCTTCTTTCCCCCTTTATTCATTGCTTTGACAAAAACCCTGCCCCTTGAGTATTTCAAAGAGGCCATTAAGTGCTCAGCTTGGGTAGATGATTCCCACCTCCAGCTCCACTAATGTTATCTAGCTATGGTAATAGGTCCAATGCAAACTACAGGGAGACTACAGAAGCATCTGCCATGAAAGGACACTGTCAAAGAGATCTAGGGAAGGGCTGATTTAATGTCTTTGGGCCTGAGAGGAAAGTTTAGTTGTGATAGCTCAAACAAATAGGTCAAGGCTGCTAATGCCAATGGAAGTTAACCTGAATGAAGTTGATTCATTTGTTCAGTGGGATCTCTTCTAATCTGAAGTCCATGGGTGCCTTAGGCCACAGGCCTACTACAGGTTGGACCTCCCTGATTTGGTACCCTTGGGACCTGACTGTATCAGGAGAGGTTCCTCGCCACCAGTCCCCCCAGCCCACAGCTTCTCTCCACTGCCAGCTCCACTTCAGGCCAGTAGGGTTGCCAGGTGTCTAGTATTCACCCGGACAGTCTGGTATTTTCACATCCTGTCCTGGGTCTTAGTGCTCAACTGCTCCCCTGTTCCTATCCCTGCATTTACTCTTAAAGGGGACATGCTGTTTAATTTTTAATTTAAGTCTGAGTCCTTTTTTTTTTTTTTTGCTCAACAACTTTGGTCTCTCCCCCTCCCCTTTTTTTTCTTCAACAGAATTTTTTCCCAGTGTTTTTTTTGGGGGGTGGGGAGGGAAGAGGGTGTTTTGTTTCAACCATCTGAACCAGGCCAACCCCCCAGCTCCTGTCTGCTAGCCCAGGCCAGGGCTGCCACTGATGCCTGGCCCCACTGCATCAGGTGGACTCCCAGCACCCCAGCCAGGGCTGCTGCAAATGCCTGACCACGCTGCCCATGGACTTGGCCCGGGCTCTCTTGTCCAGGAACATCTGTGATTCTGCCAGAATGTTGCTGGACCAGAAAGTCCTGGTTTAGGGAGGTACAACCTGTACTGAGGAAATCAGTCTGATTAACCGAATTTTTAAGACCTTTGATGTCCTTAAGATGTACAACTGAGGCCACTTGATACAAGCATCATGCAAAACTTTTGTGACTGTCTTGGTAATCTCTTTCTGAGTTGCTTAAGTTCAACTGGCCATGCTGAGCAGCAGAGATGGTGATCTGCTTTCACACAGCCAGATCCCATGTGTATTTGGGATAGTCTGGCTTCAAAACAGGCTAAGAGTGGTGCCTGTTCCAGTGAGGCAGATGACGTGGCTGAAAAGGAAGGTGATAAGTGAACTACTGTAACTGTAAGACACCATTAATGACTTTGGATACACGGGGGGTTTCAGAGAGAGGCTGATGAGAAGCACAGGTGGTTAGTGGAAGTGAGCTGTGGTCAGTATCAACTGAAGTTGGGGACAAAGGTGATTGAAGGTGTCCAATGTTATGCTGTGATGACATGATATATCAGTTCAAGATTTGCAGCAAGTGGGGAAGGTCGCCATTCTGGAAGTGTAGAGAGTCATGCTTGGCACTGCTGAGGAAACGTGGGAGGCAAAGGTGACTCTAAGCCTCCTTTTAGTCTCTTCCAATACTGGGACCAACTTATTCAAACTAATGCAAGATGGAAAAGTCCTCTAGGGACCATTCTGCCAAACCAGGATCACAGGAATAGAGCACACACCCAGGGTGGATGGTGGGGCGGGAATCTCTCCTGCTGCAGGAATAATCCCTATTATATGTTGGGGAGAGACAGTGGAGAAAAAACAGCTTAGTAAGTTTTGTGCCAAGAAGAACGTCACCTTTAAGTATTCTTGTTTGAGTATCGGGCCTTGTCAGAGGGGGATGGGGCCTGCTGAAGTTGAAATCTTAAGTACTGGAGTCACTGAGTCTTCCTGCTAGTCTGGAGCTGGGGCTCCTTATGAAACTAACCCCAGAGAGCCTATTCATACCAGTGGTACCTTTGTGTGTTTCTGTCCATTGCCATTGCTGCTGGTTTGTGGGGTAGGTGCAAAGCCAGGCCTGAATTCTTGTCCTCTTCCAGAATATGCCCTGACTGCTGGATGGGAGCACCTACTCATAGTGAGCAGTTGCTCTGGTCAGACACAGTACTGGGGCTGAGGCTGGTAACCCAAGCAGGGAGGCAGAAGTTGCTTTTTCAAGCCAGCTAGGCTGCAAGACAGCCCCACAAGAAGCTCACAGCATTTTGCTGAATCAGAGATGGGGAAGCGGCAGCTGCTGCACGCAGTGGAACAAGCCACTTAGGCCTGGAAAGAGAGACTCCTAAAGAACACAGATCCAGCTGGGTCAAGCACAGGAACCAATCTGGAATCAAGTTTAATGATTCTAAGGGTTTCCTATGCTCTACAGATCAAGGGAAACAGTAGATCTAGGAGGTGCCTGTTGCTGTTGTCAGGAAATAGACTGAGCTAACTTATATTAGCCAAATGTGCCCCTGGCTGCTTGCTGACAGGTTTAGTGAGCCATCAGAGGTAGAGTACAACACTGGTCTGAGGATTATGGATAAAAAAAGAGTTCTTCTGAAAAGAGAACCGAAACAGAGAATTGTGATTGCCCCTTATACTCTCCATTTCTATTTTAGTTTATTTTTAGTAAAAATAAAATTACTGAGATGAGTATCCGAATCACAGAAAAAGAGTGAGTTTTCAATACTGAATAACAACATACAAAAAGTGTGACAAGATACAACATTTTTCTATTTTTAATTCATTGCTTTGGAAGATGTTTCTCACTATGTGTGTGTGCGTGTGTGTGGTGGGGAGGGAAAGAGGCAGGAATGTAAGCAGCTGGATCTGGTGCTTGCTTGGTGACCTACTTCTTGAGGGTCACATTCAAATGATCAGAAATCAGGCAAGAGTTAAATGAACTCATCTAAATGGGATGAGACACTACTCAGGTCACTAGGAATCAGAGCAAGATGAGCATACCAGTAATCAGAGTCTGGGGCTGTGGGACAGGGTGTCCACGTAGCAGCCAGGTAAAGTCTACTTGTGCACACAGACCTTCTTGTGCCTCTCTATGTACCTTAAATAGGAATGTCTGACCAATTAGAGAGCTTGGTGTTCCTCTAATCAGGACCTCATGGATGCAGCTTTAGGTTTCTTGTTCTCTCCCTTTGGCCAGCGAGCAGTAATCAACTGGTGACCAGCTATCTTGCAGGTTCAAAACCAGTGGGATTATGAGAGTGTGTGTGAAAAACATAAACTGAGATGTTTCAGTAACACAAATATATATATACGCTTACATATATGTATGCAAAAACCAAATACCTCAAATGAACTCAAATGAGTTCTATAATGAAAAGGATGCAAGTTGCTATTGTATATATAACAAAAAGACTTTACAAGTCCTACATGGCAGATACACATGTACTTACAAAAAAGGATGAATAAATATTATGACCCTCAATCTTAAGGTATTAAATTTGTAATTAATCACATAAATTATGTGATCCACTTTTCGATGTTTGCATGTCTTATTGGGAAATGGTATTCACTAAACATAGGATTTTCAGTATTCCTTTTTGGTCTAATTTTACCGCTCATCTCAATGGGAGCCAAGTTAGGCCAATACTGAATGCTTTTGAAAATTTCACCCTGACCAGACAGTCTGTCACAATGACTGCTTATACAAAACACAGACATGCTATCACACCCCTAAAATTTTGAAAATCAGGCCTTTATAGCTAATTCATTTGCTATGAGCCATAGTGATGCACTCAAACTTGGACATGTGCAGAAAACAACAGAACATACGGTATTTCCAGAAAAGCTGCTGTGGATGTTGAGAGGCTCCTAAGAGCTAAAGATTTTTCAACTATTATATCCATTATTCTTCACAACATCAACATCCAACACTGTAATTGCAAATAACCATTTTAATGCATCTAACTGTATGCACAGTAAACAGAAAAATAATATTAGTGGTCATTTGGTCCTTACGCTTTCAAGAAAAGTGTGAGGTGATGACTTACACACATGTGCATATCAGGATAGTGTCTCACATACCCACACACAATAAAAACAGCAAACTCTCACCAAGATCAGCAGAAGAGCAAAGCAGCTAAAGATGAAGGAGCAGAGTTTGAAAGAGTATGGTGGTGGATAGAGAAAGAAGCAGAAAATGTTAATTGACTAATTTTACTGTAAAGAAAGCTGAGGGTCCAAGTTAACAAACAAAAGATAAGGGAGAGACTTTTTTTGAAAAACAATCCCCAAAAAGCCACTGTCCCCTCCCCCCCCCATGATAACAGCTTTCAAGTACCTAAAAGGGTGTTACAAGGAAGAGGGAATAAAAATGTTTCTCCTTAACCCTGATGATAGGACAAGAAACAATGAATGGCCTTAAATTGCAGCAATGGAGATTTAAGTTGGACATTAGGAAAAACTTCCTAACTCTGAGGGTGGTTAAGCACTGGAATAAATTGCCTAAGGAGGCTGTGGAATCTCCGTCATTGGAGATATTTAAGAGCAAGTTTGACAAACACCCATGAGGGATGATCTATTTTACAAGGTGCTCGGCTCTGTTGTGAGTGAAAGGAACTGGACTTGATGACCTCTTGAGGTGCCTTCTAGTTCTAGTATTCTATGATTCTATGAATAAATACTTACTCCTTTAATTGTTTAGTTAACTTCACAACCTGAGATGCCAATGACATGCATGTCTCCACCACCACTAAGTAACGGGAACACATAGTATGTCCATGTCGTTCAGCAGTTTGTGAGGGCTTCTCTCCAGCACGGTTTTGCATAGTGACATTTGCTCCATATTCAACCAATGTCTGCAAAGATGTAAGAAAGAACACGAACGTAAGTCAATGGATTTTCAAATCAATGGAAATTGCTAGATGTTCCTATTTAGGTTCCTAAAACTGAGTTTAGAACCATGAGTATAGGAACTCAGTTTTGAAAATCCTGGTCTAAATTATTTTTAAAAATCATTCACACAAATAACTCTTCAGTAGGTCAGAGTTCCTCACCTGACAATCAAAGTTAACAATGGGGAGGGAACGGGAGTAATTTAGAATACTGACCTATCCCATAAGGGGATTGTGAAGATCAGATAAAGTATTTTCCTCCTTTTGCTTTTCCTGTCCTGGAGGTAACTTGATTTTACACCTTTTGTTACTTTTTGTAGCATAACTTTTATGACAGGTTTTAAATCTACAATATACTGTGGGGTTGAGACTAGTGAATAAAAAAGTTTACATCTGGATACTTGACAATTTTTGTTTGTGATAATACAATAAATGCTCTTGTACAAAAATCTGTCTTTTTGCGAATGACCAACTAGCCTGATTTTAAGAATGCCTTACTATGAAATTATCCAACCGATCTTTTCAGCTCAACACAAGGACTCCCTGGGTATAATAAGGTCAGCAGAGCTGGCTTTCTGTCCTGGACCTCTAGTATAGGAACATGTTGGGGATGGAAGATGTGACAAACTCAGCGGGATGAAAGACACACTCAAAGGTCTCTAGTAGATGGGAGTGGCACAAATTTCCTTAATAGAAGCTATGCTTTTTTTGAATAAATCTATTTAATTATTATTTTTATCAGTTTTCCTGACACTGAAATAAAGTTTGTTGGCCTCTAATTGGTAGGTTTTCCCCTACTGGTTTATCTAGCAAAGAAAGAAATATTTCAAAATTTAATGATTTTTTTTTTTGAAATTCTTCATTTACTGGAATGGACTGAAATTGTTACCATTCAAGTCAAAATCATTTGCTAATAATTTCTCTTTTGCAATTTATTGCATAGCTCTAAGGGACACTGTCAAAGTTGGTAGCCTTAAACATTGACCTACCATGACAGTGCTCCCATCTGAAGGTCCTACATATTTCGTATTCCTTCCATCTATTTCTTTTCCAACTGATCGTTGCAACTATCTGAAAAATAATAACATAAACTAAGATAGGGATTGCGCATGTGGGCTGATTCATTTAATAAACTGGGCAAGGTCTACTTCTGACATCTGTCAAAGCAAGACAACATCTCAGTAATAAGAAAATTTAGAGATCAAAGTTTTGTTATGGTCATGTCTCCAAATTTGTTTGATTGTTTTCTGACCTAAATGTCTACTTGTTCCATCTTCTGCTCTTGCTACTGACAGATGCTTGAAATGACTTTCCTGAAATTAGTGCTTCTTTTCTATGATTCTCAAAAAATACTACTACTGGTCAGATACATTTTCTCTTTCTCCCTCTTCCTCTTGTTCCTAGATCTTCTTTTTCCCATTTTGGCTTCTGGTTTTTTAATCTTCCACCCAGTTAGTGGATCTTCTGTTTCTCTTTTCTCTCTATTCTCCTTTTTTTCTGACCAATATCTTTCTCAGATGCTCTCCTTTTCAGTACAATCCTTTTGCCATCCATTTAGACTAATTCTTTCCTCCTTCGTTATTCTTCTGGTCAACAATTTTGACTGTCTACCACAAGAAGTGCTAGCTGCACTGAACACCAGAAACTGTTCTTGTGTATAATACTGCTAGTAATGCCCAGGGATTAACACTGCAATGTTGGATTCAGCAGCTTGCTCAGAGTGCAGTCTTTCAACATAATGTACTCTGGCTGTATACGGTTTCCCCCATCCCCTTTCTGGATAGTTGCAATGGTTTGCTTGAAAGAGAAATAGGTGGCAAGAATCGGAAAGGCAAAAAGCTTTCAAAGTAGGTCAATGCTAGAGTAGGCCTATCAATCCCTTTTAGCTCTTTAGAAGTACATTAACAGGTGGTCTCATCTTAATGCACAAGGAGTGATGTTATTTTTCTATGTACCAATAAAAACTATGAATTGAGTGTTTAATTATTGTCTTATTACAGCAGAATTTGGATTTACATAAGCCTAATTGAGAATGGAGTTTAGCACTTCAGATACATACATTTTTTACACATTTCACTTTGAGGACTACTTGTTCAAGCTTTTTTTTAATGGTTTAGGTATCTTTTAATTACCAGGATTTATTTCTTACTATGAGATTCTCCATTTGGATGTTAAGGACTTTTAATCTGCAGATTTTTTAAATGTAAAGCAGATTTCTGAGTTAAATGCAGTTAGTACTCTACCTGTATACATCCTAAATAGCCATGCTGGGCAGCTACATGTACGGCACTGTTGCCATCCTGGTCAACTTCATCCAGAGAAATCCCTTGTTCTTGCATAAACTGGAGAAGCCACAGAAGTATTTTCTCCTAGGGAAAAAAATTAAGAAATAAATAAAGCAAAAGCAATATGCATTAGAGATGGGGCTGGCAGTACTGCTTGAAACTTCTTATAAGATCCCATTTTCAGTTCATGTATCCCCTTTAAAATTCTTCCTCTAAGCCCAGCGCCAGGCATAGGAGAAGAGCAGCATATGGCTCAGCTGGGCTGAGGGAGAAGGGGGAGGCTGGGAGTGGCTCAGCTGGACTGCTTGCAGGGGGGCAAGGGGCTCAGCTGGGCTGCACAAGGAGAGGAGGGGGGCGGGACGCCTGGTGTGCAACCCAGCTGGGCTGCCCAGAAGAGTCTGGCATGTGTGTGTATGCAGGGGAGGCGGCAGCAGCAGGGGGGCCAGAAATGACCACCCCTGTTCTGGCAAAATTCCTCATCAATTCAACTATGGCATTGTTCTCCTCTGCTTCAGCTTGATGTTCTGCTTCCAGAACTTTCATCCCCTTCAACAGCAACCAGGCTGCCAGACTATGGATGGGACCGCTCTACTACACCCCTGAAAGTCTCCTCTATGTACTTCTGTGTCTCCCTTAACTCCTCCATTTCAACCACTCTGTCTGAGAAGGAATAAATCATTTTTTTCAAAGACAGTGGCTGCACCTTTTGTATTGTTTTTCAGCCAATGGGGGAGGCGGGGGAGCAGTGGTTCCAAAATCAGTAATGGGTTCTGTGCTATTCCCAGTTATACAGGGTAAGATGTGGGCTGCTTGCGCACTTCCCTTGACAGACTATCCACCAGAGCAGTGAGAGAGGGTTAGCAGCCTATTGGTTCATTCTCACAAGGGACACTGTAGAACTAGGGTATGATGAAGGTCCACTGGGAAGGGTTCATTGTAGAGTTTTATTTGGGGAAAGGGGACCATATAATAACAGAGGGCTGCGTAATCTAGTAGTGTATCCTCCTCCAAGCTAGGGATGTAAGCGACTAGTCACTCGATAAGCCTAAACTGCATCAGAGGCCACAAGGGAGCAGAAGCCAGTGCTCGGGGAAGCCGGCTCAAAAGCTAGTTCCCCTAGTACCATCTCCACAGGGGACCAGGGGAGGCAGAGGCGCAGCAAGGGACCTGGCACAAGCCAGGACTGAGCAGTCCCGCCTGGCGCCGGGCCCCAGACCTCTTGGCGGCTCTTACTACATTTAAAAAGCAGAGCTGCAGCAGTTCCAGAGCCAGCATAAGCTGGGACTGCTCCCAATTCCACTGACTACTTGATTAGCTTATTAACCGCTACTTAACATCCCTATCCCAAACACCCTGCAATTCAGTATAATTGGTGTAAGCATCCAAACAATGAACCATTTAAGGTTAGTCATCACTAGATGTAGATGTAGATTAGGCGTAGTATAAAATAAGGTTAGGTTACATTGTGCTTTTAGATAAAGAGCAACTAAAAGGGCTTGAGGTAGGCAGATACTGTTCAAGTTTCCCCACACCTTGCACCATTTCTAGAGCATCTAATTCCTAAATTGTCACACTTTTGCCAAATGATTTCAGGCTTCTTGTCTCCTGGAAACAGCATGTCAACTGTACCAGATTGCTTGGTGGTTTTCTGATGAGTCCAAAAGTTGATTAGGACCATGATGAGATGACTAACCAGAGATGAGAGAGTAATGTACCTAGCTAATGTGTCACTTAACCCTTCCTACAGCCAACAATTGACACCATGACAGCAGGAACCATAAGGAGAAATAGTTTTAAAATACATTAATTAAAATATGCAGTTTTGTGGGGACTTAACATGATGACTAATCAAGGAAGTTTGTATTTAATAATTAAGAGAAGTTGCATTTAGTAACAAACATAAGTTCTGTTAGGAAACATTTGACTTGAACAGTATAAAAAGAAATTACTGTGAAAGCACTGAATCAATCTCTTTTAAAAAGTAAAAACATGAATTTAAAATAGAACCATACCTGACCATAACAACCTGCATAGTGAATAAGGCTTGGGTGATCTTTTGAGCAACTTAATTCAGCAATGGCTTCAGTTTCGCTCACCATCCACCGTACACATTCCAATTGACCATTCTAAATAGTGGGAGAGGAGTATTAGAAAAAATTCCAGCTGTTTCAGATTCCACACCTCATCTACTACATATGGAAATGCTAATCAGAATCATATATGCATGTGGATGTTCAAGGAAATCATCCTAATTTGTTTGCAAAGGCTGTGTTTAAATGTACTGATAACATACTTGTTAACCCAAGTGGGCTGGCCTAATTATAAACTTGATACTGGCAACATTTTCCTTACTTAAATTTACCCTGGAGATTCATATGAATAAATTATTCCTCCCTTTCCCTTCTAAAAGCTTGTTGTATAGTGGGGTGGGGAACCTAAGGCCAAGGGGCCAGATAAGGCCCCTGGTTTGCCTAGATCCAGCCCCCAAGGCTCAGGGCTCCTCCCCCAGCATTGGGGAGCCCACAATGGTGCTCCAGGCTCTCTCCTATCATTGCCCCACTGCAGGGCTGAAGCACACAAAATCTACTAGCCTGGGCCCCCCTAGGCTCTGGTGTGTGAAGAGAATGTGGGGAGTGCCCTTCTCCTTCTCAGTCGGGGTCAATGTCAGTGAAAAGTTTTTTTTTCCTTTTTGCTTTCCACTTGTGTGAGGCCCCGACTGATTTTTCTGTGGGTTAGTGGCCCCCAACCCAAGGAACGTTCCCGACCCCTGTTGTATAGAGTTGCTGGCCCAGAATGACTGCTGAATGACACCACAGATGCAGCTACATTTCAAGAGTAAATGAAGTGATACTTCAGTATACAAGTTGTACAATATTTTGGGATCTTTCAGAATGGAACTCTGCTTGTATTACTCTCAAGATTAGTCCCAGCAATTTAGAAGTCAAATCAATGGGACTACTGCTTGTATGAGCAAAGACAGTACAGTTTGGCCATTTTTCTGTCCAACAGAGGGATACTCTCTAGGTTAGATGATACAAAATTTGACTTGCCTCTACCTGCCATTTCTTATTTATCTTCTTTATAACCTATCAAGTTACTTTACTCACTTTGATATATTTCTCTCAATTTAATTAAAAGTAATTAAAGATGTGAACATATTTTAATGTATAATTTTAAACAGACCTTTGAAAGAAATCTCAGATCCTGGCTCTAATGCAGCCAAATATAACTATTTGACAAAACAGTATCTTTTTCATCACCTTTCAAAGACAATATTCTGTTTTTAGACTTTTAAAATCAGAGCAGTGGATTAATAAATCATAGTGCCTGCTAGTCAATGAAAGTCATCAAGGGAACACTTTGTAATTTGCAGGGAGTTTCACACAAGTTATAACAAACTATCAATATGGTAGTAGGACTTGTCTGATATAGCACTTACTCCAGTTCCACTCCCCAGTTCATAAAAAAATCAGAATGAGGTCATAAATTGCATGGCTTGGTTGGAATTCACTTAATCCTTAATGGAGAATGATATGCATCATACAAACATCTTGTTCTGAAGCATGCAGTATTGGTCATTGTCAGAGACAAGACACTTAGCCATTAGGATAAACTGGAATGGGAATTTCTGCTATTGAGACATTGAGGCTATGTAGTGGTGTAAATCAGAATTAACTCCATTGGAGATACACTGGTGTAAAACAAGTGAAAGGAGAATAAAATCCACAATAAATTATATTGTGTCTAAAGAGCTGTAGGGATATGGATTGAAGACTGTCAAATTTAGTTATGCCAGAACAATTTTACAACTTCAGAAAAGCGATATCACATCTACCATATTTGTCTATATGATCCTGATATGCAGGGCAAAACCAGCATAATGCACTATCATTAATGGAACTTGTGCCTGAATCTCTGACAAGATACAGTACTCATGCCTGTATAATATAATAAACTAGCACATTTACCCAGCATTGCTCGGGTCCTTAACTCTTTTCTTTGTGTGTGGAAAATAAAAGGAAAATTCATACCAGGGCTGCTTGCTTTTCCCCTTCTTGTCTCTGTCAAGGAGTAAGAGCAAAATGCACAGCTCATCTTCCCCCTACGCTCCCCAGCCAGAGCGAGGAATGCAGCAAACTGTGCACTTTTCCCTCGCTCCCTAACAAAGGGGGACACGCGACAACATCCCTGTATGAATCAGGGAGGGGGGAGGGCTTGAGGTTAGGGCAGTCCCAGCCAGAAGTGAAGGGGCCTCCCCAGCCAGCCCCTTTCACCTGCCTGGCAATTCTATCTCTTTTCTGTACGGTTTTATGAGAAGCAATCCCATTCCAGGCATATCCCATTGTCCTGGCAGAACCAAACCCTTACATTCCTTTAAGCCAGTGTTTCCCAAACTATGGGCTGTGGCCTGGAACCGGGCTGCGGGAGAAAAATACCGGGCCTCAGCATGGCTGCCGGGAGGGGAGCGGGGCAGGCTGGGGGGAGGTGTGTGTGTGAGGGAAACTGACCGCTGGGAAGCAGGGTTGGGGCACTGGGGCTGTCCGGCGGAGACAGGCCAGGCAGGCGGGCGGTGGAAGCAGGGCTGGCCGGGGGGTGGGGAGGGAGTGGGGGCAGGCGGGCTGGCCGGGGGAGATCGGGAGGAGGAGGATGGGAGAACCAGCCTCCGGAAGCAGGGCTGGACGGGGGCAGCGGGGCTGGACAGGGGAGATCAGGAGGAGAAGCGGGGGAGAATCGGCCAGCTGGGAGGGGGTTGGGGGGGGCGGGGCTGGTTGGAGGGGTCATCGGGGGGAGCGGGGCTGGCCAAGGGAGATTGGTGAGGAGCAGGGGGGAACCGACCGCCGGAAGCAGGGATGAATGGGGGCAGCAGGGGGGGAGATTGGGAGGAGAAGCGGGGGGGGGGGGGCAGAGGGCGGGACTGACCCGGACACATGCAGACCCAGGCACACGAGTGAGTCCAGCCCCGGGGATTCCATTTTGCCCTCCGCCCCCCCATACCCTCCATCAAGTAGTTGCGAACTGCCTGCCTGGTAGACACACTCACGCAGCATTAGCACATCTACCAGCCAGGCAGTTCGCAGCTACGGACTGATACACCTAATTATAATAAAACTTGCCTAATTAGAAAATACCAGACATTTTATATGTCCGGTATTTTCTCAATTTGTTTCCCAGACAGAACCCTCAAATACCAGACTGTCCGGTACAAAATCGGACACCTGGCAACCCTACCCCTCCTTGCACCCTCCCTCCTAGCCAGATACCCTACCCCCAATCTGCTCTTGCTCCCACCTCCTGGAGGGCCCATGCAGCACCGGGTCCCCGAAGCCCTGGCCCAGGCTGGGCAGAGGATGCAGCCGGGCGAAACACTGAAAATTTATTCATTTTTAATTCTTTTTTTTTATATGCATTTATATTTTTGGGCTGCAAGAAACAGTACTGAAAAAAAATGGGTTCCAACTAAAGTAAAAAGTTTGGGAAACCCTGGTCTAGCTAGCTTTCTATCCATCTTACAGTCCATTTATCCAATCCATATTCCCTTAACTTGCTGGCAAGAATATTGTGGGTGATCGTATCAAAAGCTTTGCTAAAGCTGGCACTGGGGGCTTTGGGAGGACCAGAAACAACTTATCTGAATATTCATCATTTGCTTAACGAATATGCAAATATGCAAATGAATGGTACCAGTCCTCCAGAAGCTCGTGAATGGATTTACTGGTCCCCGTGTCAAAAAGTTTGGGAACCCCTGCTTTAAGCTATGATAAGAGGAAGCTGCATACCAAATTTGGAAGTCCTAGCTCTTACCATTTAGAAGGCGTTCTCGAATAAAGAGAGTAACAGAAAGACAAACACTCTCAAATATATAGTAGATATATATACAGTATTGCGCTTTTTATCTCAAAGGATGCCTGCACATTTTATAAACAAAAGGAATGGCTTCATCAACTAGTGAAAAATAACCACTCATTTTAAGAAGGAAGACAACAGACATTAACAGAGTATAGCTGCACTATCAGACATGTTGGGATAAGAAATAAAGAAAAATACTCTACCCAACTGAAACTGCAAGACGACTTTTGGTAGACAGAATGTAGATATGCAGTACTGAAGTTTCCAGGACAATGAATCTAAGGCTATGTCTACACTACACACTTTACAATGGAAGCCAGGCTGTTATAAGGTTTGTGGTGTAGCTGCTCTTTGTAGCTGAGAGAGAGCTCTCTCAGCAACAAAATAAAACCACCCAGAATGAAGCTAGTTATAGCTTTGTCACCAGGAGAGGATTTCCTGTCAAAGAAGCGCTGCCCATATCAGTGGTTTTCATCATTAAAACTTTTGTCATTCAGGGGTGTGCTTCTCTGACACTCCTGAGTGACAAAAGTTTTAACGACAAAAGTGCAATGTAGACATAGCTTTAGATACCTACAACTCTGAAAAGAAATTCACTCACCAAGAGTACTTGGACATCAATTTAATTCCTTATTTGAAAGATGACAGATTAGTTTTACTGTCAAACTTCCTGCACACCACTGTATTTTACTACAGTACAATAGCACTATAAAAATCTCATGCTTAACTGTATAATAGATTTTTCCCATAAGCTTTAACTTTTTCCCAGATGACATTAATTATTGTAGTTTCTGACATGCTGCGCTCTGCAAGAGGTAAATTTTAATTTTGGTCTGATACTCCAAACTATTCTTGATATTTATAAAAAGTTTCAGCTTCATATGTAGCACATTAAAAACAAACAGCATTAGAAACTATCAAAACTGCTGTCATCTTTTACCAACACATATTTTGCATACTTGTCTTTTAATGCTATACTTATCTGAGTGAAAAACAGGTCACAACTACAGACAGCAAAGGAATACTAATCTGAATCTGAGTTAGTATGAATAACATTTCCTTGAAATATATGATTTTTCTTAATACCAGTTAAACTGACAATGTTAGGTTATGTGTATCTGGGTGGGAAAAACATCAAAAACCCATTGACTAAAACAGTGGATTATGGCTGACTAGTGATGTTAGCTGTTGGGTATTTGTGTAAATGTGTAACCGCTTGAAATTTTAGCAGTTACATGTTTACACGTTGGGGGCAGGGGTGGGGAGGCAGGCAGGAGCTGGTGCTTGCAGGGAGCTGGCTTTTAAGCTGGCTCCCCATGAGCACTGGCTTTTACCTGCCCTCCCCTCTTCCTCTGATAAAGAGGCAGCAACGCAGGTGGCAGGTGACTCCATGGGAGCCAAAATGCACGGGAAGCAAGCTTGAAAGCACTTCCTACTTGTACTGGCTCCCATCTGTCCCCCCCCATTGCTGCCTCTCTATCAGAGGCAGCACCACCAGGGGTAGGGGCTGGATGGGAGCTGGCTTTTAAGCTAGCTCTCCCCGAGCATTGGCTCCTGCCTGCCCCACCCCTGCTGCCTCTGCGGGAGGCGGGGGAAGATGGCTCTGTGTAAGCTGGCTTTTACTTCCCGCGTATTTTGGTTCCTGTCTCCCCACCCTTGCTGCCTCCGACACAGAAGCAACGGGGTGTGTGCGCATGTACACACATGTGCATGTAGTCAGCAGAATTAACCAATAAACCTAGTTGACTACATATTGACATCCCCATGGCTGACATTAACTCTCTACAAGAAACACGTTTTTATTTACTTATGTGAATAAGTAATCATCAATGACAGAAATACCCCATTTTTTGCTTTAATTTAGCAAAAGGATTGACAGTAGCATCATCTTGGTATAAGCATTATTTATAGCCATCACAGATTAAGACCAAGTCACCTTTATTGCTAACCCAGCTGGAGTTAGTTGTTCATTGTTCCGCTCATTCAAACAGTCTTCTCCCATCAAAGAAGTGAGATGTTGTAAGCACTCCGCATGTCCCTGTGATGCTGCTATGTGCAATAAGTTGTTTTCACTTTCATCATGAATTTTATCCAGATTGTCTGCTGCTAGGTGGGGCTGTGCAAAAAGGAACAGTAGGAAGTCAGTATATAAACTATATAATTTAAGATACAATTTTAAAGAGAATATCAAATCTCATGGTTCAGGATATAAACTGAAGTCCTAGTACATGGGGTCACAAAGAATCATTCACCATTCACATACATTCATGCAAAAAAGGGTTTTTCCACTTTCCTCTAAAACACCTGGAGCTGGTATAGTCAGAGTATAGAAGGACTATTGGTCCGATTCAGCAATTCCTAACAAAATTCCCATATATACAGAAAGCTCATGTTTTCTGATTTGAACTCTTTGTATTGTTTCTGGTTACTTTATCTGACAGAACACACATTTCAATTGTTTTTAAAAATTTCTTCCTTTTGTTTTTTTGCCACTATCTTTAGGAGTAATTTGGTATAGTGTCCCTTAGTGAATTTGCCTATGCTCCTCTCTCCACCCCAGTTTCACATATCACCAGGAGGACAAATAATTGAAAAAAAGGTCAGATTTATCCTACTTCATGGTAAAAGATACAGCTTAAACTAAGCAGAGTGAAAAATGTAAGTAAGCTCTGAAACTTCTGAATGCTACTTTAATGTGTTAGCTAGTTCCATTAATATTGTTTTTACTGCAGTGGTGCTTAGAACTGTTCTATTGACCAATGCACAGACATATGACAATATGTGATCCTTGCCTGAATCTAATTTTAAGGCAAAATATAACAAGTGTTTTTCAGAAACAACAGGAGGAAGAGGAAGAAGGGAGGAGAAAAGAGAAACTGTGATAAGATCATATGGTTATTAGCAGATTAGCTAACACCAACTCTATTTCAATTGAGCATATTATATAAAAATCCTCTGCCTTTGTTTATTCCAGTTTGAATTTTGTTGTTATTTAGTATTGTGATCTATTCCTCTGCCTATTTCAAGTCTTTGAATAATTCTGCTTTTGTATTTGTTGCTGTGTTAATTATATGTTATTGTGTTTGCTTTAGATTGGTAAAGCTAAATAAAAAGACAATAGAAAATAGTGCATACACTGCTACTCTGATAGCGTTTCTGAATCTTGCTTTCCCTGCATCATGATGTTAATTTGCAACATGTTACTCTGGAAACATCTATTCATGGTTTCTAATCAAAGAGCTGAAACTAACTAAAACTTCATATGGGTCAGAGGGCAATCAAGCTTTAGTGGGAGCTCCCATCTGTGAATGCTGCTGCAACAAACTGGTATAAACACTCCTGAATAATAATCAGAATATAACAGAAGCTTCTCTGTTTCCATGGTCAGCATCTGAGTAGAAAGTGATGTAATCCACAAATAACTGAACAAAGTGAACTGCAAACATTCTACAAGGCAGAACTTCATAAAGAAATACATTGTAATTTATTGGTATACAAGCATATTTTAAGATGAAAAGCACATGCATTTTATATTATCTCAGTTTAGTACCTACATTACTAATCTTATCAATCATGACTACCTAAGATTAATGATATTTGTACATAAACTCTTAAATTTGTATTTGGAATCCCACACAGTTTCTAACTAAGGGAATCAAATGGAGTTGCAGCATATGATATGCACCCTAATTAACTCTTGCCTTAATGTGTTACCTTGCAGACGTATTTTATTATAAATGCCTAATGAAATGGATGACACTTACCAGTAGTGATATCTGCCCTTCTTTCACAATGTTTAAGATGCTTTTATTTTTTTTCATGTCTTCACCCTTTTCTTCTGGGGCTCCTGAGCTGCTCCAGTTCATATTACTGTTCTGTTCCTCAAGTTTGTTTTCTGTCGCTGCTGTTGTCTGAAGATGAAAAGTCCTCAGATGGCAGTTTGGCATTGTCTTCTCAGTTTTATGAGCTTGGGGACTGGTAAATGTCCTGTCGAGGAAGCCCTTGTTCTGAGCTTCAGTTTCCTGGACTGAGCTACATTTAATGAGCGGCTGGGAAAGCTCTAATTCTTCAGCTAAATGCTTGTTCTGATTAAGGACAATGGACTGCGCATTTCTCATCTGAGAGCTGTTCACGGGGGATAGAACACAAAACTGTGTTGTGCTGGCTGGCAAGTTCTCACTGTTTCCTACAGAGCAGGTCTTGCCACTAAGACCATTCACTGTTGAATATACACCCAAAATCCTTTTCTCTGGAGTCACCTTAGTAAAAGAAGCAAGTTGCTGGCTTGATTTAATGTAAGGCACATCCAAAATTTCATCCATGTCCAGGTCATAGTGCTCCAGCTCCCCAAGCAAAACACCAGACTCAACGCTTTTGCTTTTAAGTCCATCTCCATTTCCTGGACACTGATCATCATTCTGAGATGCAGAGTGAGAATCGTTACCTTTCTGGTACTCCCCCTTCTGGTTCTTTTGATCATCGCTTTCATTGTTCTCCGAGCTCTCCGGCTGGTGTTTTAGTGGGGAAACCCTCTTCACGGGTCTGAACTTACTGTACACGTCTGCAATTCCTGTTGGTTTTTGTGCATTTCCAATAAGAGTTGAAACTCCACAGCTCCAGTTAGTGCTGGAAACTACAAAAAAAAAAAAAGGAAGTTGATTAAGAACAGAATATTAGTATGAGATGTGTATGTTTATCAGGTTTATACTTTGAAGATGTGATATTGCAGACCAAGCACAAGGAACAGAAGTTTACCAGAAAACATGTTGCACACTAAGCAGATTTGCAGTTAACCATACTTCTACTACAGTAACGCCAAAATTAAACAGTCTGGAAAAAAACTCCTTTCAAATTAGACGTGCATCCTAAACAAAAAGAACACAACCAAATGTAATAAGAAAAATAAAATCCTCAAGTAAATGATGCATGTTAACATCAATTGGTAAAGACCCATTGGCATCCATATTAATCCTGTCATAAAACCACACTAGTGTATCCTCTGCCATTTTAATCTTATTGCACTTCACTGAAGGAATGGGATATTCTTCTGGGAGTTCAGCATTAGGACGATTTGGAAATTTCCCATCACTAGTGGATTCACTGGTGTTCACTGGTGGATTTCTGACTAAAAGTTTTTCACGAATAATGGTCTGCTTTTTGCACAAAAAAAAATAAAAAAATAAAAATTTAATCATCAAAGAACTGAAAAGTTTTTGGGCTCTGGCTGAAAGTGAGTTATATCTATTTAGATATGCCATTATGGTAACTCAAGGGAGAATGTAAGAACAGCTATGCTGGGTCAGACCAAAGGTCCAGCTAACTCAGTATCCTGTCTTCTGAAAGTGGCCAATGTCAGGTGCCTCAGAGGGAATGAATAGAATCCTGTCCTCAAGATGAGGAAGAGAATCTGAAATGAAGAGCAGTGCCATTATTTATAGCAGTGCCATGCAGGTCCTGCAGGTACCATTCTGCACACTAAAAACACAAGCATCCTAACAGTACACGGCACTAGAAACATCATGCTGCATATGTTCCTTTTTTGGTTTGATACTTGTTAATGTAATGCTTGTATACATAAGAATTTAAGAATGGCCATACTGGGTCTGACCACAGGTCCATATAATTCAGTATCTTGTCCTCCAGCAATGCAATGCCAGGTACCCCAGAGGGAATGAACAGACCAGATCATCATCAAGTGATATGTCCCGTCACCCATTCCCAGTTTCTGGCAAACAGAGGCTAAGGACATCATCCCTGCTCATCCTGGCTAATAGCCATTGATGACATATTTTCCATGCATTTATCTAGTTCTTTTTAGAACTCTGTTATATTCTTGGCCTTCACAACATCCTCTGGCAAGAAGTTCCACAGATTGACTGTGCATTGTGTGAAAAAATACTTCCTTTTGTTTTAAACCTGCTGCCTATTAACTTCATTTGGTGATCCCTAGTTCTTGTGCTTTGAGGAGTAAATAACCACTTCTTTATTTAATATCTCCACACCAGTCATAATTTTATAGACCTCTATCACATCCCCCTTAACTATATTTTTCAAGCTGAAGCATTGAATATATGGGTATACCATAGATTTACAGAGGCAATATGATATTTTCCATCTTATTATCTATCCCTTCTAAATGACTCCTAATGTTTTGTTAGCTTTTTTAACTGCCACTGCACATTGATTGGAAGTTTTCAAAGAACTATTCACAATGACTCCAAGATCTCTTTCTTGAATGGTTAAAGCTATACATAGCAAATGATGGGAGTCTAAATTAGTTGGGATTATTTTTTCCAATGTGCATTAATTTTCATTTACTAAGTCTGAATTTCATATGACATTTTCTTGCCCAGTAACCCAGTTTTGAAAGATCTCTTTGTCGTTCTTCACAGTCTGCCTGGGACTTAATTATCTTGAGTAGTTTTTTAACATCTGTTTACCAGTATTCCATCTAATCACAGCTTCACAGGTGATTAGTCAGCCCTGCCCAGTCAGAGGCTCAGGGCTCCATGCAGGGAGCTGATTGACTCGACCGGGCTGATTAATCTCCTGTGAAGCTGTGGTGCTGCACAGTTTAGAGGGAACACTGCTGCTTACCCCTTTTTCAGGATCTTTTTCTGGATAGTATCAATACAGACCCTTGGGGGACACCACTATTCATCTCTCTTTATTCTGAAACCTGATCATTTTATACCTACCATGTGTTTCTGATCTTTTAATAGGTTACCAATCCATGAGAGGCCCTTCTCTCTTTTCCCATGACAACTTACATCACTTAAGAGCCTTTGGTGAGGGACCTTTTCACAGGATCTCCTTTGTCCACATGCTTGTTGATGCCCTCAAAAAATTCTAGATTGGTGAGGCATGATTTCCCTTTATGAAAACCATCTTGACTCTTCCCCGACACATTGTGTTCATCTAGATGTCTGAAAATACTGCTCTTTACTGTATGTTTAACCAGTTTGCCCAGTCCTGAAATCAGGCTTACCGCTCTGTAATTGCTCTCTGGACACATTTTAAAATTAGCATTACATTAGCTATCCTAATTCATTTGGTACAGAAACTGATTTAAATGTTGGGTTACATAGTACAGTTGGAAGATGTGCACTTTCACATTGGAGTTCCTTCAGAACTCTTGGGCGAATACCATCTGGTATCATGATTTATTACTGTTTAATTTATCAAATTGTTCCAAAATCTCCTCTGAGACAGTTCCTCAGATTTGTCATGTAAAAAGAATGGCTCAGCTGAGAATCTCCCACACATTCTCAGTCACAAAGACTAATACAAAGAATTCATTGAGTTTCTCCTCAATCACCTGATTGCCCTAGAGTGCTCCTTCAATATCTCAGTTGTACAATGGCCCCACTACAGGTTGAATTGCTCTTGTCCAGCACCCTTTGGACCTGACCAGTGCCGAACCAGAGAATTTGCCAGACCAGGGGAGGTCAATATTATCTAGCAGCACTGGCAACATTTCCACTGCTGGGGCTCTAAGACGACATTTAGGGTTAAATTAGAGATGAAGAACAGCACAGAACACTGAGAACCAGGACTGGTGGCTGTAAACAAACTGTATGGGACCACAGAAAACTTGGCCACAGCCATGGTAAGTGGACATTTGGCGAACTAAAATCATGCCAAACAACAGATGTTGCTGGACCAGAGAGTGCCAGACTAGAGAGGTTCAACCTGTAGTTATTTAGTAAGGATCCAGCTTTTGATGTATTTACATTTTTGTTGCTATTGCTTTTTGAGTCTTTGGCTAGCTGCTCTTTTAAATTTTTCTTTGGCATTCCTAGTTATATTTTTACACTTCATTTGTTAGAGTTTATGCTCCTTTCTATTTTCCTCACTAGGATTTAACTTGAACTTTTTAAAAGATGCCTCTTTGCCTCTGACTGCTTCTTTTACTTTGTTGTGTAACCACAGTGGCACTTTAGTTCTCTTACCAAGTTTTTTAATTTGATGTATACATTTAAATGGAACCTCTACAGGTTGAACCTGTATTAACCGGGACACTCTGGTCCAGCAACATCCATGCTCCAGTATACATGCTGCAGGACCAGAGTGCCAGTGGCTGGGAATCCTGGCGCATGGCAGTTGGGTTGGTAGTGGGGGGAGGAGAGGAACAGCAGCTCCGGCTGGTAGCAAAGCCAGGGCTGAGGGGGGCTGCTGGCAGTGGGGGACAGGAAGACCTCCCTGGTGCAGCAAAATCCCTCATCCGGGACCAGTCATGTCCCAAGGGTGCAGGACCTGGGAGGTCCAATCTGTATTATGGTGTCTTTAAAATATTTCCATGCAGTATGCAGGGATATCACTTGGGCATTGTATTTTTCATTTCTGTTTAACTAACTCCCCCATTTTTGTGTAATTCCCATTTCTGAAATTAAATGCTGTAATTCAGTGTCTCATGTCCCCATTTTCCTTTCCAGACGGACTTTATGCCCCATTATATATTGCAGGCATGAAGAGGGAAGAGTGTGATGCCTCATGGGAAATACACTTTCACCAGGGAGCCTGACTTATAGAGGAGAGTGGGAGCATGAGGAACCTGAACCACAACTCCCATGAGGCATTGCATCAGAATTTTGTATCAAAATATCAGGCTTTTTTGATAGAAATATTTCAGTGCTATATTTTTCATGGAAAATTTCAAATTATTGATTGTCTTTCCATTTTGAGTGAACCCTCAAAGTTTTATGCAGAACCCTTCAATTTTTTAACCAGTTCTAGTCAGGAGAAAAATCCTCCTCCCTTCCATAACTATAAGTACAGCCCCAGTTCATAATACTCAAAGTTCCTAGAATTAGTGGAACCCCAGTACTAATCTTCCTTTATATTTTTAGAGTGCGTGTGTGTGTGCCTGTGCACACACGCTCAGGAAGGGGGAAGAGAGGGCAGGACCTCAACAGATTTCTTTCACTAAATCAACTTTGATGTTTTCTTTAATGTATATAAAGAATTAGCACATTCTGAAGGTCAAGAGGCAAATTTCAAACATGATACATTTATTACACAAACTAATTGTAGTGCATCAAAGAATATGTGATCGCATTCATAATCTGTAACATACACCTTTCTTAAGAAACAGCAATATAGAGTTTTCAATACATTACTGAAGATATGAATCAAAAGAATAGCACTGCTTAGTAACTGGAGTTGTCTGATATCACCTTGATTTCTTTGAAGGCTTTTGTGACTATACATCAAAAGAAATATTAAAATAAAAACAAAACAAGTAATTTAGAGGGCCAATACAAAGAACGCATTGTACTGATTAATTTATGTACTGTATAAAATTCTGGGTTCAAAGGGTTACACTTTTATGTTGGTTTTATTTACATGTGAAATTTTTTCCAAGTGATACAGGGAAATGGATACCATATGTTTTCCAGCTGTTTTATTCTGACAGGAACCCATAAGGACTCTGAATGGAGATGAATTCTGCCTGATTCTTAAGAAAACACTTCTTTCAACAGAAGGGTCTAGACAGAGAAAACGGCATCAACAAATTTTGTTTGTCGTCACTTTCCTTATGCTTAGATCCAATATTCTCCTCTTTGACTGATACAAGCCACTTTTTAATCTTAAAATCTGAAATTTACACATAACAGTGATAGTAAAAAATGTAACCCTGATGTTAAGAGAAAGCAAAAGCTGATTTCTACAAAGCTTTGTTGACTCACCACATGTTCATTTAATTCTCTTTTCCTGAATTACATGCACTGTATAAGTAAGCCACCATTTGCTCATCACTCATTTCTCCTTCTATTTTGTCCACTACATAATTGGAACATTTCTTTTATACTTATTTCCTACAGAGAAGCAGGTTTAAACACAAAGATTTATATATGTTTCCTCTAATTTACAAATATATCTACTCATTTTAACAGAAAAATGGATTGCTATTACACATAATATAGGACTAGAAGATTGTAGCCCTAAGCCCCTATGGCACTAATCAGATAGGCAGGCACAGTTTCTCCTGGTGCTACTTCCTGTGCACAGGGATGGCATATTTTGCACCACTCTCTAGAGGGGCATGGGGCTACCATCTATTACACTGAAAGAGTGCTGATTCCCCCATGCACACTGGCCCCACTTTACAGACCTGTGCAGAAAGGAGCAAGGCTATGATCTTGCCTCCTCCCCACCCCTTGTCAGGGACTTCTTCCCAGAGGAATCAGGAGTGAGTGGGAGGTTTGATTTCCAGAGAGTTGAGGGCTGAGGGATTGCTATTGTGAGTAAACTTTACAGAATTGCTCCAGTGGGAGAAAGCTCTTGCTCACCTTTCCACACTCATCAGGTCATGCAGAAACCATTGACAATCTGGGTCATAGAAAGGCTAACTGCTTTACTCCTCTATGAATCATGTCATAGGCACTGAACTGGCACCAAGGAGATTTTATTCAGTGCCAAGATCTGTCACACAGATGTACAGGTGATGTACATAACACTTGGTACATCACCTACACGGTACATCTTCATTTCCCAGCTATAACAAGGAGATAATTCTTCCCTACTTTATAGGGTTGTTATAACAATACACTCATTAAGGACAGGGCCAATGTTAGACTCACTGGGGCCATGGGCAAAAACTAAGGGGCCCAAATAGAAGGCGCTTGGGATAGTTTCTGGTGGCAAAGCCAGTGGTTAACACTAACCCACCAGCAAAGAGTTAGGGGATGAAGGTGTTGCTCCCTCTCCGAACATCACCCCCAGGGACTAACAGTCTATGCCTAGTCCCCATCACTCAAGGATGACAGCCCATAACTTAGCTTTGTTGTCCTGCTTCCCACCCCTTAATGCTGGCCCTGATTAAGAATTATTAGGTGCTCAATCACAATAGCAGTGGGTGCCATATTAGTACCAACACAGAGGGATAGAATAAACCATTTTGACATAAACTGAATATGATCACTTCCCTGATACTTGAAAAGTAGGGATGTAAGCAACTAATCAAGTAGTCGACTAGTCATTCCCCCCACTTGGGAACAGAAGCTGGTGCTGGGGGGAGCCGGGTTAAAAAGCTGGCTCCCCCGGCACTGTCTCCATGGCATGGCAAGGGAGGCAGACATGCAGCGGGGGACCCGGCACGATCTGGGACTGCGCAGTCCCGGCTCACTTTGGGTCCCAGACACTGCACCTCTGGCTTTTAAATGTGGTAAGAGCCTGGCGGCTCCTCCTACATTTAAAAAGCAGAGCCGCAGCAAACCCCCTAATTGACTAATAAAGTAGTTGGTGGAAATTCCATCGACTACTTGATTAGCTTACTAACTGCTATTTAACATCCCTATTGGAAAGAAAATTAAACTGTTGACACCAAATTTGCAAAAGTAGCAGTCATGACTGAAAAATAAGTGCATTCTTGAACAGGTAACAGGTACATATGTCAAATACACGGGGGTGGGTGCTTAAGAGTGCCTACATATAATTAACTGTTTTGAGGCGCCAGAGCTGTTCCAGGCTGTCTGTGGATTCAGAAGGATGTCACTGTTTCAATTAACTTTCAAAATGGGAAATGGATGTAGCTAAGTAATAATTGCCAGGACTTTAATTTTAAATGAAAACTTAAGATTCTGGTATGTTAGGAAGAAAATATATATTAAAAAAATTATGAGGCAACTTCTGAGGCTGCATAATCGCATTATACATGTGGCACTATTTATCAAAATTTGTCTGGAACTTATCTAAAAAAAGAGTAAACTATCCAAAGAGGGATCTCTCTGCAGACCTTTACCTGCCTGCACATATTGACTTTCATGGTACTCTGCAAGTCTCATCCAAGGTGTGAAGGAGGGACAGGCATCGTAAGGGCTGGTATCTATTTTGTATTTATTTTGACCAGACAACTGAGAAAGGTCTCCTGCACAGATCTGATAGACAGTTCTATTGTACCTGGGCAGTGGTGCTTTCTACCAAGTTTCTCATCCCAGAGCTTTAGGTGATCTTTAAAATACTCTGCACCAAGGTCACTGAGTACCAAGAAGACAAGGACTGAGACCTTTAATTTTACTCAGTGTTCTACAGGAAACCAGCGAGAGCAGAGGACAGGTTTCTAGCACTTGCAGTAGCCCATGCTACTGAAGAGATGTGTTGCAGGATTCTGAACTAGCTGGAGTTTAAATGTTAATAGCTTAATGCTGAGGTACATCAAAGTGCTGTAGTCCAGATGGAAAGTGATGAAGCCTTGCACACCTGTGACCACATCACCTTCATGCAAGATGGGATGAGCTAAGCAGAGATAGTAGAAAGTTTTACTTGTGGATGGATGCTGCTCTCAGGTGGCCACTGAGCTACATGATAGTCTCACCTGGTGCTCCCGCCATCTCTCAATCTCTCCCGGTAAAGGTCCATTTTGGCAAAAATAATTAGAGAGTCACTGGAGCAGGAAAACTGGAGGCTGGGTCTCTCACCTCTCAGGTGGGGGCTCTAACTACTGGATTAAAGAACCGCTCTCACTCTCTCTTGCTTTGGCTCAGTATCTCTGAATATTTTCACACAGCAAAGTATTTTCAGCAGAAGAGACTGAGGGAGCTCCACATCTGAATATCCCATAGCTCAGTGATTACAGCACTCTCCTGAGAGGTATAGGACACCCCGTCCAAATCTGCGCTCTCATAATTAGGGGTCCCCTGCAACCCAGGTCAGTGCTCTAACCATTGGGAAAAGGTTATAAGGTGGGCAATACCACCACCTCCTTCAGCCATGTTTTGAACAGGATCTGATATAACAGGCATGCTTAGAGGCTGCCTACTGGATCAGGGCACACATGAGCTGGGGAAGGGAAGACATGTGGTTTTCCTCCAGACAAGAGTTAGGTTGAGAAACACTCATCTTCCTCCTCTTTGTGGATCACTCTGAGGCTTAGGCTGCAGATAGGAATTTGGAAGACTAAAGTAGGGTGGTGGTGCATATGTCTAGAGGCAGAAATGTAGGCACCTTGGGAACTTTTACAGAGAAAACTTAGGCACTAAGGCTACATCTACACTGCTGGTTTTGCTGGCAGTGAGTATGCAAATGAGGCACAGATTAGCAGATCACCACACCTCATTTGCATAATTTATGCAAGCTGTTTTTGCAAGGGGAAAAAGGTAGTGTGGACGTTTTCTTTTTGTGCAAGAAACCCCTTTCCCCACCAGATCCTTATGCCCCAAAAAAGGAGGTTTACTGATCTGGCGGGAAAAGGGGTTTTTGCGCAAAAAGAAAACGTCCAACCCTGACACTCAAGTTTCGATTCCTCTCTTCATCTAATACTAGGGATATTAAAAATGATGCAATCGAGTAACCACGTAACTGCTGAAAATCTCAGCAGTTACCTGGCTATCTGTGCTGAGGGCTGTGCAGCATAAACCTTAGCTACATACTGCAGAGCCTGCCTGGGAGTGGGACCGCCAGCCCTTTGCTGCCCTGCTGCTGAGACCATTAACCAATAAACATCAGCTTATTGGTTAAACAGCTAATCGATTATACTCCAACATCCCTATCTAATACAGTGTAGCAGAGACCCAACGAGGTCTTCATAAGTGGTGAGGATGAGGATACTGTATGAAGGCCACGACGTCAAGACCAGAGCATGATGTCGATGGGATGCTGTCCTTTAGTATGTTTTGCAATTTGATGGACTTCATAGTCATATCAGGGCCCTGAGTCTTTCTTGTTTCCTGAGAACAGGGAGAGATGACTCATGAGATAGTCAACAACATTTAGCAGATGACCTGTGAAAGTACTAGGAAGGCAAGTCAGGAGATGCTTTTTGAACTTTTGAATCTGAGGTGTTGTCAGCATGGGAGCTGAAGTCTCGCAGGATGGCAAATCTGGAATATTCAATTCATCATGACCAGCAAAGTAGCAGTGATCTCCTTTAATTAACCTTTTTGGCTGTTGTGGTTTGTAAATGAGCACATCATCTTTGTTAGGCTTGGGTTTAGTTGGCTCTCCGCTCTATTGTCAGATGAATTCATTCAGATTCCCTTGCTTATATGCAGCAAATCTTCTTTGCCCCACAGGACTTGGTAACAGCTTCCAATTTCCTATCATCTGCAAATTCCCTTATTATGGCCTTTACTCCCTTTCCGAGATCGTAATGAAGACTTGGCCTAGCACTGATCCCCATAGTATCCCACTAGAAACCTGCACAGCATTTTAAAAAATTTAGCCTTTTGTGTTTTAAAGTTACCATTTATATACTGTATAACCACTAGAGAGAGAGGAGTAAATATATTGATGATTTTACATTTGGAGTTCTGCTGCCATCTAAAAGAAATGCCTTACTTTTCCTCTTGTGGTTCATTACTTCATCCAAGCTCCTTGAATGAATTAAGGCTTGTATTTATTCCAGGTCCAGCTGTCTTGGACTTTGTATACAGACACTGAGGCGCTGTCTACACTAAGAATTTTTTTAGAAAATTCCTCACAGTTGTTAACATTGATTCATCTCCACCAGTGTTAGCAATATTGGGGCTCCAAGTGACAAAGGGATGCTATATATAACAATGGAATAATAAGAACCAGTTCTGAATGCATTTCTATTTAAAATTTAATTAATAACATCAGTGCAATATATTAACTATTTTAACTGAAGGTGGTGCTGTTTTACAGTTTTAATATACCAGCAGCTTCGAAGAGCACAACTTGTACTTTGACACAAAGGCTCTGGAATGAGAAATTTGATGCACAGGATCAATCACAAATGTGAGGATGTCTGTTTTCAACTCCCTGGATTTCAATTCCACTTATCCAGTGGGACAAAGCAAGGTTTGAGGTTAGGATATGACAGAAATAGGTATTAATATCAGCTCACTCTACATCACTGTACAAGTGATCCATAGCCTCAGTGAAGGGATCACTTGTTTTATTTTGGCTAGAGGAAGAGCATTACAAATGCTGTCAACTCTAATGGATAAGAGACAGAGAAGGGAAGGAGAGAGATGGTAATTCTCCAAAGGAATCTTCCAGACTTTGGCCTGATTATAAGATATGGCCAGGTGATGTGATCGAAAATCCACACACACATGTGTAGGAAGGAATCACAAAATTAGTACAGATACAAACTATCAAGTGGGGAAATTAGGTTGTTAAAAAGTTTTTAGGCTGAACAGGTATCACAAGAATAAGTGTATTACTATCCACCTACTGTTCTAATTATTGTTTATTTTCCAGGCCCTTTTTTTCAGGCCATTATTCCAGTAATTTCAAACATATTTAGTTGGGATACACTTTTAAAGCATGATATATACCCAAAATTTACATATACAACTGCTATCAAATCACAAATGAATATAATTCAGATATTGGTAAACTACCAAACAACGTGATACATAACTTGTGTGAAGCACCTAACCTGGAAAAATAGAAAAAAAATCAATATTTACTGATAATTCCCCCAATAGGAGAGCAATCCCCTAGATATTCTTGTGAACCACACTAAATTTAGTTCAGTGACTACGCAGTTAGCTCAGTAGATTACTGAGCTAACCTTTCACTGCTGGGGACAAGAAGTCTGTTGGCTTGCATCAGTAAGTGAATGAAGATCTCAAGTAGGATACTAGTCTCATTCTAGCCACCTATTTAGCAACATCACAAAGTTATCTGAGCGAACAGAATTTAGCCTTAGAAAATCAACCTGTCTCCTCAGTGGTCACGCACAGTGAGAAAGAAAACAACCAATTTCCTACTTAACATCAAAGTCAAGAAGAGCCAATTTCTACTTAAGTAAATCATTTTTGCTTAGATAAAAAACTGGAAATCAAGTGACCTATGCTAACACCACCATATCAGAAACTTGGCTAGCTGGAATTATGTTTAAACTGATTACTTTAATTTAGATTGGCCCCAGGATATATAAGGTCATAAAGGTCTTTGGGCCTATTATCCTGGCTATGAACAGCCCATCCATGATGTGGGATGGGACAGATCACCCACATGGGATATGTCTGCACTTCAGATGGGAGTCAACCTCCCACCTTGGGTAGACAGACTCGCACTAGTTCAAGTGGAGCTAGTACACTAAAAATTGTATTGTGGCCATTGGAGCTCAGGCAGAGACTCTTGCTAGCCACCCAAGCTCCAGCCTAGAGGGCCCATCACCCAAGCAACAATGTCCAGACTACTATTTTTAGTGATCTAGCTTGAGCCCCCTAGCATGAGTCTGTCTATTTACCCCGGGAAGCATACTTTCAGCTGCGGTATATAGACATATCCACTGAGTTCTTCCTAAATCATGTCACGTTCATGAAGGAGAACTGGGTGGGGCTAGAACTTGCCTCATACCTTTTTTCCCACAAAATGGGATGTGCTTTCTCCCTTAAATCCTTAGGAAACCTCAGGGATCTGGAACCCCTGACTGACTGTGGGGCCCCTCACAATTTTGTGGAACTCCTATGTTTCTCTTTGACTCCTCAATCCCAGCAGTGTGATCATTAAAGCAGTAACTCCCTGCTGCTAAGAGGCTCACTGAACAGATCCTCTCTAGTGCAGGATGTGGGAAAAGGTGAGAAACTAAAAAATGCACTTTCCCTTAAGCACAGATCCTTGACCTTAAGAAGACAACAGGAGAAGAAGATACCATGGAGGTGAAAGACACAACCCTTTCACACCTGGGGGACAATGAGGGAGAAAAAAAATAGATACATTATTGGACATTTGAAAATAAGAAGTGAAATCCAGATCACTGTGGGTCCTGAAAGAGCAGCAGTCAGACAGTAAGGACAAAAAAATATGTTGAAAAGTTTGAGTGGAAGCCACAAAAAGGCATAAATGGCAAACAATGTTATGTTTTCCTAGGGTTAAAGGTTTTTAGAGCAATTTAAAATCAACATAACCAAATGCCTTCTTACGTTACCACCACATTATTAAAACATTTAGATAAAATGGATCAAGAAAATGATATTGACAAAATACTACTCTTATGCCATGAAAAGCAGATTAGTAATGATGTAATACAGGATTTTAGTCTCATCAAGAAGTTCTAGTGATACAATTCAGTTCAAATTGTCATCTGGTGACACTGCTGTACACATCTCATTTTTTAATATAAAATAAAAGTATCTATATTTTCCTGGATTCTTGACCCTCTGATTGAGCTTGCTGAACTAAAATAGGACAGAAAAAAATAATCAAACACAAAAATTGAAAGCCACAGCTGGAGAGAAAAAAAGTGGCAACTTGTCTTTTCTGCATGTACACCTAATCCAAAGCAACATTACTGAGGTACTGAAAGTCTTGAGTGCAAAGTAGCTATTATATTGCTAGTAAGGTCTCCACATTTGGAGCCCTATTATTTAGATATGTTTAGCTTTCAGTACATTTCAGAAAACAACTCTGGGATAAGCCTTATTTCCAGTAACCCTTTTGAATATATGTTTAAATCTAATGAGATTTTGAGGCAGAGGACTGGATCAACTTCTTGTAGGCATAGCTTGCTATAAATGACTCCCTCCTCATTTCTTATTGGGCACTACTGGGGAGATGAATGGAAAATTAAGTTCTTAGAACTGGCAATATGCTGGAGTTAGGATGGAAGATCAGCAAAACATTTTGGTATTAGTAAACAAGGCTAAATGTAAAATAAGGTAGAGGTCAGATTATGCATGAACAGCATATGGACAGAGCTTACTGTATATCAGGTGTTCCTGACTGGTTTGGCCAGGAAGCTATCAAGCGCTGGCACTTCAATTGCCCCTCCACCCACTATCATGAAGCGCCTGCCCTCTGCCTTGGAGCTGCCCCACTGGGAGCCTCCTGCTTGCTATGCAGGGTGTGGGAGGGAGAAGGGGGGTACTGATAACAAGGTGTTCCTCCTGAGCCCACCTCTGTACCCTGTCTCCACACAGAGAGAAGGGGATGGAGGGAGCTTGGCAATGCAAATCTCTGTCACTTTCACACTGTGCGTCTCTGTCATTCTCACAAACACACACTGCCCTTCACTCTCATCTCCTGACCCAACACAAACATGGGGGGTTGAGTTACTACTTTTACTTCTTACAAAGTGGGATATTTTGGGTTTTGACTGATCTGTGCATTTCATAATTTTCATTTCTCTCTCATGCTTACATTTAATTGAGTAGCGAGTTCTAAAATGCCTAAGCTATCATAGCTGGAGTAATTATCCCTATGGTGATTGATGCTCCTGCAAGTGGCTGGCATACCCTTGCAGCCCCTGAGAAAGGCAGAGCAGGGTGTCTCCACATGCTGTCCTTGCCTGTAGACAACTCCTGCATCTCCATTGATCAATAACAGGGAATCCAAGCCAGCAGAAGCTGTGGGCTCAGTGCCTGTAGATGAGGGGCAGCACATAGCTCCATGGAGCCATTACTGTACATGCCAGCTGCTTTCAGGAGTGGTGCAGGGCCAGGGCAGCAATAAGTCTGCCTTAACCCCACTGCTCCACCATCCGGAAGCCGTCTTAGTTAAATGGTGCCCAACCAGAGCCTGCTTCCTGAACCCCTGGCCCAGTCCTGAACCTCCTCCTACACCCAAACTCCTGCCCCAGACATGAGTCCCCCTGCACTCAAACTCATTCCCAGAGCTTGCACCCTGAAACCCCTCCTGGACCCCACACTCCAAAATCCTTGGACCAAGACAAGAGCCTGCACCGCAACCCCCTATTCCAGCCTGGTGAAAGTGAGTGAGGATCGGGGAGGAAGGGGAATGGAGTGAGCAGAGTGAGCCTCGGAGAAGGGGTGGAAAGGAAGCGGGGTAAGGGTATTTAGATTTGAGGTAGATCTTACACTTAAACAGAAAAAGTGATCTTGTGGTTAAAAAGGTTGGAGACCACTGCTGTACAGGAATAGATTCCTACAAAGTAGCCAGGCCAATCATGAAGCATGTGCTGGAATGTATAATAAATGTGGTATGTGTGTACATGTATAAGAAGGAATAGTTTTTCTCAGTATTCAGGATCTGTGACTTATCCTGTGTGCTTCTACCTCCTGAGCTCGAGACTAATCAACTTTACTGTTTTACCATTGTTTTTGCCAAATAAATGAACCTGAATTATGAGACTGGAATCCAACTGAGTTTTGGAGTAACTGAGTGAAAGAGGTTTGGGGAATTCCTCAGCAGTTCCAACACTGTACTGTTGTTCTGTCTATAATTATAATTTAAACCGACAATGGAGTGGAGATGTATCAGGTTGTCTTCACTTACAGGTTTTAGTATCTTTTGAAGGGGTGGAATGTATTTTCTCTTTACATGGAAATAATACATAATAAATAACACTTGGAGAGCTTAATAGTTTTCCAATAATCTGCTGATAAGAAAGTCAGGAAAATGGGAGACCAACAATGGAACAGACTAAAACCTGGGATTTTCCCCAATGAGTGGTGTCAAATCATTTACCCACATATAATAGGATTGGTTCTGCCCCCCAAGCTGCAGTAACAGGAGAACCCCATTGTCTGAATGGAGAGCCTGTGTATGAAGAAGAGATAGGAGCCATAGTTTCCTTCTGAAAGATGTGATGAACCCAAATTTTTGTTCTGAGGTCCATGCATAACTGCTAACATTTTTTAAAACATTTGCAATAATTGTCCACTTAAACCAAGACCCTACAGGTTAGCGTGCCCCTGGATGATGTGTGTATGTATCCTAAAGTTCAGCACTTACTTAGTGCCATATAGTCACTGATTAATTATTTATTGCAATTCTTTATGAAGATAGGTAATTATTATTATTAGCAGAGATAAAGGAGGGACAAGTAAGAACTGGGGGCCAAAATCAAATCAGTATCTTAGATGCCTATATACAAATGCAAGAAGTATGGAGAATAAGCAAGAAGAATTTGAAGTGTTAATAAAACACAACTATGACATAGTTGGTATCACAGAGACTTGGTGGGATAATACACACAATTGGAGTACTGGTATAGAAGGGAACAGCTTGCTCAGGAAGGATAGACAGGGAAAAAGGGAGGAGGTGTTGCCTTGTATATTAAAAATGTATACACTTGGACTGAGGTGGAGAGGGACATAGGAGACAGACTTGTTGAGAGCCTCTGGGTTAGGTTAAAAGGGGTAAAAAACAATAGTTGTCATACCTACTACAGACCACCTATCCAGGCAGAAGAGGTGAATGAGGCTTTTTTTTAAAACAACTAGCAAAACAATCCATTTGGTGGTGATAGGGGATTTCAACTACCCAGACATTTTTGGGAAGCTAACACAGCAGGGCACAGATTGGACTGTACTGGAGACATTTTTTTATTTCAGAAGGTTGAGAAAAGCTACTGGGGGGAAATCTGCACTTGATTTGATTTTAACAAATAGGGAGGAGGAACTGGTTGAAAATATGAAAGTGGAAAGCAACTTGTGTGAAAGTGATCATGAAATCATGGCATTCATGATCCTAAGGAATGGTAGAAGGGAGAACAGCAAAATAAAGACAATGGATTTCAGGAAGGCAGATTTTAGTAAACTCAGAGAGCTGATAGGTAAGGTCCCATGGGAAGCAAGACTAAGAGGAAAAACAACTGAAGAGAGATGGCAATTTTTAAAGGGAGATTAATAAAGGATCAAAAGCTAACTATTCCACTGCTGTAGGAAAGATAGAAAGTATGGCAGGAGACCATCTTGGATCAACCAGGAGATCTTATATGATCTAAAAAATCAAAAAGGAGTCATAAAAAAGTGGAAACGAGGTCAAATTACAAAGGATGAATATAAGCAAACACCACAAGCATGCAGGGGCAAGATTAAAAAGGCAAAAGTGCAAAACGAGCTCAATCTAGCTAGAGACATAAAGGATAACAAGACGACGCTCTACAAGTATTTTAGAAACAAGAGGAAGCAAGAGAAAGACCAAGGACAGAGTAGGTCCACTGCTCAGTGAAGAGGGAGAAACAATAACAGAAAATTTGGAAATGGCAGAGGTGCTTAATGACTTCTTTGTTCCGGTTTTCGTCAAGAAGATGAATGGTGACGGGATGCCTAACATAGTGAATGTTAGTGCAAATGGGGTAAGTTTATAAGTTCAAATAAAAAAAGAACAAGTTAAAAATTACTTAGAAAAGTTAGATGTCTGCAAGTCTCCAGGGCCTGATGAGATGCATCCTAGAATGCTGATAGAAGAGCTATCATCTTTGAAAAATCATGGAAGTCGGGAGAGATTCCAGAAGACTAGAAAAAGGGCAAATATAATGCCCATCTATAAAAAGGGAAATAAAAACAACCCAGGAAACTACAGACCAGTCAGTTTAACTTCTGTGAAAGGAAAGATAATGGAGCAAGTAATTAAGGAATTCATATGCAAACACTGGGAACATAATAAGGTGATAGGTAACAGTCAGCATGGATTTGTAAAGAACAAATCATGTCAAACCCATCTGATATCTTCCTTGGATAGGATATCAATCCTTGTGGATAAGAGAGAAGCAGTGGATAGGTATATCTAGACTTTAGTAAGGCATTTGACACGGTCTCGCATGACCTCCTTTTCAATAAACTAGGGAAATACAACCTAGATGGGGCTATTGTAAGGTGGGTGCAAAACTGGATGGATAATCACTCTCAGAGAGTAGTTATTAATTGGTTCACAATCATGTTGGAAGGGCATAACAAGTGGTGTTCTGCAGGGGTCTGTTTTGGTACAAGTTTGGTTCAATATCTTCATCAATGATTTTGATGACAGCATAGAAAGTACGATTATTAAGTTTGCGGATTGTACCAAGCTGAGAGGGTTTGCAAGTGCTTTGGAGGATAGGGTCAAAATTCAAAATGACGTGGACAAACTAGAGAAATGGTCTGAGGTAATCAGGATAAAGTTTAATAAGGATAACTGCAAAGTACTCCACTTAGGAAGGAACAATCAGTTTCACACATGCAGAATGGGAAGCGACAGTCTAGGACGGAGTATGGCTGAAAGGGATTTAGGAGTCATAGTGGACTACAAGTTCAACATGAGTCAACAGTGTGACACTGATGCAAAAAAAGCAAACATGATTCTGGGATGCATTAACAGGAGTGTTGTGAGCAAGACACGAGAAGTGATTCTTCCACTCTGCTCTGTGCTGATTAGACCCCAATTGGAGAATTGTGTCTAGTTCTGGGCACCACATTTCAAGAAAGATGTGGAGAAACTGGAGAAGGTCCAGAGAAGAGCAACAAAAATGATTAAAGGTCTAGACAACATGACCCATGAGGGAAGGCTGAAAGAACTGGGCTTGTTTAGTTTAGAAAAAAGAAGACTGAGGAGGGACATGATAGCAATTTTCAAGAATCTAAAAGGGTGTTTCAAGGAGGAGGGAGAAAAATTGTTCTCCTTGGCCTCTGATGATAGAACAAGAAGCAATGGGCTCAAATTGCAGAAAGAGAGGTTTAGGTTGGACATTACAAAAAAATTCCTAATGGACAGAGTGGTTAAACTCTGAAATAAATTGCCTAGGGAAGTTATGGAATCTCCATCACTGGAGATATTTAAGAGCAGGTTGAATAGACATCTATCAGGGATGATATAGACAGTGCTTGGTCCTGCCATGAGGGCAGGGGACTGGACTTGATGATATCTCGAGGTCCCTTCCAGTTCTAGGATTCTATGAGTATCTCTATTTTCTGAGGGTATGTCTACACTTACACTCTAGTTTGAACTAGGGACGCAAATGTAGGCATTCAAAATAGTCAATGAAATGGGGATTTAAATATCCCATGCTTCATTAACATGATATCGCCGGCGCGCTACTCCAATCAACAGCTGTTTCTAAAGTGAAAGTGCGCGCCGGGCCGCGTTAGTTCGAACCAAATCCCTTGGTTCGAACTAACATTACTCCTCATTTTTTGAGAAACTAAGAAAGAAAAGTTAATGTTTCTCTCTCAAAAGAGCAACTATGTAAATATGGGGTTATATCTATTTATGCCCATCAAGGATACAGAATGGTATCTTCTCTCTCAACAGTTCTGCTCCCCATGTGTATTCCATTACACGTTTAATGAAAAAATAGAGCCAGAACTGAAATGGTTACAAGCTCTGAGAAAGTAAATTGCATTAGTTTCTGGATCAAGCATCTTCAGCAGAGTTCTTGGTTAAGCTCCATTGACAGGGGGCCCCTTATGCTACTGCCTGTCTTGCAGAAATGCCTATACAGGTTGAACCTCTCTAGTCTGGCACCCTTAGGACCTGACCAGTGCCAAACCAGAGACTTTACTCAACCATGGGAGGTCAATATTCTCTAGCAGCATTACCAACACTTTCATCGCTTACTGGACTTTTAGAAGACGTGTAAGGGTAAATTAGAGGTTAGTCCAACCACATTCAAGGCAATAAGTAGTAATACAGGGCATCACTGGAAGACGACAGCAAAAGAGACTTTACAATTGGAACTTAGATATACATTCAGCTGCATAACAAGCTGTGGATACTCCAGGGTCTAAGAAGAATCAGGTGTAACTAACACCAAAAATTATTATTCATTTATATTAGGGATGTAAATATTGGTTAAAACGGGTAAACAATGAAAACTGTATCACTTAAACAGATAAACAAGGTTGCTCTGGCAGGCTGGCACAGGGCACATGTGGCCAAGGTCCTGCCTGCCTGCCAGGGCTGGTCCAGCCTGCCTAGCCCCCTGTGGCCAGGGCTACTCTGGCTCGGTGCAGCTAGCTGGCTGTTGGGTTAGGTCTGGTTAACTGGTATGCCTTCTGGTAAGCCTAATGCTTACCAGTTTACCAATTAACTTTTTAACTACTTTATATAAGTTTATGTTTGCAAGGCACTCTGAAAATAAAAAGAAACATTTCTTAGAAGAGAGCTGAGCAGACCATTCTAGCTGGGAGGTGACTAGAGAATTAATAGTGATTTTTAGTTACATTTCCTGCCTTGCTCTCCCTTGCTTTATGACTTTTTATGCAGCAGTTTATGTAGAGATATGTGTGTGGAAGATTATAATTTAGACACACTCAATCATAGACAATATTATTAACATAACAGTTTAGAGAGTGGCCTGGAAGCTGGGATTGAGAACACAATGCAATTGTTTACAGCAGTTCACCAAAGAGGTTCTCTAGTTTGTTTTATTGAAAGTTTTATTCCTCTCTCATTCACTGATTCGCTGTTTAATGAACTCCAAGATTATGACAGTTCACATCCCATTCCCTGCTCCTTCTTCACCCACTTGCTTGCAACAGAAAGTACTGTCTGAGTAGCCCCTGCCCTCCCTTCTGCAGCCAGTAACGATCTGAGTAGAGAAGAAAGCGAGGCTTTAATTCCCTTTAATTTCAAGTCCAGCTGCCAGAAAGACTGTGACAATCAGCTCTTAATGATTCTGGCAGGACAAACAGCTATTAGAAAGCTTCAATTTATCTACAAACCTTGGTAATTTACAACTATGTGAAAGAAATACAGAAATAAGGCTCGCAAAGTCTGGCATGCTCCATCTTCCCATGAATGTCAGGTCTCAGGTTTCTGCTGTAAATGTTTTAGATTCAACATGGAAGCACAATTAAACCATCAGATGAAAACATAAAAAACTTTTCATAGCTCCACACTAACGTATTACTCTCATCAATTCATTTTTGTTCATCACAAAAAGAAAAACAAAAGAGGCTTAATCTGATTTAGAAAGTGAAAAACAACACAGCGTGCACTTCTTGTCAGCGGGGAGAAAAGGTCTCCAGCTGGTTCTCATCTATATGCCATGATTCTTCATTTAGTTTACACTATTAAACTCAAAAACTTTGCTTTAATCTTAACTGTTACAGTATGTCTTAGAACAGAGTACAGTAGAATCTATCTTGCAGCATCTCTGATAGGATTTCAGGACCTGGCAAAATATCATCCCTTAAACTGATCATGTCATAGGGATAGTAAATGTATCCAACATTCTTTCATTGGCGCCTTCATCATTATGTCTTGTCACCAATGGTTTCTTGGTTTTCAAGTAAATTGTTGCATATATTGTGGTTTGGAGCTGCTTGGATGAAGCCTTACATTTATACAGCAAAATCCTTTTATGGATTTTTTTTTTTTTTTGTTGCTAATGACCTAACATCTGTTGAAAAAAAATCCGTATTTCCAGAAAGCAGTACAAAAATAACAGAAAACAAAAGCAACAAAACAAAGTGCAGTGTTAAATCCTGCACTTTAAGAAGCAGCCTAAAGAGGATGGGAAAACAAAAGTGGGCAGCATACCTGATCTGTCTTCATTTTGTGAATCACACCTTCTACATAATTCTGGGATAGTCTTGAGAGAAGTTACAGAGTACTGAAATAGAGAGAGGTAAAAATGCATATAAAATACAAATTTGATACATTCCCCAAATTATACAAAAGAAACATGCATTGGTAGTAGGCACATCCAGGGCCAGATTAACTCTTCTGGGGACTCGGGGTTATTAGATTTTATGGAGCTCTCTAGGCTTTAAGGTGAGGCCAAAAATAAGGTGTTCAGAATATGAGAGAGGATTCCAGGCTGGGGCAGAAGATTTGGATCCGAGAAGGGGTAAAGGCTCTGGCTGGGGGGTGTGGGTTCTGGGGTAGGGCTTGGGATGAGAGGCTTTGGGTGCAGGAGAGGGCTCCAGGCTGGGGCCCAGGGGTATGGCGTATGGGAGGGGGCTCAGGATAGGAGGTGCGGATGCGGGCCTGGATGAGAGTTCAGGTGTGCGAGGGGCAGGGGTTTGGGGTTCAAGATGCTTCCTTTTGGTGATGCAGGCCTTGAGGAGGGGAAGGGGCAGATGTCTCTGTGTGCTGCCCTGCAGCTCCCGCTGGACATGATTTTCAGCCCAAGGGAGCTACAAGGGTGGAACCTGCAGGCGAGGAAAGTGCACAGATGGAGCATCCGGTAGTTGTTGCTCCAGCCCAGCTTTAGTGGCTGCAACCCAGATCCCTGGATTGTGGGGGACCTGCAAAAAGATATACACTTTTAGCAGCCTAGAGATTTTTTTGCAAGGCCCCACTTAGCCTGTGACCCTAAGTTGCAGCCCCTAAAGCTCCCTTCTTAATCCGGCCTTGGATACACACTCTTTTCAAGTGTCCTATGTCATGGAGACAACCTCAGGGCTACCCCTGCTCTGCATGAAATGGAGCAGCTGGTAGCTGCTTATGAAGGTAACTGCATGCCAGCACTCACTGCCCCATCAGATATCAAGCTACAGCATTTCTTACTGGGACTTGTCATCCTTGTGGAGCACAACTGCTTGGGTCACGATGATTATCACATATATTAATTATATCCACAGCCTGCACAACCATATTAACATTGAAAGAGAGTTTAGAAATCCAGGGACTACTTTGGTCATGTGTGCTATGTGATATAGTGTTTGATTTTACAAGATCCAGAAAACCTCTCTAACATAATTTGTTTTATACTAGGTAACATTCAGATTTCTACAAGGCTACCTGAAAAAAATATGCTGGTGTACTAAAGACCTAATCTCAGATATAGATACCTCCCCAAAATATACTCATGAAAACAAATCAACTCATCCAAGAATAGGTTTCATGAAAACAAACACGTATTAGCACCTTCATATGAAAAGACAACACCTGATGTTGATTAGTATATTATTCTTTGGATTCAACTTTAAAGGGGGAGAAAATAAGGATGACATATTCATCCGATTAAGCTGCAATCATTTTCTTGTAGTCATGTGGAATGCCTTCAATCTGCCATATGATCCAACAGTATAAAAATACAATTTCCCACAAACAGAAATCTGGTTATCAATATCAAGAAACCCTTAATCTAGTGCTAGAGTGTCACAAGTGTCTCCTTTCAAACCAACACATATTTGAAAATCATTATGCCTTTGGAAAAAAAATCAATGGCTTTTGCACATTTAAAAGAACTATTAAAACCAGTCACAAGTAAAAATTATTTAGGATTAATATAGCACAAAATTTTGAGGAATGTATAAAAGCCATATGTTCTTAAAGGAAGGAATATTTTTAGCTAGTCTGCTATTGACAGATGAAGCGGAACAATAACATACAAAAACATGGCAGCTTTCCACACAAAAAAGCAACTGTCATACCAGTTTTATTTTTATGTTGACAGTTTGCCAATTGCATGTCTGAAGCAAATTAAAGTTCAAGTGACAATATGCCACTGAATCATACAAAGTAAATCTCAGGTGACCAATTACAGAAATAACTTACTCTTTTTGAGTCAAATGAACTCAAGTAAAATGGTCATTCCATGTATGGTGGCTACTTCTCTCCTTCTCTCTCTCTTTTACACACACACACACACACACACACACACACACACACACACACACACACACACACACACACACCCCCTCCTTGGCACACTACTACAAATCCTGAGAGATATTGGGCACCTGCATTTATGTCAATGGGAAATGCAGATGTTAAGCATTCTCAGCATCAGAACTTTAATTCATTAATATTTATATTGCAGTGCTACCCAGAGTACCCAACCTGGACAGACATCCTATATACTAAGGAGTAGTACAGGCACATACAAAGATTTGGTCCCTGCTCACAATCTAAGGGTATGTCTATGTGTAACGCCAATAGGCGGAGCTGAACCCAAACCCAGCATTTCTGGAGCTTAGTGCAGGAGCCTCTACAGCTTGAGCTAAAAGCCAGCTGGCTATCAGCGAAGGCTGTAGAACAGACTCATTCTCTCTCTCTCTGTAGGTGATTTAAGTGCCACTACATGCAACAGTGCACCACACCCAGCAGGTGTGTGGTTACTGACTTCCTCTAGCTGAGGAAGCGCATCCCGAGCTTCAGAAACCCAGAAAACCAGCTGGCTCCGTTTCGTCCTTTGCAGCCAACGGGGATCTGCGGGAAGTGGTGGCCCGGCCCACGCTGCTCCCCGCAGTTCCCCTTGGCTACAAAGGATGCAACGGAGCTAATGGGAGCCGTGAGGCCCCGTGGCTGCGGTGCAGGTAAATAAACAAACCAGGGCATCCAGTTAATGTGTTTCTGAGAGTGATTCCGCAGACCACTTTCAGACACACTGCTCTAGAGGTTCCCGGTTGGTTCTGCCTGTCGGTGTTACAAGTGGGGGGCTCATCTGGGATTTCCACTGGGACATCACTGAAGCTCAGGATGCACTTCTTCAGTTAGGGGAAGTCAGTAACCCACACGCCTGCTGAGTGTTGTATAGTGTTCCATGTAGTGTGGCACTTAGACCACCTACAGAGAGAAAGAATGAGTATCCTTTACAGCCTTAGCTGAGAGACAACTGGCTTTTAGCTCATGCAGTAGAGGCTCATACACTAAGCTCCAGAGGTCCCAGGTTCACTTCCATCTGTTAGTGTTACATACACTGCAATCAAACACCCATGGTTGGCCCATGTCAGCTGACTCGGACTAAAGGGCTTGGACAAGGGCCTGCTTAACTGCAGTGTCAATATTTGGATTGAGACTTCAGTCTAAGCTCTGGGAGCCCTCCCATTTCACAGGGTCCAAGAGCCTGGAGCTCCAGCCCAAGCCCAAATGTCTACATCACAATTAAATAGCCCTTTAGTCTGAACCCTATGAACTGTGTCAGCTGGCATTGGCCAGCCAAGGTTTTTAATTCCAATGTAGATATACCCTAAAATGATCAGTGATATGTGAAGGGTGGTGAGAAAAGGATACCATCAAATACAAATACATACTAGGAATGTTAAATGTCGGTTAATTGAACAGATGATTAACCTCAGGGATTCTTATAATTTACTTGCCTATTCTATAGTCCCCAGGGGTGGGGATGGCAGCCAGTGCTCTGGCCCCACTCCCGAGGAGCCCCCTGCCACTCTTCACTGCTGCCTCTGTATCAGAGGTAGCAGCATGTGTTACCAGGCAGGTGCTGGTGCATGAGGGGAGCCAGTTAAAAAACCAGCTCCCCTCATGGACTGGCTGCCTGTTGCCCCATGCTACTGCCTCTGATATAGAGGCAGCAGCGTGGAGTAGCAGCAGCCCCTTTCCAGGAGTGGGCTGAGCTCCTGGGAGGGATGAGGCAGAACTGAGCCAGGTTGCCTGACCGCCTGCCTCCTAAATACACTTTAAATGCAGAGCCACATCGCTGGGTAGGTCCTGGAGCCGGCGCAAGCTAGGACTGAGCCAAGCTGCCTGCCTGCCCACCCAGCTCCTAAAACACTTTAAATTCAGAGCTGCATCAGGGGTAGGTCCCAGACCCGGCATGAGGCGGTACTGAGCCGGGCTACTAGCCAGCCTACTAAAAAATTTGCTGGCCTGGGGGGAAGGGGGGGGGAGGAGAGGGAGATTGCGTGTAGTCTATAGCATTAACCGATAAGCTTTTGCTTATCGGTTAATCGACTATACTATTACATCCCTAATACATACACACACACACACACACACACACACAGATATCAAAAAGATAATGTTGAACCAGCACATTAAGATACTTAATCGGAGCATCTTGTTTCCAAAGAAATATGGTGGCTCTGTAACATCAGCTAGTATAGGTTAAACTGTTACACAGTCTGTATTTCATTCTGAATTAGGCCTTTTGTACTCCATAGTTATGTGTTTTGCCAGGCATCCTCAAAAGTGAAAATCCATTCCTTTTCAGGTTTTTTTCCTCTTCTCCTGGACGTACAAACTTTCTTGTCAAGTCTACATTGTATTAAAATATATTCAATTACACACACAAAAGTCAACTGAATGTGTTATAAATCAGATGATGATGTTTAATGATGTATGCTTGATTTCATTAACAGATTTCCTCCCACCCACCTCTGTTCTCAGAAATATTTTTGCACTTTTGCATTTCTGCTATCTGCATTTGTGGTCAATACAGAGAAGATGCTTTCAGCTGAGAAACTACAGAGCTGCTAGAAGGTAATAGTATTTGCTTCCTGTAGCAGACTTTTCCCAGCCCTAAAAGCATAAGCCACTGCCAGTTCTTCCCCCTGCAACTTCCTTCTCCAGTTTTCTAGCTCCAGTCCCAATCCACTCCTGTTTGTTAACCTTTCTTCCAGCCAGAATTTCTAGCTTACTCAATGGATAAAACGGTAACGTTGATTGCTGTGGGCCTCCCATTCTGAATGCTATGTTTGCTATCCACAATCCTGTAATGTTATTTTCCACTTCTTATTCAAGGATCTTAAAATGTTTTATACACACTAATTAAGCCTCTCCTCTATGAAATAGTATAGTAAAATAGCATAGTAGTCATATGCCCCACCACACAGAGTAAGTGGGAGGCGGAGTGAAGAGAGACTTCTTTAAACCGTAGATACACTATATCCTGGTCTTCACTCTAATATTGTGTCCTCATATTTTTATATGGAAATCTTTGAAAAGCCATGGAAGTCGGGACAGATTCCAGAAGACTAGAAAAGGACAAACATACTGCCCATCTATAAAAAGGCAAATAAGAACAGGAAACTTATAGACAAGTCAGCTTAACTTCTGTGCCAGGAAAGTTAATGGAGCAAATATTTAAGAAATTCATCTGCCAACGTCTGGAAGATAATAAGATGATAGGTAACAACCAGCATGGATTTGTAGTAAAGAACAAATCATGTCAAACCCATCTGATAGCTTTCTTTGATAGGATAAATCTTGTGGCTAAGAAAGAAGCAGTGGATGTGGTATACCTAGACTTAGTAAAGCATTTGATACGGTCTCGCATGACCTTCTTATCAATAAACTAGGGAAATACAGCCTAGATGGGGCTACTATAAGGTGGGTGCATAATTAGCTGGATAACCATTCTCAGAGTAGTTACTAATGGTTCATAGTCATGCTGGAAGGGCAAAACAGGTGGGTTCCTCAGGGGTCAGTTTTGGGACTGGTTCTGTTCAATATCTTCATCAACGATTTAGACAATGACATAGAGAGCACTCTTATAAAGTTTGCAGATAACAACAAGTTGGGAGGGGTTGCAAGTGCTTTGGTGGTCATAATTCAAAATGATCTGGACCAACTGGAGAAATGGTCTGCAGTAAATAGGATGAAGATTAATAAGCACAAATGCAAAGTACTCCACTTAGGAATCAGTTTCACACATACAGAATGGGCAGGGACTGTCTAAGAAGGAGTACTGCAGACAGAGACTTAGGGTTCATGGTGGAACACAAGCTAAATGTAAGTCAACAAGTGAAATATAAGTGACACGGTCACAAAAAAAAAAAAAAAAAAAAAGCAAACATGATGCATGGATGCATTAGCAGGAGTGTTGTGAGAAAAATACAAGAAGTAATTCCTCTACTTACTCGTACTGATTAGGCCCCAATTGGAGTATTGTGACCTGTTCTCAGAACCACATTTCAAGAAAGATGTGGAGCAATTGGAGAAGGTCAGAGAAGAGCAACAAAAATGATTAAAGGTCTAGAAAACATGACCTATGTAGGAAGATTGACATAACTAGGCTTGTTTAGTTTGGAAAAGAGAAAACAGAGGAGTTTTCAAGAATCTAAAAGGCTGTTAACAAGGAGGAGGGAGAAAAATTGTTCTCCTTGGCCTCTGATGATAGAACAAGCAGCAATGGGCTTAAACTGCAGCAAGGGAAGTTTAGGTTGGACATTAGGAAATGCTCCCTGACAGGGTGGTTAATCATTGGAATAAATTGCCTAGGGGAGTTGTGGAATCTCCATCATTGGTCCTGCTATGAGGGCAGGGAACTGGACTTAATGACCTCTTGAGGTCCCTTCCAGTTCTAAGATTCTGTGTATAACTCAAATATGGTTTATGCAAAATGGGGCATGTGACCTATCACTGGAGACCTTGTTATCCCCAAATGTGTATATTCTATTTGAATGCATGTATCTTTCTTTAATATGAAGTTAGAATTATGAAGTGTGAACCAATTTATGTATCTAGATGAGCAAAAGAAGCATTAGCAGTACTCAAGAAACTTAGTGGCCTGGTGCTCAAGGCAATATCTTGTCTTTATTGTTAGCCTGGATAGCCACCCAGTGCTGGCTGGAGCCCATTTTGAATTTTGTAGTTTTCTACAGGGGTGGGGAGAACTGAACAAAGACTTTCTGCCCTGAAGAAATTCTATGTAAGGAATGTGAAGAAAACAATAGTTGTCTTTAGCTGGCTTTCCAGACTGCTCCTCATTCCAAGAGGATACATGAAAAAGACCTAGGAACAAAAGAACTAACAACAGGGGTGGAGACGAGCTGCTAGATAGAAGGAACAATTCTGGTCTCAAAAAGACTTTACCTGAAATAAGGAAGAGGGTGAGAAATTATGATTTGTAACAACTTCTCTTAGGGTATTAGGCTTAGTGGGCCTGTGTTGTTTTATTTTAGCGTAGTAATTTACTTTGAAGTCTATAAAGGTTATGTACGGGGGAGTTCCACTCAAGCAACTGTTCTATGATCATTCTGAGAGTTGCTAAACAGATGCCTGAGGTACATCCTTCACATCGAATGGCAAGACTTTGTCACAAACAGAGCAGGGCAAGAACCACTTGATGTTCAAATCAAGAGAAGAAAGTGGGGATGGCTAGGCCACACTCAGAAAACCATCATCCAGCATAGTCCATCAAGCTCTCACATGAAACCTGCAAGGAAAATGCAAATGAGGAAGACCTCGGACAATGTGGAGAAGATCTATTGAGATAGAAGGCCAACAACTGGGGTTCTCCTGGAGTCAGCTAGATGTTTTGTCTCAAGACAGAGTGAAGTGGAGGAGACTTGTGGATGACCTATGCTCCACTCGGAGTACAAGGGTTTAAGAAGAAGAATAACTTACTCTGATCAGTCTTATCACTTGCAACCACTTAAATCCTACTTTTTATATTTAATAAAATCACTTTTTGTTTTTAAGAACATAAGAATGGCCATAATGGGTCAGACCAAAGGTCCATCTGTCCCAGCATCTTATCTTCTGACAGTGGCCAATGTCAGGTGCTCCAGTGAGAATGAACACAACAGAAAATCATCAAGTAATCCATTCCCTGTTGCCCATTCCCAGCTTCTGACAGAGGCTAGGGACTATTACATCCAGTGTAAAAAATGGTTACCTAGGAAGGAACAACAGCTATGCATATCTCTTCATCAATGATAAAGGGAGCAAATTTTGTGAGCTTGCTCTGTGTAAAAACTTTTATGCAGGCTAAGATGTATTTATCTAGGGCTTTGATCCCATTGGGACAGTGCACCTGGATGCTGTGTCAAGGCCCTGCAACTGAGCCCTCCCCGAGCTGAGCTGTTCTAAGTGACCATGTTACTCTGCTGTGGGCTGAAATCCCAACTCTGTGGGCCTTTCTGGGGGACACCAGAGCTTCTGGCTCAGGACAGGGTGGTGGGGCTCAATGGTATGATCGGGTCATCAAGTGATGCCAACCTGTCACAGCGGTGTAGTCAAGCAGGGATTGTGTACACAGCTGGTTGCCCTGCAACACTAGAAGTGTTTTTAAGTGAGTTCTAAGCGTGGGGTCTGGAGAATAGACAAAGTGATTACCAGTTTGTTAATTTCTGTTTCTTGTTTTGGGTAAGGGAAATAGGGACAGTTTATGCAATGTCAATCAAACTTAAAATTCATTGCCAGCCCAATAACAGAAGAAAGAAAAGTAATGGAAGAAAAATTAAATATTAAGCCCAGATATGCAACAGAAACAGTTTCAAAAATAAAATTAAATAAAATGTATAGTGACAATAATGGCCATTTGTTAGTCTATCACTTGTCTAATGGAACATTCTTAACTTCCACTACAACTTCCCAAGAGACACTCAGCACCTCAATAGGAACATGACAACCACAAATATCAGGTCCACAGTGACTGCTGAAACCATCAAGGACTTTGTCCTGCTACCAACAAAGTCAATGGTAAAACTCTAACTGATTTCACTGGCAATGGATTGGGTCTCCAGTGCCTCCGTCTTGATCTCAAACTCATAACTCCTCTGTTTTTAGCTAGATGATACAGACAGCTTCTTGTCCACATTACAATTATGTTTTTATAAGGTGTTATTAACATTACAGAACTTTTCCTAGTACAAACCATTCTTGTTTAAATACTACTCTGGAAAATGCAGCTATCTAGTAGTCTTCTATTCACATCAAATCACCTACAGAAAATTACATTTTAATTCCAAATTCTGACCTACCATTCAAAATTCTTGATGGATACTAAATTCTTTAACTGATACACTATATTGTAACTCTGGATATTAAACACTCACTCAAAAAGATCAGAGTTAACTACCAGAGTTAAGATTACAGTTTCATAATTTGATACAGTTTAAACATTTAAAGTTTTAAAACACTTTAAAATTCGCTACTTCATGGTTTACAATTGTGCAGTACATTCCTCATTCAGGACACTTTTAAAGGGTTGCTATTTACACAGTTTTACTCGTTCTAGATCGCAAAACATAGAAAGTATCATCATATATAGTGCTTCCATAGTAAAATGAAAAGCACTCCTTTTCCCCCTCGAGAGACAAGATTATAAACGCTAGCTCAAGTCCAACTGAAAATGAGTAAGGTGGTCAACTCTTAACTATTCCCTACTGAAGGGGTGGCCAACCTGTTAGAGATGAAGAGCCAAAAAAGTGGTGGATATATCTATCTATATAGGTGCCGGTACTCCAGGGGAAAAGTTGTTGAGAGGAAAACAAAAACAAAAAAAAAGCTGCGCCAGGGGCACCCTTTAAAAGCCATATGTCCCAGCTGCCCCAGGGGTGCATGCTATTAATTTAAGTTATGCATATATATATTGTACGCAAAATATAGTGATAACAATAACATTACAGAATGTTTCAGAAAAGAGCCACTCTCACTGGGTTAAAACAGGAGGTGCGGGCTCTGGGGTGAAAATGAAGGATTTGGGTGTGGGAAGGGGTGAGAGGTGCAAGCTCTGGGAGGGAATTGGGTGCAGGAGGAAGCAGAGAAGAAGGTGCTAGCTCAGGGAGGGGGCTCCAGGCTGGAGAGTGTTGCGCTCAGGTGGAGGGTTGGGGTGCTGAGCAAGCTGTGGGCTTGTGGATGTGAGGGTGCAGGAGTTTGGGCTGGGATGCATGAGGGGCTCAGGGCAGGGAGGCTGGGAGTATGATGGGCTCAGGACACAGATCTGCAGTGTGTGGATGGTGCGGGAGTGCTGTGGCAGAAGACTGGGGATGTGGGGGTGCAGGAGTTTGGGGATGTGAGAGGCTCAGGACAGGGGGTTCCAGTGTATGATAGGCTGAGGTTTGGGGTGTGTGTGGGGGGGTACAGGATGTTATGATGCTGCGGCCAGATGGGGGCTAGGCCCCAATTGGGGGCTTGTTGGCCAGGATTCATTTTTAAATAAAATATGTCAAACACAACATGTTTCAACATTGTCTTTATTTATGAGAGGGGTGGGGAACCTGTTTTGAGTCAGGGGTCATTGACCTACAGAAAAGTTAGTCGGGGCCACACAAGTGAGATGCAAAAAAAAAAAACCCAAAAAACCACAACCCTCCAAAACCTCCGAAGCCCCAATTGTGCTGGTGGGGGCAGGGAACAGGGTGCTGGTGGGTGCTGGGGCAGGTGGCAGGGTGCTGGTGGGTGCTGGGGGCAGTGTGCTGGGGCAGAGACATGGAGGAGGGGGAGGGGGTCTAGCCAGGGAGAGGGGACAGAGTGCTGGGGCAGGGGACAGGGTGCTGGGGCAGGGTGCTGGTGGGTGCTGGTACTGGGGCAGGGACTCATGGGGGGGGTCTGGCCAGGAGGAGGGGACAGGGTGCTGGCACTCGGTGCTGAGGCAGGAGGCAGGGTGTTGGTGGGTGCTGGGGCAGAGGACAGGTTGCTGGGGCAGAGGACAGGGTGCTGGTGGGTGCTGGGGCAGGGACTCGTGGGGGGGCTGTCTGGCCAGGGAGAGAGGACAGGGTGCTGGGGCAGAATGCTGGGGCAGGTGGCAGGGTGCTAGGGCAGGGTGCTGGTGTGTGCTGGGGCAGGGGGCAGATGGGTGCTGGTGCTGGGACTCGTCGGGGGGGTCTGGCCAGGGGGAGGGGACAGGGACAGCTGGAGCCAGTACCTGGGGATCCTACAGCTGTGCGCCAGGTCTGGGGTCTCAGTAAGCATGTGCACTGCTTCCCCCTCCCCCAAACAGCCGGCATGTTTCCTGAACAGCTAGTTCTGTGGTGCACCAGCAACTTCCTTCCCCTGCCTGCCTGTGGGGAGTGGCAGGGGGAGTCCCAGGACTGCTCAGGAAGAGCGCACCATGCTCCTCGCTCCCCATGACAGCTGTGCACTTCCTGAGCAGCTGGAGCTGGTGAGGTCCTGGGACTCCCCCTCCCCACAGGCAGGCAGCAGGGGAAGGAAGTTGCTGGCGCACCACAGAACTAGCTGTTCAGGAAACACGCTGGCTGGTTGGGGGAGGGGGAAGCAGCACACATGCTTACTGAGACTCCAGACCTACTCCCCCCCCAACCCAATCTCCTCCTCCCTTCCCCCACCCAGAGCCAGGCACTCCCTCCCTGCTCTAATCCAATCCCCCTCTGCTCCCCCAGAGCCAGGCTCCCTGCCCCCGTGCCAATCCAATCCCCCCCCCACCCTGCTCTAACCTAAGGCCCAGAGCAGCAGCTACTGCCATGCGCGTCTCCCTCCAGGTGCTGGGGTGCGTACGCTGAGTGGCCAGCCTTCAGCACATGCTGGCTGGGAGCCACGCACATGGGGGGGGGGGGCGGGCTGTGAGCAGAGTGGTGGGCCTTGAGCACACACTGGCTGGGATGCTATGCACATGGGAGGGGCTGTGAGCAGAGCGGTGGTCCGTGAGCACGCACTGGCTGGGATGCCGTGAGTGGGAGGGGGGAAGGGAGAGGGGCTGTGAGCAGAGAGGTGAGCTGTGAGGACATGCTGGAATGTGGCTCAGAGCAGCCCGGCCGTGAGCAGCCTTGTGCAGAGTGGCCAGCCTGAGTGGTACCATCAGAAGCTGCAATTTTTTAATCAAAGAACTGCATGCGGCTCACGAGCTGTGGGTTGGCCACCCCTGCCCTACAGGGTTTTTCAATGCCTTACAACACTCTTATTCACAACTCCACAAATTCACAATCTGAGTCCAGAACACATTGTGGGAGATGCAGATCAGGTACAAGATTATGAAGTAGCACAGCAGCCTTACAACACATTTTATTAATTCACTTGTTTATCCTGCACATCTGATCCAAATGGCTGCCTAAGCACAACAGATTTGATATAAAAAAGAACCAAAATGCTTACACACAAACTTTGCCTATGTCATGTCAGTGGTCTCTGTGCTTTTGCGAACTCAGAATTCACTTATCTAAACATTAAAACAATCAAGCATAAATAATAGCATTCATAACTGAAAAGAAAACAGGAGGCTGGTGGCGTGACTATAAGAACATAATCTACTTCCCAAGAGGATAAACTATGAGCCAACTGACTATGATTAACACATTTACAGCCCTATTTTGAGTCTTCATGCTTATGTGTGCGGTTTGTATCATTTGATGTACCTATATTTTATTCCGTATTTTATTCTTTACTTTTAACAGTCAGGAGTTGTTTTTATATTTTATTATGCAAGTCTTTTGTTTGAATCTGAAAGAATCTGTAAGTCTTAACTGCCTTCTACTCTTTGTCTCACTGTAAAAGGATGATAACTGTTTCTGCCTATTGCTCAAAAATTTCAGAATGCTAGCCATGTTAGTCTGTAACTTTAAAAACAATGAGTAGTCCTGTGGCATCTTAGAGGCTTACAAATATATATAGTATCATGAGCTTTCATGTGCAAAACCCACTTCTTCAGATGAGATGATCAATGTTTGGCTTGGGTGAGCAGCTGTTGAAGACAGCCAATTTTATTAATAAAAGACAAAAGGCTTGCACCTTATTTCAAATTAATCAAGGAGTGCAATAGCTAATCTATGTAAATACAAAATTTTATTGCTGTATTTAATTTCCTCTTACTGTTAAACTCACATGAAGCATCTTCTCCATCTCCAATCCAGCACTGACATGAAGCTGACAGACCCCTGTATCCATGCAAAGCTTGTTGGGAAACAGAATGTCTTCCTGCGTGCATATACAATACCTAACACATCCTCTATCCTAACTGGGACATTTGGTATTAATAATTTCAAACTGCTTAACATGGGAGAGTAGTGAACAGCCTGCAAGAAACCATAAAGAGACCACTAGAACAGTATACAACTTACTAATGGGACTTATTTTATCTGTCCCCAGAGGATTGACTGGGAAAGGGTGAAGGTTAAACTTGCACATACTGGTTTGTATAGGTCTATCTGAGATTAAATGCTATTTACAAGTTTCAAATTGCTCCATTTCCTGCTTTTCTTGTCAACTATATGCCCATGTCACTTGTTCTTTCATAACAGTAATAAGTGAAGATGTGCCAGTTGGGGACCAAATGTAATTTTAATTTTAAACAGAATATCTCTGTACAATATAAACTAGAGTTACATTACTGTACTAAATATAAACTCCAACCAAATAAATCTGTGATTTGTGACACTTAAAGGATGGTATCCTAAGAGTCTAAAAAATGGGCATTTTATGGAACAGAAAGTTATCGTTTCTATTTACTGAGAAACACATGTAAAATTAAGACAAAATAAATATTTATTTTATATTTAAAACAGCTTTAGTATTCCAAAGGCAGTCCCTCTGTGGGCATTCAGATCTGTACATCTTGTCCAAGATGATCCACAAGGATTTCATCTGGGATAGTGACTTTCTGGTATGGACATCAGTACACTGAGAATGGACTGAGACCACTACAGCCCTTCACATAAGCCACAGAACAACCACTGGATTGTAACAACTTCTAGTTACAATTTATCTGCTTTGGATCTTAACAGGAAGTCTAGCAGGAAAGTTGAAAATGTTAACAAACGTGCTCTGGAGCTGCTCTCTCCACAGCAGCATGGAGGTGAAATCTGAAGATTCAGAAAGCCACAAAAGCTTGACAGCAAGCCCTAAACAACCCAGACACACACACACACACACACACACACGTACGTAACTGGAAATTAGAGGAGCAGCAGCATTAGTGTTCTGTGGATTGATAAAAGGGAGAATTCTGCCCAGTTCTCATGTCTGCACACATTCCTGTGCACTCATGCATTTGACTACACAAGAAATGAACATAGTGGTAAAGCCAGTATCACTCAAGCTAATCTTGCCTTTGACATCAACTCCTTCATTCTCCTACGTAGGGATGGGGATAGTATTTCTTCTTCTATAATCTACACCATTAGCTCAAAGGTTCAGCAAGAGGTCAGAATACTTCATAACAGCATGGGCAATCTCAGCTGTACAACAGCGTAACTGGTAGTGAAATCCACCATTTAGTAGCATCAGGCACAATGGGAGAGGCAAGAGGAGGATACATCTATTCTGCTTTATGTTTTTTGTAAAACTGGGACTAGAAAGAGATTACAGGACATAATCTAATTTGGAAAAGTGATAAGACAGTTCTCCAGAATAAGCTATCCTTTCAAGATTGGATCATTGTTTTGTAATGTCTCAACAACTGCCCTACTCCCCGCCCCCCCTTTAAATATAAGTCAGTATAAACATAGATACAAATCAAATCCTTTTTAAAAGGAAGCTGCATGTGAGTAAAGCATCTGGAGCTTTTGAAAAAGGAAACACTTTCCAAAATGCTAAAAGGAAAATACAATCCTTTACAAGAACTTATTATGTTGTTTGACAAGAGCACTTTGCCTCATAAAGGTGACCTGCAAATCTAGTTAAAAAGTTTCATTTACAACAGAAATGTGTGTATGTTGAAATACCTTCTCTAACCAGATATTCATCACACACAACTTTTCTTTTCCATTCATAAAAGAGAAATACTTGGGGAGACAGATGATTAGGGAGGGAAGAATGAATTGTATTAGTTGTTCCTGTAATAAACAACAAAGTGTGCACTAGGGATGTTAAAGACTAGTCGACTATCCGATAAGCATTTGCTTATTGGATAGTCTGTTGACTAGTCAACTAGTTGATTCCCCCCAGCCTGGCTGCCTTAAGACAGAGGCAGAAAAGGGGGGTGGTGGAGAAGGGGTACTTCAAAGCAGCAGCGCTGCACAGCTGAGCTGGGGATCAGCTGTGCGGCGCTACCATTTTGAAACCCCAAGGGCACTGCCCCTTTAAAATGCTGAAGGGCTATGGAGCTCGGTGTCAGCTGGGGACTCCCCAGCTAACCCTGGGTTTCAAGCGGCATTTCCCCAGAACCCGGGGTCCCAGCTGACCCCAGGTGCGGGGGAAATGCCGCAGGGAGCCAGGGATCAGCTTGGAGTTTCAAAGGGGCGGCGCCACACTCCTGAGCTGAGGATCAGCTGTGCGGCAGCTGCCCCCTTTGAAACTCAGCCTCCGCACATTTCAAAGGGGCAGCCGTGGAGCCTGAGGTTAGTGTAGCTGATCCTGGGCTCTGTGTGGCATTTCCCTAGAACTCGGGGTCAGCTGGAGAGTCCCCAGCTGATCCCGGGTTCCGCTGAAATGCCGTGCAGAACTGGGGTCAGGTGGGGAGTCCCCCGCTCACCCCAGGTTCCATGGCTTTGAAATGCACAAGAGCCCCCGCTGGGAACTCTTGTACATTTCAAAGCAGGCACTCGCGTGCAGCCTGGAGTCAGTGGGACTTCCCGCTGGCCCTGGGCTGTACGCGGAGTTCCGCGTTCCTCCTTTGAAATGTACAAGAGCCCATTGGGGCTCTTGTACATTTCAAAGGAGGAATACGGAAGTGCCTGTCGACTAGTCAAGTAGTCGATGGAAATTTCATCAACTACTCAACTAGTCAATTAACCGCATTTTAACATCCATAGTGTGCACCTTACAGGAACAACTTTTTTGCTTACAATATTTACAGCTGCAAGTTAGGGATATGAAGGTTTAACTGGTTAACCAATAAGTCTCACCCTTAGTCAGGGATGTGAACGTGTATCCTAATTAACCCTCTCATGGTTACAGATAGTACCTCTAATACAGAGGCGGCAGAAGGGGAGAGGGAGGGCGGGGAGGGAGAGAGGAGCCAGGAGCCGGTGTATGTGGGAAGCCACCTTTGAAGCCCACCTCAGTATCTACTTCAAACAAACAAACAAAACAAACAGTCCTGTAGCACCTTAAAGACTAACATATATATATATATATATTTTATCAGGAACTTTCATGGGTAAAACTCACTAGAGCTCATGATACTATATATATATTTGTTAGTCTCTAAGGTGCTACAGGATTACTCTTTTTTTTTTTTTTTTTTAAGTTACAGACTATCATGGCTACCCCTCTGAGACTTTTCAGTATCCTTTCTGTTTTTCCTGGTCCATTTCCAGTCTCTTGCAGTTAGCTTCCTCTTCATCCTGAGACTCTTTCCCTGAAAAACTCAGAAGGCCTTGATTGGGGTTCTCTGTGATGGAGTTGTGTCTCCTCAGGGCAAGGTGGAGACCAGACATGTCACTCCAACTCTGAGCCATGTACTCTGGCAGAACGAATATCAGTCGTCTGGCAATACGCTGGATAGAATTCACCCTCTGTAGCTGTTGTAAGGGCTGCTTCACATATGGAACACCTCATAGATTTAAGTCAAGTATTTGCAGGTTAGCTCTGCCTGGCCCGAATAAGGGCAGAGGAGCCCAGCAAGGGAGACACTGCAGTAGCAGATTCAGGTGGCTGAAGTCACCATGCTGCTATTTACCTAATCCAAAGGAGGAGGAGTAAGAATATTATAAATTACAAATGGATGAAAATGAATACAAATAAAGATTTAAAAACAAAATGAAAGGGAGAAATTGAACCACCAACTTGTTCCACCTCTGGAGGCAGAAAATCCTGAGCTCGAGGATAATGCTTAGTGCTGGAGACTCCAAAAGTAACATTGACTGACTCTAAAGTCCATATCTACATGGAGGAAGGCATTAGCCCATAAATAATGGATGAGGATAAAAGTGGTGCAACAGAACCATTCTCTCTTTAGATCAGGTTGGGGAACTTAAGGCCCGGGGGCTGCATCCAGCCCCCAGCTTACCTGAATCTGGCCTCCGAAGCTCGGGGCTCCCTCTAGCATTGGGGAGCCTGTATTGGCACTCCACTCCACACCGTCCCCATTACCCCCACAGAACTGGAGCACACAAAATCTAGTAGCCTGGGCCTGCCTCCGCTCTGATGTACAAGGGGCAAGTGGGGAGTGTCTTTCTCCTTCTCAGTCAGAGGCCACATCAGTAAGAGTTTGAGATTTTTCCTCCCCCTCCCCCCCACTTGCCCAAAAAAGCTTCCCCACTTCTGCTTTAGACTCCCGAGAAGTCCTGCTGGCTCTAGCTGTATTATAAGGTTACACAAACTTGGGATAGGGTAGGAGATAGCACATATGTCACTACTTTTAATTCTTTTAAAACTATTTTTTGGTGATCATAAGTAATAACTTAATGGGCAATTCACCAGAAGAGTTAATAAAGGCAGGTCAATACAAGTAAAATAAATGTATTAATCTGATTTGCAAATCATCTTTATATATGCAGACAAAGTGCAGGCTCTCCTTTCAGAGATTTATGTTTCTCTTGGAGAAATTTTGATTTTCATTCTAACACATGGTGTCATTGCTTATTTTTTCTATATATCTGAATTCAGTCTGTGTATATTTGAAGCAAAGTAAGTAGCTTTCGCATGAGATAAAAGCCTTCTTTGGGCTCGAATGACAATGAGATGTGTGTCTTATGTAGAAATCAAGACATTTAAATCATCTCTCTATAAACAAACAAAATAATATTTATACTTACAGATATCTCGTCGCTAAAGTCTATTTCATCCAAATCAAGGTATTCAGGGGCTTCCATTATTCTTCTATGCACATTTTGGGTGAGTCAGTACAGCAGTAAAGTCCTATTAATATACAAAAAATGAGGTATTATATATTAAAGAATATAAATTCTTTAAAACATTTTAGCGCGGTCACCATATAATTGAACAAGTACTGAAGCTGGACTGGAAGTACCCTTCCAAATACTTTAAATTTAATTTGTCTGCTCTTAGCTATGTATCATGTATTGTGTGTGCATATGCCTATTTCAGCTAATACAGCACAACAGCTACCTTGCATATAAACAGGGTGTGACCGACTTAAATTCTGCTCCTTGTTCTGGCAGCCCTCCAGTGCCCCTGGAGAGCCCCGCTGAAGTCAGAGAGGCTGCCTGCACAGAGACAGTTGCAGGATTAAGTCCTTAAACAGTAGCAGCCCACTTGATGCTTGATCCTGCAAGGTGCAGAGCACCCTAAGCTCCCACTGACTCAATGGGAGTCAAGAGTGCTCAACAGTCTTGATGTAGCTCTGGCAGAGCAACTTTGCTGGTGCTAAAAATGTAGCTTTTTCAGGCCATGAATCCATTTACCTCTGTTGCTAAACAATAATAATTAACATGTAAGGCATTAAGTGCTAAACATTATTACAGTATCAAATTCACTCATCCAGCACTTGTGTGTAACAAAGGAAAAGATGAAAGAAAAAAAAATCAGCCCCAGTTCATGAATATGACAACTGGTAAACAATCAAGTGGTAAACAACACATTTACAAATAATGGAAATTAAGCTGTGATGGTCTGAAGAGAATCATTATATGCTAACCAAACGTTAATATACAAGTTTCAACAAAAAACAAAACATTCTGCAGGTGTTATATTCTTTGGCATAAAAAACTAGTCATTGATCTCCTCTACACTGACCTCTGCAAACTAAAAGTTGATCTTAAAACAGCTGTTCTTGCAACATTTATAAAAAGAAGGCTGAGAAATGTACTCAAACTAGTTTTTAAGCTTGGAAAGCTGAATGCTTGACTCTCATCACATTACTGCAAATATAGCATCTTTCAGTATTGTGTTCTCTTTGGAAATTCAAAGTTTTTTTCCCCCAAATGCACTCAAGCTATTACCGTATTTCTCCCTCACAGCAATCTATAAGACAGCTGTTTAAGAATGAACAAATCTTACATATTTCCCACTTAAAAACAAAATAGGTTTTACCTCATTTAAAACTGTGTGTTCGAGGAGCAAAACACAAAATTGGGTCAACTTCTGTAACAGAAGTTATTCTGGAATAAATTCACTCGTGACTCAGTTGGGGGGTTGTATTACATGCATATATCCAGGGGAGAGAGATGGGGGTAAAATGGTAAAATAATATAAAGCAAACCACATCTTTTTTATCTGAGGGATCAGAACGTGCTGTATAATGGGAAGCTATTGGGCAGAATGATTGCACTCATTTTGTTCTCTTGCTGAATAGCAAATTGATGTTCAAAGTGTGCACACATAGTAAGGTCCTGGTCAATGTAAGGGTGACATGAACAGCCTTTAGAGTTGTTCTTCCTGTTTATTAATGGGCACATAAGATTACAGCATATTTCTTAAGGCTGTTACATAGTACATTTTGAAGGAAATTATAGCTTAGTCAGGGTAAAATATTTAGCTGCAGATATTTTCATCAAACTCTATCCTTGTAAGCTTAGGTCCCACAAAATGAGAAAAAATTCCTACTTCATTTTGTACATCAATTTGGCATTTACTAAATGTGTCAACTTACATGTGGACAAATTATGCAAGGTATCCCTATGCTTGTAACGTGCATTCTGGGAAGCAAAGCAGGTGCAGAAGTAGATTCTGCAAAACTGCTACACATCACACTACACTGGTGGTAGAAAGAACAGGGCAGCAAATGGTAAAGCCTTGACTCTGCCCCCTCCATCGTGCCCAGCAACACACATGGGAGTACAGACCAAATGCAGTTCTCTCCTTCTACAAAATAATGGGGGAAGAGGGAGAGGGATTATGAGTCTGAGTCACAGTCTCCCAGACTGCTTCAAAGGCAGTGCAACAATGTACTATCCTTTATTCTGCAAAAACCATTATCTCTGGACACAGACCATAAGGAGGGGTGAAAGGCATTGTATGTACGAGCAAAACCAGCTACAGGTTGAACCTCCCAAATCCAGGATTCTCTGATCTGGCAACATGTGTGGTCCAGCAGGGCCACAGATATTTGTTGGAGCAAAAAGCCCTGAGGTGGGAGCAACGCAGGGGTTGGGGAGTTCTGGCTGGGCCAGGCAGCAATTGGGGAGCCCCTGCCCTGGCTGGGGAACCCCCGGCATCAATGAACCCTTGGAATTAACGGAGTAAGGTGGTCAGGAAATCTCCGGTTGCAGTGGAGCTGCCTTTGGCCAGACAGGCCCAGCCAGAAACCCCGGCAAACCACCAGTGGCAGAGGGGCTAGGATGACTGGGCAGCCTCAGCCAGGGAACTCCCCAGCTGAAGCAGGGCTGGTGGACGTGGGTGGCCCTGTCTGGGAAACCCACAGAATCTCCTGCAGCCGTGGGGCGGCCTTAGAGGCGGGGCAGAGTAGCCAGGTGGCCTCTGCTGGGGAACCCCCGGAGGCTGCAGGGCTGGCAGCGGCTGGGTAGTCCCAGCCAGGAACCCTGGGGAACACTGTATGGCAGCAGGAGCAGTAGCAGCCAAGCGGTCCCTACCAGGAACCCTGGGAAACGCTGGGGCAGCAGGTGGGCAGCAAGATGGGGAGCCTTTCCAGGCCAGCTTCAGCGGAGTCAGCAGCAGGGCAGGGAGCCCCAAGGAGAGGAGCTCAGGAGCACTGACCTCTGCTGGTCTGGCAAACTCCCTGGTCTGGGACAGCTCATGTCCCGAGGGTGCTGGACCAGAGAGGTCCAACCTGTATTAGGAGGGGAGGTAGAAAGAAGATGGCATATTATGTGAAGTTGGGTTGGCCCACTTAACATTACTTCTCTATGCCCATTTTTTCATCACCATTGGTAATACAAAAAAAAAAAGGGATAAAAAATGTAAATCCACTTGCTCTACACCCATATTTCACTGCCATGCAACTAAGTTTGTATAATTAGATAGTATAAAGAGATCCACAGCTTTAGAAAATGTTCAACATCATAAATTCCCCAAGCAACATACAGGAAGGCCTGAAATATGGCATCAGCAGCTGCTGCCGTACAACTGTCCACATCTTTCAAGCATTCTACTGCACGATGAGGTTACTTAACTATTTGAAAGTTGCGACCTGCTCATTGCCCTGTCCAGACAGGTTAATAGTGAATGGGTTATCTTCTGGAGCTGGAAGCTGCTTGATGGTAATGGCCAGGCATTCGTTTTAGCCATATGACAATGAGATAAAGTGCATTGCTATTTGCCTGACCAGATTGGCTCTTAGTTGCTGTAATTTACTGAACTGAATTCCTACTTCAGCCAACAAGATAAAGTCATGAGTGTATTCAAAATCTCAAGGAAGAATAGTGTTGCGCTTCATGCCACCAGTCAACACCTCCTCATGCTTAACCATCAACCAATCAATGATGATGACAGAACACACCCCTTCTGAACTCCATGGTGACAGGAATCCATACAGTGTATCTGACATTGATTTTAACTCCGTTTTCCATTCTATTATAGAGCTTTTTTTAATCAATGACATTATTTTCCCAGGGTGCTTAGGTGCCTCCTCAGATCCCACAAACTTGCTTGTGTCAACTCATAGGGCCATGGTGAAACAGGATTATGGATTCGCTTCACGACAGAGTCGATTAGGGATAGTTGCTTTTATTAATCTCACTACATCACTACTATTACAGAGTTAATACTGCCAAATAGTTCCACAGCTACTGCAAAGTGACACATCAATAAGCACATGCAGAGCAATACATAAAAGAGTAGCAGGCACTGAGAAATGCTTACGCCCCTTCAGTCTGCTGGGAGTCCCATTCCTGTCACCTTACAGCAGGCCGCAGTGGACATGGCTCTAGCTGGGAGAATCCAGGGCACCTTCCGAGGTCTAGGTCCCTGGTGAGACTCACCAGGCACGAGACTCCCTACACTAGTTATACTACAGTTGTTTACTGGGTGTGGGCACACTGACTCAATGCCACTCTTAACATTCTCATGAGCTGAGCCTGAGGTCATACTTGTTTACCACTTATTTTCCCAGCTCAAGTGCATGGGTTAAAGCTGATAAGGGCCAGCTGCTGTTTGCACTTGCAGGGTCCCAGGCTATGTTCTTCAAGAATGGAAACTTTCATCCTGGACCTGATGAGCTGCAGGACCCACATATGACTTTTTATGTGACAGCTTGATGCACTGAATAAAAGGCCTGACAGAAGTCTATACAAAGTGTGGTGCACATCATACTGAATTCAGTTATCTCCTCAAAAGTCTGTCTCAAGGTAAAGATTTGGTCAACAACAGAACAAACAGGCCTAAAGCTATATTGAGTATCCCAGTTTGTCACAAAGTGGATTGCTGATTTGAGATACTAGCCCAAACGTGAAGACTTTTCCTGGGACTGCTAAAAATATAATCTACTATATATTTGAGAGAGTTTGTCTGTCTGCCTGTGTGTTCAAGAACTCCTCCTAAATGGTAAGAACTAGGACCACCAATTTCAGTATATAGCTTCCTCTTGTCATAATTTAAAGCAAGATAAGGGTTTGGCTATGCCAGGACAATGGGATGTGCCTGGAATGGGACTGCTTCTCATAAAACCATACAGAGACAGAATCACCAAACAGATGAAAGGTGCAGGCTGGGGGCATGTCCCTGACCCTCTCCCCCATCCAGGACTGCCCCAGCCTCAAGCCTCCCTCCCTCTGCGTGTCCATGAAGGAGTCATGGGGAAAGGGAAGTTGAAGTCTCTCCCAGTCATACAGGAACAATGCTGGCTGTTCCCCTTCATCTAGTTTGCTGCATTCCTCACTCTGGCTGGGAAGCAGAGTGGGTAGATGAACCTGGACTAGTCCCAGCTGGGATACATGCACTCCTCCCCTAACTATGCCCACTGGAGATGCAGTGGCCATGGAGAGGTGCTTCTTTCTTGCCCCCAAGTGGCTGTGATGAGAAAGGGCTGCAGTAGTCCTCTCTCCCCGGGGCAGCCTGCATTCTGAACCATTCATCTCCAGCACCACCCCAGATCAATGATTTTAAATGAAGCATGTACATTTTAATTTTATTTTCCCAGAAAAAAAAATTGAGTTAAGGACCTGAGCAACACCGGGTAAATCTTCTAGTACCTCTATAATTGTTACATCAGCCTTTTCAAACTGAGGCAAAGTAACCCCAGTCATCGGGAATTATATAACTGTGCAAGATAGTCTGAAAAGGCCCATGTAGCCATGCAACAAAAGTGTTCTCACTGGTCTTCGACAACTCAGGTTAAATGTCACAAACCTTAGATTTCAGTTTATGGAAAGAGAACTGGATCTCTTTTTGGTTAAGTAAGGTGGCTCTCCAGAAGTTCCTGTCCCTCTTAAAATGGTAGAGAAACATTTTGATTCTTGTTATCTTTGAGAGTTGGTTCACATTAAGTGGCAGGACACGATCAGAAATAAAGCTATTTGATGACAAATACAGCAACTATCTCCATTAGTACTGTTAAGATTTTGGTGGCTTTCTTGGTATGGACATATTATTAGGATGGAAGACCAATAAATTCTGAAATGTGTTGTCCAAAGAATGGCTCTATCCAGCTGGCAATAAAAAGTTGACAAAACATTCCCAAATTCATCTGTGACTGCCTAGGGGACTGTGCCTTATCTGAACCAGACACAGACCTGCACACAGTGAGGTAACATACATCTAAATATGCAATAAATAAATTACAAGACCGTTTGGGTACATACAAACAGATATAAAACAAATGTCTACAGCAGGGGGCAACCTACCATATGCATGCCATCAGTGGCCTGCGAGCCAATTTTCATTGGCACGTGGGTGGGAGCTCAGCCCCACCCTGCGCCATGCAGCAAGGAGTCCTGACCTGCCGCTTGAGCCTCACAGCCGGCCCAGCACAGGCAGGGAGTTCACCTGATTGGTGGGGATGGCGAGTTGTCTTGCTGAGCAAGCAGCTGCTAAAAGAGCTGCTCCATGGAGCAGCAAGATAAGGAGGTGTTAATGGCTTAAATTTACAAACACCTAAAGAGACAGACAGGTGCCTAACGGGAATTGCATTTATTTTCATTTGACTTTTAACAGGAGTTAGACATCTGGGGTTTTCTGGGGTGCAAAGCAGGTTAGACATGTATCTGCCTTTTCAGGCACCCAAATACCTTTGTATATCTGGGTCTAGATCTAAAAAACAAAGCTAAAGGCTCTGATGGGGAATTGTCAACAAAAGTGTAACTCATGTTTTTCCCTGTGTTACCAGAACTGGCTGAAATATGAGGACCTATTTTCACAGAGAGGAAAAACAAAGTATTAACTTATGGATTCATTTACATTTCAAAGTGTGCCAAATGGACCCATTTTTAAATTTTTTCCTCTTTTTCAAAATGCCCTACATCTTTTCTATTCTCCCCCCCCCCCCCCAAGAAGTTAGTGAAATGTTTCCTTTACAAAAAGCCCCTCCAAAAACTGGTAGTAACTAGTTATAAAAGAGTCTGAAGTTTGAGTTAGTGAAAACGCATGACATTTTTTACACAAGAGGAACCATTTTGACAATGTCGACAGTTTGGGATGAGACAGTTTTGTGTTAGAAAAGAGTCCTTTCCCTCTCCCTACAAGAAAAAAAAAGACACTTCAAAAATTTCAGCTCAGTGTTACACCCAGACACTCGGGTGCATCTTCAGCTCCCCTTAGTGCTACCAGGAGGTGTGTGTGCTGGACACCTTAAAGAGTGAGTTTTTAACTGCAGGGCAGTAATTCAGCCCACTAATTCAGCTAAAAGTAGTGAAACAAAAGACAGGACTATGCAGCACTTTAAAGATAACAAGATGGTTTATTAGGTGATGAGTTTTTGTGGGCGAGACCCACTTCCTCAGATCAAATTGTGGAAGAAAATTGGCATGACCATATATACCAAAGGGATACAATCAAAAAAAGTGAACACACTAAAAGTAGTGTGTGGTATGTCTCCTTGAGCTGTAACATACACCTCCAGCTGCAGTGTAGATGTACCCTTGTGGGCTTCCCTGAGCTCACTCAAGAAGTCTCTGATGGAGCCAAGAATTAAGCCTGCGTATCCCAAAGCGAGAAAGAAAAAGATTCTTATAACAGAATTTTTTTTGGAGTGTTGCAGATATCTAAAACTCTGATCTTAATGATTTTTTAAAATCCTGTGTTACTAAAATGGTAAGATCTGCATCTTAATTTATTAATGAAGCTGCTGTAAGTAGGAATATTATTGACTTTAAAAAGTATCGACGGCATGCAGACCCGTAAATAGAAGTGAACAAGTTAAATCTCAGCACGCCATTTCTGAAAGGTTGCTGGCCATGGTCTACAAGTTCACTATCCTTACACCACAAGAAACTCTATTAACAAAAGTGTGTCTTATCAGAGATTTGCTTCATTATATTTTATGTCTTTATTTTACTTTTAAAATCCATCCCTCTTTGCACTGGAAAGAAGCATTTTAAGAGATGGAAGCTATCTGACAATCTTGTCCTTCAGAAATAATTTTACTTCTGTTATTAAGCATATGGAGAAGCCACCACAGACTTCAGTACTGCAGACCAATTTGTTTTCATTCTGGACAACAAAAGGACAGCAGCTTTATCCTCAATTGTAATTATTCAATTTAAGACAATAAGGACTGAAAGAGTTATGAGAAACCTGAAGACACTGTGAGGAACATCGGCCTAAAACAGGAATCTAAGTCCTTTTCAAAATAAACAAGGATAGAATGAGAAACCTCAAAGGGCAGAAATAAGAAACATCAATTATACAAATGTAGGTGTTCTAAGGACTTTAGTTTCTGCAACATCATTTCTGATCTAAATGGCACCATATGTTGCCTGCTCATGGTTTCAAAGCAGAAGGGCTATTTGAAAACAGAAAAAGAATAAATTAACAAAAGTAGAAAATCAATATTTTCTCACGGGGGAAAAAACTCTCTTTTTTATTTCTATACTCAACCTTACTTTCTGCATAAAGAAAATTGCTGGAATACTGGTAAATTTAGTTTCCTGCAGTAAGCCACACATTCTTATATGCTAAAACTGGGCAACAAATTGCAAACTAGCAACTCAGATAGTGAAAACAAAGACCAAGTAACGTTGATCCATGCGTGGAGTGTCATGCAGGGATAGACTACTTTATATAGTTTAATACAACAGAGCAATGCTACATACACAGTAAATCATATGACAAGTCATAGTCAATGCTGCTGTGAACAGAACTTTGCAGCCACGTGAATCCAACATATCACCAGAGGGGTTAACAATCTTCAAAACATTTACCACCAACAGCTTAACAAGATGGAAAAGTGCAACGTTGAAAATAAGCATGAGTGGCATTCCCTAATATCCAGTGAAGCATCTCCTGGTACCAGGGGCAGCCCGAGGCGGGCTGCGGCAGCTGGCGCCCCAGGCAGAACGCGCGATTGGCGCCCCTGCCTGCACGGCCGTCAATGGCGTGACGTCATCACTGGGCGCCCTGGGCACCCCACTGAAGACGGCGCCCTAGGCGACGGCCGAGTCAGCCTATACTCACGGGCCGCCCCTGCCTGGTACAATAGATTAACAATATATTTCCAATCAAACTCAAAGCGATCAGGTGAGCCACACAGTAATCATCTCTGATGTGCCAGCAGAAAGTTCCATTTTTTTAACTGGTCAGTTTTCCCAAATGTATTTTGCTCCTTGGAAAGATTTTGGACTTCAAGAATTTCTGTAAAAATTTAATGCAGAAAAAAGTGTTTTCTTTCTGGTGCATTATTTCACATACATCTGACTAACAGCTGAAAAAAAAACTATAAAATAATCTAGCCTGTTGATGAAATGCAAAACAAAATCACAGCATTACATATGTATATACCCAACAGGTGTTTTTATCGTTTTATGGGACATTGCCATTGTAAGAAAGTACAAGGATATTATTTAACTAAAGATGATGGAAATAGGGTGATACTGTTAAAATACATAATAAAATCTCTCATATGCACTATATTGCTAAACATTAAATATTTTAGGGGTTGTGCAGTTTTGTTAAAAAACACCTTCCCCTTCATATTCAGGTATGAGAATCATTTCTTGTGGTTTTCCTAAAACATTAGGTTTTCCTTTGTTATCCTTCCTCCCAAATAAAACTGATTTATCAGAACTTAAACCAGGTTGCCTATACTCACGTCAATACACACACATACACACACACCAGTCAAAGGACAAAGAGAGAAAGAGAAAAAATAATTCATGATAAAATGGTTAAAAAAAAGGCAACAGGGGAAATCCTATTATCTGGTAGCTTCTGCCAAACAAAAGTACAAGTGAAATTTAATTATTTATTACCTACTGGAGAAACAACTGACTATTACTTAAAAATCTTGCATGCACTGACTACAACATTTTTTCCTGAGAATGAAGATGAAAACCGGAATCCTGCTTCAATTTCCTTTAAACACCCCCCATAAAAAAGAATTAATAGATGTGGTGGCCTCTAGTTTATGATGTGTCTCCTTCTGGCTCTAACCAGGTATCTACCATATTCCACTCTTTGAGAGAAGAGCAGTTACAGTAATGTGGCTAACAAAACCTTGAGACACTCATTTTCTTACTAGAAAAACAAATTTGTCAAGTAAGTTGCCTTTGAACAAGTTATGTTTAATAAGTTTTCCTTCTGGAGGAGGAGGGATGGAGAGGCAAGAGGGAGACAAGAAGCTATGAGGGAAAACATTTTTAAAAAAGTAAAACAGTGGTGATGCTTAGGTAATACTGGCATGAAGACAGACATTATTATAATGTCAAGTGAAATAGCACAAAATAATTTTTTACCTTTTTGATACATCAGAAATGGCAAAAATATGTGTCCTTCCACAACAAACTCCAAGGGGGCAGAAAGTGCTGATCACAAATATCTCTAGTGTGACTTTCCGCTTCATGCATCTCACTCTTCTTTACTCATTCTGTTTGTTGGTGTGGGTGGGTGAGAAAGAGGCTGACAGAGTGAAGAAAAAGAGGAGGGGGAGGGAAGGCAGAAAGAAAAGAGCAGCAGATACATCATTTAGTTTCATGCTCTCTACACTGGGCAAACTGCAAAAGCCTTGGAGCAAAGGTGCTTTGCAATAATCCCTAGAGCCAAGTGTATAGATGAAAAGGAAGTGAAGGACTAAACCCAAGAGCAGTGAAGGGGATGAAAGAGGTAGAGGGAAATGTCCTTTGTTGAAGACAAACTAACAAATGATTGCTAATGATGGCTAACAGATTTATTTATGGATACAAGAAAAACAATTAAAAAGAGGCTTGGCATCACTTTAATATACATGTGGGTTTTGATTTTAAGTAATATAGCTGGAAAACAGTTAGCTATTTTCCCACTCTCAAAACTACTATGCTAAAGTATTTGGGAATTTACTTAAACTTTCTATTAAATGAAGTAACTCAAATGTACATATTTTTGGTTGACAAAAGGCTAGGTTTCCTTAAGTGCACATCTGCAAAAACTAATATTAAGATTTGTGCTCTAAATCCAGAATGCCATGACTGATGTTGGTTCTTAATTAGAGACTAATGTGACTTTACACAATTGTAGGTCTGAAATAAAAAATAACCTTACTGGCCTCTCTTAAGCATTAGATATATACAGCAATTTTAAGATAAGTAAGTTTCAAAGACATAGCAGAAAGTTTTTACAATCTTTATTTTAAGTATATAACACAAATGAATGCCTGTTAAAAACCAGTGGTTAAAACCTGATGGGTGTTATACAACATTATCCCATGGCTAACATCAAGGCCTTGTCTACACTATAGTGTTAGGTCGACATGAGGCAGCTTCCTTTTGCTCAACTCTGCAAGTGTTTACATTACAACATTGCTCTCACAGATGTAAGTCGCCCACACAATAACTACATCTCCATGAGCAGGATAGCACTTAGGTCAATGCAGGTATGGCAGTGTGCTGTCTCTGCAGACATGTTACATCACCTGTTAATTGTCAACTGCAGGGTGGATAGGGAGTTTCCAGCTGTGAGTCCACATAGAGCTGATATTTGGAGCTGTTAACCCCAAGGTGGGGTAGGGGTGCTCCAACTGTCAGTGTCCCACAGCGCTCATCACAGTTAAGTCGAACCACAGACATAATTACCTAACTTGCATCGACTTTACTTTGTAATGTAGACTTGCCCTTACAAAGAGCTAAGAAAATACACCTAAGCTTCTTCAGTTTCAAACCACATTCTGTTCAGTCTATTCTGCATAACTTGAAAGCCCAGCACCTAACTAAAAGCACATAGTTCAGGAAGGGAGATTTTCAATAAATGATCAATCAGAAATGACCTCTGGATCAAATTCATCCCTGCTGGAACTCTACTGGCTTCAGCAGAATCCTCTAAGGATGAATTTGGCCCTGTAATGGCTATTTCCATCATCTGTCTGCTTGAGTCAGAAGGAAAAGCCGATAGCACCATCCAGGAGTACTGCCGCAGTGTGTGTGTATGTGGGGGGAGGGAGTGGGAGTAGGGGAGAGAAGTACAATACAGAACCAAACAGAGGGAACATGGGTGGCAATGTCATAATCCAAAACCCAGGGAAGTCAATGGAAAGACTCCCAATTAGCTTCGGATACGGTTCCATATAAAACTTGCTTGTAGGGCACCCAAGTATGACTTTAAGCACCATATACTGAAGTTCTCTTGCAATTTTGGGTACAAAACATAGAAAGAAGTATATAATCGCAAAAGAGTATAAGTACAATGCTTAGTTCAATGAGGTCCCAATACTGACTAAAGGCTCTAGGTGCTACCACAATACAAAATATTAATAGTTTATAGCTTGCAGCTCTATTTGTGTGCCGTGTATATGGATTACAATTTAATTTTCCCAGTAGGGATGAATTAAACCACAGAAAAAAATATAGCTTATTTATTTATATTTACATTGTCCCCAGTAACTCAAATGGAAAATGACTGTTTCATCATTAAAGATTTAAACAGGCCAGACTGGGAATGAAAACTCAGAAGCCGTTACTCAAACTGACAGTTGATTTGCAGCTAAAGTACTTCCTTTCAGCTTCACATATTCTGATAAAATGACAACCTGACATACTGTGACACTATTTTGAAAATAATAAGTCTAATGAGGAATCGCTGTGCTACAATGTAATCTCTAGTGTACTGTTTAACCCATCTTTCTGGGTTTGGGGAAATCACACGTTTTTTTCTTTTAAAAAATTATGTTAAATCACATTGTTTCTATTACTTGTCAAGTGTAATGTCTGGATTTTCTCTCACTGACTAAGCATCTATCTAGTACTAGCTTGTTTTATTTACTTTTTTCCTCCCTTTTAAACAAGCCAAGAAAAATACATAGTACAAAAGGAATTATCTACTTCAAAATGCAAAAGAATAAAGAGGGTATTTTAAAGACCTTAGGTGAATTTGAAGGAACAATTTATTGTAAGAAAAATGAAAAGCTAGGTTGAAAATGACGTAATTTACTTCACTGGAGGAGTGAACTCTGAGACTAGGATTACCTTATCCTTTATCACATTTATTCAGAAGTTTCCTTGGGTTCAAAAGTTCATAGAAGCCATTTATAATGGCATATTACTTCAAAAGCAAGTCAGAGTGAAAGCACTGCTTTTAATCAGCACACAAGTACAATCATTATGCAAATCTTACTAATAGGGCTAGTTCTAGGAATGGGACAGAGCATGCCGACGTTCAAACAATTAACAGATGCTATTTAAAAAGATAACTGAAAAAGAAAAACCCTGAGTTATAGCCACAAGAGCCTGTATAAACACCATATTCAGCCCTGGAAAGAACAGAAAATTCTGGGCCTGATTCTGCTTCTATTGAAATTAATAAGAGTTTAGCAATGGCTGCATAGGGGAGAAAACAACAGGCAAGCCTTTATTGTTTTATGTTGTAGAGCAGTGGTCTCTTCAGCAAAAGTTTACCCACGCAGGCCTGACGAGAAGAGACAGAAGCTGTGCTAAGTGGTCTCAAAGAAGGTCAAAAAAAGCACATGTGCATGTAATCCTCAAGACTTTGTCAGGCATACAAAGCTTTCATCCACCATTACATGGAAAATTCTCCACAACCTGATTTATTTTAGTATTAGGCACTTTGAGGGAACATCAAGATTGCACAGTCCTTACAGGGGCACATAAACTATGCACCTCCTAGCAGGGGTATAAATAGCAGTATAGACTGCGAGGCACTGCTCAGATTGGGGATGTTACATAGCGTGTAATTGAATAGTCATGTAACTGCATCAAATCTTAGCGCTTACACAACTATTTGATAGTCCCTGGGGGCGGGGCCAGCAGCCAGTATGCTCCCAGCTCCACTCCCACGGAACTCCCTGCCACCTCATGCTGCTGCCTCTCTACCAGAGGCAGCAGCACAGGGTGGCAGGCGGGAGCCAGTCTGCGAGGGAAGCCAGTTTAAAAACCAGCTCCCTGCGAAGACAGCAGCACAGGGCAGCAGCAGCCCCTGCCTGTGGGGGGCCTGAGCTCCCCACAAACAGAGGCTATGCTGGCATCCCATGGAGCTGGTTAACCAACTAAACAGAATGTTTAACTAATTAACTAATTAAATGGAACTTTACATCCCTAGTGGAGAAGGGCTCTAGCAGGCAGGGCTGAGCCTACTAGTGCTTGTATCCTACTGGGCCCAGAACTTCCCTCCCGGGGGTGGGGCGGGAAGGGGAAAAATAGGGATGGGGGTGGCCAAAGCCCATATGCAGCATGCAGTTGCCTAGGGCACTGTCATAAATAGGAGCTGCTAAGGAGAGTCAGACTTACCTGGAGAGTGAGGAAAGGGTTAAGCAGTTGGAGATGCACCTGAGGGAGGGACTCAGGCATTCAGCCAATGAAATGCAGATAGGAATTTCAAACCGAGAGAGAAGGGTTTTCTCTTCTTTGTTTGAGATCAGAGCAGTTTTTTTCCAGGTTTGGAAGGAGACAGGCCTTCCCAGGAATGGACTTCTTGGATTGTGTAAGTAAGGAAAAGTTTAGATAGTCTGTCAGGTTTTATTGTTTTCCGTGTTGGAGGTTTGGAAATCATGTCTGAGCTGGCTAATTGTTTTTCTCTTTTGAAACTAAGGATTATAGCCCAGGGGTTTTCCCTGACTCTATGTCACTTCATGACTATTTAATACCTAGTCATTTACTATGCTTGCATTAGTAGTTTTGTTTTCATAATAAAAGTGTTTTTCTTTTTGTTTTGATTAACCGGTATTGGTTGATTGTTGTGTCCTTAAGTTTACATGCCTTGTTACCCAGGCAGAGTCCACTGTTCTCTGTGAATTCCCTCTGTTTGTTTTCCCAACTCCAAGCAAAACAGAGGTTCAGGCAGGGAGGGAGAACTTTGCCTTAAGGAAGGGATTCCCATGTGATCTCTTCCCTGGAAAAGGGTTTATTTTATAGTTTCTTTTATTCACTTAGGTGTTGGCAGCAAGAAATCAGTCTTTGTCTTTTTGGATCTCAGGGGGACTGAGATCAAACAAGTCTGTCTCTGGGAGTCACAGAGACAGGTTTCATAGAGTTTATCCTACAAGCTGGCCGCTCATCTCTGCACTTGAAGTGTCAGGCTGGGGAACTGAGCCATGACAGGCACCATGAAATTTGGGGATATTTGGTGCCCCATATTTCATGGTGCCCTACACAGCTGCGTGTTTTGCATATGGGTAGGGACAGCCCTACCACCAGGTCTGTGCTGTTGGAGCCTTTCCTCACTGCCTCCCCTCACCAAAGCCTTTCAATGCTACATGTAACTACATTCCACAGTGTGGGCACAAATTGATTTTCACTTATTTACACACACCCTACAGGCTGCTGCTAGTAATGTTCAGTGCAGGCATAACCTTAAAGATTACTGTTCAGAGACAATTTTCAGTCTGTATATAACTTGCATATCAAGAAGGAATAAGTATAAGTATGCTCATAAGGGCAAGATCTCGATGCTGATACTTATGCTGGGTAACACACTCTGCATACTTACAAAGGGCCATTCAGGGCCGGCCTTTGGGCAAGGCGAGCGAAGCGGTTGCCTTGGGCTCTGCGCATTCAAGGCCCCACACTGCCCAGCTCCTGGCCCCACACACCCAGCTACTCACTTGCTGCCTTGACTGGGAGCCACGCAGCTGGGCGGCTCAGCCATGCTGGCTTGGGCCCCGCAAACTCTTTGTCTGGGCCTGGGGCCATTTTATGCTAGGAATTTACATTGGTACAGCAAGATCTCTCAGGGTTATGAAAAAATCATACCTGAGAGATGTAGTTATTCCAACCTAATCCCCAGTGTGCTTTACAGCCTATTGGGCAAATGTATTACCTATTAGGGATGTGAAAGGTTAACCAGTTAACTAGTAAGCATCACCCTTAACAACATGTTAAACCAGCTAACCAATTAAATAGGATTTTACATTCCTATTACCTACACAGATGGGAAAATCCAATGTATGTAGTGTCTACATTAAAGTGCTGCAGCTGCACTACAGCATAATTTTAAGTGTAGATATACCCTGACTCTAGAAGTAAAGTACTACTCAAATGGTGAAATCCTGCCTCTGCAGAAATCAATAGGAGCTCTGCCATTGGCTTCAATGGGGCTGAGATTTTACCCAGCATGAACAGAGAAGACAGTATGTAACCTTCAATTAGCATTTGATGGTTCTTCTCTGCCTGCTTTTCATTACTATTCCTGTAAGTTCTCTTATGAACAAGTTTTAACTGCATATTTTAAAGATTTTAAAAGAAAAAAAATTCACCTTTATAACCCCCCTCAGAAAACTTTTGAAGTACCCATATATTTTTAAATAAACAGTCAATATTTGGGCAACTGAGGGAGCTGAATTGTTACATGCTTTTGAAGATGAACCACAAAGTTTGTCAAGTACCAATATACATTTAACAGTAATAAATACAATCAATTTCTAGATACACATTTGTATTTCCTTCGAAATTTAAGCAAAAGAAAAAATGTACTCAAAACATTAAACCAAAATGCATATACTTGCCCATTTTGGAATGGTATCTAGAAAAATAAGCTTGATTGTTTTAATTAGCCCTGAAGGAGAAACCAAAGAGATGGAAATTAGTATTTGTTATTTTAAAATTGAAGTAGCATGCATGGTTCATGCACTCTGCAAAAACTGATGTACTATATATTAAATCTTAATAAAAGTATCAAAATGAGTAAAAAGGTTAGCTCATCTGTCTGAACACAGATATTTGATTTGCTGTATTTGATTAATTCACATTTGTATTCACTTTGAACTATTAAAAGACTATTCAGTGATAATTTGAAATATTCCACAGTCATAGGAAGTTAACACGCTTATTTTGCCGCACCACATATCAAAACACAATTGTTTCAGACAGGGTGATTTTCATGTCACTGCATTTGCAGAAAAAAAATGTGTATAAACATTTTCGATCAGCTAATTCTTTCCATAGACGTTGAACCTCATTGACATGAAAATGAGAGTTAGATGAAATGACCCACAACACACTGTAAGTGATAGGTGTGTGTGTGTATTTATAAAAATGAAGGGGGAAACCATGCAAAAACTTCATCAGAACACATACTAGGGGCAGAATGTATTCCTATTATTATGTCACATTTATAATACCATTGTATTACTACAGACTAACAAGCTGTATCTACATAGGGCAGTAGCTGTGTTTAACACCAGATATCAGGTAACTCCCCTCCTAAACAGTGGTGGAACATAGTTTTGTCTCAGACATAAGCCAAAGCTAAACTGTGTTGAACACCAACTGCAGAAAGAGTGATAGGCTCCATGTTTTAAATCAAACCTTCTACCCAGGTACTTAATATAGTTTGCCTTATCTCAGGTGGGCAATAATTTTTAATAGTGGGGCCACTCCAAGATTTTGGCAAGTGGTCATGGGCCATACTTCTACAGAGGGAGTGTGGAGTCTTGGATAGAGGTTGGGTGCAGAAGAGAGTTCAGGGTAGGGGACAGGGTGTAGGGGGCAATGTGAGGTCTGAAAGAGAATTTTGGTAAAGGAGAGGTGTGTGATCTGGGGCAAGGACTTAGGGTGCAGGGTTCAGGAGGGGGTATGGGTGCAGGAGAGGGTACTGGCCTACGGGAGAATTCTAGGTGGGGGTTCAGGGTCTGTGGAGGAGGTGGGGAGAGGGGTACAGAGCATTTGGGTGGTGACATGGGGCAGGCAGTTGTGGGGAGAAAGGGGCAGGGGTGCCAGAGGCAGGCTCTGGCTGGGAGGTGCTTACCTGGGTGGCTCCCAGCCAGTGGCCCTGCAGGAACCCGAGGTTGGCTTCCTCCCTGTCTGCTCCAGTCCCAGGCTCATGGCCTAGCTGCACCATGTGGCTCTGCTCTGGGCTCGGAGTGGGGGGGCAGGATGGAGGCTTCACACGCTGTCGCTATCCCCAGTAAAATTTCTCAGCTCCTACTGGCCAAAAACTGACCAATGAGAGCTGAAAGGTTTTTTGGGGGGCAGGGCAGTGCGCGAAGCCTTCCTCCTCAGCATCGAGAGCAGATCTGCCTATGGGATCTGAGGAGGTGGCTGTGGGCCAAATCCAGCCCATTGACTGCCTCTTGCCCACCCCTGCCCTACCTTCTGTCTATCAAGGCCAGGGGAAAAGCAGCATTTGCAAAGATAGAATTATACTTCTAGTGCTTCTTTATTACATAAATACCGTTTTCACAACAATACTTCCTTCAGTAATATTTCTTTATATTACGTGCACACAGGGTTCCAAAGCCATAGTTAGTGATAACTATGGAATATGCATTCTTTGGTTCACAATTCTCTGTGTAAAAAACAGTAGTGTTGCCTCAGGAGGAGGACTAAGTGAAGCCATACATTGTAACTTCTCTTGTTCATTTTTCTGTTAAGGAGAGGAATATGTTTTATTGGCAGCTGGAAAATATCTTGGAATAGAAACCCCCCTTTTCCCATAAAACACTGCAATCTGTCACCCCTACCACAACAAAACATATTTTGTGAGCATTCCCTCAATATGTTTAAGAAAGTGTTCTTTAATATGACAAAGAACTTCCACTTATTCTACAAAACAGGACTGTAACTATACACTTACCTACCTATTATACTAACTTGAGTTGTCACATGTTCCCAAGAAGAATTTCTTCCAAATAGCATATTAAAGACTTTGCTACAGCATGACTCCGGGCTTGTCTCCACTTACCAGGGGATCAATGCTGCAGAGACTGATCTCCCAGGGTTTAATTCAGCATGTTTGGTAAGGACCCATTAAATCAACTGCTGATGGCCACCCCGGTACTCCTCTTGGTTGCAAGGAGTAAGGGAAGTTGACAGGAGAGTTTCTCCTGTTGACCTCTCACAGTGGGGATGTCACAGAAACCAACCTAAGATACGTCAACTCCAGCTATGCTATTCATGTAGCAGGAGCTGTGTATCTTGCATCAATCTTCTCTGCCAGTGAGATCTCCTGGCTTCAACCTAGGACAGTGTTTCTTAAACTTTTTAAGACTGAGGAACACCAAACAATTTTTTTTATGCAGAACACAAAGAGCAGGCATTGCCCCTTTTAAGGGTGGCGATTTTGAACTCTATTCTCCGCAGCACACCTCCGACTGCCCTGTAGCACTCCGGTGTGCTGCAGAACACACTTTAAGAAACACTGATCTAGGAGGTAAGTGTATTTATTCAATACAGAACAACTTACAATTTCTAAAATATTGCTACCATTACAGGAATATTAACTTCTCTTTGAAATTTATCTGCTTGTACATAAAATCAAGTTAACAAGATGTAGATGAGTCTCAGGGGTAGCCGTGTTAGTCTGTAACTTAAAAAAAAAATCCCTTAAAAAACAATGAGTGGTCCTGCAGCACCTTGGAGACTATCTATATTTTTTGTTAGTCTCTAAGGTGCTACAGGACCACCTGTTGTTTTTTAAGATGTAGATGAAATATTCATAATGAAATCTACTTGAAGTATGAGGGGTTTTTCATTCAATTACAAACAAACAAAAAATAGGTCCATTTTTCATTTACAAATGGACTAATTTTCTAATGAAAACAGGCTTCCTTTAATTACATGGAGACAATTTCATTGGCTTCAATTATACCATTTGCGTTATGCAATTAGGACAGGCCCCCCAAAATGAAAGTTTGTTTATTTCAAAAGAGAATGAGTATCAAAGACATCTATTAGACTGCAGAGTTGTCTCCAAAAGAAAACAGTGGAAATCCCTTAGCTTGGCACATATGAAATTACAGCAGGAAAAGTACTTCTGAACTAAGTGGACATAAGAACATATATTTAAGGCAACTGTAACTACTTTTTAAACAAGCTACAATTAGGATATGCTATCAGTTTAGTATGCTCTGCATTACTACTGATATCCTCCTAGATTAGTCTTTTAAATCAATCAATCAATCAAATAGCCATTCATTAAAACAACTATTACAGACTTTCAAAAGGAAGTTGGTACGGGTGAACAGATGTTCTTTATGGTAAAAATGCCATAATTATCACTATATAACAGCTGGCTCTCAAACATGCTTCTCAAATAGTCCTTTCCAAAAACTATAACATAAGGTATAAATGGATATAATGAATGGAAGCTGAATTTAGACAAATGCAGACTAGAAATATGGCATACATTTTTAACAGAGAGGGTAATTAATCATTTGAACAACTTATCAATGGTCATGGTGGATTCACTATCATTGGAAATTCATAAATCAAGAATGGATGTTTTTCTATGAGATATGCTCTATTCTATTCCAAAGAAGAATTGTTTAGATTAGGGATGTGAAATTTCAATTAATCAGCTAATTGAGTAGTTGATGGAATTTCTATTGACTACTTGATTAGTCAATAAAGGGGGCACTCGCTATCCGGCTGCACCTCTGCCATTTCAAAGGCAGAGGTGTAGCAGGGAACCCATGCGGGGTCCCAACTGCTGCCCCTCTCTCTCCAGAGGGGAGGTTCCTCGCGGGCTCCTATTTCAAAGGGGGAAGCGCAGCAGTAGGGACCCTGCTCGAGCAAGGGCTGCTTCGGTACCCTCTTGCACAGGTACCCTGCTGTGCCTCTGCCTTTGAAATGTACAAGAGCCACAGGTGACTCTTGTACATTTCAAAGGCAGAGACACAGTGGGATGCTGAGTGCCCCCTTTATTGACAATCGAGTAGTCGATGGAAATTCCATCGACTGCTCAATTAGCTGATTAATCGAAAGTTAACATCCCTACTCCTGAGTTGCCAGCCAATGACTGTCCTTAAACTTTTTTTTTTCTTCAAATTTTATTAACTCGGACAAGTCCTCAGAACACTAAATGTATGGTGTCTTTAAAACTTCTACAACTACTTCTCAACTTCCCCATTCCAGGCCTATATGCGGGGGGAGGAGGGGTGCGAAGGGTGCAAATGCACCCCCCCTTCCCCTTGATACCCCAAGCTGGCCCAGCTGAGCTGCATGCCAGCTCCTGGATACTCCTCAGTCCAGCTGAGCTGCACGCAGACTCCCACCCAGATAAGCCGTGTGCCTGTTCTAGTTCCCACCTCCCCCGCAGCCCAGCTGAGATGTGCTCTGGTTCCCTGCCTCCCCCCGTCAGCCCAGATGAACACGCACCAGCTCCCGTTCCCCTCTCCCCCACAGCCCAGCTAAGCCACATGCCAGCTCCCTGCCCCCCGCCAGCCCAGATGAGCTGCATGCCAACTCTCAGTCCCCCTCTCAGCCCAAACCTGTTTGGCCCCCAAACCTGAAGGGGAAGAGAATGGTCAAATTTCAATAAAGAAAATAAGCTGTGCTTCATTCCAAAGTTTCCCAGGGCCCACCCTTACTTAGCAGAAGTCTTTTCACACTTGAAAGTAATACTAACTTTACTGTTGCAAATTATTTAAAAATAGCATTGTAACCAGAGTGGTAGACATTTTAAAGAGGAAAGCTATACGTTTCTCCCTAATATTTTTTACATATCTTGATGATCTTTAGAATGCCTCTAACTATAAAATGCTGCAGAATATTCATTTGAAAATACTGATGGAGATAAAGCCAGCACTGAGATATGGTGTTTCATGGTCTAATTCCTTAGCTGGAGTCAAGATCAAATGGCCAAAAAATCATTATGATCTGATGGTTGTTCAGTCATGCACTCTTGTGGAATGAGATGATGATCTCAATTCACTTCCCAATGGACATGTCTACATCAAACATGCCAACTGTATATTTCCATCTTGCACACATCACTGGAAACACCACATGAACCTCCTCTCATGAGTCTGAGGGCTGTATTTTAAGTGGTCTACCTTTCACAAGAAACAAGTATAGGAAAATTCTCTTCCTGAATAGAGCTAATAGGTCAAAGAGTACCTTTTACTAAGGATGTTAAATTGCAGTAAATTGACTAGTCGAGGGGCACTTCCGCATTCCTCCTGCTGGGGCTCATGTACATTTCAAAGGAGGAATGCGGACCTCCGTGTACAGCCCAGGGCAAGCGGGAAATCCTGCTGACTCCGGGCTGCACGTGGGTGCTTGCTTTGAAATGTACAAGAGTCCCCAGCGGGAGTCCAAAACCATGAAGCATCCACACTTCAAAACTGGATCAAAAAAGCGATCTTCTTTCGAAAGAAGCTTGAAGTTTAGATGTACCCTCTTATTCACTATACTTCCCAAGTAGGGATAGCACATACTTGTCCCATCACCAGAAAGATACAATATTGATGGGGGCAACTTACTTTACTCTTTTCAAATTTAAATAAAGATAATGGGTGTCATTCTTCACTGCCTTGCATTTGGTGTAGTTGTCTAAAAATGGGCAAAGTGGGTACAGAACATTCCCATTTTAAGTAGCTTTTTTATATCCAATTTGTACAGGTTTAAAAGACTATACAAGGTTCAGAAGAATGGAAAATCAGGCCCAGTGTGGTATGCAGAAGTGTGCAGCTGCTGCCCTCTATTTCAAAAGACAAAAAGTTGTCAGATTTACCCTTTAAGCCATTTGGTGCTTCTTCATCTTGTGAAATACTGAAATATTATTCTGTGTGTTTTTCAGACACCAAGTCTTCCTAGTGCAGTTAAAACTAGACCACAAGTGTCGTCTTAAACTTGAATCCCTCATGGCATAGATGCCATACTATAAAATGCTAAAACCAACAGTACAAGGATCTTCTAGTAGCCATTCTATAACTTTTCATCCACTCATATTTTATTCTCCACACAACTACTCAGATTCCTCTGTTTTGCATTACACATGCGTGGTTATCCGGGACCAGTCCTGAAAGAGCCCAGAGAACTCCAGTACCTTCAATAGGAAGTTGGATGTATTGAAGATCCTCAGGAACAGACTGACTATTCTCTAATTATCACTATTACCAACACATGGAGAAAGTGAAGAAGTGAAAAAGCGAAATTTTGCCCTTCTTGGCTGGAATAGTCACTAAGATACAGGAACACTGGTGACAACAGTAGGAGAAATAAGAGGAACTTTTCAAGCTGAGAAGAGATGAATTAAATGTCTTGTGTTCGAACATAAGCAGGAACTGCAAGGCTAAAGGATTATGTTCAATGGAGACAAGACTTCTCAGGAGTGAGCTCACCATTTTTAAGGTGACTGAGAAAGAGATAAGAAATTGTTTGCACATCTAAGCACTTAAAAAAACTAGTGAGATGCCATCTAATAATTTTTAAAGGGAACCGAAATAGTTCTTGCACTGAAGTATATAACTGACAAGTAATAATTTACTAATAATTTGCTATTTAACTAAATAGTAAAAATGACCAAATGACAGCTAAAATTTTTAATAATGAAAGAGGAGCCATAAAGATAAACCAAAGTGAAACAAACCTGTCCCTTCATAATTGTTTCTGAACCATTCTGCTCTGCTTTGTCACCAAACATCGTTTCACTCACCAGGAGTTTTATTTATGCTTTCTGCAGAACAAAATCTCCACATGGGAAAGGGTATTCTGACCAGACTGAAGTTCAGATGAGGTCAGGGTGTGTCATAATCGTTTGTCTGCACTGGAAAAAAGCGATGTTGCCTAAAGGCAATCCAGGAGGGACTGTGCTTCAGAAGCCAATTCCTATCTGAGCTGCTTGGAATACAGAGGAAGAGCACACACTCAACCAAGCCTTTGAGTGAGACAACCTGTGACCACTTATTGTGTGCCAGTCTCTGCAGCGCCTGGAAGCACTGGGGAAATCCCTGCTCTCTCAAGGATAGGGTCTGCTACTATGCCAGGCCTAGGTCAAATCTGCTGAAGCAATTACAGGAAGGAAAATGTGTCCCAGCTCCATATTCTCCTCTTCTCCCATGAAAAAGTAGTAAGCAGTATGCCTGTTTTCTAACCATGGAAGAGCCTAACTAGTGAACAGAGGTTGGAAATACTTCTGTTTACTGAGAGAAAAATGCTAACAGAAAATGTTCAGCAGACAGCAGCTTAGCTTTAAAAGAAAATATTTAGTTTTCTACAAGGGACAAGTAAGCAAAAAGAGTGATTGGTTAGATTTAGTTTAAAGGCTGAGCACACAATTTGGTTTTAACTATATAATGTTTAGTTTTTAAGCAAACAATGTCATAGAAAAGTTTGCTTTCATATGCAGCTCTACAATTTCTATTATTTTTTCTAATATTTTTTCTATTATTATTTCAATAATTTTCTGTATCTATAAAACACACCATCAACCTTGGCACATGACCAAAATAGAAGTGTGATCACTTTACTGGAAATATATGCAACATTGGGTAATGCTGTTAAGACAGTATTCAAGTTTTCCAGAATACTACAATCATAGAACTCAGCACCACCTAGATCAGGGATGGGCAATAAAAAAAACGGCAGCCTGCAGGGTTAGTCACTGGCGGACCTCCACCACTATGTTTACTTGCGCCTCCGCAGGTATCAGAGGACTGTTGCTCTAGTTGGCCACGAATTGCCATTTGCGGCCAATTCAAGCAGCAGGAAGTGTTGAGGACCAGGATGCTGATTCCTGCCGCTTGCATTGGCCACGAACAGCGATTCACAGCCAACAAGAGCTGTGATCCTCCGATACCTGTGAAGGCGCAGGTAAACATGGAGGTGGGGGCCCGCCAGGGACTAAGCCTGCGGACCAGATCCGGCCTGCAGGCTGGAATTTGCCCACCCCTGATCTAGACCATCCCTAATAGCTGTTTGTCTAACCTGTTCTTAAATATCTCCATTGATGGAGATTCCACAATCTCCCTAGACAATGTACTCCAGTGTTTAATCCCTCTGGGTACGTCTACACTTGCTCCCTAGTTCGAGCTAGGGATGCAAATATACGTGACCGAAATTGCTAATGAAGCGGGGATTTAAATATCCCGCGCTTCATCAGCATGATCTCGCCGGCGCATTCCTGGTTCAAATCAGCTGTTGAGTGGACTAACGCGCCGGTGGGATCATGCTAATGAAGCGCGGGATATTTAAACCCCTGCTTCATTAGCAATTTCGGTCGCCTACATTTGCATCCCTAGCTCGAACTAGGGAGCAAGTGTAGATGTACCCTCTGACAGCACGTTTTCCCTAATATCCAACCTAAACCTCCCTTACTTCAATGAAAGCCCATTGCTTCTCGTCCTTTCATCAGAGGTCCCTCCTCCTTGTATCCACCTTTTTGGTACTTGACTAGAGACAGTTAATCCCCTATGGGTGCAGAAGGATATTTTTTACACTCACATAAGCAACTACTTTCAAGACAGAATTTATCTCAGATTTCATTCGGAGAAGGAGTTTGCAATTCCAGCTGCAACTGATAGGAAATTTCAGGACAAAAGCTGCCTGGGAGGTGTGCAGGTTCAACCCATCTCATGGGGCTTATCTACACTACTCTAGAGTGTCAAAAAAAGAGATGCAAATTCCATGGGAATCTGCATTTCTTCTTCCAATCTCATTTTTGAAAGCGGAGCTTTCAAAAGTGAAAATAGTTTAGATGCGGCTTTTTCGGTGACCTCCCCCCCTTTGTCGAAAAGCCACGTAAACCTCATTTTTTGAGGAAGAGCGGCTTTTCGACAAAGGGGGCAGGTTCGCTGAAAAAGCCGCGTCTAAACTACTTTCACTTTCAAAAGCTCTGCTTTCGAAAGCGAGATTGGAAGAAGATATGCAAATTCCCACGGAATTTGCATATCCTCTTTTGACACTCTAGCGTAGTCTAGATGAGCCCATGGATATGTCAGTAGAGAATATGCCTCTCCCTCCTCCAATCTGCGGGCAGTAATGGCCTGCTCCCATCTCTTTCAGAGCCAAGGCCAGGGGCTGTTTTTGTCACTGAAGCCTGAGTCAGGAAGAATTTTTTGCTGCCACATTTTTGTTTCTGCTGTGTATGATGGAAACCACTTCAATCCAGGGGAGGCACCAGAACTGTGAGTTCTAGCACTTATGTCTGAGTCTTTACCAGGTCTAGATGGCATTAAGCTGAGGTATTTTTTTCATTTATTTCAAGGACAAAGTCTTTCTTTGTAGTGGATGGCTTTCTGCTCTGTATGAGAATTTTCTGAACAGCACAGGAGCCGTTTCCATCAGCAGTACTCAACCAGCCAATAGCCAAGCAGTTAGGTGCAAAGACTTTAGGTCTGCATGCAACAAAGACTATCATTGTAAGCTATTATGTTCAGGCCATCTAGGAAATGGATGGGAAGCTGGCAGGACATTTGCATTAGCACTGATGGCCAAAACATGTCTCAGTCAGACACTATTAGGATGACTGTGGCTTTGTCCCATCTGATCTGGGGAAATTATTGGAAAAAGCATATAAGTGGCCTGGACGACACTATAGCAGGAAGACACATGGCAAGGAAACACTACGCAAGTGTCCTCTGGATTCGTACACACTCAGCATCTTGGAAAGATTTGTAGTTGGGCAGAAAAGCTCTTCCACCACTTCTATGTTTAGCTTGCTATCTTGATTAGCACTAGCACGGATCTCACTACTCAAGCTGTCAGCCCCTCTCAGTGTCAGATTTCAGTAATAGCGGTGACAGCACTACTTTCCATGCTAATGGTGTCAATATTAGGAAAAACTATTTTACTAGGAGGATGGTGAAGCACTGGAATGGGTTACGTAGGGAGGTGGTGGAATCTATATCCCTAGAGGTTTTTAAGTCCTGGCTTGACAAAGCCCTGAGTGGGATGATTTAGATGGGGTTGGTCCTGCTTTTAGCAGGGGGCTGGACTCGAGGACCTTCTGAGGTCTCTTCCAGCCTTATGATTCTAGGGTTTTATTTGGAACTATAGACCAGCAGATGAGACATCCACAAGATCCAGGCTCACTACTAGAGGTCAGAAGGAACAGAGAGGGTTGGGGGCCACTCTACCCTTTGTGCCCTTGTACAGAGGCACAAGATACACGTGGACCCTTGGTGAACACTGTTATTTCAACAACTGACCTCATGTGCATAAGGGGCATGAACAAGTGCACTTACCCTGACATATAATGGAAGTACCAGCATATTTCCAGTGCCCTCAGAATTAATTCCCTACTCTGTGCTTTTAACTCTGTCAAGGGGAAGACAGAAGGCTCCAAGTAGAAAAGTAAGTGGCTATACACGTATCTCTCTGAAGTGTCCTGCTGGTGAGAGAAGGACCAAAAGAGTGATATAGAAGGACCAGATCCTCATTTAACTGTCCTCAGAATGGCAAGACCAGAACCTAATATTACCATGGAAACTAGAACTGTGCAAGGATTACAAGCCACGTCTTCTCCCCCTGTGCATACTCAAAAATCCTTCCCTGAGGGGGTAAACTAGAAGCTTCCCAGAGTTGGTTGTACCCACTATTCTGCTAAAGATTCATACACAGAACTCCCATTACTAATAATGGGAGTTATTGCTGAACTTCAATAGGGAAGCAGACACATCCACAGTATTTTAACTGTTAGAAACACTAATGAGTAGGACTTGTCCCTCTAATCCACTGTTTCAAGTTCTGATAGAGCACAATGCCAAAGTATTCAACAAACTATATTCCATTTTGTAAAGTGATATTTTTTCCAATCTCTCATTTGTCTGAACATTATTCATGGCCTGTAAAAAAATCTGTAAGAATGCACTGGGATCATTTACATGGTTATTTCCAACAGGAAGAGCCTGAAGCTGTATACAGAGTTCTTTTGATCTATTACAATCAGCTGATAGGCCTCCCTGGTGGGAAAACAGATTGCTCGTATTTTGAAGGAAATCTAGAAGTGCACAGAATGAGCAAATCTATTAAATAGCATACATGAGTTCATATGCCATAGAACTTGAACTTAAGAGTTACATTACACAGCTAAAAATAATTGGCTGCTAATATTGATGAGATGCACCTCGCAGACTATGCTGCCAAATCAAAGGGTCAAGTACAATGAAGTTGTTGTCCAGAGCATTCAGACTATACAAATCAACACATCTGTACACATATCAATTCAACATTCAAAAATCCACCTGAGTTTACAGGAGACAAGGTGCTGATTTGCTCTTGTGCATAAGCCAAAGAATGAAGTAGTAGTTCTGAGATTAACTGCACTAGCTCCAAATCACCATCTCTTTCAGACAGGGCCAAGCACTGTAGAGAAGTCCATACTGTATGAGTGGAGTATTTTTTTTAAAAGACCAACTACATTTTATTAAATATCTAAATTCAGTCTGAAAGGCTAAAAGAGAGAACTTTCTTCTTTCCCTCTTAAAGGTTATGGCATAGGCAATCGCAATATTTGTTATTCAGTTATCTTCTCCATTTTATGGTGATATTCCCCCCCTCCCCCCACGTAGTAGTTACGGATTGCTTTCCAGGTGTCCAATGTCTGAGGCAAAATTAGGATTTGCAAATATTCTGAACTGATTTTTGGAAGTGCTTTAATTTTTCAGCTTCCTGGCTAGCTTCAAACATTTCTTGTAAAGGGAAAAAAATCTGATGATTGCTTATAAAACTTTACATTTTCACATTAAATTTAATTTTGATTTTCAATGATAGTATAGTATCACCTCTTAATATAGTTCTCTCTCTTCTCCCGATACACCAATCAATTCAAGTACATTTTAAAAACTGAAAAAGGAAGGATAAGACTTCTTTGGATTTTTAACTTTTGTGCTTGGATCCTAACCTTCAGTTGTAGGTATGATGGTGTAAAACAGGGGTGGCCAACCTGTTCCAGATGAAGAGCCACAATAGCAGTGGAGACAGAATGAAGAGCTAGGACAAAGTTGGGGGGGGGGAGGCAGAGCCGCAAAGACCCGGGGAAAAGTTGTTATCCCCCACCCCCCCCCCCCCCAAAAAAAAGCAAAAGCGCTGCACTGGGGGAAAATAGGTGCTGGTACATCTGTCCCAGGGCACAGCTTTTTTTTTTTTTTTTTTTTTGGTTTAAAAACTTTTCCCCAGGTCTTTGTAGCCCTGCCCCCCCCTTTTTTTCTTTTGCTCAACTTTGTCCCAGCTCTTCACACTGTCTCCACTGCTATTGTGTGGCACACAAAAAAAGCACTGGGAAGGGGTGAGAGGTGCAAGCTCTGGGAGGGAATTTTGGTGCAGGAGCAAGTAGAGAAGAGGATGCTGGCTCAGGGAGAGGGCTCCAGGCTGGAGAGTGTTGGGGTCAGGTAGAGGGTTGGGGTGCTGAACAAGCCTCAGGCTTGTAGCTGAGAGGGTGCAGGAATTTGTGCTGGGGTGCATGAGGGGCTGGGAACATGACGGGCTCAGGACACAGATTTGCAGTGTGTGGATGGTGCAGGAGTGTTGTGGCAGAAGACTGGGGAAGTGGGGGTGCAGCAGTTTGGGGATGTGAGAGGCTCAGGACAGGGGGTTCCAGTGTATGATAGGCTCAGGTTTGGGGTTGGGGGAGGGGGGGAGGGTGCAGGAGTATTATGATGCTGTGGCCAGATGGGGGCTTGGCCTCAGTTGGGGGCTTGTTGGCCAGGATTCATTTTTAAATAAAATATTATGTCAAACACCAAATGTTTCGGTGTCTTTATTTATGAGAAGGGTGTCAGGGGTCACTGACCCACAGAAAAGTCAGCTGGGGCCACACAAGTGAGATGCAAAAAACACAACCGCTCCAAAACCCCCCAAGCCTCACTAATATGGCCCCAACTGTGCTGGTGAGGGCAGGGGACAGGGTGCTGGGGCAGGGTACTCGTGGTGGGTCTGACCAGGAGAGGACAGAGACAGCTGGGGCCAGTAACTGGGGATCCCAGGTCTCAGGAAGCACGCTGGCTTGTCTCACAGGCACCGCCCCCCCGCTCTAACCCAATCCTCCTCCCCTTCCCCAGAGCCAGGCACACTCCCCCCAACCCAATGCCCCTCCCCTTCCACAGAGCCAGGCACCAGCCCCACTCTATACCAATCCCCTTCCCCTCCCCCACTCTAACCTAATTATTGGGTCCCGGAGGCGGAACCACCACTACAGCCTCTCCCTCCAGGTGTATGCGCTGAGCGGCTGGCCTTGAGATATGTTGGCTGGGACACCGTACGTATTCCCCCTACCCAACCCCCCTCCATTTCCCCTCCCTTCCCCTTCCCCAGACTAAAGCCAGGCCTGCCCCCCGCCCGCCCCCGCCGCTACAGCCGCGCGTTTCCTTCCAGGCGCTGGGGCGTGTGTACTGAGCGGCCGGCACCATGCGCACCCCCACCCCAACCCGCCTCCCCTTCCCTTCACCACGTTTCATATTTTATATTGTGTGTATACATACATACATACATACATACATACACCTCCCATCAGTACGATTGCCAGGTGTCCAGTATTGACCCAAACAATCCGGTATTTTCGCCTCCTATCTGGTAAAAAAAATCAGAAAATACTGGACACCTAAAATGTATTTTCTGATTTTTTTTTCCCTGCCAAGAGGCAAAAATACCAGACACCTGGCAACCCTATGTCAGCAACCAGGCCCAGCCACCCTCCCCCACTTCCTCGCATTTAGGATGTGACCGAGAGTCTTCCAAAAGTGATTAAACCTTCGGATCGCTACCCCTGCTTCTCCATGTAGGAACTAACAATACGGCCAAGAATGACCTTGAGTGGGTCACTGCAGATTATGTAGCGCTGGGAAGAAGGATGAAGGAATTTGAAGCGCAAGTGGTGTTCTTGTCCATCCTTCTGGTTGAAGGAAGAGGTCCCGGTAGGGATCGTCGAATTGAGGAAGTAAATGCGTGGTTGTGCAGGTGGTGTCGGAGAGAGGGCTTTAGTTTCTTTGACCATGGGACTCTGTGTCAAGCACAAGGATGGGATCCACCTAACCAAGACAGGAAAGAGCATCTTCGCAGGCAGGCTTGCAAACCTAGTGAGGAGGGCTTTAAACTTGGTTTGTTGGGGGGACGGTGACCAAACCCCTGACGTAAGTGAGGAAGTCGATACTGGGATGGAACACAAGGAGGAACGAGCAACAAAGGAGGACCCCTGATTCGGATGGAGAAGGTAGGGCAATCAACTGATTATCTAAGGTGTTTGTACACAAATGCAAGAAGGCTGGGAAAAACAGGAAGACTTAGAAGCCTTGGCCCAGTCAAAGGACTATGATTTTATTGGAATAACGGAGATTTGGTGGGATGACTCTCATTACTGGAGCACTGTCATGGAAGGGTATAAACTGTTCAGGAAGAACAGTCAGGGGAGAAAAGGAAGAGGAGCTGCATTGTATGTAAGAGAGCAGTATGATTGCTCGCAGCTCCAGTATTTAGAGGGAGAAAAGACTGTTGAGAGTCTATGGGTTAAGTTTAGAGTTGGAATCAACAGGGGTGATGTTGTGGTTGGTGTCCGCTATAGACCACCAGATCAGGTGGATGAGGTAGACAAGGTTTTCTTCAGACAACTGAGAGAAGCTTCCAGATTGCAGGCCCTGGTTCAAATGGGGGACTTCAATCACCCTGACATTTGTTGGCAGACCAATACAGCAGTACACAGACAATCCAGGAAGTTTTTGGAGAATATTAGGGATAACTTCTTGGTACAAGTGCTGAAGGAACCAACCAGAGGCCATGCACAGCTTGACCTACTGCTCACAAACAGGGAGGAACCAGTAGGGGAAGTAGATATGGGTGACAACCTCGGAAGCAGTGATCATGAGATGGTAGATTTCAGGATCCAGACCAAAGGAAAAAAAGGAGAGTAGCAAAATACTCACCCTGGACTTCAGAAAAGCAGACTTTGACTCCTCAGATAACTGATGGGCAGGATTTCCTGGGATGCTTACATGAAGGGAAAAGGAGTCCAGGAGAGCTGGCAGTATTTTAAAGTAGGTTTATTAAAGCACAGGAACAAACCATCCCGATGTGCAGAAAGAAAAGCAAATATGGTAGGCGATCAGATTGGCTTAACAGGGACATCCTTGGTGAGCTTAAACACAAAAAGGAAGCTTACAAGAAGTGGAAAATTGGACAGATGACTAGGAAGGAGTATAAATATATTGCCTGAGAATGCAGGGGAGTTATCAGGAAGGTGAAAGCGCAATTGGAATTGCAGCTAGCAAGGGATGTGAAGGATAACAAGAAAGGTTTCTACAGGCATGTTAGCAATAAGAGGGTGATCAGAGAGGGTGTGGGTAACTGGATGAGGGAGGTAACCTAGTGACAGATGATGTGGGAAAAGCTGAAGTACTCAATGCTTTCTTTGCCTCTGTCTTCACGGACAAGGTCAACTCCCAGACAAATGCACTAGGCAATGCAGTATGGGACGGAGGTGGACAGCCCTTGGTGGGGAAAGAACAAGTTAGGAACTATTTAGAAAAACTAAACGTACACAAATCCATGGGCCCGGATTTAATGCATCCAAGGATACTGAGGGAGTTGGCAAATGTCATTGTGGAGCCTTTGGTCATTATCTTTGAAAACTCAGAGATCAGGAGAGATCCCGGATGATTGGAAGAAGGCAAATGTAGTGCCCATCTCTAAAAAAGGGAAGAAGGACAATCCAGACCAGCCAGCCTTACCTCAGTCCCCGGAAAAATCATGGAGGGGATCCTCAAGGAATCCATTTTGAAGCACTTGGAAGAGGGGAAAGTGATCAGGAATAGTAAACATGGATTCACCAAGGGCAGGTTGGGCCTCACCAATCTGATTAGCTTCTGTGATGAGGTAACTGGCTCTGTGGATACTGGAAAGTCAGCAGATATGATATACCTTGACGTTAGCAAAGCTTTTGATATGATCTCCCACAATTTTCTTGCCAGCAAGTTAAGGGAATATGGATTGGACAAATGGACTGTAAGATGGATAGAAAGCTGGCTAGACTGTCGGGCCCAATGGTTCTAAGACTGGTTTTGTTCAACATCTTTATTAATGACCTGGATGAGGGGATGGATTGCACCCTCAGCAAGTTCGCAGATGACACTAAGCTAGGGGGAGAGGTAGATATGCTGGAAGGCAGGGACAGGGTCCAGAGTGACCTGGACAGATTAGAGGACTGGGCCAAAAGAAATCTGATGAGGTTCAACAAGGACAAGTATAGAATACTACACTTGGGACGGAAGAATCCCAAGCATTGTTACAGACTGGGGACCGAATGGCTAGGTAGCAGTTCTGCAGAAAAGGACCTGGGGATTACAGTGGATGAGAAGCTGGATATGAGGCACCAGTGTGCCCTTGTAGCCAAGAAGGCTAATGGCATATTAGGGTGCATTAGGAGGAGCACTGCCAGCAGATCCAGAGAAGTGATTATTCCCCTTTATTCGGCTTTGGTGAGGCCACATCTGGAGTATTGTGTCCAGTTCTGGGCCCCCCACTATAGAAAGGACGTGGACGCATTGGAGAGGGTCCAGTGGAGGGCGACCAAAATGATTAGGGGGCTGGAGAGCATGACTTATGAGGAGAGGCTGAGGGATTTGGGTTTATTTAGTCTGCAGAAGAGAAGAGTGAGGGGGGATTTGATAGCAGCCTTCAACTTCCTGAAGGGAGGTTCCAAAGAGGAAGGAGAAAGGCTGTTCTCAGTCGCGATGGATGGCAGAACAAGGAACAATGGTCTCATGTTACAGTGGGGGAGGTCTCGGTTGGATATTAGGAAACATTATTTCACTAGGAGGGTGGTGAAGCACTGGAATGGGTTACCTAGGGAGGTGGTGGAATCTCCATCCCTAGAGGTTTTTAAGTCTCAGCTTGACAAAGCCCTGGCTGGGTTGATTTAGTTAGGATTGGTCCTGCCTTGGGCAGGGGGCTGGACTTGATGACCTCCTGAGGTCTCTTCCAGCTCTACAATTCTATGACCAGGGTGCCTCACAAGCAGGGGCTGCTCCAGTGTCCTGAACAGAGCAGCCCCTGCCTCTGGGGCGCCCAGGCCCACTACATCCAAGGGCTGCACTAGAGCAACCCCTGTCTGCAGCAGCCCACTCCTCCCCCCCATGGGACTGGTACAGCCCCCTGCTCGCAGCAAGTGAGGAGCTATTCCAGCCCTACCAGTTAACCAGTTAAACTCTCACATCCCAACTTAAAATATACAAATTAGCAGGGCTCGACGATCGTGGCAAAAGCCACTCGCGGGACCCGCACTGCGCATGTGCGGACCGCTAGTGAACGGGGCAATCGGCCGAAATCTATTCACCACGAGCGAGTAGATAAGCATATTTGTCGAACCCTGCAAATTGGGAATGCTAGATAGCTGGTAACAGAATAGCATGAATTCTTAGAGGTTATTTGACTATTCTATAGTTCCAGGGGGCTGGTCTGGCAGCCAATGTGCTCTGGCCCCACTCCTGGGGAGCCCCCTCTACCCCACACTGCTGCCTCTATATCAGAGGCAGCAGTGTGGGGTGCTAGGCAGGATCCAGCCTGCGAGGGGAGCCAGTTTAAAAACCAGAGCTCCCCGCAGACAGAGGCTGCTGGGCGGAGGGGGGAGGAGGGGAACGGCAGCCTGTGTCCGGGCTTTTAAGTCAGCTCTCCCAGTACCAGCTCCTGCCCGCCCCCCTCTCCCCGCTGCCTCTGATACAGAGGCAGCAAAGGGAGGGGAAATGCGAGGGGCAATCCTAGGCTAATTGGTTAATCATCTACTCATTGACATCCCTAATACAAATCAGTACACAGTGTCTGACAAAGTTCCCTCTAGAATCTGAGTGTGCAAAAACACTATAACTAAACAAATTTATACTTCTGTCATTCTCGAGAATTGGACACAGACTTCAAAATATTTCTTAATAAAATGGGCTTAAAAGATACACATGTTTTCCTTCTCCACTTGCTATGAAATTTAAGATCTTTAAGGCTGGCAACAGTCACTCTGAGTGAAAATTGCAACTCAAAAAAACCACACGTGGTTTCAGATTAAATTTATAACTTTGCAAGTAAAACAGAGAAGTTGCATTCACAAAGTAAGACTCTCAAATTAATAGTCTCAGATCAAAAGCCTGCAACCTTGCTTTCCATCCTTCTTAAGCCTGCCACTAAGTCTTAATAATATAAAATAACATTTATAACTTATCTACATTTCCTAGGCTACTTTAAATATCAGAGACAATGCAGAAAATTCACAAACAGGAATCCTTGGAGCTTCAAAACATCACTAAAAGTAACAAAATTAATGGGCAAATATCTGCAACTTGCCTTTAGAGATTAATACTAACAAATTGTCAATGTGTATTTTCACAAATATGCACACAATATATGCATATACAGCGAACGCCACTGACTGGCAAACCCGATATTAACAACTGGCTAACAGGAACATTTTTCTGAGAAACAATCCCATCCTACTGACTTTAATGTTAATGGGATTCTGATGTTGATAATGTGCTTGCCATTTATGAACACCTTTTTGGCATGTGTGCCCTGGTCACAACAACCCCACAAACACGTGTATATCTGGAAGAGGGAGCTGAAATCAAGACAGCCATGGGAAGTACTGAGCCTTGCCCTAGTCCTAGTGGCCCAAGGCTTGGTGTGTCCCAGGTACTTCTTTCTTGGCTTAAGCTCTGCATATCTGCCTTCCACCTCCTGGCAACCTTTGGATAACAGCAACTTTTTGAATAGTAATAGACATGTAGCCGTGTTAGTCTGGTCTTGCTGAAACAAAAGACAGGACTATGCAGCACTTTAAAGACTAACAAGATGGTTTATTAGGTGATGAGCTTTTGTGGGCCAGACCCACTTCCTCAGATCAAATTGTGGAAGAAAATTGGCATGACCATATATACCAAAGGGATACAATCAACACTCCCAGCTGTCTCTGAGATACTACTGACTTCCCGAGAAAACTACAAAACATCGATAACCTCCCTGATAACACCATCCTTGCTACCACAGATGTAGAAGCTCTATACACCAACATCCCACATGAAGACGGATTACAAGCAATTAGAAACACTATCCCAGAGGATACCACTGCCAATCTTGTAGCAGACCTATGTAACTTTGTTCTCACCCACAATTATTTCCAATTTGAGGACAACTTATACCTCCAGATCAGCGGCACAGCCATGGGTACCCACATGGCCCCACAGTACGCAAACATCTTTATGGCTGACTTAGAGCAACGTTTCCTCAGATCCCGTCCCCTTTTACCCCTTCTCTACTTACGCTACATCAATGACATCTTTATGATCTGGACCCATGGCCAAGAAACACTGGATGCATTCCACAGAGACTTTAACAACCTACACCCCACCATCAATCTCAGCCTGGACCATTCTACACGAGAGATCCGTTTCCTGGACACCACAGTACAAATCACCAATGGTAAATTAGATACCACTCTCTACAGAAAACCCACTGACTCATACAGTTACCTACATGCCTCCAGCTCCCATCCAGAACACATCATACGATCCATCATCTATAGCCAAGCCCTTCGATACAACCGCATCTGCTCTAATCCCACTGACAGAGACCAGAAACTTCAGGATCTCTACCAAGCATTTATAAACCTCAATTACCCACCCGGAGAAATAAAAAAACAAATTGAAAGCGCCAGACGAAAACCCAGAAACCATCTACTTCAAGACAGACCCAAGAAAACCAACAATAGAACACCACTTGTCATCACCTATAGCCCCCAACTTAAACCCGTCCAAAACATTATCAATAAACTACAACCTATACTGGAACAGGACACTACACTCCGAGAGGCTCTGGGAGACAGACCCATAGTCTCCTATAGACAACCACCTAACCTCAGGATGATTCTTACCAACAACCACAGGACATACCACACTAATACCAACCCTGGAACTTTCCCTTGCAACAAACCCCGTTGCCAGCTTTGTCCGCATATTTACTCTGCCGACACCATCATTGGACCTAACCATATCAGTTATAAGATCAAGAACACATATTCCTGCTCATCCAGAAATATAATTTATGCCATCATGTGCCAACAGTGTCCGTCTGCTATGTATATTGGACAAACTTCTCAGATACTTCGCCAAAGACTCAATGCACACAAAACAGACATCAGACAGTTTCACAAAGAAAAAACAGTTTCTTGCCATTTCAACCAGACCGGGCATTGTCTCAATGACCTGACTACCTGCATCCTGCTTCAAAGAGACTTTAACTCCAGACTTCAAAGAGAAGCCTCTGAACTGTCATTCATGCTTAAATTCGACACTTTACGAATGGGCCTTAACAAAGATGCTAATTATCTCACCCATTACAAAGATAGCTTCCCCAATTATCACCTCCAATATCATTATCTCATAGACATTAACCTCCCCGCCTCATCCCCCCTCTGTTCTAAAACCTGATTTGTCTATTTTATATGTGTTCACTTTTTTTGATTGTATCCCTTTGATATATATGGTCATACCAATATTCTTCCACAATTTGATCTGAGGAAGTGGGTCTGGCCCACGAAAGCTCATCATCTAATAAACCATCTTATTAGTCTTTAAAGTGCTGCATACTCCTGTCTTTTGTTTCAGCAACTTTTTGCTGAGAGCAGAGAGGTTGCTAATAAGTATACATCTCCTGTGCATGTATAATAATGCTAAAGCTATCTGTTTTTAATACCATAACACCAAATATTTTATAATGCAAAAGTATATGGTATGTACAGAACACTACATCAATCATACACAAATACTTGTGCTGGCCAACATTTCTATAAATCCTCCATTAAACTCATTTGAAAGTGAACCAAAGACTTATGTGGAATAAGTCATGGTTGCTTAGAACACTGGAAGAAAGACACAAAATGCTGCACTATTTCATGTCAACGTTATCTATAGTTCACTTCATTATTTCAAAGATTACTAGCAACTGAAACTTAGTGCACTTCACATAAAATCCATTACTTATTCCTTTTCCTTAATACAGAAGGCAAGCTGCTAGATGACAATCAGATCAACTTACAGTGCTCCTACGTATCTGACACAAAACTGTATCCTAAGGAATGAAACAAGAAAACCTTGCATATCTATTTGAATGTAAAGTAAAAAAAAACAACAACAATCACCCCCCCCCACCCCCGGAGGAAATTAAGTATTTCAATGCAAAAAAAAAAAATCCTGATTCACAATGTCCACTCCAAGAAACAAAATTAAACATAAATCTACCATAAATCATTACCTATTCTAGATCAAAGACAACACTGTCAAATGTCAATTATGCCATGTCTCCTGAATAGCTGATGAAAGTACATAACTCATGCCCAGCCCTTTGGGATAGGAGCTGCCAATGTGGACTCAATACACAGTGGGCTTTCTCTCCAATTCCCCACCATTGGCCCTACCTTTCAACACTTGTGTGCATTAATGATGTTAAGTATCGTGTAATTGACTAGTCGAGTAGTCCAGTGTTTCTCAACCAGTGGTACGAGTCCCCTTGGGGTACTCGAGAGAAATCTGGGGGTACGTCAACACAACTGAAATTTGAAGACAACTGAATTTTTGTTTTAAGTTTTACAGCACTTTATTATTTTGTCCTTTTTACACCCAAAAATTTCTGATTAATTTATTTAAACAAGTGTGTTGCAATGGTAGAAAAAAATGTTGTGTGTCTGAAAACTGTAGGTACTGGGGGTATTTATAATTTTTTTTAAAGGGGGTACTTTTTTTGAAAAAGGGGTACTTTACTCCAATGTTTCTCTACTTTTCTTATAGTCAATGCATTTTGCATTGACTATTTGATTAGTTGATAGGGCGGTGCTGCCCCTTTGAAATGCCACAGTGGCGTTTTAAAGGGGACAGTGCCACATGGAGCCTGGGATCAGCTGTGTGGCGCTGCCCCTTTGAAACACCACGGTGGCATTTCAAAGGGGCAGTGCAGCATGGAGTCCGGGTTCCCCCCGCTTGTTGCCTCCATCTGATAGAGGCAGGGGGAGGGAGGGAGGTGACTAGTTGGCTATCCTGTCGACTATTTGATAAGCATTTGCTTATCGGATAGTCGACTAGTCCTTAACATCCATAGTGTGCATACTGATGCAGTGAAGACTAAACTATTTACTGACTTTTCTGTGACTTAGTGTTTTCTCCCCATGCACCTCTTCCATGAAATTTACTAAAACTTTCCATGCTAAAACTGTAGCCTTAATGCAAAAAGTTCAAATAAATACTGTAATTATATCTGAAATAATTTGAAATGGTGGTTTAACTTATGTCTGTTTCTGTCTGTCTTCCCAATACTAGGCAATGTCCTAATCCAGCAATTCTCTTAGGGTACATCCAGACAGCAGGGCTAAAGTCAAATTAAGCTACACAACTTGAGCTACGTCAATTGCACTGCTTAAGTCAAAATAGCTTAACTCAGCTTTAAGTGCTGTCTACACAGCAGGAAGTCAAAGGAAGAACACTCTTTCTTTGACTTCCCTTACTCCTCGTGAAATGAGGGTTATTGAGTTGGAGTCAGAAGCCCATTATTTCAAAATTATTTTGAAATAATGGGCTTGTTGTGTAGATGCACACTCTGTTATTCTGAAATAGACACAGGGCCGGCCCACAACATTTTGGTACCTGAGGCGCAGAGCTCAAATGACGCCCCATGCCCCCTAACTTGGACCAAAACTTTGAAAGGTCTCAATTCTGCCTTCTTCCTGTTCTACTCCTCTCATGGCACTCCACCATCTCTGTGCATCTAGAGCAGAGAGAATACATATGCACCAGCAGCAGACACAATTTTCTACACTCTGTGTCCTACTGGTGTGGAACGCCCCTCCTCCCCCACACACAGTCTGGCACCTGAAGCGGCCACCTCAGTTCGCCTCATGGGAAGGCCAGCCCTGAATAGACATAGCCTTACTCATCATAATGAGAAGATCTGTTATGAATTTTGTAAAAAAAAGTTAATCTCCTCCAAAAGTTTCCTTAGATACATTTTATGTTGTGAAATGGATATTTGAACTAGAACTTTTAACTGATTCAATAGTTAAAATTCAATGAATGTCAAATATAAATAGCTACTGTTGAGGCACAGATTGTTTTTGTTTGTGAACTTTAAAACAAACCAAGTAGCCAAAACAAACAGAGGTATTTCACTGTGTTCTCTACGTTCCCTGATCCAAATTAAATCATTATCCATTAGAATGTCAATGCCTTGTAGTCCCTCAATGGTTTGTGTGATTACTTTTTAAAATATTTTGTGAACAGAATTAATGCCAAATGGCATTCACTGTGACATTAAAAGGGTGTATTAAAAGTTATTAATTTAGAGTTTTTACCCATATACATTTGCTTGCCAAAAATGCATGTCCTATATCTAATACTGAAATGATTTTTCTTTCATATTACCATTAATTATGAATTTAAAATAATGTATCTCAAGTAACATTATGTCCAGGTGTTACAGTATCTCCCAAATGTATCCATAATTTGTGTAAAATCCACTGTATCTTCTTGCTCATATATAAAAGAACTGTATGTTAGCAACTCTGCTGGCATCAGGTCTCTTTCCATATTGTCCCATCTGTAGTACCATCCTTCTTTCCCGGTCCTGCCATTCTGTTACTACAAATTCCTTTCCTTTTGCACACTCATTTTTCTGACTTGAACAACCTAGTCCATTATAGTCTGTCAGCTCCACAATCTGCAAGATGAAAATTACAGGGATATTCTGTACGTTTCATTTGGCAAATTCTAATAGACAAAGGAAAAAAGAGAAACACATGATTTCATTGCAAATGAAACTTACAATGATACTAGTAAGATTTACTTGCAAGGTTGTGAAACGTATTTATGAGAAGTACAGGAGGATGGAGCAAAAGACATTTATGCAGAATGAGTTACTATGAGGCAAGGTACATTATAAAGGTTGCAAATCTATGCATATCATGGCCATGGACCAAAAAAACCAACCCACCAACCAAAAAATAATCCACAACACCAAACCAGCCATGATTTTTACGGCTTTTCTAAATCTTTGGCACTCAAGACCTGCTCCATTAATGTTTACAAATTTGTCTCTGTGTGTCCAAAGTAATTAAGTATTATTATAATTTCTCATTATATACTATGATTTTTCTTCATTTTAGTAAAATGTAAATGACTGTCATTTTTTTAAGAACAACCAAATGAACAGCCTTATATAAAAGATAATGTTTTGAGAGTTTGCTGGAGTACTGAAGAGTTCATTAGTGTTATTTTCGGTTAACTTTAAGATATCATCAGAAATAATAAAGATAATCAGAGAGTCTCTCCACTCAGTAAAAATCTGGAATAATTCCACTGACCTCTCTGGTATTACTTCAGCTTTACACCTACATAATTAAAATTAGAATGTGGCCTTATGGAATCATTTCTTAGCTCAATTTTTTTCATTATATACTGTATTAATGAGAAAGAGAATGCAACTTGTATTTCTGCAGCCATTTTGGTTTTATAGTATTGCTAGTGTTAAAAAATGCAAACTTGTTTTGAAGAGACAGTAGACAGGACTTACATAAAGTAATAGTTTGTACTTTTGCCATTAGAGAATCTCAAAGCACTTCACAATTATATATTTTAATAACTTTGCTAAAAAGAACTTTATCTGGGTTTTGAAGTGAAATACTAAAAAGTTTAGAAAGCATGTTGCCCGTGCTTTCTTAATTCAGTCTGTTGTACATATACATTATGATACAGTCTTCATTACATGTCACATAGCATTTTTTCCACCAGACCCCTGCCTCATTCAGTGCACACGCAAGGGAGTACTCAGGGAAAAAGGCCACTGTTCAGACACTGTCCTTCACAGGTGCTGAATCCTCCCTGCCCTCCCACCCCCAATTACAAAGTTTGCTGTGGCAAGTGAAAATGTGAACACTGCTTTGTCTGCAGAAGAGCTCTTTTGCTGACAAAGCAACCCCCCCCCCAGAGGCATAAGTATTTTATTGGCAAAAGTGCCAACAGAATTTACAAGATAACTTTTTGGGACAAAGCTGTGTGGACAGAGCTTTATCACTAAAAGCTGTGCAGTGTAGACATACCCTAAACTGCAAACAATGGAGGTGTTACGGCTTCTCTCAGGACAATGTTGCAAGAGTCATTTCTAATGGAAAGTGATCAGCAACTGTTAGGTCTCTATAAGCTCCCCACATCAGAAACTGATGTTGCTATCAGCACCTTTGAAAATGAGTAAATTCAATATATTGGCGAGCTTTTCTCCATTTTACAAATGGGTAAACTGAGGCAGAAAGATTTACTTACGATCAAAGAGTCAGAGCTAGCATTCCTTGATCCTAGTTAATCCACTAAATATTGCTGCTATTTTTCCTCCATCCACAGATGACAGAAACAATACGGTAACATTTTACCATCACTTCTTTGGTCGCCGTGGCAATTTGAGGAAGGATGAGAGAATAATACATTTAGTCATTTATCTAAAGAGAGTATTTTTATCTTTGCATAAAAACAAGTTGTGACCAGCCTGAAAAACTCAGCTTCACCTGCTGCCTAGGCGCATTATTTTACAAAAAATGTATTTTAGTGCAACCTATTTCTTAATTTCTGATTTATCACCATAGCCTTTGCATAATATATTTCTGTGGCTCATGGAACATTTATACAACCTTTTTTCTGTTCCATCCTCATCCTTAGAAACTATGGTTTCTTCCTTAACTTTCTTAAATTATATTTAGTTATTTTTATGGGAAGGACAAACATATTTCTATTTCAAATATACCAACATTTGGTATGGAAGTATGACTTAATGTCAAATATTGTCATAGTGTCTTAAACAGCAGTATACCTAAATATCATATTTTTGAAAACAAAAAATACTAGCACTGAGAGTGTGGGATGTTTTCTTAATAATGATAGAGAATTTTACTGACAATAAAAAGAACAAGTCAGCTCTTTATAATGTGGGGTCTCTTTCCTGGCATATGCAAAAAAGATAACAAACGTGTATAAACTTGTATTTATCTAAGTTTTTTTCAGTACAACTGAAGTCACTGCTTTATTCAAGACCACATGTTTATGTCCTGTCCTAAATAGACACATAATTGCCCTTTTGGAAATTGTGGCATAATTGTACTCCAGGTTCTAAACTTTTATTCAAAAAACAAGTCTCCAGTCCTGATGGTTCTGAAGAAAAACTTCATTGCAAGACCCAAATGTACACTGACACAATTTTCAAAGGCTGCAGAAAGCATGAGGCAATAGTAATAAGAGAGGTGTGAATTGTTCCCATTTAGCTTCATGGGGTGTTAACGCAGGAACCTAGAAGATAATGTAAACAGCCACACTAGTACCAACTATTGAAAGGCCAATAATTTTAGTAGAAATATCAAACTATCAGTAACATGCTTCTCTGTTGGATCTACTGGCAGAGTGTGGAATAATATGCTGTGGGAAAACTAGTGGCTGGCAAAAGCTGCTGAATTCATGACTTCTAACTCCAAAAAAAAATTTTTTTTTTTGCATTGGCCTAAAGTTAAGAAGGAAAAAAAGAGCTACCCAAAGCCTCTCCTGCATCATGGGTTTCATAACCCATCTCTCATGCCTCCATGGATTGTATTTAATAAATAATACCAACTATTTTTAATTTACCTGAATTATTTAGTTTCCCCTCACCAAAGAACCTCATAATAAAGAAACCACTACTGCAGATTCTAAATCCATCTTCTTATCAACTACTACGGAATAGGACTGCGATCCTCTGGACTGAGGGTTTCACCTGGGTTAGAGGACCAGTTTGGAAAATATGTGATCAAAGGAAAGTATGCACATTTAAAATTAAGCACATGCTCAAATACTCATGTGTTTAAGTGCTTTGCTGAATCACAACTAAAATGCACATCTAATGCAGGTACACTGAAGCCTGTGTTTCAATTAATACTCCCTGGTAAAGGGTTAGGGGAGAGCTCCCATAGCATTACTAAGGTCCCTCAAAGGATTAGGAGAAGAGAAACCATGGGAGTTTGGAGGAGGATGGTTTGGAAAAGCTCCAGAGTAAGAGGACCCACTGATTTTATATTAAACAATAAAAGATTTAGATAGACTGCACGTCTATTTATTCACAAACTGGGTACAACAGGGAAAATTACAGTACAAATTTCGCTATACTATTTACTAACTAGCCAATTAGCCCGTCATAACACGGGATTTTCAGGTCTCTCCTCCACGTCGGTCTTCTCTCCTGAGCCTCTGGTCTCTCGCTCCATCTCTCTCTCTCTCTCTCTCTCTCTCTCTCTTCCTCCTACTGCCTCCCCGCCCCTCTCAGCTCTCCTCCGCCTCCTGCCTCTCTCTCTGTCTTTCTCTTTCTCTTCTCCTCCCCCTCCTGCCTCTCACTCGGGGGACCGCAGAGCCCAAACAGCCGTTTGAACTCTGCGCTCCCCATGCTGCATGGGGAGTGCGGAGCCCAAACGGTCGCTTGCGCCGCTTCCTCCTGCGCTGCGGCCCGGCTGCGCCATGCACATCACTGCCCCACCCCCTCTTTGCCTCCCGCCGTGGTGCTCGGCTGATTTCTGCGCCGCTCAGCCGGGCCACCGTGGGGGAGCAAGTGGCTGTTTGGGCCCCGCGCTCCCCATGCAGCACACCCATGCTGCATGGGGACCGTGACGCCCAAACGGCCGCTTGCACCACTTGCTCCCCCGTGGCGGCCCGGCTGAGCGGCACAGAAGTCAGCCGAGCGCCACGGCAGGAGGCAAAGGATGTGACTCAGGCAACAGTGCCACCCAGAGGGAACAGCCAGGGAGGCAACAGTGCCGCCCAGAGGGAACAGCCAGCATTTCAGCGTTACAGAGTCACAGACATTGGGCTACTATATATATGATATGCTAAGACTTTGAGGCACTTTTAAGTGGCGAGTTTAGGGATGTAAGTGATTTATCGGGTAGTCGAGTTACTACTCAACTAGTTGCTTCTCTCCCCCTCCACCCTGCTGCCTCTAAAACAGGCAGCAAGTGGGGGGGAGCAGGAGCCGGCGTAAAAGCCAGTTCCCCCCAGCACTGTCTCCACGGGGGTAGGGAGGAGGGCAGGGTAGGCAGAGGCACAGTGGGACCTGGGCATGAACCGGGACTCATCTGTCCTGGCTCGCACCGGATCCTAGATGCTGCGCCTCTGCTTTTTAAAAATGTAGCAAGAGCTGCTCAGATCTACATTTAAAAAGCAGAGGCACAGCATCTGGGACTGGGCACAAGCCAGGGCAGCTGACTCCCAGCTTGTGCCCAGTCCCCCGCTGCACCTCTGCCTTTTAAATGCAGTAAGAGCCTGGTGGCTCTTACTGCATTTAAAAGGCAGAGGTGCAGCGGGGTCAGCTCCCGGAGCCAGAAGCTACCCCTGCTGACTTCTCTGCAGTTTCACCCCTTATCGACTAATCGAGGAGTCAATGGAAATTCCACTGACTATTCAATTAGCTGATTAAATGCAGTTTAACATTCTTAGGTGAGTCAGTAGTTCATTATTTATATCCATGCAATCTTTTATTATTCTAAAAAGAATACCAATTTAAGGTGCCAAATTTGACATGAAATTCTATCTGCTTGGAATTAAACAGAAACCATCAATGCCTTTCATAATGGCTACCGAACGATTATGTGACAACTACTGCTTTTGGTCATAATGAACAAAAGCCAGGTTTATGCAGCTGACCAAAAGACATAAGGCTTAGTAGCCTCGTACTAATCCTTGAGGTGGTCAGATCCCTGAAGAGCTTATGTTCAAGAATCTTTCCATTAAAATTATTTATAAACAGAGCCATCTTGCTTCCAAATTTTTTTTAAAATCAACAAATGAGCAAAATTACAACTTGATAGACTAATATTAAATAAACATAAGCATACACACAGGATCCTGTCCTATAATGTATGGACTGCACCATTTATTTTTTAGCAGTGTATCAGACATGGAAATATTTTTTAGGCTTCTGGATGTAGAAAGCAAAAACTGGTTTGCAAAATAAATAGATGTGGAGATTCTTGAAGATAAGTCTTATATTATGGGGCAATTACAAAAGGAGGCCAATTAGAGCCTGAGGGGCGGGGGAGCGAGCGAAGCCTTCTGCACTCTGCCCCCACCCTGTGAGAAGTGCACGCAGCATGCTCTTGGCAGGGCAGGAGGAAGCTTTGCGTGCTCCCCCACCCACAGGCCTTAATTGGCCTGGGGCAGGGGAGCACAGAAAGCCTCTTCTCACCCTGCCAGGAGCACGTGGCACTTTGAAGCGCCACACACTGCTTGCAAGGGGGGAGGAGACCGGGGGGACAGAGGCGGCTTTGCTTGCTCCCCCGCCCCCAGGCCTTAATTGGCCTAGGGGCAGGGGAGTGAGGGAAGTCTCCTCCCACACCAGGGGCATGGGCACCTTGGGGGAACTTGGAGTGGGGGCAAAGACACTCCCTCGCCCCCCAGACCAATCATTGTCTGAGGGTGCGGAACCTGGAAATATCTTGGCCCCACTCCTTCCACTCAATGCTCCACCCCTTCCTGTGTGGCCCAGGGCCACTTCAAAAACATTTTTGAAGTGGCCCCCATCAAAAAATTATTACCCACCCCTGGGTTAGCCACTTTGCCGGTGCCTTTCTAATCGAATGTTAAATCATCAATTACCATCAGTATACACATATTTTAAAAGCCAGTAAACATTCCACCATAATATAGTACAAGTTCCATACAATAGGATACTCAATAGCTGATTCTCTCTCCCCTTCTTCTAATGAACTGCCAGCATGTTTCCCTCCCAGTTATACTGACTCTGTTGATTGACACCTGTTATTAAAACACCCATTAATTCACACATATTAAGTATTGATCAAGAAGTCCCGATTATCACAATTCTACTGAAGAGAGAAGAAAAACAGGCACCATGTTTAAAGATACAGTGTAAATTCAAATTTGTTTTTTCCTAGCCATCATAAAATGCATTTCCTTCTTATTTTGAATCTGTTTTAAGTAAAAAATAAATCAAATAAATAATTATGTTAAGCATAGATAATATTTCCTGGTCATTCGTTTCTGTAATACAAGACCAGTTTTTGCCACTGCCCTAGCAACAAGCACAAATATTATATTGTATCCAGTGTTCAAAATATGCATTTCCAGAAAGGTATGCTAGCACTCAGCTTAACTGAAGAGTATTCTTTAAGAAAAATATCTGAATGTACAACTGCAGGAATAATAGCATTTGATTATAATTAGTCTAAATGTGTTTAGAATAATGATTTTTCCCATTTATACAAATAAAGAGAAAAGGAAACAGTCCAGCACAGACAAGAAAACAACTAACCTGAAATTATGCTGGATGGGGGAAATATTTATAAAGAAACAATTTACATAGAAACAGTATACAATAACCTTTTGCATCTTAATTAAATATGAAAAAAACAAAAAGCTGTTAAAAATACAAAACTCTTTTGAATACAAATTTGGTGCATTTACAAACTTCTTAAAATGTCCTTTAAAAACAAGAGTAAGCTTTGGGCAGAGCAAAAGGATGATCTCAGTACTAACCAACCTGTGAATGTTGAAATGTATATCAGGTATTTTTGGTAACAATACCTCCTTCATATTGTACACTGCTGGTAACTTTACCCTTGAAGATACAATTACAAGACAAGTAAACAGCTGTTGGAATTTTAACCAGAATATTTATGTGCTCATTTCTTCCCACCACCAAACAACTCCTTTGTGACCCTGGATCAATAATGTATCAGATGCATGTATCCTATTTTACATACTGACAACAGTCATGATGTTAAAAGACTACACCCTTGTTTTTAATGATGCACCTGCTCCATGTGAAGTGAACCATCCTTTACCCTTTGACAAAAAAACCCTTGTATTTGGTAAAATACTACCACCGCCACTGCCCTGCTCCAAGCTCCTTTTCCTTATGTCAGTCTGCTTGTTTTGTTATTTCATTCAAGATATTTCACTTGTCAATTACTTTTTGACATTTTTCATTTCGATGGTGAAACTGATTATTTCATACTATGTTAAATATGTAAGTATTCTGAATTACATACCACAAAATGCTGGTAACTCTGATTTACTATAAAGACTTTATTAAAATAACTGCATGTCAGCAAGCCTCTATTTCAGGTCAGAGTAAAAATCAAAGGGCTAAATTATGTTTAGCCCTTACTGAGTCAGACTCAGCTAGGTTCTTCCATCACCTTTAGTGCCTCCTAGATCACTGCTCCTGATGTTTAGTGGATCACTCAAAATGTTCCTTCCTCTGGAGCAAAAGGGTATTTAGGGGGTGGACAGCAAGCAGAGCCATAGCTCCCCTACATCCACCTTACACTGACCAGAAGATCTGTTTAGAAGCATGAAGGGGAATGCTGCATTTCAAAGGCATGTTGCAAATTAGTTCTCAAAGTGTACAAGGGGAAGCACAGCAAGCACTGTCCTGCTAAAGGGCACCTCCCTCAACCACACTGCCTCCCAGTGTTCCACTGGATGAAGTGCACCTACACACCACCCCTTACATCAGGGGTGGGCAATAACTGTTAATGGGGGGCCACTCCAAGATTTTGGTAAGTGGTCAAGGCTGCACTTATGTGGAGGGGGCACAGAGTCTGGGATGGCGGGTGGGGTGTAGAAGGGAGCTTGGGACAGAGGAATGGGGTGCAGGAGAGAGTGTGGGGTCTGAGAGGGAGTTTGGATGAAGGAAGGGGGTTATGATCTGGGGCAGGGGTTTGGGGTGCAGGGTCCAAAAGGGGGTATGGGTGCAGGAGATGATTCTGGCCTGGGGAAGGAGTGTAGGAGGGGGTGCAAGGTCCAGGAGGGAGTTGTGACCTGGAGAGGAGGTGGAGAGAAGGGGTACAGAGGGTTTGGGTGGTGGCCTGGAACAGGTCGTTGGGGGGAAAGAGTGGGTGGGGTGCCAGAGGCTGTCTCTAGCTGGGAGACGCTTACCAAGGCAGCTCCCAGCCAGCAGCTCTGCAGGAACCCTGCCTGTGTGCGGGGTGGGCTGCTCTGCATGGCTCTCCTCCAGCACAGAGAGGGAGGAAAGGAGGGAAGGGAGCGAAGGAATGAGGAGACTTCATTCACTGCCCCTGCCTTCAGCAAAATTTCTCAGCTCCTATTGGCCAGAAACTGGCCAATGGGAGCTGAGGGATTTGCTAGGGGGTGGGGACAGTGCACAAAGCTCCCTCCTCCCTGCCCAGACTGCACAGCAATTAGCAGCTTGCCGTTTAGAGTGGCTGCAGCTGCTCTCTCGTAAGCGTGCCAGCAAGGCGGCTGCAGGGCAGATCCGGCAGTTCAGCAAGCCGGATCCAGCCCACTAGCCACCTCTTGCCTACCCTTCTTGCCTTACACAGAGCTTTACCTTAAGGGCAAAATCGAGCCCAAAAGAAGTCATAATCATGTTATTTTTCCCATTACAGGAGAATCACTGATATCAAAAAACAGATTTTATTATACAATTATTCCAAATGAGAGCATTACCTGACCTACTTATAGGCATAACTTGCCACAAAGCCACAGCTGAGATCAGCAGGGATGCCCAAGCTGAAACTCACATTTAAAAAGGCATCTAGCAAAAGATTCTCTGTGATGGTCCCTCAGCTTTGGATATAAACTCTCCATCATTCCCTCATTCTGACTTCATAAACCTTCAGGGCAAGCTGCAAGGCACATCTGCTTTTCCTAGCTTAGCGCAACGAGCCAGGGAAGACTTAGATGGCAATTCATAAAGATCCAAAATATGTTTTTAGTTGCTTGATTATGACTTAGTTAATGATCATATCTTTATTACAAAATGGCATTTTCTAACTAAAAAGGCTAATAATGAAAACAGTTTTATATAACATTTTATATACTGGACTAAATACCCTATTTACTCAAGTAGTTCTATTGACTTGACTTAGATCCTACAAAGGTTTGCTACTGGATCTTGTGCCATTGGACTGACTAGAACAATACATGTTTGCAGAATCATGACTAACTGCACCAAGTGGAATTTTTTTTATTTTCTAATTGGAGGATGTGAACCTGTTCCCACGGACTTTGAAGGAAGCAAGACACAGTACTGCCAACCTCATTGTTCAAAAATCATGAGTCAGGCCCTTCAAATATCAAGGCTTAAAAATCAGGAGATTTTAAAGACTAATAAAATGTGGGTTGTTTTTATTTACCTTCTAGTTTGGGTTTAGGGTTTTTGTTTTTTTTTTTATCTTTAGGGTGTACTGCTATCATATTTCCAAGCTTTTCTCTGCAACCATAACACTAGAAATTTAGGGCTTGTTTACATGGTGGGTGATATGCACTATTAAGTGTGTGATTTCTACAGTGTACTAACGTCATGTACATAAATTAGTCAGTGTACACCCTGCTGGTATACACTGAAGGTTCTTTCATACTGTGCATTACCCTCTCTCTAGTCAAGCCCTTTCTTTAAAAAAAAAAAAAAAATTCACAATCAATTGTCTCCATGCGCTAAGGATGTAAATCAAACATCAAATATCATGAGCTGGCAACACTGATTTAGATCAAGCGTTTGTATATTTCAGAGCTAATTTATATGCTAAGAGTCTGACCCTGCAGCCCTTACTCATACAAGTTTTTTTTTACTCACACAAGGACTCCCATTGATATCAGCTTAAGTAAACAATTTGTAACATTCAACCCTATGTTATTAGACTAGCCTTGGATTAATTTAACTGTAATCTGTGCTGTAGTCCTCCCATCAGATAGACTTGTAGTTAATGTTCTTAGAACTAAAAAGAAAGGAATAAGCTATTTTCACGAACATTTCCTTAAGGTATAAAAACAGTGAACTTTTCTTCAATTTTCTTTTAACTATCAAAATGTACCAGTAGAATATATACAGTGTTTAAAACCATTTCCCCCACAAGGGATATCTGGCTCAGAACAGAACACAAATAAATTTGCATTGGCTTCAGATTTCATAGAAAATGATTTTTACAGTGCCACTTTGGAGAACTGACATCATTCATGTACATGCTTGAGCTCTAATTAAATCCCTTGGATAAAACCATAATTTCATTTGGAAAACACAACCCTGGGCTGGCTCCACTTCATAGAGTGAGAGAAGAGGCTCTTTTATCTGCTGTCATTCTTTTCTTTTACAGAGGAGGGTACTTTTCTTCTTTGAGGGATACCTGTCAATCATAAACTGATAAGAAGCACAAGGCTCTGTTACTTGTTTTAAGAGGGAAACAACGGGAATGGCATCTTTTTCACCAGTTACTCAGAGGCAAGCCAAAAATACAACAGGAACAGATAATTATATTTCAGGATTTTGTTCAAGGAACACTGAAAATTGTCAACAATAGTTATTTCTGAAGCCTATTTCTTCTCTGCAAGCAGAGTTCAGCGAAGAATGCTAGCATTTCCTGTGGAAATTGTGTGGTTGCCAGTAACAGCCTCCTAATTTTTCTTCTCCCATTTTTATTGTTTTGTTTTGTATTTAAAATAAACACACCCTGGCATTTCGACAACAGCCACAATAACCCTTTACCTCATTCACCACCTGCAGATGAAAGTAATCAGGAGAGGAAAGCAAAGGAGTCACATTTCAGCAAAACCAAAGCACGCTGTAACCCAGCAAGAGAGGTGGCTGAGGATGTCCAAGTCCTGCATGCTGGTTTAGAGGTGGGGTAGGGAGAACAGACTCTTCCCACAATATCCTTCTGTGCATTCGTTTCACCCAACCCTTCACCTCCCCCTGTACGAGATGGTGCCCGTGTTGCACAAGGCGGCTCGTTAAAAGCCAGGATGCCAGCGACAATACAAGCCAGGGTGCCAGCCAAGAGAGGGGGCGTCCATGCCCCACAAGGTAGCGGGGAAGCTGCTGCCTCTTGTGTGTCAACCATCTCCCTGCTAAAACCACGTCTTGGCTGCAGCGTTACTATAGACACCGGCTGGGTCCTACTCCTAACCCTTTCGCAGCGAGGCGCTCCTCTCCGGGAGACGAGTCGCGCGGTCCCCTGCCTGCGCTGCCGGAAGGGATGGGAACCCCCTCCTCGTGCACAGGGAAAGGGGGTGCTGCTCCTCCCCAGCCCCCATGCAAACTTGGAGCCGCAGCCTGAGCTGCCCCCCGGCCGTGGGCTGCGCCCGGCGCAGGCTCCAGGGAACTTTGGCTCACTCACCCGCGGCTCCGCCGGCCAACGTGCTGCTGCGCGGGGCCGGGGCTCGCGCCGCTCCTGCTGCCGCTGCTCGGGCTCCGGTAGAACGCGGCCCGCCGGGCGGGGACGCGGCCGCCCGCTGCTTGCGTCACAATCACGCCGCGGCCATTCCCCACGCCGGGAATTCGGGGGGCTGGGGGGAACCGCCACGTGATGAGCAGCGAGGCGCCGCCGGGCGGGGAGGCGGGCAGGGCGGAGGCGCTGGAGGCTGCCCGCAGCAAGCCTGACTGACTGGAGCTCCCCCCCCGCCCCCCCCTCCGGGCCCCGCCGCAGCAGCAGCGCCGTCCTGGCCCTCGCCTCCCGCTGGATTCCCCCGCGCAGACGCGCGTGTTTCTTGCACTTTCTCCTTCACCCCGCAGTGACAGAGCAGCCCCTGGTGCAGCCCCGTCCCCGCTCCCGCCCCGCCGCAAGGCGCCGCGCTGCCCTGGGCACTGGGGAGCGCAGGGGACTGCAGGAGGTTGCAGCCGCGGGGGGGGGGGGTCTGACCCCCCCCCCTTTTAGCCCCAGAATCGCCCCTAAACATGCAGGGGACAAACGCTCTTCACACGGAGCGGCGAGCGGGGGAGATTTGCAGGTTGAACCGTTGGCGGGTGGGGGCTCGTCGCTCCTTGAGAAAGCTCCGTTCAGGTGAGGGCTGAGGGGAAAAGCCCGCTCCTAGCACCATCCCGCTCGGCAGGAGCCCTGCAGCAGCAAGGAAAGGACCGGCGGCGCCTACCCTGGTGCTCACAGTATCATTCCCTGCGGGGCTTCTGCTGTCACACAGCCCACTCCAGCAGCGGGCCCAACTTGTAAAAAAAAGTAGCAACATAGGACCCCGTGGCAACATCAGGCACAATTTGGCAACATCAGGCACAATTTTTTTAACAGAGGTTTAAACTGTCCTTAAGGTGAAAACACACGTCATCTCATGCTATAAGGTATTAATCACATGGCATCATACTGCACTAAAAATACCTGAAAATATTGGGTTTAATTCGTGCACATCTGTTTAAAATAAAACCGTGGGTTTTGGCTTAGTATAAAACCTGGAAAGCACACATCATGTTTTCCTTCCAGTAGATACAGATGGAGTTGGTGGCACCCTTGCAATGTATAGAATATGTTTCCATTAAAGTCATGTTAACTCCCTCTGTTAGAAAATCATATTTTATTTCATGTTATTGAGGGTTAGCATCGTTACAAACTGTGCCTTTGCTTCTGAATGTATACTATTTTAGTCAAACGTGGGCCAGGTGGTCACTCTATTGAAACATTACAGTAATTGTTTGTTACAAGGTTCTCAAGCGGTAACCGTTGTGATTTCAGTGTGAGGTAACAGGAAAACACTACCCATACACTAAGTGGTAGTTTGGCTGCAGTGAAAGTTCTTTTAAATGCATTTCCCCTCTTTTTCATAATTTAATTTTATTCTCTTCTGCCATGTTTTCTCAGAAATGTCTGGCATTTTTTAAATCACTGTTCACACACATTTTCTAGTCTACCTTTTAGACTTCTCCTGTTTTCTCACTGACTCCCCAGAGATTTTCTATACGGTTTTACATTTCAAACATAAATCAGGACTTGGATTTTCTGTCTCAGGTGAGGCAACACTGCAAAAGCCCCAGAGATGTGTACTGCAAATTAAAGTGAATTTCACTCATGTAAAAAGACATTACCGGTAACTGTTATCTACAGAACAAATATAGCACAAACAGTAACAGTGCAAGTTTCCCTCCAGTGCATCACTAATGTTATTAAACCCATTCTGGATTGAACATCTCCAGGAATTCAGAGTGGTAGTTCAGTCTGCATGTTCATTTACTTCTTGGCCTTCATGAGAGTTCCAGAGAAGCCAGTGAATCACAGTTCTTGGCCCATTAGGAATGGAACTGAGACCACCATTTGATGTCATCCATAGAACAGCCATCAGATAATAACTTATAATCTGATCTGCATTTGCACCAGTGACTTGGAGATGAAAGGCAGTATAGCATTCCATCATAATTCCCTTGAGGTATCTAGTGCCTGTAACAGAATGTATTCTCATATATGTCACAGCTCATTCAATACACTTGCCCAAAGGAGGAAAAGTGTTGATTTTAAAAAATTAATGTATATTGTTACAATGTATGAAAAGAAGCTTGCATGTTGATTACAATGAATTCTAGGTTTTCTAGTCAGGCCATGCATGCTATGCCTAAAATGTTAAAATGGTCTCAGCACTATCTGAGGAGCGTGTTGATTCAGGGAGAGGAAGAGAAGGGTTTTATTTTGGAAACATTTCACTACTGCAGTGTTTTTAGGAAAAGGCATATGTAGAGACTGCCCATTTCACACTCATACTTACATAGAGATTAAATAACTGTTTTGGGGTATTTCAAATGCATTTGATTAGGTGGTTTTTATAAAGGAATTCTGGTCAGCTGTGTGTGATTAAATGGTTTTTAAAAGAATGCAGGTCAGCTTCAGAACACAATGTCACATATAACTCATGCCTGGTTGAAGAACATAGTGTCTATGGAAAAGAAAAGCAGTATATTTTGTAATTTAGGGGCTATAAATACACTCTATATTTAAATGCAGCCTTTTAGCCTGCCAAGTATATTTTTATGTGTTACATATGATAATATCTCACGTAGAGCTGATATTCCTGTTTATGGACTTGCTCCTGCACTCTTGGTAGGAGTTTTTGCTTGAATAAGGAGTGCTGATCATGCCCTATATGTCCATACAAGCAATAACTTGGCATACAAGGGTCAATTCTTATAAGGATTGCAAGATATACCATATCTGTACATTATATTACACAGTACTGTTAGTACTCTTTTTAAAAAAATTACAGGACACCATCTGTATTTTTATAGCATACGAATAGGTACACAGCTTTATTGAAATGTAGAATATTTCCCACTTACCATCCTATCTCCAGACAAGATTTATTGAAAAAGGGGCACTAGTATACTTTTTTTAAAAGATAGTTTACCCAAGATCAGTTCGGTAGTACATGAAAATGCACTAGTATTACAGACAGACTGATCATGGTAATACATGTGATAAGAGTAAAGAGTATCTTTCATGTGTGTATGTAAGAGACCAGTCTTGCTTCCATAATAGGGAGTGGGAGCTGAAGGTAGACAGCGGGTGGTTGCAGGGCTGGATCCTAGGGGCCTGAATGGGAATCATTCCATCAACTTCAGTGGACAATGGATTAGGCCCTGTGTTTTTAACTGTGACCTTCAAATAAAATATCAGGTGTTTTAGTCTAGAACTAAAATATTTTGCAATTTGATAATATTTGTATTTTCTATCCCACAGCTTGCAAAGTTAAACAATTACACAAATTTTACAAGCTGTAAATAAAGGAATGTACAGTACTTTATATCTGCAGTTGGCCTCCAGTTTCCAGTATGATAATCTATGACTTATGGTGAGTGTGATACCATCATGTATTGCCATGGGTGTCACCTTAAGTAAGAACTGGTGATTGCAGAGAAACTGCATCAACATCTTTTGAAATAACAAAGGGTATGTTTTAACTTGCACTATGATGAATGCTTCCTTTTTATATTATTTAGGGGCAATCAGGAATTAATTGTTTGTTTGTTTGTTTTAAGTTTGCCACTCAACTTTAATTCTTGGTGAAAAATATTCCCCTCTAATATCCTAACTTATTTCAGACAGGTGAGCTAAAATTAAAGCCATTTTCCCCTCCTATCTTTGAAAGATTGAAAGAAATAGGACAGATTCAAATTAGCCCTGATTTTTGTTTTTCAAACCCATTCTGTATTCTCCCTACTTGAAATTTTTCACGTAGTAGACTACATTATCAAACCATGTAGGATATGGGAGAATTAATCCAAAACTTTTTGATGCACATTGAGTAACTCTCAGAATGCAAGTTGCACCAATAATGTTTGCACAGAACCCCTGTTCTGTTTCAAATTGCATTGTGTGAACAGTAGGGATGTGAACAACTAGTCAAATGATGCTTATCGGACAGTCGACAGGCTAGTTGACTAGTCGCTTCTCCACCTTGCTGCCTCTATCAGAAAGAGGAACTGGGGGGGGGGAGTGCTTCAAAGCGGCAGCTCCGTGTGGAGCCTGGGGTCAACGGAGGAGTCTCCAGCTGACCCTGGGCTCCATGTGGCGCTGCCGCTTTGAAACGCCACGTGGAGCCCAGGGTCAGCTGGGGACTGCCGAGTCCCCTGCTGGCCCCGTGCTCCCCACAGTGCTTTCACTTTTGAAGTGTAGCAACGGCCCTAGGGCTGTCGCTACACTTCAAAAGTGTAAGCGCCCTTATTGACTAATTGAATAGTCAATACAAATTGCATCGATTATTCAGTTAGCCAAATAATCAAAATTTTACATCCCTAGTGAACACATGGCAACAGTTGGCTGCAAAGTGAGGGCATAGCATTCTTATGATCTTTTACTTCTCTGCTGAGAAGCATGCATCCCAGGATTGTTTTTGCTGAGAATTGTGCAAAGCCAGGTAGATCCAATTTAAAAAAATAACAACATAGTTTTGGTGTCTCCACCCCACCCTTTCTGGGCTGCTTGCACTATTTTCAAATTGCTATTGTCCACAATTGACCCAGCAATGCTCTGTATCACTATGGTAGTTATTAGGATGAAGACATTGCAAGCACTGGTGTATTTTGCATGCATGCATCTGAAGTTTTAGATACTCTATATAGTTTTTTAAAATCTTATAAATTACTTCAGTTTATTTTAAGGAGTTTTTTTTGTTAAAACTCATAATGGATGTATTGTAAATGGTATTATCATAAACAAACAACAAAAATAACAATACAATTTGAATTAAAACAATCAAAAATAATCTTTAAATAGAGAAATACATTTAACTAACCAATCTTCTTAAGTAACCAAGTATACACAAACCTTTCATTACTGCAACAGTGCAATAGTAAAAGTATTACAAATACAACTTTTTTATGGGGGTTGCATAAACTTAAAGGTGAGTATATGCTTTGCCATTGGCTCTTCTACACATGAGGAGGGTGCATGAGTTCTGGGGTCAAATGCCTTGGTTAAAAATTCTCAAGGGGTATGGCAAAGATCAAAAAGAGCTGGACTCTGAGGTGCAAGTGTTCGCATTGCCAAGAGGTTGGATCTGAGACAATGGGAGTTTCTGGGAGCCCTGCAGTGTAGATGCAGAGGTTAGGAATTGTTGCTGGTCCCAGGAGCCAGCATTGTCCAGGAGCTAAAGGACATTGCTATGTCCCAAATTAAAGACTTGCATGGCCTACTGGCCTAGCAAAAGCATGATTTCAAGGAGGGCATTCTGGCTCAGGATAATATCCATGAGTTGCCTTCACATCTCTGTCTTTTCCCCATGTTCTTGTGCATCAGCATGGTGATGCTGTCTTTGGTCACAGTGACACTTTCCCTGGTCACTGTGATTTTGTCTTTGGCCACTGTGAGAGTCTCTTGGGAGATCTGTACATCTTTCTCCCTCCGTGTCTTCATGTACAGCCTCCATCTCTTGACCAGCCCAGTTTTCCTCTGTGACTCTGCCTTGAGTTCTGCAAATATTTTCCAAATCTTCCTTTTTCTTCCCCTCAAGCTAGCCAGCCTGTAAGCAGTACATAGAATCCCCGTTCTTAGCAGTCTGTCTGTTGCAGGTGTTGTGGGAGTTGCAAGGGAACAAAAACAAATGAAAACAACAGTATATTGCATATAACCCATACAACTCATGATACTATTTTTAGTATACATGTGACTTCACTTTCCTGAGATTCTTCCCATTCTTGGGTAAAGGGAGCCTTAGTAAATGGTAAGTGGTCTGTGTGTGTGGAAGGTTCAGGGTGCATTTAGATTTCCACCTTCTGTGCCTGCTGCCATGGTGGTTAGGGTGGAGGTCAGAGCTGTGTTCCAGACTTGTTTTTTGCAATGGTGTGTGCCTGCTGGAGATACTGGTATTGGAGGTGTAATGGTTAGATAGTAATCTCCTCTACATCCCTTTTAGGCTGTCCTCACTCTTGAAGATATTATAGAGACAGAGATGACTAAGAGGCAGGAATTGGTCTTATTCAAAAAGGCCAGGGAAAAACCTGCAAGATATGCTGTGAAGTTATTTACCAGGATGGTCCCCACACAGAAGCAGTAAAGGAGTAGAAAGGGCTTGCAAGCTATACCCGCAGCATGAGTGTATAGTTATTTCCTGTAATGTGTGAAACAAAATTGAGCTCGTTCTCTGTCTTAAGTCCTTCTATACCTAGGGTGACCATATCTTCCAAGGGAAAAATGGGATACCATAAGTGATTCACTCAGTTCCCCCACTCTTTAATTATTCTTGTCATTTTCTGAACTTCCCAGTTTGTCAACATCTATTTTAAAGTGCTGAGACACCAAAACTGGATAGATTATTCCGTATGGTCTCTATAATGCCATGTACAGTAATATTGCAATATCACTCCCTTCTTCTACTCAGTATTTCCCTGTTTAGACATCCAAGGATCACATTTGCTGTCTTAGCTATCACGTTGCACTGGAAGCTCAGGTTCAGTCCATTGTCCATAGTTACGTCTGTTCCTTTCAGAGTCACTATTTTCTGAAAAGCAGTCTCCTGTCTTTTAACTGGGACTACATTCTTCATGTGATCTGTGTAGGAAGAGAGATGGAGTAAAAGAGAGAAACCATTGTCTTATATGGAGAGAATGTATACACATGCTCCATGGCGCCAATCAAGGTCAGATAAAAAAGTCAGAAGTCTCTGAGTTAAGTTAAATGTCAATTCAATAGGGTTATGAATGAGTCACTTTAGGAAATCCTGACCACACAATGTGTTTAATTGGATTAAGACCATGAACAGTAAGTGGTTGGTTTTATTTGAGCCTTAAGCAAAAGAGCAATAGAGGCTACAAATTAATTCTAATCAAAGAAATCCTGTGATTTAACAAGGAATTTTTCAATGATAGTCAATAAACTGATTAAGCCCTCTGTCGTGTTTTTAAGAAGATATGCCAATGAATAATGGGAGTCTAAGACATTTTAAATTAACACCTACTATGAATCAGTTAGAATACAGAAGACAGAATCCACTTCTTGAGCTACTTTAAAGCAAGATATTTTAGATAATCATTAAATAATTATAAAAAACAATCATGCAAATATAGCTGGAAGGAATCTCTGAGAATCAATTATCTAAGCCTCTTGTACTTAGGAGAAATGCAGCGTAAAACTTATGGAGTTCCTCAGAATGATTCTCCAATAAGAAAAAGATGGACTATATATAAATAAATAATAAAACCAGAGAAGCTTAAGCTCAGTAGGAGTAGTTAGATATTCAAATCATAGGGCCCTGTCCTGTACCACTAAAGTCATGGAAAGTTTTCCTCTAGACTTCAACAAGAGCAGCATTAGGGACCCAGAGTCCTGGAAAAATAGTCTAAAAGAGTTTCATAGTTCGTTGACCTTCCATTTTTGTTCCAACTGGCTCTGAGATAGTATATTTTCAGGAGGAACCATTCACAATGCAAACTAAGCAGGAATACTGCTTGGTATTCTCATGGAGGTCAATTCTTAACAAATTCATATGCTTTTTCCATTGTCTGTTTTGGTCCTTACAAGATGTAAGCTGAGAATGGTGATGCTGTGCCAGAAACCCCACACAGTTTTTCAAAACCTGACAGAAGTGACAAGCATTTATTTGAAGGTGTGTCTACTCTGCAATCAGGAGGAATGAATGGAGCACCTAACCTAGCTGTAGTGAAAATTCTTGATATGTACTCAAGCTAGCCTGTGAAGCCAACCATGGTACCTTGGCTTCACTGTTACTGTTACTTGAGCTAAGTTTGGTCTAGCTTAGTTATATACTCACTGCAATCACCTCCCAATATCAGCATACACATATTCCAAAGCACAAACAGCCTTGTCAGAAGGAAAGAAAATAGGGCAACAGGATCACAGTGCATACTGGTAAGGGAACTGCTCTTAGCTTGCAAGAATGATGCCTATTTAGTTCTCCTAAAGAATAACAACAAATATCATTTTTGTGATCTTCTTCATGCCCAAACTAATAATATTACTTTAGGTAAAAACAGCAACAAATTTTCAGTTTGTCAAAATGGACAATAGCATATGGTCTGACAGTTGCATAATACAAAAACAGAATAGACAGGTCATCAAAAATGGTCAACAGTAGACTAGATATGTGAGCACTGAACAGACCAGTTTCCAAAGAAGGAACTAGTTTGCCTGTAGCAGAAAAAAGAGACAGTTATATTTTGAGGATCAGTTCCTGAGGGATTTCATCTTTCTCTCAGATTTATCAAGATTTTTCTGAAGTAAATAAGATCCCATGTTAAAGTAGCTCGTGAGGTAAAATTAGGAAGACTTTTGTTTGCAGAGTAATATTGAGCAGCGTTACTAAACCAAGTTATTTTGTGGATCTTCTCATTAACTTTACACAACTAATAGAGAGTTTGTTAATTTTGTTCGTTCAGTATGTTGGTGTCTTACCTGGGGTGGAGATGGTTAGAAACAAATTAATTACAGAGTATATTTTTCTATATTAGGCTACTGTTTTCTTTTTCATCCTTGCCATCTCTTGTAACTGGAACACCAGCTATTTAAAGGATTGCTGGCTAAAGGAAAAGTTGTTATTTTTGCAATTTAACCATTGCTACTGAGTAGCGTGCAAGCCTGTTTGGTTGAAATAGTTTATTTGTAATAAAATTTCCAATGAACTGTAGTGCTCTTTTTAAACAACCATGCAGGGCAGTGCATGGCGGTAAGTCTGAGGAACAAGATATTGTTCTTTGTAATGCAGCAGAAAAAAGGAAAGCAAGGTGTATTCTCTAAGCAAAAGCATTGTTCAAGACTGCTGCTATTCACAGTGAAGTCAGAGGCTTAGTTCTTGCCATGGTATATGGTGGAGATTCGAAATATAAAATGGCAATAGAACAGAACTGGTTTGGATCAATTAAATGTTGCATGGCGTACATCCAGGAAGCTGAATTAGATGCTCATTTCCTTATTAGATACAAATTTTACAATCTCAGGCAAGAAGAAATGTGTAGCAGGCACATATCAAGAGGAAGCCAACAAGTGATAGTGATAGAAAAATATGACCCTTCTACAGGATGAAGGAGGAAGAAATAAGCATATGTGTGCTTTCACCCTGCATCCCTTTACCCACCAAAAATTCAGGGCTTCTCAAATAAAAGAAAATTAACTTATACAAGAACAAAGCAGCACCTATCCAAATCCACAAATGTGGAACTATGAATCAGAAACATATAGTTCAGTGTTTCTCAACCAGTGGTACGAGTACCCACAGGAGTACTCGAGAGAATTCTGGGGGGTACGTCAACACAACTGAAATTTGGAGAAAACTGAATTTTTGTTTTAAGTTTTACAGCGCTTTATTCTTTGTGTACTTTTTACACCCGAAAATTTCATCCCCCACCCAGCTACGATTAAGTTGTTTAAACAAATGTGTTGCAATGGTAGAAAAAAAAATGTGTGTGTCTGAAAACTATAGATACTGGGGGTACTTATAATTTTTTTAAAGGGGTGCTTTATAAAAAAAGGTTTAGAAACACTGATATAGTTATCATTTTCAGTGTTGTTCTGATTCCAACTAAGTTTTCTTCCAAAGGCGACATTTTTAGTAGTCATTCACATAACAGCACAAACGTTCATTGCACTGTGCAAGACACATAAGACAAGCTCCCTGCCCCAAAGCATTTACAATCTCTCTCCTCCACGCCTCTGCCCTGTATTCACTAGAGTATGTGAATGGTTTGAAAACTGAAGCCAGCAAAGTTTAAAACAGTTTGGGCCATATATTTATCTGGTGAGGATTGGCACAGCTCCATTGCAGCCAATGGAATCATGCTGGCTCTACAGCCACTGAGGTTCTGGACAAGATTGTTTGCTTTCTCCATCCTGATCCCGCCTCAAACTATGTAGATAAGGAAGTTAAATAATAGCAAATAAAATTTTAGAACTTATCTTGTCTAGATAAATTCTTCATGTTTTTTCTCTGGAATCTTCTATTGTGTTATAAGAATTTTTTTCCTTCCTTCCCTAGGTACATTTCTTTTTGTCACTCCTCCCTTGGGAGGTGGCTGGAATTGTGGCAAAGCTCTGGTAAAGGAATGGGTTCATCACTGTGTTCTTGAGGCAGGATGTTCCACAGCTCTGGGCTCCCTTGACAGCTCTAGCCCCCTCTCTGATGCATTTCACTTTTATTGACAGTTCCATTTGTTCCATTGATTGCAGTCATGATGGGTTATGGTGATGGAGAGAGTTGGTCTTTTGAGAGAGGTTGAGCCCAGTTCACTGAAGGCTTTGAAGATCAAGACCCAGGGATGATAAAGTCTCTTCCTTTTATGGACTCTACACTTCTGGAGCAACAGAAGGGTCCCAGAAACTTGTGAGATCTGGCTACATCTGAATTCCTGTGGCCTGGGGGAGCCTTAAACTGTGGTATATACCTGGCGTGACTGTCTTACATGCAATTCCCTCTCCCCACCTCAAAATCAGAAAATAATAGTCTAAGGACCATGGCAGTCAGGGCATAATAAGCTGACAAATGGCATCTTGGGACCTGTTACCAGCTTGTGTCATTTAGAATAGCCATTAGACAGCTTTAAACTGCTTTGGGGATGGAATTGGACCAGCCGGAGAATCAGGGAGATCTAAGTATCTGCTTGATGGTCTCTACTCCTTTAAAAAACAATAATTAGTCTTGCACCACCTTAGAGACTAAGAAACATGTAAATGATATCATCTACATATTTTGTTAGTCTGTAAGGTGCTGAAAGACTATTTGTTGTTTTTTAAGTTTTTCCAGTTACAGACCAACTCGGCTATACCTCTGAAGCTTTTCTACTCCTTTAGTATGCCAAGAGGAAAGGGCGCGCAGAGAATTGATATCCAGGCCTTTGAGTTTGACCTAGAAACCTAAGGAGAACACATGCTGCACCTGCAGCATGAGCATTTTTGCTGTCTTGTATTGCTGAGATGGGCTGACACATCCTGCACCAGCTAGAGACTCTTCTAGGTTATCACATTCATTACCAGATACAGCACATGGCAGTAATCAAGCCTAAAGGTGACATATGCATAGATCATTATGATGGGCAGTCTCTTGGCTAGTCACAGATGAAATCAGGCATTGCTGGCACTTGTTCTTATTTAGGTAACTAGTAACATGGAAACATCTGGAGGTTCAAGTTTGCAAATACTTTTGATGCATTGAGGATAGCTGCCTTAAATTAAGGATAATGGTAACAAAAGCAAAACATGGGCAACAGTTCAAGCCTGGAGAAAAGTGTGCAGAGATTATGAAAGAATGGATTTGTGGGAAAAGTAGCTTTATGGAGAAGAGCAAAGGTATCTGAGGCCTGAGTATGGTAGTTGCTGGATCCTTACATAGTCTTTTGAAACCACCACATTAAAGGAAATCTTGGGAATTGCATGTGGAAGATGGCACAAAGAGGGAAAAGAAGAGGAAGGGGCAGTAAATAGAGAAGGCTGGAAGGCATATATGGTGTGAAAAGAGGCAAGGAAGAATTGATTGCTAACTGTATCTCTGCTGAGAGATTATGTAGGGCATCAAATATATGGACAAGAAAACTGAACATGACACCTTTAAGGACAGAAATCCATGAGCAAAATCCTCTGAGTTTATACAGCTTCAGCTATGTGAATAATGTAGGTGAAGCTGTTGGACTTAGATCTACTTACTGGGGTGTCTTCACTGCAGTGTGTCCACAGGAGAAGCTCTACCGTCGACTCCCCTTGTGCTTCTCATTCTGGTGGAATACCAGCATCGCTGAAAGAGTAATGCTGTCGATTTATCAAGTCTATACGTAACTCAATAAACTAACCCCTGCTGAATCAGTCGCTACCTGTCAGTCTGGTTGGTCGTGTAGACATACTCTAATTGAATTTAGCACTAACAGTACATCAAACTATGGGGACAAGCTGTGATGCATACCTCTCACAGTTCTCTTACCTCCATTGTGAGAGGTGCACAACATATTAAGGATGGATTGATGTTTATATGGAATATGAATGACTCATTAAATAATCTATCCTGTTGACTAAAATCTAAATTTGCTTGCAGTAGCAGATATCTGTTATCTGGGCACTATTCTCATATCCTGGTGCTGCTGGTATGTGTTTTCAATGCCTCATTAACTTAGATGAGTTATAGTCCAATTACTGAGTGACTGATCAGGTGCAGGTCTCAAACTTTTTTATTTTGCTCTCATTTCATGTTTTTTCCCCTCTCTGGTGAGCTTGATCTGGTTTTTAGGTCTTATGTGAAATATTCTTGACAGAAATTTTAAGTCTTAAACTTCTTCCCTTTCCCATCTTCTCTTATTGGTTATTTTTTAAAAGCTTCAGAGGGGTAGCCAAGTTAGTGTGTAACAGGAAAAACTTAAAAAACAACAAATAGTCTAGAAACACCTTAAAGACTAACAACACATGTAGAGTCAGTGGTCTCCAACCTTTTTAAGCACGAGATCTTTTTAAAATTTTAAAAATATAACTGCAATCCAGGATCTACCTCAAACCCAAATATCCTTGCCCTGCCTCCTTTGTGCCCCTTCTCCAAGGCCCTGCCCCAGCTCACTCCATCCTCCCTCCCTCCCCCATCCTTCCTCCCTTACATCAAGCAGGGGCAGAGGGTTGAGGTGCAGTCTCTGGTCTTGGGTTAAAAGATTTAGTGTCTGAGCTGAGCCTGGGGCAGGGGGTAGGGTGCAGGAGGGGGTTCAAGGCAGGGCCGGATTAAGGCATGGGCTAGCCAGGCAGCTGCCCGGGGTGCCAACCTATGGGGGGCACCTGATGGCAGCTGTAAGGGGCGCGCAGCACCCCTTATAGCTGCCATCAGGTGCAGCGCGCCCGGCTCCTGGATCGCAGGCTGCAGCAGCTCCCAGCGGCCAACCTGCAGCGGCTGCCTGGGGCGGGAGCTGCGTTAACCCCCGCAGCACCGGCCAGCAGCGCCCTTCCCCCCGTGGCCACGGGGCCCTGCATGGCCAGGCTCGGCGCGCCCTGGGTGCCCCCGGGCTGCGCGCCAGCGGCGGTAGCCGGGCTGGGGTGGGCCAGACACGTGCGTCCTGTCACTGCCAGCTCTGCACGCCCTCCCCCATGCGCCAGCGCAGGGGCGGGGCCGTGCATGTACCCTCCCCCAACCCAGGGCGCAATTAAACTGTCTACCCGGGGCACCGGAATGGCTCGGTCCGGCCCTGTTCAGGGTACAGGCTCTGTAAGGGAGTTTGGGTCTAGGGGGAGCTCAGGGCTATGGCTGGGGTTTGGGGTACAGAAAGGGGTTCATGACTGGGGCAGTGGTTCAAGATGCAGGTTACACCTGGACACTGCTTACCACAGGTGGCTCCTGGGTGGTGGTGCAGGGGACTAAGGCAGGCTCACCCCTGCCCTGGCCTGGCACTACTCCCAAAAGCATCCAGTAAACTCCCTCCATCCCAAGACATGTTGTGCCCCCCTCTGTTCTGTGGGGATAGACTACAGGGGGGGAGAGTGGGCACCCTGACATCAGTGCCCCCTCCACTCCTTTCCCTGCCCTGCACAACAAGCTGGGGAGGGCGGACATCTCCACAGAAAAGGGCAAGAGGTGCACAGCAGTGGGATGAGGGGCAGCTGAAGGGCCAGCATTTGATAGCCACTTGGCCAAACCAGTCAAGATCACCCATCAGAGGCTCCAAGATCTACCAGTAGATCCCAATCTACTGGTTGGTGACCACTGATGTAGTTAGTATCATGAGCTTTTGTGGGCAAAATGCACTGGGTTTTGCCCATGAAAGCTCATGATACCATCTACGTGTTTTGTTAGTCTTTAAGGTGTTACTAGACTATTTGTTGTTTTTTAAAGGTTTTTATTTGGGGGGGGGGTTATTTTTGGTTATTTTTATTCTCTCTGATAGCCCTCACACCCACCAAAAAAAAAGACACATATAAAGTAACAAGTAACAAGTTTATAGATGTTGACCATTGAAACAAAAGCAAAGCTAAAAAAGAATTGAAAACTTTACAAAATTGGTTATTCAGGTTTAATTATCAAGTGCATTGCTGATAGCAAATGGAAGTGATGTCTTTTTCCATATTTTCCATTAATATGATAAGGATTTTTCCAATTTCTGCAAATTCTCATGAGCAAAAAGAGTTTAATTTTAATGAGGAAACAGTTACCAAACCCTAACCAGAGGATCTTTAGGTTCATGAAAGGACATTAGGAACAAGCAAACTGGCAATATAAGAATGAGCCCTAGATCATAAAAAGTTTTTGATTATCAATATAATCAAATATCAATGACTTGCAGCCAGAGTAAAGATTTTTTTTAAAGTTTTCTTATAAGCTCAATAGGATTTTTAAGACTAGATCCATCAGCCTGCAGTGTACTGAGTATCTCCTTTGTGGAGCTGAGTGTCTGGAATTCTCATTTCTTTCAGTCTTGACTTTTGATTTTGTGTCTCTCCACTGCAGTTACTTCAGATCTTAAGCTGTCTTCATGGAACCAAATGATTAGAATAAGGATTTAAAGTGTTTGGAGGTGAGATTGGAAAATGGCTTGCCTGTGCTTGGTAGGAAGTTACACTAAGATATCTGTATGTTATAAGCTATTAAAAATGTCAGATAAGCAGCTGAAAAGAATACAAGGATACTAGATAACAAATGTTTTCTTTAGACTCAGGAAAGTGCCTCACTTTCAGATGTTTGAATTTAAACTTTAACCTTGGTCTTGAATTTCCAGGGTTTCAAAGTTTGCTTTTAATTAATATAACATTTTTAAAATGTTTTAATGTCATTGATATTTGTTTGAAACACTGGGTCTTTGCAAGGCTTACTCCTACACCATGGAATATAAACCAGATAATTCTAAGTATAATGTTAAATATTTAGTCAACTTTCAAAATGTGCACAGTTGTTTGCACGTGTATATGGGGTTTATCACATAAGTGAGTATTAGCACGTCATTTGGTGTGTTTTAGAAATTAAAGCACAACTGTCTGAGCTGCATTTAGCTTAGGTCTAAAAGGTGTGTGGGGGGGGAGTGGGGAGGCAAAAGAGGGCATTAATTCACTTTTGTAGTTCCTAATTTAGGGGGCTGGTGGCTGCTGCCCTAATCCCTGGTCACCTATTTCTAAGTGTCCTCATGCTGACAGTTGAATGTTTTGGACACTACTGATTGCCTTGAGGAACATAAGTATTGTTGTGAATAAAGATGCATAGGAGAATTATTACATATTTTGAAACTTGCCATCTAATTCATATAACATTACTTCCAGGGAGTACTTCTCATTAACTTTCTGTTGTATGTTGATTGTTTCTTTCTTTGTTGTCTTAACACTGGCAAACAAAATGCACATGCAGGCAATGACTCAATGCCTTATCTCTGGATGTTGTTAAAGAGCAGTTGATCAGCTATACAAAGAGCTCCTTTTCAGCAAGACTGCACTTTCTTCTGGAGATCCACTGGGCTTCAAAGAGGAGAAATGAAGACTTTGTTAATCCTTGTTTGCAACATGAAGTCACCTAGGCTAAAATCCTGGCCCTGTTGAAGTCAACTGGAGTTTTGTCATTCACTTCAAAGGGGCCAGGATTTCACCTCATTTCTGTATATTGCAAGTCAACTCAGATCTCATGGAAGGATATCTAGCCCTTAGAGCAGCGGTTCCCAACCTTTTCCAGATGGGGACCCATTTTGACAATTCAGGGAGACTTGGTGACCCAAGGCAGTTCAAAAACGGGGGGAGGGGAGGGGACAGAGCCACCTGAGGGGACACTTGGCGACCCTTTTGAAATGTAATGGCGACCCATATTTGGGTCCCTACCCATGGGAAACCCTGCCTTAGAGTTTAGAGATCCTGGGACCAGAGAGTGCTGAATAATTTCTGGAGAAGAAAGGTTTCTTGTCAATATATTTCTATAATTTGGGTATTGAAAATATTCCCACTGTTTAAAATAAAGTGCTGGGAAGTGGAACTAATTTCAGCTGTGTCAACATTTACAAGTATAAAATAAAATGCATCCAAGAATTGTAAGGATTAGTTTAGATTGTGATTTAATCCCTTTCTACTAGGATCGAAACCATCAATCCATCCAGAAGACTTTTAAAAAATAAGTTTATTTTAGAATATGAAATTTAAGTCTACAGTCTTATTCCTTCCTTTGGTTTGAGGCAGGGTGTGATGTGGCAACAGAAAATAAAGACACGGGACAGAAACAGACACTTACTTAGTCCATCCATGAAGTTGTCATTTTTATACCTTGGAATAAGATCAATGTCATTCTATTTTTTCTTTTAGATGTCTTTAATCTTTTTGTCTATTTCCAGCATGCATAATGCAGCCTACATGGTTACACAACAGCAGTTATAAATATCTGTGTGCTTGGTTTAGTCAAGGGGAATTGTTTGAAATAAGTATCTATCTGATCTGATTTGTGTGTGCTGAGAGTAGGGGCAGGATGTATGGGGGTTGTTTAAAAAGATGTGTTTTTAAGAAATGGTGACAGAGCTTTAATACAGCAGTATTAGGGAGCATTGCCATGGTAACTTTATAAGCTGTGCTAACAGAGTCCATAATAGGATCAAGCTGGATAAACCTCTCTCCTTATGCATGAAAGAACACCTTTGTAAGTCACTATTTGTTCTCAGTTATAATCCTCAAAGCCCAATTCATGAAAAGTTTATCATATGAGATTTTCACTCAAGGAGAGACATGCGGCCTTTAAATTAGGGCAGGACTTAAATGAAAAAAAATCTTCTCTGCGTGTGTCATGTTCCAGCCTGCAGAGAAATTGTATTTGCTTTTAAAAGGATGAGTAGAAGATGACAGATAAATGATAAACAAGGGTACTTATGACCTGCTATTTGTTTGTAATCCTTTATGTGTATATGTTAGAAAGAGAGCAAGAGCAAGTGCTTGTGCTCTAGAACAAACTGAAAGTCTCTAAGAACCCGATTATTCTGTCTGTCGCATTATATGCACTTGAATTTAAAATAAAATAGAGAAAAGAAGTACAAAAGCACATAGAAAAGAAAGTGTTATGCTGCTACAGAGTATATGGAAGTGTTCAAAGTGCTTTGGAAATTGAATACACTGGCCAACAGCAACAACCACAACCAAGTATCAAGTCTTTAGAAAATGGAAATATGATGATGAAAGTACATCTGTAGCTCATGATCACCTTCCTGAACGCATGGGTGAAAAGCAAAAGATTAAAATATTCAGTAAAGCAGCCCAGAAAGCTTTTAACTGAATTCTGCACTCTAATCCACTAGGATTAGATTCAAAGCCAGAACCATAAAGTACAGGGTTGAAGCTATTAAGTCCTATTAAAGGTCTTCCATAAGACAGTTCAGAACCAAGGGATAACCCACCACAGTTAGACAGACAAACTCCAAGCAGCCCCTAGAGGGAGGAAGGATACAGAATGTGAAATGGGGTGATACATGTGGCCTGGAGGCTCAGGTCAGGGTTAGACAATATGGCATTACTATTTGAGCACTTCCTACTGCCAGATTACATTTTTTTGTGAGCCTGACACCAAACATAGTTGTGGGCCCTTATAATGCCCAGGTTTAAAAATCAGGCCCAAACCCACCTTAATCCAAAGCAACATTTATCTCCCTTCAGCCTCTCCCAACTACACATCCCTATTTCCCTGACCAGGTAAAAGGCAAGGTCCAGAGGGTCGGCCTCAGTCCTGAGCAGCAGCATGCAGAGCTGGGGGGAGGGGACAGCTCCAGGCAGAAGTGGCTCTGGTGAGCCCTGCAGACAGGGGAGTGGCTTGAGCAAGCCTGTCCCATTAAATATCTACACATCCAGTAATGTGATCTATGCCATCAAATGCCAGCAATGCTCCACTGCCATGTATATTGGCAAAACTGGACAGTCCCTATGGGAAAGAATTAATGAACACAAATCAGATATCCATAAAGGCAATATAAAAAAACCTGTTGGAGAACACTTTAATCTGCCTGGAAACTCATTAATGGATCTCCAAGTCACCCTGTTGTTTCAGGCCAATTCCACAAGCCAAATACACAGAGAAGGGTTGGAACTTAACAAGTTTAATTCTCATGTAAATAGAATGAACAGAGACATCATCTGAACAGAGACATTGGCTGGCTCCCACACTGCCTTCCACATCCTAATGACTAAACCAACCAACCAATGGAGGTGCTAATTGTTCTTATCAGCCTCTTGTAACTACTTGAACCATCTACTCACTGTCTCTCTTTTTTTTTCTTCTCCTTTTCTCTCTCTTATTTTTCCTTCTTCCCTCCCTGCCTTCCCTTATTTATTCTTGGTTCTGGACTTCTAATACTCCAGTCATCTAAAGAAGTGGGTTGTGCCCATGAAACCTCATGATCCCATCTACATGTTTTGTTAGTCTTTAAGGTGCTACTAGACTATTTGTTGTTTTTTAAGTTTTTTCCTGTTACGGACTAACTCGGCTACCCCTCTGAAGCCATTAAATATGGCCCAGCCAAGCTCACCTCGGGACCCAGCCAAGCCCACCACACTGCCCTCTGCACTAGCTCAGATTGTCCCAGCTTCTCCAGTGGTCCCAGGCGGCACAGCTCTGGGGAGGCAGGTGGAGCCTCCACAGATGTTGGGCAGCAGAGACCGCCCAGAGCCAGAGCTGCACAGGAGTGCAGCCAGGCAGCAGAGAAGAGCTCTAAGCCAGCCTGCACGGGCAAGCAGAAGGGACCAGGCGGAGAAGTGTAAAGAAGCCAGGGCGCTGGGCTGGTCTCAAGGTGCGCCACATGTAGGCTGGAACCCTTTTGGAGTCTGGGCCCAGTGCCACTGTAAAGCCAGCACTGGCATAATCCACTGAGAATTATGAGCAAGACACATTCTAGGGTAAATACAACCACAGATTGCATTTGGACAGGGATTCTGAAGTTGGCTGCATTCTCCACTTCCACAGCATAGCACTTCTCTCTACATACAATGGGGATAATCAAGACTATACTATATTTCAGAACATATAGCTCTTAACCACTAATTATTTGAATTCTGATGACATATAACTAGTTTCATAACTAAAAAATTCCAGTTTTGCCAGTGAAAAAAGTGAGACCTCCCTCTAATACTCTGTCAGTTAGCATTAGAGTTTTAATATCAGCCAAAAGAAATATATTTGACAATTGCCACTGTGGTAAGGAAAGTTACCCCCCATCAGCTGGATGTGCTCATGGTGAATGATCTGTTAATCAAATTTAGTCCTTTCTTTGGTTTCTGAATTGTCCACCATCCAAGTGCTGAGTCCAGGAATACATTCATAGTTCATGTACTGTGTGAGCACACATAATGTCAGATGTTACTTATGTCAGCCTTTAATTCGTTTGTAAGCTGTTCTTTGTGAGGGCTTGCTTCCCACAGTCACACCTCCACCGTGGGGAGGCAGGACAGTGTGCCAGGCACCCCTCCAACTAGGGATATAATAGTGTAGTCAATTAACCAATTAACTGATAAGCAAAAGCTTATAGGTTAATGCTATAGACTACATGCATTCCCCTCTCCCCTTGCAGTAATTTTTTTAGCAGGCTCAGTCCTGGCTCATGCTGGGTCTAGGAACTACCCCGATGTGGCTTTGCATTTAAAGTGTATTAGGAGCCAGGTGGACAGGCAGCCCAGCTCAGTTCTGGCTTGTGCTGGGTTCAGGAGCTCAGCCCCTCTGCGCTGCTGCCGCTATGCCAGAGGCAGCAGTGTAGGGGAACTGGCAGCCAGTCCACGAGGGGAGCTGGTTTTTAAACTGGTTGCCCTCACAGACTAGCTCCCGCCTGGTGCTCTGTGCTGCTGCCTCTGATACAGGCAGCAGCGCGGAGTGGCCAGGGGCTCCTTGGGAATGAGGCCAGACTGCACTGGCCGGCTCTACCCCCGGGAACTATAGAATAGTCGACTAACCAATAAGAATTCATGAGGTTAATCAACCATTCAATTAGCCAATATTTAACATCCCTATCCCCAATCATGGAGAGGGGAGGAGAATGGGTGGGTGCTCACTCGCCTCAGACTCCCCAGCTCTGGGGCACTGGGGGAGGGAAGAGGGCATGCCACGTGGCCCAGACTCTCCAGCCCCAGAGGACGGAGGAGGACACAGTGTGCAGCCCCAGTCTTGGGGCACTGGGGGAGGGAGGAGGACACACCACACAGCCCAGCCCCAGAGCACCAGGAGGTGGACACTGGGGGCAGCAGCACTCTGCCTCCAAGACACCTACAGCAGGCATTCTGGGGGCAGAGTGTGGTTGGGGGCCATGCCTGGTGGTTTGGAAAGGCAAAGCCTTCCCCTGCCTAGGCTACTGGATGTCCATGTAGTTATTCTTTGATATCTGAGCTGCGTTGTTTTAGTTTCATGGTATTGTCTCTGATCCCAAGCTGGATGACTCTCTTACTCTTTCAGGATCCTGACAAGAGCAGTAAGGACCAAGAATCGGAGCAGGGTCATACCTGAGACTCAAGAGCAGCAGAGAAGTTCATAGTCAAGTCCCAGTCCAGTGTCAATACCAAGGATCAGAGTCCAAGTCAGGTTTCAGGGTCCTAGTCAAGAGGTGAGGTGGAGGGTGAGCTAGTTATAGCTGTTGCTGAGTAGCACCATGAAGGCAGCAGGAGATTATAGACCAAAGAAATTATAAGATCTTTTCTTTTCTTTTAGGGTGCATCTATACTGCACCCTTATCTCGAAATAACTTATTTCCTAATTTGGCCTGTCTATACAGCACCAAATTTGAAATATACCGCTATTCCAAAACTTCCCTTAATTCTCATGGAACAAGGTTTACAGGGATGTTGGAATAGTGAGCCTGTTATATTTTGAAATAACGAACTTGCTTAAAAGATGCAGAATAGCTATTTTGGGATTCTGGAAGCTTCCCGAAATAGCGCTGCTGTCTAGATGTACCCTTACTGTTTTCCATAAGTACACTATATTTTATGTGCATGTAGGGACATTCCTACAGGGGTACAGGGCCCAGGGCAGAAGTCATGAATCCGTCACTTCTGGATCCAACTTGTCACTTCTGGGATCGACCGCGCCAGCCAATTTCTCTGGCTCACAGGGCCCCTCAAAGTGTGGTGCTCAGAGCTCTCTCCTCAATTCACTGTACCCTAGAGACAGCCCTGTGTGCATGGATACCAGATTTTAAAACATCTATCTACTTTCTGATAGAAGGAGAAAGACGCAAACCACTGAAAAAAGGATTTAAAAAATGTATAGCAGATTATTAATTTAAATTTCTCTTGTCACATTCACACAAACTGTTTGCATGTATCCTTCTCTGTGTTAATAAGAACACTGTGCTTGATGATCACTGATGATCATTCCCCCCTCCCCTTTTGTTTGTTTAAATGTGTGAATTGGCTAAGCTGGAGTGGAGCTATCCTAAAAGCTGTGAAGCTTCAGAAATCCATCTTGTGAGCCCTTCCAAAAACTTGAATGGCATCTGATTATTCCCTTTTAGTCTCTGAGAAGTGTGTCACAGAGAGGTCATTATTTCCCAAGGCTATAAACAGGGTGGGCAAATGCCAGCCTGCAGTCCGGATCTGGTCCACCAGGGTTAGCCCCTGGTGGGGCCACTACCACTACATTACCTGCACCTCTGCAGGTACAAGTGTTTGCAGTTCCTGTTGGGGGCAGATCATCATTCCTGGCCAGTAGGAGTTGTGGATAGACTTGTTCCAGGCTGTGGTGCTTCCCGCAGCTTTTCCAGGAAAGTTGATCCACAGCCAAGGGAAGCTGCAATCACCAGTAACTGTGAAGGTGCAGATACATATAGTGGTGGTGGCCCGCCAGGGCTAACCCTGGAAAACTGCCGCTGTACGATTGCCCACCCCTGCTATAAAGCAATTGCAAAATTAAAGATAGAACTGTGGACTCCTTACTCTTAATTCCCTGTTCTAACCACTTGCATATACACCTTCTGTTGTCAGTTGCTACTTTCAGCCTACTAAAGCACGACTTTTTAACTCTCCATAATAATTAACAAACCATGCACTTTTGAACATAATTTGTAATGACTAATATAATTTAATTTATATATTAAATATAATATAATTAATACTTACTGGTAACTAAGCTTGGTCTCCTGAGGTCAGGTTTATGCCACAGATTTCTGACAGCATAGCTCTGTTGGTCAAGAGTGTGAAGAGATGTGAACCCTATTGGACAGAGGTGTGCCAACAAAAGCCACTAGGGTAGATTCAATTATACCAGCACAATTGCCCTTTACCGGTATAACTTGTTTTGTTTGGGGGTAGGGAGTGGAATAGTGCATGAAATGTACGACTTTGCTGATATAAGTGGCATCCATATATAACCCCCTTTTTCCTCCTCAGGTTACTCGGGAGCAGGTCACACTCACAGGTGTGCCTGGGTGCCTGATGGTTTTAACTTAAAAGGAGATCCTGAGTACCCCAGTGGTGATGTTGTTTAGTTGGGGATTCCCTATCCACCCCTTTGCTGCAGCCCCTGGCTCATAAAGAATATACCATGGCAGTGCCTCCACCTGGCTGGCCCTGTACACACTTAATGGCGTGCCTTGGGAGCCTCCAGGAATAAAATTATTCCAACAATAATCTGGATCTAACTCCAGAACAACAATTATAAAATTATAAATAATATACATCTAATTGATTACATTAGAATTAACACACCTTTACTTAACAATTTAAAGAAACAGGGTTTAACAGATTAACAGTGAATAAAATTAACAAAGTAGACAGAAATAATAGGAACTTATCTATCTGGCATTTGCACTGCCACCATTTATCCCACTCCAGAGTATACACTCCTCTGGACTCAGAGTCCCAGACACTTACTTGTGTGGGCGTGCTTGAAGGTCTGCAGGTGTAGTGGAGGTTCTCTGTAGGTTCTATGTGTATTAGTCCAAGCTGTGCAGCCAGCTGAAAACTCCCTCTACCACTGGAGCAGGCTCCACCAAATGCCAGAAACTCTGGTTCACTGGACTGGACACTCTGCCTCTCTTTAGACCCAGAGTTAGTCTATATCTCTGTGGTCTGTCCCAGGCAGCACTTTCCCAAAGAGCCCATTTATTTACAGCTTACTCCTTTGTGCTGGTTTTTGTGTAGTCCTTCTCAGCCGCAGGTGCAGCCATAGTCTCTCCCCTCTAGGGCAATCAGCAGCCCCTCAAGCAGCCTGCTAGATCCAAACACCGCAGACTTTCAGTCCCAGGCTGTAGCTGCCACACAACAGCTCCTGGACTGGATATAAGGCTCTTCAACAGCAGCCTGGATCCTCTCTTCCAAAATGGAGAGCCCTAGACTGCTGAGCCCCTCTCTCAACATGCCCAGACAAGCCCCCTCTTCCTGGTTTCCTCAAGGGCTCATGGGAGTTGTAGTCTCTAGGGCTAGATTGCAGCACACAGGGTCCTCCCAGAAAAAGTCACAGGCACCTTTAGTAAGGGGACTACACATAGTAGAAGCACTTTGTGGGCAGAGCATACCAGTGTGACTATATCAATAGACCACTCCTAGTGCAGTCAGTAAAAAAATCAGAGGAAAATAATCTTAAAACAACCCCTTTTGTTTGGATAAATACCATTTTATGAATCAGCCAACATGCTGAGCAAGCTGGTGAAAAATGCCATAGTAGCTGAGCCAGCTAGTACTCATTTCTTCTAATATGGTGGCACAGAGATGAGAGTTGTGGTGTCACTCCTGAACCTGAAACTCCCAGATGATTCCACTAGCCACAAGGTTGCCTTGTCAGCTGTATATTCCACCACAGTTATGCTATTTAATGTACTAATTCTCAAAGATTCCAGCTCTGAATATGTCATCAGTTCATCTGTGGCAAAAGGAGAAATTTCTCCATGATCACATTTGATTTTTATATCCAACTGCGTGTTAACCACATTCACCTACAATGCAGCTATTTTGGATATTCATAGTTCAGCTTGTATCTTAAGTTGGTCAGCATCTGCAAGGAAAATAGCAGGTTATAAATATGCTTCTTCCTAAAAAAGTCTTTCTTTCTTTCTTTCTCTTACAGTTAATTACAAAAAGTCATCTCATTTGAGTAATGGTTAATGTATTATGCAATTATAATAATATAAAACGCTTCTTAACATCTAATTTTCATGAATTTAATGCTAGTTTTGTTTCACATTGTATTATCTCTAAAAGAAACCCAAGTAATTTTCAGAACACTGTATTTAGTTATAATTTCAAGTTTAACAAATTTGAAAATTCTAATTGAATTGTAAATTCTGTAATCCTATAACAATAAGAGTAGTCTCTGATTTATTCATGGATTGTGAAATTCATCCCTCTACAGACAATCAATAAAAACCTCTTTATACTACCTATGTCCCTGACACTGAGGTCTTAAATGGGACTACAGTCATACTCAGAACTCATTCTAGCCCTCTACAGATAAATGAGGGTGCGTCTACACAGGACCCTAAACTTGAAATAAGATACGCAATTTGTGCTATGCAAATTGCCTATCATATTTCAAATCTATTTCTAAATAACTTATTTTGAAATGTGGCATGTCTACACAGTGCCAAATTTCAAAATAATGTGCTATTTCGAGCCATCCCTTATCCCTCATGCAACGAGGTTTACTGGGATGGCAAAATAGCACACCCGATATTCTGAAATTGTTTTTGAAATAACAGGCAGCTTGTGTACATGTGGGGTAGCTATTTTGGGATATCTCCAGTATCCCAAAATAGCCATACAGTGTAGACATACCCTTAAGAGGTATTTGTGCTCCTTTCACATGATGAAGCTGAGCAAGTTCCTCAAAGGTACTGCAAAGACAAAGATCATGGCCTTGTTTCCATGTTTCTCCACTCTGTCAAAGTTCTGCTCAGATGGCTTGGAGAGAGGGGGCCCTGGAGAAGGTGGCAGGCACAGGAGGCTGCAGGACCATTTTTGCCAGCTTTCCACCAGGAAAGAGTTTCTCTGCACAAAGACAATTTCTACTGGCTAATAGAGAGAGATAAGGATACCAAAACTCTTGGACATTGTGCAATCCTGCTGCATTTTGGGATCATTACTCAGGCTCATCAAAGGATTAAGAAGAGAGAGACAACTGTATCAGATACAGACTGACTTTAGGTATAATGTACCCTTGTTAGAAATCTGGAGAAAAAAAGCTCTGTTCAGCCTGCTATATCCTAACCCAGATTCCGACTATAAGAAAGAATGAAATAGTCAGCATTTCAAGAGCTTATAGAATAAATTACTAGTGAGTGCCGTGCCTGGTAGCACTGCTGTAATTATGGGTCAGCTCCTAATATTGTTATAAACCACACATTCCAGGGCTTTACAAGCACTTAAAAGCATACTTTACTCTCATTGCATAAAAGGGACAACCCATGGCAATAACAAAAGAAATGCAGACTATGACTCTTAGTTCTTAGTGTTGACTGCTGCCTTTCATTACTTTTAACTAAAAATTACAATCTGTATGCACTCACATATCATCATCCTAGCCCATTTCTTGGGACATTGTCAGCTACATTGTGAAAATATTCAGCGATGTGTTACATTCATTCAGTATCTCAACTCTACTGACATGGTATCACATCTGGAGGACCTGATAATAAAGTCAGAAGGAAATTTCTCATAAAATATATGAGTTGTAATGGACCCACTAACATACCAGATCCAAAGAAGCTGTAGGCAGGATACAGTGTCAACAGTAGGGTTTTGTTTTCAATGGCTGTGTGTCATATTCCTGGATTTTGGAACTGGTACAATGTCAATAGGAGCTGATTTTTTTTTTAAATTTGGATATGATGTTCAACAAGAAAGGAACAAATACATTAAAATAACAGTAAGACTCTGAGTTAAACCTAGAATTGCAAACTTTGACCTTAATTAACCCTGCCTTAATGAGACATTTCAGCACATATATTATATAAAATCTACCTCTTGACTAAGATGCCTTTAATGACAGTCATTAATATCTGCACATAGAATCCCTTCAATGCATAGGCATAACAGGGTGAGTTAAAATGCACTTAAATCACGCTTTCTTGTGTGATTTTCTATTATTAATGATTATCAATTACAATATTTACTTATGTTTTTATTTGTATTTCAGTAAGGCCTATGAACCCCTGTCATGAAATATGACTGCATTGTCCAGGCATTGTACAAACACAGAACCAAAAAAAATGGCCCTGGGGCCAAAGAACTTACAACTTAAATGTACAGTAATTTTTTTTTTTACTAGTCTATTGGTAAAACATGCACATCTGGATCCTTAGTTGCATTCAGTAATTATACGACACCCCCCCCCCCCCCGCAGGGGATTGCAAAAGCAGCTTTAGTCCACTGTTATGCTCCCCATCTCTGGACTGGCTGGGTGCCAGGCCAATACTCCATTAGTAGTAAGAGCAACCTGAGCTTTTGTACCAGTTGCCAACATCCCCAAGTTGAAGAGATATCATCCAGGGAATGCCAAGGTCACAGAAGCTCAGGCCTCTTAAGCTTGCTATAGGGGTGGGGGTGATGTAAAAACTTGTCCTCTGGCACTATACCATCGGAGGATCCTGATACAATAGGATGATCCTTCTGTGACTCTCTACAACAGCATTAGAGTCTTTTTTTAACAGGAGTTTGAGGCAAAGTGGCTCCTAGGCAAGGAGCAAATGTGACCTATAGTATTCTTTTGTGTATGTCATAGAGGTAACTTATCTAAATTATTGCAACATATAAAATTAAATTACAATTAATCTCACTACTCTACACAGAAATATAAGATCACAAAGACTTAGCTATAGAAGATAAATGTAAAGCATTTTGTCCATTGGCTTATATAAGAATAACACAGTGAACCTGACACTGCAGACTACAAAACTGCCCTTAGCACCCCAGAGGAAAGTTGGCCTGAGGAAGGATGGTGGCACGCAGCTCAGATTCCACAGCTGAGTCATGACAATCATTTAGATTTTAGTCTGGAATGCTCAGCAAAATTGCTTCACATCGGCACAATTTCTGGTCTCCTATTCTGGTCTCATTTTCTGGTTCCCTACATTTCTTTCAATGGATTGTTTTCCTGTTATTTTATTGAAGCTTTGCAAAAATACAGACATCAGTTACATATCCATAATTATCATTATTATTTATTCTATATACATTCAGTGGATATAGCACAATGGTGGGGTTTGGGGTGGTGCTACAAACAGCTATGAAACAGCTATGTTCATTAGAGAAGGACACAATTTGTGTTCCTACCAACAGATGATCCAGTGGTGAGGATATGTTACAGATCCCCCCATCCATGTGATCTACAAAGGGTATGAGTGTTACAGATCCCACCAGCCAGTTAAGCTAAAGGTTCCTGGTTTGTCAATCAAGAGGGTTGTAGTCACTCTGCCTGTGGAATCTCCACTGCCTTCTATCACAGTCATCATGAAAGCAACATTGCTTTTGCCAACAAGGAATCAGAAATTGAGAACATTTACTTTTAATCAAAAATCCCATATTAAAACAATCCCCAGGTTGGGGTTTATTGTTTCAACTTTATTACAATGTGACTAGTGTTGGTAGGGTAAAAATGAACAACAACCACACTTAGGTACAATTGCGCTTTGTACAATTACTTTTTTCTTTTATTGCTACACAAGATGTGCAGCCTTTCCCATTGTAATTGAGACCTTATAGCAGCAAGAATCAGGTGCCTGCAGGAAATACAGGAAATTTGGTCAGCTTTGATGGCAAGCAGTTCTACCCATTTGTTAAATGAGGAGATATTTGTTTAAATGAACCTGGTGTGAGGTTGCACTGGCTTGCATCAAGTTGCATCTAAGATGTGCTGGAGTTTATGTACTGAAAAATGATGAGGTGAATTACAGGTCAGGAGGATACTGTAAATGCTATTCCTGCTGTTCTTTGGAATATTGCATGCATTTATGGGAATGCATCCAATTTCTTTTTACACTTGTGAATATTTAATATACCAGATCCTGACTGGTGCCGAGCAGAAGCCAAACACAACCCTACCAATTCACCTCTGTTCTATTTTAATTACGCATGGGCCTGAACCAAAACCCCAGAACGAAATACCCTTGAACACTGACAAGTGCAATCTGGATTTGAACTTTGTGGCTCAGGTCCATTGCTAATTATTAAACTTTTAATTTTTCCATACTCCCTCATTGCGAAATACTACATGCAGACTGGGAAATTTGCACATCCAGTGAGTCAGATGTTTGATGAGACTAAATACTTGATATGACACTGCACCACCTGCACAGGAAAAGCAGCCTAATGGTTTTATAATTCACCACTGTCCCAGAGGTGACCATGGTCTTCTTTCATTGACAGAACATATACTATAGCCAAATTCTGCTCTTACTTATACAGGTTTAAATCTCGAAGAACTTCACTGAATTCTCTAGTGTAAAGATGGGGAACCTCTGACCCATGGGCCGGTTCCAGCCCCCTGCTTAATTTGATCCATTCTGTGGCACGTATCTGCACCACGGGAAGTCCTGAGCCTCACCCCTCTCCTCCAGCAGGTCTGGAGCCACGAGCACTGCCTCTCCCTGCTGTGGAGGAAGGGAGGGTGCCAAGCTGGTCAAATGTCCACGTGGTCCCTTGGCATAGGGACGGATGATCAGGGAAGCCCTGAGCGCATGTGTTCCTGTCCCCTGCAGCTCCCATATTTTGAGTGCCATATAAATGGCTATGAAACTTCCCCAGAGACACTTGGCCACATTGTGGCAGCTTCTGATAGTGGCACAGGGCGAGGGCAGGAGAGTCATCTGAGGTAAGCAGTACCCAGCAGGAGCCTGCACCTCTCACTACCTCCTGCGCCTTCACCCCCTGCCAGATGCTGGACCCGCACCCAAAATCTCCTGCCCCGACCCTGAGGCAGCCCCCTCCTCCACCCCAACTTCCTACCCTAGCTCTGATTCAGCACCCACAGCCAAGCTCCATCCCTGAGCCCAAACCCCCTATCCTCCAACTCCTGCCAGAGCCTGCACCCCACTCTTTAGCTCTGAGCCCACTTCTGCACTTCAAACATCTCAGCTCCTGTCCCAGTCCCCCTCCTGCACCCTGAACTCCTCATTTCTGCCCCCACCCCAGAGCCTAGAGAAAGCTTTAAGCCTACGTATCCCTCACAGGGTTGTGTATAGCCTGTGACTGATTTTTTCTCTGTGTTAATGGCCCCTGACAGAGAAAAGGTTTCCCATCCTAGCTCTAGTGTAAATGAGACCAGAATTTGGACTTCAATCTCTTTTTTTCTAATATATTTTTTTACTGAGTTTCAGATGCACAAAGATCTCCAACCTGTTAAAACACATATAAATGTGTATATATGAGAAGGAGAAACCCCAGGCTAAAACCTCCAAGTCTTGGCAATCGATTAACATTTAAAAAAATCTATAATTTGTATTAGATAGATAGATAGATAGGGTACATCTAGATTACATCCCTCTTTTGACAGAGGGATGTAAATTAGGCACTTTGAAATTGCAAATGAAGCCGGGATTTGAATTTCCCGTGCTTCATTTGCATAATCACGTAATGGCACTCTTTTGAAAAAGTGCCATTTTGAAAGTAAAACCAAGGTCTAGACGTGGTTCTTTCAAAAAGGGAAGGCTTTTTTGAAAGATCCCGTGAGGGTTTACAGGATCTTTCAAAAAAGCCTTCTCTTTTCAAAAGAACCGCGTCTAGACTGCGGTTTTACTTTCGAAATGGCGCTTTTTTGAAAGAGCGCCATTATGTGATTATGCAAATGAAGCACGGGAAATTCAAATCCTGGCTTCATTTGCGATTTCTAAGTGCCTAATTTACATCCCTCTGTCGAAAGAGGGATGTAATCTAGACACAGCCATAGATAGATAGATAGATAGATAGATAGATAGATAGAAAAGTCAGAGAAAAAGAAAATAAAAATAGGGAAGAAAGGAAAAATAGAAGAGTGAATTGACAAGCAGATCAAATCAATATATGATGGATCCCAAATTGCTTGCCTGCATGCCCTCATTAGTGGTATGGCTAGGAGCCATGCACTGACAGGTGCTAAGTTGTCTCAATTAAGTTCTTTAGATGGGATCCACAAGGGATGTACACAGTGCAAAACTGAGTATCATAATGTCTAACTTTTAGACAGGGGAACTGACAGCCTTGCCAGGCCCCTGGGCAAGATTGGAGGGGACCTCGGGTGGAAGGGGCAGGAGCCTTCAGCACCACCTAGACCATAACATGCGCCACCCCATCACTGCCTGGATCATGCTGCACAATGCTCCAGTAGCGATTGAAAGGGCCTGGAGCTCTGGGTATGCTGCACTAGCAGCAGCAGCAGCAGCCGAGGAGCCCTGGGCCCTTTTGAATCATTGGGCCTCGGGACAGTTGCCTCCTTGGACCCTCTTCCCTTCCCCCTACATGCCCCCCCATCAGTGGGCCTGCTTTTAGGCAGCTAGAAAAATCACAGGGATAGCACTGCAATGCAGAAAACCAAATCAGCTGCCAAGGTCCTCAACACAATGAATGTGGAGATAGAAGTACTTAAGAATGAACTTCACAAAAGCCAGCACACTAGGGCTGTGTCTAGACTGCGGGCTTCTTTCGGAAGAGCCTTTTTTCGGACGAGATCTTCCAAAAAAACTTCTTCCGAAAGAGAGCGTCCACACACAAAAGTGCATCGAAAAAGCAATCTGCTTTTTCGAAAGATAGCGTCCACACTGAATGGACGCTATCTCACATTTAAACTGTGATTACTATGGACGGAGTGGCCACCAGGGCACTTGTGCTTTTTCATCTTTCCTCTTCTTTTGAAAGAACTCTCTCTTCCCCATCCACACACGCCTTTTTCCAAAAGAGCTCTTTAGGAAAAAGGCTTCTTCCTAGTAGAAAGACGATTACCAATGTCAGAAAAACCCCTCTATTCTTTCGATTTACTTTCAGGAGAATGCGGTTGCAGTGTGGACGTAACTCAGGTTTTGTCAGAAAAACGGCCGTTTTTCCGACAACACTCTGTAGTGTTGACATACCCTAGGTGAGGAGTTGCATAAGCTAGCCAATGGGAGATGCTGATTAGATGAGTGTATGATAAGCCCTACCCCTCTCAGGAGATGGGTGCCTAAAACTGGGCTTCAGGGAGCCATCTACCTCTGGTTAGTGATCTACAAACAGGAACCAGTTTTCTGGCATGAGGGAGCTTAGGGTTCTAAGGTGGTTCTTGTGGGAATGTGTTAAACACCTGCCTCGCTCCACAAAATGGCCAGAGGAGGATGTGCCCACTTCATAACTTTTAGCCCAATGGTGAACCTACACATCTGGGATGGGGGTAGACCGAGGTTCACTTCCTCTCTCTCTCTCTCTTAGAGGGGAAGAAAGGCTCTGAGCAGGGGCCTTCCCAATCTCAGGAGAGTTTCTAACAACTGAGCTATAAGATATTGTGATGAAAGACTCCCTCAGTCTCTTCTGTTAAAGCTGTTCTACTGCAGCTCAATAAAGCAAGTGATTAGAGCAGGGAGCTAGATCCAAGGTCTCCCACCTGCCAGCAGGGTGCTCTAATGACTGTTCCACTGAGGGCATCTATACAAGCAAATTCATCACTGGAGCCAATAACATAAGCTACCAAATCAAAAGGTCATTTGACTGCACATCCAGTAATTTGATCTATGCCATCAAATGCCAGCAATGCCCCACTGCTATATATATTGGACAAACTGGACAGTCCCTATGGGAAAGAATCAATGGACACAAATCAGATATACGTAAAGGGAACATACAGAAACCTGTTGGGGAACACTTTAATCTTCCCAATCACTGTTTAAAAGATCTTCAAGTGGCTGTCTTGTCACAAACCAATTCTACTAGCCAAATACACAGAGGTGCATTGGAATTACAGTTCATCTGCAAATTCAATTCTCATGCTAATGGACTCATTCGTGAGGAGGGATGGTTGGAACACTATCAGCCTAACATTCAATGAAGGTGCAAATAGCTCTTTGTGTAGATTCCTGTGTTAGGAAGGGTACTATCTATTGACTTTGATTCTTATCTGTTTCGTTTTAACAACCCAATCTTCAGGTGCTTACTGATTCCCAGCTCTGCCTTCCTGTTTTTCCCTTTGATTTTCCATACCCTCTGCTCCTTGTTTTCCACCCCCGCTCCTTTTTTTCCTCCCCCTCCCCCCCACTTCTCTCCTATTTATTTTGGGTCTGAACATCCTAAACTCAAAACTGCCCATAAAAGCTCATGATACATGAGCTACATGTTTTGTTACGCTATAAAATGCTACCAGACCATTTGTTGTTTTTTCCTGTACAGATTAACTCCTGAAGCCAGTAAACACATAGATAGTCTTGCATGTTCAAGATAGTCAATAGACCAGAGAAAGAACGTACAGCTCTGGTTGGAAAATTGTTCCCAGAAAATAGTTATCAATGGTTCATTCTGGACGGGCAGATCGAGTGGGGTCGCTGAGGGATCAGTTCTGGGTCCAGTTCTGTTCAATAGCTTCATCAGTGATTTAGATAATGGCATAGAAAGTGCAGTTATCAAGTCTGAGGATGATACTAAGCTGGCGGGGGGTATGTGGGGGGGCCGGAGGTGCAATTGCTTTGGAGAACAGCATTAAGATTCAGAATGATCTGGATAAACTGGAGGAATGCTCTGAAGTAAATAGGATGAAATTCAATAAGGAGAAAGGCAAAGTACTCCACTTAGAAAAGAACTATCAGTTGCATACATAGGCTAGGTCTAGACTACATTCTTTTATTGGAAAAAGCTACGCAAATTGTGCTCCGCAATTTGTGTAGCTTTTTCTGATTGCTTTTCCGGAAGAGGCTTTTCCACCATTTGGCCTCATCTAGATGGGGCCAAATGGCAGAAAAGCCTCCTCTTTCAGCGGGGAATGAGGTATATAGGGCTCCCTGAAAGAGCAAAAGAAGTGGAAGAGCAAATGTGTTCCCTGGATGCGGTGGAGTTTTTCCGGGATACCTCCGGTATTCCAGAAAAACCCACCAGTCTAGACATACCTATACAAAATGGGAAATGACTGCTTAGGAAAGGAGTAATGTGGAAAGGGATCTAAGACTCATAGTATACCACAAATGCAATATGAGTCAACAGTGTAATGCTGTTGCAAAAAAAGTGAGCATCATTCTGAGCTGTATTAGCAGGACTGTTGTAAGCAAGACATGAGAAGTAATTCTTTCCCTTTACTCTGCACTGATTGGGTCTCTACTGGAGTATTGTGTCCAGTTCTGGGTGCCACATTTCAGGAAAGATGTGGAGAAAATGGAGAAAGTCCAGAGAAGAGTAACAAAAATGGTTAAAGGTCTAGAAAACAACCTACGAGCAGTGTTCCCTCTAATTTTTTCCATCAGGGGGCACAATATATTTTGTTATGTGCACTGAGGCATGTGCCAGATGTGTACAGCCAATAGAAACAAATGCTGCTGACTGTGGGCATTCTGCTAAGCAGCTGGGTGGCACCTGAATCTCTTCTGGATGGCTGCCCAAGCACTCTCTTACAGGGAACACTGCCTATGAGGGAAGATTGAAATAACTGGGTTTCAGTATGTTTAGTATGGAAAAGAGAAGATTGAGGGGGGACAGTTTCTAACTACATAAGGTTTCCAAGTACATAAGGTTAACAAGGATGAGAGAGAACAAATGTTCTTCTTAACCTCTGATGATAGGACAAGAAGCAATGGGTTTAAATTGCAGCAACGGAAGTTTATATAGGAGATTAAGAAAAATGTCCTGTCAGGGAGGTTAAGCACTGGAACAAATTGCCAATGGAGGTTGTGGAATCTCCTTCACTGGAGATTTTTAAGAACATGTAGACAAATGCTGGTCAGGGATGGTGCAGATAAAAATTAGTTCTGCCATGAGTGTAGGGGACTGGACTAGATGACCTCTTGATGTCCCTTCCCGGCCTATGATTCTATGAATTTATGCCTAGAGGGAAACAGCAGTGCACATGCCCACAGGCAAAAAGACATCTTACTTTAAAAATGTTGGCACCGAGTAAATGTATGCATCTACATATTTCAGAGGGAGTTATATGGCTCAGAATGGAGCCAAAATTGGAACATAGTTGCCTAAACTAAGATTTATGCTTGTAAATAACTTTGTGGACCTGGACCTTAGATACTACTGTTATGAATGCCATCAGGGCTTCTCATTCTTAAGAATAATCAAAGGATGCAATTGTTTACTGTGGGAACCTAACACCCTGTTCAAGTGATCACATAGGAGCACAGATGCCAATTCTGTATACTAAAGTATCTATTTAGGTCCCAAACTTGCAATGCTTTGCACATGTGTAGGACTGTACATCCACAGAGAACCAGGATCATTTTAGTAGGGCACTTGATGGGTACAGGAATCTAACTGCATGCAACTCATTGCAGAATTAGGCCTTTAAGTGCTAAAATGTGGGATTTCAACTCATAGTTTGGGCTGTATAGTTTGAAAATTAAGATTACAATTTCTCCCTGCAGGGTCCCATTCAAACAAGCAGTAGAGCTTTGTATTGTGAGGGAGCAGGATCCAGTGTTGAGAGGACATGATTAGGCAGCAGGTAAGCTGGGCTGTGTTGCTGGCTCTGGTATCAACTTGACATGACCTATGGCAAGTCAATTAACTTTTCTGGACCTCAGTTTCCCTCATTTTAAAATAGAGTGAATAAGACTTGGCTGGAAGGGACTATTAACCTAGTGGATGGTCATAAAGCACGTTGAGAGTCTTGAATGGAAGATACTATGGAAGTATTGTTACTACATACAGACTGTCAGATCTCTTAACAGAGCTATCAAGATTCCAGAGGCTCTCCAGCATCCTTGGTTCTTAATTTCACCCCGAGAGACTCTCCAGTTACTTCAATACCCAGAAGCCTGGAAGAAACCTTCATGTTCATTGGGCTCATTTTTTCTCTGTATATCCCTGAGCACAAAAATATACAGAACTTCAACTCACTGCTAAAATTGTCTTCCATAAGTATATGCTGTGTTATATGCTTACTCCTTTTCCTTTGGACTCTCTGAGTCCAAAAAATATATCCAGGCCCTACCTCAAACATTTCCACCCATTTTTAAACAAATGATAATACTAAAAATAATTCGTGATCAGTTGACTAATCAGGAGACCTTACTCCAGAATCAAACTGAGCTTTTGAAGAATGGTTGATTAATTAAGGACAGAACAAGCCTGTTTCAAATCTTATCTGGATGAGAATATTTGCTTAGGCAGGTCAAATGTAAAATCCATTAACAGCAGTACTTCAAGACAAAACTCTGATCAGAGCTAACTCTGTTAGCCTTCAAAAGGCCATTTAATAAAGAAAAGTTTAATAAAGAAAAACTGTGGGATGTTTTTCCAGATGTACTGTGCACTTCTGAAATGGAAAGAAACTTTGTCCCAATCCAGGTTAACAAAACAATATGTGGTAACTCCCCCTCCCCCAATATACTTATGGCAAGAAGGATACAGTGATGTAAATAACGCCAAACCCTAACACACGGAATTTGCATTATTTTAGTGAATAAAATCACTGTCAGTGTTTAGACTTTTATTTTCCATGTGAGAGATACAGCCACATGTGACTAGAATTATATTTTTCTTAAATCTTCTTAATATTGTTGGATGACATGAGTTCAATGATTTCAGAGTACGACAAGTGCCTATATTGCCACCTGCTGGGCTTTGTTGATTCATCAACAATCAAAACCAACTGCTGTTTTTCAAACGCATGCTGGTTTTGGGGTGGGTTTTTTTGTTTGTTTGTTTTTTTAATTACCACTTGCACTTGTCCGTGTTTGGTTTCAGGTTGGCTATACCTACATGGATTTTAATTTACCCACAAATTGCTTGCAGTATTTTAAACTTAAACCACAAACATGTAACCCCTTCTTCATTAAACTCATTTACCTTAAACTATGCTTTTCATTTAGATTTAAGTGAAATATTTTTTAGGATACACTTTTGGGGGCTGTGTCTAGACTGGCCAGTTTTTCCGCAAAAGCAGCTGCTTTTGCACAAAAACTTGCCAGTTGTCTACACTGGCCTCTTGAATTTGTGCAAGAGCACTGACATTCTAATGTAAGAAATCAGTGCTTCTTGTGCAAATACTTTGACGCTCCCATTCGGGCAAAAGTCCTTTTGCGCAAAACCTTTTGCACAAAAGGGCCAGTGTAGACAGCTCAGTTTTGTTTTGCGCAAAAAAGCCCCGATGGCTAAAATGGTGATCGGGGCTTTCTCGCGCAAAAGCGCGTCTAGATTGGCCACGGACGCTTTTGCGCAAAAAGTGCTTTTGCGCAAAAGCGTCCGTGCCAATCTAGATGCTCTCTTGCGCAAATACTTTTAACGGAAAACTTTTCCATTAAAAGCATTTGCGCAACTTCATGCCAGTCTAGACGCAGCCGAGGAGTATTATTAGCAACATACCCTGGTAAAAGCTCAAACGGGACAAAGTACAGAAAAGAGGTCATTGAAAAGTGCTGCTTTTCTGCTCCATTGCAATATTCATTAATAGAAGAGACTGCATAATACCAAATATTTTGATTTCCAGCCTTAATCACATCGGGATTTCTAGGCACTGGTGCAGCTACACCAGTGCAAAGTCCTAGAGTAGTTCACATGCTGCACTGGTGTAAACCATGATTGGTACCAATGTAGCTCATATTATTTCAAACTGGAGTAATCTGAACTAATGCAAGTCTCATCTTGTCTACACTACTGGGTAGATCGATGCCGTGGTGATCAATCCACCACCATTGGTGGTTGATTTAGCTGGTCTTAACAGCCGATTGCTCTCCCATTGACTCCAGTACTCCATTGGAAGGAGAAGAGTAAGGGAAGTCGGCAGGAGAGTTTCTCCTATCGACCCAGTGCTGTGCGGACCTTATAGTAAGTAGATCTAAGATACATTGACTTGAGTTACTTTACTAATGTAACACAAATTGCATAGTTTAGATCAACATTTCACAGCACTGTGTACCTGGCTTACACAAGTGCAGTACATCTGTACTTGGCATTTTCACAAATGCAGCTACACTGGCGTGAATACACTTGGGATAAACATCCACCAACAGACAAGGACTTGTTGAAAGGTAGTACATTTCAAACATCCCTTATGTTGTGTGTGTTACACTTTACAGTACTTTAGACTTCAACGTTTACAGGATTTGGGGATTAGTGAGAAATGACTGAATACTTATATGATTTTGACGTTCAAATGTTAAAGATGCTGTAATAATGGTGGATTAATTCTTCATCATGCCTTTTGACAGGAAACAGGTCTTTTTTTAAATGAACATTTTAATGGAAAAAAATACTTAAAATTTTTTTCCCCCCAACTTTTAGAGTAAATAAAAAGAGGAAAGAAAATGTTGACATTTACTGCCACTAATTGGGGGGGGGGGGTGTTTTTTCCTGTTTCCTCTCCCCTTATCATCTTTATTTTTTATACCATTTCACAAATGAAAAAGAGAGCAAAAGGAAAAAATAAGAGAAAAATTAAGAAATCCCCAAAATAACCGTCCCTCAAGCTAAAATGTTCACTTTTTTGTAGTGTTTGGATCTGGTGGTGATTTTTCATTTTGGTTTTTTGAAAAAAAAAAAAAAAAGACCAGAACATTCAAAAACTTATCAAAAACTTTGAAAAATACATATGAACGCATGAAACATATTTTTGTTCAATGGATTGTATAGTTTGCTTCTGCTTCAGGGTATTTTAAGTACATGTCCTGTAAGGGTTCAGGATTCAGCCAAAGTGTGTAGAAAGTATAATTTCTACATTGTGACCAGTTTATTTCTGGCCTGTGAGGTATAGAGCAAGCTTACAATGAAATTACCTAACACTGTATAATAAATATTTTTACTCTTTCCATCACAAGGAGCTTCTTCAAGGATTATGAGGGGAATAGATTGCATATAAAATAAAAAGACAAAAAGAAACTATAAGCTTTCTATTTTTATATAAAGTTTATTTACAAATAAATGATTTAGTAATTTTTTGTATATAAAATAAACAGTGATTTTTTGCAGATAAAATGTTTACCAGAAAAGATTTGAAATGAAATAATTTTGGCAAAACATTGATGTGCACATAAGAGTGTTCTTTCCATGTACATGAACAAAATGAATTATTGGACTGCCACATTTTCTCCTTCATAGGCTATTGTCATAAGCATGCAGTAAGAAAGTTGAGTACATAGTAAAGGAGTCATGCCCTAGATTGTTTTGATCACTTCCAAAATGAGCTTTGCCACTAGCATTTGAGAGAGTGAGGCTATGTCTACACTGCAGAGTTTTTCCGGAAAAACGGCTGTTTTTCTGGAAAAACTACACTTACTTCCACGCTGCTATTGTGTTCTTTCATCAGAAAATCAAAAGAATGGAGGGGATTTCTGACAGCGGTAAATCTCTTTCTACAAGAAAGAAGCCTTTTTCCGAAAAAGCTTTTTCAGAAAAAGACGTGTGTGGATGCAAAAGAGAGTGGTTTTTCTGAAAGAAGAGGCCTCCAGGAAAAACCACAGGTGCCCTGGTGGCCACTCCATCAATAGTAATCACAACTGAAAGGCGAGATACCATCCAATCAATGTGGACGTTATCTTTTGAAAAAGCACATCACTTTTTCATTGTGCTTTTGCTGTGTAGATGCTCTCTTTTGAAAAAAGTTTTTCCAGAAGCTCTCTTCCAGAAAAGCTTCTTCCAAAAGAAGCTTTCAGTCTAGATGTAGCCTTAGAGATCTTGTGCAAGTAAAGTTCTCATAGCTATTAATATAATGTAATTAATATAATGTGTCACTCTGAAGCTAGACACAAACATTTTATAAACATGATTCATTTGCAGTTGAACTTTTTTTTTTCTTGTTAGGCCGATATTGAAGTCCATTCCACAGAGAATGGAGGATTTGCTTGAGTAGTGACTTTGGGATTCCTTTCCTGGAGTGAAGATTTTCATTGCCTAAATGGACATGAGGCTCCAGCTCTTGATCTATGTTTTTCAAAACAAGTTTGTTTAAAGGACATTCATTCTCTTTGCATGTTCTGAGACTTGCATGGGGATCAGTAATATTGTAGCTTTTCTATAAGCCTTGCCTAATTATGTTTTTAGCTGCAATCAGCTCAGTCATAGCAAACCCAATGGATTTTCTGTGTTTCTTTAAAGTGCAGGAAAATATTTTTCAGGTCTTTAGAAAAGTTATGTGTTGGGTCAGCAGAAATATGGGATTGTTACATTATTTGCTTTTTTGTTTCCTGTTTCCTCTTCTGAAAGAAAGTTGAAAGATGAATGCCAAGCAAATATGGAAAATGCTGGACAGGTCACAGCATAGTGCTGCTGAAAAAGGAATTAAATTGAGAAATGAGTTGATGGCATTAATGTAGAGGTCACTGGAAAAGTGTTGACATTAAAGTCGCCACTGCACTTGGCAAAGATCTAGTATCTTTGAGGCCAGTTGCAAAGGCTAGAGAAACAAAAAACAGGACTATGTAGCACTTTAAAGACTAACAAGATGGTTTATTAGGTGATGAGCTTTCATGGGCCAAACCCACTTCCTCAGATCAAATTTTGGAAGAAAATTGGCATGACCATATATACCAAAGGATACAATCAAAAAAATGAACGCATATGAAAAGGACAAATCAAATTTCAGAACAGAAGAGGCATGAGGGGGGGAGGTAAATGTCTGTGAGCTAATGATATTAGAGGTGATAATTGGGGAAGCTATCTCTGTAATGGGTAAGGTAATTAGCATCCTTGTTAAGACCTAGGTGTAAAGTGTCAAATTTAAGCATGAATGACAGTTCAGAGGATTCTCTTTCAAGTCTGGTGTTAAAAGGTCTTTGAAGCAGGATGCAGGTATTCAGGTCATTGAGACAATGTCCTTTCTGGTTGAAATGGCAAGAAACTGTTTTTTCTTTGTGATCCTGTCTAATATCTGTTTTGTGTGCATTGATTCTTTGGTGAAGTGTCTGAGACGTTTGTCCAATGTACATAGCAGATGGACACTGTCGGCACATGATAGCATAAATTATATTTCTGGATGAGCAGGTATATGTGTTCTTGATCTTATAACTCAATTGGTTAGGTCCAGTAATGGTATCAGCAGAGTGAATATGTGGACAAATCACTTTTGAGGCAGATTGCTTGAATTGTTTGAAGAAGCCTGCCATGCTACTGCCTATTAGGGATACAAAGGGTTAACCACTGCCTTACTGGTTTGCTTACTGGGGAAGCTTCCCCCCGGCAGTGAGAGGAGGGGGGTGCTCCAGCCCAGCTGGGCCCACTGTGCCATGCCAATTAGATGATTAAACATATAATTTAACCAGTTAACATTTTAAACAGGAGTTTACATCCCAACTGCCTTTGCTGTACCTCATATATGGATAAACAGAGGACTGTAGTCTCTAACAGTGTCGGCTTGCGCACCCGCACACACACACAGACACACACAATCACCAAAAATGATCAAAAGATCCATGGCATTCCTCACCCATGCCCCTCTCAGATGCTTTCAGTTTCTTTTCTGGAAAATAGACCCTTCCCCATCTATGCCTTTTTCTTCTGCTTATCACACTGAGAAAGGGGGGCACAAAGGTAGTTTGAAGACACTTTGCCGGTTCCTCCAGTCCTGATGCTGCTTTGCACAGGGCCAGTCCCCAGAGTAAAATAGAATAGCTTTCAGGCTGCCAACGAACTCTGGGAGTGGACCTTACACTTACAGTTGGCTGGGGCATGGGAACATCCTAGCCAAGCCCTTCTTCCTCTTGCTACACTCCCTCCATTAATCCCAGGGAGGAGAGGTGAAATAGCCAGGTCCACCGCTGGGGGAGGGACAAAGGGGCTTATTGTCCCCAGGGCCTGGCAATTCCAAAGGGCCTGGGGCTCCCAACCACTGCTGCAGGAGCAATGGTGGCTGGAGACCTGAGCCCTTTAATTTGCTGCTGGAAAACCATGCAGCATGCTTTGGGAGGCTCTCAGGGCTGACTGGGGTAGAAGGGCAGCATGGTGTGCTGCAGGCAGCACAGAAGGCAGTCTGCCTCTACCTCCACCCCTTCTGCCTGAGGTCCCACCTCTTTTAGGAGTGTGGAACTACCCCACTGCACTTTGCCCAGGGAACCTGCAAGCCTGTCAGCCCCCCAGGAAATATAGGTTGAAATTCTCTTAACCAGGATTCTCTGGTCCAGCAACATCCATGATCTGGCAGGGATGTTGCAGGACCAGAGTTGGAGGACCAGCATCAAGGATACGTGCTGGCCCACCCAGCGCATGGCAGCAGGGCTGCCCAGCTGGGTTGGGAGACCCTGCGCATTGCCGCCCAGAGCGTCTGGGAGCTGCAGTAGCTTGGTGGAACAGGGAACTGTGGCATGCAACTTCCCAGTGAGTCCCAGAGCTCCAGTGTGGTGCATGCACCTGCCCTGCAAGTCCTGGAGATTGAGCACAGTGCACACAGCTGGTCCCAGAGCCATGGAAGCAATGAATGTCCAGTGGTGTCAGCAGGGCAGTGTGGCCAGCAGGAGGTGGGAAACTGGCTGGGAGGCCAGTAGGCTGGGCCAGGGAGGCCAGTGGCAGGATCCAGAAATGACCTCCCCTGTTCTGGCAAAATCCCTCATCTGGGACAGGACAGGTCCCCAGAGTCCCAGACCAGGGACATCCAATCTGTAGGTCTAATGCAGGGGTTCCCAACCTGGGGTACGCGTACCCCCAGGGGGTCCGAGAAGCTTGTCAAGGGGGTATGGGGAATATTTGGTAAATAACTAGATTATCCTAACTGAAATATTCCAAAAGTAGTAGAGTTAGTGAAAAAAGTTGTGGATTCTAGAGTCTAGAATTTATGTCCTTTCATATTGAATAGGGGGTATGGGAAGGTTTACTAAAAGCCAAAGGGGTACGGGGACCGAAAAAGATTGGGAACCCCTGGTCTAATGCCACCCAAGAATTCCATACAATGCAGTGGAGATCCTGAAGGGGCTGATTCTGTTCGGTTTATGAAACTTTGCATTGCAGAGCAAGAACTGGCTTCAGGAAGTATGTAACAGGAGACAAAAAACCTCCCCTCCTGGAGATGAAAGGGCTGCTGAGGTGCTTGATTGTTTTGGAAATTATTTTCAGCAAAGAATGCTAATACCTGTCCCAGTTCACATTAACTTTGGATATTCCCTTAGTAGCTGAACAATGATACTATTTCTTGTTGGCTTACATGGCACATTGTGCAGCCTGATAGCTTTGAGGGAGGGGAAAGGTAGTTGAAGCCCATCCGTCATTTCAGAGTACATAAAGACATCCAGTTCCTTATGTCTGATTTTTATAAATGCAACAGTATGTGCAAATACTCTAGGAATAGTCACATTTTGTCACAGGATACGCACAACCAGCTTAATGGTATTAAAACTGAAGGTGAAAACTTATAGGTTTCTTTCCGCAGTTCAGGAAGTTTGTCTGATTGCTTAACAACATGCATTGGATTTTGCCATAAATTTCCCAGTAACCTCCCTGGCCACTTAATAAAACACTTTAGAGTAAGGTTTTAAAAAAAAGCGCTCTCTGCTGTAATTCTATTTGAGTGTATATTACTTCCTTCCCATGTTTAACTCTTTCACCGGTGTTCTTTCACTCTGACTCTGCTCTGGAATACAATAACATTCCTTGAAATGTTGGGTGCAAGAAACATTTCTGGATCTGCCTATATCTTGTGCTGGCTCTTTGATCCTGAACCACTGAAGTCAACGGAAATGTTGCCATTGACTGCAATGAGCAGGATAAAGCCCCTAGCACAGACCACCATTATGGTGTGGAGTACAGCAAAACACACCTGCACCTACACTCACATACCCATCCTGTGGTAGATATTGCTGGCCAGCCTCTCCCTTTGCACCTAGCAGCACTTTGTCACCCGATTGGGGATGCTTCCTCCATGGTTGCAATGGATGGGGACAGTAAGTGCCTGTGGTTTTTGGTTCTGATCCAAATCCCATTGAAGTCAATGGGTGTCTTTCTCATTGATGGTGGAAGCGTACTTTTGGTCGGGTGCTAAATACTTAGGCCAGGGTAAGTGGGCTAAGTAGCTTTGTCTTACAGTGTCATTTAAAATTGTGGGTTTATGGTAGGCTGCAAACGAGTTCTGTGGTTTTTCCGTTTTAATGGAGAATGGGCTTAATTCAGCATGATATACCCCTGTCCTCCGAAGCCATATAAACTACATGAGTCCAAGGTGCTGGAACTGCTGCAGGCTGATTTATTTATTATTCCTAGGAAAAAGAGCAATCTGCTACAAAGGAACCGGGAAAGCTTCAGGAGAGGGAGTAATGTTGCTGCTGATGTGAAGGGAGGTTACTGTGTTCTGCTAAACTTTATGCTCAGCCTACACTTGGCTCCGTTAGCTGGCTCCTGCCCACTAGGACTACTAAGCCTTGTGACTCATCCTTCTTCTGACACCCCTCCACAAGCCACAGCGAGGAAGCTTTATAGTCCCTGTCAGAGCTTAACTATTTAGTAATTTACATGCATCAGGGAAGCACAGCCCATCTACCATCAGTGAACTTGTCATTATCTCTATTGATAGATGATGTATTTGGGTGCTTCTCTTCTGATTTCTGGGATATTTTTCTCTCGAGCAAAGGATAAGCTTTACCTTTTATCTGTCTCTCTTCTATAGGGCCACCCATTGCCATAGTACCTGAACTCCTTGTGTGTAAAACCAGAGGCAACTGTGAAGTCCGAAGTGGATTTCATGGAGTGTTTTTTGCAGGCACTATGGAAACTTCCCTTTCAAGCCACTTGCAAATCCCTAGCATAGGTAGTAGGTCAGAGCGGGTGCTGGGGAGCAAGCCAGTGGCAGGGCTATACTATTTAGTGCACTATGGCTCATAGGACAGCACAGAGATGCTTCAGTAATTGAGTCCCTCCAGCATCCTGAGAATCGCACAGGCTTAGGAGGGTGAAAAGGTGGCTTAAAGTTACTTTACTGGCACCCCAGAATGTGAGTGGTGAGCTGCTCCTCCCAGAGCACAGAAATGATGAGATATGTCTTCCATTCTTATAATGGGCCTGCTAAAAATCACTGTATTTGGCCTACATTATAGTCAGTGGCTACTGTTAATTTTACCTAGGAGATGATCTGAACATGTTTCTACTACATCACTGTGATTTTACAGAGCCCCTGAGCTATGCCTTTTGCTTCCAAGAACGATTTTATTCCTTTAATGCATTGGCTGGAAGGTGTGTCCTGGGAGGGGGGTGCTTTATTTTGCCGGTTTCGGTTTACAGGACCGCTGGTGGACAATCAGTCTGTCTGGCAGGAAAGTGCGTCCACAAATATCACATGGAACTAACTGACTCTGGGCGCTGTTCCAGGCAGCCTCATTTAGAGAATCAAGATCATAGAAACCTTTGGCTGGAAAATTAAAAAAGAAAGCATCAGTTTTCATTCTGGAGAAACTTATTCAGCTCTTTATGGAAAATATTTTCAGGAAATACCTGTTGACTGAGCCTTTCAGTTTTAACCAAATCAGACTGCTTTCACAAGAAAAAAAATGCCTCGCTTACAGTCCCAGGGGTTGAATAAAGTGAACTACAAACTCAGTCATTCTATATTGTATTAAACGAAGGAGAAAACATAGCACTAAGTGTTATGGTATGTATTCTTAACTAATTATTAACATCTTTGCATACACATTATTATAAGCAAATTTTGCTGTCTTGGCCTTATTTCAAGTTCTGCTTAATGAGTCTGTATTATCTGACCACGGGGATGAGAGGAAATGTATGTTCGATATGTCTCATCTGTGCAATTCTGAGCAAAAGGCCCAGTTCTTCTCCAATTTAAGTCAATCAGAGTATTACCATTGACTTGAATAGAATGATATTAGCCCAAAAACTCTTATAGACCAAGCCTGAAAGTTTTACTCAAGGAAAACTCCCACTTAGGTCATTGAGACTGATCCTGCAGTCCTTGCCTACACACGTGTCACATCTTGTTCAACTTTTACTCACAGTAATTTCAGTGGGGAATTTGCCTGCAGTAAGAGTACAGGATCAGGCTCTCAAGAGCTGGCTGAAGTGTATTTCAGCTACTTAATTTGTATCATAAAACCTTGTTTTCTGTCACCTTGAAATAAATGATTATTTTAAACACATTTCCAAGCAGTACAGCTAGGTTGTTTAACAACTGGTTTAGTCTTTGCATCTAAATCCCATTTGAAGGGCAGGAGGAAAAAAAATAATATGGCTTAACATCAAATGCATGGGTTCAACCTAACCAGAAGTTATGACGGCATAGATGGTGGCTATAAGGGACTAAATAAATTTTGTCTTCAAACTGTGAGCATCAGTCTATTTAGAAAAGGTCCCATGCATTTTTTAAATATTCTATGGTTTCTGTCACTGGCACTGTATGGATCTCTTCATTAAGAGCCCATGCAGTTTTAATATGATTCATATCCAACAGTTCACATAACCACAATAAGCCTTAGATCTCTTACTATGCCTGTTCCTAATGTTCTTTTTGTTAGATGAGCAACCAATTGGTGTTTCTTTCTTTGGCTGAGGCAAAAACTCCTTTCATTTGCAGGAAAAGAATGTGTATTTTCTGTACTTTGGAAAGTGTATTGAATAAAAAGAGAGAGACAAGGAAAGGAGGTGATTTTCTCCATACTGGCATGTGTGCTGCATTCAGAAAATAAAACAAAACAAAATACAAAAATCCAGTAATCAATCCAGTGGTTCTCTCTAGTCACACTTATTTTTAAAAATATGAAACTAAACAACTTTTTATTTATACAGATCTCATTTCTGTACCTCTTGATTTAGAAAACTGATTGTTCCATTTACTGAAAAGGATTACCCACCCCCACCTTTATAAAGCTCTGACACACGTGATGTATCTATGTGGCTAGGGAGTAGTAAGCATTTCCTGGATGAAAGGAATTGTCTTAGCAAAAAAGGAATAAAAGGAAGATAATTTTCTTGGTAACAGGGCAGTGGGGAACACATAGTTTTTGCTCAAACATGCAGCAGCTGATACTTAGGACCATATTGTTGAAGCTGTCAAGGGCCTCCACAGGAACTGTGGGCACACAGCACCTCACCTCTCAACACCTTGTAGAGCTGCACAGGAGTGAGGCAATGTGTAGATTCATCGCTAGGTTTCACAGATTCACAGCTCTGCTGTGCTGTTTTCTTTAAGAGTAGATATCTTGCTTTCCTCCCACTTCCCAAGACAGCTAGTGGCCAGGAATGATGCTGTTCTGCAAAACCTGGAAGACTATCCTTCTTTTACCCAGACATATCCTCCTCCATCAGATCTAGTTCCTTTCCCTCCGCCTCCCTCCCCCATTTTCACTCCCATTATATGTAGCAAAAGTAGCTATCATAAAAAGAGCTAATGAAATGAAAATGCTTTCTCAGAGTATGGCTTCACTGCAGACTTAATTCAGGTAATCACCTCTCAGGTTCGCCTAGCCTGGGTGAGCTAGCCTTAGTACACTGCAAAACTGTACTTGAGTTACTATGTTCTCACTGTTGCTCCACTCACCTGCATGCATTGCTGAGAGTTCTGGGGGTGTACCCTATGGATCATTATGCTGTAGTCAGTAGAGCCACTCTCCAGGGGAAAATGAGGAAGGCACTGGAGGATTACTAGCACTTGAATAAGTTAGCCTATATTCTCACTGCTAACCAGCCCAAGTGAAAACAGAATCATGGCTGCAACCTCCACCCGGGCATGCCAGCAAACCCAGGCTGAAAGCATCACTAACCATTAGAAAGAGGGTTTCATATGTGGACAGGAGGGAAGTTACAGGCAACACTCAAATAACAGTGAAAGCGAACTCTGCTGTGAAGCAAAAAACAAGGAATCAGATAGCAACTTAAAGATTAACAAATTTATTAGGGCATAAATATTCATGAGATACAACTCACTTCATCAGAAGCTTGAAGAAAGAGTAGAGATACATAGATGGGAGTGTGACATCACTGCTAATTAAATCAGGGTGGATGTGGCTTGCCTTCAGCAGTGAGGAGAGGGTGACAGTATCTGATGGGGAAATTAAAAACTTCAAAAACAGACAGCAAACCAAAACCGCTAAATTGGAATTCATATGCAAATTTGATACTGTCAGAAGGGGTCTGAATAGAGCAGTGGTTCCCAATCATTTTTTTATGCCAGGGACCAGCAAACCATTCATAAACCTTTGGCAGACTGATAACATTTTATTTTCATATTTGCATATTAATTATGCAGCTAATTAATATGCAAATATGAAAATAAAACGTTACTGGTCTGCCAAAAGCCACAAAGCCACTGCAAACCGCTGGCTTCAGGTCCCCCATTCCTCCACCCCCTAGAACCCTCCACCACCAGACCCCCCCCCCAGTACCAGCCTCCTGTTTCAGGCCTCACAGCTTTGCGGCCCCAATTTCTGGTGGCAACTGCCACCCGCCATGCAGCTGCAGCCATGACCCCAGCAGCAGCCACCCCACAACAAAGCCCCAGGTCCAGCCCCAGCCCCATCTGCCACATGGCCCAACCCCCGGGAGAAGCTGGGGCCGGGAACATGGTATTAACAATAGCACCATGGCCCCAGCTCCAGTCCTGGTACATGGGGTATTCTGCCCGGTGGGCTAAGCCTAGAGGCAGGGTCGCAGTGCTATTTTTAGTACTGTAGTCCAGCCCCAGCAGCTGCGGGCCAGCTGCTCCCGGGGGCAGAGCAATGCAGAGAGGGTGGGAGCCGGGAGTGGAGCCACGGTGCTATTTTTAGAGCTGTGCAGCTCCACTGAGGTGGGTGGTGGAACCCTGACCCGAGCCCCAAGAACTCCCATGGCCCAGCAACGGGCCACAGCCTGGTGGTTGGAAACCACTGGAATAGAGACATGGAATGGTTCTCTTATTATAATAAGTAATTTCCCATTCAGGTAACCTCACCTTCTATCATTGTTGGAGGTGAGCCATGTCCACTCTGATTTAATTAGCACTGATGTTACACTCCCATCTCTGTATCTCTGCCTTTCTTTCTCTTCAAGCATCTCAGGAAGTGAGTTGTATCTCACAAAAAGCTTATGCCATAATACATTTGTTAGTCTTTAAAGTGTCACCAGACTCCTTACTGTTTTTGCTGAAACAGACTAGCATAGCTACCTCTCTGAAATCTGCCATGAAGACATACCCACAGAGTAAATATATGGGTCCAATCCTGCAAGGCATTGATTTGGAGAGGTGAAGTGAGGAAAGTCCACACCTTACAGAATTGAGCCCAAAATTACAATAATTGAGTAACTGAGCAGAGATGAACTTTTATTTTATATCATAGATAGTATTTTCCACTGCAGTTAGACTTCTATACATCACAAATAAACATCCCAGTGTGTTAAGCTATTAGGGTTTAGAGACAGTAGAAAGATTGTATCAACTGTCTTATTACATAAGGTATTTATATCAAAAAGCAACTTGCTGAACTGTAGTGTTCACAGTAGCTACTTTTAAAATGTGAACATCTGCTACTATTTATTACATGGTTAGCATTGGTATTTCTACTAGGTAGGGTTAAAACTCCGCTATCCCAGAAGCCATTTTGTGATCACCATTGGCAAATGTTAGTTTTGTTCTTAATAGCCAACATTACAGGTGTAAAACCTGGCTGAGGTACCAGTCCCCAAGTTGTTCTTGCCTGCCTATATTCTGTTCTGATGAATGCACATGTGAATATAACACTAAGTGCCCCAATGTATTCACACCCTACATACTGTTGTAATGCCCTTTGTACAAAATATGCCTTGTGAGGTATCATTTGAAAACTGACTGATCATTAATATTCCTGTGATATGTATGTATCCAGTGGGTACTAAAAAGTTATGGAAATATGGTTAGAATTATGACTAAAGAATGTTTAAATCAAATCTGCCAGGAAGAGTTGTTAAACAGGTCTATCCTAAACAAAGAAAAGTGCATTTGCCTTGGTTTACATACAAGCAGTAAACAGGATCATCAAGACAGCAGGGGGAAGAGAGGGCAGGAAACCAAACAATTTGCATTTTAGTAAACACAAGTGGGGGAGGAAAGAACATGTAGTTCTTTCCCCACCAGATGCTATGTTGCCTTCCTCACAGCTTGAATAAGTTTTACTCTGAGAGGTAACCCTCAGAAAAAAATAATTTCAGAGGTTTATTGGCCTATAAAGACAAGTAGTGAACCCCAAATGATAAGCAATTGAATCAACTGATTGTATATAATATTACTGTATTACTACAATGTTAGAGCGAGGACTTTTCTCAAAGCTAATTACACACTCATGATTGATATCATTGTGAAATGTCTGTTTTAACACTATACGACAGTGGTCTCCAACCTTTTTACACCCAAGATCACTTTTTAAATGACAAACCAAGCCAAGATCTAATGCCCCACCCCTTCCTTGAAACCCCGCCCCTTCCTTGAAGCCCCACCCCTTCCTTGAAGCCCCACCCTCTCTATTCTCCTCCTCTCCATCACTTGCTATCCCCAATCCTTATACTGCTGCTTTTTTTTAAAAAAATTCTTCTGTAGGAAGAGACTAGACTGGACTGTAGGAAGAGGCCTGTCTAGACTGGACCAAATGTCAGAAAAAAACCCCTTCTTTTGGAAGCCCCCTTATTCCTTGTGGAAAGAGGAATATAGGGGTGACCGAAAGAGTATGTTTGCTCTTCCACTAAAAAAAGAGGAAGAACAAATGCAACCCTGGATGCAGAAGAGTTTTTCTGGGATATCTCCAGAATCCTGAAAAACTCCTGCAGTATAGCTGGACCCTCGCTGGGTTGAGACAGGATGTGTAGTCTCTAGGGTGGGAATGAGGGATTTGGGTGTGGGAAGCGGTGAGAGGTGCAAGCTCTGGGAGGAAATCTGGATGCAGGAGGAGGTGGAGAAGGGGACGCTGGCTCGGGGAGGGGGCTCCAGGCCGGGCAGTGTTGGGGTACTAAGCAAGCCACAGGCTTATGGATGTGAGGGTGCAGGAATTTGGGTTGGGGTATGTGAGGGGCTCAGGGCAGGGGGGTCCAGTGTATGATAGGCTCAGATCTAGGGTCTGGGGAAGAGGGAATGCAGGAGTGGTTGTGGCCAGATGGGGGCTTGGCTCCAATTGGGGGTTTGTTGGCCAGGCTTCATTTTTAAATAAAATACTATGTTAAACACAAAAAGTTTCTGCATTGTCTTTATTTATGAGAATGGCAGGGAACCTGCCTTGAGTCAGGGGTCACTGACCCATAGAAAAGTCATTTGGGAGCAGGGGACACAGTACTGGGGAGGGGTGCTAGTGGGTTCTGGGGCAGGGAACAGGGTGCCAGTGGGGCAGGGGAGAGGGGGCAGGGTGCCAGAAGGACAGGTTTCTGCAGCAGGGGACAGGGTGCTGGGGGGGACAGGTTTCTGCAGAGGAGAGCAGGGGGACAGGTTTCTGTAGTGGGGAAGGCAGGGGGACAGGTTTCTGCAGAGGGGTGGGGGGGGCAAGGGAGAGGGAACAGGGGGGCAGGAGGGCAGGGGACAGGTTTGGGGCAGGGGAGAGGGAACAAGGTTCGGGGGCAGGGAGTCCCCTACACTAGCCACAGAGGGAAGCCTCCGTCCTGCGCTCCCTCCGGGCTGACCGCAGGGCAGCCAGGCGGGAGGAAGAGAAGCGGCTTCTCTTTGCTCTGGCCCGGCTGCCCTGCGCTCAGCCCAGGGAGGCTGTGCCTAGCTCCAGCTGTGCTGGAGCAAGCTTCCCAGGCTGAGCGCAGGGCAGCCGGGCGGGAGCAAAGAGAAGCGGCTGCCCGGCCAGCTGGCCATGGCGCTCAGCCAGGGTGCCCCACGCTCCACGTGGGCAGGCGCAGAGGAGAAGCCGCCGATCAGCTGGAGCACGGGGCAGCCTCTTTCAGCTGAAAGCCACAGCCAGCTGGCCAGGGTGTTTCAGCCCTCCTGACCTCCCAGCTCCCACCATTCTGCGCAGCTACTCACCTGTGTTGTTGCTCGGTGAGTAGCTGCTCCTCAAATGAGGAAATCCAATGTAAATGTGCTGCGCAGGCACGCAGTTCCGAGAGGGCTCAAGAGTGACTCTTAGAGCCCCTGAGATCGACTGGTAGATCGCGATCTACCAGTTGGTGACCATGGCTATACGAGGAATTACAGAGACTCACTCAAAATCTGTGCCCAAACAGGGAAAAACAAATTCCTTCCCAGAGAGGAGAGAAGGCAACACCTGTCTCCTATGTATATCTGTTGGAGAACACTTTAACCTGCCCTGGCACTCATTAATGGATCTCCAAATCATTGTATTGTTTCAGGCCAATTCCACAAGTCAAATACACAGAGAAGGGTTAAACTTAACTTCATTTACAAGTTTGATTCTTATCAGAATGGACTGAACAGAGACATTGGCTGGCTTGCCCACTACCTTCCACATCTTAATGACTTAACACACCAACCGAACAATGGAGGTGCTAATTGTTCTTATCAGCCTCTTGTAACTGCTTTAACAATCTATTCACTGTCTCTTTTCTCCTTTTTTCCCTCCTCCTTTTCCCCCTTCCCTTATTTATTCTTAGATCTGGACTTTTAATACTTCTGTCATCTGAAGAAGTGGGTTTTGCCCATGAAAGCTCATGATACCATCTACATGTTTTGTTAGTCTTTGAGGTGCTACTAGAGTATTCGTTGTTTTTTAAGTTTTTCCTATGTAAATAAGCAAGGTGAAATCAAAACATCACACGTTTGTAATGTGTCATGTTCCCCATGTAACCAAAGGGGATACTGTAGGTCACAGGGGCCAGTTAAGCCGCAAACTGGGGGATATGTAGGCTGAGAGGAAAGCCATAATAAAGGGAAATTTATCTGTTCAGGAAAGGTGGAGCTTTTATAAAGCTGAGGGAGTTGGTAGCAGAAAGGAAGCTGCAGGGAGAAGAGCTGTAGAGATCCAAAATCAACCTTAAGGACATATTAGAGAAGTATTGAAATGGTAAAGAGGGCCACTGTAGATAGTTATCAAAGCCATGTTAGACTAAATTATTTGAAATGTGAACCTGTATTGTTAGAGAGTTAAAGAAAATACTAATTGTATTTGTCTGTGTTTACTTTTATCTTGTTAGACGTGAACAATGTAGCCATATTAGCCTGTGGATGATAAACAGCTGTTCCTGTCTTACTTTATTCTATGGATTCAGAGATCAAAGGAGAACACTGACATTAAGAAATAGTAACAACAAAATGAAAGTTGTGATGTAATATCATTCTCTTTATGTCTTTTTGAAGTTTGTCACATAACTACCTATGAATAGCTTGAATGCATAATTACCTTATGCTAATGAATGCAGCTACTTGCCCCTCTGTGTCTAGTAAATAGAGATTTATTTCAAAGCAATGATGCCTATTGCCTATTCTTCATTCAAGGAATGTCTGCAGCGTTATCTGCTGTTAATAGGCTATCCTAGCCTGCTAGAGGACTGTAAAAGAACTTTCGGGTTGATCCTTGCTTTCCCAAATCTGCTTAAAATTTGTCAGGGGATATTGAAGCCATAACACTGAGCTCTCCAGGTACCCTGGATTGTCCCTTCACATTTTTATGGAAGAATTGGAGCAAACTCCATACATACACTACCTATTGTTAAATTGATTCTGGAATGAGTTTTTGCAAATCAGCAGCTCACCATCTTTGCTATGAAACTGGCCCAAGAACTTTATTAATATCTGTATTTATAATCTTTCAATTGCAGTAACTCTTCTTTATTTTTAACTAATCTAAAACGTATGTAATAAGAATTGGCCATAAGTGTATATTTGGGTAAAATCTGATATAGTCATTGACCTGATGGTTATATGTCTGATCTCTTGGGATTAGTAGAACTCTATATATAGTTAATAAGATTTTTTTTTAAAGCAAACCTTACCATGTTTGACTTGGCTGTCTAGGTGGGAGCTAAAGGCTGGATTGCTTAAGGGGAACTGCATTATAGCTTTTTGGTAAACAGTAAGGTGTTACATAAACTGTTTTGTGACTAGTTTGGTGACTATAATAAGACTAAACCATCAGTTTGAGGGACTGGCCCTATTCTTTGCAGTTTGCCCTAACTGAGGATTCTCAGTGTGGCCCCTCCATTGATCAGTCGCACCCTCACTGGTCTGATTTCACCTCAAACCCTATAGCAATTGAACTTACTTTTACTGCTTTTGGATGAGCTGTCTTGATTGGAAAAGTAATCCCAGTGAAGGGCTTAGTAAGGAAGTAGATGACTAGTTTTAGATTCAGAAGAGATTGACATAATGTCCTGTTACATAAGAGGCACAGAGCACCCTTAACTTACACTGATTTGGCAAAAGCAAAAATAGGCTGCTTAAAACAAACTAAACTGTATCATGAATAGACTGTTTGTTTCATGTAGATCACTTAGCTGTCTTTAAAACTTATATTTGTCTTTTTTTTTTTGGTTCACAACTTACCTTGCAAGGATCTGACTTCCGGCTTTTTAGGTTCAGGTCTTCGTAAATGTTTGGGTAGCATGTCATTCTCATTATGCCATTTTTTCAGACATTGTGGTTCATGGATGCTAATAGATTTAGTTCCAAACTCACGGCCACATATGTAACAAACAACGGTGGGTGGCCGTCTGATCGCTGGTGTCTGCAAACAACAATTGCAGTAAAGAAGCATTATTGTTTTCAGAATTCATTTTAGAGAGTAGTGATTTTAATGGAAAATTATATTGGATCTGATCCAAAGTTAATGAAAACCAGTGGGAGTCTTTCTATTGTCTTCAGTGGGCTTTGGTTCAGGCCCTAAGAGCCCATAAAGAGCCCTCCTTTCTTAAATGGCCACTTGATCTGAGAGGCTGAAAATTCACGGATGTTACTCCATTATTCTATGACTGACTGGTTGGTACATGAAAAATAAGCATGTGACCAAACAGAAAAAGAGTAGTCTGACTCAGGAGAAAATAAGACCCCTCCAGTGATATGGGGGAGGAACACAAAAGGGTCTACATCGTAGTAAGTAGCTTTTTCTTTTTAAATATGTTTTCCTGGAGAAATGATGTGCCCAGATCCACCACACTTTCATTCTGAAGTGACTGACTGTCATTACCATTGGACAGAGACCAGATGGGTGAAGTACATAAGAACATAAGAATGGCCGTACTGGGTCAGACCAAAGGTCCATCTAGCCCAGTATCCTGTCTGCCGACAGTGGCCAGCACCAGGTGCTGGCCATTAAGAAGTAATACTTCTTAATGGACCAACTTCTGTTGGTGGAAGGCAGAAGCCTTCAGACTATACAGAGCTACAACATTGCAAAAAGTTGTCTGTAGATGGCTGCTTGGTGGCTTATGTGACAATGTTAGCGAGTCTCTCTGGGTGATGGTGAGTTTTAAAGCTGCTGGTATTTAATGTTCATTTCTATTCCCCCTTAAACTCTCCTGCCTAAATGTCACATCTGGAATGATCATTGTATGGAAGTAAAATATTTTTGGAAATCATCAGATCCCAGTCAAGGAATTTTCCAAGACAGACTACTCACAGGACAGTGACTAAACAGTCTGCTACTTACTGTTCAAGGTTTTGTTTTTCACTTGTAAAAAAAGTGATCATATTAATGGCCAGTGTCATGAGGAAATATGCCCTCATAAAAATAGCAACAAATGCCTGAAAAAGTTCAGACTTTCTTCCCATGAGTGTCCTTTTTTTACACTGTTCTGTCCATGTATTAATTCCAGCTGAGAAATATGGCTTATCTATGTGGTAATGAAAACATATTTAATTATTGAACTTAAAGGCTATGCATTTTCAGCAATGAACAAAATATGTAATTTCTTTTTCCCAGCCTGTTTGTAGAACATGGTGCTAACTTTAGTGGTATATTTTTGGTTTGTTATGGTGTGTTCAGTATGACTGAATTGCAAACTTCTCCTAAGAGCATAATGATTTGTCATCTAGGACTAGAAGAGACAATAGTTCCCATTCATGAAATTATCTACCTAACTGAATGTCAGGAGACCAGAATTCTGACCAGCACTGCTCACATATGAACAACAGAGCAGACAAAGACATATAAAAGATTAAAAGCACAATCAGGCTCCAGTAAAGCAGAGTTTTTTCATCCATCCCAACGCATCCGACACTTAAGGACATTAGCGTAAGGGATGGAAGTCTCTTTTATGAATCTTACTAGTATCAGATTGTCTCTTTGACACACCCTCTCATAATGACCTCAGTCAGGGATTGGCCATAATGACAGAAATGGTATAGAAAAGAAGCCAGAACTGACTCTTATATTTATCTAGTTGAGTGTAGTGTAGTGTTTGACGGCATAGATAAATACATGTGTAACCATATGGGAATTATCTGAGTTTTCCATTTCACTCTAAAACTGCTGACTCCTTAAAACTCAGAAGTGAAGGGCACAATGCTTATGTGGAGAGGGGAACCTCCACACCTACCATGATGATATTTCTTAGTGAAGCTAATTCAAATATTTTATTAATTTGTTTCTACCCTTTTGTATTTCCTCCTGTTGTTTTTGTGAATTACCTTCTAACAGTGTCCAAATTGGCTCCTATTGAAATTAATGGAAAGTTTGTCATTGACTTCAGTGAGAGCAGATACAGGCCCATGTTGTTTGGAAATCTATGCTATTTGAAAAAATGCTAATTCTCTGAACTGATTACACTGTTCACCTGATCCTACAAAAAACTGTGCAAAGATTTTGCTTGTGTACAGCAAGTTTTCAAGACTGGCTCTGTGTTAAGATGCATAAAAAGAGGGGACTAACATTTTTATTTTGTGGGTTAGGCATTACAATAGGAAATAGACAGCAGATGGCAGCACCGGATGCTAGAGATCCAGCTGTAAGGATTCTAGGATTAAAGTCGTCACCATCTGTTGCCAAAGAAAGAAGAAAAAGAACATTTGTAGCACTTAATTAATGTCAATCTGCATAGGAAGTAGCAACCAGTTTTTTTTTCTAAGAGTAGTGCATTCTCTTTACTACAGGACTGAATTTAAATAATATAATTACGTGACTTGCAATATCTAATGCATCACTATAATCCAAATGAAGTCCAAAAAGAAGGATTTCTGAATGGATATAATTCCTGAAAGTCAATTAAGCATAGCTTATTGTGTGGTTTATACACAATCAGATTTGATTAATACAGAGTCCATAGTTTCGATTAAAATTCATACTTTGGTTAAAAAAAAGACAACTTTGGGCCAACAAACCAGTAATACACTAACTAGCTATCTCTACAGCTGGCCAAATGATTTGATTGAGGATTAGAAGAAAATCAGACCTAACAAAAACAATGACCCAGATCCTTTGATCCCTGTGGTTGCTTTCGTGGCAAAAAGAAGCCCTAGAGCTGCTTTAACCAGCTGATTCAGGATTTCCCCATGTGGTAGAACCCCCAAGTGGCACAGAATTTGTATAGCTCTCCCTGCCTCACCCTCTGATCTAACTCCCTTCCTTCATTTCAGTGGCACTCAGATGCCATAATAGCTCTGTTAGAACTAGGGATGTTAAATATCAGTTAATTCAATAGTCAATTAACCTCATGAATTCTTATCAGTCATTCGACTATTCTATAGTCCCCAGGGGCCAGGCCAAGCAGCCAGTGTACTCTGGCCTCACTCCTGAGAAGCCCCCCTGCCACTCTGTGCTACTGCCTTCGTATCAGAGGCAGCAGTGCAAGGTGCCAAGCGGGAAGCTGGTCTGCAAGGGGAGCCAGTTTAAAAACCAGCCCCTGTTCGGGGTGGGGATGGGGGGTTGAGCTCCTGGACCCAGCACAAGCTGGAACTGAGATGGGCTGATTGTCCACCTGGCTCCTAATACATTTTAAATGCAGATCCACAGTGGGGGTAGGTCCTGGACCCAGCACAAGCCAGAACTGAGCTGGGCTGCTGGCCAGCCTTCTAAAAAATGTACTGGCAGGGGGAGGGGGAAAATGTGTGTAGTCTATAGTATTAGCCTATAAGCTTTTGCGTATCAATTAATAGGTTAATCGACTATACTATTACATCCCTAGTTAGAACACTGGCAACAGAGGATAAATTAGAGCAGCCCATGAGGTTCCTCTGACCAGTTCTGCCCTGGAACTGGGATTTGTAAGTTTATGCACATAGGTGTGTAAAAACACTATACAGCCACCTTTGCCTGTCCCCTCAAGCTGAGCCAAACATAGCTTGGCTACAACCCTGGATGTGGGCCAGTGAGTTCATCTTCTATATTCAGATGAGAGAATGGGACTTGGAGTTTTGATGGTCTTTGATGATAGATGCTGAGGTAGAGAGGCTCTCATGTATATATAATTACTAAGTAGTCATAAAAGGCCCTGGTTCAGCAAGGTTTTAAACATGTGTTTAACTGACTTGCTGATTCTGGAATGAAATGCCATTTGGATAAACATAAATATATGCTCTAGGATAATTTCCTCCACCAAGAAGTCTGCTATTAATGTTTTGTGATCTCTCACCTGTCCATCAAATAACATGCTCTGAAGTAACATTCCTTCAGATGAACAGGACTGGCATGTAGCTCTTTCTACTTTGCATTAGCCAAGCATGATTGCATGTTGTACTTTCTGAACTACTCCTCACTCCTGCCACCAGCCCAGCACTTTCCTTCTATATAGCAAAGCTGTTTGCTGTAAGTTAATTAGCCATTATTTATTTTTAATAGAATATTACACATTAGTAAACCCTTGTGTAGCTGACAAAGTGAACAATATTTGTAAGTATTTGCTGGAAAAAGACAGTGAAAATTAAGCTCCACAGATGGTCTGTTTCTTGGGTGGTCTTTACGCTGCTCAGAGGATTGGGTTGATGTTCCCATTATGATTCTCTCTCTCTTTCCACTATTATCTCTGTTTTTAAAGTTCAGGTCTACACAGAAAAGTGGATCTGAAAATGTAAAAATGCAGTGTGTGGTTCCTTGAAGAACTTCCATACTAGATATGTTCAGTTTACCCATGGAGGGATTTCTTTTCTAGTGGCCAGCACTGAGAGCTCAGTTTCAGACCTAAAAATCAAGGTAGATTCTTTCCTCTTGTGCATCATCACGAATATTAAGGCTCCGCAGGACAAATTACACTGTCAGTCATAGGCTATATTGCCTTTGTTAGTGGAATAAATAGGTGTAACTGACTGGAATTAAGTAAACAAGCCTGGTGATGAAATATAAGAAAGAATAGAATCCAGATCACATCATCTTGGCTGTACTGGCTGTGCAGTATAAAGAGGAGTAAAAAACAATTGTAACATATTTTTGCCAATCAAGTCAGCAGATGTGACTGAATGCACACCACACATCTGTTGAGTAAGAGGATAACAGTTTTACAAAGTCACTTTTCCTGTAGAATTTTTTCTGTACATGACTATAGTTATCGACTTGTAATTTAAAAAAAATATATTTTCTCAATGTTTCTTTAGTAAACATGAAATTATACACAGAGAGCAACTAACTCTCCCCTTCACTCATATAGATTATGATATCATTTAATTGTATAATTGCACTTACATAATGATAAAATCTAATTGATTGATAAATACAATGTAACAATACCAGGTTAATGCATTTTTCTAACACCATAGATTCTCTCTCTCTCTCCCTCTCTCTCTCATTTTGCATTACTTCATATATCCTATGCCTGCGAACATGTGGTGAAGAACCTATTGTAATACTTAGACAAGGGGAATTAGGTCCATCTATCTTATATGCTTATATAGCTGCTAGTAGTATCTGAGTGACTTTCAATCTTTAATTTATTTGTCCTCACAGCACTCGTGTGAGTTAGAGAAGTATTATTATAGCATCTTTCACGCATACATTGTTTTAAACAGATTTGGAAACTGAGACTCGGAGATACTAAGGCCCAGATTTGTAAAGGTATTTAGATATTACCCCACTCAGCACCACAATGCCTAAGTAACTTCGATGGCTAAATCCCATTGTCAAAAGTGACTAAAATGGGACTTAGGCACTGCAATGTTGCTGAGCAGAGCAACAACTAAATATGTCTAAAAATTGGTGCCTATGTGACTTGATCTCTTAGGAAATCTGTGGCAGAATAAGGGCATGAATGTGGGGCTCCCGATTGCTAGGTTCATGTGCTAACCACTAGATGCATATTCCCTTTGTATAGGAATGTGACTCTTAAAATCAAATGAAGTTGGATGCTCAGCACTTCTGAAAATCAAGCTGCACATTTGGGCACCTAATTATGGAACTAGTTGCTTAACTTTAAACATTTTTTCTAAAATCTAGGTCAAAATAAAGTTCCATTCCAAAGCTGGTACAGAAACAAACAAACAAAAACCATAGGCTATTTTTTGTTAATGTTCATGCAATTTCTTACATATAAATTGGTGTTAGAACAGGTCCCATTAATCTGGGCTCCTTCATCAAATTAAGTGGAAAAACTATGTAGTCTGTTGACTTATTTTCATTGTATTCTGAGTTGCTGACTTTGAGCATGCAAATCCCAATGATTTTGTTCATGGATAAGTATAACATTTTAAAAAAAATCTAAATCTCTGGAATGATTAAAGCATAAGGAAACATCATGGTTTGTGTTAATTAAATACAAACATCTGAGGGCTGTTAAACCATACTAGGAAAATGCAAAGTCTGCTTAAGCAGCTTGACATAATCTTTTAATGACCGATAGCACAAAATGGCCTCTTCTGAGGATACATCTCCCCCAGGAACATGAGAAATGATAACTCAAATTTCTCCTTTCAACAAGAAAGATCAAAGAAACAGGGATAAATAGGATTAGAAAATTTTATACTTCCCTTCTGAATGCATTATCCACCCTTGCTCAACTGGGAAGAGTGTGTGTGGTGCAAAAAGACATATTTGAAAGAAGTAGGCCTTGAAATTTAAGATTTGGTGAAAGTTCACTCATCTCTAGACTCTGGGGTATCTATATCAAAACAATCACATCTCTTTCAGAGCCCATATGCATAATAATTTACCTTGTCTGGTATGGCTGGAGCAGCCCCACTTTTTTGTTGACCTTTACTAGATTGATCAGTACGTGCTGCAGATACTAGGCCAGAGTTAGGGCCTTTAACAGATTTAGGTGGGTTAATGTTTGAAGGGCCGGGGCCACCATCCTTTGGTCTGCAACTCCTTTGGTGCACCGGGAAGCGATCAGGAAGGAAAGTGCGGCCACAGTTTTCACAGGGCAAGAGCTGAGCTTGTGCACTCTGATAAGCTACCTCATTCATAGCTTTAATATCACAGGAGCCACCAATAAGGGACTGAGGTTTAGCAGGCTCTGCTCTTCTGAGATGCTTTGGTAATTTGCCATTTTCAATATGCCACTTCTCTAGGCATTGGGGTTCGTGTATGGCAAGAGATTGTGACCCAAATTCTCTGCCACAGAGATAGCACACTTTAAAGCCAGGTCTTTTTGGTGGAATGACTGGTCGATTCAACTGACTCTGAGACATGTTTGCAGCATTTGACCGTTTTGATATTGTTACAGTGCCTGGTCTCCTTTTCCCAGGACTTGCTTTTACTATGGAATCTAAACTCACTGTTTCTGGCAACACTGTGGGAAGATCTGACACACTGGATGTTGCAATCTGTTTTGAAGGCAGGATGGTAGAGAGATTAGCAGGGGCCTTTCCAGTACTTGGCAGAGTTTTATCATGCTTGCTCAAACTCTTTTTCTTTACAGTTGTTTCCATGAAGAATACAATGTTCCATGGATATTCTCTCTACTTTACTTTACTTGAGGTGGCCTTTTTTTCAATGTGATGCTCATTTTTGTTGACTTTGCTTCTCAGGGCAGAAGTTAGCAGCGTGTTTTAAGAGCTGCATTGACTTGAGGCATATCTGCAGCAATCCGATTGTGAAGTTTCAGTGTCAAGGGTTTGGATTTTTTTTTCAGTTTTTTATTTGCCTTTTTTTTTATCCTGAAACAAATTATATAAAAAGAAATTAATAAACTCTATCTCTTGTAAATGTTGGCAACCAGGGGTAAAGTAGATTCCATTTACCCTATTAAGTTGCTATGTTTTCAAGTCCCATACAAGTAGGCAATGCTATATAAGATGGTCAGCCCATAATTTCATCTGCTAAATTATTTTATTTAGAGTTCTGAATTTAAGAATTATATAATTCATGGAGTGCATTTTTCTGGATATCTAATATATATAGGAGAATGTTTGTAAGTTTGTGCGCTAATAACTTGGACACTATAAGAGCTACCGCAACCAAACTTTGCATGGGATAACCTTTCATCCAGGAGAAGGTTTTAAGGTACTTTTGGACCCAGTTGGGCCTGAACTCAAGCTGTAAAAATAAAAAAGTAACCCGCCGCGCTGCACTGCAGGGGCTGCCCCGCCCACCCTAGGTCCCATGCCTGCCGCCCCCAGCGCCGTCTGGGACTCACCCCCTCCCACCCGCGAGGTTACATAAGTGACCCTCTTTCCCCCTCCCCCCCCACACCGGCACGCAGTGCCCCAACCCCTATGCGCACAACGGCTTGGGCACCCGCCCTGCCCCCCGCGGCACCTGCAGTCCCGGGCGCGAGCTGGGACGCCCCTCCTGTGTGTAACCTCCCCTCCACCCGGGGTTGCACACTCCCCCGCTCTGGGGATGACGCGGACCTATATTTTAATCCCTATAGAAATCAGTGCAACTTTTCTACCATTCAAAAAAAGATAATGCACGACTGTTTTTCTACATTTTGTTCCTCCAGTTTCTCAAACAACACTGGGTAACTCCAGCTAGTTTTCTATATCCAGAAGCAAAACATGGATTAAAAAGGTTTGTATGATTTCGGATAAATCAAAACTGCTGAGCCTCACACAACTATAAATATAACTCAGAATTTGTTACTTTCATTCCTGACCAAAATGATACTTCATGAAATTTCCCAGTGCTAGTGCACAATCATCATCAGCAGAGTCCACCCTTCAGCCCATGACTCTGTAGCCCCTGTAGCTCTGTGTAGGTTCAGGGAGGAGTGTGGGATGGATTGACAGTTTAGGGAGACATGCATCCTGTCCTCTTCCATTCCATGTAACTTTAAAACGATCTAACTCATTGCTAAATTCCTTTTCTGGAGGGCTCTTTCAGTAGTGGGAGGTGTATTTCCTTGAAGCATAGCTTGCTGGAATCAGGTGCCAGATAATGGAAAGGGGCCCTCAGAATCAAAGCAGAGGCACAAAAGCTCTGTTCAGAAGGCATTTACTTCCTACAGAAAACTGCCTTCTCTTCTCCAAAGAAATAATGTGAGGTAACTCCATAGGATTTCCCTTATAGAATTTTTTTTTCCTGGAGTTCCTTGTGAGAGGAACAATCTGGCCCTCACTCATTTTCCTCAGAGGTACAAGTTGGTACCTCTCCTGTTTTTATCTTTATTCCCCTGTGAAATAATACTTTATACTTCTATAGCACTTGCAATGAAACAAATCTCCAAGTGCTTTATGTATATATATTTGTTAATACAGCATCCTTGTGCTCCACATGGAATTATTAATCTTATTTTACAGAGAAAGACTTGCACAGAGAATCAAGTTCAGAAGTGCTATAAGTGGGTACACTCTATTGACCTAACTACTTATAGCTGATTTGAGTTTAACCCAAAGAGATTAAGTGGCCACACAGCAAGCGGATAGGGTGAGAACAGAACACAGATCTCCTGTTTCACAAGCTATTCATCCTGCTGGACAGTTTGGTCATGAAAGATTACCATGATTTACCCAATTATAATAAACGAACAATAATACTATCAATGACTTTTAAGTTTAATAAACAGAAACTCTTGTAGTCAAACTATGTCTGAAACTATGCATAACAGCCAGGAGCAGCCCTAGACGAGCTGCCGGCAACTGGCGCCCTAGGCGAAATGTGCGATCAGCGCGCGATTGGCGCCCCTGCCTCCAAAGCCCTCAACGGCCATTTATCTTGGCGCCCTAGGTGACCACGGTCGCCTGTATTGATGGGCCGCCACTGATAACAGCGCAAGGTCAAAGGGTCCTCTCACTTACACTAGTCTAAACCTGAAGTAACTCTGTGGTAGTCAGTAAAATTATATTGATGTAAAGCCAGTAAGCAAGAGGAAAATCAAGCCCCTGCCATCCAAAAGGAACATAAAAATACTGAAAATTTTGACCTGTCATAAAATCAGTTTTGCAGTAAAAAACCTGCCCTATCTTGGAAGTCAGCCATGGTAGAAATACTATGTTCCTCATCTCAAGAAAGCACAGGAAATATTGACCATTCCATCTGATCTAATATTTGTATTTTATATGTAACATTTAAACTAATGTCTTGCTGTAAATTACTTTTTATCTCCATGACACCATCCTTCTGATTTAGTGTTGACTGGAAGACACATTTATGGACACAGATGTAACAAACTTGAAAATCCAGACAGCATTCTGGCAGATGAAGGTGATTCTGCGTGAAAAAAAAGAATGCAAGACTTGTAACTGGCAGACTAGATAAAACCATTAATATGAAGTTTTGAATTAGGTGAATTACTTCAACTGAACTTTAAATTCACCATGAAACTGGGGAATAAAATTAACAATGAAGTTTGGACCATAACACTTCTTTGAGCATGCAACAAAAACTACACAGCCTTTGATACAAGATATTAGGCTGTAATTTTAGCAAGGGTTTCTGGGGACAAATAAATAAAAAATAAACACAACCATATGTTTTGTTCATTTTATTTATTATACAATGATTGAATATCAATGAAACACAGATTCCAGCTGGAATTGTACTTTTTAAGCTAATCACTTATGATACTACTTGAGTCCAATTTTCAAATATGGTTTCCTAAAAGTGAACTTTTCAGTGAAAGTTTGTGGAAATGGAATTGTAATGACAAAAAAAAAAAAACCTTTTTAAATAATTTGTTCCTGTTAGCAACTCTCCTGTTGTGATGTTGTGTGCTGGATTCTTCTCTAAGTTCCATATCATCAACAAAAATTGCAAACCGGGTTCTAGTAGCAGGGCCTAATTTGGCTCTCAGCTATGCTTGAACATGGAAGATGAACTTTATTAATGGGGGTGATATGTAAGCAGGAAAAACTTAATTTTTTTATCTCAAGTGGAACTTGCAAGTTTTACTTGGAAACTGAATATGCAAGAAACAGAGGCATTAAAAACAAGGAAGAACAAAAAACCAGAGATATATGAGGCTGTTTTTATGGAGTATCTGAGTAAAACTTCACTGTGTAAGCTACACTGCCAAGCACCCTCAGCATTCCCTATGGGCATGCGTACAAAACAGGGCTAAAGTCAAATTAAGCTACACAACTTCAGCTATGTCAATTGTGTAGCTGAAGTTGAAATAGCAGAATTTGGCTTTTGGTGCTGTCTACACAACAGGAAGTTGAAGAACACTCTTCCTTTGACTTCCCTTACTCCTCATGAAATGAGGGTTACCATGAGTCGGAGTAAGCAGTCCTTCAGCTTGACATTATTTTTAAATAAAGGATTGTAGTGTAGACATGCACTATGTTATTTTGGAATTTTTAGTTATTCCAAAATAATGCTGCTGTGTAGACGTACCCTATATTATCAAGAGTTCAGAGACCTCAGCACTGCACATGAAATGACTCGTGTGATCAGAATTATTACTAGGATAGCCAAAGACCACATCTGGATACTCAGGTAGACATTTAAATGTATACAACAGGCATGTTCTGAGAAGATAGTTAAATTCTGATGAAATTGCCAATTTTCCATCCCTAAGTGCTGATCTGAGCTTTCAGATATAGGTGTGGGTTATCCTGTTTATTAATGTGATCATTTATATTGCAACCATCACAAAATATATTGCTAACAGTTGGACATAAGAGACCATTCCCTACTATTATCAATACCAAGCACAATAAACATCACAGCAGCTTTTAGAATCCTACTTATATTTATACCAAATTTCAATTTGCTTCACAATTTCAGAATACTAAATCATTAACTGATTAATATTCATTGGTTGAAAGCTAAGCTTTACTGTCCCAATGTTACAGATAGGGAAACCGATGAGAAGATGTTAAGTGACTTGGCCAAAGCTTCAGAGTGTAAGAGGAATAGCCAAGATTTGAACTGTGTACTTCCTAACTACTAGTCTGTGAAAATCAGCAAAATACCATCTTTGGAAATGCATCTTCTGCTCCATCTACATATGTAACCAACATAATATTTTACAGCTTTATAGTACTTGACATTAGATGATCGCAACACCTTTTACAAACATGAATGAACTAAGCTTCATAACAAGCATGTAGGATAAGTAGTTATCCCTGTTTAACCAGTGAAGAAACTGAGGCACAGAGAGGTTAAGAAACTAACACAAGACATCATTGCATATCTCTGGCAGTGCAGGAATAAAATCTAGCTCTTTCAACTATGTGACCATTTTCCCTCTTAATGGCCCTAGAGTCAGGCTGCAGCCAGTCCCAGGAGGGAGCAAATTCTGATGCACAGGACTTGGCTATTCGCCTTCAAGAATTCAGCTCTCAGCATGTTTGAACATTGGGATTTTTGCCTTACAGTTTCTGTAAATTGTTCCCTTGATATGTGTGTGTATTTTGCATATGAGTCCTATTAAATGCAAGGAGAACTATGTGAATATCTTTCTCAATAAAATACTTGACAAATTTAGCTGCCTTTTCTGTTTGCAAATTACCCACAGAGAATTAGACTTTTACCAATGTTAGTTATTCTGAATTATTTGATATTTTTTACTTATTGATATTCAGTACTTAAAGACACAATATAAGAAGACTGGACATGAGAGCTCTAGGTGTCCTTGCCATTAACTAATAACAGAAACACATAAATGACAAAAACCACCATAGAATAACTATTTTTTTAAACATTACCCTTAGCATTTTACAGGGACGTAGTTCAGCCCAGATGTTTCTCACAAACTATTTGCTTGGACTTTTGCTTCAAGCACTTGGGTTTTGCAATTGACTATTTCGTACTGGCAGTGATATTCACTCCCCAGTGAAAGGTGAAGACAATACTTTTGCATCACTCCAGTCTTTCAGGGTAACTAAAACAGAGCATAGGCCTTGTGCAGGTATACAGTATATGGATAAATTTAGCACAGATTGTAACCTCTTTGGTGCAGGGACTGTCTTTCAATTGCCTGTTTGTACAATGCAGAGCACACTGGGCCTTAATTGCTACTTTAGGCCTCATGGGGCCAGTGTAAAATACATCAAAAGTAATAAAATATGAGTGATCACCAGAGTCATATGTTATTCTTTCTGTTGCTAGCCCCACAAAAAGCTGTCAAGTTGGTTGCACTATCCCTGCTGGCATGAATTGTGGCTGTGTGTCCCCAGAATATTGTGATACTTTCTCATTTTGATAAACTCAAATTGGCTTGTGCAAAGGTTTGTGGAAAGTGAATATAAGGGGGTGTGAATGCCATCAAAGCAAATCTATAATTTTTATAAGGACAAGTGTCATGAACAACTGTTTTGTATTATGCAGGCAGCTCTCCTCCAAACACAGGAAAGAAAATATGCTGCTTAGCATTCTGAGTTTAACATCATCCTCTCTAAAATTCTAATGTATCATTACTGCTCATATAATGACACTGTAAAGTACAAGATTGTAAAAGCCTGTAATTTCTGAGACTATATTGGTATTATAGATCCATATGCACATTAAAATACATTACTGTGATTTTTTTTGTGCCGTATCAAAGGGTTTCTAGCCAGCGTACACCAATTCATCACAGTGTGAAACTATGAATGTCCAATGAAAAAAAAACTTTCTACCAACTGATGACCATACAATGTTCATAAGCAGATTAATTCCAGATACTATAGTAATCAACAATAAACAAGAAGCTTAGTGGTTTTGCAGTATGTCTGGTCCTTTTTAGAGCAAGAACTTTCACTGTGGAAAACATCCACTTTACTCTCTGCCACTATCTAGCATAGGACAAAAGCTGACTGTATAATGAGTCTCAGGCTATGTCTAGACTATGGGGTTTGTCTCAGCTGACAGTATAATGAGTCTCCTATGTCTAGACTACCAGGAAATGCATCTGCTCTTCTGCTTTTTTCTGTTGAAGAGCAGATGCGCTCTTTCAGAAGCCCTGTCTTCCTCCTTCCACGAGGAAAAAGGGCTCTTCCGAAAGAGGAGGTTTTTCCAAAATTTGGCCCAGTGTAGATGGGCCAAATTTCAGAAAAGCCTCTTCTGACAAAACTATCAGAAAAAGATATGCAAATTGCAGAGCACAATTTGCATATCTTTTTCTGATAAAACCTTGTAGTCTAGACATAGCCTCAGAGGGTTAGCTTTGTTAGTCTGTAACTTTAAAAACAAGTAATCCTGTGGCACCTATGTGGGGAAAACCCATAAGATGAAGTGGGTTTTGCCCACAAAAGCTCATGATACTACATATATTTTTGTTAGTTCTAAGATGTCACAGGACTATGCACTATATAATGAGTGTGCAAGCCCCTTCCCTTTCATAAGAGTCTGAATTTTCTGGCCTGCACTTCCCTGGGTTTCAACTCTTCACCTCACAGATGACTGTAGACACTGTACATGAGCTGGGGTGTGCTCCACAAAAGGTGCACATGGTTCCAGAACATGTGAAATTGGAATTCACTGGCTGACACAGCCTAGCAGTAAGGCTAACTACATGGCCCTTTCAAATAGTGGAATGGGATTCCTAGGAGGAGGGCCTATTGCATACAAGTTGGAAGGTAGCTAAAGCTTTTTAGCAGGATGAAGGGAATGAAAACTCTAACCGGTCATGTAGAAGGAAGAGATGCAGGTTTTTGGAGGGCCATGCATAGTGAATGTCAGAAAGTTCAGCTAAGTTTCAGAGGACCTTTGCACCTTGTGAGGTTGTACTCATCACGGATTTTTGCCAGATTGATTATTACGTTACCTGAAAGGATTTCAAAGGAACATCAAATACACTGATTCCCACATAAAGAATGTTGGGTGACTCAAGCTATGTTATTATTAAAATGAATCACACAATAAAAGAAGCTTCAAACAACCTATTAACAATATAACTTATTGCTGGATTTCCAAACTTTATGTTGAAATGCTTACACCATTATTCCTCCATATGGGGATTTATTCCAATTGGGGATTACACCATTTGGTCTATACTTCTTCCTGCCAAATTGGCTATTGTTTGTTAGAAAGTACAAAACCCCTTTTCTCTAGCTTAAATCATAAAATGCATTGATTTCATTCAGGTTTTGGCATTAATGTTTGTGTGTAAAAGATAAATCTTTTTTTTTCTTTTCTAAATGATACAATATTGAAAACCAGTTATGGTTTGTGATCTTATATAGATCTATTCGCCAATAATTGAGCCCCCCTGTAATTCCCACTGAGTGCAGCAATTTTTAAAATAATGAACTGCAGGTAGTCCCCAGTCAAAGAATCTGTCAGACCAGGCGAAGTCAATACCAGCCCCTCTGCTGCCATTCTGCTCTGAGCCTGCATTGACAGAGTGGAGACTGGGGGGGAAGGACGCTCAGGGGAAGGGATGCTCAGGGGAAGGGTGGCTGCAGAGCCCCATGGCTGGGGGCCAGAGTGCAGTGCCTTGGGAGTACACCAAACCCAATTGCTGCCAGACTGTGCTCCTAGACCCCAGCCACAGGAGTCTGCAGCTATCCTTCCTTTCCCCCCAAGCGCCTCTCCTCAGTGCCCGCTCAGTTAATGCCAATCCCTGGTGGTGACTGGGGCAGGCACTTGAGGAAGATGCAGTGTGACTACAGTGCACAGTACCACAGGGCTCTGCAGCTATCTTGCCTCTTCTTCTGAGTGTCTCCTCCTCACTGTTCCTTCCCCCCGCCTCCCTGAGCTTGAGTAATGCAAATGAGCAAATGAGCTATTTGAGGCACTCCAGTAGCTCTGGGAGGGCAGGCGAGGAGTTGCTGAGTGTGGGGCCCAGCTTTTCCCCCATGAGTGTTCCAGCCTGTGAGCACCCACAGGGATGCCAGACCACAGATGTTGCTGGACTATGGAAGTCTGGACTACAGAGGTTGAACCTGTAGTCTGATCCAATTGAAAACAATTGGAATAAAATGGCTAGTTCAACTTCAGGCTGAGGGGGACACTTTCGATCCTGCTCTATGATATATAATCAATATAAATTCGATCACTTCACATTCCTGTTCTGTATAGGGCAGGAGGGCTGACAGCCTCTCTGAGCCCTGGGCAAGGTGAGCGAGGGCCCTGCTTCTCACCCCAGAAGGGGTGGGGCCTTGGACAGAAGGGGTGGGGCTGGGGTAGGCAGCCCTTAGACAGACACATCTCTCCCAGCATGGGTGTCTGGTAGCCTAACTGCCTGGCATGGCCCCACCTACACTCTGCCCCCAGAATACCTGCTGTAGGTATTTTGGGGGAAGAGTGTTGCTGCCCCCAAGTGTCTTCCCTCCCTGTGCTCTGGGGCTGGGGAGGCTCGGGCCATATGGTCTCCTCCCTCTCTGGTGCTCCAGGACCAGGGAGGTTCAGGCCTCATGGTCTCCTCCCTCCCCAGTGCTCCAAAGCTGGGGAGGCTGGGATGCTCATGCTCGCCCCCTTCCCTCAATTCCCTTCCTTGTGGTGGGGGAGGGGGGATGCATGCACTCAGCACGCTGCCCCGCCTCCTCCCCTCCCCATGGTGGGGGGCGGGGCCTCAGCAGAGGGGGCAGGGATGTAGGTGGGGCTGCAGGCTTACCTCCTCCAACCCTAGCTGCACTGACCGCCCATGTGCCAGGCAGCCCTCAGTACTTTCCAGAGCATGCCGCATGGTGTTCCAGCAGTGATTTAAAGGGTCTGGGGCTCTGGCCACCACTGCCACTCCATGGTAGCAGTGGATGTGGCCACAGGCTCTAGGACCTTTCGTATCACTGGGCCCCTGGACATTTTCTCCCTTTGCTCCCTCTCATAGGCAGGCCTGGTATGGGGAACAGGACTTGTAGCATATCAAACTTTTTACTTGATCCTACTCAAAAATTGTAACAATAGCATCATAACAAATACAAATTATTTTCCCTTAACTGTTATGTGGCGGTTAAGCATTCAGTATGAAGAGAGTTTCACCTATAGGTTCAGGAGGAGCACAGCACACTGACATGCATACATGACTCAGGGCAGCATTCAGGAGGTGCACTGCCCCTCTGTGCCTATGCCAAAATTTCAATTGCAAAATGGGATGCCCCCCCCTTAACTCCTCCCTGTCCCTCTGGGTGCCCCTCCCTGTACCGCTACACCTGCAAGCACCAGTCGCCTAATGCTAATATGGCTATTATTCTGACTGCTCTGGACTTCTTTCATGGCTGGGATGGAACTTGGAACTTCTCTAGATTCTCTTATATAAACAACCCCTCAAAACTCATTAGCTGGCCATTTTATAAATTTGGATTCTTTAACTGAATTTTACCCAATGCAACATGTAAGCTGACCAAGGAATTACATTGGCCAATTCTAGTAATTCTCAACACTTCATCTTTTCACTTAGCAGGAATGCCACATGGATAATTCACAACCAAAAAACAGTATGTACCTTTTGTAAGATTACATGGCATAAGGTCTCTGGGTACTAGGATAGACTATTGCTTATTCAAGAGTAAAGTCTCCTCCCTACTCCAAAATTGTGTTTTATACTTGAAGTCCTGCACACTTGAGCCTTAATCAGTCAAAACTCCCACTGAATTTAATAGGAATTTCACCTAATAAGGCTTTTAAAAATTGACCTAATGCCTTTTTTCTTTCACCATAGTACAAGAATTCATCTGCTCTTGCTACTTATACTTCACCTGATGTCTGAAGTCATCATTTCCCACTTGTGACTGCATATTTATTTTCACATTAACCCATAAAAGTGAATGTACATTAAAAGATTGTTACAAGGAAGATGGAGAAAAAGTATTCTTCTTAGCTTCTGATGATAGGCTAAGAAGCAATGGGTTTAAACTGCAGTAAGGGTGTTTAAATTGGAAGTTAGGGAAAACTTCCTGTCAGTATGATAAAGCACTGTAATAAATTGCCCAGAGAAGCTCTGAAATCTGTATCTTTGGAGATTATTAAGGGTAAGTTAGACAAATTAATATTTGGGTAATATATAAGGGTAATATTTAGTCCTGCCATGAATGTGTGGAACTGGACTAAGGGTATGTATACACTACAGTGTTATTTCGAAATATCTTATTTTGAAATAGTTAATTCGAAATAAGTAGTTTTGAAATAACGTGTCTACACACAAAATGCATTTTGAAATAGCATTTTGCTAGTTCGAAATAGCATGTCCACACTGAGTGGACTCTGAATCGCATTTAAGGCTGGCCGGAATCAGTTCCAGCAGGGCACCAGGTCAGGACTTACCGTGTGGGGCTACTGCCTGAGGCTAACTGAGGTCTGTGCTTAAAGGGACCCCCACCGGACACCCAGTTCTCAGGTTTCCCTGCTTGCTTGTCTACCTCGATGAGGGATAGCAAAGCATTTTGTCTTTGCGTTCTCTGGTTGCCCTCACTCGGGACACCACAGCACTCTGCAACATGGAGCCAGACCTGCCCCTGGGCACTCTGGTGCTTCTCTTGGACGCGTCGCTGTGAGCCTGGCTGCACTTTCTGCAGGCTGCCATCTGGGAGGTCCATTGGGGGGCTGTCAGTATCCAGGAGGCCCTGCGGGAGAGCTTCCACCCTGAGGAACACTAAGAGCCTCCCTGGTCTGCCCCACTGGGGGCTTGTGCCTCATTCCTCCCTCATGTCCTTCCACTTACCCCTCTCTAACCCCCCTTCCTGATGTCAAATAAAATACACGTATTTTCATGAACACAAACTCTCTTTATTTAACAAAACTGGGGGGGGGGGGATGAAACGCTGGTAAGACTGGGGAAAGGAGGTGGGAGAGGGGAGAAGAGAGGGTGGGAGAGGGGAGGGGGAAACCTGGGAGGAGGGAGCTGGAAGGAGGAAGTAAGGGGAAGAAGGGGGAGGGGAAAGCTCAGGGTTGGGGGGGGGGGTTTCGCCAGACCAACTTGATTTTCATGCAAACCTGCTTCTGGGTTTGCATGTGGCCTTTGGTGGCCAGGCTGGCAGCTATCCTGCCATAGATGGCCGTGTTCCTCTGTCTAGTGCAGAGATCATGTACGTTGGGGGCATCCCCCCCCCAAACCTGAATAAGGCTCATGATCTCCACCCCGGACCAGGAAGGCGCCCGCCTTCTCCGGGCCCTGGCAGGCTCCTGGGAGCTGGCAGACTGTTCCTGGGGAGCAGTGGAGGGCTGGCTGCCAGTGGCTTGGGGCCCTGGGTCAAGGGCAGTGACTGCTGGTTCTGGGCTGGCAGGCTTGGAGGTGGCACAGGCACTGTGGCCAGAGTCTACCCCTTTAAGGGCTCCGGGGGGGGACGGACGAGTGAGAGGAGTGTTCTTGGTTGAGGCCGGAGTGGCCACCTGGGAAGGCTGGAGGCCCCCTATTTCGAAATAAGTGTCTACACAGCACTTATTTCGAAATAGCTATTTCGAATTTGGCGTTATTGCTCGTAGAATGAGGTTTACCAAATTCGAAATAATTGTTCCACTATTTCGATTTTATTTTGAAATAGTGGTTTGGCTGTGTAGACGCTAGGAAAGTTATTTCGAAATAAGGGCTGTTATTTTGAAATAACTTTGCTGTGTAGACATACCCTAACTGACCTCTCAAAGTCCCTTCCAGTCCTGTGATTCTAATGCCCCTTAACTGTCTGCAAGTGTCACACGCAGGAATTTCATGTTTGCTTTGCCCTGTGGGTGATCTGGAAACTTCAGTCCACCCCCTCCACTTTCTCTTGCTGCCTTAAAGAAAGTAGCAGAATTAGCTGCACCAAAGGTCAGAAGGGGCCGGATGAATACAAACCTTGTAATGAAACAAACCTATCAATGACTTTATTCTACATATTTATTGTGATTTAAAGGGGCATGCTGCAAAGTTTGGATCCAGATCCCAACTTTCCCAAGACTAGGAATTTTCTGATCCTCAGGTTTATCTCTGTAAAGGAGAAAAAACCCATGCAACTTAAACAGCAGATTTAGAAGAACACAAAACAAAACACCCTTTCCCTGCTTGGCATGGGTTATTTTTTCACACTTACCTTGTTATTTCAGCACCTAATCCCCCACATACTGATTCCCCCTGTGGGCATTCAGGAACTGGCAAAGAACTAGCAGCAGCACAGCCCCTTCTCTCTTTCAGGGCTTGAAAGATTAGCATTTTCTGTTGCTATGGTAATGGGAGTTTCCCTTTTGTCTTCCAGATGTTGCTCAGCAACATGTCAACAAATGTAAATGTACAGAGCTCCTCAGAAGCTCATTGGCCAGCTTTATTGTTTGGCTAAAAAAAAGAATGGGGAGGTGTGTTTATGAAAAAAGAACAATGGGAGAGTTTTTGCAGTCCCCATAAGCATCGTCAGTGGAGTGGGAAGCCATGGAGCAGCAACTGGAACTCCCAGTTTCCTACTTGCTGCTCAGTCACTGACCTAAACCAGGTAAAGAGGAGGGGACAGAACTCTCCCCACTCTGCAAATACTCCATAATCACTGACAGGCGTGAAGGAAGGTTGGGGAGGATGCAGGAAGAGCTGCTTCAGGAGAACCCGTCCACACCGCTGTAGTTATAACATGTATGACGTCAGTGTGTGGTAAGACATGTAGATGGATACCCTTAAATTATGTAATCAGCGAACCGTGCCTGTGTCATGACTTGTCCTTCTTGGGTACACACATTCTTCAACACTGATTTGTCTGGGCTGCTAGGACAGCATTTTATCCCTCTAATCTTCTTCATGGGACACTTGCCTATAAATGTTAGGGATCTTGACTGCTTTATCCTGGGAGCCCTGCAGATCTCCTCAAAACCCCTTGACTGACTATGCCTCTGATATCTTGGTTTGACAGAACACTAAACTTTTACTTTACCTGAGTAAACATAAAAACAAACATAATCACAGGCATTCAATACTTTGCCAAATAGTTGAAATTTTTCTTTGAAAATAAGGGATTTTCCCCTGCAAAAATAGGTTTATCACAGCATATGCACAATTATAATAATTCTGAGGGCTTACACATGAGTGCTGAGTGCTACAATCATTTCCTTATTTTATTAATAAAAAACAGGTTTGAAACATTTCAAATAATGTTTAATAGATATTATTTGGTTAAGATATTTGCAAGAACAATGTTTTGTGTTCTGCTAAGCATTAAACATCTGATGCAAACAAGCCCATGCATCAAAACTGTGTTGAAATGATCTGTGATATGCTGCTAACAAGGAAGCAAATAGAATAATGAAGTCAGTTTTTACAATATTGCCCTCGCTTGCTATGCACCGTGAGTGTGTATAATCACCTAAATTAGAAAAGCAATTACAAATGACCAATTAGAATACCAATTACCAAACCAATTAAAACATTACTTACCAGATATAGTACCGTTAACCAGTCAGAATACTGATTTTAAAATCAACTTCCAATTTATAATATAAAATAAAAATGAATTATAAGTCAAGTATTTCAACTATTATGTCAATTATACATCTAATCCTTTCAGAATTTTTATTATGGTATACATTATAATGTAGTGTAAAAGCTAAGTTGATAAAGTCGAAACCATGATTTTTAATTTATCCCAAATAAACATTTTCAAAGGGTTGAAATGAAATGCTGTTTTTCAAAATAAAACTTTTGAATTTTATACCATGGAAAATTTAATTTTTTTTCTGTTCTCATTTTGGAATTAAAAAAAAATCAAAGTACCTGAATTTTCCATGGAACAAGAATTCCAGATTCCAACCAACTCTAGCAGTAAGCATTGGATACCCACCTTTGTTACTCCCCTGCACACACCCCTTATGGCTCAAGGTTCTATTCTTCTTCTGTGTGGGATGCAGTCTGTGACATTCACATTAAAACAGTTTCAAAGCCTCATTTCCCATATTATAAACAAATGTTGCTGAGCTGATGTTAGAAGGCACGTAGTTTACCTTTTTTAATTGAAAATTATGTGGAACAGTGAAAATGGCAATGAAAGCTGAGGGTACTCAGCACTTTGCAGGTCCCTGGAGAGTTAAAACTCAAAACAAGACTTCCATATTTTCTTTCCAGGGCCACCTCTCCAAATAGCCTTTTTCTGATGGTCAACAGGCATCAAAGGCATCCATTGTAGATGCCTATAATTGTAGAGCCAATTATATACAGGTAGTCCCCAAGTTACGAACGCATCGATTTATGACCATTCATCCTTACGACCAACCTCCCATTAAGCACGTCCCCGAGTTACGAACGCGCGATCTGCGTTTACGAACAGCACGATCACATGTAAATGAATGGAGTCCGACTTATGAACAGATCGAGTTACGACCAATTGCTTGGTACGTAACTCATTTGTAAATCGAGGTCTATCTGTAAAAGGTATTCATTATAACTCGCTAAATGAATTTAGGATGGGTCACTGATATTGCAAACTCATTGATAAAGAAAACTTAACACACATTTACAACATCTGTAGCGTCCAACCACAACAATCCTGAACATTGGAATTCGGTAGCTCAAAACAACTTTCATGAAGCCACCAATTTATATGGAACAGAAATCACTGTTCTGTGCATGTATTTTATATATTTTTTCTGTAATCAAAAGCATACAGTGAATACTGTAAAAGGACCACTTTATGTCATTTCACATTATGGACCAAGCTATCAGGAGCTATACTATGTTCTCAAAATGCTTCTCTACTTTACTTTATTCTTATTATACAATATGCACTGATAACTTATATACATTGGTATAAGACTGACATTTTCTTTGTATTCAAATAGATTAACAAATCATTCTAATCTTAAAATCTCAGTCAACTAATGGAGCAAAATTAGTAATTTACGTTAATTAATGCCTGTATTGTAAATGTTTATAGACATGAGTCCTAGGAATGCAAGTGGTGTCCAGCCCATCAAAGATAATTGATGTCTCATTATATACATTTTGAAGGATCATAATCCCTATTTGTTCCCATAAAAAGGTGCCCTGAAGAGCCTCCAGCAATTATAGGCTATGGATTAAATCCAATACAGCTATTTTACAGATTTTGTTTAAGAATTAGGTCCAGATGCCAGTAAATGCATTAGAAATGATGCTATTTTATAATTTCCTTGACTTTAGCTTTCATCAACATGTTGAGGACACTTTTGGAATCATAACATTTAAGAAACTCCTGAGCCAAATTAAAGAGGAAATTCCTATCCTCTGTAACCAAGAGACTAGAAATTGCTTTTGTGAGACTCACTAGTAGAATTTTGAAGAGTACAATGCAAGGCTGCCTCTGTCTGACTGCATGACAAGTGCCTCAGTGTTTTATAGCTGTTGAAAAGTTATTGCAAGACTAACCCATTTAATTAACTATTTTTCAAAGCAAAACTATTACAGCAAATTTTATGGTAAACATTTTATTAGACTCTTTCAAAAAGTTTGTAGTTAACATCATATGTAATTTACTGTATTTATTATTTCTTTTGATCAAAACAGTGATTGTTATATTTTCTAGCAAGGAGAATCATGAAGTTTTTTCTGTGTTCACCAATGTATTGTTATCATCATTCTCCTTAGCACCTGCAATGATTGGTGCTATTTTTGGTATTGCTGGAGTAGAGACAACATCATGTTTTGCCCTCAGATATATACAGTGATGGTCAATAGTATAAAAGCCTAATATAAAAAGTATATTTTCAGCTGCAACTATGAAGTGCAAATGAAGGTCAATACATGCCTAAGTGTTTGTAGTACTGAGACCTTATTTATTTCTAGCTGGCAAGGGGGTACTGGAGGGAATCTTTTTCTTTGCTTTAAGGGTCTGAGACATTCATCAATAAATTATTTATATGTATGCAGGACAATACTGGTCACAATAAATTGATTTGATAAATGTGTGTATATCTGTCATTCTGGATAACAATTCACAGTTGCCATGTTTTGTGTCTTGCAGAATTTGAAGTGGGAGCTGATCTAGAGGACCACTTGGGACAAAAAAAAGCTAGAATCATGGAACAATCTTAAAAAGAAGCAAGGACAGGGAAAGGAGAGAGGTCTTTATTTACTAAGACTCCCCTATTTTTACTACTTGTTACTGTTTATCGCCCATGGAGGAAGGCATATTGTAAATACGCGAAGAGAATATTATGTGATGCACCATTCTTGGTTTCTTCTTTGCTTTATTCATAACTAGCATTTACCTGGCTTTGCTCAGGTCCTTAAGTAGGGGGGTTGATTATGTGGGAAGAGGTGCAGGAATCAGGAATAGGGTAGGAGGAGGGGCTCTGGGCAGGGGAGTATGTGTGTGTCTGCGTGTAGTAAGAGGGTGAGGAAAGCAATGGGGCAGAAGTCCCTTGTCCCCTGAGATTTGTACCAGGCCTGCTTGCTCTCTTCCCCTTCCTGTCCCTGTCAGGGAGCGAGAGCAAAATACACAGCTCATCTGCTCCTTCGGCTTCCCAGCTAGAGAGAGAGAAATGCAGCAAACTATGCACTTTTCCCTCACTCTATGATGAAGGGGAACAGCCAGCAATGTCCCCATATGAATCTGGGAGGGAAGCTTCAGCCCTCCCTTCCTAAAGGGCACCTGAGGGTTGGGAGGTTCAAGGCTGGGGCAGTCCCAGATGGGAGGGGGGGCACCCCCAGCTAGCCCATTTCAGCTGCCTGGTGATTCTGTCACTTTTTTATATGGTTTTATGAGAAGCAATCCCATTCCAGGCACATCCCATTTGCCTGGCATAACCAAACCTTTGCCTTGCTTTAAGTTATGACAAGAGGAGGCTATATACTGAATCTGGTAGTCCTAGCTCTTACCATTTATGAGGTGTTCTTGAACAGATAGACAAACTTTCTCAAATATATACTAGATCTGATCTCCCATTTAGCAATTTATTTATTATGTATTGCACATCATTACTGGACTCAATTGGCTACGTCTACACTGGCGTGATCTTGCGCAAAAACTCTTTAGCGCAAGAGTTCTTGCGTTAAAGTAGTTGTGCAAGAGAGCGTCTACACTGGCATGTGCTTTTGCTCAAGAGATGTGCTTTTGCGCAAGAGCATCCATGCCAGTATAGACACTCTCTTGCACAAGAAAGCTCTGATGGCCATTTTAACCATAGGGCTTTCTTGCGCAAGAAATTCATGTTGCCTGTCTACACAGGCCTCTTGCGCAAGAACAGTTGCGCAAAAGGGTTTATTCCTGAGCGGGAGCGTCAGAGTTCTGGTGCAAGAAGCCCTGATTTCATACATTAGAACATCAGTTTACTTGTGCAAGAACATGCGGCCAATGTAGACAGGCAGCAAGTTTTTGCGCAAGAGCGGCCACTTTTGCGCAAGATCGCGCCAGTGTAGACACAGCCAATTGTGTTTAATACAATGATTTTGGATGGATGAAGATGTAAGAGTTTCACTTTTCTTGCCATAAAATACAAACCTATACTATAGGCTTGTAGCCTTGAAGGCAATAGTTGTAAGAATTTTCTTTTGCTTCCACTGCCTTATATATGTACCCCTCAGTGCTTTATCCTATAGATTGGAACATAGATACTATTGCAGAAGGTGCATTCAATGTATTTCAATATATTTTCAGAACTTTATTATTCTCCATTGGAGTTAATGTTGAAGGAGTAACTGTCATTTACTGAGTAAGGGGAACACATGTCACTGAGGTTGAGTGTACATTGAGTAGGAGTTTAATTACTATTTCTCATGAGGAGTCCACAGATACAAAAGATCACGCTGCTACTAAAAACACAGTTCAGATGTGCACCACCCACATTCTCCTTTGAAACTGGCAAGCTTCCTAGGGAGATGAATGTGGCTGCAGCTGAAGAAACAATAATTTTTCAAACAGTGAAATACTGTCACGCATTCCAAGTCTTGGACTTCACCAACCAAATTACACACTACTGTGAATGTGATTCCATTCACCTGAAAATACCTGGTGCTCATTTTAATCTTTATTTATAATGGTACAGTTACACTTATATAGAACCTTCTATCCAAACTGCAGAGTAAGGGTAATAGCTCAGAATACTAATGATTTTAGTCACCAGTAACACAAACACATAACAGCTGGTGGAAGAGAGAAGATGTCATTACAATTGGTACCATTGAGAACAAGAATAAAAGAGTAGATTTGAGAAGGAATTAAAATGAAGAGAATCAGAAAAAAAAATGGAGGAAAAAAATGCCAGGGAGGAGGGCTAGAAAAGAAGAGGCCCAGTCTTTAAAAAAGAGTAATAGAGGGATAAGTCACAGTAGGAAGATTGTGAGAAGATGAACATTGTAGAAATACCTCTTTAACGATTTTTTAATTAAACCAGAACTTCTCAGACTTGGCAAGCAAGGGTAAAGCATTACTTATAAGTGACATCCATAAACAAATATTTCTCATCCACTGCCCTGGACATTACTCAGAGTGTCAGAACTGCTCATTCCACCATAGTTTAGGCTGTCCTCACCCACGTACTACTCTGAGTTCAGACTCACTTCCCTGGAATGCTGCAACACTGCACTCTAACCCTCCATTTACTTGGCCTCCAACTACAGCTGTTTAGGCTTGTTGCTCTCCAGAGCAGAGAGCTTTTGCCTGGAAGAATTTCCTCTCACAGACTTCCAGAAACATTCGACAAATTGAATTTCCACAAATTAGAAGCTACTGGACTTATTTTTATGGCAGCCTGAGGATCTTGTGTCCTCAGTCTGCATTCCTTCCAGCTTTCTCAAAGAGGGTGTGTCAGTTCTGCCTGACTTAGCCTGCCATTTTACTCCATTTCTCTGTGGCTTTCCTCACCAATGCAACTACCTCTACCTGAAGCCCCGGTTACCAGAAGCCCATCCAAAGTGATGGAATCACTAGGAAAAGATAACTGTGAATTTCCCTTCTCCCAGGTTACTCCATGTTGTCACCATAGCAGCCTGGCCTAGCCTGCTATCTTCTTGGACCAGCTGGCAATTGTTGCAAGGATACTGTAGAAAAGTGATCTAGTAGCCCATACCTTCAGCTTACCAACATCCACAAACAAATATCTGAAATCTTTGTGGGAGAGGTGCCAATTGTGGGGGCACCAGTGTTGGGAAGGAGTGCTGAGGGTTTTTTTTAATATGTGCTCCATTTTGTTTCCTCTGCCTCCATTTTGTTTTCTCTCTTTAAGATGGCAGCCAGCTTCTTGGTCACCATCTCCTGTCAGGAGGAAGGCAGAGGTGCGGGAAATTGGGCACATGACTCTAATCTGCCCAGCAACCAGAGCGTTTATAGGGGGCGCTCACCCTCCCCTCAGGGCTCTCTGCGTGCATGTCAGCAGCACAGCTCAATGGTGCTAGCGTGACAGGTGTCAACTGTCAGGCCTTGTAGGCCTCTGAGGCAGAAGCCAATCAGCATTGCTAGGGCAGCAGCCAGCAGACTGTTTGGTCTTTTAGGACGCTTGAGCAAAGCAGTGCTAGGGTGACAGCCAGTAGGCTGTTTGGCCTTTTAGATTGCTTAGGCAGAAGTCAGTTGTGTTTTATATCCAGCGCAATGACTGTTGGCACGGGGTTTAGTTTGTTAGTTTGGGGTCCGTAATGAGACAAGTCTTACACGCACGCACACTATCCATTTGGTTTAGGGTCCGCATACCACACTCAGGATGGCGTGTCAAGAATAGAAGACTGAAGATCAAGGAAGAGGGCCGCTGTAGCCCGTTCCTGGTTTTTCAGTCCGAAGGCGTCCACTTAACTTTCCAGCTCCAACATTGGGATGGTAGAAGGATTGTTCTGTTACGGGGTTCTGGTTTTTCAGCCTTGATTTTATGACAACTGGATTTAATTTATGTTTGTTCCTTAGATTTGTAAATAAACCAGTTATTGTTTAATTTTCATTTGTCTGACTTGACTAGACACACGGTGATACAGATACAGAACAGGTGGAGGACCTGTGTTTAGTAATCAATACCCAGTCTTGGTCTAACACCAGTGTAATGCCACTGCAGTAGAGCTTATCTGGACATGTTGCATTTTAGAATGAGTAATGCTTCCTAAGCACTAGCGCTCCTGTCCATTCCTTCTAGTGTCCCATAATTTCAGATTCTTCTGTTTCAGATATCCTCTGACCGATATCTTTCACTTCATAAGCATCTTCACAGGGAGAAAGTCATGGGCACTAACAATCTTTGATCTTGTGTAGAAAAGACATAATAAGAAGCAATGGCTGGATGTTAACGCCAGACAAATTCAAATTAGAAATAAGGCCCATTTTTAATAATGAAGAAAAGCCAAGAAAAAGGAGTGGTGGATTCTCCATCCCTTGAAGTTTTAGCATTAAGACTGGATGATTTTCTGGAAGATGTGCTTTACTCAATAAAGTAAAGTACTTGTTTGGGACTCAAAGGAGTAATGGTCTGAAATTATTTTGCCTGTGATACACAGGAGCTCATGGTGCTTTCTCAATGGTTTTAAAATTTATGAGTCTTGTAATTCTTCATGATTGGCCCCCATAGGAATTTAAACCTCAGTTACTCAAAGCCTTCTTCCTCTGTCCTTGGAGTTACTAACCAAGATTTTTGGTATAAACTTTCTCTTACAGTGTCTCATCTCCTGTTTCATAGATGCTCCACAAGACAGATTCCCATCAGAAGAGTGGCAGTTCAATGTGATTCTGCAGGCCCAGACAAAACCTCCCTTTTAGTCCTGTATTTGTTTGTTTCCTTCCTTACCAAAATCAGTTAGGATGGCAAATGACAATGGAGAGCTCATAAAGAACTCATTTCCAGTTCCTCCTTAAAACATGGTACCGATTTTCTACACAAACAAAAGAACAGAGCTCTGCTTAAACCAGTTTCTGTCCTTTTTGTGTGTGTTAAAATTTAATATAATTAGGAAAATAACTGAATGCATTGGACATGAAATGGGATTTAAAATCTATCTGCACTGGACCAAAGAGTGGAGAAATTTAGAGACCTTTCATTTCTCTCTCATGGAATCTCTAAAATGTTTGATGGCCTCCAATATGCACTCTCTCAAATGACCAGAATAAACATAAGCACACAGTAAAACTTCTCCTCGGGACATCAAAGTACTTCCTGTAAAGAGCCCATCAAAGTCTTAAGGTGAGAAGCACAGAACTTTGTAGTAAGAGTTTTTCAATGCAGCCATTTAAGACTGGAAATCCCGTTATTTCACTGTCTCTTTTTCTCTTCATCTTCTTTCTCTTTCCTTTTTTCGATTGAGTTATTTTTTCTTTAAGGAGAACTACTCCTTCCTTTCAACAGTGTATTCCTTCATTCTCTTCCCCTTCTTCTCACTACTTCTTTCCCATCCCCATTTATTCAAATTAATAAGCATTCAGCTTCATTTTTTGCTAATGAAACAACTACCGCCCAATCTCCTCCTCCTTTCTTCACTGCTTGCCACAACCACCATCACATAGCCACGAGCACCCAGGCACTCATTTTTCTGTCTCATTTATCCATGCTCATTACTCACTCCACAAAAAACACACACATATCTATCGGCCCACACAGGTCCATGTACCACCACTTACTGGGATCTTCTTTTTTGGATTCTACACCCACCCCGCCCATACCCTTTCTGGGATAGTAAGAACTCTCCAAATACCCCTGGGTCTCCCAAGACCCAGCCCCTTTTTGAATTTTCATGAGCTATCCCATAACCTCTTTCTTGTTCTCTGAGCCCTCCCTCATAGGTCTTTCGGTGCATCTCTTATTCCATTTTCTGGGCATTTCTGTAAGATACACACACATACAACTCCCTGCCCGATGGCCCTCAGAGTCTCTCAGTTTCATCACCCGCCCCATAAGGCTACTATATGGACTTCTTTAGTCCTCTTCTCAGGCCCCTTTATCCCATATACCTGTCATGGGTCTCTTGGAGCGGGCCACATCCTCACTGGCCTTTTCCACCTAGGCCTGTACTCATTCTCTACTTCTTTCACTGCAGTGGCCATAGGCAGGAGTAGGATACCTGCTATGGGAGGCATCTCTGATCTGCAGGGCAAGATGTGAAAGTGCAGAAGCAGCACCTTCTTCTTTGTTACAGTCTGTGATTGATCTGGAGGAGGCAGGAGAAATTTGGCTGCTGACCAGGTAAAAGGGGTTGGCCAGTCCAGAAGCTGGGAAATGGAAGGGCCCAGGAGAAAGCAGCAAAGAACTTGCAGAGCCTGGAGTGGAACAGCTGCTGCCAAAGGCCAAACTCTAGCAGTTCAAAGTCTGGAGAACTTTAGAAGACTCTGCCCTTTTTTTACATTAGCTGCAGGAGGGGGTAGGTTTTGCAAGCTATGGAACTCATTTGATCCACCCATGACAAAGAGGCTAAAGTCACCATAATTCAGTATAGTGATGACGAGATTTATCTTTTACCCAGTTTCTCCTCTGAAGGACTTTTCGGCTATGTCTAAACTTCACTTACATCCACACTGTAATCGAATTCTTTTGAAAAAAAAATCAAAAGAACAGAGGGGTTTTTCCAACATTGGTAAACCTCTTTCTATGAGGAAGAAGCCTTTTTCCGAAAGAGCTCTTTTGGAAAAAGGTGTGTGTGGATGAAGAGGGAGTTCCTTCGAAAGAAGAGGAAAGAGGAAAAAGCACAGGTGCCCTGCTGGCCACTCCATCCATAGTAATCACAGCTTAAATGCGAGATAGTGACCATTCGGTGTGGATGCTATCTTTTGAAAAAGCAGATCGCTTTTTCAATGAACTTTGGAAGTATGGATGCTCTCTTTTGGAAGAAGTTTTTTCAGAAGATCTCTTCTGGAAAAGCTTCTTCTGAAAAAAGCCTGCAGTCTAGACATAGCCTCTCTATCCCCTAGTATTTTCCCACCTCCAATCCCTATCAATCAGTTTTCTTCTTTTCTGTTTTTTGTAGCACTTGTTGCTCCATAAGCCAGGCCACTTGCTCTGTTTCTTTAAGCCTGGAGGATTTCCACAGTCCTCCCATGTCCTACAGAATGCAAGTATACCGGGCAAGCACCCAGCACAGACTTTTGCTCATCTGGCCTGCCTTTTTACCATTGTGTGGCTCTGAAGGATTATGCAAGTAAGAGACCAGAGAAATTCATTCCAGAAATAGGATCTGGCAATTCCAACCCCATGCTGGACATCACAGAGCCACACAAACAGTCAGAATCCATGATCACATCTAAATAAATATTGTCAGGTAAGTTTATTCTCTTTCCTCCATTTGCTTCCTTTCCCCAAGCTCCTTGACCATTGTGACCTTCACTGGCCACTCCAGAGTCCATCAGCCCCATTACTAACTTTGGCTATTGCATGCCATGAATTGCTTCTTCCCCCAACAGCGAAGCACTCATTGAAAAAACAAGCACAAGACAGATCAACACTGAAAGGAGCATTCCATTCTGTACTGCAGTGTTGGTTCTCTCTATTGAGGGGTTAAGGAAAGGTGGGGAGGTGGGCAGGAATGATGGTCTTTCCAAATATTTTTCCCCAAAGCATTGGAAAGAGTTGCAGGAGAGAGACACAAATAGTAGTAATAATACAGAAACAAAGGATTTAGAACAATATTTTATTCCACTTTGCTGGGGGTTGTTTTTTAGGTCTTGGCTCCAGTCTTCATATCCCTGTGGACCTATCAACATCTGGTACCTGTAGCACTGTTTGCAGTTCTGAGCAGGAGTTTATAGGTTTCATTTCATGAATCATTCACAAGCTGCATGGATGCCAAAGTTATTTATCTCTTTATCCTTTCCCAGTATTCTTCTCTGTCAGACTACGGCAGAAATGCTGAGCAATACTAATAAGACATGATCTAATACATGATCTAATTCCCTTCTGCATTTAAGTAGTTTCTTCAGGTTCCAAAACAGCCCTGCTACCTGAATTATACATGAATTTGTGTGAGTGATTAGGGAAAGAGTGGTAGCAAAAATATCAGATAGAAACACAAACATACATGGGATTTCTGACATGTAGAATGACAGGATAGTAGGACATCCCCTGCTTTCCCACACTTCCAGGTAAGTAAAACTCTAACAACTATTCAATCTTCTGACAGCAACAAGCACCAAAGCTTTATTCTGCCACTTAACCAGCACAGTTTTCCCATGGCCCCAAAGTGAAGTTGTGTTTGAATTCTAGTTCATCCATGAGCAGGACTTTGTCACCATCATATTTCTGAAAATAGTAGAAAGCCCAGCATGACTATTAGAAGTTTTCATATAGCTCCTTAAGCAGTGAGTAGAACATTTCCAAACCCAAGCAGATTAAAAAATTCCAAACCCAAGTACATTAAAAAGTATATTACTAGATACAAATAACCCCTCAAAGAAAGAACAATTTACATTTGGCATGACATGTGCTATGTAATAAATTCATTTCATCTTGATTTACATGTAATTTCCTATTTAAAAGTAACTTTAAAAACAACCAAATTAGTTTATCATGACAAGTACTATTTACTAGAACTTTGAAACTGGCTCCATTTGTATGAGGATGGCACAATTTAGTGGGGGTTATTACACCTTTGGAAATACATGGTACAACATGTTTCTCATCACTTATCACTAACTCTCATATGCTGGCCATTTTATTTCCCCACAGAGCTATGACATTTATATTGGATATTTTTATTGAGATGAGTGATGCAGCCATAAGGACTAAAACAAGGCTTCTGGGTTATTATTTTTAGAGGACATTGTAATTATTTTTAAATGACATTGTATGGTAAAGTACTTTAAAAAGGGTTATTCTCTATTGTTTGGAAAGCCCTCTGAAGAGCTTGAAAATGAACTCTTTGCCTATAATTTCTTTTTCTTATGGCTAATATTCTTTTTGTTTGTTTCTTTTGGTTTGCTATGTTACTAAAGAAACTTGAAATGTAGAACATAATCTCTTCACTACCAATGTGCAAGAATTTTGCAGAGGGTTATATTTTAAGAACAAATGGACTGGCAGTGACCCTCTAAAGGTCCATGTCAGTGTTGATAAAATGCAAAGTAATGTACATTGGAAAACATATTCTTAACTATACATAGGAAATGATGTGGTTTGTGGTGGGGCAACTGCCCAACACTGGCCAAAAGGGGGTAAAGCAGGCAGGAGGAAACTTGTGCAGAGCCCGGGCATCAAAGAGCCCCTCAGGGTGTAGCTTGCAGGGGCAGCCCTGTATAAAAGGAGCTGCTCAATAGAGAGCTGGCAGTTGGGTCCTGACCAGAGAGGGTGTAGGACTGGTTCCCTCAGAGAAGGCACTTTTGATAGAGCAGTACTGGGCGGGATCAGCGGGGATAGAGAGGGAAGCTCCTACCTGATACCTGCCAGGCTGCTGGCCTTGCTACTAGGGCCAGGAGCTGCAAAGTGTCATAGGGGAAGTGGCCCAGGAAACAGAGGCAGTGAAGAGGAGTGGAGGAGGGCAGGACAAGGCTGCTGCCAGAGGGTACCTGGGTTAGGACTAGGGATGTTAAATATTGGTTAATTGAATAGTCAAGTAACCTCATGAATTCTTATTGGTTAGTCGACTATTCAATAGTTTCCGGGGGCGGGGCTGGCAACCAGTGTGCTCCAGCCCCATTCCCGAGGAGCCCCCTGCCACTCTGCGCTGCTGCCTCTGTATCCCTTCAAGGAGCTTCGCTGTGTTTAAGCTATCTCTTTCATAATCAGGTTCTCTGCCTGTCAGCAACTTCTGAGAGACATAAGAACATGTCTGCCCAATGGTCTATCTAGCCCAGTATCCTATCTTCTGACAGTGGCCTGTGCCAGCTGCTTCAGAGGGAATGAAAAGAACAGGGCAATTTCAAGTGATTCATATGTTGTCTAGACCCCGCTTCTGGCAGTTCAAGGTGTAGAGAAACCCAGACCATGGAGTTTAATCCCTGATCGTCTTAGCTAATAGCCATGAATGGACCTATCCTCTATTAAATTATCTAATTTTTTTAACTCAGTTGTACGTTTGGCCTACACAAAATCCCATGCCAATGAGCTCTCTAAGTTGATGGTGCATTGTTTGAAATACTTCCTTCTGCTTGTTTTTAACCTCCTGCCCTAAATTTCATCAAGTGACTCCTGATTCTTTGTGTTATGTGACAGGGCAGACATCATTTTTCTAATCACTTTCTCCATACCACTAAGGAATGTATACACCGCTATTGGATCCCCTGTAATCATCTCTTTTCTAAATGAACAGTTGCAGTCTTTTTAATCTCTCTTCATAAGCAAGCTGTTCTATACCACTATACATTTTGTTGTCATTCTCTGTGCCTTTTCCAGTTCATTCATATATATTTGAATGGGGTGAGAGGAACTGCACACAGTATTCAGGGTGTGGGCAGACTGAACGTTTATATAATGGCACTAGGCCATTTTTTCTTATTATCGAATGGTTCCTTTCCTAATGGTTCTTAACATTCTCTCATTTTTTTTACTGTCCCTGCACAGAGTCTATGTTTTCAGAGAACACACTGAAACAACAATAACTGCAAAATCTCTAGAGTTGTAACAGCTAATTTAGACACCATCATTTTGTATGTATAAGTGGGATTTATTTTTTCATTGTGTATTACTTTGCACTCATCAATGTTGAATTTAATTAGCCATTTTACTGAGAGTCCTTTTTAACTCTTCAGTCCTCTTTGGACTTAATTATATTGAGTAATTTTATATTGTCTGCAAATGTTGCCATTTTACCCGTTGTTCTGATCATTTATGAATATGTCAACAGCATGGATGCCAGTTCAAATCTTTGGGAGGAGCCCACTATTTTCTTCGCCACTGTGAAAATTGATCACTTACTCCTAGCCTTTGTTTCCTTTTAACTAGTTACTAATCAACAAAAAGCCCTGCCCACTTAGCTCATACCTGCTGCTGAAAAGACAAATACACCAAATCAACTGATGTCTCATATCCATGTTTGTAGACACCTTTAAAGATTCTAATAGATTGATGAGGAACGATATCCCTTTATAAAGCTATATAGTCTCTTACCCAACATAACATGTTCATCTATGTGTCTGATAATTTTGTTCTTTACTAATTTCGACCAAGTTACCTGATACTGAAGTTAGGCTTAGTGACCTGTAATTGCCAGGATTGCCTCTGAAGTCTTTTTTAAAAATCAGCATTACTTTAATTAATCCCCCACCTCAGCCAACTTTTACAGAGGCTGATTTGAATGGCAAGTTACATACTAAAGTTAGTAGTTCTGCAATTTCATGTTGAGTTTCTTCTGAACTCTTTGAGCAACAATTGGTCCTGTTGACTTACTATTGTTTAATTTATTGGTTTGTTCCAAAACCTCCTCTAGAGCCACCTCAGTCTGGGACAGTTTCTCATAGTTGTCACCTAAAAAGAACATCTCAGATATGGGGCTCACCCCCACATTCTTTGCGGTGAAGAGGAATACAAAGAAATCATTTAGCCTCTCAGATGATCTTGTCTCCTTTGAATGCTCCTTTAGCACCTCCATCATGCCGTGGCCCCCTGACTGTTTGGCAGGCTTCCTGTTTCTGAGGTACTCAAAATAATATGTGCTGTTAGATTTTGGTCTTTCAATCATTACTCTTCATATTCTTTCTTAGTCTGCCTTATTATACTTTTACACATGATCTACCAAAGTTTTTAAAGGATGCCTTTTGCCTCCAACTGTCTCTTTTACTCTGTTTGACCATGGTAGCATTTGTTTTGCTCTTCTTACTTTTTTTTATTTGGGATATGGTGTTTAAACATAGAGTCTATGCAGTTTGTGACTGTTCCTTTTAATTTCCATTTAACTAGCTTCCTCATTTTTGTGTAGTTCCCCTTTTTGAAATGTGAAGGTATTTAAGGCTCAGTCTTTTGAAAAATGCTCTTTTTCAACATTTTTCTCTCTGCCTCTCCTTCCAGAAGAACATTATGTGAACCCATTGGTCTGGAATGGTGTGAAGACTGAGCAGAAGGGAAATTCATAGAGAAGAAAATAAATGTCTCATTTACTGCAATCTTGCGGTCTAAACAGAGGAAACCACAGCCAGATGTCAGTGTTTGTGAGCAGGGAAGGGGGATAACATGAGGACTTTTGCATTCCTGAGATTACAGAGCACTGCAGACAGTCAAAGTGTACAATTCTTATCTATGGCAAAGGGAGGCTTTCAGAAGTACAGAAGCTAAGTTTGCACAGTGGGTACCTGTCTGTTGCTCATTCTTTCAAATTATATTTAAAGCACTCATCCATTGTTCTGTTTACGTGCCAAACCTGGCAGGAACTTAAATTATCCCTTTCTTTTACCTTTAAGAGTTGAACTATATTCAGCTGGGGATTGCAGTGTATGGTGTCAGTTCTTGGACTGAAAACAAGCAATCTGCTGTGGATGGTGGTGTTTAAAGAATATCTTATTGAATATAATGCAGTACATCATGGAGAAATCGCCATCTGTTTAACATTAAATCTATAATAAACATTCTAAGGAAAGGAATATTGAAGGCAAATACATACTTTAAAGCAAATTTTGAGCTCTTGGGACTAGTAATACTTCCAGTAATAGCCCCCTAATGCTTACTGGCTTGGTCTTTACAGAAAGTGCAAGTAACAAAACGCACGGTATCATGATGGTGAGGAAGCATCAGATTCTGCTGTTGGGAAGCTGATGAAAGCTAAAACTTATATATTTAACATACAGACATTATGTGGTTATATGAATACCAACGTTCATATGGTGCAATGAATTCAGAAATAAGGATATCACATTTCATTTCACTTTTTGAAGTATATTGTTGCTTTTATAAAATATGTTATCAGTCTCAAACTGTTTGGTTACATCCAGGCCCACTGAAGGGGGGAGGGAAGGGGACAACTCCCTGGGGCCTGGCAATTCAAAAGGGTCCAAGGCTCCAGGCAGCTGAGCTCTTTAAATTAATGCCAGAAACCTGCATGACACGCTCTGACCGGCTCTGAGGTCTGACTGGGGGCGGGAGGGGGAGAGGCATGACCCAATCTGGGCAACGCTGAGGGCTGGCTGTGCCTAAATCCATCCCTTCCACACAAAGCCCTGCCCCTTCTGGGAGCACAGAACCATGTCCTCCCTTATCCAGGGCCCCTTGGTTACATAAGATATCTGCATATCAACCAATCAGCAGATTTATTTCATAATACCCATTTTTCTTGCTGTTTTCCATACTCAGTTCTCCTGTGCTTAAATAAGGAGGACTGGTAATGGCATATAGATTCTTTAACCTACAGGCTACAAGTTCAAATCTAGTGCAAGCTGGTGGCACTCAAAGTTGGTTGCTCTCTGACAGTATCTTGCTGGTCTATGTGAACTGTGCAATGCCACAATGGGCATGTGCATAACATAAAACTAGTCTCCCCTGTGGCACTAACTGACATGCACATAGGAAGTTACAGAAAGGCTAAAGTGAGTTCATTATGAAGGAAGTATTCATTCATCTCTAGAGATGGTCCCTAAAGGTCAGGGCTGAGGCAAATTGGCTCAGTAGTGAAGGGGAAACCTGCCTTTGTATGTGGTGGATCCATCATGTGAATGAAGACAGAACCTCAATTTCAGGGCTCTCTCTCAGCTTTTGACAGTGCTATCTGTTTAGGTTGCACCTCTAAAACCCGGCACTCTCTGATCTGGCAACACCCATCATCCGGCAGGACCATGGATGTTCCTGGACTAGAGACCCCGGGAGCCTAAGGGCAGGAGGGCCAGCTTGGCTGGGGCAACAGGACCGGCAACCCGACTGGGAGCAATGCAAGACCGGAGCCAGAGCCCGGAGGCAGCCTCCAGCAGCCTGTGGCAGTGCGGGGCCATGCTGGAGTCTTCCAGCAGCACGGGTCGGCATTGGGCTGGAGCCCTGTAGGAGCTCTGGAGCCCTGTGCCAGACCCTGGGAGTTCTAGGCTGAGGCCAGAGTCCTCCAGCAACATTTTGGAGCACAAGTCCCCTGGAGCACAAGGCCAGAGCACTGCAGCAGCCCCTGGGAGTGCTGGGCTGGCGTGGAGCCCTGCAGCAGCGCAGGGCCGGATCTGAACCCCTGCAGCAGCCCCCTGGAGTGCAGGGCCAGGACCCCATGGCTGCCCCCCAGATACACAGGGCTAGAGCGCAGTAGCAGGAGTCAGAGCCTCTGCTGACCAGGAAGCTGGCAGCAGCTGGGCAAGTAGCCCAGCCAGACTGAAAGTGGGATAAGGATGAGGCAAGGTGCCTGCTGAGACAGCCTGCCAGCAGCAGGTGATGGGCTTGGGAACTGGTGGCAAAAGACCTCCCCCGGTCTGGCAAATTCTCTCATTCAGGAGAGGACCAGTCACATCCCAATGGTGCCAGACCAAGGATGTCCAACCTGTACTCCCCCTCCCCGAAAGAATCTTTAGACTGAAAGAAAAGTTACTTACATCTGCTTAAAAATTAACTTACGTTTCTTAAAATAAGTAATGCATAGAAATATTTAGAAATTCATACTAATGGCTAGATATTAACTAAATTACACAGTTTTGCTGCCTAATTAGTTAAAATCGTGAATTATGAAATATTACTTTCAGAACAGTGGTTTCTCTTTGAGAGATAGGGCACGTCATCTTCTCCAGGCTCTGATACTTCCCATTCCCCCCCCCCTCCCCACACATACAGACACTTTTACCAGCAATCCTGCTATGACACCTCCTGTTTCTCTTTCTTCAAGCTTGTATTCCTAATTTGCAAGGAGATAGAATATGGCCTTCTTGGACAACCACTGTATGTCTGGCTGACCAGAGAATAAGGCTGTATCCTGATTGGCTGGAGGTTGTTTGCTATCTGCTTTGACATTTCCAGCTTTAAAGGCAGCTGGCTGGAGGGTTTCCCTCCCCATTTTTGTATTTCAGATAATGGCTCTGGGAGGAGCTGTAAGGTATAAGGTGGGCAGGACAATAGGGGGTACTCAAAGTAAAAAGCAACATCAAATAGAATCACTAATACCACCCACTACAACATTTTACAGGAAGATTCACTTTCAAATCCCCCCATCAATCATAAACCAGTGAGGCCCAAGCCAACCCTAACTTGTGAGCACCAACAATATCACAGTACAAAGAAGCATTACTACACTCCCAAACCTGTTTTCTACAGAGCACACTTGATTTTGCTTCTTATTCCATTTTTTAAATCTTACCAATTAATGTTTGGGTGTGGAGCATTGTAGATTATTTTTAATCTTGGTATTCTACAGCTATTGATTTTCATGTCACTGTTATATTATCTCAACCAATTCCAGAAAATTGATTAAGTATGACATAAATGCATGTGGACTATCTGTTTTCCAGTTATCCCACAACCAAATTACTTTAGATAATTACCAAAACAATCTCAACAGCTTTATACATTATGTTGTACAGTGTTTCTGAAAGTATTCTGCGGAATCACTTTCAGAAACACATTAACTGGCCGCCCCGGTTTGTTTATTTACCAGTGCTGTGGCCATGGAGCCTCGCGACTCCCATTGACTCTGTTTCGCGTTTTGCAGCCAAGCGGAGCAGCAGGAAGCAGTGGCCCGGCCCACACCACGTCCTGTGGCTCCCCTTGGCTGCAAAGGATGAAACGGAGCCAATGGGAGCCGTGAGGCTCCATGGCCACGGCACTGGTAAATAAACAAACCGGGGCAGCCAGTTAATGTGTTTGTCAAAGTGATTCCGCGGAACACTTTCAGAAACACTGCTCTACAACGTCCTATTTAGCTCAACTTATTTTTCTAAGAAATAAAATTTTTGCCCCTTTCAAAGCCTCTGTAATGTTTTTTAATCTAATTAAGTATGTGTTGGTTTCCAGGATTTCTTTGTCACCAACAAATGAGCAAGGCATGTTTACAAGCACATATCTTTACTGAATTTAATGCTGTTGATTTCAGACCAATTCTCCAATTTGTCAAGGTAATTCTGATTTTCACGTCTATCCTCTGAAGTGCTTGCAACCCCTCCCAACTTGTTATTGTCTACAAACTCTCCACTCCATTATTCATTAATTAAATCGCTGGATAGTATAGGTTGTACCTCCCTGGTCTGACATCCTTAGGATCTGATTGGGCCTGAACCAGGGAATTTGGTGGACCAGAGGAGATCAGTGCAGTAGTGGGGGAAGTTCTACTTTCCCCTGGCCCCACAGGGGTTCTGCTTCTCACTAGGCAGCTACACTACCACCCAGGACACAGTGCTGGGTGAAGAGAGCTCTACTTTCCCACCACGGCTTAGCTGCCACTCGGAGCTCCACTCCCCTGCCAGGACTCTGCTCTCCCCACAGTGTCTGGGACTCCACTGTCATCTGGTACTTCACTCTCCGGTGGCTTTGCTGCCACCCGGGGCTCTGTGCTCCTGCTGGTGGCCAGGGGCTCCTCTTTGTCAACAGCTGCTCTGTCACCTGGGACTCCGCTACTGCCCGCCAGCACCACACTCCCACCAGCAGCCCTGATGCTGCTCTGCAGTTCTGCGCTCCACCACGCAGTTCTGCTGCCACTTGAGGGGCTCTGTGCTCTTCTTAGCATTTCGTCTCCCCTCTCCCCCGCCCCAGCATGCCACTATGGCCGAGACATGCTCATGCCCTCCACCATGACAGGGAGTTACGTTCCCCCCACCCCCCAGGGACTGGTGGCTCTACATTCCTCCCGGCAGTCATTTGTGCATCCTTCTTATAGTAATTTCATTTGAAAAACATTTCCCTAGTTTGCTTATGAGACTGTGTCCTGTCTATTGCTTCCCTTGTCATCTACGAGGCCAATAATCCTGTCAAAAAGGAAATTAGGTTGATTTGACATGATTTTGTTCTTGACAAATCTATGTTGGCTATTATTTCTTAACCTGTTATCCTCTAGATGCCTATAAATTAAATTTTAAATAATTTGTTCCAATATCTTTTCAAATATTGAAGCTAGGCTGACTGGCCTATAATTCCTTAAGTCCTCTTTGTTCACCTAGTTGCAGGAAATTAGGGTGTATCAGATAATGGTGGGGGGAGGGGGAGCAGACAATAATTTAATGACCATAGATGCTGATATTCAGGAATGAACAGTGTGCAGTGGTGGAATATAAAAGATTTGCCAGTCTCAGTGGGTTGGACAGAGATGTGCTCTAAGCAGATCTAACTGAACACTGAATCAACCAAACAGTTGTGGGAGGAGATAATATCCTCTCTCTTCCCGAAGAAGTCAGTCCCTAAAGAAAAAAGGCCAGATTCTTAAAAGCAGGTCTTCCCCCTTATGCTCACAGTTATGTGCAGGTGCACTTTATGTCATTAAATGTAGCCAACATGCCAATTATTTGCTCTCACAAAACTACATATTTTAAAAGTGTTTATGGGATACTAACAATGGTCTTAAATATCATGTCCAGAAAGTATCTCTCTCAGATCTGAAATCTGGGGATTATATCAAGTTTTGAATTTTAGAGTCTCCATTCCATCTTGTTTTATCACCATAACTACAACAAACACTCTCCACTGTACGGAGGTTCTTTACAGTGCTACTTCTATTTTCTACTGCAGTACTGCGAGTTATGTGACTGCCTACAGCAATTATATCCACCAAACCAGTGTTTTTTGGACCCTCCTCCAACCCTAGGAAGAAACATCAGATGCCTTATTAAACAGCCTAATTAAATAATAATAAAATCTGTGTAGAAAAATAGAAATGGAAATAACTTCCCTGGATATTTTAAAACTTCCATATTTAGTCCAAGTTTCTATCAAAGTTAGTATAGCCAATATCTTCCTGGAATGCACCAGGAAGAGATCTGAGTCTGTTACCCAGCTCCTGACCCACTCCATGTAATCTACTACTTTATACCAATAGGCTGGAGTTTCTGATCATCGTGGTGGTAACCCTAAACAAGACGGTAATTTTTCTCTCCAAACCAGGCATAACTGGCTCAGCTTCTGTTTCCAGCACTCTGATGAGAGACTACTCATACATTCTGCTGTTGCCAGGTAGCATGGACCAGCACCTGAAAAATATGCTCACCAAGCAACCCCCTGACTGGGCTAGGGAAAGTGTGTCAGGGAAATGAGTAACATTCTTAGGAGACCTGAGTCACACATTCAAACCTGAAAATTACCGGCTGAGACCAGGAGAGGGCAACAAGGACATATAATGTTGATGAAGGTTAGGGAAGACTAAGTTACGGAATGGTATGATGGTTTTCCTCTTTTTACTCCAAAGTCAATATTTATTTACCCACCTTATTTGATTCTGATGAGAGAGACTAGTAGAGACTAGTAATATATTTGTGACAGATCTAAATTCTCTCAGAAACATATGTGCACGGAAGGAAAGCTTCCAGATAAAACTTGCAATCGTAAACCACTCTCCACCCCCACCCCCATTCAGATTTTTCTGTGGACAGTTTGCTCTTGAGCAGGAGGGAAGCACGTGTTTAATGGGACAGGCTCCCATTATTCCACTGAAATTTACATTAAGTAAAAACTAATAATCATTTCAAGGTGGGACAAGGGTTGCAAAGAACTTCTGTTTTTAGGAATTGGTTTCATAACACTGCTGCACATATAAACACTCTCTCTTTTTTCCTGATCTAAGCTTTTATAAATAGCATGTTTACTCCAATTGGGGTTCTCTGAGAGTATTTACCTTTGGGTGAACTCCAGGAGAATAAAAACAATCCACCCATTAACAAAATGGGTACACTATTTGTTAGCCCCCCCGCTCAGAAAATAAGCTCAGTGCTGTTTATGTTTCTTCTAGGACCACTGTAGACATAAACAACAATAAACTGTTCTACTAGATTCAGGCATGTAATTTTCTTTGTTTTCCTTTAAGAGGAACCTCCCTTTAGAAAGACAGGGTAACTTTTAATTTTAAAGACCTTATGATACAAAATAAAGCGAGGTTACTTTGGTTAAAGCAAAAATAACCTATTCCAAATGCAACTGAATGAGTACATCATTATCTTCAGGTGTAAATGTGCACAGTTTGAAACTCAAGACTGACATTTCCCTTTCAGGCGCTTTTTATAGTTGGAATGGAAATATGTTCGGTACATAATCAGGCAAAAACCTGAGTACTGAACTTTTTATTATTACCGTTCCTTCCCCCATAGTCTGGTTGGCATTTATTGGATTCTGTTTTGTCTCAAATGTATTAGTTTAACATTTTATATACATAACATTTGAAGCCCTTCTGAGGAATTCAGAATAACTTCTGTATCCATAGGGGCAAACACATACATATTACTCACATATCTAATAGTCTGGTGGTTTACCATAGCAAGAAATTGCCCACTGTATATTATGGTTTAACCTCAGTGATGAGAGTTTATTCTTGAGCTCAAATGAGCTTAGCTTGCTTTTGCCCAAGGAAATTATTGCTTCACATTTATGGGATTATTTTGTTCACTGCTGGGATATGTTGCCATGTATGAAATATGTAAAATATTTTTATTGTATAGTAAAATAATGCTCTCATATCATAAGAACAGTGACTCATTCATTTTCAGCCTCTCTGGTTTTTGAATTAAGTCATTCATCTTGCAAGAGCTCAACACTAGCCTCTGTTAGCCAGTACCTAAGAATGAGCAACAGGGAATGGATCACGTGATGGTTACCTGTTCTGTTCATTCTCTCTGGGGCATCTGACACTGGCCACTGTCGGAAGACAGGATTCTGGGCTAGATGGACCTTTGGTCTGACCCAGTATGGCCGTTCTTAGTAATTTAATAAATCAGTTTACATATTTACAATTTGTATAGGGGCACTCTATTTATTACTTTAAATAAATTTAATTAATTACATTATTACTTACTATTTATATAGGGTCAGGAGCTCTAGAGATAAGAATGGAGGCTAATCCCAGTTTGGAATATTTTTAGAGCATAAATAGAACAAAAGTAACCCAAAGATGGTATCTGAGAAGTAACAATCAACTAACTGATGGTTCAAGGGATAAGAGATATGTGTCTTATTAGTCTCATGTTTGTTTGTATGTTTTTGAAGTAATATGTCTTAATGGGGAATTTAAAGGAGGAGAAAATGGAGGTCAGTTTGAGTCAGGAAGGAGGTTCCAGATGTAAGGGATTGGATGGAAGAATATGAAGAGGACATGAAGGCCTAGTCTACACTAGCCTGCCCCCCGTTGATCTGAGATACGCAACTTCAATTACATGAAGACCTTACCACGGGGTCTTCCAAGCAGTAAGGTTAGCAGGGGCTGCTCTCCTGTCGACTCTGCCTACTCTTCTCATCCTGCTGGAGTATAAGAGTCAACAGGAGAGCACTCGGAGGTCGATTTATCATGTCTAAGTAGATGCAATAAATCAACTGCTGGGGGATCAATTGCTGCAGAGTCGATCCATCATGTAGTGCAGACAAACCCAAAGAGTGGGTTAAACTAGCTACTCTGGATACTCCATGCAGATATAACACAGACAGATCTGTTAGTTTCTCCTCTGTAATTTAAGCATGTCCAGAAAGTCATAATTGGAGAGAGACAAACAAATACACAGTGTCCTTCCTATGCCCAGTTATCATCAGGCTTCTCTTGAACAAGCAGAGACTTCTGGCAACTGTGCTTTTGTTTTGCAACGTGGATCTTGACTTTACAGGGTAGGAGCCTGATTTTTAGCAACAGCATATAGGGCTAGATAATAAATCTGTGTTCAGAACATAAACTTCTTGTGGTTAAGAAAATTAAATCTTTTCAACCTTTTAACGGGGTCGTGACTCACTACCTTGGCACCCCTTGCTGATCACTCAGGGAATCAGCTCTTCAGCATGGGAGCGCCTTCTATTGGCTGGTGTTTGCCCTCAGTTACCTGTCTCCCACACTCTGGGGTCCTCCCTCCCAGGGAACCCCAATCCCTTAAACCTACCCTGCCTCAGTGACCCCACTGCCAGTTATCATCTAGTACCTGCTTCATTGCAATTTGAAATGGCCACTAATCATTGGCAAGGATGTGGACCTGCTGCCTTCTTCTACCCTGGCTGGCTCTCCATAGCCCTACTGTCCTCAAGCCTTGAGAGCAAGGCCTCAGCTTAGGCGTTTACCTGGCCAGAACTCCCCAGCTCTGCCCGCCCTTCCCCAGCACTACTCTGTCTCAGGAAGCTTATGTAGATTCCCTGGCAGCGAGATCCCTCCTGCTCCACAGCTGGAATACGAGTGCCTTCTCCTCCACTCCAGGAGCCCCTATTTATACTACCACAGCTGGGCCTTAATTGTCTGCTACCTGCCACAGCTGTGGGCTCCACAATCTCAGCCTTCTCCCAGAGGTGGGTTTAATCCTTGTTAGGTCAGTGCAGGGCAGCCGCCCCCTCACAAACCTACATAGGATTCATTCTGATCGGTGGTTAGAAACAAATCATACAAGAGATGAAATGCCTAATCATTTCCTTCCCCTCGTCTCCATGACCATACCAGTTTGTTTGTGACCCTGTCAGAAGATGGGGTTATTTTGGGTTTATGTTTGGATTTGAGAGCCCCCAGGAAAACTCAGATGCTATAGGAAGTGGTGTTCAGGTATCAGGAACTGGCACTCTTCCCATGGAGGCACCCGGGCACTGCATTGCCTCAAATCACAAAAGCAAAATAAAATACATGTGCCCTCCTCACACTTCTGTGCATCATTCAAAGCTTAGTTTAACTGCACAGAGCTCCAGATGGATGTATGCAGGGCAGTTGCTCTGGTGCAGTGTTTCTCAACCAATGGTATGAGTACCCTTAGAGGTACTTGGAGAAGTCTGGGGAGTACATCAACACAAGTGAAATTTGGAGAAAACTGAATTTTTGTTTTAAGTTTTACAGCACTTTATTATTTTTGTACTTTTTACATCCAAACATTTCATTGCTCTCCCAGCTACGATTAAGTTGTTTAAACAAATGTGTTGCAATGGTAGAAAAAATTTTTGTGTATCTGAAAACCGTAGGTACTGGGAGTGCTTCTAATTTTTTTTTCTTTTTTTTTTTAAAGGGGTACTTTATAAAAAAAGGTTGAGAAACACTGCTCTAATGCCCCAGACAGTGATCTTGTTTACCCTAACCCGCTCCCCCATCGATCTACCCTATGCAACATCAGCGATATAAATAGCATAGCTGAAGTCAACATATTTACCACAGTGTCTTCCGCATGGTAAGGTCGGGGGGGGGGTAAGGTCCCATTGACTCTTCTCATCCTGGTAGAGTACTGGAATTGATGGGATAATTCTTGAAGATCAATTTATTGCATCTAAGCAGGTGCAATAAATCAACCACCATTGGATTGATCACTGCAGCATCAATCCACTGCATAGTGGAGAGAAGACCAATGAAGTGCATATTCCAAAGTAACAACAGCACCTGCACTTCACTGTTAAGCCAATGGTCATAGCACAGAAGTAAGGGCTTTTTCAATAAGGCCCCTATTTAATGAGTGCCTGAGGCGAGTTAGTGCTCCATCTACTTTTTAAATCTACCATCACCCCTGTCCATAGCTGATACCCCTATGTAGCCAGACATGAACCCCATCTTGTTTTTCCCCCCCCAGAGAGCAAGAGAAAGGCAGTCAGCCTTTGATGCCCTGGGAATGCAGGTGTGCTGCCTGTCCCTGACTCTACCATAAACAGAAACCAGACAGTAAATGGGCTAGCTGATAACCGGAGGGGCCCCCCCCCCCTGCTGCCCTGATGGCTAGGCACCAGTAATTGACACGCCTGCACTGTCCCAGGAGAGGAATCTTCGCCCATCCCATATTAGAAGTGCCCATTGTCTGCACTGTCCCAGGTGTGAATTATGCGTTGCACCTTTCGTGGGAAACTTGGCATTCAAAGCCATTTTCCTAATTGGCCACTTGAGACCAGGAAGAAGCCTACGTGACTCAAGGGGTATAAAGAGGGGTTCAGTAGCCCACCCCATTTGAGATCCAATCTACACCTGCTGGCAGGTATTGGACACCTCCCGGGGTTTGTGGGACGCCCAACCTCGCCCTACTTCTTCCCAAGGGATTGAGAGAAAGACGCTGGCCACGCCAAGTCTGGAACGCAGGGGTGAGAATTATACCTGCAATGTGTTTCTTATGTGTACACTTTAATTTAGTTACTCTATTATAAGTTTCTCTAATCAACATTGTTTCACTTCTATTGTAAACAAGTAAAATAAGATTGTGCCCTCATTCACTTTATAAGTAAATATATGATTGACCAAGTTTTCTTTCTTCTTTCTTTTTTCTCCTACAAATAAGCAAGTGTGTTTGAGTTTCTGACTTGAACCCGTGCTGCTGTACCCGAACCGAACACAAACAAAAGAACTCCAGCTGGTCATAAGGACAGATATGAGGAGAGCTTGAGCGTTGGATCGTGTCGCTTCCAGGGGACAGATCCGTTGGGGCACCTCTCAGCCTCCCCAGGCTGCCCACTGCGACGGGACTTTGTGTCCTAGCAGTCAAAGTCTGAGGTGTAAAGCTCTCCCTGTTAAACTCTGGGGCGTCTGTCAGCCTGTTGGCTGCCCACTGCAAAGGATCCCGATCCTAGCAGTAAAGACACGGACGTTAAACTCTTTGGGGCACCCGTCAACCTCCTCCAGGTTGCCCACTGCTAAGGGACCCCACTCCTAGCAGTTAAAGTCTCGGGTGTATAGCTCACACACACCACTCACTGCCCTGACCACCGGCTGACACCCTACTATGGTGTTAGAGAGCATTGTGCTGCTGCGGGTGATGTTTTTTAGATTCAGCACTTTTCATAAGAGATGGGATGTTACATTATAATTGGAAATAAGGCACCATTTTTAAAGTCAGGGTAACTGTCCATTGGAGAAGTTTACCTCGGGATGTGCTACATTTGCCATAATTTGGAATCTTTAAATCAAGACTGAAACTGTTCAAAGAGAGATGTTTTAGCTCAATGAATAATTATAGCTTGATGCTGAAACTCCTGGATGGAATTCTATATTATATGTATTATACAGAAGTTCAAAGCAGATGATCCTTATGGTCTCTTTTGTGGCTAAACCCGCCCCCACAATGAATCCAAGTTTCAGCAGGTGTAATCTCCCTCTGAGAGTCTATCTAGAACTCTCCCCAGCAATGTCAGTGAAAAAGTATCCCATTTAAAAAAGTATTCCTGTCTAAAACTTTTCTGTAGTGTTGCTTATAAATAGCTGCCATGTTCCACCAGATAAATGTTTGCCTCTCACTTGTTAGTGAAATATATAATATATGGTACAATGAAAGGTGTGATATAAAAGTAAGTTGTTATTGTTTTAGACTCTGTAGAATGCTTAATTAGCTGTGTGGTGACAAATAGGCAGAGAAGAAAGTGGTGTGTGAGAGAGGGTATGTCTACACAGCAAAGTTATTTCGAAATAACAGCAGTTATTTCGAAATAACTAACCTAGCGTCTACACAGCCATTCCGTTATTTCAAAATTAAATCGAAATAGCAGAGGGCTTATTTCGAAATTGGTAAACCTCATTCCACGAGGAATAATGCCAATTTCGAAATTGCTATTTCAAAATAAGTGCTGTGTAGACACTTATGTCAAAATAGGGGGCCTCCAGCCTTCCCAGAGTGCCCTGGTGCCCACTCTGGCCTCAACCAAGAACACTCCTCTCCCTCCCCACCTCCCCGGAGCCCTTAAAGGGGTAGATTCTGGCCACAGTGCCTGTGCCAGCTCCAAGCCTGCCAGCCCAGAGCCAGCAGTCACTGCCCCGACCCAGTGGCCCCAAAACATGAGCCAGCAAGCCACTGGCAGCCAGCCCTCCACCGCTCCCCAGGAGCTGTCTGCCAGCTCCCAGGAGCCTGCCAGGGCCAGGAGAAGGCAGGCACCTTCCTGGTCCAGGGTGGAGATCATGGACCTTATTCAGGTTTGGGAGGGATGCCCCCAACGTCCATGATCTCCGCACTAGACGGAGGAATGCGGCCGTCTATGGCAGGATAGCTGCCAGCCTGGCCACCAAAGGCCACATGCGAACTCAGGAGCAGGTCTGCATGAAAATCAAGTTGGTCCAGCGAGACCCCCAACCCTGAGCCCTGAGCTTCCCTTCCCTTTGCTTCCCCCTTCCAGCTCCCTCCTCCCGGATTTCCCCCTCCCCTCTGCCACCCTCTCTCTTCCCCTCTCTGCCTCCTTTCCCCAGTCTCACCAGAGTTGCATTCTCCCCCCCCCCCCCAGTTTTGTTAAATAAAGAGAGTTTGTGTTCATGGAAATACATGTATTTTATCTGATATCAGGAAGGGGGGTTGGGGAGGGGTAAGTGGAAGGACGTGAGGGAGGAATGAGGCACAAGCCCCCAGTGGGGCAGACCAGGGAGGCTCTTAGTGCTCCTCAGGGTGGAAGCTCTCCCGCAGGGCCTCCTGGATACTGACAGCCCCCCGATGGGCTTCCCAGATGGCAGCCTGCAGAAAGTGCAGCCAGGCTCACAGCAATGTGTCCAAGAGAAGCACCAGACTGCCCTGGGGCAGCTCTGGCTCCATGTTGCAGAGTGCTGTGGTGTCCCGAGTGAGGGCAACCAGAGCACGCAGAGACAAAATGCTTGCTGTCCCTCATCGAGGTAGGCAAGCAAGCAGTGAAACCTGAGAACTGGCTGTCCGGGGTGGTCCCTTTAAGCCACAGGCCTCAGATACACAAAGTAACTCCTGACCTGATGCCCTGCCGGACCTGGTTCCGGCCGGCCTGAAATGCGATTCAGAGTCCACTCAGTGTGGACACGCTATTTCGAAATAGCAAAATGCTATTTCGAAATGAATTTTGTGTGTAGACGCGTTATTTCGAAATAACGCTGTAGTGTAGACATACCCAGAAAGAAAGAGAAAATATGACTATGATGATTCCTCCCGTTCCTCCCAGAGGGCAGACACTTTCAATAATGCTCGACTTTTATCTCCAAACATGAGGAAATAGAAATTTTATAGTAATAATTCCCAGCCAAAACATTCCACTTTTAGTACAGATTTAAAATGCAAATCTACAGCTATAATACAAAGTAGGAAAGCAGCAGTACTTCAGGGCTTTTCTATTCCTTTAAAAATAAATCTTAGGTCAACTAGAACCAGATTAAAAATTCCACTGAAGTAATTATCAGATACAGGAACAAACTGACCCCGGTGCAACACAGGTGACTTTCCTGGGGATTATACTAGGAATGAATTTGATCCAAAAATTTTAATGAGATATTTAGTATAAACAGGTTGAATGAGACCCTGTCCTATGTGAGAAACTCCTGTTTAAAGAATTTTGCCCTTTTCTCCAGGAGTCAGGACTTGACTCCTGAAATTTGTGTGTGTCAAAGTTTGTGAAGGTTTTCTGTTTCTCCAAAATGTTCTTTCCTCCCTGATATCCATGTCAGTATGCCTCCTGTAGGACAGCTACAGACCACCATCCCTGACTCACTCTAGTCAGGGGCACAGCAGGGCAGCAAGATAATGTTAACATGCCAAGGATTAACTTTCTGAACTCACTGATTCTTTTAGTGCTTCAGAGGAACTATGCCATTGACAGCATCCATTGCCCCAGACTCATGTGTGAATCCTGATTCCCATGGAGCCGTCAGAAGGGCAAAGAGTAGACTGATGCCAAGGGTGGGCACATTCTTCTAGATCATAGCAGTGGAAAAGAAAACTGGCACGTTGTGATTGATGAAATAGAATTCTCAGGTAGCTCTTCTGAATGAAAAAGCTTTAAAAAAAATCAAATATTTTATTGGAGATGGACCCCAGCTACAAACTTTGGATCTGACCAAAGTTTTGCCAACAAAAATGCTAGTGTAGACAAAGCCTAAATGTCCCCAAAGTTTTAGGGACGTGTGTGTCTGTGTATTTGATTAAGTTTTGGGTTTTGGTTCAGGCCCATCTATTAACAACTATACTTTGGAATGTCTGTATTATTATACACATCGATATACAGAGGGATCTTTTTCTAAATGTACAGGTATAAAGACAGAAAATATTATGGTGAAAAACAGAGCAAAGAGAAAACCCCAGGAGATATTCTACTTGAGTCAGAATTGTAGCATGTCTGCTTTGTTAAATAATACACAATAGCTGCATGAAAGGCCTTGCATGGCTCTAAAAGACTTAAAATGTTACATTTATTTTAAGAGTTTCTGTAATAGCAAACATATTATGCAGCTAAACAAATAATTGTGTATTCATTGTCTTTTAGATAGATTTAAAATCAAATGCAATAATACTGACCTACTTATCCCATGACAACTTTCATGCTTATGTCCAGAAGATTGTATTTCAATCCATATCAGAGATTTGTTCAAGTATCTAGTTATCTGTATTTACTGCAAAAAGAAAGAATTCAATGATAGTTTTTATATCTGTTAATGAAAATCCTAGTAGATTTTTCTCCTGCTGTCTCTAATTGGAAGGATAAATGCATGTTGACTGGACACATGCTTTTGATGCCTCTTACAAAGCATGACTTTCAATGTACTTGAGTTATTTTGAATTTTTTAATTCAATCACTTGCTCATTTATGTGGGCAACTGGGAGAGATAAAGTGAAATCTGACAGTTACCCATAGTTGAAGACAAAAATCTGGCTGGAGATACATTTGAAATGTGTTGCTATATAAAACAAAACCAAATAGTAAAAAAGTGTATGTTTGATCATAAACATTGGTGATACCTTGAGGTTTAAGATGATCTCTTTCACAAGTTTTATTTTTCATGGGTCCTTGGTGACCATGGAATCTGATCCTTGAGCCACAGGCTCATTGGCAGACATAGCAGGTGGTGCTGGAAGAAGGGGTTAAGCCATGATTGCTGCATGACAGTTGTCTTTCCTTTCTTTTCTGGCATTTTTCTGCAAGCAAGGCAAGGCAAGTATCCACTCTGATAAATCTTTGCCAGTTATCCCTATCTCTCAGGGTGCATCTATACAGCAGGCTTAACTCGAAATAAGCTACGCAAATTGAGCTACGTCAATTGCGTATATTATTTTGAAATAGCTTATTTCAAAATAGGGAGTGTCTACACAGCACTTATTTCGAAACAGAGCACTCTTCTTCTGACTTCCCTTATTCCTTGTACAATTAGGGTTACAGGAGTTGGAGTAAGAAGTTCTCCAGCTTGATAGTATTTTGACACTATTTTGAAATAACTGCCTGCTGTGTAGACATGGACTAAGTTATTTCGGAATAGTGTTGCAGTGTAGACGTACTCTGACTGTGTGGTGTCATACTGTATTTCTTGACGCTTGTCTTGAGGGTGTCTTTAAAGTGTTTCTTTTGGACTCCCCATTTCCATTCTCCTTTGGTGGATTGGACATAAGCGCATGTAAGGCATGGGTAAGCATTTGGGTAAGCATATGTTAGACACCTCAGCTGATGTTGGACAATTGGGGCCTCAGCTGGTGTTGGATAATTGGGGCCTCAAAACTGAAGATATTGGCTTCTGTGAAAGCACTGACATTAGTGCGATGATCCTCCCACTTTATGTTGAGGATCTTCCAAAGAAAGTGTTGGGGCTGGCGTCCTAGGTTTTTCAGGTATTTTGGATAGGTCACCCAAGTCTCAGAGTTGTAGAGGAGAGCTGCAATTAGCACCGCTTTACAAACTAAAAGTCTAATGTGTATTCTGATGTTGTGATTGTTGAACACCTGGCGAGACTGTCTGCCAAAGGCAAGGCTGGCTCAGTGGAGTCTGTGCTGAATCTCAACATCTATATCTGTCCTCTGTGAAAGGTGGTTGCCAAGGTAGGCCAAATACTCTACACTGTCCAGTTTTTCTTTGTCAATGTAAATCTTCCTTGCTGGGACTGATGATTGATCGGGGACTGGCTGGTGGAAAACTTTTGTTTTTCCAATGTTCAGAGTTAGCCTGAGGCTTTTGTGAGCTTCAGAGAAGCAATTAAGGGCTGTTTGTAGTTCCTCCCTTCAGTGTGCAACTACAGCATAATCTTCTGTTTAGTGGAGATCAGTTATTGTTGCCAACATTACTTTAGTTCGTTACTTTAGATGAGAAAGGTTGAAGAGGCTGCCATCAGTCTGTTAGTGGATGCTAAAGCCCTGTCGCAGATGGTCTTGGGTTAATGTTTTTATAGCTGCTAAGAAAATGGAGAGAAGGGTGGATACCATATACTGACTTTTTTACACCATTTCGGATGGCAAGAACTCAGAGGTAGAGCCACCAATCATGGAGGAATCTTACAATGGTAATAAATTTGTTTCAGCAGCCAAACTTTGACATAATTTTCCACAGAGCCTCACGGTTGACAGAGTTGAAGGTGTTGGCCAGATTGATAAAGGCCATATACAGTTCCCGGTGTTGTTCTTGACATTTTCCCCAGATCTTTTTAGCTGTGAAAATCATGTTGGTGTTGGTCTGAAGCCACACTGGGTCTCTGAAAGTACCTTGTGTTGGTCTGAAACTACACTGGGTCTCTGGAAGTACCTTGTGTTGGTCTGAAGCCACACTGGGTCTCTGGAAGTACTTCCTCTGGAAGAGGAAGCAGGCAATTCAGTAAGATTCTAGGAAGAATCTTCCCAACAATGGAGAGAAGAGCAATACCTCAATAGTTGCCACAGTCAGCCTGGCTCCCTTTTTGAAAATGGTGATTTTAGCATTACATAAGTCAGCAGGGATGTCTCTGGTGCACCAAATAAAGCTTGTTAGTCAGTGGTTCTCTCTCTCCCCACTCCACACATACATTCAGTACTTCAGATGGCATTGCCAACAGGACCTAATACTTTATTTGTTCTTCATTTGTTTAATTGCTTTGCAGATCTCCTCAGGTATCAGTGGATTGGCAAAGATTTCCCAGACTGGGTGCTGATGGTGTTGTTAGTCACTGTTGTTTCTCAATTTAGAAGCTTTTGGTAGTGTTCTTTCCAGTGCTCTTTGATGGATTCGTTATCTTTAAGAGTACTACTACCTTCAGATCTCAAAGATGTGAGACCACATGAGCTTGATCCATTCAGGGTCTTTGTCTCACAAAAAAAGCTCCTCATATCATATCTGTCAGTGAATGTTTGGGTTTGTTTTGCAATGTCCTCCCACCATTTGTTTTTGATTTCTCAGATCCTCCCTTGAACTTCAGGTTTGAGTTAATGAAAAGAGCTTATCATTAGTGATGGAAACCAAAAGTATCCATTGCCACTCACTGGCTACGTCTAGACTGGCATGATTTTGCGCAAATACTTTTAACGGAAAAGTTTTTCCGTTACAAGTATTTGCGCAAAAGCGCGTCTAGATTGGCACGGAGTTATCGTTATAACGATGCGCTTTTGCGCAAAAGTGCGTCTACATTGGCGGTGCGCTTTTGCGCAAAAGCAGAAGCCCGGAACCATTTTGAAGAGGGCAAAAGGGCACTAGCCCTTTCCGGGGGGCGGGGCTGGAGCTCCATTCAGACATGTGCTTAAAGGGGTCTCGCCGGACAGCCGTTTGTCTCCTGCTCCGTGCGTTAGGACCTCTGGCAGGGACTGACAGCCATAGCAGGTTTGGTGGTTGCCCTCTGCCTTTTGGACACCACCCTTTTGCCCGCTAGTGCTTTTTCCTGGTTTTGGTTTCTTGTGCCTTGCTTTGTCTGCCATGGAACCAGGGGTGGCCATGTGCCTGCTCTGGCCCCTGTCGGCCATTTTCGAGTGCCTGCAGCTGGTGCTCCAGGCTGGTGCCCTCCTGTTCCAGGACCAGGAGGCGCAGATCGCCTGGGACTCCCTCACCATGGAGGCCATGGAGTCCCTGTGGCATCCCCACCCCACTGTGGAGAGGCCACTCTGGAGACTGGACACCAGTACAGACTGGTGGGATCGGCTGGTCCTTGGGCAATGGGACGACCAGCAATGGCTCCGGAATTTCCGCATGCGAAAGCGGACATTCCTGGAGCTGTGTGCCTGGCTCACCCCCACCCGGCTGCGTGCGCCCATCCCCGTGAAGAAGAGGGTCGCCATCGCGCTATGGAAGCTGGCCACCCCGGACAGCTACCAATCGGCGGCACACTAATTCGGGGTGGGAAGATCCACCGTCGGTGTGATCATCATGGAGGTAAGTCCCAGGGGCAGTGGGGAGTAGGGAGGGTGCTGCACTCCATGCCCAGGGGCAGCCAAGACTCCAGGCTGGGTCACCCAGGGGTTTGGGCCGTCCCTCCCTTGCACAGGCCTGCTGGTGGTGGGGGGGGCCGTGGGGCGAGGGGGCCCTGGTGTGTGTGTGCGTGTGTGTGTGTGCGCGTGCGTGAGGACAGAGGGAATCACGGGGGGGGCCCAAGGGAGCACACACTCACCCCTGCCTTATGTGATGTGTTCCCTTGTGTTTCTCTGCACCCTTCTGCAGGTCGTCCATGCCATAAGAACAAAAGAACATAAGAATGGCCGTACTGGGTCAGACCAAAGGTCCATCTAGCCCAGTATCCTGTCTGCCGACAGTGGCCAGCACCAGGTGCCCCAGAGAGGGTGGACCGAAGACAATGATCAAGCGATTTGTCTCCTGCCATCCCTCTCCAGCCTCTGACAAACAGAGGCCAAGGACACCATTTTATCCCCTGGCTAATAGCCTTTTATGGACCTAACCTCCATGAAATTATCTAGCTTCTCTTTAAACTCTATTATAGTCCTAGCCTTCACAGCCTCCTCTGGCAAGGAGTTCCACAGGCTGACTATACGCTGTGTGAAGAAGAACTTTCTTTTATTAGTTTTAAACCTGCTACCCATTAATTTCATTTGGTGTCCTCTAGTTCTTCTATTTAGGGAACTAATAAATAACTTCTCTTTATCGGCCCTCTCCACACCACTCATGATTTTATATGCCTCTATCATATCCCCCCTCAGTCTCCTCTTTTCTAAACTGAAAAGTTCCAGTCGCTTTAACCTCTCCTCATATGGGACCCGTTCCAAACCCCTAATCATTTTAGTTGCCCTTTTCTGAACCCTTTCCAAGGCCAAAATATCTTTTTTGAGGTGAGGAGACCACATCTGTACACAGTATTCGAGATGTGGGCGTACCATAGTTTTATACAGGGGCAGTAAGATATTCTGGGTCTTATTTTCTATTCCTTTCTTAATAATTCCTAGCATCCTATTTGCCTTTTTGACCGCCGCTGCACACTGCGTGGAAGTTTTCAGAGAACTGTCCACGATAACTCCAAGATCTCTTTCCTGATTTGTCGTAGCCAAATTAGCCCCCATCATACTGTACGTATAGTTGGGGTTATTTTTCCCGATGTGCATTACTTTACACTTATCCACATTAAATTTCATTTGCCATTTTGTTGCCCCATCACTCAGTTGGGTGAGATCTTCTTGGAGTCCCTCACAGTCTGCTTCTGTCTTGACTATCCTAAACAGTTTGGTATCATCTGCAAACTTTACCACCTCACTGCTTACCGCTTTCTCCAGATCATTTATGAATAAGTTGAACAGGATTGGTCCTAGGACTGACCCTTGGGGGACACCACTAGTTACCCCTATCCATTCTGAAAATTTACCATTTATTCCTACCCTTTGTTTCCTGTCTTTTAACCAGTTCTCAATCCAAGAAAGGACCTTCCCTCTTATCCCATGGCAATATATGTATCAATGATGTCCTGCTACCGAGAGTGATCCGCCTGCGCAACGTGGATGCTACGCTGGCCGGCTTCGCTGCCCTCGGGTTCCCCAACTGCGGGGGAGCCCTGGATGCTACCCACATCCCCGTCCGGGCCCCGGAGCATCGAGCAGCCCATTTCACGAACAGGAAGGGGTACTGCTCTATTGTTCTCCAGGCCCTCGTGGACCACCGGGGCCGCTTCTTGGTTGTGTATGTGGGCTGGTCCGGCAGGGCACACGACGCCCGCATCCTCCGCAACTCTGGACTATTTTGCAGGCTGGATGCGGGCACCTACTTCCCCCAGCGGGAGTTGACTGTCGGGGATGTGCCTATGCCCATCTGCGTTGTCGGGGACGCGGCCTACCCCTTGCTGCCCTGGCTAATGTGACCCTACACGGGGCGGCCAGACCAGAACCGGGCCCGGTTCAATGACCGCCTCAACCGGGCCCGAAATCAGGTGGAGTTCGCCTTCGGCCGCTTAAAAGCCCGCTTCCATTGTTTGCTCACCCGTCTCGAGATGGGTGAGCGGAATGCAACGGAGGTACTGGCCGCGTGCTGCGTGCTCCACAACATTGTGGAGCGGAGTGGGGAGGCCTTCCTCCCTGCATGGATGGCAGCCGAGGCACAGACGTTTGAACAGCCCCACACAGCTGCCATCCGCCAGGCACTCCAGGATGGGGTGCGCATCAGAGAGACCCTGACAGACATGTTCGCACAAGCCCCATAGTAGGGTCGCCTCGGTCTCCCCATACGACTCCCTCCCATCCCCTCCCTTTCCCCCTCCCCTCCCCTTACCTCCCCCCATTGTAAAGCGTCAGTTCCAAGCACATCGGCCGTCATCGTGAATGTTCGTCGGGTGCGTTGGACGTAGCTAGGGTTTTTCTTTTTAGTTTAGGCTAGGGTTTAGGCCACCATCGGCTGTCCGAGCTGTCCCGAAGAACAGGAAGAGGATTCGTGGTTCGTGCGGAAGGCTCGAGTCAGCATACCCGATTCCAGTCGTCTTCGAGGGATCTCCTGGCTGTTCCTCTCCCGAGGCCCGGAAGGACCAAAGGATTGAGGTTGCCAGCTTCGCCGTCGTCTTCCATCGAGGGATCTCCTGGCTGTTCCTCTCCCGAGGCCCGGAAGGACCAAAGGATTGAGGTTGCCAGCTTCGCCGTCGTCTTCCATCGAGGGATCTCCTGGCTGTTCCTCTCCTGAGGCCCGGAAGGACCAAAGGATTGAGGTTGCCAGCAACACTACAATCGTCCCCTGCGTCTAGACTATGTACATATTCTTTTGTGTGCGTCTTTTAACCTTTCTTGCTTGTTTGTTATCTATGTTAATATAGTTGTGGTTTAAATTTTACTTAAAAGTGTCAGTATTTATTTATGCGTCACAAACCTATGACCACTTAAAGGAACGACAGGTGATAGATACAGAATTTGGTGTCCGCATTTTGTAATCCTCTTAAATTTAGTTGGCTAATTGGCATCTCAAATCATTTATTACAGTTACCTCGAGTAACACAATAACCAACACAGTTTTGTTTTCAACTGAAAAATGTCTGTTTTTATTTACAAGGGGGAGCGGGAGGGGGAGGAGACCTTCAACTGAGAGGGGGAGGAGACCTTCAACTGGGAGGGGGAGGAGCTACTCCTGGGAGGGGTGGCCCCTGCGAGTGCTCCTGCAGGGGCGGACCTGGACATGCAGGGCGGGGCAGGCCACATCGGGGCAGGCTGCACGGGGAGGTGGGCAGGAGGGGCTATTGCAGGGGTGGCAGGAGGAGGCATTGCAGGGGCGGCAGGAGGGGCTATTGCAGGGGCGGCAGGAGGGGGCATTGCAGGGCGGCAGGAGGGGGCATTGCAGGAGGGGGCATGGGCAGTACTAGGGGAGGGATGGCAGGGGCATGGGGTAAGGCCATGCCATAGTGAATGGCATGGGCTATGTGGGCAGTGAGGGTGGCGATGGAGTCAGCCATCTGCGTGCACTGGGCCTGGAAGGTGGCCCAGGCCTCCTGGTGCCACTGCAGGTCCCCCTCGACATGTTGGCGAATCGATGCCTCGATGCGCTTGACGACCTGCACATGGCGCTGAAGGAGCTGGTCCCGGTGGCGGAGCCTGTGCCTGCATGGTTGGGCAGCTGGGGGTGCCACTGCTGCCGGACTGGAGGGTCCCCGGCTTGTGCTTGGTCCCGCTGCAGGGAAGAGAAGAAAGGATGGGTCAGTCAGGCAGGCCGGCCACTGTCCCCACACCTCATGCCTTCCACCCCTGAGCCCAGGCGACACCACAGTAGTGTGGCTTGGGCCCACTCGGTTCCCCCCCTGCCTCCCGTGTTGTATGTTTGCAAGGAGGACCGCCCCTGGAGTAGGTCCTCCTCCATGTATTGTAACCACCGGTCTGTGTCCTGGCCCTGTGAAGGGCGGGAGGGTGCTTGTGTTGCCTTAACCTGTGGAACTCCCTGCCGGTGGAGGCTGTGAGGCTTTGGGCTAATCACTGGTGTTTGACAGGGAGCAAGATGCATCCCCACACAGTGCCTGGGAGCACATCTGGCAGAGGTGGTCTGGGCTCTCAGATCCCCATCGCGTGGGATATCTCCTGGATAGAACCAGGAGAGTGACTGGGGGGGGGGGTGTCCCATTCTTGCAGCAAAACTCAGGCAGCCCTAGGGGCGGCCCGATTCGCTTCCCCCCCTTCTCCCTCCCACTATCCCTCACACACATAGCCCAGGGACATGTGTGGCCGCAGTGGGGACTTCCCTCGGGGAGCCAAGGCACTGGGAGAAGGCGAGGGGCTCAGTGGGGGCCATGTTCACAGGGCTGTGATGCTGTGGTTTACCCAGGAGCAACTGGCTGTGTCTCACAGCCAGGCATGGGACAGTGTGCCGTTCTCCATGCTGCACCCTTGCGGAGGTGCGGGCTCTGGCCTGAGTCCCTGGGGCCCTGGCTGGTTCCAGCCGGCATCCACCCTTCCCCCTGGTCCCACCAAATGTGTGTGAGCAGCACGGTTCCAGGCGTGCCCTGCAGCTGCCGCCACGGCCACGTGCTGCTCGGTCACCAGGCTGCACGTGGTTGCACGTGCTGCTTCCTGCCTAATGCTACACAGCGTGCAGCTCACGTGGCCTGAGTGACATGCTCTCCCCCTCCCCCCTCCAGGGCGCCTGGCTCCCCCCCCGGCCCGCCGCCCTTGTGAGTGCAAAGTGCAAGACTCACCGGTGGATCCTTCCCCGGCCTTGGAAGATGCGCGGGAGATGTCAGGGCTGCTGGAGGGGGCCTGCTGGGTGGCAGTGCTGGCCTCATCTTCCGATGCACTGCTGTCATCTCCTTCTCCCGCCTCGGTGGTCCTGGTGACGGGGGGGCACATGCTGCTGTCCACGGGCACGTCTGGGGCTTGCGGGGCTGGCTGGCCCAGGATGGTGTGCAGCCGGTCATAGTGGGGGCACATAGCCCAGGCGAAGTTCTTTGACTTTAGCCCGGACCTGTTGCAGGTTCCGGGCTGGATGGTCCTGCTGGGCTAGCGCCTGGGCCATGCGGCCAAAGATGTCTGCATTGCGGTGCCGGGACCGGGTGTCATGGAGGCCCTCCTCCTCCTGCCACAGGTCCAGGAGGGTCTCCAGCTCCCCTGAGGACCACGATGGGGCTCTTCTTCTCTGGCCCCTGGGGGCCTCCTGCACTGGGGGTGCAGGTGGCTGAGCGCCCGGAGCTGCCATGCTGGGCTGCGAGGTGGCTGCTGGGCACGGCAGGGGCACCGTGGCAGACCTCAGGCCAGAGGTCTGAGGCACGCTCCTGCCACGTGCGCTCAGCAGCCTGTGGCTACTTTAAGAGCTCGGGTTACCAGGAAGTCCGGGGCTACTACGGGGTCTCCCAGCGTCGAAACAGCTTTTTTCCGTTTAGCCTGCTTTTGCGCAAAAGTCTTAGCTAGCTGTCTATACTGGCCCTTTTGCGCAAAAGCTTTTGCGCAAAAGGACTTTTGCCCGAACGGGAGCATCAAAGTATTTGCGCAAGAAGCACTGATTTCTTACATTAGAACGTCAGTGTTCTTGTGCAAATTCAAGCGGCCAGTGTAGACAGCTGGCAAGTTTTTGCGCAAAAGCAGTTGCTTTTGCGGAAAAACTGGCCAGTCTAGACACAGCCGCTATGTTTTGGAGGAGTCAGAGGTAAAGGCTGGATTACTGTGTGGTTTGACTCTGAAAAGTGATGGTGTGCATGGTATCTTCTTCCTAAACAAATATGCTTTTTACTTTGATTCGCCTTACAGAGCCAAAATAGCTAAGAGGGCATACGATGATGATGGGCACCACATGAAAAACCTGAAGAGGAATGATCTAGATTCTGTTCCTTCTTGTATATAATTAATACAATGACTTACTAAATTTTGCTCAGTTACAATTCTGCAAACAAACTGAAAGCTGTATGTTTGCATAAGTGTATAACAATGCATAATTTGAAGAAAATATGGTTCTTTTGGGGGTTTGGATTATTTTACAGGTGTCATTACCCTGTGCAGTACCTGGAGTTCTTCCAGATGTGTGTCCTAATGGGTTCTCCACTTCTGGTGTGCCTGTGACTTCAGTTGGAGATTTTTGATAGCAGTGCCTTTTCACCCATGAAAGAATCTTATACATCTCATGTCCCACACTGGGTCTATATAAAGCTGGCAGGCCAACCATCCTCAGTTCCTTTTCTAGTGCAAAGTCTGGTAGAGGATATTCTGAAGCAGAAAGGTAGGAAGGCAGGTAGTAGAGCACCCAGAGGGAAACACATCTGAAGGAACTCCAGTTACTACACTGGGTGAGTAATCTCTCCTTCTTCTTTGACTGGTGTCTCTATGGATACTCTACTTAATGACTGAGAAGCACCCTTAGCAGGAAGGGGGAACTTCAGAGCTGAGTCCAGGACTGTAGACGAGACTGCATTCCTAAGGGAACCAGATGATCAGGAAGAATGAACTATGCACAGTATTTAAAAAAGGTGTACATTGTTGTTCAAGTTGCAGCCTTGTAGATCTCAGTGATGGAAATGTTCTTGAGCAGTGCCATGGACGTAGAATGCACACTCATTAAATGGGCCAATACTGTAGAAGAAGGCTGCATATCAATAGATCCATCTAGGAAAGCCTCTGGGTGGAGGGTGTGGACCCTTTTGGTAGGCCAGCAATTGACATACCAGTCTTGGATTTTCCTAAATGGGTTGTCCAATAGCATGCCCATGCGCCTCCTAATATTCACCATGTGTAAAACAGCATTTTTCTGGTCTGAGGTAGTGTAGGGTGAAAAATGTGTAGATAGATGACCCAATTACTGAAAAACTTGAATGACAGCTTAGGTAGAAATTTAGGGTTCAGCATAATGAAAGTTTGTCCTTGATAATGCCATAAGAATGCTTCCACCAGTAATACCCATATTTCCCTGATTCTTTGGGCAGAAGCGATTACTGGCTATATCAATAGGTTAAGTACTAAGGAAGAGGTCATCATCAGTTCAAATAAAAGTCTCATAAGACATTTTATTACTAAATTCAGATCTCATATAGAAGTATTCACCTGAGGAAACAGTTTTCCCAATCTTTTGATGAAATCTCACTGTTGTGAAATGAGAAAACAGAGAACCCTCAACTTGGGAATGAAAAGCCATTATAGCCCTAAGTGGACTCTCACAGAACTCATGGATAAAATTGTCATTTTCAATTCCAGGAAACATTCTAAAACAGATGAGACTGAAGAATGAGCAGGTAAAAGATGTTGTTGTTCACACTAGTGATTGAAACTTCACTTTTGAAGGTATTTTGTGTGGAGGCTTTCCTAGTGTTCAACAATGTTATATATCCACAGTGCAAGTAGTGCCTAGTCCTGCAAAACACTGGGAAGCCACATCTAGGGTGTGTCTAGACTACAGGTTTTTTTTCTGAAAAAAGTAGCCTTTTTTTCGGAAAAACGTCCCCTGCGTCTAGACTGTTCTGCGTTCTTTCGAAAGTAAATCGAAAGAACACAGCAGTTTTTTCGACTGCGGAAAACCTCATTTTACAAGGAAGAACGCCTTTTTTCGAAAGTGCTCTTTCGAAAAAAGGCGCTATGTAATGCAAACTTTGCTTTTTTGAAAGACAGCATCCAGACTGCCTGGGTGCTCTCTTTCGAAAAAGCGGCTTGCTTTTTTGAAAGTACTGGTTGTAGTCTAAACGCTCTTTTTCAAAAGAGGCTTTTTTAAAAGTATCTTTCGAAAAAACCTCTTTTGAAAGAGGCTTGCAGTCTAGACGTAGCCCTAGAGGTGAAAAACCCCTACATTGGGGAAAAGAACCTTGAGCAAATAGATAAGAAACAGCCACCAGGCTGATTGCAGACAGGTGAATCAGGTAAGGATACCAGTCCTGTCTTGACTATGTTGGAACTATTAGTCTGGCGCTGCCTATGTCTTGTCTGATCTTGTTCATCTTGCCTTTAGTATTAAAGGCATTGGGGGAAATGCATACATATGTCCCTTCATCCAGGGGTTGAGGAAGGCATCTGCCAGTGAGTGAAGGCCTAACCGCCCCGCTGAACAAAACTGACTGCACTTGTTATTAGGGATGGTGGAGAAAAGGTCCATCTCTGGAACTCCTATGTCAGAAATACGAGAGTGAGGGTTCAAAAATCTACTTGAGCCTTCTGAGATTGTCAGTGCTGGTGTTCTGTATGAATGGAAGATAGGTCATCAAAATGAGGATCTGATTGGCTATGCTTGAGTTCAATAACTTTATTGTCTCAGTACAAAGAGAGGGATATTACCTCTTGCCACTTGAAGTAAAAAGTGCAAACAATGTAGTCTTTCATGATTTTGATAGATTTCTCCTTGATTAATAGAAGCAAGTGAAGGCAGCCATTCCTGTCTGACTTCAGCTCCAGAAGATTAATGTGTAGTTGACATTTTTGGACCAATCATCTTTCCTGAATAGTATTTGATGCTAAATGTGCCGCCAAGGCCCAACAAAAATGCATGTGTTGTTATGGTGATAGTTGGAGACGACTGGGTAAAGGGGACATTTGCACAGACATTGTGAGAATTCTTCCACAAACTGCGTAAATCTCGTATTTGACAATGGACTGACACTTATCAGTCTAGCCAGTGTTTATTCATTGAATAAAGTACTCTGAGCCATCATAGAAGCAGTGAAGGCACAACTTTGCATAACATGCTACAAAGGTACAAGCCATTTGTCACAAGAGTTGGAGACAATTTATCACCAGTCTGCGGGCTTATTTGAATCCTCATGCTCAGATTTGATAGGGAATCTGTCCATGGGAAGGAATCCAGAGTAGTCCCTATGAATTCTATTCTCTGCACAATGATCAATATAGATTTCTTGATATTGAGCTGAAAACTTAGCCTGAGAAACAGGGACAAAACTGATTATATGGCAAAAAAAACTTCATTGTAAGACCAGCTCTTCATCAGCCATTTACTTGCAAGTGTGTAGATCCCATTATGGCTTTGGAGCCTTTCCACATGTGCAATGACTCATGGATGTTTTCATCAAAAAGTTTCAAACTATCAAAAGAAAGGTTCTCATTTGTATATTGGACTTCCTTAGGAACTCACAGATCTCGAGCCAAAATACCTATTTCATGACAACTGGCCAGGGAGATGGAATGAGCAGCAGTGTCTGGTGCATCCAAGGAGGCTTATAAAGATGTCTTGGCGACCAGCTGACCCCTGGCTATGATGGCTTGGAAATGCAATGTTATTTATTGTTTCTTATAGATCTTTCCCCAATTCAGCAAGATACTTATGTACATGAGCAATCTCTTTAATTTGAAATGGGACCACTCATGCTGAAATGTAAGCACATGCTTAAGTAGCTGACTGGATTGGGACCCAGTAAAATACATGAACATTTAAAAAGAAGCAGTATTTAAATATATGAGTAAGGCTAATGTGTTGAATACCTGTTATCACACTAAATTTTTTGGACAGTTTTTATGCAATTATACTGGGGATTCCAGAGGGTTGGATGGATTAGGAGATTTGTAATGACCTACGAAGCTTTTAACTCTGTGCTCCTTGTTCAGAGCCAGTGGTGGGCTTTTCAGCAGACTATGAAAACAAGTTAATGATCTTAGTCCTGTTCCTCAAGGATAGGTATACTATCAATCTTTATGGAGAGGACATGGGCTGAATGAATATAACTAAAAAACAGCGGATCTCACTCTCCAGGATTGTTGCCAGCACCTTTCATGACTCATGAGTTCTATAGTCACTAAGAATAGTGCTTTGGAACAAATGATAAACAATGTCTGATAAATGGGCAACACTATTCCCAACTATTGCTTTCTCCAGTTTCATGAAAAACAGTTACGTAATCAGGCAAAGCACAAAAGTTGTGGTCAAAATCTGAGTGCATGGAAATATTTTCTAATATCACATATTGGGATACAATTTGCTATTAGTAATACTAGTAAGATTTATGGGAAGATTAGAAAGACAGAAACCTCATTTTCTTCAACTTTCCATTTTCTTCTGCCTTAGTCACTGTTCCAGTCAGGACCTAAAGTGGAGGATAAAATTCAGTTAATCACACTGAAAAAGGTCTGAAAGACTGAGATGAACTGTCTTAATGAAAAGAAACCTCTGTAAAAGAAACAGGATAGTAGTGGCTTAACAGTAGCTTCTCTGGTGCATATGAGGGTAGTGACCATTCACATATTTTACTATTAGGACCCTATCCTGCAAACAGTACCTACCAAGCATTTTTAAAACTATCATGAGCAGCCTCTTCAGCCAATGGGATCACTCATGAGAGAAAACACTGTGCTAGCCAGAAATGGTTGCAGGACTACCATGGAAATTTACAACACAGAACAACAAAAATCCCCACTGGTTTTAACACCTGGTGTAGAGGGGCCTATTTTTATCACCATTTAAATTATATTAGCTGGACAGCAATATGCTGGCAAAAAACAGTTCAGCAGAGAGAGCCCCGTCTGCACTAAGGCTCCCACCATTTCTAACGCCAATTTCACTGAAATTATTTAGCATTTGTGGCATGGTAAAGGCCTTAGTGCCTCTCTTCTAGCAAAGGGTCCCAGTTCTTGCAAAAGCATGTGCTTTTCATCCACTGAAGCCAACAGGACTCCAACTTTGCATAGCACTGTCAGCAGGCCTGCTATGAAAAAGGTGGAACGAATGTAGGAGAATGAAGAGAATCTATTCAACTGGGGCAAGAAATTCCAACGTGGCACTGACCCAGGACTGACAGGGTCATATGAAATCCTCACAAACAAACCAGGGCTGAAGAAGACTGTTCTAATTCTGTCCCATTCCTTTGAAATGATTCATTAGCAAACATTTGCACCTGTAACAGTCACTGAAAACACACCAGTCTGGAGTCTGTCTGTGCTTCATGGATGTTTAGTTACTCTCAGACAGTGAAACAGTCTGATCTGATTTATCCAAACAGTGTTTATACATTTTTTAAAGCAGGAAGGGAAAAAAGTCAAATCAAAACCCTTCCTCTTCTTTCTGCTTTGCCAGGGAAAGCATAGCTTTAGGGGACACTTGCCTTGCCAGGTTTATTTGTTCTGCTGAAGAGCTAAGTCTCTCCCATGTGAAATTACATTTTTCAATGAACACTTACTCTGGGAGGCAAATTTATGGTGCATTTCTCGTGTGACTCATGCAGAAAAACAGAAATGGATAGGCAAGAGTTTATTTGCAGAGGGGTTTACCTCAATTAAAAGGGCACTGAGGATCCTTGACTATTACTGAAATCCTCAGCAGTGACCATATTGTGGGAGATGTTTTGACCAGAATATTTCCCAGAAACATGTTTCCTCTCTAACTAACCGCTCCCCCCAGTGCTGATGAGCTAATAGCATTTTTCCTTTGCATATTTTGGCATTGCCCCCCGGGCTGGCAGGCTGAGTGTGTCTGAGTGCAGCGAGGTGCCCGCAGGCTCGCCCCATCTCGAGACGTGCGCGGATCCAGCGCGAGGGGTGTATATATAGCCCGGGCGGGAGCCTTTTGTCTCCTTTGCCCTGCGAGGCTGCGGCGGGGAGGCAGCGGCGGGGCAGATGTGTGGCGCTGTCCGACTCGCACGTCCCCAAGCGCGTTACGTGAGCAAGCAGCGGCGGAGCAGCCTGCCAGGCGGGCTTGTGTAACTTTGCAAATGTGCCAGAAAGTTTAAAACCCCTCGGCGCTCCTCCTCCCGCCTACAGTCCGGACCCCAGCGCGCGGCGGCGGCGGCGGAGAGGCGGATTGTTCGCCGCTGAGCAGCGCCGCGCCCTGCGAGCAGCCCGCGGCCAAGCGGACACGCTCCCCCCCGCCCCCCGCGGAAGGTCTCTGCCCCCCACCCCGCCAGCTGCCCGCGGCGTTGTGCCAGCGACCCGCGCGCCCGAGGCAGGGAAGATGCGCGTGGCGGCATCTCTGCTCGCCCCGCTGCAGGTGTGGCTGTACCTGAGCTGCGCCTGGCCCGCCGGCTGCCAGCCGCCGCCGCGCCGCCACCCCCCGGCGCCTGCCGCCTGGAGGCAGAGGATCCAGTGGGAGAACAACGGGCAGGTGTACAGCCTGCTCAGCCTGGCGCCCCAGTACCAGCCGGCCCGGCGCGGCCAGCCCGCGGCCAGCCCCATCCTGCTGCTCCGAAACAACGCCACTGCGCCCCGGGGCGCCGCGCCCGAAGCCAGCGCTGCCCGCCCGCCGGCCGGGACTGCCAGCAGGGGCTCAGGCGCTCGCCACTGGTTTCAGGCCGGCTACCAGCCGCCCGCCGGCGGCTCCGCAGGGCAGAGGACCCAGGGAGCCACGAGCGGCTCAGCCAGGAGCCCTCCTCAGGGGGCGTCTCGGCCCGACGCTCCCCACAGCCCCGGGAGGGGCAACACCACCGGCCCAGGCAGCCCTCCGGCCTTGAGCAATCTCCGAGCCGGCCGGGAAGATGCCATGGTAGGGGACGACCCCTACAACCCCTACAAGTACACGGACGACAACCCCTATTACAACTACTACGACACCTACGAGAGACCCCGCCAGGGCAGCAGGTACAGACCAGGATACGGCACCGGCTACTTCCAGTATGGTAAGAGCCCCCTTCCCTCCTCCCCCACCCGCCCCGAGCGGGGCTCCGGAGCCGCGTGGCCCCCGCCGCCAACCCAAACGCCAGCGCAGCACATAGTCAGAGGCTTTGGCAGCGAGCTGCCGTCCCAGCATGCTCTGGGGGAAAGGACGAGCCCTGCCTCATATCAGCCCTGGTCCTAGGCTGTCGAGGGGGCCCTGCTTGGCGAGAGGCCTCCGGCTTCGTGAGGCGAGGGGCTGGTTGCAGATAGGAGGTTGTGCCCGTCGAGCCAGAAGCTTGGCTGCTTTTTGAGACATAACGGGTGGTGGGCAGAATAACCCTTCCCAACGCTTGGGAGTGACACAAAACGTTGGCAGCAGGCATGTTCTGGGCTTGATCGTGCTGTTGTGTGGTTGGTCTCGTGAACTGCAGGTCTCCCTGACTTAGTGCCGGATCCCTATTACATCCAGGCCTCCACCTATGTCCAAAGGGCGTCCATGTACAGCCTGAGATGTGCTGCTGAGGAGAACTGCCTGGCAAGGTAGGCATCTCTGCGGACTTCCCCTTTACATTAGCCTCAGCCAGCCTGGGGCCCTAAGGGCAAGGAAACCAGCAGAGAAAAGGGAAAGATAGAGGGCTTGGTAACAGCAGACCTAGATGTGTCTTTGGGTGTGTGGCTTTGCATTTTCAACAACACACAAGAAAGAATAACATACTAGCCCCAGTTTTTAAAAGTGGCAAGTACCTTCAGGTGCTACCCTTTTACAGAGCTTAGATTATTTGAGATGTCTTAAAAGAGCCTGATTTCCAAAGGGTAGGTACTGTGCACTTATTGAAAATTAGGCCCCTTTAAACTTCTTTGAAGTTAGGCAGCCAAAATCACTTGTCCCTGATTGTAGCTGGAATCTGATCTTTCCAGCTTCCTCCTCTAATGTAAATAAACCATCTTATTTCATTTTTTAGAAGTCATCAGCTGCTCATTTGTAAGGGTTACTCAAAACACTGTACTCACTATACCTAGGCACATGCAATACAACATCACAGACAAATGTAGCAGAAAAATATTTGCAAAAATCACTTATAGCTTTGAAAAAAAATATCTTTACTAGGGAGTTGTCCCTAACCACTTGGCAAAGAGGGATTTTTCCTGTTTTGAATGGAACTAAAATTAATAGTTTCATAACTTGTGTTGTATCTTACCACGCAAAATAACTTTTAGTCACCAGTACCATTAGTTGTAGCATAGCACAAGGGAATAAAATGTTAGTTTGCAGCAGGAAAGCCAGCAATGGAGCACAAAAGGTTGTTTTGTGCGTCCCACAAAAATAGCCATTTAAAATTGTTCTTGTTGATAAATGGGTAGTTAAAAATCAAATATTTAGAAGGCCAGATAGGCCAAAATTGGGATCAGTCTTTACTGTAGCCTTTTAAACTACAATGGAAATAAAATCTACTGTGACCATGAGATCATCCTACAAGATATTTTGTTTTACAGAAACTATTGAAAAACAGCTGTTCAAGCCAAACAAGGATTTGTTTACAGCAAGCTGTTGTTAAAGTTATCTTTTGCTCTTTGCTATTGTTAAACACCACTGATTTCCCTAAATATCAAAGAGTTTCCAACTAGTGCTCATCAGGGATCAGATGCTGCTCTTACTGAAATTAGTAGCAAAACTAACACCAACAGAAGATTTGAGAATGTCACTAAAGCCTACATCCAATACTGGAAGCATCTAAACACATCACAGGGCATTCTTGAGTCTGAAGGTGCCAAACAACTTGCTAGTTATGACATCTAGTCACAGAAGAATGCTAGATCATAAACCAAGAAGCAGCAATTTTGAATGTCTGTTTAATATATTGCAAATGGTTTTTTTTTGTACCTCATTGCAGTTCAGCTTACAGGGCAGATGTCAGAGACTATGATACTCGAGTGCTTCTGAGATTCCCCCAAAGAGTGAAAAATCAAGGCACATCAGACTTCCTACCAAGCAGACCCCGATATTCATGGGAGTGGCACAGCTGTCACCAGTGAGTGAAGTGCCCAGTATGGTACCTTTTACTTACCTTGTTCATTTGCCATTTGTTAATTGTAATGTGATATGTTTTGCTACTGTCTTGGGGAAAACTAGCCATAGGATTTTGCTGGCACCTCCCATTTTATGGTTATGAGGATGAAGACTGAAATGATCAAATGACAATAGTTCATACATACATAAAAATGTAAAAATCTGGAAGCCTATGCAATATCAAACCAGTTTAGAATATTTGGTTACATAGTCTATTACATTCATTTTTGCATAATGCTATTGTTCATTTATATTTACTTAGGTGGAACTAACCAGTGAACTTTAAAAAATAGCTATAATTATAGTTCATGTCACAAAATGTATTTTTTAATTACACTCACTAAAAAAAAGGAATATTCAAATTCTAAAAGTGTCATTTGGTCCTTCTAAGGGACCCCATTATTTCATGAATCAAGGAACATTTTCCTCAATACTGAAAAGAGGAATTGGAATGGTCCTTCCTAAGCACTTGTACCTATATGAAGCCTCAGGGTGAAATCTTACTATCATCTTCATTTGAAAAGAATTGGCGTTTTGCACAAAGTAATGCTGCAATAGAGTCATTTAGCTCTGATATACAGTGCACCGGTATCACCTTTGCAAAATGAACATTGACAGATATTTGGCAAGAGAAACTTTGGAGAATATTTGCAACAGTTTGCAACCTAATAAAATTGTATATATGCATTTGTGTCTTTTCCAAGCAGCTAGGTGAATGAGTTTGCAATCTTGCACTAAATTTGGATATTTCATACCAGATTTGTGATACTTTAGGAAAGCATGTATTTCCTCCTATTTAAAGTATGATTCTGCAGTTATAAGTTCATGCTTAATATTAATACAGAGATAATGTGTTCATTCATAAAGTGATGACAGAACACCAAATTCCATCTACTCGCACCACAAAATATGTACCACAAAAGTTGCCATGGGCCTAATTCAAAGCCTTTTACAATTAATTAGTATAATAGTAGAATTTCTCCATTGATTTCAAGGGATTTAGGATCAAGCCTTCTATTCTGCTTCAATAAGTCAAATTGTTTATTTCCAATGGAACAAATTACTGTCAATTCAAATGAAGCCTTTTAAACACAGACCTAGCAAGGCAGATGTTTTATTCATAGTGTACAAGCCTTGGGTAAAGTTCAAAAAAAACTTCTCACTCTGAGAATGTGTTTTAATTTAAAAAAATGTAATGTGCAGTTGATACTTACAAAGGTGACAGATTGATAGCACTGAAATTTTTCCATCCACAGAACAAGTAATCCCTTCTCTGCCAATAATAGGCAATAATCATACTGACCAATGTGCAAGTGTAATTCTTTCAATAGGCATTCAGTTCTTGGACTTTGAATGTGCTGCAAACAAGAATGCCAGTTGTGGGGATGGTTTCTATGATGTTGACACTAGTCCATTAGTAAATGAACTATAACCACTAATTCATTTCTCACAATCAATCTTTGAGTCACCTTGTCATCTAAGTTTTTAGCTTGTGATTGATATTATATATATGTTTGTATTTGTTTATTTTACATTAAAGGGTGTTTTAATTGTATTTTATTTAATCTTTTACATATACACAACATGCTAAAATCTTTCATAAGAAGAAATACCAGAATGCTGCACAGACAAGCTGCTGATTTGTTGGCTCTTGCTAGTTTGTTTTCTCCATCTATGTGAGAAAAGTAGAACCATAGAACAAATGGGTGTGTCACAGCTAGGGTGTGAGACCAGAGAGAGAGAGAGACACACACAGTGATACTGACTGAAATAGTGCACACTGTGAAACAAGCAAAAATACATTTTGGAAAGAACACCTTAATATCAAATTAGCAAGATTTTGAATGACAGTTTGTATGAATGTAAGTAGCAATTCCTTCTTATCAAATCTGTAATAGTGCAAAGAGGATGAATCTCTAAGCAGAGTAGATTATTTGCAAAAATAAGTATAAAATGTCAGATGTTATGGGGACAATAGAAGTGGAAAAATAACCCACAACACTTCAGCCTATTCCAGAGATAGCAAACTTGCCTAGAATTTACAGTATGTAAGTATTAGTAGGTAAGGATTCCTAGCCAGACAAACTGTGCCTCAAGGCAAACATTATAAGATGAACCACTCAAATGTGAACAGTTTAAGTGCTTGTTAGTGTTATTGAAAAAGAGAAAACAGGAAATTTGGGGAAAGCAAAGCCAACACAGAGCCATTCCTTTAACAAAATGTGATTTGTTTTTATGAAGTTGTTATTATACAACATCTGAAAACAGAATAAAAATGGTGCCGGTGAGAAAACATATTAACCAATTAGTATGTAAAAAACCCAACATTTTGCAGGATGTACTATAAGGTAGATCAGACAGGAAACATGATTAATATTATGATTTAACAGTGTTTTGGCAAATATCTGATCTGCTGCTACTAACTGACCTGTGGTCTAACAGACATTACCACAGCATGGACGAATTCAGTCACTATGACTTGCTGGAAGCAGGCTCACATCGGAGGGTTGCTGAAGGGCACAAAGCAAGCTTTTGTCTTGAAGATACTTCCTGTGATTATGGATACTATAGACGATATGCATGTACAGCACATACACAGGTAAGAGATGATTCAAAATAACCAACAGATTTTCTTTCTTGCAGTTTGCCTTACTTCAGAGATTTTATCTAACATCACACACCCCAAGTCTCACGTGCCTTAATTAACTATCAGAGAACCACCCCAGGGTAGAGAGAATTTGCTTGTGGCATCAAGCCGCATAGTTGCTTTTGGACTCTCCTTCCACTTCAGCCCTGTAGAGGTGTGGTGGTTGGGGCTTTCTTGCATCTTGGCAGACCCCTAGAGCTATTGGCAGCTGATGTACATTAAAACAGTACTCTAGCTACTCTGACCTAGATTGGGAGACTGGCCAACAGGGGCAGTGAGGAAATATTTTAGAGGTTTCACTCTGGTCTCACCCCAATTCACGTTCTGCTGTCTTTCACTGCATGCAAGGATCAGAGCTCAGAGGCTGAGAGTGCAAGATACAGTTTCCTTAATTCCCAATGCTATCAAAGGGGATTCAGTACTCCACAGCATCATGCTCTGTGCATGCATGTAACAAACATTCAAATTAATGGGAGCTGTGTAAACATCACGGACAAACCACATCCCTTTCTGCTGTTTTTAACATACAAAGAGGTAGTAATTTTACCCCTGAGAAATGCCAGATATTTTCCTATGGTTGATGTGTCCATATTTAAATCTTAAATATAATGAATGAGCTACAATATGTAAAATTTGTGAAGGGTTTTTAAAAATATTCTCTCTTTGGGTAGGTTACAACATTCACCTAACATATATATTTTACAGTTGGAGTACTTGTGTCACCAGATTCAAGGCTACGTCAGCATTTTCACTGGAAGCCTATATTTGTAGGGGCTGTAATTGACTGTAAAACTTTGCTTCAGCCTCAAACTTGGCACACATATTAGAGCATAAGCTGATTACCAGATGGGGGTCAGAAGGGAATTCCTGCATGGCTTTGTCTTGCATAGTTAAGTGCCTTATGAGGATTTTTTATTTTGCTAAAGCATCCTAGATTGGCCACTGCTGAGGATACCAGACATGGTGGACTGTTGATACGTTCAAGTTGGTGCAATTTCTGTATTCCTGGCAACAAAGTGGGAGGATTTTTGGACCCACAGATCAGGAAAACCTTTGGTGCTATTTTGGATACACTCTGAATTCTTGCATCCATTTCTGACCTTTCAAAAACTGTAGTTGCTTGAAGAGAAAACACCTATTAAGCCATTTTTCTGCAGAAATAAAGCCACAGACCAATTAAATATAAAGATAGGAAGTTTATGGAGTTCAAGAGCTATGCCAAGAGAGTACTTTATTCTGCACTAGACGCAGAATTCATCTATGGCCAAAACTAACACTTTTTATAGGCAGTCGAAGACTAGTGGCAATTAAGTTCACATGGTAGAGGTGGAGAATGGTATTCACTTAGCATTCACCTAGAGCACATCTACACTGCGGGGCAAAAATCGAATTGAGATACGTAACTTCAGCTCCATCAAATACGTAGCTGAAATCTAAATCGCTTAATTCGGCTTTTGGCGCTGTCCATACAGCAGGAAGTCTTACTCCTTGTGAAATGAGAGTTCTGAGTAAGAAGTCCTCCATCTTGAAATTATTTCAAAATAATGGCTTGCTGTGTAGATGCGTACTATGTTATTTCGAAATAATGTCAGTTATTCCAAAATAATGCTGTTGTATAGATGTACCCCTAATGTCCTAACTCAGGGGACAAAGTTATTTCTTGATTTTTTGATATTCAAATACATTTAGAAGGGAAATGATTTAAAGTGGAGCTGACAGGACAAGAAACAGCAGCTATATCTCTCTCTCCCCTCCCCTTATCCCATTAAAATGGAGATGAATATTTTTTGCTGAATTGGTCCCTTAGGGTGTGTCTACACTACATGGCTCTGTCGACAGCCATGTAGATGAGTGTACTCGGCAAAGGGAAATGAAGCGGCGATTTAAATAATTGCCGCTTCATTTACATCAAAATGGCCGCCGCGCTGTGCCGATCAGCTGATTGTCGGCACAGCATGGTAGTCTAGACGGGGTTCAGCCGACCCCAGATTCCTTTGTCGTCAGATCCTTTATGCCTCATTTCACGAGGCATAAAGGATCGTGAAATGAGGCATAAAGGATCTGACGACAAAGGGATCTGGGGTCGGCTGAACCCCATCTAGACTACCATGCTGTGCCGACAAACAGCTGATCGGCACAGCGCGGCGGCCATTTTGATGTAAATGAAGCGGCGATTATTTAAATTGCCGCTTCATTTCCCTTTGCCGAGTACACTCATCTACATGGCTCCGTCGACGGAGCCATGTAGTCTAGACACACCCTTAGAATCTAAATCTTAAGCAGCAGCAATCAGAACTTCCTATTCAGACAGAGGGGATCAAAAATAGCATTTGCAAATAGTATGTGTAGGACTTTATTGGTGTTGTAATATCACATACAGAACTTTCCATATATCTGCCATATTTTTCAAAATCTCAGGTGTTGAACCAAAATTTCAGATGAACTGTACCCAAGCTTCTTGGGTTTGCACATGCAGGATTAAAATACTGCACAATTCCTAATACTAACTGCTTCCTTGTCAGGCTGAAAATACTGCGAGACCAGCTTTCCTGGTATTGCAGAAATGCTGGTTCTAGGCAGAACCATAAAGGTGTTCTTATCTATTAAAAAAAGATAATAGGAAAAACAATAGCCAAAATCTGCATCTAAAACTCGGTGAACTTCAACTGAATGGCTTTTGAGATTCAGAAAGTTTTGGTCAGTTTTTATCTTTTCTGGAGTGATTCCTTCACCTCATAAATAAGTGATGCTTTAGGCCAGGAGGTCTCAATTTTTTTCAAGACCACCCCAACATGGTATAAAAACTCCATGGCCCAAAGAAAAGTCAATATAACTGCTCTGTCAAAACTAAGTAGTAGTATTTAAAGAAACAAAATCCAGAAAATTCAGATTTAATGCTTATCTCATTCATTGGTGCCTTTCCTCCCTGCCAATTGTATGCTCGAAAGAAACATCATAGTGTTACCTGAATTTCTTGATTTTGGTTAGTTTGTGTCCGTCTTAATGTTGATTTCTGAAAATTTATTATTTAGACTCCTCTGCTTGCACATTTTTAGGGACTGAGCCCTGGCTGTTATGACACCTACAATGCTGATATAGATTGCCAATGGATTGATATTACAGATGTAAAGCCTGGAAACTACATCCTGAAGGTATGGGGCGTGTTTTAAGAAATCATAACTATAAAACCCTTTAAGTTAGCACAGCATGTTATCAATCCAAACCCAGTTGTAAACAGCATTTTTCTTACTTCAAGGTTAGTGTCAACCCCAGCTATTTGGTACCAGAGTCTGATTACTCCAACAACGTAGTACGCTGTGATATCCGCTATACAGGCCATCATGCATATGCCTCTGGCTGTACAATTTCACCGTAAGTACACTGCTTTTGATATGTCACTATGTTTACACTCATAAAATTAAGATTAGCAAATAGGTTTATGTGGTCTAAGGGTGACTTTTTCATTGAGTAAATAATTGCCAAATGATTTCAGGATATATAGAGATTTTAAAATTGCTACCTCTACCTGGATTCCCGGCTGTTTTCTCTGGCTGAAGTCCTTTGTTGAATTTGCAGTCACAGCCTCCTGATGCTTGTCCAATTGCCGTACAGAGCCTCCACATAAAGCTGTTGAACAGATTGTTTCAAGGGCCCCTCAGCACTCTGTAAAAAGCAAAACCAAACCCCACATACATGTATGTATGCTTGCTGCTATAGCAAGTCTCCCCCCCACCCATAACAGTTCTTTCAGTGACACCTCATTTACTGTTTTGCTTTAGCTCCTTTAGTGTTTAAGCAATGACTCTTAACTATGTCTGGTCATAAATTGTTTTGTGAAAACCAAACATATCAGTGTTTCCTTTGTACTTTAGCTTAAAATAGCCTATGAACATTACACAGAAAAATAAGTACTATGTTCCAACATCATCTATGGGTGTGGGCCTTCCAGTTATTTTAATGCAATATAGGATTACAGAATCACATTATTCATGTGTGACATTTAGTGGTAGGTTTAATCAGACTGGAAATAACAAAGGAGACCATTAATCGTATGTAAAAATCTTGGTGACATTCGTTTTCATTTATTGCTTTGGAATTTAATTAAGTGGTCAGTGTGGATTAACATAACTGCAGTAATGGAGTTTTCACACTAATCTCATTTGGGCATTGCTTAATTACCATGTCATGGAGTGTCACTCATAGCTGGACTGGCACCTCCTCCTGGTCATTCTGGGGATTAGCTTGAGACTTATGCCTATGTGGTCTGCACCCTCTTACTCCTCTATAGACCCACAGCATCCTGTTCATGGCTCAGTCCTCTGGCCACGTCACTATCTGTGTTCCTCCCTTCTTGGGGAGGTTTAGTTCCTCAGTTGTCCTACCACTTCCCCAGTTGCAAGTGGAGGGGAACTGGGCCTGCCCTCTACTCTGGGTCCTAGCTCTCTGAATCAGTCACTCACTGCCTTCCTTTACTTCTACTATTGTTGTATTTCCTTGGACTACTTCTCTGCAGCCACAGCATCCTCCTCAGTCTCAGTAGTCCATTCAGAGCTCCTCCAACCTCCCTTGGGTCCTATTTGCACTGTTCTGTCTAAAGTGCTACATAGTTGCAGCTTACTCCACACTAAATTCTCCTTAAGCTCCAGGCAGCTACTGACCCTGCTCTGCTCTAAGGCTTTTTGTATGGGCCTGCTGGGTCCTGACTGGCCACTCCTCTCAGCCTCTGCTTTGTGCGCAGCCTCCCATGGGCTCTTTTAACCCCTTATTGGCCATTGCTGGGCAGACGCCCTGCCAGCATACCAATTGTAAGTTTTATCTCAGAATTTACCACAAAGTCCTTTGTACTGGGAAATCAAACACTCATCAAGAAGGGTTAAAATGATAAACATTTGTTTCACCCCCTGTGAAGACCTAGGTTCATATCAGACCTAGGTCACAACAAAGAGTAAGATAGGGCCATCAGTGACTGTTAGGCAATGTCTACATGAGAGAGAAGATCAAAGCTACCACAGTCTACCTTCTGGGATTCGATTTAGCAGGTCTAGTGAAGACACACTAATTTGAACTGAGAAGGCACTCCCATCACTGCTGGTAGTCATGCTCCTCACGAGGAGTTAGGGAAGTCGATAGGAGTATGTGCTCCCATCGACCTCCCACTGTGTGGACAGCCCCAAAACACGACTTAACATACTTTGACTCCAGCTATGTAATTAACGTAGCTGGAGCTGGGTATCTTAAGTCGACTTTCCTCTTTAGTTTAGACCAGCCCTTAGAGAGGATGGTCAGGGTCTCAACCGCATGCTCTGGGTGTCCTTAAATCTGATTGCCAGAAGCTGGGACTGGATGACTGGGGACTGATCACTGGATAATTGCCCTGTTCATAATTGCCCTTTATTTATCCTCACCATCAGTATCTGTGTTTGTGGGAGAATGAGAAACAGAATAGGTGTGCTACAGGTTATGAAGTTTGGTAAAGCTGTGAAATTCAGTTTTGATGGCATCTTCCTGCACTAATATTAGCTCTAATCAGAGCTTCCACTAAAGCTAGGTTTAGACTGCAACGTTTTTCCGCCTTTTTTTTCCAGAAGAGGCTTTTCTGCCTCTAGATGGGGCCAAATGTTGGAAAAGCCTCCTCTTTCGACGGAGCCCTTATGCCTCGTGAAATGAGGTATACAGGGCTCCCTGAAAGAGCGTGTTTGCTCTTCCGCGAAAAAAAGCGGAACAGCAAATGCATTCTTTGGATACGGCGGGGTTTTTGTGGGATATGGGAGGTATCCCGCAAAAACCCCATAGTCTAGACGTAGCCTAACAGAACTTCTATTCACTTGAATTCAAGAAGAAGAAGAGAGAGAAACAGTTAATTGGAGAATGTCAATTAGGATTATGTTAGTTGCTTTATAGCCTCACCTCTTTCAGCTTCATAAATTAACAAAATACTGTAATAATATGCACAAATGTAGAAAGGAAAAATTTCTCTAGTTCCTTTTTTGCTGCATGTTTACAAATACATAGCTATTTAACAGAGGTGGGTTTACTTTGTTTAGTAATCATTTGCTAATTTATATTTTTAACATTTTTCTTTTTTTTAAAAAATAGATACTAAGATGCAAGAAAATGGACGAATCAGTGCCCAAAGTTTTGAACTGTAATATCATTATATAAACTTCAGTAGGATATGAACACTTTGCAAAAAGAAAAAAAAAATCAACACCAACTTACGTGGTTTTGAGGCATTATGGCTGCTTCATAAAATGTGTAACTGGATTTTTAGCATTCACATTGTGACTTACTTAAAAAAAAAAACTATTGAAACATGTGGGATTGGTGATTCATGCACCGATTTTCAAATTCTAAAGGAAATGAACTCATTCACAGGAACAAAAGGTTTTCTGTATTTTTGTTTTGTTTTAAACTCCACTGGAAATCAGAGTGCAGATAACAGCAGAGTTTGGTCAGTACACTATCTATGAATGAGCTGGAATCTCTTTAAAGGGCAACAAAAACTTATAGTACTAAATAAAATGTAATAAGTAGTAGTAATGCTGGCTAGCTCAATGAATGCCTGATAAAAGACCAGCTTGGAAATGATGCTCCTGCTATTACAGTAAAACTAATTGGATACATTGGATGCAAAGGAGAAAAGTATCCTCAGTTTTCAAGGAATATTAACATAAAGCAGAAAATATTCATGTATGCATTTAGTTACATCTCATATATGAAATTTGTTTTTTACATTTTTAATATATTACTAGGTAAACCATATTCTCAAGCCATATGCATATTGCAGCTTTGGCCATAAGCCTGTTTTACTTTTGGAGTAGAATTAAAGAACTGAGCCACTGTTCTATGTGAATAGAGATTTTCAAAAGGGGGCGCTTAAAAAGATCTACCAGGAATTCGATGCGAGCAAAATGCACTGGGATGAATACCTGTCCAGTAGAAATAAGGCTTCTGAAAGCCGCATTGGATAGTCCCTACTCATTAGCTGTGAAAAAAGGCATGAATAGAACAGGTTAACCAGTACAGTAACTGATAGAGGCAATCAGCTCTGAGGCACCACAAACAGAAATAGGCCCAAAAGGCTTATCAGGTTGTTTTTATTGAAAACAGGCCTTTTACTTGTATTCCCATTAATGTTGTTGTACATTCAGTACGGCACTTGATTCTTAATTGCATATTTGGCTATTCAAAGAATGAAGGTTAAAATATTATGTATAGAATAATAGTTGGTGTATGCAATTCCAGAAGTACTTTAGTTAGGTCAATCATGAAATATTCAAAATGAAAAACTTTCAGCCCATATTAACAAGATACATCATGCTGCTTACTGATGGGGGTTCACAAAAATATAATTATTTCATGTATGCAGTGGACCAAGCTGTAAGCTAAAACAGCTGTGATTTTTGCTTTTAAACTGTGAAAATACTTCTCACAACATTGCCCTGATACTTTTTCAGAAGATCACAGATGGTGCAATGCTCAACCATTGGCTCACAACTAAAGCAACAGCCAAAGCTCAAAACCTTTAGCGTTTTAATGGCATATATCTTTATGCATTTGTGTAGCTTGAGGAATATTGGGGAGTTTGGTTACAACTTTGGGGAATATATTAAGAAATATTTGCCAACACTGCATACAGTAGAACCATGGAAATTTAAATTTTGAATTTGAGAGTTATCAGAATAACCTTAAGGACTATTGATCAGTTAGTTATTTCCTAGATATCTATAATTGTTCAAGATTATAAATGTTTGTGTCCAAATCACAACCATATTCTGGTACAACAAACTTAAACAACTGTAACATCAACACAGCCACAGCACACTCATTGAAGACATGGCCTTTATGACTGCCTACTCACCTTTCACTTCTGTGTGCCAGATAGATACAGTTTACATATGCAGGCTCCTAAGTTCTCCATATCCCTCATTTGGTCAATACATGATCATTTCAGTCACTGACTGAGTGGGTATGTAACTCAAGCAATACATTTTTGAAAACTAGACTTGGTACATTTTACAGTAGTAGGGCTCTATGCACATCAGCAGTTCAAGTTGTGCCATTATTTCTCATTAAAAAAGCCCTATTTGCATGTGTTTTATAACTGACTGTATAAATATGTTCCAGACTGAAGTTTAGCTTTTGCGGTCTGAGCTCCAGAATAATTTTTGTAAATGGATTTTTTTTAAAAGGCACACAGACACATACGTGTATGAGTGAACTAACACAGTTACATTTATACCTCCTGTCAAAACTGATTCAGGCCAAAATTTCTAACCTTGGATGAAGACTGATCCTGCGGCTTGTGTGTGGACAAGTTGTACACATGCAGTTGCTTGGTGGGTACATCTAAACTGCAAAAGCACACCCAGTGCAACAAGCTTCAGAGCCCAGGACTACAAACGCATGCTGATGATACATAGCAAAAAATAGCACTGTTTATGTTTCAGTTTAGGCTAGAGCTCAGGATTTGAAGCCTGGCGTGGGGAGTGAGTCTCAGAGCCCAAGCTGGCATGCCTACACTCCTGTTTTTAACATGATAGAACAAGTCTTGCAAGCCTGGTTCCATAGAGATGGAGTCTGAGAACTCTTCAGGCACAGCACATTTAGGGTCAGCCATTAACCAGGAGCCATTAGCCGGGAGCTGTGCAGCCAGTAGGCACCGTGACGTGTGATGTTCTAAGGGAGTAGTGTTAAGGGTGTTTACTCCATAGATGCGCTGAGATCTGTGGGATTTTCCTGTAGCTTTTAGGGCATCATCTGTAGAGTTGGAGATACACGCTCCGTACTCCCCCATATAAAGGCAAATTTTATACCTCCCACCTGGATGATACCTCAAAACTTGTGGATGTTTAAAAAGGGAGTTTTCAGAGTATCTTTGGCTCTCCTGTAGGAAGACACATTCTGGCCTTTAGTGTAGATACCTGGACTACCAAATGATCCCCTGATTTAACAATATTTTAAGTACTCATTGACATGATAGATTGATAAGACTCCATAGATGCCATCTTTGTGTAAGAGGAAAATGAACACGTTAATCTTATAGACAATAGAATTTCTTTTCTTTAGCTAAATACTGTACAAGTTTTAAAACATTTGTTTTAAACAATGGGAGAATACATTTGCACAAACACTGTTCAAAGATACATGAATGGTCTTGCTTAAATCAGCAAAAGCTAGGAATGTCAGATTTAAAGTTGGAAAAATTAATACAATCTGTCCTGAACTTATCCTGCTGAGTTATAATGCAGGAGTAGAGAAAAGTTAATTTACAAAGCTTATGAGCTAATGTTACTAAATGGGGGGTGCTGGCTATTATTGTCAAGATTTTGGTCACTGCAGGTTTGACCCAGATATCTTAAGCCTACTTTTTTATGCTGGAATATATTTAAGGGAATGCTTGCTTTTTTGTAGGAAATCTTTATACATTGTTTTGATGTAAGAGTGTATTTTATAAATCAAATTTTATTGTGTAATCATTTTAATAGGCTTTGGGTCTGTTCCTGCAGTCTTTGAAAAGGGAGCTTTGCTCTTGAGCTCAAAGAACATTAGATCAGTCCAAAAGTCTGTAAAATTTCCGAAGTACAGAAATGCTTCTCTTGCTGTTTCAAATTTCCTTTGAAAATGTTAGAGCGTGCATGAAGCAATTACCTCCCACATTTCAGGTCGTTAGAGAAATGTTGCATATAAGGAACATTCTCATGCAATGGACTCATTACAAGATGGCTTTGCCATATTTGTAAAGTCTTGAAATACATGTTTGATAACAGGTGCATATTTCTAGACAAAGGTATTAAAAGAATGACAGAGTGGTCATCAGTTGATATTTTTAGGTTAGTAAAAGATCTATCCATTTTACGTTGCACACCAAAGTTTACTATGTAGTATTGAATGGTGCTTTCACCAAATTTACCTTTATAGTCCTTTTATGTATCTGTTTTTTTTAGTTGTCTGTTCATACCAGAAAGGTTAGTTTCATTCATAAGATATTGAAAGTGGTCTATCCTGTGCCTCACGTTATACCAAATATGGTTTTTCACATTCCCCAGATTTAAAAAGGTGCTAAAATAACTTGAATTAAAAGCAAGAAGTGTATGCTAATGGGAGGTTATTTTTGTTTTTAGTATAAATGCTACAAATTCAGTGAAATGCCACTTGTTTTTGCAGTTTCCTTCACTGTTTTCAAGAATCTGAATTTTAAAATCTATCTTTATTTGAAGAGCTTTTATTTATAATATTCAGACACTAGCTTTGTATTCTTCATTGCACTTTCATATTCTTGTTTTACATTGCCTGTATTATGGTTGCAAGTTGATGTGAAAATGACTTGAATAAAATGTTTCAAGTGTTCACCTTGTCTGTTCTGCTGAATCCAAGTTAAAGATGGGCTTGATCGATTTGTCACTGAGGTCAACTGGAGTCTCTTCATTGTCTCCAGTGGCATTCAGATGTGGCTATGTATGCATCAAAATGGGAATGATTAAAGTTTGGCAAAGTTATAAGTAACTGAAAATTGAGTCTTATAATGGGAAGTGTCAGGTAACCAGCAGCAATATCAGCTCTGCCTATAATGCACAAGAATCCAACACAAATACATAACATGTTTATAAATCTTAGCACTGGACTCCAAATTCACTTCTGGGAGTAGATCTTTAAGACTCTGAATACTGTGAAACCCACTTGTCTGAGATGGTCCTCTAACTCATTATAGCAATTCAGCCAGCTGGGATTCGTGAAATGTGTGAATGTTTTAATAAGATGCTTTGGCCTGTACTACTGTGTCTTGGACGAGAGTGCCTGCAAAAGAATGGTGGAGGACTGGGCACTTATTCCTTTACCCACATATGCTTTCTCCTAGCCATAAAAAGGAAGCAGTCATTACTTGTTTGGCAGGCAATGTTAAATTGCAAACGTCTGAAAAAATGTACTACATGTGGGCTGTGTCTACACTGGCACGTTCTTGCATGAAAACGGCCGCTCTTGCACAAAAACATGCCGCCTGTCTACACTGGCCGTGCGTTCTTGCGCAAGTAAACTGATGTACTGTAGAAAATCAGGGCTTCTTGCGCGAGAACTCTGACGCTCCCTCTCAGGAAGAAGCCCTCTTGCGCAAGAGCTCTTCCAGAAGAGGCCAGTGTAGACAGGCAACATGAATTTCTTGCGCAAGAAGCCCCTACGGTTAAAATGGCCCTCAGAGCTTTCTTGTGCAAGAGAGCATCTACACTGCCATGGATGCTCTTGCGGAAAAGCACATCTCTTGCGCAAAAGCACGTCAGTGTAGACGTACTCTTGTGGAAGACTTTTTGCACAAGAACTCTTCCGCAAAAGAGTTCTTGCGCAAGAAGCTGCCAGTGTAGACGTAGCCGTGGTGATATGTAACTTATGTAACTAGGAGTTGGAGAAAATAAAGATTTTTTAGTATGTCCACACAGCATTTTGGAGTAAGCCTCGGACATCTGAGCTTGAGTTCCAGCCCAGACCACAGTGTCAAAGTGCTGTCTTTACAGTTATTTTAGAGTGCTAGCGTGAGTCCTGCTAGCCTGAGTCTCTTGAATTAAACTGGAAGGCTCACTCGCGCCAAAATGCTTTGTAGTCAGTGGTTCTGGGTATCTTCCCCTCTGCACATATTTTGGAAGTGCCCATCATTCACTAATGCAAACTAATAAAAAAGAAAATTCTTCTTCAAGAAGTATTTCCTGAGCACAGGCTTAGTTCATCTGTAGCAGGAATGATTTCACAGCATTTCAAAGAGGGTTGTGAACTCAATAAGAAATGGGGAAATCACTTCCCTTCAGTTTGGCCAAAAATTTTAAGAGGAGGCTTCTACAACCTTCTCCTAGTAACAAATCCTGTAGGGAAATGCTTGCTGCCAGAACTCAGGTATAAACCTTCCACGTTCAGAGGCAAAAGCATAAACAAAATGAGGGCCCCATTTGGAATTTGCTCTTCTTGGAAGCCAGTCAAACCCAAAGTCAAGTGACCTGCAGGCCATGATGCAAAATATTTTATATAGGATCTAAAAACATTTTTGTGTTCTAATTTCTGTGTTAAAAGCCATGATCAGCCACGTTATTTATTTCTATAGTAATTGTCAATCTATCTATTTTGAGTATCAAGGAAAAGAGAAGTGAATAAGAGACACTTTATATACAGGGATGCTCTGTTACTTGGAGCAGATACACTTTGTGGAACCATATACCAATAGTACAGTGTATGGTATTTTGTCATTTGTCCTGGGTAAAATTTTGATGTGAAGTAAAACAAAATAAGCAGAAACTAAAGCTAAATTACCACCACAGTGACACACATGAAAGTATGTACTTTACACTAATGCTTAACAACACAGGAATGGTGTGATCTATCTTATAGCTAGATCAACATTTACACTGTACTAAGGACACAATGTTAGCAATAACCTAATCAGAGCAGCAGAGGAAGTAAAGCATGGTCTAGAAACCAGTTTGAAGAATTCATTCCAAAGAACAGCTACCATAAGGAAATGAGTGGGGTTGGATCCTCTAACATGCATGGCTCCATGTGAGCCAGAGAGTTGTAATGGCACATCTCTAGCTACCCCGCAGTTGCTTCAGTTCCATATATTAGTTTTTATGGAAATATATTTTTAATCCCATATGGTTTATCTTCAAAATACGAACTAATGTTGTGTTGTCTTCCCAGTTTTGTACACTGTCTGAATCAATAAACCAAGGCTAAGTCTACACCACATCTCTTGTGGAAGGTGCATTGCTATAAGCCACAGTAAAGCAGGATGGTCCATGCTGCAGCATATGTCAGTGAAATGCTTGGCAAGGGGAAGGCAGTGAGGAAAGGCTTGTCAGCAGAGAGCCTGACATCAAAGAACAAGTCTGTCGATCCAGGGTTAGCACTTATAGGTCGAATCCAAAGCCCTTTTAAGTCACTGGGAAGACTCCTCCACATACCCCCTACGATTTGCAATGGAATTTGGATCAGTCCCTAAGTCTCCTAATATCTTATCTAATTCCAGATCTAAATTTCCGAGACAATATAAATTAAATATGCCTATGGTTGAGTTTTCAAATCTTTAAAATGGGGATACAAATATCAGTATTTCTATAATTTTTTCAAGTAACTAAGTATGTTGATTTTGTCAGTTTTTGTAAAGAATTGTGTGCTCTATTTTCATTTCAAGCTATTGATACATATTTGCAACCTGAAATGCAGTTTGGTGAGTGTCTGATAACATATATTGAGGTTGAAATCTGTGCACAGTACTAAACATTGATTTCATTTTGAACCATACAGCTTGCTACAGCATGTTAGGAGTCTCCAGTCATCTAATGTTCACACCCAAAGAAATGAACCTTTCTAGTGTGGCAACATCTGTGGTCCAGCATAATTGTGGCCAAGGCATGGGTGTGGTCAAGTTTCCTGTGGTGCCAAAAGTTTGTTTACAGCCACCAGTCTTGGCTCTCAGTGTTCTCTAATTTACACTTATGTGTCTTGTAAGAGCCCAGTAAGCAGTGGAAACGTTGGTAATGCTGCTAGACAATACCGACCTCCCATGGTTCGCAAAATTCTCTGGTTTGGCACCAGTCAGATCCCGAGGGTGCCATACTAGAAAGGTTCAACTTGTGCCAATCATAAACAAACAGAGATATATGGAGGCCCTTACACATTTTTGGATTGGTTTGGCCATAGCTTCACCACAGAGTAAAACAGAGATACAAATCATTTCAACAAAAGGTTTACTTACTTTGTATGTTACTTTCTGAACAGAAACTCCTGTGAACTCAGTGTTAACCTTCAGATAAATCCACTAGGCTCCTCAGTTTAACAGAGTTGTTCTCTTGCAGAAATACAAGAAAATAGCTCTCTATAGTTCAGTGTCTAGAACATTGGGGCCCCAGCCTGGTTATGGTGTCTAAACACAAATTAAGTAACAATAACCCATAAGATACTTCAAAGGTAGTAAAAAGGCTCTGTCACTATTACATTGCCCTTCCTCTCTATTCCCCACCCCAAGTCACAACAACTAAGAATCAAAATGTGGAATAATGATTGGATTTCTCTGATCAAGGCCTTCCCGTGAAGATCATGAAGTATTCAAAGGCCATTTTGCAAAAAGGGAGGTTCTGATGTTTCAGATACAACCCCCACCCCTTCCAAGCACACTTAACATTATAAATTATAACTGTAAGAATGCAGGAATACACTTTGTTAACTGCCAAGAAAAACTAAATGATCCTGGCACTCTAAGGACATGTAAAGAGACACTTCAGGATATACAGTTTTAAAAACTAGCTATATTGTATATGCTCTATACTTTTTGTTACGTTTTTAAATATATAAGGTTTTTTAAATTATTTGACCATGCATATCAGTCACTTCTCAAAATTGGAAACTTTCACTTGTCCAGAAAAGATCCACTGTCTGTGAAGACATTTTTTTATAACAGGATAACAAAAGAAAAGAAAAAAACAGTTTGCTGCTCTCTTCTGAAAACAGGAAAATTGCACATCAAATATTTGTTTGGACTAGCACTAAGCCTAGTGAGACAATGCTAGCTTCTTGAATAAGCTAGTTTCTTGAGAAACTAAAGCTAGTTTCTTGTCTAGAATATGTAAAACAGTATTCTGGATATTTCTTTCAAGAGGGCTACTTTTTGTTCAAAAATATGACTCTCCCTGAAGAAAAACACATGTTCAAAATCTAATAAACATAGTTCCTATGTATAGCCACTAGCTTTTTACATAGGACAAAATTACTTTGAGTCTGTTGCTACTGAGGCCCCTCCCCCCCACATCTACCTACTCTCTCTCTCACACACACACACACACACACACACACACACACACACACACACACACACACCCCCCCCCCCACTGTTTCATATAATAAGGAATAAAAACTCAAAATGCCCTGGGCACAAACTTAATTTAATTCCACTTTCCCGATTCTGGTATATAAGACCTGAATAGGATGGGACTAAATCTTTGACTCTGTGCGATTAAATTAAGTTGGGCACACTGAATGTTCCTTTCAGTACAGGAATGCTCAAGACTGTTTACTTTAGTTATCCACATTTTCTATCTAATCAAGAAAGATGAATATCATTTTTTAGATGGCAAGTTTTTATTGCTACCCAAAGCATTTCTGCTTGCTTGATACTTTTATGGAATTTACCAAACGTCTTCAGAGTGAACAGAGCTCTCAACTTCTTCCATCTAAGACAGGGTAAATATTTTGATGTTTTTAACATACACTTTAGTGAACTATTTTAATACTGTTTTCTTATGTTGGAGTTCTTATCCTCCCCATCTCTTCAGATATAAAAATCTTAAAATTGTTCTTTTGCATTTACTTTATATAATGCAGAACTCCACAGAGGAAGTAAAAGAAAGCAAGTAAAAAAATCCCAACTATTTTAGGGCACAAAACTCCATAAACCCTTAACTTCATTGTGGGTTTCACAGATGGTAGCACTACAGAACTGAACTCTTAAACATGTACTATGTGACACTCCCATCATTCACTTAATACAGCACAAACTGAGGAAATAAAACAATCTGCATTTTAAACAAATCTGGATTAGTTTTTTCCTTGCCAAAAAAGCTTTAAAACACTACATCACTGATGTCAAAAGATTAGGATACTTTTAACTTTTTCAAATCACATTTAGATGTTTTTGTAAAGGCACTGTAAATACTGTAAAATGTTTAGTTTCCAAACAACTTTGTATTATCTCAATCAAGAAGATAAATATTCTCTTTCCAATCTATAACACCAGGGACACAAAGGTCCACTCAAATCACAAGTTGTTACATCTCAAAAGTAAGTATCCAATTAGAGAGGAATTAGAAGAATCTTCTTTAAAAATGTGAATTTACATTAAAAAAGTTTAGTCGTCCTCAAATTTAATCTTTTTTCCCCGGAATGCTGTAATCTGAGACATTTGTTCCCGACGTTTCTTGCTTGCTTCCCAGGAAGGATGAAGTGGTTGCTCCAAATGCTCTTTTTTATTTTCATACTTTATACCTGCAGCTTTAGCAAGTTGTTTTCTCTTTACCTGCAGTTCATATTTTGGAAAACCTGTGAACAAAATACAACATAAAATATCAGATGTACCTATGTCATGAATATACCAGGTAATACATACTGTAAATACCTTAAGATAAGGATAGGCATTTACTGGAAGCCAATACAGAGTGAGACATAGCATATAATTTCCAATAGCTGTTCCTAATGAGACATGCATAATACACACATATGAATATATGCTTACACTATACACACAGACACACACACACACACACACAGAAATATTGCTAAGGAGGAAGGAAGATTGTCCCTTATGCTGGGGCACCTGCCCACACTGGATTCTCAAGAGTTAATAGAGCCCTACGAAGGCTGAGCAGGAGGCAGCCAATCACAGAAGGGCTTGTAGGAGTACTCAATCAGGGCCAACCAGGCCCATATAAGAAGAGCTTCAGTGCAGACAGCTTCAGTCATCCCCTGGAGTCTGCAGAAGGAGAACTGGCAAACTTGCTGCAGGCAGAGACCTATGGAACTAAAGGGAGCTCCTGATGGGCTGCAGGGATGTGCAGGCTGAGGCCGTGTGTCAAGGGCAAAGAGGGTTCTAGGGCCACAGGGAAGTAGCCGAGGAAAAGATACTGAGAGATTGGAGGGAATGCAGCATGTAGCTGCCATCTATGAGGTCTCTGGGTTGGGACCCAGAATACTGAGTAGGCCTGGTTATCCTTCCATCCCCTTGCTGGGGAAGTGGCTGGACAATGGAATGTGATACTGTCCCACAGAAAGGAGGGCACAGATTGCGGCACAGCCAGAGGGCTGTGTCACAAAGAGGACACCATGGTGCTGGAAGTGACATAGGTCCCTGGAGCAGAACACCAATAGAATACCACTGACTAGCAGAGCTCATCCCCAGGACATCTAGCAGGGGGTGTCAAAGTGGTGAGTCACACCCCATTACATCTCTCTTCTCACAAATCAGCAAACTGCCAGTTTATAAACAGCAGATATGGTCAAGATGATATAGTTATGAGGGCAAAAGCACTGGGATTGCAGTGCAGAAACTCTGGAATTTAATTACCATGTGTAAGAGTCATTGTTTATTATATAGTATACAACACAGAGATGAGTCACCGCACACCCGATTTTTAGAGTAGCACCTTCCAATATGAAATCTGCACATACTTTATTTGATGTAGCAAAACATTTTTATCCTTAAGTGCAAAATGTGGGTAAAATATTTAGGTGGCTAAAATAATTTGCTGGGATGAACCACGTGATGAGATAAAAGGTTGTGTTCTGCCACCTTTACTCACACTCAGGTTGTACCTTTTCCATGAGTAGTTTCATGGAGTTAAACTACCCAACATGGGAAAAGGTAGCACAGTACAGTGCTTGCTTTTGATACCCATTTCAAACCATAAAAATATATAGCATCAAAGTTTCTACAAATTAAAAGGTATGTGAAAACCTTGATTATTCAAACAAAAATATCTGAATAAATATCACTAAGGACTTGTCTACATAAACATTTTAGTTTGAGGCAAGACAGAGTGGGAATCTACCTTGCATTAGCCTACTGCAGAGTAAGTGTCCACTTAGACTTGCTGATGCACATTTACAGTTTGATAACATGTTCTCTTCCAGTTCTTTGTGAAATAGGACTAAACTAAAGCATATTAACATACTGTTAATTTATGTTAAGCAGGTCCACAAAGACAGTCTATGATAGGCTACTGGTGGGGTAGATACCCAGCTGCTAATTCTTTTCATGAAGACAATCCCTAAATCAAAATGTGAAATAAAACAGATTACCTCACTGTAATTAGCTATACAAGGATAAACGGGTTTTACTTTAGGCATTTTAAGGAATTCAGATGGAGCTGCAGTATCATGGACACATACCTGCTCTTCTGTTTTTGGAAGTCTGATCATTAACATTTCTAAAAAAAAGAAAAAATAGTATTAAAGATCTAAGAAACTATAATAAAAGGTTTGAAAAATATAGCCAACTCCACCATACTTGCTGGATAATATACATGGCCCTAGGATCATACACAACTCTTGTTACGGGATTGACACTGAAGTAAAACTGACGTGAACCAATGCAAAAACTACAAATAATTTATCTTTTTGTATGTAACTCTGATTTTGGTTTTTGGCTCATCTTGAGCTTTTGAGATCAGCTTTTATGAAGATCAGGAGAAGTTACATTTTTGAGAGCATCTTTTTAAGACTCTGTTAACACTGACACATGAAAAACTTTCCTGAGCCAGGAAGAATTTGAAAAATTCATAATGGTCAAGGAAGAAACCAAATTCTCTGAGCAGTGATTGGCTGAAATTCTGTTCATTTGATGAGAAATATTACAAGTAATTAATAATTACTCTACAATTTCTGTAACTAAAATGGAAAAAAGGGTACCTCTTCATATTTTTGGATTGCTGATCAGATCTGGACAGAGAATTGCAAAATAGTGATTCCAACTTCATTGCTTTTACACTTGAATTACTTTCTTCTGTATTCCTATCCTGCATCCTCATCAATTTTGAGTCCTTTGTTTTGTTTGGTAATGCTTTTTTGAGTCTTTTCTTTTCCTTTGCTGGAGAAAGGTCACTATCTGCCACTTTTTTTTTCTTTTTCTTCACTTTGCCAATGAAGAAATCATCATTGCTATCACTATCTTCAGAATCGGATGATTGGTTATAAAACCTCTCTTCGGTGCTATCATCAAAATACTCCTTGTTATCAATTTTTTCCATATCACTAACATCACTATTTGATTCGTTTGTTATCCTGAACTTGTTTACCCGTGTCAGTTTTTTTCTTTTTGGCCTGTCAATTGTAATTTCTGTTTGATCCTGAACTCCTGTGTGTTTTTCTGAAGCTTGCAATGACAAATCACCCAAAGAATCTGTTCTTTCAATGTCTAACATCTTCTGTTCATCTTCTCCTGTGTAGATTTCTTCATTTTCTGTGTTGGTGGCTGTTTTCTCATTTCCCATTGTTTTATCTTCTTGCTGTGTATGTGTTCGGTTATCTACATGGTTATTAGAATGTTGCATCAATTTAGGCTTTTGAGAAAGCTGCTGCTCTGATGAATGCTCATCTGAAGACTGAGTTTTAGATGGCTTCTGTCTTGCCTCCTTAAAGGCTTTTACAGCATCTAGAAAAACAGCAGCAAACAACAGTTATTATGACAGTACATTAATAAAATTATGTTCAAGAGGCTATGAAACAAAGTATGCAAGTTAGATTCACTATGCTGAAAAAATGAGATTTTTTGGTGCCTTCATTAGATCATTTACAAAGTGAAAGTAGGGGCAGAAAGTGGCTTGAAGTAATGTCAAAGAAGAAAAGTGGGAAAAATCAGAAATGATAGGTCCTATTGCTGCAAGCATGTAGAGAACTTCTGAGTATCAGATCATTTGCATTGCTTTGGGCTCATGTAAAGTGATATTTCAAGTGTGGAAAAACTGCAAACACAAATGTTATATGCACATGTATAATTGCAGGCACCTAACCTCAGTTAATGACCAACACTATTTCCACCACAACTCTTTTCCCACAAGCTAATTTTTTTCTGAAACATTCACCTTTGGCCTGTAATTTTCCATATCTGCTTTCTGCCCAACAGTGAGCACCAAACAACATGCCTCAACCTGCTTTTGTCCTACGTCTACATTGTACATCACTATTGGTGGCGTGTAGGGAATGTGAATGCTGAAGTGTAAAACAAGCTGTGCCCACACCATTTTGTTTAGTCAGGTGTGTCAGTTACAGGCTCTGGCAGCAGGGAAAAGCTCCTAAAGCTCCCGACTGCCAGAACTTCTCTCCACTGTCCTGAGAAAAAGTTCTGGTGGAGGAAGGAAGCAGGGAAAGGCTTTGGCAGCAGGGACTGTCTCCCCCCCCTGCCAGAGCCTTTCCTCACAGTGGAGAAAGGCTGCGGCAGCTCTCAGAGCCTCTTCCTGCTGCTGGGGCCTTTTCCCTGTGGAATGGCAGGGTAGAGAAAGCTCTGGCAGCAGGACAATTCACTGGAAAAAAACCAGCAGTGAGCACAGGGGAGGCATTGCTTGCGAGTGCAGCAGAGAGCTGGGTAGGATACTTACTCTAAGGCAGGGGTTCTTAACCTTTTTACCTTCACACCTCCCCCTGAAAGTGAACTTCATGTTCACACCCCCCTGGGAGCCATTTTGTGCACAGCCTAGCCCCGCCCCCTCACCTGACAGGAAGCTAAGGGGCGTGGCTAGGACTAGAAGAACTCTGCCAGGCAGCTCAGTCGGGGCCCAGGCTCTGAGGGCAACAGAGGCCTGCCCAGAGCTCCTAGCTGACGAGGCTGAGACCTGGCCCGGGCCTCCCACAGCTGCCTTCCCTTAGGCCAGCGAAGGCTTCCCTGCCTGGGCCGCCGAGGCCTGGCCAAGCCGGCCAGCAGGGCTACCCTCTGACCTAGAGGAACCCAAGGCTCTACTGGTACCTGGCGATTCGGAGGACTGGCCTGAGCTGAAGGCCCGGCTCGAACCCCGAGGCCTGCCTGAACCCTGGGACCTGGCGAACCAGCTGGACGCAGCCGTCCGAGCTAATTCCCAAGTCTGACGGCTGGTGGCACTGTGGGGTGAGTGAACCCCGTTAAATGCCTAAATGAATAATATGAGCTTTTTACTTGGAACCTTTTCCTAACAAATTTACGTAATATTTGAAGATGAAAGTTGGCAATGCTCGTGTACTGTTATTGTAGTGTGTCGTCACATAGGCCTGATTGATTTGTACTATTGTAGTGTGCCGATCTCTAGAAGTTAATAAGAAATTAATGTTTATAATTTTAATTCATAATATTAATTATGAAGACATCTAAACTTCAGAATTTTATCCAGTGAGAAGGCAATTGCGATAAATTTTCTGGGAGGCACCTCACTCCTCCCTTGTATCGCCTTCACACCTCCCCTGGGAAGGTACACCTCACTGGTTAAGACCCCCTGCTCTAAGGGTTCAGACATTTTGTTAATCTACTCACCTAAGCAGTTCTTAGCTGTCTACACTGCTATTTATATCTATGATAGGACTCTGAAGTGTACGTGTACCCTTAAAAGAATCTGTTCTGTAGATTTCAGGAAAACGCACTCTTCATCCTCATTTAGTTCTCGACCTCTAGGTATTGAGACTGCCAAAGATGCCAACTATGCCAGTGACTTATGATATGGACACTGAACTAACCACATTTTTTTTACTTTAATTTTAGCCATAATTTTTTATTCATGTATGGATTAGCAGATATCTTTTAAGAGCAACAGAACAACTAGGAAAGTGTGCTTCCAGTGGCTAGTGAATATGCAATATTTTTGGTAGAAACTGTGTGCAAACTGCCTTAGGCTACACTGAAAATCCTAGCCTTAAAAATGTGTCCAATATTGAGTCTTTTGCCCTAAATATGTTGCAGCACCAATTTAACTGAGGCTTCTGGATTTTATGAATATTACAATTCCCTTTCTCCTAGCTGCTATGCAACTGACAGTTTTAGAACTTTTAACTAGCTAAGAAGTTAATATTATAAACCTACTTTAGAGGTCTATGACTTCATCTCAGATTGCTTTCTTGAATTTGGTAATATGAGCGTGTAAATTAGGGATGTTAAAATGCGTTTTTTGGGGTTTTTTGTAAATGTGTAACTGCTGAAAATTACATGCAAATAATATTACCATGTTTAAAAGCAGAGACAAATATGGAAACAATTTAATAGTAAGCAAAAAGTGACCAATATATTCAGGCTAGAACCAGACAGTTCATTATTGATATACTATGTATAACATTTTATATTTTTATTTAAAAAAATCAGTTCCTTACAGAAGACAGGGAGCCTCAGTGTTAAGGATATAACCATAACACCTTTAAAATTTGTCTGTGTGGATAATTCAAACATCCCTATTTGAGACCAGGTGTAATCATATTACCTCTTTCGGAACAACACTTTTAGGGATAGGAAAAGACCATGTGAATTTAAACAAGTACAGAGATTTGAACAAGACGAGAGTGTCTATTTCATACCTTTAATATCAGCAATTTTTGTCTTCAACAGTGGGTGTGTTGCTAGTCTAGCAATTGCTCTGTCAGCTGCAGTGGAATTTGGCTGCATAGAAAAAATATCAAGCAGTTACTAGAAGAATGTTGTATAGCGATATGGTGGTTGTATTGGTTTGCCTGATCCATATCATAAGGCACACTAGTGACAGATTATGCACTTTCCAGACCACTAAAAATGAATCAGATCCCAAGATAGCGAACGTTTAAATGTTAGCAGGACTGCATACATCACATTTGTCTTAAATTAATAATCTTGCACCATCCCAAGGAGTGTGAAAAATTTGACTATGGGGCTACTGAGAAGAACATCACAAATATGCAACAATGCACTTGCCTTATTTAAAATATGAATGATATTGTGATATTTATGTTAAGAATAAACTGTCTATATATTTTCAAAGTTGAATAACATACTACAATTTTACATTCACTGCATATGAGCTATATTGGTCTACAATAATTAAAGGCTGAAGAGGACTATATACATGAAGCTGGCTTGACTGGAGGGGCAATTACTAGTATGTCAGATAACATTGTTTGTCTTCTTTCTTTGGTAGAGCTCTATAGACTACATTGAAGCTATTACTATTATTTCCAGTAGTGCTCAGCATGCATTAGGTGCTTTCCAAATTTGAGACAACACTGCTACAGCCCTGCACAGATAGAAAATTTGTATCCACATCCACATCTGTATCCACAAAAATAAGCTGCTGATATCCACGGATGCGGATACCCGTAGGAATAAAGTGGATATCCATGGATTTGCAGGGCTCTAAACACTGCTCCTTGTCTCCCAGAACTTTCCAGTCTAAAAGACAAACTGATGAAGGGGTAAAGGAGAAACCTACATAGCTAACTAAGTAAGGTAGTCAAAGTAACAAATGGCCATGTCTTCGTAACTCAGATTGAAAAATACAACACATTTGTGCTTTTTAAATAGAGGTTATGACAATACCATGGATAATAAATAGGAAGAAACTACTTGACTTCTTGTAGGAGAAGTTAACTTTCAGGAACATGAAGTAGTCAGCAACTTTGTGAATCAGCTTAAAGAGGGCATTCCAATCACATGGCATGATTTGGATGAAGGAACAGGGATTCATGAGAGACGCAGGTGGAATGAGGCATCATGGCTGGCATTGTTAATACAACAGAGAAGATGAGGGAAGATGGATAAAGAGAAAGATGGATAACTGTTAAGGTGCAGAGAAAATTACATGTGAATTTGATGCAGCTGAGCAGAGAAAGCCATTGAAGGGATTTAAAGAGCAGGGTAACACTGGTCAGATTGAAAGTTAAGGATGATACAGGGGTTTGTGGTTTTGTATGAAGAGACAGAGGACAATTTGAGTGCCATGGAGGCAAGAGAAAGAATTTATAGAAATTAGAGTAAAACTACTATAGAGCTGCTATCTCTTTCCATTTCTGTCCTTGTGATTTTAAGTTCCTAGTTCTTCATACGTTGGGCAACAACAGGCAGTTATTAGAGAGACTGTTCTTCTCTGAAGACACTTAACACTTTACTGCAAAAGTTCTTAACGGACAAAACTTCTTGGGAAGGCATCTCTGATCCAATATGGATTTTGTGGAGTGGAAAAGGGGGAGACACACCAAATCCAGCACAGCTAATTGCCCAGTGTTTATCACCTGGAATGTGGGAGACGCAGGTTCAAATTTTTGCTGTGCCTTGTTTGGTGCAGGGACCAGAATCTGTCTCTCTCACATCCCAGGTGGTAGTGTCTTAACCATCAAGCTACTGGTAACACTAGAGTGGGTCTCTCTCCCTCGTTCCATATCAGAACGAAAACAAATTTTGAAATCTCTAACCTCTTTGGAAATGTTTTCTGGCCAGCTTTAGGCAAAATGTTTCAAAATAATGAGGCCAGCTCAACATCTAGTAGAAGACTGTACCATTTAGGTAATATTTCTTTTATGATGAAATGATTTTCTGAGCTTGCAAGTAATCTCCTTTCTCCCTAAGTCACACACATTGTAGGAATCTTTCTTTAGGTCTAGGCAAGCTAGGAAACTGTTCCCTTTCAGACAGTCTACAATGCTCTGAACACTGGCCAGAGAAGATGGCCCAAGAGACATACATATTCCATCTCCAAGGGGCCTCAGCTGGCTTACTCCCAGGCTGGTTTGGCCTAGAGAACATGAAGCCTGAATCCAGATCCCATGTGACAATGAAGCATTTGGCTACCAGACTGCTGGGACAGCCTGCTCACATTGCTGAAGATCAAAAGGTATTTTCTTTGGAGATTTTTCTATAGCTGGAAAATGTATTTTTTAAACTTAATTAATATACTTTCCCCCTTCGCTGCTTCCTGTGGGTTTAGAAAGTGTATACCATAAAGTTCACAAAGCAGCAGAAGCTTCTGTGCAACATCTGGTGTTCTTTAATTCAAGTATTTATGGAAATGGTTTATTTGCCAGTTCATATGGAATATTCATTTTTCTTATATAAAAACACCCACAAACACTATCTACATTAGGAGATAGCAGCCATAAACATACAATGTGACATTATCATCTTTAAACACTTCCTATATTTTGACTCCGTGGCTTATCCAAGCTTATGGAAAAACAAATTGAATTGAAGAGTTTTCCATCATACAGAATACTGACAGAAAATCTAATTTAGAAGGAAAAATGTTAAATTTACCCACAGAGGAAGAATCACTAAATTTGATTATTTATGCAAATACTGTCTGGAATAGTAAATATTTCTTGTACCAGTTTACACTAATGCTTGTTTTTTATGCAAGAATCTTATAGTATTTTTGAAGGTAGACATTATCCCCATTTTACAGAGAAATTGAAGCATATATTAGCCCCAGAGACTTGCCTGAAGTCATAAAGCAAATCTCTGGCATGCAACAATAAAATTCAGTTTCCCTGGCTGCCTATCAAGAAGTTCAGTTACAAAACCCAATATTTACTTAGATGTGCATGAATAGAAATTTTATTTTTTGGTATTTCTATAGCTGTTGTCTATCCAATATATAATATGTCAAACTAAAACCTATGCTAAAAATGTAAAAAGTTGAAAAGTGAAAAACTATCAGGAAATGCTTAAGGCTACATGAACATGCAACATTTCTATCTTCATGTGCATATATATTTATGAAACTATGTAACTGCAACACCACATTGACTTCAGCAGAGTTACTCCTGATTTACATCAATGTTTGTGAAAGAGAATAAGGCCATAGCTGTTACAGTTGTCATATTTTTTCCAGGTGGTGGTATTGGAGGAACAAGATCCTCGTCCTCCATTCAACATTCCGTGATTTACAACAACATAAAAAGGAATCCATCTGTCACAACTACCATGTCTGGCTAAACTTCATGAGTAATATTTTTATGCTGATAATTTACATACTTGCAAACTACTTCCACGTACAGTCAGCATAATGGCTCTTCAAATTCTGAGCTGGGGATGAGGAGGCAGGCAATAGAAGGGAGAGGTGGACTGCAGCAGCTACAGGATTTCCACTCAGTTGACCCTACCTCCTCATCTTGCTGTGCCATGTTGGAGCAGCTGCCCAGAGTTAGGGGTAGCATGGAGTATAGGGATAACTTGGAGTGTGGCTGTCATAAGCCTTTGTAAGTACTGCAGCAGCTGCCCATCAGTGGGAGTGTGCACATTCAGATGCCTGAGTGAGCAAACAACTCAGCATGAACTTCAGTATATGTCAGAGACTGACCTTAGCATTTTTGAGCAGGCTTATGAAATGTTTTCAGCTGTAGCTGACATCTGTCCACAGGGGAGCTGGAACATTTTTTATAGTGAGAGTGCTGATGTTGGAAACCATGCATCTGGTGTTTGTTATTGCTACTTCAAGCCAGAGGTGCTGAAGCACCTCTGTTTCAAGCGCCAGTGTCTCTCCACTGTGATCACGCTGGCCTAAAGAATTTGTGGAAGATTAGCAAGATGATACTCAGCAATAAAACCTAAACTTTACCAAACTATTGCACATAGGACATCAATGCATGCAGGCGATCTTAAGGTCCCCTTTAGTTACTGACAATTAACATTTTCAAAATAATCTTTATAAAGGTAAAAGCCAAAAGCAGAAGTTTTCAAACTTCATTGCACCAAGACCCCTTCTGACAACAAAATTACTACATAACCCCAGTGGGTGGAGAGGGGAGCCTGAACCCAGGCCCACTGAACTGCTTCAGCCCCGGGTTCTAGAAAGTCTTAAGCTGGCCCTAGCAACCCCTTTAAAAAGGGGTGTCAACCTACTTTTAGGTCCTGATCCATAGTTTGAAAACCACTGGCATATAGACTTGCTTTATTTTATTAAAATGAAAGCTGAGATTATTCTTTACAAGGGCCAAAGGCCAATTTTGGTAACCAGGGATTTTCCTGAGTCACCTTCTGCATATCAGCAAACATGCATGCAGAAATTTGGAGAATGAGGTAGCAGTCTGGAGAGTTTCCCTGCTGCTCTTGCTATCCCTGTGACACAGGGGATATAATACTTAACTCTTCTTTTCTGGCGAAGTCTGGCACTTGGTGCAGGCCTGAATATCCAGCTTTCTGAGCACATTTGAAGAGTAAGCATATTCCCCTGTTCCATATGTGTGGTCTGAGAATAAAGCTAACCACTCTCACACATCCTTAGCATTTAGCCCTTTTCCTTGTACAAAGTGAACTATATCCCCCAAAAGCTAGGAGGATGTGCATCCTGCTCTCCAACTACATTGCATCCACACTTGCCTCTACTTTCTCCCCTCAAAAAAGAATGAGTATGCTTGAAAATGTAAACCAGCTTCTATCACTGGTGCTCAACCCCTCTTCTTTCAACAAGCATATGTACAAGACAACTTTCCAAGATGCATCCCCTTCTTTTCTAAGATATAGCCATTCCTCTTCCAAAAAGATTTTCAAGAAATGGCTCCACTTCCCACCAGAATGTTGCAATTGGTTTTCATGTGAAAGTGGCTTTTATAGATTTTTTTTTTTTGCAGATTTTGACGGAAAAAATATTCAGTGTATCAACATTTTCAAAATAAAGGGAAAATTCAGAGGCATGAAATTTCCTAGGATGAAGTCAAAGTTTTTTTTCCCCCCTCAAAATTTTAAAAACAAACAAAAAATCCCCTCAAATCCTCTTCCCCCCACTCTTAATTGGATTTATATTAATTGACCTGGTAGTATTAAAAAGACATAATATACTGAACCTGTATAATTGAGGTCTTCCATGAGACATCAAAGCATTTTACAAGCCTTAATACATTTAGTAAATAATACATAGTCAATGTAGTTCCACTGAATTAACCTGGCAAAAGTAACTTCGCTATCTAACACCTCTGTGAGCTTGGCAATTATTTTTTAGATTATGAAACAGCCATAAAGATTAAGTGGTCTATCCAGTGACACCGCAGAGATCTATGGCAGAACTTGGAATAAAAATCAGATCTCCCAAGTGCAAGTTCTGTGCTTAATCTGCAAGCCATTATTGTTCTAAACTTCTTCCTTTTGTCCATAAAATCAACACTATACCGTGCACATAATCTAAGTTACCTACTCACTCAGAATTTATCTTTCCATCCTAAACTGATACAGCAGTCATGTTGATGTATTTATTCATTGAGATTACATATTGTACAATTCTTTGAAAAGTTAAAGAACTAGGTCACTGCTAAATATGTTTACTAGTTAGCTTTTTCCATGCTGAACAAAAAGCACTGGAATGGGTTACCTAGGGAAGTAGTGGAGTCTCCATCCCTAGAGGTGTTTAAGTCTCGGCTTGACAAAGCCCTGACTGGGTTGATTTAGTTGGGATTGGTCCTGCCTAGGACAGGGGGCTGGACTTGATGACCTTCTGAGGTCTCTTCCAGCTCTATGGTTCTATGATTCTATGAAAACTTAGTGGGGGAAAAAAAAGGCAAAAGAGATTCTAGTACTTAAAAATCCAGCAATCCATAAAAATGAAATAATTAACAGTGATTGTGCTGCATCAACTCAACATGGTAAAATAAGAGGGCTTGTAAGTAGATAAGAAGCTGTAAAGAATTTTTAGAAAAATCTTACTAAAAAGATGTTACAAAATTGGAACGAATTCTTGAGGCCAACTATAAACAACTTAATATAAATTGAATATTTTCTTAATTATTTCACAGCTGATCTGAAAACATCATTCTGATTGCTTCATCTTTTCTGGTGAGCAAATTGTGAAAATGGCCTATTGCTGTGCCAATAGCTGATCATATAGCACTAGAAAGTGAAAATGGAGAAGAGCCAAGTTCTACAGAACCAGAGCAGGAAGTTGCTTCCAACAGGGATTTGGATGTCTAAGCATCACAGGAACTGTCCAACCCCAAATAAACTCCAAAAGAAAAGTCTGAAACTAGTACTGTTTCACATTACCACCCATTTTTAATGAAGAACAAAACAGAGGCTGAGGGTAGAACAAACTACATCCTTCAAACTTATGTGTTGTAAGCCAATATAGAGACAGAATTCTGAAAAAACTTTAGGAGCTAGCAATAATTTGAATGCATCTTGAGTTCTCTGCAGTTTACCACTGACCATATCTCAAAAGCTCTCAGTGGAAGCAGATGGTAGAAATAAGAGGAACATACAGAGGATGGTAGGTTACAGGGTTGATCTGTATATTAATAAAACTATATGATGGCCCAAGTGGTTGCTTGATCAAAATATTAGTTGGAAAGTTCTTGAATTAAAATCATCATAGCTAAAGTTCTATTACAAATTTAGATTGCGGATGGAATGATAAACATAAGGATTTCTGGGGATTTAACCTTTGAAGTATTAGGTAATTATGTGGCTCTAATGACTACTTCAAAAATATAACACCTGGAGGTATCCTGAAATAGCTACCCTGCGTCCAAGGAACGTGTCTGCTATTTTGAAATAATTTTCTAAAACAAACAGACGTGCTATTTTGGCATCCCTGTAAACCTCATTCCACGAGGAATAAGGGATGTCTTGAAATAGTGCTTTATTTTGAAATTTGGTGCCATGTAGACATGCCTAATTTTGAAACAGCCTATTTCGAAATAAAAACGAAATAAGATAAAATGCACATCTTATTTAGATTTTAGAGCGCAGACTAGGCGTACCTAGACTTGTGACAAGGTGAAAAAAAAATCAGTATTTCTTCAGTTAAAACTCTGGAGGAAGAATTATGTTAATCTCTTGGGTCAAAGGTGGTAAGGGCTAGTAAGGACACACAGGGATAAATAACCTACTGGGTATCTGGTATTGTTACAATAAATGTGTCATTTTGAAAGTTGGATGTGCAACTGAAAACAAAAAGATTTCTTGGCATACTACACACATGAAAAGTCTGCCCACAATTGAAAACAGATTTTCACTGTATGTGTTTAGCCATTTTTCTGAAAGACATACAATGGGAATGGAAATTCAATTCACTGAAAAACTATAAAGCATTTGAGATAAACATGTACATTAACAATTCACTGGCACTGAAACACAGATTTCCCAGCATTATATTCATTAGGCGATGTATGCATTTAGTAATGATTAACATAGGGCAGAAATGCCCAAGCAACATCATGGTTTCCATACATATTGATAAAAGACTTGGAGATTAATTTAAACTCTTCATTCAAAAATCCTATTGCAGGTAATTCTATGTCATACTGGGAGATGTGTCGGACACCTTCTAGGCTAGTGAGGTACTATTCCTTAGATCTGGTCTACTGGATGTTTTTATAATGATGTAACCATTTCAGTCGGGGTTGGGAAGGGAGGGAATGACTTTTTTTTCCATCAAAATCATTAAATTGGTCCCATCCTTCAGTGTAAATTCAGTTAATGCCACCTTCTGGATGGGTGCTTTCCCAGCATACCTCCTCATGGTCTGAGGTGGCCCTACAGACACTATGCCCTGAGTTCTATCTTAGTTCTTCATAATAATTTATATCCAGGCCAGAATACATATAACAACATGCACCCTTATAGGATCTTATTTAGATTTTCCCAACTGCAGACCACTGTACCCCCTTAGGAGCAACCACTCTCCTTCATTCAAAAATTGTGCCCATCCTCCTCCTGGATAACAGCAGGTTCTTCTAGGTAGAGGAGCCCCACAACCATCATTCTTGGGCTGTGCTAGTTTTAAGGCTATACCAATAGAGCTCCCAAATGTTTGTACTACTTTAACTATATTCATTTAGAAACTGATAGTTAAAGTGGTAAAAAAAACCTGGGTAGACAAGCTGTAAGCATCTCTAAGATCCAGTCTTGAAGGCAATGAGCTGTCATGAAGAATTGGTAAAAGACAAACAGTTTTTACACCCAAGTGTAACATTCTTCACGTCTTCGATGGTCATGAAAGCCATCCTTATTTGAAGTTAACATTTCATGTTTGCCATGGAAAATTCTCAGGAAACTGTGGTTTCATATACCCAGAGTCACTTCAATTTCAAGCAGATTTTAAAAATAAACACACACGTGAACAAAATCCCCAACCCTGGAGTGGTGATTCCCTGTACATCATCTTCATCTTCAGTTATTTTGTGGCTGTACCTAAATAAACCATGTTACTTAGTTAAGTAATGCATTGTTCCACATGGATTTTGAATATGCAGATATAATGTAAAGCTGGGGAACATGTTATCTGTAGAGATTTTAAATGTCCCCGATATTTAACTCATAAGCAACTACTGCAATTCAATTTTCGATTAAAGGGATCCTAACAATTCCTTATTGCACCCTATATAATACATCTGACACAAAGGGAGAAAAAAACATTTCCATGAAAGTAATATTTCCTTTTTAGTACTTTCAGCATAAATATACTGCCATAAAGGGCAGAAAAAGGAGAACCTGGACATGGTGTTTTATATCCCACGATGTTAAAGAAAGGGGATTGATGCAGAAGGAACATCTTTGGAGCAAAAATAAAATAGGATGGTCACTACTGTTACTGGGGAAATTTGAATAACTGGAACTATTCTGTTACATTAAATTAATTAGTGACAGAACTGCTATTAGCTGTTACAAATATACACACCATGAAAGCACAGAAGGATGAGTATTATAGGTAGAGTTTCATATCAGAAACATATTCTGAATAAAGTTCTGCCCTTAATATCTTTGTAGAATTTCTATTACTAGTAAATGTAAAGCTCTAGATAAGACTATAATTTAGGCCATAAAAAGAGTACAGATTGGACCTCCCTGGTCTGGCACCGTTGGGACCTGAGTAGTCCCAAAGGAGGAAATTTTCTGGACCAAGGGAGGTCAAACCTTGGGCTTGCAGGGGGTTCCCCTTGTGCCTGGGCCAGTGTACTGCCCCCAGCCCAGCCATTGGTGGGGCTCCACTCCTGGCTGCCACCCTACTCAGGCCTGTGAGGCTCCGTTCCCTTGGCTGGTGGGGTTCCCTGCCCTCAGCTGGCAGTGGCTCCATGCCCCTGGCTGCAGGGTCTCTGCACTCCTAGCAGGCATGGCCTCCATATCCCCAGCCACAGGGTCTCGCTGCCCCCAGCTGGTGGCAACTCCATGCCCCTGACCACAGGGACTTCCTTACCCCCAGTGTGCAGCGTATCCACTCCTGCTGCTGGCAAGGGCTGTGTCCCTGGCTGGCAGGGCCCACGCGCCCTTGGCCGCAGAGGCTTCCCTATACCCGACTAATGGAGCTCTGCTCTTGGCTGCTGGGGCTCTCCATCTGGACCTGCTCTGGATATCGGCCGCTGCTTGGGCTTCCTGCCCGCAGGACACTGGCCGGCGGGGAGCACGGCTGGCTGGGAGGGGGTCGGGGAGAGCAGGGCTGGCCGGGAGGGGTAGGGGGGAAAGCAGGGAGGGGGAACTGGCCGGCAGGGAGCGGGGCTGGCCCGGGTGCATGCAGATCCCACGCACGCTCCCAGCGGGGCGCACAGGCGAGTCTGGCCCTGGGGATTCCATCCCGCCCCGGCCCTACCCCCCTCCTCCTCTCTACTGTGTAGTTGCATACTGCCTGGCTGGCAGACATGCTCACGCAGTGTGAGCATGTCTACCAGCCAGGCAGTACGCAATTACATACTGATACTCATGATAATAATAAAACTTAATTAGAAAATACCAGACATTTATATTTACATTTATACCAGGAATGTGTTTCCTGGACAGAAAGCTCAAATACCGGACTGTCCGGTTCAAAACCGGACACCTAGCAACCCTAGTTTTATGGGTCCCACAAAAACAGCAGCTGCTTTTTGTTTCAAATTTCTTGGCACTGGAATAATAGAAAAATTCCTTTTGCCAAATGACCACTAGTTATTTATTGATAGAACTGCTCAGACTAAGAATTTTTTTACACTGGCAAATTTTTGGTGAAAACAGTTTGCTATAACTAAAAGAAATTCTTAAGTGTAAGACATTAATGACAAGCATACTACACAAAATACAAAAGACTAAATAAATTCAACAGCATTTCAATGTTAAACCAGAAAGAGAGAGGACTATATACAGTAGTTATTTCTCTATGGTTTATGGATTGTGAACAGAACTTTTTCATAAGCAAAGAATGCAAAAAATCTGAGTAATTATCTGGTTATACTGCTATTAAAGGCACTAACAACAACATCAGAAGTCTTAGATCACTAACAGGAATCTATCATGTTTCAGGAATGTTTGCTGTAGCTGATGGGCATTTGGGGCTTAATGGTACTCCAGTTCCTGGTGGCACCCCAGAGGACATCACTATCTTGCTAAATTTTCTTCTTTTTACTGTATGACAAATAGTAATGAATTTACAAGATTGTATTGATGTTCAAGTTTCTTCATTTCATGAACACCATGAGGAAAAAAATTCCAATGAGGTCTACAGTTAGATTGTCTAGTTATTCTCCCCCCCCCCCCCCACATTTATCAGTTGACAAACAAGAATCTATAATTTAGTTAGAAAGTAGTACAACAATCCCAAAATTGAAATACTAAACAACTTTTCATTCTGGCACATACATTATTATGCTCTCCTTTTTATTCTCAATAGTAATTTTCACTCAGAAAAAAAAAAAACTATGAAGAAGTGGGGACTTCTTTCTAAACATTGATTACAGTTTGAAGTATACTGCTCTTCTAGATCTTTTAATTTAAAATTATTAAAGAGGAATTCCATGTATAGAAAAATGATGCCTTAGAATTCAAAGAAAATAATGGGTTGCTAGCAGTCTGTACAGAAGCATTTTTATTTGTGTAATATGTTTGTGATTGGGAAGAGGAAACTAATGTCAATTTTTAAAATTTGTTGATACAAAACTGATTCAATTCATAGAAGGAAAACATGGAGAAGTAGGAGAATATGTGAGTCGGTAGATGAGAACATTAAATATAGTTTAATATATATTAATTTTCTTTGACAATATAGAACAACACAATTACGTGCTCTAAAAGATCCTGCAAGCTTGAAGATGTTGGTATCGTGTGCAGTCACAGTTACAAAAGCAAATAGGATGTTTGACTATGTTATAAGTTGACATTGCAGCTTTGGAAGCTTTGGGAATTTCAGGGGATGAACTGAGCCTGGCATCAACCTCATTTTTTTAAATTCTTCAAAGCAACCATGATATTTTATCTTCCTGGTAGATATTCAATTGCAAATTGAAAGCCTAACTGGGTCCTGGAACAGCTAACATAACAATCTTTTGAGACCATGTTTCCCTCAACATTGCTATTCTTTGCAATTAAAATTGTCTTTTTGATTGCAATCACTGGCACCAGAAACGGAACTATGCCCTTCGGGAAGTCAGATGCTTTGTTTATCTCATTTGCCATGAAAAGAAATAAGATCTCAAAACATCTATGAAAACCATCCCCAAGTGGGCTACAGCTGCTATTTCAGAAACCCATAAGAAGACTGCAAGTCTTATTTCTCAGAGCACAGAACTCAGATGCTGCATTTAGCTGATGGATCCTACGGTCTGCCATTCCCTCAAACATTTATTATTCTGCTCTTCTGCCTCTCTTTTTGGATAGACTGCTTGGTATTTCCTATCAGTTGACCTCCAGACTACAGAATACTGTGTGTATAGAGTTCTATAGAAAAGGAATCTGGAGTTACTGCAAACAGGTCTTTTCACAACAGAAGAACTTTTCCCCTACCACCTATAAGTTGTTTGTGTTCATTTCTAGTTAGTTCATGGTTCAAGCTGGCACCCTATATATGAGAAACATTCCATTCCATTACCAATCTTCTGACCCATCTAACACACACATTCTTTTCTTCCTAAAAAAAACTCGGAAGCTAGACTCCATTTCAGAAGCTTTCTTCTGAGGAAAGAGGATTTGACAAGGTATGAGAGCAATACTGTAATTCTACATGACAAGGCCTTAAAGAACTGGGAGTTATAGCTCTTTATAACAGCAAGAACCCAAAAGCTTTTTAGACAGCAGAAGCAACTAACATCATGTCTTTCTAGAGCTTACCCATGGCCTTTGCTGTTAAGTATTAGAGCGGGGCAGGCAATAATTTTTAATGGGGGGGGCTACTCCTAGAGTGAAGGGCCGCACTTTTCTATGATATTAATGGAGGAAGTGCAGGGTCTGGGATGGAAGTTGGAGGCAGAAAGGAGTTCAGGATAGGGGATTGGGGTGCAGGAGAGGATTTGGGTTCTGGAAAGGAGTTTGGGTGAAGGAGGGGGTTATGACCTGGGGCAAGGGATTAAGGTACAGGAGGGAGTTTGTGTGCAAGAGTGAATGCTGACCTGTAGGATGGGTGAAGGAGGGGGTGGCAGGATCTGGGAGGGAGCTGTGACCAGGGGCAGAGGTGTAGAAGGAGGTGCAAAGGGTTTATGTTGTGACCTGGGGCAGGGAGTTGCGGGGAGGCAGGAAGTGGAATGTCATGTATAGGCTCTGGCTGGGAGGCGCTTACCCTAGGCGGCTTCTAGCCAGCAGCCCAATGGGACCCTCAGGCAGGCTCCTTGCCTGCCACGCTCCCACGCTGCTCAAAGTGGCTGGTTGCTGAGGCCAGTGTGTGTGTGTCTGTGCAGCACACTCCATAAAAGGCAGGGGCTCCACGAGCTGCCTGGGCCCTCAAGCACAACTCAGGCAGCTCCTATTGGCCGGTTTTTGTATTATTCAGAGTCCTTTCTTTGGCTGACAAATATGTTTTTTACAGCACATAAGCAGCACCTAAAAGACAATTTCAATGCCTGAATAATTATGTCTCACTTCTCAGTACTAGCACAGCTGAGCTACAGCTTTATGGAGATATTTTTATCATTTTGTCATCTAACCTGGAGTATATGTTAGAGGTTATTAGGCTGGTAGCACATGTGCAGCTGCACTACTAATGAAAAATGGGTAAGAAATTCCTCAGTGTTGGTGTACCTGTTCTCTCTTGCATTATAGTACTATTGTAAGCTCTTTACTGCAGGGTCTGTCTCTCTGCTCTATGTTTGTACAGGGTATAGTACATGGGGCCTGGAAACTTCATCACAATATAGATAAATAATTGTTATCTAATGTAAATCTAATATTCTTGTCTGCCAAACAAATGACTTCAAGGTGTAAAAATATGTAGACAATCCTCAAAACATCTACATCATAGAACTATAATTTTTGTGACTTGCCATACACCCATGGTATGCATTTTCATTTTTCTGTCAATCCTGAAAATATATATCAAATCTTTCCAAATAAAAATTTATACCTATGGAAAATGATACTAATAGATATTGAAATGTAAGTAAGTCAAAAGAATTAGCAACAAATGACTGTACAAAACTAATATTCATCAGTCCACCATGAATTAAAAACAGATAGATTTTTACAAAGAAAAAACGTTACAGGATGTTTTGTTTCAGACATTTTGATATTCAAGTTAATGAAAGATAAGCAATATACTATGTGTTTTAATTCATCTGTTAAACATTATTATAGATTAAAAGAGAAAGAAAAATATATAAGTAATAATAAATATCTAAACATTAAAGGGGAAAATAGTATAGAGAAGAAATTGCAGTTTAATTCTATTAAAATATATGGTGAATCCCTCTTTACTTGTTCTTGTGAGCCAAGAAACTGAATTTATTATAAAGGAGCAAGTTTAAAATATAAGCCTTTTGTGGAACTACAAAAAAAAGAACACAGCAGCTTAATAGCAGATAAGGCTTAGAATAAAACTCCCTAGAATCATTCTAAACAGGTAGTTTGATAAGCATATCTGTTTTAAATTATAAAGAGAAAGCCTATTTTGTGTAAATAAAAAAAAAAAAATCAACCATGTCTATTAAAATTTGAATACAATTATTTTGGGGGAAAATAGCTATAGTAAAGCCCCCTGGAATTTTATGGCATTTAAACTTTTCCTTGCTTATTTGCTTCAAGTTCGTAATTGGAGAAAAATAAGAAATAGACTGGAGAGATGATCAGACTGGTAAGACTAAAAGCTTTATTTCCCCATTCTTTTTGGGTAATAAAATACCTAACTATGGCAGTGAACCTTTTTTCCAAGCTAATGTCAGCTGCATCATTTCTAGGCTTTCATACTATTCAAGAATTTCATCACAGAATGAGAAACTGGTTCCTTTTGAACTCTTAACAACGCTATTAAACCAGAGAAGTTGGCATCAAAATGCCTCGTTGCCTCAACCCAAGAATTCTTCCAAGATGCAAACTCTCTCTGTTTAATTTCCTTTTCATCTTTGGAGTCCCTCCATACCAGCAAACACTCCTATACCCAATTCCCTTCATCCCAGCAACCAATCTGTCTCCAGCTCTGCTCCTGCCTAAAAACAATTTTGCTATCCAAAGCATTTCCAATCCACTCCTTACCAGCCATCCTCCATCCTTTTGTTTACTCTCTTTTCCAGTCCTAGCATGAAGGAATGGTCAAGAAGACTAGGGTTGACAGGTGTCCGGATTTGGGCTGGTATTTGTGGCCTCTGTCCGGTAAAAAAAATAAAAAAAATACCAGACATGTAAACTGTCCGGTATTTTCTGTTTTTCTCTGACAGAAGGCCACTTGGGACATTCTTTCCCTGACGCATCTGGCAGGGGTGGGGGGATTTAAAGGAGCAGTGACTTTTTTTCCCCTCTCAACAAGTTTGGTTCCCCCCCCTTTTTTTTCCTCAACAACTTTGGTCCCCCTTTTTTTGCTCAACCATGTTCAGTATTTTTTGTGAAATTATCTGGCAACCCTAGAGAAGACAACAGAGAGGAATGCCTACTAGGCTTGTGCTGCTCTAGACCTGCTGAGTCCCTCCTATGGAGGATGCTGCTATACTGCTGTCTGAATTGAGGATTAATCTGACTTTGCCCCATGAAAGCATTAATCTGCTGCACAGATTCCTGGAGCTGGAGAAACTTCAGCTGCACCACACAGCTCTACACCCTGAGTTCAGTACAGTAGCCCAGGGATGAGATGACTGAATTCCATGTTAGCCACAAATATAAATTCCACACTTCATACTCCACAAAATCCTCAGTGTAAAGTCCACTAATATCAGACATCAAAAGAAGAATATGTAATAAATATATAATTATAACTATGTACGTATAGGTTGAAACGCCGTAATCTGGACTGTCCTGATTTGGCAACACCCCTGGTCCGGCATTGTTGGAGTGACCCTGGGGGTGCACTTATGGAGATAAGCCAGTGGGATAGGGTAAGAAGTGTTGCTAGACTAGGGGCCAAGAGAGTGGAGCCCTGGGGAGGGGCAGCAGAGCCGCCAGGAGGAGAGCGGAGCCCCTGGTCGCTAGGGTGGGGAGGGGCCATTGAGGGGAGCGCAGAGCCCACTTTGGTGGCAACAGAGCTGCTGGGAGGAGTGCAGAGCTCCTCCGGGCAGCAGCAGTGGAGCCACCAAGTGGAACCATTAGGCAGTAGCAGAGCCCCCAGGTGACAGCGGAGCCAGTGGCTGCTGGTGGGAGCACAGAGCCCTGGGCGGCAGCAAAGCCACCAGTGAGAGAGTGGAGCCCCCCATCAGAGGGAGGAGGAACTCCGGGCAAAAGCAGAGCCCCCAGCAGCTGTGGAGCCACGGGGGGGGGGGGGCAGAACCCCCACCACACTGACTTCCCCTGTTCTGGGATCACTCAGGTCCTGAGGGTAAACAAGGAAGAGACAGACAGACACACAAAATTGTACCTATTTATTATTGATTCAATGTCTTTTTGTCATATTCTGTGTCACTCAGTGGGAAAATATCTTCCCCTTTAGGACTCTGTTATTCCTACACTTTCTTTCTTTTCCCTGTCCATTTCTCTCCCATGATCTCTCTACGTTCACACTCTGAATTTCCGTCTCAACAGAATAACCTATTACTATACATTTGACCCACTTTCTTTCTTTTCCCTGTCCATTTCTCTCCCATGATCTCTCTACGTTCACACTCTGAATTTCCGTCTCAACAGAATAACCTATTACTATACATTTGATAGTACACTTCTATACATTTGATTTGCTAAAAACATCACCTATAGAATAATGTTGACAATTAATTATTATCAGGTTGTAGAGGTGACATAACATTAAGATAAATGGGGACAAGGAGTTCACCAGTCAGTTATTCTTTCAGGCTGCCTGCAGACACCATGACATCAGATACATTCAGTTCACATATGGACATTTCTGAAGCCAAATGGGTTAGAAAATTACTTTTTTTTAAAAATGAACACTTACACTGTTCACAGGCAGGTCATGTAGGCCACAAATATATTATGAAGGCCATGCCACCCTAATATAGACATTATGTAGGTCAATGATGTGGTTACCTATGACAGATTGGGCCTCTCTGGTCAGGAACCTTCAGGCCCTGATCAGTCCTGAATGAGGGGATTTGCCGGACAAGGGGAGGTCCCTTCCCTAATGCCTGTGCTGCCCTGCTGCCTCCGGGCTAGGATTTGAGCCCAGCCCTGCTGCTGCCCCAGCCCCCTCGGTGATCTCTAGCTGCCGCCGGCTCAGCTACTGCCGAGGGCCAAAGCTCCATGGCCGGGGCTGGAGTTCCCTGGCTGCAGAGTTCTGACCCCATTCTGGCCCCAGTGGTCATGGAGCACTGCAACTGCCTGGCTCCATGGCTAATGAGGCCAGAATGGGGCTGGAGCTCCCCAGCCATTGATGCTGGAACTCCCCTGCCACTGGGGCCAGAACTCCCCACCACGATACCCAGCCTGACAACATGGGACTCCCGGCTGAGTCACCATCCTCTCTCACCACGCTCCTGCCCCACCACCAGACCTCCCTGTTCATGGGCTCTGTGATCCAGGAACATCTGTGGTCTGGATGTTGCCAGAAAAGTCCCAGTTTAGGGATGTACAACCTATATTAATGGGGAAGAGCCTCACTGGCCCTAACAAGAAGCTATTCCCGCTAAATTGCTTGTTTGACCAAATACATATATACACATACATGCCCTAATGATAAGGTGTATTCTTTTAATTAAAAATTCAATTCACATACCCACAATATGCATATGCATATGCATACACATTTGCATATGTCCTAAAACAAAAAAGTCATACCTTTTTGCAGACTTGCTCAAAATTAACCTCATCCCCAAGAGCAAACTTGGTTACTTGATCTGGTTTTATTTCCTGTGGAAGAAAAATGTTTACACAAGTCTGAAAAGAGTAAGTAATAACAGTACGTGATAATATTTATGCAGAAGATAAATCTTAGCAAGGTTCAGCAAATTTTGCCCACTCCTATTAATTTAAAGGAGACTTGAAAATTAGACTTATTTACTTCCAAAATATTGCCTTGTATATTTACAACCTAATTTTTTCTAATCTGTGTATTTATATCATTACCCATCACAATAGTACCTGATTATAACTGAAGCCAAAGGAAGTTCTGAGTGAGTTCAGGCTACAGGGTCAGGATCTTATTTTGAGAAATATTCAATTGCCTGAATTTGTCATTTAAAATAAAGGACTATGGGAGATTTCTAAATGCCCATTTAGTAGAGACTCAGAAGTCTCTCCAGTATAAATAAATAAATAAATAAATAAATGTGATTACAGTCCTGTAATTGAGGCAAATTTCTAAATTTCTTAGCTTCAGAGAAGTGGAATTCCAGGTATCATCTGTGTAGGATTCTCACTCCAGAAGGCAAAATCCTGCACTAGGGATGTCAATGAGTAGTCGACTAGATGATTAACCAATAATCTTAGGCTTATCAGTTTATCTTGTTGACTACTCACATCACGCCCCCCACATTGCTGCCTCTATCAGAGATGGGAGCTGGAACCCACCATGGACAAGGGCTGCTATCACCCCGTGGTGCTTCCTCTGTTATCAGACACAGCATCACAGGGCGGCAGGTAGCCAGTCTGCGAGGGAAGCTTGTTTTTACATTGTGTCTCTGTATGTCCTGGCTCCTCCTGCCACCCCGCACTGCTACCTCTGTATCAGAGGTGGCAGGGGGCTCCCCAGGAGTGGGGCCAGGAGTGCACGTGACTATCAAACAGTCACGTAACCAACAATATTTTGTGCGTTTACATGACTATTCAATTATACAATAGCTGACATCCCTATCCTGCACAGCAGGTATCTTTAGAAAAGTATATTTTAAACTAATTGACCACAATTAGAGCAGATGTATCTATTAAAAAATCATTGAATCCCTTACTAATCTTAGCAATTTTCATATTCAATAGCTATTTCAGAGCTTATATTGGCTTAATTTTGGACTTTTTTATGGGTAATGAAGAAAACAAATTACATTATAGAGTGTTAGCCATGTGTCCATTTTAAAACAGAATTTGCATTACTAGATTACATGAGGACTAAGTGACTTCATACATATCTATAGTTTTGAAAATTATAATGCAAGTAATTTTTAAGACTGATAAAGGAAGATGTTACCAGTTAGGCTCTAAGCTACTTATCTACAGGCCCTGCTTTGTTACTGGTGATACCAATGTTTGAAGAAAATAATTCATAAAACAGATATTCAAGGAGACAGAAAGCTAGGAAGCAATTTAAACAGGACAAGGTAGAGTAAATTAGTCATGTGTTTGCAGTGTGCTATGGCAGCAATGAGACCAATGCAACTGTGGGCTATATAAGCAGGTAGATAGCAGACCCTTTGTCCATGTTGTACCCATTGCTGGAACACTGTGTTTAAATCAGGACACCTCATTAGAAGAAAAATTGCAGCAAAGGAGATCATAACAACCAGCATAATTAGTGGTTTAGAACAGTCGATTTATGCACAAAGATTAAGAACTCTATATGCACATTTTTCCATGTGATGACATAACTTACAAATATCTGAAAAGTGTGAACTTGGAGAGGGGCTCATTCCCCCCTTGCTTACTGTCCAATGAGCATTTCAGTCCTGCTTTACTCTTAGTCACTTCTTCCTAATTTCAGTTTTATACATCTTATCATGCTGCTCTCCATACTTAGTCTGCCTGTCCTCACCTGCTAGCCATTCTCATGCTACTTCCAGAAATCTCTCCTTAAATTCACCTTTCTAGGCAGCTCCTCTTCCTCCTTTATCATTAATAATCGATACACATTCTCTTCTCTCACAACACTCTCCTGTGCTCATCTTATCTTGGAATGCATCTTATCTATAGCATCAAGTGTTATGTAAAATATGTGTGCTTTACAATTTTTAGTGAGTAGCAACTGAAGCACAGTAAAGTATAACCAAGAGTAATGGCATGACATTAAGAAAGGGAAAATATATTTGATATGAACGTTAGGAAGAAACCTCCTGACAGTGAAATCTATTAACTTCTAAAATCATCGCCCAGAGGCACTGGAAGAAGCTCAATCACAAATCAACACATTTCAAGTCAGATTGAAAACACACTAATAAATGTACAATAGGAAACTATTATGTACTGGCAGGTAGACAGACTGGAGGCTCTAACAGGTCTTTTCACCCCATGATTCAGTTTTCAATGACTTTTCAGATATTACACAGAGGGGAAAACTAGACACAATGGGTAAATGATGTAGCCACAATAATTCACAGGGCTAAGAATTCAGAGTTGGACTCCATGAAGATGTTGCTTCTCTATGCTAAATTATGGAAGCCATTTAGAACCCCCCCCAGATATTTTAAGTGGTGATTTTTGCTTAACCTTGGAATTCAAATACACTAAATGGAGTATAAAGCTATAATGTACACTGCAAAAAGAATCTATACAAGGAATTAATGGTATAATCCTTACAACTATAGTATAACTATCAAAAAATACAAGTAAAAACAGTTTAAAATGAGTTATCAGAGAGGTATACAGTGAGAGTGGGGCGGAAAGGTTAGCAAAAGTCAACAAAAATGACTAGCAGCACAGATGTTGCAGGCCTCTACCCTTACTCCAGGGGAGCTAGCAGAGTTGGCAGCCTTCACTCACCCCATATTAGTAAGGAGGTGAGAAGGGTCAGTAGAGACAAGATTCAGATGAGCCTATGCTGACCTTTTCCACAATCCCCACAAACACATACTCCCTACTACTCCATGGAAGGCCAGAGGTATGGAACTGCAGAAGCTACCACAAAAATCTTAAGATAATTGTACTAATATGTGCTGGCGTTCCCAATACTTCTTCCACTTGGTGCTCCAAGAACTTAGTTTGACTCTAGACTTGCCATTCGGGGTCCTTTATTTGGCATATTGTAAAGCTACACTGAGTTGATCCAATTCAAAGGTAGAGGTGGGCATAGGGAATATTAACACCCAAAGTTACACAGAAAATCTCTGCTTTCATATACATTTCAACATGATATTGCACTTAACTATCTCTCACACTAGATGTTTTGGGATTGGTTTGGTCACTTTGTAGAAACTAATCTCTGGGCAGCACATACTGTCTATGAATGACTTGTCCTTTACCTCATCTTACATTCCAGGCCTACTGGAACATATGGGTTCTTTTCTTTTGGTGTTGACCCTTGCTGCTTGGAAATTTCCTGAACAGCCACTACAACAAGTAAGGCTGGAATACAAGTAAAATTCTTGAACCCCCGGAGAGGAACTTGGTACGATCTATACATTCTCTTGGAAATGGGTGGTACCGACAATGGAATCTACCACAAGTCTTTTCCCATTCTAACAATCCAGTGTGATGCCTATGTAGGGGAAGGGGGATGAACACAAGAGAAGTCTCTACCACGTCTCTCAGGGGAGAAGGCAAACATTCTATAAAGGAGGGTCTATACATTCTGCTGTGCTAGACCACTCCCTCATACTTCTACCTACTTAGGGGAAGTAGATTGTATCTCAACTGCTGTATGTGGCACTGTACTTTTGGTGACTGAAGACTTGTTAAGACTGTTGGCATTGTACAAACCAACAATGGGGATTTTGATTTAGGCCCACAAGCAGGTCACTTAGTTTCACATAGGCCATAGGGGCAAAACAGCCTGTACTGTCGGATAGTAAAAAAACAAAAAAAACTGGTGCCACTGAGTGTCATAGAAATGCACATAACAGATCTAGTTAACTGCTTACACTCTTTTCATAACTGTCCTATAAAGATTCGGAGGGGTAGTCGAGTTAGTCTGTAACTGGAAAAACTTAAAAAACAACAAATAGTCTTGCAGCACCTTAGAAACTAACAAAACATGTAGATGGTATCATGTGCATGGGTTGTACCCACAACAGCTCATGATACCATCTACATGTTTTGTTAGTCTCTTAGTTGCTGCAGGACTATTCACTGCTTTTTAAGTTTGTCCTATAAAGAGGCAGAACGTACATTGGCAACCCAAGGGGAAAAGTTCCAAGCAGGAATAGATATAGTTCAGTAAAATAATCCTGCTATGGTTCACATAAAGGGTTAATATTTTCTATTTAGATCTATAATAGAGACTAGGAATGTGAACGGGTAACCGTTTAACTGGTTACCTGGTAAGCATTACCCCCAATGAGTGATGCTTGCCGGTTAACAGTTAACTGGTACCTGAGAGCAGCCCTGCTGGGACCCCATGTGGGGTCAGGGGCTGGCAGGCAGCCCTGTGCAGGGACAGCAGAACCCCCCCCGCCTGCCATGGACAGGTTGGCGCACTGCCCCACGCTGTAGGCAGGGACTGCTCTGGCAAGGCTGGAGCAACCCCTGCCTGCAGTAGGGGAGGGGGACACTCCAGCCTGGCCACGGAAGGCAGGGCGAGCCTCTCCATCCCAGCTGGGCTGTAGCACCCCCTTTTCCCTCCCGCCTACGTCCCTTTTTAATGGATTAACTGGTTAACCAACTGAACAGGATTTTACATCCTTAACACAGACATTGGTTGGGTTCAATTATTGATCCCCCCCCCCGTATCCAAACATCTTGGTGTCAGTAACAAATTTCTTTTGGCCTGCTGATTGCCTGATCAACGGGAGACAGCTGAACTGGAGTTTATATGCAAATTCAATACAATCAACTTGGGACTGAATAAGGATATTAACTGGTTAATGCACTACAAGGGCTATTTCCTCTCTCTGGATATTCACATCACTACACTAAATGCTGTGAAAGAGCCACTTCCATCCTGATTTCATTGGCCTCATTAACACAATGTATATACCCCTGCCTCTGTAACTTGTACTCCAATTCATTTGATGAAGTGGGTTTTACCATGAAAACTTATGCCCGAATAAATCTGTTTGTCTCTAAAGTGCCACAGGACTCCTCTTTTTAGAAGAAAAGGAGTGAGACACATCAGTCTGGGCTGGCGTATCTGAAGTAGCAGAAAATATTTTGTCATGGTACAATCTACAAATTAAAATCCTGTGACAGCTGTTGTGATCCAAATCTACATGAATGTCCACAGATGGCAATCTCATTAAGGATCTATTGTGATAACAAAATAAATACAACACCTTAACTATTTATGAAAAACTGTTTTACGAGATGCAACATCAACATTGATCTTTTAAAATACTACCAAGTGGTTTATTCAAATAAAATATAGTACACATTTTAAAATAGAAAATTTGAATCTGATAGCCAAGTGACTCAAAATTCTTACTTATCTTCAGGATTCTTTAAAAGTTTTACATAAAAAGTTACAAGTGGAAAAAGGCAGCAGTAATAGTCTGAAAGATGAAAGATGTACATTAAGATAATGTTCAGTCATGTGATATCAGCCAATTCTCAGCTCTCACTTTAACCAACCGTGTATTATTGCAGAATTGGAGCAATGTATAAATAGGAAAAGCGTTTAGGGGAAAGACGGGAATAAAAATCCAGACTTCAGCAGCTCTATACTTGCCAAGCCACATATCTATTTTAGTAATGGCCCTGTGATTCCATAGAGGGACAGTAGATTTTAAAATAACCTGGTTTTCATCTGTGTCTTTTTTCCTCATTTAGGAAAACTACTTTCTGCTGGGAAGAATTTAAATTAGCAGTGTACATTTTAATCACTCCTCCAAAGTACTTATAGGACTCCTGCAACTTTTTCTCTATAGAAATTAACAAACAAAAACCTCCCACATTGGCAAATAAAAGATATTCTTATCAGGGCAGTAAGAGAATTAGTGTCACCATCCTTTTGTTCCATGTTTGTATTGGGCCCACCAAAATGGGATGCTGGACCATGAACAGGGCTCCCATGCACTAACGCTATTAGTACTAATAATATTGAAAGTAGTAACACATTCAGGCAAACTGAAAAGTAACACCGTCTCTGAAGTACGTGGGTAGGTGCAGAGACTCAATTGCAAAGCTGTTCTGCTCATTCCTTTTTCCTCACTGCAGCCTCCACCATAAAGTTTAAGTATGGAAAGTGAATTTCCTCCGTTGAAGTAAAATGAAACGCACAAACACAGGTTAATGTCACACGTTTAAAGATGCAAAACTTAACATAAAAGTGGAGATTTGCATTGTAATTATACATTTAAACATTGTGATGTAAAGATCCTAAATACTTGTTATTCCCAGCATAAGTAGCAGTTAAGGCTGAACCTTCAACAATGATTTTGCTTTTCCCATAGTTAATGTTGCAAAAAAGTTATTTTCCAGCTCCTTGATTCCCCCACCCCTTTTTTAAAATGTAAATAGAGGGAAAAATGCAATGGAATTGTAAATTAACAATCTGGAATTTAAATGGATTAAGACTTGCATATATCAAAGCACAGACCACATTAAATTATTACGATAATCTTTGACCATCCTTTAACCAATTCGTTTATCTTTCAAATCGTAACTTGTTACTCACACTGCATCATGTCTAACAGACTAAATTCTTCAGCAGATGGAAAGATCCTACCTTTTTATTTACTTTGCATAATAGTGCAAGGAAAGGAAATCTTATACAATGACACTGAAACAAATTCCTGCTCTTATAAAATGACCCACAGGCAAATGCACTAAAATCAGATGGGGTAAATTTTAAAATGCACCAAGTAATATGAAACTCAATTTAGCTATTCTGAGAAGAGAGAATTAGCCAGTCCATCTAGATTTGTAATCCTGACTCATAGGAGCCTGAATATTTCCAGTCTGCTGTTTGAACTGCTAAGCTAGTTCATACAGTAAAACCAACAAGTTCCATTGCTACATTGCACAACTTCTCTTTAATTTAAAAACAGCTTTGTTCTCTACAGAAAATGCTCCCATACATTCTTGCTTCCAGAAATTGCTCTGTGCTCTTCTCACTTTTTAATCCCCTAAAAACCTCCCATTACAAGATCAAATGAAAAGTTGTCAAGCTGGGATATAATGAGGGAAGTTGCCTCTCACACATACTCTTTGTCTTCCATGCAGCACATTATGAGCATTCAATCTGAACAGGAATCAGTAGAAACAAGAAAGAAACATCACCAGATTACTTCTGGCATTCATGGAAAACCTGCAAACTGTCACTCAGGAAATGAGAACTGGACTGGGGGATTGTATTGTTACACAGAATTTTTCGATGCAGAAAGCCAAATTCCTAGAACTGTATGCGGAGTTCACCTCAGCACTACGGTGCAAAGACACTAAAATGAGAGTGTCCTGACAGTAAAGAAGTATGTGGCAATCCCAATGTGGAAGCTGGATTCTCCAGACTGCTACTGGTTCAACACATATCAGTTTAGAGTCAGAAAGTCCATTGTTGAGGTGGTGTTAATGCTAGTGTACAAGGACATTAATTACATCCTGCTATGAAGAACTGACTCTTAGCAAATGTGCACAAAAATGGTGGATGGTTTTGTGGCAATAGGATTTCCTAACTGCAGCACAGCAACAGATGGCGCACACATCCCAATTTTGCCCCCAAGCCATCTTGTAATGGAGTACATCAATAGAAAGGGGTATTTCTATTCTATGCAGGCACTTTTGGATCCCTGTGGGATTTTCACTGACAAAGGGGGGGGGGGGTGGTCTGGGAAGGTGCATGACACATGCATCTTTAGTAATGCTGGCCTGTATAGAAAGCTGCAAATATGGCCTTTATTTTCAGAACAGAAGATTCCAATGGGGAATGTCGACAGTGATCCTGGGAGATCCAGCATACCCCTTACTCCTAAGGCTGATGAAAACTTACAGGGGAAACCTGAACAGCAACAGCAGCAAGGAGTATTTCAAAATTATGCTGAGCAAGTGCAGAGTAACTGTGGAATGTGCATTCGGAAGATTAAAAGTATGCTAGTGCTGCCTTTATGGCAGGCTAGATCTAAATGAGGAAAATATTCCCATGGTCATAGCAGCCTGTTGTACGCAGCCTAATACTTGTGAGGCTAAGGGTGAAAAGTTTCTCCCACAGTGGAGTGCAGAAATGGACTGCCTGGTGGCTGATTTTGAGCAGCCAGACGCCAGGGCTGTTAGAGGGGCACAACAGGAGGCTATTAGAATCAGGGAGGTTTTGAGTAACCATTTTGACAATGAGCGCAAGTAATGTGCCTTTCTCTTCCTTATTTTGTGGAGGTGTTCTGCCACTCTGTAGGGCAGAGGAGGGGAACGTAAGGCCGGGGGCTCAAATATGGTCCTCAGCTTGTCTGGATCCAGCCTCTGAAGGTAAGGGCTTCCCTCCTCAGCATTAGGGAGACCAAGCTGATGTTCCATCTCCCTCACCACCCCCTGTGGGGCTGGAACACACAGAATCTATTAGCCTGGGTTCCCCTTGGCTCTGATGTGCAAGGGGAATTTGGAGAATGTCTTTCTCTTTCTCGGTTGGGGGGCCACGTCAGTGAGGTTTTTTTTTTCTTCTCACTTGTATGTGGCCCCTGACTGATTTTTCTGTGGGTCAGCAGCCCAGACTTTAAAAAAAAAAAAAAAAATTCTTCACCCCAGATGTAGGGGATTCCCGGTAGCCCACATCTGCAGAAGCACAAGAAACAATCAACAGAAACTTGATTGTTTGTGCACATTCAGCATCGAATTATAGTAATATGCACCTCTTTTTAAATACAAATCAGTTTCTCACTGCCTCTTGGCAAGAACATAGCTCAGTGAATGCTCTAAACATGGTGAATTCTTCCGGGGGATGGGAGGGAGCGGAAGATGGGGCAAAGGACCTACAAGGTTTTTTAAGGTCATCACAGAAGGCAACTAAAGACAGTATTGTAAATTCTGCCACCATTTCCCATAAGGGGGTGGGGGAAGGGTCATTAAAACAGATATCTCACTCCTGAAGGTAAGGGTGAATCTCTTGCATGTGTATGAGTTCAAATCAGGCCCCCCCATGCTGCTTGCCTGTGTGCTGCTTTGGACCCTGCATAAGTGATTGCTCAGAGGCACAGTAAAGTTTCCTACAATGGGAGAAGGAACAAAGCAGCTCTGCCAAGGACCCTTTGGCAGAGAATTGGCAAGTACCCTGCAGGGAAGTTTCCTAGAGATCTCTCTGGAGGATTCATGGGAAACTTTGGTGTGCATTAACACAGTGTTCCACCAAAATACTTAGCTGCAAAGGGAATGTGAAGCATGAGCAAATACAGCTAATCTTGCATATTTGTCCTTTTACCCACTTCTGTAATATACAAAGGATAGCGCTCTCTCATAACTGAGCAGCATCAACTCAAAAAGATCACTTACCAGAGCTCTCCTCTCCTGCATTATGCGCTCTACAGTAGGGATGTTAGATACTGTGTTTTTTAGTAATCGTGTAGCTGCAACAAAATGGTCCATGGGGGCAGGGCCAACTGCCAATGATTTCCCAGTTCCTGGCCTCACTCCTGGGGAGCCCCTGCCACCCCACGCTGCTGTCTCAGTATCAGAGGCAGTGGTGCGGAGCAGCAGGCAGAGCCGGTCCATGACAGGAGCTGGTTTCTGATATAGAAGCAGCATTGCGGGGCGGCAGCAGTCCCTGTCCGTGGCGGCCCTGAGTTCCCTGTGGACAGAGGCTGCTCCAGTATCCCACGGAGTAGTAGCCTCTGTCCTCAGCGAGCCCAGGCTTGCCACAGACAGAGACTGTTCCACCACAGCCACCCCTCCTCCCCACACTTCTGCCTCTGATACAGCAGCACGGTGCGGGGAGGGGGCGGTGGCTCCGCAGAACCAAAAGCTAATTCCCAATGTATATTGGCTCCCATCTGCCCCACCCTGCGCTGCTAATTCTGATAGAGAGGCAGTACTGTAAGGTGGTAGGTGGCTCTGTGGGATCCAGTGTTCATGGGGAGCTCTGTTGGAGGCAGTTCCACAGGCACTGGCTCCCGCCTACACCTACTTGTTTACAGGTCTATATGCTAACATCCCAACTCTACAGTGGGACTGCTGGAACTGATTAGACCTCTCTGGAGTGTAAAAGAGGTCCTTCTGTGTGCTTCATATCGTCCTCCACCTGGACCTCCTCATCCATGACCTGATCCTTGGGAGAGGAGTCCACTATCTCCAGCCTCCCTGAATTATCCTCAGGATTCTTGGTGGTGATGGTGGTGGGGTTGCTACAGGGGATGGTGTTCAGCTCCTTATAGAAAATTTTTACTACACCTGACTTCACTCCTTTATTGTCACACGTCATTGATGCCTGTCTCATTTATAGCCCTGATCCAATATGCCACGAAAAATCTGACCATAGGTACTGAAGTTCCTACAGCGGGAGCAGAGCTGGCATTGCACAGCCTCCTCCCACAACACCAGCAAATCCAACAACTCAGGTGTGCTCCAAGTAGGAGAGGATTTGCTGTATAGTGTCATCATGGTCAGCTAAGATGATGTGACGTGAGCTGTCCATTCTGAGTGACTAGGAAGTGGAATTTTTAAAAATTCCCGTGCCTTTAGAGTGTGAAGGGCAAATGACTATGTACCTGGATGCAAGGCAATGGAGTTTGAACTGCTGGTAACTGCTGTCAGCATGGACATTGTGCAACACCTCCTTAAGGCCATTTACAGCAACATAGCCATGTGCAATGTCTACAGTAACACTCTCAACATAACTTTGCTGCAAAAAGCTCTTGTCAGCAAAGGAATTTTGTTCGTGGAACAAGCATGGTAATGTGTAAACTTCCATGGTTTCGGTCAATGAAAGCAGACTTTTGTTCATAAAATTCTGTAGTGTATAGAAGGGCAAAGCCTCAATGCTCCAGGTTATTAGGCTTTTACATAATCCAGTACACCATCACATTTTTGAGGCAAGTCACTTCATTTCTGCATTTCAGTGTCATCCTTTGTGAAATTGGGGTGATATTTACCTTATGCTTCCTCAAAGCAGTACTGTGCTGCAGAACTAGAGTTTGTAAAGTGCAAAGTACTAGTGAGGCTGCTGAGACACAGAGACGGGAAGTAACACAAGTTCTGGGTTCCTAGCCATGTGTTTATCTTTCTGGGCCAATACTGCCTATTTCTCCCTTTACTATATCTAACCCCTTTAAAATCCTTGAAAGCTCTTCGAAATAAGAGACTCTTTCATGTAAACACAGTAAAGCAGCAAAGTCTATGGCAGTTGTCCTCAAACTTTTGAGGGTCATACCTCCTCCCCACACTGTTGTCTGTATTCACCCAGAGCTGGGGCCGGAAGCCTTGGCTCCAGTCCAGGAACAGAGACATGGACAGCAACCAAGGCTGTGGGTTGGCACAGGGCTGGGAGTGGAGCTATGCCAAAGCTGACGATAGGGCCAGGAACTGGGGACATGGCTAGGTGCAGGACCAGAGCAGGGCTGAGGGTGAGGATGGGCTAAGTGGTGCTTCCCCCCCACCTTCATGTATATTCCCTGGGTCTTGCCACATCCCCCATCATGTTCCTCCACACGTTCCTGGGTGGCACTCCAACTTTGTGGACTTCTTGTCTACGGAGCATTTATGATTCCCAGGTTCTAAGATATAGACTCAATAAAGAAAATTCTGCTAGGAAAAAGTCTGAAAACCTTGTCTGAACCAATTTATTTCATACTTTACTTGTTCCTTGGATCTCAGTGAGTAAATGAGCTAGGGATGTATGCAAGTAGTCAACTACCTGATAAACTTAAGCTTATTGGGTAGTCAACTTGACTACTCTACTCGTTTCCCCCTCTCCCCCGGTTGCATCTGTATCAGAGGCAGCAGGGGGTGGGGAAGGGAGAAGAGGGGGGCATGAAAGCAAGTGCCATTGCCCGGGGAGCTGGCTTAAAAGCTAGTACTCCCCAGCATCATCTCTTGGTGATGTCTCTCCAACCCCACACTGCTGCCTCACCATGGGCAGAGGCTGTTCCACAGGATGTGGAGCTGGGGCTGGCTGCGAACAAAGGCTGCTCTGGCAGCTGGGAGCCCCGTGGACAGGGCTGCTGGACCTGGCATGAGCTGAGACTGACTAAGCCCAGCTCAGTCCCTGCTCGCACCACGTCCAGGAGCTACCCTTGCTGTGGCTCTTCAGTTTCAATGCAGGAGGAGCCTGGCTGTCTGCCCTCCCAGCTCTTACTACATTTAAATTGAAGAGCTGCAGTAGGCAGTAACTCCCAGAGGCTTCCTCCCTTACCGACTTATTGTGTAGTTGACAGAAATTCTATTGGCTACACAATTAGCTATTTACTCACTTCTTAACATCCCTAAAATGCACCAAATTCCAACCATATTACATGCCCACAAACTTCTGACAGGACTTTGAAGTGTAAGTATAACAAACACACACACCAATACACCTCAAATAGACTGAACACATTTTGCTGAAGCTTTCAAAGAAAAATGTCATTCTTGGTCCCAAATCAGTACTGTGTCTATTAAAACCAATGTGTTAATAATTCCATCTGGAAACCAACAAGGCAGCTATGCAGATAACAGCACAGAGAAGATACATTGCTTAACGAATAGACATAAAGATCCTGCACCATGTTTAGTGCAGAATGAGATGTAAAGATCTTCAGTAGTATTTGGGGACATTGCATCACCTTTACTAAATTATTTTGGGGCAGGAACTCCATATATATTTGCATAGTGTCTAGCATAATAAGGTCCTGAGCCATGGTTGGAGCTCCTTTGTCTGCTAGACTGAAGAGCCCACAATAATAACATGGTTCTGAACCGGGATATAGGATGCCTTGCACACTATCTTCAACCTTTTAATGACTTAACCAACCAACCAGTGGAGGTGCTAATGGTTCTTAATAGCCTCTTCTAACTATTTGAACTATCTGCTCACTGTTTCTTCCCCCCGCCGCCTCACCTTCCCTTATTTATTATTGGATCTGGACTTATACTCGGGTCATCTGAAGAAGTGGGTTTTGCCCATGAAAGCTCATGATACCATCTACATGTTTTGTTAGTCTTGGTGCTATTAGACTATTTGTTGTTTTTTAAGTTTTTCCTGTTACAGACTAACTCGGCTACCCCTCTGAAGCTTTTATAGTTTTATACTGTTTGTCAAAGCAGATGTCCTGTCCTTTGCAAAATATCATCACCATTTTACACATGGGAAGACAGGTACATAGAAAAGTGATCTCCCCAGTGTCATCCAGCAAGTGATCTCCCCAATGACAGGTACATAGAAAAGTGATCTCCCCAATGTCATCCACCAAAAATCCAGAACAGAATCCAGATTTCCCCAGTTGAAGTGTAGTGTCATATCCCTCATGTAGGAGTAGTCAATAGGCAGATGCCAGACGCTTTTGAACAGATCCTGAAATTTTACTACTTATTATTGGGTTTTAAACATTATTTCCTTTTCTGGAGTCTGGACCTTGACTATATACCTAACCCAAGAAATATGGACTTAGACAAAAAACAATTGGAGTACTACCCCTTTCCTAATGCCACACTGCAACTCCTTACTAAACCCACACAATGGAGGACAGATAACTAGTGGAAAAACACCACAAAAAGAGCTCATAGGCTGAAATTCTATACTATCATACACTGAAAAGAAGAGTTTTTATCTGGAAGGAATGTAAGTAATTAGAGATAAAGTGTGTTCAAATCATGTGAAATGAATTGTAATTTAAGTACACTGCCATATAGTTGAGACTTAACACCCTTATGACATTGGGAAGTAATTACAGAATCTACATTTTGATAACTGAAAAATACTATACTACCAAGAAGGATTTCACCACAGAAGAAAATGGTTTCTGCAGTTACAAAACATTTTTTTAAGCAATACACAAAAGAAAATACTGTGTATTGTTTAATATGATAATGCAACTTCTTCACATTCCTACTACAATGTTTTTTACGTTTCAAGGGATATAGATTATTTTTACCACATTTAATGTTAGCATACAACTTTTCAAAATGTAAAAAGTTTTAAGCTTTCAATAAAACTGAAAATTAATGTTTCTTTATTCTTGGTAATTTGAATTTATCAGATATAAACAAAAGTAGCAACACTTATTCAATGGGCATAATACAATAAAAAAGGAGTAGAGAAAGTCAGCAGATGAAAATGGTTAATAGAAGCTGATTAAGAACTAAAAAATTCAAAAGTTCAACCTTAGTTTGGGTCAATGTGTCATTTGATTTTGATGGTAGTTTGTTATTTACCTTTAAAAATGCAGTCCTGACTTACAATTTACCACTGCAAATGTAAAAAAACCCAAAACCTTCAAGTTGAGTTGTTTAGGGATTGTTCTTTTATGAACTATTTTATGTCAGGTTTTTGCTGGCAGTAATTTTAAACATTACTAAATGTCTACATACAGTACTGTCTCAGTTTAGATCCAAGTGAAATTATAATTCTAAATCTTAATTTTATTGAAATTAAGTTTTATGTACTTCTTCTGTATTAAGAATTTTTTTTAGAGAATGTAAAATATTAATGATTTCATCCCTGTATTTTGAAAAGGTGAAACTACAAAATGTTAATTTAAAATGTTTCCAGGTTTGCACATACTCTTAAATAGCTAAAATTCCTCATTTTAAAATACTAACCTTAATCACTTTATGCTACTGAAAGTTTCCACTAAGAAGTTCTGTAACTAGAAAAATGTTTGGTGTATCTGAAAATATAAAATCGTAATAATAAAAACAACTATTTATTGATTGCTTAAGTCACAAAATAAAATACATTTTTAAAGCACAAAGTAGTTAACATGGCTCACTTAAGCTCATATAAAATACCCAAGCTTTATTTCGCAAGTATAGACTGCTCTCGTCTGCCACGTTTATAAACTAATTTAATATTTCAAGAGGTATGCAAGTCAAATGCCAGCAACTACATCATGCTAAAGAGACTAACATTATGAACTTGGCATTTTATTTAATGAATTGTTTAATTCTGGAGGTTCCCATCTGACTCAGCGGCCACATTTGGGAGAAAATTTTACTGGCTTCACCATAACAGTCAAACAGCCGTTAGCAAGTCTGTAATTCTGTGGCAATTTCAAAACTAGTAGGTCTAGTTCTTTCATAACAGCTGTATGAAAGTATTTCGTAAACTACACGGTTAGAAGCATTACCAGAAAAGTTACCCGAAAGGAAATACTAAGCTCATAGCATTATTCAGTAGGGCAAGTATGAAAAACCCAAAATTATAACATTTGAATGTTCCTTTTCCCAAAGCATCTTTTTGGTTTTGAATGTCAGTAGTCACATAAACTAGTGCAATCTGTCATTTCACTATTTGCAATTTGTTACACAATCTTTTTCTGATTACTACCACATTATTTAAAGGGTGTTTTTTTGTTTTTTGGAAGGGACTATCCTCAGTTTTGGATTGCAGTCCCCAGTGTTCGCTATCTCTGCCAAAGTCATAGGTTGCCAAAGGAACTATTTGTTTTTGAAAAAAAATTAGAGAGAAAAATTGGTCACCTGCTAGAGGAGTACATTGGACCCTGCTGGCAGAAGCCTGCAATTATCTGCTCTTTTCTCTCTTCCTTGTCTTTGCCTCTTCTTCTTCCTTGTACTCTCTCACCACAGCAGCAAGAAGAGTGGCAGAGCAGCAGCCTTCTTCTCCACATATCAACAGTTTCAACTTTCCACTTCAAGCTCTAGTAAATGATTGAAAAATGAATGTGACCAGTAATGCCCACACCTAGATCCTCAGATCATCATTGTGTTAAGCTCATCATCACCTACTTCCACTCCTTATGTGCTTTGAGCAGTGAAATCGTGAGCTTTAAACAGTCATCTGTTCTCTGCATGACCCTCATGGTGTGGACCTCCTCCTGACCGTGAGCCTTGACAATAGTAGAGATGTGAACGAGTAACCAGTTAACCAGTTACAAGGGTGATGCTTACCAGTAACTGGTTAACTGGAAGCCCTGTGGGGCTGGGAGCTGGCAGCCCCACCGGGCTCCTGGCCCTGACCATGGGATTCTGTTTAATTGGTTAACTGATCACACAGGATTTTATATCCCTAATTCAAAAGCACCAATGCCTGGAGCGAGGGAGGTTCCAAGTAGTCTTATACTTTGCATATTCCTACACTCTTTTATGGGTGACTGATGGGATGAACTAGGTCCAAAAACCCCCTGCTGGAGGCCTCAGGGTTCTGCCACACCCATCCCAGGATAGGAGCAGTGGAGAGGTCCTCCAAGTAGCCTAGAGTAGTTGTAAGGAAGCAATCAGAAGAGCTGCTGCTAGGACAGCCAATCAGGGGCCAGAAGGGCCCTATAAAAACGAGCTGCAGTTATTAGTACCGTTTGGAGCTGGAGAAGAAAGGACTATGTGGAAGAAAGGGTCAACACAAATTATTAGGGGTTTGGAACGGGTCCCCTATGAAGAGAGATTAAAAGAATTGGACTTTTCAGCTTAGAAAAGAGGAGACTAAGGGGGGATATGATAGAGGTCTATGGTATGGAATAAGTGATCAAGGAAAAGTTATTTACTTATTCCCACAATATAAAAACTAGGGGTCGCCAAATGAAATTAATAGGCAGCAGGTTTAAAACAAACAAATGGAAGGTTTTCTTCACCCAGCACATTGTCAACCTCTGGAACTCCTTGCCAGAAGATGTGGTGAAGACTAGGACATTAACAGGATTCAAAAAAGAGCTATAGATAGAGCTAGATGGAGGTTAGGTCCATCAATGGCTATTAGCCAGGATGAGTAGGAATGGTGTCCCTAGCCTCTGTTTGTCTGCAAATGGGCGACAGGGAAGGGATCACGTGAGGATCACCTGTTGTGTTCCCTTCCTCTGGGGCATCTGGTATTGGCCATTGTTGGCAGACAGGATACTGGGCTAGATGGACCTTTGGTCTGACCCAGTATGGCCGTTCTTATGTGTCTGGATGGAAGAGCAGCAGGACTACAGTCAGCTATGTCTGCTGGCAGAGACTAGTGGAGCATGAGGCTCCTGGCTGGCTGCTAGAACTGTGCCAAAGACAAGGCAGAACGTTGAAGGAGCTCCTTCAGGTACTGACACTGGAGAGGGCCACAGGAAAATAGTATATCCAATGAGAAAGTCCTCGGGATATGTCCCATAGGGCTGGACTGGTTTTAATGTCTGCAGACACACCCAACGAAAAGGGGTGCTTGCAAGAGCTGGATGCCAACCCCATTACAGTGACCTATTGATAGCACTTCAAGAGTTTGAAAACGTACCATCAACTAACCTCTGGAAGATCCTTCATATCAAGTAGGAAGATTGCTGCACTAATGCCAGTGGCCTTGCTGAGGCCAGTGTCACCAGTACTGAAGCAATGCAGTACTGAAGCTGATTAGGCTGTCTCTCTCTTGTTTCAGGCATGCTCCTAATTGGCTTCAGGTGTCTGACCTAATTGCTCTCTAGCAGACCCTGCACTGGTCACTCAGGGAACAGAAAACTATTCATCCAGTTGCCCGTATCTTTACCCTCCACCAAGTTACTGTGGTCAGCTGGTCTGGGTTTGTCATAATATCTTTAGAGCACAGACGCATAAGAGGATATGATATAAAGTAAATAACCTAGGGTTTTCAATCTCTCTTCACATTAGGTTCTCAATGATCTTTATTATGCTCATGGCCTGTCTCTGAGCCTGTTATAATTCTGTAATTTCTACAGGACAGAGGCTTGTAAGAACTCCTTGTGTTCAGACAAGTATCCAAGCTTCTAGATGCCTACCTGAGTCCCAAATCTTATCAAGTATTGAGAATTAAAACTGAAAATCTGAACAAGAGGCACAAAATTACTGTTTATCTCCTTTTTGTTTTACCTTAAGTAATTGTATATCCCCTTACCTTCAAAAAAATAAGGCACTATTGCCTAGTCGATAAAGTACTTGTCTGAGACTCAGGAGATCTGGGATCTATTCCTAACTTTGCCACTGTCCTATTTGATGATGTTGGCCAACTCAGTTCTGTGTCTGAACTTTCCACAACTGTAAAATGATACTGACCTGTTTTTTAAAATGCTTTGAGATCTGCTTATGAAGCATTATTTGTGAGTTGGGTGTTTTTATTAACATAGCAGCTGAGAGCTTACCAAATATTAAAAACAGTAAATAACATCACACTCCTTTCCTACCTCCTGAGCCAATAAATACTCTCAGGACAGAGACTGCAAACTAAACTTTATGAGAAAAATTTTTAAGGAATACAAGACACCTGATTGCCCTAACTTTCACAGACAGTCAATAGACATTGCCTTTGAAAAACTCCTAATAAATTCTTATTTCTCAACCTTCTTTTCATGTGTGGTCATGATGTATGTTTTACAAACAAGTATTAGGGGGACCAAATACTGTATAGCATGAACAAATTTTATTTTATCCTCTAGAAGCATGCTGCATCCATTAGAAGAAAAAGCTGTCTCTTATTAATGGTCCCAAATAAAAGGTCTTGGTCCCAAACAAAAGGCTGGAAATCAAAGCTTAACTAAATATCAAGCTCCTTGGGGCTGACACTGAAACTTCTGGTATCTTGTTCTGTGGTTGTGTCTTCACTCAAGTTGTATATTAAGTTATTTATTTTCAAATTAGCCTGGCATGAGTGAGAATAATCATGTTGACACTGGCTGCAAGCAGGCTGAAGGGTAAATCTAGAGCATTAGTCTGCAATGCACTAACTACTCACATGGCCTCTGCTCTCTCCCTCATACTTTCCTATTCCACAAGGAGTATAGGACCTTAACTGCCTTCCATCTTGTCACTCTCCTGTTTCAATCTTAGCTTTCTACATGTCAATGTGATAAATCAGTTATGCTTCTATTGGGCATTTCCATGTTATCCTAAGGGCACGAAGATCACCACTCTGGAAGTTGATCTTCCGGCATTTGATTTAGCAGGTCTGGTAAGGATCTGCTAAATTGAAAACTGGGGGCACCCCCATTGGCGCAAGGACTAAGGAGTTGTGAGGAGTAAGAGAAGTCAATGGGACAGTGTCCTGCTCTCGGGCCATCCCAGAAAAATTGATGCAAGGTACATCAACTCCAGCTACATAATTCATGTAGCTAGAGTTGTGTATCTTCCATTGATTTTCTCTGCCAGTATAGATTTGGCCTTAGTCTATCTGGTCATCTTTTGCCCCGGGGGGTTCCTGTCCAGTGTCTGTTTTACGTTTGCTCGGATTTTTCTTCCTTCTATGTCCCAGCCATCCCCTTTTTCAGTCCATGATTTCCTATTCTATCCATCTCCACAGTTCTTTTGGATTTTTTCCCTAGGCATCTGACACTGAGGATTTATCTAAGAAAATTGTTTATGAAAACTAGAAGTATATATAGTAAGATTTTAAGTTTCCAAGTATCAGTACTATACAGTGAGAATGACTTTACAATGGTGCTCAGTATTCAAAACTAAGTTTAGAGGGCAAGGTTTTGGTTTCTTCAGATCAGCTTAAGCATTAAAAAAGACATGCTTGGCTTTTATTACCTGTTGTACTTAACAATGCTACCAACATACGTGCAATATTGAACTGCTTCTATGTCAATTCCTAAAAGTGTCTTTGTATCTTATGTTTTGATTCTCATGCTTTTAGTTTTCTACATGCTGATTTCTAGCCCTTCTAATTGCACATAGATATGTAAATGATTTGGGTTTTTTTGCATGTCTCTGTGGGTATGGGCTAGCAAGATGTTACCTGCAAACTCAAGATCCTCTAACTACTATGTGAAAGCCCTTTGTAAGGCCCTTGGTTGATGTCTGATCTCTTTCATCACCCAGTGCACTACCAGTAAAAAGATCATGGGTGACATAAGACATCCTTAAAACACAAGGTGAGTGAGGTAATAGCTTTTTATTGGGTTAACTTCTATGGGTGAAAGTCAAGCTTTTGAGCTCCAAAGAGTTCTTCTTTAAGCCAGACCAGAAGAAGTGCTCCATGGAGCTCAAAAGCATGTCTGTTTCACCAACAGAAGTTAGCTCTATAAAAAAAAATTACCTCACCCACCTTGTATCTCTCAATATCCTGGGAAAACACAGCTACACCAACACTGCAAAGACACCCTGTCTGGCACCTGCAGTAACCCTGAATGGCTTAGTCAGTGTGGTATTACATATTACTTGGCATACCACATTTTCAAAAAAGTTCTGAATGAGCCACACATTTCTGAGGAATTCCACAATAGCAGTGCCCATTAAACTGTTCAATCCACTGTACCAAAGGCTTTTGGAAATCCCAAATTCATATAAAGCAGCAATTACCATTTGATCAACAGTTCTATTGTGATACATAGGGTTACAATTTGATTTATAAATCATTTCTCCTACCCGCACCTTGCCTGTTTTTGTTATAATCCTGAATATACTGTCCTTCTTCACTTTGTCTGGAATAATACACCTAAGTACTTTATTTCAGATAGACAGTAATTGTTTTTTACACTGATTGAGATCTCCTTTCATCAGCAGCTTCACTATATCACTATTCTCCTACTCATCTGGTACTTTTTCCTTCTATCTTTTTGCAAGAGGTCTATTATTAAAATATTTGTGTTCAAGTCTGCCTCAATCTCCATTGGAATGTAATCTGAATCTGGTGTCTTTTCATTGTAACCGGCTGCCCTCTATCAACCTCCTGTGGAGACAGGGCTAGTAGTTCAATGTTTGTTTCCTCCTCTTTACTCTGCATTTGGAAGACTGGCCACTGACTTGCCATTCACTAGTTGACTGATCTACTGCCTCCATCTATTTAATTTTTCTGATGTCTTTGCTGTTAAGTTGTGCTCATTGTCTTGAACTGGTCAGCTGGTACTAGTTGTCAGGAAGAAAAAACACGTCCCCGCTCTGCACAAGAATTTGACGCAGTGCATCCCCAGTAGGGCAGATACCCTCAACTTTGACAGGGATGCAATGTGGGTAACTATTCCACAGCTCCTGCTGCCCCTCTGTATTCTGAGTTATTCTCCCAGTGCCCCATGGGACCAAGCAGTGCAGCAGATGGTTCTGGGGCTCAGGCGTAGAGGTGGGGGCTTGGGAGCGACTCAGGACAGAGGGTTGGAGGGGGGCTTTAGGGAGAAGGGGAGTGGCCAGTGGCTGCTCTCTAGGGCCAACAGCTGCTCCCCAGGGGCAGCAGGAGCACTGCAGGCTGGCTGCTCCAAGTGGGTGGCTCAGGCCAAACTGGCCAGCCAGTCGCCAGGGCTGAGGCACTTGCTGTTCCACTATGGTCATTTGGGAGTATAACTGTCCCTGATATCACAGCCCTCCCTTTCCATTTGATGAGAAACAATGACATTCCAGGCACATCCCATTGTCCTGGCACAACCAAACCCTGACCTTGTTTTAGGTTATGATAAAAGGAAGCTGTATGTCAAATTTGGTTGTTCTCGCTCTTACCATTTAGGATAAGTTCTTGAACAGACAAATTCACAGATGAACAGACACACAAATGCTCTCAAATAGTAAACTAGCAGGTAAGGCCCATTGTTGACTGGGCAAAGTCATTTTGCGTAGATTACACCTATAGGAAAGTTCAATTAAGGAAATAAATAAAATATATCCAATAGAATTTTTTTATTAATGTGCTTGCAAAAGGGAAGTAAAAGAATAGTTTTAAATTTGTAGGATTTCAATTTCAAACATTTATTTTATTGATTACCATACATACTAAATTTGAATCAGAAACTTGTAAGCTTCCATTATTCTTTCTATAACTAACCTGAATTATTTTGTGATTTGTAACAGTACATAAGAACATAAGAACGGCCGTACTGGGTCAGACCAAAGGTCCATCTAGCCCAGTAGCCTGTCTGCTGACAGTGGCCAGCGCCAGGTGCCCCGGAGGTGGTGGACCAAAGACAATGATCAAGCGATTTGTCTCGTGACATCCCTCTCCAGCCTCTGACAAACAGAGGCCAGGGACACCATTCCTACCCCCTGGCTAATAGCCTTTTATGGACCTAACCTCCATGAATTTATCTAGCTTCTCTTTAAACTCTGTTATAGTCCTAGCCTTCACAGCCTCCTCTGGCAAGGAGTTCCACAGGTTGACTATGCGCTGTGTGAAGAAGAACTTTTGCTTATTAGTTTTAAACCTGCTAACCCTTAACTTCATTTGGTGTCCTCTAGTCCTTATATTATGGGAACTAATGAATAACTTTTCTTTATTCACCCTCTCCACACCACTCATGATTTTATATACCTCTATCATATCCCCCCTCAGTCTCCTCTTTTCCAAACTGAAAAGTCCCAGTCGCTTTAGCCTCTCCTCATATGGGACCCGTTCCAAACCCCTGATCATTTTAGTTGCCCTTTTCTGAACCCCTTCCAAAGCCAAAATATCTTTTTTGAGGCGAGGAGATCACATCTGTACACAGTACTCAAGATGTGGGCGTACCATAGTTTTATACAGGGGCAGCAAGATATTCTGTGTCTTATTTTCTATCCCTTTCTTAATAATTCCTAACATTCTATTTGCCTTTTTGACCGCCGCAGCACACTGTGTGGACGTTTTCAGAGAACTATCCACGATAACTCCAAGATCTCTTTCCTGATTTGTCGTAGCCAAATTAGCCCCCATCATATTATATGTATAGTTGGGGTTATTTTTTCCAATGTGCATTAATTTACACTTATCCACATTAAACTTCATTTGCCATTTTGTGGCCCAATCACTCAGTTTTGTGAGATCTTTTTGAAGTTCTTCACAGTCTGCTTCTGTTTTGACTATCTTAAACAGTTTAGTATCATCCGCAGACTTTACTACCTCACTGCTTGCCCCTTTCTCTAGATCATTTATGAATAAGTGAATAGGATTGGTCCTAGGACTGACCTTTGGGGGACACCACTAGTTACCCCTCTCCATTCTTAAAATTTACCATTTATTCCTACCCTTTGTTTCCTGTGTTTTAACTAGTTCTCAATCCATGAAAGGACCTTCCCTTTTATCCCATGACAATGAAAGTACACATTTTCTTTGCACTAAAATGGCAGTTGAGTAGGTGACTCAATTTTAATTTTGTTTGCAAATATTTATTATGAACTCTAATAATAGTCGTGACTTTTTTCCGATAAAAAACAAAGAATTATTTAAATCTTTCACCCATATTCTGGTGTAAAAAGTAGAGTGCATTCAGCTAATTTAAGTGGAAGGATTGTTTATGCAAAATTTGGTATCTGTAGGTAACTGCAAAGTATGACTTGATTTTGCACAAAAAAATCCACAAACTCACTCACTCTTCAAAATATATAATAGATTAAGTGAAAGATGGATATTAATTTTTGGGACTAGCAGATTGCATCCTTATGAAACCAGGGGCAATACATGTACTTATGCAAGACTCAGAAGGGAATTGGAGTTTCATCTGAAAACCATATTTTTTAAAAAGTGAAAACAACCTCTCTTACAGACTCATGAAAAATAGAATAGTAAGAAAAATAATGTGCAAGACTCCCGGGGGGAGTAGTTTTATCTGCAAAAAACTTTTTTAAAAACAGAGCTTGTTTACAATCTGAGATACAGCCTAGTTTCCTTACACTGCCATAAATTCAACAAAAAGATTCTTCTGTGATCAGTTTTCATTTTATCACCCTAGCAGTCTTTGTAGGATAAAAGGAAAAAGAATTTTTTTCTATTCAGTTCTCTTGTCAACGGAAAGGCTACATGATGGAGATGGTTGTATTAAATGTCACATTTAAGAAATGTGGATCATTGGCTTTCATGCAATCTAAAGCAATACTGCGTTTACAATAATAATCATTCAACATATTTTGATGCAAAATCATGGTTAATGATCTTAATGAAAAACGATACTAAGACACTGACAGCTATTTCAGGCCTGCAACTCAGTGTTTTATAGAAATGCTTTTCACCCAAAATCATAGAATCAAAGATTCCTAGGGCTGGAAGAGACCTCAGGAGGTGATCAAGTCCAGCCTCATACCCAAAGCAGGACCAACCCTAACTAAATCATCCCAGCCACGGCTTTGTCAACTGGAGACCATTGCTCCTTGTTCAGCCATCGGTCACTACTGAGAACAGCCTCTCTCCATCCTCTTTGGAACCTCCTTTCAGGAAGTTGAAGGCTGTTATCAAATTCTCCCTCACTCTTCTCTTCTGCAGATTAAATAAGCCCAAATCTCTCAGCCTTTCCTCATAGATCATGTGCTCCAGCCCCCTAATCATTTTGGTTGCCCTCCGCTGGACCCTCTCCAATGCATCCACATCCTTTCTATAGTGGGGGGCCCAAAACTGGACACAATACTCCAGCTGTGGCCTCACCAGTGCCGAATAAAGGGGAATAATCACTTCTCTAGATCTGCTGGCAGTGCTCTCCTAATGCAACCTAATATGCCATTAGCCTTCTTGGCTACAGGGGCACACTGTTGACTCATATCCAGATTTTTATCCACTGTAATCCCCAGCTCCTTTTCTGCTGAACTGCTACTTAGCCAGTAGGTCCCCAGCCTGTAACAATGCTTGGGATTCTTCCATCCAAGAGCAGGACTCCGCACTTGTCCTTGTTGAACCTTATCAGATTTCTTTTCACCCAATCCTCCAATTTATCTAGGTCATTCTGGACCTGATCTCTACCCTCCAACGTATCTACCTCTCCCCCTAGCTTAGTGTCATCCGCAAACTTGCTGAGGGTGAAATCCATCCCCTTATCTTGGTCATTAATAAAGATGTTGAACACTCCACTTGAAACTGACTGCCAACCAGACATTGAGCTACCCATTGAGCCCGACAATCTAGCCAACTTTCTATCTACCTGATAGTCCATTTATCCATACTTCCTTAACTTGCTAGCAAGAATATTGTGGGAGACCGTATCAAAAGCTTTGCTAAAGTCAAGGTATATCACATCCACTGATTTCCCCATCTCCACAGAGCCAGTTACCTCATCATGGAAGCTAATCAGATTAGTCAGGCATGACCTGCCATTGGTGAATCCATGTTGACTATTCCCGATCACTTTCCCCTCTTCCAAGTGCTTCAGAATGGATTCCTTGAGGATCCTCTCTGTGATTTTTCTGGGACTGAGGTAAGGCTGACTGGTCTGTAGTTCCCTGGATTGTCTTTCTTCCCTTTTTAAAAGATGGGCACTACCATTTACCTTTTTCCAATCATCCAGGACCTCTCCCGATCTCCAAGAGTTTTCAAAGATAATGGCCAAAGACTCTGTAATAATATTTGCCAACTCCCTCAGCACCCTCAGATGCATTAAATCCGGACTCATGGATTAGTGTATGTCTAATTTTTCTTAACAGTTCCTAACCTGTTTTTCCTCCACCGAGGGCTGCCCACCTTCTTCCCATACTTCCAATCAAGTTCCTTCTGTTAAATTTGCTTATAATAAGGCAGGGGTAGTGCATAGGTGGACCATCAGACATTTTTCAGTGGACCAGAGGTGCAGAATGTGTGGGCAGGCATATGGGCTCACATTCACTCCCCCCCACCCGCCTCCTCCGGATTGCTCCAGATGCCTCTAGAGGGTACGCTGAGATGCAAGGAGAGTGCACTCGCCTGGGCAGCCACACTCGCCTGGGCAGCCACACTCTTTGGGTGGCCACCCTGCTACTTCCGCCCATGCTACAGATACAGAGAATGCCACTGACGGTGGGAAGTTCTGCCTTCTCATTTATGGGTATTCTGAGAAACTGGGAGGTGGGTACCTGAACCCCCAGAACCTTTCATTTGTGCCCCCACAAATCACAGCTACATATTGCCTCTGTACATGGGCTGAAGCCAAGCTAAGGACAGGCTGAAATCATGCAGAACAGTGCTTGTATACTAAGCAGTCCCTCCCTGATGTGGCACACCCCCCCACCTCAGTTTCATGCCCTCCACCTCTGAGTGATCCCATAGCACCCCCAAATCTTGACCTCATGCCTAGTGCCCACAAGCAGTCCCCAGATTGCTCCCCCATATCTCCTATGGCCAAGTAGTCCCCAAAGTGCCCCCCGGCTTCATGTTCACCTCCTCTGTGTCCTTTGGGGCCAGCCCTGGAATCCTTTCCAGACCCATCTGCCAGCCAGCTGGCCTCTTCCCTCGTCAGTCTGCATCCAGTCACCCACTTGTGCCACATACCAGTCTCCTCCCATTTCCACAGGGCAGCTATTTGGAGTCTCCTTGGCCCCCCTCACAATACACAACTTGCATCTGCCATTCCAGCTCCCAAAGTAGCATTGTACTGCAATTTGGATCATAGTCCAATAACTTCACCTCCTTGCGCTGAACTCAAAAGTAGTCACACATTCACACCCTGCATTGCTGCCCATGTACATTTCTCTCTCCCTGTGTCCCATCTCTGTCACTTGGTTCAAATGGAGGCATGAAGGAACTTTTTTTGGGGAGTGGGGGGGAAAGAGAGAAAGGGGAAGGGAAGTGGCAACACCAAGTGGCTCAGACCAGTCCTGTGCATCTCATTTTCAGTTTAGGGAAATAAAGTTGCCTTACTCTCCAGGCATAATGGGTGGAGAGCTAGCAGATTATCAGGAAGCTGGGGTGGAGGGAAATCAGGAGGCCAGGGGAGCGGGACTAGGTGGACATCTGACTATACCTTGGTCAACAAAGGTGGATCGTGACAACAAAAAATTGACTAACCTTGCAATAATGTTTTATTTTTATTTTAAAGCATTCTATTACTGGTATCTGCAACCTGGATGCTGCAGGTATCAATGTGTATCATGTGTATCAATCCTCATAAGTACCTTCCCTACTAAGCTTGAACAATCAGACATTCAACTGAAAAGAAGGAAATTTGTACCTTTAGGAAAGTAGGCGCACAGCAGGAAATACTGTACAAGGAAGTTGTGCATGGGTGAAAAATCACGATGACCACTACGCACAGTCGTTCAGTGTAGAAACAAATCTCCAGACCTGTGTGTTTCACCTACTTTACTACAGTGCAAAGAGAAGGGTGGTGGAAAATGGGGTTTGTTGAGGAGATATGTTTAAATGTTGCCCTCCGCATGATGCAGAGCTTCATGCTCCTTTCTTTGGCCATGTTCTTGATTCTAACCAGCAGTCATTTTGTTGCTGTTCAGTCATGGTCATTGTACAGAGCAAGGCCCTGTAGTCCTCTCTCATCTTGCTCATCTCCTTTTACTCCACACGCCTAATGTGCAGAATCACACCCTTGATACCTTTGTTGCCATTCACATTAGAACTGGCATTTCTCAGTGGAGTGAAGAAATGAAATATGTACTTGCTGCCACAGTGTTGTGTGAGCAAGATGACAAGTGTCCCTAAAGTGAATAGAATATGAGAGTCGTAGGTTGTCAAAATCCTATCCTCATCTTCACAACTCAAAATGCACTATTGTTCACTCCAGGCAATGAACTCTCCCCTGGTGTTTCGTATTTGTGTAAGTACCTCTGCCTCTTTTAGGAAGTGTAACATTCTCTGCACTTTTTTCTTTGATGCAACCACTCTAGAAAGAGAAAGGCAGGGAGAGCCCTTTACAGTAGCAAAAATGTGTCACAATAGCAATGACAGCCAATTACTAAAAAAACCATGAAAGTAAGGCACACATTTCTAAGATGTTGTTTGCAAAAACAGAGTTGGTGCAAAATAAATCAAAAGATTTATGCTGTTAAGTTTGCCCATGTATTGCACAGTAGCGCTCTTTTGAGCTCTTAGTGGAGAAAGGAGCAGATGTAATGTGACCTATCACATTGCACAGGGAAAGTGGTAATCAAAGTTCCCTACATTAGTGTTTATAAGAAAATACTGAAGTTAAATGTACTTTGTCCATGTCTGGACACTGAAGCTGGGAAGAACCTGTTTTAGCTTAGCATATTAGAATAAAGAAATTAAATAGGTACTTTCACTAGCTGCTGTAAAATTAGACAACCCAAAGAGATGCAGATCCCATTCCAAAACAAAACTTTAACCAATATTGGGTAAATTGAATAACTGGTTCCAAGAAAATTTTATTTAAAAGGAAATTGGTGCAGACATTGGATGTTTTTCTCCCTCTGGCTAAGCTTCATTGGCAGTCCCACCTTCGGTCAACCATACCCATGTTTTTTCAAGCATGACATATTTTAACCTGAAAGGAAAATGACACAAATGCTGATATCATCAGCCAAGAAATACGAAGGACTTCTTAATGTGGACACCTGGTGAGGTACATGAAAAAAGAGTTCTTAAATTGCAAGTTCCATAATGCTAATGTTAGTTTTGGCCCATGTGCCCAGTAGCTCAGAAATTATTTTGCACTAATGTAATACAGTTAGGATCACATTGTGGCAGCTAGTTTCAGATGCATAGAAAAGTGACATCACAAGCATGAGCACTGGAGAAGGGAGGAATATCATAGCAGTTGTGTGGCACCAGGAATCTCTCTATACACCAATTATCTAGTTAAAGAGATAAGTAGAGGAGTCAAGTCTGAAAGCTTTAAAATATCAATAAAAATAACTTTTTTTTTTAAAGTTTCGTTTTCATTCTTGTTTTATAAACAATTTTTACTAACCTATCCTGGTTTTCAGTGTAACAAAAACAAAAGAGGAAAGAACTACAGCTGAAATTTACCAACACCACAAAAATAAACAACCTGTAAAAATGAGAAAAATATTTAGCTAGTATGAATAACATTTCCCAATGCAACAGCTTTTACCCTAGACTAGGAGTCAAGCAACTCCACATGAGTGGCTATTATTTAGACTCAGCTACTAGGCATGACTAAGAATGCCTTGTAGGGTTGCCAGGCGTCTGGTATTCAACTGGACAGTCTGGTTTTTGGGTCCTCTGTCAGGTAAAAAAATTCAGAAAATACAGGACATGTGCAATGTTCAGTATTTTCTGGTTTTCCATGTGGGCGCCTGACGGAAGTCTGGCAGGGGCGGGGGGGGGGGTGGCTGGGGGGCGGGGTGCGATTGGCGTTGGGAGCCTCTGGTTGCGTCTGACATAGGAGTGACGCCTTGAGGAGGAGAAGCCCTGTCTGCGCTCCTGAGTGCTGTTCAAGTGCATTGTGGAGCGGTAGCCGGACTCGTTTGTGCTTCGCTGGGACAGGCAGTGCCCTGGGATCTGCATATGCCCGGGTCAGTTCCGCTCCCTGCTGGCCGATTCTCTCCCCCCGCCCCCGCTCTCCCCCCCCCCCCCCCGGACCAGCCCTGCTTCCTGCCGGCCACCCCCACCCCCCGATCTTCCCCAGCCAGCCCCACTGCTCCTGACCCCACCCAGCCCTGCTTCCTGTCCCCCCCTCCCTCCTCCTGGCCAGCCCCACTCCCCTCCTGGCCGGTCCTTTTCCCCCCCCCGAATCAAGCGTGTCCGGTATTTTTTCTGAAGCTACCTGGTAACCCTAATGCCTTGCACCATTCTGTTGTACCACTTTATTAAAATGCTGTAGATTTTGTTATTCAGAAATACCCTTGTAGTAAGATGAAGGCCTAAAACATAAGCCCGTGTAGCACAGGCCTGGTCTGAGGCCTAGCTAACAATGGACAAAACATGGCTAACAAAGCAATGCTAAGCTGTGGGCAAGACGCAGGCCCCTGCTCACAGAACTTGGTACAAACAGGTCTGAATGTAAAAAAAAATAATTGGTAAATAGACCCAGGTGTAGAATAGTAATTGGTATGTGGTACAGACTATAAAACAGTAATTGGTACTGGTCATAACTTGAAAGCACATGGCAACACCAGCTCATTAAAAAAGACCTTTGTACCCACACTCCCCACAGATACAGACACAGATTCAGGAAAGGGTCTAAAATGACAGCAAGATGGAAAGAGATGATTTAAACAAATCACGAGGTACAGGGTAATGGGTGGTATCTAAGAAGCGTCAGAGGGTAGTAACCTGATGTGTCAGGAGTGATGTGTAACTTGTTTGTAACTGTATATAAAGTGGTGTCTTGGGGACAGTCTTTGTCTGACATAGGGGCGGTGGGACCACTCAGGGTATGTCTACACTACAGCGCTAATTCAAACTAACTTATTTCGAATTAGTTAATTCGAAATAAGCTAATTCGAAATAATGCATCTAGACCCAAAAACTAATTCGAATTAGCATTTTGCTAATTCGAAATAGCGCGTCCACACTGATTGGACGCTGGGTCACATTTAAGGGCAGCTGAAACCGGTTCCGGCAGGGCATCAGGTCAGTAGCTGCTTTGTGTGGCTGCTGTCTGAGGCTTGTGCTTAAAGGGACCCCCCTGGACAACCGGTTGTCAGCTTTTCCGCTTGCTTGCCTACCTCGCCGAGAGACAGCAAAGCGTTTTCCTCTCCGCCTGCCTGTGTCGGTGGTTCCCATTAGGTACACCACCGCAGCTGGCACCATGGAGCCAGAGCTCACCCTGGGCATTCTGCTCCAGTTTTTGGACTTGCTGCTGCAAGCCTGCCAGCAATGGCTGGAGGCTGCCTGGCACCATCTGGCGCACGTCAGCCCCCTGCTTCTCCCCTTGGCCTCCCTGGGGGCCGTGGAAGAGCCGCAGCAGCGCCCGGACGCCAGCGTGCCCCACCGCATCTGGCGTCTGGACACCAGCTGCGACTGGTGGGACCGCATCGTCCTGGAGCGCTGGGGAGACCAACAGTGGACCCAGAACTTCAGGATGAAGAAGGACACCTTCCTGGAGCTCTGCGAGTGGCTCGCCCCTGCTCTGCAGCGACAGGACACTCACATGAGGCCCACCATCCCCCTCCAGAAGCGGGTGGCCATCGCCCTCTGGAAGCTCTCCACGCCGGACAGCTACCGATCCGTTGGGAACCAGTTCAGCGTGGGGAAATCCACCGTCGGAGCAGTGCTCATGCAGGTACGGCACTCACCTCCCCCCCGTTTTCCCTGAGGCGGCCCATCCCCTCCTTGCAGTCCCCCTCCCCCCCCCGGCCCAGTGGCCGGTGAGTGCCGTACTACTTAATACGAACTAGGCGTTAGTCCTCGTAGAATGAGGTTTACCTAGTTCGAATTAAGCGGTTTGCATGTGTAGCCCCTATGAAAGTTAATTCGAACTAATGGCTGTTAGTTCGAATTAACTTTGTAGTGTAGACATACCCTCACTGATTGTGTCATTCCATTGTTACAGATTAAATATTCATAGTGATTTGGCAGAGTCTACTGACAACTATTACTGTACTTAACTTAACAATAAACCTGGACGGGCACCTTCGATCTTCATCTGACTTGTGGTCTTTGGGGGCTCTCGAAGTCTGCTGTGTTAATTAACACGTAAATCAATACAGCACACAACACTGAGCACACGCACAAGGAGCCTTCTGGTTCTCATCGCTGACAGAGCCAGAGACCTGTCAAGAACTCATCAGGATGACCCTGCTTGACTGACAACAACCCTGATGGGGGAAAAGAGAAACCAACATCTCTGGATGTGCCCAGTCATGTGTGGACCGTAGTAAAGTCTTTAGAAAACAAACTGTGGTGGGAAGAGTTGAGAAGAGTGGAAAAAAAAAACAGAGCTTCATTCTTTAACTTCCTGGAAGGGTTAGACAAAGGGATTTGATAGAGGAGTGGTGACTACGCCCTAGCAGTATGAAACAAACCAGGAGGCAGCTGGACTACACAGGAGCAGAAGAATGGAAATTAACACAACATGGACTGATGAGTAAGGTTACAGCAACCTACTTTTGACCTTTTATATTAGGCTGTCCATCCTGCTCTAATTACTTTAGTAAGTTAACAAAGGCTATCAGATCTTATCAGTGTATGCAGTGTTGTTATAGCCATGTTGGTCCCAGGATATTAGGGAGATAACATGGGTTAGGTAATATCTTTTATTGGACCAACTTCTGTTAGTGAGAGACACAAATTTATGAACTTGTACTGCCCAGATGTTTGGAGGTTGCATTACTGCATAATTAAGGATCTGTGGATAGTTTAAGCAAGTGTATAAACAGAGAATTTCATGTGAAAGGGACAAGAGGAATGGTTTCAGGAGGAAGATGAATTAAACTGGAAAAATAATCCTAGAATGTTACTGAAAAGATGTATTAAGCTATCTTCTCTGTGAAAACTACAAATATAGGATTGTTCCTTTCAATATCATCTCAAGTGCTTCATCCAGCCCACTTCTACATGATTCTGAGCTCTTCCACCAGCTCTTTGGGAGATAAATCTACAGACTCTTACATTTACTGTGGAGACAGGAAAAAGGGAATTTGTGTTCAGCCATCTTAGTTTTGTCAGTAACAGAGCAAGAGTCAGGCTAAGTTTGTAACCTGACAACGCGAGAGCTGTAATAAGACGCTGCCTTCGCCTCTCGCCTCCATACGGAGATAAGGATAGAATGCTGACTCTGGCAGGGACCTTGAGATAAGGAGCACCTAGGTGGAACTAAAATAACTGTTAGCCATTGGTGTTTGTAATGGAAAGGAGACTAATTTTTATTGTTATTATATCTAATAGACAGTATATAAACTGCATCATAATTGCTTGTATTCGAAGATCGGCCTGGGGGGAGGGGAGGGCTTCCCCACTCCCCACTCCCACTCCCCCCCCCCCCGAATCAGTTTTTCCCTTGCTGCAGCTCGTAATAAAAACTGCCTCTGGCTACTTGTTGCTTACAAATGCAGAGTGAGGACAATGTTTTCTTCCACATTACTCACGTGAAGGGCTTGACAAGCGGTGGCAAGCCCTGCTCGCCAGCCACGCGGTTTGGCACGCTGTGCATGTGCTGATCGCACTGCGGCACCATGCCGGCTTAAAATCTACTCGCCCTGGGCGAGTAAATTGACTAATTTGTCGAGCCCTGCTCATGTGAATTAGCCCTTGAATGTCATAGGGACACTCAGGAAAGCGAAGACAAATCAACTTAAGGTGTGAAGTCACTGTCCATTAAGTTACAATGCGTTAAATCTGAGGCTATGTCTAGACTACGCTTTATTTTTGAAAGAGGATATGCAAATTCTGCAGGAATTTGCATATCTTCCGATCTCACTTTCGAAAGCGAAAGTAGTCTGGATGCAGTTTTTTCGGAAAAGCCTCCCCCTTTTCGAAAAACCGCTCTTCCTTTAAAAATGAGGTTTATGCGGTTTTTTGAAAAATCCATTAACCCCAGCATTCCAGAAGAGTTAATCTGGCCTTTGGGAAGCCCTGAACCTCAGTCCTCCCTATCCTTTCCCTCCCCTCCCACATGGAACTGGAGCACTAGGGGAGTGAGATGTCCCACTTAGGGGGCACATCAGTGAGGGTTGTGTGGTCCCCGACTGATTTTTCTGCGAGTCAGTGGCCCCTGACCCAAAAAAGATTTCCCACCCCTGCCATAAGTAAAACAATGTTGAAACCGTTTGTGTTGGACATAAATTAGTATTTTGCTTTATTTAAAATAAAGTTTGGTAAATTAATATGAGAAAGTTAAAACACTTAATCTGTTTAATAATTTCAGTTAATATTTCCTTTCTTACTGGTCACATTAAACCATTCTCCCTAGCTGCAGCACTAGCAAAATGGCTCAGGTGTAATTATTATAATTAATGGCGAGTTTCAATTAGCACAGGACTGGGCAAAATACGGCCTGCGGGAAGCCACTGAATCCAGGCCACTGAGGCAGTGGGGAGCCCCAGGCAGGTTCCACAGCTTGCCCGACAGCCCCACATACCATGCAGAAATGCGGCTGGCAGGGCTCCATTTCTGTTTTAAAACTAGAGGGGAGGGGAGAAGTTTTAGGAGCCACCCTGCCCCCAGCACATTCCCATTGGCCAGTTTCTGCGGCTTGTTGGAATAACAGGCAGCTAAGAAGAATCACGCCCCCCTCTCCTGGGTTTAGCTATTCATGATGCACATGGCTAGGCAAGCAGGCTGGCTGGCTGGGAAACACTTTAAGCTCTGCAGGCAGGCAGGCTAGTTTGGCAGCTGGCAAGTAAGTCTGTTGGCCACAGCCTGCTTCTGGCACCCTAGCCCTTTCTTGCTCCAACTCTCTGCCCCTGTCAGGATCATGAGGGTTAGCCAGCAACCTGGGAACTAAGGGGTTAACCTTACCTAAGGCAGGTAGATTCAGCCAATAGGAATGTAGGTAGGAATTTCAAACTAGGACATAGGAATGTTTGGTTTCTCCCTCCTTTGTCCTGGAGAGTTTCTCTCCATCTACTGAGGGGGACAGACAGAATGTCTCCCTCCAAGAATAGACTCTTCACTCTTCTGTAAGTAGGGTAAAGTTTAGATAAATCCGTTAGGTTTTATTGTTTTATGGTTCAGGAAATGGGATCTGAGGTCTGTGCATTTAAAAATGCTTTTTGCTCTCTTTTGTAACTAAGTTCCCCCCCGGCCAGCCCCCGCTCCTCCCAACCCCCTCCCGGCCAGCCCCGCTCCCCCCAACCTCATCTCAGCCATCCCTGCTTCCCGCTGGCCAGTTCTCCCCCCCATCTCTCCCGGCCAGCCCCACTCCCCTCCCGGCTGGTCCTCATCCAGGATATGAGATCAAGTGTGTCTGGTATTTTTTTGAAACCATCTGGTAACCCTACCCCTGCATTAGCAGCTGGTTGTCTGTGGTAAGTTTTGCATTGAGCCAAGTGGGCTATGGGCCAAAAAGTTTGAGAACCACTAGTCTATACCTTTAGATATAGATGAACCTTCGCAAGTCTGATATCGTGACATGGCTTTTTCTTAAGCTTTTTTTATGCATCCTGGCTCTAAGTCTTCACACAACTCTTTCCAACAGCCATGAAAGTATTATTTCATACTAACTTTATGGAATATTTGACCCCTAATATGAAGCAAAATATACAGCACATTTTTGCTGGAAACGTATGCTGTGAGACAAAAGAAAACTAAAGCAAAACAGCAACAAGGAATATTAGTCATTGCTCTTGCCCAATACAATTATTTACAATGATGTTGACTGAAACCTAGGCTACAGAAGCTGAAAGGATCAAACAAAAAAGTAGGTACTATAACAAGAATTCATATTATAAGTATTATAGAAAAAAATCCTCATATTTTTCGAAAAAGCAATAAAAAACACCAAACAAAACCAAGAAAACAATGCAAAGAGTAAGATTTGTTTTGCTTCTGAGGATTCTGTATATCAGAGTATGTCAACACTACAAAGCTTACTGTTTGTGAGCACTTGTGTAAACAAAAAGCTTCCACCCTCTAGCGAGCAGCATTTGCTTTGTTGGCAGGAAAGGACTCCTTCAGACAGAGCACTATTTATACTAGTAGTTGCTGCAGCAAAGATGCAAAACTTTGTCGCTCAGTTGCCAGTGTAGACAGAAGCATAGAGTGGCAGCAGCCCCTGCCCAGGGAGGTCTGAGCTCCCGGGCCAGGCGTGAGCCAGAACTGAACCGGGCTGCCTGCCCTCCTGGCTCCTAATATACTTTAAATGCAGAGCTGCAGCAGGGGTAGGTCCTGGATCTGGTGCAGGGACTAACCTGGGCTGCTGGCCAGTCTAAAAAATTTACTGGCAGGGGAGAGGGAGAATGCATGTAGCCTATAGCATTTTACTTATCTGTTAATCGACTACACTATTACATTCCTACTAGCCAGTGGAACTCTCACATTTCCCTTTAGGCCATGTATATACTACAGGGAAAGGTCAGCTTAAGGTATGCAATTCCAGCTACATAAATAAAGCTACATACCTCAAGTCAAACTTTGGCTCTGTCCCCACAGTGGGAGGTTGATGGGAGAAATGGTCCCGTTGGCTTCCCTTACTTTTCACAGATGCAGGAGTAGTAGCCACTGATGGGGGCGCCCTCCAAGTTTGATTTAGCAGGTCTTAACTAGACCCACTAAATTGAATGCCAGAAGATTGATTGCCACAGTGTTATCTTCCCACAAGTTTAGACATGACCTTACTGATGAAGGGGAGAACTTTACCCTTCTGTTATAATTCCTCTACATTCTCCAGATAAGTTTAGGATAAGAATACTAAATCAGTCTTAAAAAGGAGTGCTTGTTATCTAAAGGTACCTAATGTAGGATAGTAAATATCTAACAATGTCACAGCAAATCACACAATGCGCAAATGTGACTATTTACTTTTTTAGCAGGTATGTTAAATTAAATACCGATTTCTATTAAAAAGCTTTAAAAATTGAGAGGCCTATTTTCTGATTAATTTAACATTGAAACAGTCCATCATATAAAGAAATGTAGATTATTAAATACACTTTTTAAAAAAGAGGATAAATAACTCTGCATAGCAAAAAACCAGAATCCTTTTGGACAATATTGTCAAATAAGGCAAAGACTATTTTAAAAATATCTGTCTTTCCAGTTTGTCTTCTTTTATTTCTATAAAGTTAATCACTTAGGATGCGTCTACCTTGCGGCGCTAGCTTGAAATAAGGTATGCAATTTGAACTACACAAATTGTGTACCTTATTTCAAACTTATTTCAAGATATTTTAAATTTCAAAATAGACCACTATTCTTACAAGTTCCTTAATCCTTGTGGAATGAGGTTTACCAGGATGTTGGAAGAGCGTGGCCCCCATTTCAAAATAATGAGCGCAGTGTCAAGATGCAGAAAACACTGTTTTGCGATACTAGAAGCATCTCGAAATAGCACTGTAGTGTAGACGTATCCTTAGAGGAAAGGCTACCGAGGATTATACTGTTCTTTTTTTCTTCTTTTGTGAATGTTAAATAAATGTTTTATACAGTTTTGGCAAAATGAAGTCAGAAGAATCCAAAAACACTGTTCTATTCCAAAAAGCTCTGAAAACTCCTGCAAACAATTAACCCAGTTTTTGCATCCACATAGCTGGAATTTCTAACCACTGTCATCTCCCACATAAAACACATTCCAAATTCCAGTGCTTGAGAAATGCAACAATTCTAAAACACATTCCACTATTATTTACAGTGATTATTTGGACTTTGATTCTCCAGTATTACCAAAAAAATGCAAAATATATAAGCATCAAGAACAAATGCTGTTCCAAACCACAGCCATATAACTTATCCTATGAACAAATTTGCTGCAATTAAAAAAAGTTCTTATCTACAAGCCAGTAGCAAAATATCCTCAGTTTTCAACACACATCATTTGCCTATATGACTGTTTATATGTGATTTTTTAAAAAAAGTTAAGTCTCTGTAACATGACACAATATTTGTTATTCTTTAGGTACGGGATAACACCATCCTCAACACAGTACATTGGTTGTATAATTAGTGCTTTGTCTGATATTATATTATTTGAGAAATAAAATGATCACTAAATCTGGTGTCAAGGTTTCACAATCACCCCTACCCTTCGTATGTTGTTAACTTGGAGGATAGAAGGATTGGGAGATCCTGGCTAGACAGAAGAGTTGATGCAGGGGAGGAGGACATACAAGAAGAATTGCTGTCTTTCAACACAAATGTACAGGGAAAAGTTCAGGTTTGAAGTACAGGACAAATATGGCCATATTAAGACTTCTGTATGCTGGTGTGCAACTGTAATTCTCTCTAAAATTAAATGAAAAACAAAACTCCCTAAACTAGTTTGGTTATACAAAGCAGAGAAATGGTACAGACCTGGAAGGAAATTTTAAACACTCATATACAATATACAAATCATGAACACACATTTGGGAAAATTCACTTTAGAGGCCTAGTTACTGTAGCTTTGCTTATGTTAAAGGCCTGATCATGAAGAGAGCAGAACATTTACAACTTTCATGGTGTGAAATGGAGACAGCACCAATCAGCAGATCTTCCAGGTAATTAAACACCAACATCTCTTCCAATCACACATCACAAGGAAGAAAAAAAAGTTTGGGATATAACAGTGTCAAGACTGAAATTATTTAAACATTGGTTAATAATGAGATGCAGATCCCAGAAACAGAGAAAGAATCATTACAAAAAGGCCTACTATTTTTTAAACCAACTGAATCTAGATAATTTCCAGAGGTGTTCATGCAGAATATCAAACCTCATTAAATTGGCCAAGGAGAAAAGTCCCTCAGACTGAAGCTTACTTAAATTTCGGGAATTTAATCAAAGATGCCACTTGAGTGTTGCCGTGGAAATGCTGAGCTGGAGCAACAAAAATGCAATTGCCCCAAAATTCCAGAGTTCCAAATCAAGCCTAAGGAAGTCACTTCCTTCACAGTCAACTTAAAATGAGGACCCTTGGAGTCCTATGGAGTAAAGAGGGAAAACAACTACCGCCTTCTGATCACTTCTGAAGCCTTCAGCCGAGTGTTCATTTGCCAAGGTGGTGGTTGTTTTTTTAAATGAGGAAATTATTTCAAATGAACTAAATCTGAAACAACAACTCCCAACATAACTATTTTGAAATAAGCTTATTCCCCCAAGAAAGCAGAAGTACAGATTTTGAAATAACTAGCCCATTATTTCAAAATAACAGGTTTGGTAGCGTGGATGCTCTGCTTTTTATTTCAAAATAAGGGGAGGCGGGTGTTTCCGAAATAATTCCCTAGTGTAGACAAGGACTTAGAGATGTAGCCGTGTTAGTCTGTTTCAGCAAAACACAGGAGTCTGGTGGCACTTGAAACACTAACATATTTATTAGGGTATTAGGGCATAAGCCTAATAACTTTGTTTATCCACTTCTACACTATGGCTGCGTCTAGACTGGCATGATTTTGCGCAAATACTTTTAACGGAAAAGTTTTTCCGTTAAAAGTATTTGTGCAAGAGAGCGTCTACACTGGCATGTGCTTTTGCGCAAAAGATTTGCTTTTGCGCAAAAGCATCCATGCCAGTGTAGACGCTCTCTTGCGCAAGAAAGCTCCGATGGCCATTTTAGCCATCGGGCTTTCTTGCGCAAGAAATTAATGTTGCTGTCTACACTGGCCTCTTGCGCAAGAATACTTGCGCAAGAGGGCTTATCCCTGAGCGGGAGCGTCAGAGTATTTGCGCAAGGAGCACTGATTTTGTACATTACAACGTCAGTGTTCTTGCGCAAATTCTCGCAGCCAGTGTAGACAGGCGGCAAGATTTTGCGCAAAAGCAGCTGCTTTTGCGCAAAATCTTGCCAATGTAGACACAGCCTTCAAGTTTTAAGTGTTATAGCAGTAGCTAGCTACTGAAAATTTCAGTACTTACACAGTTACACACGGGGGGAGGGGGCAGGCAGCTCCCACCTGCTGCCTCATACTGTATCAGAGGCAGCAGCGAGGGAGTGGAGGGAGCCAATGCACATGGGAAGCCAGCCTTTAAGCCAGCTCCCGCATGCCCTTCTCCCCCATGCTGTTGCCTCTGATATTTCTCAGGAACTGTTGCGTGTGGGGAGCCGGCTTAAAAGCTGACTCTGCAAGCATCAGCTCCCACTTGCCCCCTGCTTCTGCTGCCTCTGATACAGAGTGGAGGGAGAGCACACACACTGTGTAACTGTGCATGTTAACCAATAAACTCAGGCTCATTGGTTAACTGTGTACAGGGTTACACTTTCACATCCCTAGTTAAAATGCAGTATATTTTCATATTACTCACGAGAGTCTATTTCTTGTTCATCTGTTGAGATTGTCTGGTTTTGAATCAGTTATAAAAGAAATGTGCTTGAGGCGAGAACGTACCCAGCTAGTTTACAGCTCTGCCCAAGAACAGCGTATTGTTATGCTGTCAATAAAGACTATCCAGTTTGCATGCCTTTCTACATGACTCAAATCTAGAGTCAGCAGAGATATCAGAAAGAAAGACAACAATGATGAGGGCCTTTCTGTTCATTCTTTCAAGAAAAATGGGGATGCAGAAATCATCTAACTGATCAAACAGCTCTCTTGGACAGTGCTCAAATTTGAAAGCTGGAACTTTTCTTAAATGCAATGTTCGTAATTTTAAAAAAACTCCATGAAAATTCAAGTTGTAATTAGGATAATTATTGGTCAAATGTGTTTTAAAAGTTCTGCTGTAAAACAACCAGACACTTAATGACATGTTGTAGTGTTAAAGTAATGAAAAGTCTTGAAAGTTATGTCAATAAACACACTATCTAAAGAGGGAAATATATATAGGACACGCTATATCTTGTTAACTTTAACTTCAAATTTAACTGTAACTTCAAATTTCAACAGCTCTACAGTCCCAAACAGCAGAAATATGTAAATACCTATATTTGTATCTGTCACAGTGAAAGCTTCAAGCAGGGAACATTTCTGAACAGATGCAAGTTTAGTTTGGCAAGTCTCAGTCAAATTAGCTTAACACCTTGACAGGCACTGCCACAAACATGGAAATATGCAAATATTCCCATTAGGTAAGTCTCCTGAAATCACGTTCCAAGAAAATAGGCCAGATTTTTATTAGTATACTAAGTGACACTAAATATTGGCTGTGTGTGTATCTATATATACGCAGACATTACCTTCATTGCGTGGATTTCTTCTAATAATCTCTCTGCTCGCCTTTGATTCTTTAATACCACCTCTTCTGAACCCCTGTAGATAAAGTTTTTGTTTAACTTGGCAACACACTGCTTTGCAATAATTTCCCAACAAAAAAGTTACTATCTGTAGCAAAACAGACTATAAAAATCAATATGAACAATTTTATTGTTCACATTTTATGTGAAATGTAACTAGACACAAAGAAACATACCAATGTGTCTGCAATTTAAAAAATGAAATTAGCACACAGTAAAGATATAATGACAATTTTTAAAATGTGAAGGCAATCTGCTTTGGGAAATTGTCTTTAGGTACATGCTACCTTAGACTTTATTAAAGTTAAATGTTGACAAATCTATAAATGAGATTTACTATTACACACTTAACCGTACATGTTCATAAAGTTCAGTTCAAGACCAATCTCATTCTAAAAATATACTGTGTTCTTAATAAAAGTATTTAGATTTATTCAAAGCTATCCTATAAATGTACTACCCTGCTATCCACCTCAAATATGTAGTGCGTTAAATAATGTTATGCAGACACAGTTTTCCCCTCACAACAGTCTATTCAATATTTTATAAGTCATTTAGAAGAAATGCAGCATTAAAAATTTAAGGAATATTAATATTAAAGCTCACTTTTTTAACTTAAGTTTTGCAATGTGTCTGGTGAGTCTCCGAATGGTAAGAACTCTGGCCTTCTTCACCTCTTTTCTCATCTTCACAACCTGTTTGAAAGGAAGACAATATGTTAGAAAGCTACCTATCCTTGTGGACAGAAACAAATATATCTGTTCTGCCTTAGTTTTTTTTTCAAACTGATTCAATAAACAGAAAGATACAGGTTGTACCTCCCTTATCTGGGATTCTCTAGTCCAGCAACATCCATGTTCCGGCAGGACCACAGATGTTCCTGGACCACAGAGTCCAGGTATAAGGAGGTCAGCTGCACGGCAGCAGCAGTGGGTGCGACTCAGCCAGGAGCCCCATGTTCAGGAGGGGGGCACAACAGGGAGTTCTGGCCCCTACTGCTGGGCAGTAGTGGGGGGTCGGCAGTAGTCACAGAGCCCTGGCAGCCACAGAAGCCATGGAGCTCCACCCTGGAGAGCCATGACTGAGCAAGTAGCAGCAGAGTTTGGTTGGAGTTCTAGCCGGGGGCAGCACAGGCCATGTTGGGAGGGACCTCCCCTCGTTCGGCAAATCCTCTGTTCAGGACCAGTCAGGTCACAAGAGAGCTGGACAAGGGAGGTATGTTGAAAATATGCTTCACTCTTCTGTTTAAATATGCTTCACTCTTAGTTCAAATGAATTCGCATTCCTGTTAAGCTCAAACTGCTTCCATAAACATCAGAGGAGGAAAACAAACCAATAGTCTAAAAATGCATCTGAGGTCTGAACAGGAACAAGACATGAAAAAGCCAAGGGCGTTACTACCCAGCCATGTTTTAATATTATTCTTAGAACTGAGCTGGCCTAAAAGTTTGAACAACCTACATTTTTTTTTTAAACTCATCCATTTTGTATTCCCACCCTCATTGAAAATGCATCTGTATTGTTCCATTAAAACATGATACAGAACAAAACTTTAACTAACAATTTAAATGTTCTTTAAAAAGCTGTGAAAACGAAAACTTATTCATTCTTTAATAATAGACTGACTGTCAAATGTCATTTTAAATTCTACAAGAACAAACAAACAAATGAAACCACATTGTTATATACGGGTTGTTATTAAATTTAATTTTATTTCCACCCCACAGAATTATACTTGCAAGTTTTAAGTTTACAGACTTACATCAATATATATTTAATCCTACTTTGTTTGCTTTCATTTCTCCCCAGCCAACCTCACAAAAATATTTCTATCTTCTAGAATACATAAAGGAGAATATTTGTATGTTTGTGCTTTAATAACTTGGACACTATAAGAGCTACCGCAACCAAACTTTGCATGGGATAGATAACCTTTCATCCAGGAGAAGGTTTTAAAGAGATGAGAGACCGACGCCTCTCCCCAGGGCTGCATGGAGCTTGGCAGTGCAGGGAGAAGTGGCTTCCCGGGGGAAGTGGCAGGGACAGTCACTCACTAAGGCCGGCAGAGGGATAACCTGTCATCCAGGAGAAGGTTTTAAGGCACTGTGGGAGAGAAGAGATGAGAGACCGACGCCTCTCCCCGGGGCTGCACGGAGCTTGGCAGTGCGGGGAGAAGCGGCTTCCCAGGGGAAGCAGCGGAGACAGTCACTCACAAAGGCCGGTGGAGGGACAAGGAAGCGGAGAGCGGGCTCGAGCGCCGGCGACAGGCGCGCGGCTCCCTTCCCCCTCCCTCCCCTCAGGCTCCTCACCTCAGTTATATCAACTTTCCCGAGCAATGCCGGGTAACTCCAGCTAGTTTAAAAATATAGCATGAATAAAAATAATTGGTAAATCCATCAAGTTATCTGGGATCTTCTTCCATGAACTTTCCCCAGGGCCAAACCTATTGCAACTAGATATTTCGAGCTGAAGTGCAGCATAATAATAGTAGCATCTCACTTCTGAATGACGACCTGGCCACTTGTGTACATTAATACCGTGAAGGAATTTAAAACTATTTACCAACCAATATATTTTCCAAATACACTTTCTAAAACTTTTCTTTTTGGAGTGATTTACCATCATTAATAGTAAAACAATGTTAAAACCTACACCTACAAAGTGGAGAAAAAGAACAAAAATTGAACTGCTTTTTAAAAAATGTGTAGTAAATTCCTAGCAAAACCCTTAACATTTACTTCTGGACAGAGAATTTGTACTGTATGCCAAGTTGCCATGTCCTTCTTAAATTTCACAGAGCAAGGGTGGGGAACCTAAGGCCCCCAGCTTGCCTGGATCTGGCCTCCAAGGCTCAGGGCTCCCCCCTAGCACTGGGGAGCCAGCGCGGGCACTCCAGCCATCCCGCCACCCTACCCCAGGGCTGGAGAACCCAAAATCTACTAGCCTAGGCCCCTAGGCTCAGGTATACAAGAGAAATGTGGGGAGTGTATTTCTGTTTCTTAGTCTGGGTCCATGTCAGTAACGATTGTTTTGTTGTTATTGTTTTGTTTTTGCTTCTCACTTGGGTGCAGCCCCCAACTGATTTTATTGTGGGTCAGCAGCCCCAGACCTAAAAAAGATTCGCCACCCCTGCCATTGAGGATTTTTTTTTAATTGTACCCATAGTTTTTATTTTAGTTTTTTACTACAGGCAAAATTTTAAATACTTGCACACTCCCCATGCATATATACATCAAAAAGATCTAAAATACTGATATACCTGGGGGAGACCCTAAATGGTCCAAACAGCTTGTGGCATTGGGTATGCATCAAACTGAAACAGAATAAACTTTACAGATCTATGCACGTTTTCTGCCCAGTGCAAGTGATATCATGTGAAGTTGCAGAAGCAACCAGTAGCACAGCTGAGGTACTCTACCTCCCCTGAGCACTTATGTTCAGTGGAATATAATTGTTCTCAGAGAATTAAATGGGACAATATTCACAAGTCTTGAGGTTCTACTTGTCATTCAAAGCAGCAATTTAGTTATAGGCTCTAATAAGCATAGGGCCTTCTCTTCGTTGACAGATACATTCTGTGTCATGAGCCAAAGCTCCCTAAATTTGGCAACAGCAATCCCCTGGCTACCACTGCTATTTGCAGTGGTAGCCAGAGGATTGTATGAATGACCTGTGAATGAATGACCTGTGTATGAACTGTATGAATGACCTGTGAATCTTCACATCCCCTAAAGGTGTTGCATAATTCCCCAAATACAGCTAGACCCACCATTTTGAGACCTTCTCCAGGTGCTACAATGCAGTCAGCACTATATCCACTTTTCTTAGCTTGTGGATAATTTCCCACAGGTATTGATAATCCCAGGATAGGACAACAACAAGGGTAGAGTCATAGGTCATCCCACTGTTAGCCATAATCAGCTGCTGAGGTAGACCTCCACATCAGTGTGAATGCACTGCAAGAAGATTGTCTCCCCTGGGGTGCCTTCTTCATCAGGGTCTGGCTACACAGAGGCCAACAGACCTTGCACTTCTGTCCCATTGATCCATACAGGGACTGTTAATTTGGTAGGTCCTCTCTTCCACACTTGACTGTCTGCTGGTCATATCTAGGGATACTCACATTCCATACAGGGTTACTCTCTTTGGTTGCCACATAAGAAAAAGCACACCATGTTTTGGTCTCATCTGCTACCAACCTTGCCTCTTAGTAGTCTATATCCATACTATTCCCTCACCCTCCATAGGTTTAGTCCAGGCCCTTTACTAGCCTGTTATTGATTTGGCCAAAGTCAGTCATTCTGATAATATCCCTTATGAACAGAGGGTGTTCTATTACGCTGAGCTTCACATCAGATTGGATTGGCTTGGCTTCTCAGTTCCAGGTTGCCCCCTGCCATCATCTCTGAAGATTCTCGGCAGCTGTTAAGTTTTCCACCAGTTGTGCTACCTCTGTAAAGACTCTGGAAGGTGTCTTAGTGACTGGGGCTCCAGTGAGGAGTATTCATACAAACTGCACAAAACAGCACTAACTGCTACTTGAGCATCAGTCCACTCCTCCAGCCCTAACCTTCATGAGCAATGGTCTTTCAGATTTTGGACTATCATCAGTGGATGGACCAGATACATTTCCATCCAGCAGTGGCAGCATTCTCTCTCTTTTCACTGAGATCAAAAAAGCCCAGGTGACAACCTCAACCATTGTATAACCCTTTATAGCTACACAGGGTCAAGTCCTCAGTAGGCTGCCTGGACCAGGTCAGTGAGGACGCAGGACCCAATGATCTCAAGACCCTTAGGAGATCAATGTCACTCACTCAAAAGTGATTAAGAAAACTTCAGGATCATTGGCAGATCCTATCTTATTCAGCTATCAGTAGTGACTCATGACCTCAGCGCCTATCTCAGGGCAGGCTGTCAAAAAGGGAAGACACCACAAACTGGTGCTATGCTCTATAATCAGATTGCAGCAACCCAAAAACACAGTCCCCTTGGGCTTACCAGTCTATCTTGTTAACCAAGGCAAATTGGACTAAAGATCATAAAATACTCAGGTTACATCAGAGTCCCAGGGGACAAGTTACATATCTCAGATCTCACACCAAAAGACAACACTTGTAACCAAATCCTTAATAAACTATATTAAGGCTTACTAACTAGGAAAAGGAAATGAGAGAGTTATTTACAGGTTAAAGCAAGCCAGACCTCCTGAACAGGAAGGGGGCTTGATTCCCATGCCTAGGTTCACAAGTCCAGAGCAAATATTTTCAAAGCCATAAAGCAAAACACACGTATTTCCTTATAGCATGACAGACATTACAAGGGAGATTATGAAATACTTGTAAATTGTTGTATACATTAGAGTCTAAACACATTCTGACAAAACACTAATGCCTATTCTGAACATCATCATACAAGTGAGATGGTTTGACTTCCAGTTATGAATTTATCAGAGCTCAGCTGATGCCTACAAACTTGGCATAAGCTGGCCCCTGGTCTACCAGCATCACAAAGAACAGTGATGAAAGCACGGACCTGGACTCTGGCTCAGTCATTAGACATCCCGTCATCAGCCTATGCCAGCCACAGCTCCAACAAAAGTTGATACAGCAGGTTTTGTTGCAAGTCTTTCTGTTGGTTCACCATCTCATACAGAAACTGCTATTGTTGGGTTGTCTACAGCTACTGTTGACTGACATACTGTTGCAACAATTGCTGCTGGAATGACTGTTGCTGGGTTGTCTATAGCCCTGTCACTCATTCATATCATTGCTCTGGACCTATTCTGCTTGGGTGCACCCTCTTCTTGTGTATGGACTTTAAATTTCCCTCTAATATACCTTAGTGTTAGAGTTGAAAAATTAACATCTACATTCTCTTGTGTCCCCTTAGGTAAAAGGAGGGCACTGTCATGTCTTGCATCCCAGAGCATATCACTCTGGCTGTGCCATACAGAGTCTTTGCAGGGGGTTAAAATGGTTCAAACAAAAAGTGAATATGTTTCTGCAGCCCACGAGAGGAGCCCTGAACTTTCAGGAAGCCAAAGGGAGGAGGGGGAATGCAGCAGCAGAAGGCCAGCACAGACCTCCCTCCCCCCGCCCACCTGGGGACAAGCCAGCAGGCAGGCTGTGTGGTTCTCACCACCACAACTGGCAGCACAGTGAAGCTAGAGTGGCTTCCAGCTGTTAGCTCCATACCATGGCTGGTACATTCCTGTGGCCCGGGGGGAGGAGTGTGCAGAGCTGTCTATATGACCGTTAGGGGCAGCTGTTCTGTGCCCTGCACTTTGGGACACCTCACAGTGGCCGCCCCAACAATCCTATGGATGGGATAAGGCCCTCTTACTCAGGTTAGCCCCTAGGACCCTGGGTAGGCTGGGGCTGCCAGCACAAGTTAGGCCATCTTCCAGGCCAGCCCAGTTGCTCCGCTTCCCTGCCACTTCTGCCAACGCAGTGAAAGCAGGGGCAAACACCTCCTGTCACTCCAAGCCAGGCCCCCCTGTAATCCTTGAGGCCACATATGTTGGGGGAAAGGGACTGGAGGCAAGGGTGCAACGGAGGGAGGGACAGGGCGGAGCAGGGCTGGACTCGGGGAAAGAAACAGACACTACCCTGCCCTAGGGCCACAGGGACTCACATTCCGGCAGCTGCATGCTGGCTAGATCGAGAAACTGCTTGGGTTGTAGACGGCCCGCGGGCCGTGAGTTTAAGACCCTTGAGTTAAAGAGAGAATAAAAGATTGTTTTCTGATTAAAACAGAAATGATAAAAAGGGTCAAATGTGTCAACTGGGTTTTCATTGACTGTGTACTCAATTTGCTACATTCACAATGTGAAGCAAATTTTTCTCACAATACATTTCATAAATTTAAATTTAGTAATAGCAGTTCTAATGCAGGAACATCTGTATACCACACCACATGCTGAATAAACTACAGGCTCTTAAAAGCGTTACCACAAAACTAAAGTGTGTTTGCATCTTGAAACCAACTGGTCATGAATGCAAAGCCTAGGCAGGCTGCAATAATTTACTATTCAGATATTTTCATGCCAGCAAACATCCTTCATCCCAAAACTGTACAAACAGGAAGTCTGTCTTTAAAAAAAATCTTGCAAAGTTGTACTTTTTGAAAATAAACACTGAAGACAAATGTAAACTACTGATGTGATAGGTAATAATTACTCAGAGCATCTTTTGCTTGCCCCTAAAAAGGAAAAATGTGCAAAAAGGACTTGATGTATTTAAATAACTACAGAGAAAACTATTTCCTTGGAGTTCACGACATTGCACGTTTAGCTCTGTTTTGACAACTGCAGTTCATACAGTTGAATACACACTGGAAAAAATTTAAGCTCAAGATCATTCAAAACTTCTTAAACGAAGGGAAAAAAATGAATATGTCTTATTTCACAGGGAACTTAAATAGCTGTTCAACATTGCACAAAAAAATCCACACTATAATAAAAAAGCCCAAGATTATTCTTTGAATAAAGCGTACACTAATTTAAAAAAAGCACAGCTAGTGATTATATACCCAAACATATACATTTAGTTTCCTCTCCAACATGCTTTGTAATGTATTTTTCTAGGAACATTTAATGCAGATGGAGCATGTTTTTAGAGAACTGCACCAAAAAGCAACTTCTTCAGCTGTCAGCCAATTAAAGTTTTGTAGCTGGATGACTGCAAGCTAGCAGGAAGAAAAGTGTCCACTCTCTACATAATTTGAAATTCTGTGTCTGCTAATCTGTGGCTATTTCTTTCCCAGTTGGGTGGTATGTGTGAACTGGGCTCTTGGAAGTCCTCCTGAAATTATTCTTGTGAAAATGACCAGCTCTTTGATGCAGAGACTTGTCTTTTTGATCTGTGTTTGTACAGATCCTGTCTGGGGGTTCTCACTGCTACAAATAATAAAATAGGATAATGTTCAGTGAGTTCCAACATCCAAAAATGGAATAGATGTTTCTTCCTTGGCTGACCGCTCAGTTGGGAAAGTTTTGGGGGTTTGTTTGTTTACATAGGGGCTATAGCCAAGCAGAAGGTCAAGTAGAGTAGGAACTGGAAGCCCTTTACAATGAAACCTCTAAATGACTGGGGTATGAGGTAGGCCCATGACCATTTATCAGAGCTCTCCAAAATTAGTAGCCTCAAACTTGGTGATGGGGGAGTTCCCTCCACACAGCTATAAAAATACAAACAAAAATCAGAAGAAACTAATTACAGCCCAGAAGAAAACCTCAAACCAAATAATTTCCTCTGTCAATAGCAATCCTGGAAAATTACATTCTAGAGTGTCTGGAAGTCCACAGACTATGTTGCTACAAATGGAAAGAATGACCAAGAATGGTTTGCAATGAAGGATGGGAATGGTTGGGCTCTCCTTCCTCCAAGATAGCTCTGTCATGTGGTGTTGTCTAGTTGATTTAGATATACAAAACTAAAACTTGAGAATTCTCCGAGGGGGAGGGGGGGCGGGAAGAGAGAAGAAGGGGGAGCAATTTTAGTGTCTAAAAACACAAACACCAGTGTAGCAAAAGACATGTCCCATAGAAATCTTGCCAGAAATAATGGCATGAAACTTGCTCCAACAAACAAAGCATAGGGCACAGCTATGATGACTTCAAGTCTTCTATGCACCTTCCTCCAGGGGCTGGGGAGGACTCTGGCATAATCTAGAATCATAGAATACTAGGACTGGAAGGGACCTCGAGAGGTCATCGAGTCCAGTCCCCTGCCCTCATGGCAGGACCCAGTACTGTCTAGACCAGTGGTCTCCAATCTTTTTATACCCAAGATCACTTTTTAAATGACAAACCAAGCCAATATCTACTGCCCCGCCCCTTCCTTGAAGCCCCACCCTCTCTATTCTCCTCCTCTCCATCATTTGCTATCCCCAATCCTTATACTGCTGCTTTTAAAAAAAAAATTCTTCTGTAGGAAGAGGTTTTTCCAACATTTGGCCTGTCTAGACTGGACCAAATGTCAGAAAAAAACCCCTTCTTTTGGAAGCCCCCTTATTCCTTGTGGAAAGAGGAATATAGGGGTGACCGAAAGAGCATGTTTGATCTTCCACTAAAAAAAGCAGAAGAACAAATGCAACCCTGGATGCAGAAGAGTTTTTCTGGGATATCTCCAGAATCCTGAAAAACTCCTGCAGTATAGCCGGAGCCTCGCTGGGTTGAGACAGGATGTGTAGTCTCTGGGGTGGGAATGAGGGATTTGGGTGTGGGAAGGAGTGAGAGGTGCAAGCTCTGGGAGGAAATCTGGATGCAGGAGGAGGTGGAGAAGGGGACGCTGGCTCGGGGAGGGGGCTCCAGGCCGGGCAGTGTTGGGGTACTAAGCAAGCCACAGGCTTGTGGATGTGAGGGTACAGGAATTTGGGTTGGGGTATGTGAGGGGCTCAGGGCAGGGGGGTCCAGTGTATGATAGGCTCAAATCTAGGGTCTGGGGAAGAGGGAATGCAGGAGTGGTTGTGGCCAGATGGGGGCTTGGCTCCAATTGGGGGTTTGTTGGCCAGGCTTCATTTTTAAATAAAATACTATGTTAAACACAAAAAGTTTCTGCATTGTCTTTATTTATGAGAATGGCAGGAAACCTGCCTTGAGTCAGGGGTCACTGACCCATAGAAAAGTCATTTGGGAGCAGGGGACACAGTACTGGGGAGGGGTGCTAGTGGGTTCTGGGGCAGGGAACAGGGTGCCAGTGGGGGCAGGGGAGAGGGGGCAGGGTGCCAGAAGGACAGGTTTCTGCAGCAGAGGACAGGGTGCGGGGGGGGACAGGTTTCTGCAGAGGAGAGCAGGGGGACAGGTTTCTGTAGTGGGGAAGGCAGGGGGACAGGTTTCTGCAGAGGGGTGGGGGGGCAAGGGAGAGGGAACAGTGGGGCAGGAGGGCAGGGGACAGGTTTGGGGCAGGGGAGAGGGAACAAGGTTCGGGGGGCAGGGAGTCCCCTACACTAGCCACAGAGGGAAGCCTCCGTCCCGCGCTCCCTCCGGGCTGACCACAGGGCAGCCAGGCGGGAGCAAAGAGAGGCCACTTCTCTTTGCTCCAGCCCGGCTGCCCTGCGCTCAGCCCAGGGAGGCTGCGCCTAGCTCCAGCTGTGCTGGAGCAAGCTTTCCAGGCTGAGCGCAGGGCAGCCGGGCTGGAGCAAAGAGAAGCGGCTGCCCAGCCAGCTGGCCATGGCGCTCAGCCAGGGTGCCCCACGCTCCACGTGGGCAGGCGCAGAGGAGAAACCGCCGATCAGCTGGAGCGCGGGGCAGCCTCTTTCAGCTGAAAGCCACAGCCAGCTGGCCGGGGTGTTTCAGCCCTCCCGACCTCCCAGCTCCCACCATTCTGTGCAGCTACTCACCTGTGTTGTTGCTCGGTGAGTAGCTGCTCCTCAAATGAGGAAATCCAATGTAAATGTGCTGCGCAGGCGCGCAGTTCAGAGAGGGCTCAAGAGCGACTCTTAGAGCCCCTGAGATCGACCAGTAGATCGCGATCTATTGGTTGGTGACCACGGGTCTAGACCATCCCTGATAGACATTTATCTAACCTACTCTTAAATATCTCCACAGATGGAGATTCCCCAACCTCCCTGGGCAATTTTTTCCAGTGTTTAACCACCCTGACAGTTAGGAACTTTTTCCTAATGTTCAACCTAAACCTCCCTTGCTGCAGTTTAAGCCCATTGCTTCTTGTTCTATCCTCTTGTTCTAGCCAAGATGAACAAGTTTTCTCCCTCCTCCTTATGACACCCTTTTAGATACCTGAAAACTGCTATCATGTCCCCCCTCAATCTTCTCTTTTCTAAACTAAACAAACCCAATTCTTTGAGCCTTCCTTCATAGGTCATGTTCTCTAGACCTTTAATCATTCTTGTTGCTCTTCTCTGGACCCTCTCCAATTTCAATTTAATAAGAGATCACAGTGATGCCTTCTGACCTTATAGTTTATCGACTAAGGGACTGTCTAAATTACAGCAGCTTCCTGCATTGCTGTATGAGCTGCAATGCTACTCAGAATTTCTGCACTAACATATGCTGGGGCTCTGCTCTTGACATACTCCCTATGTCATTTCTTTCAATGATACAGTGGCTCACATATTTTCCAAACTACTTTATCCCTTTCAGGAGGCTGATCTGCCATGCATAGCGCCCCAAGTTATACCTCACTCACAAGCTACTTGCTTACAAAAGCAGATATAAAAATACAAGTGTCACTGCACATTACATAAAAATTGCTTACGTTCTCATTTTTACCACATTATTAGAAAAAAATCTGAATGGAATGTAAGTATTGTGCTTACGTTTCAGTTTTTAATACACAGAACAGTATAAACATGATTGTGTGTATGAAATCTGAGTTTGTAATGACTTCACTGGTGCTTTTTAAGTAATCTGTTCTAAAACTAGGCAAATATTTAGATAAATTGATGTACCCCTTGGAAGACCTCTGAATACCCTCAGGGGTATGGATACCCCAATAAAGAGCCACTCTTTTAGAAGTAGGCCTGGTTTTTAGGGCCCCCTTTACACTGCTCCAGACCTTTTACCCAATATAAAGGGATTGGACAGGGATTGGACAGGAGAGGGGATTTCATCCAATATACAATCAATCTTCAAAAAAAGTCTGGTTGACGTGGAGCCAACAGGATCTCTACTTGTCTCCACATGGCTCCCAGAGAGTGGCAAGATGTCCCTGTTCCTCTCGGTGGAGGAAGGGACATGAAGGGTTAGGAATGCAGGAAGAGATGCAATTTCTAGGAAGGGGTTCATGGAAGGGGTTGTCAGATGCAAGGGGCCCTCACCTTGGGCTGCTCCCCAAAAGTAGCAGCTTGTCCCTGATACTCCTGGTGGAGGTGCAGATAGGCAGCTCAGTGTGCTATATCACCCCACTCCCATGCAGAGTGCTGGCTCCACAGCTGTCGTTGGCTAGGAATCATGGCCAATGGGAGCTGTGGGGGTGGCACCTGTGGACAGAGGCAGCACACAGAGCCATCTGATCATGCCTCTAACTAGGAGGAGCAGGGATACATTGCTACTTATGGGGAGCTGCCTGAGGTGAGTGCCCCCCAGATCCAGCAACTCAAAACCCCTCCTATGCTCCAATTCCCATCTAGAGCTTGTGTCTCACATCCCAACTCCTCACCCTCTACTGTACTCAAACTCCCTCCATCTTAGTTAACCAGAATTTTTCACTTATTGGCACCCCCACCCATATCCCCAACATGCCGGATTGAAAAGCTTTTACTGTATGTCAATTGTTACTAAAACTAAGCATGTACATATGTATGCTTTACAGCATATTTTTTCCACAAATTAAAAACATTTTGATCAGGGATAGATTAATAAGATTTCTGTATTTTGCATTTAAATTAATTTGCAATTACATTCAGGTAGGTCAGATTCATATATAGTGGGTTTATCTTTATTAAAATAATCATAACATCTTGTACTTCTAGAGTGTATTCCCTTTGTAAAGTGCTTTTCTATCTTCTAACACAGATGAACTAATTCTGAACACCACAGTAGATAAATATCCCTAATTTTGAAGATGAAAGAACTCTGAGGTATAAAAATTATGGTTTCTCAGTAATTCTGTGAAACAGCTGGGATAAAATCTATGTTACTGGGCTCCTAGTCCTGTGTTTAAATCACTGGAGCATATTTCTTTTCTACAGAAAGAAGTAACATTGGAAAAGAAAACATGGCAGAATAAGTAACAAAATTTACTTTAGATTTATTTTGCATTTCCAATAATTATAAGATGCTTAATCAGTACCATAAATTTAATCACTACTGTAGCTTTATTATACTGAAAGATTAAAATGGTCAACACAGCTCCACAGTTATGATACCAGCCTGAGAAAAATCTATTTTGTAGTGCCATTAATGGATAATGGAACTCTATAAGAGAATGTGAAATGTATGACATGTTGACTTGCATTTAGTAGTTACTCAGAAGTGCTGATGCCCACCATGTGAGGGGAAAAAAACCCTAGACAGTTCAGTCATGCTTTGTCCTAGAAAGTTTTCATCTAGTGTGCTTCTGCAAATATTGTATACGATTTTTTTTCCAGAATAAAAAAGGGTGCTTAATTGTATTCTAATCCTAAACAAAGTACTTTTACATCTCTCTGCCAGTTTCAATGATCAGATAACAATAGGGAGAAACAAACAATTCTCTACAACTATACTGGGTAGCTATGGGAGTACTCACATACTTAAGATGAGGAATATGCTAAAGTATTTTGCTGAATTGGGATCTTGGTGCTTAAAGTCTCTCAATGGATCAAGATCTGCCTCCCTTTTCCTTCTACTACACAGCCTATATTGCATCCATATTTTGACATTCTATACCAGCAGCGGCCAACCCGTGGCTCATGAGCCACATGCGGCTCTTCTCCCTCAAAAGTGCAGCTCATGAAGCCACTCTTGTGTTCCCCCCCCCCCAATGGCCCCCGGCTTCCCCCTGGCCCTGCTGTGCTCACCAGGGTGATTCAAAATGGCACCCAAGATGGCAGGCAAAAAGCCTAAGCTTATTTCTTAAAGGGGCAGCCTCCTTTTTTTCCCCCCCTCGACAATTCTGGTGTGAGGTTCTTTGCATTTTTTCCGCCGCTGTTTTGGCTCTCTTTGTTAAATGGGTTGGCCACCCCTGTTCTATATGTTGGGGAAGCATTCTGTATTCCCATACTCCTCATTTGTATACAATTGTGATATTGCATATAAAGCACAACACATGAGATATCAGGGGAAAAGTTATGATTTGCTGAAAGTCATTTCTCTAACCGTATATGTATATCATCTATGCATATGGCATTTTAAGAATTATGTTGCATGGTTTTTGCTAAAATATGCTATGGATTTGGGAGGCACCCAGATACTAGCTCTACAGAGAAAATGACAAGGAAGGTAATCAACATCCAGGTGGGTGCTGTTAAACATTGTCCAACAAGGGAGCCACAATTCAATATCTGACATGTATGAAGCCACACCAAGGGAATTTCTCAAGTTTGGTTAGGGACTTAGCAATGCCCACCAGACATGCCTGGACTTATACTTTTCAAGCACATGAACTAAGGGTATAAAAATGAAAACAGAGACCCCATATTTGCCCTTTCTACTTACCTACATATGTTGCAAGCAATCAGGACACTGAGAAGACTGGCCCAGATTTCAAGGGTAAAATCTGTGTAGTATGGATTGCAATATCCATCCAGCAGGGTGAGAAAAACTGCTTGATTTAGTTGTTTCCCAGGCTAATAGGGTTAAGAGTTTAGACTGTTTATATATTTATAAATATACTGACTTTTTGCCTATCACTTAATATATCTTAAAATCCATCTTTTACTCAAATTTATTTTACTGTTTATCTTTCAGTGAGTGTGTGGTAAATCTGCTCAGGTTTTGCAAGGGCTGCGTATATCCATTTTCCATTCATGAAGTGGTGAACCAATTAATAAATTAGACAGTATGGGTGTGTCTAGCAACGGAGCCATGTAGATGAATTTACTAGACATAGCAAAATGAAGCAGCGATTTAAATAATCGCCGCTTCATTTACATCAAAATGGCCGTCGTGCTGTGCCGATCAGCTGATTTTCGGCACAGCGCGGTAGTCTAGGGTGCTTACAGGATCTGACGACAAAGGGTGCTGGGGTCGGCTGATCCCCGTCTAGACTACCGTGCTGTGCCGACAATCAGCTGATCAGCACAGCGCGGCGGCCATTTTGACATAAATGAAGCGGCGATTATTTAAATCGTCGCTTCATTTTGCTATGTCTAGTAAACTCATCTACATGGCTCCGTCAACGGAGCCATGTAGTCTAGACACACCCTATATTCCTGAGGTACAGTACTGAGAGTGGGGGATTTGCCTTTCTGTGTGATTCACAAGTGGCTCTGGGAACATTCATGCAATCTAGCTGAGTGTGGGATCGCCACATGCAGTTGTGCTGAATGATAACCACACCTGAAAGGGTTGTTGCTGGTCATTAGCAAGGCACTGAGAGAAACAGCTCTCTCAGTCTGGGTTAAGGGGGCATGATGTTCCTACAACCCGAGGATGAACCCTGAGGGAACCCTTCACCTATATACAACTCCTGTCACCAAACACCCTTCTGTATTGTCCAAAGTCTGCAAGAGGAGAACCCCACTTTTGTAAGCCTCATAAGACTTGTTAGGACAAGACTTCCCTCCATTTGACCTTATACCTCCCACCCAATTTAAATAAATAAATAAATAAATAAATAAATAAACTCTCTCTCTTTCTAAAACTGAAAAGTTTACTTCAGTAGAGTTCACCATATTCCATCCCCAGCAAAAGTTGATTTCTTAAAAAAAAAACCCTACAACTTCAAAGAAAATATAAATATTAAACCCAGTTAATGAACAAGGGATTTAGTCTCTTTTCTGCCACATAATTCTTCACCTCTATTATTCTCTCACGCTACCATTTAATATTTGCCATAAGTGCTATGTGTAAAAGTCAGTTGATCTTTTTCCTTCATGCCTAATTGTATGATTTATATATATATTTTGCCATCTTACTCAAATCCTATCAATTAGGAGGATCCTCTAAAAGATGTATCATTTTCATTAGGAAGCTTGGGAGAATTCTTTAAACTCCTTGCACAGTGTGTTGTCCCTAGGCCTACTAGTTTCTTCGGACACCCACAAAATAAAAACAGCTGTATCAGCTTCCCCCTGAAGTAGAAGTAGAGTCATTAAACTTGCTCTTGGAGATTAGATCTGAGGATTCTGATGTTACTTACCATTAAATCTTAGTTAATGTGACTGAACTTAGTAGTATGTTTACCAAAACTGGCCTCTACTCAAAACTGCTACTCCTATCAATTTAACAGAGAAGAAGAAAGTTTCATTGCATGCAGCACACACACTCCCCCATTTTTTTAGTTATCTGAGACTGAGCCAGACCCACTCCATGCTGTATGAAATTGTCTTATGTATACAAATATGCATAATTTGAAGATGTGTTGGACAAAATAAAATTGATTGTAACATTACCTCATGTAAACTATCTGCTGGATCTGTATATCTTATTTTGGTGTATCATTTTTGTACGTAAAGTTAGAAATATGGGGTATAGAATGGTTGCTTTTAAATGTGCAAATGAAAGCCATCAATGTTGTTTCCAATGCTTGGACACATGAATATCTGGATAATCAACTTAATGACCTGTGAACAGCCTGGTGTTTGTCTCTGAAGGTTGAGCAGTGGTTGGTCATAGAAAAATCACATGACCAAACTAACTTCTACTGGTATACTAGTTTACCAGGTAATTTTCCTTGGAAGGGGAAGGGGGATGGGTAATGTAGAAACAAAGAATTCCCACCTAAAGGGAAGTCTATTTAAACTGGAAAGCTGACAGTCTCTTTTGTCTTTGGCTGGCATGACACACCCAAGAGAATAATCAGAGACCCCACGGAAATAAGATCTTTCCTGGATTGGAGGCTTTTTGCACAAAGCAGCACAGTTTTAGGCTAAGTTTGCAATAAGCTTTAGAGTGTTAGAACTAGCTATGCATTTCTTTCATTTTAAATTTGTAATTTACTTTGCTCTGTTTTCACTTGCAACCACCTAAATCCTACTGTTTGTACTTAATAAAATTACTTTTATTTACTAAAAAGCCCAGTGTAAATAATTGTTACCTGGGGGAGCCATCAGTGTCTACAGCCTCCTTTATTGTTAAAGGGGGCTTCCTGAATGATTTATTTGGGTTTCTGATCCCATTTCAGGGTTGGTTTCCTGGATGCTGTGCCTGAAACTGCATTCTCCTCAGAGCTGAAGTAGTGATGCTATGTCTGCATTGCTCTTCGGGGGGAGGTGGGGAGAGGAAGGACGGGTTGTGATCCCAGCTCTGTGCCTTAGCTGGGAGAGACCAGAAGTTCTGGTCTAGCAGGACAGGGTGATGAAAAGCCCCAGAAAGCAAGAAGGCAAGTGTCAGTAGCTTTATCAGCACACAGGGAAGCAGCCCCAATGAGTCTTCCATGACCGCCCCCTATCACAGAGACATTGCCTATACAATTTAAACAAAGTTGCCAATTTCCACAAAAGATGCCTTGCTGGTTTTCTGATGGGAAATGGGGAAGTGCAGGGTAAAAGAGACCAAAAAAAAAAATCTTCTATTATTGGCTTCCACTTGCCTGGCTGACACACAGGGACCTAGGGGGAACCACTATATTAGCTCCATATATGCATAAATGGCAACTGAATCTTAAAAACAGAAAAAGACATTCATACATAAAATTCAAATTAATATAGAAGGCCAATGCTAAAGGAGATTTGTCCTTACTCTCTTCCCATGAGGCTTTTTTTTTTTTTTTTTTTTAAAGCGGACAAATTTTAAGGATTTCAAAATGTAGTGAAAATGTCCTTAAAATAATATTATGTTAGAATAAAATGGTATACTTGGCTGCATTTGGGGCTTGTTTTAAAGTTTGCAGAGGGAGCACATCTACAAATGAAGTAAATGTGAAGCCTTTTTTTTTTTTTTTAATTTAGAAGAACACGACTAAAGATTTGGGAGAAGTATCAAAAAAGGTAGGTACCGGTCTATATTTTCAACTAGAGTGTCAGAAGACTGCTGCAGAATGCATCATGCAATGGTTAACAATCCAGTTGGTTAAGTGACAAAATAAGCAATGTTCCACATATTCTCCCAAGACTAGCTTGATATATACTGTTCTAAAATATTGAAATACTAAATGATCTGGGTAAGATTCCAGACATTATTAAATCAGAGCTTTTTATTCTCTTGCTGTGTGCAAGCAGCAGCTAATTTTGCATACAAGCAGTGTTCCCTCTAAAATTTTCCATCCGTGAGTCGAGTGAGTTTTGTCTCGTGTGCCAAAATTGAGGTCACGTGTGCTTGTTCGCATCTACCCGTAGCGTTGCTCTGAGACACTCCCCCCAGTGCAGAGACTCCAGCCTGCCCCCCTGCATTGCTGGGACCCCTGAGTCCTGCTTCCAGGGAATGTCCTCCCCTTTGGGGGAAGGTGAGACCACCTCCTCTTGCCCCAGGGCAGCCTGCGTGCAGGGCAGGAGCTGCTCCAGGCTGCTCCCTGTGGGGCTGGCTGTGAGTCCCTGCCTAGGGCAGAGGAAGCTACTGCCAACCCTCAGGGTTTGCAGGGAGTGGGGACTGGAAGTGGGAGGACATCCAGCAGGGGCCTGAAGGGAGCAGGGGACTTACAGACAGAGGGCAATGAAGAGGGAAGAGGCTGTGTGTGGGGGGGGAACAGGGATGCAGGTAGGGTTATCAGGTGTCCGGTATTGACCCGGACAGTCCGGTATTTTCGCCTCTTGTCCGGTAAAAAAATTCAGAAAACACCGGACACCTAAAATGTCTGTTATTTTCTGTTTTTTTTTCCCCTGCCAGGAGGCGAATATACCGGACACCCGGCAACCCTACGACACACTCAGAAACCGGGCCCAGCCTCCAGGCCCTTTGCCGGGCCTCCCCCCCCGCATATCCCCCCGCCCCGCTTACCTGGTTCCGCAGGGGCTTGTCTTGTGGCTGGAGCAGAAAAACAAAATGGCCGCTGGCAAAAAAGCCTTTTCTTAAAGGAGCCATGCTGATTTTTTATTTTTATTTTTTGCTCAACAGCTTTGGTCTCCCCTTTTTTTCTCTCCCTCAACAGTATTTTTTTCTCTGGGGTTTTTTTTTGGAGGGGGTGGGGGATGTTCGGTATTTTTGGTTAAACCATCCGGCAACCCTAGATGCAGGGGGCTTCAGGCCCAGGAGCAGCTGCACTGCAGCCTCGGTACACGGGGCAACCACCTGCCATGCGGCCCCACCCCAGCAACAGCTGGGCAGCCACCACACAGCTCTGGCCCACCACCACAACCACCAGCAGCTAACCTTGCACCAGCATGGTATTGCGTGGCTCTGCTAAGGAGATGGGCAGAACTAAAATTCTCTGTGTGCCCATGCAAGCGTGCACCCTAGAGGGAACTTAGCATATAAGAATCATATTTAAATCACCCAACGTGTCCTCATTTGTCTTTAAACTATGAATTGTTAAAGAAACATACTTGTACATTTATTTTCAGTATCTCAAACACATCAGCTCAGAAATGGATCATCATTTCATTTTCCCTAGAGCAGCCAGAAGCAAATACAACCACATACTTAGGGCTCAATTATAATAGATGCTGAGCACAACAGTCCTAATTCAACAAAGTACTTCAGGCCAGGCTATAGCCCTTAGAATGATAACACTGGGCTACAATTTGGAGTCCTTTTGCCCATTTCTTGTTGGCTTTGTTCAATTTCTTCTAGCCATGGTTTTCATACCTGGGAAGCTAAATAAATCAGGGGACCAGTGTATTCCCAGATAACAGTTAGCATGTACACTTATAATGAGATGAAGTCTGCTAGGCCATGTCTTCACTAAATGAAAGATCAACATTGGCATGATCTATCTTCCAGAGTTTGATTTAGTGAGTCTTAACTAGACTCACTCAGAGGGCTTCCCCGCCAGCTGCAGGTACTCCTGCTTCTGCGAGAGTAAGGGAAGCCGATGAGAGCATTTGCTCCCATCTGCCTCCACTGTGGGGATTTCAGGGAACATCAAAATAAGGTACGCTGACTCCAGCTACATAATTAATATACCTGGACCTGCATATCTTGATTCAATGTTCCCTTTTAGTTTAGACCTGTCCTTAGACTTGCTCTATCAAAGAACTTGGGCTACACAAGTGTCATGACTTTCAAAAAAGTCAAGGCTCTACAAGGCCTGAAAAGGAAACTCTACCCTTAGAAAGACAAGATATCCACCTTCCCACAGTTCCCAATTTCTTGCTGTGAAGGGATCCTAGATTTTGGATGTTAAGATTGTGACTGTGTAAAAACTATTTTTGTTCATTTTTGGAGATGTTTTAACATTTTTGTACTTTTTCTCTTACTGTGAACACTCAACACTTGGTCTCATGATAACTGTGGCATGTGTTGAATGTGCTCTAATACTGTTCGGAGAATTAACTAAGAAATTAATTAAGAAATAATCTCCCTGACTTTTTTTAAACTAATCTTTCTGTAGCAGATATAATATATACAGATATACTCATTTGGGACAATCTGAATAAGTACTACAAACATTCCAAATGCATGTAGATAAAACCTTTATACCACACAATGCCCTCCTATATTCTTACACATATACTCAGAAACAGAGGCTGTCGTATATGCACAGTGAGCAAGAGAAAGGACAATATAGTAACATATGGTCATATACATTATGTTGCTTAAGAGGCGGTAACTCACCTGTGCAGTAACCGATGTTCTTAGAGATTAGTGTCCTCAAGAATACTCCACATCAGATCAGTGAGCCACCACCAACCCTTCAATCAGAGTCTTCAGAGCAGTGTGCTGGGGGCCATGAATGTACGCATCTCCCCCACTCCCCTCAGTTCCATCTCTACCTGGAATCATAACCGCTTGAGGAGGCCAGAATTCAGAAGCAGAGAGGACAGAAGTAGAGCACCCATGGGAACGCTCATCTCGAAGAACGTCAGTTACTGCACAGGTGAGTAACTCCCTCCTCTTCTTCGAGAGATGTCCACATGGGTGCTGCACATCAGGTGACTTCAAAGCTATATGTCTTTAAGGAGGCAGGGACTTCAGATCTGGCATAAATGCAGTAGATAGGACCAACTTAGAGCATTTCAGGTTAGACAGGGGTCCTTGAGTAAGTGTATAGTGCTTTGCAAATGTCTGGTCTGATGACCATGTAGCGGCTGTGCAAATATCTGCTATAGGGACCTTTCAGAGGAATGCTACTGAGGTAGGCATGGCTCTAGTTGAATGTGCTCTAATACTGTTAGGAGAATTAACACCTGATAAGGAGTAGCACAGTCTTATACAATCCGAAATCGAATGGGAGAGTCTCTGAGATGAAATGGTTTGGCCTTTACGGTGATTTGCTATGGAGATAATCTAAGAGAGGACCTGAATGGTCTTATGCAGTGGTCCCCAACGCGGTGCCCACGGGCGCCATGGCGCCCACCGGGGCATTTATGTGTGCCTGCCGAGTGATCAGGGCCGGGCCAAGCCATTCTTGCGCCCAGGGCCCAGGACGCATGCGCGGCCCCGCCCCCAGGTGCCCGGCAGCCCCAAAAGTTTGGGGACCACTGGTTTTGTGTGTTGTAAATATAGAAGGAAATTGATCTGCACAAGTCAAGTGTGTGCAGCTTTAATTCAAATGAGTTAACGTGGGGCTTTGGAAAGAAAATAGGGAGGTGTATGGTCTGATTAGGTGAAAGGTTGGCCATATCTTGGGTAGAAACTTGGGGTGGGGTGTGCAAGGTCACCTTGTCTTTGAAAAAGGTAGTGTAAGGAGGATTTGCCATGAGTGCTGCAATTTCTCCCATCTGTCTGGCCGACATAATGGTGATAAGAAAAAGCTGTTTTAAAAGAAAGGTGCAAAAGAGAACAGGTGGCCATTGGTTCAAATGGGGACCGAGTAAGAGCATTTAAAACAAGGTGGAGGTCCCAAGGTTCTGCTGGTGGAACCACTTCTGGATAAAGTGCTTGTAGGCTTTTGAAAAAACTCTTGGTGAGATGATGTGCAAATACTGAAGCATCATCTATTTTAAGGTGAAAAGTTGTTATAGCAGCAAGGTGTTACCTTGATGGAGGTTAGGGCAAGGCCAGTTTGTTTAAGGTGCAACAAATAGTCGAGAATAAGAGGTAAAGGAGATATGGATGGGTCAACCTGTCGGTGTGAGCACCACAGCGAGAATCTGTGCCACTTTTGGTATGGAGTGCTCTGTGCCCTACTATGGAACAGGACTCCCTGCACTTGCTGTGAGCACTCTAGCTCTTGCATAGAAAACCATTAAGGAGACAGTGAGAAATGTAGCCGTGTTAGTCTGGTGTAGCTGAAACAAAAAACAGGACTATGTAGCACTTTAAAGACTAACAAGATGGTTTATTAGGTGATGAGCTTTCGTGGGCCAGACCCACTTCCTCAGATCAAATAGGTTCAGAATGTGGACATTGGGATGGCTGATCAAGCTTCCGGGTTGGAAGAGGAGATCCAGAGTGTGTGGTAAAGGAACTGATGGAGTGTGAGACATCTTGAGTAGAAAGGGGAACCAAGGTTACCATGGCCAAAATGGGACTATTAGTATTAAGGGTGATTTGTGTGTCTGTGCCTTGAGAATAACCTTGTTGATAAGAGGTGTGGGGAGAAAAGGTGTAAAGGAGATGAGATGGCCAACTGATCAGGAAGGTGTCTCCCAGGGAACCCTTCCCTGTAGTGGCTCTGGAACAAAAACAAAGACACTTTTTGTTGTGCTGGGTGACAAAAAGGTCACTGCTGGAAGACCCACAGCAGGATATCTGGGTTTAGCTGCCACTTGTGTTTGGTGGGCAATGCCATGGTACTGAAGTTGCCAGGAAGGTGTACGGCAGTGATAGTTACACTGTATTTTAGACACTACTTCCAAAGTGCAATTGCTTTTCCGCATAGGGTGTGGGATTGTGCTCCGCCTGTTGATTTATATAAAACATTGCAGCAACTTTGTCTATACAGAGCTTTACATGACTGTTGTTAATGATAGGAAGGACTCTCTCGCACGCATATTTTACTTCACTAAGTTCTAAAATGTTTATGTGCAGGTTTCTGTCCCTGCTGGACCACAGTTCCTGAGCCATATGATGCCACAGATGTGCACCACATCCTACGAGGGATACATCCATTGTCATGGAAATGGACGGGTTTTGTGGTATTGTCCACCCAACAAGAGATTTCTTTACAGGTAGTGGAATGGCTAGAGAGTTTGATAATGGGTGTATGTTGAGCTTGTAGACTCTCCTGAGCCATCCCTGCAGACACCTCATGTACAAATGAGTATTTTTGACCACAAAATTGCATGCTGCCATAAGGCCCAAGAGTTAAAGGCAGTCATGAACCGTGATCTTGGGAGTGGACTGCAAGGTTCCTACCAAGTCTACTATTTTGTGAAAATGGTCTATGGGAAGGGAGGCAACAGCATTTGTGGAATTGAGGTAAGAAGCTACAAATTGAATCTATTCAGTAGGAATAAAATTCTATTTGGTTTTGTTTATCTGCAAGCCGAGATATGTTGGAAAACGTGCCTCATGACTGACAGGCAGCATCGAGCATCGACTTCAGAGCACTCTTTCAGGAGACAGTCATCCAGGTAAGGGACTATGATGATGCTTTGTTTCTGCAGGTATGCTGTAATGACAAAGCACGTTTGAGAAAACTCTTGGAGCTGTAGAAAGGTCAAATGGCAGGACCTTGTACTGGTAATGCAGTGTGCCTAAAATGAATTGAAGAAATTGTCTCTGAGCAAAATGGATGGAAACATGGAAGTATGCAACTTGCAAGTTGAGGGACGAAAACCAATTGCCTCATTCCAATGCTGGTATAATAGTGGTGAGTGTTACCATTTTAAACATTTGCCTTTTTAACAAATCTGTTCAATGTCTGTAAATCTGGGGTGGCTTGTCATCCTCCCAATTTCTTCTCTGAGAGGAAATAAAGGGAATAAAAACCTTTCCCTCTATACTGAGTGGGGACTAACTCGATCACCCCTAGGTGTAGATGATATTCAACCTCCTGCTGGAGAAGATTTTTGTGAGAGTGGTCTCTGATGGGTACTGGGAAGGGGCAGGGGAAGGGGGAGACATAGTATATCTAAGCTTGATTATTTGGAGAACCCATTTATCAGAGGTTATTCGTTGCCAGTTGTTAAAAAATGCTGGAAGACAGCGCTGAAACAGTTTGCATGGCAATGGAGGCATTGCAATGGATGAAAGGTTTTCTTGACCCTCGACATATTGCTCAAATTTGCTTATTGAGTTGCTGCAAATTATTAGAGAGTTGAGGACATCATTGGCCCCTGCCTCTATTATGGTTCTGATGATGCTGATCTTGTTTGCTGTATTGTTGCATGTACTTGGAGGGGAAAGGGGGGAAGGTGTATCTCAGTCTTGGGTATGGCTGATACCTGTATTGTCTTCTTCTAGGTGCTGAATTGCGTATGCCCAGAGACCTAAGCGTTGCGTAGCCTGCTGTAGGGCAACATGTGGCCCACAGATGGAATCCTTTAAACATGGCCTCCACCAGGAACACGCTCCACAATGGCAAGGCGTCTCGTAGGTGGGGCTGAACACTGAAAAACGCAAGCAGACAGACTGGCTGGAACAGATGGGTTCAGGGTGTCGGCGTTTCTAGCCCCCAGGGAGGAGGTGCCAAGAGCACCAGGGCATTATGGGAAATGCTGGCTGCTTAGCCTTGCGGACAGAGCCTGAGAGGTGCTGATTGGCTCTCACAGGCCATGTTGGGTTCGACGCCGCAGTTGGGCAGCACTGCCTCCATCCCACATGGAGCCACAGATTCCTGCATGGGGATGTCAGCCCTGCTGGGAATCTAGGATGGGGCTCCGGGGCACCTGACCTTTTTTGCCTCTCACGTCCAGCCTGACTCGCCCAGCTCCCCCACCCACTGCAGGTTGGAGCGCTCTGGTTTGGAAACTTTTTTTTTTTTTTTTAAAAACAGTAAAATCACTCCAAGAAACATACAACCTGAAGCTTCATGCTAAACACCCAAAACACTGGTATACAATTTTCTTTTTAATAAGAAGCATTAAAAATGGCAACAAAGAAGAGATGCTTGTTGGATGAACACAGGGTTTTCAACCCTGTTTCGGAGATGGAGTTTGCTTTTGCAGAGATAAATGAAAAACCAATGTGTCGTCTTTGTCAAAAGACTATCACTGTGTTAAAGAAAACAAACCTGCAACAGCACCATTAATCTTTTCACCCTGAGTTCAAAGACTTGTATCCACCTGATAGCAATTTAAGAAAAACTAAGATAAGTTCCCTACCGGAAGATTTCCGTACTCAACAAGATATGTTCCGTTCGCAAGTTAAAGACAGCAATGCTGTTACAGAAGCCTCCTTCAAAATGGCTTGGCACATAGCTAAATCAAAAAGACCTTTTACCAAAGGTGAATTGATGAAGCAGTGCTTCTTGGACAGCAGTGAATCACTTTTTGCAGAATTTAACAACAAACAAATATCAAAACTGCAAGTGTCTGATTCAACTGTAGTAAGATGAATTGGAAGCATTTCAGGTGATCGGTTTTCTAAACTGCTAGAAGACATTGAAAGAACTGAATATTTCAGTCTGGCAGTGGACGAATCTACTGATCGTTCAGACATATCTCAGTTCATAATCTGGGTGCGTTTTTTCAATGTCAAAAAGTATGTCGAATAAATGCTACCTCTGCCACCTTTGACGGGTCAAACTAGGAGAAAGGACGCTGATTCTGTGCTGATGCATTTTTTTTGAAGGAATGGGAAAATGCATTGATTTGAAGAAGCTTACTTCGGTAACAACTGATGGCGCTCCTCCCATGGTTGGAAAGAGAAGGAACTAATTTCTTTGCTGAAGAAAAAATCCAGTTTCCAGATTTCTTTTCATAGTATTGCTTTCTGCACCAAGAACAGTTATGCAACAAACTGAAAGAGGATTTCTCAAGAGCACAATGGATAGTGTCACAAAAATCATCAACTTTATTGTTGCAAATGCCTTGAAACAGACAATTTCAAGCTTTAGTTGAGGAGAACGAAACACAGTATGGTGACTTGACAATGTTTGCAGAAGTTAGATGGCTGAGTCGAGGCAAAGTGTTAAATCGGTTTATGAATCTACTGCCTGCTGTATGAGTGTTTTTGGAGGAAAAGGATTGCCAGGATTTACTGTTGTGTTTAGACAGAGACTTTCCAGCTAAATGTGGCTTCTCTCACTCATATGACATGCCACTTAAATGCATTCAATCTTAAACTTCAAGGCAAAGAAAAAAACCTCTTTCTCTGATGTGCGATGTTTCTGCATTTGAAATAAAACCGGCCCTTTTAGCAGATCAGTTTCATGAGAAAAACTTGACTCACTTTCCCATCCTGAACTCGAAAGTGACACAGCTGAGTGAACATGCATCTTTTTTACCTAATTTTTTTTTTTTTTATGAAGTACATCTCAGACCTGAAAACTGAATTTTCTTCTAGTTTTCTAGAAGTTTTCTAAACCGTTCTTGAATTTACTGAACATCCTTTTTCAGTTGAGGTAAAGGCAGTTTCACCTTCAGCAGTGAGATTTGGTATTGAGGGGGCCACATCTCAAGAGGAGATGATTGGACTGCAAAACAATAGTATGCTAAAAGCTAGGCATAAGGAAGAGGACACTGAAACATTTTGGATGACATATGTACAAGACGATATGTACCCTGCATTACTGAAATGTGCCAAAAAAGTACTAATTTGCTTTGGGTCTACATTGTCTGTGAAAGTTCATTCTCCTCTATGGGAATGATTAAGTCAAAACTGCGCACCTCTCTTACTGACAGACATCTGACTGACCATCTCCACGGAATACAAGCCTGATGTGAAACAGCTGGTGAAAACTTTGCAGACACAGTCTTCACATTGATTGTACTTATATGCCAATAAATTCCAGTACTGTATTGGCAGTTTTTGTTTGATTTGTTAAAACTGCAAAGTCAAAACAAAAGAGTAGTCAATATAATGGTCTTCTCTTGAAATGTGTTTTAGTAGTGAAATTCCTGGACTGTCATTGCTCATTAAAAGTGCTGTCATATGGGTGGAAATCGGGTAAATATTGTATTTTATTAATATCAGCAGAACTGACTTAAATGGAACCTGCGTGTTATGTAGTCTTGCCTTAATCTTTGTATTCATGCCCGTCAGTGTGAAAGAAGCTATTTGCATATATATGCAGCCACACTTAAGTTGCAGCCCTCGGCATGTGCTTTGAGTATCATGGTGGCCCCCAGGGCTTCCAAAGTTGAGTAGCCCTGCCCTAGAGTCTTTCATGGAAAGCTGCACTTTGTTAGTGTTTGCTGCAAAAAGCTTCTGCCCATCAAATGGGAGGTCCTCTATGGTGGACTGGATTTCGCTGAGGAAAGCAGTGGAATTGAACCATGAAGCTCTCCTCCTTATGATCACTGTTGCCATGGAACATGCTGCAATGTCAGCTGCATCTAGGGCAGCCTGGAGGGCCATCCTTGAGATTGTATGGCCCACAGCAATCATGTCTTTAAACTATTTTTTCTTGGTCTCGGGAATATCTGAAATAAAATCATTAACTTGGAGTAATTTCTATGATTGTATTTATTAAATAGGGCCACTTGCAATTGTAATGTGGAAAACATATAAACCTTGCGACCAAAGAGGTCGAGCATTTTACTGTCACGATCTGCTTGGCTTGCTTTTCTGGTGAGCAGCTTCCGCCACCAAAGAACTGGGTACTGGAGGGGTAAAAACAAACTCAGATCCCTTTGGGGGAAATGTAGTATTTTTTGTTGGTTCGCTTACAAGTTGGGGTAGCCGTTGCCGGGGTCTGCCATACAGTCTTTGCCGATTCCATAATGGCTGGGTTAATCGGCAAGGTGATTTTGGAAGTTGTTGGTGTTAATAAAATGTTCATCAATTCATGTTGATTTTCTGACACTTCCTGCATGGGAACGGTAGGTTCTGTTGATACACTTTAAAAAGGCCCTGGAAGTGTGAGAAATCATCTGAAGTAGTAGGTGGAGGAGGCACAACTGCTTCATCAGGAGAGGATGATTCCTTTGTGTCCAGCGACAGGTTGGAGTTGTCACCTTCTGGAGCCTGTTGCTGAGGGGGATGGAGATTGCGGTGGTGGGGATTGTTGTGGTTCGCTAGGGTGTTTACGGCTTGTTGATGTTTGTGACGAGATTGCCAGGGTAGCATTGCCATTGTGGATAGGGCATCAGGGTGTGTGTGTAATCCATGAGTTACTGTCCCAAGGTGGCATACTTCTGTGTCTTGAGTGTGGAGGATGAGTCCTGGCCAAGTAGATGGAGTAGTCAGTAGGAGGGGAATTGTTTGGGGGAAAACACCACATTGACCTCCTCCTCAGAGGCACTGGAAAATCTCTCCAGTGATATATTTGGTCACGGTGCTAGAGTCCTAGGAGAGATGTCGGTGCCTAGGAAAGGCAAGTTAAAAGCAGGAAATGACCATAAGGCAGGGTTTCCCAACCTATGGGTCGGGACCCAAATATGGGTCGCCATTACATTTCAAAAGGGTCGCCAAGTGTCTCCCCAGGTGGCTCCCCCCCCCCCCCGTTTTTAAATTGCCTTGGGTCACCAAGTCTTCCTGAATTGTCAAAATGGGTCCCCATCTGGAAAAGGTTGGGAACTACTGCCATAAGGTCTTTGTGCTGCGTATACTGCACAAAGGTTGGGAACCGCTGCCATAAGGTCTTTGTGCTGCGTATACTGCTGTGTAGGCGTTGACACTGTTGTAGTTGGTTGCACCAATTCTACTTCTGGTACGGGATGGTGTCAAGTGACACCAAGCAGCCAAGTGACATAGTTTGTGCTGTGGAGGTGCCTATAACGATGCTGGATGGGCTGCTCACAGTGTCGGCAAAGTAATGTCAGTGCCAGTTAGTGCAGTGGCAGATGTGGTAGGCAACTTGAAGCTTGAGGTCTCAGAGTGGGATTCTGAGTGACCCACTTTGACAGCAGTGCCAGACACGCCGGGTGCATCATTGTCTGTGGCCCCGCATCTTAGCACCTCTCTCAGCACTGTAAGCATTGGAGAGGAGCATTTAGGTGCCAGAGCATCTTGAGGTAGAGAAGCTGCTCACTTTTTTGCAGGCTTTTTATCTTTTTGCGGGCTTTTTAATCTTTTTGCGCTTACAGTTTCTCAGACTATGGTCCTGGGTCTGAGGTAGGTCTTAATGATTTTTCAAGCAGTATAAGCTTGAAGCGTGGGTCTCTGTCACACCATGCTCTCACTTTCAGCTTCACGTGATGAGGACATTTTTGAGAAACATGTGCCTTGCCGAGGTGATGGACACATTGTGTGTGTCCATCAGATGCCAGCATGGCGTCTTTGCACATAGTGCTTAAAACCGAGGGAACCAGGCATAGTGCTAACTAACGAAAGGGGGAAGAAAGTGAGATGAAAAAACATTTTTTTGAATGATGAAGTAGAAACCACTAACGAAGTAACTATCTAAATATTGAGTAAGAAATGGGGTTTACTTATTTAACAACATGGAACAAGGTAAGGAACACTGCCGAGCTCCATCTCTGGCCAGAGGCAGTAGAGAAGGAACTGATATGAGGGGGGCTCACACATGCATGATGCCTGCACAGCACGAGTATGTGGCTAGAGGCATACACTTGCGTGGCACTAGGGACACTGCTCTGAAGACTCCGACTGAAGGCGTGGCAGTGGCACACCGACCTGATGTGTGGCACTCACGGGGACATCTCCCGAAGAAGAATACTGTTAATTCTGTAGTATGATAGGTACTTTTAGTTGTGAGGACAAAGTAATTGTAATGTCTTACTGTAAATTATACCAAATACAGTAAAACTCCAATAGTCCATCATCCAATTGTACGGCACTCCCGAGAGTCTGGCATCAAAATGGCAAGAGCCTAGTGAGTGAGCTTTGGCAAAAAACGAGTCACAAGGCAACAGCTGAACCGAGTCAGTCTGCCACGGGCATTGTGTGATGCTGGACAGTGCTTGTGCTACAAGAAAAAGGGTTAAAAATACTTTATATGCAGTATATACTGTGTGTGTGTGTGTGTGTGTGTGTGTGTGTGTGTGTGTATATATATATATAATACCAGTTTATAGTACCTCCTGATAGTCCAGCATATCCGATAATCTGGCACCATTTAGGTCCTAAAGGTTCCAGATTATCGGAAGTCTACGGTATCAGTAAATACATTTTTTAAAAGTATATCTAGGACCAAACACTTTTCTCTTAAAAAAAAAAAAGGAAGGCAGCACACTGTGGGAGCAGGAGAAAGGTGCAAGAATCAAATTTATAAGTTGGGAATCACAGAGTTGTACCAAAAATCATGACTCCAAGGTCTCTGCATATTTTGTGGACCCTGCCTCTTCAATTTCAGACCATAACAAGCCCTGAGGTAGAACTGGAATATAGGAAGAAATATTAAATATCTTCTCTCCATTTCTTCCTTTCCACATGGGGAACATTTAATTTAATTTTGAATGAAACATGCAAATGTGAATATTCATAAAACAAACCATCAAGGGTACGCCTGCATTGGAGCTGGGAGGTATAAATTCCATCTCAATGAGACATACCTTAGTTAGCTCTAATTGAGCTAGAGCACTAACAATAGAGTGCTGCCATGGCTACACCACAGGAAAGCTGTGCCAAGTGCATATTTATCATCTTGGATGGGATTGTGCTCAAGCCTTTTCTTCCACTCACACCACCACAGCTACACTTCTGTTTTTAGCATGCTAACAAAGATATATATCCTTGAGCTGAAATCTACTTCTTCAATCTCTAGTGCAGATATGCCCCCTCTCTCTTTTTATAAAAAATGCTATAGTGCTGTGGTATCTGCTTTGTGACTCTCCAGGATAACTGCATTAAGAAAATTTGTGTTTGGTTATAAACTGAAAAGGGGTTCCTTGAATAGTACCCTCTGTTTTTTAAATGTAAATTGTACGAATCAACCAAACTGCTATGGGGCATAGATATGAGACATAACATCTCCATGGATGCCTGTCAAATGTGAAATTTGGGGTGCTCCTAAGAGCTGCTAAGAAGCTCCTCTGTTAAGGATCTGATGCACTGCAGAGAAAGAACAGGGTTGTTATGACTTTTAGTTTCTTTGTCAGCTCTGCAAGCTCCTGGAAGAATAGGATAGAAGCTCTACCAGTTGTGCCCAAGCGCATTGAAGTGCATAGCCACAGATAGCTCCACTCCTGTACAGAGGGCATTTGGAAACCAGCTGCTAGTAGAACCCTCTGCCCCTGCACAGAGCCTGGTCTAACTGGTGCCAGTCAGCTAGCCACTTGCCTTTGTCTGAGACCCACATGAACCAAATACACCAACTCTACATCTGCTGAGGAGCTCCCTGGGGGAACTCCTATGCGTGATGCACAGAAGTAGTAATAAGGCAGTGAATCTGCTCCAAAATATAGATGGTACCTTCTTGACCTTTTTGAAACAGTATATTTGGCCCTCAGGTTCCAAAGATTGGACACCACTGCTATAACAGAAATAGAAAATTACTAAACATGAATACGATGTTCATATAACTTTAGTGACAAATGGGAATTCTGAGTTGTGTGTAAAATGCCATGCTAACAGTCCTCATCATTTTGTTAAGGTAGGAGCATATATTTAACTTTGACAGTTTCAAAATCTCTGATACCTAGGGAGAACAAAGGAAGCTAAACATCAAATTTCAGCCCTACCCTTTTGAAGATTTATGAAACACCAAAACAAAACAATAGTTTAATTTCAGTGACCTAAAGTCAGCTTCCAGCCACAAAGTAACCATGGCAGCATAATTTTCCAACTGTTCATTTCTGGCACTATCTGGCAACGGATAGTTTTCAAATTCAACACACCTTCAATTAGTCACTTAATATTCAGAACTAACAACAGTTCATAACCTTTGGAATGAATCACCCAAAAGAAAGTTTTTAGAAGTACATTGCAGTATTTTTTTCCATCTGGGATTTCAACCCAAAAGATGATTTTAGCAAGTCTTAGAAAAAAAAACCCTACTATGTGCCAATTTTTCAGTCTTTTTTTGTTTTGTTTTGTTTTATATTCACTGACTACAAAGTACATACAACATGCCAACATTAGCAACATCAAGTTGTCTCCAGAAATTTAAGATAATTTGAAAATAAGTATATATGAAACTTCAATACATAAGGGCTGTGTCTAGACTGGCGCGATCTTGCGCCAGAGCTATGCAAATAAGGCTCAGCGTGGAATATCGCTGAGCCTCATTTGCATAACTAATGAGCCGCCATTTTTGTGGAAGAGGCTCTTGCGCAAGATGGAGCTGTCTCCACTGCCCCGTCTTGCGCAAGAAAAACCCTCTTGAGCAAAGCCGTTACGCTGATTATTTTCAGGCATAACGGCTTTGCGCAAGAGCCATCTCCCTTTTTCAGGATGTGTTCAAGTAAGCAACTTCATTTATATTACATCAGCTCTCACAAAAATAAATTTTAAAATTTGCAGTAACCTATTTTGTTCAATTACCAGAAAACCATAAGCCATTCCTTTCCACACTGTTAGGACTTTCCCTAATGCAACTGGACACTTTTGTTTTCAGACTGTGCTGATTTAAAGAGCTGATTTAAACAGCATTTTTAACACACCTGAATCCATAATAAATGGATATTTAGGAGTCCATTTGAAAACACCAAAATATAGAAACAAAGTACTAAATTCAGCAGTGTAAGTTATATTTGGATTTGCATAATAATGATGACTATCCTGCTTAAACACTGCTAGTCAACATAAAAAGAAAAGGCTAAAACAAGATACAAAATAAAAGTAGGGAGAAAGGGGCCTGATATACCTTCATGATGGATGTTTTTGGTACCACAACTCTTTCTGTCCCTTTAGATTGTAAATCATACTCATGTATATGAAACAATTTTCAGATTCTCGCTAAATTTGGCCTCAAAAGCTCTTTCCTCTTCAGAGAGATCTTGTCTACACAAGTGGAAGTATATAAGGTATATGGAGCTACACACAGGTGAAAAAAGCCAGCTGCATCCGTCTTACTGCGTGTAACTTCACATGACAGTGAAAGGCTTTGGCAGAGGAGCTGCCACAGCCAGTCTCTGCTGGCTCAGTCACTGTCAAAATCTTTTTCTGTGGTGGAGAAAGGCTCTGGCAGCAGGGAGGCAGATGAGAAACCAATATACAGTAGACTTCGGATAATCCAGCACCTTTGGGACCTAGGCGGTGTCAGATTATCAGATATGCCGGACTATCGGGAGGTACTCCGGCGGAGGGGGGGGCAGGGGGGGGGGGGGCTGTGACAGATCTGCCGGGACCCACATTGCCTCCGGCGGGGGCGGAAGGGCAGGGGCTCGGCGGGGAACAGCACGGCGAAGGCCGAACCCTCTGCCATTTTGCAGAGAGGCAAAGCCTGCAAGCGGCAGGGGCAGAGAGGGGGTGAGAGGCAGGCAGCTGCTTCAAGAAGTTGTCAGTCAATTACACTATCAGGGGCTGACCAGCCTGCAGTAGTGTAATTGACTAACAACTTCTTGAAGCAGCTGCCTGCCTCTTGCCCCCTCTCTGCCGAGGCCACTTACAGGCTTTACCTCCCTGCAAAACGGCGGAGGGTTCAGCCCTTGCCGCGCCATTCCCTGCTGCCCCCCCCACCACTGCCCCTGCCAGAGGCAGTAGAGGAAAGATAAATTGCGAGCCTGTCACCTGCGTATCCAGCCCGTGGTAGTGTAATTGACTAAACTTCTTGAAGCAGCTGCCGGTTCCAGTTGGTGCCGGACTATTGGGAGTGCCGGACCACTGGATGCTGGACAACTGGAGTTTTACTGTACTGCTAAAAGTATCAGCATAGGTATACAGAATATCTGACACCTGAAAGGAAAGATCAAAACCATTATAAAATTAACCAGTGTATTATACAGTATATAAATGTGAATATAATTTCCTTTGAGTAAAAAAGCATTAGTTTTCAAGTATTTACTAATATTTTAATATCATTTCCTTCTGTTTCCACTTCAGCTAATCATTTTCTCGTCTCATTTTCTACCAGGCCTGTTGGAGAAAATGTCAAATTTACAGTCCCAAGATGCTAGACTACCTCTTAACAGATACAAGACCTATTCCAAAATAAACCTTATGATATCTACAGTTCTGCAACACTTAGGGGACAACATGAAGTCCTCTTCACATTTTCCACAGGCTTCTGTCATGAAAAAAATTGGCTAGACCTAAGTTTAGTTGAAGAAATAGTATCTTTGGTCTTCTTTCCCCTACTGAGAAATATAAGCTCTATGGTAATTGACTGTTTCGATCTATTAAGCCAATTACACTTTAGATAAAAAATAAATCTATGTACTCTAGATATTAACACTTTAACAGCAACCAGGGAATATCACACACAGGAAGCAAAGATAGATGTACAGAGGTGATGAACAACACATTTCAAATCGAATGAGGAAACTGATGCTCAGGGACTGGATTCTTCTATTCAGATATTAAAATAACAGAATCAAAGCTACAAAAAGAATCTCTGAAGTTGACCAACTCCTTGATTTTAAATACTGTTTTCCAGAGGAAGGTAGCATGAAACAAAGATTTACCACTGCACTGGGTGACACAAGCTGGTACTTGTGGAGCAAAGAACTAGGATATTGAGAAAGAACACACAAAAGGAAGAAATGAAATCAGAAATATGATAAATTTCTTCGCAAAGTGCATTTTTCCTCATCTGGTCTATCTGTTCCAAAACATTCCTGTTTTTATTTCATATACAAGTTTCTCAGATTTGCTTCAGTCCTTTTCATATTTTATTTGGAGAGGGTTATACCTCGCCTTTGCCTGGGACTACTATAGATGCCAAAAGTAGAAGAGGGCTTTGTGCTACCCACAAACATACTTTAGTATTATTGGCCAGCCAAACTGTGAAACATAGCCGCATGGATAATTTCTCTGTTAGCTAATCTTTATATCCCTCAAGAAAAAGCGCCTCTCAGAGTACTGCTATCGTTTCTGTGTATTGCCTCCTCAATAAGAAATCTTTGCCCTACGTGGTGTTACAGATTAAGAAAGACTCAACACAGGTTTAACGAAGTTTGACATTGAACCTTGTTTGAAATTAAAAAAAGGGAACAGTAATTTACCTTCTACACACAAATGCTTTTGGCAAGAAAAAAAAACAGATATTGGGGGTGAAGCCAGGCTGGCTCTGCACCCCTGGCCGGGCTCCACTGTTGGCCCTGCCACCAGGCAGGCTCTGCTTCCCCAGCTGGACTCCCCCCCGGCCCAGCTGCACTGCCGGGTTCAGCTCCAGTCCCAGCCTCTTCTCAGCAGACTTTTTCAGTCCTGTTTTCCATCACTAATCTGGATTCTTCTCTCATACTCCTTTCCAGACTCATCACTTCAACCTCTTTTTCAGTCTCTCTTATGCTGCACACATGATGGGTCTCATTTGATCTTTTTCTCTTGACGTGGTATTCATCCAGAACTGCTCTCATTGACCTCTCTCAATGAATTACTCTAATCAATCATCTCCCCATGCTAGCAGATGTGTCAGGTCTCTGAGCAATATTCTCCTAAGCCAGAGGTCCCAAAACTGTGGGGCCTTAAGGGAGGTAGGATGAATATTTGGAGGGGAGAGGGGGGGTTAGGGACTGGACCAGCTCCCACAGGGAAAAAAGAAGGAGCACCACCCACTGCCCTAGTTACCAATTCCGCACCCTACACCCACTGCCCAGTATTCCTTGTAAGCTATGTATTTGTGCAGCCACTCAGATATTCTAATGCCACCCAGCTGATTAGCAGAGCACCCACAGCTAGGTTTTTTTCACACATGCCTCAGTGCACATAAAAATTCATTCTGTACATGGATGGAAAAGATTAGAGGGAACATTGCCACTGCCCTTGCTGCCAGGTATGCCCCTAGTTGTGACCTAATTTTGCCCTAAGCTGCATGGCCCTATAGCCATGCAGGTGCTGTTCAGGGCTGCAGCAAGGAAAGATTTCTCTGGCCAAGCCTCCTGCCACTGTCGGCAGAGGGGAACTGCTCCCCGCTGGCCCAAGTGCTGAGCTGCTGCTACCGGTTGAAAGGAGCCCCTCTTTGCCAACCCTAGCAGAGAGCTCCCCAGGTAAACCCAAGCCCCAACCTCATGTCCCACCTTGCACCTCCCCAACCCGGAGCACCCTCTTTCACCCCAAAGCCCACACTCTGAGCCTGAAGTCCCTTCCCAAACCTGAAACCCCCTCCTGCACCACAAACCCCTCATCCCCAGCTCCACTCCAGAGCCTGTACCACTAGCAGCAGCACAGCCTCACAGGCAATTAATCAGCCCTGCCCAGTCAGTCAGCTCTATGCAAAGAGCCCTAACCTGTGAAGCTGTGCTACCGCAAAGCTTAGAGGGAATGATGGCTGTAACACCAGCCTCTTCCCCCTTACCCCTGCCTGTATCCCACTGCCAAAGTCACATCTCTGCTCCTGGAAGATGCGGAGAGGTAAACATTTTCAGGACCACTGTTCTAATCTCTCACAAAGTAGGACACTGGATACAGTCATAAAAGTGATGCTGAAAAAGGAGACATGAACGTTGCCTGAAAATGGCTTCCCCAAATACCAAGAGAAGCTCTACTATAGGCTACTCTTCAAAAATAATAAATGGATGCATCACAGAAGTTTCAAATGTATTTTCAAATATATATTTCTCTTATTGGTGACCATCTGAGAACAATGGTATTTCAAATTTGATAACTATTCCATGAGATTGTTTAGTGCTGATTCATGTTAAATGTCTGATTGGCATTAGAGGAAGGTTTTTTTTGTTTTTTTAAAGAAGCCTTGCACCATGTGGTATGTCAGCTTCCAACACCCAACTGAATGAATGAAAACAGAGTTCTGGATCTCAGACAGCAAATTAAGTTTGTGAAACATAGTGCTTAGATAATCCTGGTTTACATTGCAGTAACCAGGAGATTTTAGGGTCAAATTGCCCAGTGATTTCAATGGAAATACTCTAAGAATGATTATTCAAATCCTATGCCAGATATATTAGCCTTTTAATTAAATATTAGAACTATAAAATGGAAAACCATGACTCCTTAAGGCAGCAGACATTCACAGAAAAAAGTATATAAATGGGAGCAGAAATCTTGCATTTCAAAGCTATGCAAAATTTATCTAGTTTAAGTGATGAGTTTAAATACATAAACTGTACTGAAGTGAATAGTGCTGTTTTTAATACTATCAACACAAGCAGACACATTGCAGTATTTTCCCAATATAGCAGATGTCGCAGTTTAGTCTAAAAAGATTCAATTTACTCGATTTTTCTTTGATCCTAGACTAGGGCAAAAAGCAAAGCTCACTGAAGTCAACACAAGTTTCAGTGAACTTATGAGGATTATCTGGCAACTTCTTTATAAGGAGAAATCAGAACATGAAAGCTATTTAACTCCATAACCTGAGCCAAATTCAGTGGAAATTCATCAACACTGTCCCAACTCTTAGTTTTACAGAAAAAAAGATCCCAGCAGAGCTTCCATTCTAATTAGGAAAGAAACTCTGTAGCTTAACCCCTCCTTCTTCCCACAACCCCCCTTCATTTTTCTTCATGAATTTGAGAATGTTAAGCCTGTAGTGCAGATTAACAATTCAAAACCTGAACACAGAGGGAAGTCTACATTATGCAAGCAGCAAGCCATTACTTTAAGTATGTTGCTTTTCCCTCCCCCTTGTCCTTTATGCATGCATATATGCTAGTAAATTAGTACTGGTAAATTACATTATATGACATATTCTGTGTACTGCTGCTAAAAATAAAAACTACAGCAGTTTCTCATGACTGCACATGCATGTTTTTTTCATTATTATACACTGCCATACCAAGGAACCACAGATGTTTTATTTTATGAGAGCACCTAACTAGCCTACGTGGCCTACCACACACACTTTTATATAAACTACTGAAAGCTGAGCAAAACTTTCAGTTTTGACCTCAAGTACAGTAGTTAGATATTGTTTGTGTATAATTTAGTTGGCAGCAAAGACTGGACTGCTTTACACGTTTAATTACTTTTGCAATCCGCAGAAAGAAAATCTGTATGATCTGCTGATCACGGTTTGCTGTTAATACAATGTAACTGATGATGTGGCATCTCTAGGAACTTTAAAAACAGCTGCTGGAAGAGTTCCTAGAAAAAGTACTGTTCCTCTGAATTCTCTCTCACATGGTATAAATTTGGAAAATTTCATAAGCTTTAAAGAAACCTTTTCCTTAGGACATCTACATGGTTTGTACAAGAATGTCAATAATTTAACATTCGAATCATTTTAAGCAGTACGTAAGACCAATCCATCAACTTTTTCCTTCCAGAACTGTTGTGTGGAAGATCTAAAAGGAACACAGATAAAACAAAAAGCTTTATGTGTATTTCAATAGAGCAAGGTAAATTGTTGCCAAGCATTTCAGAGGTTAAAGAATATGTACTTTTTTCTTCTTAACATCTTACATATTTCTAACACATGCCTTCAAAGCAAAATAATATATGAAGTTTTAGTTAGCGAGTCCTTTATATGTATCAGCACAAGTTGGCAAAAGCATAAAAAATACATTTGGTAAAGAGATGGAATTTGAAACTGCCAGTAAATTTCCTGTAATGATTTCTCATGTCTTACTAGCCTTCTATATAGAGACAAGGTCTCTTTGAAAAAGGCTAGTCTTCATGTTTTTCCATTAATTGATAAAAATTCCTTCGCAATGTGATTAAAGAAATGTAATATAGGAAAACCACAAGTTGCATATAAAATTACATAAGCGGCAATAGCAACTTTGGTGCTATATTTTAACCAATTAATTTTTTTTTATAATATACATAAGATTCCGTACAGCAGCACTTGAGCTATGGCCTCAAAGGAACCAAACCATTTTAAAAGGGAAATTTTAAATGGTCTCATCTAGGTACGTTAAATTATGAGTAATTCGCTTTTCAAATAGTCAATAGAGCGCCTCCACTTTTGAAGTGTAGAAACAGTCCTAGGGCTGTTGATACACTTTAAAGGTGAAAGCTCTGCATGGAGCCTGAGATCAGCTGGGGGCTCCCCACTGACCCCTGGCTCCATGTGGCACTGCCGCTTTGAAACAGCACGGTGAGTCTGGCATCAGGTTCCTTGCGGCATTTCAAAGCAGCAGCGCCACATGGAGCCCAGGATCAGTTGGGGACTCCCCCACTGGCCCCAGGCTCCATGTAATGCTGCCGCTTTGAAGTACTCCCTTCTCTCCCTCCCTCCCGCCCCCCAGTTGCTGCCTCTTTCTGAAAGAGGCAGCAAAGGAGGGTGGAGTGACTAGTCGACTATCCAATTAGCATTTGCTTATCGGATAGTCGACCAGTCCTTCACATCCCTGGTCCCAACCAACATCTGCTGCTCGACAGCATTTTTATTTTGGATCTGGAAGATGGAGGGAATGTAAGCCCAAACTGATAAAGTTAGTTCTCACTCTGTCCCTCTCAATATTCTTCCCACAATGGTGTGAACAGGAAAAAGAGATAAGAAGCAGATTTTTCAGTGGCAATAACTAGGGATGTAAAATCCTGGTTAACCAGTTAAACCTTAAGTGTAACCTATTAAGCAGGATTCTGTTCCTGCCCCCCAGTAGTGTGCCATTGCCAGCCCCCGGCACGGGGAGGGGGAGCCTCCCATCTGGGGAAGGGGAAGTTCTGCTCCTGCCCTCCCTACGGGTAAGCCAGCAGTTCAGCATGTGCATGTGTGTGTGGGGGGGGGGGAGAAGAGAGGACATTTCTGCTCCTGCCCCCCCTTCTTCAGCCTGCCATTGCTGACTTCTCCCCCCCACACACACACACGCACTCAGGAGGGAGGAGAAGCTTCTGTTCTTGTCTCCCAGCCCAGTTACCTGTTCACATCCCTAGCAACAACTTATCTGAAAAAGTTCTCCTTCCCAAATGCTTTATCTAGTGGCTCTCAAACGTTAGAAGTTTAAAATATTATCTACCAAAGAACCTCTCACCCTACCTTAAATTTACAGCCTAAATCCAACACCTTTGCAACATCAACACACCTTTATTACATTAAAAAGTATTATTTGTGAGAAAACAAATTAAAGAAATATTTTTAAATTCAGCAGTACAGCTGCAGGCTAATTGGATTTTGTCCTTTCAGTTAAGTATCTATTCCTTCCCCTGGATGTGGAAATTAAGTACAATAGTACTTATTAGTACCAGATCTCCTCATTACCTGCCAATTCCAATCTTGTAACCACTTGAGATCAGGTAACTGCAGGACAGAGTCAATTCCCTATGATGTTTTGTATCTTCCAGTATGGATCTCATCACAAATGAATTTACATAAAAGAAACAGCAGTCGTAGACAGAGCAATTGCACAGAGTATAGATATATCCCTAGTTACCCAAAACCCCCTCTAAATCCTAATTCACATAGAACCATAGAGCTGAAAGAGACCTCAGGAGGTCATCAAGTCCAGCCCCCTGCTCTAGGCAGGACCAATCCCAATTAGATGAACCCAGTCAGGGCTTTGTCAAGCCGAAACTTAAATACCTCTCGGGATGGAGACTCCACTACTTCCCTAGGTAACCTATTCCAGTGTTTCACCACTCTCCTAGTGAAATAGTTTTTCCTAATATCCAACCTGGACCTCTCCCACCACAACTTAAGACCATTGCTCCTTGTTCTGCCATCCGTCACTACTGAGAACAGCCTTTCTCCATCCTCTTTGGAACCTCCCTTCAGGAAGTTGAAGGCTGCTATCAAATCCCCCCTCACTCTTCGCTTCTGCAGACTAAACAGACCCAACTCCCTCAGCCTCTCCTCATAGGTCGTATGCTCCAGCCCCCTAATCATTTTGGTTGCCCTCCGCTGGACCCTCTCCAATGCGTCCACATCCTTTTTGTAGTGGAGGCCCAGAACTGGATACAATACTCCAGATGTGGCCTCACCAGAGCCGAATAAAGGGGAATAATGACATCTCTGGATCTGCTGGCAATGCTCCTCTTAATGTAACCTAATATGTCATTAGCCTTCTTGGCTACAAGGGCACACTGTTGACTCATATCCAGCTTCTCATCCACTGTAATCCCCAGGTCCTTTTCTACAGAACTACTACTTAGCTGGTTGGTCCCCAGCCTGTAACAATGCTTGGGATTCTTCCATCCCAAGTACAGGACTCTGCACTTGTCCTTGTTGAACCTCATCAGATTTCTTGTGGCCCAATCCTCCAATTTGTCTAAGTCACTGTGGACTCTATCCCTGCCCTCCAGCGTATCTACCTCTCCCTCTAGCTTAGTGTCATCTGCAAACTTGCTGAGGGTGCAATCCATCCCCTCATCCAGGTCATTAATAAAGATATTGGACAAAACCGGTCCCAGAACCGAACCTTGGGGCACTCCGCTAGAAACCGACTGCCATCCTGACATCGAGCCGTTGATCACTACCCACTGGGCCCGGCCTTCTAGCTAGCTTTCTATCCATCTTACCATCCATTTATCCAATCCATATTCCCTTAACTTGCTGGCAAGAATATTGTGGGAGGCCTTGCTAAAGTCAAGGTATATCACATCCATTGACTTCCCCATATCCACAGAGCCAGTTACCTCATCATAGAAGCTAATCAGATTGGTGAGGCACGACTTGCCCTTTGTGAATCCATGCTGACTATTCCTAATCACTTTCCTCTCCTCCAAGTGCCTCAAAATGGATTCCTTAAGGATCCCTTCCATGATTTTACCAGGAACCAAGGTAAGACTAACTGGCCTATAGTTCCCTGGATCGTCCTTCTTGCCTTTTTTGAAGATGGGCACTACATTTGCCTTTTTCCAATCATCCGGGATCTCTCCCGATCTCCACAACTTTTCAAAGATAATGGCCAAAGGCTCCTCAATGACATTTGCCAACTCCCTCAGTACCCTTGGATGCATTAAGTCCGGACCCATGGATTTGTGTATGTTTAGCTTTTCTAAATAGTTCCTAACCGGTTCTTTACCCACTAAGGGCTGTCAGTCTTCATCCCATCTTGCATCCCTTAGCGCATTAGTCCGGGAGCCCACCTTGTCCGTGAATACAGAGGCAAAGAAAGCATTGAGTACTTCAGCTTTCCCCACATCATCTGTCACTAGGTTACCTCCTTCATCCAGTAGGGGCCGCACACCCTCTCTGATCACCTTCTTCTTCTTAACATGCCTGTAGAAACCTTTCTTGTTATCCTTCACATCAGTCGCAATTCCATTTGCGCTTTTGCCTTCCTGATAACCCCCCGGCATTCTCGAGCTGTACATTTAAACCCCTCCCTGGTCATTTGTCCAAGTTTCCACTTTTTGTAAGCTTCCTTTTTGTGCTTAAGTTCACCAAGGATTTCCGCGTAAGCCAATCCGGTCTCCTACCATGTTTGCCTCTCTTGCTACACGTCGGGATGGTTTCTTTCTGTGCCTTCAATAAGGCTTCTTTAAAATACTGCCAGCTGTCCTGGACTCCTTTCCCCTTCATGTTAGCATCCCAGGGGATTCTGCCCATCAGGTCTCTGATGGAGTCGAAATCTGCTTTTCTGAAGTCCAAGGTGTGTATTTTACTACTCTCTTTTCTTCCTTTGGTCAGGATCCTGAAATCTACCATCTCATGATCACTGCTTCCCAGGTTGTCACCCACCTCTACTTCCCCTATTAGCTCCTCCCCGTTTGTGAGCAGAAGGTCAAGCTGCGCACGGCCCCTGGTCGGATCCTTCATCACTTGTACCAAGACGTTATCCCCAACATTCTCCAAAAACTTCCTGGGTTGCCTGTGTACTGCCATATTGGTTTCCCAACAGATGTCAGGGTGATTAAAGTCCCCTACGAGAACCACCCTTCACTGCTTGAAGACTAAAACTTCACCATTTTGAAGATGAAGAGAAAACACTATGCAGATCGTTCAGTGACAACAAGTGGTTCCCATTTGTTCAGTCTGTACTGGGATCCATTGGATTGGCATTAATAGTGTTAACTGCATAGTGAAGTAAAATAATTACAGACAGCAAAATATAAAGTCTAACAGATAAATAAACAATGTCTTTTTGTATTTAATAATTTAAAACATTTTAGAAACTAATCTACACAGCTTTGGACTATGCAAGTCAAATAGCTCAAGCTTCGGTTGGCTCATATGTCCCTCTCATATTTTCCCATTCTTCCTTAAGATTCCACCCTCTTCTCTAATGAGGCTGATCATACATGTTTTTCTCATTATACAGAAGCCAGTATCTCCAGAGGAACATACCATGAAGGAATGTGCTTGGCCATTCAATTTACAAGTTGAGAAACAACACTTCTAGAGCAAAAGAAGGAAAAGAAAAAAAATAATTCTGCAATTGATTTTCTATTTACTTCTCTCATCTTAGTTGTGGAAATTTTCTTACAACTACTAATTCATGCTACAAAGCACAACATACATAGCAGCCTCCCCATGAATAATTAAATGGGCATCATGATGAAAGCTCATGTATACAAAATTGATTATTTTCTTTTGTTTTCCCCAAACCACAGTATCAGTTTCACCAAGCCTTACTTAGTGATGGATCACCGTCGCCAGTTCTGTGGGAATTTAATTCAAGTTACAAAATGATACCTTGTTACAACTAAACTTCAACATGTACATAAGTGAATGATTTAGCGATTAACGTATTTGTTTATATTTTTGTCTTTTTGCTACCTGAGTTGTTTGACCACGTGTTCATCAAATTTCCAAAACCTAAAAAACTGATTAAAAAAAAAAGGGGGGGGGGGGCCAAATTCTGTGCTTTCAATTTCTGCAGCTGTTCTGTTCCACAGAATAGAAATAGGGGAATGCTGCCTAAAAACTTTAGTTATGATTAATGAACTCAAATCTTAATTGTATATTTTTGAACAGTAATCTGTTTCACTCTTGTACTCCTCTACAACACAGCTGAAATCCCCAGCTTTTTCGTATTAAATGTATATATGACATACATCTCTCTAAAGTGGTCATTGACAGGAGTAGTTGCTGATTATATGCTGCCACCTAGCAAAATTTACTTTCAGCAGAATTTACTTTACTCTCACACACACACACACACACACACACTTACTTTCTAACAGCATACGACTGTAGACGAGTGATTCCCAACTTAGGGTCATAACCCAGTACCGGGTTGCACTACATGGGGCACTGGGTCAGAGCTCTGCCAGGTTGGGGGAGTTCCCCAGCTGCCATGCAGGGAGCTTGGCAGTGGGGGACTCTAAAAAGAAATAATTATTGAGTCACAGGCATTAATGATTTTTCCCAATTGTATCACAAGAAAAAAAAAGTTTGAAAACCACTATTGTAGACTATATATTAAAACTTTAGAAGATTTTTATAAATAGAAATACTTCATGTTTTATAATCTTTTTTCCTTCATTCTTTATTCCTAGAAATACATTCATATAAAAAAATCCTGTTTTCATGTAACTTCACAGTCATCAATTCATGAGTAGATAAGCATAAGGTATTATTTCAATATAAAATATAATCACTGCAAAATTATACATAAGGTAAATATGGGGAGGGGGATAGGGATGTTAAATTTTGATTAATTAGCTAATCGAATAGTTGATGGGATTTCCATTGATTATTTGATTAGTTGATAAGGGCTAGCGTGTTCCGCCTTTGAAATGTACTGTGCATTTCAAAGATTGAAATGCTGCATGGAGCCCAGGGCCAGTGGGGGCTCCACATGCCATTCCAGCTTTGAAATGTACAAGAGCCCTAGTGGCCACTGCGCCCCTGCCCCCTCCCACGAAGCTGGGGGGAACCAGCTTTTAAGCCGGCTCCCCCCAGCACCTCCTCTTCTTTCCCTCTCTTGCTGCCTCTTTGTGATCGAGGCAGCAAAGGGGAAAGCGACTAATTGACTAGTTTGTCAACTATCCAATAAGCTATTGCTTATCGGATAGTCAACTAGTTGATTAGTCACTTACATCCCTAGAGGCGGAAGAGACAATTGTGGCCTACTGAATGTAAATACTGGAAGCATATTTGTCTGCTGTGGATGTAAGAATTTACAAGATGAAAGATTTCCCTTTCTCCCCCTAAATTATTTTTGTTTGTATTCTTATCACTTCTTTTCTCTCAGGGAAAAAACAGCATGAGTGGGTAACATGCACATCTTTGTGCTACAGATGAAAAAAAGCATCTTCGTAAAGTGGCAATGTAGACCTAGCCTGAGCTACAACTTTCTGGCTCAGGAGTGTGAAAAAGCACCGACCCTCCTCCTCAAGCACAGCATATTATAGTGCTGTAAAGTACCAGTATAAACGAGCTCCCAGCGCTATTTGCTACTCCCTTTGTGGAGGTGATTTACATAGAGCACTGGGAGAGGTGCACAGACAAAACCTTATTATTGCTATTTCTACTCCTTCTCAAAAGCCGCTTCTCTCATCTTTCCACTTTGCTCCAATTTTCTACTTTCTTCCCTTTTCTCATCTACTCCACTGTGGTACATGAAAATAAAAATTCAATAACTGAACCTATTCAAAAGCACATTGTATATTATAGCATGCACAGATAACAATGGGGTTTAAGCAGCCCATTAGGGTCATCATCAGAATGCAGCAATGGGATTTAAAAAGAAAGCAGTACCTTTGCTGGAGAGCTAAGCACATTGATGAATTAAGATCTGGCCTTGCTGTTATTTCTGCCCACTAACCACTCATTCAGGACAGATGCTTATTAGTGTTTTTAACATTAAACTCATCCTTAAATGCCTTTTTGATTCAGGGCCTTAGTTACAATTTTCTGCTGACCGAATGCAAGTGAACATTCAATTTATGAACATAGCGGTATCAATTATACAGAAGATGGCAACTTTTAATTATGAATTAGTTTCCAAACTAGTTTTGAAACTCTAATTCCATGATGTGTGACTTCAAAGTATACTAAAAGATTGCTGAACAAATTATCTGCCACAAGTCATACCCACATGGAAGGATAACTCCATTCTCTCAAAGCATGGATTTCCTTTCATATGTAGGAAACAAAGAAGTTAAATATTTGTTGAATTATATCTTTAAAAACTCATAAAATATTGGCATGAATAGGAATGTTAGTGTGTACTCGTTTACACGATTAACTGACTAAGACAATAAACCTAATGGTTACACATACCCCTCTTTGCTGCCTCTGCATCAGAGGCAGCGGGAGGGGATGGAAGGAAAGATGGGAGATGGTGCCTGTGGAGTGTGGAGAGCTGGCTTTTAAGTTCCCCATGCCAGCTCTCATGGAGCAGCCTATCCCCTCCCCCTCCAGCTGATGCTCAGAGGAGCTGGTGCTCACAGAGCCGCCAGCGTCCCCCGCCTGTCTCCCATCACCGTGCTCCTGCTTCTGAGAGGCAGCAGTACTGGGGGGAGGGAGGGGCAGGCAGGCAAGAGCCAGTACATGCTCCTAACCAGATTTCCATGCACATACAAAAATCACTAGGTCAAATTAAGTGATCCTTTGAACTTGAATACAGGGTACAGTGCTTTGAACGTGAAATAGCTGGTCCATCAGTGCAGTGCTCAAGTATTGTGCAGTGTGACTGCTCTTACTTGAGCTAGAATAACTTGGGAGTTATTGATCCATTAATATGTCTACATTATGCAGCTTTTAGGGAAAAGGCAGTGTCGACACCACCCTGTCGCTAAAACTTAGCTTGCGTGAATGCTGTTTGTCGGCACTTTTGCGGACAAAGTATTTCCCTTACAATTGGCTTTTGTTTTGTCAGCAGAAGTGTGCTTTTGCTGACAAAGCATTCACTTTTGCACTTGCCACAACAAAATTTTGTCACTCATGATGGAGCAAAGGAGGGTGTTAAGCACCCATGAATGACAAAACTTTTGCTCATCAAGTGCAAGTGTAAACATAGTCCTAGTGTGGATAATGAAGACTATAGCTAGAGTTGGCAACATGTTTTCATTGCACTATTATAAATATATACAGCAATGCAGAAGAAAAAAATTCAACTACAACTCAGAATACAAAGTGTATTGTGCTCACTTTGTATTTTTTATTACAAATATTTGCACCGTAAAAAGATAAATAAAAGATCATGTTCCACTTTTAAACATTGCCATAAACTCTACAAGCATAGGATTTGTAAAAACATTGTTATAATACAGATTGGATGTCCACAATATAGGATATTGGGTTGCCAAAATAAAAAAGCCATTGGAGAAAAGAAGTTAGGAAACTTTTCTGCTTGCAAAAAGAATATTTAAAACACTGGCTAGCATTAGTACTCAGATCATCTCCATAACTAGAGCATGGGGGAAAAAAATAAAAAAGCCAGGTGACATTTTCTCTTACTGTTCCCAAAATCCATGGAACTACATCAACAATTATAAATTGCTAGTTAAATAACTGAGGGGCAACATAGGTAAATGAGCGGGTGCAAGATCGTCTTGGTTATGACAGTGTCCTGGAATAGGGTAATTTTGCTAATTGTGCTTGCGTACCTAGAACTTTTGGGATTTGCTGATTGAACAGCACTTTGATTAGATGCAGAGGAAGCACATAACTCTCACAGTGTTGTGTGCAATCAGCATGTACCTCACTACAAGTTATGGATGTAAAAGACCATTTAATTGGCTAACCAGTTAAACATATTAGTTCAACTGGTTAACCAATGTAAAGGGGGGGGCACCTGCTCTACCCACAGCTGAGCTGAAGCCCCCCCTCCCTCCCAACCACAGGCAGGGATTGCCCCAGCCCCCCCCAGAGCAGGCCCTGCCTGTGATGTGCCCAAGTCTGTTGCGATCAGAGGTTGCCCCTGTCCGCAACAGACTTCCCATGGGGCTGGAGCATTCCCCTGACCACAGTAGGCAAGGGAGCTGTCCCAGCATGCACTGGTTAACCTTAATCAGTAAGCCACTCACATCCCTACTATATATGCCCTTGCTTTAAGTGTGTGTCATTTTTGTAATACCAACAGGAAAAAAGCAATGTGGATGAAAATCAGGGAAACATGGCAACGCTGTGTGTCAGCAATGGTAAACAACATGTCTTGTGAGCCACACATAAGATCCCAATGGGCTGCAGGCTGCTTACCACTGACTTAAATAAATACGACGTTTAAAGTTTCTCTTTACAGCCATAAAAAGTGTAAATTTCTAGAGCAAAAAATTAAACAACTCATCTGCAGTATTTCAATTTGTGGATCTGTAATTGGTTTAGATCTTAAAAGAGGGCAGACAAACACTGGATGTTCAGGCAATGAAAACAAACTAGTCCAATTCTGTCAATTTCTACTGTCCCTTGAACATAAGACAGAGTGTATCACCTAGTCTACTGCAACTGCCCATGTAATTTCTTTCAGTTTTGTCTCCCAGAAAATATATTTTATCTATACAGCTGGAGGGGCAGAAGGGAGAGGTGAGGACACATTTGGCAGGCTCTTGGGCAATGCAGGGGGAGGGGAAGCTAGCTCTGCACTCCAGGAAGGAGCAGGACTGGGGGCAGCCAGCCCTCACTGCCTCCTGGAGTGTACCATACTGTGTCCCCCACCCGCCCTCCCCCTGGCAGCCCTCAGAGCCTCCTGGAACTCTAGTGGTGATTTAAAGGGACCAGGGCTCCAGCCACCTCTATTGTTGCAGTAGCTGTGCTGGAAGCCTTGATCCCTTTTGAATCACCATGCCCTGGGGCAACTGCCCCCTTTGCCACTCTCCATCAGAGGACCTGAATATAGTTAATTTTAAATTTTAGTGAGCATCAACAGTCTTTAAGAATACTTGCTTGACTAGAATTCAGTTTAGATTTTCTGCTAAAGTGACTGAAACAATGCACATACTGAAATGGACAATAATAAAGCTGTTCTCTTTGCCTATAAGATTAATTTATTTTAAAAACAATAGAACAAACCACATTTCATTTTAAGAAGTTCAGTGTCCATTTACCATTTGACTTTTACAGATTCCTTTCAAACATAGTATGCAGGTAACACTTGAGATTACTAGATGATAGCCGTTCATCAATGTTTTATATAACTGCCACTGGGCTGCAGAACCCAGACTGTTCCCCCTTATTACCTCATAGCAAGATCAAGAATTGTGGGTGATCTTGCAAGCCTTCTGTCTTAGTAAGAAAAACATGCTGGAGCTAACTGGGTGACAGCATCCTCTTACCCCAATCGAGACTATCAGCCACAATTCACAAATTTCTCAGGACACTGCCAGCCCTTACTTTGCTTTTGCAGGCAAGATTTATAACTCAGTTTCTTAACTCCAGGAAGAGCATTCTCCTGTGATACCCAGTCCATCGCTGGACACACACAATTATCAAGTCCACTATCTCCAAAGAAATAGGGTATACACCAGTTTAGTTGAGTCAACAAAGACATCACACATTAAGCAAAGTACTGAGATCTACTCAAGATAAAACAAAGACATTTATTAATAAAACACAGATTTACTGAGTAAAAATAGTGAAAACAGATTATTACAAATAAGTCAAACTTATACAATGCTTCTGAGAGACTAAAAAAACGTTTAGCCTGTTAGGTTTGTAGTCGGTGTTAAGTTTCTCACCTATAGCAACTTCTTACTGTTACCAGCACCTTCCACACTAGGGTCCAACACTCATGGATACAAGACACTATCCTCTTTGTGCTCTCAGGTCAGATCTACTTTATAATCTTAGATTAGTATATGCCACTCAGGGTTGTGAAAAATCCACACCCCAGAACATCAGTAATTTTGAACTAACCCTTAGCATAGCCACTGGTATGTCAATGGAAGGTTTTCTCCTGTGGACATAAGGGATGTTAAGTCCCATTCAAAAAACTTAAAAAACAACAAATAGTGTAGCAGCACCTTAATAATTTATTTTGGAACTGGACTTTTAATAACTCCATTCGTCAGAAGAAGTGTATGTGCCCATAAAGCTCATGATACCATCTACATCAGGGCTACTCAACTTTGGAAGCCCTGGGGGATCACAGTAATACTCACAGCACATGCCGAGGGCCGCAACTTAAGTGTGGTTGCATGTATATGCAAATATATGCAAATAGATTATTTTGCACTGACAGACATCAGCACAAAGATGAAGGCAAAACTACACAACACGCAGGCCCCATTTAAGTCAGTCCTGCTGATATTAATAAAATGCAATATTTACCCGATTTCCACCCATATGACAGCACTTTTAATAAGCAACGACAGTCCAGGAATTTGATTGCTAAAACGCATATTAACAGAAGATCATTATATTGACTTGTCATTGTGGAGCGTGTTCCCAGTGGAGGCCATGTAGAAAGCATCCCATCCACGGGCCACGTGTTGAGCTCCACGTAAACCCAAACCTCACTGCGGACCGCAAACGGACAGCCCACGGGCCATGTGCTGAGTAGCCCTGAGCTACAGGTTGTGTTAGTTTTTAAGGTTCCAGTTACAGACTAATTCAGCTACCCCTCTGAAGCTTTTGAAAATACCATTTCATTAGTGAACCAGTTAAATGTTAAGTTTAACCAGTTAACCGATTAAATAGGGGCAGCTGGGTTGAGCTCTTTCCCCGCCCACCAGTCACATTTCAGCTGGGCTGCAGGGCTGGAGCACCCCCTTCACGTGGCAGATCCTGGAGGGCTGGAGCAGCCCCCTACCCACTGCGGATGGGAGATTGCTCCAGTCACCACTGGTTAACCAATAAACATCGCCCATTAAGGTTAACCATTCACATTCCTAGCATAGTTACCACCTCTCAAGGAGATGGTGGAATTTCTCTGACAGCTCTCCCATGGGCATAGGAGTGTCCTCACTTCAGAGCACCTGCACCGCTGCAGCATTTTAAGTGTAGACTAAGGATGTTAAAATGTGATTATCTGGCTAATCGTACAGTTGATACAATTTGTATCAACTATACGATTAGTCGATAAGCGCCGCTGTGCAGAGCCACAGCGTGGGTAGCTCCAGGAGCCAACTCCAGCCAGGAATGAACAGTCCTGGTTCCTGCCAGCTCCAAAACCACCCATGCTGCAGCTCTGCATTTTAAATGTAGTAAGAGCCACTGGGCTCTTACTACATTTAAAATGCAGAGGCACAGCCATCAGCACTAACCAGGACTGTTTGGCTAGCTCCTATTTGCGGCATCCAGGGCTGACCACGTGCAAGGGTTGCAAAGGCAGCAGCCCCTGTCCTCTGGGGGGAGGAGGCACAGCTCCCCACTGGGACCCGTTTACAAAGGGACTGTTTTGCTGCTGCTGCAGGAGCAGTAGCATCCCTCGGCCCCTCCCCCCCGCTGCCTGAGAAAGTGGCAAGTTGAGGGGGAAGAAGTGACTAGTAGAGTTGCTGCTCAACTATCCATAAGCATTTGCTTATCTGAGAGTCGACTAGTCACTAACATCCCTAGTGTAGACCTGCCCTCTTTGATGGAGCACCAAAAAGTCTTTTTCCTTCACTTTTTATTTCCTCAGAATTTACTCCTTTTTTGTTCCCAGGATGAACGATGAAATCCTACAATAGCCTAGCAACTCCCTCCCCCAACCCAGAATCCTCTTTTGGGTCCGGCCCTCCACAGTGACAAAACTGTGAATTTTTAGGCATAAAAACTGAAACCGTGAAATTGACCATTTTTAAGCTTAGGCTCATGAAACTGATCAAAATGGACAGTGACTTTGGTAGGGCCACTACTCAGAACCACTCTCCTTGCCATGGGCCACACTGCAGAGCTACCGGGGCCCCGTCTGCCCGGCACTGGTCAGGCTCAGAGGGAACACAACACACCTGATCCCAAGGCTCCCCTGAAATAGCAAACAAGCCAAAAGCTCAGGAAACGACTCCCCCGCCCCCAGCCTGGGACCCTGCCCCACCCCCGCCGGACCGCCCGGGCCCTCCGAGCGAGAGCCGCCCCCGGTCCCCAGCCAGGCCCCCCGGTTCTGAGCCCCGGGAGGGAGCAGCCCGGGGGCTCCTGCGGACTCACCTCATTGTTGAGGTTCAGCACCTGCGCCATGGCCCCCTGCACTCCGGCCCCCGCTGCGCCGCAGCAGCCCCCGCGGCCCCTGGGCAAAAAAACGCAGCTGCGCCGCCCGCACGCTGGTTCCCAAGACAAGCGGGAAGCGAAACTGCGCGCGTGCGCAGCTCTGGGCGTTGAGGAGACGCTCTAGGCAGCGTCTCGATGGTGAGGGACACTCTAGGCCACGGCTACTCGCTGGTGCGAGCGGACTCAATTGATCCCGGTACTCCAGAGGGGGGCGAAGTTGTTCGGCACGCTGCGCCTGGGGCGGGAGGGTCGCGGTGCAAAGCGCGGGCGGCGGGGACTGTCCCTTGTGTTGTTCAGTGACTTCAGCTTGTGGCTGTGCCAGGCCTTTTTCTGCGTTGCTGGCTGAATAACGGAGCCCTGTGACCCACCGCAGAGCCGCTCAGGAGCCCCTAAGCATACACACGCCCAGATCCTGCACCCAGACACCGCTTTCTCTCTGGGTGTGTGTGTATATGTTGGGGGGCGGGGGGCGTGCGCGCACATAGTCCCTTGCCCCAAGCTGCTACCGATAGCACAGCGCGCAGTTCTGTACGTCACACTTTATATCATAGGTCCCATGTCCAACGAGTTTTAACAAATGGCAACAATTGCAAACGACATGCATCGCAGAGCCGCCCACCGCTCTCCTGTGTCTGACTTCCATCATGCTCCATGGGGCCTGAGGGGTTTTTTTTTTTTTTAAACCAGATACGGAATTGCAATATTCTGCTTTTAGCTATGCTACAGTATTTTTGATAGTACTTCCCTCGAAATCTGAAAGAAATGTGGTACCGTGTGGAAAGGAATTTGAATAAAGGAAGAATTACTTTTGGATTAAATTTATATGTAAAGAGACTTCCTCACGGCAAAGTAGCAGTGGGCACAATTGAAAATACAGCTAATTGAAACTACAGAAGAAATCTAACTGATTTTAGTAACAGAGAAATATTTGCCGTTCATGAAATGAGCTGAATGCATATTTTTTAAAAATGCGCAAAGATCAAACATGGAAAGTTTCAGCTTAAGAGGAGAAAGTTATGAGGGAGTGCAGAGAAAAAGTTTCAGTATACAGTATTTCAGTGGGATTACTCACATACTTACAGGCAAGCAGATGCTTAAGTCTTTTTTACCAGTAATGCCTAAAAATAAATATATACAGGCAGGGCCGGATTAAGGCATGGGCTAGCCGGGCAGCTGCCCGGGGTGCCAACCTATGGGGGGTGCCTGATAGGGGGCTGCAGCAGCTCACCATGCGCCCGGCTCCCAGATTGCGGGCTGCAGCAGCTCCCAGCAGCCACCCTGCAGCGGCCACCTAGGGCAGGGGCCGTGTTAACCCCTGCAGCACCGGCCAGCAGCACCCTTTCCCCCACAGCCGTGGGGCCTTACACGGCCAGGCTCGGCCCGCCCCGGGTGGCCCCGGGCTGCGCATCAGCAGTGGTAGCCAGGCTGGGCCGGGCACGTGCATCCTGCCGCCACCAGCTCTGCGCACCCTCCCCCACGCACTGGGCGGGGGCGGGGCCACGCATGCACCCTCCCCCCAACCCAGGGCGCAATTAAACTGACTGCCCGGGGCGCCGGAATGGCTCGGTCTGGCCCTGTTACAGGTATCATATGGATGATATATGCACGTAGTGAAACAATTTTCTCAATAAATGCAGTCATTAATAGAAATCTAGGCTGCAGATGGGAGTCCTATTCACTCTTTCCAACTAGGTGGATTACATCCACAGTTTGATGGCAGTTGCAGCCATTGTGAGGCTAACATAACAATAATAAAAAAGTAATAAGTACATAATGTGCAGAGCGGCAAGGTTCTTGACAATTGTTTATGCTAACACTGCAAAACAAATATATCTTCCTCTAGACAACCTAATTCAAGATCTACTTGTATTGGAAAGCAAAATATGGGATGTGCAGTAATTAAGCCACTTATGACTTCAACTTTGTAAAGATTTACATACATGTTTAATGTTATGTACTCTGGATAGTTTCAATGAAGTCAGTCTAAGCAGCCCATGTGTACTGTGGGGTTGCCAACCCTCCTGGTTTCCCTGGGAGTCTCCATCTCCCAGAGGCTACTGAAGCCAAAATGGGAGATTTTAGGCTGCTTAAAAGTCTGTGGTGCAGCAGAGCTAAGGCAGGGTTCCTGCCTGTCCTGGCCCTGCACTGTTTCCAGAAGGTCCCTGGTGGGGGAGGGAGTGATCTTTGCACATCCCCTCTGCCCTCAGTCTGGCTCTGTAGCTCGCATTGGCCAGGAAGTGTGGCGATGCCTACAGGTAAGGACAGCATGTGGAGCCCCCTCGCCTCTCTGCCTACGAGCTGGACATGCCAGTCATGTCTAGAAGTGACACAGGACCAAGGCAGGCAGGAAGCCTTCCTTAACCTGGCTGCATCACTGAATGAGAGTCACCCAAGGTAAATGCCACACAGATGGGGCCTTCAGCCCCTCCCTCACACCAACCCCCTTCTCTAGTCCAGAGCCCCCTCTTTTATCCAAAGTCTCATCCAAAGCCCATACCCCCTCATGCACCTCAACTCAGCCTGGAGCCCATTTCCGATACCCCACTCTCCTTGGTCCCAGCCCAGAGCTTGTACCCCTCCCTCACCCCAACCCCCTGCCTCAGCCTAGTGAAAGTGAGTGAGGGTGGGGGAGAATGAGCAGTGGGAGAAGGGGGGGATGGAGTGGGTATGGTGGGCAAGGGTGTATGAGTTTATGTGATTAACTAGTTGGCAACCCTAATTTTCAAGATTGAGGTTTAAACTATTTATCAAGGTTTAGCTGAAAGATAGCTTTTCCTTTACTTCCGATTTATTGTGCCATATGATTTTAAAATGCAATCTTAAGCCACTTTATATATTTCCTATATTAAGCCACTTTATATATTTCCTATATTATTCCAGCACATTACAGGTTTCACTGCCACAGCTGAAAATCAGTTTTATTGTTTGAGATTTCTACACTTCAATCTGTTGCACTACTCAGAGTATATAGGATTATATGTAAATAGACTTGAAGAAATAATTCCAAATACAGTGACAGCAGAAATTATTGTTTAAACATATTATCAGTTCTAGACAATTATTTTGGTTACATGCCAGTAATTATTTGGCCCCTGGATGGCACTGTTGCCCTAAGAATTATTTGACTTGGAAGGCTGATAAAAAGGAAGCAAATCTAAAACTGAAATACATATACTTCAGGATCTAACATTTAGATTTACTTATATTTTGATGTTTCATTGCTAGCTGGTGGCCAGACATACCCTCTAAGGATGCATCAACACAGTAGGGCTTAGCTCAGTTTGCGTAGCTTATTTTGCGTTATGTCAATTGCATAGTTTATTTTGAAATTGGGAGCATCTACACAGCACTTATTTCGAAATAGAGCACTCTTCCTCTGATTTCCCTTAGTCCTCATACAATGAGGGTTGCAGGAGTCAGTCAGAAGTCCTCCAGCTTGACAGTATTTTGACATTATTTCAAAATAACTTCCTGCTGTGTAGACGCGGACTAAATTATTTTGAAATAATGTTGCTGTGTCTGTGTACCGTAAGTGAATTGCAGATGTACCAGACTGGGCTGTGATTTTTATCATGGCTTACAAACTCAGTAGAGCCAGGCTAAGACAATACTTGCATGGAAAACCTCCAAGTTGAATTCAAGATGCTACAAGATGTAGTACTGGTGGTTTAGCATCTCTCTCTTCCATCTGTATCAAAACCAACTGTAATGGAGAAGAACCAGAACCTGTTGTGATGAGTTAGGATGTTAAGGACTAGTCGACTAGTCGATTTCCCCCCCTTGCTGCCTCTATATGAGAGAGGCAGTAAGGGGGGGAAATCAACTAGTCAACTCGACTATCCGATAAGCATTTGCTTATCGGATAGTCGACTAGTCCTTAACATCCTTACTCCATCAGCTGTGTGGCGCTGCCCCTTTGAAACACTGCCACAGCGTTTGCGTGGAGCCTGAGGTCAGCTGATCCCAGGTTCCAGCGCAGAGCCCAGTGTCAATTGGGGAGTCCCCAGCTGATCCCGGGTTCTGGGGAAATGCTGTGCTGGATTCCCCAGCTGACCCGGGCTCTGCATGGCATTTCAAAGCGGCAGCGCAGCATGGAGCCCAGGGTCAGCGGGGGACCCCGGGCTCCATGAGGGTGCTTCCACTTTGAAATGCACAAGAGCCACCACTGGGGACTCTTGTACATTTCAAAGCTGGCACCCGTGTACAGCCCGGAGTCAGCGGGACATCCTGCTGGCCCCGGGCTGCACATGGAGTTCCGCATTCCTCCTTTGATATGTACAAGAGCCCCAGCCGGGGATCTTGTACATTTCAAAGGAAGAATGTGGAAATGCAATGCCTATCAACAAGTCAGGTAGTCAATGGAAATTCCATTGACTACTCAACTACTAAATTACTCGATATTTAACTTCCTTAGTGAGGAGAGGAAAAATAAGACAAATACTAATATTGTATCTCAATAAAGGCATATCAGTCACTTAGAAATAAAAATGCCAAGTGTTGGCCCCAGGGAATTTGCACTATAGTACTATGGACAGCACCAAAACAAAAAGCCAGGCCTATATAAGTTTAATGCCAAATTCACAAATTGAAGCGCAAAAATCAGAAATGAAAATAAGGTACTCGAGTCTCATTTTCGCAAGGACCTCTTTGCACTGATGTGAATTTTAAAGAGATCTTAAGGTAGGTGGAATTCACAATTTGCATTTTACCATTTTTAAAGCCCCAGTCTGCTGCCAAAACAGGGTGTGTAAGTGAGAATCAAGCCCCTAGTCTTTACAGCAATATCAGGTTAGCAGCCATCATAGTTACCGACCTAACTTCACCTCTGTCCCCCTTCTGGTCTCTGAGTGTACCTATTTCAAGTCTTTGACCTCTTAGCCTTGCCTGTCTTGGGGTGGAATACCACAATATGGCCATTCACAAACCAGGCTGTAGGTACGCTACCCTCTATGTATTAACCAATTGTGACCATACAGATCTGATTGGGTTTTGAGCACTTGTGTTTCCTCCCTTCAGGAATATGTAACCAGTGATACTGATCAATAGCTTTGTTAAAATAGTATTTTTATTTAGTCAGCTGTTGGAACTAAGTGTTTGAGAAAAAGAGTTTTAAAACAACAAACAGCCAACATATATATTTAGTCTCATCTCATATTATGTTGAGCCACAAGCAAAGTTACATAGGAAGTTAGGTACAGGAACAGAGCATAGCCAGCTATCATTCTTCTACCAAGAACAAATTCTCCTTTGTGTCTTTATGTGTCTCCTTCCCCGTAGGGAAAATTGGGCTTAAGGAAGCTCCACCTATCCCAGTAGGTGGCAGGACCCATTTACTATTACTCAGTAGTGTCTTTATTTCAAGCCCTAGGTGTGAAGTCTAGTGGTGCCTGAGAGAGTTTTTCTCTGTCTGGTGCATCTAAGATGGCTTATCTAGGCTGCTCCATTACTAGGGTAGTTAGACCCAATCAATTTTAGTTGTATGGCCTGATTATTGTGTCCCTGCCGCAGAGGAGAGTATTGAAACTGTCTATTCCCCATTGTTAGACCAATACACTATCTTAAAAGTCAGCAAACAAATAATATTTTAGGAGACAGACTGAAATAGTCATTTAATCCAGATTCTTGTTGTGATCTATTATCACATATTCATTGTGCATATATGTAACCGCCAGCAGGTGGATTTGAACCTGTGGAGCTTAGTGTCGGAGCTGCAACAGTTGAGCTATAAATATGCTGACCATATGGCCCAGAAAATCTGGAACAGTCCTGACTTTTAATGTCCTGTCCCAGTGACCCACACAGTTCTGAAATGTCCTGGAAAAAGTCCCTAGGCTCCAACCGCAGCTAGAAGCGGCTGTGCAGCTGATTCTCCTCCCTCCTCCGGCTAGGGGAATGTAGGCGTCAAGGACACTTTCCAGGCTTTCCCTGTGGCTGGGGATCCAGCCAATAGCAGCAGTGGGAGACGTTGCCTGTGTTGGGAGCGTGCGGAAAACAAGTAAAGCAGCTGGGCTGGGGGCTGGGGTGGACAAGCAGCATGCGGCTGAGCCGGGGGGGTGGGCAAAGAGCAGCCCAGCTGGGCAGGGGGTGGGGCCAAACAGGGGCCCAGCTGCCCCGGGTGGGGGGCGGAGCTGAAGAGCAGCCCGCGGCCCGGCAGGTTTGGGAGAAAGGGGGTGCCAGGAAGCCCAGTATGGGGGGCAGCAGCAGGAGGCCTGAAATGACCTCCCCTTATCTGAAAAAATCCCTCATCCAGCATCAGTCAGGTCCAGAGGGTGCTGGACCAGGGAGGTCCAACCCCTACCACCCAAGTCTGCTTCTGTACCTCCCTTTTGGCTGGACATCTCCCCCAATCTGCTGCTGCACACTCCTCCTTGGCCAAAGACCCTACCTCCTGGCCAGGCTCAAATTTTGTAAACTTTGGAAGATGCAGTGGCCAGTGGATCCAGAGGCTTTGCCATGGGTAATATGAGGAGGCATGAGTCTTGGCTTTAGTGCTCAGAGCTCCCCAGTGAGGTCCCTAACACAATACAGGACCTGCCTTTCAGTGAGTTGAATTAATTTAATGATAAAATGGACAAGTCCCTACACTCACTCTACTCTCTCTGCGATTTACACTCTGTCTGCGAGACAAAAGCCCTGGAGGCAGGGGTATAGGCCAATATTCCTTCCAACACAGGAATTTTATCATCACAGCTGGCATTTCTGCATCACTCCCACCCCTATGATCATTATCAGAACAGACACATGCCTTAGCATTATGGGATGCTCATCTGAACATCTATACAAAGTATCTGGACCCCACAGGAAAGCAGGCCACACATCAGTCTATTGGAACTAGGGCAGTCCACCTGGTATACAAGGCTTTTCTCCTCCTCATTCAGGCTATGTCTACACTATAAAGATAAAGCGGTATGCAAATTACGTATCTTTTTCCAATTTACTTCCGGAAGAGACTTCCAAAATTTGGCCCATCTACATGGGGCCAAATTTTGGAAAAAGCCCCTCTTTCAGAACATCCCTTCTTCCTTGTAAAATGAGGTTTACAGGGATGCTGACAAAACACATCCACTTTTTTTTTCTGGTATCCCGGAAAAGCTCTTCAGTCTAGACATAGCCTCATTCTTTTCATGTCTTGTCAGACAATATCACTACCTTCTCTTACATAAACAGGGCAGAGGAAGATCTCTTTCCCTTTTGTCTAGGACCAACATGTGCATTAGATACTGGATCACTGTCAGTTACATACCTTCTAGATGCTCAAAATTTCTTAGCAGACAACCTCAGCAGGCAAGTCTATACAGAGAAGGAGTGGGAGCTACACATCTATATCTGAGCAAGATATTTACCCAGTAATGAACATCTCAATGGGATCTTTTCATGTCCCAAACAAATAGAAAATGTCCCTTGTACAGCTCCAAAGGAGCTATGTGTCATGGCTCTCAAGGCATTGCTCTTCTGTTGTGCATATAGAGGTCAACAGACATGATTTGTTACAATTTCTGGACTAAGGTGCATGGTGTGCATGTGCACCCATATGTGGAATACAGATAGGGACTGCACATTTAATATATCAAGGAGAATGTTTGTATGTTTGTGCGCTAATAACTTGGACACAATAAGAGCTACCGCAACCAAACTTTGCATGGGATAACCTTTTATCCAGGAGAAGGTTTTAAGGTACTGTGGGAGGGAAGAGATGAGAGACGGATGCCTCTCCCTGGGGCTGCATGGAGCTTGGCAGTGTGGGGAGAAGCAGCTTCCCAGGGGAAGTGGCGGGAACAGTCGCTCACTGAGGCCGGCGGAGGGAAAACCTGTCATCCAGGAGAAGGTTTTAAGTTACTGTGGAAGGGAAAAGATGAGAGACCAACGCCTCTCCCCAGGGCTGCACGGAGCTTGGCAGTGCAGGGAGAAATGGCTTCCTAGGGGAAGCGACGGGGACAGTCACTCACTAAGGCTGGTGGAGGGACAAGGAAGCAGAGGGTGGGCTAGGGCGCCAGCGGCAGGCGCGCGGCTTCCTTCCCCCTCCCTTCCCTCAGGCTCCTCACCTCAGTTATATTAACTGTCCCGAGCAATGCCAGGTAACTCCACCTAGTTTCCAATAATTTCCAGTCACAGTTAAGTAACATTCATTTCTAATTTAATACTCAAGTAATTTTACTGACTCTCATCCTTCCAGCACCCATCTTACCCAGACATTTTTGGATCAAAGAGCTCCTGAGGATATCAATCCATCTTCCTATCAGGAGCCACACCTTTCTAGATTTCCTTACTCAAGAATGGCAAAGAATCAGACACCCTATTCATACCCACTACTCCTAACTCTGGTATTTGCATGGGCATGAGAACTGGAATGGTCTCGCTTGGCACCTGTCCAAGCTATTCTTACTGAAAATAGGAAGAGCTCAGTTAGAATCTGTTAGACAGCCAAATGGAGAGGCTTTTCTATCTGACCTCAGCATCAGCAACTGTCTCCAAATTCTGCAAGCATCCCAGTTGTTTTGCATTAACTACAGTTTTTAAAACAGTTCTTCCTTCACTGAAGAGCCATCTAGCAGAGATCAGTTTCTTCCTTTCTCCAGTAGATGGATGTTTAATCTTTCCTCTCCCCACACAGTGAATTTTATGGAAGGCTTTTCTGCCAATTGTCAAACCTTCACCTCAGTCTTATACCATCAGCACTCAGCAGGCTACAAAGTGAACCCTTGGCAACAGGCTCCATGTCCCACCTGTCTGTGAGGACTATGCAGCACTTTAAAGACTAACAAGATGGTTTATTAGGTGATGAGCTTTCGTGGGCCAGACCTGCTTCCTCAGATCAAATTCTGGAAGAGAATTGGCATGACCATATATTCGCACTTTAAAGACTAACAAGATGGTTTATTAGGTGATGAGCTTTCGTGGACCAGACCATATGGTCATGCCAATTCTCTTCCAGAATTTGATCTGAGGAAGTGGGTCTGGCCCACGAAAGCTCATTACCTAGTAAACCATCTTGTTAGTCTTTAAAGTGCTGCATAGTCCTCTCTTTTGTTTCAGCAAGATCAGACTAACATGGCTACATCTGTATTATCACCTATCTGTGAAAGTCACATTCTTAGTAGCTATTACCTCAGCCAGAAGTGGGAGCAAGGTGGGAGCCCTCAAGGTAGATCTACCATATACTGTTTTTCATGTAGAAAAGGTCTTTTTTCTAATCCTAATTTTTTGCCCAAGTTTATTTTGGAATTCCATGTCAATCAAGCTGTCCACTTAGATGTTTTCTTCCTGAAACCCTACGCCTCTGCTGAGGAGAGGAAATTTCATTCCCTTGAAGTCAGATGCCCATTAGTGTTCTATCTGCAGAGGAATAAATCTATCAGAAAAATTGCTTAGGCTATTTCTTGCCATAATAAAAACATCACAAGGACAAGCTATAACCCGTCAGAGAATCAGAAAATGGGTTTCTGGTTGCATCATTGCATGCTATCAATTAGTGCCTATCCCTCCACCTGGTGAGGCAAGGAAACACTCCACAAGAGTACCAACTGCCTCTGCAACATCACTGCAGTATTATTATTTGATATAGGCAAACCAGCAACCTGAAGTTCCATTCATATATTCACAAAACATTATGTGTTAGCTCAAGTCTCTGTTTCTTGCTGGCTTCCTCTCATCCTCATGTCGTCTGAATACTGCTTATCAGGCACACACATGTTGAATACACATGGGGACTAGCATTTGAAGAAGAAATGAAGGTTACTTACCTATAACTGGAAGTTCTTTAAGATGTTGGACACTATCTCTGTTCTACTACCCAGGCGCCATCTTTTCTTATGTTGATCCTTCTAGATTTATGGTAAGAAGAACTGAAGAGATGTTAGCCCACACCGCCTCTTGTCCCCTCCGTCTGAAGTGCAAAGAGAGCTACTGGGCTTATAAAGGGCCAACAGACACTGTTTGTAACAATTTCTGGACTAGGGTGCATGGTGTGCATGTGCACCCACATGTGGAATACAGATAGGGACTGCACATTTCCAATAATTTCCAGTCACAGTTAAGTAACCTCCATTTCTAATTTAATATTTGAGTAATTATACTGTAATTGGGAAGGGACTTGGGAAAGAGCCTGGAGGGAGGGAGGTGAAAGGGGAAAGAGGGAGGGAGGAGAGGCTCAGGGGTGGGACTGGGAATGGTGCCTGCATTGGGTGGTCCCACTGCCTCTTGTGCAGGGCCCTCAGCAGCCATGGAGGAGCTAGGGGGAGAAGCTGGAGGGGCATGAGCTGGTGCAGGAGCAGCCACCAGGAGGTTGATGACTGTGTGGAGGGCCACACAGATGCTTCAGCCCTGCTGCAGCAGCTCCTGCCAGGTGTTGTGATGCAGCTGGAAGTCCTCCTTGAGTCTCCAGTCCAGCCAGTCCATGGAGTGCTACAGGGGTCACAGGGCAGTGATATGCTCCCTTTGGAGATCCTCTCCTACGCTGGTGGGTCACAGAGGGTTGGGAGGATGGCATGGGAGGTGTCGACTGCTCCCCTCTTGCAGCTGGTCCAGCTGTGGAGAACAAAGAGAAGGGCAGTTATCCTGGGAGACACCATTCATGAAGCCTAGCCCTCATCTCTGAGCTGAGACCAAAAGGCCACGGGTCAGACAAAGGCAATGTGCTTTAGACAGTGGGCCCTTTCCTGAAGGGACACAGATGTCCCTGGGGGGAACCTGACTACCCCCACATCCCGGGGACAAGCAAGCTTGGGAAGGTGCCAGCCAGACTGGGAACCTGCAGTTGGGAGGGAGGCTTTGGAGCGGCTGGCCTTCCTTCCATGCCATGCACACCCCGGGTCCAGCAGTGTTAGCATTCCACAGAGAGGGGACCACAGAGTTTTGATGAGTGCGGACAGATTGGCCACAGGGCACCTGTGGGAAAGACTGGAAGCCTCTTCTTTCTAAAAAACTCAATCTGCCCTGTCTACACATGCCCTGTTCTGAAATAGCTATTTCAGAATAGGTGTTATCCTTGTATAATGAGGGTTACAGATTTCATAATGTGACATCCATTATTTTGAAATAATTTAAAAATAATAGGCTTGGTGTGTAGATGCTCACAAAGTTATTTCGGAATAACTTCCAATTATTCCAAAATAACACTACTGTGTAGACATAACCTAAGTGACTTGCCGAGGGTTTCTTGAATTAACAACAAAAGCAGCTATGGAACTTTTTTCTCTACTTTTTCAGTCTTGTGCTCTATGTATTGGATTAGCAATTATGTGTAATGTAGATAATTACACTCTCAAGTAACCTTATTTTTTAGCAGAAATTAAGCTACAATACAGTCTCAGAGTTACAAACACCACAGATTCTGACTTACTGATAAACAACACACCTCATTTGGAACAGGAAGTATGCATCAGGCAGCACCAGAATAATAATAATAAAAAACTTTCAGCAAAATAAAGCATAGCACTGTATTAAATATAAACTATTAAAGTCTTTTTTAAAGAGAGACATGCCAAGGTAAGGATGATTTCTTCTGCATAGTAAAGTTTAAAATCTGTATCAAGTCAATGTTTAGTTGTAACATTTTCAAAGAACTACCATAACATTTAGTTCGGAAATGCACATTTGAGTTACAAACAGCTTCCATTTTTGAGATGTTTCTGAGGGTTTACTCCTATATTATGTTTATCATTATAAAGTTGGTACTTAAGCTTATTACTTTTGTTCTTTTTGGACTTGACTGTGGAGAGGTAAACTCTGTGCAATCCTTGTTGAAATGCTGGGTCTCCAGATCCTCTTCTATTCAGAGAGGAGTGCAGAAGTAAACTCTAGCCCACTCAAAGGATACAGGCATGCCCGGTAGTATTTATCCAAGAGTATATTTATACTGCAGTTTAAAAATAAAACATGTACTGAGTCTTGGAACCCAACTGAGCTGGGCTCACAGGATTCTAGCTGTAGAACTAAGAACAGTAGTGTAGACATCCGGACTAATGGGTGGTCACAGAGCCTGAGTCCTAATACATTTGTGGGGTCTCAGAGCTTGGACTCTCACCCAGACCAAACATCTGTGCTGCTATTTTTAGCCCCACAAGCCTGAGCCAACTGACTTAGGCCAGCCATGGATCTTTTATTGCTGTGTAGGTAGACCCTAGATGGCAATACTTCCCCATTTGTAAGCATTGACTCTGGTATAACAGAAGAGAACTTCATAAAAGTGATTTCACCAGGTAGTGGGGAACCTCACTGTTAATGCAGTCATGTCATTTCACTATCTTTCACTACAATACTGTCCTCACACCAGGTTGATGGCTTAGAGCTGCTTGTCAGTGACTTTAGCTGTGATGATCATAGAGAGAACAAGGACTCTTAACTGAGGCTAATTAGCTCTGTCTTTAAACAGAGGGTCAGATGGTTTCCAAGTCCTTTCAAGCAGGCCCACACTACCTCTAAGAACTTATCTTCACTCTTCTCCCTCCCTTCCCCCCCCCCAAATCTTCACTTTGCTTTCTGATTGCTGCTCTGTGCTTTTCAAGTGACGCTCACATCTGGGTGAACCCTCTCAACCAGGACACATTCTGTATGGTTCTGTTGCCATTCATTCATACAATAAGGACAACATCTCATTCAACAGTAGAGTGAATTTTAACCCAAAGCGGCTAAAATTGATCATTTTGGCAAACTAGGTCTGCCTGGTGGTCAGAGTAAGGATGGGTACGCAAATACAATCTGCTCCTGAAATCTTTCCCCTCCCACTTTATGACCTGATGTTGTGAATAGTTCATTCAGCCCCTGCTTACATATGCTATAGTCAAAAGTGTTTGGTTTATTTTTAATGCAGAATTCTGGTAGCTAAAAATCAGTTCTATTATCGAAAGCTCTAGAAATGTCAATGGTAATTAAAACACTCCAAAATGTGTTTCTGGTGAACTGATGATCAGATACAGGCCCATACGTGGGGGGAGGGGGAGGAGGGCTTTGCGAAGGTTACAAATGCACACCTCCATGGTCCCCAGAGTAAGCGTGCTCTGGCTGGCCGGGAGTAGGCGGGAATGGCACGCTGCCCAAGCCTCCCGTTCCCATGCTCCGGCGAGCGAAGGGAAGGCTGGGGCTGATTCCCACCCGCCCCCCGCCCCCCCCCGCTCCCCACACTAACACAGGAGTAAAGCCAGGGGTGGGGCTGGGGCACGCTTACTTGGGGGAATATGGGCATGTGTTCACACCCTTGTGGTCCACATTTACAAAAAAGCATGCCCCCTCCCCGCCACAGAAATTCATGTGCACAGGCCTGAGATGGATTTTTAGACTGCCTGGCTGAGCAAAAAGCATATAGTTTTACTGTATCAATGGCCAAATCTTGCTGCTTTACTAATACAAAGAATCTTGATTTTGTTAATAGAGCTGCTTGTGTGAGTAAGACGACCAGAGTTTGGCCTTATGCCTGTAGTATGAGTTGTTTCTTTCTTAAAAATAATAAAATGGAATAGCCAAAACAGTTAGCAACTTGAGATGGGGTATGAATCACTAAAGAGGGATGGAGCACAAAGGAAAAGGAACAAAATGCATGTTTTTTCTTTGGATTCTTTTAAAATAAGGAGAAATATGGTTTAAAGCTGACCTATTACAATGTTACATTATGCAACCACCAATTCAGGTAGATGCGGGTTGAAAAATTCCTCAGTTTTAAATATCACTGAACAATCCCTTCAGACTTCACTCAACTGTCAAATCTTATGACTGTACCAAGTCATAAATTTTGCCTCCGCCTTTGGCCAGCAAGTAATCATCTTGACTTCCACTAACACAACCTGGAAGCAAGCAAGTGTGGTAAGGAGACTTCTGAGGTGTTCATTACTGTAGGTCTCACATTTCTTCACATTACTTTGCTGGGATCCCTGTGAATAAAGAAAACTAAAATCCTACTGGACTACATCAGAAGGCTTGACATTGCTGAAAGGGACAGCTTTCTAAAAGTTCACTCTCTTCTAAAGTTCACAACATTCAAGGGAATTCTCTCTTCATGTTTCTTTACATATTCAAAAGGACTCTTGACAGTTGAGAGGGTTTTTCTCGCAGTCTTGTGTCATTGAGTTGACTTCTTGGAATGAAGGCAAAACATCTTATTTCAAAGATACTCAGGTTAAGTTTTCTTTAAAAATATAGACACTTGTGCTTCAGTGGCAGCTCTTACTGTCTTGCAGTTTGCTTGTGAGTTTTGGACCTGAGATCTACGAAACAGATTCAGCATATTCTGAAGTTAAATTTCAGATCTTTGTTATTGTATGAATAGTCAACTGGTCAGCAGTGTCTTCACATGCAAGACTTTATTGTTTTTTGAAGTAGTTTTCATTGTGATGAGTGTAAGGCCTGATTCTAGAAATAGGCCATGATTAAGAAAGTATCCCTACACAGGGCAACTTTTAAACAAGGCTAATGACATTGTATGACAAGAGCTTCTAAACAAACTAAAGATGAATAAATAAATCTAAGGTGAGAACACAACTGGCTGGAAAAGCATACTCAGTAGCTCTCAATCATGTCATGTCAAGTGAGGTCCCACAGTGTCCAGTTCTATTTAATATTTCCACAAATTATTTCGACAACAGCATACCATGTACACTTACTATGCTTGCAGACAATACCGATATGGGAGGGGTTGCAAGCACTCTGCAAGACAGGATTAACATTCAAAATGATCTTGACAAACTGGAGAAATGGTCTGAAGTATGTAGGATAAACTCATTAAGGGCAAATACAAAGGGAGGACTAATCAGTTGCACAATTACAAAATGAGAAATGACTTCCTAGGAAAGAGTACAGCAGAAAAAAGTATGTGGGGGTTATAGTAGATCACAAATTAAATATGGGTCGACAATGTACAGTAAAATCTGTGTTATCTGGCATGCCTGGGGATTAGAGCATGCCGGTAACCTCAAAATTCTGGTTATCTGAGGGGGGGTGGGGCGCACAGGAGCTGTGTGGGGCTGGGATATGGCCTGCTGGGGGGGGGGCACGGGAGCCATGCAGGGGCTGGGATGCAGCCTGGTGGGGGGGGGGGAAGCTGAGGGGCGGAAGGCAGAGATGGCAGGGGTGGCCTGCCATGGGGGGTGGGAGCCACGGGGGGGGGGCTGGCCTGCTGGGGGTGCCAGGAGCCGCGGGGGGAGCCAAGATGCTTGCTGCTTGCTTCTGGCTGCCATTCGCCCCTCCCCCAGGTACGTGCTGTGCAGTCATCTGAGGCGCATCCTGGCACTTAAAGGGCACTTAAAGGGCCAATTTCCTTTGTTTTTGTTTTGTTTTGTTTTGCTTTTCCCAGCATCAGAAATTTTCCGGTTTCTACAGTTTTCCAGATGCCTAAGTTCCGGATAGCGCAGGTTTTACTGTAGTACTATCGGGGGGGAAAAAAAAGCAAACATCATTCTGGGGTGTATTAGCAGAAGTGATGTAAGTAAAAATTCAGGTAGTAATTTTTTCACTTTGCTTAGCACTGATGGTGCCTTGACTGAGCACTGTGTCCAATGCTGGGTACCACTTTTTGGGAAAGATATGGACTAACTGAAGAAAGTCTCAGATGAGAGCAACACAATGATTGAAGGGCTAGAAACATAATCTGTGTGGAAAGTTTGAAAAAAAATTGGCTTTGTTTAGTCTGGAGAAGAGAGATTCATGCATAACTACTTTTTGTAGGCAAAACCTCGCTGCCTGGTACATTACTAGCTACTATGAGACATCTGGTTGACTTTCAGTAGGACTCCTTCAGACAGTATGCTCCAAGCCAGGTGTTTGAAGGCATGGGTTGATAGTAACTATGAATGTGGTTTAGTACTTTAATACATGGCTCTGTGTCAATTTAATGGAAAACTTAAGTTTAAATATTTTTATAAAGCAAAAAGATCAGGGCTAGAGTTTTAAAACTGAACAGAATATTCAGTATGCCACCTTCTACGGAGGAAAGTTGCAGTCTTTATTTCTGTAAACTGCTACTATCCAGGCTGAGCATGAATAGACCAACAGCTACATGATGCCACACAATCTAGAAATTAGAGTAAGAAAAAAAGTAAGGGATGGAATTAGAGTGATAGTACTGGTACTCTGCAAAATCATCCCAGGATGATTATGGCTGCAATCTCCTACAGGGAACTCCACAGTGGTGTTACAATGCTGTCATTGCTAAGGGTTGTTCTTCTGGGTTCTGTGGCAAAAGGACTTGATAGAAAGTAGCTGAGGACAAAATTACAATGTCAAATCTCAGCTGCTCACGGTAGTTAATGTCTTAAAAATGTTTAAAAATTACTCTGAAATAAAGGATTCTTCCATACTTCAAAGCAAGTGATAATCAATATTCAGTATAGAAGATAAGTATAATCCAGTGTTTCTCAACCAATGAATGTGACTATGCTCCCTTTATTATTTGGCATGATGGAAAGCCGGTGGGTTGCCATGAAAATATAGCTGCATGGAATTTTCCTCAAAGCCACCTGCAGCCCCTTCTTACTTTCAGGTAATAGCAAAACATGACAATAGCACATGACCTGCTTGAAGAGTGAAGGAGTCTGGAGTACAGCCATTTTGTATGGCCTATTCCCCTCTCAAACTGGTACAACCTAAACACATTTGTTGCCCTAACTGAGCTAAGAGCATCATTCTCTTGTCCTGCACATTCTATGAACCCCATTGAGAGGGGAACGTGGGCTTGGCTAGCAGAAAGATAATGGTACTGCCACATGTAGAGGAATTACTAGGCATGCAGATCAGGCTGCATGAGTAGACCTTGTCCAAAATGGAGCCGGGGGTCGCAATATTCCCAGTCTCCCATTTAATGGTAGTGTAGCTCTACCAGTGGTGTCAAAAGAATAGTCCTAGTACAGACAAGGTTTTTGTGATCATTAGAGAGCTCAATACTATCTGAGCTAGATTTAATATAATCATCACACTAGTGGCCACAGAAGTGATTTTGTGTGGAATCCCCCTCTCTGGAGATATTTAAGGGTAGGTTAGATAGACATCTATCAGGGATGCTCTAGACAGTGCTTGGTCCTCCCATGAGAGCAGGGGACTGGACTTGATCATCTCTCGAGGTCCCTTCCAGTTCTAGCATTCTATGATTCTTGCCACAGCTGAACTAGTGATGGGAAAAGCTTCTGATTAGTACATTATTAACCTGTATTCAACCATAAACACTAGCAATAGTTAGAAACAGCATATTTGTTTTACTTTTTGGTTTTATAAATTAGTCTCTGGCTATTTAAGATCACAATATAACAAAGAACGTGAAGTACTTTCAAATTTTTGCATTACTTTATTAGAAATACTTCAGCATTTTATCATACAATTTGATAGGTTATTAAACCATAGTGAGTAGGTCAATTTAGGATTTAAAATGACTGTTAAATTGAGATTAAAAATTCTTTTTTCCATGAGTGTTTTACTAGGGTGGTTAACCAGTAGTATTAATTTCGCTCATCACACTAGTGTGGCTTCTTAACCATTCATTCACTCATCATTCTGAGCATTCAACATGCTAAAATAACTGGCTAATGGGAAATAAAATATTAGTTTTCCCTCCTAACATCTGCTTCTTATTTAAAGTCAGATCCCACTCCATCCCACTCCATCTCTTCCCTGAATTTTTCTGGGCCTCGTTGTATTGCCAACAGAAAAAAGTTAAAAGATGCGTCTGCTCCACTGAATTCATTAGTAGATTTGTATGTCAGATTGTAGGTTTGGGCTCATTTTACATTTTTTAAAATGTCCAGTTGAAAAATGCCCCTGCCCTTATTCTGCACTTTTGAAAATTTTTCGGGTATGTGTATACTACAGCACTAATTTGAACTAAGCTAATTCGAATTAGCGCATCTAGACTTAAAAATTAGTTCGAATTAGCGTTTTGCTAATTCGAACTAGCATGTCCACATTGAGTGGACCCTGAACCGAAGTTAAGGCTGGCCAGAACCAGTGCCGGCAGGGCATCAGCTTAGGACTTAGAGTGTGGAGCTGCTGCTTCAGGCTAGCCGAGGGCTGTGCTTAAAGAGACCCGACCCCCACCCCGGACAGACAGTTCTCAGGGTTCCCCGCTTGCTTGTCTACCTCGATGAGGGACAGCAAAGCAGTCCCTGAGTGCCCACCCTCGGCACATCACAGCACTCGGCCATCAGCCCGGCTGCACTTGCCGCAGGCTGCCATCCGGGGGGGTCATTCGGGGGGCTGTCAGGATCCAGGAGGCCCTGCAGGAGAGCTTCCACCCCGAGGAGCCCGCAGAGCCACCCCAGTCCTCCCCATCAGGGGCTCGTGCCCCATTCCTCCCTCACCTCCTTCCACTTACCCTTCCCTAGCCCCCCTTCCTGATGTAAAAAATAAAGGACACGTGTGTTCAAAAATGGAAACTCTCTTTATTTAACAAAACTGAGGGTGGGGGTGGGGATTAACCTCTGGGGAGACTGGGAAAAGGAGGTGGGAGAGGGGAAGAGAGAGGGTGGGAGAGGGGAGGTGGAAACCTGGGAGGAGGGAGCTGGAAGGGGGAAGCCAGGGGAAGAAGGAGGAGGGGAAGTCTAAAACTATGGTACGCCATATCTTCAGTATTGTGTAGAGATGGGGTCTCCTCACCTCAAAAAAGATATTTTGGCCTTGGAAAGGGTTTAGAAAAGGGCAACTAGGGGTTTGGAACTGGTCCCATATGAAGAGAGGCTAAAGAGACTGGGACTTTTCAGCTTAGAAAAAAGGAGACTGAGGGGGGATATGATAGAGGTCTATAAAATCATGAGTGGTGTGGAGAGGGTGCATAAAGAAAAGTTTTCATCATCAGAACTGGAAGTGTCACTGCCAGTATGGCCACTGTCTAATGGCTGAGGAGTCTTTTCGACAAGAAATTGTATTATTGGCTTTAAACTCTTAACTGCTGCTTCACTCTGTTGCGTTCGCTGTCTCTTACTTGCAACACTTTCAAATCTTTGCTTCATTTTTATAAAGAGGTTCTTTTAAAACACAGTAACACACAACACATTAATAATTCACTAAAGGCTATTGGTTATAAAAATTTTAATTGTATATACTGTGCAATGAATATTATAGAACAACAGTTTGGGGGGGTGTTATTTACTATGGCCCTAATAGTCTTATTTCAGAGTCTTGAAATTTCATCTGCTTACATAGTCCCATTATTAAATTCCTCTAATAATTGGTGCACTATTATGAATATAAACACAGGGCAATTGCCAGATTAGATACAAAATTTATTAAACAACTAGAATTAAAAGTTGATTATCAGAAAAAAGCCTTTACATGTGGATCTAAAACTGGACGTAGAGGTAGCTTACAGCTGAGCCTGATATGGTTATTGCATACGAAGACGCATAAGAAAAAACAGGAATACTAAATCTCCTATGCAGAGATAAACATCTAGTTTAAAGGTTACTCACCCTCAGACCAAGCAAAATCACTTTACAGAAACAGAATTAATTATGACTTTCAAACCCTCTAAACTATGCAAAGACTGTGAACAGTGTTTCATAACACAGAATCACTAATCACAGAAGTAACACCAATCTCCAGTCATGCATATGAAAACTCAGATGTGACCTAAAAATTGGTGAAGGCCCAAGGTCCCACAGTGATTTAAATCAATTTTTGTAGGTGTATATAGCTTATTTTGTTGTCTGTTATAACTGCAAGGTGTATAATAAACAAAAAAACCCCAACCCTGGAAAAGAAACCGCCACTCATGTATTAGAAATTCTGGAAGGCTCCATATTAAATTTTCACTCTGCATTGGACAAGCCTATGACAATGGATCCAATATGGTTGGGAAGTATAACAGGTAAAATCATGGAGGGGATCCTCAGGGAATGTATTTTGAAGCACTTGGAAGAGGGGGAAGTGATCAGGAATAGTCAACATGGATTCATGAAGGGCAAGTCGTGCCTGACCAATCTGATTAGCTTCTATGATGAGGTAACTGGTTCTGTGGATATGGGAAAGTCAGTGGATGTGATATACCTTGACTTTAGCAAAGCTTTTGATGTGGTCTCCCACAATATTCTTGCCAGCAAGTTAAGGGAATATGGATTGGATAAATGGACTGTAAGGTAGATAGACAGCTGGCTAGACTGTCAGGCCCAACGGGTAGTGATCAACGGCTCGATGTCAGGTTGGCGGTTGGTTTCTAGTGGAGTGCCCCAAGGATCAGTTTTGTTTAACATCTTTATTAATGACCTGGATGAGGGGATGGATTACACCCTCAGCAAGTTCGCAGATGACACTAAGCTATGGGGAGAGGTAGATACACTGGAGGGCAGGGATAGGGTCCAGAGTGACCGAGACAGATTAGAGGATTGGGCCAAAAGAAATCTGATGAGGTTCAACAAGGACAAGTGTGGAGTCCTGCACTTGGGATGGAAGAATCCCAAGCATTGTTACAAGCGGGGGACCAAATGGCTAAGTAGCAGTTCTGCAGAAAAGGACCTGGGGATTACAGTGGATGAGAAGCTGGATATGAGTCAACAGTGTGCCCTTGTAGCCAAGAAGGCTAATGGCATATTAGGATGCATTGGGAGGAGCATTGCCAGCAGATCCAGAGAAGCAATTATTCCCCTTTATTCGGCTCTGGTGAGGCCACATCTGGAGTATTGTATCCAGTTCTGGGCCCCCCACTATAGAAAGGATGTGAGTGCATTGGAGAGGGTCCAGCGGAGGGCCACCAAAATAATTAGGGGGCTGAAACGCATGACCTATGAGGAGAGACTGAGGGATTTGGGTTTGTTTAGTCTGCAGAAGAGAGGAGTGAGGGGGGATTTGATAGCAGCCTTCAACTTTCTGAAGGGAGGTTCCAAAGAGGATGGAGAGAGGCTGTTCACAGTAGTGACGGATGGCAGAACAAGGAGCAATGGTCTTACGTTATAGTGGGAGAGGTCTAGGTTGAATATTAGGAAAAACTGTTTCACTAGGAGGGTGGTGAAGTACTGGAATGGGTTACCTAGGAAGGTGGTGGAATCTCCATCCCTAGAGGTTTTTAAGTCTCAGCTTGACAAAGCCCTGGCTGGGTTGATTTAGTTAGGATTGGTCCTCCCTTGGGCAGGGGGCTGGACTTGATGACCTCCTGAGGTCTCTTCCAGCTCTATGATTCTATGAGAGTACAAGCAGTCCTTGAGCAAAATCCAAACTATTTCCTCCAGTTGTGATAACCACAAACTAAATCTTGTTGGTGTTGATTGCGCTGAATCATGCAAAGAAGCAATCACATACTTTGGAACAATCCAGCAGTTGGACAACCTTTTTAGTAACAGTCCGCAAAAGTGAGAAATTCTGAAGCATCATCTGCCTGTTTCCCTTTATGGCATGTTGACAACAAGATGGTCAGCACAAATTAATGTCATTAAACCAGTTGCCCTGCATTTGGACTCTGGGAAAAAGGCTTTAAGTGAGCTTTAATCTTTTACTCTCACAGCATGGACTCACACTGAGCTTAACTCAATTCAGAAAAATACATCCAAATGTGAAGGCATTTTAATGTCATCCACATGGATGAAGCTGTTAAAAATGACCTCCTGAAACTAATATTGTAATTGAAACATGCAATGCTGCCTTAGATATTGAGAGAGGTAACACTGAACAATTTCTTAAAGATATTCAAAAGATTAATAATCAATGGGAAGCAGTCCTATCTGAGTCCAAATCAGTAGCACAGGGTATTGACATTTCTTATGAGTTTTCCACCAATCACAGCCTAACATCTCAATCTGATGCAGAAGGGCACTATCAAGTCAATGTGTTTTGTTTTGATTTTTTTTCTTATTATTGACTCCATTAAATCTGGTCCTACATGTCAATTTGAGTCACTGCAACACATTTGTACCCTTTTTGGATTCCTTTGGGAGTTCAGAGAACTCAATGATGAAGATCTATATTCAGCAGCTGAACAGTTTCAGCAAAGGTACAACAATGAAATTTCAAGAGCTCCCTGTGATGAGATTGTCTTCCTGAAATGTGTACATTCCACCAACTTTAAATCGGACTGCAAGCCAAAAGAACTGCTTCAATAAATATTCAATCTCATCCTGTCAGCTGTATTTCCTAATACCACAAATGCATTACATATTTTTGTCAGTCTCCCTGTATCAGTGGCTTCAGGTGAATACACATTCAACGTGTTAAAACAAGTAAAGAACTATCATCATTCTTCTGTGGGACAAGAGCGTTTCAATGGACTTGCAGTGCTTAACATTAACAGTGATGCTGCACATAAATTAGATTTTTCTTCCATTATAAATGATCTGAACATAACAAAGCCAGAAAAGCATTCCTAAAATGAAGAGTTTTGCTTGCAATGGAAACTCACAATTAAAGATACATTTTTAATATTCATGCTATTGAGACATTTATTAAAAATTAAGTCATCAAGTGTTCATTTTTGTATATTTTTTTGGTTTTAGTATTACCCTGTGGATGAGAAGTAACATACGTCGGGGATCTGGGGCTGGGATGGGGCTTTTAATGTCCAAGTGGCCCAGACCTCTGTCATCATCTAAGAGGGCCTGCCAGTAGTAAAGTGTAAAAACAGGAGGAAATAACTATATATTGCAAATAAGACAGTAACTAAAAGCAAGAAGACAGAAAAACTAACTTGCATTCCAAGATGTGAAGATAGTTAGAAACAAAGACAGCTTCTGCACCACAGAAGTTAGTGACAGCTTCAGGGACTGAACTACCAGAAATTAGGATAATTTACGATAATTATTGTGGAAAATAAGATTTTTTTGTTTTTTAGAGATGAATTCACAGGCAGTATGTGAGACACAAGATAATGAAAATAATTGATTTATAAAGTTGGAACCTCTGGTACTCTACAAAGAGCAATGAGGTCAGATGCTCAGCTGGTGCAAACTGGATTAGCTTCTTTGAAATCAACTGGTACAAGTCAATGCATCATATTTAGTATGATGGTTCTTGGGGTTAATTGGGTGTTATCTCCATGACACTGCTTGTCTGTAAGTGATCCAAGCACTTTCTTGTGGACTATGCCAGCCTTTACTTTGATTTGCCTATTAACATGGGGACAGCTCAAACTCCGAGACCATATGAAATGTTCCTCTGAAGTGCCCATCCCATTCACCACTAAACATTCATACTAGTACCAGGTCTGCTGTCCACAAGGGAACAGTGAACACACTAGCTTGAACAATTCCATTCAGGATCTACTCATTGACCATAGCACTGACATATTTATAGTGAAGGCAATTATGCATTGATTACCAAAGATGCAAGATTCCAGAGATAGTAAAAAAAATAATGAAAACAAAAGGGTTACATATAAAACAAAATCATAGTATCCTTTTTAGAGACTAAACTTCTGTCTAAGATTTACTTACTTCTAATGTTTTCTATAGCATTTCAGCTGGGGCAGGTTGTGATGCCTTAAACTTTACCACCAAATTACTTCTTCAGTGCATGATAAAATGGTATCTCTTACCTTCTCTTTCACTGCCTGTACCCAAAGTCAGGATAATCATAGAACTAGAAGGGACCTCAAGAGGTCATCAAGTCCCCTGCCTTCACTGCAGGACCAAGCAGTGTCTACATCATACCTGACAGGTGTCGCTCTAACCTGCTCTTAAATGTCTCCAGTAATGGAGATTCCACAGCCCCCCTAGGCAATTTATTCCAGTGCTTAACTACCCTGACTGTTAGGAAGTCCAACCTATACCTCCCTTCCTGCAATTTAAGCCCATTGCTTCTTATCCTATCCCCAGAGGCCAAGGAGAACTATTTTTTCTCTCTCCTCCTTGTAACACCCTTTTAGACACTTGAAAACTGCTATCATGTCTCCTCTCAGTCTTCTCTTTTCTAAACTAAACAAGCCCAATTCTTTCAGTCTTCCCTCATGGCTCATGTTCTCTAGACCTTTAATCATTTTTGTTGTTCTTCTCTGGACCTTCTCCAATTTCTCCACATCTTTTTTGAAATGTGGTTCCCAGAACTGGACACAATATTCCAACTGGGGCCTAATCAGCACAGAGTAGAGTGGAAGAATGACTTCTTGTGTTTTGCTCACTACACTCCTGTTAATGCATCCCAGAATCATGTTTGCTTTTTTTGCAACAGTGTCACACTGTTGACTCATATTTAACTTGTGGTCCTCTATGATCCCTAAATCCTTTACATCAGTACTCCTCATCTGTGTCGTCTTCTCCAGTGTGCTGCCTCCCTCTTGATTTCACATCCTGCCATTGACTTTGTACATAAATGGAGTTTCCATTGTGTTGACTTACAATACTTGGTTTACATGTTGATGGAGACAAGTGAATCAGCTTCTTTTGTCCTCCAGAAAACCTGTTTGTCAATTCAGCCTTGATACATTTTAGGAACATATTCTCAGTATTCATACCTAATTTGTATGTACATTTCACAATACTATTAATGACTAGTCTGACCCTGTTTCTCACTTAAGGTCTCACGATTTTCAGTGAATCAAAATGTACATAAAAGAATTGAGAGAGTTTTGTAGTCCTCTTACCAAATGACTTGGAAGGGTTCCTGAATCATATCTAGTAAATAGCTGCTTCTTGGATCTGTATGTCAGCAGTCTAGTAAGTAACCTTTGTCCAAGTCTTTTTCCCAGCTATGACCAGTGCCAATGACAGACAAATCACAAGGATTTTTAGGGGTGAAATAAACTTAAATATCTTACAGATACTCCACCCTCCTTTGGGGGGGAACTCAGAGCTGGGGGTGGTAGAGTTGCAATATAACAGTACCTGTAAAATGTAAGGGTATGGAGGAGTGCAAGGGGCTGCTGTTTGTGGGTGCAGGAGTTAGGGCAGAAGGTTGGGAGTGGAAGTGGAGAGTGTGTGGGGAACCAGGGACCAGGTTACCTTATCTGGCTGGTGGATGGGTCCCTGCCACTTCCACAAGGGAGGTGTGGGCTGGCTGTGTGGGGGGCACTGCTTCAGGGAAACTGGCAGCAGTGCAAGAGACCCCTTGGCCTGCCACTCCTTTCCCTGGCTTCTTCCCAGGTGCCACTGGCAACAGCACATGCCACCAACAGCACATACCCTACCTGGTGTCCATTGAGGGGCAGCAAGAAAGGCATGGACACACCAGTAGCCTGGTTGGGAACATGCATGCCTTTCCTACAGCGTGCTCCCATCCAACCCCTTGAACCTGCCTGCTTTATGCTTTACCAGGCTGCATGTGCCAGGTTGCCAGCACCAACTTGCTGTAGGAGCCCGGCTGGATGAAAGAGCACACTGAAAGCCGTGCTGGCTGCCAGCTGCCTCTCAGTGGAGCGCCCCAGCCTGTTATTGTTGGAGTGGTGTACTGTGGTGCACCATCTTACTTTCACCTCTGGATTTAATGAAACCATTAAAACATTAGCCAAAAGCATATTTTCACACAAACCACATTTCAAATTGGTAGCAGAAGCATTAAACTTTGTTTTGCTTGGAGTGGATCGTTTTTAACAAATGACGCAAAAGTACAGTATAACTGATTCTTGACTAACCTTGTCCCCTTTGCATAAAATAATCAGGTATTCCTCAGAATTTTTTCAGTATGAATTATTTGTTGTTTTCTTTCAAATATCACACAGGCAGAGTTCAGGAGAATTAAAAGGTTCAGTTTATATTTAGTATTTTTTTTCAAGCACCTTTTACCAGAAATTAGACCATACACGAGGAGGACCATTTGAGCACTTGGTATGACTAAGTGCCTGGAATGGACCACATTGAGAATGCCACACTCAGGGCTGACTGCAAGAAATAGGACAGAAAATTCCTCCAAACTGGTGGTTAATTCCATAACTAGAAACACTAGTATCAAAAGAGCTTCTGCAGTGCCACTGTGGTTAACAAGATGCCAAATACAATTTTCTTTGTGCATTCCAGCCCTTGCCTGTCATCTAGGCAAACAGGTCTTATATAAAAAACAGGACTATGTAGCACTTTAAAGACTAACAAGATGGTTTATTAGGTGATGAGCTTTCGTGGGCCAGACCCACTTCCTCAGATCAAATAGTGGAAGAAAATTGGCATGACCATATATACCAAAGGATACAATAAAAAAATGAACACATATGAAAAGGAAAAATCAAATTACAGAACAGAAGGGGGATGAGGGGGGGAGGTAAATGTCTGTGAGCTAATGATATTAGAGGTGATAATTGGGGAAGCTATCTTTGTAATGGGTAAGATAATTAGCGTCCTTGTTAAGACCTAGGTTTAAAGTGTCAAATTTAAGTATGAATGACAGTTCAGAGGATTCTCTTTCAAGTCTGGTGTTAAAATGTCTTTGAAGCAGGATGCTTGATTGTATCCTTTGGTATATATGGTCATGCCAATTTTCTTCCACTATTTGATCTGAGGAAGTGGGTCTGGCCCACGAAAGCTCATCACCTAATCAACCATCTTGTTAGTCTTTAAAGTGCTACATAGTCCTGTTTTTGTTTCAGCTAGACCAGACTAACACGGCTACATTTCTATTACAGGTCTTATATAGTGAGGGTTTACTGAAAACCTAATGCACCATATGTAAGGTTCTACTAATCTGAAAGGATCAGACCCCTATCTGCAGGTCAATATGTATCTCAGATCTTACCCAAAAAAATCTCACTGAATTATTGAATGGTTAAATGATTATATACATTACAAATGCTTACAACACCTTTTATTAAATTTGTAGCAGAGTTTACTGGCTTGCGAAACTTTCTCTGGGATCACCCCAAAGCTTAGAATCCAGATACAACTCAGATGTAAGCCAGACTCTTTCCATGCATTTCCCAGGGTATTTCAAATAACTACATGGAAAATTTCAGTCCCATGGCTTAAACTTTTCCAGTTTAATATTCAATAGACTATAGATGACAGACTGGAAGTTTTAAAGCTGAAGTAGGCTGTTAAGTGTTTTGAGCACAGAATATGATTTAAGGAGTCTTTTTTTTGTCTAAGACACACTGATTCACCTCTTTGAAGTTAACATTCAATTTCCTATGCATACACAGGTAATCTAGTTACTCATTTGCATCAGGCAATTAGCCAGTCCTTCATTATAATAGAGATAAGATTAAAACAGTGTAGATGCTGCAGGAAACTAATTATCTCACATCTTTGATCTTAACGTTTGCTGAACAGTCACATATATAAAGTAAGGCAATTAAAACATGAAAAGGATTAAAAGCTAATTTGATTACACTGGTAAACATCTAACAGGATACAGGTGTACAACTTCTCCCCTTGATTTCTATTTCAACATATGATTGCTGGTCCAATACATCTCTTTGAATTTCATATGCAAGTGGATTGTCATGATAATTGTAATACTTGTTTACTTGTTATGGGTCATACACAGGTTAGCTTGGAAAAACTTAAAAAAACCAATGAATAGTCTAACAGTACCTTAAAGACTAACAAAATAGGTAGATGGTATCATGAACTTTCATGGGCACAATCCACTTCTTCAGATAACTGGAGTATTGAAAGTTCAGATCCAACAATAAATAAGGGAAGGGTGAGGGGAAGGAGGGTGAAAAGGAAAAAAAAATGAATTAGATTGTTCAAGTTACAAGAAGCTGATAAGAACAATTTGCACTTCTTTAAGTACCCATTGTTTGGTTGGTTAAATCATTAGGATGTGGAAGGTAATGTCCTAGCCAGCCAATATCTTTATTCATTTCTCTGATAGGTATCAAACTTGAAGTTAAGTTCCAACCCTTCCCTGTGTATTTAGCTTGTGGAATTGGCCTGAAACAACACGGTGACTTTGAGATCCATTAATGAGTGCCCGAGTAGGTTAAGTGTGCTCTGACAGGTTTCTGTGTGTCCATTAATATTTTTCCTTAGAGAATGTTGAGTTTGGCTAATATACATGGCAGAGGGGCATTGCTGGCATTTGATGGCATAGATCACATTAGTGGATGTGCAATTAAATGAGCCCCTGATGTAGTGGCTGATGTGGTTGGGTCCAGTGATGAAATTGCTAGTGTAAATGTGTGGACAGAGTTGGCACAGGGGCTGATTGCAGCGGTGGGTTCCTGTATGATTGTGATGGAGGTGTGTTGCGTGGTTGTGTGGAAAGAATTTGTTCGGTGTTTGTGGGTTGTGTATAGGCAAGGGTTGGCCTTTCCCTCAAGGCCTGTGAGAGTTAGGGATCATTTTCCAGAATAGATTGTTGATAATGCGTTGCAGGGGTTTAGGTTGTGGACTATAGGTGATGACAAGTGGAATTCTGTTATTTTCTCTTCTTGGCCTGTCTTGAAGTAGTTCATGTCTGCGTACTCGATCTGTTTTTTCACTTCTCCGGATGGGTATTTCAGTTTTAAGAATGCTCTATATAGATCCTGTTGGTGTTTGTCTCTGTCCATGGGATTAGAGCAAATCTGGTTGTATCTTAGGGCTTGGCTGTAAACAATAGATTGAGAAATGTGTCTTGGGTGGAAGTTAGAGGCATGAAGATGAGTGTAGCAGTTGGTAGGTTTCTGATATGAGGTGGAGGAAATATGTCCATTTGTACTGTAGTGTCAAGGAAGTGGATCTCTCATGTGGACTGACCCAGGCTGAGGTTGATGGTGGGGTGGAAGTTAAAATCCCTGTGAAATTCTTAAAGAGTCTCTTTCCTGTGGGTCCATATGTGGGTCCATATGATGATGTCATCAATGTAGCGTAAGTAGAGTAAGGGTACTAGAGGGCGAGAGCTGAGGAAATGTTGTTCAAGGTCAGCCATAAAGATGTTGGCATATTGTGGGGCCATGCAGATGCCCATGGCTGTGCTGCTGACATGAAGATACAAATTGTCTCCGAATCAGAAGTAGTTGTGGGTGAAGACAAAGTCGCAGAGCTCTGTAACCAGGTGTGCAGTGGTGTCATCAGGTATAGTGTTGCTGCCACTATCACAAATGGATGAACAGACAACCTACAAGAAGCACATGGATGTGCTCTAGTTTTACATATAACATGAGGGATAATGTCTTAAAGATATATGTGCTAAATAACCTGCTGTATTGCTCACCGCTGTTATCTACAACCAGAACTACATTTTTTTTCTGTGTGTAGTAATTGGCTGCAATGCCTTACAAGGGCTGGATCAGGCTATATGATGTAACATTTTGTGCATACATTCCTAATTCTATAGTTCCAATGCAACATTTACTGTGGTATAGAAATCAGCATTATGTGTAGAGCTGGCAGTGAAACTAATTTTTAATTCCTCAGTTTTGAGGCTTTTGGAAATACTTTTCATCCTGAATCAGGACAAAAATCTTTACCGTGGAACTGAAATTCTGCAATATTTCATTTAGAAACACCAAAAACGTGACATTTGTGAAACAAAATATACTCTCTCCTTGCTCTGGAGCTGGAGATCCTGGAAGCCTGGGAGCTGCCTGGGGTCCATCAGAAGTCTGTGGAATTAGAATCATTTCTGCAAATTTTTGCTTGTACTGAACTGGCAAATTCCAAAGAAAAAGGATTTCACTGGAATTTTTTTGACCTGCTCCAATTGTTGGTAGCTCCCACTGCATTATGCAATACAATGGATTATTGAACTGATTTAAAACAATAGTTTGACTGGTTAAACAATAAAATATTCCAATTTGATTCAAGCTAGCCCAAAATAAAATATTTCTTTAGGGTTTTCCCCTAATGAAAAAATTGACATTTTTTTCAGTAAAATCATTCTAGTGAAAAAGTCCTGGCCATCTCGAATATTAATGTTAATTATTGAATTACTCTGTCTTCCTGTCCCCCAGTACACATGTGGAACCAGAACAGAAGTACTGATTTTTTTCCCCCATTGGTCTCCCAGCCTGCAGGATCTCTAACACAGTCTACAGAAATTTGGTAGTTTAATAGAACAAAAATAATTTTCTGGTCAAGATTAGTAAATGATATGTTGCCTAACAGAGTATCATAATTGTTCTGGGGCGGGGTGGGGGGGGGGAGACGCTCATCCCATGAACAGGGTGAATGCTGTTATCAGAAAAGTATGGAATTATAGTGTTTTGTTCACATTCTGTATTATATGAGGTTGATTTTTTTTAAACAAATCATTTTCTAACATTCAACAATGATGTTCTATGTTGCTAATCCCAAACATTCAAAAATAATGAAACAGGTTCCAAGCAATCATGATCGGCTTAAAATATTCCAATTTAAAATTAACTGTGGGTGCTTCTGAGTTGCCTTGTGATTCTATAGCATTTACGGGGGGTCAAATCTTATCTCTGTGATTGTGTGTGCTACAAACTTTAAAAACCAAAGAGATCGCCAAGTATTCTCAGGCAATACCCTGATTCCTGCAGCTGAGGCTTTTAGAACAATAAACATTGCAAGATTCAATCCCAAATGTTGGCAAAACTGGAATTAACTAAAGACAAAACTGTATACAAAATTATTCCTAAAGTGTCTGTCTCTCTCCTTTTGTTTCATTCTAGAGCAGGGGTAGGGAACATTTTTTTGGGTTGGGGGTTGCTGACCCACATTCCCTTCACACACCAGAGCCTATGGGGCCCAGATTAGAAAATTTTGTGTGCCTGGTCAGGAGGCTTGGGGGAGACCTCCAAGCTTCTGGAACCAGATCCAGGGCAAGCCAGGGGCCACATTCAGCCCTGAGGCCTTAGGTTCCTCATCCTGCTCTAGAGCTTCTCCAGAAGAACCAGTCAGAAATTGCAGACAGTTTTGCAGTTGAAAATGCTGACTCAGCTAAATCAAGACTGTGGGGGAAAGGGCTGGCTTTTAGGAAACACCAGTGCAAATTAAAACAAAGTTCAGAATTGTCAAAATGTCCTTTTGGAAACATATCCAAATTTAAAAGAAATTAAATTTTGAAATCATCATAACATCCTATATTTCCTAAGTTCAAAATATTTTTGCATTGTTGTTTCATGAACACTTTCAGAACTGATCTTTTGTCCTACTTTGAGATCATGAACATTTTTCAAATCCTCATGGGACCAATCCTCCCTCCCCCTGAAAAAAAAAAAAAAGGACAGTTTTTTGGTTATCTCTACCCAGAGCTTTCTTCAGGCCCTTTCTGTCTGCCTTCACACTCTGGAGCTTTCTTCCAATAATGCTTTCTTATAAGTTTTGCTGACAGCTGTGTTAGCAAATGGCCATTGTAAATACACTTCTGAAGCTGTTTTCAAGCTGAAACTGAAATGGCTTCCCTGTTAACCAGCAATTCTAGGTTACACCCCTAGGGTTGCCAGGTGTCCGGTATTCTACTGGACAGTCCGGTATTTGTGCTCTTTGTCCGATAAAAAAATCAGAGAATACCAGACATGTACAATGTCCGGTAGTCTCTGATTTTTCCGGCTGCGTACCGGATGGAAGCCTGGCATGGGCAGGGGAGCGGCTGGAAGGCGGGGCCGCCATCGGTGCTAGGAGCCTGTGATTGCGTAGAAGCCTGGCGGGGTGGGGGGAGTGGCTGGGACTGCCAACCACTCCCCCCACCCCTGCCAGGCTTCTGCACAATCACAGGCTCCCAGCGCTGCTGGTGGCCCCGCCTCCCAGCCTGGGAGTCCCAGCTGGGAGGCGGGGTTGAGATCGCTGCTCTGGGCACCCCAGAATGGGGGGGCTTATTATCCCGTGGTTTGTTTGGGTTTTTTTTGCTCGATCGGTATTTTTTGGGAGACCATCTGGCCAAAACTGATGTGCCAATTCAAACACCACAGAGGCTGGCAGAGAATGGTTCATTCCTCAACACTTTTAAATGCTAACTCTAAAAGAAGTGTGAACATTTCATAATCCATTTCAGCCTCAAAGTGCTAGCTCAATAATAATGGTACCTCTAAAGTGCCTCCCAACAAGGATCTGAAATCATTTGACAAGCACTGATGAAGAAAGTTTCAGGACTGCTCTGTGAGTTAGCAAGGTTTTATTATCCCCGTTTTACAGATGGGGATTCTGATACAACAATATCAAATGTCTTGCTCACATTAACACAGGAAGTCTGTAGTATCTCAGAATAGAATCCTAACTTTGTCACTCCCAGGTCTGTTCCGCTGACTCTCTTGACACATTCAAGGAGCAGAAGGTGCTATTCAGGGTTCTCTGTACAGTGTCCCCTTCAGGTTCCCGCATTTTGAACCTGTGACCTGCACTCCTGACCCCGTTTTTCATTAGTTGTCCTAAGGAATCAATTGAAACCCAGGTCCAGTGGTCTCTCTCACAAGGCATGGGGAGGGGCCTTTAGAAGTGGGCAGCTCGGGCCTGCCCATCTGCCACGATTTCAGATAGACTCTTCAGGTTCCATTGTTTTGATCATTTAACCTTCACACCTATTCCTATTATTGGTTATTTCCTGTAAATATTTGAGTTCCTGGACCTTGTGTATCCTTCCCAAAGTATGAAGGAGGGTCCTTTAGATGTGGGCTGGCTTTCACCCATCCCCTTCCTGGAATCCATCAGGACTCCCAGGTGTGTGCCTTAACTTCAAAATTGTCTTTCCTCTTAAGGCATTAGGAATATTGAAAGAAGAGTTTTATCTTCTGTTGGGTTTGTTTATTAATGTTGAATCCAAGCAAGCAGAAGGGGTGGCATGCTTTAGCTCCCAATTTCAAGTTGTTTCCAGAGGTGCCTTACATCTGATATTGCCTCCAACTATAAGAAGAGAAATATGGGGAACATGAAATATAAACAAAAACAAATGACTGTGACTCAGTCCCTAGTGTGTTTATATAGCTATATCTGCTTGGAAACTTCTAGTGTATATAGCACCTGGCAAAACATCATGATACTCAAACTCTGGTAATTACAACATTGCAGAAACCAGCAGTATACCTCACTGAGCCCACTGTTCCACACACAGGAAGCCCTGTTAAGTGGTGTAAATGTAATGTTATCAGACTTCTACATCTTGCAAATCTGGGTTTGTTAGATTCTGGAGTAGTCTAGCAGAATTCCCAAAGAGAATCACTTCACATCTGCTCAAGATGTTGTATAATAGATTCCAGCTGCTGCCAAGCAGTCCTTGTCTTTGGGAAATATAATCTCACTACACGTATTTGTAGTGCAAATGTTTCCCCTCTAAACTTTGCCACCATCTTTTTCAGGTCTTCTGTTATGCTATAAGTCAGATTATGGGCCTGTGGTTTAAAGTTACATGGGGAATGGTGAGTATTAGAAGAGGTTCTGTGTTGTAGCAAGAGCCGCAGAAAGAATTTTGTCACATAGAATTCTGCCTAGAGCTGTTGAGAAGGTCATGCTGGCAAGAAAATTACTATATAACTGAGAGAGTCTGTCAGTCTGTCTATTTGTTCAAGAGCTCCTCCTGAATGGTAAGAGCTAAGACCACCAAACTCAGTATACAGCTTCCCCTTATCATAACTTAAAGCAAGGTCAGGGTTTAGTTGTGCCAGGAAAACGGGATGTGCCTGGAATGGGATTGCCACTTATAAAACTGTACAGAAAAGAGACAGAATCACCAGGAAAGTGAAAGGGGCTGGCTGCAAGGAGGGGGGGGAGGGACTGGCTCCCCTGTCCAGGACTGCCCCAGCCCTGAGACTTCTATCCCCCAGGAACCCCTTAGAGAGAGTGGGGAAGGATGAAGCTCCTTTCCCACAGTCATATGGAGACATTGCTGGCTGTTCCTCTTCATCAGGGAGTGAGGGGAAAGTGCACCGTTTGCTCCATTCCTTATTCTTCTGGGGAGTACAGGGGGCAGATGAACCTGTACCTGCCCCAGCCTGGGGACATGCAACCCTCCCCTCAAGCTGCAATAGCCACGGAGAGGCCCCAAGCCTCCCACAAGCTGCTGAGGTGAGAGAGGGCTGGGGTAGTCCCCAGGGCAGCCTGCATTCTGAACTGCCCCACCCCAAAGCAATGATTTAAACGAAGCTTGTACATATGAATTTTATTTTAAAAAAAGAATTGAGTTAAGGAACCAAGCAATGCTGGGTAAATCTAGTAAGAGCATAAGAATGGCCTCACTGGGTCAGACAAAAGATCTATCTGGCCCAGTATCCTGTTTTCCAAAAGTGGCCAATGCCAGGTGCCCTGGAGTGAATGAACAGAACAGGTAAATGGGCATCTCTGGTCACTCATTCCCAGCTTGTGGCAAGGCTGTTGAAAGGAAGGACTTTAAACTTCCAACCACACCCTGGTTCAGTTATGTTCCCCCTTAGGGAAGGAGTGGTCAAGCTAAGCCCTTGTCACCAAGCTATGGGGAATCACTGGGCCCTTCAGCCCCATCTGCAGCCAGTAGAACAAAAGGTTTGTTAGTTCACAGGGATGCACTGTAGAACAGACTTGTTAGCACAGGAGCTAGAAGCAGTCAGTACAGTCCATCCTCGGGAGAGGGGGACTGAGAGCCAGGGCCCTGGGCCCCCTCCCTGTATCCTAAGTCAGCTGAGACTAACTCACACTCAGCAACTGGTCCCAGCCCTGCAGGCAGCCACGCCTCCCCCTTTGTCCAGCTTCCCAGGCAAAAGATGTCACCTGGTTGCAACCCTCCCAGGCTCAGGTTATGGAGAACATTGGGTATATGCTGGGCTGGGGCAGCCTCTCCTCAGTGAGAGTCGCACCCAAAATTCCCATCCCCATCCGGGTACTGGTTGAGTGCCTAGGGGAACTGAGATAGAGATGCAGCCGTGTTAGTCTGGTGTAGCTGAAACAAAAGACAGAACTATTTATTATGTTTGTTAATAAACAAGATGGTTTATTAGGTGATGAGCTTTTGTGGGTCAGACCCACTTCCTCAGATCAATATGTGGAAGAAAATCGGCACAACCATATATACCAAAGTGATACAATCAAAAAAATGAACGCATGTGAAATTGACAAATAAAATTTTAGAACAGAGTGGGGGTGAGGGGGGAAGGTTAGTTTCTGTGAGGTAATGACATAGGGGTGATAATAGGGGAAGTTTCTGAGAGGTAATGACATTGGGGTGATAATTGGGGAAGCTATCTTTGTAATGGGTGAGATAATTAGAGTCTTTGTTTAAACCCATACATAAAGTGTCAAATTTAAGCATGAATGACAATTCTGAAGCTTCTCTTTGAAGTCTGGAGTTAAAGTCTCTTTGAAGCAATATGCATGTTTTAAGGTCATTGAGGGAATGATCAGTCTGGCTGAAATGGCAAGCAACAGCTTTCTCTCTGTGAGAGAGTCTTATGTCTGTTTTGTGTGCATTGATTCTTTGGCGAAGTGTCTGAGAAGTTTGTCCAATGTACATAGCAGACGGACACTTTAGGCACATGATGGCATAAATTATATTTCTGGATGAACAGGAATATGTGTTCTTGATCTTGTAACTGGCATGGTTAGGTCCAACAATGGTGTCAGCAGAGTAAATATGTGGACAAAGCTGGCACCGGGGTTTGTTGCAAGGGAAAGTTCCAGGGTTGGTATTAGTGTGATATGTCCTGTGGTTGTTGGTAAGAATCATCCTGAGGTTAGGTGGTTGTCTATAGGAGACTATGGGTCTGTCTCCCAGAGCCTCTCAGAGTGTAGAATCCTGTTCCAGTATAGGTTGTAGTTTATTGATAATGCATTGGACGGGTTTAAGTTGGGGGCTATAGGTGATGACAAGTGGTGTTCTATTGTTCGTTTTCCTGGGTCTATCTTGAAGTAGATGGTTTCTGGGTATTCGTCTGGCTCTTTCAATTTGTTTTTTTATTTCTCCGGGTGGGTAATTGAGGTTTAAAAATGCTTGGTAGAGATCCTGAAGTTTCTGGTCTCTGTCAGCGGGATTAGAGCAGATGCGATTGTATCTAAGGGCTTGGCTATAGGGGAACTGAGGCGCACACAGAGAATTACAGAACAGTGCAGGACAGCGGAAATCACATGCAACATAACAAAACAAATAGTGTAAATACAATCCCCTCTTCATCACACCTTGTCATGCTGGGGAGCCCAGAATGACTGCTGTTGTTCTTCTTTTGCTCAGAGAACTAAGGGACTTTGTCTCTTACTGTGCTTCAGAAGGATGACAGTTAAGGTCTCCCTCCTTTTATGTACCTGAAATTTATGCACATACAAGATGGTTCCCTAAAATTGAATTTCTATGTCAACTCCTTCTAGTTCGTGCATAAACCCACAAATGTAGCTTTACATTGGTGATTATTTTCATATCAAAGTTATTTTTTGGGGAAAAAATCTTCTTTTAAAGCTAGTATGTTACAAATTTACAGTGTCCCATGGGCTAAAAACAGCAGGCAGAAGAAGCCTATCTGCTTGACTCATGGAGTTGATGTACTACTACTATGAATCTGATTCCTCTGTTATGGAGTTTTCTGTTCTGCTCAGGACAGTCAGCTAGTACAGATCTCTGGGATATGGGTGACCTGAGGTCTGTCAGCAGATCGTCAGGTTCCCCTGTCTCTGGGCCACTAGGCTCTCGGCTCTGTGGTCAACCTTGGGACTGCTGGAACTGAGCTGCCCCGGGGCTCCACTTGGCCCCACTGCCCCAGGGTTCTCAGGGTTCCACAGCCAGCCCCAGGGCTGCTGGGGCTTTGTGGACAGCATCAGGGCTGCCAGGGCTTCACTGCTCTGAGCCAGGGCTCTCTGGTCCGGCAACATCTGTGATCCTGCTGGAGTACCGGACCATGCGGTTCAATGTGTAGTAAAGATTTTGACTCCTGCTGAAGGAGGAAGCTCTTTGGATCTTTCATAGGAAGAAAGCAGGATCCTCAAAGTCAGAGGGCTTCATTTTTTCTCAGATTCCAAGTGAGTAGTGTTCTCCAAGTAGAATATTCTAGAAGGAAGAGCAGTTCCACCTTCCAGTTAATGCTTGGCTGATTCTCTGCACTTTATGCTATTGTACCAGTCAATTAAATCATCCCAGGAAGGGTGGATTCATCTAGGGATCATGCAGATATGGAGTGCCTTCTGTTGCAGTGTAGCATGTATCAAACATGAGTGACAGAGGAGAGTCTCAGGCAAGCAGGTCATGCATTATTGAGACTATTTTTAGCTTTAACATGTTCTCACTCTCTTTCAGTCCTACCTCATTCTGTCAAAGGTGGACTTACATGTAGTTAGGGAAAAAGTGTGTCTGTGTGGGGTGGATTCAGAGTGGCTGCTTCTTGTACAGAGGGTAGAAGTGGCAGTTGACCCTGCTTTGGGGCTTACTCTAAAAAGGACTGCTCTGTGTAGCTTTATATTGAAGTGCAAAAAATCAGTGATTAGTTGAGGCAGATCTCCTTTCTTATGCTTGAATGCGAATGTTTGAATCCCTTTCCACATTTGAATATTTATATAAAATCATAACATTTTGAAAAAATCAAACGTTTAAAAAATAAAGAGGAGACACATTCTTTTGAAGCCAAAAAGTTGTTTGTTAGCATGTGCTGCAGTGTTAAAATATAGGTAAGGCACAAACTCAATCACATCACAAGATGTCAGAATGACTATATTTTCAGTTATGGCTATTTATTGTTGCTGCGACTGTGTGAGACCTGGTTGGAAATGGCATATGATCTCATGACTACCAGAAAATTAAGCTGCCTTGCTGCTGTGTTAAAAATCCAATAGTGAATACATGGGAACTTCTCCCACTATTTCAGTCTTCATGTATCTGGTGTCTTGCCTCAAGTCTTTTGATACAGGAACCTCTGCTGCCTTGGAAGAAATGTGTTATACACGTGATAACTTGTAGGAAGGAAAATACTCAGCGTTACATTTCAGCACTGTTTAAAGGCAGAATTATGATTTCAAAATAAAGTCACCAATCCACATGGCCATATGCTGTATTGGTTGTTTCACAGATTCAGTTGGATTAGTTTGACCTATCATTTCATGGTGGTCAAAAACTCCATGGCTTTAGGCATAAGCCAGATTCAGGAAGGGATAAAAAACATGCAGGTTTGTGCAAAAATTCACAGGCAAGGAATTTGACTGAGTATGTAAGACTAAATTGCAGCATTATAAGACTTAAGAAGTTTCATAGTTTTGTAGATCTGAGTTTGGGTGCCAACTCATCCAGTCTTCCTGCCTGGAGGTAAATCTAGCCGTCATCAGCTAAAGAGAAGGTGGCTGTTGTATTGGTCACACTATTACACTTAATCTAGTGAGTCAATGTATTGATTTCAATTGGATTTAGAAGACTTAGGGTGTGTCTAGACTACATGGGTTTGTCGACAAAAGTGGGCTTTTGTCAACAAAACTATACCTGCATCTACACTACTGTCGTGTTCTGTCGACAGGAAGTAGACAGAATGCGGCAGTTTTGTCGATGCCGGTAAACCTCATTTTACAAGGCACAATGCCTTTGTTGACAGAGTTCTGTCGACAAAAAGGGCAGTCTGGATGTGGGGGTTTCTTTTGTCGACAGAAAAAGACCTCCAAGGAAACCCCCTGCTGGATAGTCCTTCTTCAGGGAAAACCTCTTGTTCCTGTCTGTAGCTATGTTTTAAAGGCACAGATACCCTGGCAGGCATTCTGACAGGAAGCTGGCCACAGACCAACACAGTCAGCACACGGCTCTCCCAGCTTCACTTGCACGTGGCCATGTGTGCAGCTCCAGAGCCACGAGGCCCCCAAGGACGTTCGAGGGAGCCAGCCCAGGTTCCCTCAGGTGAGGAAAAAGAGAGCCCCAGCCTGGTCAGGGCCAGAGGTCCTGACACTGCTTGAACTGTGGGAGGAGGAGGAAGCAGTCCAGGCCCTGCACACCTGGCTCAGGAACGCCAACTTCTGTGGTCGCATGGCTCAGGGGCTAGCCGATAAAGGGCACCACCCCAGGACACTACAACAGGTCTGGGCCAAAGTTAAAGAGCTTTGGCAGGGCTACGTGAAGGCCCGAGAGCAGAGCTCAGCATCAGGTGCAGCCCCAGTGCACTGCGCCTATTATAACGAACTGGACCACATCCTGGGAGGCTGGGAACCTATGTCTGCACCGGTACTCGTGCAGACAGGGTTGCACACACCAGTATAGCAGGGCCGGCAGGAGGTCCCCAGGGAAGATGTGGAGGAGGAAGAGGAGCAGACGGAGGACACCCTGACCCTGACCCTGACCCTGCAGCCTGTCCCAGAGACCCAGGAAGCCTCGCAGGCATCCTCTGATGCTGGCGAAGGAACATCAGGTGAGTGCAGTCAGGGTCACAGACACAGAATGGGGGAGGTGGGAGCAGAGAGGATGCAGAGCAATGTGCACATCTTGGTCCTCCTGGACAGCTTGCATCTCTCTGTGCACGTGCAAGCAGGCAGGCAGGTGGTGGGTATATGGGTGGGGGCCATGGGAGACCCAAGGTGCTGCAGGCCCCTGTCCCACTGTGGCTGCACACTTACCTGGCCTGTACAGCCATGGTGGAGGGGGGGAGGATGTAGGGGGTGGAGGCGGACATTGCCCTAGCCACAACGGGGCCCCTCTGCAGCCGAGGCGGCTGGCAGGGCCAGACATGGCCTTGCAGTAACAACATTCCCATCCCTTGTAAGGACTTGTGTGTGAATTCCTAACACTGATCAATTCTCCCTCTTCTCCTCCACAGCCAGACCTACTGCTTCTGACTGCTGGGCAACACCAGTGCCACCATCCACCCGGTCTCACAGCACCTGCAGGCATTGGAGGGCCTGTGGAGGCATGTGGAGGCGATGGAGAAAATTGAGGGGACCATGGCCAAAATGCAGGAGACCATGGCTGAAAGAACCAGGGAGGAGGCTCGCTGGCATAATCGCCTGCTCGACGATTTCCTACCGTAGTGGAGGGCAATGTGTGCCACTGTCTCGGAGGCCCTGGCCGTGCCAGGTCCTCTTCCCCTGGGAACTCCTCCTGCCCATCCAGCTCCAGGCTCCTCTGACCCCCCTTCCTCTCCCTCAGCCCTGCCACTGCCCCCCCCCCCACTCCCCCCACTAGAGCAGAGCCATCTGCAGCCCCAACTCAAGCCTGAGGACGGCAGGGTCCACAGACAAGAGGTGGCAAAGCCTTGCAGCCCAGGCAATACTGTCATTACCCTTAAGCTGTCTGCCCTCCCTCCCTCCCTCCAGGTTGACATCCCCCCTCCTACCCCAGTTATAAACACAGGTTAATAGTTCCAAAAAAAGTTTATTTTTTAACAGTTGTTGAACAATTCTATTTTTTATAACAGTTCTAAATTCTAACGTTACTTGTTAATAAACATTATATTTTTCATATTTAACATGGTGTGTGTGTCGGAGGCTGATGCAGGGATGGATTGTGGGAGGGAAGGTTTTGGGACAGGGGGGCCCAGGCCCACAGGCCCCATTGGGGAGACCTTGGGGAGTCACTGGGCTCCAGCTGAGAAGCGTTCATGCAGAGCCTCCCGGATGCAGACCCCCACCTGATGGGCTTGGCGAATGGCAGCTGTCCGAGGCTGTGCAAACCGCCTCCCCTCCACTTCAGCCACTGGCTCCCAGCCTGAGAGGAAGACCTCCCCTTTGCTCTCCACCAGGTTGTGGAGGACGCAACATGCTATTACCACCTCTGGGATATTGTGTTCCCCCATGTCGAGGCAAGTGAGCAGGCACCTAAACCTCCCCTTCAGCCGGCCAAACGCGCATTCTACTTGTAAACATGCGCATGTCAGGTGCACGTTAAAGACTTCCCTGCTTGGGTTCAGATGCCCTGTGTATGGCTTCATGAGCCAGGGCATGAGGGGGTACGCCACATCGGCCACAATGCAGACTGGCATCTCCACATCCCCAACAGCAAAGGTCTGCTGGGGGAAGAAGGTTCCAGCCTGCAGCCTTTCATAAAGGTGCGAATTCCGGAAGATCCAAGCATCGTGTGCCCGGCCCGACCACCCCACACAAATCTCTGTAAATAGTCCATGGTGGTCAACCAGGGTTTGCAGCACAATGGAGAAGTACCCTTTTCGGTTAATATAACAGGCTGCTTGATGGGGCGGTGCACGGAAGGGAATATGAGTTCCATCTAGTGCTCCTCCGCAGTGTGAGAATCTCAGCCCAGCAAAACCAGCCATGATGGTGTCTATGTCTCTGAGGCGATCTGAACAATCCGGTTCAGTAGCTCCGAGTTGATGGCCTTCACCACCTGCAGAAATAGACACATACAAACACACTCAATAGGAAGTTAGAGGGGTTGCCCAAGTCCTTGGGAGGTACCGCCCTCCCTCCCCCCCAAGACCCCAGGAGTCCCCCCCCCCCCGGTGATTGCTCCCAGCAGTACGGTGGAGTGAGGCCAGGAGCCCTCCACCATCTCCCCTCCATTGCCCCCCCCTCCTGGTACAGTCCCCCTACACCTCATGGACTGCCCCCCCCACCCCCCCAAGGGACTTACCTCCATCAACACGGCGCCAACAGTAGATCTCCCCACACCAAACTGGTGTCCCACTGACCAGTAGCTGTCAGGAGCGGCCAGCTTCCAGAGGGCAATAGCGACCCTCTTCTCCAGCGGGATGGCAGGGCGCAGGTGGGTGTCCTGTCATTGCAGGGCAGTGGCAAGCTAGGTACAGAGCTCCAGGAAATTGGACTTCTGCATCCTGAAGTTTCGGAGCCAAGTCTGGTCATCCCACTGCTCCATTACGAGCCAGTTCCACCGTCTGTACTTGTCTCCAGCTTCCAAAATTGCCTCTCCTGGAAAAAGTTCGGAGGCAAGAACAGTGCTGCTGCATCCTGAAGTAGGGGCTCCAGCCTGGGTGCAGGATCCGGACCGGGCATTAACAGCATGAAAGTCTCATGCAGTTGCAGCAGTATTTGAAGCACTGTAGAGTGGGGCCAGCGACTGCCCAGGGGCAGCTCTCGCTCCATGGCAAACAAACGGATCAGAAAAACCTTCCAAAAAAACTCCCAAAAAAACCCAAACTGCTGTGCTGTCCCAGGAAGCAGGGCACTCACAGCAAGCACTGCAAAATCTTTACTGTCTCTCTAGGAGGTAAGTAAGGCAGCTGCAGCAGCAGAGCAACGGCTGGTCAGGGGGGGTCCCTTTTAGTACACGTCTCTGCAAAGGGCAGGCACCAGCACCAGGAAGTACATGCTGCCCCTGTGACCTGGCAGAAGCAGTTCCGGGTGCCTTCTTCTGTCGACAGAGCGTCCGGCAGTCTGGACGCTCTTTGTCGACAAAGCGAATGGCTTTGTCTATCTGCTTGATGCAGTCTAGGTGCTCTTTGTAGACAGAAGTTTTGTCGACAGAATCTGTCGACAAAAGCCTGTAGTCTAGATGTACCCTAAATGTTTTTACAAAGCTGTCCTTTACATCATACCATGTTAAGTGGAGGATTTTCTTTTAAGAAGCTTGGCACATCACGTAAAGTTTGGTTCCTACCCTCTTCTGTTCAACTGGCTTTTTTTATTATGTAAGAGCTGCTGCCAAAAGGATACAAAGCAAAACATTACCTGTTATAAAATAAACTAGAGCTGAAATGCCTTTATGGATGCCTTTTGGTAGAACAAAAGGAGAAATGACCTGGGGAAAGGTTCTCCACTATTAAAAGAAAAACAAAGATGTATTCTGGAACATTGCCTCTTTGAGTTTGCGTTGAGGGGAATCAAGAGTTAAGATATAAATAAAGCCCCAATAAACGTACTGAAGAAAGTGCAAAGGATGTGAGGCTAAAGTAAGTACAAATGACATCCATTTGTATCAATTTACTGTTTTTCTGATCTTCTTTAGATGCACATGAAAGGAAGAAATTAGAATAATTTGAGGTGAAGTCAGAAATTATATTGAAGGGCAATGTAAAAATATGAAATTGTTGAAGAATTAAATGTAACTTTCCCATGAGGGAAGACATAACTAAATTATACTAGCTTCACGGATGGCAAAGCATAGGTAATAAAGGAGCTGCACTGAAACAAATTAACATCAAAATGAATAAATGCCTATACCCTTTGGAATTGATGTAGTTGAAAAGGAATAGACATTTGTGGGCCAACAGAGTAGATTTTTAAGCTTGCCTAATGTGATTTAGTTTTTAGAAGATTAGAAAGAAAGGAGCAGGGTAATAATATTAATTAAAAAAGGGCAAGGGGGAAACATTTTTTTCTATCAGAAGTACATACTGTAGCAGAGCTGTTGTCTTGCTATAGTTAGTGTCAAGACCAGCTTTCTGTTTAAAAAATAACCCTAAGGGCTCTAAAATCTATATTGTTATTCAGATTCCCTTGAAATGTGGGGTGCCTCATGGGGAAGCAGGATTCTGTTAGTGACCCAAATTCAGGCTCTTTTGACCAAGGGGTTTCTGAGATACTGTTCCCTCCCTATATCTCTGCAAAACAGCTTTTCTTATAGTTGAAATTCTGGCAAATTTTTGTAACAGACGGATCAAACCAGGGCTCAGATCACCACACCAGGATCTCTAAAGCACAAAGATTATGCTGAATGGAGTACATTTTACTTCTGGTCATCACTGATTTTCACTTTTGGGTTAAACTCTTTTAATGTAGGTTGATATCATCTGCCTAATTTCTCGTGTTTAGGATGAGTCAAGCATCCTTTTCCAACATCCAAAAATTGTGCAATTCATGTATATTTTATTTGGATCATTAGAAGGCCAGCAGAATTGACTAACCTAAAATGTCAGATAGCTGGTCTTTTTGTGAAGAGCCTAAATATCCTTTCTGATTTTTTTCTATTATGAAAAACTGCAAATAGAGCCTGGTTCAAGGCACACTGAAGTTATGACTCTCTTTCCACTGACTATAATGAGCTTTTGATCAAGCTCATAGTGAATACCTAAATAACAGATCTGAATCTAAGCCTGTATATCCAAAATCTGGGATTAGATTTGAATCCCAATTTTTCACATTTTAATAAAACCAAAATCTGAGACCAAACACTCCTGAACCTGCAGATTCAAAATCCAAATCTGAACCTTTCCAGCCTTTGGGAGTCCAAATTTGGTGACAGAACATGGTCTACTTTAGATACAGGTTTCAGATGTAAATTTAGATGTAAATCCCAAATTGAGATCATCCCATCTCCACTAAACTATGTGTTTATGCATTTAGAGATGTTCTTGCTGCTGTTTATATGGTTCTTTAGTTTTGTTTTTGACACTTAAACATCTAATTTTTCATGTTTTTTTCTAAATGTCTTCTTCCCTGCCAATCATGCATCTTTTTAGTCCTGATATAGAATGCTAAGTCCTTTGTATTGAGAAAACCTGACTTTTCCATACTAAACATGGAACTTTGCAATTGGTCTTTATTGAATGTCATCTTGTTGATTTTCAGACCAATTCTCCAGTAGTCAAGGTCCTTTAGTATAGTGTTTCTCAACCAGTGGTATGAGTACCCTTAGGGGTACTCAAGAGAAGTCTGGGGGGTACGTCAACACAACTGAAATTTGGAGAAAACTGAATTTTTGTTTTAAGTTTTACAGCGCTTTATTTTTGTACTTTTTACACCCTAAAATTTCATCCCCCACCCTGCTACAATTAAGTTGTTTAAACAAATGTGTTGCAATAGTAGAAAAAAAATTGTGTGTCTGAAAACTGTAGGTACTGAGGGTAGTTATAATTTTTTTTAAAAAGGGGTACTTTATAAAAAAAGGTTGAGAAACACTGCTTTAGAATTCTAATCCTACTCTCCAAAGTGCTTGCAACCCTCCCTGCAAAACATATATAAGCATTCATAACACCTCTACCATATTCATAAGCATACTCTTCACTCCATTATCCATCTCATTAACAAAAATATTGAAGGTGTGATAGGCTCTGTAGACCTCACACAAAACCAGAGCAAGATATTAGCTCTCTAATATCCTGGGACAAACATGACTGCACTGCTTATAAAGCTAACTTGTACATTATTCTCACAGATCCTTGTGTACTTTAATTATGATTCAGATATTTACACAAAGCATTATGTCAAGTCACTGTAATGGACTTTGTTTCTGCTGTATTTTGAAGTTTATTAACAGATAGGGTTCATTAGCATCGTAACTCAGCATGATTGAACACTGAATAATGCATAAATGTTGCACATCAGTAGATCTATTGTACTTTAGTTTCGCTAGCAAGGGATATATTGATAAATTCTGGGGGTTTTTTTGTGCAAGTGCACACTTTGTGAAATTAGAGAGATTTTGGGGCATAGGAGGGGCAAGAACAAAAAAGAAATAAATACCGCATCTCAGCTACACACCTCAGGATCTGCATCCCTGAATTGGTCTTCTTCAATTCTGTGTGTCTTGAAAAAAATTCAAACTACTTTTTCTGCACATGAGCCTGGCCTGGCTGGGGTCAAAGCAAAAGAGTTGGAATATCCTTAGTGTTAGAAGAGAAGGGAGGTGGGATGCTCAGGTAGAACAAACAGCAAGTGGATAGGCCTGGAAAAGCTTGCCTTGTTTGTCACTTGAAGCAGGAAGCCAATCCTACAAGGGACTTTTTGCGTGCCCATGCTCCCTTTTTATTCAGCATAACTGAGCTCATTTGGATCTGCTGCTGCAAGATGCTGAGCAACTCCCAGCAATCCTAAGTGCCTTCAGCTCCCACTGTCATGGGTGAAAACGGAATGTGTCCAGTACTTCCCAGAGTTGCTGCAAACTGCCTAATGCCAGTAGAACAGGCCTAATTTGTTCTTATGGATGGGTATGAAGAACAGCAGAATGTCCCCTAATACATTTGAGAGTGAAGAGCAATAATATGTGTGATTTGTGAAAGATCAGAAACAGCCACTATATCCCTGGCTACTGAAATGAAAGCAGAATGTCTTAAACTGTACTTAATGGAGACTCATGGAGAGCATTTATGTAGTCAGTGTTCAATCACCTTAACAGATTTATAAGCTAATAAGGGTGCACATTTTGTTAATAAACTTCAACAGCCATCATCAACAAAGCTGATTAACGTGGCTTATCTTCAGATAGCATCTGTGTAAATTTGTGGGTCATAATTTAGGACCCCTAAGGGTTATAAGAATAATAATATATTTGCCAGCTTTGTCTAGAAAATGGCCTTTTTTCCAAAATGATTTCTTTCCATTTACATTCCATGGATTATTAAGGACTCTAACTACTTTTAGATTTAACTGGTTTAGAAATGTTCTTATGTTGCACCATTCTTATTTTATGGATTGCCCATTCAAACATACGGACAATATGAGGATATTTACATTAGTATAGACTAAAAGATTTCAAATGTGTGGAATCATCTACTATGATATAGTGGACAGGGACTAAACAAGACAATTTTTTTTGTGAAGACATGGAAGATGACTGTCTGCTGCCACCAAATGTTTTAATGAATAAGTTAAAAATCCAGGACAGTACTTCAGAGTGCATCCTCTTAAGGAAAATGTGTTGCAATAATGCTTCTTGAGGTAACACCACTTTTTGGTATTTAACACTTCGTAATAGTTTCAACAAATTATCTTTTGTCATTTAACTACATCACTCAATAAAGTGGTAAAGAATATAACTGGTTTTGCAAATCTGGTGTTAAAGTTATAAAACTGGCAATCCTAAGAAACACTGTACCTGAAAAACATCCATAGGTACAGCATATACAGCAAGGGCACGTATACACTACACGAAAGATTGATGCTGCCATGGTTGGTCTTCTGGGGTTCAATTTAGAAGGTGTAGTATAGATGTGTTAGACTGAACTCAGAGGATGCCCCCATCGGCACCAGTACTCCTACTTCTTGCGAGGAATAAGGGGAGCCAATGGGAGTGTTTGTTTCCATCGACCTCCACTGTGTGGATGGGGATTTAAGATAAGTCCCCACTTGTGGAACGGGGAACTATTTAATGTAATGGTATCAGAATCAACCCTTTGCATATCTTACTTCGACCTTTCCTTGTAATGTAGACCAGGCCTACCAGAGTATGTTTTCTCACATACTATGCTCTTGAGGTGCATCAAGCCTAGACTAGAGGCTTGTTTGATTATAACAGTTTTAGTGGCACTGAATTAAAGTATCTCTTTTATCATAATAGGAAGCATTTTATGCAAATATAATTCCTATTTTAATTAGAGGTAAACTGAACTTAAATTCTGTATCTAAACACTCTCAAGTTACAGAAAAGTTTGATTTTGAATCTCAGTCTGAATCCAAATTTTGAACCCCATTCTGCTGCACTTATTCACAGTTACTTTATGAATAGTCCCACTGAAATATATGAGACAACTCGTGGAGCGGGGAACTATTCAATGTAATGGTGTCAGAATCAACCCTTTGTGGATCAGATTAATCTTAAATCACAGTTCATGATACAGATCTCATGAATGCTTATAAGTTACCCTCAACATTTCAGGGAATGAAACCAGTCGACTGGGATCCTTATATTTACCCTAAAACCATTCACTAATTGCAGTTATGGAATAATCTGTTCTTGAAGGATTTCATCTTATTTATAAATGTGTGAGCTGAATGTATTATTTTCTCCCAGAGCTGAGATAATCCAGACTTGTGTGTCTCCCTTGGTAAGCAAAATTTCATGCAACTTTGCAGATTTACTTTCTTAAGAGTGACGCTTTTGGTGTGTGTCAAGGACTATGAATTTTTCATTACGTGTGTCCTGGGACATGTTAAAATCATTACAGGGTGGAAGACTTGGCTCCTATTCAGCAAAGCACTTAAACACACACATAACTTCCACTGAAGACAAGCACATGGTTAAGTGCTTTGCTGAACAGGGATGGGATTGCTCATATAATGTATATTAAGCACATGCTTATGTGCTTTGCTAAATCAAGGCTATGCAATGTACTGTCCTAATATGGAGAAAACTTCCACAAGAAGCAGCATACCTCCATCATTTGAAAGTAGTGGGGCCAGCACCATGACCCTGCTACCCATGAGCTAGTGAGTAACCCTGTTTCCCAAGATTCCAGATCATTACTGAATCATTCAGTACATTTACAGGAATGAGAGAAGGAATTGTGAGAAGCTGTATAAGCTAGAAATGTATTTAACCTCAATTTCATAAACATTTTTTTAAAAAATGATCTCTTCCTGCAATTATATATACTTGAATGGCTTCCAGACAACCTCCGTCTGGGATCCATATCTTCTTACAATTTCAATTACAATTTCAGCACTGATAGTTAAAGAATAGAGGGGAAACGGCTGTTTAATGTTCCTTATATTGCTACTCCTGCTACTTAGCCAAGGAACTAATAACTATCCTCTGGGGAAAATGGTTGGCAGCTGGTTCATAGGATGAATGAAAGGGCAATGATACAACCTTGAATCCTAGCTATCTTATTAATAAGGTTTTTTCATGCATATTTGTGGTCTACTATTCCTTATGTCAGACCTATGCTACCTTTGCAGAAGTTTTATTTATGGTACCAATTCCCATTCATTATTTATCTATGGTAACAAAAACAAATCACAAGGAAATAGAGGTACCATATGAAGTGATGAATGACTCAGGTAATCGTATTTATATTGTATATAGCACCCAATGTCTCTTCAGTACTTGCATCTAATTAATCTAAGCAATAAGATGTTGCCCCAAAAGGGCCAAAGTAAATGTGAAGTCACAAGCTGATCAGCCTGATAACTATAAGAGCACTCCACAATCATGAAGCAGTGAAGCTGAAAACTTTTCCATCCCATACGGTTTAAAAATGCAATTCAGAGACTTATAGCAACTTGGCATCAAAATATAGTATGTATAGGAAAAGTTAGATGTATGGAGATGACATCTTACTAATTACTACAGCTGACTCCGCTTCTATTTTTATTGCTATTGAAAGAGATTTCTTTCCAGCTGAGAATGAGAGATAAGAAAACAACCTAGCAAGACAGTTCAGTGGGCCCTGCTATATGCTGGCATAGTAGCTAAACTTTACTGGGAATAGATGAGAAAAGATTTGTGATTTTTAAACTGTGATGCTATCACTGATTCCTGAAAATGTGAAAGACAATTGGCCTGATTCTGATCTCATTTCTTCCATGGAAAACAGGGGCAACACCCTGAAGCTAGTAGAGTTTCACAGCAGCTTTATAGTAGACTATGAGATTAGAATCAGGTCCCAAGTATTTATGTCACTAAAATGTAGAATGTGAGTGGGAAGACCCAAAAACATTAAAGATTCTTGGACTGATCTCTAGTCCACATAGCAAAAGCGAGTATATACAATGGTGATAGTGTCAATTACAGAAGAGTCCAAACTGAAATCTCAGCTCTAAACATCTGAATTTTGAACCAGTGACAGGGTGCTAAGCAGGACTGCAGAATAAGTGCCCCCTCCCAGACCCATTCAGGTGAATAAAATGTAGCTAGCTGGAAAGAACGTGCTTTAATTGGAGAATGAGATCCAGTTGTCAGCCCAATTTGCCCAGGGCTATATGAGAGGCCGGGAGGAAGGACGTGAGGATGGTAGGATGGAGGAGAGCAAGGGAGTGTGGGCAGGGAGAAAGCCCTTCCTGCCTGAGTTCAGACACAAGAAATCCAGAGCTGTGTGTGGTGGGAACACAAACTTATAAAGAAAAGCACTAATGGTTACTGAACCCCAGTGTCTCCTAGGCTTAGGGAGGTTATGGACTTTCCATCGCTGGAGATATTTAAGAACCGGTTAGACAGACATCTATCAGTGATGGTCTAGACAGTACTGGGTCCTAACATGAGGGCAGGGGACTGGATTTGATGACCTCTCGAGGTCCCTTCCAGTTCTAGTGTTCTATGATTCTATGTCTACACAGCAGAGATATTTCAGGATATCAAGGTATCCCGAAATAGCTACCCCATGTCTTAGAAATGCGCCTGTAGTTTTGAAATATTTTTCAAAATAACAGGCTCACTATTTCACCATCCCTGTAAACCCCATTGCAAGAGGGTTAAGGGATGGCTTGAAATAGCGCATAATTTTGAAATCTGGCACTGTGTAGACAATGCCAAATTTCAAAATAGCCTATTTTGAAATAGATTAGAAATAAGATATGCAATTTGCATAATGCAAATTGCATATCTTATTTTGAGTTTAGGGTGCTGTGTAGACACAGCTCTAGTGACTTTGTGAGCCTAGAAGAGACAGAAGCCAGGAGGGCTAGCTGTGCTCAGTTACAGAGCCATATCCAAATACTGCAGCTGCTCTCACTCCTTAAGTAGGCTGCATCTGAGATGTGGAGTTGAAAGCCTCAGGTACTTCTACACAGAAAAGCCAAACCAAAGCAATCTGTAGCAGCAACTCTCAGCACCTGGCTAAACTGTCCCAGGTTGCCGCTTTGGGGCTAAGAGTAGCAGCTCAGATGTTCCTGCTCAGTCTCTATGACTCATTGGTCAGTTGACCCCGCCTCTGAGACTGGCTGCTACAGGTTATTTTTGTTTTGCCATTTAGGCATACCCTACAGACCTTGCTTCAGGGCCAGTGTCAATTCGTTTCTCTGGGCTGTGCACTTTGTTTCACAGAAACTGTTCCGTTGCCTCAAAAGCCAACTTCCTAAGACAAGGGAGCAGGGGCAGAAAGAGAGAGAGAGAGGAAAAAAAGCTAATACTTAAATATCTGATGGGATAGGCTAAGCTAAAAGCTACAAATAAAACCAAAACTGTTTGCTGCATTTTTTTAAAGTGAGTGGGAAAATGATTGTAGTTGAGCAGCAGCCTTTTCCTACAGCTGTATTGTGGAGACTTTAAATCTTTAGCAAACCAAATACTTGACACTGGCCTATTCTGCTTTTAGGAGTGGTGTCAGTTACTTCAAGACTGATTGAACCAAGGCTGAAGGTTGTTGATTCTTCCTGTACACTTGTGTGTTGAAAAAATATTTTACTCTAAATCATAACTTGGCAAATGTTTTTCCCCTTAAGCATACTGAATTCAAGGAACTGGTACCTTTTCATGTTGCTGCTTTGGGAGGTGAACATACCAGGCCATTTGCTTGCTGTTTTTTTCTGTAACAGACTAACTCGGCTACCTCCTGAAACAGCTGTCAGAGTTCATGTTGCAGAATTGGGTGACAGAAATGTCCCTCACAGAGACAGTGGATGCGGAGATGCTGAAGAGTGGCTATCATGAACATTGTTGTCTTTGCACATATGGTAAACTTGTTATGCTGAAGATGGAGAAATCCCAGTCTGCATCTAACATCCCCATTGGGCTTTATGCAGCCTAAGGACATAGTATACCTAAATGACAAGTAACAGAGATGTAGCCGTGTAGTCTGGTCTTGCCGAAACAAAAGACAGGACTATGCAGCACTTTAAAGACTAACAAGATGGTTTATTAAGTGATGAGCTTTTGTGGGGGGTCTGGCCCATGAAAGCTCATCACCTAATAAACCATCTTGTTAGTCTTTAAAGTACTGCATAGTCCTGTCTTTTGTTTCTAAATGACAAGTCACAGTCTCCTTCTCAAAATGTCAAGCTGTATACACCTGTTTGCTGTGAATAAGGTGGCAGCTATTTAAAAAAGAATCTCAAGCAAGTCAAATAAGGTTGGCAAAAAAAAAAAAAGTGATAAAATGATGGATGTGTTTTAAAAGCTAAAGAATGAAGAAAATTTGCTTGCATGCCTACCTGAATAGTTACCATCTGGAAAAAAAAGAAAAGATTAAAGGAGCCATTGTTTTGTGTTCCATCCAGTGACCTCTAAGTTATTTAGGCATTGGGACCTTTCAATGAAAAATCTGCTATTCAGTCCTGCCTGAAGGGTTGTGGGGAGAATTGGGATGCATTTTGCCAGAAGGGAGACCTCTTCTACAGCTCCCCATTTGTGCTGGCAGAGAGCTGTCTATGATACTTCCATTCTTCTTTACTCCAGCCTTCTCTTCCCTGATGTTTGTTACTCCCATTCATGATGTCATGTCTAAAATATGGATTTTAAACCCTTTACCATCTCTTGAGAAACACCCATCCCACTTGCAGGTGCTATATTAGTAGATAATGAAGTGTCCACAAGGATGTAAACAAAAAGCAGCCCTGCTGATTTCTTTTCTCTTCATTAGCAACACAGTGGAGAAAGTCAATATTTGATAAAGAGTAAGGACAAACTTGGTGAAGAGGAAAATTATATTCCAAACTTTTGAGAAAATTACAAGCAATGAATGTAAATATCTTTTTGAAAAGACTAAAAATAGCAGGTTGTCTCTCCAGCTGGTCCTTTTTTGACCACAGAACTTCAGAAGAGAAGTTATGGAAAATGTGTACTAAGGCTGAGAAGAATGATCCTATGAGAACAAAATTACAATGAAACTTCGAAATATTTCTATAAATTATAATAATATAAAAACATGAATAAATGAATTTAATGTCAGCAGGAGGTATGATACCTGGATTGGAATGCCAGGATATATATCAGGCAGAGGGAAAATTTGAACCTAGGCCTTCTATTTTCTGGGTGAATTTTCTAATCATTGGGGAAAAAAATTCTAAAGGGGGTCTGCAACCAGTACCTCCCCTCTTCTGTCTGTGTTTGGTGAAGGGATTGATTGGATAGAAAAGGTCTAAGGTGGTTTCTGAGCATATCTATTAGATTGGGTCCTGCAGGTGAGATAGAGAAGGGAATATTTACAATGTGAATCCCACCAGGGATTAGATGCGAGTTTCGTGCTGAGCTCCTGGTGGTGTCAGGACTGAGAGAGATGTGCCTGTGCCCAGTGGCAGAAATGTAGGCTCCTCAAGGACTTTATTAGTGGAAGCTTGGGTACCTTAGGAATTGGGATGTCTATAGGCAACAGCTAAGGGGTGATGGCGGTGGTGGGGGGGCAGTCTGAGAATGAAAGTTTTGGATGTAAGTGTCTAAAGTACCTTCCGTCTTGTGAATCCCATTCTCAGTTCCTTCATAAATAAATCTATTGCATTCCTCTTTCCTAGCTCACTCTCATCCACTATGTTGTTAAACTCAAAGCACAAAGCTGATGTCAGAATATTCAAACGGTGAATATGAAAAAAAAGCCCCAACCCAGTAAATTAGTTCAGAACTAAATAGAGGCTCAGCTGGGTACATGCCTGGAGACTTGTGAGAGAACATAATCACCTTCTATCAGTTTACAGCCTCCATAGAAATGAAACCTAATTTAAAATTAAAATGCTTCTTTTGCTCCTATGCAACATTTTTCTTAATTATTGATTTCTGCTACAATGAGTATGGGAGCTAAATTGGTTTTCTATGAATACTGAAGTTCAGTTTTCTTCTATCCTTGAAGTGGTATAAGAATCTGATGTGATTAACAAACAGGTCAAGGACAAGAGGGAAAAAAACAAATGTTAAAAGTTTAACTATAAGTAACATTATAATGCAGGAGTTCCAGCACAGAGGTTTCATTATTTGAAAATGAATATAACAATTAATATATCTCAATGTGATCAAGGGCTACTGTACAGAAAATCCTTTCCTTGAAGTTTTATGGTTACTAAAAACTGTTTTCCAAATTGAACCATCTTTCCTACGATTATTTTTATATCGTACCTACTAGAGTATTGCCGATGCTACTTTTTACTTTTTGATATATGTGTAATTGCAAATGGCAAACTATTGCATTATACAACTGAAAATGCGAGAGCATTCATGAGAATTTGCAATTTTGCTGATTAATAAACAAGGCATTAATTGAAAACAAGGAATTTCTGGATGAGTAAATCAAAAACAAACTTCAAGAATCAGAAAAACCCTTTTGTTTGTCTTACGATATGCATGTAATAAAAATTCTTGAATACTGTGCATTAGTGACCTGAGTAGATGCCCAGATTGGGCTTTTCAAGAACACTTGTGGAATTTAGGAGCATATAATACTTTGACAGTTAATGAGATTTGTGCTCCTAACTCACTTAGATGCTTCTGAAAATCTCACCCTATTTGATGGAGAATTGTGAATCTGAGTTACTTATTTTTTTTAATTTAAAAATGTGTACTTAGCTATGCTTGCAAACAACATTTCAGCAACAAATTGATATTTAGATAACTGTATGCCCAATTCTCATGTCAAAATGCCTGATTTCTTCATGTAGTTTTGGTTACTGCTTGCACAAATGAAAGCATAAGAATGTGCATGAATTTTTACATTCAGACCTTGGGTTTTACTTTTGAAAATCTTGCCCTTAACATTGACACCATATCTAAATGTTCACTGAAGGTATGTCTACACAGCTGTTATTTCGAAATAACTTTACTAGCATCTACACAGCCAAACCGCTATTTTGAAATTAATTCGAAATAGCAGAGCACTTATTTCGAATTTGGTAAACCTCATTCCACAAGGAATAACACCAAATTTGAAATAGCTATTTCGAAATAAGTGCTGTGTAGACACATATCAAAATAGGAGGCCTCCAGCCTTCCCAGGGTGCCCTGGTGGCCACTCCAGCCTCAACCAAGTACACTCCTCTCCCTCCCCAGAGCCCTTAAAGGGGTTGACTCTGGCCACAGTGCCTGTGCCAGCTCCAAGTCTGCCAGCCCAGAGCCAGCAGTCATTGCCCCTGACCCAGTGGCCCCAAAACATGAGCCAGCAAGCCACTGGCAGCCCTCCACCGCTCCCCAGGAGCAGTCTGCCAGCTCCCAGGAGCCTTCCAGGGCCCAGAGAAGGAGGGCGCCTTCCTGGTCCAGGGTGGAGATCATGGACCTTATTCAGGTTTGGGGGGGATGCCCTCGACGTCCATGATCTCCACACTAGACGGAGGAACGCGGCTGTCTATGGCAGGATAGCTGCCAGCCTGGCCACCAAAGGCCACATGCGAACCCAGGAGCAGGTTTGCATGACAATCAAGTTGGTCCGGTGAGACCCCTAACCCTGATCCCTGAGCTTCCCCTCCCTCTTCTTCCTCTTGCTTTCCCCTTCCAGCTCCCTCCTCCCAGGTTTTCCCTCCCCTCTCCTGCCCTCTCTTTTCCCCTCTCCTGCCTCATTTCCCCAGTCTCACCAGAGTTTCATCCCCCCCCACCCAGTTTTGTTAAATAAAGAGAGTTTATGTTCATGAAAATATGTGTATTTTATTTGACATCAGGAAGGGGGGTTAGGGAGGGGTAAGTGGAAGGACATGAGGGAGGAATGAGGCACAAGCTCCCAGTGGGGCAGACCAGGGAGGCTCTTAGTGCTCCTCAGGGTGGAAACTCTCCCGCAGGGCCTCCTGGATACTGACAGCCCCCCGATGGACCTCCCGAATGGCAGCCTGCAGAAAGTGCAGCCAGGCTTGCAGCAACGTGTCCACGAGAAGCACCAGACTGCCCAGGGGCTTCTCTGGCTCCATGTTGCAGAGTGCCGTGGTGTCCCGAGTGAGGGCAACCAGAGCACGCAGAGACAAAATGCTTTGCTGTCCCTCACTGAGGTACGCAAGCAAGCAAGCAGGGAAACCTGAGAACTGGCTGTCCGGGGGGGTCCCTTTAAGCAGAGGCCTCAGATAGCCTCAGGCAGCGGCCACACAAAGTAACTCCTGACCTGATGTCCTGCCGGACTTGGTTCTGGCTGACCTTAAATGCAATTCAGCGTCCACTCAGTGTGGACGTGCTATTTCAAAATAGCAAAACGCTATTTCAAAATGCATTTTGTGTGTAGACGCATTATTTCAAAATAACCTATTTTGAATTAACTATTTTGAAATAAGATATTTTGAAATAACACTATAGTGTAGACATACCCTGAGATTAGCAGCATTGACTTCAATGGACACAAGATCAGACCCACAGAGCAAAGAGAACCTTTTTTTAAGGTTACCTGTCAAAAACCTGAATACGGTATACTTCATTACGTCTCAGACTTAAGAGGAGAATAGACTAAGTTGATTGTTTTAGCTTTTAAACATATGGGTCTGGAAGTCCTAGCATTTCATACCCAAGATTTTGATTGCTTAGCAAAACCATTCAGATACAATGATTTTATCTATCATTACAAAATTATAAATTGAGTAAAAAACAAAGCAGGGAAATTTAAAAGGAGACCCACTTTTAAGACCTTATCCTTTAAGAGAAATGCTCTTGTAATTAAATGGAAATGTAGGCAAATACATTCTCGTTAATGGATATTTGGATAGTTGTCTGTTACGTTAGCTTTCTGTATAAAGTTTGCATTCTAAACACTAAACCATAGTTTACAAACTCCATATTGTAAAATTTTTTTGCAAAAGCAGAATATATATTCTATCTCGTGAGGGATTATTAATAGTGTAAACACAAAATGTATCATGTAAATATAGTCAAAACGTCTGCATAGTTTTCTTCTGACCTTACTGCCTTGCGGTATGCATTGCTTAGGGACTAATCCTGATCTTGAAGTTGGTGCCAAAAGTGCCTTTGACTTCAAGGCGTGAAGGAGAAGCAGGCAATTTGAGAAGTGAACTTAGTTAAATCAGTCTTTGCTGAAATCCACATTAAATGTGGAATTACTCTCTGCAAAAGTCATAAAAGTAACAATTCAGAGGTATTAAGTTACACCAGTTACATTTGCAATAGAAGCCAAATGTTTTTACATGTAAAATTGCAGTTTACAACTTCAGATGAAATGAACCTACAAAATCAACGTATTACATATGGAATATTTTCATGGCACCATTTTACCTAAAGTATACTCATCTGATTTTTCCCCTTGTAGCACTGTAAGTACATTATAAAATACTTCATAGAGAAATATGTCAACATCCTATAAAAATTTAATCAAATGCTAGGAGGAACGTTTTGAAACAATTACTATATACAGTAATTACTGCCTTCATCCTAGTGAATTATTGTATCAGGTGATATTGTTAATGTACTGTTACTGTTGGAATGAATATATAATTTTGCTGTGCCTCATTGGTTTGTCACTATGATATGCTCATCATTTTAATGAGTCTTGCCCTTGATACATCTCAGCACAATACATTAAAAACAGAGGTTAATCCCAGTTCTGAACTTCAGTGCTTCATTCAAGAGCATATATTATTTATTTTATGTAAGTAAATTTTTGAAATCTGAAGATTCCTGGCTCATGTTAAAGTAGATTTTTAAAGAGGCTGCTGTTAATTACTTATTACCCATGTCCTACTGGGCATGTGAGTGATAAGCAGTTGTCAGGGCAGCTCTTATTAGTGATAATAGGCAGAACTTTCCACATTAATACTTCAACAGTTCATTGTCGTAAGCATCAGCTAATTCATGCTTTGAAATCACAGAATAATTTAGCATCTATTGCTTCTAGTTGTGCCTATCTGAGTCAAATTTTTGTCTTTTTTTAATCAAATGCAAAATTGTAATTAAATGTCACTTCCACATGGGTGACCTTGACGTGGGTACACCATTGGCAGGTTTGCTATTTTCACATGTATATCGTCTCAGAGCGTTCTCTCTGCAGTTACAGGACAGTCCCAAAGGGGCAGCGGGGTTGTCAGTTTACACTATAACATTTCTCTCTGACACCTCAAATGATGGAAGTTGGAAGTACATTGAACTAGATCCTCAGGTGGTTTAAACTGGCATCGCTCCGTTAGAGCCAGTGGAGTTATGCTGATTTACAATAGCCGAGGAACTGGCTCATAGTTGATTTGCATTCATTATCACTTGTATCCTTGTATTTAAGGCAATAGTGAGAGTTATGCTTGTAACAAAGCTGAGTCATCTCTTTTACAAAGTCACTATAGGAGCAAGAGCTTCACAGAAGCCTTGCTAATGAAACAAGGGCCAGCCCTGCCAGTCTTCTGTGTGTGGAAGCAAACTCCTCTGGGACCAAAAGGACTCCAGTAATTTTTCAGATCGGAGAGAAGTGAAGACGTAGCTCCCTCAGCTTTCTGCAGCAGGGGAGGAGGAAGTGGTTCACACAGAATGGGAGGCTCCATTTCTTGGTGGTCCAACATCCTCCCCATCACCAGTGTGTGTGTGTGTGTGTGGGGGGGAGATTAGTCTGATTGCTCCCTCCTTCCAAAAGGAACTGTTAGTTTGTGGGCTTCCTCCTTGGGATACCTCACTCTGATGCTGGGAGGGGAAAGGATTGAGAAGAGCAGAGAAGCAGAAAGGACCTTTAAGGTAGCACCAATGTAATCCTGCTGAAAAGTAGGGCAGGGGGAGGGGCCTATATTAACTGTGTTGTAGGTGGGCTGAATTAACTGTGTTAATTAGGCTCTCTTTCCCCTAAATCTCTCCTCCCCACAGAAGCTGAGGCAGAACCCTCAGTGCAAAACCCCAGGCTCTGAGCAAGCTGGACAGGGAGCCCTCTTAAATCTTTTTTGCCCCTGGTCTGTAACTGATTGCAAAATTGGTTTAATTAGTTCACCCAGTGAGAAAAGAGCCTTAAAACTGATATTCTGTGTAAAAAATCCTAGCTTGTCAAATATAGTGTAACATGCCAGCAAACTATTACACATTTCAATGGCTTTTGCAGCGCATAGGTAGGGCCAGATTAAGGCATGGCAGCTGCCCAGGGCGCCAACCTATGGGGGGCGCCTGATGGCAGCTGTAAGGGATGTGCAGCATCCCTTATAGCTGCCATCAGGCACCACGCGCCCGGCTCCCAGATCGCAGGCTGCAGCAGCTCCCAGTGGCCACCCTGCAGCGGCCACCCGGGGTGGGGGTCACGTTAACCCCCACAGCGCTGGCCAGCAGCGCCCTTCCCCCCCGCGGCCATGGGGCCCTGCATGGCCAGGCTCGACCCACCCAGGGCAGCCCTGGGCTGTGCGCCAGCGGCAGTAGCTGGTCTGGGCCACGCCAGGCATGTGTGTCCTGCCACCACCAGCTCTGCACGCCCTCCCCATGTGCCGGGTGGGGGCGGGGCCACGCATGCGCCCTCTCCCACATGCCAGCGCAGGGGCGGGGCTATGCATGCGCTCTCGCCCACGTGCTGGCGCGGGGGCGGGGCCGTGCATGCGTCCTCCCCCAACCCGGGGCGCAATTAACCTGTCTGCCTGCGGCGCCGGAATGGCTCGGTCTGGCCCTGCACATAGGTAACTTTGAAAGTTGCCAGATGCTAGGCATCTCTTCCAGAGGAGATCAGAGCCTCCTGAGGTGAGCATGGATCTGGCAGCACATATACACAGTGTCCTTGTTTCACAAATGGTTCTGTGCAAGCAATGAAGTAACTTATACACAGGTAAAATAGCACAGGTTGAACCTCTCTAGTCCAGCTCTTTCTGGCCTGGCAACATCCATGGTCCGACATGATTTTAGTTAGTTGGATGTCCACTTATCATGAGTGTGGCCAAGTTTCCCATGGTCACATCAAGTTTTTTAACAGCCACCAGTCCAGGCTCTCAGTGTTCTGTTCTGTGGATTAGCTCTAATTTATCCCCAAATGGCTTCTAAGAGCCTAGTAAGCAGTGGAACTGTTGGTAATGCTGTTAGACAATATTGACCTTCTGTGGTTTGGGAAATTCTCTTGTTTGGCACCAGTCAGGTCCCGAAGGTATACCTCTGGTATCCCAGAAAAACCCCATAGTGTAGATATAGCCTAAATCTGCTTTGTAAGTAGTCTGTTGTACCATTTTTTTCAGCAAATAACTTGAAATCTCACTTTAGCTAAGATTTTACTGTAAACATTTTACTGTTTTATGAATATTGCAGACTTAGTCAAACTAACATTCACCTTTGGTGTCTCAGCAGCTGTAAAATATCCAGGTTGATAGCCTTCACTCTCTCTCATTTCCACTATGCGGAAGGAGTTGATCAGGTATATCTCATGTTTGCTTTTGCCGAATGTTCACCTCACTGATTCTTCAGCCCTTTCCCAAGCTCATCTTAAAATCATGCTTTTTCCTCTTAATTTCTCTTTCCCTCTGCATTGGTCTTACAGGGTCAAAATTTTACCTGGGTCACTGTAGTACAACTTACCTTAGCATGTGCTTATTATGTAAGTCATATGAATGGGGTCTTTTCTTCACTCTTTATCCAAAGGATTAGGATACTCAGATCTTTTACAAGCCCAGGTCTCTGCTAGCTATTCTTTACCCTACATAACAGTCTCTATATTGGCCTGCCACTGGGATAACTTCATGGTGAATCAGCCCATCCATTAGATAACTTTCAGGCTAATAAGCTTCAGGATGTTGCTGAGTTAGTCTGTAACAGGAAAAACTTAAAAAACAACAAATAGTCTGGTAGCACTTTATAAACTAACAAAACATGTAGATGGTATCATGAGCTTTTGTGGGCACAGTCCACTTCTTCAGATGACTGGAGTGTTGGATGTCCAGAATGAAAAATAAATGGGATAAGGGGGAGGGGAGAGAAAAAGAGGCAGTAGGTAGATAAGTTTCAAAGGGAAAGCCGAGCCAGTCTGTAACAGGAAAAACGGAAAAACAACAGATAGTCTATTAGCACCTTAAAGACTAGATAGTTAAAAGAGGCTGAAAAGAACCATGGCTGTGTCTACACTGGCGCGATTTCATGCAAAAGTGGCCACTCTTGCGCAAAAACTTGCTGCCTGTCTACACTGGCTGCGTGTTCTTGAGCAAGTAAACTGACGTTCTGATGTATAAAATCAGGGCTTCTTGCGCGAGAACTCTGACGCTCCCACTCCGGAAGAAGCCCTTTTGTGCAAGAGCTCTTCCAGAAGAGGCCAGTGTAGACAGGCAACATGAATTTCTTGCGCAAGAAAGCCCTATGGTTAAAATGGCCATCAGAGCTTTCTTGCGCAAGAGAGCATCTACACTGGCATGGATGCTCTTGCGCAAAAGCACATTGTGACGGTCCACCCCCGGCCCGCACTCGGGGGGGAGCCGCGGCCCCGAACCCCCTGGAAAACCCAGAAGACACGCCCCCATGGAGTCCCCGTGGGGATGCGACATTCCCTGCAACTAGTGCAGGGCAGGAGCAGGCGACGCTTTCCAGCCGCGCCGGCAAGCCCGAGCACGCCGGGGGTGGGGGAAGCCGGAACGCAGCCCTGCCTCCTACTCTGCAACGTAGGAGAGCCGGCAACGCCGGGGGCGGGGCAGACGCCGGGGATGCAAGCCCCAGCGGGCTATTTAAATCTAGGGGGCCAGAGTGAGGAGGAAGACGCCAGGAGGGTGATTCCTCCCGCCCTGGCTGAGGAGACAAGCCCAGACGCCGGGGGAGGACACGGACAGGCCACCGCTGGGGAGGTAAGGGCCGAGAGGCCGCGATCCCACCAGACCGGTTTGGGGGAGGCTAGGAAGCAGTCCGGGGCAGGGCTGTACTGGCGCCCGTGGGCTGACGCGTTACAGGGTGGGACCCCTTCAGCCGGGTGAGGGCTATTGACCCAAACCCTTAGGGCCCTGGGCTGGGACCCGGTGGAGAGGGAGGGCCCGGGTCCCCCTAGCCACCCATTCACCCCCCTCACTTCCTTGGTTCCGCCAAGCGCCACGCACCGGAGCCTTAGCGTACGTGGGCTTGCTGGGCCGTAACCCCGCCGAAGGTGGGTTACGTGCTCGCGCCCGAACTGGAAGCCGTCACAGACAGAATAGCTTAAAGGCAGCGGGCTCGCTGGGCCGTAACCCCGGCGAGGGTGGGTTATGTGCTCGCACCCAAACTAGAAGCATCTCTTGCGCAAAAGCACATGCCAGTGTAGACGCTCTCTTGCACAACTACTTTAACGCAAGAGCTCTTGTGCTAAGGAGTTTTTGCTCAAGATCACACCAGTGTAGACGTAGCCCCTGAGTTTGTACTTGGAGAGGAAGAGTACTAACAACAGATTCTATACAGACATCAAGAACCATTGGCACCTTCGTTGTTTGGTTGATAACGTCCCAACCATCCAATATTGCAATTTAAACCATCTGCATGAGAATTAAACTTGTGAATGAAGTGGAGTTCCAATCCTTCTCTGTGTATTTGGCTTGTGGAATTGGTCTGTAACAAAACAGCAACTTCGAGATCCTTTAATGAGTGTCCAGGGAGGTAAAAGTGTTCCCCAACAGGTTTTTGTATGTTGCCTTTCCGGATATCTGATTTGTGTCCATTAATTTTTTCCTGTAGGGACTGTCCAGTTTGTCCAATATATATTGCACTGGAGCATTGCTAGCATTTGATGGCATAGATCACATTACTGGATGTGCAATTAAATGAGCCTCTGATTTGGTGACTGACTGTGGTTGGGTCCAGTGATGAATTCGCCTGTATAAATATGTGGTCAGAGTTGGCATTGGGGCTGATTGTGGGGCTGGGTTCCTGGATGATTATGATGTAGCTGTGTAGCATGGTTACTGGAAAAAATTTATTTCAGGTTGAAGGTTTGTCTGTAAGTGAGAATAGGCCTTTCCCCCAAGGACTCTGAGAGTGAGGGTCATTTTCCAAGATAGGTTGTAGATTGTGGATAATGCGTTGGAGGGGTTTAAGTTGTGGACTGTAGGTGATGACAAGTGGAATTCTGTTGTTTTCTCTTTTGGGTCTGTCTTGAAGTAGTTCATGCCTCTTTTTCTCCCCTCCAATTTTTTCCCCCTTTTCCTCCTTCCCCCACTTATTCTTGGTTCTGGATATCCAACACTCTGGATTCATCTGAAGAAGTGGGCTGTGCCAACGAAAGTTCATGATACCATCTACATGTTTTGTTAGTTTGTAAAGTGCCAGCAGACTATTTGTTGTTTTTTAATTTTTTTCAAGTTTATGACTGACTAGTCACTGTACCATGAACCTCCTTGTTCTATTTCTCTTTCTGGATGTGAATAAGTCTGGATATTGGTTTATGTTCTTACTTCACATTATTACATAATTGTACAGGCACATCTTTTTAACCAGTCCAAATTATCTTTGTTATATTGTATGTTGCCATTTGTAATGACAAGTTTTGGTCTTGTCTACCTTGTTGGAAAATCTTATATTGGCTCTCTACTCCAGGTTAAATACCTTTCATCTCTTTGTTACCTTTGTTATTCATGTTAGCTGTGTTAAAATAGAGAATAAATAAAAAAATAGGAGATTAAGTGGCATTATTCATTCTATATCCTCACTTCTTTAAATGCCTGGTAAATCCTTGTGTTCTTTTCTGTCAAAGTAACTTTCACTGTTTCCAGAATATTTTTTTTTCTTTCTTTATATGACTGTACTCTTCAGTCTATAATTGTTGCTGTGGAGGCAATAATTAAAGATCTTCTATTCCATATGCATTTTGTGTTTTACAGGTCCTAATAGCCTAATGCTTTTTCACATGCTTTTCTTTCAATTAATGCTTGTTGAATTCATTGACTATTTTCTTGTTTTGACCATCTAGTCTGTCCAACTGCATGGTCTACGCACTAATGATTCATCATTTCTAATAAATTTATTTTTCCCCGCTAGTCCACAGCATTAGAGGGATATTATATTACAATGTTTGCAATTTAGGTAAAACAAGGTCTGTGCTTTATTCATAATATTTTTATGCATCAATATACCAACAATTTTATAGTCAACACCAAGGCAAAAGTTATATATTTTGTTGTGCTGTGGTCATTAACTATCTGTCTCCTGGACATAGGCAGCAGAGCTAGGCCTTCTAAATAGACTAAGGGTATGTCTACACAGCAGTGCTATTTCGGGATAACGTCCATTATCCCAAAATAGCAGTCTTAACAGCACGCCTGTTATTTTGAAATACATTTGAAATAATGGGCTTCATATTACAGCTTCCTGTAAACCTTGTTGCACGAGGAATAAGGAAGACACTGGAATAACTATTTATTTAAAAATTAGCACTGTGTAGACAGCATCAAATTTCGAAATAAGCTATTTCAAAATAAGCTATGTAGTTTGCATAGCTCGAATTGCGTAGCTTATTTCGAGGTACATGCTAATGTTTAGATGTACCCTAAGGGAGCTCAGTTTTTGAGGGAGATGGTAGAGAAGACAGATCTCTCTTGCTCAGTCAGAGAGAGAAGCAAGCCTTGAGGAAGGATTTAACAAACAGGAATCAGCAGAGGAAGAGTGCAATAAGAGCCAGTTGGGCTCCTGGAGGGGATAAGGTAACAACAAGAGAATTACAGTAATGTCTGAGAGAGATGAAAGAGGTATTACTTTGGAGAGGTTTGACTTTTATTTGGATTTGCTTGTGCAAAAGAGGTTTAGACTTTCACATGGTTTGGCTAGAGGGTCAAGTCATACAACAGCCAATGCAGGAGTGCTATAAAGATGCAGGCCAAGAAAGGCCATTGCAGCTTCAAGAAAGAGCCTGGTACAGGACTGCAGTTGCCAGGGACAAGAACCCTGTGCAGCCAGAGATGACGAGGTGGGTGCTGAGGCAATGAGGCTGCCCTACTACACCTGTTAGTTGTCCATATGTTGTTTCCCTTAATTTTGTGTCTAATGATGGAGGAAGTATTATAAACAGCTCTCCTCCTACTTCAGTGTTCTTGAGCCCAGTGTCTCTTAATCTTTTTGATACCACAGAGCAGCTTCCTGCCTTCCTAAACTAGCACAGAAGAAAGAAGGATCAGATTCTATTCTCATGGAAGTCAGTGGCAAAAACTTCTGTATAGGAAAAGCAGGTCTATTGTCTCTCTGCATATATATCTTGTAGTTATTCCAGAGAGAAGAGTCTCTCTGGCTGGTAGAAGGAAAGTGGAAAATTATGAAGGAAATAGACACTGGATTGGAAAATAGGAAAACAAAAAAGAAAAAAATGTCAAGGCGAAAGAAGGGCCAAAAATACTAGCTTTGAAACAATTTTTTTCTGCAACCATTTTTTATTTGAAGTTTTTCTCTCTTCTACTTAGAATGACTAAATGAAATGAACTCGGTGTTACTGTAGTTTTTGCTATTCAGTTCCCAAGCCCAATGTGGTTTGCCTGCACAGACACTGAATTAAGGAACTCGGGCTTCGGACCAACATTTTACTGTAATGCTGTATCAGTTGTTAAGTAAGTACCAAAATAATTGTTTTTAATGGTTAATTGGTATATATTTTGCATTTAGTAATTCAAAATTGAGGATTTAATTCAGCTCTTGTTGAAGTCAAAAGTCTAGACTTTATTCATTTCAGTTAGCGCAAACCCTAAAGGCTAGATTTTGCTCACTGTATGTGCATACACTCCTCCTCCCCACCCCATGACTGCAATGGAAAGTTGTCTATTTGTATCTGAGGGCAGAATTTGGCCTATATGTGGTATTTCAATGTATCAAAGTGCTCTTAATGTATTACCATGCATGGAATAAAGTATGGCCACAGGCATATTTAAGAGGCTAGAGAAAGCCACATGTTCACTACAGCTTTCCACTGAAAGCATAGTTATTCCCTCACCCCTTTTGGGTTGTTTTGACTCTTTCCATGCTAAATCAGCTCTTTCGTCCAAAGAGCCAATTTCCATGAGGCAAAAGAAATGCAGATGTTCCCAATTCCCTAACACCAAATGCTGATGGAAAAACACCACTACCTTATTAATATTTGAAATTCTTTCCTAGAGAATGTTGTTTCTTTGCAAAGTAGATGATCTGTTTCAGTCTGAAGTAAGTTCAGCTTATCAGCTTCATTAAAAATTACTATTGTGGTCATGGACACAAATCTTTTCAAAGGGGTACATAGGAATGACTAACGGTGTGTTTCTGTAATGTGGAGATTCCAGTGCTGCTTTTAAAAGAGCTTGTCTACAGTTAAAATGCTGCAGCAGCACAGCAAAGATGCTACTTACACTGATGGGATGGGTTTTCCTGTCAGTATAGACAATCCACTTCCCATTAGCTGTCTGGGGCTTAAATTGGTTTAACTTTGTTGCTCATGGGGTGTGGATTTTTCACACCCCTGAGTGATATTGTTTTACCAAACTAATTTCCTCAAGTGAGCCAGGTTTCACTTTGTTTGTCTGCTGAAATAATATTTGTTTTGTGTGTAATTTAGGGCTGGTGTACACTGGGAATTTATATTGATGTATCTTTGTTTCTCAAGAGCGTAAAAAATCCACACACCTGAGACACATCGTTAAGACAACCTAACTCTCAGTGTAGACACTGCTAGGTAGACAGCCTAGCCACTGACTAGCACTGCCACTGCTTCTGTCAGCCTAATCACTGCCTCTCTGGAAGGTGGACTACTATGCCAGGTGTAAGCAACCTTTGGCTCTAGGCCTTCCGGGTAATCAACAGGAGGGCCCTGAGAAATTTTGCTGATGTTGATTATCCACAGGCATACTCCTTCCCCTCCCCACAGCTCCCAGTGGCCGTGATTTGCTGTTCCTGGCCAATGGGAGCTGTAGGAAGCAGTGCTGACTGCAAAGACGAGCTGGCTGCTGGTTCCCGCAGCTCCCAGTGGCCAGGAATGGTGAACTACAGTCACTAGAAGCTGCGGGGTAGGGGGAACCATGCCTGCTGACAGTCAATGTAATCAAAATATCTTGCAGCCCGCCAGTGGGTTACCCTGACGGTCTGAGAGCCAGAGGCTGATGACCCCTGACCTATGCTAATGGGAGAACCCCTCTCACAGGCTTAGGTTGTGCTATACCAAAGAGCTACAGAGATGCAGTTGAAGCTGTGCTGCTGTGGCAGTTTAAGCATGAACATTCTTTAGTTCTTACTGGCGGGCAGTCTGGGACACTTTCATCTGCTCTCGCATGCTATTAACACAGGCTTTGTCCACACTGGCAATTAGCAACAAAGCTTTTGTCGATCACAGGTGCTTAACCCCACTCCCGTGAACCAGAAAAGCTTTGCTGCTGCAAGTACTAGTGTAAACAATGCTTTGTTGGCAGGAGCGCTCTCCTGTTGGCAAAGCAAATGCTGCCTCTAGGGGGTGGAAGGTTTTTGAAGGTCAAAGTGTTGACAAACAGTGTTTATGCTACCTGATTTTTAGCAACACAGTGTCGACAAAGATGAGTTGCTAAGCTGTGTAATGTAGACACACCAGAGATAATCTACTTTCTCTGCCATTGGGCACAGCCACAGAATGAGGGGTGGTTGGGGTTTTTTTTAACAACCATCTGTCTTTAACCTTGTACAGTTTCAGGACTCCAGTGTTACCTTTTGCAACAGAAGTCTAACTTTTTATTTTTGTCCTTTCAAATCTTTTTTCTCTGTCACTTATTTATTTTCACGAAAGGCTGAGTACATAGATTATCTTAAAATTGACTGAAAAATAATTATCACTATAGAAACTTCCCCTTTTATGCTAACAGATGTTCACACTTTTTCATGTATTCACTGCAGCTGTGTATTTAGACTCACTTGCTCAGACATAGGTATATATCATGGAGATACATATTATACGCCAGGTGGTAAATTACCTTTATCATGCACATTTGGCTACTTTTCCTGCTCATTTCCTGCAGGGGCTTCTATTCCAGGCCAGCTTCTGGTATTGCAATCCTTTGTACGGCTTCAGATAGCCAGTAGTAGAAACAAACACACGGCAAAAACTCCTGCCAGGCCACCTAAATGTGGAATTTCTCTTCAAATTTTTATTAGTCTGAGGCCCATGTCTGGACAATAGACAATCTGGTCCATTAAAAGGATTTAAAGTCCAATATCTTGCACCCATCCAACCTGGAAACCAGGATCCTATGCTATTAGAAACTGGAGAGACTAGTTGAATGTATACTGCTGTTTCTACCTGTTAGAGACCCTAATATACTTGATTTTATAATCACTCCATTATTATGTATGAAATATTCGTAGTTCCTATTTCCTTCTTCTCTTAATGCCTGCATAGTTGAACTCCTGGTACTTGGAGGAACAGGCCTTCAGATGGAGAGAGAAACAACATAATGCCAATAAAATATTTCAAAACCCTAACATACTTCTAAAATGTGATAAACACAGATTATCTAATTGTAGCATAATGATATGTACATAGAACCAGGTGTTAAACAGCAATTAGAGAGATTCCCTGAAACACATCCTGGTCCTTTCTAGTAACTGTCTAGGACCAAGAATTCTCTAATTACGTCACTCTCTCCTTTTAAAAATTAGACTAAAACTTAAATTGTAAGTGTGTGTGTGCATGCATACATGTGCATACTTCAAAAATAAACTCTGAATTCCTTAACTGTTTACACAATATTTATAAATTCCATTCAGACACTAACCACTGTTCTAAGTTAAAGTCTTTGAGAAGGAACTGATCCTCTTCCAGACCATGTACTCACTTTTTCTGAGTGTGCATATGGAGAACACCGTGGAGTGGGGGGTGGTATGGGGCATTGTCAGTTCCAGACAGAGTACCTGCAAGCTCCAGGTTATCTTTGTATATAGTCAAACTTTGTTCCCTGGTCTCAGTTAAGGGAGCGTTTTTTCTGTGTCAAATATAGATGTTTTATTTCTGCCAAATCTTTGTTTCAGAGCCCTATTTTCAAATTTCCTTCTGGATGGGTCACATAAGTTGTATTCCTGTCATAATGTCATAGGTAGAAGCATCCTCACGCCTCTTGTCTAAGAGGTTCTCTTGGAGATAGTACAGACACAAGTGATATTGACTCTTACATCAGGAGTCCTTTATATAGGTGCATGATTTTTTTCAAAAGTAAACCACTGTCTGTGGTTCTGCAGACTTTGTTCAAAATCAATGGTCCTGTGCAAATACTAGCAAAAGTTTCAGAGTTAAATTGAAGCCCATTATCTGACATGAGGACTTTAGGAACTACTCCTTGTCTTGCTGACAGTACACACTTGAGAGCTGCAAAATGAAATGTGATCCTATACTTCTTTCTTATTAACAACTGCTTATCTTTCTCTCAGTGCTATCAGTCTTCCCTTTAATAGCTATCTACTCTGAGGCCCCTTTCTGTTCTTGTAGCCACATTACCTCAGACTGTGATCTTACCAAACCTCAAAGGCATGAAATGCACATGTTTGTACCAATTTGCAGGTTCTAGGACCCTACCACAACTAGATAATCCCCACCCCAAACGGTAAGGTTATATTTAAAAAATAAGGAGGAATTAGCAAGACATGTTATAATAAACATAAAGTTTCTTGTAACTCTTATCTTCCTATATTATTTCCACCCTTAGATTATTTTTGTCCTTAACTATTTATATCTGGTTTAGGGCCAGAAATGTATATCCAGGGTATTTCCAGTGGAGTTTGTGGACTTTAGTTTTTTACCTATGTGACAAAAGTCGTAATTTGTCTTGGAGTGAATTCCTTGGGGCACAGACCTATTGGTCAGCAGAGCACCAGATCTACCCATATATATCAGTAATAAATACTAATACTAAATTCACCTTTTATTTGACATAGGGATGCAGGAAAAAAAGATCGGTCAGATATTTAATGATATTTATTGCACTGAGTTGCTTTTTGCATTTCACTTAATTCTGTATGCATGATAAGTCATTTATCTGGACATTAAACTTTAAAACAGCAATTAGTACCTGAAAGATGTTTTGCCTTCTTTTTATACATCAAAATTATATCAGTTGTCTCTCTTTGGAAAAAATATATTTACATTCCAAAAGAAACAGATAAAACAAATATCTGAAATGTATCAGATACAACAACTGGCCCATTCATATTGACTATACAGATGAAGCAGTGAATCATCATAGCAGATAAATATTACAATTATGATTTTGAAGTTCTGAAAAGATGAGAAAAGCATTAGTGACCATGAAGTAAAGAACAGACACGTAATCTATCAAAGAACCTTTATGAATGAAGTACCTTGGTGATTAGATAATGTTGTGTGTAAACAGGTGGCCCCTGCTGTCCTTTGGTATTTTCTTTGTGAATTAAAAAGTTGGAAAAATTGTAGTTTGTATTGCCATTAACACCATCTTTAGAAGATGTTGGTCAGTGATTAAGATATTGATTAAATTAATATACAAGAGGGCCAGTTGTGGTTTTACAGATTTGATTTGTTTGTTTCCCCCATGGGAACATATCCATATGTTACTTTTCTAAATAGAAATTTTAAAAAACCCTGATTTCTGTTGAGATCTCTGCTATGCTACCACACATGCTGTGCAGAAATGGGAAAGCTATAACATATCTACTGTGCAGTGACAGGTTTTGTTTACATATCTGTCTCAGAATATTAGCTAAGTGATGGTTTTTAGAGCATAGTTTCCCCCATTTTAGACATGAACATCAATCACCAAGTTACATACACATTTCTTGCATAAACTTGTGACACAATCCTTAATCACGTATGCACCCGCACACATTTATTTAAACAGACATTAAGGGTGATTTTGGAAAAGACTCAAAGTGTGGTGTCAGAGGCTTGGATAAATATATTGCTGTATTATGAAGATTTCCTTAAGGGTAAGAGGAAATACATGAAAAGAACATGCTTTTGAAAGGAAAAAAATAAAAAACAGAATTTTGTATTTAGTTAGAAAATATATGAGAACTGCCAGTTTCCAGTTCCTTACCTCTTTTCATTTAAGTATTTTATGTGGTGCCTGTACATATTGTCTTGAGTGAGGGGTGGTGCGGGTTTCTCACAAACATCTCAGGTACAATTTTTTCCTGAGGCTTCCCAGTTGCTTTGATGGGAGAATAACTGTAATATCCCTTTTCAGAGTTTAGTCTTCTCTCCAACCTTCTATCCTTTATTCAGAGTCACTTAGATCTACAGAATGGTAAATATTGTGTGTGGGGGAGAGGAGGCGTGGAGCCAGGGCTTTGCCTACTCCCTGACTGCTTTGGGAATGTCCTGTGCAGTGTCTGAGGTCACCACAGATCTACATTGCTCTAATGGCTATGGAATAGGAAGAGAGTACTTATTTCCTGTTCAGCTGGTCCCAATCTAGATAACATAGAAATATGCTATTGAGAGCTAAACTCTGAATCAAATCCTGTTCTTCAGAAGATTTCAAATATCTCTTCATAGATCACAGAATTAAGCTCATTGTTCTAATTAGAAAAATTGCAGTTGTAACATGTTCTAGATTAAATTCAAATGTATGGAGATAATGGCTCCAACATGCTAAAAGTCAGCACGGTACAGTACAAATTTGAAAAACACTAAATAATAAATTATTTTCATGTTCTTTAGAGGTTGGATCTATTATGTTTTGATAGCATTCTCAAGTCAAGAAATGGGGTAAATGCACCCTTATATTCTCCTCAAAAAAACTGTTCTCTGAACACATTAGTGTAGGTGTTTTCAAAAACTTTCACAGGATGGTAGACCAGATCTGAATAGGGATTTTCTATCTCCGCTCCAGTTCATGAATGCATAAATTCCCCTTTGGCAATTACAGTGATTGTTTCCATGGCAAGTAATATTAGTAAAGTGCTCAGTGTATTTTTAGCTTTTCTTGGTGCATATTAGCATCTCACAACAAAGAGACAGCACTATGTGACCAGCCAGCTATCTACAATCCTCTGATAAGTGCTTTGAGAACAGCAACTATTGCTTTACCGCTGATGCACGTGAAAAATTAGGTTTTATTTTTTCTTTTTTTTAACAAGAATGCCTCCTAAAAACCTCTCTCTCACTCAATCCTGAAGTTGTGCCTCTTGAAATAATGAGACAAGTGTTCATGGAATGAAATCCATAATTAAATTTATGTGACATTTTACTCTACTTCAGAGGGCTTAACTGTGCCTCCCATATTATTTCAGCCACTCAAACTCTTAAGGCAGCATGGCATCAGCAATATGAAGGATCTGAAATGAGCCCTTTTCACGAAGGTGAGCTGCTGAAGAAGCTAGAATATCAATTGAAAAATGCTAGTTGTTTGGAGCCTTTCTGAAGACGAGTAATACAAAGCCAACTTCCTTATTTACAAAGAAAAAGTGTTTTCCTTTACACTGACAGCAACATGATGTTAGGAGAAACCCCATAACAATACAATACAGCATGGTGCAAGGGAGATAGAGCCAGCTGCAGTCTGGGAAGGAGAAAAACAAAGTAGGGTTACATATTGAAAGTGCACCTGACATATTAGCATGTTAGTCTGACTCCTGTAGCAGGACATGCTGAAGGGTTATTTTGCAAGTACTTATTGTTGTAGTCCTGTATAGATTCATTATAGCCCCAGGGCATTAGATAGTGAGAGTTCTGGAAGATATATAACTCTTCCACCTGAAAAAGGATGTGTAAAAGGTCTTAGTTAAGGAGCAATGGAAGGTATAATATATATATATATATATATATATACACACACACATAATTTATATATATATATATATATATATATATATATATATAACAGTACCCTAAACACCAAAAATGTCCTATATCTTTTAGGTATCCTTCTTTGTTCAACCTGAAGGCCACCTAAACAAATGTTCTGACCACAAATATTCAAATCTTGTCAGTTTGCCAATTCAATCCAACTTGAAATGTGCTATTCTGTATAAGCTCAGGCTGACTAGCTGGAAATGGGGACTGCATTTACTGTGTTATATATTTTGCAGTTTAATCAAGAATCTTGGAGTGCCTATGGCCAGCCAGGTCAGGAAGAGGAAGATGATTAACCCTTGGCTGGGACAAGGGAACTCAGGACAGCTAACTGTTGCTGAATAACATTTTGGGAAATTATTTTTACATTCTGTTGTTGCAGATAGGAACAAATGGGAGGAAAGAGAATTAGATGCATTTTTAAAAATAAAAATGGACTAGAAATGTATAATGACTCTGAATTTTAGATTAACATAATCAGATGTTCATAAAACTTGACAAACCATTAAAATGACTTTAAAGGGTGTGCTGAAAAATATTACAAATAGCTTCCCTGTATCCTCTCAAATGCAAGTTAGTTTTGCGGTATCCAATATTAGACTGTAAACCATAGAATTTGAGCTGTGCAATATCTCTGACTGTTAACTATAAAATCCCTATAGCATGCGGATCTTTCAAGTATTCATAGCAGTGAAAAGGTTAAACTTAAAACATGAGCATGCCACATACTGAATGGTTTTGTGGTCCCTGCCACTATACACTTAATGTTTCCTGCTTTGCACTGACCCAGTCCAGTTTCAAAGCTGAGCACTAAGGGTACTTATTTCAAAATAAGCTATTCTGGAATAGTTATTCCGAAATAGCTTATTTTGAAATAGCACATCTACAATGCAGGGATGCCTCAAAATTAGTCTGAGGTAGGCTTCCCTAATGTAGACATGCTGTCTAGAGCCCCAGGAGGCACTAGGGAAGAATAACTTAGAGTGGCCCTGGTGAAGGATTATTTTGAAATAGCAGCAGTGGAGCGTCTACACACGCCTTATTTCAAAATAGCTATTTTGGAATAAGTGTTATTCCTCAGAGAATGAGGTTTACAGATTTCAGAAAAAGTCATTGTTATTTCAAAGTTATTTCAAAATAACGGAATGGCTGTGTAGATGCTCGCATTGTTATTTAGAAATAACACTAGTTATCTCGAAATAATGGTGCAGTGTAGACCAACCCTAACTCTCCACAGAACCCAATCCTGAGGCTAAAGCTAAGTCCTCAATGTATATTTGTCATATGTTAAATCCAAAATTCAACCATTTAATTATCTCTACCATTCATTTCAGGTTGCAGCATAATTTCTAGACGTAGGACCTTTGCCAGTAATACTGGCTCTAGTAAAGGGGCATTGTTGTAAATGTAAGATTAATGTGCATTCCTCCTATCTACTGAGAAGAAGAAATGAGGCCTTACATTTCTCTTTGACTGCAGGGAGGGAGTCAATCAGGTGTCTTACTGATTCCCTTGTGGCTATGGGATTGAGAGGGAGAAGGGATAGAATAAAGTAGGATGTGGGGGGAGTGAAATGTTATTTTTGACAAAGACGGAGGAAGGGAAAACAGATACCTAAGTGATTGAAAGAAGCAGAGAGGAGAAGGGGGTTAGATGTTGCAGAGCTGTTCGGAAAAGTTATGCGACACACAGTACGTTCAGTATCAAAGTAGGTCATTTTTACCTTGAGGAAGAATAGGGATGATTTGCAACAACCTGTGTCCTGGTGAGAAGCCCAAATGTTTGTGACTCTCCATTGTGCAGCTTAGATTCAAATTCACTTGACAATGAAGGATGCACATTGAACTCAGCAAGGACTCCGTTTGGATGAGGAGGAGGAGGGAGGCGCAGACAGGGAGCACAAAATGGCAGTCAAGGGCAGCAAAATCCTCTCTGAAAACCCTTTTTTCTGTGGCAGCTGACTGACACTCAGAATTTCTGTGGCACATTCTGCAGCCAGAAGATTTAAGAGTATCTCGACTTGATGCCTGAGCTCCCACTTTTCTCTCCAAGGGCTGAAAAAAATAAGACTGAATTGTTTGTTCAATGATTATTTTTCTTGGAGAAGAAATTAATATTATAGGTGACAGAGGACATCTTTGACCCTCTTGTGTTTCTCAAGCTATGGTTCACCATCAGACTGAGTGTGTGTATGAGTGCGCATGCACAAAGTACAACATGCGAGTAAAGCTGCTGTTAACTTCTGACTGTCAGCACATTAATACCATTGTCTGACAAATAGCTCAGCTTTAAGAGGAAGCCATGCTTAGTATTCTTAGATCTTCTGAAAGATCACATAGTGAGAAGGTGTAAACTGTCAGTTATATTTGAATTTCATTTTTATTTCATACAATGAATACTCAAGCTTTTTTGTTAATGTCCTTAATGCATTTTGAAATGTCAAAATGACATCCTTTGTAACATAAGCAGATTACAGACCCAATAACATGAGAGAGGCAAAGACACTGACTCTTGCAGTATTCCTAGCATGTATGGTGTATGTGAGAGAGAAAGAGAAAGAGGGACCACACGAGAGTACAAGCTTGCCATGCATCAATATTTACAAACAAACAAATGGTGAAAAATTCCTACCCCTGGGCCTGACTGAGCATGAGAGAAGTTTTCTGAGCGAATGGACAAATATTTTCTCATCTTGAACATTTTTTTTCCCTCATGTAATCTATGGGTCTCCATACAAATGTGCTTGTAGTTTGGGACTTCATCTGAATCTTAATGAAAGTGATCTGAGTCCAGTTTTGAAAAACTGGATTCAAAAAACTTCCCATAAAAACAAACTGGTCTCAGTGTTGGCAGTCACAGTAGCAGAGTTAGTTGAAAAACAAGTTGTTTTCTACTAAAAATAATTAAAATGTTCCAAAAAATGTACCAGCTCTAGTTAGCAAAAGACAAAGGCTGAATGAGCATAGAGAATAGCATGGATGCAAGAGAAATAAGGTAAATATAGAAAAAGAGAAAAGATGAGAAAACAATGCCACAGAAATCTAAGAAGAAAATAGTGATGGAAGGGCAAGAAATAAAGCAGGTCTGGTGAGACAGAGTTGGACCTGCAGAAATCGGGTAGGAAATACAGGAAAGGGGGAATGGAGAAGCATCTAATTCTCCCTCCCTCAGATTGTGACTTTTTAAATGCTGGAAGGGGAGAGAGTTGCAGTGGAGTCATGGGGCTTAATTTGGTGCCACAAAATGGCACCCTTGTCTCTTCAACCTCTTCTTCCACTCCTTTTAAACTCACACTAAGGGATGAATCCTTTACAAAGTGGCCCCAGGATCAGGAGCATACAGAAGTGATATTTAAGACAGCTTAGGACTTGTACCCACTGCTCTTGACCTTTGATTTGTGGAGTTTGTCCTGATTTGAGGATCTGCCCAAAATCCCTCATCAGGAACAAATCATAGAGCTCAAGGCCAGAAGGGAGTCTGACTTCCTCTAGTATATCATAGGCAACAAACACCATCTAGCAGACACACTGTAAACTCACCAACCAAAATTAGACCAAACTATTACACCCACAGGAGACTGGACTATTATGTCCCACTAGTAGAGAATAAGAGTGACAGAGGCACACTAGTGTCTGAGGTCTCCACAATGGCATCAAAGGAAGCAAGGGCCAGACACTAATACAATGGCTGAGAGGGATGATACTGCATGTAGAGATGATGCAGTATTTGTAGCAGTAGTAAGCATCCTTCAGTCTCGAGAGACCATGGGGATGTGCCCCTGAGAGATAAAGAATTTTCTCGTTTTTATGGCAGCTGTGACTGAAGAGACCCACTTGAGACAGACAGTCTCTGCCCCTCTGCCCCATCTGTCACATTTAAAGATGATGTTTTAACATTCATTTGCCTTTTGCAAGCTCTTTTCTCCTCTGTTAACTAGGACTTCTTCCATTCATTACTCGACCTTTGTTAAGCTCTTGTTTCTAAAGACTGCAGTCTTGAGTGTGATCTTCCCATTTATCCAAATCCATTGCTTTGAGATCTTGCTTGCACACATCCTTGAAATGCAATTTTGGGCATCCTTTAGGTCCTTTTCCAGATGTCAATTCACCACGGATGATGTCCTTTAGAATGCACCCATCACTTTTTTTGCATACATGCCCAAGCCAGCAAAGGTATTTGTCTTTGAGGAATGTTTGTATGCTGGCTCGTTTGAGTGTCTCATTGTTGGTCACTCTGTTCTTCCAGGAGATTCCCAAGATTCAACAAGGGCAACACATGTGAAAGTTGTTAAGCCTCTTCTGATGAGAGTATAAGGTCCATGTCTCACATCTGTACAAAAGTGCTGCATCACCTATGGGTTATAATGACAGTAAAGCCTTTGAATGTGCCAATACCGAGGGGATAAGTGCGAGCAATAATGAAGCTAATCAGGGAGATATTAAAGACCAAGTAAGAGGAGCTACATAATAGTATTACCCAGGAGATACAGAGCTGACCCATTGTTCTGTGACGAAAGCCTTCCTTCTTTGTTTAATGCCCTTCTGCTGTTCAGCTGGGAGGCATTCAGACAATCCCCACACAGTCAGGCTGACTTCAAGAAGGGATTGGAGCTGACCTTGCCCCCACTGCCCCAACTCTGAGGGAGAGGAGATGGAACCAGGTGCCCTCCTCTTGATGATATCACAGTGCACCGAACCCATCCACAGAATACTGCAGAAGGAAAGGGGATCTTGGCTCCACTTGATCTTTGGAGTCAACACTGTATGGAATATCAATGTGTAACACACCTGTCCTCAGAAATATCTTCCCTCCCTAACATTGTTCTTACCATAGTTTATTGCAGGAATGGACAATTAGTAGCCCCACAGGCCAGACGCGGTTCGCCATGGTTAGCCCCGGCAGACTGATGGTGCTTTATTTACCAGTACGTCTGAAAGTATGGACACTTGCAGCTCTTCTTGGCTGCAGATCATCATTCCCAGCCAATGGGAGCTGTGGGAAGTTTTAGCCTAGCCCGTGCCACTTCCCACAGCTCCCATTGGCCGGAAACAGCAATCTGCAATGGGAGCTGCAAGTGGCTGTACGTGTGGACACACAAGTAAATAAAGCACTAGCAACCCACAGGTAAACTTCCATGTAAAAAGTTCCCCTGTAACAAGCAGCTAAATGTGGAAGGAGATAGTTCATTTATTGTCTAAGAATAAAATGCTACAGTAAATTAATAACCCAGATGAATAAAAAGGGACCATCTGACTCATATTTCTGGTAAATTGATGCTCTGTGTGATGCTGTATGGAAGCTGTGAAAGATTTATGTTCCTTCTAGCTCATCAGTCATAAACATGGTAAAAAAATCTGTGATAGTAATTAGGCTTTTTTTTTTAAGTGAAGAAGTGTAGAGATATGTTAGATTATCTCAAACTGAGAAAAATGGCTATTTTCTTCAGGTCACTAGGATCTTTCCCTGAGACACATATTTACCTCTGCAAGACACCAACTTGAACAAGGTGTCTGGTAAACTCCGGTACAAACCCAGGTGAAACATACACCAGTTACAAAAGAAATATCACAGCATTCTCAAATTATATTCATTACAGATTAATGTACCATACTGTTTCTAATCCTTCACTGAGCCTCTAAAATATTATCTTCTATCATAGGGCTGTTGTATAGACCTCGGTTAAACTTCTATTATGAAAACAACGAGCAGTCTTGTGGCACCTTAGAAATTTAAAAATGTATTAGGTCATGAGTTGGAATGGAAATGACAGAAGTTGGCATATATATAACAGCAAAAGAAGTTACCTGTGAATTGTAAGACCAGTGCTAATGGAGCTAATTAAGTCAGGGTGGTTGTGTTTCATTTACATCGTTAACACTGATCCTTCAACTGACAGGTAATTTCTTTTGCTGATATATACCTCAAATTCTGTAATTTCTACCCCAACTCATCTGATGAAGTAGCGTTTACCCATGAAAGCTCATGACCTAATAAATCTGTTAGTCTCTGGTTCCACAGGACTGTTTGTTGTTTTTCAATTACAGATTAACATGGCTACTCCTCGGAGACTTCTATTATGAAAACAGACTAGTAGTCTTTCTCTGGTTTCCTGCTGGCTAGTAGTAAGCCGAGGTTTCTGAGTTGTGGTAAAACTTTAATACCAGATTAAATCTGGAATAATAGTGTTGAAATCAGAGGAGTTATGTTGATGTAAAGCACATAAGAGTTCAAACTCAAGCAAAAGCATCATTTAGATGGACAAGGTCTTTTGGTACCTCGTTTAATGCCTGTCCTCCCCTTTACAACAAGAATGATTTAATTATTACCTAGAGCATATTGTAGCTAATAATGTGTGTGAAGACTAGTTTTGAAAGCATAAAAGGATACTTGGAAGTTAATCTTAACAGGAAACTCCCGTGAATCTCTTCTGTATGTTGTACAGGTTGAACCTCTCTACTCTGGCACTCTCTGGTACAGCAACATCCGTGGTCTGGAAAGACTTTAGTTAGCCAGATGTCCACTTATCGTGGGTGTGACCTGGTTTCCCACAGTCCCATAAAGTTTGTTTACAGCCACTAGTCCTGGCTCTGTGTTCTGTGCTGTTATTCAGCTCTAATTTACCTCTAAATGTTTTCTAAGACCCCAGTAAGCAGTGGTAGTGTTGGTAATGCCACTAGACCAGTGGTTCCTGAACTTTTCAGCATGATGCCCCCTTTCTGATTTTTGAGAAATCCTCATGCTCCCCCTCCCCAATAGCAGCAAAACTTGTTGAGGAAAAAAAAAAAAAGGAACTGACCGGGGCTGAAAAACAAAAATAGCAGCAAAACTTGGGGTGGAAGTGCCCTGGGTTGCCTTGCGCCACCCCTGGAATTTCTTCATGCCCCCACAGGGGGGCACGCCCCCCAGTTTGGGAACCCATGTACTAGACCAGTGGTCTCCAACCTTTTTACACCCAAGATCACTTTTTAAATGACAGAACAAGCCAAGATCTACCGCCCTGCCCTTCCATGAAGCCCCCCGCCCACTTCCTTGAAGCCCTGCCCTCTCTATTCTCCTCCTCTCCATCACTTGCTATCCACAACTCTTATACTGCTGCTTTTTTCCCCAATTCTTCTGTAGGAACAGGTTTTTCCAACATTTGGCCTGTCTAGACTGGACCAAATGTCAGAAAAACCCCTTCTTTTGGAAGCCCCCTTATTCCTTGTGGAAAGAGGAATATAGGGCTGACCGAAAGATCATGTTTGTTCTTCCACTAAAAGAAGCAGAAGAACAAATGCATCCCTGGATGCAGAAGAGTTTTTCTGGGATATCTCCGGAATCCTGAAAAACTCCTGCAGTCTAGCCGTAACCTCGCTGGGTTGAGACAGGATGTGTGGGCTCTGGGGTGGGAGTGAGGGATTTGGGTGTGGAAAGGGGTGAGAGGTGCAAGCTCTGGGAGGAAATCTGGATGCAGGAGAAGGTGGATAAGGGGACGCTGGCTCGGGGAGGAGGCGTCAGGCCGGGCAGTGTCGGGGTCAGATGTAGGGTTAGGGTACTAAGCAAGCCACAGACTTCTGGATGTGTGGGTTGGGGTATGTGAGGGGCTCAGGGCAGGGGGTTCCAGTGTATGATCGGCTCAGATGTAGGGTCTGGGGGAAAGGGGAGTACAGGAGTGTTATGATGCTGTGGGCAGATGGGGCTTGGCCCCAATTGGGGGTTTGTTGGCCAGGCTTCATTTTTAAATAAAATACTATGTCAAACACAAAAAGTTTCTGCATTGTCTTTATTTCTGTGAAGGGCAGGGAACCTGTTTTGAGTCAGGGGTCACTGACCCAAGAAAAGTCAGTTGGGGCCACACAAGTGAGATGCAAAAAAACCTCCTCCAACCCCTCCCCCCCCAAGCTTCACTAATGTGGCCCCAACTGTGTTGGTGGGAACAGGGGACATAGTACTGGGGAAGGGTGCTAGTGGGTGCTTTGGCAGGGGACAGGGTGCCAGTGGGGACAGAGTTCTGTGGCTGGGGGCAGGGGAGAGGGAAAAGGGTGCTGGGAGGGCAGAGGACAGAGTTCTGCAGCAGGGGACAGAGTGCCAGTGGGGACAGAGTTCTGTGGCTCGGGACAGGGGAATGGGGACAGAGTTCTGGGAGTGGGGACGGGAATGGGGACAGAGTTCTGTAGCTGGGGACAGGGGAGTGAGGACAGAATTCTGTGGCTGGAGAGAGGGAACTGAGGAGTGGGGACAGGGGGCAGGGTGCCAGTGGAGGCAGAGTCCCCTGCATCTGCCTCCTCCCAGGATTCTCACCCCCCAGAGGGAAGCCGGTGCGTGCCTCCTCGAGGCCCGACTCCCCCCCACCCCCTGCCCTGGGGCCGACCCTCCCCCAGCGCAGGAAAACCCCGCGCGCGCCTGCCCCAAGGCCGAAGCCCCTGCATGTGCCTGCCCCCCTGCAGCGCAGGAAAACCCAGCGCGTGCCTGCCCTGGGGCCAAACCCGCCCCCATGGCACAGGGAAACCCCGCGCACACCTGCCCCAGGGCCGAAGCCCCTGTGCGTGCCTGCCCCCTCTGGGGAGCAGGGAAACTCCACGTGTGCCTGCCCTGGGGCGGAAACACCCCCCCCCCCCCAGTGCAGGGAAACCCCATGCATGCCTGCCCTGAGGACGAAACCCCCGCGCGTGCCTGCTCCCGGACCGACTCACTTCTGCGCTAGTGCAGGGAAGTCGCCTTGCTCCTCCTCTGAGGCCGATGCCCCCTCCTGCAGCATGCCCGGCAGAGCAGCCAGCATACTTCTGGAACCCCCGGAAGTGGCACTAAGCTGCAGGACTTCTATCCACCCGCAGGAAGCCGGCACTACCTCCATTTTTGCTGGAGGTAGGTAGTGGGGTTTCTCAGGGGTGGGGAGACATGGGGGGGACTCAGACGCCTCGCGATCGACTGGTCGAGGCCTCGCGATCGACCTGTTGGTGACCACAGTACTAGACAATATTGAGCTCCCGGGGTTCAGCAAATTCTCTGGTTCAGCACTGGCCAGGTCCCAGCAATGCTGGACTAGAGGAGTTCAACCTATATTTGTTTAATGTCTTTTTGCAATGGTTTGTAATCATTAGCACAGCTCTGAGTCATATTCTCTGGCCTGTTGATGGCCATATAACAGTTGAAAGCAGCCCAGACCCCATGTTATGAATTCCTTTGGTGCTATAGACTCCTGAGCTAGTTTAGTTTAGAGTAGCTCCTTGGCTGCTCTAAATTATGCCAAGGCTGGCATCAAACTGGCCCCTGGGTCAGAAATATGGTGTGATGCCCTTTCTTTTTGGTGACATTTGGAAGCTAATTTAGTTATTGTATTGATCTCTAGTGTTCTGCTGTATTGATAAGGTATAATTCCAAATTCTAAGGCAGATGTGGGCAAAGGGGCCTCCATGGGCCAGATCCGGCCCTCCAAGCTGGTGGATCCAGCCTGTGGCCACCTTGCTGCTCCCCAGCTCCGAGGCCAGTCGTGACCTGGGGATGGGGGAGTATGTAAAGTCTCCTCCCCCACCAGGGCACACGGCATCAGAGGGAACCACCAGCTGTTTTAAAACAACCAGTGGTTCTCTCTAGCTGCTGAGCACTCCTGGCAGGGCAGGAGCAAGGGCGAGAGACTTTGCATGCTTGCCCCACCCCCAGGTACCTAGAGGGAACTGCCAGCTCTTTTATAACAGTTGGGGATTCTCTCTGGGGAGAGGGGAAGACTTCATGCATTCCTGCACCCCCAGTCCAGTCAGGGTCTGTGGGCAGGGGAGCATGAGACGTCTCCTGGCCCTGCCCCTTCTGGGAAATTTCTGAAGAGGCTCCCTATTAAAAATTATTGCCCATGGAACCTGTTTGGGACAAATCTCCAATTGAACAACACTGCAACTGCTTACTTCACCTTATGAATTTATAGGGGAGGTGGGAAACCTAAGCCAGGGGGCTGGATGCAGCCCCTGATGTGCCTGGATGAGGCCCCCGAGGCTTAAGACATCCCTCCCAGCATCGAGGCACTGGTGCTCCAGCCCTCTGCCCCTCCCCCCGCAGCCTGCTGCTGTTCGTCCTCTTTGGTCCTGTACCCTACTTTCTGCTCAGCCCTCCCAACCCCCCACATCCCAAGCTCACTTCCAGGCAGCCCACTCCCACTGAACCCCTAATTTTTGGCCCCACCACAGAGCATAGGGGTCCCTCAAAAATCTACTAGCCTGGGCCCGCTTAGGCTCTGGTATGCAAGGGGAATGTCTTTCTGCTTCTCAGTTGGGGGCCACATCAGGGAAGATTTTTGGGTTTTGTTGCTTCTCACTTTTGTGTGACCCCCCCCCCAACTATTTTTTTGTGGGTCAGTGGTCCCAACCTAAAAAATGCCCTCCCCCCAATTTATAGGAGTGAAATGTTGCCCCGTGTTCCAGAATATAATGTTTATAATGTGATGTCCTGACCATAGGTGAAAGTAGGTGGATGCGCTTGGTGCACAGCTCTGGCATGAACTGGCTGAGCTGTGGTAAAAGCCAGTAGGGAGCTATTTAAAGAGCTGGCAGGACCTGGGTTGCAATAGGACAGTACCTGTAAGAAAATTTAAATTATTTTCCTCACTGGTCCTGGCACAATTTAATCATTTCACACTGCAAAATTATATATATTAATATGTCATAGGGTATGACTACATTGCGGTGCTATTTCAGGATACTTTTGATATCCCGAAATAGTACTTTCCACATCTTCACAGCATGCCCTTTATTTCGAAATATCTTTTGAAATGACAGGCTTGCTATACCAATGTCCGGTAAACCTCATTCCATGAGGATTAAGGGACATTTTGGAAAAGCTGACTCTTTCAAAATTTGGCGCTGTGTAGATCTCGCCAAATTTTGAAATAAGCTTGAAATAAGCTATGCAATTTGCTTATTTTGAGCTAAGGGTTCTGTGTAGACGTACCCATAAAGTTCTGAGCCAACTCTGAGATATTTCATAAATCCATCCCATCCAACTCATTTTTGAGTCCTGAGAATATCTTGAAAGCTGTGCTTGTGAGATGAAGAATTGCTATAAGAAAACAAAGATGACCTTTCAAACACTACAGTAGACACTAACAACTACTCTAACCCAATGACTCCTGTTCATAGTTTGATAGTTTATTCCTTATTATCTTTGCTTAATGGAAATCAATTTTTTAAAGCTCTCAAGTAAGCACTGCTTAGTTCAAGCCTCTCTTTTCTAACTCTGTCAATTTACAGTACTTGAGATAGCATTTAGCATCTCTATTGTCCTCACATTTTTGTATACTTTGATGCAGTCAGTCTTTAATCTCCTTTTGAAAGATCTGCAATTAATCTGCATTGAACCACACAATACAGCATCAGTTTGTACTGTTTTTGTGCATGTTTACAGTCATTGTATTGATTGCTTGCCCATATAGAGTATCAACAAATGTGAGCATCTTAATGTCTGTTATAACTTTCTGGTAGTTTTAAACTCATACATTTAATTGAATGTATTCTAATGCAAAGATTAAATAACAAACAATCTCTTCTCTAGACATAAGCATCTAGATTGCAATCTAGTTGAAAAATAACTTTTTTTCCCCTCAACTGGCAACTATGCACACTAAATGTAAATATACAATTGCCTCATGAAACTACCCCATCATGGTATTACTCAATAAATATCAACTGCCGCATCTAAACCTAGCCACAGACAAAAAAATAGGCCATGTTATGATAACAAACTGAATTTTTCTTTTTACACTCATTTCCCCTCACAGTTATTTCTTGCTTTACGATGCTTGTTATTGTTAACCTTTTCTTGTGGTTGAAAGTTGTGTTGCATTTTCATTTTAGACAGAGGAGCTACAGTAAAGAGTACAAGGGAGGGGTAAGATGAGGAAAGGAGCAGTAACACCATCTGTCTAAGAACTATATTCTAATTAGAGATGGAAAGGACAGAGTAGAAAAGTTGGGATATAATCTCTGAGTTTAGAAGCCCATGTGAAGGATTAGTAGTTTTCCCATTGCTTATTTAATTGGACAAGAAGTGAACCTCTGTATCATCTTTTATATGCCATTTGTAACATTCCATAGGTAGGTTCTTTTCAAGAAGTGATATCATTGTTGACATGCTATGGGGGCTTACAGGTATGCAGAGTATGGCTGAAATTTTGAATTGTTTTTGAAGAAGTTTGTGTCTTTATGGAACCTGTATTCTATTGTACGGGAGAAAGACTTGTACAACAATAGCTGCATCCAATCTACAGGCCTTATTCTTCATTGTCTGCATCCTATGTGATAATTTTTCACCATTGCAAAGTGGCTGTAAAACACTGCTAAATCACTTTAGTAGTATTTACATCCAATTTTCACTATCCACTGGTGAGAATGACTGAGCAGTAGAGAATCAGGCCCATTTTTTCCTGGTATCCTGAAAGGGTGCATGACTGAGCAGGCCACAGTACTCCCTTTCAGAGGGTGTAGCATTTGTTATATATCCCCTGCATTGACCAGCATATGATCTCCCCTGCATTGACTAGTGGTGGACAACTGTGAGGAGGGACTGGCCCTCTTCTCGGAGTCCACTAGTCCACCTCTTGGGCCCTGTGCTTTAAGGAATACAAAGAAAGGGATTATTTTCCAGAGGTCCAGATAAAGCCTTCCCATATCCAGTCCACACTGCGCTGGGTATAATTTACTCCATTCTTTTATTTTGCAGTGCTCTGAAATAAGATTACAATTCACATGAATAAAACATGATTAATATCACAGATCATTAAATCCAATAGCTAAGGAAAGCTACCCAGCCTTTTGGATACTGATGAACAGCAGGTATTCGCAAAGCTTTCCATTGATGCTTACCACCTGTGCACAAGAACAAAGCAAGGGGTCAGTACATGGATTGTAAATTCTTACACAACAGTGCAGGGTGGGGCTACCATTAAATACAACAGGCAAGTAACTATGGTAACTAACCATATGTGTTGCTAGGGTTAAGTATTCAATAATTTTGGTTTCTTTTGCAGATACCTTTGTAAATGTGGCCTGGTGAGCATATTTATCAGTTTGCTGATATATAAACATATTGCCACTTAATACACTACTCCTATTTTAAAACATCTATTCTTTATAAATAGTGCAGATGTCAGGCATTGAATATGTAATTTTAATATTTAAAGCTGCTTTCAGAGCCTATCCTCTAGCAAGAAAGCAACTCTATCAAAAACCTCTCCTGCTGAAAGATTGTCACAATTAAACCTCTTATCCACAAGGTGGAGTGTTAGCATTAACAAATGGTATTAGTAAGACTTGCAAATAGGATTACTCTAAATTGGGAGGAGCTGAAAAAAGCTTTCTATTGGCTGTGCAAAAAAAATTTTTGTCTGTACTCTGGTTTTGCACAAATTTATTCTGGAAAATGAATTACTTAACTGTCATTATATGTTATTGTCACTTTTTATATTTTGTTTACTTTCATGTAATAGTGGAACCTGCAGCTAATTATCATTGCATTTGTTTACAGTAATATAAAAGTATATTGAAACAACAGCTTTTAAATAATGCATCGCATACTACTATTAGGATCAGTGGTATGTAATGGACTAGATCTCGGCTGATATGGACATTTTGCACAACCAGAATGGTACAAAGAGGTTGTAATGGCAGCTGAGGAGTCTACTGATAGAGATAGCTTAAATTGAGAGACATCTTTATGCCTCCTTCACCTGACACCCAGCACAGGGGGGCATATCAGAGGGGAGCAGGAGGAAACAGATATGCTGGCTATCCCTTGTTGTCTATTATTGTTTGTTACAGCTAGCCCACCACAGCCCCACAAATCAGAGAAGTGCAAAGGTGGTGAACAGTTCCCTTTGGTACAGTTTGGTCCTGTACCAAACAGAATGTAGTCAGATTAGATGATTGGGACTAGTGTTCCCTCTAAGATGAGCACTTGGGTGGCTACACAGGAGAGATTCAAATTCTTCCCAGCTTATCAGCAGAGTGTCCACAGTGCCCACAGAGCTGTTTCTACTTGTGGTGCACATCCATGCATGCCTTGGTGCTCAAAACAAAATTTATTCTGTATATGGATGAAAACAATTGCAGGGAACATTGATTGGGACCAAGATTTATAAAACTCATGATAATATAAAGAGATATGACCAAGGGTGAATTATAGTTTTTGCTACAAATTCTTCTGAACAAGGAGGGTTAAGTCTAAAAACCCCCCGAAGTATCACTTTGTAAAAGGAGCTTGAAATGTAAAAAGGGAAAATGCAAGGGAAAAAACCAATCTATTCTAAACTGGGGTTACTTGTAAAATCTAACTCATTATCTAGCCTATATTGTGCTATGGATGCTAAAAATAGTTGTTAACATTAATCTTGGTTAACCATGATCAGTAAATTTATAATATAAAATAACCCCAGTTCTGCATCTTCCCCTGTGCCCCAAGATGGACTTAATTGAATTCTCCTTTTTTTTCTGTGCTGTTCTACACTGTGTCCCTGTTGAGTAATAAATTTCCCATTCTACAATGCTGGTTGCTTCACTGCTGATGGCAGAGTTGGTGTGTAGGGCCTTTTTGACTTCCGCAGAAGCCACAACCAGACAGACTGATTGTGGGAAGTGTGTGGTGTGAAAAGGGATGCTGAAAGCTCGGAGGTCAGACCAGGAAGGTTGAGACTGTGTAAGCTTCTTGCCCGGGTGGTAGTGTGCTCAGAGAATGGAGGCCCGCTACCCTAGAGTTCTGGCTGGCTTCATACAGAGCAGTCCTAGACCATCGCCCCCACCTTGACTGAGTCAAGTTCTTGTGCATGTGCTTAGTTTTAGACACTTTAAAGGAAAATTTCCCATCCTTAAATTGAAATGTTTTGCTGAATTAAGGCATTATAGTTCTTGTGGACCAGTGGGGCCAATAGCTTCAGCAGGTCCCTGGGCAAAACAGGGGGGCCCAGCTCTGTGCCCCAGAAAGGGCAGAGCCTTGGGAGGAGGGGGCAAGGCTGAGGCTCACTTCCCCTAGGCAGCCTCACTGCTATCAGCAAATTTCCTCATAACATAGATTATAATCCCATTGATGGAGAAAAATCACCTCCATATTAATTTAGTCAAGATTGCTTTGTGTAAAAAATAAAAAAGTACTCATTGCTGATTTTTCCCTGTTCCTAATCAAGCACAATCTAATGTCCAGAGTTTAGCATGAAAAACATCCAGACATGATGATCCTGGAATATTATACCTCATGTCTAACAAAGCAGATTTTCTGTTGGAGATGTGCCAAAACTGTCCGAGGGGAGCATCTAGGCACTTAATTTATTTCCCACGTGGATTTATATTTAGAAATTCAAACCCTTTCTTCGGTGGCAGAGATGTCCCTAGCCTCTGCTAGCTTCCAGGCATGTAAGGATCTATTTTTAGATAAATAGAGCACTAAATCAGGAAAAAAAGAAAAAAAAGTTCCATACTAATGCACTTCTTGGCCTTGTTTGGTTGGATACTCTTTTCAGTTAGAAAGTCACAGCTAGTAAAACACCTTTAGCTGTCGAAGAACAAGGTAACTTGCAGTAATCACACAAGCAAAGAAGAATTTGAGCCAGGCTTACCATATTGCTTCTGCTGTAGTTGTTCACTGTTAAAAAAGAGGTGAGGTCACAGAGCTGGTGTAAGTGAGCAGATGAGCACTCCTTAGATATCAGGAACAATTCAGGTGCTGAACAGCTGGCATAGCAAACTCTAGGACATTCAGCCTTCTGGTGTAGGAGATGTGGCTGGAATTTTGCCCTGCTTGCGGTCACTGGTGCTGTAGTTGCACCACTTTATAGATCACAAAGTGGCAGAGAGCTGGTTTCCCAATGGTGTAACTTCACTGGCATGGCTTCTGATATGTGTGAGGAGAATCAAGCCATTGGAGAGTAAAAATTGGCAGAAAGCTATAATGTAGCCTCCTGGATTATGTGAGTCCTTTAATCCAGATGCTGTTTTAGTACATATTTCTTCGAAATGGCTTCTTGACATTTAAGAATTTTCTATCGACTTTAGAGGGAATAAACTAGAAACTCTTCTATAATAAATCAGTCAGCTGCAATACCTATTGTTCTGAAACAAATCCAAATCCAGCAAGATAATAAAGATCAGATCACAATTTCACTATATAAATACTCAATGTCGACGGTGCTCTGAAAGAATGCAAGAAAGGAATTAAAGTCAAGTGTACGTGTTGACAGAATTACATGATGCAAAGTTTCAAGGGAAAATATGCAAGTTGTGATTCCACTGGGCTCAGATATCATTACTTCATTTATAGGAATCTGCCCCTTTTGACCAGAGACCTTTGCCTATATTAGCAGAGATTCCTTGTCAGAGGTTTCACTTTAAAGAATGGGGGAAATGAGTTTTGAATTAGTATATTGCCCATAGGATGAACCACTACTACAGTACTACACACAACATTTCTCATTGTTAAAACACTTCTGATCCAACTTCCCATTCACTGTAATTTAAGGGGACAGAATGAAAACTCTAAATTCAAGGGACAGCAAAATGCTTATGTTGGTAATGGTAAACTGTTCTTTCCCTGTGACCAGAGCATTGCTGTCAAATAGAAAATGAAAAACAAACAAACCTATTTTCAGGAGTTGCTAAGAAAGGAAGAATATCTCAGAAGATGGAAATGTTTCCTACAAAATCTCCAGCTGGCTTTATACATTTCTGCTTTGCATTTTTGGAATATTCTGGACTAATATAAATCACATTAACTGAATTATTTTAAATTGAACAAAGGAGATTGCTATGTCCTTACTCTTTTGCAATTGAAATTTATTCTACTTTAAAGTCTACCCAAAAGAAAAAAGAAAACTAAAAAGAGAAAAATACTGGCAGACCGTTTGAAAAGTGTGGAGACTCTGAAACGGAGACATAGTTAGAGAGCACAGATGAGCAGACTTCAAACTGTGTCCCTTAACCAGTATCCTAGCACAAAACATTCAGTATTGGGATAGGATTGGACTAAAACAATAGTTTAAAGTAGACTAAACCAAACCAGGTTCAGTCTGAAATCCAAATTTTGCAGCTCAGGCCCATCTCCAGTAATCTTCAAAAGTTTGGATGCTGATCTGAAGCTTATCTATATCACTTAGATCTGCAAAAATGTGCGAGGAGTTTTCAAACAGTTGGCTTTCTTGCAAGATATTTAGTAGTATGTTTAATCAAGACAAGAAGTGAAATTCGTCAAGAATACTCTTTTCTGTAGTTTTGCTGCATGTCCATTTCATTATAGAGCTAAATGACAGGAAAATGAAAGTGACTGGGCAGAGCAGGGGAGGATTTTTTTTTCTTCAAGTCTCCTAAGTATTTGGCTCTGATTCTTATAATACCTGAACTTATTCCACCATTCCTAGTTAGGCATGAGCACAAAGCAAGCCACAAAGACATTGACTGGCACATAATGTTTTAAAAACTTTTGGATGATTACAGTAAAATCTGTGGGCCATCATGTTGGCTGAGGGTGTAGCTCTATATTGTAATCTCATGCCTGTAGTGATAATATACTTTATAATCAAAAGAGCAAGATTTTACCATAAACACATCTTAATACAGGGCCCCATTTATTTCTAGACTCTGTATTTCTGTGGAACATAATAAACTGATTGGGAGCATAGGGTCAGGAGGCAGCTACCTTATGCTCACCTAGAAAACAGTGTATAGTAAGTCAAGAAATGAAAAAGACCTTAATGTTCAGTAAATTGTTTTATTCGGTTATGGCTTCTGTTCCCCCTTACCAGGGATACGAGTCCGCAGCCTTGACCTGTAGACCTGTGGTAGCACGGCTGCTGAGCTATTAGCATGCAGAGGAGGGTTAAGATGTAGAGGGATAAGTGCTCTGGAATGTACGTTGATGATTGGAATTCCTGCAGGCTTTCTGACTCTGTAGTTGTAAGACTCTAGCTCTTGCTCATTCTATATTGCTGTTAATTTGTCCTACAAGTGGGTAGGAGGATGATGTGGTTTCTAAACAGTGAGTGAACTAAATTTTAATTCTACTATTCTTTCCTGAGATTTTCCTTCAGAACGTGACATTATGCTCAAAGAGCCAAATCTTCATGCCAGCTCCCAACTGGAGTATTATCTAGGCTGGGTACTGGGCAGATATACAATTTCAAAAATGTCAGAAATTGAATAGCGAGTATAGTTGAAGAGATCTATTTTCTCTGATCTATTTTTATTACTTTTGGAAGTCCCAACTCTGGCCCTAGTATAATTACCTCCTTTCTTGAAGCCCAGTCCTGGTCCCAGCAGACTTCCTTGTTTGAAGCTTAATTCTTATTCCTCTAACCCTAGCCCTGGAAGACCTACTTCCTTGAACCCTAACTATGGCCTGAGCATAATAGCCCTGGGAGACTATTTATTTTCTCCTTTTTCCTTCATACTATGCTAGAGTTCTAAATAAATTCACTCACTTTCTGAAAAATTTAAATTGTTTGATTCAAAAGTTTGCTGTAGTATAAAGTCATTGGAACTTGCTTGACTTTGAGCACTTGATGTAAAGAGAAATGAATAAAATCATCCATTATGTGAGATCTGTAGTGTGCAGATTAGTTGCTTCTCTAAGGGACCACTGCCCTTTCAACTGAACTTCACAGATTCAGATTAACAATTGGATCCTGAGGACAATACTCTTCAATAAGTGACTTCAGTATGTTTTCAGTATCTTAAAACTGTACATTCTCCTCTGTCATGGGAAATATGCAGCTTTGTATGAAAGTTCATGTACTCTTTAGTATTACAAAGAACATTTTGGTAATTTTGGTTCCATCAGAACCACAGTTCCTTTGTATGCTTTTTAAAGAGAAATCTTGTCATTCATTAGCCTCAGAAAGTAGTTTCTGAAAACTTATATAGGAAGCAGCTGTGATCTGGTAGACTGAGTTCTGCAGTGGAGTTGGGAGACTTCATAAATTATGCTCTTGCATCCATCCTGAAACATTTTGTACATCCCAATTACACCATGGATAAAATGCAGATGATGATGATGTTTTGCTCAACAAAGTAACTTGAAATTTATGGATGGAAAAAATTATAGAATGATCTCATGTAAACAGCAAGTTTTCTTGCTGCTCAACAGCATGAAAAAAAATCTCACTGACTATTGAACAGAGCTGAGTGAATAGTGGAAAACATGTCTATGACTCGTGATTTCAATTGGAAAACCAGTGCTATTTAGACTGGGCAGGTGGCCCTTTAATACTGTTTCCAAAAATATTTAAATGCCAAATTTTACAAATATGAACACCAAACGTGGACATTCAGCTGACCAGTCTGAACATGTGCCAAGAATAAATATAAAATTATGTATTACCATAAAATTTACAATTCAACATGTGTATCATGTTTATTTACATAGGGCACGTTCCCTGATTGGAAGACTTATGTAATTAACTAAAACAGTGAGAACTGCAAATATTATAATCAAATATAAGGTATAACTCAGATTTTGCATTCTCTTGGTTAGTTACTTCATTTTGTTGATTGTTCAAATGGTGAAAGTTACTATCCGCAGACTGAGAATTAATGACTAATAAAATAATAGTAATTTGAATAGTACATACAAGAATGTTGTTGTGATCTGTTGTCAATTTTCAAACCAGAAAAAGGGCACATTTGACAATTATGAATTATTTACATAGCTCTACCAATGAGGAATCTCATTAGTCATAGATAATTATCATTTATTAGCCTTTCTTTCTTCATGCTGGGGTAAGTAATTACGCAATCAGTTTGCAAACATCTAGAATATAATGTGATAACAGCATGGTTTTGTCAAAAACAAATCATGTCAAACTAACCTGATAGGTTTCTTTGACAGGATAATAAGCCTTGTGGATATGGAAAAAGTGGCAGATGTAGTATATCTAGACTTTAGTAAAGCTTTTAATACTGTTTTACATGGTATTCTCATAAACAAACTAGGGAAATGCAACTTAGAGAGAGCTACTATAAGTTGGGTGCAAAACTGGTTGGAAAACTGTTCCCAGAGAGTAATCATCAATGGTTCACGGTTTTGCTCTAAGGGCTGATTGAGTGGAGTCCCTCAGGGATCAGTTCTGGGTCTTGTTCTGTTCTATGTCATCATCAATGATTCAGATAATGACAGAGATAATCCACTTACATAGATGATACCAAGTTGGGATGGATTGGAAGTATTTTTGAGGATAGGACTAAAATTAAAAACGATCTAGACAGACTGGAGAAATGCTGAGGCAAATAGGATAAACGCAATAAGGCCAAAGACAAAGCACTACACTTAGGAAGGAACAATCAGTTTTGCACATACCAAAAGGGAAATAACTGCCTAGGAAGGAGTACTGCGGAAAGGGATCATAAGTGGACCACAAGCTAAATATGAGTTAACATCATGACTCTGTTGCAAAAAAGCAAATGTGTTTTAAGCACGACATGAGAAGCCATTTTCCACTCTACTCTGAGCTGATAAGGCTTCAGCTGGAGTATTGTGTTCAGTTATGGGTGCCACATTTTAGGAAAGATGTGGAGAAATTGGAGAAGATCCAGAGAAGAGCAACAAAAATAATTAAAAGTCTATAAAATATGACCTCTGAGCAGTGTTCCTTGTAAGCAGAGCGTTTGGGCAGTCGCCCCGGAGAAATTCAGGTGCTGCACTGCTGGTTGGCAGAGTGCCCTGAGCTGCCGATCAACAGTGTAGCATGTGTTTCTATTGGTGGAGCACATATGTACATGCCTCCGTGCACATAACAAAATTTATTCTGCCCATGGAAGAAAAAAATTAGAGGGAATATTGTTTATGAGGCAAGATTGAAAAAACTGGGTGTGTTTAGTCTGGAAAAGGAAAGACTGAGAGGGAACATAACTGTTTTCAAGTACACAAAAGGTTGTTACAAGGAGGAGGGAGAAAAAATATTCTTCTTATCCTCTGATGATAGGACAAAAAAGCAATGGGCTTAAATTGTGGCAAGGGAGGTTTAGATTGGATGTTGGGAAGAACTTCCTATCGGGGTGATTAAGCCTGAATAAATTGCCTAAGGAGGTTGTAGAATCTCTATAATTGGAAAGTTTAAGAGCAGGTTAGACAAACACTTGTCAGGGATGGTTTTAGATGGTGCTTGGTCCTGCCATAAGTGCAGGGGACTGGACTTCATGACTTATCAAGGGCCTGTCCAGTCCTGTGATTTTGTTAAAATAACCATATGGAGCACCATTTTTCTTCTGTTTTTTTTTTCTTAATTTAGTTTATAAACACTACAGGGTTTAGGATCCTATAAAGGTTCTAAAAGCTTTTATTTTGTTGTCAGCTGGAATGGTAAGAGCTGTCATTATACCAACAGCTCCTGTAAAACAGCCCTGATTTCACAGGAAAGTAAATCACTTAAAATGGACAGATTTTTTTTAACAGCCACAGTTTTATAGTGTGAAGGTGAAAGACTCAAGATCAGAAGTTTGACTGTTACACTGTCAATCTATGCAACCCTATTCTGTGATGTTCAGTTCCACATGCTTTCCACTGTAAAAGTAGCAATTAAAAACACCTAAGAATCTGTTGCATCCAAAAACAATGGGTCTGATGCAAAACTGTGTGTAAAACATTAATGTGATTTCTTTCTCTTGTGCCAGCTGTATCTTTCAAGAGAACCTAAGTCATCACAGCCTTTATTAGAGATATGTTTGCTATCTAAAGAGAAGTGAATTAGTACTGAAAGAGCTTCTTCAATAGGGAGACTTAAGTGTGGTTTTGTCCCAGTGATTCTTCAGAGGGACTTAAGTGTGGTTTTGTCCCAGTGATTTTTCTAGCAAAAGCATGAATTAGGTGCCTAGCCTCCCTCTGCAATGTATGGGGAAGATAGTATTCCAAGAATGGAATTCACAGGCATCAGCAATGGAAGCTAAGCCAGTCAGTGGAAGATGCCAGTGTCCTAAGCCCTACCCCTTTCACCAGGCCTTTTATTACGAGAAGAAGGGATTTGAAACCCCTCAGATAAGTGCCGTAACCACTGGGCTACAGGAAACTCTCATGCGGATATCTCTCCAGGCAAAGCTGTACCACTTAAATTATTTGAATAATTAATAATAATGGGCTTAGAAAAATAGTGAGAATCTTTTAATTGCGTATCCCATGTGGGATAAGGTTATAAGGGAGTATTACCACCCATAGCCACTGACACCAAGGGTGCTCTGGGATTGCAGCACCCTGGGAAAAGATAATGGGTGCTCAGCACCTACCAGCAGCCCCACAGATCAACATCTTCCTCTTCCCACCCAGCTGTCTTGCATACTGGCAGGCCCCGTTGATCCAGCTCCTCCCTGTCCTTTCCAGAATCTCCTGCCTGCTGCGATCCACTATGCAGTGGCATTGAGAGGTACCGGGGGGGCAGGGGGGGCAGGAAGTGGCAGGACATGGGTTTGGGGAAGGGGTGGAGTGGGGGCAGTGCCTGGGGCAGAGCAGGAGTTGAGGATGTCCCTAGGAACTGGGGAAATCAGCACTTCTGCCACCATTTCCTCCTCTGTCATTTTGTGGATAGCTAAGTGAACTCTGAGCATCCTACTGGATCAGATGCCACAGACAAGATAAATGGAGGAAAGCCCTTATTCCCCTGATTTACTGGATTGCTCTGAGGCTTAGGCATGCCTAATGGACATGCCCAGAGGCAGACACTTGGGTAGGGACAGTGCTTAATTTGTAGAGAGGTGCTGGGGCTCAAGCAATTTTTTTTGCATTCATAACTGATTATGCAGCATGCCAGAGGTATCAAGACGATGGACTGCTAAGCCTAGAGGTTCCAGAGCTATGCCCTGGCACAAATTAAACACTGGATAGGGAACTTTCACTGCAAAAAGCTATAGCTGAGCAAGTTTAGGAGCCTACAGGGTTAGGCAGCATCCGGGCCGGGGTTTTGTTGATCACAGCGGCACCTAAAAAATGGGACTTAGATGGCTAAGTCTATGGGTAAGTGATTCAGATAAACTGATCTTTACAATATCTTACTGCCTTTAATAGTGCCATGTGGAGGTTTTCAAAACTGTGATAAATGGGTAGGCATAAAGTTGTTTTCATTAACTTTCCTTTTTAATGTCTCATGAGCTCTGATTTTGTTTTTGAAATTCCTACTATATCACATACATGCCCAAGAAATTGCTGTGATTATGATATTCTAACAGCCTTAGGCCAATTTATGCTCTGATTTTGAAGGATGTATTTTCATATAAATGTTCAGACCAATGAAAGAAAAAAAATGGAATCTGAGGTATAGTTCCTACATGGAATATATTCAATTTTTAATCACAGTATCAGTTTTTATGGTCCTTGTAAGAAAGCAGCTGCAATTAGTCTATCGCTCAAAGGTTGGTTTCTCAGCCGTTTTATCTCAGGTTCTCAAATAGCTTGACAAAAGAAATATAGCACTTGCCAGTGATTTTAATGTAAGAAAGATGCTCTCCTGGAGCTTCTCGGGTGGGTTTTAAAAACATCTTAATATCGGAGGGCCTGATTTCTGGTTATAGTCAGGTCTCATTATACCAATCTGGCATGTAAAAGTAAAGGGAATTAAAGTAAATATAGCTCAAATTCCTCCTTTAAAGCCCCCTTTATAGGGCCATAGTATATATGAATATCAGACCTTAAGAGTCTTCTCTGCAATGAAAGAACATGACATGGCTGTGGTTGGTACATGACAGCTGATTTGGACTTATGGGGCTAAAATTATCATATAGACATTCAGACTTGGGCTGCCACCTACACTCTGAAACCCCAAATGTCTATACTGCAATTTTTAGTCCCTCAGCCCATGCCGGAAGCAACTAATTTGGTCTCTGATCAGTTTTTTTTATTGCAATATAGACATACTCTAAGGGTATATCTAGACTGCATCCCTCTGTCGGCAGAGGGATGCAGATTAGGCAGGTCGATATTGCAAACGAGGCAGGGATTTAAATATCCCGTGCCTAATTTACATAAAAATGGCCACCGCCTTTTGCCAACTCAGCACTTTGTCGGCAAAAAGCGGCAGTCTAGAGGGGGATCTGTCAAGAAAGAAAGTCTTTTTTGACAGATCCCTTATGCCTCCTGCAGGGAGGTTTACAGGATCTGTCGAAAAAGGAATTTGATGACAGTTCTCTGCAGGGTTCCATGGAGGGAGGAAACATGAACCTGTTAGATTATTCAGAAAATGCCAATTTGGAAGGTGGCAGCCAGTTCTTGAAAAGCATTAAAGGAGCATTAGGCTACCTATATCCACTCATTCCCCATGCCCTGTAGTAGCTGGCCTCAATATAGCTGTATGGATTCTCTAGAAATGACTTTGTTAGAAATGTAAGATTCCTTGTGGTGGCTTTATAGGAATGTTAATTGAGAAGAATCATTTTTACTTACAAAGTGCTCACTTGCTCAGACTCAGGGCCTTATTTTCCTCACTGTATTAATTTAGTTTAGATGTTTGGTCAGATGTGCATGTACCTTCAGTCATTAACAATTCAAAACTTGTTTCAGCCTGAGAGAAATGAAATAGCTGGAAATAATTTACAATCCAGAAGACAAAGGGCTGCTATTAAGAGATTAGAATAAGTTGATTCCAGCCCGGTGTCCATGTGATTTACCATTATACAAATTGTACATGATTATTAGTATGTTAGGCTTCTTTTGGAAGAAGATTATTAGACTGCAGGCTTCTTTTGGAAGAAGCTTTTCCGGGAGAAATCTTCTGAAAAAACTTCTTCCGAAAGAGAGTGTCTACACAGCAAAAGCGCATCTGCTTTTTCGAAAGATAGAGTCCACACTGAATGGACGCTATCTCACATTTAAGCTGCGATTACTATGGATGGAGTGGCCACCAGGGCACCTGTGCTTTTTACTCTTCTTTTGAAAGAACTCCCTCTTCCCCGTCCACACACACCTTTTTCCGAAAGAGCTCTTTCAGAAAAAGGCTTCTTCCTTGTAGAAATGTTGGAAAATCCCTTTGTTCTTTCGATTTTTTGAAAGTACGTGATTGCAGTGTGGACATAAGTGAAGTTTTTTTCAGAAAAATGGCTGTTTTTTCCAAAAAACTGTAGTGTAGACATACCCTTACTGATTTCTAGTTATTTATCTGATAGGCATTACTGACAACCTGAACTGCTTTGTGTCCCATGTATATATGCTCAGAATGCAGATATATGGGGTAGGATGTATTTAGGCTGTGATTCAACATTGTACTGCATCTGTGAAGCATTATGCAAGTGGAGAGTAGGCTCAAAATGTTTGTTTCTGATAGTGTTGCCCACTTTTCAGTGGTGTAAATTACTACACATGATACAGAACAAAAGTGTCCTGGGCCCTTAATTTATTTGACAAAGCCCAAAGTGTGCTATTCATTTTAACAAAGGCTGAGTCCTTATTTGAAAGAGCTAACAATCTAGACTTCTCTCTTTTATATGGTACAAAGTAACATACATAGTCCCTTCTGCCTGTACATTGTTACTAAAGAAGACAGTAACTTATTTTGTGTAATGTTTCCCCCCTAGCTTATACTAAGTTTCTCATAATAGATACTTGGTTCAGTTGGGTGTCTTTTATATCTGCCCTTTAAAAATTCCTTCAGCACTTTAAATCTTATTTAAATGGGTTTACTGAATTACATTTCTCTCATAAACTATGTCCATAAATATATCTATAAAATAAAAAGGGTTGCAATTTTTAGTTACATTGTTTTCTTGAATAAAACCAACAAACATAGAAAGTAAATCGCCTTTACAATAGTTTCATTGCCTTTAGGCATGACTATATTCATTAAATTGTATTTTATTTTAAACTAGCAGGTGAGGCCTGTTATTGACTGGGCAAAGTCATTTTGTGTACATTACACTTATCGGAAAGTTCAATTAATGAAATATATATAATAGAATTCTTTATTAATGTGCTTGCAAAAGGGAATTAAAAGCAGAGCTTTAAATGTATAGGATTTCAACTTGAAACATTATTCATTTTATTGAATAATTACCATACATAGTTAATTTGAATAAGAAACTCCTAAAGCTTCCATTACTCTTTCTATAACAAATTTTAATTATTTTATGATTTGTAACAGTAAACATTTTCTTTGCACTAAAATGACTATTGAATAGGTGACTCAATTTTAATTTGGTTAGCAAATATTTTTATGAACTCTAATTATAATAGTCATGACTTTTTTCTGATGAAAACCAAAAATAATTATTTAAACCTTTCACCCAGCATATTCCAGTGTAAAAAGTAGTGAATTCAGCTAATTTAAGTGGCAGGATTGTTTCTGCAAAATTTGGTATCTCTAGGTAATCCAAAAGTATGACAATTTGGACAAACAAATCCAGAAACAAACAAACTCTTCAAAAATATAATAGATAAAAGTAGTGTTATTGTAGTTCTTTGAATTACAATCCTTAAGCTGTGTTTTTGCATCTAGGCTTTGGTTCTATGAAATGCTGGGAACCTTTCATGGACTGAAAATGGGATTCACAGCAGCAGGCGATTATTATGAATAGACATATGGAATACTGCAGGTTTTTCCTTACAACAATACAGATGATTTCCACCATCCCACACATGGAAGCTTTGTTTTTATTGTAGTAATCAAGGTCACCATTGCTTTGGGGCATCTGGCCACAGGATCTTTTGAAAAACACCCGAATAAGCCAATTTGCTCTTTGCTTTTGCTGCTTTTGTTGGGTGTTAATATTTATAATGACTTTGTAAATGTGATTGCCAAGTGTAAGTCATGTTTAGGGTTAGGTCTATGACATTGCACATTTCAGTCCATCTGAAGTGCCTTACACTTCACGTATATTCCCTTCAAGGCAAACTCAGACACTTGTGATTTCAGGAACAGAAAGGGGTTATATAAAGTTCAAAGTAGAGTTTTCCATTTATTCTGATGTTTATAATAAGAACCACAATTTAAGTGCCCAATTTGGGTTCCAAGCTGTAGTTATCATAACTACATGTTATGTTTTAACATGTCTAGGCATAAGCTAAGACATGTACAGTACAGCTGTGTACTAGGAGTTCCGCACCTAGGGAAAATGCATGCTGCATAAGGCACAGGTCTACATAAAATATTGCTTTGGGCCAGATGGGCACCTGCAAGCAGGGCATCAAAGGTCTGGTGACATGGAGGAGGCACATTCACTCTTCCTGTAACTCAGGGAGAAATGGGGAGCAAGAAAGACAGAGCACCAATTAGGAAGAAAGTGTGAGTCCCACCTTTGCCAATAAACTATGCTTAGATCTTTCTTTCCCTGAACTAAGAAACAATACCTTTGAATTGGGTATCCATATATGCAGTCAAATGCAGATCTTGAGACAAAACCCATGGAAGCCAATGGACTCCCTTCCTATCATGAAAAACAAAAAAATATTTAAATGCCCTGATGAGGGGGAGTTACAGTTCATCTGCAAAATTGACACCATCAATTTAGGATTAAGCAAAGACTGTGAATGGCTAGCCAACTACAAAAGCAGTTTCTCCTCTCTTGGTGTTCACACCTCCACATCAGCTGCTAGAAATGGGCCTCACCCTCCCTGACTGAATTAACCTTGTTATCTTTAGCCTTATTCTGGCCTGCATATTTATACCTGCCTCTGGAAATTTCCACTACATGCATCTGATGAAGTGAGTCTTTGCCCACAAAAGCTTATGCTCCAATACATCTGTTAGTCTATAAGGTGCCACAGGACTCCTTGTCGCTTTTTCAGATCCACACTAACACGACTACCCCTCTGATACTCTCTTCCTATAGTGTGCCACTGCCTTTCCCAGGAAAAAAGACAAATCCCCAATGATTTGCCTAGAAAGGCCTCCTAATTAGACAGCTTAGACCATCTAAAGGGAGCAGAAATATCCTGTGAAAAACATGACTAGTCACACATAATCAGTATAATCACAGTGATCATTTTGCTGCAAATTGGTCAGACAGTTTTTCAGGGAGTACAAATAAATAACTGGGAAAATCACAATTGGCTGATGGAAAAAATGGCAACAATTGTTTGTTACTGATAACTCACTGAACTCTGCTTAAATTAATATTTTCTGCGTATCCCTGCATGCTGCTAAAATGGAACTTTTATTCATTGAACGGAATACAATTAAAAGAAGCAGTTCTGTTAAAGATTCTATGAGCATTAAGGTTTGAGAAAATGCAATGGAAACAGATGGGCAATAAGGAATAAGTCGTCTTAAATTTAAGCTTTTAATATTCCATTAACTGCTATTGGGAGGAAGTTACTCTACCTTTGAAGAAAATTAGGTGTTTTTAAATCAAGTCCCTGCTGTGCAACTCTTTAAGCCTTAATGTTGAATTTAAATTTCTCTTTATATGCTAGATGTGCCTTAGAAGCAGGAGATGAGAGATACAACATACAGACAAAGGCATTGGAAGCGAAACACTAGTCACCTGTCTCCACCCATGAGCTTCAGCAAAGATGAACATTGTTACCCTCAGGGGCTTGTCACCTTTTACTATATTCATTTTACACCTATACATTGTATACTCTGACAGACATAGTACAGCTATGTGTGCATTTGTCTAGTTCTGTGCCCCTTATTGCACAGTTCACATGCAATTTACCATACAGTAGTCTGAAAATAGATCAGCCCAGGAACCCACCATTATCAGCTGGAACCATCACTGAGTGAGGAGTTAGACTTCTGGCTTTGACCTCTTGCTCTCCCCCAGATGGTTGCTGTTGGGGAACGTGCTATCGCTGAATCTGCAAATCAGGAAAAGCAGCAATTTATGCTCCTGAAAGAACAGCCTTTGCCAGCCATTTGGGGCATGATTTTTTGGAGATGCTGCACTTGTGCCAGCAGTGCTAATCGATTTGTAACTGAAGGTGTGAATAATCAACACCTTTGACTATCAGGCATCTGGAGAAAAGACGGAGCTTCAGTAGAGCTTTTATTTTAGTTCTTCCTCCTTTTTTGCTAATTCATCATTCCTTTCAACTGCTCAGTCTTTGATCTCTTTAATTTACAGATTTTCCCTTCATTTCCTATGCATGCTCTTCTTATGTACAGCCCCACATTTATGCTTCCTTTTTAGTTTTCCTTTTGTGAATCTGAAAGTAAAGTTTGAAAGCTCAGACATAAAAGCCGAGTAATGCACTATGCAGGATTTGAATGCTGAATTTGTTCAGCCTCTCTTTGTGACGTTGCTATTCTGAATGATCTGGTCCCCAGAGGCACTGCCCTCTGAGGTACTTTCCTGGCTAATTTTATAAAACTGGCTATTGTCAATTTGTCCATTTGAAACTTTGTGTAATCCTCTTTTAAAATGATGTAGTACCTGTACAAAATATGCCTACAAAAAAATCAGGTGTCCCATTGGAACAATTTACCCATCAGCAATCAGGTGAGCCAATTAATTTGTCTTGCTAAAAAAATATTTTCAGAGCACTTTAAAAATCCTGAGATTAAATTTTGCTCTGCTACGGTAGTGTGAATCTGAGATAATTAAGAGCAGAACTCGGACCAAGATGTTAAGGTGGGATTTGAAGGGTTTTTGTTTCCAAGTTTTCCACCTAACTGATAGCCTAGGAGTAACTATGATGCCTGTATTCAAAATGTACAATATTGGATCATTTAATATTTATATTGTCTAGAAGATGGGATTTTTCTGGCTCATTGTTTACTGAGATGAACATTGTGTATTTGTATACAGCACACTGAAGAAGAATGTGGGTTAAATGCAGAGGTCTTTATTCAGGCAAGTCCCATTACTGAGTTGGGCTCTTAATTTCCAGATAAAATGTGCACTGACCTCATGAACAGGACAGTTGAGTCACAGACATTGTTCAAGGCAGAAAAATTGCTTGGCGGCAAAGCAGTAGTATTGGGTGTCTTAGTTATAGTAGTAGCCATTGTAGATTTCACAGAGTACTTGAAACCTAAAATCAGGAGGTTGTACATTTCTCTATTGCGAAACACCGGCTCATTTACTATCTCTCACTATACAACCGAGATAAAATTACATCAAGTTAAATGGCTTTTGGGCATGGGTCTTGCATATCAGCAATCTTGTCATTTACATTTTATTTTTGTTCAATGTGGTCTGTAACTTAGTAAAATCTCATCCTTACAGCCGAGTACTACAGGCTTCTAGATTCCAGCACAGCTCAGAAAAGCTGAACGTAACAAACAAGTGAAAGCATTCTATAGACTGTTACTATCTGACTGACTGAGTATGGCTGACTCTGAAAGGCTTGCTAGGTTTTTCTGGTTTAGCAGCCAAACTTGAGCTGGTGGAACATGTTACTTTCTCACTTGTACTACTGGCATACATTAATGATGTGACTGACCTCCTCCTCCTCCTGAATGAACCATGAAAAGATCACAAGAAGATTGAATACAAATAGCATGGGTTAAAAGATCTACAATATGGACTATGCCTAAAAATGGGAGTAGAAAACATTCTTTCATCAACCAATAGTCCTCTGTGAATCCCCAGAAGATAACTACAATCCTGAATCTGAGGAAATGCTTGAAAAGGAATAAGAGGATTCATCTTTTCAAGGGGGACAGAAATGCACACAACAAAAACTGAGCACCCTACAACCACCCATAAAGGGGAAAGAGTCCATTGATAGGCTACTTGCTCTGTATCAGCCAATAAACATCTGCAACTCCCATGTGGATCCATATTCGCTGTAAGCTGAGTGCATGGGCAGCCACCCAGGAGAAATTCAAATGCCATCCAGCTGATTAGCAGAGCGCATTGGTGGTACACATTACTTGATGCACATAATTAAATTTATTCCTCACGTGCATGGAAAAAATTAGAGAGAACACTGATATGGATGCATTTCTGTTTTATCCAAGAAAATGACCAAGAATTTTATCTGAATTTAATTCCAAAAAAATGAAAATCTTTGGGAGCTGTGATAGCCATGACGGCATATCATTATCCCCCAGACAGTGCCACAACCCAATGTCATAGGACTTGCCAGTCTAAGAAGCCAAAGGTAACTTTGAACAGCATTAACGTTCTACTTTCCTTTTGCTCCTCAAGTGAGCTCCTAAAGCAGAAAATTTGCTATAGGGGATTTCTAATAAGAAGGCGGTAAAAAACCCAAATCCTTGAATCAGGCAGTATTCTGATACCCAGCTATTTCTAATTCCCGGTCTAAAACTATCTAAAAAGTCATGGGAAATAGTGAAATATGACAATGATTTGATTAAAAAAGAAAGCATGCACAACAATAGAGACAGGAATAAGGGCAAAATAAAGTTATAGCAAGAAATCCTGATTCTACTGAAGTGTATGGAGCAGGTTGCAATTTTCTGTTTGGAAAATATAAAAGCCGCTGATAATCATATCTGCTGTATATGCCACACATAATTTTATTTATGTTAGTGTTAGGCCTACAAAATAATAAACCATATCCAGAATGTGATTAGAAAATATTTTTGGCCTATTATAGTGTCTAAATATTACTTAGCAAAGAATGGTGGTAATGGAAATATACTATGTTGGACAGCTGAGAGGTGTGCCTATACCTACCTCTATTTCTCTCTATTCCCCACTTGTCCTACTTGGATCTTTAATGACTCCTGGTGGAGCTAATTGCTGTTGCTATTGCTATCAGTGAAAAAGGTCAAAAGCAGGGAATTTAACCCAAGCCTGCCTGCAAGCCTGCTGATGGGGAGAGGGAGAGAACATAGGGCAGTTGCCCTGGGGCCTGGTGAGTCAAAAGGGCCTGGGACTCCCAGACATTGCTACATGGTGCTCCTGCAATAGTGGCTCACTCCGGGTGGCTTTCAGGGCCGGCTGGTCCCAACCCCACCCCTTCTGGGTGCACAGAGCCCTCTCCCATCTTGCCCAGGGGCCTGACATGTCTATTGGCCCCACTGCCCATGCAGCAAGTTTATTGAGAAGGAATGATATCAGCGGTAAAAAGGTTACATCAAGCACATAGCTCCTATCTTAGACATAGCAATATATTTATATTTATTTCCTGAAGCGAGCATGTCTCTCACAAACATACACAGACGATACCTGTGCTGGCACTACACGGCGCCTGCATGGCAAACTGGGAAGGTGGTTTCCAGTCCATTGATGGTTCCTTGTCTCTCCTATCATCTGTTTCCCCAGAAGTAAGGCTTTGGTTGCATTAAAATCCCTCTGGTTCACCATCCCATAATCCACAAAACGGAGCATCACTGACTTCTCCTGGTGCTCAATTAGGAATCCCACCCACCAACTAAGCTATTTTGTTTGATTCTTTGTTCTTATATTACCTTTCTCCCAAAGAAGTCATGTTTCTTAAAAGCCAGTGGGAGTATAATTACTAATTTTTACTAATTAGTATTGTTAGAAGGGGCTAGGTGGGGGTGGTACCCAAAATCACCCCACATCCATGCATACATTCAGTCATTCACTCTGGCTTTTGTGTGGCATGTCTGCTGTTAGGTTATGATGACTGGTTAGGGCAGGTTTTACATTGCAACTTTAATCATTTGATATTTACTTTTGCATGGGCCCACATTTACTGACCAATATGTCCAGTACTGATTATAGATACAACCATAATTTTTGCCAGTTTGACTCATCAAGTTTACTTCAGCTCACTTCTGCTTAGAGAGGACCTGCTCTCTGTCCTCTGTTATTTGGCCATGTTTAAGTCATGTCAAGTCACATTCATGCTTGTTCAGTAGAATCACACCAATTTGGCACCATTCCAACATACTAGTCTTGCAAAACTCTACTTATTCACTCTTTGTGAATAATTGTTTTGAGTGAGTAAAATATTAGTTTTACTGTCCAAATGTATGTGGGTGAGTAGATTTTTGTACAGGTTGAACCTCTCTAGTCTGGCACCTTCAGGACCTGCCTGGTGCTGAATCAGAGAATTTGCTGAACCATGGGAGGTCAATATTGTCTAGCAGCATTATCAACTTTTCCACTATTTACTGGGCTCTTGGGGGCTAATTTAGAGTTAAATAACAGCTTAGAACACTGAGAGCCAGGATCAGTGGCTGTAAACACACTTTATAGGACTGTGGAGAACTTGGCCATATCCCTGATAAGTGGACATCTGGCTAATGAAAATCATGCCAGACCATGGATATTGTTGGACCAGAGAGTGTTGGACTAGAGAGGTTCAACCTGTATTTGTACCAGTGACATTACATAGCTTACACACTAGTTAAACTTTCTCCTTTAATCATCTACTGCCTTGAATACTGCCTTATAGAAAATAGGGATGTCCATCAGTTACGCTACCTCAGGGATGGGCAAATAGTGGCCTACAGTCCAGGTCCGGTCCACCAGGGTTAGTCTCTGGTGGGCCCTCACCTCTATGTTGAACTGCACCTTCACAGGTATCAGGCGATGGCAGCTTTTGTTGGCCATGGATCACTGTTGGCGGCCAATGGGAGTGGCGGGAAGTGGTGTCCTGGTTCGTGCCCATTGTCCATGAACAGTGATCCATGGCCAATGACAGCTGCGATCACCTGATACCTGTGGTATCTGTGGCAGCAGTGGCCAGCTAGGAACTCTCTCTGGCAGGCTGCTATTTTTTTTTATTGCCCCCTCCTGTTCTACCTTGAAGGAACAGAAGTTTGACACCGTGTAGATGCATGCATGAGGCCTTTTATTACACACGGCTGGTGGAGTGTCACTTCCCTTATTAGGCTCAGTGAGACACTGCCAAACAATTGATTACAATAGATTATATAGGGTGCCAATGGGCAGAGAGAAGCGATGGGGTGGGAGTTTGCGAGCCCCTGGATAGGTTCTAGCAGCAAGACATAATGAGCAAAATAAGCCAATACTCTAAAAGGTTACATCATTGCTTTGCCCATAGCTTAGGTTAACATGTTTGCTACTATACAGGAGTTATCCCTCAAACTTTTTCTCTTGCAAGTTGTCAGTTAAGTCCTGATTTCAGGTCCATAGAAATGATGGGTGGCACTTCCCAGACAGGTTTGCTCACAGGTACATTCCTAGAGGGTCTTAAAGCAAAGAGAACAGTAAACAGTACACAGCATAAAAATTGTGTATGGTTTATCAATGGTCCCCTTGAGCTCAGGCTGGCATCTGTGAAAGACAGATGCCATAACTTATGCTGACATGCTAGCCCTCTCCCTGAACTCTGGTTGGCATTCAGGGAGTATGCACTTGTTATCTCTTCCTGAACCACGGAGTAGACTCTGAGGCCCCTCTTTGTGAGTTATATGCCCGTAACTCATATGTCCCCAGTTACTGCTCTTCACCTGGGGTTGTGCTGTCTCAGCTTGTTTATGGCTAGTTAAACAAACATGTCTGTTTCCTGCTTATCTCCACCTTTCTTTAGCCACGTATTGTCCATTGTTACCTAGGCCTCATGCCTCAGACCAGGCCATGGAACTTGGGCATATGTGAAAGATTCTTAACAAAGATTGTGGTCAAGATCTTACATACATATTATTGGGATTTTGGTCCTTCAACTTGATGCATACAGATCTCTGGAAATATATCCTTATAAACATTTTCCTCATCAGTAAAACTAAAACTCCTTCCGGATAGCACATACTGTACCATCACAACATTTCAATTCCTTGGAGTCTATGAATAACTGAGGATAAAATGAGTACTATCCTATCACTGACCTTTAACGATCCATGCAGAAGATGACATTTAGCTTTCTTTTAGGTTTCTTTTCTAATTTTGGTACTACTTACTGTAAATACTCAATGCATACGGCAAATCTGAAAACATAAATCAAACTGCGCTGGGTCAAACATGAAAACATAAATCAGTCAGACAAATTAAATTGCAAAATAGTTATGCACTCTAAGATTGATTGTAGCTCTTCTCTGCTTTTTAAAAGAGGGACACAATATGACATGACAAGTTAGGAAATATTCTGGAGGAAGGAGACAAGGAAAACATCTAGCTTTATTCCCCATAATATTTTCTTTCTCCAAATACCTGCCTTTTTAGTATGGCTTGTGACAGCTTCTCCTAATGCTGCCCTTAGTGATTTATCCATCTTTTAGATTCTATTTTTATATTACTCAGATAGTTTTTAAGAATTTTGCTTTAGTTTTCATAGAAACATTTATCTGTCAGGTTCCCTCCAAAATCTCTTCTTTCCTAAAGATGACCAACTTTGGACCTAGTTTACCACTTGTTTAATCAGATGGAATTCTATTGGAATCAGTGGAGTTATATATGTGGCATCTATTTCCAGTAGTGACTTTCACTTTTTGTTTCCTCAGAAAAACCTTCTTTAAAAATATCAAAGATTCTTGGTTTCTTTTGTTGTTGTGGCTGTTCTTCTTGGCCCTGGCCCTTCTGTGAACTTTTTATAACAAGGTGACTCAAATAATTGTACAGTATCCTTATATCTCAGAAAAGTACTTTTAAAGTGCTTCTGAGCTGGGTAATTGTCAGTAAGTGTGGTCTTATTGATCCAATGTATGTAAAATTTAATATTTGTTAGTAGATCTGACATGGAAGATTTCATTTTTGTTGTTGGAATGCATTGTGTAAGACTGTTCAGTGTTAAGCTCTGTGGTGAGACAGTACAGTCTAGGGGGCAAGTTCCAGCTCTACTCTTGACCTGCTGTGTGACCTTGGACAAGTCTTTTTTTCCTTCTGAATCTCCTACCATTTTGCTGCCTTGTCTATTTAGACTGGATGCCAATGGGATCTTTATAATACTTTCCCTGACACGAAAAGTAAGGGGCATCTTTCTCGCAATTTTATACCTATTTTACATCCACAATCATACAATTGTAAATTTAATTTAAGAATTTGCATACAGAAATTGACAACTCGAACTGACAAGGTCAAAGAGTGCAAAATTGCTTATTTTTTGAACACCAGAGCTTAAATATTCTTGTTAAATTACTCTGACTGTGTTGGTTGACTTGTTCAGCAGTTAGTCTGTTTGAAACTTGTTACTACCTTTGCAAACTTCCCACTGAGTTTCATCTCTTGGTTGAGAGCTTAATCCATAGTTATAAACACATTGACACTGCCAGAGAAAATTGAAAATAATAGCCAGGTGGAAGCAAGTGAACACAGAGGGCACCTTGCAATTCCTTACATGATGTGAAGCCAGCTTCGTCAGGAAGACCCTATTTATTTCCTACAGGCACAGGAATTTGCCAGAGTGTTAGCCAAGAGTGTATTGTGCGGGAATTGATTATGCTCTCATGATCACAGGACTGATCTGCCTGTCAGGAAGAGGCCTCTCCAGCAGGAATAACTTAGAGCAGCTTTTAGGCTGCTCTGAATTATAACATAGACCAGTTCAGCACAGGCCAAAGACTGAGGAAGCAGAAGGGTTGTTCCAAACCACCTTGCAGCTGCTGCATCCTATAACTCTTGTTTACATCAAGTGCAGCCTTGTTGGAACTGAGGATTTTGGATCCCTGAGTCTAAGCATCTCCTTCTTAGGCTATATTTTAGGAAAATAGACTGCAATTCACCAAAGTTATTAATGAATACATCTAATTTAAATGGTATTATGGGCTGTCTGGAGCTTAAGAGCAAAGTATCTCTATTCAACATTTCAGAGATTTTCCTCATTTGCAGTAGTAGCCGGTTCTTCTTCTTTGTAAAGGATCAAAATTATAGTGTGTTGTGTGGGTGCATTTGGGAAAAGCAGACAAGAGGCTTTTAAGGGAAAGAAACATCTGTGGTGGGTTCAAATGGCTAAAGGAACTAAATAAATGCTGATTATCATGTGCTGTTGCAATATTATATGCCCACAGACGTAGTGTAAATGTAAATACCTACAGGGCAGCAGTGAGGAGGGGAGAAATGTCTGGGAGCTGATTATAGCTCCTATGATTCTGATCCACTAGCCCTGGTACAGAGGAGCACTGTTAACTTACACCACTGCTGTAAGCTCCTTATGCTGGGTGGAGATCCAGGTGAATAGAGCCTTGATTATCAATGCTACCACTCACTCAGTCCCACACCTTTTTTCCGCCCAATTTCCAACATTCCTTCTCCTCGCTCTGCAAGTAGGAAGGATTTTTTTGGTGTGGAAGGCAGCTCAGCTGCCAAGGAAATTCTTCAGCGACAATCGCTGGCTGAATTACATTCACTGTGCAAAGCATAAGCAGCACTTAGTCACATTCTCTAAGGAGAGGGATAGAAAAGAAAAAAAAGTCTACTTTGATACAAGCTATTTTTAAATACTGAAGCAGTTTATAATTGTAAGGTCAAATTCTCTCCTCAGTTAACCTATGCTATGCTACTACTTACATTGAATTAGGCTACTTGTAATTAAGGGTAAAAGCTGGCTTGAGGAGCCTAATTGGTTAAAAAAGAAAGAAAGAAATACATTTACAGTTACAAGCAAAGTAATATAATCAGACAAGGCTCAGCATGTCATATGGGTTCACTCTAGCAATGTAAAACTCTTATCCTGCACTGGCCTTGAGGAACAATCATTTGGACTCATCATGACCTCTTTTCAGTCATCAGATGCTAAACATAGAAGTTTGATAGCCAAAGCAAATTATTCATCAAGTTACAAGCACTTGCATGCTGCAGTATGGTATGAGTCCCTCTAAGGTGTCCAGCTTTTGGTCTGTCACCTTCCGAAATGAAAATATAAAGGGGAAATAGAATAGTGAATCTCTGATATCAATATATAGTAGCCCAGTGTCAGTGAGTCTGTAACACTGATGTACACGGCCACGCCCCCTGGCCGTGTACGTCAGCGCCCCGCCTGTTGTGGCGCTCCAGTGAGCGCGGCGGCCCAGCTGAGCAGCGTAGCGCTCAGTGGAGCGCCACGGCGGGAGGGGAAGGGGAGCGGTGATGTACACGGCCCCACCCCCTGGCCGTAGACGTCACCGCCCCGCCCCGCCCCCTTACTCTCCGTGGCGGCTCGGCTGAGTGTTGCACGCTCAGCTGGGCCGCCGCGGGGGAGGAGGGGGGGCAGTGACGTACACGGTCAGGGGGCGGGGCCGTGTACGTCACCACCCCGCCCCCCCTTCCCCTCCCGCCCTTTGGGCTCCCCCGCGGCAGCCTGGCTGAGCGCACAGCACTCAGCTGAGCGCCATGGCGGGTAGGGGAAGGGGGGGGGCGGGGTGGTGAATGCCGGGCCGCCGAGGGGAAGGGAAGGGAAGGGAACGGGGGAGTGGTGTGGTGACGTACACGGCCCCGTCTCATGGCTGTGTACGTCACCGCCCTGCCCCCGCCCTCGAGGCGGCCCAGCTGAGCAGGCAGCGCTCAGCCGAGCGCCACGGGGGAAGGGGAATGGGGACGGGGAGAGACTGAGGGGAGAGAGAGGCAGGAGGAGGAGAAGAGAAAGGGAGAGTGAGAGGCAGGAGGGGGAGAAGATAAAGAAAGAGACCGAGAGAGGCAGGAGGTGGAGGAGAGCTGAGAGAGAGAGGGGGAGGCAGTAGGAGGAAAGAGAGAGAGAGAGAGACACACACACACTGAGCAAGAGACCGGAGACTCAGGAGAGAAGACCAAGGTGGAGGAGAGACCTGAAAATCCCGTCTTATGATGGGCTAATTGGCTAGTATCCTCAATAGTAACCAATGTGCTTATTGATAATGCCATCATTCATTTGAGTTTCAATGTTCCCATACATTCTGCATTTGTATAGAGATATGGAATATTCCCTAACAAATGAGAAATTGATCTTGGTTTTTAAATGGAATTAACAAAGAGCTAACTTTAGGTCAGGCAACTAAGACCAACAAATTCATTATTTTTTATTCTTTTCCCCTTTTATTTTTAAATTGTAGTTTATCTGACTTGTTCATTTAATCCTTTTTCTTTGCATCATTTTTTAATTCTTGCAGCGCAACAATAAGACATGTTTTTAAATGCTTAATTTTAAAAAGAAATAATAAACATGGCTTCCCTTGGAAAGAAGCGTCAGCACTCAGTTCCTGGCTACTTTAATTAATGCTGCAAAAATTAAATGTATTTGGTTTAATGCTATATATATAGAATGCTATATAATTAAGCAAACAGGAGTGCTTTTGTCTGATGGTAGGAATTTTAGATCAGGCCATGTCCCATAGTATATGTATCATACAATGTGCCTGGACTAAAATGCAACATTGCATCAGTGTATATATAATTTTAACTCGCACTAGGAATAATCATGTTACACTATAAAACATGAAGAGAGATGGTCCTTGTTGTTCTTGTCAATATAAATGCCACTACCATTCTTATTCAATATGTGACTAATCCTTTGTAACGCTTATCAAACTGTTTGTCTTAATAATAGCCTATGGCAGTGAGTTGCATAGATCAATTACATGCTGTGCAAGGTAGTATTTCCTGTTACTAATTGCACTTATGTTTTGTATTTTTATTATTTTAATGAGAGCCCTCTTTCTTAAGTATTGTGCGTATAAAAATGAGAATCAATTATTTGAGAATCAATTAATTTGTTTCAAGCTTCCGGGTGGTCACGTTTGAGTTTCTAGATTTCTCATTAGATGGGAAATAAAGGTATAGACTAAGATTCAGCCAGTTCTTTCTATTTTTTCAGTTTCCATAGGTACACACATTTTTTTCATCTTAAAGAAATATAGTAAAAGAATCAATAAAGCTGCACACAGGTTTTACTTTCAGTATGCCATCATGCAGTTCTCAGCACCTTTATTTAATAGCTGCTTAACTGTTTGTTTCTGATTAATTCTCCTCTCTTCAAATATTAATGCCTCGTCTGCTCTACGCATAATCTCACCCACATGCTATTCTGATTGCCAGCTGATTCGAACCAGGAAGTACGCTCCGGGCTGTGGTAGTTTGAATCAAACCCTTTGGTTCAAACTAATGTTACTCCTCAAAAATGATATTTAAATCCCCGCTTCATTAGCAATTTCGGTCCCCTACATTTGCATCCCTAGTTTGAACTAGGGTGCAAGTGTAGATGTACCCTGTTTCCTCTAAGATTTTCCATCCATGAGTGGAGTGAATTTTGTCTTATGTACCAACAATGAGGTCATGTGCACTTATATGGATGTGTGCCTCCGTGGCACCCACCTGTGGTGCAGCTCCATGACAGACTCTCCCAGTGCTGCCCCCAGCTGTGAGCCCTCACCTGAGGCAGAGGGAAGCTGCTGCTAGCTCCCAGGGTTTGCAGAGAGTCAAGTGCTGGGGGTAGGGCAGTGACATGGGGAGAGCTGGAGGCGGGGAGCTGGCAGTGGCCTGGGGAAACAGAGGTCTCTGAGAGCCAGAGGGCAGTGATGGGGGAAGAGAGGAGCACGAGGGGGGGGGGAGAGGGATGCAGGGGCCCCAGCCCAAGGAGCAGCCACGCCACAGCCTAGCTTCAGGGGAGTAGCTGGGCAGCCACTATGTGGTTCTAGCCTCTGCTCCAGTCCTGGGGAAGGGCTGGAGCTGTCCCCTGGAGCAGCCCTGCCCCCTGGAGCAGCCCCAGCTCTAGATCAGCCCCCTGCCATGTGGCCCGGGCCCCCAGAGCAGCTACCCACAGCCTGCCACGGGAGCAGCCAGGGAGCCACCATACAGCCCTGGCCATAGTGCCAACCCTGAAGGGCTGGGGCTACAGCCAGGGCTGCGTGGTGGCTGCCCGGCTGCTCCCAAGATGGGCTGCATGACGGGAAGCTGGCCCGTGAGCCAGGGCTGCTGTGCAGTTGCTTCTGGGGATGGGCCTGCTCCAGGGGCCAGCGCCGGCAGCTACCACATGGCCCCCCCTAGCCACAGCTTCAGCTCTGGGGAAGGGCTGAAGCTGGGGCCAGGGCTGCATGGTGGCTGTCTAGCTACTGCTGGGGTGGGGCCAACTCTGGCTGCAGTCCCAGCACGCTGGGCCGCTGCCCGCCACATGGCCCTGCCCTGAGAGCAGTCACCATGCAACTCTGGCCCCCCGCTCTCCCACCAAACCCACCACCACCAGCAGCAGCTTACCTTCCAGGAAGGTGAGTGCTGTTGCACGGCTCTGCTGAGGAGGTGGGTGGGATTCAAATTCTTTGTGCGTACCCATGCAGGTGCACACCCCAGAGGGAACTTAGGATATGATATGTCAACCTCTGGTGGATCGATTGCGGCAGTGGTGATCCACCATGTAGTGAAGAAAAGCCCTAAGACGATGTCTATATTTCATTACACTTTCTGCTGGCATGTCAGCTGTGTAACTACACACCACAGTTTTCATTCACACTGGAGTGTGTAAATAGACGTCTGTGGAGGGCTCTGGCAGTTGGGGAGCATTGGGGAAAGACTTCTGCCTCCTGCCTGCTAGAACCTTTCCCTGCTGCCAGACCTGTGCTGTGGGAATGCTCCAGAAGTGGGGAGCTGCCAGAAGCTTTCTCATTGATGGAGGCTTTTTTCGTGCAGCAGCAAGAGGCTACAGCAGATGGGAGCCAGAGGACATTATATGGTTAACAATAGCAATGTAGCTACGAAGGCACAGCTAGGGTGTGTAGAGAGCCATGTGGGGTATGTACTTGGCTACATACCTACACCTTTAGGTGTATCTGTACACTATTAGAGTAAGCCATGCCTCACTGTCTACACTTCTACTTAAACCCATGCTCATGGCGCTACTCTGTACCTGGGGTATCCAGCCTCCCAGTACGAGTGTGTGCTTTAATCACTAGAAAAGAGTCATTTCTGTTTCTCTCTGGCCCAATGATTTTTGCAATGTAGATCGATAATTAAACAGTTCTTAGGCCAGGGAAAGACAGAGATGGAAAATCCTCCTGTTAAAATCCTTTCTCCTCTCCCCCTCCCTCAGCAGAGATGTGGGAATTAAACCTAGATCTTCCACATCCCAGGCAAATGCTCTAACCACTGTACATCACCTCGGTTGGGCACCACCTTGTATTACTCCATACAAAATAGCAGGAAGAGAGGTGCTTAACTCATTCTCAGAAGCTACCTGGCACAAGGCAGCCGTGCATCACAAGCAGAGAGAGAGGTGGCTTTCTATAGCTAGGATATAGGCACCTGGCTCTCTGGGAGAGGCAGGATTTAGCACGTAGCCTTCTCATAGGCTCCACGCCTAGGGTATGTCTAGACTACATGGCTCTGTTGACAGAGCCATGTAGTCTAGACATACCCCTATTGATGGCTTTTGTGGATCTCATTCTAAATCATCTATATATTATAGGGAGTCTAGGTACCTAGATCACGGTGCTGTTTTTGTGTTTTTTTTCTAGGCACGTAAAAGTTAGATGGTGTGGCTCTCAGCATTGCGATGTCTAAGCCTTTCATTAATCCCACTCCAAATTCTTCCCTTTGTGCTAGAGATGTCACTCAAATTCATTATTCTGTTAAATGTCCAACTAGAGTCACTCTACATGGGATTCTCTGGCCAGACAAGTAAGTGCTCCTATTCACTCACTACATATGCCTTAAGATCCTGATTCTGCCTACCATTATATATAACCAAACTGTGCACCTATGCATTACTGGTCTTTGGCAGGGCTGTGGTAGATGTATTTCAGAATCTCAACTCAAACCCATCTCTCAACTGACTTCTGTCTCTACAGTGAGTTAAACCAAATCTGAGCTCCCACGCTATGGGTAGCTTGAAATTTTGCTCAACATTTAAATTTTATGGCTTATGTTACATCTTCAGCATCTATGCATTAATAAAATGAAAATAACACCCATTCAAATTGTCTGCAACGGATCATGCCCTCTTTCAGTGAAGGATTTAATCCAATTCTTTAGATCCTCTTAGTATACACCGAGCTACTGAATTACTAGTTTTACATTAACCTTGAAATGAACATTGGACACTTTTTGAATTTCACCTGCTCAGATGGTGTCTAGTTGCCTGTGTTAACTGTTCATAGAGCACCACAATCTTCCTTCTTAACCAAGCAAAATGTTCAATATTCTGGAAACTCACTTCTAAGTTAAGTAAACTGAACAATAATGGTCTGAAGTGCTGGTGCCTACTGCTATTAATGTCTTTCCAAGATGAAAATTGATTATATTTACTTTGTTTTACAATCTGGTATTACTCCTTGGCAGGACTTGTCTTCCCACTCCAGGGTCCCAGTTTTTGTAAGAAGCTTCTTGTGAGACTATTTCATAAAAGCTCTTAGAAGCCTCCAATAAAATGTCACTAGTGCTCCTTTATCCATTATGTTAAATCTTTCATAGAATTTTACAGAGTTAGCTTCTGTATCTTTACATGAGCCATGTTGACTTGCCCTATAATAGCTCACTAATCAGTTTACAACTTTAAGACTTCTTCCGCAATGAAAGCAAAGACAGGTCTTAACATTTGTAAAATAACCCAAAGTGTGTGTGCTGGGAGACATAATAATCACACTGATTCTGTTCAGTTTGAATAATTTCATATGTATTTCCTTCCATCCTTTTCAAAACAATCCTCCTGGAAACATACTCAAATAATCTTTGAGAGTAAATACAGGTTATGTGCCTCACTGGCAATTTTGGGGAGCAGCATAGCTATGAATTGTACTAGTTAAATACAATTTCAAGACATTTTATAATATTTTACATGCCAATGGCTGGCATAGTCCTCCTTACATTAGCTCTGATAAATACTACATTTAAAGTTAATGAAAGTTTGCATCACATCCAATTTGGTTCCTTACATTTTATTTGGTGCCAAATCAAACAGTTTTCACAATTACACAGAAAATGGAAAACAGTCCTTTTGAATTGCTAATCTGAATTACTTGGAGTATATTAGAGATGGTTATTTACAGTTTAAAAGGACAATTCAAGCAATAGTAAAAACTGTACATTTTATGGCAGAATTTGCATTTGATTGCAGTACTGCTACACTATCTGTAATTGGATTCTCAATGAGCTGGATTTTTTTAACAGTAAAAAAAAGTATTTAAAGGGATCTGCTTTAAGCATTCCATAATAAACATGTTCTCCCTTAGTTTTCCTGTAATAACTGCCACTCTTTATAAACATAATGGGGTGAATCAATTAGTTTTAATTTGCATATGATATGATAATGTGAGAAAATAAATGATGACTCAGGCTTTGCTTAGAAAGACTTATCATGGAGAAGTTTGACACAAGCCTGCTATCTGATGATCCAGTTTAAAGCACTCTCAAGAACTGGGCAGTACCCATACCTGAATAAGACTTTTTAAGGAGCTGTTGTGAATCCTGCCACTCTTGGCAGCTGGACTCAAGGGCCCAGAAGCCAGCACAATTGGAAAAGGCCTTCAGAGATTATTAGCTCTTTGCTTTCCTTGGTTCTCCTCCTCCTGCTTTCTGAAACGTAAATATTAATTGCTTCAGTATCCCCCTTTGTAGTATAGCGCCCCCAACTAGAGCTTATGCCACCATCTGGTCTGCTTTTTACTATCTTGTCAATGTCTCCCTCACTGTGGCTTTAGGAATCTCTCCACCCTTTCCAGCCTCTATTTATTTCATTTTTTTTCATACACTATGCTTGTTTTGTGTAGTTGTACCTTTGCAGTGTGGTACGTGCATGGCACCAAGCAAAGTGATGAAATACAGGGAAAATCCTTGCAACACTGTACTGACTGTGGAAGTCAGTGGGATTACTCAGAATCAATTGCATCAGAGTTAATTTCCCCACATGGGAGAACAAGGGATTAAGAAGGAGGGCTGAGCCCAGGTGCCCCACCTGGCCATCCCAGCCAAACCTGCACGAGCTGGAGCTGGAGTGTAAAAGGAGAAGTAGCGCAGCTCACAAAGGGACAAGCACTAGATGGCAAAGTCACAACCTGGAATTCTGATTGCCTGAGACCTGACTAAAACTGCAAAGGAGAGACTGGTGGTTGTTTGGGAAGGTCAAACTTTATTTTCTGTTCAGTGCTTCAAATTTACGAAGGGGAAAGGGAACTTAAGTAGGAAGTGACCCAGGAAGGCAGCTGTTTAGTACCCAAAGGTGCAAAATGTAATGGCCCACTATTGGGCCCTGGATTAAAACCCAAGGGCCCAATAGTGGGCCAGAGTCCTCTATTAACATCTAAAAGTTGGATGATAAAGAGACTACCCCTCTGTGAGGAATCCAGCTGTGAAGCCCCTGTACACACTGAACCCTGAAGCTAAGGAGAAGGCACTGAAGCTCTTGTGGGCACGGAAAGTCTTCTCTGTTACTAGAGTGTTTCTTTTTTGCATTCTCCAAGAGGGGTGGATTGGAACATGGAACCTGGTCAGAGGGATCAACTCTAGAGAAAGGTCAGACTTCACAAGGTGGAGTTGTAGAGGGAAGGGGGGTCATCTGGCACAACCTTATCTAATCACTAGATGATCCTGTTAGTGAGGGACACCCTTCACAAACTTCTTCTGAGTAAAGTATTATGCTGTTTCTGAGTAGTGAGGGTTGTAGAATCAGATGTTTAAGGCTTTTCTTTAATTGGACAACAAACTAGATTGAGGTGAGGAAATATTAAAAGTGATATTAAATAGTAGACAGAAAAAACAGATGTAAAACCACTCTCATAATATTGATAGGAAGATACAGAAGTGGATGAGTATATGTGGCAAAACTGGGCCCTTCAAGGGGATTTTAAATCACCATTTAAGTTAGAATTAAGTTGTACTCAGATGCAGAGCACATTAAAGTTTGCAGCCCTAAATTAGATGTGCCAGAAGATGTTATATGACCTCAGAAGTTTTGCCAAAAGCTTATTTTGAACATACACATTTAAAAAACAAAGAAACACCTTACCAAAACAAACACTCCATTTGCCACATTTCTCCCCCCAGAGGGAGTACGAGAATGCAAACAGACATTAATCATGTTGCTTAATGAGCTATGCGAATGCTCTCTGGTGTTCCAGTGATGAGCGTGCTATAAGAGCCAAATAAATAATATATTTACAAGGGAATGCTGATTCCATCTCTTTCAAGAAGAAAAGACTAAAGAGATGAACTCTTGAAGATATTAATGCTGTTTGTATATACTGAAATTGTCTTCACATTGATATACTTTGAAGGGGTTGGGTGGGATTCATAAATTCAGATTTATGCACTGAAATTGAGAGGTGAGGCCACATTGCGATCCACAAATCTCCTGCCAAGCTCTGCATACATCTAAACTAATTCGCCACCTAAATGTTTAGGGTAAAAGGGTGGCTAAGTCTCTGCCTCTGGGCATGCACACCACTGCTGCCTCACTGTAGGTGTTTCACTACCAGGCTCACACCGAAGCCCCAGAGTGACCATCAACCAGGGAAAGTTGTGTTAGGCTTCCTGCCATGAGCAGGGATGTTCAGAGGCCATCTAAATGAGTTAGTGATGACCTATTTTCAATTTCCCATCCTCTACCGAGGAAAGGGTAGGGAGGAAAGGAAGAAAGTTAGAAGAGGGGTCCTTACCTTTCCGGAGAGGACTCCAAATATTGTGCTATGGAATGTTCTGATGAGGGTGATAAATACTGAAAAAGGGATTGGAAGAGAAGGACTGGAGCCTGGCTCTTCAGATTTCTATCTGGGTGCCCAAACCACTGGAGTACAGTATCTCTCCCCCCAATGGCTCTTTATTTATCCACAGTGGAAGAGCTTCAAGAAGAGATTGTCCTGAGGTGGTTCTGCAGTCTCTTGCTTTGGTTTCCCCTCTTGGACTCCTCAAACTTAAATGTTTTTTGTGTTCAATAATACCTTTCTTTCAGGTCTGGTTTTATTGGCAGAGTTATTCTCTCCTCCCACTTTAACCAGGGCACCACCACCTCATCCCTGACAGCATATTGTCTCAAAACTCCCTTGGTGTTACAGAGTCCTCCCTGCAGGAGCTTTTCTAACTCTCTGTTGTAGCTTCCTCCTCTGGTTCTTTAGAAAATACAGATGGCCCCATTGAGAGGTTGTTAATAATGTACAGGTGGATTGGACCATTTCTTCTTCAAGAGCTCAATCTACCCTGTGAGACTCCCCCCCTCAAACAAAGGGTGGACTTGAACCTTGGTCTCCTACTTTAACCACTGGACTAAAAATTTTCAGATCTTGACTCTCTCTCCCCCTCCCCCCCCCCTTTTTGTGGAGGCAGATGCCTAACTCATTCTCATAAAACCCATTTAGGATGTTTAATTATTATGTTGACACCCACCAACAACTAAATGTGCTGGCACCATGTACTTGTCAGTCACAGAAGAGTTGTTACATGATAACTTTTGTTTGCTACCAACCTCTGTGAAGTTTGAACTTTTTTCTTTTGGTTTAACATGACACAGTGCAGTAAATAACAACCATCTGTTTAGCAGAATACTCCGAACAACAGGAAGGACTTAAACTCAAATAGATCAGGAGGCAAATGGTAGTCCAATAATTAATTCTGCTTGTGATGGATTACTGTGTTCTTGGCTCATATGAGTGTATCCCAGTCACATCTAGACTCATTCAATAGGCTATCTGATTAATTTTGTTCTGCTCATCAATCATATATTATTGACTTTAATGGTCATTAAAAAGCTTGAGGCCTAATTAGTACTCTCTTGATTTATGTTCAGAAAAAGTGTACTTAAACTTGTACATAAGAACATAAGAACGGCCGTACTGGGTCAGACCAAAGGTCCATCTAGCCCAGTAGCCTGTCTGCCGTCAGTGGCCAGCACCAGGTGCCCCGGAGGGGGTGGACCGAAGACAATGATCAAGCGATCTGTCTCGTGCCATCCGTCTCCAGCCTCTGACAAACAGAGGCCAGGGACACCATTCCTACCCCCTGGCTAATAGCCTTTTATGGATCTAACCTCCATGAATTTATCTAGCTTCTCTTTAAACTCTGTTATAGTTCTAGCCTTCACAGCCTCCTCTGGCAAGGAGTTCCACAGGTTGACTACACGCTGTGTGAAGAAGAACTTTCACTTATTAGTTTTAAACCTGCTACCCATTAATTTCATTTGGTGTCCTCTAGTCTTTATATTAAACACATAAGCACATGCTGAAGTACATCCCCGGAAAAGGGATGCACTTAAACATACTTATAACTGCTGAATCAGAGTATATATCAGGCAATGCCACGTTTACTGTAGTGACAAAGTTAGAAGGGATATAGGATATGTCTACAATATCCAGGACTCTGAGAGGTAGGTGGGAGGAAGGAGGGTCCTAAAGCTCCATCTGCACTCAAGCCCAAACATCTACCCTGCAGTTTAACAGCCCTGCAGTCTAAGCCCAGTGAGTTCAAATCAGCTGGCATGTTCCAGTGCTGAGGTTTTAACTGCAGTGTAGACATCATTCTTTAGCTATGCACAGTTGGACCATAGCAAGAGAACTGCAGCCCTGGAAAAGAGCATGTTATCAATAAAGGTAAAATTCAATTTGCATAGGTCCAACATACTCTAGAGTCTTGATTCTCCAGAAGAGTCAGCTCCTACTCTGATAGGCATTCGTCTACATGCTGTTTTCATACCATTATAATTTCATCACTTTAGAAAGGCATAGGTCTGGTGTATATTACAAAATTAAGTTGACCTAATTTGTCTTGCATTGGTATAGGTATGCATGATGTGTCTTCACCAAAATTTTGATGCTGCCATAAGCATCATGTTATGACAATGCAATAATGACACCTCACCAAGCAACACCAGCCATGCTCAACCTACTTAAAATCTTGCACATGTTTTTGATGTGCTTTTCCCCTCATTGCATACCTTGGTGAATATACCTATTACTTCCTCTTTTTTGGGGTTCATCTCACCATTCCAGCTCCATGCACACAGAGCTATTAGATCTGCATTTGCCTAGAACAGGCAAGAAGTTCTGGATTTTCTTGGCCTATGGGGAGAAAAGACTATGGAATAGCCATACAAATACTGATGTCTATGTGCAGATTACACAGAGGATGCTGAAACAGAGCATGATAGGTATCAGCAACAGTGCCACAGGAAAGCAAAGGGACTTTATTGGGCATACCAGAATACAAGGAAGGAGAACAAATCTGCTGCTATTCCACAGATCTGCTCCTTCTATTGGAATCTGCATCCCATATTTGACAGGGATCCCATCAGCAGTCCACATTCAACTGGGGACACTTTGCATGATCTGTAGGTGGAGAGAGGGAGATGATATAGAGGAACACTCAAGCCATGCAGAAAGCCAGGAGTTGTTTGAAACCCCGGTGGAGTCAAGCCAAGCCCACCAGGTAAAGATAGATGTGCCTGCTGGTAAAGGGAAAGGGAACTTGGATAGGAGTGGATGCACCTTATTCCTTATCTTTTCCATTTTTAACCTTTTTTTTCTCCTCACCTAAAACCTCATCGTTCTTCTTTTTTTCCCATTTGGGATGGGCACCATTTTTATCTACAAGTTTAGAGAAGAAAGCCATTGGCTTTTGATTACTTTTTATTTGTATACTATTAGAATATGAAGTGTTAGAGAATAAACTAAAAAAGTAATATGGCAGTCTCACACATAATCCACATCAGGTCCATGCCCTGTGCTCAGTAGAAGTAGAACAAACTCAGAGATAGTCAGCATCTGCTGTTCAGTTCTTTGTGCGCAAAGGGGGATGAACGAGGATGTGGTAGAGTATTTCATTTATTTGAATCGTGATGTGTCTCAACTTCTTGAATGAGCTCTTCATGAAGATGCTCTGCATTCCTCTCTGGAAGATTTCTGGGGATGGAAGCTTTGTTTCCTCCTCCATCATAAGAGATTGTCCCTGAGTTCTGATGGCACACTGAAGTAATCAGGCTAGTAGTGTGTGGATCTGGGCAGCTTCATATTGCCACTGGCAGCTAGGTTCTCTGTGCCTTTGTCATCATCAAAAGTTCTAAGTTCTTTGTGCTTATTTTCCATACTACTTGTATTTATTTACAGATAACTAAGATACTGATTTGATTTTGCCAGCCACCCCGAGTTCTGCCTTGTCCCTCCTTTATCCCTGCTATTCTAGCCCATGCTCCTCCCAATTTCTGACCTATCTCCCAGATCGCCATGTTTTTCACTTACCTGTGGACTTTGGTCACCTGCCCCCATTGAATGTAGTTTAAAGCCCTCCTCACTAGATTAACCAGTCTGCATCCAAATACTCTCTTCCTCAATAGTGGACTCCATCTCTGCTTAGCAATCTTTCTTCCTGGAACAGCATCCCATTGTCAAGGAAACTAAAGCCTTCCTAGCAACACCATCTTCACAGCTAGGCATTCACCTCCAGGACGCATCTGGCTCTGCCTGTGCCCCTACCTTTGACTGGAAGGATTGAACTGAACATCACTTGCACCCCCAAACTCCCTCACTCATGCTTGTAGAGACATATAGTAACTTTTGATCTGCTCAGGGTCACACCTTGCAGTGTCATTAGTGCCCACATGGATGAGTAGCATGGGGGAGTAGTCAGAGGGCTGGATGATCCTTGACAATCCCTCCATAATGTATCAGGCATGGGCCCCAGGCAGGGAGCATACCTTGTGGGATGTCAATTCAGGGCAACAAATGCGTGGCTCTGTCCCCCTCAGAAGAGAGTCTCCAACCACCACTACCCTATGTTTCTTCCTGCCATCCTCCCAGCCTTGGGGTTTCATGGCTTCTCTTCCTCAGGGGGTGATTTCTTATCTTTCATATTCAGGGCAGCATAATGGTTTTCCTTGAATCACGGTGGGTGAGTTGGGAGCAGGAGTGGAGCACTGCTTGCTGGTAGAAGTAACCAGTTGCCGGTGTACTCCCCCCCCCCTTCCCCGCCCGAGACAGAGCCATCTCATCCTCCGCTAGTGGTATGACAGCAAGTCCTTTGTAATTGGATAGTTTCCTCAGCCTTAGATGTCTCCACATGAATACTCTCAAGGAATTCCTCATGGGCATGGATGCTCCTCAGGCTAATCACCTCCTCCTGTAGCTCTCCCACCTGCTTTCTGAGAAATTCCACCAGCAGGAACATTTCACATTGGATTTCTGTAAGTGAGAAATGCAAGTCATAGTCTCTGTAAAGCCACACCAGGTTCTCGGTAGAGGCATCCATGGCAGGTGGTCTGTCTGGCTACAGGCTCAGGTGAAGAGACAGGAGCAGTGTTGGCACAGGTAATGTGGCTCTTTCTAAACATGCTAGTAGTAATAGGTCTCCCTCTTAAAAACTCCCCTGGTCACTTAGCCTTTGGCTTTTAAGGCCTTTTCTCTTAGGTCATCCCTACCCACTCATTAACCACATAGAAGGAGGGTGATCACAAGGCCAATTGAGGCTGGTCAAAGGAACAAAGGTTCAAACTATCCCAGACACACAATCCCCACGGACACAGTAACTGAACTAGCTGATAACTGGAGTGTTGGAAGCCCAGATCCAAGGATAAATAAGTGAAGGACGGAGCAGGGGAGAAGGGAAAAAAAATTGAAGGAGAGGAAGAAAAGACTGCAGGTGATGACACGTGTAATTCTGTTGTTTTCTCTTTTGGGCCTGTCTTGAAGGAGTTCATGTCTGGGTACTTTTTTGCCTCCGTCAATTTGCTTTTTCACATCTCCAGGTGGGTATTTCAGTTTTAAGAATGCTCTATATAGATCCTGTAGATTTTTGTCTCTGTCTGTGGGATTGGAGCAAATCTGGTTGTATCTTAAGGCTTGGCTGTATACATTAGATTGAGAACTGTGTCTGGGATGGAAGCTAGAAGCATGAAGGTAAGTGTAGAGGACAGTAGGTTTCTGGTATACAGTGCTGGAAATTTGTCCATAATTTAATTGTACTGTAGTATCAAGGAAGTGGATTACTCGTGTGGACTGATCCAGGCTGAGGTTTATGTTGGGGTGGAAGTTGTTGAAATCCTTGTGAAATTCTTTCAGGGTCTCTTTCCCGTGGGTCCATATGAAGAAGATGTCATCAATGTAGCGTAAGTAGAGTAAAGGTGTTAGGTGGCGAGAGCTGAGGAAACGTTGTTCAAAGTCAGTGTGATGGGGCGCGATCACCCCGCACTCTGAACGCCCTTGTTGTCGCGCTCTGTGGGGAGCTCGGAGCCCGTCTTGCAGCTTGCGCTCCATGTTCACATGCTGCGGCACAGCTGGGTGGTGCTGCGAACCAGAGCAGGATGCCTTGGGTGCATTATGAGCGCGCCAGGAATGATGCGAGAGGGGCGGGGCAGCCAGGGCGCGTAGTGGTGATGTCACGGGGAGGGGTGGGGAAGGAGAGACAGAGCAGGAGGTAGAAAAGGGAAATGGACACAGGAGAAGAGGAGAGACGTAGCAGGAGAGAGAGGACGGTCGCCGCAAGCAAGTGGAAGGGAGAGCAACAGGGCTCGGCTAGCTTTGGTGAACCATCTGCTCTGGTCAAGGAGACGGCCGGGAGGGGTGCAGACCTCCCTCAGCTGTAGCCAGGGTAGGAAGTAGCCCAGGGGGGCTTCCCTGCTAAGGCCCGCAGGCTGACCAGTTATGGCAGGGTTCCCCTACCCTGTCCACCAGTGTACAAGCTATTGGAGGCCGAGACTCTAACAGACTGCCGAAGAGTCAGGGTGTCCTTTGAAAAACTCTGAGCAGAGGGCCAACGAGGAACGTGAGTGGGAACCCATGAGAGGAGGGGTCTAGCCCGTTCATTTACAGTCAGCCATAAAGATGTTGGCATATTGTGGTGCCATGCGGGTACCCATGACTGTGCCACTGACTTGAAGATACAAATTGTCTCCACATTGGAAGTAGTTGTGGGTGAGGACAAAGTCGCAGAGCTCTGTAACTAGGTGTGCAGTGCTGTCATCAGGGATGGTGTTCCTGATAGCCTGTAATCCGTCTTCATGTAGAATGCTGGTGTATAGGGCTTTTATGTCCATAGTAGCCAGGATGTATTTTCAGGAAGATTACTGATGTTTTGTAGTTTCCTCAAGAAGTCGGTGATGTCGCAAAGGTAGCTGCGGGTGCTGGTAGCATAGGATCTGAGAAGAGAGTCAGTATAGCCAGATAATTCTGTTGTAAGTGTACCAATGCTTGAGATGGGTCGTCCGGGATTTCCAGGTTTGTCTAACTTGCATAGCAGATAGAAAAATCCTGGTCAAGGATTAAGGGGGGTGTTAGTGTAAATCTGGTCCTGAGCAGCATCAGGTTGCTTCATGAGCAGTTGTTTCAGGTTTTTTTGGGATTCTTTAGTGGGATTACAGGAGACAGGCTTGTAGAATCTAGTATTGGTGAGTTATCTGGTTGCCTCCTGTTCATAATCTGTTCTGTTCATGATGACTACAGGTCCCCCTTTGTCAGCCTCTTGGATTATGAAGTTAGAATTGTTTCTGAGGCTGTGTATAGCATTGCGTTCTGCATGACAGGTTATATGTTGTTGTTTGCTGCCAATGTCAGCTCAAGCACATCTGCAGAAGCAGTCGATGTAGAAATCAAGACTCTCGTTATGACCATTAGTAGGGGTCCACATAAAAACCTCCCTCTTTAAAGTGCTACCTGACTATTTGTTGTTTTTTAAATTTTTCCTGTTACAGACTAACTTGGCTACCCCTCTGAAGCTTTTGAAATAACTGAAATCATCTGAAACAGAAGAAAATGCTAACAGTCAAACAAACTCACCCCAAAGTTAGTACTCTCACATTGTTCATTCAGTGAAGGGGCGGGGATCCCCTTTCCCTCTCAAACTTCCCCGTTTGCTGTCCCCTGTTTGCTAGCTCATGTGAACTGCATCAAAACCCTTACTAACATCAGGGTATGTCACAAGCAAGATAAATGCATAGGGACATCAGGGGTTTGCTCAAGCAATACTTCTGATGTTACAGTGCTCTATTGCCGAAAGCACCAGACTGAGCTGCCTTTCAAATCCATGGAGAATTCTGTGGTTACAGCTTGCTACACTGCCTCCTCCCCTTAGCATAACAAGCAGCAGTATGGTGAGCATGCTCATCCCTCTGCTCCAAGCCAGGGGAAAAGAAGGTGAACCATTGCTACATCTACAGTGTCCTGTGCAAATCACAGGACCAATGACCATACACCATATTATAGTATTTTTTACATAAATATTCTGTTTACTTATATTTTCAGGCATGGTCCATCCTGTTACAGAGTTGCTCAAATGTTTTTGCCTTTGGTGTGTGCACTTTAATTTTGTTCCCTGTTTCTACGTGCACACAGTTGTATTTTTGGAAACTTCTGTATTTATTTGTTTACATCCAGCATTATAGGTGCATTACAGACTTTGTAAATCAACAGTCTACCCATGTGTAGTCTCGATATACATGACATATTATTTCATAAAACATCGTACTGTATTACTGCAGCTGATTGTTAAAAGCTCACAACTATAGAATCATTGCCCTAGGTAAGCATTACCATATGAGGCATGCTATATATGGGAACAGAATGAATGTGTCCAACATTTTTGTGTCATTTGAATTGGATTTCATATTCTTTATCGTAGTAAAGAGCAAAACTGACAAATGCCTGAAAGGTATTACTACTCTAGAAAGTGACTATAACATAGTTCCCAATCCACAAGTCGATTAACTCCCTGCTCATAAAAATCTTTCTTGCCATCTCAAAGAAATACAGCTGCAATCTTTCTTGCCAGGCCATCATTTAAGTCACTAGGAGATGTCTTAACCCATACAGGGGAGAATGAAGAGAGACAATGTGAGTTTACATTCCACTTTCACAGACATCCATCCCACTTGTTAATATGATTTATTTACAGCAAAAGCTTTGTTATCCAGCACGTTGGAATATGGGGGTGCAAGTAGTCAAAAGTTCTGGTTAACTAAGTACAGTGGTTGATGCATAAAGCTGCTCTTCTAGCCAGTATAGCAGCAAGTGGCCAGGGAAAGCTGCAGAAGCTGGGTGGGATGGGATGGGAGTAAAGAGGTGTTAATTAGGGATGGCCGCAAAGGGATCCAGTAGTCAGAGCACTAGGACTAGTTGGGGCACTGTGGTTCTCTGCTGAGTGGAGGCATGTGCTGTGCTGTGCCCAGAGCCTGTGCTGAGAAATTGGACATCCTTTGTGTTCTGAGGCAAAGAGGGTCCAGGTCCCCACTTCCTGCTGCTGTGGGAAAATCACTGCCAGCTCTGCTACATTCCTTTGCTGATTCTAGAGCTTTCCGATGGGTAAAGTGCTAGATAATGCAGTTTTTACTGTATTTGAATTTTTAATCCTGTGCAGTGAGTGTCCATTCAGTGCTCTGCACTCTGATACAGTCTGCCTGTATGACCTTGAACAAGTCACTTATTCCCTTTGCGGCTCAGTTCCCCATCTGTAAAAGGTGAATAAAACCATACTTCCTATGTCTCACCCATTTGCCTTGTCTATTCAGAATGTAAGATCTTAGGGGCAAAGACTCTCTTGGTATGTGTACACCTGCACATTATTGGCACCTTAAGGGTTTGGTACATCTGTTATGGAGTAATCCTGTAATGGGGTCCACCCGCTTGTGAGCATCCCTCTGTGGCAAAGGGGTGCCGCGCAAGGTCTCTGCCTGGTCGTCTTCAAAGTTCTGAGGCTAGGATCTGACTAGCCCTGTCCATGGTGCTGTCGGTTCTTGTAGTAGGCCTGTGGCCAGTCTTCAGCCTCAGGACCTGGGCCTTACTCAGGTCTAAGTTCAGCTGGTACTCGGAGCTGTCCATAGTGCTGCTGGTCTCCCAGTCAGTGTATAGACCTGCCTGGGTTGAGCTCCTGTGAAGAACTGCCAGTCCGAAGCCCAGCAGCTTCTTTTATACAGGTCTTCTGGGTCCTGATTGCCTGCCACAGAGATAGACACTCTACCCTGCCTGGAGGACCTCTTTACTGTTCCTCTTGCTGGGATGGGGTATGGAGAGGCTTCTGGTTTCCTGTATCGGGGTTTAGTCTACCCCATCACAAACCCCAACACATACAGTAGTATTAGTGCTCAGATTAAACCAAATACCATGTTCTGTACGGTTACTAGGTAGGTCTCCAAGAGTAGAGAGGCATTGGTCTCTTATTGGGCATCATTGTCTTCCTAAGATTTGGCACTTCCTGAGATGAGGAGCATCGTGGTGCTGTGCATGATTGTGCTTTTGTGGTGTTAGTGAACTGACCATAGAAAAATTTAGCACACAGACTGTGCTATGCAGATTAGTTTTGTTGCCTATTGATGTAAGGCGTTCAAATCTGTAACTGGAGCTTTTGCCCTGAACACTGCTGCTCTGTAATTTTTCTTCCATGCTGCATTTCAGAGTGATCAATAATGTTTGTCTAAGTTGTATTGTTAGGCTATATTTCACAAAAGTTTGTCTAATTATGCAGACTTTCCCATCCTGACCATAGTGCAGAGGTTTTTTTCATTGAAATATTCTGTGGTACTGAACAATTTTCATGAGGCTAAAAGAGCAATTTTGCTGATAAATCTCCTGGAGGTGGAGATAACAAATATTAATAACTGATTCAGATTGGGTAGAATTAAACAAAGCCACTTACTGGAAGTGACTACGTTGTCCAAAGCCATTTTAATATTCACTTAATCATAATAAATACACATTATCATTTAGTCTTGCTAATGAGAAGGACTATGCTAACATGGAGATTCAAAAAAGGCATTTTTGTTCTTCATTCTGAAAAATGGATTTCAATGCTAGGCTCTTGCCTTCTTTTTAATATATTTTTCTTTTCCAGTTTCCAGACTTCTAATACTCCATTTGCACAACCGGTGTTATTTAGGGAGGCCCATCAGGCAGTTATAAATGGGCTGCTTACCCTCTCATTTATTATTAATCTGTTTGTTGGTTCACCAAGCAGACTCTGGAATGCTCTCTTGTATTGTGCTAGGAATAGCAGGAGAATTTTCATCAGTTCTTGTTCAACTGATATTTGTCCAAGGAACTATTAAATGCAATCTTTTGGAGAGGGGGTTAGTTTTCTTTTTTGACATGCCAAATCAGATAAAGTTCTAACATAAAAACTGATTAAGTGCCTTTGGAAGAAATGAAACATTTTGGACCTGATAATCAGTAGGCTCTAGAATGCATGTGCAGGGACTGTACAGAACTTTGTAGGATTAAGTACAGGACCTACACCTGCTGTATTAACTATCAAGGTGTATTTTACCCAGATATGACTTGACATCCCAAGTTTCATTCTAAAAAAAATCAAAAAAATCACACACCTTGAAAAAAAATGTCTCTAGTTAGATACAGCAAAACCCAAGGGTTTTTGGACCCTAAAAGTTGCATGCATATAGTTTGCACAGAGCTTTCAGTTCTGTTCTTAAAACCCGGATTCACTCTGTATGATTTTGGGTTTGGTTGCCAAATGGTTCTCCCCTTCTTTTGTCTTCTGAATCCTTATTTTCTGTACATAAGCACTCTCAAAAAGGAGATAGATTTGAAAATTGAGAAAAAAACTGCCAAATTATATCTATACAAGAACTGTAGCAGGTGAAATTCTAGCAAATACTCTCCAGTGTAGAACTTCTTACACAGTTCCACTTGATGCCTTATCTGTTGGTCTGGCAAACAAATGGAAGAAAACATTGACCAAGATTTTCAAGAATGACTCATCTCTCAATATTTGTCTAACCCGAGACATCTTAACCAGGCCTGATTTTTAACAGGTGGTTGCTCAGTTGGGCAACCAAAAATTAAGAGACCCAAAGGCATAAATCACAAACAGCGTAATTTTCTAAATTCTACTCTCAATAATTTAGACTGTCTTACAGACAGCTGGAATTAAATAGTACCTCTTACTCAACGAGGTTGGTAACATTCAAGATTTTTTCTTGCTGCTAAAACTGGTCTCATGATTAATAGAACAATCTCTTTTATTCTTTGGGTATTTTAACGTCAGTCTAAATCTATAAACCTAATATGCTTCATAAATCTGTACTTTTATCATATAAACGGTTGGCATGTGTGGAGCTTTATCATGTTAAAATGCTGGAGCAGCTCCAACAAGCTGCATCTTTATGGTGTTAAAAAGAACCCTTCAGTTTTCTAGAGTTCCATTTCTGTAGTCCTGTTTTTTAAGGAGTCACATGGACTTGTTGAGACATTCTATGTCAGTGTTTCTAATAGAGATAGGCAAACACATTTGGCATAACTTTGAACTCACTCCTGAATCATGGATTTGAATGTCTGATCAAAGCTGCCATGGAATCTGGTTCATGTTCTTCATCTTTACAATGTGTACAGGTGGCCTAAAACTGCCATATGTATTTTTAGGCTTGAAATAAAAATAGCAAGTCTTCCTCTCTCTCTCTCTCTCTCTCTCTCTCTTTTTAAATGGAGGACCATGGAGAATGGAAACAGTGATCTCACAGAAGGCTGTCACTAAGAGGAGTTTGGCATGGAGGGTGAGGTTAAATTGTTCCACATTTCTAAGGGCCATCTGGAGCTTCAAGGCAACTTAAAGCTGAAGCTGCTACTTGGCAGTTTAAGTTCTGCCAGTGGCTTAGGATCTTTAAGAACTCTAAACCAGAAGAGGATTTTGTTGACAGAGCTTTCCTGTGTTTTCTCCCCTCTACCTCTGAAAAGGCTCCCTTCTTCCTTTGGAACTCGGGGTTGATGGCAGAGTTGGGCTCAGATATAGTATAAATATGCCTCTAACAGAGGGTTCTTTGCTGGGCATTTGCAACTCAGTTTGGGGGCTAAATGGGACTTAGGCATGGCAACACATTGCCCAATGGAATTCACAACCCTGAATCAGTTCAAGATCCCCAGGCATTATGCGGGGAGAGTTAGGCATCTAAACAATGGACTCATTGAAGCCAGTAAATTGAGCTGAGAACTGCCAAAGAGAGCTAATAGGAAATAGCTAGGAAAGGGCCTAAATCCAGCCTCTCAAAAGATAGTTAGGTGCCTAACTCCGGCCTGGAGGGAGATGTCTCCCTCTGCTCAGGCTTCACAGTCATGAAATCTGTCCTAGAGTGAGATGCTTAACCCATGTCAGTCCTTTCTTGCATCAAAACAAAATAAAAAAACAAAAACAAACCCCAGAAGACACTTTGACCAACTCCTGCCCCACTGTAGTCAGTGGGCCAGAGAGGAAGAGAAAAAAAGCAAGAGAGTGACATGGAATGGTCTGGAGTCTTCCAGAATGAGAATCAATCTCCTGGTGACTATTGAAAGCAATCCTGGAGATTTTAATTGGATATTCTAAGTAATAACATTACGTCATGCTGGGGAAACTATCTCCCGGAATAGCGTCAGTCGGAGTTTGCAACCCTAAATCTATATTCCAGTGGCTCTGACATGCAAGGAGGATCTGAGTCAGGTTCAACACTCCAATAAATATTGAATTAGTTATACAGCATAGAACAGCATCAGCAGGAGAGATTGAGAGACACCTGCCTCTCAGCTGATTGGTAGTTGAGACATGCTACTAGCAGACAGCTGTCCTAGGTTCAAGTTCCTGCTCCAAAAGAGGCAGATGGGATTCAAATTTTGGTTTCCTACATCTCAGGAGAGTGCCCTTTGGGCTGGAGGGTATAATAACACATACACCACCAAGCCCCAAATATATTCTTGCCTGTGATCAGCTGACTTTTATAGGGGTAGGTATGTTCAGAATGTTCTTACCAGATCAGGCCCTGCAGATAAGATCCGTGGTGGAACACATAGTCTGAGAACCCTGCTGGTGATTAGGCATGATGTAGGGCTCCAAGCAATGTGACAGTGTTATGATCTATGCAGTTTTGTGCATGCTTACCACCAGAAATGTACATGCCTACAGAAATAGGTGGCTGCTATGCAGTGGTGTTATGTCAGTGGCACTTAAATGTTGGGCATTGGTACCTCACTGCCTCTTTAGGTCCTAAGTCCCTTTATATCACTTAAGTGACTAAGAAGATCTAACAAAGACATCAATGTGTATGAGACTTTAGATAAAAATAAAATTGCTTTACCTAGAATACCACTCAGAGAGAGAAATTATATATTTCATTGATATTTTCAGTGGAAACCTTTTTACTAAGTGTGTTCACATAGTTTGCTGATAATGACATAAAATGAAATGTCAGTGAATGTGTGGTACGTTTTGGTTTGTTATAGCTAATATTCTGTACTTACTGGAGAGCTACTGTTGTATGGACATAGTTTACCCTGTTGTTTAAGTAGCCCCAAATAAAATATCTAGACCATCGTGGCCGATCAAAACATGAAATTTGTACTGGTTTAACTTAAGTTGGGACTTGAAACTGATTCAGTTAAACCAGTGCTAAAAAGCTGTGTGGACATTCTTATTTTGGTTAAAGCAGTTTAGCTTAAGTCCATTAGAAACAATTAAAATCATGGTTCCTGGCATTGACAGATACAGAGCATTTAGTGGCTCATTCACTTTTTTCCTCTGTAAAAATCATCTCAAAATCACCTCAAAAGCCACATAGATGTTGACAGCTTGGCTTTAGAATGTTACTTTAAAAAAAAAGCCTTCTAAAAGGCTATTTCATTAAAACTGAAACTATACAATATGGCTTTGTCTACACTACACGTTTTTGCGGCAGAAAATGTGCTAATGAGGGACTCATTAGCATGAGTCGTGACATCATTAGCATATTTTCTTCCGTTTCTTTTTGCACAAGAAGAAGCAGTGTAGCCACTTCTGTTTTGCGCAAAACCCCCTTTTTCCGCAAGATCCTTATGCCTCTCCAGGACAGGCATAAGGGTCTTGTGGAAAAAGAGTTTTTTGCACAAAATGGAAGTGGCTACACTGCTTCTTATTGCGCTAAAACCCTTTGAGCAAAAAGAAACTGAAGAAAATATGCTAATGATGTCATCACTCATGCTAATGAGTCCCTCATTAGCACATTTTGTGCCGCAAAAATGTGTAGGATAGACAGAGCCTATAAGTATTGGGTCAACTTATAATAGAATCACAGAATTGGAAGGTCCCTCAAGAGGTCATCAAGTCCAATCTCCTGCCCTCATAGCAGAACCAAGCACCATCTAGACCACCCCTGACAGGTGTCTGTTAAATCTGCTCTTAAAATCTCATCTCTACCCCCCTCGAGATTCCACAACTTTGTAGGCAATTTATTCCATTGCTTAATCACCCTGACAGTTGGGAATTTTTTCCTAATGTCCATCCTAAACCTCCCTTGCTGCAATTTAAGTGGATTGCTTCTTGTCCTGTCATCAGAGGTCAAGGAGAATATTTTTTCTTCCTCCTTGTAACAACCTTTTAGATATTTGAAAGTTGTTATCATGTCCCCTTTCAGACTTCTTTTCCAGACTAAACAAGCCCAGTTCTTTCAATCTTCCCTCCTCGGTCATATTTTCTAGACCGTTCATTATTTGTGTTGATCTTTTCTGGACCGTCTCCCACTTGTCCATATATTTCCTGAAATGTGGCAGGCACAATACTCCGGATGAGGCCTAATAAATGCAGCATAGATTTGAAAAAATACTTCTTATGGCTTGCTTATAATAGTCCTGTTAACATATCCCAGAATTATGTGTGCTTTTTTTTTTCAAAATGTTATACTGACTCATATGTAGCTAGGGATCCCTAGATCTCTTTCTGCAATGTTCTTTCCTAGGCAGTCATTTCCCATTTTGCATGTGTGCAGCTGACTGCTCCTTACTAAGTGGAGTACATTGCATTTGTCCTTATTGAGTTTCATACTATTTACCTCAGACCATTTCTCCAGTTTGTCTACATAATTTTGAATTATAACTCTATCCTCCAAAGCATTTGCAATGCCTCATGTTATCATCCACAAACTTTTTTGTCATTATTTAAATCATTGATGAAAATATTGAACAGAATTGGTCACAAAACTGATCCTTGCTTAAGTATTTATAGTATATTATGTACTATAGTTTGACAATAATGCCAGATAATCTGTTTGCTAAGCTGTCTATATTATTTCACATCATTGTGCTCATGTGAGTTCTGAGGAGTGCAGTAGTGCACTTCATTAGTTGGCGTAGTAAACTAAAACACACTGTAACTGGTAACATCCTAAATATTGGATCAGATGTTCAAGAAATTAATGTGATCTAGAAGTTAGGATATTGGATCAACATTAGACGATATGAATGCTATCCATGACTCTGCCGGTGACTTATTGTTTAACTTTTGGCAAATCATTTAACCTCTGAGTGCATGTCTATATAGTAATATAAGCCCAGAGGATGTGGATCTCAAATCTACAGGCTCAGTGTTTGTAAACCCTGGCTTGAGCATCCACACTGAATTCACCCTACCATTAGAGTTTCTGATCTTGTGCTCAGCTGTCCACACTGCATTGTACAGATCTGACTCAAACCAGCCTATCATACACTTCCTACTGGTTTCACCAGCTGTAGGAGCTATAGCCTTTTGTTCATGGTGCACTATGGAAAACTTGATTGCTGAACCAGTACACTCAGATGCAAAGTGTGCCTGTTACAGTTGTAGAAGGATGCACATGGGCAAAAAATTAGGGATCTTTATAAGTCCCAGTATGAATTTTCATAGACCAATGGAAGCGGGAGATTAGTACACTTGTGGTAGTATTTGTACAGCAATCTTTGCAATAAATTAAATATTGTCGTTGTGTGCTATAAATGCTGTGAGATTGTCATGAGTTGTTGATTATAGATGAGAGGACTACTTATACAATGCAGGGGTGTGTAGTTTGTGTGACACAAACTATAGATTTTCATTGTGGATTGTGAATAGATGAATTGAAAAATTGTGTTATGGTACAACTGGGAAGTTGTATCCTATGCCTATCTTTATTCTTTGAAGAAATACTCATTATGTGCTAAGATACAGTGATGATAGACTTCTATTTTATCGAGAATGTTTATTTATAGACATGGAAGAATTAACAAATGCATTGTCAGGCAGGCTGGCTTCCACAAAAACCCCAACACACCACTAATAAACCGACATCAAAACCAATAATAAAATTAAGTGCATAAAACAAAAATTGAACAGTGTGAAATAGTAGAAGTGCAAGCAGAGAAATTCCCCACTTTTGTGTGTCCCTGGACCCCTCATTTCCCCCCCGTTTGCAACTTAATATGCAGTTGACTCTGCTGCAAGAGGGTGGAGGACTGCAAGGGTACTCTGGCCCTGTCCTGCTACTGTTATATCCTCATTGTCTGGGCAACCCAACCATTGAACTGTCCAATGCATTGCTGGTCTGCAGCATGTAGTAGCAGGGAGCGTGACTCAGGATATAGTTGTGTGGGTCACTGGGTGCAGCAGGAGCTTGGATTCTTGTGACCATTGGCACAAGAAACCTCTGAAATAAATCTTTCTCCCTCAAGTGAGGTCCTTGTTCAAGGAACTGTACTTCAGTTCACACCTTACATTCTGCAGCCTCTCTGTACCTTGCTACTTGCCATGAATTCTTTTCCCTTTGGTACTGGCACCCACTTCCTCACCTTGTCCAGGGTATCCTCCTGTGATTCATCCTGGAAATCTCTCTCAGGAAGCTCATCACCTAATAAGCCATCTTGTTAGTCTTTAAAGTGCTGCATAGTCCTGTCTTTTGTTTCAGCTAGACCAGACTAACACGGCCACATCTCTATTACCATTCAGGATGCTCCTTGACTGTTCCCAGACTCCTGCCTGAGTGTGGCAGAGCTGCAGAAGTAGAAGTGGGTTGTAGGGGTGAACGACTTGACTATTATCTCAGTATTTTTTTTAAAAAGTTTCAGTTCATCCACAGAGAAGAGTACTGTGTAATCTCAATGTCAAAAAATGATACATTGTAAAACTTGGCCTCGGTATATTCGCAGGGGAATGCTTTGGTTTCCAGAAGCTCCATGGACACAATTGAGTAAAACAGAGTGAAAGAAGAGTGCACCAACAACAGTAAGGTGTACTTACAAATGGTATATTAAAAAAAAACTATGCCCATTGTAGCCTTGAGTGGGGAACAGGAGCCTGGCTTATTTCCTAAATCTCTTCTCTCCTTTCAGGCATTCCATATTCTTGAGGACATAATGATCCTAGAGGTTCCTGAATGGCACAGGGAGCTACTGGTGGAAAGCCAAATGTGCATGCCACAGACGTTTGACTTAATAACACATCTGAGTGGCATGTTCTGGCATTGTATAAAGAAGGGCCTGGAAAATAAGGCCTTATCCAAAAAATGTGACTGACTGACTGTCTGAAGTTCCTAGTACAGGGAAAGTTTGCAGCACCAGCACCTGGAGTTGGGTCAAAATTCATGGGGATGCAACAGGATGCTGCATCATTCTCCACAGTGCTTACTGCCTCTCTTTGCCTTATGTTACAGCCTGCTCCATCTCCATCTGCTTATGGACTACATCTAAACACACACAATAATACAGACTCCTACATATTTCTGGACTGCTTACAGCTATCCAGCCATATTTCACCCATAGGCAATATTTCACACCTCCCCCTATATACAGTTTACTGGAGTCATTACAGTGTGGTGTGGCTGATAAATACGATGAAGTATACTAAAAGGGAAGGCAATTTAAGATTCTCACCCCAACACAATTTTCTAAGAACATTCAGGTACCCAGTAAAAAAAAAGCCTATTAGGCTGTGTAAGTGCTATTTGTGCCTCCTGGTACCTATTCTGAAATCCACGTGGTGGTGGGACATGGGGTTGATGCCAAGGCACCAGTGTGCATGCTGCCATCCAGGCAGCTTGTAATAAATTATGCACTGGGTCATGAACCAGACATCTCTCTCTCTCCCATTCCTATATTAACAACAAACATGGTCAGAAACATACTGGGTTCTAGGGCTAGTTTGGTCTCTTTTCTTTCTGTTGCTAATTCTGTGATGTGCAGCTCTTCCTGGGGAGAGTTAAACAGCTCCTTTGCCTACAGACCAGGACATGTTGTAGCTGCTTCACTGGCAAGGAGGCTGGTGTGCGCACCAAAGTCACTTCACTAGTTTAATCCAGCAGCAGCTGGCTCCTCTCTAGTGCTGCATTAGAGTCAGGGCAGCAGGTCACTATCCCAGATGCCTAGGCTATTGTGAACCATTGGGAGTTTGTCACTGAGCTCACTGTCTCCCCAGTTCCACAGCCTGTGCCACCACACCCAGGCTTTTGCACGGAAATGGATTCCTTTAACTGATGTTGGGAAACAAAGAGAAAGCTGTCATTCAACTCAATTCTCTGCTCCATAGCTAGCACAAAGTTACACTGTACTTCAGCAGCCAGAAAAAAAATGGAAGGGCTAAATGCTGAAAAGCTGTACTTGAAGCAGAGAGGTGTCTTCTATTTCCTTGGAGCTGATTGGCTAGACTTGGGATAGAAAGGCCCATGGGATTGTGGGAGGATCTCAGACACAAGTGCAGGGGACTTGAACCTAAGCTCTTCCACACAGCAAAATGATGCATTAGGATCCCAAGTCCCAGTGGGACTCTGCCTCAGACGTAGGTCCCAGGCTAGAGCGTTTACTGGCCCCAGTCAGACAGATTTGTATGTAGCTAGAAGGAGGATTTGGGCTCAAGCCTGTATTTGAACTCAAGCTTATGCTGTGGTATAGACATACCCTTGAGGCCTCCATTTCTTCAATGAGAATAATAATGAGATTTGGGTGACAGAGAGCATTGAGTTCAAATCTGAGCAGCCCGAGCAGCCCTGGGACCCCTGGGTCTCAGGTGGCAATGCTGCGAACTCAGTTTTGACCCACCCCATGACATGATGAAGGGACCCAAGAGCCAGACCTGAGTGAGGTGTGAAGCAGCCAGTGCCGCTCCTCTTCACCACCGCTGTTGAGACAGCTCCTGCCCTGGTATCTGAATCAGACCAGCACAGAGCGGGGGTTGCTGCCACCCCTCATCCAAATTGAGCTCTATGCAGGTATCTATGTCACTTATACCTTAATCTGACCAGCCAGCTCAACATAAACCACAGCTTGAGAACTTCTGAATTTGACCAAAATCTGGATTAAAGTGCAATCAGATTGGTATAGATAATTCAATTATTTAAATGGCTAATCTACTTCTCCATCAGCAATAGCTGCTTGTGGAGGTTCAGCTTGTAGCTCACAAGATGAACTAATTCCTTGTTCATTATGAAAGATGGGGGGAGGGGGTAAGTCTCCTGATATGTCTGCAGAGTGCTGGGTGATTTAATCAATGTAAATGAGCAGAATATTACTTTCTTTTATCAGTGAGAGACAGGTAATTTCACCTGAAGATCTGCCAGCTGTGTTTGCAAACAGTTTTGTATCTGCTCTTTTCTATAGTGTCAACCTAAGCTAAATTATTTATGCAAAAGTACATTGTAATACTTTTGCACTGAATTCAATTACAACAGGAATGACAAATGCCTAAGAAAAATGATTCCACAGCATTAAACTAGCATTTGAAGTTAAATTTTTTGCAGAGTTGGTGTATTTGTTTTTTGTTTGATCATTGATTTTTTGTTTCTGTGTTGTGAGGCTTTTAAAAAATGTTATATTTTCTTTCATCACAGGTTATAACTTGAACCCTGGAAGCATCGATCTCATGGTTTTATGCTACTTTCTAATGAGGCTTAAAAGAATTGGAAAATAGGAAAGAGAAGGATAAACATGCTCAGGAAAACATATACTCTAGATAAATCATATTCACTTTCGCTGATCAAAATATGAAGCAGAAAACTTGATTTCTGAGATTGAGGACATTTGACTTTTGTTTTGTTTGTGAAGAGAGAGCTCTCCAGGAAAAGTCAGCTGACTCTCCAGGCAACCATGCAGTCTACTGTCCAGAATGAGCAGGGTGCTTCACAGTGTCTTGTGTTTCTGATAAAAGTATTCAGCACATCTGTCAGGGGCAAATACAGATGGTGGTGACAGCTGGAATGTACAAACAGTACATGAAGAAAGGTGGTAAAAATGGAAGAGACTGAGTAGTGCAGAACAAACTAGAGATGGAATGATAACAGTTAAAGCAGGGGGCTGTCCTCCTCTCTGATTTAGCTGTTTCCATTTGTGGAGAAACACCAGCAAATAAAAAAAAGATTTTTCTCCCATTAGTAGGATGAAATGCGATATTTCATTACACAGTAAATAAATAGTCTCTTTGATATTCTGAGAGTGGTGCACAAGTATAGTTTCCATCTTGCTGAATATAGAACTGACAAAAGAAACTTGCAATGATTTTTCTTTTAATAATCTTTTTATGGCTGGTACGAAAGTAACATATATCCCATTACTGGTCATCAAATATAAGAGCATAGAACATAAGAATGGCCATTCTGGATCAGACCAAAGGTTTACCTAGCCCAATGTTCTGTCTCCTGGCAGTGGCCAGGTACTCCAGAGGGAATAAGCAAAACAGGTTATCAAGTGAGCCATCCATGTTGCCCATTCCCACCTTCTGACACACAGAAATTTGGCACTTAAACTCAGGTATTTTAGAAAGCTATTTATGTGTTTAGTGGACCAGACTCTGATCTTATTTACATTGGTATAAATGAAATAAAATCTGACACCATGTCCTTCCTTCCATCATAATAGTGAGGAACAATAAACTGGCAGATCTACATCAAGAGATTTGATAGCTAGAGGCTGACCTTCATATTCTAAAATCAGGAGGTCCTTTAGGGCAATTCATAATCCAGTTCATTTCTATGCATCCTAATCCTTCATTAAAATTAGTGGGTGCTGCAAGTACTTAGTTCCTCTAGGAAGAAGGTCCAGAATCTCTTTCCCTTTGTTGCAGGCGACTGTCAGGACCGTGATGCTGTTCTCAGAGTAAGCCTCTGGCTACACTGTAGAAATCAATGAACTGATTTTAGCTGTGGATGAAGAAAAAGACTCGCTGGGAACTTTGTGCTGAGCTTGCTATGACCCTGCAGTACAAAAATGAGATCCCCCTTGAGGCTTAAAGGCAAGGGCCAAAAACTAGGTAGAAGCTGGATACCCTGAAATGCTATCAGCCACCTGTGAACTGAAGGAGGAAAGGTAAAAACTAACAGGGCATTACTAAAGTGAAAGTAAATATAGAGAAAATTTATGTTATGAGAGAGCATTCATAATATGGAGATACAGCCAGTCCCCGAGTTGCGAACGGTCAACTGACGACCGTTCGCAGTTACGACTGAAGCTGTCGTAAATGGCAGACCCCGAGTTATGAATGCAGTCCGCGCTTACGAACAGCGTAGTCGTGTGTAACTCTGTGGGGTCCGACTTACGAACAAACCAAGTTACGACCAATTGCTTGGTCCGTAACCGGTTCGTAAGTCGGAGAGAAGCTGTACTTGCCTAACATTTATTGAAGCTTTACAAAGGTTTAAGTTGGGAAACTGAATATCTCAGGGTATGTCTACACAGCAAAGTTATTTTGAAATAACAGCCCTTATTTTGAAATAACTTTCCTAGCGTCTACACAGCCAAACCGCTATTTCAAAATTAATTCAAAATAGTGGAGGGCTTATTTTGAATTTGGTAAACCTCATTCCACGAGGAATAATGCCAAATTTGAAATAGCTATTTCAAAATAAGTTCTGTGTAGACACTTAGTTGGAAATAGGGGGCTTCCAGCCTTCCCAGGGTGCCCTGGTGGCCACTCCAGCCTCAACCAAGAACACTTCTCTCCCTCCTCTCCTCCCCGGAGCCCTTAAAAGGGTAGACTCTGGCCACAGTGCCTGTGCCAGCTCCAAGCCTGCCAGCCCAGAGCCAGCAGTCACTGCACCTGACCCAGTGGCCCCAAAACATGAGCCAGCAAGCCACTGGCAGCCTCCACCGCTCCCCAGGAGCAGTCTGCCAGCTCCCAGGAGCCTGCCAGGGCCAGGAGAAGGTTTGGGGGGGGATGCCCTCAACATCCATGATCTCCACACTAGACGGAGGAACGTGGCCGTCTATGGCAGGATAGCTGCCAGCCTGGCCACCAAAGGCCACATGCGAACCCAGGAGCAGGTTTGCATGACAATCAAGTTGGTCCATCGAGACCCCCAACCCTGAGCCCTGAGCTTCCCCTCCCCCTTCTTCCGCTTACTTCCCCCTTCCAGGTCCCTCCTCCCAGGTTTCCCCCTCCCCTCTCACACCCTCTCTTCTCCCCTCTCCTGCCTCCTTTCCCCAGTCTTACCAGCGTTTCATCCCCCCCCCCCCAGTTTTGTTAAATAAAGAGAGTTTGTGTTCATGAAAATACATGTATTTTATTTGACATCAGGAAGGGGGGTTAGGGAGGGGTAAGTGGAAGGACATGAGGGAGGAATGAGGCACAAGCCCCCAGTGGGGCAGACCAGGGAGGCTCTTAGTGCTCCTCAGGGTGGAAGCTCTCCTGCAGGGCCTCCTGGATTCTGACAGCCCCCCGATGGACCTCCCAGATGGCAGCCTGCAGAAAGTGCAGCCAGGCTTGCAGAAATGCATCCAGGAGAAGCACCAGAGTGCTCCACGTTGCAGAGTGCTGTGGTTTCCCGAGTGAAGGCAACCAGAGCACACAGAGACAAAATGCTTTGCTGTCCCTCATCGAGGTAGACAAGCAAGCAGGGAAACCTGAGAACTGGCCGTCCGGGGGGGTCCCTTTAAGCATAGACCTCAGATAGCCTCAAGCAGCAGCCCCACACAGTAAGTCCTGACCTGGTGCCCTGCTGGACCTGGTTCCGGCCAGCCTTAAATGCGATTCAGCGTCCATTCAGTGTGGACGCACTATTTCAAAATAGCAAAATGCTATTTCGAAATGCATTTTGTGTGTAGATGTGTTATTTTGAAATAAGCTATTTTGAAATAACACTGTAGTGTAGACATACCCTCAGGCACTCTGATAGCCTTTGAGATTTTCATTGCTGGATCATTGGTTCAAATCTGGCCATCTCAGTTAATGAAAGACTTCCTCACCATCTGTTTGATGGCTGGTGGCTTTTATTGAAACAGTTTTGATGCTCACAGTCCAGTTCCATGTGGGATATGTCTACATCACAGAACCATCCACCTGAACCAGCTCTGAATCACTGTAATTACTGGCAATCTCTCCTGAGAGTTCAAGGATTACATCACTGTGGAAACTGAATTACCTGCTCACAGCTAGAAGTTGGTTATTGAGGGAAATTGGTGGGTTCCTGGCAAGAAGTTAGTACTGATAACGCCTTTACTGTATCTGTTCAATGGACAGACAAACAACTTCATTTTCTAGTGTAATCTGTCCAGCATCTCTGAGAAGATTAACGAAATGTGAGTGTTAAAGTTCAAATTAACTTTGACAGGAAAGCTAAGTTTCACTTCTTTATTTTTAAAATTACTTTAATCAACAACACAAGTTGATTAAACAAAAAGCTGGTACTCCGGCTGTAACTGGGAGCTCAGTGCCCAAATCTTTAGTAAAAGAGGCTGGATGCCCTGACTTGAGCCAGTGTGCTCATCACTGCCAGGCTCTCTACTGCATAGCTGGAAGCCTCGAAATGTGGGGATAAGCTTCCAAGAGGCCACAACTTTGGGGAAGCTTCACCACATGCCCAGCTCCCAGCCAGGGACTTCTGGGCTTCCAGGTCAGCTGGCACTCAGGGCTGACTGACTCCTGAGCAGTGGGAAAGCAAGAACCATATTAGTTTCAGTCAGCTGTTGTTGGAGCACCAGAGAGCATATTTAGATTCAGAAAAATGGCATTAGTCAGGATTTGAGATTTTAAAATATTCTGCAAATGAGAAACTCAGCATTTTGGTCAGCTGTAATTGAGATCTCCATGGCCTCTGCAGGAGTGGAGCTTGATTTTGGTCTACACCTCTAAATCCTTCCTCAGCCCACAAAATTCCAAATTTCATGGACCCCTGAAAGAGATTGAAGGGGAGGGTTAGAACTCTGGGGCAGCTCTCTCTTTGCCTCTGGAAGTACAATCTAGTTCTGTTTATCTGCCTCCTGGAGTATACATATTTTTGTGCCAGTCTAACTTCTATTAATAATAGGCCTAAAATATTATTTATATCAGATAAAATTATACATAATGTGCCTAAAGCTTATGTACAGCCTTGTATCCTAACTGATATATATTATGAGGGAAGATGTTCCCATATGTTTCAAACAAAATACAAGGCATGCTGGATTCCTCTATTTTAATGGCAGAGATAAATTTTACCCAGTTGATTTTATAAAGAACTATTTGGATTAAATAACCAGCATGACATATTAATTGAGAATATACTGCACTGACCAGAATGTCTCTATAATCCCTGCTCTCAGGCTCCCCTACAAAACACAGTTGATAAGCATTTGCAATAGAATTTCAACCATTAAAATGAGAAAGGAAAACTTTATCATTTGCAGAGTTTCCTTCATAAGATGCTATTTCTGTAGGAATGATAAATTAAAAGTGACAGTCTTTCCTCAGAGTTGCAGCTCAATTCTTATCTCTTCAACATTTATGATAGGCAGAATAATTTTCTGTTTTCCTCCAAAACCTCCCTTTCACTGTACCAAGCTTTCGGAGCTGAAAATTGACACATATCGATAAAGTAGGGCAACAGCGGAGGGGTATTACACTATGTTGAGAGTCTTAGTATTGACTTAAGCCACATTTACAAGCCTAACATTATCACTAGTATCCTTACAACATTGAATCTGACAGGGAATCGGAATGCTAACAACATTTAATGAAACTATTCTTTTTGTGTATTTTGTACACACCTAACCACTCTATTATCAATACAAAGAAGTCACTGGAAGAAGATATAGCTGCCCATACTTCTTCTACTCAGGCTATGTCTACACTACAGAGTTTTTTTGGAAAAACAGCTGTTTTTTCTGAAAAAACCTCAAGCGCGTTGTGCACAAAAAAATCGAAAGAAGAGAAGGGTTTTTCCAGAGTAGGTATTCCTCATTCTGCGAGGAAGAACTCCTTTTTGCAAAAGAGCTCTTTCACAAGAAGATGTGTGTGGATGGGGAAGAGGGGTTTTTGGTGCAAAAAAGGGAAAAAGCACAGGTGTCCTGGCGGTCATTCTGTTCATAGCAATCAGAGTTTACTTTCCAGAGAGCGCCCATGCAGTCTGGATGCTCTCTTTCACAAAAGCGAATCACTTTTTCAATGTGCTTTTGCAGTGTGGACTTGCTCTTGCACAAGAAGTTTTTGCAGAAGATCTCTTCAGATAAAAGCTTCTTGCACAAGAAGCCTGCAGTCTAGACATAGCCTCATACAGTGAAGAAAATACAATGTATGTTCATCCTAGTTCTGGTAGAGCAAGAGGATGATACTGAGGCATATACATCCCATCAAAATTTCTTCATCTCACAGAAGAATGATCTACAGATTTGAAAAGCAGACCAGAGGAATTTGCTTTTGATTGCTTCTGGCTTCTGATTCTCCAGGCTGGCACCTCGCCTATCTAGAAGTGCTCTGTGTATTCTCCTGCAACAGGAATCTATAATGTGGGCTTTATCTCAACAGGGAAATATCAACTCTTTTCAGCTATTATCCAGTGGAATTTGGGAGTTTTAGGAGATATTCCAATACCATAAGTATCAGTGGGGTAGTTATGTTAGTCTGTATCTGCAAAAACAACAGGGAGTCCTGTGGCACCTTAAACATTAACAGATTTATTTGGGCACCGGTTTTTGTGGACCAAGTCCCACACAGTTTATACCCAAATAAATCTGGTAGTCTCCTTGTTGTTTTTGCAATTCCATCGTGATTCAAAATTATGCCTGGAGCACCACCTTCTACATACATGCAGATTTACAAGTGTTTATGTACTGTATTTTCTTTTGTGTGCCCTCTTATGGCATGTTCTATGTACCCATAGACTTTAATATAATTTTTATTTTATTTTGTGATTCCAATGAAAACAAAGCGACCCTGCAATGAATATGTGCTATGGGGCCATATTAACTTGTGATGCATTTAGATAACTTGTGTGTATAGTATGAGGGGACTGGCAAAAGAGTCTAAGGAGTGAGAAGTATCCCCATAAGTATGGTTTGCTTAGTCTAGAAGAGCTAGGTGAATATTGCTGAACAACACTGATGAACACTTGTTCCAGTTCTGAACAACTGTCCATTTATTTACCATTTGACAGAATGCAAATGAGTTTTTATTAACAAAAGTTTGTTCTTAAGGAAAAACCTGATAGTGAACAAAGCACTGGAAGTTTGTCCACAAGGCTGACATGTGTTGCCAGAAATGAACAATTATGAAATAGTCATTGTTCAACACTGTACCAGTATTTGTTTTAAACAGAACTACTTATATTAAATGTATCATTAAATAAGTGATGGCTTTAAGAGGAATGAGCTGACTCCTCATAATGCTGAGGCCAGATGCAATTTATCACTGTCAGTACAATTATTTTTAAATTTTTTTAAAAGGGGTTGTTCAATTGTTTGTAACCTCTTTTTCCCATTTTAATCATGGATGAAATTGAATTTCTCCTCAAGGCAAAAAAATCCATAAAAAAGGGATGATTTGTCAGAGGGAAAGGATAGGACTGCACAAGTAGTCAAAAGCCACTGTGAGGGACTAGCAAAAAAATATTTAGTTTTGAAAAAATAATATACTTCCATATTAAAGCGGATATTCTTTGCATATAATATTTAAACATTAGTCAACCCATTAAAGATTCTTCTCTATTCTTTAAATCCCATTCAATCAATATTATCCGTATTACCATCCATGCATACTCTGGAAATGTGAACTGAAATTAGCAGATATGCTCAAACTCAAGTAAGAGAATGTAATTTTCAGCAATTACTTTTCTTGGATGCTACCTGCAAAGAAAAGAACAACACAATTATTGTTTAAAGTAAGGATTATAGGGGTGAAGCAGTCAGGATTAACCAGCTGGCTGGAACAGTCTGGTGTCTATGACCTAGAAAAAGCTATATTTGTTGACCTCAGTCACATCACTTCTGTAAATTCATGTTAAACTTCTTACTCAGGTCTGATTCTAGCCTGTTTAACAACCATGTCTTCTCCAATCTAAACCCCAAATACTTCAGGTCTCATATATAGGGTATGTCTACACTGATACTTATTTCGAAATAAGCTGTTCTGGAATAGTTATTCCGAAATAGCTTATTTCAAAATAGCAAGTCTACACTGCAGGGAAGCCTCAAAATTAGTCTGAGGCAGGCTTCCCTAATGTAGCCATGCTGTCTCAATTTAGAGCCCCAGGAGGCACTGGGGAGGAATAGCTTAGAATGGCCCTGGTGAGGGGCTATTTCGAAATAGCAGCAGTGGAGCATCTACACACGCCTTGTTTAGAAATAGGTATTTTAGAATAGGCATTATTCCTCGTAGAATGATGTTTACAGATTTTGGAATAAGCCATCTGTTATTCTGAAATTATTTCAAAATAACAGAATGGCTGTGTAGATGCTCAGATTGTTATTCTGAAATAACTCTAGTTATCTCAAAATAACGGTGCGGTGTAGATGCACCCATAGATCATTGTTAAACCTTAAGGAGCAGGAAACAGCTAGATGAGGATTGCAATGGAAAATGTCTGTTGGTGAGCTGATTGACGTGGTGGCAAGGGGGAGGGTGGATATTTAACTGTGCATGGCACCAAAAAGAACATAAGAAACAATGCGAATCTCTGTGGCTATAACAGAACAAACTGCTCCTGGTGTTACTTTAGGTATGGAATGACTGTTGTACTGAAATGTGCAAGGTGATTTGAGGACCATCTTATCACTAATCTTGGCATATTAAATATTTAAGATAAATCAAAATATGAGATGAAGAATATGACTGATTCTGTTGTGCTGAAACGGGTCACCACCCTCCATGGCAAATTTTAAATAGTTTAGGTCTGTGGAAAAAACCTGGGCTAATCTCTTTGTTTCAAAAATATCAGATATTCAGATCCTTTCCAGTGTTCACCATATATAGGCTTTGAACAATGACAAGTACAGATTACACCAGCTCTGTTGTTATAGTTCCATCAGCATATATGGTTCTTTACAAATAAAACTGACAAATTCCTTTCACTAAGAGTTTACAAAATAAGGGGCAGAGATGGTTGAACATTTTTTGTAATTTTATTGACAATTTATTGGAATGATGTTTTAAGATGTTCAGGATAAAATATTATTAGTGGAATAAATTATTTTACAAGTTCTGGAAAAAAATTTCCGGCATCTCTCAGGATCAAGACATAAATAATGGAAATATTTGTGAAAGGGAATGTTCTATTAAATAGAAACCTAGCTTAGAGGTGATAAATAAATTGGAGATATAATATATGGAAAAGGAAGAGTGCCATATATTGCTCCTGTCATTGGGTTCTCACTTTATTATTTTACAATACAGGCTAGGGAAGGTTGTTGTTTTTTTATAAACGATTTGGAAAAAACTCTCATTTTGCCTTTTCAATACACAATAAATCTTCACTTTTACTAGGTTTCCTTGTCCACCATTTTTCACTTTTTGCTCAGATTTGAAATGAACAGGTGCAGCACATCTTATTTGTTCTAGTAATTTATTATAGTGTCCTCAATCTGTTCCTATTACAGTCCTTGGTTTTCAGGGGTTCATAGGTCAGCCATTATAATTAACATTGGCCTGAAATTTAGCACAAGGAGAAAATGAGAGAGTATAAGAACCTCAGACAGACAAAGTCCAACAGTGTTGGATCTAATGTTATGAACTTCTTTCTGGGGAGGCATCCTGGTCCAAAATACAGCATACAGGATTGGGAGGCATAAGACTGTGTCTGTACAGGTTGAACCTCTCTAGTCTAGCACTCTTTGGTCTGGCATGATTTTAGTTAGCCAGATGTCCGCTTATCATGGATGTGGCCAAGTTTCTCATGGTCCCATAAAGTTTGTTTAAAGCCATCAGTTCTAGTTCTCAGTGTTCCGTTTTGTTATTTAGCTCTAATTTACCCCAAATGTCTTCTAAGAGCTCTGTAAGCAGTGGAATTGTTGGTAATGCTGCTAGACAATATTGACCTCCTGCGGTTTGGAAAATTCTCTGGTTCAGCACTTGTCAGGTCCTGAGGGTGCTGAACTAGACAGGTTCAACCTGTGTTCTCAGTTCTGCCACTGAGCTGACTAAGTCACTTTATGTGCTTCTGTTTGTCTTCCCAACCTTTGTCTGCTCTTTGAGTTTGTAAACTCTTTGGGAGCAGGGACTGTGTCTCACTAGCTCTAGATATAGTATCTAACACAGCAAGACAGTACTAATATAAAGACATCTATCTTTTTTTATAAGATTTTTGCTATGTCGTCCCCAGGAAAATGCAAGAGTAAATTTAATTTTTGTCATGTTTTTCAATGGCTGGAGCATTCCCATGACATTGAACAATACAAGCCAGAACCTTTTATTAAACAATTATTTGAGCATAGCTTGACAGTTGCTGAAACTACAAGAACTTCATGCTGATAATATTGCCTGCCAAAGCCATCAGGGCGTTGCACTTCAAAAGTTTGATGTTTTCAATAATCTTAGTTTATGTAAATTAAGCAACTAATTCTTGAAAGAGATTAAGTATTCATTCTATCAGAACATTTATCACAGTTGGAGAAGTTGTCATCCTCCTGCTTTTGTATAATTTTTTGTACACCAACAAAAATCTGGTTCTTAATAGTAGTAGCACAGGTAACTTTGAAACTCACTTGATTTACTTATGCCCAGGTTTAAGAACAACTGGTATGAAGATTATCAGTCATTGTAAGAGCTTGTGAAGTTTAACATCACGCATATCATCTCTTCATTGTGCAGAACTGTAATAAATAATGGTCAGTTCTGTTCTCAGATACACGATGCACACATCTTCTACATGATGCACACATCTTCTACTGCAGTCAATAGGAGTTGCATGTCGATACTTTAGAGAACTGTTCATCCATATCATTACTATGTCTGAAAATGAAAATCGATCCTCTGTAGGATGAAGCATAATCAGCTCTCCATGTACTTTACCATTATTAAAGTTTTTCTTGGACTGTAGGTATTTGTCTTGTTCTGAAATAATTGAAGTATGTTTGTGCACTAAGATGTCCCAATTTTTGGAGAAGTATAGGATTCAAAGAGAACCTGTGACATAATCATCCTGAAATCTAATAAGCTCTTATTTTAAAATGGTCTGTAAATGCTTACATTGAACATATGGCTGCATTTTTTGGGGTTGTGAAGAGTGACTCTTTGGTGCCAATCAATGTCTTTTTTAAGTGAGACATTATCTCAGGAAAGTGTAACAAATGAAGAAATCTAAAACAACCACCTTTACTCCTTCCCTCCTTAATCCCAAATAATCTCAGGATACATGTACTAGCTCAGCAATCAGTGAAGTTTCTACTTCTCTCTGAGCATTCTTGTCAAGCTCCTAAATGTATTCTTTATTGTGGTAACTGCCTCATTAGCTGCTGCGATTCTGGAAATTTGATCTGAAAGGGTTTAAAGTATTTTAACCAAGTTTGGCAGAGATGGTGTAATGTTCTCCTTATTTACACCACACAGTTTGGAGCTTTTTTTTTTTTTTTTTTTTGATACAGGATCAGCAGGCACTCTGATTCCTGTCTGACTTCAGTGTGTTCTCTTTTGCTGACTCATTCCTTCTTTTAATCATATGCAGAAAACAACTATTAATTTCAGACTTCTTTGTAACATCTAACTTTCCAAATTAGTTAGAGGTTCTTTCCTGCTCTGGAGAAGCACACAGAGTACAGTTGTTGGTCCTCAAGTGCTTTGACAAGTCCCTTCTTGAGTGGGTAGCATCCCGGTGGTAGACAGGTGCTGACAAGGAAGCCTCCCAAAATCTGCTTCTGGAGAGACTTTTCTGAAATAAGCCTTTCAGAGGCCTGTAAGATCCTGCTTGTTCCTGTGTACTGTTGCCTGTAGGCCACGTGAAGGAAGGCCTAGAAGGTTTATACTAGCTTCAGCCCATTTAGGGCTCAACTCTTGCTGCCACAGCAACTCCCGCAACTCCAGGTATTGGAGCACCCTTGGCCACTACACATTGTTTTAAATGGGAAATGCTTGTTGAGCTGCTGTAGAGTAGCATTAGTCCAACTAGTCCCTTAATTGTCAGACAATCATGCTGTTGCCCTAAGTAGTAGGTCTCCAGGAGTCTGATAGGTTCATTTAGCCAATATGAAAGCTATCAAATACTCAAGCTAGCTAAGAACCTAGGGGAGCTGATTGTCATTTCACTCCTTCAATAAGAGAAACAGAGTAAGGGAGTAACCTTTAAAAGAAGACTTGTGGGAGGAAAGGAGCTCATAGAGGAGGTATTTGAGCCATTAGCTATCAGCTTTGAAAAGTAATGGAAGTGGGGAGAGATTCCAGGAGACTGGAAAAGGGAAAATATCTATACAAAAGGGAAATTAGAACAACCGAGGAAACTACAGACCTGTCAGCTTAACTCCTGTGCCAGGAAAGATAATGGAGCAAATAATTAAGGAATTCATCTGCAAACATCTGGAAGGTAATAAGGTGATAAGAATCAGCCAGCATGGCTTTGTAAAGAATAAATCATGTCAAACCAATCTGATGGCTTTCTTTGATAGGATATCAAGCCTAGTGGATAACCTAGTGGACCTATCCATGCCTATTACAAGATCAAGAACACATATTCCTGTTCATCCAGAAATATAATTTATGCCATCATGTGCCTAAAGTGTCCATCTGCTATGTACATTGGACAAACTTCTCAGATACTTCACCAAAGAATCAATGCACACAAAACAGACATCAGACTCTCTCACAGAGAGAAAGCTGTTACTTGCCATTTCAGCCAGACTGACCATTCTCTCAATGACCTTAAAACATGCATATTGCTTCAGAGAGATTTTAACTCCAGACTTCAAAGAGAAGCTTCAGAATTGTCATTCATGCTTAAATTTGACACTTTATGTATGGGTCTCAACAAAGATGCTAATTATCTCACCCATTACAAAGATAGCTTCCCCAATTATCACCCCCTAATGTCATTACCTCACAGACACTAACCTGCCCCCTTCACCCCCACTCTGTTCTAAAATTTGATTTGTCAATTTTATATGTGTTTACTTTTTTTGATTGTATCACTTTGGTATATATGGTCATGCCAATTTTCTTCCACAAATAGATCTGAGGAAGTGGGTCTGGCCCACGAAAGCTCATCACCTAATAAACCATCTTGTTAGTCTTTAAAGTGATACATAGTTCTGTCTTTTGTTTTAGTGGATAAGGAGGAAGCAGTGGACATGGTATACCTAGATTTTGGTAAAGCATTTGATATGGTCTCAAATAGTCTTATTAATAAACTAGGGAAATACAGTCTAGATGGGGCTAATGTAAGGTAGGTGCATAACTGGTTGGATAACCATTCTCAGAGAGTAGTTATTAATGGTTCACAGTCATGCTGGAAGGTCATAACAAGTGGGATACCAGAGGGGTCAGTTTTGGGATTGGTCCTGTTCAATATCTTCATCAACGATTTAGATATTGGCATAGAGAGTACACTTATTAAGTTTGCAGATGATAACAAGCTGGGAGGTTTGCAAGTGCCTTGGAGGATAGGGTCATAATTCAAAATAATCTGGACAAACTAGAGAAATGGTCTGAGGTAAATAGGGTGAAGTTTAATAAGGACAAATGCAAAGTACTTCACTTAGGAAGGAACAATCAGCTTTATGCATACAGAATGGGAAGCAACTGTTTAGGAAGGAGTACTGCTGAAAGAGATCTAGAGATCACAGTGGACCACAAGTTAAATAGGAGTAAAGAGTGTGACACTGTCACGAAAAATGCAAACATGATTCTGGGATGAATTAATAGGAGTGCTCAAAGCAAGACACAATAAGTGATTCTTTCACTCTGCTCTGCACTGATTAGGCCTCAGTTGGGAGTATTGTATCCAGTTCTGGGCACCGCATTTCAAGAAAGATGTGGAGAAATTGAAGATCCAGAAAAGAGCAACAAAAATTATTAAAGGTCTAGAAAACATGACCTATGAGAACATAAGAACGGCCGTACTGGGTCAGACCAAAGGTCCATCTAGCCCAGTAGCCTGTCTGCTGACAGTGGCCAGCACCAGGTGCCCCAGAGAGGGTGGACCGAAGACAATGATCAAGCGATTTGTCTCCTGCCATCCTTCTCCAGCCTCTGACAAACAGAGGCCAGGGACACCATTTCTATCCCCTGGCTAAAAGCCTTTTATGGACCTAACCTCCATGAAATTGTCTTTAAACTCTGTTATAGTCCTAGCCTTTACAGCCTCCTCTGGCAAGGAGTTCCACAGGTTGACTACGCGCTGTGTGAAGAAGAACTTCCGCTGATTAGTTTTAAACCTGCTACCCATTAACTTCATTTGGTGTCCTCTAGTTCTTCTATTATGGGAACTAATAAATAACTTTTCTTTATTCGCCCTCTCCACACCAATCATGATTTTATATACCTCTATCATATCCTCCCTCAGTCTCCTCTTTTCTAAACTGAAAAGTCCCAGTCGTTTTAACCTCTCTTCATATGGGACCCGTTCCAAACCCCTAATCATTTTAGTTGCCCTTTTCTGAACCCTTTCCAAGGCCAAAATATCTTTTTTGAGGTGAGGAGACCACATCTGTACACAGTATTCAAGATGTGGGCGTACCATAGTTTTATACAGGGGCAGTAAGATATTCTGTGTCTGATTTTCTATCCCTTTCTTAATAATTCCTAGCATCCTATTTGCCTTTTTGACCGCCGCTGCACACTATCCATGATAACTCCAAGATCTCTTTCCTGATTTGTCCTAGCCAAATTAGCCCCCATCATACTGTACATATAGTTGGGGTTATTTTTCCTGACGTGCATTACTTTACACTTATCCACATTAAATTTCATTTGCCATTTTGTTGCCCAATCACTCAGTTTGGAGAGATCTTTTTGGAGTCCCTCACAGTCTGCTTCTGTCTTGACTATCCTAAACAGTTTGGTATCATCTGCAAACTTTACCACCTCACTGCTTACCCCTTTCTCCAGATCATTTATGAATAAGTTGAACAGGATTGGTCCCAAGACTGACCCTTGGGGGACACCACTAGTTAGCCCTCTCCATTCTGAAAATTTACCATTTATTCCTACCCTTTGTTTCCTGTCTTTTAACCAGTTCTCAATCCATGAAAGGACCTTCCCTCTTATCCCATGGCAATGTAATTTACACAAGAGCCTTTGGTGAGGGACCTTGTCAAAGGCTTTCTGAAAATCTAAGTATACTATATCTACTGGATCCCCCTTGTCCGCATGTTTGTTAACCCCTTCAAAGAACTCTAATAGATTAGTAAGACATGATTTCCTTTTACAGAAACCATGTTGACCTTTGTCCAACAAATTATGTTCTTCTACGTGCCTCACAATTTTATTCTTTACTATTGTTTCCACTAATTTGCCCGGTACTGAAGTTAGACTTACCGGTCTGTAATTGCCAGGATCGCCTCTAGAGCCCTTTTTAAATATTGGTGTCACGTTAGCTACCTTCCAGTCATTAGGTACAGAAGCCGATTTAAGGGATAGGTTACAAACCACAGATAATAGTTCAGCAATTTCCCATTTGAGTTCTTTTAGAACCCTTGGATGAATGCCATCCGGTCCCGGAGATTTGTTAACATTAAGTTTTTCTATTTGTTCCAAAACCTCCTCTAATGACACTTCAATCCAGGACAGTTCCTCAGATTCGTCACCCACAAAGGACGGTGCAGATTTGGGAATCTCCCTAACGTCCTCAGCCGTGAAGACTGAAGCAAAGAAATCATTTAGTTTCTCCGCAATGGCTTTTATTGCTCCTTTTATATCTCGATCGTCTAGGGGACCCACAGGTTTTTTAGCAGGCTTCCTGCTTCTAATGTACTTAAAAAACATTTTGTTATTTCTTTTTGAGTTTTTGGCTAGCTGTTCCTCAAAATCTTTTTTTGCTTTTCTTATTACATTTTTACACTTGATTTGACAGTGTTTATGTTCCTTTCTATTTATCTCACTAGGATTGGACTTCCACTTCTTGAAAGATGCCTTTTTGTCCCTCACTGCTTCTTTTACATGGTGGTTAAGCCACGGTGACTCTTTTTTAGGTGTCTTGCTATGTTTTTTAATTTGGGGTATACATTTAAGTTGGGCCTCTATTATGGTGTCTTTAAAAAGTTTCCATGCAGCTTGCAGGGATTTGGTTCTAGTCACTGTGCCTTTTAATTTCTGTTTAACTAACCTCCTCATTTTTGTGTAATTCCCCTTTTTGAAATTAAATGCCAGAGTGCTGGACTGCTGAGGTGTTCTTCCCACCACAGGAATGTTAAATGTTATTATATTATGGTCACTATTTCCAAGCGGTCCTGTAACAGTTAACTCCTGGACCTGATCCTGCGCTCCGCTCAGGACTAAATCGAGAATTGCCTCTCCCCTTGTGGGTTCCTGTACCAGCTGCTCCAAGAAGCAGTCATTTAAGCCATTGAGAAATTTTATCTCTGCTTCTCTTCCTGAGGTGACATGTACCCAGTCAATATGGGGATCATTAAAATCCCCCATTATTATAGAGTTCTTTATTTTGGTAGCCTCTCTAATCTCCCTCAGCATTTCGATGTCAGTATCGCTGTCCTGGTCAGGTGGTCAATAACATATCCCTACTGCTAATTTCTTATTATTGGAGCATGGAATTACTATCCATAGCGATTCTGTTGAACATGTTGATTAATTTAATATTTTTATTTCATTTGATTCTACATTATCTTTCACGTACAGTGCCACTCCGCCACCCACACGGCCTGCTCTATCCTTCCGATATATTTTATATCCCGATATGATTGTGTCCCACAGATTTTCCTCATTCCACCAGGTTTCAGTGATGCCTATTATGTCAATCTCCTTCTTTAATACGAGGTACTCTAGTTCACCCATCTTATTAGTCAGACTCCTAGCATTTGTGTAGAAGCACTTTAAAAATTTGCCACTGCTTATTTGTCTGCCCTTCCCTGATGCCTTGGATTCCTTTATATGTGGTTGTTTGTCTGCTCTGGCCCATGGTTTGTCCTCTCCCCTCCTCTCTTTCTGACTACAGCTTAGAGAATCTCTATCAATGGATTCTTCTCTAAGAGAAGTCTCCATCCAATTTATGTGCATCTCTGCACATAAGTCTGAGGAAAAACTGAGAAGACTGGGTTTGTTTAGTTTAGAAAAGAGAAGACTGAGAGGGAATGTGATAGCAGTTTTCAAATATCTAAAAGTGTGTTACAACAAGGAAGGTGAAAAATTGTTCTTCTTGACCTCTGAGGATAGGACAAGAAGCAATGGGCTTAAATTGCAGCAAGGGAGGTTTAGACTGAACATTAGGAAAAGCTTCCTAATTGTCAGGGTGGTTAAACCCTGGAATAAATTGCCTCGGGAGGTTGTGGAGTCTCCATCCCTGGAGATATTTAAGAGCAGGTTAGATAGGCATCTATCAATGATGAACTAGATCGAGGCTGGGCAAGCCTGTCAGCGGGCCAGATGTGGCCCTCCTAGATCCTTTATCCAGCCTGTGTGGCATTCCTGCCCCTGCCGCCTAACATGTTGCCTGGGAACTGGGGACACGTGAGCCCTTTCAGCTAGCTGCTTCTATTTAAAGAGCTTGCACCTTCTCTGCGACTGCCAAGCAATGCGTTGTCAGCTGTGGGGAAGGCGCAAGCCCTTTAAATGGAAGGAGTTGAAAGGGCTTGCACCTCCCCGGCTCTTAGGCAACACATTAGCGGTGGGGCTGGGAGCTGCAAGCCCTTTCAACTGCTTCTATTTAAAAGGCTTGTGCCTTCCCAGTGATTGTTTCCTTTAAATAGAAGCAATTGAAAGGGCTTGCAGCTCCTGGCCCCACTGCGTTGCTTGGGAGCCACAGGGGAGGCACAAGCCCTTTCACTTGTTTCTATTTAAAGGCCCCACTCCTTCTGCCCAAAGGTCCATGACCACTTAGAAAAAATTTTAAGTGTCCCCCCTTTGAAAATTATTGCCCACTCCTGACCTAGACGGTGCTTGGTCCTGCTGTGAGGGCAGAGGACTGGACTTGATGACCTCTCAAGGTCTCTTTCAGTTCCAGTGTTCTATGATTCTATGAAAGGAAGTGTATTGACTCTGTGACTGACACAGTAGACTGTGGAACCTTGAGCTATAAAAAGAAAAGCAACTGATAAGCTATTTATTTTAAAAATGTTGCTTAAAATGAGTAAGGAATTGTTTATGGATCAGACCTAACTTAGAGAATGTGTCTCAGAACAGGTGGAAAAAAGGTCAGTAAAGGCCAGTGCCATTCCATCATAACTCCATTTGACAATATTAAGTCTTGAATGTCAGAGGTAGCTGCAGCAAAGTATGCATCTATTTTACAAAAGCTTTTCGAGCATACAGTATGATATGTAATTGTGATGACCATGACAGTTATAGGTGGAACTCCTAATGGCTGGGAAATAGGAGTCTCAGGGTATGTTTACATTGCATTGCTCCTTTGAGAGAGGAATGCAAATGCAGACAAATGAAATTGCAAATGAAGCGCGGATTTGAATTTCCCACGCTTCATTTGCATAATGGCGTCCGGCCGTTTTTCTGAAATAGCCCCATTTTTTCCTCAAAATATGGTATTTCGAAAAGAAACCCTTCGAAATAACCCTGACTCCTTAAAAAAGAAGGTTTAAGGGTTATTTCAAAGGAAGGGTTTCTTTTCAAAATAACTCCATGCGGACCACGTTTTTTGTTTCTCGATATAAGGTATTTCAGAAAAGCAGCCAGATGCCATTATGCAAATGAAGCACGGGAAATTCAAATCTGCGCTTCATTTGCAATTTCGTTTGTCTACATTTGCATTCCTCTCTCGAAGGAGGAATGCAATGTAGACATACCCTTAGAGATATAGGCATTAATCTTATTGTTATGGATGATGATGGGGCTTTATTCCAAGAATTTAAAAATAGCTAAATGATAAAGTTAGAAAAGAAAAGTTATTGGATAACTGTGCTATCAAGTTGTTAAATGCTCACTCGTTCAAACTGATTTGGACAAAGTTAGGGAGTATTCAGCTTTTACAGGGATCCATAACCACAGCAGGCATGTAAGACCAGATGAAATATAGATGACTGTTGTGCTTATCTTAATTGTTTTTCAGGACCGATTCCCCCACAGCTTCAGAATTCTTACTTTTATTTATCTATGATATATTTGAGAGAGTTTGTCTATGAGTGAGCAAGTCTGTCTGTTCATCCATCTGTTTGTTCAAGAACTCCTCTAAACGGCAAGAGCTAGGACCACACAGTTTGGTATGCAGCTTCCTCTTATCATAACTTAAAGCAAGATCAGAGATTGCTTGTGTGTATGAGGGGGCTGAAACTGCTCCACTCCTCAATTCATTCAGGGATACATAAACCATATAGCAAAGAGACAGAATCATGAGGCAGGAGAAAAAGGCTGGTTGGGGGTGTGTCCCCCACTCAACACTGCCCTGGCCGTGAGTGTCCCAACCCCAGCACCCTTTAGGGAGGTGGAGGGGCTGAAGCTCCCCCCCATTTGTAGAGGGATGTTGCTGACTGTTCCTCTTTGTCAGGGAGTAAGGGAAAATGTACAGTTTGCTCCATACCTCAATCTGGTGGGGGAGCACAGAGGACATGCCCCACCCAGGGGACATGCACCTTTCCACCGTCTGTACCTGCTGGCACTCCAACAGCCATAGAGAGGCTCTTCTCACCTGGCCTCAAGCTGTTGTGGTGAGAGAGGGCTGGTGCATTCCTCCCTCCCTGCGTACTGAAACCCTCATCCCCTGCCCTACCCCAGAGCACTGATTTAAATGAAAAAAAGCCAAAAAATAGTTAAGGACCAAAGCAACACTGGGTAAATCTTCTAGGATTACCGTAATGTGTGGAGGCCTCAGCTAAGATTGGGGCTCCATAGTTCTAAGTGTTTCACGAACACACAGTAGGACACAGTCCTTGCCCTGAAGAGCTCATTCTAACTGGAGAAGACAGACTAAGGGCAGAAGGAGAAACCAACACAAAGAGGCAAGATGATTTGTTCAAGATTGTGTAGCACAAATCCGCTCCTTCTCAATCCAGTCCCCGATCCTGTAGGAACTGCTGCCTTTCTTGGTACTCTTCTCTATGCTTATGCAGGTGATTTAGAGTAGTTCTAGAAAATACCGAGTAACATACACATAATGTCAGACCAACCAATTTTCATTTCCATAACTTATTTCATGATTTCTGTGACAGACATGTGGCTTCCATGTCAAAATTAACTAAAACCTTGCCAAAATTATAGATACTTTTAATGTTTTAGTTCTTTTGGGGCACATTTGATGCTCTAGATAAATAAATCTAATTGAGATAAATCCTCAAATTCATGATGCAATGAAGCAGTATATTAGTGAGCAGCAGAAAAAGTTATATAACCAGGTATTACACAACAACACAATAAATATTTTGAGTGAATGTTTACTTGCATCCGATAGAGTTAGCATATTGATGGTGAACTGGAAGCTCTGTCTTTCATCAGTGAGATACCAGACCGAGCCTCTTGGAAGCACAACAAAGAACTGACATCCAGCTGTACCTCATCTTTGAACCATCCCAACATGAGGCTAAAATGCTTTCCAGTGTAACTTGGCAGGGGGTCTCTTCTAAACTACAGCTGTACATCCCAGGCATGTATGTTAATGATGGGAGAATTCTTCCCCAACTAGCTGGCCACTGTGCACTGAGCAGTGGTATCTAGGGGCTGTAGTGAAAGAGAGAATTCCCCCCCCTTTTTGTTGCTGTTCTCGTGGTACGTATATTATGACTTTCTAGTTGAGTTTTTCCCTATGAGTTTGTGGGAGGGGAAAAAAGAACAATTACTTTTCCTTAGATGATAACATGAACTAATGAATAGTTCATAACTAATAACTTATTTCGTGGATTTTTACCTCTCTATTTGTATCACATCTGTGAACATATTGCTATTAATCTCTAATAACAAATCCATTTAGGATACACAATGAAAGTTTTTTCAAAAATTGCAGGAATGCTGTGCCCTGCAGTTTGAGCTGTGGTGCTTATTTATATTGGTCCATAAGAAATGTGATTATGTTCCCTGAGTGATTATTTTTAACTCCCTGGTGTAAGCACTCACCCAGTGTTACTCAAGTATGTGAACATAAAACTCAGTTTGATTTCATTGTTCTTTGAAAGTGAAGATAAAACAGACCAATGATGACAAAAGCGAGTCCATTTAGTAACTGGACCTGCACATAATAGCAATTATTTAACTGACAGAATATCTCAGCAATGTTTTCTAGCCATCACTTGTAATCAGGGTCTGAATGAATGCTTCCATTATAGTAAGCTGGAATGGGAGAGAAACCCTGGGTGTGTCTAAGTAAATACAGTTTGCCCCTGCTTTGCTTAGATATGTTGTCTATTCAGCGGATTGAAAAGTGTTTTGCTTATTTTAATCAACCTGGCTGGTGTTGGGTCACAAATTATGTCAACACTAATTGCAATGTCTGGAATTATTGTGGGAATACAAAAGAAGAAAAGTCTGTGCTTAACCCAGCACAAAAGAGAGGAACACTGTGGCTGCGTCTAGACTGGCAAGATTTTGCGCAAAAACTTGCCAGCTGTCTACACTGGCCGCGAGAATTTGTGCAAAAGCGCTGACGTTCTACTGTGCAAAATCAGTGCTTCTTGCGCAAATACTGTGATGCCCCGTTTCAGGAAAAAGGCCTCTCGCGCAAATGTTTTTGTGCAAGAGGGCCAGTGTAGACAGGCAGCTAAGACGTTTTGCGCAAAAGCAGGCTAAATGGAAAAAAGCCCTAGTGGCTGTTTACAGGCTCCGTAGCTGCAAGCAACTCCCGGACTTCCTGGTAACCCGAGCCCCCTTAAAGCAGACGCAGTCTGCTAAGGTCACGAGGCAGAAGCCCTTCTCGGCCCTCTGGCCAGAGCTCTGCCATGTGGCCTCTGCTGTCACCAACACCACCCAGAGCACGATGGCAGCTCCAGGGGGGATCAGGCATCTGCACTCCCAGCACAGGAGGCCCCCAGGGCCAGAAAAAGATGGGCCCCATCCTGGTCGTCGGGGTTGGAAGCCCTCATGGTCCTCTGGCAGGAGGAGGAAGCCCTGCACAGCACCCACTCCCGTCGCCGCAATGCGGACATTTTTGCCCGCATGGCCCAGGCACTCGCCCAGCAGAGCCATCCAGCCCGGACCCTGGAGCAAGTCTGGGCAAAAGTGAAAGAACTGTGCCTGGGCTATGTCTGGGCCAGCGAGGGCCAGGGGGCAGGAGCCAACACCTGCCCCCACTACCAGCAGCTTCATGCCATCCTGGGCCAGCCAGCACCGCAGGCACCGGACGTCGCTGTGGACAGCAGCATGCGCCCCCCCGTCACCGAGGTGGGGGAAGAAGACAGCAGCAGTGGGCTGGAGGACGAGGCCAGCACTGCCACCTTGGAGGCCCCCTCCGGCAGCCCCGACGTGTCCCGTGCGTCCTCGGAGGCCGGGGAAGTATCCACCGGTAAGTGTTGCACTTTGCACTCACAAGGTCAGGGGAGGGGGAGAGGCCAGGCACCCAGAGGGGGTAGGGGGAGAGCATGTCACTCAGGCCACGTGAGCTGCACAGGCTGTGTAGCATTAGGCAGGAAGCAGCACGTGCAACCATATGGCCGCAGCAGGCAGCTCCAGGGCACGCCTGTGACCGTGCTGCTCACACACATCCAGCGGGACCCGGGGGAAGGGTGGATGCCGGCTGGAACCAGCCAGGGCCCCAGGAGCTCAGGCCAGAGCCCGCACCTCCGCAAGGGTGCAGCACGCAGAACGGCACACTGTCCCATGCCTGGCTGTGAGGCACAGCCAGCTGCTGCTCCTGGGAAAACTGCAGTGTCACAGCCCCGTGAGCGTGGCCCTCACTGAGCCCCTCGCCTGCTCCCGGTGCCTTGGCTGGCCCCTGAGGGAAGTCCCCGCTATGGCCACATATGTCCCTGGGCTACGTGTGTGAGGGCTAGTGGGAGGGGGAGGGGAGAAAGTGCTCGGGCCGGCCCTAGGGCCGCCTGAGTTTTGCTGCAAGGATGGTACACTCTCCAGTCACTCTCCTGGTTCTGTCCAGGAGACATCCCACGTGATGGGGATCTGAGAGCCCAGACCACGTCTGCTAGATGTGCTCCCAGGCACTGTGCGGGGATTCATCTCGCTCCCTGTCAAACACCATTGATTAGCCCAGAGTCTCACAGCCTCCACCAGCAGGGAGTTCCACAGGTTAACACAACACAAGTGCCCTCCCACCCTCCAAGGGGCCAGGACACAGACCGGTGGTTCCAATACATGGAGGAGGATCCTACTCCAAGGGCGGTCCTGTATGCAAACATACAACACGGGGGGGAGGGGGGTAACCAAGTGGGCCCAAGCCACACTACTGTGGGGTCACCTGGGCTCAGGGGTGGAGGGCATGAGGTGTGGGGACAGTGGCTGGGCTGCCTGACTGAACCATCCTTTCTTCTGTTCCCTGCAGCAGGACCAAGCACAAGCCAGGGACCCTCTAGCCCTGCAGCAGTGGCAGCAGCAGCACCCCCAGCCACCCAACCACCACGGCGGTGGCTCCACCACCGGGACCAGCTCCTTCGGCGCCACATGCAGGCTGTTGAGCGTGTCGAGGCAGCCATCACTCGGCACATGGAGGCGGACGTGGAGTGGCGCCAGGAGGCCTGGGGCTCCTTCCAGGCCCAGTGCGTCCGCATGGCGGATTCAATAGCCACCCTCACTGCACACATTGGCCATGCCATCCATTATGGCATGGCCTTGCCCCATGCACCCGCCATCCCTCCTCTAGCACTGCCCCTGCCCCCTCCTGCAATGGCCCCTCCTGCTCCTGTCCCTGTCCCTCCTGCAATGGCCCCTTCTGCTCCTGTCCCTCCTGCTCCTGCCCCTCCTGCTCCTGTCCCTGTCCCTCCTGCTCCTGCCCCTCCTGCCCACCTCCCTGTGCAGCCTGCCCCCCACGTGCAGGTCCGCCCCTGCAGGAGCGGTCGCAGGAGCCACCCCTCCCAGGAGTAGCTCCTCCCCTTCCCAGTTGAAGGTCTCCTTCCCCTCCCAGTTCAAGGTCTCCCCTCTCCCCATTGTAAATAAAAAAAAGACAAGTTTTTGTGTTCAAGAAAAACTGTGTTTGGTGTTTATTGGGAGGTAAGGAGAGAGGAGGAGAGGGAGGGGAGGGGGAAGGGTAGGGGATGGGAGGAAGTTGTAAAGGGAGACCGAGGCAACCCTACTATGGGGCCTGGGAGAACATGTCCGTCAGGGCCTCCTGGATGCGCTCCCCATCCTGGTGAGCCTGGTGGATGGCAGCTGTGCGGGGCTGTTCGTAGGCCTGGCCCTCGGCTGCCATCGATGCGGGGAGGAAGGCCTCCCCTCTCCGCTCCACAACATTGTGGAACACGCAGCACACAGCCACTACTTCCGTGACATTCCACTCACCCTTCTCAAGACAGGTGAGCAAACACTGGAAGCAGGCTTTCAAGCGGCCGAAGGTGCACTCCACTTGATTGCGGGCCCGGTTGAGGCGGTCGTTGAACCGGGCCCGGTTCTGGTCCGGCCGCCCCGTGTAGGGCCACATTAGCCAGGGCAGCAGGAGGTAGGCTGCGTCCCCTATGACACAGATGGGCATAGGCACATCCCCGACAGTAAACTCCCGCTGGGGGAAGTAGGTGCTTGCCTCCAGCCTGCGAAACAGGCCAGAGTTGCGTAGTATGCGGGAGTCGTGTGCCCTGCCAGACCAGCCCGTATAAACATCCAGGAAGCAGCCACGGTGGTCCATGAGGGCCTGGAGTACGATCGAGCAGTACCCCTTCCTGTTCATAAAATGGGCCGCTCGATGCTCCGGGGCCTGGACGGGGATGTGGGTTGCATCCAGGGCTCCCCCGCAGTTGGGGAACCCGAGGGCAGTGAAGCCAGCCACCGTAGCATCCACGTCGTGCAGGCAGATGACTCTCGGGAGCAGGACGTCGTTGATGGCATGGACGACCTGCAGAAGGGTGCAGAGAAACACAGGGGAACACATCGCATAAAGCAGGGTGAGTGTGCGCTCCCTTGGGCCCCCCCCCCATGATGCCCTCTGTGCTCACACACACACCAGGGCCCCCTCGCCCCACGGCCCCCTCTCGCCTCCCCACCAGCAGGCCTGTGCAAGGGAGGGATGGCCCAAACCCCTGGGTGACCCAGCCTGGAGTCTTGGCTGCCCCTGGGCATGGAGTGCAGCACCCTCCCCCTGCCCCACTCCCCCTGGGACTTACCTCCATCACGATGACACCGACGGTGGATCTGCCCACCCCGAACTGGTGTGCCACTGATCGGTAGCTGTCTGGGGTGGCCAGCTTCCAGACTGCGATGGCGACCCTCTTGTTGACGGGGGTGGGTGCCCGCAGCCGGGTGGTGGCTCTCTGGAGCACAGGGGCGAGCCAGGCACATAGCTCCAGGATCATCTGCTTTCGCATGCGAAAGTTCCGGAGCCATTGCTGGTCGTCCCATTGCCCCAGGACCAGCCGGTCCCACCAGTCCATACTGGTGTCCAGTCTCCACGGTGGGGTGGGGATGCCACAGGGACGCCATGGCCTCCCTGGTGAGGGAGTCCAAAGTGATCTGCACCTCCAGGTCCTGGAACAGGAGGGCAGCAGCCTGGAGCACCAGCTGCAGGCACTCGAAAATAGCTGGAAGGGGCCAGAGCAGGCACATGGCCACCCCTGGCTCCATGGCAGAAAAACCAAGGGAGATAAAAAAAAAACAGGCAAAGGTACTAAGTGGCAAAAGATAGTGGTGTCCAAAAAGGCAGAGGGCAACCACCAAAACTGCTACGGCTGTCAGTCCCTGCAAGAGGTACTAAAGCTCGCAGCAGGAGAGAAACGGCTGTCCAGGGAGATCCCTTTAAGCACGTGTCTGAAATGAGCTCCAGCCCCCGCCCCCGGAAAGGGCTGGTGCCCTTTTGCCCTCTTCAGAATGGTTCTGGGCTTCTGCTTTTGCGCAAAAGCGTCCTGCCAATGTAGACGCGCTTTTGCGCAAAAGTGCATTGTTATAACGATAACTCCGGGACCAATCTAGACGCGCTTTTGCGCAAATACTTGTAACGGAAAAACTTTTCCATTAAAAGTATTTGCACAAAATCATTCCAGTCTAGACTCAGTGTAAATAAACTTGGATGGACAGAGGCTCCACTTCCAGAGTCCTGTGAAATGAAGTTGGGGAGGGAGGACTCTGAGTCAGCAGGCTGCATGCTCTCTAGGAGTGAGCTGTAAGACTGGTTCAACCCATTTCTCCCCACTGTTTCAATGAGAGTAGAGGCTGGAATTTCTTGTAGCTGTTCTGTTCTTTGGGCTAAGAGCTGAAATCCCTGAGAGCTGAAATCATTAGGTTTGGCCCAGAGCAAAATCCTCCACAAATTGGCAGAAGCAGCGAGTGGATGGTGACTGAGAGTGGATGGAGAGATGCGATAAGTGGCCAGCAGAGCGGTGGCAGAGAGGTGAGACGAATGGTCAGCAAGGTGGTGCCAGAAAGCAGTGAACAGGTGGATGGTGAGTGACCAGTGAAGTAAATAAAATGCCTCTTTACCTCTCCCCCCCCCACTCAGGATGGGAGGTGAACTCTGTGGCTGTACCTCTGACCTCTGGGTCTGCCTTGACCAAGGGCAGCAACTGTGAGTGGGGTGCAGAGAAGGGCTGGGCATGTGAAGGGGACATTTACACTGCTTGACTTAGGAACCTGAGAGGAAAAGGACATTGCCCAGTCTACATGATTTTCGTTATGAACTCTACCTGTGGTGTTTTCCCAAATTAATGCCACATTACTTCCCTCCCCTTTTATTAAAAGTTTCTTTTCCTGTACTCATACTCTATGCTTGCGAGTGGGGAAGCATTACCTCTCAGAGGCACCCAGAGGGATTGTGTGAATTTCCAAGGTGACTAGATGGGGGCTTAAACCAGTTCTGTGTTGGGATGAATGGAGAGGAACCTCTAGATATTGTATCTGGCCCTGGCTGTTGCTGGCACTTCCTGGCAGAAGGGTTACGCACTTAATCTTAGTTACAAAGAGTAGTCTTTATTTAGTAAATGGAAAACATAATTTTTCCATGAATAATTAGCAGAGCATCAATGTATAATATTAATTCATATTCTGACTAGCACAGCACAGTGGCTGCTGTTGGTCCCTGGAGAGCAGGCTAGTCACAATACACTAGTTTTCCTCTTTATTTTCAGCAGTCCAGTCACAATTAAAAATACGTTTTTGTTTTCCATGTAAGCAACTGCTGTAATTAACACAGAGATGTTAAGCAGTTTTGAACAGGCAATTTTATGTAGGAGATGAGATGTTAAGATGTGGTGCTCCTTATGCAAATATCTGAGAACTCTTGATTGTAGCATATCTGGAAGAATGCTGAAGAATCCCTGGGCCAAAAGCCATTTGTGCCCTCTGCTTTCCAGAAATTGTTCATTAGCACCTTTGCACTAACCACAAAACTTAAATAGAACCACTGTACCACAAAATAATAATGCTGAACATTCATTGGAACAAAGGATCATGACACTAGTTTTCTCCTGTGTCATTTTGCTCAAACTAAATGCCATTGGTATCTGAAATCATTCATCCAGTCTCATGGTAAATTTTCAACATAGAAAATAGTCATTATGTTCTAGCTAAATGAGCCAAAGGTAACAGGAAAAACTATTTAAATGATTTTAATCGAATAGAGTGTGATTTCTCAAAATAGCAGGTGCTTTCTTAGTTGTTCGTACTGTTGCATAAACATAATTATTTGACTCACATATATCCTGATCCGCAGAACTCTGGCTCATGTGAGTTGTCCTATGAAGTGTTATTGTAGTCCTGTTGGTCCCAGAATATTAGAGGCAAGGTGGGTGAGGCAATGTTTTTTATCTGTTATGAAACAGATGTTCGTCTAATAAAAGATATTACCTTGTCCACTTTGTCCTATTGTAGTCAGTTTATGTATAAAGACTATTTTTATAATGTTTGGCAGGAATGGTCCATTAACAAGCATAGTAAATTCAGTTCCTTAGCAACACTGATGTCAGATATGAACAAAATAGGGCAATAATAGAAAAATGTAGAAGTGTCACGTAAAAAACTTGGTACTTACAACATATCCTGCTCTCACTGTCACTGCATAGTCTGATGCTAAACAGAGAAAGTGCTTATGTTAAAGGATCCAGCTCTAAAGAAAAGCTATTTTTACAAGAATACCAATTTACTGCTTCCTTTGTATTGTAGCGCAAGTTCATTTGAAAAATAATTTCCCATCGAAGTGTCTGTTAGCACCATAAATAAGAAAAATGATATATTTCTAGATATGCTCCTGAAGGTAATTTCAACTTTTACATATTTGCTAATATTAAGTATTTTCAATTAATGTCTCGACATTTTTATGAAATATCAGATAAATTCTACAGAGATCACTATGCATTATTTTTACAAAAATGTATTTTTTTTCTAAAGTCGAGAACTTTCTCTGGCTTTCTGGAAACTGATCAAGTAACCTTACACGGTTAATAGACCTGTTGGATAAGACTAAACTTGAATTAAATCAGCTTCAATACTGCTCCAGTTTCGCTTCGTGTCACCATTACAATTCAAGCTCTGGTATTTCAGTTGTAATGTACATGCACCATGGGACATGTTAGCCTACTTCCAGATCAGACTCCTTTTAAGCCCTTAGTTGTGTAGATTTTTAAAGGTATTTAAAGCATATTTCTTTATTTCTGATTGCCTGTAAGTCAGGCAACCAGCCATCAGAAGGGGAATGCCTCCATCTAGACATATTTAGGCATGCCTCGCCTGAGATATTTATCCAGGAAAGATTTCATTGACTTGCAAGCACCTGAAATTACAAAAGAATGACTTGTATTTACATAAGCCTTTCATTCAGGATCAGCTCAAGAAGCTTGACAAGCATAGGCCCAATATTGGTCATTGTTCAATGCAGGTAGATTCACGTGACTGGTGCAGAGCCCATTTTACATCAGTAGTGATCTGTGCAGGTGAAGGGGATCTGCTTGTGCATAACAGCTTGTAGGAGTGGAGCTGTACTCAGCTATAAGGGTTCAACCACTTCAGTGCAGCAAGTTTATAGCACTGTGCACTAATACCAAAAATAATGTAGGGTCAAAAGTGAAGAAGAATGCCATGTACAACAAAAATATCATGGGGAACGTAGGCAGGATCTCATTATCAGGGCTGGAGTTTGTGCAGAACTCAGGGTGAATAATTACCTTACTCCTACAACAATATCTAATAATCTAAATAAAATAATCTAATATTGGTCACCTGTTTTATCTGAAATATGGGATTTCCAGCAGCAGAGTGTTGAGGCCTGGGTGATAGATTCTGTGTGCAAAATATTAATGAACATATAATGAGAATTCATAGGCACTGTTTTAAATATGTGAGGCCATGATAAATAGCGCCTCATTGTTCTAGGTGCAGTACAAACAAAGAAGAGACAATTCCTCTTCCAAAAAACTTAACACCATTATACTTGAGGGAATGTAAAATGTCCATTGACATAAATGGTCTTTGGATCACGCATTCATGGTGTAATTTTTATGTAGTGTTCAACTAGTGGACCTAATTTTATGTAGAACACTACATAAAAATTACACCATGAATGCGTGATCCAAAGACCATTTATGTCAAAGTTCGGATACTTTGCAGGACCACATCCTTCAGCCCATAATACTAAGCATTGATTTTAGAAAAATATGTTTAAATAATATAACAGCGCAAGACCATTTCCCCCAAATTAAGTAATGAGTGATTGAAACAAAAAAATGTCCAGTAGTCTTAACAATATTCCAAAAATTCTTACAAGTAAGCATCCTTTTACAGGACTTTCCAACTGACATTATTGTGACTGACTGACACAATATCCTGACTTAATTTTATTGAATTAAGTTAAACCAAATAGTTTTCACATCTTTGGAGTTTCCTTGTATTAAAAATGCTAATGTTTATGTACTATTATGAGACTGTATGGAAGGTCTTTAGTAGGAAAGCAAAATGAATGCAATCTCAGGAAGTACCTGGAGGCTACGTCTACCCTACTTTTGTGCAAGAGTTTTTGCACAAGAGTTTTTACGCAAAAACTTATTGCGCAAGAGCACGTCCACACCTCAAAGTGCATTGCAAAAGTGATGTGCTTTTGCACAAAAGAGCGTTCACACTGCATGGCCATCAGAACACCTGTGCTTTTTCCCTCTGGAGCATCCGTACTCGCCTTTTTGCACAATAGCTGTAGCACAAAAAGGAGTTATGCCTCATAAAAGGAGATTTACCTACACCGGAAAAAGCCCTGTCTTCTGCCATTTTACTGTTGATTTATTTGCGCAAAAGCACATTTGAGGTGTGGACGCTCCACGGGTTTTTGCGCACAAACAGCTGTTTGTGCGCAAGAACCTTGCAGTGTAGACATAGCCAGAGAGTTTAAATGACTTATTTCAATTCCTCCCTTTTGAAGCTACTCCCTGGAAAGGAAACCTATTGTCTTCTAATCACCTGCCCCTGGCAATCCAGACCAAAGACTTCTGAACTTTTTAAAGGGCAGGCTAAACCTGTTATGAGTGGGTTTGTTTTCTAGTGAAGTTGTGTTAAACTGGTGACCACAAAGACTTCCTTAGGGTAAGAATCAGAAGGAGTTATTCTGCCAGATTTCCTATTTAACACAGGGTGATCACAAATAAACTACATAGCATGTGTGTAGGTTCTGTTACTGTTTTAACATTTTCTTCATAGTGCTTTACCTGAAGAATAAAGTAAGCTTGCATAGAAATTCTATGTAATATCTTCTCACTGGCCTAAGTAAACCCGGTATCAGTCTATGAAAATACAACTGAAAGTTCAGTTTAGGCAGATAGTCTTTCCTGGAAATAACATAGTAAAGGCAGGCAACTGTACAGCCCTAATATACCTTGGGCAGAAGGGCGAGAGAGATGCAGGTCTCTACCCAGAGGCACATGGCTCGGGATCTGCAGATCTTATTTTGTTATACAGGTTGAACCTTTCTGGAACTTTCTGGTCTGGCAATATCCGTGGTCTGACATGATTTTAGTTATCCTGATGTCCACTCATCATGGGTATGGCCAAGTTTCCCGCAATTCCAAAAAGTTTGTTTACAGCCACCAGACCTGGCTCTCAGTGTTCTGTGCTGTTATTTACTTCTAATTTACCCCTTTATGTCTTGTAAGAGCCCAGTAAGCAGTGGAAGTGTTGGTAATGTGCTAGACAATATTGATTGTTGGTTTGGCAAATTCTCTGGTTTGGAATTGGTCAGGTCCTGAGGGTGCCAGACTCGAGAGGTTCAACTGTATATGTCTCTGCTAGACTGAAGAGCCCATTATCAAACTCTGAGTCCCCATACTGTCACTTAGACTGTGGTGAAGTAACCCCTGAATGGTTTCTTTGTTAAGTTAAACAATTCATGTCCAGTAGCTTAAGGTCAAGACTATTTTTCCTGTTCAACATAGACTTGTACCATGAAAATAGTTAGAAAAAAGACATTTTATACTTAGAATCAATAACTATGTAAACATATACTAGGCTGAAGAGATTTTACTGATCCCAGAATATAAGCACTACTTTCAGCATCTTCTTACAAACTTTCTTTTATGTTTTGACCATTTAAAAGATTAAAAAATATGTGTTTGTGGATTCAGCATATTTTAAGAAACTATTCTTAGACAGCTATAAAGACAAATACGGTGAGTGCATAGAATATTCCAGTGACCTTGTTTTTATGCTGAATGAAGTCATTAACAATGATTTTGCTTTTCTTGGATCCTTCCTTTCCTCCTGTAACTTTTAATTAATACTGTAGTTACCTCTGTTGACCTGTATATATTTTACACTGCTTGGGGAAAAAGTCATTTGACAAAGATTACTTGGCAGTTTTATAAACTGGTAATTGGAAATCAATGTGCTCTAAGATGTGAACAGAAAATGTAATTAACAGGAGAGTCTAGAGAGACAAAAGATTATTTGTTAATAGTATAAAAAGGTCAGAACTAGAGTAATTAAATTAAACCTGCAAGGCATTCTAAGCAATACTTCTGAATTGTAAGGTTCCTGCAAAAACAAGGTGCTTGACAACTATATTTTATCAGCTCTGTCATGGTTCATGTTTGGGAGGCAAGATGGGTGAGGTCACATCTTTTATTGGACCAACTTCTCTTGGTGAGGGAGACAAGTTTTCAAGCCACATGGAGTTCTTCTTGAGGACTGGAACAGATATTCCAAGCATCACAGCTAAATGAAAAGTGGAACAGATTGTTTAGCATAATAGTAGATAGTCTAAGGAACCCTTCAAGGTACAGTGACTTATTAACATCTCTGCAGTCATAGGACAAAAAGTGGGGATAATGAGTCACAAATTATTGTAATAAGCCATAATTTCAGATCCCCTGTTCAGTCCATGATTGGTAGTGTTTGGTAGAGTTCTGAATTTATTCTCCTAGGCTCATCTTTTGAATGTGTTGTGCTTTGTGTGGCTCAAAAGCTTGTCTCTCTCACAGAGAGAAATTGGTCCAATAAAAGCTATTACCTCACTTTCCTTATGTGTCTAATATCCCGACACTGACTCAGCTACACCTACACTACATAGCTTACCTTTCCTCTAAATTAAGATGCTTCTACAGCTTTTGTTGTCAGAGCTAGATCCTCTGCCCATGATTATTACTGTTCTGTATTATGTAGCACCTGAAGGTCCCAGCCAGCTTGTCCACTGAAATTAATGGGAGTGTTGCAACAGAGTTCTGTGGGTGCAGGAGTGGGCCCCTAGACTCTCATTCTGCAAGTTGTTGAGCACTTCCAAAGAAGGGTGTCTGAGCATCCTCAGTGTTCGCTGACTTCAGTGTGGGTTCAGGATTCTGAACATTTTCCAGGATCAGTTCTGTTTAACTGTCAGTTGAGTGCACCGTATCCTGGTATGAAGCACTAACACTTCTGAGCCTTGTTATGGGATTGCTTATAATGGTTGCCACTGCCGCACCACATGCTGTTGAATATCTGCTCACCATGGCACTAATATGTGGAAATGGGCAACAATGCAAATACAATGTAGATTAATGAATTACAGCACTTTTTCTCTACCAGCCTTCAGATTTTCTTCCTTTTCCATTTTTCATCCTCTTTTTCCTTCCTAAATTTTACTAACATTTTAGTTTCTCTTCTTTTACTTGTTTTTGGTATGATATGTACTTCACATTGGTTTATATTTTATGTGCTAAATTAAAATACCTCAACTTATAGCATATGAAAAATAACAAATAAGAAAAAAATGAACAGTGTAAAGAGACCTATGCAAAGTTACCCATTTAATGAATTAGTTAATCAAAAGCATATTAAGAGCTATAGTCTGTATTTTTAATCAACCTATGAGATGGAGAATCTCACAAATGCAATGAACTATTCAGGCAAATATGTTTTAGAGACTAAAACTGATAAGATACTTAAATAAAGAGTATGTCACAGTATAGCAACAGTTGTAATCTTCGAAGTGCTTAACAAATACCGGGCCAATTCTTGTCCCCCCCCCCCCCATTGATACAGAGGACGTAAAACAGATACAAGAAGCTCTGGGATAGAATTCCACTAGTGCAGTGCCCTGGTAGAGGAACCTACAGGTAGGATTAGCCCTTGTGCTCAATGCAGCCTGGAAGAAGCTGTAGGTAGGTTGTTGCACCTCAGAATGCTACTCTGTCTTATGCCAGGGCTATTTTGACTCTCCCACACTCCTCCAGCAGCCCAGGTGCTTTTAGCCATATTTCCCTGCCCCCCCCCATCCCTTCTGTGATGTGCCTCTCGAGAGCCCTAGATGTTTAATTATTTTCTCCCCTCAAAGAATTTTCCATTGTTTTGTTAGTGATAGTGGGCAATTGCCAGGATCACTCCTCTTCCATTTGCTGCAAATTCATGCTGCGTTGTTCTTCTGTACCCTACCCATCTGTTTGAAAATAACACTGGTCTACAATTTTTTAGAAGTCGTCTGCTTCAGAGATAAAATGTGCTATTTATTATGTATTTTGATGTGCTGAATTCAAATATGACAGTTAAAAGAAGTGATTGGCTACTCTTTCCAAGATATTTAAGTTTTTACATTTTACGTCTATGTATATTGTGTAGATAGTAGAGTTTTAATCATAAATTGTAAAGCTAGGTCTTTTCATGTGTTTATGGTTGCTTTACATGATAATATTTCACCTGTCCTGTTTATGTAACACTTTAAAAATCAGCAAAAGGGTTATATAAATAAAATTTATTATGAAACAAAAGGCAAAAAACTATTATGTACATAGTTTAGTCCTATTCAGTGTCTACTCGGCGCTTCTTGGCTTGTCTCTTGTATTCATTAAATGGAACACCTTCCATGAAGAAGAATGGGACAAGATCCTTTTGGCAGTCATGGAACATGGAAACCCTAACATCACCTGCCAGGAGATTCCACTGCTGTAGTCTGGAGCCCAACAGCTCTGCCTTACTCTTGGGTAGTTCCAAATCCCTGACAAGGTCATTCAGTTCACCTTGTGTTATGAGGTGTGGTTCAGAGGAGGAGGATGGGAGAAAATGTGAGTCCTGTGACATTGATGGTTCAAGACCAGAAGTTTCATCCTCTTCCTCTTCCTCGTCTGACCCAAGTGAGAATGATTCTGGTGCATCAGGAACCGGCAGTCCTTCTCTGTGGGGTACTGGGCGTATAGCTGATGGAATGTTTGGATAATGCACAGTCCGCTTTTTCTTCTTTGACACACCTTTCCCAACTGGAGGCACCATGCAGAAGTAACAATTGCTGGTATGATCTGTTGGCTCTCTCCAAATCATTGGCACCGCAAAAGGCATAGATTTCCTTTTCCTGTTCAACCACTGGTGAAGATTTGTTGCACAAGTGTTGCAGCATATGTGTGGGGCCCACCTCTTGTCCTGATCTCCAATTTTGCAGCCAAAATAAAGGTGATAGGCTTTCTTAACCATAGTGGTTATACTGTGCTTTTGTGATGCAAAAGTCACTTCACCACAAACATAGCAGAAGTTATCTGCACTGTTCACACAAGTACGAGGCATCTCTGCTCACTTTGGCTAAACAGAAATGTGTCCCTTTGCAAAATCAAACACTGACAAATAAGAGAGCACGACACTGTATGATTTCTAGAGCTGATATAGGGCAATTTGTTCAGCAGAGTGATGTAAGCTTCGTTATGATTGCATCATCCGTGACTTCTAGGAATAACATGATGCAATTCGTATCATGTATGACGCAATACCAGCTTCAGATTGCATCATTCATTGTTTTGCCTAAAAAGCAAGTACTGTCCAAACCCAGTCATAGATTTATTCATAGATCCAGTCAAAGATGTATTTTAGTCATTTCTGGTTTAAACTGAGATCCCTTCCCTTTATAACTCACTTATCCTCCGCCATTCCCAAGTCAAGGGTCGTATATACTGACCCAATAGCATATCTTGAAAACTAGAGCCAATCAACAATTTTAAGCATCATTTTCGTTCTCAGTGACCCAGAATTAGTAAAGTTTGACTACATTTATTTCAGAAGCATTTTGGCTGTAGAGCAGTGTAGTTGTCAGAGGTCTAGTAAAGTTATTAGCTAATTCTTTGAATGTCATAGCCTGCATGTCATTCAGACTGGATTTTCATAGATCCTAGTGCCAGAAAGGAAGATTGTAGGAATAATTTAGTCTGACATCCTGCATAACGATTGAAAGTTATTCTACAGTCTACCTCCACTTATCCAACAGGGAGCCTCAAATGACGCTAATGAGATCAAGAGTCTCATGTTCTGTCAGTTGGGTCAGGTAAATGAACTTTTTTTCTTTTTTAGCACTGATATGTTATATTTATATTTTCAGAGTATTCCTAGTCTTCTTCTGCTGCTTCTCAGATGTTATTTTTCTTGCTTTTATAGTCTTTGAGTTTGAAGGAAAATTGAAAAAACAGTGCCAGAGTCTCAGCTACTGCTGAGTCACCAGTAATTTTTACCCTTCTGCCTTCATTTTCCTTCAGGCTTTAGCATTTGCAGTCAGTAGAGGTGGCTAAACTATGGGCTCTTTGGCTTACATGTGAGGGGGTAAGGCATTACATGGCATTAGCCCTCACCTATGAAATTTCTTTCACCAGCAGGTTCCATTGAGTGCAAATAGGTTATACATCAACATGCATCTGTTGTGCCGGGCTTTTGGTGAGTGAGGATTAGTGCCTGATGAGGAGCTGAACAGATGGAAGAGGGTGATTTGTAGTTCAAATTTTGGTGTGATTCTGGAAGTGCTCTTAGTCTTGATTTGATTGTATAGAATCTTAGAATCATAGAGCTGGAAGAGACCTTAGAAGGCCATCAAGTCCAGCCCCCTGCCTAAGGCAGGACCAATCCCAATTAAATCAACCCAGCCAGGGCTTTGTCAAGCCAGGACTTAAACACCTCTAGGGATGGAGACTCCACTACTTCCCTAGGTAACCCATTCCAGTGCTTCACCACCCTCCTAGTGAAACAGTTTTTCCTAATATCCAACCTGGACCTCTCCCACCGCAACCTGAGACCATTGTTCCTTGTTCTGCCATCCATTCTGAGAACAGCCTTTCTCCAGCCTATTTGGAACCTCCCTTCAGGAAGTTGAAGGCTGCTATCAAATCCCCCCTCACTCTTCTCTTCTGCAGACTAAATAGACCCAACTCCCTCAGCCTCTCCTCGTAGGCCATATGCTCCAGCCCCCTAATCATTTTGGTCACCCTCCTCTGGACCCTCTCCAATGCATCCACATCCTTCCTGTAATTGGGGGCCCAGAACTGGACACAATACTCCAGATGTGGCCTCACCAGAGCCGAGTAAAGAGGAATAATCACATCTCTGGATCGACTGGCAATGCTCCTCTTAATGCAACCTAATATGCCATTAGTCTTCTTGGCTATAAGGGCACATTGTTGACTCATGTCCAGCTTCTCATCCACTGTAACCCCCAGGACCCTTTCTACAGAACTGCTACTTAGCCAGTTGGTCCCCAGCCTGTAAAAATGCTTGGGATTCTTCCGTCCCAAGTGCAGGTCTCTACACTTGTCCTTGTTGAACCTCATCAGATTTCTTGTGACCCAGTCCTCCCATTTGTCTAAGTCACTCTGGACTCTATCCCTTCCCTCCAGTATGTCTACCTCTCCCCCTATCTTAGTGTCATCCACAAACTTGCTGAGGGTGCAATCCATCCCCTCATCTAGGTTATTAATAAAGATGTTGAACAAAACAGGTCCCAGAACCGAACCCTGGGGCCCTCCGCTAGAAACCGACCGCCATCCTGACATCAAATAGTTGATCACTACCCGCTGGGCCCGACCTTCCAGTCAGCTTTCTATCCATCTTACCATCCATTTATCCAATCCACATTCCCTTAACTTGCTGGCAAGAATGTTGTGGGAGACCGTATCAAAAGCCTTGCTAAAATCAAGGTATATCATATCCACTGACTTCCCCATATCCACAGAGCCAGTTACCTCATCAAAGAAGCTAATCAGATTGGTCAAGCACGACTTGCCCTTCATGAATCCATGTTGACTATTCCTGATCACCTTCCCCTCTTCCAAGTGCCTCAAAATGGATTCCTTGAGGATCCCCTTCATGATTTTTCCAGGGATCATCCTTCTTCCCTTTCTTAAAGATGGGCACTACATTTGCCTTTTTCCAATCATCCTGGATCTCTCCCGATCTCCATGAGTTTTCAAAGAATGGCCAAAGGCTCCTCAATGACATTTGCCAACTCCCTCAGTAGCCTTGGATATATTAAGTCTGGACCCATGGATTTACATACGTTTAGCTTTTCTAAATAGTTCCTAACTTGTTCTTTCCCCACCAAGGGCTGTCCACCTTCGTCCCATATTGTGTCACTTAGCGCATTAGTCTGGGAACTGACCTTGTCTGTGAAGACAGAGGCAAAGAAAGCATTAAGTACTTCAGCTTTCCCCACATCATCTGCCTCATCCAGTAGGGGCCCCACACCCTCTCTGATCACCTTCTTGTTGCTGACATGCCTGTAGAAACTTTTCTTGTTATCCTTCACATCCCTTGCGAGTTGCAATTCCAATTGCGCTTTCGCCTTCCTGATAACTCCCCTGCATTCTCGAGCTATACATTTATAGCCCTCCATAGTCATCTGTCCAAGTTTCCACTTTTTGTAAGCTCTCTTTTTGTGCTTAAGTTCACCAAGGATTTCCCCAGTGAGCCAATCTGGTCTCCTACCACATTTGCTTCTCTTGCTACGCATTGGAATGGTTTCTTTCTGTGCCTTCAATAAGGCTTCTTTAAAATACTGCCAGCTCTCCTGGGCTCCTTTCCCCTTCATGTTAGCATCGCAGGGGATTCTGCCCATCAGGTCTCTGAGGGAGTCGAAGTCTGCTTTTCTGAAGTTCAAGGTGTGTATTTTACTACTCTCTTTTCTTCCTTTGGTCAGGATCCTGAAATCTACCATCTGATGATCACTGCTTCCCAGGTTGTCACCCACCTCTACTTCTATTAGCTTCTTCCTGTTTGTGAGCAGCAGGTCAAACTGCGCACAGCCTCTGGTTGGATCCTGCAGCACTTGTACCAAGAAGTTATCCCCAACATTCTCCAAAAACTTCCTGGATTATCTGTGTACTGCCGTATTGGTCTGCCAACAGATGTCAGGGTGATTGAAGTCCCCCATGAGAACCAGGACCTGCGATCTGGAAACTTCTCTCAGTTGTCCGAAGAAAGGCTCATCTACCTCATCCACCTGATTCGGCGGCCTATAGCAGACACCAACCATAACATCACTGCTGTTGCTTACACCTCTAAACTTGACCCATAGACTCTCAACAGGCTTTTCTCCCTCTATATACTGGAGTTCTGAGCAATCATAGTGCTCTCTCACATACAGTGCAACTCCTCCTCCTTTTCTCCCTGCCTGTTCTTCCTGAACAGTTTATATCCTTCCATGACAGCACTCCAGTCATGTGAGTCATCCCACCAAGTCTCCATTATCCCAATCAAATCGTAGTTCTTAGACTGGGCCAGGGCCTCCAATTCTTCATGTTTGTTACCCAGGCTTCTCGCAGTGGTGTACAAACACCTTAGATAACCAGTTGATCGCCCTACCCTCTGCATTCGAATTGTGGGTCCTCCTTTGTTGCTCGTTCCTCTTTGCATTTCTTCCCGGTATCCGACTTTCCCACTCCCCTCAGGGTTTTGGTCACTGTCCCCCAACGAACCTAGTTTAAAGCCCTCCTCACCAGGTTTGCAAGCCTGCCCGTGAAGATGCTCCTTCCTCTCTTTGTTAGGTGGATCCCATCTCTTCCTAACAATCCTTGTGCCCAGAACAGAGTCCCATGATCGAAGAAACCAAAGCAAAATCTATAGTTTTATAGATTGCTATAAATACATTCTGTACAAGAGACAAAGCTTTGGAGAGAAGCATTTTAAAAAAGTAAAAAAAAATATATTTTAATGGGTTAATTCTTTGCCCACTATATTTTCTCTTTGATATCAGTTTTTTAAAAAATACTCCTCTTCTCCTAAATTCTTTTGCCAAAATTTACTTATGCTTACCTACTATCCATACCTTTCCCTGATAGCCTAATTAATTCCATTTGATGGCTTCCCGTTCTTTCCAGTTTTTTAAAACTTCATATCTTTGATCTTTGAATAAACTCTAATAAAAAAGTGTGGGCATTGTAAAAAAATTGAGGATAATCAAGACTTCTGAGGTTTTAGAAGAATAAAGAGATGGTAGTGAAAGAAAGATATGTCCTCCCACTTTGAGAATAATCTACAATTGATGAGCAAAACTTAATGAGAATGAATGTGAATCTTGCACATAAAAATTAGGATCTGGTAAATGTAAGACTGTATTTTTCTGAATTGAAAAATATTTTTCACACTATTATTTCAGATACATTGACTGTTACTGTGGTTGAATTAGCTAGGTGGTAGGCAGTTTTAAATCAAATTGGAGAAATATGTTGTTGCAAATCTCTCATTAGAGGAATGTAAATAAGGACATATGGAAATGGGAGATAGTAACAAATGGATTAATTGGATGTGGAACAGAGGGTAGCATATATTCTGATTGCATATAAGCATGTTGATTTTTTAAAAAATTCCTTTTAGCTACAGACAAATGATCAAGATGATGTACTATATAGATTCTTACAGGCAACATACAAAATAATATGCTGGTAGAAAAGAGAGAAAAATAAGTATCAATCAATAAAGCATAAAGTAGATATTATTTAAGGACAAAATCCATATATAAGGACTATCATGGGGGTTTAGCCAAATGTGAAGTATATGATAGAAAGCTATGATAGATCTCAGTTATGGTTACTTACTAAATGTCATAGAATTATCAAAACTTGAAAAATGGTGGCTCAAAGGGGCTGGCTTCTCCAAATGTCTCTCTGTGCTGAGTGCCAAGGCTGGGATGGGAATCCTGTGGCTGCAGTAGGCAGGGAGCCTGCCTGAGGATCCCTCTGATCTGCTGGCCAGGAGCTGCCTCAGCAAGCACCTCCCAGCCAGGGCCTGCCTCTGGCACTCTGCACCCCAACTCCCTTTCCCAGGTGACCAGTCCTTCCTGCCCTCTGCACCCATCCTCCTCTAGGTCACAACTCCCTCCAAGACCCTGCACCCTCTCCTACACCCCTCCCTCAGGCCAAAATCCTCTCCTTCACCCATACTCCCTCCCAGACCCTGCACTGCAATCCCCTGCCCCCAGATACAACCCCCTCCTTCACCCAAATTCTCTCTCAAACCCCACATCCTCTTCTGCACCCCAGTCCCCTACCCTGAGCTCCCTTCTGCACCCAACCTCCATTCCAGACCCTGCTCCTCCTCCATAGAAAAGTGTAGCCCTTGATGACCTACCAAAATATTGGAGTGGCCCCATATCAAAAATTTTTGCCCGCCTCTGGTATAGAACAACTAGTGAATGTGGAAGATCATGTTCTGGGGAAACTCTATTGGTACTATACTGTCCACCTGAAACATCAAAAACAAAAAAAACCCTGCTATATAGATTTCTTGAGGGGAACCAGAACTTATTTTCAAAGCATTTTGAGAAATTGTGCATTGATTCTTCATAAAATGGACATGAGGATGCTAAGTCTGTCAAACCACTATGCTTTATGCTGCCTTTCCCAAAGAAGAGTAAGATCCTTAAATCAATGCAAGACGTATGACAGAGTTATCTCACTGATCTTGAGACCGTAGGCATCTCTGACTGTTCTTGTGACATAAGAAGTGGTGAGTGTTTTGTTTTGTGTGGACAATAGGGAATGGAATGAAATTGCATTTGAAATAATCATGAACTTTCTTTTCATTTCCACTTTGGAATCTGATGGTCAAATTTTCCATGCCAGCCAAGTTCACATAGGAGCAAATATAGAGGAAAAGACTATAGCATAGAGGAACATGGTAGTGTCCCTTTAAATAAGCCTTTGTCTACACTACCAAGATTTTGACAATACAGTGAAAGTGTACATACTTCAGTGAGATTTTTTTCAGGAATAATGCCCAGTTTTGGAGACAAAAAACTTCCATCCCTACAAGAAACATTTTTCTTTTCTCCTGTCTTCATTGTTGACAGAGAGCCAGTGTGGACCCTGTCCTTTGTTTTGTTGATAGAACTGCCTATCATAGCACTCTGCTTAGTGTTCTGATCACTGCTGCTCTTTAGGCATGTGTCCCTCCGCTTTCAAAGCTCGTGAAAGTATCTGATAGATGAGTGAGCTGCCCAAATTGGGGAACAAACAAAGGGCAAATCAGTGGACTGCTGCTGTTTTGCCCAGCACTAGAAACACAGCAGCAGCCAGACAATGAGGTAGTGGTGGGACCATGAGCTGTGAGCCCTTTGTTGTGCTTTTAATTCAAAGCCTCTGTCCCCAAACAATCCTGGGGGGAGTCTAGGTCCCAGCCCCACCCTTTCTTCCCCTGGCCCTGCCCCTTCTGGGGTGGAGCTAACACATGACGATGTACCAAAATTCATTAAGGGTATGTCTAGACTACATGGCTATGTAGATTAGGTTTCTAGACATAGGAAAATGAAGCAGCGGGAAAATAAATAATCTCCACTTCATTTACATCAAAATGGCTGCCGCGCTGTGCCGATCAGCTGTTTGGCGGCACAGCGCGGTAGTCTGGACACTCTGCAGTCGACAAGGGAAGCCCTTGTCGACTGCCCCGGTAAACCTCATTCCACGAGGCATAACGGGGCGGTCAACAAAGGTTTCCCTTGTCGACCGTGGAGTGTCCAGACTACCACGATTATTTAAATCGCCACTTCATTTTCCTGTGTCTAGAAACCTAATCTACATGGCTCTGTCGACAGAGCCATGTAGTCTAGACACACCCTAAGTGTTCCCCTGTGAAAATTATTGCCCACCCCTGCTGTAGACTAACACAGTAAATTCATAAATTGGCAGTAAATACCTGGGATTGGCAAATGCCTGTTCAATGGCTTAATTACCGCTTGAATGGCACTTTTGCAGGTTCAGTGGTCTGCTAATAAGTCTGGCAGGCTTCTTCACTTTGAATTAACTAGATCTTCTCCAGAGGAAACAAAGGCAGAACCCAGGGCTAGGAAGAGGCTGGATATTAAGACCCAGTGGTGCCCTAAATGTTCAGGTACTCCATGCAACTGTATATTCTGCGTATGGGTAAGGACAGCATTGCACATGCCCACAGTGCATTGCTCACACTGTTGGTGATGGTCTCCACTGTGGACACGATCTGTTGACAAAGGGAGGAAGTGTGAACACTTTCTGGCAATTTTTGTTTTGTTGATGTTTCTATGTGGACAGTTTTGTTGTCAAAACTTTGTAGTGTAGCCATACCCTAATTTCTGAGCCTCTATTGAATCTCACCCTCTTCAAAGTGTCCCAGAAGCATCTAGAACTGTGACTATTCATATAACTAGCCCAGCCATGTTTACTTCATAAACGTGGTTATTTATACATACACCCAGCCTGTGTGGTTCCTTCATATAATGCTTGCTCTGCAAAGGGCAAAAGACACAATAGAAGCCAAAGGTGACTTCAAGCACATCCGTGCTCCAGAGATCCCAGGGCTGCTGGGTGCTGGTGAGATCTCTGATGCAAATTAGAGAAGCCTAGAGATTACTCTATTTCAAACCATTGCTGCTGGCCCACAGGGGATGATCTAGCACAGGGCTACTCAACATGTAGCCCATGGGCTACATGTGGCCCGTTGCCCATTTGTTTGCGGCCCACAGTGCAGTTTGGGTTTATGTGGGGCTCAACACGTGGCATGTGGGTGGGATCCTTTGAATATGGCCTCCACTGAGAACATGCTCCACAATGGTGAGGCATCTCCCAGGTGGGGTGAGCATTGAAAGACGCAAGCGGATGGGCTGGCTGGAACAGACATTTCTAGCCCCCAGGGAGGAGATGCTGGGGCACTGTGGGAAGTGCTGGCTGCTTAGCCTTGTGGGTAGAGCCTAAGAGGTGCTGCCTGGCTCATACTGGCCACGTTTGGGTCCAGCACCACGTCTTAAAGCTTAATCTTTGTATACATGCCTGTCAGTGTGAAAGAAGCTATTTGCATATATTTGCATATATATTTGCATGTATATGCAAACACCCTTAATTTGCAGCCCTCGGATGTGCTGTGGGTATCATTGTGGCCTCCAGGGCTTCCCAAGTTCAGTAGCCCTGATCTAGCAGCTAGAGATCAGCTAGGTGCGAGAACTCCTTGCCCCCACCCGCTCTTTTATGTCTACCTACTCCAAATCCCTGAACGCAAATAAAGCAAATGACATTTTTTTAAAAAAATCTTCTGCAGTGTCTTTCTAAAGGAAATGGAGCATGTTTTTCTTTGCTTGCTAGATAGTGAATAAGGACAAGCAGAAGGTACTGAATTCAAAGCACTGAACTTGGGAATAAAAAAATGTCAGTCACAGATTTTTTGATATACCCTGAAGTTTGTCAGAGATTTATTTGCAAAAAACTTTTGTAGTAATGGCAAGTCAATTGTCCTGCTGAATATAACATTAAATATGTAAACATGGTGCAGCTCTTCTCTGTTTTACATCTTAAAACAATCATTCCAGAATTCCACATATTTAACTCACTGAACCAAAGACTTTATTTTAAATTAATCAGTCACAGAGGTTTAGTGTGTTCATAACAATGACCATTGTTTTTAGAAAAAGGGATACCAATTTACTTTGTGTGATGTCCATCACAATAGACATGTTTATGAAATTTTACAAACTTTAAAAATATGATTCCAAAGATTTTAAGCATAAGAAAGGATTTTATATCTTATTAAGGCACTGATTTTGCCGGAGGGTTCTCTGAAACTAGTTCTTTGAATAGTCAGAAGAAAAGAAAGGGAAATGCCTTTGTCAGGATATTTAGAAGGAAAAGGGTGTTGTCTCTTTAAGGGCACTCTTCAACGGGGCTGGGGAGGGGGGGAGAGAAGACAGCAAGATTACAGAGATGAAGAGGAAGACTTTGGAAGCAAGTTTTTTGAAGTGTAATAATTAAATCTAAAATGTGTACTTTAGATAAGAGTAGTCTTTTAAAAGATTTATTTAAAAAAAATCCGAAGATCTAAGCATTTAAGGAGGAAAATGAATATTCAAACTGTCCATCTAAAAATCTATGCAAGGATTTTTTTAGAGATGTGATTTCATAATCTTCTACACAATAATGAAATTTTTTTTAAAAAAAGATAGCTTAAGGTCCTATAGACTAACACAGGGGTGGGCAATAATTTTTGACCAGGGGCCACTTCAAAAATTTCTGAGGGCAGAGCCTCAGGCAGAAGGGGCAGGCCCAGGACACTTCTGTGCTTCCCTGCCCACAGACCCTGATTCGTCTGGGGGTGGAGGAGCACATGAAGTCTTTGCTCTTGCCGCCTCCCGCAGAGAGAACCACCAGCTGTTCTGAACAGCTGGTGGTTCCATCTAGTTGTCCATGACCCTGACTATGGGACAATACTTTGCATGCTTCCCTCTAACCCCCCCCCCCGTCCAATCAGGGGTTGGGGACGGGGAGAAGTGCGCAAAAGTGTCCTCCCGGCCTGCCCCCGTCCTGCAAGGAGCACCCGCCCTTAGAAGCGCTGCGCACCTTGCAGGGCAGGAGGAAACTTTGTGGGCTCATCCGTCCCAGGTCAATCAGAAACTGGGGGCGAGGGAAGGGCATGAATTCTCCTTCCACCCTACTCCCTTCCTGCAAGAAGCGTGTGGTGCTTAGAAGCACTGCATGTTCCCTGCAGGTTGGGAGCAGGGTCAGAGGAGACTTTGTGCACTTCCCTTCACCCCCAAGCTCTGATTGGCCTGGGGGGGGTAGGGGGAGCGCAAAGTCTCTCACTTTCTGCTCTTGGGCACGTGGGGCTTAGAGTCAAGGGTGGTGGAGTAGCAGGGCCTCTGCGGGCTGGATCAACTCGCTTGGTGGGCTGGATTCAGCCCGTGGAGGCCCTTTTGCACACCCCTGGACTAACATGTTCTGAGTAAATATTACAGTAATGCACAGCTATTTTTTTGTCAGTAATTTCAGAAATTCACAGTATATATCTAGGGGCTGACAAATGCCTATTTAAATGGCTTCATTACCACTTCAGATAGCTAGCCATGTTAGTCTCGTTCAGCAAAAACAACAAGGAGTCCGGTTGTTTTCATGAGCTACAATTCACTTCCTCAGATGCTAACGAGAAAAAGAAAGGAAGAAAGACAGAGGGGGAACAAAGGATACAGAGATGGGACTGTGTCATCAGTGCTAATTAGATCAGACTGGATTTGGCTAATCTCAACAGTGGTGAGAAAGTGAGAGTACCTGAATGTAAAATTACCTATTGTAATGCAAGAACATTCCATATGTTTTTTTTTCCTTGGTTCAGGGTGTCAGATTTGCATCTCAATTCCAGCTCAGCAGTTTCTCTCTGCAGTCTGTTTTTGGAGTTTTTCTGTCTGAGAAGGCAACTTGTATGTCTAAAACTGTGTGTCCTGGCAGGTTGAAGTGCTTTCTCTCACTGGCTTTTGGATGTTGCCATTCTTAACATCTGATTTGTGTCCATTTATTCTTTTGCCTAGAGACAGTCTGATTTGTCCAATATACATGGCAGAGGGGCATTGTTAGCACATGATGGTAGATGTGCATGTGAATGAGCCTTTGTTGATACAGCTCAGGTGTGGCCAACCTGACCCTGAGAAGGAGCTACGGGTTACCAATGTACATAGCCAAAGAGTGACAGTAATTTGTCAGCAGTCCCCATCAGGTGCCTCCTCTCCCATCTCCAGTATCTTTTGCCCACCAGCAGCCCCACTGATCAGTACCTTTTCTTCCTTTCTCGCACCTCCTGCCCCCTGCAATCAGCTTTTTCATGGCACTCAGGAGGCTCTGTGGGGGAGGGAAGGAGCGAGGGTGCAATACACTTGGAGGAGGAGGTGGAGCCAGGAGTTGAGCACTGGAAAGTTGGCACCTGTAGCTGCAGCCCCAGAGTCAGTGCCTGAGTAAGAAGCAGCATATTAACTGCAGAAAAGCCACAGGTGGCTCCAGAGCCACAGGATGGTCACCCCGATATAGCTGATGTGGTTAGTTTCTGTGATGGTGTCACTATGGTAGATGAGTGAGCAGAGCTGGCAACAGGGTTCGTTCCTGGGATAGGTTCCTGGACTAAAAGTTTCAGAGGGCTAGCCGTGATACGTGATATATACTTCTCAGTATAAGTATATATACTTCTCATTGTTCCTGGATTAGTTTTTTCTGTTGTGGGGTGTGAAGTTGGTGTTGAGCATTGAATGTCTGAGAATAAGGATAGGTAAAGTAGCTTGCATAATGATGAACTGACCCAAACTTTGTCCAAAATTTAAAGTGAGCCTTAGCTTTTTCTGAAGTTTGAAACCACTATTGCCTTATGTGTAAAATTTCAAACTGGAATGCCTTAAGAATACCATCTAAATCTACATTTAATTAAATGTAGGTTTTATATGTTTTAGAAGTGCTGAAAGTTCTCAGTTCCTAATGAACTATACAAAACTGTATATCTCCAGCTGTGAGTCATAATTGGAAGTATTGAAAATGCTGTAAAAGAAGCTCCTTTTGTGGTATTTCTCACAACCTTTTTTAGTGACTAAACATTTTGGGGTCTATAGACATTTCTCTCAAACACTAAGAAATGTAATAGATAATCATCTTCCTTCTGCATGTTCCAAAATACCAATAGAAACATAATTTCCTGTTACATTTAGTGGATTTTTCCACAAGGAAATTTCAGTTACATTTCCAAAGGGTTCTTTTGCAATATCATCTTTTTTGATAGATTATGCTCCTATCCCCAGAGGTTAGGCTATGAAAAAGGCAAGATATCAGAGGCCAAACTATTAACTTCATAGTTGCAGGAACACAATTCTTTCAAAATGACTATGGTGTTTATTTCTGTTAATATTCTCATTAGGCAAAAGAGTAAGTGGTATATATAATGTATGAGATTCCTTCATTCTTCTGTTGGCAGTACTTCTTCTTTTACCAAAATGAAACAGAAGCAACTACTCTGATATGTTCTATAAAGCCTACATTCTTAACCTTTTCTGGCATGCAGTCCTGCTGAAACATTTTGTTTTAGATAGTCATCCTTTGCCTGTTGGGAGAAGCTTTCAACACTGCTGTTTCTTATACAGAATTTACATCAAACATTTGTTTCAATCTCATAGGTAATAAAGCATTCTTATTATTCTTTCCATTATATTGTGAAATAAGATGCCAGTGGCATCTGAATCTTTTGTATTTAAATGGTCCATAACAAATAACCTAATGCAGATACTTTTTTTAAGGCAATAATGGAGAAGAAACAAAGCTTCTGACACAGGCTTTGTCAGGGAGATTATCATTCTTTTATAAAACTCTGGTGCAAGTTCCAAGCTTTCAGACAGGATTCATTGACAGATTTAATGGAAAAAAAGACTCTACTGGGCAATCAATTTCAGTCTTGGCAACTCTGTTCAAGTGCTTTCAAATGATCCCTCTGGTAAGGCATGTACAGTGTGTGAGGTCTTCCTTCTCCCTAATGATTTTTCAAGCACTGAAACTGAGCCTACAATTAACTATAATATAGAACAGAAAGGAACAAAGGAATTATCCATGATCCCATATGTCCAGAGTTCCTTCCATTTTTATTTCTCTTCCTCTTATCTGTCATTAACACAAGGTCTCTACTGCCCTACCCCCGTTTGCTGTAGACAGTCTTGGAAAATAATGTCTTCATTATAGCCTCTTACTACTCCCTTCAGATATGTTCACGTGGACAGACTATTCAACTCACCTCAATTGTCATACAAAAATCATTGTGCTGCTATTATCCAATACTACAACAGTTTTATACATGGTTTTATTAACTAAGAGAAAATTAGAATTTCCATCCCTAGGAATTTCTGATATTTTAACATCTGTTTTTGTCTTGATTCATATTGAAAAGCTGAAATATCAAACATTTTCTTACAACAAAATGGCATCCTCATAGAAGGGCAGCTGGGCCTATCCTGAGTGGTGCTGTGACCCTTTGCATCTCCTGGAGCAGATAGTTGGTCACAGCCCAATGGGGCAGAAGCCTCTGGAGTAGCAGTTGCACAGTGAGTTTTTCTTTTATTTAATTTTATATGTCATTTTTTATTTTACGTCATGTTATTTAGTGTTTGCAAAACACACAGGCTTTCTTCAGGGTGCACCCATAGCCATGTGACTCCCATGGTGCACCACACCACTCAGTATGAGGGGGCGCTACATGGCAGCATGGGGATGTAGTCTGGCCAGGAAGCCCAGACTGAAGGAGAGAATGGAGACATCAGACACCTGTCCTTCGACTCCTATGAGATTATACGCCATCATGGAAAAATGCAGGTTAGTGTTGAATTGACTCATAATGAAGAGTTTTCGATCAGTTCAATAAGCTAAAATATTTTGATTTAGTTTAACCTATCTAAAACAAACTATTTTCCTTCAACTTTCCTGACAGAATTTTTTTTTGTAAAATTGATTTTTTTTCTGCAGAAAATTCCAATTCTGCAGAAACCCCATTTATTGTTGAAAAATCATTCCAGTGGAACATTTTGAATCAGCTCCAATAACTATTTTCTTTTGCATATTTAATAGTAGTTTTCTTATAGAAAAGTTCCTTTGAACTTACTCTTTCAACATGCCAGCATTCCTACCTAAAAAAGGCTTAATCTAGTGTTGAATTTGTCATTTCAATGTCCAGCATTCTCAAATTCAGTTAACTAAGAAAAAAATCCCTAAATCCTAATAGATACTTTTGGTGGTATCTCACTTTTAAGCTCAAGTGAATGTAAATATACTTTAGAGTGCAAAAATATAGGGAATGGTAATAGATAAATACAAAATAGATTGTTCTGAAATTTCCTACAAATTAGGTGCATGTTTGAAAAAAATGCACTCATTTTAGCAGGGGTACCTTTGGAAAATTATACTAGTTTCTTTTCAAAGTATTTATTGCCTAAGGATATAGGGGGAAAAATGTGCACCTGTTTCATTAGAAAAACAGACAATATTCCTTACAAAAGCTTTCCATTATTTTACATTATTAGCAGTTTTCCCTTTCACTCATTTTTCTCTCTAGCTTTTCTAAAATTTAATGACTCCAGTTCATTCAGGGTCCACAGAAATTACCACAGAGCTTGCCACGGAACATCCATTGGTGGAAAGTCCACATTGAGGTGTGTTGAAACAGTTTCAACCAGTCAATACAGCCACTCAAAATAGATGGTGCTGGCTAGAGAGGATACAGGCCTATGGCAGCAAAGAGACATGCTGGTTTTGTGCATCCCTGCTAAAGCTCCCTCTGGGCAGAGCAATAGCATCAACATGATACTCATTTATTATCCCCAATTTAAACTCACTAATCTCCATGTTGATTTTTCAATAACTTGGAAAAGAAATGAGGGACATTTTTAGTTTTAGATTTTAAAGACTACATTTCAAATGTTAACTTCCAATACTAATTCCTGAAAGTATACCACATACTACTTTTAGTGGTGTGCCTGTTTAGTCCCGCTCCCCAGCAAGGGTATGTGCAGTAATGTAGCTGGGGAGGCATAAATGGGACATGCATAATACAGACAACCCTGAAGGGAGTGGGTATATATGTGACTACATATCCTATACATTCCCTACTCCCCTCAACCCATGTCTCCCCACCTACACTGCTGTTTTGAGTCTGTTAGTGTTCTGCTGCATCTACTGTATCCATAGAAAAGATTCCCAAAGCAGGGGAAGGCTCTGATAGAGGGGAAGCAGCTGTGTGGAAAGGTACTACCAATTCCCTGATGCTGGATCCCTTCCCTGTTCCAGCAGTAGGGAAAGGCTCTGGCAGTTTCTAGATGGGGAGGTGTGAATAACAAGAGAGGGAAAATGGCCTTTTCAGTGAGAGAATCATTCTACATCTTTATTCAGCCCTAAATTTATCCTGTTAAATTTGCAAATGAGTTGCAGCTCTGCTCTTTCTCTTTGTAATCTGGTTTTGAAGGTTTTTTTGGAGTCTCTCTTGACAAAGACAGAGACAAACACCTACAAGATCTTTATCAAAAATTCTTAAAACTAAAATACCCACATGGGTAAGTGAAGAAACTGATTAACAGAGCCAGAGGAGTACCCAGAATTCACCCACTGCAGTTTAGGCCCAACAAAGAAAATAAAAGAACATCACTGGTTATCACGTACAGCCCCCCAGCTGAAACCCCTCCAGCACATCATTGACAATCTACAATTTATCCTGGAAAATAATCCCTCATTCTTATAGGCCTTGGGAGACAGGTCAGTCCTTGCCTACAGATGGCTCCATAACCTGAAGTAAATACTCACCAGTAGCCACACGCCTCAGAAACACTTAACCAGGAACCAGGTCCTGCAAGAAACCCCTTGCCAACTCTGATCACATATTTATACAAGCGACGCCATCACAGGACCAACCTGTATCAGCCACACCATCAAGAGCTCATCCACTTGCACATCTATTAACGTGATCTATGCCGTCATGTACCAGCAGTGCCCCTCTGTTATCTAGTCTTAATCTTGACTACATCAGAACCAGCACTCAACTATATTATAATTAGGTGTAAAAAAATATGGAAAAGAGTCCTCACTTTCAGAGCATGCCCCACCTTTATGTCCTGATTTGGTCCCAGAGGAATTATAGTCCTTGTCAGTGTAGCATAAAAAAAGCAAAAGAAACCCAACATTCTCCTTTCCCCATACACTACATATAGGTTTTGCCCCTCCCCCCCATGTTCTCTGATGCTGTCCTTAAAACTCTCCAAGGTATACAAAACCCTCTTCTCTCCTTATTTTACATGGCAATAATAAAGATCAGCTGGCATGTCCTTGCTGATAGTTCCTCAGGTAACATTATCTGAAGTTGGTTGCAGGGCTTTGTTATTTAAAGAGCTTCATGTTTGAATGCATTCTTTTGGGTGATCCACCAAAGTCCAACTTTACTGAACTGCAGGACGTAATAGGGCTCATTAATATTGTCCTGAATTTAGTTGAATGTTTTTGTTTGGTATTGGTATGATTTGTTCTTATTTTATGTACATGTTGGCAAAATTGATTAAAACATTTTATTGGCTATTTTAATCAGATTATTTATTAAATAAATAATAGCTGCACCAGGGAAAAGGTCAGGGTTAACTAGGATGTTTTAGTTACATGACATAACTATAAATTAATTGACACAACCATAACCTCTTCTTTTCTAAATCAGGACAAACCCCCTGAGATAGTTTTGTGTTCACTGAACTTTTGGTTCCACTTGGATCAGAAAGTCCTGGAAATCTCACAAAGCAGCCTGATTTTTGTACCTTGCAGGACTGGGCCTCTTGATAGCATATTTCAGGAAAACAAAAGCACAGATTATACAATGATCAATTACTCAAGTTTTAATGCAAAGAATATTCAATGGCCCTGCATAGCTCCAAAAAGGATCATTATATTATGTGTTACTTTACTTTTTTGTGGGTAAGGTAAATCAGGTACTAGTAATAAGTATTCAAAATTATATAACCTAGTTACTACTGGCATGAAATATTGATGTAAAGGTCTTTAGAGCAGAGAACCAAATTTATTTTATGAGTCTATTTTTATAGTGCTCTTTTTTTCATAGAACACAGTTTCAATAGCAGGAGGCAGAACAAACTATTTGCCTGTTTATTATTATTTTGTATTGTGATAGTGCCTAGGAACACCAGTCATGAACTATTATGTCACAGTACTGAGCTGTCCAAACACAGAAGAACATCATGGGCCCTGCCCAGTGTTCCCTGTATGTTGTGTGCTTGTGCGGCTACTCAGGAGAGATTCAAATGCTGCCCAGCTGATTAGGAGAGTGCTCACAGCTAGGGCACGGCTACATTGTGGGGTGTTTTCCGAAAAAAGGTATGCAAATCATGCTTGCATTTGCATATCTTCTTCCAATTCTTTTCCTGGAAAAGGTTTTTCCAATATTTGGCCCATCTACACAGGGCCAAATGTCGGAAAAAAACCCTCTTTCGAAAGCCCCCTTATTCCTCATAAAATGAGGTTTACCGGGGCTTTTGAAAGAGGGGTTTTTTTCCACAGTGTAGCTATACCTCTAGAGTTTCATTCCTACACATGCACATTATTGCTCATCGATGGAAAAAATCCACACATGGCTTATGTAAATTATAAGTTTACAATATATATCCTCCTTAGCCAGTTGCATGCTGTGGGTATTCTTCAGAACCATGTTTTGCTTTCCAATTCAGTGTGACCAGATCATGGGCATGTATGCGCAAGAAATCAACTGGACTATGTGGAAATTGATCTAGAAATGGTACTATGTGTCCCAAATTGTCCACACAGTGCCAAATTTCGAAGTAACCCGCTATTCTGAAATGTCCCTTACTCCTTGTGGAATGGGGTTTACAGGGATGTCAGAATAGTGAGCCCAAAATAACGGGCTCGCTGTTAAGACATGGGAGAAGTATTTCGGGATACTCCAGTATCCCAAAATAACATTGCAGTGTAGACATAGCCATACTGACCCTCTGTAAGATCTTCATAAATGAAACCTTAACATAATGAGTAACTCTTCCTGATACAAAGCTCTCTCACTGATTTTCCTATGACTAGGGATAGTCCTTGTGTTCTGTTTAAAAATAAAGCAGATAAAGTGCAGTAGAAGAATCCATGATCCGCACTAGCCCTAGGTGTGTGTGCAGTAAACACACTATGATGAGTCTCACGATACAGGATTATTAGCTTTAAGTCTGTAACACTCTACCCAAAACAGCACCCTGGCACCAGTGTTCCCTCTAAGATTTTCCAGCCATGAGCAGAATGAGTTTTGGTAAGTGCACCAATATTGAGGTCATGTGTGTTGGTTTGGATATGTGCCACTGTGGCACCCAATTTATTAACACACTCACATTCCTAGCTGCCAGAGCAGAACCCCCCCACCCCACCATGCAGCATGTCCCATTTCCAACCGCTGGAGCAGACACCTACCTCGGCCATGCAGCATGTCCCATTTCCAGTCACCAGAACAGCCCCCTCCCTCACTGCCACATGGGGCAGGCGTCCTGCATTATGGCTGCAGCAGGTCCCAGCTCCTCATCCCAGTGGCTCCCTCACCACGCCGTCTCAGCCGGCCCTGCCTGCCGGAACAGCCACCCGCGGCACGAGTGCAGCTGCACGGCTCTCGAGAGGAAGTGGGTGGGGGAAGAATTTTTTGTGCACGGCCACGCAGGCATGCACCTTAGCAGAAACTATGCCTGACATGCCCATATTTAGCACTGTCCTATAATTATGATACATGTGCACAAAATATCCCTTGTGAGGTCGCATTCTAAAAGTGTTGGTTTGTTGCACATTAATATCCTGTTGGAGTGTATGTGCTATTGTATGTGAAGTTATGAAGTTTTGCTATGTGCGTGTTACTGAAATATGTTAAGTTGAAACACCCACTTAAGTTACACCCTGAAAGGCGCCAGAGCCATTGATAAGAAAAGACAGGTGCAAGGACCATGCCCTGTCACAGACCCATAAATATTGCTTCTGCCATGAGGTTCCTAGTGTTTGAAATCCCTGACAACCTGTGTAGTTACTGCTGCACTCCCTCTGACCATCATAAAGCACCTAGTGGATGACACCAGTGTCCAGCAGAGAGGGACTATTCATGCAGCAAATAGCTATTAAATCTGTCACCTAATCTTATTTCCCAATCATTGCGCAATATGAAGTGGTCTCCTGAGAAGATAATATCCTTGGTGATGCTTTCCTTCCCTCTTGCTTTCAGCTCCAACATGTCTTTGGTACTAGTCCAGGCCTATGTAACATTCATTCTGATGATGTTCCCTGTGTGCCCATCTTGCTGTTGTCCTTTTCCTTCTCTGCCTACCATTCCATATCATGAATCCTGTTACTGCTGAGGGACCCCTGTGCTCGCCATGGCTGATCCAGGTGTTAGCCCTGAATGATAACACATATTTCTGAGTCAACTAGCAGGGGTATAGGAGAAACACTGATTCCTGCCATTCTTTATAGCTACCCTCATCTGGCCTCTGCCTTAGTGAACCAGCATGTTTGTAGAAAGGCATAAGTGTGATTTCAAGTCACTACAGCTGGCCAATGGCTGGTGTGGTTGCTTTGGGGCCCTTGAAGTTTGTACCGCCACCTTTTGCAGTTGTGCCCTGAATCCTCTTCCCTTCACCCTAACAATTATCTGGGCATATACCCTTACACATCAGTGTAGGCGGAGAGTGGTTCAAGTTGCACACCCAGTTCTCCAGGCCTGTATAAGACCCTGAAGAGCTTGAACCTGGGACCAAGGGAAGTTTTGCACTGCTGACACTTCCACACCACTATAGGAAGCATAGGCTAGCTCTTTGCTGCAGGACCCTGTAAGCAAAGTTCTATGAGAAGTACCACCCAGCTGAGCCTGAGTGGCAACCCCTTTAGCCCAGTGATTGTCTTATGTTGTTACATTAACCAGGAAGCCATCATGGGGAGCTCTCTGAGCAACTGGGGTGTCTACTTTCTTGCTTTTACTCCAGACCATGCTTTGTTGTAGATCTTAGACTCTGGTTTGTACCTCACTCTATTTGCTTGCTGTCTATAAACTGGTACTTGGCCCATCTCATTTCCAACTGTGCTATTTGTCTGCTGCTTATAACTTGGTGCCTGGCTCTGACTTCATGGTATTCTGATCTCTCCTGACCCTGCTATTTGTCTCTTGATTGCAACTTAGTAGCTGACCAGCACACGCTGACAGTTGTGCCAACCATGATATGTGAGAAGTGGCCAGGCTAGAAGATCATGTAGGCCTCCACACTTGCTTCTTACCCTACTTTTGCTGCCAGCTCCAGTAGTGATACTTGTTGCTGTCATCTTTCTTCTCTGCCTCATATTCCATCGGCTATTGATGTGGAAAAGTGATTAAGAGGCCACTAGAGAAGAAGATAAACCTAGCAGCTGGTAGGGGAGAAGGCAAGTTGTCATTTCCCATTTTTTTCATGTACCACCTGGTGCCCATCACAGGAAACTAATTCGTGTTGATGTATTCAGACCTACCAGCCGCAAGTTCCAGAATCTTGTGGAAAAGCAGCAGGTGAATGCTTCTTCTGTAAGGTGAGCCTCAGGCAGCTGCAAGCCTGGGTGAGTTGGCTTTTTAAATATACATTTGAAAAAGAGGCATTTTAACTGTTGTTCATGTCAAACCTTAAGCTTCATGGACTCATCAAGTTAGCTGAAATCAGAACAGACCTATTATACTGTAAACATTGAGAAAGAAACCAGCTGACAAAATGGATAGTGTCTGGAAATGAAATCAAGTTTTCTACAATGGTTAGCACAGTTCTCAGAAATCCATTCAAATCCCCTTTTTATTATTTCATAGGTATTCTTTATAGTTGGGGATCTGAAGTGATGTTTTCATGGCCTCCTATTGTCAGGTGAACAAAGAAGCAGAGAGTTTCAAATGGACTAACATCGTTTATTGTTCTGTACTTAAGTATTTGGAAAAACATGCGGTGTACCTCATGTTAAAAACAGTCAGCCATGTTATTCACTTATAATTGCTCATGGGACAAGCAGAAATTGCTACTTTTCTCTGTTGTATTGCTGGTAACAAAACAAGATTTCAATGGAGAGGCTGAATTTCAGGGACAGTCAAACCTGGGATTTTTCAAAGACTTGGCATGTGCAACAGAAGAACCTGCAGAGTCTGTGGAGGTGTAGCACATGAGTAATTCTGACTTGTGCTTTATTTGTGGTTCTCTTCGTTCTGAGCACTTAATATTTTCAAGGCTGAATTTTGTCACATTTTTCACTAAGTATCTGAGAAGAATCCAAATTCTGATTGTAATTCAGAGTGACCCTGTGAATGGGGAAATAAAAAAATGCTTGAAACATAGCAGGACACGCTCAATAGAAGTCTGTGGAGTTGGAGAAAGATTGAAATGACTTCTCTTTTCCTGCAGCATAGCAGTCCAAATCATCATAACACAGATTTTTTTTTGAGTCTATGCCCAAAGAATATAAGAAATATTGTGGAGCTGACCACGACTCAGATCTCTGTCTGCTTTGTAGACTTTTATTCCTTGATGAACTAGTGGATTGTCCTAGGGAACCCTTCTGACTCAGGGGTGGGGAACTGTAACACGGTGTGAGTCACCGCCGGGGCGCCTCCTGCCTGTCACTCTGGGAATTAGCTTCTTGGTGCTGGAGCAACCCTTCCGGCTGGTGCCTCCCCATGTCTCTGCATGCTGGGGCCCTCCCCCTTAGGGAATCCCTAATTCCCTATGCCCTCCTTGCCTCACTGATCCAATGCCATGTACATCCAACAAATATAAAAGAACAGATGGACACAAATCAGACGTTATGGATGGTAACATACAGAAACCAGTGGGGTAGCACTTTAACCTCCCTGGACACACAGTTTCAGATTTGCAAGTTGCCATTCTCAAGCAAAAAACTTCAAAACAGACTGCAATGAGAAACTGCTCAGCTGGAATTCAGATACAAATTTGACATCCTGAAATGAGGTTTAAATAGAAACATGGAATGGTTCTCACATAACACTAGGTAATTTCCCATTCAGTTACTCTCACCTTCTCATCACTGTTGGAGATGAACCACATTCACTCTGATTTAATTAGCACTGATGTCTCACTCTCATCTCTGTATCCCTTCCTTTTCTGTTTTGTTTTCTCTTCAGCATCTGAGGAAGTGAGTTGTAGCTCATAGAAGCTTATGCCCTAATGCCCTAATACATTTGTTAGTTTTTAAAGTGCCTCTAGACTCCTTGTTAGTTTTGATAATTTTTGGTTGCTGTTGAATATTCAGTTGCTGTTCAAACCATATAGAGATATTGCATGCACGGTCACATGTCTCTATGTGTCTACATTCATTGACCACACTTGTAAGAACTTTTGTGCCCAATTTTGTACTAAACAGAACATTTAAGCTTTGGAATAAATGTCAGCAATAACTGCTGCTCAATTTGGCTATGTTTACACAGCCGTGTTATTTCGGAATAACTGATGGTATTCTGAAATAACATAGTCTGCGTCTACACTACAAGCAGTTATTTCGACATAATGTCAAAATAATGTTGAGCTGGAGGACTTCTTATTCTGACTCCTATAGCCCTCATTTTATGAGTAAGGGAAGTTGGAGGAAGACTGCTCTTTCTTGGACTTCCTGCTGTATAGACAGTGCCAAAAGCCGAAGCTATTTTGGCTTAAGCTATGCAATTGACATAGCTCAAATTGTGTAGCTGATTTCGGCTTTAGCCCTGCTGTGTAGATGTGCCCTTTGTGCCCAATTCTGCATGCCTTACTTAGATAAAATTCCTTTCGAATCAATGAGAGCTTTGCTTGAGAAGGGGATATAGTATTAGGTCTTTAAATTGCATTTGAAGTAAATAGCATAACAATTTGTAAGACAGTAAAAATATTTTTCATCTTTAGCCTTTGGTCATGGACATCAGAGGGAAATTGAGCAACTTATATTGCTTGCTTAAAATAAAAAATTGAGACTGCTACTGAGGAAACAAGACACTTAATTTAAGACTTAATTGACTTCAAGTTCATCCTTTGATTTACTTAATTATTGACTATTATTATTTTGGATGGTAAATATATATATTGGCTTCTCAAATTTGTTAAGTGCTTACAGATTTAACATAATGAACTAGTAATAAATTGAAGAACTAAGGAGCTTTGCTTTTCCATGTATATTAACTAATCATGTAACAAATGGATAAATTCTGAGCCTGTATTTTAGACTGCAAATAGGATTTCCAAATAAGCATCTGTTTGTCTTTTTTTTTATTTGCAGTGCTATATGATAAAAATCTTTGCCTGAACCATGCAATGAAATGACTCACAATAAAGTACCAAAGTGAAAACCTCACCTAGCATAAAAAGCAAACCAAACCAGAAAGTGCTGCTTAAACTTAAATTTGAATGCATTCATTTTTTTTGCCAGGTCCCTTTCTGTAAATAAGCATAGACCCCAGTTCAGTAAGGGTTTGGTCCTGCATAGTTAAAATTAATGGTTGTTTTCCCATTGACTTAAATCATAGCAGGATCAAGTCCTCAAGCACATAAAGTGAATGGTTAAGCACCAAATCCCTCAGCTTTGCTGAATGAGAGTCACAGGGTCTTCAATACAGTCACTGTGACTGCAGCTCCTTTTGACCTACCTGAGTTAGCTTTAATCTAGCTATGTCAAGTGTTGTGGCAAGCATAGTCCTCAGTTCAGGCTGTCTATCCAAATAATTGCCCATTGTTCCAGGCATTACTGCTCTGGTACCTGACCTGAGCTAGCTCGGTTAAAACGATCTTGGTACAAACAGCAGTTGGACCCCATGATTGAGTATAAGCATACCTACAGAGAACAAGCTGTCTATACCTTTTTACTTGATAAAGCCCTAATGTGAAATGCAGTGTGAGATAACAAACTACTGCAATGAGGTGTACACAATAATTATTCACACAGGAGGATGCTTAGACTATGGGCTTCTCTCACCTTTAGTGTAAACAACTTTCTGCAACATTATTTAATAATTCTTAATTTCTGCTGCATGACGTTTTTAATACTAGAAGTGCAGGAGCACTATATATGTATGGAATATAAGCAACTTTTTGGACAAAGTTGCGGGATGTCTCCCAAAATCAGGGACATATGAAAGGTATGCAGTTGTGTCTCTATTCTGGTGATTTCTTAAATGAGACCAATATAGTCAAAGACTAAATGTAGAAGAAAAACTCACTGACTGACAGACTGAAAGTCCTATTTCTTTTTTCACTAGAAATATGAAAATCACACTTGGGTAATAATTACACAATAGAACTAGATAGAGCTATACAATAGAATAAATAAGAGTTGCCTGACATTAATTAGAAAAATAAATTAGCACTGAACCACAATGTTTTTACCATCATAAATTCTATTTTTAGAAAAAACAACTTATTAGAAAAAAAGTCATCAAGCTTAAAAACCAAAACCTCAAGGGATCACAAAGCTTTCTAGTTCTAAGATAGCAGTTTGGAAATTGAGGTTTTTAGTACTAGCTTTACATATGTCTTTATAAATGTTAATCCTGCTTTGGGGATTGTTTTAATAAGGAATTCTTCCACTACTCATTCTTTTAATGTTTGATTTGTATTTTATTAACATATTTTTTCTCTCATTTTTCACAATAAAGCCTATACAGATATATTCCATTCTCATTACAGAGGTAGTTGTGCATTAGAACCACTCCCACAAAATTAATCTTCCTTTGTGAAAATCTGAAGACTTTTTAAGAACATACAAACACTCATTTTTTTTTACTTGCCTGGATAGCCCTGTAAAGATTTAAATCTTAGGAAAAATTTAAAATAACAGGAGTTAAATGTTCCATTGAAGTCAAATGGGAGTTTTGCTGCTGACTTCTGTGGGCATAGGATTTCATTGCAAGGGCTCCAAATTAGATTCTAAATTTATTTTTAGGTACTTACCGGGTATTGTCAGCCCTTGTGATATTGCAATCCTTTGCGATATTTAATGGTAACCCCATTGCAGAATATGGGAGATTCTCAGGTTCTTTTTAAGGTAAGTTTCCAGCACTCCTGGTGGTAGGGTTTCATGCCAATGGGAATGCTAAAGTTTCCAACAAGTGAGGACAAATTAAAGGATCTAAGAGTTGTTTAAGACCTCATGATTCTAAAGTAAATCTCATGACATCTTAAGGCAAGAGAGAATCTTTGAAAGCTTGGAGTTGGTAATGCTGCACCTACATAACATTTTATGCTGCTGGGGTGCAGTCAGCACTTGTGGGAACCATGTCTCCTATTTAGATATAGGAGCTTAGATAGTGGCATTTATTTTTTTGAAAATCTTGACATTGCTGCTTTCAATTTTATTACAAGAAAAAATATGAAACAAGAAATTGGATATTTATGCAGCCACATATATTTACTACAAACTCTTAATGGCAAAACAACAAGAATTTTTCCATCTTCAATGAAGATTACTGCAGAAACATTGCAAAATAGAGGTGCTTAAGAATAAAAACGTACCAGAATAACAGTAAGTTTATAAATTTACACTGCATTTTTTTTTAAATTCAGAATACCTCTTTCTGATTCCTTGCCCTTATAGTGCATGTCTACACAGCAGTGTTATTTTGAAATAACTCACATTATTTTGAAATAACAGAGTGCACGTCGACACAGTAAGCCCGTTATTTTGAAATAAGTTTGAAATAACGAGCTTCTTACTCCAACTTCTGTAACCCTTATTTCACGAGGAGTAAGGGAAGTCAAAGGAGGAGTGTTCTTCCTTCGACTTCCGGCAATGCAGACAGCGCCAAAAGCTGAGTTAAGGTACTTAAACTTCAGCTGCACAATTAACATAGCTGAAGTTGCATATCTTAATTCAACTTTAGCCTGCAGTGTAGACATACCCATACTGATTTTGTGTGAACTCTGCATTTCAGTTTGTGCATCCTTAAAATAGGTATAATATCTACAATACATTGCATGCCTATGTTTATGAAACACTAATTATTTTTGCATTGAAAGGCAGTATATAAGTCAATACATATTAAAATATTTGTAATATAAAGCAACATATTTATTATTAAAATAAAATGGAAAGAAAAAATGCTTTTCTATTGCTAAGCTACTGGAAAATGGAAGTAATTCACTGGTCTGAAATTGCTTTACTGGTGAGAAAATAATTCACACATTGAAATAATCACTCCAGGTTATTTAACAAAGTACTGCATAACTGTTCTGACAGCTTATGACTAAACCAGTGGTAAGATTGAGACTTTTTTCCCTTAGAGAAAATGACTCCTATGTGAAGGCTTGAGGGCACGGGGAAAGTGGCACAGTAAAGCATTTAGGCTATGTCTGGAGTACATCCTTCTTTTGGGGACACCCTTGTTGAGCTTAAACACACACAAAAAGCTTACAAGAAGTAGAAAATTGGACAGATGACTACGGAGGAGTAGAAATATATTGCTTGAGGATGCAGGAGAGTTATCAAGAAGGCGAAGCACAATTGGAATTTCAGCTAGCAAGGGATGTGAAGGGTAACAAGAAAGGTTTCTACAAGCATGTTAGCAATAAGAGGGTGATCAGAGAGGCTGTGGGGTCCTTACTGGTTGAGGGAGGTAACTTAGTGACAGATGATGTGGGAAAAGCTGAAGTACTCAATGCATTCTTTGCCTCTGTCTTCATAGAGAAGGTCAGCTCCCAGACAAATGCACTAGACAATGAAGTAGGGGAAGGAGATGGACAGCCCTTGCTGGGAAAGAAAAAGTTAGGAACTATTTAGAAAAGCTAGACATAAACAAGTCCATGGGTCCAGATTTAATGCATCCGAGGGTACTGAGGGAGTTGGCAAATGTCATTGAGGAGCCTTTGGCCATTATCTTTGAAAACTCGTGGAGGTTGGGAGAGATCCCGGATGATTGGAGAGAGGCAAATGTAGTGCCCATCTTTAAAAAAGGGAAGAAAGACAATCCAGGGAACTACAGACCAGTCAGCCTTACCTCAGACCCCAGAAAAATCATGGAGGGGATCCTCAAGGAATCCATTTTGAGGCACTTGGAAGAGGGGAAAGTGATCAGGAATAGTCAACATGGATTCACAAAGGGCAAGTCGTGCTTGACCAATCTGATTAGCTTCTTTGATGAGGTAACTGGCACTGTGAATATGGGAAAGTCAGTGGATGTGATATACCTTGACTTTAGCAAAGCTTTTGATATGGTCTCCCACAATATTTTTGCCAGCAAGTTAAGGGAGTATGGATTGGATAAATGGACTGTAAGATGGATAGAAAGCTGGATAGACTGTCGGGCCCAACGGGTAGTGATGAACGGCTCGATATCGGGTTGGCAGTCGGTTTCTAGCGGAGTGCCCCAAGGATCGGTTCTGGAACCGGTTTTGTTCAACACTTTTATTAATGACCTAGATGAGGGGATGGATTGCACCCTCAGCAAGTTCGTGGATGACACTAAGCTAGGGAGAGAGATAGATACAGTGGAGGGCAGGGATAGGATCCAGAGTGACCTAGACAGATTAGAGGATTGGGCCTAAAGAAATCTGATGAGGTTCAACAAGGACAAGTGTAGAGTCCTACACTTGGGACAGAAGAAAATCCCAAGCATTGTTACAGGCTGGGGACGAAATGGCTAAGTAGCAATTCTGCAGAAAAGGACCTGGGGATTACAGTGGATGAGAATCTGGATATGAGTCAACAGTGTGCCCTTGTAGCCAAGAAGGCTAATGGCATATTAGGTTGCATTAGGAAGAGCATTGTCAGCAGATCTAGAGAAATGATTATTCCCCTTTATTTGGCTCTGGTGAGGCCACACCTGGAGTATTGTGTCCAGTTCTGGGCCCCCCCACTATAGAAAGGACGTGGACACATTGGAGAGGGTCCAGCAGAGGGTGAGCACATGACCTATGAGGAGAGACTGAGGGATTTGGGTTTGTTTAGTCTGCAGAAGAGAAGAGTGAGAAGAATGAGGGGAGACTTGATAACAGCCTTCAATTTCCTGAAGGGAGGTTCCAAAGAGGATGGAGAGAGGCTGTTCACAGTAGTGACGAATGGCAGAACAAAGAGCAATGGTCTCAAGTTACAGTGGGAGAAGTCTAGGTTGGACATTGGGAAAAATTATTTCACTAGGAGGGCGGTGAAGTACTGGAATGGGTTACCTAGGGAGGTGGTGGAATCTCCATCCCTGGAGGTTGTTAAGTCTTGGCTTGACAGGGCCCTGGCTGGGTTGATTTAATTGGGATTGGTCCTGCCTTGGGCAGGGGGCTGGACTTGATGACCTCCTGAGGTCTCTTCCAGCTCTGATTCTATGATTCTAAGTAAATTAGACATATTGAAATTGCAAACGAAGCCGGGATTTGAATTTCCCATGCTTCATTTGCGTAATGGCGGTCCTGTGTTCTTTCAAAAACGGGTATTTTGAAAGTGAAACCACCATCTAAACACTGTTCTTTCGAAAAAAACCTCTTTTTCAAAAGATCCTGTACTCCTCAAAAAATGAGGTTTACAGGATCTTTAGAAAAAGGGTGTTTTTTTCGAAAGAACCGCATCTAGCTGGCAGTTTTACTTTTGAAATACCCATTTTCGAAAGAAAGCGTGGTCACCATTATGGAAAGGAAGCGCAGGAAATTCAAATCCCAGCTTCATTTGCAATTTCGATCTGTCTAATTTACATCCCACTTTTGAAAGAGGGATGTAGTTCAGACATGCCCTTATTGTGATTGCCTGGATTAAGCTAACCATATAGGCCTATGGAGAAGGGTTGGGTGGTGTTTTTAATAAAAGGAACACACATTAAATTTTATGACCTTTCTCTGAACTTCAAACAGTTTCATTTGGGCAGTTTGAGTTAAACACACACCTGGAAAGAAATACGTGAGTTATTGCAGCCAGTGAAAATTGGGTAACCAATAAAGACTTAATTGGGCTTCATGATATCAAAATCCTGAAAAGGATTTGTCCTTTAAAGCAGTGTTTCTGAAAGTGCTCCGTGAAACCACTTTGAGAAACACATTAACTGGCCGCCCTGGTTTGTTTATTTAAAGTATTCTTTAAATTCTTCATTTTAGCATAGGTTTTCTAGCATATCAAACATGAGTAAACTTATTCCTGAGTGCTGCTGTGTGTATAATGATACAGGCTTTTTCTTGTGAATCCTGATTCTTTCTTATGGATGATTAAAATCCAGACTATCGCAAATTTCAATGCCTTCCACTCTACATGCAAAACACATTTCTTTGACTTTGATTTCTGTCGCATAAGTACATAACTATGTGTGTAATATACCACTCTGAAACAAAACACTCTGCTGTATACATCTCTCCTACCAGCAGGTGAGAGAACAAACACCTGACAGCTTAGTAGATTTCTTAACTGCACTGTTGGAAAGCACTCAGCTGCTGTGGTGATGAGTGCAGTACAAGAATCTCTATATAGAGCAGAACAGAGTAGCCAAATCTCAATACATTTAGACTTGGATGAATTTGTCAGTTAGATTTATATAAAAATTCACAAATAGATTAAAAAAATGAAGCAACTTGCTTGTCTAGATGCATAATTTGTATTAATGTGTCAAGCAAAGAGACACCCATTCTTACATGTGCTGGAATTTGGGGTATAGCTAAATTCCAGGAAAATTCTTTAGTAAGAGAAACACAGGGGAAATGTGCAATCTCTTTTAATCTCAACAGTCACTAAATTCTGCACTCCTGTTCTTCTTATCAGTGACTGTCACTATGGAAGAACAATTGATGGTCATACGGCAGTGTTGACAGCTATTTCAGTTAATGGTCTGCAGAATAGTTAGCCAGTTTTGTGAAAGTGGGTAGATTTCTAAGATATTTAGTGTTAGAGAGTCACCTCTTCTGCCCTGGCATAAGAGAGTAGTCCTGTGCGCTGCTGCAGCATACTGAAATTTTCTATGGATACATAGGAATCAGGGTCTTCAAACCCATTATGTGGTGCACACACAAACAAACATCTCACATAGCTGGGTAGGAAGGAGCTATTTGGGGTGTGGATTGGGTAGATCCTTGACTACCCTTCCACCACACAGTATGACCTATGTGGTAGTTGTATATTCTTTGCTACAGATGTAGCCGTGTCATAGTTCACTTACTCCCAAAATAGCTCTCTCTCATCTCTATTCAGCTTTCTCCAACTGAGTACTGTCTCTTCCTGTCCTCTTCTTCCCTTTTCTGCTACCACCTAACTTACCCTTTGAGTCTTTCTTCCTTCACTCTGTGTTTCTCACTTGCCCACAACATTTCCCAAAGCTTAGTGTTCTTTCCTGTCTTTCTTTTAAAGGAGCCATGCTCTTTTGCTCTGTCTTGAGTCTGGGCTTCTTGGAGTGGCTCTCTTTGGGTAGGGTGAGGGCATGGCCAATTGGTGCAGCTGGGGCTGGAGGAGGCAGGTCCCAAGCCCCGCCCCCTTTGCTGAGGCCCTGCCCCGCATGGGGAGGGGAGTAGGATGCCCTGCACAGAGAGGGGAAGAGACGGAAGGGGGTGTGTATACATGTCCCAGCCTCCCCAGCTCCCAGAGCACTGGGGGGAGGGAGGAGACTCAGCCGTGCAGCTCCCACCTCACTGGCCAGGAACATGGGGAGCGCGGATCAGGGAGGGAGGAGGCCACATGGCTCCAGCCTCCCCAGCTAGGAGCACAGAGAGGGCTGGTGTTCTGGGGCTGGAGCGTGGGCGGGGCTGTGCCTGGAGGTTTGGAAAGGCAAAGCCTTCCCCAGGCTGGGCTACCAGAAGCCTGTAGGTGAGGGTTAACTGTGTCTCCCTATTAAGTATTCCCTCCCACTCAGAAGCATTCAAAACACTTCCCTGTTTAAGGGCCTTTTCTAAATCCTTTCCACTAACTGGAAGTCTGGTCTCTAAACTGCAGGGAGTCTCTCTGTTGTCTTCTATGCTGAAATCTTGGGGATCTTGGTCTCCTTTCTTGTGGTGTGCCACCTTTAGGAGACTGTTGTCCCCTCCCGCCAACCAGTATCTCCCATTCTCATCCTGGGAGGATTCTATCATTCTCTCCTCATTCTCTAAAACCATTGGAGAATGAAGGCACCAGGGTTTAGAGATGAGCTCTCCTCTCTCTGCACAGCTACATCTTGTCCCTAGTATTTACCTGTGTAATGGCCATAGTCTGGCCTATCATGGATCTTCTCTCCTTTCTTTTGTCATATTTAAATCACTCTATCTTTTTCTCCTATTACACTATTAGGACACGTCTGTACTTACTGGAAGATTGACTCTTCGGAGGTTGATCTTCTGGTGATCAATTTAGCAGGTCAAGTATAGACCCATAAATCAAAAGCTGAGAGCAGCTCCCACCGGCATCTGGTACTTCTTCTTTTGTGAGAAGTGAGGGAAGCTGATGAGAGCATTTGCTCCTGTCGGCATCCCGCAGTGTGGACACCACCAAGGCTCAACTTAAGCCAAGCCGACTCTAGCTACACATATTATGGTTTTGGAGTTGTGTATCTTAAGTTGACCTGCTGACCTTAGAGACTAAATGTATCCTTGTTCTAAGCACTTCTTACTTCATAAGTAAATGCAAAAATGGTCATAGCTCTAGAGTCTACAGCAAGATGGCCTGGGCCCAATCCTGTTACTCCTGATGGAGATGGAAAGATTCTGACTTCAGTTAGTACTAGTTCAATCCCTCAAAGCTCAGGGAGAGGGGAAGAAGCCCACCAGGTTTATCCCTGGGTTGGAGATTCTCTTTATAATGCAAATGTATTGTATTATCCTCCTGCTGCTCTACCTACTTGAGCCACCAGTAGAGTTTGAACTCTGAATCTCCTGGCCAAAAAAGCATAAGCCTTTACTGCTTTCCTTAAAAGAACTAGGTCTGACCTATGGGGCACTTACATCAGTATAGCTACAGACTGCAGGTCTGTGAGAAATCCACATACCTGAAACACATAGCTTAGCTGACTGAACCCTCTCATATGAATAGCATTGATCCACTTAATCTTGGTTACAGAAGCAGCTGGGAAGGAGGTTGATCACAGAGAAATTCTAACACTGTTTTTTATTAAGTGCATGAACATTTGATCAGCACTCCAGGAAACAACTGGTCCACATTGCTCATGCTCAGACCTTTCAAAAGAAGGAAAAGGATTTGTGACCCATTGCATTTCACAAGGTACAGATACCCTGAACACAGTGAGCACTAGGGATGTAATAGTGTAGTTGATTAATCGATAAGCAAAAGCTTATAGGGTAATGCTATAGACCACTTGCATTCCCCTCTCCCCCTTGCCAGACAATTTTTTTAGCAGGTTGGCCAGCAGCCTGGCTCAGTCCTGGCTCATGCTGGGTCCAGGACCTACTCCTGCTGTGGCTCTGCATTTGAAGTGTATTAGGAGCCAGGTGGACAGGCAGCCCAGCTCAGTTCCAGCTTGTGCCAGGTCCAGGAGCTTAGCCCCTCCCCTGGACAGGGGCTGCTGCCACCTTGCACTGCTGCCTCTATAGCAGGGTACAGAGGCAGGGTGACAGGCAGCCAGTCTACGAGGGGAGCTGGTTTTTAAACTGGCTTTAAAACTGGTTTTAAAACTCTGATACAGAGGCTGCAGCGCAGAGTGGTCCAGGGCTCCTTAGCAGTGGGGCCAGACTGCATTGGCTGCTGGCCCTACCCCCAGGGACTATAGAATAGTTGACTAACTGATAAGAATTCATGAGGTTAATCGACTATTCAGTTAACTAATATTTAACATCCCTAGTGAGCACACTTAGCACTGTTTTAGTAGAAGATACAACGATTTCTACAGTCAGGTATTGTCCTAGCATAAATCAGAATATGGACATTGTTTGCCCTGTAGCACATGATCTAAAATAATGAAGACATGAAGAAAGAGCTAAGCTTCATATCCCCCCTTTAACCGGTAGATGTAGGTAACATTTACATGTATTCAACTATTCAGTCACTTATTTGGGTTATAATAATTGTCCTAAAGCTTAGTACTTAAGCAGTTTTATGCACCCGTGGTGGGGCTATGGGGCTAGGTCCCACTCAAACTAAACAGACTTTAGATGTCAAACACTACATGGTGGTGTTTATTTACACTGTCTTCCCACCACAGCATTTACAGTGTAAGTTCTTCCGCCTGCCATGGGGAGGAGAAGGAAGAGATCTCTCCATCCACAGTTCTTTGCTCTGGCTTCACTAGCTGGCCTCTTCCTCCATTATCTTCTCCCTTAGTTATCTCTTTACACTTCCTCAGCTCATTCTAGTCTGCTAATTAGGAAGTCAGGTCCACCCCCAGGGATTTAATTGATGTTTAAATGATCAGAGTCCTGGCTCAGGTTCCCAACACACTGTCTCAGCACTTACATAGGTGACCTGATACCCGGGGTGTGACGTATCCAAGGTTCCCTTCCTTTATTATTTTTACCAAAACATTTACCTTTTGCCATTGCAACATACAATTCAGAATGCTTGGATAGTTGGCACATATTTCTGAAAGGCTAAAACATGACAACCTTGCATCAGCTATTTTAATTATACAGACTTACTGAAGAGGAAAAACTGCTGAAATAACATATTGCAGAACAGTTTATTGCTGTATAAAACAATGCCTTACAGAGTCAGCAAGCACAGTCTGAGGGAAACATAGTGAAATGAATAACAGAGTATTTTGTAAGTAGAATGTAGGGCACATTGGTAAACATAACACAGATTTACAGACAGATAAGCAGTGTTGCCTCAGGAATCATTATTAGACCCAGCTTTTGTTCACTTTGAATATAAGTAACTTGGATTGAACGTGGTTTCAAAACTGCCCATATTTGCTCATTTGGAGAATGTGAGTATATTTATGTGATGAGATGAAATAAGCACAAAGGAACAGAACATCCCTGTACAGAACAATATGTACAGATTTGTTTTAAGAATATATAAGTGGTTTGTGTAGCAAAATTAAATTAATGAGGGTGAACACCGACAAATAATACAGGGATTAAAATCTGAATGGAAGCATAAAATGGAATATAGATTAGGAGAGAGACCAACAGCATCCATACAGACAGTATTCAAACCAAATGTTTGGCAGCAACTACCTTCTGCTTTTCGGCAAGATTTCCTTGCAACGTTTTTATAAGCCTTTGAGTGCATCGATGTTGACAAAGAGCCAAGCACACTGTCTGGACATAATATAACACTTTAACTGGAACACTGTGCATTTAAGAGTTGCAATAACATAAAAAGTTCAGGGCAGAGATCAAAAGGACAATATTGGGAATGCAAGCATCAGAAATTCATTGCTGGAATTCAACTATCATATATCTATAGGCAATCCCTCCACTGTTGGCCTTACTCTACTTCTTACTCAAGTAAACTCAGAGTTGTCCCTTCGATATGGCAAATCAGGGTGACTGCTTTAGGCCCTGAGCTTTGGGAGACACATGGGGGTCTCTAGGCCAGTCAGGGGACGGGGTGGAGATAGATGTGACTGGGGCTACGTTTACACTTTTTGCAGAAGAGCAGACATGCTCTTTCAGAAGCCCTGTCTTCCCCCATGAGGAAGAAGGGCTCTTCTAAAAGAGGAGGCTTTTCTGAAATTTGGCCCAGTGTAGACAGGCCAAATTTCAGAAAAGCCTCTTCCGAAAAAGCTATCGGAATTTGCGTACATTTTTCTGATAGATCATTGTAGTGTAGATGTAGTCTGGGAGGGAGACAGGCTGGCCAGGAGGATGGAGTTACAGGGTCAGGGGCCAGGTTCAGGCTCAGGGCCTGGCAGCAGCATGAGCCAGTTCGGTCTGCATTTCCTGGCAGGAACTACACATTGTAGTTCTTTTTTTCTTGCTCGGCATCATGGGCTTATTCTCAGGTAGTGGCAACAGTGACCCCAGCTCTCCAGGCTCCTCCCTGGCTCCTCATCCACTACCACACCAGCTGCTAGCATCTTAGCACTGCCAGAATACGCCTGTGCCAGGATGGCCCCTTCATTTCCTTTCCACCCTGCATCTCTTTTTTTTCTGGGACCCTTCAGCGCTAGCGTCCCCCTCTCTCCTAGCACAGGTGCTACCCTGTGATTCTTTATTAGTCCTCATCCTGCAGCACTGGTGTCCCCCCCCACATCGTATAAAAATATTAAGGGGGCCTCATACAGGCTAATTTGTCCCAGACCTCACACCCCTCTATGGATGGCTCTGTGTAACAAACATTGGATTTCTGTGCCAACCTGATTATGTTATACTGAGAACTAACCCAAAAGAAATTCAGAAGACTGTGTAATTATGACAGGTGAAAAGTGACTGTCAATATTAGCAGAAAATTGTGTGCGTCAGATTTGAACTTTTGCAATCAAATTGATGGGTGCAGTTGAGTGAGTGGGGAAAGTACAATTGTGCCAAGTGGTGATAGCATGTCAGCATTCCACCCACTTAAGCCAGGGACAGATGGACTGGCTCAAGGAAAACTAACAAAATGTGATCACACAAATCCCCTGAGGGGATAAAAATTATAAGAAACTTGTGTGGGCATAAAATAAAGAGTGTCCTAGGAAAAGCAGCTATTTTGTGTTTATTCTTAAGAAGAGGTGTTTGAAAAATGTCTTCAGCTGAAAATTTCAATTTTTAGTAGAAATCTGAATATCAAATTAATTCAGTTGAAAAATGAAATACTTTAGCAGACAACCAGGACATTTTAATTTGGTAATGCTGCTGTAGTGGCTCATAGGTATTTTAGTTTGTGTACCTTATCATCCTGTTTTTCTCCATAAATCATGGTCTTGGGTTGGGCTACATGTCCCAGAAAGTGGGCTCTCTTTTTCTGAATAAGGAGAGACAGTGCATCATGGGAGTCCTCTAGTATATTGTGAGAGAAGAAGTCTGGCTGGGCAGACAGGTTTGTAAAACAAAATGGAAACATGAAGCAATCAAACTACAACTACCATGAAGCACCATGGCAGCATTTTTTTTAAATCAAAATTTTGAGAGTGAAATATTTTTGGTTTTCAGGTGTTTTTAATGAAAAATATAAAATTTCCCCAGAAAGCAAATATTTTGTGTAAAAAAAATTATTTAGTCAAAAACTCAGTTTTGCATTGAAAAACAGCGTTGGCAGAATTTTTGACCAGCACTGGTGCTAAGGAAACAGTAAGTGGACTAGCATGGGACATGTGGGCTGAATTTTGCCCTGATATATACCAGTAAAAACCTGGAGAAACTGTGTGATATCAGTGCTGGTGTAATAAATATCATCAGTCTTCCCAATAGAGTTTACATCTTCATCTTCCTGCATATAATTAAGCAGCAACAAGGACATTTACATTGGTTCAGTGTATGTTTGAGCTATGATGGATGTACTGATGCTGTTGTTTCTAGCTACATGGAGCTCAAATAGGTGGTTTCTTGGAGTAATTCCTTATCATTCTCTTGCTTTGCAAATTTGCTTTGTAAAAGTCTTGTTGCCAAGTACGGTATAACACTGTGGTAAGACTTCTTAAACAGCATTTCTTATCCATCAGCTAAGTGGAATAAGCTCCTTATCAAGGGCTTTATTTGTTAAAATTTATAAATAGTAATGTAATCAAAGGTTCATTTTACACATTTGGATTCTTTCCCTGAGAAGAAAACTACAGAATATAAGTTTGAGCAGGATTCACCTATGCAGTACGAGGAGTTAAAAATGGGGTCTTGAGATTTAATTAGTTCCAAAATAAAGTGATGACAGATGACATGTGCAAGCTAAGGGATAAATGGGGCATGAATGTGTAAATGGCGAAGCAAAATGGCCACATAACAGTGTTCAGCCCACTGGGTCACCTTCAAACCATGCACTATGCTTTTCTGGGATGATGGGTAAACATCCTCCCCATAAAAAGACAAAAAGTGGGGGAATGTAGGAGAAAGAAAGAGCCTGAAACACGGGCCTGGTGCTTGAACCAAAGTAAGCAAGAGTTATACTATGAGTAACAGACAGGCTGTTTCAAAAGCAAATGTTTGCCTGCAAGTCAGTGTCTCTTGGCACTAGAACTGCTAGCATGGATAGAAGCATATGAAGTATGTAAATACATGCAGCCAAGACAGTACAAGGACAACCAGCTGAGTACATGATAAAGTAGTTTGAAACAACAAGAGTGAAAGCATAACAACAGGTAGTGAATGCTTTGGAGGGAAGTACAAGGGGAGGTACCAAATGTGTCATTAATGCCTAAGATGATACGTATAGTGTGCATCATAAATTGTTTATTTCTGTCTATAAATATTGGGGTACCTCACTTAACACTTTGGCCAGCTTAGGGGGCAATAGTAAAATCCATACTGTCAACTGAGCCTTGTCCATTGTCCCAGGTACAAATATGTAGGGGCTGACAACTATTAATGTACCTCGTTCAACAATAAACCTGACTTGGGTACCTTCATATCTTATCTGAGTCTGTGGATTTTGCAGGCTCTTATGAAGTCTATTATGCTAGCTACCTGTGCAGAGCTGGCACAATATACTGAGGGAGCATACGAAAATGCAGGTAGCCAAACGTTTATCATCATTGATGGAGCAGGAAATCTATCAGGATGCCACACCAACAAATCCTTAATTTTACTGTATCACTGTCCTAAACTACTACAATCATAGAGTAGTTCCTCTCTTTCCTCTGATTTCTCTGTGTATATGTTTGATGCTGTTCATTATATCTGAAGGAAAACAAACTTTGACTGACTATAAAAAAAAAGGCCGATCAACAGTATCGTAAATCGTATAGATTTTATAAGAAAAATGCATAGTCTATGAAAAGCCTGATTAATATATCAGTCTTGTAACATGTCTTAAAGTCATAACATTTAATCTCTGGCAAAGCAAAGGACAGAAAGGAGAGAGTTCCATATCTTGGGATTAAGAATTCCTTGCCAGAAGCCCACTCAGATATAAAAAAAATCAAAATAGATTGCGGATGTGTCAGAATCACATGAGAAGGGAAGCAGTCTGTAAGGTGGGCTGAGCCAAGGCTACTTAGCACGTTGTAGATAAAAAAACTAATACCTTAAATATGTGCTGAAACTGACTGCTGACCCTGTAGATTGCAGAGCCCAGATGTAGTGATCTCTCTGAGTGAAATGCTATTTGTTAAATGAGCAGCTGCATCGTGCTGTGGCTTCAGTTTCTGACTAGTTATAAGATAGATCTCCATTTAAAATGCACAATAGTGGTCCAACTGTGAGGTGACAGGCATGGATGATCACATATAGAAGAAAAGAGCAACCTTTTAGCCAAGCATAACTTTCACAAATGCTGCTGTCTGCACCATGCAGCACTGAGGAGCCAATGAGGACACTCCAAATATGGGGTTTGCACAGAGTTTCTCTTTCCTTTGTTTGCCCCTCCCCACTAAAAGCATCACTTCAGTCTGATCTGTGGTGAGAGTCAGCCAACTAGCCTCAGTAACACCTTAGCATTTATAGAGTGTGTTCAATTTCATTAACTCCTGCAGTCTCTCTTCTTTCTGTGTACTCACAGAAATGTACACAAAAGACATCCATATTCCAGTATAATGTGAAACCAAACAGCTAATTTTTAATCTTGATTTTTAGAACAATTCTTAAATGGCTACAAAGGACTTGAGTTAGGGATGTGTCAGCAGCCTTAACTTAAACTCAGAAATGCCTGGATGCTATCTATCAGTTATATGATACCAGTAAACAGTGACTCAGTTTAGTGTTGTCAGTAGCGGAGGAGAATCTATGTCTGAGTAGGTCATCAAATCTATTCATTTTCAAAACTAGTTCCTTCTGATTACTGGCCAAGTCCTGGATAGTGAAATAATCAGAACCAGCCATCTAAAGAGAACTCTGCATTAGGAGAGAAAAATCATGATCAGTTTGTTCGCAATCAATATGATCTGGCAATATTCCCTGATTTTCACTTGAAAAATCAGGTGGAAAACATCTGACTGACCTAGAGCTCTGGCAATTAATCTGCTATCAGAAAAATAAGCATTCCTGAGTTACTTTGCCTCTAATACCTAGCAAATGAATTTGTCAAAGATTAGAAAAAGTAGAATTAGACTTGCCCTGCATTATAGAGTCACAATGTTGCTACATACTGAGCCAGGTTGGCTACAGTTACAACCAGTTTACTGTCTCTGCTGCTATTTCTGTGTCATGTCACTGACTCCTGACATGAGGGGTAGATTCTGAATAAAGCTTCCCTACAGAGAGCCTGCACCAGTATAATTGGCGAACTACCAAGTCAGGTATATCAATATGACTTTTGCTGTGAACATTCTTATTTCCCTAGAAGAGTAGTTGTTTTCAGTTAGGCTGAAACCCTCTCCTAAGCAACATAAGCAAAACTGAAAAGATCCTCTTATAGCAAATTAAGTATCCACATAGAAGTTTATACCATGTGACCAGGCAGATCAGGCCCTGAGGCCAGAAAAGGGCCACAGAGAAATCCTCCTAGGAGGACTGAGTGGCTGCACAGAAACCAGCCAATCAGGGGTCAAAGAATGCATATAAGAAGAAGCTTCAGGATCAGTCCGCTCACTGCTGCTGGATATCTCAAGGAGAGAAAACCATGGGTGACTGTCTGGTTGAGGGACAGTTACTGATGGACTGTGATAAAGACCTGAGATAAGGGTGAGGACACTGTGGGTACGTCTTCTTCACAGCAACATTATTTCAAAATAATTAGTGTTATTTCAAAATAACTTAGTCCGTGTCCACACAACAGGCAGTTATTTCAAAATAATGTCAAAATATTGTCAAGCTGGAGGACTTCTTACTCCGACTCCTCATTGTAAACCTCATTGTATGAGGAAAACAACAAATAGTCTAGTAGCACCTTAAAGACTAACAAAACATGTAGATGGTATCATGAGCTTTTGTGGACAAAACCCACTTCTTCAGATGATAGGATATCCCATGGCTCACACATTATCTTCCACATCTTAATGACTTGCAGCTCCTTGCACCGAATGCACACATACTCCACCTGCCAGGGCAGGTAATCATACATGCTACATTGGGTGCAATAAACAGAATAGCCCCCACTCTGCTGCAGGCTTCTGCCTGCATTCTCTCCTACAACTAATTAGGTTTTTGATAGGGTTTTTATTGAAATCAGGAAGTTTTGGTTTTAGTGTAGTTTAAAAGTTGTAAGGAATGGCAAGTGTATCTTGCCCCCTTCCAACTCCCCTTCTGAACTCCCTCACAAAACTCCCTGTTAGCTGCCACTGTTTGCAAAGCTCCCTAGTCGCTTACTCACAGCCTTTATAGAGCCCTGACCTTCCTGATAGCTCTGCCTCCTGGCTAAGGCTCGACCAATGAACAGAGGGTTCTAGATTTCAATTCCTCATTAAGAAGCTCGCAGCTTCCAGATTCCAGCCACAGCACATGGTCCTTCAAACAAACAACTTAGCACATGAATCTCCAAGCAAACAAACTAACAGACCAACAGACAAACTAACAGACAAACCCAAGCTCAGCACAGTTTCTTTCACGCAACCAGCAAGTAACCCACAAACACACGCACTACAGACAGCCACTTACCTCAAGGGTCCCGTAATCGCTCCTCCTTCATAATAAGGGCTAGATTCTGCCACCCTTATTCATATTGTATAGTACCTTATTCCATAAGTAACTCAATGAAAAATAATGGAACCACTTATGGATTATATGTGAGTATGAATAAGAGTGGCAGAATCTGGCCCTGGGGTCAAACCAGTCTGCAAAACTACAGGAACACCAACTGCACTCATAAAAATTCTTTATTACATTTGCAAATTGGATCATTCTCATGTCTAACTACCTGGTATAGTAAAGTAAGTGGAAATCTGTTGCCTAATCTATTGATTGTCTATTAATTATATGGTTTACTTAAGACTCCCTAACTGAAAATCAGCAATGAGGTTTGCGAGGGTCTAGTCCCAAGATTTGATCCAATGTTAGAACTACCGTTACTCCTCTGTGCCTAGTTACAACCCTCACACTTATGAAAGGTTCTGAATTTTCAGTAGTTTTATTAACACAGCAAAATCCCAAACACTCCAGTCTAGCAAGGCAAATGGAGATAATAAAGAATGAGCATCTAAGCATCCATCCCTTGAAAATTATGCTTGTTTATCCCCTGCTTCCAGCTTCCAAGAGCCCTCATCTATCCGACCCGTGACTCTCGCCTTGTGGCTCTGCTCCCTGGCTTTGACTGCCAGGTCCAGCTGCCCATGGCTTGGCCATGATATGTCCTCTTAAAAGTGTTTTAGGTTATAATAACAATGAAAGCTGATAATGAACAGGAAGGAAGTAGATAAGTGCATTGGCTCTCCAATGCATATGGGAGCAAAAATCAGTTAAAGCTTGTTTGTTTGTTTGTTGTCAGTGAAATACTTAAACTGATATTGTTATCCACACGTATTTCCTTAACCCTTCCACACTTTTAGGGACACACACACCTTTGTCCAATTCCTAAGGCTCAAGGTACAATCCTGTTAATTTAAACACCCACCCTTACCCAAGTCCTAGGGCTCAGGGCATAACTTCCTGTGGGTCTGCAGGATCTTTTGCCACTGTAAGAGCCTTACACAGCAATATTTGTATTCTCTATTTATTGACAATCACCAAGCAAGCAGAATATCCATGCTAAGCATGTAGTGTCATGCTCACCAATCCTGATCAAGGCAGGTAAACTTCCCCCGTTGGCTAGGCAAGGTCAGTCTCTCTGGCTGTATCTTGGAGGTGAGTTCTTCTTCCAGGTCTTTCCTCCTTACCTTCTTGCTGTTCCTTTCTTCCTTTCCTCTTTCCCTGCTGATCTCCTTGTTGGAGCCCAGTTTATATAGTGAAACTTGGGTCATGCTTAGTTATACCTTAACCAATTATTTTAGTATAATTTTACGAATGAATCATAACATACTGCAACAGAATTACCTAACTAATCATGCCTCACCACCTTAGTTGATTTACACTGCAGACAGAAACAATTACAAACCAGACAGAGATCATACAGACAAACAATAGGAAAGTGAGGACCATAATCATAGAAGAGGTTTCCACAACCTCAACTATTGATACAGTTTCTTGCCAGATGAAATGCTGTTAAGCTAAGTTTTCTCTACCCATCTTGAGATGTGTTTCTTCATCTGGTGACAGTGGTGCCATTAGGACAGGATCTCCTTCTAACAGCCTGGTGTGACATTATATTAATGCAATTTAGATAGATTGTGAGTATGTGACTTCAAGCGTTACAGCTAATGGCTGCTGCTCTTCAGTCTGGCTGCAGAGGAAGGCTTTAGGACAGTGTTTCTTAAACTATGTTCTGCAGAACACTGGTGTTCCGTGAACAACTCGCAGGTGTTCTGTGACCTCCTCTTTGTTTTTGTTACTTCTTTGTTTTTGTCTTTTTTTTGGTCTGACAACAATTTTTTTAAGAACATTTTTATAGGTGTTCCGCATAAAAAAATATTATTGTTTGGTGTCCCGTGGTCTCAAAAAGTTTAAGAAACATTGCTTTAGGACTTCCATTATGGTTAAAGGTCTTTCAATATGGCTACAGAAAAACCATATTGTTACACTGATATGACTGAGCACACGAAGGAAGCAGATCCATTGAGCTAGTTGGTGCCATTATTGCAGTCACTTGTCAGCATAGCACTGCACTGCAACTTTTCTAAATTGACTAGTCAAGCATGCATACAAATGACTGTCACTGTGACTTTTCAGAGTTGAAGAATAACATAAAGCTGACTTAGTCACCATAAGATCCGAGAGGAAGTTTTTAACTAAAAATCAGGAAGATATTCAATCATATTGTGATTCATGAGATGGAGAAAAATCCGAAGCATTCTCATTTATAAAATCTTCAGTTCTGAACAACAAGCTGCTTCTTCTCCATTGTTTCCACAGTGACATCTCTTCTGTTTATCTAAGTAAGTACTTCAGAGAAAAGGGCATGGGCTGGATTGACTAGCTGTCTTACCAGCTGATGGATCACTGCCTAAGTGAAATAGAAGCAATCACAATGTAATTGGTTATACAAATGCAAAGCTATATATTCAAAGGAATATTGACTTCTGACAAAATACTTTTAAAAATTTCAAAACTGCTGTATTCTGAATCTGTTTGTTTTATTTTTAGGAGTGAAGATCTGTGAATTAAGCTAGATTGACTATGTCAATGAGCTTTCCATGGTGAACTGAGGTGCCTGTACAGAGCTCATTGCAGGATCAGAACCTACATCTCAAATGTGCCTCTTTTCCTTCTGGGATCCAGACTGCCACATTGCTGGGATCTGGAAAAACATTCTAGATATTTGCATGCAAATTCATATGTGTGTACGTCTAGTATTCAAATATCAATTGCAACCAGAACACGAAGTCTCCATTAAAGGGCTTTTATTACATTTTATGATCAGGATTTGAGCCCTAAACAAATAATGAAGCAATGCTGCGTTCCTGAAATCAAGACTAACACATATGGAAGTATAGCAATACTTGCGGGCTGTGTCTATACTGGCGCGATCTTGCGCCAGAGCTATGCAAATGAGGCTCAGCGTGGAATATTGCCGAGCCTCATTTGCATAACTAATGAGCTGCCATTTTTGCGGAAGAGGCTCTTGTGCAAGATGGAGCTGTCTATACTGCCCCGTCTTGCGCAAGAAAAACCCTCTTGCGCAAAGCTGATATGCCTGAAAATAATCAGCATAACGGCTTTGCGCAAGAGGGTTTTTCTTGCACAAGAAGGGGCAGTGTAGACAGCTCTGTCTTGCACAAGAGCCTCTTCCGCAAAAATGGCAGCTCATTAGTTATGCAAATGAGGCTCGGCGATATTCCACCCTGAGCCTCATTTGCATAGCTCTGGCACAAGATCGCTCCAGTATAGACACAGCCACAGAGTATATGCTGTATTGTCCTATGAAACTCAAGGTTTTATCACAGAAATAGTTCCTTTCGCTGGGTTTCATTGTAAGTTTATTGTTTATTAATATTGAAGAATCTTTTGTGGCCAAAGGAAGCAGAACATGATTTTATTCGTTAAACTCATTAGAGCTGTTCATGGTGATAGCATTTTTTTAAAAAATAAGCATAATATCACTTAGTGTTCAAACAGTACTGTTCATACTTGTAGGCATTTCTAAATAAATAAATGTACCACTAATAAATGACTTGACCAAGCAAGCAGTGCTTTAGTGTGTGCTATCATATTTATATACTCCCCTAGAAATTCCAGAATCAAATTCCTTCTAGGGAGAATGACTAACTGCTTTTGGTTACATGATAGAGAGGCGGAAGGAACAGTGTTGCAAAGGCACACAAAGATGGATATTCATTTAATATTATTTTTATTTATCTACAAGGGATAGAAAAAGAACATCTTGAACTAAGCAATATATTCTTCAATAGTTCAGAGAAGGTGAAAGCTAGCTACTCATTATTTTGAGATGATGAGAGTAGCTTTTATTGTGTCAGCTCTTAGCAATCTTACTTATTGAAACATTTTACATACAATTTAGTAGTAATGGACATTGTGGTTCTTCCCAACTCCTCTCAAAATGAATAGTAATTATAAAATAAAGGAAAAACAAATCTCAGTCTTATATGGCAAAGTGGTCCTTATAAAATATTAAAATACTTGCCATTTCTTTTATTTATAATAGAATCATAAAATATCTCATTATATGAATAACACTGTTCAATTATAGTGTTCCTTGGGGCATGTTAATATGCATTACTTGGAGTGTGTGATCTCTAAAGAACAAGAAAAATAGCTGCTTGGATTGCACATTAGGTTTGGTGTAGCTCCTGTTGGTATGATCTTTTAAATACATGTGGGGGTTCACTGGTTGTAAAATTGGAACTTTTTCATGTTTAAGCTCCTCGTTTCATATGCAGCCAAGTGTTCTTGTGAACAATTCCATTTTTCTGGAAGGAACTGACAACTGGAACTGGACTAAATGTTCCAAGTAATTTTAGAATCAGAATGGTGCCTGTTGGACAGTTGCCATCCTAACCAACATTGAAAGATGGACCAGGGACCTCTGGAGTTCATAGCATCATAGAAACCTAGGGCTGGAAGATTCCTCAGGAGGTCATCAAGTCCAGCCTCCTGCCCAAAGCAGGACCAACCCTAACTAAATCATCCCAGCCAGGGCTTTGTCAAGCCGAGATTTAACAACCTCTAGGGATGGAGATTCCACCACCTCCGTAGGTAACCCATTCCAGTGCTTCACCACCCTCCTAGTGAAATAGCTTTTCCTAATATACAACCTAGACCTCCCCCCACTGTAATATGAGACCATTGCTCCTTGTTCTGCCATCCGTCACTACTGTGAACAGCCTTTCTCCATCCTCTTTGGAACCTCCCTTCAGGAAGTTGAAGGCTGCTATCAAATCCCCCCTCATTTTTCTCTTCTGCAGACTAAACAAACCCAAATCCCTCAGTCTCTCCTCATAGGTCATGCGCTCCAACCCCCTAATCATTTTGGTTGCCCTCCCTCTGCAATGCATTCACATCCTTTCTTTAGTGAAGGGCCCAGAACTGGACACAATATTCCAGATGTGGCCTCACCAGAGCCAAATAAAGGGGTATAATCACTTCTCTAGGTCTGCTGGAAATGCTCCTCCTAATGCAACCTGATATTCCATTCACCTTCTTAGCTACAAGGGCACACTGTTGACTCATATCCAGATTCTCATCCACTGTAATCCCCAGGTCCTTTTCTGCTGAACTGCTACTTAGCTAGTCAGTCCCCAGACTGTAACAGTGCTTGGGATTCTTCCGTCCCAACTGCAGGACTCTGCACTTGTCCTTGTTGAACCTTATCAGATTTCTTTTGGCCCAATCCTCCAATTTGTATAGGTCACTCTGGACCTTATCCCTGACCTCCAATGTATCTACCTCATTGAAAGGTTACGCTAAGATTAAGAGAGTTAACCGCTGCAAGCTGTAACATACTCTTCTGCTATGTATATCAGGCACAGACGATGCAAAGCATACATCGACCAGTGGCTTATCTGGCTGAGGATCGTAACAGACTTTTCTCCTCTGTGGGTAGCATATACTGACCATTGAGTTACCCCCATCCAATGTTCCATATGAAAGGAGAACCATTCAGTGTGATTCACCACCCATAATTAAATTTACAACAGCATTTTTTGTATGTCTTGCCATAAATCTGCCCCTTCCTATTTATCCCCTGGAAATAACCATATCTCCTCTTCTCTGCTTCTTCAATGAGGCCTATCTTGTCATTCTGTTTGTCCCCTTCTCCTCCTATAACCATTGCTCTGTTTTTGTATATTTCAAAGGGTCTCAAGCTGCTAACTCTTCACCTGTTTTCATGTTTTAGGGCACACAAATTATGTGCATAAAATCGTGCACACAAAATTAACATGCAAAAGATTTCACTTGTAAATTCAGAAGCCACGTTTGGAAACTTAGACCTATAGTTTGGTATTAGGAACCCCAGCTGTTAAGGCAGCTTGTATTGAGGGTGAAATTTATCACAGTGCATGTAGCCTGCAATCACACTAAGAGTATGTCTTCATGGGGATAAACACCCAGCACCTGGTGTTCACACAGCTTAGGCTCTGGAGCTGAAAACTTGCTGAGAGCCCTGGGTGTGTGAAGTCTATATAGCAATATTTCAGGCCCACAGCCTAAGCCCCAGAAGAACCAAGTCAGCTGACTTGGGCTAGCTACTGATTTTTTTATTCCTGTGAAGACATATGATTGCTTTGCTTAAGCCTTGAGTTATGGGTTTTACTGGAATCTCAGTGATGCCCAAAGCCTGCATGAGCCTTTACATGTCCCTAGCTTTGGGGCACAGGACTGAAAGAGCCAGAGAAGCAGATCGTTGGGCCTCACCCATACCTCTCAAACCCTCCACTCTCAAACCTGTACTATTCATACAGTAGGTCAAGCCCAGGTGCTGGGCCTTGGACAATGCAGGCCTTGGATACAAGGCCAGGCTGAGCTATCAACCTCCCTGAGCCTGCCCTCAGCACTGTCCAGACTGTGCTACACAGAGGTACAGTGGCAATTTAAGGGCTCTGGTTGCTGTTGTTTCTGCGGCAGCAGTGGTGGTGGTCTGCAGCTCTGGGCCCTTTTAAATTGCCAGGCCCTGGGGCAGCTGCCTCTTTCGCTCCACCTGTTGGTGGCCCTGGTCAAGTCCTTATTTTGTTGCCCTAATAGTGGCATTCTTTTTCTATAATTCTTAAGTAGAATTTACTTACTCTCCATTTGTTCATGCTGTCACTTTATTATTTATGAATATTCTACAGTGTTCAAATTGTAAGTTTCCACGGCAGCGTGCTGTTTCTTTTTTTAGACAGAATTTCATGACAAATGAACACTGCATCTTAATGTGTCCCATACAACACAAGTTGTCAGATACTCAGTGGGTTGCTCGTATAATCTAACATATCACTGTTAAAGAAAAAAGTTTTTTTCCACAGTCATAAAACTTGGGATGCTTGAATGCCATGACATTTTTGCTTATAGATAAATATGATGAAATCATTGACTTAGGAGTCATTGAGCTACCTGTATGAATTGGTCCTGATAGAAATACATATGAAATATTGCCATGGCATTTGTGACATCAGCTTATGTTTGTGATAGACTTCTAAAACATTCGCTTTCTCCACAATACAGGCAGTTTCCAATGTGAAATGACACCTCCTAGTAATTGAATATAAAAATAAATTTAAAAGAAAAGCTGAGGAGAACTAATTTGCAGTTGTAAATCCCAGTAAACAAGCTTCAGGTAAACTTGCAAGGCAGTCTACCTACCTTGAGATTGATCTAATCTAATCTAATCTAATCTAATCTAGAGAGTTTGTGCATCTGTTTGTCCATGAGTCCATCCATCTGTCTGTGAGTCTATTTGTTCAAGACGTCTCCTAAACAGTAAGAGCTAGGACCACCAAACCGGTATACACCTTCCTCTTATAACTTAAAGCTAGTTTAGGGTTTGGTTGTGCCAGGAAAATGGGATATGCTTGGAAATGGATTGTTTTCCATAACACGGAAAGGCAAGGGGCTGATAGGAGGGACAGTTATACTGCAGAGTGACCACAGAGGGGCGGCTGCACCAGGAAGAGAGAGACCAGCTGGTACGAAGGCTCTCCATGTTGCCGGCCACCAGTATGGGTAAAGTGGCTCCCTCCTGCACAAACCCTTTCCCATGGCCTTAGGCCGCAGCGCTAGATGGGGGAAGCCCCGCCAACTACACCTGCCCCCCCAAAGGACCACTACTGTGGGATTGGGCCACGCAGATTGACTGCGCAACCCCAGATCTCCAGCCACCCTGAGGAGCCCCTCCAGCAGCCAGAGTGAGGTAACACAGCCCTGCCCTCCCCTGGGTTTCCCTCAAGTAGCTCTCCTATTGGCCGAGAGCTACACAGCACCGAACTCCCAGACCCACCCCAATGAACCCCACCAGCAGCTGGGATTAGGTTCTGCAACTCTGGACCCCCATCTACCCTTCCAGGAGCCAGAGGCCAGGGTCAGGCACCACAGCCCTACCCTCAACCTAGGAGGAGCTGGAGAGGGGCTCCAGCAGCTGTAGTGCCATCCTTGCTACCATGGGCAGCCCCGGTGAGCCCCCACTCCCAGATCTCCCCGCGCCCTGTCCTGAGCCCCCAACTCCTGTCCTGAATCCTGCACCACCCTGCCCTGACTCCTGTACCCTCACCTTCCATCTTGAGCCCCCCCAAAACTGAAGCCCCTGTTCTGTCTTCTGCACCACCCACTACCTGCCATGAGTCCCCCAACTGCTGTCTTGATTCCTGTCCCCCCCATGGCCAGCCTCTTTCCCTGAAGGACACGAGCAATGCATATATATATATATATATATATATATATAAAAAATGTGTGTGAAGAATATATATTTCTGCCAGCTCCCTCACAACCTTTAAAGATTACAAGAATGTCAAATGCACATGAATGAAAGCTGAGCTTGTTGATGTGATAAAGTTTATGCACACGGCCACCCAAGAAAAATAGATCTTATGTCTGCAACTGCCTAAATGTTAGATAATCATCAGAGGCCTAGACTGTGGCAAAATTAATATCAGTTATTTTATTCTGATAGAAACAATTGCTCAGCTATCACATTTAGTGCTGGACTGTCCTTTATGAGCACTCCTTTCTGTCAGAGGTGGTGAGGAGCTACACTAGAGGGATAAGAACATAAGAAACTGGGGTCAGATCAATGGTTCATCTAGCCCTGTATTGTGTCTTCTGACAGTGGCCAAGTACCAGATGCTTGAGACAGAATAATTTAAAAGTTTCAGCAGGGTAGCCGAGTTAGTCTGTAACTGGAAAAAATTTAAAAACAACAAACAGTCTAGCAGTACCTTAAAGACGAACAAAACATGTAGATGGTATCATGAGCTTTCCTGGGCACAACCCAGAAGTTAATTAATTGCCTATTAATTTCATTGGGTGAACCCTAGTTCTTATCTTGTGTTGTGTGAAGAGGTAAATAACACTTCACTTTCATTCATGATTCATGATTTTGTAGCTCTCTACCGTGCACCCTCAGTCATCTCTTTTTCCTAAACTGAACAGTCCCAGTCTTTTTAAATCTCTCCTCATGTTGACGCTGTTCCATACCCACTATTGATTCTAGTCAGACCTTCCCAGCACTCCCAGGGCACATAGCCACTACACTACACCACTGAAGATCTCTGTCTTGTCCCCATTGCTCCTTTGCCCCATTGGAATTGCTAGCTTCCCTCCGTGCTTGTGTTGAGAAGATTGCAAGGTCTGTGGGGGTTGTTGGCCTTCTGGACAGAGGCCAGTAGCAGAAGAATCTTTTACTTCCTCTCACTCTTTTTTTTTTTTGTGTGTCTCTGCTCAGAGGCAGGGCAGACTCTAATTCTATCTATAGATTGATAACAATGTGGTTAGGTCTGAAGGCTGCATTTTCAAAGGTATAAAGTAGTAGTGCATGTGTGTTTCTGAAGGGCACAAAATATGTAAAGAACCCACACTGAACAACTGAAATGCATTGACATTTCTGCACCTAGACACATGCTGCTCACATCCTTGTCCTGCTATTACACTTCGTTTTATTGTCCCAATACTTGGATGCAATATTGTGTTGCAGTATCTTTTGAAAAGCAATGAAACATCAGGTCCTAAAATTGAGACATTCTTCAAAATTTATTCACTGGAAAATTTCTAATGAAGTTTCTTTGGAATGATTCATGAACAACACTGGACTTGAAATGAAAAATCCCATCTTTCAGGAAAAGATGATAACCATAAAGAACCACACTGTTTTCCGTAATTCCCTCCACCCCCATGTTAAAAGGGTAGCATAGGATAACATACATAAGGGTGAAATAGAAAATGACTATTGTTAATGATTAAGGGCTTCAATCATTAAATTTTTAATGACTTGTAATTATAAAGAGTGAATGAGTACAGATGAGGTAATACTTAGACTATGACCTTACTGGCATTAGAATGGTTTTGCCAGTTCTTTTACAGAGAATTGCTAATCTGCTTAAAATGTTGTTGCTGACCAAAGGTAACATGTTGTGTTGGAAGATACAAATAAGAAATTTAAACAATAACAAACGGCAACCTTTTCTGGGAAGATCCAGGGCAATGTGACAGAAAAACATCACACTGAAACTGAAAAACAGAAAAAAAATGCAGACATTGTGTAACTGATGCTTTTATATGTGAAATGTGAATTATCTAAACTCCAAAGAGATGGTATGTTAAAAGCTAACTGGATCAAGATTAAGTAATTGCTAATATAAAAGGTGTAAACAACTAGAGTGAACAAGGGCCCAAACTGGAAAAACACTGAACAGAGATTGAGGGAAAAGACCATGACATCAGAGATGGCAACAATTATTATGGAAGGTGGAAAGACTTCCAGAGCTCTGGAATGTGGTAACTTGGTTCCATTTAAGAGTCTGTTATCTGTCTGGGCATAAATGTATGTCCAGACACTATAAGTGACAATAATTCTGTCTCAAACTCTATAAATAAGGTGAAAATTGTTTAAGCCCAAAAATGGTGGACTTGTTATTCAGGTTCCCAAATTTTAACGCCCCCTCCCCCATCAATTGTATCCCTTTTATGATTTGTGAATATTTTGGGGAGAGATTTAATATTGTGAGGCATGGGCAAAATAGCCATTCTCTTCCCCTTCATCTTGGCTCATGTCAGCTCTAGGGAGCAGTTCCCAGGGTATCAACTCACAGGGGCATCAACAGACAGGATTATGGATTCACTTCACAACAGAGTCGATTGAGTTTATTAATCCCACTATGTCACTACTATTACAGGGTTAATACTGCCACATGATTACACAGCTACTGCAAAGTGACACATCAATAAGCACAGGCAGAGCAGTGCATAAGAGAGTAACAGGCACTTAGAAATACTTACGCCCCTTCAGTCTTCAGGGAGTCCCCTTCCTGTCACCTTACACCAGGCCGCAGTGGCCGTGGCTCCAGCTGGGGAATCCAGGGCACCCTCCGAGGTCTAGGTCCCTGGTGAGACTTGCCGGGCATGTGATTCCTTATACCAGTTATACTACAGTTGTTTACCGGGTATGCATACACTGGCTCAATGCTATTCTTATCACGCTTGCGAGCTGAGACTGAGGTCAAACTTGTTTACAGCTTAGTAGTTTTCCAGCTCAAGTGCATGGGTTAAAGCTGATAAGGGCCAGCCATTTTGTCAGTTTGCAACTTTAAATGAAAGGGCATTATTCAAAACAAAACAAAACCAATTCATTCAAAGCCTACAAAACAGATTCACAAACCTATAATGCATAGATTATATTCCCTTTTAGCAAATTTAACAAAAGTGTCCATAGCCAAATATTTAAACCAGATTTTTCTCTGCCTTGATTATTCACAGACATTCCTCAGGAAAAGAGCCAATTTTTTCCCTCAAAAGAAACCAAGAATTCTTTTCCAATAATACTTTTCCTCTTAGCATCTTCTCAACAACTGCTTCCCCAACAGCGCAAACTGCTTCCCCCTCAGCCCCAATCCCTATAGGATTTGCTTGCTGAACAGGCGGTTACTGCAGTCGCCATGCGTTCCAAAATGTGGACCACGGATGTTGCCGGACCAGAGAGTCTCAGTTAAAAGAGTTTCAGCCTGTAGTTGTGTGTTCAAATTGAGTCCAATATGTGAATCATTTACTCAGCTCTTTGAACTAGCCTGTGTGCCAAAAAGCTGTTGAACAAACCTGTTCCCTACTTGTGAATACTGATGAACAATGTCCCAAAAGTAATTGTGTGTGTGTTGAAGATCATAAGAATCAATCAATATATATCTCAGGCATATCAGCAATAGAAGTAAAAAATGGATGCTGCATTTTTCAAAAAGACGTGTTGAGATTTTGTGTAGATGCTGGTAGTTGGGCCTAAAATGGGCACTACCAGCATAACTTATGTTCACAACTTAATACTTTCTGTGTGTATTAGTTCACAGCAAACTACCCCACAGAATTTGGTCTAACTTTCAGACCATGATTGGAAAAGACAGGAAGTCAGTGACTATGGGGTTTTGTGAAGGTCTGGCAAACATACTTAGTCTTGTCCAGTCATGTGTTATGGACACAAAAAGAGATATGTTTCTTGAGGACAAGAAGGCTCATCTGCAGTTTAGAAAAGGTGAAAATGTTTTTAGTGCTATATCCATGACAGCTGCTCCTAATCACTGTCGTTTTCCTCTAACTTACTGGTTAATGAGCCCTGACTTATTCATTATACGTGTTGTAAGACATGTTGAATACCTGCACTGCTACCTGATCTGCATTCCCAACTGAACTAAGTGAGACTGACCTTGTTAATATTTACCTAATAGAAAGCAAGAACATGGGCATGAGTTCCCTGACATAACCAAATGTGATACAAAATCTAGGGTAAGTTAGGCTGGCTGACTTTCCATGACTACTTCTGCCATGCACCTCACCTTATGGTATTGCTGTGTCATCCAGGTATTTCTACTGTAGCATCACACTAGATGTGTACTATCTGCACCCTGCAGATGTGCAAATGGAAGAATAAATTTCTCAAATAGACAATATTTCAATACCATTGAGGGAGCAGGATGTGTTGATGTGAATTGTTTCCAGATATTCAGCTAAAAGAGGCCACTTCTCAGGGAAGCTCATGTGAGGAGAGGAAGAGCACTCATAGGCTGGAATTTTAAATGGGAGATATTTGGATTTAGTGTTTCTAATGTCACTTGAAAATTGGAATCCTAAATTTAGAATTCAGATTAAAATGCCCTAACCCTGGACATAACATCTGATGACAGTAAAGAATATAAGGATAATATGGCAGGCTTTTTTCCCCCCCAATTTTCTTGTACTTAGTTGGATTATAAATCTGGGCCAATATTTTCAAAAGTCTAAAGATAGTTTCCCTAGGCACATAAATACGTAACCTGCTTTTTCAGAGCTGCTGAACTCTCCTCCCCCCCATTAAATTCAACAAAATCTACTGGGAGCTCAGTTGCTTTGAAAATCAAGCCACTTATTTATGGATCTAAAAATGAAATTAGAATTTAATTTTTGCCACTCACTCTTGAAAATCTTTGACCTTGATTTTTATAACTTCCTATTGAATTTATCAATTTCAAAGTTTGATTGAAGATTTTTCTTTTCTTTTTACTGTGACCATAATGAATAGCATCATAACAAAGTATTCCACTATCCCAGATCCTATCAACAGAACTCAAGTAATAATTTTCCATAGGTTAATGATGATGGGGAGAACAGTTTGAGTAAAACGATTGCAATATGCAATACAACACAATTGTGCCCAGGAACTGGGATGATATATATTTCTTGATGATTAGCTAAACCAATACCAAAGGCTGAATATATTTGCCTAATGTGCATTATAAAAGTACACGGGCCAGGACTTGTGTCACAGTTTCTTAATGCAGTGTCAGAAGTACTCTTAATATTGTGCCACTTAGCAGTAAAAACCAATGGCATAAAGAATCTACTTCACATCTTTTCTTTCCTAACACAAAGTGTAAGTCCTGCATCCTGTGGGCAGGGAGATCATTTTGGTTTGCTTGTGTGTATGTAAAAGAAGGAGTCTCCATGGTATGAGTGGGGCAATATTCAAATTAATGATGAAGAACCTCTAAAGATGGAGGGCACATCCTCAGTTTTAGCCTGCAGGGATAAGACAGGACATATTGCCCAGTTCTGCTTCCAGCTTTACAGCTCCATTGTATAACTATTATCTGGAGCCTTAGGCCCTTGAGCCAAAGAGACATTTCCATTTGAGAAATCAGGGGAAAAGAGAGAATGTCTCTATCACACACATGCTAGAGAGGGAGGACACACTGATTCCTGTGTTTCTATCTTGCAGGAGCTTCAGTAAAACTCATGGGCCCTAAATAGGGTGAGAGAGAGGGATGAGGATCTGCAGAAGGCAAGGCCTGGGGGCTCTTGCTATGCACCAGTCTCCAGATGATAATCTTGGCTGGACTGGGGGGGTAAGGGGGGGCAGGACTTTTCTCATGCAGGCCCAAGTCAGACCCATCGCCAGGAACCTCACCCAGCTGCATACAGGTAGCTCTGTGGCTGATGGCTAGGAGCCCAGCTCTGAAGGCAACACTGCCATCAGTAGTGCAGAAATAAGGGTGACAAACTCACGACCCTCTCCACAATAACTTTGTGATTCCCCGAATGGGTTCTTTTTTGGTAGGAACCCCACATTACCACACCATGAAACTTCAGATTCAAGTAACTGAAAACTGAGAAATTTACTATTTCTAACATTGTACAGCTGTCAAATTCACTAAAATGGACCGTAAATTTGGTAGGGCCCTTTTATAAGCTTCAGAAATTTCTCTATTTCAGTTTCAGACTTGAAGGAGTTTTATTACACTAGATTTGCATTTTCACCTTCCACTTCATCATACTCCATGTGTATCTGAGAGGGTGATGAAGTATTTTGCATATATGCACGGACTCTGGCTTTCATTTTCCCCAAATTCAGATACTTTATTTAGTCCTGGTTCCATTTTATTAGATTTTAAAGTTTTATCAGTCTGATTTAACCAATGTGTTCAAGTATTTTAGAGGCATTTGCCAGTTTATTTTAGTTTTTAAAAATGTATGTACCCTCCTATGCTTTGTTCTTCTGCATGGTGGTTTTGCTTTTAATCACAATGCTTCTTTGCTAGAAAACTGTGTTTAAAATTATAGAATTATCCATGTAAAAGAACCATGGCAGCTCTGCTGTCATGGAAGTGCTTCGGGACCTACCTGTGCAGAAGTTGATCTCTAGTGTGTCATCATTGTGATGGATGGTAATTTAATTTGGACTGGTGAGGTTTCAGAGTTAGTATTTTCCAGGGATGTACTGTAGTGATATTCTTTATTGTAAAAAAATTAGCATAGTTTATTATAGCAATTAGCCATTATTTCCAAGATACACTAATTACTTTTGGATCAACAATCTTCCAGCTCTCTCCCAGAAACATTCATGACAAGGACTAAATTACTTTGTGGCATCAGTTTCTAGTTTGTGGCCACTAACAAATATGGTAAAAAGCAAGAATTTCAGGGCATTTTGAACTAGTAAAAAGTGGCTAAATTGAAATAATTTTTTATCAGTGAAATTATACTGCTCTGTGGCAACCTTCACAAAATACAGCATGGGCCAGGTGTATCTACTCCAAAATTGTGCCAGTGAACCCCAGCGACAGTTGAGAAAGGGAAGGATATGACCAGATTAAAAGAGAATGCAGAAGTGCTTCAGTGATTGATTGAGTGCATTGCAGCAAATGGTGAAAATTTAGGATTTTATACAACTCTAATTAATTCAGTTTGGCACTTTAATGACTGCTGAAACAGAAGTAGGATGAATATGACTGTCTCAGGCTGTGGTTCTTGGAGAAAAACTGAGCACCACCTTACCTGTCTCACAGCCTCACTGATGAGCTGGTAGTGTAAGGGCTAATTAAGCCCCATTTCACACTGATCCCACCTGTGATGGTGAAGCAGTAAGACCCTACTTAAATAGATGCAGAGGGAAAGGGAACAATGGAGGGGAGTGAGAGGAGAGTGAATTGTCCTGCTGGGGAGAGCCTATGACTAGGGTCTATGAGGCTAAGGAGACTGGAAACAAGCCTAGGAGGGGTAGAAGGACTATTAGTTATAAAATAAAGTTTGCAGCTGGGAGACCACAAAGTTTTTTGGAATCCTAAGGGAAGGAAGGCTGTAAAGGAATCATACTGGAAAAGAAGCAAGGTGAGAAAAGCTCTGCAGGAGAAGGGGGCAATAAACAGGGGAATTTAGTGTGGTGTGAGTAGGGTGGGACTATTAATTTGGGTATTTGAATTAGATTTTGAATTGAACCTTTACTACATTGAACTATTATAGCTACAAGGCTGAGGCACAGAAGATCCAGTGAGGGAGTATGGAGAATAGACTGTCTGGGTCTGGTCATCATGACTGAGAAAGTGGCCACCAAGAGGCTGTGGAAGTTCAAGTCCCTTGCAATGACATGTCTGGACAGGAGAGGTAGCTCTCTAGGCAAGCATGTGTGTTTACAATAGCCCAGGGATGAAGACAAACTTTCCAGCTGGGATTAGTGTCATGCTCTACAAAATGCTATAAGAATTCCACTAGCAATTTTCAAAACTGATTTCTGGCAATATTAGTTCATTTCTGCTACAAACTATCAGGAAAGAGGGGACTGGGTACTTTCCAGCTGATCCTGGTTCAATAGCTTTCTTTATCTGAATAACAGGAGCTGAAGAAGAGACTCCTGAAACAGTTAAGTAAACAGTTATTTGTATGCACTAGACTTCATTCTTTAAAGAATAGTCTGACCTGTGAGTCATTTGGCTTCTCTGTCAACACAATCTGATTCAGCACATTGCGTGTGTGTGTGTGTGTGTGTGTGTGTGTGTGTGTGTGTGTGTGTGTGTGTGGCAGAGGACAAAACCAAATCCCACAACCAACAAGCCAATAGATGACTTTTAAGCAACTTGTGAAAGGGCAATCTCTGGAATCAAATTAATTAATGACTTGTACTCTGCATTCTCACATTTTGTGCTGTTTTTCCAGTCTGATCTTTAGCCAGTTTTTGAAGCTGTAAAAGCCTTGCTTTTCCCCCTAAAACATCTGAGTAGCACTTCCCTATCCCACCCTGCTCTGAGAATTAATCTTCACAGATATCTTTACATGTCCTTCATGACACAAGACTCCAGTTCTCACAGACTTTGTGATGTTCTTTCTCAGGACATCTCATCCCTAATTCCAAAAATTCCAGTCATGGAGGACTGGAGTAGCTTATTTGCCAATACTTCTAATTCCAAAGTGATCTTTCTACATGTGGAGATTGGACCCTCTATGTTTCATAGTCTGCCATTCCAAGACACTGCTGAAGCTACAATTCAAACCTTTATCATGGTCTATGATCTAGCATATTAATCTTAGCATTAAAGAAACTCTTGAATTAACACAATTATTTGTTTAATTCATGAGAAAAAAATCCCAACAACTCACATGTAGGTTTTACTGATTTAGTGCACTTCAGTAATGCAGTATTATTATTTACTAATACAGAGGCATGATCACAATATTTTTCTAAATATAATCATGTTCTATTTACCCGGTTGGTATTTGTTTGTTTTGCTTCTGCAAATAGGAGCAAATTAGGGTGAGTTACTGACTCTGGCCCAGGAGCCACACTCTCCTATGGATCAGGGCAGGTTTGCTGACTTTGGTGAGTAGGCCCCCCAGCTGCAGAACTGTGGGCGAGGCTAGAGACACAGACTAGGGATGACAAAACAGGACCTTATATGTGCACTCTGCAAGTGGAGGTGAGAGCACTCACCCCACTCTCAGTGTGGTCATTCCCATCCAGATTAGAGAGTCTAACAGCTAAAAATTCAGAGAGGGTGGATTTAGGGAGACTCAGGACAGGAAGGGATGCTGGTGCCAACTTGCAAGGAATAACTAGGCTGCTGGAAACTCCCCATACCTGACCCCTGCCCACTGTGCGCCAACAACCTCTCCTTGTGCCTGACTCCTGCAGTACCTGCCAGCCCCTCCCTGTGCCTGCCCCAACCCATGTAATGCCTTCTGCCTGCTGCACCATTTTCCCCTCCCTGTACTCACCCCTGTCCCTGCAGAATGCCCAGCCCATTCAGTGCCCCCCCCATACAAGCCCCTATCCATGCCCAGTCTCAGCAGCACCCCACACCCTCTACCCCCCCCACCCCCCAACCTCTCTCCATGCCCGGCCTCTGCAGTGTCCCCCACTCATCCCTCTCTGGCCATGGGGGGAGGAGGGCTTTGCACAGCTACCCTGAACCCAATATCTGCTCCCCCAGTAGCATCCCACCCAGGCAGCTGTCAGCCAGCAAATATCAATTGTACCTGACCCATGGAGGGGCGGGAGTGAGGAAACCACTAGCAGAGAGAGCAGGAAGCTTGCCATGTCCTGCCACTGCACTCATGCCCCCCAGGTCACCATAGTGCCTGTGGGGCTCCCTCCACTTTGGCTTTGCCTGCGAGGGAGGTGGGCAGTTCACAAAGAGCCCTTTGTGGTATGTCCACTGCTCTGTGCCAAGGGCTTTTCCATACCATGCCCCATGACAGAATGGGCTGCAGCCAGGCCAGGCTTTCCCCTCCTCTCTGTAGCGCTCTGAGCTCCCTCAGTTACCCCAGCACTGGGGCTAGGCCCAGTCCCCAATTGGTGGCCCCGAGCAAAAAAAAAAAAAAAAAGAAGTCAGAGGAGGATTCTGGAGGTTGGGCCGAAATGCAGTCGTGGCCTGCCCTAACACCAGCTCTGTCAGTGGCCCCTTGAAAATGGCGGCCCCGGGTGACCACCCAGCTCACCCACCCCTAAGACTGGCTCTGAGTGGCGTGCATGCACTCCAGCCAGCAATCAATGTAATGGGCCATCCTGAACTGAGCCGGGGCCTGCCCCAGCCTCACTGCTTCCTCCTGCCCCGGCATCTCTCTCTCACCTACCCCCCCCCCACTTGTTGACACTTATGATGTGATGACATCATTCTGTTGTCTGGCAGGAAAAACTTTTTTATATGTAAAGAGAGAGAAACTGATTCACACTTCATATTTCTAACTTCACAAACAAGAATGATACATGCACATAAATAGCATATACAGATCCAGCAAATTTTAACATTAACATTTATATGTTACACGTGGACTTTTGTTTAAAGCATCTTCGAGTCATGCATATTCATATTCACAAGTCAATTTTCATAAAAGCACGGGGGAGGCACATCACAATGACTATTCATTACCTTCCTCAAAAGAGCATGTGTTTTGCAATGTAACTATAGGCATACGTGTGAGGTGAAAGGTAACAACTAAGCTGTTGTGATTTGGAAGCCTAGCCTGGTTTTTGAAATTACGCTTTTTAATTTGAGAAAACAAAGCTCTTAGTGTTCAAGTCATTTGTGAGAAATGATCAAGAAACATTATGTTGTAGTAAAATTCATGGGCATCAGGTGAAAGGCCAGCTGGAGAAGACCAGCCCCAGCCCCAGCCCAGCCCCAGCCCCAGCTCCAGCCCCACCCCCACCCCCACCCCCACCCCTTTCAACACGAGGCCCTGTCCCCTCCGAACCCGATTCTTCAAGGCCATGTAGAGACCTGCAGCTGCCATGCTGCTGCTGCTGCCCTGGCCCGGCTCTCCTTGGCAGCCAGGGGAAGCTGGGCTGCTGCACTGCAGCCCAATCCCTCCCCAGTGACTGGGGAAAGCCGGGCTGCCACACAGAAACTCTATCCCTCTCTGGCAGCTGGGCGGAGCTGGGCTGCCACTCCATGGCTCATTGCTCCCAGGCAGCCGGGCTGATGAGCGGGGCTGCCTTCCCCGGCAGCCAGACGGAGCCAGGCTGCTGTGCCACGACCACAGCCTTAGGTGGTCCGGCATGTAGGCAATTTTGGGAAGTTTGTGCCTTCACTTGCCTACATTACCAACTGCCCATGGTAAAATTTATCTTTTAAAACAACTGGTGTGAGGTACACATTTGGAAGAGAGTGTCATCTTTTTGTAAAAACAAAGTTCTTCACACATCCTTTGTAATAGATAAAAATGAATGAAAACTATTGATCCAAATATCTGACCTTACAAGTTATTTCATAACGTCGTAAAAAGAAAGATAATTGGAACAGATTCAGTTTTAAAGATGTCAGGTGGAACAAGAAATTTGGCCTCATGACTTACTCATACTACACATAAAGTTAAGACAGACTTCATGAATTACTTATAAATGCTAGTTTAAGATCAATAAATTGCTTGCTATGCATACAGAAGCACTCTCACCCATCTTATAATGCGCTGGCATGGCTTTCTGAGACTGACAGCCTATTCAAGTCAGTCTCAAATGGAAAAATTGCTTATCCTTAAGGCTTTTTTAAAAATCTCATTTAAAGCTCTGGATTCTGTTGAGAATATGAGAGTTCTCTTGCAAGCAGTAGACAGATATCAATGCTGGGGAAGGGAGAAAGCTGTGTAACTAGTGGGATACATAGAAGAAGTAGCCTCATGAGAGAGTCAAATTATTACTAGTTTAAGGAAACCTGATGCAGATTATGAGATGTCATAACCCTGAGTAACAAGATTAATGAATTCACTAAATTAGTACTGTAAATTATAAGGAGAGTTGGTGAATTAAGTGAAATTCTGAAGAGAGACATCATGTGTGAGGGGAGCTGCATATCTAAAACTTTTAAATATAACACATCTGATTTTTTTTTTCATCTTAAAAAAGAATCCTCTGATTTCAGTGTCTCTGTATTTGGATGGTGGTTTTAGCAAGGGCGAAACCTACCATTTCATTTTCTTTTTTAAACTTGATTATCTACAAGTTAGGCATCTAAATCCATATTTGGGCACTTAAAGGAATAGCCTGATTTTGTCAGATGTTCAGCATTCAACAGTCAGAACTAATAGATGTGTTATGAGAAATTGCTTGTATCAGTGCAAATTTTAAACAAGATTAACAGTGAGGAGTTAGTATTAGTATTGCTGTAACACCTACTGCCCCTAATCCTGGCCCAGGACCTTGTTGTGTTAGGTGTTGTATAAACATAGAATAAAACTGCAGCAATAGTTCTATCTGTTGTGCTATAGCAAAAGGACCTGAGACAGTTTGATCATTTAAAAAATACTTAAACTAAGCATCTGATCTTTTGGACCTTTATATGAACAGAACTGAGCTTCAGAAAATCTAGGAAGTTTATTCATTATAATTTATCTGTAAATCTTTGCATATTTTTTCCTAATTCTTTGTTCTACCTCAGTACTAGCTTTTCCCATATTTGAAATGACCTACAGAAAAAAATCACAAACTTCAGCAGTTCATGGTAGATCACACTAAAGAAGCTATAAGAATTCCATGGACTAACAGCTAACTGCAGCATCCATCTCCATTGGGACCAGCCAAAGCATCCACCATGCGGATATGTCAGTTACCATGGAATACCATGAGAGTAAGACAGCATCAAAGAATATTGCTATCAATGATAACATTTTGTTATGGCTACCAAATTTAACTACTCAACAATCTCACTCAGATCATCAATTCATTGAGTCAGATTCTGACCTGTTACATCATTTTAAATCTATGGACCAGGAGATGAGGAAAGAAGGTAGCTGAGATTAAGGAGAATTTATTAATCAAGTCTAGCTGAATGACTTGATTTGTTATTGTTTACAGTTTTCATTGGTGTGATATATACTCTGGTGGCATTAACTCAAGCTAGCAGTTATGGGCGAGGGAGGTGTATATGTTTGTATAGAAATAGGCCCTATCTACATTAGAGAAATTTTTGCCGCTGCAGCACCCAAATGCACCAATGTAAAGAGGGTTTACAGTGGTGCAGTTAACATCATAAATATACTGGATTAATTCATACTGGTATAAACCCTATTTTGGGAGCTGGGAGGAATCACTTCATTATCCCGGTAGGTGGAGCCTGGCTGCTACCACCCTTTGTGTTGGAAGCAAAGGAGAAGAACAGGAAGTATAAGAGGCAGGGCCTCCAACTCTGTTGAGAGAGATCAAGGGATGGTATTGGATGCTTCTGCCTTGCTGCTGGCCTCTGAACCAAGGATGAAGCTGTACTAGTCCCTGCCTCTGAAGAAAAACTTGAGGAGCTGCTGCCAGGCAAATAATCTAAAGAGTTGCTAGAACTAGTGGCTGTTGAGTACCCTGAGGGGCTTGAGGTCTGTGAGCAAGGAAGGCCTAGGAACAGGTAGGGATAGGAAGTAGCTCAGGGAAACCAGATATTAGTCCAGTCGTGTTGCTGAAACCACAGTCAGCATGTTTCAGTGGGATCCCCACTGACCCAATGGTGGGATTTTATGCTCCTGTTACTGCCCTGGGCTGGAACATGCAATAGGAAAGGCCTGCGTTCTCCTTCTGCTGCCAACCTCACCCTTGGGGTAGCAGCCTCCCCAGCCTTGGCTGGACAGCCTGTGTCTGGATGCTGTCTACCCCAACCAGAGGGCTGGCTACAGACTGTTGTTGCTGTGTCCCAAATGACTTGAGCCTGACTGGTGGTTGTCTGCCTTCACTAGGGAGCTAGGCTAACGACTGCCCTGCCTGGGCCTTAGACTCTTTACTGACCTACTTTGCTAATCCTCCTTTGATGGGCTTCAGTATGGGGTAGTGAGGTGGAATGGCCTCCCTCTGATGCTGACGAGGAGGAATCACTGAAAGCCAAATATTTATACAGCATTCAGTGCATCTTCAGGGGTTTACACTGGAGTGACTGTGGTTTAAAATATTCAAAAGCCAACAAGTCACGTGGGGTCTTCAATTTTTTTATCTTATATCAATGTAGTTTAACCAATGTAAATATCTCTATTGTAGACAGGACCATAGATAAGGCATGGATAATCATCTTTGCATACATTCAAGAATATTTGACATTTAAAAAAAAATCAGGGTTGTGATTTTTATTAGATGGAAAAACACATCAAAAAGAGTAACAACTAATTAATTAAATTAAATACATAATAAATCTAGAGAATTTACCTAAGACCTAGGCTGTATACTTTTATGTCTTATAGCTGTTGAAGTTACCAAGAGACTATTACCAGTTAGATGTGACATTTGTAGTTTCTGGCTTTAAAATCCATGTATTAAACCATTCACACATTTTAACTCTGAGCTAGTTTCATGTGGTTGTGGTAGATTTGTTACAGGCATATGCAATCAATGAGGGTGATGTGATAGAAAATACATATCATCCAATTTAGTGGTAAAAGTGGTAAATGAGGCAGGAATACAGGGGTGGGGATTAGCATGTAATTGTGTAGCTGAAGACTGTATCACTGCATAAAAAAGCAAGAGTAGCATGTTAATATTCTGCAGATAACCTTGACACTGGAATTTCCTGATGGTTAGTACCTCCATGGAGTTGTTGTTTCTGTTTATTTATGATAGCACTTGCTATCTTCTAGGCACTTTCCAAACACCCAAAAAGGATAATTTCACAAGCTACAGTAAACAGAAGCTAGAGAAAGGGCACAACAGTGGGCAACATAAATGAGCGAGGGCAGTTAACTGTAAGAGGCATAGCAAAACTGGGACTTAAAGAGGAACTTAAATGTGGACAAGATAGGGGTGGTGTTCAGGGTAATACCAAGCATACAGGGCTAGGTGGAAGAAAAAGCATGGAATCAATTGTATGACAAGGTAACAAGCAGGCACAGCAGAAGATGTGAGGGCTGTACAAAGGTTGACAAATGAGGATACACTTTGATCTGTGCAGTTTGTGAACAATAGAACTGGTTGAAAAATGCAGACCATTTTTCTCACTTTTGTGAAATTTGCCATTTTTGAGAAATGCTTAACACTCTCTAGGCTGTCAAAGAAAGCAAAACTTTTTTGAGAAGCTTCAAAAATTCAGATTTTTTTTTCTGCTAGTTCTAGCAAACAGCTCTGGCTTCTTTCACAGAATGTTACATTAATGACACATAAAGAAATGCACACATACATGTATTTCGGTTTCCTTTATGACTCTTAGCATATATTTTTACCAGGATTTATTGAAGCAAACTTGCTGCATTGCTTAAATTTTCTGTAGCACAAGAAAAATGAGTGGCTTGTACTTTTGTATTCATAGCAGTAGACTTTCCTGAGAATACTTATAAATGAGTGTGTTATTGGAATAGGCACAGCAAGTAAATCTTGTCAAAGATTTTAAGTATCAGTAAGTCACCTGTTTTACACCTTGTCAATTATACTGATGTTTCTACAGTGTTTGGCTGCTAAGCTGTAGTTTCTTTTTTTTTTCTTTTGATTTATTCAGGATTTCCCAGTGCAGAGGGTGCAACATAGTTGCCCCCAGAATGTTATTCCTGTGTTACCTTGGATGTTCTGATCTATTTCAAACCCAATGTCACCAATGTTTATGTTAAGTTCTTGTATCACTTAAAAATATTATGAAGTACTCCGTTTCATTGTTAGAGTGTATAGATTTTTTTTTTTTAAGTATTTTCTTTGGTGTTTCATGTAAAATGTCTGTTTCAGTGAACATTGTTTCATATAAAGTTTCAAATTGTTTCATATAAATCAAGCAAACTTGTGGTGTCACAGAGAAATCAACAGAGACTTTGGAGGATTATAGTTCCACATATTCTAGCTTCACCTCTAACATTTTTGCAGTCATTTTCTTCTATCTCAGGACCAGACAAATGTTTGCAGACTGAACAACACTCAGTATAGCCAAATGAATACACGAAGAGGCTGGTGGAAGAAATGGCTTATGAGAAAAGATGAAAAGCTTTTGAAAATCAGACCTCTTAGCCTTCATCAAGTCTTATGAAAAAAGTTACATTACTGAGTTATGCATTCAGAAACTAAGTGCAACTCGTTAATGTTTTAAGTTAAAAAATCTTTATTCAACTAACAAATTGAAAGAAGTGGCATGAGTCTCTCATTCAGGGAAGAGCCTATATGCAGTTTTCACACAACAGCATCAATGTGGAGTGATCAGCATATAAAAATGCACTGACTGTGTTCTTCATATTGTTTGTGGCAATTTAGGTCAGCTGCCTGAGGCAAATGTGGCAGTGACCACTGCAGGGTTGGCTAAGAGATCCGAAGGTGGCTGGTTTTGGTGGTAGCAGGGTATCAGAGTGCTGCTTTGATGGGTGTGCTGAGAGGAAGAGTGCCAAGGAGTCTTCCCTTTACATGTGCATCTCTGAGTCATTCTCTTAGTGTATGTTTACACAGTGCGGCTATTTTGGGACACCGGAGGTATTCTGAAATAGCTACTCTGTGTCTTAACAAGCCAACCATTATTTCAAAATATCTTTCAAAGTAATAGGCGAGTTATTTTGGCATCCCTGTAGCCCTCATTGCAGGCGCCTGTGTAGAAGCACCAAATTTCAAAATAAACTATTTTGAAATAGTATCGATAAGATACATAATCTGCGTAGCACGAATTGTGTATCTTATTTCGAGTTTAGGGTGCTTTGTAGATGTACCATTAGATGGACATGCAACAAGCTTCTTCTTTGTCTTGGTTGAGTGAGGAGCTAAGTAGTGTCATTGTAGTGGAGAATTATGTGGGCTTTCTTTTTGTCTCCTTCGACATTCTTGTCATGATGCATTATCGATAACATTTTCACCAACTTTTCCTTCTTTGGAAGAGAGGAAACCAGTGTGAGTAATCCAGCAAACATGAACACTGAGTTTTATTCTGCAGGGATGTACCCAATGAGGCTATGTCTACACTATGGGGTATCCTGGAAAAACTCCGCCGCGTCCAGGGAACGTGTCCAGGGAACGTGTCTGCTCTTCCACTTTTTTTGTGTGGAAGAGCAGACATGCTCTTTCAGAAGCCCTGTCTTTCTCCTCCCATGAGGAAGAAGGGCTCTTCTGAAAGAGGAGGCTTTTCCGAAATTTGTCCCAGTGTAGAAGGGCCAAATTTCAGAAAAGCCTCTTCCAAAAAAAACTATAGGAAAAAGGAACACAAATTGCAGAGTGCAATTTGTGTACCTTTTTCAGATAGATCGGTGTAGTGCAGACATAGCCTGACAGGCAAGCATATCTGGCTTATTTTGTTGGATTGTTGCAACATGGGTCAAATTTTTGCTTAGAAGATCTTCAGCAAGCTGAATACTAGTGAAGAAGTTATCTCCAACTTTCAGACTTACAGATTTTAAGGTCAGAAGGGACCATTATGACCCTCTTGTCTGACCTTTTGCACATTGCAGATCACAGAATCTGACCTGTCCCACTCCTGTAAAGGACCCCTAACCTCTGTCTGAGTTAGTCCTCAAATCATGGGTTAAAGCCTTCAGTTAACATTTATGCTTTAAGCTTAAAATAATCTGCATTCCATACTGCAGAAGAAGGTGGAAAAAAATTCAGAGTCTCTGCCAATCTAACCTGGGGAAATTTTCTTCCCGACCCCAAATATGGCAAGCAGTTAAAATTTGAGCATGTGAGCAAGACTCACCAGCTAGACACATGGGAAAGAATTCTGTGTAGTAACTAAGAGCCTTCCCCATCTAGTGTCCCATCACTGGCTGTTGGAGATATTTTCAGTCTCACATCAGAGCTGAACATGAGCATCTCATTGACTGAAGAGAAACTTGATGAACAATCAACAGGAATGTAGTCTTCCTTCTCAGAGCAACTCTCAACATGATCTGGCACAAATCACTATGACCTAATATATTGTTATAAAACATAATTCACTTTCAGGATTGCAAATCCATTTTATGAGGGCAGTGTGATGGGGTGAAGGAACACCGCACTGTAGGGGGGGCTCGGGGAGGGGCCACCGGGGGGGGGAATTGCAGGAGCCGCATGGGAGCAGGAGAATCACGGGCGGAGAAACTTGCACCCCAGTAGAAGCCGCGGCCGGAGCTGAGGGAGCCGCCGGTGCAGGCGCACTAGATAGGGGACAAATGGCGGCGCCAATGGATGATGTCACCAGCCAAGCCAGAGGGGAACTTAAAATGGCGCTTGGACCTGGGGGAAAGGAAAGGGGAAGCGAGAGTGCACTAGTGGTGAGTGGGGAAAAGCTATAGGTGGCAGGGGAGGAAGTGGCCCAGGGCAGGGCCGTGGAATCCATGAGCGGGCGTGTTTGGGGACCACAACCCCGTCCGCTGGTCAGGGACCGGCGTCCCTGCCTTAGGGCCCTGGGTCGGGACCCGGGAGAGAGGGCAGGCCCGGGTCCCCCTACCCCGCTGCCGGGGCTTGGCGATTTGGGAACTAATAGCACACGGCAATATTGTCTATGCAATTGTCAGGGGCACTTTGACTATGTAATTGAGATTGAACCGGTACATTAAGTTGATGAATTAATGGCACATTGAAGGGGGGAATGCGAGCGGTATATACTAAAATACTTATTGGGGACCCGGATTGAGAGTGGCTTCGTTCCGTGGTCAGGCCGTGGTACAGGCAGAAGCAAACTATCATGCCCATTTGTTCACCATCTTGAACTGTGTAGCACAGAAAGTCCCATCAAGAGCCTCCTCTGTGTGCAGTGTTTGGAGCACAAAACCTAGACTGAAAATCCCCTAAAAGTTCAGGCAGAGAGAACCAACATCAGTATTCTCTGTCTCATATACCTAACAAACCTGGATCTGAAGGGACCAATCTTACTGAAGCATCTTTTATCTGAGAATGACTGATCATATGCAGCACCCACTGTCACTGCAATACATTAACAAATAGTATAAGCTAACTCTTACAATAAAAGATACATTGCATCTAATGAGTATTTCATTCTATGTTTTCCCCTGTCACCTAGGCACATGCATATGATGTTTGGATGAAAAGTTGGACGATCACTAGCTGATGAGTTCTTGCAACATATATGCTCATGGAGAGCAATGTTACCCATCAATATGCATGAGAGGTAGGTAATATGACTATGGTTGGGGAAGTGATATCCATTCACCATGGACTACAAATGCCTTTTTAACTTTCTGCTAGCAAGGAAAGTTCCTCATTTCCTATAGTATGCAGATCTAGCCACCTTAATCTATTATTTTGTGGCTACTTTGCACTCTGAACAGTTGCAATTGACTACAACTACAGCAAAGCATTACAGAATCTTATCCTAGCTATGTAGAAAACCACGTGTACTCTAAACACTAAATATTTCAAGTTATTACTAGGCTTGTTTCCTTTTCTTCTGTTTTGCAATGGCATTCCACTTTTCTATTAAAAGGACTATGCTGATGTCTGTATCATGTCCCAGTCTCACAGTGGTTCCAAAACAATAATACCCCTTCATGGGTGGAAATTGGGGGGAAAAATGAAACTGATCACCCTATTGTGGCCTTTGAGAGATTCTTTTCTCTGCAGGGTAGAATGACTATCTTCTATTTTGTGCCAACCAGGAAAGTATGGATTGTTGTGTTCACTAGACTCTATTTTCCTTCTTGTCCCCTTTTGAAAAATCACTATTTAAAGGTTAATTCTGATTTATAGATTGTCAACCAACCATTGACATGGACATTTATGCCACTGATGCCCACCTTCCTGCCCTCTTGAGCTCCTCAGCACCCTGTCCTGCTGGGTTAGATCCTCTGGTTTCCCCCAGACAAGATATAGTCAGGGGCCGCACCCAGGTGAGAAGAACCCCCCCAAAAATACAAAACAAAACCCTAACCCTCACTCCCTCACTAATGTGGCCCCTGGCTGAGAAGGAGAAAGACACTCCCCATATTCCCCTCATACACTAGAGCCTGGGGGGAGGGCAGCCTAGTAGATTTTGTGTGCTCCAGCCCTGATGTTGGATGGCAGTAGGTCTGGAGCACCAGCATGGGCTCCCCAATTTTGGGTCGGGAGCCCCGATCTTTTGGGACCAGATCCAGGCAAGCTGGGGGCCACATCTGGCACCCAGGCCATAGGTTCCTCATCCCTATGCTAAACTGACCCTGATTGTACTTCCATAGACTCTGGTATTCCACTGGAGCAAGAAACATTGAGAGTTGACGGAGAGTTTCTCCCATTAACCTCCCACAATGGGGATGCCACGGTAAATTGAACCAAGGTACGTCAACTCCAGCTACATTATTCCTATAGCTGGAGTTGTGCACTTGAGTTTGACATTGCCTCCTAGCCTCAGAGTTCTTTGTTGTTAAGTATCATCTTAGGGTAGACCACACAGTTTCAAAGGCTAGCTGAAGACAAAGGACGGATGGCTTAAATAGACTTTTCCCCTGGGCAGGAACCCTTTGTTTGGCACCCCATTCATCTCTGTAGAAAAATACCAGGTTCAAAATGGATTCCAGTACCAGGTGGCCTGGTCGCATGTCTTTCTAGAACCAACATCCAACCAGCATATGAATGTTAACACGGTGCTGTGTGTTACAGATCACAATTTTAAATTTACAGTTTTCACTGTTATGTATTGAAAGTAAGAATGACACAACCTTTTTATTGAAGGAAAAAAAAATTAGCCTGCATCTCTTTGCACATGGCCCTGGAGTCCCACATTTAAATTCTAGCCATGTCAAAGATGTCTGTTCCATAAAATAGCAACATTTTGGGTTTTCATAACTCATTTTTGTGGTTGCTGATATATTTAAATGAAAATGAAGCATAATTTCTGCCCCAAGTTATTCAATATTTGAAACTATCATATGTATTTTATGGAACAAAATGACTTGAAATACAATTGAAATGTCTGAGACCTCCTGCTCCTTTTAATTGCAAAAATTGCTTCCTGGTCTGAACTTCAAATGATTTTCTAACCAATGTAAATCTGACTGCTAATGCAAAACACATTTTAATCTTTGAAACTCTCAATCTCTGAGGCAAATGGACTGGAGACAATCATGAGTTAAATTTATAGCAGGAATTGGCTGGAATCATCAGTTTTCTCGAATCAGACATGTGCTTTTAGTCTAACGTGCTTTTGTCTAGACTGCTAATAAGCTCCAAGTCAAAAGAATAGAAATAATTTGTATTTTATGAGGTTTTAATTTTCCCCCCATGAGTTCCCTAATGTCCCACTTAGGAGGAAGAGCACCTCACTTGTCCATTCTTTAAAATTTCCACCCTCATCCTCTTTTAAATCCACCAGTACAGTTTCATAACGGGCTTTGAGGGCCCCGGCAGAATGATGAGAAGAAGCCCTTACCTGTGGTGAGTATTCACTTCCGTGCTGTGCTTCAGGAATCATATATATAGTAGCCCAATGTCTGTGACTCTGTAATGCTGAAACGCTGGCTGTTCCCTCTAGGCGGCACTGTTGCCTCCCACCGTGGAGCTCGTCTGACTTCTGAGCCGCTTAGCCGGGCCGCTGCACGGGAGCAAGTGGCACAAGCGACTGTGTGGGGTCCGTGCTCCCCATGCAGCACAGACCCTGGCCGAGGGGAGGGCGGGGGAATGAGGGGGAGGGGGAGGTGGAGGACAACTGGGAGGCTGCAGGATCAGTGCTGAGATGAAGGGAAATGGTGCAGGGGGGCAGCTGGAGCTCACAGGCAGCCGCTCAGCCAGGCTGCTGTGCAGGAGCAAGCAGTGGAAACAGCCATTTGTGCTCTGTGCTCCCCATGCAGAAGGAGGAGGAGAAGAGAAAGAGAGAATGAGAGGCAGGAGGGGGAGAAGAGAAAGAGAGACGGAGAGAGAGGCAGGAGACGGAGGAGAGCTGAGAGAGAGAGAGAGAGGGGGGGAGGCAGTAGGAGGAGGGGAGAGAGAGAGAGACGAAGCGAGAAACCGGAGGCTCAGGAGAGACGACCGAGATAGAAAGGGAATTGGACGTGGAGGAGAGACCTGAAAATCCCGTTTTATGATGGGCTAATTGGCTAGTAAGTTTAATAAGTGGTCACACAGGGTGTCATGCATTAGGTCATGGAGTCTGGGGTGATGTTATAGGTCATGATCTATCTGGCTAGAAGACATTGTACTCAGAGAATTCCATGTTTAAAGTGTGTGCTGGAGGAGGCAGTCTTGCTGGGAGCCAAATTTCTTATGTAAGAGGGGATGAGAAAACTCATGGAGAGCCGAGAGAGGGTGTGTCTAGACTACAGGGTTTTGTTGACAACAAAACTATACCTGCATCTACACTACCGCCAAATTCTGTCGACAGTAAGTCAACAGAACGTGGCAGTTTTGTCAATGGCGGTAAACCTCATTCTACGAGGAATAACGCCTTTTTTCGACAGAGTTCTGTTGAAAAAAGGCACTATTGCATCCACACTGTGCTCTTTCAAAAGAGCGTCTAGACTCTGTCAAAAAAGCGGCTTGCTTTGTCGACAGAACTGGCTGTAGTCTAGACACTCTTTTTTTCGACAGAGGCTTTGTTGGCAGTATCTGCCAACGAAGCCACTGTCAAAAAAAGCCTGTAGTCTTGACATACCCAGAGAGAGAAATGAGGGGAGTGGGGGCTAGGAAAAGAGGGAAAAAGGCAAAGGAAGGTGGCCCCAGATGCATACAAACAATATTATTGTCTGAGGCAAACAGTGCACGAGAATAGCTAGACCATTTGTCTAGCCCTGTATCCTGTCCTCCCCTGCCAATGCCAGATGCTTCAGAGGAAATGAACAGAATAGAGTAATTATTGTGTGATCATCCAGTCCTAAGCTTTTATCCTGATCAGTCCCAAATCATCCCTGTCATCCTGTCCCAGCTTCTGTCAGTCAAAATTTAGGGACAGTCAGAACTTGGAGTTGCATCCCTCAAAATCTTGGCTAATAGCCATTGACAGAGCTACTCTCCATTACCTATCTAATTCTTTTTAGACCCAGTTATACACTGGGCAAAAATCTTTCCCTATGACTCTGTTACTGCTCCATGCAGTGCTGAGCTGGGACTAGAACCCCGGAGGTTGACTTCAAATCCGACTTGTCCTAACTACTAAACCTCCATCTCCTCCTTTCTTATCTGAGGCACTAGAGATCAGGATTAATAACTGAGCAAAATTTTTCCATAAATTATTGTTAATTTTCTTGGTGAGATAGTCCCTTAGGCTCAATATAGTTTTATAGTAAGAGAAGTACAACAGAGGGAGATGCAGGACCTGAACTGAATTGCATCAATCTGAAAAGACAAGGTAGGCAAACAAGGGTAGGTGGACAACAAACAACCAAGTGAATTGAGGTGATAGGAACATATCTCTGTATTTTTGCTGCTTTAAGCCTTTACTATTTTTCCAACTTTATTTTTAAACTTTTATTGCTACAGATGGGACCACTCTGGTCTGGCAACCTCGGGGTCTGAGCAGTCCCAAACAGCAGAGTTTTCTGAACCGGGGAGGTCCACCCTGGTCTACGCCATAGGCCCATTACCCCCAACCCCGCTGGGACTGCGCTTCCTGCCTGGGGCCAGGGCTAAGCTCGCAAGTAAGCTGACTTGGGCTGGGGATGTGCTCTCGTCACCAACAAGGGCTCCGTTCCCAGCTCCAGCCCAGGCTGTGCTCCTAGGCAGTAGGGCCAGCACCACGCTCCCCACACTGCTGCCAGCCCCCACCAGTCCTGTTGCCTCTGGCCAGGTGGGGCTGTTCTCCCTCTGTGCTGGCCCCACTGCTGCTAGAGCTGTACTCCATGCTGGGTCTGTGCTCCTTGCTGCCAGCCCCATGTTCTCCCCACCACGATGGCCCTGCTACTGACAGGACTGTGCTCCCCTCCACCATCCCAGCCCCAAACCTAGACAGCCAGGGCTCTCTGGTCTAGCAATATCTGGTCTTTCCAAACCACAGCTGTTGCTGGACCAGAGAGTACCGGATTTTTAGAGGTGCAACCTTTACTTTAAAGGTGCAACGTTTACTTTATTTTATTTTTGTCATTGTCTATTTCCTCTTTCGTGTTTTATCTATTTTATTAATATTTTCCTATATTAGTTTTAAATAGACATAATTTTCAAACAGACACGTTTTTATTTCAAGTATTTCATTCACGTTTTTTCTATTTTTTGTGGGAAATTTTTTAAAGGAAAATGTGAGGAGCAGGAGGGTGTTTGGCCTGGCTATCCACACAACTGCTTTGGCAGTTTCCAGTCCTGGTCCAAGGAGGCGCTTGCAGTTGCTGATGCTTTGGTAGGTGTGGGCCCGCCACTTTGTAGTACTCAGGTTGGGTTATTTGTCATGCTGCCTGAGTGATGCAAATGATAGCAGAGAAATGGTGCTCCCTGAATGGCCTCTTCTGCCACTTCACTTCCTGACTAACTCTGAGCAGCTCTTGCTGCTAATGGTTCTCCACATGCAGAGAGCTGTTCAAGAAATTATATTACTAGAATAAACATAAGCTGCATAAGGCAAGCTGATACTAAAGAAAAAGATCTCAGCACAGAAAAAATAATATTTAATATCAAGTTGAATACAGTGTCCCTGTGTATGTTATGCTATAGTCTAGAAACTGGAATTTGGGGGATGGGGATTAAAAGTGAATCACGGTTCCCCTTTTCTCCTCTGCTAGCAGACTGGGTTTACTAGAAAATGTGGATACAATTGATGACGACTATGTAGTAAATAAAACCTGGCCCTGAAAAACTGGGGTTGTCCAGCTTGGTATGTGAGAGTGCAGAAAGATTTTGTGATAAATGTGTTGGGCCCTGTACCCTCATTGTCTGTTCCTCCCACAATTCCCTAATGATATCTAAGATGCCCCGGGGTTGCTGCCCATAGAGCAGCTCGAAGGGGGGAAAAACCTGTTGAGGCTTGGGGGGCCTCACGTACCGCAAAAAGCAGTGCGGGGAGTGCATGGTCCCGCTCCTTAGGGTCTTTCCCCACAAATTTTCTCAGCATACTTTTTAGGGTCCGATTAAACCTCTCCACTAGGCCATCCGTCTGTGGATGGTACACTGAGGTCCTTAGAGTCCTTACCCGTAGTAGGCGACACAATTCTTTCACAAGTGCGGAGGTCACATTTGTCCCCTGATCAGTCAAAATCTCTTGGGGTATTCCCACCCTGGCGAAGAACTTCACCAGCTCCTCTGCCACCATGGGTGCAGTAGTGTCCTCAACGGGATTGCTTCCAGGTACCTTGTGGTGTAGTCAATCACCACCATAATGTACTGATAGCGGTTGCATGTCTTTTCTAGTGGCCCCACAAAGTCCAGTGCGATACGCTGAAAGGGGATGTCCACCATGGGGAGCGGTACCAGAGGGGCCTTGGGCATGTTCCCCGTCCCTGTTTTTTGGCACTCGGGACAGGAGCTGCAGAAATCTTTCACGGCCCGATAAATACCGGGCCAATAAAACCTCCGTAGTAACCGTCACATGGTTTTCTCGTACCCCAGGTGTCCTGCCCAGGTGTTGTTGTGGGCCAGCTTTAGAAGGTGGTGATGGTACTTGCCCGGGACCACCAACTGGGATACTACCTCCCCCTGCCCTCTTCCCACTGTGATACGGTATAGCCGGTCCCCCTGGATCTCAAAGTAGGGGTAGGCTAGCCCTGGCCTCAGTTCACCACTCACGCTGGTGTTGGGTGCAGTGGCCTCCCATGCCGGTCCCAGCAAGGGGTCCTCCCTTTGCTCGTGCACGAAGTCCCCTGCCCAATCTATGGCTCCTACTTCTAACTCCGGGTCTCTGAGGTCGGCTGACCTGGTCAGTCGGGACGGGTCCCGCTTTGCGGGGTGCCGACCTGGTGGGGCATCTGGGTGTAGTTTCCCGGCCAGGGCCTCCTCCTCGGGCCTCCTTCTTGAACCCAGCCACTCACAGATGGCCCGTTCAAACCCCTGCCAATCCCTCCCTAGTAGGACCGGGTACACCAATTGTGGCATGAGAGCTACATAACACCACCCTCCCCACTCGCCTTCTTTAATCTGCACCCACGTCGTGGGGTATGATTCCATGTGCCCGTGCACACACTGGACAAATACGGGGGGGCCTTTGGGACTCTCCTCCTGGACTAGCCCCTCCCTCACCAGTGTCTGGCCACACCCGGAGTCCACGAGGGCAGTGACGGTCCGCCCCTCAACCTCGACCTCCCGCAATATTCTCCCCTGGCTCTGCCCCTTCATTACCTGCCCGTAGGGGCAGTCCTTCTTAAAGTGTCCCTCCTCTCCGCACTGGTAGCAGCTTCCAGATGTCACTTGGGTCGAGGGCACGCTGGGTTCCGGGCTCTCTCACGGAGGTCCTCGTAGCGCTGGTCCCTCCTTTGTGGGGCACGTCCACACTGGTGCCAACCGTCTTCCGGCGCTTCTCCCCGCCCCACAGGGACCTCCCAGAACCATCCCTCCCCCCCGGTGTGGGTGTTTTGCTCCCCTCTTACTCCCCCAGGGATATTGTCGCGCGGGCCACCGCCCTCTCCCCAGGGCTTCCCATTGCTTCACCCACCGGTCATGTTGGACTTGGGTCTGCTCCGCCAGGTCCTTTATGAGCTGTCTTTGTTGCTCCTGCTGTTGGTTTGACAGCTGTTACAGTAGTAGGGTTTGTTGCTGCTGCTGCTGGCGCTGGTTCTCCGCGAGCCACTTAAATACGTCTGCGGCGTCCAGGGTGCTGTCTCCCGTATCCGAGTGATGCAAACCAAAAACAAAACAACTCCTTTCTCCCCTTTATACCTTATATATGTTCCCTCACCTTTTTTTTTTAATTATTTTTTTTAAAACCTTAACTCCTCCTAATTTAACTTCCCTTACACCTATGGGGTATGGGATCATGTACCCACATTCTTCACCATGTGTTGGGGGGCGGGTGCCACCGACCAGTCTGAAACATGAGCGGCCCGCCCCTAACTGTCTTGCCACCCTCACAAAAATGGGATCCGAAAAGCTGTAGTCCCAAACTGATGCTCTCCCCGGGCGCCCGGTACTGTACTCCTTGCGATTGGCCACGGCGGGGTAGGGGGGCCCAGGCCCACCCTCTCTCACAGGCCCCAGCCCAGGGCCCTAAGAACAGGTTCGACTGAACCTGTTCAACTAGTGAGGGTTTTGGCCGCAACCCTCCAGCTTGCTGGGCACTACTCCAGGCCCTGCCCTGGCTTCTTCCTACCCCGTCGCCTTGTCCGTCTCCTCTCTTCCTCTTTCCTTACTACTAAATCCTCCCTCTCTTTCCTTGTCTCCCCCCTCCTTTTTCCCCCCTCCTCCTCAGACTCCTTTACCCTTTTAACCCTCCCGCCCTCTGACGTCACCCGCCGGCCCGCCCTCTGACGTTCGGGTGTCCCTACACCGGACTGACGTCCGGCCTCCGCCTCTAACCCTGCCCCTGCTGCTCAGCTGGCCCGCAGTGGCCGTCCAGGGAGGGCAAAACCTCCGTGTTCCCCAGGCCGCCCCGAGAAGCATGAGCGCGACCGCCGGCTCAGTGCGGGGTGGATTCGCCTCGGAGGGGCAGAAGCTCTCCGCCCCATCGCAGGCCCCAACTGTAATTCAGAAATAAGGTTCCTCTGGCTACTGTTATTCCAGATCTCATCAGGTGACAATTTACCTGCTATGAGGGTACGCCTACACAGCAGCATTATTTTAGAATAACTGACATTATTCTGAAAACACGCAGTGCATGTCTACACTACTAGCCTTTATTTTGAAATAATATGGAGCTGGAGGACTTCTTACTCTGACTCCTGTAACCGTCATTTCATGAGGAGTAAGGGAAATGGAAGGAAGAGTGTTCTTCCTTCCACTTCCTGCAGTGTAGACAGTGCCAAAAGCTGAATTAAGCTATTTTGACTTCAGTTAGGTAATTGTGCAGCTGTAGTTGTGTAGCTTAATTCAACTTTAGCCCTGCTGTGTAGATGTACACTGAGAGAGTCCACAATGGGCATGGAGTAGGTATTGCTTCTGGTGACCTCTCACTGGCGAATAGCCCTTCAAGGGCTCTAGTTAGCTGATGTATGTTTGAACAGCCCCCAGGCTGCATTAATCTTCTCTGAGTCTGGGTGTCAGAACCTGGATGAGGGAGTCCTGATCTGATCCTTTTTAGTGCCTTTTCTTAACGCATTTTTTCTGCCATACCAAAAAAAAAAGGAAATTAGGCTATGCATATTTTGTCTCAAGAACTTGTGCACTGCATTCGTGGATGCAATTGTGAAAATAAAATGTATATATCAATTTTGCTGCAATGCAGTGAAGGTTCAAAGTGCCCTGCTGAATTTAGTGGGAGGCAACTCAGTTGTAGGCTTGGTCCCTAAAAATATTAATATTGCCTTTGCCTTATTACTTGCATTGCAGTCATTTCCCAGATAAGCAGGACTGAGGCTCAGCACCTCATATAGCACAAGATCAGACTAAATGAGAGTGGAAGCATTCCTATGCATTTACTTTGGTTCTAGCAACAAAATTCCAGCTCTGTTAATAGCACAGGTACTTGTTAAAAAAGGAAGTCTTCAAGAATTTTTGTCCATCATGATTCTTGTACTTCATTAAACACCACACCTAAAAGGCTTATATAGCTCCAGAATAATACCTTCGATTGCCATGTTCAGTCTTGCTTTTATTTTTCATGGAGCTGTCTCATATGTAATTTTAATGGCTATTATTAGCTATAGCAGGAACAATGTACAGTATTTGTGGCAAGATTTGTATTTGCTTGAAGGGACAATCTTTTATTCCTTCACCAATTGACAAGTAATTATAACAGGACACAAGGATTCTGGGTTAACAGAATCTTCACTTACCGTGGGTTTTTTATTGATGCAACCTCTTGTCGTTTGAAGGCTCAGTTATCAGAATGTTTTCTAGTCTGTTTTAGAGTGATCCTTGGGTATTCTACCAGAAATGTTGTTTTGATACATGTTCCAATTGAATTGGTGTGTAAAGGGAAAAAATGCTGCCCAGACTTTGTAGATACACACTACACAGAGAACAAATTAGCTTGGTTTGGGAGGCACAGTTGAGTTTATGTGAAGAGGGGGAAGGTGTCTTTAAGCCTCTTTGCAGATCCTAAAAACAGTAGTAGGACACTGGAACAGCTTAGGGCTGCTTCATCTATGGCTGGTTGCCCACCCACAGGGCACTTCTGGTATCTGGGAATTATCTTTGACACACATACTCCTTTTCTGTCCTGGGAGCAAGGTTGGAAGTGTCATGGACTCTCTGCAAACAGGGTTTTCCCTGTGTGCAGAAGGTGTCCACAGACTTTTTAAAGAGGAAGAAAAGGAACCAAAGCAAGCCCAGTATGAGAGATTTCTGCTCCCTCCATGTTTTCATTCTCCTTGTCTGAGTTAATCTTGTGTCATTGCAGCATTATTCACAATTTACAAATGAAGTGCTCGTCCATCGACTGAGTCCCTTTCTCTGAATTTGCTCATGTTTCCTAAAGGAAAAAAGTAAGCTGTCTTTTTAATGACATTCAGCTGCAACAAAGTTTTTCCATTTACTGATTCAGTATGAGAAAATAAAGACAGCCTAGTCCAAATAAATAAGAACTGGGATGAATCTTTGCTTACCTTCAGAAAGTAAACAGCATGAGCCTTATTTCATTTACAAATTGGTTCAGAGAAGTTTTTTTTTTCTTCTTACTAGCTCCCAAATGGCTCCTTTTCTTTCTCTGCCCCTTACTCTATCCTTGCAACAGCCACATTGCTTTACTCTCTCTTGGTGACCTTCCAAGAGGTTTAATCAACAGAGCTATGAGCCTCTGCAGGCCCCTGGGCAAGGTGGGGAGAGGGCTGCCTCTGTGCCCCCAGAAAGGGTGGAGACAAGGAAGAAGCGGTGGGGATGAGGGCAGCTGGCCCTCAGTGCTGCCAAGAGCATGGCACACCCCTCATTCCCCAGCCCTTAGTGCTGCCTGGAGTGTAGTGTGGCACTCTGGCAGCCATGTAAAGGGCCTGGGGATCTGCCTGCCACTGCTACTACTGAATCACCAGGACCTGGGGCAACTGCCCCCTTTGCCTCCCCATTGGAGGACCTGGATTTAATCTCTCTCTTCCTTCCATGTTATTTTCTAGCAGCACTTGATGGCTCCTCCTCTTTCTCACACTTAGTAGGTAGTACAGGGCCTCCTGAAATGTTAAATGGAAGGAAAAAATGAGAACTATGGAGATTGACGAGTCTGGGATCATCCAACCCTAGCTATTAGGCCGGCAAACCTGAGCAGGATCCTGGTGATTTCCTTATAAGAGCAGATGGAAACTGCAGAGAAGGGGTGGGAGCTCAGGAAACTGTAGAGAAATTGCAAAGTGTGACACAGGCTCCTTCTGTGAGACCAGGGAAATAATCCTTGTTAGGAAGCCTGGGATTACACTGCTAAAGCAATTTAAGAATTTTGGGCCCAAGGCATTAAAGGTGTCAACAAGACCTGTTAGCAGTTGAACAATTAAACAGTTTTAAACAAGCTTTAGGATTTGCAGACATGGAGTGTTGAGACAGACTGTTAATGGACAGGAGAGAGGTGGTGGGAAATGTGGACCCAGGGAAGGTGAGAAGGAGAGACAATCTATAGTTTGGGACTTAACCAGAACTCATGGAGGTGACAGTATCATGTGGGTCCCTCCGTCCGGCTGAGTCTGGTCAGGACATTTCTTAGGATCTGGATGAAGAGTGAGAGTGGCAGACATGGTGCTGAATCTTGCTACTTCCCCTTCTTTCTCTCAGCCAGCACTGCAGTAGCCAGCTTTGCCTCTCCAAAATTTGTTTGAACCCAAAAGGAGTGATGGCTGGAATAACCCATCCCCCTCATTATTTTAGTCCTCAGTAAAACCTCATTTTCAACCCACCAATTTTGGTTCACTGATATTTGGCCCCTCCATTCTCATTTTACTAGGCAAGATGTTCGCCCAGTCCTTGAGTTATATCAGCAAGCCTTTTTGTTTGGATTAATTCAAACTTTGTTTCCCTTGTGCATCTTTTCCCGTTGACATGTATCATTATGTGTGATTGAAGCATTTCATAAACTTCAGTCCATTTTCCCACAGCTGAGTCTACAATTACAGTAAATCAGCAAGTCCAAGTATTATAACAGATGCTAGGGAATATTTGATTGCCTGCAGTAAGTAAAGGAAATGTGACCCAACCCCAGGAAGCAGGAGTGAGGGCTCCTATTCAAGGATGGTGGGGCCAAAGTGCTTAGGACTAAATAAATTGCAGAAGATGAGTGTGTTTGTCACCTTTGGATGGCATTCTGGAGCTTTCGAGGTGTTCAAGAGGGGAAATTGATGCAGGGCAACACAGGGTCACCCCAGGCTATGAGGTGGCACTCCAGAGGTGGCTGCCCCTTCTGACGTTGGGGAGAAGCATTACCAAGTGATATTAGTTTACCACAAGAGATTTTGTCTCTTCCCTCCCATAAAAAGGTCAGTAGTTACCTGTCACATCATTGTGGAACATCAGTGAACAAATTGATATTGTCAAATGCTTCCTCCACACCAATGCAGAGGGTATGTATGTAAGCCTTTATTGCATTGCAGCTTGAATGCTGGGAAAATAGAATAAAAAAATCCCTCTTAAGGAGAAATTGTTATCCCTGTGTTGCTTGTACTTTGATAGGTGAACATTTCTAAGCATGAGCAAAGGGTTTCCAGCTGTTTAGCTTGGGTTAGCCTTAAAGGACATAGAAAGCTGGCACATTATAACTACTACAGTCATGTTTTGGATCCTAAGGCTATCTCTCCTTATTGTGTAGGTTTAACTGCTTTCACTTGATAAATAACTCTCTTTTATTCTCTTTCTTAGTTAATAAATCTTTAATTGGTTTATTATAGGATTGGCTGCAAGCACTGTCTTTGGTGAGAGATCTAGTGTGCACTTGACCTGGGGTAAGTGACAGGTCCTTTGAGACTGGGAGCAACCTGAAAATTGTTGTGATGGTTGATGTAAGGGACCATCTATGACAAAGGCAGGCCTGCCTGGTTGGCAAGATAAACTGGCATGCTCAAGAGGATTATCTATGACTCCATGCTAATGCTTTTCTAGTACTTGAGGAGTTCACCCTTCACACTTGGTTGGTGAAGTCTAATGACCACACAACCAGCATGGCGTTTGTGGCCTGCTTCTTGACAGTCTGCCTCAGGGTTGGCATGGATGTTCATGAGTCATCATCAAGCTTGACAACCCTGTTACAAGGAGTCTCATAGTCTGGCTAAATTTTGTACCTACATACATTTTAGGTTTTTTTTTCTGTTGCTAATTCCTTGCTATTGGTGCTCAGTGTTGACCACCTGAGAGCGAAGTCATGGATATTAAGAAAATACCAGTGGCTCATGCCAACAATATTGTGCTCATCCCAAAATCATTTTTACATGCACACAATTATAGAGTTAAAGGCCAGAAGGGAGCACTGGACTAGAGTGCCGAACTAGAGAAGTTCAACCCCATCAAAAAATCCCACTCATACATTTATCAATCTCAACCTGAAAATTAATTAAATTGCTTACTCCCTCAGCTCCTAGAACCTCACTCTAAGTTCACATATTTACGAAAACAACAGTTTCAGCAACTTCATGAAACTGCCCTCAGGTTGTGACTCCCTCACCTATCTGTAGTGCTTTGTAGCTTCTCGTGTCCCATGACCTCCCTCGCCAATGTATGGAAAAGTCAGGAGATGGACCCACATGCACGTGGTGCAGGATTCTTGATAAAGTGGTCCCTGTACAGTCACGCAAGTTTGATAAACCTGACTGTCATTTCATTTTCTTCCCCCTGTATAGCACAAGCACCAGAAGAAGAAAAGCCACTTTAATTTGCTACATTTTTTAGTTTTATTGTAATTGCAAATAACTTTATGAAATGAGACTGCATAGCAGAAGGGCTGTCACAAACAGGCTACTGCAAGATGCCACTTTTAGCATCATTATGACAGCCAAAGAACACCGCCCATTGACTGGCTATTACAGCCCACTGAGGGCATGTCTACACTAGGAAATTATTTTGAAATAAATAATAACTCCTGAAATAACTATTTTGAAATAATCTTATTCCTCCCAGGAAAGCAGGAGTACAGATTTCGAAATAATCAGCCCGTTATTTCAAAATAATAGGCTTGGTAGTGTGGTCACTCTGCTTATTTCAAAATAAGGGAGGTTATTTCAAAATAACTCCCTAGTGTAGACCAGGGCTCAGTAACAGAGCCAAGAATACAACCTAAGTTCCCTGTATTATAGTACAATACCTTAACTGATGGATTAACCTTAACTGAATGCCTGGTATTGTGGATCTGATATGATTTGCCCATTTGTATTTCCAGGAGAGGGAATTCTGGCACAGCTCAGGGCTTACACCTGCTTTTTTTGTGCACAAACTTGTTGGCAAAGATTTAAATGGAAACACTTCAGAAATTCCACAAAGCTGCAGCTTTACATCAGAGAGGTTCCTCAAAGATTAACCACTGTCTGCTGTGTACAGGAATGCTGATTTATCTACAGTGATAATTGATGTTACTAATGATGACCCTGAGGCACTGCAAGATCCTGAAGTGCCTTCTGAATTATCAAAGAAAGATTAAATTATGTTAGTTTCACTGTTAAGTGTATTGTTAGTGATCTGGGTGTATGCCATGCTCTTCCTATAATGAGATGTAGTGTCATAAGATAAGACTGTATAGAACACATTACCTGCATACAGCCAAGTGCTTCAAGAAACCAACCATTCTGCTGTGTGTACTATTTTATATAGGATGAACCTCTCTAGTCTAGCACCCTCAGGACCTGACCAGTGCTGAACCAGAGAATTTGCCAAACCACAGGAGGTCAATATTGTCTTCCACTGCTTGCTGGGCTCTTAGAAGACATTTAGGGGTGAATTAGAGCTAAAGAACAGCACAGAACGCTGAGCGCCAGAACTGGTGGCTGTAAACAAACTTTATGGGACTGTAGGAAACTTTACCACACCCATGATAAGAGGGGATCTGGCTAACTAAAATCATGCCAGATCACGGATGTTGCTGGACTAGAGAGTGCCAGACTAGAGAGGTTTAACATGTACTTTATTAATTTTATTGTATTCTCATTATTTGAAAGTTGGTATTCCATTGGTAAAATATAAATCTCAGTTAACCAGAGTATTCAATTAATCGGCACCCCTTTCCCTTAATATGCCGGATCACAGAGCTTTTACTGAATTAATGGCTGCCTATTTAAAAATACGAATTGTAATAAGTAATTGCTAATTTGGGTGAGTTCTAGGTTTCATATAAACCTTTTGCACAACCCAGCCTCAAAAATAAAAGCTACATTTGGCTGTAAGAAAATGTATTTCCCATTGTTTAGAATTCTCTGCTGCTTTAATTGAACAAAATATACTTTTTCATTCCTGTCTCTAAGCTGTCTTGTGTTGCTGCATCTGTCTTCAGTACTCCAACCAAAAGTTATTTTCTAAGCTTAAATATACCTATTTTTTTTTCTGTGAGATGAAATGAGGCTTGGGAAATACATTATGCTGTGTAAAACAATAAATACTGTAATCTAACATTTGCTTAATCAACTTTAAGAGCAGACACATACTGAAACTTTGCATCTGATATTAAGATCCCTGTACTGACTTGCGTTAAATGGAAATATTTTTGTTTTGAAGAAATCAGTGGTAGAAGACTCAGTGTACGTCTAGACTACATGCTTCTTTCGAAAGAGATTGTCGAGACAGGCACAAAATTTTTTTTGAAAAAGTGATCCGCTTTTTCAAAAGAGAGCACCCAGGCAATCTGGATGCTCTCTTTTAAAAAAGCCCTGTTTGCATTCAAGAATGCCTTTTTTCGAAAGAGCTCTTTTGAAAAAAGGCGTTCTTCCTCGTAAAATGAGGTTTACCACTGTCGAAAAAACCCACTGCGTTCTTTCGATTTAATTTTGAAAGAACATGTTGGCAGTCTAGACACAGGTGAAGTTTTTTTAAAAAAAGGCCACTTTTTTTGACACCCCCCCCCCGCAGTCTAGACATAGCCTCAGGGTGTACCCTATAGCACCGTAAATAGAAGCAGTGTATGAATATTTCCAAGGAGTTTCTCTATGGCAAATATTCAAGGAACATGTTGTCTTTTCAGGTATGAAAATGAGTTTGTTGAAAGATGCACTATTTTAACTGTGAAGGAGTTTAAGTTAAAATGAGCAAGTGGGCTTGAAACTAAACAGAGTTCATTAGATAACGTGTTCTAATAAGAGTCATGCTGCAATACAATTTTGTTTGAATGACACTGTTAAATGAAACTCTGCTTCAAAGAAGCAAGCAATCAAACAAATGAATAGGAAAATAAAAACCCTATATCCTATTGATTTTTTTTTTAAGCCACTAAATTGAGCTAGAACATTATCAGATTTTGTAGTGTTTTGTATATTTTCATTTTCCTACAAAAGCTAAACAGACTTTTCTGTTATTCTCACCAAAGGAAGGATTTATTGTTAATACAAATAATCATTCTTGGAGCTCATCAGATTCTGGTATAACTATAAAGCAGAAAGCTAGATCTTTTGCTTATGCCTAAATAAATTACTTATGTTGTGCTGACATCTTGTTATTTTAGGTTTTGATTGAAAAGAGTAGCAGAATCAATTGCTTTGTGAACCATATTATTGTTACCAATCTTTCCTCAGATTTTTCTTCTCCGACTTTCCTCTGAATTTGAAATGCATATTAGGAAATTGGATTGCCTCTTGTTTCAATGCTAAATATTGCTGCAGGCATTCTGGATTCAAAAGCAACTTGTAATCAGTGTTCTTCTTTAATGTACCAGATACATAATTGTACTGTTGGAGCAGAATTGAATAGTGTTTGTGGGGAGTCCAGCTTTGTATTTGACTGGCCTTCACTCACTTTCTACACCTGAGGAGGCAGCCAGCATTGCAAAGTAACCATATGGTAACACAGGAATGAGGTGAACAGGCAGAACTGTGAAGGAAATATTTATTTCAAAATACAGTTTGTTTATAGATAATGCTATTCCACTTGCATGAGCATTGTACTTGAATATGAACTAACTAGAAGATTTACCTGGCATTTCTCGGGTCCTTAACTCAAATAAGTGTTGTTTTTCTTCATTTAAATCATTGTTCTAGGGTGGGGCTGGGGATGAGGGATTAAATATACAGGTTGTCCTAAACAACCCCAACCCTCTCTCCCTGCAGTAGCTTGGGGCCAGGTGAGAAGCACCTTTCATTGCTGCTGCAGAGGGCACAGCTTTTGGAGGGCTGCATGTCCCCCAGCTGGGGGACGGACAGACAGACACCCAGAGACAAACCCTGTGAAATTTATAGTAGATAGCTGTCCCTTTTCCCATCCTTTCTCCCCTGCTGGCCCAATGGGATTATAGCTATCCCGGTCCCCATCTCTGGCCCCTTGACACTCTCTCTGTGGACAGTCTGCAGTATAACTATCCCTCCTACCAGACCCTTCCCTTTCCATTTTATGAGAAACAATCAAATTCCAGGCACATCCCATTGTCCTGGCACAACCAAATCTGACCTTGCTTTAAGTTAGGAGAAGAGGAAGCTGCATACCAAATTTGGTGGTCCTAGGTCTTACCGTTTAGTAGGAGTTCTTGAACAAACAAACTGGATACACAGACATACATTTCTAAAATGTATAGTAAGATATATTGGAAAATGAAATGCTTCATTAAGAAGTCATTAAGGTTGAAAGTATCAATGGAATCTGCCCAACAGCTGGATAATTTTGTAATGTCCATATAGCAATTCTTTTATCTCAAAAGTAGTAGAAAAAGATGCAACCATATTGCCCATACTGTCTAGCATTTGCCTTACAATAGGCCCTAGAGGCCACAATCTCATAACCATGTCCCTAATATCCACTAAATGAATGAATGTTCCCCTCATTTTTATGTCTTAATACACTTAATGTTCCAGGAAGAGCTTTTCAAATGGTTAAGCTGAAACATTAAACATTATCTCACCCAGAAATACCCTGCTTGTCATGCTTTAGCATGCAAAGGCAGCACAGAACATTTTAATATGTAATATCTTAAATACAACTACCAGCAGTAACAAGCATATTTGTTCAATACCATCTGGCAGGTAAACAGCACAAGTTCCAGAACAACAAGCTCCTGACAAAAATAGGTAATGCTACTTGAATTCATTGCACATTACTGAATGGCAGAGCTAAAAATTAAAGACAATTTATTCAAAAACACTTCTTCATTTTTAACATGAATCAGCGAGATAGAGGAAAATGGGAAGCCTCCCACCTAGTGGATGTATTTTGAGGGAGTGCCTGAACTACAGGTGCGATTTATGTAAATATAAAATGGGGAAGTCAATGCAGAAGGAAGTGAAGTGAGATATGTCGTGTGTTAATAAAGCACATGCAAAGGCTCACAGTTGAGACAGAAGGCAAAATCGTCTGCTTAAGAGAATGTAGGGAAGCAAACAGCAGTGGATCTGTGACTAGGAGGGGACATGGAAGTGGGCAATGCCAGCTATGCACCTTGGCTATGTCTTCCCTCTGACTCTATGGATGCCCTGAAAAGATTTGGCTAGCAGCAGATCCTGTGGTCTTTCCTTTTCACCCATTGCCAGCACTACCCTGACTACATGCTCAGTTGTAGCGATCAGAGCTCCATTTCACACCATTTCCTTTGCTGAAGTCCCTCCACAATCTTGGAGGAGGGATCAGGACTTTTCCTTCAGATATAATTTGAGCGAGTGTGGGGGGCAGGGTTATTTTTTTCATAAACACATTATCTTTTTTTCTAAGTATGAGGATTTTTCCCACAGCACCAAAGGCATCTCCTATCATGTGACTCAAGATAAACTTTATGTCAATCAGTAAGTCAGAAATGTCAGATGCCTACTATTAACTTACAATTAATGGGTGCATCTAGACTGGCAAGATTTTGCTCGAAAGCGGTCGCTTTTGTGCAAAAACTTGCCAGCTGTCTACACTGGCCGCTTGAATTTGCTCAAGAACACTGACAATCTAATGTAAGATTGTCAGTGTTCTTGCTCAAATACTATGATGCTCCCGCTCAGGGATAAGCCCTATTGCGCAAGAATACTTGCGCAAAAGGGCCAGTGTAGTCAGGGAAGAACTGTTTTGCGCAAAAAAGCCCCGATGGTGAAAATGGCGATCGGGGCTTTCTTGCGCAAAATCGCGTCTAGACTGACCACGGATGCTTTTGCGCAAAAGTACTTTTTGCGCAAAGGTACCTGTGCCAATCTAGACACTCTTTTGTGGAAATGAAAAACTTTTCCGTTAAAAGCATTTCCGCAAAATCATGCCAGTCTAGGTGCAGCCAATGAGTTTACAGTGGAATATGTGAAGGAAATTATTGGGTATCCACAGTACCTTGAAACCTTATTTCAAGCACATTATTTTCAGGTCACTGGTCAGATTCTTAGAAAAGACAAAAATAGAGCTAAATAAATTATTTAGGTGATGTTAAAGAGAAATACATTTCATTGCTCCTGGCATAAGTATGATATAAAGATGGCATTTAGGTAAACTCTGATAAGAAGAATTATGTATATGAAGACGCTAAGTACTAAGCCCTGTAGGAATCTCCATGATGGTATTCCTTTCCATTGCGAATGGAAAACAAGCTAGAAATTTGACTCGGAGGTCCAGAACTTGTGTTTTTGTTGTACATGCAAGTCTGGTGGGTGCTGCTGTGTTTAATTAGAGATGATTAAACCTCAAGAGATTTCAGGGAATTATTTGGATACATACTCCCCCAAAAAATCAACAGCTTATATGAACGATTTGAACTTCTGCAAAAGTAGGTTGGAATCCTGCAAAACAGGAACTCCAGTGAGATTGCTGATACATTCTGATTCAATTTCTATTTTATATCTATAATAATTATGGATGAAGAAGTTATCTAATTACTTTGGGCATTTATTTTCAAATAGATTACACAGAAATACAGTTTTAATCGTTTGACTAGCTCTCTAGACAGATAAATAATATTATTGAAATATTTTGACAATTTCTTTCCATCCATTGTCAATTAATTAACATTCACAGATAGGTGTAAGAGTCTATATATACATATATGCATATATGGTTGTTTGACCAACTGTGTCCTTGATAATTTCTTGCCACTCTGGTATACAGGCATCAGAGTTACTGTCATGTCTGCAATTCAGTTCACTTTAAAAACTGAAAGTTACAGAAGGTTTAGGCAAATGAAAAATACTTCTTAAAACTCAGTGAAAATTATTAGAGCCCTGTGTGGATACAAAATTAGTAAATGCATCCTCATCTTCATCTGCAAAAATGCTCCAGATGTGGATACCTGCAGATATAAAGTGAGCATCATCAGATTTGCAGGGCTCTAAAAATGATTTGAAACTTAACAGAAGGTTGAGTTCAGGTCTGGAATGAAAGCTAGAGTAGCTGATAGTTTACCTGCTCTGGTTCACCCATCCTTAGCTTTCGTGCTATCATTACTAGAAAAGAGGTCTAAAAAGCATGAAGAGTGTCAGACATCAGAGCTGGACAGCAATGCTTGGCCATTACTGTAACTGCCTGGTTTGGGTTTTGGGTTTAAAACACTTCAGTTCTCAACTTTAAACAATTACTGAAGATGCTATTTTTAAAACTTGGCAGGAAATAAAACCAGAACATCCTTCTACTGCGATAGATAAATGAAGTCCCACGGTGTGTGTGCATTCAGAGGATAAAGGAGAGGAAACAGAGTTTCTACCTGAGGAGATTTGATTTCCTGTTTAGGGCAGTTGCTCAGGACTTGGGGCAGAGAACTGAACTCAGTTATTCCATCACAGACTTTGTGTGTCAACTTGTGCAAATCACTATGTCTGGAAGTTCTCAACTGGGAGGCAAAATCCCCTGAAGGTACCACTAATTTCCTAGGGGGAGCATGAAAAGCTAAGCCAAACCTGAGTGAGTGGCATTGAGACGTGGTAGAGTGCAGCCAATACTTCAGTTAGAGTGAAGCAGTGACTTCCAATCATTTGAGAAAAATCAACATTTTCTGGCATACAGTCTGCTGTTGACTGAGGAGCCACTGGTTTGGTACCTTCTTACAGCTAATGGGATGTCCACCAGCTCCAATTCACTTATTAAGTGACTGCCCCTGTCGTTAAAAGTAGTTTCATGTCGGCAAGTAACTGTTTTCACTTGAACCATGCATGGATCAAATCACAGAATCATAGAATTATAGGGTTAGAAGAGCCCTCAGGAGGTCACCATCTCCCTACATAACCTATTCCAGTGCTTTATCACCCTCCTAGTGAAATAGTTTTTTCCTAATTTCCAACCTAGACCTCCCCCACTGTAACTTGAGATCATTGCTCCTTGTTCTGCCATCTGTCACCACTGAGAATAGTCTCTCTTAATCGTCTTTGGAACCTCCCTTCAGGTGGATAAAGGCTGCTATCAAATCCCCCCTCACTCTTCTTTTCTTCAGACTAAATAAGCCCAACTCCCTTAGCCTCTCCTCGTAGGTCATGTGCTCCAGATCCCTAATAATTTTGGTTGTCCTCTGCTGGACCCTCTCCAATGCATCCACATCCTTTCTGTTGTGAGGGGCCCAGAACTGGACACAATACTCCAGATGTGGTCTCACCAGTGCCAAATAAAGGGGAATAATCACTTCTCTAGATCTGCTGGAAATTCCTCTCCTAATGCACCCTAATATGCCATTAGCCTTCTTGGCTACAAGGGCACACTGTTGTTACCCCAAAAATATTCTCACTGGAGACCACCCAGGGTTACACTAGTATGGGTTTATTTCCACTAGGTAAAACTAAAGAGGAGAAAGCAGCCACCAAAGGTTTAAACTAAAGAAGACAGAACTCCCTCTCTCTCTCTCTCACACACACACACAGACAAGCAAGCAAGCACACACCCCTCCATTCATTCACACCCATTCATTCCTGCCCTCAGGCACTCACACACTTACACAGACATATGGGTTGCAGAAGGAGCCAAGGCGTGTGGATCCTGGAAGGTCTGTCTGCTCATCATAGCTGGGGAAGCTGGTCAGGAGGAGAGACACTGGAGGGGAGCTTCTCAGGAGCAGGGGAAGGAAAAAGAGAGAGTCTCACACATGCTCCTTCTCTTTATATAGTGTCTGAATGGCTCCTATGACTCATTCACCTCGTCATGAGGGAGCATGCCCAGACTTCCCTTTATCCAGCAGAGAGCATGCCCAGACTGTGATGATGCTCTGAAATGTGTTCCATTGTTCCAAGCCTTCTTCAAACACACTCACGCTCTTTCTCCATTCACTCAGGGGAGAATGCAGTTTAGGGAAAGTTACAAGCAAGGTGGCTGAGAGTTACCAAGATTACAAAGTTGCAGCTTACAGTAAGTTTCTGAGAGTTACACAGATTACAAAGTTTGACAAAGATCACAATAAATTGCAGTTTAAAACCTTAGACCTTACAGTTTGGTGTAGCTTTAGAAAATCCATGTATATAAATCAAGTAAGCTCAGGCGGAGGCTTTTTTATGCAACAACTGTTGACTTATATCTAGCTTCTCATCCACTATACTCTTCAGGTCCTTTTCTGACAAACTGCTGCTTAGCCAGTTGGACCCCTTGTAACAGTGCTTGGGATTTTTCTGTCTCAAGTGCAAGACTCCTTGTCTTTTGGAACCTCATGAGATTTCTTTTGGCCCAATCCTCCAATGTGTCTAGGTCACTTTGGACCCTATCCCTGCCCTCCAATGTTTCTACCTCTCCCTCTAGCTTAATGTCATTCACAAACTTGCTTAGCGTGCAATCCAGCTAAGAGAGATGTTGAACAAAACTGACCCTAGAACCAATTCTTGGGGTACCCCACTTGAAACCGATCACCATCCAGACATTGGGCTGTTGAGCCCAACAATCTAGCCAGCTTTCTATCCTTACAGTCCATTTATCCAATCCATACTTCCTTAACTTGCTAGCAAGAATACCGTGGGAGACCATATCAAAAGCTTTGCTAAAGTCAAGGTATATCACATCCACCGACTTCCCCATGTTCACAGAGCCAGTTACCTCATCATAAAAGGCAATCAGGTTGGTCAGGCATGACTTGCCTTTGGTGAATCCATGTCGACTTTTCCTGATCACTTTCCTCTCTTCCTTTCTTCTCCAAGTGCTTCAAAATGCATTCCTTGAGGATCCCCTCTATGATTTTTCTGGGGACTGTTAGACTGATGGGTCTGTAGTTCCCTGGATTGTCCTTCTTCCTTTTTTTTTTTAAATGGGCACTGCATTGTTTTAAAGATGGGCACAACAACACAACAGTGTCACCCCCCCATGTAATCTTGCTGGATTCTCCTTTCTTCTCTTAGGTTTGTGTAATCCACATACCTTCTGGGTATAGTGTACTGTCCCATCTAGGGGCACTGAGAATACTTACAATGAGAATGAGTCAGCTCTACACCTTCAACTAAGAGCCAGCTAGGTTTTAGCTTATGCAGTAGAAGCTCATGCACTAAGTGCCAGGGTCCCAGGTTCAGTTCTATCTGCCAGTATTACTTTTGCCTTTGATAATGTACTATACTCTCTCCAAATTTACTATCTGGAAATACTCATCACAGTCACTGAAAATCCCAAAGCTTCCTCTAAATCAAAATGGGGTCATATGGAAGGAAGTCTTGAGTTGGGACCATCCTCACCCTTGTTTTCTCTCTCAATCCCACACTGCTCTTCACTAGGAAAAATCTTTAAAAATGACATCTTCCTGGAGAGATAGGATGGATGAAGTAATATATTTTATTGCGACAACTTCTGTTGGTAAGAGAGATGAAATTTTGAGCTTACACAGAGTTCTTCTTGGCTACGTCTACACTATAGGCTTTTTGCACAAGAACAGCCGTTCTTGCACAAAAACTTGTGGAGCATCTACACTGCACGCGCATTCTTGCACAAGTAAATTTACAGTAAAGTGTTGGAACAGAGGGCTTCTTGTGCAAGGGTTATTCCTCTCCCCACGAGGAATAAGCCCTCTTGCGCTACAGCTCTAGTGCAAGAAGGCAGTGTGGATGGGCAACAGGGGTTTCTTGCGCAAGAAACCCCTATGGCTAAAATGGCCATCAGAGCTTTCTTGTGTAAGAGAGCATCCACACTGCCATGGACGCTCTTGTGCAAAAGCACATGGCAGTGTGGACACGCTCTTGCGCAAGAATTTTTGCACAGAAACTCTTGCGCAAAACAGTTCTTGCACAAGAAGCCTGCAGTGTAGACGTAGCCCTTGAGTTTTGGAAAACATACTCAGAGTGTCTACAGCTAAATACAAAATGAAAAAGATTGCTTAGTGTAAGTAGTTAAAGCATATTTCAAGGCACGATTCAAGATCAAGAGCTCTGTGTAAGCTCAAATCTTGTCTCTTACCAGCAGAAGTTGGACCAATAAAAAGACCTTTTCTTCACCTTCTCTCTCTAATATCCTGTGACCAAAATTACTATAACAACTATGTTTCTCTGTTCTTTCTTCTAGCAGCCTCACTCCCACCACAGCAAGATAACTTGCAAGATGGCTTCACAACCAGTTCTAGTGTGTGTCATGGCAGATGGCACAGGCATGAATACTTGATTTCATTCAAGGTTTGAATGAGCAAAGGTTTGTTTACACAAATGTCTGAGGAAAATGAGTGAAGGTAATTAAGTTTATAATTCAGTAACGATTCCTAGATCAGTTTTCTTTTTAAATATCTGGGTTTTGTCTCAATCGATTGACAAATAAAATAACCGTGTAGCATATTATATGTTCTTTTAGAAAACAAAGCATGTGTATCAGATTAAACCTTAGAAAGTCCATTTTGTACACAAATCTCAGGCATGACTTCTTGAAAACGACATATCATTGAGAAGAATAATAGCACAAGTGTCATTTATTCATTTAGCTTTTTTGTACTATGTAATTACTCATTAAAATCATTTTCTCTATCTCAAGAATTCCTTTGGATAGATTTAGTTTTAATAAGTTATTTATAAATGACTATATCAGAGGTGTCTCGCACCTTCTTTCTGCCTGCTGCAATGTTTTTGTTTAATAACTGTCTTTTAGAACTGAAGAAAAGTATCTTATTAAGAAGGTTGTAACTTTCCCCCCCCAAGTATAGAAGAGGATAAGAATTAACTCAGATGAGAACCTTTTAGCCAAACTTTCATTCATGTTCATTCCAAGTAATTTTATTAAGCCTCTCGTCCATTTGTTTCTTTATAGCCCATGCCATCTTCTGTGTATTTTAACTGGTTTTTATATTTTATAAAATTCCTTGGTGCAAAATGGCCCCCTTCATACAAACACCCTTCCAGCCAAATTATGGTGGCCTTATTCATAGGGTATGTCAGATTAGGCAGGTCAACGTTGCAAATGAAGCAGGGATTTAAATATCCCGCACTTAATCTGCATAAAAAATGGCGGCCGTTTTTGCCAACTCAGCACTTTGTCGGCAAAAAGCGGCAGTCTAAAGGGGGATCTGTCGAGAAAGAAAGCCTTTTTTGACAGATCCCTTATGCCTCCTGCAAGGAGGTTTACAGGATCTGTTGAAAAAGGCTTTCTTTCTCAACAGATCCCCATCTAGATTGCTGCTTTTTGCCGACAAAGTGCTGAGTCGGCAAAAATGGTGGCCATTTTTTATGCAAATTAAGCACGGGATATTTAAATCCCCGCTTCATTTGCAATGTCGATCTGCCTAATCTGCATCCCTCTGCCGACAGAGGGATGCAGTCTAGACATACCCATAGTGAACTACAAGTGGCCACATTGACTTCAATAGAACTTCTTGTGCAACAAGAGTAACATTTTTCTAAGGGCATGAGTGACTTAGGAGCTGGTGGCAGTTTTTAGTCTAATGTCTTTAGTCTTTAAAGATGTAGATAGGTGCTTAGTGGCATTTTCAAAAATATCAGGAGGCCTAAGTTCCATGGCCATTCTTAAAAACTTCATGGCGACTTAAGCATTTATGAGTCTAAGTTGCTTTTGACAATGGGACTGGGTTATCTAAATCACTTGGGCCTTGCAACACTAAGCACCAATGCCAAAATGCCTAGGTGAATACCTCGTGAAAAATGGGATTGAGGCTCCTAAGTCACTTAGGTGCTTTTGAAAATGAAGCAGACAAGCAAACAATCCGCACTTAATCATTCCTTTTCTGTATGATTATGCCTACAAGCATGGTATCACACTGTGAAATTTTGCCTTTGGCATTGCTGTAATCCATTTCTGGTTCATTTATTTTTACATTAGTAGCATTTATTTTTAATTCAGACTAAACATGCAAAGGTACTAAACTACCCACTGTAAACACCTGCTGCCAGCTTTTAATTTTTTGGTGAGTACTGGGGTTCTGCAGAGAACTAAGGAAATATCCTGTCTATGCTATCTGTTCCCTGGCTTTTAAATGATTTATTTATTATTGCTATAAGGTCATAGGCATGCCTGGTGGTTTGCAGATGCATTTGTAAAGACAGGTTCTTGGCTCAGGGAGCTTAACTTCATAGCCAGTGATCTGACTGCTCCTCTCACCTCCGTCAGCTTCTGTTTGTTTCATTCTGCAGCTGAGACATTTCTGTGCTTTCTGTGCTTTTAGGAATTTCACAGTGAAATCATTACCCTATCCTCGCTTCTGGGTAAATGTATCAATTTCTCTTAAATAATCCTGCCCTCCAACTTTCTGTGAAAACAAAAGATTCTTGCTATACATGTTAAATCCCCTTGTCCAAATCTAACTTCATATTATTTTCATTTGGATCCTTAGTCACACATTACACTCAGCTAATTGACCTCTGTGGGTGAAACGGGGGAGATTAGGAACATGGTAAAGGTGCACATGACTTTTATGACATTTGTATTTTTTTCCTGAGCTTTTTGCATCTGTGTAGGAGCAAGTGTTGAGACCACTGCTGTTGTGTGGTGTTTCATCTGTAACCTTTTCGCCCCCACATAATGTTATCAACACAGTTTAGCAGACTCAGAAGGACTCATATGGACCTTCCACAGGGGCTGAATTTCACCTTTCTACATACCTAAAATATCCACTGAAGTAAATTGGCATTTTGGGTGCAGAAAGACTGCGTACTCAGCCTATGTTGTGTGAGATGACCAATAAGAGGATACTGCTACCTGTGAGTGCAAATGACCAATTTTAATTGGCTAATGTTGCAACTAGAATTAAAATAGATTCCTGTGACACAAATCAGCAGGTTGGAGAGATCATATTTTGTCCAGAGGCTCTGCATGGCTGGGTAAGGTGCGTGCAAACTTCCTGGTATTTCTATCAATGCACTTCATCTACAGTTTTGAAAATATTGCAAAAATCACTTATCTTTGTGATATTTTAAAACTTGTTGCTGCCATTTCATGATGCTTGCAGGTATGCTCAGTTAGGCGTCCACCTTATATATACTATACAGATTATATAATATGACCCTTATGTGAAAAGTCTGTTTGATTTTATTAATTGAGAACAAAAGTACATTTGTATTCTTTAGATAATAGCTTCTTTAAGGCTTGTACTTGCATTTGAAAGATTTTTTTTTGGTTTTTAGCATCTAATTAGTTTATTAGCAGTTTTAATAAGTTTTTATTTTGCTAGTGCTGTTCTGGTGTAGTATGAAGCAAATTATAGTCTCAGTGCTCAAGTAATTATTATTCATCCTCTAACAATGTTTTCTAATGACATTTTAATATTACAGTTAGGGCTGTATTTTGGTAATTGAAAGATGTGCATATGCTTGAGTTAGATCTCAAGTTACAATAACATTTTCTAACATTAAGAAATGTTTTAAATTGTAAAATTAGACAGGCTTTTGGAACTTGTTTAATGCTTTCAGTTCTGTAATATGTGTAGATCACATTAGAATTGTATGGTTATTAGGATACAAGAAGTTACCCATTTTCCAGTTAAAAACTTTTTTTTCCCAGAGTGTTTGCAGAGCTTGGAAATGCAGCTCTTCCATAGGTAGAACAGAAACAACTCATACCGTTAAAAAAAGAGAATGAAACAGTGTGAAATTTATGCATATATTTTGACAATTTTTCTATGGCATATTGCCCAGAATCTGTAGATATTGCAAATAAAGCAGGCTAGGATAATTTTACTAGTAAGTCTTAATTTATCCATTGTCTGAATTTACTCCTTTCTAGAGCCTGTCTACAGGGCAAATACAGTGTGCCAAGCCAGGGGGTGACTGCAGCACACCAACTTGCCATGCGATAACTCATTCTGCGGATACTGTTACTGCACAGTCAAGTCCTAGACTACACCTTACAGACTGCTTGTGCTGTAAAAGTGTGTATATGGGACCTTACTGCACAGCAAAGTGGTGCACTGAAGAGTCACACCTTGGTTTGCTACACAATAACTCACAGTATAAAACACCCTCAATTAAAAAGAAATGAATAACTCCTTCCTTAAGTTCAACTCCTCCTGCTCACACAGAGGACATAATAGTACTTTGGTGTATTTCATACTATAGCAGGTCCCTATTTTTTCTTTACAGCATACAATTTCTCAACTCATTCCATTGTTAGCTTCTAACCTTTCAGTATGTTTGAAGCACAAAGCCAAGCCAACTTGAACTCGGGTATTATCAGTGATCCTCATTTTCTCTCTGACAACTGTCTACTAAAAGTTTGTTTCAATGACTCTGTGGTGTTCCTATAAATCCATGGTGTCCAACCAGTTCTGAATCAGTAGCCACTATAGCAGCTACTGCTATAGTGAACTAGCCACACTCAACCAGCCAAATAGCCATGTTGTTCAAGCTACCTAGCCACACTCAGCTGGCCAAATAGCCACATGTGGCTAGGGCAAGGAGTCTGCAAATTATCACCTACATAAGTTTGAACCTGATCAGCAAGTTGTTGGTAGGGCATTCATTATAGATTACTGCTTAGGATTCCTGAATCTGAATTGGTGTTAGAATATTCCAGGGATTCTCTGCCTCAGGATCATGATTGCCAGAGGGTTGTGAAAACATGTGAGGTGTTCATTAAAAAGGAGACCATGTTTCAGCAAGATTCTGACTATATGGGAGGAAATTCCTGCAGGTGGAGTCCCAGTATGGGAGTTCTACCACTGAGCACAGTGGGGATAGGATCAGGCCTATAAATCTTTCGCACATTTTTCATGCCAAAAAAATCTCATCATTTTTGCTTCTGCAGCCAGTTTGCTTCTGCGGCCAGTTTCCCACAGCAATAAACAGAAGTGCTGTAAAATGCTCAGGGAGAAGTGTGAGAGCAATTATTTACAGAACATATTCTTTAGACTTCCATTCAATCATTCTGCCATTCCCTGATCTTCCTCCTCATAATAGAAAACTCTGGTGGGTAAATTCAAAACAAGGTCAACTGGCCCAGTCAATAGTGAGCTCTGCTTCAACTTGACCTCATCCGGTGAGCATTTATTGTGTGTCAAGGAAGTAAAGACCATCTTGGTTATTACTTGCAAAACGTCTCCAGAAAAACGGTTTTAACTGAAAACCACAATTTAAACATTTATTTCTTTGTGCAACTTGGTATTGGACAGGTAATAAAGTACATGGTCTTTCTTTTCCTCGGGCAATTTAAATACTGACATTTATCCTGGTTTGTTGTTAAAATGTTGTTAAAATGTTTTATGAACACAATTACTGGCCCTATGAACAATTCTGGACCAGCAGATAGAATAGTAATATCATGTGTACAAAACTTGACATGTAATGTGGTAGGTATTGAGTTTCTATATTTATACCCTAAGACATTCAGAAGAATCATGGTATCTTCATATCTGTGTAGAACCTTATCCAGGTGAAAGACTTCTATTGACTGCAGTGGAAACTGAATTGGTCCCTCTGTTATCTCTGAGAATTGGTACCATAATAAATGAGTTTGCGTCACTTCAGCTTGGTAAATCTCAGTTTAAATGCTTGCTTTCTAGTCATAAGAAATAATGTGCACAGCACATTGTGCCAGATCTTCTTGTATGGACCACACTGTACAGCCATTTTGCATCATGCATCCACTACGCTAAAATGATTCCAATGAAGACTGAGCTCCTCTGATTTAGCACCAAGCAAGTGTTTCTTATCCTACATACTCTCCCACCTGTTGCTATGAAGTGAAAAAGAGGGTATAAATGATAGAAACAAAATGGGAGTGGTTGGAATGTCCTTATGCCCCACTAATCTTTGCTTTTGTTTCCACTCCCCTCATAGTAGTTGCAGTGCAAAGTTAAAACAGCCTTTACCATTTCCAACCACTCCCTCTTAAGTCACAATCTCTTTTCCCTGCCTTGCAGCAGCTCTAACCACACAGGGGAATGGCTAGCCATGCACAGAGGCACAAGGAAGCAGAAAAATGAACTTTAAGCCACCTCTGCTCGCTGACCTGGACACTGCATTTTCAGTGCAACAGAAGATATGGTTCATCATCATTAATATATCTTTGCTGGGATCATTTTCACTAGTACTGTCTACTCCACATTAGCATAAAACTCTTGGAATATATTAATAATGTAAAGATACACTATATGACTCCCAGATGAGTGTAGTTCCCACTGGGCTATAAGGTGCCAAGATGTGGGCCTCTCAAGTTCTCCTGCTGAGGTGCTTCTGTTTCCATGGTGCACACAAGAGAGGGTGACTCTGTTGGCTGGGTTTCCCATAACAGGTGAGTGGCCTTCGTTCAAAGCCCGTTGATGCGGGCGGCGGAGGAGCGACAAAGGGGACAACTGCCTCAGGGCCCAGCAGTTCTAAAGGGCTCAGAGCTCCTGGCTGCCACTCCAGGCCCTTTATATTGCTGCGGGAGCCCTGTGCCATGTGCTCTGGGTGGCACTGCAGGGCTGTCCGGGGGAGGATACAATGTGCTACAACGCTGGGCACTAGCTGCCTCAGCCCTGCCCCTTTCATCCAAGGTTTCATCCCTTCCAGGAGTGTGGAACCCCCCCCCCCAATCTTACCCAGAGGCTCAGAAAGTCTTTTGGCCTCCCTGGTACTGAAGTACTTTATTTAAAATGAAACTGTTTCAACAGGGGTGGTAGAGAGGGGATGTGCCCCAGCATGCCCCAGAGGCCAAAGACTAGAGCATTCCCCTGGGAGGTGGAGAACCTGCGTGGGTTCAGAAGAGGATTCTGACCTCGAGGAGGGGATGCAGGCTCTGGGAGGAGGTTGTGATTTGGGGCAAGAATGCAGGAGGGGGAGCAGAGGATTGGGGGGAGGGAGAGAGTGGGGTTCCAGGTGTAGGCTCTAGCGCGGAGGTGCTTACCTTAGGTGACTCCTGGCTAGCAGCTTAGTGGGACCTTCAAGCAGGATCCCTGCCTCCCATGCCCCCATGCGCCTGTCAAAGCAGCTGGCCGCAGGGGCCATGTGCGTCTCTGCATGCTCTGATTTCTGGACACTGGAAGCTGTGAGATCGTGCTGAAGGCTGAGGCAGTGCACAAAGCACCCTCCCCACCCCAGAGGCTCGCAATACTCAAAGAAACACATGGCCTTTGCTGGTTGGTTCCAGAAATTTTCTGGGCCTGATTTAGCCCCCTGGGCTGTATTTTGCCTATCCTGCTCTGAAGGCAAAATAGATGCCAGTTTGTGACTTGTGCTGGAGTTTAGGTGTACATTAAGAGCTGATCTACAGATGCTGTCAGGACTGAGGCAGCTGTGAGCATATTCTCTAGCAATAATTCAGGCACCTATGGAGTTTGTGGAAACATAGGTGCCTTGGGATTCTGGAATCTCTTTGGTTAAGCAGCAGCTGAGCAGGGGTTTTGGAACATCTACATTTTGGACTGAGACGTGCCTAAAGTGGCAGCTTGGTGCCTAAGTCCCCTTTGTGAATCGTATCCACTTTGTGCATTGCCGATACCAGACAGCACAAAGACTTTATATTTCCAGGGTTTCTACAGGCAATGTCTGCTTCTGACAGACAGCTTTCCTCCCACCTAGTCACATGCACACAGCCAAGAATGAAACATTAGCATTATGTCTCTCTTATCACACAGTGGAGTGCAGTGCTGTAGTTGCAATGCTGAATGAGGAGAACAAAGTAACAGTATTTTGTCTCTGCTTCCTCTACAATTGCCAGCCTGTTGACAGAGAATGTTTTGAAAACATGTTGCTTTGAGACAAGTTTATGTTAGGAACTGCAACTAACACTACCATTGTGGAAATATGCCATTTGGCTATCCCTAGGGGTTTTTCTTTATAATAATACTAAAAGACTTACCTGGCATTGCTCAGGTCCCTCTGGGCAGGGAGCTGAGGGTGTGGGGGGTACGGGAGTCAGGCCAGGACCTTGGGGATCTGGGGGCTCAGGTAGGAGGCTGGAGGTTTGGGAGTGCAAGAGTCAGGGTTGGGAGGGGAGGAGGGACTCAGGGCAGAGGTTGTAGGTACAGGAGTCAGGGCAGAGGGTTGCAAGGTGTGTGTGTGCGGGGGGGGGCTCAGAAAAAGGGAGGAGGGACCTCAGGGCAGGGGATGGCTGCTCAGTGGGGCTTGGGTCGTGCAGCCGTCCCATCGGCTTTTTCCCAGGAGAGGCCGAAGTGGTGGGGGTCATGCTGCCAGCCAGTGGCTGCTGCCCAGGGCTGGGATGCTTGCTGCCCTCCTGTGGTTATTCTGGAGTATAACTCTCCCCTCTGCTTGCTGCCCCCAGTGGTCATTCATGAGTATAACTGTCCCTGCTATCACAACCCTCCCTTTCCATTTGATGAGAAACAATCACATTCCATACACATCCCATTGTCCTGGCACAACCAAACCCTGACCTTACTTTAGCTTACTATAAGAGGAAGTTGCATATCAAATTTGGTGGTTGTCTTACCATTTAGGAGGAGTTCTTGAACAAACAGACTTACAGATGGATGGATGGGCACACAGATAGAGACACAAACTCTCTCAAATATGTAGTAGATTAGGAATGAATTCTGTCATATTTAATGATTTTCATTACTACCTTTATTTTGTGAGTAATGCCATAGAATGTAAAGTTCAATAAGGGTGACTATGTTAACCCCTTACTGCTTTCCATCCAAAAATCTTAATGATTAATTTTTGCAATTACTTTGGGACATATTTTGGCAATGAAGACAGAAATTCTGAGCCAATTTGAACACTTTTGTTTACTGTTTCAGTGAACCAGATGGCAAATGACATAGAATACACATTCCTATATGTGTTATCTTTATTCCTGGACAAAATACACAAGGAGATGGAGAAAATTATAAAAGTACATGCAATAACTTTGTCTAAAATACATTATAGGGATGTTGCAATTATATGAAAAACAAAGTTTGTAGTCCCAAGAACCATGTTTAAATTAAGGAAGATAAGGTTAAATTTAAAAGAAAACGTGTTAAGATATGGAAAATCACAATTAAAGCACCCAAACAGCTTTAACTCAGCACAGAGTGACCTTATGCAATAATTACATAATTATGATAAAGGCACATTAGTGTTTGTTAGATTAAACTGATTTTTACAAACTGATTAGATTTTCCTCTTTCATGATGTCAGCACTATGGCACAAGAGATATATAATTACAAGGGGTATTATTTTTTAATTTAGATTTAGCTGTAAATATTTATTTACCACATTATCTGAGAGAGACCATCAGATTTTTATGCACATTCTTAATGCTGTGCTAAAATGATTACACAATTATATAATTGGGGTAGCCAAATTCTCTGACTCCTCATTTCATTCAGAATTGTAGTGGTAGATGTTCAGCAGGATTCATGGATTGAGAGATACTGACAAGGGGTGAGAAGAACACTCTCTGCTATTGCCCCCCATTACTGGCCTTCCTGCAAGCACAGAGAAGGATGGGTTGACCTGGAGATGTTTAAGCAACCTCATAACAGGAGCTGTCAGGTCAAAAACCAATATGCAGAAGTGGGGTTACTCCAGTGACACAGACACATGCGACTATGGTGAAATAGACCATAGAATCACAGACGCATAGAACTTCAGAACATTCTCTATCAACAGGCTGATACTTCTGGAGGAAGCAGGTTTTCATAGCGTGCGTCTAGACTGCAGGGTTTTTTCGGAAAAAACTTCACTTATGTCCACGCTGCTATTGCGTTCTTTCGAAAGAAAATTGAAAGAACAGAGGGGTTTTCCTGACATTGGTAAACCTCATTCTGCGAGGAAGAATGCCTTTTCTGAAAGAGCTCTTTTGGAAGAAGATGAGTGTGGATGCAGAAGAGGGAGTTTTTCCAAAGAAGAGGCCTTCAGGAAAAAGCACAGGTGGCCACTCTGTCCATAGCAATCACAGCTTAAATTCAGTGTGGATGCTATCTTTCGAAAAAGCAGATTTCTTTTTCGATGCACTTTAGCAGTGTGGATGCTCTCTTTCAAAAGAAGTTTTTTCGGAAGATCTCTTCCAAAAAAGCTTCTTCCAAAAGAAGCCTGCAGTCTAGACATAACCACAGAGACAAGGTACTGTTGCTTTTTTTCTCCTCCTTCAGCATTGCAACTATAACACTCCACTTCAGTGCATGATAAAAACATTCTGCTAATGTTTCAATAAGTCATCTAGTCCAGTGCGCTGCACTGAGGCAGAACTAAATGTAATCTTCAAAACAATCCCTAACACAAGTCTAACATGTTCTTATAAACCTTCAAAGATGGAGAGTCTGCAGTCTTCCTAAGTAATTTGTTGCAGTGCTTAATCACCTTCAGAATTAGAAGTTTTTCCCAATGTGAAACCTAAATCTTCCTTGCTGTAATTTAAACCTATTATATTCCTGTCCTCAGTGGTCTAAGAGAACAATTTATCATACTCCCTGTGGGACCTCACTTAATGTGCCCTTCCAGCTTGATTGTGAACTACTGATCGCTACTCTGAGTAGTTTTCCAGACAGTTATGCACCCACCTGATGGTAAGTTTGTCCAGTCTATATTTCTCTAGTTTTTTATTATAAGGTTGTGTGAGAAAGTAACAACAGCCTTACAAAAACCAAATTATACCACGTGTATTGCTCCCCCTCTCAATCTGCAAGGCTTGTCAAAGGAGGGTATTAGCTTGATATGACATGAAGTGCATGTAGACTTCCATGTAGACTGTAATTTATTACCTTAATAACTTCTGTGTGCTTAAAAACTGATTATTTGATGATTTGCTCCATTTTCTTTCCAGATACCAAAGTTAAATCAAAGTTAAGCTGACTGGTCTACTATTCACTGAGGCTACATTTACATTGCAAGTATTGTTGGCAGAGAGCATGCTAATGAAGCGCTCATAAGCATTTGTCATGCTGTCATTTCAATATCGCTGCCGATGCTTTTTGTGCAATAGGTTTTTGCACAAAAGCAGTGTAGATGGGTCCATTTTGCACAAAAACCCCTTTTGAGCAAGATCCCTTATGCCTCAAAAAAGGAGGTATACAGGATCTTGCGCAAAAGGATTTTTTTGCACAAAATGAACCCATCTACACTGCTTGTTTTTGTGCAAAAACCTCTTGCGCAAAAAGCATCGGCAGAGATAATTGAAATGACAGCACGACAAATGCTAATGAGTGCTTCTTTAGCATACTCTCTGCCAACAATACTTGCAGTGTAGACGTAGCCTGAGTTATCCTCATTTCCCCTTTTTAAACATGAGTACTATATTTGCCCTTTTCTGGATCTTTGGGATTGCTCCCCCATCCACCAAATGTTCTAAGTGATAATTGCTAATAGCTCAGACGTCTCTTTAGCCAAGTATTTAAATATTCTAGGATCTGTTTCATCAGGCCCTGCCAACTTAAAGACATCTAACTTATCTAACTAATTCTTGACTTGCTCTTTCCTATTTTATCCTCATTTCCTATCCAATTTACACTGATGCTCAACAAAGTCATCCAATCACGGTTTCCTTTTTGTTTCAGTTTTCACCAAGAAAAGTTATTTACCACTTTGGCCACTGCTGCACTTTCTGTTAATTTCCTTCTCTCCTCATTGAGTAAATGGGTCTATTCTGTCCTTGGTCTTCCTCTTACTTCTCATGTATTTGTAAAATGGATTGTTGTTAGCCTTTATACCCCTAAATAGTTTAATCTCATTTTCTGTCTTGGTCTTTTAAAATTTGTTCCTATATGCTTGTAGTGTTCTTTTATATATATATATTAACCTTTTGTAATTTGACCTAGTTTCCACTTTTTTGTATGACTCTTCTGAATTTCAGGTCACTGAAGATCTGCTAGGTAAGGTAGGGTGGCCTCCTAATATACTTTCTGTCTTTTTCTCTGAATTGGTATAGTTTGATCTTGTGCCCTTAATAATGTCTCTCTAAAAAAACTGCCATTTAGCATGCATTCTTTTCCCCCCCATAGACTTGCTTCCCGTGGGATCTTATTTACCAGTTAGTTCTCTTTGTTTGCAAAAGCCTACCATCCTGAAGTCCATTGCCTTTATTCTGCTGATTTTCTTTCTACCATTCCTTAGAATCATGATCATTTTCATCCAGGCTGCCTTTCATCACCAGATTTTCAACTAGTTCCTCCCTGTTTGTCAGACGTAAATCTAGAATAGCTTCTCCCCATTCACTTTCTCCATTGTTTGTCGGCAACCAATTCCAAGCAATTGTGAGATAAAATGTGCTATGCTATATTATTTCCCCAGCAGATGTCTGGGTAGTTGAAGTCCCCAGTCATCACAAAGTCCTGTTTTTTAGATGATTTTATTAGTTGTTTTTCTAAACCCTCATCTACTTCTTATTTAGGTGGTCTAAAATAGGCATGTGGCATGACATTTTTCTTATTTACCCCTTTTATCTAAACCCAGAAACATTAATCAGGCCTGGCTTCCATTTCTAGCTCAATCTCAGTGCAAGTGTATATATCTTTGATATTTAAGGCAGCATCTCCTTCCTCTTCCCTCCATCTCCGCTTGTTCTTCCTGAACAAGCTGAATCATTCTGTACTAACATTCTAGCCATGTGAATTATCCCAACATCTTTCCAATTTTCTCAAAATTGTGATTATTCACTAGTAGTTTGAGTGTGTGTGAAAGACAGGAAATTTAAATATATTCTGCTTCCCTTGAAATTTAGCATATAGCTGCCTCTGAGAGAATGTAATGATCCCAAAGATGTTTACACTAGGGTCTGTTAATATTAGCCCAAAATTAAGAACATAATTAGATGGACCCCATAGAGGGTCCATCTTGTCTAGTATTGTCTATTTTGACAGTGACCAGTGCCAGAAACTTCAGAAGAAATGAACAGAACAGTACTGGCTTTTGACAATCAAAGGTTTAAGTATACCTGGAGCATAGCCAAGACATTCCCGACCATCTTGGTTAATACTTGCTGATGGACTTATCTTCCATTAAGTTATTGTATAAGATGCTTAAGGATTTACTCTAAATGAACAATATAGTTTGTATTTGTTACTTATTACAGGAAATATCTCAAGATTCTTAAAATACGTTTCCTATGTATTTGTCTTTTCAGCAAATAGTTCAGAATTAGAGCTAGACATGAGACACAAAGTTTGAATCAGAAATTGGACAGAAAATTCCCTAAAGTTGGTGTATTTTAATCTGAGATTTGATTTAAGTTTATCCTTGTTAAAAAGTAGAGAAATACTAAGGCTACGTCTAGACTGCAGGCTTCTTTCGGAAGAAGCTTTTCCTGAAGAGATCTTCTGGAAAAACTTCTTCTGAAAGAGAGTGTCCACACTGATTGGATGCTATCTTGCGTATAAGGCCAGGTGTATTTCCAGTTCTCCCAGGGCTTTAGGTCACCAGTTGCTTCCAAGTGCTGTTGCCGAAGCCTAGCTGAGACAGGCACTTAAAGGGATCCCCCAGACAGCTGTTTCTCTGCATCTGCTGAGTGCTTGCCTACCTCTTCAAGGGACAGCAAAGCTCTTGCAGTGCGTGCGTTGGTTGCTCAGCTTTTTTGGATGCTACAGCTTTGTTCTTTGGGCCATGGAGCCAGAGTTGCCCCTGGGCATGTGATGGCCCCACATGGCCATGCTGCAGTTTCTGCAGCAGTTTGTGCAGGCTGCCTTCCTGGCCCTGCATGAGCTCAACTCTGAGCTCATTATTGAAACCCTCTCCCTGTGCACAGGAGAAAGACCCTTGCAACTGCACACCACAGTCAAGAGGCGTTTTTGGAGGAATAACTTTAATTCAAAAAGCTAATTTAAAAATGAATGCTCTCATTTAATTCATTTAGTTAATTTCTGAATGCATATGCTGCATTGTGCAAATTCAGCGTTAACAAGTTATTAGCATGGATGAAATGGTGATGAAAACTGGCTTCACAAATGAAATTCAAATCTTCAGAGGAAAATTTTGTGTGTGATAGAAATGTTTCATTTTGTTTTCAACAAAATTAAACAAAACAAATCATTTTGAATCCAAGAAAGTTTTTCAGGTTATTTTTTGTTTCTTGGAAGAAGGGAGGCTATTTTCCCCTTTTTATAAAAGAGAAACAGGAGAAAAATCCAAACTGAAACACCTAAAGATTTGTTTTTATCAAATTGAAATAACTTTTTGTTTATTTCCATGAAAAACTAGTGATGTCTGTGAATTCTTTGGAAAAATAAATATTTTTACTTTTAATTTTTTTCATGGAACATTCTATTTCTAAACTATTTCCACTAGCGATATCAGTCATCTGGCAAGGAAATAGAATCCTAGACCAAAGTGCTGCAGAGTGCTTTCTCAGTTTCAGTGTCTGCTCTCAGCAGCAAGTGGTCAAGAAGATCAAGCTGCAATGCCTCCATATTCCAGGAGCCCCATGTTAACTTATATTAATAGATTCTAAGGCCAGAAAGGATGAGTGTGATCATATATTCTGATCTCCTGTACAACACAGGCCATAAAATGTATATAAAATAATTCTGAGCACAGACATTTTAGGAAAACATGAAGTTTTGATTTAAAAATTGTCAGTAATGGATAATCTACCATGTATAACTGGAATTAGATAAATTCATGGAGGATAGGTCCATACTGTCTATTAGCCAAATTCATCAGGGATGCAAACCTATACTCCATGGGTGCATCTACATATCATCCTTAGCTCAAAATAAGCTACGCAATTTGCTCTACGCAAGTCGTGTAGTTTATTTTGATGCTATTTCAAAATAGATTATTTCATAATTTGGCTCTGCCCACACGGCACCAAGTTTTGGAATAACTCGCTATTCCAAAATTCCCCTACGCCTCGTGGAACGAGGGTTACCAGGATGTCAGAATAAGCCTCCTGTTATTTCAAAATATATTTTGAAATAACAGGCTGCTTCAATAAATGCTGAATAGGTATTTTGGGATACTTCTGATATCCCAAAGTAGTTCTGCAGTGTAGCTATACCCCAGGTGTCCCTGCACCTCCAATGGCCAGAAGCTGGGACTGGACAAGAAGGGTTAAAAAAATTATTTTATTCATTCCCTTTGAAGCATCTGGCACTGATCATTGTCAGAAAACAGGATACGGAACTAGATGACCATTGTTCTGATCTTGTATGGACACTTTTATGATCTCATGACCCTGGGTAAATGGTTCTAATGGTTAATTATTTTCACCATTAAAAATGATTCCTTGTTTTCAACATAAAGGGTTTGATCTCAAGGTCTTACTTAATAAATTTAGTGGGACAACTCATTGTGAATAAGGATATGTATGGGCTCTGACCTCAGGGATGTTGGAGCACTGACAGAAAACTTCAGGAAGCTTTCATGGCATGCCCTGGCCACACTGATGCATGCCATCTCATAAGCATCACAGAGTCTTCAGTTAAACAATCTTCTTTAGTGGCAACCGTTTGAATGAAAGACACATTATTATTTACTTACCCTTGCAGAGAGTCTATGTTAGCTCTTATTCTAGTATCTAAGAATAAAGAAATCAATTTTATTTTCCATTTTCCTAATAGCTTTGAATGTAGTCTTTGGCACAGTATCAGACACATTTCCAAAGAAGACATCTCTGCTTCACAAAGAGAATATTTTCTCTTTTTTTTATACCGCAAAATAGATACCCTCTGGAAAGGAAAATCCAGCTCATGTGGCGCCTCTAGAACAAAATACAAACAATGGCAGATAAAATGTAAAACAGGAGAACTAAGGTTTTTGGCTACCAACCCAAAAATGAGTAACAAGAAATTCTTTAAGCGCATGAAAGACAAGAAGCCTGTGAGAGAATTGATGGATGTGCTGGACTTTTAGGAAATTAAAGCAAGCAACGCAGAAGGATAAAGACATTGGAGAAAAGCTAATTACTTTTCATAAGTCTTCAGTACAGAGGATGTTGGAGAGATGTTTTCTCTTTGCAAGTAATAAAATTGATGAGATGAGGACAGCAATTAAACTGGGACCAGCTGGAGCCTGACAGCCACGATTGGCAGAGCTCAGCCAGGAGGTTGGTGGTCCCCCCACAGGGAAGCCCAGCATCACAGGGGCTGGAAGTGACCTCCCTACTCTGGGAAACTCCCTTGTTCGGAACTGGTCCTGAGGGTGCTGGACCAGGGAGTTCCAACCTGTAATGGCTATCTCTGAGATGATTACTAAAGCTGATAATATTAAGGAATTACTTTTGCAACTCAAAGCCTTAATTAGCTGATTTATTTATCCCAAGTGAACAAAGAGTTTGCAGATTTTGAAGAGTTTGCAGATTTTAATGTGTTAGAAAGATAGTTACTGTGTAGAAAGGCAGGCTGCTGTATCACCTGGAAGTGCTAGAGAAGAGAGAATTACAGCTCAAAAAGGGCAATTTGGAAAACAGGAAAGAAAGATCATCGGAATTAAGGGGGTATCTGATAGTCTTAGAAAGGAAAGCTGACTCTATGTATACCCTTGCCATAAGTGCTAGTGTAAAGATGAAAATATTGTACATAAAATTCTATTCTTCCCATTGAGTGTTGATAGATATTAGACGTTATTATGAAGTGTCACTATTATGTATAAAAATTGAGTATGAAGAAGCCAAATCAAAATTCACACTCCAACATCAAAAGCTTGTTTTTTTCACAGTCTTTCTGCCCTAACTTTCACCTTGCAGAATCAGTAGTACACTGCAGATCCTCAAGAAAGAAAAACTATCCTTGGATCATGTAGAATAGAGATCTTGCATTTTAACATGCAAGATGATTCTCCAAAAGAAAGAAGCAGATGAAAGCCAGTGAAAAAAATAATGGAAGATAAGGAAACTCATGAGAAATATAAAAAAAGCCATAAATGTTAAGAAAAATTGAGCTAATAAGGAGAATTATTGGGAGTTGTCAAAAAAGAACAGGAGCCATAAGAACTGGTCAACATGAAATGTCAAAATATGCCATTTCATCAAAATGTATTTGTTTCTATGATATTTTTGAAAGACACTCAATAGCCTGGTAATTATCAAAAATTGTATTTAGGTGAAATCAGAATGTTTTGTTCCAATTTTTATTTTACATCATGTCCAAACCAAACCATCAGTCCAAACCAAAGAATCAAAATGTTCTATTCGGAAAAGGTCAAGTTTTGAGATTATCAAAATGGCCCATTCTGTTTTTTTTCTCAAGATGAAATTTTGTTCAGATCAACACATTTTCACAAAACATTTCTGTTGACAGAACAGCATTTTCTGCTGGAAAACTATTTAGTCTTCATTTAAATTTGTAGCTAAAACTATAACAATTTATTCTGCAATGATTTCAGTTGAAATTGAAGGGCCCATTCAGCATGAGCAAAGTATTATGCAATGTGAGAATGAATTAGGAATATAAGGTCCAAATTCAGAACACATAAAGGTATTCAAGTCCTCTTTTGTTCAGATCATTTATGCACATATTTAAAGTTCTCACAAAACCGGGTGACTGGGCAACAAAATGGCAGATGAAATTTAATGATGATAAATGCAATGGAAAGCATGTTGGAAAACATAATCTCAGCTACACATATAAAATAATGGGATCTAAATTAGCTGTTATCACTCAAGAGGGAGATCTTAGAATCATTGTGGTTAGTTCTCTGAAAACATCCATTCAATATTCAGCAGCAGTGAAAAATGTGAACAGAATGTTGGGAATCATTAAGAAAGGGGTAGATAATAAGACAAAAAATATCATATTGACTCTATATAAGCCCACGGTAAACCCATGCCTTGAATGTTAATTGCAGATCTGTTGCTCAGTCTCAAAAAAAGATGTATTGGAATTGGAAAAGGAACAGAAAAGGGCAACAAAAATGATCATGGGTATGAAACAGCTTCCAAGTGAGGAGAGATTAATAAGACTGGGACTTTTCAGCTTCAGAAAGAGACTACTAAGGGGGGATATGATATCTATAAAATAGTGAGTGGTAGGAGAAAGTAGATAAGGCAGTGTTATTTACTCCTCATAACACAAGTATTAGGGCTTAGCTGCAGTCAGACCCTCTTGCACTCTGCACAGTGGCAGGAGCCATGGGGAAGCGGAGTGCAGTAGAGGATGGAGGGATGACCAATGATACAAAGATATATTATTACTAACCTTCTTGTTCAAAGTATAGGAAGTTCCCCAAGCATCCACAGGTTTCTCTACCTTTGAGTTTATTTGCAGGAGGAAGCCCACAGTATCCTTGACTTCCTCAGGGAGAACTGGGAGGAAGAAGCAGCCCCAATCATCAGGTTGGCCTGCTATCTATTGCAACTTCACTGATGGCTCCAAATGCTGGGGACCTTTGCACAAGAGAACCTACAACAGGACAATGTACACAAGAGGGACAGTACAACAGAAGGGCCAAGCTATGTAACTACATGTTTGGAGACAAAATCTTACTATTAAGACTATTGGCTATTAGTCTGTACTTCCATGCACTGAAGAGTGGTCCCTTTGGCTCAAATTGTTAAGCTGCATTGCCCTGAGAGGAGAAGCAGTCTATGGATTTGACCACAGGGTAATAACACCCCCTAAGGTATACTTGCCCTGCAACAGTACAGTTTTTATTATATCTCCATACGGACCAGTCTATCACCTCATCAGTGACTGGCAGGCATGACCTTCATTTTGCAGAAGCCACTGAAGCACTAATTTAGTGGAAAAAGTCTTTGATATTGGTTAGCACTTGACCACTAATGGAAAAAAAAAGGTCAAGTGCTAACAATTATCAAAGACTTTTTCCACTAAATGATGAGGTGATAGATTCTTGTCTACAGGGAGATTTTGTCTGACAAGAGGACTTTGGAATGCAAATTCATTTTAAGGACAATTTCTCATATAATTGAACTGACCGATTTCAAGCTGATCTAAATGATATTCTAATGAAATGTAATCAACAAGGCACAGTTATTCCTGTCCAGAATCAAATCATTATTATGAGGTGGGAGTATTATTTTGTCAAGGAATAGAATCAGAAATTATTCCTGCATAATTATCAGCAGTTCACTCTCATCACAGTATAATACTAGAAGTTCCTTGATCCCATCAAATTATATGCTATGGGTCAAATTCAGAATTTTTTAGTTCAGGGAAGATGTCATCTAGTTCCCTCCCTGTGACCTGGAAAACCATTAATCCCTCTTTGTTCAAATCAACCCTCTAAGATTCACGTTGCCTGTCATACCCGATAAGAGGTAAATCTATGAATTACTATGCTATTTTCAATTACTTTTGATCAAAATGATCTAACCATTGTGAACTAATTGCTGTAACCCTTGTTTTTTCTCCTACTATCTGCTCTTTATCTTTGTTAATCTCACTCACATCATGCCTAAAATCAGGAAATCTATGTTCATGCAGAAAAAAATAAATAAAAACAACAGTCAGTTCAAAGGAAATTTTTAATTGAATACAAATATCGGGATTTGCCCTTATATGATTATAGGTAATTTCAGAGTTCTTGTAGATCTTACTCCTTTTTTGAGGCATAAGGATCTTGTGCAAAAGGTTTTTTTTTTTCACAAAACAGACCCGTCCACACTCCTTGTTTTTGTGCAAAAAACTCTTGCGCAAAAAGCATCGGCAGAGACTATGCAAATTGCAGCATGACAACTGCTAATGAACGCTTCATTAGCATACTCTCTGCTGGCCAAACCCTGTAGTGTAGACATAGCCACTGTGTTTCTCTCATATTTATAGGGTGAGAGAAAAATGTAGCAAAGATTATCAATCCTTCTCATCCCTCTAAGGATGCCCAATTGTAACTTTGATAATTGCCACAGAATAATTTTTCTATCAGTGCATAGAATCCTAGAACTGGAATGGATTTCTAGAGGTCATCAAGTCCAGTCCCCTGTCCTCACAGTAGGACCAAGCAGCATCTAGATCATCCCTGTCTAAGCTTAAATATTTCCAATGATGGAAATTCCATAGCCTCCCTAGGCAATTTATTCTAGTTCTTAACTACCCTTATAGTTAGGAAGTTTTTTTCTCATGTACAGCCTAATCCCCCTTGCTTCAGTTTAAGCCCATTGCTTCTTGTCCTATCACAGGTTAAGGAGACGTAGGAGGCTGAGACCTCTGCTTGCTATGCTTGCCTACCCCCCTTTCGCCTTTGTGGCCAGAGAGCATGAGAGCGTGATTACACTGATGATATCATTCTGTTGCCCAGCAGGAAAATTTTTTTGTAATATATATATATAGAGAGAATTTTTCTCCCTTCTACTAACTTTTTTCCCTCCTACCACCCTTTTAGGTACTTGAAAGCTGCTATTATGTCTCCTCTTAGTCTTCTCTTTTCCAAACTAAACACCTCCTAATTCTTTTAGCCTTCCCTCATAGGTCATGTTTTCTAGATATTTAATCATTGTTGTTGCTCTTTTCTTTATAATGTAATGAAGTGTATAGTTCCCATTCAGTGTTCAGCAGAGAGCTAGTGTGTCTGCTGAGCTGAGAAGCTTCTAAAAGTGTCTGCCCTCATTGAAAAGTCTGTCACTGATCCAGTCAATAGGAGCTCAGCTAGAAGGAATCATTCTGTTGTGAGAGAGTACAAGAGACTTGACCTTTTGTGAGTCATTTCTTGTGGTCTTTGGAAGTGATCTTGGAGCCAGCACCTTAGTACATAATGTACGGAAGGGATAGGAATTTTCTTGACAGTTATCTGACCATCTTTTGCAAGAAATGTCACCATTAACCTCAACCCAAATTTGCAGATTGTTTCTACTTCCTTGGGTTGCATCTCACCTCAATGTACACATTTTGTGAATCAAGGGGATATTTTTTAAAGTGCGTTCAGAATTTAGGCTAGGTCAACATTACAAAGATAAATCGGAAAAAGAAACACAATTAGCGGTACGCAAATTCCAATTTACTTACGAAAGATGCGTTTCTGAAATTTTCCTTGTCCACATGTTGCCAAATTTTGAAAAAAAGCCCTCTTTTGACACATCCCTTATTCCTCGTAAAACGAGATTTACAGGGATGGTGAAAGAGTGTATCCACTTTTTCGAATTTTTGGGGGAAAAGCAGATGTGCTCCTTAGATACGGCATTGCTTTTCCGGGCTACCTCTGGTTTCCCAGAAAAGCGCTGCAGTCTAAACATAGCCTTAGATTTTTCTTTTTAATTCTTGTATGCACCAGAGGACTCCACATTGCTATGAGAAGTCACCAGAGAAAACAAAAAGCTGTTTTTATTTTGGCAAAGAGCATTCCAAATGAATGATAAATTAGAGGAATCAATGGAAAGACTGTTATTCTCATCATGAAATATAATGCTGTAGCCTTCCTTTACTCTACAGCTTTGTCTACATATGTTTGTTGGCACGAGAGCACCCCTGCCAACAAAGTGCCATTAACATCAGTGCTTGTCATGGGTAAAACTTTCAGGGAGGGCGGGGTGTATTTAACAAGAAAGACAAATGTTTTGTCATTAAGTTGTCAGTGTAGACATAGCCTAAGATTCTGTGGTCCAACAGCCCCTTGTGTGATTCATTCTTTCTTTTATAAAAATTTTGAACACTCTGCATGGTCATCTGACATAGCGTTTTGGCCTGTCACTAGGGAGGTGATCAATAGTATACCCATTTTCCTTGTTTGTTTCATAGTGTTGCCTGAAGATGGATTTGTATTTTGCTGTGAGTTGTGCTTGGCTGTAAACTATATTAACACTGTTTTTTTCCAAACCACAATAACTTTAGATTAGATGAAGAATGTAGATTAAAAACTCTTTGTAATTACTGAAGTAAAATTATTCATATTTTCTAATTTTTCTGACTATTTTTCAGTGCATCGTAGTTTATTTTAAAAAACCCGCAGTATTCAATCTGTTATATCATAGCAAAATATACATAAAATTACTTACCGAATCATCCCATATGTGTGAAACCACAAATATGATCTATTGTTTTCTTCCTTTGTTAGTTTCTGTCAGTCTCTGGAACTACTAGGCTTCATCTACACTGCAACACTATTTCGGGATACCGGAGGATCCCGAAATAGCTATCCTGCGTCTTAAAAGCAAGCCTATTATTTCAGGCTTGCTATTCAGATGATCCTGTAAACCTCATTCCATGAGGAGTAAGGCATGTTTCAGATTAGCAAGTTATTTTGAAATTTGGTGCTGTGTAGACAGCACCAAATTACGAAATAAACTATTTTGAAATAAGATCGAAATAAAATATGCAATTTGCATAACTCAAATTATGTATCTTATTTCAACTACAATGCAGTGTAGATGTAGCCCTACTGATTTCCATGGAATTTGGTTCAGGTCTTCTCTTTGGGTCCATCTACAGAGCGCCCTTACCTCGAAATAAGCTATGCAATTTGTGCTAAAAGGCCATGGAAGAAGATGAGCCTCAGTAGGGGTGTGAGAGAACAACTTTGGACTTATTGCTAGTTTCTGTCATTTAATGAAAGATATTGGAAAGTTCTTAATTGTTTATTTGAATTTTAAATGTAACTGTAAAAATATCTAGTGCTCATCTCATGCTTTCCATCCATAAATCTTGCTGCATTTTGCAAAGGAGGCATTTTATACCTTTTGGACAGAAAGGGAAACTGAGGGACAGGGTACAGGGAGATTCTAATAACTTGCCCACAATCACACATAAGGCCAGAGACAGAGCCAACAATAGAACCTGGGTAGAACCTGGTGATTTTTTGTTTTTATCTAAACATTTCTAAAAGGACAATGCAGATTCAGGCTGACAAAAACATTGCACAACTTCATGTCAATTTCATTTTGCTTTGAGGGCTAGATTCACAATGAGAGGTAGATGCAACTGGTTTCCATTTTGTCAAAGAGATTAACTCTATTGCCTGGTGGGGAGAGGACTGCTGGGATCCAGTCTGTGTTCTAATTAATATTTAATTATTTATACAAAGTAAAACTGTGTCAACAGGCAAGAACAAGAGGCACCTGCTCCAGAATATTCCATAGCTCAGTGGTTCTGGAACTTACTTAGCAAGGGGGAGATATGGATTTAAAGTCTCTGTTCTAAGCTGGTTTTCCCAGATGCTTGGCATTCAGCTGTGATCACTGGACTACTGTGTATGACATATTTCTCTACGTTGTGGAAAACAGGGGTACCTAAGTCCCTTTGCAACTCTGGCCCTTTGCCGTTATTAAAACAAAGATTTAAAAAGCCTGAATTTAAAAAAATGTTTAATTTTGGGTTAAAAAAACTTTTTTTATCAAAATTGAAATTTTATGACTTTTCAGTTTGCTGAAATTCTGAAAAATATGGTGCTCAGGTGATTACAAACAATTTTATTTTTGAACGGCCAGTAAAGTGAGAAATCATTTATTTGCACTGCTCTACCTATGAAGTCCAATTGTCCAGTATGGTTTTTTTAAAATCCATCAATGTAGCAGTGCTTCTAAATATATTATCTGACAGCCATGTTCAGACTTAGACTCAGCAGTGCAATCGAATAAGCTGACCCCTGCACTCTGGCAGAGCCACATTAAAATCAGACACAAATGGGCAGACCTATATCAACTGTGCTGCAGCCTCACTCTCTGAATACATTTTTAAAAATCAATTTTCCACTAAGTGAAGCAAATCAGGCAGTTCTATAAAGGGTAAGTTAACAGGTCAGACCATGGGCTTGTCCGAAAATTAGAGGCAATCAAGAAACTGGAAACATTTTTTTCTTGTCTGCTACTGAGTGGAAATAAGTAAAATAATTGTTAAGGCCTTGAGAAATAGTACTTGGGAGGAGAATACATGCAGAGAATACATGTCTTCTTAATATTACCATATTTGATACATGGAGCCATTGAACTGAAAAAAATACCTTTTAAAATGCTGGAACAGGTAATCTCGGAGCTTGTCAGGTTGTCTAAACATTTTCATTTTGGGGGTTCAGAATATCTTTGTTATACCGTGTGGTTTAAACAAAGTGTGGATTTAGTGTCACCAAAAACAAAGTTCATTGCTTAGTAAGTACAATAATTGAGACATTGATCTCACAATTTTGTTCTATCCACAATGAATCCTGGGAGGATCTTACTTCTCAGCTGAATCAGTGATGTGTTTACTATAGTACTTAACATGAGACACATGACACTTCTTTCAAAGCTAAAGTACATCAGACCCTGGATGATTTATAACTGAAACGAGCAGATGTTGTATACAAGCCCAAAAGATCAGTTTGAGGTCTCTTGTTGTACAGCATGTATCAGTGTTTACTAGGCAGGTTATTAATGGGAAAATGACTGTTCTTAGTTGTTATATTTAACCTAAAAAAGGTGATAATGAAAGAAAGACATTGATGTAGAAACAGAAACAATCAGACACTATAGTATGATTAAATACAGAGGCTGGGACTCTATTTAAAACTAGCCAGAATAACCACCCCTAACTACCTGACAGGATTGTTCCAGGAGAGAACTCCATGGCTATTAATGACCCCAGTTAATATGCACCCAAGAGTGGGTATAAACGCCATTTTCCCCTAGACTGTCAGGCCTGCTCTGACTGGGAGTCCCAACCCATTATACTTCTCCACTAGTGGTAAGGACAGAAAATAAGGGAAGCTGCACAAGACTATATCTACACAGCAAGTGGCAGGCCAGACAGAGAATCTTTGAGACAGACTCCAACTATGACACCAAAAAAAGCAAACCTCCCCCTCTTCAGTGTCCAGGCTACAACCAAAGCTGCCCCAGTGACATGATTTGTAGTGCCACAGTGCATGTCACACAAGTCCTAATCCATTGACCCAGGCTCTGAGACTTGCTGCCACTGTCTTGTACAGCTTGTGACTCCCCTTATTTTCTCTTGGAAGGATGGGGCTGAAGATGGGAGCTCACAAAGCTACTACAACTAAGCAGTAACTAGTAACAACAACCCTAACTAGCTCCGCCAACATTGCTAGCCAGGAGCCAATCCTCTTTATGTCCACCACCCAACAGCAGCGGTGATAAGTTCAGGGTTAGATGAGGCATGTGACCCACCTACAACTTGTGGAACATGCAGAATGGGGACAAGAGGAAAGAGAAAGAAGTAACCCCTTTGTGTGCTAGAGGCAAGTGGGAAAGGAAGGGGAAAGTGGAGGAAGCATATTTAGTATTGCCCTAGTTGTTCTTGGTTGAGATCCCTCCCTTCCCAGAGGATAGACCCAGTCTCTGCTTCTCCCAGTTCTATTTGAGTTACATGGCCTAGCAAAATGAGCAGTTTAAAAATGGGTTTCACATTGTGGAACAATACACAATTCTTACAGTAGATTTTTCTAGTGCTCTGTAATGGAGGGATATTTGACACGTTGTCCTGCAGTTTGTTGCAGGGAAAAAGGTTGCTAAATGGGAAAAATCATATGGATACATTGAGTGCCTACAAGTCTTACAGAAGTCATGAAGTTCTGGGTTCTCAACTCTTGTCAGGGAAGAGAGATTAATATCAAAGCAATGGGCCTAATTCTGATATCACTTAAAATGGTTTAACTATCCTGGGCCTGATTCCCAACTGCATCATATGCTGCATAATCAGGTATGTGTGTGCCAGTCTGACTGGCACTGCCTCACATGCATACAAGTATCAATGACATCACAAGTGCAAGGGAGTAGGGAATCAGACCCACTGACTCCAGTGGTGTGACTCCTAATTTACACTAGTGTTCAGTGGGGAACAGTATTTCCTCAGATGAGGTGAGCTGGGACACCAGTTAGTTCCTCCAGAGAAAGCTGATTGAGGTAATTAGATAATTAGGCTGGTGGCCTGTGTCAAATAAATAACCCATCAGCCTTACCAAATAAAGAGATGCAGGCACAAAGTAGATATTGTGAATAGAATGTTGCACAGACCTATAAGCATAATAGTGAGGGAATTCAGATAACTAGCATGGTACGTATGCTAGCAGCAGAGTCTGAGCCAATTTCTGTAGTGCAGAAGCAGAGCCTGCTTTGCTGCAGTGTTTTGCAAAGATGCCAACCTACCTAAAATATTTAATCTGTGCCAGGAAGGCCCTGTCATGGAACTTATTGCAATTGCACCCCTAAGACCAGGGCCCTCCTCTCCACAATGTTCCGTAGAAATTCAGTATGCCAAAATAATTTCCTTGCCCGGGGAAATTTCATCCCTATTTTCTCCCAACCTGGTTCAATTGTGCCTTAATTTTGATATCTATATTTCAGAATGAGCGTAGACTATTTGTGCTTCACAGCACTTTAATTGGGGATTTTGTTACATTTGCACATCCTATTCCACACTCCTTACTCAGTAAGGAGTCATGACATGCATTTTGCTGGTGGAAGGAGTGTTCAATTGTCATGAAGTAATCTCCTTTTTGTAACTGGACTCTTCAACTGGCCGTGCTGATGTTAATGATCAAAAACTACATGGCTGTGTCTACACTGGCGCGATCTTGCGCAAAAGCAGCCGCTCTTGCGCAAAAACTTGCTGCCTGTCTACACTGGCCGCGTGTTCTTGCGCAAGTAAACTGACGTTCTAATGTATGAAATCAGGGCTTCTTGCGTGAGAACTCTGATGCTCCCGCTCAGGAATAAGCCCTTTTGTGCAACAGTTCTTGCACAAGAGGCCAGTGTAGACAGGCAACATGAATTTCTTGCACAAGAAAGCCCTATGGTTAAAATGGCCATCAGAGCTTTCTTGCGCAAGAGAGCGTCCACACTGGCATGGATGCTCTTGTGCAAAAGCACATCTCTTGTGCAAAAGCACATACCAGTGTAGGCGCTCTCTTCTGGAAGAGTTTTTGCAGAAGAACTCTTCCGCAAAAGAGTTTTTGCGTGAGAACGTGCCAGTGTAGATGTAGCCTGAAGGTCTTCTGAGCACTCCAGTTTCTGCCTGTATAGTGATTTCCAAATGAATGCCCCTTTGTATGTTTTGTCCCTAAAAGAGTTGGCTAAAAACTGGATTTCCTGTGTCATAGTGTAAGAGGGTGGTTTACCTCATGGGCTGGAGAGCTTGGAGCTAAGCCAGCCTGATTGAATGAGCCCCACTGAAGAGGGAATACAAAATTCCCCAGAAAAAGCCCATGCTTAAAGGTGATAAGGCCCAGCTGGGGAAAGAGCCAGAGTGAGAACGAGGCAAGAAGCTCACAGCAGTAAGGAAAGCGTTGTAAGCAGAGGGAGACACTGACTACAGGGGGAAAGTAAGTGGAGAAGCTTATAAGGCAGGGAGACCTGGTAGAGACACTGACTAGCCAGAAAAGTGACTGGGAGGCCCAGAAGGGAAACCTGAGACAAAATACAGAGTAGATAGGGGGAAACCATGCATGGGCTACCACATCCAGAAATGCAGCTGCTGCTGTCTGAGCTGAAGAGAGGGTGAAAGAACTTGTTTCTGTTTAAAGATGGATTCCAGGACTAGAGATTGGAGATCTGAGTTACCAAAGAAACTGCCACAGTGCTGGATTGACCATTTGCAGGGGCACTAGCCCAGTGAGAGATTTATGGTGCCAAGCCTAGCCACAACAGAGAATCTAGTGGTGAGTAGACTTATTTACACAGGAAATTCTGATATTAAATAAAAAATCAGATATAAAATGCCACATGAAAGTTTTCTTGTGAGATGGGAATTCCAAAAATATATTTAGAAAAACTCTAAAATGCATTTTATTGAGACCTTTTTCAAACATTTCTGAGGCTCCTTGAACTGCTCAGTGCCTTGGCAGCCTGGTTTCTCAGGGCTTCGGAGACACTAAGAAAATGGGAACTTGGAACCCTGGCTCTGGAGAAGTGCCAGGGAACAGACACCTCAGACTGGCTTGTGGAGTTCAGGCTCCCTGTCAGTCAGCCACGTGGGCTTCTGGTGAGCTAGCAGGAAGCCAGGCAGGTATCAGGGAAATCAACATTTCCACAGAACACTTTGATTCTGTTATATCTGAATTTTTCCAATAGAGCTGGTCAGAAATTTTCTGACAAAATGTCTTTCTAATTCTTGAGGAGGAGGCTATTGGTTGTTGGCATGTAACAGGTTTAGGATATGAGTTATTTTAAGTCACTTGTTGCATAAAGAAATTTTGTTGTCCTCCTAGAAAGGAGGAATAATGTTTCTCAAAGCTGAGCTTGTTTTCTTTCAGCACTGCAAAATGCATAACAATGAGTGACAGTGAGACACATTGTATGTAGTCAACAGGCATTTGTAAATCAGATATGAACAAATAATTTTTCAGGCTGAATTTTATGACTCATTAAATGTTATTAGTGTCAAAATCTGTGCTGTTTTCCTTCATACTCTTCTTAAAAATCTGTTAGACATGCCTGTCATCTTTATTGAATACCACTTGCTACTCCCTGTGTGTAAGGGTATTTATCAACATTTGTTCTCTGTAACTGTTCTATATAATTCATTCTGAAAACTCTACTCCAAGTAATAACAATCTATTTTGGCAGTTCCTCACTGCTGCAGGGAGTGTAACTCTTTGGTAAGATGATACCACTTATTTTGAAAGGTACTTGTTAAATCAGGAAAGTAAGGGTGACTTTGAATCAGTTGTGCTTGCTTTCATATGTTCCATATGCCCTCAAAGCAATCTTGCCTCCAATCAAATTTTTATCTTCTATTCTTTAGTATTAAGCATCTTCAACAGTATATAATGCCATATTATAGCGATGTCCGAGAGTATATTTTGAATACAACCCTCCTTGAGGTAGAGGATGGTATAGCACAATAGTACTCCAAGGAACAGTCTGAAGGCAAAATCCTTTCTGGTGAAAATGTGCTGTGCTATTGAATACATGTGTAATGGGTGTGGGAGCATAGTCTTGCTTCCTTAGATTCTTCTTGTGACCTGAGGGTAATTGGAGCAAGTAGGTCCTATGTGCAATGGAGGATGAAGTTCCTGTACTCAGGAAACAATCTGCTAAGACCAAGCAGAGGCCTATTAAATATAATAGCTACAAAGACACTTGGTTGGGATGTGGGAGACTCAGGTTCAAATACCTATTCAATCACTACTTTTAACAGATTATAAGAGAATATGAGAGGTTGGAAGAGTCTCAGCCAAGAACAGTTAATATAACGTGGTGGTTAAAATACTTGCAAGGGAGGTTTAGGTTGGATGTTAGGAAAAACTTCTTAACTGTCAGAGTGGTTAGTCATGGTGCTTGGTCCTGCTGTGAGGGTGGGAGACTGGATTTGATGACCTCTCAAGATCCTTTCCAGTTCTAGTATTCTATGATTCTATGTCACTCAGTTACTATAATTGTTCACTTTTTGTTCATAAAGAAACCATGCCTAGTCATCTTTTATGGGATAAACAAGATGATCTTGAGGTACATTACTCCTAGTTAATGCAGAGTCCTTTTTCTTCTACTGTATATCCATATCAGGCATGCATCAGTAATTTTTTTTAGCTCAAAAGGTTTTTAATGGATGAGCATTTTGTTTGTTCAAAGGTTTTTCCACATTCCCATTTAGAGAGAGAATTGTTTCAGGAGCAGGTCCAGTGCTGCATGGGCTTCATAGGTTGTATTTATTGCTAATAACTATCCAACATTTATAGTAAACCGAATGAGACTGGGATCCTGTAGAAAAAAATAGTATGTGAAAGATTGACTGTATTATAGTGCATACTCACAAAGAGCTGAATTAAAGTTGAATAGTCACCCTTAATTCTGTCATTGCCTAACTTTTGAATGCTTCACTTTACAATCTTAATGTAATTTTCTATGTAGCTTGCTAGGGTGTTTGCTTTAAAAAAAAAAAAAAAACTGAAAATAACAGAATTTCCATCATGTGGAAAACTACTATCTATCACCTTATTCACCAGTAGGGTTAGAAGCTTTAGTTCCCACAAATACATCTGTTACTTGGGCTAATGCACAACTGACAGTAGTATTAGTTTCTCATCCTCCTTATTGGTCAGCCACTAGAGAGAGATGAGATCCACATTTTGCCAGTGGGTTTTGAGCTTTTTTTGCTGACAGCAGAAGATTGATGAGACTCTGGAATCCTGCGATCTAATCTGGGCTCTAATAATTACAGGTCCTTCTACTCTGTCCTTCACAAAACCTGATTCTTTTTGCTCATCCCTTCAAGCCTTTCCTCGTCTTAGACCACCTCTGCTCCTTGGCCTGCCTTGGCTCCATGTATTATATATTTTGAAGAGTTTGTAGATTTGTTTGTGCAAAATAAAGTAATATTTCATGATTACCTACAGATACTAAATTTTGCATAAATAATCCTGCCACTTAAATTAGCTGGCTGTACTACTTTTTGCACTGGAATATGCTGGGTGAAAGGTTTAAATCAGTGTTTTTCAAAGTGGTCCGTGGACCCACTAGGAGAAACCAGAGCAGCCTGGTAGCAGCTTTGTTTACATGCTGGATCTGCAGCCACAGAGCCTCATGTCTCCCATTGGCTGCTGTTCACCGTTTGAAGCCAAGGGGAGCCGCGGGAAGCAGTGTGACCCAGGCTGCTGATTCCCAAGGCTCCACTTGGCTGCAAAGAGCAAACTGCTGCCAATTGGAGCCATGAGGCTCCATTGCTGTGGAGCCAGCAAGTAAACAAACCAGAGAAGCCTGGTAGCAGCTTTCTCAGTGTAGGTCCATGGATCGTGTGGAGAAACACTAGTTTAAATGACTTTTTTTCTGTCGGAAAACCAAAAATAATTATCAGAGAATAGCCGTGTTAGTCGGGATCTGCAAAAGCGACAAAGGAGTCCTGTGGCACCTTACAGACTAACAGATTTATTGGAGCATAAGCTTTCATGGGCAAAGACCCACTTCATCAGATGCATGTAGTGGAAATTTCCAGGTATAAATATACAGGCATAAGAAAAGAGTACCAATCAAGAGTAAGGCTAGAGATAACGAGGTCAATTCAGTCAGGGAGGATGAGTCCCACTTCTAGCAGCTGATGTGGAGGTGTGAACACCAAGGGTGTGTCTAGACTATGGGGTTTTTCGAAAAAAGTAGCCTTTTTAGAAAAAAACTTCACCTGTACATCTAGACTGCAGCCGCGTTCTTTCAAAAGTAAATCAAAAGAACGTGGCAGTTTTTCGATCGCGGTAAACCTCAATTTATAAGGAATAACACCTTTTTTTCGAACGTACTCTTTAGAAAAAAGGCACTATTGAATGCAAACTGTGTTTTTTCAAACAAGAGCATGTGGACTTTCTTTCGAAAAAGCTCGCTTTTTAAAAAAATCTGCTTGTAGTCTAGATGCGCTTTTTTTGAAAGATTCATTCGAAAAAAGACTCTGAAAGAGGCTTGTAGTCTAGAAGTAGCCCAAGAGAGGAGAAACTGCTTTTGTAGTTGGCTAGCCATTCACAGTCTTTGTTTAATCCTAAAATGATGGTGTTAAATTTGCAGATGAACTGTAGCTCAGCAGTTTCTCTTTGAAGTCTGTTCTTGAAGGTATTTTTGAAGGTTGTTTTGTTTTGTTTTGTTTTTTAACTTCAGTGCAACTTTTAGTGCAAAGAAAATTTTTACTGTTACAAATCACAGAATAATTTAAATTAGTTACAGAAAGAGTAATGGAAGCTTTACAAGTTTCTGGTTCAAATTTACTATGTATGGTAATTATTCAATAAAATTAATAATGTTTGAAATTGAAATCCTACAAATTTAAAACTATTCTTTTACTTCCCTTTTGCAAGTGCATTAATAAATTCTATATATTTAATTTCTTGAACTTTCCTATAAGTGTAATCTATACAAAATGACTTTGAGACAAATCCATCCTTTGTGAATTATATTACACTAGCAGTAAGGCCCATCGTTAACTGGACAAAGTGACTAGTAAAAACTGATGCCAAAAAAAATCTTTATTCTAATGCTGCAGAACATTTTCTGGATGTCTCCTAAATCCTCCCCAATCTTGTTCACTCGCCATCTTCATCCAATAGATAGTTTGGCTGTTGTAAACCTTCAATTTATTTTCATATCTTTCATCTTGTATCATTTGAATTTATTATTACCATATTTAGACCTCCTTGCCCTGTAGGTTATTCTTTTTATTAAGAGTCAAGTAGTCAAAATGATACTTGGTCTTCCAGGCCATATAGCCTTGAAATCTTGTGGAGACTGGTTCTTTGACATTGCAGAAAGTTGAGATTCTCAAAATGGGGAGCAGAACTAAGGGAAATATAAATGTTTACATTCAATCTCCTCCTCTCCCACAAAAAACCCTTGCCCTCAAGATCTTGAGTTTCTGAATATGATTTGATTAAAACTAAGCTATCTGATATTGCCATATGGTTTTTAAATCCTGATTCAGGCTGACAGTACACAGGAGTACTGCTGAATCCACATGGAACTCCACTGTCTTAATGACATCTCTCTGCAGGCATGGCAGCCCCTCCACAGACTGATATGTTCAGTATCCAGTGCTTAAACTCTGATGTGAGCATTAAACCTTAATTTTACAGACACACACAGCTGTGTGTACAGTTTTTGCGTAGTAGATTTTAAAGCAAGTAGCTTTTGAGTTTTATTGTTAAATTTTATGTGACTTGATTTATCTTTAGATCAGACTGTTCTCCAGGCCTGTGGGTACCATAGTGGCTTTCTTGATATGTATTGTATCAATTCCACTGATACCATTCCATTCCAAACCATTGTTTCTAATCCATATTGGAGTTAAAGTAGAAGTTAAAGATGTAAGAAGGAATCTGTGATTTTTTTTTTTTTTTTTTTTTTTTATGGTAACCCTATGTATTCTTTAACAGTAGACTGACAAGACTTTCAAGTATATTTTCAGTGTCTTTGTGGTGGATGGAAACATTGCAGTGAAAAGTTACACAGATGGATTAAAGTATGATTTGGTTTTCCTCCTGCAGTGACTTTCAGTAAGGCAGAAATTGGCAGTTTCCCAAATACTATAGCTATGTGTGAATGAATAACAAGAATCCCAAGTGCATTAAAGTCTGATTTCCTGCAGAAAAGACATGATTTTAAATAAATAATTTGATGCATTAGAGGCAGGAGGTGCTCAGTATATCCTCCACTTCAGTTGATTCCAGTACGGGTGCATCTACACTGCACCCGTAATTCAAAATAAGCTATGCAATTTGAGTTGCACAAACTGTATAGTTTATTTTGAGTCCATTTCAAAATAGCTTATTTTGAAATTTTGCACTGTCTACACAACACTTTATTTCAAAATAAATTGCTATTCCGAAACATGTCTGACTCCTCATGGAATGAGGTTTACAGGGAAGTAAGGAATAGTGAGCCTGTGATATTTCAAAATGGTGGTCACACACAAAAGACATGGAATAGCTATTTTGGAATATCTCCGTGATATCTCTAAAAGAGTGGTGCAGTGTAGACATAGCTTAGGAGTCCAAAGTACCTCACAAGATCTGTCACTTTACAAATGTTTTTTTTTAAAAAAAAAAGACTTGAATAGATGCTTCTCAAAAACTGTTGTTGCATACAATAAGAATCACCAGCAAACTGAGCCTTTTTGTCCACCATGTTCAAGTCTATTTTTGACCTGCACCAAATCTCCACTAGTGAGAAGGTAAGACTTTTATTTTAAGTGTTCAAACAGCAGTGAGAGTATACGTTGAAAGGCAACAGCAAAAGCACACTTTGAGATGTAATCCAAGAAAAAAGGAAGAGTGGAATGATACTGGAGATAATCAAGACAGGAGGGAGGAGAGGAGATGGAGGTTGATAGCGGAGGAGACAAAGGCTAAGGAAATGGAAGGGGAGTGCAAGTAGGTGTTAGCGTCTAATTAGCATCTTTAAGATGTGCTAACTGGTCATAGTCTACCATAGATATGTTTTGAAGCAGTCCCTCCCTTAAGGTTGAACACGATCAGATAATATGTTTATAAAGGTTAAAACTTGGTTCTCAAGATAAGAACACATTTAAATAGTATGCAATGAAAACACATTAGCTAAGATTTAAAAACAAAACCAGAAACCCCAGCAAAACCCTTTTTCTAATCTAGAGAAGGTCCAGTTGAGATGATAATGGAAGGGCATGGCCGGCCTTAGGCTGATTCGGCCGAATCGGGCCCCACACCTAAGGGGGCCCCACGCCCCTGAACCCGGAAGTGCTGGCGAGTGACTATTCCAAGCCAGGGCCCTGCTCCAGCAATATGTGGAGCTGGGTCTCTCCCCCACCTCTGCCTGGAGTGGGCCCCGCCCCCTTCCCCCACCGACCCTCCCCTGCATCCTCCCACCCCGCCTCCAGAGTGTCCCCCTCGGCCCCGGACCATCCCTGCTGTGCGCGGCTCTCTGCGCGGCTCCCCCTCGCTGGCTGCTGCTGCCATGCACAGCGTTGCAGGTGGGCAAGGAGGACACCCGGGCGTGATGTGATGTCACGGCCTGGGATTTTAAAACTCCTGGGAGCCACGTTGCGGGGCGTGGCTGGCTCCGGGTTCAGACTCCGGGGCCTGAGTGCAGACTGCGGCCCCACAAAGTAGACGGCAGAAGGTAGGGAAGGAGCTTGTGCAGAAAGGGGGAGGGGCTTCTGTGGAGGAGGAGGAGGATGAAAGGGGAAGGCACCAAGAGACAGGGTGGAAGAGAGACAAATGGCAGGGGGCCAAGTGCAGACAATGAGGGAAAGGGCAGGAGGGGAGGTGTCAGTGGGAGGGGGGACACGGTGATGCTGGGAGAGGAGAGGAGAGGGGAAGGGCAGGTGCTGGGAGAAGGCTTGAAAGAAGGGGTGGGCATGAGAGGGGGGGGGATGGAGCAAGTTGTGTGAGGGCACAGAGGGGCAGGAGGGGAATGGGGCAGAGAGTGGTGAGGGGGTGGGCATCAGGGAAAAAGGGGACAGGGCAGTAAGGAAGGGGGAGGCACCAGGAGGGTGCAGGGCTAAGGGAAGGTGCAGGTGCCAGGGGATTCTGGGGTGAAGCAGAAGGGCAGACACCTGCAGGGGAGGGACCAGCACCAGAGGAGAGAGGCAGGGCAGGTGTGTAGAGGGAGGTGTTAGAAGAGGGGTAGCTCTCATGATCAGAGTGGGGCTACTGGAGGAGCGGGCACGGGGGAGAGAAGGGTTGGTGGAGGGGGGCAGGTCGCAGGAGGGCTGAGGGCAGTGAGTAGGGCAGGAGTCAGGACAGCAGAGGAGGGTGAGGAGTTGGGGGGCAGCAGGCACCAGGGGAGATGATGGAGCAAGGAGAGGCAACATGGCAGCAGAGAGGAAAGGTAAAGGTTTATAAAATATTTATTAATAACTTGGTATGCTGCCCGCGGTGCAGTTTGGGTTTATGTGGGGATCAACACGTGGCCGGCGAATGGGAGCCAAAACAAAAAAGTAGTTAGTGTAACGATCTTCTGTTGATATGTGTTTTAGTAGTTAAATTCTTGGACTGTCACTGCTCATGAAAAGTGCTGTCACATGGGTAGAAATTGGGTAAATATTGCATTTTATTACTATCAGCAGAACTGACTTAAATGGGGTCTGTGTGTTGTGTAGTCTTGCCTTAATCTTTGTATTCATGCCTGTCAGTGTGAGAGAAGCTATTTGTATATATTTGCTTGCATATACAACCACACTTAAGTTGAGGCCCTCAGCATGTTCTGTAAGTATCAGTGTGGCCCCTGGGACTTCCAAAGTTGAGTTGCCCTAGCTCATCCATGACAGGTGTCTGTCTAACCTGGTCTTAAATATCCCCAGTGATGAAGATTCCGCAATCTCACTAGGCAATTTATTCCAGTGTTTAACCACCCTGGCAGGCAGGAAGTTTTTCCTAATGTCCAACCTAAACCTCCCTTGCTGCAGTTTAAGCCCATTGCTTCTCATCCTAACCTCAGAGGCCAAGCAGAACAATTTTTCTTCCTCTTCCTTACGATACTCTTTTAGATACTTGAAAGCTGTTCTCATGTCCCTTTTCGGTCTTCTCTTTACCAAGGTAAACAAGGCCAATTTCTTCAGCCTTGCCTCATATCTCACGTTCTCCAGATCTTTCATCATTTGTGTTAATCTTCTCTGGACTTTCTCCAGTTTCTCCACGTTTCCTGAAATGTGGCGCCCAGAACCGGACATGATACTCCAGCTGGGGCCTAATGTAGATGGCTCATTCCCTGCCTAGGGGATGTGAGACTGGGTGGGCTAATTTCCAATCCTCCTGTTTATTCTTTTCCTAAGCCAGGAGGGCACAGTAGTTCTGAGGGCGGGCTCTGCAGGAAGGCAGCCCACACTGTCCCCTGCCTGAAACCTTGTGCAGGTGTTAAACAGCTGTCCAGCTTACCCTAGAGGTGCCTGAAGCAACACTGCACCAGCAATGGACAGGAGAATGGCTCCCGGGAATGGCTCGCTCATGACTGCTTCAGTCCCGTTGATGGGCCTCAGCCTTTTTCCTTCCACTCCCCTTCTTTGCAATGGGGCTGTAGACTCTGGGGGGAAAGGGGTGGAGGCAGGCAGAGGTGTCTCCCTGCAGCAGATGTAGACACGTCTCTGTATTATCATTCTCGCATTGAAGTTTTTAGCTTTGTAGTGAGTCCTTTCACATGGAAACTTTGTATTATGTCTTGGTAGAATAGTCCCTAGGACAAGTGAGGCAGAGACCATCCCTGTGGGGTGAATGAGGTGGGAATGGATAAGGCGAAAGGTGAGCACCTCTGGGCAGTTGCAAAGGTTGGAGCGGGGATGGAAGCCAGATCCAAGATCAATGAGCCCTGGGAAGTGGGCCCATTGAAAGGAGACTGGACCTGTAGATGCCTTGGGGGTCTGCAGCAAGGGCCTACTTTGGGAAGCCCCCTCTTTGGAGGTGAATGTGGCAGCATTGAGACACCACCCAGAAGCAGGTGCCACAGACACGAACTGCAGATTCATGGGATGGCTCTCACAGATCTTGCACATGCATAAGATGATAGATCTGAGGGGGGAGGCAGTGGCATAGTGAGGGGGCCGGAGAGGTCAGTTGCCCCTGGGAGAAAAATAATATAAAAGTTAGTTAAAAATAGATGTCACACATTTTTAAAAGGAATACCATAGCTCCTGCCTTTTGTCTATTTTTGTCTCTTTAGGCCCCCAGTTAAAATTTTCAAAAGCACTTGAGTGACTAAAGTCATTTTTGAAAATTGGACGTGGAAATCTAAGCTCAGATTTTCAAAGGTAATTAAGCTCCTAAAGAGACAGTTGCCAACTTGGATCGTCAAAGATATCTATCCGATCTTTACACACCTTTGAAAATCTGGTCATAAGTGTCCTAGTCAGTTCTGAACGTGTGATGTAGGAGCCCAGTCCTAATTCCTTCAGGCTTTTTTTTTTAATTTGAACATTTATCTACACTAATTCCCCTCCTTTCTCTTTCACTATCCAATAAATGCATGGATCAAAATTATAGGTGCTTTGTGAATATGCTGACTTGAGAGTGGAAAGATTTCATATTGTCATGTGATTCCTGGTAACTCATCTCAAATATGAAAAACTAGGTTGATACCTGTTCATATCAGGAGCTGTTGAATTCAGTTCACCATTTGCAGTATCTCATTAGGATGGTTAGTGAAGAAGATATTGTTTTTTTTTTGTTTTGTTTTGTTTTAAATTTATACTGTGGGCAAAGCATGGGCTCACAAGAATTCCTCCATTGTTTTACCATGAGTCTCAAAATATTGGTGTTTTTCTAAAGGCCTGGAGTCAATTGATTATGAAGGAATCTCAGCTTTCATTTAAAAAAAGTTCTCTATACTTCTGGGCCTTACAGCTAAGGAGGAAAGCTTTAAAACATGAACCCTGAATACTCAAGAAACAAAAGGCCAATAAAAATCCAACATGTTTTATTTTTTAAAAATCTTATGAGAATGGTCTACAAATCATAACTTTGTGTAGGCGTTCCTTCGTTCCTTGTGATTTTTGGGTTGGCAATACTGCTTTTTGATTGGTGAATTTAGAGAGGTCTCTCCCTTCAGTTTCCCTTTCCACCCTCTTTTTTTGTCACAGGTCATCAGAGAATCATAGAGACAATGGAGAGTAGGGTGAGTCCATGACTATGGTTAATGACTGGTCAGGGTGACTAACTATTATTAGCCAGTCGTCTGAATGAGCTATCTACTGCCATCTGTTAATCAACTGTAGGAAAAGGCTTCACGAGCAGACCTTATTTATATAGACAACCTACTTTGCCACAGAGCTCAGTAGACACACTTGCTGTGTCAAGGTGATCAATTTTGGCTCTTTTGGGTTGAAATTCACTTAAGACTTGGAGCTGGGAGAACGAAATGTTGTTATCCATATTGTATGATTAAAAGGTAAAAGACCTGAACTTAATATGACCTGGCTTAGGGTCTACCATAACTTGAACACTCAGTTAGATGTGACTCACTATCCTCTGCTTAAAGTCACAGAAGATGGAAACAGGTTTTATTTCTGGTGGTATAGAGTCTATTTGGGAGTCCTCAATTATATCTGACACTTTACATCCAGTGTTTAAAGGCAGAGCTGACTAGAATCAATTGAGAGTCCTTGTCTTGTCTCAGTGATCGCTTGAGGAAAAATCATTGATAAAATCTTGTGTAGACTGACCTCGGACTCAACATGTGGACAATGTGTTGAAGGGCAGTGCAAAGGAGGCAATGGTGGTGAGGTACCATATTACCTAGTGAAATCATTGGTGCTGAAATCACTAAGGACTGGAATTTGACCACAGAACTGACGCTTTCTTAACAAAGACTCCATTTTTGCTATTTAAAAAGTAAATCAATGTAACAGAAAACTGCAACGCTCTCTGGTAACTTTATTGAAAAGATAGTTTGCAATTTTTTTTTTTTTTTTTTTTTTTTTGTTCAACAAAAAATCCTGGGTGGTGGAGCCACACCAAACTGTTCGAATTGGGTCCCGTACTTCCTAAAGCCGGCCCTGTGGAGGGGGATAGAAAGGGGGAAGGGGAGAGATACAAGTCTAACAAAATAACACTGCTAACAACCCATTATAAAACATTGATTAAATTTACTGATGAATTTATGAGCATTAATGTTTCTGTGTACGATGAAATTGTTCCTTCATTGGATGTTTACTAAGATCATTCATATCCTGGGTTTGTAACACATATGTAAGAGGAAGACAATAGATGTTATTTTGGTTTAGTGCTATGTGTATAATTGCTTTTTAGATGTTAACCAAGTGGGATCATCCCAAAGAAACTTAAGCATTTTGTTGAGTTGTAATACATGGCCAAAACTGCTGATTCAAGTGTACCCGAGCTTTTACATATAAATGGTTAGATAAGCCTGAATTCTTCAAACTAATAATCGAGTTACTACCTAAATTCAATTCCAATACTTCACTCAGGTCTTGAGCTGCAATGAACCATTCAAGTGTCACGTGAATGCTTGGGGTATAATGTCACTCGGCAAGCTGCTGAGCTCAGGTCAGTATCTTCATTTATCTCTAGTTCTGTGTATCATTAACTCAGCAATAATGCAAACTCAGCAATGGAGAGGAAAGAAGAATCATTTATTGGGCTACACTTTAGGCTACTGCTCTCTCCAAACTATTCAGGAAAGACAAACTTTTATTCAAATATTGCAATTTCCATAGGGATGAGGTGTGGATTATTTCAGGAGTCTTGTATTCAAATTCATTATGCACTTTGTTGCTTTTTTTTTTTCTGTACAGTTGTACTGTCCAGACAGAGAGGGAGCCTATCTTATGGTGTAAGATTGAGATGCCTCTACCTCTTCATCTTATTCCTTACTCCTTTGAGAAGAGATTTGCACTTGTGTTATATCTCTAGTTCCCTCAAGAGCAATAGAACTTCGATCAAAGGGCATGTCTAAACTATGGGGGGGTTTCGAAAGAGGATATGTAAATTGCGGGAATGTGCATATCTTCTTCCTCTTTCAAAAGTGAGATCGGATCTTTCAAAAGTGAGAGTAGTCTGGATGCGTCTTTTTCAGGAAAAACCTCTTAAAACCCCCGCATAAACCTCCTTTTTAAGGAGGAGCAGTTTTGTTGAAAAAGGGGTTATTTTTCTGAAAAAAAATGCATCCAGATTACTTTCACTTTCAAAAGATCCTCTTTTGAAAGTGAGATGGGAAAATTCTACGTAATCTAGACATAGACTAAATGTAGAATTTCTATTAACATACTTCATCCTTCAGTTTCTCATCATTAAAATGTAGCAGCCCATTTTCATTAAGGTTGAGATGCTTTCAATTAGAAATTGATTTTGCCCTTTCCCCAGCCTTTCTCAGATCCTTTAAAAGATCATATCAATGCTGTATGTGTTTGCAGGCAGTTTTTCTTCTGTCTTGCCCTCAGCCACCAGCGGCTAGTGCTCCTAACTCATTAACTTGTTTCTCTGCAAGGTCTAATGCCACCAGGGACACTGTCCATCTGAGCCAATACAGCTTTCTTCTGCTCCTCACTGAGCAGACCAACTCCACTGAAAAGGAATGCTGGAGCCCAGAAGGTGTTCAGGCCACCATCCTGCCCCGCCACCCCCCCCCCCACACACACACACCATGGCCAAGCAGTACAGACAAGTGTCAGGCCACAGTTGGGGCTCCCACAGGTTGCTGAGAGGCCTGGAGCTGTGTGGCCATCCCAGGGTCCCCAACCCATGCCTGCAGCTGGCATCACTGTCTGCAGGAGCAGGTGATGCCTCGCACCAATGCGGGTGCGGGATGGCCCTTCCTCCGGTCAGCCATGTGTGCCCCCGCCCCCCCCCCCCCGGCTGTGATCACCATCCACTTTGCTCCCACCTCCCCTGCCCTGGGTGTGTTGGACCCTCACAGCACTCACCTGATATTCCCTCCCCGGTGTCTGAAGTTGTCTGGGAGGCCTCCTGCATCTGGGTGTCCATTTCCTAGGTGAGGGACACTGTGCTCCTGGTGTCGTCGTCCTCCTCCTTGTCTTGGAGCTGCTGGTCCTCAGGGATGTCATCCTAACAGTTTTCAGCTCCCTCCTTTATTTTGTGCTTTAGAGCAGCATTTCCTTTTCAATACACTCTATACACACACTCTTGCTTTTTTATGCATAATGGTTGGGTTTATTACAGTTTCTTCATATGTTCCCAAATCCTGGTAATTTCCTATACACATGCTGTCTATCAGATTTGCAAGCATTCTTTCATGATTTATATGTTTCTTACCTCATAGAAATTAAATTACCGGAACCTTTTCTATTGCTGGTATACCTGAAGTCCTGTGTTCTTTTTTTTCATTCTGTGTATGTGTGTGCTGCTTCGCATCTACCTACCTATTACCCTTTTTCACTTAATATACATCTCACTTAGGCCAGGTCTACATTAGACCTGGAAGGTCAGCTTAAAGTACGCAACTCCAGCTACGTAGAATATGTAGCTGAGTTGGCATATCTTCAGCCAAGCTTGGTGTGGCCCACTGCGGGAGGCCAATAGGAACAAACACTCCCGTTTGCTTCCTTTACTGCCAGGAGTATAGATGTTGGTTGGAACTGCCCTCAGCATTTGATGTACCTGCTAAATCGAGCACCAGGACATTCTGTCTCCGAACAGTAATGAAATGCTTCCAGCCTTCTCTAAGGTACACATGATCTTACACTTTTTGCATGCTTTGCAAACTCCACAAAATCCCAAAAGTCTGAGCCTTTTAATGAACAATGCTTCTTCCGCTCCTAACAAGTATTCATAAAGTCTGTGGCATTTATTGTTTTTCTCTTCATTCTGTGTTCTCATCCTGAACACATATATATCATGTGAAATGTCTTCCCACTCCCTTCTTCCTAGGGACACGATGATCCTCAAACATGCTATTTCATTGCTACTCATGAAGCCTGTCCTCAATATCCTCATCACTAGCTTAAATGCTTGGCAGGTTCACATCATGGCTTACTGTCCGGCTACTGTTAAGAGCAGAGTAGTCTTTTGCTCAACCTCGTTTATTTGCTCCTAAGGCTTTCCCATAGAGCTCAAAATTGCTGTTTGAACTATTTCCAGGCAAGTCAGCATTTTCTCTGATTTTTTTCAGGGCTTTGCTCTTCTTGAATGCTGTTCTTTCCACTCAGTGTATCATTTAGTATATCGCTAACTAAGAAATGTCACAGGTAATCAGAGGCTGTATCTGGAGAATGGATCATTGCACTTCCTGAAGGATTTACTCTACAAGATGATAGGTGTAAATAATTGGGAGTGGAAAGTGTTAGTCCTGGGGGAATTCTGCAATTGTTGCATTTGGAGCCATAGTAAAATTGCAGAATTTCTGCCAGGACTACAGTGTGCCTAAAAATAATTGTAGCCATACAAGTGGTGGTGTTGGTAACATTAGCCAAAGAACTTTCTCCTAAGTGCTAAACCCAGCCACTATTTTTGTGGTTGTGGAGACTCCACTGGCAGCTGCAGTTCCTGTTGCAAGGAGGGATGAGATTTGAGGAGACTGCACATAGCATATGTGTGCCTTGCATGGCGCAGAGTGAAATGCCACAGGAGCGCCCTGTTTTGTCAGCATCCTGGGGTGACTAGGCATTCAGAAAATTCTCCATTGCAGGGTATGTGCCTTGTTAAGGCTATTATAGCTTTTCGCTATTGTTTTGAATTAGCATTTTGGGGAGCTGCTGAAATAGTGATGTGAGTCAGCTGTGCATCAGTTCTGTGACCTCAGAAGGGGGAATTAGATTTCCCTTCAGACCATACACAGGTAACCTGTACAAAACCCTTTGCTTGGGACCCTCACTGTTCCCTGGATTTCACCCTTCATGAATGATATTTTGTGACCCAAAGGCATGGTTTACCCACAAGCTTTAACAATAGGATTTAAACTTCAATCTTCCTTTCTGAAACTACTTGTGGTCAGCATGTAGCAGCAAAACAACATGACTCCTAATTCCTTGGTATATTCCTTGTGACTCCTAATTCCTAATTCCTTGTGTAATTTTATCAAAGTTTCCATTATCATGGCAATTGATTTACCACTAAACTTTATGTAATAGACAGTAGGGTGTCAGAGTCTTACAAATCACTTACATGGTCAAGCTGCAATTTTTATGGAGAATTTAGGAGGATTGGGATGTAATAATGTGGATCCAATTGAATAACACAGTGCTTTTCAGTAGAGCAAAAGCTCTCAGACCCCGAGTCAACTGGCAAATCCAAGGAATAGTAAAGCTGTGGTAAAGCTGTGAACAGTTACTGCATTTTAAGATTTCTATGGCTGAGACAAAAACAATGCGTTTGGCGCAAATCATCAAAGGCATTAAAATGTCTAACATCCATTAATTTCACTTGAAGTTTTACTCATGTCTTAAATATTGCAAATCCCACACCATTTGGTTCAGTGGCCAGATCCCTTAAACTAGCTGGTCGCTCTAATCCAGGCCTGGGCAAAATACAGCTTGCAGGCCGGATGTGGCCCATGGAGGCAGTGTGGAGCCCCAGGCAGGCTCCCCTAGTTGCCCCACACACTGCTCAGAAACATGGGTGCAGGACGCTTTCTCTTTGAGTACGGAGGGAGGGGAGAAGATTCAGATGCTGCACAATCCCATTGGCCGGTTTCTGCACAGACACTGGCCAATGGGACCTGCCTGTTTGAATTACAAGCAGCCACAAAGCACAACCCTCCTGCTCAGTCACTCAAGCATATAGCTGAGCAGGCAGAAACATTTTAAATCTCCTGGTGAGAACCTGCCTCTGGCACCCTACACTCCTACTCCACATGCACCTCTATACCCCCTCCTGGATCTGGCACCTCAGTCTCCTGCCCGAGATCACAATCTCCTCCCACCTTAGGTCACATCCCAAAACCCTGTACCCCAGTTCCCTGTCTTAGGTCACAACTACCTCCTTCACCCAAACTCCCTCCCAGACTCCATTCTCCCTCCTGCACCCCAATCCTTTAGCTCCCTTCTGCACCCAACCTCCATCCCAGACCCCACACCACCTCCATTAATACCATGGAAGAGTGCGGTCCTCGACCACTTTCCAGAATTTTGGGTGTGCCCTCCCCCCCCATCAAAAATTATTGCTCACCCCTGCTCTAATCCTATTTACGACTTCAAAGTAGGGCAGGATGAATATGCAAGATATTGTAATAGTGTGAAAGCTGCAAATCCCCTTCCACGGGATAATTGTTCTTCTGTCCTGTAATAGAAAGAGAAGTAGCCAGGTCCTTAAAAACTAGCTATGTTTTTCCTGCATTCTCACCTGCCTTACCTCCAACTGCGATTTTTAACATTTTCTGCTCTTCCTTGAGAACAAACTGTGTGATGACTAGCACATGAACGTCTCTTGTATTGAATGGTGGCAGATAGAGCAGCTAGCATATTTTGTGGTCAAGGTAGTGCATGAGTGATGTTACTTTCTAATCACTGGCCCACTGATAGGATATGAAATATACTATTATTGTCAACAAAGAAGAATCCCTTTAAGCTATTTTGGAGCTGAATAGCACAGGCTTGCAGTTCCAGGATCCTGTGTAAGAGAATGATTTATATAATAATTGTAAGCTGCTTGCAGCATATGATTTTTGTTATCGTATTTGGAGCCAGTAAGAGTATGCATGTAAGAAAGCAGTAGGTAAGTAATATGGAGGAAACCATGAAAAATGGATGCTGGCATATTTTAAGTATATGCATTGGATTTGCATAAAGCCATGTTAATTTTTGGTATGAAAAAGTATCCAAATATTATGTCTCTGAACTGGTTTTACTAAAAACAGAGAACTGTTATGCAGCTGGGGGGTGGGGGGGAGGGAAGGGACATACTGGGACTTGCAAACCTAGCCAGAGGATTTCTTCCTTGTGTAATTCCAGTCACAATAGAAGTAAATCACAGGCTATCCATTAGCTTTAAAATCCTGATTTCCACATTTGACAGGAGGTTAAGCCTCTGATAAGAGATCAGCCTGAAAACCTATTCTGTTTACATGGAAGAAGTGTGAGGTGAAAGGGATTATCCAAAGCACCTTTAGTGATATCATTACAGTCAGAGTCTCTGTTTATTTGTGCTTGCCCACTCACTGCAGTGAGACAAACAGCGTGCAGGAATAGCCATCGATGTTGATGTGTGTCAGAAAATAATACAGTTTTATGCCTAAAATCAGCAAAACTGCCAGATTATTTCAATTCCTCAAAGTCATAAGGGCAGGGAAGCAGAACTCCTTGTGAAATATGGAGGGAAGACTGGTTACAAAATATAACTCTTAAATATGTGGCAATATCCTTGCTGTTCAGGACAGACTGAAACTGTTCAGGGACTTCTATGAAGATTTGAAAGTAAACAGAGGCTAATCCCTAAATCTGGACACCACATTATGAGTTTCCCATACTCACGCCAGTCCCTGAAAAGGGCCAGAACAAGATAAGACATCTCTAAAAGCCGCTGATCTGGGCAGGGAAAATTGCCCTGGTGCTGCAAGAACTGAAAGAAGCAGCCAGAGCCTGAGAAGTCTCTTGCAAAGTCCAGTTTAGGCATTGGCTATATGGGTGAAGCTGTGGCGTAGAATTGGTGGATTGGGGTGACGAGCTGGAGCAGAGACAGGCTTCTGTAATGTAGGCAATTTTCAGTTCTTCTCTAAATTTTACTGGTTGCCAAATTGATCTTCTGAGCAGCCCAGAAACACAATGGTGGAAACATGGCTGCAAGCTCTATGCTGAGAGCTTTGGAACTGACTCTAGGTTAATTCTCCGTGGGTATGTCTACACTTGCTCCCTAGTTCGAACTAGGGATGCAAATGTAGCCGATCGAAATTGCTAATGAAGCGGGGATTTAAATATACCACACTTCATTAGCATAATCTTGCCCACGCGCTATTCCGCTCGCCAGCTGATTCAAACCAGGAAGTGCGCTCCGGGATGCGTTAGTTCGAATCAAACCCCTTGGTTCGAACTAACATTACTCCTCATTTTTTTTTTTTTTTAGAAGTAACGTTAGTTCGAACCAAGGGGTTTGATTTGAACTAACGCTTCCCGGAGCGCACTTCCTGGTTTGAATCAGCTGGCGAGCGGAATAGCGCGTGGGCGAGATTATGCTAATGAAGTGTGGGATATTTAAATTCCCGCTTCATTAGCAATTTCGGTTGGCTACATTTGCATCCCTAGTTCGAACTCGAGAGCAAGTATAGATGTGCCCTGTAATGGGCCAAATCAAATACTGATATGAGCATACTTGAACTTTGCAGCTCAGGCACATCTTAATCAAATAAAACTTCTGTAAAGAATAATGAAAGGAGCTGTGGCAGCTCACCAGCTGTAGAAGCAACTCATGTTGATAACTAAAGGCCTGATGCAACATGCTACCTCGGCATATGTAATTTTAAGCACACAAATAGCCTCACCGATTTCAGTGGCTCTATCCATATCCTTATTTTAGTTTGTAAAAAAGCAGATGCCAAATTTAAAATAGTCATCACTATTTTAATTAGGCACCTGACTTTTTTAACCAAATAGCTACACTGGTAGAACCCCCCTATTGTGGATATAGTTAAGCCTGTAGTAAGATAAGCCTAATGATATCCCATTGTTATGGGAATGGGACGTGAAACAATTAGACCAGGGCTACTCACAATGATACTCACAGCACAAGCCAAGGGCCACAATTTAATATATACATGCATATCAACAGAAGACCATTATATTGACTTGCCATTGTGGAGCATGTTCCCAGTGGAGGCCATGTTCAAATGATCCCACCCATGGGCTGCAGGTTGAGCCCTGCGTAAACCCAAACTGCACTGCGGGCCGCCTGCATCCCACGTGTTGAGTAGCCCTGCATTAGACTATGGAGGGAGAAAACTTTTGCACTTATTTGCTTATAGTGGCCAAAGATTGAGTGCTGAACCTTATTTGGTGGCAATTGAGTTAATGGCCTCAAGTGCTTACAAGTATTTCACTATGTTTTTCTGTCTTTTCAGTTGTGCAATTTTCGGTGGGGGTGGGATCTCTTCCTATAATGGAACACAAGCAAATATAGCCTGAGTTGATTTACTCTCTATCCGTGTATCCTCATCTTCAGTGTAAGTACAGCCTGGTCTAACTGGACCTTGAATAGAGGTGAGCAAGATCAGATGCATGAGGAGGGGCATGAAACAAAAGCAGCTCCACAGTTCCTCCTCTAATTCCCTGAAAGCCCCAATGTGGCTTTCAGCTCTGTGAGGTGAATCATCCCCTCTCTGCAGCACAGTGCCTTCCTCAAAACTCATGGATTTTCACTACACAAGTCAGTGACCCACATCTCATGAAACTGGTTTCAGGGAGCCCATCGGTGAAGACTATCCAGGAAGATGATTCCTGACATAGCTGTGCAGCTCTGGGTGTGGGACCGTGGTGTACTGACACTGTGCTTCTTTGTGGCTGTTCAGGGCCTCCAAGGTGCTCTGAGATGTATGGAATTCCCATAGATCTCTGGGCATCCATGAATTTAGAGCTGTGAACCTCCTGCCTCACAGGAAACTGTATGAATCAAATGGCGTTTACAGTGGCATATATTTCTGTAAGCTGTCCCATGCAGATGACAACATATTCCATTATTTGTGAAATAACTTTTGGTCCTGATGCTAGGTGGATGACAGCTACTATATGTAGGGCTTGAAATGTTTTCAGCTTTACTGATAAACTGTGGCTGTTTTTCCTGTTGCTTATAAAATCATAAAAGTTGAATATGAACATTTCATATTAAATGATATACATATCCATTTTTTGAAACTATGGCTATTAGTAAAAGTAGCCATATAGAATCCAAAATATGTTTTCCCTATGATTATGAATATCCAGTGCCTGAGCTATTTGACAGTGACCATCCCCAGTATCTAAAACCCTTCATCGTTTATAAAGCTTCAGTATGAAGTTTGAGCAACGCGTTCCTTAGGTTCAAGAATTGTACACAAATTCAAGAAGTATTACCCCAAGAGTAAAATATACATTTACATTAAAATTATTTGATTCCCATGGATACCTAATTCACAAATGTTATATTTTCTGTAAAGCAAGTAACTATTAGCAGTGAGCTAATTAGACACCTCGTTTTCCTACAATCTTTATAATGTATGTACCATCTGTTCACATTACTGTAAGAACAACAGACTGTAATTCAGCTCTCTAATTACAGCGCTAATCATTTTGAATAGTTCCTAGTTCTTTTTTATGTTTGCTAAACTGCTTCAGATTAAAAGGACATGGTCAAGGTTTTCGGATCAACACCTGCTCCTCTCTTCTCCTGGTAAAACCAGCCTTGGTAATGGTCCTAGATGACAGGTCTTATTTTCATGAATCACTGGTGTTTTGTTGCTTTTGTTTTTGTTCACTTGATAGTCTACCCATCAGCTGAGGTATGGAATATTGCAGCTGGGCAGTCGTACACCCTCTTATCAAGATAAGGCATTCTCGGACTTCTTGTTTACAAATCCTGACTACCAATATAACTTCAACAGGCATCCATGTGTTTTTCAGTCTTCAGTGAGTCAGGAGGCTATGTCCTTTCCTACAGCATGTGGACCCAGACACATTGATCCATGCATTTGTCACCTCCAGGTCTGGTTACTGAAATGCTCTGACAATGGGCTGACTCTGCATGCCACAAAGTCCTATAGTACAATATGAGGTAGCCCACTTTCTAACCAAATCAGGAGAGGACTCATTACCCCAATGCTTTGTGTCCTCTGCTTGCTCCTGGCCCAATCCTTGGTTCAAGCTGAGGTCTTCCCTTTATAGGCTGGGCCAGAGATACCTCTTAAACAGTGTCTGTCATCATGACTATAAACTTTGACCAAGAGAGCTGGGCTTTTGAAGGGTGCTGGAGTTGATAGTACTTAAAGTGGAAGTCAGGCTTTCTTAGGGTAGCTCCCATTTCAGCAGGCCTACTTGATATCACTCAAGGTTTTAGCCACAGGATGAATACATTAGCACACCAGTTTAGAGGCAAAAGGCTAAATGAGAACTGCTGTCAACTAAAGCACTCAACTAAAACAAGTGCTCACATCCAAAGTGGTAAGGTGACAGTACACTGACAATTGAAATGGTTCCTTAAGAGCCCGGTTTGGTAGCAGTTTCAATATACCGATGATTGACAACACCACAAATCCTAAATGAGAACTGAAAGTGCTCAACATGGCAGAACTGAATCTTGAATCTGTAGCTGCTTAATGCTTTTAGCTGAAATCCAACCATGCTCATACCTGTAGTTCAGTTGTGGTTTACCACTCGTGCTTTAGCTGAGGGGTAACATGCAGCTTGGTTTGTATTCCACATCCTCTCCTCAGACAACTATTTTGACATAGAAGTATAAAAGATTCTCACCAATTTTTTGGTTTGCAAACTCAAGGGTATTAAGCTTCTGAGAAGAAGCTTCAGTTATGAGAGACTTCAGAAGACTATATTCTTTTATTCTGGCATGTTTGTATTTCTAGTGCATTGCTACTGCCATTAGCATAAGTCCATAGTCCAGAGGCAGAAATAGGAAAGAGGCAATATGGAGACATTTCCAGAGTCTTTTATAGCTTCTGCCATTTGGAGGGAATCCCATTGTTCTTACTATGAAAAATTAGAGTAACAAGATATGTTTAGCATCATGTGGGCAAATCACATGTCCATACATGAATCCATTACCTATCCTCTAGTTGCAACATTCACAGGAAAGTCCATTAGGTGCAAATGGGCATATCCTTGGGTCCATTATTAGCTAAGTATACTTGATGGGCCATTCAAAATGTGCTGGCTAAATACCTTATGGGACATCACAGGAGCAAAAATTTTGAAATACAGGTATAGAATCAATATTTGTAATTTCAAATACAAAAATGACACATGCATACAAATAGCATAATCCTATTCAGCAAATATTAACCTTTCCATAGACACCCGCCATGCCATATTTTGTACATGATATTTTGTACATGATGGTTGCAATAATGATCTAAAATGGTGCTATTTTAATCAGATTTCACAACCTGGGTATAAGTAAGATTAGAAACTGGGTCATCCATTCATTTTTTTCCCCAGTTACATGAGCATTCAAATGCATTCCCTTTAATAAAGAAAGGCCATCTCCTTCCCCTTAGAATAGGATGTTTAAATTTACATATATATGGTTCTTTACTCCAGCCTATTTTAAACAGGATCTTTTGATCTTTCGGTATTCTGGCAAACTCAGCCTACAATCTCCTTTTCTTTCCTCAGTAAGTAAATAGGTTTCCCTATATATTGTTTTTCAATTACTTCTATCCTGATGTTAAAGGAGTCTAGTTAATATAAAGAGTTTCATGAAAATGCTAGTAGCTGTCATTACTTTCAGGCAATGAGAGGTACAGGTTTTAGTTTACTGATTAGAGTAAATACAAAATTTTGAAAATCATAAATGAAAATACATCAAATTATAATAGACTCAATAAAGGCAAGGACATGGAACTAATTGAGCCTGGGCAATATACTACAGCTAGGCAATTGCTTTTAATAGAAAGTGTGTGCTCACAGAGTAGTCTGCTATAGAACAAAAATTATATAACATTAGCAAAGGAAAAAGGTGACTTTTTTTCTAGCATCTACATTGATTTTAAAAAATTAATAAGGTATGTTAGAGCTAGAATTTATAACTGTGTGTTCAGGGAATATCTTCTGGATTCTGTTTCTTCTAATACTCATCACTTTGTTACTGAGACTACTTTAACAAGTAGGCATTTTTACTACAATACTTGAACTTGACTGCTCACCTTTTGGCACCTGATTCATATCTAGACACCTAAATAAATTTATGATTTTCAGAGATGTTAAATGCTCATATCTCCCTTTTGCAGGTGTATATGTATCAGGTAGGCACCCAAATATCTGAATTTTTTTCTGAGCTGAATCTTTGAACTTCTATCTCTAATTTTGGAATTCCATGAATAAAGCCAAACATAGAAGGAAAAAGTCCTGAATCAGAAATGTTGTAAAGGCTTTGAAGCTACTTAGAATGCCTGGGAGCATGCGTTTCCTGTGCAGGGTGTAATTGCTCTTAAATTTTTATAGAATGTTTAATGAACTTGTTCACCACTATCAAGCATTAGATCAGAGGAAAGGACAAATGACCTTGATTAGACTGGCTATTTTACATAATCCATGTTTTGAATATGAGGATTAAATATACATGGGCACTTTTTATTACTATAAGACTATCCATTTTGTTGAAAATAACCAGAATAATTGATTTCATTTCAACTCCTCTGATGTAAATTTACTCCAAAAATCCTTGTCAGTGATGGAAGTTGTGGGGTTTTTTTCCTTTAAAAATCTCTCAAGGCCATATTTTCAGTAAGAGTCTCTGACCAACAATGTTGCACCCACAATCATGTGAGCTTGCAGAAGTTAGAATGAGTACACACAATGCAAACCTACAAACTAAATAGTTTAGCTTTGTAACCTGCAGAAATAAAGGCTCCTTCAATTTTGTCCCATGTGAGGATGAGTGACCAGGCATCTAAAATCTTGGGCATAGATTTAGGTGTACCTTAGAAAATATAACCCTGTCTAGGTTGTAAAGGGACATGATGCCTTTCCACTAAGTTTGAGATACCAATAACTTGCTTTACCTTTTTGTGGACCATCCAGATAATTTCAGTCATCCTGTCTAAGACCATTCTTCTCTGGCAATCTCACTTGCTCAGCTAGTATTATCAAAAAATCTGACAAGTGGTACTGTGGCATCTTGGAGACTAACCAAAATATACAGAATCATGAGCTTTCATGAGCAAAACCCATTTCAGTAAAGAGCATCGGTAGGAGTTCCCGTGGCTAGTGTTTAAAAAGTTACAAAATGAAGAAAATACACTGACTTAATAAAAGTGACCCAGACGTAAATTACAGAAGTAACACCATAACTAATCTGTACATGGTGCATCTGTTGCATTTCTAGGAGTATCTTCTGTGACCTCTCACCACACAGTTCTACTACTTAAATATGCTGGTGCTGAAAATACAAATATGTTTACAGCTTTACATTAGATAAACTTCAGGTTATGTACTTTGTATGACTCCACTTTGATACTTTTCTGACTTCTCTTTACTGGACACTAACAGTATGATAGAAGGAATTATCCAGAATGAACATAACATGAATTATATGGTTTACATTTCTTTCTATGGTTTTATTTGCAGCTGTTTAAATTTGTATTTCAGACAGGACTAGCAAGCATGAGATTGCGATCCTTTGCACCTAGCGGGATACTTGAAAATACTGAAAAGCTAATAGGAAAGTTCCAACAAGTATCAGAGGGGTAGCCGTGTAAGTCTTTCTTTGCAACAGTGAGGAATACCGTGGCACCTTGGTTCTTTGCCCACCAAAGCTTATGACTAAATAAATCTGTTAGTCGTTAAGGTGTCACAGGACACCTCACTGGTTTTGTGGGAGCACTCCAAACACTTGCTGTCCCTTCTCTGCAGCAGCTTCTCAGAAATTCTATCTCTGGGCACCGCTACAAGCAGTTGCAGGGGAGTGAGATGAAAGCTCTCCATTGCCTTCCTGTTGGGAAACAGAAAACAGAATAAGCATTTAACTGGCCTTGCTTAAGCCTAAAGAAGCAAAAGATGCCTCTTCCCATCTGTATAGTCGCCAAAGGCAGACAAGGGGACAGGAAAAAAGAGAACCAGCACCTGGTTTCATTGTTAGCAAAGGCATGCCAGACATGTTTCTCACCACACTCTGATATGGGCTCTGCACTAGCAACTGTTACAGGATGAGTGGTATAGGAGCCAAATACACTGGTTCTGTGTCCCCTGAGAAATGTCACACATTTGAGAGGTCCCCAGTAGAAGACTTTCATGAAGCTTCTGCTTCCTGTGAGCCACCTGAACTGCGAAAAAGAGCAGCTCAGCTGGACAATCTGCTCCAAATACTGACTGTAGCCCACTGATTTTTTTTTTTTTTAATATTTTTGGTCCGTGGGCTGAAAAGCGGATATCAGGACACTGTAATAACTGCACTACAATGTTACTCTTCATTGCGAGGCTGGAGGGAAAATAACAGACTTTTACACTGAATATGATTGCTCGTTGCAATATTTGTTCCTACTAAGGATTTTATCTGTAATACGATGGCACGGTTTGATATTTAGAGATATTAACTACAGGAAGTTGTTCCACGCTACATTTGATGTTCCTAGCAGGATAGCAAATTAGTGAGACTCTTCCAGGAAATCAGTATTGTTTCTAGGTTTTATACATTACTGTATGAAATAGAGGTGAATTAAATGAGTCAAATCATTGAACTTCCCTAAAATAGAATACGATCTCTGATGTTCTAATCAATTTAGCATAAAATAAATGTAGTAGTTTTCTCCTGCCAATTTAACACCCCACCCCCGAGTGTTGTGACTTTCGAGCATTTTGAAAAGTGATTTATTCTCACATCAATAGCACTACTCTCTGAAATGAAAAAGCATGTTGTAAGACAAACCTGACCAAGGAAACTGAAAAGTCAGTAAAAGGAGATTATGCAGATTTTAGATAAGGTGTCAGGATCTATTCCTGTTAAAGAGTAGAATCAGGACTGTGAAAATATCCAGAAAAATCAAGATCTGCGCAGAAAAATGTTAAAACATTCAACTACTAAGTGCAAAAAATTCTCCATCTGCAAATACCCAATGATACTGTACACATTTAGCTACATTAAAATCACATGCTTAGATTGCAAAGTCAAGCACCCAAAATTTAGGAAATATCAGAAGTGAGGTGGTTGTGCACAACCCTTATGCACATTCATTTTGATAGACTTTGGTTACATGATCACATAGTGTTTTCTGTCCCTCAGGAACCCTGCCTATTCAGTTCACTTCTGGGGACAAGGCGTATGCTTTGCTAATGGGTTTCACCTACATTTGCTGAAAGCAGAGGAATGGTGCAACTCTGGTACTATTGTAAGCACTGGATGTGAAGTGTGCTTCAGTGAGCACACATGCTTCTGCCTATTCTCCCTCCCTGTATCCTTTGCACGTTGATCCCTTCAGGTCTGCCCTTTCTAACCTGCTCTAGTCCTGTCTCTTCCCCACTTTTGAATTCTTGTACCAATCCCATTCTCTGAGCCTACACATTCCCAGGCTTGTCAAGCCAGTCTTCATCCCTTGCCCATCAAGTCCCAGTTTCTCACAGCCCCCAAAGTCATCGTTTCTCTCCTCTATCTCCTCCTGTCCCAATCTCACTAGAGTCCTTGTCCCTATCTACTGCCCTCCCAACCAAATTCTCTGAAACTTTTGTCCACGCTGTATAAATAGATTCCTGAGACAGAAGGGACCATTGTGATAATCTACTATAACCTCTTTGAGAACATCACCAAAATAATTCCTAGAGTAGCTCTTTTAGTATAATAATATCCAGTCTGATTTCAAAATTGTCAGTGATGGAAAATCCACTGTGACACTTAGTAAATTGTTTTAATGGTTAAATACTTCCATTGTTAATTTATGCCTTATTTCTAGTCTGACTTTTCTAGCTTCAACTTCCAGCCATTGGATTGGTTTATATCTCTCTGCTTGATTAAAAAGCCCATAATTAAAAGTACATCCCTTATGTAGATACTTACACACTGTAGTCAAATCACTGCTTAACTCTCTCTCTCTCTCTGTTTGTTCCAGCAATTTTTTTTGGACAATGAGTAATTTAGTAGTAACATTCTAAATTATCAATTATTTACAAATTGTCCAGGCATCCTGGTCTCAAACTCTAATGGCAAGCTTTTCAAATTCTCCAAATAGTCCAAGAAAAGCTAATTTCTTCAGCCTCTCTCAAGAGTATACTGTTGGTGCAGCTAAAGAGACTTCTCTTTTTAACCTGTTGAATTAAAAAAGTTATCTAATATAAAAGATACTATATTGCCAGTAATGGAAAATAGGCAAGCACACTCAGTCTATTATGATTTTTTTATATTAAGTGTGTAAAAGGAAAATCAATTGTAAACAATACAACTTTGGCAAAATACTGTAAACTTCAGTGACAGTTTACCTCATGGGCAATACTGTTAGGGAAAAGAAAGTGGTTGGATTAATTTAATTTTTTTTATAATGATAAAATGAAGAAATATGGCTACTTTTTGTAATCAAGCATGCTTGTGCTATCAAGTTAGTGCTGAAAGAGGTAGTAAATAAAATGAAATAAAACCAAATAGTATGTTGTAAGGACACGTGATCAGAGTGGAATAATTAAGAAAAAAAATCAAAGCTGTACAAGACATGGCTTAGTCATATATACAAAGGTCCCCCGTTGTTGTTAAAACAAGGGGAACAGGAATAGAAGACTTATTCTGGTCTGCTGAAGAACAATAATTCTTGAAGTTCTAACAGTGCATTATACAATGTAAAGTCACATGTTCTAAGAGCAGCAAAGAATGTGGTGGGATTTTATCTAACCAATATGAACATTAAACGGTTTTGGTGGTGGAAAAATGCAAAACAAGCATAACACACACAATCGGCAAAAGGGTAGAAAGTGACTTGTAGAGCTAAATTGCTGGTCAGAGCAAATCAGACAGTGTTGCATGTATTTCCCAAGATGGCTTTGCCAACTATAGCCTAATTTGTCTTACACAAGCTAGCATATGTTTCACATAGCATATGTTGCACACAGGATATGTTGCACAAACACACTGGAGGATTCTAGTTCCTGTTGCAAGAACCTAAGAAACGCCTGATGGATGGTTAAAATGGTCAACTCAGTCTGGATGGTTATTTTGAATTCTTGGCAAAAGTATGGGTCACGACCAAAGACACATGGAAATGAAAAGACTGAGATTATGGTTCAGCCACCTGGGAGTCATCCTGGTAATATCAAGTAAATGTGTCTTTTCCAACAATTCAGGTTGCCTTCTAGTACACGAGAAAAGCTTTAGTCATGTCCATCCTTTGCTCCAGATGTGTTTGCAGTGTCAACTCCTGCTTGTGAAGAGTAACTGAGCTGAAAGATTGCCGCTAAGTAAAGGTCTGGTGATGACAAACACACTCTCTCTCTCCCAAGTGATGACCCAGATCAGTCAGATGACTACTTCTTGAAACTCAGTACCTCCTTAGTAAGGAAGTGTACCTGCTTGTGTGTATACTTTAAAGATTGTGTCAGTGTGTGCTTGTTTTATAACCGGTTTGTCAAGATTGTTATAAAGCAACTTTGAAACTGAGTAAATTATGCTTAACTAGATTTTATGAAATACTGTATGTGTGTCTATGCTAGCAAATGGCTTAATGGCATCTTTCAAAAGCACACAGAGCCTCTTGAACCACATGCAATACAAACAGTTTGTCATACATATAGGAGATATATTAGAGAGGTAGGAGTGCTAAACCGATCCTGGGGCTAATGTAATTCTTTAGGAAATAAGTTGAAAGGATCATTTGGGAAGGAGATATTGGACAATTGGCATGCAATTGTCTTGTGTGCTTGGGCTTTGATCCATTTTTTCCTCTGTGCTTGTAGCTCCAATGTTGAAAACCCATTGGCACACGTGAGGCCCTTAACAAAATCACTTTCCCAGAGCAGTAGTTAAGTACAATATTGTTCTGTTGTGATTTTATTTAATCATTCTGGTTTTCAGAATCATTGTATAACCAACTTTCTAGTTGTCAGCAAATTCAAAATCTGATTCAACTTTTGTAGACTTGTATCCTATACTCTTACTTGCTATTGTCAAGGTTAGTTAATGAAACTCTGTATGTAACATTGAATTCAATGCTTGAGTCTTTCTCTTTAAGTTGTGAAATCAAAATTCAGAAAACCCTAAGAAAGGTGGTTCCATTTGCTTAACCCAGGTTTGTTTTATTCTCGTCTTTCTTGCAACAGAAAGCATTTTTTGACAAAGCAGAAATCTTTGTCAAACTGAAAAGTGGGGTTGTTTAGTTTTGGACAAAATTCCAAAAACTCTTGATAAACTTGGACTTTTTTCATTCTCATCAAAATTTTCTGTGGGATAGAGAAGCCATTCCTTACCCAACTCTATTTGACTTTGTGGATCCCATGCAATCAGTCGCTCACAGCTGCAAAGTAGTGGCAGAATCTGCCCTACAGCAATGTAATTGATCATCACACTTAGTATGTTCTAATTTAATGCTGGTTTTGTATTGGTGCAACTCCATTGAATTCAGTGGAATTACTTATGCTTTATAGAAGGATAACATGGTGCCTCATGCCAAAAGCTTCATATTCTTCCTGACTTTAAGTATAATGATGAATTTGGCTAGTAGGTTCCACAACAGGTCTGACACCTGGAAAAACAATCACAGAACCTGTTATATTTCTGGCAGGTGAAGCTATCATCAGACTGCCTACACCATCATGTGGCCCTTCTCATTATACCATCCCCTCCATAAATTTTTATCAATCTCAGTCTTGAAAACTAGTTAGGGGGGTTTACCCCCATGTTTTTCCTTGGGAGGGTATTGGACTCTGAACCACTTTTTCTCTACAGATCTTGGGCCAGGTTCTATTCTTTAAGGGCACGTCTACAATAGGAAACTATTTAGAAATTATTAAAATCAAAGTAAAACTCCTTCAATAACAAAATTGAAAAATCAGAGGGTTAGCCGTATTAGTCTGGATCTGCAAAAGCGACAAGGAATCCTGTGGCACCTTATAGACTAACAAATGTATTGGAGCATAAGCTTTCATGGGCAAAGACCCACTTCATCAGATGCATGTAGTGGAAATTTCCAGAGGCAGGTATAAATATGCAGGCCAGAATAAGGCTAGAGATACCGAGGTTAATTCAGTCAGGGAGGGTGAGGCCCACTTCTAGCAGCTGATCTGGCGGTGTGAACACCAAGAGAGGAGAAACTGCTTTTGTAGTTGACTAGCCATTCACAGTCTTTGTTTAATCCTAAACTGATGGTGTCAAATTTGCAGATGAACTGTAGCTCAGCAGTTTCTCTTTGAAGTCTTGAAGTTTTTTTGTTGCAGGATGGCTACCTTTAAATCTGCTGCTGCGTGTCCAGGGAGATTGAAGTGTTCTCCTACAAGTTTTTGTATATTGCCATTCCTAATACCTGATTTGTGTCCATTTATTCTTTTACGTAGGGACTGTCCAGTTTGGCTGATGTATATAGCAGAGGGGCATTGCGGGCACATAATGGCGTATATTACATTGGTAGATGTGCAGGTGAATGAACCAGTGATGGTGTGGCTGATCTAGTTAGGTCCTGTGATGGTGTCGCTGGTGGAGATATGTGGGTAGAGTTGGCACTGAGGTTTGTTGCATGAGGATTGATTCCTGAGTTAGAGTTACTGTGGTGCAGTGTATAGCTGATGGAGAGAATTTGCTTCAGGTTGGTGGGTTGTTTTTGGGCGAGGACTGGCCTGCCTCCCAAGGCCTGTGAAAGTGAGGGATCATTGTCCAGGATGGGTTGTAGATCACTGATGATGTGTTGGAGAGGTTTTAGCTGAAGAATGTAGGTGGTGGCCAGTGGTGTTCTGTTGGTTTCTTTCTTGAGCTTGTCTTATAGTAGGAGGCTTCTGGGTACGTCTGGCTCTGTTAATATGTTTCCTCACTTCCTCGTCCGGGTAGCGTAGTTTCAGGAATGCTTGGTGAAGAACTTGTAGGTGTTGGTCTCTGTCTGAGGGGTTGGAGCAAATGCGGTTGTACCTTAGTGCTTGGCTATAGACAATGGATCATGTGATGTGTCCGGGATGGAAGCTGGAGGCATGAAGGTTGGCATAGTGGTCGGTAGGTTTTCGGTATGGGGTGGTGTTTATGTGACCGTCACTTATTTGCACCGTGGTGTCCAGGAAGTGGATCTCTTATGAAGACTGGTCCAGGCTGAGGTTGATGGTGGGGTGGAAGCTGTTGAAATCGTGGTGGAAATCTTCCAGAGTCTCCTTCCCATGGGTCCAGATGATGAAGATGTCATCAATGTAGGGTAGGTAGAAAAGGGAGGTTAGTGGACGAGAGCTGAGGAAGCGTTGTTCCAGGTCAGCCATAAAAATGTTGGCATATTGTGGGGCCATGAGGGTGCCCATAGCGGTGCCACTGGTTTGGAGGTATATATTGTCACCAAATCTGAAATAGTTGTGTGTGAGGTTAAAAAAATTGAAATAGTGTGTCCACCTAACCCTTACCCTTTCCATGCATGAGGCCAAATGCTCCATTGCTGAAGTGAGGGAGAAGCACGTGGCCTTGTGCTGGCATGCCAGCTGGTGCCAGGCAGCCTCCTGCTGCTCCCGGTCAGTGGCCCATTCCCAGTGTCTCCTTGAGCCTCTGGACAGGGAACAGCAAGCAGGCCACCTGCTCCCTCATTAGGTCCTTCCAGGTTCTATTCCTACTGCAGTTCCCATAGAGTCAGGAAGATGGCATGGGAGCTGGGGGATGTGTCATGCTCTCAGCTGTCTCAGCTTTAAAGAAAAGTGACAAGGGCAGTCATCCCAGGAGACACTGTGTATGAAGTCTAGCCCTAATCTGTGAGCTGACTCTGAAGGTCGCTGTTCAGACAATGGCAATGTGCTCCAAGCAAGGTCATGTTTTGTCTAGTTAGCAGGCACTTTCCTGCAGGGGCACAGATGTCCCAGGGGAACATTGCTACACCCACAGCCTGGGAACAAGCAGGCATGAGAAGGTGCCAGCCAGCCTCCGCCTGTGGGCGGAAGGAGGAGGGTGGGGTGGCTTGGCTTCCTTCTGTGTCCTGCACGTGTTGGGTCCAGCACTGATGGCATCCTGCAAAGAGAGAGCTTCTATCCCTGCCTACTGGGTGGGGGGTATTGGGGGAGGTGTGTGTGAGCAGCAGAGGTTACCAGCTGGAGAGAGTGCTACTGGGGTCTCCTCTTCTTCCTCCCCCCAGCAGATTCCCATGCAGGGGATCAGTCTCATCCACATCACCACACTTGACCAGAAGCAGATGCTGCCCGAGTGTTGGCATGACCTTGTGCTATGTGTAGCACTGCTGTGTGGTTCTGTGACCCCAGACTTTGTGTGTGTGGTGGTTTGTTGTGGGAAGGTGTCCCATGATGGAGGCTGAAGTAAGGCAGCTGTGAGAGGGTCTGAGGGAGCATTGGGGTCTGCCATGATGCCGTCAACTCTTGCTGTATGGCATGGGGCTTGTGAAGCTGGCCACGTGTCACAAGCCCTTCTCCTGCAACCTATTGTTTTAAGCACTGCAGGAGAAGGGAAGCAGTGGAGATGCAGGTGTGGCCTGAGCTGCCACAAGTGCAGCTGAGAGAGGCTTCTGAAGGCCAATTATTTTGAATTGGCAGCAGCAGATCATCCACACTAACACTATTTTGGAATAACAATTCAAAAGAGTAGGAATACAGATTTCAAAATAACTACCCCATTATTTCGAAATAACGGGCTTGATAGTGTGGATGCTCTGTTTGTTATTTCAAAATAAGGGGGATTATTTCAAAATAATTCCCTAGTGTAGACCAGGACTAAGGGTGTATCTACATTTTGAACTGGAGGTAGCATGACAGCAAATTTTTATCATGATAAAAATAGAAGTGTAGCCATAGTAGTGCAAGTGGTGGATTGAGGTAACCAGCTCAAAATGTAGATTTAATCTAAGATATACAGTTTTGTATTTGGAGTAACTCCACTGAAGTCAGTGGATTAGAATAGCATACCTAAAAGCAGAATCTGGGCACTTACGTTCTCTAGAGCTTCCGTATGTAAGAGGAATGTTAGAATTGCCTTCTAACCATAAGGAACCCTTACACCACAGGATTATAAAACTCTAACTGGTATAGAATAGGTTGACGAACCAGTTGAAATCTCAACAGAGGTAGGAAAAAATTAGGACATGAATGGGTATACTAAGTCTAATATTTTGTGGTCACCAATGTATATAATCAGAGGTGCTGGATGAATTTTTTTTCTGTTCATGATTTCACTCACTCCTGATGCAAACTACTAATACACCAATCTCTCTTGCAATTCATTTTAAAAGATTATTTTATTCTGCTTCTTAGAGATATGTCTTAGACCTGTGGAAGAAAGGAAATTTAGGGTATGTCTACACTACAAAGTTAATTCGAACTAACAGCTGTTAGTTCGAATTAACTTTCATAGGTGCTACACATGCAAACTGCTAGTTCGAACTTAATTCGAACTAGCGGAGCGCTTAATTCGAACTAGGTAAACCTCATTCTACGAGGACTAACGCCTAGTTCGAATTAAGTAGTTCGAATTAAGGGCTGTGTAGCCACTTAATTCGAACTAGTGGGAGGCTAGCCCTTCCCAGGTTGCCCTGGTGACCACTCTGGGCCAAGCCAGGGAAACTCATCTGCCCCCCTCCCGGCCCCGGAGCCCTTAAAGGGCCACAGTCTGGCTACGGTGCCCGTGCCAGGTGCAAGCCTGCCAGCACCCAGCCAGCAGACCCTGCACCTGGCATAGCATGAGCCAGCCACCCGCTGCCACCCAGCCCTCCCCCTCTTCCCAGGACCAGGCTGGCGGCTCCCAGGAGCCTGCCCGGGGCCGCAAGAGGTGGACGCCCGCCTGGTCTAGTGCGGAGATCGTGGACCTCATCCAGGTTTGGGGGGAGGCTTCCAACGTCCACAATCTCCGCACTAGGCACAGGAAAGTGGCCGTCTAGGGCAGGATAGCTGCCAGCCTGGCCATCAAAGGCCACATGCGAACCCAGGACCAGGGTTGCATGAAAATCAAGTTGGTCCAGTGAGACCCCCGACCCTGAGCTTAGAACATAAGAACGGCCGTACTGGGTCAGACCAAAGGTCCATCTCGCCCAGTAGCCTGTCTGCCAACAGCGGCCAACACCAGGTACCCCGGAGGGGATGGACCAAAGACAATGGCCAAGCCATTTGTCTCGTGCCATCCATCTCCAGCCTTCCACAAACAGAGGCCAGGGATACCATTCCTATCCCCTGGCTAACAGCACTCCATGGACCCAACCTCCATGACTTTATCTAACTTCTCTTTAAACTCTGTTCTAGTTCTCACCTTCACAGCCTCCTGTGACAAGGAGTTCCACAGGTTGACTATTTGTTTTGTGAAGAAGAACTTCCTTTTATTAGTTTGAAGCCTGCTACCCATTCATTTCATTTGGTGTCCTCTAGTCCTTCTATTATGGGAACTAATGAAGAACTTTTCTTTATGTACCCTCTCCACACCACTCATGATTTTATAGACCTCTATCATATCCCCCTCAGTCTCCTTTTTTCTAAGCTGAAAAGTCCCAGTCTCTTTAGCCTCTCTTCATATGGGACCAGTTCCAAACCCCTAATCATTTTAGTTGCCCTTTTCTGAACCCTTTCCAAGGCCAAAATATCTTTTTTGAGGTGAGGAGACCCCATCTCTACACAATACTGAAGATATGGCATACCATAGTTTTAGACTTCCCCTCCTCCTTCTTCCCCTGGCTTCCCCCTTCCAGCTCCCTCCTCCCAGGTTTCCACCTCCCCTCTCCCGCCCTCTCTCTTCCCCTCTCCCACCTCCTTTTCCCATCTCCCCAGAGGTTAATCCCCACCCCCACCCTCAGTTTTGTTAAATAAAGAGAGTTTCCATTTTTGAACACACGTGTCCTTTATTTTTTACATCAGGAAGGGGGGCTAGGGAAGGGTAAGTGGAAGGAGATGAGGGAGGAATGGGGCACGAGCCCCCGATGGGGAGGACTGGGGTGGCTCTGTGGGCTCCTCGGGGTGGAAGCTCTCCTGCAGGGCCTCCTGGATCCTGTCAGCCCCCCGAATGACCCTCCCGGATGGCAGCCTGCGGCAAGTGCAGCCGGGCTGATGGCTGAGTGCTGTAATGTGCTGAGGGTGGGCACTCAGGGCACTCCAAGACAGGACTGCTTTGCTGTCCCTCATCGAGGTAGACAAGCAAGCGGGGAACCCTGAGAACTGTCTGTCCGGGGTGGGGGTCGGGTCCCTTTAAGCACAGCCCTCGGCTAGCCTGAGGCAGCAGCTCCACGCTCTAAGTCCTAAGCTGATGCCCTGCCGGCACTGGTTCTGGCCAGCCTTCACTTCGGTTCAGGGTCCACTCAATGTGGACATGCTAGTTCGAATTAGCAAAACACTAATTCAAACTAGTTTTTAAGTCTAGATGCGCTAATTCGAATTAGCTTAGCTTAGCTAAGTTAGTTCGAATTAGTGCTGTAGTGCAGACATACCCTTAGAGATTGATCCAAAGGGAGTCTATTGACGTAAGTGGACTTTGGATCAGAGCCATATGAATTTCGTAACGTTCTATAAAATAAAGGGAGAGTTTTTCATGTGTTTTCTTCTTTCATTCTAGCTTATTCAAAAGGAATTTTGTTTGTTACTATCACGGTCTTCAATTTCTCCCATTTTGAATGTTATACTTGTAAATTTTTTTCCAGCTAATAGTTCTGAAGGAAAAAGCCATGGAGCCTTTGGCAATTTTAATTTCCTTGTATCCTTCAGAATGCTAACAGCTGAGATCAAATGTATTCTGTAGGTATTTTTTCTTTTTATTCTGGAATTGATCTATTCTTATGTGTTTCTACTGATTTCAGTCATCCTGCCATAACTTGAGAGGATAATAACCATTCCGTTTCCTGTGTTTGGCTTTCCTGTCACAAAGACTTTATTTACTTACAACAACAAAATATATCTGCAGCAGTTTACCTTTAGGCAACTATATTGAGAAGAGAGGCTCTTTAAAAATATTTGTAAGATCATTATTTTTATTCCTCAGGGTAGCCTTATTCCTTCCTACCCCTTCTGTCAAATCTCATGGGTTATTCACGTGGCTGTATGAGAAATCCTTTGATAGAATCTGATTTTTGTCTGCTGATCTAGGACAATCGGTGTCCATTTAATCCTTAGTTGGTTCTTTTGATGTCATTTTTTCAGCTTTCTTCTCTATAGAAAGGATTACCTTTCCACTGCTGCCTTTGGGTGATGTGGCTTATGAGAGATCAGCTTTCAATAAATGACCGGTTTCAGGCATCAAATAATCAAAATAGTGATGGGGAGACCATGAAGACTTATTATTAAGCTACATAGTAGTATTGTGGCACCCAGGCTCCTCAGTCAATGGGGACCTTGTGTCAAGCACTGAGCACACTACAGTGATACACTGTTGAGGTGAAATTAATGTATGAGAGAGAGAATCATTTAATTAAAGTAAACATCCACCATTTTCATTGATTCCTGGAGAAACTAACATTCCAGCATGCTTGGGACATGTCTACCCAGCCTGCAGAAGTGATTTTAGGCTTGTGCTAGCACTACATAAATAACTCTTGTGCAGATAACTCTTTGAAGCTGCAACTCTGGCTTGAGTTCCAGCTCCGGAGTTGCAGTTGAGGCTAGCTTCAAAGTGCTGTCTAGGCAACTATTTTTGAAGTGTTAAGCTTGAACCACGCAGGCACAAGTCTGTTGACCAGGACTGAGAGGCTCACTTCTGTGATTGCACAGACATACTCTTTGCTAATACTATGCTTGCCATCTTCCTTGAATGCTTCCTAATTCCACAAAACAAGACAGCAGTGGGCCAATCTCGATGTTTTGTTTTTCATTGTCACGGTTCGTAAAGGGTTAGCAGGAGCTATCATTTCATTTTGAATACATTTTCAGTTAATTAGAAGACACAGCTTTACTACTGAGAGACACAAGTAAAGTTTCTAATTTGGGCTGAAATGTTTTATTACCTCCAGTAATATGAAACCTCATGGGGGAGGGGGACTGCATTACTTTATCAATTGCGTTGTTTTTGCTGCTGAAACTTATTCTACATCTCTACAGCAGATCATTAATCTAGAGAAACATCTGAAAAGACAACACTTTAAACAGCAGTGCATAAATCCTTTGACGCTGTTTCAATTTTGCCTGTTCCCCAAGTATATTAACATTTTCACCAGATTATAGTTTTGTTTGTTTTCCTGTAGCAAATAATTAAATTTAGTGAACTTTACTTGCTTTTTTTTGTTGGTGTTTCAACAGAGTGGTTTAAGGAAGGTACAAGAACAAAACTTGTTCAGTCAAAACATTGATACCACTTGAAAACCTGCTTTATCATTTCAGTTTTCAATTGCGGTCTATTACATTTTTAACTCTGTATCCTTCATTGCTACTGTCATTAGTTTTCTGTTCAGTTTAGTCCATGCATGCTTTCAGTTATTTTATTGACAATATGTGCTAACATTTTCTAGCCTGCACCTGCCATTGTTTCACTATTTTCCCCAAAAATGACTTAGTTCTCCACAAAAGAACATTGGTGAGAGCACAACTGCACCCATATCTCCATATGACAAACTTAAATTGCATGTAAATAAGCTGCGCTAAAGGAGGAGTGCACAGACCAAAAGCTTCCCTGGATATATGGGAAGCTCCAATATTTTATTAACAGAATCTTCAGGAACGTCATGAACTTCATACTACCTCACAAGACCCACTAAAATAGGTGAGAAGAGGTTTAAACTATTAAAAAAAATGCAGTACTGCTCATTGTTTAGGAAATCTTTGCAACCTCATTGTCTGTTAGTTTGCTTGAGATATTAACACTTTTTAGTTCCTCTTCTGATAGGGATATGTATGTAGCTTTCATACTCCTCAGTGAGAGTTCTAGTATGGTGCAAAGGCTGTATTTATATGAGGTATGCTGGCTATTATTTTTGAAGTGCCTTTCCATAGAAAGGAAGAAGAAACTTAAAAAATGAAATAACTATACATATCCTTACTACTTTGTTCTGTATTTGAAACATAACAAAAACAAGACAAACGACAAGACTTCAGCAAAAGTGCACAATAAATCCAAATAAACAGTATAGCTCAGGCTGCAGTAATTATGGATCAGATGGATTGTTTCAGTCATCTGAACTTCAGAATGAATGAGAATGCTTTCAATTCCTAAAAGATCTGTGGGTGTCTGATAGTTCAGTCAATTTGTGACGTGACTGGTAAGGATTAGAGCAATTCAGAGAATATATAGCAGCTTCTTTCAACTTTATTTTGGAGCCCAGACAAGAATGAGTTCTGAGCTACTGCTCGCAATATTTTAATACATGCGAGGTAGAGAACCAGAACTCCATATGTGGACCTGAGAGCAAAATCACAAAATGAATGTTACGTTTTTCATAAATACAAGAGCAAATATATACTTTTACTCTCAACAAATTTTAAATTAAGAGCAAATGCAAACTCTTAACAAGATACAGTGTTTGTAATTACACTTACACACACACAGTGTCTACTTAGTCATACACTAGTTTGTTTTGTACCTGGAATTAAATTCATGACTTGCCACTGCGGCATATGCTTTATATCCTGTTGATAAATGAATATCAATCACTTGCACGTATTGCAGCTTTCTAGCACCAAGGGCCCCTTCTATTCTGAAGAACATTTTCCATACAAGTTGTAAGATGTTATGAACCAATTTGTGTGCATATGTATGTATAAATTAGCTTGTAACATCTTACATCTCGTATTGAAACTGTTCAAGACAGAAGGCTGCTCTTGGCACTAGATGGCTACAATATATACAAGTAATTGATATACCTGCATCAACAGGATATTAAGCATATGCTGCAGCCAGTCATGAATTCCGTTCCAGGTCAGAAAAATTTAATGTATAGCATTTTGCTGCCGGATGGTGTGTTGAGAATTTGCATTCAGCAGGTATTGACAGTCATAAGAATTTAGTGATGGTGCTACAAAGTGGTTGCCTACGATAGTCACGTGGCTTTCAATCTGATCTGAAAGACATGTTGGAAGGAGACTCAGAATATGCTTATTAATATATTAACACATAGTGTGTCTCAAAGGTCCATTATAGTGAAAAATAAACTGCCTTTATTTCCTGCGATGCAGAACAAAACTGTACCAATCATGCGGTGATAACCCAAGTTAATGAAAATTACCTGGGCTGCCAGTGAATCGGGTCATTCCTTATCTTAGCAGGACAGAAGTATATCCTCTTGCCGGTCTGACCAGACATCTCCAAGGATAGGAAGAGGAAAGGGGTGAGCTTGAACACAGACATGCCAGAGCAGAACGTCTCCCTGCATCTGAAAGAGGTATGTGGGAGTATGCTTGGGGGAGTCGTTTCTCTGTCTCCCAGTTACCATCTTGGAGATAAAAAGGGGATTAGAACTTTCACCCCTTCCTCTCTGTTTAAAGCTTCTCCAGGGAATGATATCCAACCACCATCTTGCCATAACTGCAACAATTTAGCTACTAACTTTAAGTACAGCCTGAGGTCAGGTTCCTCCTTGATTATGATTTTGTGCCTAGTTCAGGAGTGTCAGGAAGGGAGATAGAAAGAAGTGGGGATGTGGCAGAGGGAAGAGATGGAATTCACTACTGTGAGGTGCAGCTCAGGATGTACCACAAGAAATTCCTAAGGGGAATTCTTCTGCCATTCATGTCATATAATATCACAGTATCTTTAAAAGGATTTATTTAACTTTTTTCCTCTAATATAATTTTCCATTCACTTAAATTACACCACTATTTAGCTATTACTGGATATACAAAGGAGCATGTCTGTCTGTATCCTTATTCTATGCTATCAGCTGAAGTCAAAAACATATGCATAATGTAAGTTTACTATTTAGAGAATAATATATATTTTAAAAATTGGGTGCAAAGAGATCTAATTACTCCAGTACTCTTTTGATTAACTGTTCAATGAAATGTACACATCAGTCTAACAAATTTCTATCCATGTACACATTGTCTTGTGTAGCAGCCATGTGAAAAGCATGATTGGAATGTGCTGGTAGTATTAAAATCTTTATCCTAACTCTTTTGGAAGGAACGGAATGAATTCAATTGAAAATTAATTTAGGAACTTAGGTTTTAGTACTCAGCATCCCAAAATATTAGAGAAGTGCATTTCATTATCAGTGAAGCTTTTGAACCACTATAAAGAAAGCACTATAGAGATATGCATAAATTTCAGTCTAAATGGTGAATTATTTTGTCCTTAGAATCATCATACTAGGTCATTCTCAGACTTAGTAAAGCATGATCAGTAGTGAAGATGATAATGCAAATCAGGGAAGTCACACTGCATGTGAATTTTGCTCCCTGCACTTGTCTCAGGGTACTCACCATAATGTGCCATGCTTTACCCACACTTCCAGAAATATGGAATTCTTGCCCCAGAGTTTTATCATTCAAAGAAGGCATGATTTAACTTAAAGCACATGTATATCTTTTCAGAAGCAAGGCCTTAAAATATACTTTGACATTTAGAAGTACATCAGTCTGAAACATCTAATGTATAACTTGCTTTCTGAGCAATAATATTTATATTCTGTGACTACTGTATACCCTGTCCAGAATTCTTGGACTGCAGTGTACAAACTATGTGACTATCTCTTTTTAATGAGATCCATTAGATAAACAGCTATAGCATACCTCATATTAAAGTGGCAGAAGCAGCCAAAGAATCCTATGTACAAATTAGAAGCATTCAACTAGTATCTATCAGACCCTCACTTTGCTGTTTCAGATACCTAAAGGATAACTCCATCGCATAATTCAAGGGTTTTGTAAATAAAATGGCTATCTTCTCTTACTCTGCTTTTATATGATGGATTGAAAGGGACATTCTGAATATTTATTGATTCATTTATGAGACTATTGCAGCAGGAAAACAAACCAAAAAAACATAAGTACCTTACTGGTCTGAGGGTATGTCTACATTGCATAGGTTTTTTCAGAAAAACATCCATTTTTCCGAAAAGACTTCACTTACATCCACACTGCAATTGTGTTCTTTCAACAAAAAGTTGAAAAAATGGAGGGTTTTTTCTGACAGAGCTCTTTCGGAAAAAGGCATGTGTGGATGGGGAAAAGGGTTTTCTTTCAAAAAAAAAAAAAAGAGAGAGACCTCCAGGAAATAACACAGGTGCCCTGGTGGCCACTATTCCAAAGTAATCAGAGTTCTATAGTTCCTGTCTCCTGGCACCTATTAAAGCTTCAAGCACCCTGGACAAGCCTTGTGGCAGGAAGACAGCCCTGGAGCAGCATCTGACCACACGGCTCTCCCTGCCACAGAAATTGCCAGCTATGGCCAAGCCACAAGCCCCCCTAGACTCCCTGGACCTCACAGGGAGCAGCAACAAGGCTCCCAGGACCCATTCATGGGTACCAAGCGATATGCACCCTCCTGGCACAGAGCAGGGATCCTGTTCTTCCTTGAGCTGTGGGGGGAGGAGATCCTCCGGAATCTCTGCTCCAGATGCCAAAACGCCAATATCTATGGGCACATGGCTGAGGCCCTGGCAGACCAGGGACACTCTCCCTCCCCCTGGACGTCAGAACAGGTCTGGAGTAAAGTTAAGCAGCTCGCGCTCTGGGGCAGGACCCCACTCCCGCCCGTATTATGAGGAGCTGCACCAGATCCTGGGGGTGGAGGAAGCCCTTCCCCCCACCCGTAGTGGTCAACACTGGCCTTGAGACATCTGTCGTTGCCCAGCCAGAGGTCGCGGAGAAGGAGGACCAGGGGCAGCAAGGGCAGGAGGAGAAGGACATGGTGAATACTGTCATGCTGACCCTGGAGCCAGTACCCCTGAGCCTGGACGTGTCTCAGTCATCGTCTGATGGCAGGGAGGGATCGTCAGGTGAGTGCTCTCATTTTTCCGCACGCACAGGGTGGGGGAGGCGGGCGCAGAGGGGATGGGGTGCAATTGTTGCTTGGGCTGTACATGGTGCTGCAGTCTGCACACATGGAACCACGTGCAGTGCCAGTGTGTGCCATGTAGTCTCAGGAGGCAGCTCCTGAGCACCCCTGGGATCCTGCTCTCAGGCTCAGGGGAGGCCATACACATGTCTGGCCAGGGGAGGGATGCCCTTCTACCACCAGCCACTGCTGGAAGTAGGCTCGCTACCAGGGTGCAGGCATGACCCCATGCATACTGAGGAGTGCAGTACAAAGGCATGCCTGCCCACGCGAGGTACCGTCCGCTCCTGTGGACAGTGCTGCCAGACACAGGTGTGTGTGTGTGTGTGGGCCCCAGGGAGGGCCAGGCTGCTCCAGAACCCTCTCCCGCCCATGGAATCCCACTGTGGCTGGACACTTCCCTTGCCTGCTTGTCCATGGGAGAGGGGGAATCGAGCAGCATGGTCCCCTGGGCACCTTGGGGCCCCTGTGAGGCACGCATGACCTTGCTCCTGGGACATCCCTGTCCTCTGGCCTGAGGGCTGTTGGTTGCTGCTCTCAGAGGAGGGCACAGCCTCAGGGACAGTGTCTGCATGGATGACTAACCACCTCTCCCTCTTTATTCTCCACAGCCGGACCAGCCGTCGCTGAGGGGTGAGCCATGCCACCTGAACCAGCTGCCTGACCCCGGGGGAGCTGCAAGCTCAGGAGGTCCACGAGGACCTCATGAAGGAGCATGTGGCCATCCTGCCTGTCATGCAGTGGACCCTGGTCCAAAAGGTCCGAGATGATGCCAAGTAGCGGAACCGCATGGGTCATTTCTCCATGTTGCTGCAGGTCCTAGTTAACCACCATGGACAGTTCACAGACATTTTCGTCGGGGGGGTTGGGCAGGGCACACAAAGCACTTGGGATCTTTAGGGAGGAAAAGGCAACACACCGCATTTATTGAAAATACAATTCAAAGCAGTTAGCAGTTCCTTACGTAGACAGACACACGCGCGCGCGCTATGTCTACACTGCAGGCTTTTTGTGCAAGAAGCTTTTTGCGGAAGAGATCTTCCACAAAAGCTAGTTGCGCAAAAGTGCATCCACACTACAGAAGGGGGATGGTGGCCACAGGTGGGTGTCCCATTGTTGGAGGGTAGTCAGGCACACAGCTCCATAAAGGTGGCCTTCTGCACACAGAAGTTATTGAGCCACTGCTGGTTGTCCCACTGCTCCATGACCAGCCGGTCCTACCAGTCTGAACTGGTGTCCAGCCTCCAGATTCGTCTCTCCATCGTGGGGTGCAATTGCAAAGACATTGCTCCCACATCCAGGCAGAGGAACTCATTGATGAGCTTGGAGTTGAGCTTCGGCAAGACCATCAAGATGATCTGCACAAACTGCTGCAGAACCTGCAGCAAGACAGTGTGGGGCCATCGCATGCCCAGAGACAGCTCCGGCTCCATAGCAAGGAGTATGCCTTGGCATCCAAAAAATGGGCAACCAGGCACTGCTAAAGCTTTGCTGTCCCTCAGAGAGGTAGGCAGAAGCTGAGAAATGGCTGTCCGGGGGGGGTCCTTTAAGCATGTGTCTCAGCAAGCCTTAAGCAACAGTACCCGGAAGCAACAGATGACCTAATGCCCTGCCTGAGCTGGTTCCAGGTGGCCTTATATGTGAGATAGTGTCCAATCAGTGTGGACGCTATCTTTCGGGAAAAAAACAGATCACTTTTTCAATGCACTTTTGACGTGTGGATGCTCTCTTTCGAAAAAAGGTTTTCTGGAAGATCTCTTCTGAAAGAAGCTTGCAGTCTAGATGTAGCCTGAGACTGATAGAATGTTAGATTGTTTTGCTGGCATCTCTTCATTTGAACCTCCACAATGTTTTATACTACAGTTCATCATTTCAGTAGTGCTTTTTCTTTTATTTTACAGTCTGTGCGCCCACTGTTATAAAGCAAGCAAACAAATAAATAAATAAAAATTGCTGGTTTCTCCTTAGATCTATTTTTTAGATTCTTTTAACCCTTTTCAGTATGGAGGTGATGAAGCACAGATTCAGGCTTAAAAGGAAGGTGATCTGCTAGCCAACTTTCAATATGCAATGAATCAAGCCTTGCTTTAAAAAAATCTCTCTCTGAATACCTCATTAGCTATCATCTGATGTTAAGCAAATAGATCTCGCTGGAAAGTGGGTATTTTGTTTCATGAAACATTTCAAGATTTCAGAAATCGGTTCCACTAGTTGTTGCAACAAAACCAAAACATGTGGAACATTTTTTTTCAAAACAGTATTCTGTTGTCAGATCAGAAAGTTGAGGTATTGTATTTTAGTGTGTCTCTCTTTCTCTGTCTCATGAAAAGCAGCCTGAGAACACTGGACTTCAAACTTTTCCAGCCACGTTGTCAGAACTAATACAGCTCTATGAAATGCTTTGACTCTGACAGAATTACATTTTGACAAAAATGTTCTGACTCCCTATCATCCTCGGTTACTCTATCATTCTACTTCATAAATGGATGCAGTTTGGCTTATGCTCCTGCAAACTCTCCTTGATTCTGTCTTTGCAGAAAAGTAAAAATCATAGCACAGTTCTTGCTTGCTCCTATTCTACTGGTCTATAAATAGGAAAAATGCACTTGTAAAGAGCTGAATAACCTGAACATCATTTGTGAATGTCCTTCACATATAGATTTAAACTTGAAAAATGGTTCGTGAATTTGGAAGAAAATTTACGTTCTCTGATTTCTGTAGCCGAATTGTGCATGTGCAGTGAAAAGGTAATTGGAACCTTCTGCCCTTTGTGCTTGAGAGGAGAGTTTGTCTGTGTGACTATGTAGGAAATTCATCCTTCCCTACTTACAGCCTGAGGAACTGGTCTGAGCCGGTGGAGAAAGGGATTAAATCTAGTCTCTCTATTTACAAGCAAGTAATAAGTGTGAAATGCTGCTCATTCACGGCTAGCCTACTAATTTATAGACTGGATTACTGACTGTTCCCCACCGGAACACAGGGTTTTGGGGCCATTGTTGCTATGACATATCCAGAAACTTCTCTCCTGAGCTATGCTCATCAGAAATCTTTATGCTAGCCTAGCCCAGGGCTAATATGGAGTTCTTATTTATAGCATGCAAGGGTGTGATTGCTCACCCATGTCCCACTCTGGGAAAGGCAGAAACAGTATGTCAATGTTAGCCTTCATTCGTTCACAGAGGTCTCTAACTGAAACCTCAGTTTAGTGATGGTGAAAAATTGTCCAAGTGACATTTACTTAATTCTGAATCCATTCTGTTACGGTACATAAGAAACCCTCAAATTAATAAATAATAAATAAAACTAATGGAGTTCATTATCAGTCTGTGTCTTATTCTCATCTCTCTCCCACTGTTTTTAGAATGGGATAACCTTACTTACTTTAGCAGAGTTACTCCTGATTTGCACTGGAACAAGTGAGAAGTGAATCATACTCTAAATGCATCCTCTCACCTCACTTGCCCTTATTTAATAGCAGTAATATTTTGTACATTGGTTTATTGTACCTGCATCTACTAAAAAACCAGTTTGACTGACTCTTTTGTTAAGGATTCTTGTAATATGTTTAACTACCAAAAAAAAATCAACTGCCAGGGTGTTTTGCATTTAATTTTAAGAGTGAAGATTTGCCATTTCACTAATGAAGCTGAAAAGAAAGCAATTAAAAGTTTGAATGTTTTGAAAAATGATATTCATTAAGCCTACACTGTATTGTTTAAAACGTGGAACATAACTTCATATTGGAGATGACTGTCATTTTACATTCAAATGTACTTTTGATTGTTTTACTCTGAAGGTGCATGCTTTCTATAAAGCTCATTTTTTAATCATTATGATTAGCGCAATCAGCGACTTGCTTCATATTCTCATAAGTTAATCATTCACTGCTATTTTAGAAGTGCCTCTAAATTTGACTTTACACAACTATTTTCCCCAGTAAATAACTATGCTATTTTTTATTTTTGCTTTTATAGGGACAGCTCAGTAATTGTCAAAGCTCTGTGCGAAGTGTGGCTTTAAGCCAACTTTGGTTATCTAGACTCTAAGGCACTTAGAAGCTAGTTCGGTCTTGGGTGTAATTTTAGGTTGTCTTAAGTTACTTCAGCTTGTAATGGCTTCCGAGAGGCCATTGTGCATCCAGAAATCACCAACACTGCCACACTTCCTCTCTGCCAGGGGAGCAAAGACCAGATGAAATCGCTGACATCTGGCTCAAACTATTACCCACACCAGTGAAATTCTCAGCTGCAGATTTGGATGTACAGCAAATATTGCAAGTCAGGATTTGGTATTAACTTCTTTGATTTCCCCTGGTTATATAAAAAAAACTTATTATGAGGACTAGCTATAATATTAGAATAAGTTGCTTCCCCAGTGCGTACTGCTCTTTATTTTTAAAAAAACCCAATACCTTGTTTTTACAGTGCTACTGTCTGCCATATCATATTATAAAAGTTGTGAAGCAAAGAGTTACCACCCCACTGTTTCCTTCTGCGACCTAAACCAAATTATCATAGAACACTGAACACAGATGCAAGATCTGGAGCAAATATTACATCAGAAAATATCCATCTGCTTCAAAGATAGTGCACCATCACCCCTAAGGCTGACAGTTTATACACTCTTCTGCAGATCAATCACCTATACATTTGCCTAGTTCCTAAAGAATCCGTGCATATAGTATTTGTGCCCAACTATGGACAGTATAACCAATTGTTTTGGTAACGAGCAGTCCTGTGACACTGGAGGTGCAGGTAAATAGAGCAGCAGTAGCCTGCCAGGGGCTAACCTTGGCGAACCGTCTCCCACTTATTGCCTACCCTTGCTGTAGCGGCTTTAACAGTGGATCCTAAGAAATTATCCTCCATGGTTGGATGTCTCTGAAATGTCTGGTAGACTGCTCCTTTCTTTCCCCCTGAAAGTAGTACTTCCTCCCTCACCAAACAGAGATTTTTACCTATTAAAAGGTGGTAATACCAACCACTGACAAAGAGGGACTTGAAAGAAACTATCCTTATGATTCGTTTATGCCATGATTGTCCTCTGTGGAATTATTTGAACCTTCCTGTGAAGGACTGGGATTGCACATAATTGCAAGGCCCCGGGGTGGGGGAGGGGACTGTATAGCCCCAGAAGGGGCTGAGCTAGACCACTCCCCTCCCCCGCCAGCCCTTCAGTGCCTCCTGGAACATACCACCCAGGAATCTGGCCCTGCTGCAGTACTGGTAGTGGTGGCTGGGAGCCCCAGACCATTTTGAATCACTTGGCCCTGAGGCCATTTCTCCCTTTGTTCCCTCCTCTCCCCGCCCCGCCCCGCCCCTCCATTGGCAGGCCTGAATGCAGGATATTGGCTTAGATGGATAGTTGGATATACCCAGGGTGTTTGCAAAATAAGTACATGCATAGTTGGAATCTATTAGGCCTTTTTGAATATGTAATTGAAACAGAGTTCGACTTTTATTTTTGAGTTGTTTGGAATGTATATCTAAGGTGATAACTGATTCCTAAATTCTATTAATAATGAGGATCATACTTGCAAAGTTGTATATTCTTTAAATATTGCTACTGCTACCATATAAGGGTAGCTTCTATTAAATACAGTATGGTAAAGATATGACACACAGATAAGATTGGTTATTACTTGAATTGAATTGAATTCAGCAAAATGAATTCAGTAAACTATGGTGGTTCTTTATTACACTAGTACAATTTAGGTGGGCTGGTAGTGTGTCTAGGACTGGTAGTATTAGGTTTATTTTTCAGGTCAAAAGGTGTAAAATCCTTATTTAAGAGAACCTCTTTCTAGTTCACTCTGAATAGGTTTAATGTCTTTCCCTTTCTTCCTCTGGTTGGTTGTTTTGCAAAGAATGCATTTAAAATATTTTTTTAAAGTGAACTCTTGCCCTATATAAGTCAATAGGAGTCTAGCTCTTGAATTCCTTGGGGCCACCTTTGAAACATTTTCAAATTCTTCTAGTTCTGTTGTGAAAGTAGCATTAGTTGATATTGTTAGTTTTAAATTGCACTGCCCATCACAGAGTAAGTACCTTTTTTTTAAACAATAAACATAATTAGAATAGAAAAAAGACACCACATGAATATAGTCCCATGTCAATTAATATAATGAGAATAGACAGAACAACATGAACACATTCTTTGTAGCAATACAACAAAACAACTTATGGAAAATAATCCACTTCAAACATGTAATTTACAATTATGTTTTTACATGTACTAAGTATGTCTTCTCATGGCATAACTAGATAAAGGTACAGGCTATTCTGAGACAAGTTGGAAGTGGATGAATAGGGTCTCTCAATACAATAAGGGCCAATGTGTCAAATTAGGCGTACGTGCGGCAAACAGGTTCCAGAGGTCCGACCCAGCTCTTGCTCAGGTCAATGGCAAAGTGCCTATTACTGTGTGAGTACAGAGAAGTAACCATGTAGGTAGAATATGTACCTGTGTGTTCAGAACAGATTATTGCAGACATAAGCATGACATCAATAGCATATTTGCTCTCACACACCTAACTTGCTTATACCACTTGGGTGACTAGTACTGAAAATTCCATCTGTGTGATAGGATGCTAGTTGCCTTGATTTTGAGGCTAATGTTGGCAATTATAGTTTGTACTGATGCATCTTTGGTCTACACAGTCATGCAATGTGGGAAGAGCAATAGTCTAATGTGCTTGCCACAGAGTCATCTGCCCAATTAAGCTAATTGAACTGCACTGTGCTTCCAGCTGCTCGATCCAATTATGGATCACCCACCCTTTGAATGTGGTGTCATGCAGTGTAATCAATTACCACTTGCTCAAAGGTAGGATCAGAAACGTTCATTCTGTGCAGATCTTGTTTTGAAGCATTTCATCTGCCCACTATGCTTATGACTTGCATGGCCAGTCTATTGCAACTTGGCACTGATCAAATCAACTTGGATGCTGACCAAACCAGCTTTCACTACAACTTCAGTATTAGAAACATTCTTCTTTTATTTGCCCAGAAATCATCATGAGAGTCACAAATGGAAACTGGCAAGCTTTTTTAATGTGATAATAGGTTGATGTTTTACACCCATATAGAAATGTCATGAGAACAGTAGCATTACAGACTTTGATTTTGTATGTAGGCAGATTCTCTCTCTTCATATTTATGGAAGAGGTGACCATGTGTGGTGGTGCTGGCTTTTTTAATTAATACATTATCTTCATGGTCTTATTTGTCACTTTCTTGCCAAGTAAACTGTTTTGACAGCTTGAAGTGAGATACCTTCCAAGATTATTGGATCTTAGTAAGTTTTCTGAGGTAATTGCTGGAATGTAACTTTAGTTTTTGTTCAGAGTAAAGCCAAAATTATGCAGCAAAGCAGTTTGTAAGATCTTATAGCATGGCTTCAGACTGCACTGTCAAGTCATTAGCAGCATATAGTACTTCCTGGATTGATGCTTCTAGCACCTTGGTGTTCACACTAAAAGCTTTTCAAATTTTTCCACCTGCATGTGAAGGCATAGAAAGAGGCTATTGGAAGAGTCACAAAGGGCCTCTTCTAGTATCACAGGAAAGGATAGGATATGTCTTTGCTCTAAGCCTCTATCTTCACACCATTTTATTTGGTCTGATCACCATCAACACTAACACAAGAAATTGCCAAATGACATTAGTACATTTTGTCTGGATATCAAAATTTAGCAAGATATTTTCAGAGGATGGTGCAGTTGACCAAATACTTTAGTTAGATCAAGAAACACAATGAACCAAGGTTGCTGTTCATGACATTGTTCTGTAATTGTTGAATGATGCAAAGCATGTAAACAATGCTCCACTGAACACAAAGTAGTACTGTGATTTGGGTAGAACCTTGTCAAAGGTTTGGGTAAGGAGTCAGGCCAGGAGGACTCAGGCAAGAACCTTGCTGCCTGCAGAGAGCAAAGAAACACCACAGTCTTCAAAACAGTTGATCTTTGGGACTTTACACTGGAGTGACAAGGATGCTGTCTCTTCAGTAGTTCCTGTAGAATTTCTTGAACCCAGGCATGTAAGAAAAATTCAGAAAGCTTGTCAATGAGATTTCCTCCATGTTTATAAAAGTTCATTTGTAATAGCATCAAGACCGGGACACTTATTATTTTTTCATTGCTGGAACAGCATTCAATACTTCAGTTCATCTGTGTGGTAAGGCAAGTGCATTAGTGGTGGGCAACTTGATGTATCTATGATGAGATTCATTATTTGTGCTTATAAGCAGTGCCATGGCAGAGACGGTAGAGATGTACACAGCTGTGACTGAATTGCAGAAACCTTTGCAGTGATAGTTATCAGAAAAGCCTTGTAGTTTATCTACATCCCAGTCAAACCACATGTTTTGCATTGGTAGAGTTTTGTACTAGAGCAGTGTTTCTTAAACTTTTTGAGACCACAGAACTCCAAAAAATAATATTTTTTTATGTGGTACACCTATGAAAATTTTCTTCAAAAAAATTTAAAAACAAAGAAGTAACAAAAACAAAAAAGAGGTCACGGCACATCTGCGAGGAGTTCATGGAACACCAGTGTTCTGCAGAACATAGTTTAAGAAACACTGTACTAGAGCATACTGCAAACAACCCTATGTCTGGCCATTTTGGACTCAAAGCAGGTCATCTAAGAGTGTAGCATGTACTTGCTGACTGACATCAGTAAGATTCAGTATTTCAGGATCATTATTGTTGAACCAGTCTGCAAGATGCCCATGCAATACAATCCACATCAATTTTACAGATTTGTGTCACATAAGGATGTCAATTTGGCAGATACGTCACCACTGATTATTGAAGGAATTCCTAATATAGGAGTTAGCTGTGTTGCAAATTGTTCTGCAATTGACCAGTCATTCAGCCAGAGAATATTTATATGCTTAACTGATTGATTGGCTTGTATGAATTTTCAGCCAAGTAGAAAAGGAAAGAATTTTTTTCATCAATCAGCTCTGCATAATACGTAAATTGTGCACATGACACACAGACAACAGTGTCATGAGCAAGAGTGCATCCAGATGGTGCTAGATACATGGCACCAACAGAAATAGACCATTTCTGCATTCATTTTAGCATGTTTTCCCAAGTACATGACACCATCCAGAACAGTGTTTCCCAAATGGTGTTCTGTGGAACCCTGGGGTTCCGCGAAGTGAAAATAAAAGTTCAGTGAGAAAATTCCATGACACTAACATTTTATGATTTAAAAATAATAACTAATATTTAAGCATTTGTGAATTTTATTGAAAACAATTTTCATTTGTTTGCCACGATAAGTGTCCCTGTGTAATGCCAGCTTAGCCAGAGAGTGGGAACGATGATGTCACTACTCAACACTGCGTGCGCAGTCAGTCATGGTGCAATCACCTGTTACATACCACCGTAAATCCCCATACTCGCTCTCAGGAAGGGTCGATCACGTGGGTGACTGAATATGAATATACTAGTGCCGCGTCAGACAAAAAGTCTACTTTTTCAGCTCCATATACAAGATTTATTAGGGGTTCCACAAAATTCTTTCGAGTTTAAAAGGGTTCCGTGGCCAAATAAAACTGGGAAACACTGATCTAGAATGATCATGACTAACATGAGTAAAGTCACCAAAGTAATCAAAATCGTGTCCATACCATAACTGACTAAATGCTGGTATAGCTGAATATACACCATCTTCCTTCATTGATATTGATTCATAAATCTTTCACTTAAATTATATTGAATTATATCAGAAAAGTGCATATGTACAGGCATGTATTTAAAATAGAGTATGTGATTTGCCAGCATTACTGGGAACATTAAATACATGGGATTTTAATTAAATATATTACAAACTATGGAATTCTTGGTTTGGAGCTAACCTTAAAAGGATACTTTAAATTCTTATGCTGAATCTGGAATAAATAGTAGCCAGGGAAAAACCTCTGTCACTCCTTTGCAGAGCCATAGGTAATTTACCATATATTTCAGGGATGCAGAATATCTCTCTCCTCCCCCCGGCCAGTGGTAATAGGAGAACAGCAGCTCCTTTTTACAGCAAAGTCATATCACCAGGTGAGGCATTGAATAGTGAGATCACAAAGGTTGTGTCTAGACTACATCCCTCTTTTGACAGAGTGATGTAAATTAGACACTTTGGAATGAGGTTTACAGGATCTTTTGAAAAAAGCCTGCCATTTTCAAAAGAACCGTGCCTAGACCGTGGTTTTACTTTCAGAATGGCACTTTTTTGAAAGAGTGCCATGACACGTTTATGCAAATGAAGCGCAGGATATTTAAATCCCTGCTTCATTTGCAATTTCAAAGTGTCTAATTTACATCCCTCTGTCGAAAAAGGGATGTAGTCTAGACACAGCCAAAGGGATGGGTCTTTGTTGCACTCACATAAAATTGTAGCAGATGCTATTCATCTCACTCTGTTTTTAAAGGCTTGTATCTTTTTTTTTATTTTTAAATTTTATTCCATTCATTTGCCCCCCAAAATATTCAAAAGTACCATTCCTCAGGTTGGGTTGTGGCTTAGATATCGCATACAAGTCACTGGAGGTGTGTGAGTTCTTTCAATAACTTTAACACAATGGGAGTTAGATTATGCCTTACATCCATATCCAGTTTTAAAGGTCAGTCATTTTCATCCTCATCCCTGTAAGATTTATTCTCCACCTCCTATCAGTATAATACTACTTGTAAAGAAGTATGTCTACACTGTGACAGTTTGGGACTGTTATGAATTCCCCGGCGGGGTTTGCATCCGCACCCCGATTTATCCACTTTGTGCTCGGTATTAGTTATATAACATATATTTAATTCTGCAGTTCACGTGCCATTCTGGGAGGAGATACTCCCTCTCAGGCTAGTTTCTGATCTTGGGTGGCCGGGGAAGGGGGTTCGGGCCCGCCCTCTCTCCGAACCCCGATCCAGGGCCCTAAGGCAGGGACTCCAGTCCCTACCTAGCGGAGGGGGTTGTAACCCCTAAACTCCCCCGCTCACGGGTTCCACGCCCCTGCCCTGGGCTGCTTCTTCCCCAAGGTTGCGTTTGCGACTACCCAGGGGTCCGCGTAACACCTGCTCCAGGCTCCAGCTGTCCGCTTCTCTCCCACGTCTTCCCCCCCCTTCTAGCTCTCAGAGGCCCTTTTTAAATTCCCCTCCTGGCTCTTTGTGATGATGTCCCCCATGACGTCATCACCAGGCGCTCCCTCCTGGCTCCTTGGGATGACATCCCCCGTGACATCATCCCCGTGCGTCCCCGGGGCCCGATGGGATGTCTCCCCCGCTCTGCCACTTGCCTGGGACTCTGACGTACCCCGAGTGGGGTGCCCTGTGACTCTCCGTCCCTGCTCCGCAACACCCCCGCCTCCCTGCTTCGGTGTTCGGGAGGGGGTTTCAGTGCGGGGGGGAGACGCCCCATCACAGGGACCCATTTGGGGCTGTCATCTGATGTACTGAGACAAGACTGAGTCTGCTTCCCCTGTTAGCCTGGGCAACCTATGACCTTAGCTCTCCAGTCTTCTTCAACTGAGATAAGGGGACAGGACCACTCCCTCAAGTCTGCAGACATAAACTGAAAGAAGCAGAGTGTGAGACCTTTCCCCAGCACTTAAGTATTGTGAAATCGAAACTAACTCTCGCCACCTGCAGCCTGCCTCCAAACTGTTAGCATGAATGGTGTGTGTGTGTGTGTGTGTGTGTGTGTGTGTGTGTGTTGTTGCCGTACCATTAAGAATCTGTACTAATAAACAAGCTTCAGTGCTGCTCAAGTTCTCCCTTTGTCTGGGCTTATTCCTTGGCTAATTCCAAGTACAGGAAACCATTTTAAGGCTGGTTTGCTTCAGTGGAACAAGTCAAAGTAGCTAAACATAGCCCTGGCTCATCACATTTGAGAATAAATTCAAATCATTCATATCTAGTGTCAGTAGCTGCATTACTAAAGTCTGCTTTACAGTGGTCAGCTTAGATAATAAAGTCTTTCTCTTCAGGATAATAATGCTAAAATATTTGATGTTTATCTATTCAGTAGAGGTAAAAAGCCATACAATAATTGACACCTGAATATAATTCAAAAAGAGAGCTGTCTACCATAATTGATTAAAAATTTAGACATCTGCTAAATCCAATAATAGGGAGATTTAGTAGATGATATAAAATCTGTGAAGCTTGCCCAGGACATCTGCAAAGCACATAATATCACTTTACATTTCAAACTGAAAAAGCTGAGAAGCCTTTATTAAGAAAGCACAGAAAAAGTAAAATGCTATTAGGCTTAAACATCATACCTGATGTTCCTTTGAAAATGCAGAATTGTACGTGTTTTTTATATTGTATCAAGGTGGTTGTGAAGAATTTTGACAGCAAAGATCTGGTGGGTTCATTTTGCATTACTTGGAGGCAACTGGCAATTTTATTAGCTTTTCTGAAGTTTTGCATTTGTATTTTCAGCATAAGAAGCCAAATAAAAGGAATGATCTGGTTCAGAGTAACAACTATTGGTGATTACTTCACTATTTCTAGGAGACTGAGAAAATGACACCACCTTTTTGATCACATCCCTCTGCTAAATGTCTGGAGTTCTTTCAGACTTTCATCATTGTATGATTGGAGCACCATGTATAAACTCATATTTTTTTACATCCAGACACAGAAAATTAGGTTTAGTCTGAGGCCTGTTTAATGTAGCCACCACCTATTTTGAGGAGAGTTGAAAATTGCTGAACTATGTTCTTAGACAAAAACACATTGTTAGGATAAATCATGGGAATAAATGGTCTTTTAAAAATAATAGTAATCAATAAAAATATTTTAAATCCTATGTGCTGGAAACTCAATAATTTCTTAGTTATGGTTCTGATATTATCTGAATTTACCGGTAATCTACCTATTATTGACAACTTTTCACGAGGCATAAAGGATCTGCCGACGAAGGGTTCTGGGGTCGGCAGATCCCTGTCTAGACTGCCGCGCTGTGCCAACAAACAGCTGATTGGCACAGCGTGGTGGCCATTTTGATTTAAATGAAGCGGCGATTATTTAAATCGCCTCTTCATTTCCCTTTGTCGTCCTGCCTCGTCCACATGGCTCCATTGATGGAGCCATGTAGTCTAGACACACCCTCAGAGAATGACAGAGGCCCAGCCCACTTTGAGTTTAGAGGTTCCAGCCCAGCTCCAATCCCAGGCCCCTGATGTATCTAACTTCTCATCCACAGGGTTATACTAAAACCAAAGGAATATATGAAAATGAACACTTGAGACATTTATTTAGTAACAATTAAGTCATTATACCAATAGCATGCATATTAAAAATGTAACTTTAATTGTGAGTTTCCACTGCAAGCAAAACTCTTCATTTTACAAATGCTTTTCTGGCTTTGCTGTGTTCAAACTCATTTATAATTGAAGAAAAATGTAATTTACATGCAACTTCACTGTTAATGTTAAGCACTAGAAGCCCATTCAAACGCTTTAGTCCCACTGCAGAATGGTGATGGTTCTTTACTTGTTTTAATAGGTTGAATGTGCATTCACCAGAAGCCACTGATGCAAAGACTGACAAAAATATGTAATGCTTTTGTGGTGGTAGGAAATACAGTAGACAAGCCAAGATTGAATATTTCTTGAAGCAGTTCTTTTGGCTTAGATTCCACCAACTTTAAATTGGACTGCATACATTTCAGGAAGACAATCGCAACACAGAGGTCTCTTGAAATTTTGTTGTTGAAACAAAGCCAATCCCCATTCAGAAAGGAAAAGAATGACATTCAATATGCGCTCAAAGAGGTTTTTTCCCAGTTATCAGTTGCTGTGTTTATTTTACTTGGGAATAAGTTTTCAACTGAACTGTCAACTAGTGCTGCTTTACTAGCTGATTTCCATGTATCATAGTTATCTTTATGTAATACTGAAGTTTCATGTGCAGGTATTCGGTCTTTCAATTTCCTCCAACCTCTACTGATGCTGCAACTGGATGGATCAGACAGTACTGATGCATTTAAAGTATTACTGATCTCTCCATTTGGAAGAGTTTTTGTCAGCAGCTGAGTGGGAAAAGCATGATTTTCAGCATCTTTTGAGATATTACTTGGAATCTGAAAACAACTAACCTTTGAGAATCGACTGCATTTGATCAACATTGTTCCTATCAACAAGTCCTGTATTGGGTTCTGATGCCACTGTTGTTGTTACACTCTGTCCTGTGCTAGTCAAAAGTTCTTGCTCTTGCTGTGCAGCACCTCAGAGGTCCTCAATTTCTGCCTGCACAGTCTCTAAATCGAGCATAGATTCTGCATCTACCGCTACTTTTGGCATTTCTGTGTCTTGATTAATGATCTCCTCATTGAGGCAGTAGCACTGAAATTTTATTTGTGGGTACAAAGTTTTCATCATCAGAACTGGGCGTGTCACTGTCAGTATGGTCACCGTTTAATAGCTGAGGCATCTTTTCTATGAGAAATGATGCTATTGGCTTTAAACTCTTAACAGCTGCTTCACTCTGTTGCATTCACCATCTCTTATTTGCACTACTTTCAAATCATCTTTTCATTTTTATAAAGAGGTGTGGTGGTGTGTTTTAAAAGAACAATAAATTAATAATTCATTAAAGGCTGTTCGTTATACAAAATTTCAATTGTGTATATACTTGGCAATGAATATTATGTAATAACGGTTTGGGGGTGCATTATTTACTATGGCCCTTTATATCCTTATTGCAAAATCTTGAAATTTTGTCTGCTAACATGTTCCCATTATTAAATTGCTTTAAAACTGGTGTGTTATGAATATGAACACGGAGCGATTACCAGGTTAGATATAAAGTTTATTAAACAACTAGAATTAAAAAAGTTAATTATCACAAAAAAACCTTTAAAGGTGAATCTAAAACTGGATGAAGAGGTAGTTTACAGCTGAGCCTGATATGGTTATTGTATACAAAGACACATAAGAAAAAAATCTCCTATGCAGAGATGAACATCCTAATTTAAAGGTTAAATGCTGCCTCAGACCAAGCAAAATAATTTCACAGTAGCAGAATTAATTATGACTTTCAAAACCTCTAAACCATGCAAAGATTGTAAACAGCTTTTCAAAATGGAGAATCAGTAATCACAGAAGCTACTCCAGTCTCCAGTCATGCAGATGAAAACTGGAATGTGACCAAAAAATTGGTGAAGACCTGAGGGCTCACAATGATTTAAAACAATTTTTGCAGGTGTATATGTAGCTTTTTTTTTGTCTCTGTTATAACTGCATGATGTATAATAAATGGAAATTACTTGGTAGAAAAATGTCAATATTTGAGCCCCTTTGTCTCCTGAGGCTCAGGCCAAATGGCCCTTTTGGGTTGCTCTCTGATAGAGCCTGACTGGGTGTGACAGACCTTCCACCCCCTTTTTTTATGAAATTGACTTATAGATATAAACATGAATAACTTGAAGATGTGTTGGACAAAATACATCATGTAAGCTATCAATTTTAATGACACAATCTGCTGGATCTGTATATCTTATTTTGGTGTATGTAGAGTTAAAAGTATGGAGTATGGAATGGTTTATGGATTTTAATGTTCAAATGAAAGCCATCAAGGGTGTTTCCCTCAATGTCTGGGTGATCACGTGTAAACAGTCTAAAGGAAAGCTGTTTAGGATGCAAAGTTTTCAGGCTCTTGGTCTTTGGCTAGCATGTCCCAGAATGAACCAGAGACCCCAGGGAAAAATGATCTTCCCTGTGTTAAGATTTAGCTCAGGGGCGGGAGGCAAGCAGTGATGCGAGCTCTCTGCCTTGGCTGGGAAAGACCAAGAGGTCTTCTGTGACCATGCCCTATCACATTGGGGCTTTTACTATTTTTTTGACCAGTGGAAAGGGAAGGATTTGATGTGAGGGTGAAGAGCTCCCCCATAATCTTTTACCCCAGTACCATTTCAAAGGACTGCTGGCTATGCATTCTATTTTTACTGGATTGCCTAACTAGGAAAGGCTGGTGTTTCCTTTCTTATTTGGCAAATAACAAAATGAGTTGTATATAAAAAAAACGCTCTCTCTATTGGTCATGGCCAGATGCTGATCTCATTTATATGGGTTACAGGTATAGAGGAAGCAAATGAATTCACTCCAAATGTCAGAATCTGATCTTCACTTTCAATCCATATGGATGTGCTTTTTAAAGAGATATTTGAATACTTTGATTTAAAACCTGTACATTCCAGTTAGCATAACCCTTACAGACATTAAGAAAACCGGCGAGGTTGTCTTAAGGAAAATAATGGAGTTTTCAGAGAACCTCAGAGTGATTGCTGCTAGTAATCTATTAGTGCTCCCTGATCTCTCGCTCAGTTCACACCCTAATATATGTCACAATCATGTTCTATGGGCCATTGCTCAGCTAAAAAGAAGCAATAATTAATTTAATGTTCTCCAGCATGTTCACCAAAACGTAAGTAAGATGGCTCAGCAATAAAATATGTGACCAAAGAAAAGTCAGCAGAATCTAGTTACACATTCCCAGTTGCGGGGACAATGAAATTTACAGAGTTGATGCCTGTGATTTTAAAAAAATATATTTTTTTGCTGACTAGAGCTCTAAACGGAGGGGAAAAGGCCAGTGCTTTGAGCTAAGGCAGGGATATTAGCCAACTCAGCTGTCCTGGGATCTGAATTAATGAAGCTACCATCATCTTAACCCTGCCAGTATGCATCTGAATTAATTATGTACAGTGTTTCTCATGCTATTAGATAGCATTACAAACAGCCTGCCTATTTTCCATAATATGGCATTAAGCTACATAAACCACATTGAATGTACTACTGCATAGGGCTAGTCCTCTAACAGTGCACCCAACTTTTGCATAAGTCATCAAATGTACGTGAGACTTGAGTTAATATTTGGCTCAGTCTAAAGCACCCTTGAAATGCTGACGTTCTGGATATACTGCAAAAAAATTAAAAAATCTGTTTGCTTACATCTTTGGAGAAGGCAGAGGGTATGCTCCCTAAACTGTGGAGGAAGGGTGCTAGTTGGATGACCAAGTCCCTGTGGAGTTGATTTGTGGTTGAGGTTTGGATTGAACTGTATTTGTATTATTTTTAATTAAGGTGCCTGAGGACTTTAAAAGAGAGCTCTAGTTATAGATATTTCATGTGCATTTTAAAGGTATACTGGAAGTTAGGCACCTGGAACCTTCAATGAGCATCTTTATTTGTAACAAATATTAAAATAAATAATGATCTTAATCACTGTCTGAGCAAGGGGCAGTCATAAGCTGAGCCACTCCAAGAGTAGCCCTATGAGAGTGTCAGGAACACATCCGTTAATATGTGTTCTCCCTGCTTTCCCCTTATTTGAGAGAGTTAATATTTTGCTTTGGCTTTAAACCAGCAGTAAATCGACACCCTGAGTATTGGCTCAGCTCTAGTGCTTACTGCATTGCAGGGGCCAGCATTATGGTTCTACTCACTCTCGACCCATGTGCATGCATGGAAGCCCTTTACCCTTATGACTACCCAGGTTCAAAGGGCAGATTCTTACTTCCCATTACTCCCCTGTGTGGGTTTATAGTCCAAAGTCACAGTCTGGCTGATGGTGAACTTCTTATAATATAAATATTAACTTTTTAGGATTGACTTTCACCTGATATAAATATGTGCAATCTGCCATTGGAGTGCATGAGAATTGTACCTGTTTGTTCCAGGACTGAATCACACTCTTCAAGTATATACAACAGTGCAAATCATTGTGTTTGCTATAATAAATCAAGTGGCTTTTCTTTCTGCATTCAGGGTAATGTGAAGTTTGGGATTCAAGCCACAGAGTATTCCTGGCCTATTTCTGTTCTGTTAGTGTGTTCCTCAGTGGGGATTCTGTAATGATGATAAATGTCTCTTAATGTTTTAAAAATGATATTCAGGTAAGGAATAGTTTGTGCCTTGGCTCCAACACCACTATTGACTGGCCAGCAAGCTAAGCCATCACTGGGGGGATGGGGAGCGATTTACTAAGGCTATGTCTTGACTACACCTCTCTGTCTACAGAGAGATGTAGATTAGGCACATTGAAATTGCTAGTGAAGCAGGGATTTAAATATCCTGCGCTTCATTAGCATAAACATGGCTGCCACTTTTTTCGAAACGGAGCTTTTTCGAAAAAAATGGCAGTCTAGACACGGATCTTTCAACAAATAAACCCTTTTTTGAAAGATCCTGTAAACCTCATTTTTGAGGGATAAGGGATCTTTTGAAAAGGGTTTATTTGTCAAAAAATCCGCGTCTAGACTGCCGGTTTTTTTGAAAAAGCTCCATAACAACCTGGCTCTGAAAACAGCATTTTTATTTTCCTTGTGGTATTTTCTACTAATAAATTTAATTTTTACCATACCCCTTTGAGGTGAGAGTAGTAATATCCACATTCTACACCAGAGAAATCGAGGAACACAGAAATTAAGGTCAAAAGTGTCAAGTCTACTAATTTGGAGTCCACTGTGAGACACCAACCTGATTTTTTTTTAGTATACTTTGTATTTTATAGATCAAATCGTAGCTTCTGTTGACTTCAGTTGCAAGTGTATTAACATTTCAGCAAATTTGGCCCCAGCTGTCTCTCACTGGAAATGGGCAAGACATGAAAATGAGAAACATTAATGACCAGCAGTGAAAATTGTAAACACCTGCCTCGTACCACAGAGGAATTCTGTGGCAGAGGCAGGGATGCTCCGAGGCAGGATTCAGAGATTGTAAGGCCAGATGAGACCATTGTAATAACCTAGTCTGACTTTCTGCATAACACAGGCCATAGAACTCCCCGCCCAAACATTCTTGTTTGAATTAAAGCATATCTTTCGGGGTGGGGGAATTGATTTAAAAATCCACCGTGCTGGAGAAATCACCACAACACTTGGTAAATTGTTCCACTAGTTAATTATCTTCAATCTTCCTTATTTCCAGTCTGAATTCGTCTAGCTTCAATTTCCAGATACCAAATCTCATTATACTTTTCTCTGCTAGATTGAAGAGCCCATTATCAAATATTTCCTCCCCATAGAGGTACTTATAATTGATCAAGTCACCTCTTAATGTTCTCTTTGTTAAGCTAAATAACTTACTTCACAAGACCATATTTTCTTCCGTTCCTTGCCTCCTCCCTGAATCTTCCAGCTTCTGGAATGAAGCAGGGGTCCTACAAACTGTGTCAGCCTTGGTATGATGAAATAAGTGAATCATTTTTTCCTTCAAAATTATTTCTTCCTCTCCTGGTTGTTATTCCTTCCCATACATTGTCCTGACATGAGCTATGTAGGTTGTAATTTTTTTTGAAGCAGAGAGTATAGGGGAAATCTTATTTCCACTGAAGTCAATGGCAAAACGCTCATTGACTTAAATGGACCTGGGAGCTGACTGGTTTTATTTGCTATTTAAAGCACCCTACATGCAGATTAAATAGTTATGACATTCAAAAGATGAAATAAGATGTTTGATAGATGTAAGGCACATCTTGTTCAAGTCCAGTTTCTCAAAGGATCAAGCAACAAACTGGAGACCTCCTGATTTTAGGTATGTGTAAAATGCAGCATAAGTGTCAAGAAAAATAATTGGTGATTAGATACTGTGTAGGTTGTTAAGGTACTGCAGTAAAAGTTACTTTCCAAACTTCAAATACTCTCTGCTCTTCATCAGCAGTCTTGCAGCTGACTTCTTTGCTCATAGCACCACACACTGGTCTTATTTCTTCAGCTTTTGCTTCTCTCAGTGTTTAGCCAGGCAGACATAACATCAATTCAGAGGCAGGTGCATTAGCTTCCATATTGAAGCCCAATGAAGTTGCACTGGATTTACAACTGAAGAAGCAGAGAGAGAAATGAGACAAAATTAAAGCAGCACATTTACAGCGATCACTGTTAAAGACAGAACATTCATAAATGTTTCATACCACATGACTTCAGGTGACTTACTATTTTCCTGTGTGTAAGGAATAGGTAATAATTATGGCATTGCAGAATCTGTGGTGTAGCAACTACTACGATACTTGGAATCAACAAAGTAATGACAATATATTCTTTTTCTTTCCCTAAAAAAGCATCCAAAGTGATCTAGCATTCCATCCATGCATTGGTGATAATGGGTAAATGGGTGTATGCATTTTATTTATAGGCTAATAAATCCCTAAAAGAAGGAAGAATTTCAAATTAGTTTTTAAGTTCTGGGAAGTTTTGCTTTTGGAACAAAAATAATAGGACTTCAATGGGAGTGAGTTAATCTAGTGCTGATCTTTCTTGAAAGTGGTTTGAAAAGAACCTCATTAATAAAGCACTGCAAATCTGTAGATATACATGCACCATGCTTATAGATCAAAGACTGTATGTGGTTACAAATTTTATATCTGTGCAGTGCTCACCTCATTGGAGTACAATGTATTCTTCAGCTGCCAGCCCCTGTATTCTTCTTTTGGGAGGCTGCTGCTACTTAAAATAAGATTTATTTCTTCTAAGAGTGTTACATTATACAAAAGGTTACATGTAGCCTTTTTTTTCTCAGTGCTTCTTTGCTTCTGTTTTTTCTTGATGCTTCCTTTCTGCAGTATAACTGACAAACATAAAGAGTTTTGTTTTTTGAAAAAATAGCACAAATACACATTTCACAAAAATCTATTGATGTCTTTTCATCTTCAGCATTCATTATAAACAATACTACAGCATGCTACAATAATAGCTCTTAATGCTGTAGGATCACTATTATCAACTTTTCTGTTAGGCCATTGCTGTGAAGTGATTTTTATTGGACACTGATTATATTTTCATACTCTGAAGTGAGAAAATGTTACTGATTTCATTCCTAGGCTTTGTTCTTGTACAATCACAATAATTATTTTGTTTCAAACAACATCTGTTCAATGATTAATTTATAATGGCATTTCTCATTTACCACCTTAGGTTGCTTAAATATAATTAGAACAGACCACTGGATCTGTTTTTTACAAAAATGTATCTAGTTTATTTCTTTCCAAACAGTATCTGTGTCTCTCTCTCACATACTATGCTGTTTCTGTTGTACTACACTAGCTTTTAGTGATTTAGCTTCTCTTAGCAAAATATTTTTTGCTCTATACTTGTATTATTTTTTTCTTTTGTATGTAATAACTGGCATTTTTTTTAGGGGCTAGAAATGAAATTATTTGGGTGCCCAAAATTTCCACTAAAGATGATAAAAGTTTTGAGTGGGTAACAAATGCATGATCTGACCCTTAATAATTAAGCTAATGAAGAGGTGTTAAAGTTCATATGGCCAATGTGTAAGTGGTGGTTTTTTTTGTTTTTTTTTTTTTTTTTTGTATTTGTCCATTTGTAATATCCAATTCCTTGTCCATTTGTAAAGTCCTTACAAATTTTAGGGCCAAGAGGAGAAAGATCTCAAAAATCAGCTTCCTCAATGCTCTTTTATAATAAAATACAACCATTTATAATCTTTCATCCTCTCAAAACCCTTGACATTGAGATTGTGGAATTTAATTTTCATACTAGTGGCAAGGCTGACCTACCCATTTAGTGGGCAGGCACCATTTTGTGTCTCAAAGATGCAATGCCTCCTAGCTCACAAGTGTGAAGGAAGTGCATGCCCATTGCACGTATCCTTCAGAGGAGACAGCATATGGTCCTCTTTGCTGATGGGCAGCAGTGCTGTGCCAGTAGGAAACAGAGTAATGAAGGGATCTGAAACTGGCTGGCTTCTGTGCAGGAGGCAATATGAAGACTAATCATTGTGCCTCCCTCACTCACAGATGCCTAGTGCATTCATGCAGGAGCCGACCAAAACTTGAACCTAAGTTTGTAGTTCTCTAAAAGATGTGCATAAGCAAACTATATTTAAAAGTTACTAATGGCTGTAATGTCTGCAGAAGAATAACTTCCACAGAGACCCGTCACCTTTTCAAGGACTTTCAGGGCCTCAGTAAATAGTAGTTGAGAACATCTACAGTGACCACTACCCAGAATAGTTGACCCCTTCCTTGATTAGTTGTCAGAAGTTACTTTTGTGATACCTGGTCTACTTTCCAGTGCTTTCTCCAAAGCAAAACAAAAATCCTCTTAAACTTCCTAACCAGTGACAACAGGTAACAACCAATTTATTATTGAAGAATGAAGAGAGTTAAAATCTTGCAGGCATGATTTCGTATCAAGTTCAACTAACCTATTGCTCTGGATTCACACCAGTATGACAGATCAAAATGCAGCCCACCTAGTCCATTTCTACATTTATCTACATTTCTTCAGCTCCCATTGATGTCATGCATTCTTAGTGTATCTCAAAGCTGAACTGGGATCAGTGATAAAACATAGTGCATTAGATCCCCTAGTAAACCATCCTTCCTTCTCCTTTACATTAGATTTATCTTTAATTTTATATTTCATTCCTTCAGTCATTTTTCCCTTGTTGACTCAACTGATTTTTTTTTTGGGGGGGGAGGGGGTTGTTGGTTTCTTTTACATCAAAAGTGCTTGGGTGTGGGGAAGTCTGACCTCTGCTATTTGAAGTCCCTATTCACCATGATCATTGTAAGCAGCTCCATCTATTAGAATGTTTATTGCATCATGATTTGTGCCTCTTACAAAATGACAGATTCACCTTTTGTAGCCTCTCAGACTATGTCTACACTACAAGGTTTTTCTGCAAAAATGGCCATTTTTGTGCAAGCACGTTTTTGCGCAAAAAAAAATCAGTAAATTGACAGGATGGAGGGCTTTTGCCAGTAGTGTTATTCCTCTCCCCACGAGAAAAAACTCCTTTTTGCGCTACAGCTCTTGTGTAAAAAGGCAGGTGTGGACACTCTGCAGGGTTTTCTTGCTCAAAAAGAGCCTATCAGAAAAAGCACAGGTGCTCTGATTGCCATTAACAGAATGGTCATCAGAGCTTTCTTGTGCAAGAGCATCCATGCAGTGTGGACGCTGTCTTGTGCAAAAGCACATTGCTTTTTGAGGTTTGGATGCGCTTTTGTGCAAGAAGTTTTTGTGGAAGATCTCTTCTGCAAAAAGCTTCTTGCGCAAAAACCCTGCAGTGTAGACAAAGCCTCATTGTTTCAGAAATATATCTGAAATTGGTATCCTGATGCTTTGAATATGCTTGCTGGAAAACCAGATGTTTGTGCTTTGTATGGCAAATACTTTTAGTTCTGTGCCGGGAGAAGAGGGGTTTCAAATAATCTGTGTAAAGGAAGCATCAGCTACCAACTGCATCCTCACCTTTTTATATCAACTCCCTGAAGTTGTGTTTGGGGGATGCTGCACATTACTAATTCTTTCTTCATTTAATAAAATGCTAATTAGAACAAACAGGTTTCATTAAAATAAATTTACCTGTAGAATAAATGATGATTGCCTGGAAAGAGAATGGTGATTGGAGCTTTTGGACCGCACTGGTTCCAAAGTAGTCAAACTGTTTAATTCAAAGCAGATATCACAAAGATGCAGGGGTTTTTGAAATTTAAATTAGTAGTTTTAGTTTTTCAATCACAGAGCACCATTAAGAATTATTGTCAGATAGGGTGCATTGTAATTTATAGCATCTAAAGCACTACAACTCTGCGTGTGATGGTAATACAGGCTGAACCTCTAGTCCGGCACTCTTGGAACCTGACTCGTGCCTAGCTAGAGATTTTGCCGAACCATGGGAGGTCAATATTGTCTAGCAGCATTACCAACACTTCCACTGCTTACTGGACTCCTAGAAGACATTTAGGGGAAAATTAGACCTAAATAACAGCACAGAACATGGAGCACCAGGAGTGATGGCTGTAAACAAACTTTATGGGACAGCAAGAAACGTGTACACACCCCTGATAAGTGGACATCCAGATAACTAAAATCATGCTGGACTATGGATGTTGCCACACCAGAGTGAGCTGGACTAGAGAGGCTCAACCTGTACAGTAGAAGATGTAGAGTCTGGTAGGGCCAAAGTGTAAGTTCAAATCCAAACCAGAAAGGGTTGGGGTAGTATGGGGTGAGATGTCATTCATCAGATCCTAACTGGCCATGAATGTATTGTTTTCTGAATCCTATCCAAAACTGGATACTTGTATTCTGGTTCTTATTCTGATATGGAAAAATCAGTACAGTCTTGAAGATTTCAGTCAGAGATGGCAGATATCCCAAGACTGCTTGAGATTTTGGTGTGTTGAGTTGCAAAATGCTCTTTGATGCACTAGCTTAGTGATTTGGCATCTGACCAGAATGCTGATCTAAATATAACTGGGTCCTTGTTATAATCATTACTTCCTTAAGACGATACTTGCAACTGCTACTTAAGGTTGCCTGTAATGAAAACAGTTTTTTACTTTATTTGCATAGCTTGTACATTATATTTACCTTCCATAATTAGTTCAAAAGCTTTACACCCAAATTCACTACTTAAAGAATACACTAGAGATACTATTATGATGGCACAATAATTATTGTGACATTGCTATGTGAGAGCAAATGAAAAGCACACACATAAATGGTCTGCAATCTTATTTCCCCTTGGAATTTTCAGTTAGGTTGCATTACAATCATTTAAAAAAACAACACAAAAAAAACCCCAAACCCACTTTTTTCATATGGGTTTACATAAATTGGATTGACCCTTACTTTGTTTGTTCCATACGACTTACCTTAGTTTCTACTGCATCCTTCTTATTTCTGTTATTGCTAAAGAGTGAGGATATGAGGGAGAAAAGGAGAGAAGGAAAATTAGGAGCCAGTTTCTGTTCTTTATCACTCAAGTGCAAATCAAACATCAGTCAAATTATTTTGGATTTATAGGAAAGTAAATAAGCAGAATTTGGCCAGAGGTTTCTAAAACAGCCCATGAATAGTATTCAAAATATGACCTTATTTGTTAAGTTATTCTACTGTAAGATCTCCCATGTAGCCACTCAAGGGATGTTTTTTCCCTGAGCAACATAAGTTAAAATGACACAAGTGCTAGAGTATGCATATTCTAAAACAGGGGTGGGCAGCAGTTCACCACAGTTAGCCCCTAGTGGGCTGCTGCTACTATATTTACCTGCAACTCTGCAGGTAAAGGGGATCATAGCTTCCATTCCCCAGGAACTGCGATCCGTGGCCAACAGGAGCTGTGATCCCACATAACCTGCAGGGACTCAGGAAAATATGGAGATGCAGGAGCCCACCGGGGCTAACCCTGGCAGGCTGGATCCAGTCCACGGGCTGGTATTTGCCCATCCCTGGTTTAAATTCAAAGTTTAGATCCTCAAAACCACTGTGCAGTTGTCATCTAAGATATAACTCCTTAGGTGACTACATTTCCATGGCACCTAAGTTTCCATTGCTACAGTTCCCTAGGTGCCTTTAAGTTTGCCAGTGGCCATCTAAGTCCTAATGCCATCTGTAAGGCCCGGTGGGATCTTCAGAGTAGGCACTCCCCTATCTTACCTGCAGGGCTCAATTTGTAGGCATTCTCAGATGGATGTGGATTCAAATCTCTCTGACTTAGAGGAAAGAACTGAACCCATGTTTCCCACTTCTGAGCACCCAAGCTTCATTGGGTGATAGGATATTCTACAATGAGGCCTTCTCACTGGCTCGTGTTGAAGCCATTCTGCTTCTCTATACATAATAATAGTCATTAGGTTAGGGAACTGAACAGAGAGTCCTCCCACCAAGGTGCATGCCCTAAGCACTCCAGCTGTAGATTTATTTTCATACCTTATCTGCCCCCAATGAATAAAGAAGTAACTGTGTCATTATTAACAAGAATTTTAGTTGCTATAAATAGTAAAAAAGCCTTATTTTCTATTTTCCCTTTCTTCTCCTGTCCCAAGTTACTTAGGGCATATCTAGACTACGTGAAACAGTTGACAGATTATATGCAAATTCTGCGGGAATTTGCATATCTCCTTCCGATCGTCTTCCGTCCCCTTTGTCGAAAAGCCTCTTTTCCTCAAAAAAGGAGGTTTACGAGGCTTTTTGACAAAGGGGGGGGTCGCTGAAAAAGCCGCGTCTTAATTACTTTCACTTTTGAAAGCACGATCAGAAGAAGATATGCAAATTCCACAGGGATTTGCATATCTTCTTTCAACTGTTCCCTGTAGTCTAGATGAGTCCTTAGTGTCTTGCTAGGAATTTCTTTTGAATTTCACCCTTTGTTTTTAGAACTTTCATGTGGAATACATAAGCTGCTCACATAAAAAAGTTTACTCTGTTTCTTGTACCATTTTCAGTTTCATATCTGCTTTGGTGCAGTTAAAGAAGTTTCCCCTTATCAAATAAATATTTTGATCATTGAGCTGGTTTAAGATGGTTAGATAAATAGATGGGGAGATGGAAATTTTTTTAAAAAAGCTCTTTGTATCAAAGTAATCTTTGTTGCTGAGTTAAACTTTGCCTTTAATATATACTGAGAGAAACTTCAGACTTGCTTATTTTCCTTTTGAAACCTACTGTCAATTAACATGCATGACCTTGAATGTCCTTTCTCACTATTTTGTTGAAGAAAGAAAGTAATAAAAGAAATGCTGTACATGCTTTTTCAGCCCTCTTTTTATCATGTTCTTGCTACATCTTCTCCTGCCCTAAGGATTTCATGTTAATGAGGGTTGCTGTGTATGTTGGATTTTATTTTCCTCTTTCATTAATTGCAAGTATTTTTTTTAAGTCAGGAATAATAGATTGCCAGGGTATTAGTAGCACTATATTTGCTTTATGCATGGGTTGGAGATAAATGGCTGCACTGTTGTATTTAACATTTCTATTTAACTTTTGTTGATCTATTTTAACTTTGGTTGGTTTACTAGATCAAAAATTAGTTGTATAACAGTAGGTGATCGGATGTCCTTTCACAACAGGGACTGTCCTCAGTTTTAATGGATTGTTGTGATAATTCAATAGCTGATTAACCCTAATAGTATGACTGTGGGCTAATTTTTCCTAAAATGTCCAACAGATTATAATCTTGGTAAACTCTGAGAAAACAGTACATTATTGATTGGTCAGTTCTCTTCTAAATCAGAAAGGAGCCTAGAAAACAATATTCCTGTGATGGATAGGAAGAGTGCTGGCCAGTACCTGGTGACTAAAGGGTTAAACTCAGATAGCTAAGAGTGATGGCGGGGGACCAGAAGTACCAATGAGATACAGTGCTGAAATTTGAATTGTAAATAGATACCTTGCCTGCTCTCTTTGTGTGTGAGTTTAAGCCAGGAGTTGGAAGGCAGAAAATGATTTAAACCCAGGCAGGACGACCATGCCTCCAAGGAATTTGGGGCATGGAAGTGGATTGAACCATGAAAGGATTGTGAGTAAATAAGGGGAAAATATGTATTTAGTCATAATCAGGGTATTTTTCTTTGTTTTGGTTGTTTGTTTAAACTTCTCTGTGTGAATTCCATGTGTCTTCCCTTCCCCACTCATTATGTTTTAAGCTATAACCCAAAGAGATTGCTCTTTGTGTTTTGGTCTGTTCTTTTCTTAGTTGCTCTAACACCTAGTAACCAAGTATGCTTTATCAAGTATATATATTTTTGTTTTGTTAATAAAATCCCCATTTTTAAGGTGAGGATTTGAATCTTGTGTTCTGGAAGGTAACAGGAGCTCTGTGTGTGTGTGTGCGTGCGTGCATGCATGCCTCAGACTAAGAGGTCAGCTACCAGAGTCACAGTTTGTTTTCTATGTTTTTTGTTTCTTTTTTCAAGCTCTCTTGTGGCAAAAGAGGTTGGGGTACCCCTGGGGAAGGATTTTAAGTGTTCCCTCCTGTTTTTTCTCAGGGTTTAAATCACTTGATGGTGGCAGCCTATTTTCCAGAGCCAGTGCATCTGACCCCAGGGAGGTTTTTGTAAGCGCAGCCTATAGAGGCTAGGTATTTAAGGTCTTTTGTGGGCCCCCTCCTTCTGCACTTGGAGGCTTTGTCTACACAGCAGCGTTAATTTGAGGAGTAAGGGAAGTTGGAGGAAGAGTGTTCTTCCTATGACTTCCTGCTGTGTAGACAGCACCAGAAGCTGAAATAAGCTATTTCAGCTTAAGCTACGCAATTGACGTAGTTCAGTTCAAGCTTAATTTGACTTTAGCCCTGCTGTGTAGATGTATCTAGAGTGGGGAACAGCCCTGACAATTCCTTTTCCTGAATTTTCTCATTCTGGGAGCATACCTCCTTTCTCAATATCAATCTGTAATTGCAGAACAAGGCATAAAAGAGATCTAATAAATATTATAGGTACTGCTGTGCATCCATCTGAGAGACTGGTGATCCACCAGTGTGATTTTATTTAATTCTGTAATGATCACTGCAGGAACAAGGTGCATATTAAAAGTCAAGAAATGCAAGACATGTTTTTATTTGATCCTATGTGGGGCCTGATCATATCATGTGTTTTTATTTTCTTGGTTCACTTGGAAGGTAAGGGTTTGGGATACCTGTTCCACAGGGGATTTTGGGAATTCAAGAACGAAGTTGCTTACTTTTATTGGCAGGCAGCGGGACTGGAATCCCACAGCTCTGAGGAACCTGCTGCTGAAGTAGTGCAAGCAGAATCCAAAATAATCCCAGGAAGGGCTCCACTGGCTAGTTCTAGTAATTAGCCAGCATATTTTATTGTTCACATTAATTTGTACATTTCTTTCCAGTAAGTATGTGAAGTTTTTAAGAGAGGTCAGTGTGTTATTGTAAAGGCGCGAGAGGTTATGTTATGAACTCTAGTAAACCTGGTAACTTTAAATTGACAAAGAAAAAATAGCTGAAGAAGGCAGTGGAGCTGTATGAGGGGCTTGCTGGCTGGCATTCCCAAACCAGAGACCCAATGCTAGAGAGAGCTGCATGCCGGAGGAACAGCAGTGGAGAGGAAGACACTTGCCATCTTTAAGCTGGAGAGGCCAAAAGGGAAAGGCCTTATCAGCAGAGGATATCTGCATGGATATCTGCTTTCTAGAGACTGAGCCCTAGAGCAACCAGTGAGGGGTCCAGGATAGTGTGGGATACTGTGGAATCCCTGATGGGAAGAGCAGGGTTGCACCCCAGAAAGAAGGGCTGGTAGGGCTATTCCGGTAGAGAGACAGGATTAAGGACAGATAAGGAGGCTCACTTTGACGAAAGACATTGGGGTACAGTGAGAGCAAAAAACTACACTCCTTGGAGTGGTATGGGCCAGGTTCTGGGACTTCTGTTATAGACTATTTGCATGAGGTTTTTGTAATAAAATGTCCTGAGCAGGGATCTCATTTAAGTAGCCCTTTGGGTTACCCATAGCCATAGGGGTCACTTCCAGGTCTGCTACATGGGGGAACCTGGGAGGCCACTTGTTTACAAGAGCCATTACTGAATCGGTACCTGACATATAAACAGGACTGGAAGCCTACACCCCTTCAACCCTCTCCCCCTTTATAAATGCATAAGGGGCAATAATATTTAGAAGTTTTCATGCCCTGTGTTTACTTTGTCAGGCTCTCTAGCTTAAATGTTAGTTTATGTACACTTTGCCCTAGAAACAGAAGTGTTGGTTGATCCTCATGCTATGATTCTACATTGTGAAATCATCACTGTATGGTTCTATTTTCTGTATCAGTTTTTCACTTAGTTCTGTGCTACATCTTTTGGCAGATTATTTTAGGCTCGCTCTTAACCAGGAACCTAAAAATGAGAGGATTCATTACTTTAAAAGTAGCTGGTCAGCTCTCAGGAAATCCTCTTGCTGCAGCTCTTGCACAGCCTGGCAAGTTCTGAATAAGAGAAATCATTCTCCAGCTCTCTAGCCATTTAATACGTGAGAGAGATTGATAAGGAGCATAGGCTGCTGTGCAATTCTTTGACAGAAAACTACATGGCAGGCAGGTTAGACTTTTAAGTTAGCATGTGTGTAACTTCTGCAGGGAGTCAGTCTTGGTGCTCTGGAACTGCTCTGAAGGAAGTCGAAGAGGGTTCAAATGCAATATGGCTGCCCTCAGGGCAAACTCTCAGCAGAGCAAGAAGTCTCCTTGACTATAGTGCTTCCTGGGTCTAACCTCAGAGCATTCAGCATCTTTGTTCACACAGTGAGTCTCCCATACTCACACAGTGAGCCTCCCATCCATCTGGGGAAGCTGCCCATGCAGTCAGCAATGACTCTCAGCCAGCATTGTAAATCAGAAGGCCTATATAGTTGATGGGAAAGCAGCACAGAACAGATCTTCAGAGGGGTAGCTGTGTTAGTCTGTAACTTTAAAAACACCAAGTAATCCTGTAGCATCTTAGAGACTAACTGAAATATAGCTTTTGTAGGCATAATCCATTTCCTCAGATGAGAGAACAGATCTTGTTAGCGCAGAAATCAGGAACATTCAGCAAACCATCCTGGAGGGGATTCAGAGCTCAGGACCCTGGCCTGTCCTCCCTGAGTCCCAAACCAGGAGACTGATTTACCTCCTATAGCCCAGCCTTAGACATTCCTGCTGCCCTCCTGCATCCTTCATCTCTTTCCCAGGCAAAAGGGTCAACTTGTCTGTGTACCCTTCTTTGTTCTCCAACATATCCTGCTGATTAAATGAGCCAAAATGTTCCATAGAATCTCTATGGATAGTAATTCCATGATCCAATAATAAGAATATAGCAGCAGGGATATATTATCGACCACCCGATCAGGACAGTGATAGTGACTATGAAATGCTATGGGAGATTAGAAAGGCTATCAAATTTAAAAACTTGATAATACTGGGGGATTTCAACTATATTGACTGGGTACACGTCACCTCAGGATGGGATGCAGAGATAAAATTTCTTGATCAATGACAGCTTCTTAGAGAAGCTGGTTCTGAAAACCACAAGGGGAAAGGCTATTCCTGATTTAGTCCTAAGTGGAGTCCAGGATCTGGTTCAAGAATATAATAAATATAATTGGACCACTTGGAAATAGTGACCATAATGTAATAAAATTTAACATCCCTATGGTGGGAAAAACGCCTCAACAGCCCAGCACTGAGGCATTTAATTTCAAAAAGGGGAACTACACAAAAATAAGAAAGTTAGTTAAACAAATTAAAAGGTACAATGACAAAAGTAAAATCTCTGCAATCTGCCTGGAAACTTTTCAAAGACACCATAATAGAGGCCCAACTTAAATGTATACCCCAAATTAAAAAACATTGTATGAGAACCAGGAAAGTGCCACTGTAGCTTACCAACCAGGTAAAAGAAGCAGTGACTGATAAAAAAAAAAATCTTCAAAAGTGGAAGTCAAATCCTAGTGAGGAAAATAGAATGGAGCATAAACTTTGTCAAATTAAGCGTAAAAAATATAATAAAAGCCAAAAAGGAGTTTGAAGAACAACTAGCCAAAAACTCAAAGTAATAGTAAAATATTTTTTAAGTACATCAGAAGCAGGAAGCTGGCTAAACAACCAGTTGGGGTCCTTGGACGATCGAGATGCTAAAGGAGCACTCAAAGATGACACAGTCATAGCAGAGAAGCTAAATGAATTCTTTGCTTCAGTCTTCATGGCTGAAGATATTGGGGAGATTCCTAAACCTAAGCCTTTCTTTTTAGGTGACAAATCTGAGGAATTGTCCCAGATTGAGGTGTCATTAGAGAAGGTTTTGGAAGAAATTGATAAACCTAACAGTAACAAGTCACTGGGACCGATGACATTCACCCAAGAGTTCTGAAAGAACTCAAATGGGAAATTAAAGAACTATTAACAGTGGTTTGTAACCTATCCTTTAAATCAGTTTCCATACCTAATGACTGGGAGATTGCTAACATGACACCAATATTTAAAAAGGGCTCTAGAGCTGATCCTGGCAATTACAGACCGGTAAGTCTGACATCAGTCCCAGGCAAATTAGTTGAAATTATAGTGAAGAATAAAAGAGTCAGGCACATGAATGAATATAATTTTGGGGGGGAAAGTCAACGTGGTTTCTGTAAAGGGAAATCATGCCTTACTAATCTGCTAGAGTTCTTTGAGGGGATCAACAAATATGCGGACAAGGGGGATCCAGTGGATATAGTGTACTTAGATTTCCAGAAAGGTTTTGACAAGGTCCCTCACCAAAGGCTCTTAAGTAAAGTAAGTTGTCATGGTATAAGAGGGAAGGTCCTTTTGTGGATTGGTAACTGGTTAAAAGACAGGAAACAAAGAGTAGGAATAAATGGTAAATTTTCTGAGGGGAGAGAGGTAACTAGTGGTGTTCCCCCAGAGTCTGTACTGGGACCCATCCTATTCCACTTATTTATAAATGATCTAGAGAAAGGGTAAACAGTGAGGTGGCAAAATTTGCAGATGATACCAAACTGCTCAAGATAGTTAAGACCAGAGCAGGCTGTGAAGGGCTTCAAAAAGATCTCACCAAACTAATTGATTGGGCAACAAAATGGAAATGATATTTAATGTTGATAAATGTAAAGTAATGCACATCAGAATAAATAATCCCAACTATATGTACAATATGATGGGCACTAATTTAGCTACAACTACTCAAGAGAGATCTTGGAGTCATTGTGGATAGTACTCTGAAAACATCCACTCAATGCAGTCAAAAAAAGCAAATAGAATGTTAGGAGTCATTAAAGGGATAGAGAATAAGACAGAAAATATCTTATTGCCTCTATATAAAACCATAGTACGCCCACATCTTGAATACTGTGTACAAATGTGGTTGCCTTATCTCAAAAAAGATATATATTGGCATTGGAAAAGGTTCAGAAAAGGGCAACAAAAATGATTAGGGGTTTGGAATGGGTCCCATATGACGAGAGATTAAAAAGACTTGGACTTTTCAGCTTAGAAAAGAGGAAACTAAGGGGGGATATGATAGAAGTCTATAAAATCATGACTGATATGGAAAAAGGGAATAAGGAAAAGTTATTTACTTACTCCCACAATATAAGAACTAGGGCTCACCAAATGAAATTAGTAGGCAGCATATTTAAAACAATCAAATGGAAGTTTTTCTTCACTCAGTGCACAGTCAGCCTGTGGAACTTCTTGCCAAAGGATACAGTGAAGGCTAGAACTTTAAGAGGGTTCAAAAAAGAGCTAGATATCCATTGATGGACCTAACCTCCATGAATCTATTAGCCAGGATGGGTAGGAATGGTGTCCCTCGTCTCTGTGGGTGACAGGGGCGGGATCAGGTGAGGATTACCTATTGTGATCCCTCCCTCTGGGGCATCTGATATTGGCTACTGTCAGCAGACAGGATACTGGGCTAGATGGACCTTCGGTATGACTCAGTATGGTGATTCTTAGGGGTTGGATCCCAGATATCTGTTGCCAACATACAGACAGCCAGAGATTTTCTGTGTCCCAGCAGCCACACCTGCCTTCTACAGGCACCTGTGATGATCACAAACCCATTTCTCTCCACCTAGATACCTGAGTGTAACAGAGGGAAGCTGAGGTACACATACAGCGAAAACATTCAGTACATTTCCACTTTGTCACAACTTAACAGAAAAATTGTTTCAGTATCCAAAAGGACAATGGAAACAGAAATAACCAGAGAAACATCTATGTTACCACCATAAACAAAGCACCACTATAGCATTTATTCAGCTATTAAGCACATGGGTAGCATATGTATTTTTGCAAGCAGTTGGAAGAGAAGCAACATAATTGAGACAAATTAAGTCTGTAATGATAATAGTATAGATTTGCATAATGACACCTTTATTCACCACATTTTGAAAACCATGCAAGCAACATGTGCTCTAAAATAGCTTGGTAGTGACAAATAGATGTATTGGGAAGCGCTCAGTGAACTGGAGGAATAAGTATTTATCAGTGCTCCATTTTCTTTATCAAACACAATCTTGAGTGAAATTTAGGCAAATTGGTAAGTGTAAGGCTCATTTCAGTCAAAAATCTATTTAAACTCCTGCATTTCTAAAGTCTGATGCATTTGTTTGCTAACTGAAGCTTCATGAGTTCAAAAGTGTATATATGCAAAAATACTTCTGAAAACTTAAACAAATTAAAAACCTAATATCTTGTCATCCCTTTTATATCCTTTTAAGTAATACAAAAACTAGGAGAATACACTGACTATTTGATAGAAATAGTTGATAGAATCAGAGGTACTTTCCTTGAACTCAGACAGACATGCCAAAAATATCAAGTTGATAAACCAATGTAGATCAATGTAAAGACTTTTAAAAAGAACTCTGCATTGCCCATCGTGCTTACGTTACTTGTGCAGAAAACTTTTAATACATTGCATGTTACTGAGCGCTTTTAATACATTCAGACTTAGATTTATAATACTAATACATTTTTATAGCAACTTAATTCTTCAGTATCTCAGACCAACTGACAAATTAAGGGCTGGATGTATGCAGGAGAGGAAATCAGCAGGCCCCTTGTGTCCCATGTGCACTAGTTGGGCAAAATTCCAGTTTCTGCCCACCTCTACGTATAGAAGCTACATGTGCCCTGCTCCTCCAGTTGTCACATACCCACAAACTGGGTAGAGAGAGAGAGTTAAAAGGGGGTGTCCATACTCCCATCTATTTGACTAGCACATATGGATGGGCACAAGAAACAAGCATGCTATAACGTGTATTTTTATTTATTATGACAGTTCCTAGAGTTTCCTGAGAAGAGAAAAACTCCACTGTGGTGTACAAACTCAGTGAAAAAGAATCCTTTAGATGACCCACATCTTGTCATCTAAATAGACAACAACAGATATAAACATAGACCTCTGGATCTAATGGAAAAAAGCACAAGGAACATTGAAAATAACCTCATGGGGCTGATTATCTTACTGCTGGCATGCACAACATTGGAACCCATAGGGGTTATGCATTTGCAGCTTATATGGGGCTCTAGATTATATACTTTGAAAAATACACTGTTTATGGGTATTTGTAAACTAACTTTTTTTTTTTTTTAATTCTTCAACCCTCCCCCCAAAAAAGATACTCAGGAAGGCATATTCTATCTCATAGATTAAAATATGGTCTGATGTTAAGCTAAATCTCATGGTTTTTACTTAACTTCAGGTGCTGGATTTTTCACCTGTTCTGAAGTCAATGGAAGCCAGCACCAAGATCTTTTGAAATTCCTACTGCTAATGTTCACAAGCTCTTCTGTGCCTATTCTGCTAGTATAACAATTGACTCCATGTGATCCTTGGCTAAGTCAATCAGATAATTAAAAGACTGAATTATTTCATATTCTGATGGGTTCTAGTTTTCCATCAGCATGGATTTCCCATAGCTTCAATAAGCGTTGTGATAGATTTCCAGGAAGGATAAGATGCTTGTATTTTTTGTAACCTCTCCATTTGCAAACGATTTACAACAGCTAAGCAAACTGCTCATAAGATTAATAATTTATTTAAAGGAAAAGGTTATTAATTAGTGACAATCTCCCAAAAGAATAGTAGCCAACTAATGATTTTATTCAATCTTCAGTAATTTTAAGAGATTAATGAGCTAATGACTTTGCATTTCTCAGTGAGTTAATTCATTAATAACATTACTTTCCAGTGATATTTTTTGCTCTGTTTAGTTACTATTTCACTGAATGTTTTTGTTAAGTGTAATAGAGAAAGAATCAACATTAAGAGGAATAAAATACACAAAGAATCTTGCTTATGTCTTTGGAGATGTATTTAAACACAATTAAAAATAGCCAGTATGACTGATATATTGTGATTATGAATATAAAATATTACAAATTATTTCCTAACGTGTCAATGCTAAACATAATAAAATGGGGTTATGGCATTAATGGTTTAAAACCTCACTAAAATAATAAAGTTAATGCAAATGTAATTTTACTCTAATAAATAAAACCTACAAATAATTTATTGTACTGCTTTGCTGCTCTTATCATATTTTCACCATCAAGGAGTGGTTTCCCATGTTCCCGTGAAAGTCCATTTTGTTTCATGACAAACAAAGAGAAGTTACTCAAAAATGGCAGTATAACTGTTTTGTGTCTTAGAATTAGGAATAACAACAAAGAAAACAAAGTAAAGTGCCCCTTAACACAGAGTGGCACAACTTCACTCCATCCTGCTGTAGACTGACCCTTTGCAGGCTGTCTCTGATTAGGTTACACTCTTCCCTCCAAAACCGCCTGGCCTGCAAGCAGGACTAGGAAACCCCTTAACGTTTAGAGAGAGAGCTTGAACTTGTAACAGTTTTCAGTATACCACATTAACATGGAGGCCTCTGTACAATGCTCACAAGGGTCTTTCAGAATTCATTGGTGTTGTGTAGCCATTGTTGCTATCCTCCTTCCTTTTGCTGCAGCCCTCAGAATAACTGAGACTGTATCTTCAAATAGAGGATAGATTCATCTGATGTTGTACCTGGTAACTCAGTCTACTCTTACCTGGTTATTTCAGGTTTTTCCAAGTTGTGGTATATAACTGTTAAGTTTGAGGGTATTATTGGAAGCCCCATGCCATTAAAGATTGATTTATCTTATTAGTATCTAGCTAGGTAAAAGGTCCCAAATATGTAAGATAGCTTTGCTTTAGCTCAACATACAGGTTGTGGCCTGTTAGGTCTCTTGCATTACAGCCAAGCCTACTTAATATAAACCTATTATAATCTAGTAAAATAACTATCTAATCCCACCACAAGGAAATAAGGAATCTATAAGAAAATGTATCTAAAGGCAAGCAAGCAGGTTAGCCTGATAGGCTAGATCTAAGACATCAATAAGACACTTGGATAAGTTTCTGTTCATTGTTTTGGAAAGGCACATTCATTGTTTAAGAAAGCAAGATGATCTCTTCCTGCTGGCAACTTTGAGGGTATCTTTGTTGGATAAGTGACTAGTATAGCAACCCAGTGTTTGTCTTCCTAACTATTTAAATATCTTTCTAAGAGTTCTTACTTGGATAGCAGCTGACTTTGGGCTTGTCCTCTCAACAAAAGTAAATAGTATGTAACAGACATAAGAGAAAAGAAACTAGTTTAATTGGCTTCAGCTCCCGCATACTCCCAGGTAAAAGCAATCCTTTTGCAGTAATAAGGGTTTCTTGTCACATTTGCTGCCTGCCAGTTTTTCTCTAGCTATCTGTGCTAAATTTGCTTTAGTTTCTGAATGCCAATACTTGATATTTGGTTTTAAAAATCTTTCTGTACTATTTAAGTGGTTACACTGTGTTTATCATGGTAATATCTGAGCACTTGTGTTACAAAATTTCATGCACTCATCTATATGGACTAAAGTCTTAACTGTATTACCCTACACACTTTCTTTCATTTATCACATTATAAATTGGCCAGTTTACAACTTACATTTAATTAATCACTGTTTGCTGTTGAATATATAATTTTTTTCCCTTGAAATGTTCTTTTGTGATTAAACAATTATTTTCCTTCTTACCATTTAAGTAGTGCTATCAGAAAGCAAGTATACTAATAGTTGTTCATACTATTTCTATTAGGATATCATAACGGTCCCTTAATTTGGACTCTGATTCAAATCACAAGATTTAACTTAAGTATTACTTTTGGGACTCTTGAAAGCTTCAATACTGGATGCTAGAAAAATTGAGATTTATGTGAATAGCATTAAGGCAAGATGACTGAATCTTAATAAAAAAGGCTCTATTCGGACTGAATATTAATTCTCAAAACATAGATAATTATTTGAAAACAACTTTATCTCCTCACCCTCCTACTATACATGCTAATCACTTTGTAATTTAGACATTAATGTTAGTCATAGTCATTTTCCCCTTGATTTTCAGAGGTGAAGAGCTCTCACATTTTCCACTGACTTCAGTGGGAGTCTGTCACTCTTAATTGAATTTAACACCTGCAGAACCAGGTCCTCTTTTTAAAATGCCATAGCTGGCTTTTCAAAGCATTCTAAGTGATTTAGACTATGTTTACTCCAGAGACCTGAAAGAGGCACAGCTGTACTGATACAGTTGCACCACTGTAAGATCTCAATATAGCCACTGTGCGCCAGTGGGATAGAGTTGTGGTATCCAACACACTAGCCACACATGGCAATTTGGCTGGCTGAGTGTGGCTAGTTCACTGTAGCAGCAGCCACTATAATGGACACTTGTTGGACACTACAGAGATAGTACAATCCCATTGACACAATTAAACCATCTCCTCCAATAAGCAGTGGTACCTGTGTCAGTGGGACAACTTTCCCATCAACATAGCATTGTGCATATTATCACCTAGGCAGGAGAAATTGATGTCTCTTAGGGCTATGTGGTTTTTTTCATACCTCTGGGTGACGTAAGATTTGCCAACATAAGTGGTAGTGTACACATGGGCTTAGACACACCTCTTTACACTAAAATAAAAACAGGAAAGTGAAATGTAAAACACTGCTACAAACTGTGAAGGAAGGGAAAGACTCAAATGCTATGTAAATTCCTGGACAGACAGAATGGACATTAAAATTGGCCTATTGAACACATTAAAGTCCAAAAATTCAAGAAGGAATTGTTTCCACTCTACAGATAAATTGGCAATGTTGTAAATAGGTAGTACTTTTTTTTTTCATCTTTGAGGCATTAAATTTTAATTGGTTCATTAATTCTTTTATATGGTTATTGGTAATATCAACAATGCAGAAATGATTCAGAAATCCCTTGACTTAGCAGCATTAAATGTTAATATTTGCTTTATGTTTCCAACTAATGTATACAGGTAACATCAAAAGTATAAAATGTACAACATGGATAAGATGCCAGTGAGTTATGACAAATGAGACAGTGATCTTAAAGTTTCCATTAACACTAGTTTATTAGATTTAGTTTTTAGACTTTCAAAAATAGCAGCAGCAGCAATGAGTAGAACGATCATATCACTTGTTTGCTGGACTCACACCAAATCCTGCCTGCCTGCCATCCTCCCTATGAAGTTCATATCAGTTCTGTAATCATTCAAGCTATCACATTTCTGGAGAATAAGACCAAGATATTAACAGACTCATTGTAATGGAGAAAAACACTTACAAAAATAGTATTAATGGTAGCAATGCATCAGGTTTTTTTTTTGTTCTGTGTTTTTGACACAGTTCAGATTGTAATGAGAAAACAGACTGCTTTGAAAATGGAAAATGATACAAAGTAACTCATCCTCAAGTTAGTTTTGAAAATGAAATTTCTTTGCCTATAAAAATATCCTTGTACCTTCTCAGTGACTATAACCTAAGATGCTGGGAAATTTAATAAGTGGCTCTGATAAATCAGTCTGGACCTACTCTTCTGTGTCTGAGTCCATATGGAAGTGAGTAACTTTGAAGTGTGCAAGGCAAAGATAAGCTGTTCTGTTTTTATTAGCAGAATATCATTGTTTATAGTAGGTTAGAAAGTGTGTGTCCTTTGAGAGTTTTGTATATCCTTCCCTCTCTCACCTTATTTAAGAAAATAAAACTATTAAATGTATCAAATATTTATATTGGGCATTGTTTAAAAAAATTCTTCCTCTTTGTTTAGGATAAAGGATGGGGGTGGGAGAACCACTCAGACTGAACAAGAAGAGATCTAAGCCTTTACTTTTCCCCTCATCACTTTTAGGCTTGGTATAGATTCCTCCTTCTTCACTGCAAGGTATAATATAACGGGTTCCTGGGGTACTGCTGAGTGTTTCAAATCAGGAAAAATTGCTTAGAACCAGAGCTACTTACAACCCAAGCCTGGTGGTCCTCCACTATAAGGCACCAAACCAGTCACAAAGACCATTGCAGTTGCCACTCTAGCCGGTAAGAAGTCACACAAGCAGTTCCCATAAACACTCCAGCTTTTCCTGTGCTACAGCCAGAACTGCAGCTTACACTGATGAGAGGTTATGAAAACCAGTTTCACCAAATCCAAACAAGTTCTATCCATCCCAAAGGACTAGCCACACTCCCAGGTCAATTTATACCTTAATCTTATCCAAAAGAGCATGCTGTGTCAATCCTTTAAAAATCTAAAGGTTTATTAGTAAAAGAAATAAAAGGTTGAGAGTATAATTGTTAAAGAAATTACATTACATACATCAATGACAATGTTTCAGGTTCAGGCTCTTAGCAGTTTATTCCATCTCTTCTCTCTTAAAAGTCTCTGGAATACATCCTTTGCTAGGGTGGGTCATGAGTCCGTTCCAGCCCTTTGTTTATAGCAAAGATACTCCTGAAGTGATGAACGGTTATGAAGATAAAGATCAAGGAACTTTTAGGGCCGTTTTTATAATCTTACCCATGTGGAGGGAATTCCATTGTTCTCACTATGTAAAAGTAACTCCCAAAATGGAGATTGTCACATGAGCAAGTCACTTGTCCATGTCATTTTCAGGCAGGTGGCCATGGGATACCTGTTTGACTGCAGGTTTACAGAAGAATTTTCAGATGTGTATTGGCAACACTTAAGGTTTATTGTTCATCAAATACTGCTATTCACTCTACTGTACACACTTTCCAATAAATGAGTGACACTTGTTATCTCCCAGAAGCAAATACTTGAAGTATCAGTACTTAGCCAATACACAAAGCATACAATGTACATAGCCACATACAAAAATCATACAGACATAAGTAGTAGAAACAGAATCGGCAAAGTATAAGCTTTCAATAGACTCCTCACTTGGCCCACCTAGCACAGAATTTGGGGTAAATGCACAACAGTGGGTGCAACAATGTTCTGCACATTCATATTAAAATCTAGCAATGTCACACAAGGTCATACAAACTGGCTGACTCACTGCTGGGCCTACTTGTGCGCATGACCCTCTAGAGAGGTGCCTGTCATGGCCTGAGAAATACCCTTTGTCTTAAAAGGGCGTTCCAAGATGTCATGAACTTAGCAGTGCCTCTAACAGAAAAGTTCCAGAGCCATCTGAGTTATAAGTGAAGGCATAGCAGAGGTCAATAAGGAGGCTTCAGGAGTCCACGCTGCACTAGCTTCTGTCTACAATTATCTGGTGAGGTGGTTACATGTCCTCCCCATGAGAGGAGTCTATTTTATACGGCTAGGAAGAAGCTTCTGGAGCTGAGGTCTGCAGACTCCTATAACTGATCCAGTGAGATAGGAGGCTTAAAAGCTTCTCTTCAAAAAGAATCCTCTTGCTCACAAAAGTTTAGCAGGGGTATATTGTAATCTCATTCTGCTGGTCGGTATTATACTCCTCCTTTGAAACAAAGCTTCCCTCATCCTTCTGATTCCATGCCTCACGCTGCTTTTCCTTTCCTCTCACTCTGCCATTGCCTCTCCAGCTGACACCCTTTCTCTCCCCTCTGTAGACTTTCATCTTCAGTGGGAGGAAATTGTAGGCCTCTTATGACACACAATTTTTATTTTTAATGTATATATTTTTCTATTTATGTAAATACTGTGAACAGTAAATTGACAAAAGTTACTGGAGGTTATCATGAAATCCATACTAAAGTGTGTAGATGTGAACATGTTTGAGTTGTTGCTTTAGCCTTTGCCTCCTGAATATTGAAGTAAATTTGCCATATGCTACCTCCCTCATCAAAGCTGTCTTTTTAGAAAGAAACAAAAAACATGATTATATTGATTTGCTATTCAAAGTCAATTCAAAAGGATGCTACTTTGATATCTTGTATAAGGTGTGCAGGTCAAAGCTGCATAGTCTCAATCCTAAATGACATTATTCTTATTAGCAGAGGTGATGTGACAATTTACTTTGAACTGCAAAAATTAAACGAGGAGAGAGAAACAGATGATGACTTATTTAGACACTAAAATAAGTATTTACCATAGCAACCGCTGAAACAGGTGACGAATTCTATCTCTTGAGCCTCAAAAGAAAAAGCATCCTGAAAGAACTACATTCACTGAAATAAAATGTGAGTCCCAATTTTATCAGCAATTTTATCTCCAAGCTTAGGAGGAAAAAGGAGCAACCTGAGCCAGGGAACCAAACTGGAACCAGAAGATCCCTCAAGGTATCCCAAGTAAAGGATGAGCTCACCAAGGGCTCTGAGATTAGGGTCTTTTAAGGGGGAAAAATTACTCTGTGTCAGGTGACAAATGCAAATTATGTATTTAATATTACACATCTTTCACATAGCCCTTTGTTTTCCCAGATTGCCTTATTGATGAATGGTGGCATGTTAGAAAACAGATTGTTTGGGCTGCAAGAATGATGGAAAAAGCAACACCAGTTTTATGTTGTGAAATAATACATAGCTCTTACATAGTGTAGATATCAAAGCACTTTACAGAGGAGATTAGGATCCTTTTCCTGATTTTATAGTTGGGGAAGCTGAGGCATAGGAAATTATTTGTCCAAGGTCACCCCATAGGCCAGTGGCCAAGAGTCAGGCAGGCATAGGGTCCAGGTCTCCTTAGTACCATTCCAGTGCTCTGTCTATCAGCAATAGGAAATATTTCCTTTAACTTCTATTTTCAATTAGAAATGATTTCCCCTCTTTCTTAGCCTAGAATGAAAATGGAATATAGATGCTTATCTAAACTACCTTGAGTCTGTCATCGAAAGCCTCTCACCATATACACCCCACAAACAAAAGACATGCCGATACTACAGCATGTAGGCCATTGAACAGCTCCTTTACACTGACTTTGCTGATGTCAAAGGACAGTGAAGCCCATAGCCCAAATCATCAAGGAATTCTTCTTGCATATGTGATGGCTTGAAAAATATGTTCAGTTTATGAATTTTGTAAGGTTATGAATTTATCTGTGTCTTTACCATTCTACAAACTCCATTTTGAAGATGCTGCTTTTAACCATCTCTTTTGTCTGTATGCCTCCATGCTGGATTGAAATTCCAAAGGCTGGTGGCAAAAGAATTAAAAAAAAAAAAAAAAAAAAAAAAAAAAAGGGCTGACATTGCATTCTTCCATCAAAATGGCATAGTTATTAACTAGAGGTTGGCTGCCAACCTGGTGAACTGGTTCAAATAGGAGAGGTCACCTTGCCAATAGAATCACCTGACATGGGTTTGTGATCGCTTGAGGGAGCTTAACAGGATGTCACCTACCAAAGAAAACAAAAAGCCATAAAAGAGGAAGGAGCTGCTCTTTTGGGGTCCATTTTTCTCCAAGCTTAGGAGGAAAGAGGAGCAACCTGAGGCAGGAAACCAAACTGGAACCAGATGGTCCCTCAAAGTCTCCCAAGTGAAGGATGAGCTCACAAGGGGCTCTGAGATTAGGATATTTTTTTAGTTCAATTATGTGGATTCTTTTGTGTTTATATCTGTTAAGTGAAAGAGAAATAATGTGTTAAACTTAAGTAAAGTGTCTGTTATGTCTTTTTAGGCTTTACACATGCCCTGGATCTTTTGAGAGAGTGCAATGGTAAACCAGAAGACTCATACTTGAGATGCAATTCTGGAATAGGGTTTGTTCAGTCTTGGGGGTCAGTGCTGATATTAAGTATCAGAGGGGTAGCCATGTTAGTCTGAATCTGCAAAAGCGGCGAGGAGTCCTGTGGCACCTTATAGACTAACTGAAGTCTACTTACGCCCCTTCTCTACCTGTGCTACATCGATGACATCTTCATCATCTGGACCCATGGGAAGGAGACTCTGGAAGAATTTCACCATGATTTCAACAGCTTCCACCCCACCATCAACCTCAGCATGGACCAGTCTACATGGGAGGTCCATTTCCTGGACACCACGGTGCAAATAAGTGACGATCACATCAATACCACCCTATACCGAAAGCCTACCGACCACTATGCTTACCTGCATGCCTCCAGCTGCCATCCCGGACACACCACACGATCCATTGTTTACAGCCAAGCACTGAGGTACAACCGCATATGCTCCAACCCCTCAGACAGAGACCTGCACCTACAAGATCTTCAACAAGCATTCTGTAAACTACGATACCCACACGAGGAAGTGAGGAGACAGATTGACAGAGCCAGACATGTACCCAGAAGCCTCCTGCTATGGGACAAGCCCAAGAAAGAAACCAACAGAACGCCACTGGCCATCACCTACAGTCCTCAGCTAAAACCTCTCCAACGCATCATTAGTGATCTACAACCCATGCTGGACAATGATCCCTCGCTTTCACAGGCCTTGGGAGGCAGGCCAGTCCTTGCCCACAGACAACCCACCAACCCGAAGCATATTCTCACCAGCCACTACACACCGCACCATAATAACTCTAACTCAGGAACCAATCCATGCAACAAACCTCGGTGCCAACTCTGCCCACATATATACACCAGCAACACCATCACAGGACCTAACCAGATCAGCCATACTGTCACTGGTTCATTCTCCTGCACATCTACTAACGTAATATATGCCATCATGTGCCAACAATCCCCCATTGCTATATACATCAGCCAAACTGGACAGTCCCTACGTAAAAGAATCAATGGACACAAATCAGATATTAGGAATGGCAACATACAAAAACCTGTAGGGGAACACTTCAATCTCCCTGGACACACAATTGCAGATCTAAAGGTAGCCATCCTGCAGCAAAAAAACTTCAGGACCAGACTTCAAAGAGAAACTGCTGAGCTACAGTTCATCTTCAAGTTTGACACAATCAACTCAGGATTAAACAAAGACTGTGAATGGCTAGCTAACTACAAAAGCAGCTTCTCCTCTCTTGGAATTCACACCTCCAGATCAGCTACTAGAAGTAGGCCTCATCCTCCCTGATTGGATCCACCTCATCATCTCCAGCCTGATTCTGGCCTGCATATTTATACCTGCCTCTGGAAATTTCCACTACATGCATCTGACGAAGTGGGTCTTTGCCCACGAAAGCTTATGCTCCAACACTTCAGTTAGTCTATAAGGTGCCACAGGACTCCTCGCCGCTAGTGCTGATATTGGTAGCCTAAGGCAGTGGTTCTCAACCAGGGAGATGTGTACTCCTGTGGGAGTTTTCCAGGGAGTACATTAAATTGTATTTGCCTAGTTTTACAACAGGCTACATAAAAAGCACTAGAGAAATCAGTACATACATTTCAGTGTATAAAACAGTAAAACAAGTCACTGTCTGGATAAAAAAAAATAAGTAACATATTTATATTCCAGCTTATTTATTTTATGATTATATGGTAAAAATGAGAATGTAAGCAATTTTTCATTAATATTGAGCTGTGACTCTCAAATATGTTTGTCTGATTTTTGTAAACAAGTAATGTTGAAGTGAGGTGAAACTGGGAGGTACACAAGATAAATCAGACTCCTGAAAGGGGTATAGTAGTCTGGAAAGGTTTTAGAGACATTGGCCTAAGACAGGTGGACTGAGGGGTGCTCAGGAAGAGATAGGTGTTGGGTTCCCAGGAAATATGGCAGCGGTACAAGTGAGGAAACAGTGCTGCAGCTTTGTAAGAGACAAGGCAGTTTAGAACATCCAGACTCAGTGACTGGATTCCTTCACAGTAATCTGGTGAGTGACCTGCAGGGGAAACCACCTGAATCTGTGAAAAAATGTGGACTCTAAAATCTACTCCCACTCAGGCTATTTCTACACTGCAGAGTTTTTGCACAAAAACTCACAGAGCATCCACACTACACGCACGTTTTTGTGCAAGAAAAAGTACAGTAAATGGTCAGAAGACAGGGCTTTTTGCACAAGAGCTATTCCTCTTTCTACGAGGAATAAGCCTTTTTGCTCAAGAGCTCTTGTGCAAAAAGGTGTGTGTGGATGGACAACAGGAAAGGTGTGCGTGTGTGGACGGAAACAGTGTGTGGATGGACAACAGGTGCGTTTGGATCAGAAAAAGCACAAGTGCTCTGATGGCCATTCTGTGAATGGCCATCAGAGCTTTCTTGTGTAAGAGCGTCCATGGCAGTATGGACCCTCTCTTGCGCAAAAGCACATAACAGTGTGGATGCGCTCTTGCACAAGAACTTTTCACGGAAGATCTCTTCCTCAAATAGTTCTTGCACAAGAAGCCTGCAGTGTAGACGTAGCCTCATGGTCCTCGTGTACAGCTGGGGATGTGTAAGTCATGCGATCAGTGGAAAGAGAACGTAGCCAGAGTGCAAATGAACTTCAGCTATTCCTGGCTGATACTATGGTCCATTGGGGCCATAGGTAGCTGGCAGTGAGTGTAAGTAAAGAGTAAGAAGAAAACATCCCACAAATACATTAGAAGCAAGAGGAAAGCCAAGGAAAGGGTAGGCCCATTACTCAGTGTGGGGAGTGAGACAATAACAGAAAATGTGGAAAAAGCAGAGGTAAATGTCTTTTCTTCACTAAAAAATTTAGTAGCAATTGGATGTTTAACATAGTGCACACCAATGAAAATAAGGAAACTTCTGAAGCTAAAATGAGGGGAAAGTTTAAAATTTACTTAGACAATTTAGATGTATTCAAGTCAACAGGGCCTGATCAAATACATCCTCAAATACTCAAGGAGCTAAGTGTGGAGATATCTGAAACGAGCAGTGATTATATTAAAAAAGTCATGGAAGATGGGAAAGATTCTAGGGCAGGGGTCTGCAACCTATGGCTCTTGAGCCAAATATGGCTCAGTTTGGAACCAAATATCGCTCTTTTGTCATTCCCAAAAATACATGCAACTTTTTAAATAAAAATGAAAAATTAATTCAAAATTTTAAAAATGTGTAATTACTTATGTACCTTGAATGTGTGTATGAACCTGAATTTGACCAATTATGATGTAAACTTCAAAGAAATGTGTGAAAAGATGCAGCAGCAGAAGTCCCATTAAATAAAATCTCTGAGTACAATGTTTCATTTATGCCATTATTAATCTTCATGTCAATTTATCAATTATATTAAGTTGTATATTTTCAGTCATGCAAATGGGCATTCTTATATGGCTCTTTGTTGACACACTTGTTCTGAATTTTGATGTAGTTTGGCTCTTTGGTTTGAAAAGACTGGAAGAGGGCAATAAAGTGTCAAACTGTGAGAAGAGAAATAAGGACAATCTGAAGAATTACAGATCTGTTAGCTTTACTTCAGTACCCAGAAAGATACTAGAGTAAATAATCAATCAATTTACAAATACCTAGAAAATAAGAAGATAACAGTCAACACGTTTTTTTTCAAGAACAAATCACACAAACCAACTGTTACGTTATTGGATTTTAATATGAGCAAGCAAGCCACTGCTACACCTACTGTCATGAGTTCACCCCAAATTCTGTGTAAGGTGGGCCATGTGAGGTGTCAAATGAAAGCTAATGCTATGCTCATTCTATGTATATTACTCATATACATGTATGATTTTTATATGTAAAGTTATGAATAAGGGGTCTGTACTTGTATTTAAATGTTCTCTGCCTGGGAGAGAGCAATAGGCCTCTACCACCTATTGTGAGGAATGGTTATTCAGAGAATAGCTATGCTAATTAGCAACTCTACATGGACAAAGGCTCTCAAGGTTGTCAATAAACACCTAAAGAATGCATCTGGGAACTTGCAGACCAGCAAGTACATCATGGCTACTTGCATGAAAGACAGAGACAGGCCACTTGATCGTGTGATCAGCTCCAGTTTGGGAGGTGTCAGCCGGTGGTCAGGGCAGTGCATGTGTGTATGTTACACCCGAGTCTTCAACTGCTGAGACACAAGGCCCCGCGCAGTGGGCAGTCTAGGTGAGACTGACAGGTGCCCCGAGGAGTTTAACGTCCGTGTCTTTACCGCTAGGATTGGGATCCTTTCACGGCGGGCAGCCAACAGGCTGACAGATGCCCCAGAGTTTACAGGGAGAGCTTATTACACCTCAGATTTTGACTGCTAGGATACACGATCCCTTCACAGCGGGCAGCCTGGGGAGGCTGAGAGATGCCCCAACGGATCTGTCCCCTGGAAGCGACATGATCCAACGCTCAAGCTCTCCCTATATCTGTCCTTTATGACCGGCTGGAGTTCTTTTTAAAATTGTGCTTGGTTCTGTTACAGCAACTGAAGGAGTCAGGTCACAGCTTAAACAGTTACTATTTTATTGTTACAGGGTAAACTTAGCTGTTAAATGCTATTACTGTGTTACAGATAACACAGCCACTACAAAGGACAGGACAGAAATTACACTAAGAAGTCACTTATAGGTACCATGAAACCCTTTTGGTTCTCTGAGCTCTTATTAAATGCCTGCAAAATAGACACCTAGCAGGTATATATTCTCACCCCTGCGTTCCAGACTTGGCATGGCCAGTGTCTTTCTCTCAATCCCTCGGGAAGAAGTAGGGCGAGGTTGGGCGTCCCACAGACCTCGGGAGACAACCAATACCTGCCAGCAGGTGTAGCTGATTGGAGCTCCAATGGGGTGGGCTACTAAACCCCTCTTTATACCCCTTGGGTCACGTAGGCTTCTTCCTGGTCTCAAGTGGCCAATTAGGAAAAATGGCTTTGAATGCCAAGTTTCCCACGAAGGGTGCAAAGCATAATTCACACCTGGGAAAATGCAGACAATGGGCACCTCTGGTATGTGATGGGCGAAGATTCCTCTCCTGGGACAGTGTAGGCGTGTCAATTACTGGTACTAGCCATCAGGGCAGCAGGAGGCCCTGGGTCCTCAGCTAGCCCATTTACTGTCTGGTTTCTGTTTATTAGAGTCAGGGACAGGCAGCACACCTGCGTTCCCAGGGCATCAAAGGCTGACTGCCTTTCTCTTGCTCTCTGGGGGGGGGGGAAACAAGATGGGGTTCATGTCTGGCTACAGGAGGTACCAGGAGAAGAATGGGTTTTCCCTCCACATGGGCAAGGTTATAAATGTATTATGAGGCTGCCTCCATCTTGTCTTCACTCCTGCCCTCTGCTCCAGAAGCACCACTGGTAAGGACAGAGGGCCCAGAAGGATTTGTTGATCAATCCTAACATAGAGTGTACACCAGAGACCTTTTCTTTCTTCTTATTATATAAACCTTTAGATTTTAGATTCTAAAGAATTGGCACAATGTGCTCTTTTGGGTAAGAGCCAAGGTATAAATTGACCTGGAACTGTAGTTGGTCCTTTGGGACTGAGAGAACCTGTTTGGATTTGGTAAGATTGGTTTTTATAACCTCTCACCTGTATAAGGTGTAGGTCTGGTTGTGGCACAGGGAACCCTGGGGTATCTAAGGCTTTTTTCTTGTGTGACTTCTTGCTTGTTAGGGTGGCAGCTGAAGTGTTCTGTGTGACTGGTTTGGTGCCTTATACAGAGGGACCACAGTCTTGGGCTGTAAGTAGCCCTGGTTCCAAACAATTCACTCTGATTTGATCCTCTCAGTAGTGCCCAGACAGATCTGCTATATTATACCAACCTAATAGCTGTTTATGACAGGGTAACAAGCCTTATGAATGGGGAGAATCAACAGATGTGGTATAGCTTCACTTGAGTAAGGTTTTTAATACTGTCTTTCATTATCTTTTTATTAACAAACTCTGGAAGTATAACCTAGATTGAGCTATGATAAAGCGAGTGCATGACTAGTTGGGAAACGATTCTCGGTAGTTCACATTCAAGCTGGAAGGGCACTTAGAGTGGGCTCCACAGGGTTTACTTCTGAATATGGTTCTATTCATTATCTTCATCAATGATTTAGATAATGACAGAAAGAAGAAACTTATAAAGCAAATGCTTTTGAGAATAAAATTAAAATTCAAAATGATCTGGATAAATTGGAGAAATGATCTGAAGTAAATAGGATGAAATGATATAAGGATAAATGCAAAATACTCCACTTAGTAACAATCAATTGCATACATACAAAGTGGGAAATGACTGTCTGGAAAGGAATACCATAGAAAGGGATTAGGAAGTATAGCTGATCAGAAGCTAAATATAAGTGAGCAGCGTAACACTTTTGCAAAAAATAAAAGGCAAATATCACTGTGAGTTATATTAGAAGGAATTTTTTAAGCAAACTATGAGAAGAGATTCTTCCACTTAACTCCGTAGTGACAAAATCTCAGCTAGAGTACTGTGTTCAGGTCTGGGCACTACATCTCAAGAAAGATGTGGAAAAAATTAAAAGTCCAGAGAAAAGCAATAAAAATTATTGAAGTCAAGGAAACATGACCTATGAGGAAACTGGGTATTACTCTAGAAAAGAGAAGACGGGGTGTGTGTGGGGCGGGGGAGTGACATAACAATGTTCAACATAACATTGTTCCTGTTAACTCTGGAGCATAGGACAAGATGCAATTGGACTTAAACAGGAGCAAGGGAGGTTTAGGATGGACATTAGTACAGACTTCCTAACTAAACACTAGAAGTAATTGCTCCATCTACTGGAGATTTTTAAAACAGGTTAGACAAACACCTGTCAGTCATGATCTAGTTATTACTGAGACCTGCCCTGAATGCAGGGGACTGGATCTATTGTGGTCTCTTTAAGTCCCTGGCTTCTATGATTTGGTGTTTTACAAGTAATAAACAATCATCATAATTCCAAAGCATAAAGGAAAAATGTGTTAGTCCACAAAACATTCAACCGTTTGTGATGCTTAGTGGTGCTAAAGATATTTGAGAGCTACATGCTATAGCTTTTGTTACTGTGCTGTTAATGAACTACTTGAGTAGATAACAGTAAAATGAGGTAGTGAAGTGCAGGAAGAAGCAGTTGAGCAAAAGCAATTAAAGCATCAGCATGATATCTGAACTGAACATTGCTTCCAATTTGTCAGTCATAGGGTCATACTAATTGCACCATCGTATATTAGCCATGTTCAGACAATGCCTGATAAAACTGTCATTTGAAAAGTTAGGTAAGAATACTGTTGGAAGATGAGGAGGAGAAGAGAGGAGTGCGTTAATAAATGGTATATGCTGGATGTATTAATTTATGACTTTCCAACAGACATTCCTAATATAGACAAGGAAATTATAGAAAGTAGAAAGATTGGTTAGAATCCTAATTAAAGTTTTAAGCATCATTTAAATCATTCTTGAATGAACATCCAGAGATCTCTGAACTGGAGCTGTCACTTTTCCACTAAATTTACTATTCTAAATAGCATATAGCTCGTATTGCCAGACCAAAAACACAGGAGAAAGCACTACATATTTTGCATACAAAATACAGGTTATGCGTTCATGTTAGTTTGAGTCCTGGCCTTGCCACTGTGCCCAGAACCATATCTCTGCAGGCTCCTTGGTGTCTGCATGAGCCCTTCCCTTCTTCATCGCCTGGATTACCTCTCACTCCCTCCTGCAAGCTTCTGTGGGAAAGGAAAATTGCTCAACCCCCCCCCCCCCCCGGCAAATAGAGGGTGCTGAACATACAGTCACTGTGAGCCCCTGAGATCATGCCACCAGGGCCCCCTCCTTTGCAAACACTGATGCTTGCCTAGAAGTGGGAGCTGCTATTTCCGAGCTCTGTGTCACACATGTTTTCAAGGTGGAAGCAAAAGAGCAAGCCCCGACCTATCCCATACCATGCCAGCCACCAAGCCTAGTCCAGCTGCTCCTTGATCTCTGTGGTGTATCTGTTGCACAGTGGATGCTTAAAAGCATAACTTTGGCCTTGTACATAACATGTGCCTTTTGTCTTGAAGAGACGTCCCTGTATGCTAAGAGACAACACTCCACAGTTTATCTCCAGTGACATCTGCCCTTCACTTGTCATTACAGTCAGTGCAACAGAGATCCTGCTGCACATTCCCCAGGTCCTGTTCTTTCAGCTATTCAGCTGTTACAGATCCGAAGGCAAAAACATAGTAGGGATGATGTGTTCAATGAGCAAATGCAATCCACATGCTTGGACAGGGCATGATTAAGTGAGTGGAGGAAAACACTGTTGCAGGAGATGCGAGTGGAGTGTGAGGACTGAAAAGCAACCAGGGAATGCAAAGTTGAAGATGCAGGAGAATGCCTTGACGGTCATGGTGGAGATGATCATGCATGTGGTAGACTCACAGGAGAGAAGCACTGGCACCACATGTGGCCCATGATGACTCTCATTCATTCCTCACCAAGTTTCATAGCTTCCTCTCCTAGGTGGCCTAGAAAGCGGGGAAGGAGGGAGGCAAGGACAGCCTCACACTCAACCCCCAGGGATGCGTCCCAGAACAAAAGTCTATCATTCTTACATGTGTGTGATTGCTGAATAGGGGGATTATAATATGCTGCTTTCCCTTCTCTTCCCCGTACCCTGAAGCTCCTGCCCTGAACTCCTTTTCTGTTCCTGCTTCCTTGTGTTCCCTAAATAAAAATGCACGATTTCTCAACAACAGTATCTTTATTGTATGCTGTGGGTGGGGGGAGGAAGTGTTTACAGGCCAGCGCACTTAATGCAGGGGGCACCTCATTCAGAGTAACACACATGACTCACATGTTGCTGTCTGGCCATTCACAAAGCTGTTTTTCAAAGCCTCTCTGATTTGCAGTGCCCCTCAATGTGCTCTCCTTGTTGCCTTGGGCTCTGGCTACTCATAATTTGTGGCTAGACACTGTGCCTCAGTCCCTCCACCCTGGCAAAAAAACATTTCCCTCTTGCTTTCACAGATATTATGGACCACACAGAGGGCTGCCACAAGAATGAGAGAGTTGCTTTCACTGAGCTCTAACCTAATAAATACATTGCAAAACCTTCCCTTTAAATGTCCAAAAGTGCATTCTACCAACTGTTCTGCACTTGTTCAACCTGTAGTTGAACTGCTTCTTATTGTGGTCCAGGCTACCTAAATATAGCTTCATGAGGTATGGGAGCAAGTGATAAGCTGAGTCTCCAAAGATCACTATATTGGCATTTCAGTGCCTCTGATGGTAATTTTCCAGTCTGGGAAGAAAGTTCCATCTTGCAGCTTTCTGAAGAGATCAGAGTTCTTAAAGACATGTGCATCATGCTCCTTTCCTGACTATCCCATGTTGATGACAGATTGTTTGCCTATGCTTTCAAGCAGGAAAGGGATAGAGAGGAGATGAGTGCATTTTGGTATGCTGATGAAATGCACCCAGAACTACACTCTGCATTGTTCTGGTCTCAGAATGTAAAGGGACAGCAAGAACTGTGGGAGTCAACAGTAGCCACTCTTGTGGGGACACACTATGTCAAATTCTTGTGCACAGTGGGGACATGCCCTTTCAATTTTACAAAATCGGTTGCTAAAACTCAACCTTGATAAATTCAACCTTATCTTGTACTGTAGATGAGACCTTTAAAAAAAAGAGATACATGATGCCACAAGCCAGCCCAATATTATCTCTCATAAAGCTCTCATTACTTTCATTAATCTTTTAAAAACAAGCTTTAGTTAGGAAGATATTCATACATAAGTTCTGTTGACCATTGACCTGATTTTGGCAGGCATATACTTTTGGGTAAAATATAATCTATCATCTGCAAAGCATGGTTATAGAAATAACAATGAAAGTTACCAAAGCTATAACAGGAAGTAGAAGAACCAAATATGTATGAAAATAGGCTTGGCCATAGATTTTAAGCACTAAGTGTTAAGGCCTAGAAGAAGTTGCTTGACTGAAGGTAATGAATTTTCAAATGCTTAAGGTGCCTTGTAAGATGACATAAAATTTAGCAATGCAACTTGTGATAACCAGGTGAACCATAAACAGTCAGATGGTAGCATTTCAAGGGATTTTGGCAATATAAGCTAACTGCATTGACATATCAAAATTTTTGGGAAAGGGACTGATATAAATAGTTTGTATTTCTAAGAATTGTAATTATGGTCAACTGGAACCTCCAAATTGGTCTCCTGGAAAGTCAAATATGAGTAGGTGCTGAGATTTTAATCAGATATGGTCCTGGATGTATGTGTGGGTGGAATGGAAAAAATTGTATAAAAGGTTGTCAAACCCATCCCTAGTTGGCATATCAGGATAATGATATGGAGCACATGGGTAAGAAGTTTGGCCCTGCGCCTGCTTTTTGTAGCCTGCTCCACTGAGTGCTTATTCAATGTTTGTTTCTAATGGTCTCCATAAGGTTGTAAGAATGCAGGCCCACATCCACAAAGGTATTTAGGCTCCAAACTTTCATTGCTAGGACATTGAAAATCTAACCGAATGAAGACTTTCAACAGCATGATGTCAGATTGGCAGTTGGTTTCAAGTGGAGTGCCCCAAGGATCAGTTCTAGGGCCGATTTTGTTCAACATCTTTATTAATGACCTGGATGAGGGGATGGATTGCACCCTCAGCAAGTTTGCAGATGACTCTAAGCTAGGGGGAGAGGTAGATAAGTTGGAGGGCAGGGATAGGGTCCAGAGTGACCTAGACAGATTAGAGGATTGGGCCAGACACATGCTCACACGTGGGTTACATAAAATTTTGCAATTTTTATTGTTATAACAGAGAGTCAACTGACCCCATCCATCCAGCCATCATTAAATGTAATTAAGTCATAAAAAAACTATAGTAAAGTTTAAAGGCAGGCTATTCATTGTCAAAAATATGTATTAAGAAATTACATTTCTTGATCTTGCTATATTTTTAACATGTTTTAGCACTTATTCCTCATAAAATGATGCCATTAACTGTGACCACACATAACTGTGCAATGTCTTCTGGCTTTACTGTCCAATTTGGAACAGTGTAAAATTATTAGTAATATGTCCATTGTTCTAATGAATAAATTTAAAAATTACAAACGCATATTATCCCATTTTGAAGAAGACAAACAGTAAAGATTCTTGTGAACAATTCTGTTCTACTGGCATCCATTTTGCAATAGTGAATATTCATGTCAGGACTCCATATCCCATTTGAAGTATTCTGAAATTGCTGAAAACGTTAATTGAATTAATTGGGCTTCAGCCACCCAACTAGTCAACACGCAGCTGAAACTTTTGATGCAATCACTTATTATCAAACTTGTTGCCTGATTCACACTGCTGCTTATGGTTCAGACAATATTAGTATAAACTGATCATGTTCTGGCAGCTTGGATAAGTGATGAAGAATTTTTTTTTCCTTCTCATTGTTCAGATAGTATTTCTCCACCTCGTCCAGTTTGAAATCTGCTACACTAGAATCAATATAAAGGGATAACTTTGAAATTTGCAGCTATTTTTAACGTCTGCTAAGAATATAACTTCCTTTAAAAGGAATGTGGTATTTATTGAAACTGAACAGACTGCTTTGTCACTTTCTAATTAGCTGGCCTTCACATCTCCCATTATTTATTGTTTGCTTTATTGTATTAACATTCAACTCTTGGATAACCCATTCCATTAGCTACAAGATATGACAAAGCACGGTCAGACAAACTCTGGGCATTTCACCATAAATTTTAGGAAGTGCATATGTGCACTTATATACGAGCAAGATAAGATCACTCAGAAGCTTTATCAGTATCCCTCTAACTGCACCCTAAGGTGCTTTACTGCTTTCGGGTAAAAGTCAAGATTTCTGGGAATCTAAATTAAACTTGAGCATCTAGATGATGGCTGGTTTGAATTAAAATACTGTTATATAAGCTTTCCTTATCCTGATGACAAGAATCTGGTTTACTTCTTTCTAGGTTCTTGTCAGCCTAATATTTATAGCAAGGTCTTTTACAATGCCCATTGGACACTTAAATTTTCAGAATAAGCATTAACAGAACTTAAGTGGGACATAAGCCTTGTTGGGTTCAGCTGTCCAGAGGTGAATTGTATCCTAACTGAACGTTTTAATATGAATCTTGGCCTGCTAAAGCAAGGAAATATTCTGCAGATAACAAATTAGGGTTGCTATGTATACAGGCTTCTACAGGATCATTCCTTTTTGAGACAGCTGTTTGAAGGAAATCTTGAAGGGTGCTCTAGACTGCTGGCTGTCTAGTTTTACAGGGTTAGGAGGATCCCAGATATCCTGTTTTTTTGTTATATCTCAGAGATGGAAACTCTAGTTGCAGTATGGAGTAATTGAGGAAATGCTTGTGGAAAAAGACATGGAAGGGTCATGGCAGGCTTTTTTTGTTTTGGCAACATCTGACAAACTGCTGAATAGTGGCAAGGAACTAGGAGAACTGGAGTTGCAATTTTACCAGAACTGAGCAAATCAGGACTGTGTCCTAAAAATTCAAATTCTTGGCTCAAGCACAGGAACATGTGATGTCAGACAGAGATTTTTTTGAACTGTGCCACAATGATATTTTCCAAAATCCTCATGTGTTTAGGAGTTTAGCAAAGAAGCAGATTGATCAGCTGATCTGTTTTGAACATGCTTCTGTGAAAAATGAATGATACTTTACAAAAATCCCTATTGTGAGCTATGCAGATGGATACATGTAGTAGCTGTGCTCTAGATCCAGATGGAATATTTGGTATTTGAAGAGGACAACAAGCCAGATTTAGCACAGTAGAGGCTGGAAGGTAGCACAGTATAAATCATTACCAAAGTTAACCTTATTCACACGGAAAAATGCTTTGAATTAGCATGCATTGCATATAACTGCACAAAGAAATTTGGTCTATAATGACTGGCTTCAAAGTGTAATTAAGATGATAAATAAGTCTCATGAAACCTGGAACTATTGACAGAATCTCTAGAAACAAAGAAAAACATTGCTATGCCAGAGGCTTTATATTGAACATACTAGTAAATTATAATTAATCAATTAACATGCATGTAGGATATATGAAGAAAACAAACCATGTCAGATCACAAAGTAATCATATTCAAGTGATTGGAAGTGTATCAAAAAGAACACATCCTTGAAATCTTTTCTGTGGTTATTTCTGTTTGGTTGGTATTGAAGTTCATTTCTAGAACTGCTCTCAACTCTAATTTAAGAATATTCACTCTTAAATATTAGTGAATTCCTTTCTAGGGGTAAAACTGACCATCCGTATTTCCAGTGTTTCATTCATTTATGTATGTTACCTTGCAGCAATTGAAATGTTATTTGTTGCACCAATGTTATTTGTAAAACTGTGTGTAAAAGAGCCAAAAAAATAGTTTAAGAATAGGATGGTAACAGATCACAAATCTGTGGTTGAACCTGGTGCATTCCAAACAAAAAGCTTTCACCTATGCTTGTTGCTGTATTCATTGCTTCACGCTGACTTGATAGACATTCTAGCCTTCAAAATGATATTTGGTATTATTGTGTATGTCGCATATGGTGTCGTGTGTGTTGTGTGTTGTGGGGATGTATGTGGTTTTGTGTTGTGCTGGCAGAGTTGTGTGGATTTGTGCAAATGAAGGGTGTGTACTGCTGTGAGGGGCTACGTATATTTATTGCCATTGTGATAGGTGGGTGTTTGCATTGATTTGCGGCTGGGGGCAGTTGTGCTGGTTGATTTGTGCTGGTCACAGTCGTGCATGTAGGTGTAGCAGTTGGGCTTCGTGATTTACCATCTGTTCATCTCCCTCATATAACCAATTTTGTTCTATCACTTCACTCTGATTAGACAGATACTTTTCACTTCTTCAGAGTGACTTTCCCAGGATCTTACTGTATATCTTACTTATGTACATCTTACTGTTATTAAACATGCAGTAAATATTTTAGAAAACATGACCAAGCTCAAAGTAGTCACAATAACCTTGCCTTATGGAGATGTCACTTAACTTGCATTTAAGCTAATGTTCTCTGAACAGAAATATATGGATGCCTATTGCCAATTTCTAGTTTTTGTACCTCAAATATTGGAAGGGTTCTCTATCATATAGAGTTTAATAAACAAACGATCATAAAGGCCTTTCCAAACTGCATAACATGTAATTGAGTTTGGTTACTGGATAACATGCTGCAGGGCTCAGACTTGCTGAAAGAGGGAATCCGAAAACATACTCCAGATTCTACCACACTTATCCACATTAGGGTGAAATTGAGCCACTTACAGAGGGCCAGCACCTGTTAACTACAGATATGCTACTGCAGGTGGTGCATAGGCTTTGTGCTGGACCTTTATAGATGGGTGGGTTCATAGAGAGATAGTAATTTACTCCTTGCAAGGATGGCAGAATCTGACCCTATAGCAAGGTCCCCAAAGATGGTTAAGCTCCTAAATTCATGGAAGATCTGGACCTAAAACCCAAATGAAGTAAACAGTATAGAGTCCAGAATGTACAAATGGTAGAAATGAACAAACAAAAATGAATGTAATGTCTTCCTTTAGACAGTTTTCTTTGTCAAAATCAAATGCAGGAGCTCTCATCTGGTGTATACATTTATAGTTAATTCTTCTCATGGTTGTATTAACATTTCTGTACATATGTATTCTTTTAAATATGCCTTTGTGTATATGTAAAGTGATCTGTGAGCCAAATTATCTGTTAAATACATAAAAATGAAAAATATGCAAGTAAAGAATATGTTAATATTCCCACAGAGTTTATTTCCCAATGGGTCAATAGAAAACACTGGTTCTCTCTGTAGTGCAATAGCAGATTAATGATATTGTTGATTTGAGTCCCCTTCAGGACTTGACTAAGCATAAATAAAACTATAGAAGCTGGGGATTGAATATGCAGGCAAAAGCCAAGGTGAAATGATGGGAGAATGAGTCTCCTTTCATTTTTCACATACTAATGTATGTGAAGGACCATTCCACTGAATTTAATGCAGATCAGTTGGTGTGAAACAGTTGCAAATTAGGCTCTGGATTTCACTCTGCTGCTAGGGATTTGTCTACACTGAGAAGGATTGGTGACAAAACTACTGTTGACATGCAAAAGTCTCCAGAAGTGGAAACTGGCTAAACCAGTTATTCTGCCTCTCTTGTCTACATTTCCTGGCCACATTGATAGCACCCTGAGGACAGATAAACAAAGCAATGGGGTAAGCATCCCATAGTGCTGTGTTGTGGGAAGGCAGAGCTGATCTCTGTGCTTCTTGGGATTCCCTTGTAGCTCTGTGAGGTCTCCGTGCTGAGGAATGTCAAAGCAGCACAGCAGTCTGTCCAGACCTCTTCCTGCAGGAGCAGTCTGCCTGCTGCTGTGTTCCTCATGCAGGGCAGAACAGGAGCATTCCAATGTTTTGTGTTTTGTTTGTTCCCCAAATGGAGCATCTCACTCAGATGTCAGATAACTTTGGAGCTTTGAAAGGGGAAAGGTGCATGCTTGCAGGGCAGCAGAGATCACAAAATGCTGACCAGAGCCATGAGGCATTGTGGGGGTACTGGCAGAAGCCAGTTCTCTCCACAAAATAAAAAGCAGAGTCCACACTGGCTCTTTGTTGACAATAATGGGAGGAGAAAAGACAGAAGTCTCTCACAGGCCTGGAAGCTTTTTGTCACAAAAACTGGGTGTTTTCCCAACAAAAGTCACATTGCAGTATAAACTCTCTCACTGCTTTGTTGCCAAAAGGCAATTTTTGGTGACAAAATGTGCCAGTGTAGACAAGGCCTAAAACATGATTAATGCATCAGAGTATGAAAGATATTCCACTAGCCAATTGTTCATTGGGGAAAGGCCTATTCGAAAGAGAAAAAGCTTAAAGGATTACAGAGGAAATATATATCTCAACTCTTGATACAGAATTCACAAGGAAGAAGGGGAATATTGCATTAGCTATACAAAAATTAGCCTAAATCTTGAAATATATTTAAATATGTTCTAGGAAATAATTTACAGCTAAAAATATATTTCTGTTAGGGTTGCCAGGTGTCAGGTTTTCAACCAGAATTTCCCAGTCAAAAAAGGATCCTAGCACTCCAATCAGCACTTCTGATTGGGCCTTAAAAGTCTGGTCAGTGGCACAGCGGGCCTAAGACAAGCTCCCTGCAGCTCCCAGAAGCAGCCAGCATGACCCTGCAGCCACCTAGGCATAAGGATGATCAGGGAAGCTCTGCACACTGCTCCAGCCCCGAGGGCTGGCTTCACCATTACCATTGGCTAGAAACCATGGCCAATCGGAGTTGCAGGGGTGACCTCTGTGGTTGAGCGGCACTTGGCCATCTCTGCACTTCCAGGAGTCGCATGGAACCAGGGCAGACATGGAGCCTTCCTTAGCCCTGCTGCACTGCCAACTGGGAGCCACCTGAGATAAGCACCACACAGCTGGAGGGTGCACCCGAAATGCCTTGCCCCCATTTGGAGCTCCCTCCTGGAGCCTACAAGCCCAACCCTAGCCCTGAGTCCCCTCCTGCACTCCAAATCCCTCATCCCTAGCCCCACCCCAAAGCCCATACCTCCAGCTGGAGCCAGCACCCCAGACCCATTTCCCAGCCCTGAGCTCACTCTTGCAATCCACACTCCTCAGAGCCAGAGTCCTCTCATTCCCAGCCCCACCCAAAGCAAACTCCCAGCCAGAACCCTCATCCCATTCTGCACCCCACCTTCTCCCCCAAGCCCAGAGCCCCCTCCTGCATCCTGAACCTTTCATTTCTGGCCCCACTCCACAAACTACATCTCTAGCTAGAGACCTCTCTCCCCCTCCTGCATCTCAATCCCCTCTCAAGTCCAGTGAAAGTGAGTGAGGATGGGGATCATGAGTGATGGAGGTAGGGGGATAGAATGACTGGGAGTGGGATCTCAGAGAAGGGGCAGTGCATGGGTAGGGCCTTGGGAAATGGTGGGGGCAGGGGTGTTTGGTTTTGTGCAATTAGAAAGTTGTCAACTTTCAATGAATACTCAGTTTTGTTCTTCCCATAGTAGAAAACTAGCCAACAACAATTTTGTACTTACAGTTCATGCCCCACAATTCTGGGGCTAGATCAAGCCCAGAGAAAGGAACAAAGCATAGTTTTGCTCTCCCAGCAGCCAGCAGATAAATGACTGAATTATTACTTAGCATAATAATTTGGTCCTTTGTTTTCCCTCCTAACTCCAGGGGTAGAAGTAATCAACATCTACTGTTTCCAATCAGGCAGCTTATCTCCCTCTGTGCTGGCCAGTGTGTAGGCTAGGTGGATGGAGGGATTAGTTCCTAGGCACCCATGTGCATATGTATGGGAGGTAAAGTAGAGGTCCCACAGAGAAAAGTTTTCCCTTGCACTGTGTGTTACAATGTAGATAGCCCCTGCATAAGAAGAAGAGTGACTGGGCCATGATTTGGTCCCGAATGAAGAAATCATGTAAGTTACCAGAAATCCTTACCAGCTCTTTGCAGCACAGCATCAATCATTTTATTTTAATTTTCAATAAAATGAATGTTTAAATACAAATTTCAGCAATCTCTCTTATTACTCCAATTTACTTTTAAGCAGTCTGTTTCACTAATGGCTGATAGAGATCATCATATCAATTGGGGGAGAGAATTATATATTCAATTTAGTTTTACATAGAGAGAATGTATTATTTATCCAAATTTGCCACAGAATAAAGTGAAACATTTAGATTCCTTCTGTAAATTAAATGTGCTGTGTAAAATAAGGTATCATCTAAGTCATTAGTAGAACATAGAGGGACTTAGAGTCTAAGTCATTGGCAAAACTTGGACAAAAATTAACTCTTTAGAGTGTTAAACTATGAAACAAACACACTGGTATGGTATGTATTAATTCTGCTTAGGTAGCTAACCTATTTCTGGAAACTAGTTAATTCATAAGGTTTTGAGGGAGCCACTGACTGCTCTGTACCAGAAAGTATGGAGACTTTTTTACCACTGAGGGTCAGGCCAGATCAGGACTCTTGCATAGGACATATTTTGAACCACCTCCTCTCACAGGTATCACTAGTACCCAGGTGCAGTCTGAAGGCTCTGCATGGAAACAATAAAAGTAAAGAAATTCAGTCTAAAGTCTGAATGTCTGTCCTTAATTTATCCGGGGGTATATGTGTATTGTAGCATGTATAGGATGTTAGGACTAGAATGTGGTATTTATCTCCTGGCCTGTGGTGAAGGTGACATGGTACTGCTCAGTGGAAACTGTGAGAAGCACAATCCCTCCCTGAGTTCTCCAGGAGGGTAAAGAGGTCATGTTATCCCTTAACATGGTACTACTTGCTGTGTGGCTCACCCCTGTGGGCCAGTGCAGAAGAAATGGGGCATGCCTCTGCCTCTTTCTAATCCCTGAGAGGTTAGATAGCATTCTCATGGGAAAAAAGTACCAACACAGGGACTAGTACCTTAACTTTCCCCTGCTATGCATATTTCTAAGAGTCAAGGAAAACATTCCTCTGAATGCCAGATGCCAACTGAATGCCACAGATTGAATGAGGGCTGGAGTTTCTACTGTAGATTTTCTTAATTTATTCTCTAAAGTAAGTTATGTGATTTTTGTTCCTGCTGAGTATTAACTGGCAACCTTTCATCTCAGTGGTAACTTCCAACATGTTTTGAAGTGTGTGTTACTGTTATTTTCCTCAAAAGAGATACAATAAATGATACTGTAGTATCTGGAATACTGTTGGGTATTTTGATAATAAGCTGATTTTATTTCTGTTTATTGAGCTTCAGCATCTGAAAGGGGCTTGTGATGGTCCTTTCCCACACTCCCAGTATATCTTTAAATGTATTCAAAGGCATGCTGAATGGGTATAATCATTGGGGAAAATGGCTTTATTTGCTAGAGCTAATTTTGAGAATTCAAAACCCCTTCTGAGTGCTAATCTAGTCATATATTTCTTGGAATAGGGAAAGAGTGGAAAATTACTTGAAAGATGTAATAGAGCAAATTAATGGCCTTAGAATGAAGATATATGGCAGAAGGTTGATAGAGATGTGGCTACAAAATCATGACACTGAATTTTTCATAATCAAATTACCCAATAAAATAAGAATTAAACCTAAGAAATCTGACCCTAATTTTTAATACATGCTGTGGAAAGTTGCAAATAATTTGGCAATACAGAAGTTCTCTCACACAACTTCAGATACACCTGTGTAATTGGGGATTTGCATATGTAGAACTCTAAGTTCTGAATTACACCAGTAATTACCAGAGGTGTATTTTCACTGAAATCAGTAGAGATACATTAGCATAAAGCTGAGGTAAAATAGCGGTGAATCAGGAGCACAAAAGAGTTTCTGCTTGCAATTCATGTGCATAGCCAGTTATAAAATGTAGGGGCTCTGTGCCAAGAAGCAACAAAATGTTTGCACATTCATGGCCCGGATCTTCAACTGATGTAAATTATTGTAGCTCTATTGAAGTCACCAGCTATGGGTCTGATATATTTAAAATTAGAGCTGGTCAGAAAAACTTGGATGGAACTGCTTTCTACTGCAAAATGCAGTTCTGTCAAAATTGAAACACTTCATAAAATTGTGTCAATTCTGATACATTTTTGTCAGAATTTCTTTTGTTTTATTCAATGTCAGAACATCATACCCTGACATTTTCAAAGGGAATATTTCAGTCTTAATTTTATTTACAAAAATTGGATTTTGACTTCTAATAAAGTATTTCAATTTGAAGGATTTTTTTCCAGAAATTTCCCCAGAGAATTTTGAAATGTTGGTGTTTTCTTCTAATTTGAAACAAAGCTAAATTTCAAAATGCTGAGATCCCTGGTTCAACAGAATTTTTGTCCTCTGCCAATTCTGCTTAACGTCTTTGGAACCAAGGTTAAATATTTCAGATGTGCCATCTTATTTGGGAGCATGTTTCCTAAGGAACAAAAATGTATTCATTACAATTGTATGGTAAATTTTTACAAAACAAAGTGCAAAGCCTAGGAATGGCTCTCCCTTGCCTATGTGTGATTAATGCATGTAAATTCTAATTAGAGGACTTAATTTTCTTTAATTTAATCAATATTCTTTCAACTAAATCTAGGGCAGAAGTAATACATGAAATAAAGAAAGAAGCAAGATTGCATTTGTAACAAATCAACAGATCGTACACATATTTTAAGGCCATCATATTATGAATCCACTAAATTCTAAATGATTGTCCTTCATTCTGTTGTTGATAAGGAGAAAAGTCTGCTTTCTGTTCCATAGGGTGGTTGTCTCCATATGCAGTGGGACCAGTGCAGTTCTATTGTTCAAGGGATAAAGTTTTGGAGGAACTATACAGAGGGAATGCAAGCCTTGCCTGGTGCGGAGATGAGCTCTGTAGGGATGCAGTGCACAGTTTTGTGCATGAAGATTGGGATGCACAGAAGTCTTGGTACAGAAGGCTGAGGAGTCACAGGGTGAGACTTGTATCCACCTCTATATGTGTCCACAGGGCAATGTACCCCATAAAACATAGGCACAGGATTATTGTAACCCTAGTGCTCTAATAGCAGCTGTTGTATAGCCTGAGGGAGTAATATATTCCCTTATCTCTTGTGGTCACCAGCTCAGTGCTCACTGAGGTTGTTCTGTATCTCTGGATTGGGCCTTTTTCTCTGTATAACTCAAATAATGTTATAAAAATAGTGTGAATTAAAGCAGTATACTCCCCATTTTGCAACTGTTGAACTGAGGATTTAGTATTTTACCCTTGGTCACACAGAGAACAGATAGTGGTACTGGCAGAGCTGTAACTAGTCATTTTAGTGCCCAAGGCAACCAAGCATATTGGCCCAGGACCATTTTTTCATAATTTTTCTGCCCCATTTTTCTGTCCCCACAGCTCAGCATCTGGTGCAGCTGCCCTCCTCACCCTTACAGCCCTAGGAACTGAGCCCTATCTCCTCATAGGTACCAATGAGCCATTGGTTCCATTAGCTCAAACAGCTGAATTTGGACATTTGTGTTAATAATGAATGTGAGGAAGGAGATAAAATGGATTGTGTTTTGTCTTGCCTGTGTCCTGTATGCAGTTCCTGTTGTGGTGTGTAAACTGCTTTATAAAACTGTAAGCAAAAGGTCTGGTTCATATTTACACCAGTGCACTGTACCTTTACACTCCTCCAACAGTTTAAAAGGACCTTAAAATGGGTGTAAATATAAGGTCTCTTTACATATATAAGGTCCCAACAGTATTCCAGACCCTGATATATTATTCATGGATGAGAAACACTTAAATGCCATGATTTCAAAACTGATAATTCAGCTACTTTTAAATAATTAAACTTCCTTCCAATGATTTTACTCACATCTACAAAACAAGCAAAGTTTGAAGAAAATTAGTGCAATCATCACTGAGTTATATGTGCTGAAAATCTCTGATTGGAATATATAGAACAAGTGTCTCAGAGGGCTTTTTATACTCGCATACAGAACTCAGAAGTGGTTGAACAGGCTGACACTTTCCAAAGAAATTGACTTTTGGAATAAATTCAAACATGAACAATTTCAGCTGAAATAACATTTCTGTTTGCAAAAGTTATTAGCAATTTGAAAGGAAGAGTTTAATGAGGTGCATATTGATAATTATAGTGGGAACTATAACTGTACTGGCTGTGCATACTGAATATTCCTTCAAATACATATTTTGACAGCTTTTGGAGATAATAACAGAAGCACAGAATTTGGCTTAATAGAATGCAAAATGCACCAACTTACACCATTACCATACATGTATCTTAATGCACTTGAAAAATTAATGTTCTAGTGGAAGCTCTCCAAAGTAATACAATTTAAACAGTTGATATTGTGTATCAGTTCTAAAATTAATATTGTTGCCAATAATTTGCCATTAGTCATTATCTGAGCTCTATTCAATTAGTAATTATTTAACTATAATAAGGTTTGTAATGTTTGGTCCTCCATTCTTGCCACTCCACAGACAGCTTCACAAAAATATCCCTCTAATAGGTTATGCAGCTTTTTCATAAAATCTCTATCCTGTTGAATATTTCTAAAATCAGTCCCTGATTGTGTTTTCTGCCTTGGATAGCTGTCATTAATTCCTGAATTTGCTTACTCTTTATTTAAACATGGCTAAATGTAAATGTATACATCTAGGAGCAAAGAATGTAGGCCATACTTACACCATGAGGAACTCTCCCCTGAGAAGCAGTGACTCTGAAAAAGATTTGGGAGTTGTAATGGATAAACAGCTGACCACCAGCTCCCAGAGCAACTCTGACCAAAAGGGCCAATGCAGTCCTCAGACTTCTGAACAGGGAAATCTCAAGTGTGAGTAGAAAGGGTTATTTCATTTCTGTGGCACTGGTGCAGCCACTCCTGAACTACTGTGTCCAGTTCTGTGGCCCACAATTGAAGGAGGTTAGGGTTGGATTGGAAGGGGTTCAGCAAAGAGTCACGGGAATGATTAAAGGATTAGAAAACATGCCTTGTAGTGATAGACTCAAGGACCTCAATCAATTTAGTTTAACAAAGAGAAGGTTAAGAGGTAGCTTCATTACAGTCTGTAAGCATGCGGAACAAATATTGAATAATAATAGACTGTTCACTCTGACAGAAAAAGGTATATGATCCAATGGCTGGAAGTTGAAGCTAGACAAATTCAGACTGGAAATAAGGCATACATTTTAACAGTGAGAGCAATTAACCATTGAAAACAATTTACCAAAGGTCATGCAGGATCCTCCATAGCTGACAATTTTAAAATCAAAATTAGATGGTTTTTCTCAAATAATTATTTTGGGGAAGTTCTATGACCTGTGTTATACAGGAGATCAGATTAGATGATCACTTTGGTCCCTCTATGCCTTGGAATTGATGAATATTAGAACTTTATAATCCCTCATATCAGTAAGCACTATAGTATATGAAAGTCTTCATTATCATCCATAAAATGGATAATAATAATGAAGTTCCTGGTAGACTTCATGGACTTTCAGGCAGTTCTCCCTTTTTGGGGTAAAAACTCTGCTTGAGATAGGGATTGTGTTTTTCTTTTTTTAAGTGTTATTAATTTAATTTATTTCCTTTAAGTCTTATTTAGGAGAGGTGTTTTCAATTGGTTGAGGAGCTTGGATATAAGGGAGTGTCAATGTGATGAGGATAAAAAAGAAGGGTTGTCCAGCTTTTTCTAAGTATGATGAGACTTTGGATTCACCTGTTCTCTGTTGCATTTTTTCCATAGCTGATTCCTGTGGACTGATAATGTTTTGTCCTCAGCACCAACATTCTTTGTTCTAGGCTTTGTGATCTACATGGCTCCAGAGGAGTACAGCTGTCATGGTCGTTCATATATTAAAATTTGGTCTCACAGCTAGGGCTTCATTCATTAATTGCTTTGAATAAATATTAGGCTATAGGCCTTAAACTGGAAGCTGACTGGGAGCCAATGAAACTCATGATAAGCTAAGTTTTATGGAGAAGGCAGATGGTCACAAACTGATCTGCTGGAGCTTGTGCATTGTTCCTCACATTCAACTTCAGTTACAGTGAATTAAAAGCCAGTAATCCAGCTAGTGGTGACCACTGCAGTGATTCCTGTGGCCAGGTCCTTGTGTGGGAGGACAGGAAAGAGTTTTCTAGCAATCTGAGCTGAAAGAAGGCATTTTAGATATGGATGTCTGGTCATCTAAGCGTAGTGAGGAGTTTAACAGGATCCTGAGGCTTTGCACCACTTTGAAAAATGGAATTTACATGCCATCGGTGGAAGGGGGAGACTATCTCAGAGAGCTTTTCACAGTAGTTTCCCTTTCTGACCAGTATCATTTTGTCATGTCTGGATTCACCTTAAGCCAGTTCTCTTCCTCCTCCTTAAGTTGCTTTGTTCTTGGCATTCTGACATCTGAATAGCACCAATGGTTCCATCAGTTGAGAATTCTATTAGATAATCTGCAGCTTATGTCATCAGCATATTGTTGGCAGATGAGCCCAAGACATTTCACTGTGTATGTGTCAGTGCTCTCATGCAGATATTGAACAGTATGGAGTCCTGTAACTCAGTGGTTACTACTTTCTCACTTACTTTGCCCAGGAATAGAAGTTTGGAAATGGAAGTGTAGTTGAAGAAGTCTTCAAGACAGAATAATGGTTCCTTGAGGGTTGGAAGAACTATTTGTTTTTCAAGGAGTTTGGTAGATGTGTTTCACTCATTGTGACACTGCATATTTACACTAACACTGTACATTGCAAATACAAAAGTTTAGTTCCATCACACATTAGTAGTATGGGATTTGGCCTTTTATGGGTATATTTACAATACTATTCTCTTCTCCTGCACTATTTCCTATACATCTTGATAATTTAAGATGATGTATATGCACTATAACTGCCTGTCGGCTTCATCTTCACACCTTATTTCCTAATAAATATCTCCCACTCTGAGTGTCTATTCTGTGCTGTAATTTAATGACCATGCGACAGCAGGTTAATTGTCTTGGCTGGAGATGTGAACTTGAATCCTGTTCATTGTCAGCCTTTAAATAGACAGAGTTTATATTTTCAAATAAATCCCTCTAAACGTTATATATACTCTACATCAAAGATGAATTATTGGCAAGTTAAAGTTGATCTGTCACAGAACTATAAATCCTAAATGTTTTATATTCAGGGAACTTCATTTAAATTGAGTACATTTTCATGATTTGGGTATCTGAACAAGAAAGGACACACCAATGTTTCTTTTCTGGTTGCCACGTTATTCCTATCATTTCAAATACTATACTGAAAAAATAGGTCACATACTTTTCAACTGATTAGTCTGGAAACATGCTCCTGTAGGCTCAAATGAATGATGTGGGCTCTAAACCTCTGCTCTCATGTTAGTCTTGTGTCCTGCAGAGTTCTTTTGATGGCTTTTGCCTACTATCATTCAGAGATGAAGATCACTACTGATGACTCTGGCATGGCTTTGAATCGCTCAGATAAAACTTAGGAAAACATCACCATTCAACTTGTGAATAATACAGAGAATAAGTGTTTTCTCCATTGGAAATATGGATTGTGTTGGGAAGCTCTCTTGAAAACAGAAGCTGTGATAGAAAGATTGTAAATTTGTTCACACACAGCCAAATCCTCCCCTCACATACTCTCACTAGCTCTTGATACAACTGAGACTGTATTTACAAAATGCAGGGTTAATCAATAACCCATGTTAGAATCCATCGCTATACATATCATAGCTCTGTGACTGTCCTGATATAGCCAGGCTCAAATGGTTCTTTGGGACAGTGGCAGGGTGGTAAGAAATACTGGTTTGTGGGTCCAACAGTTCCCTTTTGTGCCACAAGTAAAGCAGAGGACTTTGGCTGGAATAACAGCCATGGAACAGCTCAACAGCTGCTCTGCTCAGTGGCTGGAATGTGGGGGCAGCACCACACTTCTTTCTTCCTCTGTTATCTGGAGCCTAGTCAGATTGAGAAAGGTGGTTCATACTGAGATGTTATATTAGGAAGCTTTTGCATTAGGGAGGGAAGCCACTATTTCTCTTGTAGTATCATATATTTAATATTTTTGCTTGCAGAGTTCTTGTAGGCTGTGACAGACAAGGTGGGTGAGGTAATATCTTTTATTGCACCATCTATTGTATCATTAAAAATTTTAAAGAGGAGAACACAGAAAACAAACAAAAATAAATTCTACCTAGTTGCTCACACTGATACAGGTTAGGCAACTTAATTCTCAATATGTGGGTATGGTAGTTGTAAACTCTAGATCACGCAAGTAGTCACTAGCTCTCAGGCCCATGAGAGGAGCTATCTTTCACAAAGTGCCAATGATTGTATCATTCCATTATAGCTCACAGGTCAAACTCCAAAATCCACAGCTATTTTCTCTGGGTTTATGTTGGCTGTTATATAGGACTTTGTTCTTATCAATGTGAGGTTAACTTAATTTTATGTAAAAAAAAAAAGTATAATTTAGAATATTGATTACACAAATGTGGCTGAGGACTTAATTTCAAGATTATATGGGGTTGCACAGGTATAATGGGAGTATCATTTGATTTGCATCGTCCTTATTACTGGTGCTAGAGAGTAAGAGGAAAGAACCCATCTTGAAACTCATTCTAGAGTGAGTTTTCAGTCCTGATAGTTGGAGAAGGAAATTTGTATTTGTAACCGAGCACTGTATGTCACCTAGAGATTCAATGAATATGGAAACTCTTGATGCCCTGTTCAAACATTCACTATTCAAAGAACAACACAATACATATTTCTACTTCTACACATGTAGATACAGACATATCCCACTTCATATGAGTCAAACAAACATTTGAGAAACATTGTTTCAGCAAGTTAACAATTTCCCCATTACAGCAGGTTCTTCCTGTACATGACATCCAAGGTTCTCCTTGAAAAGACCCCAAAAGACTAGAGCTGGGCAAAATTTTTCAGCTGAAACTTTTCTGATGAAGAAAGTATAGCAACACAAACATTTCCTGTGAATTCACCTGAGCAGGGCTCGACAAATCATTGAATCTACTCAGTCGTGGCGAGTAGATTTTAGCCGGTCGCCCCGTTCACTGGCGGCGCGCACATGCGCAATGTGGGTCTTGCACATGCGCAGTGAGGGGCTGGCAAGCAGATTTCACTGCCATTTGTCAAGCCATGCATATGAGTGTTGCTGAATTGTTTGTGAAGAGAAACATTTCAAAAAAGTGAAAATGTTGTGCTTTGAGATTTTTAAAGTGAAATGTTTCCATTTTCAGTTCAAAATTATTTTTTGTTTAGAAATTTCCTTAATTTTTTTCAAAATTTTTAAAATGTAATGAATGCTATAAATGGAAACTCTTTGAGCCAAAGTTATTTTAATATTTTAGTTTGCTAAACTTTTTAAAAATGTTTTCCATTTAGCCCAAAATGATTTTTTTTTCTCCTTCCACCTCTCCCAAATTGCAAGGGGTCAAAAATTTAATATAATTTATTAAAATTAAATATAATTTATTTAAAACATAGAAAACTTTATTAACAAAATAGGCATTATCCTATAACATTTCATAGGTGATAATTGTGTACATCAGGGATGGGCAATCTAGGCTAGTAAGTGGGTCACTTGGGGGACCCTTCTTCATCTCTGTAGGCCACAAGATTGTCTCCTAGGATAGGGTAGTTTTGCTAACTGCGCTTGTGTACCTAGAATTAATGGGGTATGCCGATTGAACCGGAGCAGTGTTGTGACTGAATGCAGAGGGAGTGCACTGCTCTCTCTGTCAATATTGTGCACAATCAGCATACACCTCTCTTCCCATGCTCTTTCTTTATGTGTGTGTCACTTTAGTAACACTGGTAGGAAAAATGACATGGATGGAAACCAGCAGAATCTGGCAACCCTGCATGTAGAGAATGGTAAACAAAATGTCTTGCAGGCCACACATAGAACCCTGGTGGGCTGCATATGGCCCGTAGGCTACAGAATGCCCACCACTGTTGGACATCATGGGGGCTCATGCTCATTGACACAAACCACATCCATTTTGTTTTTCGCAGTTTCTATAAATGAACAATGTTTGGTTTCCCTGGATTCGTGATCCCCATGTTACATTCAGTGCTTCAGGCTATACGAACATGGATCCTCCAAAGACTGCAAAGCTTCATTAGGTGTAAGCACATCTGTTTCAGACCTCAAAGCTCTCACAGATTTATCTTTTCTTGTTGAAATATGTTGCTTTGCTGCAGTTAGACAAGCCTGACAGATTTTGAATTGTGTGTGCAGAACTTGTAGCAATTGTGGGCCTGTTTTATCATGGTTAACCTCTTGCAACTGTGACAAATAGACACTGATTATATCACCAGAAAGACACTGTGTATGTTACTTGAAAAGTTTGCTCTGCTTAGCAGCAGATCTTAGCTTTGCCAAGTCATAATACACAAGATTGACATTTCAAGCATGAAGGCATCCTCGTTAATAACACAGTTTAATTTAGAAAGCATAACAAATGTGAAATCAATAAACCAAAAACACTATGCAATTATTCTGATACATAATTTAACACATTTGTACAGACTATTGCTCATGGTATTGGTGATTATTAGATTCTCAATAACTGGCAATAAATGTTTTGGTAAAACAATAAAGGATATTGAGTAAAATCATTTCATAATTTTTGGAGAGGTGCTAAACATGCTTGTATTAATCTATGCATCCGTGCTACAACATTGCCTCAGAAATTAATAAATCTCCTATTCATGCATATTGTTACTGAAAAACATACTACAGCACTGATAATGTGCTTGTTTACAGCATTCAGTAGTTCTGTATAATTTCTAGTGATGGCCCAACCATGGATTCTGTGAGTCTGCATGCTTGGATAAGCATAAAAAGACTTTGTAACAGGCTAATACTGAATGTTTTAGAAAATCTAATAATGGTCCCATTGAGGGCAGTGGGAATTTTATCACTGAGTTCAATGATAGCAGAATTGCACCTACCATGAGTGCTTTGGAAAATGCCATCCTTAAGGCTTATCTAAACACAGCATATCCAAACCTAAGATAACTTTCCAGAGAAAATGAGCAGTCAACAGGTTTGTGAGAGTTTTGGTCCTCTTCCTTCAGGGCAGGCTGGGAAAGGGGGCATTCTTCCTTGAGTTTTGGCATTTGGCCAAAACCTGAAAGTGTAGAAATGCACTGAAATGAAGATTTAAGACAAATATTAGCCTAACATATTTAAATCTTCCTGCAGAAGTTAGCCACATGCAAAGTTTATAGCTGGTTTCATTATCCAAATCAGTTTACCCATTGCTAACTTCATCCTCCAATTCTTAGGCTATGTCTACACTCGCGGCTTCTTGCGCAAGTACGGCCGTTCTTGCGCAAGAATCTGCAGAGCGTCCACATTGCCCACCCGCTCTTGCTCAAGGAAATTTACAGTAAGGCGTGGTAAAAGAGGGCTCCTTGCACAAGAGTTACGCTCTTTTTTTATCAGGTGTAAGCCCTCTTGCACAGGAGCTCTTGTGCAAGAGGGCAGTGTGGACGCTCGGCAGGGATTTCTTGCGCAAGAAAGCTCTATGGCTAAAATGGCCATCAGAGCTTTCTTGCGCAAGAACGCGTCCACACTGCCAAGATGTTCTTGTGCAAGAAGCCGCCAGTGTAGACATAGCCCAAGTGTGTGCTGGTGGTATTGCCTAATCTCATAACATTATGTCAAGTAGAGTAAACAAAGTATCCAGTCTCTTTGTGTTTTTTTTAACAGGGCTGGAATTATTTAACTTTTTGATTTGGTCTCCATCATATTTCTCTGCATTCTTAAAGTGATGATGGTGCTTGGCATTATAAGACAATCATAGACAGTCCTGCTGCATCTGATTCAAACACTCCCCTCAGTAGATATCCAATGGTAAGCACTGACAGATCTATAGTTTGTTTGGTATCACAGGAATGGAGAGTCTATGACTCTAATGGAAGATAACTAGAAACCTGAAAAGGAAGCCATGGGGAAAGAGGAATAGACACTTTGAAAAGCATCTGAATTTGTGGATATCTATTCAAGTCTAAACCTTTGAACATCACCTATGACAAATGCATACTACATTATCCTTTATTGAGACAATTTTGTATCCAGCAGATGATCAATTTGTTGGACTCTTAAGGATTCAAGTGCACTGGAGTAGGATGACCAGTGAATTATTGACTTTAGAAGTTGCAATTTTTCCTCTCTTTTTTGTCTGTTTAGAGTAATTTGCAATAGAAACATTTGAGTCAACCTCTTGGGAAATCAGAATTGTGTTTGTACTGGTAATCTTGTTTTTTCTTAGGATATTGGTTTTTACTCATTTTTCTTTTGTGCTATCTCTCTATATTAATTTGCCTGATCTGTTAACTTTCAGAAGTGTTATATTGCTCTTGGCTTGGGATTGTCAATAATATTTGGGCACATAGCCCTTAGGGTTATTTGTATGTTGTATGTACTATACAATGGTACTATTGGGAAAAGATACAAAAATGATTGATTTTGGGGGGGATCCAATTTTAACTTTTTCATCAATCATAAATTTGGGTCAAAATATTAAGTACTCTCTTGGGCATTACATGTGGTTATAAACCAAAAGAGAACATTATATTTTATTCCATGACTCATGGTCAGATGCTGCATACAAATAACTTGTTTCTCACTAGTCTCAAATTTTTAAAAGGGACCATTCTGTTGAGTGCTTGTAATTTTTTTAGAAGAGATGCCAATTATTTAAAGATTGGATTGGATTGGATTGGATTGGAAAACATACAGTTCCATGTTTGGATTGTTTAGCAATGTTGCCATTTCCAAATATGCAGATCTTGGATACGTGGTATACCAAAATGAAGGGGAACAAGGACCTCCAATCAGAACATTTAAACCATGTACAAAAAACACCTTATAGTTAGGGCACAATTTCTAGAAACAGTTGTATGTGATTAGTAGTTTCCATTCTGTGCTGGACACCCAAGTAACATGTAGTTGTGTTCTGATTTTAAAAGAGAATACAAGGTAGCAATTTCCCCAGAATAACATTCCTGGACAATTGTCATATGCATTTGAAAGTCTTACCACTCTGAGTATGACTGGTAAGGATTATTTTTATTTGTTATTTCTCAGGAGACTAGGGCATTCAAGCTTCCATTTTAATATGCACAACATCCTTGGTAATTTAAAAATACTTTTTGTGCATGCATTTCCTGTAACTGTGAGTGAAATGTGAGAATTTGCACACACAAATGGCTAGACAGATACTGAACTATGGATTTCAGTGCACAAATACTTAGTTTAGTCTTGAAGTTACAATAATTGTATTTGCAAATATAGAGAAATCTGGAACACTTTTTTTTTAAGTAATCCTGTTCACAAAGTCACACAGGAGTTGGGGAATGTGAAATAAACAGCTGGCTCTCTGAAGATTTGAACACAGCAGCTTTTGGGAGTTACAAGTTGCAAAGCTGCGTTGCTGCTTTTACTGTTCAACATAATTGTGCTGTGAGAGTTACTTAAATAGTTTTAAGTGTAAGATTATTTTAATAATTAGAATATGTTCTGTAACTTGTAAGCTCCATCTGCTTCTGCTTTACCATAATTAATATTACGGTATGAGGAAGGCCTACATGTATTTTGTTTGCTTATTATGAAGTGTTTTTTCTCCTTTGTTTTTTCTATTAGAATTCAAGTACTCTGAAGCTCAAAATAGTTTGAATCCCAGGCAAACTAGCATGAGTTTGAAGCAGTTGAGTAGAATTTTATAAACAAAACCATTCTAAAATGAACAAGATCCCTATAAGTAATCTGCGATCTATTTGCTTGTGTGTACAGCTTGAACTAAACAGCCAGGCTCTTCAGCTCAGGGCTATGACACTCACATGCTTTGTTGATCAGACATAGAAGTGAACAAGTATCAGAGCTAAACAGAACTGGTTACATACAACCTTGCAGCTCCACCCTCAGTGAAAAATTGTCACTAATTTGCTGAAGGCTTGTGTGTTGAAAGAATTTTAACCGAGACCATTATGTGCAGGCATAAAACTACTACAGTAAAGACCAGGTGAGATGTGGAGTGTGCAGGAACATGTCAGTATCTCTTTCAATCGACAACTCCTCTTTTGTGGTACTCATTGTGTACTGTGTTTTGGAAGCCACCTGAAAACAAAAGGGCAACAGTATGTATGTAGAAAGGCCTTACATGTTTGTGTATAATTAGCAAACACAATTATTTGCAGCCCCTGTGTCTCTGTGGATCCTTCATATTGTTGATTATTGTGTAAAAAAGCAAAAGAAACAACAATATTGCTAGAGCTATCTTCATTGAAATAGTGTTGCAAATGGAATATTCAAAGCAGGAGTCATACAGTTGTTAGCAATTCACCCAGGCAGTAAGAGCATAAGGGAATATGTCTGTGAACAGCAGGATCTGCTGGTGGGCTCTTTCACCACTCTTAGTAATTTGCATACCATCTGGCAGGCTGGTTATTTTTATATCATCCTTAAATACATGGGGATGAGGACAGCATGGAATGGCGATATCTTGAGTATGAGTTGGTAGGTGGTGATTGGGACATCTGGTATGACAGTAAGAAAGGAGTAAACCAGGGAGAGATGGTTGTTTTTTAATTACAGGAACTAATACTAGATACTAATACTAATACTAGCCAGGTAAAGCAGTTCAGGAGAATTTTATATACAAAAGCATTCTAAACCTAACAAGATGCATATAATAACCATGATCTATTTGCTTGTGTGTTATATCCATTTTTTTCATCTGTTTACATTTTGAATCCTTTGGAGGCAAGGTTTGTATTTCCTGTATCTTTTAATCTGTCCAGAATGCTTTGGATGATATTGTGATGTTAGTAACAAATCTGAGGTCAGCAGGCTATTGTGACAATCCACTTCTGAAATGGTTTGCTTTGACTGATATATTTTCTTGCAATTATGTCCTATACCTTTTCTGGGTTTAGAGTAGAAAAACAATCCCATGTGAAAATATGAAAGGCTCTGAGTTTATCAAAATGCTCAGTGATGAATTTTAACACACGAGTATCAGACATTTCTGAGGGCGTTGTGAATGAATTTTAAAAAGGTTCAGATGGCAGAGATTTCTACTTGCAGACCGAGGAACACAGCTGATAGTTCTAATTTTAAATTCCCCACATGCCAGTGATGTATCTTAGCTCTCTACTGCTATTCGTGAGGGGGAAGGGACAAGTTTGCATCTCTTTTTGTAAAGGAACTTATTGTTTTAGCCAGGATATAATTACAGAGGGAAGTATAACAGACAGTATTCTAATGTATGTGCAGGCATTTGATGTAATTGAAAGAATTGCTTCAACTTGGGGTGGGGGTGAGGGGAAGTACCAAAGGCAGACAAAGAGGTCAATAACCACTAGTTTTTAAAAATATACCATTCCTCACTATGGCCTTCTTTATAGGAAGCCAACTCTATTTTATTGCATTCAGAAGAATAGTTGGTGAGAGTTTGCCGACCGATCCTGTAAACCTCGTTGCACGAGGCATAAGGGATTGGTTGGCAAAGGCTTTCCTTGCTGACCGATCCCCGTCTTGACTGCCGCTTTGTGCCGACAAACAGCTGAGCCAGCACAATGTGGTGGCCATTTTTATTCTAATGAAGCGGGGGATATTTAAATCCCCGCTTCATTGACTATGTCGGTATGTCTAATTTACATGCCTCGGTCGGCAGAGGCATGTAGTCTAGACATACCCTGAGTGACTCAAGATAAAATTGATTTGATTTGCTTGGATTCATTGTAAAAGCCTACTCATGTGATCAGAAGGGCTCATAATGGAGCTATGTTTGAGGTACAAGCTGCAAACAGTTGCTTTATTTCTTCATTTTAAAAAATTGATATAGACAATCTTATGTGTGGTATTTCACAGTGAACCTATCTTGACAAATCCATATTGTATCATTTTATAGTATGAAAAATAGTTTTAAAAATAGAACATTACTGAACTTTTTCTGTTCTGGTCAATGTCAAGACTGCTCTGATGATGGGGATCACCTTTAGAAATTTTCCTTGCATGGTGGAGTTGTGTTAATATTGCTGTTGCTTGGTCTGACTCAGTTGCCTTTTTAAAACTTCTTTGCTCCACAGTTAAATAATGAATAACCTATGCCCACTGAGCCTGTAGAGTTCCTATTCTGTTACTTTTTGTCTTTGACTGTAGAAAGATGGAAAGTAACAAAATAAAATTGGTTGTAACAATACACCACATATATTTCATTTAATTTTGCTCATTTTAATTCAATTAAACATTGGGGCTTCACCTATTGATAGTCAAATTCACTAAAGTAGAAAACATAGCACCATGTTTTCAGCAGTGATTGGTTAGCAATGATCTGGCTAAATATAAAGAAATGTATCCAATTAAAATATTTTCTCTAGGCTAGAATACATTAGAGGTGAACAGTATTTCTCTCTTATAGACAGCAGGTAATAGGAATGAAACACTGATGTTTCTTCATAAATAATAAAATAATATAATTTGCTAATGCTAATTGCCTAGTTTTCAAATTATCCTGGAAAGATAACAGGTAATCCTTTTCAATCCTACCATGTCAAAATGCAGAGAAAAGTCCTAAATCAAATCGTTTTGTCAGAATTTAGCTAGGAAGTAAGTTTAAACATCCATCAAATCCGCAATAAAGGGTTAGAAAAGATGGAAGAATGTCAGAAAGGCTTTGAAAGCCAACAGAACAAAAAGGCTGTGTTTTCTTAAAAAGAAACATGGCATGAAAAAAGGAAGCTAATCTATTGAATTCATTGCCAGCCAACTTTGAAAACAATGCAGTGTTCAGAGAAAATGAATCTGAAACCTCCCAAATCAGAGACCGTTCCATTATCACTCTACTTCTAACATTTATTCTGGGGAGGCCATCTTAGTTCAATGTTCCAAATGAGCCCAAAAGACGGAAACGGTCAATCGGTGCATGCTCCATTCCGGTCTCATATTCATTGTTTGTGCTACGTTTCCATTTGAGGAACCCCAGATTTTCTGACGCACAAGTCACAGCTGCCTTGTGGTGATGTAAACTTCACTTGCAAAGATTTTTGCTTTGGAGGACCTTGGATTATGCTGGCAGCTAGTACCAGTGCTTAATAAAGGACACTGAGGTGTCCTGTGGCACCTTAAAGACTAACAGATTTATTAGGGCATAAGCTTTGTGAGTAAAACCCATTTCATCACATGAATTGGAGTGGAGTTTACAAAGGCATAGGTACATAAGGACAACAAAAGAAGGCGGGTACTTGTGTAAATGAGGACACTGAAAGGACACTGTAATTACTATAGCTCCAATATGTGACAGAGTGCCCTTCCATAAACCACCTCAATAAATCACCTTGCTGTAGAGATGGCCTCTGACAGATTACATATGAAAGACAATTTCAATTGTTGTAGCACACACAACCTTTGAAATTGTGTACCTTAGGTGAACAAAGGTTTTTTTCCTTAGTCATAGTGCACAGAAAGCCCCCACCAGAAAAAACAAAAAACACCTTTCCTGAATATGTGACAGCCTGGTGCATCTGGGGTGAATGCAGCTGAAAACAGAATTAAATATTTCTTGAATATTTCAAGCTCTAGAAACCATTTCTTGCTGCTGAAATCCTTACCCTCCCCCCCCCCGCCCTTTTTTTCCTTATCTCTAACCTACTATTGGTGAGTTAGTGAAAAACAGGTGGTTTATTTCTATAGCTCATTGAGTCCTTCGACCCTTTTCAATTTAATCTGAAGTATAGAGGCTGCACTGGTTTCCATGGGTTCTGAGTCTCCCTTCCAGCAATTGTCAGTAGTCAGATCAATGCTGACTCATTTACATCTTTCAACAATTTTAATAAAAGTGACCATGAGGATTTGTGACTTGCTGAAGTGGATCAAGATTGTTCATGGTTGCTTACATTGACAAACAGCATGTGATCATATAATTAAAGGATGTATTGTAAAAGGCACAGAATGAAAGTTGTACATCTAGCTTTGGCATTTATTGTTGTTGGAGGACTTAGCCATTAAAAGAGCTTAATAGGTTTCTTAACATATTGATTGACTTTTCTCTAACTGGAATAACATACTTATAACAAAAATAGGAATTTTAAATTCATAGCATAGATTTTTTTGGGAAGAGTTTAAGAACACTATGTTACAGATCAAAAAGTGTTGAAGCTATTGGTAAATCAATATTATTCTCTCAGGTATTAAAACTTGCCTGTAGAAGTCATGGTTATAATGTATTTGTAGCAGGCATGAAAAAAATGAGTTCACTCATCCACTTTAGATTCCCAAAGGAAAAAGATGAAAACTTTTTTAAAAAAATTTATTTTAAATTCATTTGTAAGGATAAAATAACTCTTCCCAAATGTAATAGCCATATTTTTATCAAAAACTATTGCTGACCATGTCAGTTGTGAGAGTAGAGTTTGAGATAATTTCTGTTCTTTAATTCACTAGAAAATTGTAGCTTTGGATAGAACTTAAGCCTGTACTGGGATCTGCTACGAAAGACTTCTATACTCATACCTAGACCTACTGAAGTTAGTGAGTTCAACTGATGCCTGGCTTTGAGAAGTGGGTTGTGCGAAAGCTCATGATACTATCTATATTTTTTCGTTAGTTTCCAAGGTGTTACAGGATCATTTGTTGTTTTTTAAGTGTTTTTTATTTTTATTTTTTTAGTTACAGATTAACATAGCTACTCCTATGAGTTTATGCAGGGGGTCCTGGTACAAAACTGGGGCTATAATTACAATGCATGTGTGTTTTATTACCATAGTGCTTAATACCCTCCCAATAGAAAACAAGTGCAAAATTTATATTTTTATTCAGCACTAGATAAGTTTCTTTTAAAACATCTAGGCAGTGTCTACATTGGTGCGATCTTGCGCAAAAGTGGCTGCTTTTGCGCAAAAACTTGCTGCCTGTCTACACTGGCCCCGAGTTCTTGTACAAGTACACTGACGTTCTAATGTATGAAATCAGTGCTTCTTGAGCAAGAACTATGATGCTCCCGCTCAGGAATAAGCCCTCTTGCGCAACTGTTCTTGCGCAAGAGGCCAATGTAGACGGGCAACATGAATTTCTTGCGCAAGAAAGCCCTATGGTTAAAATGGCCATCAGAGCTTTCTTGCGCAAGAGAGCGTCCACACTGCCATGGATGCTCTTGCGCAAAAGCACATGCCAGTGTAGACGCTCTCTTCTGGAAGAGTTTTTGCACAAGAACTCTTCCGCAAAAGAGTTCTTGTGGAAGATCATGCCAGTGTAGACGTAGCCCTATAGTACTAAGTATTGTATCCTTTTCACTGTTTGTGACATTACACTATAAAATGAAGGGGTATAAAAGGTGATATGAGAACCAATGTATTGTAAAATTATAAACTGCTGTATTAGGCATTACCATTTTTACTATTCTCTTCATGGCTATGTCATGCAGTGCTCCATAAACTTTGCTCACATAAAAATATGCTAGGTATAAGTCTGATATTCAAGTGTTTATTTTTAAGAGAACATGAAGGTTGCCTAGAGTTTCAGATGGATGCTCATTTTCTATAGAATACTACAAATCAATACAAATAAACCATATTGGAATAACCCACTCCAAGCCAGTTAAACTGCAACAAATCCTCTTTAGCCCTCCCCTCCAATGCTGCACCTCTTGTAATTAATGGGAAATTTACCACTTCAATGGCAATTGTACTGAGTCCATATTCATGATACTGTATAAAGCAGGGGTTCTTAGACTTCATAATGTGCATCACTCCTTAATAGAGATGTTGTGTTCAAATGTTTTTGTCTAACCTCTCTGCAGCAGTGATAGGGCCTGATTTTTAATACAATAGTATTTAAGAAGCATGTGAATGTTTAGCTGTCATTTGACATCTGCTTTGAAATTAATTGAAATCAGTGGAAAACCCATATTGACTTCAATGGGCTTTGAATTAACTTCTCAGTGCATTTGGGGAGCTACATAATGGAAGGAGCCAGTTCATATGACCAGGCTCCTATTTCTTGATGATTACTGACCCGCAGACCATAGTTTGAGGAAAAAAAGTCTGGCATGATTCAAGTTTTATTGAACTACTCACTGAATAACCAAAACACAGCAACAGGGAGACAAGACATTTCTCTGCTGATTCATCATTATTTGATTTTTGTAATAGAAGTGGTAGAACATAATAGATCAGTCTTATCAAAATAAATTATTGATATTAATTGTAATCCAAGGATGCTGCTTCAGTGACTGGAATAAAGACCTATTGTCCCTCACTCAGTGGGGGAAAATTAACTTGTCAATTTAAAGAAATATGTAAAGATTTGTAAATGTTTTTCAACTGTGTTGTATGGTATATTGAAATGCACTAGATCGCCACAGTCTTCTACTTATTTCACAATATATAGTGTACATTTGGAGCTTTTTATTATAAAATTGTCTCTGACACATTGACTGCTGGCTTTCAGCATTAAACTATTCATAATCACTTTTGTAATAAAATGTCTTCATATTAAATGCAAGTCTTAAGGAAATGTATATCTGTGCATACACAACCACGCATCCAGGGGTAAAATGCAGATGCACAATATTTAAGCTTTTATATTAGCATTTTTTTCATTTGTGCTGGTATAGCTCAAAACACTTTACAAAAGGTGAATGATTAACAAGGTCCCTATTTTAGAGGTGGAGAAATCAAAGCATAGAGATTAAATAACTTGCCAAAGGTCAGTAGCAAAATCATAGCTAGAGCCCATGATTGAAATTTCCAAGTGCTTACACAAGTCTCCTTTTAATTTCTGTGGAAGTTATCAGTTTAAATCCCTACACTGCTTTGAAAATCTCAACCCAGATATACTAACTCTCAATACAATGTCCTACATACCAGACTGCGCTGCCTCCAAGATGCATTAGAGATGTGTAGCAGAAAAGAAGAATCCAAACTTGAAAAGTCAAATAGACTATTCAACTGTTGTCTCTTTAGTTAAATCAGAAGTAGGGAACCTTTTTTTTTGGTCAGTACCACCAACCCAGAAATAGGGTTGCCAGATGGTTTAACAAAAAATACCGAACTCCGCTCTCCCCCCCCCCCCCAAAAAAAAAACAGATGCGGCAAGGGAAAATGTCCCCGCCGGGCTTCCATCCAAGGGAAACAGGAAATACCAGACATTTCACATGTCTGGTATTTTCTGTTTTTTTTACCTGACGGGGGACCCGAATAACGGACAGTCTTGGTGAAAACTGGACACCTGGCAACCCTACCCAGAAAAATCAATTGGGGGTAGGCACACACAAATGAAATGCTCGTCTCACTGCAGAGGGGAATCCTCACTGTGAGCTGGATCAAAGTAAGCAGGGGCCCTGATCTGACCCACAAGCTGTAAGTGCCCCACCCCTGATTTAAATCTATGAAATTGAAGAAACTCCCTGGTACTTTAACTCTCCATCAGCTTTACTTTTTGTTTGTTTTCACTGCATTGTTACCTCAGGGCCTAACTCAAATCTTGTCTTGTCCCTAACCTGTCTCCTATATACCCGCAAAAAATCTCTAGTATGAGTTAAGTGACATTTTAAACTAGAGCTAGTTGGTCAGGATTTCTGTGTTGAAGCTTGAAAGGAGTTAATTCCAGGGGAGACAGGTTAACTCTGGAATGAAGGGCAATCCCATGAGATGAGCACAATAGACCAAACACATAATGGTGGATTATGTCAGATGTATAAATGTAGTCATGAGGAATGTGATGAAAATTGTTGGTCTCAACACACTCATCCTATATTCAGGAATCATAATGTTAGGTTTTTTCTCTAACAGTTTTAGTTGTAAATAAAATGAATATATATTAAGGACTGCAATTAAAAAATGACCTGTGAAGTTGCTGGTGGGATAGACTACACTAACAAGTGAGTTAAATCTTACTTTAAGAGATCTTAGTAAGCCTCTTGAGCTACAGAGTTATGGCACGGGGTGGAATAGGGGGCAGAGTTCTCTCAGGCTTCTTTTTGCAGCACTCTGAACTGTGGAAAAAATGGCGAAAGGCCAAGCCCAATCTAGGAACCTGTAAAGACAGCATTTCCCTCAAGGCTTCAGTCTTTGAATAAGGAAGATAAGAGCTCTGAGGTCCCACTTCAGTGCTATCCTAAGAAATTGACTGTATAATATTCTGGCTATCTAATGCCTGTTTTTATGGATTTCTTTGAAGTGCCACCATTTTAGAGTTAAAAGAATAAAGACAACTGAAGAGAAAATACAATCTTTCCAACTGCTTTAGATAAGTGAATAAGATTTGCAGTCAGCTAATTTCAGCTTTTGCCATATTCAGAATGTTCCTGGAAATATATGGAAATGCAAAGGAATACAACAAATGCTAAGGTAAATGTTCCTGACTTAAATGAACATTTCTCATTATTACCACTCTATACTGCTGTACTCATTAACTTTATTTTTGTAGACCCTTGTAAATAAGCCCAATCCAAAGCCCACCGAAATTAATGAGTCTTTTCATTGATTTGAGTGATTTTTTGATTAGTCTGTTAGTCTTTGAGTCATATTCTCTAATGAGAAATCTCTAATGAGACTCATTTATGTTGTTCATATACTTAATAGGGCCATAATCTGGCCACTAATAGGCAGCAGAGAATTTCAATGAGGTAAAGGAGCTCTCTCCCAGGTATTAAGTGGATCACCACTGGATCTCTGCCTTCTTCAACCAGTATCTGGGAATAGGCTCCACCACGCCTGCCCTCCCCCGGTCTACAGTGAACTAAAAATTCTATGTCAGTTTTGGAACTTCAAGCTATCTTGTAGCAGGGGCTGGCTCAGGGGGCTTGATTTGAAAATCTGGCAGACCTAACCGGCTATCAGCTGTTTTTTCTACTACTCACTTGTGCTGAACAAGTAGAGTAGTGTCCTAGTGCTTTTGTGTGTTGCAGGGCGAGGGGGGGGGGGAGAGTTGTGTTTGTGGATGGTGGAATTGATACTTTTATACCTATCTGACATTTTCCTGTGCAACTCTTCCAGGCCAATTGGACATTCAGTCTCTTACATGCTGGTTGTCTAGAGCACCCAGGGGCTATTTCTGGCAGCTGGGAATCAGACAAGTGCAGCAATCCTTGACCCTATATCTCTTATGCCAGAGGAGGGGTTATGGAGGGGCTATGCTTGCCCTCAGCCTCTTCAGAATTTCTTTGTTTCAGGGAACCCTCAAGCAACTGATAGAACATACATTGGCTGCTGCACTATTTTATTTTTTCATTTGTCATAACTGATTTCATGTATAACTTACTCATAGTGCTGCACTGTACTTTTAGGTATAATAATCCTCTAAATATTGTTGATATCTTATGATAAAAAACGGACAAGCTAATGATGAACCTGAACAGATAATTTTGAGCTCATAGCCAGTCGGTAAGAAAATGCATATCAGTGACAGGTTTTTTTTGTTTTGTTCGTTTTGCAAATACTACCTTCATATTATCCATATTATAATTACTTTTTAAATTTAGGAATAATTGTTCTTTATGGTTCACAGATTCTTTAGATGCTGCTTTTTCTTGACATTCTGAATATGACATTCAAACAGCAATGCAGTGCCACAGTATAAAGCTCTTTTATTGCTATTTGTGCGGTGGAAAGTGAAAAATAATGTTCATCAGGCTAGTCTTTATTGAGTATCCACTAGGAAAAAAATATGTAATCAGTATAGGGTTCCCATGTGAGAGACTTTAGTCAGACAATGTATGCTTTTTAAATGGAAATACTGGAGAAAACTAACAACCTCCTCCACAGCTTCAGTTTTCAACTAATAATTCTGATCAGTTTGTGCAGCTGAAAAGTGTTTGTGCAAGTACTTTGTATGTACAGTGTTGGATGGGGGAAAGGAGGAACAGGGTCATCTATCCCTACTCCCTATGTCTCTCTTCCCCAGTTGTCCTATTTGGATCTTCAGTGGCTCCTGATGGAGCTGATTACTGTTGCTGTCAGTGAAAAGGTCAAACCAAAGAATTTAACCCAAGTCTACATGGCAAGTTTATTGAAACAATTATACCAGTGGTAAAAGAGTTACAGCAAGCACATATCCCCTATGTTAGGCATAGCAATACATTAGAAACTATACCTTCCCTTGAGTGAGCCTCTCACAAACATACAAAGTTCCTGTGCTAGCCCCACATAGTCCCTGACTGGCAAATAAGGAAGATAATTACCAATCTATAGATGGCTTCTCATCATTTATTCTCAGTTTTCTAGTCTGTTCCCCCCAAACGAGGTCTCGGTTGCTTTGAAAGTGTTTTGGTTCACAATCCCATAATCCCCAGGGTTCACAATCCCATAATCCCCACTGGCTTCTTCAAGTGCCCTAAGTAAGGAATCCCTACCACCAATAATTTACTTTGCTTGATTCTTATACTCTCTTTCCCCAAAGGGGTTGCATGTCTTAAAAGCCTTCCCAGTGGGCATGTAACCACTAATTTTCAACCTTATTAGTATTTTTGGAAGTGGCTATGAAGGGTGGTATCTCAAATCCCGCCCTCTTTCCCCATACACTTTTACTCGCTCATTAATCATTCACTCTGGCTTATGTGTGACCTTCTGCTATTAGGTTATGATGACCTTGTACTCTATGCTGGAACTTCACTCATGATATTTACTTATGCATGGGTCTATATTAATGGCCAACCAGTCCAGTATTGATTGTATAAGCAGTCCAATCTACAATCCTTGTTAGTGTGACTTCATGTTTACTCCCAGAATTCTCTGTTATTTGGTCATCTTTGTCATGCCAAGTTACTCACGTCATTCATTTGGTATGGTCACACCAATTTGGCACCATCCTAACGTACAGCCTCCCAGGAACTAAAGCGGCCAAAGAAAAAGAATGTGATGCCACTACTTCTGAGAGAAGTATTCTTTTCCTTTGGCTACTGTGATTCTCCAAGTGCAGAAGATGGGGGCCCACAAGAAACCTTGAACACTTTGGCCTCTATAGGCTCTGCTTACAAAAACTCCCTAGAATCACAGATGCACTGGCTCTTAAAATAAAAAATAAATAAATCAACAAAAATTTAAAAAGCTGCCACCATCAAGTGATTTACCCTAAGAAATCCCAGGATGGAACACTTTAATTCCTCCCCCGGGGTACTGCAAGCTCTTTTGCTGCAAAAGAGCATGGGGGGAAAAAAGAGAAAAACAAATTGCCATCTCTGGTAGCTGACCGCTCATTCTAGGCAGACAGACACACACAGAACTCCTGTTACTTTCCAGGACACAAGAATCAAATCATCACCTTAAAAAAGTGATTTTTATGAACAAAACAAAAGATATACTTGATTGCTAGGTGTTACAGAGCAACTAAGTAAAACAAATTAAAACACAGAGGAAAATCTCTGGGAACAACTCTTAGTGAATGGGGGAGGCAAGGCATAGATTCACACAGAGAAGTTCAAACCAAACAACAAAAATAAAGAAAAATACCCTGATTGTGACTAGATACACTTTTCCCTTTACTCACAATCTATACTGATCCCTATTTCCAGGTCCAATTTACTCCCAATATTTCTTATAGGCAGGGCTGTCCTTAAGCCGATTCGGCCGAATCGGGCCCCGTGCCTAAGGGGGCCCCGCACCCTGAACCCGGAAGTGCTGGCGAGTTACAGAGCCGGGGGCCCTGCTCCACCAATATGTGGAGCTGGGTCTCTCCCCCGGCTCTGCCTGGAGCGGGCCCCAGCCCCCCCCGCCGGCTCCCCCCGCACATCCTCCCACCCCGCCCCCAGAGCATCCCCCTCGGCCCCGGACCATCCCTGCCGTGCGCAGCTCAGCGCGGCTCCCCCTCGCCGCCTGCTGCTGCTGCTGCTTCCCTGCGTGTTGCAGGTGGGCGGGGAGGATGCCCGGGCGTGACGTGATGTCACGGCCCGGGATTTTAAAACTCTTCAGAGGCATGTTGTGGGGCTGCCTCCGGGTTTGGCCTCCGGGGCCTGAGCTCAGACTCCGGCCCCGCAACATGGAAGGCAGAAGGTAGGGAAGGGAAAGGGGGGGGGGAAGGGAAGGGAAGGGAAAGGAAAGGAATGGAAGGGGCTGAGGGGGAGGGGAAGGGGAAGGTGAAGGTGCTTGGGGGAAGGTGCTTGGGGGAGGGGAAGGCATCAAGAGACAGGGTGGAGGAGAGACAAATGGCAGGGGGCCAAGTGCAGACAATGAGGAAAGGGCAGGAGGGGAGGTGTCAGTGGGAGGGGGGACACGGTGATGCTGGGAGAGGAGAGGAGAGGGGAAGGGCATTGGGGGCTAGAGGGGGAAGGGCAGGTGCTGGGAGAAGGATTGAAAGAAGGGGTGGGCATGAGAAAGGTGGGGATGGAGCAAGTTGTGTGAGGGCACAGAGGGGCAGGAGGGGAACGGGGCAGAGAGTGGTGAGGGGGTGGGCATCAGGGAAAAAGGGGACAGGGCAGTAAGGAAGGGGGAGGCACCAGGAGGGTGCAGGGCTAAGGGAAGGTGCAGGTGCCAGGGGATTCTGGGGTGAAGCAGAAGGGCAGACACCTGCAGGGGAGGGACCAGCACCAGAGGAGAGAGGCAGGGCAGGTGTGTAGAGGGAGGTGTTAGAAGAGGGGTAGCTCTCATGATCAGAGTGGGGCTACTGGAGGAGTGGGCACGGGGGAGAGAAGGGCTGGTGGAGGGGGGCAGGTCGCAGGAGGGCTGAGGGCAGTGAGTAGGGCAGGAGTCAGGACAGCAGAGGAGGGTGAGGAGTTGGGGGGCAGCAGGCACCAGGGGAGATGATGGAGCAAGGAGAGGCGACATGGCAGCAGAGAGGAAAGGTAAAGGTTTATAAAATATTTATTAATAACTTGGTATGCTGCCCACGGCCAGTTTGTTTGCGCCCCGCGGTGCAGTTTGGGTTTATGTGGGGATCAACACGTGGCCGGCGAATGGGAGCCAAAACAAAAAAGTAGTCAGTGTAACGATCTTCTGTTGATATGTGTTTTAGTAGTTAAATTCTTGGACTGTCACTGCTCATGAAAAGTGCTGTCACATGGGTAGAAATTGGGTAAATATTGCATTTTATTACTATCAGCAGAACTGACTTAAATGGGGCCTGTGTGTTGTGTAGTCTTGCCTTAATCTTTGTATTCATGCCTGTCAGTGTGAGAGAAGCTATTTGTATATATTTGCTTGCATATACAACCACACTTAAGTTGAGGCCCTCAGCATGTTCTGTAAGTATCAGTGTGGCCCCCGGGACTTCCAAAGTTGAGTTGCCCTAGCTCATCCATGACAGGTGTCTGTCTAACCTGGTCTTAAATATCCCCAGTGATGGAGATTCCGCAATCTCACTAGGCAATTTATTCCAGTGTTTAACCACCCTGACAGGCAGGAAGTTTTTCCTAATGTCCAACCTAAACCCCCCTTGCTGCAATTTAAGCCCATTGATTCTCATCCTAACCTCAGAGGCCAAGCAGAACAATTTTTCTTCCTCTTCCTTACAATACTCTTTTAGATACTTGAAAGCTGTTCTCATGTCCCTTTTCGGTCTTCTCTTTTCCAAGGTAAACAAGGCCAATTTCTTCAGCCTTGCCTCATATCTCACATTCTCCAGACCTTTCATCATTTGTGTTAATCTTCTCTGGACTTTCTCCAGTTTCTCCACGTTTCCTGAAATGTGGCGCCCAGAACCGGACATGATACTCCAGCTGGGGCCTAATGTAGATGGCTCATTCCCTGCCTAGGGGACATGAGACTGGGTGGGTTAATTTCCAATCCTCCTGTTTATTCTTTTCCTAAGCCAGGAGGGCACAGTAGTTCTGAGGGGGGGCTCTGCAGGAAGGCAGCCCACATTGTCCCCTGCCTGAAACCTTGTGCAGGTGTTAAACAGCTGTCCAGCTTACCCTAGAGGTGACTGCATTTCAGCGTGCCTGAAGCAACACTGCACCAGCAATGGACAGGAGAATGGCTCCCGGGAATGGCTCGCTCATGACTGCTTCTGTCCCATTGATGGGCCTCAGCCTCTTTCCTTCCATTCCCCTGCTTTGCAATGGGGCTGTAGACTCTGGGGGAAAGGGGTGGAGGCAGGCAGAGGTGTCTCCCTGCAGCAGATGTAGACACGTCTCTGTATTATCATTCTCGCATTGAAGTTTTTAGCTTTGTAGTGAGTCCTTTCACATGGAAACTTTGAATTATGTCTTGGTAGAATAGTCCCTAGGACAAGTGAGGCAGAGACCATCCCTGTGGGGTGAATGAGGTGGGAATGGATAAGGCGAAAGGTGAGCACCTCTGGGCAGTTGCAAAGGTTGGAGAGGGGATGGAAGCCAGATCCAAGATCAATGAGCCCTGGGAAGTGGGCCCATTGAAAGGAGACTGGACCTGTAGATGCCTTGGGGGTCTGCAGCAAGGGCCTACTTTGGGAAGCCCCCTCTTTGGAGGTGAATGTGGCAGCATTGAGACACCACCCAGAAGCAGGTGCCACAGACACTAACTGCAGATTCATGGGATGGCTCTCACAGATCTTGCACATGCATAAGATGATAGATCTGCGGGGGGGGGGGGAGGCAGTGGCGTAGTGAGGGGGCCGGAGGGGTCAGTTGCCCCTGGGAGAAAAATAATATAAAAGTTAGTTAAAAATAGATGTCACACATTTTTAAAAGGAATACCATATCTCCTGCCTTTTGTCTATTTTTGTCTCTTTAGGCCCCCAGTTAAAATTTTCAAAAGCACTTGAGTGACTAAAGTCATTTTTGAAAATTGGACGTGGAAATCTAAGCTCAGATTTTCAAAGGTAATTAAGCTCCTAAAGAGACAGTTGCCAACTTGGATCGTCAAAGATATCTATCCGATCTTTACACACCTTTGAAAATCTGGTCAGAAGTGTCCTAGTCAGTTCTGAACGTGTGATGTAGGAGCCCAGTCCTAATTCCTTCAGGCTTTTTTTTTTTTAATTTGAACATTTATCTACACTAATTCCCCTCCTTTCTCTTTCACTATCCAATAAATGCATGGATCAAAATTATAGGTGCTTTGTGAATATGCTGACTTGAGAGTGGAAAGATTTCATATTGTCACGTGATTCCTGGTAACTCATCTCAAATATGAAAAACTAGGTTGACACCTGTTCATATCAGGAGCTGTTGAATTCAGTTCACCATTTGCAGTATCTCATTAGGATGGTTAGTGGAGAAGATATTGGTTTTGTTTTGTTTTGTTTTGTTTTAAATTTATACTGTGGGCAAAGCATGGGCTCACAAGAATTCCTCCATTGTTTTACCATGAGTCTCAAAACATTTGGTGTTTTTCTAAAGGCCTGGAGTCAATTGATTATGAAGGAATCTCAGCTTTCATTTAAAAAAAGTTCTCTATACTTCTGGGCCTTACAGCTAAGGAGGAAAGCTTTAACACATGAACCCTGAATACTCAAGAAACAAAAGGCCAATAAAAATCCAACATGTTTTATTTTTTAAAAATCTTATGAGAATGGTCTACAAATCATAACTTTGTGTAGGCGTTCCTTCGTTCCTTGTGATTTTTGGGTTGGCAATACTGCTTTTTGATTGGTGAATTTAGAGAGGTCTCTCCCTTCAGTTTCCCTTTCCACCCTCCTTTTTTGTCACAGGTCATCAGAGAATCATAGAGACAATGGAGAGTAGGGTGAGTCCATGACTATGGTTTATGACTGGTCAGGGTGATTAACTATTATCAGCCAGTCGTCTGAATGAGCTATCTACTGCCATCTGTTAATCAACTGTAGGAAAAGGCTTCACGAGCAGACCTTATTTATATAGACAACCTACTTTGCCACAGAGCTCAGTAGACACACTTGCTGTGTCAAGGTGATCAATTTTGGCTCTTTTGGGTTGAAATTCACTTAAGACTTGGAGCTGGGAGAACGAAATGTTGTTATCCATATTGTATGATTAAAAGGTAAAAGACCTGAACTTAATATGACCTGGCTTAGGGTCTACCATAACTTGAACACTAAGCAGAGGATAGTGAGTCACATCTAACTGAAAGTCACAGAAGATGGAAACAGGTTTTATTTCTGGTGGTGTAGAGTCTATTTGGGAGTCCTCAATTATATCTGACACTTTACATCCAGGCTGTGTCTTTACTGGTGCGATCTTGCACCAGAGCTATGCAAATGAGGCTCAGCGTGGAATATCGCAGAGCCTCATTTGCATAACTAATGAGCCGCCATTTTTGCGGAAGAGGCTCTTGCGCAAGACGGAGCTGTCTACACTGCCCCATCTTGCTCAAGAAAAACCCTCTTGCGCAAAGCCGTTATGCTGATTATTTTCAGGCATAATGGCTTTGCGCAAGAGGGTTTTTCTTGAGCAAGATGGGGCAATGTAGACAGCTCCGTCTTGCGCAAGAGCCTCTTCCGCAAAATGGTGGCTCATTAGTTATGCAAATGAGGCTTGGCGATATTCCACGCTGAGCCTCATTTGCATAGCTCTGGCGCAAGATCACGCCAGTATAGACACAGCCCCAGTGTTTAAAGGCAGAGCTGACTAGAATCAATTGAGAGTCCTTGTCTTGTCTCAGTGATCGCTTGAGCAAAAATAATTGATAAAATCTTGTGTAGACTGACCTTGGACTCAACATGCAGGCAATGTGTTGAAGGGCAGTCAGTGCAAAGGAGGCAATGGTGGTGAGGTACCATATTATCTAGTGAAATCATTGGTGCTGAAATCCCTAAGGACTGGAATTTGACCACAGAACTGACACTTTCTTAACAAAGACTCCATTTTTGCTCTTTAAAAAGTAAATCAATGTAACAGAAAACTGCAACACTCTCTGGTAACTTTTTAAAAATCAAACTTTTAACTTTATTGAAAAGATTGGATAGTTTGCAATTGAAAATATTTGACCTACACTTAAGGCAACTGATTTAATTTTGTGTAAAATTTTGCATAATAAATTATGGCATTTTTTTTAAATGTTCAACTATAGTGATATACATTTTGATCAGATCTACTTCTGATGTGATATTTGTGTGTGGTTGTGGTTTGTTGTGTGTGTGTGTGTGTGTGTGTGTGTGTGTGTTTTCCTCAACAAAAAATCCGGGGGGGAGCCAGCCAAAATGATTCGAATTGGGCCCCGCACTTCCTAAAGCCGGCCCTGCTTATAGGCATGATAATTCTGGTCCCTGCATCTGCTCTCTCCAGCCCTTACTTAGCATCAACACAAAAGGAAGAGCAGACCAGGTATCTATATCCAATTCAGATTTCAGCACTGTATCCCCATTGGTTTTTCTGGCCCCCTGCCAACACCCTTGCTAACTACCTGAATTTAACCCTTAGTCACCGTGTGCTAGCCAGCACTCCTCCTATCCATCACAATGACTATGGCAGCTATAATCCCATTGGGGCAACAGGGAGCAGGGTTGGAGAAAGGGACAGATATCTACTATGTATTTCCTTCCTTGACTGTGCTCGCTGCAGCTGCAGTGGCCATAGACAGGTGCTTCTCACCTGGTCCCAAACTACTACTGAGAGAGAGGGCTGGGGTAGTGTCAGCCGGTGGTCAGGGCAGTGAGTGGTGTGTGTGTATTATACACCCGAGACTTCAACTGCTAGGACTGGGGTCTCTTTGCAGCGGGCAACCTGGAGGAGGTTGACAGGAGCCCCAAGAAGTTTACAGGGAGAGCTTATTACACCTCAGATTTTGACTGCTAGGATACACGATCCCTTCGCAGCGGGCAGCCTGGGGAGGCTGAGAGATGCCCCAACGGATCTGTGCCCTGGAAGCGACACGATCCAACGCTCAAGCTCTCCCTATATCTGTCCCTTATGACCGGCTGGAGTTCTTTTTAAAATTGTGCTTGGTTCTGTTACAGCAACTGAAGGAGTCAGGTCACAGCTTAAACAGTTACTATTTTATTGTTACAGGGTAAACTTAGCTGTTAAATGCTATTACTGTGTTACAGATAACACAGCCACTACAAAGGACAGGACAGAAATTACACTAATAAGTCACTTACAGGTACCATGAAACCCTTTTGGTTCTCTGAGCTCTTATTAAATGCCTGCAAAATAGACACCTAGCAGGTATATATTCTCACCCCTGCGTTCCAGACTTGGCATGGCCAGTGTCTTTCTCTCAATCCCTCGGGAAGAAGTAGGGCGAGGTTGGGTGTCCCACAGACCTCGGGAGACAACCAATACCTGCCAGCAGGTGTAGCTGATTGGAGCTCCAATGGGGTGGGCTACTAAACCCCTCTTTATACCCCTTGGGTCACGTAGGCTTTTTCCTGGTCTCAAGTGGCCAATTAGGAAAAATGGCTTTGAATGCCAAGTTTCCCACGAAGGGTGCAAAGCATAATTCACACCTGGGAAAATGCAGACAATGGGCACCTCTGGTATGTGATGGGCGAAGATTCCTCTCCTGGGACAGTGTAGGCGTGTCAATTACTGGTACTAGCCATCAGGGCAGCAGGAGGCCCTGGGTCGTCAGCTAGCCCATTCACTGTCTGGTTTCTGTTTATTAGAGTAAGGGACAGGCAGCACACCTGCGTTCCCAGGGCATCAAAGGCTGACTGCCTTTCTCTTGCTCTCTGGGGGGGGGGGGGAAACAAGATGAGGTTCATGTCTGGCTACAGGTAGGTAGGTCCTCTCTCCCCAGAGTAGCCTGCATACTGAACTCCTCATCCCTGCTCCACCTGAGTCTTCCACCCCCCAGGTGTTCTTTAGTGAGACGGGTATGAAGCTTCCTCCCCCCAATTAGTATGGGAACATTGCAGACCTGAGCAATACCAGGTAAATCATTTAGTGAATCATAATAGTGCTTTTCACATGTAGCTCTCAGAATATCATTGTCCCACAGTTATATTATAGGAACAGTCTAATTCCATTTTGCTTTGTTCGAGCAGCAGCACCAACACATGCTATATGCCATAGAATGTACAAGCATTAACTTGGTGTTGGGCAGGAGAACAACAGAACTGTGTCCAATAATGAGAGTTTGTGATATAAGCGATGCTGAAAGATATATCAATCTACTTGATGTTCTGGGTAGAGCTTTTGGGAGATAATCATAGAATACTAGAACTGGAAGGGACCTTGAGAGATCATCAAGTCCAGTCCCCTGCCCTCATGGCAAGACCAAGCACTGTCTAGATCATCCCTGACAGATGTCTATCCAACCTCCTCTTAAATATCTCCAGTGATGGAGATTCCACAACCTCCCTAGCAATTTATTCCAGTATTTAGCCACCCTGACAGGAAGTTTTTCCTAATGTCCAACCTAAACCTCCCTTACTGCAATTTAAGCCCATTGCTTTTTGTCCTATCATCAGAGGCCAAAGAGAACAATTTTTCTCCCTCCTCCTTGTAACACCCTCTTAGATACTTGAAAGCTGCTATCATGTCCCCTCTGTCTTCTCTTTTCTAAACTAAACAAGCCCAGTTCTTTCAGACTTCCTTCATAGTTCATGTTTTCTAGACCTTTAATCATTTTTGTTGCTCTTCTCTGGACCTCTCCAATTTTTCCACATCTTTCTTGAAATGTGGTGCCCAGAACTGGGCACAATACTCCAACTGAGGTCTAATCAGTGCAGAGTATGTCTTTCTCACAACACTACTGTTAATGCATCCCAGAACCATATTTGCTTTTTTTGCAACAGTGTCACACTGTTGACTCATATTTAGCTTGTTGTCCTCTAAGACCCTTATATCCCTTTCTCCAGTACTCCTTCCTAGACAATCACTTCCTATTCTGTATGTGTGAAACTGATTGTTTCTTTCTAAAGGGTACATATAGACTACAAGCCTCTTTTGAAGGAGATCATCTAGACTGCCACGAGACTTTCAAAAATGCGATCTGTTTTTTTGAAACACCGTTTTTCAAAAGAGCTATTTCGAAAAAAAGGCGTTCTTCCTTGTAAAATGAGGTTTACTGCTGTTGAAAAAACTGCCACGTTCTTTCGATTTAATTTTGAAAGAATGAGACAGCAGTCTGTATGCAAGTGAAGTTTAAAAAAAAAACCATTTTTTTCAAAAAAACCCCTCTGTAGTCTAGACATAGCCTAAGTGGAGTACTTTGCAATTGTCCTTATTAAACTTCATCCAATTTATCTCAGACCATTTCTCGAGTATTTCCAGTTCAATTATGGCCCTATCCTTCAAAGCATTTGCAACCCCTGGGTTTGGGAAGCAGGAACAGTGGCCCCTATGACTTTCTCTTATCTCCTGGAAAAAGATTTAAGTATCATCATGTTCATAACGAAGCTTTTATAAACCTTAAAGATCTATCTGCAATGAGAACATAAGAAAATAACGTAAGAACATAAGAACGGCCATACTGGGTCAGATCAAAGGTCCATCTAGCCCAGTAGCCTGTCTGCCGACAGTGGCCAGCACCAGGTGCCCCAGAGAGGGTGGACCGAAGACAATGATCAAGCGATTTGTCTCCTGCCATCCCTTTCCAGCCTCTGACAAACAGAGGCCAGGGACACCATTTCTATCCCCTGGCTAATAGCCTTTTATGGACCTAACCTCCATGAAATTATCTAGCTTCTCTTTAAACTCTGTTATAGTCCTAGCCTGAGTTCCACAGGTTGATAACATACTGTGTGAAGAAGAACTTTCTTTTATTAGTTTTAAACCTGCTACCCATTAACTTCATTTGGTGTCCTCTAGTTCTTCTATTATGGGAACTAATAAATAACTTTTCTTTATTCGCCCTCTCCACACCACTCATGATTTTATATACTTCTATCATATCCCCCCTTAGTCTAAACTGTTTCAGTTTCTAAACTGAAAAGTCCCAGTTGTTTTAACCTCTCTTCATATGGGACCCGTTCCAAACCCCTAATCATTTGAGTTGCCCTTTTCTGAACCCTTTCCAAGGCCAGAATATCTTTTTTGAGGTGAGGAGACCACATCTGTACACAGTATTCAAGATGTGGGCGTACCATAGTTTTATACAGGGGCAGTAAGATATTCTGGGTCTTATTTTCTACCCCTTTCAGTGTCCCGGAAAGTCTCATCAACATAGCTCTCTACCTCCCTTAGCTCCTCCAGTTCAGCCACCCTGGCCTCCAAAGCCCGAACTCGGTCTTTGAGGGTCAGGAGCTCCTTGCAACGGGTGCACACATAGGCCACCCATCCACAGGGCATGCTACACTCGATGCAATAAACAGGATAGCCCCCACTCTGCTGCTGGGCTTCTGTCTCCATTTTTCTTATGAGTAAGTTTAAGTATAAAGTGGGCTTCTTATTAAATGTCTGGAATATAGATTATTATAAAAGTTATGCTTAAAGAAGGTCAGAAGTCACTAGTGCCCTCTAACCTCCCCCTCTAAACTCCCTCTCCAAACTCCCTGTTAGCTGTTCCTGGTCGCAAGCTCCCTGGTTGCTGACTCACAGCTTATAAAGCCCTGGTAGCCCCTTCCCCTGACTGAGGCTCAGCCAATTAATAGAGGCTTCTGGATTTCAAACCTTTTAGACGCTCCTTCAAACAAACAAACAAACAAACCAAACAGACAAACACAAGCTCAGCACACCGCAAGTAACCGTCCCCCCCACACACACACTACAGACAGCCACTTACCACAAGGGTCCCGTATTTACTCCTCCTTCACCTGGAGAACTCCCTCTCCAAATTTCCTGTTAGCTGCTCCTGTTCGCAACAGGAGAATTGAACATATGTTTAACATCTTTATAGATTTAAAAATATTTAAGTATGCTTCAAATTCTCACCATATTCAGGACAAAAGAAAGCTTTGATTTCTGGGAGTGTCTCATGACCTAGGTTGGGTTTTCATTTTTTTTAACCAAACTTGATTGCTCATGCCTTGTTACCTTTTTTGAAATATGTTTTCCTGTCTGAGATATGAAGCTAGGAAGCTCAACCATAAAAGAAAACTAACCTGGGACACTGTAAATGCATCTCTTTTCTTTCCAGACATCAGTCTTGGAGTGAGGAGGAAAAGACTTCCTTGATCTCAGCTCTGCTTTTTGAGTTCTCCCTAGCACATGCTTTCTGTGATGCTTATAAAATAGAATAAATCCATGTATTATACCATGAACTAAAAACAAAACAAAAACTTTCCTGTTTGAAAAGAAGTAATCTATCCCAATTCATTGCTGAAATAATTGATGTGCCGACTATTATACTATCTAAATACAATTTAAGGAAACAGTTAATATCATAACAACAGGAAAGAGAACTATTATTTTATGCCCAGAGTGTGAAGAAAACTGACCAAATGATCTTGTAGACTAAATAAAGAAATCAAGCAGTTTATCTAAATTCTGCAAAAATAAAAAAGGCTTTTAAAACTTAATAGGTAAACCCTACCACCTGCCATTATCAGATTATATACAGTCAATGTTTCTGAAACTGTGCTCCGCGGAGCCCCAGGGCTCCACGAGACCTCTCCAGGGGCTCTGCGAGGTTGACAAACTGGAAACATCGATAGATACAACATATACAATCAGTGGACCGCTGGGGCTCTGCATAAATTTTTACGCATGTAAAGGGCTCCGGAGCCCAAAAAGTTTGAGAACCGCTGTATATTATACAGTAACTTGACACACCACATTGCTTTAGTTTCTCTTGGTAAAAACACAGCCTCTCTAAAATGAATGCCAGTGTTAACCTGAATGATTAAAAGGGTTGTCTGGAAGTAAACCACTTGGAAATTGTTTAAAAAAAAAGTTTAGAGGACATTCGGCATCCTATAGTACAGAATGATGTTTTAAGATCAATACAAGAAAGCAGGCTTTACCTTTATGAGTGGTATCTCTTCAATGTCTTTGTACTGTGGTCACCATAAGTAATGTTTTAAGGGTTCTACAACCAAGAGGCATGCAAGGTAACAAGGAAACATAGCCACAGGCATATTACAAATGGTTAAAATATGAAATATATATTTCTATATTTAAAAATATATTCTTCCTGTTGTGTCACTTGTTTATACATGCTTTGTATGTGACACTTTGAGGGGTGGGAGAGAGCCCTTTACCAATTACTATAGTAGCAGAGATTTAAAAAAATGATTTGTAATACACGTGCAGTGCAAATAACTGAGTTACTGAATACGTCAACTTTTTGTTGAGAGAAGGCTGTACTGTAATTGAATGAGAAGAGAGCATAAACAAGGCAAAAATTGATTAGCTGGGAGTCAGATGTAGTTCAGACAATTAATTAAATAAAAGTTAGATGGTCATTGTCTAAATTGGATGGTATTCAGAAAGATTAAAAAAATACAACTGGACATATTGAGACAAGACCTCAAATAGCCCTATATGTTTCAGTGTGCGACAAATTGTTATCTCACTGCAGTGTGGATTTTGATCTAGTATTAAATCCACAAAGGAAGAATATAGAATGAATATATAGGGATATAGAGTGGGGCCTAATAGGTAGAGTATGCATTTGGAAGTCATGAACTTCTAAATTTATCAAACTTCATATGGACTTGATCATTTTAAAGCATTGTATCTCATTCATTTTTTTTTCTGTAAAATTGGGGTAGTAAAGCTTACAGTACTTCCCTAACTCAGAACAACATGTAATATTTGCTTAGTGCTTTAAAAATGTGAAGTACTAGGTTGTCACTCAGTAATATTATAATGCAGGCATAGATTCAAAATTGGATGTTAGGAGATAGCCCCCTTAATTTTGTCAGACTCCTCCAACTATCTTCATTGTGTTCAGTTTAAAGTAGAGGGGAAAGAAACAGAAGATACACTGTTCTGCTAACCAGATTTTGTTTAATTGTATTCCTGAACCACTACTGAAGTAGCACTACTGGCCTGAGGGATTCTGGTTCTGATGTTCAGCAATTCTAATGTCTAAACAGTTCTGATGTGCACCAATTAACGCGAGGACTAGAAATAAATAATGAGTGCCATTGTAAATCTGGGAATTCCATGAATTTGAATTGTAAATGGGGAAAACACTGAAGTTAGGAAGACAGAATGAGATCTGATATTTTCTCAATTTAACCTAATTGAGTTGTTGTGTCATTGTTGTTCTTGAAAATGGACAAAGGGATTGCTTATGATATTGTCATTAATATGCTACTCTGTGTCTCATGCTTCACTGAGAGCAGGGAATTACAGCCATGGGAGACATAGGTATTTTTAGGTCTCACGAAGGTACTGAAAACATCCTCTTATTGGCTATGTCTACACTACAAAGAAAAGTCAGAAAAAGATACACAAATTGCAAACTGAAATTTGTGTATCTTTTTCCACTTTTCTTCCAAAAGAGGCTTTTCTGATATTTGGCCCATCTACACCCTCTTTCAGAACATCCCTTCTTCCTCGTAGAATGAGGTTTACAGGGATGCCGAAAAAACGCATCTGCTTTTCCAAAAAAATCTTCAGAAAAGCAGATGCTTTCTTTGGAAGCAGCAGATACCTCTGGTATCCTGGAAAAGCTCTGCAGTGTAGACATAGCCATTGGCTTAGTATTCAACAATTCATCAAAAAAGCTGAAAAAGATCATGTCACGTAGTGTCCATGCTTCCAGAGTTACCCTCTAGAGATCTATCACTACCACTCATAACCACACAACATATGCCTATTGGTCTATGCTAGAGCTAGGAAAGTTCTGACAGACCAAGAAGCAAGTGTTTATTTCTGTAGCTTAGGTGCTATCTCAGCAAAGTTAAGCTCATGTACTGACCTAAAGTGCCATGAACCCTATAAGAAATGTGGTCTTAGAGCACTAATACTCACCCAGGTTAAGAGGTAAGGTTCTGAAAGTTCCTTGGTTTAATACCAGTAGAATCAGAGGAAAATAGAGGGTAATAATCATCTCCTGCAACAGTGCAGTCCAAGGGTATGAAAATCTAATTTAGGTTCTATGGATTCTTTCATCTTCATCAGGGATATTCAATAACTGGAATGATTAGTAACTAGGATTTTGCTCATTTCCTTCTATTCTTTCTCTGAAGCCTTAATTAATGAGAAGATGATTAATGGCCATAAAGTTAATGAAGTTTTCTTAACAATGAAGCCCCACTTTTACGTAGCACTTTCCCAACAGTAAATCAGAGTGCTTTCCAAAGGCTGTGAGTATCATCATTCCCTTTTTGCAGATACAGAAACTGAGACACAAAGTGATATTAAATGTATACATGTGGAATTTGGTTGAGATGAACATAGGAGACTGACTTGGTAGGGGTCTACTACAGACTACTAACCAGGAAGAAGAGGCAGATGAGGCCTTTTTAAACAACCAACAAAATCATTCAAAGAACAGGACACGGTGGTGATGGGAGATTTCAACTATCCAGACATCTTTTCAGAAAATAACACAGCAAGGCACAGATTATTGAATAAGATCTTGGAATGTATTGCAGAAAAAAAAATATTCCAGAAGGTAGAAAAAGATACTAAGGGAGACGCTGTTCTAGATTTTAGGTGTTTTTAAAGGAGGATCTGGTTGTGAATTTGAAAGTGAATGGCAGGTTAGGTGAAAGTAATCAAGAAATGGTAAAGTGCATGATTCTAAGGAATAGTAGGAGGGAAAACTACAAAATAAAGACAATGGATTTCAAGATGGCAGACTTCCACAAACTCAGGGAGCTGTCAGGTAAGATCCCATGATAAGCAAGACAGTACTGGGTCCTGCCATAAAGGCAGGGGACTGGACTCGATGACCTCTCGAGGTCCCTTCCAGTCCTAATATTCTATGATTCTAAGTCTAAAAGGAAAAACAAATGAGGACAGTTGACAGTTTTTCTCTCGCCCATTATAAAGCAGTGATTCTCAACCAGTAGAGTATCCTTAGGGGTACTTGAGAGAAGTCTGGGGGGTACATCAATACAACTGAAATAAACACCTTAAAATTACAACTATAGGACCTTGTCCTTCAACCCCTTCCTTCATATGGAAAGTCCAACTGGCTTCTGAGACTGTCCATGTAAGTGACTGCTACAGCATGGAGCTTATCAATATAGAAGTATGGTTGCTGCTATTTAAACCATTCTAAAGTCAAACCATCCTAGCTTTACACACAATAGAAATTACTCAGAGGGGTAGCACCAAACAGCAGCACAACATTTTCAAACACACATAAAATAAGAAAAATGTATCTATTCACTAGGAAAGATTTTAGTATTTACCTAGTATTTCATGTTTGGACCTATAGCCCATTGTGGTCAATGGGAAACTTATCTTTAATGTCACCCACAGTTGATACATTTGATGTCCACTGAAAGGACTACTCATATGATTGAAGGCATGGACATGGTTAAGTACTTTCCTGAATTTGTCCCTTAAATCACAAGCCATTTGTTGCCTCTCATACTTTCCCCTCCCCACCACAATATTAATTTTTATTTGACCCATAATGTTATCCAACATTAACAAAGGAGATCATCTGACTAAAACTGGAGGGAAAGCCAGGATGGCCTAAGGACTAGGATGATAAGTTTGAGCAAGTCACTAAGAGTGCATCTACACAGCAGTGTTATTTTGGAATAACAGCCGTTATTCCGAAATAACAATGCGAGCATCTACACAGCAATTCCGTTATTTCAAAATAACGGATGGCTTATTCCAACTTCTGTAAACCTCATTCCATGAGGAATAACACTTATTTCAAAATAGCTATTTTGTGTGGATGCCCTACTGCTGTTATTTTGAAATAGTTCCTCCCAGGGCCATTCAATCTAATTATTCCCCAGTGCCTCCTGGGGTTCTAAATAGAGGTAGTGTATCCACATTACGGAAGCCTGCCTTGGACTAATTTTGAGGCTTCCCTGTAGTGTAGACATGCTATTTCGAAATAAGCTATTTTGGAGTATTTCTTCTGGAATTGCTTATTTCAAAATAAGTATGCAGTGTAGACGTACCCTGAGTCTCCGTGCCTCATCAATAAAATGGGGATGATAGGCAGTACTATCTCAGAGAGGGGGAATGTATGTATAAGAATAAACACATTTGCAGGTATTGTGGTAATCGGAGCACATAAGTGCTGAAATAGGTTTTAAAGTGCCTCTAAGATGTGTCCATTCAGTAACAATCTGACAGCCCACTGTTTCAGTGAAATTATTCTGGAAGACATCTATAATACATACAATGTGATAAGTTTTGTCACAAGTACCAAGATGAGATTTTGATATTTATCCTACTTCTTTAGTTTTCTAGTGCCTTGTTTTCCATTTTATAAAGCCATGTAAGTGGAATGCATTGTCTGAATTGCCATTATGATCAGTTATACATTTGCTGTACCTCCTAAGACAGTTTAGCACTCTGTTTTTCATAGTTCTATTTTAAACAATGAGACTCATGGTACAGTGTGTGGTTGGGACATCTTCTTTGGACATCACAAATCTTTATTTAAAATATGAAGTGATAGGCTGAGATGGACTTCAAGGATGCATTTAGCATCTCTGGACTTTGTGTATTGTCAGTTAAACACATGCTTAGGATGTATAACTGCAAAAAATAAAAATTAAAATAACAAGAAGCAGCTCAATACTGAGTACTGTTTATTACAGTGAGTTAACATATTTTCGAGGGAACAAGATGGTAACATGGCAATGAGCCTTTAAGACTAAGGGTATGTCTACACAGGACATGGAGATACCATTTCCAGCTTGGGAAGATACTCTAGGGGTAGGTAGATGCTAAAAATAGTTCAGCCAAGGGGGTGCATGTGATAGGGCAATGTAGCTACCCAAGTAAGGCTTCGATGTGTTATATATGGACAACTTATTCTGCTGCAGCTACTCTGATATTTTTAGCTATATAACACCTTCAAAGCTAGCACTGGTAGAGCTATGAAAGTTGGAAATTATGTCTTCCAGGTCCAGTATAGTTGTACCCTACAGAGTATTTGACAGTTATTTAGCATTTTCTGTTACAATAAATATTATTTTTAAATCCAGTATTTATCAGTTTTATGGAAAAATTATACTTATTAATGAGGGTTAGTTTCCATTTCCAGATCTATTCCATGTTACTCCACGTTTCCCCAATAGCTGAAGATTGTCCTGATACACACTACTACACAGGTAATTGAATTTTAAGAACATACATGCCTCGTATGATATTTTGTGACATTGCACTAACCATTGATATGAAACAAATTGTTTGTGATGTTAACAGAATCTCAAATTACCTGTGATAGCTTTGGTTCAGATTCTGTTTGTGTTTTTATAAGTTTCAAGGTTTTAACAAGACACCATGTTTTTATTAGCACTGTATATGAAATATTTATGTTTTCTACCTTTTTATAGAGTTGTTTGGCTGGTTTTTGTTGCAGTTTGTTTGTTTTTGTCAGTGTCTGCTGGAGAAAAACAAGAGAAAACTGTTTTTACATGAAGTCTAAACATTAGCTTAATGTTACAGCACTGAGCTCTTAAAACAAACCCATCTCTTCCACATTACCAATCCCATTGAAGTCAATTGGGAGTATGCATATCAGTAAGGGTTTCTAGAACTGGGGCACATTTTATATACAATACTACTAGAAGGTATTACTGGAGATTCTACATTGTCTAGTGCAAACATAAATGAAATATGTATTTACTAATTTATAAAATATGCCTCTTTCCATCTCTAAGCATATATACATGAATTGTAAAACAGCAATTAAAACAAAGCTACTATAATTGGAATAATGCCTGCTAACAAGGACTCAAAGCAAACTTCTCAGGCCTCAAGAAACCACATGCAACTGTCAGTTTGATCACCCCATCAGATACAGGCTTTGAAAGTAGTTGGGCTTTACAGTGTAACTTGAAAGGGGAAAAATCATGGGCCATTGGAAGAAGCAAGTTCTAGAGCCAAGATTTCCCTTAACTTTCTGGCTCTGGTGGGACCTCAAGGGTCTAAATCAGGAGACTGTCAGAAAGAGTGTCTGTACCATTTTGAGTATCAGGATTTTTGCAGGAGGAGACAGTCTTGAAACTCTTCCTTGTATTAGCAAAATCTGACAAGAAGTGACCTGCAGTTGCCAAAATTGGTTTAATTCCACTGGAGGTATATCTAGACTACAAGCCTCTTTTGAAAGAGATTGTCTAGACAGCCACAAGAGTTTCGATAAAGCGAGCCACTTTTTCGAAAGAGAGCACTCAGGCAATCTGGATGCTCTCTTTCAAAAAAGCCCTGTTTGCATTCAAGAACACCTTTTTTTGAAAGTGCTTTTTCAAAAAAAGGCATTCTTCCTGGTAAAAGTAGGTTTACTGATTTCGAAAAAACCACCACATTCTTTTGATTTAATTTCGAAAGAATGCAACGGCAGTCTAGATGCAGGTGAAGTTTTTTCGAAAAAAGTCCACTTTTTTTGAAAAAACTCTGTAGTCTGGACACACCCTGGGTTAAGCAACACTGGGATCTCTTAATATAAATCATCAGCTAGCTATCACAACCATGTTAAGCACTATGTTGATTAAACCAGCTGAAAATTGGTTTAATCAACAATATGCTCTTTTCATTATGCAAAAATGTCATAAGGCTAGCCACAGTTTGGGCTCATGTAGACTACAGGGAACGGTCGAAAGAAGATATGCAAATTCTGTGGAAATTTGCATATCTTCTTCCGATAGCACTTTTGAAAGCAGAGCTTTCGAAAGTGAAAGTAATTAAGACGTGGCTTTTTTGGCGAACCCCCCCTTTGTCGAAAAGCTACGTAAACCTCCTTTTTTGAGGAAAAGTGGCTTTTGCATGAAGGGGGCCGTTCATCGAAAAAGCCACGTTTGAATTACTTTCACTTTTGAAAGCTCTGCTTTCGAAAGTGCGTTTGGAAGAAGATATGCAAATTGCCATGGAATTTGCATATCCTCTTTTGACCATTCCGCGTAGTCTAGATACTCCCTTTAAAACATCTAAGCTTTCACAGAAAAAAGATCTTGGAGTCACTTGGAAACATTTTTGAAGGAAGCAATGTGTTTGGAGCACTGATGCAATATACAGCTTTCCAAAAATCCTTCCTTCCTAAGTAAATTGACAGCCACATTCTGTAGAGCTGAACTTCAAAAGGGGTCTTCAATGAGCTACCTTTATGTGAATGTGTAACCCATGCACCATCTGGATGTGGGGCACTGTCCCATTTAGTGGCACTGAGACCACTTGCAGAGAGAATAATGAGTCTTCACTACAACCTTAGCTGAGAGCCAGCTGGCTTTTAGCTCATGTTATAGAGGCTCATGCACTAAGCTCTATAAGTCTGAGGTTTGATTCTGCCTGTCATTATTACAAATACAAAAGTATTTCAGTTCTCAAAAATGCTGGGAACATCAATGTACTCTTAAATGCCTCAGTTAAATGAAATAATAGCATTTTGAACCCCTACTTTATGACCTCAAAATATAGGTGTGCAATGTAATTGTGTCAATGGATATCTGCAAGTTACTTGGGGGAGGCAGGCAGTTTGTGACCCCCTTGATCTGGACATGCACAAGAGGAGGAGGTTCCAGCCTTCCTCCCCCACAGAAAAAAAAAATGAACAAAGGAATAGATACATACACACATGCACAATCCAGACTTTTCGAGCTCTATCTAGAGAATAATATAGCCCTAGACTCAAATCTGGTATCATAAGCTCAAATCTGTGGTCTCCATGTTGCTCACTTTTTGTTTTGATAAATTCGATCTTGAATTTTTAATAGATTTTCAATATCTTGAGATATGGTGAGCATAGTGTTTTAAATGTAATTATGAATAAGTCACTTCTATATTGTGCTCTTGACTGGGACATTAATTATTTTTATTTTTATTAATTGACTGACAGGAACATTAATTATGTAATTCTATAAGCAGAAAATATATAGTATCCCAGACTTTATTGTCTGTTCAAGATGACTAATGATATATTACACTAAGAAATTCTATGTTCATACAATATAAATCCAAAGTTGTTTACAATGTGTTTTCCACAGCTCCTTTCTGGAAGCACATTAATCATTGCATAACTAACTAGAGTGGTTATCACTTAAAAGCAGTGGAGACTTTCATCATTTATTTACCAATGACAGTGATGCCTTCATCTGTTCTGGAAGATCTTTTATCCTTGATGGCACATGTTTGGAGACTCAGCTTACTAAGTTCAAATTTGTTTATTCTTAATGTAATGCTCATCTCCTTAGGTTTTCCTCTCCTGTTTGTTATTACAACTTTCTGGAACTCTTTTTATCTAATATCACTCTTTTAAAAGAAATTATAGCCTTTTATTTTGTAACTGTTAGCAGTTAAGTGCATTTCAGTACTATGTCCCTTTAAGTAGGAGGAATTAGTTGCATGTTTTCTCACTCTAAAAGTGAAGATTATTATATTATTATTTTTCAAAGGCCTCCAGAATTTCCCAGCCTTTTGCACGTGTATTAGTTTTATACCCATATAGGTCTATACTACCAGATTTCTGACTTCCACATACTCTGATTTTCTAGTAAATGTCTCTTTCCCAAACTCCTGTGTCATTTTCAATCAATTTGAGCATATCCCCTTACCTTACATAAATGAGGCTTTTTATAACAACTAATAAAATCATTCAAAGCACAGGACTTGGTGATGATGTGGGGACTCCAACTACCCAGACATCTGTTGGGAAAATAACACATCAGGACAGAGACTTCTAACAAATTCTTGGAATGCATTGAAGATCATTTTTTATTTCATAAGATGAAGACAGCCACTAGGGGAGAGGCTGTTCTAGCTTTGATTTTGACAAATAGGGAGAAACTTGTTGAGAATTTGAAAGGGGAAGGCAGCTTAGGTGAAAGTGGTCATGATGTGGTAGCGTTCATGATCCTAAAGAGCGGTATGAGGAAAAGCAGCACAGTAAAGAAAATGGATTTTAAGAAGGCAAACTTCAGCAAATTCAAGAAATTTGTAGATAAAATCAATTGGGAAGCAAATCTAAGGGGAGAAACAGTTCAAGAGAGTTGGTATTTTTTTTTCCAAAGAGACATTACATTATTAAAAGCACCAGGGTAAATAATTCCACTGCATAGGTAAAACAGAAAATAGAGCAAGAGACCATCCTGGCTTAATCAGGAGATCTTTAAAAACCTGAAACTCAAAAATAATGCTACAAAGAGTGGAAACAAGTTCAAATTTACAAAGGATGAATATAAACCAATAACACAAGAATGTAAGGGCATCATTAGAAAAGACAAAGCACAAAATAAGGTTAAACTAGCTGGAGACATAAAGGGTAACAAAACATACTACAAGTATATTAGAAGGAAGAGGAAAACCAAGCACAGAGTAGTCTTGTTACTTAATGAGGGGGAAAACATAATAAGGCCATGAGGAAACTATTTCAAAATAACTAAATTTGATATAACACCCAATTTTACAAAATTGAAATAGCATGTCCCCGCTACAGGGAAGCCTCAAAATTAGTCTGAGGCAGGCTCCATTAATGTGGATGCATTATCTCAACTTAGAGCCCTAGGAAGCTCTGGGGAACAATTAGTTCAAATTACTCTAGGGAGTAATTATTTCAAAATAGCAGTACTGGAGCATCCATAGTATTTCAAAGTAATTATTTCGAAATTAGCGTTATTCCCCGAGAAAATGAGGAGTACAGATTTCAAAATAAGCAGCCCTTTATTTCAAAATAATGGGCTTGGTAGTGTGGACACTCCACTTACAAATTTGACCTAAGGAGTGTTATTTTGAAATAAAGCCCTAGTGTAGACCTGGGCTAACATAACTTGTGGAAATGGCAGAAGTGGTAAATAACTTTTTTGTTTCAGTTTTCACTAAAAGATTGAGTAGTGATTGGAGATCTAACATAGTGAATATGAGGTAGAATCAGAGGCTAAAATAAAGAAAGAATAACTTTGAAATTACTTAAATGAGTTAAATTTTTTCAAGTCACCAGGGCATGATGAAATACATCCTAGAAAATTCAAGAAGCCGACTGAGCAGATATTTGAGCTATTAGCTAATATCTTTGAAAAGTCATGGAAGACAGGAAACATTCCTGAGAACTGGAAAAGGGCAAATATAGTGTCCATCTATAAAAAGGGAAATAAAGACAACCTGGAAATTACAGATCAGTCAGCTTATCTTCAGTAGCCAGAGAGATAGTGGAGCAAATAATTAAGCAATCAATTTACAGACATCTAGATAATAAGGTGATAAGTAATAGTCAGTGTAAACTAGTCAAGAACAAATCATGTCAAACCAACCTAATAGCTTTCTTTGACATGATAAGAATCCTTATCAACTGTGAGAGGGGTTGATGTGGTTTCTCTTGACTTCTCATAAAGAAACTAAGAAGATGCAGCCTGGGTGGAACTACTACAACATACATGCTTAACTGGTTCACAGTCATGTTAGAAGGGCATAAAGAGTGGGATCCACAGAGATCAGTCCTGGATCTGATTTTATTCAAGATCTTAATCAATGATTTAATGATAACAGCATAACAAATATACTTATAAAGATTGCAGATGATACCAAGATGGAAAGGCTTGCAAATTCTTTGGAGGATAAGTATTAAAATTCAAAATGAACCAGACTAACTGGATAAATGGTATAAAATAAGATGAAATTCAAAAAGGACAAATGAAAAGTACTCCACTTAGGAAGGAACAATCAGTTTTACAGATACAGAATGGGAAATGACTGCCTAGGAAGGAACACTGCAGAAAAGGATCTAGAGATCATCGTGGCTCACAAGCTAAGTATGAATCAAAATGTGAGTCAAAAGTGTAACACTTACAAAAAGCTAGCATCATTGTGGGATGTATTAGCAAGAGTGTTGTAAGCAAGACACAAGAAGTAATTTTGCTTTACTCCATCCTTAGTCCTCAGCTTGAGTATCATACCCCTATCTTGATGCCACATTTCAGGAAAGATATGGAGCAATTAGAGAAAGTCCAAACAAGAGCAACAAAAATGAATAATGGTTTAGAAATCATGTCCAATGAGGGAAGATTGAAAAAAGTTGGCTTTGTTTAGTCTGTAGAAGACTGCAAAGGGAAGGTGGGTGAGAGGGTTGGTAACAGTTTTCAAGTACATACAAGGAGGATGGAGAAAAAAATACTTAAATCACTGATGAAAGGACAACAAGCAATGGGCATGAATTGCAGCAAGGGAGGTATAGGTTGGGCATTAGGAAAAACTTCCTAATTGTCAGGGTGGTTAAGCATTTGGTACCTAGCTTTGCATGGGCTTTGTCAGAGGGCCTTTAATATATGTGAAGAAGAATACATTTGATAATATATAATAATAAAATAAATACAAATAGATCCCATTGTAACCATTTACACATAAGCTGAATTCACATCTTTTAAGTTAAACATCAAAGCAACGCAAAATAATACAGAAATGATTTTTTTTTTGGAAAAATCTATATTTCACTAGACAATTAGCCCGTCATAAGATGGGATTTTCAGGTCTCTCTTCCATGTCGGTCTTCTCTCCTGAGCCTCCGGTCTCTCTCTTCGTCTCTCTCTCTCCTCCTCCTCCTACTGCCTCCCCCCCCCAGCTCTCCTCCGCCTTCTGCCTCTCTCTCTCCATCTCTCTCTTTCTCTTCTCCCCCTCCTGCCTTTCACTCTCTCTCTGCTCTCCTCTGTCTCCGTCAGGGATGCACACTCGTCCAGGCCCTGCCCCCTGGTCATGTACGTCACCGCCCCGCCCCCCTTCGCCTCCCGCCGTGGCGCTCGGCTGACTTCTGCGCTGCTCAGCCAAGCGCCATGGCGGGAGGCAACAGCGCCGCCCAGAGGGAACAGCCAGTGTTTCAGCATGACAGAGTCACAGACATTGGGCTACTATATATATATTTCATTATACTTCTTGGACATCAAAAAATCAACATGATTTGAAGTCTTCATAGTGCCACTATATTATTATTCACGAAGATGTCATTAAGATGCAGGATTTATTCTAAGGGCCAATAGTTCTTTAATAAGTTCCAAGCAAAAGACGCAATAATGAAGAGGTTCTCACTCAGATTCCTACCAGATTCAAGTCAGAACTCAATGATCATGCAGACCAGTGTGCTTCAGTGAGGGATACACAGGTCTTCCCGAGACATGATCAAATAATTATAAAAGTTGTAAAAATGGAGTTATGTTCAGTTAAAAAACTATATTAATACAGGGTTGAATTTGAGACCAGAAAGCCCAAAAGTCAGGAAATTCAAAGTGAAGGTCACCACAGTCATGACTATATTAGAGACCTGCCACTGAGTTGCATTATTGTAAAACATTGCTTCCAGTGGGAAATGTCACAGAAATTTGGAGTTGGTGTTTCATCAGATGCAGTTGGACACCATCACCAATAATGATACAATTAACTCCTGATGCTATTGTCTCTTTCCTTTCCATGTAGTTCCTTGATAAAGTAGAACCATCCTGCTGCTGTTTGGTACATTGAAATGTTTCCTTTCCTGTCAGTTTTTCTCTCCCCCCCCCCCCCGTATTTTGTTTTTTCGTACTCCTGTAGTACATTGTTTCTTTACCTGCTAATGCAGCATAGTCCACATAAATCTCTGTGGAGCAGCCTGACAAATCCATCTACTAAGTCATTAGTTTAACTGCCAGAAAGTAAGCATAAATAATGGCTTGAAGATGGAAGCTACAAAGTTGTTTAGCCACAAAGAGTAGCCATCTCATGCTCAGACATTCTCTATAAAATTTCTCGATAAAAAGCAGAGCACTGTGAAAGTATCAGGTAAGAAATCAGTTTATACAGAACTCTGTAAGAGAAAGTGGTGGGTCAGCTTGGAAATTCAGGCCCTGATTCATCGGAGAAATTCAGCAGTACTTTTAAACATGTTAATAATCCCATTGCAATCAAAGGTTCTAATTACCTGCTTAAGTACTCTTCTAAATCTGGACCTCATTCTTGCAGTCAGAGATCTGAAGCTAGTAGAAGTTGACAATAGTTTTGCTCTAACCAGTCATTAGAGTGGGATGGTGCATAAACATATAGATCTGTGGTGTATATAATCCCCTTTAGGGGTTTGTCTGCTTGTGGAATAGTGGACTGAGCCTCTAGGGGATCTACCCTTCTGGACTACAATAACAAAGGTTCTAGTGCTTCAGAGGTATAGCCGAGTTAGTCTGTAACTGGAAAAACTTAAAAAACAACAAATAGTCTTGCAGTATGTTAAAGACTAACAAAATATGTAGATGGTATCATGAGCTTTTGTGGGCACAGCCCACTTCTTCAGATGAATGGAGTTATTAAAGGTCCAGTTTAAAAATAAATAGGGGATGGGGGGAGAGAGAAATTGTCAGTTAGAGTCTTCATGCTTCATGAAGCCGATAGAGAAGTTGCAAATTGTTCTTAAGTACCCATTGTTTGTTTGTTTTTAATATGTCATTAGGATGTGGAATGTAATGGGCCATCCAGCCAATGTGTCTATTCATACCTTTGTGATAGAAATCAAACCTGTGAATGAAGTTAAGTTCCAAGGCTTCTGTGTATTTGGCTTCTGAAATTGGCCTGAAACAGTAGGGTGACTTTGAGATCCATTAATGAGTGCCCACAAAAGCTCATGATACCATCTACATGATTTGTTAGTCTTTAAGGTGCTGCTAGACTATTTGTTGGTTTTTTTAAAGGTTCTCGTGTCTCTGAACACCATTTTGCAAGCTATTTAGAATCAAACTCAGGGCAGAATAGACTGGAAACTCCTGCAAAATTCAAAAGGGAAACTACTGATGGAATGATTCATGTAGAGAGTTTGCTGGGCCCTGGAGGAGGCTGGATTGCTCCATCCCAGAGGAAGGAAGGGGACATCATGATTCAGAGAAACTCAGAGTAGTTTTAGTTTCACTTTTGGAGATTTTGAGTTTGAAACTGAGAAGCAACACAGCTTGCAGATTCTTGTGCTTTGTTTCCAGTCCACACAATGGGACACTTTGAACTGCAGATCTTCTCAGCAGGACAGTTCTCAAATGTACAAAAAGCCCCTGAAAGACCTGGTGATTCAATGCACCTTTTCCAGTTGAGGTTGGCAGATATTGCACCTGTTAAGAGGTTTGACAGAAAATGTCACCTTCTAGAAAGCAGGAAGAGACAGTCAGTCCCTCTCAGATGCTTTCCTTTTAATACTGGGATAGCAGACTTCTATATGCTTTTCTCATTCACCTCAACAGCATTGGCAATTGGATTTAATTCCCTCTATTCATGAACACTCATGCTTTTTGATGGTGAAGGATGTATTGCTTCATTCCAGCAAACTGACTGTGAGGAAATGTTATTGCAAATGGTCCAGAATTATAGTTTGGATTCAGGGAAAATCTGGTTCTCTTGCCTCAGTTTCCAGGCCTTTGTTTTTTAGACTATGTAATGTACTTAAAAACTGAAAGGTTATCTAACCCATCTTGGAAAGTTGATTTGGCAGCTATTTCAGCTTACCATGTTTTGGCATATTGCTGTCATTGCATTATATAGTTAAACAGATTCTGAGAGGATTATCTAGTGTGTATCCACTTTTGAAGAATCCTGTCCCTCTTTGTGATCTTAATTTGGTCATATCTGCTCTCATGAAGACAGCTTTTGTACACTTTGGCCATGTGTTCTTTGTATTATTTCTCTCTCAAGATGGCATTCATCAATGCCTTAATATCAGCCAGAAGAGGGTGTGAATTGAATGCCTTGCTAGACAACTAACCATTTATACATTTTCATAAAGATAAAATTGTTCTTGGCTTAATCCCAGGTTTGGCAAAAAGCATTTTCTGAATTTTACATCACACAATTAATTTGCCAAAGTTTTTTCCAAAGCTGCATACTAGTATGGAGAAACCTCCTTTTACAAGCTTTGCATGCAAGAAGAGTTCCGGCATATTATTTAAAGATAAGTAAAAGTTTTCAAAATTGTGTAGATTTGTCTTTTATGCTAAAAGTTACATGGGCCATACACATTCTAAATGGATTAAATTATCTTTTGTGGAATACTGCGCATTATCCAAAATTTCTTTTCCTACAATGATCCTATTTCATTCCACCAGTCTTGTGACAATGTCTTTTGCATAATATATCCCTATGCTCATACCCCACATCATTGTTATGTTTGTACAAGTTATGCCTTGCACAGTATCATTTGAAAATTCATATAATTCGCTGGTCAGTATTGTCCTAATAAAATGTGTGACGACAATGTGATGTGATGATATCATAGTCTCCTATATGTATATGATGTTAATACATGTTCCAAACCCCACCGCCTTACCCAAACAGAAGTTGCCAAACAGATCTGCCCTAAACAAAGGAATGGGTATTCTGCTTAATTTACATTTAAGCAGTAAAAAGAATCATCGAGCCAGAAGAGAAGGTACAGAAAGTTCATAAAGGTGGGAAAAAATCCAGTGGAGAACATCTTTTCATATAAGGTCTTTAGCTCTTGGTTTGAAGTTGGAAATGTTTTTCAAGAGGAACATTGAAACTAAAAAACTGAAGAAACTCACCAAGGCACCCCTCTTTCTCTCCCAGCCTATTGCATTCACTGCAGCACAACAGACAAAAGAAGCAGACATTGGACTTGGTGGGATTATTTTGGCCTCCAGAATTTGTTCAGTAAGGGTATGTCTACACTTGCACCCTAGTTCGAACGAGGGATGCAAATGCAGGCATTTGAAATAATCAATAAAGCAGGGATTTAAATATCCCACACTTCATTTGCATGATCTCGCCAGCGTGTTACTCCGAATGCCAGCTGTTTTGAAAGTGAAAGTGCGCGCCAGGACGCATTAGTTTGAACTAACGTTGTCCTAAGACTGCTGAAAAGCATGTGTTGAAAAAATGTTGCTTCGGATCTAATATAGTTTAAGTTAAGCATCAGTAAGCTATTTTATCTGTATTTTTCTTGTTACCATTTCTGACATTTATGCCGTATTATTTGTACTCACTCAAAAACCTCTCTAGTCAAGCACCCTCAGGACCTGACTGGTGCAGAACCAGAGAATTTGCCAAATCACAGGAGGTCGCTATGGTCTAGCAGGATTACCAATACTTCCACTGCTTACTGGGCTCTTGGAAGATGTTTGGGGTAAATTAGAGCTAAGTAACAGTGGAGAACACTGAGAGCCAGGACTGGTGGCTGTAAAATTTTTTTTATGGGAATTTATTTGGCCACACCCATGATAAGTGGACATCCAACTAATTAAAATCATTCCAGACCATAGATGTTGTCGGACCAGAGAGTGCTGGACTAGAAAGGTTCAACCTGTAGTTTATTAACAGGTTAAAACTCTTGTTTTACTGTTTTCATTAATCCAGCATGTTAAACTGAAGTGTCTGCATAATTCTATTTGGGTAATAAGTTGCTTGCATATTATTCCCTTAAAAGAATCATAGAATACTAGAATTGGAAGGGACCTTAAGGGGTCATCAAGTCCCCTGCACTCATGGCAGGAGCAAGCACTAGCTAAATCGGGGTGGGGAACCTCAGGCCCGACGGTCGAATGCAGTCCCCGGCTTGCTTGCATCCAGCCCCCGAGGCACAGGGCTCCCCTTCCAGCACTGGGGAACCCTTACTTACTGAGGGACTGGAACACACAAAATTTACTAGCCTGGGCCCCACTAGGCTCTGGTATGTGTATGGAATATGGGGAGTGTCCTTCTCCTTCTCAGTCAGGGACCACACCAGTAAGGGTTTGGTGGTTGGTTGGTTTGTTTGTTTTTGGCTTCTCACTTGTGTGCGGCCCTGGACTGATTTTTTCTATGGGTCAACGGCACCTGACCCAAAAAAGGTTCCCCACCTCTGATCTAAATCATTCTTGACAGGTGTTTATCTAACCTGCTCTTAAGTATCTCCAATGATGGAGATTCCACAACATCTCTCTTGACTCGTATTTAGCTTGTGATTCACTATGACACCCAGATCCTTTTCTGCAGTACTGCGTTGTGCCCACGAAAGCTCATAATACCATCTACATTTTTTGTTAGCCTCTAATGTTCTGCAAGACTATTTGTTGTTTTTTAAGTTTTTCCAGTTACAAACTAACACGGCTATCCCTCTGAAACCTTCCTGGACAGTCACTTCTCATTTTGTATGTGTGAAACTGATTGTTCCTCCCTGTGAGAATACTTTGCATTTGTCCCTATTGAATTTCATCCTATTTACCTCAGACCATTTCTCCTGTTTGTCCAGATCATTTTGAATAATACACTTAATATAGTCATACAGTACAGGAAAGGGCTGAGCAGTACAAGACATATGTTCCTGGGGGGATTCTGGGACTGGAATTCACCCTGTGGTAATTTTTAAGGCTGGTGAGAGCCAAGTTGTAAATGGCTAGCTGCTTCATACACAGAGACATAACTGTGTATGACTTACATGGTGGAGGCTGTTTATATGCATCCCAGGTTACAATGCAGGAATGACACAGGTGCTCATCAGTCTAGATTGTACCCTGATGTGTCATACTTCCTTAATAAAATCCCTTTCCTGAAGTCAGCGGGGCTCGAACCTGGAATTCTGAGTACACATCTACTAAACATTATGCTCTCATTTTGACATCAATTTGACTAGAGTTGATAGAGTGGTACTTAACTCTCTAGTCAATTAGGGTTCTGTTTCCAATTCCTGGTTATTTTCAGCACTATCTAGCAAACTCCCATAAGTGGGAATATGTAAAGCCACTCAAAGACTTTCTTGTCACTGGAGTTCTTCTACATGGTTGTGCATATTCACATTTCCTATGTACCTTCCATTCACTATTAGAATCCTTTTGTTTTGTGGATGAGTAGTGGAAAGAATCGAGGCAATGTACAGAGCTGCACTGTGTTATATGGACTTACACTCTGACTGTTCAGAGACACCAAACAGAGGAATAGGAGCAGGCATGTAAGCACTTGAAAGGAGGCTTCTTGTAGAAGGTTCTACCCTCAGACGGTACTCAGAGTTGGAATAGCCATAAGTGTGAACATGCAGAGCCATCTTAAAGAACTCTAGTTGTAAATAAGCAACTTTCATGTGATAAAGAAATATACAATCAAGCGTATATTCAAGAGCAGAAACGTATCTCAAAGAGAAATGGACCCAAGCTGTAACACTCAAAGCTTTATCAGGATAATCAAAAGTACCTGAGGTAGGAGCTGAAAGGATATACTTGCAGTTATTCAAGGAGGCAGTCAGGATTTACTGCCAAGGTGTCCTCACAGGTCTCTGGCTCCATTGATGATGATAACCAGAAGGTTGCTTGCGTGTGTGCTCAATGATGTGTGCCGTGTCGATTTGTGCACTTAGTCTACACGGCAGATCCCAAGAGAGCCTCCAAAAACCACAAACCAGATAAGGATCAAAGGTGTCAGGCCAGGTTTATTGTTAAGCAAAGTACAGCAATAGTTGTCAGCAGTGCTTTTTTTGTTTAAAAAAAAAAAGGTGCCAGTACTAGAGTTTCAAAAAATTTGTTGAGGAAAAAAAAAATTGTTGCAGCCTCTTTAATTGCCTCATGTGGATTTCCATCTGGTGTGGCACGAGTGCTCTCAGGGCTGGCTGGGGGCTGAGCCAGGAGAAAGCGGAGAGTGCTCCCAGAAAAAGGTGACAGTACGCCATACCTGTGCATACCGTCACAAACAAACACTGGTTGTCAGTAGACTCTACTGAACCACTATGCATATGTACCCCGTAACAGCTTACACATCACTGCTGATGTATCAAGATGCCACCCTTTGACGTTGTCAGGTTACCATCTTCTGACGCTACTTAGATACTACCCATCACCCTGTACCTAGTGGTTTGATTAGATCATCTCTATTTATCGTGATGTCATTTTAGACCCTTTCCTGAATTGGGTCTGTATCTGTGAGGAGTGGGTACCAAGGTCTTTTTTAATGAGCTAGTGGTATCATGTGCTTTCCACTTATGACCAGTACCGATTATTGTTCTCCAGTCAGTATCTAGCACCCATTAGCATTTTGCACTCTCAGCCCTGTTTGTGCCAAGTTTGTGAGCAGGGGCCTGCCTCTTGCTCACAGCTTACTTTGCTTTGTTACCCATGTTTTGTCCATTGTTAGCTAGCCATCGGACCAGGCCTATGCTGCATGGGCTTATGTTTTAGGCCTTCATCTTACTACAATACGAATGCTTTTTTTCCCTTTTGCTTATTACAGAGGTAGGCACTATCCACAAATTTCTAGTCGAGTGCCAGCTCCAGATTCTGAATCACAATCCTTTGAGAAGATTGGAAGGAACAGATTTTATTAGAATATTTTCGTGCCATGGTGATGCATTATTCACTGGAGTAAACTTTTGAAGGAAGATAGTCACAATTCCTTCCCTGCTTCCATTTGCTCCAAAGGAGAAATAATTAGGGACAGCCCCCTACCAGGGGCTGATTGCTTCCTTCCCCAACTGGGACAACTTGCCAGTGCATTGGTTTCCACTCCTTTCTGCCTTACATGCCCTATCATTTCTTCCTCCCTTTATGGTGCTCTTTTAATATTTGAAAATGATTTTTTCATCTTTAGACTTCCCCTTCCAAAATACATTCCTTTTAAACAATGCAGTTCTGCTAGTTTGGCATGCACTCCAAACTTTCTATAGAAAGCTTAACCACTGGGCTCTAAATGTGCTGTTTTTAAAAAAGTGTTTCAGATACAGTAAGTTAATTACAAATCCTGATTTGTGGTTGTGCTCTGTCAGCTTGCTGGGAGCTCCATGTGATCTGACATACCCGTGCTTTGTACAGAGCTAATATAATCTCCTCTTGATACTCTCCATGAATTCTGTTGGCCACAGAATTCTCAAGTCTTCTTCAGAGTCACTGCTTCCCAGAATAGAATCCCCTAGCCTGTTGATATGACCTATATTCTTTGACCCTAGATGTATTACATTTTATTCAACTCTATTAAAATGTTTTCTGGCCCGCCTTACTACTAAACAATAATTCCATTTCAGGGAAAAAATTGAGGTTTAGAAATCTGTTCTTAAAAGGAAAATGAGACTTTTCAAAAAATTTTCATAATAAAAACCCTGAGAACCATCCCAAAGTAGCCAAGTGGGTAAATGTGAGGAAGTATGTTCCCCACACTTGCCCTGAAAGAACTGAGTTAGCCCAAGTGGCCGCAAGTTGGAAACAGGGAGTTTTAGGCTGGAGGCAGTTAATTGGAAAGAAGTCCAACTGAGAGGAACAGGTGGGGTTTCAACAAAAGACAGGGAATTGGAAGCATAGGAAGGGGAGGATAAAGAGATGAGTTGCCTAAAGTTACTCCTTGAGAGGAAGGGATGAGGATATTGGTAAACCCAGAGGAGCAGGGAGGGTTAGCAGGCATGAAAGCAGCTCAGGGAAAGAAAGCAAGGTACAGGGAATGGACCTTGGCTGTTGGGCTCAGCTGGAATAGGGAGCAATGTATGGACCTCAGTTCCCCTGCCAGCTACTCTGGGAGTAGCAATGTGAGGCAGTGAAACAGAAGACTGACAGAGAGCAGGAGCCTTGATATGCTCTCTCCCTTCCCCCTGACAGGGAACCACAGGGGCAACTTAGGTAGAGGGTTCTTGGAGCAAGAGAGGGGCTATAGAGAAGAAACTGATGGGCTGTACTGCTGCAGGGGGTATTAGATTGACTGAGCTAATCCCCAATCATCAGGAGGCAGCACTGTCCTACCAGTGAGTGGACTACCCTCTCGCATGATGGTATTCACCTAGTACTATATGTGGGAGACCCAGGATCAAGTTCCTGTTGTAATCATAGTGCATAAAGTTAGTCCCATTTTTCAAACTGAAGCACTTGATAATGTTTTTTGCTGTTTTGAACAGAATGTTAAACATTATTGACCTTGCACTATGTGTGGTTATTAAAGAAAGAAAGTTAATTCAGTATGGTCTGATGTATATACTTCACTTCCAGACTAATTACACTGCTCTACAGCCAAAATGCTTCTGAAATAAATGTAGTCAAACTTTACTAATTCTGGGTCACTGAGAACGAAAATGATGCTTAAAATTGTTGATTGGCTCTAGTTTTCAAGATATGCTATTGGGTCAGTATATACGACCCTTGACTTGGGAATGGTGGAGGATAAGTGAGTTATAAAGGGAAGGGATCTCAATTTAAATCAGAAATGACTAAAATACATCTTTGACTGGATCTATGAATAAATCTATGACTGGGTTTGGACAGTACTTGCTTTTTAGGCAAAACAATGAATGATGCAATCTGAAGCTGGTATTGCATCATACGTGATATGAATTGCATCATGTTATTCCTAGAAGTCACGGATGATGCAATCATAACGAAGCTTACATCACTCTGCTGAACAAATTGCCCTATATCAGCTCTAGAAATCATACAGTGCCGTGCTCTCTTATTTGTCAGTGTTTGATTTTGCAAAGGGACACATTTCTGTTCAGCCAAAGTGAGCAGAGATGCCTCGTACTTGTGTGAACAGTGCAGATAACTTCTGCTATGTTTGTGGTGAAGTGACTTTTGCATCACAAAAGCGCGGTATAACCACTATGGTTAAGAAAGCCTGTCACCTTTATTTTGGCTGCAAAATTGGAGATCAGGACAAGAGGTGGGCCCCACACATATGCTGCAACACTTGTGCAACAAATCTTCGCCAGTGGTTGAACAGGAAAAGGAAATCTATGCCTTTTGTAGTGCCAATGATTTGGAGAGAGCCAACAGATCATACCAGCAATTGTTACTTTCGCATGGTGCCTCCAGTTGGGAAAGGTGTGTCAAAGAAGAAAAAGTGGACTGTGTATTATCCAAACATTCCATCAGCTATACGCCCAGTACCCCACGGAGAAGGACTGCCGGTTCCTGATGCACCAGAATCATTCTCACTTGAGTCAGAAGAGGAAGAGGATGAAACTTCTGGTCCTGAACCATCAATGTCACAGGACCCACATTTTTTCCCATCCTCCTCCTCTAAACCACACCTCATAACACAAGGTGAACTGAATGACCTTGTCAGGGATTTGGAACTACCCAAGAGTAAGGCAGAGCTGTTGGGCTCCAGACTACAGCAGTGGAATCTCCTGGCAGGTGTTGTTAGGTTTTCCATGTTCCGTGCCCGTCAAAAGGATCTTGTCCCATTCTTCTTCATGGAAGGTGATCTTGTAGCCTGCAACAACATCGATGGTGTGATGGCAGCCCTCAACATCGTTCACGATCCAGATGAGTGGAGACTGTTCACTGATTCATCGAAGACGAGTCTTAAAGCTGTTTTGCTGCATAATGGCAATGTTTTGCCATCAATTCCAGTTGGTCATGCAGTCCATATGAAGGAAACCTATGACAACATGAAACAACTTTTGAGGTGCATAAACTATGACCAACATCAGTGGCAGCTTTGTGGCGATTTGAAGGTTGTTGCTCTCTTGCTTGGTCTACAGACTGGATACACAAAGTACAGCTGTTTTCTCTGCGAATGGGATAGTCGTGCAAGAGTTTCCCACTACATCAAGATAGATTGGCCACTCCGACAGTCATTGGAGCCTGGGAGGAAAAGTGTTCAGCATCCACCACTTGTTGAATCAAGGAAGATTTTGTTACCACCTTTACACATCAAGCTGGGTCTGATGAAGAACTTTGTCAAGGCCATGGACAAAACACAAGCAGCTTTCAAGTACCTCCATGGAAAATTTCCAAGGTTAAGTGAAGCTAAGATAAAGGAAGGTGTCTTTGTTGGTCCTCAGATTCGTGAACTTCTTCGAGATGATGCATTTGACCATGCACTGCGTGGCAAGGAAAAGATGGCATGGAAAGCCTTCCAGTTAGCGGCAATAAATTTTCTCTGAAACAACAAGGCAGACAACTACAGGTTGTTGGTGGAAAACCTCCTCAAGGCATGCAAAAGCCTTGGTTGCAACATGTCACTAAAGATACATTTTTTGCACTCTCATCTAGATTTTTTTCCACCGAACTGCGGAGCAGTGAGCGGCGAGCATGGCGAGCGATTTCACCAGGACATTGCAACAACGGAGAAACGCTATCAGGGCAAATGGAGCCCATCAATGCTTGCAGACTATTGCTGGACAGTGGCAAGAGATGCTCCATTTAATGAATACAAGAGACAAGCCAAGAAGCTCCGAGTAGACACTGAATAGGACTAAACTATGTACATAATAGTTTTTTGCCTTTTGTTTCATAATAAATTTTATTTATATAACCCTTTTGCTGATTTTTAAAGTGTTACATAAACAGGACAGGTGAAATATTATCATGTAAAGCAACCATAAACACATGAAAAGACCTAGGTTTACAATTTATGATTAAAACTCTACTATCTACACAATATACATAGACGTAAAATGTAAAAACTTAAATATCTTGGAAACAGTAGCCAATCAGTTGTTTGAATTGTCATATTTGAATTCAGCACATCAAAATACATAATAAATAGCACATTTTATCTCTGAAGCAGACGACTTCTAAAAAATTGTAGACCAGTGTTATATGTCTAGCTATCTTCGATTTATTCTCTTATGACTTGCAATACAGGGTTAAACAGAATAGTTGCTTCATGCTGTTCTTAACTGCTCTAATTTACAGCTGACATGTGGAAACATTTTCAGAATTTTTCCTTTGTGACCACTATTACTTACTGAAGTGAAGATCTTTTTAGCCCACTCTGTCTTATTTTGTGGTTCGTGTACCCTTGAGGTGCATATTAGATGAGGATGCATGTAGTCAGTGTGGAGTTGTTATAGGCAAAGAGAGAAGATTTATATAGTTTGGATATACAAGTCACTTTTAGTGTATAAATTTCTTGTTATTTGAGTGTAAAGTTGCATAAAGGGTGTATTAAAATATAGTGAATTGGGCCCAGTGGTGTTATGTTCCTCTGCCGTGCCTAATGGTACAAGATGGTTTATTTTGGTTGGCTTTTATCACAGAAGCCATGTATTTAGGGGGCATATGGGTATCTGGGAGGAAGGGAAAATCCCTTTTCCTTGAATTTGAACATTCAGAGGATTAAAATGACAAGGACAGAACGAATGAAATAACACAGATTCAGAAGTATGTTTAATGCAGAGAATATAATTTGTGCTGATGAAATTATTGACAAAGCATATCGGTCTACTTTAAAAAGCCTTTGATAGCTCTCTCTTGTGAGACCTGTAGTAACTGTACAAGTTTAAAAACTGATTATGGCTTTTAGGATCACCTAAGGAGAACACATTTTGTAGAAGGCTAGGTTGGGTGGGGGGGGGGGGGGAGGGGCTTCCATTAATGCTCCCACAGTGTGTAAGAGACTGTATTATTACATATGTCACTTATTTACAATGAACCAATAAGGAAAGACTCATAGACTCATAAACAAAATAAGATGAGAGAGTGGAAGATCTTCAAGGGCCAGCTCAGTTTCTAAACGACAAATTGCAGGGAAAAGTACTTATACTTGGAATTGAGAGCCCAAGTAAGTGACAGGCACCCTGAATAACTGCTGGTGCAAATTGGAAGGAAAGTGTCTATCTTAAATAACTTTATATTTTGCTCACTCATATTATGTCTGTACAGCACTTGACACCTAGCATGATAAGGTTCTGATCCTGGTTGAGGTCTCTGGACACTACTATAATAAATACATTTAAATAATGTGTAATGGTGAAGGTCATACAAAAAAATGGACCATATGGGCATTCTCCTTCAGGAGGCTGAAGGACACTATTGAACAGTAGTAGCAGTAATAAAAATATAGACATTTTAAACAGCATTGTACCTGGAGATCTCAAAGTCATTTATGAACATAATATGAACATAGTAAAGGCAGATGGGACTTCTCAGATCAGCATGAAAATGCATGTTAATAAATTTTTTATGCTTATTGAGAATTGCTATAACTAGTGGATCAACCAAACCACACTACATTTTCTAGAAATGAGTTCAGCAGAAGTGTGCAAAGCCTGCTGATGTCAGTGTATACAGGCTAACCAGTAGTTTTGGTCCGTGTGCTGCTGAGCCTCCAGTACTAAATGTGCTTTATGATCAAAATTTTTTCCTTGTACTTTTCTCTGTTTTCATCTGTAACCCACTGAAATGTAAATGAAATTGAATCTGTTCATTGCCATTCTTAATATCCTACTCATTGACCTATGATCAGGTAACTCCAATGACACCTTTAATAATAATAATTAATTAATGTAACTACAGGTTGAATCTCTCTAGTTTGGCATCTGCAGGACCTGACTGGTGCCGAACCAGAGAGTTTGCCAAACCTAGAAGGGTAAGCCAGTATTTCTAGCAGCATTACCAACACTTGCACTGCACACTGGGCTCTTAGAAGACGTTTAGGGGTAAATAACACAGAACACTGAGAGTCAGGACTGGTGGCTATAAACAACTGTAAATAACCATTGGAAATTTGGCCACACCCATGATATGTGGACATTTGGCTAACTAAATTAAGCTGGACTGTGGATGTTGCAGGGCCAGAGAGTGCCTGACTAAAGAGGTTCAACCTGTAGAAAGGTGGAACAATGCAAATGTAAAGACTCCTTGTATTAGGTTGCAAGAACCTATGTTGTACATGGAGCACAGCTCTGGAAGAGGCTTCTTTGCATCCTGCAGCAGAGCATAAATTTGGGAGCTGTGTGGGACAGTACAGGGCTAGGTAATCTACCACTAAATTGTATCTACCTGCTACTACTCATCACTGAATTAAGCAAATGCAGCATAACCTAGAAGGGAGTATATCTTTGCTTAACTCAGAAGCAGCTCTCCAAAGCACGGTTGAGTGGATCAGGCTCAGGGGGCAGTGAATAAGAAAATGGTTTACTTGTAGATATTGTTTGTTAAGCACCAACCATGTACTTTGTTATATGAAAGACATAGGAGATCATGATCGCTGACCTTACAGCTTATAGTCTGAACAGGCAAAACAATCCAGACATAAAAGGTTGTGTCAGGGGAAGACAAGATGGAAGATTAAAAGGATCAAAGGAATTTGACTACCTCTAATAGTAAAATATATGAGGTGCAGTGCTAAACATGAATGAAACTGCATATACACAAACCTGGCCAACCCAATAAGGAAGTGATCTAACTTTTGGAGAAAATGATAATAGTGGTGAACTGCTTTGGTCAAAGCAGAGTGACATCTTTGTAGCTCTGGTCTGGTATCTGGTTTATCCCATCTGATGCTTTAGATGTGTTCTTAAGCCATTTGTGAGCCATGATGATTAAGGGAAAGGGAATGAACTGAAACCAGTTTGCTTAGTTGTTGCCTAGAAACTGGGTAGCCAGAGGAAAATTACTGGCATCACTGAGGGCACGTCTAGACTACATCCCTCTGTCGAAAGAGGGATGTAAATGAGCCCGATCGAAAGTACAAATGAAGCATGGATTTAAATAGTCTGTGCTTCATTTGCATATCGCTGTTTCGAAAAAGGGTATTTTGAAAGTGAAACCGCAGTCTTGATGTGGTTCTTTTGAAAAAAAAAAAAACCCTTTTTCGAAAGAACCCGTACTCCTGAAAAAATGAGGAGTATGGGTTCTTTCGAAAAAGGTGGGTTTTTTTTCAAAAGAACCACATCTAGACTGTGGTTTCACTTTTGACATACCCTTTTTTGAAACAGCAATCAGACACGAATATGCAAATGAAGCACAGAATATTTAAATCTGAGCTTCATTTGCACTTTCAGTCGGGCTCATTTATATCCCTCTTTCGACAGAGGGATGTAGTCTAGACATAGCCTGAAGGATTAGCACTGCTAATCCCAGAAGCTACCACCATGTTGGGAGGGAACATCCTAGGAAAGTTGCCCAATTACTGGAGTCCTGCACTTGGGACGGAAGAATTCCCAATACTGCTACAGGCTGGGACAGACTGACTAAACAGCAGTCTGGCAGAAAAAGATGTAGGGATTATAGTGGATGGGAAGCTGGATATGAGTCAAGAGTGTGCCCTTGTAGCAGAGGGGCACTTTGCCAAAGGGATTTCCTTTCCTTACTTCAGGCTAGGGCACACTTTGTTATTTATATCTTTCTGAGGGGTTTGCTGAATGCTGGCTGCCAGCACTAGGATATCTGCGGGAGTAATGTTCAGCCAGGTTGGAAGATAAGTCTTGTTCCTGCCTTTGTACCCTTTAGTAAAAGTTGTTGGATAGGAAATTCTCTGGTGGATGCTTATTTATAATATGCAGAATAAAACTACGGTAACAGCATTGGCTCTGGCACAAGTGTGTTGAGGGGTGCAGGTGTCAGGAAAGCAGAGGCAGGGAGGGCAGGGGTAGGAGGAGAACCAAAGGGAAGGTGGGGGTGAGGAGAGGAAGGAGCTTGTGCTGACGGGAGCGGAAGGGGCCAGGGCGGGAGAAGAAAGGGGAAGACACCAAAGGGCAGGGAGGAGGCGAGACAAATGCCAGGGGCCAAAGAGGAGACAATGAGGGTAAAGGGCAGGAGGAGTGAGGGGGAGGGGAGGGGATGGGTAGGTGTCAGTGGGGAGTGGGAGAAGGGAGGGGTCAGGGTGATGTGAGCTGAGGGGAGGGGCAATGAGGGCAAGAGGAAGGAAGAGGAAAGGGGAGGAGTGGGTGCTGGGAGAAGAGGGGTTAAAAGGAGGGGTGGGCATGAGGAAGGTGGGGGTTGGAGCAAGTCATGTGTAAGGGTGCAGAGGGATGTGAGGAGAACTGGGGCAGAGAGGGTGGTGAGGGGGGTGAGCACCAGAGAGGTAGAGGGCAAGGGGGCAGGTGTTGAGAAGGCAGGGGCAGTGAGGAAAGGGGGAGGCACCAGGAGAGTGCAGGGGGTAAGGGAAAATGCAGGTGCCAGGGTGATTTTCAGAGTGAAGCAGAAGGGCAGACAGTGGTAGGGGCGGGGACGGGAAGGATGGGCACCAGAGGGCAGAGGAGAGTGGCAGGGCAGGTGGGTAGAGGGAAGTGTTAGGAGATGGAATGGGGGGGGGGGCAGCTACAGATGATCAGTGGAGCTAGAGGAGGGGATGGACACAAGGGGGAAGAGAAGGGTGGGGCAGGAGTCAGAGAGGATGGGGAGGGAAGGAATGTCCCAGGAAGGCTGAAGGGAGTGAGAAGGGCAGGAGCAAGGACAGCAGAGGAGGGGGGAGAGGTGGGAGGCAGCAGGCATCAGGAGAGCAGATGAGGGGAAAGGAGACATGGTAGCACAGGGGAAAAGGGAGAGGTTTATAAGATATTTGTTAATAACTTGGGTGACACAGTGGCACCCATCTGAATAAGCTCACATGACCTCAATATTGGTGCACAAGACAAAACTCACTCCGCTCATGGTTGGAAAATCTTATAAGGAACACTGATGGGGAGGGAAAGAGAAGGGGAAAAATGGAGAAAATAATGTTGCCAATTACAGTGTCCATGCTAAATGAGTCTAATAGAGTGGGCTGTAAGTATTCTAAGTACCCGGTGCTTAGCATTTTATGTCATTAGGATGTGGAAAGTAGTGGTCTATGCAGGTCAGATCTTTGTTTAAACCTCTATTCAAGGTGTCAAACTTGCAAATCAAATCCAATTCTGTAGTTTCTCTCTCCTGGGGACTTTTGACTACTTGTTGTGTTTAAAATTACAGACTCACAGGACTACTCCTCTGAGACTTTATTATAATACAATGTTTCATTACACAAATCCAGTTGGAAGTCTTTTTTTCTGTAAAGAAATCTGCTTACTAGAATGTATGTTGCTAGCTGATTGAACAATTATATATTATGTTCAAGTATTTGATCCATCGCAACATAACTAATTTTATAAAAAGTGTGACAAGTGGCTTAATAAACCTGCGGTCCACAGTAGTTAGAAACAAACATGGAAGCAGAATTTACAATCTTTTTTATGATCCCTCTCTGGTTTCTTTAGCAAATGATATATGCGTATGTGAAAAGAAGATTATCTGAGGAATTTCATCATATAAATTCATGCAAATTGGAACTCTTAAATCATTTTTCATCATTTTATACTTTTCAGTCATACTTTATTTGTGTGGAAGTCCTTTAGGATCTGTAAAGAAAGCTGTCCAATTGAGTAACTTACAATTGTAGTTGACATTTTTCAGAACCTCCCCCCCCCCCATTTCAAATTAAAACTCTTAAAGCATGCCATTTACAACTTAAAGAAAACATGTCTGAATATACAAATATTTTTACCAGAAATATTTTGGATACTATTAACCTTACTTATTGAGATAATCCTTCAGTGTTGGAAGTATGCTGCATAACTTCATATAAACTATGTAATCCATTACATCCACTTGACTTATGAAGTAGAAAGATGTTATATTGTCAAGAATAAACAAGCTATATTTTTTCAGCATGCCACTAAATCCTGAGAAATATTATCACACTAATCGCACCATTCCCCGGTAGGCAAAACCATGACATCTTTACTCTCCTCTTATAGAAATGAAATCCCCATTTAAAAATTAAATAAAAACAGTATGCATCTCACAATTTGATCACAATTTATTATTTGTTAGTGCTAACAGTGCATCTACCACAAATAACAGATACAGTCCCTTGTATACAGAATTTACAGTTGAAGGTCCCAATTATTTTGCAAATACGTACACATATTTTTACACTGGAATTTTTAATTGTTTACACATAATAATGAATTATTTCAGGATGAGGGCCTAAGTTCCAAGCAAGGGTCAGACAAGGGATGGCAAAATTAAGGAAGTGTTGCAATCAATTATATTGATACAATAGGCAGGGACAACACCTGCTGTATAAACTTTTTCTTTCAGTTTGTTAATTGCAAGTCCCACAATTCTCCTGATACCTTTTTCATCGCCATTCATATACATTTGGCTTCCTCTTTTCAGTTCTCGAGATCTCTCTCCAATGGCACTTCCCAAATACCCAAATTCTTTCCTTCCTTTGTTTCAGCTTTTCTCCTAACACTTCAACCAATAGCTCTTCTTCCATCTTTCCTAGTAGCATAGCTTCAGTTGTCTTTGTTTACCTTCAAACACAGATGCCATATTAGCAAATTCCTTTTTGTGTCAACCAAATGAGCTAGATTGTCAGCACAGAATATTCTGTGTTTTCACAGATTTGAGTCTTCAAATTAATTCCAGAACTAGGTTGAGGAGAAGTTGATTTAGAACAGTCCATTATCTCAATCCCACTGTAACCTCAAAACTCCATGCATTCATGAATTGTTAGCTCCTGATTCTAAATACAGCTCTATCATCTCGCTTTCTGAAGGACCCCTCCCATCCATCTCAGTACTTCAAACACCATCACCTGCTTAACCAAGTCATATATTTTCTCAGTCAATGCTACTTAGTAGTTATGCCCCCACTTATTATTTTTAAAACTTCTCTCATTGCAAATATTGCATTAATAGTATTCCTGCCCTTCCTAAAACTGTGTTACTCTTCTTTGATATTTTCCTTCCCCTTGCACCTCCACCTGGCCTCCAAAATTCTTTCAAAGACTTAAAAAATCGTACTTAACAGGATGATGATATCCTGTTAGGTGTTTAGATTATTTTCATCAGTCTTACCATTCCCAAGAAGCACCATTCAAAGAATCCCAATTAATGTTGTTCTCTAGTCATCTGGTATCTTTGCTTGATTCTTGCAAACATACTGTAATGTACAAAGCTACCACCAGTATGTGCAATTGCATTTTTCATCTCAACAGTTATCTCACCTTCCTCAATTGATGTATCATTTTATCTTAGTTGTGCTTTTACCATCTCTGCAGAGGCCTCCTCATAATTGCTGACTATGTTTGCATTCACAGATCTCTCTTCTAATTTAAGAACCTTTGAAAATAATGTTTCCACATCTCTATCATCTCTTTATGATTACTCATCACACAGTTCCCATCCTTCATACACAAAGATTTGTTCCTTTTTTTTTCATTATTCCTGTCTTGGCAACTCAAAACCAAGTGCCTGCCATCATCATCCTCCAGCTTTCTGTAGAATTCGTCTTCAGCCTCCATTCTTACCTTAGTAACTGGCTTTTTAGCCACCTTTTTGTTTGTTAGTATGCAATTTTTTATCATTTCATTTTCTCAACCTGCTTCCCCAAACTCTTTGAATGATTCATTCTTCCTGTGCCTCAGACTTTCATCACCAAATCATTTTTCTCAAAGCACCCATCTTACCATCTGTATTGCCACATGTTACCTTCATTGCCTTAATGAAACACTGAGTTCATTTTGTTGGTAAAGGCCTCTCTTACCTCTTGGAAGAATATTCCCTCCCCTCACACTGCGTAATCACCAATGCCAATTTCTTCCTCAATTTCATCTCTTTTCCTGTTTTCTCAGGTTGCAATTGGATTTGTATGTTGTTCTGAAACATTCATTTAGTATACCCTTGTTCTTCATCATTTTCATATGTTCTCTCCTTCTCAGTGCTATCCACCTGGGCTTACTCCCCCTTCCCCCGTAATATGTCACCATGTAGGATATTTTCAAACTATGTATTCATTGAGAACCCATTAAAGCATCATTTAACCCACTTAACACACTTATCTCCTTCTGTATTTCTTTTTACAAAATCTACATTTACTCACAACTTCTTCTTCTGGAGTCCTTTTACTATCATTGCAGTACATATGACTGCTGACTACTAACAAGTTGTTACCCTCAACCATAACCATAACCATAACCCTCAACTCTATGAGATCATTGTTAAATCTCTCCTGTTCTTTTGTAGGTCTTTCATTGTTGACAAGAATATGTTGACATCACACATATGGCCCTGTCACCAATCATACTGCTATCAGTCAGTCTCTTCTCTTCCTTGTACCTTCAGGACCCCCTTAACCCCTCTGGGCTCAGTTTATGTTAGTGAAATATTTTTTTCTAACTTCTGGAAATTATCACTTACTGTGAACAAAACAAATTTTCATACCTTACCAGGATGTACACTGGGACCATGGTTCACCAGCTGGAATGGAAGAATGATGGGACATGGCTCACAATTCTATCTCTTCTGATTTGCACCTGCAGCTGGTTCCTGGTTCAGAGGTTGTGTCCTTCTTTACTGCAGCAGGTGACTACAAGTGCTATGTGGAGACTAGATAATTACACTCTCAAACAAGCCTGGCAGCTGTCATGATGAATTGCCTCTCTTCTCTGGGCCACTCTACTCTACAGACACTATAGCTCTAGGCTCCTGGAAGTGGATAGTCTCTGTGGGCTTGTCTGCCTTGGGAATTGAAACAGAGTTTCAATATGTATTAATTAACAGTTCTGCAAATTCTAGTAGAAACATGATACATGTTACATATTCATTGTAACAAGTAAAGATATGAATATTAGCACATGCATCCAAAGGATCCTTACGGCAAAAAAAAAAAAAAGTTTCATCACCACAGACACTGCCAGTGACTTGTAATATCCAGAAGGTTAAGACAGTAGGTTGTGTCTGTGTCCATTCTCATTTCTCAGTGTGCATGCACCACTGCTTATGAGTCATTATGAATGTTGTTGATAATCACCTTGTATTTTCTCTGGCTGATAAGTTGCAATTTTTGTTCGCTGAATTTTAACAAAGATATTCCAGGAAAACTAAACACACAAAAAGAGAGAGACACACACACATAAAGAACTGGAAGAGAAGGAGGAATAAGAATCAGCACTATGCAGTTCATACAGGGTAATGTACTCAGGGAGAGAGTGAGCCACAGTGCTAGTCATTAAAAGATTTACAGTTTCTGTCTTTGTGAGTATGTAAGACCACTGCTGATACTCTACTGAGCCCAGACACTGCTGCTTTGTATGGTTCACAAAGGGGCAGGGGAAGAAATTTCCTTGTACTATCCTAATGCTATCTGTCTCCATGAGAGCCAGGGACAATCCAGGCTTTAGTGTCTTAATCACTGAAATCTTGACAAATCTTTGCAAGTTAGCAAGTAGTATTATCTGGCTAACAAAAGACAATTAAGTATTAATAATGATACTGTTTTCTAAGCATGTTTTTTTTATCTCATTGCCATATACCAGACAATCCTTTATTGCCCCTTTGCAAAGATTCTCCCTTTGCACTGAATCTGTGTGATGTGACTTATATTAAATATGTCACTTGTTTTCATGCTTGGGCTCAGTAAAATTATTTTACATTTTCAAATGAGACAAAACAAAAGACAAAAGAAACCCCACTCGTGTAACCAAAATAATCTATCCTACTCCAGATACTGTGCGTTAAATTTAGATTAATCCTTCCTACAAAGACACTTATCATAGAATATACAAATGACATATTTGTGGGCAGTGGTTTGGATGATTTTTGATCAACCATTGCCTTGGTTTAACAGATTTCCCAACCCTCTATTCATTGTGAACATTATATGCCATCTTCAGCGCTTCATAATTTTCAAAAGCATAGCAAACACCTTATCTTGGTAACTAACACATCTCAATAATATCTTCAGTTTGATGTACTGAAAAGCGATAGACAAATGCTCTGTGGCTAAATAAGGATACGGTAATTTGGTTTCTGTGTTTATACAGATCATAGTATGTTCAGAGTTTCTGGGACTGTTGACTCTCATAAAATAAAGATTGTTCCATTTATTTTGCTGCATTAAGAAAATCTAGTACCTGTACCATGCAAGTTCATTCCACCAGGCAAAAGACATATTTTGTTTCACAGCAATGGGCAACATCTGATTAATATATGTGAATCCCCCAGTTTTAAAAATGCCTATTTGCCAACAGATCCTGTACAGCATGGAAAGGAACTTCAATTTCAATTGCTTTTGAATGTTTGGCCTCTCTGTTGAGACTGCCAATATATAACATAATGGTACTAAAATGATAGTGTTTGATAGGGACATTTGTCCACCAGGAATGTCATTAAACTACCCAATTCATGTCACAGGCCGTAGGCCACTGAAAAGACCCTCAGTGATAACTTTTATGAGTCATGAATTGGGTTATTTTTGTGTGATTGTTTTTAGTCCTATATAGCCTGTTCCTCACATCACCTACAATTCCCATAAGTGTGAGGATCTGCTGGTAGTTACAGTGGCATCGCAGTTGATATACTCAGACTGCTACTTATCCCAAACAATCATTTTCCCTGTTACCTTGTGCTGACTCTGTGTGTTTATTTTTTCTCCACCTGTTCTCTTCCATCATATACTAAAAGGTTGAAATTTTCAATGGAGCCAAAAGAAATTTGTTGGCTGAACTTGCCAGCTATAAATTCCTGGAGTCAGGGACTGTCTTTAACACACATGTGCACAGTACCTCCTACAATGGGACCTTTTACCTGACTGGGACCTATACATGTATAATTTTTTTAAATGAGCACTCATTAATGAAGTATAGTGCAAAATATAATTCCACTGAGATGTTGGCATGCTTCAGTTTTATTTTAAGCTCTTAAATGTGAAGGGTAGTTTCAAGACATTTACATTCACTAAGCTTGGTGAGAATGAGCATTATTGAATTCAAATCTGAATGTCTTTCTTCTCTTCCTGTTAAAGAACCTCTGAATTTTCCCTTCCTCTTCTGGCCATTCTTTGCTATTTGCCCTTGATACTGAACTAATATTTTTAGTTTTATCTGTTTTAGCACTAGTGTTGCGCTCACATTAAAATAGTGAGGTTTCTCAGATAGTATCATTATATTCAGTATTGCAATATTTCAGTATGACTATGACATTAGACAAAATATTCTGTTCTAATATCTATCATTATAAACTGAAGAAAATGTATTGTAAAAGACCTAAAAATAATTTGCTAAATTTAAGAAGTTTGTCTGATCAAGATTTATAAAAAGGGAACTCAAGTAAAAATTCAAAGGTGAAAAGAAATATCACAATACTTATGAGTTAGTATTTTCTATTGCTATCTTCTCAAAAATAAGCAGTAGTAGTCTTGTTCCTAGATTTCTTTTATAATCTTAGCAGTTCTGCAATATATATTCTTCCTAAATACATTCCTTCGGATATTAATTCCCTGAAGTGTCATGTTATATCAGAATACTATGTTAGGTATGCCATGTTAGAGAGCACTCAAAAAATAAAAATATACATAATTTGAGCGTACATTTTGATAACTCACTGTGCAACAAATGTGTTATCTTTCCAACAATTATTTCCCATGTTAAATGGTAAATCTCTCTGTTCTCTAAAAAATAATAGCATAATGGACACAGGGAATTAAAGAACATTCAAGTGGAGTACAAGCTAGTTTAGTAATCTCTGCTCCTTATAAGTTTATTTTTATATAACTATTTCTCCACAGAAAATCAAAACCCAAGGACTATAGCATCTCTAGATGAGATGGAATGACCAAGTTCCTGACTACAAAAAGTAAAGGTCCTTTCTAAAAGAGTAGAACTATTAGTGTCCTGACCAAATTACAGTTTGAGTAGTTGCATTCTATCAAAACTATTCCAGTGTAATAAGATCAAGTACTCTTCATTTCCTGTCCTAAAGATTATCTTATAATAACTGTGTTATAAACATTGTAGTGTAATAATATTTTATACTGAAAAGCAGTTGCACCATTTTAGTCCTGACCATAGAAGTGAGTGAAATAATTGAAAGTTACAAAAACTCTAATTCTTGCCAGTATAAAATAATGGGGTTGACAGAGGACAGAATATGGTCCTCTATCTAAACTCTGTCAGCACCTTGGGATCCATGGGTGGGGGAATGTGATTATATATTAGTTATTATATTATACAGAAGGCCTAATTCTCCTTCCAGTCTTAAAAATGCCAAGTGTATATGAAAATTGCAATGTTATGTTGCAATATTCTAAATGTATGATCCACTACTTGGGCTAATGGAGATGCTTGTCACTGTATGTTAACTAGAGATGCCCTGGTTACTCCCTACAGATTCAGGTACATTATCTCCAAACATAAGAATGTTCTCTGGCTTGTTAGCTTTTGACACACATTCTTTTACTAAGATGAAGCGATGTATTCTGTTTTCCATTGTTAAGGTTAAAAGTGTTGCTTTTCGTTAACAGGATCTCTTCAGGAAATGGTGTTATAGAACACAAAAATGTGTTTCTGAGATTTTAACATCTAATTGTGTCACAGGACACTTTTACTGAATATATGCCCTTAAGTGGATAAGAATGGACTGTATTATATCTGAATATCTTCAGTTCCATCTGAAAGGAGGAATACTCTGCCTGATACATGAAATAATTTATTTAAATATTGTATATAGACAGAGAGTGTGACTTATTCCATACTACATTTTCTAATTTTATGACCCTAGCTGGCCAGGTTCAGGAGCTAGACTGGCGGTGGGGAGCACAGCCCCAGCTGGGAGTAGCAGCAGGAAGCACAGTCCCCCTCGGGAGCACACCTCTGCCCGGGACAAAGGCAGTAGGGCTGGTGCCTGAGAGCACACTGGCCAGCAGGGGCTGGGAGCACAGCGGGAAGCATGGCCCTGCTTGGGCTGAAAGCAGAAGGGCCAGCGTGCAAGAGCGCAGTCCCACCTGGACCAGAGGCAGCAGGGCCAGCATCTGGGAGTGCAGCTCCACCCAGCCAGAAAAGCAAGAAGTGGAGCTCCAGCCCAGCCAGAGGCTGGGAGAGCAACCACACTGACAGCCCAGGCAAGGGTGCGGGCAGCAGAGCCTGCAGTGTGGAGAAGGGCCAGAGGGGAGAGGAGCCTGGACCTCTCCTGGTCTGGCAAACTCTGTGGTTCGGGACCACTCAGCTTGTGAGGGTGCCAGACCAGGGAGGCTCCACCTGTAGTAAGTATACAGGTAAATAACCATTCTCAGTATATTTTGGTTATGATTTTTTGAGAGCATCTATAATCTCAAATTCATTCTCCCTTCCCTTATTTATCTCTTTTTTGGCATTTATTTTCCCACATATATACAAGGTAAAATGAAAGCTGGGTTGAGATGCAGATTCCACTTTTTTCAGATATTTCATTTTGGATTGATACTTTTCATGCTTAATTTTAGCCTTAAGTTGTAACAAATTTTGTTCAGACATATTGAATTTATCCTATGCACATGTACAAGAAAAAAGCACTTTACTTATTTGTTCTAACTGGAAGTTTATGTTCACATAACTCAGACATAGCTGAAGGTAGAAAAATGGAATGACTTGTTTTCTAGTCCTCATAAATTTCCTTATACAGCTATGTAAGTGCTCACCAATACTCATATGAGAAGTCTGGTTGATTTCTATGATTTCACATGTATACTTCTGAAAAGCTGCATAAGCATTTGCAAGATTGGGGACATAAAAAGAAAAACAATCCAAGTTTGAAATAAGTCAATTAATTATGTGAACATTTAGAACAAGATATTTGTGCACATGTGTTTAAGGCCATAGCTTTTCAAAAGTTTAAGGCCATTTGAATTAAAAGCAGAAAGTATGGCCAAAGATGGTTAAGCAGTACTGTCACCATATAGTCTGATACAGCACTACAGCTTTATAGAAGCACTTAAGGCACCGTAAAGTGGCTTAGCAGCCCTTTTTCTTCATGTTTTCCTCATAAAAAATAAGAGAAATTATATTTTTAAGAATGCTAATGCAACATTAAGAATGAAAACCAAGGATACAAAGTCAAAAAATTGTGAATGTCTGACTTGCATTGTTGCTCTATGTTGGCTTCTGCTAATGTATACCAGAGGGCTGGGACCTCAACAATGGAATGTTCTCAGGCAAGAAGAATGCCGTGTTGCAACTTGCAAGACATCTATAGATTCCCTTTTGCTTAGGGAGACTTCAGGGGAGCAAGGATGGACAGTGCTTATTGGGGACAGAGGTTAGCCAGAACAGTTGGGAATCCATATATTCAGCATTGCTCTACCAAACTGACAACAAAGTTTTCTAAGGCTTATAAACTAAAGCCAAGCCTACGCTACGTGAGAAAGTTGAGTTAAGATACACAACTCCATCTACGTGAACAGTGTAGCTGGAGTCAACGTAACTTAAGTCAAATTTCTGTGGCATCCCCTCAGTGGGAGGTAGATAGGAGAAATGCTCCCATCAATTTCCCTTACTCCTTGTGTCCCTGTGGAGGACTAGGGTCAATGGGGAACCATCAGCAGTAGATTTAGTGGGCCCTTACTAGATCTGCTAAATCGAACCCCAGAACATCAATCTCCAGAGTGTTGATCTCAAGGTAAATGTAGACCTTGCCTAAAGCTGCCACACTAGGGCAAATCCATCTTCTGCTTCAGGGGGAAATTTATGCCTCCCTGTGCCAGCTGGAGTTGGTCTTATTGAAGGTCTCTACAGAAGCGTCATGCTACATAGTAGAATATGCTGTATTTTCTATGTGTGCTTTCTGTGTTGAACCTTTATACAGCCTTGGCAGATTTAATTTTTTTTTATAGTTTAGGTTGATATCTGTTTATTTTAAGCATTTTTCTATTTTTATTAATTGTTTCACAGTTGTGCAAAATTATGGGTTTTAAATATTTTGCATATAGCATCTACTTAAATATTTACAGTTGTGGGAAATTATGGAAAGAATAATATGAAGGGAGGGTTCAGAGAATAATTTATAAAAGACAGATTTCAAAAGTCGAAATTTTATAACTGTTATAGCACAAATTATCAACATCGGATATCAAAATATGCAAGTTATATATTGTTAAATGAAATGCCAATAAATTTTCAAACAGTATTTTTCTTTCTTTGCTTAAACATACATTTCAATGATCAATTATTTATTTAAATTCATTTATTTAAAATATTTTTACCCACTTCTCTATTTAAAATATTCAAGGCATCTTACAAAGTTTTAAAAAACAATATATAAAAATGTAGAATAAAAGACCCAAAGAGGTGGGCATAAAACCTACTAATACACACCGAGAGGGGTGACATATACACATACACCAATAAAAGCACAGGTAAAAAGGGTAGCTTTAGCCTGGTACCGAAAGAATGCCAGTGTTGTGTGCCAGGCAAATGTCCCAGGGGAAGGAATTCCATAGTCTGAGAGCAAAAGCTGAGAAGGTCCTGCTCTGTGTAGATGTCAGACGTATCTCCATAAGTGGAGGAACATGGAGCAAAGCCTCCTCAGCTGATATTAATCTGCGGACAGGATCATACGGGAGGAAGTGGTCCTTCAAGTACCCCAGTTCCAACCGATTTATAAGTCATAACCAGAAACTTGAATTGTGCCCAGAAACATATCAGAAGCCAGTGCAGCTGCCGGAGCACTGGCATAATGTGCTCTGTATAACGAGTATTAGCTAGAACTTGAACAGCCACATTCCGGACCAGTTGAAGTTTCCGAAAACTCTTCAAAGACAGCCCTACGAAAAGTGCATTGCAGTAGTCGAATCGGGCTGTGACAAGAGCATGAATCACCATAGCCAGGTCTTTTTATTCAGGAAGGGTCGCAGCTGGCAGATCAGCTGAAGCTGCCCAAAAACACTCCTGGCCACTGAGGAAATCTGATTCTCAAATGCTAGAAAAGGGTCCAGGAGAACTCCCAAGCTGCGCACATGTTACTTCAGGGGGAGTGTGACCCTGTCCAGAACAGGTAACACACCACACTCCCAGTCAGATGGTTTCCTGTTCCACAGGACCTCAGTCTTATCTGGATTCAGCTTCAGCTTATTTGACCTCATCTAGTCCATCACGACCTCCAGACACTGATTCAGATTAGTTGCCACCAGACCTGGATCCAATGTCACAGAGAAATAGAGTTGGGTGTCATTTGCATGTTGATGGCACTGTCCTCCAAATCTCGTTATGGTCTCTCCCAGTGGTTTCATGTAGTTAGAACCTTGCGGGACCCCGTTGGACAATTGCCATAGAGTTGAGCAGTAGTCCCCTTCTGAAAGCATCCCAACAGGTAGGACCAGAACCACCACAAAATAGTGCCTCTAATACCCAACTCTACCAGGCGCTCCAGAAGGATATCATGGTCGGTGGTATCAAAAGCTGCCGAGAGGTCCAAGAAAATCAACAGGGATGCAATCCCCCATCTATCTCTTGGCATAGGTCATCTACCAGGGCAACCAAGGCGGTTTCTGTTCCAAAACCAGGCTGGAAGCCAGACTGAAATGGATCCAGTTAATCCGTTTCTTCCAAGAAAGCCTGGGGATGTAATGCCACTGCCCACTCATGTACCTTGCCCAGGAAGGGAATATTAGTGACTGGACAACAGTTATTCAAGTCACGTAACTCCAGAGAAGGCTTCTTAAGGAACGGTTTTACCACCACTTCTTTCAAGGCAGCAGGAATTGTCCCGGATCTAAAAGAAGCATTAACAATCCCCTGGACCCAACCAGCCAATCCTTCTTGGCTTGATTTAATAAGCCATAAGGGGCAGGTATCAAGTAAGCATGTGATCGGTTGCGCTCCTCTGAGCACCTTGTCTGCATCCTCAGTTGGTTGCAGAAGCTGAAAGCAATCCAAAGAAAAACAACTAGGCAGTGTGCTTGACATATTCTGTACCCTGCTTACATGACGGTCAGACTCCAAGTTGGACTGGATGCAAGCGATCTTATCTGTAAAATGCTTCGTAAACAAGTGTAGTCGGCAAGAGTAAGTCTCAGGTCCAACACTGGGCTCTCAAAGTACAAAAGGACGCCACACAGGTATCTGTCAAACACAAGTAGTTTATTTCCTGACAGCTAACAGCTGTGCCCCATAACTGGAAGAACAATATAACAAAGAAACGGCATATCTTACTTCCCTTTCCTGCTAGCCGGGGACCCCGAGTCGGCTGCGAACGCAGTGGGAGGTTGTCTCAGCTTCCGAGGCGCCGGTACCCAAAGCCCATCAGTGAGATCCAATTTGCTAGGCTTTGAGGCAGCCTTAAATACAGTTTTCCTGCCTTGTTTTGCAGTCTAGAAATTTCCAGGGGTTACTCATTACGTGCTGATGTAGGGCTTAGCTGTTAGTTATCAAGCTGATTCTGTTCTGGATCTACTTGTTCTTTGGCCCTGTTTATGTGATCAGTACTTTAGGGTAAACAGAATTGTTTATGTGTTCTTGCCCTTTACCATTATCTTATACTTGTTCTTGCTATACTGGCAACAATGCTTATCTTAAATGGCGTATGTTCCCAAAGATTGCTTCTGGCTCATCGGAAAAAGGGGGGGAAAGAATGCAGGCCTCACCACCCCTAAACTAGCACATACAAAGTTCTTCCGCAATTGACCACTACAACAAGTTACAGTGGATAGCTGAGGGCTCCTCCATCTCATCATGAGGGCCAGACTAGAAGAAGTCCCACACCACTTGAAACAATTCTGCTGGACGGCACGGCGCAGATGTAATGCTGGTGGAGAAGTAACTTTTCTTCACCATCAGCATCACTACAGAGTAGGCTTGCAATTTGTCTCTAACCTCTGATCCATTGAACTTGACTCGAGTTCTCCTCCAGTGGCATTCTAGCCATCATAAAGACCAATGCATTGCCTGAAACTCCCCAGAAAACCAGGGAGCAAACTTGGTTCAAACTTGGCTCAAGGGGGCACTCAGGAGAGATTGTGTCAACCTCCCAGGTACCTGGATGTTCCATATATCAACCAGGGGCATCAACAGGACCACTAGTCATAACAGTCGAACAATCCCTCTGGGACTTAAAGAAAGCCTTTGGATCCATCAGCCTCCAAAGGCAAACCATCCTAATCTGTCCCCTGCCTCTGTAAAGGGGAAGGTCACCAAATAGTCTAAACATGTCAAGGTAGTTATCAGTCCATGATAAAGGGGTCATGACCACATCCCTTACCCTATAATCTCTATCACCCCTAATCCAAAAGACTAGATCGAGCATATGACCTGCCATATGTGTGGGGGCAGTTATTTCTTGTGATAGGCCCAAGGTTGTCATGGTAGCCATAAAATCTTGAGCCTGACCAGATAGGACAGCCTCGGCATGAATATTAAAGTCCTCCAAGACCAAAAGCCTTGGTGTCTTCAATGCCACGTCCAAGACTACCTTCCAGATCAGGCAGTGAGGCAGACAGTACACCAGCAGAACAGTTATCCTGGCCACCCAACACCAGGTACAAACACTCAAATCTAGCACTTTGTTGTACCAGGGCCCTGGCCAGTGAGATGTATCCCAAAAGATAATTTTCACCCTTTCCCCTACCATCAAGCTGAGGCTGGTGCTGGACTGAAAACCCAGCCAGGAACAACTGGGAGAGGTCAACACCTCCTTCCACTCCCAGCCAGGTCTTAGTGATACAGGCCAGGTCAGCCTCTTCATCCAGGATTCAATCCTGGATGATAGTTGTCTTGTGGGATACTGACTAGGCATTCAGCAACAGTACTGTCAGGCCTGACAGCCAACTGTTAAGGTTCCCCAGGTCATTGAAGCTGGGAGCAGGACTGGAACGAGAAATAGCACATAACTGTCTAAACTTTGTTTCCCTCAGCTGGACTGTCCTGATCCCACTGCTATATCTTCCCCTGCCCATCACAACTCCCACTGTGCCATCTAGTCCCCCTCCCCCATTAGCCTCCCTACCCATGCTGGAAGGAAGGAAGCAAGCAAGCTAGGAAGCCACAACACACACATGCCACTTCCTTCACCTTCAGTGTTGGCAGGTAGAGGGAACCTTCACTCAACAAGAACCCTCCTCTGCCCTCCCTGCTCTCACCAGATGCTGAATAGGCCACCTCACAAATAACAAATGTGCTGCACAAACAAAAAGAAACACAAAAAATATCAAACTATACCCCCCCCCCACACACACACCAAATCACCACCACAAGGTAAGATGCACCCTTGCCCTCAGTCTGCCCCAAAGGGCAACTCCCTTTGGCTCACCCCTTCAGTGCGACCCACTGGCAGTGACGCACCACCAGCAGCACTCTCCTGGGTTAAGCCCGCCCCTGACAATGGCTGCAGACAACACCTGCAGCTGAATGTTTGCAGTCTTAAAGGGGGCAGGCTTCTTATCCAGGCGGTGATGCAGCAGCCACAGTAGCAGCAGCAAGGCAGAGGTCTTTCTTCAAGAGGAGGTTGGGAGAGATGTTGGTCCTTGCTCCCAGCCCTCACCCCTACCTCCTTCTTCTCTCTGGTCTATGGAAATATTTATCAGCTATTTTTGTGTATATGCTGAAATCCACATGTACCAATAAAATCCAATCCTTCCAAACCTATTCATATATTACAGTTTGTGTTCGTTAAATGCACAGCATGAAATAAGAAGGGTTTGGGAACACGACCCTTTGCTTTTCTTATTTTTTGAGATTTATTTCTTACCTTTAACATTGAGATAAAAGCCATTTAAAGTGTTTCTTCAGTATTACTTTTTATATTCCATGCAAACGGTAAGATATTGTTCATACACAGGTCATTTCAAATGGCAGGATTAAGAATCCTGTTTTCCTATTTCAGCTTTGCCACTGGTAATAACTACTGTTGCTAGATTAATGTGCTGCTCTTTAGCTCCTGAGGTTAATATTTCCCAGTAATAACTACAACTGCAAAGTGCATTAGTTCTAATGGCAGGGGCACTGAACTTGCCAGTGCCAAAGTGCAAACAGTTCAGTGTTCCTTAAAGAACCATTGCCACATGCTGACAAATTCTGCAAATGCTAAGTTTCATCAAAACTCAATTTAACTGTCACACACTTTACAATAGCTGTATTTCTTTCCCCCATTTGCTCATGGCCAATGCTGTTTGAGTTCTTTCTAATCATTCTGTTCCTCTGGCTTGATGCTTACAGCAATGTCTTGGTTTCATGTTTGCAGCGTCACAGTCACTGCTGCAATGATGAACTATATAGTCAAATACTAGGGTGTTTTGGCAGAACAATGAACCGCAACAGACAAGACTCCACATAAATAGGAAATTGTTTACATGCAATAGGAGAACCTAAAAATAAATCTGATAAGCATCTACATGCACAGATATGAATTCATATTCATATCTGAAATTTGTGAGAATTCACCTTTATCCATCCATCCTTTTTTTCCTATTTGCAGGGAACTAGTGCTTCCAATATTGAGCATGTGTTCCATGGTACATAAAGTTGCAGACTTCTTCAGAGATTCTGAACTGTTCAGAGATTTAAAGTAGAGCCATCAGGATTTAGCTAGATGCTACAAACAAACATGACAGGTTGATATGAGGAGGATGTGGGAATGAATGCACTTAAGAGGACAAAAGCAGCCTTTATTGGGTTTAGGGCAGTGTTTCTAAAAGTAGTCCATGAAACCACTTTGAGAAACCTGCTAACTGGCCACTCCAGTGTGTTTATTTACCAGCTCCATGGTCACAGAGTCTTGCAACTCCTATTGGTTCTGTTCGCAGCCAAGGGAAGCTGCAGGAAGTGGCAGCCTGGTCCACGCCACTTCCCACAACTCCCCTTGGCTGCAAATGGCACACTAGAGCCAATGGAAGCCATGAAGCTCTGTGGCTGTGGAGCTAGTAAATAAACACACTGGAGTGGCCAGTTAGCAGGTTTCTCAAAGTGGTTTTGTGGAAATAAGCTTAAAACCAGGAGCGAGTTGCTCAGACTTAAATGAGGAAGCTGTAAATGGAAGGTAGCCAGATAAGTTGATTCTATAGCAAGAGTGGAGAGTTCTGAGAGATTGTCTGAGATCACAGAAGATTCTTTAATTGAATTTATCCTTAAAATTTAGGGTCCTATTTCCAGCTAGCCTTCTTTAATATGCATACAAGCCTCACATTGACATATACCAAATGGCACTAGCTTGATCTTGCACAAGGTAAGCTGCAAAACTCATTGCCTGCTTTATGTACACAAATATCTATGTGTTGAGAGGATAAATATATTTTGCACTTTTTGTACATGCAAAAATCAGAAGCTAATTTTCAACTAAAGGGAAAGCTTCAAATTTAAAATTCTCTTAAACTCTCTTGGAAATGGCAGACATAACTATGCATGGTGTCAGCCAAGCCCCACCACTCACTGAATATAACTTTGGAATCACTTCTGGGCATTTAAATGCACACTCGGTTACTATTGAAAGTATGCATTTAAGAAGATCACAATAGTAGTAGCAAAAACAAAAACAAAACGCACTAATATATAACGTGCATGTTTGAAAAGCAATTCCTCAATGCTTATACTTGATCAAATTAAAATCAGTTTTGTCCAGACCATGGCTCTTTTTACTGCTCTATGAGGAAGTCCATTATCAGCCATTTAACCTTTTGGCATGTTAAAAGAGGAAAAAAATAGCAACTAATTTGTATATAAATGGGAATGATGTATTTTTTATCTTCTGTCAGAATTGGATGAACCATATTTTGCACATACATTCCAAGTGAATTCCTCTTGAGATGTATTGCTTTCAAATGGAATGTTTCACAAAAATATGCTTATCTGAAACCATAGCTTATAATAGAAACAGTTATATGTTTTTAACCAGATTGGATGTCATAAGGTGCCCGCTATAAAATGTGAAACTATTTTCTTACCTTTAAAAATTGAAAGAATCAGAGCACAGAATATTAGGCTCTAATATAAAACAGATTTGATAAGTCAACTATTATGTACTTGGAATTTTTACCTATATTTGTAATGGTAATGGTTTACCTATATTTACAAATATATTTTATTGCCACCTCTTCCAACCCAACTGAATGTTCCCTTTCAAAATCCTTATGCACAGATAAGGCCTGTATCAAAATTTTTCTTTCTAGGTATTCATATCCACAGCTGCAAAGCGGGATAAAGCTGTGCCTGAAAAGATTGTTATGCTTGTGAACTCTAATTTAATTTTAAGTTACTTGTTTTAAAGTGCCTTCAAAATGTCCTTATTGTGATTACTGATGTGGAGGGAGTAGGTTGAATGTACTAACTATTCCCAAGGATTCAGCAGGTAAATGGAGGAATTGTAAACTAAAGGATATATATGCATTCCAGCAAGCTACATTGTCTTAAGGAATATTATATTACAAAATAGAACTTCTATGATCCAAGAAAAACTGTATTCATGTAGATATACTCAGCTCAGAATATATTCAAGAATATTTCAAAAACCTTTTTCATTTGGACATGCATTGATAAGTACTTCATGGAGGTTAGGTCCATCAATACTTATTAGCTAGGATGGGTAGGAATGGTGTCCCTAGCCTCAGTTTGTCAGAGGGTGGAAATGGATGACAGGAGAGGGATCATGTGAGGATTACCTGTTTCTGTTCACTCTGGGGCATCTGGATTTGGCCACTGTCAGCAGACAGGATATTGAGCTAGATGGACCTTTGGTCTGAGCCAGTATGGCCAGTATGGCCGTTCTTATGTTCATAGCAGATATACTTGGCATTTGCTAGGGTCTGTAACTCATTTTTTATTAGGGGGTTGGGAGGTGTAGGGGGGCTCAAGGCAGGAGGTGGGTGGCTCAGGGCAGGGGATTGGGAGGTGTGGGAGCTCAGGCCAGGGGCTGGCAGGCTCAGGGCAGGGGGTTGGGAGGAGGGAACTCAGGGGAGCCTCAAGGCTCTACTGCCCTGCTGGTGCCTCCTCCTGGTGGGTGAGAGAGCCACAACTCCTGGTCTAGTGCTTGGACTGAGGGCCACAGGGGAGGGGTTTTGTCTGAGGCTTTTGGGAAGGAGGGCTACTTACCGAGCTGGTGGCCTGCAAGATGCAGTGCTCCAGTCTTAGCTGGCCACACTCTTACTGGTGCAGCCACACACACACACACACACACACACACACACCCCCCCAATGATCACTTTGCAATATAACTTCCCTACATGTGCTGCCTCCCTATGGTCATTGTGGAGTATAATTGTTCCTGCTATCAGACCTCTCCCTTTCTGTGTTATGGAAAACAATCAGATTCCAGGAATATCCCATTGTCCTGGCACAATCAAATCCTTACTTTACTTTAAGTTATGATAAGAGAAAACTGCATACAAAATATGTTGGTCCTTGCTCTTACTGTTTAGGAGTTCTTGAAAAACATACTCACAGATGGACTGACAGACACACAATTCTTAAATATATAGCAGATTAAGGAGAACTTTTGCAAAGAATCGGCTTTTTAAAAATTAAGTGTTTAGAAACTGAGCTTTAAGTCAGATGTTTCATTAGAATTTATTTCTATTGCTAAATTCTGAAACCAGGTTTTGATTGATGGGGGGGAAAACTACAGCATACTATAGAATTAACAAAATACTACAGATCCTAATTCTGTAAGGTGAACCTCACATGTGGACAAACCATGGGCCAGAACAGACAAACAACTGCATATAAAGGAATCCAATGCATCAGGGAAGGGCAGACAAATAAACAGTGGCAATTTTTTTAAGTGCTTCTACACAAATGCTAGGAGTCTGACTAATAAGATGGGTGAACTAGAGTGCCTCGTATTAAAGGAGGAGATTGACATAATAGGCATCACTGAAACCTGGTGGAATGAGGAAAATCTGTGGGACACAATCATACCGGGATATAAAATATATCGGAAGGATACAGCAGGTAGTGTGGGTGGCGGAGTGGCACTGTATGTGAAAGATAATGTAGAATCAAATGAAATAAAAATCTTAAATGAATCAATATGTTCAATAGAATCACTATGGATAGTAATTCCATGCTCCAATAATAAGAGTTTAGCAGTAGGGATATATTATCGACCACCTGACCAGGACAGTGATACTGACATTGAAATGCTGAGGGAGAATAAAGAGGCTACCAAAAAAAAAAAACTCTATAATAATGGGGGATTTTAATTATCCCCATATTGACTGGGTACATGTCACCTAAGGAAGAGAAGCAGAGATAAAATTTCTCAATGGCTTAAATGACTGCTTCTTGGAGCAGCTGGTTCAGGCACCCACAAGTGGAGAGGCAATTCTCGATTTAGTCCTGAGTGGAGCATAGGATCAGGTCCGGGAGATAACCGTTACAGGACCACTTGGGAATAGTGACATTTACCATTCCTGTAGTGGGAAGAACACCTCAGCAGTCCAGCACTCTGGCATTTTAGCTTCAAAAAGGGGAATTGCACAAAAATGAGGAGGTTAGTTAAACAGAAATTAAAAGGCACAGTGACTAGAGCCAAATCTATGCAAGCTGCATGGAAACTTTTTAGAGACACCATAATAGAGGCCCAACTTAAATGTATACCCCAAATTAAAAAAACATAGTAAGAGACCTAAAAAAGAGTCATCGTGGCTTAACCACCATGTAAAAGAAGCAGTGAGGGACAAAAAGGCATCTTTCAAGAAGTGGAAGTCCAATCCTAGTGAGATAAATAGAAAGGAACACAAACACTGTCAAATCAAGTGTAAAAATGTAACAAGAAAAGCAAAAAAAGATTTTGAGGAACAGCTAGCCAAAAACTCAAAAAAGAAATAGCAAAATGTTTTTTAAGTACATTAAAAGTAGGAATCCTGCTAAAAAACCTGTGGGTCCCCTAGACAACTGAGATATAAAAGGAGCAATCAAGGACGATAAAGCCATTGCGGAGAAACTAAATGATTTCTTTGCTTCAGTCTTCATGGCTGAGGATGTTAGGGAGATTCCCAAATCTGCACCGTCCTTTGTGAGTGATGAATCTGAGGAACTGTCCCGGATTGAAGTGTCATTAGAGGAGGTTTTGGAAGAAATAGAAAAACTTAACATTAACAAATCACCAGGACCGGATGGCATTCATCCAAGGGTTCCAAAAGAACTCAAATGGAAAATTGCTGAACTATTATCTGTGGTTTGTAACCTATCCTTTAAATCGGCTTCCGTACCTAATGACTGGAAGATAGCTAACGTGACACCAATATTTAAAAAGGGCTCTAGAGGCGATCCTGGCAATTACAGTCTAACTTCAGTACCGGGCAAATTAGTCAAAACAATAGTAAAGAATAAAATTGTCAGGCATGTAGAAGAACATAATTTGTTGGACAAAGTCAACATGGTTTCTGTAAAGGGAAATCATGTCTTACTAATCTATTAGAGTTCTTTGAAGGGGTTAACAAACATGCAGACAAGGGGGATCCAGTAGATATAGTATACTTAGATTTTCAGAAAGCCTTTGACAAGGTCCCTCACCAAAGGCTCTTGTGTAAATTACATTGTCATGGGATAAGAGGGAAGGTCCTTTCATGGATTGAGAACTGGTTGAAAGACAGGAAACAAAGGGTAGGAATAAATGATAAATTTTCAGAATGGAGAGGGATAACTAGTGGTGTCCCCCAAGGGTCAGTCCTGGGACCAATCCTGTTCAACTTATTCATAAATGATCTGGAGAAAGGGGTAAGCAGTGAGGTGGTAAAGTTTGCGGATGATACTAAACTGTTTAAGATAGTCAAGAGAGAAGCAGACTGTGAAGAACTTCAAAAAGATCTCACCAAACTGAGTGATTGGGCAACAAATGGCGAATGAAATTTAATGTGGATAAGTGTAAAGTAATGCACATTGGAAAAAATAACCCTAACTATATGTACAGTATGATGGGGGCTAATTTGGCTACGACAAATCAGGAAAGAGATCTTGGAGTTATCGTCGATAGTTCTCTGAAAACGTCCAACAGTGTGCAGCGGCAGTCAAAAAGGCAAACAGGATGTTAGGAATTATTAAGAAAGGGATAGAAAATAAGACACAGAATATCTTACTGCTCCTGTATAAAACTATGGTACACCCACATCTTTAATACCGTGTACAGATGTGGTCTCCTCACCTCAAAAAATATATTTTGGCCTTGGAAAGGTTTCAGAAAAGGGCAACTAAAATGATTAGGGGTTTGGAATGGGTCCCATATGAAGAGAGGCTAAAGCAACTGGGACTTTTCAGTTTAGAAAAGAGGAGACTAAGGGGGGATATGATAGAGGTATATAAAATCATGAGTGGTGTGGAAAGGGTGAATAAAGAAAAGTTATTTATTAGTTCCCATAACAGAAGAACTAGAGGACACCAAATGAAATTAATGGGTAGCAGGTTTAAAACCAATAAAAGAAAGTTCTTCTTCACACAGCGCATAGTCAACCTGTGGAACTCCTTGCCAGAGGAGGCTGTGAAGGCTAGGACTAAAACAGAGTTGTTTAAAGAGAAGCTAGATAATTTCATGGAGGTTAGCTCCATAAAAGGCTATTAGCCAGGGATAGAAATGGTGTCCCTGGCCTCTGTTTGTCAGAGGCTGGAGATGGATGGCACGAGACAAATCGCTTGATCATTGTCTTCGGTCCACCCCCTCTGGGGCACCTGGCGTTGGCCACCTGGCGTTGGCAGACAGGCTACTGGGCTAGATGTACGTTTTGTCTGACCCAGTACGGCCATTCTTATGTTCTTATGTGGATCCCTGCACCTCTTCAGAGCCTCACTGAAGTTAAGTTCATACACTATAAATTGCCAGAGTGGTTTTGTTTTTTTCTTCAAGTGATGGTTCCTGTGTATGCTACATATATGTATGCATGTACATTATGCACCTGATTTAGAAATTTCTAATAAGTAAAATCGGTAGGTCCATATATGCACAATTGTTCTCCTTGTTCTCCAGACTGCAAGTATAAAGAGCAGCGTGGACTTACCTGGTACTGAAGTTAGACTTGCTGGCCTGTAATTGCCATGATCACATCTAGAACAGCTCATTTTTGTGTAGTTTCCCCTTTCTGAAATTAAATGCCAAGATGTTGGGCTGCTGTGGTGTTTTTCCCACCACAGGGATGTTAAATTCCATTACATTGTGGCCACTATTTCCAAGTGGTCCAGCTCTTGAACCAGATCCTGTGCTCCACTTCGGACTTAATCAAGAATTGCCTCTCCTCTTGTGTGTTCCAGAACCAGCTGCTCCAAAAAGCAGTCATTTAAGGTGTCAAGAATCTTTTTTATCTCTGCATCCTGTCCTGAGGTGCTGTGTACTCAGTCAATATGTGGATAGTTGAAATCCCCCATTACAGTATTAAGGGTTTTTTAAAAATTTGGATAGCCTCTCTTATCTCCCTTAGCATTTCACAGTCATTATCACTATCCTGGTCAGGTGGTCATAATATATCCCTACTGGAATTACGATCAGTGCTCTAGAAATTCAATCTCTGTATATGAAGATTGGTGCTAATGGCAATTTGAGGTGCTTATCCCTTGGAAGAGAAACTAATTTTAATTAATGTACCTACAAGACTCCAGAGTCCCCGAATTTCACTAGCTCATCATTTGCTAATGTACCATGTACAATATTTAATTAATTCATTAGCTACTTATTGGAGTATCCATTATACCATTAAGGGCCTTTAAAATAGTTAATCTCTTCTCAGCCCTTTTTTCTCTGTGATTAAATGTGACCAGGACCAGGGGTTATTAATTCAGTTATCTTTCTTACTGCAGGGAAAGAGCAGAGATTAGTATTAGTGGGGAATGAGAACACAGGTAACTGATTTTCTCAGTCATGTGAACATAGTCTAATACAGAGAAAGAGGCAGGGTGGGTAGAGGAAATAAAGCGACTGGTTAGACCAAAAGGATAAGCACAGATGGCAGACAAAGGAGTCAGGAAGAGAACTCATGGAAGAACAGTAGGATAAAGGAAGGTGAAGAGGCAGCCAGCAAACGGGGGGCGGAGGAGGGGGGGAAGAGAAGAGCTAGGACAGAGGGGATCTGGTATTAAGAAGGGGCTGTTGAACACAGAAAAGAGGCAGCAAAATCTTGTGCCATGCTTAAAGGCAAAAATCCATCAGAGACACTATCAATTTTTAGTGAAAAAGTTTGAATCCCAGCATATTTCAGACCAGTAAAGAAATACCAGACCAACAGCTGACTCGCAGCTAGCAACTTATTTAGCAACATTAGGGAGATGCCCAAACCTGAGCCATTCTGAGAAAATGTCCCATATTGAGGTCTCATTAGAGGAGGTTTTGGAACAAATTGATGAACTAAACAATAATAAATCACCAGGAGCTAACCTTTCACTCCAGAATGAATTGTAAATAGGACTCAGAAGAGAGGTGGCACTTCCCCTGTCATTCTACCCTCCATCCAGGGCTGGAGACAGATTTCACTGGGCCCTGGACAATGTGGGGGGAGGCTCAGCTTTGGGCCCCTGGAAGGGGCAGAGCCACAGAGAGAAAGGGTGGGGATAGGAGCAGCCAGCCCTCAGTGATGCTTGGGGCTCCAGAAACAAATGTAAATGTTTGGGACTTTAGCTGCTGCTGCAACAGTAGTAGCCTTAAGCCCCAAGACCTTTTAAATGGCTGGGGCCTAGGGAAACTCCACTCTTCTCCTCCCTCCACTTCCCCCATTGGCAACACTACACCCAGCTTTTATCTAATCATGCCATTCACTCTTGCTTGGGAAGATCCACCCTTCCCATTTGATTTTTTTTTATTTAAAGCTGAATTTTGCATTTTGTCTCAAAGTCACAGGAACAGTCTGATCAGTCTGAATGTTAACAAACCAGATCTGTGACAGACAGAAATTATAGGGAAATGTGGAGTCAAAAGACCAAGAGATTCCTAAGATACAGCACCTTAAATATGAAAGTGTTCTCAACGTTTTGAACTCTATCGCTTTTTTGTACAATGTTGTTGTACAAAACATTGTTTTGGAAAAAAGTTGTTGCAGCCCTAGAAATTTATATCCCTAAGGTGCTTTTTTGAGATCTAGTGAAAAACTAGGAAAAATATCCCAGTAGGCATATCTGCATCTTTGTGTTTCGAAATATACTGGAACCTCTGGGAAACAGGGTATGCCAGACTAAAGATTTTACCAGGCCAGGTAGGGTGCTGCAGGGTCTGGGCATGAAGAGGTGGAGGTGGGGTGCTTACCTGGCACTCCATTCCCAAGGGCATATGTGGCTCTGAGTGCCCTGCCCCTCTCAGGCACCCTCCCCCCACACACACTATGGGCGTGGCAGGGAAAATCCTCAGGGAAAGTGGCTCTGTGTGCTGCCTTTCCTGCAGCTGGGAGGGAATGGGGAGTGGCATTGAACAGAGCCATTTCCTCCTCCATACCATGGAAGGGGGCATACGGAGTAAGGAGCTTCGAGTGGGTGGGCTGACAGGATTACCAGGCCCCAGGGCAATGTGGGAGCAGGGTGGCTCCATGCTCCCAGAAAGGTGGGTCCTTGACCAGAAGGGGACAGCCAGCCCCCAGTGCCAGGTTGGAGCATGCAGCGCCCAACCCCTCCAACCCCCACCTGCTGGTCCTAGAATCACCCAGCAGGCTAGGGCTGTAGCCAACACTTTTGCCGCAGCAGTGGCAATGGCTGGAGCCCTTGACCCTTTAGAATCACCAGGTCCTGGGGCAATTTCCCCATTTCCACATCCCCATCGGTGGGCCTGGATTCAAGTGTACATTTTTAAAACTGGCCTTTATGAACCTATGTCTAACTGTCTTACAGGGAGACTTAGATTCCTAAATCAATTTTGAAAATGTGACTTGGCAGTGTAAGTGACTATGCTGAATAGAGTAACACCTAACTATCTTTACAAATCTTGGTTTAGGGCCCCACTTCTATTCGAAGATTTTTTTTTCTGTTTTGAAATTTGCTATTTAAATAGCCAGTTTTCCATTCTCACTTTTCATCAAGTAAAAAAGAATTTCCTAATATACTTGCAAACTATTCCACTGTAGTCTTTTTGAGGCTGGATGGTCAAACACAATCAATCTATATTGATGACATAAATACAGATCAATATATGCCACATTTGATGATCTGATATACTGTGATTGCTCAAGAATGCTGGATATTTATTTTGTTTTTTGAAGCATTCGAGATTTGTCTTTGTAGTAACTCAGTTTTCCTGAAGAATCCCATATAGTTCCAAAAAAGCAGCAGAACATTTTCCAGTGGTTAGTATATAATGATCCAAGATTGCCTAAAGTGTTTATCAAAAATTGATGCCTTAAATTGTGCATACAAAATGTGCAAATAGGCTCAGCGAAGTAATTTCACATGCAAATAATTTGCATAAGCAATTATCAATTTCTATGTGCAATTGCATATTTTTGTAGGTACAATTAACCCTAAGCTCAGATGCACATCTCTTACAGATGAAACTTAAGTATTTAGCTTGAAAAATTGGTACACTGTCTCTCTGCATAGCTTGTATAAGAAGCCATAACCACTGGAAGTGAGTTATTCCTTAAACCTTAATTCTGATTAATTTGTGTACTCCATAAAAGAAGCAACCTGAATTCTTCAGTGGCTGGATTGTTCTTGAAAAAATATGAAATTGATGGATGTATAAGGTATACAAGGTATCTGAACCAAAGTTGTACAAGAAAACTACTTATTTGTATTTCCTGGTGACTTCATTAATAAGACTATAATTACTGACTACAGGTTGCATTTCCCTTAACTAAGATTCTCTGGTCCAACACTGGCCACATATGTTCCTGGATGAGCAGCACAGAGGGGAGTTCTGGCCGCAGTGGTGGTAATGGAGCTCCAGCCCCAGCAGCAGACAGGGAGCTCTGGCCTCAGCTGCAGAGCCAGGCAACTGCGGAGCTCCGGCCATGGCACTCCAGGCCCATCAGCAGTGGAGCGAGTGGCATCTAGAGAGCCCTGGGTGGCAGCGGGGGACAGGCTGGTGTCCTAACCCAGTGGCAGCCTGGATCAGGAGAGAAGAGACCTCCCCTGGTCTGGCAAATCCCCTTGTTCGGGGACCATTCAGGTCCCAAGTGTGCTAGACAAGTGAGGTCCATCCTGTAGTACCAAGCTGAGCATTAGAAGAAGGAATTTTTTCTGCAATGCAAATTTCTTCTCTAAAGAGAATTTCATTTTCAGTAAACAAAACTTAATTTCTGGAAGAAAATGTCAAAATTGGTCTGTTGCAGGCTGTCTGGCAAGTCAGACTCAACCTTGAGTTCGGGCCTAACGAGAACAGAGAGATACTTTGGGAAAACTACTGGAGCCCTGGCAAAGAAAAGCAGGAGGGGAATTCTGCTGGGAGGAAGAAAAATAAAAGAAGCTCTGAAAAGACCAACAAGCAGAAGACTTCTGTGGGCACTCCTTGTTAACCCAGAAAGGGCACAAACTGTCATGTGACTTGGAAGGAGGGCTGAGCCACAAAAAACCCAGAGGAGGAGAGGGAGTAGACATAGATTGGTCAAGGAATTTGCCCCCAGTGGGGGGGGGGGGGACCGAGAGGCAAACTCCCTTCCCAGGCTCTGTCCAGGAATGGGTGCCCTGGAGGTCTCAATGAGCACAGGGAGCAAACTATTTTAACCTAATACACTGACTAAAAATATCAGATCATCTCAATATTTACACTAGTACCACCCACACATGGTGGTTTATAAAAACAGTTCTGGAGACATCATCCATTTAATTTAAAACTCCTCACTATTCTGTCATGTGAGAAGAAAGCAATTTTCTTCTGTCATTAAAGAATATTACAAGATCATCCCAAAAGCTAGTCTCTTTCACACTATAATTTTAGCCTAGAATCTTCTCAAGTCCCCTGGCTTCCTGCTCCTGTTAAAGAGATAATACACATCTTCCCCCAACTACCTCCTCACTGCCCTCCCCCCACCCATACATCCCTGCTACTAAACTCAGGAGCCTTTTAAAGAGAAATCTTATGCTGTTCCTTGAAATTCATTAAATGAACAGGTCAAAAAATTTAAAACTTCCTCTCAAAAATCTGAATATTGACCAGTTTTACTCCTTAAACTCACACTAATAGACTTGGTCATATCATGAAGACTTAAATCCCAGAAACCAGGAGTGACAAGTCCGTGGATTGCAATTTGTGTAAGGGCTCGAGTGCAGTCCCTGTGATAACCAGTACCACACTAATTAGGGACTTACACAATATAAACAAAAAATAAATTACACAAAGAAAGAAACAAGTAGCCAGATCAGAGCTTAGATGAGTGTATATTTTTTCTATAGAAAACTTTATACTGTTTAAAAGCTGAGCTGCAGTACTCTACCCTTGATAAATCTTCCACTTAATTTTCAAGGATAACTCCAAATCTAGTGTGCTGAACAAATCAGATTGCTGAAATAGAGCCTGCAGAGTCTTACAGGAATGGATAGGAAAAACCTGCAAAGGGTTAATTCCTTCCACAGGAACCACGGATGATACTTTAAGAACTTTTTTTCTTATTCTTTATTCATACAAAATGACCATATGCATTCCATAAGTGCTAACTTTCGGTTGTTTAATCAGAGAACAGAAAGAATTCTGTGTGACTACCACAGGGCTCAAGTAGCAAATTCTGAGTGCCAAACATTATGAGGAACATGCATTTTGAACAATTTGTGAAATAATCATGGGCCCAGATATATTTAAGGCAACTTGAACATTTATGAATGAGCAACTTAATAAAAATATTGTTTAGAATATGTATGTAATTTGTGAATTCAAGAAAACAACCAAACCTAGGAACTACGGTTTTAGAGACAAATAATTTGGCTAGGTCCTTAGCATTATTTGTGTTATCATAGGAGCTATCTTCACCTTTCCTGTTTCTCCCAGCCCGCCCTCAATCCTAAACAGGACAGGGTATAAATCAATCTCATTTTGTAAAGGATAGGACAAGTTTCACCTACCCAGGTCGGATATCAGACGTTACATTTTGTAACAATAAAGAAAATAAATGGATGAGTACAAAATGCATATGTACAAAGTTGGGGGAACGTGATCATAAGCAGAATTATTAATTATTTCCTTATGATCAGAGATATAATTGAAAGTGAGACCGAAGTCACTTAGCAATTTGAATTTGAAGCATTCACGCTGCCCTGAAGATTGTGCCATCCACTTCTACCATCTAACTAGTTTCAAAGGATACAGTACTATTTTAACATTTTTTTGAGAGTGTAGCAATGAAAAGGGAAGCATCTATATAATATAGGGTTCTTGTTGACCTGGAGTGATTTTCAAGTTTGTTTTCTCTGTTCATTATTAGTAATGCACAGAAAAGGCGACATCTGGATAATACACTTAAGAATATACTGTGGAGACAATCATACATTAAAAGGGGGACCTGGGGAGAAGACAGCAGTTAGAATGTGTGGCTCCATCCTGGCTCCAGGCTGGACTCTGGTAATATTGGCTAAGTCTTCTAGTCTATTCTAATTAGTGAGTATATTAGCACAAAGTCTTCTAACATAAAGCTCTGTTAACACTTATTTAATACCATTGAAAAAAATCATTCTGTGACTCTGAGCATCCTTAACTAAATATTGTAGAAGTGTTTGTTCCATTTGGATTACAAACTGTGAGATGAGAATATTAAAAAGCAACAGGTGCTATTTCAGAAAAATGTTACCTTACAAAATAGCTAACAGACTCATTAACTAAATGAGTGAACAAGGCTGAGAAAACATTTGGCTACAGTTTAGCTGAGTGTTACCTGATAGGTAATCATAGCAGTACAGTCTGACTGAGAACTTTGAAACTGTTAATCAAACAGTAGATAATGGAAAGATAGGAAACTTGGTAGATTTAAGAATCTCTTTAATGTGGCTGCATTTGTTTTATCATCTGTCAAGTTTTAATAGAAATGAAGGCAAATAAATGGCCTTTTTCAATAAAATAGATTTTTCTTAATTATTTTTGTTTTGTACATGGAATGTGTTGGAGTGCCTTCTTCCTCTTCTCCCTGATTGCAGTTTAAAGCCCTTCTCAGGTGGATTCCTACATTATCACAGGGGGTGGGGAATGATAAAGAAATAATAACAGAAAAGACTGCAGCAGCCCGAAGACAAGGGACATGCCATTGTGCTTGCCATTTCTCCCCCTATCTCATATTCCCAAGGATCCAGTGAAGCTTAGGTGAGAAACAAAACAATCTACCTGCTTACACACCCCAGAAGTGAGACTGTTCTTTTATAACCTAGTTATAATAGTTGTGGAGGAGTATAAGTAAATGGGGAGAGCTACCCAGGGGAACATGTGACATGCACACCCCTCCCATTAGAAGCTGGGACAACTCTGACAATCTGAGTAGAAACAGTCAATTCACTGAAGTCTGTAAAATGTTTTAAGTTACTCAGATTGCACTTCCACTGCCTGTTCTAAGAGTTTTTAATTCCATATTGACTAGAGAGGACCAATGAATTGATATTTGGATAGGTATTACATTCTGACAAGAGTTGACATTCTAGGTCAAATCCAGTCCCATCTGCATAAATTCTGCTTGGCAGGGCAAGTTGGCATGTATTCTTAAGTATCCACAGGGGCCCTGCTGCTGCACACTATAAATTCCCTAGTCTGCACTGATGTACTCTTCTTTCAACTCACAGTACAGGGAGTCCCCAACTTATGAATGGGTTGTGTTCCAAAAGTTTGTTTGTAAGTCTGTTGTTTGGAATTCAGAATGTTTTGTTTTCCCATAGAAATAGTGCTACAAATGGTAGTTAGATCCCCAAGCTAGCCCACAAAAGTCTATTTAACCCATAAAGTAGCTAAAATACTGTATATTTGCAATGAAAAACAGTAGAAATTGGTTTTTTATTTAACCTTGAATCATGGAGCTTGAGGAAAGGCAGGTGGGGAGGATGAGGAAGTAGGTGGAGATTCTGAAAGGGACTTCTGGGCATTCCCTGGCTGTCGGCTCTGCTCTGACTCCTGGAGCCAGCCCCTTTCTCTGGTCACCCACCTTCCTGTGCTCAGCAGAGGCTCTGGCAGCCTCCATCCCCATTCACCAGCCATCTTCCTCTCCCCTTCTCCCTCGCTTCATGGGCTGCACCCAGCCCCTGCTGCCCCTGCTTCCCCTGCTTAGCAGGAAGCCACGAGTGGAGCTACTCCAGAAGAGCAGGGAGCAGCTACACAGCTAGTGTCTGAAGAGAAGAAGTGGTTCCCCTTTAAAGCTTCTTTCCAGCCATTCACTGTGTGACCAGCACTTCTGCCACTTGCTACCACCTGTGCCTCTTCCCCGCTCTCCTGAAGCTGCAGGTGAGCTTTTGTTTATATGTTCAGATGTTCATAAGATGGATGTTTGTAACTCCAGAGAGGGCCTGTACATCAATGCACCCTGGGGAGCTGGTCCATGAGGCAGCAGGAGAGTGGCAGGGGGCTCCTTGGGAGTGGGGGTGGAGCCCACATCTGCCAGCCCCACCCCCAGACACTATAGAGTAATCAAGTAACCAATATTAAACATTCCTAATTCAGATATCACTACCCTGAAATCTCAGGAGAGTCCTGGAGTTTTTTCAAACCCACAGAGACTGGAATGAAAACTGGAAAATAGGCCTCTTTCCTTTTAAGTGGTTCCCCACGATCACTGGATCCACCTGCCCCTCTTCCCTCCCTCCCCCAGTGCTACTGCCTCTGATAGAGAGGCAGCAGTGCAGAGGGTGAGTGAGGGCAAGGCAGGCAGAAACATGTACACGTGGGAAGCCAGCTTTCAAGCTCATGCGACCTGCTGGCTCCTCCCCCCAGTGCTGCTGCCTGTCTATCAGCTGTGCAGCCTGTGTCTGAAGAGAATAAGTAGTTCCCCTTTAAAGTGGTGCGTCTTTCCAGACACTCTCTGAGTGACCACCCCCTGCGCTTCAGGGAAGAGGAGGCTGCTGCATGGGATGCCGACGCAGCCTCTGTCCCCAGGAGCTCGGGCCCCTCACGAAGGCTGCTGCTGCCCTGCATTGCTGCCTCTGAGAAGGTACATGTACACAGCAACGTTATTTCGAAATAATGTCAAAATATTGTCAAGCTGGAGGACGACTTACTCTGACTTCTGTAACCCTCATTGTACTAGGAGTAAGAGGAGTTGGAGGACGAGTGCTCTATTTCGAAATAAGTGCTGTGTAGACGCTCCCAATTTCAAAATAAGCTATCCAAGTGTAATTTTTATAATGCATTTATTCTGAGGTCCTTAGAGAGAGAAAACGATTGCTGACTCTAGTAGAAGTATTGTGTGGTAAATTCAAGTTTGTCCTTTCATTAAAATGGTCCCTCTTTATGAATGGAATGTCAATGTAAAACTGAAAGTCAAGATTAACTTTCATGATATTATAGTGGTGCCGTATGTCAACAATACCAGTTGCATCAAGCATGCATTAAATTACAGAATAGTTGATTCCATCGTAAGACCCATCAGCTCTCTAGTGGACTTGAAGAGCTGGCAAAAGGACAATCTAGACATTTATTTGTTAGAATAATAATAGTGTCAAAGTCCAAAGCCCCTCAGGATAATAACTATTACTCTATTGGAAGTACATTCTTTCCTTAAAAATTGGGCTGCGCATATTCAAAATGAATGATAGACTTCTACATATTAATACAAGTTTGACCAGTGTTGGTGCAAGTAACAAAAGCTGCTGGGTACAAATGTTTATTAATGAAATTAGCACAGCATGGGTAATGTGTAATGAAAGATGAGCATGTTGGTGTTCCAAATGAATAATACATAGGATCAGCATGTTGCCTGACAAATATTTGACCCTTTAGCAAAGAAAGTGTTGCTTTCTTTGCATCTGAAGAAGTATGTATTAGAATGATTGATTCCTTGATCAACCCTTGAAAGAAAATTGAAAGTGGTAGAACTACAGAGTAGAAGAGTTATTTTTCAAAGGGAAAACACCCAAATGGAAATACTCACAGAGGCAAAGTTACTTGTTCAGTTCTGAAAAGGAGCAAAAAAGCATACAAAAATACAGTTGCTATCCTGTAGAATTCACAATTCAAGAAGCATATGAATGTCCAAAACAATTAAATCTGACCACATTGATGAAAAAATCCATCCAGAATCCTAACTCCGCAGTCACAGCCTTCTCTAGAGCTGGCAACAGATGGCCCAAGCCACCACAAGAACACTTTTGAGAGAGCATCTCCGTCTGAATCTTAGTTATACTGAGGCACTTTTACAACAAGTGTAGAAGGGCTTTAAAGTGCTTCAAACGTTGAGTGGCATTAGGAGGCTTCAATGTAAACAAGAATGAGGACCAGGCCACCTCTTTCAATACCTGAGGTACCACTGTTCCACTGGCACTGAATCTTGCCCATATTGGGCCTACAGCCAATTCCACCTTGGGGGAAAGGAAGGGAACCTTTCTTTGCCATATTTTAATTTAATGGCCGCCATTTTAAGCTGTTCACAGGCATTAGAATGCTATAGTAAGTCCCAGGGGGAAGTGATTGTGGGCAAAGTATTGATGACATGGGGATAGGTGCATCATAAATTGAATTTTGTAAGTTTTTGTTTCTGAGAGCAAATGAGTGAATGTAATGAATGGGATAATTTATTCTGCAAATAAATTAGTAAGGGTGTAAATTGATAATATTTGGAGCTGGGGAATAATACGATGCAAGAATATACTGGCAGGAGGATGGACTAGATATCCTAATAAGTCTTTTCCATTGAGACCTGGTCCTACAACATTAGGGCGTGTTGATATTAAAAATGGATGTACAACCGGGTGTATTTAGTTCTACTGCTGTTGATTTTTGGTTTAGTGATCATTGCTCAGGAAAATGAAGACTGTTGAGAGGAAGAATGAAAAATGTCAAATTTTCTTTAAGATGTGTTTGGAATCTGTTATTTTTTGCCTTTTGCTTAGTGATCAGGAAATGGACTCTCTTTTTTCTAAGCTTGCCATCTGGCATAATCATCACTTGATAACAAGAAAAAAAATTTTGCTCTCTCTGTATTGATTTCTAATGAAGTAGGAAATTCAGTTGATGAATTCAGAGAGACATGAAATGAAGCTGTTCCCATTTGTTATCCTCAGATTGCATGTAGATCATATTGGCACGTCTGGCAGGGCTAAAGCTGAAATAAGCTACCAACCTGAGCTACGTTAATTGCGTAGCTTAAGTCAAAGTAGCTTATTTCGGCTTTTAGCACTGTCTACACAGCAGGAGGTCCAAGGAAGTGCACTCTTCCTTGGATTTCCCTTACTCCTTGTAAAATGAGGGTTACAGGAGTCAGGGTAACTGATGTTATTCCGAAATAACGTAGTCCACATCTACACCACAAGCAGTTATTTCGACATAACATTGAAATAATGTTGAGCTGGAGGACTACTTACTCTGACTCCTGTAACTCTCTTCCTTGGACTTCCTGCTGTGTAGACAGCACCAAAAGCTGAAATGAGCTATTTCGACTTAAACTATGCAATTGATGCAGCTCAAGTTGCGTAGCTTATTTCAGCTTTAACCCTGCTGTGTAGACATGCCCTCAGAGTAAAAAGTTATGTTGAAATAACTGCTTGTAGTGTAGATGCAGACTGTTATTTTGGAATAACATCAACTATTCCAAAATAAAACTGCTGTGGAGATGTACCCTGTGTGATTATGGTTGATCTTCATTTTGAGGATAAGGAGGAAGAGTTAAAAAAAAACTGTTTAGATAACAAATCTTAGAAAAAAAGGGAAAGGATAAATATGGACAGAAATGGGAGAGAGGTGCGTGCGTGCGCGCGCGCGCGCACGCGCACACACACACACACACACTCACACACACAAAGGAAATGCTTCTTTCTGGTTTAAGGGACACTGCCAAAAGTTCACATGAATAGAAGAGTTGGCATGCTTTTTTATGTAATATACAATCCTTTAACTTTGTTTTTCCCTGTAACATGACAAATAGAGAATAGCTACATGAGAATACAAACTGAAACTCTTTTATAAATCTATTCCTTTAATGAAGCTACACTAATTTGCATCTTCCAGAGATCTGCCTTTGTGTTTATACTTTGTTTTCATAATCTGAGCTGAATGAAATGCATAAAGAAAAAAGGATTATCTTAAATGATCAGAAATACACTACATTTTTAGAAAGTTCAGTGATTTAGTTGCTAGGTTAAATATGTATGTGTTTGAAACTGATATAGCCATTAAGTCCAGAATAAACAGATTATCTTCCTATGTTTTCAAATGCAAATGAACAACCTTCCAGCCCCAGGAGCAATGGTAACAATGGGGTATAATTAGATGGAAATAATAATAAAAAAAGTAAACAAGCTCAATATGAGGAAAATCTCTCAAATGATGAGATCTGTTTGGTAAACTACACTAGAAAAAGGGAGGTAGAACCCTGTTGTCAAGACTCCTGAAGTCATTGATCAAGAGTTTATATCCTTGATGTTTGTAAATCCAAATTATTTAACTGGACATCATCCTCAGGGCACAGACAATGACCTGAGCTAGTACTCAAGCCATTGGGGACAATAAGCTGTTGTTAAACATTCATTCTTGTTAGAGATTGTGCATGAGGGGTGCTGCTAGGTGTAAAGATGGGGGACAGAGGAAAGATGTCAGGATAAGTTCAGTTTCTTTAAAATTATAGATGGAAGCTAGTCTGTAGTGAAAGGGCTCGCATAGAAATTATGTAATGCATAAAGAGAAAAAGAGCACTGTTGAGATAATACTGTTTTAGTTTTTCTCAAAATATTAAAAAATAGTTAAAATGAAAAGAATACTTTTTGACAAATTCAAAATGAAAATTTTCAAAACACTCATGTTTTCATTTTTTTGTTTATCTCCTCAATTTCCTTTTTTTTTTTTAAAGAGGAATAAAAATGGAGAGGCATACAAACAGAAAATATAAATTATCCCACTTATACAAACTAAAGCATTTAAAAATCTGAAAATGCTGATAGTGAAATTCTGTTTTGATTTTCTTCTAACAAAAAAATCAAATTTTTGAGAATTATTTTCAGTGAAGTTTTCTTATTAAAATACTTTACAATAAAGAAATGTTTGGTAACCATACTGTCCTATTATCCTAATAAAGTCTCTAGTAAATATGGGAAACTGAGTTTGTGACCCTTTACTATTGTCACATGACAAAAATGCAACACTGCCCATAAAAATAGATTGTTAGGAGCATGATTTGTAATTAGCCTACTTGCATGAGAAAATAGCAAAGCCTTTTACCTTGTAAAATTAGAGAATCATTTCCTTAAACACATTTGGGGCAATTTTCATTAAACACATACTTGTATTTGCTCTGATCAATGAACAGATTAACACGTTTCATGTCGTACTTTAAAATTATTTCCCCCACAAAAGATAAGCTATGCAAAGGACTTGGTTTGTTTTGTTTTTGTTTTGTTTGTTTGTTTGTTTGTTTGTTTGTTTGAAATAAGCATAACACATATGCAAAGTTGCTGGTTAGTTGTTCCTTCCATTTTCCTATACAGGGTAGCATTATATCAATTATGGGGCACACAAAAAATGAGGAACTGTAAATCAATGTAATACCATCAGATAAGCATTATGAATAGTGAACTGTCACTAAGTATCATTAACTATGCAGTCTTGAGAGAGAAAGATTAGTAGAGATTTTCAGCTGATTGCATTCCAGGAGACACATGGTTATCTAAGGCTATGGTTATATCAAAAAATCCCTGAAGCAAAATGAGCAATGTACTCAGAAGTAAGACATCTGTGCAAAATGTTTTCCATGGAATACCAAGTCAGTGGATTTTGGCATTTCATTTTTAATTAAACAAGTCACCAACTCTTCACCTTTACAGTTTTACATATGTTTTAAGGAACCCTTCTTTCACGCATGAAAGTGAAGACATGAAAGTCAAAAGGTTAAATTTCACTTCTTGTAAGATATCTCTGTGGGATAAGCAGAAGCTGAAGTAGCAGAAAAAGCATCCTTCACCTTCAAAGAGTCTTTATCAACATCAGGGGCACTGACAGCTTCTGTGGGCCCCCAGGCAAGGTGTGCAGGGGTTCAGCACCATGCCCCTGGAACAGGGTGACCTAGGACAGAAGGGGTTGGGCCAGGGCAGCCAGCTCTCAACGCTGCCCGGACCTCAGCTCTAGTCCCTCCCCCCCAGCCTTCAAAACCGCATGGCATGCATGTCACAGTGGTCCAGCAGTGATTTAAAGGACCCGGGGCTAAATCACCAGACCACAGGGCAACTGCCTCTTTGCTTCCCTGCCCCAGGTCTGGTGTTGGCAGGCCTGAATCAACACCACTGCTTTATGATGTATGCATCTGTCATGATCATGAGGGTTAGCCAGCAGCCTGGGAACTAAGGGGTTAACCTTACCTAAATCAGGTAGATTCAGCCAATAGGAATGTAGGTAGGAATTTCAAACTAGGATAAAGGAATGTTTGGTTTCTCCCTCCTTTGTCCTGGGCAGTTTCTCTCCAGCTACTGAGGGAGTCAGACCGAATGTCTCCCTCCAAGAATAGACTCTTCTGTAAGTAGGGTAAAGTTTACATAAATCCATTAGGTTTTATTGTTTTATGGTTTGGGAAATGGGATCTGATGTCTGTGCATTTAAAAATGGGCTTTGCTCTCTTTTGTAACTAAGTTCTTGGTCCATGGTGGGGTTCCCCCACCATGAATATTACTTTGTGACTTTTCCATCTAGTCATGATGCTTGCAACAGGAATATTGTGGTGATAATAAAAGTTCTTTCTCTTTTCTTTTTATTAACCTGTTATTGGTTAATTTTGGTGTTCTGGTTTGTACTTTAGGGGTGAGATTTCCCAAGTGATCTCTCCCCTGATTTTCTTATCATTACTTGGGTGGTGGCAGCAGAGTTTTTATCCCCAAAATCTAGGGTGTTAAGATTTTGGGGGGGGGAGTTTTTTACCAAAGCCTGGAAAGATAAGGTTTTGGGGTACTTTTGCGGGCTCCCACTTATGCATTTATCATGCCAGAGTGGGGAAGGAGCCATGACAGCATCAGAATGCAAGCATTACGTGCATTTTTATTACTTCCACATTTGAGGAAGGGCAGTAGACAGAAGGGGGTCTAATGTGTGGGTGATGAGATGATCTCCCAGTGTGCAATGGTCAAGGGATGCTGTCAATACTTAATTTATGCTGGTTCTCACCAGGACTGAACCACAGAACTGCCTAGGCTGGGCAGCCTGGCACCTGTGAGCTCCTGGCCAGAAGCTACCATTCTCTGGGATCAAGAGGCAAGGAGAAGGGTGGGCCTGGTTTGCAAGGCTGCAAAAGGGAGATCGGGGCAAGGTGAGGGGAGAATCAGTGAGCCTTGGGGTTGGGAAGTGGCAGGAGCCAAGGGGAATAGGTGGAGAGCCTGGGGAGGCAGCATGGGTCGTGTAATAGGGAGGTAGCTAGGGGAGACATCAGGGGCCAGAAGGGCTGGATGAGCAGTGGAGCGGGGGAGGGGCAAGGGTTCCAAAATACAAGTTTGCCTTGGGTGCTCTTCTCCCTAAGACCAGCCCTGATATTCCTCTTTGCCTGAGGAAGAAAAAAGGGATCTCGTACTGCCAATGTGAGTGCCCTAATCTGAGCCATCAAAATGAGAATGGGCTCCCTAATGCTTACTGCTTGACACGGTTCCCCCTGAATTAATTGTTCTTTTGGCAAGTTGTAGGGCAAGACTCTCTATACAGCCTCTTGGTTAAGTTCTGGCAGGAGAGGTTGGTTCAAATCCCCACTTAAATAACTGAGAAGCAGTTTCAAGGGGGCTTTTTTGCAGCGTAAGCGTGGGACCTGGCATTTGGTGCATAGAACTAAAGGGTTCCCACCTCATTTATATTCTTGTTTTGGCAAGGTCAAGAGGAAAATGGGGGAAGAGTAGATCATCAGAACTTGAGGCACAGAGGAGAAGGGGCAGAGAGGAGACCTTGGTGCTGGTGAATGCTCTGCACCCACTAATTTTGCCCATGGGTGTCCCAGCCTTAGAGCACCCCTGGCATCTGTGCCCCTTTCTGACTAGGCTACTTGATTCAATTGTTGGAGATCCTGGTTCAAATCTCCCATCTGCCCATTCACCAGTAGTTTGCACAGGGATTTTCTGACTCCTGGGTGACTGCCCTTTGGAGTAGGACATCCTTATTCAACCCAATCTCTTTCTCAGGAGGCCATTATCTTCTTGGGACCTAGAGGGGATGTAGACATGGATTACCTATCATTGACTCTCAGTGGGCACTCCCAGTTCAAACCCTTTGCCAGAGAAGGGTAGTGACTTTGGCATGCAACCCAGCAGAAAGTCCTGATATTTAACCAGGTACCAAAACCACTGGATGACAGAAGGATTTACAGATTAGAGCTGGCCTGATTGATATTTAATTATTTGGTGACATTGGACTAGCTTCATCAAGAAAGACTGAGGGAGCTTTCACACTGGAATACTTCCCAGTTCAGTAATTAGGACATTCACTTGTGAAGTAAGAGATCAAGGTTCAGTAAGAGAAATGGGATTTGTACCAGAATGTCCCCTACCTAGGGAGCAGTACACAAAGCCCTTGACTGTAGGGGACTCTTGCAAGGACTTCTTTGGCCCAATTAATATGTGATAAAAGAGGGATGGCTTCAACAGAAAAGACAAAGGGAGCCTTCCCCAGCAGAGTGCCTCTGAGTCCAGCAGTCAAGACATTCACACAAGAAAGGAGAGACAGCTCTTCAAGTTGATCAGCAAGCCAAAGGGAGAGATGAACCAGTCACACCCACATGCTGAGTATGTACCCAAACTGCTGGACTCCAGAGGGATTCTTGGATGACATCTGGCCCAATATCTATTTAATGAAAATGGCACAGGCTCAAGAAACTGCAAACAGTAACTCACATCAGCCTAACCTATAGGTTTGTGACTGGGGTATTCACTTGAGAAAATGCAAATCCTTTTTTATCAGGCTCAGTGAGGAGAAATTGAATCACGTTCTACCACTTTGCAGATACCCAACATACCTTACATTCCACAATGCTTCCTCTATTTCTTGAGATTGTTACATACCTGCCTATTGACCCCACAAAACAGGTTAGCTAAAGGAGGGACCTGCCACTGTGGGGCCTGCTTTTGTTCCTATATCCATTCACACATCCAGGTGGAGTTCTTCTGGGCAGTGTCCACTGACTCCCTCAGTGCTTTCAAGGAGCAGTAGGCACTGTTCTGCTTGATGTCCCCTTCCAAATCCCTTGTTTTGACTCTTTGACTATCGCACCTGCCCTTGTTTTCTTTTTAGTTGTCCCAAGTACTCATTTGGTTTCCTGGACTCTATAATTCCTCCCTGTAAACTGGGGGGAAGGTCCTTTGCATCCTCCACACTTCCTGGACTCCAGTAGGACCCCACAAAACAGCTGAGAGGGAGAGGGTGCCATTATAACCTTTTGTAACAAAGTGGGACTATTTTGTAATCTGTTTATTATAGAAGCAATGGGGCCAGAGCTTTTTCTGGTCACTAGGCTTGCTGCTATGCAGTGACTGTCTGAGAGAGCACATGGTGGCAATGGTGAGCTGATCCCCTGCCTCGGCTTGGCTCCTGGGGACAGTGGCTGAGAGAATCAAAGTCTCCCTGGGGCACTCACTTGAGTGAATGATTACCTCTAGTAGGATTGCCAACTTTCCCAACTAGATGGAGTGAACAGTATTTGTGGCAATGGCCTCCAGTCCATCTGGTCAGCAAAGTTGGCAACCTTAATCCCTATTCAAATCCTTTCCCCTGAGGCTGGGGCAGGGGTAGGAAGGGAACTGAACCACATTTTAGAAGCTATCCTTGCGTTCCACAGCCAAAAAGCCCTCAGGGACTGTCTCCATTTCCTGTGAGATAGTTAAGTACCAGCCCAATGCCCCATAAAGCAGCCAATCTTTGGTGATGAAGTGGAAATATTTTGTAATATGTTTATAAAGCCCATGTGTGCCTTAAATTTCCCCTAGATTCTGCATTGTTACTTAGGGGGTGAAAAAGGATGATTGATCTCAGGGCAGGCTACGTTACAAGTGCGAATGCCACCTACCTGTCAGGAATTAAGTGGGTTTTTGGAAAAGTAGGTGCTGGGGCCTTGGAACCCCATATTAATGGTGCACCTGAGGACAACATGGGAAAGCCAACCATCCAGACATTGACATCTAGCAGCCAATGACTTAGAGAAATATGGACGTCTCCTTCTGTCTTGAAGGAGTCTGAGCAGCATTTCCTCAGCTTAAGAAGAAAGGATTGGGGGAGGTGGGTGCTAAAAACTGGCTTCTGGAATGAGATGTGACTCTCCCCAGAGCCTGCTGAAGGAGGTCAGATGGAAGGAGGATGACAGAGCTTGGCCAGTCTCTGGGTTAACCAGAATGGGCTGAGTTTAACCTTCAGTTCGCTGTGCTGCTCTCAAAGCTTCCTACGTGGTGTTCCACTTGATTAATAAATCCAAGTGTTTGCACAGCAGCGTGGAAGTGTCAGTGCAAATGCTTGATGAGGAATACTTACTAATCCTTGAAGTGCATACAAGTGTCCAGCAGGGCTCTGTCTTTGTTGGACTCACTGAGTGAAGCCTACAGTGTCAGGCAAGAGTGCTGGAGACCCAGATGGTCAAACTAAGGAGGTGGTGAAGCTATGTGACTTAACCAAGCAAGTGAGCATATTTGATGGAATGAAGCAGTTCCTCCAACAGCCCATTCCAAAGGTGGGTGACTGCTCAAGACATTGTGGTCAGGGGGGCACCACCAGTACTTCATTTGGGCCAGGGCTTGCCCGATCTGAGCCATGGCAGTTCATAGCCCCAACCAGTGTTCCCCCCAATCATTTCTATCCACACATGTATATTCTCCATCGTGTGTGGAGTATGTTCTTTTATGTTCACTGAGGCATGTGCAAATGTGCCCTACTAAGAGAAACATAAAAACTAGCTGTGGGCACTCTGCTAATCAACTGGGTGGCATTTAAATCTCTCCTGAGTGGCCACACAAATGCCCAGCTTACTGGGAACACTAGCCCAGCCCCTCTGGGCTCCTAGCTACTAACCATGGCTCTCCATCCACCTTGCTCTGAAAGTGTGCTGCCACCTACAGCAGTGCAGAAGGGTGGTGGCATCACTGACTTCATAACTGGACTCCTGGCCCACAGATACCACTTGCTGGCCACTATGCTCAAGAAGCAAGGAGCAGAGTGGGGCAAGAGAGTCAGGACAACAAGGGGATGCAGGAGTGGCAAAACACATTTTCCCTTAGTCATGAATAATCCACTGCCAGGGCTAGCTTTTTTGTGACTCATCTCAGCTATCTGAAACTGCCATAGCAACAGTAATTGGGTGAAGCAAAATGAAAATAGAAATCATGAAATACAAGGAGATGGAACAAGATGAGGATGGCTTGTACTCTTCAACTGCAAATGGATTACTCAGGGGAAACCTATGATGTTTTTAGTAGTGCTAGCTGAAAAATTTAAAAAATTAAGAAATTGGCTTTCTCACTATTTCTTACCTTTCTTCAATTCAGTTGAAGAAAACAGTAACTAAGACCATGTTTACATGACATGGACCACAGCATCCTAGCTATGGTGTTACACTGTGCTAGTATAGACCTGTAGCATAGACCCAACCTAGGGTGACAGAATGGGGTTTTATTTTTCATTGCTGTAGGAATGCTAGCTCCCCATACATTGGCAGTAGGTAGATGGAATCTTCCTTCTGTCAACTGAGTTGCATCTATTCCAGCTGGAAGGTTGACAGAGCTATAGCACAGCAAAGTGGATTTTTCACTCCCATGAGATCAAAGCAATGGCAACCTAAATTAGAAGGGTAGATCAAGGGTCAGAAATATATTTGTGTCTCACTTGGATTGTCTGCCATATGAAAAAAAAAGTAAGAGGATTGTATTGTTTCTTTATCTCACTTAAAGAAAATTAAAAAGTGAGAAAGTGATGCCTCTAAAAGTGAATTTTTCTCTCTCCAATTTTTCTCCAATCATACAGAGGTGGGATGAAGAAACCCAGAGGGAATAATTCTTTGACAATTTTATAATGAAAATTTTCAAAATAATGAATATTTATCCAGACATTTCAAATGAAAAAATTGTTGGAAATCATTTTTTTCCGTGAAAAAATTAGATTTGAACCTCCACCCCAAAAAACCAACCACCCTGATTTTTTAAAAAAAAAAAAGCTGGCTAGATTAATGATCTGGTTATGTTCCCAGTCTTGACTTTATTCATTTAACTAGTCTATTTAAAAGTAATAACTTGCTACTGAAAAAAAAAAGAAGTTGCTGAAAGGGAAGAAGTCTCCATGGAAACGATAATTTAAAGTGGGCAGTAAAACAATATCAAACAAAGCAACCTAGGGAAATATATTTTCCCTGAAACTCCAAACAATACTCACCAATACACCACAATTATTTAAAAAAAATATGTTGTGCCCATGTAGAGCAACAAGAAGTGAACATATAGCATGCTTCAAATTGGAGAAGTTTGTACAGAAGAAAGGCTAGTGGGGAAAAAGTGTTTATGTACATTTTGATAAAATGGGGAAAAAAATTCTGGACTCTATCTTCATAGCCCAAGGGCCAGATCCTTGCAGTCAATGGAATTTTGCTCAAATACTGACTTGGTTGAAATTAAAGATTTGACACACAATGAACATCAATGCTCATATTTTCATTAAAGATCTTTCATTAAATCAACCAATCAATCCCTTGCTTTGTTCGTCTATGACGTGTTTATATGGCCTTCTTCCCCAATCTCTGAGTGTTTCACATGCTGTAATTAATTTACCCTTTAACACCCTTGTGATGCAGCAAAGCACTTGCACACCTTTTTACATATGGGGAACTGAGACACAGAGACATTAAGTGCCCAAGAATACATGGGAAGTTTGAGCCCAGATCTCGAGGCCCAGTCCAGTGCTTTTATTATTAATATTAATTTACTACAGTAGGCCTAACGGCAAAGCAAAAATATGGCTCCATTAGCCACAAGATCAACATTCCTCCATTAAGCCAGTCTTTCAAGAAGTTCTGCAACACGTTTGCTGGCATTTCCCTTTCTGAAATTGGATTTCACCAACTTATCCCATCATTTTCTGCCTAAAAATATGGTCAGTCTGAGCAATCAGCTATTCATTTACTTGCTCTTTTTTTTTCAGTTACACATCTGAGCTCACTATACATTCAACTGGATGTTTTCAACATTAACTGTCCATGCTGGTTTTACTCAGGAAGGTGATTAGATGAGTTAAAATGCAGTTTCCTACATGAGGGTGGGGAATGTAAGGCCCAGGCGCTGGATTCAGCCCCTGGCTTGCCTGGATCTGGCTCCTGAGGCTCAGAACTCCCCCCAACATTGGGGAGCCCATGACTATGAGGGGTGGTTTTTGTTTTTTCTCACTTGTATGCAGCCCTTGACTGATTTTTTTCGGTGGGTCAGTGGTCCTGACCCAAAAAAGGTTCCCCACCTCTGTCCCACATACTTCTTATTTTCTATACTTCTGCCATGAAAAAAAAAAACCACCCTGCAGCTAACCAAACACACAGGCAACATGGTTAAAGTTTCCATCTTTTCTTTGCTAAGTTATGGAAGGTGACACTCTGAACAGTCTGTTCCATTTAAAATGCATAAGATACCACAAAGTTATCAGAAAGGAGCATCTTCCAGGGTTGAGAGTTCAACTGCAAACACAACTCAAATAACTTCTCATAAGAAAAAATGCAGCACTTGGTAAACATACAATATTCCCAGTGCGTAAAAGACAACATTGTTATTCACATGAAGAAATCTACTTCTGATGACAAACTGCTGTAGGTTAGTAGATTCACATTGTGCTCTGTAACTACAGTAAAAAAAACCCCATAATCAATAATGCAGAAGTGAATTTTTGATACACTATGAGAATATATTTTAATTAAAAAACTTACAACCAATTAATATTTACTTCTCTATATAGCACTGACTTTTGCAAACTCCACATTTCCGATCATGACGGATACATTTTAGGTCACAACTTTAGACAACTATTTTCAGAGTTGATCACCCATAGCCCCACATGAAGTCTATCAATGCTGTAGTTACTCAGTATCTATGAAAAAATGAGAAAATGGCAGGTATTAGGCTTGTGAAAATTAAGGCAAACAAAAGTAATGAACACTGATAGAAATAAACTTAAAAAACAACAAATGGTCTGGTAGCATTTTATAGACTAACAAAACATATAGCTTTCATGGGCACAGCCCACTTCTTCAGATGACCGGAGCTTTGCGTTTAGGATGTGCAGATTCAAAATAAATATGGGAGAAAGGAGAGGGGGGAAGGAAAAAAAAAGGAGGGAGGGATGTTTGCCTTCATATCATTGTGCCTCATTTGTCTCATTTATAACATGTAAGTAATGTTGCTCACCTTTCTTCAGAAAGTTATTTGAGATGTTTTGCTGCAAATTGCCAATGAGAGCTAATTATTACAACTAATATATATGATTGCTTTACATGAAAAGCATTTTAATAGTGTCTCACTCTCTGACTTCCTGTACAAACTGTAAACAAAGCCATCAGAAAGGAGAGCCTCCATTTTCTTAATGAAAACTAAAATACTGTGGGAAGTTTGACTGGAATTATTTCTATGCTCTTCAACTGTTAACCAGCTTCATCCCAATGGACACATACTACTAGCATAAAATCATCCTTCCTTTTGTACACTGAATCAGTAAAACTTTTCAAGCAGTTGCCATATTACTGCTTATTGCAATTTTTAAAGAACATTTGGGCTATGAAATCTCATTGTACATATTTAAAATCCTTTGATTTTGGATGAAACATTGAAAGTGACAGCTAGTTACTTCCCTCTCCTCTGAGGCCCAAGTCCATTTGTGTTTTATTTATTTTGCAAGCTATAAAATGTGCATACAAATTTCCCAAAGTACATTTCATTCACAATACTACATTGTCAGTCCAATAGCCAAAATTAACCTATGGTGAGAGAAATAAATGATGAGAGGAGACCACACAAGGTGCTATGTCAGAGGGCATCCTTGATCTGGAGAATTTAAATTTTCCCAACACGTGATCTTGGATGCACTTGTCTCAATACTGAGAGTACATTTTCTTGAAGCATTACCTAATTTATGTGGGACAAGTGAACTTGACCCTCGGTTAAGTCTGAGTCACTGGATTCCATACTACATGTCTCTGATCTGGAGAGATGGAAGTCCTCTATCTCAACCCAGGGCCAGGATAAGGGCTGCTGCATGGCAGCCTCTCTGAACTTCTTCTGCTGGGGCCATGTGTTTTGTGTCACAGGTGGTCATGCTCCCCTACACAATGGCTCCTCCTGCAGCTCCCCCACCCAGATGTGGTGTGTTTGATATCTCACATTTGGCCATTTCCACCACAGCGGATTTTCACCTTCTTTGGAAATGTTTCTGTAAGAACTTGGATCCATAGCTCAAATACAAATAATGTTCTGTGATCAGGATGTTTCACATCATTAAAAATGTACTAGTGCTGTTGAAAACAAAACTTGAAAAATGTTTAAATAGTTGTATTGTTTTAATTACGTTCATATCCACATGGAACTGCAATTCAGCCTTTTATTTATCTGAGTTATAAAACATTTCAACATGCATCACAAAACGCAAAAAAATTGTTTGTGTACCTGTGAAGATGATCTTCAGTTCTGATTTTTTTTATTATTGTGTGTTCTGTCTGAAAAAATAATGAATCAGGCATCTCCTGGGCCACTTCACTGGCATCAGTTTGGGTGATCATGGAAGATGCATGATGCACACATCTGCCAGAATATATAAAAAGCTGCATGCTGAGACTTTCTTTCTTTGTTTCTTTGTTTCTTTCCATCTTTCCTTCCAGTCCAGAAGATCCCAGTGAGGGATGGGAAAATGCCCATACTGATCCTTGGAGACCCTGCCTACCTCTTGCTACTCTGGCTCATGAAGCCTCAGGCTGGGAGCCTACATGTCAGCAAGCGGCGCTTCAACAACTGACTCAGCAAGTACCAAATGACCATTGAATGCATCTTTGGCCAATGTTAAAATGTTTCGTATGCTATATTTTGGCTCGTTAGACCTCAATACGAATAGGGAGGTTGTTAAGTCTCCATCACTGGAGGTTTTTAAGAGCAGGTTAGACAAACACCAGTCAGGGTGGTTTAGATGGTGCTTGGTCCTGTCATGAGTGCAGGGGACTGGACTTGATGACCTCTCAATGTCACTTCCAGTTCTATGATTCTATGATAAAAAAAAATTCCCATGGTCATTGTGGCCTGCTGTGCTCTGCATAGTATTTGTGGAGGAAAGCTTTCACATTGGTGAGCCACTAAAACTGAGGAGCCAGCTGCTGATTTTGAGCAGCCAAAGACAAGGGTAATACAGAAGCACAACAGGAGGCTATCTGAATCATGGAGGCTTTAAAAGAGCATTATGTTTATTTGACACCTTATGTAATCCCTGTAGTGCTTGCTTCCTATGTGTCAGTTCTGTTAAGCAAATACTCCAACCTATAGCCACATTGTTTCAAAGTTGGCACTGGCAGTTGTGTATATGTCACTAATAAAGACTCATTTCATTTCAAACATTCAAGTTTATTAACAGGAAAAACAAATTTTGGGTCACATAGGTTATAAAAATGAGGAACAGTCTTGTAGTTAGGGCTCTCATAGCAGTGTGAAACTCCAGCTTTAATTGGCAAGCTAGTTATTTTGAGTGGAGAGCACAGGGTACTATGGAGGACTGGGAACACAGGAATGGGATGGGGAAGTTTGGGAGAGCATTGCCATAATTCTGTAGTGGCTGCTAGAGAAGTTAATGGGTAACAATTTAACCAGCTACCAGGTAAGCATCATCGGCCCCATTTAAACGCTCCTCCGCCCATCTCCATTTAATCAGTTAACCGGTTAAACTTAATGTTTAACTGGTTAACTAATTAAAAAGGATTTTACATCCCTAATGGCTTCTGGGGCAGTCATGCATGGAGGTTCTCAGACTGCAGAGTAAAGAGGGATCTGATCTCTGTCTTCCCCTCCAGGAGATCACCTTTTTCTGCTCCCATGACCTTTCCAGACCCAGTCTTGCATTAATTGTCTCCCTTCACACTCTGTTTTGCTTTGTGCTGCTTCTGTTCACTGCAGCACTTTGCAAAACATATTCTTTGCAACTCCAACTCCAAACAGTTTTGTGGCTGAACAGTATCAGTCTGAGTTGCCAGCTTCTGCATAGTATTCACCACTCACTTTCCCCAGTAAGGGCAGCTCTCATTTTGGCATCCCTGTGCTGGATGGATCAACTATGCTGGAGTGAGCTCCACGTGCAATTCCAGGAAAGTGGCTTTGTGCATCCAAGATGTTCTGTGGCCACTGTTCTTCATACCATACATGGATACATGTCACCTCAGGACAGGATGCAGAGATAAAATTTCTCGATACTTTAAATGATTGCTTCTTGGAGCAGCTGGTTCTGGAACCCATAAGGGGAGTGGCAATTCTTGATTTAGTCCTTAGTGGAGCACAGGATCTGGTCCAAGAGGTAAATATAACTGGACCTCTTGGAAATAGTGACCATAATGTAATAAAATTTAACATCCCTGTGGTGGGAAAAACACCTCAGCAGCCCCAAACTGTAACATTTAATTTCAGAAAGGGGAGCTACACAAAAATGAGGAGGTTAGTTAAACAGAAATTAAAAGCTACAGTGACAAAAGTAAAATCTCCACTCACTGCATGGAAACTTTTCAAAGACACCATAATAGAAGCCCAACTTAAATGTATACCCCAAATTAAAAAACACAGTAAGAGAACCAAAAAGTGACATCATGGCTTAACAACCAAGTAAAAGAAGCAGTGAGAGATAAGAAGACATCTTTTAAAAAGTGGAAGTCAAATCCTAGTGAGGAAAATAGAAAAGAGTATAAATTATGTCAAATTAAGTGTAAAACTATAATAAGAAAATCCAGAAAAGAGTTTGAAGGGCAGATAGCCAAAAACTAAAAAAGTAATAGCAAAATGTTTTTAAGCACATCAGAAGCAGGAAGCAGAATTATCATTGTGCATAATTCTCTGAAAACATCCATTCAATGTGCAGTGGCATTAAAAAAAAGCAAACAATGTTAGGTATCATTAAAAAAATTGATAGAGAATAAGACAGAGACTATCTTATTGCCTCTCCATAAAACCATGGTACGCCCATGTCTTGAATACTGTGTACAAATGTGGTTGCCTCATCTAAAAAAAAAGAGAAATTGGCACTGGAAAAGGTTCAGAGAAGGGCAACAAAAATGGTTAGGGGTTTGGAACAGGTCCTATATGATGAAAGATTAAAAAGCTTAGAAAAGAGATGACTAAGCGAGCATATGATAGAGGTATATAAAATCATGACTGGTATGGAAAAAGTGAATAAGGAAAAGTTATTTACTTGTTTCCATAACATAAAAACTAGGGGATCTCCAAATGAAATTAATAGGTAGCAGGTTTAAAACAAACAAAAGGAAGCTTTTCTTCACCCAGCCCACTGTCAGCCTCTGGAACTCCTTGCCAGAGGATGTTGTGAAGACTAGGACTTTAACAGGGTTTTAAAAAGAGCTAGGTAAATTCATGGAGGTTAGGTCCATCAATGGCTATTAGTCAGGATAGGTAAGAATGGTATTCTTAGCCTCCGTTTGTCTGGAAATTGATGACAGGAGAGGAGTCACGTGATGAGTATCTGTTGTGTTCACTCCTTCTGGGGCATCTGGCATTGGCCACTGTCGGCAGACAGGATACTGGGCTAAATGGACCTTTGGTCTGACTCAATATGGCTGTTCTTATGATGTGATACCACTACTCAGTGATTGTTTCCCAAGCCTGATGGTCCACAATGCAAAGTTGTTCCATGAATACCAGCAGAAATCTTGAATTATTTGTTTCTATGGCAGATAGCAGGAGAAGCCTAATTGATTTACTTGTTTCACAGCTCTTGAAATACTGTAATACCAGCCAAGCTGTATTCATAACGCTCATTAAAAGAATGGGCTGCCACTGACTGGCCCATGTTGTTAGGCATAGATGATGGCCATGCAATATACGAGGGCTATTGAAAAATTGTACAAAAGGAGGTAAGAAGCAACTTGTTGGGATGGCATAGAATGATGGGATGGAGAAAACTGCATCACAGGATGGTGCTCACTGCCCCGTGGTCCATTCCCAGAGTTCACAGCAGCAGAGGTTGATGACTTGCATCGTGGAATAGCTAGCTACCCACAATAACAACTTTGTGTTGCTGCAGGAGCAAAGACTGTGGATGAGCTCAGCTGATACAAGAAGCACTGCGTGGACATGCACAACTGATGTTATTAAAGTAATTATGATCATTGATGTAACTTTAGTGGTACTGTATATATAGCATAAGAAGGGAAAAGAGAATGCTTGGTTTGGTAGTAAGGGCACAATACAAGTATACATTTCAAAACTCTAGTCTACATTGGCTTTGTTAGTTATTTATAAGGAATGACTCTTAGTACCACTCAAGCACTTTTCTAATATATCTCTAAAGGTAGAATTTGGGTCATCAAGCATGCAAGTTCCTTAACTCCTTCTGGCTCACTGTCACAGCTATGAAATAAAAAATATCCCTACATACTCATTTTCTAATTTAAAAGTTTGCAATAATAATATAAGCTTTGTGTGGAGAATTAAAATTGGGTTCAAGATAAAGGGCATCGATCACAATGACAGCCAGATGAATTCTATTCACCTCATTCTGACTTGTTTGACTACCTTATTTTTTCATTCAACACTGCTCAGTACAAAAAAAAATTAATATACACTCACACTTAGAACTATCACTACTTGTGTCATTAGGTTCCCCTGCTATCTCTTCAGCATCTCTCCTCCTTTTCCTGTTTCTCTGTATTCCCTCTGTTCTGCTTTCTGCATTGTATTAAAATTTCTGCAAATAAATGCTCTCCCTACCACTCAGTAAAGTTTAAATAGAGGAGCTGTGTAGTGAGGTTTCATAATACCTCTTTTGCATAATTAACTTTATACAATTAATCTTACTAGATTACTACACCATGAACTTTAAAATAATTAAAATCAAGTTACACTTGTCTAATAAATGAGAAAGTGCTTTCCTTGTGTTTATTCATTTATTAATTTTCAATGGCTCTGCCAGTGTGGATAAGCAAGTTTCTACTTAGCGAAATACTTAATTTATACTGTAAGGCAAGTGAAAGAAGTGATGAAATCATGAACTTGTACATTCATCATGAGTACTTACTAAATACAAGACACTAAACAATACCATGAATGTATATGTAGAACATGATCATAAGTATTTCTACATCTACATTATATACACGTTGTATTTATACTCACTTAGTACATATTGCTGTTTGTGTCTCCACATTTTCAATATTTATTCATGAAAAATGTTTTTCTGCTTGGGAGTTGTCCATGAAGTCAGGAATAGTTGGTGTGCAATAGGATTTGCTCCAAGCAAAGGTTTGCAGTTTGACAATAAAGGAATTCCACAGCACTGGGGTTAAGATTGATTCAGCAAATGAATCTATAAAAAAATTTATCTTGGGAGTCACCAACTATTGTCTGAAGGTTGCATACGAAACATAAAACACAAAAGCATTAATTACTTTACATTTTCTGCATTCACAATTCAACCAATTGGCAAAAAACATGACTTTGCAGCTAATCACATTTATTTCCTATCTTTTTTCCCCACTCTTCTCTCTCTCTCTCTCTATTTGTGTGTGTGTGTGTGTGTGTGTATTCACACACACACACACACACACACACACACACACACAAATGGACCTTCCTTGTCCAGCACCCTCGGGGCTTGAGTGGTCCTCAACAATGGAGTTTGCCGGGCAAGGGAGGTCAAGGCTCCCTACCCAGCTGTAGGCTGCACTCCCTACCACTGCCTCCACCTGCCCCTCCTACCGCCACACACACACTATGCCAGCCCTGATCGGGGCTGCATCCCTCACCGCGCCCACCAACTCCGTTGCCTCCAGCTCTGGCAGTGGCTGCACCCCCCACCCCATCCCCAGCCATGGCGTTGATCCGGGCTGCACACCCAGATGACTTCAGCCCTGGCTGGGGCTGAGCTCCTTGCCACTAGCCCCAGCTGGCACTGTGCTCTTGAACCACTCCAGACCGGACTAAGGCTGCGCTTCCCACAGCACTAGCCCCAACTGGGGCTGCACTCCTGGCAGCTTGATTTCACATCAATAGCTATGAATAGGACACATCAAGCCCATTTAATTAGCTTCATTAACAAAGGTCCAACAATTGACAGGTAATATATATATTATATTCTGTATTTCAACTCCAATGTATCTGTTGAAGTGTGTTTTACTCACAAAAGTGCATGAGTCTATAATTTGCAAGAAATAGAGCAGACAGTCCCCAAAATACTGGTGGTTTGTTGTATAATTAGATTCACCAAGCCAATAACAAGATAACCCAACATGGTACTGCAGAAACTAGCTGGAAGACAAACACAGACCCCTTATGCATTCCAGCTCTTGGCTCTCAACCAGATAAATAAGATTTCAATAACCCCTTACCAGATTTGTTTAACCATACCTAAGGTTTTCACTGGTCCTAGAGGATCAGACACTTAATCCCAGGTCAATATGAATCTTAGGTCTTACCCAATAATCACGCTGATGCCAGTCCTTTGGAAACTACAGGTTTAACAATAAAAGAAGGATCAGATAGCTGGGATGGAGTAAACTGCTGTCTTGCAAAAGTCCCTCTGGAATTACCCAAACAGTCTTTTCTCAGAGGTTCCTTGTTAAAAACCTAGTCCAAATAAATGAAGCAGGAAATGAAGACAAAGGTTAAAAGAGGTTTTTAAAGATCTCCGTATGCAGGCCCAAATCTTAAAAGGCGTATCTCTCACAGCACAGAGAATGTGGCAGCTCCCTAAAGAGCTCTTTGCATTGAATCTGCTCCTTAATTTTCTTTCCCAATTCATATGACAATTTACAAGGAATAAGCAAATAGTAACCTGCCCCCTCTTAGCAGATATATTTCTGATGAAGCCTTTTGCTTTCTTCCCTTATCTATATGCAGGTCCAAAGGGCAGGCATCATTCTCTCTCTCTCTCTCTCTCTGTGTATACACATACACACACACACACATATATATAAAATTTTCCTGCAGGACCACAGAGCGACGTCATCATGTAACTCTGCGTCGCCCCGCCATCCAGCCTGGTCAGAGTCTGAAGGGGAAGTGGCAGCCATGGCTCAGGGTTCCCCCTGGCTCCTCAAGGGGTGCCCTGGGCTCCCCACTGGCCCCCCTCTCCGCTGCCAGATGGTCAGGGGACCGTGGTGGAAAGTGGCTTCAGCTCCCCACTCTGCCACCTGCTGCCAGGTTACGGGTCCTGCAGCCCAGCCACCTCCTGCCTCGGTTCCCGCCAGCAGTCAGGGGCAGAGAGCAGGAGCTGCCATGGCCTCGGCAGCCAGGGAAGTTGATGAGCAGGAAAGTGTGTGGCAGAGGCACCGAGGCCAGAGCAGAGCCCGTCCACCTCTTCCTCCCCAGCCGGGCTGCCCTCACCCATGGCCATAGCTCTGCTGCTGGGCTCCTCCACCGCAGGCCCGCTGCCCACCTCAGCCTTGCTTTCCTGGCTGCTCTCACTACCGCTAAGATGCTCGGCCTCCAGCCGCTCCATAAGGATGGGGGCTCAGCTCCCCCTCTGCACAGGCACTCAGCTGCCATTGCAGGGTTGTGGAGAGGGTCAGCAGTTGGGGGAGGGGAGAACAGGGGCTCGTGCAGCCTTGGCCTGGCCCTCCCCAGCAGTTGATCAGGGCTGCTGCAGCCTTGGCCTGGCACTTCCCAGCAACCAGGGGGAGGGGCAGAGCTGGAGCTGTCATGGCCTCAGTGGCCAGGGGGGTTGATGAGCATAGCGAGCACGTATTTACTTAAATTTATAAAATTACCCTTTATAACTTAATCCCAATCAACCCTTGCATAAAGTAGTTGCATGTAGTGCTTTCAAACTCTACCTTATCCCCACAACCAAGACACCATTTTGAACGTATGCCACCAGTCAGGTGCTAAAGAACAATACTATGCAACTATTATCGGTGATATATCCAGCCCACAATGAACCACTAACACTCAGTTTGAATGGAAATACACTGGGCTTATACATTTAAATCAGTCTACCTTTTTACCAAAATTCCTCAAAACAATTATAAACTGCCAATAATATACATGAAAAGAATTGGCATCTGCTCTAAACCCTAAGCAAAACGTGGTGTGGTATGTTACTCTATATTAGCTTATATACATTATATATTAAAACAAAAATGTTTTCATGTCTTTTGCTTTTCCTATATTTCTAAGAGCCAGAAACAATAAAGAAGCCATATGGTCTATGTAGCATTGCTCATAAGAGTAATTTTTGGCATCTTCAGACTTGTAAAGTGCTGTGGAAGTTGGATTTTTTTTAACCTGGCATAAGTTATTTAACATGTGACTCATAGAAACAATAAATCATCAGATCCAACCACCTGTCCTTGTGGGTTTGTTGTCTACAATAGTTTCTATTGCTCTGTGCAGTCTAGGTTTAATAATGCCAGATAATGTGTCCTTCTCCCATCTCCCTTGGAGACTATTCTGCAAATTAATATATCTTACTGTTAGGAGTTCTTCCTCATATTCTTCCTCCATCTTTCTTTTCTCAGTCTTATTATGTTATTCCTTGCAAGCAGCGGCGGATATAGGGCAGGGCGAGCGGGGCGGCTGCCCCGGGCCCCGCGCTTCAATAGGCCCCACGCACGCTACTTCTGGTCAGCTGCTGCCAAGGCACATGCGCAAAATTGTGCCTCCCCGGGCCCCGTGGCGCAGTCCTGGGCCCCGCAAAATTATCATCCGCCCCTGCTTGCAAGATCAACCATAAGCTCTCCACAGAACATGTGGAGAACACAAGCTGTGAATCTCAGGCATGTGAAATGTGAAATTGTGGAACTACTAACTGTACTTTGTAACCTATCCTTTAATTCATCTTCTGTACCAAATGACGGTAGGATAGCTTATGTGACACACATTTTTTTAAAAAGGACTCCAGAGATGATCCTGCCAACTACAGGCCAGTAAGTCTAACTTCAGTACCAGGCAAATTGGTTGAAACTATAGTAAAGGGCAGATGAACATAATTGTTGGTGAAAAGTCAACATGGCTTTTGTAAAGAAAAATTATGCCTCATCATTTGAACATATAAATAGATTTATAATTCTAACTTCACAGCCAAGAATGATACATACACACAAATAGAATATACACGTTCAGGGGATTACAAGCTCTTGAATGATAGGTTACATGCCCATTCCATATAAAGCACATTTGAGTTATGCATATTTATATTCAAAAACATATTTCCATCAAAATATGGAGTTGCAACATCATACCTGTAATAAATTGAGTGAAGCTTTATGAACTATAAAAAAGAAATGAGTTTTGCACAAGATTAAAGCAATTATATATACACATGCACAAATTAAGATTCAAAAGGTAATGGAAACAAATTTTATATGCTGGTTCCATATGTTCTGTAGAGCTAATCCAAGCTAAACTACTGGGTACCCTTATTCTTAAAAATCTTTGTCTCTTAGAATTAAGATGGCATAGGGACAGCTTTTCTTCTGGTCAGGCATTTTTATTCATTTTCCCAGCATTCAAGCTATAATGGGCTCTTTCATGTACCTACCCCCTTTAGGGCGGTGAGAGAAGTAAACAAAGTCTTTTGTACACTGACATTCCACAAAGTCTTGACTGGTGTCTAGAGGCATATTTTGTTGTAAGAGAAGATATCTATTGTCATAAGCCAGTATTTAACACTTGGTTATGGTTCTCCCCAAACTGTGGGTTTATAGTCTTGGCAAACATTTTTATAGCTACAGAGCAAGCATCTAAATATTACCTTATAACATGGGATACAGATATTGTAAGATTAATACACACAGCATCCTACAAGCACAAACATTCATATAACTCTAATATCTACTTTAATGACATTAACAGGTGAACCAGACTGATTTTCAGCTATGCATTTTTCAGTATTTAGGGGGGCACAAGATTTTGGCATGAGCTATCACCTGGTCTTTCAGCATCACAGATTTCATTGATAGACACAAAATAAATATCCAGCCAGACCACCTTAAAGATCTAGCTAGGGAGCAGATGGCACTTCAGCTGCAAGGAGGCTACGACTTTGGCATTTGACTTTAGGATGTCTACAATGACTGTTCAAAACACACAAAAATGTATTGTTCTTGATCAGAAGTCATGATTTCTTTCTAAGAAAATGTGTAATGGCATAAACTACTGAAATGAAATCCTGAAATCAAGTTTATGCCATTGTTTTCCTACTATTATGTTTCATTAAATAGCTTGACTCACCTTCAATATTCTTTGCTTTAATAGGAAAAGATCAGGTTAAAAAAATCTATTGGATTAAACAGGTGATTTTTTTAAAGTGAAAAACATTTTTGTTTGCAAAAACAATGCTTATAATATGAAAGAATGTAAAATATTTAGTAATTACAAGGCTTGTCAGTAGGGTAATATGCAAGGAAAGCATGCAAACTATGTAAAAGACAAGGAGAACCCATTCATGTTTAAATACAACGCAAGTAGATTAGGTATATTAAATTAGGTATATTAGTTTGATTTATTTTAGAAGTCAGTAATCCAGTATGGTTTGTCATATGAACAAGGAAATGGAGTAAACTTAACACAGTACAAATGTAACAGAATTTCTAAAGCTTATCACATTCATTCAGAAAGAACACAACCAATTAATTTAAATATAATAGTAGCTCAAATCTGATTAACCTGTAATTTCATATATGAAATATTCTTGGATTGAGAACTGGTTAAAAGACAGGAAACAAAGGGTAGGAATAAATGGTACATTTTCAGAATGGAGAGGGGTAACTAGTGGTGTCCCCCAAGGGTCAGTCCTAGGACCAATCCTGTTCAACTTATTCACAAATGATCTGGAGAAAGGGGTAAGCAGTGAGGTGGTAAAGTTTGCAGATGATACCAAACTGTCTAAGATAGTCAAGACAGAAGCAGACTGTGAGGGACTCCAAGAAGATCTCACCCAACTGAGTGATTGGGCAACAAAATGGCAAATGAAATTTAATGTGGATAAGTGTAAAGTAATGCACATTGGGAAAAATAATTCCAACTATACGTACAGTATGATGGGGGCTAATTTGGCTACGACAAATCAGGAAAAGAGATCTTGGAGTTATCGTGGACAGTTCTCTGAAAACTTCCACACAGTGTGCAGCGGCGGTCAAAAAGGCAATTATTAAGAAAGGGACAGAAAATAAGACACAGAATATCTTACTGCCCCTGTATAAAACTATGGTACGCCCACATCTTGAATACTGTGTACAAATGTGGTCTCCTCACCTCAAAAAAGATATTTTAGCCTTGGAAAGGGTTCAGAAAAGGGCAACTAAAATGATTAGGGGTTTGGAACGGGTCCCATATGAGGAAAGGTTAAAGCGACTGGGACTTTTCAGTTTAGAAAAGAGGAGACTGAGGGGGGATATGATAGAGGTATATAAAATCATGAGTGGTGTGGAGAGGGCCGATAAAGAAAAGTTATTTATTAGTTCCCATAATAGAAGAACTAGAGGACACCAAATGAAGTTAATGGGTAGCAGGTTTAAAACTAATAAAAGAAAGTTCTTCTTCACACAGCGTGTAGTCAGCCAGAGGAGGCTGTGAAGGCCTATAATAGCGTTTAAAGAGAAGCTAGATAATTTCATGGAGGTTAGGTCCATAAAAGGCTATTAGCCAGGGGATAAAATGGTGTCCTTGGCCTCTGTTTGTCAGAGGCTGGAGAGGGATGGCAGGAGACAAATCGCTTGATCATTGTCTTCGGTCCACCCTCTCTGGGCACCTGGTGCTGGCCAGACAGGATACTGGGCTAGATGGACCTTTGGTCTGACCCAGTACGGCCATTCTTATGTTCTTATGTTCTTATGAATGATTACTCACTAACTCATCTCCTAAAAGAAATTCAATATGCAAAATAAGAAATATAGTACTCGTGTATAGTATGAGTACATGTACTATTCATCCTACTCATACAAAAAAAATCATTCAAATGCAGAAATTGTACCAACTTCCCACAAGACACCTTCAATAGCATCTGAAAGTTCAATATCATTTTTAGCAGTGAGAAATTCATCAGGGCTCAGACTGCTGCATCAAAGACACAGACTTCATGCCATTCTTTATGTTTTGGAGAGCTGTTTCTATAGCTGAGTATACCTTATAAGGGCACTGGGGTTTTTTTGTTTGGTTGGTTTGTTCTGTTTTTCCTCCAAAAGCCATTTCATTCATTTATCTGTTTCAACCCATCTTTTTACCAGAATGCTATTGCTGGTAGAAATATTTACAACTTATCCACATTAAGTGTAAGGGTAGTTAACCACTAGAATAAATTTACCAAAAATGAATTCTCCATGACTGGCAAGTTTTAAAAATCAAGATTGGATATGCTTCAGAGATTATTTTGTAGAGGTTCTATGACCTATTTCATACAGGACAACAGGCTAGATATCATAGTGGTCTCTTCTGACTTTGGAATCTATTAATATTTAGGAAGAGGCAGCATCAGTATGTGAACTAGAGTTGGAACCATTTTCCCCTCTTTAAAAACACTACAAATAAAAAACTGAAGCTAGTCATGATACTTCAATTTGCAAAGAAAAAGTCATTTTCAGTCATTATAAATTTTCCACTATAGTTCATTATAGTTTTTGTCCTCCCTGCATTTAAACCAGGCAGCTCTCTCCTCCACAGTGCCTGGTGCCAGTCACGAGGTCACAGAACACAGGACAGAAAGATGCTTGGCACTCCGTTCTGCTGCTCAGCCTCTCCCTGGTGCAGAGAAGCACGTTCTCAACACAAAGGCCACACTCCTTTGAAATTTCAAGTTGCTGCTCCAAAGTATGGGGTTGCTACTGAGGTTCAAATAAATGGTCAAATATGTACCATCAGTCTCAGAAATAGCTGAACTATTTTCATTGACATTTTCTACCATAAAAAGAATTCAGCCTGTGGCACACACCCAGAATGGAAAATTTCAGCCCAAATGGTTTGAATTTGGCAAAGTTATAAGAAACTGAAAACAGAGTCTCATACTGGAAGTGTGGGGCAATCTTAACAACAGATACTGCTACTGACCCTAGTCAGAATCACCAAATAATCAGAGTTTGCCATAGCTTGACATGAACACCCATCTGCTTAGAAGAGGGCATGACTGAAATCACAATGAAAGCTGTCAGTGCATTTGCACAGTAGCTGCTCTAACAGTTGTCTCAACACATTGAGTGTATGGACACCCTCCCCCCACCCACATGACTATCTTTATCTGCACCTCGTCTGTTATTTGCCTTTATGTTATCTTTTCAACTGAAATCTTTTTGGATCAGAGGCTTATTTTTTTCATATGACTGAAGCATTTACCAGTAAATGTTTAGGCATCTCATGAATACAGTGCATCATTATTCAGTAGCTCCATGACATGAGCACTATCTACAAACACATTTAAATGTTGAAAGATGCAGTCCCATAGCTGTATCTGCTCAATCTCCACATTTTTTCATGTCCCAGATACCGCATTCCACTTGTACAACACATAAACAATTGCCCTGGTGACTACAGCTACTCAGAATATTTCAGACATAATGGATTATGAACAAATATGTAGTTTTGTCAAAGCCAATGAAGTTTTCAATAGTTTCTTCAGAAGATTTCTGAAGTCAAAGGCTCACTGGTCCTATCAGGTCACTTTTGAGCAGAGAGACCCTTAAATCCAAAAACAGAACACTAGGATTCAAGAAATATTAAATCTCCCCCCCCCCCCTTTTTTTTTTTGAAAGAACATTTGTAAGGTTTTGAGTTTGTTCTAAAGTGGAATCAAAGCCTGGAAAGCTGTTGCTAAGCAGAATTGTCACCCTCCAGCCAGCACTGCCAGTGATATTTTTGTGAACATATGTGCTGCTCACATTTCCACACAGTATAAAAATGTGACCACTCTTATTTCATACCACAGTCTGAGTTGAGCAGATTTTCAAAGACGTTTTAATGGTACCCGGGCACCTTTGCCTCAGCATGTTTTAACTCCATATTTGACATTTATCTGAAGTTTGGGGCTGTTTGTTCTAATAATCTATTTTTACAATGGGATGTTCATCTATTATTACTTTATTATGGTGGGCCAAAACTTCCCCTTTGCACATTAGCTTAGCAAATGCGCTACACACAAGGGAAGCCTGTGGATACCAACATCTTCAGGTCTGCAGTGGGTCGCATAACTGTTGCATCTCCACTGCCTGGTAAGAGTACTTGCACCAGTAGACACACCCACACTCGAAGGGGATGTCTACACTATGGAGAAGATTGACCCTCCAGGGGCCCATTTCCTAGCATTCGATTTAGTGGGTCTAGTGTAGACCCCCCTCCCAAATTAAATGCTGAGAGCAGCCCCTACCAGCATTCTGTACTCCTCATTCTGTGAGAAGTAAGGGAAACTGACAGAGCATGCATTCCCATTGGCCTCCTGCAGTTTAGACACTATGGTGGCTCGGCTTAAGGTAAGCCAAATCCAGCTACGCATTTTGCATGACCTACCTGGTCTAGTGTCGACCAGACCTAAATCTCCTCTACACTGAAGTAGTCCTATCAGAACACTGCTCTGAGTTGTACAGAAAGTGCAGACTGCCCTGAAGGGGGTCCACAAATCATAGCTGAATAGCCAGACCGCAGCATTTCTACTACTTGTTAGGGTTCCTCTCCACACCGGAAAGTGCTATTTACCCCTAACTATAGTTTTCTGAAGTTGTCTTGTACTTTAGAATTGTAAGATACACTTTAATTCAATGAAGGAAATATTCAGTGTAAACCAAAGAGTATGCTTAGAACTCTCAGATCAAATTCTCTGTTGATATAATTTGCTCCACTGAAGTTAATGGAGCTCCACCAGTTTACATTAGCAGAGAATTTGGCCTCTTGTTATCTTCATTTTTAATGTTTTACCAGTGTAATAATCTGAATTCACAATGTCAGCAAGAGGAAAGTGTTCAGTGTCACAGTAATTTAATGTGAATAATACCTTTGTTGCAGTAGGATTTTTTTTAATTAATCTTTTCAGTGGAACAATACAGAAACCCTTTTGTCCCATATGCATTTCTTCTTTCATTCAAGATTTTACTTCCATGGTAATATTGTGCCATTGTTAAACTAAAATGGCATATTAAAATTTGACTAAAACACAGAACTAACTGTAGCTGGTATCAAAATGAATTGTAAATTGTAAACCAGACATTCAAAGCTCCATAGACATGATTCACTATTGCACTTCTCAGTTTTATGCCATCACAACCCCATTTATCTTTCACTGAAATAATCCAGTGGTGAATCAGGCCCTCGGGCTGTCTTTCACATGTATTCATGTTCTGAAGGATAATATATCTAATACCGGGTGAGCAGAAACAACACATAAAGAAATGTGTTGCATCTGCTGATGTAAAACAGCTTCTTTTGAAACAGTTACTGGAGATTTGTAATATTTACCTAATCATCTGAAATTTTCCTTATATGCTCTTGTCAGAGTGGAATTTGAGTTTTTGTGCTAGCTGAGAAGCTTTGATGCTTACAGTGCAGGAGATTATTCTATGAATTGTGTTGAATTTTAAAGTTATGACATTGCTCTACTCTAAATTTGTCTACAGTTTATCTATTGTTCTGACAGCTGATTTGGTTGTGACCAATGAAAAGCAAAGACAAGATGACAGATGATGGGGGAAAGTAATTTTTCAATCATTTCAACAAATATGGGAAATATAAACTGTTAGGTTCTGTAGGTTTTTCATTTTCTTCAACCAGTTCTCTGATCTGTGGAACAAAAGTGTGATTTTTTTTTTTAAACAAGGGTTATTATCTGACCAAGATGTTTCAGATGGCAGTGCTCAAAATATTTTAGGTAGCCACAAGCTTGAAATATATGTCTCTTGATCACCCTAAGCCATAATAGCTGCTGTGTATTCATGAACAATGGAGCTGACCAAAGGACAATTCCACTTTGTGACAACTTTTTAGGTTTTTTAATTTATTTTTGTTCCACATTGGAATGAAAACAATCTTTCCTTTTTGTGTGAAAACAGAATTGTGTCAAAATGTCCATTTTCAAATAAGGGAGGGATGGAGGAAGAGAGAGAGAATCACCACAGCCATTTGCCTGCAGTGTGAGATATATGGGTTCAAAACCCTTCTGTGTGTTATTCAGGGAATTTTTCATCCCAGATAATTGTGAATTAGTGATAAGCAAGAAAGGTTTTACATTCATCAATTTTTTCAAATTTCAAAGAAATTCCGGTTCATCAAGATACAGCTGAGATGTTGACATTTTTCTCACAGAAGTAAAAGATCTATTAAAGGCATCATCTCCAAAATAGCACACGGCCTGATGGTTAGGATGTTCATTTGGACATAAGGACACCTACATTCAAACTGATGGTCTGAATCAGTGCCCTAAATGCCATCCTGAGTCTCTTTCTTGACCCAGACTCAAGTGTTTTGGCTGAGATTTGATCAACATCTGTACAACAATATTTCAACTTCAGCCAAAATTTCATTTAAAAGAAAATGTTGCAACTCACTCTAGCAACAGAGCACTATATTTGATGAATAGACTTATATAAGAATACATGTTTGATTGCAGGATAAAACGGATAATCAACTGTGACTGCAATTGACAGAATTAGACATCTATCTTATTAGCAAGAACATACTGATGTCTAAATTCTGCCCTATTTACCCATGATTGATTACAGGTCCAAACTTAAGGGCTATTTCTAAAGATGTGGCCCATAAAATAAAAAGTCTACTTGAACAGTGACTAAGAGTGTGCTATGAGGTGACAGGTGTGCCCTGGAAATGTGTGAATATACACACACACACACACACACACACACATCCTGTTAAAGAGAAAAGTTGGTGCTGAAACATTTACAAGAAGTATTTATCCCTTAGGTTGAAGGTAAAGCTTCCAGCTTCCAGGTTTCTTTTCTCTATATAATTTACATCCTCTGCAAATACAAGAAAACTGAAGAGTAAGTCCTGTACGAGTACTCATGCTGAAGTATATCAGATAAGCCTAACAAAACATTTTACAATAGATGTATGCCTTTCAAGAAATCAAAAGAAAAGTGATAGTGGGCAGCAAATCCCCAAAACTTGTAATTTGTTGTAACTAATTTTTAAAGTTAATACCTACTGTTCGTTTAAAAAAAAAAAGCATTGAGGTTGTCTTTGAACAGATGAACACTCCATCTGAAGTGTCTACTTTTAAGACTGTGGGCAGGGGTAGCAACCTTCTTAAGCCTATCTCACTAGAGAAAAACACTTTTCATAGTGTGTGGCTGACATCCAGCTGATATGGTCTTTTGAGTCCCTGAATTCCAACAGGGAGCAGGTCAGATAATATCAGTGCATTCAAGGAACTTTAACTAGCCATCCAAGATAGACCTAAGAGACAGAACCCTCTAAAATGTATAACTCCACAGCAAAAATGTATAGGAAGGATGCCTCTCTCTCATTTTGTTAATCAGCAAAAACAGGACACACAAGTAAACAAGGCACTGAATCCCAGATTATATTAATTAAATTTGTAATTGATCATGGTTGCGAAATATGACAAAGGAAATATATAGTAATATGCTGTGTCTACAATTTCATTATAAAGAGTTTTCTATACTTTGGTATTAGCAAATTTAATGGCGCTTGCAACAAAACAGCAGTTGTGTCCAAGAACTAATGGTAAGTTTATTAATATTGTATTTGAGAAGTGTTTTGTTAATTTACAAATAACTATGTACTGCAAGTGTTATGTAGCAGCTTAATTCTTTTTTTTTAACTTCAGAAGGAAAATAGTGTAATTATTGGTGTTAGCGATAGGTGATATTTTTACAATACCAAAATAGAAATTATATATATTTTATACAGAAGATCCAGAGCTGTATAGCTCAGATCTGAATGTTAATTAAAAGATCTCCAAAGTCTGAGAGAAGTGAGACCCAATGTTCCAGCTGGGGCCCATTTAAAAAAACCTCCTCCACTGAGTCAATGTCTCTATAACAGGGTTTCCCAACCTATGGGTCAATGGGTCACCATTACATTTCAAAAGGGTCACCAAGTATCTTCCCAGTGCCTCCCCTTCTCCTCCCCTCCCCGTTTTTGAATTGCCTTGGGTCACCAAGTCTTCCTGAATTGTCAAAATGGGTCCCCATCTGGAAAAGGTTGGGAACTGCTGCTCTATAAGAATCCTTTGCAGTTCTACCAAATTAATTTATATTACTTTTAAAGTTTGGATGAACTAGCAGTTTGGACCAGAGTACCAAGGATTACAGATGCACAGTTTTTTTCAGGCAGTCTCTTTATAGCTGAATTAAATGGAAATTATTATTGCACAATTAATCTTTTAGTTACTCAATAAACCAATGCCAGGAAGTATACTTGTTAGATAAGTCATTTACCAAAATATTTCAGGCCAACAGTTTGCTCAATAAATACTTAATGGCTTATTGAACATTTCATTGTAATCCTATTGATAGTGTGAAAGTGAGGTGATGTAAAACCAATGCACAAAATGCTGGATAATTTGAAACCATTAAATTGTGCATTAACCGATCAAATAACGATGTGGTTTTATTACTGTATCCCCTCTTTCTCTTCCTCTTTCTATGCCACTTTCCCTTACTGCATCTTGTTTCAAATTACATTTTAAGTTATTCAGTAAGTCCAGTGGGACATGCTGACACATTCAGTGTTGCTAAGATGTCTGCCCACCACCTTTTGCCAGACACACCGTTATCAATATCAGCATAAAAAAAATCCTAGTGGTGAGGACAATCCTAATTTAAAAAGGGTGGAGGATTATCAGAAATATTTTCAAATAAGTCACAGCATCTTTCAGTAACAGTCCTTTAAAATGGAAGATTTATGCGGTGAAATGTGGGGAGCTAAATGGAAAGCTCTTTACCAACAAAGAATGGGCAAAGAAAAAAAAGATTAGCGTATGTACAGACATGGCCACCAGAGAACTGATGGTACAACATATCGTTGCTTACCAGTTCAAGGGTTCAATAACAGCTGTACTTTCATTTTAGCCATGGCTATGTCTAGACTGCAGGCTTTTTTCAGAAGAAGCTTTTTGGAAGAGATCTTCCAAAAAAACTTCTTCCAAAAAAGAGCATCTACACAGCAAAAATGCATTGAAAAAGCAATCTGCTTTTTTGAAAGACAGTGTCCTTTCAGTGTGGATGCTATTTCGTATTTAAGCTGTGATTACTGTGGATGGAGTGGCCACCAGGGCACCTGTGCTTTTTTCTCTTTCCTCTTCTTTCAAAAGAATTCCCTCTTCCCCCTCCACACATGCCTATTTCCGAAAGAGCTCTTTCTTCCGCATAGAAAGAGGTTTACCAATGTTGGAAAAAAACCTCTGTTCTTTCAATTTTTTTTCAAAAGAATGTGATTGCAGTGTGGATGTAAGTGAAGTTATTTCAGAAAAGCGGCTGTTTTTCCAAAAAAAACTGCAGTGCAGACATACCCCATGAAAGGGAGACTAAGTTCAAGTAAAATGGGAGGCAGACAGCCTTTAAACACACAAAGTGAATACTGTTCTGCACATTATCAGCTTTATGAAAAGAAGAGGAGATTCTCAAGTTGAAGGAGAAAACATTCAAGGAGGTGTAGTAGTTGCATTGATCCTGATAAAGACAAGAGGGGCTACTGAAGTAAATGGACTAATAAGCTTATAAACAATTGAACACATGATGAGGACAAGATACTTGGGAGCAAGGGCCACTGGCCACCTGGGGAGGCTAGCCCTGGTCCCTCCCCTTGTGTACCCCTCATCTACCCTCCTCACCCATCAGGAGCCCACACAGTATTGGCTGGGCAGGCATCGTGTCCAACCCCAGCTCCCTGTGGGAAATACCCTGGCCTGGGGGAGCGGCCACAATAGGCAGTTTGGGGATGTTCAACCTTCCCTGCCTATAATGCTCAGCAACCCATGCTATCCTATCAATACTGTATTAACCCATAAATGAGCCAGACAGACTCTACTTATATGTCTGTCAATACCCGCCCTGAGACACGGAGACCTTGGCATGAGCTGGCAACTAGTCTGCCAAAATCACAGCATCTACTTCAGGAGAGATAAAGTAAATAAATAAAGTAAAACATTGGATAGGAATACACAGTGGAGCACTGTAAGCTAGGATCTTTTTGAAAAAGAGCTTTCAAAACAGGCCAGAATTAGAACCAATACTTGGTCAGTATGGAAAGGAGTATGCACGCACACACACATTTTACCTTATGTTTCATGTTAGAATGAATCCACAGTATCGCACCAAAACAGATGAAAGTTTGAAAGTATCTGTAAATGGGGGATTTTACTTGGTTCTCATGAAAAGCCTTAAAACAACTCAGACTTGCTTTAAATTTCTATGAGTCTTTCAGTGTACTTGAGAGGGCTCTTTCATGACAATATGATTGGCGGTGTGGGTCCATGGCCACATTGTATGGCTTCTTTCCAAGTGTTTAGAAGCTCCATGAAGTAATCACTGATCTGGTATAACCATATTAACCATGGATGACCACAAGGCTGCCACCTGTCCATGGCTGGGCAACATCTCCTGATATTAAATCCAATTTGGGGGGCTCAGTGTGCAGGGACTTTATCTCTGAGGCAGGCTATATGGCCAAAAAGTTCCAGCTGGCTGTGACAAAAGGACTTCAAGCCTCTCAAGGTCAGTTCTCAATAATACATCCCTGTTACTGATGAAAATGAAACCATCAAAAATCTCCATCAGTCACTGCTTGCAATGCATATAAAATGCCTCCAGTCTCCTGCTGTCTTGTTTCAGCAACCAGACTAAGGAGTGAGGGCTGCTGTGAGCCTGACCCAAAGCACATTTAATTCAAACAGAACAGCTTCAACAGACAAGCAACCATGAAGCCCAGGGCTAATACAGAATAGGGAGAGGCACAGGATAGACTCAAACTTACACCTGCTATAGTCCAAGCCCACAGCCATGCCCCTGGGCTATAGAGGAAGTCAGAAGTAGTATCTAGCCTAACAAACAGTTAATTAAACAGCTTCCACAGGCATGAGGGATATAAGCCCCACATTGCCCAGGGCACATGCAGCACAACTGTGTTTAAATCCTGCCAATGCCCTTCTTAAGTCAGGCAGAGAAAGGATTCCAACCCACAACACCATTAAGCAAGGTAGGAAGTCTAACCCCTGGGCTACAAAGTATAGAATTGTCGCTACCAAAATAATATTAAACTAAAAGTGTATCAGCTTCAACAGGCAAACTTAAGGGGTCTTCAGCCTCCATCATCATAGTTATCTGCATAGCCCAAGCACATACATGGGCTGTAGCACATCCCTCTTCCCATGCAGCCTTTTCAGGGAGCAGAAAGGAGATTTGACCTAGCAGCTCCAGAGAAGCTCCACCACTGGCCTAGAGAGGGAGCTTCACCCCAGTACTAGTAAATTAAAGTGGAATAGCATCAACAGATAACATTATGGGAGCCCTCATCACTCTGGACAGTGCTTGGTCCTGCCGTTAGGGCAGGGGACGGCACTCGATGACCTTTGAAGATCCCTTCCAGTTCTTTTAGTCTATGATGCTATGAAAATATAATGTGAAGTAATATTGTTTTCCAGCGGTGTTATTGATGAGAATCTGCTCTCTGTTGTTAAAGCTGAGATTTAAGTTAATTAAATCATAGAACAGAGTTGGAGGGTTGATTGAAAAGGAAAATAACTATTTGGTTTATAAAAGTCCTCTGTTGGCAGTTTAGATTCAGCAAACAAGTAGATCTTGATACTTGTGTATTAGGTGCACGATAAATTGGGCCAGAACTATGTCATCTGGTTCCCTCTGGCATCTCAATCCAGCCTCCATTTTGCCCACTTAAAACTGATCTGAGACAGTAATCCTCTCACACACTCTAAAAATCTCTCTGGGATGATCTGCAGCAAACTAAGTTTTATCCCAATCTCTCATTTTCTCCTTGCAACCACTGGTTCTGATTCAGTTCCAAACTGACTCCCAAGACAGCAGACAACAACATTCCCTCTAACCTTTTCCATCTATGTGAGGATTTTTTTCTATCCATGTGCAGAATAAATTTTATGTGCACCGCAGCATATGCAAATGTGCACCAACAGTAGAAACAACCTAGTTGTGGGTGCTCTGCTAATCAGCTGGGTGGCATTTGTATGTCTCCTGAGGAGGGCTTGTGCTGGGGTGCTGAAAAGGTTATTGCTGTCTAGTCCCTCTAGTCAGGCCAGAACAATCACTTCATGTGTGTGTGTACATGGGGCATAGCAGAGGCCTTACACCATGACAAGTAGGCAAGTATCATGACTGGGATGCAAGCAGGTTGGAGCAGGAGTCAAGCCTAGTGGTTAGAACTGGGGTCTGCAACCAGGAATTTGGGCCCAGGATCAGAGACAAGGGTCTCAGGTAGACTCAGAAACCAAGACTTGGAGCATAGCATTAGAATCAAAGTCTGAGGCCTGATGCAAGAGCCAAACTGGTCTGAGAGTCAGAACTGGGTTATCTGGAGTGAGATATAGCTAGGAACAAGCAGGAGGTACTGCAGACATGGACAAATTATTTGAGCAGTAACTGAACGCTGCTGGGCTTTAGAGCTGGTCTGCTCACTTCTAAGCAATCTACTCCTTGCCAGCTATGCTCATCAAGTTGCCTGGAGACTGGCTGTGTTGCAGGTCTTGTTTCCTGACAGTTACTCCGAAACAAGTTTGCTTGCTTCCTACACTTGAAATTGTGGAAGAGTTTGGATAATTAGACCAGGCCCCCTGATGAGGGAAAAGGGCTCCAGGCACCTTCTGTCCCAGCTGATTTCAGAGCTATACCTTTGTCTCAGCGAGGAAACCCTATGAAGGGAAAGAATGAGGTTCTGATTCTATTCCTATGCAACTTTTATTGGGGGAGAGGGGTTGTGAACAGGGTATTAATCTATAAATACCTTGAGTTGTCAGATGAAATAGTTCAACCAATTCAGGGGGCAGACCATATATCATTGTTCAAGTTACTTGTCCAGTTAAGGAAGGCATGAGCATGCTTTCTTGTGGACTCTCTGAGGAAATACAGCATCATCCCATTAACATTTATCTTCAGCCTTCAGAACAATCTCTGTTTCAGGACATTGCTGATGTTGCTATTGATGTCAAAGCTCCAACTAATCTACAGTATATCATTGCTTGGTAGTGTTGTCAAGAATTGTTTGCCCTATGACAAAGAATTAACTGAAGAAACATCCACTTCTACCACGTAAACACAACTTCACTAATAGCAATCCTAAAGGCTATATGCAAAATATTGTTTAATAGAATTTATGTTTATAGGGACATTTTTTTATTTTCCTGATCTTTGTGAATTTGGGGTCTGATCTTGAAAAGTGCCAAGCTCCCACATCGTCCATGAATTTCAGCTGAGTAAAGAAACAGCCACTGTAGTCAATGGGGGCTTTTGATGTAGTGCAACACTTCTTAATTCTCAGCTTTCACAGTGTATAAAACTGAGCTTGGATTTCAGTGCAGCACAAAGACACTTTTAGATTATACCTCGCCACCCATATCTTGAGGCCACTTGCCTGTCAAGTTGGCCAAAGCATAAAACAGGCCAGTGTCAGAGCTGATCTATTTTATAGGTTGCTGCTTGTGGCCCCAGTGATCTCTTCCAACAGTCTGATATTTGCTTACACACATGGATCCCCCTTTTCTCTGCCACCTCCCATTAGTGGCACTCATGCCACGGTTTCCTAGATCTCACTTGAGAATTAACATCAACAAGGGAATTCTCAAGTAGCTCCACTAGGTTTATGGCTGTTCTGTTTCATCTGTGTGGCTTAAAATAGCCAGAAGGCACCTGAGGATCTGTCCCTTAGAGCATTGTTTTCTCTGAATTTATGAACATTTTTTGCTTTGAATTGCTACTCCCCTCCCCAAGAACACATTAGAAGAATTATTTAAGAACTGTGAACACGATGAATCCCCCTGTTGTTACCATTTCCCTTCTAATTTGGGCTATACGTCTAATCCTTTCTGGAGAAGGAAGAAAAGCACAAAAATGTTTCAGAATGTTTGCTCAGATGATGATGGATTAGACATACATACACTCAATAATAAAAGCTCCTTCACTAAATTTAAACAACATGCTAAATCAGCATCTCCATTCAGATCATTTCCATGTCAGTCAATAAGGATTCAAAAGGATTTCAGTGTTCAGCTTTCACGCTTATCACAGATAATTTCAGGGTCTTTCCTTGCTCTCCCAGTTTAGCTCATTTCATTCAGCACTGTCAGATGGCATTGTTAAGGTAATAATGATGAAGTTTTAATTATTGTTTCAAGACAGAATTATTTGTTTCTATCAGTAACTGTGTTTGGCACAGTGCCCAATGCCTGCTGCTGTTTCAAGCAAAATTTCTGAGTCATTGTATCTAGATCACAGTGCTTTCATCTTCTGGCTGCTAATCTGCATTTTACCTTGGGAGTAGAACTAGGACAAGCTGGGAGTAGCGTTCATTTTTGTAAAACCTCAGTTATCTTTTTGGTTTGCAAACACAATCATCCCACTCCTGGAGTGTATTCGTTTGATTCATGCCTTATAGCAAAAAAATGAAAAAACCTAAACCTTCTTTAGAAGGCACTATAACAAAGGTTATTGTACTAGGTACAAACACTTCACACATGGATGTGATTCCATGAAATGCGTAAGAGCTAAAGCTTGAATTCACTGCAGTAGAGGAAAAAAAAAGAAAATTACTGTTATACATGTGGGGAAAGCTGAAGTACTCAATGTTTTCTTTGCCTCTGTATTCATGGACAAGGTGGGCTCCCGGACTAATGTGCTAAGTGACGCAAGATGGGATGAAGATCGACAGCCCTTAGTGGGTAAAGAACAGGTTAGGAACTATTTAGAAAAGCTAAACGTACACAAATCCATGGGTCCAGACTTAATGCATCCAAGGGTACTGAGGGAGTTGGCAAATGTCATTGAGGAGCCTTTGGCCATTATCTTTGAAAAGTCGTGGAGATTGGGAGAGATCCCGGATGATTGGAAAAAGGCAAATGTAGTGCCCATCTTCAAAAAAGGCAAGAAGGACGATCCAGGGAACTATAGGCCGGTCAGTCTTACCTCGGTTCCTGGAAAAATCATGGAAGGGATCCTTAAGGAATCCATTTTGAGGCACTTGGAGGAGAGGAAAGTGATTAGGAATAGTCAGCATGGATTCACAAAGGGCAAGTCGTCCCTGACCAATCTGATTAGCTTCTATGATGAGGTAACTGGCTCTGTGGACATGGGAAAGTCAGTGGATGTGATATACCTTGACTTTAGCAAGGCTTTTGATACGGTCTCCCACAATATTCTTGCCATCAAGTTAAGGGAATGTGGATTGGATAAATGGATGGTAAGATGGATAGAAAGCTGGCTAGAAGGCCGGGCCCAGCGGGTAGTGATCAATGGCTCGATGTCAGGATGGCGGTTGGTTTCTAGCGGAGTGCCCCAAGGTTCGGTTCTGGGATCGGTTTTGTTCAATATCTTTATTAATGACCTGGATGAGGGGATGGATTGCACCCTCAGCAAGTTTGCAGATGACACTAAGCTAGGGGGAGAGGTAGATACACTGGAGGGCAGGGATAGCATCCAGAGTGACTTAGACAAATTGGAGGATTGGGCCACAAAAAATCTGATGAGGTTCAACAAGGACAAGTGCAGAGTCCTGCACTTGGGACAGAAGAATCCCAAGCATTGTTACAGGCTGGGGACCAACCAGCTAAGTAGTAGTTCTGCAGAAAAGGACCTGGGGGTTACAGTGGATGAGAAGCTGGATATGAGTCAACAGTGTGCCCTTGTAGCCAAGAAGGCTAATGGCATATTAGGTTGCATTAAGAGGAGCATTGCCAGCAGATCCAGAGATGTGATTATTCCCCTTTATTCGGCTCTGGTGAGGCCACATCTGGAGTATTGTGTCTAGTTCTGGGCCCCCCACTACAAAAAGGATGTGGACGCATTGGAGATTGTCCAGAGGAGGGCAACCAAAATGATTAGGGGGCTGGAGCATATGACCTATGAGGAGAGGCTGAGGGAGTGGGTCTGTTTAGTCTGCAGAAGCGAAGAGCGAGGGGGGATTTGATAGCAGCCTTCAACTTCCTGAAGGGAGGTTCCAAAGAGGATGGAGAAAGGCTGTCCTCAGTAGTGACGGATGGCAGAACAAGGAGCAATGGTCTTAAGTTGTGGTGGGAGAGGTCCAGGTTGGATATTAGGAAAAACTATTTCACTAGGAGAATGGTGAAACACTGGAATGGGTTACCTAGGGAAGTAGTGGAGTCTCTATCCCAAGAGGTATTTAAGTCTTGGCTTGACAAAGCCCTGACTGGGTTGATCTAGTTGGGATTGGTCCTGCCTAGAGCAGGGGGCTGGACTTGATGACCTCCTGAGGTCTCTCTCAGCTCTATGGTTCTATGATTCTATGATTGATAAAAAAGGGGAGTGAACAGGGTGAAGACTAGCACACTGACAACAGTGTTTCAATTATCTCTTTTTGAAAACTTGATATTGAAATTCTCCAAACTGTTGTTGGATCTTAAGTTGATTCTAAATCACTAAAGCTCTTGTAAGCAGGAAATGCAAGGCCAGCTTTAGCAGAACAGAATTTGGTTTTATACAGTGCCTTTCACATTATCCCCAAAGGCTTCACAAAAGGTATCTTAGATGACAGAGTTTCTAGGCAAATGTGCAGAGTCTCTAAGCAAATGCAACAACCATTAGTCACTTAATAATAGTGCACACTTGGACACTAGAGCTTGACTCTATCCCTATCCATTTTTCAGAAAAGGCCATACTTCTACTTGGACTTTCACCAAAGGCAGAACAGTCATGGCCTATCTGCCAATCCAGAGCACCTGTCCATGATTGACTAGCTACTTGTTATCTTCAGATCATCATCAAAACAATATTTACCCCAACTGTATTATTCGCTCTTTCGTTCCTTTTCTGTCTGTTTTGTCAGAAGTAGGGAAAGTGGTCATTATTCATACCACTGAATTGAAAAGAATTCATCTTTCCTCCCTATGAAGAAGGATAATCTGAAAAATAAGATCTCTAACAAATATCCACTCTCTGAATAAAGAACTTTGATCATTTTGATTAAGTTTGTTCTGCATAATCACTCAATTTTCCCAAAAAAGTACTTACATCTTATTCTGACTCTTTTTCTTGTGTATTCTGATCAATACATTGCCAGAATTTAGCATAAATTCTCTAGCGTGTTTGCCATTGGACTAAGTAGACCAAGGTTATTGTACTTAAAACTTTAAAACTCTATTTAACTGTGTAGCATTGTTCAGTGACAGGGTCATATTAATACTTCTAAGACAACTCACCTGACTTAGGAAGAGTAGAATGTAAACTAAGCTATTACATTTATATAGAATATATAAGGTAAGGACAGGTCATATGTAGAACCTAATATCTGAAAGATATTTCAAAGAAATATTTTGGAAAAAGAATAGGATGGGAAGACTTTAGCAGTTACTGGAACATATTGTTTACAATTGCCTTCTTGGAGATTGAAAATGAAACCATTGGTATTATAGAACTGAAAAGAAGGATATGTAACATACATGCAAAATTCTGAACCCAGTCCAATTTTCTCACAGGTAAGGGAGGAGATATAAGTATATATACACATTATATATATTATCCAGCCTCTTCTGCTCATTTGGTGCATATGCATCTCTCTCTCTCTCTCAATCACAGAATGAGTCAACCTGTAGAACTCTTTGCCAGAGGATGTTGTGAAGGGCAAGACTATAACAGGGTTATAAAAATAAATAAAGCCGTGGTGGAGATGTCCATCAATAGCTATTAGCTAGGAAAGGCAGGGGTGGTGTCACTATCCTCTGTTTGCTAGAAGCTGGGAATGAGCAACAGGGAATGGATCACCTGATGGTTACCTGTTCCATTCTTTCCCTCTAATACATCTGGCATATTTTAGTACAAGGCTGTTTCTTCAAACCCATCCATTGATCTTTGATTCAGAGTGAAATCTCCCTGCAGTCAGCCCAGTTCCAGGGGGGAAAAAAGCCCAATTGACTGGTGAGGAACATGCTACCAAGGAAAGCAATTGGCTTGGCAGAGCTTTCTCTTCTCATGGGTCTGTTAGCAACTTGTGAATGTTAAACATGGCTTCATTAGATGAATAAAGAACCAACTAAGGATCATTAGAGAAGTTTAAATGCTTGAATATAATTTTGAATGTTAGGATACCAAACTTTGAAAATGCATACTCCTTTAGCTCAGCTCATTTAAAAATACTGGGTGATAGGACTACAATGATTCGAACTTGTCACCAGATTGGCAGGACTGATGTGAGAATATTGAAAAGGCAGTGCCCGGAAAACATGTGGTAAAGGAAAACAAAGTCAGTGCCATTTGATGCACTCAGATGAATGGAGGAGAAATAGGGAAAAGCTTAGAGAAAAACAATGATTGATGTGTTGTTACCAGATTTGCCTGTTACTTTGTTACTTTATTAGAAAAACTTTAAAAACTATTAATAGTCTAGCAGCACCTTAAAGACTAACAAAATATGTAGATGGTATCATGAGCTTTCGTGGGTTCAACCTACTTCTTCAGATGAAAAGTGGGTTATACCCACGAAAGCTCATGATACCATCTACGACGTGTTTTGTTAATCTTTAAAGTGCTGTTAGACTATCCGTTGTTTTTAAAGTTTTTCCAGTTACAAACTAACTTGGCTACCTCTCTGAAGCTTTTGAACATTTATTAGAGTTACTCTGCTGGAGGAGGGAAGTTTTGGTAATTCTATTAGTGCACTTCACTTGTGTTACTTGTGTTCTTATATGGACTTCTATTTCTCCTTTCTGCCAGTTCCCTCTTAAAGGAGTTATCCTGCAGGACCTAGGTTCCCCAGGGCTGGGTTTTTACCACCCTAGAATCTGATGAACACATGCACACCCATTAACAGCGCATGCCTGAGAGGACTGGGTTAATCAGCTCTACCAAGCTGCCACTGTTGGGAATAATTCTTGGACACACTGGGTGCAGGTGAAAACAAGCAGAGGATTTATTGAACACACAGCGCTGGTGGAGTGCGAACCAGGTGTTAGCCCGGAGAGCACTAACTTAACCAAAACATACATTAGATTATATAGGTAGCAGATGGACAGAGAAGTGATTTGATAGGTCTAGCAGCGGAAATGAGATATGCACATAAGCCAATGGTCTATGACAGTTACACACCATCTCCGCCCATTGCCAATTAAACATGTTATCACTAATACAAATAATTATTCCGAACAAGCTAAATGAGCCAACATAAACAAAGGCATGTTGATGGTCATTTTGTTGGCCAGAAATATAATGCGTCTCCTGCGGGGGTGGTATTGCCTTGGCGCGATCTTTGGGATCCAAGCTTATTTTCTAGGAACAAAGCAGACAATGAAAAACAATCCCGTACGGTTATTTGGTACCGGCCTTATCAAAGTGAGGCCCTTTGGAATGTAGTTGCCAGGACAACCAGGGTCAAGTTAACAAGTTAACTGCTGTCTGGGTGCTTCCCAGGTCTGGCCTAATGATTTGAGATTTGAATTTGTCAGTTCTCAGCAAGATACCATGGACTGCCTCAATTTACCCTACAGCCACCTTTATATGCTCCTGGACTCAGCAGGCTGGGTCAAACATTTCCAAGCTGTTATGCCCCATGTTCCACAATGCACTATCCCCACTATCAAGTTAGAATTGATCTGGTAGTAACTCACTTGATGAGCAAATTCCATGGGATTTTTGGGCACTGCAGGGAAGTGTAGCTTAGGTATGGGGAGCTTTGTTGCAGAGCAAATGGGAAAGCCAAAAACATCCATGAGGGGGGCAAGGGAAGCAACCATCTTAACATTGAAATGTATTTATTTTCAGGTAAAACCCATACAAAGGGAATCAAACAAAACAAAATATAAGATGTAACTCAAAATGTCATTACAAAAGTGTGGGTTTCATGCGGCTCTGCTGCTTGGAAACTCCGTGGGGAGCCTGGAGTCAGGCTCCTCGTAGTGTAGCACCACACGGAGCCCTCCTCAAAGCGGTAGCGCCGCAAAGAGCCCGGAGTCTGCGGAGGACTCCCCAGCTGACTCCAGGCTCCATGCGGTGCTACCAGCTAGGGCTGTTGCTACACTTCAAAGGTGGAGGTGCCCTATCGACTAATCGAATAGTCTATGCAAAATGCATTGACTGTTCGATTAGTCAATTACTCGAAATTTAACATCCCTAGAAAGAACACTAGATTTATTTGTGAGTAAACTAATGATTCAAGAGTTGTTTTGTTCAGGCTAGACAATAGGAACTAATCATCCTTGACTGTGAGTAATGTTCCTTTGCAGAAGCTCATAATGCAATTAGGCAGCTTCAGTATTTTGGATACCAGTAGAAGATTTATTACTAGAATTGGTCTGATAACTGCTGAGCTGGGTGTGTGCAGGCAGGGGTTCATTAACATCTGATGCAGAGATTCCCCATCATGCAGAGCTTCTCTGCTTTCCTGGGTCCCAGAGTTCAGTGTTATTCTTCCCTTGGAAACTGTTTTCCATTCAGTATGGTAACAGAGATGTCTCTCTCTCCCATCTTTGATGCAAATGAGGAGTTTCTTTAATTCTGTCACCCTTGTCCAGAGAGGTTTAAGTGTGTCTTCCCCCACCTTTTCATTGCTTTTTGGAATTCTTTCTGCTGATCAGCTTTGGTTCAATCAGATGCTGAGAAGGGGGGAGAGTCTTTCATAAGTCAGACAGGCTAAATATTGTGCTCTGGTTCCCCAAGAATATAGAGCTGATAGCAAGCAGTGGCAAAAATGTCTGCTATTACCTGTGGGAGCATAATTAGGCTCTAGAGAGAGATAGGTCTCCAGTTACAGAAATGAAGAATGATAGGCAAACAAAAGGAACAGGCTTTGCTTCTCTTTTCACCTTCCAACGTCCTATATAATGGTGGTACCATACTAACTTCAATGGGGTTGTACCAATGTAAGTACCAGCAGAAATTGGCCCAGAAGTTTCAAGACAGACCAGCAAGGGTGCCATTTTGGGAGGGAGGGGGGCCGGCAGCTGTGAGCAACCTTCACCAGCCAGGTGTGAGAGGCATGCACAGATTATAAACACTTTCCCCTCACTGCCTTAGCATCCAGGGAATGGGATGAAAAGCAAACCACATCCAGGAGTGCATGGTGGCTGCCCCCTCTACCCTCCTGAAATGGCACCCTTGCAGACCAGAGAGGGTTTTTTTTTTCAGACCAAAAATCTAGTCCCAAACAACATCAAGAGCAAAAGTGACCATGGTTCTATGATCTGGTTGTGTTAATGAGTACTAGCAATAGAGGAGATCCTATTAAATGTTCCATTTGACAAATATGGAAAAGTGTGCTATTTCTAAGATATTCCTAGTGGGGAGAACCTACTCGCCCAAAAATGTATAAAAATCAGTGCATCATTCTTCCATCTTTTTGGTTGTGCTGGATCAGATTTTAGCCAAGCAGAAAACTTTACTGGTTCTTGCTTTCTTCCTTTGCTTCCTCTCCCCTCCTGCCAGCTCAAAACTTTTTTAGGTCCAGAAAGTAATATACAGCTATTTCCTTTCTAAACTGGGTTGCAGTCCTTTTCCCTAACATCATCAAAATGAGAGGCCACACGGTGTGGGAGTGTGTAGGTGTTCTTCCGCACTATTTATTTTTTTCACAGTCAATTTGAATGCCTCCCTGCCTTTGGAGTGAGTGGGAGAAATGCAATCTTTTGATACCCCTTGCATCAGAGTAGATTGTTAGAGAGGTTTGCATTATTTTTCTTGAAGCTACAAGGAATGCTGTAGCTAACTATCTACCAAAAGTGCACACAAGATTAAATAGAAAGAATGAAAAATTCATTTGCAATAGAGGTAGAGAAAGCAAAATATTACATCAACAGAGCAGCATTAAAATCATTATAAAGGTTGCAAAATCAAACACATAGGTTAGGAAATGACAGATTTAAGGTTGCAGGGGGCAATTTTAATTTAGCCCCCTTGCACAAATGTGTTACAATGCAGTTTTGCCAAGTGTTATGTAGGCTACCAATGGTAGAGCCAAAAATAGAATGCATCTTCCTTCATCCCAGTGTAATGCCTTCACCAAAAGAGAACATCTTTTCTTTTCATACCCTTTGCCTCTTTCACTCTCCTTCCTGTGTACTGAATTTTAATGGAGTGTCATAGTGCAAACTGAACTCTAATGCAAATTAAATTAAACACTGCTACTGCTGTGCTGCATCAACCCCCTGGTTGAAATGGTCGCTTTGCATCTGTGGTGCTGCAGCCAGCTCAGTGCAGTCAGAACATTCAGAGGTTTGGTTGTTGGGGGGAGTTATTCTGTATTTTTTTTAGCAGCTTCTGACAACCTCTACTGAGCACATTCAAAGTGGTGGTTTATCTGAATTGTAATGCTCTGAAAATCTGGATGGATTTTGCTGACCTCAAGAAAGACACCAAGGAAATCCTCCCTGCCAATTTTCAATTCCAGCTCCAAATACTAGAGGCTTCAGAAATCTTCAAAGAAACATTTTTATATTTCAGAATGGATCCCTGTAAGTATCTAGTTTAACCTCCTGTATAACAAAGGGCTATAGGACTCCTTTGAATTTATTCATATTTTTTATGAGAAGAGAGCTGCAAATGTATGTATCTTAGTTGGAAGCGTCTTGCTTCTTAAGGGCTCTTTTCTCTTCAAGCTGTACGAGCCAACTTCTGTCATGGACTTTGATGCCCTGATGGAGATGATGGTGCCACTTGTTATGATCATTTGCCAAAATTTCTCATAGGTTGAGATTGATTCAAAATGTCTTCATATCTCACTTGCATGTGTCTTTACTGCTAAGCGTGGGACTTCCTGTTCTTGTTCCCTCTGATAGCTCTCCATATTGCATACCTTTGTGTATGCATCCATCAATCAGTCTATGCAGATTGCCCAGCCAATGCAATCTTCTTTGTTTAAGCAGGGCTGTCTCATTTGGTAAGTTTGCCCTTTGAAGAAACTCTGCATTGGTGACTATCTTGCCATTTCGTCTTGAGTATGCAGCGTAAACAGCATGAAGAAAATTATTTACTTTTTCTTCTGATGAACATAACTTATCCATCCTTTCTCCACCATCCCTGAATGCACTGAGGATACAAGGTTGACACCCTAGAATTTTGGTTTTGGTGGCAAGCTTTGTGTTGTTCCATACTCTTTTAGTCAGTCTGGTAAAAGAGGTGGTAGCCTTTCCAATGCAAACCTTTCATTCTTCATCCAGGGAAAGGTGGGTGGTCACAGTAGAACCCAAATAGCTGAACTTTTGGACTACTTCTAGTTGGTTTGACTTTAAAGGGAATTGAAGGATCTTGTGGAACCCTCAGTCCAATAAAACTGTTTTCTTAATGCTGGTGGTGAAAGTAAATGCCTGACAAACACTTGAAAGGTGGTCCATGAGCTTCTATAGCAAAGTTTCATTGTGAGCTATGAAGGCAGCGTAATCAGTGCATAGAATTTCACTGATTAACACCTTTTTTACTTTAGACATGACAGGTTGTAGAGTTTCTCATCTGATCTGACTCTTATTCTGGGGCTGACAATGGTTCCCAGTTCCCAGCCCCTATGCAGGGGGTAGGGCTGCTGCTGGCTCCTGGCTCCTGGCTCCCAATCACTGCCACTGCAGCAGGCCTGCTCTTCCTGCAGACCAGATCTGTGCTGAACAACGGAGCAACCCCTGCCTGTGGGGCACCCAGACACACTGTGGACAGGGACTGTTCCAGATGAGAGCAGCCCCAGCAGTGGGGAGCTGCCTCATTTGGGGTGATGCTTACCAGTTAACTAGTTAACCTTTCACATTCCTATTGTTCACAGAGCCAATGGTCATCTGCAGTTTAAGTGAAATGATTTTGTCTGACTTCCCAATAGGTGTTTCTAGGAGCTTTATCCATTTTTTTCCAGAAAAACTGACACCATGATGCAAGCAATTTTCTTCACTGCTATTACTTTCTCAACAGATGGTATAATTGGCCCTTGCCAGGCGCAAGTTTCCATCTGCCTTTAAACACTTGGTCTAGCCCCATGCACCCCATGAGGCAGACAGACCATGGAAGGGCAGCACCTAAGTGCCGAGAGGCTGCCCAGCTTTGTGACAGGGAGTGGCTGACCAGTGGAATGCAATAACTCCACCCACAATCAGAGGTGGCCCGTGGTGCTCTTCTCTGTGCCAATCAAATGAGTGCTTATATCTGTCACCTTCCATGGTTCATTCATACTGCCAGCAAGGATGGAGTGTCCTCTCCATGTGATGCGGCTGCAATATCCTGGATGGTTGAAATGGAGGAGCTCTTTGCCCATGTGTCAGTGTACCCTTCTTGACTTCGCTGGTTTGGACCAAAGGAAGGATGGGTTTTGATATATTTGGAACCAGCTATGCTGCATCAGTTGTCAGTGCAGAGATCTTCCATCAACCAGTCTTTTGGGGTTCCACTCCAAGATTGGGTTGGCTATCAGCCCAATTTGTCCTGCATGGATACCATTGGCAAAAATACACTGAGTGAATTTGTTCATCTGCCTTTTGATAGCATGTGCCCCATCAAGGTTTTTACTACCTTCCTTGGGCATTCATCTGCCTAAAGTCATTGGCACACCCTGAAGTTTCTGGGTTAATTAACTACCACCAGCACTTGGTTGTACCGCTTATGGTCATAGCACTAGAATACTTTCAATTCTGACCTGACATTGCTATAATACTCTACTGCTTTTCAGAAATCCAAATATCAGCATTTTGTTATAGTAATAAACAAGTCACAGCTGCTCAGAGTGAATGCAATCCTACAGAGTAATAAACTGGGAGTTCAGGGTACGCAGATCCTTTGCAGTCCAAAGTGAGCTTTAAAGAATACAAATAAAAAGGGCCCAGAGATTCTTATCTGGACTAAAAATTGAAGCATGGAATCCCCAGCAAAATGTAAACATTGTTGCAGAGGCAACAGATGAACTTTTAGTTAGGTTTTTTTTTTCAAATGTCTTTTCTCCTGACCACAACCCTGGATTTATGAACACTGGAAACCAAGCAGCATGCTGAACTAATGAATGCTGAAGAAGTATTTTCCTCTATGGTTAACCATTTCGCTTGTGCTTTTAAATCAACCTCACTCATTTATGCAACTTCTAGTGATTGATTATTGTGGGTGGGCCCAGTTATGCAGTTTTTACACTCAGGTTGAATAGTTCTCATGTAAATGCTCCCAGGGTCTGGTCCCATGAAATCCATGAGATTACTCCAGTAAGTAAATTCTACTCAGCATAAGGGCGGCAGAGCAGGGGCTATAATGAGCATCAACGATTCCTCAAATACCTCTGAGACCTGCCATGGAATTATGAAGCTGAAGTCATTTTAATCTAAAAAAACTGGATTTCTAACCTTAGGGTTATGAAAAATAACCTTCTGAATATTTAGGTACAAATAGGTACAGTGTGTCCCAAAGAGTCTGAAGGCAGTTCCAGGACAGGTGCACACTCTGAAACCTGGGGATAGCTTTTCACATTTCAACATTGTTCACTATATAACTGTTGATCATTTTAAGATAAATATGGATATTTGTGATTTGACATCTGAGATTTAAATATGCAGCAGGTTTAAGTTGGTGTATTAAGCACATATGCACAAAAAATAAGCCATTTTATTTTTGGACCAATTAGTTTGAGAATTATAAATGGTAAATCATTTCACCATACCTAGTTCCCATCCTTGAACAAAAACTCTTAGTATCATATTTCATCTCTGATGACCCCAAATTGCATTTTTATATAAAATATTTCTGTTCTGTATGTTGTGTCTAACCTAGCATCCATCTATGCTTGTAAGTCAACATTTTCTCCAAGTTAAATACTTGCTTTGAGGCAGCCATTGCCTGTGTTAGTTAATAAAACAGATGTTGAGAGGCAAACCTCCATTCAGTATAAATACACAGCCAAAAGCTCTGTTACTTACCTTGTGTGTCTTAAAAAAAATTCAAAAGGAAAAATCCTTCCAAATAATAATCAGGTATGAAATGATGCAGAGTGATGCAGAGAGGCTGAAACAGCATCTCTAGAAGAGGTGCAAGACAAAGGATAGTATTTTTCATTTCAACATTGTCCACTATTTAACTGTGGATCATTTTCACAGAACTATCCAGCTAATACTTTCTCATTGCTTTTAGATGCACTGGCAGATATTTAACCAAAGGGTAGGGGGGAAGCTGCTTATTGTCAAGAGGTGTTATGAGAGGAAGTATGAGTTAATACTCCACTCCCACGCACCAAGCACTTTGTGAGCAGGGTCAATGAAGAGGAGGAGGAGAAACATCTCCTGCCCATTGTTAAAGCATCTCAACCACACAGTTACCAAAGGCACAAATTATCTCCCTTCCCTCCTCAGTTGACTATGGCCCTAAGTGTTCCCTGTTCTGCATAATGAATTGTCAGTAGAAGATTCTATGGCATGATGAAAATTTAAAACTGGAGAGAGAAGAGGGTACAAGTAAATATGTGATACTGTGCTGATTATAGTATTATTTTTTCATAGCCAAATTCTACAAAGAGGAGGTTTTCTTTAACTTAAGGCTAGAGCAGAGAGCACAGTTTAAAACCAGACTGGATATTAATTGCATTTGGTGATTCTGCACAATCTCCATTGAAGGGCTGGAGTGACAGCAGTTGGCTGACCAACCCTGCAGCTCATTCTAGGTTGTCCAGGCTTGACCTTCACAAATTTATTATTATAGGGGACTGGCCTGTCCTGAAGGGGAGGGGGGAGGGAAAGGCAGCAGCTGTTCAGGGACCTGGTAATTCCAAAGGGTTCTGGGCTCCTGGCCGCTGCATCAGTAGCTGTAGCCAGAGCCCTAGGCTCTTTAAATCACCACCAGAGCCCTGGTTGGCACATTCCAGGCTGTGCTAAGGTCTGTCTGGAGGGGGTGCAGTGCAATCCAAACAGTACTGAGGGCTGGCTATCTCAGCCCCATCCTTACCACCTAATGCCTGCCTTTTCTTATAGTGCAAAGTTGCACCCCCCCCCCCACCTCGCACAGGGGTCCAGCAATTCTGTCCGCCTCCAGGTAGGGGGAAAACTGTAGGCCTGATCTTGCATCTTTCCTGCCACATGCTAACCCTACATGCTTATCCCCCACACTCTCATTTTCCAAATCTGCTAAAAGGGGATAAAATTGACTGAAAAAGTGGCAAGTATTTTTGAGAACTATGGATGAAAAGTGCTATCTAAAAGCTAAGGTGCAGAACTATGGAAGAATTTCTATTGTTTGGCGTATTTATTGTAATTATTAGATGATCCCTAACTTGAGTCTGCTGATACTGATGCTTTGTGACAGTCCCTTAAGGAGCAGCCTCATGTTGTCAGTTTCCCAGGAGTATAATTCAGCCTGCATGTTTAAGCCGAGTGCCTCAGCAATACAGAATGTTAAATAATGAAGCTGTCGAGTTGAAGCTGAGGTGGGTGTAGAAAACTTAAGACTTCTCACCTTCCTTCTTTTGTTCTTTTCCATGACCCTCCCTCAGGTTTAGGGTCCTCGTCTCCTGGCACGCTTACTCTCCAGCCTACACACGTCCTGTTCAGAAATCTATGGCAAGAAAAAGTTCATCTTATGTTAACTTTTATAACAGTGTGTTCAAATCCAGCACAAAATGGAAATTGCTGATATAGTTTTGTGGCATGAGCTGTACCTATTCAAAATGAAGTGGAGAGCATGTCTTGTATCTGGACTTCAGATCACATACGCTATGCCAGCCCCAAATCTGTTTGTTTCACAGTGTGTCATCAGGAACTGTACATCCAAGTAGTTTAGCTTTCCAGGTAGGAAGTCTGGGGGAAAGTTGCTGCAGAAGCCCATGTGCTGATGTGCAGCTGGGAACTGCTTCAGTGATTAGAGAGGGTCCTTCGCTACATAGTGATTGGGCACCACCAATGGTCACGCCTGCTGACAGGAAGGGCAGAGGGGTCATTTGGGCCCTGGCTACTGATAGGGCCCAGGATACCTGGCCACAGCCACTGCTACTGCTGCAGCAGCACTGCTTGGAGCTCAGGGTCCTTTAAATTGCTGGTGGCAGCTCCAAGCAGTGATCAAGGTGGAGGGGATGCTACAATCCCTGAGGTGCTGAGGGTTTGTGGTCCCAGCCCCACCCCTTTCACCTAAGACCCCACCCCTTCTTGGAGCACGGAGCCAAGCCTTCCCCCACCTGGCCCATGAGCCTGGTGAGGCTGTTGGTTCCCCTGCCCATAGCACAGCTTATAAAAAAGAAAAGCAGATGTCTGGCACAATACTCACTTCATGTAGATATTGAATCATAGAACCATAGAGCTGGAAAAGACCTCAGAAGGTCGTCAAGTCCAGCCCCCTGCTCTAGGCAGGACCAATCCCAACTAAATCAACCCAGCCAGGGCTTTGTCAAGCCGAGACTTAAACACCGCTAGGGATGGAGACTGATTGCATGCATTATGCAATTCCCTCAAAAGAAAAGCCTGATACACAGCAAGTACTTATTAGGGTTGCCAAAGTAAGTATGGAAAAGTTAGGGTACGTCTACACTAGCTCGTTAGTTTGAGCTAGGTAGGGTAATGAGGGCAAGCAGAGTTGCAAATGAAGCCCGGGATTTAAATATCCCGAGCTTCATTTGCATGTTCCCAGGCGCCGCCATTTTTAAATCCCCCTTAGTCCGAACTCCGTGCCCGCGGCTACACGCGGCACGGACTAGGTAATTCGAATTAAAGATCCTAATTCAAACTACCGTTACTCCTCATTCCAGTGTAGACGTACCCTTAGGGACTCACCAAGCTATGGGCAGACCTTCAGCTAAATTCAGTGAAGACACCACTACATTGAAAAGGAGAGTTTCTCCCATTGGCTTAGTTAATCCTCCTCCTTGAGATTGGGTTGATGGGAGAAGCCCTCCCATCAATATTGTGCTCTCTGCCACAGGGGTTAGGTTCATATAACTGCATTGCCCAGCATATCTTCCCAAAGACACTACACAACCACACAGATGGAAACCACAGTGGTAGCTAATATAGGAATGACTGTGTCTTTGTATATGTAAATAGTTAATAGGTAAGGTGTCAGCAGATGGTGGCTAAGAATATGTAGCATAGCTCCTGAGTTTCATGGGACCAATACTTGTACACTTCAAATGGTTTTTTATGGCAGCTCTTTAAATCAACTCTTAAGAGCAGCTAGCAATCCTTGCAACTTTACTAGGGTCACTGCATCTATATGATCACAGATCTCAGAGTCCCTGCCTTGAATATCATCTTCTGCTCTCATGCAGATACTTGTCTGCTGTGGATTTGGTCATGTGGAAGCACCTAGCAAAACAGGGCAATTTTTCCCTAAAGGCAATAATGTAACTACACATTCATAAAATGAATAAACCAATGCCATACAATATTGCTTTTTAGAAAGGATACTGGAGTTGCCATACAAGTATATTTTTTTCGTACATGTTACTTTACTGCCTTAGAAGCAATTTGCATAATATTACCCTTTATATTTTTGATCTTACTTTTGAAATCTGTTACTTCTGGCAGCACCCTAATATAATTATACGTTAGTTCAAGATGATGACACTTTTCCACTGTTTCTCTGTGCTGAGCAGTCAGAGGAAGGGTGAACCATATGCACCAATGATTGCACATTGAGCCTGGGGAGACCCTTATCATCTCATTGTATGATTAAGTCATTTTTTATGGTCTGGATGCCAATTTGCCTCACCCATAACAATTGAAAGGGACATGGGGGGGACTCAAAAAAAAGAAATTAAGATTTCCCTAGCATAAGCCAGAATCAATATACTTCCTTATGAGAACATACGCTGTGAGTCTGCTTGTTTGCAATTTTGCTGTACAATACAACCATATAAATGAAGGATTTTGATTAGCTCAAGGACATCACACCATGTAAGTTGTAAAAGTAAATACATACATTTGAGGATGAATTTTGAAGTCTCTACTCAGGAAATTTTCAATTCCCTTCATGTGGGCATCAGGGGATTCCTCAGCTCAAAAGACCAGGAAATAAAAAATAAACTAGATTAGACTCCACAGACAGTGACAGTTTGTTACAAGCATGAGACCAGGTAACATGTGAGAAACAGGGCAATACTTAACCCCTCTGTCCCAAGAGTGCTAAGGTTTGCTACAAAAAAATTGCCAAGGTTGCCAGCCTTAAAGTATTCTTTACTTCTTCCTGAACCCATTTCTTTCCTTCTGTTTGAACCAGAAAGTGTCACTGATCCTCCACGGCAGATTCCACTTTTCTCCCTTCCACACCTTGCAGTAACAGAAGGTGGTTGGGGTCCTATTATAGAGATGTGATTTTAAGCCTTCTCTTCCTCAGGTGTGTGGTGGACACAGCCTGTCACAGCAAGTTGGCTTGAGTTAAAAAAAAGATTATTGACACTACACCAACAAGTCACCACAGTAGTTAAATAGCAAAGGAAATAATAATAAATAATAAAGGAAAAATAGAGCAAGTGTTTCAGGATGTGCTCTTCGTAACAACATAAACCTAAACAAATTACATGATGATTTGAGAAATTTTTGATTTTAGTATTCTGGCGAGGCACCTCTTTTCTTTCTCTATAGAGCATTTGATCAGGCCAACTGAACCCTGACCATGCCTGTCAGTTTTGGGTGAGGTGTACGTCAGGGCTGTTTGCTGTCAGTTCAACTATATACTCTGGCTATTGAGCTCTTCCACTGGAGTCTGACAGGGAGCCAGAGCTGTGGCTGGTTGTCAGTGTATGCCAGTGCTGTACTTCTTGTGATGAAGGACCCAGGTGGTCGAGTGCAGATGGAGTCCTGCCAGACAATCTATTTGATAACTTCTTCTGCTCAGCTCCACTGTGTTAAGAGCTCTGGCTTAGTGGTTGGAGATGTGGCTGGCTCCCACTGACCCATGCTTCAGGCCATTAGGTGGAGCATGGGTCCACTGCTCTCTCTTGGCATTTGTCTGTGCCACAGACACATCTCTGCTGGAGAATTGGCAAGATTTGGAGGACAAGGTGGCTGGGTGGCTAAGGAAGTGAACAGGACTGCTCCAGTGCTTCTCCCTTTTGTGGTGGTGGGGGCACTAATGCTAAACCAACTGGTCCTGACCATGCAGTGGTACTGGCTTAACACCCTGTGCCTGACCCTGGTATTCCTAGCTTACCTCCAGAAGCTGGTACTGGAGTTATTTTGACCAGGACTGCACTGAGTCTCTGCAGGGGTTTTGCATCTTCCTCTGGTGGACGAAAGACCAGGACTGACATGCTTGAACATACAGGTCTTTGTCTTCTGCCGCTAGGCCCTGAAGAACTCCTTTATGGTACAGGTAGTTCAGCATGGAGCACATGAGCACCATTTCTGAGGGCTCCGATATGACCAGCAGCTCTTTTATCTCCAAGTGGTCTTCCACAAGACCTTTCTAGATTGCCAGTCTTCTACCAGGACCTCTTCTGGACCTGGCATCTGGTTTAAGCCACCAGGTCCATGATGGTCCCTGAGGGGACAGCTCTCCTCACGAAGCCCCTGATGCAAAATCCCCAACTGCTTTCAGTCTGCACTATAATCCCTTAAGATATGCATATAGTTTTCCAAAAGAAATTCTGTTTGTATGAACTTTTCCATACTTGCTCTCAGTTCACAGCTGTTTTTGTACAGATGTTACGTAACTGTAAAACAGATGAATTGTTGTTCCAAGTAAAAGTATATATTTGTTTTTTGAAAGTAATTTAAAAACTTTTTCTGCACATGACTCAAAAGAAGTCACTGAACATCAAGCTCTGCAACTTTCCATGTAGCTACCCCTTATTGATGGAAAGGCCACTGGGTTGAGGTAGGTAGGCAAAACTTTTCATTCAAAATATTTTTTCGGCAAGAAATACACATTCAGTGACACACATACATGGCACAAATTTGTGAGGATGTCACTGAAATTTTTCAGGAAAATAAAGCAGTTTGAGTTGCCCTTTTTTTTCACCAGAACCGGCAGCAAATCTAGAAGAAAAAAATTATTCATCCAGCTCTACTTCTGGTCCTTTCAAATTGAGTAGCCCCTCTGTGATTTATATCCCAGATGGCACCATGCAATTGTAAAATCCTGGGATATAAAAAGTCCTTTGTGCACTTTCTATTAGTATGAGATTACTGGTTCTGGATAGATATGGGCAGCAGTAATAGGATACATATCTTTTCACATCTAAGTCACTGGTATGAATGTAAGTCATGAACTAGATGAATACTGAAAAAAAAAGGAATTTAAACACATTCATTCACATTTTCTTAACAAATTTAACTTTTCCTGTTGTGATGTAGTGGGGGTGCTATCCTCTTTTGTGGCGCTGGATCCACTCTGGTTTTGCATTCACTGGTTGCTTTGTTGTGGTGGTGTGATTCCTATTGGCCTATGCTGGTCTACAGAGACTCTGTGTGTGCAGTGCCCAGCGGGGGTTGGGTCCCTGTGGGAGGACTTCTGAGGGGAGGCACGTAGGCAGTGACCCAGCCGGCCTGACACCTGGGCTAGGTTGAGGAATCTGAACAAAGCAAGAGGCAGGGCTGCCTGGGGGCTGAGTGACCAGTTGCTCAGAGTGCGGGTTAGTCTCGGCTCAGCTAGGATGAGGAAAGGAGACTGAGAGCAGGAAGGGGGTTAAAGGGGCCTGGGTGCCCATATCCCCAAGAGGAATAAAGCTGTCTGCTCTTGGAGCTTATGCTAACATCAGTCCTATGCTACGCTGTGTCCCTGAGAACCAATAAAACCTTTTACTCTACTGGCCAGATGAGAGTCACATCTGGCTGCAGGTGGGGGTGCAGGGTCGGGGACCCCCCGACATGCCATCACACCTTATCCATGCCTCTTTTTGGTTCACTTCTATTAAAATTCAAGAGTAGAGATGTTAACCGGTAAGCATGATGCTTATTTGTATTTTTACCAGTTAACTGGCCCTTGCTAGTTAATTCTGGCAACAGCCAGTGGTTCTAAGTTGTAACAGCCCCGGCTGTTGCAGGACAGTTGGTGGTACCCCATCTGAAGCAGAGCCCCACGATAGCTGCAGGGGTGAGCGCTGGGATCTAAATTAAAACCGTTTACTGGTTATGTACTATGATATAAGGGCTTAATTGTTTTAACATCCCTATTGCAGAGAAAAAAAACTAACTGTGAGGAGTCTGAACAGGAGCAGTTAACGGGAGCAGCTAACAGGGAGTTTGGAGAGCGAACAGGAGCAGCTAACAGGGGGTTTGGAGAGGGAGTTCTCCAGGTAAAGGAGGAGTAAATACGGGACCCTTGTGGTAAGTGGCTATCTGTAGTGTGTGTTTGTGTGTGGGGTGGGTTACTTGCTGTGTGCTGAGCTTGTGTTTGTTTGGTTGGTCTGTTTGTTTGAAGGAGCTTCTAAAAGGTTTGAAATCTAGAAGCCTCTGTTAATTGGCTGAGCCTCAGTCAGAGGGAGGGGCTACCAGGGCTTTATAAGCTGTGAGTCAGCGACCAGTAAGCTTGCGAACAGGAGCAGCTAACAGGGAGTTGGGAGAGGGAGTTCTCCAGGTAAAGGAGGAGTAAATACGGGACCCTTGTGGTAAGTGGCTGTCTGGAGTGTGTGTTTGTGTGTGTGTTGCGGGGGGTTACTTGCTGTGTGCTGAGCTTGTGTTTGTTCGGTTTGTTTGTTTGAAGGAGCTTCTAAAAGGTTTGAAATCTAGAAGCCTCTGTTAATTGGCTGAGCCTCAGTCAGGGGGAGGGGCTACCAGGGCTTTATAAGCTGTGAGTCAGCGACCAGGGAGCAGCTAACAGGGAGTTTGGAGAGGGAGTTTACAGGGGGAGGTTAGAGGGCACTAGTGACTTCTGACCTTCTTTAAGCATAACTTTTATAATAATCTATATTCCAGACATTTAATAAGAAGCCCAGTTTATACTTAAACTTATTCATAAGAAAAATGGAGACAGAAGCCCAGCAGCAGAGTGGGGGCTATCCTGTTTATTGCGTCGAGTGTAGCATGTATGATTACCTGCTGTGGGCGAGTGGCGTATGTGTGCACCCGTTGCAAGGAGCTCCTGACCCTCAAAGACCGAGTTCGGGCTTTGGAGGCCAGGGTGGCTGAACTGGAGGAGCTAAGGGAGGTAGAGAGCTATGTTGATAAGACTTTCCGGGGCACTATAGTACTGTCCCACCTCCAGTCTGAGAGCCCCAGTGCTCTTAAAGAGGATGAAAGTCTCAAGGGAACAGAGCATTCAATGGGAGCAGAGGGAAACCATCACGTAGTTGGGACCCTCCTTCCAGAGGATGTTGCGGTATCCTCTCGCACTGAGGATACCTCTGAGGGGGAGGGAACGCCAGTTGTTAGGAAGAGGCAGGTGTTAGTAGTGGGTGATTCGATCATTAGAAACATAGATAGTTGGGTTTGTGATGACCGGGAGAACCGTATGGTCACTTGCCTGCCTGGTGCGAAGATTGCGGATCTCTCGAGGCATCTAGATAGACTTATGAGTAGTGTGGGGGAGGAGCCGGTGGTCGTGGTACATGTAGGTACCAATGACATAGGGAAGGGTAGGAGAGAAGTCCTGGAGGCCAAATTTAGGTTGCTAGGAAGGAGACTGAAATCCAGAACCTCTATGGTGGCATTCTCAGAAATGCTTCCAGTTCCACGCGCAGGGTCAGGTAGGCAGGCAGAGCTTGAGAATCTCAATGTGTGGATGAGACGATGGTGTAGGGAAGAAGGGTTTAGATTTATTAGGAACTGGGGACACTTTTGGGAGAGGGAGAGCCTATACAGGAAGGATGGGCTCCACCTAAACCAGGGTGGAACCAGACTGCTGGCACTAAACATTAAAAAGGCTGTAGAGCAGTTTTTAAACTAAGAGATGGGGGAAAGCCGATTGGTGCGGAGATGCACATAAATCGGATGGAGACTTCTCTAGGAGGAGAATCCATTGATAGAGATTCTCTAAGCTGTAGTCAGAAAGAGAGGAAGGGAGAGGGCAAACCATGGGCCAGAGCAGACAAACAACCGCATATAAAGAAATCCAATGCATCAGGGAAGGGCAGACAAATAAGCAGTGGCAAATTTTTGAAGTGCTTCTACACAAATGCTCGGAGTCTGACTAATAAGATGGGTGAACTAGAGTACCTTGTATTAAAGGAGGAGATTGACATAATAGGTATCACTGAAACCTGGTGGAATGAGAAAAATCTGTGGGACACAATCATACTGGGATATAAAATATATCGGAAGGATAGAACAGGCTGTGTGGGTGGTGGAGTGGCACTGTATGTGAAAGATAATGTAGAATCAAATGAAATAAAAATATTAAATGAATGAACATGTTCAATAGAATCGCTATGGATAGTAATTCCATGCTCCAGTAATAAGAAATTAGCAGTAGGGATATATTATTGACCACCTGACCAGGACAGCGATACTGACATTGAAATGCTGAAGGAGATTAGAGAGGCTACCAAAATAAAGAACTCTATAATAATGGGGGATTTTAATTATCCCCATATTGACTGGGTACATGTCACCTCAGGAAGAGAAGCAGAGATAAAATTTCTCAATGGCGTAAATGACTGCTTCTTGGAGCAGCTGGTACAGGAACCCACAAGGGGAGAGGCAATTCTCGATTTAGTCCTGAGTGGAGCACAGGATCAGGTCCGGGAGATAACCGTTACAGGACCACTTGGGAATAGTGACCATAATATAATAACATTTAACATTCCTGTGGTGGGAAGAACACCTCAGCAGTCCAGAACTCTGGATTTTAATTTCAAAAAGGGGAATTACACAAAAATGAGGAGGTTAGTTAAACAGAAATTAAAAGGCACAGTGACTAGAGCCAAATCCCTGCAAGCGGCATGGAAACTTTTTAAAGACACCATGATAGAGGCCCAACTTAAATGTACACCCCAAATTAAAAAACATAGTACGAAACCTAAAAAAGAGTCACCGTGGCTTAACCACCATGTAAAAGAAGCAGTGAGGGACAAAAAGGCATCCTTCAAGAAGTGGAAGTCCAATCCCAGTGAGATAAATAGAAAGGAATATAAACACTGTCAAATCAAGTGTAAAAATGTAATAAGAAAAGCAAAAAAAGATTTAGAGGAACAGCTAGCCAAAAACTCAAAAAGAAATAACAAAATGTTTTTTAAGTACATTAGAAGCAGGAAGCATGCTAAAAAACCTGTAGGTCCCCTAGACGACTGAGATATAAAAGGAGCAATCAAGGACGATAAAGCCATTGCGGAGAAACTAAATGATTTCTTTGCTTTAGTCTTCACGGCTGAGGACGTTAGGGAGATTCCCAAATCTGCACCGTCCTTTGTGGGTGATGAATCTGAGGAACTGTCCCAGATTGAAGTGTCATTAGAGGAGGTTTTGGAAAAAATAGAAAAACTCAATGTCAACAAATCTCCGGGACCGGATGGCATTCATCCAAGGGTTCTAAAAGAACTCAAATGGGAAATTGCTGAACTATTATCTGTGGTTTGTAACCTATCCTTTAAATCGGCTTCTGTACCCAATGACTGGAAGGTAGCTAACATGACACCAATATTTTAAAAGGGCTCTAGAGGTGATCCTGGCAATTACAGACCGGTAAGTCTAACTTCAGTACCGGGCAAATTAGTCGAAACAATAGTAAAAAATAAAATTGTGAGGCACGTAGAAGAACATAAAAGTCAACATGGTTTCTGTAAAGGGAAATCATGTCTTACCAATCTATTAGAGTTCTTTGAAGGGGTTAACAGACATGCAGACAAGGGGGACCAGTAGATATAGAATACTTAGATTTTTCAGATAGCCTTTGACAAGGTCCCTCATCAAAGGCTCTTGTGTAAATTACATTGTCATGGGATAAGAGTGAAGGTCCTTCCATGGATTGAGAACTAGTTGAAAGACAGGAAACAAAGGGTAGGAATAAATGGTAAATTTTCAGAATGGAGAGGGGTAACTAGTGGTGTCCCCCAAGGGTCAGTCTTGGGACCAATCCTGTGCAACTTATTCATGAATAATCTGGAGAAAGGGGTAAGCAGTGAGGTGGTAAAGTTTGCGGATGATACCAAACTGTTTAGGATAGTCAAGACAGAAGCAGACTGTGAGGGACTCCAAAAAGATCTCACCAAACTGAGTGATTGGGCAACAAAATGGCAAATGAAATTTAATGTGGATAAGTGTAAAGTAATGCACATTGGGGAAAAATAACCCCAACTATACGTACAGTATGATGGGGGCTAATTTGGCTATGACAAATCAGGAAAGAGATCTTGGAGTTATCGTGGATAGTTCCCTGAAAACTTCCACACAGTGTGCAGAGGTGGTCAAAAAGGCAAATAGGATGCTAGGAATTATTAAGAAAGGGATAGAAAATAAGACACAGAATATCTTACTGCCCCTGTATAAAACTATGGTACGCTCACATCTTGAATACCGTGTACAGATGTGGTCTCCTCACCTCAAAGATATTTTGGCCTTGGAAAGGATTCAGAGAAGGTCAACTAAAATGATTAGGGGTTTGGAACGGGTCTCATATGAAGAGAGGTTAAAACGAGTGGGACTTTTCAGTTTAGAAAAGAGGAGACTAAGGGGGGATATGATAGAGGTATATAAAATCATGAGTGGTGTGGAGAGGGCGAATAAAGAAAAGTTATTTATTAATTCCCATAATAGAAGAACTAGAGGACACCAAATGAAGTTAATGGGTAGCAGCTTTAAAACTAATCAGCGGAAGTTCGTCTTCACACAGCGTGTAGTGAACCTGTGGAACTCCTTGCCAGAGGAGGCTGTGAAGGCTAGAACTATAACAGAATTTAAAGAGAAGCTAGATTATTTCATGGAGGTTAGGTCCATAAAAGGCTATTAGTTAGGGGATAGAAATGGTGTCCCTGGCCTCTGTTTGTCAGAGGCTGGAGAGGGATGGCACAAGACAAGTCACTTGATCATTGTCTTCGGTCCACCCTATCTGGGGCACCTGGTGCTGGCCACTGTCGGCAGACAGGCTACTGGGCTAGATGGACCTTTGGTCTGACCCAGTACGGCCATTCTTATGTTCTTATGAGTCTTCAGCAAATATCAGATTTTAAATGAACATTGCAAAATATTCACAGAGAACAAATTTTTAATTGAAAACATTTGCACTGGAAAACTGATTCTAAGAGTTCTGTTCAGGCAGCCAGGGAGCGGAAACACCTCCCTGTGCTTTTTTTTCAAAAAAAATTGGTTATTAAAGGGAGAAGAATACCAAATGCCTGAAGCAATAATCACTTGCAAATAATCTGTGAACAGCCTACAGGGTGAAATATGCTTGCATAAAAAGCCACAGCAATTGTGATAATGGAACACAGCAAACAGCAAAAAAAGTGTTCAATATGGACAAATTGCTACAAATAGGTCATGCAGCGCTAGTCATAAGTGAATGGGTATTTATTGTTACTCCTTGGCAGCTGTTCACTATATCTGTGTGAAATAATTTGATGCTTAGTTTAGTCCTGATGCAGAGCTCCATTTACATATATGACCACAAAAATAGATACTAATATATCACACACTGATATTCAAAATGTGCCTTATTATATTTTTCAGACACTGAGTTATGTGCCAATCCAGTTCCCATTAATTGCCTTTAGTGAAGCAGAATGAATGCTGAAACCCACTCTTGTTCCAGCAAGGTACTTCAGCACATGTATGGCTTTAAGCACGTGAATAGCCCCACATCCACTAGATTACTCCTTCTTAAACTAGGCATGTGTTTAAGTGCCTTGCAATATCAGGGCCTCAATACCTAACTATATCCTGTTATATCTGATTGGCTTACAGTGTGCACATTAAAGATTTATGATTTTTGTTTGTTTCATGTATTGTGCATATGTATTAACCATTCTTCTAAATGAAACACTAGAGTAGATAATAAGCATACGCTCTATGCCATTATCTAAATTAAGTTTGCAGATGATACCAAGCTGGGAGGGCTTGCAAGTGCTTTGGAGGACAGGATTATAATTCAAAATGATCTGAATAAACTGGAGAAATGGTCTGAGGTAAATAGGATGAAGTTTAATAAGGACAAATGAAAGTACTCTACTTAGGAAAGAACAATCAGCTTCACACTGAAGTGAATGTCAAGGAAGGAGTACCATAGAAAGGGATCTAGGAGTCAGAGTGGACCGTAAGCTAAATATGAGTTAACAGTGTGATACTGTTGCCAAAAAAAAAAGAGAGCAAACATGGTTCTGGGATGCATTAACAGGGGTGTTGTGAGCAAGACGCAAGAAGTCATTCTTCCATTCTACTCTGTTCTGATTAGGCCTCAATTGTAGTATTGTGTCTAGTTCTGGACACCGCATTTCAGAAAAGATGTGGAGAAATTGGAGAGAGTCCAGAGAAGAATAACAATGATTAAAGGTCTAGAAAACATGACCTGTGATGAAAGACTGAAAGAATTGGGGTGTTTAGTTTGGAAAAGAGAAGACTGAGAGGGGACATGATAGCAGTTTTCTAGTATCTAAAAGTGTGTTACAAGGAGGAGGGAGAAAAATTGTTCTCCTTGACCTCTGATGATAGGACAAGAAACAATGCGCTTAAATTGTAACAAGGGAGGTCAGGCTGGACATTAGGAAAAGCCTCCTGTCAGGGTGGTTAAACACTGGAATAAATTGCCTAGGGAGGTTGTGGAATCTCCATCACTGGAGATATTTAGGGGCAGGTTGGGTAGACATCTATCAGGGATGATCTAGATGATGCCTGGTCCTGCTGTGAGGGCAGGAGATTGGATTTGATTACTTCTTGAGGTCCCTTTCAGTTCAAGTATTCTATGATTAAGCATTGTTTTCCTCCTGCCTCACAACCACATTCTCCACAAACATACTAGTCAGCATGAGAGTGTGTCTGCTGAGGGGAGGGGAGAAGTGGAGTGGAAGGGGGGATCATTAAAAAAATCAAAATAATTTTTCAGTAATAAGAGTGCAATAAAAATTCTTTAAACTGCTTATGTACTTAAGTACTTTTTTTTTTAGAAAGCTCTAATTATTGTGATTGATCCTCTTGATATTTAATCACAGTACAGTGGATAATATCTGCTTTCAATCTTTTGTGAAAGTTTGCTAACATCATCATTCCTAGATCAATTAATTGGGACGAGCAGTTCATTTTCATTTCAGTATAATCAGCAAGGTTAGACTAGCTTTGTGTTTTCTGTTTCCCCACAGGCTTCACTGACTGTAAACATCTGGCTTAGTGCTCTGTATTTAGAAAGTGTTTGTCCTGCCCAGTACCCAGTTGGCTTTCAATTCCAAATTTTACTATATTCTCTCAAGATTAGCATTCTTCCAAGGTTCACTGCCTTTGCTAGTAAACCATGGTAGACAAGAATAAGATGGCATTATCTATTAAATAGACATATTCTGAGCTGGATTGTCATCACTCTGTCACTATAGAATATACAATTCAGTTATGTCAGCAACTTCTAATATTGTAGTGTTCTGAAAGGACATCCATTATACATACTGAAGTGTGTAGGGAAAAACCCTAAGGCTTTAAGGTGCAATAGTATTTACAAAAATCTGATAGCAAAATTGGTGTCTCTATTCATTGTTCTGTGAATTGGATTTATTTAATAGTACAAACAAGTGCCCTTCCTTCCTGTATCATATGAAGAATAACAAAACAAAGGCACTTTAATTAAATTCTGATATAATTTTGAAAGTATATAGTTAGACTGGAGCTTTCTGAACAATTTGGATTTTCTGGGATAGTTTTATTATTTTTATGATGTGGAGTAGAATCCAATTTACATGACACACACAAATAAAAGGAGCAAGATTGTCCTATTCTGTAATAAGCTCTAGAAACAAATGCCTGCCAAGCCTTTCAAGCGTTGGGAGCTGTAGGAATCGATCCATGCATTCTCAATTGTATATTTCCTAATTTGGTCCCTTATTCAGCCATACATATAACATTTGCCTAATATCAAACACGAAAGCAGTTCCACGAACTTCAGTGAATGACTTGAAAGTAAATCAATGGAATTACCACATGGGTGGAGTTTGGTATAAGCTCAGGTACTTTGCTGAATGAGGGCCTTTTTGTAATTTCACAATAATTTCTCTCTGCTTTGTGTGACAGCCTGCTCTTGTATGGCCAAAAGTAGCTCACAGTGTTTAATCCCACATAAGAGACTTTTCAAAGTTAGTACTATTAACCCCTTCTCTACAGCTATGTCTACACTGCAAGGTTTTGCTCAAAAACAGCTGTTGCGCAAAACCTTCTTGCGCACATCGCTTTGCGCAAGAAGCATGTAGTGTAGACGTAGCCTAGAAGCTGTAAAATATGTAACTAATAGATGCAGTAATATATATAAACAATTCAAATAAATTGATAAAATAATTTAAATCCAGATGTTCCCCAAACATGCACAGTACTTATTTATAATTTTTGGTGCTTGAATCATACCTTCACAGTAAAAAGGAATGTTTATCTCAGCTGACTTAAATATGGGGAAAATACTATCCTGCATTCCTGCATGGGTGCCTCATAAAGTGGGATATGTTCCCAATTGCTTTCCCAAGAACCAAGATGGGTGCCTACTTATTGTACCTTTTGGAATTAGGCAGTTAGCCATCCTGAGGGCATGATAATAACCTGTCATTCCTCCAATGCCTAGTGCCAGCTGGAGCTTGCATAGAAGTGTACAAAGGTAAGACGTATTGCAGGTACATTGTCTCCTGGTTTCATAAATAATACTGCTTTGTATTAGCTGGATACCTCCCAGACTGATTAGCCACTAACCACTCTCCTCTTCCTGTATTCCCCTAAGCAAGTTCTTTTTTAGTTAGGGTAGGATTTCAGTGGAAGTTTTTACATGTAGCTCTTGTTATCTGCAACAGTTTACACTTTATATTAGACTGGGTGAATCCAAGAAGACACAATACCATATCACACAGTTAAAGAACTTATTTCAGATATTCATAAAGACATAGCATAATAGTCCTCTAGCACCTGGAATTGTTTGCTATTTGATATAAAGCAGAAGGGAATCCAGTGCCAGAGCATGCTAAATGTATCCAATACTTACTTTCTACTGTAACTAAATATAATAAGAATACAGCAAGGCTGCCAGCAATGCTTTCCTAACTGGTTAAGTCAACTCCAAGTAACCCGCCACAACCATGATAGCAAGCACAAAAGAATACTCAAACAATAAAAAAGCAAAAAAGTAATTCTATAGTAAATACATTTGAATCATAGGTCACTACAATCTGTGCTTGGGCGTCACTCCTTACAAATAAGTAATGGATTTGCTCATTCTTTACTTCAATTCAATAAATAATTTGTATGAAGACTGTTCTTAAATCTATCTTCATTCTCATTCTAAGCCCAGATCTCCCAATGAGACTGCTGCATGAGAATGAAGAGAAAAACATCCTTAAGAATGTATGGATATTTCTTTCAGAGAGGGTATATGAGAGAAAAAGAAAGAATATATATGTGGGTGCTCATGAAAAATACTTCAGTGTCACCCCATATATCAATGTTCTTTCTATATCTGGAGAATATCCCTAGATATAGCAGGCACTAACAATACAGATTCTGCCATTTTGTCCGACCAGTAGGTTTCAGCCTGGACCTGAAGGAAACATCTCTACAGGTGAAAGAGCAATTTAATCCTTGTGCCATTTCAGTCTGACCTTTCTGTTGAAATTACCAATAGGAGTGCTAATTGATGTTAGTGGTTGTTCTTTAAGTTGTAATCACCTATCTACTGGGAGCTGGACTGAGATAGGAGATACTGAACATCATCAGATAGGAACAATTTTTGGCAATAAGTTGACCTGGACTAAATTAAAAGAGGTTATTCACCTTGTGCAATGCTCTACTCCAGGTCAAGGTACATCCCTGTGCCTTCGATCACAAATTTTCACAGCATGGCCGTACATTCACAGTGCCTGCCTCATGAAGTGTCAGTTCTTGAGTAGTGCATGCATTGCCTGGGCTACTCAGTTCCCTCTTTATAATGGCGTGTGCTCCAGATTCCAAAATAAAGGGGAGGAGGGTGAGTAGTGGTGCACTCACAGGGATGGTCATCTCATAGAACATCAGTTACTGCACATAGTAAATGCAGTAACTCTTCTCTTTTGAGAGATGTCCCTGTGAATGCTCCACTCCAAGTGATTGATAATCGGTATCTCTCTGGATGGCTTGGACTTCAGATCAGGTTAAAAAAAAGTTAACAAGAGAGCTCTACCCAGTCTAGTGTCCAATGATGGGCCTTGCATGAGAACATCATGCTTTGCAAATGTGAGGTTTGATGCCCAGGTAGCCACCTTGCATATTTTGTAAAATGGAATGTTACAGAAAAGGGGCAACAAAAATGGACCAATATCTACTAGAATGTGCCATAGAAGGGTGGACTTGTTTCAGTTGTTAACAGACATATGCAGTCTGATATTCATTTGGATATTCTCTGGGTGGAGATAGAGCCAATCACAGGCCAAGGCTAAGTGATTTTTCCCTATCCAGATGGAAGCATAACACTCTACAGATGTCATGCGTGTGCATTGCTACTTCAGGTGAACCTGAGGCAGAAATTTAGGATGTGTGCTGAGTTTGATTTTGTCACTAAAGAAAGTAGTGTCCAACCATAAATACTCCAAGTTCTTCTATGCATCTGACAGATGTACTTGCCACTAAGAAGGCCGTTTTCATGGATATTTGGAGAAGGGAGCAAGTGGCCAATGGTTCAAAAGATTTGTACATCAAGGACCTGTGGAATAGGTGCAAGTCTCTGGGATCAGCTGGTGGTTTTATATCTGGGTATAATGTTTAGATGCCTTTCATGAACCTTTTGGTGATAGGATTAGCAAAGACAGTAGAGTTATCTGCCTTATGGTGGAATGATGTGATGCCACAAGGTGAATTTTTATTGAGCTAAAATATTTTAAGTTCAAAAAGGTAATCTAGAATCAGTGGAAGAGGAGCAGAAGCCAGAGAGGTATGTGTGACAGTAGATCATGCAATGAACCTCTTCCATTTCTGCGAGTAGGTAGTCACATGGAACATGTCCTGTTATGCAGTAAAACTGTACAGATTTGTTATGAACATGCTAGTTCTTCAGTAGAGAACTACTGAGTAGCCAGACTTTGAGGTAAAGCCTTTCTATGCTGGAGTTACATAATTGGCCCCTGCATTGTTATAGTAGGCTGTAGAAGTGGGAAAGGAAATCAGGGGCCAGATGGACATTCTCATTAGAAAAGGATACTGTAGTTTCCTGGCCAATGTCAGGGCTACTGGAGTGGCCTTGGAACTGTCTGTCCTTATTATTCTACATCAGCCTGTTCAGAGGTATTGGTGAAAATTCATACAGAAAAATAGAAAAGTGTTGGGTCATGTACGCATGAAGGCATTTCCCAGAGAACATTTTCCCAAACCTGCTCTTGAGCAAAATGTGGGGCATTTCATTTTTATTGCAGTAGTGAAGCAATTCAGTTGGGGATAATTCCAGCTCTGGAAGATGTTTGATAGAATGGTGTCACTGAATTCCCACTCATGCTGGAGGGAGAAGGATTGACTGAGCTCATCTGTGGTGCTGTTCTGAGACTCAGGCAGGGTATTAGGTAGAAATGTGACTATTGTGTTGGAGGCACCAATTCCATAGTTTTATAGGCTCGGTGCAGAGGGAATGGGACTGGGCACTATCTTGTCCATTTACATAAAACATACATTTGATAGTATTGGTCATAATTTTGATCTTGTGGTTCGTAAAGGAAAGGAAGGCAGGCGTTATGTGCTGCTCTGAGCTCTAGGAGATTTCTATGAAACTTGATTTAAATAGAGAGCCAAAGGCCCTGAGTTGTGTATAAATGCCGAGAGACCTGAGTGTGACATGGGAGTCCTTCATGGTATGGAGAACATAATTTGTTTTTGCTGCAAACAGCAGTTGCTGTCAAAACTGTGATTGTGTCTCTCCCATGGAAAGGAGGAAGAAGCAAACCATAAGACATGACATGTACCAATGGCTTTGACAGTCACTTTAGTGGCCATGTCTGCAGCATTGAGGGTGTCCTGAAGAGCTGTATGGAAGATCAACTGTTTCCCCAAGACCACTGCCTTAAACTGTTGTCATTTGTCTGCAGGAATGCCATCAATATATTCATAATTATTCATCACATTATATATATATATAGTAGCCCAATGTCTGAGAGTCCGTAACGCTGAAATGCTGGCTGTTCCCTCTGGGCGGTGCTGTTGCCTGAAATGCTGGCTGTTCCCTCTGGGCGGCCCGTGCTGCATGGGGAGTGTGGGGCCCAAACGGCCGCTTGCGCTGCTTGCTCCCCCGTGGTGGCCCAGCTGAGCGGCGCAGAAGTCAGCTGAGTGCCACGGCGGGAGGGGAAGGGGGGCGGGACGGTGGCATACATGCCCAGGGGGTGGGGCCTGGTCATGTATGTCACCTCCCCACCCCCTTCGCCTCCCGCCATGGCGCTCGGCTGACTTCTGTGCCACTCAGCTGGGCCACCATGGGGAAGCCCAAAAGGCTGCTTGCTCCCCCGCGGCGGCCCAGCTGAGTGGCGCAGAAGTCAGCCGAGCGCCACGGTGGGAGGCGAAGGGAGGCGGGGCGGTGACCTGCGGCATGACAGCGGCTCCAGTCCCCGCCCCCTGGCCGTGAACGTCACTGCCCCCCTTCGCCTCCCGCTGTGGTGCTCGGCTGACTTCTGCACCGCTCAGCCAGGCCGCCGCATGGGAGCAAGTGGCGCAAGCGAGCGTTTGGGCTCCGCGCTCCCCATGCAGCACAGGGAGTGTGGAGCCCAAACAGCCGTCCCCCAAGTGAGAAGCAGGAGGGGGAGGAGAAGAGAAAGAGAGAGACGGAGAGAGAGGCAGGAGGCAGAGGAGAGCTGAGAGAGAGAGAGGGGAAGGCAGTAGGAGGAGGAGAGAGAGAGAGAGAGACGGAGCGAGAGACCGGAGGCTCAGGAGAGAAAACCGACGTGGAGGAGAGACCTGAAAATCCCATCTTATGATGGGCTAATTGGCTAGTAAATAAATATTTAGCTAAGAGCACCACATAGTTTACCACCCTATATCGAAAGGTAGAAGAGGAATACCCTTTGCAACCAAATGAGTCATTAGGCTATGTCAAAGGAATACCCTTTGCAACTAAATGAGTCATTAGGCTATGTCTACACTGCCACCGTTTTGTGCAAAAAATATGCAAATGAGGTGAAGCGTGGAATATTACTGTGCCTCATTTGCATAATTAATGAGGCTCGGTTTTTTCACAAGAGGTTTTTGCGCAAAACCCCCCTCTTGTGCAAGAGCCGTTCTTCCTGAAAAAAATGCAGAAGAATGGCTCTTGCACAAGAGAGGTTTTTTTGTGCAAAAAGGAGCCATGTAGATTATTAATTATGCAAATGAGGCACTGCGATATTCCACACTTTGCTTCATTTGCATATTTTTTGCACAAAATGGGGGCAGTGTAGACATAGCCTTATTTTCCTTGTTTGATGGGAATGCTGCTCTTTATTTTTCTGGTTGGCCACATTGACAATTAATGAATTCAGTGCTAGATGAGTAAATAAAAACTCTGAACAATTAGATGGGACAAAATATTTGCAGTCTCCTTTTTTACTGGTAGGGGGCATTGTGGCTGGGGTCTGCCAAATGGTTTTAGCTGGGTCCATGATGATCCCATTGATTTGCTATTTTGGAAGACGTGGTCGCTTGTAATATATTAATGAGCTCTTGCTGGGTTCCAGACATTTCCTCAAGAGCAATCTTGAGCTTATCAACTACTCTTTCAAACAAACCCTGGAAGTGTGTGAACTTGTCAGCAATTGTAGGTGGTGAAGGCATAATAGCCTCCTGTGATGATAGAGATGAGTGTTTGGCAGTAGAAGAGGTAATCAGGTGCAACCTGTATCTGCAGGTCAAATTTCTGAGTAAGTTCTTAGCTCTGTATCAGTGTGAGAAGTCAGAGGGGGAGATCTATTATCATGTGTGGAAGCAGCATTAATAGGCATGGTACAGGCAGCAGTGGTAGCAGCAGGTATTGAAGCAGTGCCAAAGCTTCATGCGTCAGTACCACAGCATCTGCTTGTGGCACCAGCGCCAAAGCGGGTCAGCACTGGGTTATGAATGGTACCTGACGGTGAATTGTTTTGGAGAGGCAACTGACATCCCTGAGCCTCACCGCCACATTGGATGGCAGCCAGCCCATTGTTGCTGCCTGAGGCACCTGGAGAATTGTATGTGCTGAGCCATGGAGTGGCCAGCACTGAAAGACCAGAAGTCATTTGTGAATGTTTGACAGATGAATATCCCCTGAAGAGAGATAAATTCAGCCATTTTTTTGGCCTTGTTTTATTGTTTCAAGATTTCTGAGGAGAGTCCTGTTGTGAGGAAGGGTGCTGGCCCGGGCAGACACCCATCTGAGTGACTTTTCCAAAAGAAGATGTTTGAGTCTGAGGTCTCTGTCTTTGTGGATCAGATCTTTGATCTTATTACAATTGATGCATTTACCATTGACTCCCACAAACGGCATACACATTGAGTAGCCATCTGAATTGGGGATGGCATCTCTGCAAGAACTACATTTCTTGAAGCTTGCAGAGTCAGGCATGTCAGTAGTCCGAAGTAAAGAGATTTTTTTGGGGGTGGGAGCAAGGGTAACGTAATAACTAAAACGTATTGAAAAACTGGAAAAAATAAAAATGAACAAAAATTTCAAGAAAATAAAGGCATGAAGGATTGTGGGACTGCTGAACTGCATCTCTAGACAGGGATAGTAGAGAAGGAATAGAGAAGACCAGGCCATACACACGCTATTCAAGCACTGACCATTAACATGGCGGGAATTGCTAGGAAAATGTCCAATCAAAGGCTCAGGGATGCACTTGGAACTGGAGTAGAACACCCATAGGGACATCTCTCAAAGGAGAATAGGTAATTTAGAAGTAAAAGGCCCTACTATCTGATGACCAATTCCATAAACCACCCAGATCTTCAAAATATACAAAAGAAATATCCATTTGTGTTTAACTTCAGTTATTTTCAACCCAGAAATATCTTAGATTAACTGAGAAATTTAAAAAAAAACTTTTAAAAATGAACAGTCCTGTGGCACCTTAGGGCTTGTCAACACTAGGGGTATGTCTAGACTACACCTCTCTGTCGACAGACAGATGTAGATTAGGCACATCGAAATTGCTAATGAAGCAGGGATTTAAATATCCTGTGCCTCATTAGCATAAACATGGCTGCCACTTTTTTTCGAAACGGAGTTTTTTAAAAAAAAGGCAGTCTAGATGGGGATCTGTCGAAAATAAAGCCTTTTTTGACAGATCCTGTAAACCTCATTTTTTGAGGAATAAAGGATCTGTCGAAAGGCTTTATTTTCGACAGATCCCCATCTAGACTGCCTTTTTTTTAAAAAACTCCGTTTCGAAAAAAAGTGGTGGCCATGTTTATGCTAATGAGGCATGGGATATTTAAATCCCTGCTTCATTAGTAATTTTGATGTGCTTGATTTGCATCCCTCTGTCGACAGAGGGATGCAGTCTAGACATAACTTATTTCGAATTAGTCTCCGAGGCTATTTCAAAATAATAACTCTGGAAATAACTATTTTGAAATAGTGTGTCCACATTACAAGACACCATCAAAATAGCACAGAATTATTTCAAAACAGCACATCCATATTCCTTGGAGCCTGAATCGCATTTAAAGCCCCCAGAAGCATTCCAGGGAGGGCATCAGGAGAGCAGTCACTTCCTGTAGCTGCTTGCTGAGGCAAGCTGAGACACTTGCTTAAAGGGGCTTCTCTCTATGGCTACATCTCACACACCACTTCTCCACTACCTACCTCTCTGTGGGACACCAAATTCACGCCACATGCTCTGGTTGCCCTTGCGGATGTCACAGCACTTCCAACACTGAGCAGGAGCTGCTGCAAAGCAGAGCCAGGGTCTTGGGCTTGTGCTATGCTTTATGGTACAGTTCATCCACACTACCCACATGGTGCTTCAGGACCAAGATGACCATCCCAGACTGGGGGACCTCTTCACCCAGGCCCTGGTGCTAATGATGCACCAAATTCCCCTCCATCCTCTGCACACCATGGAATGCCACTTCTGGCAGTGGAAGACCAGTTCAGCTGGTGGGACTGCATCATCCTGCAGTGATGGAACAACCAACAGTGGCTCCAGAACTTCCACATGTGGAAGGCCACCTTCCCTCAGGCTCGCCCCTCCCCTCGGGCAACAGAATACTCACATGAGACCTACCATCCCCCTGCAGAAGTGCATCTCCATCACCCTGGGGCAGGTTGTCATGCTGGACAGCTACTGTTCCATCAGGAACCAGTTCAGCATGGGGAAATCCACAGTTGGGCCATGCTTATGCAGGTTTGGCTATTTCAATAGGAAGGTGGTGAAGCACTGGAATAGGTTACCTAGGGAGGTGGTAGAATTTCCATCCATAGAGGTTTTTCAGTCCCAGCTTAACAAAACCCTCACTGGGATGGTTTAGTTGGGGTTTCCTCAACTGTTGGGGAGCCATTGACAGCACCCACATCCCCATCCTGGCCTCTGACCACCATGCCTCCCACTACATAAACAGGAAGAGGTGCTTTTTGATGGTTCTGCAGGTCCTCATGGACAACAAGAGTTGGTTCATGAACATTTAGGTTGGGTGGTCGGAGAAGGTGCACGACACCAGTGTATTCTGAAACTCAAGCCTGTTCCACAGAATGCACATTGGCACTTATCTCCCCAACAGCACCATCAGGGTCGGGAACGTGGACATGCTCATGTGCATCCTGGATGACGCAGCCTGCCCCTTGTTCCCCCTGGCTGATGAAGCCCTACACAGGCAGCCTGGACCCCACCAAGGAGAACTTCAATGCCAGGCTCAGTAGGTGCTGCATGGTGGTCGAGTGTGCCTTTGGTTGCCTAAAGCGGAGGTTCAGGAGTTGCCTCACCCAGATGCACATCAATGATAGAAACATCCCCTATGTGGTGACAACCTGCTGTGTGCTCCACAGCATCTGTGAGAGCAAGGGGAGACTCCACCCCTCCCCCCCAGCAGGAGAGCAGAGGGTGAGTGGCTGGCCAGGGCTTATGAGCATCTGGACATTGCTACCATTTGGTGAGCACATCAGGGACTGTGCTCATCCAGGAGGCCTCGAGGGAGAGTTTCAGCCAAGGCCACTTGTGAGACTCTTTCCTAGGCCTCCCCACAAAGGGCCTCTTCATTGTTCCTGTGTGCCTTTCCTGCCCCACTCCTCCCTTCCAACCTTGCCCCCTCCCCTGATGACCAAATAAAGAAGCCCTTTTTGATTGAAAAAAACAACTTCATTTTTTATTTGGGGGATATACAACAGGGGAGGGACTGGAGAAAGAACTTGGAATGGGGGAGAGAGGCAGGGAGGAAGAAGAGGGAGAGGGGATCAGGGATGGGGCTAGGACTGGCACCTGCCTTGGGTACCTTGGGAGGCTTCAGCTACCTAAGAGGTACCACTACCATGTGTTCATGTGCCCTGGTGGCCCCAGGGAGGGTGGGGCAGGTGCTGGGGTGGGTACAAGTGCTGGGAATTTGGGGGGTGGCTGTGGGGAGTTGGGGGGGTGTGGGCTCCTGGACCGCTCCATACACCCGACCATGTGCTTCATGACAGATGTAATTGAGGAGCACATGGCCTCATGCTGACACAATAGCTGCTCCCATATGGCCTTCCTCAGCTCCTGGTCAGGCTGGCATTCCTCACAGTCGGCAGCCTAAACAGTGGGCACTTTCCTGTAGGGACACAGATGTCCCAAGAGAGCATCGCTACTCCCCACAGCCAGGGAACAAGCAGACAGGAAACAGGGACAGGGCAGCTTGGCTTCCTACTGTGTCCGGTACATGCTGGGTCTGGCAGTGGTGGCATCCTGCAGAGAGAGAACTTCTATCCCTGCTCGTTGGAGGGGGGGATGTTGGGGGAGTTGTGTATGAGTGTCAGAGGCTGCATTCTGGAGAGAGTGGTACTGGGGTCACCTCCACGTTCTCACCCCAGAAGATTACCATGCAGAGGATCAGTCTCCTCTGCATTACCCCGCCTGACTAGGAGTGGATGATGCCCAAGCGCAGGCATGAACCTGTACTGTGTGGTTCCATGACCCCAGCCTCCTTAGTGGTAGCTTGTCATGGAAAGGTGTTCCAACATGGAGGCTGCAGTAAGGCAGGCCTGTGTAGGAATCTAGTGAGAAGGACCAAGAGGTTCCTGTGTGAGAGCATCATGGGTCTGAGTGCTCCGGATTGGTGCTTCATGTACACCCACATGCACAGGCTGTTGTACAATCCTCCAGACTGAGAAAGCCAAGCAAGGAGTGCCTCACTGCCCACCGCCTGCCCCTGCATGTTTATAGGAAAAGTGATGGAACTTACCTGCAGTGCCTTTGCCAAGATTGTCTGAGTGCTGGGAGACATCCTGGATACCTCAGGATGGCATCCAGCTGCTCATAAATGTGGCAAGTGTGCGGTGCCACCCCAGAGCAGGAACTTTGCTCCCTGGCCTTTGTGTAGACCTGCTGGAGTTCTTTAATTTTCATTCTGACCTGGTCCAGGGTCCTGCTGTGCCCCTTCTGGGCCTAGACCTCACCATTGCACCTCTTGGCGTGGAGATGCTGGATGTTGGTCTCCTCCCCCCAGACCTCGATACGATCTAGGATCTCCGCACCAGTCCAGGCCAGTGCCCTCTTTTGCCCTTGGCCAGTGGCATCAGTGCTTGCTGCAGGCATGCTGGCAGTCATGGGGGGCACAGAGGTAGCACAGGGGTCAGCCATGGTTTCACAGAAGGGTCCTGGGTGGCACAGGGCTAGCAGGACTCGTGTATTACCACAAGCCCTTTCCCTTCTGCCTGCAGCTTTAAAGTCTGCAAGGAGAAGAGGAGCAGTGGAGTTGTCAGGGGTATGGCAAGAGGTCCACAAGGGCAGCTGTGAGAGGCCACTGGAGGCCAATTATTTTCAAAAACCCAGCAGTTGAATGTCCACACTAATGCTATTTTAAAATAACAATTTAAAAATAAGCATTATTCCTCATGATAAGCATGCGTTGTTATTTCAAAATAAGAAACCTGTTATTTCAAAATAATTTCAAAATAACTCCCTAGTGTAGACTAGGGCTTAAAGATTAACAAAAATTATATATCTATAGCTTTATGACAGGGGACTAGACTCGATGACCTCTCAAGGTCCCTTCCTGTTCTATGATTCTATAAGCTTTGGTGGGGCAAAATCCACTTTGTTTATTTTTAAAAGTTGATTTTAAAATTACAGACTAAAACTCTGAGACTGGGAAAGATTTTTTATTTCAGGGATCAGTTAAAGTTCAGATTCTAGAAACTGCTGTTCTGTTTCTGATTTCTGCTTATATTAAAGTACAATTAAGTTAGCAGTACCTTGTGCCTATTAGCCATAACTTCTATGAATGCTGAATCATCTATATTAAATCACACATGAAAAGAAGAAAGCTTTAAGTATTCATTAAGGTAGAGTTCTGTTAATGCTCATTTGTGGTTAGGCATCTGATGATTGTCAAAGTCTCAGAAAATATTAAATAACTCATTTTATCTTTTATTTTAAAAGGAGCTTCTGGTAATAGGAGATATGAAAGTGGGGGAAGAATTTTTTATCTGTGTGTTACTTGACAGAGTAAATGAAACTGCTAAACATTGATTTTTACCTTATACACACATGGAAGGATTCATTTCCAGTCTTATACTTTTCCCTTTTAATTATGAAGTTTAGGAACATTTACGAGATTATAGATTTTGAGTAAACTGATACACTATACAAATACCATATAGTAAAACTACTGTTGTGTGTACGTGGAAATTAAAAAGGTTTTCTTGATTTGCAATGAAGTAATCTAAGCTTCATATTTAAAAAAAATAAATTTAGTATGTTTAGTATGTAGTCTGATTTATAGAGGAAAAAGAATTGGTTTTCAATCCTTTTAAGTTATTTCAAAGAACTCTAATTTGACGTGGAAAATATTTGGTACTCCTCCTGTTGGCAAAAGTCATTTGCATCGGTGGAACATTTCAAAGGAAAATAATAGGCATAATAATTTAGAAACTTTGCACATTCAAAAATAAGCATAATATGTTTACACATTTTGGTCGCAATCTTTTTCTCTTTGAAGCCAATAGAAATTTGAACACATACTTGAAAGGGAGCAAAATTTAGCCCTTAATCATTTAGAAATATAAGATAGCCCTGTAAAAATCATCATGAAAGTGTTCCAGCCCAGGCACAAATGCTCTGCACCTGGCTATCATGATGATTGATTATAATGGGGAAAATATTTTACTTGTTCCTTAAAAAAATCCACAAGCAGGAAGAATTTAAATGGCTGACATGAAAAAGAAAGTTTATGGAAACATATAGTCCCTATTCAGGCAAGGAGTTCCATTCAGTCAGTATTGTATCTCATTGTTACTTGCACAGTATTTAAAGGATAAGACCCAACATTTAGTGTGTGTAATTTATCCTTCCACCGTTACACAGGAGGATTAGTCAACGTGACTACTGTGTGGAGTAAGATACTACTCAGTGAGGAACGGTGGCAAAAATTAGACACTTATAAAAGAGAGAGAAATATTTTTCTTCAGTCTGAATATATGTTCCTTTAGCTGCCTACTTTCTCCTGCCTTATTATCTTCAAGGTACACTGTGAGCTTGTGTGATTTGCAAGCAGTAGTGTGTACAGAATGGTGTGGAGCTGTGCCTCCCCCGCAGAGAAATTGTGCCTCTTGAGCTACAATCTCTTCTCCGGTTCTTGATTGTACCACAGGGTGCTCACTCTTAAGATGATGCATATTGCTCCTTATTGTATCTTAGCTGGAATTTGAACAGGGATTTTGACCTCCCTTCCTTACTTTCAAGTAGTTCTCACTCTCTGAAGAGAGAGTGATCACAATCTCTGCTCACAGGGACTAGGATTGTGTTTGGTTCACATGAAAGGGGAAAATACTTACATACCCGCTTCATGCATCTGCACAAAAGCCAATTACAAAATTTCCATTCCAACTCTTGTGGATGTTAGAACAACTTGCAGAAGTGCTTCCAAAGTGCCTAAGGAGCCCAGAACTGCCTAATTAGTTTGCATTTTTTATTTTACCTTGCAGCTCTTTTAGAAAGAGCTAAATTTCAATTCTACTGTTCTTGTTTGGAAGATCTTCCGACTGTCTAACCTGCTTTCCATTCTTGAGTGCAACATGATTTTTCTCCAGGTTGGCTCTCTATAGTCAAGACTACTATTGTCCAGCAGCATCTGTGGTCCAGCATCCCTGTGGGCTGGAGCACTCATGGGGGAAAAACCAGGACTCACACTCAGCAACTCCTCCACCAGCTTCCCAGAATGTCCAGAATGCTCATTTATGGCACTCAAGCTCAGGGTGGAGGACAATCCTCGGGTGTAAAAGGCAGGGTGGAACTTGGGTTCTAAAATTTCCAGAGGGGTCCGCACCTCCATTTGAAATTTTTCAGGGATCTACAAACAAACAAAAGCTTGAAAACTCTAAGAAATAGATTAAGCAACGTGAGAGATTGGCAGGCAAATATGTAAACAAATGCTCCTGGGGGGCGCTCTTGAGAACACATCTTAGTATTATCACATATTCACTTAATTCTCATACCAGCAATGTGAATGTCAGCATTTTAAAATCACTATGTACAGTAGCATATTAATAACTTATCATTAACAGCTAGTTTTAAGAAATCAATAGTGCTTTTAAGAGACTGTGCTAATATCCAATAACTCATGAGAATTTTTCTCCCTAATGAATGTGTGTGCACACAAGCAAAATTCTATCTTTTGATAGAGCACTATGAAGAACACTTTTGCAAATGTTATAGTGAAGTGCCTTAGACTAAGCCTGGGACAAAAACATATAGGTTTTTATTTTAAAAATTCACCAGATGAAAGATATTAGAAAAGGAAACAGTGTCTAACTTTACATTATATGCTGCAACACAAAAGGCTAGAGTCTGGGAACTTCATTTTTATTAAATGAAAACTTGGCTTGTGTAGAAAAAAAGCAAAAACTTCATGGAGAAACACAGATCACAGCATCCCCAAATTGTTTACTACTGCAGTTTTCTGGGATCTCTGAGTATTACCCAGGATTTCATATTATTTATTCAGAAAATACTACAGAATGCACTTCTACCCTGTAAATAATATAACAGTGTTCTTCAGAGAAATTACATTTGCAATGGGTGACTTCTCTAGTGCACAAATGAAAGCAACACAGTCTAGAAAAGGGAACCCACCATAAAATACGCACTTCCACAATCATAAAAACAATGCTGATTTAAGAAGAAACTAACATACCTAGTGAAGCAGCAGAGCTAGCTTGTATAAATTTTAACTTTGGAGGGAGATGCACAGAACTGTCAATTTTTATGTAATTATTTGCAGCACTGGCAGATAAGTCCTTCCACAAACCATGCCCTTGTACAATTTTTATAGGACTTTGGAAGAAACACAGTTCAGAAGAAACACACCACAGTGTTTCATGTAGGCTATGCAAAGTAAACGGATGAGATTTGACAGAAGGCTGATTTTCTTCCCACGAATATATTTGCACATATGTGCAGTGAGGTAATGGTTGTTGGAGATATAATAAACAAAAGCAAAATTAATGGTTCCATTGTATGAATAAATAAATGTTGCATTCATAAAAATAGCTAGTTGTGGAGTTATGTGAAAGGCAAGTCTGAGAAATCCTTAAATGTGACTTAGTATGAACATACTAATTTGCAGGTATCATTCTGAAATATTTTGTGTGTGTCAAATATAGCTGTTCAAAAGCCTAGAGAATATACACTCAAGAAAAATGGGAAAAACTATGGCAAAATGTACTGATTGTCCTCTTAATTTGGAGACATATTTCCTTATAAAAACAAACCTGAAAGGCCAATCTGAAATCTCCCATCCAGTGGCCAGTTTTCAACTACTATATATTTAAAACTTTCAAAATTGATGAAGAAATACAATTGATCTTATTCTCCACTGTGTAAATCAAAATTAACTTAACTGAAGCAAATTGAATTACACTTGTTTAACCCTGTGTAAAAGAAGAATCAGGTCCCATAGCAATGCACAAAACCCCCCAAAATACCTGCTTGTCTCTGTTTGAGCACTGTGAATTAGGTGAGAAAAAAAGAGATAATGAAGTACATGGAAACCTGTAAATTTAGGCACAAATCCTACAAAGTTCTTTGAGGGTGCAGAAATCTTCTCGGTTTGTCTGTACAGGGGAACTATAACATCTCTACATGGCACTTAATTCAGATGTTAGGGGCAAGGAAAGTGTCTCCACACTTAAATTATGGATAGTAAAAACACTTTATATGATGATAAAACCTTTCATTCAAAAATTTCAATGTGCATTAACTAAACACCTCACTATTGCTTTGGGTGCTTATGTCCATTTTAAAGAAATGGCATAAGGTGAAGCAATTTATTTACACAGCAAGAAATAAAACCTATCTTGTCTTCCTTAGCAGACCTCTGTTCTCTTCAGTATCCACTACTGACACTGAGTGGTATGACACGAAATCTCTATTCACCAAAATGAAATTATGCCTTTAGGTGCATATACAAAAACAAATAAGCTATTAAAATAATTTTAAATATTCATCTGAATCCTTATCAAGAAAAAGTAGTTAACAACAAAGAAATACTTGTACTTTCAGTGCCTTTTTGATAAAGGTAAAGAAAATTGTGCAATGTGCTTCTGTGCTTCATTTTTTTATTCAATTAATAGGACTATGTAGCATTTTCCAGCAAGAAAAGCACTAATGTGGCAGGAAAGTGAAGCAAACAGTTGGCTGTCAAATGTTATCAATGCTAAATTTATATAACACAACCCTTTGAGTCAAAATTATTCTGTGCTGGTGATAAAAGGTGCATGCATTAAGAACATGTCTTGTCACTTGTTCAGTGTAAGCAATCATTGGTTTGACAACATGTTCAGTGATAAGGACTCCCCAGTGAAATTGCAAGCCTTTGCTGCCAAAATGTTAAGCTGCTTAAAAGGACTAGAAGAGAAGAAGAAAAAAAATTTTTTTTCAGTCTGAAACAACTGACCAAAATTGATTGCTGGTTAAAACGTAGAATAAGTAAGGGCCACTACATATTATTTGTCTTAATCTAATGTCTGTATTTTTCTTGAAGAATATATAAGACACAGAAATCAAGGTGTTTATAAGAGGCAGTCTCTCTTCTGAGTTCTGGTTTCTTTCTGTTTACTGATCACAATACTAAAATAACATGCCATCAAATATACTCGTTTACCCAGGTCCCCTTTGTGTGCCCTTGTAATGCACTCACCACTACAACTCAGACTTTCCAAGCACTCAGACATTGTGCCCTTTAAGCCCAATTACCAATCATCCTACCTCTAAATACAGGGTCCTAAGGCACTAAAATGGGCATGGCCTGACCCCCTCTTTTCCTTCTCTTAAGTGAGATAAAGTTAATTTGACAACATCTCAAATAACGTAAATCCAGATTAGAATAATAGAATCAGAAAGAGACCTCAGCAGGTTCAGCGAGTCCAACCCCTTGCCCAAAGCAACCCCAACTAAATCATCCCAGCCAGGGCTTTGTCAAGCCACGGCTTCAAAACCTCTAGGGATGGACATTCCACTGCCTCCCTAGGTAACCCATTTCAGTACTTCACCACCCTCCTAGTGAAATAGTTTTTCCTAATATCCAACCTTGACCTCCCCCGATGTAACTTGAGACCATTGCTCCTTGTTCTGCCATCCGTCACTACTGAGAATAGCCTCTCTCCATCTCTTTGGAACCCCCTTTCAGGTAGTTAAAGGCTATCAATACCCCCCTCACTATTCTCTTCTGCAGACTAAATAAATCTAAATCCCTCAGCCTCTCCCCATAGATCATGTGCTCCAGACCCCTCATCATTTTGGTTGCCCTCCGCTGGACTTTCTCCAATGCATTCACATCCTTTCTGTAATGGGGGGCCCAGAATTGGACACAATACTCCAGATGTGGCCTTTCTAGTGAAGAATAAAGGGTAATAATCACTTCTCTAGTTCTGCAGGCAATGCTCCTCCTAATGCACCCTAATATGCCATTAGCCTTCTTGACTACAAGGGCACACTGTTGACTCATATTCAGCTTCTCATCTACTGTAATCCCCAGGTCTTTTTCTGCCGAACTGCTGCTTAGCCAGTGGGTGCCACCTGTAACAAAGCTTTGGATTCCTCCGTCCTTGTTGAACCTCATCAGATTTCTTTTGGCCCAATCCTCCAATTTGTCTAGGTCACTCTGGACCTTATCCCTGCCCTCCAATTTATCTACCTCTCCCCCTAGCATAGTGTCATCTGCAAAATTGCTCAGGGTGTAAACACTCTCCTCATCCAGGTACTAATAAAGATGTTGAACAAAACTGGCCTTAGAAGTGATCCTTGGGGCGCTCTGCTTGACACTAACCAGACATTGAGCCATTGATCACTACTTGTTGAGCCCAACAATCTAGCCAACTTTCAATCCACTTTACAGTCCATTTATCTTATCTGTACTTCTTTAACTTGCTGGCAAGAATATTCTGGGAGACCGTATCAAAAGCTTTGCTAAAGTCAAAGTATATCATATCCACCGCCTTCCCCATATTCACAGGGCCAGTTACAGCATCATAGAAGGCAATCAGGTTGGTCAGGCATACCCTTGGTGAACCTGTGTTGATTATTCCTGATCACTTTTCTCTCTTCCAGCTGCTTCAAAATGGATTCCTTGAGAATCCCCTCCATGATTTTTCTGGGGACTGAGGTGAAGCTGACCAGTCTGCAGTTCCCTGCATTGTCCTTCTTCCCTTTTTTAAAAGATGAGCGCTACATTTGCCTTTTTCCAATTGTCCGGGGCCTCCCCCAATTGCCGAGAATTTTCAAAGACAATGGCCAAAGACACCTCAGCCAACTCCCTCAGCAACCTCAGTTGCATTAGATCCAGCCCTCATGGATTTGTGTATATCCAACTATCGTAAATAGTTCTTAACCTGTTCTTTCTCCACTGAGGGCTGCCCACCTTCTTCCCATACTGTGTTGCCTAGTGAAGTGGTCTGGGAGCTGACCTTGTCTGTGAAGACAGAGGCAAAAAAAAGCATTGAATACTTCAGCTTTTCCCACATCATCTGTCTCTAGGTGACCTCCCTCATCCAGTAAGGGTTCCACTCCTTCCCTGACTACCCTCTCATTGCTAACATGCCTATAGTCTTTCTTGTTACCCTTCACATCCCTTACTAGCTGCAACTCCAGTTGTGCCTTCCTGATTACACCCCTGCATGCTCGAGCAATATATTTATATTCTTTCATTGTCATTTGTCCAAGTTTCCACTTCTTGTAAGCTTCCTTTTTGTGTTTAAGAGCACCAAGGATTTCATTGCTAAGCCAAGCTGTTTGCCTACCTTACATGTTTTTCTTACTGTGCATCGGGATGGTTTGCTCCTGTGCCTTCACTAAGGCTTATTTGAAATACAGCCAGCTCTCCTTGGTTCCTTTCCCCTTCATGTTAGCATCCCTTGGGATCCTGCTCATCAGTTCCCTGAGGTAGTCAAAGTCTGCTTTTCTGAAATCCAGGCTCTGTATTTTGCTGTTCTCCTTTCTTCCTTTGGTCAGTATCCTGAACTCAACCATCTCATGGATCACTGCTTCCCAGTTTGCCACTCACATCTACTTCCACTACTAATTCCTTCCTGTTTGTGAGCAGCAGGTCAAGCTGTGCATGGCTCCTGGTTGATGCCTTCATCACTTGTACCAAGAAGTTGCCCCCAACATTCTCCAAAAATTTCCTGGATTGTCTGTGTACTGCTGTATTTGTCTCCCGATAGATGTCAGGATGATTAAAGTTCCCCATGAGAACCAGGACCTTTGATCTGGAAGCTTCTGTTAGTTGTCTGAAGAAAGCCTTGTCTACTTCATCCACCTGATCTGGTGGTCTATATCAGATTAATAAGTACGCAGTTTACAGCTAACCTAATGAGTCTCTCCTAACAATGTCTTCCAATGTCTTAAGACAAAAAGAGCCGTTTGAATAGCTATTCAAATACTGTTTTTCTAGTAAGGGGGGATATTGGACAATTACAAATCCCATTTTGATAATTTTAGATTTAGAGTCATGAAGCTCTGTAAGAATTAAATAGCTCTAAGGTTCCTTACAATGAGGAAGCATGGAGTTTTTCCTACCAGGATGGAATTTGCCCAACTAGATTATACTACTGCTCTGTCTAGTCTAGTATCTTAAGTGTGACAGTGACCAGCATTAGATGCTTTAGACAAGGAAGGTTCAAGAAAGCCCAGAGTATACAATTAAGAGTGCCTCTTCACTGCACCATTTTTCCAGAATAACAGCCGTTATTCCAGAAAAACAATACTAGCGTCCACACAGCAATTGAGTTATTTTGAAAGAAAATCAAAATAATGGAGGGCTTTTTCTGACGTTGGTAAACCTCATTGCACTAGGAGTAATGCCTCTTCCAAAAAAGCTCTTTCAGAAGAGGGTGTGTGTGGACGCTCCACAGTTGCTATGTCGAAATAGCTTCTCACCAGGGCCATTCTAAAGTTATTCCTCCCGGTGCCTACAGGGACTCTAAATCGAGATAGCGCGTCCACATTAGGGGATCCTGCCTTGGACTAGTTTTGAGTCTTCCCTGTAGTGTGGATGCTTTATTTTGAAATAAGTTATTCCGGAAGATATCTTCCAGAATAACGATTTCCAAAATAAGTTTGCAGTGTAGACGTACCCTAGAATGACCAGTCTATCAGGAATGTTTCTTCCTACATTTTATGAATTGGAAATTGATTTCTATCTTGAAGGTATAACATGAGCATTTATATAGATTTTGTTATAATTTTATTTCATGTTACTACATCTGTATACATGTCTATTTCTTTTTGACTCATATTAGGCTCTTGATTTTCATAAGAAATATGGACTGAGTCCCAAAAGTTGATTATGTGTTTGTAACAGGGCATAGCAGGTTCCCCTTGGTCCTTTCTTTCTTCCATTTAGACCTCTTGGCCCAGCAGTCACTGGTGCGGTTTATTTACAGCATGAAATCTCACCAGCATCTCACCACACAGTCTTATGGGCTTCTCAGTCCTGCAGCCAAGAGGGGAAGAGCTATTCCTCTCCCTCCACTCTCTGGCTCCACCCCTCCCCCCTTCCTTCTTCTGGACCTGTATATAGCCCCATGCTAATTGGGCTAGCAGCTGCTTCCCCTTTGACAATCTGATACAGGTTTCTCTCGTCACCTCCAATTTTTCTCCCATAACTGGAGTGGGTGTGACAGAATGCTGGCTCAGCAGTATCTGCCCCGCCCCTGTCACAGCATAGTATAAAATATATTTCCTTTTAGCAGTTTGAAATTTTCTCCGGTTCAATTTACTTATTCTTATGTTATAAGAAAATGTAAGGAGGAATGCATATCTTACATGTAATCATTGAACGTGGAGGAGTGGGATTTCAAATTCTACCTTAACTGCAAATCCCAACATAGCCTTGATTCTGTCATCAGCAGGATGATTCAGCATGAGTTGTTCCTTCAAGGACAAGACTATTCATGTTTCCTACTTAACAAATTAATCAAAAGCTGGCAGAGCCATTCTCCTCCATTCCTCATTTTCTTCTGGCAAGAAGAACTTATCCTAACTCATATATCTAGTTTTTGTATTTACAGTGTCAAAAATGTAGCCATTCTTTTTACCACTTCAGTGGGCATTCACGTCTTCTTATTGTTCTCTTTCTAGGCATATGAATATTTTTTTTTTATCTTTGAATGAATATAAATATATAGATCCAAGTGATGATAATCTCATCCTTGGATAACAATACAGTGACTAATTCCATCACCGTGTTGCTGTGCACATTTTGATATTCCAGTTCCTTTTAGAGTTCTGGTGCCTGGTTCCAGAAGCTCTAACCTTCAGTGGAGTCATAAATACACTCACATTTCGAACAATGGATTGCTTTACCACAGCTCTCCCCCGCCCCAAAAAAAGGGGGGGAATACCCTAGGCACAATTTCACACTAGAAGATTAATCCAAAATGTCCTAAACCAGACCTTAGAAAGAGTGTAGTACAGGGTATACAGATAATTGTATCTTGTGTGGTCACTCAGTCCTAGTACTCAGGATGCCTCTTCCAGTCCACTCCCACCACAAGACAAAGCCTGCAGACCCCTCAGACAGTGCTCAGGTTTCTTTGTTGCTGGTCTCATGTGGGCCCATATAAAATGCTCTCCAGATTACAATTACTCAACTCCTCCTCCTGGCAGATTATTGCACTGTGTATTTCTGCCAACAACAGGCTGTGTTCCCTGCCTGGCTCACAGCTCCAGATATCAGTTTGTTTGCCACTCAGCCTTCCATCTGTTCTGTGTACAAGCCTAGCAAGCGAGCCAAGTGATTGCAACATTCAGACTTTATTTCTAATTGTACAGTGCTCTTTCCCAAAAGCAGAGCTCTCAAAATTACTATACATGATCATACTGTAGAGCCTCTTATGGGGAAGCTATATGTTTGATTAAGCAAAGTTAAACATTTAATACTATGACTTTTTTGGGTCGAGGTTGTGGACCCACAAAAAAAAATCAGTCAGGGACTGGGGACTCCAGGGGGACTGGAGTGCCAGCGTGAGCTACCTAATGCCCTAAACCTCAAGGGCCAGATCCAGGCCACCCAGGGGCCACATCTGGCCAGTGGGCCTTAGGTTCCCCACTAGGGTTGCCAGGTTTGAACCAGACAGTCCAGTATTTGAGCTTTCTGTTTGGGAAACAAATTGAGAAAATATAAATGTCCGATACTTTCTAAATAAGATGTAATGTAGATTGTGATGTAATGTCAAGTGTGTCCAGTATTTTTGTTGAAACCATCTGGCAACCCTATTCCCCACCCCTGCTATAATCCAATGGCACTTATTACTATTATGAGATGCTCTCGTGCTTTGTACAATCAGGGCAAAACGTACTTAGGTGTAGTCTACACGACAAACTTACGTCAGTATAACTACATCAATTGGGTGTGGAAAAATCCACACCCCTGAGCAACACAGTTAGACTGACCTAACTCCTTATTGTAGGTTGACGGTGCACTAGGTGTGGACTTCTCTCATGGACATAATACTGCCTGTCCTGGAGGTAGAGTACTATGCCTATGGAAAAGCATAGATAGGATCTTCATTAAACACTACAGCAGTGCTGTTGCACTGTCATTGTAGACAAGCCCTTAGGTTCTATAACACCCCCAGAATGTCTATGGCAACATCAAGCTTTTCTTATTTAATTAATTCTTGATTGGCTTTGGGACTAATGTGTTTTTCTCTATAAAGAAGGGGTGTTCTTTTACACCTTAGTATTTTGTAAAGTCATGTATATACTTTGCAGGCAGAGTTCCCTGTAAGCTATGCACTTGTGTGGCCACTCAAGAGCAATTCAAATGCTACCTAGATGATTAAGCGTGCACCACAGCTAGGTCTTTGTTTCTACTGAGGGTGCACATTCATACATGCCTCAGTGCACATAACATTATTCCGCACATGGATGGAAAAGATTAGTAGGAACATAGCTTGCAAGTGGTCTGATATTGGAGTCTCTCCTGTGACACAGTACTGCTTTGCACTTTTGGGGTGTGGCAATTCAAGATATGTTCCAATACCTATCAGTCGCTTCTCCCTCTATGCGTCTGCTGTGTACTGCTGATCAAGTCTTGGCAAAGTGCATATTTTGCCTTCTTCCACATTAATATTCCCTCCCTCTCCCCCCCCCCTCCCCCCGTTTACATGCATAGTAGGTAAGTGTATTTGCAGTTTCAGTGAAATATTATGTCTTTTCTCTGCTACATTATATGAACAAAAATTTGCTTTGTCAATGCATGTAACTTGTTTCCAAGTGCATGATTTGTCCTGAGGAAAGTGATTGCTCCCAAGACAGGTATCCTGTTTGCAGTTCTGGGAGATGTTAGATTTTTTTAAACAATTTCTAGAGGAATATTTGTCCATTTTAAAATGCTGATTCAGTGAAATGTGTTCCTATGGGATATCTTGATTGTGTTGAATCTTCCCAGGAAATCTGGGGAATTTTCCCACCATCCCACCTGCCTCTTTGGCACTCTGCATGGTGAGTTGACACACAGCGGGGAGCCTGGCAGTCATGGAAATATCAGCTTGAGCCAGGTTTCATGCCAGAGAGCAGAAAGCTACAAGCTCTAAGATCATGAGCTCCCAGTGGGGATTTCAAGGCAGCACAATTCTTGATTTTATAGCAGGACGCCTGGAAATAGAGCTACACGTCTCAAAGCAGCTCCATGCACCTCAATTTCAAGGAACAAAATATTTCAGTTTTTCCAAAACAATTCTGGAAATCCTGTTATATGGGATATTGGGGGGGGGGGGGGGTTCTGATACAATAGGACTTTTCTAAATGTCAGTTTCCTGCAGAACAGAGATTCTGGTGTGACCCTATTTTTTTACCTTGCCTGTCATAGTGCACTTTAGCCTTACGCTACATCTAGACTGCAAGCCTCTTTCGAAAGAGGCTTTTTCAAAAGATACTTTCGAAAAAGCCTCTTTCAAAAAAGAGCATCTGGACTACAACCAGTACTTTTGAAAAAGCAAGCCACTTTTTCGAAAGAGCACCCAGGCAGTCTGGATGCTCTCTTTCGAAAAAAAACCCCACGGTTTGCATTACATAGAGCCTTTTTTCAAGCACTTTCAAAAGAGCACTTTTGAAAAAAGGTGTTATTCCTCATAAAACGAGGTTTTCCGCAGTCGAAAAAACTGATGCGTTCTTTGGATTTACTTTCAAAAGAACGCGGCAGCAGTCGAGACAAAGGGGAAGTTTTTTTGAAAAAAGGCCACTTTTTTCCTGAAAAGACCCTGTAGTCTAGACACACCCTTTAGTGTCACTTTGTCTTTTATTCCTTCCACCCCTGCTGGTTATAGGAATACCAGGGCAATAGGTACCAAAGTATGCATGGGTCTTGGCATCAAGCACCACACTGAGCCTATTATGGTCTCCTCTGGGAATTTTTTTTCTACTCAGTGCCTGCTATTTTGTTTTTTGTAGCTCCATTTAATAGTTTCTGACCACTTTTTACTTCTAATTTGACTTTACCATTGACTAGATGTGGTATAGGAATGATGTGATGGGAGTGAACTCCCATTCCCAGGTATACTGCACAAATTCACTGAAAGTAGATGCAGGTCCATTGTTGAAAACTACACCTTTTGGGATACCATGTTTGCTGAAATGTTTCATTGCTTTCTCTAAGGTGGTAACTGTGATGGACTATCAGTATTGAGTTCCTAGCAGCCTGAATAGTAGTATACAGTAATCAGGTAGTTTAAGTGACAATTTCTGTTCCTACTTTGCTCTAATGTCTGTTGGGAGATGCAGTGCATTTTCATTGTTTCTTTTTGCTATTTGATTTGTCTTTCCCCACGTGTCACAACTGCTCACCAGCTATCATCTATTTAGCATGTATCTATATGGCACCACTCACTTTCCAGAGGCACGCTTCTTTCCAGAATGACTGAAATACATTCCTCAGAATTTGTTTTGTTCTCTATTTTCTCCTCTACTGACATGTTGAAGATCTGACTGAAAAGATGCATCTTGTTCAATCCATGTAAAGATTGACATGAATGGCATTGCTAAAAGATTGTTACTGAGTATCAAAGTAGTAAGGATTTTTCAACACTGAAATTTCAAGTCATCCTTATTGTCCAGTGTGCTAGATAGACAATAGTTACCCTGGTAAATCACACTTTATACTGTGCAGTACCAGTATAAACTATCTACAGTAGTAGTTTACTTAGTTCAACTGTACCAGTAGGTAAAACGCCAAAGTAGACAAGACCTAACTTATTTGATAGTCAAGAAAAAAGTCACTCAAATTCCCGCTGCCTATAAAGCCCGCATTACAGCCTGTAAGTGTCAGGGTTTTTTCCCTTCCAACAATCAGGAAAACTCCCCTACAGTAAAGAGATACAACCTAGCTTTAAGTGTTTAATTATTAAGAGGTGTTCTGTGAGAAAAAGATTATTTCTGTGTTAGAACAGCTACATGTCTATGTACAGAAGTATATGGTAAGTAACCTATTCATGTCAGAGATACAAATGGAAGAAGGGTTAAATCTAAGGAAGATTGCCTTATCTGTTAAACTGTCACAAATCTATAGGTTGCACAGGATGGGTACAACTCAATAAACATTCATGATGAGTGCAAATTTGAATTTATTTTGGTGAGTTCAAATGACTAACATTTTTCAGCAATTGATTTCAAAGAGGATTGCTGTCTGAGAACAGGAATGGAATGAGGTTTTTTTAAAACCTATCCATCAGGCTCTGGGACAAAATTATTCAGTGGTAAATCTATTTCAGACAAATTTATTATAAATTACTCTATTTTATTCATTGAAGTCAGTGGGCCATTCTTCAGTCATTGGTTGCATCACTTTTTATGATATTCTTCTGCTAATACAGTTATTAATTCAATTTTTCTCCAATGTTTAAAGAAGCATAATGAGGGATCATATCCAGTGTATCATATTCAAGAACATACTACATTGTTACATTTGGAAAGTAAAGTTTTGAAAGCAAGCATGAGTAAGTCAGATACACTTGCACTACCACATCCTTTATAGTGTGCTAATTTCAAACACATGGCTCAGCTTTTAAAGCAGTGTTTTAGTTTGAAATTGGACGTTTGTACTTTCATCTGCCATAATTCACCCCACTTAGGAAAAGCTCTGCAGCTAGTAGCTGCCTGCAGCATGAAATGTCTAGATAGAAGCAAATGAAAACAGGCCATAAGATGCCATGCAGTAAAAATTAAGGTATTAGGCAACTGCTTTTACTAATGAAAAACAAACATTGAAAAGAATAGTGACCGTATCTTCCTTCTGCTTGTGTCATTCTTTGGGCACTTTGCAGGCTTGTCTGCCTCCTCTTCTGTGAGAGATGCAGCTGCACAGGAGTCAAGTATCAGGAAGAAGCAGGTGTTCCCATCAAAGCTTGGTGGACAAAAAACAAGCTAAGTTGCTCAGGGTACATGCTAGGTCTGGGAAAACAAGGTAATTAGCAAATAATTCAAAGTCTTTGGCAATTAAAAATTAACAAATATATGCAAAATTCTATGGTGTTGTTTAAAATCAGGACTGATGCAGGAATTACAATTCTAAACAGCCTCAGCGTTCACAAGGATGTGAGCAATGGTTGATCCAAAAGACTCCACTGCACCATAAGTAGGAAGAACGGTAGAAACCCGTTTTACTATACACAGATGTAAAGCTCAGCTCCGAGCTCTGCTGCAGCCCCCTTTCTCCTTGTACCACCAAAGCTGTGCAAAAGGCATACGAGTGAATATATCTTTCCAGTTGCGTAAACCTCTGATGCTGGTAATACAGATTCAACACAGCTGGTTCCAACACTGCCAACTTCACCAGTTGCCGGGGAGGAAGGAGACATGGAGATTCCAGAGGACTGCAAGAAGGCAAAGATATTTCCATTTTTATAAATTGGCAGTAAGGCAAGCAGGGGAATTGCAGAGCAGACAGCTTAACTTCTGTATTCAGAAAGATAACAAGGCTAAAAAAAAATAATAAATCAAGCAAGCAATCATTTGTAAACACTTAAAGCAAGGGTCTCAAAGTCCCAGCCCCTGGACCATCACAATTGCAGTCTGGCTCAGCACACCCAACAGGGCCAGTGGGGGGCTGTCATTTGCCAGCTCCCAAGTCCTCCCACTTCCTTCCATCATCCTGCCCTCTCATGACACCCCTCCCCCAAGGCTGCTGCTTTGGGGGATCAGCAGGGGGTGGGGGAGGCTGGTGCCACACAATGGCAGCAAGGAAGCAGAGTATACTGGGTGAGTGCACTCGCTTTGCTGTGTGGCTGCCGTGCCACACCAGGCCCAACCACTGATTCCCAAAGCTGCATCCTCAGAGGATGGGGTGCCATGGGGGAGAAGATGGGGCAATGGTGGGAAGGGGCAGGGTTTGGGGGCCAGTAACACCATATAACAGAGAATGGGAGGAGTGGTGCGTGCTTTGGAGGACAGGATTAAAATTCAAAAGGATCTTACATAAATAGGATGAAATTTAATAAGGACAAATGCAAAGTACTGCACATAGGAACAAATTGCATACGTACAAAATGGGAAATTGACTATGAAAGCTGTGCAAACTGGGAGGTTTGTAAGAACAGGTTTGACAAACACCTGTCTGAAATGGTATAGTTATCATGTAGTCCTGCCTTGAGTGCATGGGCCTGGACTAGTTAACCTCTTGAGGTCCCTTCCAATCTTATGCGTCTCGGATCCCAGGGCCAAGCCCTCCTGCAATCATCCCTGGAACAGCACTCTCTTGGAGACACAAACAAATTAGATACAGCTTCTGTTTATGATGTTAAACCTTGTTATTTCAGACTAGTACACACAGGATGGCTGATGGAAATGTGTCTTAAAATGTAAGTTACCACATCTGAAGTGGAAGAAAACCTTAAAGTATTTCATGAGCTCAGAAGGTGGGAGAGGGGTGCAGATAATTTGTTAGCATATGGATTAGAGAATAGCTAATGTTGTACAGGCTGAACCTCCCAAATCTGGGATACTCTGGTTCAGCAACATCCAGGGTCCACCAAGGCCATGGATGTTGCTGAACCAAAGAACCCTAGGAATGGGAGTCAGCTGGGAGAATGTGAGGTCTGCAGAGTCCCGGCTGGGCCAGCAGTGTCTCTACAGGGGAGCCCTGGTGTCAGTGGGGCCAGGAAGCTTCGGGGAGCCTCTGTCCTGGCCAGGGAACCCCTGGTGTCACTGGGGTCAGGTGACTGGAGAGCCCCTGGCATCAGGGCTGGTGGGGGAACCCTGGAAGCCTCCTGGTGGCAGAAGGGTTGGGATGGCTGGGTAGCCCTGTCTGGGAAACCCACAGCAGCAGTGGGGCCAGGCATTGGCCCAGGAGCTCCAGCCAGGGAACCCTGGTGGTGAGGCCAGGTGGTGAGGCCAGGCTGGCCAGCCCCAGCAGAGGAATCCCCAGTGGCAGCAAGGCTGGCCTGGTAGCTCCATCCAGAAAACCCTGGGAAACCCCAGGCAGCATTGGGGCCAGGCCACAGCAGCAGGGCTGAGGGCAGCTGGGCAGCCTGGGGCCAGGGATCCCCTGGAGGTAGTGGGGTTGGTGGTAGCCAGGCAGTCCTGGTTGGGGAACTCCTGGGAACTTCTGGTGCAGCAGTATAGCAGCAGAGTAGGGAACCTCAGCCTGGTCAGCTTTAGTAAGGCAGGGCACCCGAGCCTGAGAGCCCCCGGGAGAGGAGCCTGCAGCAGGACAGCCAGCTGGGAAGCATTGACCTCCCCTGGTCAGGCAAACTCCCAAGGGTGCTGAACCAGGGAGGTCCAACCTGTACCTGTATTTAAGAAAGGATGGAAAAGTGACTTAGGCATTAACAGACCTGTTAGTCTGACCTCAGCTTCATAACTAATTTTGAAGGTAAATGGAAAATTGGATATAAAGAAACATGGGTTGATAATAACAGACTAGCATGGTAATCAGTTATTCTCTCAAACAAGGTTTTTTTTGTTTTTTTTTTTAAGATAAAGAAAATGTAGAAAATTCAATATAATTGTACTTCAGTAAAGTGTCTGATATGATACCCTTTGGGAATTTAGTTACATAAAGAAAAGGTGAGGCTTGGTTCAGGGTGGAAAGGTTAACTAATTAGAGGGAATGTATTAGTGGAGATTTTCAAGGTTTTTTTCTTGGCACCAATTTTATTCAACATTTTAATAATGACCTTGGCACAAAACAGACATGAGCTGAGAAAACAAAGTTGGGAAGCATCGGTATAAAAAAAAATTATACAGGTTGAACCTCTGTAGTGCAGCACTTTCTGGTCCGGCAACAACTGTGGTCCAGCATGATTTCTGTCTAATGTCCACTAATTATGGGTGTGGCCAAGTTTCTCGTGGTCCCATAAAGTTTGTTTATAGCCACCAGTCCCGGTTCTCAGTGTTCTGTGCTGTTTTTTAGCTCTAATTTACTCCTAAATGTCTTCTAAGAGCCCAGTCAGCAGTGAAAGTGTTGGAAATGCTGTTAGAAAATATTGACCTCCTGTGGTTTGGCAGATCTTCTGGTTCAGCACTAGTCAGGTCCCAAGGGTGTCAGACTAAAGAGGTTCAACCTGTAAAGAAAGATCTGGAGAACCCTGAAGACAGAAGTAACAGAAATGTGATGAAATTCAATAATACAAAGTGCAACATAGTATTAAGGTTAGTATTAATCCCAAGTATTCCTGCTACGAGCCAGTGACTTATCCTTTGGAAGCTACAAAGAGAGAGAGCGCGAGCAAGAGAGAAAGAAATCTAGATGATGTTATCACTCATAGCATGATTAGCCACGAGTAGGACAAAAAATATTAAAAAGCAAATGTCATCTTAGGTTATATATTCCCTAAACAGGATAACTTTGCTCTTCCCTCAGAGGTGATAAACAGTATTATTGCTTAGTTATTGCACACCACTAAACTCTTCCTAAGCAAGCATATTTATTCTGAATGTTAAAGATTACAGAGATGATTAAAACAATAAAGTCACTTACACAGGGGCTAATAAAATTACCAGAGAGCCCCCCAACTCCAGTAAGGGCTCTGGTTTGAGCAAGTCCTTCAAAACCCCACTTAGCATTTTTTCTGTGATTACCAGTTCATATCTTCAGTTCAGAACAAAATGGCCCATTAATCTACATGACTGATAATTAATTTGGGCCTGAGCTCTTAGGACCACGGACTAATTATCAGCAGAAAAAGGGTTTCCCCTTGTGGCACAGCCCCCCGCCCCTTTCCAAGTATTTGTGGTGCACTTGCATACCTTACTCATTCTTATTTATTTAAAATATTTTTACCCTGCCACTCTATTTAAAATATTCAAGGCGGCTTGCAAAATTTTTTAAAAACCACTCTATATAAAAACCCCCAAGGGGGGAGGACACAAAATCTGCTAAAACATATCAAGAGGAGGGACACACACACACACACACACACCCCTAAACACCAATAAAAGCATGGGTAAAAAAGGGTGGCATTGGCACCCTTGCTTCTTTGGCACATTACTTAAGAGAATCCTTTGAAACTCATAACCTAAGGGTTCACATTTGGCATGTCTCTAGAGACAGTACAAGTTTTAAATACATTTTAAAAAATAATCAACTCCTAAGATACTTTAACTTCATTCAGCTTTGTTTTTCCAGGGAACTTCCATATGTGTCACATTTTGTTTAATTAAAGAATTATCAGAAATATTGCAAGGTGGTGATCTTTAAATACAAAGCCATGCAACACTCAGCTCTCAGATCCAATAGTTCATGTCATTTAAAGGCTTATGGAGCAGCACTTAATACATACAATTGGAAATCCCTGCTCTCAAAGACAGATCATGATAATACATTACATTTCAAAATAACTTGGCAGTATTGAAATATTGTAAGTACATTATATGGTCAGATAAATTGTAAAGGCATATTTACACAAACAAAAAATTAAGGAAACATCCTATAAGAGATAAACTTCAAGTCTAGTGTTAACACAACATTGCACTAGAACTATAGCCTGAAATGGGACATAAGTACTCATATGTCATGTCACTGGCTTCATTTGTGCTATTCTAGCAGGTACAGTTTGGCCCACATTTTCCAATTTTGTTTGGCACTTCATCTGCACTTCAAAATGTATAATGTTCAGGTCAGAAGTTTTCCCTTGCAGGGATCAGTCTATATACCTATTTAACCTTTTGGGAAAAAAATGTCAAACAAACAGCTGTATTACAGTTTAGAACACCTGAAGCAATTTTCATAATGTTCACCTGAGATGGCTAAACATTTACAGATATGGCAGCTGTGATGGATTTGAACTTTCAAGGAGATATAAGCTTTCATGGAGGCCTCTCTAAGGTTACCCATTTACATTTTGGGATTTCTGTTACTTTGTTTTACAGGAAAACCAAAATGAATAAAAAGCCAGTGATCCATGTATAGAAGAGTTTAATGTTCCCTCAAAGTGTAAATGTTTACATTTCCTTTTTGGTAATGGATTGGATAACTTGCCATCATATCAGTCAGCTCTAGTCCATCGACCCAGCAATAGCGGCTTTGATAATACTCTTCTGACTGACGGAAAAACAAGCTATATCAAATGAGAAAAAAAGCAGCTACTCTCAGAATGTTTCTCTTCTTCTATCCTAGAGATGTAGAAATTAGAACAGGAGGTCCAAAAGATCTATAGCAAAGATCACAATTACAAGACAGGTTTAGAAAAAGTAGTCATGTGGAGTTTAATCCCCAGCTGATGTATAAGGATATTAACAGTACAGGGAAAGTTGTCTTGAATAATGCATTTACACCATAAAATAGTGAAATTGAATACTTTTTTCTCCTCATTCATACTGCATCAAGAATTATTTTAATATATGGTATTTTAAACATCCTGTCATTATAGCAGTTATCTAGTTTAATAAGGAATGTTTGATACATTATGGTAAAAATAAAAGACTGAGTAATCCTATAAAGGCAAAATACATTCATAAAAGAGATAGAAACCCCTCCTTTATCTTGCTGGATGGTATGCCCAACTATCAGGCCCTTTAACACTTTTATTTGCAATTGTGTGTGTTTCTGATATCATTTCTAATTTGTAAGAATAACCAAATACATGAAATTCAGATTGATGAAATTCTAAAGTGTTCTAGTCCCTACCCTTCCTAGAAAGACATTTTCTCATCTGAAAATTTGTTGCCTAAAATCTTCTCCAGGACGAATTTGTAGACTAACTTTCTAAAAACTCATGTTGAAACCCTAACAAGTATCTTTATTCATAGACATGGTATCCAACTAATACATGGTTGTGAAGTTTTGATGTCTTCAATTCTATAGTAGTTGAATTAAAACAAACATTTGCGAAAACCAACATTTTAACAATCTTTCATATTTAAAAAAAAAAGGACACTATCAACTTCTGATTAAGTAAAAGATATAAAGTACCCTGGGGAAAATGTGTTTATATATTTGCACAGACTTCTATAACAACAACAAAAAATCGGTCTTCTTCACTTCATTTGGGTCTGCAGCGGGAGTAAGTCTCTGTGCTCCAGTCTGTATAGAAGTAGGTTTCTTACTTATATTTGCTGTATCCTTGGATAAGTTATTTCATTAGGTGACAATTTGAATAGTAACAGGCACAAATTTAAAAAGGCACTCAGTCAAACCAAAATCTGGTCAGTACTTTTCACCAGTACTATTTTTTTTAAAGCACAAAAGTTTCTCCCTCCACTGCAACTACTTTAGGGAAAAATCCACTAAAACAGAAGAAATTCACAGCTAACGCTGTAGAAGAAAAAATCAAGATCAACAACATGAAATGGATATAAAGTGCTGTGGTAGGCACAAAATAAACAATAGAGAAACTTTCTTCTGTTATCTCTTGCAGTTATAGTAATCTTAAGTGTTGTAAGAATAGTTTTTTAAACATTTTCAGGCAGAAAAATTGTATTTAAATTGATGGTATCATTTTAACCTGCAATTATAAGAACCAGACATCAGGAACAATTGTTATTTTGTGGCATGTGGCTCATCTGCCAGGAAAGCAGCTCTGTCAGTAAAAGGATGGAAACCTTACAGTGTTATAAATGATAGCATGCCATTTGTTTAGTGTTAGAAGTACTTTCCAGGCATGTGGCTGACCGACTTTTGGGGCCACTGGACAAGATGAGGGAGGGGCTCAAGAGGCTCCCTTCAACACTACCTGGAGCAGGGCTCCGACATCAATGTAATGTACAGGGCTCCGACATCAATTTAAAGGACCTGGGGCTCCGTTCACTGCTGTTGCCATGGCAGAGGCAGCCAGGAACCCAAAGCCTTTTGAAATTACCAAGCCTCAGGGCAGTTATCTCCTTTGCTGCTATTCTAGACCCACCATCACCAGGTCTGTCTAGAATAGCAGCCAGACTGACATGAGATGCTATATTGCAAACAAGGATACTCACTTCTAGCAGTGCAATGGCGATAGTGTGAATTTCACCCTAATTGCACACAAGACCTAATTGTCATGTAAGCCATCAAAAGGCATTTATAAAGCTGTAATCGTGGAATTTTCCTTTCTGTGCTCCTATATCTTTGCTTAAATGATATATTTTAATGTAGGTGATCACACTTACATGAAGGAACATGCTAAATGAATGCATGACTAATCTACTGTTTGAGAGAATTTTTCTGTGTCCATGTGTTAAAGAACCACTCCTAAACAGTCAGAGAGGACCACCAACTTCAGTATTCAGCTTCCTTTTATCATAACTTAAAGCAAGGTAAAAGTTTGGTTTTGCCAGGAAAATGGGATGTGTCTGGAATGGGATTGCTTCTCCTAAAACCATACAGAAGACACATTGCTGGCTGTTCCCCTTTGTCAGAGTGAGGGGAAAGGGCACATTTTGCTGCACTTCTCACTCTGACTTGGGAGCACAGGGGGCAGACAAACCTGGACCTGCTCCATCCCACCTGTTGTGCCCACTCCAGCAGCTGTGGAGAGGTGTTTCTCACCTGGCTCTAAGCTGCTGTGATGAGAGGGCTGGGGTTTTTCTCTCCCAGGGCAGCCTGCATACTGAACCCTGCATGCTCAGCCCCACCCCAGAGCAATAATGTAAATGAACAAACACAAAAAATTAATTTAGTTAAGGACCCAAACAACACTGGGTAAGTCTTCTAGTGGGGACATTTAAAAAACAAAACAAAACACCTCCCCCCACCACAGGTAATCCAGAAGTGAAGTTTTTAATAAGTGCCCCAGAGGCTAGAAAAAGCTCAGTTTATAAGCTCCACAGGTGAGAGGTTCTCGGTGTATTTTTATGGGCAATGAACTCCAATCTCTTACAGAATGACCTCAGATAATAAATAGAAATTTAGAAGTTGAATATTCTGATGTTTGGACTAGTGAGAACTTCAGTAAACTTAGGCCAGGTCAACACTACAGAGGAAGGTCAGTTTAAGATAGGCAATTCCAGCTACATAAAAAAACATAGCTGGAGTTGACGTACCTTAAGCCGCGCTTCAGCGCTGTCCTCACAGTGGGAGGTTGATGGGAGAAATGCTCCTGTTGACCTCGCTTACTCCTTTTGACATGACTTTACTTTGGGGAAGGATAATCCATTACCTATTTTGGTATCTGCCTCTTATAAACCTAGGCCTTGACATCCCAATCTGCTTGGCCCTCCTATTTTAAAGATGGAACTGAAGCATCAATTAATCCATACTTCTGGATTCAAAACTTTTACCAAGCTTTCTCAAGAGTTATGAAAACAGAGCGATTGGTGATAGTACTTCAGACAAATTCAATAGTACATTAGAGGACATATTGTTCAATGTTTTCCTACAATGAAAAAGTAAGTTTCTAATAAGATACACTAGCCATAAACATTGATTTAGCTTGGTTAAGAGAGAGAGAAATGCACAAGTCAGCTTTCTTGGTAAAGTCAGTCTGCAAGTATCCCTGCTCTCCTCCACATACAAGCCACCAAGTGACACAATCATCTCATCCTAGGGGATGTTCAGATTTTTAGAAGTGTCCTCTTTAAGACATATTCCCATTCCCAGAAATTTCACATTGTGTGTGCATGTGTTTAAATTTTATATATAGGGAATCCCTCTCAAACAAGTAGAATCTTCCAAGAATCAAAGTGTCTTAAAACCATTTACAACCACAGAATTCCTATTAACAGTTGCAGCACACATTTTGCACAGGTATGCAGAATGTTCCTCTTATGGTATTAACTATGCAAGGTACATGCCAATGTTCTGTTATTTTAAAGGGAATATTAACAGAATAAGACTACACATTAGTTGTGATGGAGCACCAGCTAAGAGAATTGAGAATTACAAAGAAGTTTCACAAAATTATTAGAAATGAACGTGTACTTATAATACTCTGAACCAGAAGAGCATGCCAAGATATATGTAATTGATGGTACTTATTTTGCTATTCAAACTGATGGCAAATTACTATGGTAATCTTATGGCCAGAGAAAAAACACACAATGTTTTGAGAATTGCCATAAAGACAGAATAGCATATTGACACATCAAATTAGTTTGCTTATTTTCAACAGAGACACCAGTGCTTTACAAGACAGTATAAAACCTACATAATACAACTAGCCAATTGTGCAATATACATGAATCCTATTGAAATTCACTGTGTGTCAATTTTCAGAATGGTTTCTGCCTTATCAGTTTTCCCTGTACACCTAGAACAGGATGTAACTATGGGAGCAATATGGTATCTGTTTGTAAAGCTAGACTTTTAAAATTTAACTTTCACCGTTGCATATTTTAAGTGCTTGCCTTCTCAGGGGGGAATTCATACCCTTATATTTTCAGTACATGTATTGTTATTGAAGAAACCAACTTCAGCGATAGCTATGTCATCCCAAAGTTCAATATTTTTGGGATTCAATTAGATAATGATTCTTTGTAAGGGAAAGGGAAAGATCTTAGATCCATTAACTTTATATTATTTATTATTATTATTATTATTATTAACACACACACACACACATGAGAAGATTTACATGGTGTTGCTCAGGTCCTTATGGACGGGGGGCTGGGAGGTATGTGGGAACTCAAGGCCGGGGTTTGGGGCAGCTGGTGGCTGTGCCCCAGGGACAAGTGGCCCACAGAGGTGGCCCTGCTACCTGTGTTTGCCTGGAGCAGTGGCAGGGGCCATGCTGCCCAGGATGGCAATGTTTCTGCCCAAGGATAGTGGCTGCTCTTCAATTAGAGGAAGCTGAATATTACATTTGGTCATCCTAGCTCTTACCATTTAGAAGGCGTTCTTGAACAAACAGTCTCACAGACATATATAAAATATTTGAGAGAGTATATCTATTATAGATACACACACACACACACACGAGAGAAAGACAGCACACACGTATCATTGTACCATTTAAATGATTATTTATTGCTACTCAGTAAGAGTGGAAAATCCCTTCACCCATCAATAATCTTAATAAAAAGATGTGTGCAATTTGAACTGCACCAGACAAATTGTTGGTCATTTCAGAGCCACATTTAAAAAAAAAAATCAAGAAATGCCCTGCGTTGTATAGAAGTGTGTTCCCATCAGGGCTGCAATTGGACTCAATATCAGAGGGTTGAGAATACACAATGTAATTATCTGTGTCTGATATTTTCTGTGCTTTGAAGACATTTTGATTCATACTTGTCTACTCAGTATTTCTATGCTCTCCACAGAATACTGGCCCTACTCATATTTGATTTTTCTCTACAATAATACAAGCTATTTTACAACAACAAAGGCTGTTCTTGCAAGATAGTCATCTCAATTTTGCAGACCAGGAGGTCCAGGTAAATATCCAATGTTGAGGCTGCTTACTTAAATTGAATGGCCAACCTTTTGAAGAGTCAACTTTTATCAAGAGGAATTACAAACCAAATGTATTTTTAATCTACAGTCCAATGGCAGTGAGATTGTTTTCTAGTCTAACTTACTTACCTCCAAAATAATAAATCTAACTCCATAGGTGTGTTTTGTTGCACTCTTTCCTATGTTCAGTCAGCAGAGCAGAATATAAGGCACAGAATGAATATTCCCATACTCTTTCTTAAAATGAAGACTGACTGCACAAGTTGCACATGGTGTCTGTAACAAATTTGACTCACCACATAGCACCTCCTGGTGGTCAACTCTGGGAATTAGGTGTGGGAGGGATGCAGGTCCTAGTGTGGTTGAGATTTGGCAAAGCAGGTAATGGCAGGAGATACATAGTCGAAGATGGTGCTCTAGAGCTGGGTGAGAGCCAAGTGCCCCTTCTGCTGGGTATTGCCTGGTGGCAGTGCTCACATTCTGGGGGCCTCCCCTTCCATGGAAACCATTTACCCCTATAGTCCACCACTTGCCTCAGTGATCCACTGAGGTTCTTCACCCCCTGAGGGAAGAACTGCAGTCTGAACTGGCCACTTATCAGCAAGGGGGATGGACCGGCTTCTTATTTCTACCCCTGGCTGCACCTATGCAGTCCTAGTACTTCCTCAGATCCCTGGCACCAGGCCTTCAATCTGGGAGCTACTCAGGCCAGAGCGCTCCTGGCTCTCCTTGACATTCCTCAGAGTTGCTCTGTCCAAGGTACCAATGCCTCTATAGGCAGCCAGTCCTTCTCTGTCCAAAGCTGGAGAGAGACGGAACTCCCTCAGGTTGGCTGCCCTTATGTACAGCTCCACAGATTTCTGATTGACTGCAGCATACCTTCTTCTGATTGGATCCTGGCCCCAGTACTCTCCAAGGACTGTTTTTAACCCCTTTTGATCCAGTGTGGGGAAACCACTGCATCATTTTAGCCATCCATTAACTCGGTGAACACTGTTTCAGGGTGATGTACTCGCCCCTCTCCGAGGGAAAGCTGTCACATCCCTGGGGTTCTTGGACCCATGCTCAACCCCATATGTTCTGAAACTCTGCAGTTCTACACTCATGCCCATTCTGTGAGGCAGTTCAGCCTAACAGCAGGTGCAGGCCACACGGGATGGAGGATTGAGGAAGGGATGGGGAGACTCAGACCCACCCTACTCCACTGGGTCCCAGCCCAGGGCCCTGTTAACAGTGGTGCAGCCCACTGGTCACTCAGTGGGCAATACCACCACCACATGCTGAGCCCCACAGGATACAATCTCCCACCGTGGACTACTTCCTACCATTCTCCACTGGCCTCCTTCCAGGGTCCTTCCTCCAGCTCCTCTGCCACAGCTCTGGTGTCTCACTGGCAGGTTTCCAGGTCTGGTAGCTCTGGCAGTTCACCAGTAGCAGCTCTGCCTGTGCCTCCTTCCTCCTCAGCAGACAGATCAGACTGAGCCACTCTCCAGGCCTTTATACCTGGGCTGCAGTCCTAGCATGCCCAGCTGGGTCACAGGGTGGGACTTCAACCAGGTTAGACCTAGCTTCCCCAGTTGAGGGCTGATTCACACACATACTTCAAGGATGTTCATAATTTTGTCTAGAGCATGCCACTTTGTGTTTGCTGATAATGGCCCATGAAACTGTTCAAATGTAGTCCCTGTCTGGAAAAAAAGTTTCTATGTAAATAGATACATCAGCTTGAATTGACTTCTGCAAACTCCTTTGATACCAATGGCATTGCACCTCCATTTCTAAACAGATGGCTTTGGCACTACTATCTTCTCATTTTTAAACACTCTCTGTACAAATTTATGTGCATAGGATAAAAAACACTGAGTAAAGCGTAGGTTTTACAGAATATTAGCCAATGGAAAACACTGCAATATTTCTATTTTTAAACAAATTCTTAAAGAAAAATGTTAAAATGTGACTTCTCTCTCTCACTGAGTCAACGCTGCTACCAGTGCAGGCATTCTCCCTAGAGTACTCTAAGGCTGAAATCCTGGCTCCAGTGGTCATTTTGCCACTGACGTCAGGAGGGCCAGGATTTAACTCTGTGTATTAAACAGGTACTGCTATAAATGCCTTAGGTCCACCACTTCCCTAAAGATATAGTTCCACAATATAGTAGACAGGATTCTATACTCCCTGATATTTATATTAAAATTATCATCAAATATTTACAGATTGGCCAAAAGGAGGCTCTTCTCTGTGGCAGTTAGAGGTTTTGGAGGAGCCTCCTGGCAGGATGTTTCCTCTGAGAGGGCCCTTACCATTGAAACTGACTCTCCATCCTTTTTCCAAAAGTCTGAATTTGTAGATCTTGAGAGCCTTCTGCAAGGCCCATCGACCTTCCTCGGGTTTGGGGAGGAGGGCGTGGTGAGAGTTTGAATGTATGAAGAAGCTAACATAGCATTTCATTTTGATCATCTTCTGAGTCTTCATTTTGATATAGTCAAACAAGAAGATTTTACTGGACAAATTAGTGTCAATAAAGAATTTAACCAGATCTAATTAACTATCCCTACTAAGAGCGGGAATGATTTGTAACTTTAAGGAAAAAGAAAAATGGGAATAAGAGTTCTCTATGCATCAGTCTCTTTCCCAGGTTTGTCCACTTTTCAAGGAGGAATATTTCCATTTTTGGGTGATTATCCCAGCTGCATCTTAAAGAAAAGGGGAATGCAGATGAAGGAATACATAAGTGCATCCTCCATAGTGAATTAAATATCTAGGATTCCCTCTGACCTATTCTTAGTCACTGTTTTGAGACAGTGAGGGCTTCCACAGCATTTGCTATCTCCAGAGATGCAACTCCCAAATGTCTATAGCCCTAAACACAGTCCAGATAAAATATGCAATGTGTGGGAATAACAGCTTTTTTAAAAAAAGGATCAAATACGGGTCTGAAAAATTCAAGAATGCTAAAAGTGTTTTTCAATTTTCAAAATCCAAAATATCAACTCTTCCTTTATCCTTGAACAGAAAGGGTCTGCAAAAATTTACCAGCAAGCAATTTACTTCCAGGAGTCTAACTCCTGGCACCAAGCAATCATCACAGATGAAAGCATTAAAATACTGTGTTTTGTAAGCCAACTGTTGATAAGTGACTATCTTTTCCATGGTGAGATAAAGCAATTTTAATAAAACTTTGAAACATGGTGTGTTTTGCATTATGCAAAATTGTACGTGGCAACTTAACTACAGGTCATTTGTTACCATGTAAAAGTTATAAATGCTTTTATCACTTCAGGGAGAATGCATCTGAATGACTTTCCTACCTGTAAAGGTGAAGGAAACAAATGTAGATTTAAAGTGACTAAAAACAGAGATACCTTTTTACTCATTATCTGTCACATCTCCAGTTGTATTAATCCACTGAAATGAAGACACCTCGCTCAGAGGCCTTTCTGTTCAATATCTGACTTGCAAAAGCAGTCACTTCATCTGTTGTAATAGGACTACAAAATGCTGACACCCCCCCCCATCCCCGCCTACTTCTGACCAACCCAAGGCTGATAGGGACAAAAGAATATTTACTCCCAACCCCTCAATCAGCTTCTTCTATAGCCCTAATTTGGCAAGGACAAAACTAAGACCCTTTGAACTTTTTCAGCACACATGGCAGATCCCATAATAGGAGTTAGCTTAGTGGTCAGGGCTCTCACCTAAGATGGAAGACCCAGGTTTAAATCTCCGCTTTGCTGGCTTCAGACCAGGGATTTCAACCTAGGTCACCAACATTACTATGGTAACCACTAACCTATCACCGATGGGGTGCTCCCTCTCTCCACAGATATTCCAACCTTGCGAACAGGAACAGCTAACAGGGAGTTTGGAGAGGGAGATCTCCAGGTAAAAAAGGAGTAAAAGCGGGACCCTTGTGGTAAGTGGCTGTCTGGAGTGTGTGTTTGTGTGTGGGGGAGTTACTTGCTGTGTGCTGAACTTGTGTTTGTGTGGTTGGTTGGTTGGTTGGTTTGTTTGAAGGAGCTTCTAAAAGGTTTGAAATCTAGAAGCCTCTGTTAATTGGCTGAGCCTCAGTCAGGGGGAGGGGCTACCAGGGCTTTATAAGCTGTGAGTCAGCGACCAGGGAGCTTGCGAACAGGAACAGCTAACAGGGAGTTTGGAGAGGGAGTTTACAGGGGGAGGTTAGAGGGCACTAGGGACTTCTGACCTTCTTAAAAACAACTCTTATAATAATCTATATTCCAGAGGTTTAAAAAGAATCCCAGTTTCTGCTTAAACTTATTCATTAGAAAAATGGAGACAGAAGCCCAGCAGCAGAGTGGGGGCTATCCTTTTTATTGCGTCGAGTGTACATGTATGATTACCTGCCCTGTGGGCGGGTGGCATATGTGTGCACCCGTTGCAAGGAGCTCCTGACCCTCAGAGACCGGGCTCGGGCTTTGGAGGCCAGGGTGGCTGAACTGGAGGAGCTAAGGGAGGTAGAGAGATATGTTGATGAGACTTTCCGGGACATTGTAGTACTGTCCCACCTCCAGTCTGAGAGCCCCAGTGCTCTTAAGGAGGATGAAAGTCTCAAGGAAACAGAGCATTCAATGGGAGCAGAGGGAAACCATCCCGTAGTTGGGACCCTCCTCCCAGAGGATGTTGCGGTATCCTCTCGCACTGAGGATACCTCTGAGGGGGAGGGAATGCCAGTTAGGAAGAGGCAGGTGTTAGTAGTGGGTGATTCGATTGTTAGAAACATAGATAGTTGGGTTTGTGATGACCGGGAGAACCATATGGTCACTTGACTGCCTGGTGCGAAGGTTGCGGATCTCTCGAGGCATCTAGATAGACTTATGCGTAGTGCTGGGGAGGAGCCGGTGGTCGTGGTACATGTAGGTACCAATGACGTAGGGAAGGGTAGGAGAGATGTCCTGGAGGCCAAATTTAGGCTGCTAGGAAAGAGACTGAAATCCAGGACCTCTATGGTGGCATTCTCGGAAATGCTTCCAGTTCCACGCGCAGAGCCAGGTAGGCAGGCAGAGCTTCAGAGTCTCAATGCGTGGATGAGACGATGGTGTAGGGAAGAGGGGTTTGGATTTATTAGGAACTGGGGACACTTTTGGGAGAGGGGGAGCCTATACAGGAAGGATGGGCTCCACCTAAACCAGGGTGGAACCAGACTGCTGGCACTAAACATTAAAAAGGCCGAAGAGCAGTTTTTAAACTAAGAGATGGGGGAAAGCCGATTGGTGTGGAGATGCACGTAAATCGGAGGGAGACTTCTCTTAGAGGAGAATCCATTGATAGAGAGTCTCTAAGCTGTAGTCAGAAAGAGAGGAAGGAAGAGGGCAAACCATGGGCCAGAGCAGACAAACAACCGCATACAAAGGAATCCAATGCACCAGGGAAGGGCAGACAAATAAGCAGTGGCAAATTTTTAAAGTGCTTCTACACAAATGCTAGGAGTCTAACTAATAAGATGGGTGAACTAGAGTACCTAGTATTAAATGAGGAGATTGACATAATAGGCATCACTGAAACCTGGTGGAATGAGGAAAATCTGTGGGACACAATCATACCGGGATATAAAATATATCGAAAGGATAGAGCAGGCCGAGTAGGTGGTGGAGTGGCACTGTATGTGAAAGATAATGTAGAATCAAATGAAATAAAAATATTAAGTGAATCAACATGCTCAGTAGAATCGCTATGGATAGTAATTCCATGCTCCAATAATAAGAAATTAGCAGTAGGGATATATTACCGACCACCTGACCAGGACAGCGATACTGACATTGAAATGCTGAAGGAGATTAGAGAGGCTGCCAAAATAAAGAACTCTATAATAATGGGGGATTTTAATTATCCCCATATTCACTGGGTACATGTCACCTCAGGAAGAGAAGCAGAGATAAAATTTCTCAATGGCCTAAATGACTGCTTCTTGGAGCAGCTGGTGCAGGAACCCACAAGGGGAGAGGCAATTCTCGATTTAGTCCTGAGTGGAGCGCAGGATCAGGTCCAGGAAATAACCGTTACAGGACCACTTGGGAATAGTGACATTTACCATTCCTGTCGTGGGCAGAACACCTCAGCAGTCCAACACCCTGGCATTTAATTTCAAAAAGGGGAATTACACAAAAATGAGGAGGCTAGTTAAACAGAAATTAAAAGGCACAGTGACTAGAGCCAAATCCCTGCAAGCTTCATGGAAACTTTTTAAAGACACCATAATAGAGGCCCAACTTAAATGTATACCCCAAATTAAAAAACATAGCAAGAGACCTAAAAAAGTGTCACTGTGGCTTAACCACCACGTAAAAGAAGCAGTGAGGGACAAAAAGGCATCTTTTAAGAAGTGGAAGTCCAATCCCAGTGAGATAAATAGAAAGGAACATAAACACTGTCAAATCAAGTGTAAAAATGTAATAAGAAAAGCAAAAAAAGATTTTGAGGAACAGCTAACCAAAAACTCAAAAAGAAATAACAAAATGTTTTTTAAGCACATTAGAAGCAGGAAGGCTGCTAAAAAAACCTGTGGGTCCCCTAGACGATCGAACTATAAAAGGCGCAATCGAGGACGATAAAGCCATTGCGGAGAAACTAAAGGATTTCTTTGCTTCAGTCTTCACGGCTGAGGACGTTGGGGAGATTCCCAAATCTGCACCGTCCTTTGTGGGTGATGAATCTGAGGAACTGTCCCAGATTGAAGTGTCATTAGAGGAGGTTTTGGAACAAATAGAAAAACTTAATGTTAACAAATCTCCGGGACCAGATGGCATTCATCCAAGGGTTATAAAAGAACTCAAATGGGAAACTGCTGAACTATTATCTGTGGTTTGTAACCTATCCCTTAAATCGGCTTCTGTACCTAATGACTGGAAGGTAGCTAACGTGACACCAATATTTAAAAAGGGCTCCAGAGGCGATCTGGGCAATTACAGACCGGTAAGTCTAACTTCAGTACCGGGCAAATTAGTCGAAACAATAGTAAAGAATAAAATTGTGAAGCATGTAGAAGAACATAATTTGTTGGACAAAAGTCAACATGGTTTCTGTCAAGGGAAATCCTGTCTTACTAATCTATTAGAGTTCTTTGAAGGGGTTAACAAACATGCGGACAAGGGGGATCCAGTAGATATAGTATACTTAGATGTTCAGAAAGCCTTTGACAAGGTCCCTCATCAAAGGCTCTTGTGTAAATTACATGGCCATGGGATAAGAGGGAAGGTCCTTTCTTGGATTGAGAACTGGCTAAAAGACAGGAAACAAAGGGTAGGAATAAATGGTAAATTTTCAGAATGGAGAGGGGTAACTAGTGGTGTCCCCCAAGGGTCGGTCCTAGGACCAATCCTGTTCCACTTATTCATAAATGATCTGGAGAAAGGGGTAAGCAGTGAGGTGGTAAAGTTTGCAGATGATACCAAACTGTTTAGGATAGTCAAGACAGAAGCAGACTGTGAGGGACTCCAAGAAGATCTCACCAAACTGAGTGATTGGGCAACAAAATGGCAAATGAAATTTAATGTGGATAAGTGTAAAGTAATGCACATTGGGAAAAATAACCCCAACTATACGTACAGTATGATGGGGGCTAATTTGGCTACGACAAATCAGGAAAAGAGATCTTGGAGTTATCGTGGACAGTTCTCTGAAAACTTCCACGCAGTGTGCAGCGGCGGTCAAAAAGGCGAATAGGATGCTAGGAATTATTAAGAAAGGGATAGAAAATAAGACCCAGAATATCTTACTGCCCCTGTATAAAACTATGGTACGCCCACATCTTGAATACTGTGTACAAATGTGGTCTCCTCACCTCAAAAAAGATATTTTAGCCTTGGAAAGGGTTCAGAAAAGGGCAACTAAAATGATTAGGGGTTTGGAACGGGTCCCATATGAGGAGAGGTTAAAGCGACTGGGACTTTTCAGTTTAGAAAAGAGGAGACTGAGGGGGGATATGATAGAGGTATATAAAATCATGAGTGGTGTGGAGAGGGCCGATAAAGAAAAGTTATTTATTAGTTCCCTAAATAGAAGAACTAGAGGACACCAAATGAAGTTAATGGGTAGCAGGTTTAAAACTAATAAAAGAAAGTAGTTCTTCACACAGCGTGTAGTCAGCCTGTGGAACTCCTTGCCAGAGGAGGCTGTGAAGGCTAGGACTATAATAGAGTTTAAAGAGAAGCTAGATAATTTCATGGAGGTTAGGTCCATAAAAGGCTATTAGCCAGGGGATAAAATGGTGTCCTTGGCCTCTGTTTGTCAGAGGCTGGAGAGGGATGGCAGGAGACAAATTGCTTGATCATTGTCTTCGGTCCACCCTCTCTGGGGCACCTGGTGCTGGCCACTGTCGGCAGACAGGATACTGGGCTAGATGGACCTTTGGTCTGACCCAGTATGGCCATTCTTATGTTCTTATGTTCTTAACCTGGGCCTGGAAAAAAACTCTGAGGGTATGTCTACAATAGCCTCCCTAGATCGATCTAGGGGGCTAATGAGGGTGACCAGAATTGCAAATCAAGCCCAGGATTTAAATATCCTGTGCTTGATTTGCATGTTCCCGGACGGTCACCGTTTTAGAAATTAACTAGCCTGAAGTAATTGCCTGCGTCTACATGCAGCAGTGAAACGGGATTCCGATTTAAAGCCCTAACTCGAATAAGCTGGTATTCCTCCTGCAATGAGGTTTACCAGCTAATTCGAATTAGAGGCTTTAAATCGGTATCCCATTTCACTGCTGCATGTAGACGCGGGCAGTTACTTCGGGCTAGTCAATTTCTAAAATGGCGACCGGCCGGGAACATGCAAATCAAGCATGGGATATTTAAATCCTGGGCTTGATTTGCAATTCCGGTCGCCCTCATTAGCCTCCCTAGATCGATCTAGGGGGCTAGTGTAGACATAGCTTTTGTCAGGGTGTCTCAGAACTGGCTTCTTCAAAATGAAAAAAAAAAATTTAAAAAAAATGAGCATTTTCTGATTGGGAATTTGTCCAATGAAATATTTTAAATTCCCAGCTGTACTCAGGAATTCTCAAAATGTGTCACTTCCTTCCACTAGGAGGGATTATTTTTTAAAGATATTAGCAGAAAGCACCTTTCTTCCTTCCTAAGTGATGGTGGTGTCCATAATTATTCAGCCAGGGATGAATTACTGCTGCTGTTTATTTTGGTTTGCTCTATTTTGCAGTAGGTTTAAAATTTTAAACACAGTGGCATAAGGAGTTTACAGTAGCTAGAAAAGAGCATAGAACGTTAATGAGTAAAAGTTTCTGGCTTTGGAGAGGGAATGTAAGGATACTGTGCAGAGCTTAAAAGGTTTGAACCTCTTCTTTCTTCCTCCATCCAAATCCATTTCCCACCAACTAGAAGAAATTGAAAAGTCAAGTGAAACATTTCTGTGACAGTGTTTTCAAAAATAAAGACTATTCAATTGAAGGATGGAGCAGGGAGTGATTCTGCATGAATGGATGCCATGGAGAAATCAATGTTCTTTGTATTTGAGAACTCTAATTCAACTCATTTTGCATTGGATGACATGCAAAATTAGAGTTCTTTGTAACTGTCAATCTGAATGTTAAAGAAATGTTCTACTGCACATGCTAAAGACACGTTAACTGATGGAGAAGAATCTAGCTCATTGTTTCTATGTTAGAGCAGTTCTTCCCTACTCAAAGCCCAACTTAAAAGTTGTCACAGTCGGATCACACCAAAACAGAGGCATCCTCAGGTGGCATATCTGCTTTTACATCACACTCCTTCCCTATATTACACTGATCCCAGCTTCCATTTCTGTTTCCTGTAACTCGCACCTCGGAAACAGTCTTGCACAAGCAGCTTCATAAAGGGGACACCACAAAGAGGCAGAAAGCCTCAGCTGCACTAGGACTGGGGATACGCTAGTGACTAGCCCTTTGATTTCAAGTCATTTAATTTAAATAAATATATTCTGAAGCAGATGCATTGTGTGTTTAAGAGGGACCAGAAAAGTGCATTTTTCTTCAGTTTATTCAATTATTTAAAAAGTTAGGGGTTTAAAGTGCCTGAGTATGTGGGGTGCTGCTGAAGTCTCAAACCCCATTGGAATTAATGGGAGATGCATCACACAGACTCATGTCCATTAAGTTAATTGGAGTTGAAGGTACTCATCACTTCCCCCATATGTCTAGGCCTTCAAAGTCATCTCAGTTTTAGTTATGGCATCACTGATTCTCCTCTTGTAAAAAATATACATCTACAATAAAATACTAAGGCATTTGCTGACACACGTAGCTGTGATTAGGTGCTGAAAATGTATGGAAGGAATTACATAAAATGAAAGCATTTCAAACCATTATTTTAGCTATAGAAAACATCCCAAACATCAAAATACAGCAGTGGTAAACTTAAAAAAGATGAACTGTTACTAGAATAAACAGAGCTATCAAAAGCAGTTTAAAGTAGCAAATCATACTATAATTTGTTTCTATTAAGAAATGTCAGTAATATTATAACACCAAGGATAAACATGACATAACTTATGTACATAAAATTTCTACTTAATGTGTGGGCTGGCAGTTTTTCTACTTATGCATGTTTTAAAAATATGAAGGGAAAAAGGTATGTGCTTCCTTATATTGGTCAGTAACTTTCCATCTAAATGTATTTTTGATGGAAAATGCAGTTTCCCAAAGTAAAAATTTTCTGTGGAAAAATGATTCTCTCTTGTTAGAATCTAGGTGAAATATTTTGTTTTAGGTAGGACAAGCATTTTAATTTCTCAAACAAATGTTTAGTTTCAGGTAATTTTGATTACCTGATCTGCTTGAGCTACCATCATGCCTTGCATCCCATTCTTCTCGGAACACCAGTTTCTTCCCGGAACACCAGTTTCCTATCTGTACTACATCTCCTGTAAAGTACTTTAGCCCTCCTTTCTTGCTAAAGAAAGTCTGTCCAGGGATCTCCAGAAGAGGTGGGGGAGAGGAGGAGGGGAATGATGGACGCACACAAGAATGGCAATGCTATGACACGCTGATGACAATCAGTGCTGAATGGAGCCCAATAATTTCAAGTCAGTTCAACTAACATAAGAAGTTTTGGCTTGGTACGTTGAAGTGCTTCATTGCAGTCAAATGATAACGTGTTATCATTTCTGAATTGGAAATGGAAAAGTTCTAACACTTAAAAAAAAGACAGTATTTTGACTTTCTTCCAACTCATAATGAAAACAAAAAGATCAAAATATCAAGATTTCCCTTGACTAGACATTTTGATTTTCAATTAATTCCCGTTAAACCTAAATAGACCCCCCCTCATGTTGGGTTAAAAGCGTTTTCATTAATTTGGAAGGTAGATGCTTACCCATCCCTCACCTGCTGAGGGCCCCTACAGCTTATCTACACGGATGACTGCTGGATCAGGCACTACCCTAAACTCAAAGTCCAGGAATGATCCCATCACTAGCAGTTTCCCCAATACTGTACATGAGCATGGTATGTACTCAACATTCAGAAGACGTAGTTGTCCTTTCTTTCTCTTTCCCTCACCACCATCGCAATCTCTGAGATCAGCTTGCTGAGAAGGAGGGAAGAACAGAACAAGCACATTTCTCACAAAAGATCTACAGGCACAAGGGAAGAGAGGAGCAACTCTAGAGAGTCTACAGTAGTTCAGTTGCCAAGGTTTAAGATGTTGAAGTGTTGCTCTCGTTGTTCTCTCCCATGCATGATTGCTCTTATTCACCACAGCAGGTACTTCTTAAAAAGAAATGGATGACAAATTAACTACCCTCTTTCAAAAGTGTGGAGGGGGAGGGAGAGAAGGAGGGAGGACTTTTACTGTCTGATTTAAGAAGAACAAGACAAAAAACTTAATATGCAATTGAGCATTCAGGATCTGTGAACAACTAGATTCCTATTAAATAACGAGAAGTCCAGTGGCACCAGAGGGCTCATCTAGACTACACGGAACAGTCAAAAGATGATATGCCAATTCCACGGGAATTTGCATATTTTCTTCCGATTGCACATTCAAAAGAGGAGCTTTTGAAAGTGAAAGTATTTTTCAGCAAACCCCTCCCCCCCGTTTTGTCGAAAACCCATTCTTGCTCAAGCTGCTTTCAAAAGTGCGGTCCTCTTTCGACTGTTCCGCATAGTCTAGATAAACCCTTATAGACTAACAGATTTATTGGAGCATAAGCTTTCATGGGCAAAGACCCATTTTGGCAGATGCATGTTTATGCAGATTCAGACTAACATGGCTACCCCTCTGATACTAGATTCCTATTGTGTGTTTTCAAAAATACTCTCACAATTTTATTGACTCCACATATAAAATATTTGAGGCATGCAGTTTGTAGACTGAGTCCTGGCAAACTTTCCCAATGAATATAAAAATAATTAATACGTACTGTCGTTCTTCTAGGTCTTCCAAATCTTCTATTCCTGATCAAGACATTTGCAGATATAGATTGGCAAAGCTTTGTAGATATATTTGAAAGCTGACAATTGAAATCAAACATTAAACAGGCTAAGCATATCCAAAGGAGCCATTACCTCCAAGAATGGTGCATAAAATAAAATGATCAAAATGAGTGATGAGATCTCAGCACAAGGAACAATTACTTCCTGTAACAATTAGGATTATAGAAAGGAGGACTTTAAAAAATGCCAGTCCTGAAATATTGGCCTCCTGAATGCACTAGACTTAAAATTATGCAGAACAATTCATTTTAGAAAGAGTAAATCGTTACTTTAAGGAAGTTCTTCCCATTATTAGACTGGTGAAAAAGTTAATTTAACTAACATTTTTCTATTCATAAATTGTTTTGAACAGCTCATGTTTTTTCCAAAATTATTATTTAGAATAGCTCAATAGAGATTCTACACATAGTTGTAGTTCATGAGCAGTATGTTGCAAATATTACAACATGAAGATGTGAGATGCTTTGATATAATCCAGATTATGAGATAGATCTCCATAACCTCATTGGACAAGCAAGCCTCTTGGGAGGATTCAATGATTTTGTTAGATTGAGATTATGTAAGAATGCTACTCTGTACACATTAGAAGGCAAGGCAATACTGTACTCAGTGTTCTCAGGTTTCAAGATCTAGGCCTTGAAGTAAGCGGGAAGTTGCAGTAATAAAAGGAATGGAATTAGAGTCATGAATGAAAATTTCACAATTAAGAGCTGAGAATTTAACACCTCTGCTCTCCTATACTGACAGATTTGTACACACAAGAGATTTTGTAAAACAAGGAAAGCTTTGGATTTAGAACAACCAAAAGTTATTGCCAGTACTGTACTGAATCATGAAGCAGGATACAATTTTATTTGTCCACAAGGAGTATTTATGATTGAGATATTTATCTCATGGAAACAAATGAAGACAAGTAACTTCATAAATGACTAATGATTTGAGGTACCTCACTTTTTGTGTTCAAATTTAAATGTCTTCAATATTATGACTCAAGCTGCTGAGCTGTGAAAACAACACTACTATAACGAACATTTCAAAGTTGGGTGCAAAACTCAAGTTCCCTAAATTGCTCATTTTTAAAAATCTTGGCTCAAGTTATAAATTTATAGGACAGCAAAGGGATGAGAAGTTAGAAAAGGCATAGAATGTAAACATGAGTCTCATTAAAGATATATACTATATCTTCTGACATAACTGAGCTTAGGTGGCCATTAATAAAGAGCCTGGATTCTCCACTGCATCAGGATGTCTGGTCTGCTAGATGCATAAAGTAGCCCCAAAATCAGCTTAAAAACTAGGAATGTTAAATTTAGATTAATTGAATAGTTGATGGAAATTCCATCAACTATTTGATTAGTTAATTAGTCTATACGGGCATCTCCGCCTTTGAACTGTAGCAAGAGCCTTGCTGGGCTCTTGCTACAGTTCAAAAGCAAAACTCTGCAGGGAGTGCAGGGCTTCCTTTTGAAATGTACAAGATCCCCATTAGGGAACACAGGGCCAGCAGAGTACCACCCCTCTGGACCTGCACTCCCTGGGAGGCTGCCTTTGGAAATGTACAAGACCACCACTGGGGCTCTTGTACATTTCAAAGGCTGAGGTGCCACAGGGACTCACCCACTAGCTCTGCACTCCCTCCTGTGCCTCAGCCTTTGAAATGTACAAGAGCCCCAGTGGAGCTCTTGTATATTTCAAAAGGAAGCTTCACAGGAAGCGGGGGGCCAGCAGGGACTCACGCTTCCTGTGGCACCTGAGCCTTTGAAATGTACAAGAGCCCCGCTGGGGCTCTTGTACATTTCAAAAGCAGAATCACAGCAGAAGCAGTGCAAGCAGAGATTATTTCAGCCCCCGCTCGCGCCTTTTCAGCTGTGCCTCTACCTCCCCTGCTCTCCACAGAGACGGTGCTGGGGGAACCAGCTTTTAAGCTGGCTCCCCACAGGACCAGCTCCTGCTCCCCCCCCCCTTGCTGCCGCTCTGATAAAGGCAGCAAGAGGGAGGAAGCGACTAGTCTCTTTCATTCCTAGTCCAAACCAGCAGGTTCACCCAAACACAGGGACATCCTCCAACTGTGTAATACATAGCTGGTATACATTGCTTATCATAGATCTCAAAAGCAATTTGCAGAGGAGGTCAGTACCATCATACCCAGGGCTGCACTGAGGGGTGGGCGAGCCGGTCAGCTGCCCGGAGCGCCAACTGATGGGGGGGCGCCTGATGGCAGCTGTAAGGGGCACGCAGCGTCCCTTATAGCTGCCATCAGGCACCGCGCGCCCGGCTCCCGCAGCGCCGGCCCCGCAGCGCTGGCCAGCAGTGCCGTTCCCCCCACGGCCCGGTGCGCGCGCCAGCAGGAATGGCCAGGCCGGGCTGGGCAGCGCATGCACCATGCGCCCTGGGGGCAGGCCCGCGCACCCTGGGGGGGGGGGGAGGGGAATGAGCCCGTGCCCACGGGCGGGCCCGCACCTGTGCCGTGCGCCCGGGGGCGGCGCCGCACGCCCGGGCCCGGGGCGCCAAAATGGCTCGGGCCAGCCCTAATCATACCATATATGCAATTATCTAACTACCCATGTATAGAGCAATGTGACCTCTTCTACATCATGTCTATTCTCCAGGCAGTAAAGCGCACAGCTGGGAGCAGTGGATCTGACCAAAACTTCCCTATTACCCATTGATCTTTATCTGCAACAGCATAACTCCTGCTTAGGCACCAATCAACTCCTCCTGCTGAGGTACACCAAGCTGAGGATCAGAAAAATAGAGCTGTTAAAAAAATATTCCTTTCCCAAGATCCGCTGTGTGCTCTGAACACATAGCACTGGGTTGAGGCCAAAATAACCTAGGCAGCAATGACAAGCAAATGGTTATGAAACTAACCATGTGGGAGTCCACAGAGAAGAAATTTTAGATCTGATGACAACTTCCATCAGATAGAGAGAACGTTTTTGGCAAATGGGAGCAAAACCAAGCCAGGAAGGGACACATACTCTTTATAGCTGTGGAGAAGATCCACTAAGACGGTCCACTATGCTGAATGAGAACTAGAAAAGTTTTGCCATCAGCAGAACAGAGGATGTCAAGTTCTTAAACAGAAAAAGTTAAAGGGGCCCGGGCCCAGGATAAAAGCTGTATATTATCATAAACTCAGTCAGGAAACTACTTCAGACAGCATCTCATTCAGACAAAAAAAAAAAAAAAGGGCAGATTAAGTACTTTACAGAGAGACCTTGCTTTTAGGTCAGCTGGCTTCATGCCCCAAAAACATTTTTCTAATGGCCCCATGGTGTCATTATCCCTGCCATCTGTATACTAAACCAGAATCCATCTCTGGCTCTAAATCCTTTCACTCAGAGATGGTCTCTCTCAGGCACTCTTACACTCATCCAAAACCAATCTTCTTTTATGTGCCTGAGACTTACAGCCTAAATGCCATCATTATCTCACACATTGCATGATTAAAGAGATTGTGTGTTGAGGATGAAAAAGGTGGAGTTCTCACGCTGAGTCACATTTGACCAGCATCTGTGAATTGACCAAATGAAGCCATTACTGTGAGATTTTCTGCACAGTCAGGTAATGAGCGCCATGCGTTTGTCATTTTAAAGCTCACCAGTCAGCAGCATGTTAATTGGTCAGTGTAGATCAAGGGTGGGGAATCTGCAGCCCCTGGCTTGCCTGAATCTGGCCCCTGAAGCATGGGGCTACCCCCTCCCCAGCATTGGGGAGCCTGTGCTGGCATGCAGCCCCCCCCCCCGCCATAGGGCTGGAGCACACAAAATCTACTTGCCTGGGGGTCAGAAGCCCCCCCCACCTAAAAAAGTTCCCCGTCTCTGTTGTAGATGCTGCTGGTACTCACTAAAGGTTCCCTCTTGTGCTTAAACATAGTACTGTTTCAAACATCTCTACATTAAAACAAACCGACAGGATCTATCAGGACCAAACAACATGCAATAGGTCAGAGACTACTGACTTGTCGGCCTAGCGATGGGGAAGGAGTAAAAACTGGAAGTGCCTCAGTTTTGTTCTGATGCAGACCAGGAAACAAAACTTTAAAATCTCAAAGATGGTCATGGGATGGGGAAAAATGTTACCTATTGAGCTCTGGTGACTTTTTTCCCTGTTGGTCTACCTACACAACTTTTGGTGCTTATGTCCCTGTGAGCCTGCTGTTTTGTTGCTTTGACTCACTAAGCTTATCTGTCAAATAATTTTATAGTTTTACCAGCATATACTTTCCTGTAGACTAGTCAGAAGGTCATATTTGTAATAGCACCTACACATGGCAATACAATGTTTTTGTTTTTATAAAGCTTAAACAATACAAATTGGGAGTGTGGTTTCACTGTTGCCCTTGAAAAATTTATGATAGCAATATTGCTAAAACATTCTTACTCTTCACACATTACAGCGCTCAGTGAAATTTTAAACAGCCTTAGTGAAGTAGCATCTCTTTTTTCATTCATCGACAACATCTGTTTGGCAAGTGAAATATCAGTACCTGATTGATAGTATCCCAAGAACACTTGTACTATCATGAGGAACTACATCAGATAATGGAAAAATTGTCACTATTTACTAGGAGAACATTGATAGAGATCTCAAGAAACTGGTTTACCTACTGACATGGGCCCTGATTAAGCATTATATTTAAGCATGTGAGTAGTCTAACTCCAGAGGGGTTTCCCATGTGCTTAAAACAAAGGATGTCCAAGTATTCTGGTAAAATCAGAGGAAAAGGGACTACAAATGAGACTCAGTTTGTAGCATGAAAAAATTAAGTTAAAATACAATTAAACTTATTAATTTTTCTAATATAGATATGTAATATTTTAAATCTATGAAGAAAATAGACTGTGTGTGTTAGTTACATAAGTTCTGACCCTGCTTTTTAGCCATGGGATTCCCATTCACTTCAACTGGAGTTCTGTCCTGAGGCATTTCAAAACTAGATCCTTAGAAACTAAAATATAAAAAAATTCATATCAGTGTTGCCAATTAAGCCATTTCAACAAAAATTAAACAGCAAGGAGAAAAAGTGGGTTCTCTTCAACCTCCAGGAGTGGATTCCATATGGTATTTCAGCAATCGGTTGTACTGCTAGTCCAAAGACAACAGTTTCCATTTCCCTTTGTTATCATGCATAGTATAGCTGAAAGAATTACCTACATTGCCAAAAACTACAAGTATTCCTTTTACACATTGCATCCAGGTATCATTCATAGTTTTATGCCATTAGAAATCTTGGGGGGAAATTGAGTATCTCCTGTTCTGTTTTACCTGCTTTCTGCCATATATTTAATGTTATAGCAGTCTCAGGTGATGAACCAGCATATGTTGTTCATTTAAAGAACACTTTCTCTAAGTTGACAAAATGCAAGAAGGTATGAATGTGAGATGTACAAAGCTAGCTACAACATTCGACCCCAGGTTTAAGAACATGAAGTATTGTCCAATATTTGAAAAGGAGAAGTGGAACATTATTTCAGAGATCTGAAAAGAGAAATATTCCAGTGCAAAAACTACAGATCCCAAATCACCAAAAAAATTGACTTTGTGCTGTTAGGATCTCACTGAGATGAAGATAAACTTGCATTGATCTGCTCTGCTTTGGATCATTATCAAGCAGAAGCTGTCATCAGCATGGTGATATGTCCTCCGGAATGGTGGTTGAAGCATGAAGAGACATATGAATCCTTAGCACATCTGATATCATAAATATCTTGCCATGCTGGCTACAACAGAGCGAATACCTGTTGTCACTTTTAGGTGACATTGTGAACAAGGAAGCAGGCAGAATTATATCCCGTAAAGTGTAACCAAACTTGTTTATCTAAGCCATTGGCTGAAGCAGGACTGATTGAACTTGTGGGCTCCAAAGTTTTATATTGTTTATTTTTGAATGCAGTTATTTTAAACAGAATTCGACATTTGTAAGTTCAAATTTCACAATAAAGAGATTACACTACAGTACTTGTAATAAATAGTATTTTGCAAATTCACCTATTACAAATACGAGCACTGTGACAAACAAAAGAAAGTGAGCACTTCATATTCTGTGTTATAATTGAAATCAATACAGTTCAGAAAAGTAGAAAAACATTGAAAAGTTATTTTATTATTGTTTAAAAGTGCAATTGCATGATTAATCATGATTTTTTTTTTAATTTGAAAGCCCTAATTAAAACAATGTTATGATAATTTGAAGTTTAGAAAGTCTAACATTAAAACAAACAAATGCATTTAAATCAAGTTATGAGAAAACCGGTAATGGGGCAGAAATCCCTCAAGTGGACAAAGTAAAGTTCATTGCACAAGTGTCAGAAGAATACTAATGGTCCAAACATGGGCCAAAAATACTCCAGATGTTGATAGAAATTCCTATTAATACAACAAATACGGCTGTGAGCTAAATTCCCAGACTGAGATATAAAGGAATATCAATTCATGTCATACTTCATTCGTATTCATTGACAGAATGAGATGGTTTTACAACAGCTTTGACAAGATTGAAAGTAAAAACTTTAGATCTAATCACATTTTCCTTTCCATATGGGCATACAACACTCAATCATGTTAAGACAGAGAAAAATAGTACATTTTCCCCATTTTTATAGAAAATAGGACATAACATACAGCACATTACTGGTAATCTATGATTTAAATCTATGTTGAGCACAATCTCATCTCTAAAAGGCTTTTGCTTTACTACTACATCTATGACTAGGTCTTTCAGTTAACATTGAAAAGCCAGGCTGTCACATCAGCTGGCTCTTCTGACTTGCTTGTGTATATTTTTCCCCCTGCTACTTTTTTTTTTAAACCAACTTCATTAAAGTGGCCCACACACCTTTAAAACCTTGGTACAGAGGCAGTTAAACCAGATGAGGATGTGACCACATTATTCACACCCAGGCAAGTGAATAGATGCAGATACATTGTGTGAAAGTAATGACAGAAGAGAACGTTTCAGTTCTGCATTCTGACAATATATGTCTTGCAATAGATTTGATTCTAATGTGTTGTGCTTCTGGAAATAGAGCTGATTGAAAACCAAAGCAAGGTGGAGAGGTGGGATGGATATGAAGATATTCCCACCCCACCTCCCAAGATGTTTCTCCGCTATCATTTTTATTGAAATTTTACAATTCAAAATGTTTTCAACATCCCTATAGTTCATCCAAAGACCAGGGGCAGGAGGAAATTGTAAAAAATTAATATTTTCCTGTATTTTCAATATTGTGTTACATCTGAATGTGAACTTAATATATTTTCTGAAGTTTCCTAATCCTGTTTTAAAAACTGCCTATCCTTAAAATATTACATTTCCATGAGCTATTAAAATATTCCTGATTAGTGAAGTTAAGATGTTTGTGAAACAGAAATGTCACTATGTGGTTTGTGTGACCAAACCAAGTACCCAATACAGCCCATATTTTGAAGAGACAATATGGAATACAGTTAAACCATTAACAATACATTGAAAAGAGAAGGCTACATTCTGTTCAGTTGTTTGCTGTGAAATATATGTTCTGTTCTACTAAAACATGTTCCATATGCTTCACAGGAGATTTCTGAATTGAGAATTGCCAGCCTTTTGTATCAGAAAACTTCAGAAAATTTTGAAAAAACATAGTACCCACATACCAGCTCTATTTTTCCCTTTTGATTATTTCATAGTTCTATTGTGGCACTCACCTGGCCCTTGAGAGTCAGTCATCTATTCTAGATTATTTTGATTTCATTCAATATTTCTTCAACTGAGAAATGTACATTTGTGTCCATAGTCTGTCCCTCATCTACCATTGTGTACACTAAGATTTTTTTACCATCAACCTCTTCTGTTTATAAATTATCCTTGCAGTCTCTTGGAGGACTTAGTAATGTCTTCACTGACCCCTTGGTGCCTTGTGTGTTCATATGTAATTTGTTTTGACAAGCTGTCAGACTGGAGATTAAACAGAGCATGCACATTCCACAGCTTTCTTGCATTAATTTTATGAGGTAACTTTGGAATTGACAAAAATCTCCTCTTTCAATTATTGACCATGTTAAATCTCTTTCTTCATTAAAAACTTAGTGTATGGCTAAAACAACTTACTGCATACCACTCACAACAATTTGGGCCAATTTCATAAATGGAATATTTACAATACTGCAAGTTTAAATTACTTTAATTTAGGTTCCCTTCGCTCAGTAGAACTACTACCCAATTATTGATGTGTAAATGAGAAAAAAAAAAGCATCCACATTAGTGTCATCTACCAGTTGATCAGCCAGATGATGTTCCTTAACTAAGATGAAGTACATCACCTCTTACTTTATCCTATTGGTTTTCTTTAATGTAAGAATGGACCAGAATTTTGGTTGTTAAAGTCAGAGATGATTTTCAGTGAAATATAATTTGTACAGTGATAGATGGGTGTATCTAACTAAGTACTATTTAGATTCTTTAGGTAGATTAAAAAGAGGATGAATTGACATGGAAAGGTCCAGAAAACAGGGTTACATAATCTCATATTTATTCTAGATTAAAACTATGATTTGTTTCCCAGATTTATGGATTTTGACTGAAATTTCATTGACATTTAATCCCCCCAAAAAGGGAAGTGTAATTATTAAAATGGAGGAGAAATAGATTTAAAGTTAGCTCTACTCTAGATTTACCTCCCGCTTTAGCTCTTTAGAATTGATTTACTGCAACTTCACTGTTTCAAATTTCATCAGTTTAAGATGGCATCAAGCCTCTTCTATTAAATTTGTATTTTGTAGAATCATTCTACCCAAAATTAAAGAAATTCAATAAGCCTTAGCAGTAGCCACCTGCATTTTCTGGGAATTATATAGTTGACAAATATGAAATAAAGTACTAGCCTATGCTTACAAGTTACTTATTCTTTGTCTAACAGGAATTTAGAAAATTGGTGCAGTTTGTGAATAAAGTCTCCACAGGGATTAGTTAGACTGAAGATGAAAGTTTATCTTTGCAGGAATATAATGATGTAATCCTATTTTCACCTTTGATCTCACATTAAGAATGCAAGACGAGATTGTCTGTTTAAAGCCACTAGTGGGTGAGGAAAACAGAAACACTATTAAATTAAGCATTTTCATTGTGCTCTCCAAAAAAAAAAAAAAATCTCATTTGTGTAATTAAAAGCTTCTACACTTGTTTTCTGAACACTTAGGGCACAGCTACACAGCAGGATTAAAGCTGAAATAAACTATGCAATTTAAGATAAGCTACGTAATTGACGTAAGTTGAAATAGCTTATTTCAGCTTTTGGCGCTGTCTACACAGCAGGAAGTCCAAGAAAAAGCACTCTTCCTCTGACTTCCCTTACTCCCCATAAATTGAGGGTTACAGGAGTGGAAGAAAGAACTCCAGCTTGCTATTATTTTGACATTATGTCAAAATAATTGCTTGTAGTGTAGATGTGGACTATGTTATTTTGGAATAATGTCAGTTATTCTGAAATAACTAAAGCTATGTCTACACAGCAGCATTATCATGTACATAATAGTTCATCAAGTATCTATACTTCTGCTAGAGGTTAACTACATAAAGCTGTGAATTTAAAAAAAAAAAAAAAAAAAAGGTTCTCCCCCTCCCCCAACATGAAAGGTAATACATGCATTTTTAGCGTCTCTCAAACTCCGTCTCAACAAACCTGAATTTCTTTCTTCCTAATCCCTCTCCTACCTCTTGTCACAAGTTTACTATCCTTGTCTCAAAGGTCTATTAATTGCAGTGTAGCTATTCTTACTTCCCATCACCCTTGCTCACTAAATCCCATCTATTCTTTTTAAACATATACAAAATTTACCCTTTTCTTTCCTTACCTCTGAACTTGCATTGTCCCTCACGTTTATAGTTCTGACTCCTCTCTTGCACTGGTATACTGGGAAACCAGGAGTTTAGGCCACTTCTCCAAGTCTGGCAAATGCAAACCAGTTGAAACAAACAAAAACAAAAAAGGTGTGGGGTAATTTTAAGAACCAGGAGCTCATCAACAGGGCTTTGTCACAGCTTTTTCTTGGCCCACAAAGGAAGCAAAGCTCTTAGCTCTAGCTCCCAGCCCAAAATGGAGTCCACTCCTGCTTCTCAGCAGCCTCTCCCCCACAGAAGATCAGTTAATTCCCAGAAAGCACGCACTACCACATCACAGAATTTGCAGTCTGTCAAAGCAAAAACAATGCAGTCTGTCTAATCGGAATATCTGTGGTGGATTCAGAAGCTTCTCAACTAAGAGCCTACACAAAAGATAAATTACAAACCAATAGGTGAACTTACTTGCATGATAATAAGCTTACCAGAAATCACACTAACCCTAACATGGTCTCTGGGAAGAGCAGTCCTTCAAAATCCCACTCAGAGGGTTTTTCCATTGTGGTTTCATCACAGCTTCAGGTCAAAGCAAGTATGCAGTCTTACAAGACTCAGCAGACCACATCTTTCCTATTCTTCCCTAAAGACAGGAGCCTTCTCTGGATCGGGGTTCATGTCTGTTTCCTGGATCAGTAATAAGTCCTTGAACCTGTTTAAAATGAAACTATATCCAAAAATTCTTTGTCTTTCGGTCCCTGAAGAATCCAATTTTACTAGCATATGCACATTTCTCCAGGAACTGTCTTCAAAGTGCTGATAATAAGAGGAATTATATTAGCATCCCCCCTCTTCCTAGAGAATTTACATATAGTACCACAATATAAAAAATATGTTTAATCCAATAGACCCCAAAGGTATTAAACCCAATTCAATTAGGTTTATCAACAAAAGTATCCAACTGAACAAGACAACAGTCCCATGTGAATCATCCTGCCAGATCTCGGAAATACATGCACAATAAAGAAAACTCATAAATATGATTAAATTGTGGATGTATCCAGGTTTTACTACTACCCACTCTTGTAAATAATGGGTCTTTTTAAATGTTTAGTAGCAGGTAAAATACAAGAAACAAATGATTTATAAGATTTGGAAAATCATCCTTCCCAAAGATCAGCATTCCACTTGCAGTCTTTAATGCTATCTTCTACTACGCTCACTCTACTTCCATTTTCCTCTTTCTACCACCAGGATATGTTGTAATTCTGTTGTTTTATCACAAGCAGAGCTGTTCCTTTCTGCACCTCCTGTAAACTTAATGTACTTCTATGGACGTATATACTGAATCACTGCTAGACATGAATGGTGAAACCCTAGCTCTTCTTCAGTCAGTGACAAGTCTCCCATTGAGTTCAATATGTCAGTATTTCACACTAGTTTTCCCCATATAAGGGTAGTTGAATACAACTCAGGGACCAAAGTTGGGTCTTTCTGTTCATAGGCTGAGTTAGTGTTCTCATGTTAGACATCAGAGAAATATAATGGGAGCATAATGCAGTGTAAGTTGCTAACCATAGTACAGATCGGACCGCCCTTGGTCCCGAACAATGGAGTTTGCCAGACCAGGGGAGTTCAAGGCTCCCTACCCAGCTGTAGGCCCTGCTTATGGGTGGGGCTGTGGTCCCTGCCACCTGCTGCCTCCAGCCTCACACTGTGCCAGGCCTGGCCAGGGTTCAGTCCCCCAACACTCCAGTCCAAGACAGGGGCCGGCCCTACTGCCTCCAGCCCCAGCAGAGGTTCCCTCCCCCACCCCCACGGCACTGGTTCTGGCTGCACACACAGCTGGCTCCAGCCCCAGCTGGGGCTGAGCTCCCCACCCTAGCTCAAGCCCGAACTGCACTCCCGGACCTCACCAGCCCCAACTGAGGCTGTGCTTTCCACAGCATCAGCCGCAACTGGGGCTGCACTACTGGCCACCAGCTCTGGAGAGGGCTGTGCTCTCCCCCATGCAGGCCTCAATGGGCCTGGACTCCCCACCACCAGCCCAGCCTGGGCTACAATTCTGAGCCTGGCCAGCCGGAGCTCTCTGGTCCAGCAATATCCTTGGTCCGGCCCGGACCAGAGAGTCCCAGATTTTAGAACTTCAACCTTCAATTAATTGTTCCTTATTTTGGTTGTATGGCTTAGTTTCAGTCCACCACAACATGTGAATCTCTCATGTAGTTATTCAGTAACCAGACCCTTTTGTGGAAAAGATTTAAAGGGTATAAGACAGAGTTATTCTGTTTTTTGTCAAGGTCCTGGTTTTTTAGCCAAGATACAATCAAGGTCCAGATTCTAGAGAAAATAAAAAAATGGTAAGTAGATTAAAAGATTTCATAGCCCATTCAAAAGCATTTGGCAGCCTGGATTAGGCCCATGGTCTGCCTGTTGACTACCTGTGGTGTAAGGGGAAGAAAAGAGCATGGAAATTCCAGCCAACTTAGCATCCCAAATAATCCCCAGTGGAATCCTTATGGAGAGACGATGTGGCCAACATAAATGTTATCCATGTACGTCTCTTTCTACCATCAGCAGAGGTAGACAGGGTTTAGTTTTTTCAAGTATTCTAATTGGGCTAATACATAGAGCAGTCTTTGGTAGTTAATGTGTAACTAACTCTTTGGAAGGCTACTCATTCTGTAACTTAACTTTTCTTGATATTACCTATTAGGAGATGCTTTTTTTCTGAAATTCTTGCCACTATTGAAGATCAGAATACATTAACTTGATTTTGAATAGGAGTCTACAGATTTCTTACTGAGAGACTATTAGATATTCAGTTTCTGTCATCTTTAAGTGATATGACACTAGGACACATGCACTTTATTTTAGAAACTATTTATTGACAGCTTCGGCGCTACTTAGCTCAAAGTAAACTATTCACTGTTAGTTTTTCCCTCTGCTGTAGCTTTACCAACACAATCTATTCTTTCATCTTGTAGACAGTAAGTAATGTATTATTTTCTCCTCAGTGCTTTAATCCTACTTTGTTGCATTATCTCAGTTTCTAATATTGATAGGCACATTTACTAATGGAATAAATATACTTCTGATGTTCTCCAATCCAAGTCACTTTCTTCAGAACAGTTTGTATCTACAGCACCAACAAGACTGATCAGATTTAGACTGAATTGACATCTCCATGATAGGGACACAGAACAGAGAAGATGGCTTCAGTTGAGATGTACAACAACATATTTTACTAATGTTTCCCTTCCTCACTGGGAACAGTTATTTGAAGCCTCTCTTCTCTCATCTGTCTTTTTTTTTTTTTTTTTTTCAGATCGTCAAAAAGGATTTGGGATCATGCTTTCATTTATATTAGCATAGCACATCATAGATTGTATTGGAAACAAATAGCCGTAACAAACCATAGATTAAGCTTCATCTGCATAGAGTGGCTGGTAAATACTTACCATTGAATATATCCATAAAAGTCAGTATCAGCTTCTAAGGATAAATAAATGGCTAAATTTGCCTGATAATTTCTTTAAAAGTGAATAATTCAATGTTTCCTTGTAATAGTGCTCTCTGCCAACATTTAATAAGAGATGGGTCTTTATAAGAACAGCAGATCTCTCCTACAGAGTTTGAGGAAGTTTCAAACCTGAATTTCATGGTTATGTCCTATTAGGAATCCTGTGCACATGTTCACTTCATTATAAATACTACATCTAAGACAGTTTATCACCCTTATATTTACTTTAAGAGTAAATATGAAATAATTTCTTGTTGCTATTGCTCTATATGCATCCATCAAATTTATAGACAACTTGTATTAGGTCCACTAGGTACAAGTTGGTATAGGCCATCCTCACTATAAGTCCAAGATATGTTCCAAAAAACTTGAACTTAACAGCGAAACAACTTAAAGTGGGGAATTTTTTTCCTGTGGCTGACTTACATTTGCACAAATTTTTTTTTTTGCACAACTTAAGAGTGGATGATGTGAGGACTTACAACGCATCAGTTTCTATAAGTATCAATGACGTTAGTGTGGAAAGACTGCACTTAAGTGCCTGGGTGACTTATAGCAGGGAAACCCTGCATTTAGAGTCTCATTCTGCAGCAATACATCAGAAGTTACGTCAAGGGGCAGTGTCACTTAACGCTAAACAAAAACAAGAAAGCAGAGGGGAAAAAAAGCCATGTCATCGTCAATTATGCCCCCTGTCAATTTCAAGCCACTCTGATCACAAAAGTGACAGCAAACATCAGAATGAGTGGCAGCACAGTGAAACTGATGAGAGATAGTGCCATCACAGCAGTCTGCTTTTTCTCCCCTATGTCCTGACTTAACATTTTATTTTCATGAGACACTACTAAACATATTCTTATTTCCATCCTTTTGTTTTTAAGCACCCCGCCCTCCCTCCCCCAAAGAAAGGTAAAGAGGAGATAGGCAGTATCAGCCTTCTGAAATGCAATTCAACTGAAACACACAGCTTGTGACAGGATTGATTTATGTGGAGATTTGATGCTCCTCTAGAGTCTGTTCAATTTTTCCCCCCATTAATTCTCTCTCGGTACTGTGCTAATAAAGCCTGGTAGACTGATTGTGTGAAGCTGCCCCCTAGGCCTTTGGTTTTTAAGATATTCACCCAACTGTATGTGGGTACATACTCTTTCCATCTTCCCATTGTGTGTTTTGCCTGCGTTTAGATTGCCAACCACGTTTGTGTATGTTTTGTCAAGTGCACTTTAAGCACTTTATAAATAGCAGACAAATATAATTAAAATTCTGTATTGCCAATTGAAATTTGTAATCCAGACTTGCTTCACTTTAGACTGTCAGCTATTTTGATCAGAGACTGTCCATTATAAGGCTTACTGCACCTATGACTGCTCCTGGTCTCTTCAAACACACTACCACTCAGCCCACTAGCTGTCACCAGTCTTTAGGGCAGAATTGCCAATTCTCTCATTGTCAGAACAGAGTCTGAGCTGTTGTTCCCTGTGATGAGCCATGATAGCCCACGACCAGCAGCTCATTTCCTTATGGAATCAGCAGTGATATCTGGTAGCATCCCTTTCTTTAAAGTAAAGCTTAATTTATTTAGAACAAAAATATGTACATAAAACTGATATTGGAAACCATAGGCCAATTTCTATGAATGCCTGCTTTTTTTCTGGGGCTTGCTGTTTCCCCACATCTGGGAGAAGGCCCAGCTTCTCAGCGACTCAGTCTGACAACCGACCTTCCTATTTATTTCCGATGAAGGTTTCTTACCTTTTGTCCTCTGAGCATCCAGCCTTGCAAAATAAGGTTTGCAGCTTCTGAGGATCCTAAATCCTGACTCCAATAATTTTGAAATGGTGACAGTATCTTTTTCAGGGTACCATTATGTTGCCTTCCTGTTTCTGGTTGTCAGAAGTAGGAGAAACTACTGTAGGCTTTGGAGAAAAGTCAGTTAGAAACAGTTTTGTGACGATTCTACAATGTCAGACATTGAGATTCATTAATCATCATTATTATTAAAGTTCAGTTGTACACTCACCACCTCACGACTCATTTTTCAAATGCTACATAGTATACAATTAAAAGAAATTAACAGCCCTACAAACACTCAGATCTGAAAGCCAAGCTGTATGTGTTCTCTTATATTAGCACCAGATATGTGGACCCGACAAGGCTTTATTTCATGCAAAGAATATTTTGCAGCCCATGCTGATGGGGAATAAGACATCCAGCTACAATTTCTTTACTCTCAATCTGCTCATTCTCTGAAACGCCATATTTAAGGATCAAAAGGTCTAAATCCTGTTACACCATGACTACATTAGTCAGTTCTGACATAGTAAGCACAGCCTACAAACGTATGTTACTGTGTTTAGAAAACCGCAAGAGGTCAGAACAATTTTCCCTGTTTACAGTCTTTACAGATTTAGGGTGTGTCTATACAGCACCCTAAACTCAAAATAAGATACATAATTTGCGTAGCACAAATTGTGTATCTTATTTCAAATCTATTTCAGAATAGCTTATTTTGAAATATGGCACATCTACACAGTGCCAAATTATAGAATCATAAAATCCTATGGCTGGAAGAGATCTCAGGAGGTCATCAAGTCTAGCCCCCTGCCCAAGCAGGACCAACCCCAACTAAATCATCCCAGCCAGGGATTTGTCAAGCAGAGACTTAAAAACCTCTAGGTATGGAGATTCCACAACCTCCCTAGGTAACCCATTCCAGTATTTCACCACCCTCCGAGTGAAATAATTTTTCCTAATATCCAGCCTAGACTTCCCCCACTGTAACGTGAGACCATTGCTCCTTATCCTGCCATCCATCACTATTGAGAACAGCCTCTCTCCTTCTTCTTTGGAACCTCCCTTCAGGAAGTTGAAGACTGCTATCAAATCCCCCTCACTCTTTTCTTCTGCAGACTAAATAAGCCCAAATCCCTCAGCCACTCCTTGTAGGTCATGTGTGCCAGCCCCCTAATCATTTTGGTTGCCCTCCACTGGACCCTCTCCAATGTGACCACATCCTTTCTATAGTGGGGCACCCAGAACTGGATGCAGTACTCCAGATGTGGCCTACCAGAGCCGAATAAAGGGGAATAATCACTTCTCTGGATCTGCTGGCAATGCTCCTTCTAATGCACCCTAATATGCCATTAGCCTTCTTGGCTACAAGGGCACATGTTGACTCATATCCAACTTCTCATCCATTGCAGTCCGCAGGTCTTTCTCTGCTGAACTGCTACCTAGCCAGTCGGTCCCCAGCCTGTAACAATGCTTGGGATTCTTCCGTCCCAAGTGCAGGACTCTTCACTTGTCCTTGTTGAACCTCATCAGATGTCTTTCGCCCAACCTCCAGTTTGTCTAGGTCATTCTGGACCCTCTGTCTACCCTCCAACGTATTTACCTCTCCTCTGAGCTTAGTGTCAAATTTAGAAATAACATACTATTTCAAGCCATCCCTTATCTCTCGTGCAACAAGATTTACCAGGATGGCGAAATAGCACGCCTGTTATTTTGAAAAATATTTTGAAATAACTGTCTACTTGTGTAGATGCAGGGTAGCTATTTTGGGATACCAAAGGTATCCCAAAATAGCTGTGCAATGTAGACGTACTCTTAGTTATGAGTTTCGTAATTTTTTCTTTAAAAAAGTGAGGGCATTTTAGCCTGGATTTTAGGGAAGCTGTGCATTGATTGTCTCCTATCAGTACACAAACATTTGTTTTGCCACAACTGATGTTTACATGGAAGCTTCATATCCACCATCAATGCCTTGACTTTCAGTGATTTTCTGCACTATGTTGCCACCTGCATTGCTGAAGCTCTGTGTGGCACAAGTGACTTCACGCTCCTTAGAGAACATTAGTCGAAAGGTGCACAGCTGTAACTAACTCCATTCTGCCCAGTACTTCGCGGTTCTTGTCTCTGAACTAGAACTTCAGTGAGAAATCAGAGTTTGCAGTCCAAACAGTTTTTATAATCCTTCAGGTCATATTATATTCTCCTCCACTCTCTCTGGGCTAAAGGAAAAAGTAAAGCCTAATGCGCTGAAAAAGTCTAACTTTTTTTTGAACAAGCAGAAAATTAAAGCCCTAAATGTACAACATACCCAGTCATTTAAGCCATGCTTATCTTCAGAGCAGAGAGGAAGCAAAGCCTTCAAAACAGTCTCAATACAAACTGGCTGAGTCTAGACTGGCATGATTTTCCTCAAATGCTTTTAACGGAAAAGTTTTTCCGTTAAAAGCATTTGCGGAAAAGAGCACCTAGATTGGCACGGACGCTTTTGCGCAAAAGCACTTTTTGCGGAAAAGCGTCCGTGCCACTCTAGACACGGTTTTGCGCAAGAAAGCCCCAATCGCCATTTTTGCCATCGGGGCTTTTTTGCGCAAAACAATACCGCGTTGTCTACACTGGCCCTCTTGCGCAAAAGCATTTGTGCAAGAGGGCTTTTTCCCGAGCGGGAGAGTCATTGTATTTGCGCAAGAACACTGACGATCATATATTAGATCGTCAGTGTTCTTGCGCAAATTCAAGCGGCCAGTGTAGACAGCTGGCAAGTTTTTGCGCAAAAGCAGCTGCTTTTGCGCAAAAACTTGCCAGTCTAGATGCAGCCACTATGTTTATACTGACGTTAGTAACAGTGCCTCTGTAAGTAGATGATCTCCAGTCCAGATACAGACTGCTCAGCTGCTTCCAGTCCTCACTATTAGCTTGTATTTTCTCATGGGCTTGATGCTGGCTTAACGTAGGCCAATGAACTCCAGCTGCTTGATGGTCCCACTAGATAGTTTTTGCTCTCTCCTACATGGAACCCTGACCTGGAGCCCCAAATGTTTTAACCTCGTCCTCTTTGACTTCTCCATGGACCTACTGCCGCAATATCTTATATCACATTGTGGTGGGATGGCCTCAACCTCATGACCCCTCATGGCCTCAGGGTTGCCATTCAAGTAGCCTTTTGCTGTGACACTTCAGTCGAGCCCCTCAAGCTGGGGTGCTTCTCTGCTCAGTTTCATTCTCAAGTCTGATTCTAGCCCTCACATGGAGACATCAGCAGCTCATCCAACCCTCCTGCCCTCGCCTTCCACTTCACCTCTTCATGTCTCCAGCTCAGAGAGCCAGAAGACCTTTCCCTCTGATGCTGGCAGCCTTTATCTCCTTTAGCAGTGGCTCCAGGACTTAAGTATGTTTATAGGTGACTCCCAATTGCCTTCTGCTTTTACCAACCTGATCTAGCTCTGCTTTTCATTTAGGAACATCCCCTTTCTCAATCTAGATCTGCTGCTGAATCTCTCTAGATCTCCAAATATCCTCTGCCTTATGCATGTTCTCACTGAACTGTGGCTATTAAGCTCTTCCTTACCTTTTGCACTGTCTCATTTATGGACTGTCTCTTTTATAACTCCCAGGAAGAGCCTCCCTCCCTTAACACCACCCTAGTCACACCAGGGCTGCTGAATCCAATTTCATTTAAGAGGACAGCTATCCTGGTGCTAGTTGAATGGATATTTGATTTTTTTTTCCTTTCTGCTTTTCATTCTCCAGGAGTCTTAGAGAATTTACTTGTTTAAATATTAATGGGCAACGTGAATATATTGTTTATTAACAAGGTCTCTGGCTGTTCTTCACCCATCTGAAAAACAAAGGACACTGCAGGGTGTGTGTTATTTGGTCCATTGCTGAACTTCCAGAACATCTGGATCAATCTGCCTATGGCTTTAAATCTCAACATAATCTCTAAATAGCCCATTAAATTAAGCCCTTGCAGCTGTTACTGCTAAGTTTATATACTAATGTGGGTCTAATTGTGGTAATTTAACAAACGTGTGAGGTGGATTTTTGGCACACTGTCCATAACTTCCATTTAAACATAAAACTGATTACAATGTTTGAGGTTTAAGCCATACTAAAGCAACAATTAAAAGTCTCTATGTGCCAAGTCATTTACAATAAATATTCATTAACATATTTGATCTTGTCATACATTTTAAGGAGCTTATACTATAACCGTAGCTAGAGTACTGTTTACATGCATTAATATGATATGTCTGGGTCTACTTGTCTTGAGGATGACTTCTTTTTTTTCCCCCAACAAGAGGAATAAATCTGATTTATTCCTGCAGCCTACCCACAAACACCAGGCATCTCCTCTAGCATTATATGATGTGAGCTGCAGTCTCTGTAAGTACAAAGCTCATTGAATTAAGACATTTTAAAGAGAAGCTTGATTCTATATTCTACAGGCAAAACCAGGTAAAGATCCTCTATACTGATCTTGGCCTTCAATTCACCAATCCACCCCTATTCAGGCAAACATCAGGCATGTGCTTAAGAGCTTTTCTGAATAGGGATCTAGAGCTTGATCCATTGTCGAGTGAACTCAATAGGATTCACTCCATTAGTGGGCTTTGGATCAGGTTCCCACTGCAACTCCCATACTTTACAACAATCAAAACCAGGGGAGCCAACAGGATTGCTGGGCCCCTGGGCCAAGTGGGGAAGAGGTAGAAGCTGTCTCTGTTCTCTCAGAAGGGGCAGGGCCTCAGGAGGAAGAAGCAGGGTTGGGACAATCAATTTCCATCACCACCCAGATGATGCAGCGCCCCTCGTTTCCCATGAGCCATCATAGCTGGCTGGAGAATGCAGCACAGGGCTCTGTAGTGCACTGCTTCCGTGGCGATTCTCAACGGTCCAGGGTTTGCAGTGGTGCAGCAAGCCCTAGGCCCTTTAGAATTGCAGGGCCTGGGGCAATTGCCCCCTTTGCCCTGCTCCCTCCATCAGCGAGTCTGTTCAAAACTAAGTTGTAACTATGATAGTGACATTTTTTCAGGAGTATGGGTTATTTCGAAAAAGGGTTTTTTTTTTCCCCCGAAAGAACCTATCTAGACTGCAGTTCTTTTCGAAAAAGTGCTCACGTGATTATGCAAATGAAGCACGAGATTTGTAAATCTGCACTTCATTTGAAGTTTTGATCAGCTTCATTTACATTCCTTTCAAAAGAGGAATGTAGTTTAGATGTGCCCTAAGTTTTCTTACATGAGCAAAACAGGAGTCAGAACCACAACAGTCTTGACTGTAAGGGTATGAGTCCAGAGTGCTAACCATCACACAATGAAACCACATTGAACTACATATCAAAGCTATTTCGGGATACCAGGGGTATCCCAAAATAGCTCCCCCCACATCTTCACAAGCCACCCGTTATTTCAAAATATTTTTCTAAATAACAGGCACGCTATTTCAGCATCCCAGTAACCCTCATTCCACGAGGGTTAAGGGATGCCTCGAAATAGCACTTTATTTTGAAATAAACTCAAAATAAGTACACAATTTGCGCTATGCAAATTGCATATCTTGTTTAGAGTGCAGTATAGACATAGCCTAAGTGATCAATTATCTATTTATAGGAAGCACTGGATAGAAGAGTGATGAGGTATGTTTGCATTCATATCTGACCTCAATTACTTGCAAGTTTCAAGCAGAGGAAGCCACTAGAGTATTGTTTAGTTTTTCCTGTGTGAAAAACTGCTCGACATCAGCACTTGTGAAATAAAGATGTTGGTATGCATATGAAATCAGAAATTCCTATTCGCATTGCCTAGACATTGTTGTATAGCATCAAATTCTAGGTCCTATGAGAAGGGAAAGCCAATGATTCACACAACCCCACTCACTGCTATTGTGGACATGGTAGTTTGCTTTAAATTGTACATTAGTTCTCTAAGAATCTGCATAACTGTTTAGCTTGCAGAATGACAAATATTAGGAAGGTGTATATCAGACCCTATGTACATTTCTAAGGTTCATCAGGAATATAAGCTTTTGGTGCTCATCAGTTCTTATATAGCAAGAAGTTAACAAAATCCATGTTTGAGCAAGATAAAAAACAAAGTGTTTGTATTTAAGACAATTTATTATATACTGTCATGCACTTTAAGTCCCTCCTTCTGAGGTCACTATGTTGCATAACCATATACTTCAACGGATCATAAAATATTTTGATATTTGGTCATTGCCATACTGGCTAACTTCACTATACATCACCCACCACTCGGTTAACCCGGAAGGCTAATAATTATAATGATGGCAGGGTTCATTGTTACGTTCTTTCTGGCCACATTGCAGCATGTCCACCTCAAACATCTGTCACCAATGTAAACAAATACCCCTTTTCAGTGCACAAGGCCATCAGCAGAATTTCCCATTTTGGGTGGTATACTTACTAGAGGAGGTGCATTTTTGCATTTGTTGTAGACATTGTGGATAGCTGCCATATGACCAAATACATCCTTCTCGGGATTGAACCCAGTTAAGGTTCAATAATGTAGCCTTAATAATATCTTCATTAGGGTGCAGTGTCACAGACCCCATATATAAGTTGCCCTCAATGAAGAGTAGTGGCACTTTTCAATAAGAACAAGTGGCTCCTTCTGTTCCATGATTTAAAACGCAATGCAATAACTTTTTGCAACTAATTCTTGATTAAATATGGGGCTCGTCTAACTCTAACTTGTGCTGTAAGTGTACACTGCATGCAGAAATTGATGTGTGGCATATAGCATTCATTATACTGTTGGCGCAAATATAGCCACCTTCATGGTTATAGCTGAGGGTTGCATATTCACCTGGTATGCCATATTATGTTCCAATACATATAGACATTACATGTACAACGATACCCTTTGCTACCCTGGGATGCCACATCTAATGCATATTCAACAGGTGTTTTTCCCTTCTTTGTTATTTCTATTCCCCTCTCCCTCCCTCCCCCATTACCTACAATGTCCTTTTTTTCCTATAGGGTAGTATATCTATAATGTCATTCCCTTATCAGATACGTCAATTCATTGCTATGACACATTTACAGTCAGATGTTCCATCCATATACAAATCTGTATGTAATCCTCTTGAAAAAAGAATTGTGTCTAGACTAATGGATCCTTTGCTTTTCTTAATGCTGAAATAATCACCTAGGAACATCCCTTGTGCATTACATCGTATAAACCAGAGGTATAGTAAACAAATGCTGCACTTGTGATGTGCAAAAACACAATGAAAAACAGAATCCAGTAAACAACCAAAGTCCTAGGAGTTCAATGTATTATTTATAATGCAATAGTACTTTTGAGATAGTCATAGACCAGAAGCCTATTGTGCTAGGCATTGTACAAAGAACAGAAAGAGCTTACAAAGTATCACAGAAAATCAAAGTGTTTCTTAATGTAAAGACCCTCCAAAATACTGGGTACTCATCCACCCCATGGGATACCTCCATAGACCTTTATGGGTATAGCCAGTAACAAGCCTCCATCCATCAGAAAGGGCAAACAACAAAAGAAACTGGGAAAGAAAGTCATAAGACCCTGATACCATGGTAACATTTCAGCTCTCCGTTTGGAACTCTTACTCTAAATCTAGTATCACATCTCACTTCCAGTATGCTCAGGCACACATTACCAGGTTACGCTGTTACATAAAGCCTTGCAGAATCATAAAAGTGTAGGATAGAAAGGAACCTGGACTAGATGACCTATTTAATCCCCTAAAAAATGCAGCGAGGAGTCCTGTGGCACCTTATAGACTAACCGAAGTATTGGAGCATAAGTTTTCGTGGGCAAAGACCCACTTCGTCAGATGCATGTAGTCGAAATTTCCAGAGGCAGGTATAAATATGCAGGCCAGAATCAGGCTAGAGATGACGGCCATCGGGTTCTAAAGCCATATAACTTTGCATCTTATCTTGACACATTCACACTCCTTACATACACAACTTTCCGAGGCTACAGATCTGCATGGCAAAGCAAAAGCATTGTAAATTAAACAATTAAGGCTTGGCCTTCAACATTAGCAGAATTCCTCTAATCTTATTAACACAGCCACAATACCCAGAACTGTTTTTCTACTTCAGAACATTTACTGTAAAGTCACGAGTATAATGCACACTTTTTTTCCCGTTTTTTTAACATCAAAGTCGGGGTGCGCATTATCCATAGGAGTTTTTTTTCCAAAGTTTTCATTTGGCGGTTCCGCGGCACTTAATTAATCGCTGGACACCAGAGGTTAAGTTGATTTTTATTAGCATCGACAAGCAACTATATACACAGTTTCAAAAAGGTAAGTTAAACAAATGAAATCAACACTGCAGCGCAAACAAGCAAATACCATATGTTAATTGATCTTCTACTCATCTTCGAAGCCCTCGAATTCATGTTTGTTAGAATCTTCCTCGCACAGACGAGCAATATCTTCCGGGGTATAGCCCTCGAGATCTTCATCCAGGTAATACAAATGATTGTCATCTTCGCATACCGGTAATTCGCCCTCGGACGATTCATTGTCGCTCAGATCCATCCACAGGGCATCATCCTCGCTGCCATCCATAGCATTAGAGATGCTACATTTCAGAAACCCCTTCTTTATGATAGCGGGATCAAGTTCAACCCAGACATCTGCTATCCACTGGGTAACATCTTGCAGTGTCGGTGTTCGCATACGTCCACCTGCAGTAAATGTATGTTCACCTTCCAACAACCAGGTGTTCCATTTCCTGCATAGTGCATCTTTCATTGGCTTGTTAACTGCCACGTCAAGTGGCTGCAACATTTTGGTCATTCCACCAGGAATATTTGCCAAGTCTGTTTTGTCCTACTGAAGCTTTTTCTTGATGGATGGCATACGATGACACCGAAATGCATCCAAAACTATTAGAGACCGCTTCCTCATAAGTCCACCTGGCCACTTTGCCCAAACCGTCTGTAGCCAATCAAGCATTAAAGCTTCATCAATCCAGCCTTTAGGGTGAACACACACGTGAACGGCGTTCGGGAATATAACATTCTTTGGCATTGTCTTGCGCTTGAACACAATATAAGGAGGCAGCTTCGTTCCGTCGGCCATACAAGCAAGCATTACGGTAAACTAGGATTTGGAAGTCAAATCCTAGTGAGGAAAATAGAAAGGAACATAAACACTCCCAAATTAAGTGTCATAATGTAGTAAGAAAAGCCAAAAAAGAGTTTGAGGAACAGCTAGCCAAAAATTCAAAAAATGATAGTAAAATGTTTTTTAAATACATTAGAAGCAGGAAGCCCGCTAAAAAAGCAGTGGGGCCCTTGGATGATAAAGATATAAAAGGAGCGATCAAGGAAGACAGTGCCATTGCGGAGCGATTAAATGATTTCTTTGCTTCAGTCTTCACGGCTGAGGATGTTACAGAGGTTCCTAAATCTGAGCCAGCCTTTTTAGGTGACAAATCTGAGGAACTCACTCAGATTGAAGTGACATTAGAGGAGGTTATGGAATTAATTGATAAGCTGAATAGTAACAAGTCTCCGGGACCAGACGGCATTCACCCAAGGGTTCTGAAAGAACTCAAATGTGAAATTGCGGAGTTATTAACAGTGGTTTGTAACCTATCCTTTAAATCCACTTTGGTACCAAATGACTGGAAGATGGCCAATATAACACCAATATTTAAAAAAGGCTCTAGAGGAGATCCTGGCAATTATAGACCGATAAGTTTAACATCAGTACCAGGCAAATTAGTAGAAACACTAGTAAAGAGTAAAATTGCAAGGCACATAGAAGAGCACGAATTGTTGGGCAAAAGTCAGCATGGTTTCTGCAGAGGGAAGTCGTGTCTAACTAATCTGTTAGAATTCTTTGAAGGGGTTAATAAACATGCGGACAAGGGGCACCCAGTGGATATAATATACCTAGATTTCCAGAAAGCCTTTGACACGGTCCCACACCAAAGGCTTTTACGTAAATTAGGTGGTCATGGGATAGGAGGAAAGGTCCTTTCATGGATCAAGAATTGGTTAAAAGACAGAAAACAAAGGGTGGGAATAAATGGTAAATTTTCACAATGGAGGAGGGTAACTAGTGGTATTCCCCAGGGGTCAGTACTGGGACCAATCCTGTTCAACTTGTTCATCAATGATCTAGAAAATGAGGTAAGCAGTGAGGTGGCCAAGTTTGCAGATGACACAAAGTTGTTCAGGACAGTCAAAAGCAAAAGGGATTGTGAAGAACTACAAAAAGATCTCAGCAAACTGAGTGATTGGGCAGCAAAATGGCAAATGAAATTTAATGTGGGTAAGTGTAAGGTAATGCATGTTGGAAAAAATAACCCAAATTACACGTCCTACATGATGGGGTCAAATTTAGCTACGACAGATCAGGAAAGGGATCTTGGAGTTATAGTGGATAGTTCTATGAAGACATCCACGCAGTGTGCAGCGGCAGTTAGTAAGGCAAATAGGATGTTAGGAATTATTAAAAAAGGGATAGATAATAAGACAAAAGATATCATACTTCCCCTATATAAAACTATGGTACGCCCACATCTCGAGTACTGCGTGCAGATGTGGTCTCCTCACCTCAAAAAAGATATATTGGCATTAGAAAAGGTTCAGAAAAGGGCGACTAAGATGATTAGGGGCTTGGAAAGGGTCCCATATGGGGAGAGGCTAGAGAGACTGGGACTTTTCAGTTTGGAAAAAAGGCGATTGAGGGGCGATATGATAGAGGTATATAAAATCATGAATGGTGTGGAGAAAGTGATTATAGAAAAATTATTTACCTTTTCCCATAATACAAGAACTAGGGGACACCAAATGAAATTGATGGGTAGTAGGTTCAAAACTAATAAAAGGAAATTTTTCTTCACACAGCGCACAGTCAACCTGTGGAACTCCTTGCCCGAGGAGGCTGTGAAGGCCAGGACTCTATTAGGGTTTAAAAAAGAGCTTGATAAATTTTTGCAGGTTAGGTCCATAAATGGCTATTAGCCAGGGATAAAGTATGGTGCCCTAGCCTTCATAACAAGGGCAGGAGATGGATGGCAGGAGATAAATCACTTGATCATTGTCTTCTGTTCTCCTTCTCTGGGGCACCTGGCATTGGCCACCGTCGGCAGATGGGATGCTGGGCTCGATGGACCTTTGGTCTGACCCAGTATGGCCATTCTTATGTTCTTATGTTCTTATGTTAAACCTAGACTTTTCATGGCCTGTGGTAGCAATGGAGATGGTCTTGGCACCTTTCACTTCAAGCGTTCTGTTGTAGGGATTATCGAAATTTAATGGTGTCTGATCTGGGTTACCAATTAATGAAAGGTCGTAGCAGTGCTGCTTGCGTAGTTTTATGATAAACTTTTGGAACTGTAGTACCTTGGGGTATGTCTACACTACAAAGTTAATTCAAACTAACAGCCGTTAGTTCAAATTAACTTTAATAGCGGCTACACATACAAACCGCTAGTTCGAACTTAATTCGAACTAGCGGAGCGCTTAATTCGAACGAGGTAAACCTCATTCTACGAGGACTAACGCCTAGTTTGAATTAAGTAGTTCAAATTAAGGGCTGTGTAGCCACTTAATTCGAACTAGTTGGAGGCTAGCCCTTCCCAGCTTGCCCTGGTGGCCACTCTGGGCCAAACCAGGGAAACTTTTCTGCCCCCCTCCCGGCCCCGGAGCCCTTAAAGGAGCACGATCTGGCTACAGTGCTTGTGCCAGCTGCAAGCCTGCCAGCACCCAGCCAGCAGACCCTGCACCTGGCACAGCATGAGCCAGCCACCCGCTGCCACGCAGCCCTCCGCCTCTTCCCAGGACCAGGCTGGCGGCTCCCAGGAGCCTGCCCGGTGCCACAAGAGGTGGGCGCCCGCCTGGTCTAGTGCGGAGATCGTGGACCTCATTGAGGTTTGGGGGAAGCCTCCAACGTCCACGATCTCCGCACTCGCCACAGGAACGCGGCCATCTACAGCCACATGGCTGCCAGCCTGGCCACCAGAGGCCACATGCGGACCCAGGAGCAGGTCCACTGCAAAATTAAGGACCTACGGCAATCCTACTCCAGGGCCTCCCAGCCAGGGGCTGACCCGGAGACCTGCTCCCACTTTGAGGCCCTGGACCGCATCCTGGGGGCTCACGCAGTCCATGCCCCCCAGGTGGTGATCGACCCCAGGGCAGAGGGACCTATCCCTGACACCGAGGAGGAGGACGCCGAGAGCCAGGAGCCTGCCCAGGACCCAGGACCCCCGAGGCATCCCACAGAGCACATCGGCTGTATCGTCCGAGGCCGAGGAGGGCTTCACATGTGAGTGCCATCATGCTCCCCTTATGTGTATGGTGGGGTGGGGGAAGAGGGAGCCCAGGGACCGTGCGCCTGGGCCTTGCCAACTATGGAGCAGCATCTGGGTGTCATGCAGGGGCCCTGGCCCGTTCCCCATACGCCGACCTCGCCTTGCACAGGGGGCTGGGTTTCACCCACTGTGTCCCCAGGGAGAACTGACCACTGCTCTTGTTTCATCACAGCCGCAGCACCTGAGACTGCAGGGCGCACCACCCCACCTGGAACAGCCACCCGCACCCAGGCCAGCAGGTGCACCAGGAACCTTGAGGACTACCACCGGCGGCACCTGTGGCTACTGGAGCACCAGCTCCGCACCCAGGACCACTAATTCAAACTAAGTTAGTTTGAATTAGCGCTGTAGTATAGACATACCCTCGGTGTCTGAGTCCATGGGTAGCTTCTGTGCGATTGTTGTTTGGCGTTGGACCAATAGGCCATGGTGATTCATGAACCGATTGCCCCAGCCATGTGAAGCTTTAAACCCGGCTGTGTTAGCGTACGTTTTGGCAATGGGCAAAGCCTTCATTCTAACCTCCGCAATGCTAACACCACCGCCTTGCTGTCTACGCTCAGCTATCCATTCAACCAGCTTGGCCTCCAACTCAGGATATGCAGCGCTTTTACCTCGCTCAGCCATCTTCATCCAAGGCAGCTCTTGCAGGCACTCTTTCTGCCATCTCCAAAGCCGAATGTTAGACTCTGCTATGCCATCAAATTCACGGCTGGCAGCTCTGTTGCAATGAGCCTCAGCATAGCTAACAACTTTACGTTTTTCAGCAGTCGTGTAAGATCACCGACAACTCATGGCATCCCAAAGAGAGCATGGAAACGCTGCGCACTGTATACTCGTGCACTCACGCGTGATTACCCGGCAATACAAAAAGGCAAGACAAAATACGGCAAAGTCGGGGTGCGCATTATAGATAGGAGTTCAGTTTATACCGGAATTCTCATGTTTAAAAGGTAGGTGCGCATTATGCACAGGTGCGCATTATAGTCTGGATTTTACGGTACTAAACTTCAGAACAAAGAAAATAGACCTTCAACTGAAAGGACTTAATTTGTAAAATATTAAATGTATGTTAATATATGTATGCCTTATATTGCTATATTATTGCTACATTACTACTATATTATTATACCTAAAATAAGAAATATAAAAAGAATAAAACTTTCAATCCTAATACCTCCTCCCAGGTTTCCCCCTCCTCTCTCCCACCCTCTCTCTTCCCCTCTCCTGCCTCCTTTCCCCAGTCTCACCAGAGTTTCATTCCCCCCCCCCAAGTTCTGTTAAATAAAGAGAGTTTGTGTTCATGAAAATACATGTATTTTATTTGATATCAGGAAGGGGGATTAGGGAGGGGTAAGTGGAAGGATGTGAGCGAGGAATGAGGCACAAGCCCCCAGTGGGGCAGACCAGGGAGGCTCTTAGTGCTCCTCGGGGTGGAAGCTCTCCCGCAGGGCCTTCTGGATACTGACAGCCCCCCAATGGACCTCCCAGATGGCAGCCTGCAGAAAGTATACCCAGGTTTGCAGCAACACATGCAAGAGAAGCACCAGACTGCCCAGGGGCAGCTCTGGCTCCATGTTGCAGAGTGCTGTGGTGTCCCGAGTGAGGGCAACCAGAGCACGCAGAGACAAAATGCTTTGCTGTCCCTCATCGAGGTAGGCAAGCAAGCAGGGAAACCTGAGAACTAGCTGTCCGGGGGGGGTCCCTTTAAGCACAGGTCTCAGATAGCCTCAGGCAGAAGCCACACAAAGTAACTCCTGACCTGATGCCCTGCTGGACCTGGTTCCGGCAGGCCTTAAATGCAATTCAGCGTCCACTCAGCATGGACGCGCTATTTCGAAATAGTAAAAAGCTATTTCGAAATGCATTTTGTGTGTAGAAACGTTATTTCAAAATAACTATTTCGAAATAACGCTGTAATGTAGACATACTCCCACTGGCCTCAATGAAATTTGGACATGGGCAAATGTGTGATCTCACGTGGTTTTCAGGATCTGTCAGCTGCAGATTTTAACAAGTCCCTGCATGCATATCTTGTGCACACAAGTACCATGATTGGTACAAGTTGCACATATTTCTCAGAGGGTTAAGAAAATAGAGGCTTTATTCCCCGCTCTATTAGGGTCTCCCTGGATGACCTTAGGCAACTCAATTAATTTTTTCTGTGCCCCTGTCCAATTGCAAAATGGGTACAAGAATATAACCCTAGCTCACAGAGGTCTTGAGAGGATAATTCCATTAAAGTTTGTGAGCAGCTCAAATACTTCAGTGAGAAATACCATAGAAAAACCTATAAATAAATAAATCTTAGTAACTGTGCAGCAAAATGGCTGGCTGTGTCTCAGTAATTGCATGTGCACAATTTAGAATCTGGTCATCTATTTTTAAAAGCATTTCAGTTGACCTTTAAGAATATTTTCCCTTATTTTGATCCAGTATAATAATGCTGAATCCTTTTTATTTCTTAGCCTCAATATTCTTTTGTGATGTTTTATACCCCTTGCACATGTTAAGCAAATAAGGTTTGTCCTTTAAAAACAGTTGATTTATTCAACATTTTTATACTAAAAGTAAGCACTGAATGGGGGTATTTACAATTTTAAGTAAAAAGGAAGAGAAACATGCTCAGTGGCTATATCTTAAAGGGACAGTACATATTTTTCTTCTGAGGAAAGTAGGATGTTGTAAGTAGCTTCTTAATGACATTCCATTATATAATTATATTTAGAGAGAAATTTACGCAAAATTTTGCCCCAAATCTAGCCAATCTCATCCAGGGGAAATTATGAACACCAGTGGTGTTATTGCTTGGATAAATGAGATTTATCAGCTCTTTGTACTAAATAAAAGCCACTTTCTACAATACATACTTATTTAAATAGATGCATAAATCTCATTTTTCTGGCAGGAGGTATTAGGGAACAATTAAAGGCATTTGATAGTTCTGATAATGGTTTGCAAGATAACCTTAAATCCAGTTTGACATAAGCTCATCCCTTTGTTCAGTTTCTGGATATAATTATAACATAGTCTAGAATGTTTCTTATTATAGCCATCTACCTATAAATCACTATAGATAGCTAGGCACTGTACAACTTAGAACTTTCACTGACAAATAGTAGTTGGCTGACAAATGGTTTATAGAATGAGTAACGTTTGTGATTCCCCTGACTTTCAGGAACACAATATATTTTTGGTTCCAGTAAAAGGTTTATCCATGGAATTGGGTTGAGATAACTTATTTTAAAGTCTGAAAGTTATAACGTGAGACATTTCTGCTACTAAATCTCCTAAGTCTTAAACAGTGCTTTTGTTCTCTAGAATACTTCTATATTTCCTGTAATAAATGCATAGTGCAAACATACTCCCTGTATAAAAACACTCAAGCCCATATTGTGGCTTTAGGCTACTTGTGGCATTGGAAAGAGGTAAAGAGCTATTCTGCAATGGGAATCTACATAGGAATCCTGGATTAATTTCTATAGATGTTCTGAGGACCCCCGACTGGAGAAATAGCTCTGTTACCCCATTAAAGGTTGCTGCATGGGCCCACTTCGTGCTGTCTCATTTTTACTAGTCATTGCTGAAGTGGATCAGGGCCATAGCCTACCTCTTTCCAGAGACTTACTGGTGCTCTCTCTTCTCTGAAATGGTGGCTGACCCTTACATTGTTCATGTGTTAAGATGAAAGAAAAGGAAAGGAAAAGGGAAAGGAAAGAAAAAAGAAAGGCTCTTAGCATACTCCTCTCCCCTTATGTATCAGCATAGGACCAGAGATTACTTGTTTTATATTTTGTCCTTGGGCTAAAACAGCAAGAGAACTCATGTTTCACATTTGTTTAAGTATTTCTAAAACTGAAGTGAGAACTGTGCGACTTCAGGTCAGTCACATTGTTATTACTCAAAGTGGCTCTAAATCTTAATCATGTAACTGCTTTCTCTGTTATCACACATGCAATTTTTCAGGTTTGGGTTTTAATAGTTAAGGGACCATGTTTCCTCAGATTTGTAGTATAATCCTCCTAAATAAACCATGCCAGAATGATAATTTTAGATAAAATAGTGGAGCTGGATGGATTTAATCTCTTTTTCTAATAAGTCATTTTGGCATTCTCTAGACCTACAATAAATTGAGAAAAGATATGGACTAAAATCATTACTATGGTATTTTATCATTAAATGAATAGACAGAACTGATCTTTCCACTCTTAATCCACCTAATATTGTTTTTAAAGAAATAAAAAACAAGATTTATTCTGAAGATATAGTTGACTGATCTTTAAAATGTTAAAGTAATGGCAGAAGCACTGTAATTACTAGCTTTCAACCTTTCAGACATCTCAGATTGCTTGAGAATTTCAGGGGCTAATGTTGAAACTATTCAGCTATTCTCTTCCTCCAACCTATACCTCAAACTATACCTAGGACATAAGACAATATACATATTGGCTCATATTCTACCAGTTAGAAAGCCCTCAGACATACTTGTCTCATCTCAGCAAAATGAACAAAATAACCCATACATGGACACATTTTTTCCTTTCCCCAAAGTGATTTATTTAAAATGAGAAACTATCTATAATTTCCTTTATGTGAAAGACTTCCAGCTCCTAGCATCATTCTCTAAATCCAAATCAATGGATAGAGCAGCCGTGGCCAACCCACGGCTTGCAAGCTTCATGCAGCTATTCACCTCCCAGGGTGCGGCTCATAAAGCCCCCACCCCCGTGGTTCGTAAAGCCACCCTTGCACCCCCAAAAACGGCCCTCTCCTCCCAGTTCCCTGTGCCATCCTGAGCCATCCGGCATGGCCATTAAAGATGAAGACTTATAGATGGCATCGGCTGATGGGAGCCCGATATGGCGAAAAAGCCTCTAAACGCATTTTCTTAAAGGGGCAGAGCTTTTTTTTTTTTTCTCTACAACTTTGCCCCTGCTCTTCGCACTGGATCCACTGATATCTTGGCTCTTTGCCCAGAATGGGTTGGCCACCCCTGGGATAGAGATTTGGGAAGGCGAGATGGGTAGTGGCCAAAATACTGCTGCTCATTCATAGGTAATATCACATTGCCCTCTGACAGGCAGCTTGACATGGCACCTAAAAAGAGTGGTTTAAATCTTTGGCAGTAGAACCAATTACTTGAAAATAAACAATAGTGCATGGACGAACACAGCAATAGTTTTATCAGAATAAGGAAGGCAGAATTGTGTTGGTGGAGGAAAATATAAGGGAAGTCCAGATTCTTTCATAGGCTTGTATCTTTCATTATAGTCAGAATTGTAGTTGTGACAATCAAATTTTTTTAAAAAGAGGATTTCACTGCTATTTATACATATTAGAACTAGAAAAAGAAACCAGAGTATTACACTTTCAGTACAATGTAGCTTTATTTTTCCAATATTTTATATAACCAGTCCAATTCGGTCTTGTAAAAGTTCTCTGATGCTGACTACTTTTCCTGGGAACAGGCACTGTATGGCAACTGGCAGCACAGGTTTCAACTCCATCCTCCAAGTCTGTCCTATTCTTGAAAAAATAACTAGCAGTACAAGCATAATTCAAGTCTCTACAGCCAGTCAGTCTTTGACCTCTTTATTGAAACAGCCAAAAACACCAATTAATGTCAAGTATAGTGGTGTTTTTAGTGAGAAATGTGCAGCATTATAATTGTAAGCTGTCATTTTAAATTTCAGGGGGTTTCCTGGGCCTGCTTTCAGGCTAAGGGACTCTATAGGGATGCGTGTGATCTGACAGAATAATTCAGTTTGGAAAGAGCCAGCTAAAACAAAGTGCGACTCTGAATTTGGGACCAGCTTGCTTCTCTCATTGTTTTGGGGTCCTTCTGGGTTATCATTCTGAATTCTAAAAAGTAAAGCAGTGTGACAGTGAAACTTTCCAGCAACCTCATTTGTTTCTTGTTGAACTTCTCTGCGTGTGCCATGAACATCATTATAACCATGCACATCCACAATAGCCCCTCAACTGGCTACTGAATCTATACCCTACCAAGGTGCATATACCTGCATACACCTGCTCTTATTGGGGGCAGAGCTCAGATAAGTGTTTGACTTTTCATAGTCATGGAACCTAACAGGAGGGAGAATAAAGAAAGAGAGAGAGAGAGAGAGAGAGAAAGAGAGAACAGCCAATAGAGCTTTTTTTCTGTCCACTAGGAAGGAGAAGAATATAAAACCTTTCATTGTGATTCTCTAAAAGCTAATATCCACTACAGGAAATCTGTTGATTTGAGCTGATAATATATTAAACTTATCAACTATAATTTTTTCAATGAGCATACAGCTTGTGTAAAGGAGTAAAATATTGTGATTTTATAAACAGAGGGAGAATGATGAGCTTCTCCTTCTAAGGTTGACAAATAATTAAAGTTTACTTTCATTTCTTTAGGTGAGGCGCCTTTTGAAATCTTAAGAGCTCCCTGCAGCAACTGAGAGAGTAGCTATCTGAGCACTTTAAAGAAAAAATGTTCCTATAGACTTTCCCAAAGGCATATGCTGGATTTTGGGCAAGATTTCCTTTCCCTGGATATACTTCTTATGTGAATGTTCTGATATGCATCTGATGTGACTTTTTAAATGACAAATCATGGAGGAAATTGTCCAATATATTAATTTCATCTGCCTCTTCCGAAGAGTTGTAGGGATTCCTATTACTTCAGAAATTCAGTGCAATTTTCTTTCAATTATATAACAGCAGATGCATAAGAGAAGACTAGTAAAAAGGCAATAGCAGAGAAGTTTTGAATCTTCTTTAAACTTACACTTGCCTGCCCAATTTCTCTCCATGTAGCAAGACTGCTCAGTTCTAATCGTAAAAATATCAATATGAATCAATATTAGTGCATTTGGTTGATATTTCTGCTTCCTGGTTCATTGACTAGATGAGCATCTGCATGGTAAATCTTGTGTTTATCCTCCAGGGCTGCCTTATCGGTCAGCTAGCAGAGACAAAAGTTATGCAAGTTCTCTTAATTGTTGCCTAGAGTGCTTCCCAAAGGGTTATAGAAGGATCCATGGAGCTCTTATTAAAAGGCAGACATTCCATCATTGTATCTGAGATATAAACAACGCATGTAAGGCTTTTAAAAATTCAGACATTTAATTTCCATCTATATTGTTTGGGAAGAACAAAGCTCAGGGCAATATATTGTTCATGATAAATATATAAAAAGTTCAGAGTTAAAGTTACACTTAAAATAATACAAGCAAAGGCCACTTACAAAGATAGTAATAATATATTATGAAGATGGATAGCCAACAGTGATGGCCTTCACTTAAATTGATAAGAATTGGCTTATATAGTGGATTTATTTAGGCTAACTCAACTGTAAGTTACAAAATGAAAAAAACATTGATTTGGATATTAATGATCAAATTTTTAAAGTACCTAAAAGATGCATATTGATAAGCACCAGATGTTTGATACAGAATCTGAAATGAATGAATAGGCTTCTGTGAGAGGAAAGGCTTTTTAAACTAAGTTTGAGGTAGGATCAAGAGGAAAAACCTATTTGGAATTGAAACACCTAAACTAAAGTATTCTTGGCAAATTTTATTAAACTGGTATTAAGTGGGGAGGGGAAATGTTAAAAGAATGTTGTAATTTCCTCCTCCCCCATAAACAAATGTTAGGAAATAGGAAAATGTAGAAGTAAGAAATACATTGAAAATGAAATATAAAGTAAAATAATCTCCAAAGTCATCCAAACATCTTTAACTCTTCCATTTGCTACTTACTGGTAATATTCCATCCAATATGCTTGTTCGTCCTTTTCCTTTTGATGGAAATATTTGGGCAAAGATAGTTTAGATGAGGGATTTAAGAAGCTTCCATCTTGTGGCTGCCAGTATCAAATCTACTGAATTCACATTATTTTAATGATTTGCTTTTGGAATAGAGAAATGCTAAAGAGCATGGATATGGTTTCAAACATACTTGTCTATGCTATATGCATGATCACTTGCCACTCTGTGCTTCTGACATGTAAGTGTCCTAATTTTAGTCTGGCCTTAAAGAGGTTTGCAGTTCCAGGTACAACAATGATAATGTGATGTGTTATGAATATTGTACTATTCATAGTACAATAACTAGAGCCGGGCAAATAATTAGGAGCAAATAATTTCTGATCACATTTCCCCTGAATGGATCATACACATTTGGTTGCTAGTTACATAGGGAAGCCAATCAGGAAACAGAAACAGTATTGCTTGACTTTGTAATTAACTTCATCAATATAAATTTAAAATACTATATGTAATTGTAATCACTATATTTGCATTGTATAGTTTTGTTGTGTATGTGTCACAAAGAATAAGATATATAAATGGATGCAGGTGTTCAAATGTTGACTATCACAGTATCTAACTTCTAGGTACCTACCAAACACCACAGGAATACCATTGCAATGCCCTAAGACAAGTTAGTCATTTAGGCTTCAATGTCTGGGCAGAAAGAGATGCCTAGAATATTATCACCAAAGCCAGCATGCTAGCAGCTGCCCACCTAAGCTACACAATGGCAGATGTCAACCAGAGGGAAGCATGCTAACCCTTGTCCTCCTCAGGCTGCAGGGAGGTGCCACGCTTCAGTTTAGGGATCCACTAATGGGAACACGGTAATAAGGTGCCTGCCTGCCTACCTGCCTTGTACCACACAACACGGCTGAAAGGAGAAAAGCTGACAGCCCAGTGATTAAAGCATTCCCCTGGGATGCGGGAGAAACAGGTTCAGTTTCCTTTCCCCATAAGAGTGTTAAAATGTCTACATCATTAAATATGCATTGGGACAGAAACAGTGTGCAAGTGACACTACAGTCTAGTGGGTAGGGCACTCACCCAAGCTAAAATCCTTGATCCACATCAAAGAAAGAGAGGAATTAAGTCGGGGACACCCACACCCTGGTTGAGTATTCTCAATCACTGGGCTAAAGGTTATAAGGGAGACATCCAAGGCCTTCTCATCCTGCCATTTTGTGTGGATTTAGGTGTTCTCTGAGAACAGTCCCCACAGGCAAGATAAGCAGGGGAATGTCTAGCATAAGGATTGCACTGGAGCATAGGCATGAGGTAGGTGTCTAAGTTCCTAGACTGAGGTGGCTGTACAGATACATTTCTTCCAGTGAGAACCTGACTAAAGAACTTTAATGATGGAAACTCTGGTGCCCGCAGGTTTAGGTGGTAGCTGAGGGCTCTGATGATGATCACAGTGGTTGCCTGACTATTCAAGCTAGCTGCCTAATTCTCTTTGTCAGTCAAGCCAAACATGCCTACGACACTTTTGAAAATGGGGCTAAAGCTCTAAAGTCTAGGTGCTTTTTGAAAAATTGAGCCTAAGTCTTATACATTATACTTATATAGTAACAGAAGATCACTCACATATAGTAGGTCTCTTGTGAGAAGATGATCAATCAAACAGCAGGAAAAACAAAACTACAACAAGAACAGATTTAAACAGAAAAACGAGACTCTAGTTTAGATTTGAAACAAGTATCAATGATTGTTTCATTCTCCTTTTTATTCAGTTCATTTTAACATATTTGGGGAAAATAGTGGTGCTTAATCAATGCTGTATTTATAGGTATGGATGTTAATTTTAAAATTGGCCACCATGAAATGCAAAATGCTGGGGAAAGATGTGAGTTTGAACATAGTACCATTTTTGCTTGATTTTAATGCAATTCTTTGTGCCATTGCAAACACTGGGCACGAACATGTAAGGTGCCAAGTGCCCTCAGAACCTATTGATTTGAACTGGTGCACTTAACCACGGCAGCTTTTAAGGGATGCTCAGTTCCTTACAGAATCACGTCTTCTACACCAGAATCTCTCGGGAGGTTTAGGAGTTCTGACAGACTACTCATTGTATTTAACATGCTTGAGTGACATTAAGAAGTAGCCAGAGGGCTATGACCTTCTGAACTTATGATTTATCTTTGTTTATATTTTGGATTTGCTTTATAAGAAATGTTGAAGAAAACAAAGAAAGCTCCATCCTGGAAAGAATTCATGGATACTGTTCAGCTGTTCCTTAGAGCAGAGATTTTTAGAAAAGCATCAAGAGAAAAAAAAATATGGATGTGATTACAAAGCTTCCAGAGTAACCTTAAATAAGTGCCTCTTAGGACCTGCTTCTCTGAACAGCATACAGAGATACACGTTCAATTGCATGACTAAGCAGAATGACAGGGTGTCATGTATAAATCAGGTGTTTATTCACACATGCAAATGTTTTCACTCTTGACCATTTGAGTGTGCATTACCAAATTTTGCATGCTCAGCTACATGTAAGAAACATGGAGAAGGAAAAGGAAGAAAAGAAAAGCGGCACATGCACAGTCTAGAAAATTAGAACCTCAATCCCTCTGTGGTTTAGATTTTCCATATGTAAAATAATATCATAGAATACTAGAACTGGAAGGGACCTCAAGAGATCATCAAGTCCAGTCCCCTGTCCTTATGGCAGGACCAAGCATGGTCTATATCATCCCTGATAGATATCTATCTAATCTGCTCTTAAATATCTCCAGTGATGGAGATTCCACAACCTCCCTAGGCAATTTATTTAACCACCCTGACAGTTAGGAAGTTTTTCCTAATGTCCAGCCTAAACCTCCCTTGCTGCAGTTTAAGCCCATTACTCCTTGTCCTATCACCAGAGACCAAGGAGAACAATTTCCTCCCTCCTCCCTGTGACATCCTTTTAGATACCTGAAAAATGCTATCATGTCCCCTCTCAGTCTTCTCTTTTCCAAACTAAACAAGCCCAATTCCTTCAGCCTTGCCTCATAGCTACACTGATTATCCATCCTGGATTTCCCAGGACAGTCCCAATTTTTAATGTCCTGTCCCGGTGTCCCCCTGAAATGTCCCAAAAGTCCCCAGGCTCCAAACACAGCTGATTCTCCTCTCCCTTCCTCTCCCCCGGCTGGGAGAATACAATAGGAATCAGGGACACTTCCCAGGCTTTCCCTGCTGCTGGGGAATTCAGCCAATAGCAGCAGCAGCGCAAGGCGCTGCCTGTTAGAAGCATGTAAAAGCAAGTAAGGGTGGAGGACGGAAGGTGGAAAAGCGGCATACAGCTCGGCTGGGCTGGGGGGAGGGTGGAAAAGTGGCACACGGCTCAGCAGGGGGCGGAAAAGTGGTGCATGGCTCGGTTGGGCTCGGGGGGGCGGAAAAGCAGTGTGCACCAATAAACAATTCTTGTTGTCATAGAAACATTATTATTTCCTTGCACCAATTTTACTACACTGTCTTACATCAATGTAAGTGAGAAAAGAATCAGACTGTGTATGATTATACGGAAAACTAATTCTGTAAGGTTGAGAGAATCATTGAGTGATTTAGGTCAAAGCGAAATTGGTGGATCTGTCTTTTGCTGAATTATGATGGGATGGGATTATAATATGCAATACCACCAGGACTCTTCCACAGATTAGATACGTTTTTCATGAAGCTATCCCCAAAGAGCAATGTTTTAAATGAAATCCATATAGTAATGGAAAGGACATGAAAGTAGAATTAAGGCGAGTTTCAGGAAGATAACATCAAGCAGGCATATGTTCTCAGCCAGAATTATTAAGATAAGAAAGGATCCCTTTGGGCATCCTGAATGACTGAAGAGATAAAAAAGAGTAAAGGAGAAGATATAAAGTAACAGCAAAATACAGGTAGAGTTAGTGTAAAAAGAGTTTAGCAGTAAATTAAAGAAACAGAATAAGCATCATGGAGGACAGCAAGAACACGGGAAATGAATTTATTTATATTGTACACAACAAGGAAAAGAACATAATAAAATTGGGCATATTAATGACACTGAAGAATAACTAGAAAAAAATCAATATACACTCTTAAATATTTTCATTCCATAAAAACCTGGTCCAAATCCATTCAGTTCAATGGAAATACTCTTGCTCATGTCATCTGCTTTGGATCAGATTATTAAAAGGCATCACTATTAAGGGGCCACAAGGTTTTTAGAATCCACTTGAAGAATAGGATGTTCCACTCATCCTAGTTCAGAGAGGTGCTAGAAACCTGTATTATACAGCATGCAGAACTCCATAACAGCTCTTTGAATTGGAATGTAATGGTGTGTACCACATATGGTTGATGTGGTTTACAGAGTTCTATTACTAGGCATTTCTTAACTGGAACAGGATTTTGCCCTACATGATAAAGCAGGGATTACAAAATAATTTCAATATTAATACCAGTCAGGTACATGATAAAGTAGAATGCTGAGAACAAACTAGTTTCTACACCGCAAACAACACAGAAACTAAATTAGTGTGGGCCAATCACCAGCACTAGACGCTTTGGCTCAGATTAAGTCTAGATGATCTGGTATCTGAAACTACTACAGCCATTAATGGTCTACCACTGGCTGAACTTAACTCCTGATAGTAACAATGGGAAATTCTATGGCAAATCAGAGTCTCCTATATTCAGCTTAAAAATACTAGTAGGTATAGATCTGGCACTGCAGACCAGTAAATCTTACCTTTGCCTCAGGTAAGCTACTAAAATCTATGGCTAGGGTTCAAATTGCAGTGAAGTTAGAGGAAAGTATTTTCAAACAAACATTAGAATGGTTTATAGAGAATAAATCTTGTCAGATACCTCTGAGGTCATTTAAAGGATTTCCAAAAGAACGAGATGAAGGAAATTTGGTTGATGTAATGTAAACAGATTCCACTACTTCTTATCCTATCATCAGAGACCAACGAGAAAAATTTTTCTCCTTTCTACTTATAACACCCTTTTTGATATTGAAAACCGGTATCATGTCCCCTCTCAGTCTTTTCTTTTCTAAACCAAACAAGCCCAATACTTTCAGTCTTCCCTCACAGGTCATGTTTTCTAGGCCTTTAATAATTTTTGTTGCTCTTCTCCAGACCTTCTCCAATTCCTCCACATCTTTCTTGAAATGTGCCCAGAACTGAATGCAATACTCCAACTGAGGCCTAATTAGTGCAGAGTAGAGCAGAAGAATGACTTCTTGTGTCTTGCTCACAACACTTCTGTTAATGCATCCCAGAATCATGTTTGCTTTTTTTGCAACAGTCACACTGTTGACTCATGTTTTAACTTGTCATCCACTATGACCCCTAAATTCCTTTCAGTGGTACTCCTTCATAGACAATCACTTACAAGTCTATATGCATGAAACGGATTATTCCTTCCTAAATGGAGTACTTTGCATTTGTCCTTATTAAACTTCATCCTGTTTACCTCAGACCATTCCTCTAGTTTGTCCATATCATTTTGAATTATGACCCTATCCTCTAAAGCAGTTTCAACCCCTCTCAGCTTGGGCACTACCTGCAAATTTAATAAGCATACTCTCTATGCCATCATCTAAAGTGTTGATGAAGATATTGAACAGAACCAGTCCCAAAACAGACCCCTGCGGAACCTCACTTGTTATGCCCTTCCATCATGACTGTGAACTATTAATAACTGCTCTCTGAGAATGGTTATCCAGCCAGTTATGCGTCCACCTTATATAAGCCCAATTTAGGTTGTATTTCTCTAGTCTATTGATAAGAAGATGTGAGACTATGTTAAATGCTTTACTAAAGTCTAGGTATACCACATCCTCTGCTTCTCCCTTATCCACAAGACTAGTTATCCTATCAAAGAAAGCTATCAGATTGGTTTGATATGATTTGTTCTTTACAAATCCATGCTGGCTGTTACCTATCACTTTATTATCTTCCAGGTGTTTGCAGATGAATTCCTTAATTACTTGCTCCACTATTCTCCCTGGCACAGAAGTTAAACTGGCTTGTCTGTAGTTTCCTGGGTTGTTCTTATTTCCCTTTCTATAGATGGGCACTACATTTGCCCCCTTTCTATCTCTCCTGACTTCCATGACTTTTCAAAGATGATAGCTAAAGGCTCAGATACCTTCTCTGTCAGCTCCTTGAGTATTCTAGGATGCATTTCATCAAGCCCTAGTGACTTGAAGACATCTAACTTTTCTAAGTAATTTTTAACTTGTTCTTGTTTATTTTAACTTCTAACCTTACCCCATTTCCACTAGCATTCACTATGTTAGGTATCCCATCACCATCAAACTTTTTTGTGAAAACTGAAACAAATTATTAAGCACCTCTACCATTTCCAAGTTTCCTGTTATTGTTTCTCCCTCTTCAGTGAGCAATGGGGCCACCCTGTACTTGGTCTTCCGTTTGCTTCTAATATATTTGTAGAATGTCTTCTTGTTACCCTTTATGTCTCTAGCTAGATTGAGCTCGTTTCGCGCCTTTGCCTTTCTAATCTTGCCCCTGCATACATCGGTTGTTTGTAATTTGATCTAGTTTCGACTTTTTATATGACTCCTTTTTGATTTTTAGATCATGTAAGAGCTCCTGGTTAAGCAAAGGTGGTCTCTTGCCATACTTTCTATCTTTCCAATGCAGTGGAATAGTTTGCTGTTGGGCCCTTAATAACATCCTTTTGAAAAACTGCCAACTGTCTTCAGTTATTTTTCCTCTTAGTCTTGCTTTCCATGGGACCTTACCTACCAGCTCTCCGAGTTTGCTAAAATCTGCTTTTCTGAAGTCCACTGTCTCTATTTTGCTGTTCTCCCTTCTACTATTCCTTAGAATCATGAACTCTATGATTTCATGATCACTTTCACCCAAACTGCCATCCACTTTCAAATTTTCAACTAGTCCCTCCCTATTTGTTAAAATCAAATCTAGAACTGCTGTCCCCCTAGTAGCTCAGTCATGATTTTATAAGATGAAAAGTCCCAATCTTATTAATCTCTCCTGATACAGAGGCTGCTCCACACCCCTAATCATTTTTGTTGCCCTTTTCTGAACCTTTTCCAATTCCAGTATATGTTTTTTGAGATGGGACAACAATATCTGCATGCAATACTTAAGATGTGGGCATACCATAGATTTATACAGGGGCAATATGATATTTTCTGTTTTATGATTGATCTGTTTCTTAATGATTCCTAATGTTCTGTTAGTTTCTCTGCCTGCCACTGCACCCTGAGGGCATATTTTCTAAGTACTATCCATGATGACTCTAAGATCTCTTTCTTGAGTAGCAACAGCTAATTTAGACCACCACCATGAAAGAGAAAAAGAAAGAATGTAGCAGGCAGCGTAAAGGGATTGAGGGTATGCATCAGGAATAAGGTGAAGAGAGTTCTGGGTTATAGAAACAAGGAACTAACCATCAAAGATTATAATATTTCTCATTTACAAAGTCTACATGACAGATACATTTTATTACAACTCAAATTCTGGAGTGGATAACAGAAGTAAGGGGCTTATACAACATGTTTCTGCCCCCATCACATGTTCAGTGACTGTAATAGGTGCAGACTTAGCAATCCGTATTAGGAAGATTGTCTTTTAAAGGAATGCTCTTTAAAATAAACATCTGCTTAGTGATGAGGAGAAAAAAGCTGACTAAGCAGGGCTCTGACCACAACCATTAAACACTTTGTGACAGAAGGCTCTTAAAATGTGGTTCATAACCTAATAATTTTCTGGGTGGGGTCATGACCTCCCTTCTCTTTTCCTTCATTTGGAAAAACAAATGTGATTATCCCTTATGTTGAGGAGAGAATCTTAAATATGTGGACAAAATGTAAACTGATGCAGTGATGACTGCCTTGATCTACAGAGTCTGGAACAATAGTTTGGAGATGTGTGAACTCAATCAAGGCGCCATGGACACTGTGATGTTGTAGCCATGGAAGAGGTTAATGGGCTAAAGGATATATGAAGATGATGGAGTGATTCTGATATTTTAAAAAGTAGTGTAGTTATGGAAAAGACTGAGAACCACTGCCTTTAGGACTCAATCAAAACTCTAGGAAGACAGCTTTCTAGACTGAAGGGAGTACTATGTGTGATCTTTATGTTAATACTAGTTTTGACTGTATATCAGATTTTTCTCTCTGCTGGGAATTGGTTTGCAGTTTGTGGAAACAAATAGTATTAATGGAATAAACTCAGTTCTACCGTATCTGGATACAATTACTGGAGTTGCACCTACGTACACTGATTTATATATGGCTGCATGTTAAAGGATGGATTTCATGAAAATATTATTATTTTTTCTTTCCTAGAACTCTATGCATCTTTTTGTGTGCCAAAAAGCTATGCCCTTTTGCACCAAAGAAAGAATAGTAATTCAATTTTGACCCTTTGCAGTTCATTTTATTCCTCAGGAGAGAGATTTGGGTTTCTACAATGACATTTAACATCGTAACTTTTCACTTCATTCAATGGTCTTTTCACCCCTCTTACATTCCAGTATAACAACATAAGAAGAACCATTTACCAGCATGGGCTGTGGAAATGATAAAGTATATGGCTAAGACTTGTCATCTGCTACTAGAAAGTAATCAAACACACAGTTGCACAACTGGAGAAGTTTTCATATGATCTATTTAAAAACAAACTCCATTTCCTATCCAAAGGTACTTGGGAAATGATAGCAATAACTATTTGGAGATTAACCTGGAAAAATGGAAAATAATTTTTATACAGTGAAAATAACTTTTTAAAAAGAGCATAGAAACAGTGTAACAGCCACATTTGGAACAATGTTCAACATGGTAAGAGAAGAAGGAAATCAATAACAAAGGAGTATCACAATTCCTCAGGGCTTGTCTGCACAACAGATGTTACACATCTACAGATCTGCAGCTGCCCAGTGATAGTGTAGACTTGCTGCAGCTACTGAAGATGTAGGTTAGATACAGCAGTAACTAGGTCAGTGGAAGAATTCTTCCATCAAATTTGTGAAGTCTCAGCTGGAGCTTAGGTCAGTTAACTGCTTCCATCAGGGTTGTGAACAACATAGCTGGGGCAACCTAAGTTGTAGGTGTAACTCAGGACTTACAGTATGATAGTATAGGTAATACAGTATGGACCCCTTGAGAGCCTGTCATGAAAAAAGCTTTTCTCTACCATGCCAAGAGAAAACAATGACTCATATATGATTAAAAGGAAAAAGAACTCTGATCATTTTTCAAGAAAATTTCCATCCCAAGCTTTCTAAGCCTTTATATAGAAACTAGCCAATAGCCCGTCATAAGACAGGATTTTCAAGTCTCTCCTCCATGTCTCTCTCTCTCTCCTCCTCCTCCTCCCTCCCCCCCTTTCTCTCTCTCAGCTCTCCTCCCCCTCCTGCCTCTCACTCTCTTTCTCTTCTCCTCCCCCTCTTGCCTCTCACTCGGGGGACCGCGGAGCCCAAACAGCTGTTTGGGCTCTGTGCTCCCCGTGCTGCATGGGGACCGTGGTGCCCAAACAGACGCTTGCACCGCTTGCTCCCCCGCGGCAGCCCGGCTGAGTGGCGCAGAAGTCAGCCGAGTGCCGGGGTGGGAGGCGAAGGATGTGACTCAGGCAACAGCGCCACCCAGAGGGAACAGCCAGCATTTCAGCATTACAGAGTCACAGACATTGGGCTACTATATATATATGATAGGACCAAAAATAATTATTTTCTTGTCTAAGCAAAACCAAATTAACATTGTTGATTCAACAGCTGCATACACAAGAAAGTCATTGTGAACTTAATGATTATTATTTCAACTAACTAAGAGAAACAAGTTAGAATCTGAAAATACCAAATTTGATATCATGGGGAAATCTTGCTGTGTGTTTGATTTTCTATGATTTCCAAAACTGCATGTGTTATCTTATATAAAAGAAAGCTTTTACATTTAAAGTTAACAATAAAACAAGATCTGTAGCCATGCAATTTATGTGTTTTATGTAGAGGCAAAGCAAAGAACAAGGAAATTCTATTAATATAAATAAAATTAATTCAGTTTGATAGAGATGATCTCTGAGATGTATGTATTCATAAATAGGATCACATGTTGCAAAACAATGTTCAGATTTTGCCAGATAAAATTAAGATCAGGTTAAGACACTCTGGTCTAGCTCTCTTGCACTCCTTATACTGCCACAGACTTCCTAACACATGGGTACAGTGAGCACAAGTCATTGAAAGGGAATGAAACTGAGTACTATGCACCACTGTCTCAAAACAGGAAGTTGCCTAATAAAATTGCTCTCTTAATCATGTGCTGAAATTTCTTCTATGTTCCTCCAAACTGATAGATTGCCTTCCCTTGAACTGACCAACTGCTCTCAAATCAATTCTCAAGACTAAATTTTCCTGTGATGTCCACAGAAAAGGGGCTAACAAGCAACAGATACATGGAGAGGTATGTTTATCACCACCATTACCTTCAATGTACATAATTGTATGTAGAACCTGTATACATTTTGACTACATCTACACTGCACCATAGTTTGGCATAAGATACGCAATTTGAGCTATGCAAATTGTGTATCTTATTTTTATCTTATTTTGAAATAGCTTATTTAGTAATTTGGCGCTGTCTACACAGTGCCAAATTTCAAAATAACTGGTTATTCAGAAACATCTCTTACTCCTCATGGAATAAGGTTTACAGGGACATTGGAATAGTGAGCCCGAAATAATGGGTTTGCTGTTAAGACGCGGGATATAATTCGGGATACTCTAGTATACTGAAATAGCGTTGCAGTGTAGACACAGCCTTTGAGTATATGGTCTGCTTCGGTCATCTCTTTAGACTGCATTTTCTTTCCAAGAAGAGCTTATTTTCATATGTGTATGTGTACAGTGAGCACATATTGTGAGCACTGCTAAAATAAAATAATAACAGTAAATAAATAAATCTTTCACGAAGGTCAGCCTTTTTAAAAAAATTGTAAAGTTTTGTTTAAACTGCCAGAATCAGAGATCTTCTCCCCCAAATGAGAACAGTGTCTAGATTTCTTGGTCTCTCTTCTGAAAATATCCACTTTGGGAAACTGATTGTGTGAAAAAAAAATGCATGGGTTTTTGAATTTCGATATCTTTAAAGTTGCTTTTGATAGTCTTAATTGTTTTATATTGCTTTTTGACATGGTATTTCTAGTGATCAGTAGATAATAAATTAAATGTGATAGCCAGTTCCTGGAACTGCTACTAATGTCTGTCTATATGAATCATGATTGAATATGGTAAGAAATGAGGGTGTAGAGCGTATGTATGCCCTGAGAGATCACGGAATACTTGACAGCCCTGGCTCTACTCTTCTTGTTGTTCTTAAAAACGCTTAGAACCATCTTGATCAGTAATATCTGGATTCACTAATGCATAATACATGTCAGTATGAACTATTATTTCTTGGCTAGTAAGTGCTTTTTATAAGTTAGTGCTTACATATAAATCTCTACATTGTATGTCTGTCAGCTTTAGGGGCCTAACAGTCTGCGGCTATATAATGCCATAATAAAAGAAGAGATCCCAAAGGCACTGAATAGATGTTGCACTGAGTGAATTTGCCCAGTGAAATGCTCCTTCCATTCTTTTCTTAAATCTAAAATTAACACTATTAGTAGATCTCTAAATCATCCTTACAAAAAAGTATCTGCAAAGTACATAGTGATGGGATTCTGGTGATAATTTAGATGAAAACAGGTTTTCCTTCTGCTTAATGAATGGTTTCTTTTCTTCCCATTTACGGAGATGGTGTAAATGTTACATGAGCTATGCTGAACTAAGGATGTAAAAGGGTAGTTGGCTAGTCGACTACTCGCATTCCGCCCCCTTGCTGCCTCTATATCAGAGGCAGCAAGGGGGGGAGCAGGACGTGGTGCTGGGGGGAGCCAGCTTATTGCTGCCTCTATCAGAGGCAGCAGCATGGGGGGTTCAGATAAGGCAGCTCTGGCAGCAGCCCCTGTCTGTGGGGGTCCCAGCAGGGAGTTGGGATCCTCCATGTACAGGGACTGCTGCTGAGAAACAGCTTCTGTCTGCAGACAGCTACCATGGACAGGGATTGCTTTGTGATAGCAGCTCCTGTCTGTGGGAGATCCCAACTGCTCACAGCACCTCCATCCCACCCAACCCACCCCCATGGACAGGGGCTGCTGCCAGCTGGGCAGGCAGCTCAGCTCATACTGGGACCAAACCCCACTGTGACTCTGCAATATAAAATGTAGTAGGAGTTAGGGGGAGGGGGCAGTGTAGTGGTCAATTGCAGAAGAACTTTGTACATGCTAGCTTAGAAGTGGTGAGGCCTGCATTCTTTCCCCCCTTTCCCTTTTCCCTATATCTGATGAGCCAGAAGCAAGTCTTTGGGAACATATGCCACTTAAGATAAGCATTGTTGCCAGTATAGCAGGAACAAGTATGAGATAAGGGTAAAGGGCAAGAACGCATAAACAATTCTGTTTACCCTAACGTACTGGTCACGTAAACAGGGCCAAAGACCAAGTAGAACTAGATCAGAACAGATCGATAACTAACAGCTAAGCCCTACATCAGCACGTAATGAGTAACCCCTGGAAATTTCCAAACTGCCAAACAAGGCAGGAAAACTGTATTTAAGGCTGCACCAAAGCATAGCAAATCGAACCTCACCGATGGGCTTTGGGTACCGGCACCTCGGAAGCTGAAACAACCTCCTACTTCGTCCGCAGCCTACCCGGGGTTCCAGGCTTGCAGAAGGGACGTAAGATATGCCACTTCTTTGTTATGTTGTTCTTCCAGTTATGGGGCACAGCTGTTAGCTGTCAGAAAATAAACTACTTGTGTTTGACAGATACCCGTGTGGCGTATTTTGTACTTTGAGAGCCCAGTGTTGGACCTGAGACTTACTCTGGCCAGCTACATTTGGCACAGCGATCAGGGTTCTCTTGGTACAAATCGCTAAGCATGTGGAAGAAAGGGAAGCAGATAGGCAAGGGAGGTAGTAGGGCAGAGCACCGGATTCCAAGCTGGCCGTGCACATCAGCATGGGCTTCGGTTGCTCAAACTTGGTATGACGTAACGCCTGCCGTGCAGTTTGACGGGGAGCTAGCTGATGGGGTCAGTCCCACTAGTATCCAAAAGGGACTGGAGGCATTGGACGTCCACAAGAAGGATAAGGGGGTGCGTCAGGCTGGATGGCTGTTTCTTAACGCGCTCCGCAGTGTGTGTGAGGAGAAGGAGGGGTTACAGCGAGAGGTGACACAGCTTAAGGAGGAACTGGACAGGGTTAAAGTTCTGTCTGGAGTACAGAAAGCCTCTTTAGAGCATGCACAGAAGCAGACAGCAGAGATGGGTCAGAATCTGCAAGTTATGGCTGTCCGCTATGCCAATCAGAAGTATAAGTACAACCGGGACCGCCAGCCTTCGCAGGCGAAAGTCTGTGCACTCCGGTCCACTGATTGGGACCCCACCACATGGGATGGTAGGGATATTTGGGATTCGTCTGATGAGGATGACATGCAGCAACCAGATCCTCAGGGTCCGCAGAAGGGATCGGATTACACAAATCCGCCTCCTACAATCCCTTGGTTTCACAGATGCATCCCCTAACTGAAAACATGACCACCACTGTCACCCGGGGTGGCCAGGTGCAGCTCCCTCAGATTCGCCAGAGGGTGTGGGACTACACCCAGACTGAGCTCACGGATCTGGCTGGTCGTATGAGACAGAAGCCAGGGGAAGAACTAGATACCTGGCTGATTCATCTGTGGGATTCAGGGGCGCACGATATCACCATGAATGTAGAAGACCTGCAAAAGATGGGGGCTCTGACATCAAACCCCCTTATTAACCAGCGTATCTGTACTCTACCGCAGGGTGCGAACACTCCTAGCCTAATGGAAAGTGTTCTGCTGGGGGTCATGGCATTGTATCCAGATCATACGGCCTGGCCTGACAAGATTAGTCCATGGAAAACGCCTGATGAGGCTGGGAAAAGGCTTGGGGAGGAAGCCATGAAGATTGGCATGTACATAGCCAACTTCACCGGGCCAGATTCCTTCCCGTTTTCCCAGGGGATGAAGCGGTGCCTTATAGCTACAGCTCCGCCGCACTACAAGGGCCCCCTCCTAGCAATCTTGAACCCTGCCATCACTTCCCCTGTAGGAGAGGTGGTTTTGTTGTTAAACACTCTCACTGAGATAGGGGATGACATGGGACAATTGCGCCCCCGCCCAATTGAGCAAGGGAGAACACCCCAACCAGCCAGCAAAGGAAGATGGGACTGAAGAGATATGTTCAAGGCTCTACTGGTTGCTGGGGTCCCCAAAGCTGAAATTGATCAAAAGCCTACTGAGTATCTGTGGGACCAGGTCCACCAGCTAGGGCTGGATAAGCGAGGACTCTCCTGACCGGCTTCTGCTCCCCCGGTGGACAGGAACACCCCCACTGGATCCTGGCTACCACCACCACCTGCACCGGTTCCTCCTCCCCCACCTCCACAGCAGTGGCAGGCCCCCCCAACCCAAGGGGTACCAGGCATATGGACTCGGCCAGGTCCCCCAGATCTGGGTCACTAGGGGGGACACCCAGGGAGACCTAAGGCCATATGTTCCCCTGACCATTTATCGTGCAGGACAGACCCCACACAAAGTGACTGCTCTAGTGGACACTGGGGCAGAAGTGACTGTAATCCATGGGACCCCTAACCCACAGAGGGGACAGCCGTTGTAATCCAAGGTTTGGGAGGCCCTGACCTTCCTGCAGTTAAAACTACCCTAAGATTGGGAATTGGAGATCTCCACCTCCCCCCTCAGTCTGTCCTGTTGTAATTGCAAACCCTGGAGGTGAATACATTTTGGGCATGAATGTGTTAAAGGGCCTGCAGCTCTCCCTGTCAGGGGGGTGCTTTGTATTTGGTGTCCGGGCACTGACCATGGGAAATGCTAAGTGGGAACCGGTGGTTGTACCTCTGCCCCCACGCCCGGTGCATACCAAGCAATACCGTATCCCCGGGGGAACAGCAGCAATTACAGCCACCATTAAGGATCTGGAACGAGCAGGTGTAATCCGCCCTGCTGTGTCACCTTTCAATAGTCCTATTTGGCCTGTTAAGAAAACAGATGGCAGCTGGCATATGACTATTGATTACCGGAATCTGAACCAAGTAGCACCGCCACTCACGGACGCTGTACCGAACATAGTTACCCTATTGGAACAAGCTGCCCAGTTTGGGAGAAGTTGGAAAGCAGTGATAGATGTCACAAATGCTTTCTTTTCTATCCCCTTAGCCCCTGAATCACAAGATCAGTTTGCTTTTACCCGGGTTGGCCGGCAGTATACGTTCACCTGGCTGCCACAGGGGTATCTGCCTCCCCCACTCTGTGTCACAGGCTGATTGCCTGAGACTTAGATCAAATCCGTCCCTCTCTGCCCTCTGGTATCCAGTGCCTGCAGTACATTGATGACGTGTTGATCCAGGGAGACACCAAAGAGGAGGTAGCAGAAGCTTTGGACACTATCCTGAACCACTTTAAGGAACTTGGATGGGCGCTTAACAGAGATACGATTCAAGGCCCCAGCGAGAATGTCAAATTCCTGGGCATAGTCTGGACAGGAAAGCAACGTGTCATGCCAGAAGTTGCAAAGAATAAAACGCAGCACTTTACCGGCTTACTGGGTTATTGGAGGGGCTTTATCCCCCACCTGCGGGCCATTCTAAGACCCTTGTACCAGGTCAGCAGGAAAAAGGCTACCTTTAAATGGGAGAATGAGCAAGAAGAGGCTTTTCAGCAAGCAAAGGCAGCAGTAGCAACTGCCCTCGCCTTGGGGCCGTGGGAATCAGGCCCTGTAGAATTGCAAGTCTCCGCCCAGGGAAACCAAGCTGCCTGGAGCCTGTGGCAAATGCAGCAAGGGCGTTGGGTCCCTTTAGGATTTTGGAGCAAGACTCTGACAGGGGCCAGTGCTAATTACGCTCCCTTCGAGAAGCAGGTGCTGGCTTGCTATCTGGCATTATTAGATACTGAGCATGCCACTCAGGATTGGCAGGTGTTGCTGCGCCCCAACTCCCTATCATGAGCTGGGTGCAAGATACAGCTGCTCCCCTGTCAGGTCGAGCTATGGCCAGCACTCTGTTAAAGTGGAGGTGGTACATCCAGGAAAGAGCTAAGCCTGGACCCTCAGGGGTTTCCCACTTGCATGAGTTAATAGCACAGCTCCCAGGAGGAGATAAGGCAGAACAGTCCAGCCCACACCAACTGCTTCCACTGCAAGGGATAGCAGTGTGGGGCTCTCCTTACAGTGCTCTGACTACCGAGCAGAAACAGTTTGCCTGGTTCACTGACGGGTCTGCCCGATATCACTGCTCTACAGCCAAAATGCTTCTGAAATAAATGTAGTCAAACTTTACTAATTCTAGGTCACTGAGAACGAAAATGATGCTTAAAATTGTTGATTGGCTCTAGTTTTCAAGATATGCTATTGGGTCAGTATATACGACCCTTGACTTGGGAATGGTGGAGGATAAGTGAGTTATAAAGGGAAGGGATCTCAATTTAAACCAGAAATGACTAAAATACATCTTTGACTGGATCTATGAATAAATCTATGACTGGGTTTGGGCAGTACTTGCTTTTTAGGCAGAACAATGAATGATGCAATCTGAAGCTGGTATTGCGTCATACATGATACGAATTGCATCATGTTATTCCTAGAAGTCACGGATGATGCAATCATAACGAAGCTTACATCACTCTGCTGAACAAATTGCCCTATATCAGCTCTAGAAATCAAACAGTGTCGTGCTCTCTTATTTGTCAGTGTTTGATTTTGCAAAGGGACACATTTCTGTTTAGCCAAAGTGAGCAGAGATGCCTCGTACTTGTGTGAACAGTGCAGATAACTTCTGCTATGTTTGTGGTGAAGTGACTTTTGCATCACAAAAGCGCAGTATAACCACTATGGTTAAGAAAGCCTATCGCCTTTATTTTGGCTGCAAAAGTGGAGATCAGGACAAGAGGTGGGCCCCACACATATGCTGCAACACTTGTGCAACAAATCTTCGCCAGTGGTTGAACAGGAAAAGGAAATCTATGCCTTTTGCGGTGCCAATGATTTGGAGAGAGCCAACAGATCATACCAGCATTTGTTACTTCTGCATGGTGCCTCCAGTTGGGAAAGGTGTGTCAAAGAAGAAAAAGCGGACTGTGCATTATCCAAACATTCCATCAGCTATACGCCCAGTACCCCACGGAGAAGGACTGCCGGTTCCTGATGCACCAGAATCATTCTCACTTGAGTCAGACGAGGAAGAGGAAGAAGATGAAACTTCTGGTCCTGAACCATCAATGTCACAAGACCCACATTTTCTCCCATCCTCCTCCTCTGAACCACACCTCATAACACAAGGTGAGCTGAATGACCTTGTCAGGGATTTGGAACTACCCAAGAGTAAGGCAGAGCTGTTGGGCTCCAGACTACAGCAGTGGAATCTCCTGGCAGGTGATGTTAGGGTTTCCATGTTCCGTGCCCGTCAAAAGGATCTTGTCCCATTCTTCTTCATGGAAGGTGATCTTGTAGCCTGCAACAACATCGATGGTGTGATGGCAGCCCTCAACATCGTTCACGATCCAGATGAGTGGAGACTGTTCACTGATTCATCGAAGACGAGTCTTAAAGCTGTTTTGCTGCATAATGGCAATGTTTTGCCATCAATTCCAGTTGGTCATGCAGTCCATATGAAGGAAACCTATGACAACATGAAACAACTTTTGAGGTGCATAAACTATGACCAACATCAGTGGCAGCTTTGTGGCGACTTGAAGGTTGTTGCTCTCTTGCTTGGTCTGCAGACTGGATACACAAAGTACTGCTGTTTTCTCTGCGAATGGGATAGTCGTGCAAGAGATTCCCACTACATCAAGATAGACTGGCCACTCCGACAGTCATTGGAGCCTGGGAGGAAAAGTGTTCAGCATCCACCACTTGTTGAATCAAGGAAGATTTTGTTACCACCCTTACACATCAAGCTGGGTCTCATGAAGAACTTTGTCAAGGCCATGGACAAAACACAAGCAGCTTTCAAGTACCTCCGTGGAAAATTTCCAAGGTTAAGTGAAGCTAAGATAAAGGAAGGTGTCTTTGTTGGTCCTCAGATTCATGAACTTCTTCGAGATGATGCATTTGACCATGCACTGCGTGACAAGGAAAAGACGTCATGGAAAGCCTTCCAGTTAGTGGCAATAAATTTTCTCGGAAACAGCAAGGCAGACAACTACAGGCTGTTGGTGGAAAACCTCCTCAAGGCATGCAAAAGCCTTGGTTGCAACATGTCACTAAAGATACATTTTTTGCACTCTCATCTAGATTTTTTTCCACCAAACTGCGGAGCAGTGAGCGACGAGCACGGCGAGCGATTTCACCAGGACATTGCAACAACGGAGAAACACTATCAGGGCAAATGGAGCCCATCAATGCTTGCAGACTATTGCTGGACAGTGACAAGAGATGCTCCATTTAATGAATACAAGAGACAAGCCAAGAAGCTCCGAGTAGACACTGAATAGGACTAAACTATGTACATAATAGTTTTTTGCCTTTTGTTTCATAATAAATTTTATTTATATAACCCTTTTGCTGATTTTTAAAGTGTTACATAAACAGGACAGGTGAAATATTATCATGTAAAGCAACCATAAACACATGAAAAGACCTAGGTTTACAATTTATGATTAAAACTCTACTATCTACACAATATACATAGATGTAAAATGTAAAAACTTAAATATCTTGGAAACAGTAGCCAATCGGTTGTTTTAATTGTCATATTTGAATTCAGCACATCAAAATACATAATAAATAGCACATTTTATCTCTGAAGCAGACAACTTCTAAAAAATTGTAGACCAGTGTATGTGGGGGGTGCCCGGAAGTGGCGAGCTGCTGCCCTACAGCAGACCCGGAACATACAGATGATTAAAGAAGGCACAGGAGGGTCCAGCCAGCTAGCAGAATTAGTGGCTATACACCTGGCATGCAAGCAGGCAATAGAGCTGGGGGACGAAACATGCCTCCTTTACACAGATTCCTGGGCAGTGGCCAATGGCCTAGCAGTTTGGTCAGGGCACTGGGCTCAGAGTAATTGGCAAATTCATGGAAGCCAGTGTTGGGGCAAGCCTGTAGTAATCTGAATTCTCACTTAATAGCAGGCAGTACCCCTCACAAGCGTTTTAAGGGTCAGGGTGGGCCTCGCACCCCTCCTCCTGATGAAAGTACACCTAAGGGTGTGGAGGAGGTCAGGCAGAGGGTCTGGATACTACCCCACCCGGGAGACTCCGCTCCTATGGTGGCTGCAGAAACCATCGCACAGGGGCTACATGGTGGGTCCTCCCTGCTAATGATGTCACTTTGCAATGTTTTCCTCAGGCACGCTTGTGTAAACGAGAATAGCCCTCCAGCCTGCAGTTGATGCGGTGGGTGCTCCTGATTCCAAGTGTGCTGTCAGTTAACCCTTCGGGATGGTGGCAATCAACTTCCCAGGTGGAAAGATCCTCCCAGACCTAGCTGAATGGATCGTGCCTCCCCGTTCGCACAAGTGGGATTTGTGTCTGAACGCCTGACCCTTCAGTCCTGGAACGCCAGTACTCAGTCGGGACCTTGGACCAAGCAACATTATGAGGGAGCCCTTGCCAATGTAAAAGCATCCAGTCTCCATATAATCCTCCATCCTATTGTTATTGTATTATTGGGTTTTGTAGATATTTGTATTATTACTAGTATGTTAGCTTGTTATGTAAGGCGTCTGGCCTTCCATATGACACTACTGGCTCAGCAAGTAAAACACCAGTCATCCTGGAACAACTGACACCCTAGAAGGGATGTATTGGGGTATGGCGCAGGCCACACCTCCCAGGGGTGGAATGTACTGGTCAATTGTGGAAGAACTTTGTATGTGCTAGTTTAGAGGTGGTGAGGCCTGCATTCTTTCCCCTCTTTTCCTTTTCCCTATAACTGATGAGCCAGAAGCAAGTCTTTGGGAACATATGCCACTTAAGATAAGCATTGTTGCCAATATAGCAGGAACAAGTATGAGATAAGGGTAAAGGGCAAGAACGCATAAACAATTCTGTTTACCCTAACGTACTGGTCACATAAACAGGGCCAAAGATCAAGTAGAACTAAATCAGAACCAGATCGATAACTAACAGCTAAGCCCTACATCAGCACGTAATGAGTAACCCCTGGAATTTTCCAAACTGCCAAACAAGGCAGGAAAACTGTATTTAAGGCTGCACCAAAGCATAGCAAATCGAACCTCACCGATGGGCTTTGGGTACCGGTGCCTCGGAAGCTGAAACAACCTCCCACTTCGTCCGCAGCCTACCCGGGGTTCCAGGCTTGCAGGAAGGGACGTAAGATATGCCGCTTCTTTGTTATGTTGTTCTTCCAGTTATGGGGCACAGCTGTTAGCTGTCAGAAAATAAACTACTTGGCCGTGTCTACATTGGCAAGATTTTGCACAAAAGCGGCTGCTTTTGTGAAAAATCTTGCCGCCTGTCTACAATGGCCGCAAGTATTTGTGCAAGAACACTGACGTTCTAATGTACGAAATCAGTGCTTCTTGCGCAAATACTCTGACGCTCCCGCTCAGGGATAAGCCCTCTTGCGCAAGTATTCTTGCGCAGGAGGCCTGTGTAGACAGGCAACGTTAATTTCTTGCGCAAGAAAGCCCAATGGCTAAAATGGCCATCGGAGCTTTCTTGCGCAAGGGAGCGTCTACACTGGCATGGATGCTTTTGTGCAAAAGCACATCTTTTGCGCAAAAGCACATGCCAGCGTGGACGCTCTCTTGCGCAAATACTTTTAACAGAAAAACATTTCCGTTAAAAGTATTTGCGCAAAATCATGCCAGTGTAGACGCAGCCCTTGTGTTTGACAGATACCCGTGTGGCGTATTTTGTACTTGGAGAGCCCAGTGTCGGACCTGAGACTTACTCTGGCCGGCTACAGACAGGCTGCCCATCTCTTACTGCCTTTTGAATTGCAAAGCTAATTGAGTAGCCAATAAAATTTCTATCGACTACTCAATTCGTAAAATAACTTCATTTTAACATCTCTTTGCTGATCCTTGCAAATTTTACTTAAATGAGAAAATATGTATCATCAGAGCCACCCTTGCCAATAAGCAGAATAAGCAATTGGATAGGGCACCTGAAAATTTGGGGCGCCATTGAGTCTTAATGTCCACCCACTTGCCTCTTCCTATCCCTGTTCTGTTGTTCTGCTTCCTCCAGAGATGACCTAGTTAACTTAAAAGTGAAAAAGCCTGCCAGCCCCATTAGCAAAACATTGAACCTGTGAAAGAGCCATTTAAGTGGTATTGAAGCCATTTCACATTCATTTGCCAACCCCAGACTGTTTTAGTCTACAGAGCCTTAGTTCAAAATTTGTTTTAAAACTACTTCATTGCTGTGTTGCTGAAGATTACAAAATCACATCTCTAAAAAATTGTCATTCTCCCTTTCCCTCGGCGCCCATTGGGCATAAGGGCATCAGATTAATAGCACTGAGTAGGGCCCATAAAACCGATGCATCAGGGTAGCAACGATTTGTGAATGGTATTGTAGTCACAGCTTTGGGGTGGGTCCTGAAACTCCCATCCTAAAGGTTGCCTGCCAGTCATTCAAGTTGTCCTTCTTATCTTACAAAACCACTAACCTCTGCTCCAGAGCGGTCTGATTCCTGATACGGCAGCTCAGCTCTTGGCCCCACCACTAGCTGGGCTGCTTGGCTTCCACATGCCTGATCATCATTCTTCTTTCATCTGATTTTCTTCCATGCTGAAGACACACTCTGTAGTACTAATCCATCCCCTTATGTCTGACATATTTCAACATTTTTGGACTCCACCGCTACAGATGTTGCTTTCAGCCCTCCCACAATAGCTGTTTGGTACCTGATAAAAGGAACTGCAGCAAGTCCAACACACTGAGGTTCCTGCCAGAAGCAATTTCAATGGGAATCAAAGACCTTCCAAATACTCTTGGAGGAGGGAGGATAAAAGAATCCCTACTGAAATGAATCATTTCCCAATATGGGCTGATCTAAGGGGTTCCATAACTTCACTTTAGTAGAAAAGTTTCTTGCTTTTATATGTAGCAAAAAGTCACCAAATATCAATTTTTGTTAATTTCAGTGTTCAGTAGTAAGAGATTCAGACGAATGGTAACAGCTGCAAACATTTAATTGCATTTAGACAATCAATTCTAAATTCTAAAAATAATATGTTTAAAAATCAAATGAAAACAATCAAAATTTAGAGAAAACAGAAAGATAATTATGTTATGTTGATTTTGAAATGCAGCTGAATTTTTTTCTCTCTACCTTATGATAATAATGAAATGTGCACCCTTTGTCACTACACTTACTCAGATATTGAGCTGTTCAATCGGTCTTTGGCATGAAAATATGGACCTTTGAAAACAAACAAGAAAAGCATGACAATTTTAATGGAAATACGAGGTGTCTGGTGAATGCTCCCTGATTGTGTGGTAAGACTAGTATCAAGAAAACAAAAGTGATTTTGTTAGCTGTAAATATCCATTAAATGATATATAGTCCTGCACCTTTAAAATTCTTCTTGTACAATGTATTCCATGGAATACATAACACTGAGCTAGGTAGACACTCGCTAGGATAGGATACGTAGAAAGGAGATTGCAATGCTGCTATCTGCCATATTCCTGCACTTATAAAATAGGATAGCATCTTTAACACACTTTTCAATTATCAGACCATGTCTGTATCTGCAAAAACAACAAGGAGTCCTATGGCATCTTATAGATTAACAGATTTATTTGTGCATAAATTTTTGTGGGCAAAGACTCTTTTCCTGTAAGGTTCATGCATACTTACCTTTAAGGTGCCACAGGAATCCTTGTTGTTTTAACAAGTTCCAGTGTGACCAGGGCAGTGTTGTGGACTCCATTTTAAACAGTGGTGGATGGCTGTTCAAGGTCTGCTCTCCCTAATGCCTCAGATTCCTTGGATATCAACTTAAGATGGAACTCTCACAGGAGTAAGCTTCCGAGTTTCTGGTGTTGCCCTCTTTCAAGCAAGGCAGGCAATAATATAAGATCAAACTTGCTCAGAGTATCTTGAAACATCTACTTCCAGCCCTAGCCAGAACTGGGAAACATTGAAGTCTGGGAAAATGAAAAAAATGTTTGGAGGGTGAGGAGAGAGGAATTTTCAGTTAGTTTTGCTTCAGTATAAACCTGCTCTCTCAAGTTTCTCATCCTTGATTTTAAGCAGCATGCAATTCTCTGGCTCCTCTGGGCCTTCCCTGACTCAACAACCATATATAGAGGCATGCCATCCTAACTCAGCTGGGATGGTGGTGTTACCTAGCATAAAGGAGGAGGGCTGGAAACGAGTGGAGCAGTTGCTTCCTTTATATTGTGGGTTTTTCTATTAATATGCTGTATTTCGCTACCCTCTTCTTCATGCAGTGGATAGAGGTATGTGACTCAGATACTGCAAGTTCAGATGAGAATGTGTCTTTGGATAAAATGGATAACAGATTTAATATCCTGTAATATATTTGAAGAATGATCATAAATAGAATGACACTAGATGATTTATATACTGATTTCTCACCTTAGTGTTTTATTTCTTCCAATTCTTTGGTGAGGGCATTGGGGATTTTAAAAAAGACTTGAAGCTTCTTTTTAAAAAGGTGCATCAGTACCCTTGAAAAATATGTGGCAGCTGTGTAAACTAAAGGACTTATATATTAAAGGTGGTACTTTCAAAGATCCCTGTATCCCATTGAAATTCTATGAGTTGGACACTTAATTCTCTTTGACCTTGGAAAGTTCCAGCCCAAATGAATAAGTGCAGGAGTATGGCAAACAGCAGCATTGCAATCTCCCTTATGCATTAATGTATCTTTAAATCTGATCTGGAGTTTGTAGGGAACCATTATTACAAGTGAGAGAACAGTTGAGTTTTTCAGTCTCAGTTCAGTCCTTGGCTTCTCTGCTGAGCCTGCTCCCTAGCATGCCAAATAGATGCATTTGTGATGTGGACAGCTGCTACTGACTTGGAGGGGGAAAACAAGTCATTTCACATAAGCCTCAAAAGCTACTCACAGGCAACTTTTATCATTTACCCACAAAGAGCAATCTCCTATTTCCTTTATGCTCACTTATATAGATGGCATGGAATATTTTATGAAATTTTTCAGTAGCTACAAAATAACTCACCCTTCTAATTTTCCATTTCAACAGCTTGGTCTAAACTAATGTCAAAAACAATCAAACTTTTCGTATTCTTCCTGAAATGATGATATACAACATAGTGAAACCTCTTTCTCTACAATTTCATTTTTCTATAAAAAAGTCTCTCATTTGGTATGTGGTTATGCCTTTTGGATAGGTTACATCAATTAGATCTGATTCAATAATGAGACTACAGATTTGCAAATATATCCACAACTCCATAGGCTGATTTCACACTGTCATTCTGTTCTTAACATGTTTCTCTGCCCCATCTTGTGAGAAACATGAGAACATAGTACCACAGATTTTCAACCAGAAACTGCAAAAAGGCCTAAAAGGATCACAAGCACTCCCTGTTTTTATGGCTAGAATAGAAGAGAGCTCCAGAATTATTCATATTGTAATATGGGCTCACAGTATAGGAAAGGTTGAAAATCATTGTACTAGGAAATTCTGTCTCTTAGGGTACATCTACACAGCAACATTATTTTTTAAAAACTAGTGTCTATACAGCAGGTAGTTATTTCAAAATAATGTCGAAATACTATCAAGCTGGAGGACTTCTTACTCTGACTCCTGCAACCCTCATTGTATGAGGAGTAAGGGGAGTCAGAAGAAGAGTGCTCTATTTCTAGATAAGTGCTGTGTAGACACTCCCAATTTTGAAAAAAGCTATTTCAAAATAAGCTACGCAATTGACGTAGCTCAATTTGCATAGCTTATTTTGAGTTAAGCTCTGCCGTGTAGATGCAACCTTAGAAACACAGAGAAGGCAGCTACTCACTTTTCATAGTCAGTTACAGGGAAAAAATGTTCTGAGCATAACTATAGTGTCCATTGTCATCTAATAACAGCTAGCCAAACACTCAAGAAGTAGCAGCAACATTTTTTTAAGTACATCAGGACCAAGAAGCCTGCTAAACAAGTAGGGGGACCATTGGATAATCAGAATGCTAAAGGAGCTCTCAAGAACAATAAGGTCATTTCAGAGAATTTACATTAATTTTTTGCTTTGGTCTTCATGGTTGAGGACATGCAGGAAATTCCCAAACCTGAGCCATTCTTTTTAGGTGATAAATCTTGGAACTGTCCCAGACTGAAGTGTCATTAGAGAAGGCTTTGGAACAAATTGTTAACATAAACAGTAACAAGTCACCAGGACCACATGGCATTCACCTAAGAGTTCTGAAAGAACTCAAATGTGAAATTGCAGAACTACTAACCACTCCCTATGAAAGTACTTATACACTAATCAAATCACCTCTCACTCTTCTTTTTGGATGAACAAATGAAGCTTTTTAAATTGCTCACTGTAAGGCATTTGCTCCAGCATTTGTATAACATGCTTTTGGTCACTGATTACCCACTCAATTATCATGGCTAGTTTGGTGGTTTTGCAAAAAGTATATTAGAGGAAGAAGCGAGTTTGGTTTGTAAATAAACTTACATTCATGTGAACCACTAATTCAATGCCAAGCAAAGTGAAGTTTCTTCATTGGGTCACTGTTGTAAATTAACTCCCACACTATATCTTACTGGAATCTGCAGATCTCCCTATGAAGAAGCATTTTAATCTGCAAAATGATACAGATGTTAATCAAGGCTACAGTTAAATTTGCAGGAAAATGTATATATTCAAAACAAACCCTGTAGTATTAATTCTGCACCTGTGCAATAGGAACAAAGTATAGGGAGGAAGGTATGAAAGATCATAAGAATCCTTCTTGAGCCATGTTGTGTTGGGGCAGCTGCAATCACAGCAAAGATGGTTGGTGTGTCATGGCCTCATCCTATCTTCAGTGCAACTAAGATGGCATAAGAAGGGGAAATGACTCTTCATCTTTCCAAAGTTCACTGGAACTGCCATTTCAATGTACAATCCTCCTTTGGGGACTCCTGATAGTCTATGATTGCACCTTACCCAGATCAATGCATAGGACTGGGGCAATAACTCTTTAAATATTCAGTGACCCTTCTAGTGGCCTTCCCCGTACCCTTTGTTTTGGAAGACACTGGAATCGTTTGAGTCTAGGGCTGTATGTAAACAGGCCTGCAGTGGTGTATATATTGCATATTGTGTGCAAGAGCAAAGGACAGAACATCCTACTTCTAAAGCCACAATCCAATCATGATTTGGTGATAGAAAACAAAATTAATACAGGGCTGTTTTCAAGGAAAGTTAAATGTACCATCTAGTCAACACTTGGGCAACAAGAAAGTTATTTCAGTGTGTCCTTAATGAGTCCATCATGTGTAGGTGCTGAAGGATGTGTGGCACTTCTATCTCATAACTATCAATTTCACACAATCTCATCATTTCTGTACTGCCATTTTCAGTGAAAATAGAGTTTCTATAAAGTGTTTTTTTATCACAGACAGCCTTCTTGACATTTTTCCATCAGCTGAATAATTTAATTGTGTATAGTTGTTCCAGTTAGTGATTGTGGGGATGTATACTGAAAATACAAAGGGATTATGCATGTCCTCATTGCAGGATCAAAGTCATCAACCCAAGTTAACTGAACCAAAAACATCCTTCCTGAACGTGTGAAAGGGTATATTTTATGACACCTTCTTCTCAGATTTGTGCATTCTCCTGAAATAAGAACTACAGGGTGCAGTAGATCTATCTCAAAAGACTTTCTTGGAAGCCCATTTCCCAGAAGTCCCTCACTATGGAGCTTTATAAGCAAGAAATCAAGTAAATATTTTGTCCCTCTGCCAGTCACCAGATGAAACTGCATTTTAAAAGTTGTGAAGCTGTTCTTGCTTTACAAATAATTATCTGTAAAAACAATTTTTTAAAATGAAAAAACCCTATAATTTTTGGCCATGGTAAAATTTTGCATTAAACAGCCACTTCTACTCCAGATTTTCCATAAATTGTACTATGTGTCGGTTTTCATTAGCAAAGCTGAATTTTGTGGTAAAGAAAATGGAAATGACCTTATTTTTGAGTAGGAAACATTACATTTCCTTAACATAGCAGAAGATATGACAAATCTGACATAAATAAGACAAATCAGCTCTTACAAATGCATCACAAATATAATTCTTCACTATTTTCACTAACAGTGACAATTTCCATCCTGTGAGTGAGAGCCTGAGCTGGAGTAAATCAGTGTAACTTTATTGAAGATAATGGAGGTCTCGCAGTTTACGCCAGCTGAGGATTTATCCCAATGTTCTTTATGAAAATAAGCATGTATATCCAAAAATATTTTAGAATCTTACCTGGGTTACAAAAATGCAACATCCAGAAAAGTCATGGTATCTGTGTAGTTATATTGCAGTCACTGAAAACAATCAGATCTTGATGTAAATCAGCATAGCTCTAACAATGTTAATGGAACTATGATGGTTTACATCAGCTGGCCTCTTATCTTTAGCAATTTGCAAGTTGTGTTAAATCTTTTACCTCTGTCTACCATCGGAATCATCTCCAATTCCTGCTATAATTCTTTGTTATCCATAGAAATGGTGTGAGGTTTAGGATAAAATATATATAATCTGGTCCTAAACACTGCTGCTGTGCTAGATGGTGCCGGGATAGAAGAGGGGCTGCTCTGTAATAATTTATATTCTGTATGTTTGTCTAATTTACTGTATAAAAACAAGGGATTAATTGAAGAAGAGGATGACTAGGCATGGGCAGGAAGAGGACAGTGGCTTCAGATAGCCATTCACCTGTGATCACTTAAAGGACTCTGCAAGAGCCATTTGCTTTGATGCTCTACCTTCAACTCCCTACCAGTGGTCCCCAACCTTTTGGGGCTGCTGGGTGCTCGGGGGCAGGGCCGCACACCCGGGGGCGGGGCCGCTCATGCACCGCGTGCCTGGGGTGCAAGAATGGCTTGGGCCGGACCTGATCACTCGGTGGGCGCACATAAATGCCCCGGTGGGTGCCATGGCGCCCACGGGCACCGTGTTGGGGACCACTGAGGGCCTACTCAGATCACCATAACTATTTATTAAGGGGTGTGTGTTTCCATGCCCAGAAAGCTGATAAAAGTACTTCTGGCTACATAAAAACTGCCTCCCTAGGGAAAGGAGAAATGGATACTGAAAAACTCACTCTCTCTCTCATATACACACCCTCTTTCTCACTGGAGGATATGAAGGTCTGAGCCTTTCAAGGCTCCCATCATAGAGGATGGTAACCTAGAAGATAATATATATGCCTGTTTGCTGGTTTTTTAAAAGCTTATAATGTTACACATTGTTCCCACTGTTAACATTAAACAATAATTTGGCTTATTAAGGAGTCTACTCAGTATATTCATCCTACTCACAGACTGCTAAAGGAACAAACTGCAGGTGCCAAACCAGATGGAACTGCAGAGCAAGCAAGATCAATACACACTGGGTACAGTACCCCAGGTCCTGGTCTAATGGGACAGTATCACTCTTGGGGTGCATCTACACTGCATCAGTAGCTCTAAATACTAGATTTTTAGGAGGTTGTGGGTTGTTGGGGGTTTTCTAGTACAACTAGAGAGCCAAAAAAATCAAGTTTTTGCTTAGCTATATTTATCACTTCTGTCCCCTTAATATGTTGCCTCAGAATTCCAAATGGCACCCTAAAGTTTGGTTTTCCACAAACAATCAGCAAAAACCCAAGATCAGGGTAACAGATTCATGGTGCTTAGCCTCTCACACCATAACTATTACAAAGTAAAATGAAAAGAATATCATCACACAAATAAGTGATTAGAAGATGAGCAGATTTCTTGGCAAGGCAAATTTGAGACATTAAGGGTACGACTAGATTACATGCCTCTGCTGACAGAGGCATGTAAAATAGGCTACCCTACATAGTCAATGAAGCGGGGATTTAAATATCCCTGGCTTCATTAAAATAAAAATGGCCACCGCGCTGTGCCGGCTCAGCTGATCGTCGGCACAGCACGCGAGTGAAGACGCGGATTGGTCAACAGGGAACACCTTTGTTGACCGCTCCCTTATGCCTCGTGAAACGAGGTTTACAGGAGCGGTCAACAAAGGCGTTCCCTGTCGACCGATCCGCGTCTTCACTTGCACACTGTGCCAACGATCAGCAAAGCTGGCACAGCACGGCAGCCATTTTTATTTTAATGAAGCCGGGGATATTTAAATCCCTGCTTCATTGACTATGTCGGGTAGCCTATTTTACGTGCCTCTGTTGGCAGAGGCATGTAATCTAGACATACCCTAATACTCCAGGGTCTAGATTCACAATAGGACGTGCGAGTCTAACTGCCACTTTAGGAACCTAAAACCCACAATCATCCCCACTGGGATTTATAAAACCCAAGCTAAGATATAGATGTGGGTGCCTAAGGCTGCTCAACACCTAACTTTTTACAGTAAAGTTCTGCTGTCGTGCTTCAGTATAGACACACTACAGTGATGGGAGGGGTTCTCACCTCACTTTATAATTAATCCACCTCCCTGGGAGGTGGTAGTTAGGTCAATGGAAGAATGTTTCTGTCAGTCTAACACTGTTTATACCAGGGGTTAGGTTGGCATTGCTACATCTCTCAGGGATGTGGACTTTTCATATCCATGAAAGACATATGTCAATGTGAGTATTCCGCTTAAATCAGTACCCAGTTGTCTCTGTGTTGTAACTCATCTATGTGGGATAGAATAAAACAAAAATACAACCTGAAGCCTGCAGATATGTTTGTGACGGGGATGGAGGTACGGGTCTGGGCATTGTCTGCAATTTGGCCAATCGGAGCAGCGGGGAAAGCCTCCAGGCAATGTATCCATGCTCTGCTGTTTCCCCTGGGGGCTTTCTCTCCTCACCAGCAGGAGGATGGCACTGGTGCTCAAGCCTCTGGGACGGGAACGGGGGGGCAGGAGACTTGAGGTTTGGAGTCTTTCCCTGCTGTTCACATTGGCCAAATGGAAGTCAATAGGAGCATCAGGAGGTGGTACTTTCCCATCCCTCTCATGACCAGATCACATACCCCCATTCCACTCACACACATGGTACAGGAATACTCCCCTATTTCAGGGAGTATTCCTGAACCATTAACAGAAAGTGATTTCTCTGTATAAATATAAATAATAACAACAACAAATAGACATGGTACTACAAGGAGAAAATAAAACCATAACATACCCTGTTCTATCAGAAAGTTAAGAAAACAATAAAATATTACATTTATTCACAAACAACTCAATTAACAACTTATAATACCAACAGCAACACTTATGCCTGTTTTTTCCCTGATAAACACCAAGGGTATGTTTACACTTGCACCCTCTTTCGAGAGAGGGATGCAAATGAAGATAGTCGAAATTGCAAATTAAACCAGGATTTAAATATTCTGCGCTTCATTTGCAGATTTGCATTATGGCATTATTTCAAAATAGCGCTATTTCAAAATAACATATTCTGTTAAGACACAGTTATTTTGAGAGAAAACCCTTCTCTTGAAATAACCTTTATTCCTCAAACAAGGAGGTTTACCAGTTATTTTGAGAGAATGGTTTTCTCTCGAAATAACTGCATCTTAACAGCATCTGTTATTTCGAAATAGCGCCATAACGCAAATATGCAAATGAAGCACGGGATATTTAAATTCTTCCATTTAAATTCTTCCATTCTTCCATTTGCAATTTTGAATGTCTTTGTTTGCATCCCTCTCTCAAAATAGGGTGCAAGTGTAGACATACCCCAAGAAAATAAGTCTATTTATTCTTTTTATGAGCACAGTAGATAATGGGCAATAGTAAAACACCCACTGTAGAAGCAGTCAGAATTCCAACTCTGCTTCAAGAAGAGTGGGCACTATATATAGTCCATATTTACTCCATTCTGGACAGAACAACCTGATCTCTAAGTTGGTTGATGGAGTTTCCCTGCAAGCCCTTCTCTATCTTATTTCCTAAGTCCCTAGGTTTCAAAAAGTGACTTCAAAATCTTATATCAAGGTTGCAGCTAAAGAGATCCAACTTATGAAGGGCTGTTTCACTGGAGCTTAGAGTTACAAAACAGAGAATGTATTACAATATACTAGGACCTACCAGTCTGTTACACACAGTTTTTACCTACAGGAGCCTAGTGGTGCCATACCAAATACAGTTTTTTTAAATGGGTCATATGTTTGGGAACTGAGCTAATTATATTACCTGAAAATGCCATCAGAGACAGAACTCAAGTTTGTTAACCTCAATCTATACAACCTCCCTTGGATAAAAGACAAAAGAGTTATAAAAAAAGGTAAAAGCAGAGGTCTCAAGGAAAAATTATGTTTTTATTTGTGCTGTGAAGCCAGCCAGCTTTCTTGATACAATTTCCACGATTGCTCAGGCACAGGGAGAACGTATAATGGCTCCCTACAGAGCCACTCAAAACTAGATCCTGCCACTCTTATTCATATGGAATATTATTTCATTTTGTGATGAATCCCATTAAAATTAGTAAAAGTCTGCAAGCAATAAGGACTAGATCCACAAAAGAGTCTTTGCAAAACCTGACTTTTGGGCACCCTGATGCCCAGTGGAATTCACAGCCCCAAGTTATCTGCCCAGACTGCAGTACAACACATGGAGAAAGCTAGGCATCTACAATTCAGATTTACAGAAGCCAACGGGCTGATCAGCAACTGCCTAAATGAGCTGGTAGGAAATGCTGAAAACAGGAGTGAAGTTTAGGCTCCTAATTCTGGGTCCAAGGGAGATGTCCATTTCCTTTTGGTATTCTTAAATTTAAACACTTGCCTGGAGCCCGGTGCTACACTAGGTCAGACTTTCCTTGAAAAATACTTGGGTGACCCGAGTGAGAGAGAGAGACCACACTTCATTGAAGGTAATACCCTAATAGCTCATATTAACCCAGCAAATGGGGCTATGTCTAGACTACAATGTTTTATCGGAAAAAGGTATGCAAATTGCACTCCACAATTTGCGTACCTTTTTCCGATAGTTTTGTCAGACGAGGCTTTGCCAAAATTTGGCCCATCGACACTGGGCCAAATTTTGGAAAAACCTCCTCTTTCAGAAGAGCCCTTCTTCCTCATGGAAGGAGGAAGACAGGGATTCCGAAAGAGCACATCTCCTCTTCCGCAAAAAAAAGTGGAAGAGCAGACACTTTCCCTGGACACGGCAGAGTTTTTCCAGAGGTATCCCAGAAAACACCGTAATCTAGACGTAGCCTGGGAGAGCTATTTTAACATTCCTGATCACTCTGCAGTAGGAACTTAAGTTTGAATCTCCCATATCCCACGAGTGCCTTAACCATTAGACTAGATAGTCAAACTCTTTCATTCTCTCTCTTGGTCTCTGAACCAATGAATAATTAAGAATTTATACAAAATTAAGTTTCAAGAGGAGTAGTTTAGATAGTCCCACCCCAGATACTCTATGTCCTGGTATGTAGAGCAGTCCTTTGAACAAAATCTTGACCAAAATAATGGGGAAAATATTATAAATTATTTCCATTTTCTGAATCATCTGTTCTTCACAACAGAACTGGTTCCAGCCCTGAAAATCCAGATTCCAACAATTGGGGATTTTTTAAACTGTGGACTTTTCATAAAATGCACAATAAAATGGGCCATAATGCATACTTCAAGATCTACCAAGGGTATTAATTAGAAAGAAGATGGGAAGAATGCTGGGATAGGGTTGATACTGGAAACAAGAGCTGCAAAAACACCTTTTTAAATAGTTCAAGTATTTATAACATCTACTTCATTGCTGTGTGGAATATAGGCATAATTTTCCACAGCAGCAAAAGGATTTCTAGATCCACAAACAATTATTTTTCCTGCTCATCTATACAGAAAATCTGGCAACCATTTTACCATTTACATTAAAAAGTCAAACAGAAAGAATAGAAAATCTCCATGATGCAAACACTGACACTCACGCAACCCTTTTTTTATGTTTAGAGCCAGTCACTAGCTAACAAGATTTTGAAAAGAAATCCTTCAGCATCTTGAAGCAATTCATCCTGAACCAGCATTTGGCTACCCTATACAAAGTAGCTTAGTCATTGCTTTTTAATATGTCATCTCTCAGTAGAGCCTGGAGAAATCAGTATTCACTGCAATACTGTTATGAAATGCTATAGGAAATAGTTACATAATTAAATTGTGATATATACAAATAAAAAAGAAAGCTTCCTTTGTGTGACTGTTTTAGATACATTTTCATTCCCAAATAAAATGATATAAAATATTTATTAGGAAATTATGTAGTGTCTTCAAATACTTGAAAGGCTGCCATTGAAAAAGATGGAAAATATGTTCTCTTTCCACAGAGGGCAAGAAAAGGGTTGATGGGTTCAAACTATAGCACAGGAGACTTAGATTAAATCTCAGAAATAAACTTCCTAACTATAAGAACAATAGGACAGTGGAACACTTCTGCCTGGGGAATTCATGGAAGCTCCTTCACTGGAGGTTTTCAAAAAGAGGCTGATTTAGACACAACAAATCTTGAATCTTAGCAGGGGGTTAGGCTACATGACCCTTGTGGTAATAGCTAACCCTGTGGTTCTATGATTGCATTCAATTATTGTATATGAATAAGTATTTATCATGAAACAATGACAAAAGTGATAAGGACAAAGGAAAAGTGGTCATCTATCAGTAGTATTGCCCAGCCCTATAGGTTTTTTCATTGCTTACATATAAATATAAAATATGTAATCATCAGAATAAATATGTACATTATAAGTATTATACATATGCTAAGATCAGATTTTATGTTCTGGACTACAGGACTAAATAAGAATTTCTTACCTGTTAGTTTATTTGTATGCTTCATTTGTACCAGGGCAGACAAAGTTGGAACCCAGAAGAGTTCAAAATTCACACCTATCAGCTAAGTCTCTCTGCAATTTAAAGACTGCCGGTGAGGTGCCTTTACTTCTGCAGTGGTTAACAATGTTATAACATAACTGCTCTGATAATAGAGAACTTTTTACCTTTTTACTGTCCTAAAGGACAGTGTTAAGGACTGGGGTTTGGGATTTTATTTAGGGAGTTGGGACTGCCACAATGGGCAAAGTACATTAATAATTAGAGCACCCGGATCTAAGCCTTGAAATGGGAGAAGGCACAGCTGAAATTAAATATAGGGGACCTGTAATCATGAGATTGGCCACCAGGCTGTATCAATATTTAAATGTAAGTAATCTGGCTTCATTTATCAAGGAAAGATTTCTAAGAGTTAATTGCAAATGACTCAATAAGAAGTTATTTGAAAATGGATTAAAAACAATGAGGAAAAAAAGAGCAGAGATGGCAAGGAGTTTAAATGAACCTCTCGTAGGTCCAAATGCCCAGAGTTGCTAGAGAAGACAAAAGCTCTTCATAATATAATTAATTTAAAGGGAAATTTAAAAAGTAGACAAAGTTTGTGCTTCTTGGCAAATCACAAAGGCAGAGGACCCCAGACTGTAAGTCAGTTCTCTTGTACCAGCCCCTGTCTGGTCAGTGAGTGATATGGTGTAATTTGCTGGCTGATTGTGCCGCATCTTTTGTCTGATCTGCTCATCACATTTTGGAGTCCAGAAGAGGATAATTTTTGAAAAGACAGGAGATTAAAATACAGGAAGGAGAGATTCATTGCAAGTCCAGTTTTTACTTCGCAGAACATAGGAACCAAGAGGAGCAGCAGTGGTTGAAAGTGCCAATATAAAGTGCCAAATATAGGAGTTTGCGCTGATCTGTGATAGTCTCATTCTAAGTTTGGGTGCAGGTTGTTCCATTAACTTAAAATGACTCTCTTCAACATGTACATGTTTTGTAGACCTCACCAAGGGCCAGGTTAAATCTGAAGACTGTGGCTTTGTCTACACTTGAGGCACATTGCAGAGTACATATACCATAGGTAAAAGAAATGTATACTGCTTGAACATAGAGGACTCTCTATTCTAATTACCCAAGCCAAGTCTCTCCATCCACACTTCCAATTATACTCATGCTGGGTGGTGTTGAGTATGTACTCTACATACTCCCTTAAAGGCAGACATAGGCTATGTGTGTAACTTATTCAACTGACTTCAATGAACCTATGTTAATTTATATCAGCAATCAATCTGGCTTACGTATGTCACATTGCACAAGAGTTTAGTCTCTATAATATATCCATTGTAACAAATGTCTTAGTGCAAAGTCCAGCCATATTTTAAGTCATAGATGTATTTGACGTAGATTCATGTGGAACTCTGAGCAGCTTTTGTTTTACATTGTACATCTCTACTTCACTCCCTGGCTATATTTCTTTCAGTCAATGATTATAAGCTATAATGATATAATAAGTTAACAGTCAGACACTGTGGACATTTGGTTTGTCTCAAAGCAAGATTCTCAGATCTAATCTATCTCAGGAACATTTCCACTACACATCCCCTAGTACAGGAAAATACAAACCTTGTTAGAAAAAAAAGCAGAAATCTCTGGTTTTCTATATCAGCAATTATGAAGACGTATGGCTAAATCTCTTTTCACAGGGACTGATAAATAATCTTTTCTCTGAGAATTATGGCTGTACTCTGGAACACATACTTTCAAGGACATTTTGATACACAATGAACTTAAATTGGCCTACACTTGGAATCTGTCCTATTGCCAGCTTGGGTAAATCCACAATTGAAAGTACACAACTACTTACTCCCAACACACTTGGAATTTCACAAACAATAATAAATGTGACTGAAGAGGTCTTTGAACTTCCATGGGATAAGTATATAAAGAGGATCAAGAAGGGGAGGAACACTGTTTTGTTCATAATGCCCAAAAGTATGCAAACAAATATGCAAACACCTTTCAATATACATTATAAAAATTAATCTGTATTATCTAATTATACTATGTAGACATGACAATGCCAAAGGTTGACGATGCTGTACTGAACAAAATTGCATTTGCATATGGTATAACCTCTTTCTGTGATATCCTTAGATGAACAGTCAGTCCTGGAAAACAATTTGGACAAAGACTCATAAGTGATGGTCCAAGAGATACAAAGATTCTATTTGATTTGAGTAAATATAAGGGAAAGTTGTTTTGTGAAGTACTCTGAAATTTAAGAACCCTGTATTTTTAACTAATAAAATGGCCACCTTTTAGCCCTTATGTAAATCATTTTTGTGTGGTGCCTAACTCTCCCCACTTTGCCATCATGTGCTCATCTGGAATTGAACAGGAACCGTGTTGTTTGTTTTGGTTTATATCTCTTTTTATGGTCTTCTGTTATTTTTGTTCTTTTATCTTTTTCCCTCCAAATTTCCCTCGTCCGCATTTTTCTACATCTTTTCCTAGATTATTTATTATAAATCAGATAGCATGAAGACATGGTTTTAGATACAGGAGCCATTTTGTCATTACCCAGCTTATCGTAGCTACACAAATTTAAATGATAAAAAAACAATTATTTTTAACATTGTTCCTTGCAAAATATTAATAATATAAATGTTATTATATGTGATTATTTCTGGAATATTTAAAAGTTTCAAATTTAAAGCAAGACAGATTTTGTGGTTTCAAATGTTTACTACATGGAATGTCTTTTCACAAAAATTATGAATAAGGTGAAATTTGATTGCACATGAGTTCACAAAACAGAAATTCTTAATTGCTCACAGTTTCTCAGTAATAGTGTTGCCTTTTAATTTTAAGGTCTGAATAGTAGTTTTGATACATAATTTCAGTTTTCCCTTTTCCCAGAACATGCTATTTTTTGACAGGTCAGGAAATAAGTATAAAAATTAAACTGTGTGAAATATGAAACTCTCATTGGTTTTTCAATGATGGTGTCAGAAATCTAATTCAGAGGAATTAATTCATGTGAGTTCACACTGTGATGGATATCATTCATCCATGGAATATTCAAAGGGATATATTCTGGTTCCAAGGAAAAGTTAAAGTTTCTCTTGCAGTAGGGGCGTGTCTACACTAGGACATTATTTCAAAATAACTAAATTTGAGTTAATTCCTGATTTTACAAAATTGAAATAGTGTGTCCCCACTACAAGGAAGCCTGAAAATTAAGGATGTTAAGGACTAGTCGAATATCTGATAAGCAAATGCTTATCGGATAGTCAAGTTGACTAGTCGATCCCCCCCATTGCTGCCTCTATCAGATAGAGGCAGCAAAGGTGGGGGGGAGTAGTACTTCAAAGTAGCAGCACTGCACAGAGCCTGTACCCTAGGCTCTGTGTGGCATTGCCGCTTTGAAATGCCGCCTCAGCATTTGAAAAAGGCAGCGTCACACGGAGCTGACCCTGGGCTCCATGCGGATGCTGCCCCTTTGAAATGCTGCCACAGTGTTTCAAAGTGGGAGCGCTGCATGGAGCCTGGGATCAGCTGGGGACTCCCTGACCGACCCCAGGCTCCCTGCAGCATTTCTGCAGAACTCCCCAGCTGATCCCAGGCTCTGAGTAGTATTTTAAAGTGGCAGACCTCATGGAGCCAGGGGTCAGTCCCCCACTGACCCCAAGGTCCATACGGGCACTTCCACTTTGAAATGCACAAGAGCCTCCACTGGGGACTCTTGTACATTTCACAGCTGGCACACCACGTACAACCTGGGGCCAGAGGGAGGTCCTGGTGACTCCGGGCTCCACGCGGGTGCTTCTGCTTTGAAATGCACAAGAGCTTGGGGGCACTTCCACATTCCTCCTTTGAAATGTGCAAGAGCCCCTACTGGGAAGCGGAAGCACCTGCATAAAGCCCGGAGTCAGCGAGACTTCCCGCTGGCCCCAGGCTTCACACAAGTTCCAATTTTGAAATGCACAAGAGCACAGTGGGGGCTCTTGTTCATTTCAAAGGAGGAATGAGGAAGTACCTATCGACTAGTCAAGTAGTCAATGGAAATTCCATCAACTACTCGACTACTAAATTATTCATTATTAAACAACCTTACTCAAAATTAGTCCACAGCAGGCTCTATTAATGTGGATGCGCTATTTTGACTTAGCGCCCCAGGAAGAACTGGGGAGTAATCAGTTCAAATTACTCTGGGGAGTAGTTATTTTGAAATAGCATCACCAAAGTGTCTACACGAATGCTATTTTGAAATAACTATTTCAAAATTAGCATTATTTCTTGAGGAAAGCAGGAGTACAGATTTTGAAATAAGCGACCTATTATTTCAAAGTAATGGGCTTGGTAGCGTGGACACTCCACTTATAAATTTGACTTAAGGGGGAGGGGGTCATTTTGAAATAATACCCTAGTGTAGATCAGGGCTAGGTAATTTATAGAAATCCCTAGAGGAAATTTCATATCCTAGTTTGAACTAGCTTAAAAGAATGGCAAAGGTCTAAAAATAGTAAAAAAATGCTCAAAATGGCAAAGAACTCCTACACTCTCACCTGGTCCAAGAATTGACTCAATATTGTGACTAAGAGGGATGGCCATTCATATAGGGACCACTTCAACGTTGGTGTAGAACGTTGTTTCTCAACTGTTGGCTTACAATTCCCACGGGGTGTTCATTAAAAGACAATTGAGGGGAAGAAAGGCAGGAGTCACTGAAATGTGATTACAAGCTAAAACAAAGAAAAACCTCACTTCCCACTGGGGGGGAAGGGAGGACAATTGTACTTAGGTAGAATGTGGGTGAAATAAGAAGGAAAGGTCCACCAAACTTGATGTACTCAGGCTCTACATTTCAGCCAGTAGGCCTGCTTCCTACACACCTGACCTCTTAAAGGTCAAGTATTCCCTGTCAAACATACACAAATAATTTAACTAGGCTTATTGTTATCAGTACATTTACTCTGCATTTGAATAAGGAGTCTACCTGAAAAGCTAAAGAAATACTAGCTTAGATCGCCTAAAAGAGATTACTTAAGGCTTCAGAAATTTGATAATATATCCAATGATCAGACACTGGTTGTTCTTGTCTCACTCCCTGCAAGGCGACTACAGGCAGATTTTTCAATATTAGCATTTGCAAACTGTACTCTTCCAACAGAATTCAGACTGTGAATTTGGCGCCGTTCTGACTGATATTTGGTCAATGTGACATTACACATTAGCAGCTAGACAGGATTTATTTCAGAAACACAAGATGAAAACAGACCTATATTTATAGGGGTTTGTTCTTGGTAGGTACACAGATACTCCTACCATAAATACTTATAGTTGCACTAAACTGAACACTTATGTTTAAAAACAACCACCTGCTAATGCAGACTGCAGACGGATTGTATTCATTCAGTGGGTTACAATTTAAACCAATTATCAGAGGGGTAGCCGTGTTAGTCTGGATCTGCAAAAGTGACAAGGAGTCCTGTGGCACCTTATAGACTAACCGATGTATTGGAGCATAAGCTTTCGTGGGCAAAGACCCACTTCGTCAGATGCATGTAGTGGAAATTTCCACTACATACATCTGACGAAGTGGGTCTTTGCCCACGAAAGCTTACGCTCCAATACATCTGTTAGTCTATAAGGTGCCACAGGACTCCTTGTCAATTTAAACCAATGAGGTTTTAATATCCTGGAGAAATAAATGTTTGCTGAATTTTGACTTCTGCTTCTTGTGTGAAAGATACATTCACTCCCAAGCCTCTGTTTTCTAATCAAACACTTCAGAATACTGTTAAAATCTAATTGGCAACCCGTACTGCCCTGGTGCTTTGAATCAGCTATGTTGAAATTAAGATCATTTTGTGTTGTGGATTTTTTCACTTTACCTCAATATGTCAGCAACATTTGTTCATCCATGTATTAATTTGCCTTGAAATACTTACTCTGTTGTCCCCTCAGTCAGCCATTTGTCATTGTATAATACATATATTAAAGCAAAAGTATAAAGATGGTTATACTAATGTCAATTAACCAGATATGTTAGATTGCAGTTTCTTTTTCTGTGTATGCTCATATTTCAGAATTGTTGTTGGTGCTGGTTTTCTTTATGAAGTAATTTCAGAGTAGCACAAACAATGGAAAAATCATATCATATAAGCCAATAATACATGAATATCCAGAGTATATGGATATTATTATTATTATTATTAATGTTTATTACAGTAGTGCAGGGATGGCCAACCAGTTAAACATGAAGAGCCAAAAGAGCTGTGGATAGTAGTGCAAAGAGCCACACATCCCTCCCCCAGAGCCAGGCACCCCAGGCCCCTCCCATTTTAACCCAATGCCTGGGTCTCACCGGAGCTGCCACTGCCACAGTCATGCACTTCTCCCTCCAGGAACTGGGGCGTGTGCATAAAGCGGGTATGTGGCTCCAAACGAGCCGTAACCCTGAGAGACGCATTTCTGTGAGCAAAGAGCCGAATGCGGCACAAGAACCACAGGTTGGCCACCCCTGCAGTAGTGCCTAAGGGCCAACCACAAATGGTACTAAATTGTGCTAGGCACTTCACAAAGGATATGTCTACACTACCACCCTAGTTCAAACTAGGGTGGTTAATGTAGGCATTTGAAGTTGCAAATGAAGCCCGGGATTTAAATATCCCGGGCTTCATTTGCATCTTGCCGGGCGGGCGCCATTTTTAAATCCCCTTAGGTCGAACTCCGTGCCCGCGGCTACACGCGGCATGGAGTAGGTAGTTCGAATTAGGATCTCTAATTCGAACTACCGGTACACCTCGTTCCATGAGGTGTAACGGTAGTTTTAATTAGAGATCCTAATTCGAACTACCTACTCCATGCCGTGTGTAGCCGCGGGCACGGAGTTCGACCTAAGGGGATTTAAAAATGGCGCCCGCCCGGCAAGATGCAAATGAAGCCCGGGATATTTAAATCCCGGGCTTCATTTGCAACTTCGAATGCCTACATTAACCACCCTAGTTCGAACTAGGGTGGTAGTGTAGACATACCCAAACAGAGCAGACTGCTCTAAAGAGTTTACAATTTAAATAGACAAGGTAGGGAAAAGAGGCAGAACACACAATCGGCTTGTGATGGCAGTAAACAGCATGTTAGTACCACAGGGGTTTTGGGTTTTGTTTTTTGGTAGTAGGTTGGGTTTAGTTAGGATGGAATAAACCAAATTAGAACAAAAATGAAGGGAAAGAGAGATTAAATGTAAGAATGTGAAGAGCACGGGGCTGAGGAGAAGCTGATACAAAGGTGAAGACACTTTCAAAAAGAGTGAGAAGAGCAAACAGCTAATCAGCACAGAACAGAGAAAATCCAGTCAAAACTGTAGAATATTCTCTGATCATGCATCTACACAGCCAGTGCAGCAAACCTGCAAGTCTAGGTTGATGGACTCATGTTTGCTTTACCAAGCTAAATATAGTTGTGCAGACAGCATTTTTAAGTTGTGTCTCAGGCTAGAGGTTGGGCTCTGAAGTTCTCTCCCTGGGTATGACTAGACTACAGAGTTTTTTTGAAAAAACTGCCCTTTTTTCGAAAAAACTTCACCTGCATCCAGACTACAGTTGCGTTCTTTCAAAAGTAAATCAACAGAACAAGGCACTTCTTTTGAAATGTGAAAACCTCTTTTTACAAGGAAGAACACCTTTTTCGAAAGAGCTCTTCCAAAAAAAGGCATGTGCAGACACGGGGGAGGCAGTTTTTTTGGAAAAAAAAAAAGGCCTGCCAGAAGTGGTTCCGGGTACCCTTTTTGAAAGAGAGCATCCTAGCAGTCTGGATGCTCTCGCTTTTGTAGTCTGGACGCTTTTTCGAAAGAAGCTTTTTTGAAAAATCTAGTCTAGACATATCCCCTATGGCCACAATGTCTATCAGCTATTTTTAGCACAAGAGGATCCCAAGCCTATCCAACCAAGCTTGGAGATTTGCTACTCTTAGGGTTGCCAAGCCAGTCATCCTGGTTTTGCCAAGGATCCCCAGAATGATGCACTATCTTCTGGGAGCTCTGCAACCAAACCAAGACATTTTGAGCACTACCAATCCCGTAGTGCAGCAGTGTTAAGGCAGGTTCCCATACCTGCCTTGGCACCACTCAACTCCCAGAAGTGGCTGGCACCTTTCCTGCAGTCCCTGGAGTAACAGGGGGTCTCTGCGCACTGCCCCACCCTGAGTGCTGACTCTATAGTCAAGGGGAGCTGCAAGGACTGTGCCTGCAGGCAGCAGCACACAGAGACCCTCTGGCCCTCTTCCTAGAAGCCGCTGCGAGAGGGAAGTGCCTGTTGCTTTCGGGAGCCACCTGAGGTAAGTGCTGCCTCCTCACTCCTCCTGAACCCCAATCCCGTGTCCCAGCCCAGAGCCAACACCCCCACACTGAAATGCTCTGCCAGAGCCTGCATCATCACCCTCTCCTGCACCCAGACTCCCTCCCAGATCATGCCCCGCCCACCATCCAAAACTCCCTCCGAAAGCCCACACTCCCTCCCACATTCCCAACCCCCTGTCCCAGCCTGGTGAAAGTCAGTGAGGGTAGGGGAGAGTGAGCAATGAAGGGAAGGTGGATGGATTGAACAGAGGTGGAACCATGGAGAAGGGAGCGCAGGGTGTAGCTTCACGGAATGGGGGAGGAGAAAAGATGTTTGGTTCTATGTGAATAGACTGTTGGCAACTACTCCAGGCTGTGCAGACACACTTTAAATGTCCAGAAGACCTGGCTGTAGCTATTTTTGCTCCTACCTGCTGAAGTCTCTGACGAGCTCTTCATTGCATACACACAAACATCCCAGCACAATATGGCAGGGGAGAGGAGAGGCATCAGTTGGGTCCATTAAACTCTAATTGCTGATGAGAGAGACGGGGTGGATTAATTTAAGTTAATGTTTTCATTCATGTTTTGCATTTGTACTTCTTAGTTATTTTCCTCAAGATTAATTTTATTAATTGGTTACCATTACAACATGCTGTTTTGTAACTACATACTCTACATTAAATGCTTCTTTTTGCTAACCAGGATACACTCTGTCTATCCACATTTAAGAAGCTCCATAGCTTACCTTGCATTTGTTCAGATTCGTAGTTTTTATAGTGTATAGTATGTTAGAAAATGGTGAATGATCCAATTCTTTTTCTACAAGATGATGAACCTTTTATTTGTGATTTGTGTCAAGCTCTATTTGGATGGAAATTCAAATTTCAATTAAAATGAACAAAAACGGCATATAATTTTTTAAATTTAGCTACCTTACAACTGCTTAGCAGTCACTGCTTTATTGAAAAGTAGAATTATGTATACTTAATGAACTAAACTCATTGTGACTGGTCACCATTTCCTTCAGGATTTTAGAACTAGTAGACCTCATACCCCCTCATACCTAGTTTTTATGCATACTTTAGAAGAAGAAAACAAATGTTCCTGCTTTTGCAAATCCCAGCTGGTGGCTCATCTTTGAGTGAGCTACTCACTGAACCGAATTAGTTGAATAAACTAAAATGAAGAAAATATCCCCTCTGCACCTGCAGAAGAAGCTGATGTCAAAAGCTTGTTTAGCACTTCAGTAAACTCTGGTTCCAAATGCTTAGCCAGTGATTTACATCAGTTCACTGGTTTCAATTTCTTTAAAACTTGGCAGCAAAGAGGTACTGCTCAGTCTATATGTGTATATAATGAGATAATTTGAATATATTATTGGAAGCTTAGGTCTTAACATAAGTTGTCAATTACAAATTACATTTTAAATTGGTTTATTTTTAAAAACCTCTAATTTTAATTTAAATGTCTGATCTACATAAAACTTACTGAAATGAAAAATCTGTGGGTTTCTTGTTAAAAAAATATAGTTCTCTTACCTATTCTGATGAGCACAGTCAAAACCACACATGCAAAAGCTGAGAAAATATGTACACAGCTCCATTCATGCTTCTATTGCGCTCTTTCCCCTCACACTTCCCTTCCCCCCCTCCACTCATTGTACCCGAAATTCACTTTTTGATTCTCTGCACATCTGCATCACACTCTTTTGTCTGGTATTTCTTTAAGTATCTGTCAGGGTCCAAACAAGGGCAGGTGGGGACAAAGGTCAGAACAGGGACAAAACTGAGACTGAAGGTAGTAGTCTGGCCAGGGTCATCAATACCAAGAGTCAAGTGTCCAAATCAATCTGAGATTGAAGGCAGGAGTTCAGGCACAAGAATGATCACAACAACTATAGGAGTGCCACACTGTTGCCCAGACACATCTTGAAATGATTGAGGCATTTAAATAGGTTGGAGAAACCAACTAGGAGATATGGGGCTGCTTCCTGCCAATCCCCTTGAGATGGGACTTGACATGGTGTATCCATAGCAGGTCATGAAATACAAGCTAGTGATAACAGCTGCTAAATGACAGCCTGGAAATGCTAGTTACCTAGCAGATCTAAGTTCTAGACTCTTAGGGTCTCATGCTAATAATAAAGAGCCCAAACTACTTTCTGCCAGCAGCCTTTCCAACAATGAACAGTGAAAATTCAGATGCCCACCTCCGAGCTGTATCAAAATCCCCTAAGAGTACCTATAACTTGGCAGAGCCCAGAACACCCAGACATAAGACCTTCTGTGACCGTGCCCCAGCCAGGGGGGTGGGTCCTGAGTCCCATGTCCCTCGTCCACCCCTCTCTTATCTAGTCCTGGGGCGTCTGGTCCTCTGAAGTCCACTTGGTCGGCCCCTTTTTGACCGCGCACCTTGATTATGAGTCTGAACGTCGCGTTGCTTGGTCTCCCCCTAGAGACAGAGGAGGAAGGGGGGCCTGGGCCCGCCCTCACTCACGGGCCCCAGCCCAGGGCCCTAACGACTTGAACTGTATGGCAGTCCTAGTCCAGCTGACGGGGTCGTGCCCCCAAACACGTCAGCCCATGGGCTGATTCACCACCCTGCCCTGGGCTACTTCCTTCCTCCCTGTTCCTGCTTACCAGGTCCCTCCGGTTCTTCTGGGGCAGGTGGCTCGGGGTTTCTGCCTGACCCCTGGCGGCCTGTCCCTCTCTCCTCCCTCTCCCTGCCTGGCAGGTTTTAAAATCCCCGCCTTGGGACTGCGCCCCGGATGCTGACATATGCCCCGCCCCCGGCGCCGGTCAGCTGGGCATTCCGCCCCTCCCCCTTCTGACGGCCGCCACGACACTCCCCCTCTGTGCCACGGCCTGGGAGCAGCCAGCACCCGGCTTGACCCAGGCGCTGGCCAGCTGGGCATTCCGCCCTCCCCCCTTCTGGCGGCCGCTGCGGCACTCCCCGTCTGTGCCGCGGCCTGGGAGCAGCCGGCGCACGGCTGGTAGGCGCTCCCTGGCAGCGTCAGTAAGGGCGCTCGCCCCACCTGAGATAGTGCGGGGCCTCAGCGCCCCGTCACACCTTCACATCCTTGGCCATAGAAAGTTCTGAGGAACCAGTTCTGAAAATTGTGTTACTTTTCATCTCCACCATAGGCACCCTGTTATGGGATCATTTGGTTATGCAGATGTCCAGTAAGCTTTGAAAATACCAGTGTATTTGCCTTAGCCTATGGCCTCCAAAACAGATGCTTTTTAAAATTCTTGTCTAAATATTTAGACCCACATTTTGAACTGATTTTTTTCCCCTGTGCAATCTCCCTGAAGTTAATGGGGTTGCAAAGTTTGTTAATCAGGTTGCTGAATGTTTGCCTATAATAGTGCGCTAAGAAATCACAATCACATTTTGGACACAGTATTGAACTAATCTGCTTCTAAACTATATTCAGAGTCTCATCCACTTCCTTTATTGGAAAAATATAAGATTTTGCTACCTTTCAGTCCCAGCAGCACAGCTACAGGAGCATGAGTTAGATTATTTTTTTCTGGCTTGCTTCTAATCTGCAAACAAAATGGGCAGTTACAGCTACAGAATATTTCTTACTGGGTGAGAAGAATGAGGCAGGAGAGAAGGCAGTTTGACTTCAGATCACAATGTTCATTTTGTCAGACTGGCTGTTAGGAAAACCCTTTCTCCCACCACCCCAATTGGTACACTGAGCAAATTTGGCATGCAGAATATAGAACGAGAATGACTGTGAAACCACACAATGCCATTCATACAGAGACATTTTTCAGAGCAGAACTGTACTTTAAATATTAAGGTTTGTGTTCATAAGTCCAGAATTTTTTTGAAATGTGACCCTGAGGAACCACTGCCCTTTGCCATGTTGCTCTGCAACATAAAAGACTAGTGCCTGCTGCAGGGCAATTTTGAATAAACAATATTTATTTATCCTGGAGGAATTGTGGTGGGGACTGGGTATTTCACTGAAATGCAAACTGTAATAGCCCACTTCTCTCCAGTTCAGTTTGTGAACATTAAATCATTTGACCGTTTTGGCGTGGAAAGCTTGGATTTCCCTATGAAACTCACTAATGCATTTTTCACTAATTCTAATATTCTCCTGCTGGGAGCATCAGACCCATTGGCTACAAGAGGATAAAATGTATCTGATTAATCAGTGTACTGATATGACCAAGATTCTTTTTTTATCATCCTGAGGTTGTGACCTTGCAAATTCCCAAGACTTAATAGCGAGTCCTACTCCCTTCTGTGTTCAAGCTTTTGCAGACAGACATGAATTGCATTGCATTAAAATATTGCACCCACCCAGAAAGGCTCTACATCCCCAATGAAATAAAACAGTACTAAGAAGAGAATTAATGTTGTTTTTCCATTTTATGTGCTTCCCCCCAGGTCCGTTTCTCCCCCCCAGCTTTCATCATCATTCTGAACACTCACATTAAATCTGCCCAAGCTGCACATATGGCTTACTTTACATAGCAGGTTTTATTTTATTTATTTGCTTTTTATTATCAGGGCTTGAACGTCTAGAAATCTATCAAGTTCCAAGCCAAAATGCTCATTTACAATATATTGCCTCTGGTTTAGTGAACTGGACACATCGTGTTAATGTTTGTTTATTTTGCCAAATAAATAATATACTGAAAAATGGATCAGTTCACAACCTTACAATTTCTTGTAATACGCTTCAAAGCCTCACACTGAAGGAAGGGGGATTTCATCTGTCTGTGCAGCAGCCATAAGGAACATCTTGTTTCTTTGCCAAAAAGATGAATGTTCAAGAAAAGCTGAACTGCATTTCAGGAGATTAACTAAAGATTCTGAATGCATTTATTAAATCTATTCAAAGGATTACTGTGTCTTCCCCCACAGATAATGTTAATTTTCAATAACAGGATTGAGAAGAGCTAGATTTTTCTTATGAAGTTCTGCCTTAAATTGACCCTGAAAATGAAATCAGTTTCCTCCCTCCACCAAATGCATACATGTGCTTTTTTGTAGTGACACACAAATCCTTCTTGCTTTATTTGTAGGAATGGCCAGTAGGAGATCGTGATGGTCATACAGAAGATAGACAGAAGGTTTTGGTCCTCCAGTAGCAGCATTCATGCCTTTATAGTGAAAGAGCTGACAGTAATACAGGAAGCCCCCGACTTGTGATGCGATTGGTTCCAGGGGAAGCGTCCCAAGTTGGGGGCGTCGTAACTTGAACCCACATTTACGATAGGCTCCAGATGCCATCATAAATGCGGGCCGAGGACGTAAGTCGGGGGGTTTCCGGCCCCTTCCGCTCTTACAAAAATGGTTGTAAGTGGGGGGAGGGGTCAGAACTCGGGTGGTCATAAGTTGGAGGCCTCCTGTAAAGCTGTGCAAAGCTTTCATAGTAAATCATGAGGTATCCACATAGTTAATTGCATACTTCAGCTAGAAGTTTCTGAAAACTTCAAGGAAGACTTTGCTAGAGATCACTTACAGTAAGTCCCCTCCCACAAAATCCCAGCATGCCTCTAGTATTAATTGATTTGGGTTAATTATTAGTTGATAAGACTAAATCCAAAACCCTCTGTGAATGTAAATGATCTCTAGCCATAACCACAACTTAGCAAAAACCCTCCAGCTCCTTGCTGGCAATCTCCATAGAGAGCCCAGTCTGATTTAATACTGAAACTATCTTTCACTTCTAGAGCAGAGTCACTCTTCAGGAGTGGTGAGTGAAAGCTTGCAGTGCTGTTTCTGAGTTGTTCCTGTTCTCTGATTAGAGAACTCCTGTGTCTAATTGATATCAAAATCACTTGACATATAGAAAAACATAGGCAGAGCTAAATTCTGCTTTCAGTTACACTTCTGCAACTGCACTAGTTTCAGTTAGTGTTCATGGTGCCACACAGTTCAGAGCAATTGCATAAGCATTGCCCCATAATGATTCTGCAAACACACCCATTCTCAGGATTCCAGCTCCCTAATTGTTGCCTTTCATGGATTTATCCTCACTAGGATATTTCCAAACTGCCCACTTCCTGCCTGCATTATGGTATTCCCATCAAAAGACACCTAGCCTAAACAGGCCAGTTTGTTTTCTCTTCAGACTCAGAGAATAATGGCAATATAACTGTCTACAGTTAAGCTACCTCACAGTTCTTCTAAGCAAACATTTAATTCCTAAAATAAAAGCACTTCAGAGAAAACATATTAAAAACAATAAAAGAACCTACACACATATTGTTGTCTCCAACATGTGTGCTTCAAAACTTCACCCCAGAGTCTCCATGTGGCTTCAAATTCATCACATACTTTACTGAGAATAAGAATCCATAACTGCAAGTCACTCGTTTATCCTGTTTGGTTCCTTAAAGAGGCTATGAATAGGTAATCTAATCAGCCAGATAATGAATCTCTGCTCAAAATGCACTTAAAAAAATGGATTTGAGCTGTGTCATGTGCATTTCCATCACCTCCCCAAATATTTCTAAGGAAATCCACTTCACACACATTGTCCTAAAGGTCTTTGGAGTCTCTTAATATTTTCTATAGACTACATTAACCATGTCCTTACTTCTAAAGAAGTTCCATAGAATCCTAGAATAGTACATTTGCATTTGGAGTCCCAAAATACTTAAACTAAATTCTATAAGGTTTAACATAATTGCATAAGGTGTGTCTAGGATATTGCAGGATATTGTTATATGTGTCACAAATGAAATGTAAACTGAGGTAGAATTTGTTCTGTTACTGGTTGTTGTTTACAAATAATGTAAAGGTTTTCTTGATATACCAAGAGATCAACACATCCATTTCAGAAGTGTCAAACTAATGTAATTTCCTAAAGAAAGGCAAGTTGCATAAAATTATAGAATTCAAAACTGACAGCATTTTTACAAAGAATCGGGCTACGTTTAGACTGCAGGCTTCTTTTCTAAGAAGCTTTTCCAGAAGAGATCTTCCAAAAAAAACTTCTTCCAAAAGAGAGCGTTCACACTGCCAACGTGCATCAAAAAAGTGATCTGCTTTTTCGAAAGATAAGCTTTTGAGCTGTGATTACTATGGATGGAGTGGCCAACAGAGCACCTGTGCTTTTTCCTCTTTCCTCTTCTTTTGAAAGAACTCCCTCTTCCCCATCCACACACACCTTTTTCCAAAAGAGCTGTTTTGGAAAAAGTCTTCTTACTTGTAGAAAGAGGTTTACCAATGTCAGAAAACCCCCTCTGTTCTTTCAATTTTTTTTCAAAAGAATGCAATTGCAGTGTGGACGTAAGTGAAGTTTTTTTGGAAAAACGGCCATTTTTCTGAAAAAAAAAATCTGTAGTGTAGACATAGCCTCAATTATTCTTTAAAGTTTGGTAGCACCAATGGCTCAAATAAGGCATTTGGATCTGTTAAGTCCTGTACACACACATACTGCTAAGACTATCCCCTCTCCACAGAATTTATATGATACATATAAAATGCATACAACAAATTTATGAGGGAAATTACCAGGTGACAGGAAATCTCCTGGTTTCTTGAATAAGAAAAAGTTCCAGAACACTCAAAAAATCCTGCTCCTTCACCCATGGAGTTCCCTCTGGCACTGGGACGTGTCCAGTTCTACTGTGCAAAGAAATATGGTGGATAAAATTAGGGAGACCACATGGGTGTGCCTACCTCTTTGTGTGAAAAGGAAACCAAATCTGCAGGGCTCTTTGTGTGGCCATATTCAGGGACTGTTTGGCTCACTGAAGGTCTCCGGACTTTCTCTGCAAAAAAAGGATCACTAGGTACATATAGTTTACTCAGCCATGTATACCACTAGGTATATATAGTTTAATCAGTTCCTACTCCACAGCCTACAGGGATAGGAAAATTCCTTACACTTTTCTCACATCAAAGATCCCCGAAACCCTGCCTATCAGGGTTGGATGCTAGGAAGAGGACTTGCCCTTTAGCAGGCCAAACAACAGGTGCTGGGGAGGAGACAAAGAGAGTAACTGCCCCAGGACCCAGCAACTCTAAAGAGTCCAGGGCTCCCAGTCACTGCCACTGCTACTGTGACACCAGCAGAGGCAAAGCCCGGGGGCCTTTAAATTGCCTCCATAGCACCAGGCAACATGTTCAAGGGCTGGGTGGGGTGGTTTTAGATAGGTGTACCAGAACAAACTATTCTGTGGGTTCTGAGAGATATGGAACCAAACTGTAAACCCCGTATATGGTGGCCATCACGATACCAGGGGGTGTACCAGCATCCCCCTCACCTCTAGTTCTAGCACTTTTGCCTGTAGAGCACATAAACTACAGTCTGATTCACAAGCTAGATTTCTAGCCCTGATCATGACCTATCACAGGATTTGGGCTTCTATGTAAATTGCTAATGCTGCAGTAGTAAATGTTGGGCAGGGGGAAGGGATGGAGCATGTTGTACTATTAGAGTTGTCTTGCTTCAGAAGACACATTAAATCAAGTTCCATCTGTCTCAGGCAGCTGTTCAGATAGAATTTATAGATCTCGTGGCACTTTTTTTTAAAAAAGAGTAGGAAATAATCCTGCAGCCTTGACCAATACTCATTGTTTCAATACAGCAAATTCTGTAGTTTAAGGTGACATCTAGACTACTAGATGTGTGCTTTTATGTAGCTATTCTCTTTACTCCTATGCTCATTGATTTGGAATATCTGAAGTACGTAAAGCGTGACAAAAGTCTCTCTATGATGGAGCAGATTAGCTCCACTGTCCAAAGTGTCAAAACTTAATTGTACACAGCTCACATCATTGCATATCACTGCGCAAATACTTTGTGACTGGTACATTTGCCCATACATGGATAAAATCTCCCCATTGATTTCAATGTAGAAGTTTCCATGAATAAGGACTAATGGACTGTGTAAGGGTTAGTTTTCAGACCTGGTCACATTTATTGATGTATTTATTGGGGAAAAGCCAGCTCTAATTATTTACATGAGCCTGAATACCAATATATGTTTTCCCTTTAAGAAGCCTTGTAAAATTCTACTCATCCTGGCTAGTAATTTTTTTTCTTGTATGAATAAAAGTTTTTATTTTTGTCATTATCAATACTTAATAGAAAAGAAGTGTAAATAAATTTTTTTACTGTACTAGTAAATATTCCAGATAATGTTGCAAACCTTCCCTATAATAGGTTTTATCAGTACTTCCACTGAAATCATGTTTCTTCTATAGAACAAATTTAGACTCCCAACCATCACTAATGTTCATAACTTTTACTCACATGGATAGTGTTATATATGACACTCGCATAAGTGTTTGCAGGAATGAAGCCTAGGAACTGGATCCAAACCCCACTGAAGTCAATGAGCTTCAAAGAGCTTTGGCTTAGCCCACGATTGTACTAAATGCAAAAAAAACCAAAACCAAAACAAAAAAACCCCTCCCTAGAATTTTCAGATTTCTATATCACCTTCATTCTAACCAACATACTTTGTTTTATTCATAACAAGTGCCAACCAGCCTCTCAGGTTATGTGGGTTTCTGACAAGCTCACTTTCCCCAAGTAAATTTTTTGTTCCATTCTTTGAACCCATACAGTATTTCATTTGTATATTCACTGTTTGCAGCAGCTTTATATCTTATTCCTTTACTACATTAACAGTCAGCCATGAGAGATTGTTAAACAAAGTTAAGAATAGCACACCAATAAATCCATTCCAAGTATAAACACTTTTAGGCTAAAACATTTTTAGACGAACATTATACAATTAATATTCAGTCCCTTTCAAAATTGTTAACTGAAGCATTGATTCTAGAGTTCTTGCCAAACATTTTACAGGAGGTTTTTTTTTTTATCTCAGATTGCAAGATGTAACAAGAATGTCTTATTGCTCTATGAACCAGATTTTCAAAAAACATCAGGGCCAGATTTTAAAAGAGCTAAGCTTCCAATTAAGCATCTGACTAAAAGTTTGACAAATATACCTCACCCAATATGCAAACCTCTTTTGAAATGATGACCATTTATGTTGGTGCTTAAATGGGAGCTTAATGCTTTTGAAAACAGTCTGAATTCAAGACTAGATTAGGGCAATGTAATGATACAAGCCTCCCATATTTTCAAGTTTTTCTTGAGAACTCTGAGAGCTAGACATTGAGGGTACATCTCTACTGAACAGTTATTTGAAATAAGCTATTCCTGAAGAAGTACTATGAAGTAGCTTGTTTCGAAATATCACATCTACACTACAGGGAAGACTCAAAATTAGTCCGAGACAAGCTTCCCTAATGCGGATGTGATACATTGATTTAGAGCACCAGAAGGCGCTGGGGAGTAATTACTTTGAATGGCCCTGGAGAGAAGCTATTTTGAAATAGCAGCAGTAAAACGTCCGTACTAGTGCTATTCCAAAATAGCTATTTCGGAATAGGTGTTATTTTTCATGGAATGAGATTTACAGAAGTCGGAATAAGCCTTCCATTATTTCGAATTTATTTCAAAATAATGGAATTGCTCTGTAAATACTCGCATTGTTATTCTGAAATAACAGTGCTGTGTAGCGGCATCCTTAGGGTACGTCTACACTTGCTCCCTAGTTCGAACTAGAGATGCAAATGTAGGCTACCAAAATTGCTAATGAAGCGGGGATTTAAATATCCCACGCTTCATTAGCATGATCTCTCCAGCGCGTTACTCCGCTCAACAGCTGTTTCAAAAGTGAAAGTGCACACTGGGACGCATTAGTTCGAACCAAGCCCCTTGGTTCGAACTAACGTTACTCCTCATTTTTTGAGGAGTAACATTAGTTCAAACCAAGGGCTTTGGTTCGAACTAACGCGTCCCGGCATGCACTTTCACTTTCGAAACAGCTGTTGAGCGGAGTAACACACCGGCGAGATCATGCTAATGAAGTGCGGGATATTTAAATCCCTGCTTCATTAGCAATTTCGGTCGCCTACATTTGCATTCCTAGTTCGAATTAGGGAGCAAGTGTAGACGTACCCTTAGTTTTTTTTAAAAATCCCACAACCACAAGAGCTAATGGAAGAGGCATCCACCTGTTGTATTTATGCCTTAATCTGCCAATGCCCTGATTGTAGGTGCGGAACTGTCAACACAGCAGTCTCATACAGGAGTTGGAGTTGTTTGGAAGTTGTCACATATAATTTCTAGAGCAGTGCTGTTCATAACCACTGTGGAGTCACATTAAAATATCCTTAAACCTCCTATTTATTTTTCAAAATAGCAGATAAATAGGTATTTTAAACAAGTAATTATTTTTCTTGAATAAACTGTTTTTCTTTCACCTCTGTGTGCTTGTGCATGTGCATGTAGTGCACCACAGAGATGACTGTAACCATGAAGGCATTTACTCCTGCTACTACTGCCATGCTCCATGAAATGTTTCATCCCATAGAAGCAGCTACTGGAGGTTGCCAGCATTATCAAACACACCTATTGGGTTACCAAGGGGATTCAGCAGTGAATCAAGAGTAACTCCTGCATGTCTTGGCCCCACTACCGTACCAGCAGACCCAGATGGCAAAGAGGTATTTTTAAGCAGCTTCTGTTACTCTTCCCCACACTCCAGCTCCTGGTTGCCATTGGTGATGTGAATCAGGCCTGTTGTACTTAGTAAAGATGAAAGGCCACATTCAAGAAATATCATTAGCAAGGCTTCTGAATCCGTATGTTTTCCAGTAACCCTGAGATCACGCTTTAACCCAGTCACAATCTGAGCAGTGCTGATCCCTTCAACCCCACTCTGAAGTACAGAGTTAGAAGCTTTATACTAGCATACCTTCATCTCATGGCTAAGTTAACGTGGCAATGGAACTTTGAGTGTAATACTCCCATTTGGTTCATATTTTTATTTGGAAAGAGTTTGCTGTAAGGGAATTGTATTTATTGTTTATTAAGTATTATTATTATCATGTTACTAATTATTATTGATTTTGTTTAGAATTTAGAAGCCTGTCCCTGTTTTTAGAAGAGAACAGAAAACAAATCCAGCATTATAATTCATTAAATTATACTTGCTCTCAGGACCGACTGGTGCCTGCAGAAGGAGGAGGACAAAGAGAAGTACCCAAACGGGCAAGGGGGGATGTGGGGATATCCCATTTAGTAATTAAAATTTTGGCAGGGGCATGGGGGGAGGTACACCTCTCCAGTGCTACCATGTGTACTCTCTGTATACATATACACTAGACGACTTACTTGGCATTGCCTGGGTCTGGCCTGGGGCAAGGGTGGGGTTCCTGGCTTTGCCCTGGGTCGGCCTAGGGGCAGTGGGAGCCATGCATCAGCTGGCAGCTGCTTCCAGGGGCAGGGTGGTGTCCAGGGTTGCTGCAGGCCAGTGGGCAACAGCTGGGGCACTTGCTGCCCCCTCTGGTCATTCCACAGTATGACTTCTTCCTACCAGACCCTTCCTTTTCCATTTTATAAGAAACAATTGAATTTCAGGCCCATCCCATTGCCCTAGCATAATCAAAACCTGACCTTGCTTTAAGTTAGACTAAGAAGAAGTGGCATACCAAATTTGGTGGTCCTAGCTTTTATAATATATGAGTTCTTCAACAAATGGACTCACAAACAGAGATAGACACACACTTCTAAAATATATAGCTGGATATACTTACATATTATACACACACACACACACACCATACCCACACACACACAAACCACAAAAACTCTATATTCCACTTATACTTCTGTGTACGATACTGCAAAATAATTGAAGCTGACAAATCTACAAGGGAGGATAAATTTTTACATCTAACTTACAAAGGATATTTTTATATATTATTTTTAGAAATAGTCTGACTATTCATTTGAACTGACACTTCGTATCTTGAGATTCACACTGCAAAAGTAGCTGAGATAGATCCACAGTTCTCTCTTTCCAGATTAGAATCTGCATTGTGGTATTGGATTGCACAGCTCCAGAGGAAGCAATGTTTGAATAAAAAGCCAGAGGAATTTGTGAAGGACTACTTGAGAATTTAGTACTGCTGGCAACTGCAATTTTGTTCTTGCCTAATAAGCATACGTTAGCACTAGATAATAGGACTGCACAGATGTGTGGTGTTAGCAGGTGGAAAAGAAAAAGCACCCCTAAGGTTTTCTATTGGCTGGAAGTGGAAAATACTGTAGCATATTTCACACACATTGTTTGTGAGGAAAAATCATGAGTTCTCATCACATGCTCTGGGATGAATGGAAGATGCCCTGCAGATGAGGTTCCCATGCTGAAGAGTCACAAAGGTAATTAGGTGGACTAAACATGACCCTTTCTCAGAAGAGATTACTATATAATCAGTGAAGTGGACATCCATAAGTACAAGCTAGATTGTGCCCAACTCCTCAGGGAATAGAAATATAAAGAGGATCTATCAGTTGTATTAAAAGCTCTAACTTGTATCTTGGACAATGTGCCTGTAGACCAGTGGTTCTCAGACTGCAGGCCGCAGACCACTAGTGGTCCACGGTTTGAGCTCAGACCCTCCAACTCTCCCCTCTCCTTCAAGGGGAGCCCACATTGGCACTCCAACTTCGCACCCCCCCTTTCCATGAGGTTGGAGCACTATCATCAGCTTCCCGCTGGCGGATTGCTACACAGTCCAGCTCACAGGGAAGAAATGGAGCCAGAGGCAGCTCCATGCACTGCTGCTCCCCCTCCCCCTGGATGGGGAACAGCAGCTCCTGGATGTGCTGCCTGGAGGCTTTCCCTGCTGCTCCCATTGCCTGGAATCCAGCCAATGAGAGCAGCAGGAGGCCATGCTTGGGAGTGGCACGTGAAAGCAAGTGAATGCCATGCCACCTCTTCCCCTCATGTCCAGACCCAGCACCCCCACTCTACCACCTGCCAAGGTCCCGTATCCTCAGCCTGCTTCTGTACCCTCCCTTGTTCCTATGCACTCCCACTAGGCCAGACTTCCCACCCTCCAGCCTGCTCCTGCCCCCTCCTCCCTGACCAGACACTGCACCCCCAGCCTGCTCTTGCACCTTCCCTTGTTCTTGCCCCCTCCTCCCTGGCCAGACACCCTACACCCAGCTTGCTCCTGCATTCTACCTCCCACCCAGACCTTGTACCCTCACCCCCTCCTACATCCCATCTCCCACCCAGTTCGTGCGCCCCCATCCCTATTCCACTCACTGGCAGCCCTGTCCTGAGCATTGAACCCCTCATTTTTGTTCCCACCTCAGAGCTTAGAGGGGGGGTCCATAAAATACACTAACTCTGGAACCCCAGAAGAGTAAATCTGGCATATGGGAAGCCCTGAACCTCAGTCACCCTGTCCCTCTCCCTCCCTCGCCCCCTCCTCTGTTATGATGGGGTTATATCATCAGTGGGGGTTGGGAAATTTTGGAGGGTGGATTTTTTTTTCTTCTCACTTTTGTGGTCCCTAACTGATTTTTCTGTAAGTCAGTGGCTTCTTACCCAAAAGAGGTTCCCCACTCCTGCCATAAATAAAGAAAACATGGAAACCTTTTGTGTTGGACATTAATTAATATTTTACTTTATTTAAAATGAAGTTTGATAAACTAACATGAGAAAGATGAAGCACTTAACCTGTTTAATAATTTAAATTAATATTTCCTTTCTTACGGACTCAATTAAACTGTTCTCTCTAGCTTTAGCACAAGCAAAATGGCTTGGGCGTAATTATGTGAATAACAGCAAGTTTCCATTAGCAACTGGTAGTCTGCAGAAAGGTTTGCATTGAACCAGGTTGGTCACTGGCCAAAAAGTTTGAGAACCATTGCTGTAGACTGTCGTAATATGGAGTAAGAAGCCTTTGCCCCATGTCCCTTTCATGCTTTTGCATGGGCAAGTTACAACTATGGTCTGGGGACACAAGAAAAAGCAGGTACTGAGGACCCACTATTCCCTATTAGAGCAGGTAGGCAGAGAACAGGTCAGAAATGAATGAATCTGAGCAAAGAGGAAGTGAACTGATTACTTCTTTTTGCCAGCAAAAGGAGACAGATAATCATGTCTCTCTGAGGCACAGTTTCTTCACTGCACTATCCCATACATGACTTCTGATAAAACCACACTCTAAGCCATAGTTTGATCCCTCTTTATTTTGATGCAGGATTATCTGCTGTAATGTTTTGTTCACTTCAGATTGAAAAATCCCCAGTGATAGATTTATTCCCCTGGAAGACTAATCTAATTTCCAATAGATCTGAACCTTAGACAGATCTTTTTTTCTTGCAATTCAGGATAATGTTGCCTTCTTAGGGTACGTCTACACTGCACCACTGTTTTGAAATAACTAGTGCTATTCCAAAATAACTTAGTCCTCATCTACACAGCAGGAAGTTATTTTGAAATAGTGTCAAAATACTGTCAAGCTGGAGGACTTCTTACTCCAACTCCTGTAACCCTCATTGTATGAGGAATAAGGGAAGTCGGAGGAAGAGTGCTCTATTTCGAAATAAGTGCTGTGTAGATGCTCCCAATTTTGAAATAAACTATTTTGAAGTAAGATGTGCAATTGGCGTAGCTCAATTTGCATAGCTTATTTTGAGTTAAGCCCTGAAGTGTAGATGCACCTTTAATTGATCTTATCACTTCTACTTATTTCTCAGCATACCATTTCATTCTTGGTGATAACCCTCAAATTTTAGGACAGGCTGATAGCAACACTTCCCATTATAAGACCCTATTTTCAGTTGCTTACTTTGCCAAATTATTTGGGCTGGAATTTTCCATGCTGGAGGTCTCAGGCTGAATTATTTTGGAAAATATTAGCCAAAATGGTTTAGCCATTTGAGAACAAGGCTCAAGAAAAATACATTATTTTACCTATTTTAAAAAATTCTGGCATCCTTTGTTTTGAGATGATCTCATGCCCTAGGCTTGGAGCAGAGAAATATGCTCAGGAAGGTGTCCTCTGGAAAAAACAATACAAGGCAACCATTATTCTTTTATGGCTTTTCCTAACTTTTTGAGCGTTCAAATATTCAACCTTAATCATTTCTCCCAATGCAGCTTTGTTGTGTGTGTAAGATAGATAGATAGATATCATAGCCACACTTACTCATTTGCTTGGCTAAGTTACAGTATGTGACTTTTAGCCCTTGGTCCTGGAATCTGAATTCAGCACTCTCCATGTAGGCACATGATCTGCCCATGTTACAGATTGATGTACAAATACTTAAAACTTTCTTTACAATCTTTCCAGCTCCTGATAATTCCCAAACTCACCTATGAATATTCTCTAACTAGTCAATATATTTCTAGTCACCAAAAGTGAATTAAATATTTCTGCTTCAGCCACATCAAAACTATAGAAAGACAGATAAAATGATGTCTATAGAGAGAGACTGTATGACATAATAACCTTGCATACACAGACCAGAGCTGCACTTCTTGGCTGTCATCTCTTACTGCAAACATGTCTAATATGCTGTCATTTACCCCTTTCTGGGCTCTTCCATTGACTATCAAATTTGAGAATATTTTCCTTGATGCATTTTTCCAAGTAGAATCTAATTTTGTTACATACTGCCCATATTTCTAATCTCTCCTGGTCCCTTTGTGTTATTTCTCTGTATTAACTGGTGTTCACTCAAGTCCGCTCAATTTAGAATCATCTACAGATTTCATTAGAAATTCTGTTAACTCCCTCCTGCAGAGTATTAACCAAGATGTTAAATAAGACTGGATCTAATACACATCCCTGTGGTATTTCACATTCCAATTTCAGTCTTTGTCCTTATTCATTATTTTCTCTAGCCATTGTGAATGTCATAAGGTATTAACACAAACATTTTGTGCACTCAAAAGAAATGAATAAAAAATACATACATCAAATTCCTCTCATGATTGAATGTATTATTCCTTAATCACTTATTCACATATTATGATTATGTCAAAAAACTTACAAAAAATCCCCACACTTCCCCATGCTGAATATGAGCGGTTGAGCTTACTGCAAATGGATTCTAAAGGGCTAGAAAGTGAATTCATCTTCTCCTTTGTTGAGATCACCATGACAGTCCTTAAGGATCTTTCTGTCCCTTTAGGTTTTGTGGTCTGTTCACCATCATGGTATTTGACGCCTCCCTGGTATATGGGCACTATGATGGCTGAGAAGCTATGCCCCCACTCCAAGGGCTAGGAAATATGAAGTAGCTGCTGGACCAGCCGATGAAATTAATGGAAGTAACCAAACAACACTTTGACAGACATTATTGTAAGTTCTGATTAAATAAATGTTTGATCTTTGAGAAATAGTAGCTGTTAGATGTGAGATAGTTCTTTTTAGCTTCCATGGCATTATGCAAGTAACGTTTGTCCCTTCATGAGTCTCTTTGTCTGAATAATTTCTTCATAGTAAAGCTGCTGCCCTATAGAATATCCACACAATCAAAATGTCACGTTGGGTCAAAAAAATTATGCAGCACTTCTCCCACAATCCTTGCTGCCTGGGACATGCAAAGACTACCTCCCCAAACAGATTTCTGCAACTTTCATATGGGGTGGTCCCTCATAATAGGGGCTTCCCATTGACTTGAATAAGTATAGGATCAGGCTGCATCTCCCAAAATCCTTTTCTATGCACACAGCACAACCCAACTAATTCTGCCACACTTTGCCACCCCCAACTCTGGAGGACAGGAGCAGAATCTGCACATAAAGGTTTATATTTTGTTGCATAAAAGGATTACTTACTGGGCTTTCTTTTCTACATTTTTTTTCTCTTTAGTAATAACCAAAAAATATGTGGCCTTTTGAAGAGATTTGGGTGCTATATTAATACAATTTTTTTTAAAACATTTAGGCTATGTCTAGACTGGTGCGATCTTGCGCCAGAGCTATGCAAATGAGGCTCAGCGTGGAATATTGCCACGCCTTATTTGCATAACTAATGAGCCGCCATTTTTGCAGAAGAGGCTCTTGCACAAGATGGAGCTGTCTACACTGCCCCGTCGTGCGTAAGAAAAACCCTCTTGCGCAAAGCTGTTATGCCTGAAAATAATCAGTGTAACAGCTTTGCGCAAGAGGGTTTTTCTTGCGCAAGACGGGGCAGTGTAGACAGCTCTGTCTTGCGCAAGAGCCTTTTCCGCAAAAATGGCGGCTCATTAGTTATGCAAATGAGGCTAGGTGATATTCCATGCTGAGCCTCATTTGCATAGCTCTGGCGCAAGATCGCGCCACTTTAGACACCGCTTTAGAGTTTAACTTTTAACCTTGTCTGTTATAAGGATATTTTGCCACAGTTTGACAAAATGCAAGGTACAGAGCTGTTAATACTTAGAACTATGTACGTCTAAATCATCACACTCACACAGTATTTATTTAAGAGATGGGAGAATCAGTTCAGAAAATTTTAAGAACCATGTTGCATTGAAACCACATTTGAAACCAACATCTCAGCAGTTGGTAGGACATCTGAGGGGACTGCTGAATTTCCAGAGTTTCCTTCACACTACTGTAGGCAGTACATTCATGGACATTTCTGAACCAGTAAGTACCAGAGCTTATGATATTCAATTACGGTAGCCAAACAAATCTCATTGTGACAATTTCTGGCAATATCTTTTATTAAGTTTATAAATTATTGAGGGTCAGGATTGTATGTAACCTGTCTGTGGGTCAGACAATGCAGTATCTTTGGATTCTTTTGTTTTAATGGCTGCTTTCTGTATGATTGTGTTCTAGTGCCTGGGAAAGTGCTATCACTACTCCTGCAGAAACTGAAAACAGTGGTTGGTGATTCAGGAAATCAGCCAGATTGGAACCCCACCCAGAGAAGGGCCACCTCCTGGAGGTGCTCACATATACTAGTTCAAACTTGATTCTTCAAAGATCAAAAGAGAGAAAGAAAGGATTTTTGGATAAATAGCCTGAGCTCAAATTGACACAGTCTTTGTTCTTATCCAGTACATGGACAGGAACCTCTGTCCACAGGAGGAGCTCAATCCTCAGGGCAGGCAGGTTTGGAAGTCTTGACCTATTAGGGCCTGCTAAGACTCATGGGTAACTGCTAGTAAGCTCTTTGTGTATGTAGGTTTTTATTGCTTTAATGTGTTTTCTCTGTAATATTTTTACCTTAAAAATAATGCTTGGAGAGAACTGTGTGGTTACTTACAACTTCAAGACACTGGTCATAGCCTTGGGAGAATAAGATAGTGGCCTGGTTAGGCAGTCTGGCTTGCTGGTGATGTAATCCAAGGACTGTGCAGTCATAAAAACCCAGTCAAGAGGGAGTGAGACATGAGCCTTTACTCAAGAGAAATGATGGCTGAGGGACATGAGCCTAAAGTGGATACCCTTGCTGGATCATAGAAGGAGAATTAGTTTAGACCTGCCCTTCTCCTAAAACTGTGACATCCAATAGATTTATCACAAATGGAACATCACTAAGGGTTATAGGAAAGGTTCAGATGACTTGTAGGATTACCTTGAGGTTCAGATGACTTGTAGGATCAGAAAGACCAAGTTCATAGATAAACGGCTGGTTGTGTTGGAAGCGAGAAAGATGGCTGTAGAGCAGAGGGAGGAAAGAAAAAGGAAGATTTCAAGAAAGATCAGATGGTTTTGTTCAAGATTTTCAAGGCTTATTTGAAACTAGAAACATTTTGGCACTTAACCAGCAGGATGAGCAAAACTGAAAAGAAGAAGGTTCAGTTTCTTTTTAAATAAAGTAATTAAAATTTCAAATATAAAAAATTAGTCTAGATTCAGCTTTGAAAATTTACAAGAACAGAATGTTTCATGAGTTCATACTGGTTTCTTCTGTGTGGTCCCAGACAAACTGAGATCACAGCGACATGATTAAAAATAAAACTGGGAAAATTTAACCAAACATTTCTGAAATTACATTTGGTTTACATTTTAGGAAAATGCTTATTTTATCAATCTGAATTATCCATCCGTAATACTCATTTTTCTTTATATTAAACACAGTTATTTTGTCGTCTGTCAGTGAAGTTTGTGAGGGTGAGTGTAAACATCAGGGCTTAACGAGAAATAAGCTACCCAAATTGAGCTACATCAATTCCATAGCTTATTTCAAAATAGCTTATTTTGAAATTGGGAGTGTCTACACAGCACATTTCAAAATAGAGCACTCTTCGGCTACGTCTACACTACAAGCTTCTTGCGCAAGAAGCCTTTTATGCTTGCGCAAGAGCACATCCACACCTCAATTTGCACAAGAAAGCTCTGATGGCCATTCACAGAATGGTCATCAGAGCACCTGTGCTTTTTTCTATAGGGGTTTCTTGCGCAAGAAACCCCTCTGGAGTGTCCACACTGGCCTTTTTTCACAATAACTGTAGCACTAAAAGCAGTTATGCCTCAAAAAAGGAAGTTTACCTACGGCGGAAAAAGCCCTCTGTTCCGCCGTTTAACTGCTCATTTAATTGCGCAAGAGCTAATTTGAAGTGTGGACGCTCCACGAGGTTTTGCGCAAAAAAAAGTATTTTTTTGAGCAAAAACCTTGTAGTGTAGACGTAGCCTTCCTCCGACATCCCTTACTCCTCGTAAAATGAGAGTTACAGGAGTCAGAGTAAGAAGTCCTCCAGCTTGACAGTATTTCAACATTATTTCAAAAGAACTGCCTGCTGTGTAGACGCAGACTAAGTTATTTCAAAATAACACTAGTTATGTCAAAATAATGTTGCTGTGGTGCTAAGTTTGCTATGTGGAATTTAAATTATATCTATTTTCAAGGTAGCCAATTTGACTAGTTGGGACATGGAAACATGAATAATGGAAAACACAAATCATTCTAACTTTGGTCCAATGCAGCTTTAGAATTTTAAGTAATATTATTTAATAGAAGGCATCAATTAGGGCTGTGCATATAATTATTTTTTCTGTTTACTGTTAGTGAAAAAATATTTTGGGTCAACCTGAAAACACATTTCACAGAATTTTTAATGCACTGAAAAGTAAAAAAAAAAAAAAATCATTTAGAGTCAGACAAAATGTTCATCCAACCTGAAACAAAATATCAAATTTGTATTTCAATCTTTTCTTTGTAAAAAATTTTACAATAAGATTAAACATAATTAAAAAACAAAAAGCCATTTGCAATCAAAAAGTTGAAACATTTCATTTGTAAAATGTCTAAATGAACCTTTTTGATTTTTTTTCAGAATTTTTGTGGTTTTTTTTTAACCTAAACAATTCACTGGGCTACACACTTATGGTTATAATTATTATTTCATTGACTTCTATGGAACTAACACAGATTTAAACCAATAGAAAAAAAAGAGAAGAATCACCTCCTCATCTTTTAAAAAGGTGGGGACACGTTTATGGGCCTAAATACCTGTCTCAGAAAGATAAACTGATAGAGATATCAGTAGAAAGATGTCACATGCTAGAACTTGTGGGTCGTTTAAGGCAAACACTGCCCTTAAAATATCTCTTTCTTGCACTGAGCATTTAGGCCAATTATCAGGCTAGCTGATGCCAGCTAGGACAGAAAAGCACCAAACCTATCCCAAAGCAGGCAGGTATTTTACGGGTTGAAGCTTGGGGAAAATTTTAACTATTTATTTAATACTGTTGAGCAATACATTATTGTTGTGTGCTCATATTTTAAATTGCTGTAAGTGGCACTTTACAGTATTCATCTTACTTCTGATACTTCCATTTCATGCTGCACAATTTTATTTTCATATGGGCCACTGAAATATTCAAAGTGTTCATGGTTTCTCTGAGATGTCACATTAGTTCATTAATACTGAACAAAGATTTTTCAGTTAAACTCAGTTTTAGTGGCAAATTAGCTCAAGCACAATTTCCCTATAGAATACAGTTGGCATGTGACTTGTAGCACAGCAGTGGTATTCAGACTTTAGCAGCTAGGGAGCCATTTTGATATCCGATGGGGTTTTGAAAGGCTGCAGAAAAAAATGCATCAAGATAGCCTGTTTCATCATTTTTTGATCCTCCTGCATCAATGCCCTCATGAATTCAGTGAAACATCTCAATGTGATAAGGTAACTTCCTTGCCTCCTATTTTGCTTTCTCTTGCGTTTCCCTTTTATTAACCTTGCTTGAGGGAAGGGAATGAGATCATTAGGCTAAGCTCTACATTACCATGTTTGTTTGTTCATAACACTTATCTGTGTCTGATACACTGCTGTCAAGCCTCATGGGAAATGTTCCCTCAGAGTGTGGCTGTATTCCGCTCTGTAACACCCATGTAGATAAGTTGGCCCATATTGACTACACCACCGACTTTTGTAGGGATGATTAGTCCATCAGATGAATGGACCTTGCAAGAGCCATGGTGCAGGGACACAGACATTCACACGTCTCAAATGCTGATGTAAAAGAAAAAGATGATCACTTCCTTCTTAATGATCTGACATTTATCAGAATGGGCTGTATGTTTTCTTATAAATTGAATCCCGAACAAATCATTTTGCTGGTGATAAAAGGAACAAATTCTGCTATTAGATCATTGTGGTCAATGAGTTAAATCAGTAGTGGTACTTCAGATGTAAATTTGTATAATTTGCACTGTTCTCTTTAGTAGCACACAGCATCTGCATTCTGTAGTAATACTATTCAGTTATGCATATTATTTCAATGTATTTTCCTAGTCTGGATACTGAGAATTTAAAATTGGTACCGTCTTATTCAACTGATTTCTTGTCAGTGAATTTTCAGTGGTATCAGGAAACTTTAGCGACAAATATGTTTTTATTACTACTTGCTTCTTTTAGACACTATTATATGGCATAGTCAGTAAGAGCAATAGGTGCCTAAGATGGTTTCTATGCTGGGCGATGAACCTTCAGTACACTTATTTAAGTTCTTACTGAAATGTCAAATCTGCCCTCATTTAAAACCTGTGAAATGCCATATTCCACAGGGAATAAAAAAGCACAAACAATGGCAGGCACTAAAGACAATAGGACTGTACAGCTGTAACAAAGGGCAGAATTTGGACTACAATTTATTAGCAGTAAGTGATGCACAAGCCAGAAAATAAAACACTGTGTTACTTTCAGAATCTATGCTGAGCTTTTAGGACTTAATGTTACATGTAATCAAAGGACATTTGGCAATTTTTTAAAATAGAAACACACTTTATACTCTGGTGAGGATAGTTTGGCAATTGTTTTATTTATTGCTTAATGGACAAAAAGAAGAAGAAAGAATAAATAAATAAATACATGTCCATATTCTGTCCTTCAAGATATATGTTTGAAAAAAAGTGAATACACACACACACACACACACACACACACACACACACACACACACACTTTTTAAGTGCCAGGCCCCCCCTGTGATTTGAAAAAATAAAGAGATTATGGCATATTTACTAATATTAAAAAGCATTGGGAAGAGTGATTTTGTATCAATATTAATACCATGCAACTGGAACATTGCCAATTTTTTATTACATATACAATCTGGATAGAATTAAGTTGGTGAACTCAGCTCATTGGGAGATATTTCATACTGAATATTTTTTAAAAATGGTATGAAGTTCAATGTTATTAACACATCCTTACATGAAAATTGATTCAATATAGGTTAACTTTAAACAAAAGATTTAAGGGTTTTTCTTTCCTTGTTTGTTTGTTTTTGCAAAGTGTGTTATATCAAGTTCTCAAGGGAAAATAGGAGTGATGGCTATTCAAACATGCACGGAGATTAGTACACCATATAGGTTAAAACCTGTATTATTCTACATGGCCTGCAGTTGCTTTTTAATCTAAGGGTGTTTTAGTTTGAAGCTTAACAGATGGTTAGGATTTTTCATAAGCTGTGGTGGCTGGCTGCAATTTTTTTAAAAACAGTAAAACTTGGTTGGATTATATTAAAAGAATGTGAACAAAAGCCTCCTCTGTTTAGCTTGCTAAAACACATGAAAAAAAAGAATCCTTGCTCCCAAGGTCACGTGTCTGGCCTACATGATTCAACGTGGCCTATAGCCTTGGTCAGCAACTCAGTTTGGGTAAGTCTACACTGCAGAGTTTTTTCAGAAAAACGTCTGTTTTTCTGAAAAAACTCCAGTTATGTCCACATTGCAATCGCATTTTTTCAAAAAAAAAAAAAAAAATTGAAAGAACAGAGGGGTTTTTCCGATATTGGTAAACCTCTTTCTATGAGGAAGAAGCCTTTTTCCAAAAGAGCTCTATTGGAAAAAAGTGTGTGTGGATGGGGAAGAGGGAGTTTTTTAGAAAGAAGAGGAAAGAGGAAAAAGCACAGGTGCCTTGGCGGCCCTCCGTCCATAGTAATCAAAGCTTAAATGCAAGATAGCGTCCATTCAGTGTGGACACTATCTTTAGAAAAAGCAGATCACTTTTTCAGTGCACTTTTGCTGTGTAGGTGCTCTCTTTTGGAAGAAGTTTATCTGGAAGATCTCTTCCAGAAAAGCGTCTTCTGAAAGAAGCCTGCAATCTAGACATAGCCTTTCTCTCTGGGCACCCTCCCTTGGCATAACAACCAGAACTAGTATGAAAGACAGATCTTCAGGGCCAGGAATAGACTCAATACTGTTATTTCAGTGGCAACCTCACAGGTAAGATACATGGTCTGTAATACAAGCAGACTGAGGTTCATTCCCGCTGTTTATTATGTACCAGAATGGTGTGCTGAAGATGGTACTGAGTGGTAGAGAAGAATTAAAAAGCAGATAGTTTGTTTTGAAAATAAGACAAATATTCCCCATGGTTCCTGACATTATTTCGAAGCATATAGCATCATTATAGGCTTTTAGGTACTTTAACATGAAAAAGCTAACCAGTAGGGAAAAAATAAATACTTTCACTTCAGAAATGTCATTTCTGAAATTGTACATAGAGGTTAATTTTTTTCCTTATCTTCTTTCACCCCTTCGCTCGTCTTTTTTTTTTTAAAGTAAACCTCATGTGTCCCATTAGCCAGACCCCTGCTACCACACTAAGCCCCAGTGAACTCACATGCAGTTGCACTATTGAGGCCTAAGTTTCCAAGACTGACCAAAAATACCTACGGGTTCTTTATCAAAGTCAAAAGGAATAGGAAGATGGAGAAATTTGATGCAGACTGCTGGAATCCATGCTTACAAGTTTCAAAGCACTCTAGAAATCCAGATTAATTTCCATTAAAAGAAAGGCTGAAAGACATCCAAATATTTTAATACAAACATTTTATTTAAAAATATATTCTAAAATGAGTCAGGATCTGAAACGTCCCTTTGTTCTGTCCAAGGATATCAACATAAATCTAAACATACACTTCAGAAAAAAATCAAGCTAATCTCTGTCTGTTGATTCATGCCCAAGTCATCAGCTGTAATAGGCTGAATTTGAATATTAAATTTGAAATCCTAAAATTTTGGGAAAATACGGTTTGGGGTCCAGATTTCCTACTACCTCCCTTTGGGAGGATTTAGATTCTGTGTTTTGGTTCCACTTGCAGTAGACATTGAAAGTTTGTACCAAAAGTCAGTTCCAGTATTTTAACTTGTGACCATCTCCAATATACACACAGAGCCTAAACAAAGAGTCAACAGTAAATTCACCATTATGACCAATGCTTAATGCACAAAAACGACTGAAAAGCTATAGATTCTCATTGCATTTTTGTCAACTAAACAGCAACGTGTCCAGTACTGGCATACATGCCAAGACGTCAGAATGCTGACAGCTTGTCTGTGTCAGAGGTGAGAATAGAGCTCAGATGTTTCTTGCTCCTGACTCTTACCCCCCTCCCATCTGCCTGATGCTTAGAACATTAGCTGATGCTGTAGATGGGAAAATCTGTGCTTTGGCACCAGCAGATTTGTCAGTCTTTGAGGACTCTTGTAGACTGCACTCCTGTGACTGGCAGAACTAGTAAGCATTTAGCAGTTTTATTCTTTAAACAAGTCTAACAGCTGTTTCATCACCAAAACAGTTATTTCATTAAATATTTTAGCACTGGCCTCTGCTCGTCTGTTGCGGAAGAGGGTAGCTTTTTTAAGGCACTTTCCTTCACTGGAATAGGGGAATTCAGCGTTGAAATATTTGTTACCTAGATTAACAGTTGAGGTGTATTCCCATGCTTTACTGCGGATATATGTATCAGCAATGATCAGTCATTTTTTTCTGTCTCTCTCATCATTTAAAGGGGATTCATAATATACATTTATTAGATGTAGATTAATCCAGTATAACTGAGTACAACAAACTGGCTATGCTGCATTTTACAAACAAAAGCTATTTTTTTGTCTGCTCCAAGTCTACATAACAGAATATTCTTTCTGTAGCTGATTTCCAAAATAATAATGGTAAAGCACTTCTGAAAATGTCCCTAATAAAAACCATTAGAACTGTGAATCAAGTATAGCAGGAATTTTAAAAGCTTTGCAAAGCGTGGCCCAACTCTCACTACATAGATTGTTTGCGGCCACTGCCTGTCCCATTTGGAATACCTTTGTATCAATTAAGCAATTGCTTACATGAAAAGTGAAAGAGTATAATTCCCATTAAACTATTTTTAATACAATTTAAGAACTGGAAACAAGGAAGAGAGGCAGAATCATGTGATGAGGCAGATCTCCACAGCGCACAGTCAACCTGTGGAACTCCTTGCCAGAGGAGGTTGTGAAGACCAGGACTTTAACAGGGTTCAAGAAAGAACTAGATAAATTCATGAAGGTTAGGTCCATCAATGGCTATTAGCCAGGATGGGAAGGAATGGTGTCCCTAGCTCTGTCAGAGGTTGGGAATGGGTAACATGAGAGGATTGCTTGAAGATTACCTGTTTCTGCTCACTCCCTCTGGGGCATCTGGCATTGGCCACTGTCAGGAGACAGGATACTGAGCTAGATGGACCTTTGGTCTGACCCAGTATGGCCGTTCTTATGGTCTTAAAAGCAAATGCTTCATGAACCACCAGTTGGAGGTGATGGCTCTTAAAAACAGCATATGTCGTTTTCTTTTCTTGTGTCTCACAGCATCTAGAAAATTGCTTCTGCTTCTCTTCTTATTCAGTTTGTCAGTGTTTCTCAGGCTACATCTACAGTATAGGTTTTTGTGCAAATACGCACATTTTTGCGCAAGTAAATTTACAGTAAATCAAAAGAACAGCGGGTTTTTGTGGTGTAGGTATTCCTCTTTTTATGAATAACTCCTTTTTGCGCAAGAGCTCTTGCGCAAAAAGGTGTATGTGGACGGGCAACAGGAGGTTTTTGCGCAAAAAGAGCCAATCGAAAAAAAGCACAGGTGCTGTAGTGGCTATTCTATGAATAGCAATCAGAGCTTTCTTTCAAGAGAGTGTCCATGCGGTGTGGATGCGCTGTTGCTCAAGAAGTTTTTGCAGAAGATCTCTTCCGCAAAAAACTTCTTGCGCAAAAACCCTGTAGCGTACATGTAGCCTCAGAGTGTGCTTCCCGTGCTCTCCTTGCTGGAAACAGTGAACTGGATCCAATGGGAGCTGCAAGGCTACAGACCCTTTAGGTAAACAAAGCGTCTCTACCCACTAACAGCTTTTCCAAAGCAGGCCCACAGCTCACTTTGAGAAACACTGCAGTTGGTAATACAAGCTATTTTACCTGGCTGCCAACTGAGGTGACAGCTTTTATTATGGCTTCCTTATACACTGACCCCAAAGCTGTCAATACACTAGACTTTCCCTACTTTCACTTAACTTACAGTAGACTTTTGCTCCATGGGGGCATGTGATTTTACAGCCTTATTAATATCCAGGTAGAAAAGTTAAGGGCTCAAAGCCAAAGGGAGAGCAGCCATTGATATGGTTATTATGGCCCAACAGTTTACATAAGCAAAAATTTAATGGGTATTAAACATGAAATATATATTTTTAAACAGAATGCTCATGATGTCCCAGGTTAGTGAAGTGATGCTGAGGAATGCATCCTCAGTGAAGTGAGGTGAAGTGATGCCTGGTTTAGTACTAATGACTCCATTAGATTGCTTAAAAACATTTATCTTTAAACAGTTGGAGGCATTTCCAGCCAAGTTAGGATTTGCATGGCTCTTTGGCAAGCAGAAGGCTTTCCTTATGGAACATTGCCTGTGGATCACAAAGGCCCAGGATAAACTCATCTCTGAAGGAATCTTGTCACTCCTTTTCCTCCATAGACATGTGAGCTGCTTTAGGGTTCAGTGCCTTCAATGGGCTATCCAGCTCTATAGCTCTTATTTGAAGTCTCACTGCTGTCTCATTGTCTGAGTGAAATAGGAACCTGAATGAGAAGCAATGACTATGATTTATCTAGACAGGACAGTGAAGTTGTTAATTGGCTGAGGGAAGCACTTGAAAGGATTAACAAGGGCTTTGTTCTTAACCGAGGGCATTTTTTTCTCTGGCTACTAAGATGTGGCACCACCATGGGATGGTGCTGCATTCATTCCTGCTCTTGGGTCCCCTGAATAATAGTGGAAATTCTCAATTCCATCTTTGGCTAGTCAGGATACTGCACTTTTTTCCCTCAGAGTTAGACCTAGCCCCAGGTTTCCATGAGTATTATCACTAGCACAGACTTTTAAAATGCATTTTACCATAAGGTCACCCAGAGACTGAAGGTGGTTCAGTAGGTAGCAACCCATCTTTTAGCTAGAGTACATCGCACTAGTATTTATATGCCAGATCCAATTCTACATCCTAGCACTTATCAGCAAAATCCTAAATGTAACAAGGCCATCTTTCACACTCATTCAATTTGGTAGCTGCCATTAGTAAAGCTCTGGCATCACAGGCTCTCTTTTCTGTATTTTGCAGACAGGGTGTTTGTGGTAGAACATCTTGAATCTGGTAGAATTCAGGTAGCAGGGTCAGTTCAAGTGCTGTCACTTTCAAGGCATCTCTTGGCACAAGGCTTGGGTATTGTTTTGGGTTTATTTGTGATTGGTGTTGTGAAACTGGTCTACCCAACAAGGAGCTAGCCCCATTTTGGAACACCTTTTTGAGTGGCAAAGAGGGGAGAAGGAAAGTCACAACTTCTTGATGAGTACTTTATATGCTTTGCCACTATGGAAAAAGTACTAAACTCCTACTGTGAAGAGCATTTCAAAATAATCAATAGCAACAAATAGGTACATTGCACAAAGTCTTACCATGGATGAGGGTCTCTGAATTTTTAGAATCCCCTGCAGACATCACACAATCTGGATAAATTTACTTTACAAGCATATTGTACAATTATTTCCATGGTGGAGAATCTAATGAGCTCTGAGTTGTCAAGACTGTTAGGTATTTAATCTTTTGTTCATGAAAGGCCCAATGTTCAACAAGTCAGTACTGGATTTGTCAAATTTAAATTCTTACCTTTAAAACTAGCAACTTCTAAGAAGCAAGTTACATAGCCATGCTATATAGCTGGAGGACTTTTCTTTTGCATTTAGACAGCAGAAATCAAATTATTTGTCACAGCTGTGATCAAATATTATGAACTATTTTCTAAGAATAGAGGAGAAAAATAGGATGGCAAAAATGTAAAACATGTGAAAGGATTTTTCATGCTGGCACTTTCTTTCATCCCTTTTTCTTCTACCAGCAGTTTCAAAGATTACTTTATTTGTTATATCGACCATAAGCCCAAAGTCTGCATTTCCTGCGTATCCAATATTCCATTTGCCTCCCACACAAGTGTTCAATATAGTGGCTTTTATCCGCAAAGAAAGCAGGAGCATCCAGTCTGTATTCCTTTCATGTGTCTTCCAAAGGAAATGACAGTGAGTCTGAATGCCCCTCTCTTCCACTTTTAAAGACAAAACTATAGCTTTACTACTGTAAATCAATACTTCATAAATAATTCAATATCACCAGAGTAATAGAATTTGCAAGCAAGCCCTCACTGTATGGTAGCTAGAAAACTAAAAGATATAGACGCTGACAGTTTCCCTGGTAAGTAGTGTAAATTTGCCTTGTGAAAAAAGTGTTTTAAATACATAAATTCTATCTATCTATCTATAATACAGATGACTTGTAGCAATTTGGTAAGTTCCTGTAAAATATGTATGATAGAAAACTAGATGTATTTTAAATATACTTAAGATAATTAATTTAAATACAAGACAGGAAAAATCTACTTAAAATACAATTAAAACATTAATTTCATAGCAAGTGTTTGTAGTGATATGGGACATCTATGGTTTTGAAATATTAATAACAGTTGACAAAAATGGAACAAGGGAAACTCAGGCTATAATAGTTATTGATGCATATTCTTTGAAACCCCCAAACCAAATCTTTTATTACATGGGAGCAAATAAGCCAATCTGTTTCCCACCACACCCCAACAATACACATGCATATTGTATGAGCTATGTGACATTGAACACAGACTGCCACAATAGGAATGACAATACTTCATTAACCCAGATAGGATTCATAGGGTTAGATTGCCTTCTCTTTTGTAAATATGTCACCAAAGCATTGTTGAATCACACCTGTGTAGTCACAGCACAAAGCACATGTTCCAAATCAAATTAGTTGACTAGATGTTTATATGCTCCATGGCAGCTATATTTGTTGGTATTGTCCAGTTTTTCACATGTTGAGTATGTGAATCCCAAACTGAAATGCGGAAACAATCTCCCTTTTCCTGTTAAAAAATCCATGCTGAGCACAAGTCAGACTGCAAGGGAAAACAAATACAAAAACATGCAAACCCAGAATTATCAAAGCCCAGCTGCATACAAGACAATGTGTTTACTAAACTCAGAACAGAATTAAATTCAGAGATGAAACTCAAGAAGTTCTGCACTTATAAAATCTATAGATGACTCCACCAAACCATACTGTTCTCTGTACCCATCTCTTGACTGGGTGAAACAGCCAGGAAAGGGTTAAGGAGTGCCTGTCTGTCACATGACTTAGCAGGCGATTAAAGGTAGAGAAATATCTTCTTTCTGTCATTGTTACAGGCAAAGGAATTCTGCCCTTTTGCATTTCTTCATGAAGTTTTGTGTGTCTGAATAATAAAATCTGCCCTGAGGCAAGGGCCTGAAACAGACTCCAGTGCTCAACTATTTTTTCCCCCTGGGGCTGAGGGGAGAGCCCTTCAACTTAAAAATAGCCACTCAACTAAACATGCCATGTGACAGACTAATTGGTCCCAACTCTCCTACCTACTTGTGTTTTTCTTCAAGGAAAGAAAAAATCTAAGCCTTTCCAGCATCCTTGGTGGAAGGGCTGACCTTACCTCAGGCTTCTTCAGGGTGTCCACCAGGAAGGACACCCATCTCAAATTCTGGATGGTTTGGAGAGGGATGGGGCAGTGTAATAACAGGCCATTCCTCATCCCATTGTCACAGGAAGAATCACAGAGGAACTCGCTGCTTCCACCAACCCAGTGGGATCTGAGGAAGAGACCTATCTAGATGCCATAATTGTTAGATACCTCAGATCTTAGCATTTGCTCTTTTCTGACTTGTTTAGAGAGCACACACCATGCAGCCATTCCCTTAGAGAAAAGTTAATGGGACTATTCACACGTGTGTGAATTTTTACTAGATTGGGCCCTAAAGGCACAGGCCCTTACTAAATTTCAGGATTCTGCTATACAATAATAAGGTTCTAGAGGTGTTTAAAGAGATGAAAGGTGTGTACAAATGTTCAAGTCGATTGTTATCCACTTCTTTTATATTCAAAAATGACCAACATTTTTGACAGGTCTCAGAGGGGTAGTCGTGTTAGTCTGCATCTGCAAAAACAACAAGGAGTCTTGAGGCACCTTAAGACTAACAGGTTTATTTGGGCATAAGCTTTCGTGGGTAACAGCCACTTTGCCAGATGCATTGGAATATTTTTGATTAAACCTCTCCAAAGAAGATTAACGTTGAGCAAACAGGCCCAGAAAAGTTCCACACACAAGTTAAAAGACATTTTGGAATGGAAACACTTTGGCAATCTTTGGCTGTAGATATCACCGTGCTACCATAAAAGCAATGGCCCACTCAAGATTCCATGCCAGAATGCTTCTTTTACTTTCTTTCTAATTTCCTGTTAAACCTAATCAGTATGGTAGTTAAGCATATGTTGAATTTTAAGCTATTACTCGTTCCCATGACGTCAAAGGGGCTACTCGCATCTTATGAGTTAAGACCATTCTGAGCAACCTTTCTGAATTAGGGGCCTAAAAGGACATTGCGTGTCAAAGCAGGTACAAAGCCCTTAGAAAAAGTCAAAACAATTTCATTGAAATTAATTTAATTCTGCGTAAAATTGTGTGTGCCTCCATGATATTTTATGTTTAATCTTATTTTAATCAACCCAGTTTGAATGGATTATAAAACATGGTTTTGTATTTACTTTCTATTCAGAAATACTTTTCAGAAATAAGTGCAGTTAATCTAAATTCTTCTGACCCTTCTTTAGGAAGCTAAATATGTTTGCATGAAATCTCAGAAGTGATGTTTCCAGTACATCAATCCTCAAATCCAGTTTACAATTTCAATGAGGCCAAGTTCAACTATAGTTAGAATAACATGGGATTTATCAGTATTATTATCCGAATATATGGACCTGAAAATAACATGCTTTTTTCAATGTATAACTTTATTGTACTTGTCAATATCTACTAAGTATGAAGGAATCAGATCTGTTGTGCAGCTCTTCTTCTTACATTTGGTTTCAAAATAATACTTTAATAAAACACTTTTTCTAAGTATTCATTATTCTTAGGTGCTCAGAAAGCCCTTAAATTATACAATACCAAATGTATTATAAAGTGAAAGGTTTTTAAAACTTACATCACAAGCCAGTTTACTTAATTTAGCACATATCCATGGGAGTCTGCTTCCAAGTTCACTTTAAGTCTTACATTTTTGTCACTAACTCACCTTCAAATCAAACCAGCCCCATTAGTTTTAAATATTTTAGTTCTTCAGTTAATAAAGTCTATTGTTCCTCGGTCAGATCTAAAAGAACTTCTTTTGCTATCCCATTGGAAATCCTAATTAACCAATATGTCATTTCCAATAGCATTTCAATTCAATAGTAATTAGGACATTGCTAAATAATTTGTGATCAGATAGAGCTTTGTGACTCTTAAAAGATGCACCGGATATAATGGGATGCATAGTGTGCTCATTGCATGTGATTCCCACTACCTCAGAGTAAAGTGGAGTTTGAGTACTGAAGAAACTTTTGGTGAGATAATAGATGTAATGACGTCCTTCATCAATAGAAACTACACTGACAGGAGGCCTGGACTTCCTCCACACACCCCAGTTGGGGCTGCAGGAGGATATAAAAGTACTAGCGTAACATATAATAGACCAAATATAACATAACATCTGTATGTGAGAAATTAGCCCAATAAAACTGTAATCTTATCATCACAATAGTTCCTAAGCTGTTCACTGGTTACAGATAGCTGCACTCTCGGTCAGGGAACCAAACCAGGGCAGCTTCTGGCTGGAATTGGTTGAAACCAGTTGCCTTATTTTAGAAAATACTTGGAACTGTAAGCACAGGTTCATGCTAAGATATGACCCATGACACTATAGTAACCAATTAGAAGCAGGTCACCTTCATGAGGTCATGGTTCAGTATGACTCCACATAGCAAGGATCTTGCCATCAGAATCATGTTTGCACATTCAGACATGATGCTGCCTTATCATAGAATCATAGAACACTAGAACTGGAGGGGACCTTGAGAGGTCATCAAGTCCAGTCCCCTGCCCTCACGGCAGGACCAAGCACCACCTAGATCATCCCTGACAAGTGCCTGTCTAACCTGTTCTTAGATATTTCCAGTGATGGAGATTCCACAACCTCCCTAGGCAATATATTCCAGTGTTTAACCACTCTGACAGGAGGTTTTTCCTAATGTCCAACCTAACCTCCCTTGGTGCAATTCAAGCCCATTGCTTCTTGTCCTATCCTCAGAGGCCAAGGAGAACAATTTTTCTCCTTCCTCCTTGTAACATCCTTTTAGATACTTGAAAACCACTATCATGTCCCCTCTCAGTTTTCTCTTTTCCAAACTAAAGAAGGCCAGTTCTTTCAGTCTTCCCTCGTGGGTCATGTTTTTTAGACCTTTAGTCATTTTTGTTGCTCTTCTCTGGATCTTCTCCAATTCCTTCACATCTTTCTTGAAATGTGGTGCCCAGAACTGGACACAATACTCCAATTAAGGCTAATCAGCACAGAGTAGAGCGGAAGAATGACTTCTCACGTTTTGCTCACAACACTCCTGTTAATGCATCCCAGAATCAGATTTGCTTTTTTTGCAACAGTGTCACACAGTTGACTCATGTTTTAACTTGTCCGCTGTGACCCCTAAATCCCTTTCAGCAGTACTCCATCCTAGACAATCATTTCCCATTCTGTATGTGTGAAACTGAGTGTTCCTTCCTAAGTGAAGTACTTTGCATTTGTCCTTATTAAACTTCACCCTGTTTACCTGAGATCATTTCTCTAGTTTGTCCAGATCAGTTTGAATTTTGACCCTAACCTCCAGTTTTGATCCTATCCATAAGCACTTGCAACCCCTCCCACATTGGTATCATCTGCAAACTTAATAATGGTACTGTCTATGACATCATCTAAATAATTGATGAAGATATTGAACAGAACTAGCCCCCAAAAAACCCCCGCTTTTTATGCCCTTCCGCATGACTGTGAACCATTAATATCTACTCTCTGAGAATGGTTATCCAACCAGTTATGCACCCAACTTATAATAGCCCCATCTAGGTTATATTTCCCTAGTTTATTGATAAGATGATCATGAGATATGATGTCAAATGCCTTACTGAAGTCTAAGTATACCATATCCACTGCCTCTCCCTTATCCACAACACTCTATCAAAGAAAGCTTTCAGATTGGTTTGACCTGATTTGTTCTTTACAAATCCATGCTGGCTGTTACCTATCATCTTATTTTTTTCCAGATGTTTGCAGATGAATTCCTTAATTACTTGCTCCATTATCTTCCCTGAGACAGAAGTTAAACTGACTGGTCTGTAGTTTCCTGGGTTGTTCTTATTTCCCTTTTTATAGATGGGCACTATATTTGCCCTTTTCCAGTCTTCTGGAATCTTTTCCCACTTCCATCAGTTTTATATTGTATGTTCTGAGCAAATCTGGGCAGCTATCCTATAGCACTGCATCAGGAGATGGAGTTCACAGGGAACATGCTCTTACAGAGGTACCTGTATTATGACTGACGACGAACTACACGATGGTCTTCTGCTCAAATAACTGCAAGGAGGGAGAACCAACCAAGCCAGCTGCACTGGGCATACACGTCAGATGCCTTCTGATTACTTTTCACACACTCTAAGAAATCCGTCTTTTTTTAGGGTTCTTCCTATGCTCCATTTTAATGAAATATCTAGGAAAGTATGTTGGCTCCTGAGGACTTCTAGAATGTTGACCTCTTTCCAAACATTTCTGTCGGTTTTTGGAAGGCTCATAGAAAACCTACCGTTATGCCATAACTGCTAATCCACATTTTTCTTTGTTTTAATTTCTCTGATGAAGACGGGAAAACTTTTATGGAAAAATACTAAGATGAACTTCAACCTAGACAATGAATGTATAGGTATTTATACAAATTTCTATTGTATGGACTTTACTTTATTCAAATATAGTGACAGCTTAAAGGGATATCTATTTGTCAGTTTTGAGTTATGTCATATGAAGGCCATGTCTTGTGGTCTGAAGTTAAAAAGTTCCCAAAATTGTGGGATTGGTTGTGCTGACTGTTTCATTGCTCACAGATATAGAACCAACCAATCTGTTGAATTGATAAAAGATCCGTTCACACTTCTTTCCTGCCTCTGGAAATTCATTATACAGAATATCATTCAATATCATTTGACCTCTCGAGGTCCCTTCCAGTTCTAGTGTTCTATGATTTTATGATTCTATGAAAGGCCAACGAACATATTTACCATTAGTTCCAGTGAAGCCTACAGGAAACTACAGTTTATGAATGACCAGTAGAGGGACAATGGGGATCAATGGTGTGGCTGGATTTGATGTCTCTTGAGGTCCCTTCCAGGCCCACATTTCTATGATTCATACATTTTTAATGTTTAAAATACTTTAGAACCATCAAATTATACTGGTAGGTCACCTCTATAACTCTGAGGTCTTATTACTGTTACTTCCATTCCCCTCCTAATCTCACTTGCGCCTACTCTTTGTAATACTCACATATTGTATATTGTCTTAAAATATTGTAAAATATGGTAGTAGGGCTTCAAGGCAGGAAGCATATTTTCCTATGGGCTTGTACAGAACTCAGTACAATGGGACTCCAATCCAGATACATAGTATATAAACTGTCACAAAATGCCATAGTTTTTCCACAGGTTTTCATCAGGACAGAAATTAATTTGAGTAAAGGGCACTCGGACAAATAAGATACTATTTCTGTACTTGCAAAGAATGTTTAAAATAATTTCATGAAACTGGCATTTTGCCATTCACGCTGGTGGTAAATTTTTTCCCCAATGTTCAGCAAAGGATTTGAAATTTACCCCATTTTTTGGTTATGAGATTTACAAAAACACCTTTTCAAAAACTTCTCTGTGCGTGGTTTGCATGTTCCATAAGCTCAGAAACCACTCTCTGTAATATAGTGTCAGCAGAGAATTGTTTACTGTTCAAGAAGGTGAACGTTCTGCATGTTGGCTGTGAATAATGAGTAGTTTTGTAAACTTAATATGGGTATATTCTGTCTTTATAGTATCTGTTTTCACAATCAATAAGTTATCTGAGAACAAATTATTTCTGTAATTTATCTTCTTGTTACTAACAAAGTCCTCTAACATCACTTCGTAGATGCAGTTAGTAACTACTGCATAATAAAAATCTAACATTCCTGTGAATCTTAATCAATTTCCTCATATTAGCAAAAGGCAATGTATAATTCTCCACTTAATCCAGGTGAAAAACATGATCATGCTTTTTTCCAGAATAGACAAACATTATTAATCCATTTCTGGTGCACAGGGTACTTTCTTTATTAAAGTGCTTGTCACGGATAACTCTGTTGCAGGACTTATCATCATTCTATTTTCGTGTAACATATTAATCAAAACTTGTTGCCTTTAACAGGGAACAAGGGAAACAATCTTTGTAGGCAAAACAAGAAAATAAAATATTGTATGCACAATGTCTGAAAACAGCGTGGATCTATAAATTAAATCCCTGTAATTATAACATTGCAAATAGGCATTGCTTTTAATCCAGGAATTTTCGGCAGAAAGATTTAGTCTCCTTTTGAGAACAGAAATTGAAGTGCAGTTTCTACAGACAGTGATAATTACTCACTTGATCCATCAGTTATTTTTAAGTCTTTGGAATTTCAACTTTATTAAACACAAATTTCAGGCTGACTGTAGCAGGTATTTAGTGCTTCCTACTTTTTGTTGAACACTTTCTAGAACCAAACAATGAAAATCCACTTATTACAATAAGAACTTCAGTTCTTTTATAACAAAATAATCACAGTTCTTAGCACATAAAGAATAAAGAGAGAATTAGTTGGTATCTGCTAAAATAAATAAATGCAAGATTTAAATTAGTGCAAAACAAAAAATCGGAGATCAAAAATTGGTAGGAGAATAGAGGTTAATTAATAAATCTTTTAATATTATCTATGAACTGAAGGCAAATTTTTAATACATTAGAGGAGGCAGTAAGAGTGCTTTAGAGAAAAGTAAACAAACTATAATTACTTTGTAAAAAGAAACTCTAAGGAGCAAGAAGTGGTCAATGTATAAGAGAAACTGTCATACTTTAAGTGCAAGGACCACTTGCCTTAACATTTGCAGGATTGGTGTTTAAGGACAACTAAATCTGAGATACTACATTTTTCATATACAGTACAAAGAATACAAATGAAACTCTACATGGCAATAATGATTTGTTTCCATAGGTTCATTTACAGGCATGGGGACACACATATCTAAACAATAATGTCCAAGTATTTGTAGTATTCCAGGTATTCCCTGTCATAAATATATGGAAGTAGAAGTATTCTACAAATGTTGAAATTACTTTATGTTTCTAAGACAAAACTGACAAATTTCTGAGTAACCATGGTTGCAGTTTGTGGTATCTTTGGCATACACTGACTTTTTAATGAATACCACTGAAAAGTGTGCCCCGCTCTCACAGGACAAGGAATTCATCTGACAACATGTTAGATTTATTTATTTTGTTTTACCTCTGAAAAAAAAGATTATGTATCCATGAAATCAATGGCACCTACTTCACAGCATTCACCTCAAGAGGCCAATTGCTGCTAACTCTGATTTAGGATCTATTCCTACAGTTGGCCAAAACAAGCATTATGGTTCATCAGTTAAGTTAGTGACTGAGGATAGAAACTATTTTGGAGCTTGAGGACCTGATTTTCCCTTTACACAAAGATCCCTTCACACCCCCATGGCAGTGTAAATGTCATTAAAATGGGTGTGAATTATATTTTACATTCAACACAGTATTTACACTCTCTTTTCGCTGCCAGAACAGTGTGAAGAGGGTTATAATTTGGCTACACAGATGATGCTCCAGTTTTTTTGATGCCGAGGCTATGTGAAGTGGCTTTAAAAGGAGATTTGCATAACATGTTAAAGTGTTTCTCTACTTGCCTGTAAGACCGATTGAAACAGCTGTACTCCTGCTCTGAATGACTGCATTCAGCAATACATTTATTGTTCTTCGTGCATAAGCATTCATATTCTGGCATTCTTCTGCGATGTTGTGGTGAACATTTTCATGTCATCTACAAAATATAATGCTTGAATATTTCATCTTTGAATTCCCTCTTCCAGCGAATAGTATCTGCACATAGTATTTCTAAGCACCGGGAAGAGGAATATACAGTTCTGTCTCATATTTAAATACAGGCAAACATCTCTTAAATGCAGCTTTCACATTTATTCCCAGAGCTTCACTCAGCTTGCTTTTACATATTAGCCACCTCCAGCATCTTCATGGTGCCAAAGCTGCCAACCTTCAGACTTTATTTGGTAGCTTCTCCTATTGCCATCTTTGCCTTGTCTTCCATGTTAACATGTTAACACTAATGCTTGAAAATGCCCTCCCTGAGATAGGTCACAATGCCACTGCATTCCTCTCATTCACATTTACTTGTAAAACACACTTCAGTCATGATACTTAAAGAAGATTATTCTCATAGACCGTAAGGCCAGAAAGGATCATCATGATCTCCTAGTCTGGCCACCTGCACATCGCAGACCTCAGAACCCCACGCACCCACTCCTTCAGTAGGCCCATAATCACTGGCTGAGTTCTTAAATTACCAAAATCATGATTGAAAGCCTTCAGGTGACAGAGAATACACAATTTACTCAACTCTCTGTTAGTCACCTAATATTGACTTGGTGGAGTGGCAGCTGGTCATATACACAATAAAGCAAAGCATTAAAAATGCCTGTATGTTGATCAACTTTCTTTTCTCCACCATATTATTTTGTTCTGTTTGTTTTTACAATCAAAGGCCTTTCAAGGCAGCCTGATCACACCTTCATATAACAAATAATTTGACAAGTTGTGTAGGCTCAGTTACTTTTATATTTGCTTAGCACATCTGTATCTCACTGAAGTATTTACTCTTCTTTACCATGATTTATTGCAGTCTAAGGCACATGTTTTCATACATTCCCAGACTCTTCATAAGACTTTCATTTAAAAATAACATTAAGTTAAAAACACAAACTTTCATTAGAATTGATAGTTGTTATCTCTTTTCCTTATTTCATACCTGCAAAAAAAAATTGCACAAAAATTCTGATTACCTCTAGATAATATATACTGGCTAGCAGTCTGCTTCTCTAAATATCCACTAACTATTTCTATAAATCTTAATGACTGAATGACAAAGGGCATCTTCCTGAACCCTAATATATTTTACAGGCCCAACTGTGCTGTCACCCCATGCAGAGCAGCAACATAAGGTATGTTGCTACACGCTTCTTCTGAAAGAATCTTTTTTGAAATAATCTTTCGAAAAAGCTTCTTTTGAAAGAGATCATCTAGACAGTCGCCACTGTTCTCGAAAAAGCGATCCGCTTTTTTGAAAGAGAGCAGCCAGGCAATCTGGATGCTTTTTTTCGAAAAAGCCCTGTTTGTGTTCAAGAACGCTTTTTTTTGAAAGAGTTCTTTTGAAAAAAGGCGTTCTTTCTCGTAAAATGAGGTTTACTGCTGTCGAAAAACTGCTGTGTTCTTTCAATTTAATTTCAAAAGAACATGGCAGCAGTCTAGACTCAAGTGAAGTTTTTTCTAAAAAAGGCCATTTTTTTCTAAAAAACCCTGTAGTCTAGACATAGCCATAGATAGTTATTTTCCTTTATTTTCTTCTTCAGAAATAGACGTGATGTGAACAACTTACCCGCAAAATGTCATAGGGTATTTCATGTATGTTGCATGTGTTCTGACAATTTTCAGAAGTATGATCAAAGAATCATAGATGTTGGATAGGAAAAAGACCAGTAACATCACCTCATCCACCTGCCTGCTAATGCAGGATTATTCTCTGTGCATATTTTCTAGTGTTTGATCCCATTTTGTTTATTCAGTCAAATTGGAGGATTGCAAGCTATTGTATTTATGTAAGCAATCAGCTTAATTATAGTGGGGGCAAATGCATAATTTGGCTTTCTGAGGGTCAGACCTGACACGCTTCATCTACATTAATGGTAGCTGATTTCATTATGTACTGTACTTAGTAAGGACTTCAAACTAATTAGATGGCACATGGCAGTTCAAAGAATTTATTTAACAAGAAACTGGCTCTGTTGAAAACTGTTGGCAGTTTAAGACTTAGCTTTCTCACAAAAGCATGGTATTAAAGGGCTTGTGTCATAGAATCATTGTGCAATCTGAAATACATGTCTTATCAAATCAAATATGATACTAGCAAGATGTAACAGGATTATCTTAATAAAAGTGACTGCAATCAGTGGATATTAGATACAAAAGATTATTTTAACCGTACTTCAGCCAGAGTACCTGCAGCAAATCCTTCTGATGGATGTGTGGGGAAGAACTGAAGGGCTCTAGAAGAATATTTGGATAGGGATAATATATAGAAATCAGAAATGAAAAATACCAATCCGAACATTTGCCCCATCTCTGTAAATGAAAAAGTGAATAATCATTACAGTATTTTTAGCAGCTTTTTTCCAATCTAATTTTAAAAGTCAAAAGTCATAGGCTTTGTCCACACTGCATGAATTGCTGAAAGAGGCAATGCAAATGAAGCACAGATTAGCATTTTTTCGCCTAAGGATCTAAGGCATAAGGATCTTGCGCAAAAAGGGTTTTTTGCGCAAAAAAGGAAACATCCACACTGTTTGTTTTTATGCAAAAACCCCTTGCACAAAAATGAAATAAAAGAGAGTATGCAAATGAAGCATGCACATAAAAGAGAGTATGCAAATAAATGCTAATCCACACTTCATTTGCATTGCCTCTTTTGGCAAAGCATGTAGTGTAGTCGTAGCCATAATGATAAGGGGAGTTCTCTACTTCCTTTGGAAGATTATTCCTTGGTCAAATTGCTCTCACTTCACTAGAAGTTCTTCCTGGTAGTCAGCCTAAAGTTTTCAATTACTCCTCTTTTACCCTTTATTTATGGTCTCAGTTTTCAGTCCATGTTACTACGTTTCTAACTCAAGCCAAACTGAATTTTTTCCATTAGGATTTTTCTGTATTGAAAAGACACAACTAATTTTGCTGTTGCTCATTTAATTTTCTTGGTTTATCCTTGATTTACCTGGCCGCATATGATGAGAATAACTCGCTATAGGCCAGACTCTACTAGCTTTATCAGTGCTAACTAGTATCTTGTTCCAGTGCAACTTCTTGGGGGGAGGGGGGAGCTAACATACTCCCATTGTGAGTATGGCAAAATTAGATCCTATATAAACACTTTTGGAAACACTTATTTATCTGGGCTTTTCCTACCCATAATATTGCCCTTCTTCCCACTCACTAGGTAGTTGTTGGACAGAAATACTATTTTCACAACCTTTTAATACTGAACATGAAGATGCACAGTGCAAGTCTGACTAGTGTTTGTTAAAATGAATTGGAAGTGAAACTACTTTCTATCAGCATGTTAAGAAGCAGAGTCCTCAATCTTTGGCAATAGTGTAGCCGACAACTAAAAATCACTCATTAGCAGCTGAATTACTTGACTCCCAGAGAAAAAAGTTTGGTCATATTCTCTGATGTTTGTAGGCAATCAATGCAGCACACATTTAAACTAAATGGCTTTCTCCAGACCAACATTGTGTTTGGTAAGGTGGGAGTTGCACTTCCTACTTTTCTAGTCTTACAGTAGAATTCTGACCTCCTCAAAAACAATCGTGACCATATCTCTGTAGCACAAATGCAATGGGATTTAGGTTGCTTTCCATGTGATTAGTGCATAGTAATTTTCAAGTATAAAAACTAGTTTGTTTTAGAGGTCAAAGGTGATAGTTATATGTTGAAGCTAAAGCAAAGAACAGGTAATGCAAAAGAAAGAACGTGGCATTTTTTTCTATCGTGGAAAACCTCATTTTACGAGGAATAACTCCTTTTTTCGAAAGTGCTCTTTCAAAAAAAGGCATTATTGAATGCGAACTGTGCTTTTTCGAAAGAGAGCATCCAGACTGCTGTACTGGCTATAGTCTAGACGCTCTCTTTCGAAAGAGGCTTTTTTGAAAGATTCTTCTGAAAAAGCTGCTTTCAAAAGAGGCTTGTTGTCTAGACGTACCCTAGGAGTCCTAGTTCTAGACATCTACATCCAGTTAGCGACAAGGAGTCCTGTAGCACCTTATAGACCAACAGATGTATTGGAGCATAAGCTTTCGTGGGCAAAGACCCACTTCGTCAGATGCAAAGATGTGGTCTTTGCCCACGAAAGCTTATGCTCCAATACATCTGTTGGTCCATAAGGTGCTACAGGGCTCCTTGTCGCTTTTGCAGATACAGTCTAACACAGCTACCCCTCTGATACGCTACATCCAGTTGTATCCTTTAGGAAAAAATAGTATTTTCCCCCTGTCAAAAGGAGAGTACTCTTGTTGAACAGTTTAGCCATCATATACTAATTCATCATACAAAATCTCATAAGCCTGAATCAAATAGATATGAGCCCTGGCAACTTTATTAGACTCCAGGATAAAGTTAGACTATACGGTTCCTCTCAGGTGCTGAATGAGATTTAAGTTTTGGATTCAGCTCTGAACTTTTTTTTTTAGCTAGCTTCTCTTGCAAGATTCTTTTTAACCATACATAAATTTTATGAGATCAACTGCTTTTACAATTATTCTGTCATCTTGATTAGTAGAAATCATATTAGTTCAGCTGCTGTGAAGAGATGTTTATCAAATTAGATCAAAATCTAACACTTACAGCTTTCAGATCTAGGAAATTCAAGAGGTTCAGATATGAGAATTTGTTTTTAACGCATCTTTAGAAGCCACTTGAAGAAACTGTCATCTGATTCTCCCTTGGAAAAAATATAATTTATATCTCACCTGAACACCCATGTTTCTTGGAAGAGTGCCTTTATTCCAGTAGAAAAGTACTGTAATGATCTCTTAAAGACAGCAGTGTGCATATAACAGAAAACAAAACGATAAATAGCCTTACTCAGTACTTTGTAGGGCTATGGTATTCGGGGAAACGTGTCACCTTCTGATATATATATAAAATTAGTCTATTTTAGTTTCTTGCTCTTAGAGGTTTGTATTGGCTTCACTACTTGAATAGTATGAGCTGATGACTGATGTAATTGATGATGCATTATTACACAATAGATCAACAGTTAAATCATATCTAACATCTCTGAATTTCCACATCTTTTACATTTTTTTTAACTTTCACATGAAATATCACAGACAGTGTTTTCAATTCTGAGCTCACATTATAACAATCTTAGTGGTCGATACTTTGATCCATGAAACTCAAAACAGAGGTGTGCTTATGATTAAGCACACACGCAGATAAAGCATAAATAAGATGCTCTGCTCTCATATGATTGCATGATCCCAAATGTTTTTTCTTCACCTATGCAAGCTGCATTTCTTGAATGATTGCATAAAAATGCTTGACTAGTTGCAGTCAAAACATTTTACACTAGACTGTAGTGAAGTCTCAATAGAAAAATGAAGCACTGATTTATTTAAGTGACTTTCTTCCAGGCTTTTTTGGAAATAAATGTTAAATACCCATCTTTTTTAATCTCCCAGTAAAAAAAAATGTTTTAATGCCTTAAGCATTATGAATGCTGAAGCATGAGGATTTCTGTGCCTGCAGTCTGTTTTAATTTCTTATGTCAGGTCCAAAAATGTGGAAGCAAAAATTATTCAGAGGAGAGTCCTTTTTACTAATGGTTAAATCCCAATGCCAGAAAGTCTCTCTCATGGTGAGTGACATCAGTGCGACTACTCAGGTGAATGAGTGCTATCCAAGCTAATGGAGGGTCAAAGGTTATGGGTTTACCCCAATACCATGGAAAGCAGAATTTAGTCCTTTCTGGGTATGCTGACCTCTATTTTTGAAAGGTGATAATTAATATGATTAATGATTTATATATGTTTTAGCGCCTTTTAAAATGCAAAACCTCTAATAATAAAGAGCTGTAAACAACAGTATTTGTTGCTGAGACCCATGATCTCCTCTGCTATGATGTCTTCCTGAACACACACACACACACACACACACACATTGTTTCTTGTAATTCAGGCCAAAGTGTTCTATTATCTTTATTATTTGTGCATTCTTAAGATAGATTTACAGCTCCACTGGCAGGCAGGAGTACCTGCTGAAGGGCACATCTAAACTACATTCCTCCTTCGAAAGAGGCATTTAAATGAGGCCGATCAAAAATTCAAATGAAGCGCAGAGTTACAAATCTCGCGCTTCATTTGCATAATCGTGTGAGCACGCTTTTTCAAAAATGGGTTTTTCGAAAAAGAAACCGCAGTCTAGAACCCATACTCCTGAAAAAAAATGAGGTGTATGGATTCTTACAAAAAAGGGTTTTTCTTTAAAGTACCCTGTCTAGACTGCGGTTTCTTTTTAGAAAAACTCTTTTTCGAAAACGCACTCTCACGCGATTATGCAAATGAAGCACAAGATTTGTAAATCTGTGCTTCATTTGAATTTTCGATCGGCTTCATTTACATTCCTCTTTCAAATGAGGAATGTAGTTTAGACATAGCCTTACTGTCTGTGTCCTTATAAAACTGCATGTGTGCCAGGTGCAGTTAGTATATTAAAAGTATCATGCTGACTTCTCTAGAGTTGTGTAAGTAAGGAAGAAAATGCATCTGCAAGTATTCATTCACTGATTTAAGTTGCATTTTTTCTCATTGATTTGCAATATTTTGGTAAACAAGTGTTTATGTTTGCCGAAAGCAAAAACTTGTCATAAGTACAGCTGGAAGTATGACTTATGGGAATATGAACACCAAAAATTATTTCATGGCTATTTTGAATGCTGTGCAGGTTGGATCATACTGGTCTGGCACTGACTGGTCCTGAATGAGGGATTTTACTGGACCTGGGGAGATTATCTTCCCCCTATCTCCCGCCACCACCAGCCCCCAGTTGGCTCTGCTCCTGGCCTGACCACCAGACTCCCGACTGGTTCCCTTCCTTCACATCCCACTGGGCACCTCACCCTCACTCTGTGCTGGGCTCCCGGCTCTGTGGGCTCTGCCAGCAGCCTGATGCAGTGTTGGGTTTTTGACCCTGTCATGGCAGCCTGAGCCCCTGCTACCAGGGCTCCTGGCCCAGCCATGGCAGATCACAGCCCAGCCACTGGGTGTCCCCTGCCTGCTGCTGGAGCTCCCTGGCAAATTGTTGCCCCATTGCAGCCCACTGGTGCTCTGGCCGCTCTGCCATTGGCCTAGCTGGACTCCTGCGGCAGGGCTCTCAACTGCCAGCTGCCTTGCAGCCAGCCCAAATGCACTCCTGCTGCCTCAGGGCTCCTGTCTCCAGGCCTCCACTAGGCCTCTCTGGTCCAGAAACATACACAGTTTAGAGAGGATGAACCTGTAGTTTAAACAACTATGGATAATGTAGAAAATTAGCAAACACAAAATGAGGATCCTCTATTTATAAACCTCATGTCACCCAAACAAAATAAAGGCCTCGAAGAGCTTGGCTAGGTGAGCCTAACCAAAAGAGGGCTGAAGGGAGATAAGATTGTTCAGTATTGGAGGGACAAATACTAGGGAGGGAGAGGAGTTATTTAAGTACAGTATGAGCATGAGAATAGATTGATATAAACTAGTCATCAACAAGTTTAGGCTTGAAATTAGACAAATTTTCTGATGATCAGAGGAGTGAAGTTCAAGAACAGCCTTCCAAGGGGAGCAGTGAGGGCAAAATACCTAAGCGTCAGCTTGACAGGTTTATAGAGGGGCTAGTATGAAGTGATTGCCTACAATGGCATGTAGCTGACCTGTGATTGCTACCAGCAAATATCTGCAATATCCATTTCTGGAACACTAGATGTTCAGGGCTCTAAGCCCTGGTCTATACTAGGGCGTTATTTCCAAGTAACTCCCCTTATTTTGAAATAACAAGCAGACCAGCCACACTACCAAGCCCATTAGTTAGAAATAATGGGTCAGTTATTTTGAAATAACTCCTGCTTTCCACAAGGAATAACACTTATTTTGAAATAGTTATTTCAAAATAATGGTAGTGTGGATGCTCCACTGCTGCTATTTCAAAATAACTACTCCGCAGTCATTCAAAGTAATTACTCCCCAGTGCTTCCTGGGTCTCTCAGTTGAGGTAGCACATCCACAGTAACGGAGCCTGCCACAGAGTTGTTTCATGGTTTCCCTGGTGTGTGCATGCTATTTCAAACTAGTTATTTTGGGAGTGATTTCAAAATAATTTCCTAGTGTAGACTTTCCCTAAATTGCAACTAAGAATTCTTTCTTGGATGTCTGGCTGGTGGGTCTTGTCCACACGTTCAGATGTATCTGTTCTATATTTCGGATTGGGAAGGAGTATTCCTCCAGATCAGAATGGCAGAGACCTTGGTGGTTTTTTTGCCATCATCTGCAGCATGGGTCACTAGCAGGTTTAAACTAGGGATGTTAGATAGCGTGTAATTGAATAGTTATGTAACCACATCAAATTTTAGCCCCAGTGTGCTTCTGGCTCCACTTCTGGGGTGCCCTGTGCCTCACTGCGCTGCTCCCTCTGTATCAGGGGCAGCAGTGTGGGATGGCAGGTGGGAGTCGGTCCACAAGGGGAGCCAGTTTAAAAACCAGCTCCCTGAGCGGACATATTTCTGATTGCTGCCCTGCACTACTGCCTCTGATACAGAGGCAGCAGTGCAGAGCGGCAGCAGCCCCTGTCTGTGGGGAGTCCGAGCTTCCCGCAGATAGAAGTTGCTCTAGAACAGAGCAGACCCTGTCTGCAGGGAGCTTGGATCCCACATAGACAGAGGTTGCTGCCATGGAGCAGCCTCTGTCTGTTGTGGACCCAGGCTCGCCTGAGACAGAGGCTGCTCTATGGGATTCTGGAGCAGTCTCTGTCTGCAGGGAGCTCAAACCACCCCCATGGACAGGGGCTGCTGCCATGGAACAGCCTCTGTCCCCAGTGAATCTGGGCCAGCCCACAGACAGAGGCTGCTTCATGGCAGCCTCCCCTGACCCCCTTCACCAGCACTGCTGAAAGAAGTAGCAGCGCGGGGGGGAGGCAAGTAGCTCCGTGGAGCCACTGGCTCCTGCCCACCCTGCACTGCCACTGTAGAAGGCAGCAAGGAGGGGGTAGACGGGTCTGTGGAGCCAGCACACATGGAGAGCTGACTTTGCTGGCTACCCATGTGTATGGGCTCTGCTTGATCCCCTCACCCTCCGTGCTGCTGCCTCTCTTTGAGAGGCATGAGTACTAAGCTATTTATCCATTTCAAATGTAAGCATGCATTAGAAGAGATCATTTTTGAGAGAACACTTTTCCCTATTGAATGCTTAATTAGTATGTTCCTCAAGAGCAAACAAAGCGTGGTTAGATCAAAGCTGATGATTAAAGAAAGTTGATATCACAGGATTCACTTTTTCTTCTAAAATTACACACAGGCTAGAAGATTATGAAAAAAGGAAAAATATATTTTTATTCAAAACAGCTCTAGAATCAATGTGTTCAATGACTTGATAACAAAATACTCCATTAGACAGATACAATGATTGTTCCTAAATGAAAATTTGTAGATGATTGTAATCGTCAATCTCTCTTACCTCAGGTTCTCACATTTTTCATGACCAAACAGCGGCATCTTTAATGGCCTGGTGAGTATGTTACAATATGAAAAAAGTTGTCCCTAGATGAAATGAATCACTTGACAAGGGGACTGTGTGTAATTTTGAAAAATCATCAAGATTAGATTCATTCTTTGAATTCCTAGGCATTTGAAACTTAATTTGCTAAAACATATTACCACAGGAGAAAATAAACCCTTAACTAATTATATAACTTCACATTCCTTCATATGACTATCAAAATAACCTATGTACTGAAACTAAGTGTTAAAATACCTCCTCTTTCCATATATATTTGCCAGTACAAATATACTTTATAATTTTACAAATTATAGTATTTATATTAAAGCTTTCAGTCTGCAAATCGTTACGATTTAACATGGCAAAACAATTATTGTGTTTTGGTTCCATCTTTAAATCCTTTTGGGGTAATGAACACCATCTAAAATAAGTGACTGCAAATAATACAAACAACACATTTTATTTAGAAAAATAAACTGAAAACGCTGTTTGTTCGTCTTTTACATTTCTCCATGGAGCATAGATAAATGGCTATAAAAATTATATGTCAAATACTTATTACAAATGCCTTTTTTCATTGATATTATTTAGGAGGATACTTTCAATGTCCAACAGGAACATTCTGGGTATACCGTTTAATAGGTTCAATCTATTGGCTGTTACTGTGATATAAAATGAATTTTGTTAACAAAAATATTATATCCCTTTTTAAATCCCCTTTATCATGTTGATGCTTTTTCATATATATATATATATATATATATATATATATATATTTTTTTTTTATATATATATATATTAATCTTGAGGACCATTTTCTTGTGGGGAGAAATCCTCACTGTATTAGTTTTCTTCAGATTTTTTACTTTTTAATTCCTTTTGGAGCCCCTGCAAGATACAGCTTGTTGTGGTCTAAAATCTCATAGGGCCATCTGTGCAAATGATGGCACACATCATTACCCTGAATGGAAGTGACAGTGCAAATATTAGAAGTGCATTGAAATGCAATCTGTAATACTGATTTTTTTTTCAGATTCAGGTGGAGAACAGGAGACAACATCCTTTCAAGCATTTGAGCATCAATGATGCTCCGATCTTCTATGGCTTTGAATATGTACAAGGGATGGCAGAGGTCTTCTTTCCCCACAAACAGCAATATTCCTCTGTTGTAGTACATGCATTGCTTTTCCTGCAATCGCTCAAGTGCTTCATGTTTCCTTTTGGCTACATATTTAATTTTTTTTTGGATGCTGGCTGGACCTCATGATAAATTGATTTATTGTTTATTACTCTAATTGCTCAATATTGAACTCCTCAAATGTCAGGCTTGGAGACAGTTGTTTCTGTAATGGGGCAAGGTATTTAGTCCTCTTTATTTTTCTTTCCGTGTGAGCAAAATTTAAGGCTGTGGCTTTTGTCAGGACTCAGCTCAAAGCTGTCAGATCTGAGGCAGATGATTTGATGTAGATTACACCAGTGATTCATTGTGCTCTGACTCTAAGGGCTTCCATGCTCCAAGGAGGGTCAGGTTCCTGGTTACTTTCATCAGATCTGGCCTGCAAGAAGTCACAATGACGAATCCGACATCAAAGAAATAACTGACATGCCTCCAAATGTAGATATTCTTTCCAGCCTGAAGGAGCTGTCAAAGAGAAAAGAAAACAGAAAACTAAATTTTAAGGACACAGTTAAATAAAAATCCTAATAGGGAAGAGTTTCATTTATTTTTTTTTCATTTAAGTACCAGTCCTCATAATTCCAAATTCTTTAAGCACTGGGTTGATAAATGGAGGATTGATACAGACCCACATCCTCAGTGGGTGTAAATGGGTTTAGTTCCAATTATGTCAATGGAATTACACCACTTACACCAACTGAGTACATGACCAATCAGGGGTATATGCAGGTATTTAAATTTGACCCCTTTTGGAGGAGCATCCTCTGTGCTCCTTCCCCCCAAAGGCGCTATTTACTTCTCCACTATCCCAGTCCCAGAAGGAGTTCTCTCTACCCCTGCCCCAGAAGGATCTCTCTCTACCCTCCCGCTTGCCCTCACCCTAGAAAGGAGCTCACTCTTCCCTGCCTTTGCAGCCCTGGGCCAGGGAAGTTTTGAGCCCCCAACTATTATTGAGGGGCCCAGGCCCCTGCTTGCCACCACATACAGGCCCCTGCAATCAATGACAATATTTTGAGAAGCTTTGAAATTCGTGTACTTAGAAGTGTTTACATCTGTAACAGAATGCCCTCTTCAACTATAGTACATTTTAAAAAAGAAACTCTTAATAAATTAAGAAAAATCAGAAGTAAATCTGTAATCCTTCTTGAAAAGAGAACTTTAAATATTTGAAAGTATTTCTAAGAAGTCAAACTGAGCTACTCCTTTGGGTAACTTTGGTATAAAGTTGGGATTTAAAAAAATCTATTACATAATCCATCACTATAGTCCTTTTTACCTAGGCTTGTTTCCATTATAATATACTGCTGTACATGTCATGAGAAAAACTGATTTACTGAACAATGCAGTCTGTTTTTACTTCTATGTTTACCTTTGGATCACTGAACTAACTAGAACACTTCCTATCCTATTGATTCTCTAATATTAAAGTTTGATACTAATTCAGCTGACCTAAGAGGCCCGACTTAATTATTAGTCCTTTCGGTGAAACTGAACCTTACAGTGTTCAAAAATTGTTGTTATTGTGTTGAAACTTTTTGTATGAGTAGACCTTCACAGGAAATTTCAAATATCCAAAAGGTAGTTTTATCAGGCCATTTTCCTGTTGTAGGGATTTTTCCCAGGTGTGGTTCCTTCCGTGGGAAACAAGTCTAAGGGGGAAAATAGTTCAAGAGAGTTGGAAGTTTTTTAGAGAGACATTACTAAGGGCACAAGAGCAAACTATCCCATTGTACAGGAAAAACAGGCAAGAGACCACAGTGACTCAACTAGGAGACCTCCAATGATCTGAAACCCCAAAGTGAATCCTACAAGTGGAAACTAGGTCAAATTACAAAGGATGAGTATACACAAATAGTTTAAGTATATTGGGACAAAATTAGAAAGGGCAAGGCACAAAAGAAGATTCTACTACATAGAGACATAAAGGTGAACAAGAAAACATTCTGCAAACACATTAGAAGCAAGACGAAGACCAAGGACAGGGGACACCAGTAAATTGGGCGAATAAGAAGGGAGAAACATAACAAAAAATGGGAAATGGCACAAGTGTTGAATGAATTTTTTGTATCAGTTTTCAGAAAACAAGTTTAGTAGCAATTGCAAATCTAACAATGAATGCCAGCGAAAATGAGGTAGGAACACGGACTAAAATAGGGAAAGAATGTTTTAAGATTATTTAGACAAGTTAGATGTCTTCAAGTTACCAAAACCTGATGATATACATTCTATAGTACTCAAGGAGCTGACTGAGAAGATAGCTGCGCCATTAATTATTATCCTAGAAAAGGCTTGGGAGAGAAGTAAGATTTCAAAGGACAAAAAAAATAAGGCAAATACAGTGCCAATCTATCCAAAGGGGAATACAGCCAACCTAAAGAATTACAGACCAGTCTGCTTAACTTTAGTACCCAGAAATTAAACACTCAATTTGCAAATACCTAGAAGTTAATAACATGACAAATAACAGTCACCATCGATTTGTCAATAATGAATAATATTAAACAACCTAATGGCTTTCTTTGACAAGGCAACAAGTCTTGTGGATGGGGGGAAGTAGTAGATCTTGACTTTAATGAGGCTTTTAATACTGTCTCTCACAACCTTTTCATAAACAAACTAGGAAATAAAACCTAGCTGGAATATATAGGTTGAAATATAAAGGCTGAAATTCAATCAGGACAAATATAAAGTACATCACTTATGAAGGTACAATCAGATCAGTTGCACACATATAAAATAGGAAATGACTTCCTAGAAAGGAGTACTGTTGAAAGGGCACTCAGGTCATAGTGGATCTCAAGCTAAATATGAGTTAACAGGATAAAATTGTTGCAAAAAAATTAAATAAATAAAAAGGAAACATTATTTTGGGATGTATTAGCAAGGTATTGTAAACAAGACATGAGAAATAATTCTTCCTTTATTCCATGCTGATTTGGCCTCAACTGAAGTGTCATTTCCAGCTCTGGATGCCACATTTCAGGAAACATATGGACAAATTGGAGACTATTCAGAGAAGACCAACAAAAATGTTGCACATTTAGAGAGCGTGCCTATGCTCTAATTTTAGTGTATTGGGCAGTCAGTCATTGTCCTCAGTAACCTCCATCTTGGAAGTCTACAGTTAAAGAAGGCTGAAAAAAATTGCAAATTCAACAAGGGATGTGAAAGCCAATCTGGGCTCTTCATGGTCCCACTTTATCATAAATAATGAAGATTCTGCAACTGGAACTTAGCTTAAAAGTCTATTATATACAATGTCAGAACAGAAGAATCCCTATCACTTTGTCATAACAGCTGCACTAGTTGGGCATTACTAGAAGTGAAGAAAAAGAAACAAACTAATAACTTACTTTTCTTACTAAAACAAGGACTTAAGACTCAGAATATACATAAGCATATCTGTAATATTTCAGTTTCATACCATCATTTTCTTCACTGTAACCATATTTTAAACTTTGTAGCAGATCTTGGTTCTTGCTCCAATTTTTGCAGCCTTCCAGTCCACAAACAAGAAAATAAAACACTGTTACTGTCCTGCAGTTTCTGAGCTGGGTTTTATCCCCACCATGGACCTAGCAATCAAAAGCAAGAAGTGACTGTTAATCTCTATTCATCACGTGACAGGGTGGTGTGGATGGAGAAAGGCTTGTGTGGGCACAAACATACAGAAACAGTCATTTCCCTATATATCTGGTATCCAGGGGTCAGTCACTTCACTTCTGCTGAAAGACAAAGCAAGGCCACACCTGTTTTCTGATGCACTATTGCAACATAATCATTTTGACAGGTACTAGAGAAAAAAAATCAGCTAACAATTCACTGTTAGCTTAATGCAGGTGTATAGTAACATAGGAATTGCCATATCAGATCAGAGCAGTGGCCCATGTATTTTGCCCCTCACAGAAATACTATATTGGACAATTATGGTATAACTTGTCATTAGGCAGGTTCCATCCTAGTCCCAGATAATTAGGGATTTATATGCAATTTAAAATTTCAATACTGTCTCATAGAAATATGTAACTCTTTTTCAGTTCATGAAATTTTTTGGCCTGAATTACATATTGTATCAGTAAGTTCCTCAGGCTAATACTGCATTATGAAAAAAAACCAGGCAGTGGTACCAAAGTCTTCAGATTGTGCTGCACACAGGTGCAGCAAGATGGAAATTCTACAATCAATTCATCTACATTTACTTGTAAATGGTATAATCAATTCAGTACAAACATGAATAATATTATCAATATTGTCTGTCAGAATGTCCTTCCTCAAACAGAACAACAATGAATTCCCTTATGAGTGATATCAAAATCACTTTCTTCTTCCCCCCCCCCAACATGTAGTTTCTCAATATAACTAAATTCATATCCATGTGAAACATGAAAGGTCTATTTGTATTCTCCTAGAAGCATGTGTTATCTTGGATTTTTACCTCCACTACATTATTCATTCCCAGGGCACAGATGAATACTTTTATACTGTCACATGATGTCTAAAAATTGGTCTTTTGTATTCTAACATGGGCTCTCCCATAGAAAACATAGTTTTGCAATATTCTGAAACACACAGAAACCAGGTAAAAAGAACATCCCTGCATTATTAAAAAAACACATACAAAAGAGCTGTATTACCATTAAAATACTATTAAGTTATAAAATTCATTTTAAAAAATTAGGAAATGGCAGAATTCCACATATGTCCTGCGAGGTAAGACATTTTTATTATCCTGAATTTACAAATAGGGTACTAAGTCAGAGAAAGAGTGTATTCAGGACAAACATTTGGAAATACTAATTTTGGGGCTCTCAGTGATCGATTGCCTTCTTTGAGATATCTGGCACCCAATTTTACAAGTTCTTACCATTTGGGGAAATTAAGATATTTAAAGCATGGCATGAAATCGATTAATCCCAAACAGCCCCGTGAAGTAGTTGGTAAGTATTAGTACCCATTCCTGCCAATATCCTGACATAGGGTAAAGCAGTAAACATAGCTAGCTCTGCATAAATGTACCTAAAACCACAATCAGAAATGTAAATACATATACACATATGTGTATGTGGGGCGAGAGGACGGACACCAGAACTAGTGAAAGATATAGAAAATGTATCATTGTATTCCCTCATTCCACATTTCTCTAAATTTCTCCAAGGAAACTAATTACATTCTAAAGCATACACCTACCCTCCTCAGTTTCATTCTAAACCCTCCCTATTTCAATTTACAGCACGCGCACATACATGCACACACACCTCATTTTTACTTAAATTATATTAATTTATATTAAATGTGAACAGTTTGAAAGACAGGCAGTTGGAACAGGTCCAATATTGAGTCAGTATTTAGAAGTATTTGTCTTAAGTTGTAAATTTGTTGGAACTTCAGCTTGTTTCCAGTGAGGTAAAAAGGACAAAAGGAAACTGTGCAATTAAAATGTGCAATTGAAAGCTGTTAACACCTCTCAGTTAACAGCTTTCCTACCAAGCTGTTGAGTAGAGTGTTGTATAGATAGCTTTTAATAAGGTATTGTGAGAGAAAAACACATAAGGGCACTAAGGGTATGTGTACAAAGTAGCGTTATTTTGGAATAACAGAGCATGCCTACATAGCAAGCCATTATTTCAAAATAATGATGAGCTGGAGTACTTCCTACTCTGACTCCTTAACCCTCATTTCAGGAGGAGTTAGCAGCAAAGTCGAAGGAGGAGTGTTCTTCCGTTGACTTCCTGTTGTGTAGACAGAGCCAAAAGTTGAATTATGCTATTTTGACTTCAGTTACGCAATTGATGTAGCTGAAGTTGTGTAGCTTAATTTGACTTTTGCCCTGCTGTGTAGAAGTGCCCTAAGTAAATATTTATTTAAATAGTAAATGAACACTAATTTAAAGTGTAGTATAAACAATCACTTCTATTTAACTATGGACTACAGGATATTTACTCAGGTCTCCAACTTACAGTATTAAAATCCCCATTGGTACTTTCAGACTGCATTTCCAGGTCACTTAAGACACATACAATGTAAAATGGATTTAAAATTATACACTTAATAACTATTTCATATGTGGGTTATTTAGGTAGGTAGAACTAAAAATTTTTTATTGATGAAAAATGCAGATTCCATAACAGAAATGTTTTATGAATTTGTGTTGGAGTCACTGAATTGTTTATGACCAAACAAAATTATTCAGAAAAAGTCAAAGTGTTTTACTTCAACATTATTAAAGGGAAACATTTCAATTGCACATTTTAATTACACAATCCCTTTTGTCCTTTTTACCTCACTGGAAACAAGCTGAAGTTCCAACAAATTTACAACTTAAGACAAATACTTCACCTAGTAACAAGCACATTCCTATCTACAATACCTTTAAGCACCATAGTGCATTGAGTAAGGTGAAAAAAATCCCCTGGGCTTCTGCCAATTGTCTCCAGGAGTGAAAAAATTCCTTCCTGACCACCAAATGGGTGATCATGTGTCAGGTTGGTGTCCCATTCCTAGTTCAGGGTGGGGCTGCTGGAACAGAGCTGAAAGAGGGTACACATGGCCTTTGCTCCAGATTAAATCCTGGGGAGTTCAGGAATGTTGCTCAATCAGCCCCCCTACACACATACCTGGCCATTGATGCCACAGGCTCTGGGAAGGAGGAGCTACCTGGTGTCCTTTGGTAAGTGCTTCCCTCCCTTTTTGCTGGGGTTTTGCTCCTTTGCTACGGGCTCAGGAAGGTTCCCTCAAACTTTATAAACTATTATTAATAAATCCATGTTCAGCAGTGTGTGACTATGTTCAAATGTTTGTGTCCCAGGCCAAACCAAAGCTAACATTCACATTTCAGCAAAACTGAATGTTAACACCTCTCCTCACCACCTTTGTGTAAAGCAATTGTTATTTTATTCAAGCTACCCTCCTTTCAGAATATGCGTTTACTTCTAGTAATTTTCCAGTAGTAATTACTCAGGGAATCATCAGCCTGACCTTTTAAACCTGTAAATAATCAGTTTACCAACATGAAATCAATTAGAATCCACACTATCTTCGTTAAAAATGGTTTCGCCTATAACCTTGAACTAAATTGTAAAATGTCTCAAAATCTAAAATTAGCTCTTGTTAATAATGTTGACTGGTTTCCTTTATTCACTGTAATTAATAATTTTTACAGTTAGATCACACTTATTATCACTGCATGCACAATACCACTGCTCTGACTCTATTTCTCCTAATTGTTCTTGGTTTTATTTTACCACAGCACTGACGATTCCAGAGCTTTTTCAGGACATTCAGATATTCTCAGAAAGCTATACCAATTTACGCCAGTTGAGAATCTGGCTCATTGGCTTTAATGAGTCCAAAAAGCATATGAAAAAAGGATTAGTACAATACAATAGATATCTGAAGACTAGTGTTTAAATGATGAACTTGTACAAGTTTACCATCTAAACATGCATTTGCACAACAAAATGGGGCCCCATCAGGATTTGAGCCCCTAAGCGATACTTTAGTATAAATACTTTATATTAAGTACAACAATAACTATTATTGGCAATAGGAGAATAATACACACATAACGAATGCAGGAAGGGGTGTGCTTGGCCAACATAAAAGATATAACTATGATAAAATGTCTTGCTTATTTTCCAACTCTTGTAGAAACCAAATCACTTCATATGTGCTTACAACTGGAACAACATTATAAAGGCCAGTCAGAAACTTTTCTTAATATCCTACTATGCATTTTAAAAGCCATTATATTAGTCAACAATTCCACAAACATAGAGGCCCATTTTTCTCTTAATGTTTGTTCTTAAGTTCTTTCCACAAATTTAGGAATTTAGTACATTTCACAACCATTTAGGGTGCATGCATGAAATTTCTTTCAAAAATAGCTGTATGATTTTTCTTACAAATATCAAAAATTACAATGATTAATTCAGTTGCAGAAATACTGATAAAATAATTCAACAATGTCCTTGAGGAATTACATTGCCTTGCCACCTACATTTTGAGTCTCTGCAACTAGTGATCAAATGATCTATTAGACGTATGACTCTGATACATGAACCACTGAAATCACTGGACCACAAACATTAAAATGTCATTAATTTTAAATCCTACTGAATGTGAAATTTATCCCCATGATCAGACCCAAATAGACCACACCAAGGTTTACATATCAATGGAGAACTTAAGTGGTATTCAAATGGTGCATAGATCTTGTGGTGGGGAGAAGTAGTTTTTTCTACAGTTTTTTTCTTGAATCTCCCCAATTTACTTGTTTGCCAATGTGAAAATTTCACATAACTATTTTTCTTTGAAAAGTTCTAGTGAGAAAAATGATCAGCAATTGAGGGCTAAATTCACAGCTGGGGTGGCTGTTCTACTTTCAATAAGTTCAGTTTGAGTTTACTACTACTCACCACCAGGGACATAAGGCCAATGTGTAGATTTATTTAGAAATATCTGAATGTATTTAGTAAGTGTGGGAGTCAAGAAAGTTATCCACACAAGGTTTCAAGGTTTTGCTAAGCAATCATGAGGCTATATTCAAAATGTGCTAATTCATACCACATAACGTACCACACTGAAACTTTTACCAAGATAAACCAATATTTACAAATGCCATCCAGGACTAGTTACACATGAAAGAGGAACCCGCAGAAAGAACTACATTACATCTATCTAAGAGATACTGTTTTTATTGTTGTTTTTACTTAAAATAAGGGGTTGTTATGATGGCTAACTTCAAATAAAGTATTTGTTTCAATACTTATAGAGCATTCATGAATTCAACTGCCTTCATGAGAAAATCAAAGAGCTCTGTGACAGTGGTAGAGCAGGTGCCAGCTCAGGCCAATGCCCCTAGGCCACACTGAACAGTGACAAATGTACAGCTGGAAACCAATCTGGCTCATCTGTGTTTTAGCATTTTTTCAAATAAGTGTTAGATTTATAGAAATATATTTAGTGTTTGACTTTATGAAATTCTTGAATATTGCTGGATGTGTTAACCTCACTTACAATGCCTATATCCCACTCTGTAAAGTACAAAATGTAAGTATTTGATTTGTAACTATAAAGTTGTTTGCTTTGTAACCGGAAACCTCCACAGACAGGAGAGATGCATTAACTAAGCATGAAATACTAGTTGATTAAATCAGGTGTTCTCTCCTGACAAACTAAAGAAAGCCTATAGCCATTGGTCAAACCATTGTGGAACAGCAAGGGACAAAAGATTTTGTTGATTGCTCCCCTTACCTCCCCACATTCATTAAGAGGGGATCTGCACAAATCTTTGTCCTATCATAGTTTGAGCTCTGGGGTAAAGAAACAAAAGTCCCTGACCTGAAACATCTGTATCAGTATGCTTTTTGGATTTTAAGTGGGCAATATAAGTGTAAGGAAGGGATCCCCAAACTACTAGCTAAGTTAACACTAGAAGACACATAGAATTTGCATATTACAGAGCTTCTATTACCCATGACTTAAGACTAACTCATTTGTAAATGCATGTTTACCTGTGTTAACATTATAAATAACTCATTTCTTATTCCTATTTAATAAATCTTTAGTTAATTACAGGACTGGCTACATACAGAACTGTCTTCAGTGAGAGATCTAATGTACAACTCAGCTAATGTAAGTGACTGGTCCTTTGGGACTGGAAGTAACCTGAATAATGATGTGATTTTTGGTATAAGAGACCATCTATCACAAAGGCAGACTTGCCTGGGTGGCAAGATAGCCTGAAGTGCACAAGGGGAACTGCCCATGACTGCATGTTCAGGCTGTTACAGTGTTGAAGGAGTTCACACTTGGTATGTGGTTGTCGAAATCTCATTATAGAACATACAACCAATTTGTGGTCTGGGCCTTCATTTCTAACAGTCTGCCTTGAGTTTGGCACTCATACTGATAAGCCACTATAGAGAGCTTGACAAACTTATTAAACATCAAAACCCAAATTCACTGGTACTGATGCCCCCTTTTGACCAAGTCACCAAAGTTCAGGGCCCTATGGATATGCCAGTTGGGAGCAGAAATTGGTGATAGGTATTTATTGTATTTATTTGATGCAGTTGTCTTTATTTATAAAGAACATACCAAGTTCTGTCTCAACACAAAAGGAATCAAATAGGAAGAAACAGCTCTTTTTGCTCACAGCACCAATGTATTTTGTTGCATATCTTGGGCGGAGCAACCCTTCTGCAGAGAATTGGTCAGCATCAGAGAAGGCCAATGAGATGTGAGATGTGAAAAGAAATTCTGGTTATCTGTGGCAAGTACTGTATGAGTATTCTTTTTGTAGCTTGTGCACATGGCTCAAGAACCTCTTTCCAGAGTCAGTCACCATTCTTGCAGCTGCTCCTTCACAGGTGCTCTGTCTTTCTCTGGTTATGTCTACAACACAACTGCTAGAGCAACATAGCTATAGCCCTGCAGTTTCCCACATCAACAGAAGGGAGAATTCTATCAATGTAGGCAATCCACGTCTTGGAGAGATGCTAGCAGGATCAGTGGAGTAATGCTTCCACCAACCAAGCCACAATGATGCTGGGGGCTAAGTCAACCTAACTACAGCGCTCAGGAAACAAAATTTCACAGCCTTGAGCAACATAGCTAGGTTGACCTAAGTTTTAGGTGTAGATCAGGCTTCAGTCTTTGCCCATTTTTGTCTGTTCCATCTTCCCACATGCACCTATGCAAAAACAATACTCAGACAAAAGCTTTTTTTGGCAGGTTTACATACTCATTTTGTCTTAGTTAGTGCACTTATGCTTAGCTTTATGTTGACTGAAGGGTAAGCTCACACATATCTATCTCAGTGGTGTTTTAATTCAGCCCATAACATGGGTTCACCCAGATCACGACAGTACCTGCCACAGATAACCAGAATTTCCTTTCACAGGTACATCTCAGAGATGAAGGTAGCCTTATCTGGTGCTGACCAATCCTTTGAAGAGAGGATGTTCTCCTAAGACACACAATAGAGCACAATGAATATATTAATTGGGAATGCATCTGCTATTAAATTTTTCATTTTATTTTCAGATCCTTAAAATGACACAATTTGTTTGGAAACAGTTCTTAACAGAGAACATCTTCCATCTGACAAGTGATACCTTTTCTTGTTCAGCCTGGAGCCAGGCTGCATAGGGGAGAACTGAACTGGCAGTCCTCCACTTACCTATTCTTAAAAGATGTGTGTGAGTATAAGGAGCTGTGTATGAAATAATGTAGTTAACCATTATTTCTGCCTATTTTGACATTTAGCGGTCTGTCGTCTATTTCATATCACTCTGCCATGCTTCAAGCAACTGAACAGCTTTGTAAGACGACACCAACCTTCCAAACCAGCTTTCAAGCGAATAAAATTTAGCAAAACATCAGAAGATATTTATAAATTTCTTTGGCTCTCCCTCTTTACAGATTTCCCTATTGAGGGATGAAATAATGTATGTTTCCAACTGACAAACAACATTTTGTTTGTTAGCAAAGGTTTTTTACAGGAATCAACTTCTTCCTTTATCTTTTGCCACAAATATTTTGCCACTGAGGATTAAATATGAATTTGGCTGCCAGTACTGATATGGAGATTCCTGGAGTAACACTACTTTTGCATTAAACTATTACCCCCAAACATGCTAATGTGACAGGAAGGTAAAAATCACAATGACTTTTTGCACTGGAAATGTAATGAAACAATGCTGCAACACTGAATAAAAGAGACAGGTACCAAAGCCATATGCTCACAAGCATTTTCCCATTAAAATAATTGCTCTGATTCCACAGTGCACTCTGGCTGCTTTATATCACTTTGATTGTGCAAAATAGTCCTTATGATAGTGGATTTGGCCACTGAAGGGTTCTGCCTCTTCCAAGAGAAATCCTCAGATGCTGGAGAACCAATGGAATGGCTTTACAAGTAGTTTCTCCTCCCAAGTGCTGACACAGGAAGTAAGGATGACAAAAGGGGGTCATGTCCAGGTCTTTTTTATGCCCATCTGATCCTCAGCTGCTGGAGCAGCACATCAATACCATTGGTAGCTGAGCTGAGCAAGCCAGCATTTGGCAGGCTTACAGGATGAAGATCAATAAAACAGACTGAGATGCCTTTTCACTTCTTGCTCCAGATCTGTGCTCAGCTCTTCTCAGGCTGACTGGGGATCATTTGTACATAAAGGATTTATTACTATTATTATTGTTCTATTATATTCTGATACTCTGCATTATATTTTTATTGGATGAGGGCTCATGCTTCAAGAACCTGATCTGCATCCAAAGTTCACACCCCAATATCACTGGCTTGGTGTGCTCCATGGTGAAGGCACAGGTTGTTTATAATATTCCAAATTTTTAAAATTTGGCTTGAGTTTGGATTTTGAACCCTTCCTTTCCCAAAGTTTAGGGATCCAGCACCATCTCTTTCTCTCTCCTGTTTTTTTTTTTTTTTTAATGATTGGCTATCTAGGACCTGCACTGAATTTACTGGCTCTAAATATATCAGGAAAATGAAGCTCTTCACTAACTATGTTGGCATAGCATCTGCCTGCTATACTGCAATCCTGGAGGATATTACTTTATTTTGGAAACACCTGGGTATTATTGCTTTATTCAAATAAGATCCCGTAGGCCTCTAAAAATGAGTACCCCCATTCTAATCTTGCTGTTTCTCCAATAAAGTTGCACTAATGCCTGTATGAGAAAAGGAACAGCCTTACAAGTGTTCATTGATGGAGACACAAATCTTATGCTTTTTTTCTACAGCTTTGAAACATATGATGTCAAGCATTGAATAAAAGAGTGCAGTTCTACAAAAGACTGATTTTTTCCATACCACATGGTAAGCAAAACACAGTTCAAAATGCCAGAATACCTTCTTGAAGTTACATCTGAGATTGCTTACCTGTTTGACTAACCTCAATATTTATTAAAGAGAACAGTGAGTAATCAAGTAGATCACTGGAACTTTATTATACTTCATTTTCCAATTATTAGATAAGAACAAATGGTTCTTCACAGCCCCTGTGGTTAGGTGAAAGGCAACATCACATTCCTGTCCATGCCACGGTAGCTGCTGGCCAATGGCAGCTCTCCCTGCTGGAGCTACCATGGGTTAACTTCTAGTGCTTCTTTCAAAAGGTGGGACAGGTGCGTTGATGAGGATTCACCTACAGAAGAGCAGCAGTGGGTGAAAATAAAATTAATTGAACCACTGCAAATTTGGGTATCAGCCCAGCACCAGAAAAAAAGGTTAGGTTCACAGAGAGATCTGGGCATGTTTATAAAGCCTAAGAGCTGTCTGATTGTGTATCTCTGTGACAAGGCTATGACCTAGGAAGTGTGGGCTTGCTATTGATCTGAAAGGATTGAAAAGCTGTTGATGGCCAAGGGTGACTGGGGCCTTAATCCCCATCCTCCTTTTTCCCTATTTCCAGGACCAGTTGCCCTTATAAGCTATCTTAAGGTTTAATAAAGTTGCAGCCACTTGGCCAAAAAAGATAATAGTCTCCATACTCTTTTGCCCCTATCAATCACAGTGGTCAATATGTGATTTCTAGGAATGTATGTACTTCCTTATATTGCTTTTTAAATCGAGCAACTTGCCCTTTACTGAAAATTGCACATCTCCAGGCCACCATATGAACATAATCAGCAACAAGCAGTAATCACAAAGAGGAATATCTCAGAATATATCTATGTCGCTACTGATATAGGAAGCAAGCCTTGTTCTTTTTTTGTTAATGAAAGCTATATGCTCACTGTATATCTATGGCCAAGAGTCTTCAGCACCTACAGGGGAAATTTGTGATAAATCAGAAACTAAGTTCTGGAATAGTGTATTTATAGCACTTTTCTATTCATCTATCAAAAAGTTTGTTTATGGGCTTTGTCTACACTGCAGGGTTTTTGTGCAAACATCTTGTGCAAAGGTGCATCCAGACCTCAAAGCGCATTGCAAAAGCGATGTGCTTTTGCACAAAAGAGCATCCACACTGTATGGACACTCTTGCGCATGAAAGAATGCACAGAATGGCCATCAGAGCACCTGTGCTTTTTCCGATAGGGGTTTCTTGCGCAAAAATTCCTCCCGAGCGCACACTCCTGCCTTTTTGCGCAAGAGCTGTAGCACAAAAAGGAGTTATTCCTCATGGGGAGAGGAATAGCTCTATCAGCAAAAGCCCTCTGTTCTGTCGATTTTCTTGAACAAAAACGCTCTTGAGGTGTGGACATGCCGCTTTTTTTGCGCAAAAACCTTGTAGTGTAGACACAGCCATATAGTTATGGAAAATGAATTTTGTGCATTCATTTTGATGACTAAATTAATATTGTTTCAAGAAAAAGTAGTAAATCTTTTTTCAGTGCCCAGTCACTTTATCCACAAAAGACAGCTGAGCATCAGAAGTAACAGCTTGTGTGGATTATGGTAATGTCTGTTAGACTTAAATGGAATTTTCTGGCAGGGCAGATTCTTTCCTTCCACCCTGTTACCAAAATTATTTAGCCAAGAGACTCCTCACTTATTCTAAAACCAGCCATTTCCCCAGCACCCTTTATACTGAAATACATTAAAAGCTGTATGTAAGACTTCGTTCTTGGCACAGTTCTTTTCTAAGGTTTGTGAAAATAATAAGCAATTGATATACAGCCGCTCCCCGAGTTGCGAATGGTCGAGTTATGACCGTTCGCACTTACGACCAATGCTCCCAAGGAGCGGTCGTAAAGGCGGTCCCCGAGTTACGAACGCGGCCGCGCTTACAAACAGCGTGGTCGCGTGTAACTCAATGGGATCCGAGTTACGAACAGTTCGAGTTACGGACCGAGTGTTGGTCCGTAACTTGTTCGTAACTCGGAGAGCGGCTGTAACAATTTCTAGAAAGAGGTCCACATTTCTGACACACTTGTGTAAACTAACAAGTGCAAACTGCATGTAAAAGAAAATTGTAGGGTAAGAATGAATCAAACTAATTGAGGGAAGGTTGTGCTTGTGGCAACAATCCAAGACACATATAATACTCAGCAGTGAATTATATTTCTAGAACAGTTCATGCTGATGGTTGTATCGATGGAGTGCCTAAATATGTAATCCCTATCCTGTATTTGTAATGAATAATAATGAACAATACCAATGGGTTAGTAAATTTGGTTGACTGTGATTATTTGACAACTTATTGATAAACCAAATCTGCAAGTAATAACTGCTTCCTCTCTAGCTCATTGTTGGTGTTTATGGGGAGTTTCAAACTGGACAACATATAAATAATGTAAAAGTTGAAATTGAAAAATTCAACTAATCTCTTTTCAGTGCCCTATGGGGAAGGTTATTTAGGGGACACAATTTCACCTTCGTCAAATTACCTTGTGCATACATTGTCCTCTCCACATCACAATTATGATTTGTTTTGTAATGGTGAATATGGTAATGGAGAACAATAGATTTAATTAGTGCACTCAATGGACAAAACATTACTGGGCAGTGCTCAGCAACAACAAAGCACAGTGGGGAGGTACAGTGTTCCCAAAAGCCTAGACCAGAACTCTATCAGACACACCTACACAAGATGGACAAAGGTATGGGAAGTACTCTGTCAAATACAGAAAGACTCTGACTAAAGATCTTGGAGAGACAATTAAGGATCTGGTGATACCAATGGTACCTGTGAGCCATAACCCACACAATTACTATGTTTCACAGTTATGAGAGAAAATTAATTTTAAATCTGATCCAGTTAATATTATACTATTCCCACAGAGAAATCCCAGCCCTGCTCAAGTTAATTAGATTTTTGCCATTCCTACAGTAGAACCACGATTTCATCCCTGACTTTTTCTACTGTGATGTGTCAATCTAGGCCTGATTCAAGAGCTCAGAAGAGCAAAGGTCTAAAAGTAGGACTATTGATTAATTGCAGTTAACTAACATGATTAACTCAAAAATGAATTGCAATTAATCCCAGTTTTAATTGCACTGTTAAGCAATTGAATACCAATTACATTTATTAAATATTTCAAATGGTTTTAACTATTTTCACATATATTGATTTAATTACAACACAGAATACAAAGTGTGCAGCAATTACTTTATATTATTTTTATTACAAATATTTGTCCTGTAAAAATGATAAAAAAATCATATTTTCTATTCACCTCATACAAGTACTGTAGTGCAACCTCTTTATCGTGAAAGTGCAAGTTACAAATATAAATACTTTGTAACATAACTGCACTCAAAAATAAAACAATGTAAAACTTTAGAGCCTACAAGGCCACTCAGTTCTACTTCTTCAGCCAGTCACTAACAACATACAAGTTTGTTCAGATTCCTGGGAGATAATGCTGCTGGCTTCTTGTTTGCAGTGTCACCTGAAAATGAGAACAGGCATACACATGATACTTGTAGCCAACATTACAAGGTGCTTATGTGCCAGATATGCTAAGCATTTGTATATACCTTCATGCTTTGGCTACCATTCTAGAGGACATGCTTTCATGCTGATGCCACTCATTTAAAAATGGCTTATTAATTAAATTTGTGACTAAACTCCTCAGGGGAGAATAGTCTTTGTTCTGATTTACCTGCATATGCCATATATTTCATGTTATAGTAGTCTCGGATGATGATCCAAGCATGGAAGGTCCCAATGTGAGATTTCTAATGATAGCTAGAGCACTCACTTCAGGGTTTAAGAATGTGAAGTGCCTTCCAAAATTTGAGAGGAACAAGATGTGGTGCATACTTTCAGAAGTCTTAAAAGAGCAAAAGAGCAATACTCCATTATGGAAATTACAGAACTTGAACCACCAAAAAAAGAAAATCAACCTTCTACAGGTGATGATGAAAGTAAACACGCATTGGCCTGCACTGCTTTGGATTGTTATCAAGCAGAACCCTTCATTAGCATGGACACATGTCCAATGGAAAGATGGTTGAAGCATGAAAAGACATATGAATCTTTCAGGCAGCTGGCATGCAAATATCTAGCAATGTTAGCTGCAACAATGCCATGTGAATGCCTGTTCTCACAATGTAAACAAGAAGTGGGTAGCATCATCTCTTGTACTTTGTAAGCAAACTTATTTGTCTGAGCAACTGGCAAAATGAAAAGTAGGACTAAGTAGACTTATAGACTCTCAAATTCTATGTTGTTTTGTTTTTGAATGACATTTTTTAATATAATTCTACATTTATAAGTTCAATTTTCATGTTAAGGAGATTGTACTGTATGAGGTAAATTGAAAAATACTATTTATTTTGTTTACAGCACAAATATTTCTAATAAAGAATATAACGTCATCACTGTTTACTTTATTTTCTGTCTTGTAACTGAAATAAATATATTTGAAAATGTAAAAAAATCCAAATAAATAAATGCTATTCTATTATTGTTTAACATTGCAATTAATTGTGCAATAGCAATACATTTTTTTAAATTATACAATTAAGAGTGATTACTTTTTTTAAATTGCTTGACAGTCCTAGTCTGAACTATACAAAAATTCCCTGATCCTGCAAATTATTTCCTCCTCCCTTCATAAGCTTCCTCTATACCTTTTATGGGATGAGCAGAGGTCCAGTGAAGTGAAAAGACTTTATTAACATAAAGTCATCCAATCAGTGTTAAGAAATAATACCATCTGAATAAGATGATCTCACAGCAGAAACAATGAACAACCAATAAATATGATAAACTCAGTTAAAGTACAGTAGGGTTAATTCTGTCACATTTTGAATAATACATATTTAAAGATCAGGTTTTAATTAGTCAATTTCTAAAGAAAAAATGTTAAATTGGATGGATACACTATAAATAACTCTAATTGTAACTGGAAGCCTGATTTGACTCTCTTGCCATTCTTCACCAATTCAACTCAAACATATCTTGTACATTCCTCAAGCAGATGGAATTTATTTTTCTGGATAGCATGCAAGCTGGAGATCAAAAGGAATAAATGATAGTCATAACAATCTGAACTGAAAAGAGGACAAATTTTACTGGAATACTAACTGAATACATTCTGAAGTTAGAATGGTGGAGGAAAAAAACTCCAGAGCTTATATCCAGAAAATTACCTGGTGTACTATTTTTTTTTCATGCTCAGCAACTACATTAACAAAGCAACTTGGCCAGATTTGACAAATTAATTCTGTGGAAAAAGGATTAAATATCGCTATATGGTAGGGTCTCAGCTTTTCACAGAATGCACAACACTGTTTGAACTGACATAATTTTTCATTGGTAAATGGCTCTGAATTATTGAAAAAAAATCTATGTTCATATTCTCCCTATTAGCATTCCCTTACTTTTTTAAATAAGGAAATAACAGATCTAGATTACAAAAGATTAATAGTATAGAGATTCCTAAAGTTCTGAGGCAAATATATCAGTGATTCATGGGGTAGTTATTCAGATTATGACCTTGACTCTACTGGCCAACTTCATTACACCTCTGCCTTTAATGACACAGATCTTTTTCTGCATCCTCCCTTACTATAAGACTCTGTGCTGGATCCATGGCTCCAGAGTTACCTTCCACACATGTCACACACTAATACCTCAGTGGAGATTTGAGTTCTGTCATTCCAGAATGGGCTAGATTGCATGAGAGTAAGGTGAAGAGCAATACAGTTGCCAATAACCGACTATGTACAGCTAAATGAGATAGCAATGGTGCCCAAAAGAGGCATGCCCCAGTTTAATCAGTAAGGGTTGGATTCTGTTCCCCTTAATCATGTTGAGTGGAATAGGTTGAATCAAAGAGTAGGGTGGTACACAATGTAAGGTGGGTATCAAAATCTACTCCAAAGAAGGGATTTGCATTGGACAATGAGGCATGCAGAGCTGACCATCTAATTACCAAATCTGTGATTCTTTTCATTATATTATATGATGTCAATCAATGTGAACTTGATTTTTCCTTCAAATTAAATATCAAGCATTTGCAATTTCTGAAATCTTTGCCAGGGCAGACTAGTTCAATAACTCCAAAATGACTGATCAGGCTTTCTGAAAAACAAGGGTCTATGTTCATCTGGCTGTGAAATGATTCACTTGACAAAAAGGACATTCTGGCCAAAGCAAGAGAGGCTCAACAGTTAAACACATACTGGTTAACCTTGTTTCTAATTTTAATTTACTGGCAAAAATATTCTGTACAGGCTATTTTCAGCACAGGCCTAGAATGCAGAAAACCAGCAGTGTTTGTCTTGTCAAAAACCCAACACACAATACTGAGCCTGCAATGTTACAAGTATTTTGTTGCCAAAGGGGCTAAAAAGTCATGGTCTGCTTCTGGGCTGAAAAAATCCAGCTCTATTTATTTAAATGATTTTGGTATTCAGCAATATAAGAAGGTCTGCTGAAAAGGCCTGATCCAAATCAGAATAGCTGTACATATTGAATGCTCTGGGCTATTTGGAATGGAATTATGTTTGAACCGTTAAACCTCCTGTATGCACACTGAAACAGATAAGGTCCTTTCTTATGTTGTTTCCCAATCCAGAGTTCAAATTAAGTGTTTTTGTAGCTCTCCAAAATAAGACACAGATGGTACCTTTGCACTTTCAAATGTCTCTTCACATATTTCCTTCTCTGTATAGACAGATGGCCATGACTATAGGGAGATGATTATTTTAAGAGCAAATTAAAAACGATGTTGCTTCACCCCGTGGATAATATGAGGGGTGGGGCTACCCACCCGCTATACTGACATGTTATGATAATTAATAGCAAGGACACTTGCCCTGAATATGATTTTATGTATCTTGTATTATGTATCTGTATGTTCAGAAATAGTTTGCTCTGGGGCAAAAGCCCCAAGCAATTAGAAGCAGTGAACACTGGAGCATGCTAATAGTGCTAGTCTATACACTTAACTAAAGCTACAAAACTTTTAGATGTTTATTCAAAGATTTTCGGGTCTTTGAGTTTTCCTTCGCACCCCTCTTTCATATCTTCCAGATGCTCATCAAGAATCATGTTTGCTGATATTCCATTGTGTTAGAGCAGTATTTCTCAAAGTGGTGCATGAAACCACTCTGAGAAACCAGCTAACTGGCTGCTCCAGTGTGTTTATTTACCAGCTCTGCAGCCATGGAACCCTATGGCTCCCATTAGCTTTGGTTTGTCATTTTCAGCCAAGGGGAGCTGTGGCAAGTGGCGGCCGGCCCAAACTGCTTCTTGCGGCTCCCCTTGGCTACAAACGGTGAACTGGAGCCATATTAACCATAATAGAAGCAGTGTCATATGATAGAGCAGACTAATGCTATTAGAGTGCAATAGACTGTGTGACTTGTCCCTTTCTGTCCCCCTTTCCTTTGATTTCATAGAAGGCAAACATATAAAAGAAAAAAAAAACAATTGAATAACAAATGAAGTGAAAAAGAGGAGTGAAAACTTCCAGTAAACCTTATCAGCACATCACCTTTGGCAAGATAGGAAGATGGAGAAACACTCGACTAATAGGAAGATCCAATTTAAGGTGCAAAAAGGCTTTTGTGTGATAGGCTGCTACTACCTATTAGCAGAAAAGAGGAAGTAAGCCACAGAAAGGGAGACCATCTTGGCTTCACAATAAGCATGACACTTTCCTGAGTTCCCTCTTTTCCATAAATAGTTAACACTGTTTTCTGAGAGTAAGTGCAAACAATGGACCAGATTCTAATCATCTTCATGTCCAATAGAGGGAGGTGGCCCTTAGAGCTTATATCTCTATATACAAGAGGACGATAGCAAATGGATATATTGGATCAAGTATACCTGTGGAATGCATGTTGGCCACCCCAGAGAAGGCAAGATTAAATATGTTAAATTTAAGAGGTTAGTTATGCTTTGTCTTTTTATGGAGTACAGGACTTGCTGTTGGGAGTTCCTGTGGGGCTAAATATTTCAGATGGCCTTATTGGCTGATGTAAAATAAAATGAAAATAAAACAAACAATCTATAACTTGTACTCGAAACATAACAACAAAACTGGAAAGACCATCTACCAGTCAGAATTCTTCCAGAGAGCTGGTTTGAAGACTTAGTAAAAAGAAACTTTTATAATACACACAACAGTTTTAAACAGCCTGGGTATCTGGTTCTGTCATGCATTTATAGTGTTTGATTCTTAAAGAATGCCTTCTCTCCCTAGTACTGTCAAAGGAATGCTCAAGATTATATTCTTTCAAGTAAAAAAGAAAACTAGAGTGGCTTGCTTTTATTTCCAATCTCTATTATGTTTCTTAACCACAGCTGTATCCTAGGACAATGAAGGCTGGGACTCAAACATTAAATGTACTAGGGGAGTGGAGGGTTGTGGCAAATTGGATAATCTTTCACAATAATTAGATGTGTGTTTCCTGTTTACAAAATAATAATTGACCTACAAGCTATGCAGGCCTGCAGAAATAAAAGCAAAACATTAATGGCATGCATTGCTTATAGTAATGAATTTAAATTGGACTTTGTTACCTGTTTATTTACCAATAAGGCATACCATGACAAAACCAAACAGATCTAGCGTCAAACTGCTTTGAATAAGAAAATAAATAAGCAGAGAAAAATGGAATCAAAAGTAACTGTGAAAGCTCGTGGGGGTGAAAGTATATAAATCACTATACTTATGATAGCTGTAGCTAAGGTGAAAACTCAATGCCAAAACAAAATCTTCACGTATCATGTCAAACAGCTAGAGACAAGCGTGGCAGCTCTCTTCAGAAAAGCTTTCTTGCTCAAAGCAGACATCCATTTCAAGTGAAGTTTCCCAACCGTGCACTAAAACAGATTCTATGTTAAATTGTAATAAATAGTAAACTTAAACCGGCACCTTCCAGTCTCCCATTAAAAACTTAAAATAACTGTGACATTATTTTCACAGAGGAACAAAGTTTAGGTCCACTATTGTCAAACAAGCTGAAGGAGAAAGATAGTGGCAGAGGTTGAATGGAGAGACCTTGAGCCATCCTGCTGGTTTCAGAGCATATCCCCTAGTGCAGTATTTGCTGCTTTCCCAAACAAGAACAGCATACAACCTCCTCAGCTCTGCAGCACTTGCTGCTTAATACAGTATGAAGGGATTCTGAGGGCATAATCATAAGACCTGCTGTATTGTACTGCTTAAAGGAAACCATCTCAAGCACTCCCTCTGGTACTGGAACCAGTGGGGTAGGAAATCACACCAGATTTTTCCTTCCCTCACAGCTTGGAGCCCTGCAGATCCTAGGACCAACATAAGTACAGCTGTATGTTAGATACATCTTTACACACCACTGATTTTAAGGACTTACAGCAACAGAACAGATACATTTGATGACCAGCAGAGAAAGAGTTAACCTAAGAGCGTGTGTGTGTGTGTGTGTGTGTGTGTGTGTGTGTGTGTGATTATCTAGTGCATAACAGGTTTTAATGGGATGGATCCACACATTGTTAATTCTTTCCCAGACTTATCATGTCATCCTCTTCTTCCCTAGATATCCCAAGGTGTGTCTAGACTACACCTCTCTGTCAACAGAGAGATGTAGATTAGGCACATCGAAATTGCTAATGAAGCAGGGCTTTAAATATCCCGTGCCTCATTAGCATAAACATGGCCGCCACTTTTTTTTTAATGGAGTTTTTTTGAAAAAAACGGCAGTCTAGACGCGAATCTGTCAAAAATGAAGCCAATTTCGACAGATCCTTTAAACCTCATTTTTTGAGGAATACAGGATCTGTCGAAAAAGGCTTTATTTTTGACAGATCTGCGTCTAGACTGCTTTTTTTTAAAAAACTCCATTTCGAAAAAAGCGGTGGCCATGTTTATGCTAATGAGGCACGGGATATTTAAATCCCTGCTTCATTAACAATTTCGATGTGCTTGATTTGCATCCCTCTGTCGACAGGGGGATGCAGTCTAGACGTAGCCCCAATGAATAGCTATCCTACAGAGGAACAGTTCAAGAGGTGCAAGTTGATTAAATGCTAGCTGAAAGCATCAGTACCAGATAACAAAGCAACAGCAGTACTTAAAATGTGACCTCTCCTTTTAGAGGTTTTAATCAAGACACAAGTTCTTTCCTGTTGGTTTAATAATTCCTCGATAAATCTAAGGGTAAAAGCTATAAGAACCAGTTTTATTTTATTGCAGTTGTCAAATTCTCCCTTGTACAACAACTAAATGAGATGATGAAACATTCAGATAATTTGATTTTCCTTTTTAAAAAAGGGCAAGCAGAAAAGCTACACAAAAAGTACCACTACATGACCAATTTGTTCTGGGTTAAACTGAGCCGCCATGAAACGTGCAAAGCTACAGATGAAACATCTTTATTGACAGGATTTTTAAATAGTTGCCCATTCATTAATGCTGAATTACAAGGAGAATGATGGGATAGTACTTATGCCACCTATTTTAGTTCAAGACAATTCATAATGATTTATTATAATAAATACTACAGCATTAAGAATTATTGCAGTATTTTAAAGTGTTGCTATTTATTTCTTTAAGGTACAAGAAACAAGCCAATGCATTACTCTGAGAACAGTTCCCCTTTGGAAGACAAATTGACAACATATGCAAAATCATTCATTTAAACTTAAGGCAAGCTTTATTCATTAACTTGAACTTTTCTACATGGACAGAAACTATGGCAACCCAAAACCATGCTTGGGCAAATTTTGTAGCTCATTTCTACATATTATCTAGAAATCACTGTTGTTTATACAAGTATTGGACACATTTCAGAGATCTTATTCCATATAAAAAATACTCTAGAGTGAAATTCAGTTTTAATTATCTCTATTTGTGTTAATCACTGTGCTTTATAGATTACCTTTTTTTTCCAAAAGCAATTTTCTACCACAGGTTAAAACTCTATAATCTGGGACATGGCGAGGTGGGGAGTGCAGCTCCAGCTGGGGCTGGCATGGTACGAAACACAGCCTCAGTTGGGGCTGGTGAGATGGGGGAGCACAGCCCCAGCTGGGGCTAGAGGCAGCAGAGCCAGCAGTCAGGAGCATAGTTTTGGCTAAGGCTGGTGAAGAGTAAAGCCCTGGTCAGAGCTAGAGTCAGCAGGGCTGGCAGCTAAGTGCTCAGCCCAGGCCATTGCCACGGGGGGTGCAGCCCCGGCTAGGGTTGGAGGCATCCCCTCTCTGAGGCTGGCACGTGGATGGACACAGTCCCATCCAGGGCCAGCAGGCTGGGGGGCTGGAGACAGTGGCAGGGAACACAACCCTAGCTGGGAGCAGAGTCCTATACTTGCAAGTAGCCTTGACTTCCCCTTGTCCAGCAAACTCTGTGGTTCGGGACCACTCAGGCCCTGAGGGTGCCGGACAAGGGAGATTCAACATGTAATGTTGATGTATGATGTGATGACTTACCACAGACTCTCAAAAGCTACAGAGTTAAAAGATCTATCTAATCATAGACACCATCTCTGCCAATGCAGGACTGTCCTCTGCATAGTATTTTGTAGTGTTTTGTTCAGTCTACTTTTAATCAACTGAGTTTTCACCACTTTCCTAGAGGGACTATTTCACAGCCCATTACATCTCACTTTCTTATTTCCACCTCATTACTTATCGTTATACCTTCATATATCACACTAAATAATTCCTCTTACTCACTGGTATTTACACACTTCTCTTATATGTAGTATATCATCTTCTGGTATTTAAATAATATGTTTTAAAAAGTTTGAAAAACTGTTTTAATAAAATAAAAATTTTTCACAAAGCATTTCAATTTCTTCAAAATTTAGCATTTCTAATTAAAGTTGAAAAATCAGTATAATCAGTATAATTTTTTCATAATCATAAAAAGTATGAGATTTGGAACACTGTTTTAAGATGGGAAATCCCATTTTCTCCCACTTTTTTGCTCCTTTCCCTTTTCCCCACTGCCCCCCATTGTAAAAAAAAAAAGAGCGTTGCCTAATCTAGAGATTATTTAATAATTATATTGATTACTTAAACACTCCTACTTCATACTTTGAGTGTTGATAGCCTCTTGTCCCAAAATCAGGCCCAATATTATTAAAGTCACTATATAGTTGGGAACCCAGACGTGCACTATTGCAACATTCACGCAACAGAAACTCTTCTATATTTCAAAATGTAATGAATTTAAGCAGAGTCAAAAAGACTCTAACTCAGTAATTTAGAGAGAGAACCTACAGAAAGTATATACGCACCTCTGTATATTCACATCATCCTTTGCAGGACCACCTGAAATGTTAGTCATTATCTTCCTCCTCACCAGTAGCCATCATTCTAACCCCTTTTAAAGGCTGCATCTCTTTCTCTCCTGCACCCAAGGACTAGGACACAATTTGTATGTTTTAGGCTGCCTCCACTGTATCTAATAAATATTCAATAGGAGGTTTCCCCTTTTTCCTTATTTTTATTTCCTCATCCTACCAACGTTGATATGTCCTCCTTCTCTACATTGGCATAGTGATATGAGTAACTACCTTTTCAGCTCACGATTATACATGTCACCACTTCCTTGAGTGGATTTGCAATTATTACTTCCATAGTACTAGTGGGGGCATTCGCTGGAATACTGCTACCATTAAGCAATCTCTTCTTAGTTCCCAAAATCTAAATGTAACTGATGACCTGTGCCAACGATCTTAGCCTACTTAACCAGTACCAAACTCGTCCTAGCTTATGCTTCAGGTAATTCAGAGTATGTAGGTTTCTTGCTGTAAGCTGAATATGACGAGAGCAGCTAAATATAACAAAGGCAAGGTAGTAAATGCAGTGGTGATAGCGATCATTTGTTGCTGAGTATGATCATTTTCTGTGGGAGTTGTGCACCTTAAGGTGTCTGATAAGGCTGATCCTTGAACCACAAGTTCTATTACAGTGAGTACAGATGTTTCCAGGTACAGCACAAGGCTGTTGACCATGACCAGAAGCCAGTCTTCCCTTCCTCCTGCGCTTCTTCCCCTCCTCAACTTGGTGGGCAAGCTAGCCCTATGGGCTACAGGAGAGAAGAATAAAAAAATGGAGGAGTGTTTTTCCTCCTACTTTCTAACTTTAAACCCCCCCCCCATTTCTTCCCATAAGTAGACAGTTAAGTAGACAGTTAAGATTTCAGAAAAAATAGCATTTTCTGAAAAATAAATAAATAGAAACAGAACGAAATTCTGTATCATTCGCACCAAAAGTAACATTTCTAGAGATCAGTGTCAATTAGATAGAGATGGGAGTATAGAAAGCAAATAATAATGTGGCCTTGACAGAAACATGTTGGCTTACTCTTGTGTTCAGTCTCACTACACCTAAAACGCACTCTCAGAAAGGAAGCATGGGATGGGGCTAGGTGGGGGGGGGATGTTAAAATGGCTGATTTTCACATATTTTGAACTTTTGAAATATTTACTTCTCTTCCACTCTGAGCTATTTGACCTCTTTTTGGAACCACTTTTGTAGACAAGCCCGACAGACTTTAAATTAAGAATTATTACTGTACCCTGAGAATAAAAAATGGAGACAGACAAAAGCCAGTTTTAAATGAGAAAATATTTCTGCCCGATTCTTAGCTCATAGTAGAAAAACAGCAAATTTAATGTGTCTGGTGATGTTATGTTTTATATTATATGCAGTATTCCTATTAATTATCAAAGTTACTATTTGTTCCTCAGTTGGGTGCTCCTTCATATACAGAGACTAGGAATGTAAAGGAGTAACCAGTTACCCGGCATTCTTACCAGGATAACTCGTTAACTGGCACCTGGCTGGGCTGGAGCAGCTCCCTGCCTGTAGTGTGCCAGTTAACCAGTTAAAAATATAGTTTAACAAGTTAACATTTTAAGTGGGATTTTACATCCCTAATAGAGATGAAGAGAAAGCCTGATCTTGTTTCAAGCTATGGAAAAGCAAATGACAAAACAATAAATCATATAATCTGGTTGAAGAATTTCTACATGTAAATGTGCTATTCAATGGTTTGAAAGGCTATTCAAAAATCCTATTTAGAAGCAAAAGTAAAATATCTACTTTCCCATGGAAGAAGGTCCAGAAAGTTTATTGTTGATTTTATTTTGATTGAAAAAGCTAACATTTGAAAAATTCAACATACTGAAAGAAGCAAGGGACGTGATCTTTTTATATATATATTTACCAAAATATTTCTATCACCTTACAAGGCATTATTAATGTCTATGAAATATGACGTTACGTTACAATATTTCTCAGTTTGCACCATGAAAAATGGCACTCTTTGCCAATGAAAAACTGCAGACTTTGTCATAACACAATTTTGCAAGCACGCTGACCAATTTTGTTGTTCTTCTAGGAACACTTGTATTGATCAGGTGACATTCTAATTTGACAATCAGATTACAATTTTTTTTAAACTGTTCTAAGGCAGGGTGGAATTTAGATTGTTCACCTATAAGCAAATAATATTACTGTCTATGTGTGGGATTGCTTAGAAACAGTTATGAGGCAGATTTTCTGCCCTATTCAGCTCTATCTGTGCCACTAAGGTGGAACACAGAGACTTCAGACTGGCTTCATCCCCCTACCTAGAGATTCTACTAGGTGGGGGTCAGTCTCCAGTGAGAAAAGAGCCAGCATCATTGGCTCTTGTGTAATCCTTCCTATAGTTGGCCACACAAGAGTGTCCAGGTAGACAATGTGACTGGAATACAGTATGCTCCAGCTACTGTCAGCTGTCAGAGAGTACCTTGGGTCTCCTAAAGGCTGCTCTAACCTGAGTTGGGAGCCAGGCAGAGAATCAGTGAGCAATTACTGGCAGAGATTCTGACCCAGTAACTAGAAGGATTTATTCTGCCATCAAAATGTGTAGCAAAATGAACTTTGTAAATATGCAATGGAGATTTTCTGTTGGAGGAAAGGCATGCTATGAGAAGTCATTTTTTAGTAAATCTGAACATATAATATTTAGTTCTAGGGATCAAAACAGACTTGAATCAGTGCCCAAAAGGACCATGAGAACAAAACAGTCACACCTAAAAACATATTTCTGGGGGATGGAAAAGGGCATGCCTGCACAAGCAGCTGTAAAGAGGGGACTCTGTCTGGGATACTCTGAAGGATTTGAATAACTTTCTGGTGGTGTTGCTTGGGCGAGCACATACTTGCTTTGGAATGGACATGAGCAGGCACTCAAAAATAATTATATTTGTATTGCAAATGTTGATTTCACATTCCACACTGATCTGTCAAAATCAACTTTCGGATAGGACTTGGGTCTGAAGTTTATAAACAAAAATTGATTTATATTACAGCCTTTGAGTATAAACTGATTTTGAATCTTGATTTTGAACTGGTCTTCAAGACAGCCTCTCTTTTCATACCTGCTACATAAATGCAGGAACAACTGATGGTTTTAAAAGTGATTTAACTATTTCATAGCATCCACATATCAAGTGATTAGATTAGATGTCTCAATGGCATCACCTGCAAATAATTGTAAAAAACTGGGCACAAAAAGAGAGGCACAATATTCACTGAGCTCCATCCACTTATAAATGGATAATTGATGCTGAAGATATAATATGCATAAAGCTAGTCATCTGGGAATAGTAGATAATGACCCCATTTGGGGTTGCTCTTGTTATATTTTTAAATGTGGTATTCATTTGATGTTAATATCAGTTTATATTGTTAATTATTATGTGCATGAAAGGAAGGCGAGGGAAAGAATTGTTATTTATAGAAAAATAGTCAAAATCATGTAATTTATGTTATGCTTTTTGAAAGTCTCATTATGACATTTACCAAGGATTCGTCTCTATAACATTTTTTCAAAAGATAAACAGGTCTACTTGATAGATTTGTTTTCTTTAGAAATAAAGAGGCAAAACAAATCATTTAGTGTTTGAACAGAATGCTGAAGATATTAGTGTTATGTGCTGTAACTGATAAATAATTCTGTAAAAAATAAAAGAGCAATAAAAGCTGAACAATCAAATGTTGCCACCTGTGGATTACATATCCAGCTGTGCTTTCCTGTGGGGGGTCATTAATTTGGGGAAGTTGATGACTAAACATAATTAAGGTTTAGGATCTTTGGAGTTGCCATACAGGATCAGATTAGCCATCCATCTAGTCCATTATTCTATCTCCAACAGCAGCTAGTACCATATACGTTCAAGAAAGTTGCCAGTAACCTTACAGTAGGCTGCTAACCAGCAACAGCTAAAGATTGGCTTATTATCTGAAGCACCAAGGTTTACATCCCTTCCAAATCTTTTGCTAATTTATTTTGAATATAATAGCACTCTGGACTTGCTGAGCTATACAGAAGTCCACCTCTTCCTTGAATTCTGCCCTACTTTTTGTCTCAATGATATATTGTGGCAACGTACTGTGCAAAAAATATTTAGTTTTATTAGTTTTGGATTTGTCAACTTTCATTTTCATTGACTGTCCCCTTGTTCTTGTGTTATGAGACAAGGTGAATGGAAGCTCCAGGAGCATCATCTTTATGCCATTTACTTGGCATATTTTTATCACAACCGTTTTTCCCTTTGTCTCCTCTCTAAAGTACAAATTCCTATTCTTTCAGGTAAGTGTTCCTGTGTCCTAACTATTCTTGTCATTTATCTCTGAGTCCTCTCTATTTCTGCTAACACTGCCACTTGATCTAAACTGGGGAAACCTTAACTCTAATAACTAAATTACAATAAAGGTTCAAGAAATATAACTGTCTTGTAAGTTTAAAAAAACCCACGTCTGTTGCAGTTTAAATAAATAACTGGGATTACATTTTCTCCCAGATTATTTGTTATATTATTAACATATATGAATAAAAATAAAACCTTAAAAACTTATATTCTAAATGTGTTTTTAACCTCTGGGACAAGTGTAAAGATCCCATTCTTGAATATGAAGCATAAGTTTATTAGCTATACTGTCTGCCTAGGAGACAGACTTCTCAGCATTAATTACCATGGAGGATATTTTTCACATTCTAAAACAGGAAAGTCATCCAAGAGGTTTGTGAAGTTAACAGTGTGTCTTTGAAGATGAATATAAAGTAAGTGCACAAATCTTTATGTAAAGACCACTAATCCCCCTCCTCTACTGCTCTCCTGCTACCTACGTGCTAGGTTTATACCGACTGCAGTAATTCAAGTAGCGGGCCAGAACGTGTTGGCTAAAGCATTGAACTATTTATTTTCAGAATATCTGCATTCAAATAATTTGCAAAGGCCATAATAATTATCATTAGGATCTTTAACCATGTGGTTAGTCCACCCTCTAAATGTCCACAAGACCCTCTGTTTATTGAAGGTAAATAACCATCTACATGTTTCGTTGGTCTTTAAAGTGCTGCCAGACTATTTGTTGTTTTTTAGTTTATCCTGTACAAACTAACTCAGCTACCCCCGGAAGTTTATTTGTTACTTCAATCCTCAAACCTACTTTTGTTAGAGAATCTTTAATAATTCTGAGATTACTTCCCTTATGTGCTACTGTAACTCAATGTACCTTTGGTCTGCTGTTTATTCTGCATAAACTATTGCTGAATAAATCCATACACAGCTTATATTTACAATGATGCATTTTGGAAATAAGATCCATAATATTTAACTGAAACCTCAATTCAGAAGTTAAAATGATTCAATTTGTAGAGTCTCAGTCTTTACAAATAGGTTGAATATCAAAATGACCTTGAAGCACTCCATTAACCACGTCTATCTTTGGACATAGCACCTTGTATTTTAATTGCGTGATATTTTTAAAGTGAGCATCCATAAGTGGCAGCCAAAGTGCTGACACCTAGTGTAAAACTAAGAGGTGATGGATCAAATGAAAAGCATTTGTGTGTTATTGATAAGAATGTTTATTGATCTAAACCCAGTTCTTGGTAAGTGTGCTGTCATTAGTGACCTTCAAGATAGCAGTAATGGAAGATGTATATGCATTCTTATTAGTTTGACCTTTAATTATTTCCACTTATGTGATCAGTTATTTTGTTACCAACAATTTAAAAAATAAAGATTTCTGACCTTGCCTTTAGGAGTGAAGTTGGTTTATACTTATGCAAAATGACTACACTTTTGACAGCTCATGTCAATTGGTGTCTTTCCACATTATAACATATCTCTGCTTATAAAAATATTCTATCCAAGGAATCAGGGAGCACTCCTCCTTGCAATTAATGCTACTATAACTAATAGTGCTATAATGTCACAAGTCACTAGCTCTCAGATGAATGGCCATCAACCCCGGATCCCAAGTTACTGGAGATTTATGAAAATATAATGTTTTACATAGACCCAGTGTCATTACCACAAGTAAAGATTCTAGAGGCTGCTAAGGGTAAAATAAGACTGCATTTTAACAGGCAGTATTTTACAGTGTTAGATATATTCCTCCCAAACCTATTTCAAATAGAGGTTGTCAAACAATCAACAAAAAAAAGCACCTGAGTTACAGTAAAGACGCATAGTACACTATGGTTCTGTCAGGGTGAAGGATGGCAAGCTACAAAAAGGGAACATTTAATTCTTTGGTTCAAAGACATATACTAAGTCTTCTGAAAGCTATGAATACTCTGGATTTCAGGCAATGATATAGTACTTACCTCAGTGCATCTGAAATCTGGCCTCTGTTGATACAGTGTTTTTCACAGGTATCTGAGTTCAGCCCTTTCTCTATTCTTTTCACAAGCAAAGATAACATGAAAGCAAAGAACTAGGGATGTGAAAGGTTGACCGGTTAACCAGTAAGCATCACCCTTAATGGATGATGCTTACCAGTTCCAGTTAACCAGTGGGAGCAGAAGCAGCTCCCCACCCATCGCAGGCAGGGCAGTGCTCCAGCCCCGCAGGCACCGCAGTTCATAGCCCCAGCCACCTGGATCAGCCCCTGTCAGCGACGGGCCTGGGTGCATGGCAGGCAGAGGTTGCTCCAGCCAGGCTGGAGTGGCCCTCCCACCCACTACCTCTTTAATTGGTTAACTGATTAAACATGTTTAACCTGTTAACCAAATAAACAGGATTTAACATCCCTAAATGGAACAAAGCTGGCAGATTTTAAGAGTTTCAAAGGACTTTATATTTACACACACTTATCAATATGTGATCGTTCTGCCACCTACAATAGATGAACACCAACTGACTGCAACATTTGCAAATCAGTCTCCCTCCTTCCTCTATCCCAATGCTTAAATTTTAATGAAAGAGGTGCTGGGGCTCAAGCAATGTTTAAAAATTCATTGTTGATGCAGCAAGCCCAGAGGTGCTGGGGCTATGAATTGCCAACCTTAGCGGTGCCAGGGCTCAACCACAGCAAGCCCTGGCACAAATTAAGCATGGTTCTTTTCCTTACTTTCCACCAGAATTTACCACCTATGAATTTTGAGGTTATTAAAAACTAAGCAACACACTTACTAGGAAATGAGGCATTTCCCCATGTCCCATTTGTAACCTAATAACTTATCTGAATGAGACATCAGACAACTGCTATTTGGCATGAAATAGTTAAATAGTTGACTTTAAAATATGCTAAGAGGCAAATAACATAGTAATCCAATCACTGCAAGTCTACTTCATGAACTGGAACAAACTAAAGCTTTCATTGTGTGGGCTGAATCCAAAATAATATCAGCTCAATTACTTATTTAGTGTGACAGCACTTAAATATGTTCTCAATTGCTGTAAAGTAATTCAGCACATGATCAAAACCACTCTATGGGAAGAGATAAGGCCATGAGTTAAAACAGGAAGATTAAAAACTCAAAAAACAAAAGATGGCTTAGCGCTTCCAAATACAAAGACATTATACTGGAAATGATCTTTCACAACTGGATACTTTTCTTGGTCCTATGGAGTCATTTCCTAATTGGATGCATTTAAAAACTCTGGACATGGAACTTTTTCAAACCCAAATTGTTCTTACTTGCACCAGTGGAAAAGTTGACTCAGACAATATCCAAATAAAGTATGATTACAGCAGGATGTATAAGCGTAAAATGAACAATGTTTAACAAGAATCAACTCTTCATTCTTCCCTACAAAAAAGTAAGGACATGTCTACACTAGGGAGTTATACTGAAATAACAAGGTGAGCATCCACACTACCAAGCCTGTTATTTCAAAATAATGGGCTTGTTATTTCAAAATAATAACTCCTGTTTGTGAAGAGGAATAAGCTTATTTCAAAATAGTTATTTCGGGAGTTACTATTTCGAAATAACTTATTTGAAATTATCTGGTAGTGTAGACATAGCCTAAGAGATCAAAAATTGAGAATAAGTCAATTTACAGGAAGGAAATAGAAAATGTTGTTTCTCCTTGGATTTGTGTCCAGAGAAATTACTAGTTAGGGAACCTTCACACTTCCTTGCAAAGTGATTTTATCTTGGAGAGTAATCAAAAATTGCATCTCAAATCATTTTATATTACTTGCAACAGGCTTCAACTTCGGAAGCAATCACCAACCAAAATTTCACATAATTTCAAGATATTTGCATTCCTTTTTCTGTAGAGCACAAGAGCTATCTGATATAGCTCTCTCATATTAAAATGTGTATTCTCTCATCCATGTTGAAGATCTTATGAATTCTTACTTGGACTAACTTCTACTTGTGCATTTCAATCTCTGGAAAGTGGATGGAAATTTAAGCTAAATCTATATATTTTGATGACAGATTATCGAGGCACGAGATGTGCTATTGCATCAGAAATGAAATTACAAAAATTTACATTCATACAAAGAATATGTTGAACTTGTATTCTTGTTTCAATGTTCCTACAAGACAACGGTGTGTGCTGGTGCTATGGGGACTGGTTGGTAACATTTAGATAATAATGTCTGAGGAACACACAGCTTTCATAAATGTTATAAATGCCATGGAAACCACACGGAATAAAAAGTTACTGGCTGAAATAGAACTTGATTTACTCCAGGAATTTTCATCAGTATATGTGATCACAAAGTATTTTTGATGGATAGCAGTTGCCTTTTAAAACACATAAAGATCCACCTGTAAAAGTTTTTCTCTGCTTTTAAAAGTTTGGTACTTGTATATTGACACATTAATTTTTTTCCAATATGCACCTGTGAAAGGGACCACTCATCTCTAGTGCATGCATCCTAGCATCTGGGCGTGATACTATAGGACTTTTCCTGCTTCTGACATCACATAGCAGGTCTCCAGGGTGTCAACCCTCCAGTGATGTCACACATTCAGAATGAAAGAACCCCTTCTGGTTCTATCAGCCCTCACCAGGGTCTTCAGCCCTATGTTTGGTCCCATTTAATCCCACATTTTGACACATTTCCAGTGGCTAGTGGAGAAACCCGAGGTCACCACTATTCTGGGTCTCAACCCAGGGGCCCTATAAACAGTGGCCATGTGTGGCTACTGCTATTTCCTGGCCCTTTCTCTTCCTAGGGTGTGTCTATACTGCACTCTTAGCTCAAAATAAGATGCACATTGCATATCTTATTTTGATTCTATTTCAAAATAGGCTATTTTGAAATTTGGCACGTCTACACAGCACCAAATTTCGAAATAACACACTATTTTGAGATATTGCTTATCCCTCATGGAACGAGGTTTACTCGGATGCAGAAATAGCATGGCCGCTATATTTCACAATAGCGGACTCGTTCAAAAGATGCAAGGTGTCCCAAAATAGCCTTGCACTGTAGACGTACCCCTAGTCTCTTTCTCTTCACCCATACTTCAGGGCTGATGTTCTCAGAGCCTCTTCTTCCTCACTGAATGCAAATGCCACCAGAAACCCATCTTCTAGTTCTCTCTCAACTTCCTGTGACCAGTACCGTAAGGAGCATGTTTTCTTGCTCCTCTGGTCCCAGCCAGTAACTGGCTGCTCAGGACCTGCAACATTTTTATCTGCCCCTTCTGGATTTTGGTAGGCTGCTTCTGTGCAGCCTTTCTCAACAAGCTAGGAGGACTTACATTCTTGCTTCTTCTTGAGTCTCCAGCAGGGGACCATGAAAGGCCAAATACACCTCATCATAGCACCTTATTAATAAATTCAATAAGGAAATGAAATATTTCATGTAGTATAGGAAGAATTTCTTATGTAAAGGAAACAGATGTGCAAGTAAGAGATTATGCATCACTGAAGTAGTATTGTGGAGATAAAGGGATGTAGCAATTTTGGACACTAAATATTTAGCTTTTACTTGCCTGTACCTATATTATTCTTGAGTTTTGTATAACTGATATAAAAATTCATAAAGACACTTAGAATCATAATTCTTTTGCATTTCCCAAAATAATACCTTGCAAAAACTGGAGACAAATTTTGTAATCAAGATTATTTATTTTAAAAAGCTTGATCACTTGAGTAGGAATAAACAAGAAACTGAGACTGAGAAGTCAGCATAGGCAGCTAATTAATTTAGTTTTGAATTAACTACACACAATGCTGTAGAATTGTGAAATTCCAGAATAAATGAAATCCCTTTTCAACTCTCAGAAGTTTACAGCAAGTCTCATGAGATTTGAAATTTTCCTTTTGTAAAGGAATACATAAGGCCCGGGAATTATATGAAAATGAGAATTCTAAGGACGCCCAAGCCAGAAAGGAAATAAAGAAATCCAAAATCTTTTTTTTCTACAATCTTTGCACCGGATTTCTGTATCATATTTAAACCAGACTCATGGTTTTGGAATTCCTGCAGTACCATTGGGCACTCAGAGTTGGAAGGGAGTTGACTAATATATGTTGGCTAGCAAAGACGATTAACAACATGTATTATCTTCACCATCTAGCTATATATTTTAGAAATCCGCATCTGTCCGTGTGTCTGTTTAAGAACTCCTCCTAAATGGTAAGAGCTCGCACCCCAAATTTGGTATGCAGCTTCCTCTTATCATAACTCAAAGAAAGGTCAGGGTTTGGTTGTGCTTGAAAAATGGAAGTGCCAAGAATAGGACTGTTTTCCATAACAAGGAAAGGGAGGTGGTAGAGATGAGGAACACAAAATTCACAGTGGTCACAGGAGGCAGAGAGCACATGGGGAAGCTATATTGCAGAGTGACCACTGGGGGAAGCTGCACCACCAAGAGAGTGGCCATTTGGGGCTGGGGCTCACCATCGTGCCTGCCACCAGACCAGGTAAGTAGTCCCTTGGCCCCAAGCCCTTTAGCCTCCTCTCCCAGTCCTTGGCTGCAGCACTGGAGGGGGAGGGGTGTAGAGAAAAGGCCCCTGCCGGATGGGAGGTCTGGGGGGGTGGGGGGGTGGAGACAGAAGGCCTCTGGCAGCCAGAGGAGCTGGGAGGAGACAGAAGGTCCCTAACAGGCAGGGAGACTGGAAAGGGAGAGAAGGCCCTGCTGGCTGAGGGGGGAGAGAAAGCCCCAGCAGATGCAACCCCCCCAACTCTTCCTTATCCCTCCAATCCTTACTCTCACACATGCCCAGCCCACAACCTCAGCCTCCTGCCCTACCCTCCAACATCCCCAAGGTCCTGTCCTCACTCCTGCAACCACCACGCTGCCAGTTCTCTGCCCTGAAGGACCAAGGCAATGCCGGGTAAGTCTTCTACTATATACATAATAGTATTCATTAAGCACGGATAACATTAAGCACAAATAGTGTAATCATGATATGACCAAACCAGCCTATACCATAATCCTGTTCACTTGTGCTAAATATCTCATAATTCCTCACATTTGCTGAAGTAAGAATTTGGCATTAGCAGATAGGAAACTTGTCAAAATCAAGATATATTCATTCTGTGTCTTAGTGGAAGCTAGGGAAGTACCTGCAGGGACCAGAACTTGTAACACTGACATCCGAAATGTGTTATCACAGGGAGCATACCTTTTGCGTAAGGTGAATGTGACATCACATAATGAGATGGCATCCCAGAGACTGGTATTTCTTCTGTATTATATTATTGGCTTACAACAAAAATAAATGACTGACACTAGACCTTGTGCATATATGTTATAATGAACCAAAGTGTGATTAAGCAACTGACTGTACAGTGTATCGGGAGTATGTGATGGGTATAGAAGGTTACTGCACCCAAGCAGATAATGGTAATTGGGACCATAGTCTGTCTAGAAAAAGAGGTTGCATGGCTTTACAAATAGAGTAATGATAAGTACCTACAATTCTGGCTGCTTATCTAAAATGAACTTGCACTTTGAAGCTTCGGACAGTCTACCATATCAGTAAAATAACAGGGACTCAGGGGACGTTAGGGCTTAAAATTCTTAGGACAATTTCCCCTACCCATTTGGAGCTCCAGGTTTTAGCTGCAGGGTGGCAGGTTTTGGGGATCCTCAGTGCTATGGAGGGAAGAGGAGGTGCTGGCACCCGAGTTCTTTAACCTTGAATAGAAGTGAGTGGGCTTGCACCTTCAATGGGTTTGAAAGTATTTACTGGATACTGGATTGCTCTGGCTGAATTTAAGCACTACAGTCCTTTACTTGCTGCATATTTTGCCTATTTTTTATCGGTGGATGACCATTTCACATTTGATTTCTAACAAAAACCTGAATAAGAATATCATAAACTTTCTCAGTGGTCAACCCTGGGAAACAGTTGTCTGGGAATCCTAGGGTCTCCAATCTGGAGCAGTCTTTGTGGAAGGGCAGCCCTGAAACTATGGACCCATCCCAGATCCATGACAGGGGTCCTGGAAGCCCTGAGAGATATGGGGTTCTCGTCAGGTTTTCTTGTGTGGAGTTGGAAGTCTAGATGCTGAGAACCAAGTTAGAGATGAGTCTCCCAGGCATCCAGCTCCATGGCAGGGAACTGGAAGCCCTGAGAGTCTGACTCAAACCAGGGTTATGAGGGCTGTCAGGGTGCTTGCTGCAGATATGGAAGCTGAGCTCTGGGTAGAGCAGGTGAGCCTGGAAGCTTTGGACCTTGGAATCACAACTTCCCAGCCCTGGGGCAGTCTGCACAGAAGAGCTCTCCAGCAGCACTCCAGGCAAGGTGCCATTGAAATTGTCTATGATGGGATGAGTATTTGTTAAACCTGAGCTAAACACTTTGGGTTTCACAGATCAGCATTTTCTGATGAAACTGTTTTGCTGGAAAATTTTCAACCACTCTAGTGACAAGATGTACAGGATGTAGTAGGGAACTGCTTTTCTGCTACAGATTACAAGTTAAAGCTGTTTCTAGGGAAAAGGAAGGAAGTCATGATTATGCGGAACCAATCCTATGCTTTAATAACTTTAGGAAATAAGCAAATGACAGATAACATTAAACTTTAATACACTCTGATTTTCTAATTAATTAAAGCCAAAGAAAATCATGCTGGTTATGGTTTCTGCACATACTGCTAATCACAGTGACATGGTACAAATGCCACAGCAAAGCACATTTTGCAAAATACACTGCAATATAGTTTTCCATTTTTGTTTATAGAACAGCAAATTAAGAATGTATGCAGTAGTGAGGAAAAACTCAACCAACTATAGAGACTATAAATGTGTAGCCTGCAGGGACAGACGGGCTACCTCTTACACAAACAGTAGATATTCTTACAGCAGCAAATATTAGTTCAGATTGGCTCTATTAACATTTTAGACTCCCCCTTCCATCCCTTACTGCAGGGGTGGGGAACCTCAGGCACGGGGACGGCTTGCCTGGATCTGGCCCCCGAGGCTCAGGGCATCCCACCTATCATTGGGGAGCCTGCGCCTACTGAGGGACTGGAGCACACAACATCTACTAGCCTGGGCTCCACTAGGCTCTGGTGTGATAGGGGAATGTCTTTTTCTTTCTCAGTCAGGGACCAGGTCCATCAGTGGGGGGTTGGGGTTTTTTGTTTTGGTTTCTCACTTTGGTGTCTCCCCTGACTGATTTTTCCATGGGTCCTGACTCCAAAAAGGTTCTCCACCCCTGCATTATTGGTTATGTGAGAAATTCATGTATATAGGAGCATGTTTTATTTCTCTACTTAACCTTCAATCAGTTTAAAAGTATTTAAAAGAATTCTCCAGGCTGTTTTAAAAGAAAAATGAATTTCCACAATCCAGAACTTTCTGACTAGGAGTATATACTGAACGTTAGAGATTCTAAACATAGCATTTGTCAGTTTGCTTATCAAATGTTTTCACCTTAGAAGGGAAAAGAAGGTAGAGTTGGCCATTGGCAGGAAGGGGAATGAGTGTTTTTGTAACTATGTGGATCCATCAGCCAGAGGATGTACAGCAGAAAAGGGAATGTACTGTCGTGTTCAATAAATCTTCTACAACTGTCATTGTCAGTCACTGGCATTGCTGACACTCTGTGCTATAGGGGAGGATACCAACTTCCTCAGTGGGTCTTCCCATTCATTCAGGCTGTGAAATGGGGTGAGGATTTCCCTATGAAGGACAGTAGATTTCTTATAAAAACTTTCCTTTGCACTCTATGAATAAATGTGCCTCATAAAATGACTAAAACGCTGATGTGATTTACATTGCTATTTGCTGTTGCAAAAATGTAACTAGTGTATTAATATTTTTAAAAGACAATGTCCAAAGTTTCCTAACATTTAAACATTTTTTAATCTTTAATTTTAATCTTTCGGTATGAGCACAAATGCTAAAGAGAGCTCTGTGTAGCTACGTCCCATAGTACGCCATTAAAGTAAAGTTGCAGAACTTTAGCTTTGATCATAGGTGCTGGAGCTTGGGGTGCTGTTGCACCCACTCGCTTGAGGTGCTGTTGCACCCACTCGCTTGAGGTGGTTTCCCTTATTTACAGGGTTTAGAATGTGGTCCAATGGCTCGCAGCTCCACCCATCCTGCTATATAAACTGTTTCAGCACCAATGGCTTTAATTTAAAATGGTAAGAAATAAGTCATTTAAAGGGATTATCAAAATCAGTAACACACAGCAATAGATGAATACACATTAAATTTTACCTCTGAATATGGATATTTTCAATGTGCATGTTAAACCATTAGTGCCAATACTATGGCGGGTGTCCAGAGAAAAAGTATTGCAAGGGGTACATTCATATTTGAAACATTTAATCATTTACTTATTGACATAATTTATTTTGAAGTTTGTTCTTCTGTTTTCACAAAATCTCTTACTGAACTCAGAAGAAATTCTAGCAAATCCATTACAATCCCTCTACAATTCCTTATTCTGTGTAAGTGATATAATTCTCAGAGTACAAAGAGGACAGGGTTTTTTTATTTCCCCTTTTCATGGCCTTTAACAATCAGTCCTGTTGCAGCACACAGGAAACAGGTCCGTGTATAACTCTGCAGTGATTACTCACTGCAAAATGTTGTTTTTAGTTCTTGTCATGCTGTGAAATGTGTTTCATCACTGTTTGCATATGTTAAAATGTTTGTGTTGCTCATCAATGGAATTATGAACATGGAATCATGGTGAATTGTTTATGACATCAGTTTAAATCGCCATAATTGTAGTTTTTCCTTTTAATATCTTCTGTTTTCCCCCTTAAAATAGGTACAGTAGGCCTACATGTTGTTTGCCTGTTGCATGCTCTCTCTCACTTTCTCTTTCAGTTAATGTCTCAGACCTGGCTCTTGCCTCCTCAGGTTATCAGAACAAATTATAGTTTTGTTTGATGAAACAAGTTCAGTCAAACAATACAACACCAATGTATAACAAGCTCATCCATGCAGGACTATCAATTAGAAACACAGCCCAGTAATAATATAATATTCATTGGATTACATTTTGAATATTATCACACAATTTATATAGCCTATAGTATAGTATATAGTCCTCTGGGACTAAAATGGTTTATGCTCTTGTAGCTTTTGTAATTTTTTAAAATCTGATTTGTAATAAGAAATGTGAGAAAAATACAAGGAAAACTAACATTTTTCTTCTCTGTACTATTCAAAGCACTTTAGATAAAATAAATTAATCCTTATACCAGCTCTGTACAATATGTAATTACTATGCTCTTTTTACAGATATTTCGACTTGCACAGAAAAAGTTACATGACTTACTCAAGGCACTACAACAGATCAGTTGCAGAGTTGAAAAGAGGACCCAGGAGTTCTGACTCCCTAACACTTGTTATCACTGGATTACACTCCCTGCATTCTGTCTCCTATCATGCACTGCATTCTGTCTCCTATCATATATGGATCTCACAGCTCTTACTAACTGTCATAACTTTTCACAAGAAAAAAATCTGACTTCTTCTCAAGCAATCCTTTCAAGTAGTACAGAGCAGGTGATGTGTAAGAATTGAAGTGAGCCAACATCAAGCTCTGAAATAGAAAATAAACTCGCAAAGCAAGTAGCAATGATCCAGACCTGAGTATTTATCTCTGCTTGGTACTTTCTGTCATATTTTGAAGGATTTGTTGCAGACTTTACCCCCGAACACTTTGAGATTATGACCTGTTAAACATTGTTTGGGAATGCAAACTTTCAGAGCTCAGGCATGACTGAGAGGCACCCCCATGAAGCCCTGGGGAGGACACATGGCCTGACATAGGTCCTTTGCCTGAAGCCCTTTTTGCCCGCTGGGAGGGTCGGATCTTCTTTTGCCACTTCTTAGGCACCAGTGAGGGGGGAATGATGCCGGCAGTGCATGCTGCACAGATACTGAGTAGGGATGTAAGCAACTAGTTGACTATCCGATAAATTTAGGCTTATTGGGTAGTCAAGGCACTACTTGACTAGTTGTTCTCCCCCACTCCTTGCTGCCTCTGTATCCGGAGCCGGTGCTGGGGGTAGCTAGCTTAAAAGCTGGCTTCCCCCAGCACCATCTCCATGGCGGAAATAGGGGAGGCAGAGGCACAGCAGTCGGGACCCAGCGCAAGCGGGGACTGCTTGAGTCCCCGCTGCGCCTCTGCCTTTTAAATGTAGTAGGAGCTGTGGGCAACTTTTACTATATTGAAAAGGCAGAGGCGCAGTGGGATAACGAGTGCCCCCCCCAATCGCATAATCGAGTACTTGATGGAAATTTCATCCACTACTTGATTAACTGATTAATCAAAATGTAATGTCCTTAATACTGAGGTTCTTGGCATGGGTTCCAAATGGGAGAGATCCAATGCACGATGAAGCACAGGCCAAGGAAGACGGTCCTCAGGTATCAGGAGATACCATGCTCCTTTGGGGGTCTAAGGTGAAAGTTTTTGTAGATTCTGCACTTGCTCTTTCTATGGGACTCCTCCAAGCACATCAAACAGCTGTTGTGAGGATTCTTAATAGGCACTGGCCTGTTGCATGACCAGCATAGTTTGAAGCCAGGGGAATGGGGCATGCCATGCTCTGAACTTTAACTACTAAGCTAACCTAGCACTTTACTTAATGGCTAACTATGTATCAACAAATTATATACAAAGAAGATAGACAATGGGCTGTAAAGAACCGCTAACACTTTTGCAGTGTCAGACAAGGCACTCTGACCAGCCATTATGGGAAGGAAGTCAGATGGCATAGGACTGGTGGTGCCCAATATACCAGCTCATGAGCATGGTATTAAAAGGGACACCACAGCTGACCCTACAAATACCGCTAAGGCAAAAATCTCTGACAATTGTGCATGTGGGAGTGCACATGTCTTGAATGGAATTGACATGAACAAGCACTTGAACTATTTTTAAGTAAATGGAAAATGTTAATAATCATTCAGAGAAAGTTTTAAGTAAAATTTTTGATCAAATATGTCAAAGAATTAAAAACTTAACAGGATTCCAAGACAGAAAAATGTTCAATAAAAGGCCATTTTTACATAACTCCTTTTTTAATTCAACCTGCTCTAACAATTGTTCTTTTTCTTCATGCCATCTGTAAAACTGGATTATATAAATTCTTCAGGACAGCAACTATGCCTTAGAACAGTGGGTCATAAGGTAAGGCACTGGGTCACCTTGCTCAGCCTCCCAGGTACCCTCTGTCAGCACTGCCGACCGGGCTATTATAAGTCCCATCAGTAGCACTGCCAGGCTAATGCTGGTTTGTGACCTGCTCTTTGAAAACCAGTGAGCTAGTCCCAATAGGTTTTGAAACCGCGCTGCACCCCAGAAGTGACAGCAGCAGGTCTAGCTCCTAGGCGGTAGGACCACAGGGCTCTGCATGCTTCCCTGCCTCAATCACCAGCTTTGCACTTCCATTGGACAGGAACTGCCCAATGGTTGGTGAGGTGGCGGTGCTTGTGTGCGAGAGCCGCACGGAGCTGCTTGTGCACTTCCACCGAGGAGTCTGGCCACTTCTGGGGTGCAGCATGGTCTGCGATGCCAGGAGAGGCAGGAAGCTTGCATAAGCCCTCTTGCTGTGCTGCTGACTGGAAGCTGCCAGAGGTAAGCCCACACCCAAATCCGCTGCCCCAGCCTGAGCCCCCCAAGCCCAGAGCTCCCCTCCTGCACCCTAAACCGCTCATCCCTGAACCCTCCTGCACTTTAATTCCATGCCCTAGGCCCAGAGTCTCCTTCCACGTCCCTCATTCACAGAGCCATCCCACAACCCTCACTCCTGCCATTTCAACAGGGTTGCCAGGTGTCTGGTTTTGAACCGGACAGTTCAGTATTTGAGCTTTCTGTTCGGGAAACAAATTGAGAAATATAAATGAGAAAATATAAATGTCCAGTATTTTCTAAATCAGATGTACTGTAGATTGTGATGTAACGTCAAGCGTATCCGGTATTTCTGTTGAAACCATCTGGCAATCCTACATTTCAACCCTCTGCCTCCGCCCACTCCAACTGGGTCACCAGAAAAAAAAAAGTTTGAAAACTACCGCCTACGAAAAAGAGTGCTACAAAGTACTTCACTGGCATTTGGGTTCTGTAGAGATTAAATAAATAATACTACTTTAGTAAAATTAATTCACAGATTAATTTGGCTAATTTTGGGGGAGGAAGTCAGATGGTACACAAGATCAGTGCAAATTTAACAAATATTCAAATGAGTATTAGCAGAAATTGTTCTCCAATATTTGCCCTGCTCAATGCAGGCTTTTAATTTTTTTTTAAATGAAGGGGTCATTCATTATGAATCCTTTTGGTAAAAGCACCAATATACATTTAATCACTGTAAATAATAACAAATTGCACACTTCCGTTTTTATACTTGAAGACTTCAGGTTGGTTACACTGTTTTCCAGTGAAGACAGAGAATGGAGTGAATATTTTTTCTTTCACAATACCATATTTTTGGAGGCTTGCATTGCTTAAGAGCAATGGTTTTAATGTTTAAAAAATGGAATTTCATACCAAGACTACTACTGTGAAGATATGTTAATATAATCTGTGATAGTCGGGGAAGATCATCAAGTCAAAAATGCAGGTCAAGGAATATCTACTGGTCTGGACTACAAACTAGTTTCATACATATAGTACTTTTTTACTGTTCCTTTTTACAGGTTGATAAACATGTCAAAGAAGTAACAACAAAGAAACTGCAAATGTGAAGAATAAATCCCACTGAGATTTAAGTGCCTCATACTGCAGCAGATCTATCCCTATGCATAAGGGCACAAATTAGGTAAACATATACAAGAATGGAATGAATCAATTTTATTGTTTTATTTTCCTTGGGGATAAGCAGTGAGAAAGACCTAATCTGATCTTTTCTTTTCATATGTACATATCAAGCTTCTGTCATTCATCTTCTGCATAGGCCTAGAAATGCAGAGCTATTCTGTTTCCTGCTGGATCGAGAATTTTGTCTAGCAGTAGGATATTGCATTAGGTTTATTCAATATAGAAGTGTTAGAGAAGAGATATTTGTATTATATTCAAAAGTACATTGCAAACAATGGGAATAAAAGGACAACTATTCAAAAAACGAATGCTCTTCTAACTAGTTCAGTAAAATAGTGGGGAGACTACTGCTAGATGTGAAAGAGGTTATAGCTAATTTGAGAGAAATAATGGTTACTCAATTGTATAACAACATAAGGGCTGAGCAGATAATTTATGAGAAAGTCCGATTGTTTCCATGGCCAAATACATTATTGCTATAAACGGCTACAAGTCCATTAACTTCAGTGATGAAGCCTAGTGGTGAATTTGGCCCCATCAGAGAAGGAATGCAGGTCTTCCTGAGCTATCACAGAAAAAGACTAATATATTCTTTACTGTAACTGGTTGCAATTTATTGCAAAGTTTTCCATGAAAATGATGCTTTGGTGGATCAATGTGATGAAGAACAATCATTAACCTCTGTGAGCAAGTCAGTAAAAACTAGCAAGGTCTGATTCTCCCTTTGCCTTTCATCTTATGGAGTTATTTACATCTAGGCAGAGTGAATGTAAAACGCTATCATTCTGGCCCATGGACTTTCATGTGGATTTGAAGATAATTATGTGGGGAAAAAATCAACGTGTCTTTTGGGTCTGGTTTATGGTGGACTAAATGCAGCTCCTATTACACATGTACATTTTGCAAAAGGAACATGAAAGCTTGGATCCATTAACCTACCTCAGACTTGGCCTTTACTTATTGCCACACAGCTAATTCAGTCCTGCAGAAATCAATTCATTAAATTATGAAGTAGTAATAATGCCATTTTTGGAATATTTTCATTACCTTTTCTTAATGTCAACTTTAAAATTCCCAAACCGGCAATCCCTCTGTGGGTTACACTACATATACTTAACTAGTACCTTTTCTCCTCCACTCGACCTCCCCTGCACAGCTAGCAGGAGAATCTTAGTTGCAGCTTGACTGCAAGACGGAGCAAGGTGGGGGGAAGGGCAGCTGAACACAGCTGTAAATATGCACGCTCTGCTAATCAGCTAGGTGGGCCGAAGAGAAATGCTTGGCAGGTCAGATTTTGCCCACCTGTGATCTAGATGGTGCTTGGTCCTATCGTGAGTGCAGGAGACTGGACTTGATGACCTCTCGAGGTCCCTTCCTGTTCTATATTTTTATGATTCTATGAAACAAAGCAGGCAGTGGCTCATCAAGAGTGAACTTGAAGACTGAACCAGTTTCTTTCTTTTGGAAATTAGGTCAACATTTTAAAAGATTATTTCCACAAACTAGTTAGTGGGGGGTTATTACACGGGGCAAAATTCCTACTGGATAAACATTAATAAAAAGGACTATTGGTCGTAATCAATTCCCTTAACCTTTATCTTCCCAATGTAAAAGACAAAAACTATGAACATAATTCATTGATTTAGATGAAATAACCTGTAAAATACACTCTTCAAAGCTTTCTGGGTATTCAAAGGCCATAGGGAACTTTAAGAATTAAATGGCTTTCTGGAAACAGCAGACATAAATGATGCATGCCTAGAGCACCTGGTACCTATGGCACTATCCCGCTGCATAAGCACAAAATAAAAGCATCAGGATTTTGCTCTCAGAATGTTTATATCTATGAAACATTTAAATCCAACATTGTCACTAATGCTAGGTTTGCTTTACTGCTCAAAAACGCAGTGGTCTGTAGTATTATGGAAAGAAAAAATTTAAATAATGCGCTACTTGAATCTGCTACCCAGAATAACCAAAATGCTATGAAACTGGCTAAGTCTACACTGATTTGGGATGTGTGATGATATGCATATTTCCAAACAGACCATTCACCAGCTGACAAAGTTGAGGGTCCATATGTTAATTTCACAATTCCGGACATTACATCAATGAAAAGCCCCAGAATCAATCTAGATATATTGTGCTGAGGTTTCAGCTCCTTATAGACAATACATTGTGAACTACCACCAAAGAAGAGATTACACTGGTACATGCTAAATTTGATAACTCATTAAAAGTTATAATTGCATGGATTCTGCCCTTAAATCCTGATCCACATATCAGGGCGAAATTATTAAATTACTATTTAAGTTTGTATCCTACACTCCAATTTACAGTGAGTAACAAGCACTTTTATTTATTTATTTGTTTACTTACTTCTTTAACTGCATAAATCCTCTCCATCTAAAATTGCTCCTTCAAGATTGTAAGCCAATAATTGAAAGTGGGAGATACAAAAGGCCTTCTACTCAGACATCTTTAATGATTCTTATTATTTCAAAGAACATGTTCTTCATTTCCACTGACACATCTTTGAAAAACATTAATTACGTGATATATTTAAAATGTGAATTGTACAAAGGTACTTTTGTTCTCCCAATGAAAATAATTTTAAATTCCCTTTTTTTTCAGATACTGTTCCTTTTGTCACAGTCAAACAGAACTTTATCAACAGCATTTGTATTAATACGAAGATAGCCCTACATTTAGTTGTGGTTTCTTCATAAAAACGATTTGTTATTATTTGACAATAAAAGTGTTCATAAATGATCTGGAGAAAGGGGTAAGCAGTGAGGTGGTAAAGTTTGCAGATGATACCAAACTGTTTAGGATAGTCAAGACAGAAGCAGACTGTGAGGGACTCCAAGAAGATCTCACCAAACTGAGTGATTGGGCAACAAAATGGCAAATGAAATTTAATGTGGATAAGTGTAAAGTAATGCACGTCGGGAAAAATAACCCCAACTATACGTACAGTATGATGGGGGCTAATTTGGCTACGACAAATCCGGAAAGAGATCTTGGAGTTATCATGGACAGTTCTCTGAAAACTTCCACGCAGTGTGCAGTGGCGGTCAAAAAGGCAAGTAGGATGCTAGGAATTATTAAGAAAGGGATAGAAAATAAGACCCAGAATATCTTACTGCCCCTGTATAAAACTATGGTACGCCCACATCTTGAATACTGTGTACAGATGTGGTCTCCTCACCTCAAAAAAGATATTTTGGCCTTGGAAAGGGTTCAGAAAAGGGCAACTAAAATGATTAGGGGTTTGGAACGGGTCCCATATGAGGAGAGGTTAAAGCGACTGGGACTTTTCAGTTTAGAAAAGAGGAGACTGAGGGGGGATATGATAGAGGTATATAAAATCATGAGTGGTGTGGAGAGGGCCGATAAAGAGAAGTTATTTATTAGTTCCCTAAATAGAAGAACTAGAGGACACCAAATGAAATTAATGGGTAGCAGGTTTAAAACTAATAAAAGAAAGTTCTTCTTCACACAGCGTGTAGTCAGCCTGTGGAACTCCTTGCCAGAGGAGGCTGTGAAGGCTAGGACTATAATAGAGTTGAAAGAGAAGCTAGATAATTTCATGGAGGTTAGGTCCATAAAAGGCTATTAGCCAGGGGATAAAATGGTGTCCTTGGCCTCTGTTTGTCAGAGGCTGGAGAGGGATGGCAGGAGACAAATCGCTTGATCATTGTCTTCGGTCCACCCTCTCTGGGGCACCTGGTGCTGGCCACTGTCGGCAGACAGGATACTGGGCTAGATGGACCTTTGGTCTGACCCAGTACGGCCATTCTTATGTTCTTATGTTTTAATTATAAAAAGTTAAATCAGCATTATTGCTGACAGAATTGCTATCGAAGGAGGGGAGAAGGGGACATTTATGCAAAACATTTTTTGGGGTTCAACCCTGACACTGAAATTAGTTTCCAATGTTCTAGGGTAAAGGAAGGAAAAGATGAGTGTTTTTCTATTTTCGAAAGATGCTGTCTAATTCTGCTGAAAGCGCTTCTCTACTTAAGAAGCACAGAAATACATTTTAAAAAGATCAACAATATGTGCACCCACACTCTTGCACACAGATTCACATCTAACATCATACACCACTGCACATCCTCCTTCCCATCATAATTCATACTACTTGCGGAGGGCTGCTATCAGCCCACCATGCCCCCCACACCTTTAATCTGAACCCAACACTACAATGGGGATCATACTGTCCTCCCTTGTGCATGTAATGTGGAAGGGAAGGAGGGATTGTTTCCTTGCTGTACCAAGCACCCCAACCCCAGTCTCCAACTTCTTTAAGAGACAACGTTGCCCAAGCTATTTCCAGTTCTGGAAACTGTATCCCATATTGAATGATTAGCTGCACCTGACACCTACCAAGATGTAGTAACTTGAACTTTCCAACATTAACTATGACTGGAACCGTGAGGTGCTAAGAGGGAGGTGAAAACCCCCCTCTGCTACTGTGATGGGGCAAACAGGCCCCGCACTGAAGGGCAGGGGGTAGCCCAGGCCCAGCTGGCTGAGAAGGCCCTGCCCCTCCAGCCCTGCTGGGCATGCTCCCAGCAGAGCCTGGGTATAAAAGCAGAGAGAGCACTGCAGCCAGAGAGGCCGCAGGATGGGGGAGTAGCCCAGGCCGTGCCAGTGTTTCTGCAGCACCTGAGACCGGAGTCGCCACCCGTGCCCGACCCGGAGGCAGAGCCAGCAGCCGCCAACCCCAGGGAGGCAGGAGCGCACCCGCAGCCCCGACGGCAGCCCCGGCAAGTACTGACACGGAGGCGAACAGGCCCCAGGGGAACCAGGGCGGGGTATGAAGCAGCCCAGGGCAAAGGACTAAAAGCGCGGCTCGGCGCGTATCGGCCGGATTCCCCGCCAAGCGGGCAGGAGCCATAGTCCCTGCCTAAAGGGCCCTGGGCTGGGACCCGGTGGAGAGGGAGGGCCCGGGTCCCCCTACCACCCATTTTCCCTTCCCTGGATAATCAACCCCTGGTCCAGGAGAGGCTTCTCTGGGCGGCTAGGCCTCCAAAGCCGTATTTACTCTGATAGAGGGGCATGGACTTTATATTGGGATTGTTAATGCCGTGTATGCCCGATCTAGGGACCCGAGCAGGGGTGACAGAACCTTAAAAGGGGGGGGTGCACCCCATGCCAGGGGCGTACCCCGCAACAGCTACCCAGACCAGTCTGGAAGTAACCCAAAAATGTATTCTGGCTCCCCAAAAGAAAACCAGCATAATGCCAAAGCAAGGCTGCTAAGCTCAGTCCGATTCTAATCACAAGGAAAGGAGGAGGGGTGACTTTTCTTTCTAGACAGAATGGTTCCCCTTGGGCATGAAAAACATTAATAAGGCCTCTTCTTGGTTTACACTGCCTCCTTCAGTCAAGTCAACCAGCCACAGAAAGACCCTTCCCAAGCTCATGACTGAGTGCCCTCAAAGAGAGGATGAAAAAAAGGAGGAGGGCATAATCCTCAAAGGGACTAAGGATTTGTTTCTATGCTGGTTCAAAGCCTCCTTACCCCTGTGCCTGTGGAAATAGCCAAGGCATTGCACACCCACAAATGACATACAAAAGACTGAAATCTTGCCATCAGAGCTGGTCAAAGAATTCTATCTGGAAAGTTTTCCTAGAAAACTGTTAGCAGTCTCCAGGCAGCCTCATCAATACAGCTGGTCTGCTGCAGGCTGCCAGATGAGCCACACCACCTGACTGCCTGCGTAAGGATTACAGTTTTGGCAGAAGCATGGGGGGGAGGAGAGTGCACCTCCCTCATGCTACCACGAATCACCTATGGCATTGATTTTGGCTCTTTATTAGAGGCCCTCTCTGACCACTAGACTAGACCATTCTTGTCCCAGTCAGCTGCCAACAATGCAGTCTCTTCAGAACCAAAAGTTTTCACAGGAAAGTATCAATTATCAGCACTTACTAAATAAGAAGCAAAACCCATAAAATAAAACAAACAAACAAAACCCCCTAACCTTTCAAGTCCAACTCTCCATTACAAAGAAGTTATCCATTTGAAATTTACTGCAAGAAAATCGAATTTTTTTGCTCTGTAAAATTTCAAACAAAGATTGTTGGTTCAAAACTTCTTATGAGGAAACTTTCATTTTTCTCACCAGCTCTACTTATCATTCTTACAAAGAAGAATAAGAAAGCAAGATAAATCCCCAAAAAGGGATGGAGAGAGATTTGGCAACTCGCTAAGGGTATGTCTACACTACAGAGGAAGATTGAAGCTGCCACTGTCGAACTTCCAGGGTTCGAACTAGCAGTCTAGTTAAGACAGTTAATTTAAAGTGAGAAGAGCACTCCAGCTGATGCTGGTAACCCTCCTTTCACAAGGAGTAAGGGGAGTCGAAGGAAGAATGTTCTTCCTTCAACTTCCAGCAGTGTAGACAGCGCCAAAAGCTGAGTTAGGTACTTCAACTTCCGCTAAGCAATTAACATAGCTGAACTTGCGTATCATACTTCGACTTTGTCCTGTAGTGTCGGCATACCCCAAGTTTCACAAATCACAGTGTAATTAGAAATAAATGATTCTTGCACACTGTTAAGAGGACTTAGGGGACTTGACTGTTTAGGCAACAATTGCTGATAGAAATCATTTCCCTTCAACAGTATTAAGGACTCATGCATGGATCTTCTAATATACATGGAGCTACAGAACAAGCATTCATTAACAAATATTTTCTCTTCCTTCTATACTCCAGTTCCTGAAGCATATCCAAGAGTTACCTGACTGACTCTTGCACCATGCTTTCTCTCCTTCTTGGTCTCTCTCTGTCCCCTTGTATTTTTATCATCAACTGCTTTGCCTAGTAGCTACTTCACAAATGTATGCTTCTAAAAATGCTTCCTGACATCTGTTTTCAGTTCATCTTCTTGCATGCCCTTTACAAACTTCATGCCCTAACAACAGTGCAGTGGGACAAATTCATCCCTGATGTAACTCTACTGTAGCCAATGGCTGAAGGGGTGTATTTGGCCTTGTCTGTTTAGATGGTTAACACTATCTCAACTATTTAAAATGACATTTCAACGCAATTCCCTGTGACCTGTCATGTTCCATAAGATGAATCTCTATTTGCCCTATAATCATCGTTTGCTCCCAAGATCAACTCTACTGCTTTTATCAAAGGCTACCTATTTTACGTTGTACTTCTCTTTTCATTGGATTTACCTGGTGATCTTAGGTTTTCCTATGGTGACATTAATAATAAAAGTGCAAAAACTATTAAATGAAGTTGTAAAAACAACGTAGGAGTTCCACATGCCTCCTACCCAGTCCCATCCCCTATGCAACCCCATTAATAAAATACAGTCATAAATAAGCAGAGCCTCAATCCATCAAAGTGCTGAAAGCCCTTCACTCTATAGGGTGACTTCTTAGAAATTGGTCACTAAAGTTTTTTGGAGAGATTCCTCATATGACAACACTCCCTCCCCACCACCATGTGGCTTCTGAGAAAGAAACTTAAGGGGGGAGCTAGCCAAAGACGAATGTCAATGCAGCAGCTGCAGAAGCAACTTAAGCAGGGACCGTTGGGATACCGATGATATCGTAAGAATATTTTCTACTTTTGACTGGACATCCTGTGCTCTATATTAATTGGCTATTTGCTCCAAACCTAGCCTCCTCAACAGCCTCACTACACACATGCTGCACCCTTCTTCTCTCTTTACAGACATGTCCTCTATCTCTCCCTCCCTTTCCTTTCCTTGTCTTTCTGTTTTCCACATCCAAGTAAATACCATCTTTCCCAAAATAACAGACATTGATATTTGGTGCTATCCCATTGTTCACAGTGTAATACCTCTTCCACAACCTGTCACACCTATCTAAATTATGTCCACATTTCAAGCTAGGCAGGGGGAGGGGAGTCTTGCAAAGATGACATATAAAAAACTGTGACAGGAAAATGTTACAATGTTAGAAAAGTAGATATTATGTATATAGTAGTGCTATAAGAAAAATATAAAAGGAAGTTTATTCTCTTTTCTGTATGTATCTTATTGACAGTTTTCAAGGGCCGTAAATAAAATCAGCTAGTTGGTTTGTCTCTCATCTATAGTAGATTCTTGGTCTGGATCAACACCAACCAGATTTATTAGCCAGATGTAGACTTCCCTAATACAGTGAATAAACAGAGTTAACAAATCAGTAATTCTCAGGCTACAAGAAGCAGACAGAAAAATAATCAAAGCAATGAAAAGCAACAAAAAGCCAGTTGATTAAGTAAGGAGGAAGATGATAATATTTTTTCTTAGGGATGTAACAGTATAGTCGACTAAATGATTAATGGATAAGTGGGTGCTTATCGGATAATGCTATTGACTACACGCAATCCTCCCCCCCTCGGCTCTGAAAGTAAGTTTAGTGGGCTGGCTGACAGGCTGCCTCAGTCTTGGCTCACGCCAGGACCTGGCATCAACTTTACTGAGCCAGTCTTCCCATGCGCCGGCTCTTAAAGTGCTATGTAGTGAAGAAGCACAGCGGGGGTTGATGCCAGGACCAGATGTGAGCTGGAATTGAGCCAGCCTGCCCAGGTGTTGGCTCTTAAAGTGCTTGTAGTGCAGAGCCACAGCAGGGGTAGTTGCCGGACCTGACAGAAACCAGGACTGAGAGGTAGCAGTGCTAACCCTTATCGATTAATCATCTAGTCAAAAACAATTTTGTCAACTACATGATTAACAAATTACATGCTTCTTAACATCCCTAATTTTTCTAAAAAGATAGGTAAGGAGGTACCAGTTAGAATTTTAGCACAATACACAAACCTGTATCAGTTAAAAGGATTTTTGGTTATTGTGTATGAAAATATACTTGGAATAGAAAGTTTTAATAATCTGCAATTGGATGATGTTACAAAACAAGGTATAAAGAATGTGTATACAAAGAAGGGTGGAGCAACGCACGATATAATACCAAATTGGATCAGCATGGTTCTGATGATGATAGCAACAGCCTGTGATCCAGGACCGGGTAATTGATCATAACAGTATCCTTTAAATTACACTTGATGAAGGTGGTAATGTCATGACTAATTTTTTTTATTAACTCTTCAAGCTAGTTAAGATTAGTAACTGATGTGATCAGTGCTTTTCACTCACACCAAGATTCCCTATAAGCTGTGCAGTAGCACAGCACCACAGCTGCTTAATCAGCCCTGACCAGCACAAAGCTGCCTGGCTGGGTAGGGCTAATTAAGTAGCCATGGGGGAATGTGGATGCCCAGTTTAGAGGGAACCTTGCTCAACACTGATTCCCAGCTCAAGGAGGCAAACATGCATCAGCTCTCATCACGCTAGCTCATTACAAATAACATAGTCATGACAATGCAACAACGAGAAGGACTAGATTCTCCAAGTAAATACCCATCCAAGCTTGTAGCCATGTGCTCCTGGTGTTTAGTCCATCCTGCCAGTCACACTGCTGCAGTTATACTCTATTTTAGTTCAATGAGACTAGTAAGAGTATGTCTCCTTGAGCTGTGAATCAACCCCCAGCCCTAAGTGTAGACACATCTTAGATTGCAAATGTCTTTAAGGCAGGGACTGGCCACTATTCTGTGCTTACAAATGGAGTCTGAAGCTTGCTGATCTCTGGGAACTATGATAATAAATATAATTAATACCTATCCAGACTCCAGGCAAAGCCAATAAACTGGACAGTAAACAATAGGGTGTTAAACAGGCATGAGTGCAACAGGTATTAAACAAAATGCGACAACAAGGGCAGGGCATGTGCAGGTACTCAAATACAACACTGAGCAGTGCTGAAGAAATATGTAGGACTGTCACAATTAGCCACTGGAACAGTTGGGTTCTCCATCACTGAAAATTTTAAAATCAAGATTGATATTGTTCTAAAAGCTTTGCTCTCAGGATTATTTTGGGGAAGTTCTATGGCTTATGTTATTGAACCAGGTGATTGAATGGTCCCTTCTGGCCTTAAACACTATAAATCTAGGTGTAAGGTATTATTTCAATTAGTTCCTATTTCCGAAGTAACAAACTTATTCTAGTCACATGTTGTAGTTTTGGTTCTTTTATCAGTAAATTATAGGAGCATTCTACAATATTTGCCATTATTTCTCATGAGTCGCATGATTTTGCAGTCTTGGTTGTATGGGTGCAGTTGCTATAATATCTAGCATTCTGTTAATTACGCTACAGTAATCACTCATGGTCATTCACATGACACATGAATTTACCATAATAGCAAGAGAAAAACACATTTAAAATGTCATCACTGTGCCAAAATACTTGTTACTGCACATGTTGCAAAGGGATTCTAATTCAAAATAAACATGGCACATTTTCAAAATCCTCAATGCTTGGGCTGCCAAAAGAGCTGTTGTCAATACTAGGAAAAACTGAGAAAAATATTTTCTGCCCTTCTGCTCAATTTCTGCTGGCCTGAAAGTGTAACTTACAGGGTCTCAAGTTGCTGGGTTCAGAAAGTCAAGGATAAATTAGTAAAAGAAACAACTGTCTAAAAATACATCTTCAGAGAGAGGAAACATTTTAAACAAACTTTCCAGGACCAGATGTAAGCCTCAAATACTACAAGAAGCAGAGAATAAGAAATCAAGAATAAACAAACCACCTCAACAAACTAAACCCAAATCAACATAAGCTAGTTAGGATTTGTCTTATATGCAATATTAACCCACCAATATATTAGCTTTAAAAGATAAGTATCTTAGTGGTTGGAAAAGGAGACTAGGATTTCAGATTCTGGGATTCTGTATTCTGTCTCTGCCCCACTCTATGCCCTTATGGCACTGTATCCCTATTTTCTTATCTGCATAATGTGTTACAAAATCTCCTGAAGTGTTATGAGCTAAGCAAAAGCACCTTGAAATTCAGAGATGCGGGGTACGATATAAACACACATGTCTTACTTACCCACATTGTTGAAGAGCATTGTAAGTGATATTGCTTGGCAGAAAATGGAATTCCTGCTCTATCTCCACAGAAAAATTAAATTTTTTGGACAGAAAATTAAGTGCAAATTTGTGATAAAGAGATTTAAAAAAAAATCGCAAGAAAAATTCTGAGATATTCCATATTAATAGAACCAAAATAGATTTTATTTTCTTGCCCTGGGCTGCCATCTACGAAGGAAGCTGCCTCTCTGGTGCTACCTGACAGCCCGGGAGACAGCTCTCTAATTCCTTGGGTGGCTGGCCTGCTCAGAGGAAGGAAGGATTTGGAGGCCTGGGAATGTATTCAGAAGTTAAATGTTCAAGTATTTGCTGAAATAGACATTTATATTCATGCATGCACCACAACAAAAACAGCCCCATTCAATTAATTAACCAACCACAATTAGCTTAAATGGTAATCAGCAAATGTTCCAAGAGAACTGTTCAATCAGCACGCAGACTTTAAAAAACTGGGGAAAAACTCAAATTATTTGAAGAAATCAGTCTGATATTTCTTAAGTACAAGGAGGTTGAATTCATTGGTCAAATTATTTGTTTCAAATTATTTAATCACTTCTATTGATTTGCATTGTCAAAGTTGTATTTTTGATTATGCATTCAATTTTATTATCAGAACATAATGAATTACAAAAATCAGTATTAAGAAGTTATATTACAGATTTGGTGATTAAAAAAATGAAGTCAACTAACCACTCACTAACCTGAGCTGGAAGAATTGGAAAGAAGGCTGATGTCCAGCAAGCATTATCTGCTAACAAAAACTGAGAAATCCTTGTTAAATTGATGTTAAAACATAAATACATATAGAGACAAAAGGAAAATTACCAAATATTTGACATTCAAATAATCAGCCAATCAACCAAATATAAGAGGCACAGAACAAGGGGGAAGAAGATAAAAGTTCTCTCTCTCGCACTGCATGAAGGTGAAGTGATAGTTGAGACAGAATTATGCCAAGCGGGGTATATTTTTTTCCTCTCAAAATAAGTCTCCCTTCATACTTTAAAGCATTTTAAGGATTAGATTGTGCTAATAAGGACATGTCTACACTGCCCAAGCTAGAGCACAAAACACAGTGTGGCTGTGACAGCAAGGCTGGGAACTTGGGCCAGTCACCTGAATATAACCCTATCTGAAGTCTTCAGGTACACAGTTCAGCAGCTAGACCAAACTGCTGTGCTAAAATGAGCAGCACGGCCACACTAGCTGCAGCAGACCTAGTGTATGGAAATTACACCGCTCAGCTGCTGCGTAGTGTTGCCCAAGACAACTCTCCATGTAGGATGGAGGGAAAGTGCATTATCCCAGCAGGAATAATGGGACACATTGTGCTGAAAGAGTGAAACTGCCTGTCAATGATCTCATGGAGTGGAAACAGATGGGAAACAATTAAAAAGGGTGAAATTAGAGCGCCTCTTCTCCATGTTTTTCTAGTCAACACAGGAAGAAAGGGTGGCATGCCATATCTCCTCTGACTCAACAGCCACACACAAGGTTTTGCAGACACTCACTCTAAATACTTAAACACCAAGTATAAGAACTTCCATTGTGCCCAGTGTGTGTGCGCACAAGGGAGGCTGGAGAGCGGTTCCTGCAACTTTTTCCCCTCCTTTAGCTATATGATGTGCTCATCTTCTGTGTAAGAACACAAGGCACGTCTCCCATCTGTGTAGCCATGCAGTGTCTAGCTATGACGGAAGCGCTTGCACTCAAGGATCAAGTCTCTGTCAGACTTTGTCTCACCATTGCTACCATCAAGTGGGAGTGACAATGTGGACTACCCATAGGTGTTTTAACTACTATATTGTCTAATCCTAATCACAGCAGGTCTATATTAAATGGTAGTTAGAACTCTCCCACTTTTTTCCAGTCAGGCTATGGTGCCAACAGCTCTTTGTCTATGTAGATTCTTGGGTTAGTACCCTTCCTATCTAATTGCTCTCCTATAATCCTTATCTGCTTCTTTTAACTATCCAATCTTTAGGTCTTATAGGTTACCAGTTCTGCCTACTTGTTTTTCCCTTTGATATTTTCATACCCTCTGCTCCTTGTTTCCCACCCCCTTACTTTTTTTTCCTTCCCCCTTCTCCCTTATTTATTTTGGGTCTGCACACCCTAAACTCGTAACTCCGGTCATCTGAAGAAGTGGGCTGTGCCCACGAAAGCTCATGATACCATCTACATGTTTTGTTAGTCTACCAGACCATTTGTTGTTTTTTACGTTAATACTAACAGTGACAGAGATATATCAGAGATAGCCAAGGTAGGAAAATATTGTATGAAAAAATCCTTAGGGGGAAATTCTCAAAGGCAGAAAGGGGAGAGTTTGGCAATAAACTTCCACTGAAAGTCCATTTAAGTTGGGTACCCAATTATTTGTGTGCATTAAGAAATCTCAACACAGACAAGGCCTTAGAATGCATGGATTTCAAAGGACTAGCACTGCTATTTGTATTAACTTTGATGAATTAAAAAGGAGTCAGTGGTACATATTCAACTGTCTCCTCATAAACAGTCAGCAAAGTTAACTTTTATACAAACTCAGAAAAAAATGTTTACTATATATATTGTTATTTCGGGATCTTTGCCACAAATTAAGTCATCATTGATGAACTTGTACAGGTGTTTTCTGTAAGGCTGTGCCCTTCACTACAGACTCCTCCGCCTATCACACAACAGCCACAGTGGATCACACGCAGTGAACAAAAATTTGTTTTATCATGCTCAGGCTCAGTGACTATTTGGGGGTCCCTTTGAAAATATAAAATGGACGGAACATTTTTTTCAACTGAACTTGGTTATTTCAAACCCCATTTAGTAATGTTAAATCAATCAGAAAGATTGTAGAGTAAATTAACTAGCCAACACAAAAAACTAAAACAATCTTGGTGCATGGAAAAATGCACCATAAATAAACTGAAGATTGAAAATGGTGGCTGTTGCCTCTCTGGTGGTACTTGCCATTCACCATGTTTACCATTTTTTACATGAAAAAATAGTACTTAAGTTATGCAAAACTAAAGCATTAACTGCTTTGATTTGCAACCTGATAATGACTCAATATGTCACCAATTTATAAAACATTTAATGAAAAACTGAGTGTATACTTCCCTTAGAATACCATGTCATTTTAGTTTTTTTCTTGATGCCAGCAAATAGTATCTACAAAATACACCATACATTGACAATATTATGATGATAAAGCCTAAGTCTTAACCTTGCTATCTTTACTCACACTGTGCCAAACTGATACCCTTTCTCACCTCCAAATCAATGTTGTTTCTCAAGAACATGTTACCCAATGTATGAGTGGGAAAATCTGGCTGATTCTGAGCTCCAGTAAGGTCAATGGGACTCTGTAAGTAAAGACTGCAGGATTAGATCCATCAGTTTTAATTTTGCCAATCAAGCTTGATGAATAGTGTAATAAAGTTGATTTACTTAGTAGGACTGACTCCACCTCAGAGAACTCAATCAATACAAACCTTTCTTATTAACCAAAGATCTTGGCTTTGATTTTGAGTCCTAAGATTACTTAGTAGTTCAATAGCACTATCTTCTTTGTATTTCAGACAACTTGGCACTTATAGTGACAGAGAGAAGGTTTCTTGAAAACATTTGATGCAAGACACTGATTTTAAAATACCACAGAAAGCTCACGAAGTATTCACTTAAACTCAATTAAAATAATTCATTTTGTCTGAGTGATGATGCAACTCTTAAATACTTTTAGTTAATTACTGACACAGAAATAAATATTTTAAAAGAAAAAACATTTAGTATACATCAAAGACATGCCTTTATAATGTCTGAAGTGCTGCAGCATATAAGCTTATACTATAACAGCAATGTACACATGTGTAATAGCTATGTACACATATGTAGTTCTCTTTCTACTTTCTAAAACCTATGTGACTTAGTGAGTCAATCATAGATTATTTACAATCTTGTTTGCCCACCTTACCTTTTAAAAACCAAAAGAGAGAGAGAGAGAGAGACTAGAATGCCGCCTGTTTATACTCCTATATTTGTAATTCAGTGGAGAAATCAGGGGGAAATAGATGTTACATTCAATGGTCATAAATACTCTCCAAAGTAATTTGTATTTTAATTTACATGAGTTGCCAACATTATACAGAAACCTATTTGCAGAGCCCCAAACAGAACCCAGGAATCCTGCAACTACTAAACTACATTACCTCTTACATATTTAACCATTAATCATCAGACTCCTTGTTTCTATTATAATGAATGTTCTGTTACTGCACAACTGAGTCTCAAAAAATCTATTTTTTTCCATTTCTAACAATACTTGACATTCCTGGAAAATGTTCCTGTGAGCACAATATGAAAATTCTCCTAATTTACAATTAATCTCAATTTTAAAGTAGTCATAGCTAGCCTACATACGACAGGCTATCACCTGTCTGATTACGGTATCTCACTACATCACAGCTAGTTTGACATTCTGCTTAAATAAAGACTGCATCCAATGTGAGAATAAGCTTGTCATAAAAATAAATTTACTGTCAGTCTCAAGAGAACTTGTGATCACAGTTAAGATGTCTTTGGATTGCAAAATGTAACAATGGAGAACCATCACAAACGCAGGAGCTTTTCCACTTAATCTTCACACTGGTAATGTACTATAACTATTATACAAGCTTGGGACTGCTGAATAGTTTTTTATAAATATGCCCCTTTCAAACAGTGATGGCTTTCTTGGTCATTTTTCAATAACACCGTGACAGGAGTTGCAAAGTTATAATATATAAGCATACCCATTATCTAAACCTGATGGTAAAAATGCAGGTGACTGGTCTACACTGATGTTCCCAATATTACTAGCATGAGCAGAGCTATACAGGTGCTAGCAGAACATCAGGAGAAGGTTGAGCTCCAGATCAAAGAGACACTCATTGAGCTAGTACATACACGCACACTGTAGCCAGACAGAAACCCCCCCCCCCTTCCCTGTAACATCTTGCTTGCCCCTCTCTGAGATGCCTAGAGCACACAGGGCACACAGAGCAGTAAAATCAGCATAGTCTTTGAAGCATAGACAGGAGGCCCGGATATGCTGGCTGCTGTGACCCTGGATGGCTATAAACAGAGATACGCCAATTGCTGACCTAGAGGCTGCAGAGGAGTGCCCTTGACTGAAACCCATATTGATACGAACACACACTCGTCCGGGGGGAGGAATCTCCCGCCCAGTAAAGAATGTCCAGTACTCACAATTTAGTTCTCTCTCTTGCAAGTGTAAATTAAGTTGAAACTCCCTTGTAAGAACTGGCATCAAAAAGACGGACCAACACAATTTGGCATCTTAGATAAGAAAGAGGATACGGGCCCCTATGGGTATAAAGATAGGTCCAGCAGCACACTTACTCTGAGCGTCAATCTACCATCTAGCTGCTGGTCGGGTTAGGTGATTGGCCTCCCGAGGTTCCACGGGGACGCCCACCTCGTATTCGTCTTTCCTAGGAATTGAGGGACCGGCCCTGGCCTGATACGCTGGAGTCGAGAGGCACAGAAGGGGGTAAAAATTGTACCTGGATGTGTCCTTTGTCTTAAGAGTACACATAGACTTAGAGCTCTTTAAAGATTAAGCTGTCACTTGGTACCATTATTTCTATTTTCTATCTTTATTTTCTTTGTAACCATTTTTAAGATCTATATTTGCTAGCAGTTAAGAAATAGAGCAATAGCCATTGTAACCATATGATTTATAAACTTCTTTAATAAACCTGTAACTGTTTAAGCTTTAACCTGACTCCTTCAGTTGCTGTAACAGAACCAAGCACAATTTAAAAGAACTCCAGCCGGTCATAGGGCAGACACAGTGAGGGAGAGCTGGGCGTTTGGGTCCTGTTGCCTCCACGGGACAGACCCTTTGGGGCATCCGTCAGCCTTCCCTAGGCTGCCCTCTGCGAAGGGACCCCGGTCCTAGCAGCTAAAGACACAGATGAAATAAGCTCTCCCTGTAAACTCTGGGGCGTCTGTCAGCCTGTTGGCTGCCCGCCGCGAAGGGACCCCGGTCCTAGTGGTCAAAGATACGGATGTAAAACTTCTCGGGGCGCCCATCAGTCTTCCCTAAGGCCGCCTGCTGCGACAGGACCGTGTGTCCCAGCAGTTGAAGACTCGGGTGTGACACACACACACTGCCCTGACCATCGGCTGACACACACCCCACAATCTGAGCAGCAGAGGATGCTAGTCACTTAGAGTCTGATCCTGTCCAACATGTTAGGTACATACTTGGGGTGGCTAGTCCCTCCTGTTGTTCCTGCTGCCACAGAGCTAGCACAGGTATGTATCCACAAGCTGGAAATTACTCCTCTGGCTCAAAATACAGACACTCTCACAGTCTCTCTGGGTGTGTCTAAACTACAGGGTCTTGTCGACAAAAGTTGGCTTTTGTCGACAAAACTATACCTGCGTCTACACTACCTCCACGTTCTGTTGACAGTTAGTCAACAGAATGCGGCAGTTTTATCGACGGCGGTAAACCTCAATTTACGAAGAATAATGCCTTTTTTAGAAAAAAGCGCTATTGCATGCAAACTGTGCTTTTTCGAAAGAGAGTGTCTAGACTCTCTTTCGAAAAAGCGGCTTGCTTTGTCGACAATACTGATCGTAGTCTAGACGCTGTTTTTCGACAGAGGCTTTGTTGACAGTATCTGTTGACAAAGCCTCTGTCGTAAAAGGCATGTAGTCTAGATGTAGCCTCTCAGTGCAAGACAAGACCAGAAATACAAGTGCTAACACCTCTCCCGCCCCGCAAAACAACCTAGTACATTGTTTATTCACCATGAAAAACAAAAAGGGACAAACACATTTTTCTTTCTTTGTCAATTGCTTGTAAGAGGAGAAAAACTAATTGCGTTGCAGCATTAAATTAGTAATGAAAGAGGTGCCGGGGCAGGAGCAAATAGGTGCCAGTGCTCAAGTAATTTTTTTTATTCTAATAATTGACACAGCAAGCTTAGAGGTGCCGAGGCTTAGCCCTGGCACAAATTAATCACTGTTGAGTCATGAAGAAAAGAAATCATTTTGATCAATGATGTAAAGTGAAAAATAAAATAAAAAGAATTATCCAATAAGTTCTTAAATGAAAAAAAACGTTGATTGCTTATTTATGCAAGTTTGACTTGCACTAGTTTTGCTGCTAAAACTGTAAGCATAACTGCAGGGATCATATCTTCGTAAGTGTAACAAGATAGTTGTATAGATAGATGTTAATTAAGAGATTTGGTTGCTAGTATGGGTAGTCCAGTTGTTAAGAAAGCATTAGTCACATTCAGATTTTTGGCATATAGTCTTCTCAGTTACACTGGTGAAGTCCCACGAAAAAACCAGGTTTGCACTAGGGTTGTGAAAGCGTAATTGTGTACATGGCTAACAGATGAGCCTGGGCTCATCGGTTAACCTTCACAGTTACACGCAAACTCCTGGTACGTGCAGGGAGCCAGCCTAGAAGCTGACTCTCCATGTGCACCAGCTTCCAGGGAGCCGCCTGCACACCCAAGCTGCTGCCTCTGTACTAGAGGCAGTAGTGCAGGGGGAGAGAGGTACATGTGAGGAGCCGGCTTAAAGCACTGGTTCCAGTGGTGTGTAACCCCTGAAATTTTCAGCAGTTACATGGATACTTAATTAAATGCATTTATCATCCCTAATTTGCACTAGTGATACTCAGAGGAGAATTTGTGATAATGATATATATTATCATAGGTGATAATGATATATATTAATTAGATAAATTAAATGATAAATATTAATTAAATATAAATATTAATTATATTAGCTAACATACATTATATATAACCATATTATATAGAATAATTATACAGCATAATATTAATATATATTATATAAAACCACAGAATCACAGGACTGGAAGGAGCCTTGAGAGGTCATCTAGTCCAGTCCCCTGCACTCATGGCGGGATTAAGTATTATCTAGACCATCTCTGACAGGTGTTCTTCTAACCTGCTCTTAAAACTCTCCAGAGATGGAGATTCCACAACCTTCCTAGGCAATTTATTCCAGTGTTTAACCACCCTGACAGTTAGGAAGTTTCTCCAAATGTCCAACCTGAACCACCCTTGCTGCAAATTTAAGCCCATTGCATTTTGTCCTATCTTCAGTAGTTAAGAGTCTTTCCTCTTGACCTTTTATCAATTTTGTTGCCCTTTTCTGTTCTTTCTTCAATTTGTCCGTGTTTCTTAAAATGGACTGGATACAATCTCCAGTTGAGATCTAATCAGTGTGGAGTAGAGCAGAAGTATTATTTCTTGTGTCTTGCTTCCTACACTGCTAATACAGCCCAGATTGATGTTCGCTTTTTTGTGACAGTGTCACACTGCTGACTCATATTTAGCTTGTGGTTCACAGTGCAGTACTCCTTCCTGCGTAGTCATTTCTCATTTTGTATATGTGAAACTGACTATTCTTTCCTATGTGGAGTTCTTTGCATTTGTTCTCATTGAATTTCATCCTGTTTATTTTATACAATTTTTCTAGTTTGTCCAGATAATTTTGAATTATAATCGCATCCTTCAAAGCACTTGCAACCCCTCCAAGTTTGGTATTATCCACAGACTTTATATGTGTACTATCTACACCACAATCAAAAACATTGATAAAGAGATTGCACAAAACTAGACCCAGACTAATCCTGGTGGGATCCCACTCATTATGTCCCTCCAGCCACAGCTGGAACCATTAATAACTTCTCTCATAATGATTTTCCAACAAGTTATGCACCCATCTTATAGTGGCTTCATCTAGATTATTTAAATATATAGATAATAATAATATATTATGCATAACTACTATACAATAATATTCATATTACATGTAATCAACACGTTAATAAGAATAAAAATATACACATTTGTTAGACAGTGCCTTTTATCAAAAGATTTCCCACAAAGAAGTGTTTCCCAAATATTAAGTATCAGAGGGGTAGCCGTGTTAGTCTGGATCTGCAAAAGTGACAAGGAGTCCTGTAGCACCTTATAGACTTATAGACACATAAACACCACCTTATACCGAAAACCTACCAGCGGCTATGCCTACCTTCATGCCTCCAGCTTCCATCCCGGACACACCACATGATCCATTGTCTACAGCCAAGCACTGAGGTACAACCGCATTTGCTCCAACCCCTCAGACAGAGACCAACACCTACAAGATCTTCAACAAGCATTCTTGAAACGACGATACCCACACGAGGAAGTAAGGAAACAGATCAACAGAGCCAGACATGTACCCAGAAGCCTCCTGCTGCGGGACAAGCCCAAAAAAGAGACCAACAGAACACCACTGGCCATCACCTACAGTCCTCAGCTAAAACCTCTCCAACACATCATCAGTGATCTACAACCCATCCTGAACAATGATCCCTCACTTTCACAGGCCTTGGGAGGCAGGCCAATCCTCGCCCACAGACAACCCGCCAACTTGAAGCATATTCTCACCAGCAACTATACACCGCACCATAGTGACCCTAACTCAGGAACCAATCCATGCAACAAACCTCGGTGCCAACTCTGCCCACATATCTACACCAGCGACACCTTCACAGGACCTAACCAGATCAGCCACACCATCACTGGCTCATTCACCTGCACATGTACTGATGTAATATACACCATCATGTGCCAGCAATGCCCCTCTGCTATATACATTGGCCAAACTGGACAGTCCCTACGCAAAAGGATAAATGGACACAAATCAGATATTAGCAATGGCAATATACAAAAACCTGTAGAAGAACACTTCAATCTCCCTGGACACACAATAGCAGATTTAAAGGTAGCTATCCTGCAGCAAAAAACTTCAGGACCAGACTTCAGAGAGAACTGCTGAGCTGCAGTTCATCTGCAAATTTGACACCATCAGCTCAGGATTAAACAAAGACTGTGAATGGCTAGCCAATTACAAAAGCAGTTTCTCCTTTCTTGGTGTTCACACCTCCAGATCAGCTGCTAGAAGTGGGCCTCATCCTCCCTGATTGAATTTACCTTGTTATCTCTAGCCTGATTCTTGCCTGCATATTTATAGCTGCCTCTGGAAATTTCCACTACATGCATCTGACGAAGTGGGCCTTTGCCCACGAAAGCTTATGCTCCAATACATCTGTTAGTCTGTAAGGTGCTACAGGACTCCTTGTCCCAAATATTAGTTACTTTAAGCCAGAAAACAGCCTTGTGAGGCAGGTAGGATCATTTTACAGTAACGATCCCGCTCGCCCACCCCTTCCAGAATCCCATACAGCCACTCTTAGAAGTGGAATGTTTGTGGAAATACTCCAGATCATCTGCTCGTCTCCTTTGTCTTTTGGTATGACTGCCTCAGCTCCTTTGCTTTCACCTGGTACTGCTTGGTGTCCCCGGCATATCCTTTCTCCTCCATGCTTTTTGCTATCTTGGCATAGATATCTGTGTTTCTTTTTTGCTGGTTCATAGTTCTGTGAGAACAGATTCCTCTCGCCACATAGCAATGAGGTCCAAGCTGCTGGTGCTTGTTTGTGACCCTAGGAACTCACGGAGCTCATGGCCAGGTGTGCTGCTGAGGTGTGCTACCTGCTTTGACCACCACACTGGCCACAGAGGAAATGAAATTCCAATTTTCCCGTGGCTTTTCCTGTTCACCTGGAGAGCAATAGAGTTGAAAGTTGTGGAGAGAGAGGTCACTGCAGGACACTGTGGGACACCTTCCAGCGTCCAAGAATACCTATTTTCAAAGTGCTGTGTTTGCACTACCTTAAAGTCAACCATGCAAGATCAAATGTAGTGGTTACTCCGCATGAAAGTAGGAGTACAGAAATTGACTCACTGCCCTTAAAGTTGACGGAACGGGCTTGGTGGTCTGGATTCACTGTTTAGAAAAATCTATCTAATGTGGGTAAGTTCAACCTAAACTCCCAATGTAGACCAGGCCATAGAGAGGTTAACTGACTTGTCCATGGTCAGGGACAGGGGAGAAGAGCACATCTTAACTTCATAGGGCCATAGTACCTCCTTTTGAAAGAGGTTATGACATCAGCAGTCGCATGAGATACAATTGCTCTCTCAGATATTTTTTAAACCGATGCCGCCAGCTATTGCGTGAATATTAGCCTTAAGCTTTACATAATTAACTTTCATTATCAACAAATATTGAGCAAATAATTAAGAAATTCAATGACACTGATGCTTTAAAGGTAAAGGTTTAAAAAAAATTAAATCTTCCTGGGACACACAAACACTTTGGCAACACCAGTACAAATGCTTTCAGTACTAATAAACATGCACTGGGCTCTGGATGAATAACGAGAAAGAAAAATGTCTGAAGGCTGAGTTCCAGCCCCACCCACCCATTGGCATAGTCCCCAAGTACTCATTTCCCTACACCAGTCACCAGCACACAAAATGAGTGCCTGCATGTTTATAATGAGGAATCAGGCTGAATATGATTATCTTCCTTCACTGCATGGGAGAAGGGGGAACCTGCGGCTACTCTGTTTGAGTTGAGGGGGTATATGCTTAGGCAGCTAGCCCAAGCTACTGCCTGTGCTACACTTCTATTTTTAGCCTACAAGCTAGAACCACACAAGCTCAGGATCCTACCTTTCACGTCAGATGCAGATGTATTTTGAGTGTCTGCCTACATTAGGGAGAAAGAATGTCTGCTGTGTGCCTGTGCCTATAGCATGGCTTCCCGACCAGTGGCTCTGCTGTTGAAGGGTGTTTCCCACGCTTTGCCATCACTAGAATTAACATGGATGACGTCTTCTCACTGTCCAGTTCTACACACTGATATCAGAAAGTTTGATATCAATATGTCTGATATACTATGAAACATGGATTTACCTCATCTGCAGTTTGCTATGGAATAAATCTTCTGAATAATGAAGAAATAAATCCAACAAGAATACAAAAATCTAATCTATTTGGCTGACTTCTAATCTCTCTATCCAAGTCAGAGTGCTATTAACACATACCAGACTTCACTAATTAAGATATTTTTGTACAGATGGGTTGTGTCTGTTCATACCTTCACAGAATTTAGCCCTGTTTTTTTCCTATTATTTCTGAAAGTCTTAGCAGGGAGAATGAATAAAATCTAACTAACAATATCATAATGATAATCTTTCCAGGTCAGTTTCTATTACTCTTCCTGAGCAGCTCTTATTTATAGATTTTCAGGATAGAAGGGACTATTATAATCATCTAGTCAGACCTCCAGCAAAATATCATAGAATTTTACAAAGCAATTCCCGTGCAACTCACTTCTGCTTCAGCTCAACCAGAAGTTATCTTTTAGGGAGATATCCAATTTTGATTTCAAAATTTCAAGTGGTGGAAAATTGACCACATCCCTATATAAATTGTTCAAACAGTTAGTTTTGCTTTTGTTAAGCATTTGCACCTTATTTGCAATCTGATTTTGTCTGGCTTCAAATTTCAGATGTTGGATCTTGTCACATCTTTATTAAATGTAAAAAAAATCTAAATCATGGGTCTCAAACTCCTAACCCATGGGCCAGTCTCGGCCAGAGTGATTCTGCTATCCGGCACAGGATTCCTGGCAGGTCCTGTCCATTATTGGCCCCGAAGTCCTGCCTCTTCTCAGTATTGCCCCATCCCTCTTCCGCCCAGTATACTCCATTTTCCCTGCAGCTCCTGCCACTGCAGAGACTATGGGAAGGCGTGATTGCTGCTACCACATGGTACCAGCTGCACCTGAAGATCCCCAAAGGCGCATGCTCTGGAGACAGGGTGTCATGGTGGAAAGGGTGGGATGATGATGGGAAGGGGTGGGGCTTGGAGGCCGGTAACCAACAGTCCCCTCATTCGTCAGCCCACCGGGAGTCCTGGGCTGGATTGCACAATCACTGCATCCAGGACTGGCAGTGCAGGCTGGGAGTTGGAGACCCCTGATCTATGCCATTGACAAGTCCCTTTTTAACTTTATTTTTGAACTAAACATATCTTGTTCTTAAATCTCTCACTGTACGACAGGTTTTCCAGACCTCAAAACATTCTTGCAGATCTCTTCTGAACTCTCTCCAATTTTTCAGTTTCCTTTGTGACATATAGATGCCGGAAATTGACACAGCATTCCAGGAATGATCTCATTATTACCAGAAGCAGAAGCAATGCCATCACCATTATGTCTCTTCAGCATATATCTATTATATCCAAGGACCATATTTGCCCTTTTAGCAACCACACTGAAATGAAAGTTCATGTTCACTTGTATAGTTGGTTGGAAAGTATGCTGTTTTGTCAAAATGAAATATTTCACAGATACATATTTACATCAGTTTTCACAAAGCACACTCTGCACCATATTCCTGATACAACAGAAATTCTACAGCTTGGCATTTATGGAAGTAGGTATGGATCTGCTCTAGCCAATTTGCAGTAATATGTGATTAAAAAAACCCATAACCTCAGGTAGAATGAGGCAGAGCAGAGAGTTTCTCCCATCCCAACTGCACTCACTGCAAAAACACTCAAAAGGCTTCTTTTGATTCTAATGTGGCAGGAAAACAAATTCTGAAAACTTCTGCAAAATAGAACTGTCATCTCTATTCCACTCTATTCAACTTGTTATGACCACCAAGTTCTTCTGAGAATCACTGCTCTGCAGGATGCAGACCATCCAACCAGCATGTGTGCCCTTAATTATATGTTTCTAGACATATGACAGTGCACTTGGCTATATTAAAACGCATGCTTCTTTATAAAGCATGGATCCTCCTTCACATTCAGGCAAAGAAGCTTTGAGACATAATTCTACAAAGAGGAAGATTGATATTACAATGTTTCTCTTATTTTCAAGCTGGGAGTACTTGCTTGCACTGAGTTGGGAAGTCCCAAACCTTCTTCACTCTGATGGCCATCATATTCTACTGGCTACGATAGCATACCAATTTTTCACATGGCATGACATTACTTTGAGCTGTTTGAAGAAAATCAGAAACTAGAGACTCTCACCTCCTTGCTCCTTGAGTTTCTTCTAGGAATGCAAAAGAGTAGTCAATTAATCATTGACTACTCACTTTCCCCCCACTTTGCTGACTCTGTATAAAAATACTACTTGATTAGTAAAATAACCTCATTTTAACATCCCTAGTTCCTCCACTGATTTTCCACTAAATGGCTTTTGATGGTCATTTGTTTTCTTTCAAGGTTATACAACACAGCCTAAATCTCTATCTTTCTTGGAGACCTTGTCTCCATTTCTTATCTCCTGTCCACAATCACCCTTTCGTTTTTTTCTCCCATACCTGACTCAATATATTTTTCATGCATTGAATAATTTTCTTGAATCAATTTGTTAACCACCTTTTCGCCTCGTCATGATTCCTCAAAGAAGTCAGTTTTTTCATTGCTGCCTATGAAAAACGAGTTCAAATTATTTAAAAACTAATTGAACAGATCATCTGCAGGTATTTGTGCCTGTGTGAGATCAGTATTATAGCTTTTTATACTCCTCCTCCTCTCCTGTCTCCTTTTGTCATTTTATGAGACTCATTTCATGTCTCTGCATTTAAACAATAAATTCTTTGCAGGGGGAATCATAGCTACCTGTTGCTATCAAGTGCATAACACAGTTGGGGTGTTTAAAAATAATAAATTGAGACATTATGGGAAACAATATGAAAAACAGAGCTGGGTGAATACTTGATTTTTTTGATTTGCTGTCACACTTTTTTTTTTTTTTTTAAAGAAAACCTGGACACTGAATCCAACATAGTAAACAAATTCAACTAAGTGAAAAATCAATTTCAGGCTAAGTGAAACATGTTTTTTCCCATGTGAAATGGATTTTTTTCTAGGCAGCAGCAGAAGACTCCCATATAAACTAAGCAGTGTAGACAGAGCACTCACTCAGGAAGTGAGAGACCCGAGTCTAATTCCCCCACTAACTGATCTGGAAAAAAGGAAAATGTGGGTCACCCATATTCTAGGGTTCTGCCATGCTATAAAGTCTTCACTTTTTTCCCCTGATGTAATCCCTGTTCATTGTCATTATGAATGGACGCCATGAATGATAAACAGTCATTATGAATGGTGAATTTGTGTCGATCCCAAAACCACTTTTTTGGGGTGAAAAAAACCCTATTTGGCAATTGTGTAAAATTAATTAGCAATTGTACAACACCCCAAACTGCATTTATCAGTGAATAAACTACAGTAAACCATAGCCATTTGTGGTGGATGAGTTCCTAGCACCACCACAAATGGGGAAATCTGTGAATACTTGGGGAGGTGGTTCCAGCAGCCATGATGAGCTCCCAGCTCCCCAGTGAGTTTCCCACAGTTTCTGAACTCACCACGGTAGTGGGGAACCGAGGTGAATACACCGCAGTGGTGAGGAGCCGTGGGGTGAGCTCCGCGCAGCCGCAGTGAGCGTGTTTGTGGGGGGGGTGCTTGATCTCTGCTGCCATCCAGCAACAAGCTCCCCCTGAGGCCACGTCTCCCCCCAGGCTGGGGGATGGCATGCAATGGAGAGGACAAGAAAGAATGGCGAAATCTTGAATAGTGATCCCGTGAATCATGAGGGTGTCCTGTATCAATCTGAAAAATTTCACCCAGCTCTCATAAAGAAGTCATTTTTCCACTTTCTGCATTTTTAATGAACATGGAACTGTGACATTTTAACACATTATTTCTGTCTGAATGAAAATGAAAGTAAGTTTAAACCTCACCTGCTGATAATTATTTTTGAGCATTTAGAGGAGTGTTTCTCAACCTGTTTATCATCGTGGACCACATATGAAATTTTCTGTGTGTAACATGGGCCACATCTATACAATATATATACTATTTATATGACCCTGAAGATGTCATGGGGCCACAGCTGTATGCTGATTGATCCTCAAATGGTCTGTCGGCTGTGGGTTAAGAACCACTAATCTGGAGTATAAAAAGCCAGGCTCCATCCTCTCCTTTCAATTATTTTACCATGGTAAGTACAAGCTGCACATATAATATGATAGAACTTGAGACATTTTTAAAAAGTTATTTTGATTTGTAAGGTACAAGTAAAGACTTTTCTACATGGTGTGGCAATGCACACTAGACGGGTGTAAATTGTAGAGTGCTCCAAAATATTGTGCTCTAATTGCTTCGTATAGACCCTGCTGATATGCCCTAAAATGTTTCTAGAAAGTATCAACACACTATTGTTTCTGTTGGAACTACATTGATGTGCACTAGGTTTCTTTTAGAACATGCCAGCAGGGTCTAATGCAGGAGCGGGGAACCTAAGGCCTGGGGGATGGATGCAGCCTGTGGCTTGTCTGGATCCAGCCCCCCAGGCCCAGGGCTCTCCCCCAGCATCGGTGCTCCAGCCTGCCCCCCTCCCTCGTGGGGCTGGAGCACACAAAATCTACTAGGCTGGGTCCCTCTAAGGGTATGAGGGGGAATGTGGGGAGCGTTTTTCTCCTTCTCAGTCAGGGGCCACATCAGTGAGGGGTTTGTTTTTGTTGTTGTGTCTCACTTGTGAGCAGACTTCAAACTGATTTTTCTGTAAGCCTGGGGCTCCTGACCCAGAAAAGGTACCCCACCCCTAATGGGACAGTTACAGCACAACACTTCACAGGGATCTCTATCCCTCTGGTACTCATTGCTGCATTATATAGACAAGCCCTAAATTAAATTCTCAAATTTTTACACAACAACCCGTTGACATTCTTTGGGGGAAATAAGGGCAGATATGAAAGCAAGAAGTAATCCCATGATCTAATAAACAGGCAGACATTATGGCTTTTATATTCACTGTGGTGTAACTCTGTAAGACACCCTTATCAACAATGAATAGAGCCTCAAGACAGTTCCAGTAATGAAAATGTCTAGAATACTTAACAGTTACATAATCTCAGAAAATGAATAGCTTGTTAAATCTCTTTTGTCCCCCTCTTCAGGAGTGAAAGACTGTTTCAAATGTTTTATACTGAATTTTTGTGGATGTAAGCTGATGGTTAACAGAATGGGAAATTGTGTCCATCTGATAGACATAAGAAGAACCTCAAACTGTGAAATGTAACATCTTCCACCTGTGACCATGATAGAGAAATCAGAGTTTGAATTATTAAGTTAATGTAGTGCCAGCTCCAAATTGACAGTATTGAGAACAAAAGCTCTCTATTTAAATATATACAAAGCCAGCTCTTCTTCACACTGCTCTCGATCCTGTGGAAATGCATCCTAATGATAAGATGGTACTTAATTCTCCTAATCCATGCTGACAATACTGGTGGGTTTGATCATATCCAACTTGAAAAGAATTGAATGCACCAGTGCATTAGATACAAGCCCTGCCAACTGCCATTAGGTAATAACTTTCAGTTACTGATAACTTGGACTGAATTCGAACCAAAAATTTAAGAACAAATTCTCTCTGGCCCTCACACTAGCATGTGGTAGTGATGGAGGGCTTAAGACTCCTCCACCCCCTGATGTGGGCGACTTAGGGTTTAGGCAGAATTCCAGGCCCTGTGCTTAGCAAAGTGAAAGGACTGTTTCTTCCCTAATTCTCTTCGGCATAACGATCTTAAGAAGGCAAGGGGGAAACAGGGCTATGATTCCCCTTTATACACCAACCTGCAATGCTGGCAGGGCAAGTGAAGTGCACAGAACTAGTGCACTAGCAGGAACTACAGAACTAGTGCATTAGCAGGAGCACAGAAATTGTGAGCCCAGAAGCTCTGGGAGTCAAACTGCAGTCACAAAGCACTTTGCCTCCCAGTGATCCACAGAGCTATGCAGTTTTAAACCTTACACTCCTATTGGGTGTGTCCAATGGAAACCATAGATGTGAACAGTTTATTCCATTACAATTCCCATCACCATTTATTCTCTTCTTCTACCTCAGATCAGGACTTAAACCTCAGCACCATTTGTTTCTGTCTACTGTACCTCACTGCATCTCACTTTTCCTGGTCATTCATTATCAAACTCAGTTCATTCTAGAACTAATTATAAAAATCCCACTGAAGACCACTATGGCATTTGTTTTATTTCTCTATCTTTAATTCCCATACAGGAATTAAGTGACTTTTAATGAGCATATTACACTAATTGCTCAGTTCCTTCCTGAATATTTGAAAGACGACTTTTCCTCCTTTTTCCAGTCTATGAGCTAAAAAAAGACAGAAAAACATCTGAAATTCATTTATAGATAATGTGAGAAATGTCAAGTTCATTTGTGGACATTTTTCAAACTGTCTATTCTTTGAAATACCTTTTTGAAGTAAATGGAGAGGAACTTCAAATAGGGTAATTTTTGCAGTTTTGTAGCACTGAATAGAATTTTTTGCTGTGAATTATAATTTGTGTCTGACTGAGTTCATAAGAACATGCACATGCTTCTGTTTAAAAAAAGGTTTTAAAATCTGTCTTTCCTAAATATACCTAGATCTTATCAGGCCTAAATTAAAGCAAAACTGAAATAAACCCAGTTTAAACCTAAATAAGACGGTCTTCATCTCCTTTTCCTTTAACTGTACTGACTTTTTAAAAATTAAGTCAAGTTGGTACACAGGTGTAAAGTTAAAGCTTATCACCATTCCCTTAACTCTGTAGATTTCCTCAACATAGGAACAAACATAATATGCAATAGAAATTGAATCCTCCTATGACCATGACCACAATGGCAGAGGTTTACCCTGGTTCTTCACTCTACCATTCATAGTGCCCAACAAAGTGTTCTGCTTCATGGCTTTCTCATAAAGGAGTTACTGAAGTTCTCTTCTTAGTACACAGTGCCAAAACACAGAGCAACATCTACTATTTATCAAGCACTGACACCATAACCATCTCTTTTAAAAAGGTATTTATATGCCAGTTCATTCTAGTGTCAAATAATTGGCTGTACGGTATAAACATTGTGCTACCAACTATACTGTGTAACAAACAGACAGCAACGCTGGCTTGAGAGTCCTCCACTGTATTGTTTGTTCTGGTTTGTCATAGTGGCTTCTGAACACACACATTACACACACACACTTTTTCCCCTCATTCAAGTCTGGGACCCAATGTCACTATTGCGATTATGACTGTGGTGGGGCGATTGCCCCACACTGGCCAGAAGGAATTAAAGCAGGCAGGAGGGAGCCTGTGAACAGCCCTGGCCAGTCAGGGAGAGGCTGTTTAGTAGCCAGTCAGGGTGTGCCTTCCTGGGGGAGCCCTATATATAAGGAGCTGCCCAGAAGGGAGAATCAGTTAGGTCCTGACCAGAGAAGGTGCAGGACCAGTTCCCAGAGAAGCACTTTGGGAGAGCAGTGCTGGGCAGGCTCAGAGAGGCTAAAGAGGTAGGCTCCAGCCTGATACCTTCCAGGCTGCTGGCCTTGCTTCAAGGGCCAGGCAGGTGCAAAGGGTCACAGGGGAAGTGGCCCAGTAAACAGGAGGCAGTAGAGGGGAGCAGAGGAGGGCAGGACAAGGCTGACGCCAGAAGGTCCCTAGGTCAGGACCCAGAGTAGTGGTCAAGCCTGGTCCCTTCCTTTCCCCCTTGCACTGTGTCTAACCACCATCGATGCAGGGCCTGGAAGGACTGTGGCTTGCCCCTGAAGTGAGTGACTAGATTAAGGCTGCAGCTGGCCACTGTGGCAGGCACTAGGTGAAGGACAGCTGATAACTCCCAGAAGGGGGATGAAATACCACTGTAGAGGGCTCTGCCAGAGGGCATGTCCTGAAAAGAATGCTGCGGTCTTGGAGCAATGCTGGTCCAGAGTCCAAATGTGGACAAAGTGGAGTGACAGGTGAGACACCAGCTAGCAGTAGGTGCCCTGCTGATAACAGAGCTAACTCCCAGTACTGCCAGCAGGAGATGCCACATTGGTGAGTCAACCCATGACAATGACAAACCAAGAAAAAAATGCACATTAAAATTACCGGGTGCTGTTAGGGTTACCAGATGGTTTCAAAAAAATACCGGACACACTTGATCTCAGATGGGGGTGGGGGGCAGCCGGGAGGGGAGCAGGGCTGGCTGGGAGGGGGTCGGGGGGAGCGGTGCTATCTGGGTGAGATGGGGGGGGACTCGGCCAGCAGGAAGCAAGGCTGGCCCGGAGGGGGTTGGGGGGAGCAGGGCTGGCTGGGGGGAACCGGCTGGTGGGGAGTGGGGCTGGCCGGAAGGGGGTCGGGGGGAGCAGGGCTGTCCGGGAGGGGGTCGGGGCGGGGGGAGAGAACTGGCTGGCAGGAAGCAGGGCTGGCCAGGAGGGGGTTGGGGGAGCAGGGCTGGCCGGGGGGGGGGAAACCGGCTGGGGGAGAGTGGTGATGTTTGGGAGGGGGTCGGGGGAAGCGGGGCTTGCTGGGGGAGATCGGGGGGGGGGGGAATTGGCTGGTGGGAAGCAGAGCTGGCCAGGAGAGGGTTGGGGGGAGCAGGGCTGGCCGGGGGGGAAACTGGCTGGGGGGGGGGAGCGGGGCTGGCTGGAAGGCGGGGAGCGGGGAGGGGAACCGGCCAGAGGAGAGCGGGGCTGGCCCAGGAGCATGCAGATCCTGGGGTGCTGCCCGTCCTGTGCACAGTCCCAGCAGGGCACACAGGCGACTCCAGCCCTGGGGATTCCATCCCACCCCAGCCTTGCCCCCCTCCTCTCTGCTGCATAGTTGCATACTGCCTGGCCTGTAGACATGCTCACGCAGGGTGAGCATGTCTACCAGCCAGGCAGTATGCAACTACGTACTGATACTCACGATAAAAATAAAACATACTTAATTAGAAAATACTGGGCATTTATATGTCCGGTATTTTCTCAATTTGTTTCCCGGACAGAAAGCTCAAATACTGGACTGTCCAGTTCAAAACTGGACACCTGGCAACCCTAGGTGCTGTAGTTATTGCTGGGCTACATGAAGCAACAGAATTGGTAATCCCAGCTGCAGAACTACAGCCAGTACACCAGGTAAAATATTGTTCAGCTTTCCACATGCTAATTTACTTAGGAAGGAGGCTAGGTAGCTCTTATTTCACAAAGTCAGACCTGCACTACAAAGGCAATAAACAGTTGTATGGGAAATGCTGACCTTGAGCTACTTGTCTACATCAACAGCAATCTGAGGTGAAATTTAAAGGATAATAAATCCACTTAACAAAAAGCAAACTATGGGATCTGTTTCTTCCTCAGCCAGGCACAACTGAGGAACATGATATAACATATCACTTGGTCAAAGGACATTGTATTTTCATAATATATCAGCTGATTTTTCCTTTTCTTGTAATAGTTCTTCCTTCCTTATTGAAATTGACAACTTTTGGGAAGGCAAGTTTTGGAATCAGGAGAACAATGTAAAATGGGTGGTCCTTACTGTTTCACTGTTCTCAAAAAAACCCAAAAAACAACCCACAGTGTTGATTGTCATGACTTTAAACAGGATTACTTACAAGAGTTAGGTGCTAGAACATACAGGAGTGCCTGAAGAATATGTAGGAAAGGGAAGGACAAAGGAAAATTCCCCTCTCCCTCATGCTGAGTGGATTGCCACAACGAGAGCCCCTGAGCTCTCCTGACATAAGGAATGCCCTCTGCATGGTCATAACAAGCTAAGCCATGTGGAAGCCAATGCATCAACCTATTGATTCTCTCATGAATTCTGATCCAATTCTGGTACTGACAGCCACAAACTTCTATAGCAGGAACTCCAATGAAGGGCTTATTTTCTAGGGCTATGTTTCCAGCAAACCAGCCTACTCCACTCATCTATGTACTAATCAGTCACTATCCCTTTGAATACTTCGGTTGCATACACTGCTGGTTTCCCACCTGGAACTGAATAAGAATATCTTCCCTTGCCAACCACAACAACTATGATATTTTCCAAAATATGGAAGTCCTGAAACAATAGAGAAACTTTTGAGTAGCATTGCTGCTGAAACCCTTCCCCCCCCCCCCCCAATTCCAAGCCCTACTTCCCGCCAAGTTGTTGGGCAATTTTTAGAAAAACAAAAACTACTATTTTGTTTAACTTACCACCATCTCAGCACTTCTTTTGCTCTGATTAGCTGGGCTGTGAGTGGTGGTCTGAAGCCTTCCTCTGACAATCTACTGAAGTTCAGTTTGGAAAAGTATCATTTTATGTCCTTGAAATTCCACAATGATTTTTTTCTGCACTCCTGCAGTGACCTACTAGAGACAATAACCCTTGTGTCTTATCTTGTTCCAGGCTCATGACCTCCACAGCTTCCAGCACCTCCACAGCTCACCCGCACTGCAGCAAAAGCGTAGGTCAATGTACCTTCATTGACTGTTTCAAGAGGAAGCATTTCCTTAATAAACGTATGGTTTAGTTCCTGGATAGGACCGACAGACAGATCCTGTAACAAAAGCAGAGGGATTGACTGCTAGAGGAAACCCAAGAAGAAAGGTTCAGGTTGGCTGCACAGCCTGAGGACTATGAAGTTAAATTTCGATTAATCAACTAATGGAGTAGCTGATGGAATTTCCATCGACTACTTGATTAGTCAATAAGAAGGAGCCACACCTCATCCTTTTGAATATACTAAGAGCTGCTTGCAGCTCTTACTACATTTAAAAGGCAGAAGAGCAGAGGGGAACTGCAGAGCTTCAGCCTTTAAATGTAGCAAGAGCCCCTTAGGGCAGAAGCCCCACTGTCAGAACCAGAGCAAGCAGGGACTGCTTCAGTCTCATTCATGCTGTTTCCCTACTGTGCCTCTGTCTTCCCTGCCCCCCACAGAGATAGTGCTGGAGGGAACCGGCTTTTAAGTCGATTCCCCCCAGCACTGGCTCCTGCTCCTCCCCCTTACTGCCTCTCTCTGACAGAGGAATCAAGGTGGGGGGAAGCGATTAGTCAAGTCACTACTCGACTATCCAATATGCTTATCGGACAGAAGACTAGTCGCTTACATCCCTACTGAGGACCGGGCTGCAATGCAGAAACAGACACTTGCTTCACAGTTCTTAGAACAGCAATGGTGACTAAGGGCAGATGATGGAGCTCAACAGAAAGGGCTCTTTGAGTAGCTGCTATCACTAATGGCCACAACACTACCAGTTGCTGCCACACCACATCACAGCCTGAGTCTCCTGTGCTGCACTCTAGGAATTTTGTGGGCTTGTCTGGATGGCCCGTGTGATTAGGCCTGATCAGTGGTTGGAGCGGGCAACTTTGCCCTATTAGTACCTCATCTTAATTCTCTATCGCTAGGCACCTCCACCCTCCTCCCCTGGTACCAAGTACGCAGAAAATGTGGAATGAAAAGAAGTGGAGGCTGGGTACATACAGTAGGGGATTCTGTCTTGTACATAGTTTGACTATTTGCACTTGTTCATTCACCCTTTTTATTTGTTGTTTTTGGTTTTAGATGCTGTTGTGGTACTGGCAGCAGGCTTGCCTAACAATGAGTTAATGTTGTACTTTTCTAATACATGTTTATAAATAAAGCTTTTTTATTTTATGAAGAAAGTTAACTGCTATCATTACACCACATCAACCCATGTGCAGTGAAAGGAAAAAGTGATCAGGAACAACTGGGAATTTGTAAGTAAAAACTATTTCTCAGTAAAGTTAGCTACATAGACCGACACTTCAATTACTATCTTGCATTATTCCTCCTGTAAATCAGCCTCTTTCCTCCCCTCATCAGTTAAGAGGCCAGAACATTCACAGGTATATTGCATGGCAATCAACCCCATGTCCCTCTCCCAAGCATTGATATCCCTCACAAGCAATGAGTGCCTTTCCCCCCACTCCAAGCACATTCACACTGGTGCTATTCCTCTTTTTCCATTAACCCACACAAGTCCATAGTTTGGCCTTCTTCATATTGCTGGCAGTACGCAGACCAAAATGATGGCTTGGTAGCATGTGTTTGTGGGCTGCTTAGCCTTTCAGAAATGTGCAAGGAAGACAGTTTTATCACAACCAAAGGTCCAGAGCAGCCACATTTTGAGAGGAAGCCAGGAAGACTAGGATATAGTTGGTTGGACTCACGTCTGTGTGCTGGTTTGTGGATGCCAGAAGTCCAGGTTCAAGTCCAGGTTAGAAAACTCTTACCCTAGAGTTGTGTTCTCTAATCCAGAGTCTGCTCACTAGAGTCTCACTATCTTGGGACTTGCACTGCAGTTTAGACACACTCAGATATAAGATTATGGCAACAGAACCCAATACCCACTATTGGACAGAAAACCCACTATCCATTAAATAACAAGTTTTTTTTTAATGACCGGATTTTGTATGATACTGTCTGGACTTGGATTTGATTCTTTAAGGAAAAGACTCCTCAATTCTTTAAAGACCAAGCTCCCTTTTTAATACACAAAAAGCCGTTTAAACCCTGGAATAGCTCCCCATTAAAGCAGAAAACTTGACAAACACTTTAAATCCTAGGGTTTTAATTTAACTTTGGGGTTTTTCAAGATGTTCTGAAAAGGAGCCCTGACATGCTGAAAGATCAAAGTAAAAGTTTAGTTTAACCCCAGCAGCCCAGGGCCTCTTACGTATCCAGTCTGAAGAAGGCCGGTAATCAACCTGGGAAATTTCAACAAAAAAAAGCCATAAAAAGCAGAAGATTTTTAAAAAAACGAAATTTAGAAGGGGGTGCCACGAGAGGGCTTGAGGGGCAGTCCTGGAATGCTCGGCGGAGCAAGCTGGCCAGGTTGGGACAAAGTGGGTGGGTGAGAACCGCTGAGTGGTGCCCTGCGATCGAGCAACTGTACTGCCAGAGGGTGCCCGGGAGAACCCTGCTGCAAACCAAGTGCCAAAAAGGGGTTTAGGGAAGGGTTTAAAAAAACCGGCAATTGACCGGGGGGGGGGGAGCCGGGGGGGAGCGGGGGGGGAGGGGGTCGGGGGGAGCGGGAGGGTGAGGGGGGGGACCGGCCAGCAGGAAGCAAGGTGGGGAGGGGGGGGGGGGGGGGGCGGGGGGGGCTGGTGGGGGGGGGCGGGGGGGGGGGGGGGAGAGGGCTGTCCGGGAGGGGGTGGGGGGGGGGAGAGAACTGGCTGGCAGGAAGCAGGGCTGGCCAGGAGGGGGTTGGGGGGGCGGGCTGGGGGGGGGGGGGGCCGGCTGGGGGGGTGGTGATGTTTGGGGGGGGGGGGGAAGCGGGGCTTGGGGGGGGGGGGGGGGGGAAGGCTGGGGGGAGAGGGCCGGAGGGGTTGGGGGGAGCGGGTGGCCGGGGGGGCTGGTGGGGGGGGGGAGCGGGGCTGGGGAACGGGGAGCGGGGAGGGGAAGAGAGGAGGCGGGGCTGGCCCAGGAGCATGCAGATCCTGGGGTGCTGCCCGTCCTGTGCACAGTCCCAGCAGGGCACACAGGCGACTCCAGCCCTGGGGATTCCATCCCACCCCAGCCTTGCCCCCCTCCTCTCTGCTGCATAGTTGCATACTGCCTGGCCTGTAGACATGCTCACGCAGGGTGAGCATGTCTACCAGCCAGGCAGTATGCAATACGTACTGATACTCACGATAAAAATAAAACATACTTAATTAGAAAATACTGGGCATTTATATGTCCGGTATTTTCTCAATTTGTTTCCCGGACAGAAAGCTCAAATACTGGACTGTCCAGTTCAAAACTGGACACCTGGCAACCCTAGGTGCTGTAGTTATTGCTGGGCTACATGAAGCAACAGAATTGGTAATCCCAGCTGCAGAACTACAGCCAGTACACCAGGTAAAATATTGTTCAGCTTTCCACATGCTAATTTACTTAGGAAGGAGGCTAGGTAGCTCTTATTTCACAAAGTCAGACCTGCACTACAAAGGCAATAAACAGTTGTATGGGAAATGCTGACCTTGAGCTACTTGTCTACATCAACAGCAATCTGAGGTGAAATTTAAAGGATAATAAATCCACTTAACAAAAAGCAAACTATGGGATCTGTTTCTTCCTCAGCCAGGCACAACTGAGGAACATGATATAACATATCACTTGGTCAAAGGACATTGTATTTTCATAATATATCAGCTGATTTTTCCTTTTCTTGTAATAGTTCTTCCTTCCTTATTGAAATTGACAACTTTTGGGAAGGCAAGTTTTGGAATCAGGAGAACAATGTAAAATGGGTGGTCCTTACTGTTTCACTGTTCTCAAAAAAACCCAAAAAACAACCCACAGTGTTGATTGTCATGACTTTAAACAGGATTACTTACAAGAGTTAGGTGCTAGAACATACAGAGTGCCTGAAGAATATGTAGGAAAGGGAAGGACAAAGGAAAATTTCCCTCTCCCTCATGCTGAGTGGATTGCCACAACGAGAGCCCCTGAGCTCTCCTGACATAAGGAATGCCCTCTGCATGGTCATAACAAGCTAAGCCATGTGGAAGCCAACGCATCAACCTATTGATTCTCTCATGAATTCTGATCCAATTCTGGTACTGACAGCCACAAACTTCTATAGCAGGAACTCCAATGAAGGGCTTATTTTCTAGGGCTATGTTTCCAGCAAACCAGCCTACTCCACTCATCTATGTACTAATCAGTCACTATCCCTTTGAATACTTCGGTTGCATACACTGCTGGTTTCCCACCTGGAACTGAATAAGAATATCTTCCCTTGCCAACCACAACAACTATGATATTTTCCAAAATATGGAAGTCCTGAAACAATAGAGAAACTTTTGAGTAGCATTGCTGCTGAAACCCTTCCCCCCCCCCCCCCCAATTCCAAGCCCTACTTCCCGCCAAGTTGTTGGGCAATTTTTAGAAAAACAAAAACTACTATTTTGTTTAACTTACCACCATCTCAGCACTTCTTTTGCTCTGATTAGCTGGGCTGTGAGTGGTGGTCTGAAGCCTTCCTCTGACAATCTACTGAAGTTCAGTTTGGAAAAGTATCATTTTATGTCCTTGAAATTCCACAATGATTTTTTTCTGCACTCCTGCAGTGACCTACTAGAGACAATAACCCTTGTGTCTTATCTTGTTCCAGGCTCATGACCTCCACAGCTTCCAGCACCTCCACAGCTCACCCGCACTGCAGCAAAAGCGTAGGTCAATGTACCTTCATTGACTGTTTCAAGAGGAAGCATTTCCTTAATAAACGTATGGTTTAGTTCCTGGATAGGACCGACAGACAGATCCTGTAACAAAAGCAGAGGGATTGACTGCTAGAGGAAACCCAAGAAGAAAGGTTCAGGTTGGCTGCACAGCCTGAGGACTATGAAGTTAAATTTCGATTAATCAACTAATGGAGTAGCTGATGGAATTTCCATCGACTACTTGATTAGTCAATAAGAAGGAGCCACACCTCATCCTTTTGAATATACTAAGAGCTGCTTGCAGCTCTTACTACATTTAAAAGGCAGAAGAGCAGAGGGGAACTGCAGAGCTTCAGCCTTTTAAATGTAGCAAGAGCCCCTTAGGGCAGAAGCCCCACTGTCAGAACCAGAGCAAGCAGGGACTGCTTCAGTCTCATTCATGCTGTTTCCCTACTGTGCCTCTGTCTTCCCTGCCCCCCACAGAGATAGTGCTGGAGGGAACCGGCTTTTAAGTCGATTCCCCCCAGCACTGGCTCCTGCTCCTCCCCCTTACTGCCTCTCTCTGACAGAGGAATCAAGGTGGGGGGAAGCGATTAGTCAAGTCACTACTCGACTATCCAATATGCTTATTGGACAGAAGACTAGTCGCTTACATCCCTACTGAGGACCGGGCTGCAATGCAGAAACAGACACTTGCTTCACAGTTCTTAGAACAGCAATGGTGACTAAGGGCAGATGATGGAGCTCAACAGAAAGGGCTCTTTGAGTAGCTGCTATCACTAATGGCCACAACACTACCAGTTGCTGCCACACCACATCACAGCCTGAGTCTCCTGTGCTGCACTCTAGGAATTTTGTGGGCTTGTCTGGATGGCCCGTGTGATTAGGCCTGATCAGTGGTTGGAGCGGGCAACTTTGCCCTATTAGTACCTCATCTTAATTCTCTATCGCTAGGCACCTCCACCCTCCTCCCCTGGTACCAAGTACGCAGAAAATGTGGAATGAAAAGAAGTGGAGGCTGGGTACATACAGTAGGGGATTCTGTCTTGTACATAGTTTGACTATTTGCACTTGTTCATTCACCCTTTTTATTTGTTGTTTTTGGTTTTAGATGCTGTTGTGGTACTGGCAGCAGGCTTGCCTAACAATGAGTTAATGTTGTACTTTTCTAATACATGTTTATAAATAAAGCTTTTTTTTTTATGAAGAAAGTTAACTGCTATCATTACACCACATCAACCCATGTGCAGTGAAAGGAAAAAGTGATCAGGAACAACTGGGAATTTGTAAGTAAAAACTATTTCTCAGTAAAGTTAGCTACATAGACCGACACTTCAATTACTATCTTGCATTATTCCTCCTGTAAATCAGCCTCTTTCCTCCCCTCATCAGTTAAGAGGCCAGAACATTCACAGGTATATTGCATGGCAATCAACCCCATGTCCCTCTCCCAAGCATTGATATCCCTCACAAGCAATGAGTGCCTTTCCCCCCACTCCAAGCACATTCACACTGGTGCTATTCCTCTTTTTCCATTAACCCACACAAGTCCATAGTTTGGCCTTCTTCATATTGCTGGCAGTACGCAGACCAAAATGATGGCTTGGTAGCATGTGTTTGTGGGCTGCTTAGCCTTTCAGAAATGTGCAAGGAAGACAGTTTTATCACAACCAAAGGTCCAGAGCAGCCACATTTTGAGAGGAAGCCAGGAAGACTAGGATATAGTTGGTTGGACTCACGTCTGTGTGCTGGTTTGTGGATGCCAGAAGTCCAGGTTCAAGTCCAGGTTAGAAAACTCTTACCCTAGAGTTGTGTTCTCTAATCCAGAGTCTGCTCACTGGAGTCTCACTATCTTGGGACTTGCACTGCAGTTTAGACACACTCAGATATAAGATTATGGCAACAGAACCCAATACCCACTATTGGACAGAAGAGTACCCACTATCGGGCACTGCTAAATCAACTAAGTGCTTTTCATTTATAATGCACCAGGCCATTATTGTATGATACTGTCTGGTACTTGGATTTGATTCTTTAAGGAGAAAGACTCCTAAACTGAGGGATTCTTATAAAGATTCACAAGCATACCCATTTTTAATGACACAAAAATGCTCAGTTTGGAAACCCTGGTAGATAGCTGCCCCATTATATGAGCAGCAAAACATTGACTAAATCACATTTAAATACCATAGTTTGGTTTTTCAGGATTTGACTTTGGTTGGATTTTTCAAGTATGTATAACTGTCAAATAGGAGCACCTGACATGCTGTTAAAGATCTAAAGTAAAAGTTTCAGCTCCTTCAATTCCTCTCAGCAGCCCAGGCTCTCTTACTTGTATCACAGTCTGAAGAAGGCCGGCTACATCAACACTGGGAAATTTCAGACAATTTCAAAAGCCATGAAAAGCAGAAGATGCTGTGTCACAAAACACGTCCAAATCCTAGTAAGTGGGTGTGGCCAGAGTGGTAAACATGTGGTACATAAGCAAAATAGCCCATCTCATGTAAATATCTACCTTTGCCTTTGTTATCAAGAACTTCACAACCAAATAGCATTGGGGTATTATCTGACATGTGTATGCATGTGCACATGCACAAACACACACTTACCATAAGTAAATATCAAGTAACGTTCTTCATGCCAGTCAACAAGGAATGAATGTGCCCACCCTTCACCACAGGAGGATGCCATATGCTGCTCATTCACAATATACAGCAGAGAGTTGTAAGAAATTTAAAGTACCCATTTAACATTGGGGAACAATTCCTATAGCTGCTTAGCTCAGGAAGCCACAGAGGCACCAACCGCTGTTCAGCTCATCTGCAGCAACCAAAAAGGAAATCAACATGATTTGTCAAGGAATGTGTACCCTCATGACAACTTCTATAAGCCATCTAGTTAAAATATGATTAACTAACAAATCTGCCCACTGTCTGTGAGCTCTTTCTGCATCACAAGACAAGTCTGCATGATAAAATCCCAGCTTGTGCTTCACATAAAACAAGACTACCACAAAACTGCTAAACAACAAAGCTGTAACTACACTGCAGGTTTTATGAACTGTACTGCTGTGTGCTTACTTGACAGGATCAGTGCTGCCACTGTTTTAAATTATGCAATAGCACATTCAATCCTAATAAACACAGAAATGCTAGGGACCTAGTTTGTCATTACAATGTCATATGCCATACTTTGCCCTATAAAATACAATATAGGTATATAATAGATACCTAGTAATTTTCAGATTAAGCATTCCAAACATTGCTCTTTCCATAGTTCTATTCTTCTGCTGCATGGACGGTTTAGAACAAATTTTACCTCTCAAATTATTCCTTCATATCTAAGTTTGATATATTTTATACAAAAAAACCTCTTTATGTAGCCACTCTTGCTTTATGTCTGGGCTTACGCTGTACATAAATTCTTCATTATATACTTTAAATAATGAGGATTCCAGATCCTTTGACAAATGCAAACCTGAAAGGGAAAGCCTATCAAAGTAAAACTATGTCCCCTGTAAGGTAACTTACTTTAAAATATAATCTAGAGAAATGCAGTTAGGGTAATGATTCATACCATAATTACAACATTTCTGCTTCAATTAAGTCTACAGTTATTCAGACTTTCTTTATGGAGGCATTAAAAAGGAGAACTATAAATAGAACATGCAAAAATAAGGGGTTTGCACAGCTCCCAAAGAACCATACAATACAGTCTAGTAATTAAACGATATATTTTGTACTTTTCCTACTCTAAAACCAATGATTGAGTTATCAAATGAAACCAAAAAATTGGGTGAACTTTTTCCATTATTTCATGAACATAAAATAATCACAAACCTATTATTAGAACTGAGGATAATTTGACTACTTCCATGAGCAGTAAACTATGATCAGCAAAATACACATCAGTCCAAACAAAGTGAGAGGTAGAAATGAAACACTGGCTCTTTGCTCAGACAAAGCTTTAAAGGCCATTTGTTCCTTTTTTTCTGAAAAGCCTCCTCACTTCACTTCAATCTTGACCAATTACAGTACTCAAAAATATTCTGTATTTTTAAATTCCAAAATTTATTTCATAGACCCGCACTAAATTATCGGAAGACACTACAATTCTTCTTTGACAGCATGACATCTGGATTTAGACATGAGAATGTTCAGCATTACAATTCAGACTTTTAAAAGTATCAATAAATGATTGAAGTTGAGGAACAGACTGAAATGGCTATTACCATGGTTACTACATTTGTGTAATACTCAGTGCCTTTCCTTTTTGATGATATTAAAATATAGTTACAGAAATTCAAAATGTAACCCCCTCTATAGTATATTATATATTATCACAAAGATGTTTCATTTTAGTAAATCATCTGCCTTTGAAACTCTGGTTATGGCTCACCTACTATCACTTTCTCAGGAAGATGTGAAACATACCGTGACGTTCATGTTTAGAAGATCCTTCTCCGTCCTCACATTTTGAATTAAATTTAAGATACACTGATGGCTGGATATAACATTGCACTGTTCCTTACAGGTTCCCAGACAGCATTATAAAACTTTAAGTTAATTGCCTCTAAGGGTTTGCAAATTTACTTATTTTAACATGACAAATAAAGTTCAGATCAAAACTGTGTAACTTGCAACAGAAGGAAGACCAGATAAGTACTGAGAGATCAAAGATATTGGTTCATCATTTATCATATACTTAATAAATAATATGATCAGCTTTGAGACATTAAAGGTAGACTAGAATAGCAAGAATTTCAGAGACATTAAACCTTTCATGCTTTTAAACTTAATTTCTGGCCTAAGGCAGCATGCCATCTTAGAAACTATATACAAAAGCAAAAACAAAGTAAATTAATGCTGGCATGTTCATACTGACGTGTGCTAAATAACGACTACACAAAAAAAGACAAAACTTGCTTTGTAAATGCAAAGCACACACAGTGTCAGTACGTAATGACTATGTGGCAAATCATGAATCTTCCCTGCTGCTCCCTGTGGTGGCTGTCGACAGAGCTGCATCTGAGCAAGAAGCATTTCCTCTGCACAGGAAAGAGCAAAGGGTAACACAACTGGATTCGGTGCTGAGCATTGCAGGCTCCTCACCCCACTGATAGTTTCCTCTAGCTTGCCCCTCCACGTTGGGCTAAACTTTGTCAAAAGAGGTGCTGTTATTCCTCCATGCCCCTGGTTTTTAATTCCTTTGCTGGGAGTACAAACGAGCTAAAATTATGTCTATGACTTGGTGTTTCTCCCCAAGAAAATATATGCTTTTTCACACTTTGATTGTTACTTATATCAGAAACGATTTCTCATGACCCAGTTGAAGAACATTGTTCATGCTTAACATAATTTGACTAGAGTGTGGGCTCCAGGGTGGGGCTGAGGATGAGAGCTTTGGTGTGTGGGAGGGGCTCCAGGTTTGTGGGGGTCAGGGCTGTGACAGGAGAGGCTTACCTTGGGTGGCTTCCGGTCAGCAGTGCAGTGGGGGGTGCTAAAATAGGCTTCTTGCCTCTCCTGGCACTGCAGACCATTCTGTGCCCCAGAAGCAGCCGGCAGCAGGTTCCCAGCCAATGGGAGTGAAGAGCTAGTGCTCAGGGCAAGGGCAGTGAACTCTCTGTGTGATCTCTCCCCCACCTAGGAGCCAGGCCAGTTGCCAGTCATTTCTGAGGCACAGAGCAGTCTGAGGTGCCAGGATAGGCAGGCAGCCTGCCTTAGCACACCTACTGGTCACCTGATCCCCCTGCAGCAACGAGACCCAGTGCCTGACATTCCATGACCAAGTACTGGGCTGCAACCTGCAATTTGAACACCACTGACTTATATTACAGATTATTAGAGACCTCAACTGATATCAGGACAAATTTGTGCTGGTCACTGTGCAAACTCATGAGAGACAACTCTGACAGAATTCAGTCTACTCTGTGCAGACATGTCAGGAATAATGTGGGAGAAGACAATTACTATCATTGTCATTTTATAGATGGGAAACTGAGACAGAGGAAGATTAAGAACACAATAAAGGGAGAGTAGGTAATAAAGGGAGTCTGCAATAAAGTTAGGATTTGAACACAGATACCTAGACTTATGAACATACACACAAATACCTGCTGTGTGGACACAAAACACTTTTGGACACATTTTCTATCGAAGTTAATGGAAGTTATGCCTAAATTTCCTAAACTATTTTGAAAATCTAAACTATGACCTATTAAATACTTAACACAAGCCAGGTAATTTTGTGATCTTACCTGAAAATTTAATCTTTAATTCAATAACATAGTGTTTTGAGTGAAAGTGGAGAAGGGAAAAGTCTGTTTTGTTAACAAGTACTCAAAGGTAACAGAAAATGACCAGAAAAGATTTCCAGAAGTAGAATGAGATAGAAAGCAGATGGGAAACAGAATATGAGTGTGTGAGGTTCAAATTTCAGCAGCTGGGCTCAGCAAAATACTCAGGGTGGAAAGCCTCGGCTGGAAGGTAAAAGTTCCTCTCAGACCTTTCCTTTCCGCAGATATTGAGGACTGAAAACTCAGTACTTCCATGAGATGCACAATAACCTCCTCAACTGTGGAAAGGCATCTCAACTGGCTAAGTAGGACATCTAAGGATATCTACTGGGTCCTGCAGAGTCTAGGGACAGAACACAGGGAGGGAAAGCTGTGCATCTCATAGCTTGGAGAAGAACTGAGTTGAGCCAGACTCAAAAAGTGAAAAATCTTTCACTAGGACCTAGGTCTCTAGTCAGCTGGCCTCCCCTTGAACCTGCAACTTGGATAGAGAATAAATATTATCTCGCATACTAAAAGTTTATCTAGAGTAACATCTAACAATTTTCACATTAATGACTAAGACTCAGTTACAATACACAAATTTTAACTGTAATCTGAAAATTCTCCAATTTCCAGGAGAAAAAAATAAATATTATGATTTTGATCTTACACTGAAAAAGTGGCAGCTAGAATAAGAGATAACTTTTTAATTAACATTTTATTTGAAAAATGCAATATGAAATTTTCACTTAATTTAAGACTATTGTTTTATGTGATTAGCAATGAATGCTGCTATCTGAATGAAATGTGAAATGCTTGACTCTCGTGTCATGCATTGTTCTACAAAGTCAGCCAAGAAAAATAGAACTGCATTGCATTATCACTTGTATATTCTTTTCTCTCTATCTCTTTTCTCTTTTGTTCAACAGATAAGAAAAGTAGAATTTAGTTTGCTATTTGAGTTCTGAATTCTCAGTCTTGGATGGTAGCAAATCCTAATTATTTTGCACTTTTTTCTGATGTAAAGTTTTGTGACAGAACCTATCAGTAGGAAAATTTTGTATGAAAAAGAAATGGCTGAAGGGAGATAACACTGGAGGTGAAATCCTGGATTCATGAAATCAGTGTCACAGCTCCCATCTCACCTTACGTACATTTGAGTTCTAGAAAAGCAACAAAGGAATGTCAATGCACAAGCACAGTTCAGGTCTGGAAAGGAAAGAGGGAACCATTTTGAGAGGCAGGAAAGTTATCAAACCACTTGTCTGATGCATTAATCATTTTGAGGAAGTGGTGTCAGAGTAATGGTTGCCAGAAGCCAGCTTAGTAGGCTTGGCAGCCGCTGCAACTAGCCCTAGGACAAAGATAAGGGACAGACATAGTAGGAATAAGAGCCCAGCACAGAGATATTATCACAGTAGGGACAAGCTAGAATGCAGATAAATCTTAAACTGGTAAAGCTTCACAGGAAAGAAAACAATAAAAAAAAAGTCTTCAGCCAGCAAGGAGGGAAAAAGACAGAGAAAAAGTAAATGGATTTTTAAAAAATACTTCAAACAGCAATGATAGATGTGTGAAGAACAGGTACTGAAAAGAAAATGCAGGAAGAGATGCACCAAGGTAGAGTGAAAGGAATGGAAAAGGGAATAGAACAAAACCTAAGGAGAGACGAGTATTATGTTTTTTCAAAAGTATTTTAAGACGTTGCACAAATCTTATATAAGCACACCACTGTTTGGTTGTACCTACATCTGGATATGTACATAATGCAATTCCTTTAGCACATGAGAAATTTTTCTTACTGAGTAAAATATCACACGTAGGTACATATGGCTTACAACAGAGGCAGAATCACACAATACATCTTTCCTTTTTAATGGCAACCACTATGTGGTTGTGTTTTGTGTGTTTCACACAGTGTCACTGTATTTTAAATGTAAATTCATATAGGAAGGAGGAGCTGCTGTAGAGCCTCATGGGCAGGGCAAAGGAATTTCCAGTGACCTTCGTAGATCAAGGGCATCAGTAGAATGAGTTCCTTGTCTCTACTGAAAACTTGGGGTTCAAAATTACTCCAATTATGATTCTCATGAGATTAAATATGCTGAAATCATACAAATAGTAAAGGCATAATTATGCAAATGATGGGATTGGGAAACAATAGAAACATTTGGAGAGTCTGATCAAATTCATGAGATAAGTACTTCTCTGTATCATGGTGGTTGGGTAAACCATCATGATACAGTATAGTGCAAGGTGAGGCTTTAAACTCCAGAGGCTTATTTCCACAAAGTGTAGCATTTGCTATCTGAAAAAAGTTTCATAAGGGTTTAGCAATTCAATGCAAAAAGGGTAATTATTTTGCCAGGATATTTGTAATTTTGGTGCAAAGTAAATGCTATAAAGGTGTGAATACAGTGAAGCTATTTCAAGGTTAATTTCAGCCGAATTTCTATTGCTGTATGCAAACATAAGGGCTTGACATATTTCTGTGTTGGTTAATAAGACTTAACAAATGCCAACCTTGTCAGCCCTTACAGAGCTAAACAGCCAGTGCGTATTTGTGTTTAACTCAAGTAACATCTGCTGACATTCTGGTATTCAGGTCATTTGCAAGCTTGTTTGTGGAGGGACTTTGTGAACAAAAAGCTTACTATATCTCCTTTACCAATTGCCTGTTTTTAAAACCCCAGATGCCAACACTGCTAGTCCTCATAACAAATGTTCTTTTCTGTAAAACAATTAAAAGATGTTGGAGGGTTTTCACACCGTAAGAAATTTAATTGGGTTAGCCACCAAAATGTCATAACAAGAGAAATGTCTTCTTGTGCATGTTAATAATTTCACAGTGCTTTTCATCTTCAAAGATTTTTACAAGTATTAAGCACCCATCCCTGAAGACCTTAAGCACAATTTCCACTGCCCTTAATAGGAAATTTGCAAGAGGAAAACTTAAGTGAGGACTTCAGCACTTGGCTCTAACTCATTAACGTACATGTCTCATCCATGTTAGGAAGGTAAGTATTATCCCCAGATGAGATGGAACACAGGAAGCAGAAAATAACTGGTCAAGTCATGCCTGCTCTTTTCAAAAGCATGGTACTACTCTCTCTCTTTTTTGATTATTGAGTATTTCAGAACCAAACATGACTATTTTTTATTTTGCCTCGATCATATCAACATGCCTTCCAATTGCCTATTCATCTCTAAGCCAAAGAACAAGCTGGCTGAAACTGTGAGGATTTACACCATAATGCCCAGCTCCAGATCTGATACCCTTGATTGAAGCAACCAGGAATATAAAAACTCATTTGTTAAGATTCAATCAGGAATTATGAGCTGGAGTTGCACTGTGCTCCACATAATCATACTTTATGTTCCTACAAAATGTATTTTAAAAGTTTCCTGCACCTCACAGTACTAATTATCTTATTGCCTGATGAAGACTTAATTTCACCTCTCATTGCTACTGCAGATACAATGTTTCTGAGATGAACTTTTAGCATTGCGTAGGCCATAGAGCACTGTTCAGCTGCAATCACTTTTAGCAGATCATGACCTATAGCATGCTTATTATACTGCAGCTTTTAATAATCAAATTCCTTGGTGCATACATGTGACATTGGTGAACAGTTTTCTTTGTACTTACCATATGGTTTCTATGCCACTTCGCTGAACACAGGATGTAATATATTTGGGCTTTTTATTGCTTGAGTAGAAAGTGCTCATTATCTATTTGTTTATGTTTATATATAGGAAAAAACAAACAGTTTTTCAAGTGGCATACATCACACTGTTGTAGTGGTGGATTTTCTCAAGATGGTCTTTTGGGGTTTTGGTGCAGTTTGTGGAGGCACAGTCGCAGGTCTGAGAGGGGGAAAGCTATTACTGGGGCTTATTCCCAACCCTCCATTTTCTAGAGGAACTGGAGGGAGAGGGGGAGGAGGTGGCGGTAAGGGAGGACATTGGTGAGGAAGCTTTCCCAGTACTGGCGCCGGCTCACTGTGTAAGTGGCTCTCCCTGTTTTTAATGTTATACCGAACATCACAGTCAGGGCAATAGCCATGGTACTGCACTTTCTCACTAAATCGTACCCGTTCCCGTGTTCCTGTCTGAGGACACCTGTCTTTATCAGGTCTATGAATCAGAGGATGCATTGGAACTTTGTCCAAGTTACTATTAGGTATGCAAAATACATCCCCATTTGGAATCTTGTTTGGTCCTCCTGGTAAACCTCCATTTCGAAGTAGGGTCCCATTAGTCTTTACCGGGTTAGCAGAAGAAACTGGCCTGTGAGGGTCTTCACACTTCACAGGAGTCAATCGTGGTGGAGGTGGTGGAGGATTGGGTTTCCTCAGGACAGTGAGAATGGCAGACGGATGTGCTGGGGGCTTGATGAGAGGTGCATTGGCACGCACTTTGGCTTTCTCCAAGCTGGACGCTGTTGTGCTGCTTGAGCTGCTGTTCAGCGTGTCCGTTTTGGAACTGTCTGTCATCTCATCCTCCAGCTGCAGGTCAGATGTCAATGTGTCAATCTGGTCAACCACCTGTATGGAAATCAGAATGCAAAACAGCGATAAAGGGCTGCCATAGTAAAGGCAAACAAACAAAGCTTTGTTCACAATCACTTTTATCACCTTCCTGGAACTGAAGCATCTTAATATTCAGTTTTATGAAACACTATTTCTTTTTCCTTCTTGCCTAAAACTTTTTTTTAAATCAGTGGTTAGTCCTGTTATCTGAAGACAAAGGAAATACAATTTTAGACTCTCTGCAATGAAATTCTGTATTTTTTTCTCCATGGCTAATCTATCAATTAGACTCTGTATGAACTACAATCCTTCAGTATCATAATTTGCCTCATAGTGTACCTGAACCTGAATGAGTTAACCACAGTTTATACAAGATGATTTTTTGAATCCAAAACTACTGTAGAAGATCACAGATTTGACTTTCAAGAAAATCCATATTTAAGAATGTATCTCAGAATTGGAGGCGTTATGGATATATAATCAAAAGTTAACACACAAACCTATATGAGCAATTTTTACACAAACTACTAAAGATTCAGGTAGCAAATAGCAGTTATCCACTTATCTTGAACCACATAATCTCTTTTTGTGAGTATTTTCTTGAGATATCTGGCTGCTCCTCAACCAAATCTGAAATAGGATCACTTATAGGATAAAGATACTATAACTGTTTATTCCTGAAGATGCAAGTGGTTAATTCACTCTACCATTTCATGCATTTTATATTAAGAGGATTCCCTATATACCATACATCTAATGTGCTCTCCTACTATCTAAGTTTCTCTAATCTAGTTTTCTATTTTCCATCTATAACTATAATTACACACACACACACACACACAAACACACACACACACACACACACACACACACACACACAACTTTGTATACTCTGATTCAAAGCCTCTCCTGAAAAATGCAGCCTATCTGGTACTTTTCTTCAACCCTTAAATTAAATACAGCAATAAGAAAATAGGAAGGAACTACAAATTTGGAAAAAAAAAAACCACCTTTCTCCTCCCCACATGCTATTCAATAGTACCCTACATGCTATTCAGGTACTTTGTAAAGTATATGTTTCAAAGTGACAATATATTAATTCTGTTGTAATTATTTAGAAAAAGTTGAAATTCAAGATAATACAGTAAACATGTATTACAGCTAGTTCAATTATTCTTTATGATTAAATTTTATGAAATATTATGAAATTTTATGAAAGAAGAAAAATTATTCTTTATAACTATACACATTCTTTATCATTGAGAAATTTAACCATTTTTGTCTTTGAAGAATCATTTGCAATTTCCCATGACTGATCTACTTTAAAACAGAGCTGACATAATTACATGATACTCAGCCATGTGAATAATCTACTGCTATTACAACCTAATCCTCAATGTAGACGCACCTAGGCTGATTGAATAATACTTCCATTGAACTAGACACTATAATTCATGGAAGTGGAGTTCCTACAGTGGCAGAAAAATCTCTTCCATTGAAGAAGTCTGTATCCACGCTAAAGGTTATAGCAACATAGGCTATGTCTAGACTGCAGGCTTCTTTCAGAAGAAGCTTTTCCAGAAGAGATCTTTCGGAAAAACTTCTTCCAAAAGAGAGCGTCCACACTGTGAAAGCGCATTGAAAAAACGATCTGCTTTTTCGACGGATAGCATTCACACTGAATGGATGCTATCTCGCATGTAAGCTGTGATTACTATGGGCGGAATGGCCACCAGGGCACCTGTACTTTTTCCTCCTTCCTCTTCTTTCGAAAGAACTCCCTCTTCCCCGTCCACACATGCCTTTTTCCAAAAGAGCTCTTTCGGAAAAAGGCTTCTTCCTCATAGAATGAGGATTGATTACCAATGTTAGAAAAACCCCTCTGTTTTTTTTATTTTCTTTCGAAAGAACGCGATTGCAGTGTGGACGTAACTCAAGTTTTTTTTTTTAAAACTCTGTAGTGTAGACATACTTAAAGCTATGTCAGCATAGCCATGCCAGTGTAGTGCCCATAGGGTAAATATGCTATATAACTGCTTATGTTTCACAATATTTAAATAATGTAATATACGCAAACAAATTTCATCCTTTAGGGTGCTGACAAACTACTCACATTAATTATTTTGTGTCTATAGTATCTGATCGGTCGCTTGAGTCCCATGATATTGTTTCTGCTCTCTGACTGGAGCAAAAGAGATTATGAAAGAGAATAATTGTGTTAACCTAAAATTTAAAAAAGATTTCAGTGTATCGCTTTAAATGTAATGAGTTTCCTGGTCCTATATGAAGACTAAAGAGTTCCATAGGGAAGTTTATGATCTGGATCTTCAGCTGTCAGTCTGCAGAGAAGCAGCCTGGAGGAAAGTGCCTCTCTATATTAGGGAGCAGCCTGTTTTGTGTGTCTCTGGTTTTGATTCGTATGTAATAGGGTTATAGATCCTAAAAAATGAAGAAGTCGTGTTACACTGAAACCTTCCAGCTAAAGTATTTCAATGTTTTATTTAACTTCTCCGGGAGTATAACAATAATGATTAACAAAGAGTTAATAATGAACAACAGCAAATATACTCTTGCTCCTATATGGACATAAGTATTCATACATAGTGACATTCACCTCTGTGGAGACAGTTAACACAGGACCAATTCAAGGCAAAGTTCTGTTTAAATGGTGTATAAGTCTACAAAGGGCAGGCATCCTTCAACCATTCATCCAAACCAACAACTCATATGAACAAATGCTGGCAAGCAGCACCAACAAAAAGGCACAAATCTAGTGAAATGAAATAGCTGTTCAGAATTTGAACAAATATTTGTGACCACTTCTCATGCAGTATCCAAGAATCTTTCACATATCTCAAATGTAGTACTCTCGCCTTTTGCTCCTTCATATTTGCAGAAGTTCACATGCAATAAAGTCGGGGGGGGGGGGGGAGAGAGAAAAGATGATTTCTGCTACAAGATAAAATTGTTACAAACAAATCTGTCCCTTCTCACAGTGTAATTTACAGAGGCAAAATTTTCATAAGCATCACTTTGAGACCAAAATATTAAAGACCATATTGGACTCTTGGAATGAGTACACACTTCCAGTTTAAGCACTATGTATGTGGATGACAGAGCAGTAGCAAAGAGTAATGGAAAAAATGTTTTGTCAATTCAGTCTATCCCCCTGTCAGTGCAAGATTTTCCCCAGAATTCATAGTAAAGACCAGCCATAAATATGCCTCAATTTTAAATGACTTTAAGCAGTTTGAGCTTATCTTATTTGACTCCTTCCTATAATAAATCACGATCCTATTCACTGTCATTTTTGGTCTTCCTATTTGCCAAAAAAATGAAAATCCAAGTAGAAAACAACATACAGAATAGCTAATTATGGAAGAAGTATCTTGAGACTATTAGCACAATAGAAAATGCAAATATGAAACTAGAAACCTCCAATGCAAAAGGAGGTTTTCCTGCTGGAGTAAAACAGAAAATATTATTTTTAAAAGTATGTTTATTGTCCCATGCTATTAACAGTAACTGCACCTGATTTATATTTGTGAGTGAGGGAGAGATATCTCTCTTCTCCCACAGGACACCTACATCAATAGAAAAATCCAGTCCTAGGAAAGGATACATGCCATTCCTCTGTTGCCTGCGCTCCCATGAATTTTTTGTAGGGAGATGGGAAGATCTGTACAGAACTCCATCAGAGCATCCTTTTTGGGACTGTCCTAGAGATGTGGTCAAACACCCTACTCTCTAGGTTGCTATAACCACTATCCATGCCCAGTGAAGTGGAAGCTACATGCACCTGATGATATTGCACTTCTGCTTTGATAAGGTTTTCTATCATCAGAGCTCCACAGCCCTGATTCCAAAGGAATAAATCAAGTATGATATCCAGGTTCTATTTCTCCCTCACATTTGGGTCCTGCAATGAAGTCAAACCTCTAATTGCAACACAGTCTACTGGAACAGAAATCTGTATATTTTCTTAAGCTGAGCATTTTGTAACTTCATAACATGATAAGTAGGAGAAGCTGGTCTGGGGAGTATTGTCTACACTAGAAGCCTTGTTCATCCCGTAACATTAACGGGAGTTAACGGATCACCAGTTTGAGTAAGCTAATGCTACAATGCAGTCCCAGTGTAAACACTCGCAAATGTTTTCTCCTGATCATGACTGATGCCAGGATTCAGCCTATAATGAGGTGCAACAAGTCACTTCTTCTATTTTCCTCAGTTTCCCTTTCTGTAATGGGGACATGATAAGAACATCTACTGATGAAAACTCCTATTTAGAACTAGCATTCAACTTGAATTAAAAGCAAAACTAAATTTCTAATATAAACAAGCCCAGGAAGAGCAAGTACTTGTTTGAAAACAAATAACTATAGTATAATAAATTGGAAAATATTTATTTTGACATATGAATAAAGCAAAAATGTATTATGATGTTTGGAAAAAAATCTAGTTATGACAGTTCCTCTTTAAAACACTCAAATAGTCAATCTCACAGTACACCTGTAATCTTTCAACAAACAGGTCCAGATTGTGCTACCCTAACTCACTGTGCTCAGCACTTGATTATAAGAGTAATGGGACTACTTGCATAAGCAACTGTTCATCAACATGAAAAAGAGTTCCACCAACCAGCTCCTACAGTACAAGACTATCTAACCTAAAGCAAACATTATTACTGTTGGGTGACTGCTCTGTGTTGTACTAAATTCAACTACTTTCACATACAGTTTGGAGACTGCAGTTTTTTAAATCTGACCTCAATCACAAAATGTCCTGCTCAACAGATAAAACTGCAGCCAGCTGAAATATATGGGAATGTTCAAAGACAAGAAAGATTTGAAAAAAAGTTAGAATTCCTGTAGTGAATATCTTTCAAGCCTTCGACTTTCTAGTCTGTCTTAGACTCTGAAGGCTGAGACACTAGAAGACACTGTAATGAAGACAAATTAAAAGGTCACACTGGAATCTGGTCAATATTCACAAACAAGATCAGTTGTTTAAACAAACTTCACTATGGTCTACCCTACCATTTATGTCAGCATAATTAATAATAAACCACACACATTCGAGCAACATAAATTAACCAGGCATAAGTACTAATTTCCTGCTTGTGGGGATATTTTTTATGCCAATAGGAAAACACGGGATTATTCGTAACAGGATTACAAATATGCAACAGCTGCACCGGTGCCATGCTGTAAGTGTAGATACACCCTTTGTTTCGACTACATTGGCTTTCAGTTGGTGGCTAGATCTCCAGGAAAATTGAGAGAAAGCTAACTGCAGAGGCAAACTGGAGAGTCTGAAGCAGAGCAGTATTTAGAAGTTATTATTATTATTATGGCATTTTGTGTAAATTTAATCAGGCTGTTATTCATAACTGTAGAGATTAATTACTGTTTTGTTTAAGAAATGTATAGTAAATGTATAGTAAAAATGCAGACCTATTATTCTCATTCCCATTTTTATAATTCAAGTTAACACATTTATAAATTGTGATTTGCATGAAAATTTGCATGCCTCACTATGGAACCACACTTCCTTGAATTTCTAGAGAAACTGAGTCCATATTTTGGGGTCAACATCTAGAGGTGACATATTCCTGGAACACACCCACTAAAAAGCACATCATCATGCTATATATACTCAGCATGATATAATGACAAGGTGAAGCTTTCAAATTATAACAAGAAAGCAGATAGAACAGCAGATGATGTGGAGATGGAGGGAAACAGTAAGTAGACATGGGAAGTTAAAAAAGGTAATAAAATTTGAGCAAAACAAACACACTACAAGCTAAAGCTCTCAGCAATGGAAGAGGAATAAGCATAGAACACTGCAAATTTCCATCCCTCTGGTCTCTAATTAGTATTACGGATGGGGGAGCAAGAGACTGGCCAGCCCTCAGCGCTGGATTGCGCCACACCACTGTGCCCACCTGCCAGCTATTTAAAAGGTTTAAGGCTCTTGCTGCTGTCACTGCCCCCTTTGCCCTCCTTCCTCGTTGGTGGACCTGATCCTGGGAGAGAACGTTTGGAGCAACACCTTGTAATAGTTTGAAGGTGGAACCAATTTAAGAAAAGAGGGTTAGATGTTGAGATTTTCAAAATTGGATATGGAAAAGAGACACCTAAATCCATATTTAGGCATCTAAATAAGTGATTCTCAGAAATGCCAAGTACCCAATATCTGTCACTGACCTCAACAGAAGCTGTTCCATACTCAGCACTGTTGAGAATTAAGGTGGAGGAAGTTCTCAAGATTGTTTAATGGATGAACAGAGCAATCAGACGATGAGGAGTTTTCTCTGCATTGAATTTTAATGGTTTGGAATGAATGATATCATGAAAAGACTACTACTGTTTTTAAATGGCCCTGTTTTGTCTCACTCTCTCTTCAGAACACACAAGATTACAAGTATATGACAGAATTGAGGCACAAAACTCATAGTTTGGTAATAATTAAGATATGGTAGTGAACAAAACTGAGTTCAACAGATTGGCATGAAGTTGAAAGAATGGGTATTAAGGGAACATGATTTGGGTTAGAGGGATTAACTGGGCTTCAGGACCAAAATATGTCAAAAGAGAAATCATGTCTGGGAAAAGCACTAAGGAAGTTCTAAAACAAACATGGCATGTGATCCTCCACAGTGCACCTGGTGCTAATAACTATGGCCATTTAAAAACACATCTACTGTAAACCCATCCAGGATATGGGATCATTTGTCAAACATGTGGAAAGTCATATCACCATCCACAAAATGAAGAGAAACAAACCCACTGCAGAGAGAAATTTCTGGCTGAAATAGATTATCAACTTGTGGTCTTTCCAGGGACCGTATCAAGTCACTACAAAAGTGTTCAAGCCAAGTCAGCAGAAACTTGGCATCTGATGCTCTATCTGAGGGATGTTTTTATAAAATTCTAAATTGTTGTTGGAGATGAAGTTAACATTTTACTTCAGAAAAGTTCTGGACTAACCCTACGTAAGACTAATGACATATGGTGGCTCTAGGATATAATCTGAAGAAGTCAGCCTCATAGCAGCAACAGCCCAGGTCAAGATCAGTCTATATTTTTCAATTACTAAGGTTTCTAAAACAGCACTATCAGATAGGGACACATATGCTGAGATTACCTTTATTAAAACAATAAGAACAGCATATAATGATGCCACTAACAGTGGAGAAGAATTAATTGAACAACATCCAGACCTCTCCAGAGAACTAGCAGAGTTCTGTGGAGCACATCATACACACAAAGACTCAGAAGTCGCCGCTGACAAAGATGTGGATTCTGAAATATACCATTTGCTGTGTCACAAAGAGATGGTCTCAAATATTTAGAAACGGACCTGTACCTTGAGTTAGTAGCTTATTCATATCTTTAAAGAGATAAATTTTTAAATAAAATGCCTGAATTCCAGAGACGTAATAAGGGCATGAAAACTTAGCATTGCCATTCCTACATAAATAGATGTTCAGTGAAGAGAATCTGGAAAAAAGCCTATTCACCATACTAAAGGAGAAGGTTTGATATTGGCACGTTCTACAATAAAAGGAGTCACATGATCTGCACATTTTAATATCCCATTCATTCAGTCTAAAACACAAAAAATTCTCACTCCAAAACCTGTGTGGAATAATCAAGTCTTATCATATATGACAAAATAATATTGAGTCATTCATTTCTAGGAAATATAGAAGATTACTTGATTTGCATCACATTTGGCCTAATAATACTAAAGTCGGGTTTATCCTCCCTCAGGGAATTTACTATTGCAATGTTTTTTAAGTAGTTCTCCATATGTTACAAGATTAAAAGCAAATCTGTGTATTAGCTGCAAATGCATCATTTAAAAAGCAAACCCTTGATAAGGTTTTCAGTCTTCCATTTCCCTTACTCCAAGATTTGCATCAAACTTAAGAGTTTTAAAACTGCAGGAAGGCTAAAGAATGAATTTTTCCATTTGAAATAACACATGCCTAGTACTACTTTGGACAAAAATGCTAATTAAGAGTTTCTGAATTACTTTTTCCAATAATAGCACATGAATCTGGAACAGCATGTTCTGAACAACAAGATTTACAAATGACAAAAAGAAACAAACAAACCACATTTTCCAAGGATTTTAAGTACAAGAAAAAGGAAGGGGGATAATGTGTATTAAAACATGTTGTGAGTAAATGTCCATAACATTTGCAATATAACTTGCAAGTTAAAAAAATTCAATTTTAAGGGAAATCAGCAATGTTCATATAATTAAGCTCATGTTAATTGGAACCAGCTTGAATTTCCATAATGTGAAGAAATCGTCATATTTGTTTTTTCTCATTTTGTTCATTATAGTTTAGCTGTTGTTTGGATGAATGGCAGAGCTCCTGAAAGTAAGGGATTAACAGAAGAACATATGAATGACCATCTGGAAACAACCCAGTAGTTATCCATTGTTTGTCTTGTGTCTAGAAGGCCATTATATGACAATTCTGAGGACACAAATTGACTGCCATAATATTTCATTGAGGAAAATATCCTCCTGGACATAGCTGATAAACTTATATTTTTGAAATATGAGGACTGCAAAACTGTAATGTTTTTATTAGGGATGTTAGTGTATAGTTGTGGAAATGATTAACCAATAAACCCAGGCTTATTGGTTAATCCAAACAGCTACATGCACTCCCCCTCCCTTGCTACTTCTGTATTAGAGGCAGTAAGAGGGGGGGAGAGGCTGCAGCCGGTGCGTGTGGGAAGCCTGTGCTGCTACCTCTGATAGCAAGGCAGAAGTATGGAAGGTACACATGGGGAGCCAGGTTTTAAGCTGGCTCTCTGTGTGTGCCAGCTCTGTGGAGCCTCTTGCTCACCCCCCACCCCTTGCTGATACAGAGGCAGCAAGGGGGAGGCAGGCAGGAGCCAGTGCTCAGGGTGGGGGAGCTGACTTAAAAGTTGGCTCCCCATGACCACCAGCTTCACGGAACCACCTCCCTCCCTCCCACTACGCTGCTGCCTCAGGGTGGGGAGGGGAGATGAAGCAGGTTGCTGGCACAGCCTCTGTCCATGGGGAGCCTGGGCCCATCGTGGACAGAGGCTGCTGCCTCTGTATCAGAGTGAGCAGTGCAGGGTAGCAGGTGGGAGCTGGACTGTGTGGAGAGCTGGGAGTGCACTGGCTGCTGGCGCCAACCCCGGAGACCATCAAATAATTGTGTAACCACTAAGATTTGGTGTATTTACCCAATTATTAAATTAAACACTATCTAACATCCCTAGATTTTATATTAGGCAGTGCAATTCCAGACAAGGAAATACAAAGTTTTGGAATGGAGGCTTGCATGAAAAAATTTGCTTCAAGTGCACCTACATTTGCCCATTCAATTAACAAATTTGTATTAATACTCTTATAATTTGTGCTAGAACCTTTAGAGTACTGTGAATAGTGAACTGTGGTAATAGCTAAACTCTTTACATTAGGTATATAGAGACTCTAGCTTTATAAATTGACATAATTGAAAATATAATAATTGGCTGAAACAGTGGTTTTCAATCTTTTTTCATTTGCTGTACCTATGAGAATAGTTAAGGGAATGCACTCAAAATTCAGGGGGGAAAAATCAGCATTTCAGAATAAAATTACAATTAAAAAAAGAAATTCTGTTTTCAGGTTTTCATTATATTAATTATTATTTATTATTATCATCATCATCATAATCAGTTTCTCAGAAGAAGAGATTCTTTCTAAAATTTATTATAAGCACTGAGATAGACTCTGGTGTTGCATTTATTTATCCCAGTTTAAACCTTGGTGCAATACCTGGTGGCAGTAAGTCCACTGAGGAATTAGGTAGAAATCCAAAAGGAAAGTCAGTACCAAGTCTCCCTTCAGGTGGATACAAGAACAGAAGTCCTTGTTATGTTGGGAGGGGTACAGCATAGGACAGTGATACCTTTGTTATCTGGCACTCTGTTAACTAGAAAACTTTGTTAACCGGCATTGCCCCAACCACAATACTGTCACATCTTCAGGCATACAGGCCTGGCTTGGTTTACCATGATTGGCTTAACAATTTTTTATTTAAGAAGTACTAATCATCTTTAACTCAAAATAGAAATGTGAGACCAACTGTCTCACACTACAAAACTACCAATATTAAAAACTTGAGTTTTACTATTATTGTCCTTTGGTTTTTCCTAGGTTGATGGGACCCTCAGATAACCGGAATTTTTAGATGACCGGAACGCCCTAATCCCCAAGCGTGCTCGATAACACAGGTTTTACTGTAATTTAGATAATCTTGCCTGTAGTATAAAAGTGCTATTCTTGCATCAGAATTTAAAAGTCATTTTGTAAATAAAATCCAGGGGTCATAATTGTCTCACAGACAGATCTTTCCTCATCTGTGAAGATGTCCCCTCCCTCTGACTCTTCATCAACACTAGCCCTCTTCTCAGATTCAGTGGGGCCCCTCCTCAGGCCAGGATCTGTGTGCTGGGAAGAGAAAGTAATATTTTCCAACGATTTAAAACCTGGAAAGAAAAATTCACTCTGGTCCCAAGCTGAGAATAGAAAGTGCCAGTGAAGCATCACATTTCCCATATTAAACAACTGTTCAAAATTAAAATAATTTGGGCTATTTATAAGTCACAGAAACAAGTAAAACCTTTGGAAATATGAATGCAGAAATCTTTTTTCAATTTGGCTTTTCCTCATCAGTTTGTCAGGGTTTCACTTTTTGCTTTAGAGAACATACACAGGTTGAACATCCCCGGTCAAGGACTCTCTGGTCTGGCAGATCAGAGAGCCCCTGGACCACAAGCTCCAGGGAGCGCTGTGGCAGGCAGGGAGCTGGGAGCCCAGTGGCCCAGGGTTGGTCATGGAGTAGTGGCCCCAGCAGCCCGGGGGCAGTGGAACCCTGGCAGCATGGGGGCAATGGAGTATGGGTGGCCCTAGCAGCCTCAGACCAGCAGAGCTCTGGTGATCGTGGAGCTCTAGCCACCCCAACAGCCTCAGGCAGTGGAGCACCAGTGTCCCTGGGGCAGCACAGCTCCTTCAGCCCTGGAGACATGGAGCCTTAGCAACCCCCAGACAGCAGAGCCCCAGCAGCTCTGGGGCAGGAAGGGAGCCAGACTGTCCAGTGGCAGATCCATGTGGGGAGACCACCAGGGAGCCCAGAATCCATCAGCAAAGGAGCGAGACTTGAACTCTCCGAGTCCAGCAAAATCCCTTATTCAGGGGCAGTCAGGTCCAAGGGAGCTGGACCAGGGAGGTCCAATCTGTATATCAAACAACACTGTTTTATTTGCATAGGTACTGTAGTAAGTTGAAAGGAACCTTACTTGATAACTGCTGTCTGTTATCAAATTTTTCTTCTGAAAAAGGTTTTGTTTTTTTCTTAAATAGCTTTGACCTGAAAAGTGAAATTTGCTTAGTCCCTGTGGTTTCACCATTTCTTGTAGTTTTTCAGATAAAAATGCTGTAAAACAGCCAACATTTACCATTGAAATTTGGCTCCTGAACATTTGTTGTACATTGTTTGGAAATGCTTTCTTCATATGTTTGAAACAGCTAAATGTGGCTTAATGTAATAAAAATTCTTAATAGAAAGTTTGCATTAATTTACATGACAAGAATTCAAATAAATATTAGATTTAGTCTCTCGTCACAGAATGTATTTATGTAACCTGCATATAGAAATATATATATGTCCAAACTAATAGTTCACTCTATTAACTCAGATTTCTGTAAGGTGATTTTTTTCCTTTACAAAAATCACCATCCAAAACAAAAAATAATATTTTGTAAGGCATTAAAATAGCAAGGTGGCACTTTAAAAATACATAAAATAGAGAAATTAAAAATGTTAGAACAGAAATTAATGTGGCTCTGTATAATCACTTCATCACTGAATATACTCAGTGAGCTTTTTGGTGAGAACAAGTATTTACCCAGACGTTACTTTGCAGTTAAGGAACATTCTGCATTAGATGATAGTATGCTCACAGTCTATGATATTAGGTTCTTGTCTCATTGACAGGACTAAGGAGGGCAAATTGTTTCTTTTAAAGCCTTTTGAAAATGCATATTAGGGTTAACCAAAACCTTCTGCCAATTCATGCTGAATATGCTGTTTGGAGGTGGGGGGTTATTTAACAAGAGATATTCTGAAAAAATAAAAATGTTTTATTACAGAGGTGGGCAAGGTATGGCCCAGGGGCTGGATCTGGCCCACCTAACACTTTGTTCCAGCCCATGGCCTGGATCTGGCAGATTTCTATTTATATCCTGCTGCCCATGTAGGGATGTTAAATTTAGCTTAATGGACTAATCAAATAGTCGATGAAATTTACATCAACTATTCAAATAGTCGATAAGGGTACCTCCTCCTTTGAAATGTAGCAAGAACCTCACCAGCTCTTGCTACATTTCAAAGGCAGAAATGCCGCAGGGAGCATGGGGTCAGCAGGGGCCTCAAGCAGTCCCCGGGGGCTCTTCTACATTTAAAAAGCAAAGCATGCAGCGAGCACGGGGCCAACTGGGGACTGCTTCAGACCCCCGCTCTTGCTACATTTCAAAGGCGGAAGTGCCACCAGTTCCCTGCTGTGCCCCTACTACCCCCCCCCCCACACCCTTCCGAAGACAGTGCTGGGGAGAACCAGCTTTTAAGCTGGCTCCTTCCAGCACCGGCTCCTGCTCCACCGCCCCCCCCCCCGGCTGTCTCTTTCTGACAGAGGCGGGGGGGGAGGGGAAGCGATGAGTCAAGTCACTAGTCGACTATCCAATAAGCATATGGTTATCCAATAGTCAACTAGTCACCTACATCCCTATGCCCATCAGCATTCCCTCTAAGCTGTGTAGCAGCACAGCTTCACAGGTCATTAATCACCAGTCAGAGGCTCAGGGCTCCATGTATGGAGCTGACTGACTGGGCAGGGCTGATTAATCACCTGTGAAACTGTGCTGCAGTGCAGCTTAAAGGGACACTGATGCCCATGCCACTGAATTGTAACTCATATTTTGTTTTTTAGGGGTTTTTTTGTTTTGTTTTGTTTTTCCTTTTTCCACTGTGACATCGGAAGATAAATTGTTGTTTTGTCTGAGCATTACTTTAAATTTTGGTATTGTTCAAATTCAGTGTTAAAAGTTAAAATGTAGGGATAGTTGAGGGTTGCAGGGTAAAACCACATGAATTAAAAAAAAGTTGTTTGCAAGAATCTCTGCCAACCTATATCCTGTTTCACATAGTTGTGCTTTAACCTTGTTATTAACAGGTGTGTCTAGTTCAGAAGATAATTCTTATGCTTTTTCTCCCAGCAGATGTCTCACATAAGGATTTGAATTATATTCTCCAGCTCAGCAAAAGGGGGACAGATCTCACTGTCTGGCTAGAGTAGTTAGGAGGGAGTTAAAAAAGAGGAGAGAGTTAAAAGAAGGTCTGACCACTTAGCACAAAAATCGAGATGTTGAACAAAATTAATAAAGAATCCAAAGAACATGAAAAGAAGAAAAAGTATTTTTGTTTTAGGAATACAAAGTTATATGCGTGGTGGGGGGGAAGGGAGGGAAGAAACCAAATATCATGAAAGAAACCTGAATGCACACAAAAGCAAAGAAATACAAAACTAAAAGTCAATATACCAGTCTTAGCTTAACATGTCTGCTTGGTTTTGTTTTGACATGATTTCTAGATTCTATACTCTTTACTTCTTAAAATGAACTATGATAGGGTTGTTGACACTGAACTACTCCCAAATCTGGCATTAGTTTGAACCACAGTTATAGCTCAGTAAGTACATTACTTCAGGAAAGAGGTAATATCGATTTAGTCTAGCCACAGCTTTTAGAATTTTCCCTATGTATTTGTAGCCTGTTCACCACAGAATCAGAGAAATATAGAGCTGCAAGAGACTTCAAGAGTTCATCTAGTCCATCTCCCCATGCTAAACCAGGACCAAGTATCTGTCCAACTTGTTCTGAAAAACCTCCGCTGATGGGAATTCCCTTGAAAATTTATTGCAGAGCTTAAGTAACCTTTTATAAGTGGGACCTCCCTGGTCTGGCATCCTCGGGACCTCAGTGATCCCGAAGGAGGGATTTTGCTGGACCAGGGGTAGTCATTTCTGGCCCCCCTGGCCCCAGCTCCACTCCTGGCCTGGCCTGCCAGTTGGCTTGCCACCTGCCAGCAGCCCATGGTCCCACCGCTGGGGCTCACACTCCAGTGCGGCAAATCACTGCCCTGCCACAGCAGCACCGGCCCTGCCAGTCCCCACTCCTTCCACCGGGACTCCTGGCTGCGGCAGACTACTGCTTACATGCCGGAGTTCCTGACCCTGCCAGCCCCACCGTAGCAGACCACTGCCCCACCACCAGGGCTCCCGGCCCCACCATGGCAGATGCTGTGCCACCAGCTCCCAGCCTCTGGCCTCCCTGCAGCGTGCCTGGCTGGGCGTCCAGCCCAAGTGGGCGTCCAGTCCCTGCAGGGCTCCTGCCTCTGCCCCTCCACTGGGTCTCTCTGGTTCAGCAACATGCTGGACCACGGATGTTGTCAGACTAGGGAGTCCTAACTGAGAGATGTTCAACCTGTAGTTAGAACACTTTTGCTATCATCTCACCTAAATCTCCCTTGCTGCAGATTAAGTCCATTACTTCTTGTCTGTGGACACGGAGAACAATGGATCACTATCCTCTTTATAACAGTCCTTAATATATTTGAAGAATGTTATCAGGTTCCACGCTCAGTCTTCTTTTCTCAAGACTAAATCTGTCTAGGTTTTTTTTATATCTTTCCTCATAGATCATGGTTTTTAAACCTTTTATCATACATGCAGATCTCCTCTGGACTCTCTTCAATTTGTCCATATCTTTCTTACAGCGTAGTGCCCCAAACTGGACAATATACTCCTGCATATTTAGCAATGTACATAAAGGCTAAAATTTTACCTTCAAATTGTTATAAACAGGGAGGATAATAGTATGGATTGTATACTTATATTTTAAAAATATCTTAACACCACAAAATAGTTTTAGAAGCAAATGTTACTTTGTAACTCTTTATTTAATGGTCAACTATTTAAAAGAGAATGTTAAAAGTAAAAATTGAAACTAGAACTTGTCAGAAAATAATTATCCCATCCACAAAACTTCAAGGTTATCAGAAAATTTTCACAAACAAATGGAAGACACACCCAGTTATGCATACCCAGGTTCACAACTCTCCTTTGCCTAATTATGAATAGGGACATGAATCTGTATCTCCTACATAGAACCCTAGAATACTAGAACTGGAAGGGATCTTGAAAGGCGATCAAGCCCAGTCCCTTGCCCTCATGGCAGGACCAAGAACCAGCTAGATCATCCCCAATAAATGTTTATCTAACCTGCTCTTAAATATCTCTAGTGATGGAGATACCACAACCTCCCTAGGCAATTTAATCTAGTGCTTAACCACCCTGACAGTTAGGAAAGTTCTCCTAATTTTCAACCTAAACTTCCCTTGCAAATACTTTAACCACCATGTAATATTAATTATTCTTGGCTGGATCTCTTTCAATCTCTCATATTCTGTTCCAATCTATTAAAAATAATGATTGGAATAAGGATTTGAACCTGCATCTCCCAGATACCAACAGTTAGGTTCTCTCTTGCACACTGTGACCCAATGCATAATTATACAAAGTGAGACAGCGCCAACATGAGCAAAGGAGTACACCCCTCCCTCCAAACTAACGGTCTGGTGCTCAGGACACTCCTGTGATATACAGAAGATTCAGGATCAAGTCCCCGGTTTGAATCAGGGCGAAGAACTAAACCTAGATCTCCTAGTTGCATGCCCTATCAAGCTATTGCTTTTCTGAGGTTTCACTGTCTCTGTTTTCAGCCAAAACTTCCATCCTGGGTCTGAGAAATCTTTCCCTATAGAAGATTTGTTGAAAATGGTATGTTCTCAGGAAAAGTTTTGATGAATTGGCACCTCTGAAGAAAAAAAAAAGTGTTTTGTTGAATAATTCCTGAGCATTTTAAACATAATGTAGTCCTAGGCTGTTTAATTAAAGATGCATTTTAACAAAATCAGCTAATTACAATTAGAAAGCCTGTTACCATAGTGAATGACATGATTAGTACTATAAACCAGTTGGAAAAAATACAGTTAGGGCCATCTTTTGTACACAGATATTGATGTGCATTCCTCAATTGGGTTAAGTAAGACTTCCATGTGCCTATCTGAGGTTATGAGGTTAGATGAGGCTCTCTGAATTATTTGAAAAATGCAACAATTCATTTTGGTACTTGTTACATCAGTCATTCCAGCAGAGAAACCAGGAAGTTGGCAGCTCAGATATTTCAGGATCTTGAGGGGGAGGTAATTTAATCAAATTGTGTTAAAACACAGTACTAAAAACATTTTTTAAAACAGCTAACTACTTCTCCTTTTTTGGAATCTTATCTCACCTTGATTTATCTCAATAACCTGTTGAACTTCAAGTAAAAGTAAATTAACAGTTAACGTAGAAGGGTTTGAATCCTGTCCACAGGTTGAACCTCCCTTGTCCGGCAATCCTGAGTAGTCCCGAACCACGGAGTTTGCTGGCAAGGCTCCCTACCGGGCTGTAGGCTCTGCTCCCAGCTGGGGCTGCATGCCCACCACTCCCACTGCCTCCAACTCTGTCCAGGGCTGCACCCCCCCAAGGCATCGGCCTGACCTGCGCGCCCAGCTGCCAGCCCCACTTACTCCAGCCCTGGCTAGGGCTGTGCTCTCCACTGCCAGCCCCAGCCAGGACTGCACTCCTGGCTGATGGCCCTGCTGTCCACCCACGACCAGGGCTGCACTCCTCCCTACAGCACCAGCACCAAGACCATGTTTCCTACCATGCCAGCCCTGGGCGGGGCTATGCTCCCCATCTTACCAGCCTCAGCAGGGCTGCGCACCTTGCCATCAGCCCTGGCCACTGCACCAGCCCCACTGGGGGATACATTCCCCACCGCTAGCCGAGACTACGCTTCTAAACCAGGCCAGCCATGGCTCTCTGGTCCAGCAATATCCGTGGTCCTGCCAGACCATGGATGTTGCAGGACCAGAGTGTCCCAGATTTTAGAGGTTCAACCTGTACAAAAGAACACAAGTCCTGTCCCCAATATATCTTGCACCATTGCTACCAACAGTAGATTCAGTATAGGAACTTTAATTTTTTCTAGTACAGGCAAGGTGAAATTAATTCCCACCCTGAAACAATTAGGGTGGTATTCAGACTTTGAAGGTTTTGCTAATAGTTTGGCTTCTATACATTTTCACTGAGTGAAAAATCTAAGAAAAATATACAAAATACTTACACAGACCTACCAATGCTATATAAATATTTATTCTTCTAGTAGCTCATGGTTTACTTTGAAAAACCTGACCATGTCTTCTATAATAGGCCAATTTTTGTGGGTTTATAGCTTTCTGTCCCTTCACTGGAATTTTTTAACAAAGCATCAGTTGATAATCTAGCAGAGCGGTAGGCAATATGGGGCCCACTGGGGTTCTGTGTGTGGCTGTGGAACATTTGTTTACCATTGCCCACTTACAAGGTTGCTAGATTCCTCTGGTTTTCATCGTGTAGGGTTTTTTTTTTCCTTTTGTTATTACAAAAGTGACACACACTCAAAGTAAAGGCATGCGAAGTAAGGTCTATGCTGATTACACACAGCGTTGATTGCATCCAATCACAGCACTGCTACGGTTCAATTGGCACATCCTGAAAACTCTAAGTACGCAAGCACAGTTAGTAAAACTACCCTATCCCAAGAGACTATCTTGACTATGTCAATCTTGAGGCACACAGATGCAGCCACTCATGCAGCCCACTCACTAGTCTAAGTTGCCCCTCACAGATCTAGCAGGTGATAATATACAAGCAGAACAGCTTCTGCCCTGTTTAATTCAGATACCCAACAGACACACCATCTCTCAAATTTTTCCTCCAAGTGACTGATCTGATCTCTGAAGAGTTCTTGTCCAGCTCTCAGAGCTCCCAGTTCCATATGGATTTCTCAGCACTTCAGGTAGGAGGAGTAATTTGTTCTATGTTTGTCATGCTGAAGTGATGGTGTGATTTTACCAGAACTGGTGGGAGTGGGAGTGAACAGAAGGATTAACACAAGATAGAGCAAGAGCTCTGGTGACTATCACCAAGTGGTGCAGTGCTGTATAAATTGACTTTATGTATTACCAATGAAAATATAGTCAGTCATATTACCCAAAAGAGCATAATTGGCGAGAATAAAAATGTTTTAATGCCTCCAAACTAGATGCATGCACTAATGTTTCAAATAAATTGGCTTTTAAGTGACTAACCTGATATAATCAGTGTTGTTGAGAAAATAAGTTTCTTCTTTTATGTTCCCGGTATGCCATTAGCAAAATATAAATTACTGCATAGGTAGATACTTCAAAGCTGTTATCCATATTTTAACACTTCAACACTAGAATTTTAGATGCAAGATTTGCTCTTTAAATATATATGTATATTAAATATTAAATAAATACAAATGCATTGAAAATATAGACATTTTCAGTTCATATAGATTTAACACATTTCTGTAGACTAAAAATGAGAGACTATAAATTAGTCAGATGCAAGTGCTTCAAATCTAAAGAAACAGAATATCATCTGCATTTCAAACCAAATATAATCTGACATACCTGGAGAAAAATATATGTTAGCAAATATTCTGATCAATTTAAACAGAAGAATTTTCATTTAGATTTAAAAATAAAATAGTAATGGTTTCTTAGTTTTAAATAAAACAATGAATTAAAAAGTAAGTATTATGTACAAGCTAGAAAATTGTTTACATTTACAGCTGGTTTATAGTCTGAGATGTTGTGTCGTTAAATTGATTATTACCTATCTAAATACAGGCATCATACGTAGGATAATTTTTTAGTTGGCTGTCACACATGAAAAACTAGAATTTAGAGTTAGGAGTTATTTAACATAATCACTAATTCTTGAATGGAAAACCATTCTATTACATTAAGTACTACTATTAAATACTCATTAATGCCACATTACAAATACTAAATAATGATATATACATTATTAATACCATATAATTAAATGATGCCATTAAATATCAATCTGGCTAATGTAAACAATGTAAAGTAATTATGATACAAAACAAAATAGTACAAAACCACTACAAACAGACTTTTGTTTCTACTAGAAACAGTAGCATTGTCAATGGTAAAAAGGAATTTGTAAGCAAAAAAGGTTTCACAGGCATACATTTTAGTTTATTTATCTAAGGCTCAGCAATGTTAACAGTGGAGCAAACAGGAAAAGCAGTGCAAAATGTCACAAAATTTGTTAAGTACCTGCATTACTTTTCCTCACAAATGGCTACTCAAACACACACACATATCTCCTTGCAAGCTAAGTGCAGTTCTGAGCTCATATACTTATATTGCATTTGGTAACTTCATCCTGCTACAGTATCACATTTTATCTTGATAGTATTATTCTGCTTGTAATACACAACAGTACGTGACTTTTTTTATCATAACAAATGTGATACCATCCTTTTAGTATTGATCAAGCCATTCACAGGAGCTGAATATTAGGGAATGACTAAATCAAAGATGAATTTGACAATGGAATCATAGCTAGTATAGATACTATACACTACACCAATGTTTTTCAATCTTTTTCTTCCCATTTGCTGGCCCCTTAATACTGAATGGAGATGTGGCCCCCTCTGGAAATGTCAGTCTGCTGACCTCCAGTCATCTGCAAACCACAGATTGAAAACCACTGTACTGTTAATGTGAAGGGAGGTGGAACAGTATCAGCATTATCTCTAACTTCATATAAGAAGAGGGACAGACTCTCCACCCTCCCAAGGATGCTTCAAATCTTGATTATCTTGATTTCAGTTTGGAGTCCAAGAAATACTTTTCTGCAACAAAAGACAGGACTATGCAGCACTTTCAAGACTAACAAGATGGTTTATTAGGTGATGAGCTTTCGTGGGCCAGACCCACTTCCTCAGATCAAATTGTGGAAGAAAATTGGCATGACCATATATACCAAATATATATATACCATACCAAATATATATGGTCATGCCAATTTTCTTCCACAATTCGATCTCAGGAAGTGGGTCTGGCCCACGAAAGCTCATCACCTAATAAACTATCTTGTTAGTCTTTAAAGTGCTGCATAGTCCTGTCTTTTGTTTCAGCAAGACCAGACTAACACGGCTACATCTCTATTACTTTTCTGCAACAGTGTGACAAACCTGTTCAGCAGCCACACATGTTGAAACTGCTAAGTATTAGTGGGGGAATGGTCCCACTATCATGGGAAACTTTCCTGGCACCTACACCACGCGGGTGAAATGGACTAGTGAAAGAATCTGAGTTTTCCCCCCCCCACACACCTCCAATTCCTTTACCTAGATGTCTCCCTCACCTCAAAGACTCCCCTTCCACTCTCCTGTGTGGCAGAGTCCTTCTAACCTCAATAAAGCTGGGCTCAGAATTCCTGGGGCTCAACCCCTAACCTTGTTGTGGTCACCTAAAGGCAGGGGTTGGGTGTCCCCACAACTGGGTGCTTTCTTCTGACTGGACACTTCCCTGACCCACCTTACATAAGTTCAAGCAAATACAATTTATTAAACAGCTATCAATTAAAAACAAAAGAATAAGGAAAAAATTGATGATGTTATGAGACTATATGGAGACATCACACACAGCGTCTCTAGAATGTAAGAACAATTCACAGTGTGTTCCTTGTAGGTGCCAGGCCTCCTTCTCAGGCCCTGGCTGTGCTGCAAGGATGCTGCAGGTCAGACACTTGCTCTGGGTGGCAGGACCCTTCTCCCCAGCATCAGCCCCTCCCCAGTTGGGCTTATGATCCCACTTCAAGTCAAGCCTGTAAGGCCTCTTGTCTGGTGGAGTCCCCCTGCGCTGGGCCTCTACCCAGGTTCCCGCCTGGCCTCCCCCTGCTGCTCACCTCCCCCAGCTCCACTCTCTGGTGTGCTGCCTCCAGCTGCTTCTGGGGTCCATGGTCTGTGGCTGCAGCCCTGCTCCCAGCATGGCTCTGCTGCTGGGCTATGTCTCAGGCTCTGCTCTCTGTGCTGTGGCTCAGAATCTCTGGCTGCAGCTCTCCTCCCAGCATGGATCAGCTCTCTGCTGCTTTGACTCTGGCTCCTGGGCTACTTCTCTGGCTCCTCTGGCTCTGTGGCTGCAGCCCTGCTCCCAACATAGCTTTGCTTCTGGGCTGTGTCTCTGCTCTCTCTGGCTGGCATGGCTCCCCTCCCCAGCTCAGCTCAGGCACATGGTATCTCCTTAGCTCAGCCCCACTCAGTCTGACCCACCCAAAACCCAGCTCACAATGGAGGACAGGACTCTTCCCCCAGATTCCTCACTCCCTCATTGTGCTCCCCGCCCTGTCAGTCTGGCTGATCTGAAACACTGGCCTCTCCCCATTGTGCCTGAGGGCTGTTGTCAGGATCCTGATTTCTTAAAAGGACCCTTCCACTTCCTTTTGATACTGGGAGTTAACCAACCAAAAACCCCCACTGAGTTTTTGTAAGAGGACAACAGTCCCCTTACATAAGCAGTGAGCATACTCTTCTTCTGTCTCCTGACTAGAGGATGACCGGTCAGGAGGAAGGCGAAAGTTTTGAGCAGTTGGAAGTTCGGCTGATTGGTCAGGAGACCTCAGTTGTCAGGGGCTTGGAGGATCTGGGATGGGTATGGGGGTAGGTGTCTTGTAGCAGACTGTGCACTGTGACCTACCAGATGCTCAAGCCTATATGACCTGGCAAAGAAAGCACCTGAAATGGTGCTCTGAATCACAGCATACTGGCACATATTATATCACAAGTCTCATGTTTTCTATTGATCTCTCAGATTGTTACCATACAGAGCTGTTACCTGGGTCTGTTGGAACTCTTTTCCAACTTTCTAATCAAGTTATATAGCAAGCTAACCAAACACAGGAATATCTGATTTGTGTCATAAGTCACTGTGACTCTATAAGGGTATGTCTACACTGCCACCCTAGTTCGAACTAGGGTGACTAATGTAGTCATTCGAACTTGCAAATGAAGCCCGGGATTAAAATATCCCGGGCTTTATTTGCATGTTCCCGGGCGCCGCCATTTTTAAATGCCCCGTAGTTCGAACTCCCTGCCCGCGGCAATGAGGAGTAACGGTAGTCCAAATTAGGGGCTTTAGTTCGAACTATCTAGCCCATGCCGCGTGTAGCCGTGGGCAGGGAGTTCGAACTACCGGGCATTAAAAAATGGCGGCACCCAGGAACATGCAAATAAAGCCCGGGATATTTTAATCCCGGGCTTCATTTGCAAGTTCGAATGACTACATTAGCCACCCTAGTTCGAACTAGGGTGACTAGTGTAGACATACCCTAAGTTATTTGTCCTCTCACCCTGCTCCACTTTGTCTATTTATTTGCCTGTTGCATTTTGTTTAAATCTTAAATTGTGAGCTCTCTGAGGCAAGGACTGTCTTGTGTGACCTGTTTGCACAGTACCTAGTAGCATGTGGCCCTAATCCCTATTTAAGATCCTTAGCTGTGAACACAATAAAACACACACACACACACACACACAAACATTACACACCATAATTATGTTTATAAATTCTCTATCGAGCAAGCATTCCTTCAAGCACCATCCAGTGAACCAAACCACCACACAGCAGCATACATGGTAGAAAATATTTCTCTTTACGGGTCTGTATTGGCTCCGTTTTTTGCCCTAAGTCTCCCTATACACCGAGGCATGTACACAATCTTGTTGACCAGGCACCCAATTGTATTTTACATTTTTCATTTAATTTGCCATGTACAGGCTAAGTTACTAAATGCTACTTGTTCACAAAGCACTATTGAAACTTCTAGTGAATATTTTTCAAAATAAATTTATTCACGTAGCAAATAGCATGGCTATAATCTGTATATACACAGCTAAATATTACAGTGAAGTACAGTAAATACATATCTTCCATTATACGTAGGTATTGTAGCTTGTGTAATAAAATATATATACACATTAGCACAGAGGGAAAGAGCTCAACATAAAGAATAATACAGTGTTCGGAGTTGATCATAAGCTTGAACTGCAGGGGCTGCCTTGCTGCTAGGAACCGCAAACACAATTTCTCAGCTAAAGTGAATCATGGCTTTCCTAAATAAAGGATCTGTTTCTCATACCACATACTCAGTATTTCTCCATTTAGGTATTACTATAACCCTTTTCCATGTAGAGTTTTAACATTTCTTAGCATTTAAAAATAGGAAATAATCAGTGCTTAGTTTGTAAGGAAAGAGATGCCGTGCCTCAAACAATTAGGTGCCAGGGCTCAAGTAATTATTATTATTATTATTATTACATTCATGACTGATACAGCAAGCCTAGAGGCAGCCTGACATAAATTAAGTTCTGGAAACAAAATATCTTTTCTTCTTCCTTGATTGCTTTCTGTTGTGTGCACGTGTGCTCACATGCATACATGGACAAAACCTTGGGGATCTCAGAAACAGAAAGAAAATTGGAACCAAAGTTAAAATGACTCTTAAAATAATAGAAATATTCATTTGTTACTTATGAGATGACAAAATCATGATCCATTGGCACTGGGGGATAAAAAGAAAAGGTGAGTTATAGCATCTGAAAGGATTACTTAGGGAAAGCTATCAGGGTTTATTTTAAATCATGAGACTATTCAGCAGACTGATTTCACTATGGAAACTGAAAAAAGGTAAATTTTCCATCTGTATATGAAAATTAATTTATAATGACTAAAAATAAGCTGGAGAGATTTCTATTATACATAAATGAGATTCCACCAGCGAGGGAAAAACAAAATATTTAACATCTGAATAAGGTACATACTATAGCAAGAGACGAAAAAAGGACAATCCACGTACCTCTTTAAACTAATGTCAAAGATACACCATAAGCAAGGAGGAGGATAGGAGAGATATTAAACGCTTTTTAGTGAAGTATTCTATGCTTTAGCCCCTGTCATTTTCTTTGGTTTAGCAAAATCTAACTGTGTTTATATTCAGTTCATCACTTGCAAGCCCTATGTTCCAGATGGAATTGAGAAGCTAAATGGATAGAATCCTGACAGGTGACATGGGAAGGATTTTCATGTAATTGGCTAATGTGAATTTTGTAAGGCTATGTTTACACTGCAGAGGGGTTTTTTTTTTGGACAAACGGCCATTTTTCCGAAAAAAACTGAGTTACGTCCACACTGCAATCATGTTCTTTCGAAAGAAAATCTTTCGGAAAAAGACATGTGTGGACAGGAAAGAGGGTTTTCTTTCGAAAGAAGAGGCCTCAGGAAATAACACAGGTGCCCTGGTGGCCACTCCATCCAAAGTAATCACAACTCTATAATTCCTGTCTCCTGGCACCTCTTAAAGCTGCAGGCACCCTGAACAAGCCTTGTGGCAGGAAGCCGGCCTTGGAGCAGTATCCTGACCATGCACCCATGGCGAAGCCACAAGCCCCCCAACACTCCCCTGGCCCTTGTAGGAAGTACAAATAGGGCTCCCAGAACCCACCCGTGGTCCTGCCCCGGAGCACGAGCTGTGATATCTGACCCTCACATATCCCTGGCGGAGCTCTTTCACCTTACTCCGGACCTGTTCTAAGGTCCGGGGTGGGTGTCCATGCTCTACCAGGGATTCGGCCATTCAGCCATAAATGTTCATATTGTGGTGCTTGGAGCAGAGATCCTGTCCCTCCTTGAGCCGTGGGGAGAGGAGGAGACACTCCAAGATCTCCGCTCCAAGCGCCGTAATATGGACATTTACAGCCGAGTCCCTGGAGAGCGCAGACACCCACCCCAGACCTTAGAACAAGTCCTGAGTAAGGTGAAAGAGCTCAGCCAGGGATACGTGACGGCCAGATATCACAGCTCATGCTCCGGGGCAGGACCCCACGCCTACCCCTACTACCCGGGGCTCCACCAAATCCTGGGGGTGGGGAAGCCGTTTCCCCACCCATTGTGGTAGACTCCGGCCTCAACATTCCCATCGTTGCTCAGCCAGAGGTCATGGCGGAGGAGGAGGAGGACCAGGGACAACATCAGGAGGAGGAGGAGGTGGATGACATGGCCACTGTCATGCTCTCCTTGGAGCCAGTTCCCATGAGTCTGGATGTCTCCCAGGCCTTGTCTGACATCGCGGAGGGATCTTCAGGTGAGTGTTCTCAGTTTGTCTCACACACAGGGCAGGGAAGGGTGTGCAGAAGGGTTGGGGTGTGGTGCAGTGCGAGCGTCACTGGACTTACTTGGGCTGGACGTCGTGCTGCAGTCTGTGCACGTGGAATCACGTGCAGCGTTAATGTGCGCCATACACATTAAAGTCAGCAGGCAGCTCCTGAGCACACCTAGGGTCCTTCTCCCAGGATCCTTCTCCCAGGCTCAGGGGAGGCCACACACACATCTGGCCCCAGGGGGAGGGATGCCCTCCTACCAGCTGCCACGGCTGGAAGCAGGCTAGCCACAAGGGTGCAAGCATGACCCCAGACACACTGAGTGCCGCCGCACACAGGCATGCCTGCACGTGCAAGGCACCACCCGCTCCCACGGGCAGCGCTGATGGGTGCAAGTGTGTGCATGGGCTACAGGGAGGGCCAGGCTGCTCCCGGCTCCTCTGCCGCCCATGGGATCTTACTGTGGTCGGACACTTCCCTTGCCTGCTTGTCCATGGGTGGGATAGCGGGGGAGGGAGGGGAGACAGCGGCCAGCATGGGTCCCTGGGCACCTTGGGGCCCCTGTGGGGCAGGGCATGCTCTGCAGGCCACACAGGGCCTTGCTTCTGGGACATCCCTCCATTCTCTGTCCCAACGACTGTTGGTCGCTGCTCACAGAGGAAAGCATGGCCTCAGGGACAGTGTCTACATTGATGACTGACTGCCTCTCCCTCTTTGGGCTTATCTAGACTACACAGAACAGTCGAAAGAGGATATGCAAATTCAGCAGGAATTTGCATATCTTCTTCTGATTGCACTTTTGAAAGCAGAGCTTTCAAAGTGAAAGTAGTTTAGACGTGGCTTTTTCGGCGAATGCCCCCCTCCTTTGTCGAAATGCCGCATAAATCTCATTTTTTGAGGAAGAGCAGCTTTTTGACTGGGGGAGAGGGTTCGCTGAAAAAGCCATGTCTAAACTACATTCACTTTCGAAAGCAGATACGGAATTTGCCTATCCTCTTTCGACTGTTCCCTGTAGTCTAAATAAGCCCTTTGTGTTCTCCACAGCCGGACCAGTCAGGACTAAGCAGCAAGCCACACCAACCGAGCTAGCTGCCAGAGCTCGGGGGACCAGAAAGCATGCCAGGGTCCAGGAAGACCTGATGTGGCAGCACGTCAGCATCCTGTGCGACATGCAGCACACCCTGACACAGAAGATCTGGGAGGATACAGAAGCGCGGAATCACGCGTGGAACCAGCTCATGCAGCGGTGTGATAGTATGTGTGCCATCATTATAGAACATCCAGCTGCTATCACTACTCCTGCCTAGCACCCTCCTGCCCCCCGTTATGCCCTTTCCCCCTCCCCCCTAAGTGATCCCTCTGCTCTCTCCTCAAGCAATGCCCATGCCCCCTACCCAAGTGAAGCCCATGCCCCCTCCTCTTGCCCCTCCACCATCCCTGACCCCAGTCCAGCCCTCCCTCCCCACTGTGGTCCCAGGACCCACCCAACCTCACATCCGATGAGGTCCCCACACACGAGGTGGCACATCCAGCTGCCCCCCATGCCACTCCGAGTCCCCCTCCCCTTTCAGGTTATGAGCCCCCTTCCCCAGTTTTTTTTAAATGAAAGATCAATACAGAATTTATTTTGTTCAAAACCAAACAGGTGTCTTTACTGAGAAGTCAGGGAAGGGGCAAAGGGAGGGGTTGTGTTGGGAAAGGAATAGGGCAGCAAGCCAGAGGCCCCCTAGGGGGAGGCCATGGGGAGGGTTACTGGGGTCCTTCAGAGAAACTTTTCCTCGGGGCCTCCCAGATGCACACCCTGGCCCGATGGGCATGGTGGATGGCAGCTATCCGCGACTGCTTGAAGGGTCTCCCCTCACAGCCGGCATCTGCCCTGGAGACCCAGGGAGGAAGGCCTCCCCCTTCCTCTCCACAATGTTGTGGAGAACACAACATACCGACACCACCTCGGGGATGTTGTGCTCCCCCATGTCTAGACGGGTCAGAAGGCACCTGAAATGCACCTTTAGGTGGCCGAAGGCACACACGACCTGAATCCTAGCCCGGTTCAGGTGGGCATTAAATTGGTCCCTGGTGGGCTTCAGGTGGCCAGTATAAGGCTTCATAAGCCACGGCATGAGGGGATTAGGCTGCATCCCCCACGATGCACAATGTTATCTGCATGTCCCCAACCACAAAGTCACGGCAGGGGAAGAATGTGCCAACCTCCAGCTTCCCATAGAGGCTGGAGTTCCGAAAAATCTGGGCATCATGTGCCCTGCCCAACCACCCGACAAAAATGTCCACGAACTGTCCATGGTGGTTGACCAGGGCCTGCAGCACCATTGAAAAGTAGGCCTTGTGATTTATGTATTGGGCTGCTCGATGTTCCGGTGTGAGGATCGGGATGTGGGTCCCATCAATCGCTCCACCGCAGTTCGGAACCCCAGGGAAGCAAATCCGTCCACGATGGGGTTCAGGTCTCCCAGGCAGATGACCCTCCACAGCAGGATGGAGTTGATGGCCCTCACAATCTGTAGAAGGAGACAAACAAACACACAAAACAGAGAATAAGAGAGGAGGTGCCTGAGCCCTTGGGAGGTGCCCATCCCCTTCTCCTCCCCTCTCCCTCCCTCAAACACCCCAGGAGCCACCCCCTGTGAGTCTACCCCCCTAGTAGCAGGGCTGTGTGAGGGTAGGACGGCACAATACCCTGGGGACAGGGCTTCCCCCACACCCCCACTCCACCCCCAACCCCCATTTCCCAAAGGTCTCCCTTTTCCAGGACTTCCCCCCCCCCCTGCTCCGTGCAGGGACTGCAGCCCAAGAGTGCCTTACCTCCATGAGGAGGGCCCCAACTGTGGACTTCCCCATGCAGAACTGGTTGCCCACCGACTGGTAACTGCCTGGGGTAGCGAGCTTCCATACGGCGATTGTGACTCGCTTCTCCAGGGTGATGGCGGGCCATAGGTGGGTGTCATGTTGTCAGAGGACAGGGGTGAGCCAGGCACACAGCTCCAAAAAGGTGGCCCTCCTCATGCGGGAGGTGGCCTTCCTCACCACTCTATAACCAGCCGGTCCCACCAATCGGAACTGGTGTCCAGCCTCCAGAAATGCCTCTCTACTGTGGGTTGCGGCTGCAAGGGAGTTGCTCCCACACCAGGGAGAGGGTTCTAAGAATGAGCTCGGGGTCAAGCTTGGTCAGGACCAGGAAGGCAGTCGGCACAAACTACTGCAGAAACTGCAGCATGGATGTGTAGGGCCATTGCATGCCCAGGGGCAGCTCCAGCTCCATGACACAAAGGAAAAAACTGTGGAGTCCAAAAAAGCTGGGCAACCACAGCAGGCACTGCAAGAGCTTTGCTGTCCCTTGAAGAGGTACACAAGCACACAGCAGAAGCAGAGAAACGGCTGTCCAGGGGAGTCCCTTTAAGTACGTGTCTCTGCTACGCTCCGGCACCAGCACTCGGAAGCAACTGGTGACCTAAAGCCCTGCCTGAACTGGTTCCGGATGGTCTTATATGCGAGATAGCATCCAATCAGTCTGGATGCTATTATTCGAAAAAGCAGATGACTTTTTCGATGCACTTGGCCAGTGTGGATGCTCTCTTTCGGAAGAAGTTTTTTGGAAGATCTTTTCTGGAAAAGCTTCTTGCGAAAGAAGCCTGCAGTCTAGACATAGCCTAAATGTTAGTTGTACATACCAGGACCCCACTTCCTGCAGCTCCCATTGGCTAGGAATGGCAATCTGTGGCCAACAGGAACTGCAAGTGGACGTATCTGTGGATATGCAGATAAACAAAGAATCAGCAGCCTGCCAGGGGATAACCCTGATGAACCGTGTCTAGATTGTGGGCCATCCCTAACCCAGAGTACTGGAGTAATGGACAAACATAGTTTAGTCTGATCCAACTTCTACTGAAGTCAACAAGAATCTACTAACTATAATGAGCAATAAACACCACCACCTCCACCACCACTACCCCACCTCTTCTCCCTTCCCCCAGAATTTTCCCTGCTCTGCCTGATTCAGAACAGAAATTCAGACCTGGTTCTTCCCATCTCCCAAGTGCGTATCTAACCATTAGACCGTGGGTGGGGAACCTCAGTCCCAGGGCCTGGGATCTGGCTCCTGAGGCTCAGGGCTCTCCCACACCCAGCATTTGTGAACAGCCCGGGCCATCCTAGGCTTTGGTGTGCAAGAGGAATATGGGGAGTGTCTTTCTCCTTCTCAGTCAGAGGCCACATCAGTGCAGATTTTTTGTTTTGTTTTTGTTTTTTGCACTTCTCACTTGTGCGCAGCCTCTGACTGATTTTTCTGTGGGTCAGCGGCCCCCAACCCAAAAAAAGGTTCCCCAGCCCTGCATTAGACTATTGCCCATTCTGAATTAGATCATTTTGCATAAACCACTAAATATTCACTGTGCCAGAAGGAGAGCAACAATTGATTTCCAGTGGTTATGGCACCTGGAATGTGAGAGGTCCAGGTTCCACACCTCCTTCTGACTCAGACAGAACAACGACTTGAGCCAGGGTCTCCCACATCCCAGGTAGAGTAACCTAGGAAGTGGGAAGGCTTTTTCTCATTTTCCACAAACACACAAAAAATTGAAAGGTCTTGAGCTTTGTCTCAGTGTGGAACACCACAAAAGCTCATGATACCATCTACATGTTTTGTTAGTCTTTAAAGTGCTACCAGACTATTTGCTGTTTTTTAAGTTTATCCTGCACAGACTAACTTGGCTATCCCTCTGAAGCAATAAAAATATATATATATTAAGATTTCAAAAAAATTTCCAAAAATGTTTGGAAAACTGTTTCTCACCCAGCTTTCTGGTGATTTCTACCAATGATGAGAGTGATTAATAAGATCACGTATGTCTGCTTTTATTGGGAATAACAAACTTTCATAACCTGAACTGTACATTCTTTACATTCCCAATGCTACAACAGTCCAGTCACACTTTAAAACCTGTCCATAATTCAATTTTAAAAGGAATCAAGTGTATAAAAAGACAGAACACCACCTCTAAGAGGCACAGACTCTCTGGTCCTATAGACTGACTGAAATCCAAGTTGTAGGATTTGGTCATTTGCAAGAGAAAAAATGTGGATTTTAGGCAGGCTGTGGTGATTTATAATTAACTGGTAATTAAACCGGGGGAATTAAGTGGTACAGATATTGTTGAAAAGCATGCATTAGGGTGTTAAGACCCTTACTTCTAAGCCATTTAACTGAATTTTACTGTCAGATTAACATGTTTAGTTATAGAGAAAAATCAGGTAAAAAGGACCCAGAGGGGTTCAGTTAAAGCTTTTTATCCCCTCCCCATTTCTACTGGTTATTGAAATTCCCCTCTGGCTTATGAATTCAGTTCTCTCTCATCCAAAAAAGAAAGCTCAGCATGTATTATTCCAACTCTGTCACTAAGGCCAGACATGATGTTTCCCTGCATTAATCTCCTGCTTTGTCTAGTGCATTCCCAGCACTGAGGGATATTTCTGATTGCAGGGGCATGGGAGAAATCATTTCCATTCATCATGGAAAATGAGACAGTACAAGTCTTCGGCCCATGAATTATAAAATATTTTTATTTAAGAAGCAATATTAAATGAAAATGTGACTGTGATTCAGTTTGCTGTTGACATGGGTATAAATGCAGTTTTAGGGTGTTAGCTCATTTGGATCATTGCTTAGATCATTTGGATCATTATTAGATCATTTGCTTGCAAATGCTGTGAAGGGTAACTCATGCTCCCTACCTGCACTGTGCTGATTTTAATCTGAGCTGCGTTATTTTTTATTAAGAGTGTGAACAAAATTAAACATGCTTCTTAGTATAATATGGCTATGTCTACACTGCAGGCTTCTTGCACAAGAACTGTTTTGCACAAGAGTTCTTGCGCAAGAGTGCATCCACACTGCATGAGCTTTTGCACAAGAGCGTCAATGGCAGTGTGAACGCTCTCTTGCGCAAGAAAGCTCTGATGGCCATTTTAGTCATAGGGGTTTCTTGCGCAAGAAAGCCCTGTTGCCCGTCCACACTGCCTTCTTGCACAAGAGGGTTTATTCCTCATGGGGAGAGAAATAACTCTTGCGCAAGAAGCTTTCTCTTCTGATGCTTTACTGTAAATTTACTTGCGCAAGAACACGTGTGCAGTGTAGATGCTCCGCAAGATTTTGCGCAAGAATGGCTGTTCTTGTGCAAAAAGCCTGCAGTGTAGACGTAGCCTATCAGTATCTGACATTTCTCCCACCAGTTTGTGCTTCATATTTTGGGGTGTTGCCATTTGTCAAATACTATCTCCGCTGTGAAGGTCCTATAACACATATTTTACACTTGTGACAGTAAAACAGAAAAAAATGTGCTACTTCAAAGTACCCTTCATATTTATAACTAGTTGAGCTTCAGAGCAGCTATATTTAAACTGAATAAAAATCACTTTCTGGACATAAGTAATAAAAATATTCTTTCATTGAGCTCCTGCTCTGTTCTCTGGCACCATATACTATGTTCATAAAAATCAGAACATGGTGATTTACTGTTAACTGTACATGCCAAAATATCAGTATTTCAAATTGTACCACTATGAGGTACCAAATTAGACACACTGATGATATTAAATGGGTTATTAATTCTTTTTTCAAATTGTAGAGTGCTATACTTAATCAACATTCATATAGGTAAGTAGCAATATAACAATCCAAACTTCTGAAAGCTTCAAAATCATTTGCATTACCAACTTTTAATGAGAGACTTGCTGAATTACCTGCTGTTTCTTCACGCTTCAGAGTTATGCAACTCACAACCTTCAAAGAAGTGAGTTCACTGATTAGGGATCATCTCTTGCTTTCAAATGCATGACAGTCAAGGCAGATCATGCAACCAAAGTCTGCTGCACTAATGGACTTAAAGTACATGCATCCCTCAGAATGTTAATGTCTGTAAATACTGAAATATGATGAATGACTGAAAGAAAAAACTGTTACATAGTGTTTACAGACATCTGGAAATGACAAGACCAGATCAAATCACACAAAGCAGCCAGTTAATATTTCTCCATATATGTTTCTTGCTTTCGTTGGTATCATTGCCATCAAAGATTTCAGAGAGAGGTCTTTGAACAGCAAATCTTACACCAAGCCTTGTTAAATCATTTTGACATTTCTTAAACAGAAAGTTCCAATTTTTTAAACTTACCAATGTTAAAAATTTAGCTTACTGCTTGACTGCAGAGTTACTATGAATAATTCCCCATCTTCATATCACTTATGGATCAAAGCCTAAACCTACTTGCACCACCTGGGTTAAACATTTAGCACATCCATGAGTTTAGCAGGCTCTACAACTGCAGAACCGCATGTAACTCCTAAGAGGTTCTCTCAAGGTGGGCATACAAGATGCATCTGCACTGCAGTAAAAGAACCATGACTGTCCCATGTCAGCGGACTCAGATGCACAGAGCTAAAAATAGCAGTGAATATATAGTATATATATGCAGGTTTGAGCTGAAGCCCCGGTTCAGAGACCCACCCACTTGAGGGGTTTCAGAGCCCAGGCTACAGCCTCAGTGGGACCGTCCACACTGGGTTCATTGGTTAACCTTCATGATTACAGGCACTCCCCATACCCCGAGCTGTTGCCTCTGTATCAGAGGAAGCAGCACAGGTTGGGGGCGGCACAGGCAGAAGTTAAAAGTCAGCTCCCAACACGCACCGGTTCCTGCAGAACCATCTCTCCTCACTCCCCTGCCACATGTAAATGTATACCCACTAAAAATTTCAGTGGGTACCCGTTTACCAAAATAAACACATTTTAACATCCCTAATGTGAACAAAGAAAAAAATCAAAATGCATGAAAATAAGCACATTAATGACATATTTGTCCTATTCATGGAAGGGAACTTTTTTTAAAAAAAGAGAGAAATGTATTCATTAGCCTTAATCATTATTTCCATCCCCAGAAATGCTGGCATAATGTTGAATTGGAAAATGTTATAATTAAGGGTTTATCTCTCTGCAAAGCTTCTTGTGTTTTAGAAAAGATTTACACAGCAGAATTACAATAAAAGCATACTCAAAACAATAATTACTATTACACATGAAGAAAGCACTCGATATCATCCAAACACCAATTACATTCCTTATATACGTAAATGGGCAAACAGCATTGGTGAGATGACTGGGAATCAAAATGCATAGTTTCTTAATAAAAAAAAACTGTCAACTAGTCATTATGCTTTAATTCTGCTAAAACAGGGCACAGGGTTTTCATACAAATCACCCGACACCCAATTTCTGTGACAAAACTAGGTCTCTACACTGAATTCCACAAATCAAACAATTAATCTTTAATTTAGAGAGAATCAGATCATCTGGAACAATCAAACCAAAATATCACTTTACTAGTTAAGTAAAGGTGATCCTTCATTGGTGCACTGAGGTTTTTATGTGTCTCACTTCACTATCCACTTTCATTGTGGGAAAAAGAAGTTCTGCCCCTACGAAAGGAGCGTGCCCAGTATGACTCTATCAATGTTTGCTGGATTTTCAGCCCCTGTGACAATCGCAATAGGCAATAAATGAGAGCACTTTTGGGCTAGTGTAACAGTGCAAAGAAGCCAGCTTGCACAGAGATGCACTGGGATCAGGAGAGCATCAAGTCTGCACTTACACCCTAGAATATACTCTATAGAGTTTAGCTGCATTCTACAAACCTCAGTTGTTTTTACTTCACTGGGGAGGGGCTGAGTCTTTTACATGAGAACATAAGACTGTTTCTACTAGATCAGACCAAAGGTCAATCTAGCCCATGTCCTGTCTTCCAATAGTGAGCAATGCCAGGTGCCCCAAAATGAATGAACAGAACAGGTAATCATCAAGTGATCCATCCCCTGTTGCGCATTCCCAGCTTCTGACAAACAGAAACTAGGGACATCTACCATAAATGTTTCAAGCTCAAGTCTTGGACTTCACAACATCCTCTGCCAAGGATTTCCATGGGTTTTGACTACGTGTTTGTTGCGTGGAATAGTATTTTTTTCTTTGTTTTAAATCTGTTACATACAGTAATTCCTTATTTAACACTATAGATGCGTTTCTGAAAATGTTCGTGCTAAGCGAAAATGTGCTATGCAGGGTCAATTTTCCCATTAAAAATAATGGAAAAGGTGGGGGTTGCGTTTCAGGTGGTGGTGGCAAAGTCAATTTTTTGTTGGTGCTCAGTTGCCAACATCAACATGAGATATCTAGCAACATAAGTCGCCACAGTTTGTTAAAACACAAGGATAAACACGTGAGTGAGCGGAGGAGTGCTGTGACCACGTGTATTCATCCGCTCATATGTATTACCACTGTTTTCACCAACTTATACCGCCGCACGAAGTAGTCCGCCACTTGATTATTTTCGTGTTATTTCGGGGACGGTCATGTTATTTGAAATAGTTCCCTAAAAAAAAAATCGTGCTATTGTGAAAACGTGTTAAGCAGGCACGTGTTAAATGAGTAATTACTGTATTCATTTCATGTGGTGACTCCTAGTTCTTGTGTTACGGGAAGGAGTAGGTAACTCCTCTTTATTCACTTTTTCCACACCAGTCATGATTTTACAGATATCTCTCATAAGGAGCTTTTATGATATTTTCAGACAGTACTGTACATGCCACCATCCAATCTCAAAAGGGCTCATCTTTTCTTTGAGCTTGCATCTCTATGATCAATGCGAAAGTGCAGCTTGTCTGGAAAGCATGGCTTTTATTATATACTAGTCAGACAGCCTGTTACTTTCAGCAAAAAACACAAATCTAGTACAACCCATAGCACTAGGTTTTCCACTGCTTTTCTAGGAATCAAATGGTGCTTATTCTCAGGGAGAAATGTTAGGGCTATTTCTAAACAAAACTGGAAGATTCTACTAAGTCAGAGTAATTTCCAGGAGTTTCATGCCCTCCCATTAATAAATAACTATGATTTTAAAACTATTTCTACAAAATGTTCTCACCTCCATTCTCCTGAGAGTTAGCCTGTCTCCAGCACACATGTTGATGCACTTTACTCTGCTGAGGATTAGATGAGGCAGGTCACATGAGGCAGCTCTTAAAGAAACAGCAGGTAAATTGTGCTTCTGAAAAGAAGGGGCTTTAAGCTATTTAAAAGCATAAGTGTAAATTGTACCTTACAAGAGACATCATGGCCCTAATCTTTAAAACCCCCACCAGATGTACAGTTCAGGCAAAAGGGGTGAGGGGTGGAGTATGTGGGGGGAACTGAGAGAGGAGAACCGTAAAACGGTGGGAGGGGAAGAATATGTCAATAGATAACATAGCAGTAACTTCCAAAAGAGGCCCACAGTATCAAGTTATGCTACCTGGCAGTAGAGCTTTGAAAATGTGCAAAAGCAGCCACTACAGTGAAGAAAACAAGTGCTTTGACATTAAAAATCCACATGTGATTTTCAACTTCAGAAGGGGGTGCAGGGAAAGAATCTGTTAGTAAGAAGCTAAGAGGAACTAATCATGGGGAAAAGAAAGAGAAATGGGATTTTGCTATCCTGCAGAGATGCCAAAGAAATTAGAAAGGTTGATTTTTTATTCCTCTCTTCATACCACATCACAAACAGAATGCTAAGCCCCCCAGATGTGTAAAAGCTTCTGTAGAATAGTCTACCAAGAGAATTGGCAAATGACACAGCACATGGGATATGTTAAACCTAAACTGCACAAACCATTACTGCTTGGGAAATTCATGCACTGTCACAGATTATCTAAAGAGACTGATTTAATGGACTAAGGCCAAGAGTCACTGCTAATTTCTGTATGACTACTTTTGCGCTCTGAGCATAGTCACTACAATTCCATGCACAAGTCAGCATGCTGAACTGATAAACATAGCTACTTGGGAATGCAAATTCTCCTTAAGTTATGATAACTGCATGCAAAAATAGTCACAGAAACAGGTGCTCAGATCTCAGACTTTTTTATGAAAATCAAATCCAATATGTCTATGTCCTACAGATCCCAATCAGTAACACCATTTTTTCAGCAAGAGCTTCCACGTTTGCAAATGCAGAATACCATTCTTTAGCCAATCAGATTCAATTGTAGAATAATGTTCACAATGACACACAAAAACAAGTACCCATGTTTTCACTTTTGTTTCCTAATGGGGGAGGGGGGGTGATGTGGTGGCACACAGCATTTAATTTCATATCAATAGAACAAATAAAATGTATAGTAAATCAAATTCACACAGCTGATTGATGGGAAACCTAGCTCTGATGATGCAATTCCATCAGTTCCTGAATGTCTAAATAGCAATCAGAGCAATGAGAAAGGCAAGATCCAGGGTTGCAAGGCAAATTTCAAGTGAACTATTAGTCCTGAAATGGATAAGACAGTTAATTCAAGAGGCAAGAAGATTAAATTCAACTGCTATTTAAAATAAATAGTCATGTAGGGGAATAAAATTCAATAAGGCCATCAGCTATGCTAAACAGTTGAAAAGAAACCCAGCCACTGCAAGATATGAAAAGGCAGTTATGCAGTATGTAAGAATCTCTCCTTTTTCCTCCCATCCTGCAGAAGACTCCAGACAGAGAGTTACGATACCAATGATTAGGAAGCAAGGACGCAAAGAACAGTGGACTCAGGCAGAGTGTACAAGTTCATCCCACTTGGAAGCTAGGATCAAATTCATGTAGTAGGAGGATTAAGGAGTAGGGATGTCAACGTGTAGTCAACTATATGATTAATGGATAAGCGGTTAATCTTCTCTACTGCACTCATTCCCCCCCCCCCCCCACCAGAGGCAGCAAGGCGGGGAAACAGGACCCAGTGTTGGGGGGAACCAGCTGCTGCCGCCTCTCCCGCCACACTGCTGCCTCTATCAGGCTCTGCCCCAGGCTTGCCTCAGACAGAGGCTGCTCTGTGGGAGGCGGAGCAGCCTCTGTCCATGGGTAGCTCAGACACCCTGCGGACAGAAGCTGCTTCGCGGCAGCCTCCCCCGCTTCTACCCCAGGAGCCTCTGTCTGCAGAGAGCTCAGACCCTCCACAGATGGAGGCTTCTGCTACCCCACACTGTTGCCTCTGTATCAGAGGCAGCCATGCAAGGCAGCCAGTCTGTGCAGGGAGCTGGTTTTTAAACTGGCTTCCCTCATGGACCAACTCCTGCCTGGCACCCTGCGCTGCTGCCTCTGATACAGTGGCAGCAGCGTGGGGTGGCAGGAGGCTCCCCAGGAGTGGGGCCGGAGCAAATAGTCGAGTAAACAATAAGAATTCATGTGGTTACTCAAGTGTCCAATATCGAACATCCCATAAGGAGTCTCCCAAATCGAGTGATTACTGTTACTGAGAGCAGGGCATGTTCCATTAGCTCAAGATCCCCTAGATGATGGTCTTTGAGGATTTATTTTTTATACTGGCAACCTGCATAATCTGTGTAGGATCACCAGACCTGTGATTAGTCCACTTTTTCCTCAGTTGCACACCACAATTCGTGTTGTTCTCTTCTAACCACATTGTGGGAGAGAAACCAGATGGATTCAGAAAGCTGAAAGCTATGATGCCAGGTGTAAAGGCAAACAACACTGAATGGCTGAATGGTGGAGTCTGTCCTTATATATCCTCTGCCTCTAACTTGTTCTTCGCCTCCTTGCTTCTTGGGAGGAAGTACTGATGTCCCAGTACTGATGGTCTGGAATCTTCCATAGGATGAAGGAAGAAAAAGGATGAATGACTATGTAGTGGTTGCTAGCTGATAAAATTGTTATAATATTTTCATTTTTTTAAAAAACCTAACATTTCTACTTTATGAAGACAAAATCAAAATAAGGCTCAGGAAGAAAAACAACCTTCACAGCCACAATAAGCTCATGACTGCTGTAATCAAAAGCTTCTGATTCCATTCAAACTTTTTTATCTTCATTGCTGTGGATCAGATTTGGAGAAAGGAAATGAAAAGCTTTTTTTGGTTTCTTTACACTTCCTGAGTGCTAAGGGCCCTGAGTCCTGCCTACTGCAGGGAACACCACTCTTCTTATACAATGCTCTGCAGTTGTAGTCAACAGAGATGCTCCAATGAAAATCCCTTGGGATCATTTGTAGCGACCTGGCAGCAGGGTCTTTTCTAGTGAGGTTTTTTGCTGTGGTTCACCAAAGCTCAGATTTGGTGACCATTCAGGCCCATCTATTTTTCCTGGCTTTTCCTAAGTGTGAGTGGATGGAAAGGATGCTTGGGCGGAGTTGGATAAGAGTTCTGAGGAATGTGACAAAGAAGGGACCATAATAGAGGCTATTGGGACTGAGGAGTTGAAAATATTTTCTGACTTTGGGAGGCTTTTTTTCAATTATACATAACATACTTCGTTAAAGTATGCGAGGTTGGGGTTGAAATGCAATGCACTCAGGGTCTGAGATAACCACAGTAAAAATAATGCATAAATTAAAATATAGCATTTTATGGAATATCAGCATCTTAGAACTCTATCTTTCATTTTGTAAATACATGTGAAGGTTTCTTATTATGATTGTTTTGTTTTTCTGATATATGCACACAGATCTTAAAGGTCTATTTCTTGGCACTGTTAAACTGAATATATGAACTGGCAATAGACAAATTTCCCAAAACAGATAAAAAACAGTCATGACTTTTACCTCCTGTTTGACTTTATGGGGACTTTATTTAGTTGTCTGCCTACAAAAAATATTTTATTCTGGATTTTCAAAGCAGGAACAGTTAGCCATTTCTATATCTGTACTAGCAAATGAGAATATTTTAAACTCCAAATACAATCACTTGAGATACAGTTAATGTTCACCTGGAAATCGATAATAAAATAAATTTTTGAATGTTTTTACTCGACAGGAGACTGAACAATATATCAAATGTAATTTTTGATACCTAGGAAGTTATATGGCAAATCTTGTCAGCAACACTATGACAAGAAATGTTAGCTTCCAGTAATTCCAATAGAACATTGATAAATTATCACTTAATGCTTCATATTGGTGCACATATTCCTCTCTGCACACATTTATTCTTCTGAATGCTATTCTCTGACTCCTTTTGATGGATTTTCTTTATTTCACCAAGATTGCAGAAGCATGCAAAAACAATATTTATACCACATAAAATCACAAAAGCTTGTGGTGAATGATGTGGCCACGGATACCACCTGAATCATTACCCTATAAGCCCATCGTAAACAGAACACTTATCAATAAAATAAAAAATTTAAGAGCACAAGGGTAAGATCATTTTAACAACAATTCTATAACTCAAAAAAATCCCCATTAATACCAGCATCATGTATGAGGAAAGGACAGTGATCTGGAACTCAGGAAACATTGCTTGCATATCCTCTTCAGTAATTGATCTGCTTCACGCCCTTTGACAAATCAGTTCATTGCAGCTAGTACACATCAGGCTAGCATGAAGAGATTTACATCCCAGTTTGCCACAAAGTGTTTGTAGAGGCAAGCCCTCAGTCTGGCACAGAGTGTTGCACTGGAGGGTAAGTCCTAACTAAGTCCCTTTATTATCAAAGAAAAACCCTCTGTCTCCAGTTCTGCTTCAGAGCAAACACGAAATGACTCAAGACTCCCCCTTCTTGTAATGGAATCAGAAATTCCTCTCTGGGTGTACCTTCCGATTCTATTGGTTCAGATCTGTTTGCAGATCAGTCAGGATGGAGCTTAAATGCTAAGAAGAACCTAACCATCTCTTGGTTGTTTGGCTTTCAAACATTCTAAGTCTGTGTTATTGGATCTTTATCCTCAGATTTGGGCAGTGTTAATCTGAATCTGAAACTTCTGACATTTTAGCTGCTAGATGAGAGACATGCCTGATGAGGAGATTCTTCAAAAGTCTAGTGGAGCTTATTGGAAACCAAGTGCCTTTGATCAAACAATCTCCTGGGAATATTTGCATTGCTTCCTATTACACACTGAACATTAAGAATTGCTCAAAAGCTTCAGAGGGGTTAATCTGTACAGGATAAACTCATCTGAAGAAGTAGGTTGTGCCCACGAAAACTCCTGATACCATCTACGTGTTTTGTTAGTCTTTCAAGTGCTACCAGACTATTTGTTGTTGTTTTTTTTTATTAAGAATTGCGTTTGAGTTCTACTGGGCTGCATGGGAAAATTTCAGACTCCATCCTCACATGCTTGAGTCAACATTCCTCTCCTTAGTTTACGTAAGGGTTGCTCCATGTACTCTTAGAAGACCTTGAGGTAACTGTTTTGCTTTGATAGCTGTGCAAAAAGTGGATTTATTCTCAACAATACACTTGGTTTTATACAATGCTTTACGTGGAAAAATAACCCCACCTTAGCCATATGGCACTAGGATGCCTCCATAAATAACACTAGGCCATTCTACAGCTACATCTCTGGCATTTTAAAAGCATATTTATTTAAATTACATCCATCTATTTACAAACACTACTTGACTATTAACAGCCCAAGGCAGAGTGAGAACTTCTACATGATGCCAGCCATTCCTATACTGTCACATTAAATGGCCCTATTCATGACAGACATATGCAATGAGTTAAAACTAAGCTGCCCACATTTCTAGACCTTATGGCCTCATTTCTCAGATGTCCTCAATAGCCAGAGATTTTTCTGACTTGGGTGTCAAATCTTCTCCTTTAGCTTTTATTACTGGGAGTGCACATGTGTGTGCACACATCTGTATCTCTTTCTTTACAACCTCTCTGATTTTGTACCTCTAAATATTAAATATAGATGCACACTTATTGAAACTTAAATCTGCTCAATTATATACTTCTCGGTATTTATTTATTTATTTATTTCCTAAGATGTCAGTCTCCCCACATGTGAAAATGCATGTTCCCACTTTTGGATGTGAATACAACTGTTTTCCTTGCTTTTTGTGAGGTATAATTGAAGTATTACCCATGTCTTATTTGTCGATACTGTGACAGGATCAGGTCAGAGGGTTACAAAAGAGTAGTCAAAGGAAAGTATGTGAGCCTTAGACTAAGTCAGAAATGGGCAATAATTTTTGGTCGGGGGTCACTTCAAAAATTTTTGAAGTGGCCCCGGGCTGCCTCAGAAGGGGCGTGGCCTAAAACAGAAGGGGGTAGGGCCATGATGCTTCCAGGCTTCCCCACCCATAAACCATGATTGGTCTGGGGGTGGGGGAGCCCTTTTACCCCCCCTGCCCACTAAGCACTTATGCCTCTGGCAGGACGGGAAGAGGCTTCACACGCTCCCCCACTCCCAGGCCAATTAGGGCCTGGGGGCGGGAAAAGCTCATGAAGTTTCCTCCGCCCTTCCAGGAGCACATAGAACTTTGAAGTGCTGTGTGCTCCTCGCAGGGCAGGGGCAAAGTGGAGGAAGCTTCATGCACTCCCCAGCCCCCAAGCTCTGAATGGCCTGGGTGTGGGGGAGCATGCGAAGCCTCCTCCCGCCCTGCAAGGAGTGAGCAGCACTTTAAAGTGCTATGTGCTCCTGGCAGGGCGGAGAAAATTTCGTGTGCTTCCACAACCCCCAGGCCCTAATTGTCCTGGAGGTGGGGGAGTGGGAGGGCCTCCGTGGGCCAGATCCAGCCTACAAGGCCCTTTTGCCCATCTCAGGACTAAGCAGATCTTTGTTCCCTGGGTAAACTGGCAGAGGCTGGCTTAGAACCAGCAGGAACTTTCCAGAAGCAGTCTGGACAATCAGGCCAGTTAGAATATCTGGAGTTAATTAGGAGCCTTCCAGAGAAAAAAGGGAGTCAGGCTAATTAGACCACTTGAGGCCAATCAAGAACCAGTTGAGGCTTCTGTTAGTTAGGTGTCACGTGAGGAAGAAGGAAGGAAGAAGCCAAAGTGCTGAGAGTGAGAGGAGTTTGGGTGAGAGCTGGGAGCTGCAAGATAGAAAGAGTGTATTGGAGGAACAGATACCAGAGGAAAGGTACTGGGAGGGATCATTCGGAAAAGTGGTTCAGGCAAGTAGTTGCCAGATGGGGAGCAGAACAAGCCCCATCTGTTGCTGCTCCCTTAGGGTCCCTGGGGCAGAACCCAGAGTAGTGGGTGGGACCAGGTAACCCCAACCATCCCCACATCGCTACAGGGTCTGTCCCTGGATAAGGAAACCAGGACTACAGAGAGGTTTCACCCCCATATTATGGACTAGCCTGTGATGAATATGGTTCAGTAGGATGTGAACCTTGCCTCTAGTAAAAAGAAAGAAGCCATGTGGTGGGACACAGCCAGCCTCTGAGGCTGAACACTATCTGCCAGAAGTGCAGGACGCACGGGCACAGCCAGAGCCTTGCCGTAATACTTAAAAACATCCTGCTGATATTTTGCTCTTGCCCAAACACTATAGAGTATAATTATGAAATATGAGTAATATTTTCACAATTCTTATTGTGAGATGACTGCAACAACAGCACATTCACAGAAGGCAACTCATTCTATAACTACTCCAATGTAATGCAATTCAGCTGCAGTGAAAGCACTGCTTCATGTTATTTTTGCTTTACCTGGTTATGAAGCTAATTCATGTAAATTAAGTTAGCTCAAGAGGTTGAAAATGTTCTGTATTAGCAAAGAAAGGAGAGTCCCTGTTTTTATTTTTTCTGTACTTATTGGTTGCCTGTGGCTGAGGTAGCTTTCCAACACTGAATATTCTACCTTTCTTCCTATTGCCTTTTTTAATGGAAGAAAGTAGAGAAAGGTGTTTGATTTAAAGAATACTACAAGTTGTTAAATATTTCAAGAATCAGATTTTTTCAAGTACGTTTCTCCTCTTCTGCTCGCAAAAGAAGAGATTTGCCAAGTTACTAATAACATTTTTCTTTTACTCTTTCTATCTTCTGAAAAGTATTATCCATGACTACAAAATGCTTCAGCCTGAACAGAATGGCAGAACCTGTGGTGGACTGACACTGGGTCCCCTGTATTTGCCGTATCCTAACCATAATGCCACATATTGGGCCAAATTCATAATTGTGTTTGGTACTTCAAGGCACAAAACAACAGGAGAACCACTAATGCAACACTTTCACTCCACAGTCACCTGCCCCAAACTCACTACTCCCCATTCTATGGGCATAGAAAGTGGTTCCCAACCAGGGATACATGGTTGGGGGTAGGCAGACGTATTGCTAGGTATTTCCCTAGTTTTACAACAGGCTACATAAAACACACTAGCGAAATTGGTACAAAAATCATACAGACATTGACTTATTTATACTGCTCTATATTCTGGAAGCTGAAATGTAAGTACCATATTTATATTTCAATTTATTTTATAATTACATAATAAACATGAGAAACATTTCTCAGTAATAATGTGCTGTAATACTTCTGATTTTTTTATGCCTAATTTTGTAAGCAAGTAGTTTTTAAGTTAGGTGAAACTTAGGGTATGCAAGACAAATCAGACACCTAAAAGGGTACAGTAGGCAGAAAGGTTGAGGTCCACAGACACAGAAAACTCCCATGAGCTGCGTCATGCAAGGACAGCAAACACCTTCCCCTGCTACAGGGCCTACTGTGACACAAACGAAGCATTTTGCTCCTTTTTACAGCTGAACATGGCAATTATTTAATCTGTTTTTATGATATTGCTACAGTAGCAAAGCTGATGAGCTGTATATTATATTCAGTAATTATGAGATGCTACTAAAGACTGCAGTCCTGAGATAATGTCACGTGCAGTCTGAAAGAGTCTTTTGTGACTATAATAGCAGCAATCGGAAGTTCTGGCTTACAGATTTGATGAGTAGAATTTCTGAGGGTTAGATGCCTTTGGCTACAATCCATTTTAGGTATAATTCAGCCATGACACTATGCTTCAAATTGAAACTACTACAGTTTCTCTTAGCTTTTTTATTGCAGCTACTTTGATTAAACCTACTGTCACATTTAATTAGACCTCCTACCCCAGTTCTCCATATTTACTCTCCATTTATGCCCTTACTAATGATGACACTATCAGCCCTCCAAAAAATTACAAAGAACAAAAAGCGTGCATACCCTAAAACAGTATACACAAAGCTCTGAATTCCCTGCATTTCCAGGCAGACTTTCTACATGAAGTGAACACTTGCAAGTAAAAGAAATCCAAATTTTAAGGCACTGTGTGTGGATCATGTACCCCACTGGCTCATTAAGAGAGCTGTTAATGGTAAGGAAAGAAATATTTGGAAAATAGTACGCAGTTTGGTTGGAGCCAGGTTGGTCTGATTTGTGCCTTTTCAGTTCTGACTTTGGGCCCCCTGAGCTTCAAAGACATTTAAAGTGTTATCGTCTTAAAAGACCTGATCCCTCCGGGTACGGCTAGACTACACCTCTTTGTCGACATAGAGATGTAGATTAGGCACGTCGAAATTGCTAATGAGGCAGGGATTCAAATATCCCGTGTTTCATTAGCATAAACATGGCCGCCGCTTTTTTTCAAAACGGCAGTCTAGATGCAGATCTTTTGAAAAATAAACCCTTTTCCAAAAGATCCTGTATTCCTCAAAAAATGAGGTTTACAGGATCATTCGAAAAAGGATTTATTTTTCGAAAGATCCGCGTCTAGACTGCCTGTTTTTTTTTTTTTTTTTTTTTTTTTTTTTCGAAAAAGCTCCGTTTCGAAAAACATTGCTTCATTAGCAATGTTTATGCTAATGAAGCGTGGGATATTTAAATCCCTGCCTCATTAGCAATTTCGACGTGCCTAATCTACATCTCTCTGTTGACAGAGAGGTGTAGTCTAGACTCAGCCTCCATGCGCTAACTGCAAATATCCTCCTTCGTAAAGAAAGGCACATACAAAATCTGCTAGTATTAGAAACTACTCAGTCATGTTTCCCACCTTTAGGAACACCAGAGGAGTAAGCAAACCCAGAATATTAGCCTGGACTAAGTAAGACTCCCCCTGGAAAAACCTCTTGGAAAATATGTTTTCTAAAACAATGCTATTGCTTTTTCTTCCTTGCAACCTAAATGCACCTACTGAACCTTATCAATAATCGTTTTTATTTACTAGAGTAGGAAAAACAGTGTGTCAGCTCCTTTATGAGTCCTGCTGCAAGACATAGCTAACAAATACTATTCCCTCAACAATGCTGATATAAAAAGCTTCAGGGGGTAGCCGAGTTAGTCTGTAGCAGGAAAAACTTTAAAAATAACAAATAGTCTGGTAGCACTTTAAAGACTGACAAAATATGGAGATGGTATCATGAGCTTTCGCGGGCACAGCCCACTTCTTCAGATGCCCGGAGCATTGGATGTCCAGAATAATATTTTATTTTGGTTCTGGACATCCAATGCTCCGGTTATCTGAAGAAGTGGGCTGTGCCCACGAAAGCTCATGATACCATCTCCATATTTTGTCAGTCTTTAAAGTGCTACCAGACTATTTGTTGTTTTTAAAGTTTTTAATGCTGATATAGTTCATGGTGCTCATGTGCACAAATAGTATTCAAGAGGCCTAAGAAACATCCGCTGCACAAGAGCCCTCTCAATGATCCATTAGGGTATATGATCCAATTTACTTACTACCTGAGAATAGGAAACAAATAGTAAGCAGGCCATTTTCTATTCACTTTGAATATTGTACAATGATAGCATAAAAGAGAGGAATAAAAAAAGAAAGTACTTGAAAACATGTTATACAAGTCCACCTGCTTTTGGAACTTATTGTTACACAAGGGCTGTGTCTATACTGGGCAGTTTTTCCGGAAAATCAGCCGCTTTTCCGGAAAAACTTGCCAGCTGTCTACACTGGCCGCTTGAATTTCCGCAAGAACACTGACGCTATCATGTAAGATTGTCAGTGTTCTTGCGGAAATACTATGCTGCTCCCGTTCGGGCAAAAGCCCCCTTGCGCAAATGCTTTTGCGCAAGAGGGCCAGTGTAGACAACGTGGTATTGTTTTGCGCAAAAAAGCCCCGATGGCTAAAATGGCGATCGGGGCTTTCTTGCGCAAAAGCGCGTCTAGATTGGCCAGGGACGCTTTTCCGCAAAAAGTGCTTTTGCGGAAAAGCGTCCGTGCCAATCTAGACGCTCTTTTCCTCAAATGCTTTTAACGGAAAACTTTTCTGTTGAAAGCATTTGCGGAAAATCATGCCAGTCTAGACGCAGCCAAGATGTTGTACAAATGACATACTTTGTAGATAGATATATTCTGAATTATATTTATGTAATGCATATTTGATTCACAGTAAATCTCTGTGTTCACAGGAGATTTTTCTTAGCATTATTTTGTAATTTAGAACAGCAATGGAAATCAAGTTCCAAAAATGGTCTCTCATGAAAAACAAGATCAGTTACCAATATTAAAACATTACACAGGATATTGGCCATATGTCTTCCAGTAAAACCAACAGGAACTGTAAAATTAAACTTGCAAAGTAACTTTAAAATACATTCAATTTTGGTCTTTAACCCTACTATAATTCTTTCGCTGTTTATTCTTGAGAATGGAAAGGGTTTTGATGCTTATACCATATCTTAACTTTTCATTGCTGCCAGTCAGAAAACAAAAAGTTAGAAAAGGAGAATGGAAAGTTGGGAAAAAGCTGCATCATTCACCTTCACTCCCCAACTCAAGCACTACTGTGTTTTAGCGCATATAACCCGCGGGTTATACAAAGTTTTACAAACCCCGCAACCCTCCCGCAGGGTATACATGTCAGCAGGGTATGCAAGTTTATTTTTACTTGCCGGGGCGCGAGTGTGGCTCCCCTCCTGCAGGCTGGTCAGCTCGCCTGCGCTCTCTGTTCCCCCCTCCTGGAGGACGGTGGGTTGCGCCTGGCTGCGGCTGCGCGGAGCCTGGACACAAGTGCAGCTCCCTTCCTGCAGGCCGACCAGCAATTACCAGGTACCTTAAAGCAGCGTATGTAACCCATGGGCTATACACGTGCACGGGTTATCTTAGACTTTTTTTTTTTTTACACATTTAGGAAAAACCATGGGTTATGCACGGGTGCGGGTTATATATGCCAATTTACGGTAGTTCCTTTCAAGCTGTTTAAATCTTTACTTTGAGTATTTTTGGAAGCTCTGGGTTATAGATTGTGGATCTGGTGGTTGAAAGATAATTTAGATACGGGGTAGTGATAACTGGCTAGAGTGGCTTTCATTCTGAAAAGTTTCCTGAAATAAATTTAATTTTAAAAAAGTGACGAAACAAATATTTTCATTAAAATATAGAAGTTATTATTAGCATTCTAAAGCAGATAAGACCCAAGAAAGTGGGGGAGAAAGGGAAACAATATTTTTTCAAGCATCACAAACTGATTTTGAGTAGATGCTGAAATATTCTCTACACCTCTCCTTGAGGATGTAATCATATTCCCCATATTTGTGAGGAAAAAATAAATCAATTGAAGACAGCCCTGCAAATTTCCTAAAAGGCCCTGCAATTCAATATTAATGATCCTGAAGACCTACATACGAAATATACTATCCTTGAACTGATGAGATGAAGGGACTAACAAATTAACATGTACAGATTTACTATACCTTTACTACAAGTTTCAGAACTGAAATGTCATCCAGAAGCAAACTTCTGTTTTTGCTTTTAAAGTTGCAAGATCTATTTGGTTTTCATTTCAATAAAAATAGTTAAATGATACTGGCATTTTTCATGGCTATGCTGAAACTAGAATAATGTCTTATCCATCATTTTCTAGACAGATGATGGTGGAGAATTCTTTACAGGTACGTAGATTGCATAATTAACAGTCCTCTGAGTATCAAAGCTATACTACTTCTACGTCCCTGTGACACCCAAGGGAAAAATATTCCCTGTGAAACCTTTAATGTATGCTTTATGAGAAGAAAATTAAAAAAATTAGAATTGAAAACAGTGAGCTTGACAGCTTTTTGTTTTAACCTCATCAAGAATTCACATCTGTTAAAAATAACGATCCTTCATAGAGTCATGTATGGTATATCCTAGTGCCATCCCCAATTATGAATTAACTACATGCTCTGTAAATCAACCTCTGAAAGGAAGTTATGCATCTTTTATGTAAATGTTAGACTTTAAATGTTGATTTCTGCTAGGCATTTTAAGCACAAGGAAGGAAGAATGGAAATTCCTGATGTTACTGTATATGAAATAATCCTTACATATAATCCTGACTAGTAAAAAATTCATGAAATGTTCAAGATTTAACTATGAAATCCCTTTACGCATTGTATGGCTGAATAAATCTTGAGCTCTAAGTCATTTTACAATACTACCAGATCTTTACTTTAAATTCTGTGTATTCTATAGTTTTCTTCAAATTTAGGAATATGTATGATAATGTTGACAGCATTGCCGTTACACCACAAATGATTTTTTTCATAAAATACAGGATTAAATATTTTAAAATTACTGATATTTTGTTTATTAGTATTTTGGTTATATTACAATCAACATAAAATTGAATATAATATAACTGAAGTCCTTGTAAAAAGGATGGAATGGAAAACCTCAAATTCTGAAAACTTTGTTCAAATCCAATAACTGAATTAATAAACAACTTATTTACACTGTATTAATCATAAGATACTAGGTGTTGTATCTACATTACTTATGGGAAAGAGGAGGCTGACCTTTTCAAGTATTTCCTGCTATCATAAACTGCATGCAGCACTGTTCTCCCTGTTTCCCCTGTGAGGAGGTGAGGTAGGTATAGAGAGTCTGTTAAAAAAAAATCAGAAACCATTTAAAAATGTACTGATTTTAAATTTTCCAAAACGTATGACCTTGAAACTAGTCTGAATGCCTTAAAAGTAGTGCTAGTGTATCTGGAAGTTTGTTCTCTAAAATGTTTTACTATTTGGCCTCAGGTCAGTTGTCATTTTCAGAAATTAAAGTCATGAACTTCTTCTCAATTAACATGCAGTAAATTTAATTTCTCCTGTTCATTGCATGTTGCTATATAAGGCTTTTTTAAAAAAACTAGTTAAAGATATTTGAATCTTAATGAAATAAAACAGGAAAATATAGGATGCAATATGGAGTTAGATCATTTATTATTTGCATATATCTTGTTTACATAAAATTTTTTAAAATCCTTCTTTTTCATAACAAGATCAAAATACCTGGGTAAATCAGGAAGTTACAAAAGAGACCTAAAGGGAGGGAGAAGGGTAAAAGCTCCAAGAGCCCTATAGAGCAGTGGTTCCCAACCTTTTTTATACTGCGGACCAGTAAACTCATTAAAACCTTTTGGTGGAGCAGCATTGAAACATTTGCATATTCATTATAGTAATTAATTTATTTGCATGTTCATTATGACTATTAATTTAAGTGGTCATGTGTTATTTTACATTACATCTATATGCTCACAATACATGTCATTGTAATAGATTTTTATTATTATTATTCCCCTCCCAAAGTATTCGCTTTCCACCTTAAAAAATCATGCATAACACAATGCTAGCTACCTGCTAATACTTTTTGTTAAAGAGTACTCTCCAAACATTTTGCCTCAATTGCACCAAAATTAAAGCAGCAATTGCTAACAGGTCTGACAGCACTGACACATTCTGCACATTCACATTTTCCAGCTTTGGAGTTAAGGTCAAGAAACATTGCAAATATTTTAGCCATGAGAAAATGATTGAACAACTCTGCAAAGGAGAAGGTGGGATGAAAGGAAAATCCCCCTCTGTTGGGAGCCAGCCCTGGCTTTGGCCTCAGGGTTGTTTTAAAAAAGGAAAGGAAAGGAAAACTTAAAACAAGCGGTGTCTTGCTGAGGTGGCTGCCAGGAACGTGCTGCCTGAGCTCTGGCACCAGGATGCCCGAAAAGTGCACCAACCAGCAAGCATCTGGGGCCTGCTGGGGGAGAGTTAGTTCAGTTTAAGGCCCTGGATTTTTTTTTAAACGGCAATGAAGCTGCTGCCTGGAAGGAGGCTGCCACCATCCAAGGAGAGAGGCAAAGGAGTTCAGCAGGGCAGGAAAAGGAGGGCTATGGCTAAGAGGAAGAAGGGAGGGAAAGAAAAGTGAATGTCTCCAGCTAAGGTGCCCTGGATGAAAGGAGGGGAGGGGGCATGGAGAGAAGCCAGCCTGCAGGCAGAGCAGAGGGATAGAGCCACCCTCTATGAGGTGCTGGCCCCAACGGCCGGAGCAGATGCTCTCTACGTTGCCCTGCCAGCCGGGCCGCATAGTGGCCGCTAGAGCTAGAACCAGGGCCATGGTGAGGGTGCCCCAGTAGGGATAGCCTCACCATAGCCCTGGATCCAGCTATAGCACACCGGGGCAGCCACCCGCTGTGCCACTAATTGTGCTGCCGCACAGGGAAGTAGGCGGGCAGAGAATTTTTTGTGTGCACGTAGGCACGCACCTCTTACATGGAACTATGATCCCCAGAGGGCGAGGCTCAATTAGCAGCTAGAGGCATGACCTGGCAGTGGGCCACAGCCCGGCAAGCAGCAGTTCACAGCCTGCCACCAGTCTGCAGACCAGCGGTTGGGAACCGCTGCTATAGAGAGTCAGATATGGCCAGGCTCAAGGCCGGGTGGGAAAGAGGTAGGATGAGGAGATCATAGGGTGCCCCAGGGCCTAGCAATTCAAAAGGGCCCAGGGCTGTGGCTATACCACTGCTGTAGTAACAGCAGCACTGGCCAGAGTGCTGGGCCTTTTGAATCAATGCCAGAGTCCCTGAATGGCACATTCCAGGCAGCGCTGATTGCTGCCTGGGGGAGGAGCAGCACATTCTGGGCGGGGCTAAGAGCTGCCTGGAGGAGACTAGATCCAGCCCCACCTCTTCCGGGGATGCAGTGCCACCTCCTCACCCCTCCTCCAGGGGACCAGCAAGTCTGCTGGCTCCACTGGATATGGCAGTCTCTGTGCATCTTTTTAATTTTATTGTATTTCTTGCTGTAAATTTAACTTTTTCAAGATTTATTTTTCTGAACTCTTCTTGTTAAAAATGGTCCTTTTTTGTATTCTAAATTGACAAAGAATACCTATGTGCCATTTTTTAACAGACTATTCATCAATGACTCAGTATTTTATATATGACTGGAATTAATATAATAGTGATGGATTGTTCAGTATATAGCTCGTGTAAATAACAGCAATATCCAGAACTGAACAGATTTTTTTATATGGAAAAATCTCTAAGAAAGCAAAGAGGCGGGAAATTCTTCCAAAAGTCAAGTTTCCTGATAGAAAGCTGCCTTATAACACTTATTACATTAAACAGGGATATGATGGAGGAAAGTACAGACAGAAAACATGGTTAAAATAATGTTGTCTCTATGTATAAATGTTTCTCAAAGCGGTCCGCTGATCCACTCTGAGAAACCTGCTAACTGGCTGCTGCGATCTGTTTACTTACTGGCTCCGCAGCCACGGAGCTTCGTGGCTCCCACTGGTTCTGGTTTGCTGTGTGTAGCCAAGAGGAGCTGTGGAAAGTGGTGTGGGCCAGGCTGCCACTTCCCACAGCTCCCCTTGGCTGCAAACGGCAAACCCAAACCTCGTGGAATGAGATGTAACAATTAACTCGAACTAAGGACTTAGTTCGAGTTAACATTCGACTGCCGCATGTAGCTGCGGGCAGTTAGCTCAGACTAGGGGGATTTAAAAATGGCGCCCGGACGGGAAGATGCAAATAAAGCCCGGGATATTTAAATCCCGGGCTTCATTTGCAACTTCGAATGCCTACATTAGCCTCCCTAGTTCAAACTAGGGAGCTAGTGTAGACATACCCTGAGAAACCTGCTAACTGGCTATTGCGATCTGTTTACTTACTGGCTCACCCATCCTCACCCCAGAGCCCACACCCTCAGCCAGTGCCTCATCCCAGATTCCACACCGGAGCCTGCACCCTGAGCAGGAGCCTTCCCACACCCCAATGCCCTGCCCCAGTCCAGTGAAAGTGAGAGGACAGTGGATGGAGTTGGGGTGGGGCACGGCCTTGGAGAAGAAATGGGGCATGGGTGGGACCTCAGTGAATAGGTGGGGCAGGGGTGTTTGGTTTTCTGCAATTAGAAGGTTGGCAATCCTAGTCCAGCCATGAAGACAATTTATTCAAAATCGCTGCTTAGTGGTGCACTAGAGTTGTAGTCTCTCCCTACATAAAGCTCTCTCGAGCCCACATCTATTTAATTTAGAGCTGTGGTTCTCAACTGGTGGTCCATGGTGACTTTTTTGGTTGTCTACAGGAACATTGTCCAAAGTCACACGGCATGAGCAGGCGCCGCCATTAGACTGTTTTACGCCGTGTTCACAAGCACGCAGCGCGTCATCCATAGCGTCACCTAGGACACAACTGCGTTGTGTTGCCAGTAACTTCTGTCTGCGGCTCTGAGCGTCAGTGTAGCTGCCGCCATCATGCTGAGCAGTTGCTGTGTCATTCGTCCTGTGCTACATGTGCTGTTTTACAGGTGTGTTGTAGTTTGTTTATAATGGCAACGACAGGAAGAAATGTCAAGCGCAAGTATTCGGAGGACTACATCAAATTTGGCTTCACTTGTCAAGAAAAAGAAGGTGTGGATTTGCCACAATGTATTATTTGTTTCAAAGTCTTGGGGAATGATTCAATGAAGCCGGCTAAGCTGAAACTCCATCTCAAAAAGTGTCACCCCAACTTGTTGCAAAAGGATGAAGATTATTTTGAGTGGCGGTTATCAGGTCTGAAACGGCAGCGCCTCGACTCAACAAGTGCATTCTACAATAAGACAAGCAATGCAGTGTGCGCTTCCTACATTGTTGCATACAAAGTTGCACAGGCCAAGAAGCCTCATACCATTGTAGAGTAACTTGTGCTCCCCTGTGCAAAAGAGATGGTGCGGCTTGTTCTTGGCGAGGAAGCAGCAAGGAAGCTGAATGATATATCTGTCTCTAATGATACAGTATCGAGACAGATAAATGAGATATCACAGAACATCAGTGAACAAGTTGTGGATGAAATAAAGAAGTCTCCATTGTTTGCCATACAACTGGATGAATCGACCGACGTCGCATTGTGCTCTTAGCTATTGGTGTTCGCACGATACATGGTTGAGGAAGACCTTAAAGACGAGTTTCTTTTTTGAAAGACTCTTGATACCACCACAAAGGCTCAGGATGTGATGGAAATTGTTAACAATTTCTTTGAAGTACATGGTCTGGATTGGGTAAATCTTGTGGGTGTCACCACTGATGCTGGGCTCAAGATGGGGCTTCCAAACGCTGGTGAAACAGTGCACTCCAATGGTAACCAGAGTTCATTGCTTCATTTATAGGGAAGCTTTGGCGTCAAAAACATTGCCTGATCAACTGAACGCCGTTTTCAAAGGGTTGGTGAAAGTGGTGAATCACATCATTGGCTCTGAACACCAGGCTGTTCAAAAGATTTTGCCCGGACATGGGTTCCGACTTTGATGTGTTGCTGTTCTACACTTCTGTACGGTGGTTGTCAGCAGGGAACTTACTCAGAGTTTTTCAATTGAGAGAGGAGTTGGATTTATTTCTCCAGGCTCAAGGGAAAGAGGAATTCTGCAATGTGCTGATGCAGTCAAATTTAGAACTTGCGTATCTTGTCGATATTTTTGGAATCTTGAACAAACTGAATCTTCAGCTGCAAGGGAAAGGTGCAAATCTGTTCTCTCACGAAAACATCATCAAGGCTTTTCTTGACAAATTGGAACTCTGGATCGTAAGAGTCGAAGGCAATAATTTGGTTCAATTTCCATATGTGGATGCCATGCTCGGGGAAAAGGAAGCCATTCGGACGCAAATTCTCGATCATTTATGGAAGCTATGAGACGAATTCCAACGATACTTTCCGGAGGTGGACAGGACAAGGGATGGATTATCTTTCATCAGGAATCCATTTACAACAGATGTTAATAGTGTTCCAGAGGATCTACAGAAGGAATTCTTGGATCTGAAAAATGATTTTGCGGCTCAAGACGCATACCAGCAGTCTACCATAGAGAAATTTTGGGCCAGAGTGACCGACAGTTACCCAAATCTGTCAGCACACACAGTCAGATTTCTTTTGCCATTTGCATGTTAAGTCCAAACAGAGGAATCGGCTTGCAGTGGAAAGCGATATTCGTTGTGCATTATCAAGTACCACTCCAAACATTGAAAAGCTTGTCAGTGAGAAGAGAATCCAAAAATCTGTTAAGAAATAAATTTCAAACCAAAATGTTCATTGTCTGCTCTTTTTTATCATATCTCAAAAAGGAGGCGGTCCACAAAAATTTTTTGATTGGCCTGGTAGTCCGTGGACTGAAACAAGTTGAGAACCACTGATTTAGAGTCTTTAGAGGGTACAGGCCTTAAGAATTAAATTCGGCCACTGGGCACATGTGTGGTCCCTTCTCATTTCCTTTTCATAATTTTGGAACAAACACTCATCCCTGGAAACAATTTTAGTGCAAATTAAGAAAAGATTTCAATGTACCATGGTTCACCACAAGCAACTTTAACTTTTTTGTTTGCAATTAATAAATACAGCACATGAAGTGCTTCATAAAGTTAAATAGCAAAAATTTCAGTAAGTTGGCAAAAGATAAAGGTGTGTCTAATAATGACTACTTGACTATATCACCTTTGACTAGATATCTATATTTTTATAACTATATTTGACTCTATTTGTCAGACAAAAGAAACAAGAATTTAACAAAGCTATAATAAAAGTTTAATCTATACTATAAAGATTGCAGTGTAGAGGGACCTTCTTTTAGCAGAACAACTCCCTGGCATGGTTAAAACATGGTTCACTCTTGTAGCAAACACGGGCCAAACCATGTTTTAATGGCATTGCTGAATTGAGCTACAGAGTTCAGCTTTGCAGAGTTAAAAAGAACATGGTTATAATGAAGGTTTATTGTGTCTACAAAGTAAGAATGAACCATGCTTTAACTGTTTTGGGGGAGTATTGTAACCAGGTCCTACCCAATAGTTATTTTCTATAGATTGTCTATTTCAGAATAATTTAGTGAAACTGCCACATATTAAAAAAGGGGCAATATGCTGGATATGCACTGCACATAGGAAGTCCTTTTCATTATTTATTTCTCTCTCCCCCTCTAAAACTGAAGAAAGTTATTTCAACTCCATCTAAGATGCATCTCAGGAGTGTTAAAGTATTTACCATTTAGTGTTAGTCACAAGTTTGATCATTCTTTAACTAACTGAAGCTGATAAATTCATGCTGACAGGCAGGAAGAGGCTTTTGTGGTGAGCCTCTCTCTGGTCTTGAGTTTCTGGCACTCCTTCCCAGTCCTGTGCAGAGGATATTTAAACAAAACGTCCCACAAATTTTTTCCCTTAACCTATGATAAGCTAATTTCAAAATTACTATGCACAAGCAGAGAGAAAGTGTGAAAGTATGGGGAATTTATTTTCCCTTCTTGTACAAATACACTTCTTATAATCGTAACCACACATTTTAAAGCAGTAGCTTCAGAAAAAGACCGTGATGAGATGTCAGAATTTTCTTTCCCTGGAAATTTGAAACATCTTTTGATGTTTACTACAATCTTCTTCGTTACAAAAAAGAAAATTCTTCAGAAGTACTCTGGTGATCCACAGAAATAATTAATCTCTGGAAAGGACAATTTAGCAGTAACCTAAAAGGGTGTGAACTCTGTCAGAGGCAGATAAAACATTCTAATCTTCCCCTTCATTGTGTAGCTGAAATTTAATAGTTTTCAAGAACCAAAGATCATTTTAGTACATAAATGCAGCATCTTTTAGTGCATCAAAAATTGGATATTAGGCTTTTTGTTCTCATTGCTATTCTGTTGTTTTTGTCTGTGGTCCTGCAGAGAGGTGTAACATAGTCTCTAGGCATAGTTCGCTGATCTGCATCTCAGGCTTTGTCTACTACACGATGCAGTTTTTAGAGACACAGCTGTCTCACTACAGGTGTGTCACTAAAAGTCGTGCATGATAACTGCGGTTTGTCATCTGTTTTGCCAACAAAATACTTCCACCCCCAATGAACAGCACTAGCTTTATCGGCAGGAAAGCACTCCTACCAACAAAACATTGTTCACACTGACACTTGTCATTAGCAAAATTTTTGTCTTTCTAGGTGGAGTGTCATTTTAACACCTCTGAAAGACAAAAGTTTTCTTGTTCAGTTGCCATTGCAGACATAGCCTCAGTGCCTTAATTCATCTGACAGCCCTTTGTTTGGAAACCCCATGTATTTGTTTTGTATTAAAAAGAAAAACACACTGTCCTACAGTATGATTAGAGATCAGGTTTTGTAACAGCTTAGAGGAATTTTATTTAGTTACAATCCGAAAATTATATTTCCTCAGAATGATTACATTGGTTTAGCACAGAAACATCATTGCACTAGTATGCTTCAGAATTGTGCAAAGAGCACCGTCTGCCACAAGCTCTAATAGCTCTGAACATAAGACTCAGGTCTTTATGTTCCCAGATGAGTGCTCTGCTCATAAAGACACCTTCCAGATTGTGCCTTCTCCCTGTGCATTTGCCCTAATTCTGTCCTTACCAAAGTTCTTTAGTGAGATACAGTTTCTGCATATATTACTGCATCCTCAAGGGGCCTGACGAAGTTCTCTCACAGCTGATTGAAGCTGTGCTCTTAGATTATAACATTCATTTCAACAGAAAAAAATGAAATTGCAGAAATGATTGATTTGTTTACTTATTTTTGTAAATCAAATTTACAGTATACTAGCATCCTGTTTGTATAGGCAGAACTATATAAGCAGCAAATTCCCAAGTCTTCCATTTCCTTAAAAATAAACTGGACATCTATTATATCAATTACTATTTTATTGACCTCAACTACTATATTTCAACATATTAATGGATGAATCTGTCAATGACCAGGACAAATAAATCTGGCACTAGCATCATAAGATCCTTACAGGTGAGTAAGTGACAACGAAAAATCTGGAATGCTAACATTCCCAAACTTTCTATTAAAGGCCCACTTTGGTTATAGGACTATGCAGTATTCTTATTTGTACCTCTCATTCCTGCTACAAATAACATAGGGGCAGTTGCTTTGCTAATTATCCAATATTTTATCTGATTCTGCCATGATATCTGGAAACAGCAAAATCAGCTCTAGTTAAAAGAACATGGTTATCATCTGTGTCATCATCATTAATTTGTCATGGCAATATGCATGTGTTAGACACTTTCTAGATTAGATCTGGATGAAACTTTTCAACAAAAAATATTTCACAGTTGCTGGGTATCTGGAGCTCCTATTAATAGGATTACTTGACACCTCTGAAAATTGATTTCTAAGTATGGATGTGGGATTTAAATTTAGACACCCTAGTTTGAAAATTGAAAATTTTTAGTCACTACTCATATCACATTACTGTATCTAGGAGAAACAATTCAAAAGCATAAGAGAGAAGAAGACGACAACGACGACGACGACAACGCCCAGCTCTTCATTTAAAAATATAATATATGTCAATGAAATTGATTTGTTTAATTATTTATAGTAAATACAAAGAATCTTTCCCACGATTTACCTGCCAAAATGAATTTTTCAAAGTAGCATTTGAAAAGGAAAAACAGAAAAGCAGAAGTAACAGCAGCTAGAGGAGAACCAATGTGATTTACAGAAGCAGTCAGACTTTCAGCCTCTTGGTTACAGTGAAAGTGACAGCGTAAGTAGAATTCTTAGGGCTCCAATATGACTCTGTAAGCAAAAGACAGTGAACATAAAAATAGCCATACTGAGTCAGACCAAAGGTCCATCTAGCCCAGTACCCTGTCTTCCAACAGTGGTCAATGCTCTTCCAAAGGAGTCCTTAGTCTCCTCTTTTTAATCTCTCTTCATATGGAATCTGTTCCAAACCCCTATTTACTGTGTGACCAAGAACCAGCTGAGTAAAAGCCATTTATAAAGCCAAAGAAAGTTCCAAGGACATGGAAACTTTCATGACTTTACCAAAGAAAACCATCTGAAAATATCACAGATCAGGAGGGAAATCCTGTTCAATATACATTAGTGGCCTTATTTTCAGAAGTGTTGAACATCCACAAATCCCACTGAGGACAAAGGCAGCTGCATGTGATCAGTATCTTTGATTACTTAGCTTATTCCAGGATTTAGAGACATTATAGATTTCACTGATAATTCCTTATACTTCAAATGTGGTATATCCCTACAACCAGATACATTTAAGTGTATCCAAGCGTATATGTAAATTCTGTACTGCAAAGCAGTAATATGATCAAGGAATTCTCAGGATGGCGAACTGTAAGAGGGGCACTTAAAGAATTTATTTATAGAATTCGAAGACAGAATCTTTTCCCTTTGCTGTATCTTGGCTGCTGATGGTTGGGATGATTCTATATATATTCTTATTATTATTGATGTACAGGAGACCCTCGCAATTTGCGGAAATGCTATTCAATATTTCATGTATTTGCAGGTCTCTCTCGCCCCCCCCCCCCCAACCCTATCCCCCAGCCTGAGGGGCCTGTTGTCAGATGGCAGCAATAGTCAGCCTCGGGGGGGAGGGGGAAGTGCACTGTGAGGGCTGGGAGCCACGGGGAACTCACTGCGGAGACCAGGAACCCACCATTCATGGTGGATGTGTTCCTGGCACCACCACGAATGGTGAAATCTGCAGATCCTGGAGGAAGTGGGTAGTGGCCCATGCAGTGAGTTCCCCACGGTTCCATAATGTATCAATTTTCTGCCAAGGATTTTATTATACAGTTATGACTTTTTGTTTGACAATTTATGGAGCTTTCCAGAAACTACTTAATTTAATATACATCAGTTATATATCATATATATCAGACTATATTTATAAGAACTTAAGAATGGTCATACTGGGTCAGACCTATGGTCCATCTAGCTCAGTAACCTGTCTCCCAACAATGGCCAATGCCAAGTTGTTCCGAGGGAGCGAACAGAACTGGTAATCATCAAGTCATCCATCCCCTGTTGCTCATTCACAGCTTCTGGCAAAGAGAGGCTAACAATTACCTTCCAGTTATGCTGTTATATATTTTACATTTTATAGCATAAAGCATTTATATCTGAAAAGTTGTTACTCTAAATTTAAAAGTTCAAGGAAGCTATTTATATAAGTGTAGACAGAATGTTCCTGTTGCTTTCTCCCCTGCCTCCCCAGTTAACCTGGTGCAAACAGTTGAGGAAAAAAGTAAATAAATCTTTCCTTCCCAGAAAATTAATATATATGGAGTGAGGGCTGTCCATATTAAACAACCAACCATCTCAATCAATTGTTCAGTATTGACAATGCTGAATCTTGGAAAAGGGGGGGGGAGAAATCAGTGAAAATTTTAATACATTTTTTTTCCTCATTTGAAATCAACTAACATAACTTACTGCTGTAACCTTCTTCAGGAGATGAGTGGTTGTTCCAAAATTATGAAAAGGATATTTCTGAGTTTAACTTCACTATTACATCTTTCATTTTACACATTAATTTTCAAAATAATATGACATTCAATCAACAACCTCAATATGTGCACCAAGAGTCTTTTTTTAGCATTTCTTTCCCCTGATTCTTAGGCACAGTTTTCATGGTTACTATATTCTTCTTTGTCATTTATTTTCCCAGAACAGCTGATCTCTGATACAGCATCTGGTTTTTAGAAAGGTCCTCCTGCTTTGTTACCAATTTGCAGGTGGGTGGTTCATGGCACAGAAATAGGCACTTTTGACACGGAGAAAAATGCAGTAGCTCAACAATAATCGTTTATATTTTTTCCATCACAGCAATGATGAGGATAACAATATAGTTTTCAGGATCTTCTACACAGAGAACTCAAGCGAATGATACTACATATAATTTGAAACAGCTGTGGAAGGCTTAAAATGTTGGGCTTTCTGTCAAAATATACTTTCCTCTTTTGTACCTTTTTACTAGAAATCTACTTTACTATTTCACTGATTAGAGGCTTTAATAAAAACTCTAGCATCTTTTCTTCTGTACCTGATCTTCAAATTCAAATATCCCTTCAAAGGAAGATGTTCCATTTTCAGTTAAAATGAGCAAAAAGAGGGTGTACATTTCCAAAGGCACAAAAGGCAATGAGGTCTCCTGCTCCCATTGAAAGTCTTTGGAAATTGAAGCCTGACTCCTAATTTGTGCCTTAGAAAATCTTCCCTGGAAACTTTTAAATTTCTGGATAGCAATAGTTATGGGTATCTATCATACACCAACACCTGTTATATCCACCTATTGTTTCTTTTTCTATAGCACACTAATATGTAAACAATAAGTTGGGGACACATTTTATGCTGTCCTTGTCTGTTCCTGCAGTCCTCCTTTCTCTTTGTCTGTTCATTCTTCTATCTTATGACAAAGTTCTTACTAGTTCCTTGTTACAGGGCTAAGGAAACCAGACAAAAAACAATTGTCAGTACAGTATATTTAGATATAGTGATGTGATCTTCACTTACATATCAATATCCATATGTCTGCACTCTGTGGCAGCCCCACAATCACTTCAAAGTTTGCATGTGGGACCTTGGGTGTCTCTGGACCAGTTGACTCCCCTTTTACCTCTTTTTAACTCAGCCATTTCATCTGGTGGGACAGCCGGTTAGCACTTCTGCCTCCAACATTAAGAACCACACTCAAATTATAGTTGCATGTTAAACAACAGAGACACCACTCTAAAAAGTGGGCTACATGTTGTGGGGGTAAGGGAACAGAAGAAGGGAGAGACAGACACCCCCCCCCCACACACACACACAAACACACACCACAAGGGTTCAAGGCTCACCCACAAGCCTGGGAGATCCACAGGAGCCCCACATCTTCCCATTGCTCTATCCCTATTAAGCTATTATATCAGTTTATTCAAGTTCACATAAGGACCCTGGCTAAGTATTGCTTTGATATGAATGGGGATTTGCATAGCTGGCAAGAAAGGCAATTGGATAATCAAGTCTGGGGAAGCCAAGCACAGTAAATCCCTTCTGAAATGCAGGTAATGTTGAATCAAAGACATGTAGGCCTGGAAGGAACCAGTTCACACCTTAAGCTGAGGAGACTCAAGTACAACTAAATCAGTCCAGCCCGATTAAAAGCCTTCAATGAAGGGGATCCCACCACCTCCCTTGGAAGCCTTGTTGACTCATATTCAATTTTTGATCCACTATAACAACAAGATTCTTATCATGACTGCCACCACTAGGGATGTGAATGGTTAACTGGTTAAAGATACAGCTTACTGGTTCCAGGTTAACATGTTGGGGCTGGAGCAGCTTTCCATCCTCTGCGGACAGGGGGCTTCTCTATCCCTGTGGGGCCTACTGCAAGTGGGGAGTGCTTCAGCCCTGCTGAGCAGCCCCTATCAGCGTCAGGGGGGTCTGCTCCAGCCCGGCTGCAACAAGCAAAGGGTCCACTCCAGCTCAACCAGGCTGGAGCAGCTGCCTCTGGCCACCAACCCTGGTTACACATTACATTTAATTAAATGGAATTTTACATCCTTACCCACCACCTAACGAGATATTCCCCATTTCGTAGTTGTACATTTTATTTTTTCTTCTTGAGTGAAGTATTTTACAGTCATCATTAATCAATTTCATCTTGTTGAATTCAGGCCAATTCTCCAATTTGTCTCAGTCAATTTAACTATTACTTCTGTCCTCCCAAGTGCTTGCAACCCCTCCCTGATGAGTCATTCACAAATTTTATAAATATGCTCTCCTCTCCATTATCCATGCCTTTAATGAAAATATAAAATGGTCTGAGAGGCAGGACCCAACTATAGACACCCTCCCAATTTGAGAGTGAACCATTACCATTTATAACTACTTTTAAGAACATCTTTCAAACAATTACACAACCTCATAATAGTAATTTCATGTAGACCTCATTTTGCTGGGTTATAAGAATGTCCTGAAGGAATGTGTCAAATAGGATTTCCATGGTCACCAAGTGTCACAAAGAAATCCTTTTTTTGGTGTAGATACAAGTGCGAAAAATCCTAAGATTGTCACAACAAAAAGAATATTTGTGACTCCCTGAGAGAAGTGAAGCCATGCGCCAGTTACTCTAAGCTCACATCTGCAAAAAATGGAACTGTATACTGTTGAAAATTGTTTTTGTTCCTGAGATAGTGAGATTCACAAAGACGCCCAGGGCTTCTTGCCAGCAAAAGTATTTTCTTTTTTTCCTTGAAGTAAATTCACGGTGACAGCCACAGCAAGCCAACACGTAAGTGTTAACATTTAGCTTCCCCCATGTTTACCCTGCTAGTCCCGCAAATTAAATGAACTGAAAAAAATATAAAGTTCCACATATACCCACTTTATGTACCTTCACTTCTGTAAAGAACGGCCTTTTCCCCCATTATTAACACTCTCCAATCCTCCTGTGCCTCTGGCACCAGTTAGTGTGCTCTGAGATTTCAAAAGGGAAATACCACCACTATTTCACAACTACACAGAAAATCTTCCACTCTGTCTCTGTGTGTGTGTGTGTGTGTGTGGGTGGGTGTGTGTGTGTGTGTGTGTGTGTGTGGGTGGGTGGGTGGGTGGAACACAATGGCTCTTTTTTACACTGCAATCTATGCCGGTGGACTGCTTCCAGTCTTACCTCAGTCCCTGGAAAAATCATGGAAGGGATCCTCATTTTGATGCACTTGGAAGAGGGGAAAGTGATCAGGAGTAGTCAGCATAGATTCACCAAGGACAAGTCACGCCTGACCAATCTGATTAGCTTCTACGATGAGGTAACTGGCTCTGTGGATATGGGAAAGTCAGTAGATGTGATATACCTTGACTTTAGCAAAGCTTTTGATACGGTCTTCCACAAAATTCTTGCCAGCAAGTTAAGGAAGTATGGATTGGATAAATGGACTGTAAGATGGATAGAAAGCTGGCTAGACTGTCAGACCCAATGAGTAGTGATTAACGGCTCGATGTCAGATTGGCAGTCAGTTTCTAGCAGAGTGCCACAAGGATCAATTCTAGGGCCGGTTTTCTTCAACATCTTTATTAATGACCTGGATGAGGGGATGGATTGCACCCTCAGCAAGTCTGCAGATGACACTAAGCTAGGGGGAGAGGTAGATACGATGGAGGGCAGGGATAGGGTCCAGAGTGACCTGGACAGATTTGACGATTGGGCCAAAAGAAATCTGATGAGGTTCAACAAGGACAAGTGTAGAGTCCTGAACTTGGGACAGAAGAATCCCAAGCATTGTTACAGGTCTCGGCTTGACAAAACCCTGGCTGGGTTGATTTAGTTGGGATTGATCCTGCTTTGGGCAAGGGGCTAGACTTGATGACCTCCTGAGGTTTCTTCCAGCCCTATGATTCTATAACTGCTAAGCATATGCAAAGCCTTGTTGATTTCAGTGGCTCTCTATGAGAGTGCATCTGTCCAACTGTTTGCATCAACACACAGAATTGGGACCCAAATGTAGCAAGGTGGTGTAATATATAATCTAAAGCTATTTTATATTGAGATCCCTGTGCATCTGTTGTGTCAGCAATTTCATGATCCAATGAGATCTTACTCTCTATACCACCTGTAATTTGTTCCTTGAAAGATGTCTCCCAAGAATATCAGATTCTCTCCCCAATGGACATAAAAAGATTATATATAATTCTTTATATATGAGATAAATAAAGTCTCTAATTAAACCAGACATACTGAAAATTACTTCCACTGAAATTTTTAGTTCAACAAATTAGTGAATAAAATATTAAAGCTCTGAATAAGCAACGAAATTATCACAGGGAAGATCATAGGTACACTGAATGTCTTTGTATGAATGCAAATGCATAGTAAAATAATTGTTAATACATGTAATCCCTCCACAGTTCAAATACAGGGCTAACAAGGTTTGAGAAAATGTACACTTAATATAAGTAGTCCATCAAATTACATAGATTTCTTCAAGTATATATAAGGGCACCCTTTAAAATAAGAGATTATTTGTTTGAGGATGCATGTATCCAGTATGACAGACAAATAATCAGGCCAAGAGAAGCCAACCCCTCTTCTAATGCTTAATGAAATGTAACTGCCCATTCCCATTCCAAAGTCAACCTGTGGAACTCCTTGCCAGAGGATGTTGTGAAGACCAGGATTTTAACAGGGTCAAAAAAGAACTAGATAAATTCATGGAAGTTAGGTCCATCAACACTTAGCCAGAATGGGTAGGAATGGTGTTCCTAGCTTGTGTATGTCAGGGGCTGGAAATGGATGACAGGAGAGGGATCACTTGATTACCTATTTCAGTTCACTCCCTCTGGGGCATCTGGCTTTAGCCACTAACAGAAGACAGGCTACTGGGCTAGACGGACCTTTGGTCTGATTCAGCATAGCCTTCTTATGTGCTTATTCTCACTCAGCTAGTCTAATATTTTATATCAAGTTAGTTTCATGAGTGTCCAACACAGAGAAATGAAAGGTCTCCTTCCATTTGAGACCTCTTAAAATTTGATAGGCATATGAGTGGGCATCCACCATTCCAGATGAAGAAAGAAAACAAGCTCTGAGAGTCAGATACATCCCTCTTGGATAGAATGAGGGGGGGGGGAGCACTCATAGTAAATATAGTATTTAAGGGAATATTGTCATTTTTAATTATGTTAAATATCTACTTGAGAGAGGGAGGAGACCCATTACAATAACCAGCTTTGATTTTGACAAAAGGTGGATCAAATTTACAAGAGTGAGAGAAAAGGTGCAAATAACTGCTTGGATAAAAAGATCCAGCTAATACTGCTGATTTATCAAAACTCAGGTTAAAATCTGAATGGTGTTTTACTGAGGAGATTACATTTGGGTTGAATAGTCTGTAAGCACACATAACACACACAGATCACCAGTAACTCAATCCATCTGAAAGCCCAGAATGAAATCTGAAGAGAACCTACGGTTATATAAAACAGGACAAAGAATAAGAGTGAAAAAAAGTCATATTGCTTTGTCACCCTCTCTACAGTAAAATAACTAGGGTACAAATTATTTGATTACCACACGAGTTGGGGGGGTGGGGGGGAGACTGACAGAATCTAAACCCATTTGGGGAATGTTTCTTCCCACACCAACTCTGTGAAAAACCCATTCAACTCCATCTAACCTTTTCCACATCCAGTGGTGCCACCAAACCTTGGGGGCAGTAGGTCTCCCAGAACTGGAGGGCCAGAATGCACATCCAGCTGCTGACCTCATGCATGAGTAGAAGCCAAGGATAAACCCATTCTGAACTAGTTTAACGAAACAAAGAGGTCAGGACCTAAGCAAGAGGCAAGAATTTTAGACAGGTACCTTACTGTCTGATGTTCAGTTGGAAATGGTGTGGTAATAGTTACTGCATTCGGGATTCATTCCATGTACTTCTATTAAAGTAGTATAAGCTTGTCTACATGAGAAAGTTGCATCAATTAAGATGGGATTTTAAAATGATTTACGTAATCTGGTGCAAACCTCTGTGTGAAGAGATTTCCATCTATCTTACATTCAAAAGGAATCTGTTTAAGCAACACTGAAATAAGCACTCAATATGAAATAAGAGTGTTTACACAGAAATTTGTTTATGTTTAATTAAATTAGTATAGAAAATGACAAGCCCTCAGATGAATGGGAAAGAGATCCCTCAATAAAGGGTTGATCATATATTTTTATTAAAAAAGGATACAAAGGTGGCACTAGCAGCCTACAGAGTACTTCTTCAAACCCAAAGGAGCCTTTGTTCTGCTGACCTTGAGCAGTCAACTGCAGAGAACTTCCTCCAACAGAAAAGGTTTATTAAGTTATTTTTCCTATTAACAGTTCAAAAATCCAATAATTGGGGGAAAACTTTGAATTATTTGTGCAGAAAAGAAGGGTGGGTTTTTTTGTTTGTTTAACATAAGAATATAAAACGGCAGATTTATATAGGAAAAATCTCTCTTTTCATGTTAACTGTGGAAATTAATGTGAGTGCAGTACAGACCTCAGCCAATCTTGCTAAAAATCTCCCTGGTTTATTGCCTTGTAGGGAAAAAAAAGAATCTATGCCAAGCTCAGAGTAATGAATTTGGAGATTCTGACAATAGGTGTATTAAATGCCAACCTGCCAGTAAAATATATTACCTCATGTACCTTGTCTCTCTCATATCCTGGGACTAACATGGCTAAAACAATACTGAAAAAAAAAAACCTGCCAGCATGTGAGTCAGATTTATCCTCCAAACTAAAATGATATGTTAATTCAGTTTCAAGTTCTTTTATCTTATTTTCAAGTTCCAGAAAATTCACCTTACTTCTTTTATATTTTGCAAAGGTATATGAAAGGAAAGACCCTATAAGAAATGCTTTTGCAGTCCTCCAGAATAAAGAAGGGCTACTTTCACTAACGGGTTTTTTCTCCACAAATAGTTTGAATGGAGTTGAATGGATTTTCCTAAGTAAGCTATGCTTGCTCTTCTCTTGAGATGGAACTTTACCAAAAGTACCTTGAAACTGTGGCATGATCTATATGAAGCACTCTGCATCAACCACTTATTTAGCTAAAGCATTGAAACAAAAGGTTTATATGTGAAAGAAATATGGGGTAAAGGAAAACAGGAGCCTATAATATTTTAAATGTAGGAGTCTCTTGAGGTCTACCATGGCAGAGTCTTTGACCATGCTCAATACAAGGCTTTTGTATGTGTTCTCATGGCTGGCAAACTATCTAGGGAAGGGAACATTAGAAAATTAAAGTTACTCTGCAAATACAATGTGCAAACCCATGTGAAAGAACACATCTTGTACAAAATATACTGCCTGAAGTACTGTATTTGAATATATAATTTTCCATGCAAAGTACCTCTAATATGATGTTTCTTTTGGTATCTGAAAAAAGCTTCTAATTATAAAGAGCACATTTTAAATTATTAGAATACAAATTTCTGGGCATACAGGGATAGCAAATCTTTGCAAGACTATGTATCTGATATGGGGAGAAGTATCTTTGCATAATCTTCTAAGAAGTAATAGGAGTCACAAAAGAACAAAAATAACTACCATATTCCATTTCCATAGGAGTAGCACTACAGTTCAGTAGATATCATTTCCTAGTGGTCTAAAAGACAAGTTTCTTGTCATTGAACTTAAGGCAGGAGTCATTAATCCACGAGAAACATATCACCTTCCTCCATTTTAAAAACATGTCACCTTCATCCAAACATGTCACCTTCATCCATTTTAAAAACAACAACAGGTTATTAAAACCAATATTATCAGAACTTAAAACAGTGTCTGGTCATACTCATATATGGACTTATCTTTAGTCCCCCATCTCTGATTTGTTTACATTGAAATTTCCTTTTAAGAAACTGAAAAAAGAGCAGCCTTCAGAGAACAGGCTACAAAAACCATACACAAAGAGTTAAAATAGGCTACACTTTGGATTAGATTCTGTTTTAGCTTAAAGCATAGCACATTCTTAAATTCAAGCATATTAAAGTCTCACTGAAGCCAAAGTGAATACTTCCATGCTTAAAGGTAAGCACATGCTAAAGGGCTTTGCTGGATCAGGAAAACAATCCGGTGCAAGAGCCACCATCTGTCATAAGTATAGTTCTGGAGCAGATAAGATAAATTATTTTTCTGTTCAGGTAAGGCATCATGAGGAGAAATGCAACTATAAGAGATTAATACCAAGCAGAAAATAGTAATCATAGCCTGTCATTGATGAGCAGAGTGACCTCTATCTGTTAAATTCCATAGTTAAGAGGCACATACATATAACTCTAAAATATTTCCATTATAACTTCAGTAAGAACTGAAGTTAAATACAAGGATGACGGTCATGTACAGGGCAATCATCTATTTGGGACAAAACAATACATAAGATTAAGAAAAAAATAAGGTTTCCCCTTATTCATAGGCTAAAAACCATGAAGATTCACATGGCACAAATGCTGAGTTTAAACCAAAAAAGAGAATTAACTTGTCAACTTTTTCTCTTTGTAATGATTCAGATACCAGGTAACAATTTTATGAGTGCCAGACAGTGTTCCCTCTAAGCTGGGTGGCAGCACAGCTTTACTGGTGATTAATCAGCCCCGCCCAGTCATTCAGCTCCCTGCAGGAGCCCTTGAGCCTCTGACTGGAAGGGGCTAATTCATCATCCAAGAAGCTGTGCTGCCGCCTCCCATCTTACGGGGAACTCTGGTTCCAGGCCCACTCCTGTCATTTGTCACAGCTAATATAATAAACTAAAGCAACCATAATGAGTTAGAACCTAACCAAATGAAATCAATGGACTTCAATGAGGCTAGAATTTCACCTAATATGCGGGTATCTTTTACAACCGTCAGGATCATGCAAGTGTTGCTTTACATGTACATTTTCTTTTCTCTGAGAATATAGCTATTCTACTAGATACAGTGGCATGTGAGAAGTAGAATCCATTGTTAAACACAAACAGCTGTACACTGGTACACAACACAAACTACTTCACTTGCATACTACAAGCTGCAAATATTCATAATACCAAAATGAGCCCCGAGCATGTAATTTCCAAATGTGGATTCTAACATTTATGATGAATGATTAGACAGACCTACTTTTGCTTTCTCTAGAAGAATCTTTGAGTAACTATAGCAGTCTAAAGAATAAAGGGCCATAACAATAAACACAATGATAATATATTGCAAAATATAAAATACCAAACTTTCCTAATTAATATTTTATTTTGTAATGTAGGCAAAAATCAGGATTATTGCTACACAAGGCAACTATAAGAACATAGGAACAGACATATTGGGTCAGACCAAAGGTCCATCTAGAACATAAGAATGGCCATACTGGGTCAGACCAAAGGTCCATCTAGCCCAACATCTTGTCTTCCAACAGTGGCCAAAGCCAGATGCCGCAGAGAGAGTGAACACAACAGAGAATCTTCAAGCAATCCCTCTCCTGTCACCTATTCCCAGCCTCCAACAGAGGCTAGTGACACCATTCCTACCCATCCTTGCTAACAGCCATTGATGGACTTAACCTCCTGAATGTATCTAGTTCTTTCTTGAACCCTGTTTAAGTCCTGGTTTTCACAGCCTGCTCTTGCAAGGAGCTCCACAGGCCAACAACCATAAACTGTGTGAAGAAAGACTTCCTTTTGCTTGTTTTCAACCTGCTACCTATTAATTTTATTTGGTGACCCCCTAGTTCTTATGTTATGGGAACAAGTAAATAACTTTTCCTTATTCCTTTTTCCATACCAATCATCATATTATAGACCTCTATCATATCCCCCTTTAGTCTCCTCTTTTCTAAGCTGAAAAGTCCCAGTCTTTTGAATCTCTCTTCATATGGGACCTGTTCCAAAGCCCTAATAATTTTTGTTGCCCTTTTCAGAATCTTTTCCAATGCCAAGATATTTTTTTAAGATAAGGCAACCACATCAGTAAGCAGTCTTCAAGATGTGGGTATACCATTGAGTTATATAGAGGCAATAAGATGTTCTCTGTCTTATTTTCTATCCCTTTTTTAATGATTCCTAACATTCTGTTTGCTTTTTTGACTGCCACTGCACATTAAGTAGATATTTTCAGAGAACGAGCGACAATGACTCCAAGATCTCTCTCTTGAGTAGTTATCACTAAATTAATACCCATCATATTGTATGTATAGTTGGGATTATTTTTCCAATATGCATTACTTTACATTTATTATCATTAAATTTCATTTGCCATTTTGTTGCCCAATCACTTAGTTTGGTGAGATCTTTTTGAAGCTTTTCACAGTCTGCTTTGGTCTTAACTGTCTTGAGCAGTTTAGTATCATCTGCAAATTTTGCCACCTCACTGTTTACCCCTTTCTCCAGATCATTTATAAATAGCTTGAATAGAATTGGTCCCAGTACGGACCCTTGGGGGATACCACTAGTTACCTCTCTTCATTCTGAAAATTTACCATTTATTCATACCCTTTGTTTTCTGTCTTTTAACCAGTTCTCAATCCATGAGAGGACCTTCCCTCTTATCCCATGATAACTTACTTTACTTAAGAGCCTTTGGTAGGGGACCTTGTGAAAGGCTTTCTGGAAATCTAAGTACACTTTATCCACTGGATCCCCCTTGTCCACATGTTTGTTGACCCCCCTCAAAAAACTCTAGTAGATTAGTAAGGCATGATTTCCTTTACAGAAACCATGTTGACTTGTCCCCAACAAATTATGTTAATCTATTTATCTGAATATTTTATTTTTTACTAAAGTTTCAACTAATTTGCCCGATACTGGCATTAGACTTACCTGTCAGTAATTGCCAGGAACACCTCTAACACCGCTTTTAAATATTGGTGTCACATTAGCTATCCTCCAGTCATTGGGTACAGAAGCTGATTTAAAGGATATTACAAACCACAGTTAATAGTTCCGCAATTTCACATTTGAATTCTTTCAGAATTCTTGGTGAATTCCATCTGGTCCCGGTGACTTGTTACTGTTAAGTTTATCAATTTGTTCCAAAATCTCCTCTAGTGACACCTCAATCTTGGACAATTCTTCAGATTTGTCACCTAAAAATCTCCCCAATATCCTCAGCCATGAAGACCAAAGCAAAGAATTCATTTAGTTTCTCCACAATGACTTTACGTCTTTGAGTGCTCCTTTGGCATCTTGATCATCCGGGGCTCCACTGTTTGTTTAGCAGGCTTCCTGCTTCTGATTTCCGTACTTAAAAAACATTTTGCTATTACTCTTTGATTTTGATCTAGCCCAGTATTCTGTCTTCTGTAAGTGGCTAATGCCAGGTGTCCCAGAGGGAATGAACAGAACAGGAAATCATCAGGTGATCCATTTCCTGGATCAACCATTCCCAGCTTCTGACTGAGGGTACGTCTACACAGCAGTGTTATTTTGGAATATCGGACATTATTCCGAAATAACTTTGCAAGCATCTACACAGCAAGCCCATTATTTTGAAATAATGGGCAGCTTGCTCTGGATTCTGTAAAGCTCATTCTACGAGAAATTATGTCTATTCCAAAATAGCTATTTCAGAATAGTGGGTGTGTAGACAGGGCAGCTGAAGTTATTTCAAAATAAGGGGCCACCAGGAAATCCTACACATTCTCAGGAATTGTCCGAGACTGGGGAAGGCACATCAGGTTCTTTCCCCAGTCCCTCCCCAGTTACATCTACCCCAAATAAAAAAACAAAGTTTATTTTTGCCAAAACAAAAAGTGTGGTTTATTGTTTCTGGGAGGAGGAGGAAAGGGGGAGGAAAGGCACAGAGGGGCAAGGCACAGGCCCCTAGTGGGGAGGCCCAGGGGAGACTGTCACTGGGGTCCTTGTGAGAAACTATCCTTCAGGTCCTCCTGGTTGCACACAGCCCCCTGATAGGCCTGCCAGATGGCAGCCATGTGTGGCTGCTCAAAGGTCCTGATGAGCCAGCCAGCCTCTGCCCCCCAGCCTGGCAGAAACATCTCCCCCTTCCTTTCACATATACTGTGAAGAACACAACATGCAGGCACCACTTGGGGGATGTCCCACTCCCCAATATCCAGACAGGTGAGAAGGCAATGGAACCTCGCCTTCAGATGCCCAAAAGTGCCCTCCACCACTATGCGGGCCCTGATGAGCCTGGCATTGAAGTGTCCCTTGGTGTGGTCAAGGTGTCCAGTGTAGGGATTCATTATTCAGGGCAACAGAGGGTAGGCTGCATCCCCTACAATGCACATCAGCATGTCCATGTCCCTGACCCTGATGGCGTGGTTAGGAAAAAAAGTGTCAGTATGCAGCTTCCGGAAGACACTGGAATTTTAGAAGATGCATGTGTCATGCTCCTTCCCTGACCACCCAATGTAGATATCGGTGAACTGTCCATGATGGCCTGCAGCATCATCAAAAAGTACCCCGTTCCGGTTGATGTATACAAAAGTCCACTGTTTGGGGACCTAGATGGGGATACGGGTGCCATCAATAGCTCCCCCACAATTGGGGAAGCCCATGTCGATAAAGCGAGCAACAATGGGGTCCACGTTGCTTAGGCTGATGACCCTGTGCAGTAGGACACTGTTGATGGCCCTCACCACCTGTAGAAGGAGACAAAGAGAGAATCACAGGGTTGCCAGGGTCTTTGGGAGGCCCCTGAGCCCACCCCCTTACCCACACACACTAGGAGCAACCCCCTACTTACCCCATCCCCTGGCAGGCCTTTATGAGGGCAGGACTGAAAAACCTCCTGGGAAGGGGCTTCCACCACAATCACCACCACCCACCCTTTCCCTAGGGTAGCCCTTTCCAGCACTTCACCACCCTCCTAGGACAATAGCCGAGAGCACCATACCTATACGACCAGGGCCCCGACAGTTGATCTTCCCAGCCTAAACTGGTTCCCGATGGATCGGTAGCTGTCCAGCGTGATGAGCTTCTAGAGGGTGATGGTCACCCGCTTGTGGAGGGGGATGGCGGGTCTCATGTGGGTGTCCCATCGCCTAAGGGCAGGGGTGAGCCACTCAGACAGCTCCAAAAAGGTGTCCTTCCATATGAGGAAATTCTGGAGCCACTGCTGGTCATCCCACCGCTCAATAACGAGCCGGTCCCACCAGTCAGAACTGGTGTCCAGACGCCAGAAGCGGCGGTGCATGGTGGGGTCCAGCTGCATGTACTGCACCCGCAGAGAGATGATGAGATTCTCGCGAGGAGCTTGGGGTTGCGTTCCTGCAGGGCCTGGAAGGCAACCTGCAGAAACTGCTGCAGGAGCTGCAGCATGACAGATAAGAGCCGTCAAGTGCTTGGCGGCAGCTCCAACTCCAACTCCATGGCTAGAGAGCTAAGGTGACCACAAGGGCAACCAAGGCAGGCAAAGGAATGGGTTTGCTATCCATCAAGGAAGCAGGCAAAAAAGAGGAGTCTGAGACATGGCTATACAGAGGGGAGAGGTGTCCCTTCAAGCTCGAGCTTCCAGGCAGCAGCTCCAGGAAATAAATGCTGTCCTGATGCTCTGCCTGAAGTGCTTCCAGGTGGCCTTAAATGCAATTTAGCATCCAATGAGCGTGGACGCTCTATTTCAAAATAGCCAAGTGCTATTTTTATGGGCATTTGCTGTGTAGACACACCATTTCGAAATAAGCTATTTTGGAGAATTTCTTCCAAAATAGCTTATTCCGAAATAAGCGTGCAGTGTAGACGTACCCAAACAGAGGCGCGGGATGCCACTCCTGCTCATACTGGCTGATAGCCATTGACGGATCAATCCTCCATGAATTTATCTAGCTCTGTTTTTAACTCAGTTATAGTCTTGGCTTTCACAATGCCCTCTGGCAAGGGCCTATAACTGCCAAGGAAAGATTTCAGAAGCAGATATGTCCCCAAATTATTAGAATTTCACATACAATGAATACATAGGCTTCAGAGGGGAAGCCGAGTTAGTCTGTAACAGAAAAAACTTAAAAAACAACAAATAGTCTAGTACCACCTTAAAGACTAACAAAACACGTAGATGGGATCATGAGCTTTCGTGGGCAAAACCCACTTTTTCAGATGACCGGACTACATATACATGGAGAAAGTGCTCGTATTCCTTTTGCTTTAACAGATACTCTATTAGTTCTAGCAACTGCAGGATTGTTCCTTGAAAGTTGTTTGTACTGTTTTGTGCCCCCCCCTCCCGCTTTCTCTTTTTCCTCTCGTCTACTATAGGACCAATTAAAACTATCACAAGCTACTAAAAGAAATTTGTACTGGGGATTATTATTGCTCCAATTTAGCTTTTTATTAGTAAAATATAATTTGATGTAGTAAGTAGTAAATTCAGTTTGAAAACAATAGCTAAAATGATAGCTTGCTTGTGTACATAGTTCTATGCAGCACTGTTCTAGCCATAGCAGTCTCAGGCTATCAGAGAGAGAAGGTGGGTGAGATAATAGCTTTTATTGGATCAGCTTCTGTTGTGAGAGAAAGAAACTTTTGAGATTACACAGAACTCTTCTTCAGGTCTGAGAAATGTACCGCGTGTCACAGCTGAATACAAGGTGGAGCAGATGGTTTAGCCTAAGTAGTTAACATATTTCAAGGGACCAATGGCGTCAACTACTTATGCTACACAGACTATTCCATCTTGTATTTAGCTGTGACACTATGAGTAAGTTTCCTGGATATGAAGAAGAGCTGTGTGTAAATCTTAAAGCCTGTCTCTCTCACCAATAGAAGTTGGGCCAATTAAAGATATTACCTCACCTACCCAGTCTGTGCACTTAGTTGATATTTTGAACTCTGCTCTTTTTAAGCTGTTTTTAAAGTTTCCTATTTCACTTTCGGTTAAAAAATCAAAGTCTGGAGAAGAAATACAAAAGCAGCACTTGCTTCAGTCACCAGGGAATGACTGCAAAACAGATATGGAGACGCAACACAATTTGGATAAGTACTGTTTAAAGGAAAGAGAGAACAAGCAGATGAAAACAAGCTTCCCTCTAGGGATGTAAAATCCCATTTAATTGGTTAACCAGTTAAACATCATATTTAACTAGTTAACTAAGGGGAGCCGTGGACAGGAGCTACTCTGGCCAGGCTGGAGCACCCTGTCCACGGTGGGCCCCATGTGGCTGGAGCAGCTTCCTGCCTGCAGTGGGTGGGGAGCTGCTCCAGCTCCCACTGGTTAACTGGAGCCAGTAACTATCACCATTAAGGATGATGCTTACCAGTTAACCTTTCACATCCCTACTTTCCTCTGCATGTCTGAGCTCAGCCATTTCCTTTTTTCCAGGTACATAGACATGCTCTTTTCTAATATGATAAAAAAGCACTCTTTTAGCCTGCACGATTCATTTTGTCTTCTGAGGGTTTCTTTCCCATTTATAAAGATACATCACCAAACTCCAGTAAGTTAGTAGATAATGTGGGCTTACAGCACAAACACTACCAAAGGTAAAAATACTGTTTCAATAGATATGATTTCACATTTTATTCATACTCATGATACACAAACACACAACATATACACAAACTTGAAGTGACAAAAGGCAACAGTGAGTGAAAGCAGCAGGCTAGAGAGAGCAGCCATGGAACCTGCTGCAAAGGAAAAAACAAAGAAATCTGAAAGAAATCAAGAACTGAGTCACGAAGTGGGCTCTGCTGGCAGAGGAGCCGGCAGCAAGATACAGGGTGAGAAGTCTGCAGCAGGAGGTAGAGTGCAACTGCTAGACTATATGACAAGACAACACCATAGAAAGAATCCCAGTAAATCCACAAATAGAGCTGAATTGGGGTCTGCATGGTCTATGGACTGGCACTTAATTGTTCTCCAAGGAAAATGGTGCACTAAAAGAGAGATCCCAGATAGTGAGGAACTATGCCATACATATTACCCTTTTGTCCTTCCACTGGACTGACCCTCTCCTCCCCCGGATAAAGGTAGGAACAAACTACTATGCTGACCTATTTAAACCTCTAATATTGTAGCTAGGGTATTTCATGCTCTCCTTTCTGCCAGCCAGGCCTGGTCAAAAAATTCCTCTTTAGATAGTATATTAGGGAAGCATCACATCACTCCATTGACAAAAGTAGTCACAAACACAACTGGCCAGCAGAAGATCCTCCCTCTTTAGGGGGTACTTGCAGAGTCACTATAGCACGTTTATACCATCCCCTTATCTGTGGCCAGTATGAGGGCACAAACAAGGGAAAGGAAGCATGAGCAGGTAATCTCTGGACCACAGCATCCTTAGTTAGTGTAATGCCACCGTTGGACTGTTGGCAGCCAGGGCAACTTACAATAATTGTCAAATTGCTGTAAATCGTAATGGGGAGCTTGTCTGGTGCAGACAGGCTGAGGGTTTGTAAAGCACAATGGCAGCTACAAGCTACCTTTGCACTCCTCATTCCTAAACTGAGCTCTGTTGAACATTCCTGAACCATAACTCAGGTTCTGAGTCTTTATATATAATCAGCAGTATGGTATGTGTATCAGTGCACAGTATAAATCAAAGAGCTGGCACCACATTGTACTTAATTGCATGCCCCTTTGCTAGTAAACAAGGGCTCTCTGTTGATGGAAGTGCAACAAAACCAAAAAAGGTAATAAACAAATAACTAACAAAGGAAATTTATCCTCACAGGATAAATTAGAACAAGTCCACTCTAAAATATACATTATTCGGTTTCACTACAATTTCAAAGGTTCTATATTTTGCCTCTAGAGTAGTGGGAAGATTTTTTTAAGTTAAAAGAGAGAAAAAGTAAAAGTATTAACTACATCTTTGAACATGAAGGTCTCACTTTGCATAGGTACATGCACCCATTTTTAGTAGTACTGTATCACTTTTTCTCAATTGCTCACTTTAAATCTGAGACTAACACAAAGTTAACCATGACTTTTTTTTCTCAGTTGTAAAACAGTGTGCCTGAAAGAGGGAAAACCCCTTTTCACACATTCTTACTGATTTTTCAAATGACAATTATTAGAAAACAGTAACAAAGCAGGAGAATAATAGATTTTTCCACATTTTTAAATTTTTCTTATTTTCCTATGCATTATCATATTTTCACGAGTGGGTAAAATATTCAAATGGAGATTTTTTTTCCCATGAAAAATTGCATGGGAAAAATACCCATTTTCCAACTCATTTTAGATCTAAGATACAGGGCAAATTTTAGAAACCAAAAACTTGTTTGCATCAGTAAGTTTTGAAACAGTTACTCAAAACCATGGGTATTTCAACAGACAATTACATTTTTACTTACAAGGTCAATTAATCATGCAACATGAGATTTGCACCCTCAACTTTTATAGCTGGACACACATGGAACCCTGCAATTGCATTAGAGTTTTACCATGGTGATAAGGGCTTAAAAGTTTGGCCTATAATTTACTGGTTTGTTCTTTTAAGACGTTTGACTGCAAATATTCGCAATTTTGCCTTTGAACAATTCTCAGTTTGCACCAAAATAAATAATATAGCAGCTGGTTCAGGAAGTAGTAGTTACAATTGCACAATAATGGGCATCAGTATATAATTCACTGCACAGAAAACAGTGACCCTAGTTCTTTGCATCCTAGAGTTATAGCCTATTCGCTCTTAAATGGAAATAAATGATATAGCAACATAGAGCTGTCTACTGTATGTACTGTATTTTCGCTCATTATCTCACCTCCTCTGAAATTGTAACTATGAACATATTATTTCTAGAAAAAAAATGCAGAAGTTAGAGTATATATAAAAGGAGGAAGAGATTTTTCTTTCAAACGCTTAACACCTAAGATACTTTTTCCCTGTTCTGAACTATTATTTGTTATGCTTTAGGTACAGTAGAAAAAGTCTCTGCAAAATACATAAAATAACATGTTCTAAATACTGCAGCAGCATTAGGATTCAATAATACAGAATTTATCCTAGTTTCTGTGCTATAGAAGGAATCAAAGCTCCTAAGAATCTTGCATGCACCTACTTATGTAGCGATGCAAGCCTAAGGTGTTTTTCTCTCTGAAATGAGTCTTCAACAATTACTGTATATTCAAATGTACAGGACATTCAGCAATGAGGAAAATATATTATTTGAATTTGATGTGAACCATTCTTAAGCCAAAACAGAATTATATGTATTGCCAAGGCATATGACATCATCTTCTGGCAACTGGTGAGATTCTTTCTGCTGCCTACAAAAAGTACCTGTGGTTTCCACAATAAAATACAGCAGGTGCACCTGGCAATCTCTAAAAAGCATGTTTACTACAACTACCTCAATAAACTCATAACCTAATCAAAAACAATTTAAAGCGTAACAAGCAGTTATCAATGACAAAACAGTCATTACAGCATGAAAGTATAATTAAAAGTATTTTCCAGCTACAGCTGTGTTGTATCAAAAAAATTCTTATGAAATCTGAACAGTCAGAGCCACCAGCACTGGACAGTAATAACGGTACAGATTCAAATTGGGTTCCTGGAAAATTGTGGTATTCACACATTCTAGAATGATGATAGCCTATGGCAGCAGGAGCAGTGATTTCTTTACACTGGCAGATCGGGTGGAGGAGTTAATGTGGTTCCCTCATTAATCCCAGAGAACTCTTGTTCCCTGAAATCACCTCAGAGTCAGTATAATCCAGTTGCATATTTCAAGATAAGAGTAATATTAACATTTAATCTGATCTGACCTGCTTAAAGATAGAATTTTTGAGAGAGAGAGAAAAATTAGGAGATTCTCTAAAATGAATGATTTGATGAAGAGACACTATTAGCCACATTCAGAAACTGTCAAAGAGATGGAACAGCGTAAGCAAAAGCAGTATAAGGCTAAACAGGAAAATATCTTATTTTAAGTGTGATAATGAATACAGAGGGGCCAAACAGGTCAAGAATTGAGATAGGTGAAAGGATAAAAAGAGAAGAGGAATACTAAAACAAGGGTTGAAACATAAATATAAGATTCAGTTTTCTTTTTTGGCTCATTTCATTTTGTTCATTTTTTTTACAATACATTGACTAATAAGAAGTTAATGGCTATAACTGAAACACTGAAGGTGGGTTATGAGGAAGCAGATGTACATGAATGTTGGCAACTGGGTCGGATCAGGTTAAGGACCCTTTCCACAGGAGGATAGGTGATGGTTTGCCTGAAGAAAGGAAGCATGAAGCAGCTTGTCCCTAGTGAGGTGTGGGAAATTTCTGGAAAGTGGGAGACTGATTTGCTTGAGGGTGCTTATTATTTCCCTGTGTACTAACTGGCCCCTGCACTGCTTTTCCCTCTGTTTACCCAATCAAAACCTCTGGATATTTGTGTCTTCTCTCTCTGTTCACTCCTTCTTTGCACCCTTCTGTGGCTTCAGGCTGGCCACTGCTACCTTAAAAGATTCATTCTGTAATTATGTCTGAGACAAGGAGTTCTGCTGCGGTTCCTTCTTTGTGAATTACTGCACATACTCATGCACAATGGAGTGCAAGATGCCCCACATCCCAGTTTCTCTACTCTAGGCACTTTGGGATCTCCACAGGAAGATGCCAACTCCCAAGTTACTATAGAAAGGTAGTATGGGGAGTACTGGGAGGCTGAACAGGGTAAGTTGACCATTCTTCTCTGAGGAAGGATGATGCAATTAAGGCACTGTACTAAATATAGAAGGTTTGGGTCAATTTTTATCTCTGCCACAGATTCATGAGTGACCATTTGGCAAGGCAAAAATCACTGTGTTTCTCGGTTTCCTCATCAGTAAAATGGGGATAATACTTCCCTACCTCATAAGTGCCTGATGAGGATAAATTCATAAATATATGCATTATGTACAGGATGATGGGTGAATAGAACTATTATGGGCTACTACTCAGCTACCTAGTCACTGCCATTTTTAACCACTATCAGAGGAGCCAAATTATGTTGCTTTATACCCACCAGAGTATTTCATAAGGTCCACAGCCTGCTTCTACTAATGGCTGATTCATTATCAGTCTTCAGAGCTAATGAAATAGATCTCTGTTGTGTCACATCCACCTCTTGCTATTCAACACTTTGGATGGGTAAGACTAATACTCACCTTTATTTGCCTACACAGTACCCTCACATATTCACAGCTATCTCCAGACTTTTCTGTGCTCTTGTTTTAAAAGTAATTGGACTTCCGATGGCAGAGGTTCTTTCCATTTCTCTTTATAACGTTCTACCAACAGAGACTAGTATCTCTTCAAAATCATGCAAAAGCAATGCTAGAGGAATTGTGGCTCCCCGGCCTCCACTAAAAGGAGAGAGGACCTTTCCTGTTCACCCTGGCTTGGTGAACATTTTTCCTCAGCTCACTCTTTTCTTTGGCTGGTACAGGGAGAGTTCCCTTTCCTGCTCCAATCTACCTTAGCAACCGCAACAGAAGAAGAGTAGATTTTTCTTAAGGTTTAGGTAAAGAACCAGGGCATCCAAAATACTTTAGGGTACCATCTAAATAGCAGGAAGTCTGAGGTAGAGCACTCTTCCTCCGACTTCCCTTAGGCTATGTCTAGACTATATCGAAAAAGGGACATAAATTAGACATATTGAAATTGTAAATGAAGGTGGGATTTGAATTTCCCATGCTTCATTTACATAATGCCGGCCACAGCTTTTTTTTCGAAAAGCCACTTTTCGGAAAAAAAAAGCGTGGTTAAACGGGGATCTTTTGAAATAAATGCCCCTTTTCAAAAGATCCTGTAACCCTCAAAAAATGAGGATTACAGGATCGATATTTCTAATTTACATCCCTTTTTCAATAAAGGGATGTAATCTAGACATACCCCCACTCCTAAAATGAGGGTTACAGGAGTCAGAGCAAGAAGTCCTCCAGCTTGAAATTATTTTGACATTACATCAAAATAACTGCTTGTAGTATAGATGCAGACTATGTTATTTTGGAATAACATCAGTTATTCTGAAATAACACTGCTGTGTAGATGTACCCTAAATGTTTCTTATTTATAATGTAGTAATAGCAATACACAGCCACATGACCTCCCACCTCCCCCGAACCCAGGAAAGGGCCAGTACAACCTCTCTCCACCACAGGTCCTGCCCCTCCTCGCCCTTGCTTCCCCTGTGCTCCGCCTCCTCCCTTCCCTGCCCTCTCCAAGTCTGTTCCCCATCCCTGCTGTGCCTCCACCCTGCCTCTTCCCACAACCGATGTGGCCTGGGAGACTAGTGGGGTTTAGACGTCAGCACCAGCACAGGTGTCTGCCCCCTTCCCCATTCCCCCTCACAGGCAGGCACGGAGAGAAACAGGGCAAGATATCCTCAGCTTGCTTTGCCCCCCCAGCTGTGTCACTCCACATCCCACCAGGGAGTGCAGGGCAGTGGCATGCCAAGGGAAAAAAGCAGCTGGAGCCACCTTGCTCTGCTTTACCCCACCACTGCCAGTGGGTCCAGTGGTGTTGGCGCTCTGCTAGAGGGACAGCCCCACATTTCTCCCTGCTGCTGGCTGGCCCCTCCTGCCTATGACACTGGGGATATGTGACCCCACACACACACACATTACTCCACACATCACCCATGGCAATACAGTACTGGTTAAATCCTCCCCTTACACACATTAAACACTTGCAATGTAAACATATTGGCGGTTTTGTTAAAATTGTTCTAGTTGTTTCTGAGTTTTGCAATTTTCAGTCAAGTTGCAACATGAAAGATTCTATTCATTACACTGTCAAGTTTACCAAATCAAATCATCCATCATGAACATGGACAGCTGAAAGAATCAATTTAACATCGGCCACAGATGAACCAATTGATTCCAAAAACATTGATTTAACCTAATGATTTCTAGCACTGTAATAGTTAAGAAAAAACATGGTGGAGTTTGGTGCACACGGGAAGATGGCCTAGTCCTGGACTATTGTGGTACTAGAACTTGAATTTTTCAGATAGACATACCCCTGCCCAGATTTTATATAAACAGCCTTAAACATAATCACAAAACTAACACTAAGCTAGTGTCTATTGTAACACTCTCACTGGTATTACTCCATTTAAAGCATCTGTGTGGCCATCAACATATTCACATGCAATTTTATGTACACATCAACAGAGACTTTATAGAAGCTCTTTTAAAAGGTTAAAATACTATTCCTTAGAACACTGTTTAAAAATTCTAATTCTAGAATTCTAATTCTAATCCCGCACAAATTCCTCTCAAATCACTTTTTTGCAGCATTGAAAAAGACATCGACACATTATTGCAGAGTTATACAAACTATTATGTTTGAGGCAAGCGTGGGTCCAATATGCTGTTCATAGGGGGCTTTATGACACTGTAACTTGAAGCCATTACAATATTAATAGAAAACTCATGACAGCTCCATCAATATCTGCAGTCACCAGCCAAATACGAGGTCAATGCATTTAATAATAAAAGAATCAAATTACTTTAACATCATATGCTGTGTAAGAAGACACACAAAAATGACACTGTGGCATGCAGGCAATGGAAAAGCTAGGAAGTGCTAGCTTGCTTGGTTTTCTAAATGGCAGCATTTCAGACCCTGACTCCCTGAAACTGGTACACATTCAACTGACACTGTTTTCAAGTACTGCACACATTACATATAAGGTCACACTATCTTTCTGAGACATCTCCCTGGGCCCTACCTATAGAAAACATGGTAAGTTACAGACAGAACAGCTGACTTACACCAAAATTCCATTAATTTGGCTGAAGTTGGAACTCAGAACTATCTTAAAGGTGACACACAAATTAAATGAAAAGGAAGACCCATAGCATTAGCATGGTATGCTGAAATAAAGGTAATGAGGCACAGAGCACGAGACTCACTTTAAAGTTAGCTTTTCCAGGTCACTGGATCCCACTCTCTGATATTCCATTATGGATACTGCACAGACATCAGAATCTTAGAACTGATGATGGAATGGAAGCAGCCTAAAAACATGCTGAAATGAGAAGCTCCCTTAAGTTGTAAGTTTTAATTTCTTAAGTTATTATTCTTTTCAAACTGTATATGAAACAACAAAACAGAAGTGCAATGGTATGAATTCACTTTTAAGTTACGAAAGAATGACAAGCTGCATGAAGTAGTAACGTATTCAAAATGTATATCATTAAAGAGATATAAATACACTGAACCAAATGGCTAAATAATCAACATAAAAACACTGGATTGTAAAGTTCAATATGGAAGTTTTCTAATGAAAAAGTGGCTGAGAGGAAAGATAGGAAAATAAGAATATAAAATGTAGGAAAATAAAATGTAGTCTTATAAAGAAAAAATAGAAAGTAAATGTTGAATAGCTGATGAAGGACAATATGGTAGGAGTAACAAAATGTGCATACTCTCTGACCCCAGGCTTTATTCATATGTAACAGCTTGACTCTGTTTCCAGTACAGACTCACTCAAGCTATGGGACTGTTACCCATTTAATAGACAGAAAAAGATAAGCCTCAGAATTAAAATGTCAGCAACTGGAAAAAAATGAAGAACATAATACAAAATAAAAAATTAAATATTCTAAATTATTTTCACAAAGCATGAAATATGACAAAATAAGTCTTTATTTTCAAGGCATAACTTGGTGCCTCTGTGGATGTTTACAGAAAATGGTGTTTTGTCCTAGATTTTGTAATTCCCTGCCTGCAGAATCTGACCACCTGATGGTGCTACCGTGAAATGTACAGACCGAGTGCATATGTGCCCTCATGGACCTCCCCCACCCACCTAGTCACGTGCTGCTGCCAAATCCCTGTGTAGGGAAGTCCTGGATATTAACAGGAGTCCCACCTTTTTTCAAGGCCATTCCTATCACTTGCTGTATTATACAAAAACTAAACATCAATCCATTTGGCTGTAAAACTACTTTAGATCTGCAGGAGGAAAAGATAGAGGAGCAGCTGAGACATCTCATTAAACTTCTCCATGCTTATCTACACCTCACTCCTGTGACACACACTTGGGTGGTTTGCTTTGAAAGTCTGGTTGCCCTATTCCTATTGTCTTTTTGATCATACTGTAATCCATACGGTAAAGGCCCAAAACACTGGAATAACCCCTTGTAATAGCAAATTAGTGTACTGTAGTAATATGTTAAATAAGACACAGAAGTTTATATATCAACTCAAATCTGTGATAACCAATTAAAGAATTAGACAAGACATTCTTAATTCTTCATCCTAGTATAATATTTATAATTGATTATTAAAATCTAATCCCCCTTCTAGTTCTCTGTGAATACATCTTAAACTATAGAAAATGCAGGAATCATCTGAGTTGTTAATAATGTGTCCAGAGTTTCTCTCCTTGTTGTCTAGCTCCCAAAGTGAATAAACAGAATATAGCAAAAGGCCAGGATACAATGTTTAAATATCACTGATTATTATTCTCTTCTAAACAACATGGCAAGTTAATTTTATATTTCACCATTAGTAAAATGCCTTTGATTTATAGATGCTGTGGTACAGGATTAACGGACTGGGAGAATTAAATACATTGATCTGTTCTACTTTAGTACCCTTTGTACTAAAGACTTAGTTGTTTCTAAAACAAGGCTATTTTTAAAAAACTTCCTGAATTAAACAAAACCATGAGAACAACATATGAGAAATATTAATGTTAAAAAATAATACAAGGTGTAATTTCTTTAATGACTCTCTGACATAGGCAACATTTGATCATAAAGAACTGTACTTCTGTATTTCTTAGGAGGAAGAGTTTTTTATCCCCTTCAGTCTTAAAATACAAAGGAATCTGGACTTTTTTAGGCCACCATGTAATTGTTTTACCATTTTGTAAAGTACTATGATATAAGCCTTTTTGTTTTCAGAAAAACAGCAAGATATGCTTCAGTTTTCGAATGTCCAACTAAGGATATATATACATCATTAGTCTAAAACCTATCACCTTAAAAAGAGCTTATTTTCAGAGAAAGAAGTCCCTACATTAAATCATAGTGACATTCTAGTTCAATGGTATGTCCTTGTCTTTAGAAAATAAAAACCCAAACTCAGTTTCAATATCCCTCAGGTATCTTTTATCTGAAAATTTCTTTTCTCTGGGTAAATAGGCCCTACTAATCTATTATGGTAAGCCATCAGCCAGCTTTTTTCTTGAAAGGTGCTGATCTGCTTTATTTATATAAAGCTATGGCAGATGTATGGATTGTCATGACTACTGAGTGAAATAATTCTTTGAGACCATATCCAATCAGTCTAAGCTCTAACGAATGAGCGAATGCTGTGCTTTTTCTCCTTCCAAGATCATATTCCCTAGATTGAAATGAGGAACAAATATCTCCCCCAAATCCCATCTTTCTAAACATCCATTGTCTCACCTTCTGACATAATGATGTACATCTATGGCTTGCATTATGAGAGAGTTCAAACGAGGTCACCCTCACAGTCCTTTCGGTTCTTAAAATCTTTGACTTCATGAAACAGGAACTTCTACAGCAGTTTCTTATCAGCTGTGACCATTATAGCATGTCTATTCATGAGATTTACATTGTCAGTCTGCTCAGAAGGGATTAGATTGTCATTTCTGGGTCAGATTTTACTTTCTTTATAGACTTGATCGCCTGCTGAAGTCCCCTTGATATGAAGGTTTTATTACCTGATAATATACGTCTTCGCTCTCACGTATGATTGACTGCACTAGAAATATTTGGGTTTTCTCTTCATAAATGTACAATATGTCGGAAAATGGGCAGATCTCATTGTATCTGTGCAGAGTTCAGTAAGACATCCAAACAGGGGTAAATGTGAAACTTCTGCTAACTCTGGCCTACAATTAGTATTTCCAGGATCCTGGTGAAATACCACTAGTATGACTGTATTAGAATTGTTTCCATCAATAAGCTAGAGAGAGAAAAGTGAAATGGTGAAGTGAGAACGTGAATATAAGCTCTTCAGGTTTATACAAAACCGTAAAGGCCCTCAGACATGGCTACTGGTATGGCTTTGAAAGCCTACATGTTGAAACTTGTCTGTGTGTGGTGGTGGTGGTTGTTTTGGAAGGGAATGAGTGTACTTATGCATCTGCTCAGCTGTCTCAGAACAAATACTACTCTCTTTCCCTCCAATCTATTAACAATAGAAACAGGATGGCAAACACCCCTGTACTCTTTTTCTGTACTCTATTTTCCTGTCCCTTAACAGGGACAGGCTCTGACATTTCAATCTGAAGATGTTGTATGGCTTCCTTCATGCCCCGATGCTTTCTTGGTGTTTGAAATTAGAAACAGAATGAATCTGTGCTTGAATTTCCTGTGCAGTTCTACCAAATATCCTCTCTGGGCTATATCCACCACCCATTTGTCTGTAGTGCTTGAATCATAGAACCACAGAGCTGGAAGAGACCTCAGAAGGTCATCAAGTCCAGCCCCCTGCTCTAGGCAGGACCAATCCCAACTAAATCAACCCAGCCAGGGCTTGGTCAAGCCGAGACTTAAACACCTCTAGGGATGGAGACTCCACTACTTCCCTAGGTAACCCATTCCAGTGCTTCACTACCCTCCTAGTGAAATAGTTTTTCCTAATATCCAACCTGGACCTCTCCCACCACAACTTGAGACCATTGCTCCTTGTTCTGCCATCTGTCACTACTGAGAACAGCCTCTCTCCATCCTCTTTGGAACCTCCCTTCAGGAAGTTGAAGGCTGCTATCAAATGCCCCCTCACTCTTCGCTTCTGCAGACTAAACAGACCCAACTTCCTCAGCCTCTCCTCATAAGTCATATGCTCCAGCCCCCTAATCATTTTGGTTGCTAACTCAACGCTGGACCCTCTCCAATGCGTCCACATCCTTTTTGTAGTGGGGGGCCCAGAACTGGACACAATACTCCAGATGTGGCCTCACCAGAGCCAAATAAAGGGGAATAATGATATCTCTGGATCTGCTGGCAATGCTCCTCTTAATGCAACCTAATATGCCATTAGCCTTCTTGGCTACAAGGGCACACTGTTGACTCATATCCAGCTTCTCATCCACTGTAACCCCCAGGTCCTTTTCTGCAGAACTACTACTTAACTGGTTGGTCCCAGCTTGTAACTATGCTTGGGATTCTTCCGTCCCAAGTGCAGGACTCTGCACTTGTCCTTGTTGAACTTCATCAGATTTCTTGTGGCCCAATTCTCCAATTTGTCTAAGTCACTCTGCACCCTATCTCTGCCCTCAAGCGTATCTACCTCTCCCCCTAGCTTAGTGTCATCCGCAAACTTGCTGAGGGTGCAATCCATCCCCTCATCTAGGTCATTAATAAAGATATTGAACAAAACCGGTCCTAGAACTGAACCTTGGGGTACTCGGCTAGAAACCGACTGCCATCCTGACATCGAGCCGCTGATCACTACCTGCTCGGCCCGGCCTTCTAGCCAGCTTTCTATCCATCTGACTGTCCATTTATCCAATCCACATTCCCTTAACTTGCTGGCAAGAATATTGTGGGAGACCGTATCAAAAGCCTTGCTAAAGTCAAGGTAGATCACATCCACTGACTTTCCCACGTCCACAGAGCCAGTTACCTCATCATAGAAGCTAATCAAATTGGTCAGGCACGACTTGCCCTTTGTGAATCCATGCTGACTATTCCTAATCACTCTCCTCTCTTCCAAGTGCCTCAAAATGGATTCCTTAAGGATCCCTTCCATTATTTTTCCAGGAACCGAGGTAAGACTGACCGGCTTATAGTTCCCTGGATCGTCCTTCTTCCCTTTTTTAAAGATGGGGACTACATTTGCCTTTTTCCAATCATCCGGGATTGCTCCTGATCTCCACGACTTTTCAAAGATAATGGCCAAAGGCTCCTCAATGACATTTGCCAACTCCCTCAGTACCCTTGAATGCATTAAGTCCGGACCCATGGATTTGTGTACGTTTAGCTTTTCTACATAGTTCCTAACCTGTTCTTTACCCACCACAGGCTGTCCATCTTCATCCCATCTTGCGTCACTTGGCTCCTGGACTTCTGCGCTGACCTTGTCCGTGAATACAGAGGCAAAGAAAGCACTGAGTACTTCAGCTTTCCCCACATCATCTGTCACTAGGTTACCTCCTTCATCCAGTAGGGGCCGCACACCCTCTCTGATCACCTTCTTCTTGTTAACATGCCTGTAGAAACCTTTCTTGTTATCCTTCACATCCTTAGCCAGTCGCAATTCCATTTGTGCTTTCGCCTTCCTGATAACCCCCCAGCATTCTCGAGCTATACATTTAAACCCCTCCCTGGTCATTTGTCCAAGTTTCCACTTTTTGTAAGCTTCCTTTTTGTGCTTAAGTTCACCAAGGATTTCCCCCGTAAGCCAATCCGGTCTCCTACCATTTTTGCCTCTCTTGCTACGCGTCGGGATGGTTTCTTTCTGTGCCTTCAATAAGGCTTCTTTAAAATACTGCCAGCTGTCCTGGACTCCTTTCCCCTTCATGTTAGCATCCCAGGGGATTCTGCCCATCAGATCTCTGAGGGAGTCAAAATCTGCTTTTTTGAAGTCCAAGGTGTGTATTTTACTACTCTCTTTTCTTCCTTTGGTCAGGATCCTGAAATCTACCATCTCATGATCACTGCTTCCCAGGTTGTCACCTACCTCTACTTGCCCTATTAGCTCCTCCCTGTTTGTGAGCAGAAGGTCAAGCTGCGCACGGCCCCAGGTCGGATCCTTCAGCACTTGTACCAAGAAGTTATCCCCAACATTCTCCAAAAACTTCCTGGATTGCCTGTGTACTGCCGTATTGGTTTCCCAACAGATGTCAGGGTGATTAAAGTCCCCCACGAGAACCAGGGCCTGCAATCTGGAAGCTTCTCTCAGTTGTCCGAAGAGAGCCTCATCTACCTCATCCACCTGATTCAGTGGCCTGTAGCAGACAGCAAACACAACATCACTGCTGTTGTTTGCTCCTTTAAACTTAACCCATAGACTCTCAACAGGTTTTTCTCCCTCTTTATACTGGAGTTCAGAGCAATCATAGTGCTCTCTTACATATAGTGCAACTCCTCCTCCTTTTCTCCCCTGCCTGTTCTTCCTGAACAGTTTATACCCTTCCATGACAGCGCTCCAGTCATGCGAGTCATCCCACCAAGTCTCTGTTATCCCAATTAAATCATATTTCTTGGACTGGGCCAGGGCCTCCAGTTCTTCCTGTTTGTTGCCCAGGCTTCTCGCATTAGTGTACAAACACCTCAGGTAACCAGTTGATCACCCTATCTTCTCCATTCGAAACAGGGGTCCTACTTTCTTGCTCGTTCCTCTCTGCATTTCTTCCCGGTATCCGACTTTCCCACTCCCCTCAGGGTTTTGGTCACCGTCCCCCGACGAACCTAGTTTAAAGCTCTCCTCACTAGGTTTGCAAGCCTGCCCGCGAAGATGCTCCTTCCTCTCTTCGTTAGGTGGATCCCATCTCTTCTTAACAATCCTTGTGCCCGGAACAGAGTCCCATGGTCGAAGAAACCAAAGCCCTCTCTGCGACACCACCTGCGCAACCACACATTTACGTCCTCAATTCGACGATCCCTGCCCAGTCCTTTCCCTTCAACAGGGAGGATGGACAAGAACACCACTTGCGCTCCGAATTCTTGGATCCTTCTTCCCAGCGCTACATAATCCGCAGTAACCCGCTCAAGGTCATTCTTGGCTGTATCGTTAGTTCCCACGTGGAGAAGCAGGAAGGGGTAGCGATCCAAAGGTTTGATCAGTTTGGTAAGCCTCTCAGTCACATCCTGAATGCGAGCTCCCGGTAAGCAACACACCTCTCGAGATTCCAGGTCCGGACGGCAGAGGGATGGCTCAGTCCCTCTTTGGAGGGAGTCCCCGACCACCAGCACCCGTCGTTTTCTTTTGGGGGTGGTGGCCGTGGAACCCCCATCCCTAGGACTACGCATCCCATGCCTTCCAGTAGATGGTGTTCCCTTCCGGTCTCTTCCTTGTGAGGTCCCTTCCAAAGCATTCACCACCGCAGAGCCTGTGGAGAGAGCCTGAAAGCGATTACTTACCTCTATAGCATTGGGGGATTCCCATGCTGGCCTTTTTCCCCTTCTAGAAGTTACATGCTGCCAGTTCTCTTCCTGGTCATGTACTGCCCTCTCTGACTCTTCCGCCTCCCATGCTTGAAGGATTAAATGCTGCCTTCTATCGAGGAAGTCTTCATCCTCTCTGATCGAGGGGACACTTGGGCCTCCAGTCCTCTAATTTTTTCTTCCAAAATGGCGACCAGCTTGCACTTAGTGCAGATGAAATCCGTTCTTTCTTCCGGGAGGAAGACAAACATGGCACACTCCGTGCAGGTAACAACAGCACCCATATCCACCACCCATTTGTCTGTAGTGCTTGCTCTGAGAGTACAAGCTATAAAGATACAGAGAAACTTCACTATACTGAAGTTCCCAGTCCTAAGTTTGCAGCCAATAACATTTTCTAATGAAAAGTCTTTAGACAATTTAATTTCTTGTTTTGGTAGGGATGACATCTGTTAATGCACCTGTTCATGCTAGAACTGCTTAACAAAGTACGTGGAGGCTGTAGAGCTACACAGCTGATGTTGCCTCATAATTTTTCTTGGGTAAGAAGTGTTTTCTTGTCCAGATGGACAATATTCATCGAGAAGTATTGCTATCTCCTAGATTACAAAAGAGAACTTGGAATCAGTCTTGGTAGTGATTTTTTTCCCACTCTCTCAGTCCCCTGAGTTTAGCTGAATATTATGTGTCTGTTATGACATTCCCCCAGGCTTGAAATTGGATAGATGGCTCCAGTTTCAAACCTGAAGAGATGTATTTCCTCAACGTTACACTCATTTTTTCAGTCTCCTCATCTTTCCTCATCTTTGAGACACTTATCAAGAACTGCAATTGTCATTCTGAGCACAGTTCAAAGTTCTTTGATCAGAGTCTGTTCCAAATAGTCTTCTGCTGGGGAAAGATGGTTCTCAGATTAAAACAAAACAAAACTGAAACTCAAAAGATCCAGCTCGAATTCCATTCTCTGCAACTCTATATGCTTTTGTCTGTGTCTCTAGAAGTCTCATTCACAGCCCTTTAAAGTTAGTCCATTGACTTCAGTGGGCTTTGGATCAGATCTTTATTTTTCAAATGTAAAATCAGAATAATTCTTCCGCATTCAAAAAAAATCTTTTCTTCTTCTTAAACCCTTGTACTCTGAATGGAGCATAGGGCATCGACAAGTCTCCACTTCACTCTGTCTTGAGACAAAACTTCCAGCTGACTCCAGGAGTACCCCAGTTTCTGTCCTTCAATCTCAGTAGATCTTCTCAAGAATCTTTTAAAGATTAATAAATTGATAAATACTTGGGTAGCACTCAGACACTACAGTTAAATGAGCTACATTAGTAGAGAAATTAATAGGGAGGGCTGCCTAAATTGGTGCAAATACAGGTTGTAACTCTGAAAACTGGCATTCTCTGGTCCAGCAACATCTGTGGTCCGGCAGGACCATAGAGCCCAGGAGCCTAAGGGCAAGAGGGCCAGCCGGGGCTGGAAAAAACAAGGTGGGCAACTCAACTGGAGGCAGCGCAGGACTGGGGCCAGAGCCCCACAGCTGTGGTAGCCTGTAACAGCGTAAGGCTGGGGCCGGACAAGGGTACCCCTGGATTTCATATTTGAGGACTGCTTAGAGCTGCATTCCCTGACTCCAGAGACAGTTCTTAAATGCAACAGAGTTTGAGCTGCTTGCAGCTTTTCCCTTGGGACAGTGAGTTTGTTATAAAAAGAGAGAGGCAGGTGATTGAGAATAACAAAAGGCTGGCATTCAAGTAATCAAAGGATCATTAGATCATCATGAAAACATTGCCGGGTACTCGACTTAAAAGATGGGGGGAAGCGTAGGAATGAGTGTTGTGCTGCTGGGATTTGCATTTAGATTACTGTGTTAAACTTAAAAGTGTTCTTGAAAGCGGGGTAAACAAGGACTTATCCAAAGTTGACTGCAAACAGTTACGAAGAGATTTCACAAAACTGAGTGACTGGGCAACACAAAAGCAGATGCAATTCAGTGTTGATAAATGAAAAGTAATGCACATGGAAAAATATCATCCTAACTATACATACCAAATAGTTGTTACCACTCGAGATCACTGTCTCTAACTACTTGTTGCTTACAAATGGAGAGTGAGGACAATGTTTTCTTCCACACTGTGGATAGTTCCCTGAAAACATCTGTTCAATATGCAATGGCAGTCTAAAAACTAACACACCTCACAAAACATTGGGAATCATTAGGAAAAGAATAGATAATAAGACAAAATACCATATTGCCTCTACATAAAGTCATTATATGCCTACATCTTGAATACTGTATGCCAATCTGGTCACCCCATCTAAAAAAAGATATATTGTATTTGGAAAAGGTACAGAAAGGGTAACAGAAATTATTAGGGGTAAGGAACAACTTCCATATGAGGGCAGATTAACAAGACTGGGACTTTTCAGCTTAGAAAAGAAATGACTAAAGGATGAGGGCATATGTAGATGTCTAGAAAATCATGAATGGTGTGGAAATACAAAATAAGGAAATGATAGTTATTCCTTCACTAACAACACAAGAAGCTGATCCAACTGAATTTGTAGGTAGCAGATTTAAAACAAACAAAATAAATTATTTTTTCACAGTCAACTTGTGGAACTCTTTGCTCTGACCCAGTATGGCCATTCTGATGTTCTTATAGAGAACTGAAAGGTATCTGCCCACTTGCTGTAACCCACTAGACTCCACTCCCCTTCCAGAGCTAAGAGCGCACCCAGGAGTCCTGATGGGGTCTTTTCTCTCTCCACAGAATTAGAGACAAAGTAAGAATATATATTAGGGCTACGTCTACACTGCCCTCTCTTGCTCAAAGAATATGCAAATGAAGTGAAGCATGGTCTATCACCGTGCCTTATTTGCATAATTAATGAGGCTCCGTTTTTGCGCAAGAGGCTTTTGCACTAAAAAGAGCCATCTACACAGCTCCTTTTTGTGCAAAAACCCCCTCTTGAGCAAGAGTCGTTCTTCCGCTTTTTTACACGAAGAATGGCCCTTGCGCAAGAGGGGGTTTTGCACAAAAACAGAGCCTCATTAATTATGCAAATGAGGTGCAACGATATTCCATGCTTTGCCTCATTTGTATATTTTTTGTGCAAGAGAGGGCAGTGTAGACATAGCCTAAAATTTTAATGCTAACCAGAGTCCCTTAAGTGACTTGCCACAGGATGTCAGAATATATTAGTGTTAGCGCTAAGTGGGTCTAATATTTATTTAATTTTCCTTCTTTTATATAGGAATTAGATACAGAGTTCCTGTCAGCTAACTGCTAAGTTGTCTGCCAAAAAAGTAGTTTTCCAGTGCCTTGATAGCTCCTGGATAGAGATGATGAGGAAGGCAGATGGGGTTGGTTCCCTCCCCTTCCCCCTTTGGTGCTTGGCTTGTACTGAGCATGCTCAGTAACATTGCTAAAGCCTCTGTCCTCCATTCATCCCATTTGCTCTCAACTCTCCCCTCCCCATCACAGCATGCACAGGTCCCACGGCCCCCCCCCCCCCCCCACACACACACCAAAATCTGAAATGGCGCCCCTGAGTCCCCCAACAGCCCATGTCAGCATAGGGCTGGAGCCCCATGACAGCCCCTGGGAATGTGGGGCTGAGGCTAGAACCCTTTTTCACAAGGCATAAGGGAGCGGTCGACAAAGGCTTCCCCTGCCGACTGATCTGCGTCTTAACTGCCGCGCTGTGCCGACAATCAGCTGAGCCGGCACAGCGTGGCGGCCATTTTTATTTTAACGAAGCCAGGAATATTTAAATCCCCGCTTCACTGACTATGTCGGGTAGCCTATTTTACATGCCTCTGTCAGCAGAGGCATGTAGTCTAGACATACCTTTTGTGTCTCAGTTCCCCATCTGTAAAATGCAGATAATAGCACTTCCCTACTTCACCAGCGCTGTAAGGATAAATACATTAAAAATGTGGAGAGCTAAGATAATATACTACAGGAAATCAAATAAGTACCTAAGAAAGACGGATAAAAGCAAAACAGAACAGCATTTAGCCCATGTTCCTCTTTGGTTTCATTTGCCTACATATACATTCAATATTAAAATACCTCCTTCCAATTCACCAATTGTATTAGAAAGCTTCTCACTTCTCCCTAACTAACAAACACACCAGAGAGGTTTGCTTCTTACTTCTCCCTAACTAACAAACATACCAGAGAGTCAAAACCTCCCACAACAGCTTCTCTAAATCCATGTGTATGTCAATTGTACTGAATTCTCCAAATTTCATTCATAACAAATTTACACTGAGTAGCCTTATTTTATCAGCTATAAAAAGCTTTGCTCAAAGTACTTAGTGAAAAAATGTTATGAAGAAAAGGTTGAACCACCAACAAAATTACTTTTGAGAGCTTCTCCTTTAACTTTACTGCAATTCTAAAGATTGAAATTATCATAAAAACTCTGCTATGCTATTGTAAACACCAACATTTCAAATCACTGAAGGCTAAATTTAGATAAATTTAAATGCTACCATTTATGTTTAAAGTTTTATGCCACTGAAAGCTAGCACTTGCAAAACAGGTAGTAAGCATTTAGATTTTTAGCCATCTGATTTGCAGGTCCTCTTTGGTAGAAGTTTAAGTGCTATCATTTGTGCTCAGCCACTTGGGGATTTTTTTTAAATAATTGTTGCTTTAAGTTTAAGTGGTACACAAGGATATAGTTGTCTTCCATGATTCGAAATGTTAGTTTTTACATTAGCACAGCTGAGATTTTTTTATGCTTACTGTGCCTAGCAGCACTTTTTGTCTTCATTTTTCAGAAGTGTAAATAGCTATTTTTGTTAGTCTATAAAAATATTTTTATGAGAAATCTTTAAAAATTTAAGAAAATGCTAACTTCTTAGCATTTGAACTCAAATACAAAGTATCTATTTCTGAAATACTAAACATATTACTGAAAACAAACTGGTCCCTGTTAAATTCTCTAGGTTCCTACAATAGCTTCTACAGAAACCTACTACATATTTTAGAATCTTTTTTGGCTTCATCACTATTATGTTCCAGAGGGTTTTTCCCATAAGACAGGATAGAATCTAGTGGCAGTGCATAAGATATAATTTTATCAGCACACCATTGACATGATGGTTCAGCTATTATGGTCCATCATACCAATATGCACTCCCAGGAACTCTTAAATCATGGATTACTGACATAATAGACTATAATACCTTACTTCAATTCCTATTTAGATTTAGGGTGCTTTAATCTGTAGATTACAAACACTGGAAAAGCATCAGAGCTTCAAGAGAGACATTATGGTTTATATTATAAATGAGTAATTTGCAAATTTTAAAAAATACTGTAACATGCTCTGAATACACATCAAGTATAATCATGCCCCATAACTGAATAGCAACAGTATATATGGAAAATTGTTCATACTTCACACATACTCATGAACTCATTTTAAGGTTTGACAAACACGGACGTTTTATTTGTTTGAGCCTTAAAAAAATAGGAGCACAGAAAGTATCTGAAAGCAGCCAACACAATGCCTTCCTCCCTCAATATAAGGGAAAGAAAAAGGGGCATCTTTCATAATTAAAAAGTGCTTTTGCTTCCTGGTCCAGAACATTTTATTTTTAGGTTTTAAAAATATGAAAAACAGGGTTCATATTGAAAACAATTACAAACATTTACACTGGCTGAGTATTGCCTTAATATGAGTCATCAGTAGACCAGATGAGCCAATCTGCATTTAAATGCAATCTTATTTTCTGAAGCTCCTGTGCATAATACCACAAGATAAGAAGGGGAGCTTATCTAGAATATAAAAGTTACTTTAGAAGCCTATCTATATGAAATTCACAATTCCGCTATATTTAATTGATTTTAACATTGAAGAGGGGAAACAGCAAAGGCAGTTTTATATGATGGTTGTGCAATGTTAAGAGTTAAGCTTACATGCTCCCTACAAGCTACATTCTTTGGACTCGGCTCATAAATATATATAAACTAAATGAAAGACAGTACATCCATCAAGACTGAGAAGTCTGTACTCAGCAAATCAAAAATAAAAATTGCTGGTAAGGATTTGAAACCATGAATTATTTTATTCAGATTTAAGACTTCAAATAAATGTTATTCTTTGACTTTCAGATTTAATCAGTGGTCTGTTACCTGGTTAATTAATGTTTGTATAGTGCTTTGAATGTATGAAGAGCTATATCAACAATGAGTATTATTCTCCCCAAATTAAAGAAGAGATACAGCTAACATACAAAGTAGCCTCTCAAGCTATTTAAGAATCCCTTAACTCTCAGAGGAATCAACACAAAGAGCAGCATTTCTTAAGTATGAAATTAATTATTAAGATAGTAAAGATACTATGGCTGTTAATCCTTTAAGAACAAAAGTAGTAAACTCCTAATTGGCCATAATCACATGCTTGTTGCTTAACTTAGCAAGGTGTATTATTCAGCAATTCCCTGGGCCAAAGGGTTGGATATACAGCTCTGAAAAGTTCTGGACCCTTTCAGTATTTATTGCCTATCTTGTCAGATCTCTCCCTCAGGCAACTATGTGTGATTATGCATTATGGAGCCAGCACAGCAACTTGCTGGGTAAGGGTCTATAAATCAGAGCATCCAGAAGCAGATGTCACCTGGTTTCTGCTTTGGAAAAAAATCTATAGAAGGCAAAGAAGCTTGAATAATCACAGAAGGAAAAAAGAACAGAGGCAGGGAGAAAAAGATACAAAAATGAGTGATTTCCACACTACTGAACTTACATTTTCCAGGAGGGAAACTGAAGCTTAGATATTCTGACAATAGCGAAAAAAAATGCCCCCATACTGCTAACAACCACAGATTTTTCGGTCAACTGTGTTTTCAAATGCTAGCAGTATGACCCAATAAAATAATGAGAAGCTACTCAAATTCAATACAATTTTACAGTGATGCTGATGAAAAAGTAAACCCGTGTACTTCTTTTTCTAAAGAAAAGCAAATGACAAACACATTACAAATTTGTGATGTACAATTCCTAACACCTGCACTATGAAGGGTATATGCACTGTCTATCTCTGTATTCTGCTAGTATTAAGAGTTACATTGTCATGCATGGAACCTAATATTGTCCTAGGCGTACAATAATAGGGATATAGAGTTTACCACACTGGATGAGGCCCCTGAGTCCCTCTAGTGTGGCATTCTGCCGTCCCCTCCTCTCGAAGTAGTTTATGCCCAATGACTCCCAAGAACACACACAAAAAACCAAAAAGTAAAATTGACACAAAACCAAAATCCTAACCCATAATGCACCTAGGTTTTTTTGATTCCCACAGGCCTTCAGTCTGTGCTTTGAATTATAAGCTTTGATAAATGTGATTGTTCTAGATTACCCAGCTAGCTGTGCAGTTTAAATACCATAAAATAATCCAAAATGCCACAGATTTACGTAATTCTGGTAAATAGTATTTATTTGTACTGGTGTGGGAAGTGTACCTCCAACGGGCTCTTGAATGAGCCAAATGGAACAGTTTGTTATAGTATGCAGAGGCTCATGAGTCAGAACTCAAATACTGAAAAATGCAGCTCTCTATCATTCCTTGGTTTGGACTGATTTTTGAACATCACAGTTAGTATTGCCTTTAATTTCACTCAATGCTTTTCTTATGCAACAGGATAAGAAATAGGAAACTATTCATTGTAGTATACCCTCTTTAATATGAATACTTCTGCCAAATCTCCATTTTCTCTTTTTATTATCTATCATCTCTGTTAATATATCCTGAAAAAAACACACTATGTGCTATTTTAACCATTTTCATCCATCTTGCCTGGTCCTATTTAGTTTCCACTAAACAAAAATTGGACACAGTATTCCTAATGAAAGAGTCATCTTAATTAATCCTTTTAATATTTTCTCTATTACTTTCAATCCTTTTTTTAATGCATCCAAGTATCCTAATTTATTTGAACTCGTGCTGTTGGATATGGTTAATGCAATGCTAAAATCAAACTGATATATTTTCACCGTAGGACACGATAGCCACGGAAGTCTTATAATTATACTATTGCAGTCATGTAAGTAGCTGGTGCGCATTTAGCAGCCAATGGATGTTGATGCGGTTACACTGTTGCTTCCATTGAAAAGCTCTGTTAAATTAACTGCAGCCAAGCAGAGACCAACTTATTAATGGAAGTATGTTTTTTGAAAGTATAGGGTCAGATTGGTCCTTGAACTAGCAGCACAGGTGAGTGTGTGTAAGGAAACTTCCTACCCATTTTTACTGTACACAGGAAAGCACTGGGACTTCTCCTTCCATATACTGCATCTCAGTGTAAACTGAACTGCACAGAATAGACTTGTTATAGATACTTATTAGGCACCTATCACCATGGCCTTTAAGTACCATCCTAGTTTATTAAATGGTGTGCTACCTAAGAAAATAAGTGAAAATGCAGTGCAAGCAAGGATGGTGGGATAGGTGAACATAGGAGATGTTGAGAGGTGGCTCCTGAGCACACACCACATTTATCAGATTGAATGCAGTCTTTGACTTTTTGTAACCAAACCCCTTCTTCTCCCACATGTTCCACTGTGTGGTCAGGTCAGGCACCAAAGTTGAGGCTAATCCACTATTTTAATTATTAAGGGCCAGATTACATTTTCCTGATTTCACATTAAGTTGTCCAACTGATATTTTGATAGGGGCGGGCAGGGAGAGAGACAGGGAAGGACAATAAGCAAAACATATTTCAATCTCACACAAACTGGCTGAACCATTTCCACTCAAATTTTCGATAATGGTCCCCTTCAGAGGCTCAATCTGGAAAATTTCAGGCTGGAGAGTAAAAGTTGTAGAAATGTATAAACAATGGAAGACAGGAGTTAGAATGACAATCGGAACCACAGTTGCCATTGGCACACCATTAAAAATAGTGAAAAGTGTGTTTCTAGAGTTTGCTATTTTTTCCACTTTAAAATCAACATTGAAAGTATATAGGGCATGGGTCTCTCTCCTCCTGATATTTGGATTAAATCTCCTATTTTTCATTCTTGTTCTAATTTACGCAAAAGCACTTAACATGTGTGCTCTTTTCCCCCAGAAGAGCCAACTGTTTTAAGATTAGATTCCTATGCTACTGACTGCCCTGTGAATAGCACGACTCCATTTCAGAGAGCAGAGAGGTCAGCATAATAACCCTAGTGTACCATTCACTCCCAAAATATTTATATTTGAAATACTTTATTACTTTAAAACTCCATTAACTTCAGACAGAACTAGAGCAATCTCCTGCCTTTTATCAGAACCAAAATCAGTATTTAAAGAATCCTGTCATCCTTGTTCACTGCCTTTTGAAGGCATGCAAAGCAAGAATGAGCAGTTTAACAACTATCTGAAAGCCCTGAAATACTCTCTGCGAATCTGAATGTAACAGAAATTCCCCGATAGGTCCAAGCTAGAGAAATGAAAGTTTTTAGTGGTTGTGTCATTTGCTTTGATAATTATAAATATGCATTTGTATATATTTCTATACCTAAAGATTGTGTGTTTTGCACTTTCAATCATATACAGGTTGGACCTCGCTAGTCTAGCACCCTCAGAACCTGACTTGTCCCGAACAAAGGGATTTGCCGGAGCAGGGGAGGTCCCTTCCCTCCTGACCCAGGCTGCCACTGGGTTAGAGCGCCAGCCTGCCCCCTATCTCCCAGGGCTCTCTAGATGCCAGCGGCCACACTGCTGCTGGGGCTGGAGTGCTACAGCCAGAACAGAGCTCCATAGCCGCCTGGCCCCACGGCTAGGGCCGGAGCTGTGCAGCCAGGGCCAGAGCTCTGGGGCCTGGGCTGGAGCTCCGTGGCCGCTGCTCAGGCCAGAGTTCCCATCCTTCCTCTGCCCGGGTGCACACACACACACACAGGGGCTCCCAGCTGAGTCACCAGTGCCCCCTACGGTGCTCCTGCCCCACCGCCAGACCTCCCTGTTCCTGGGCTCTGTGGTGCAGGAACCTCTGTGGTCAGTGCTGGACCCCGGATGTTGCTGGACCAGGGAGTCCTGGTTAAGGGAGGTGCAACCTGTAGTCTGTTGCACACAACTCTCACTCAAGCTGCATTCCTTGATTTCAGCAAAGGTTTTAGACAGACTCAATTTTATTCTAGAATTTAACAAGGTTATTGATATGATTTCTACTACCGTCAACGATCTAAACACCTAGATTCAAATAAAATGAGTGAAAACAGGTTTTTGTGCTTTTTTGGCATACATACCACCACACAGAGAGAGAAAATGCACAATCAGGTTGTTTGATATAAATGTTTATCTGCATGAAGTTGAGATGGCTGCATTCCACACACACACACACACACACACACAAAGAGGCAAAAGCCTGATAACAATGAGTTATGCAGGCCATCTATTTTATGGTTTTGTACAGTTGTCCCTCACCATAGTATTTGAACACCTTGAGTGTAAAATAGTAACATCCCTAGTGAACTGTATGAAGTCTTTGCTGCTTCTCCCTCTGAAGGTTATCCCCAAACAATTGTTTTAAAAAAAATAAAAAGCTTCACACTTAACTGTGAAGCATTGTTCCTGATGACAAACCTCTGCTTGGGTCCCTGGTGCACAAAACAGATTTTTAGTTGGCTGTCACTCCCTTCAAGCAGGAAACTACCGGCAGCAGCCTTATTCAGCAACAAAAAAGCAAGTCACTGATACCAAATCAAACAGTCCCACGGTCAAGCTGACCTTCTGCAGGGAGGCTTTGGCAGGCAGCAGTCTCTAGCCCAGTGGTTTTCAGACTGTGAATTGGGACTGCAAAATGGGTTGCAACCTGGGCTAGGGTCACCAGGGCTGGTATGAGACTTTCTGAGTTCCAGGTTCAAAGCCAAAGACTGAGCCCCACTGCTCACAGCTACCCCCTCCCACAGGACTGAAGCCCTTGTGGTTCAGCTTTGGGTGCCCCACCTATGGGGCTCAGGCTTTGGGTTGCCAATTTCCTCCTCACAGAAAACAACACCCCGGCTCCACCCCACTCACTCCATCCCCCCTTTGTCACTTGCTCTTCCCCACCCATGTATTCTCAGCTTAGCTATTTTGTCACTAGATTTAGTAACTTTTTATTTTCCCTAGTGAGAAAATAAGTCTCAAAATGTCCGGTGACAAATCTAGCAACTTTGAATGTCAAAGAAAGAAGTCAGCAATTGGTATAGTCACAACATCATTCACAAGCAGCTGAATACTGTTAATAACATCTGTTCCATGCTCTTCTTCCTTGGAGGAAGGAGAACAGGGATGACCTTAAGTACCAGAATCAGGGAAACTGAGGAAACTACAAAATATTCAAACTACATATTACGAGTGAATCTTTTTTATCATTTTCCCTTGCTGATAAGAGGACTAATACCATCAATAGGTACTTTTATGAAGTAGTTTAGGTACTAATACTTTTAAGGAGTGCTGAATGAGTGTGGTACCCAAACATATCTATGTTTGCATTTTATTTGCTTTTGACCTAGCATCACTCAGCAGAGTAGCTTCAGGAAGTCATAATGGTGATTAACATAGAGCTTAATCATGTGAAGTTCTGAACATCCTCAACTCCATTGACTTCGTTGGGCATTGAGGGTTTTCAGCACTTCAGTACATGCCTGATCCTTTGAAGTGAGACCAATACAAGAGAAATATAAGAATAAATTCTGCTTCTAGGTTTCATGCAAAGTCAGACAGCAGCACTGTCAAGATAACTTGGCACCTTGCCAGGTTCAAACATTTCCATGAGTCAAGGTTGAGGAGATGATGAGTCCTATGCTTTGTGAGAAGCTTACTCAGAAGATTTTTATATTTTAGTATGAAAATGGAAATTGACTAGATTTTCTCTCTCACATACACTCTGCCCCACATCTCTGGCCCTCTAACAAAGTAAATAATACACAAAATAATCAGAGCACAAGGTCCTGAGGTGCAAGGATATCTGTGTCACCCAGAGCACACAAAGAGAGTATTTCTAAAATAAATTTCATAGCAACTAAATTATCAGGGAGAAATTTTATTGCATCAGTTTTGAAAGCATTGTTTGTAATCCAATTTCAGGTTTACAGAAGAGTCGGCCTTTTCATTTCAAGAGGCACTCAGATCTTAGAAATCAAATTAACTCATGCTCGTTTGCCAAGTTTACCCATGTCTCCTTAGAAAAAAAAACAAAAAATAACAGATTACTTGACTAAGCCCTAAGAAGGGCATTTAATGCTTCAGCTTTACTCACTAAAAACATGAAACAGTTACATCTTCATTGCAGAATTTGCTATAAAACACAATGCTTCAAGCAAAAAAAAGAAAGTGGCTTAATAGCAAGTAGATGTAGCAAATGAACTGAACCCAGAACCAACTCATCTGAATTTTGTGAGGTGACTAGACGGTTCAGAATTTTAATTCAGACCCAGATCTGAATTACGTATGTTCAATCAAAATATGGGACCTGAAGAACCATGAACTTTGGGTGCCGTGCAGCAGGATCTAAGTTTTTTCAGATATGACCCGTTTCTAAGATGATGAGGCAAATCCTGAGCCTCAGGATCTTTCCACCCAGAGTGAAACAGAATGCTCATCAGTGCTCTTTAAAATAAGTAATTATCCACAGACATTTCTCTGAGGTTAAATACGATCTGAATAGAGAAAGAAGAGCAAATGAGATAAACACATTTACATATAGAAGATCCTTTGAGAGCTCCCCTAATGCGGACAATCTGGCAGATACAAAGTTGAAGCCCTGGCCAACTTATTAAAAATTCTTTTTCAAAAAATCTAGCTTGAGTAATTACATTCAGACTTCTTAAGATTTCCCTGAAGTTTCAACTGGAGAAATTATTCTTCACTTTCCCTCATAAAAATCCCACTGTGTAATGTTGATGGTGCAGAATGAATGTCACATCCCACAGTAGTGCTGGCTGAATGATCTCCAAGAAGAACCACAGAATATAAAGTTCCATGGGATCCTCCAGGATGCACATAATAACTGCAAAATATTCATATGAACGATTAACACGACCCTGGGTTTTTTTGTGAGTTCCATTCTTGTTCTCTGTTCCCTCCAGTTGTATCTCACCACAAGAGCATTTCAACTTTCACACATAACATGCTATAGCCTATAGGGCTGACCTGCTTGCTTGCCTATAGATATGTTTTCATATAGATTTTTTATTTCTGTATGGTTTGCTTATATGGTTATTATAATAGATTACAACAGGTTTATATTAAAGCAGTTTGGCTGTAATGCAAGGGAGTTACAGGCCACATCCTTTATGTTGAGCTAAAGCAAATTTGGCTTACATATTTGGGACCTTTCACCTAGATAGACAGTAAGATAAAACAACCTTTAATGGAATAGAGGACTTCCAAGAATACCCTCAAACTTCACAAGTACACCAAAACTTGGAAATCCCCCAAATAACTAGTGAAGACCAGACCAAATAACCGGGTAAGACAGAAATAACATTTGTGATATAATTATCACAAAAGGGGCCATGATAATGAATTGACATATATTATAATAAGTTGAAATAAATAATGTACTGACCTAAAGGAAAAGACACTTCACCATTAGTAAGGGGGAGAAATACAAATTAGGAGAAAGGGAAACATTTCCAACTGAATTATATAGCAAACATAGCATCACATATTATAAAAGTGGTATTAATAAACTATATTTGTTCTTATAGTGTGAGTGTTGTAACTGTGCACATCAAGGTTTGCAACTACACAATACTTTAAATACTGGGCCCCATCCTGGGTCTTTGCTTCCCCAGAAATTCCCCCTACGTGCCCATACCCCTGGCAGTGGGAGGAGACTTTGCCCCCTCCCCCTTTTTTGCCCCCAGGCCAATCAGGGCTTGGGGCAGGGGAGCGCGCAAAGTGTCCTCCCACCCTGCCAGGAGCATGTAGTGTTTCTATGCGCCACAAACTTCTTGCAGGGTGAAGGCAGGGTGGAGGAAACATCGCATGCTCCCCCGTCCTCAGACCAATCAGGTCTGCATGGTATCAGAAAATTGAATAGTCATGTAACCGCAAGAAATCTTAGCATACCTGTATCAGAGGCAGCAGTGCGGGGTGTCAGGGGGAGCTGGTCTGCAAGGGGAGCCAACTTAAAAACCAGCTCCCTGTGCAGACTGGCTTCCTTCCACCCTGCACTGCTGCCTCTGAGTATGTCTACACAGCAAAGTTATTTTGAAATAACAGCCGTTATTTCGAAATAACTTTACTAGCGTCTATACAGCCAAACTGCTATTTCGAAATTAAGTCAAAATAGCAGAGCGCTTATTTCAAATTTGGTAAACCTCATTCCACGAGGAATAATACCAAATTCGAAACAGCTATTTCGAAATAAGTGCCGTGTAGACACTTATATCGAAATAGGGGGCCTCCAGCCTTCCCAGAGTGCCCTGGCCACTCCAGCCTCAACCAAGAACACTCCTCTCCCTCCCCCCTCCCCGGAGCCCTTAAAGGGGTTGATTCTGGCCACAGTGCCTGTGCCAGTTCCAAGCCTGCCAGCCCAGAGCCAGCAGTCACTGCCCCTGACCCAGTGGCCCCAAAACATGAGCCAGCAAGCCACTGGCAGCCAGCCCTCCACCGCTCCCCAGGAGCAGTCTGCCAGCTCCCAGGAGCCTGCCAGGACCCGGAGAAGGCGAGCGCCTTCCTGGTCCACGCTGGAGATCATGGACCTTATTCAGGTTTGGGGGGGATGCCCCCAACGTCCATGATCTCCGCACTAGACGGAGGACCGCGGCCATCTATGGCAGGATAGCTGCCAGCCTGGCCACAAAGGCCACATGCGAACCCATGAGCAGGTTTGCATGAAAATCAAGTTGGTTCACCTAGACCCCCCCAACCCTGCGCTTCTCCTCCCCCTTCTTCCTCTTGCTTCCACCTTCCAGCTCCTTCATCCCAGGTTTCCCCTTCCCCTGGCCAACCCTCTCTTCTCCCCTCTCCCGCCTCCTTTCCCCCGTCTCACCAGAGTTTCATTCCCTCCCCCCCAGTTTTGTTAAATAAAGAGAGTTTGTGTTCATGAAAATACATGTATTTTATTTGACATCAGGAAGGGGGGGTTAGGGAGGGGTAAGTGGAAGGACGTGAGGGAGGAATGAGGCACAAGCCCCCAGTGGGGCAGACCAGGGAAGCTCTTAGCACTCCTCAGGGTGGATGCTCTCCCGGAGGGCCTCCTGGATACTGACAGCCCCCCCGAAGGACCTCCCAGATGGCAGCCTGCAGAAACTGCAGCCAGGCTTGCAGCAACGCGTCCACGAGAAGCACTAGAGTGCCCTGGGGCAGCTCTGGCTCCATGTTGCAGAGTGCTGTAGTGTCCCGATTGAGGGCAATCAGAGCACGCAGAGACAAAATGCTTTGCTGTCCCTCATCTAGGTAGACAAGCAAGCAGGGAAAGCTGAGAATCAAATAGCACAGGCCTCAGATAGCCTCAGGCAGCAGCCACACAAAGTAACTCCTGACCTGATACCCTGCCGGACCTGGTTTCGGACGGCCTTAAATGTGATTCAGCGTCCACTCAATGTGGAAGTGCTATTTCGAAATAGCAAAACGCTATTTCGAATCGCATTTTGTGTGTAGACGCGTTATTTCAAAATAACTTATTTCGAATTAACTATTTTGAATAAGATATTTCAAAATAAGACTGTAGTGTAGACGTGCCCTCTGATACATTTTCACATTTTCAGAGGTTTACATGTGAAATTTCATGGTGGTGTGACCATGGGTACCCCAACCCAAAAGGGGGCAGATGGAGTTGCCAAAACTGTTGCTGGGGAGTCATAGGATTACTGCCATTACTTCTGTGCTGCCTTCAGAGCTAGGCTTCCTTCAACTGGGGGGCATACCTGGTATTGGTGGTAGGTCTGATTTCCCCTTTTCAACCAGAAGTCATACAAGGCAAAAGTAAGTCCTGCCCTCCCAACCTGGTGGACCAGTAGCTGGAGCATAGTGAATGGCATGAGTCCCCTGCCGGGGCACTTCCAACCCTGCCCCTTCCTCTACCGTCCAATACAAAGGTGGGCAATAAGAGGGCTGCAAGCTGGATGCAGTTTGCCAGGATTAGCCCTCAGAGAGCCTCTGGAGGTAGGGCTGCTTGCAGCCCCCATTGACCATGGATCACCATTCCCAGCCAATGGGATCTGCAGGAAGCGGTGTCCCAATCAGCATAGGAGTCTATCTTGGTGGTGCACCAAATTTCCCTTGCTTTAAAAAGAAATTAAAATGAAGCTTCTCACATAATCATCTAACTCTGGGAACTAAGGGCTTAAGGAAAAAACCCTCAAAACTTTCAACAAAATCATGAGAGTTTACTGTATTTAAATACAGTGACTTCTAATACTGTTCCAGTAGGCACTGAGAAGTGAAGAGGATGTAAACAAAAGGCTTGTCAATGGTTATTTCAACTCCCCAGACTGAACAAAGCACGACTGGAACTAAAATATCTCTCCTTACTCAGCACCTGTGGTCAAAATACCAACAAGCAAACAAGCAATCATTCCATTACTTAGAAAGGGAAGGCTGGGCAGTTCTAGAAGTGGAATTCACCTCCCAAAATGATCATTGTGGCTTCTATCTAATTTTATCTCAGTGATATCTAGTGTCACATTCTCTCAAGTACCCCTTAGGGCAGTGTTTCTCAACCAGTGGTACGAGTACCCTAAGAGGTACTTGAGAGAAGGCTGGGGGGTACATCAACCCAACTGAAATTTGGAGAAAACTGAATTTTTGTTTTAAATTTTATAGAGCTTTATTATTGTTGTACTTTTTACCCCCCAAAATTTCATCGCCTGCCCTGCTACGAATAAGTTGTTTAAACAAATGTGTTGCAGTGGTAGAAAAAAAATGTTGTGTGTCTGAAAACTGTAGGTACTGGGGGTACTTATAATTTTTTTTGAAAAAGGGGGTACTTTATAAAAAAAAAAGGTTGAGAAACACTGCTTTAGGGTACTCATACCACTGGTTGAGAAACACTCTGGAAGATAAATTCTAAATCTCATAGGACTGGCCGACAGTCAGGAAAAGGAAATGAGGAAATATAATCAACACTAAAAAGAAAAAAAACTTGTTACTTCCTTCTGCCATCCTTCTTTCCCTATCTGCACCTGCTAATTCAAACAATGGACAGGTGGCATATTTAGCAGAGAGACTGAAAAGTAGTGTGTATTCAGCAGTACATTGCTGGAATGGGCAAACATGATTCATCTTGTATTTGCTAGATAGCTAACCAGCCAACAATGATATTTTTGAGAGGATCGGGTACCATATTTCAGATGGAGTTATACACACACTGCAAATCAGTGCATTTGACAATTCTGGTCATTCCCACTCTAAGAAATGTTAAATTAGAGAAGCAGATGTATAATTTGGAATCTTTTCCAAATTTCATGTTATTTTGTTTTGTTTTCAGAAAGGCACACAACAATGGTGACACTAGGTAGCATCCTTCTACTTATTACAATCTCATCAGTGCAACTCTTTGGCCAAAATCAAAATTTTTATGTGTTTAGTCTGGGGACAAACATGTCCCTAAGTACATACGATAGAGAGGTCAAATGAGAGGGAAAAGAGTAAGTTTTGTCAGCACTGACTTTTCTGGACAATGGTCTAAATCTTTGGTACTCATACTGCCTCATGATTCATGGGCCTATTTGTTGTGGCCCGCTGAAATACCAAGAAATATTTTTACATGATTGCAGCATATGAATTTTTCCAAAGCACCTTGTTATATATTGTGCTCCCAGCTTGTCAATGTCATAAGTCAGAGAAACTTATCTGATAACTCTTCAGTTCTACCAGGGAGCAGAAAGTTAGTGATCCCTGCACAATCAGGAAGCCTACCAAAACCAGAATTTTTCCCCAACAGAAACCCTCACCCCGTAGGATAACAAACCATATGGAATCTCTTGTTTATAGCACAAATACAGATTATGAAGTGAATAGATAATCATAATAAGGCAGAAATACAAGAGACCCACAGACCCTAACCTATACATATTAACTTAAATGCTTAGTATAAAAGTAAGGTCTTATAGTCTTAGTAGGAATAAGTTGTTTAAGTTAACCTAAGTAAGTGAATGATCAGTGATGCTAAGGCACAAGATGTCATAAGACTTTTGTTTTGCAATCATGACATGTTATTAAGCATACACTGCTGACAGATAAGTGAAAAAAGGCACTTTGTTTCAGCTTAGAATCATAGAATACTAGAACTGGAAGGGACCTGAAGAGCAGGGATGTGAAAGGTTAACAACCAGTAAGTATCATCCTTAACGAGTGATGCTTACTAGTGGGGACTGGAGCAGCTACCTGCCAGCCCTGGGCAGGGACTGCTCCAGCCCCGCAGGACCCACTGTGCACAGGGGGTGCTCAGTGTAGCCCCTGTCCACAGCAGGTCGGGGGGAGGAGACACTCAAGCCCAGTTGGGCTGAAACATCCCTCCCCTTAATCGGTTAACCAGTTAAACATCACATTTAATCAGTTATCCAGTTAAAATGGATTTTACATCCCTACTTAAGTGTTCATCAAGTCCAGTCTCCTGCACTCCCAGCAGGAACAAGCACCATCTAGATCATCCCTGACAGGTGTTTGTCTAACCCCAGCCTGGGTAAAATACAGCCCACGGGCTGGATCTGGCCAAGCCACCTGATCCGGCCTGCGGACGCTGTGGGGAGCCCCAGGAAGGCTTCCCGCTTGCCTCACCCCACCCACATGCTGCTCAGAAACGCAACTGCTAGGCGGTTTCACTTTAAAATCTGTGAGCTGGTAGGGGTGGGGGAAAGGCTTGAGGAGCTGCTCCCACCCCCAGCACAATCCCATTGGCCAGGTTTTGGGAGCTGCTTGTTTCAATTAACCCTTCCAGGGTTGGTAGTTATTCACAGAGCACATGGCTGCAGCCTGGTGGGGAGGGGGGCAGTGTTGCTGGCAAGAGTGAGTCTCAGGTCCGACACTGGGTTCTCGAAGTACAAAAAAAGCTACACAGGTATCTGTCAAACACAAGCAGTTTATTTCCTGACAGCTATCAGCTGTGCCCCTTAACTAAAAGAACAACATGACAGGAAAAGCGGCATTTCTTACATCCCTTCTGCTAGTCGGGGAACCCATTTCGGCTGTGGATGAAGTGGGAGACTGTCTCAGCTTCCGAGGCGCACGCGGTACCCAAAGCCCATCAGTGAGGTCCAAATTGCTGTGCTCTGGTGCAGCTTTAAATACTGTGTCTCTACCTTGTTTGTGGCAGTTTGGAAATTTCCAGGGGTTACTCATTGCTTGTATGGCTCAGCTGGACTGCTTGTCCTTTGACTTTGTTTACATGATCAGTACATTTAGGTAAACAAGATTGTTATGTTCCCGCCCTTATCTACAGGCAGGCAGGGAGGCTGCTTCAGGAAAGTGCTGGGCTGCTGGCTGGTAAGTCTCCTGGCCAGTAAATCTCCTGGCCAGAGCCTGCCTCTGGCATCCCAACCCCACCCTTCCCCAACCCTCTGCCTCCCACTCTTGCCCCCTACTCCACATACCCAAATTATCTTCCCTCCTCCTGTACCCATATCCTTTCCCAGATCTGGCATGCCAATTCCCTGCCCCAGATCACAGTACCCTCCAGCCCTAGCTCACAACCCAAACCCCTGCACCCACTCCAATACCCAATTCCCTGCCCTAGGTTACAATCCAACCCCCTGCACCCCAGTACAGTGCCCCAGGTCAGAACCACCTCCTTCACCCAAACTCCCTTCCTTACCTAAAGCTCCCTTCTGCACCTAATCTCCATCCCAGACCCCGCAACTCCTCCAGTAATATCATGGAAAAGTGCAACCCTCGACTACTTTCCAAATTCTTGGAGTGGCCCCCATCAAAAATTATTGCTCACTCCTAGTCCAACCTGCTCTTAAAAATTTCCAATGATGGATATTCCACAATCACCTTAGACAATGTATTTATTATTCGAGAGCTTACTTGCCCTGACTGTGACATAAGTGCTTAATTGCCACTGAACTGTGACATAAGCAGGTAGAGATACTAGTTTGGAGTGACAGCGGACAAGTAAAGTGAATATATTCATAGAAATAAGCTATGAGAACAGAAGTTGAAGGAAATGGGAGGAGGAGGGACTGTCAAAAGGGACAAACTACAACAGAAATAAGGTTAAGTGGAAGTTTTAAAATAAGTGAAGCAAGGAAGGGCAAAAGGAGAAAAAGACTGAAACACAGGGAAGAGAAGGAGGTGGAATTAAATATTCAATAGAGAAAACAAAAGAGGGAGGAAAATGAAAAAAAGAAAGAATACTGAAAACAGGGAAAGTTACACTGATATAAAATAACAATAAAAGACAATTATATATTATATTCTAGCCAATAATCATTGACAGCTAAAGTTAAGGCAGCCCAAATTTTCATTCTAAGCCTTCGTACGCAGGCCCCCTAACTTCCACCACTCAGAATAAATAATTTCCAGCTCTGGGCTCTGCATCAGGGGAGATTTGTTGGTTTGAGTTTTTAAAAAAAAATGTCTGAAATGTTCGAGCAAAGATAGTTTAGCTATTTTGAGAAATAAGAAAAGAAGAACACACAACGCTTTTCCAAGTGTGCTATGAAATTTGATTTATTTTTTCTTAAAGGCTTTAGGTTGAGTGCTAAATTTGGTGGAAAAGAAAGTTAAAATTTGGAAGAGAAATAGCCCTTGATCTCAGAGGCCTTTCTGTGTTCTGGTGAAAATAATTTCTAACTGATAACACCCCAGTTGAGTGTGCCAGATGTGGAGAGACCAGGCAATCCCCTAAAGAGAGGCTGAAAGAAGTAAAATGTGGAAGAGAAAGCTGATTTACCAATTGTTTATACTGTTCAGAAAATGGTCTGTCTGTATTCAAGAGATGGATGAATGTTCCACACTGATCTTATTTTTCCCAAGCCTTGTCCATCTTTGTACTGATAACACATCCCTAACTAGGGATGATGATTCGAACATCCCAAAGAGCCTGTGAAAGCGAAGTCCAAATTGCAAATGACTGATTCCCTTTCACTTGCATTTTCACATTCTTTCATTTTTTTGTACTGAGCTTTATTAGCAAACTAAGAAGTATGTCAGCAGAGGGACTGAAGCCAATGAGACTTTATTAAGACAGCTGACAAAGAAAACAAGGATGAAATTGTTAGGATAGAAGTTGAAATAAATGAGGTAGCCAGGTTATGGGTTGGAAGTACTTTAGCTGCATTGCCCACAATTGAATGAAATTACTGTAGAATATGCCTAAACTACTCTTGCAAAACTAGTGCTTTCTGCAATTTGAAAATCTGTCCAATCAATACACCAGGCTGAGAACTGTATACTGACTAAACAAATCTTGACTAGTGGCAAGGAAAATGAAGGGTGAAGTAGTGAGAGGTACTGAGCCACGTGCTAAAATATTAAGCATGCAAGGACAAAACAGCTTACCAAGCCCAAAAAACCTTGAGACAGAGCAGGGGGGAGGAGGAGGATCCACTAAAGTCTCTTTTTAAGTTTTGTTTGCATTCTGGAGAATTATGTTCTTCTCCTTGTGTACTTTCCCCCTCCCTCAGGCTGCTCTCTAAATAGAGACTTTAGGAGGGGGAAAAAAACCTTTTCATACTTCTAACATGTGCAGAGCAAAAAATAACCTGAAAAAGAACAATTGCCTTTCAAAATACTTGAAAGTAAATATTTCTAGATGACACATTTTTATAGGTTTATGTTTTTAATAGGGTTTTGTAGTTATTTTTCTCCCATATATCACAGGCTTGACATGTTGCTGTAGCTTATTTCACAGAAACAAATTAAGCTTGCTAGTGCCATGCAGAGAAGTCATAGTGAGTACCCAACAGAAAGAATAGATGTGCAAGGAAGGTGAAAGCTGGTTAAATGGGTAGCCAGAACTTCCTGAGACATCAGCTGTACAAGAGCATAGGGGTAGGAATACAGGTACCAAAATGACTCCACTTATAAGGGTATGTCTAGACTGCATCCCTCTGTCAGCAGAGGGATGCAGATTAGGCAGGTCAACATTGCAAATGAGGCAGGGATTTAAATATCCCGTGCCTAATTTGCATAAAAATGGCCACCGCGTTTTGCCGACGCAGCACTTTGTCGGCAAAAAGTGGCAGTCTAGAGTAGGATCTGTCGAGAAAGAAAGCCTTTTTCGACAGATCCCTGCCATAAGGAATCTGTCGAAAAAGGCTTTCTTTCTCAACAGATCCCCCTCTAGGCTGCCACTTTTTGCCCACAAAGTGCTGAGTCGGCAAAACGGCGGCAGTCATTTTTATGCAAATTAGGCACGGGATATTTAAATCCCTGCCTCATTTGCAATGTCGACCTGACTAATCTGCATCCGAGGGATGCAGTCTAGACATACCCTAATAAACTACTGAGCAAGAGACAATTCACTGTTTTGAGCATCCAGAGTTTATAATCCCAGTAGTGACAGCTCCCTTTTATGATTTTTAGATATACCACTCAAACTTTTTGCTGCAATTTCCTCATCTACAAAATGAGGGTGAGGATGAGGATGATAATATAGCTTGTTCAGAGTTAGAAACATGAATGTTTGTAGGGGACTGAGCATGGAGGAATTTTTATTTAAAATAATTATTGATTCATTCTCTTTGTTTACAAGGTTCCACAAGGATTGGATGTCTGACTCTCCACCATGGGGTTAGAAAGGCGGTCGGAATAGCTGATCATAATGGGCTTTGGCTTGGCATCTGACCTTAAAAGCTCTGAATCTATTAAAAGGTTCTGGGACATTTTCAGCCAAAGTCATACATCCTGGAAAAAACAAACTATTGCAATGTATAATGCATCCCGACTCATCCAAAAACAACCTTTTGTTACATACTGTAAATAGTTAATATAGCACAAACATCAAATGATACACAAAAGTGAAACATTTGTCGTGCTTTGGGTTAAGTACATAAATTATTGTTTATGTTTCTTTAATGGATGACCTATGTAAATAATAAATATTAAAAATTGCATATATTATAACTATGTACAATATGAAATTAATTTTAGTGAATGCTAAATATCTATCTAAAATACATACAAGAGTATTAGTAAAGTTCAAGCCCTTGAATGTTCACAGAAATCAAACACGAAAGGGTCTTACATATGTGGGAACCAACATTTTCTTTCATAGTCAAATATTCACTCAGCTTTGGTAAAATCCTGTGACAGTAATTCCCATAGACTCACAACTTATCCTATTACTACCACAACATGTATTTAAAATAAATATCTCAGAAAAAGTTTTTATATAACTCTTATACTGTGTGGAGAACATGATCTGGTTTTGTGTACTTCTGGACTTGTGCACAAATGCTCATTTCACTGCAAGGCCCACATTGTTAATCACTTTCGCTGACAAAAATGTGTGCCTTATTTCTAATGTGATATTTCTAATCTGATATTATTTCCTCAGGAAGATACTTCTACACTGCAATCATAAGAACATAAGAATGGCCATACTGGGTTAAACCAATGGTCCATCCAGCCCAGTATCCTGTCTGCCGACAGAGGCCAATACCAGATGCCCCAGAAGGAAGGAACACAACAGGTAATCCATGATCACTCCCCTTCACCCAACTCCAGAGAAACAGAGGCTAGGGACATCATTCCTACCCATCCTGGCTAATAGCCATTGATGGGCCTAACCTCCATGAATCTATCTAGCTCTTTTTTGAACCCTGTAAAAGTCCTAGCCTTCACCACATCCTCTGGCAAGGAGTTTCACAGGTTGACTGTGCACTGAGTGAAGAAAAACTTCCTTTTGTTTGTTTTAAACTTGCTGCCTATTAATTTCATTTGGTGACCCCTAGTTCTTATATTGTGGGAACAAGTAAATAACTTTTCCTTATTCACTTTTTCCACACCACCCATAATTTTATAGACTTCTATCATATCCCCCCTTAGTCTCCTCTTTTCTAAGCTGAAAAGTCCAAGTCTTTTTAATCTCTCTTCATATGGGACCCATTCCAAACCCCTAATCATTTTTGTTGTCCTTTTCTGAACCTTCTCCAGTGCCAAGATATCTTTTCTGAGATAAGGCAACCACATCTGTATGCAGTATTCAAGATGTGGACATACCATGGTTTTATATAGAGGCAATACGTTATTCTGTTTTATTCTCTATATCTATTCTCTATCCTTTTCTGACCCTTTTCCAATGCCAGTATATCTTTTTTGAGATGAGGCAACCACATTTCTACGCAATATTCAATCAAGTCACCTCTCAGGTTTGTTGAATTTTGTTTTTGTTGTTGCTGTTGTTTTGGGTTTGTTTGTTTGATAAGCTAAACATCGACCTCTTTAAGCCTCTCACAGTAAAGCATTTTCTGTAGTCCCCAATTTATCATTGAGACTCTCTTCTACATCTTTTCCAATTTTTCAACATCCTATTTAAAATATAGACATCAGGAACAGATACAGTATTCCACAATTTGTTTCACCAATGCCATATACATATATTCCAACATGCTGGTGTTGCGTTCCAAAATGGATGATTGATAAAAGTGTGAATAGGTCAAAGTGAATTTAAGCTTCAAATTCAGATGAGTAAAGACAGCCAATAAGAATGTACCCGTAGTTTGTAAAACAGAAATTGGGCATCTATTTTACTCTCTTGGGGATAGGGTAATTTAAAAGGGAAACTGGGAATTTGCTCCACTCTTAGCTCTATTTTCTTAATGACGTACCAGATAATGCTCTTGGCAAGTAGAAAACCTGATTTGTTCATGTCACATCATCCATAATGCATAATTCAACATTGTTGCAGCAATTCTGTTCCATCTATGAGAAAGGCACACACCACAACCCTTCATAGCAATCTGCTGAGCACTCACAAGTTGTGCTAGTTCATCTCCTGGCCTGACCCAAAGAATGGGAGCTGCACCTGTGGATGGGGAGGATGTCACAAATTCCACCTTCCTCCCCGCCCCTGCCAGAAGCCAAGCCAGACATACTGACTGTTTCCTGGGAGGTGCACAGTGCAACAGCTAGCAGAGAGCTGGCCAACCCCTCTGATCTGTGCTGCCAACCAGCCAACAGCTCAGTCTGCCGTGCTGTCCATAGCCTCCACGATCCCTTTTTAACCAGGTGTTTCAGGCAAAAAAACAGACACCTGGTCACCTAATTACTGAAGATGAATGTCTCTGCACTGCTAAGCACCATATATGATCTCTGAAATTACATAAGGTGATTGTACCTGAGATCTTATGAATCTGCATTCTGGCTTCATTAATTATTTGTCTTATTCTCCATTAAGAGGTTACTGTATACTTTCCCTCTCTATGGGCAGTGGAGAGGATATATTATCTGTCAAGTTTCTAGTATGCAGCTTTATTATCATTATTATTATTTGTTGTTAAGTGGAATGCAGATGGGAGGTAGGGAGGAGAGAAGTTCATCTTTAAAAGCATGTATTTGTCTTGGTCAGCTCTTCACCCTGGTTTCCGAATCATTAGTTTCCAGAACCCTGCTTTTGTTTTCTTAGCTATTTTCAGACAACAAGCCAGGATGTGATAAGACACATCAGGCTGTGTCAGTCGGGAAGCAAATCCGAAAATCTGAAGAATGCTTTTCCCCACAAATCCATGCTTATTTCAAGCAGTACAGAATTTAAACCAAATGGCACAGAAAAGCCTTGTGAGATCTGGAAAAAAGCATTTAAGAACATAAAAACATCCATACTGAGTCAGACCAAAGGTCCATCTAGCCCAGTATCCTGTCTTCCAAGAGTAGCCAATGCCAGATGCCCCAGAGGGAGGGAACACAACAGGTAATCATCACATGATCCCTCTCCAGTCATCCATCTCCAGGCTCTGAAAAACAGAGGCTAAGGACACCATTCCTACCCATCCTGGCTAATAGCCATTGATGGGCCTAACCTCCATGAATCTACCTAGCTCTTTTTTGAACTCTGCTGAAGTCCTAGTCTTCACAACCACCTCTGGCAACGAGTTCCACAGGTTGACTGTGTGCTGAGCAAAGAAAAACTTCCTTTTGTTTGTTTTAAACCTGCTACTTAATTTCATTTGGTGACACCCCCCTCCCAGTTCTTATATTATGGGAACAAGTAAATAACTTTTCCTTATTCACTTTTTCCACACCAGTCGTCATTTTATAGACTTCTCTCATATTCCCTCTTGGTCTCCTCTTTTCTAAGCTGAAAAATCCAAGTCTTTTAAATCTCTCTTCATATGGGTCCCGTTCCAAATCCCTAATCATTTTTGTTGTCCTTTTTTTGAACCTTCTTCAGTGCCAAGATATCTTTTTTGAGATAAGGTGACCACATCTTTATGCAGTATTCAAGATGCGGACATACCATGATTTTATATAGAGGCAATATGTTATTCTGTTTTATTCTCTATGTCTATTCTTTTGGAAGAGGAATGTAAATGAGCCCAATTGAAAATGCAAATGAAGCGCAGATTTACAAATTTTGTGCTTCATTTGCATAATCGCGTGAGAGCACTTTTTCAAAAAAGGGGTTTTTTTTAAAAGAAACCGCAGACTAGATGGGGTTCTTTTGAAAAAAAAAACAAACCTTTTTCGAAAGAACCCATACACCTCATTTTTTCAGGAGTACGGGTTCTTTCAAAAAAGGGGTTTTTTTTTTAAAGAACCCCATCTACACTGCGGTTTCTTTTTCAAAAAACCCTTTTTTGAAAAAGCGCGTTCACACGATTATGCAAATGAAGCGTGAGATTTGTAAATCCACGCATCATTTGTATTTTTGATCAGGCTCATTTACATTCCTCTTTTGGAAGAGGAATGTAGTTTAGACATAGCCTGAGTGGATGTTTTCAGAGAACTATCCACAATAACTCCAAGATCTCTCTCTTGAGTAGTTATAGCTAAATTAGTCCACATCATATTGTATGTATAGCTGGAATTATTTTTTCCAATGTGCATTACTTTACATTTATCAACATTAAATTTCATTTGCCATTTTGTTGCCCAATCACTTAGTTTGGTGAGATCTTTTTGAAGCTATTCACAGTCTGCTTTAGTCCTAACTATCTTGAGCAGTTTAGTGTCATCTGCAAATTTTGCCACCTCACTCTTCACCCCTTTCTCTAGACCATTTATAAATAAGTTTAATAAGATCGGTCCCAGTACGAACCCTTGGAGGACACCAAGGGTTACCTCTCTCCATTCTGAAAATTTGTCATTTAAGGTAGCAAGAAATTTTATCTCTACTTCCTGTCCTGAGGTGATTTGTACCCAGGTCAATATGGGATAGTTAAATCCCCCACTGTTAATTGAGTTTTTCGTTTTGCTAGCCTGTCTAATCTCCCTTAGCATTTCAAAATCACTCTCACTATCCTGGTCAGGTGGTCAATAATATATCCTTACTGCTATATTCTTATTATTAGAGCATGGAATTACTTGTGACTTGTGCTCAGCTCTACTAGTCAGGCACCCAGCTGCATACTTTCCATCATCATTTGAGAATGTCCAAACAGCAGGAAAATTATGGATATGCACCAGCACTAAGGAGGATCAGGGAGGACTGGTCATGAAGGCCCTGAATGAAGAATCCCACCCACTGAATTACCAACACCACTTAAAATAGCAGCCAGCAGATTTCCTTGTTTTCCATCCAGTTTTGACAAGCTCCAATCCCACTTAGCTTACAAGATATGGCACAAACGCAGCCTGAGGTGTTTTGTTTTGATAGCAAACAAAATACTCACATAAACCCCATGAAGCTTGACAATGTTAGGTTTCAGTAGTTGCCCTGAGGCAGCTTTGAACTACAGTATATAGACTCTTCTTTGCTAATTTTTTCCCTTGAACTGAGGTTTTTCACGTTAAACTCTCCACCATGATTCCTTTCCAGTTCACTTCATCCTCCCCAAATTCCCACTCCCCCAATCACACTTTCTAGGGCTGTATGTCCCAAAGAAAATAACCAAGAAGTAACAGCGAAAGATAACAAATATTTAATAAATAGCAGAAAAAGCATATTTGCCTCAAAATAAAGTACATTCTTGACATTTTCTGAGTTAAGTGACTAAAAAGTCTAATGTAAAAGGTTCATAACTGTCATTTCCTGTATACTTCTGAAATTGCTGCATTGTGCTTTCAGGAAATTTTGCATTAGCTGTAGGTTTCTTTTCCCCTCCAGATGCTTCTTGGTCTTCATTTGTTGACATTAGAGTCTTTCAAATAGACAGTTATCATTCATACTGAAATTGGGTCAGAAAGGTAAAAATATTTCTTGGGAACAAATGCAACATGACTGATTTTTGTTCTCTCCTTTAATTACAGTTTATGACAGCTCCTTTCTCTGGAAGATTTTGCACACAATGTTATTTAGGCTCTTAACTGTAACATTTTGCTGTTGTCAAGGCTTCCAAAACAGTATAATTTTATTATACTAATCATTGCCAGCCTTTTATCTCCGAAGATGCAGTTCCACCTTAGAATAACAAGTAATTTACAACTTATCTAAACCTGTTGTACCAATGTAGCACATAGTGAAGATGGGTGATAAACTCCACCTCCCCAAAGATAGTAGTTACATGAGCAGGAGAAGTTCTCATGATTGACCTAGCACTATCTATACCAAGGGTTAGGTAGTTATACCAATATAAACTGATAGAGGAGACCAAGCCTTAAGTCTCTTGGTATCCACATAATCTTTTTAATTCACAGCAACAAAGCCATGGCAATGCTTTACATAATATAGTATTCTATGCTTAGTGTTTTATTAAAAGTCAGAACTATAGTACTACTACAAAATCTGACATGTCCTCCATAAGGATGCTTATTCAACTCTTCTCCTCAACGAGTTTCCAATTTTATAACCAAAATTCACTACAATCCCTTCCCCCTTCCGAAATAAATAATTGGCTAAAACTTAAAATCCATAAGTTAGCTGTAAATAGCTATTTCCACAACAGAAGCATGCACACTATTGCTAACGATTCCACCTACAAATTTTTGAAATACAGGGCAAATAAGGAATGTGTCTTAATGGAGAAAATATCATGGCTCTATCCTGCAATATAATGAGCAGTGGGAGTTAAGGGAACTCAGCATCCTGCCAATAGCCAGTCCTGCATGTGTTTTTTTGTCTTAATGGGCTTTGAATCAGGTCCTTAAGTCAATGGACAGTGTTTCACTGAATTCAGTGGCCCCACAACAGCCAACTAGACAGGTGGGAGTCAGGTGCGTGCACCTGAAGATGTGGTGATATTGTGGCTGGGGACAATGCCAGTTAACGTTTTCCAGTTAACAGAGTGCCAGATAGCAAAGCTTTCAATGCAATGTACTTTTAATCATTAATGCCATTTTTAGACTTTTTCTAGAATATGTAGACTATGAAAACAGAACTACTATTCAAATAAAAACAGGTTTTTCATGCAATTCAGGTTGCAAACAATGCAGAAAATGTTTAAATACAGACAGAATCCTGTGTAACAAGAAGCCGAGAGGCTATCCATGATGAAAACTAACTGACAACATCCCTGATCCTTCAAACAGTCATTAGTGGAACTAGATATGCATAAAGTTAAGTACACGCAAAATCTCTGAAGGATCAGGGACTTAGACATTAAGATCTTTGGAGCAGAGACTATCTCCTCTGTTTTGCCTAAAAGCACCTAGTAAATGGTGACACCAAATAAATTACTTTTCATGGATCTAATAAAGCAAGGTATACTTTACTGTAAATATTACTTGTTACACAAATGTTTGCAAGCAGAATTTTATTATTTGCTCTGTGACACTAAATAAGGCTGCTCCTGTCATAAAAATAGTGCTTATGAAACACACACTACTGAAGAAAAATTATTTATAGGCCATTTTGTGGTTATCAAGTCTATTATTCTTTTCTAACTTAAAAAATACTCGTGTTATTTTATTTGTGAATATTTAAAATGTTTATTAAAATGCAAAACAATATGAAACCAGGAAAATTGTGCTAGTAGACATCTCCTGTGTTACATACATGTTCCAAAGGAAATGGATTTGGCCCTATACCATGTAGCCAGTTATTCAAGAAGAAAATTCACAGGATAAGAGTTAATTATTAAGGGATGGGATTGAGGAGAAAGATCACAAATGAGTAAGAGACAGCTAAATGAATCTTCTGTTTCAGATCAGTTTGAAAACCAAAAGGCAAGCACAAATTTTGAACCTCCAGAAAAGTTACCTCTGACTTTGCAGTTATTTTCCTTTCTTTTCTCTTGAAATAATTTGGGACGAAAATTGGCGATTGTACAATAGCTTCTGTAGTTCATTAATACTCATTAAATGTCTACCTTCAGGGGATGAAGCTTCCATCTTTCCCATTCCTTTGCAATACTGAATATAATGAATGATTATATTGCTACTTTCTGACAAATTTCCAATTTTTCAGAGTATGAGTCATATCTATCTCTTAAAATGTATGCAGGGAAACAGTTTATAGATATCAAGAGCAATCAAATATTTTTGAGCACAGAGTAACAGCTACAGGTGCTTGTTTTGTAACTCCACTCCAATTGAACTGATGAAGTGGGTTTCACCCATAAAAGCTTATGCCCTAATAAATCTGTTAAGTCTATAAGGTGTCACAGGACTCCTCAGACTAATATGGCTACCCCTCAGATATAGGTTAGGTTTAACTTTTATAGCACTGAGGATAAGCTTACCTGTTCATCGGCCGTCCTCCAACCCTCGTCAGTCCTCACAGTGGGACAAAATACCTTTCACCTCCGTCTCATCTATACTGATGGCCAACTTCCCAATTTTAGCTTCCAGCTGGTTCTCTTCCATTTATATGTACTCCTATCTGACTCCCACTTGCCCATGATTCCCAGCTGATCTGAGAACCAATGGTGGGGAGGCTGTTCAGACAAGTTAGAGAGATCAGTAAGTATTTCCAGCAGGGGGAAGGGAAGGCGAGACAGTGCTTGATACACAAGGATCAAGTTCCACACTGCCTCTCTACCACTGGAAACCCTTTAAATTACTCCTACTAACATCCCTTACCGGAATTATTAAACTCTTAGAAACAGCCAGGTTTCAGGTGCTATCCTCTTGAATACTAGCTAGTTTCCTAAGAATTTTAGAAACATGCGTCTGTATGTATGTATGTCTGTCTGTCTATCCATCTGTGAGTATGTTTGTTCAAGAACTCCTCCAAAATAGCGAGGGCTAGGATCACCAAATTTGGTATGCAGCTTTCTCTTATCATAACTTAAAGGAAGGTCAGGGTTTGGTTGTGCCAGGACAATGGGATGTGCGTGAAGTACAATTGTTTTTCATAAAATGAAAAGGGAGGGCTCTGGCAGGAGAAAGTTATACTGCATAATGACCACAGGGAGCAGCAAGGAGATGAGGGGTTTCCAGTGGCAGAGAGGTTCCAGAGATGGGAACCAGGAGAGTTATAACACCACTGGGCCAGCAGGGAACAGAGGTGGAATAAGGGACAGCTATCTACTGTATATTTCAGAGAGTCTGTCTGATTGTGTTTGTCTGTGTGTCAGTCCATCCCCCAATTGTGTTCGCTGGAGCTGCAGCAGCCAAGGATGGGCATTTCTCAGTTGGCCTTAAGCTGCTGCAGTGAGAGAGGGCTGTCCTTTCTCCCTGTTGCATCCCGCATACTGAACTCCTTGTTCCCAGCTCCACCCCAGAACAATGATTTAAATGAACAAAAAAAACGTACTTGATTTAAGGACCCACACAATGCCAGGTAAACCTTTTAGTATGAAACTAAAATATAACCATGACCGACACAATCGTACAATTTTATCTGTAAGATGACTACCCCAAAAGGCAATAAGAAAGAGCTTTCAGTCTCCTTGTGTTTGTGCATCCTGGCAACAAAAGCTCCATTAGAGGGAAATTTATATTTTCCCCTTGCACACTGAACTCTGGGTCTCCTGATCTCATCTACAAACGTAAAACGTCAAAAGTGACAAACTGCAATGTTTTACTCAAGAAATGATTTATTTCCACTAAGATTACTAGCTATTTCATATCCTCATGTGAATTATGAATGAACTGTCTTTGAACCCAGCTCTCTGTGTGAATGGCAAAGTCATTCAAATATTGTGACTTCTGTGATATACAATAAGCTGTTAATAGTGTATCTGCTAATTTTTGTATCAGATCAGAACCCTCTTGCCCAAAAGTCCTTAACTCAAGCTGCTGTTTTACTAAAAACAGATAAGCACCTGCTATATTTTAGATATAACAGTATCTACACTATATTCCCTGTTGCACTCCTGCTCTCAGAATTCCAGAAAAGATGTTATGACAATGGAATCAACAGATCTGACAACTTACAGGAGACAGACTAACATATTTAATAAGGTCTATGAACTACAATCCTGGGACTGTGGGAAAGGACTAAAAACACTTTGACTAAATCATGTGAAGGAGCATCCATCACATGCTGGGAACTTAGTTTTGATTCCTGGATTCCTATTGTGTTCCAACATCATTCAAATTTACTGTGTTTAGGAATTAAAGCTGTTGGGGTCAAAAATCATGCAAGGAAACTCATAAAGATCTGCTATGGAAAACCTGAGTAGTTTTCTATGGACGTGGAGTTTAGTCCAACAGTCATTAAAATCAATGGGAGCCTTTTCACTATCTTCAATGAACATACCATAATCCAAGGGCCAGGAGGTGAAGTGTGGAGAGCACTTTGTCTTTACTCTCATCCAGTTTCTCATCATCTCATGTCTTGGTAATTGCAACATCCTTTTCTCTGGCCTTGACAAAAATAATCTTCCCCTGTTCATATCAATCCAGAATGCCTTTGCAGACCTGGAAAAGACCATTTTCCTAGCCCATCACTTTGACTATCTCTTTACATATCTCCCGTCTTTTTACATATCTCCACCCCAAGCTGCCTCTCATACTTGCAAAAAAAATCCCCATAGACATCTGCAAAGCTTTGTCATTATCCTCTTTCAAATCCCTCCTCAAACCTCTACTTTTTCTGTGATGCCAGCAAAAATCCTGATATCAATTCGACCGCTGGTGTGCAGAAACCACTGCCTAGTATGCTGATCAATATAGCCTCATTGTTTCTTTGTTCTCCCCAGCTTCCTGTCTGCATCTATCTGTTGTCTAACCTTATATTTAGATTTTAAACTCTTTGGGACAAGGAGTGGGGGGTTTTGGTTCTGGGTTTGTACAGCACCTAGCACAACGAAGGCCTGTTCTGTGACTAGAGCTCCTAGCTGCTACAGTAGTACCAATAAATAAAATTATAATAATGCTACTCAGTTTTGTTTCTTTTGCTCTGCATCTGTCCTATTTTTATTTTCTTCTCCAAGCTACAGTTTCTGCCCTAGGTGTAAAGTTTACCGACCTTCAGAATACAGCATTTCTTGGGTTTAACATGTATCCACAATGGTCCTGGATATGATCTTTGCTCACGTGAGACCATTTGCACTGCTATCAGAGGCAGCAAGGGGGTGAGCAGGAGCCGGTGCAGGGGGGAGCCAGCCAGTTCCCCCCAACATCATCTCTCTGGGGGGCAGGGAAGGCAGAGGTGCAGCGGGGAACCAGGCACAAGCCGGGAATCAGTTGCTGCCCGGCTGCTACTACATTTAAACTACAGAGCCACAGCGGGGTTAGCTCCCCGGGGTGGTGCAAGCCGGGACTAAGCAGTCCCCACTTGCACCACCCCAGGAACTAACCCCACTGCGGCTCTGCCTTTTAAATGTAGTAAGAGCCAGCGGGCTCTTACAAAAAGGCAGAGGTGCAGTGGGGGACTGGATACAAGTCGGGAATCAGCTGATTCCTGGCTCACACCCAATCCCAGATGCTGCACCTCTGCTTTTTAAATGTAGTAAGAGCCGTTACTCGTGCTACATTTTAAAAGCAGAGGCGCAGTGTCTGGGACCAGGTGTGAGAAGGGACACTGCTTTTGTCTTTAACACACAATGTATTTCAGGAGTGACAAAACATTTTAGAAATAATGCTGGAGTGGTGGCTTGGTAACATCCATCACACTGATGGAAGCACTATTACACTGCAAGAAAGAGAAGACAGAACCCCGTAAAAGAGAGACGAGATGGGTATAGTGGGTATTGTAAAAGCTTCATATCTTTGTGTTTAATTTCCTTTTACTACATAATGCTGGATATGCTCTGAAAATTAAAGAGTGTGACTTGTACCCTTCACTAATAGAAAGGAAAAGCTTCCTGGTTTTGATATATTTACTTCTTAATATGTTTAAATTTATATTGAATATAAAAAGACTATCTATCCTGGATGTTAGATAATTTGGCATAATTAAAATTAGAATGCAAAAGATAAAAACAGGAAAAGGAAACTATCTAGAAATGAGACTCAACCCTAGCCACTACCCCTCAACCACATCCACAAATCACAGTGTGTGTCATATGCATTCCACATAAAAGGGCACATTTTGAAAGAAACACATTTTGTATATAATACATACAATACAGCATGTCCAAGATCAGCAATAACCGGGGAATAACTCGTTAGTGGTTGCAATATCTTTAAATGCGACTCATGATCAAAAGACAATATTTCAGCAGACAGTGCACCTTGATTAAAAAGCATCACTAAATATTAATGAAAAAAAACTTCTATTCAAGGCAAGAGAGACAAAATAAGATAAAAATATTAAAAACCCAATGTTCACAGCTTCTAATTTTAAAGGTTTCTAGGACAGAGGAGATTGTATTATGAGGTATTATAATAATAATAAAGAATTTAATCCAGAAACTTTTAAATTAAGTATTATATTAAACTCCTTTAAAATTCATTACTGAAAACATGTATTACATGCTGATAAAGTCCAGATCCTGCAAAATATTGTGATTGGGTGGACACAACTGCTGTATGTGGCCCCTTACGAGCACAGCATAAAATGTTTGTAAAGCACTAATGAATGGTGACAGAATATCAAGGATTACACTGATTTAAATCTCCATATAAACTACAATCACAGAACGGGTAGCATCCTTTACATCTAGGAATCATATTTATTTTTATTTTAGCTAAAATTGCTAATTGTTTTCAGTTCATATTTTTCCTTTTCTATGAAGAAACAAAGATTTGTATACTAAATTGTATCTGCCTCATTTCACCCATTTTCTTTGTGTCCTAGTAAAACCTATTCATCTGGATTCACCTGGATTGTACTATATTCAATATTACACATGCCAAAATGACATTGAAGTAATGATGCTCAAATTGCAAAGTCAATCACTCAAAAGTTTAGGAAATGTCAGAATTAAGTCAGCCTGTGCAACGTTAATTTATTCCTCTTCTGTGCATGCGTTATGAGAGAATCTTTAGTTACATGATCACATGCTACTGTTGCCATAGAACTAGCACCAATTCAGTGCACAGGATCAAATGATGCTCACTTTATGATCAGCTATTCAATATTTGTTTTATCCTCATTGTTCAATATGTGCCTGCAGCCTCTCTTTACTTGCATGCGATTTAAACCCTTCTTTAAAAAAAATATTTTTTTTCCTCGTGGGCTTTCCAATAGCACTTTTTACCCTGTTATCAGGGTGCTTCACAGATATTACTGAATTCATTTTTCACAATACTCCTGTGAAGTGAGAGGATACTACCTCCAGCTTTACAGAGGGGGAAATTAAAGCACAAAAATATTAAGACAAAAAGTATCCACTAATAGTGGGGGTCCAACATGAGATATCTAGAACCCTGATTTTTCAGAGAACTTGTCATTCTACGAGGTTTAATATATACAAAGCACAGCTCCCATTGACTTCAGCTGCAATTGTGAATGCTCAGCATTTCTGCAAATCAGAATACAGGGTCTCAAACTGGGGAACAAGATCATGAGGAACACACAAATAGTAATTAGATGTGAAAAGTCTAATTTAAATGACTTGTCCAGCATTGCATATGAACTCTGTGGTAGAGGGAGAGAGAGAATCTATTTCTCCAGGGTAGCATTTAGTTGCCTTAACCACAAGATGATCCTTTCTCTTCCCACAACCCTTTATTCCGGACACTATCCAGCTTCCAACTTCTGCAACAAATGAAACAAGGGCCCTACTGATAACCATCTGCTTCACTATACTGAGTCTTGATTCATCCCCAGATCCACTGAATGAGGCAGGAATCCAGTAGAAAAAAATTGTATGGGATTATGTAAAGATTGTATAACACATGAACACAAGAGAGTCAAATTAAGATTGCATAGGCAACTTTCATTCCGTCATCTCTGACTTTTGAATATGCTACTTTGCAATCTTAATAATATTTTAATGTACTTGTCTGTGTCTCATTTCCTAAGTTTTTTAAAAAAGAAACTGAAACAAGCCAAATTCCATCATAATGGCACTAACATGGCAGGGATGTGATATAGTACATGAGTAAACAGTTAACGGATGATCCTGGGGTCCCATAGAGCCACTCTTTCGCCCCTTCCGGCCCCCCACACTGCTGTCTCTGATAACAAAGGCAGCAGCACGGGAGGCAGGTGAAGAGCAGGCGGTTCTGTGGGAGATGGTAAGTGCAAAGAGCCAGATTAAAAGCCAGCTCCACATCTCTTGAGCATTTCCTGGTGTAACTGAAAGCAAAGGATGATAATCTATCAGTATATGGAACTGCAGGGAATGAGATACTTTCCCAGTTTATTCATAGGTATTTGCTGAAAATAGAGGAATGATGAAACTTAAGATCTTGGGTTCCATTTGAGACTCTGGAGTGGAGTGTGCTCTAGTGGGCACAAACTCTTCTCCCCATTCCCTGAAAGTTTGACTCCTTCTTCCTGTCCTTGTCCCACCCATAGCTTCTCATCCTAGTCCCATTCTCCGTGCTTTGCAAGCCCCAGTTTCCACTCCTCATGTTCTCGTCCAAGTCTCCTTATCCAGACATTCCTCAGTCCTTCCCCCAAGCTGCCAAGCTTCTCTCCAAGTTCTACTTGCCCAATCAGGCCAGTTCTCTGACTCCCAGCTCCTCATCTGCTCTGTCCTTCCCCCCATAGCTGGCCTTCTGTTGCCATCCCCTACATGCTTTCCCCATTCTCAATTTCAATCTTGTTCCCTAGGCTTTTAGTTAAGTCTCAGTCACACACATGGCTCCTTGTCTTAGTCTTTCTTCAGCTGGTCCCAGTTTTACCCCTGTTCCTCATAAAATTGGCCTCCTTCTTCCCATCCCCAATTTCCTTGCATAGCCAGCCTCAGTCTCCCAGAGCTCCTTATACACTCTCAGTCACACCTTACCTACTGGGTCCCAGTCTCCACCATGGCTCTGTCTATTTGCCCACATTGGCCCAATCTCTTTCCTACAGCTCCCAGTCCCTTTACCTAGCCAGTCCCGGTATTTTTCTTTCCCCTGCCAACCTCTAGTTCCAGTTTACACACTCACCCCCAGCTTATTGCAGGTTCAGATTTTGTCCCCACTGAAGTAAAGTCAGCCAGGCTCCCCCTCCATGCTGCCTGGGCCTGGGTCTGGGTCTCACTGAGTGCACAGGACAGAAAAGCTCCCTGTTCTCAGCTCCAGGGACCCTGACTCAGCAGAGCCTGCAGCAACCCAGAGCCACAAATACAGGGTGATTCCTACTCAGCTCTGGATTGGAGCATGCCCAGTGCAAAAAGAATCTTTGGATAGTTTAGCTACTAACATCTAAAAAGCTTCTGCTGAATATGTAAAAACCACCATTTTTCCTAGGCTTATAATTCGACCAAAAGAAACAACATGGCAAATTTCAGTCTAAACAGTTAACATTCAGTAAAGTTATAAAAAACTAAACACAGACTCTTATAAAGGAAAGGGTGAAGCAATTTTAATAATAAGTGGTGCTACCAGTCTTGCCCATAATAATATTTGCCCGTGAAACAGAATGAAAATCAAATTAGAAAAATCTCAACTCTTGTCAAGAGGTACTCAGTATAGTCTGGTACAAGCAGTCAATGGTCAGGTCAGAGTTACTTTGACAAGGATGGCATTATGACAATAGAAAATCCAGAACTCCTCAAAAACATTATTTCACTTCTTTTACACAGTAGTGGTATTAGAGCATGCAGAGATAAATGTGTAATGTCAACCTGTGGAACTCCTTGCCAGAGGACATTGTAAAGACCAGGACTTTAACAGGGTTCAAAAATAGAACTAGATAAATACATGGAAGCTAGCCAGGATGGGTAAGAATGTTTTCACTGGCCTCTGTTTATCAGAAACTGGAAAATGGGCAACAGGGGATGAGTCACTTGGTGATAACCTGCTCTGTTCATTCCTTCTGGGGCACCTGTCAGAAGACAGGATACTGGGCTACATGGACCTTTGATGATTCAGTATGGCTGTTCTTATGTTCTCATATTCCTATTCCTTCACACACAGATTGTCTCACAAAAGATCATTTACACAGCAATCTTCAGTGACCATCACTCTCATTTTTAAACTCTGTTCATTAATATAACATTTCCCAGAACTTGAAAAATTTACTCAACCTCCTACCGAGCAGAGGGCCATACAAAAAGTGAAAAATGGCCCTTTCTGAGAAGCCCTCTGCCAAAAAGGATGCTTGGATTCTTACCAGAATGTTGTCAGTTGACCAGTGTTTCTCAATCTGTGGCTTGCAACCACAGTAGGGAGGAGTGCCACTCACGAGCATGGAAAGCTTTATTCCAATCCTAAGCAAATAAAAGCTTACCCACAGATACCCTTAACCTTCACAGTCAAGTACTCTCAGGCTGTCTACGCTTCAGGGCTTTATCAGAAGAAGGTACGCAAATTGCACTCCGCAATTTGCATACCTTTTTCCAATAGTTTTTTTTTTTTGGAAGAGGCTTTTCTGAAATTTGGCCCATCTATACTGGGCCAAATTTTAGAAAAAAAGCCCTCTTTCGGAAGAGCCCTTCTTCTTCATGGAAGGAGGAAGACAGGGCCTCTGAAAGAACACGTCTGTTCTTCCGCAAAAAAAAAAAACCCAAAACACAAATAGCAGAAGCGTTTCCTGGACACGGCAGAGTTTTCTGGGTTACCTCTAGTGTCCCAGAAAAGCCCTGTAGTCTAGACATAGCCTCAGTCAACCTCTCAGAACACAAATACAAAGTTCAGAGCTCAAACTGGGCATTGCAGAGGGGCTAAGATTCTTAAGAAGGGGGACTGCCTTGCATGTCGTCTATGACTGACTTTGTTCAAGCACTGCTATACTGAGGTAAATAAGTCAAATAATACCAAGAACATACCCACACTCTAGAGGACTTATTTCTCCTCCATTGGGAAGCTGATCTGGACTGCTCAGTGTCAAAAAAAGGGCAATGATATATGTAAACTTTTGCCTTCTTATTGTAGTTGCTCGCTTTTCTGGTCTAAAAGAAAGCTCTTCAAAGAAGAGCTGTAGTGTTGCAATTACGACCAAAAAAACCCAGCCAGGTAACAGATTAAGTAAACTATCCAAAATGGACATTTAAAGTACCATATAATGTAGTAGTTATTGCTAGTTATTAAGATTTAATTGTTGTATATTACCATTTATATAACAGACAACATAGTTACATTATTAATAAGAATCTATGCATACAAGAACAGCATTTCATATTCATAATTCACACTGATAACAGTGGCACTTCATTCTTCATTAATAAAACAAATTAAGCTTAAAAGAGAAGAGAATTCAGGAAATGTATTTATCCCTGTACAAATTGAGTTGGCCTCAAAACAAGTACTTAATTTCAGAAAATGTAATGTCAATAGGATTGCATATCGCTTATGAGTTCTAACTTATCCCCTTGAAAATCCTATATGAATGCTATTGTCAGTAGTGTAACTAATATGAGACACCGGTGGTAGGTTCTGGACTGAGCAACTCATCTGTCAAAGTAATGACCCCAGTTCCTCTTCATGATAAATATGTTATTAACTGTATTTGATCTTTAAAATATAAAAGATGAAGTGAGGCTTTCTTCATTTTTGCTGCTGATGTGATTAAGAAAACTTGAATAGAAGTGATAGTGTGGGAGGTTCTAATCAGTTTTGGCTTCTAGTATTTTGTTTTATGTCCCCCAGTGACTGATGTCTGCTAAATACTGAAGCTCAGATATAATTATATTCTTAACCTAGATGCAGCTCTGTGACAGACTATAAAATCACAGAGAAAAATATCCTTGTTTATCAGGTATTTTGGAAAAAGTAGTTGTGAGGATACAAAACTCCCTGGCTGTGTCTAGACTGGCTTTTGCGCAAGAGGGCCAGTGTAGACAACGTGGTATTGTTTTGCGCAAAAAAACCCCGATGGCTAAAATGGCGATCGGGCTTTCTTGCGCAAAAGCGTGTCTAGATTGGCCAGGGACGCTTTTCCGCAAAAAGTGCTTTTGCGGAAAAGCGTCCATGCCAATCTAGACGCTCTATTCCAAAAATGCTTTTAACGGAAAACTTTTCCATTAAAAGCATTTCCGGAAAATCATGCTAATCTAGACACAGCCCCTTTGTATAACCTTATGAAATTTGTAGTAATGAAACTGTTATTCAAGGTACTAGCCAAGTCATCACAGAAATAAATAAAAACTTACAGCCTTCAGTCTTTATGTTACAGACAGGTTTTTCAAGATCAACGAATGCTACTTACAATAGTCATGATTCTGCAACAGGAATTGAAATGAAGGACTTTAAATTTAGATTAACTGGCTAGATTAGCCGTTAATCAAATGGTTGATTCAATCTGCATCAACTATTCGATTAGTCAATAAGGGTGCCTCCGTCTTTGAAGTGTAGCAACAGCCCCAGGACTATTGCTATACTTCAAAGACGAAAGCGCTGCAGGGAGCACAAGGCCAAGCAGTCCACTGCTGACCCTGTGCTCCCTGTGGCATTTCAAAGTGGCAACGCTGCATGGAGCCTGGGGTCAGCTGGGGACTTTGCTGACCCTGGGCTCCACATGGTGCTGCTGCTTTGAAACACCCCTACCTCTTTCTCCCACCCACCCCCCCTTGCTGCCTCTTTCTGATAGAGGCGGGGGGGTGAGCAACTAATTGACTAGTGTGTCAACTATCGAAAAACCATTTGCTTATCAGAGAGTCGACTAGGTGTTCACATCGCTAATTGAAATAGTATTTGCATACTCATTAGAGATAATGGAATTAGGAGAAAAAGTTGCTTTATATGAAATGTCATACAATATCTAAACTACATACAAATGCTGTCTGAACGTTGTCTGTAAGAGGTTAATATAGAATCATAGAATACTAGAACTGGAAGGGACCTTGAGAGGTCATCAAGTCCAGTCCCCTATCTTCACAGCAGGAGCAAGTACCATCTAGATTATCTCTGATGGATGTCTGTCTAAGCTGCTCTTAAATATTTCCAGTGATAGAGATTCCACAACCTCCCACGGCAATTTATTCATGTTTAACCACCTGGATAGGTAGAAAGCTTTTCCTAATGTCCAGCGTAAACCTCCCTTGCTGCAGTTTAAGCCCATTGCTTCTTCCCCTATCATCAGAGGCCAAGGAGAACAATTTTTCTCCCTCCTCCTTGTAACACCCTTCTATATACTTGAAAAACCACTGTCATGTCCCCCTCTCAGTCTTCTCTTCTATAAACTAAAAAACCCCAATTCTTCCAGTCTTCCCTCATAGGTCATGTTTTCTAGACCTTTAATCATTTTTGTTGCTCTTCTCTGGATCTTCTCCATTTTTTCCACATCTTTCTTGAAATGTGGTGCCCAGAACTGGACACAATACTCCAACTGAGGCCTAATCAGTGCAGAATAGATCTGAAGACTGACTTCTCATGTCTTGCTCACAACACTCCTGTTAATAAATCCCAGATTCATGTTTGCTTATTTTGCAACAGTGTTACAATGTTGACTCATATTTAGCTCATGGTCCACTATGACCCCTAGATCCTTTTCTGCAGTACTCCTTTCTAGATAGTCGCTTCTCATTCTGTATGTGTGAAACTGATTGTTCCTTCCTAAGTGGAGTATTTTGCATTTGTCCTTATTAAACTTCATCCTATTTACTTCAGACCATTTCTCCAGTTTGTCCAGATCATTTTGAATTATTACCCTACCCTCCAAAGTACTTGCAACCCCGCCCAGCTTGGTATCATCTGCAAACTTAATAAGCATACTCTCTATGCCAATACCTAAATCGTTGGGTATAAGGGTGCCTCCATCTGTATTGAACAGAACCGGTCCCAAAACAGACCTCTGCAGAACCTCACTTGTTATGCCCTTCCAGCATGACTGTGAATCATTAATAATTACTCTCTGAAAATGATTATCCAGCCACGTATGCACCACCTTCTAGTCATCCCATCTACTAGGTTGTGTTTCCCTAGTTTATAGATAAGAAGGTCATGCGAGACCATCTCAAATGCTTTACTAAGTCTAGATATACCACATTCACCGCTTCTCTCTTATCCACAAGACTTGTTATCCTATCAAAGAAAGCTACCAGATTGCTTTGACATGATTTGTCCTTTACAAATCCATGTCGGCTGTTACCTATCACCTTATTATCTTCCAGATGTTTGCAGATGAATTCCTTAATTACTTGTTCCATTATCTTTCCTTTTAACTTCTAAACCTCCCCTATTTCCACTAGCAATCACTATGTTAGGCATCCTGTTACTATCAATCTTCTTTTATTAGATATTTTTATTACTTTTATACAGTACATCTATCATTAAGCTAGGATAATTCCATGTAAGCAAGTGAATTCTCAAATAGTTAAAGAATGTCTCAAAAGGACTGGGGTGACAGATGGATATCTTTAGAAGTGGCAAATGACAAATTCAGTTTCAGAAAGAGGTGTTGAAGCAGCACCTAACAGCTACATCTAAGATTAGGCAAATAAAAGTTGTTTCTCCCTCTTCACTGGGCAATGGGCCTACCCTGTCCTGTTCCTTCTAATATATTTCTAGAATGTTTTCTTGTTATACTTTATATCTCTAGCTAGATTGAGTTTGTTTTGTGCCTTTGCCTTTCTAATCTTGCCCTTGCATACTTGCATTATTTGCTTATATTCATCCTTTGTAATTTGACCTGATTGCCGCTTTTTGTACAACTCCTTTCTGATTTTTAGATCATGTAAGATGTCCTGGGTAAGCCATGGTAGTCTCTTCCCATACTTTCTATCTTTCCAACGCAGTGGAATAGTTTGGTCTTAGGCCCTTAATAGAGTCCCTTTGAAAAACTGACAACTCTCTTCAGTTGTTTTTCCTCTTAACCTTGCTTTCCATAGGACCTTACCTACTAGTTCTCTGAGTTTACTGAAATCTGCATTCCTAAAATCCATTGTCTCTATTTTTCTTGTCTCCCTTTTACCGTTTCTTAGAATCATGAATTCCATGATTTCATGATCACTTTCATCCAAGCTGCCTTCCGCTTTCAAATTTTCAACTAGTTCCTCCCTATTTGTTAAAATCAAATCTAGAACTGCTTCCCCCCAGTAGCTTTCTCAACCTGTTAAAATAAAATTTGTCTCCAATGCAGTCCAAGAACTTCTTGTGCTCTGCTGTGTTAGTTTCCCAACTTATGTTTGGACAGCTGAAGCCCCCATCACCACCAAATCCTGTGCTTTGGGTGATTTTGTTAGTTGTTTAAAAAAAGTCTGATCCACCTCTTGAGCATGGGTAGGTGGTCTTTATACAGAAAGGGCAATTCTATTATACTGTTTGCAGTGTGAAGATCATGGCAGGCCATGGATTTACTATTAGAAGCCAATTCCATGTCAAGTCACCAAAATGGCCAGTACTGTTTAAGAATCTAGAGATAGTTCCTCCACCACAGTAAACAAACATGTAATATCATTATGACACTTCACACCAGCTAAATATTGGTCCCCTGCAATTTAGAAATAAGCAAAGATCATCCATGCCATCATTTCTGATTTTGTTGTTGTTGAACTGAATTAATCATATTCCTCTAGTCAGTCTCAGAGACAAGTCTGCTTCTCTTAAACTTGGTTCCTGGATCACCTTTGCTATGGTATGGTCATTACTTTGATTAACATTTACATGACTTCATTCTTTACGCCTAGGTCTCTACTCTAATTTTTAAAGTTAAAAAAACCACCTCTTTAAATGTTTCAAACAAAAAATGCTTTTTAATAATAAAATATGTAACAATACAAACCAGTCGTTTCATTCTGGTGCAACAGTCTACCAACTCCAATTTCACCAGAACTAAACATGCAAGTTGTATTGGTTTGGTTTTATTGTCCTATAAAAATCTTCCTGTTAGTACAATAAAATCCCACCCATGGCCAGGTGGCAGTAATCAACATTTCACACAGTATTCCAGATGAATTTTATCAATACCTGAAGCCTTTTCCATTTCAAGACCCTGATTCTATGATTCTCTCTCTGTTACATGATCATTTCTTGTTGTGTAACTTACCCATCTGGCATTACTATGTAGAATCCAATCTGCAGCAAGGCCACATCCCTATTCAGAGCCACTGCATAAGGCCACAACCAGGTCTTGTGTGAGTATCCAGCTGCATATGCAAAGTTGTCTGATGAAGATAGGTTGGTGTCAAATTCTCAAGAAAGGAACCTTACAACAACTTCTAACCTCTGTGTAAGGGGGGAAGTGAGAGGGATCATCACCCATCCCTGTTATCTTTTACTTCCACTGAGAGAAATCTAACCTATGCTGTCAGTTCAAACTGTCACAGTTGAAATCACATGAATTGTAGAATCATCAATTGTACCAAATGCCCACACCATCTCTTCAAAGGCCAAAGTTGCATGCACAAGGAAAAGTTTATTCTCTGCTGATTACCTCTTTACAGAAGGTCACGATCAAAGGCCTGAGCCAAATAGAGAAACAACCAATCTGCCCAAATTTCTTTCTGGTTCTGAATCTAAAACAGAAATGAACTTATAACCATGGGAAAACCCAGCAGTGGGTTTTGAAGGACTGAAACCTACCAGGATGTTAGGTTGGAGATGGGAGTGACCTCTAGTAACCTATTTAGCATTGTTTTTAAGTGTTTTCTCTGCAAAGGCTATGATAAGAATAAATAGGATTGTTTAGGAAGAGCTGTGTGGTAACATCTAACTGCAGAAGTTACACAGGTCAAAGCCTTTGATAAGAAAGCAGAGCACAGGCAGAGTCCTATTTAGGCAGTCTGGTTTGCTGGGGATATCACAATGTGAGTAGGGAGCAATGCAGCCTTCAAACCTCCAGGAGGAAATGACACAGGTCTCTACCCAAGAGAGGTGCCAGCTAGCAACCCTTAACTGGGTGCCCTCAAGGGACCAAGGAGCGGGGATACAGGTGCAATTACTGAACCTGAACTATGAGGTGTCTTACAGTATCCAGAACTCAGAAATCTTCTGAGCGAGAAAGAGAGATTTAATTTTGGCAGTGAGAAACTCTGGCCTTCATGCTACCATCCTGACTCAAATCACAAGAGAGACAGGAGAGTCCATCTGCCACATTTATGATATGCATTTCTTGCAAACTATGATCATCAACAACCATGCCTACAGAAAAGAAAAGCATTTTAGTTGGAAACTAGCAACCACCATTTATTAAAGGCAGCAGCATCACAGTCTTTGGATGAAGACTAGAATGAATTTTAAATAATATTTTTGGAAGCTGAATTAGAAAATCCTGGAAAATAGAGTTCATAAGGGGTTAAACTAACGAGAGAAAGGTTTTGCTTTGTAATGAACACACACACACACACACACACACACACACACACCCCTCCATGCTCTGCCTCCATGACAATCTATTACTACCAAATTTGGAAAGAGAAGGAGCCATGATATCATTAATGTTAACTTCATAGAGGGGCTTCTGAACTATTTCAGCACAAATACCATCTGTGCACTGAATTTTTAAATCAGATTTTAAAAGTACAGAGATTAATGCTTTACAATATGTATGTATGAAATTGTAACTTGACAAAAAAAGCCTTGAAAAACAGTAGTCCAAGTTAAAATAGAAATACTGGAGTGAACTTCAGGAGAAAGGGACATACAGCAAGAAGAATGCAGAGAGAAAAAGAAAGCTGTTTTCAGAACTAGAGTGTTAATACAAATCAACAAAAATCAAATCTCTCTGTGTTCAGGGGAGTTCTACAAAAGGTGAAGTGTGAGCAACAAAAGTAACCTAGATACTTCATACATTTTATTTGAGTAATTACATCTCATTGTTTGTCATGACAATTTAATTTGGAGAGCTGAAAAGCACATATTTGCCCTAATGAGAAATCTGTGTTATGTACTGTATGAAGGATAGGAAATCTCATTTTAAAATACACTATATACTACTGAGTTTGAAATTAGGAACTGTTTATTACTGTAATTTTAATGCCAAAATTGTGAAGCATGTTTTGGTAAGATAAATGTTTATTTGGGATGCTAATGTTCATAATATACCATTATTGATGAATATGTAATAAATTCAATTTAATAACAAAAATACTTGTGCCAGTTTTGTTTTCAATAATTAGTGCATCTTCAATTTATTTTAGCTACCCCATTACTTTCTCATTAGAGAATATTAAATAAGCACACAATCATAGAAACTAATTTTAAAAAGCCATTTAGTTGTTGTCTTAAGTTTCAACAGAAGAAAGGAAAGAAAGCATACAATGGAAGTAGTATGAAAATTACAACATGCAAAAAGGACTCAACCATTTTTGTTTTGCTTAATAGTGGAGCTGGAAAAGACATTGGACCTGATCTCCATCCCTTTAAATCAGTGAAGATAGTAGAGTTGCTTTGGGATAGAGATAATGTAACGGAACTGGTAATTGGGCCTATGTTGTTCACTTGCTCATGTTCTCATTTTTAATTTTTTACTTTAATTCCCTTTGGAGGGACATTACATGAACACTCTATTTTAGTGCAATGGTATTTGCAATGACAGCTAAAATTTTATAATCTACTGAAAAATCACAGAGAATATAAATTTTAGGCTTTTTCAAACCTTCTATAATTCAGTTAATGACACACAAATTTTGAATTGCTGGTTCCTAATACTAAAATAGAGACAGATTGAGATCCCCTTTACACTCTCTAAGTAGTACCTTTCTCCACTAACTGCACAGGATAACTTGTCACATAAAGCACAACTCAACATGAATTAAAGGTAACTTAATCTGACCCTTAGCTTTCAATATGCATCAGGGAAAAGGGCATAATTCCTTTCTGATGGCATTATATCAGGGAGAAGAAAGAAAAACCAAATGTCATTCAAGATTGACCTAATTTAAAAGTTCCCAAGAAAGGCTTAAGTAAAAACAATATTTTCAAATTAAAAACCATTTTTTAGATTACTGAGCAAACTTAATCTGCAATGACTTCTGAAAATGATTCAACCTTTAGTGCTGTCAAGCTCCATTATGCACTGTGGCACATGTTGCAAAAACAATAGATGTGTGTGTTAACCTTTAAACACGTAAGAACGTGCTATTATCTATGGAGAAGAGAGGACTGACAGCAGCAATCTCCTCCAAACAGAAGGAGTACTAACTATTCCAGTATATTTTCTTTAATAATATTAAACCAAAACACCCATGTCCTCATGCCCCCTCTGCAATGTACACAAAATGAAGCTGAATTGCTACTGTTTATGGGCTATGGGAAGGGACCGAGCAGCCTTTTTCAGCCTCCGCCACGCTCAAAGCAAGCTCCTCCGCCAAGCTCAAAGCAAGCTCCTCAATAGATCCGTCAATGAGAGCAGGTAGGAAAGGGCACCATGAATGGCACACATGGAGAGTCAATGGCTTTTAATCAAACAAAGGACTGGAGAGAAGCCACATGGGAAGAAGGCACAGCCTATAAACTAACGTAGTAATGGCTCAGCTATGCAGATAACATGCACCTTTCCTCAGGACTGATATGAAAAGATTACTTCCTCCCAGTACCACTTCTATTTTTCCTCCCGCACTAAAGGGATTATCATAAATCAAACTTAGCCCACCAAACCACAATTTCATCTAATGTTTGTAAATCTGAGTTACTTCCAAGAAATCTGCAAAATTCTAAAGTAAATGGTTTTATTCTAATAGTCTTTTTGCTTGTAGGAACTGACAGTTGTAAACATTTTAAAAAAAGCAGTGAAATACCAAAAGGTTCTTATGAATGTCAGTATGATGACAAAATTAGATTACTGGGTACTATGAGATGAATGCTATATTTGTAAAGAAATACATATTTATATGACAGTTTAAACTATTGTAGCAACATATGGCTATGGCTACCCAAGCAGCATCTGTAAAATATATCTTCCAACTATGGCAGGCCAGAAAATTATACCCCATCTTGTCAGATGAGGACTTGGCCACAATCACTCATTGAACTGTGCCATCCAGTCTCAATAATTATAATGCATTGAAGCTGGAAATGATGCCACAGCCATTGAAAATGCTCCAGCTGGTGCACTATATAATGGACTATTGACTAACCAAAACAGGGCGTCACAGGAATGTCACTGGTGCTTTGTACTCTAGCAAATCTATCAAATACTAGGATAACATTTTTTTTAAAGTCTTGGTCTTAATCTACACCACCTTCAACAAGTGGAGCTTGGACTCTCTCTGGGTATGTCTACACTACAGCACTATTTCAAATTAACTTATTTTGAATTAGTTACTTCGAAATAAGCAAATTTGAAATAACGCATCTAGACACAAAAACTAATTCGAAATAGCGTTTTTCTAATTCGAAATAGTGCGTCCACATTGAGTGGACCCTGAATCGAAGGTAAGGCTAGCCGGAACCAGTGCCAGCAGGGCATCAGGGTTGGACTTAGTGTGTGAGTCTGCTGCCTCAGGCTATCCGACGTCTGTGCTTAAAGGGACCCGAGCCCCCATCCTGGACAGACAGTTCTCAGGTTTCTCTGCTTGCTGATCTACCTCGCTGAGGGACAGCAAAGCATTTGTGTCTCAGAGTGCTCTGCTTGCCCTCACTCGGGACATCACTGCACTCTGCAACATGGAACCAGACCTGCCCCTGAGGACTCTGCTGCGTCTCGTGGACACGTTGCCAACAGCCTGGCTGCACTGTCTGCAGGCTGCCATCCGGGAGGACCATTGAGGGGCTGTCAGGATCCAGGGGGCCCTGCGGGAGAGCTTCCACCCTGAGGAGCGCTAACAGTCTCCCCGGTCTGCCCCACTGGGGGCTTGTGCCCCATTCCTCCCTCTCGTCCTTCCACTTACCCTTCCCTAGCCCCCTCTTCCTGATGTCAAATAAAATACGTGTATTTTCAAAAATAGAAACTGTCTTTATTTAACACAACTGGGGGGGGGGGGAGATGAACCTCTGGGGAGACAGGGGAAAGGAGGCGGGAGAGAGCAGGAGAGAGAGTGGGAGAGGGGAGGGGGGAAAACAGGGAGGAGGGAGCTGGAAGGGGGAAGCAAGGGGAAGAAGGGGGAGGGGAAGCTCAGTGCTCAGGGGTGGGGGTCTCGCCGGACCAATTACCTCACAGCATCGCGGGGGAGGGGGCCTCGGCATCCCCGGGGGGATGGGGAGGAGGGTGTGGAGGTTGAGGTGGGGGTATGTGGAGATTGAGGAGGAGGGTGTGGAGGTTGAGGAGGAAGAGGTGGGGGGGGCAGGAGTGAGAGGAGGAACGGTAGCTGGGGGGGCAGCAGGCGCAAGACCGGCACGGGGCAGCATGCTCTGCACCAGGGCCTGCAGATGGTGACAGATGGCACGACCCTGGGCAAGCAGCTCCTGCTGGAACTCCCGGTTGTCCTGCGCCTGCTGCTCCATGATCCGGGTCTGGGCTCGCAGGGCCTGCAGGTGCTGCTCTCTGTACCCCTGCTGCGTGCTGGTGGTCCTGCTGAGGTCACGGGTGCGGGAGCATGTCCAGGGCGGGGTGGTACGTCCTGCACGAGCAGCTGGTTCGGCTGTAGAGAAAGAAGAGAAGTGGTCAGTTGTCCCTGGGGACACAGTGGATGATGCCCAGCCCCCCCACGAGGTGAGGGCGACCATGCCCTGCACCGTCAGAGCCGATGTGCTTGCACAGAGGCCATGGTTGGCATGTCCGGCTCTGCCCGGGAGCGGAAGCTGCCCCGAGACCACACCCATGCCCCCGTGCTGTGTATAGTGCGGCCGGGGCCAGGGGGGAGATGTCCCCAGCCCCTGTGTAGAGGGGGGCGTGTGAAGGGAGGGCGCCCTGCTGTGTCCCGCCCCAAGGTCGGGAGCATGTCAGGTCTCTTCACACACGTGTGGCTTTCGGGCCACGGCCCCTGTGTGGCACGCAGCTGGAGCCACCTGCCCAAGGGTGGCACGGCACGTGCCCACATGTGCACAGGTGGCTGCGTGATCTGTGGGAGGCATGGCCCACACGCACGATCCCTGGCCACCGCCTTCCCCTCCCCGGGTAGGAGACAGTGCTGGCACTTACCTGGTATGGCCTCCTTGGACGACCCTGCCGACACCCGTGCCGGGACAGCTGGTGGTAGCCCCTCTGCTGCACCCAGGTCAGGGCCCTCAGCTCCCAGCTCGCTGCCCCCTGGGCTGGCGTGGACCGCTCCGCCCCCTAGGATTCGGTCGAGGGCAGGGAAGTAGGGGCAGGTGGCAGCCCCTGCTGTGGCGCCGTCCCTGGTGGCCCTGGCGTATGCCTTCCGCAGCTCCTTCACTTTCAGGTGCACCTGCTCCTGGGTGCGCCTGTGGCCTTTCCTAGCCATAGTGGCTGCTATGCGGCCGTAGACGGCCACGTTCCTCTGCCTAGTGCGGAGATCATGGACATTGGGGGCCTCTCCCCAAACCTCAATGAGGTCCATGATCTCCGCGCTAGTCCGAGGGCGCGCGCTGTCTACGGCCCCTGGCTGGCCCCCGGGTGCTGGGGGGACTGGGCGGGGTACGGCGGACCGCCACTGGCTGCCATTGTGCGGCCACTGGGTGAAGGTCTGTGGCTGCTGGCAGACCTGGCTCTCGCACATGCCCAGTGGCCAGAGTCTACCCTTTTAAGGGCCCCAGGGCGGAGGGAGAGGAGAGGAGTTCTCCTGGTTTGGCCTAGAGTGGCCACCAGGGGAAACTGGGAAGGGCTGGAGGCCCCCTAATTCAAAATAACTGTCTACACAGCACTTATTTCGAATTAGCTATTTCAAATTTGGTGTTATTCCTTGTAGAATGAGATTTACCAAATTCGAAATAAGTGCTCCACTATTTCGAATTTATTTCAAAATAGCGGTTTGGCTGTGTAGACGCTATTAAAGTTAATTCGAAATAACTGCTGTTATTTCAAATTAACTCTGTAGTGTAGACATACCCTCAGGGACTCTATCTTCCCTAGAAGATTTAGTCTGACCTCATTAGCTATTTTCCACTGATAGCAGGAGAGACAGGCATCTCTGTGGATAGGGCACAGCTTCTGGAACACTGTTCTACAAATGTCAAGAATAATCATAAGCCAGGACAATATGCAAAAGCCAGACCTTCAACCTACCTTTTCCACACAATCACAATGATCATCATTTTAATAATCTCTACGTATGTGTAAAAAAACAGCTTCAACGAGGAGCATGTTATTATATTTGTGAAACGCAACACAATTCAGATACTACTGTGAAGAGCAGGTATGCCTAGATTAAACACTTTTTATAATTGTGAATATTGTCTACTTTCCACCATGTATGTTTCTTACTAGCTCTCTGCACTTAGACTAGTTTCCTTTAGAAAAGTTAACTAGTTCCTCCCTTTTTAAGTCATTTCCACTTTCTACTTCTACTGAATTGTTTCAGTGTAACTGTTTGGTATTCAAAGGTGCAAAGAAAGGTACGGGGTATTTCTAAACAAAGAGTTTAGAAGTTTCATTTTGCCTTTAATGTAATGAAAATCTTTCAAGTTACATCCTTTGAAACCCCTTACTGTATACAACTTTTAAAAAATTAGAACAATTTGGATACAACAACTTGACAGTATCCTTTTAATTTTTATTATAATAAATACATGAGAAGGAACAGGACAGTTAAACATGCCCTATGTGAAACCTAACAAAAACCTGGTGTTCACTGACTTTTTCATAGGCTTATGAAACCATACTACATTAAGATAGTTATGCCCAATGCTGAGGAGGCTAGCAAAAACTTCTGAGACACCTTCAAGGACAGATGTCAACTCGGGATATAATAATGTAGTCAATTAACCAATAAGTAAAGCTTATAGGTTAATGGTATAGACTATACGTATCCCCCCTGCCAGTAAATTTTTTAGCACGCTGGCCAGCAGCCTGACTCAGTCCTTGCTCGTGCTGAGTCCGGGACCTACTCACACTGCAGCTCTGCATTTAAAGTGTATTAGGAGCCAGACAGTCAAGGCACCCCGGCTCAGTGCCAGCTCGCACCAGAACTGTGTCAGAAGCAGCAGTGTGGGGTGACAGCAGCTGATCTACGAGGGGAGCTGGTTTTTAAACCAGCTCCCATCGTGGACCAGCTGCCGCCTGGCACCTCACGATGCTGCCTCTGATACAGATGCTGAGGCGCGAAGTGGCAGGGGATTCCTCGGGAGTGGGGCCAGAGAGCATTAGCTGCTGGCCCCATCCTTGGAGATTATAGACTAGTCAAGTAATCGATAAGAATTCATGAGGTTACCTGACTATTCAATTAACCGATATTTAATATCCCTAATGTCAACCCATACATACATACATATCAATTGAATATTGTTCCAGTTACTTAATCAAAATATTATGCAGTACCAAGTGAAATTGTATGTTTGTGTCAAATAATTATAAACTGTATATAATGAAGAGGGACAAGTCACTGTTCCACAATGATCTGCATCACTTGGTAAATTGGGTGCAAGCAAACCATACTCATTTTAATATGGCTAAATGTAAATGTATATGGAATGCCGACAGGTGGAATGGAATCTGGGGCCTCTGGAGCTTATTGCACAAGCCTCTACAGCAGTGTTTCTCAAAGTGGTCCGCAGACCCACTCTGAGAAAGTTGCTACCAGGCCGCTCCGGTTTTTTTATTTATCTGCTCCACAGCCACAGAGCCTCACAGCTCCCATTGGCTGCAATTCGCCATTTGCAGCCAATGGGAGCTGCAGGAAGTGGTGTGACCCAGGCCACTGCTTTCCATAGCTCCCCTGGGCTGCAAATGGCAAACTGCAGCCAGTGGGAGCCATGAGTCTCCGTGGCTGTGGAGCCATTAGGTAAACAAACCAGAACAGCCCATTAGCAGCTTTTTCAAAGTGTGGGCTGTGTTTCAAAGAGAAACACAGCTCTAAACAAATTAAGACTAGATTTTTTATGAGGGTGTGTAACTAGCTATTGAATCAATTTACCAAGATTTTGTGGTGGATTTTCCATCACTGAAATTTTTTACATCAAGATTACATTAAAAAAAAAAGATAGGTTATAGTTCATATAGGAATTAATCCAGGGAAGTTCTATGATCTGTGTTACATAGGAGATCAGTCTTGATCATAATGGTCTCTTGGCCTTATCTATAAATATTTACACACACACACACACACACACACACTCAACAGCCATAACTTTTTGAAATCTTAAAAATTTGTCCTAGTTTAGAATCCAATCTTCCTTCCACTGAAGTCAATGGCAAAATTTTCAGGAACAAGTTCATACTTTTGCTTTACTACTGTTTGTTTTCTGATCGCTATCAGAAGCATTTAGATATCATGAAGTTCATACAAGCATACATTCCAATACTTATCATGATGGTACTATTTTTATTTGAAAACCAAATTATTATATATGCTCTATATAGTTCAGGATTGTATAATTTATTGAACTTTCAGGTAACTTACTATGGCACAAGTGGAATAAATGTAGCTGAAAACAAAATAGCATAAATTTGATAGCATACTTCCTTCTGTTAAGCCACATGATGTTAATAAATAGTGTTGTATGCATATATTGGTTCTATTAATTCTATATTATAAAAGAATGAAAGGAGTTAGTAACTTATGGTGGCTTGATTCCAGTTAGATGCAAAGCAATTTCATTCATCATCACACCAGCATTTTTTTTAAATGTGTACCTGATAATCCTAAACTAAGCATCAGAGGTTCAGGACCACATTGGAGCTTCGTAGTCATTACTTAACATCTATAAGAATTTTACTTGAATACATTTATACTTTTGTAACATTTTAAATGTATAAATAATGGACAGATCATAAGAGAAATATATGTTTGAAGCACTGCATAGCTATTGAATCATATGCTGCATTCATTACAAAAGTTAAAGCAACACTACTTAAGCAGCTGCATGTCTCATCAAAGGAATGGGATGGGGAAATCAGAGGGAGAAGTGTGCTCAAGGCAAGAAAGGCAAATATTGGAGCATATAATTCAGATATGTAAATCAACCAAATCACAACACATCTTGGCCTTGATGCCTGCGCAAAACACTATCCCTGCCACATCGGTGCAACACATGAAGACTTCAATCTATCTCAAGCACACACAGTGCTGCACATCAGTTTTCCACTCTTTCCATTAGAAATATGTACTACTCTACCATGTACATAGCACTCAAAGTTTAACTATCAATGAAATTTTAACAGTGGGGGGGAAGGCTGAGGATTAAGGAATGCTTCTCCAAGTCTCTGTGTAGCATTTGCGTTTGATCATGCCTGAAATCCATATCATGAAATATCATTCCATAACATAATGAGGGAGTTGCCGCCTGCACATCAGGAATGTAGATGCATGATTGGTTGTTTCTCTATTCCTTTCTTCTGTCTCCTAGAGGGGGAGTCTCTGTAAATAGTCTGCTGCTGCATGCAGCTTGTTATTTCAGGATCTGACCTAAGTACTATATCTTCCCTTAGTAGAGTACCAGCTGTGCACAATCATCATGAGCTAAGAAACTGAGACAATTGGAGTTGGAGCTATGATACGTCTGTTCACATCTACCCTAACCCTGGTGAATAAACAATATTCCATATACACATGCTTATGTTACCTGTAAGAACTGCACACCAAACTTATCATACTGGCAGCCATCTCAGTAATGAATCGTGCCATTTGTTCTGCTGCATCTATTACCTTTGCCATCGCCTGAAGCACACATTACCTTTTCTCAGTCCACTCCTGAGTTTCCTATTAGATAATTTCATGAAAATTGAACATTGTGGAAAGGATTATTTATTCATTCTTTAGTTATCCAAAACACAGAAAAATCTTTGGGGTGACTCACAGAGAGGGAAGTAGAACTAGGGAACACAGGATTTCTTTTGATGCATGAATTAGGATCTTCCAAGATTTCCAGGGAATTTGGGGGGGTGGGGAGGGGAGTTTGATTCCATCCTACAACCATAATTTCTGATGAAAGACAGTCAACTGAATATTCCCAATTTCAAACTTAGGAGCCATCACGTTCCAATCGTAGACACCAGAGCTTATGTTTCTCATGCGAGACAGACCTCCATTTTGGATTGCACTGAACATTGGCAATAACTACAACAGCTGCTTTCTTTTGATAAAAAGTTGAAGCACATCCATTTGCCAATTAAAAGCTATGCAAATATTTCACAAATTACTTTTAGGAATCTGTTCTGGTTGGTGAGCTTTTCATCTCTATAAAAGCATTTACCAAATGATTCAATACAGGAGATTGCTCTCATCCAGTCAACACAGGAGAGGAAAGTCTTTAAAACAACAATAACACTATATTACAGATAAAAGGCAACCCCCCCCCCATTATCACTGAACTCATGGGGAAAACAGAATATGGGCTACAGTCTGCATTCTAATCCACTAATGCCAAAAAAAGGAAATAATCCCTTAATAATTAGAGTGCCATCATCTTAACTTCCAATTACTTCACAGGTAAATAGGTAAATTCCATCTGCAGAACAAGAACTAGTGTTAAAAATCTTTCAGAAATGATTCCTATCTCTAGTACTACTCTGAATGGGTGAATTTTAAAATGAACTATATTATGAGCATACTCTTGTGGTTGATGAATACTCTGAACAGGCCAAAAAATATACAGGAACCATATAACTCAATTTATACAGCATGTTCTTCCAATCTAAAACACATGCTGCAATTAATATACACCCATAATATTTTTTTCTTCTAGCAACAATACAAGAATGGCTGAGTTTCCAGTGAGGAAATTGCACTTATGGAAGGACTAGACACGCATCAGCTGCAACGCAGAACTTGTCTCTCATACTGTTGCATCCTAACAAGTCTCTCAGTCACTCTTTCAGCCTCCTAAGTCTTTTGTGGCTGTCTTTGCCTAAACATACCAATAAATCATAGTAAATTACACAGAGTTTAACTTCTGAGCTGCAATAACTCCATTAAAATACATGATGTAATTTTTTCTTCTGTTTTGAAAGGAATTTTAATATCTTCAAGATATTACCAAATGATTCAATACAGGAAATTGCCCTCGTGTCTGGATTTCAGTGAAGTAAATTAAGTTAAACAAGATTTTTCCTGTTTTTAATACACTACAGTGTCTCTCTTAAAAGTGCCCCTTACCCAGATAAACTTGTAAAGCTGTCTCAAACAGTTGAGCTCTGATGATCTGTGGAGGTTGCTAGCAAAAAGAGGATAACAGACCACATCAGATATTTTTGGCCCTACTTTTATGTTTAAAACCAAACTTTTCTTAAGAGAGATCAGCTGCTGACCATTTGGCTTTGATTATATACAGGACTGTCATTCTGTAAATGTAGATCTATTTAGAAAATAGTGCTATCAGACATTACTATCATTGAACTTGTTGCTATCTTGGAATGCTACAGGAATCCCTCTCCTTCTCTGACCTCTAGAGGCCACAACTACTGAAGTGGCCAGTAGGAAACATCCAGAGCAAAGAACAGATGGGAGAACGTTAATTTAAGTGAAACACTGCATAAACAAATGTAACTCTAGGGAACAGGAATAATCACAGCCACTCTTAAAATACCTATTATTTTGAGAAAGTTCATTTCTGGGGCACTGAATCTCAACAGTGAAACATATGTTTGAGCCAGATATAAATGCTGTATTTGTCAGTTTCGCAATTGCAGATTTCCATAAAAGTATAAAAGAGATCTCACCCATGACAATATGGTGCCATTTTAATTTAATAAATAAATAAAAGCAAGGCGTACAATACAGTAGAAAATTCTCTGACTGCCATTCTCCTGAAAAAAATATTCATCCTGCTACAGTATGAAGAGGAACATTTACACCACAAGAAAAGGCACTATATAAGAGTCTAACTGTGGCACACATGCAGTGAAGATGGAGGGGATCCAAAACATTTCCAAAGAACATTGTGTATTTGATTTAGAATGAAAATAGAGAAAGAAAAAAATGTGTCTTACAGTTTATAGCCCTGCCAGGCTCCACAATGAAATGTACTTGCGCTAATATTTATTATACTTTGAAATAGTGAAAACTGTTTACAAATTCACAGTCAACATTTCACTGCCTATAAAACTAGCATTTCATGTCTGATAGTCTATATTCAATATACAATAATAAATTGCCCAACATTGTACTTAATGATGATATTTTAAAGTCCTTCCAAATGCACAGCAATATATACACACAACCTATATAGAGACTCTGCCGGACTCTTAATTTAGAGTATCTTCAGTTATTCCCTGTTCAAATAAAGTACATTCCAGGATATGTTTAGAATTATTGGGTGGGTTAGTCTATACTATAAACATAGCAATCACATAGCAAACTTCCACAGACTCATCTCAAAATAGCTATAGTGCAAGAGGTATAAGTTATGAAGACAATGTATTAAGAGGCTATGACAAATAATTTCAGATGTAACACTTATCTGTTGGTGCACTGTGGTACAACTATTCTTCACAATTTAGGAGCACAGATTAAGAACCATTGTTACTGGAAAAGGTTATACATTTTTCAGAACAGACACTCTTTAACAGTGCTTCATTTTCTTGCACACCATTATTTCAAGTTGTAGCCCAACAGTACAGGAATTTTTACTGAAACTTTTGGTTTCATTTCTAACAGGGAAAAGAAGCTCCAAACAAGTCATTCTTCTCCCATCAGGAGAACCCAGTTCTCTTGCACAGATGTAGTCAGTCAAAACAGACATATCTGCTTTGATGTAACATCCCACAATAAATGATGACACTTGACCTCCACCTACAGGGTTTTTGTTTGCTTACTAGAGGAAAGTGAGGAGTCTGATTAGATGTATAGAATAATTTACATTCATGGAGCAAAACACAGGGTAGGTTCTGAACAACATGTACTAGTGCAACAACAGAAGCCTATTTATTCTAGCAACATTTTATAATGTCCAAAGAATTGCTATACAAATAAGAAAAAAAAACCTTTTTTCTGTTTTTAAAACATCCATGTGCATGAAAAAATAGGGCAGGTAGCGCATTAAGAAAATGGAAAATTAGAGATATTGTCTAACAGAACAGAGTGAAATATCTGGGATTGTGATTATTTTAAATCGTGCTCAAATAGAGATTGCATCTGTTATTAGTGGCTATGTATTTATATAATCTAAATGTTAACACACCACTGAACTTCAGACTGTCTCTGACGGCAGAAGACTGTTGACTAAACTTGTTGAAAATATTGTTAAAATAGAACACTATAATGTTTGAGAGCAAAAAAAAAAAACACAGCCTACTATAAATGTCAAATAAAGGATTATGAAGCAATGCACACAGACTTTGGACTTGAATTTCAATGCATAATCCAATCCAACCATCTGTCGACCAGTTGTGTAGCAAAATCAAAACTTGGGGCAAGCTCCAAAAAGGACAGCCAAGCTACATTATTTTAGCGACAGCATTTTAATACTTAAGTACATCTGCACAGCAATTATAGTCCTGTCTGCAGATTAGCCTACAGGAGCTGACACTTGTCACTGACCAAAGAAAACATTACAATAGATTCCCAGATATATAAAACAACAGACATTTTGCCTGATGCACATTTCGTGACCGTGATACAAGTGTGAGAAGGAAAGTGCAGATTTTGCTACAATGACCTTTGTAAATGTTAGCAGGTTCGCTAGAGACTTGTCCTTTTCCGTTCCCCAAGACATGGAAAAGCCCCCAGCACATTTATAACCGAAGGAGCCCTCCCCCCTTCCCGTTCTCTGTTCCCATCTTCCAGAGTAGTGAGCGTTAGCCAGCTGCGGGATGAATCTAGAGTTACGATTGCAAAGTTAACGTGGGCGCTAGAAGGAACCATTCTCTTGTCTTTCTCTCCCCCCAGATGTCCCGGACCCTGGGGCAGCGAAGGCTCCTTCCCCCATGCAAAAGCTGGAATAAGTTCAACAATCCGCCCCATCTCCCAAACATAACACTCGCAATAACCACCAAACCGAGAGTCAAAGCGCGAGTGGCACAGAGAGGGACATAAGCATCCCTCTCTCACAACAGCTCCAGGGAAATCTGACTCTCCATGGATGGGAGGGGGGCTGGAAATGCCTACAGATCCTTTTGCTTTAAAGGGCTGGCCAGGTACAACCCTCCCTAGAAGCCCCAGCGAAAACTGGTGAGCGGGGGCTGTGACTAAGTGAGACCCTCACTACCAGCCGCGGCCGGGTGGCAAGCCCCACTCCAGCGAGACATTCCCTCTGCCTTCATCATCCATCCACACACAGAACAGCGCCTTTTCCGCGCCTTCCCGGCTCCACCGCACTCCGGCGAGCACGGGCATCCAGGGGCTGTGGCACCCCAAGCCACCAGCTGGAGCTGCCTGACTTGCTACTAGGGAGGAGACACTAGTTGATTCCCCCCTTGGCAAAGCCAAAGCCACCCCAGCCCCGTCCGGCGGCTAGGGGCGCGGGCGCTCTCCAGCTCCCAAAGAGTTGGCAAGTCGCTGCGCCCTAGAGGAGCCGTGGGGCTGGCCACTCCCGTGCAGCGCGCACCCCCCGCCGCCGCTCACCTCCTTGAGCTCCTTGGCCACGTCTTTCAGGTCCCCCAGGACTAATTCCAAATCCTCCACGATGATCTTGATCTGTTCCTTCACCTTGGCTTTGGAGGCGGCGGGCGGCCCCTCGGGTGGAGAGGAGGCGGCGGGGGTCCCCTTGGACTTGGCGGACATTCTCTGGGGGGCGCGATGCGCGGGGCGGAGGGGTACGCAGGTCAGGAGAGCTGGGTGACCGGCGGGTGCCCGGCCCCGTCCCTCGGGCTCCCGGAGCTGCTGCGGCCGCTGTCTTCCTCCCGGCACATTTTGGGCTCCGGGCTCCGCCGCGCTCCGCTCTCTGCCGAGCGGCTACACAGCGCCGCTGCCATCAACTCCCCGGGCTCTGCACTGAGCGCGCCCGGGCTGCAGACGGGCGGGCGCTGCGCCTGCGCTTCGCAGCCTCCCTCCTGTAGGCACAGGCGCACGCACCGGGCATGCCGCTCGCTGAGCGCACGGAGCCGGGGTGGGGGGCAGCCGTGCGTGCGCTCTCCGCCTGCCCACCCCGACAGCAGCCTGCGGGGCGCTCCTCTGACCTCCCGCTGCAGCTTTAGCCCAAACCCGCGCGTCCGGGCGGCTCTGCCCAGGGTGGGAGGAGGCTGAGGAAGGGGGCAGGCTGGTGGTGAGGGGCAGTGTGTGTGTGTGTGTGGGGGGGGGGGGGGTTAACCCAAACTTTCCCCCTCTCTACTCCCCTGTGCAAACTGGCCCAGAGAAGGGGACCTGAGCGGTTCCTCGGGGCCAGATGATTTTCCTTTCTCAGCGCGTTGGCGGAGAAAGCGAGAGCGCGGAAGGGAGACAGGCGAGGAGGAGGAGGTCGTTACAACTCCTCCAGAGGAGGCGCTTCCTTCGCAGCGCACAGCTTCTGCTTGGACCACAGCGTGACATTGAATCAGGATTGCAGGCGATCGGCGTGGTTATTCGTCTCTTCCACGCTACCCAGCGGGAGCTTCTTTGTGCGAGTGGAGGGGAAACCGCCTCAGGAAAAAAAAATCTCCGGGAAAACCGAAGCTTTCGCGCGTGCTACCAGAGCCTGGGGAAACTCCCCACGCAGAACGAGCGGGTTTGTTTCTCCTGCTAATAGTACACTCATCCTGGGGGTGAGTCCCCCCGTTCTCCTGCTCTGGCCCCGATGTCGTTTTAGAAGGGAGAGAGAACTGCAGCATCTGTAACCATGTCGCTCCGGCTTTTATCTCCTAAAAGCAACACGGAAGCTGGAGATTTGCAAACACCACCAAATTGGCAGGAGGGACTTGGGTCTTTATTCACTAGGCACAGGAGGAACAATAAATCTTTTTTGCTCAAGAAACAGAACCCATGCCAGGTATCGGGGAAAGAAGGTATAGGAACGAAAAGGGGCCATGACTATTTCCATGAAATTGGTACAGTTAAGGGCAGTGCTTTCTCTATTCCACACGTTGCTGGTTGGCTTCAGCATTTAATTTGCTAGGGCTAAAGGAAGAGATTATCAGATATTCACCTCTGGTGGTTTTTCCACTTATTGCAAGACGTTAGGTCCAGGCACTGAAAATCGTCTTACCAATTTCTATCTTCAACTTCAGCTCAAAACAGCCAGAAGAGGCAAACAGCCAAGCCCTGCGTGGATGCTCGCCATAGAGGGTTGCATCTGATTAAGAAATCTTAAATGCTTCCGTTTCTGAGAGGTCTGCTTGCGGTTTGCTCTGTTTTAACTTAGCAGCAGGAAGCAGAAACATCGCTCAGACTTCTCTGTGTGCGCACACCCTTTCAGATCTCACCCGATGCACACAAGTTGGTGGTGAACATTTTTATGGATGAAGTGGGTGTGAGGCTGGAATAAGGAATGGAGAGGCTGAACTGCAAACAGTAAATGGCCAAAGCCGGTTGTCCTTATTCAGGAGGCTAAAAGACCATTGGAAGTTTTTCTTGTAGAAAAAAAACTCAAAGGTCTAGACTTAAAGGATTTATTAGTGATGGCAAATACTATTCTTAAAAATCTTTTCTTTGGGTCTTCATTACAATCTTTTAAAATGTTCACAGTGGACCTGTTCACACCAGAGGTATTCACTTTTGCTAAGTAGGCAGGCAATCTGGTTTAAGTGCATGCACACACACTAATACCGTAGGAAAGTGATTTTAAGGATTCCTCTTCCAGAGTCATTCAGGCTGGAAACTAGATTTTGTTTATCCAGTCAGCGAACAGTAAAAATACCATATGACTTGCAGGACTATTCACCATTAAGCATTACACCTTGAATCTCAGATTTTGAACTAAGAGCCATAGGAAACTACTTAAGGATAAAAACATAACAAAAACTGTTTCCTGGTTTCCAGTCATTAATCCATTTGATAAGCACTACTCTATTTGTATACATTACATGAACAGAAAGGTAGCAGTATTTATCAAAACCTATTTATGTAGATTGTGTGATGTTAGTTTATGGTTAGAGTGAAAAAAGCCCCTATAGTTGCACAGTTATATAGAAATAACCAAACATTACTACGGGAATAGATTAGTGGTTCATGCACTTATCTTTTCTCCCACTGAGGCTAATTCTAGGTGTGTCAAAAGAAAGCATAAATTCCCCTGCCACTTAATTGACATTACCAAGTTATGAAATAGCCTTAGGTAGTTTCCTTGTAATTTCAGTTAATTACTGCTGGTCCTTGTTTTACGTACCAATAATCATTTTGTACCATGAGCATTTTTTTCATTTAAGTCCCCTCCTTAGGGTTGTAAATATATTAAGCCATAGTGATCTCTCCCAGACCTGTTTTTTAAACATTTCCACTCTAAAAAGCCAGAATGCTTTTGACAAAAGCATGAACTGTAGCCACTAATTTTGTCTCCACAGTTTTATTAGCTTTTTCAGAGTAGTTTAAGGTAGAGAAGCATGAGTAGTCCTCAGAGGAGTTGGACTGATTTATTCCTATTCTATTAATCCACCTGTTCCATAGTTTTCTTGGTCGTGTACTATGGGTCCATGTTCTATAATTTTGGGGATCATTTCAGCACCTGTTGAGAGGTGTATACAGGACTAGTCCTCATCTCCTTTTCCATGACATGGTTCCTTTTTAATAATTAAATATAGTTGTTAGTATCTCTACTGCTTAGTGTTTTGTTTTTTATTCATTGTAAACATGTAGATGACAGTCCTCAGGTCCTAAGGTTTGTTACAGTTTAATCTCTCACAATCATCTATTTGATTTTTTTCTAAAAGTACCCCACCTGTACCTGTAAATAGGCTTGGTAGAATTAAATTCTGTGTAAGTGATGGATAATACAGGTGCTTTCAGTTTTCACTTACCCGTTGAAGTTCACACTTGTGCAAAATATGAATTAAGCATTAATTAGTCCCAGTTGCAATAAATTAAGGGGTCAATGGGGGAGTCAGACAATGATTAATGACAGACTTTGAGATTCCTAAAGTTAAAGCTTTATAATAATTAACACAAATTGTCATCACATGTACAGATATACAGAGAAATAACCTTAATTCTTACCAATAAGTTCTCAAAACAGCATTTTTCTTAATTTTCCTACAAATTTTAATCAATCGATTTTTGTTGGCTTGTGTACATAAGTTGAAAAATTGAAATGTACTAATTAAAAATAATTCTTCAAAACCTGCCTATAAATCATAATCTAGAACAGAATTCATCCATCGTCTTCTGAGGAATCAGCTCGTTTCTTATTCCTGTTTGGTTTGTCACCTTTTCACCCATGCGAGTCTGCAAGAACCAGAGATACAACAAAGAGCTGCCCCCACAACATCCTCAACTTCTCACACAGTTCACAAAGAGACCAGTTACAATAGCAGGAAGGAGGCTGAAGACAGAGCCATTCTTCAGTGTCCTTGGAGCAGAGGTGCTGGGCTCTAAAGATCAATCTCTCCTGCACTCTCAGGGCTACGTAACTCCACCTCAACACTCACAGAGGGCTTTGTGCCAGCTGGTTCTTCTGTAAGTTTCTTAATGAATTTTTGAAGATGGAGGGGTAGGGTTCCTCCAGGACCAATGATGTTTTCTTACAAAGTTTAATTTACCTGGTAAAGTTTTCCCTGAGCAAAAAACAGATTAAGTCAAAGATTGAGCCCACGTATTTTCATTTGGACACTATTTCGTGCTCCATCCCAGAAAACAATTAAATGCTCAAAGAAATGTGGCATTCAGCCATACCATTGCCAGTTGTCATCTCATTAAAGCACACAAGTTAAGCAGAGATATGTATGATTAGTAATTGGATGAGACACAAAAGAAAAACCAAGAAATTACTGACTTTTTTTGATAACTCCGTTTTTGGAGGAGGAGTTGGAGTTGCGGCACTGTTTCAGCATTGTGCTAAGGAGTAAAGCCAATTGAATAATACATAGAACGATTAATTAATACAAGCAACAAGTCCAATCTGCAGTTATTTTGTGAGGTCCTATCCAGTGTTCAAGAGCATTCAGGCAGTCATGGGTATTCATGAACATTTTCACATGGACTATTCACATTGAAACTGCAGTACAATTTATTCATTTGTTATTTGCCAATTTAAAGAGAATAGCATCAGCAAGCTCATACAGTACCATGTATGATACCCTACTATGCATGCACTGTGTGATTAACCAATTATATACTTTATATAGTCAAAGGGAAGCATTTGCAAATGACACACAGCTTATAGATCATATGCAAACCTGTTTAGCATATGCTAATTAGAACAGCCACAAAAATGAGGAACCCTTTATAAATTATTTCCAAACTGCCAAAAGAGGCTACATCATAATGAATAATTGGAGAAAGTCTATTAGAAAGCCACTATGATGCTGAAAATAAAGTCTTCCAGATGAGATGTCAAGCTGGTTTTGATGTTACAGAGTGGCTGCGTCTAGACTGGCATGATTTTGCGCAAAAGCAGCTGCTTTTGCGCAAAAGCTTGCCAGCTGTCTACACTGGCCGCTTGAATTTCCGCAAGAACACTGACGTTCTAATGTAAGAAATCAGTGCTTCTTGCGCAAATACTTTGATGCTCCCGTTCGGGCAAAAGTCCTTTTGCGCAAAAGCTTTTGCACAAAAGGGCCAGTGTAGACAGCTCAGATTTGTTTTGCGCAAAAAAGCCCCGATCGCGAAAATGGCAATCGGGGCTTTCTTGCGCAAAACCGCGTCTAGATTGGCACGGACGCTTTTCCGCAAAAAGTGCTTTTGCGCAAAAGCGTCCAGGCCAATCTAGACGCTCTTTTCTGCAAATGCTTTTCATGGAAAAACTTTTCTGTTAAAAGCATTTGCGCAAAATCATGCCAGTCTAGACGTAGCCGGTATACACTGCAGAGTTTTTCCGGAAAAATGGCCATTTTTCTGGAAAAGCTACACTTACATCCACACTGCAGTTGCGTTCTTTCAACAGAAAGTCGAAAGAATGCAGGGGGTTTTCTGACAGCGGTAAACCTCTTTCTATGAGGAAGAAACCTTTTTCCAAAAGAGCTCTTTCAGAAAAAGGCATGTGTGGACGGGGAAGAGGAATTTTTTTCAAAAGACGAGGCACCCAAGAAAAAGCACAGGGGTCCTAGTCCACAGTAATCACAACTTAAATGCAAGATAGCATCCAATCAATTGTGGATGCTATCTTTCGAAAAAGCAGATCGCTTTTTCAAGATGCCTTTGCTGTGTGGATGCTCTCTTTCTAAAGAAGTTTTTCTGGAAGATCTCTTCCAGAAAAGCTTCTTCCAAAAGAAACCTGCAGTCTATTCTCCACTCCCCCAAAAGTATAGTGGCAGCAATCATAACATCTTTCCAATATGAATAATTTGTGTTCTGGTTACTAAATTTCTCATATCATTAATTGAAGATGTTATTCTCTCTCATTTCTTTTTCCTACAATGATATGTGGCATTTCTGATGAAGTTACAATGGTTGTGTTAGGTCAACCCAGAAGTGGCTGTATGTTGTTGGAAGACTCAATCACACAGAAAAAAAAAGAATAAAAGACAGTGTAATATAGTTACTCTTCAGATTCCCAATTTGATTTCAACTCATCGAAAACAAATAGTAAAAGAAAACCAACAGGGCTATGTAATGTCATGCTTTAGGTATACACACTAGAAATTGAATACATTTGGGCTAAGATTTCTTGACTACATTTCATTTCCTGTGTACACTTACTAAAAATTGTGAAAAATATCAGTTAAAGCAACCTAACATGCAAACCCACATCAGTTCACTTACTATACTACCCAAGCACATTCCGATTCTTCAGCTGCAAAACAAACAGCCTTTCAATTATAATTTATAGCCAATCACGCTGTTCTCCTCCAGTTTCACTTAAAAGCACAACCCAAACTCTGTCCTCAGATATATTATCCATGGACACTTGTGTCCTGGGAAAGAATATATTGGATTATTGGTACAGAAAAAGCTGTTCTCAATTTTTTTTCCTTTAGGCTGAAAGGATGGCATTGTGAGTGGGATTTTGCATAAGAACTACATTTTGGCCCCATTCTTCTTCAGTGGAGAGAGGGTGGAAGTAAAACATGACCTTCACAGCCAAAACAATGCAACATTATCTTCTGATAACTTCAGGAAATGAGTATGATGCAGGGTAATGGAAGGGAGCTGAAATGTGATTATTTGGAGGGAAATGTGTTCAGAAAAGATATTTTTATCTTTTCTATTGTAAGCATCATGCAAACGTATTGTTAAACACCAGGGGGAGGGACAAAGTACAGGATGCAGTTTACTGGATCATTTTTAGTTGGGCACATGCTAAAAAGCTACCCAGAAAAGAGCTATAAAACAAATGTTTAAGATAACCTTTTAAAAAAAGAAACCTGGGGATTGAATAGCAGGTAATGGTTGGGAAGGGGTTTGGAAGAACAGTCTTTTCGAGATGAATCCTGAAAAAATCACATTAATATTTAGTCATTTTATAGCTATTCAATTAATATACAACATTCAGTCATTGATCTTTTCATAAGTCATTAAAGATTGTGTTTTTAAGCTCTTGGTATAAAGCCTGTGTTTATTTATTAGTTAACTGTTAGCCAATAAATTTGTACCTCCTCTCCTTCTCAACCTCCAAGGAGCCATTGGTTGGTGTCAGATACAAACTATTTCCTGTGAAAAAGTATCCTTTTACCACTGGTATTCACTTCAGTAGTACATTATTGCAAACATATGGAGCAAAGCAGAAAACCGCTTGCCTGGATTCTTTCCAAAAGCATCTCAATCAGCACAGACTGAGCAAAAGAATTACCTGGCTAAACAAGTAGTGTAAACACAGGAAGAAGATTTGGAAAGGTAAAACTCTGAGTCATTAACAACAGTGGAAAGGTCAACAGTTAGAATTCTTTCATTTACAGGAACATAGACACATAAGTCATTTATTTTCATGGTCTTTGTAGTTAGTAATTACAACCTCTTACATCAGAGGCTGTAAAACCTTGTGTTACAGATTTGTATATTTGCACAGTCTAACAAAGTGATTCCAGAGCTGCACAGTACTCATTCATACACAATCAGTCTCACCCACTTCCTCCCTTACTCCCCAAGTTGAAATGACTTTAAGGATGTGATACAAAATAACGGAAGACAGACTAGTAAATCCAATTCTAATTATACTGTTCGTCTCCTCAGGTCCATTCCTTCAATCAGTTTAGATCATTTTTGGAACATCCAAGACACCAAACCATGGCTCTAACCCTGGCATAATGAGCATTTAGATAATTTTCTATAATTTTCCACTTAATCAGATAGCATGGGGTATGGGAGTAGAGGGAAAAAGTGGCCTACAAATGTTCTTTTTAAATTAAAAACATTCCTGAATTCACCAAAACCCCTCTGCCTCTTTTTGATGAAAAATGGCCAATCCAATTTAAAATTAGCACTCTGGGTCAGACTTCCACAACACATGCTACATGCCAAAATAAAGTTACAGCTGTATTAAACTGATTTTTTTAACCAAATGGAAAGAATTGTGCAACATTTTGTGGTGCTGCTAGTAAGTTATAACTACTAGAATAATTATTCCAGAACACCTCTCACAGCCTAGTCATTCGATTTATATCATTCTTTCTATAGATGTAGAGTTTATGATTCTAAACCATTGTTTAAAGCCCCATATATTGATCCCATTATATTTTCATGTGATACGAAAATTCACCTCCCTTTCTAAAACTGTGCACAGAGAGACTGTACTGAATGCAAACAGAAAAAATATTATTTTGATGCTATTAATAAGGACATTTTATGACATTAGCTAACCCCAGAATGTTGGAGACAGAGAAAAAAAATAACTGCTTTCTTCAAATGGACTACTTACTGTGGAAGAACACCAATCACAAAGGCTATACTTTAAATAGCAAACAGGGCAGTTCACTGCAGTAGCAGTTCATACTGATTGATAATGAGATAGGTGATGAAACTTCTCTGGGCCTCTAGTCATTGCCTAAGTAATGTACATTTAAAGACCAGTAGCTCTAGGTCCAAAAGAACTGGAACCCAAATGATAAAGCAGCCCATAATCAGCTTTTTGGGGCAGCAAGTCAGTTTAACCAATTTGCTTTGATCACAGTCATGCAGAGAAGAACACTGAAGATAAGTTCCCCCATCATAATTATTGTTTCAGATTTTCTACAGACATTTTTTAAATTAAGGAAGTGGTGTATTTACTGGGGACATTTGTGGAGGAAATTTAAAAAGATGCATACCCATTTCCAGGAATCTCTCTAATACCTGCTTATTGTGAAGTGGTGTGATTATTAACATAGACTCTCCTTTTGCCCTTTTAAGTTAGTAGGCTTATCAGCTATTTCAGCTCTAGTGTTGCTATATAGTATTTATATTCAAACCCTATTTGCAATCACAGTCAAATCCTTGACTCCGGAATTGAGCACGGAGAATTAAGAATTAGTTTAAGCACCTCCACTTCCAGGACTAAATGCAAATCTGCTCTCTTTGATTGGCTTTTCCTTAAGTAGGTTCACATACATACCTATGAATGCAAAGACCATAGACAACAACAACAATAAAATTCAGGGTGACTGGGCTTCCTTCTATAGAATGGCCAAGCCAAGCAATGAAACAGGAGAGGGAAAAGGAAAGATTCATTGTTAAAATACCCTTTGTTAGGAAACGCATACAATGTATTGAGAGCCAAGAGCCTGAAAATTCTAAATTATACTCTTTCTCTGACTATTGCTTGTATTTCTGTGCATTTAAATTACTGCAATAAACATTCAGTACTACTTAAATACTCAATACTGCAAGCATGAGTTGTTTCTGGTCTAGCCACTAGGTAACCCTTCTCTCTAAGATCAGGAGTGGTATCTTGATCCCCAACAATCCACTATTGTCTAGCACATAGTCCTGGAGCCGACTAACAAAATGTGTGTGTGTCATATCCGCTCTACTAGCTAGTCCTCAGGAGAATCTCACTTATTGAACTGATGCTAGGAGACTCTGAACCCAAAACTGACCCTTAAGTCATGCAGCAGGTTTCCATGGCTGCACCTGATAGAATTTGTTTCTATTTTTTTTAAATAATTGGTTTATTTAGTTCATACAATGAGAAAGTTAAAAAACATTTTAATCTGCCAGCTATGGTGTAACATACACAGACTCAGATGTTCTGTATTTTGGCCATTTGACACACATTTCAGAGAATTCTGTCCAACACTTGTATATTGGGAAGTTGAGAGGAGTACCTTTATAGGTAGGAAAGAAGAAGAGATACTATCAATGTATTTGTACTTTTAAGTAGGGGAGACAGAAATACTACGGTGGTAGGAGCCATATTATTACCTGGACAAACAGACAATTAAAATTCATATGTTACTCTCTGGTTTTGGCCAAAACAAACACATCAGTGTAAGTGGGTCATTACCTATTCCTTCTAACATCTCTATGGTCTTCTTGCAGAACACACCAGTGTACATAGATGTTGAGTTGTAACTGCCGGAAAACACTATCAGCCAAGTTCTGTGGCAAATGTGATATAATTAGCTCTAGATGTGGAAAGTTCCATTTGCCAAATTCCCTGGAATGTGTCCAAAACACTAAAACATTCTGCTCCAACTGATCTGTTACTTATTTCTGCCACAGCTGGGAGAAGAAAGAGTTATCTTTATTGCATTATTAAGTTTCTTTGATCGGACCTATTGTCAAAGACATGTTTGGTTTTCTACCAACATCATTGGCTACAACCACATACTTTAGTTCACTGACACTTAAATTTATTTTCCTCCATACACTTTAATTTTTTCTAAATCTGGTCTCACTTCAGATGGAATTTTTCTATTCTAGGTGGAATAATAAATCTCAAGGTTAAGTGCCTTCACTCTAACCATTTTCAAACATATCAGAGAGGTTTTTGCATATAAACTTCCATTTAGTTCTAACAGAATGTCTGTTTGAAAAAATATTTATCATAGATATAAATGTTAATCTGCTATACAGGCTGAATTAACACACCTAGTTAGAAAGCAACATAACCTCATATGGACTTTACATAAGTAAGTACTTGATATCCCAATTACAACGGACAATTTCTCTCGGATTTACGTTGTGAATTTGATTTGTGCTATTCTAGCTCAGTTTCATTTTTTATTAGCATGTGTTAATTTGGGTTGTTTAATCAAGTTATCTGACAGGTTTTCCATTCAATTGTAAAGCTATTTGTCCATCCTTTTTTATCACTCTATGCTGACCTGGAACACTGTTCATTTAGCACAATTACCTTGTGCTGTACTTGCATCATTTTCTATAACTGTATACAGATTGTGTGGTTTGCACATTTTTGAAAAATGGTACTGTAATAGATTCTGCATGTGCAACAATATACACAACACTTATTTCTGGAATGAGTAATACTGCATCACCCACACAGCCCAGCCTTTTCTTTTTTGCATTGCTCATTGTTTCCATTCATTTTTATGCAATGTACTTTTTGGGGAGGGAGATGCTCTCCTAAAAACATTTCCAACAGCTTCTTTGTTTTCATACTATTTTAATTTGTAATTAGAAGTTTCTGCAAATATTTCCTGCTTAAGAATTGTGACTTCAAACTGGAGTGAATACCACAAACACTGGCTGAAGAATAAAACCCTTAGTATAGACGTCATAATGAAGACATCAATAGATCCTTAGAGTACTATTTAAACAACGTCATGCTAGATTAACTGAATTACAATCTTAAAAAAAAACTAAACATGCTAGTTTTAAAAGTCCTTGTAGTGAGCACTATTTGAACCGAAAGGGGGGCACCCATCCACTTCTAAAAACCCCATCTCCAGCCTTGCGGGAGGGACTACTGGACTCAGGATTCAATTGATTACAGGGGACAAATAATGAAAAACAGGGTCAGGGGTGTGGGTCAAAGGTTTAAAACAAGGCAACCGGATGGGGACACTGAGCAGAGAACCCCGGACAGTGCCCACTGCTCCTCAAAGTTGTCCAAGGAGCCAGTGGACACTGCCTAGAGGACCTCTGCCCGGATACATGACACTAAGGAGGAGTAGAAATAGGCCCCTTTTGCTAGGGCCAGGAGGAGGATTAGGAGGAGGTCTCACGACTTTCTGGGGCCACAGATGGGGAGTGCATAAATAAAGAGGTGAGGGGAAAAGTGCAGCCAGAACCTCAGCAAGAGGCTCTGGAGGAGCTGGAAGAGGAGCTGCAGCCGGGCACATTCAAGGTAGGCATGTGTCAGGTTTTCCCTCATGCTGCAGAAAGGCAGGTGTCAGAGATAGGGGTGAACTGTGCCAGGTACACGCCCGTGCTCATGGCTCCATGGAGGAGTTGCCAGCTGATATCCCCGATGGGCCTGGGATTGGGTGGAATACACACTGGCCCATCAGGGTTCCTCACCCTCGGGAGGTATTAGATAGTCCCACCACTTGGTGTTTGGGGCAGGACATGAGGGTGAGGAAATGCAAGGTATGGAGCACTAGTGTGTACAGATGATCCCTAGGCGCAGTTCAGAAACAGACCGGCTGCAGATCCTGCAGCTGGCTGGGGGTCTAGGGATGGGAGGCCAAGGGGTCCCCTGGAACAGGGGCCCCAGAAAAGGGATGGAGGGTTTCCAGTGTGGAAGGAGGCAGGGCATACCCTCTAGCAGGGCTCACTGCAGGAAATCAAGAGCGGACTGCGGTAAAGCCACCTTCACCTCCTGGAGTACTCACAGGGGGGCTTGGAGGATGGAGAGCCCTATGTGCTGAGCACATGCTCAGGGATCCACCCAGTCCCCCATTGTAGTTCAGGAGGCTCTGATCCTGGTGGTTTCTTCCAGGACCAACCTCCGGTGCATCGAGGAAGACTCCGCCACCCGCACACACAAGCTGGATCGTGGAGCAGGGACTCCACGAGTGTCTACCCCCTTGGTGGCCACAATGGATCTGGTCATCACAAACAGCTTCCAGGTCTGGAGAAGTTCCTGGTAGAACTCCGGCAACTCTGAGAAGTCTTGTGGAAGACCCCTCAAGTGGAGAAAAAAGAACTGCCGGTCATATCAGAGCCCTCTGAGGCGGCGGAGGAAGGCGTGCGCCAACATGCTCCAAGTCGGACAACCTGCACTAGAGAGGAGTCTCTGCAGGGCTTGGAGGTGGAAGGTCCAGAGCTAGCTTCACATGCAGACCAAGCCCTGTCCCACAGGACCCGTGCGGAGACCCAGTGCAGTTCTGGCCAGAACAACTCCAGGGCTATCCTCTGGAGTTGGGCCAGGACCTCTGGGGCCAGGCTCAGGGTGTTGACCCAGTGCCAGAGCATGGACAGACTAGTTGATTCAGCATCAGTGCCCTCCCTCAGAGGGAGAGACACTGGAGCAGTCTTGTCCATCTCTGCAACTGCTGACTCACCCTGGCCTCCAGACCCTGCCAATTCTCTGGCGGGGAGGGATGTGTGGTAGACAGAAAATTGCCAAGATAGAGCAGTGGACCTGCGCGCCACCTGATGGTCTGAAGCGCTCGAGGGAGGGAGCCTTCCTGCCACCCATCCCCGAACACCAGGCCAGAGCTCTTGACTCAGTTGACCTGAGCAGAGGAGGCTGCCGAGCAGATGGCTTGGCAGGCCTCCACCCATACCAGCTCACCCAGGTCCTGGTCCACGAGGAGCATGTCATCAGTGCACACTGACAGGAGCATCCACAGCTCTGGTTCTCAGAGCACCAACCCCGTAAACCTCCAGCGGAGGAGACAGAGGGAGGGCTCAATTGCCAGAGGATACAGCTGGCCCTGATGTACTCCCTGCCCAAAGCTGATCAGCTCGGTCAGGATCCAGTTGAGCCTGACCAAACACTCTGCAGAGGTGTACAGCACCCAGAAAAAGCCCACCAAATGGGGCCCGAAACCTTCCCCATGTCCCACTATCGCTGCGACGAGGGCAAGGTAGGCTGCTGCCCCTGCCAGGCCAGCAAGAACTCCTGGAAGGATGCCACGAACCCCACATCCTCCAGCAGGGTATTGTTAAAGTGCCAATGGCCGGCCCCAGTCTCTCCGTACTGAGAGAGGCCTTCACAGCCACCAGGTGGGGCCAGCTCAATGCTGGAGGAGTGGGCCCATGCTAGATGGAAGTGAGATAAGTATATGTGGTCTAACCGGGAGTGACGCGACCGATTGTCCTCCGCCTGGACCATGCCACCCTCTCTTCTGTAGGCCCAACAAATCAGGATGGGCAAACGTGGGACCCACTTGCTCGCAAGGATGCACTGGGGGTGGGAGCTGCCCTGGCGCCCAAACAGAGCCATTGGCAGAAAGAGGAGGGGCAACTGCGGAGGCCAGACTCCCAGGGGGGCCAGCGGCATTGGGGCCGGTGCCCTCCCAGGCCCCAGGGGTCCCAGATACCTCCTCAGACCGGGCCGGGGGGGGCAGTCCCTCCGAACATGCCCCATCACCTGGCAGAGGAAGCACCATCTCTCCCCTGAGTAATAGTGGACCTGGTATAAGGCCACCTGGTAGGGCACCAAGAGGGACCCCTCGAGTGCCACTGTATCACGCACCACTGGTGGCATTTGTAGCTGTACCTGCTGGTGGAATGATAAAACGTGGAGGGCTGGGTCTTTACAGCCCAGCAGGAGAAGGCAGATGGTCGAAATGGGTTTCTCCAGGGTGCAGAGGGCAGGCAAGAGGGTGGCATTGGGCACGAAGGGCGGGATGGAGGTAAGGACCACCCGTATGCCCAGGTCCTCCAGTGGCTCAAGGGGCACATGCACGCTCCCCAGTGTCAGGCCCCTCTCCACTGCCTTCTTGGCAACAGCCTGCGAGGCAAGGAAGAACACTACCTTGCCAAACATTTTGGAGGCTGCAACAATGGCCGAGGACCCCACTACCCTCACCAATGCCCGCACACACGTTTTCACAGAGGGCAAAGTGGGAACCAGGAGGCAGCAGATGCCGTGGTTCCTGGTCAGGGTAGGGAAGGGGCCTCAGCCACTAGGGATGGAGCTGGACGTGGTGGTTGGGGGAGAGGACACGGAGGTGCGCAGGGGGGCGGTAGTGGCCACCTGGGCATATGCTCTGGGGGCTGTGGGTGGAACACTCCCAGAGCTAGTGGGGGAAATGGCAGGGGAAGGAGGGGTCATGGCAGGTGGTGGGGCCAAGGTGGGAAGGGTGGCCTCAGGGGTTTTGGACTTCCAGGCCAGGCCTTTGCCCTTCTTCTTCCCCTGACCCTTTTTACCTGCTGAGGTGGAGGCTCCTCCCAAATCCCAAATATGCCCAGGTGGCATCAGCCATGGTAGCGGCAGAGTCCAGACCAGGAGTCAGGAGGTCAGCCACTGGGGTCTTTGGGGCTGGTGGCAAGGGGGGGCCTTGGGATCAGCAGGGGAGGGGAAGGGCAGGGACTGCGTCCATCATGGGGAGAGGGATTGGAGGAGGGATGGAGAGCAGGAAAGGAGGGGCAAAGATCAACCACTTCTCTCCACCAAGTAGCAGGCAGGGGGAAGGTAGGAGGGGAAAGGAGGCAGGCTAACCACTCCTCCTCACTGAAATAGAGGCAGGGGAGGAGGGCAATTAGTGGGGGGCAACTGAGGGAAGGGGGATAGCAACTAAACGTCCATGATAGACTGGAGGCAGGGAAGGAGGGCACCGAATGAGGGGGAACTGAGCAGGAAAGGGGAGTGCAGGAAGCACTCCTCCCTGCTAAGCTGAAGGAGGAGGACGGTGCTAGAGAGAGGGGAGGGGCGCGAGGGAGGGGGCACCTCTGGAGAGGTGAGGAAAGCAATCACTCCCTCCCACTGGATTGTATGTGGACAGGGAGGGTGTTGGTGGGGGGGGAGGGAGCGTGTGAGTAGGTTAACAGAGAGGAAGGGATCAGTAACCACTCCTCCCTGCTAGACTGGAGGCTGGGGAGGAAGGCACTGAGTGGGAGAGGGGAACCAAGGGAGTAGGTAGGGGGCTAATGAGAGGCTGGAAAGAACAGACATGAGCAGGAGGAGGGTGGGGCTGGTGGAGCACTGGAGAAGACCACCTCTGGGAGGGGAGAGGAGGGGAGGGGAGGCACTACCACAAACTGACCAGAGGTGGAGGCGGGGCGGGCAAAGGAGATCAGGTGGGCAGGCACTCAAGCTTTCCAAGGCTGGGCGGGCCAGGCAACAAACTCTCAGTGAGGGCTGTAGCATGTAGGGAAGGAGAAACAAACTGGGCTACTAGGGCAAAGCAGACAGCAGGGAAGCAAGCTGCTGTGGTGGGGCAGCAACAGGAGATAAAACAAGGGGTGAGAGAGGCCCTACAAGCAAATGCAGCTGAGGAAGGGGGGGCCCAGTCAAGGGAGGAAGGGAATGAACCCACAAGCCCTCATGGGGCTCAGTCTCTCACCTGCTGCTGCACAAACAGTCCTAGGTGGAATGGGGGCAAGCAGCTAACCCCATTGAGGGGCAAAGAGCAGGTCCAGGTGGTAAAATGGGGGTTGGTGGAAAGGGCAATGGGAGTGCTGGCAGTAGAAAGGCAGTTGGACTGCAGGGAGGGCTCCACTCCTCTCCCCTGGCTCCCTCGCAGCAACTCTAATTACCACCGCTCCAAGAACACAGGTGTTAAAAGGCTCAGTCCCAGCAAACAAGCCCCCTCCATGAGTCCAAGATGGTGGGTCTCCTTCTCAATGGGGTTGCAGGTAGTGGTGTAGCAGAAGCAGCAGCGGGCGGGCAACAGCCAACCAGGAAAGGACCTCTAGGTGGTGGGTACTGGTGGTGGTGGAGTCCTCTTCACTTCTCCCTCCGGGAGTGGGGAGAGCAGGCTGGCAGGCTCCCCCACTCCAGGCAGCCAAGGTGGTGGGCAGCAGCAGCAGCAGTCCTGGGAGGAAGAGGCCCAGCAGCAAGCAAGCAAGGCAGGCAAGCAGCCACAGGGGAGAGCTGGGCAGGGAGGGCTCCAGCTAGCAGCAGCAGCCGCCACCGCTGCTATGTGGGGCAGGGGAGAGCGGGAGGAAAGGGCGCTTCGAAGCGCAGAAGGGGAAGGAGCAGAAGCAGCTACTACCACCTCCTCCTTCTCCTGGAATGGAGCACAGAGTGTCTGCCACTGACCCAGAGAGGGAAGAACCCCTCTCTAAGCCTGGGTGGGCTGAGCCTGGTCCTGCCTCTTTACTTCCCCAGAAGCCAAGGGGCGGGGTGAGTGGTATAAAAGCCCAGCCCAGGAGCTCAGTAAGACCCCAGCCGCCAGAGGAAGCAAAAGCCTGTCCTGAGCCAGGAGGCCACTGAGGACCTTCGGAGGCTGAGGACTGGCCCAGACCATCAAGCCCTACACTGAAGAGGAGACCCTTTTTGCCCTGCCTGAGGGAACAGATGCCAACAACTCCAAGAACTTTCAGCCACTGAAGAGATCAGTAGACAGTGAGGAGGAGTTAGGAAGTGGCCCAGGGACAGCCGACGACTGTCAGGCTGACCTTATAGTATTTTAGAGTGTGTCAGAGTGTTGTGGGCCAGATCCCCACTGAGTCCAGTGGCAGCCAGAGCTCCAGTGGCAGTAGCATTCTTCCCCTCTTTCTTGTCAGTGATTGCTATCTGTTTGCCTGCCCCACCCTGCACCAGGGCCCAGGCCTTCTTGAATTGAGACTTGCTATTTGTCTGTCTGTCCTGCCTTTCCCAGGGCCTGGGCCTACCTAAACTGCGATCTACTGTTTTTTCATCTGCCTTGCCCTGACCCAGGACCTGGGCCAACTTAGACTAAGAACTGCTGTTTGCCTGTCCCGCGCTGCACTCAGGGCCACAGCTTAAAGGGGACTACTGAGCATTTGTTTATGAGCCCTGAGCTCAGGTCTGGGGCCCAGGACTGCACAAGGTGGCTTACAGTCCTGCATGGTAGGTCACAAGTTATTTATCATCCCTAAATTAAAAAATTTACAAATTATTATAGGTAAAATAGTTATGATGGCTGATTTTTTTAAAATGTTCATTAAGCATGTATTAAGGTACATGTTTCAAAAAACAATAATTTATTTCCTTGTCACAAACTAGTGAATCTTAGCAATTCTAATTTTCCTAAATCACATTTATTTTAAACTAATTTGCACAAATGAGCAATGGAAAATTAATTTAGAAATACATTTGGTTTCACATATGTTTGCAATAAAACTGTTGTTTTTAATGGCTTAATTAGAACCGTTTGTCATGCTTACTGGAAACTGGTATAATAGCATCTTTTCAGCCACAGAATTCCGGGTGGGAGTGAAAGACAGAGGGGAAGGAAGAGAGTGAGTGTTAGTAAAAGAAAAACAAATCTTTCAAACAGTTCCAGTAAAAACTTTTCATTCAACTTTATACATATACATCTCTCAGTGAGCAAGCATATATATATTTATAAAGGAGAGAATTAGTCTGTGATTGTATCCAGTATAACATATACTGCAAGTTTCATAAATTTTAAACGGGATTCTAATTATCATACTTAGGGAGTTTGCCAATAGAAATTGTGCAAATAATCAGGGTAACAGATTTTACTCTATTATCTGATAGACAATGAGTTGGCCTATACATGTATCACTCCCCTCCCACCCCCCCCGTGCCACACACACACATCTTGACAAGGAAGCAGGACATTATCTTGAATGGTTATAATACTGTTTAGTTATCATGAGCCTAAAGTACTGGTATGTGCTAAGAATGACCTGTAGATAGGATCAACGTGGACTTCCCCATTGGATTAGCATGCTGGTCCACAAACATGGAAAGTTAATGTAATTTCAGATAACCCCTCCTTCCCTCCATAATCACTGGATTTGGAGTTAAGAGTAGACTCCTTCATATCAAGAAGTAGAAGGCTCTGTTTAAGAGCTGAAGGAACAGCTGTTGCAAAAAAAGCAAACATGCGAGTGTCATGGGGTGCTAAGCCCAGCCCCCTTGAGGACAGGGCGTTGAACCTCTCAGGTCCTGTCTGGGGTGCTGCACCCCGTAATTGTTACCATCCCCATGTCCGTATCAGCCCCTGTCAGCAGGGCAATAGGGCCCAGCAACCAAATCAGTAACAAACACTCCCTATTGCAAGGCAGTAAGGCCTACTGGCCAGAATCAGTAGTCCACCACATGTAGCACCCCCCCAGGGGTTAATGGGGTGGGGTAGGGGGACCCAAGCCCTCCCTCTCCACTGGGTCCCAGCCCAGAGCCCTGTCAGTGGTGGGCATGTCCCACCATTGGGTCAGTGGGGAATCAGCCCGAAACATACTGAGCTCACGGGACTACTTCCTAGTGCAGGCATCTTCCCAACCTGTGTCCTCCAGGCTATGTGCTTTCCCAAGCTGGTCTCTGCTGTGGCATCCAACTGCTGCTCCTTCTCTGGAGCTCGGGCAGCAGCTCCTTCTCCTGCGGTAGTCAGCCCTGACTGAGCTGCTTAACTGGCCTTTATACTGGTCCTCCATTTGAAGCATGCCAAGCAGAGCTGGGTAGGAGGGGCTCTCTCAGCCAGCTAGGCCTGGTTAACCCCTGCAGGCTCAGTGCAGGGCTGGTACACCCCATCACAGTGAGCAAGACACAAGAAGTGATTCTTTCGCTCTACTCTGTGCTGATTAGGCTTCAATTGGAGTACTGTGTCCAGTTCTGGGCTTCACATTTCAAAAAAGATGTGGAGAAATTGGGGAAGGTTCAGAAAAGAGCAATAAAAATGAGTAAAGGTCTAGAAAACGTCCTGTGAGGGAAGACTGAAAGAACTGGGCATGTTTAGTTTAGGAAAGAGAAGACTAAGCAGGAAAGTGATAGCAGTTTTCAAGTACCTAAAAGTGTTACAAGGAGGAGGAGAAAAAATGGTTCTCCTTGGCCTCTGAGGATAGGACAAAAAGCAATGGGCTTAAATTGCAGCAAGGGAGGTTTAGGTTGGACATTAGGAAAAACTTCCTACCCGTCCAGGTGGATAAAGACTGGAATAAATTGCCTGGGGAAGTTGTGGAATCTCGACCACTGGAGATATTCAAGAGCAGGTTGGATAGACATCTTTCAGAGATGATCTAGACCAGGGGTCGGCAACCTACGGCATGCAAGATGATTTTCAGTGGCATGTGCAATGAAAGTCCTGAGTCTCCCTGCCAGATCCAATGTGTGGGGAACACTAACCGCCCCAGGCTCCACACATTGCCATTTCCCTTGCCCTGGCTGGGACAGGCTCATGCTAGCACAGCGCAGCAGAATGGCCTTCTGTACCCCACCCCATAAAGAATGTAAGTGGCTCCCTAGGCACTTTGCCAGCAGGCAGCCGGGGCAGCTTCGAGTGGCGTGCAGGTTTTGGAGTCCGGAGCATTGTTCAAGTCCCAGTGAGCCCCCACCAGCCACTGCAGCTGCCCCACCACCGAGTACCATGTTGCCCCCTCTCCACACACCCCCACTCTCCTGGTAGAACTGCCTCTGCTCTGCAGGGCCCTGTTCCAGCCATGCCACCTTCTCCTCCTCCTCTACCTCCAGGCGGCCACCTGGACCTCGGCACCTTGGAGCTGCTCCTTCAACCCCAGGAGGGGCTGTGCACAGCCCGGCTGGGTTACTGCAAGGTGGGGCGTGCTCGAGCTCAGCAGTTGCACTCTGTGCACTGCCATTTTCTTTCCCACCACCCCTCCCCAGCCCACTGGGGGAGCAGCAGTGCATGGAGCCACTTGCTCTGCTGCTCTCCACTGTGAGCCAGGTCTGGCAGGGAAGGTCGGGGCTTTCTTCATCTCCCCACCCACACCCAAAGCACTCCAAGAGGGAAGCCAGAGCTGGTGCTGCAGCCTCGTGGCTGCATGGGCTCCTCACTGTGTGAGGGTGGGGGTGGGGGTGGGGGTGGGGGGGGAGATGGGGTGCGAAGCCAGACCCCCTCAGGTGGGAAGCCCCCTCATGCCCAGACCCCACAGCCCAATGCCCCTCATTCACTCCCCTCTCCCCACAAACCCCTTACTCCCAGCTTGCTCCGATACCCTCCCTTGCTCCTGCACCCTTCCTCCTTGCCAGACATTCTCCCCCCTGGCTAGACACCTATCCTTACCCTACTCTTGCATTCACTGTGGCTCCTGTACCCTCTCTCCTAGCCACACACTGCACCCTCTTTTGCTCTTGCTCCCTCCACCTGGCCAGACACCCTACTCCCAGCCTGCTTCTGCACCCTACCTCCCACCCAAACCTCACAACCTCTCCCCCTTCTGCATCCTATCTCTCTCTCATATCCTGCACTGCATCCCTATCCCATTCACTAGCAGCCCTGTCTCACACACTGAATCCCTCATTTTTGTTCCTACCCCAGAGCCTAAGGGGGTCCATAAAATCCACTAGCTCTGGAACCCCAGAAAAGTAAATCTGGCCTATGGGAAACCCCGAACCTCGGTCCTCCCTGTCCCTTCCCTTCACTCCGTGAGGCTGGAGCACCAAAGGAGTGAGGTATCTCAGTTGGGGGCCACATCAGTGAGTGTTGGGGGTTTGTGTAGGAGGTTTTTTGCTTCTCACTTGTGTGGTCCCCAACTGATTTTTCTATGGGTCAATGACCCCCAACCCCAAAAATATTCTCCACCCCTGCCATAAATAAAGAAAACACTGAAACCTTTCGTGTTGGACATAAATTAATATTTTACTTCTGAAAGGTTGCTGACCCCGATCTAGATGGTGCTTGGTCCTGCTGTGAAGGCAGGGGACTGGGACTGGGCTCAGTGATCTCTTGTAGTCCCTTCCAGTTCTAGTATTCTATGAACAGGATTCAAATAATAGAAAATACCTGAAAACTGCTATCATGTCCCCTCTCAGTCTTCTCTTTTCCAAACTATACAAGCCCAATTCCTTCAACCTTCCCTCATAGCTCATGTTTTCTAGACCTTTAATCATTTTTGGTGCTACATCTGAAGATCTTTGTGTAATTTATCGAACAAGTGCAATGGTTGCATAATTGATTTTGCAGCTGTGACTGTGTGCAAATGGTTATACAGCCACTGCAAAGTGACACATCAGTAAGCACAGGCAGAGCAATGCATAAAAGAGAGTAACAGGTACTTAGAAATGCTTACACCCTTTCAGTCTGCAGGGAGTCCTGTTCCTGTCACCTCGCACCAGGCCGCAGTGGACGTGGCTCAGACAAGAGGGAGAAAAGTCCATCTAAAAAGTAGCATTTTGTAAAATAAATGGGATGGACACATTCCTATTCTCCCATTGCTTACTGCTTTATTACAGCAAGCTAGAATTATTTATTTTTAAAAAGTATGTATGTGTGTGTGTATATCTATATATATTAGCATTGCTCACTATGAAAGAATTCTCAGTAAAACTGTGTACCAAGTTACAAGGACTACCCAGAACTGGATTTCTATATCTTTTCAAAATGGTCTCCAAGTTAATTTTTGGCCATCAGCATAGAATATTAAAAGAAAAACCATTGGCCCATAACCAAAGAGAGTTGCATTTTCAGGAAAGTGTTCAGGCACCTGTTGTGGAAGTGGCAGACAGACTGAAAAATCACCTGTGAGCAAGCATGTAATCAGAGTAATGGTATTTTTAAGTGTGTCCTATATTGTGAGCTAAGAAACTCACTTAACATTTCAGAAATGTAACACACAGGCACTAAATTAATCTCAGGCTATAGAAAACCCTTCACGATGCTGAAACTATCACAATAGCCAAGTTTTGACTACTCTCTTTATGTAAATATCTATATTTAATTTTTTTTGTTTTGTTTCCAGATAAAACAGAAGAAAGTCAAATGTTTGGATCAATAAAGGAAAGGCAAAGGAGAACAGAAATACAAAGAATGTGCAGATTTACACAAACTGCTACCACATCAGAAAAAATCCAGGAACACAGTGGATAGCTAATCCTATATGGGAAAAGAAAGTACACATGGATTATATTCAAAGAATATTTATTTATCGGGTCTCTTGCTTGCTTGGGAACGGTTGTCTTGTGTCTGTAGTAATACAAACCAGAGCTAACTGCTGTAAAAATAATTGGATTCATTTTCATATAATCTGTGATCTTTTCATAAATATTTGCCAAACCAAGCAGTCTTTTCCAGGCAAATATTCTTTTCCATTTTCCCACCTTTCAGATTAATCCATAACCTCACAGCCACCAAAACTTATAAAATTATTCTAGCATCTTTAGTAGCTAGGGCTCTTTCACCAGTGGGGCAAGAAGCATCACATGACATCTAAAAGGGAAATTAGTATGAATTTCAGAATTGAACTTCAGGATCCAGAACTCTGTCATATTCACGGACTCTCATCACAGAAAGAGAAAATAATATCTCTTGTATGGTCTTCAGAAAGCATCCAAACTTTTATGGTTTTAAGGCTAGAACAATTGATGGACCATCTACTTTCACATTACTTACTTTGATGGAGACCCAAAAGAGATAACCAATCTTCACCAAGATGTCTGCTTTGAAGAAAATGTTGCCCCTCGCTTTTCGCTTATCATAATTTGCATTTTCTGTATTACTATAAGAAAAAAAATTGAACTTAGAACCTGCAGCATGGAAATTATGAAAAGGTAAAATATTGAAGTTCTCTCTTTTTTTTAAGATTTAAAAAAAGAGTATGCCAAGATTAATGAGTATGCCAAGAATGTGTCCACAACACTCCCTGGACACTCCTTCCTATATTAATAACAACAGTAGGTGCTTTCCTTTTTATCCCATCCTAATAGTCTCAGTCCATCAGCAGACTTCTGCAAATCTGCACTTCTTCTCAGAGCAGCCCTTTTAATATGTCCCAGCCTTCCACATCTATAACATACCTTTCTTCAATTCTCTGAAAGGGTTTCTTTTGCCTCTTTCCTTTTCTTATGAGGGCTTTTGAGTTAATTTCTTGTGCTCCCTGGCTGTGGACCCGTAGATGGCCAGACTGCTCTTTTAGGAAAACTGGCTTCTAGAAACAATTCTGAGAGTTTAATTATATGGCCTCCAGAACAGCTGGGCTGTTGTTGCCTTACCCAGACTCATATTTTCATGGAAGCTCTGGAGAAAGTGTTCCCGTATCATTAAGTCAATAATTTGTCTCACAGTTCAAATATTTGGCTACAGTCAACAGATTGAATAATCTGTTATCTTTAGCACATATACCCAGTGTCATATGCCCTCATCCATAGAATAGCCCATAATTTCTGCTGGTATTTTTTGGCAGAAAACCCTACCCTATCTAAAATGACTGCTTTTATAACATCATAATCCCAGGCCTGTTCCTTGCTCGGGGCTACATAAGATGCCTAAGTTTCTACACAGAGATGAGGGTCCTGGTTGCTTACTTCATTCCTGTCTCTACCCTTTCAAATGTTACCAGGAATGCATCCAGGTCCTCATTTGGTCCCACCTTTCATAGTGACTACCTATGTGTGACTCCCAGTCTCCACACTGGAACTCATCATGTTCTTTACTAACCGGTGTTTTACCTGTGCCTGCCCCACAATGAACAGTGGCTGGCTTTTCTCCCACTCTGCTTGCCACACAATCTGGGATTGTCTTTCAAGTTGCTGAGACTGCTGCAATGTCTGCATAGCCTTTTGTGCAAACATATACAAAAACATAAACTTCAGGACAGGGACTACAAGTCACTCAGTGAAAGATCAACATTTATATATCCTTATATTAGATGTTCATGCGTCTGCAATGCTTCCTAGTGTGTGAACATACTGGATATTTTGGAGGGGGAAAACCACCATGACTAACATAAAATCACCACTAAAACTTGTCAGCTCACAGGGGCATGGCCAAACAGGATTGTGGATTCGCTTCAAGACAGAGTCAATTAGGGATAGTTGCTTTTATTAATATCACTATGTCACTACTATTATAGGCTTTGTTCTACCAAATGATTATACAGCCACTGCAAAGTGACACATCAGAAAGCACAGGCAGAGCAATGCATAAAAGAGACTAATAGGCACTTAGAAATGCTTACTCCCTGTCAGTCTGCAGGGAGTCCCGTTCCTGTCACCTCGTACCAGGCTGCAGTGGACGTGGGTCCAGCCAAGGGAATCCAGGGCACCCTCCGAGATCTAGTCCCTGGTGAGACTCACCGGGCACGGGACTCTCTACACTAATTATACTACAGTTGTTTACCGGGTGTGTGTGTACTGGCTCAATGCCATTCTTATCACTTTCATGAGCTGAGACCGAGGTCATACTTTTTACTGCTTAGTAGTTTCCCAGCTCAAGGCATGGATTAAAGCCCAGCTCGTTTGCGCTTGCAGGGTCCCAGTCTATGTACTCAAAGGGATGGGAACTTCCATCCCAGGCCTACTAAGCTGCAGGACCCACATATGACTTTTTATGTGACAAAATTGTTCTTAGTAAGGCTCAGATTCTTTATCCACTAGTGTACCTTACTAACTACTAGATCTTTGTGAATTTATAAGAAATGGAGAGGTTGTTAAAAGATCAAATCCCGCTGTCAATTCTGTGAAAAAAACCCTGCAGACACTGGATAGTCCAAAAAACAAGAGCATCATACTCTAAAATACTATGGTGTCAGTGAAAGCAAACAAAATTTGTTATGTACTTTTGTAAATCGTGAGCTGGCATACTTACAGTAAAAGATTCTTCTGGGATTATGCAACATATTTCATAGTTCAGTTGATTTAAACAAGATGCCGTTATGGAGATTATTTATAAGAGACTTCCAAGTACATTGGTTGAGATTGCAGGTTTTGTATTTCAAAGATTTTGTTTGCATCCTTGGAGGAAGTTCGCCATGGGAAAGAAAAGGGAAGTATATGTATATCATTAAGTTTAGCTGAAGAAATGATGCAAATGTGAGCAAACAATTTGTTTTTATGCATATTATGAAAAGGTTGAAACTGAAAAGGATGTTTATTGCACAGAATATTGTGCATATTGTGTTTGATAACCAATGGCATTTTACTTCAATTTTTCCAAAGTTCAGTCTGATGAAATGAAATATAGAATGATAAACTTGCTCCTGCTGGCTTTTCATAAACATGTCTAACACTCTCTCACTGAATTTTTGCAAAGCATGTTTATAAAATCCTCCAATACAAAATATAGATGGCCAAAAAGATATGGTCAATTACTGTACTAAAACTCTCATACAACTGGTCTCGAAAGTAATTTGTAAACTGAAGTGTCTTCCTGTGACTCAGAGACCTCTTGGTACCAACTGGAAGAGGGCACAAGGGTGCAGGGAGTTTTACAGGGATCCCCAGAGTTAGATATATGCATAATAGTTCACCAAAGGAAAACAGGGCTGTTTACTGTCTGGGAGAGGTGTAAGTCTGAGAAGTTATGAAAGGAAAAGTACCCGGTCACCGGGTGCTCTACTCACCAGTGGAGTACCTCTTTCCAGTCACATTTGAGCAGTTTGCTAGGTCACTGTGGTTATCCCTTTTAATGCAATACATGCAACAAAGTCTCTCATGACCCACTGTCCCTAAAAATACCACTTCCACAATGACTGATAGGGAAACCCAAACCCATCCTCTACATTGGTTCCAACCCAGGGACCAATACAGTTATGGTCTGCATAGTTCTATCCTTCACTGCTATATGCCCAGGCTACTTCCCATCTTGTCTTCTCTCACCCGAACTGGAACAGGAACTGAGGTCAGTCAGTCTCTGTCTGTCTATCTACCTATCTGTGTAACCCCCTTCTAGTCTCAGCTTTATAGAGATCCCTCCTCTTCTGGCCCAGCTGCACTTCCTCTTCAATCAGTCCTTCAATCCCTGGCTCTTCCCCAAGTGCAGCTTTTCAGCCACCTTAATTTTTGTGTAGGAGGGGCACCCCATCACAACCACCAAGGGAAGTCTCTGAAGAAGGAATTTCCTAGATTAAGAGAATAGTCTGCATAAGAAAGAGAGGAGAAGGGACAAGATTCTATCCTTCACCTAGGAGACAAGCTGGCAGTGTAGTCCCTCTCATGAAAAAGGGATCACAGCCTGTCTGGCTAAAAATGCTGGTGAGGAATATGTCATCAGACTTGAGAAGAGATAATTAATTAATTCATAGCTCTGGAATGTATTTCTATGTAACCCTTTATTTCTGCACCATTTCCTGTTACTTGAATCACTATACTTTGTTAAATAAATTTATGCTTGCTTTCTAAACTCATAGATAACTATAAACAAACTTATCAAAGTGCTGAGAGTTGAAAGGAGTGGTGATCTGAAGTGTATGTAACTGGTCAGCTGAGGAGTACTATTCCCTTGGGGGCAGTGACTGGGAGCATTCAGTGGAACAGGGATTAAACATGCCAAGGAGAAACTCGGAGAGCTTGGGGATTGGAGTGTGCCTGTTGCTAACCTTTAGAGAAAGGAGGCCTGCCTAGACCTAGAGGAGAGTACTTGTGTTGCCAATGGTCCACTGAATTCAGGAGCCAATCTACAGCAGATACAGATAAGGCTTCCTTCTAGTAAGGGCAGATGGTAGCAAGGTGCTTCAGTCCTGGATATCCCCGGGAAGGGTCACACTTTCCCTCTCCCATTTCTAGAATCCAGCCTGACAGCATGAGAACCAAGCAAAAGGAAATAAACATCCCTGGGCATTTCTTAGTGTCTGTGGAGAAAGAGGAGTCAGGTAGGGGGTCCTATAGAAATGATTAATTACTACAATGATAGGCACATTAGCAATGCTTAGAAAGAAACACAGTTAAATCAAATAATGGAAAATTCAGGCTGAAGCTTGGGGAAAATTCCTAATAATAAGGTCCATAGGATTGCAAAAGGGAAGTGATGGAAAGAAGCCCTGTCACTTGCATGATCTTATAATTACTGTAGAATTCATGGATATAGTCTGTGAATCCCAGGTTCGATTTATCTGCAGGTTGTCATTTTTAATCAACAGATGTTAATTTGAGAGTGGGAAGAAGGAATCATAAAAACACCCTGCAAGCACAGCTGTGCCCGGAGGTCTCTGCACAGCTTGAGACTATACTTGCAAAAGTAGTTATTTGGTAGTGCCAGCCTGCGAGGGGGTGTAGTAAAGAAGACGTATTTCATCCTGTGTACTGTTAGAGTGGCCTAGTTGTATATAATTGTAAATAATTAATACATAAGGTTTCACTAGATGACACTGAAAAACATGTAGTCTTGTTCCGTCCTGCCTTCTGTAGGATCAATAAAACATCTTGTTACGCACTGTAAGTGGCTTCCTCTGGTTGCTCTTTAGATCAGTTCTTAACCTGGTTTAAAAGTGGGATTTGTTGAATACCAATGCTATCTGGGGTTAACCCCCTAAGTAGGGCAATGATGCAGACTCTACCTACTCTTTCCCAGCAATGAATTCATACTTTTTCAGACAAATGCACTTTGCAGTGGTAGAGATTCAAACCCCTAGACTTTGTTTAAGAGTGTATAATCTTTTCCCACTCACTTCTATCTGAACATATTATTTAATTCCCTGATCATACTGGATAAATATTCCCAGTTTTAGACAACTTTAATTCTTTTTCCTACTTTGTGAAGCAAAATAAATAACTATCTAACAAATCTGTCATTTGCTTCATCTTTTGTACTGAACTATCCAGAGTTAGTTTTAGTGGCCAATAACTTTTCCTTCTGTTTACTGCAAATAGTATGTATTCAGAGAAGCCTTTATTGTTAGTTGAACTATCCCCTGTAAATCAACACTTTTTTTTTTTTGCCCCTTTATTCTTAATTTGCGTCTTTTTTATGACTCCCATTCTTTTTCCTTTTCAGATTGTATATACCATTTAAAAGCCATCTGCTTGGGCTCATTACATCCTCTCTTAACCACATTGGCCCCTATTTCTCTTTTTTATGTATAAACTTGAATAGGATGAATTGCAGCCCCTCCAAATGTTTCTTAAATATTTTCCACTGGTTTGCTGGTGATTTCATTGGGTTTGTGGAATTTTACAGAACTCCATACAGTCAACTTTCCTCATGTAAAACACTTCCATTTTTGTACCCTTTAAGAGCTCAGCTTCATTACGATTATAAATCTGACAACACATTTCTTGTTCAAGATCACCATACAGTAAAAGTCTCCCATCTTGAACCTGATTTATCACATTTGGATTATTTATTAGGATTAGATCAAGAAAAGCTTGGAATTACTTACAGATAGACAATCTCCTAAACAAGAAATTCCACTCTACTAAAAGCATGTTTCTTCCCTTTGGTGATTTTACGTCAGTCCATAGCTGAATAATTACAGTTAGAGCTGGGTGAAACTATTCTTTAACTTTCTCAAAGTTTAAACATTCCAACGTGTGCATTATTGTAATGTCCAGAAATGTCAAACTGCATTTTTTTACCTTCATGCCCGACCTCCCCCTCTGCCCAAGTGTAGCTACAGCTACAATAGCTATTTTTTAAATGGAAAAGAAAATATTAGTGGGGCCTCCTGATGGCATGCTGCCAAGCCCATGCAGCTCATATACATTTGCTGGCAGTTCCTGCTGTGCTGTTAGTGGTGGTCTCATTCTCCTGGCCAGCTAATTGCCTATGTCTGCTCACAGTACCCACAAATGAAGTGACAGCATCCTTTTGCTATTGCTAGGACTTCATTAATAATTGTTTCATTTGTAACAGAAACACTTCTAAAGCTTGAATGATCCCTGAGACTTAGATGCTAGGACTTATAGTCCATGAAGACTATAACATTTAATTTTCTAAATACATTGGGATATTTGACTTATTAATAGTCCTTCCAAGCTCTTCTTAGGGTCTCCTGTTTAAAGAATGAGCATTCACCCTTTTTATTGCCCACCCTGTCTTTATTATGATTTAATGGAAGACTTGCCTGGCTAGCATATACAGTTTAGGGGGATTCAATTATTTATTTTTCAAGTGAATGTTAAGAACTCAGAAAAGACAGACTAAGAAAACATGATTTTACATTAAACTTATAAGTTGCCATTATTTAGATGGAACTCATATAATCTCGCTTCTACACCTCAAACCAGGATTTGGAAAAATTAAAAGCCTGCAGAAAATCTTTGTTAGTTTTCATCCTGAGCTCAGTGGGTGTTGGGAGAGATTGGTGGAGTTCAGGACTTCTCAAAACTCATTAAACTCAAGGAAAGACTTTCAGGGTATGTCTACACTGCAGCTGGGGTTGTGACTCTCAGCTAGCACTCTAAAAATAGCATGGGCAGTGGATCAGGCTAGCTACCTACATACAAGCCTGCCAGGATATTAGATATCAGGTAACTGAACAGTCATGTAATCGCATGAAATCCTAGTGGGTATATGACTATTCGATAATCCCCAGGGGTGGAGCTGGCAGCCGATGAGCTTCCAGCCCCACTCCCAGGGAGCCCCCTGCTACCCTGCGCTACTGCCTCTGTATCAGAGGCAGCAGCGTGAGGTGGCAGGGGGAACAAGTCCGTAAGGGGAGTCTTTTTAAAAACCAGCTCCCCACATAGACCAGCTGCCTGCCTGAAGTGACATATCTCCTTTTCAGAAGAAAATTGGGAAGAAATCTCACAGAACTTCAGAAATACAATTAATCTATTTTCAGGACATTTTTCAGTACAAAACAGATTTTACTGGACATCAGAGCACATAAATACAGTTTAGCTAACTACAGTAAAGGCTGGAGATGCCATTGACCATCAATCTGCCTCATACAATTTTTCTTAGAATAGATTAAAAAAAACTATAACAATATATGAAAGGGCTATGGATTACAAGTTTTATTCCTCTGCTAAAGTTTGTATACTGGAATAAAAAAGATGAATATCGAGGGGGAAAAGTACAGATGAGTAATACTCAGAAAATTGAATCAAACACCTCCAATTTACTCAGAGTGGTTGAAAGAATTGTCAAACACAGCTTTGATGGAGAAAATGATGTTATATCAATGCTGTAATGGAAAGAAATACACTAAAATTTGGTAGCACATAACTGCTTTAGCAGGATGCACCTTGACAGGCCTTGCTAGATGTTCAACAGTCAGGGGCAACTCAATGAGCTGTTATAAGGGGAAGTCCAAATTAAGGACCTGAGCTTGATCTCTCACTTCTGGTTCAGAAAGAACTGGAAAAGCTGAAGAGAAAATTAATACAGCCCCCAAAAACATCTGAGACAGGGAAGAGAAAGTACAGCATCTCTTTTTAGTGACTCCCTTGCCACCTGAAGAAGCATAATGATAAATGCTTCATAGATGAGCTGAGAGGAGGAGGCTATGTTCTTGATTCAACAAAGCACTTAAACATGCACTTAACTTTAAGCAAGTGTGCACTTTTAATGACTTAAATGATGTTACTTACATGCTTTGTCATATCAACAGTTTCCCAGATTATAAAGTCAGAAGGGACCATTGTGATCATCAAATCTGACTTCCGGCACAACGCAAACTATATTACTTCCCTGAACTAAAGCTGTTTTAATCAGATCATCTTTGTTAAAAAAAATCCAATCTTGACTTTTAATTAGTCAAGAGATTTTAGATCTACCACTTATGGTGAGTAGCTATTGTTAATTACCCTCATTGCCTTATTTGCATTCTGAATTTATCTAGCCTCAACTTCCAGCTATTGGAGCATGTAAATCAAATTCTATGGTCTCCTTTGAACCATGCAAAACACATGAATGCTGGAAACTAGTTTCCTCATGTAATCAAATTATCATCTCATTATGGGTGAAGTTCAGCCCTCTTCAGAAAGTGCAGATCCTCTTCACTGGATGGAATTTCACCCTCTGATATGACAAATGATTTCATCTCCCGAATCTCCTACACCCAGCCATTCCTTAGCATCTCTGAATTTTTTCCACCTCTTAGATAGGTCTGGCATGTTGTGAGGAAAAACTCATCTGCCCAGGAGAGTAACTTATCAGCTTTTATAAGCTATGGTTAAAGTGGTGTTTCTCAGATCCAGGGTCTTACGTGAAGCAAAAAGGCCCCAATGGGTTGCAACAAAAATTGTGGGCAGTCTCCTGTTGATCAAGACTCATCTCACTAACTCATTAAAGTTGTCAGGATTGCAGAGTTCAACAACCTCCTTTGTTATAAACAGCTTCTAATGTTTCATTCAAAGAGTTGTCACAGGGATGAGGGACCCATACTCCTCAATTTGCAAATGTGTGCTTTTGTTTCCCCCTCCACACAGGTGGCCAGATTTCTATTCTCAATTACAGCAATAAAACATGTTATTAAGAACCGATACATTATTCCCCAGGTCTGATGCATGGACATCTGCTATTTGCATCTGGGCTGAAAACTCCTCTGCCCTTTCTTCAATGAAAGTAAAGTTGTGCTTCATAGTCCTCCAACTCTATGTGGACCAGATGCATGATTAAGAGGCACAAAGAATGATGTGAATTTTCATACGGATTTAGCCTCGAGTTTAAAAATTGACATTTCCACTGGCAAATATAGTGTTTGCAAGGAAAATTGCAAGATCTCACCATCGGACAAACTGAAATGTGGCCATGAATTTATTCCTGTTTTTTCTCCATGGAATAGTTTCTTCTATGAAAGCTGCGCTTATTCTTTTCATGGAAAATAGTACAAATTCAAGATAACATTTTTAAACTAATCAGTTTTTAAAAAAGTTGTTATAAGCAAATGTTATAGTGAAGATAATAGAATTTGCTTTTCTGCCACCCTTGGAAAGAGTTGCCGCTGTAGTACAGCTTGGAAGACTATATTTAAAAATGCATAGCTTAATTTGCTAGGAGGAATATATTTTAAAATGCATTTTTTGTATTTGCTAATAAGAACATGGGCATTCCTTTGACCAAAAATAAAGTGAGACTGCCTCATGGCAGTTCAAAGAGCCATTTTGGTATTTTTCTTGATGCCATCTTCAGGTAAAGCCCTAGAACTATATATGAGCATGTAAATTTTATCAGCTCTATGCTTAATTCACTAGATAATTCCCTCTCACTGCTGCTCTTCATGTAGCTAGAGAATACCTTGGTTGTTCAGAAGAAAAGAGAGAGTTTGCAATAGATTTCTAGTGCTACTGGCCACAAACAGTCATTATTCCTTTTCTGAGGCTGGTGTCTCCTCCAAAATTGAAAAACCTGCAACTGTGGGTTCAATAGGCACCAAAAGCCAGTCTTGAGCAGCTGTATGCAGATCATAAATAATCCCGAAAATCTAAGAAAGATCGCCATGAAACTTTCAACACTTACAATTGGGTTAAGGTTTTCAAAGCTCTTTTTCAAAGTTGAAAGACCTACAGTTTAGAATTGGTCAGAAAATTTGAAAAGTTCAAAATTCCATGAAAAAGAAACAACAAACTCCTCTAATATTCTAGTGTTGTGAATTTTTTTCATTCCTTCTCCACCTCTGCTAGACAGTGTCAGAATATAGTCTATGAACACAGGCTTCATGGGTATCAAAGGCAAGATGAGCGAGATCTTTCCTTAGTTCTTCCCTGAACCAAAGGTCACCACTGCACTACAGCCAACAAGATTAGGTCTATATAAGTCAACTAGCTAAAGGATTCACCCAACAAATCTCATTCCAAAAATAGAACAAAAATAGCTACTGCTTAGATACTACATTGAATTAACATAGATGAGTCTTATTAGATTGGAATTCAAGCAGTGGTGATCACATAAAAAACACCAAGTCCAAATATATTTTACAATTTCTTCAGAATGATGGATTAACATTAGAGCTAAATCTACAATTGAAGTGTTGACAGGATAATTGAATCAGACAGACCAGGCCATTTCTTTTCACAGTAGCATGTAAAGAGATTCTTAAAGCAGCATTTATCCTCAATCTAAAGCCAGTTCACAGATTCCCTTAGAATAGGACCATAAAAGCCCTACACCACTTTCCTGTTAATCTTTTTTTTAAGGCAGTATCTTCCAACAGAAGACTATCAGAAGTAGAAAAGTCACAGTTTTGCATCTTGAAGATGTTTTAAAGGACAGATTAAATCTTTATTACAAAGCAAAACATTTCACTTCACAAATAACAGGACATTTTTCTTCCATTCTTCTGACCAGCTCCTAAAGTATCCCTTATAGTTTCTCTGAAATTCATCAAGCATAAGACAAAAAGGTTAACAGCCCAAGGAATACCATTTGCTCAAATTCACAATATTGTACCATACTGACTGTAATGAGAAAAATTGTATAGAGGAAGTGCAAAATTAACTTACTAGGTACACTGGTAATGTTCAGGGCCATACATATAAACAGATCGTATGGTACAGAACAACAAAAGACCAGGTCCAGTGCTATGAGTTTCTGAATGTGACACTCCTTAAATATACTGGGAGTTGATGAGTTTTTATTAACTTTTAGCAGGCACTTAGCATTTCATAGGCTGGCATTCTAAACCAGGTTAAATCTCTCAGTCACATTTAGTTAGGTGGAAAAATATAGTTGACTGTATAACACTAGTGAAAAACCTGCAGCTAGAGCCAGTGGAACAAAGAAGGACTATAAAAAGCAATCCTCTCTGATGTTCAGAGAACCACATATATTCCAGGGCCAACACATATTGTCAAGGAAAGAAAAAAAAATATTGGAACCTGTTTATAATGTAAAATATATATATAGTGTTATTAATCTATATGAATAAAATACATAGAGACTTTGTAAATATCTTTGTAAATTCAAAGTATGTTTTGCATCTATAAAACTGTTGTAAAAATATGTAATTTATACTGTTATATTATCAGTAATATCAGCTGAATTGGGATCCATCTTATACCCACACAAGGAAGCAAAAGAACATGTATTGCCACCTAAGTCCTCCACACAGGCTACCTGCATCACCACCACCAGACTGGCGTTTCCTGTCCAAACCAGGTAGATGTAAAGGAAGCAGGCAAGAGTTAGAGAGTAGGCAAAGCCTTGACTCTGTCCCTCCACCCCCAATACACTGGCCCACATGTGAAGAAAATGGCTGGTGCAATTCTTTACCTTATAATGGTTACTGAATTGTGCCTCTGGTCAGTTGTTTCATTATGTGTTTCTGAGGCAGTACACTCTTACCCCTTTTTCTGCTGTCCTTTATTCTGCTTATTCTGTTTAACTGAAGGAATATGGACTGTATGCCTAGATGACAAAACAGAAGGGTCATACATTAAATACTCCAGTGTTATATGAAGAGACAGCAATTATGTCGTATGTTTTTAAGTGAGCTGACAGCACACTTTCTTAGAACACTGCTAAGTCTGATACATGTCGTTGTGTGCTCATGCTGGGACCTTCGGGTTTATCTACTGTGATTTGGCTATAAGGTCAAATATGGGAAAAGGCTGCTTGATTTTATACCCTTACTTTAGTCACTTTTCAGCCACCTGCTTCATGGCAGGACAGGAGTAGTGAAATTTTTCTTTTAACACCATCTACCATCTTTGGCTGGTTACATACAATTTCCCTGCAGCAGCTCTCTACCATGATATACATGGACTTACACCCTTAGCAAGACTGCAGAATGCAGATCAGTACAATATAGTATGCTTTGCCATTTGTAGCACCATGTAATTCAGGACTAAACTGTCCCCTTATGTAAATTTTTTGGAGTGGAAAAAGGAGGGAAAAAAGACAACTTAGAAATAATTGTCTAGCATCATATTAATGTGTTTTATGATTTAACGCAGAGTTTTAATGAAAGTAATGAGGCTGCATCTGGTACTACCATCATTTTAGGAGGGGGGAGACAACTTCACTTTGGAGATAGGGCTTAGTTGCCCTTACAACTTGTTACCCCCACAGTACTGCTGAACCCAAACAAAGGCCTGAGCTTTCTGATATTATCTTTTAGTGAAATCATTCCCCTTTTGGCCCTATGTATTCTCTCTCTCTCTCTGCCCTCTCCCCCAGAACTTCTCTGATTTAGATTGGATGATCTTCAGGCAGAGGAGAATGGTACTTTTTCTGTGTTTTTACGGTGCCAAGCACAATGGGGTTTTGGCTCATGATAGGAGTTCCTAGGTGCTATGTTAATATGAACAATAATAATGCCACAAATATCTGACTGCTGAATTTGGACATTGTTCAACTTATGATTCCATCAATGACTAATTTGCAAGTGTCAACAACCACTACTCCTGTGGATCAGCAACATTTCTGTAGCTTTAGAAATGACCTAATGAAGAACTCCAAAAATGTATGCCCAGTAAAAATCCATTTATTCTATTTAATGAGAATATTTTATTAATAACAACAAACATTTTAGGAAAATCTTGTTAGTGTTTTCAAATTAACTACTTATTGTGGCACTGTACTTTCGTCTTCAGAGAAATCTTTCCTGTCATGCTTGCTTTATTCACTGTTAAGAGACACAGTATTATTTTTTAAAGAAAATAATTGAGTATTATAGAAGAAGGTGTAGACTCCAGCTGATTCATTTTTATACAAAAATTGAGTGTGTATTATTACATAAGACTCTCATGATTCTGGATTCCTTTCTTTTCCAGCTGAAAAAAATTTTCCTAAGGAGCTTAAAACTAGGTTTCTGCTAAAAAGTGTAAATTACAGCATTGCACAGTGCAAGGATAGTAAAATCAAAATGATAGATTACAGTCAGATTCAATCATTATAAACATTAAAGTGCCAATTTCTGTTCTCAGTTACATTGGTGCAAAGCTACTGAAATCAAATGTCACAAATCACATTGTATCCATTTAAGTCAGATTTCATTGGTGTAAATGAGAGCAGTATTATGTCTAGAATGTATTATTTAGTTGGGGGCCCACAGCAAGATAGTGAGGTATTTAGACACCTATTTGCATCTTTAGGCACTTAAATACCTTTAAAAATATAGCTCCCTATTCATCAATATTTGATTGTAGCAAATGTTACTTTTGGTAATTAATTCAATTGTCTTGCTTATTCTGGTACACATGAGTCAGAACACAGAGCAAAAGACAATTTCTAGACAGTGATGGGCAACCAAGACTAGTGAATGGGCCGCATGAGTGTTCCTCCTTCATCTCATTGAATTGCATGATTGCCAGTGGCGGGTAACCTGCAGCTTGTGGCCCATTGGGGTTCCACCTGCGGCCAGTGTAATCCCCCTCTTTGCTCCCTTTCCCCATGTCTTTCACTCATCGGGGCACAGGAGCCCCACACTTTCTTTTCCTCCCCCATACTCCCAGCACTTTTGGAGTGCCAAGAATCCACCGATTCATGCTCCATCCCCATTCCTTGCCCTGTCTCCCAGAGCCTGAACAGCTGATTTGTGGTGTTCCAGCTCTCAGGGGGGTGGGAAGGGGGGTGTGAATGGAGCATGAATTAGGAGATTCATGGCAGTCCAAAAGATCTGGGAGGAAGGGGGAGGAGTAGGAAGTGCTGGGCTCCAGTGCTTCAGTGTGTAAGAGGTGCATGGGAGAAAAGTGCAGACAGAGGGTGCGTGAGCTATAGGTGGAACCTCAATGGGTTGCATGTGGTCCATGGGACGCAGGTTGCCCATCACTATTGTAGACTGTGTACAGGTTTTAAACAGAATGAACTTCCTTTTATTATAAATTAAAATAGATTAAATAAGTGTAAGTTTATAACTCCAGCTGGATGGTGATTTACCATAAATTATCTTAAGGGTTGAGTTAAAACCCCATTGAAATGGTCTGAGTCACAAAACTCAGAATTCTTTATGAGGGTCTGGAAGGAAGTGACTATCATGGGGGAAAGCTGGCTGCTGGTTACTTCTGGCAGCAGGCAATGCTCTACCCCTTCTCTCTATGTACTGTCCATGGACAAAAAAAATCTGATATGCTGGCCTGGCAATCATAGAATACTAGAACCATAGAATCATCAAGTCCAGTCCCCTGCCCTCACAGCAGGACCAAGCACCATCTAGATCATCCCTGATAGATGTCTGTCTAACCTGCTCTTAAATATATCCAGTGATGGATATTCCACAACCTCCCCTAGGCAATTTATTCCAGTGTTTAACCACCAATGGGGGATGAGGAATCTCCTTCAAACATTAAAGAGGAGAAGCCATGTAGCTCTAAGGCTGGGAGCATTGCAGTTACTGCTCCCAAGAGAAAACAAAGGATGGTGATGGTCAGGAATTCCCTTCTAAGGGGATGGAGATATTGATCTACTGGCTTGCCAGAGCAACCCAGGAGGCAGGGAGCCTAGGTAAGTTATAGATCAGCATAGCTCCATTCATTTCCGTACTTTGGCTCTTTATTTCTTCACTTGCAGTGTTATCTTGCACTCATAATTGCTTGAGATTCAGCTGTCTTGAGCAAACCTTGTGAGAGAACTAAAGGATTTAAGACATGCACAGTCTTAGGGTAATAGTAATAGAGAGGTAGCCGTGTTAGTCTGATCTTGCAAAAACAAAAGGAAAAACTATGTAGCACTTTAAAGTCTAACAAGATGGTTTATTAGGTGATGAGCTTTCGTGGGCCAGACCCACTTCCTCAGATCATATTCTGGAAGAGAATTGGCATGACCATATATACCAAAGGGATACAATGAAAAAAAGTGAACACATTATTAAACTGACAAATCAGATTTATTACAGAAGGTGGGGGGAGGGAGAGGGAGGGAGGGAATAGCTATTTATGAGTCAATGAATGGCTAATCAGGGGTGATAAGTGGGAAAGCTATCTTTGTAATGGTTAAGGTAATTAGCATCTTTGTTAAATCCCATTCGTAAACTGTCAAATTTAAGCATGAAAGAAAGTTCTGAAGTTTCCCTCTGTAATCTGGTGTTAAAGTCTCTTTGAAGTAAGATGCATGTAGTTAGGGTAACATCTCTTTGCCTAACCATGAACACAAGATGCCAAGTTAAGAACACTGGAACTGCCATATTATTGCTATGGATCATCTAAACAATTAATCAGTTTTTGTCATTGGCCAGTAGTAGATGGGTCAGATGATTCTACAACAATTTGGCCATACTTTCTTCTAACCCAACACACTTAGCGATTGATTTATGTCCTGGAAGCCCAAAGGATTAAATTTGAAAAAGTTGCAGCCTTTCTAATGTAACTGTGGATGTCCTCATTATCTATATACTAAAGATTGGCTTTAAGATTTATGTCATTGAGAAAAATAGCTTAGCCATTCATTGTTTAATTATTATAATTAGGTAGAATGTTTAAAACAACAGAAGGAAGAACAATAGACAATGCACATCAACCTGTGAAACTCATTGTCAGGGAATGATATTGCAAAGGCCGAAAGAAAATAACTGGGTTCAAAAAGTAATTAGATCATTTCATGGTGAATAAATCCACCAATGAAACCTCCAACTGCCAGAAGTGTTTGGCACAGCCACAGGCACACTAATGGGAAGGGAGAGAAAGTGCAGAGCTGCCCCAAGGCCTGGTGATTTAAAAGGGCTCGGGGCTCTCAGCTACAGTAACTGTGGCTGGAACTGCAGACCTTTAAATTGCCACTGGAACCCCAACAGTGCATGCTGGGTGGTGCTGAAGAGCTGGCTGGGGGAGGCTAGTCCCCAGCCTCACCCCTTCTGGCTGAGGCCCCCCACCTCTTCCAGGGACCTAAAGCCAGCCCTCTCCGCCTTGCCCAGGGCCCAACAAAGTCTGTCATCAGCCCTGCACAGGTCAGTCAGAGACAGGATAGTGTGCTAGATGGATCATAGATTTGTCCAAGTATGGGCATTTTTATATTCTCCACACTCTGTTCTAGAGCTATATGAGAGCAAGTTCCACTTCAGTGCATAGAGCAACTTCTGGGTTGCTCTGAGTTGTGCTAAATAGTTATGGCCCCGCAAGGTCTGTTTTGCCTTCTATGAGTCACTGGAACATAGCAGAATTATGGTCATGCCCCACCACTTTCCTGGCATATCACCTTTGATGAGACCAGGAAGAAGAGTAGTGCAAAGACATGGGATTGCTGCTGGATCTTTAAGCGTGTTTTCTTCCTGGTTTGTGCTGCTGGAGTGAGGAATAGAGGCTTGGATATGCCTCAAAGACCATGGGATTAGTCTTCATTTTTACTGAATCCCATCAAAAGCATAAATAGCATGCCTAAAAGCCATCAAACAGTGAAGTAGAGTAGGAATACACAGTGTGCACGTTTCCCATTGTACTCCAAGACAAAAATCAAAACTATCACCACAAGTGTCTTTTCTGCCTGATTAATTATCAAGAAAATGTGAAAGATGTAAAATGTAATTGGTATTTTTGGAATGAATCCATTAGAGATGTTTCATTCCATTATTCCTGATATATGTAGAAATCCCACCAGTGGGATTAATTTTAAGAAATTCTCAAACTGTACTGACTTTTTTCATTTTTCCCCTGAATAAATGTGCAATCTGTTATAGTAAGTGACTAGCCTGGTGCTGAAACAACATTTTGCTGGGTTATTAATTATAAAAATGATATAAACTTGTTTCCAAAGACCTACATGGAAATATTAACAGTTCATACTGCCTTTCAGGAAGCTGCATTCTTGTGAATGAAGAACAATATTTTTCTCCACACAGAAAGATTTATGGTTGCCCATGAATCTTCAATTTTGCCCCATTCTGCCTCCATCCTGTGTACTGAATGACACAAGTAAAAAATAGCATGTAAAAAATATTTGGTAAAAAATAGCATGTAATCACATCATTAGAGAATTTCATATTGTGGATGCCCTGTGAACAGAATTAAGGGCACAGAGACAACCTAACTTAGAAGTGCTTGAGTTTGCAAGGTAAACAATGTTATTTTTATGTAAGAGAGTGTGTGTGTGTGTGTGTGTGTGTGTGTGTGTGTGTTGAAGAAAAAAGTAATTATGAACAACTATAACTAAAGGTATGATTCTTTTGCAAAGGTCACAGATTCCAGAACTTTCTGGGACTTTCATTACTTCTTCCATAATGGCAGAGCTGGAGCAGCTGTAAGCCCTGAGGACTGCTACCAGTTCCAGTGTAGCAGGCTGGCAGCCGACGCACAGGCCTGCTGGAGCATTGGCCACTGCTGGCAGTCAGCCCCTGGCACTGCTCCCACACACAGTTGGTCCTCCCACCACCACAGGATATTTTTAGTAAAAGTTAGGGACAGGTTACAAGCTTCTGTGGATTTTTTTTTCATTGCCCACAACCAAAGACTTGTACTAAAAAAATAAATAAACACCTGTGTCAGAATCTTAAACAGACATCTCAGACACCAAACAGACACCTCATCATGCATCATCATCAAGGTTTGAACTCTCTGAACCTTCAGCAGCAGAGCCCAGATATCTACAACTTTTAACATTGATAAGTTCAGTATCATTTTAGCTTGTTTAAAATAAACATATTTTCCCTTCCATTCAAATAGCATAGTACTGTAAACACATTCATTCGATGTCAGCTAATATGCCCAGGTCAGAGTTTCATGTTGTGTTAATTGGCCTAAACAGCCTGTGGAAAATCATAGCGATTGACTGCAAAGCAATCAGTTATGTATTAACTGTAGCTATTGCTGTGAGTCTTATGCAGATCTTCCACATTTTGAGAGAGCAGGAGCTAATTATTTCAAATTGTCCCATGTAAACTCAACATTGCAGTAAGATCAAATAGACATGGCAAAAATATAGTTTTCATTATGTTGACAGTTTACTAAAACAATTTGTCATAAAATGGAATTATAAACTATACTGGTTTGTCAGTGATTTAAAAACAATTGGATTCACTTCATTGCAGCTGTCTATTTGATTTCAAATGACTAGAGAGAATCTGTAGTATTGCAAAGGTGAGACAATTTCTCTTTCCAGGGGACCCATAGACTTGCCCAAAGCAGGGCTGTCCCTATCTATACCCAAAACACACAGCCACATATGGCACCACAACATTTGGGGCACCAAATTGCCTTCAGTTTTCATGGTGGCTGAGGCAGTTGAGTGCTACCTATGGGCTTCAGCCATCCTCCAGCCTAGCACCAGCCCAGCCACCCACCATACCATCCCTCAGCTGCCTCTCCCCCTCATTCAGCGCTGGTCTGGCAGCCTCTTGCCTCATCTCCTGGCCATACCCCCAGGGCTCAGCGCTCTGCCCTGCACACCAGGCAGTGGCAAACAGCCATTGTAGTTGGAGAACTCAGATGGAACAGGGGGCAGAGTGGGCAGCTGGAAAGAAGCAGTGTTTTCCTCTTATAACTGCCACTTCACTCCAAACAGCTGTGTGGCTGCTTGCTGCTACTTCGGAGTCCTCTGGCCTGTGTCACGGCAGTAAGTGGCATCTGGTCTGTCTGGTCCAGGAGAGTTGGCTACTTCTTTCCCCCACAGCTTCAGCCCTTACCCTCCATATGCAGAGTGGCCAGAACACTGATGCTGGGCTGAGTAGGGCACCAGCAATGGTAGGGGCAGGTCTGGCTCAAAGAATAGGTGAACCTGACCAGAGAGCAGGAGCGGCAAGAGTGGCTGACAATTCCACTTTAAAAATATATTCTTCCCATGCCTGTTTATGCACCAGTAGTGTAAAAAGAAATCAGAGACAAATAAATTACCTCTACAATGTTGTAGGGAAATTCAGGATGGAAAATTTAGTCCATAATGCTTCACATGAAAGTAAACAGATAAATCTAATCTCCATGCTTATGGTAGTTCAATAATGTGGTAGTTCGTGGTTCTAATCTCTCTTGAGATAACATAATGTACTTAAACTCAGTGAAGAAATAGAACTCTGCAGACATATTGCCAGGCTTTTGCCCGATTTGATTCTTGTAAGCTCAGCAATATTATTTTCTCTTCCATTCTGAACTACTCTAATGTTTGCCCTGCTGGTTTGCCAACAAAATTAATTTCCAGCCTTGTAGTTTCTGCTGCCCATGTGCTGTATTGTGGAAAGATGAGAAACTAGATATCCTTGAATCAGTTAGTTAGCAAGGGATGCATCTGAAAATTCTACTGTTGACCTGCCAGGCTCGTCAGCTGTGTCTATACTGACCACTTTTTTACAAACCTCCACCACTGCACTGCCAGGTCTTCTAGACAACAGAAGTAAAAACACTGGCAGCTGGTCCACTCTGGGTATGTCTAAACTGCATCCCTCTGTTGGCAGATTAAGCAGGTCGACACTGCAAATGAAGCAGGGATTTAAATATCCCGTGCTTAATTTGCATAAAAATGGCCACCATTTTTGCGGACTCAGCACTTTGTCGGCAAAAAGAGGCAGTCTAGAGGGGGGATCTGTCGAGAAAGAAATCCTTTTTCGACAGATCCCTTATGCCTCCTGCAAGGAGGTTTACAGGATCTGTCAAAAAATGCTTTCTTTCTCGACAGACCCCCCCCTCCAGACTGTAGCTTTTTGCCAACAAAGTGCTGAGTCAGCAAAAAGGGTGGCCATTTTTATGCAAATTAAGCATGGGATATTTAAATCCCCGCTTCATTTGCAATGTCGACCTGCCTAATCTGCATCCCTCTGCCGACAGAGGGATGCAGTCTAGACATACCCTCTGACATTCCCATCATCAGTAAAGTTACATCAGTAGTAGTTTAGTACTGGGATATAGTACAAAAATTCTCAGTTTTGGGCCTTGGCCAGTAGCTTAATTAAAAATGGTAGCCAGTTTCCTAAGTTACATGATAATGCATGTGTTGCTATCAGCCAGCTAAAAGGAGAGAGCTGCCCTGGGGGTGGGTGTGCTCACTCCAATTGTTTAGCTCTGCAACATAATTAACTGTAAACTGTTGATATGTAAATACAGCTCATGTCAGAGAGGAGGAGGAAAGACAGGCTGCCAGTGAGTTTTGGGAGGCCCAGATGCCTGAGCCAGCCAGCACTGCACCCCAACAAACAGCCAGTGTGCTGATGGTGAACACCAGAGGACACCTTGCCCAACAAGTTCAGGTCCTGACAGAACAGATTGCTGAGTTGCAGAGAGTCATTGACAAAGCAAGGATTTGCAGGGATGAGGAACCTCAGGCTATGGTGATGGAGAAGTCAGCGCCTACAGCTGCCATCCCACCCAGGCGAAGGAGGAGAGGAACGTTCTTCTGCTACCGGTGTGGTCAAGATGGGCACAGGGCTGCAAATTGCCAAAATGAGGAAAATCCCAGCTTAGTTTATGGAAAGCTGAGAAGCAGTTGTGAGACGGCCTGGGGACGGGGGCCACCCAGACCCACAGGATTTGAAGGATCCCCCAGAAATGACTGCTCAGCTAGGATCCCTTCAGGACTGATAGGGCCTCAAGCAGAGGTCACAGTAAGGATTGAAGGGGCAGAATGCATAGCGGTGCTTGACACAGGATCACAGGTGACTATCATATTCCAGTCATTCTACCAACAGATGCTCAGGCACCTGCCTATCCAGCCATTGACTGGCCTTGGCCTGTGTGGTCTCAGCATGGATGAATATCCCTACGAAGGGTATGTCATAGTGCACCTGGAATTCCCTGAGGAGGCGGCAGGGGTAAGAGAAGAGGTGGACACAGTAGCCTTGATATGCCCCAACCCTAAAGGGGTCTCTGATGTGTCTGTGCTGATAGGGACCAACTCCAGTCTCTTCAAGGTGTTCACAGATTACTGTAGACGACGGGCTGGGGACCAATAACTGGACACCCTGATGATCCGTGCCCTTTGTGCTGAAGCCTATAGGAAAATTGAGGATGCTAAACAGGAGATGTCTGAGCTACTGATGGGGACTCTGAGGTATGCAGGCACGAACCCTTTAGTAGTGCCTGCAAGAACAGAGCAGGAAGTGCTCGTCATGAGTACCTGGCCGAAAGGCAATAAAGGAGTGTTTGCCATGGTAGAACAACCAACTGAGGGAGAGCTCCCTGAGGGGGTCCTGGTCCCCTGTGGAGTTATAACCTTACCAGCAGCAGCCCAGGACACGGTCAGGGTACTGATTGCTAACAAAACAGTTGTGATATTGTTGTGAATCAAGGGCAAAAGATAGCAGACCTTTTTGAGCCTGAATTGGTTGTGAGTCCCCAGTGTGAAACTCACATTCCAACTATAGATCCAGCAAGGTTTACTTTGGAGATTCAACCTTGCCCAAGGAGTGGAAGGATCGCCTGAGGAAGAAGCTCTCTGTAAGACCCAAGGTATTCTCACTGCATGAGTGGGATGTGGGGTGTAACAAAGGGGTTGAGCACAACATCAGGCTACATGATCCCCGACCTTTCAGGGAGAGATCTAGAAAAATTGCACTCTCAGAGATGGATGATGCGCGACATCATCTTCAAGAGCTGGCTGCGAATGGCATCATTACCGAGTCCCGCAGCCCCTATGCCTCACCCATTGTGGTAGTCCGAAAAAAGAACGGGAAAATTCGGATGTGTATTGACTACCACACCCTGAACAGCCATACGGTGGTTGATCAGTACACAATGCCCTGAGTAGAAGATGCATTAGATTGTTTACTGGGAAGCTAGTGGTTCTCAGTATTGGATCTTCGAAGTGGATACTACCAGATCCCCCTGGGAGCAGAGGACAAGAAGACAGCCTTCATCTGCCCATTGGGGTTTTATCAGTTTGAACGTATGCCTCAAGGGATCTCTGGAGCCCCTGCCACATTCCAGCGCCTCATGGAGAAAGTTGTAGGAGATATGAACTTACTGCAAGTCTTGGACTATTTGGATGATCTGATTGTATTTGGAAGGACCTTGGAGGAGCATGAAGACAGACTTCTTAAAGTACTTGACAGGTTGGAGGCCTATGGACTGAAACTTTCCATTGATAAGTGTCAATTCTGCAGAACATCAGTGAAGTATGTTGGTCATATTGTGTCCCAAGAGGACACAATAAAGTAGATATAGTAGAAGCACTCACTACCTGGTCACGCCCCAGAAACTACAGAGAGCTTAAGACCTTCCTTCAATTTAGTGGTTACTATCGGAGGTTTGTGAAGAATTATGCCACCATTGTAAAGCCTCTGAATGATCTTACCAGGGGATACCTGGCCACCAAGAAGAAGTTTAAGACCAAGAATAAGGAGAGGCCCCCACAACCTCCCGACCCAAGACAATATGGCCCCTTAGAGCCCTTTGGATCATGATGGGATGAGGGATGTGAAAGGGCTTTCCGAGAGACCATTAGCTGTCTAACTCATGCTCCAGTCTTAGTTTTTGCTGACCCAAGCAAGCCATTTCTCCTACATACAGATGCCAGTCTGGATGGTTTTGGAACGGTCTTATACCAAGATGTGGACGGGCAACCATAAACCTGTGGCCTTTGCCAGCCAAGGGCTGTCTGATAGTGAAACTTGTTAGCCCATCCACAAGTTGGAGTTCCTGGCCTTGAAGTGGGCCATCACTGAGAAATTTTGGGATTATTTGTATGGTGCTAAGTTTCAAGTATGGACAGACAACAACCCACTGATTTATGTGCTGACAAGTGCTAAGCTGGATGCTACTGGACAAAGATGGGTGGCTGCCCTGGCCAGCTATGAGTTCAGCATACAGTACTGATCAGGGAGAAGCAATGTAGCTGCTGATGTGTTGTCCCGACGTCTGCAGCCAGCAGAAATTGGTGAGATTCCTGTAGACAGAGTGAGAACTATTTGCAACGGCAATTATCAGAAGTTCAAGGCACATGAGAGTCCAAATGGGTGTATTGCAGAAACACTGGGCCTACCACCTGAGAGTGTACCCTCTGTCTCCGTGAACTACATTATGTTGGACCGGTCTCCATTGCCCAGGCTCAATGCTTCTGACTGGCAGAGAGCACAGCTGCAAGATGTTGACATCTGTGACACACTACTTTGACTCAAAAAGAGAGAGGCAAAGCCCTAGTGCAGTTGCCACATCCACCCCTGAGGGTAAGACACTGTTGCGGGAGTGGTGCAAACTGGAATTAATACAGGGGGTGCTGCACCGGATCACCATAGATCCTTTGCAAAATCGACAAACTCAACTACCAAAAGAGTACAGAGCCTTGGCCATGAGAGCCCTGCATGATGATTTTGGGCATTTGGGAATGGAGAAAACCCTTGAACTTATCCATAGTAGGTTCTACTGGCCCCGAATGGCTGAAGACATACGGAAAAAATGTGAGACCTGCGCTCGATGTGTTCAGAGGAAAACTATGCCTACAAGAGCTGCCTATCTGGAGAATATCATCACCAGCAAGCCTTTGGAGCTGGTGTGCATCAATTTCTTAACTTTAGAAGTAGACAGGAAAAATATGGGGAACATTTTAGAAGTGACTGACCATTATACCCGAGATGTACAGGCATATCCCACACATGGCCAGTGGGTCACTACTGTGGCTCGAGTTTTGTGGGAAGGATATTTTTCAGTGTATGGTCTCTCCCAACTCGGATACACTCTGACCAGGGGCGGGACTTTGAGAGTCACCTCTTGAAGGAGGTGCTATGATTGTCCAGAGTTAAGAAGTCCAGAACAACACCTTACCACCCACAAGGTGACCCTCAGCCTGAGCGGTTCAATCGGACTCTACTAAATATGCTGGGGACTTTACGCCTGGACCAGAAGGCATCCTGGAGCCAGCATATTGCATTTTTGGTGCATGCCTACAATGCTACAAGGAATGATGCTATAGGGGTCACCCCATACTTCATGATGTTGGACGAGAGCCGATACTGCCTATAGACATATGTTTTATCAGGGGATGGTGAGAGCTATGAAACACACTTGCAGTATGTCTCCCGATTAAGAGAAAAACTGAAGAATGCCTATTGCTTGGCTACTGCAGCTGCCCAGAAAAATGCAGACCGAAATAAACACTGACATGATGCATGAGTGTGCCCGCAGGAGCTCCAACCCGGGGACAGAGTTCTGCTACAAAATTTGGGTGTTGCTGGCAAACACAAGATTGCCGACAGATGGAAGGCAATGCCTTACCTGGTGGAGGAAAAACTTAGAGATCTACTGGTCTACAAGATTAAACCAGAGACAGGGCCAGGGCCAGTAAAGACAGTACATCGGAACTTCTGCTGCCTGTGGGAGAATTGGTAGGTGCCCCTTACGAAATGGACCATGACATGGGACCTCAGCGAAAAGAGGGTGTCCGGCCAAGTCAACCACCCATCACGTGAAGCTAATCTGCCTCTACCCAGCACCTTTGAAAGTGAATCTGAAGAAGAAGATGATCCCAGGGAGTATACTGGGATGCAGACCAGATTCCGAACTCCATCAGTGAGACACGGAGAGAGCTCCACTTCTTTGGCTCTGAATCCTATGGCTGAGGCATTTAGGCCTGTGGAAGGAAATCCTCCGTACACAACCAGACCAACCTCAGAGGATTAGCTTGACCCAGCTACATCTCCAGATCCTCTGGGAGATGAACGGGCTTGTGACGACACACCTGTGTCAGTGGACAGAAAGTATGTTCCAGGGGAAGGTGTCCCTAGTGCCTTGGACATCCCAGGATCTTGGCAAAAGGTGCAATGGCCTGTGTCTGTAAAGAGGGTGCCTACATATAACCCCTCATCAGCCCTACCCCCAGAAGAGGTCTCCACAGTTCCTGCTGTGCCTGTGCTCAATAGACGTGATAGGGTTATAAAACAGGCTAACTTACAATGCACCAGGAGTGGTTAGTGAGGATGTGATACACCTGGCACACAGGCTTGTAGAGGCCATAGTGGGGTTCCTTAGACCCTTTGAGGAGAACCAACATTGCTGCTATAATCAGGAACATATTTTGCTGGGATGGCAAATTTTTGACTAGGGGGGAGGATGTAAGCCGGGGCTGAATTACAGCTTGCTATCAGTCAGCTAAAAGGAGAGAGCTGCGCTGTGGGGTGGGTGTGCTCACTCCAATTGTTTAGCTCTGAAAGATAATTAACTGTTAACTGTTGATATGTAAATACAGCTCATGCCAGGAGGGGGAAGGAATCCGAGGCGTGGCTATGTAAATCCAATTCAGCCAGGGCTGATGGAGGATCAGTGTTGGAATGGAATGTGGTATATTGTAAATAATTTGGGGCTGTTGTGGGGGTCACAAATCATGCTACCCCTAAATGTGGGAACTGTAAAATATGACACCAGTGCTTGCAGGAGAGACACCATCATTGTAAGAGGTCTCAAAGGAACAAGCCTCCCCCCTGCCAGAGTTGAGTGAACTGAGTTGGGGGGAAAGGGCTTGAGTCAGCCTGCTTCATGTCTGCCAGGTGTGAGCTGTAAGACTGGCTCAACCTGCCCCTTTCCCCTTCGTTTTAGGGACAGACCTAAAGCAGACTCCATGAGGAGTCTTTTTGCTAGTCCAATGGAAGCTGGAATCTTTGGCCAGCCTAGGTGGTGGTGAAAGAGTTGAAATCACGAAGAGCTGAAATCGCTGGTTTGGCTGGAAGCCAGACCCATTGTAGCCAGTGGAGTGGCTGGCGTGAATGACTGGCAGGCGGCTGGGAGGAGTGGCGGCAGGCAGCCAGCAGAGGGCGGCCAGCAGAGCAGCTAGAGGGAACGACTGGTGGGCGGCAGGTAGGAGTGGCAACAGGTGGCCAGCGGAGCGGCTGGCGGGAACGACCAGCAGGAGCAGCACAAAGGTGGCATAGCCTCAGGCTCAAGGAGTAGAATCATCAGGATGATGTGTCAGGGTCTGCACTGACTGGACAGACCTGTATGTGGGGTGTTTGACGTGGGATACGGAGAAAGTTTGGGTAAGTGAACGGAACTCTTACCTTGTTGGACTGGTGAGCCTGAGAGGCAAAACACATTGTTCAGTCCTTTTGAGCTGGGACAGTTACTCGTGGGGGAGGGGGCTATGAACTCTGTTTGTGGTATTTTCCCAAGATAATGCCATGTGACTTCTCTCTCTCTTTCATTAAAAGTTTCTTTTCGACACTCAGACTCTGTGCTTGCGAGTGGGGAAGCATTGCCTCTCAGAGGTGCCCAGGGGTATGTGAATTCCCCAGGCTACTGGGTGGGGGCTCGAGGCTGTTCTGTGAGAGATGGACCCCTAGATATTGAACCCGGCCCTGGTTGCTGCCGGGCCTACCTGGCGGAAAGGTTACACATGTGACATATGGAATGAAAAGATAAAACTCTTTATCCTTCATGTCTACACCCCTGCATTCCACAGAGGCTCTTACCTTGCAAGTTCTATTATACAAGAAGGTAAAACTGTCAAAATTCTCCACTCTGATGAAGAAAGCTCTCACTCAGAGCTTAGCTCTGTGTTTATTGAAACCCCACTCAAACCCCAGTGGAAGATCTACTTATTTTCTATTGCTTTTCCTTCATTCCTGTGTTTGTAAAGTGCTTTGAGAGCATTTTAAATCAAAAGATGCCAAATAAAGCAAGAGTGCTAATTATACTGCTGTAGAATCACTATCAGGAACTGGAGTTTTGACATTCACAAGCCAGAATACTTTTCATTGCTGAATTGATATGACCATGTTGGTTACTATCTATCGGGGGGGGGAGGGGGGAAGCCCTCACCCAATAGAGAGAGAAAAATTATTCATGAGATATGCTGGTAAAAGTTGGCAGGAATATATGAAAGGTTTGACTAGCTTCCCAAACTTTCTGTTTCTTTTCAAGTAACCTTCTGTATTCCAAGTTCTAGTCTTTGTTACAGTAGGCAGCTGTCTTAAATGAGAAACACCACATTAATAACAGTAGATGGTAGCTGTTTTGGATAAAGATCACAACCCCACACATTCATCAATGTAGAATGGCTAAAATACTAAATAAGATTTTTGCTGGGTTTTTTCCCCCCCACCAGAAAAAATTCCAATGGATTCTGACAAAAGATATGGCTAAGCTGGTCTGATGTTTGCTGGCCAGGTGATGTTGGTAAGCATCATTATCCTCTGGGAGAATGTTTGGAAAGTGACTTTGTCTGACTTCTCAGACTGGCAGTATTACAGAAATTAGAGGAAATGGAGTTTAGGGTACACTATGTGGTTTGTATTCCTCTACACTCCTGACCCTTTAAACAGCACGTGCAGTTTCAGGATTGAGATATGTCTGTGATATGATTACAGCTCACACCTTTCATCCAGCTAGGTGGGGGACAAGAGCAAGGAAGCCACAGCAGCATATGCCTCAGTGTGGGTGATATGAGACAGCCTGGAATCCTGGGTAATTTCTTATGAAACTGGCCTGTGCTGAAGTGTACACTGTCAGAGCTTCACTGTTCTGTGGTACAAGCTAACTAGATTAAAGCGAGCTTTCATAAATCTACTGGAGCTGAAATCACACCCCATAGATGCAATATAGGCACACTTTCTGGTCATACAAGTAAAATCACCAGGGATATCGGTGCAGGGTCCACCTATGCAGAGACACTTGCAGGACAGGAGGCCTTAGTATGACTGAGTTGTCAGAATAGAGACTAGGGGGATAGGATCCTGAGTCCCATTCCTGGCTCGTCTTTTTAATTTACTGCGTGACTTGGATAAAGTCACTTGCCCATTTTTCCCCTCTGTAAAATGGAGATGATGCTACATCCTTCTAATGTTTTTTCGAGTATGGAATGAAAAGGGCTATAATACATATTTGTTATTACGAAAATTGTTATTAGCAACAAACCAGAAGGAGCAAGAGAAAAAGAATTAGAGCTCAGTGGCTATAGGATATAAAATAGGGAAAAGTGGACAACTTAAGGCAATGGGTATTACTCATTTTTAAATGCCCTACATTCTTATTATTTATATTCTATAACGCTCAGCCAAGCTCTGGGTGCTATGGTACTGTGTGTTTTACAAACACATAAGACACCATTCCTGCCCCGAAGAGGTTACAAGTCTCAAGAGACAAGGAACAAGCAAAGGGAGGAAGAGCAGAACTTAACAAGCAAAAAGGCCAAATATGATGACTGGAATATGCATTAGCTCTATTTATATGTGCCCTAAGACAAGCATCAAGATTTGGAGAATCCCAATTCTTACTCAGGATTTGAGTAAGCTTGTGATCAAAATAAAACCATATTTCTCCTATACCCAGTTTGTAGGAAGAGGTGACTCACCAATTTCTAGCTAATTTTGATTGTGCAAACTATAGGAACATAGGAATTACCATACTGGAATAGTTATGGTCTATCTAATCCAGTATATCTGGGAGAGTGAAGACCAGTCTTTAGACAGGGATGTGAGAATCCCTCAGGGGGCAACTATGGGATAAACAAAACCCATATTACTCTCTCATCCTGATCTCTAACTTATAGATTGGCTTGAACCTAGGAGCAGGAAGTTCCTTTCCATAGTTATTGCTATCATTTCTGTTAAATTTTATGGATATTGTTGCTATCTACATAGATATCCAATTTCTTTTAACTCTTTTAAATTCTTAATGTCAATGATGTCCTGTGGCAAAGAGTTCCACAATTTAATTACACATGTGAAGAATTATTATGCCACGTTGGAATTTTGCTCAAGTACTGTAGCTTTCTCTTTTGTCAATTCTTCAAAATTCAGTGTGTGTTTTATGAGATCAGCAAACATTCCTAGTGTTACTTTTTATTTATTTATTAGCAGATGAATAGCATCATAATTTTCCTCTTTGCTTGCAGCCTCAGTACCATGAGACATGAAGGTGCTTCGCCCATGAACTTGCATTCCTCAGTCTCATATTGGATGAGCCAGTGATGTATTCTCCCCTTCAGCAAGAAGAAATTACATCTTACAAATGCCATGGTCATTATGAGAAATCATGCATGCCTAGGGAGAAGAGAAGGGACACAGACAACTTCTGCTTTCAGTTGAACCTCTGTAAGCACATTGATTTCAAGAGAAGCTGTGCATTTGTATCTCCGGGCAGAGTTTTTACTGTTATGTTTGTTTTGTTACCATGGAGCCAGCTACCTGACAATGAAAGGAGAAATTTAATTTTCAAAGCATGTTTTTGTTTCAGACTGTAGTACCATGTAGCTTACAATTTATTCGTAAGAATGAAATCTGAGTTTTTAAAGCACAAAGAAAACTGAGAAAAGAAAAGAAACACTTACCATAAGGAATCAAGAGCTGGCTCAGTATCTAAAAAGTGATAGTTACATTTTGGAGACATTTATAAAAAGGTTGTGATCCAACTCCAAATGCAGTCAGAAGCAGCACTACCCCTGACTTCATATGAGGGCCATGAAGTAATTATGGAAAAAGACCCAGATAATCAAGCATAATAGCTAGAAAAAAATACTATTGGACCCAAGAGTTCATCACTCTTAGATTTATCATTCCAATAGTGTTTGACAGTCACAGATGTTACAAATAATGTATTGTATCGTCTGTTGTTTGTGCAAATAATGTATCATGTATGGCTTGTAAGATGCAACTATGTATATCCAGCTTGCAAAATGTTGTGATGCGCTATTAATTTAAGTACAATGCCAGAATGCTTATGCTAGCACCTTAGACACAGAGCTGTCAATCATTGAAAGAACCATTACTGTAAGGTGATTTAGCACGTAGGGTTAAACTGACTGTGTAGGTTTGAAAATATATGAATATTCATTAGAGGGACTGTTACTCATGAATATGGAATTTTCGAAATGGGTCATCCAGTCATTTTAAACTTATGTAAATAAGCATTCTTGTCCACCAATCATTTTAAAGTGTAAAGCTTATGAATATGCATAAGCCCAGCCTTATAAGTCCTCGCAACACCAGTTTGGGGTTCGGTTGCGTCGGGGCGTCGGGCTTAGGCATAGATCTAGCTTAGAGAGAGAGAGAGAGTGCGAGAGGTCTAGCGTCTTGTCCAGGGTCGAATGAGTGAGGGTTAAGCATCATCTCAGATTTAAGACGGGCGGAAGGCTTGTTCTTATATTCTGATAGCCTTCATTTAGTCTAGGTTTAGTTTAGTTTTTAGGTAGATTAGATTTCGTCTTCTTGTTTGTCCGTCAGGCAGCGTCGGTCTATGCATGTCGGCCGTCGTCGTGTCTGTTCGGCGGGCGCGTCGTGAATTAGTTAAGGTATTATTTTAGGTTAGATTAAGTTTAGGGTAGAGACAGAGTCTTAGCATCCATCGCCGTCAAGCTGCTTCCGAAGCACAGGAAGAGCCGGAAGAGTCGTGACCCGCGGAAGGCGAAGTCATCGCACTCAACCTCAGCGCTTCGTGGGATCGCCTGGCAGCTCCTCTCCCGCGGCTTTAAATTAGCCAACGGATTGAGGTCGCGAACTTCGGCGCCGGCAGCCACCGAGGGACGCCTGGCAGTTCCTCCCTGAGGGCTTTCAATTAGCCCAAAGGTTGTAGGTCGCCAGCAACCCATCCATCGCCATTGTGACGTGAGACTCTGGTAGTATAATTGGTTATTTTAAAAGGGGACTTCCCCCTAGTTTGTAAATCCTGAGATTTAGCTCAATATAGTCCTGTGGTTATAAAACCTATCTAAATTGTCAAGTATTTATTTCATGCGCCACTCTTTGGGTAAGGACAATCTGCAACCGGTGAACAGATACGGCATTCGGGGTCGCACCTGCCTTTGTAAGTTAGTAGCATCATAATCAATTAGGCTAATCAGGCATTCCCTATTATTGTTACCCATGAGGGTGTAACACAGATGAATGACCCTTTTTGTATTTACCGTAAAATCTCGAGTATAATGCGCACCTATGTATAATGCGCACCTACCTTTTAAACATTAGAATTATGGAATAAACTGAGCTCTTATCTATAAAGCGCACCCCCATTATACTCCAGAGTTTACAGTATATCCACCTACAGGATCGCCAGGGAAAAGCGCGCGCAGCACTGGGGAGCCGGCGGCGGAGTTTGAAACCTGCTCCCCGCCCAGCTGCTCGTGCGCTGCACTGAACTCATGCCTGCCGTGGGGCCCCTTGCCCCCCCCCCCCCGCCCAGCTGCCCCGCCCGCCAGCTCCTCACCTTGTCCGGGGAGCTTGAGTGACCTCACGCCTGCCGAGGGGCCCCCTGCCCAGCTGAGCTCGTGCCTGCCACAGGGCCCCCCTGCTCAGCTGCCGGCGTGCCACACTGAGCTCAGATGAGCAAGGGGTCCCCACGGCAGGCATGAGCTCAGCTGGCCAGGGAGCCCCTGAGGCAGGTGTGAGCTCAGCACGGTGTGCCGGCAGCTGGGCAGAGGGCCCCCGCGGTAGGTGCGAGCTCAGCCAGGTTCCCAGAGAAGGTGAGGAGCCGGCGGGCAGGGCAGCTGAGCTCGCACCTGCGGGGGGAGCCCTGTTCAGCTGTCCGTGCGCTGCGCCTTGTCCTGGAGCCTGGCTGGGAGGGGGAGGTAAAAATATTGTACTAATTACCTCCGAAGTATAATGCGCACCCCGGTTTTAACCCTTAAAACCCGGGGGAAATAGTGCACATTATACTCGCGATTTTACAGTAATGTATATTCCCCTGAAATCAAGATACAGTTCTACATTGTTGCATTTTTCCTGCCTAAGAACACTGTATTAAATGGATGAAGATCAAGATACAGGACAATCACTCCATTCATTACTAAGGGCTATATTTGGATACCTTTAGGAAAGGCTAGTAGACCCTTATTCATGAGCAGTCTCATTGATTTCAATAGAGCTCTTTATGTAATATACAGTAGTTATTTATAATGAATACTTCTCCATCAGACTCTGACCCTAGTGGCTTGTCTCCACTTATTGGGAGATCAACACTTCAGAGATTGATATCCCGGGGTTCGATTCAGCGTGTCTAGTAAGGACCCACTAAATCAACTGCAGATCGTGCCCCTAGCGACTCCAGTACTCTACCAGGTTGAAAGGAATAAGGGAAGTCAATGAAAAAGTTTCTCTCATCAGCCTCCAAAGTGGGGATTTAGTGGAAATTCAACCTAAGATACATGAATTCCAGCTACACTATTTATGTAGCTGGAGTTGTGTATCTTAAGTCAACTTTCTCCCCTAGAGCATGGTGATGACTATGGAGACAGTAATAGAAATGTATAAATTGTTTTTATTTTAACCTAGTTTTTGTAGCCTCTGATTTGCTTAAGCATAAGAATGTATCCAATTTTAATAAGCTTTAATTTTCCCCAGATTCTTCCTTAGTCATCATGAACTAGAAAAGTAACTGAAAATGTACCAGAGAGAAAAAGGACTTTAGAAAAATCCTTTCAGCAAAGAAGAAAATTCATTTTGGGTCATGGAATAAACATTAAGACTATATCTACAGAGCTCTGTAGTTCAAAATAAGATACACAATTTGAGCCACGCAAATTGTATATCTTATTTTGATTTTATTTCGAAATAACCTGATATTCCGAAATGTCCCCTACTTTTCGTGGAATGAGGTTTACAGAGTCATCAGAATAATGGGCTTGTTGTTAAGACACAGGATAACTATTTTGGGATACTCTGGTATCCCGAAATAGCGTTGCAGTGTAGATGTAGCCTAAAAATGCAATGTGAAAAACACCACTGAGGTTAAAAATATATATATAAATACAAGGGCACAATTCAAATATTTAACTAAATTATTAACTATTGATGCTGTAGGATACAATGAAGTTAAATAAATTAGGAACTGTTGTGTCTTGCATTTGCCAAGAAGAACAAACTTCTTTTAATTCTTGTAATCTCTTAAACATAGCATCAAAAATGAATTAAAGGTTAAATACTATTTGGAGTCAGTGTTGAGAAAACAGAGACATTGACACTGAAAGCTGAAAAAACAACATAGCTGATCAAAATTCAACTACATGCATACTTCACCCCCACTGTACATACAATTTTCTCTCAGACAGCTGTATTTTACATTTATTTGGAGCTCATGCTCTAATAACCTGTTCATAAACCATTAGCTGACTTTAAAACCCTCTGGCTACACAAAGCAGCCATAATTTTTGGTAACTGCTCCAGAATAATTTCTTCATAAGTATTCATGAGTGGAATATAGCTATCACCATCACCACCATACCTCCTACATCAGTCTTTTATGAAGAGGGGGTGTGCCACTGAGAAGAGTGCAGGAGAGAATGTCTGTGTCCCAGTGATTGTACAAATCACTAGCTTTTTAACAATATTTTAAGCTTTTTGCTGTACTAATTTTCTTGCTTACCTTCTTTTATTGAAGCTTTTCCACCTCTATTGTGTCCCACATTTCTGCATTGCCAAACAGAGTTTATAATTATAAACAGAGAAGTATTCTTATCTCAGTTACTGGTTTACACCTGTGGAAATTCATGGACTTCAATGGAAACACTCCTGATTCACACCAGAGTACTAAAATTGGCAGCCAAGACTTGAAATGCAAGAAAACTGCAAAACTGAATATTCTTAAGGCATTCATTCAGCTGAATGAATGTTGAAATATAGGGATTGTTTTACACTTCCACTTTCAAATGTGTTTTTGTAAAAGAAGTGTAGGATCACTTGCAATAATCTACCTCTCTGATCCATCCATGATCAGAAAATAACACCTGGTAGCAGTGTTCATACATTTGCAGAGAAATGGATCGCTATGCTATAACCTGATTCCCAAACTATACATATGTTTATAGTGATATTTATTAATTTAATATTTTTAGATTCAAAACGAAGCAACCTACCCAGTTAATATTCATTGAGATGGAAAGAAATTTGAAGCTGAAAGAAGCATGTTGAGTGTTTTGCTGTTTGCATCCTTTACAAACCATAAGCAGCTATGGTTTTGGCTTTATTCCTAGTATAGATACTTCAGGTAAAAGATTCAAGTTTTGGTGAATAAACCCCTCACGTCCCATACAAATGTAGAATACCCTGTTTTATTCTACAATTACATATATATATTTACAGTATGAGCCTGCAGTGAAAAATGTGTTTAATGTATTCAGCCATCTGCTTTAGAAATATCTTTTCATAAAGTACAGTAATAAAATAATAGCTACTTAAAGTTAATAGTAAAAACCAAAAACTATGGTAAATGTTCCAGTTTAATAGATACAAGGGTGGGTGGGAATCTGTCAGTTGCACTAGTGTAAACCTGAGTAATGTCACTATCAACTTCAGTTTCTTTACTACCATCATACCAACCATATTAGGCCAAACACTGACATTCAAAGAGCACATCAAGAAATCGAAAATAAAAAAGTGAACTCCAGGAATTGTACCCTACAGGAACTGCCCAACACAAAAAAGAAAGCTGACTCCAAAACATGCCCAAAAGTCTCTCTCAGATAATTGTCCCCCAGTATGGCCTCACTTGAGAAATGCACAAAAAAATTGATACGGAGCTCAAACAATCCTGTACGGTTGACATAGAGACTGTGAAAGTGATCCTACATTGTCATTACACTGCTACCTGAGAATTGCACCATCATTTTGTATGCATAGTTGGGATTATGTTTTCCTATGTTCATTACTTTATACTTATCAACACTGAATTTCATCTGCCATGATGCAAGACTGAGGAATGCAAAATTTAGCTCTAACTCATTAAGGAGGATTATAGTTAGTAGAGCTGTATATTTTGAACATAGTTTGCATTTGTTGTCTTATAAACCAAAATAAAAAATTGGTAAACTGCCTATCTCAGGATTAACCTCACGGAAATAGAGATGACTGGCTCCACAGATTAATCTCTGGTGAATTTATTTTGCATCTTGCTTCAGATGCAACAGGAAGAAAGCCTTTTGCCTTGTTGGTGGCTTACTGCTCTCCTCCTGTTGAAAAGCGAGTTCTTCTGCTCTCCTAAGATGTATTAAAATGAGACTGCCATGCAGAAAAGGAAGAGAAGAAAAAACAAGAAAAAACTGTAAAAACACAAAAATACTATTCAAATATAACGCAACATAATTGTCAATAGCTGTTGTACTAACATCATGACCAAGTTAAGTGAACAATACTATGAATTGAAACAAAGACATTACCGGAAGGCTTTTCTGAGAACTCGGTGGGAGGTTCTGAGACCTAATCAGTTCTCCATTGTGCTGAACTGTAATAATATATAAGGAAAAGGAGGTGAAGGTGTGTGCTAGTTTAAATACAAATGACAAAATTTAAGTACATTCATGTTGTAATGTATGTATACACACACTGTTCTGCAAAAGGCTTAACAGGCAGTATTCACAACACAGAGCTGCAAGAATCTAACTTTCCACATCCAGTACTCCATATTGCTTCTTAATAGAAAGGAATCCATGAATATCTGAAGTCAGTGCTGTGAAAGAGGTGTGTGAAACCAAATATCTTTTATCTGACAAAATTCATGGCTTCCAGAAGGCTTTGGGTATACTGTATGCTTGAGTGCCCAAGAAGTTTGTGTTAGAAAATTGTGCAGAAAAATACTCTTACACTTAAAAACATGATATGACATGTTGGGCCCAACTGGACACACATTCTCACCAGTATAAATCAGGAGAATATTACGCTAGTGTGAGAGCAGAATCAGGTCCAAGACTTTTGCATCTTGATTGGGTTATGATAAAGTATTTTTGTTTTTTAAAAGAAAGACCAAATAATCCAAAGCTCAGATCCAGATCCATTTCTCTGCAAATGTATGAATGCTGGTACCAGGTGTTTATTGAAAGTACTGTAAAATTAAGATGTAAAATAGCTTTATACAATTTTGTGAGTAGTTTAAAAGCATTTGAACCGTTTTTCACATAATATTTTCTTCTTTGCCATAAAAGTTGTTTTCATATTTCTAACAGAAATTTGAGATTTCCTGTAGCAAATAGTCTGAATTAGACTGTCGGTCACATGGAGGAACAGTGAGAGATTATCAGGTATTAAAACACATGACCTTCAATTGCTAACAACTGCACCAACAGCTTGCATCCCAGATGCCAAAGCGTTTGCTTATTTACTCTCAAGACACTATATAAATGCAGCACTGTAGTATTGGGGATAACAATTTTTCCTTTTGTGGACAAATTCAAGATAAGAGAGTTCAAGGATAAGTTATACAAGACATGCAGGAAATAAGTAATAATGAGCTTTAAGTATCAGATCAATGATGAGCTCTTGCCCTCAGGATCTTTAACCATCCTTGCACTTCAAGATATCTTGAGGCAAAGTGTCATGTTGTTTTTCCACAATACTCACAGAGTTATCTTGTATTATTGCTCCAGCAAGCAAGTGGGATCTAGAATATTCAGTCTTCCTGAGGGTTTCCAGGCATCACAGCCTGGAGGTTTTTGGTTGGTATTTTGAATAAATAAGTTCCTCAAATTATTATTATCATTTGATGCATTTTAATGTGTGTGTGTGTGCTAGGCAGCAGTCTATAGTTGTTCAACATTTTTCATTAATAAAAGTTAATTCTATCTGGTTTGTGCTTGAGTAGCATGTGCTAATTGACAATGCAGAGTCAAGGATCAGCAGAAAGAATTGTAAATTAATTAAAAAATGCATCATGGGGACAGTCATTTAATGATAGTAAAATTCATTTTCAACTATGTTCAATGTTATCTCTATAATTACAAAGTAATAATTTTTGGAAAGAAAGTTGTTTTTAATATTATGGTCTGTTAAGTTGATAATGCACTGTGAATCTGGCTGGTAAGTGGCTTATTTTATGGTGCAGTGAACTGATTACTTTTGAAAGCTTAAGGCTGACCCAGAATTAATCACATTGGAATAACTGCTATATTACAAATCCATCATTACTAATTAAAATAATGTATGTTCTTTACTTGAGCATTTGGTATTACTGGCAGGAATTTTGTTAATTTCATTGTTGGATGGTTGAAATTTATTTTCTCTATATCCCGTTGAGGCTGACTTAAAAGTAGTCTGTGGATTTTTTTTTTTTTTTTAATCCTGGGGTTTTTTTCTATCTTCCACCTTCACTACTTTTCCTTCAGAACAAGAAAACGAGAGCAGACAGAGCTGAAATACCCTGCATGTTCTCCAGCTAACCATTCCTTAAGACAAGGATGTACTGGACATTATCTCAGGCGTCTTTTTTTCTACAAGATTGACAAGCATTGGCTGGCTTTTACTTCCACCTGGAATCCTATTTATTTGGCACAACTTTATGGATCTCCCCACAGGCCGTGGGCCTTCACTTTGCCCATGAGATAATTCTGATAGAGTTTACACTTCACTGGGAGTTGATATTTACTGTGGAAATGAACCACTTGCTTCTGAAATAGCATTAGCAAACAATGACTCATCAATTTACACTGCATGGTGGAAGAGTATTTTCACTTTGCATATTCATTTATATTCTAAGAGTAATCAGAGTGTGTAAGGCAAACACAGGAAGACACAGACCCTGTTCTACAGAATGTATAATCTAATGAAATAAAAAAGACTGATGTAAGGAGAGGGAAAGGACACAATTTACAATGAAAGTGCTGCGTTGTTGCTTTGCCACAAGCCCAGTGTAGAGAGCATTAAGTTGCTGCAAAGCTCCAGGGCCACTTCAGTAAGTGGAAAGTGATTCAGCTTCACAGTATAAAACAGAGATGTCTTAATACATGTATTTCTAATTGTGCTGTCTAATGTTTAATCAGCACTCACACTTGAAGTAGGGAAGAAGGCTCAAATGGTACTTATTAACTGAATGAGCACTAGGTCTGCTATTGCATCTAGAACCTTCTAGTTCACACTGGGTATGCTCAAAAACTTAACATAGGTATTAAGATAGTTACACACTAATATCTTGGAACCTGCCTTGATATTTCACTAATTCATTTACATTTGCTTTGCCCTTATAAAGTTCTTTTGAAGTGAATATAGTACAGGTTGGACCCTCCCTTGTCTGGTACCCTCGGGACTTGACTGGTCCCAAACAAGGGGATTTGCCAAATGAGGGGAGGTCCCTCCTAACACGGCCAATGCTGTCCCAGGCTAGGATTCCAGCCAAACCCTGCTGCTACCTGCCCAGCCATGGCTCCCCAGGCTGGAGCTCCGTGGCTGCCAGAGCTGCTGGGGCTCCGTGGCATCAAGGGTTGCCAGGGCTTTTTAACTTCTGGGGCTACCATGGCTGCTGGGACTCTGAGGCCACTGCTGGCCCCCTGCCTGGTAGCAGGGGCCAGGACTCCCTACTGCACCCCCCTCCCTCAACACGGAGCTCCTGGCTAAGCCCCCCTCCCAGCTCCTGCCCTGCTGCTCAACCTCCTTATACCTGGACTCTGTGGTCCTGGAACATCTGTGGTCCTGCTTCACTACAGATGTTGCCGGACCAGACAGTCCCAGTTAAGGGAGGTACAACCTGTATACAACACTCACACAGTGTGCATGTTAAAAATAGAAATCTTTCTACTTTGATAGTTTATGACTCACTTTAATTAATTTGTTAGTGCTTCCCTTCATTATCTATGGCTACCAGCACTCTGGCAATCAAAGTGCTTGAGTCAATTTCACAGGTCTAGTGATGGCCCACCAAACGGATCACAGATCACTCTCCAGTCCACAAGTATGCCTCCCTGTGGCCCAGTAGGGCATTGCCCACCAGGGCTCTGCTAGGGGCTCCTCCCCCTCTGGGTCAATGGGCAGCCACTCTGCCCCACTACCCACTTGCTCAGTGCTTTGGGGAATTAGCGGGGGCTTGGCTTTAGCCTTCTGTTAATTCACTATCACAAATGGCAGCCAGTGGCCAACAGCTCTCAGGCCGCACCCTGAACCAGGGCAGGGCAGCAATAAACCAGAAGTTCTCAGGCCTTAGCCCTGATTCAGGGTGGGGCGGCAAATAGCAAATAAACAGTCAAGCAGTAGCACCTTCTAGACCCAGGCCCTGGTCCAGGGTGGGGTAGCAGATAAACAAACAGTTCTCAGTAGTAGTCTCAATTACAGTACCCACAGTCGGGTCCCCTTACTCAGGAGGGGGCCAGGCAGAGGCAAGCTGTTATGTCGGAGCAGTGTAGCCAGACATGAACCCCATCTTGTTTTTCCCCCGCCCCAGAGAGCAAGAGAAAGGCAGTCAGCCTTTGATGCCCTGGGAATGCAGGTGTGCTGCTTGTCCCTGACTCTAATAAACAGAAACCAGACAGTAAATGGGCTAGCTGATAACCGGAGGGGCCCCCCTCCTGCTGCCCTGATGGCTAGCACCAGTAATTGACACGCCTGCACTGTCCCAGGAGAGGAATCTTCGCCCATCACATATTAGAAGTGCCCATTGTCTGCACTGTCCCAGGTGTGAATTATGCTTTGCACCCTTCCGTGGGAAACTTGGCATTCAAAGCCATTTTCCTAATTGGCCACTTGAGACCAGGAAGAAGCCTACGTGACCCAAGGGGTATAAAGAGGGGTTTAGTAGCCCACCCCATTTGAGCTCCAATCTATACCTGCTGGCAGGTATATGTTGTCTCCCGAGGTCTGTGGGACGCCCAGCCTCGCCCTACTTCTTCCCGAGGGATTGAGAGAAAGACGCTGGCCACGCCAAGTCTGGAACGCAGGGGTGAGAATTATACCTGCAATGTGTTTCTTATGTGTACACTTTAATTTAGTTACTCTATTATAAGTTTCTCTTATCAACCTGTTTCACTTCTATTGTAAACAAGAAAATAAGATTGTGCCCTCATTCACTTTATAAGTTTAAATATATATATTGAACCAAGTTTTCTTTCTTCTTTCTTTTCTTTCTCCTACAAATAAGCAAGTGTGGTTTGAGTTTCTGACTTGAACCCGTGCTGCTGTACCCGAACCGAACACAAACAAAAGAACTCCAGCTGGTCATAAGGGACAGATATAGGGAGAGCTTGAGCATTGGATGGTGTCGCTTCCAGGGGACAGATCCGTTGGGGCACCTCTCAGCCTCCCCAGGCTGCCCACTGCGACGGGACTTTGTGTCCTAGCAGTCAAAGTCTGAGGTGTAAAGCTCTCCCTGTTAAACTCTGGGACGTCTGTCAGCCTGTTGGCTGCCCACTGCAAAGGATCCCGATCCTAGCAGTAAAGACACGGACGTTAAACTCTTTGGGGCACCCGTCAACCTCCTCCAGGTTGCCCACTGCTAAGGGACCCCACTCCTAGCAGTTAAAGTCTCGGGTGTATAGCTCACACACACCACTCACTGCCCTGACCACAGGCTGACAGAGCAGCCAAGGAGAGAGAGTGTCTACTAGCCAGGAGTGGGGTAACAGAGAGGATGCAGGGCTGCCCACTCCACTGCATCCCAGCCCAGGGCCCTAACAGCAGTAGAGCTGTCTGCTGCTGTGTCAGCAGGGATCCTCACCACAATACGCTGACCCTTGCTCAAGCATACTACTGGCATCTATCCCTGGACTGCTTCCATCTCCCCATCGGCATATTCTGCATCATACTGCTGTGCTCTCCCAGTTCAGCGTCCCCGGTCAGGTGAACAGTTCCTCCAAGGTGTGGTCTAACCAGTCCCAGTGGCCCAGGCCAGTTCTCTGCTTCCCACAGGTTCAGCTCCTCGGTTGGCAGTTCAGCTGAAGCCTCTGGTCCCTTTGGCAGCTGGGACCTTATTGGCCTTTCAGGCTGGTCATTTATAGTCCTAGCCCTACCTCCTGGCTTCTGGTCAGGTGGGGTGCTGGGGTCAGGCCTGCCCACCAGGGCTCTGCTTGGGGCTCCTTCCCCTCTGGGTCAGTGGGCGGCCATTCCGCCCCTCTACACACCCCGAACAATAAAAGTAAGGTAATTCAATGGGAGAATGTCTCCCATCAACCCAGTGTGGTTTAGACACTGAATAAGATGGCCTAAGCTACTTCAATTCCAGCTATGCTATTCATGTAGCTGGAGCTGCTTAACTTAAGTTGACTTACTACAGTGGCACCAACGTTGCCTAATGGATGATCAGCTAGGCTCTCCATTACTAGACTTTTTGATCAACTAGAAGCTGTTTTCCAGTGAAAAGAGGAAAATGCTGAGGAGGACTTCACAAACTGTTTCATTTCAATCCAGAAAATAACTTCCTCAAAGAGTTTATTTCAATTACAGAATAAATTTTGTTTTGAGGTTCATGAATCATCATCATTAAGGCACTAGTCTCCCTCAAGTTGATTTATGGGTGTGACCCTGATCATGCAGTTTGCATATGATAGCAAAATGATTAGTAGATTAAAGGGCAAATTCTGGACACCTGTGTACAATGGACACGTGGAGTCTGAGCGCCATACACAAGGAAACTCTGAGGTGCTCCAAGATGCTGGGATGATCCCTATCGAGAGCAGGTAGTGTAGGTGCAGCTGTTCCACAACAGCTACTATAGACAAGCCCTCGCTCCTACTCCAGAGTTCACCAGCAGTCCATTCCTTCAATCCACTGTCTCATGTTTCTTCTCTGGGGTACAGAAGTGTGTGAAACCAGCATGATGAACCCTCCCATGCAATGGACGTACAGCACTTTCACTGCTTTGGGGGCCTTTAGCAACCATGAAAGATTTTCAGGATTTAGTCCTAAGAAGAACTTCGATTACTAGTATTTTACTTTTCTGTTTGTAAATGCTATTATGCCCCCAGCCCACTTAATATTTTAATAAACACATACTTTTACTACATACTCCCTTTTATCTTCTATTCCTCGTGCAAAAAAATAACATTTTACCTCCCAACAGCATGTTACATTAGTTGCCAAAAAGCTAATGACTTTCCACTTTTGTAATAGGTATTTAGTAATTAGCAAAAATGTTATACATGTTTGAATTAAACTATGGGTGTAAGAATAGGGTTAATAAACATTCAATATAAAGTATAGGAAAGACTAGGAACAAAGTAAGCACAAACAAAACTGCAGTTTATTCCCTAAAGTTATTATGCGTTTCTAAGGAACAGGTTTAGTATCACGCACAAAGGACAAATAAATGTGTTTCACATGGCAGACCTTTATGTAATTCACATAGTTTATTACACTCCAGGATGGAAACAAGCTAGGGGAGGAGCCAAGGGATCTATTTTACCTGGATAGCCTGGCCCAATACCTAGTACAGAAGGATTTCCATCCTCTCTTGCATACAACATCCTTGTAATTCTGTAATTTAGTCTAGATTTGTTGGTAGATATTACCTCTTCAGCATGCCTTCCCTCCACAAACATACGTGGGTCATGGTTTTCAAGAACATAAAGAGACTACTGTAACAGCACAGGTAATATTCCATTGTTGGACACTCACTAAGCTGCTATGTTGTATCCTAAGTGGTAGGACCCACATGCTCTTAAGAGTCTATTGATCTGGATAGGCTGCAGCATTCTCTTTCCTCACCCCTTTGGAATGACTCTTGGATACAGACTCATCACTCTGGCATATTCTCCAGAATTTGGGTCAATTTCCTTTCAGGGTTCCAAACCTCCTCTCTACACACCTTTTTTCATGGTTTCTCCTCTAGAAATTGTAGTCTGCCCCACTCCCCGCCAGACTGCTTCCCATCTGCTAGTCCCACAAGTCACCTTCTGTTTCTGTCTCCATAATGGTCAATGGGGGAACCTTTCTTTTATAACTGCCAGTCCACTTCGTCAGGTGACTCCTGATCAGCCTTGTCAGATTATTAAAGTACCCCACCAGGTGATCCATTGCTTGGTTACTAGGCTACCTGGGTGGACTGGCTATCTTGGTTTGGTCGTCTTTGCTCAACTACTAAAAGCATGTTTAAGCATCTTAATTTCAAAAGGGCTGAATAGAGCTGGGTGAATTTTTTCAGTTCAGCCGGCAAACTAGAATATCAAGAAAAAAATATTCAGTGTGGTTTGAAAATGATCAGCAAATCAGAAAATCCCTTTTCAGGTTGCAATACTTTATTCCAGCAAGCTGATTCACATGTACGCATATCTCTTGTCAATCTTTAGACCAACGGCAAAGGCACTTCCCTTCTCTGTCCTAAGTAAGCAGTTAAACCACCAGGTTACAGAGTTTATTGAAGTGGGTTGGGCAGCTCTCAGTCTCTCCGGTTGCAGGTGTTCTATTTTGTATCAGTACTTAAATATTCATTGAGAGAGAGAGATAGAATATGGCTATCTGCTAGTGATTAAGGCACTTACCTGGTAAGCTGAAAATGTGGATTCATATCCCTCCTCTGATTCAAGCAGAGAGAAGATTTGAAGACACACGCTTTGCTGAAGCTGGCCTTGAAAACATTTTTCTCAGGTGACACTAATTGGGTCATATTTGCAAATAGTTTTAGATCAACCAAAATTGCATTTTCCACTAAATAAACTATTTATCAGAAAAATTCCACCCAGTACTTCACATACAGCTTACTGGTGCACTGCTGGGAATTCAGTTTCTTTCAGGTCACTTACTTGGCCCCCTAAATGGGCTCAGGTTTTTTTTTTAAATCTTGTTCATAGAGTCCAAGTAATTGGACTTCATGAAAGTAGAGTAGATTTTTGTCATTGTCCATATTTTAAATAGTCAAGTTTATATTTAATAAGAACTGAGTAAAAATTTCAATTATTTCATTTTTGCTTCTCATTTTTGTAAGATTCAGGATTTTATGCTATCAGTTTGCCTTACACATTAGTTCTTTCTACCATTTGAATACCTGCATTGATTAAATTCAATTATCCCTTCAAAATTATGTGTTAGAGATCAAATAAGAAATCCCATTCAGTTCTGTTATCTTTAAAGCTGCACTCAATTTTGTTGGTGGAACTCTAAGGGAATGATTAAACTGTAAATTCTACGTTGATTAGCTTGCAGACCATATTTAGCATTCAGGGCAAATGAGAGTCATATTGGGACACTGAGCCACAAAATGTCTCATCATAATATTTTGATACAAGTCTCTGTAATGCTCTAAATTAAATCCTGGCCATCTCATACACATTGTAATTATTATAGAAATAAGACTTGTAGCCTTGTTTCAAATAAATAAGCTAACTCATAAATGCGGGAAAAATAATAGGAGCCATAAACATCCTCAGGGAATGAACAGTTAAACAGAAAGATTCTGTTGCTCCATTCTTCCTTCCCCACTCCTTCCCAGCAGTTCTGAGGCAACTACAATAGTTTTAAAAGGAGCACTGAACAAGCATAGTGATGGTGACCCCCACTCTGACTATGGATGGCCCCAGTCCAAAGGTGCTGGAGAGAGAAAACTTGTGATTTACAACTCATGAACAGCAGGGGAGGATGAAGCAGAAGTTTTCTACTCCTACTCTGGCTCTTACACAACCATTAATAGGGCTGTTTCTCAGGTCATCAGTGAGAGCATCATTCTAAGGTGGAGGCCTACCTATCAGGCAGTCTGCATTTTCAGCCTAGAATTTGATGTATGTTCCTAGCAATGGTAACATGTGCCTTCCCACATACCTGCCTATTGGGCCAAATTCTCTACTGAAGTGAGTAGAGTTATGCTAGCAAAGAATCTGGCTCATTATTCCTACCATAAGGAGAAAGTACTTACAAAGTTGGAAGGAGAGGAGAGGAAACTTTATATGGTTTTGCACTCTTTAGGTAAAACTAATTAGCACACATCTCCAGAATTTGGCCCACAAGCTGTAATGCTGCAAAGAACTTTGGGGCTTGTGAAAAGTACTATATAAATCTAGTCAAGTAATGATAATTTACAGTGTCGGCTGTTGTATTGTCCAGCTAAGAGGCTGTTTACTTCAGATGAGGGAGACTCAGTAGTAGCTGATGAACTCCCCAAAGTAGAAATCCTGTTTTCGGGGAAATGTCTCCAGCAACACAAATGGCTAGAAGGAAAACCATTTGAATATATAAGGAGAGTTTAATCTTTTCAGAGACAAAGCAGACATACCTGCATTGCTATTTTTAGCCTTAGTGTGAGCCCCACAAGCCCAAGTCAACTGACTTGGGCTCTGAGACTCACTGCTGCAGGTTTCCTTTTTACAGTGTAGATCTACCTGCAATAGGCTATGTTTTCACACTCCAAATGATGATTGTCAGTGGGTAATTAAACCAAAACTTGGACACCTCAATAAATCACTTATGCTTTGTACCCTAGAACTTCATATTTTTTTGCCCAGTCTGCCATGCTAATATTTATAGCAGATTATGACATTACACAAGTAAATCTGAACTTGCAGTTCACATCTTAGAAATGAAAAAGTCCACCCAATTTATTTTACTTGGATAAATTCAGAAGAACTCTTATTCTCTAGTTTCAGTAGCAGCACTAATCCTTGAAATTAGAAGAACTCTAAATGTCTTTAGAAGGTTCATGACAGACAGTCTGTATATTGATCTTGAAGCTCAGAAATTGGATTAAGTTGCAAACAGTCAATGAGCTTGCTCTTTACAGATGTTGCCTTCTTGGTCAATTCAGTCTACGTATCAGGGATCAGGTTTCGTAATTAATTTCTTTTAAGAAACTTCTTAGCAATGCTCCAGTAGCTTTGCACTCTTCTCTAATTCTGTAGCTCTTCCTCACGGTGTGGCAATTTTCCTCCTCCCCTGACATGCTTTCATCAACAAAGTTAAAAGAAACTACAAAATATTTTGGTAAAGTCTTTGGGAGATACCTAACTAATTATCTGTATGATAGTTTTTAGAGGTAGCTGTCTTAATCTGTTTCAGCAAAAACAAGGAGTCCGGTGGCACCTTAAAGATTAACAATTTTATTATGCCATAAATTTTGTGAGTTGAAACTCACTTCATCAGATGCATGAAAGAAAATAAAAAAGAAACAGACAGAAACAGATTGAATTAGCTCTGACGTATCACTTCCATCTCTGCACCCCTGCTATCTATCTGTGTCATTTTTTCCCTTTGTTCATCTGATGAAGTGAGTTGCAACTCACAAAAATTATGCCATAATAAAATTTGTAATCTTTAAGGTGCCACTAGACTCCTTGATGTTTTTACTTTCTGCATGTAAATTAGAGGGACACAGTGAGAGAGCTAGTTTATTCCAGTGGAAAGGGACCTGGAAGTCAGAAGACTTTGGTTCTATTCATCACTCTGCCACTGATTTACCTTGTGCCTTAGTTTCCCTGTATATGCATCTGACAATAATACTTAGCCTGTTTTCTAAAGTGCTTTGTGAGCCTTCCCAGAAAAATCAATATCAGTCTTGTTATCACAATAAACAACTTCTTCAGCCACAATTATCACTTGCATTTCTACAGTATCTCTAATCTATGGTTCCACAAGTGCATCCCCACTAAAAATTGTACAAATATGCTATAAAAAGGGGAGGGATGACTTCAGAAATTAGTAAGAGAAAACAGAGCATTTCACAGCTCACATATTTGAATTGTACCAAGGCAGCTACTGAACAAGTGTTTTCATGGTTATCATCTGATGAGTTGTGAGTTATGTGAAATGAATGTGCGGTCAGCACATTTCCATATCTACTATATATTTTAGAGAGTTTGTCTGTCTGTCTGATCAAGAACCCCCCCTAAATGGTCTGAAATAGGACCACCAAATTTGGTATGCAGCTTCCTCTTACTATAACTTAAAGCAATATAGGTCTTTTATTGTGTCAGGACAATGGGATGTGCCTAGAATGGGATTGCTTCTCATAAAACCAAACAAAAAAGAGACAATCACCAAAGCAAGTACAGTCCTCAAAACTGACATAACTCAGCAAATGTTGAAAGAAGCAGAACCAAGATGAGCCAGAAAAATAGGACGAACCTGCAATAGTATTGCTTCTCAATAAATCTTACATAAAAGAAATATAATGGAGAAATTTGGAGTAGTGCTCTGTATTGGCAGGAACAGCTAAATTAATGCTTACGGTTTGAAAACTAGAAGATAATGTTATTGCAAACCAGATTAACTATAGCCCTTTTTCTGTTAAAACATAGCAAATGATGAGAGTTTATGTGTATGAAGAAAAAAATACCCTTAATGGAATTCCCAAATTATGGACCTGAGCAATGATAGGTAGATCTGGTAGTAGTAAAAAATACAGACTCATAAGTGCTATGGAATATCAGTAAAAAGAAGGTCAAAAATTGAATGGCCATGGTGACTTTTCATTTCAGACTGTAGTTCTTTTATATGGGCCAGACTTTACTGTATTTTGTTTTATTGCAAATTAAATAAAACACTTTTCACAAGCACCAAAGCACTGAACCTAACAAAGAAGAAGAACTACATTAAAAAAGAAAAGCAATTGGGCAAATAAAAAGTTAATTTTAATAATAAGTCAACAGTGCAATTCTTAACAGTACAGTTTCACCAGTAATACAGCTTGATATTTAGATATGAAATATGATGAAAGTGGAAAAATAAGAAAATATGTACAAGTTCTGAATAGATCAAAAACCAAGTTTTAGAGTTAGTGACATCTACACTGTTTATTAATAGTGTAGAGGATGGATCTCATGGAGTTACTGGGTGGTTTTTCTGTAGGGTTCTGAATTTTTTCCCCTACTCCTCAGTACTTCTATATTACAAACTAAAGAATTCAAATCCAAAAGCTGGAAAAATGCTGTCATCTCCACAAAGCTGCCTTCCCAATGTCTGGCAGTCAAGTATGACAAACCAACAGCTCTAGCAATTGCACTGGTACTTTCCCACGGCTGCACAACCATAGCTTCAAGCAGCTGTAATATCCAATCAAGTTTCCAGCTGGGAATTCAGGGTTACAAAGAGGAACTTTCCATAGATAGTGGCTGTTCTCTTGCTCTGCTTTAGTTCTCTTTCATGATATGTTTGCAACCCCATAGAGCACTGACCATAGGTCCTGGAACTAAGGTTTCTAGGGTTGCTGCCGTACCTCCTGGCTTGATGTGGTTTCCACTATTACAGGATTTATAGTTTAGTTAAATGGCTCTGAGCAACCCCACTATATACATTGTTCCAGCACCCCTGGCACGACCTTGTGGAGTGCCACTCAAAAGGTTACCAAGGAGATCAAGGAAAGGAAAGAAAATCAGAAGAAAAAGGCAAGAACAAGTAGACTATTTGTACAGTTGCTTTGAGAATATTTGTGTATTTTGTTGCTTGGATCAGTGTCCCTTCTACAGTCATAGAAGCCTCATCTAATGATAAAAAAAAGAGAAATCATTCTAATTCTGAGTCTGAACAGAACTGCCTACAGAGAAAAAGAGGAGGCCTGGCTCTCCAGCGAGGCACATAATTGTAATTTTCAGCATTTACAAAATGGTCATCTAATTAAGTATTTACCTGCAATCAGTTTGCCTTTAAAACCCCCAGGTTTGTCATGCTTGTTCTCAGCCTGCAAGAAGCACACACATCTCATATGACAAAGCAGGAGAGTGAGCGAGCACAGGGAAATAATTGGATTCACACAGTGTTTCAGAGGCACTTGGAAAATAATTTTTTGTTGTTCGTAGTAAAACAAATGCAAGAGAGGAGGCACATCCAGAACATTAAATATACAGGCAACCCATCTGATTGTTAAATCTTTCCTAGAGACAAGTGTCAGAGGTATAGTTTTGACAGATCATTCTTAATCTCTAAAGGGGACTTAAAGCGGATTTGAAGAGTCAGACCTAATCTTGCCTCACCCGTGGTTGTCTGGATAACAAACAACTCTTCTATGCTTCTTGGCAACACAATCTTTTCACACTACCATAAAATACACCACAGAAAAGAGCAAGTCATATTATCATATGCTGTTGATCAGCTTAGATGCACCTCTCTTGGAAAACTAGTTACATTTATTCCCCAGCAGGAACATAGCACTAGCAGTATATTTTGAAAGATCTGTATTATATTACAAATTCAGTACCCAAAATATCCTTAGTGCCAAACACAATGCTCTCTCCCCATCAATGAAGTAATTCAAAGAAATACAAAATACTCTCCTGAATATGTAGATGGCTTGTGACTGTAAACTCAGTAATTAATGCAATTATAATGTATCCTGAATCATATCACAGCTCAGGCTCATGCTGTAGACCCAAAAACTGAGGTCCCCAAAAAATCAAAGACTACTTTGGGAAATTTGGGCCCATGAAAGAGATGTGATAACTAATACATTTTAGAAAACTCAAAAAATACAAAATAGCTTTTCCATAGAGAATAGTTGGAAATGTGGTAGAGTTATCAACCATATGGTATTTACACACACGAAAGAAGTTTTGATTTATCTACTCATGTAAATAAAACATGTATGACTAATGCTGACAATGGCAACACTGCTCCTGTATTTCACTATAATGATTGTGGAATGACTTTCAGTAAGACATTTGGATGTGTCTAATGTGAATAACTTCCATCTGAAATCTGTAGGAGAAATTATTAGGTGATTTAGACAGAGACTCGTTTTCAGCTGGTGGATTGTATTTGCATAGTGCTGTATAATAAGAACGTAGAATAAAACTGTTGTTCGAAAACTTGACCACTAGCATGTGAACTAAAGGGCTATGTCTAGACTACATGGCTCCGTCGATGGAGCCATGTAAAATAGTTTATTCGGCATAGAATCATAGAGTCATAGAGCTGAAAGAGACCTCAGGAGGTCATCAAGTCCAGCCCCCTGCTCTAGGCAGGACCAATCCCAACTAGATCAACCCAGTCAGGGCTTTTCAAGCCGAGACTTAAACACCTCTAGGGATGGAGACTCCACTACTTCCCTAGGTAACCCATTCCAGTGTTTCACCACTCTCCTAGTGAAATAGTTTTTCATAATATCCAACCTGGACCTCTCCCACCACAACTTAAGACCATTGCTCCTTGTTCTGCCATCTGTCACTACTGAGAACAACCTTTCTCCATCCTCTTTGGAACCTCCCTTTAGGAAGTTGAAGGCTGCTATCAAATCCCCCCTCACTCTTCACTTCTGCAGACTAAACAGACTCAACTCCCTCAGCCTCTCCTCATAGGTCAAAGAAGTCAAAAAAGAGGGGATTTAAATAATCCCCGCTTCATTAAAATAAAAATGGCCACCGCGCTGTGCCGATGATCGGCTGATCCAGCACAGCGCAGCAGATGACTCATCTCAAATTCCCTGGGCACAAGCCTAGAAATAAAGATTGTGACAGGTATTAGATTTGTTACAGTGATCACAAACTAATTTGATAATAATGATTACAGAATGTAGCAACTGAAAGAATCACAAATAAACACATGGTTGGTGAGGGGAACTTAATATTAAACTTCATTTTTTGAAATTCATAAGCAGAGAATTGAGGATCCTTTTACTAATGCATAATGAATGTGTAAGCTATTCTAATGGTTCACCCAACCAAATATGAGAAAAAGCTATTTTAGACCAAGGACAGGTCAATCACCTATGAAGCCTAGATGTGGAAATTTGATTTTCATTTGTGACTTAGCCCAGAGAATCTAGCCTACCTAGGTGAAGGCTCTGTGTGTAGACCAAGGACAGGTCAATCACCTATGAAGCCTAGATGTGGAAATTTGATTTTCATTTGTGACTTAGCCCAGAGAATCTAGCCTACCTAGGTGAAGGCTTTGTGTGTAGATCAAGTTTTCAATATCTTAAATGCGCCCCCATCCTACTGATGTGCATATATTTTACAAATACAACCTACAATCACAAATTGAGATTCTCCACTGCATATCTTTTGGGGAACCAAATAGTTTATCCTAGCTCTTTCAGAGATGCACTATTATAAGGCCAGATTGTGAACCTCTTGCTCACATTGATGAGCAGTTATTCATATGAGTAGTCCCACTGAAGTTAAATTTTCATCCAACAAGGCAGAACAAGATACTAAAAGATCTCATCGTAAAAACATGTTTTAAAATGTACACACAAGCTTCTGATGATAACTGCTCACCAGCAGAACAGTGATCACAAAATAGCCCATAATAAGTCATTCAATACTGTAGTTAAGAACTCTTGCAAGTCTCATCCATCTGTCTGAACCTTCTATTTTTATGCCTTACTATAAGAAGACACACAGTATCAAGCTCTGCCCTGTTAGACAATCATTTGATGAAAGGATCCTTGTTCTAAACCATCGTATTTGAAGTGTGCTCTCCTCCTGAGATAACTAGCATTGTGAACTCCCTGTAAAACGAAGTGGTAGTGGTGGCCTAAATTTCTCCAATCAGGAACAAAACGCATAATTTATAAATTCTTTGTGAAAGGGAAAGCCCTTGGGTCTCCAACCAAGGGGCAGGCTACAAGGAGGGCTGCACCAGGACCACAGACCCTGCTAGTCCTAGGGTCCCTAGCTTTCACAAACTCTGAGGTGTCCAGCCCCAAGGTAGTTGATGGAACTGCAGCCCTGGGAAACCTGAGCTCCCCTTCAGACCATGAAGTGTGCTGCCAAGGAGCCAGGCAGTCAAGATGGCAGGAAACCAATAGCTTCCTGTGTGGATTCTGGAAAACATTAACTGAAGTCAAACTGTTTCCGTGAAACACTAAGGCTATGTCTACACTGCAGGTTTCTTGCACAAGAACTGTTTGCGCAAAAGTTCTTGTGCAAGAGAGCGTCCACACTGGCGAGATGCTCTTGCGCAAATATCTCCCTGCCGGAACCACTTCGGACAGGGCAAAAGATCACCAGTACCTTCCGCGGGTGGGTGCTGGAACCCCGCTGAGACATGTGCTTAAAGGGATCTCCCTGGACAGCCATTTCTCTGCTGCTGCATGCTTTGGGACCTCTTGTAGGGACTGAAAGCTGTAGCAGTGCTTGTTGTGGTTGCCCTGGGCCTCTTTGGACACAACAGCTTTTGCCCTAGTGCTTTTGGGTACTTTTGCCATCGTTGTCTTGTGCCATGAAGCCAGAGATAGCCCTGTGCCTGCTCTGGCCCCACACAGCCATTTTGGAGTGCGTGCAGGTGCTGCTCCATGCTGCGATGCTACTCCTGCAGGAGCTCGACACCGAGCTCAACGTGGAGTCCCTCTCCCTGGATTCGGTGGCTTCGGCTCCCACTGTGGAGAGGCGATGTGATACTGGAGACTTGACATCAGTTCCGACTGGTGGGACTAGCTGGTCCTGGAGCACTGGGATGACCAGCAGTGGCTCCAGAACTTTCGGATGCGGAAGCAGATGTTCCTGGAGCTGAGTGCCAGGCTCGCCCCAGCGCTCTGGAGACAAGACAGCTCTGGAGACAGCTGCGACCCGCCATTCCAGTCAACAAAAGGCTCGCCATCGCCCTTTGGAAGCTGGCCACCCTGGACAGCTACCGCTCCGTAGCAAACCAGTTTGGGGTGGGCAAGTCCACAGTGGGTGCCATTGCCATGAAGATAAGGACCTCTGGGGGGCTGCAGTCCCTGCCCAGGGAAAAGGAAGAGTTCATGCTGTGGGGAATAGGAGGGGGGAAGCCCCATCAGCCAGGGGGTTGTGCCGTCCCTCCGTCAAATAGCCCTGCTGATGGGGGGGTCTCCAGGGTGAGGAGGCCCTGTGTGTTTGGGGGGTGTCAGCCGATGGTCAGGGCAGTGCATGTGTGTATGTTACACCCGAGTCTTCAACTGCTGAGACACAAGGCCCCGTCGCAGTGGGCAGTCTAGGTGAGACTGATGGGCGCCCCGAGGAGTTTAACGTCCGTGTCTTTACCGCTAGGATCGGGATCCTTTCGCGGCGGGCAGCCAACAGGCCGACAGACGCCCCAGAGTTTACAGGGAGAGCTTATTACACCTCAGATTTTGACTGCTAGGATACATGATCCCTTCGCAGCGGGCAGCCTGGGGAGGCTGAGAGATGCCCCAACGGATCCGTCCCCTGGAAGCGACACGATCCAACGCTCAAGCTCCCCCTATATCTGTCCCTTATGACTGGCTGGAGTTCTTTTTAAAATTGTGCTTGGTTCTGTTACAGCAACTGAAGGAGTCAGGTCACAGCTTAAACAGTTACTATTTTATTGTTACAGGGTAAACTTAGCTGTTAAATGCTACTACTGTGTTACAGATAACACAGCCACTACAAAGGACAGGACAGAAATTACACTAATAAGTCACTTATAGGTACCATGAAACCCCTTTTGTTCTCTGAGCTCTTATTAAATGCATGCAAAATAGACACCTAGCAGGTATATATTCTCACCCCTGCGTTCCAGACTTGGCGTGGCCAGCGTCTTTCTCTCAATCCCTCGGGAAGAAGTAGGGCGAGGCTGGGCATCCCACAGACCTCGGGAGACAACCAATACCTGCCAGCAGGTGTAGATGATTGGAGCTCAAATGGGGTGGGCTAAACCCCTCTTTATACCCCTTGGGTCACGTAGGCTTCTTCCTGGTCTCAAGTGGCCAATTAGGAAAAATGGCTTTGAATGCCAAGTTTCCCACGAAGGGTGCAAAGCATAATTCACACCTGGGAAAATGCAGACAATGGGCAACTTTGGTATGTGATGGGCGAAGATTCCTCTCCTGGGACAGTGCAGGTGTGTCAATTACTGGTGCTAGCCATCAGGGCGATGGGAGGCCCTGGGTCGTCAGCTAGCCCATTTACTGTCTGGTTTCTGTTTATGGTAGAGTCAGGGACAGGGAGCACATGTGCATTCCCAGGGCATCAAAGGCTGACTGCCTTTCTCTTGCTCTCTGGGGAGGGGGGAACAAGATGGGGTTCATGTCTGGCTACAGGGAGGAAGAGGGCATCAGGGGGGCAGGCACTCCCCAAGGGCTCATGCACCCGCCCTGTCTCATTCTGTATGTTCCCTGTGCTTCTGTGTGCTCTTCTGCAGGTTGTCAGAGCCATCAACAACATCCTCCTCAAGAGGGTCATCCGTCTGGGTGACGTGGAGGCAAACATGGCTGGCTTCACTGCCCTTGGGTTCCCCAACTGTGGGGGAGCTGTGGATGGGACCCACATCCCCATCTGGGCACCGGAGCATCAAGCAGCCCACTTCATCAACCAAAAAGGGTACTTTTCAATAGTGCTCCAGGCCCTCGTGGCCACTTCACAAACATTTATGGGGGGTGGTCGGGAAGGGCACATGATGCCCGCATTCTAAGAAACTCTAGCCTGTTTCACAGGCTGGAGGCAGGCGTTTTCTTCCCCCAGCAGGAATTGAAGGTTGGGGATGTTCACATGTCACTGTGCATCGTGGGGGACACAGCCTACCCTCTGATGCCATGGCTGATGCGACCGTACACTGGACACATGGACCCCAGCAGGGAATGATTCAACCTGCATCTGAACTGGGCCCGCAACCAGGTGCAATGTGCCTTTGGCCAGCTAAAGGTGAGATTCTGTTGCCTGCTCACCCATCCTGACATGGGCGAGCAGAACATCCCGGAGGTAGTCACAGCATGTTGTGTGCTGCACAACATTGTGGAGCAGAAGGGGGAGGCCTTCCTCCCGGGGTGGATGGCAGGCGAGGGCTGGGTGTTCGAACAGCCCCAGACAGCTGCCATCCGACAGAGCCCACCACGATGGGGTGTGCATCCAAGAGGCCCTCAGAGAGATGTTCTCCCAGACCCCACAGTAGGTCACCTCTTTTCTGTGTCCACATCCCCTTCTTATCCCCAGCCCTTCCCTCCCCCCTTCCTTCACCTCCCAATAAAGACAACTCTTTTTGTTAACCAAAAAATAAACTGTATTAATTGCATTGGGACAAAGGGTGGACAATGGGAGGGGGTTCTGAACTGGCAGGGGGAGGACGAAGGGGCTCTGAACTGGCAGGGGGAGTTAGTGCTGGGAAGGGTGGCTCCTCCCAGCACCTTGTGTGCAGGGGCCTCGGCACCCTTCATGCCAGGTTGGGGCAGGCAGCATGGGGAGGTGGGCAGGATGGGGTGCAGCAGCGGGGGCATGGGCATGGCAGGGGATGGAAGGGGGCAGCAGGAGGTGGCATGGGCACGGAAGGGGAGTAGCATGGGGAGGCATGGGCACGGCACGGAGGGTGGTGGGGGAGGAAGGGCGCAAGGCCATGCCATGGTGGACAGCATGGCTGATGTGCGCCGTCATCGTGGACATGATGTCACACATGTGGTCACACCTCTGCAGGAACTGCCCCCACGCCTGCTGCGCCACTCCAGGTAGGCCCGGATCTTGCTGGTTACCGCCTGCTCCATACGCTCCAAGGCCTGCATGTGCCGCTGGAGGAGCTGGTCACGCTGCCTGGGCCGCCTGGCTGGTCCCTGCGTTGTTGGTGCCAGCAGCGCGGGGCTGGATGGTCCCTCACTTCCGGCTGTTCCCACTGCAGAGAATGGAGAAGACAGCGAGGCAGTCAGTCAGCCCTGCACACAGTGTCCCTGAGCCCTGTGCCCTCCTCCATGACCCTAACATAACACCAAAAACTGTGGCTTGGGCCCAATCGATACCTGTGTGTGTTCACATAAGGACTAGTAAAAATCCTGGAGTGAAGTATCCTCCATGGATTGTAACACTGGGACACATCACTGTGAATGAAGACCCCTCGTCTGTGTCCTAGCCACTTGGCATGCTGTGTCTGTCTGTCTAGCACTGTGTACACTCCCAAAGGTAGAGCAACTGGCTTCTAATCTTCTCACTGTGAGCATACACCATGATGCTGTAACCATGTTTGAGTACACATCCACATTGCATGGGAGCAAGTGTGGCAGATGAGGTCTGAGTTCTTGGACTACTGTCACTAATTTCCTCCGAGACAGAGCCAGGGCTACTGGGAGCGTACTGTCCCTGCAGGAAGACTCAGTGGGCCAGAGGCCCAGACTGCCTGCTTCCCCGCTCTCCCTCCCCCCCCCAGCCCTCGGACAAGTAGCCCAGGGAAGTGTGTAGCCGCAGTGGGGGGATTCCCTCAGGAGCATCAGAGAGGCCAGGAGCATCCTGGGGGCTCCATGGGAGCTGTGCTCACAGGGCTGAATTGCTGCGCTTTTCCCAGGAGCAGCTGCTGTGTCACACGGGCAGGCATGGTTGTGTACTGTGTGTGGCACCCTTCGAGATGTGTGGAGTCTGGCCTGCACTCTTGGGGCTTGGCTGCTTCCAGCCAGCATCCCCCCGCTTCCCTCGGGCAGGACGTGGGTGACCACCAGGGTCCCAGGCTTGCCCTGGAGCTACCTGCCATGTCCATGTGCCACACAGTCAGGCTGCCTGAGGTTGCACGTGCTGCGTACTGCTGCACAGTGTGCAGCTGGAACTGCCTGAGTGACACCCCCCCCCACAGGCACCCACCTCCCCCGTCCTTGCGAGTGACAACCACAACACTCACCAGAGGATCCGTCACCAGTCTCTGACAAGGCCCAGGAGACATCCCGGCTGCTGGCCACTGGCTCGAGGTGGAGGGTGATGGTGCCCATGCTGTCCTCTCCCTCCTCCTCAGAAGCGCTGGCCAGGTCGCCCCCCTCCTCCAGGTCAGGTGGCCTGGCCACCAGGGTGTGCAAACCGGTGTCCACCATCGGCAAGGGTCCTTCCACCGCTGTCTCCCCCAGGAGGGCATGCAAGCGCACGTAGTGGGGGGCAGGTGTCGGCTCCTCCCGCCCTCACTGGCCCTGACATAGGCCAGGCACAGCTCTTTGACTTTGGCCCGGACCTGTTCCAGGGTCCGGGCAGGGTGGCCCTGCTCAGACAGCACCTGGGCCATGCGGCCAAAGATGTTGGCGTTCCAGCACTGGGACCGGGTTCTTGGAGAGCTTCCTCCTGCCCCCACAGGTCCAGGGGGCCCTCCACCTCTGCCCTGGACCAGCATGGGGCACACTGCTTTGTGCCCCTCTGGGCCTGCTGGGAGCCCTGGGGTGGCTCCTGGGATGGGGGTGCAGGTTCTTGGGGTGGCTCAGGGGCAGACATGGCCTGAGCTGAAGCACGCAGAGCCATGTGGTGGAGCTGCTGCCCGTGGTGCTGCTGCCACATGGTTTCTGCAGAGTGCAAGGGCCTTTAAGGGGGGTGGGGAGGACGGCAAGGAGGAACTAGTGAGCGGTGAGTGACAGTATCCAAGCAGCCACCTGTGTTTTTTCCTGGAGGCCAGTTCTTGCGCAAAAACTCCCTGCTGCCTGTCCACACTTTTTTCTTGCGCAAGAACGCATGTGCGGTGTAGACGCTCTGCAAGTTTTTGCACAAGAACGGCCATTCTTGTGCAAGAAGCCTGCAATGTAGACATAGCATTAGGTTTTGGCTGGTTGGTAATTTCTGACAATAAACTGTTTCACTAAAATGTTTCTGATCTACTCTACTCCTAAATCACGTATGTCCATACTACAATGAAACATGCACCAATGGCCCAGGCAAGCTGACTCGGGGTTCACAGGCCTGAGGCTGTGGGGCATAAAATTGCAGAGTAGACATCTGGGCACTCTCCTCTCATGGGGGTCTCAGAGCCTCCAGCTTGAGTCCAAATATCTACACTGCATTTTTTTAGCCCTCCATACAAGCTCTGCAAGACCAAGTCAGCTGCCTCCATATCAGCTGTGGGTATTATTTTTCAGTCTAGACATCTCCAGAGGTGCTTTTGGAAATTCTATCCCATATCTCCAAAAAAACAGTGAAGACATTTACTAAAGAAAGGGTTGGTTTTTAAACTTACATGACTACATCATCTAAATGTTCTCAAGCAAGGTTTATTGTTTTCAAATTTTGAGGGAAAAATTGTTCCTGGCTTGAAATTCATATGCCAAGTTTTAGCCTGGAGCAGGATTTTATGGCCAAGTTGTAAATCCTGGGAAAAAGGAGTGGTCTGCATACGGAAAAACAACTACCACAATAATGACACAAACAGAATCCCTGGCATAGTATTGTACCATGAGTGAACATCTGGAAGTGATGTGTTTACTGCTGGAAATTGTAAAGCCATGAGGCCAGAACATTAAACTAACATAGCAGTGATCCGACCCCTGCTAAAGGACAGAATGTTGGAGGATGCGGAATTGAGTACTACAGTAACGAGGATTGTCATGGATAGTTCTAATTAAAAGGGGGACTTTTGTTTGGAACAAAATGGCTTTTAGTTGGAACAATTAGATATAACTATTAACTCAGACTAATTAGCCAGGTTGAACTGATGACTAGACAATATGAACTTATCAGTGTCTTGTCTTAGTTCTTATGCATCTCTTATTCATTGTTTACAATAGAATTGTGTACAAATAATATGTAGCTGGATTTCTCTTACTTGATTAGCTGTTGTTGAAATACGTAGATAATGAACAGAATATCATGTATTGTGGATAAACAAATCTGCTTTTAATTGAAAAGGTCACTGTTACATTCTCAAGCTGCTGATGGTCACCTCTTGCTGTCTGAACACTGTCTGCCTCAGCAGTAGCCGCTGTGATACAAAACTAAGTCAAATAGCCTAAGGGTTTGGGGCTCTTGGCTCTTACGATGCCAGTCCCTTTAATATAGCCCCAGATTCCCTAACTCCAAAAATGGTAGTGGCTAGCAGTTCCAACAGCCTAATGGCTCACCTTGGGGCTTGCCAAAATTATCCTACCAGCTCATATACCAGCCTGTTATCTCCAGGTAGGAGTGGGGGGCTTATGTGACAGTGATGTGTAAATGACCTTCCTGAAGGTAGCTCCCCTGAAGGCTTCCAGAATCTCTCTTGGGAGCTGTGGAGCCATTCACTGTTCTCTCCTTGACCTGCTCAAAAATTATTTAGAATGTCCTGCTTTTAAGCCCTTATCCCTCCCCTGACATGACTGACAGGGGCAGAGACAGCCTCATCCACAGCTGCTCTTTAATTCGCTCATCTCTGCTGCAGGGTTTATACATCCTGCCTCAGCATAAGACATACAACACTGGGTGAAGACAATTATTTTATGCAACACTATTTCCCTATGGACTGAAAAAATAACCTTCAGGGATAAATAATGTGTTCAGATGCAAGCTTACAGATTCCTCTGCATATTGAATTGTATGGACTTAATTATCCTGCCCCTGCATTATGGTATCTTGAAACTGCTCTGAGACTGGCATCTTTGGCCCTATAAGAATTTGGGTTCAGTTAGCTCTCATGCTATGCTAATGTGATGGCAACTGGCACTGAATAGTATGGTCTTAGAATTGGGAAGACGCTATATTGCCTTAAAAACAACCTTCCCTTTGAAATGGTCCTTGTTTTGGTTGAAGTTGGGGGGATGGGGCCAAAATATTTAATTATAAATAGATATAAGCAAGAGCCGCTCTGTATGAGAATGTGGAACTTGGTATTTTGGATATTTCCATCTCTACATTACATTCCTTGAATGTGGAGTTTGTTGGAAGAGTCTCATTAACCATGCTAGTCATCTCAGGGGTGAACACAGCATTCTGTGGTTTGACATTTTCCTGCACAGGTTTTTGAAATCTCCAAGTTGGTTCCTGTCAGAAGCATAGCAAGAAATACAAACGAGTGAACATTTTTGGATTACAGGTCATGTAAAATAGATCAGAATAACATTTTCTGTATGGCTTTCTATGGTAGCAGGTCTCCTTGGATGTTATGTTCTTATAAAACATTTAGGGGTACATGAGTGTGTTGAAATTTTACATGTGACTACCTTTGAGAGCGATTTACCAAGTGAGATACAAATAAAACTGGGTAAATGTTCAGAATAAATTAATTTAACAGTGCACCTCTGTAATTCACAATAAATAATTTTAGCAATACATGTACTGGTCTAGACTTCACAGACTTCTCAAATTCTACTCTACCTAGTGTAGCAAAACAGCATTAGTTTTGTTTCTGGGGAAGTAGTTAAAAGAGGAATTGGTTTGGACACTTAATATGTTTACTGTTACTAATCTCTGTATATACACATACACGCATACACATCATGTACTGGTTTTGTTGCACTATTGCTGGAGAGGTTCTATGTGTGAGCACTGAATGCGCTCTACCCCTCAAATTACCCCTGGTTCTGACAGATGATTTGTCTCTGCTCAGATGAAAGTGTGATGTCATTACTAAGGATAGCACCCATTTTTTACTTACTCCTAATGTATATAGCATGTAGAAGGAATAATAGAGTCAATCACACCAACTGCATCTCAATTCTGTCCTCATTTTTACTAGTGTTAAGACTCAATTCTCCAGGTTCTCACTGGTATAAATGAGAGAATATTTTGATCCATTTACAATTATACTGTAGATACAAATGTGTCTGAACGGGCTCTCCTTCACACAGGTATAAAGCGATGTTAACTTCAATGAGGTAATAGAGGGTAGGTGAAAGAAAACAGAATTTAATATTGAAAATAACTGAACTGCAGTTGATTTATGAAATATGGGTTTCATGCTAAGAGTTGGTGACCCTGGCCTAGAAGGTGCTATCCATCTTCACACTTTCATTTCCTGTTGTCTTCAGTGGGCCTGTGTCTACATTGCTGCGATCTTGCGCAAAAGCAGCCACTTTTGCACCAAAACTTGCTGCCTGTCTACACTGGCCGCGAGTTCTTGCACAAGAACACGGAATAAACCCTCTTGCGCAACTGTTCTTGCGCAAGAGGCCAGTGTAGACAGGCAACATGAATTTCTTGTGCAAGAAAGCCCTATGGTTAAAATGGTCATCAGAGCTTTCTTGCGCAAGAGAGTGTCTACACTGGCATGGATGCTCTTGCGCAAAAGCACATCTCTTGCGCAAAAGCACATGCCAGTGTAGACGCTCTCTTCTGGAAGAGTTTTTGCACAAGAACTCTTCCGCAAAAGAGTTCTTGCGCAAAATCATGCCAGTGTAGACGTAGCCTGGCCATGGTAGTTAAGCAGTTTCAGGTCCACTGAGTTGTCATCTTATTTCACTGTTTATGTATCACTAGAACTAGTCAACAGTCTTTTAAAAATAATTAAATAGCCTTACAAAGTAATGGAGAGCAATACTCATGATCCTTCAGATATCTATTCCTTTTGAATTTGCTAATAAAATACAAGCTTTATTTTAAAAAGTCACTGCAAATTTTAGTAAGTCTCCTGCCACAAGAGAAAAGCATCTTCATTTGTGCAGGTTAATTAGAAATCAAATTGGGACAAGAGCTACAATCTTTAACTAATCACATTTTTCTGTTAAATAAACGGTGATCTCTACAGGGCCCTCTTTAGCACTGGATTACTAATTCTTTGTAAATTGTTGGCCTTAGGTTTTTAGGAAGCAATATTGTTGTTAGTTCAAGTCTCATTTAGTGTTGTTTGAAACATCAGAGCCTTGAAGCTGTTAATACAAGAGTAGAATGGCAGAACTCTTTATGTGAACAACATATATTGGCATCAGAGTGAAAACTGGGTAGAGAATGCTAAAGGAACACAAGGAATTCCTTTGACTCAGAACTGGACTAATATGCTGAAGAACTAGGCAAATTTGGGTGTGCTTTTAAGAGAAAGGCACCCATTAGCCACTGAGGCTCAAAGACAAGGCATTCACTTGGTACCATGGCACCATTCTTTCCATTTAAATGGCAGTGTGGCAGAAAAAAAATCACATCAACTGCAACTTAGATTAATACACGCAGATTATCAAAGACTCCTAAACTCCCACAGGGCAGAAACAATAATAATAACTAGAGATAGGCACAAACCAAAACTATGGATCCCAACCTTCATAAATTTGAGTGATGGTGTTTTGGAATCTGAACTCAGATTTGAGTTTTACAGCTGACCCCTGTGATTTTCAGCATGACAGATTCAATCCCAGGAAACGCCAACATTTTATATCCATAGATATGCTGAATATGTATCATTCTGAAATTTTGGATATCTTAAAAATCTCAATCTAAATTATATGGCTGGAGCCCACCTCTTTCTCTAATGGAGAGACATTGTTTGATCCCACTCTGAAATTACTCATCAAAACCATGTGACTGTACTGAAGTACAGAGAGAGAATATGCATGGCCTCTCATTGCTACAGAGTGTACCTGAAAGAAATGCAAACAGTTGGAATCTACATCATATTAGGACTATATTGTCCTGCACAATCACCAGCCTGCTGTCTCTACCAGATGGCAATTCACCATTTCAGGATGACAGCCAATAAAAGGAAAATAGCTTCCATGGCAAAATTTAATCCAAAGATTAGATATAGCACTGATGACTGCTGTAAGGCTACTACAATGTAAAGTAGAACATGGATTTCAAAAGGCTTTTATAAACCTCTTGACAATACAATAAACATCCATAGAGCCACTGCGGAGGCATAAGTTCATGAAAGCTGAAATTGTAAAGGTTCAGAGATTTGAATTAATTCCCTCATAAACCTCTGCAAGCATCCAGAAATTGAAATATTTATTCAGAACTTCTTAAAACATCCAAATACCTTGTCTCTCTACCAAGCCCTTGTCCCTGCCTTCTTCGGTCAGGTCTAGAGCTGGAGATAATGGTACAATTTCTAGCTTGAAGAAATATATTTGTACTAGTTTTTTTCAAGAAAAGCATGTATTCTAGTAACATGAATGGTGGGATGGACTGTCTGTCCCTAGTATGTGACCATCAGAGATCCTGGGTACATACTTAGGGTGACTACCCCATCCTGCAGCTCATATTGCCATCGCTACCCTATATTTTTAAAGCACTAGCTTAATCAGTACAATCATCTTGTGTTCCAAAATCCTATTTGAAGTGACATAAGATCTGGTACTGTTTGTACAGTTGCCAGCAATGGAAGACATAGGCAGATGGAGTCACTATATGTATCTGCTGCTTTGCCCACTGCAAGCTACCACTTTAAGGATGTAGGAACTGCTATACTGTAAGTGGCCAATGGTCCTTCCAGCTCATTGTCCTGTCTTCCAGTGGCCAGTGAATATGTTTCAAAGGTAACTCTTATAATTAGGCCCACCAACATGGAGGCAGGGGCAACTGCCCCAGAGCCCAGTTATTTAAAAGGTCTCAGGGATCCCAGCTACCACCACTGCTTCTACGGCAGTGGTAGCAAATGGAGCCCCAGACCCTGGGAGATGCTTTCCAAGTGGCTCTGAAGGTCTGGTGTGGGGAGGCTAGCTCCTAGCCCTGCCCCTTGTGCCCAAAGCCCTACCCCTTCCAGAAGCATGAAACAATCCCTCCTCCCACCTTGCCTAGGGGTCTGGCAAGTCTCAGCTCCTCTGCCTTTAATCTACCCAATTCTGCAATATTACTACATCATTGGGAGAATTTCTTCAGAACCTGTCTGGTGATCAGCTATCTTAAGGCATAACAATTGATTACTTCAGTAATGTTATGTTAAGGGATTGAGGCAAAGCCCATTGAAATAATAAAAATGGCCATACTAGGTCAGACCAAAGGTCCATCTAGTCCAGTATCCTGTCTTCTAAGAGTGGTCAATACCAGGTGCTCCAGAGGGAATGAACAGAACAGGCAATCAAGTGACCCATCCTCTGTTGCTCATTCCCAGCTTTTGGCAAATCAGCTAGGGATACCATTCCTGCCCATCCTGTCTAAAGGCAATTGCTGGACCTATCTTCCAGGAATTTATCTAGATCTTTTTTGAACCCCATTATAGTCTTGGCCTTCACATCTTCTGTCAAGGTGTTCCACAAATTGACTATGTCTTGAGTAAAAAAAAAAAAAACTTTCTTTGTTTGTTTTAAACCTGCTACCTATTAAATGGAAAGACTAGCATTGACCCCATTTGGCTCACAAAAAGGACCTATCCAAGAAAATATTATTGTTACTAATATATATGTAATCCTTTCTTGAAATAGTTATGTAAATAAATAAATTTACAAAATAAATATGCCCACAGTTCATCCTTCTGAGTAAAGCATGGCTAGGAGAAAATATGAAGGAAATGAATTCTTTCATCGAAACTAGCATCTCCAAAATGTTTCTGTGAGGAACAATTTAAAAAAATAAAAAAGATTAGACCAAAAAAACCCCCCAAATTTTTATTTTAAATATCTTGATGTGCTTGTGAATAGCACCACAAGGCTGAGGATATTATTCCTCAGCAAAAGAATTGTTGAGGCTATTAATAGTTCATGCATCCAAATCTCAGTCTTTTAAAGCATCACTGTAGATGTGAATACAAAAATAGTCTGTGTCTAGGTCCAGAATCTCCCTGTTCCCAAGTCCCAATCATAATATACTTCCAACAGCCAAGACTCTTTCTTTCAGATGTAAAGATGACAGTCACTAGACATTTGGTGTCAGTTATAATAACCTTTACAATGAGAGTCTGAGTAATTGAAACAGGACCTTTACTGCACGCAGATTTTTTGTGTGAGATTTTCTTTTCCTACACTGTATAAGCCTGCATTTTTCTTACTCACTTTGCTTGTTCCTACATATGAAGCTTTTTCATGTCATTCTCTACTCCCTTGCATAGACCAATAGAAAATGTGAAGCTGGAGTTAAAATACATCCACTTCATTAAACTGATACAAGACTATCCACTTTATTTGTCCAGGAAGTCTGAAAAAATATGCTACCACACAAGCAAAGTGTATACCACCAGAAAATGGAGCAGAGAGCATAAAATCAATCTATTTTCATCAATGGGGTAGGGATTTTCATTGCTACACAGAGAATTCTAGGCCACTAGCTACTATATGAAGAAATAAAATAGCAAAACTCATCTGAAGTTTTCCTTATCTTTACATATTCTTGTGTAGAACCCAGCAGTTCTGTTGCATCATGTCGACCCTCTTATGTTATAGGAATAATTGTACTTAGAATGATAAGAAACAATAATCCTTTTTTGTCATTTCAGTTTGTCAATCATATATCTGTAGGATTGATTCTTTATTTTCATTATATATATTCCACATAGGAGGATTATCCTTTTATTTTACAAAGAAACAGAGATGGAAATATTTTCTAAAATAGATAGATTCCTACTTCATCAACACTTCATAAATGCCAGAAAGATGAGTGAAAAAGAGAGAGAACACCTGACCTCTTCAAGGCATGTTAAATCAACTTTTATCTAATTTGAAATATCCTGCTGAATTCTTAAGCAAGTCTTTACTTGAGTAAAAATCTTATTATGCCACTTACCAATTTTCCCTGTAATAATCACCAATTTCAGACTATTAAACCAGATCAGAACAGATTCACATTAGCATTTAATTAATGTTTTTTAACATGAAAATCTATAAACTATGTTATTAAAGATAGTTTAAATGGAGTGCAAGCCAATTAATCCCCTAAATACAGGTTACATTCTGTACAAACTTTATATTGGTTATAACTTGGCAGGATAAAATTGCAATAGCTAGTAAACTCAAGTAATTTAAATGGTCTTTAAGTGTTGAGATAGAATTTAGTTTCCAGTTATTCTTATCCTGTGGGTAGTTATTGTTCAGAAGAAAGGACAGTCAGAACATCACTTATCTACATAAAATAACCCCCAATTTCTCAAACACTGCCTTGTTTTAAGAGATTTGATAAACACAGACCAAAATTAGACTTCCCTTTTTTTCCTTCTGACTCTTATGAAATCAGAGAACATACTGCCTATAGAAAAGCTGCTGCAATTGAATGGAGACTGGGGGCATTATATGATTGCTCTACCTTTGATTTTCAAAAGTCTCCTTATCTTTGCTAAGTAGTTTGTTGTTTTTGAATCACACTGGTTACTTACAGTGCATATGTGCATGATTTCTGAATCATTACGTCTGCATCTGGGAAAAACAACTTGTCACTCTCGCTAGCCCTGCATGTAACTTTCTTCTTGGGTCTTGGTATCAATCTGTCAGCTTCTCTAGAGAAAAATGGCAAAGACACACACACACAGGGCATTGGGATGTGTGTGAAGTGGGATATGTGTGAAGTTTGGAATGCAAGAATTCTCCTAGTCCTAAATAATACTGCTCATATTGTGACTTCTGGGCTATTCTATGCCTTTAAGGCAATGCCTCCCAGAGCTCTTTCATTGTTGGAAGTGCTACTAAAGCTCTTTAGGGTGTACTTCACTCCATGGATATGCTAGGCAGGATCCTAATATTTGCTCTTACAAAATCTAAGGGAAAATCTTCCAGCTGTGTGGTATGAACTGTAGAGACAGACCTCTGCAAGTATTCAGAGTCTCACTAACTTTAATAAAGCTTTGTGGGGGCATAAAGTTCTGCCCATCTGAATCATAATGCAGAACTGAGTGCACAGACTGCAAACACTGTGCATGAGAGTACTTTAACTTTAAGTGGACTATCACAACATCCAAAGTTGAAAAAACATTATTCGAATTCTCCAAATTCATATCTGAACAATCGAGTCCACATAATGCATGATGTCAAATAAACCTCCATGGAGCAGGGTGTCAGAATGTCACCTTTCATTTTAAACTTTTTGGGTGTATCTAGACTATGCGGAACGGTTGAAAGAGGATATGCAAATTCCCGTGGAATTTGCATATCTTCTTCCGATTGCACTTTCGAAAGTGGAGCTTTCAAAAGTGAAAGTAATTAAGATGTGGCTTTTTCGGCGAACCGCCCCCTTCGTTGAAAAGCCACTTTTCCTCAGAAAAGGAGCTTTATGCGGCTTTTTGACAAGGGGGGAGGGTTTCACTGAAAAAGCCACGTCTTAATTACTTTTCCGTGGAATTTGCGTATCTTCTTTCGATCGTTCCCTGTCGTCTAGATGAGCCCATTATGTCACAATTCCTTTATGAGAGCTTCCTGTAAAATGTTTTCCAAGTCAGTATATAATTTGGCAGAAAAGGAGATTGTTTAAAGACAGACAAGTACTCTGGTACCATCATGTAAGTGGATGGCACCAGTAATCTTAATGTCTGTTTCAGCCAGCTGAACAAAACAGAAAAAGTTTATTTTCTTCAGTAGACTAGCTGACTATAAAGAGGGATTTTGTAAGTATGAGTTTCTTCTATGAAAGATTCTGACTCAATAGGTGTTTGTTATAAACACAAAGAAAGAAGCAGATTAGAAATCCATTCCCTTGTGGAAATAAAAACATTGTTACTTTTGACCTCGAAGCAATGGTGTATTTTCTCATCAGATACAAAAGCCAGAACTCAGTAAGTGCAATCTTTTCCCATTATTGTCTAAATCCTGGAGGTGTTTGGAATAAAATCTTACAGTACTGAAGTTCTTAACAATAGTCAGCATTATGTCTCATATTAAGTATAAAGACCTGCTCGCTCCACTGTCTGAGTTACTGTGTCTTCCTCAGAAAGAACTGAATTATAGATGGAGCTGGTAATGTATGTGAACTGTACATATATATCACGCTATTGCAGGATTATATAGGCAAGTCACAGAGTATAATGAAAAGTCAAAAACCCTATTAAAATTATATGAACTTATGATATTGCTCTGCCTATATATTTAGGCCTGATTCGCATCTCATTTATAGCAGTTTAGTGTAACTAAGTTGTCACACAAACTTGAACCAGTTTACTTACTTTGTCATAAGAGCCTTTGGTAAGAGACCTGTCAAAGGCTTTGTGGAAATCTAAGTATACAATATCCACTGGATCCCCCTTATTTACATCCTGGTTGGCCTCCTCTCCTCCCCCCAACAATCCTACTAGGTTGTTGAGGCCTGATTCCTCTTTACAAAATTGATATATCGACTCTTCCACCCAAAATGATGTTTATCTATGTGTCTGACAATTTATTCTTTACTATAGTTTCAATCAAATTTGCCCAGTACTGAAGTCAGGCTCACTGGCCTATACTTGCCGAGATCACCTCTGGAACCCTTTTAAAAAATTGGCACTCCATTAGCTATCCTTTAATCATTTGGTTCAGAAGCTGATTTAAATGCTACGTTACAAACTACATTTGGTCTGTAGTTTCATATCTGAGGCTACGTCTACACTGTGGAATATCGCCGTGCTTCATTTGCTTAATTAATGAGCAACCGATTTTGCGCAACAGCTGTATAGATGGCTACTTTGTGCACAAAACCCCCCTCTTGCACAAGAGCCAGTCTTCTTCAAAAAATGAGGCTGTCTACTCTGCTCTTTTTTGTGCAAAAGCCTCTTGTGCAAAAACAGCTGCTCATTAATTATGCAAATGAAGCGCAGCAATATTCCAAGCCAAGCTTCATTTGCATAAGCTTTTCCGCAAGAAGGCTACAGTACAGACATAGCCTAAGTTCCTTCCATACTCTTGGTTGAATCCCATCTGTTTCTGGTGCCTTATTACTGTGAATCATTAGCTCTCACCAGACTCAGTAAGAAACCTTAATGGAGAGAAAGAGCTTTGTGCCATACATAAACTGAGAAGAAAAAATAGGGCCTACAGTTTACATTAGTAGGGAGGCTTCAGTATTTTTCTTAAAGTCAATGGCAACTGAAATGCAAATAAAAGACAAACTTGCATGTCCTCTTCTGGAAATTTTATTGTAATTATAGGATTGAGCCCCAAAACACACTTAAAAATAACTGAAAACAACCTTAAATTGTCCCCATGAGTGTAACTGGAGTGCTGAAGGAAGACCCATTGCAGTAGTACAATAAGTACAGTACTTCAAAAGTCATAACAACCCAGTTGTCTGCTTCCAGAACAACTATTTCTATGCTTCCTTTTACGACACCCCATTATACAAAGAAAGTCCTTTTTGCACTGGTCTGCAAAGCCATTCAACCTCATTTTAATCCCTCTTGAAGAACTACTTCTGCACTGTCTGCAACAAGCTACCTAAATCATTTATGTATCTTATGAGAAAAATTGTTCATCTATGCTGATGGAAGGCATAGACTACAAAAACAAAGGGGCATAATGATACTGGAAATTTAGTTGGAGATTGCCCTAAGGAATACATGCAGGTTAAATGCTAGAGGGAAGATGTCAGAGAAGAATTCAGTGTAACTAACAAGATATGATTCTGTCATCCTCTTGATCTTTTTGGGCCTGAGCCAGTGCTGATTAAGAGGAAAAACTCTGGCAGATTTAAATATGCATTGTGCCAAGCCTTTTTCTACATTGCTCTTCTCCGCCCTTCTCCCCCACTCTATGGTCTTCCTAAACATTAGGCTCTTTGGGGCAGGTTCTACTCACCTCTGCTTTATTAATTGTTTATGTAAGGTAACTGAAAAAGTCCTCGTTAATGCTCGTGTTTCCATGTTCATGAAAATAGTGTCATAAATCTGTCTTTGCAGCAACCACTCTTTCATATGGGTGTATTAAACTAACTTTATTAAACAATATGTCAGTACTACTGTTATTCTCTCTGTCTGAATTATATTCAAGAAGCCTGGCATGTCTCTGGAGAGGAAGAAGCATATTTGTCTTAATCACAAACTCGAAGTGCTTTGAATGCACATGAATCTTAAACTGTAACAGCCCACTGACCCTAGAAGTTGGAAATATATTTTCCTAATTTTAGACTGGAACTAAATTAGGAACTCCAGTGAAACACTAGAACTTAATGAGGATTTATTGAGGAATTTACTCTTGAATTAAAGATGAAATTGTCTAGAATTTAGTGAGATATGTAATCAAAAGTCTGAAGACAAATCTAATAATTTCAAATGCAAGTATTAATGTGCACAATTTCAATACTTGAAAATGTTTTTGGAATATTTTAGTGAGACAATGATTTATGAGTTAACTGTGAACTGTTATCTCCACAAAGACAAGGTTGATGAGGTAATATCATTTATTGAATCTATAGGTGAGAGACAAGCTTTTGAACCACATAAGCTCTTATTCAGGTCTGGGAAAGGTACCTCATCCACCTTCTCTCTCTAATATCCTTGGACTGACAAAGCTACAACTACACTTTGTTGTCTGTACTGGTAAATTCCAGTTACCTACCTGACACTTCCAATATGTCTTGCACAATAGCAGTATGTTTAGCAACAATTACTCAGTTACAAGCTATCATCAGCTACAATTGATCACTACAATGGAACATTTTTCCTTGTTTTGAAAAGGGCTTTTTTCAAAAGGGGATCTTTTGTGAATTTGTTTTATGGCATATTTACTTGGGGTTATATGAAGACATAATAGAATTTGGTTGTGTATAATTCTTACCATAAAAAAGACAGGGCAATGCACTTTCCAAACCAATGAGGTAGACACAGGACATGTAGGAACAAGCAGATACATCATTTGGTTTATAAGAATAATTACAATGTCAATGTAATTCTAGTGTTTCAGACATCCATAAGTAGTTTTTGTAAGTTATGATGAGTTAAACATTCAGAATCCTTGCTACCTAGGGAAATCTATTTACTTACACTAGGTTCTTGTCTGTTAAATTATCCATCATTCTTTTCCATTTTACTAGCTCACATAACTCTTTATATAGAAAGTCTTGTATATTTGAATGCCCTAATGGGAATAATACTGTAAATTCCAATGAAATTCTGAAATCCTAAACACTGAATCTCAGGCAGCTTAGGAAAGAGTGCATCTGAATTACACAGGCATTTGTAGCAATACTATAGCTAAGTCTATGTTGAGATTTGCACTTAAAGGATAACTAAAATCCTATTTTACACTCTGATAGGTTATAAGGTTTTAATTTAGTCCCAAAATTTGGCACAATTACTCTTCAAAGGGTAATTGAACATATCAGGTAAGGGTTTTTTAGAAAAGTTCCTGACTTTGCAGCCCCCTTTTTTAAAGTTTTGCTTTAACAATCTAACTTTGGGGGAATCTCCTAGCATACAGTGGTCTAATCCCCGCCAGTCCCAAACATCACTGACTTAACATTAGCTGTAGGCCACACTGAGCTAATGCAAGAAAAGCAGATGGAACAGCTCAAACCTATCAGTACTTCCCATTGATGAAGCTAAGAGTGACAGTGGAGATCCAAAATCACATATCCCAAACATACAGGAAGAAAGGCAAGATACAAATAGTGTGGTTTAATTAGGCTGCAACTTTATTAACTCAGCTCATCTGGGAACTAGCTGGCAATAACTCATACAATGCAGATCATGAATCTTCTTTAATCATTTCCACTTAGTTGAGGACTGCCTTCAGCCCTCCCCATTTCCACAGCTGGTGGACAATTGCTGGGACCTCAAACTTCCACACATATTAGATTAAGAAAAGGGCTTGTCTCTTCATTTTAAGAAACCTGAGGCTCTCTCTCGCTACAGCCACATTCTATATCATCTTTTGGGGATGTCTTCCCATAGATCTACTTTCAGTTCTAGTTTATCATGGATATGGATCTGCTATGGAATGACCATTGGGCACCAGCCACAAGGAAACACTAAAAAACTGTAAGGCTGCTTCCTTACCAGCCCCCAGACAGGTTCTAAATAATTAACAGTTCCTTACTGAACACTGGCCAAAAATGTAACAGTTTCATAGTTGGAGAGGTGTGACTTATTGCTGATTTAGCCAGGAACAACCAAATAACATATTTTGGTGAGTAATATCCCTACTTCCTTGTCCCTAATTATTTATACGTCTTCTGGCTTTCTCAGTCCACAGTGGCCAAAGGGCTCCCCATTATACCCTCCAGTGTAGGAATTCAGACTAGTTTGCAGTGAGCCTGGGTTCTTTCCTAAATCGCTCTTCAACCTCCTTACACAATCCAAAATCCAAAATCACTTTCACCAAAGTTTACAATAATCATTTCAGGCAGCTGCTTTTTGGCTGTCAAAGGATGTAAGAGTGCCTTCCTCTAGTCCCAGAAATATGCCCGTGCCAGTTCTGATTCACCTCATCACCAAGGCCTAACTCTGAACCTCTAGGGGGACTGGCTGTCCATCTATGGGCCCAATGCACAACCCTGTGCCTATAGGTCCAAACAGTTCTTATGACCTATTCTCTTGCTTTAAAAAAATGGATAAACAACAAAACTAGCACTGCTGGACTTTCATTTTCACCACATTTGTACACATTTGAGTGCTAGCAACTGGTCATTGTGTCCCCTTAAGCTCTATATAGTTTCACAATGGCCACAAGTTACAAGATTTGTTTTTTGGCACCTTGATCTTTGAAAGACAAGAGCTCAAACAAAACCTAATATTTGTAGTTATACTGAAGTATATGTAGCTATAAAATTGAGATATATAATTCTGTTTTCTGTACTGTTCCTTTAAATGTACAGGAGTATCTCATTGCTGCAGGAGAAGCAGCCATTTTATGTTTTGGTTCAAAATCAGAATGTTTCTGAAGATTAATTTGACATCATCTTTAAATTGTACATATTTCTATAATAGGTTACATATTACCTATCGTATGTCAAAATAGTGCATATTTAACACAAGAAGTAGGAGTGATAGGATAAAAGAATTTATGAATCAAAAGTATAGCTCCCACATTTCTGAGAATTCCTTTTAGTGATCAGATACTAACATAACAAAGAATTGATCATGCTTGCCCTAGATAATGTTTGAAGCAAAACTAACATACATATTAAGTAGTAAGATGCCTTCAATATTGTTCAGTAAGGTACTTTCTGTAAGACTGTTAGAGCAGGCTATACAGGCCAACTGGCCTCATTCCATCAGGTATTAATGAAATACTAGGATGATCTGGAGAACAATCAGAGGTGAATGAACCCTATTAAGAAGGTGAGATATTTAAGGATCAAATCTTCATGTAATCTAGGCTATTGGGAGCCTTAATTTCATATTATATAACGTAAGTGTGGCATCATTTTATAGAAGGCAAAATGAATTCAGCAGTGAAATATGGGTTTAGATTTTATGTTCAAAATGAAGGCCCACTTTGGTGCAATATTGAACAGATCTGCTGAAGTTAAATAGATTGATCATTTGCCCCAAAGAGGAAACATCTGAAGAATCTATAGAGTACTCCACTCATTTTAAGGACACTGTGAATGTTATCTAGAGAATGAAATACTAGCTGCTGAGAAGGAAAGTGAATGAGAAGGGGCATGTAAAAAAAAGTAGCATTAGATAGAATGAAATTTAGTAGATATCTGCAAAGTCTAATTAAGAATATATTTGGGCCAACAAAAGCAAGAGTTAACTTACTCAAGGATTAGAAAGTCTTTATATAACAAAAATAAACCCACAGTAGAAACATTTAAAGACTAAAGAATTATGTCTGATCTACATGGGAAGGTTAAACACTGGTTCCAGGGACAGCCATGGGGTAACAGGGAGCCACATTATGAAATCAGTTCCTTGATAGCACATTAGAGCTTCAAGCACTTGTCAGTTACTATCAGTTCTCCTCATGCATTTTTTGCTCCTCTGCATTTTAATGTGGCAAATGGGCTATCCCTTCATAATGCTATAGAATACAGTGTGGCCAATATTTTCTCCTTTTTGCATATTTCTACTCCGTAAAAAACACAGGGCTAAAAAAATACAGCAGAGGGGTAATGGGGGAAGGCGTTCAGTCTGTAGCATAAGAAAACCATTTCTCAATGGAGTCTTTCAATTGTATTCAAGCATTTCTCAATGGAGTCTTTCAATTGTATTCAAGCAACAGTTTCTGCTATGTGGAGTAAAAATGTCTGCCAATGGCATAGGGCTATTACCTGATGTGCAAACATTTCTAGAGGATATATACATAGTTTAGATTGCATATAATTTACCTCTTGGGACAACTGATCTTATATTGTTTTATTCTGACTCATCTTGGTCGTGGATGTACTCCTTATTCAGAGTTTGTCTGAATTATAGGGATCATAGAGATCACTTCAGCAGCCAGTGCTGCTAGTAACTGGCAACACCTTACAGATGTTGTTCTGGTCAAGGGATGGCCATCCACGCTCCCCTATAGTCTTTCAAATAATAGAACAATATTCTGCCAACTTCATGAAGAATTGACAGCAACTAAATTTCACTGTAATGAAAAAACACATAGCACTGTATACATTAGTGGTAAATTGGTTTGTATTTTTGGCTACAGATTGTGGTTCCTTTTTATTGAAATAACACAAATAAAATAAATGTATGTGATTGAAGACAACAAAAAGACAGTTTAGTCAATATGTGAAACTGCCAGTGCAAAATTTGCAGATAGAGAATTAAACAACCAGCAGACAGATCTTCTGCTTGTAAGAGAACTAAGGTTTTCCTCAAACTCAATGAAATATGGAAATTAGGCTGTTAAATTGATATTACCTGGGGATTTTCCTGGTTTGCCCCTGCCTAAGCATACCACTGACTAATACTAAAACAATTCAGTATGGCATGAAATGAACCTGTGTTTTAGTGTCAGAATAGCAGTGACAGCTCTTGGCTGATGGCTTTTGATAGATCAGGCTATTCTTATCCTTGTAGTTTCAATCCCAGGGGAAGATTCATCTTAAACCTTGACTGAGCAGAAAAAAATAATGGTTTGTCCTTGCACCTAGTTCACATGCTACTGAACAAAAAGATCACAGCTTTTTCAAACTCTACACACCACATCTTGTTACCAATATCTATTTCAGTAACCTCAGTAACTTCCAAATGCATTCTTTGTAGTTTGATTATGCACTCTAAAGCTAGGATTACAGACTGACCATGTTTTCAGCCAGTTGCAAAAGACAAAACCTACATTATATTGTAAAATAAGATAACATGCATCTGGCACGTGTAGTTATCGGTAAGTGTAATAGCACTTCACCTCCACCAGGAATCAGGATATTGTGCTAACTCCATTTCCCCTTGTTTTCTTGGTGCTTCAGGAATTTTAATTCTGTGGGGTGTAGCCCTTCAGCCAAACCCAATAAGAGTCCTCTTCTTTTGGTATAAAAAGAAGTCCAAACACAAAACAGTCATCAGCCCTCTGCACTAGTGTTTCTCTTGGTCTCCCTCAGGTTTAATTGTTGGTCCTTTCTCCCCAGGATTTACGATGATCTCCCTCCTGTTAAAAGGCTAAGTTTAAATTGGACATCGGTACACAAATGAATGTAATACCAGCAAGAATTTTAGAGCAGACTGGGCTCTGAAACCACCTCAGAATCATCACCTGGAAATTGATACTGGGCACGAGATAAAACCTGTGCAAAAATCTGTACCGCAAAATATAAGGAACGTGAGGATGCAAAAAAGCCTTGTTTCATCAGTTTTGGTGCAACAGTGAAGAATTAGGACCACATTTGTTAAACTTTATATTGTAAATAAAGCAAATTAAAATTTTGACGACATATTTCCTGATAAAAATGGCTTTCCAAATCATGCAAAAATTCTAATATAAATATATCTTGAAGTTCTCCAATTTTGTCAAAACAAAGAAATTTCATTTCAATTTAGTATGAAAAATAAATTATATTGATTCAATTTGATTTGAATCAAAATTAAAATCTTGGAGTTTTGGGTGTCATTTTTTATCCTCCAGTGAAAAAGGGGAGAGAGAAAGGAGGAAAAGCACTCATAAAAACCCTCAAGGAGACTCAAAAGAACTTCAATGCCAATTAAAATCAAACACATTTTCATTTTTAATCAAATCAAAACATTTTTATTTTTGAATCAAATTGAAATAAATCATTTGGATACAATGAAAATTTCAAACATTCCATGAAATCATTTGAAAACAACAAACATTATTTTGTTTCCTTTGATATTTTATGGAAAATAAAATTTTGATCAGCTCTAATGGTGAATATAAAGGTCTTGGGCCTCTACTAATACTAAAGCAGATGATCTTTAAAAAAAGACAAGATTCATTTAATGTATATAGGAAATTTCAAGATTAAAGTCGATCTCTACACATCTCAAATGCTCAAACAAAATTTCCAGTTTCACTGAGAGACTGTCTAAAGATTTCATATTGGAAAATTTGAAGAATGATTGTCAAATTAGATGACCTGATTAAACACTGGATTCCATATCGGTAATGGAGACGCCAGGCCCAACAGAGCTTAGATTGTGATTAAAACCTATAAGACCTGAACAAGGCAGTCAAGAATGAACAGTAAATAGTACCTACATTTGACAGTGCAATAAATAAAATGGCCAACACCCAGTCATTGAGTATCCTGATGCCATATGTGGGTCCCAGCAACTACATCGGGACAAAGAAGGTTCATTTCTAATTATGTTTAATATACCCACAGGCCTTGTAGGGCCTGTTTTGAAGAAGGAAAATAATAGAACATTGCTAGTCATCACCTACCACCCCCAGCTTAAACCTCTCCAGCGCATTATTGACAATCTACAACATATCCTGGAAAACGATCCCTCACTCTCACAGGCTTTGGGAGACAGGCCAATCCTCACCTACAGACAATCCCCTACCTGAATCAAATCCTTTCCATCAGCCATACATCACACCTCAGATTCACTCACCCAGAAATCTACCCTCCAACAAACCCCATTGCCAACTTTGTCCACATATCTATACAAGTGACAGCATCACAGGACCTAACCACGTAAGACACAGAGTCCCAATATAGTCCATCAGTATCCAATAAGCTGTCCACACAGAACTACTCATAGTGCTGCCACTCTCTCAGCCAGTGTCTGGCTCTGCACAGCTTGCAGTGTCAAGAGGAACTGACTGATTCTGGTCCTGCAGCTTCCTTTATAGGGCTTTCCTGGCCTCAGATTGGCTGCTTCCTCCACTACCATTCTAGCCTTCTTGGGAGGACCTCTCTATTGTCTTTTTGGGGTGGGGGACTCAAGGCCTGGTCCACCCCATCACAAGCACCTTGCAGGAACTTCTGAAAATTCAGAATAGCTGTTCCATTTGTGTATACAGAAATTGCATTTTAACATTGCTTTCTTAAACTCTCTGAATACCCTCCATAATAAAAAGAACTAAATTATTTTCTAGTGAACTAGTTCTATGAATACAAATATCAACTACATTAGAAAGGAGAAAAGGTTAATATGTGGCTTATACCACTGGAACCTCAATCTATTTTTCCAAATTAAAATGAAGTTATTATTTGTGATGTATATAAAGTTACCATCCATCAATCCTGCATTTTTTCTGGCAAATAAATGCGCTTTGGCAATGAGCAGAAGTTTGCAAGGCTGTGGGAGTAGTCATCAAACCAACTTCTGTCTAAAACTACAGAAATCAATCCCTAAATTTCTTAATGATTGCAAATCAATTTTATATTTTTGCATGGGGTAAAAAGGACATCTTTAAATATTTTTGCTCCTTTCTCTGAAGAGATAAGTTATTTGGATTGAGAGTGGCTTGATCTACCTCTCATGATAAAAATGTTAAATTGTTGATTTTTCTAAAACTCGTGACAAGTATATTGCTATCTTTAGTGTCATTTTACCAGAACCCATCAATGAAATTCACCCGTCAATGAAAGCCTACACATGTCTGAGATGGATGGGTTCCTATTTCCTAATATAAAGAACCAATATTCTCTTTCTAATTGCATGAATCACTCAAATTCCTTACTGAGAACCAACCCCCTCTCCAACATTAGTCTCTCATCCCTCAGGAACAGGGTTATCCTAATTGCATCCCAACCCATGTACTACTGAAGCTGGGTAAATGGGCATAATTTACAACAAAATACAAAAAGGCCAACTTTTGATGTGTAGAAGACTGTATTAAAACTGAAGAGCTATCACTTCGAATGCACAAAGGTTTCCTGGTCCCGCTTGTGGTCAGTCAGTTTGGAAACAGCTTGCTGAAAGTAAGACAGAGTGAGTTGTGCCTATGTGGATTTTTTTATTTCAATGGAGCAACCTGCTTTGTCTTTCTCTGTTTGGGGATTCTTGTGCATTATCACTCTGAATTCTACATATTAATGTAGTACTACACTGCAACCTTCCAATAAAAGGAATTCATGTTTCTTTATTTAACTTCTCTGTATATATGCCATTAACATAACACAACAATAGAGCAAGAAATAGTAAAATAACCCTGTTCATAGGAAAACGTCCTCCCAACCTCAGTAATTTATGAATTGTAGTATTACTTTAGTAGTCTTTTGTGCTAAGTACGATACAAACAAGATGCAGTGTCAATCAAAGAGCTTTCTATCTTAAAAAATCTAAGTAGTGCAGCCACAATTAAAATATAGCTCTCCTGAATCCTAAAACACTGGATTATTCCCCTAGATCACACTGTTTCTCTCTCTACTTTCCTTTTCACACCATTCTCTGACTCCAAAGTAGAAATACTTCTCAGGCCTTCATAGTAGATAATCAGCATGACAAATGTTTTCTATCTGGATTGCTCCTTTTAATGAAGAATAGTTTTAAAAAATAACCCCTCTCTCCTAATGAGTGTGGCAGGAGAAGGAGGAAAGGTATGCAGTGGATAGGAGGGAAGGGAAGAATTTCTGACATTATAAAAGCACTTTAACAAAGTGGCAGTGCTAAACTGTATTTTATTATTATGTGACATGCTGGAGCATCTTAATTACAAGCCCAACTCCTAGAGCAGTTTCTCTTATTTATTATAAAGCATTAATAGTAAGAAACTGAAATCCTTTAAAAACGTTTGGGAAATAGATTCCCAGATAGATGAGCTAATGCTTGATGAGATATACAGTGTTCCAGCTCACATTCATAATTTGAGTATGAAATGTCTGATTTCAGATTTGATAATGGGAACATTTTATAAAAAGGACAGATTTTATAAACTGCTTTTGTGAAAGGGATAAAGCTGTCAGAATGAAAGCACTACCTGTCTCTTCCCTGTCATCAAGAACAAATAGTTCCTTACACTATGCAGCAAAAAAATTGGAGTAGCTTAGGCAGACCAGGTTGAATAAAATGAGAACCTTGTTCACTGTTGAACCATTTGTGACGATTAAAGAACTTCTCTCTTTTTTTTCGTTTGCTTTTTTAAAATTCTCTCACACTTCTAGTTCCAATAAAGCACAAAAATATCACACCTGATTATTTTGTTCTGTTTCTGTCTCTTCTGACACCATATAAAGTTTTTAAAATCATCTTCTATACCCAATGACTGGAAGATAGCTAACGTGGCACCAATATTTAAAAAGGTCTCTAGACACAAGTCTAACATCAGTACTAGGCAAATTAGCTGAAACTATAGTAAAGAGTAGAATTGTCAGACACATAGATGAACAAAATTTGTTGGGGAAAAGTCAACATGGTTTCTGTAAAGGGAAATCATGCCTTACTAATCTATTAGATAGAGTTCTTTGAAGGGTAAACAAGCATGTGGACAAGGGGGATTCAGTGGATATAGTATACTTAGATTTCAAGAAAGGCTTTGAGAAGGTCCCTCACCAAAAGCTCTTAAGTAAAATAAGTTGTCATGGGACACGAGGGAAGGTCCTCTCATAGACTGATACCTGGTAAAAAGACAGGAAACAAAGGATTGGAATCAATGGCCAGTTTTCAAAATGGAGAGAGATAATTAGTGGGGTCCCCCAACGGTCCATACTGGGACCAATCTTGTCAACATATTTAAAATGATCTGGAGATAGGGGTAAACAGTGAAGTGGCAAAATTTGCAGATGATACTAAACTGATCATGATAGTTAAGAACAAAGCAGACTGTGAAGAGCTTCAAAAGGATCTCACAAAACTAAGTGATTGGGCAACAAAGTGGCAAATGAATTTCAGTGATGATAAATGCAGAGTAACGCATATTGGAAAAATAATCCCAACTATACATACAAAATGATGGGGACTAATTTAGCTATGACCACTCAAGAGAGCGATCTTGGAGTCATTGTGGATAGTTCTCTGAAAACATCCACTCAATATTTTTTTGACTGCTGCTGCACAAACAGAATGTTAGGAATCGTTAAAAAGGGGATAGAGAATAAAACAGAGAATATCTTATTGCCTCTATATAACTCCATGGCATACCCATATCTTGAATACTGCATACAGATGTGGTTGCCTCCTCTCTAAAAAGACTGGCATTTTTCATCTTAGAAAAGAGGAGACTAAGGGGGGGATATGATAGAGGTCTAGAAAATCATAACAGGTATGGAAAAAGTGAATAAGGAAAAGTTATTTACTTGTTTTCATAACATAAGAACAAATGAAATTAATAGGTAGCAGGATTAAAACAAACAAAAGGAAGTTTTTCCTCACACAGCACAGAGCCTGTGGAGCTCCTTGCCAGAGGATATTTTGAGGACCAGGACTTTAACAGCGTTCAAAAAAAGAACTAAATAAATTCATGGAGATTAGGTCCATCAATGGCTATTAGCCAGGATGGGTAGAGATGGTGTCCTTGGCCTCTGTCAGAGGCTAGAAATGAATGACAAGAGAGAGATCACTTGGTGATTACCTGCTCTTTTCACTCCCTCTGGGGCATCTGGCATTGGCTTCTGTAGGAGGACAGGATACTGGGCTAGATGGACCTTTGGTCTGACCCAGTATGACTGCTCTTATATTCTTATGTTTCTTTTTGATATTCTGTTTTTGCAAGAGAGCCAACAAAAGAGATTCAGGTAAGCTGCACATGAGGGACTAGAGTATTATGTAAATCACCTATTTCTATGTTTAGATGTCCATCTATTATTTAGTGGATAACCAGATCCTTTTTTCAGGCAAAATATCAAATGACTAAAGATCAAATTATTTGGCTCAAGGACTAGTAAAATTTCAGGATAGCACTTGGAGATTTAACTGCACCATTAGCATCAAGCCTAATCAACACTTGACCTCCTCCAGCATTTAAGATCTCTTCTAGAACTTAGCATATCACAGAGAAGGCACTGGCAGTACCAATGGATTAGTTCTTTCTGGCCCTGGACAATTCTCTTAAACTTATTGGTCTCTTTCAACATCTGACCATGAAGTTCAGATAAGGGTTAGATAAGCATGACAAACTGGCCACTCTTTGCTCTCAAGTAAGGCTGTGATTTAATCAGGAATGTTTTTTGTTAAAGTCATGGATAGGTCATGGGCAAGAAACAAAAAATTATGGCTCATGACCTGTCCATGACTTACCATAAATATACCTGAGGGAGCATTGCTGGTGGGGAAACTCAAGGTACCAGCTGTGCGGGGTGGGGTAAAGCCACGGGGTGGGGGGTGGGGGCAGGAGGAGGAGTCCAATGGGTTAGGGATGGGAGCCTCAAGGCCAGCTACTGCTCCAACTGCCCAGGGCCACTGCTGGAGCTGCCACACCACCCACTGCTCCAGTCACCCCATGGACACCCACACCAGCTATTGCTCAGGCAGTCCCCAGCTGCCTGGGACTGTCAGTACAGCAACTTGCATGACTGGCTCCAGGGTCAGATTCACTCCACCAGCAGCTGGTGTGGTTGGCTGCAGAGCTGCCCAAGTGGCTGGCTGCAGACCTGCTCCAGCAGCAGCTGGGGTGATTGTCTCCAGGACCGTCTGAGAAACTGGCACTGGAGCTAGTGATTTGGGTGACGTTGGGTTCAATCACACTGGCTGCTGCAGAAGTCACAGAGGTTGCAGGGACTCATGGAATCCATGACTTCTGTGACCTCTGTGACAAACATGGAACCCTCCTCATGAACAGTGGTGATGGCCAGCTGTTTCTCCTTCCTGAGGGTTTTTACACAGGGAGCCCCACAGTAATCAAATAAGAGAGCTCTAAGAGCGATTGTAGCATGCCATGTTTTGCTGTGTTAGTATGAGATGCCAAATGGCACCAAACTCATATGATTAACACAAAGAAACATTTTGAAGATCTGCCAAAAGCACTGTCTGCTTCCTATTGTTGAGAGCACACTCATCTGCACTGTCAAGGTTAAGAGCAACCCTAAGATCCTACCAGATTTGTATCTGATTCTGGACTTACAGATAACAGCAATGCCCCAAAATGCCTTCTTCTATCTATGTAGTCAAGAAATTGTTCCCCCTTTTTTCAGGAAAGGAGTTAGTTAATCATGGCTCTGCTACTTCCAGGCTAGCCTACCTTAATGCACTGTTATATGGATTTACCAAAACCACTGCAGCTTGCATGCTGAGCAGAATGCAACTCACCCGAGATTCACACTCTTCTTTTGTTGCCTGTTAATACAGAATCCACTTCAAGTTAAGATTTATCTGCAAAGCCCTAAATGGCTTGAGTCTCAAAATAGGAATTGTGATCAGCGTGATAGTTGAATCTGACAGGACTCAGAGCATGCCTGGAAGGTGTGAGGGACAAAGTTTTCTGGATAAGGACCCATAATTTTGGAGACAGCTTTTATGAACCATCATCCTAAAACTTCAGTCTTGCAAATTCCAGGACACATTGTGTTGTAGCCACTGGATAAGACTACCAATCTCCTCTGGAGTAGAAACCTAAAATCTGAATCTGAAGAGTAATTGAAGAGATAGGAGAACCTTACTGATTCATATTTGTATTACTTTTATACAGTACATCAATTTTAGGCAAATAAAAATAATAGATATCATGACCAAGAACGCAGTCTTGGCCACTGTCCACCTGTGACAAACTGCACCTCAAAGCAACATGCTTTAATCCTCAAATTCATGCTTGTCAAATAATATTTCATGCAAAACATGTATGCATGTAAGATATTATATGAAAAGTTATGATGTGCTGAAACCCATTGTTCTGTCAAAATATGAAGTTATGAGATTTTGCTGTATGATTGCTACTGAAATATGCTGTCAGTTCAGGAGTTTTCATTGCTAGTTCTCCAGTAACAACAAAGGAGGTAACCCACAGTCAGGAGGTATTAAATGACCATTAATCAGCAGGGGAGCTGTAATCAAGGGATTTATAATGCTGTAAGAGGGCTGTGCAAGCATCATACACTGCTCAAATTTGTGACTCAGCAAAGTGCACCAAGACCTGTCTGGGCTGGTATTTTTTAGGCACACAGACTGAGGATACAAAATAGGGAACCATGGCATCATGTTTTGTCCTTTCTCCTCCACCCTCCAAGTGCAACAAGAATGTTGGAAGGGTAAAGATTTGAACTGAGAAGACTTGTCCCAGGCTTAAAGGGGAAGCCTATGGATTAAGAACCATAATCTACCTGCAACATCAAGTGGCATGAGAAAGACTGCTTTATCTGAATAGTGCCTAGTCTAATAAGATTTAGATATGTGCTTGCCCTTTATTTTCTTTGGTATCTCTACCACTTATAAAACATGTATTTTATATTTTACCTAAAACAGTATATTTTGTTTGAAGGAAACCTCTGCTTAGTTTACAAAAGCTAATGTGCATCCTGTTCACATTGCTGGATGTGCAGACTGGGTAATAAACTTAGGTCAGGCTTCTGACCAGGGCTAAGTGGTATATTGTGTGGGTAACAAGGTTTCAGGCTTAGAAGATTTGCTAGTGCCTAGGGAGTATTCATGCAGTTTAGCTGGGAGTGGGGCTCCATATGTTGTTGTACTGAATGATAGCACCTGGAAGGGTTTGCTGTTTCTCATTAGCAAAACATAAGACAGACGAGGCTGGAGAATAAGAGGGCACAGTGGTACCCCAGTCCCAGGTTATATCAACATTAAAAATTACATTACAATTGTTTTTTTAATGTACCAAAAGAGCATAGTGAGGGGAGTACAGCAAAGTTGAGAATACTCTGAAACCTAAGACTGAATGTGCATGTGGGCCATGGAGACTTGGCTTCATCTTTTGTATCAACCTTCTGCTAGCCTGAAAACAAGGTGTCCCTGTCTTTTCCCCTGCTTTTGTTCTCCCCCACTCCCATGTCTTTTGGTCTGGAAAAAGTGGTTTCTAATACCACACATCCCTCCACCAGTCTCATTGCTCCTGCCGGAGGGTTCTGATACCCTATCTGTCCCAGCTTTCCAAGTGCCTTGGGATAGAGGTCTGTCAACTGCTCTGTCTCCATTTACTCTGTTCCATGATTGCATCTTTACTGCTCTCCAGAGCTTTCCCAAAACATATGGCACAACAACTGCAAAACTGAATAAGACAGTATGAAAACACCATGTTCAACAATAAAATCAGTGTCTGCCTGCAGACTAAGGGAGTGAGCCAAGGGTTATTACATGTTCACTTCACATCCTGAGTTTAAAAAAAAGTGTTAAGGTTAGAAGAATAAAGTTTAATGTTTGCAGATGCTGATGGCTTGGGCATTGCAGCTCATTAAAGAACCTTTGCCAACCATCACTGAGTGGTCAAATATATTTTTGAAGCCCAATGACAGGAGGCACTTACCCTGAAGAAGTGAAGGCTATTTTGGCAGATAGGAAAGATTCCTACCTACAGTTCTATTTGCATTAACACTGAAATTTTTAGGTAAATGTTCATTTAATGATAACTATGGTATCAAATTGCTGCAAAGAGAATTCACATTCTTATTTTGCATAATAATATCATAATAGATATCAAAATACAAAAATTACCATTTTCAATGTATATTTCCTATTCAGTTGGAAAATTATTCTTTGGATTGTTGTTAGTCTTAGAACTCTCACATTCCAACCCCAGAGTGTGGCCAAACAGTCAAGTGAACATTAAGATGCTTGCAATAGGATAAGCCATAATTTAACTGCAATTCGAATTATTGACCAGTCTTGTCACTGGAACAATAAGCTTCATTGAAAAGTCACGTTTTCTTCCTTTATTACCACAATACATATCTTTCATGGTGGTGTGATGGGAGCACACACTTTGGACCTAACTTTGTTCCAGTTTAACAGAGCTAATTGTGAGCTCAATTGTAAATAACGTATATAATCAATCAATTATTACCTGTAACAACAAAAATTGATTGAAAATAGTTCAAGTTGCCTTCACTAACAAATGTCATAAACAGGTACAAGTGAACTAAAACTAAATTAGTCTAGACCAAAAAGGCCATGTTGATATAATTCAGGGGCTATGTTCAAATCATGCCTGGAAAAAACAGGAGATGTGGAATTGGAAACTAATGAACCATATTGGTGTGTTGGATATTAGGCCTACCTGTTGGACAAAAAAAAATGAGAGTGTAGTCTACCCATTACTCCCTTTTGTGTGTCCTTAAGAGTCTTTGGGAAGGAGGAGAAATACAAAAATGAACAGAGGTGAAGAACAAATGGATTCTACCAGAGTGAACTACATCATGGCTGTCCTGCCTGCACACCCTCATTTCTTGGGATTCTGAGCCTTTATCATGCTGACCCTAAGAGATATTCTGACCAGACCAGGTGAGAGAAAGACAAGCAGGTGACACTTCTGCTGTCTCCAGCTGGGATGAATTGGAATCAGACTAACACCAGCACCAGTAACAGATCCAGTCCATCTCAACAAACTTCTCTTCCCCAAAAGGACAGTTATTTTGATACCATCTAAAGGCACATCTACACAGCAGGGCTAAACTTGAAATAAGCTACGCACCTTGAGCTACCCTAATTGCGTAGCTTAAGTTGATACAGCTATTTCAACTTTTGGTGCTGTCTACACAACAGTTATTTCAAGATAGAGCACTCTTCCCCCGACTTCCCTTACTCCTCGTACAATGAGGGTTATAGGAGTCAGAGTAAGCAGTCCTCCAGCTCAACATTATTTTGACATTATGCTGAAATTATTGTGTGTAAACGCAGACTATGTTATTTCAGAATAACGTCAGTTATTAATAACTGATGTTATCTGAAATAATGCTGCTATGTAGACATAGCCTAAGAGACTGCCAAACAAAGGGAATTTGAACAAACGATGTTGTTAAAATGAAAGCGTATATAACACTTTACTTTGCAAATGCTTTTCTTCATCATTAATAAAAGGGTGAAAAGGATTTATAAGGTGTATTCGCTAGGTTACTAAACAGGCTGAGGTTGTTAAATGCCAAACCCTGAACCCTGTTTAACACTGTTTTATGTAGACAGTAACTGGCTTATATTTATTCCATCCAATTAAACACAACAGGTCACACTTTGTCACTGAATATGGCAAAAATGAAGGAACCAAACTGCCATATTTTAATAGTTGCTTATGAGACACTACAATCATCTTAAACAGGAACATAAACTTAACAATAATTCCATACTGTAAGTACAAAAGCAATCCTAAAACTTCTAAGTAATATTGTTGTTTTCAACTAATCTCTCAGTGCTGGGTTCCACATTATCATCCATCATGAAACAAAATCTGTGGCACTGTGGATTGATCTGGTATTTATTTTATATGAATTTAATATTCCCCTGGCCTAGAAGCACCACCCAAAATGCATTAGTGTATACTGCAGTATAACATCTATGGAGGCTTAATTGCTCCAATATATACAATTTGTCTTTGTAGTATCCCTAAAATGAAGCACTCTTTGAAAGAGACTTGGCAAAAATGTTATTCTCATAAAAGTAAATTCCATTGTGAAAATGCTTTTGGGTTAGTGTAGATATAATTCAGCGTCTGATGTATTTGCAAGTAAAACCACTTTTATCCTACTGTTTATGCATGCTGAGATTAAGAGGTTATGCCATCACTATGCCAGTTCTTGGTTGGATTAATTTGTAAAAGCTTTGCTTCTATTTTCATAAGGAAACATCATCTTACTGAAGTGGAATAAGTAGTATCCAGTGGGTTGACAAAGTACACTAATATTACTCTGTGACGTGTCCAACATTCTTCTGTATTAACCTGCAAGATATACAGAGTCATTCACTAAGGCTACGTCTAGACTGCATCCCTCTGCTGACAGAGGGATGTAGATTAGGCACTTCAAAAGTGCAAATGAGCCTGCGATTTAAATATCCCGGGCTTCATTTGCATACTCACATTCTGACGCTGTGCCGATTAGGCTCAGTGTTGAAAGTGAAAGTAAAGTGTAGCCACGGTTCTGCCGACAGAGGGGAGCTTTTTTGGCAGATCCTGTACTCCTCATTTTTTGAGGAGTACAGGATCTGCCGAAAAAGCTCCCTGCTGTCGGCAGAGCCACGGCAACACTTTACTTTCACTTTCGACACTGAGCCTGATCAGCACAGCGCCCGAATGTGAGTATGCAAATGAAGCCCTGGGATATTTAAATCCCGGTCTCATTTGCACTTTCAAAGTGCCTAATCTACATCCCTCTGTCGGCAGAGGGGTGTAGTCTAGACACAGCCTAAAAGAATGAATCAAGCACACAGTATGCAAGGATCTAGACCAACAGTATAACCGCTGGACAAGCTTTAACATGTAGCAATTTGTGTCACTTAATACCCCATTTAAATAATCTTATGTTGTTCATTCTTTCTAGGGCACCTAGCCATTCGCCACTTTCAGAAGACAAGATACTGGGCTAGATGGACATTTGGTCTGACCCAGTATGGCCATTTTTATATTCTTAGACTCATTCCATTAATAAACAGTATAGCCTCCTATTAATTGAAAGAACAATGACTTTTAATCCACAAACAACATTTAAATGAATCGTATATTCAAGTGAATGCACAAACAAACTCTCTATCCAATGCACCTTTTGATATTCAGTAGAGGACAAGCACTGATCCGATGAAAATTGGGGTATCTCCACTGATTTCTGTGAGCACTCCATCAGGCCCCATTTGTTCTGTGACTAATCTAAAAGGAGCTCTATGAACCATTACATACAGTAGAAGAAGTAAGTTACCATGCATGACAAGCCTGATATATAAGAACACAATACCTACATGAAGAAGATGGTATTTCGGACTCTGTTACTTTGATGTGCAGTGGTAGCACTCTTTACTCTTTATTTAGGAATAAGTGTACAGATAACAGACTTGCATTTCCTCCAGTGACACTTCATTCAAATAATGGTTTCCTGGGCTGATTAAGGAGAGGGTAATCTAAAATGACATATTCAGGGACAGTTATACCAGGTAAGAGCAGCTGCTGCATCACAGATCAAGTAAACAGCATTGTACTTCACAAAAAACTTGACAAGGATCTGTACTTTGGAGATAGACAGCAAAACAAGCCTTGTTTTTTCCTTCCAATAAAATTGGCACTGTAACTTTAATGGAGTATATCTTAAAGGAAGAGCTTGGAGAACACACTTCCAGATTTCAGTGTCAAAGGATCATCCTCCCCTTACGGCATGTGTGTCATTCTCATTAATGTTAAGGGGAGTTAGACAGACACTGCAAGTGGAGATAAGACTTCTAAAGATGCATGTGTGTATAATAGACACTTGCATACAATGCCTTGCTTTAGGAGCACTGTCTTAAATTTGAGCTATATCCTGCAATTATTCTGAGCATGACACTCGCTTAGGATTCAGCTGGTGGCTATTACTATGATTTGTTAAGAGCCGACAGACCAGTACTATCCAAGACATGAAGGAAGATTCCATACAACCTATCAGCCCAATTGTAGCAATCTCAAAGTGGGTCCTTACTTGGTAAGTAACCTCACTAATTTCACCTGAATTGCCAAATAAAGAAGTAGTTACTATTAAAATGGTGCCAGAAAAAAACTCTCACATAGAGTGACATAATAGGAAAGATAGTAATAGAGATGTAGCTGTGTTAGTCTAGTCTAGCTGAAACAAAAACCAGGACTATGTAGCACTTTCAAGACTAACAAGATGGTTTATTAGGTGAAGAGCTTTCATGGGCCAGACCCACTTCCTCAGATCAAATTGTGGAAGAAAATAGGCATGACCATATATACCAAAGGGATACAATCAAAAAAAGTGAACACATATAAAAAGGACAAATCAAATTTCAGAACAGAGCGGGTATCGGGGGGGGGTGGGGAGGTAAATGTCTGTGAGCGAATGATATTAGAGGTGATAATTGGGGAAGCTATCTTTGTAATGGGTAAGGTAATTAGCGTCTTTGTTAAGTCCCCGGCGTAAAGTGTCACATTTAAGCATGAATGACAGTTCAGAGGTTTCTCTTTCAAGTCTGGTGTGAAAATGCCTTTGAAGCAGTATGCAGGTAATCAAGTCATTGACACAATGCCCTTTCTGGCTGAAATGGGAAGAAACTGTTTTTTCTTTGTGATACTGTCTGATATCCGTTTTGTGTGCATTGTTTCTTTGGCGAAGCGTCTGAGACGTTTGTCCAATGTACATAGCAGACAGACACTGTCGGCACATGATGATATAAATTATATTTCTGGATGAGCAGGAATATGTGTTCTTGATCTTATAACTGAATTGGTTAGGTCTAATAATGGTGTCAGCAGAGTAAATATGTGGACAAAGCTGGCAACGGGGTTTGTTGCAAGGAAAAGTCCCAGGGTTGGTATTAGTGTGGTATGTCCTGTGGTTGTTGGTAAGAATCATCCTGAGGTTAGCTGGTTGTCTGTAGGAGACTATGGGTCTGTCTCCCAGAGCCTCTCGGAGTGTAGTATCCCGTTCTAGTATAGGTTGTAGTTTACTGATAATATGTTGGACGGGTTTAAGTTGGGGGCTATAGGTGATGACAAGTGTGTTCTATTGTTGGTTTTCTTGGGTCTGTCTTGAAGTAGATGGTTTCTGGGTATTCGTCTGGCTCTTTCAATTTGTTTTTTTATTTCTCCAGGTGGGTAATTGAGGTTTATTAATGCTTGGTAGAAATCCTGAAGTTTCTGGTCTCTGTCAGTGGGATTAGAGCAGATGCGGTTGTATTGAAGGGCTTGGCTATAGACGATGGATCATATGGTGTGTTCTGGATGGGAGCTGGAGGCTGAAGTTACCTCCTCTGAAGGTAACTGTATGAGTCAGTGGGTTTTCTGTAGAGAGTGGTGTCTAATTTACCATTGGTGATTTGTACTGTGGTATCCAGGAAATGGATCTCTCGTGTAGAATGGTCCAGGCTGAGATTGATGGTGGGGTGTAGGTTGTTAAAATCTCTGTGGAATGTCTCCAGTGTTTCTTGGCCGTGGGTCCAGATCATAAAGATGTCATCGATGTAGTGTAAGTGTAGAAAGGGTAAAAGGGGACGGGATCTGAGGAAACGTTGCTCTAAGTCAGCCATAAAGATGTTAGCGTACTGTGGGGCCATGCGGGTACCCATGGCTGTGCCATTGATCTGGAGGTATATGTTGTCCTCAAAATGGAAATAATTGTGGGTGAGAACAAAGTTACATAGGTCTGCTGCCAGATTGGCAGTGGTGTCCTCTGGGATAATGTTTCTAATCCGTCTTCATGTGGGATGTTGGTGTATAGAGCTTCTACATCCATGGTAGCAAGGATGGTGTTATCAGGGAGGTTATCGATGTTTTGTAGTTTTCTCAGGAAGTCAGTAGTATCTCGGAGATAGCTGGGAGTGTTGGTTGCATAGGGTTTGAGAAGAGAGTCTACATAGCTGGATAATCCAGAAGTGAGCGTGCCGATACCTGAGATGATGGGACGTCTGGGGTGTCCCGGTTTATGGATTTTGGGAAGCAGATAGAACAATCCTGGTCAGGGTTCAGAAGGTGTTTCTGTGTGGATTTGGTCCCAAGTAGATGTAGGGAGGTCTTTAAGGAGACAGTGTAGTTTCTTTTGTTATTCTGAGGTGGGATCAGAGGAGAGAGGTTTGTAAAATGTGGTGTTGGAGAGTTGTCTGGTTGCCTCCTGGTTATAGTCGGACTTATTCATAATGACCACAGCACCCCCTTTGTCAGCTGGTTTGATTATAATGTCCGGGTTGTTTTTGAGACTCTGGATAGCATAGTGTTCAGCGCGGCTGAGACTATTTGTCGCTTGTTGTCATTTGTGAATAATGTCAGTCTGTGCATTGTTGCGGAAGCTTTGTATATAGAAATCCAGATTGTAATTCTGACCATCAGGGGGAGTCCATATAGAATTATTTTTCCTTTGGTGTTGATAGGGGGGATCTGGTTGGTCAGACTGATGTTCATTGATAGTTTGGAAATATTCTCGTAGGTGGAGGTGGCGAAAGAAAGCCTCAAGGTCACCACAAAATTGAATCCAGTTTGTGGGGGAGGTGCGGCAGAAAGAGAGACCCCGGGATAAGACAGACTATTCTGCTGGGTTGAGTTTGTAGCTGGAGAGGTTAACAATACTGTCCAGTGGGTTGAGATAGTTGCTGTTGTAGCTTGTGCTGTGGAGCAGTTTAGAAAGTTTATTGTCTTTTCTTTGTTGTAGGGAATAGAAGTGTGTATAGTAGATTTCTTGTCTGGTGGAACAAAAGTCTTGTAAGGTGTTAGTCGGTGTGGATGTTTGTCTTGAGATGAGAATCTTGAGATTAGAGATGTCATTCTTGATGTTTTTCTGTTTCTTGTATAAAATACTTATCAGGTGGTTCCTTAATTTCTTGGATAGTGTGAAGCAAAGTCTCTCACTGTAGTCAGTACAGTATGTTGATCTTAATGGATTGTTCACTTTCAGTCCTTTGGGTACAATGTCCATCTTTTTGCACTTGGATAGAAAGATGATGTCTGTCTGTATCTGTGCAAGTTTTTTCATATGGTTGATGGATTTCCATTCCAAATGGCTAAATGTAGTGCCTTGCATGTAGAATAGTAATAGAGATGTACATTGGACAAATGTCTCAGACGCTTCGCCAAAGAATCAATGCACACAAAACAGATATCAGACAGTATCACAAAGAAAAAAGTTTCTTCCCATTTCAACCAGAAAGGGCATTGTGTCAATGACTTGATTACCTGCATACTGCTTCAAAGGCATTTTCACACCAGACTTGAAAGAGAAACCTCTGAACTGTCATTCATGCTTAAATTTGACACTTTACGCCGGGGTCTTAACAAAAACGCTAATTATCTTACCCATTACAAAGATAGCTTCCCCAATTATCACCTCTAATATCATTCGCTCACAGACATTTTCCTCCCCCCCCCCCATCCCCCGTCTGTTCTGAAATTTGATTTGTCCTTTTTATGTGTGTTCACTTTTTTTCATTGTATCCCTTTGGCATATATGGTTATGCCTATTTTCTTCCACAATTTGATCTGAGGAAGTGGGTCTGGCCCATGAAAGCTCATCACCTAATAAACCATCTTGTTAGTCTTTAAAGTGCTACATAGTCCTGTTTTTTGTTTCATAATAGGAAAGAGGAGGAGAGTGACAAGATATTGTACTTTTGAACTTTCTCCACATTATCCCCTCTCCCCTTTTAAACTTATAACAGTTGTAATCATTTTGTCAATTCCAGAGTGGGAGAATTTCTGGACTCTGATTAATATGGGAATAAAAAGAGTGCAAGGAAAAGTAACAGATGAACTGAAAGACAAAAAGAGATTAAAAAAATGTAAGAAAACCAAGATAAGAAAGTTTCTGCATAGTGAACAAAAAATTAGGTTTGCATATTCCACCAGCAACAACAAACAGGTTCAATTTTAAGCTTCACGTACAATGAAAAATATTTGTGGCTTGTCCTTTTAGCTTTATCTCAGTCCTATCCCCTTGCTTTGTCAATGTGTCTTTCCATCAGTTTTCTTCCCAGAGGGGGAAAAATGAAAAATAATGTCTTCATAAATCTATGGTGTGGCTCCACATAGAATACTGTGTGTTTTACTGTCACTTCTTCTAAAAGAAGATATTGCAGAATAAGATAGGATTCAGAAAAGGATGATATGAATGAGCCAAAGCATGGAAAAACTTTCATGTGAACAAGTAGGGGTAGCCGCCGTATGAGTCTACATCCTCAAAAACAAGGAGTCCTGTGGCACCTTGAAGACTAACAGATTTATCTGGGCATAAGCTTTCATGAGCAAAAACCCATTTTGCCCAAGAAAGCTTATCTTTAAGGTGCCACAGGACTCCTTGTTGTTTTTCTCACATGAACAGAGATTGAAAAGACTGGGATTGCTTACCTTAAAAGAGAAATGACTCAAAGGAGACATGATAAAACTATGTAAATAGCAAATGTTATACTACCTTAAGCTGCTTATAATTTTCAGTTTATCGAATTAATAAGAAAAATAGAGTGGTGGTCTTAAGACTGCTGTAACTGGGCTGGGATACCAGTGACCAGGTTCAGTTCCCAGCTCTTTCACAAATTTTCTGAGGCCCAGCATCTTTGTGCCTCAGTTTCCCCATCAGTAAAACAGGGATATTTCCCTACTTCACAGAAATTTGAGAGTGTAAATTCATTCATGTTTGTGAAATGCTCAGATACTATGGAAGTGGGGTCCACATCCATACCTACTTTGACAGATTAAGTTGCACAATAATTAACCCAATCCTTCTCATGAAAAGCACCAGGGGATTTTTCGCCTGAGCAAGAACTGGATGCTCAGACCTAGACTTATTAGTGTTATTTCAAAATAACTTAGTCCGTGTCTACACAGCAGGCAGTCATTTCAAAATAATGTTGAAATACTGTCAAGCTGGAGGACTTCTTACTCCAATTCCTGTACCCTCATTGTATGAGTAAGGGAAGTCAAAGTCAAAGTCAAACTCTATTTCGAAATAAGTGCTGTGTAGATGCTCCCAATTTGGAAATATGCTATTTCGAAATAAGCTACACAATTGACGTCGCTCAATTTGCATAGCTTATTTTCAGTTAAGTCCTGCTGTGTAGATGCACCCACAGTGAACCAAACTCAAGCCAAAATGCATAGAATCCTTTAGAGAGAAACAAACTAAATATAAAATATAATGCAATACTATATGAATATCACACACCAAGGATATCAAATGGAGAAAGCTTATTTCAAACTACTCATATTAATGGGACCCAGGGCAGGAGGTGATGTTTCCTCACATTGAGACAGTCGAATAGTTCCCCAAAGTAGGTAGTGAGGTTTTTTCACTAGAGAGATAAAACTAGACCTGACATGACATTCGGAAATATACTTTTGATTACCTAATAGTTCATTTCCATTTTTTAATATCACTGATCCTATGCTTATTATAAGCTCTGCAATTTGGAGAACGGGAATGGGGATGATATATTGAAAGGATTTCTGGGTATGTGAGTATACCTGATGTTTTCTCACTGTCTCATTACTAGTATAAATCCTTTCTTATTGGGAGTGTAGGTCTAATGCTGTTTTGATATATAGTATGTGCTAATGAAAAAAGAGAGATTAAATGTTGTGAACTTTCCAGTATCAGTCCAAATGAATAATTACAATTGTAATAAGCTTTGAAACTTCTTCTCATTCCTAACACAAACAGAGAAGCACCATATTTTTCTTACTCTAGCCCCAGGGTTACTACTACATGAGGTTGGATTTTCAGACCCCAGCATCGTATCATATTATTATTGTTATTAAATAAGTTCAGTGAGTTATTACAGGATTCACAGTGAGCAGCTTATATATTTTCCCCCATATGAAATAATCATCTTGGTACTGAATTGCAGCAGAAACAAAGGAAGAGATAGTATTCAGAAGAGCTACCTTACCTGCTCAGTATTGGCCTGGTGCTGCAGGTGGACCTTGCTCACACAAGACAAGTTCAGATAGTCCTCTTTACGGAAAAAGCACACAGCCACCCCCTTTCCCTTTGTTTATGGCAGCTATAAACACAGGTATGAATTTACCCTGGGTTACTGTTTTTCACTCCTTCCTTAAGCTCTACTCTCTGGAATTGGGCTGTATTAGTTAGTATCACTCTCGCCATAAACAGGAGTCTCACCAGCTCTCCTATCTAGAGCTGGGTTCTGTCATCTAGTGTCTCTGGTCCTTTGTAAGTAGGTGCCCTCCACTAGTCTCTCTGGAGCTGGGTTCTGAGTTAACCAGCTGTAGGGTTTGTGCTCAATTCTCTTTCAGCTGGCCCTTTTTCCTTCAAGAGATGACAAGTAGCTCAGCAGAGCAGCCTTTCCCTGCTGATGTCTCCAGGTGTTCATCCTGGTATGGGGCAGGCTGTTGGTTCCATTCTCCCACTGTATCCCCAGTTAGCTGGGCAAAAAGGAATCCTTGCTCCACTCTTGCTGCAAAGCACCTCACTCACCACCTTAAAGAAACAGTAACATGATTTTCTCACACTTCTTTCTCCCAGGACTGCTTCATCTCTCCCTATATCCCCCAGGTCTTATATATATGATCAGATTCTTCATATTCTTAAAGGGCCATGACATGTGACAGAGTTGGCTGACCATCACACCCTACACCTCATAAGGGACAGATTGTCTTGTCCCACTAACTAACTCACAGTAGCGGCCCTAGACGAGCTGCCGGCAACTGGCGCCCTAGGCGAAACGCACGATCGGCGCACAATCGGCGCCCCCGCCTCCAAAGCCCTCAACGGCCGTTTATCTTGGCGCCCTAGGCGACAGCCTAGTTCGCCTGTATTGACGGGCCGCCACTGCTAACTCATGTTGTTTTGGAATATAAATTTTGCTATACTGGATCAGACTATTGGTCCACTAAGTTCAGTGATCCAATTCATATTCAATACTTGACGAACGACACCCCCAAAGTCTTTGATAAAGCACCTAAACAATGGGAAACAATCTACCTTTTATCCTAAAATGGGGCCTTTAAAGCTCTCACTTTGCATAATTACAAAACATTACAAAACAATGTGATGCAATTGAGCTGCTCTATAATAATTTATGAGTACAGCATGTTGACCAGGTTATTAGGAGAGCTGCTAGATGCATATGTTGATTTAATTTAACAAGGGCTGCCTGGAGAAAGCATGCAGGAAGGGGAAAGGGTGGTCCAAGTGAAGCCAAACTTCTGCAAACACTTGAGGGTAATGTACAAGACAATGCCTAGACTAGAATGATATGTCTGTGGGCAGTCTCCCAGCCCAGTAGACAGATCCATGCTGTCAGCATGGTCTTTTCTATTCGGGCTTCAGTGCATGACCTAACTGAAGAGCTTCTGACAGGAATCAGATCAGGAATAAAAATATAGAAAAGAACCATCTGGAAATCTAAATATTTTCTAATGTCTTGTTGTGCAGGAGGAGATATGCAAGAATCCAAGCTGCAGCCTGAATTGCAATGTCCACACTGCTATTATAGCACACTTGCTTGAGAAGCCACTAGCATAAGTCTGTCTACTTTGACTTGTAGGCTTGCTCCCAGCTGTGATGCAGAAATGCACAGAAAGGCCAAGGCTAAAATAAGGATTTTCTCTTTCCAGAGGGAAAGTGGTTGCAGCGAGTTGTTTGGGAAAACTAGACACCAATACTCACTGGCCTGCCAAAGTCACCATCACAGAATGGTGGGTCTTTAGATAAAATAGATGTGTATAGAGTGTGGTTTTAAGAACTCTTTTTTTCCTGAATGTTTTGTTTTTAATGTTAAACGTTTTGGTTTAAGAATGTGTGGATATTAAGAAAATGGGGTACCTTGGTATGAAGGCCCAAGCATTCAACACAACATCAAAAATGCACCTGTACCATTATGGTTACACAGAATACACTTGAACATGCAATAATATGCATGTTAGCGCACAAACTGGCATTTGTACCTGCAAGTATAGGGTTTTGATCTCATAGGGCATGCACTAGCATACTGAATGCACTTTCAGAAACGTCTTCAAAATGTGGCCCTAAAGAGTTCCTGGCACATTTGATAATGTATCAATGCCTTAAATTTTTTCTGCAGTTCTTTCGCACAACCTGGGTTATAAACTCACTAACTTGCTTGCATAAGGAAATGTGGTATTTACAAAGAAAAAAAGAAAAAAGTATTTTTGCATATTGAAACCATATAACTAAAAGGATCTACCACAGCAATCCCTAAGTTTAGAAATTGATATTAATTCAGAATAGTTTCAATAAGCAAGGAAAGCCAACATAAATACCATCCCAGATAACTGAACTTCACATAATATTGTACGTTTCTGTATATATTAGTTCTAAAGGACTCAGAATACTCCTCAGCCCCACAGGCACTAATAGGATTTATATAGAAAAATCAAGGCCAGTATCTGGCTCAGAATATTGGATTTAATTCTGCAGAATAATATCCGGTTTGAAATAACCACTGCACATGGAAATCCTTTGTTCTCTCAAATAAACATTTTAAGTTATTTTACTTCTAAAATCCTATGGATCAAACAAATCCCAGACATTTACCCATCATAGATATTACAGATATCTGGTATTCCCAGGTAAAATAAACTGAGCTTAATTCTGCCAGGTGACATTAACCTATGAATTAGGTACACTCCCTGTACATTACTTAGTATTTAAATTATTAAAATTTACTTTCTGTGGCATTAGTCACCAGCTGCCTCAGATGTTCAGGTCACTACTAGAGCAGTCCCAGGGTGACCATTCCATTTTGTGGCAACTCTTGAGGTTTTGAAATGATTTTTCCCATATTGGAACAAAACCCAAAAACTTTCTGAATATTTTCACATTATCAAATTGTGTTAATATTTATATTTTCAGATCAAAACATGAAATTTTGATTCAGGAGAGGTTCTACATTAGAGCTTTCACCACTTCTATTGATAAACTTAAACAACAAATGGTCTAGTAGCACTTTATAGACTAACAAAACATGTAGATGGTATCATGAGCTTTCGTGGGCACAGCCCACTTCTTCAGATGACCAGTTTTTTCACTTCTACGAGTGAGGGAGACTGAGACCAACTCTAGTTCTCTACGTCCAGGCCAGTGCCCTAATCACCAGACTACAGCGTGGGAAAGTTATAGAGTCTCTCTCTCTCTCTCGTCAAAAGTGACCTGAGAGCTGAGGAGCTGAAATTTTTTCCCATCAAAACCAATATATCTTTACTAAATGTTTTGGCTTCAGTGAGATCTCTGGATACTTCCAGTAGTTACCTGAGCATGACAGGCATATATAGTCTAAGAAACCATAAGGTTGTTTAAATCATTTAAATACAAGGTCATGCCTAAAAATAATTGGTTTGGCCAGCTCTAGAAAATACCTAGAAACATTGTCTCTCTGCAGTTGTTTTCCCAAAAAACAGTGTTGTAATATTTTCCATTTACCTACAATATTGGATCTGAAAAATCTCACCTTGTATGATTTTTTTATTTTTAAAAATGTTGACATTATAAAATAGAAGTGGTTCTAACAAAACTCAGAATGCCACCCCAATAGGTTGTGTTACCAGTTTAACAGCAGCAATCCCTTGAAAAAGCAGGTAACAAACAGAGGGATCCATCTGGTTCCTGGAGGGAGGAGTGCTATGCATGGAGGATATTGCACAAATTGAAACACGGGTGCATACACAGGTTAGGAGCCATGAAGGATGACAATATTGTAATGCAGAAGAAACAGAGCAACAACTATGCGACAATAGTATCAACAGAAGTAAACATTTACAGAACTATAACTGTGAATTTGCATAAATAGATTCAATTTTCTGTCCAATATATTTAAAAATATCACATCTATCCTCCCCTGAAATTATTCCAACTACCCTTCCCCTGAAATGCCTAAACCTTCACAAGTACTTGTGAGGGAACCGCAATGGTCCAGTCACAAGTCAAGTGTTTTGCTTCCAGGAAAGCTTCAACATCCATGTGACAAACCTACATTTGACCAGTCTGCAGCAGACAGTTCAGTGGATGCAGTACCGTTGCTAGGTTTGGTACAAATCAGCTACCTAAGTCAATAAATCTTAGAAGTGATTAAATTTGTGAAACATCCTTTGGCAGTGGAGCTGCCAGGATTGCTTTAATCTTCTCGTAAGATTTATGGAGGCCTTGTGCATCGATAACATGCCCACAATAAGCTATCAAGTCCTTGAAAATTTGCATTTTGTGCAGTTGGCGTATAACCCATATTCTTCTAGACATTTTAATATCCTTTTCAGGGTTTCCAGATGTTCTCCATCACTTCCACCAGTCACAATAGTGTAGTCCAGATAACACTGTGTTCTCAGAACACATTGCAAAATTTGGTCAATTGCCTGTTTCCATACAGCAGGAATAGAAGGAATCTCAAAAAACTAGCCAGTTGTACTAGTACAAAACACTTTTGTGTGTTGGTTGTGAGGTATGCCTTAGACTCTTCTTTAGTTTCCATGTATAGGTAGGCCTATAACAAAGCAATTTTGTTTAATCATTATCCCCTGCCAGGTTAGCAAAAAAAAATATTTAATTTGAAGCAGGTTTTTCACCTTTCAGTACAAAGTTTATGGTGCCCTTAAAATCTCCACACACCCTTCCTGCACCACATTTTTTTAACTGGCAGGATTTCCTCACTCACTCCATGCCATTTTTGAAAATATGTCCTATTTTTCTAGCTGTTCCAATTCAGAATCTACCTTCAAGTGAATACTATAAGGGATGGGTAGAGCTTTGTGAAATTTGGAGTGAGCCTTTTCTACTTGGCATATTTTAGTCTTCATGTGGTTTAGAGCCCCGCCCTTCTAGCTGCAGCTCAACTGTTATAGTGAGATCTGCTAAAAGTGACAGCAGCATCTTTACATATCTCCAATCCAGAGGAATCTTATGAAACCATTCATGGTCACATAGGGCTAGTGCTCACTTCTCAACGATACAGAAGTGTGATAGATATTCCTTACTGTTATACTCCACAGTCACTTGCATTGCTCAAAATGGCACTCCCTCCTCCCTCCCCCTCCTCCCTGCCCCATATGTTTTAAGCAATATTGATCTCTCTCAGTTTAATATTTCCAAAAGGTTTTCATAGTCCTAAGGTGAAATAATGGACAGTTCAGAGCCTGGGTACAGTTCCATTTTGAGCATTTTCCCCACCATCCAGAGTATCAACCAGACTGCTGACTTTTCATTTTTTCCTCTCACCATATAAATCCAGGCTGGCTACTCTGTCACAATCTGTGTTACTACTGCCTCTTTCTACAGCGCATACATTGATATTCCTTTTTTCTACATCCTGACTTGGTCTCCTCTTCATTTCTCTTGGTAGGACAGACTGCTTGGTAGGATAGACTGCTTGAAACCAGCTTTTATCTTGGTTTACAGATGGGTTTATCCAGTCTTACTCCTGATTCAGCTACAATAAGCAATTCCATGGCATCTCTTGCCACAGTTTGCATTGTTACTCCAATTACTATATGTATAAAGGTGAGATTTTCCTCAGTTAAGGACCTCTTCTGTATGTGTTCATTAAGCAGTCCACACATAAATCAGTCTCCTGGTGCTTTGTAGAGCCCATCCTTAAAACCACAGTGTTCTGACAATCTTTTTAACTCTGTTGCAAAAGAGGAAATAGATTCTCCTTCAAGTTGATTTGGCTTAGGAAATCTCAATCTTTTTTTCTATAATCAGGCCAACTGTTCTCAAACAATTTGCACTCTCTCTTTAAAGGTTTTCCTAGTTGGCTTCTCTGGAGTCAAAGTAAGCAACTGTTTAAAGAACTATAACTGCAAAATTACACCAACAGAATCAACACTCTTCAAATACATTCAAATCTATCACAGGGAGTTGCTTTTGAAATATTCTAAAGTAAAGTAGGAGACAGAGAGAAGCTAGTGTGAACATGGAGGAAAAGGTGTTGGACAGAAGTTTACCTTAGGAAATATACAGAATTGTCTGTGATTTCAAGGGATTGTGTTTATAGGCCAATTTTTCCTACTACAAAAGATCCAGCTTGTATTTTCTGGGTACTGTGAATAACGCAGTCTGATCAAATTACTCAGCGAATTTAGAGCAGCACTTTATCACCTACTTAGTTCTAGGCCACCTAAGCCCATATATATTGCTCTGAACAGGCAAAAGGAACTCTCTCCCCTGCAATTATTTGCTTTCTTTGCTAAAATCCATCCTAGCCTAAACCTTTTACAGCTGGTGAGCTGTGTCAGAATGAAACTAATATTATGAATTGTTTAAAGAACTTCAACATTCTGAAGTACAGACACACTGCAATGAATGTGCACAAGGAAACTTATGCATTATTTATGGCTTTAGTTTAATAATATTTCAAACACTGCATCATAGGTTTTTCTCTCTAAGCATGAAACCCTACTTGTGCAATCAGCATGGAAAATAAATTTGCTTTTATTTGTGTCACATATTTTCAGCATAATTGGCATCTCAGTTTTTTTTCCAGTGTGTTTTAAAAAGCAGTCAGAGCTGAGTTCATTTCATTTTATTGTCACAGACAAATAGCGGCCAATAAATTAGAAAGTTCGTATGAAATAATGGTCCTGATTTTATTTTCTGTAGTTTTATGTCCCTGATTACCATAGTATCTGAGCACCTCAGAATCTTTAATGCATTTATTATCTTCACAGCGCCTCGGTGAGGCAGGGAAGTGCTATTATGGGGATAGGAAGCACAAAGAGACTAGGTCACATGGGAAGTCTCTGGCAGAGTATGGAATGGTATGGTCTCCTAAGCCAGTGCCTACCCATAGGGATGCACGTTCTCACACTTCCTGCTTTGCTGCTTTCACTGACTCTGAGTTGGACTCTCCAGACTCTTAAAGCAACTCTGTGCTGTTTATACTCACTCCGGCCAAAGTGAAAAGTAGCAGCTGCCTGCAGGAGCCTGATTCAGGGCCATCTACCTCTAGTATATGTGAAAGCAGGAGGGGTCTGATTTAAAGTACACTGCAGGTACCACTGATAAAGTCCCTTATGTCAACAGGGAATTGATCATAACTCTGACATTCACTCTCATCCTTCTTACACAAGGACTGAGTGAGGGTATTGGCATAGTGGGTGACTATGCTATCTTTACCAGCTGTATCCTGCAGACATTTCACAAACACAAGACATATCCTCCACTGGGAATCTCCAGCTTATTAAAAGCCAATTTGTGTTTCATAACCAGTGAAAAGTGGCTATAGAAGGTCAGAAAGCCAAGCAAGGATCTGTAAATCCAGCAAAGCAGGAGTAGAATTTCCCTTAAAGTTAACATCTGCTGATACATTTATATTTTCTGCTTTCACCCAGGAAACCTGCCACATGCTGTGCAGAATACAAATGATGGACCCAAAGGTCAGTGTTTTCACTAAGTAGTCACTTGTTTATGGTTTATAAAGAAACATGGGTGTGCATTGTGCAGGAAAACAAGTAGGTAAATAAAAAGAAAAGCTCCCCTAAGAGGTTACACACCACTAAGTTCTTGTGAAAGATGCAATATGTGCCAGGAAGAAAGGTAGGCAGAATACCGGAGATATAAGAATATGAAATGCAACATAGCATCATACTTATGGACAAACACAACAACCATAGGGATTGAACTCCAGACTCTAAATCCATAAGACATGAAAGATTACGATGCACATACTGGTTTACCAACCACATGTAGCAAACTACATATGGGAATGTAGAGTCTGACTGTAAAGCAAATTGTGGGTTTATGAATGTTAGTTAAGATTTCAAGAGTCCTTCAGTTGTCATGTGATCTGAATATAACACATGGTTCAAACAGGATGGTTATTCAGCAGTGCCAGGCTGATTCTCCCATCTATCTGTCTACAGAATGCAACACATTCCACCATTTATGCTTCATTTACTGCACCCTAGAGCAGCAAACTCGGCTAAAATACACCCTGCAATCTTACTGTATTCTTTCTATTATTCAACAATCCATTTCATCATACTCTGATGTTAATGAGAGAACTAATTAATTTGTTTCTGGGTTGCTGAATTCAACACAAAGCAGAGAGAGAGAGAGAGAGAGAGAGGAAGGATGAGCATGCTTCCAATGTGCTTCCTCACTATTTTACTTACTATCTCCCTATGAGTAAATGCCACAAATAGCATGTGGTGCACAGTTGATGCCTGGAAGGCTTTGAGTTTTTTAGCTGGGTGGTATCTAAGTACTGTGATAAGGCAGATCTAGCTGCCTCTATGAGCAGAGTGTGTCATCCATACCATGAGTACATATGACAGCCATTTGCAAAACAACAAGTAGTCCTGTGGCACCTTAGAGACCCACTTCATCAGATGGGTTGGAGTGAAAACAACAGAATCCAACGTATAGATAAAAGCAAAAGAAGTTCCTGTCAATTGTTGGAGCTGTGTTAATGAAACTAATTACATGGGTTGGACATGTCCCATTCATAGCTTTTGATATGAAAATGTAGATGGCAGGGAAGTTGGCTTTGTAATGCACCAGCCAGTTAATGTCTTTATTCAAGCCCCAGCCTTTGATATCTGCATTTTCACATCAAAAGCTATAAAAAACTGAAAAAATTGCTGAGAGCTTATGCTACCCAGGACTTTGAAATTTACACAAAAGCCCATTATATCAAGTGTAACAGTAAACTATTTTAAAGCGGTTTTTGAACGGCAATAAAAAATAAACCATTGCTTTTCTTTTCAGTGCTTTTGCTTTTCTCTGTTTGTTAATTTTTCTTCCATCTTCCTGTCTCCCAATATTAATTCTGAAAACTGTGAAGTTTATTTTTGTTTTGCACTGATGATTTCCATTTTTAAAATTTTTGCAACACAAACTGATAAGTTCCTAAGACCTTTTAAGCAAAATAAAAACTGGAAACAAAGAGCATTGCATATATGCTAGTCCCCAGAAACAGGAGTGAGCTGACCCTAGGCCTTACTGTCCTTAATGGGCAGCCTAACCCTACCACAGTGAAGTATAGGGCTACATACATCATGTGGATGAGCCTTTGTTTCTGACAAATGTATAGTAGGCTGTAGGCACACACACAATAAAGGTGTTGGGAATTTTATATCCAAGTCACACAAAATGTGTCCCTTTTTATTCCTATAACTGTAGGTGTTTCCCTGAATTAACCAATTCACATGGTATATGTGTTTGTGTCTGCCTAGATCTCCCCTATGTATGTCACTTCTGAAAATAAGTTAGATCATCCTTTGTTGGCTGCAAGTGGTCCCTGGAACACTACCAGAGCACTGACCTTGCCGATGATTCAGATGCCTTTTTAATCTCGGTGATGACTGGGGTAACTGATCTGCATTAATTTAGGACAAAATATATTTCTTAATTCAGAACATATTTTTAAACTGCTTTAGTTTCCATGTTACTAAAATAAGATGAGATGTCTCAAGGCCACATATATATTTATTTTAGTGTTTTGCATTGCTTAAATCTAGTTACAAATCCTCCAGTGTTATTATTACCTCTTAAATGTGTGTTGCCAAAAAAAAGTGATCCTGCTCCAATGTCTGTATTTTTCATATCAGTGATCACATCCTACTGCAGTGTTTCAGCTCTGCACATGTTTTTGCCCATTTAGTAAGGTAAGGAAGCTGTTTAAAAGTCACAGTTTGATAAGAAGGTAGTGTGTGTATCAGAGTAGGGAGCTAAAAGCTGCATGCCTCTGCCACTGATTCACTGTTATTTAAACACAGTATGCCTCCATTCTTCATGTTTAAAATTGGGATAATTGTTCAGATCCTCACAAGTAATACTACAAAAGTCCATGTTATGTATCACTATACTAAGCAAAAGTTTAGAATAGGCAAATATAGTGACCACCAAGATACTAATTCAGTTTAGTTCCTGCATACCTAATTTTAAAATTTACAGCCTGCTGATTCATTGGCCTTATCTGCTAAATGCCATCTTAAAATTGAACTCTCGTGTACCAATGGCAAAATTTTAATCACACCACACTAGTAACACACAGATTTGCACAGCTGACAGTGTAATATAAATGTAATATACAAGTTTGCTGCTACTTTGATGATATCTAACCTTCATGAACCTTTCTTAGAGCTGGTGATGCAGAATATCTTCGGCAGCACTTTGTGAGTTCTAAACTCTTTTTTTGTGATGATTTTGCTACAGATTGAGTTAAAAGGAAAAATACTAAATCAGAGTCTCCTTAATTATATTATCTCATGAGAAATGTCTCTAATTTACTTAAATAATGCTTTCTTTTTTACAGAACAGTTCTATATGTTTAGCACAATTCTCTGGCTGAAAAACTGAAATACACACTCATATAAACCAAGCATCCCAAGTACCTACTACTGAGACAGTAGCATTTTGTCACATGCCTTTACTTTTGTTGATACATGACAAATGATCTTATGCTAAACTCATTACATTTATTCAAATTTACAGTTGGGAACTAATTAAGATTATAGTCAGAGTCAAAAAATACTTTCACAAATACAAAGTAATGCACAGTTGAAAACATAATCTTGTCTATACTTACAAAATCTGGGGGATTAAATTATTTGTTACAACTCAAGAGAGAGGTTTTGGATCATGGATCATTCTTTGAAAACATCCACTCTGTGCAGTGTCAGTCAAGAAAGCTAACAGAATGTGGGGACTCATTAGGAAAGGGATAGAAAATAAGACAGAAAATATCATAATGCCACTACATAAATACATGGCATGCCCACACCTTGAATACCGCATGCCGTACTTGTTGCCCATTCTCATAAAAGGTACCTAGGAATTGGAAAAAGTACAGAGAAGAGCAATAAAATTATTAGGAGTATGGAATAGCTTTCAGATGAGGAGAAATTAAAAAGACTGGGGCTGCTCATTTTAGAAAAGAGACAAACAAGGGGGGATGTGATAGAGGACTATAAAATCTTGAATAGTGTGGAGAAGGAAGTGTTGCTTACCCCTTCGCATAATGAGAAAACCAGGATCACCCAATGAAATTAATAGGCAACAGGCTTAAAACAAATACTGTATAAGGAAGTATTTCTTCACAGACAATGCACAGTCATCCAATGCCACAGGAGGTTTTGAAGGCCAAAAATATAACTGGGTTCAAAAAATGAATTAGATATGTTCATAGATGATAGATCCACAATGGCTGTTAGCCAATATGGTTAAGGACATAACCCCATGATCTGGCTGTCCTTAAACCTCTGACTGCTAGAAGGTGGCACTATATGACAGGGGATCATTGAATCATAGGGTTGGAAGAGATCTCAGGAGGTGATCAAGTCCAGCCCCCTGCCCAAAGCATGACCAACCTAAACTAAATCATCCCAGCCAGGGCTTTGTCAAGCCGAGACTTAAAAACTTCTAGGGACGTAGGTTCCACCACCTCCCTAGGTAACCCATTCCAGAGCTTTACCACCTTCCTAGTGAAATAGTTTTTCCTAATATCCAACCTAGACCTCCCCCACTGAACTTGAGACCATTGCTCCTTATTCTTTCATCTGTCACTACTGAAAACAGCCTCTCTCCAATCTCTTTGGAACCTCCCTTCAGGAAGCTGAAGGCTGCTATCAAATCCCCCTCACTCTTCTCTTCTGCAAACTAAACAAGCCCAAATCCCTCAGCCTCTCCTCATAGGTTATGTTGTTCCAGCCCCCTAATCATTTTGGTTGCTCTCTGCTGGACCCTCTCCAATGTGTCCACATCCTTTCTGTAATGGGGGGCCAGAATCAGATGCAATACTTCAGATGTGGTCTCACTAGTGCCGAATAAAGTGCCACTAGTGGCAATGCTCCTCCTATGCAACCTAATATGAGATTAGTTTTCTTGGCTACAAGGGTACACTGTTGACTCATATCCAGCTTCTCATCCACTGTAATCCCCAGGTCCCTTTCTGCTGAACTGCTGCTTAGCAAGTCAGTCCCCAGCCTGTAACAATGCTTGGGATTCTTATGTCCCAAGTGCAGGACTCTACACTTGACCTTGGTTGTACCTCATCAAATTTCTTTTGGCCCAATTCTCCAATTTGTCTAGGTCACTCTGGACCCTATCCTTACCCTCCAATGTATCTACCTCTTCCCCTAGCTTAGTGTCATCTGCAAATTCGCTGAAAGTACAATTCATCCCCTCATCCAAGTCATTAGTAAAGATGTTGAACAAAACCGGCCCCAGTACCAACCCATGGGACAGTCCGCTTGATAATGACTGCCAGCCAGACATCAAGCTATTTATCACTACCCATTGAGCCCACCAATCTAGCCAGTTTTCTATCCGCCTTACAGTCCATTTATTTAATCCATACTTCCTTAACTTCCTGGCAAGAATATTGTGGGAAACTGTATCAAAAGCCTTGCTAAAGTCAAGGTATATCTTGTCCACTTCCTTCCCAATATCCACAGCTCCAGCTATCTCATCATAGAAGACAATCAGGTTGGTGAGGCATGACTTGCCCTTGGTGAATCCTTGTTAACTAGTCCTGATCATTTTTCTCTCTTCCAAATGCTTCAAAATGGATTCCTTAAGGATTCCCTACATGATTATTATGGGGACTGAAGTAAGGCTGACTGGTCTGTAGTTCCCTGGATTGTCCTTCTTCTCTTTTTTAAAGATGAGCACTACATTTGCCTTTTTCCAATTGTCCAGGATTTTATGATCACCACAAGTTTTGAAAGATAATGGCCAGTGGCTCTGCAATCACATCAGCCAACTCCCTCAACACCCTTGGATGCCTTAGATCCAGCCCATGGATTTGTGTATGTCCAACGTTTCTAAATACTTCTTAACCTGTTCCTTCTCTACCAAGGGCTGCCCGCCTCCTTCCCTTACTGAGTTGCCTAGTGCAGTAGTCTGGGAGCTGTCCTAGTCTGTGAAGACAGAGGAAAAAAAAAGCAGTGAGTACTTCAGCTTTTCCCATATCATCTGTCCCTAGGTTACATCCCCCAACCAGTAAGGGTTCCACACTATCCCTGACCATCTTCTTATTGCTAACATGCCTGTAGAAACCATTCTTGTAACCCTTCGCATCCCTTGCCATCTGCAATTCCAATTGCGCTTTGGCCTTCCTGATTACACCCCTGCATGCTGGAGCAATATATTTATGCTCTTCCCTAGTCACCTGTCTAAGTTTCCACTTCTTGTAAGCTTCCTTTTGGGGTTTAAGCTCAGCAAGGATTTCACTGCTAAGCCAAGATGGTCACCTACTATATTTGCTTTTCCTACTGTGCACCGGGATGGTTTGTTCCTGTGCCTTCAATAAGGCTTCTTTGAAATACAGCCAGCTCTCCTGGGTTCCTTTTCCCTTCATATAAACATCCAATGGGATCCTGCCCATTAGTTCCCTGAGGTAGTCAAAGTCCGCTTTTCTGAAGTCCGGGGTCTGCTCTCCTTTCTTTCTTTGGTGAGGATCCTGAACTCAACCATCTCAGGATCACTGCTTCCCAGGTTGCCTCCCACATCTACTTCCCCTCCCTGTTTGTGAGAGAGATCACTTGATAAATTGCCCTGTTTTGTTCATTATCTCTGAAGCATTTGATACCAGCCACTGTCAGAAGACAATCGGTGTGACCCAGTCTGCCTACTCTTATGTTCTCAACTTGCTTATTCTGAAAGCTTTAAGGCAGTGGTCACCAACCAGTAGATCGGGATCTACCAGTAGATCTTAGAGCCTCTGACAGGTGATCCTGACTGGTTTGGCCAGGAAGCTAACAAGCACTGGCACTTCAGTTGATCCTCCACCCACTGTCATGCTGCTCCTGCCCTCTGCCTTAGAGCTGCCCCCCACCTATCTCCACAGACAGAGAAGGGGATGGAAGAAGCTTCGCAATGCAAATCTCTGTCACTCTCACGCATGTGTGTGTGTCTCATTCTTACAAACACACACTGTCCTTCTCTCATCTCCCAACCCTATAAAGGTGGGGGAGGGGGTGGTTGTTACTTCTTTTACTGCTTGCAAAGTGGGTTATTTTTGGTTTTTGACTGGTCTGTGCATTTCATAATTTTCATTTCTCTCTTACATTTAAATTTAATTATTTGAATAGTGAGCTCTAAAATGCCTAATCTAACGTGGCTGGAGTAATTATCCCAATGGTAACTGCTGCTCCTGGACATGGCTGGCATGTTACTGCAGCCTCTGAGAAAGACAGAACAGGGGGTCTCCACATTCTGTCTCTGCCTGCAGATACCACTCCTGCAGCTCCCATTGATCAATAAAGGAGAACCGTGGACAGTAGAAGCTGTGGGCTCAGTGCCTGTAGATGAGGAGCAGCACACGGCGCCATGGAACCATTGCTGTACATGCCAGCTGCTTTCAGGAGTGGTGCAGGGCCAGGGCAGGAGTAAGCCTGACTTAACTCCACTGCTCCACCACCCGGAAGCAATCTCAATTAAGTGGTGCCCAGCCAGATCCTGTTTCCTCAACCCCCTGTCCCAGCCCTGAACCCCCTCTTGCACCCAACCTTCTGCCCCAGACATGAGTTCCCCTGCACCCAAACGCCTTCCTAGAGCCTGCACCTTGAACCCCTCCTGGACTCTACTTCCCCACCCTGGGCTAAGTGCGGAGCCCCTCCCAAACTCTGAACCCTTGGCCCGAGACCAGAGCCTGCACCCCAACCCTCTATCCCAGCCTGATGAAAGTGAATGAGTTCAGGGAGGAAGGGAGATAGAGTGAGCAGGGTGAGGCCTCGGAGAAGGGGTGGAGCAGGGGAAGGGTCTCAGAGACAGGGCAGTAGCTCTTACATTGCACTTAAATTGAAAAAGTGATCTTGTGGTTAAAAAGGCTGGAGACCACTATTTTAAGGTCATTCAAATATGAGTTATTACTATGAATTGTATATAAGTATTTCAAAAAAAATTGTCTTTTTTTTAAATATTTGCAACTTTAAAATTGTTTGCCTGTGGAAAGGAGGTATTTGTCCCTTTTCTTAACCCTGCTCCAGATGGATCTTTTCTCCTGAACTTCATTAATAGTTTGGACAAACCTGTTATGCCTTACATTAGAGATCATCAGAAGAATAGGTTGAAAAATTATAGGTGTTGCTATATTTGTTAGGGTTTTTTAATTTTGTTTTTTAACATTTGATGTCCTCTTTTTCATGATTAAATTCCAGTTGTTTATTCCCCGAGTTTAATTTCTATTACTGTATTTCTAATTACAACAGCAATTCTGTACTAAAGGTTAAACATTTCTGTGACATTCTGCTCAGGACGCCCAGAATTGTGATATATTCTGTTACTCCATGACTCAGCAAGAATGAACTTTGCTGGTGATTAGACTGTCAGCTCGCTGACACCAGTCTGCCCGCTGTACCAGCAAACTCCTCAAACCTCTGCAAGTCAAACCTTGCCAGTAACAAGTGAATCCCATCCTCAAATTCACAGAGATGTCTTTGTGTAGTGACCAGTCCCTCTCACTGGACACGCAGGAAGCAGATACACTGCACCGTAACTTGAAATAAGATACGGAATTTGAGCTACGCAAACTACGTGTCTTATTTCCATGCTATTTCAAAATAGCTTATTTCATAATTTGCCGCTCTCTATACAGCACCAAATTTCAGAATAAAGTGCTATTCTAAAACATCCTTTACTCTTTGTAGAATGAGGTTTACAAGGATGTTGGAATAGTGAGTCTGAAATAACGGGCTTGCTGTGAAGACGTGGGATAGCTATTTCAGGATACTCCAGTATCCCGAAATAGTGTTGCAGTGTAGATGTGCTTCCAGAGAGACAGAGCACACATCAATCTATTAGTTCAGATGAAGGCTCATACTTTAATTCAATACAATAGTACTAAGATCATTTATAGTAAAAGTAAGAATAAATTTATTAATGAACTAAATTTTAACATTATAACAAGCAACAGAAGAGAGATATGGTTACAAACAAAACATCCTTTCTAGGGACTAAAGCTTAACTCTAGCAGGTTACAATCTTTGCCTAAGCAGTTTTCTTACTTATACCAAGTTACCAGCATCTCTAGCCCTCCAGCCTAGGAGATTCAACTTGCACAGGTTCAGAGGGCTCTGTAGCCTATGTCTCCTATGTGCTGAATAACACAGGGCTGGGTTTGTTTGTTTGTATTTTGCTCCTTTCATAGTACCCAAAATCCATTGTCTAAAGAGACTGAAGGGCTCCTGGGATGCAGACACTGTTCTCCAACATATGTACTAAGTGGTCTCCTCCACCATTTGTAAGTTTGATGACTTTGTTTACCTTACACATGAATGTACTTTCATCATCTTCTGCCTATAAACAAACCAGTCAAAGGTAAATCTACACTTCTTGTCAGACTGGGTGTATGCCCTACCTCCCAAACATATTTTAAATAACTTATTTCCAATAACATATTGGAGGTAGTACGTGTGTCAGGTCTGATAGGAACTACAGTATGCTGGGTCCTCTGTCATTTGGCATTGAGGGGCTTTTAGGGTCATACATGTTAAGCTTATTGAAGGAAGAACCCTATGAACTGCTCAAAAGCAACCTTTTCTTCAGAGCTCATTGTAAAACAGGAAGGTTTTGTTCCATTTATGGAGGCAGTGTTGCTGAAGCATTTTAGTGGAATGACAGTGAACAAAAGAAGACCTTTGTATGCAGTGTGAGAGCAGTGACACAAAGAGAAATAGTTCAGTGTTTGGTGTACAGTGCTGGCACATGGCAAAATAGCTTTCCAATTTGTTAACAGAAAGGGCAGCATAAAGCAGTGATATACCAACAGAGCAGCAAATCTTCTGTGTGCTTCTATTAATCAAGTATTCTTACTGTCTAAGAAAAAAGACAACATAATTGCTAACGTTCAGCATGTTTTGTTTTGTTTTTAATCCAACCTTTCTTATACATTAAACTCTGTCCCTCAACATGATTACTAGGCCATAACATGACAATAGTTCACCAGCAATGATGAAAATGTAATTGCTTTGCAGATAAGAAGTAAAGAACAGTTTAGCCTACTTGATAAAAAGCAAAATGTACCTGCAGTATGTCACCACTACCCCATTTACTCACCATTAGTATGTTTACCCTACTTAAGTTTCCTGAGCAATTTCAATTGCACATATTATTTTCAATTTATTAAATACATACATAACCTAAGGAATATATGTTTTTCCCTTTTTTTCAGTGAAGAGCTATGATTAAGAAATATTTCACAGTATAATGACTGCATATATGGAGGTGATAGTAAACTTGCTGCTGTCATTGAATTCACATTAGGGAAAATGGGAGATGCCTCTCTTATTGTGATTATAAAATGATTGCTCTTTAGCTGGTCCTGTACTTTGAATACATTATTTTTGGATGTGCAGAAACTACTATATCTTCCATCTCTTATGGCCTAATGTAAAACATGATGTGGGCATATACATACCAAAATGAGAGACACTAGAAAAAGTAGCAGTGCAGGAAGTTTAAAATAATGTGGGATTCATTTCTTTATCATAAATGATACTTTTTATAACTCTTATTTCATGAATTGGCAATTACAATATATAAAGGATCTAAAATAACACAAGTGAAATAGTAGTAGGTATATTTGTAAAGAAAATACGTTGACGTCTGGGTGGTTATAAGAACTATATATTTTTTTATTTCTTAGAACTACTTGAAGACTGATATTCTTTTCTGCAGTTGTCTCGACAGGCCTCTGCTTCTTTCTTGACTTCCATTACTTACCTCCCTCCCCTTCTCTTGACAATTCTCAGTTCCTTCCCCAAAGATGATCTCACCATACAAATCCTTTGCAGGTTTTAGTACTTCTATGAGAATGTGGCTGTCCACTGCCCAGTCCTCCAATTCTTTCCTTTTTTTTCCTCTCTCCTTTTAAAGATGTGTCCTGTGGTCTACATTTGTTTCTCATGTACTCTTTGGTTTGAGCTTTTCCATATGCGAGAATTGTGTGTAGAGATGCCAGAGTCTTGGAAAGAGACCATTGAGCCTCACAGTAGATGTTTAAATTATACATTACTGGGAATCTGAGCATAAGGGGATCAGTGGATTACTTGGGCTTTGCTGAGAATTCTTTACGTTTGGTAATTAATATTAATCATCTGAATCTTTAAAAATTTGTTTATGGAATTTGCTAGTCACAGTTTGAGAGGCAGTCTGTTGAAATACTTATATATACACACTCCGGCTACGTCTAGGCCTCACTTGTAAATCGGAAAAAGATACGTAATTGCGTATCTGATTTACTTTTAAAAGAGGCTATTCCAAAATATGGCACTTCTACATGGCACCAAATTTTGGGAAAAAGTGTTTTTTCAACACATCCCTTATTCCTCATAGAATGAGGTTTACAGGGATGGCAAAAGAGCGCATCCGCTTTTTTGAAAATTTTTCCGAAAAAGCGGACGTGTTCTTTGGATGCTGCGTTGCTTTTCCGGGACACCACCGGTATCCTGAAAAAGCAATGCAGTTTAGACGTAGCCTCAGAGGGCACACACATTCCATTTTTAAAGGAAACTATGAAAACACCCAAATTGCATGATGAAGAACTACTGTTTTATTGATTTGTGAACATATTAGTTCATAAATGGCAAAAGCACAAATGCTTCTTTCAGTTTTATTTACAATGTATGTAATACAGATAATGTGAATTTAAACCTCAGCAGTAATTCATAAAAGCACTGTGATGGGGGGAAATGAAAGAGGGGCAAGTCTACAGACAAAAGAGTGCTTCCTTTGCAATAAAAAAGTATATATTCTTCAATGATTCAAGTCAGGATAAAAAAAATAAAAGTTATAATTAAGCACATGAATATGTCTGGAGGATGGGGGAGTTGCACAGGCACATGTATTTGTAATAATTAAAAACTATATTAAAATGTTAAGATTATAAAGATAAGCCTTCAGAAGTTCAGAAAAAGATAGCACTAAGGTTGCCAACGTCACCTTCACTTAGCCCCATTTCACATACGCATCATGATTATCTCGCCCAATATCACATCTTGTCCCTTCTGCTGGTGGATATCAGCTTGTTTGAGGAGGGGCTGTTCTTGTTGTTTGTTATTGTTTTGCTCCTTCAAAGTGAAATTGTAGTTTTTATTCAAATGAATGTTTGTACACATTTTTGCAGCATCTACCCAAATGTAATTGTAGTACAAGTGATCAGATTATGTAGTAAGCAAGATCAATATTCAAGGGTAGGAAGATGCTTAATTGCAGGTTTTGGGTGCACAGACTGTCAAAAATGCCAAAAATGTTGCAAATGTTACTGCTTCTCCAATATATAAATGGACTATAGCAAATTTCCAATTTGCACATAGCATAATGTTAAGTTGTTGAATGACACAGGTCAGAAGGAAGAAATATAGTTGCCTTTCATTGAAGTGGAAAGGTAAACAATTTCCACTATGTCATTTTCATACCCTTGGACCTTGCTGTTTAAAGGGACACATGTACAATTCTGAAATGTTCTTGGTGAAGAAGTATATGCTGCTAAGTATTTGCTAGTTTAGTTGTTCCATCTTCCATATTCCAGAAAGGGGGTAGCAGAGGATAATTTTGTTGTGGAGACTCTGCTGCAGTAAGCATGTTTTTTAGTTCCCCTACTAAAGTTAATTTGCCTAGGGTGGCACAGGCCTGACTAGCCAGCATATCCAAATTGCCTGTTTCTGGGAGTGTGGGGCATCAGTGCAGGCTTTTGTGCTATGAGCGGCACATGAAACATTACTTAAAAACTGGATCCTAGAACAGACACCCCACCCCCATTGAATGATGGGCTCACAATTTTTGGACCTTTGTGTATAAAGTAGATTTGCTGTTTGAAACAAAAACTCACCATCAAAACCACTGATGTCCTATCTCTTGTCACATGAATTGAACCAGCACAATATTTCCATGGTAGGATTCTGTGAAGCCTGTTGGAGCAGCACAAGCAAGATGGTTATTAATTGCTATAATTATCTGTGGTAAGGCCCGTGTTAAGGATGGCAGCTGTGTCAGTGAGGAACATTTGTAAACCCGTGATAAAATGATCTCCCATCTCTGAACATACTGTGGTCACAAGATTTCATCATAGGCATCCTTCTTTATGCATCCACTAACCTCACCAATAAGAATGACAAGGAACAATATGCATGAGCCATGTGTGATATCAGCAGAGTATCTGCTCATCACATTATCTTTGTGCTATGCAATGCCAATGGCATGCTAGGACCTGATGCTAGAACAGTTTAATCAGAAATCATTGGACATATCCTTGTGGATGCAACCATGAACAATAATGGAGAACAACTGTTCAAGCTTTGTTCTATAATTGGGTTCCATGTGTGTAATACTGATTTCCAACAGAAGAACTTACATGTATGGACCTAGTATTTTCATATCCAATAGGTGGAGAAGCTGCATACGCTACTATGGGGTGTTCTGGGGTGTTGAAAATGGTGATACTGACCACAGGTTGCCTGTTGCCATGGTGAAACTGAAATGGAAGACAACTCAAATGAAAGATTCCATTTGTCATTTAGATTTACAGAAACTGATTGATGCTGACATCAAACTGGAACACCAGGCTGAAATCTTTAGATGATTTGATGTGCCAACCCTTACAGATGAAAAACCTGAAAGCAAATCAATAATTTGTGAGACTGTTTCCAGGCATCTGTTAGGGATGCTGCCAGCCAGAGCCGGCCCAAGCTATGGGCTGACCAAGCTACCGCCCAGGGCTGCTGGACCGGGCGGGGGCAGGGCCGCACATGCGCCAGGCGCCCAGGGCGGGGCCGTGTGCCCGGGGGTGGTGCCACGCTCCAAGGGCCCTGGGCGCAAGAATGACTCGGGCCGGCCCTGCTGCCAGCAAAGTGCTGGGAAAAGGTGCCAAAGTACCAAACTCAATGGACCAAGCAACAGAACTTGGACATCATAAAAAATGACTTCCCTTACTGCTTGTACAATGAGGGTTACAAGAGTCGGAGTAAGAAGTCCTCCAGCTTGACGGTATTTCAACATTATGTCAAAATAATAACTGCCTACTGTGTAGACGTGGACTATGGTATTTCAAAATAACACTAGTTATTTCGGAATAATGGTGCTGTGTAGACATAGCCCTACTGAATATGGAAGCAAAATGTTCTTGCCATATACTCAGATGCTTTCAGGAGCTTCTTAACTGCCTTATCAGAGCCACAGCTCCAGATACAATGACCACACCTCCACATAACATAGAGGATGTCACTGTTGGAGGTTTGAAGCGCAACCCATAAAGTCAAGAATGGCCATGCAGCTAGTATCTGTGGAATGGATGCTAAGCTATACTCATCCCATCTTGAAATAGATGACTCATATTATCGGCCAAGTATGGCTTCATGAGAAATCACCCAATGATTGGTGAGATAGGATTAGTCTCCCATTTTGGAAAGGGAAAGGAAATGTTCTGGTTTGCCTCTTTTCCTTCTACTACAAGGAAGGACTGGCTCTTCATGAGCATATTATGACCATCACAAGGAATCTATGCTATATACAGCAAGCTGTGTTTATGCCCGGCCAATTAACCATAGAGAAGATTGTTACCATTAGACAAGTTATTGAAAAAAGCCCAAGAGTTTCATGGAAAAAGAGGTGCATATAACTTTTCTTGATTTAAAAGCTGCCTTTGACTATGTCAATCATTACTTCCTTTTGGCTCTGCCTGAAACCTTCTCATAGAAATGCATTACCAAAGTCAGAGCTATCGCCACTTGGGCACTAGAATGTCCAACTGGCTTGAGTGCAACAGCAGCATCTCTCAACGATGCATGGTGACCTGTTCAACACTGTTATTGATTGATAGATGGAAGCTGTCACTAGCCACATAGTACAGGAGCAGTACTACAGGATTTCTGTAGAATAGGCCAGGAATAAGTGAATCACATAGGTATATCTGCATTTTGATAAACTAATCTCATCAATGCCTGAATATATTTCTGGAAGAAGTAAGCTTCAAGTCAATTGGAAAAAGACAAAATTGACAAAAGTGACTGATGAGTTGCTACCGATTATAAATCATTAGACAAAACGTTCAAATTCATCAACTCACTTGAATGTCTTGTCTCTGTTGTCTCTAAGGAGGGAGGTGACGTGAAATATTGAATCAGAAAGGCCATGGATGTTAGGCAGACTCTTTGGAAGCCTCTGTGGGTATCTACTCAAACTAAGATGCATTATCTATGAAGCAGCAGTCACATCTGGCTCTTGTATGGCTCTGAAATCTGGGCCACAACAAAAATGCAAAGGCACCAGCTTTATGCTTTTGACATGATGTGTTGAAGGCATAAGGTGGTTTCATCATGTTACAAATGAGGTCTGGCTTTGGACTAATCATCTTCCAGTATCTTTCCAAATGATCAGTGCTGGCTCAGGTGGGTTGGCTATCTGATCCCTATGCTATAATGCATATCGGCCTGCCAGTTTTGTGCATTCAATATAATATCAGGTGGTGAGAGAAGACTGTTGGGATATGTCAAATGAATACGGGTCTGGGATGGTGGTGAGGATTTCAGCCACAGCAGGCATTACGCTTGGACATGCTCTTTCCCTTCATTTCTGTAGCCTAGGAAACCAGATAAGTATGGAGTTGCTCTATTTTGTTATGTCTCTTGCTTATCCTCATTGGTTCTGTATAACATATCTTCAGGGTCAAATTCCTTGTAATCTCTGCAACCTGTTAGTTTGTAGTATAGGAATGTGTTGATTTAATTAGAAATTCTGTAAATAGTAATTAGGAGCAGGTATAATTGTATTAATTATTTGCTTATTAATATTTATTTTATGGGAGTTAATATTACTAAATAAGACTTTAGGAAAAATAGTGATAAACATGTGAATTAACATACGAAAATATATAAAAGGGTGTAATCGGCACCAGGTTGTTGCCACTTGGACTTTGTGTTGAATGTCCAAGATAAACATGCATAGGCAATAAAGCAGTTCCTTTTACCCCATCTGCTCCTGGGTTGCCTGTTTCTTCTCTAACAAAGACCTCACTGACACTAGAAGGACGTCATGACTTCTAACCTCTCTCATCTCAGCCTTCATACATTCGAGAGAGCCCGGTCTCCTGTCATGCAGGTGGTTCAACATATGCACTCTACCCTCCATTAGTAGGAATATTAGTGAATGAATTAATAGCCCAGAAAACCAAGAATGATCATGTTATGCTGTTGCTTTTTAAAATGACATCACTGCACATTAAGCAGTGGTGTCCATTGTCAGAAAGAAGTGAGAGACCTTTTTAAGGACTAGACAGTGGCTTCAGACCAAGTATATAAAGCCCTCTTATCTAGACTAAATAGAGCAGCAGGAACTACAGCACAGCAAACTTCGCTCTCTCATGGTAACAGACTGGTGAGAACATAGAGGACTGAGGGAGGAGGCCTTCCCTTCTAGCCTATAGTGGCAGAAGGAAATGTTTATAGCAAAAAGGGGAGGAAAAGGAGTTTCAAACTCAGCACCATGCGGGCATAGCAGACCAGTGATATCTTCCAACTCAGGGTGGATGGGGTGGGGCTCAGAGAGTAATGGAAGATTGGAATAGTGAGATCCTTGCTATACCGGCCAGGGGCTGGATCCAGGACTGGGGCTGGCAGATTCCAGTGTACTCTGTCTTCCAAAAAGACTCTGCTCTATGGGGAAATAACAAGGATGCTGGGAAAGCAAATAATCTCAGTGGTGAGTTAGCTGCATTTGGGGGTGTAGGAGAATTAATTCAGGTAGTTCTGGCAGTCACTTCTGATATTGTTCCCACGACACTATTACGCTTACTAAGTGTGGTGGGTCAGATAGAGCCAGAACATTGAACAAATGGATTGCAGGAAAGAGAGCAACACAGCTGGCAGGGGATGAGTGTGACCCGGACCAGATGGAGATAACATGGGCAGGGTGTGAAATAAGTCCCTGGCATGGAATGCTGCAATCGGTATCTGTTGGGGAACCTTGGTGGGATTCAGGGACACTTTTCCTCTCAGAAAACCTATGTGAGGAGGGAAAGGTAGTCTCTTACCCCTCTCCTCACAGGACAGGAGATACCAAACCTAGTGCAATAGCAAGACTATCCAATAGGCTACAGGGGCAATCTGGTGCCCTAGGGGCTGTGTCAGAGATTTGTGGGGTACAGACACCATCTACAGAAGCTAATGTCATTACATACAGCTGGTGTGTGCTAAATTTCACTTATTGCCACAACTGAGGACATCCAAAGGTGAGGAATCTGGAAGTGACAGTAACGAAAATCCAGCATGGGCTCATGGACAGATGATAGGCAGGGCAGATCCTTTGCCAGGGGTGCAGGAGCTCTTAATGATAAAGGAGGAGGGCTAACAGCAATTTCTCCTTGCCCCAATTGTATGTAAAAGATCATGAAATTTCCTGCAGTGTACACTTTTATCCACCATGACATTTAGGAATAAAATTGCAGCCTGATTAAAGCACATTCAGCATCTTATGTGCTTCTTCCAGTATAGCCAGACAGTAAGTTGTCTTCTGATGAGGAACATGTCTTCTGATGAGGAACATTTTTACAAAATATTTTGTTGCCATTTTAAACTGCATTTTCTCTGTGTAGAGTGTAAGTCAATAAGGTAACAGAGAGACAACCTCACACACAGCCTCCTTGACCTATTCATAACTGAACCCTTCCTTGTTACCTTTCTCTTATGCACTCCTGGAGTCTGGTGCACACAGAACAGCTGTTTCTCCCCATTTGTTGCATGATTATTTCAAGTATCTGTCTTTGAACAGATGTTCTTGTGCATAAAAAACTAGAGGAAGTAAAATACACACACAGACTGCTGGCTCTCAAATATAGGCGGAAACAAATGCCACACAATTATGGTTAATCTCTTGTGCGGGGAGGGGAGGAGAATTATTTAGAATCAGGAGGCCAGATTTACCAGTATACTTGGGCCAATTAGCATCAGTGTAGGGGTGTGAAGCAGCCCTAAATTTGTCTCATCCCAGCCCCACTTCAAACAGTCAGAGATTTAGGGACACGCAGAGCAAGAATCTGTGTCCCTCCCCATCTTGGCTAATAGCCATCGAAGGACCTATGAGCCATGAATTATTGTTTTAATCCATTTATACTTTTGGCCTTCACAGCATTCCCTGGCAATTAGTTCCTTAGGCAGACTATGTGTTGTGTGAAGAAGTACTTCCTTTTGCTTGTTTTAAACATGCCACCTATTCATTTCATTACCCCTGGTTCTTGTAATATGGAAAGAAGGTAAATAACACCTCCTTATTCACTTTCTCCACACTGTTCATGATGTCATAGATCTCTCCTTCCACCATAATCTCTTTTTTAAGTAAATAGTCCTACTTTCTTTCATCTCTACTCATTAGGAAACTGTTCCATACCCTTAATCATTTCTGTTGCCCTTTTCCCTATTTTTTCAATTCTGATAACTCTGGGGCAACCAGAAAAAGCACTCACTTTAATACATAGAGAATTATGATTTTTTTCTTATTATCTATCCTTTTCCTAATTCTTCTTAACATTGTTGGGTTTTTTTGACTGCTGCTGCATACTGAGCAGATGTTTTCAGAGAATTGTCTACAATGACTCCACGATCTTTTTCTTGAGTGATAAAAGCTAATTTAGATCCCATCATTTTTGCATGCATAATTGGGATTATGTTTTCCAATTCACATTATTTTGTATTAATCAACATTGAATTTTATCTGTGACTTTCTTAGCCAGTTTTGTGAGATCCCTGGGTAATTCTTCTAAGTAAGCATTGGCCTTATCTAATAGGGATGTTAAAATGCTATTACTTCCCTAATCGAATAGTCGATAGATTTTCTGTCAACAATTCAATTAGTTGACAATGGTAAGCAATTGCAGTGCTCAGTTTGGCTCACTCCAATTCACAGCAAAACCACCCCAGCTGTGGCTCTGCATTGTAAAGCCCAGGGAAGCCAGCGTATGAAATTGCTAGCATGGCCCCTGCTCTGGGGGTCTCTTTTCATTCATCAGACACCACATACACAGACACAGCTGCAGCTCTGCACTCTGAACCAGGGAAGCCAGCACGCAAAGTCGCTAGCACAACCCCTACTCCCAGGGCCAGTCCTAACCACCTGGTGTCCCCGGGCGACCACCCGGTTCGCCCACAGGGTTGCCAGATGGTTTCCAAAAAAATACTGGACAAAAATTTGTCAAGCAAAAAAAAAAAAAAAACACGCTGGGGAAAATTTGTCTAGCAAAATTCGGTCGCAGCCTGCCCCTAACACTGGCTCTGTCAGCGGCCCCTTGAGAATGGTGGACCCAGGAGACCACCCGGCTCGCCCGCCCTTAAGACCAGTTCTGCCTGCTCCACAGGTCTCTTTTCATTCATCAGACCTCACATACAAGGGCCACGATAGCAACTTCATGCGCTAGCTTCCCTGGTTTACAATGCAGAGCCACAGCTGGGGGGGGAAGTGATTAGTCAATAGTGCTAATTGATAAGCTCTTGCTTATCAGTTAGTGGATTAGATGCTAACATCCCTATTATCTATCTGAACTAATTTTGTATTATCCGCAAACTTTGCCACCTCACTGTTTACTCCTTTTTTCAAGATCATTTCTGAGTATGCTGAACAGCACTGGTTGCAGTAGAGGGAATTGAGGGTGATCGAATAGTCAGTCACAATTATGGTTACACTGGGATGGCTGACCCAAAAGGAGCTCACCTGCTCAGTTTTACTGAAAGTAAAATTTTGAGAGGCAACTATATAATCTGTTTTTTTTAGAGGGAGGCATTTTGCCTTGGAAGATCCTGTTACTTAACCTCTCTCTTGTAAGCAAACTGCTCATTTATTCTTACCCTTTGTTTCTTGTCTTCTAACCAGTTACTGATGCACAAGAGGACTTTCACTCTTATCCCATGATTGCCTCTTTTGCTTAAAAGCCTTTGGTGAGGAACCTTGTCAAAAGGCTTTCTAAAAGTCCAAGTAAATTATCTCCACTGGATCCCCTTGATCCCACTGAAAGAATTCCTATTGGAAGAAGCTATATTGACTCCTCCCTAATATATTGTATTCAGCTAAGTGCCTGACAATTCTGTTCTTTATTACAGTTTCAACCAGATTGCTGACAGTGTACAGGCTTACAGGCCTGTAATTGCTAGGACCACATCTGGAACCTTTAAAAAATTGGTGGCACATTAGCTATCCTTCAATAATTTAGAACAGAGGATTACATACCACAGTTAATAGTTTTGCAACTTCATTTTTTAATTCTTTCAGAATTCTTGGATGAATACATAGTCCTAATGACTTATTGCTGTTTAATTTATCAAACTTCTATTGATGCCTTAGTTTGGGACAGTGCCTCAGACTTGTCACTTAAAATCAAAGGTATGGCTGTGGGAATTTCCCTCACATTCTCTGTAGTGAAAAATCAATGCAAATATTCATTTAGCTCCTCCACAGCAGCCTAAACTTCCCTCAGCGTTCCTCTAGTACCTAGTGTTTGTCTGGTAGACTCACTGAGTTTGTCAGGCTTCCTGCTTTTGATGCACATAAAGCTGGTTTTGCTATTAATTTGTGTCTTTTGCTAATTGCTCTTCAAATTCTTTTTAGGGGGCCTAATTATACAGCAATCTTCTGGTTTTGCTTAGGTGGATCCCATTATTCCAATATAGTCTCCTCTTGTCAAATCCTTGTATCCTTCTTTCAGCTGAGAAAACAGGACCTGTTTTGGGAGGCGATGGTCTGGTATCTGAATGACGTGACCAGTCCAGCAAAGTTGCTGATGGACGATCATTGTTTCAATGCTGGTGGTCTTTGCCTCTTCCAGAACACTGATTTTAGTGCACCTGTATTCCCATTTGATCTTCAAGATCTTGCAGAGGCAGTGCTGGTGATACCTCTCAAGGACTTTCAAGTGATGCCTGAAGGTTGTTCAGGTGTCAGACCCATAGAATACTGTTGGGAGAATGATAGCTTGATGGATAAGAATTTTGGTGTCTGTTCAAATGTCATGATCTTCAAAAACCCTTTGCCGTAAATGAGCAAAGGCTGTACTAGCACAGCTCAGATGATGCTGGGTTTCTACCTCAATATCTCCCTTGAATGAAAGATAACTTCCAAGGTAGAGAAAATGATCAACATTCTCCAATGCCTCTCCATTGATTTTAATAGATGGGACGTATGGTACCTCATTTGGAGAGGGCTGATGGAGCACTTTCATCTTCTTGATGTTGAGGGTGAGACCAATACTTGCATAAGCATCAGCAAATATATTCCGGATAGTTTGAAGATCTCTCTCAGAGTGGGCAAAAACTGCATTGTCATCAGCATACTGAAGATCCACAATAGATGTGGTGGAAATCTTACTCTTAGCTTTCAGCCTGCTAAGCCTAAACAGCTTTCCATCCATTCTGTAGATGATTTCAACACCAGCTGGGAGCTTCCCATCACTTAGGTAGAAAATGACAGCAATAAAGACTGCGAACATCATGGGGCGATGATACAGCCCTGTTTGACTCCTATTAGTACTTTGAATGGTTCACTCTGGGAGCCAGTGGAGCTCAGAACAGTCGCTTTCATGTTGTCATGAAGCAACTTTAGGACACTGATATATTTATCAGACATCCAATCTTCGTAAGTACAGTCCAAAAGGCACGGCGATTCACTGAGTCAAAGGCTTTAGTTAGATCAATAAAAGTTATGTACAGTGGCCAGTTTTACTCCTGACACTTGTCTTTTAGCTGCTGTGTGATGAAGATCATATCCACAGTTCCACAACACGATCTAAAGCCACCCTGTGACTTTGGTAAAATTTCTTCTGACAGGGGCAGAAGATGGGTTGCAAGGTCCCGTGCCAGAACTTTGCCTGCAAAAGTAAGGAGAGAGATACCATGATAGTTTCCACAGTCCACTTTATCCCCTTTCTTAAAGAGGGCTATAATCAAGGAATCCCTCATTTCAATGGGTATCTCCTACTTTATCTAGATTTTAAGGATAAGCAGGCTAATCTGCCAAATTAACGCTGGTCCACCATCTTTACAGATTTAAAATGGGATCCCATCTGGACCTGCTACCTTCATCTGCTTGATGGCATTGTATACCTCATGCAAACTGGGAGGGTCTCCAAGCTCATCCCTGGAAGGTCTTTGGAGAATTTGCTCAAGAACTTCATCTGCAACCACAGAGCACACACAACCCACAGCAAAATCATAGATGTTCTGGATATTTACTCTATGGAATTTTTAAAAAGCATTGTACTGATGAAATACAAATTTCCTTTCAATCTTTTGCCATCAATTATCCCAGGGATGCTAGGACAAAGATAATAAATGTTAGATTGTAGGGGAGCCTGGACAACCCCATCTTGACCAGTATAATAATGTCTGCATTGTCCGGCCCTGCTTTGACCGGACTAACGATGGCTGTCTTACCCAAAGTGTGGATTGCTAACAAAGCAAACCCAGGCCTGACTCAAGTCTGGTGCACATAAGCATGCCGATAAGGCACGGAGCTTTGAGAGTCAGGAGTGCTTGCACCATCATGCAGAACTTGTAAAGTACAGCGAGACCAGGCCAAGACGACCAGAAACAACCTGGTACTAGTACATCCCATTTTTTGATAAGTGAAAATTTCCAGAGACAGCCATAGAACTGTTAATTAAGCATTTAGTCTTGCAACATCTTGGATGTACCACAAATATTGGCATAACAGGTATTCTTAAACAATACGCAGTTGATTGGTAGATATTACTAGAACGACCAAGTCGAGTAAAAATATAGGTGTAGAAAAGATAATCAGTGGGAGGGAATGCGCAGGATTGACCCAGAGATCCTGCTTTTCATGCAACTAGAAGTAATAGACCCCTTCACACCAGTGACCCCAGTGCATGGCGTTCCTATGCATGGGAATCAAAGGAACCACGACCTCCTGTCTGGTAGGGTAGGTAGCATACGAGTGAAGTGTAAATGAACTAGGCTTAATTATTGTATTATAATAATCTTCTATTAATTGCTTTTGCATTGCTTTGCACTGTATTAATTGCTTTACATTTTAAACCTCAAATAGTTTAAATTGTATAGTAATTGTTTTTAAGGCTTGTAAAACTTAAACAACTATGTTAACTCCTTAAAGCTTGTAATAAATAGTGAGGGTATGTCTACACTACCACCCTAGTTTGAACTAGGGTGGCTAATGTAGGCATTCGAAGTTGCAAATGAAGCCCGGGATTTAAATATCCCGGGCTTCATTTGCATCTTGCCGGGCAGGCGCCATTTTTAAATCCCCTTAGGTCGAACTCCGTGCCTGCGGCTACACGCGGCACAGAGTAGGTAGTTCGAATTAGGCTCTCTAATTCGATATTTAAATCCTGGGCTTCATTTGCAACTTCGAATGCCTACATTAGCCACCCTAGTTCGAACTAGGGTGGTAGTGTAGACATACCATAAGTGGTTAAGTCTCTCTGAAGTGTCCTGGTTTCCCTTGGATCTAAAAATCGAACCACACAAGATATTTATCTACAATGTAAGCCATACTGGTAGATCTGTGTCTGATCAAAAACAAAGATGCAGTTGCTGCTCATTGTATCTTTCAGGAATCAAATGCATTCTGGATCTGATCAACAGGAGAACATCCCAGGATATTTTTTGCCACTTCTAATTCTGTCCTAGACCATGAAGCCCAGAGGCATGCTCATAAGAAAAAAGTGAAAATGGTTAAGTGAATTCTTGAAATTCAGGAAAGCGTCAGCTGTAGATTGGTTCTCTTTTTATCTGACCTACTTCACCTATCCCTAATCCGCAGCAAAGATCACATAAGTGTAGCAGGATTTAATGTTGACAGTTCCTTGGTAGATACAGCTTACTGATTTAATCAAGAAAGTCATTCAGCGTTTCAGATGGTCAAGACACTGAATCAGTAATTTGACAACATATTAAGTACAAATACATCCTTCAATTGCCAGCTGTATGGCATAGGGTGGATTACACGCAACTAATGACTGAGCCTTTCTGCAGAAGGAAGCCCTTAGGAGGTATTTTTATTCTGGATAGAATAAACATCCTCATTCAAATCTCTAAGGAAAGGGGTACATGTGTATAATGATATAGATGTGGATTCAGGAAGATACACTCTGTGACAAAGACTGGTGCAGGTGACTTCATACATATTTACAGTGACTTGTCAGAGAGATCTTTAGGTGTACAGGAACAACACAAGGCAAATACATAAATTAATCAATAGAACAATTTGCAATAAACCAGAGATTAAATTTGAGCCTGCTGTTAAAATCATTGAACTTGTTAGTGATTGGCTAAAAATAAATATTTTAGTTTCAAGTTTCCACTCTAAACCAGATGTTATCAGATTCTACTGCATATTTGTTCCACACTTGAAGACTGTTCACCCTTTTTCAAGGTTGTTTAGTCCCACATATTGTATAAACAACTATGTGTATCAGTTTCCTAAATATTTTTTCCCTATTAACTGTCTGAAGTTTCGTACAGACAAAAGATCCTCATGATAGTAGGCCTCTTTCTCTGTAAGTACCGTATGGCTAGTCACAGTGGCCTACAACATTTTGAGAAGTTTTCTTTAATCCAATTTGATTTTTTTGCACAATCAGGGGCCCAGTGCCCACAGGGAACTTGATTAATTTATTAGAACAATGCAGTTTAAGTTGTACTGACAAGTTCAAACAACAGCTTTTCTATTGCCAACCATGAGAGTAGAACCTTTTGACCTAGATTCATTTTTTGCTTGTCATTTCCTGCCTATTACAAAAAGGATATTCAGTCACACTTTCTTTTAAGCCAAGCCATCCAACTTAATAGCTTTTAAAATCTACCCTTTCAGTGAGGCAATTCATGTATTAAAGGGGTACAGGAGACCAATACTAGTCTTATCTGCTACTGTAGTACATTATGCCACAATGTACCTCCGCACGTCATGTTTGGATGTACCAAAGTGGCTTCATCTTTCTGAGACGAAGATGAAAACGTTTTGATTTGTTTAATACATTAACAAATGCTGAAAAAAGCATGTTGCTCCTTTTAAAATCAGACAAAAGGGAAAAAGCAGTGGAAGGATGCTAAGAAAGTAGTAACATGGTCAAAGTGAGAGGCAAAGAGAATGATCTCTGCAGCAGCATTGTGAATGCAAAGGCCAGAGAAAAGATGATAAAAGCCTGGATGAGAGTTTAGCTGTGTGGATGGGAAGGGTAGGCTGACTCTTGCAGATATAAATTAGAAATAATGTATAAGATTTAGACATAACCTGGATGAGAAGGCCTATAGAGAGATATGAATTGAAGGCAACCCCTAAATTACAGGGCTGAATGGAGAGCAGGATGACAAAAACCTCAGATTCACCACAGAAGGTTTCAAGGTATGCTCCTTGCCCCCAAATACTGAGTTCCTTTGATCTGGGAAGCATTTACTGCTACAGGCAGAGCTGTCCTGTCACAGTCCCTGTTGGTGGCACGGTGAACGTGCTATCTTTGTCAAATTCTGAAAAAGGTTTGATACTTCAGTTCCCTTAAGAAAGCCTTTATAAATATACTAGATTTATCCAGTGTTACTTGGGTAATTCAGGGTACAGGGCTGAGAGTGTGGGGGGTGTTGGAGTCAGGGCAGGATGATGGGGGTGAAGAGAGGCTCAGGCCAGGGTGCTAGGAGTGTGGGAGTGAAGGAGTTAGGACAGAGGGTGAAGAGAGGCTCAGAACAAAGGATGGTGAGTGCAGGAGTCAGCCCAGGGGGTTGAGAGTTCTGGGGGGCTCAGGAGAGTGGGTGGGGGTACAGGAGTCAGGGCAGGAGACAGGGGTGTAGGTGGCAGGAGGTGAGGGCAACGAGTGGCTGCTCCTTGGGGCCAGACAGGGCAGTGGGGCCATGTTGCCTGGCTGCCGGCTACTCCCCAGGGCAGGCCAGAGTGTCAGGGGCCACGCTGCCTGGTCAGCAGCTGCTCCACAGCCCCCTGTGGCTGGCAGGAGAGTGGGGGCATGCTTGATTGCTGACCTCCTGTGGTCATTCTGGAGTATAACTGTCCCCCATGCTTGCTATCCCCCCTGTGGTCATTCTGGAGTATAACTGTCCCTGAGACCATAGCCCTCCCTTTCCAATTGATAAGAAACATTTGCATTCCATACACATCCCATTGTCCTGGCATAACCAACCCCTGACCTTGCTTTAAGTTATGATAAAAGGAAGCTGCATACCAAATTTGGTGGTCCTAGCTCTTGCCGTTTAGGAGGAGTTTTTGAATAAACAGACTCACAGACAAACAGACAGGCAGATGCACACTCTCTCTCAAATATATAGCATATACCGTAGAGACCAACAGGGGATGGAATGGAATAGATTTGCAACAAATGTTTAATGTGCTCCAGACTGTTGACACATTGGATCAGAGGAGACCATGCTTTCCCCCATTTCTGCCCGAGTTTGCTGGCCCAGTTTAGTCACATGATACAGCCAGGCTTCCATCCTGCATGGCATCTGTCAGAGAGGCAAGAGCAATAGCTCAGAGCTTCAGGAAGGGACTACTGCTTTCCAGAGAATGAGACTGATAAGGGGGTGGGGGGGAGTCAGAACTCAAGAAGTGCTGGGGGCAGCCAGAGTTTTAAAACTGTGCTCCCTGCATTATCAGTACGTCTGTGTTGTCTGTTTTGAATGCCAAATGAGAAGCTGTTAGCATTAATGTATGAATATAATGGAAGGGAACTGATGCACATTTATGAGATTTGTAAGAAAGGGGATCCCAATAAAGACACACTGTCAGGCAGCTAGCACTAATGTTGGCTTGGTTCTGTACTCTGGATGGGTGAACATATTTTACCTAATTTAGTACTCACTTGAGCCTCCTGGGTTTTAAATTGGGCTGCACATGTAAAACGCTTTCAGCTATGCTTAACAAAATGCTGGCTTCCTTCCGAGTTAAAACTCCAGTTTCTCAAGATTAGAGGCACTTCCTCCTCCTCCTTCATGGTTTGGAAATAAGGATGGAAATAATGCTTAATAGGTTGGAAATAACCGCTACCTCAAGAGTTTTCAACTATGTTGGCTGTCAAGTGGTTGGGGCCACTGTGTCGAAGAAGGCTACAGGAAGAAATGGAGAAAAATAGAAGACAAAATACAGAAAGGGCCTTTACAATTCACATACAACCTCTATAAAAGCAGCCAACAGAAAAGAAACAGCTTCTATTCAACTCAAAGGCCCCATAAAAGATGAAATTTAAACATAAGGAGCTGTGTCAAATGAGCAGAGGTGAGAAATACTTTTTAGTAGAAAACACTTTCTGAAAAAGATCAGAGAAAGGAGAAAAATACATATATTCAATCCAAAACTCAGAGTAAAAGGAAATAACTGAAAAAAGTTGTAAGGGCTATGAAAACACTACACTTTTCCTCACACACATGAACACGCCTACCTGCCTAGTACAAAAATTTTCAATAAAAAGATTATGGAAGATATGTAAAATAGTTCTAGAAAAATTAAAAAAGCCTTTTGAAAATAGAGAGAGAACCTCACTAGATAGTTCCACCACCCTTAGTTTTAGCGGAAGATAATGCTTCTGCTTACAACAGCCTGCCAATCAGTGCTTCGACAGACAGAGTCTGTTAAGTGATAAATTGCATTTATAGTGGCCCCACAATGCCAAAGAAGCAGAAGGCAGTAGCTGTGCTGTCTTGCAGCTCTCCATGCAACTGTTACCTCATAGCACAACAGAAAAGTGCTACCATGAGATATTAGAGTTTTAGGCATCCACCTAGATCTACGAATCAATGTCTTTGAAATGGGGCATTCAGCTTCATTTGGTGGGAAATGACATACTGTGCCAGCTGATGTACCTTTCCCCTAAGTTGCTGCTCGGCTACGGCATAAAGCTACTGCTAGCAAGTTATGCCATGGATCTAACACTAGATCCACGTGGTTGTGGTTAGGTATGAGTAAATTGGACTATCTATTCTACACTTCCTGACACATGGCTATGCAAAGTTAGAGGCTTACTCAAATAGTAACAGCCCCCCTTTTTGCCATCAGGGTATCTTCTCTTCAGTAAACTGACTAAGTTGCCACATGAGACAGATGCTCAGAAACTCACTACTTTGTACACTCAGACATCAAGGAAAAATCAGTCATTGGTTAGAAAAGTGGTTGGCCGAGGTGATGAGAGGAAAGGTAACATGTTCTAGTGGAAGTAATTATGCTACATCTCATGAAAAGCAATATTAGTGTTCTGAAAAAAGCCAAGCTTGTTCACAAGGAAACAACAAATAGTGTGCTGGTCCATAAGCCCTAAATATCAGCTTGCACATAATTTGTTCATGGTTGGCACACTGGACCTTACTTTTTAAGAACAAAATCCAATACTGCGCCCCACTCCCTTTTTTGCCTATGAAGCTCATTGACGTAGTGTAGTACGGCACTGCAGTAAATGTCCAAGGGACCTGGATACAAGCAGTAGCAGAATACTACATATTTTTTCTTAGTTATCTTCAATATTTGCATATCAGAGCCATCCCTTTAGGTAGGAAAATATATTTCTGATTGGACTGCCATACAAACAAATAGATATATATTATCGGGGAGAGACTTCTTAAAATTCACTCATTAAATCTAGAATACAAACAAAAGCAGTGGGAAGGATTCTCTCTTCCAATCTGGCCCCCTCTTGCACTGCTCTGGCAGCAGTTGGCTAAATCTCTTCCACCCAAAAATTCCCCCAGAATGGGACAATCCTGACATGTGACATGGGCTGATGGTACCAGCTGGCGGATGCTTTGGAGGCCTATTACCCACTGGTGCAATTCAAAGAAATTGTGAGGCTACTCTAAACTAGGCTGAAACCAAATCATTGCAGTCCTGGCCTGAATGTAATGGGGCTGCAACTCGTTCCTTTCTGCACCTCATGTTACCTATTAGGGAATGATTACAGCACAGAATCTGTTCCAAAATCTCCATTAGAGAGAACACAGGAACAATTCTGCATCTGAAATTAAACACAAAATGCTATCTTCCTCACAACTGATCCTTCTATAGCCAGGGACACTCCTCTGTATTCAAAAGTACAGTTAGAAAATTGCATCTCCTTACAGCTGCATAGCAACACCACATTTCAAGTGACAGGAATATTGTAGTATACAGTTTAATTTCTCCCTTTTGGAATATAGGAAATGGCAGTGATAGGAACAGATATACACATTTAGCTAGATGCATTAATATGAAATGTGTACCACACATTACATTGGTATCTGGAAAACAAAGATTAGAAAAGAAATCAAGATGATATTTATAATATCTAAATATGTAAACTATTCCCTCCACCTATCAAACAGAATTCACATAATAGCCATATACCGAATAAGGAAATTGCTTTTCTTTTTTTTACATTAAGGTTGCCAGAACCAGAAACATACATGCATTCATTGCATACAGTATTCAGATTGGAATTATTTTTTATGTGTAAACCAGGTTCTCTTTTGCAAATCTTAAAGTACTTCACTTGGGCTTCAGATTCCTAAATATTCCTAATACCTTTTGCCTTATGCAGCTAGAACATATGACCTTTCCTTGGTAGACATATTTCTAAATAAAGTTATTTTTCATTACTATAATTTTGATTAAATAGCTCTGGAATGATTTTGATCACACAAAGCAAGCGAGGTGTATATTTAGGGAATTATTATTTGTTAGACTTTTGAAACCTGACCTACTGGTATTTCTTTCAACTCGAGTGTGGGTTTTGGGGATTTTTTTTTTTTAAGAACTGAGAATAAAAGAACACCCACCTATTTCATTGTAAAAATACAGAACTTGTTTTTCTCCTTTTCACAGTGGACTAAATATGGCTTTCTAGTCTGTCATTGTATTGAACGTGTGTGGCATTGGTTACTGCTATCTGCTCCCTCAATTTCATTCTCTTCTCTATTGCCTCTCTAATCACAGCTGGGAGTCACTTTTTCTGCTTCAGTTGACTGTCTATCTTATGCTTCTGAACACCTCCTTCCAGTCCTGTTAATCATTTCATCTCTTTAAATCACACCTAAATCGTCCCTCACTATAGTAGTATATCTTTAAGCATTTTTGGATTTTACACAGTTAAGGATACTACTGTATATTTGCTAATCATGTTCAGTCATATAGAAGATACAGAAGGAAGAAGTCCCTGTTTCAAAAATGTTTCAGTCTGGGTCTGCCCCACGAAAGCTCATAACCTAATAAACTATCTTGTTAGTCTTTAAAGTGCTACATGACTGCTTTTTTTTGTTTTAAATTGCTTCTGCTTGCCAATTGGCAGATACAAACGTATATTTAGCTGATTAACGGACTAATACTCTCCCACTAGTAACTAAATATAATGCATATATATCATTCAATTACTCCAGCCACAATTTCAGCTACAAGCCTCTTGATAGGGTCATGGTACAGCACCAGTGATGACACTGGAAATTCTTCTTGGAGACTTAGAGTACATCTAGACTGATGGGTTTTTCTGGTATCCCGAAAAACTCTGCCGCGTCTAGGGAACACATTTGCTCTTCTGCTTTTTTTTTGCAGAAGAGCAAACATGCTCTTTCAGGGAGCCCTGTATACCTCTTTCTACGAGGAATAAGGGCTCCTCCAAAAGAAGGGGCTTTTCTGCCATTTGGCCCAGTCTATATGGGGCCAAATGGCAGAAAAGCCTCTTCTGGAAAAGCAATCGGAAAAAGCTACGCAAATTGCAAAGCGCAATTTGCATAGCTTTTTCTAAAAAACGGCGATAGTATAGACCTAGCCTTATTCAGAGCACACCGATGTCACTGGGAGTCTTTCCATGGGTTTTGACTCAGATGCTAGATGAGCTAGTAGTTGCAGTGCTAAATTTCTTTGACTGCCACCCACCAGTTGCATGTACATTTAGTCACATGATTGTATCATTCTCCATCAACAGATTATCCAATTATCATGGAGGGCTCTTAAAAGGATTTTTGCTTTAGACCCTAAATCATGAAACATTTTTAGAAACTGAAATGTAGTTAATATTTAGACACTCAAACTGTAGAGAGGGATTGTCATACATTCTCAAATAACTGTGGATCAGCAACTTGTACAGCAAACAGGAAAAGATCAAGAAGAACTTTCATAACTGAATACCCTCATTAAAAAACAACCATCCGCACTAACTTCCATGTGGGCTGGACTTCACAAAAACAAGACAAGCCATTTACAATGCACACTTTACTTCCCTACATATAAAAAAGGACAATTAACTATCTAAACTCCTGCATGCCATGCGTGGTGATAAGAGTGGTACAATCAACTCTCTCAGCAACACTGTTAATCTATCCAGCCACACACTTAGCCCGCAGAAGAAGCTGTCCTATCTCGGGGACTCTTTCTGCACCGCCACCCCCATGCATGATACAGTTCTGCAGTGATTTCAAAGTTTATGTTCACTATCTCAGATTCAAGGAACACTACTGAACATGGCACTGATCCACAGGATTCCTTCTACCAACATTACAAGAAGAAGAATTCTGTGTGGAATCCTCCTCATAGTCAAAATGACAGTCTGGACTTCTACACAGAGTGCTTCTGTGGATGTGCCCAGGCTGAAATTGTGAACAAACAACATCATGTGCCCCATAACTTCAGCCATGCAGAACATAATGTTATCCTCAGCCTCAAAACCAACTCTAACATCATAATCAAAGAAGTTGACAAAGGAGGTGCTGTAGTCATCATGAACAGGTCAGATTACAAATAGAAGGCTGCTAGGCAACTGTCCTCTGATCCCACTGAGGAACATCAAAAGAAAGTACACCACCTGCTCAAGAAACTCCCTACGGGGCCAAATCTATACAGACATACTCCTAGAGCCATGACCAGGAGTATTCTATCTATTAGCCACAATCCATTACCTGGAAATCCTGACTACCCCATTACGTCAGGCACTGGCACACTTACAGTAGGATTGTCTGGCTATGTGGACTCTTTCCTCAGACCCTACACTACCTACACTACCAGCACTCCTAACTATCTTTGAGACACCGCTGACTTCCTGATGAAACAATGGTGATCAATTAACTTCCTGAAAATACCATCCTAGCCACCATGGATGTAGAAGCTCTCTACACCAATATTTCACACAAGGGTGGATTGCTAGCTGTCAGGAACAGTATCCCTTATGTTGCCACAGAACATCTGGTGCCTGAGTTTTGTGACTTTGTCCTTACTCACAACCATTTCCGATTTGGGAACAATTTATACCTTCAAGTGAGCAACAGTGCTATGGGTACTCACATGGCCTCACAATATGCCAATGTTTGTATGACTGACCTAAAAAACGCTTCCTCAGCTCTCAGCCCCTAGCACTTCTACTCTACTTGTGCCACACTGATAACATCTTCATCATATAGACCCACAGGAAAGAGGCCCCTGAAGAATTCTACTGGAATTTCAACAATTTCCACCCCACTGTCAACTTTAGCCTGGACCAGTCCACATAAGAGAGCCAGTAGAAATAAATGATGGTCACATAAACATCACACTATATCGGAAACTTAACAATGTTCTTACCTACATGCCTCTAGCTTCCATCCAAGACACATCACATGATGTATTGTCTACATCAAGCCCTAAGATACAACCACATCTGCTCCAATGCTTCAGACAGAGACTGACACCTACAAGATCTTTATTGAGCGTTCTTAAGACTAAAATACCCATGTGGGGAAGTGAAAAAAAAAACAGACTGAAAGAGTCAAATGAGTAACCAGAAGTCACTTACTACAGGACAAGCCCAACACTGGTTATGACCTAAAGCCCACAGCTAAAACACCTCCAGCACATCATAGACAATCTACACCCTATCTTGGAAAATGATCCCTAACTCTCACAGATCTTGGGAGAAAGGACAGTCCTTGCATATGGATAGTCCCCAACCTGAATCAATTACTAGCAGCTACACAGAAACACTAACCCAGGAACCTAGCCTTGAACAAACATCATTGCCAACTCTGGCTGCATATCTATACAAGCGATGCCATCGCAGGACCTAACCACATAAACTACACCACCAGGGACTCATCCACCTGCACTCATCAACCAACATGACATATACCATTATGTGCCAGCAATGCCTCTCTGCCATGTATTTTAAACACTGGAATAAACTGCCTAGGAAGGTTGTGGAATCTCCATCCCTGGAGATATTTAAGAGCAGTTTGGACAGACATCTATGAAGGATGATCTAGACAGTGCTCGGTCCTGCCATGAGGGCAGGGGACTGAAATTGATGATCTCTCAAGGTCCCTTCCAGTGCTAGTATTCTATGATCAGTCAAACCAGACAGTCTCTGCACTAAAGGATAAATGGATACAAATCAGACTTCAAGAAAGGTAACATACAAAAACCAGTAGGGGAACACACTAACCTCCCTGGACATTCAGTAACTGATTTAAAAAGTAGACATCCTTCTACAAAAAAGAACTTCAAAATCAGACTATAAAGAGAAACAGCAGAGCTGTGATTTATTTATGAATGTAACATGATCAATTAGGACTTAATAGGTATTTAAAATGGTTCTCTCACTACAAAGGCAATTTTTCCTCCCCATCAACTCATGGGAATGAGCCATATCTATCCTGACTGAACTGGCTTTGTTAACATTGGTTTACACTTGATAAGTAACTCCCTTCTTTTGATATATTAGTGTATATATTATATATCCCTGCCTCTGTAATTTCTACTCCAATACATCCGATGAAGTGGTTTTTACCCATGAAATCTAATGCCAAAGTAAATCTGTTAGTCTTTATGGTGTCAGAGGACTCTTCGTTGTTTTATATAGAGGCTAGATACACCACTTCTCAGAGGGTATGTCCACACTGCATTCCTCTTTCGAGAAAGGAATGCAAATGCAGGCAAGCAAAATTGCAAATGAAGTGCAGATCTGAATTTTCCATTCTTCATTTGCATAATGGCATCTGGGTGCTTTTTCGAAATACCCTATTTCGAAAGAACAAACGCAGTCTAGACAGGGTTATTTAAAAAAAAAAAACGCTTCTTTCAAAATATCCCTTACTCCTTGGTTTAAGGGTTATTTCGAAAGAAGGGTTTTTTTTTTCAAAATAACTCCATCTAGACTGCGTTTGTTCTTTCGAAATAGGGTATTTCGAAAAAGCGCCCCAACGCCATTATGCAAATGAAGTACAGGAAATTCAAATCTGCACTTCATTTGCAATTTTGCTCATCTGCATTTGCATTCATCTCTCAAAAGAGGAATGCAGTGTAGATATACCCTGAGAGAGCACACTGACAAGTTTTCAGACTAATTGATTGACATTTTAAAATCATTTATATGTCTTAATTCATATCTGAAGATTTTAAAATATAAAGTTATAAAAATCAGAGATGAAGCAACAAGACTTAGGAACTATCTTGGAATCAGTCCCCACACTAAGCATACGCGTTTGCTTTGCATTATGAACGTACTTCTACACTATATTACCAATTACTACGTCTCCCCTATAGAAAGGTTTCAGAAATATGAGATCCAATATTGCCAACACCAGTTTAGCTCCACTGGAAATCTGAGATTGACAATCTGCCAGCCAGTGTTCTAAGCGTGTATAACCAATATAATACCTAGAATACTGGCAACAGTACCATATATTAGATTCCAGCTTTGCTAACTGAATCCGTATTAGTAACAGTGATACATTTTTGCAAATAGCTGGTGAATATACATACATCATAAGTTGGTCAGTTCACTTTTCAACCTTAAATTAAGTGTTTTAAATAACTATTTAATTTGCATTTTAAAAAGCAGCTTTATTGTGAGTTAATTAAATATTGATTGCTTAAAGAGCACTTACTGAAATTTACTATTAGTACAAGAGATATGCAAAGTTGCTAACTCATTTACACAAAAGAGTTAGCATTTATTACTCTGCAATACACATATAATTATGTTCTTACTGTTTGAATGAACTTCCATTGTTACTTGAAAATTGTGTTTAAATATTTAATAGGTATATAATAGGGCCAAAGAAAATTTGTTAGTTCTTAGTTACTGAAGACACTTCAGATCTTGAATCCCTGCTTTAGTTCAAGTCATGAGTCTCAAGGAAAAAAATTGCATTTTAACTGTATATTTGAAAGTGTGTAACTGTAACTCTTGTTCAGGTTTCCTAGGGCCAGGTCCAAAACCCACTGAAATAAATGGGAGTCTTTCCATTGATTTTTGTGTGCTTTAGATGAGAGTTTTATGCTTCTCCTAAAAAAAGTACAAGAACAAGTTATTGTATTTATAAAATACATTTTTTCCTATAGCCATTAAGCTCTTTTTGCAATGATATGTTTTCACTGACTCAGTTTTACTAACATTCACTTCATATTTGAACTTTAGGGAAGGAGCAATTTGGCCTTGGCAATGGGACTAAAAACAGAGGTCTGGATCCAAAGCCACTGTTTATTAGCAATATTTAACAGCTCCAGGTCTCAAATGCATGGTGAAGTTCATGAGACCAAACCAGAATCCAGGATACAAATCCATGAGAAGTCTAGGAATGTTCAGATTTGGAGTTTCCTATGAACTTCACACCAACACCATCTTTCACTTGTCAGGGGAGAAAAAAATAAGAACATAAGAATGGCCGTACTGGGTCAGACCAAAGGTCCATCTAGCCCAGTAGCCTGTCTGCCGACAGTGGCCAGCACCAGGTGCCCCAGAGAGGGTGGACCGAAGACAATGATCAAGTGATTTGTCTCCTGCCATCCTTCTCCAGCCTCTGACAAACAAAGGCCAGGGACACCATTTCTATCTCCTGGCTAATAGCCTTTTATGGACCTAACCTCCATGAAATTATCTAGCTTCTCTTTAAACTCTATTATAGTCCTAGCCTTCACAGCCTCCTCTGGCAAGGAGTTCCACAGGTTGACTATGCGCTGTGTGAAGAACTTTCTTTTGTTAGTTTTAAACCTGCTACCCATTAACTTCATTTGGTGTCCTCTAGTTCTTCTATTTAGGGAACTAATAACTTTTCTTTATTCACCCTCTCCACACCACTCATGATTTTATATACCTCTATCATATCCCCCCTCAGTCTCCTCTTTTCTAAACTGAAAAGTCCCAGTCGTTTTAACCTCTCTTCATATGGGACCCATTCCAAACCGCTAATCACAGCTGCAATTGAGTTTCAGCTTTTGCAAAAAGAATTATATGACTGGCCTATTGCACCTTTATAGAGTCTCACGAAAGTCAATGGGGTGCTACACAGCCAGAGGGGTTCACCCACAGTTTCCTGTACAGGGACAGGACCAAATTTATATAGTAGAAGTCCCACATGTTTTTCCTTTCATTTCCTGACTGTCAAATGGTTCATAGAATGAAAGATTTTAAGGACCACTTTAGAAATACACTTGCACAATAGTAGAAAATTCTAAACAAAATGCAAAACAACAAATTAAAAGAAAATTAAGTATTTCTATATCTATCTATCTATCTGATGCAAAAGCAAGCAGTTTTAAGCCAAGCCTTGCTTTTACACTATGTCTTTGTGTTAGTGTGTATTTTCAGGGCATTACTTCCATTTCTTTAGGAGAACCAAAAACCTTTTTAAGTGCTATCCCATTATTTAATTTCAGCTGGGTTCCAGTGGATATTCTATATCATGTTGATCAGATTTTTAAAAAATATTAAGCACGCTAGAGCTGATGCAAAACAAAAATACCTACGTCACTTGTCTGCAAGCTGGAGAATAAGCTGATGAGGCTGTCTGTCTACATTCTAGAAGATGCCTCATCTGGGATTTGATGGAAGAAAGAGTCCTCTCTGCACTGGAAGTTCTAACACATGATGGCTACGTCTAAACTGCACTGTAGTTTGAAATAAGATACCCAGTTTGAGCTACGCAAATTGCGTATCTTATTTTGAAATAGCTCATTTCATAATTTGGCGCTGTCTATACAGCACCAAATTTTGAAATAACCCACTATTCCAAAATGTCCCTTACTCCTTGTGTAATGAGGGTTACAGGGATGATGGAATAGCAAACTTAGCGAAACAGCAAAATAATGGGCTTGATGTTAAGATGCAGGATAGTTATTTCGGGATACTCCGGTATCCCAAAGTAGCGTTGCAGTGTAGACATAGCCTTGGAGAACAGGCTAACTATTTTCTCAGCAAAAAAACCTCCTAATTGTAGTGTGGTCTCCCAACTGACAGCACAATGTAGGGAAAGAGGGGATTTAATGTAGAAATGCATCAATAGGAGGTGTCCCAAAGGTAGCCGTGTTAGTCTGTAACTAAAAAAAACTTAAAAACAAAAAATGATCATGTAGCACCTTAGTGACTAAACAAAAAATATAGATAGTATCATGAGCTTTTGTGGACCCAACCCACTTCTTCAGATGAAACCTTCTTCTTTGATCTGAAGAAGAGGGTTGTGCCCATGAGAACTCATGATACTATCTATATTTTTTTGTTAGTTTTTAAGGTGCTACAGGAACATTCATTGTTTTTTAAGTTTTTTTTATCAATAGGAGGTGGGAGTGAACATTTATTATGCTTATATAAACCATAATCTGCATCTTTGGATGTTCTCCAATCTCCAAATTTAGTTTAGGGAAGCAGTGGTTCTCAACCAGGGGTACATGTACCCATGGGGATATTCCAATGTCTTGCATGTGGCACTTCAACTCTTCTACGTATTTGCCTAATTTTACAATAGGCCAACTAAAATGCACTAGTGAAGTGAATAGCAATGAAAATTTCACATGAATTATTCATAATGCTCTATATATAATATACTGAAATGTAAGTACAATATTTATATTCCAATTGATTTATTTTATAATTACACAGTACAAATGTGAAAGCAAACAATTTTTTAGTCACTGAGTGCTGTGACACTTTTGTATTTTAATGTCTGCTTTTGTAAGCAAATAGCTTTTGAGTGAAGTGAAATTTGGGATTATGCAAGAGAAATAAGATTCCTGAAAAGGGTACCGTAGTCTGGAAAGTTGAGAGCCACTATCCTAAAGGATGTATTCTTGACCCAATCTTATTTAATATTTACCCCCACAAGTAAGATATTAAATTAATATTTAAATAGCTTCCTGTCCCCCCCCCCAAAAAAAAAACTCATGGCAATAATTGATAGGAGATTAATCTATGGTGTTTGCCATGCAAAATGGCCAGAAAATAAAAACAAGCATACAAGTCAGTTAATGCAGTTTCCAGTGGCATACTTAGAGGCGACTCCATGGACCAAAGAAGTGATTGTTCTCTTCTTCACATCAATAGTAAGATAGTAAATGTCTGAGGACTTCTATATTGAAGGTCAACAGCAAAAGAGGAAAGTAAAACAGTTCCTCCAGTCCTTCTTTATAAGGAAAGTTTAAAATATATAGCTTAACTAAATTATAGCTATGCAAAACATGATCAGCTAAGTAACTGAAAATCAACTCAAGGCTAGAGAAATTATTTGAAGAGGGGGGTTGAACTAGATAACCCCTTGAAGTCTCTTCTAACCCTAACCTTCCATTATTCTCTGACTGCAGAGGGTCAGAAGTGTATAATAAGGAAAAATGGGCTAAAACTGAGAGAAAGAAAACAGGCAATAAAAATCAGGAACCAATTACTAGCCATAAAATCTATTACTGTACAGATTATTTTTGCCTAGGGAAGCCCCACAACCTGGGATGGGTCTAGACAGCGGTGCTATTTCGCGATACTTCTGGTATCCCAAAATAGCTATTCCACATGTTTTAAACAAGGGACATTTCGGAATGGTGGTTTATTTTGAAATATACTTGAAATAAGCTACACAATTTGCGTAGCTCACATTGCATAGCTTAATTTGAGCTACAGATGCAGTGTAGATGCGCGCCTGAAAATTCAATCTGGAATAAGACATACAGATGCTATGGTGATCATATTAGTACAAAAACAAGACAAAATACTTGAGAACACACCATCCTCTTTCACTGACAGGAAAGATCATATGAATCTGCAAGGGTTTGGGGGTTTTTTTACATTTGTTTTCTGATTCTATTAAATGTCAACAGATTATATATACATTTCCATGTCCCATATGCTTATGGATATATGGGTGTGTAGATATTCTAATATGTCTGAAAAGTCTTTATTGAGGTTGAGACTTTTGCAAGGATTCAATAGTGATTCTCATGAATCCATTTTTTTTCATTCTTGAGCCTTTCCGTGTTATGCTGCGTATATTCAAATGTCTTACCAAAATATATTTCCATTATAACTCATTTATTGGGAGCATGCAAGACAGCTAGGGGAAAAAAAAAGTCTCTGGTAGCTGTATCATCTCTTCTGAATATATTATTAAGGTGGGAAAATTGTCTGCACAAGAATGTATTTGATTATATGACAGTGCACTAGACAAAGTCTACTTTCCATTCATTTGAACACTGAGTTATTATAAAGCCAGAGAACTGCACATGAAAAGGAAACATAAGTCCCCTTCTGAATCTTGGAAATACTGTAACTTGATTCCAAGATTACAACAAGAAAAGAGTTACATTTTCTATGACTTTGTTTCATTTAGGTAAAAAGTGACTGGATGCACTGAACCACAACAAATACCAATGTCAGAATTGATATTTAACTAACCGCCTGATTAAACCTAATTAGCATCTTATCTGAGACATTCGCTGCTCACTGTTACCATTTTGGGACATTGTTAATGTGATTACTTAACAGTTCATCTGCTAGGTGTTATTTTTTAGTTTTACTTTACATTCTTACTGAGAATACTAGCCCTGAAAATCAGGACTGGCCAAGTTCCATACAGCATAGGATGCAAGAGTACGGGGCAAAAAGGTACTATGCTTCTGTGCTTTTCAAACCCCAAGGCTATCATGCACCAGTTCAGCCTCCAATGTAACATAAATCAGGGAATCAACAGAGCATGGCAATGCTGGGCCCACTTCCCCTTTCCTTTGCCCTGCCCTTATGTGGAGGCACAGAGAGTAGGTGGAGTAAATTCTGTTCCTCGTGCTTCCTCACTGCCGGGGTTTCCACTTTGTTAGAGGGACCTAATCCATGGACTGACATACATCTCTTTTGGTCTTGAACAAGCCATTGACCCACTCTCTGGGTGTGTTTACACAGCAAAGTTATTTCAGAATAACAGCCATTGTTCCAAAATAACTATGTGAGCATCTACACAGAATTTCCGTTATTTCAAAATAATTTTGAAGTAACAGTCAGCTTATTCCAACTTCTGTAAACCTCATTCTACAAAAAATAACACATTTCAAAATAAGGCGTGTGTAGACGCTCCACTTCTGCTATTTTGAAATAGCCCCTCATCAGGGCCATTCTAAGTTATTCCTCCTGGGGCTCTAAATCGAGATAGCATGTCTACATTGGGGAAGCCTATCTTGGACTAATTTTGAGGCTTCTCTGCAGTGTGGACGTGGTATTTCAGAATAACTATTCCAAAATAGCTTATTCCAAAATAAATGTGCAGTGTAGATGTAGCCTCTGTGTCCTCCTAGACCTACTAGTATAACATTCATGTACTTCACAGGGGTATTGTGAGAATTAATGAGTTAGTGTTTACAGGACACTTAAGTAGTAAGCTCCTGATATCACCTGCTAAGGAAAGAAGGTGGTACAAAGAGCCTTATTCTCCTTTCCCATCTCCTGCAATTCTAGAAATAAAATTCAGTGCAGAAAGCATCAAGTAGTGTTAAATTCTCCCATATCATCAGTGGAGGAGCCTGCTTCCTGAATTAGTGAGTCTCCTAACTTGTTTGCTGTCCTGTGATAGCTTTGTTGGACCCTGGATATTAGAGACACAGAGTAGGTGAGGTAATATCTTTTATAGGACTTCTGCCAAACCCAAACAGCAGCTTTGTGTAAACTCAAATGCTTGTCTCTTTCACCAGCAAAGTGGCTCCAGAAAAATATATTGCCTCACCCACTTTGATTCTGCTGATAATAGTCATTGCATGAATTCAATAATCAGGTTATCATCATTGAAAAGACTTTGTATCCACCAGGATCTTGATAAATCCATGTGTTAGTTATTGCGAGTTCTCACTTCTCTTGTGAAGGAATGCAAAGAATGGAGTTACAGAAGCTGAATGCATGATGAAACGGATGTTATGTTGTATTTTAGACATTGGGTGTAGTACACAGACTAGTTGTCTGACACATGGAAAATAGCAAGGATTATTCTTGTTTTTCTGTAAAAGCGAAAGTTACAAAACAATACAATGTATATAATATATATTTCTGTATCTTAGAAATAGCTCAGAATTCATTGCAATATTTAGTAGTTTATCTCAGACCATGAATTAGATAGTAAAACCTTCCAGCAGTAATACAAAATAGAATCTGTTGGGGATTCTTCAGTAAATGCATACTAGGGATGTGAAGCCCCAGAACGCATAGCTATTCCCAGCTACAGTGCTATGGATTATATGGCACTATCTGTCCATGCCTTAATCTATGGAATTAGAAGTATCCTCTCTCCCTGTGGATATGTCTAGACTACATGGCTCTGTCGACGGAGCCATGTAGATTAGATTTCTAGACATAGGAAAATGAAGCGGCGATTTAAATAATCGCCGCTTCATTTACATCAAAACGGCTGCCGTGCTGTGCAGATCAGCTGTTTGGCGGGAAGCCCTTGTCGACTGCCCCATTATGCCTCGTGGAATGAGGTTTACCGGGGCGGTCCACAAGGGCTTCCCTTGTCGACCACGGAGCGTCCAGACTACCGCGCTGTGCCGCCAAACAGCTGATCGGCACAGCGCCACAGCCATTTTGATGTAAATGAAGCGGTGATTATTTAAATCACCGCTTCATTTTCCTATGTCTAGTAAACTAATCTACATGGTTCTGTCGACGGAGCCATGTAGTCGAGACATGTCCTGTAATCTAAGTGTAGAGAGAGGCTGCTGCATTCCATTACCCTCCAGTGAGTTGGCTGTGTCACTCCCCACTTACTATCCTTCTTGAAGCTGAAGAAGAGGGGTGTATTGTCACTTGTTATCATCTAAGGTACCAAGAAAGCAATCTATCAAATCAGGATCTAGGACAGATCCCAGGAGCTGCTAGCTCCACAAATGTGTCAAGAGACTCAGGAGAGGAAGTTTCTTGGATGTCAGAATTTGGTACCCATCTTCCAAGTAAAACCGCCATAAGTTTGTTACAAGCCAATTTCTGTAAACACATTCGAGAAGATTTGTTCAATATAGACTACAGAAACCAAAACCCACTGGCTGCGTCTAGACTGGCAAGATTTTGCGCAAAAACAGCCGCTTTTGCGCAAAAACTTGCCAGCTGTCTACACTGGCCGCTTGAATTTGCGCAAGAGCACTGACATTCTAATGTAAGAAATCAGTGCTTCTTGCGCAAATATTTTGACGCTCCCATTTGGGCAAAAGTCCTTTTGCGCAAAAGCTTTTGCGCAAAAGGGCCAGTGTAGACAGCTCAGATTTGTTTTGCGCAAAAAAGCCCCGATGGCTAAAATGGCGATCGGGGCTTTCTTGAGTAAAACCGCGTCTAGATTGGCCAGGGATGCTTTTGCGCTTTTGCGCAAAAGCATCTGTGCCAATCTAGATGCTCTTTTCCGCAAATGCTTTTAACGGAAAAAACTTTTCCGTTAAAAGCATTTGCGGAAAATCATGCCAGTCTAGATGTAGCCACTGGGTTTATTCTCCCTATTTTCACACAATAACACATTTGGAAGTCAGCCACCTCTCCCAAAACAAATCAGTTTCTGAAACCTACACTCAGGAATCACTTGATCAGTATCCTATACAAGAAACAGAAGAGTATCAAGAATGACATCTCTAACCTTGAAACTCTCATCTTTAGACAAATAACCACACCGGTTAACATCTTACAGGACTTTTATTCTACCAGACAAGAAATCTGCAATACAAACTTCTACTCCCTAGAAAAAAGAAAAGACAATAAACTTTCTAAACTGCTCCATGCCACAGGATACTACAACAGCGACTACCTCAGCCCACCAGATAATATTGCCAACCTTTCTAGCTACAAACTCAACCTAGCAAAAGAGTCTGTCTTATCCTGGGGTCTTTCTTTCTGCCCCACCTCCCCCACAAACTGGGTTCAATTTTGTGGTGACCTTGAAGCTTTCTTTCACTGCCTCCATCTACGGGAATACTTCCAAGTTACCAATGAACATCAATCTGACCAACCCCCCTATCAACACCAAAAAGAAAAAAAATTCTATGTGGACTCCCCCTGATGGTTGTAACTACGATCTAGATTTCTATATTCAATACTTCTGCAACAACGCACAGACTGACATTATGTGCAAACAACGACAAGTAACATACAATCTCAGCCGCGCTGAACGCTATGCTATACAGAGTCTCAAAAACAACTCTGACATTATAATCACACCAGCTGACAAAGGGGGTGCTGTGGTCATTATGAATAAGTCAGACTATGAACAGGCAGTCTCCTCTGATCCCACTTCAGAATACCAAAAGAAACTACACTGTCTTCTTAAGGAACTCCCTGCCTCTACTTGGGACCAAATTCACACAGAAACACCTTCTGAACCCCGACCAGGATTATTCTATTTGCTACCCAAAATCCATAAACCTGGACACCCCGGATGTCCCATCAATTCAGGCACACTCATTGCCGGATTATCCAGATATGTAGACTCCTTCCTCAAACCCTATGTTACCAACACTCCCAGCTATCTCCGAGATACCACTGACTTTCTAAGTCAGTGATTTCCTGAGAAAATTACAAAACATCGATAACCTTCCTGATAACACCATCCTTGCCATCATGGATGTAGAAGATCTCTACACCAATATTCCACATGAAGATGGATTACAAGTGATTAGAAACACTATCCCAGAGGTTACCACAGCTAATCTGTGTAACTATCTATGTAACTTTGTTCTCAACCACAATTATTTCCAATTTGGGGACAATTTATACCTCCAGATTAGCAGTACAACCATGGGTACCCGCGTGACCCCACAGTACACTAACATCTTTATGGCTGACTTAAATCAATGTTTCCTCAAATCCCATCCCCTATTACTCCTCCTTTACTTATGCTACATCAATGACATCTTTATGATCTGGACCCATTGGCAAAAAACACTGGCCGCATTCCACAGAGATTTTAACAACCTACACCCCACCATCAATCTCAGTCTGGACCATTCGACACAAGAGATCCTTTTCCTGGACACCATAGTGCAAACCACTGATGGCAAAATCAATACCACTCTCTACAGAAAACCCACTGACTGCTACACTTACCTACATGCCTCCAGCTTCCATCCAGGACACACCATACGATCTATCGTCTATAGTCAAGCCATTAGATACAACCACATCTGCTCCAATCCCACTGACAGAGACCAAAAACTTCAAGATCTCTACCAAGCATTCATAAAATTCAATTACCCACCGGGGGAAATAAAAAAAACAAATTGAAAGGGCTAGACGAATACCCAGAAACCATTTACTTCAAGATAGGCCCAAGAAAACCAACAATAGAACACCACTTGACATCAGCTATAGCCCCCCAACTTAATCCCCCCACCCCAATGCATTATCAATAACCTACAACCTATACTGGAACAGGATACTACATTCTGAGAGGCCCTGATCACAATTAAAGAGCTCTCAAACTAGCTGTTACTCATCTTCCCCTGCAATACTGTATCAAATAGATTATTTAAGATTAGGGTGTGCCACATAGCGGGTGTATTTAGATAATCACTTTCTTTTCATTACTATTATATGACTATGGATGCAAATGTGTGTCAGGCATGGCAGCTGGATTAAGGAAATGATTAATGGTTATATGTGTCTTCTCATCACTGAGAAATTACTAATCCAAACAGTACATTCTGCTTCCTTGGACATACTGAAGAGGGTCTGCATACCCCAAGCATATGGCACATTAGCATACAAGGCATGAACTCAAATCAATCCCAGAACAGAGGTCATTTAAATCCCACCAGTTTAAAATGTAATCTGCTATCACTAGTTTGTAATTTTGTTTCTAAATTTCTTTGTGCTTTATTTGTGGGATTGATAGTAAACATCCACAAGGAATGCTACATCCTCAAATTTAATAACTGGAAAACAAATAACAGTAAATATTAAATTTAAAATTACTTTAAGACTTTTGTCTTGTAATGCACAAACTTTTGTACAACTATAAACAGATACATCAGAAACAGATACAGACTCATAGGACAAATACATGGTTTCAACAGTTCTAGTCTGATTCTATGTAAGACCACCTTTTTAAAATGATGCAAATTAGAATATGTCCTACACTGTGTCCTACTTTCAGGGAAGTAAGTGTTTCTTTATTTCTCACTATAGTCTCAATCCATTCTTTTCTAAATTCTGTGGCTTCACAAAGCTGGATTGTTTTTTAACAACATCTGTATGCAAAACTTTGGACTCTCAGCTAGAAAATCTGGTCACTTGCAAAGCAGTCTTTTTTTACATCCTTATTCCGTGTTTCATTATCAAATTGCACCGAGAATGCTCTATAGTCTGGTTTTGCTCAAATTATCAAAATAAAAGAGAAAAAAACTGAGGCTTAAACCATTTAAAGGAAACCATAGCCTGTTACCACAATTATAGTTGTCCATTTCTTGAGCTTCAGACTGGCTGTTTGCAATGCTCTGTTAGGAAAAAGAGCCCAGCAAGTAACCAAGTCAAGTAACCTAGCTAGTTATTCCCCTGCTGGAATGCAGCTGATAGCTAATTCCTATAGTCTTCCTCCACAAGAAACCCCAGTGCTGAATGTGGGAGTATTGAGATGGGGGCAAGGGGCAATGGAAGAGGTATGATGAAACAGGAAGGAAGGACAGCCAGAACACAATCCACAACTGATGGATGCCCTTTATCAGCTGACTTAGTTATAGAGCACACTTAGGTATATTCTAAATCCATGGTGTCCAACCACTTCTGAAGCAGTAGCCACTATAATGAACTAGCCACACTCAATTGGTCAAATAGCCACATGTGTTGGACACAATGTATTGGACACCACAGCTCTAAATAGATGATGGCCAGGACTGGAATAGAACAATTCAAGGAGTTATAGCCTCTCTCAGCTTTCCACTGAGTTCAGCTGAGAATGGGGCACTAATATTGTACTATTATTGAAGGCATCTAGTCACCAAAGCAAAACTGGTTTGTAGTAACTTCTGTGGACACTGAACATTTGAGACAAGCTTCCAGAGTTTTACAAATCTATCATATCACAATAGGTATTGCCAGGTTTTAACTGCTCTTGTAATGATGATCAAGACTCTACCTTTGAAACTAAAATTAAAATAAAAATCAGAATAACTGCTGATCATTGGTGGTCCTTGCATTCAAGGATCAGAATCTTTATGAACTCCACAAAACAATAATTATGTGATAGGACATGGATCAAAACTGGAGATAAAAAAAGACTGATTGACACAAAGACGATCTGGTTTACATTGCATACTCCTCATAGGTACACCAGCATGGGATGAGGTAATTCATCCTGATGGAAAGCAATCCTTTCTGCTACCACCACCTTTCCTTGGTGATTCCACTAGATGATCCTGTCATCTGAAGAAGTGGGTTGTGCCCATGAAAGCTCATGATACCATCTACAAGTTTTGTTAGTCTATAAGGTGCTACTAGTCTATTAGTTATATTTGGATTTGTTTTTGTTGTTTCAGTCATGATTGTGTGCGTCTTGCAGTTCTAGAGAGATGGATTAAAAAGATGCTTATGAATTAGAGTAAAAAACTGGAAAAAAGTTAAATTTTCATAGAAAACTTCCCTCCTTTTTAATTCACATGTAAAACCTCTATGAATACATTTGTCAACATTTTTCACTTGATAAAATTTCATCTAGCTATAGTGAGAAGCTATTGTTTTACGCAGAGGGTGCCTTTAGTTATAGTTTTCCATTCCTCCTCTCCCCCCACTAAACCAAGCCAATGATGACATCTTGCACACCAGCTTACAGTTCATCATTTGACACTTTGGAACAGAAGGAGTTGTTTTTGCCCTTGCTCTCACTTACCAATAATATATGCATGTTTATTTTGGGGATTGTGATACACCTCTATTCAATCTATGCTTTGGAGTTCTCTAAACTTATTTTAGATTGTTCATTTTGTCTTATAAATAAACTAATGTTAGGATAGCTTTTTTAAAAATATAATATGGACAGATATTAATGCTGTGCAGATTTTTATATTGTTACCAGGTGATTCTGTAAATGAACTGAGTATTAACAAAAGTCTTGCATGATGTTCGCATCTGGATGGTGGGGAATTATATTAAATTAAATCTTGTCATGCTGAAATAGTTTCATCTGAAGAATTTATTAGATTAAGTCATTTTTTGCAGAGATTCATTTTGATAAAAACCACAAATACCATAGCCAAACATGAGTCCTCGGGCTGTTTATCCTCTGATAAACGTGTTGCTTCTGGGTTTTTTTCATTTTTTTATACTACAAGAGCCAGATAATTCCTTAGTAAAACTGATATGCAGATGTAAATGTCTTTGTTACTTCTATCACTGATTATTTTAGTCTTCTGGTGTGGGTTCCCATAGACTGCAATCAGTAGACAGCTGAATTCTAGCTAGATCCAGTTTACTTGAGTATATTAATCCCATTGTAAAAATGTCTACTAGATGCCAATAATTTTGATTTTATTTTCATGGTACTCTATAATTGAATAAGAACGTTCTTAATATCAGGCTTGACTATCTAAGACATTTGTTCAGTGCCAAGATCTAGAGAGAAGGAGCATTATATAAAAGCTAAGAGCAGATGTGTGTTGTTGATTATTTATTATAACTAGAGCTTTCCAGAGGACAATTCCATGTCATCAAAACTTTCAGGGTTTCAAAATTTGCATCCATACCACATTGTAACAAAATCAAAAACTGAAGAAGAATGGGGAAGAACCTGAAAGCCTTTATTAAGAGGTCCATTTCCCCAGCCCTTGGAAAATGAAATCGGTGTCCATAAAAGTTGAGTCTATGAAGTTCAGGAAGCCCACTGATTAATTTTGTTAAAAGAAATACTGATAATGTTAATTACTATTTTAATAGATTAAGTTGTCCTTATGCCAAGAACGAGCTAGAAGAGATAACAGAGGATGCAAGAAGCCTTTTGCCTAGTTGCACATCCCTAGAAAGGAATATAAATCACCACATTCCCTGCATCTGGGAGAGAACAGAGAATATTGCTTCCATATGTAATCTTCTGGCCGCTGTAATATCTTTACCTAATTTTGATTGTTGAGCTTAGTGGGTGGATGCTGGGAGCTTTCAGTGCCCCACGATATACAGAATATCAGATGGAGCCAGTGATCTTTTCTGGCCTTAAAACCCTGTGATTTACTCTGGGGACACAAGTTGGCTCTAAAAAGGATAGGGAGGAGGGAAGACTGTAGGCCTCCCTACCCCGCATTAGCCTGTGAGTTGTGCCAAAGGGAGCATGCTGCCCCATTCTAAAGGAAAGGGCAATGAGCGCTTCAGACTTACATCTGTGGCCAAAATCTAGCCTGTGTTTCATATTAACATTTTCTCTACATAAGTGCCAGGCAGTAATTGGAGTTAATTATCACCCCTACTTTTTGCCACACATTGTCATAATTTTAAACTTTGCTACTCCAAATGCAGCTGCCACAACAGTAAAAATAAAATTAAAAAAAAAAAAAGTTCAAGAAAATACTTTGAATTGAGCTGTGTAATGGTGACAGGTTCCTTAAAATTGCCAGCTCAGCACTTTTAGAACATATTTGAATACTTGGTGTTTGCTCACTATTAAATGTTGTAATTATGATGAAAAACAGCCCAAGGAGGAATAAGTATGCTGGAGCTTCTGTGCTGTACTGTGAATGGCAAACAAGTACACATGCTAAATATAGTAATGGGAAAGCTAGAGTGGCTATCATAGATGTTCTCTATAACCTCTTTCTTTCAGTTACCGTGGAGGTGGAGATGAATATGTGGACACCTGAACTTTTTCCCTGGGAGCTACAAGCTGCTCATAAAATGATGAAGTAAAAGCATGCACTAGACTCCCTTGACAAGAGCTGAATATTCCTGGCTGAACTTCTGTTTCCACAGTGAAGGGGCAAATCCAAATATTTGTACTGACATGCACCATTGCAAACTCATGGAAACAGACAGGTATTTAATAGCTGTGAACGTCAAGCCAACCTGTTGATGTCAAAAGTGCATCTTCTCTGCTATGTAGATATATAGCCTGACTACAATCCTCACTCACGCTCACCAGTACCTTGCACCATATAGACTCTGATTCATGTCAGTAGGACTACGCATGGAATAAGATACTAAAAGTTCATGACTAAAAGTGGAAGAATCAGGATGATAAAAATAAGCATTGCCAGATGCTTATACCTGTATTCGTATTAATTATTTGTAATGCAATAGACATCAAAGCTTACATGTAGCTGTGAGAGCTAGCCATGTACCTTAGCATGTTCCTGAAAATGAAAGCATTACCGACAGTGGGATGCTTCCAGGAGATCAAGGTGGATATCGGACAAACAATCATTGAAGTAACATCACAAGAGCCAGCCACAGGCAGACAAAAGCATTGTGAAAGTACTCAGCTGCTTATGCAGGGAGATAAATGCAGAAAACAAGCTGATCTTTCGGCCACAAATTTCAAATGCCTTAGGTTCCACTTTGGAAATGCTAAGTAAGGTGCGCGCCTGCTGGAAACCAGTACAAAGTCCCAGGATAGCTTCAATATAAACTTTTAAAAATGTTTTAAAAGTTTTAAAACCTTTAAAAATTTAAGATTTTTCAAAGAATGTTACATAAACATCAGAAGTAGGAATTTATTCTTACTAAATAAAAACAACATATCTAGAGTGAAATTTGCAAAAGTGCTCAACATAACACTGCTTTAGTAAAGTTGGTGGTAAAACTTCCACCGACTTCAATGAGATCAGATTTCAGCCAATGCTGACTACTTTTGCACCTCACTGGACTAAGCTAAGATAGAATTTACTAATGACTGACTCACAAAGACTTTAGATTTATCTGTATACTTATAAAAAAAGTGAAATAGCATCGGGTAGAGGAAAAGAAAAATCAAATGAAGACAGAAATGCCAAGGTCACTGAAATCTTGTAACAGAAATCTTAGTATTAAGATGCAGAGTCCAAATGGTCCTAGTGCTAGTCAAGACCCAAATGGTTAAGGGTTCCCAAGTACTCACTGTAAAATCCAGCCCATATCAAATACGGAAGTTGACTCATATGAAGTTGCAAACATTTGAGAACTTAACACAAAACCAGTTTCATTTGTACATAGCTTGTGACATCAACCACAGCAAGCAAGGAAAATGACTATAATAAACTAAAACAATGAAAACCAAATGGCTAGAGCTGATCAATAATACTCTATTAAAATGTTTGTTATAAAAAATTTAGCTTCCACAAAAATTGAATTTTCAGGAAAAATTCCATTTTCAGCCAACTTTTTCAAATTTCTCTTAGGACAACTGTAAAATATTTTGCTTTGTGATTAATCAAATTAAATTGAAAGATACTGGTTTCTTGAACTGATACATATTAATATTGACCTGAGCCAAAATGTATCCGCTTGTGATACTGTGGGGCCTCGTGCTTCCATTATCCTCTATGGGCCAAGCTCCTGTCAGGACATCTCTCCTTGATACACATAAGTCTCCCCTCTGTTTGAATTGCCATGATTCATCATTGTGTCAGGAGAGATTTTGTCAGCCCAGCAAAATGCTTAGGTTACAGGAAAGGGGCTGGAATATCAATCATCATGATTATTGCCAAAAGTAGTTATAAGGCCTTTCTAACAGCTCTCTCATAACTAGGCAATCCAGGTGGCTGAATGACTATTACCTTGCTGCCATCTTTTTCAGTTTGCTTTTAAAATTCCTGAAGTACGAGGCTTTGGAAAACAGGAAGTTTCACGTCTTTGATTTAGAAACGCAGCTATACAATTAATAGCTTAAAATCACTTAAATTTTTTCCCCTTTGATTTTAACAGTTCCCCTGAGGCACTGATAACTCCAGTGCACAGATTGGATCAGTTTGCTATCAAGATATCGACTTTTTAAATTGAAATATTTCAAAGCTTCCCATTAAAAAAAACAATTATGGTTCACCCAATTTGGGTTAAAAAATTTCAGAACAATGACATTTAGCACTGTATGATAATTGATTTTTGATCAACTTGACAAAGGAGATTTTAGAATAATTTATTGAACTGAGAGAATAAAGATATCTAAACTGTAACTGTCAAGTGAATTCACTTGGTAATATTACAACAGAATGCTCAGACCCTCTATAAGAAGCACTACTCACTTCAGATGTAGCTAAAACCCCAGAAATGCAACTAAAATAAAAGCTGAAACACAAGTAAAAAAGGGAATAATACTTCCAATTTGGTATATGTTAAAGGAAGAATGGTTTGTATTCATGCAGTTTGGGGTTTGGTTGAATGCAGTTGTTGCTTGGTACAGGTTCAGTTTAAAGAAAGAAAAGCTAGAAAGGGATTCCTTGATCACTCCATCTTAGCTATTGTAGAATCACTGAATTCAGTAAAACTAGACTGTTCCTCTATCCTGTGCATAAATATTGAATCCCCAATTTGACAAGGTAAGCAAAACACCAATGTGTGGTAGCAGGGTGTCTGAGGATAATTGTTAGCTGCTTGCTTACTGGCTAGTAGGATCATATTATCTTCAAAAGACTTTTAAAGCAAAAGGCAATGTAGTACGTCACAAAATATTACTTGGTGCAGTTGATGTTCAATTTTCAGAGAGAATCAGCAGAAACACTGATATTAAAACTTAAATACTGCTTCTGAAATTGTGAAGCGTTTTCCTTCTAAATTCCCAATCCACAGCTCAAATGGCAAGAAGTTTAAAGCCACAGAAAATGTTATTCCCTGGGGTTTTTTTCTTCCCAATGGGATAAACTTGAAGCCTATATACATATAATCTATATCTGGAGAGAGAGACTAGAAGATTTACTCAGGGTTGCTTGGATCCTTAATTCAATTTTTGTTTTTCTTCATTTAAATCATTCCGCTGGGGAGGGACTGGGGATGAGGGGTTCAGTATTCAGGCTTCCCCAGAGAGAGAGAGAGGACTACTCCAACTCTTTCTCACCGCTAAAACTTGGGGCCCAGTGAGAAGCACTTCTCCATGACTGCTGCACCTCCAGTAAGCATATCCAGGTGAAGCACATCCAGGTGCATGTCTCCGTGCTGGAGCAAGTCCATGTTTGTCCGCCCCATGCATCCCCAGCCAGAATGAGAAATGCAATAAACTGTGCCTTTTCCCCTGGCTCCCTGATGAAAAGGAACCATCAGTAATGTTCCCATGTGAATTGGGGGAGGGGGGGCTCCCTTCCCTAAAGGGCACTTGGGGGTGAGAGGCTCAGGGCTGGGGCAGTCCTGGCAGGGGGTGGGCAGAAGGTGTACCTCCAGCCAGCCCCTTTCACCTGCCTGGTGGTTGTCTCTTTTCTGTATGGTTTTATGAGAAGCAATCCCATTCCAGGCATATCCCATTTTCCTGGAATAATCAAATCCTTACCTTGCTTTAAGCTATGATAAGAGGAAGCTGTATACCAATATTGGTGATCCTAGCTCTTTCCAGAGAGATGGATTGACAGACAGACAAACTCCCTCAAATAGATAGATATATATTTTCTTGGATTGTTTTTAACAACTCAGACTGTTATGCGCACATGCGCGCGCGCGCGCGCGCACACACACACACACACCCACCCACCCACCCACCAAAGAAACTTGAAATGCATTCTGCTAGTCACATAGTTGTTTATACGATAGCGGTTTTAAGGTTACTTGTTGGTTTCTTTATTTTTAATAATTCAGAAAATAAAAGGCCTGTACAAGATATGGGTTATACTGCCCTGCTTTCTAAGTGCTGGAAAAATCCTCACCTTATCACTAAAAGGGAAAAAGGACTATTATGCAGCTATAGGGCATATCATCAGAGTAACACTGACTTTGTATGCATGAGGTACTGTCAGTTTTAATAAGTGACTCACCATGAGAAAAGTAGGGAAATAAGGGAGTAATTTTTTGTTGGATTGTTTATAACAACTCAGATTGTTGTTAATTTCTCAGGACAGGAACCTGACATGTTATTTATTTATAAATCTCTATTATGCCCACACATGGTACTGTATAAAAATAAATACACATCTTGTAAAATCCATAGATCTTGCTGCCATTTATGGTCTGCTCACAGAAGATCTGACATCCAGGGTTATGTCTACACTACACTGATCTATCAGAAAAAGGTATGCAAATTGCGGAGTGCAATTTTTGTACATTTTTCCGATAGTTTTTTCGGAAGATGCTTTTCTGAAATTTGGCCTGTCTACACTGGGCCAAATTTTGGAAAAGCCTCCTTTGTCAGAAGATCCCTTCTTACTCATGGGAGGAGGAAGATGGCTTCTGAAAGAGCACGTCTGCTCTTTCGCAAAAAAAAGTGGAAGAGCAGACGCATTCCCTGGATGCAGCAGAGTTTTTCCGGGATACCCCCGTAGTCTAGACATAGCCTAGGTACTGTACTCACATTAAATTTCTTGCATAGTGGAGGCTTGACTGAACATAGCATGGATTGCGTCTGCCTCTATGGCTTGAAAAATAATTGTGTTTATTATGTTCTACATGGTTTTACACCACATGGACCTTACTGAATAAAGATTCAGTGTTTTCATTTATTTTATAAAATTCATCCAACAACTAGATATCTAGGGAAAGTTCTTTTCCATCAACACTTATGTCCTTTCTTGATGTTAGCTGTAATGATCTCAGTATGGTTTTTTGCACTGCTCTTTGCACACCTATGTGCAAACTCACCACGCAAGGAAGGAGATTCCAAACCCTGAGCTACAGGTTAGAATGAAATTTAACTAGAGTTACATTACATTTTTGAGTTGAGCCAATGAAGCATCTCATTTCTGGTTGGTAGCTAGCTGGATTATCAGAAGCACAAGCTGTAATATGAGTCACCAAAACAGATTTCCATCTTCTGTGAGCAGCTAATGTTTTTTGCTGCACAAGCACTGTCATTTTTGTGAGAAAGATTACACATACCCACATGCTTTGCCCAGTAAACAGGAAAACAAAACAAAAATCAGAGTTGTTAGTGACTGATGCATGTTATGCAATAGAACAGAATGGAATGTTATTGAATAAATATATGAAGATACAGTATTAATTTTGAAAAATATTGTAAAATATATGACTAACAAAGGATATCAAAAGTCTCAGAGGAGTAGCCGTGTTAGTTTGTAACAACTTAAAAAACACGTTGTCTTGTGGCACCTTAGAGACTAACAAAAATATTTATAGTATCATGAACTTTTTGTGGGCAAAACCCACTTCTTCAGATGAGCTTGATGCTATATGTATTTTTGTTAGTCTTTGAGGTGCCACAGGACTACTCATTTTTAAATGATATCAAATACATGTCCTATTTAATCTATACATCGCATCATGAGTAACTGGAAAGACTTGGGGGTCTGACCATGAGCTCCCAGCATGAGACTGTAGCCAGAAAAGCTAATGTAATCCTGAGATGCAGTCCCGGGGTAGACTCATCAGCAAGGCACCTTCAGCTGGTTAACTTGGGGAATTAGCTTGTTGTTTCATTGGGCTCCTTCCTCCAGCTGGTATCTCCCCATGCTCTTCTTTAACCACGGTGTCCTCTTCAGGACACTGCCCTCCGGCAGTACCCACTCCTTCTCCCGCAGCCCTAGTAACTTCAGGCCTTGCAGCCTGGGGGCTTACTTGGCCAGAGCCTCCCCAGCCCTGCCTTCCTTCCCCAGCACTGCTCTTCCTCCAGGAAGCCTCCTGCTTCCCTGGTAGTCAGGTCCCTATTGCTCTCCAGCCAGAGCAGCAATCTGTTCTCCCTCCCTCCAGGAGTCCTCCTTTATGTAGCCCCCAGCTGGGCCCTCATTAGCAGAGCTGCCTCAGCTGGGGCTTCACTCTCAGCCCTCACTCAGGGCTGGGGTTTTGCCCTTGAAGGGCCAGTGCAGGGCAAATGCCCTGTCACAGATGCATAAACAGGAGAATCTTAAGGAGGACTAGAGAGGTCACTTTACCTCTATTTGGCACTGGTCTGATTCCTGCTGGAATACTGTGTCCAGTTCTAGTGCCCACAATTCAGAAGCATATTGATAAACTAGAGAGAATACACAGAATAGCCATGAGTATACTTAAAGGATTAGAATACATGCCTTATAGAGACTGAGCTCTTTGAGTCTATTTAGCTTAATGTAGAGACAGTTAAAGGATGACTTGATTACAGTCTGTAAGTACTGACATGGGGAACAGATATTCTATAATGGGCTGTTCAGTCTAGGAGATAAAGGTTAACAATCCAATGGCTGGAAGTTGAAGCTAGACAGATTCAGAATGGAAATAAGGTGTAATTTTTCACAGGGAGGATAATGAACCACTGGAACAATTTACCAAGCACTGCGGTAGATTCTCCATCACTGACATTTTTGAAAATCAAGATTGGGTATGTTTTTAAAATGTCTGCTTTAGGAATTATGGGGAAGTTCTATGGCCTATTTTATACACGAGTTCAAGTTAAGTGTTACAATGGTCCCTACAGGCATTGGGAACTATGAATGTATGAAGTGATGCCATTTTCTATTACTATTTTTCAAATGTTAGATACAGTACTCTAAAGCATAAGTCCTAAAGGAGATATGGAAGCTGAATATATCTACCTCTGATACAGATAAGAATGAACTTTTCTTCATCTACTTAAAAAGATAAATTATATGGATCATTAAAATTTGCTCATGCATTGTAAAACATTAACATCCATTTATATCTCATATGAATGGTGGAGGATCAAAATAAGTTATTTATCAAAATATCTGTAATTACCTACAAAAAGACAACATACTGAAGAACTGTTTAGAATGTAATTATATATAGGTCAACAATTTGCATAAATATTTAAACTTAAATATAAGCAAAACATGTAGGCTCAGGCATTAGTGATGAAGAAGTGTTTTTATGACAATTGGATCATCAGTGCCTAAGTTTATTAAGAGTAGTGTCAGGATTTTCATTATAAGACTCCTGTCACTTATTTATCCAGGTAGTACACAAAAACTGGTCAGACTTATATTTGACATAAACAGCAAGATTTTCACACTTACTACATTCGGGATTTTCATAATCCTAAATAGACACTCGCGGATTATGAAGATATAAAATGTGCATACATAATTTAGTTATACGTATGTGTCTGATAGTGCAGATGTAAGTTTTCCTACACAACCTTTACATGCAAAAACAAACCAGCCTTGTGTGCGTAAGCACTTCAAAACACATGAAGCACGTTTATCCTGATTAATGTTACGATTTTGGCAGGAGTGTTTTTTTAATTAAAAATCACAGACCACATGCAGGCAATACAAAATAAATCATGGATTTGTTGAAGCCTGAATGCCCCCACCCCCTTGCATCTGGGGCTGAATTATTGGAATTTTCAAATAATCCTGGAGGCCTCATAAAAATCACAGAATCTGTGACTTCTGCGACAGATTTGTAACTTTAATCATGCTTGCTGGCATCATCTGTAGAGAGGAGGTAGCCAAATTGCTCCAGAATATGTCTACAGAAGTTTCAGAGGCATAGCCATGTTAGTCTGTAAGGCTATGTCTACACTACGGGGCTTTATTGGAAAAAGGTACGCAAATTGCACTTCGCAATTTGCGTAACTTTTTCTGATAGTTTTTTTGGAAGAGGCTTTTCCGATCTACACTGGGCCAAATTTTGGAAAAAAATCCTCTTTCAGAAGAGCCCTTCTTCCTTGTGGGAGGAAGAAGATAGGGCTTCCAAAAGAGCGTGTCTGCTCTTCCACAAAAAAAAAGCAAAAAAACAGACGCGTTCCCTGGATACAGTGGAGTTTAGACATAGCCTAATTGAAAAAACTTTAAAAATAACAAATAGTCCTGCAGCACTTTAGAAACTAACAAAAAATGTAGATGGTATCATGAGCTGATATCATAAGCTCAGGAAAGCTGATGATACCATCTACATTTTTTTATTAGACTCTAAAGGTATGTCTACATTTGCACTCTCTTTTGAGGGATGCAAATGAAGACATTTGAAATTGCAAATGAAGCCGGGATTTAAATATCCCGCACTTCATTTGCATAATTGCGTTATGGCGCTATTTCAAAATACAAAACACAGTGTAGATGCGGTTATTTCGGGAAAACACCCTTCTTCCGAAATAACGGTTAAACCTCATTTTATGAGGAATAAGGGTTATTTCGGAAGAAGGGTGTTCTCCCAAAATAACCACATCTACACTGCATTTTGTATGTCGAAATAGCGCCATAACGCAATTATGCAAATGAAGCACGGAATATTTAAATTCTGGCTTCATTTGCAATTTCGAATATCTTCATTTGCATACCTCTATCGAAAGAGGGTGCAAGTGTAGACATACCCTATGATGCTACAGGACTATTCGCTGGTTTTTTTAAGTTTTGCCTATAGAAGTGGTATTATTCTCTTCCCTTCCAATGCAAATCACAAATATCTGTCTTCTTGTTCATGGGTAGAACTTTCTTTATCCTATACAAAATAAGATTGGTTTTTCTTCTTTGTCAATTGTCCATAAGCAGATCACAATTTTCTCAATGAGCTGAATTTACTCACATTTTCAGTCTTAAAAGAATAACTCCATGGACTGATTGTGAAAAGTTTGCTACAAGTATTCAATACTCAATGTTCAAAAACTGGCCCGTTTTGCTTAGCTCTCTGATCAAGAGAGACACATTGTATTTTTGGTTCCCTAATTTGATGAGACTGCAAGTATCATCTGAGTGTAAAAATATACAGAGGGTTCACATGTATAAATTAAAACTTCAGTTACCTGAGCTATTAGTATATACAACTACGCAATTCAGTTTTTGCAAACATGTATCCACTTGCTGAATTAACATTTGTGGAAAAAACAAACATTAAAAGGCACCCAGCACATAACCAATCCAAATAAATCAGAATATCTGTATCACACTATCTAGAGTGGCTCGTTACCATGACAGCCTACATCAGGGCAGACTGTCAAAAGCAGGACAGACAACCTAAAAGGGCACACGTTCTATAATTAGAATTTGCCAACCCAGTACCAAATGAAACTCCCAAAATACTACAATGATGTCACAATCACCCAAGCAAGATGGACTAAGTAATAAACGGACACACACACAAAAGATCAAATTTTCCAGGTTACATTCGGGAGGCCAGTCACTCGCCCAGGTCAATTTGCATCTTAGCTCTCCCAAAGATAATACTGATACCCAATTCTATAGTAAACTAACTTGAAGGTTTATAAGCTAAGAAAAGAAAATGAGGAGGTAGTGTTAGTCTGTACAGGTTAACTGAAAAAACAACAAATAGTCTGGTAGCACTTTTTAGACTAACAAAACATTTAGATGGTTTCATGAGCCTATGATACCATCTAAATGTTTTGTTAGTCTATAAAGTGCTACCAGCTGATTCATTGTTTTTTCAAGAGAATGAGTTATTGAAAGGTTAAAGCAGGTAAAAAACATGTGTACAGATGATTCTCAGTCTATAATTTCAAAATGTAGCAGAGATGTAGTAATCTGCCAGTTTCCCAAAAGTATTTTAAGAGTAACTCTGGGGATTTCAATCTTTTCATTCAGTTATTCTGCCCTGCTATAATCTAAGCAACCTAATGATAAAGAATTTTCCCATGTTCATATTTACAGGTTCTTACAGAAACCAGGCTGACAGCAACAGTTCCCACACAGGTCCTTTCTTAATGGAGGAAGGGCGGAGGAGCAAGTCTTTGATCCTTGATCTCACACATGACTCATTTGTATTTAATGAATAGGATTTAACATATCTTGCAACAGATCATTTACATTGTAAAGCTTCATTCTCATTTGATGGGTTACTTAGTTACAGGGTCATGCTTGTAAGTGTCTGTGGTTAACTATTCTTCATGTTCTAGTGTGAGTGAAAACAATACATGAAGCATCATACAGGCATTTTATAATGTATTAAACATGTTCTTAGTGATTTTAGATCTAATATTTGTTTTGATTATGCTAACATGCAGGCACACAAGACTGGTTTCCAGCTATGTATTTGTAAGCATTCTTGGCATGAGATAGCACCTGGTCTGCCAGCATCACAATATGAATGAATATTAACGGGAAATATATGGAAAATATACTGCACTATTCACTCAGATCTACCAACAATGAAGAAACAATTTTGTCATGGGAAAACTGTCTTTGCCTATGAAATCAGGCACGTATGGACAAGTTTGTAGAGCTCCCAGTCACATAAACACCACCCTATACCAGAAACTCACTGAGCACTATTCTTTCCTACATACCTCTAGCTTCCATCCAGGCCACATCACACGATCCATTGTCTATAGCCAGGCCCTAAGACACAACCAGATTTGCTCCAATCCCACAGACAGATAAAAATACCTACAAGGCCTTTATCAGGCATTCTTAAAACTTAAATATCCACCTGGGGAAAAGAGGAAACGGATTGGCAGAGCCAGACAAGTACCCAGAAGTCAACTACTTCAAGACAGGCCAAATAAGGAAATTAACAGAACACCACTGGTCAGCACCTTCAGCCCCCAGTTTAAACCCGCTAGCAAATCGTTGACAATCCACATTCTATCGTGGAAAATGATCCTTCACTCTGACAGGACTTGGGAGGCAGGGCAATCCTCATCTCCAGACAAACCCCCAATCTGAAGCAAATCCTTTCCAGCAACCACACATCACACCTCAGATATCCCCATCCAGGAACTTATCCCTCCAATAAACCCAATTGCAACTCTGTCCACACACATCTATACAAATGACACCATCACAGGACCTAACCACATAAACCACAACATCAGGGGTTCATACAACTGCACATCCTCTAATGTGATATATACCATCAAGTGCCAGAAATGCCCTTCTGCCATGTATATTGTCCAAACTAGACAGTCTAGTCTCTATGACAAAGGATAAATGGACACAAATCAGACATCAGAAATGGTAACACACACAAACTTTTAGGGGAACTCAATCATGGATTTAAAAGTAGCCATTCTTCTGCAAAGGAATTTCACTAACCAATTACAGAGGGAGTCTGCAGAACTGGCATTCATCTACAGTTTTGACATGCTTGAAAAAAGACAATAGCACATTACAAAGCCAATTTTTCCTGCCTTTAACATCTGCTAGATATGGGACTCATCCAATCCACTTAATTAGCCTCATTAACACGGGTCCTACAATTGGCAGGTGGTACTTCTGCTGTTACATGTATCACTTGGATTCTGTAATTTCTACTCCAATTCATCTAATGAAGTAGGCTTTGCTCATGATTCTATATATTTAGGTCAGTCTCTAAGGTGCCACATGACTACTCATTTTTGAAGTTACAAACCAACATGGCTACCCCTCAGATTTTTTTTAGGAAATAGTATTCTAATACAAGATGTTTCCAACTGTTTTAACCAATTTTGTATCATTCATCATTGACCCACTATCAAGTCTGAGGTCTGCAAGAGAACGTCGGTATAGCATGGGGCTCAAGAGACAAGCCAGGAAACAGTCACCTATTTAGTATCATTTGTACTGGAAGTGACCAAGGTATGGAGGAGTGAATACCATCAAGAATATCCCAATTTATTCTTTAACTATGTCACAATAGCCTTGGAAGCAGAACTGAGCATATGGACAACATATGCATAGTGTGCAGTTCATCTTGGAGTGCTAATAAATCTGTGACCAGCAGCTTGAGCAGGGACGGGGAACCCCTGGCTTTCCTGGATCCGGCCCCTGAGCTCAGAGCCCCTCCCAGCCCCCCTGCTACCCCACTGAAAGGCTGTTGACCATAAAATCTACTAGGTTGGGCCCCCCTAGGTTCTGGTAGGCAAGGGGAATGTGGGGAGTCTCTCCTCAGTTGGGGGCCACATCTGTGAGCGGTTTGGGGGTTTTTTTGCTTCTCACTTGTGTGCGGCCCCTCTGATTTTTCTGTAGGTCACTGGCCCCAAAATGGTTCCCCGTTGCTGGAGATCTGCCAACTAGGGGGGGAAGCAAAGAGGGAGGGAGGCCTGCCAACTGGGAGGAGGGGAGGAGCAAAAGGGACAACTGCCCTGGGTTACAGTGATTCAAAGAGGCCTGGGGCTCCACCCACCACTGCAACAGCAATGGTGCCTGGGCCCCGAGCCCTTAAATAGCCATTGGAGCACCATGTGACATGCTCTCTGAGGCTCTTAGGGTTGCCAGGGAAAGCAAAGGCATTGCACAGTGTGCTGCAGGCAGCACGGGGTGGGGGTGGGGGTGGGGCAGGGGCAGTCCAGGTAGTGCTGAGGGCTGTCTGTCTTTGGCTCCTTCTGCCTGAGCTCCCACCACTTCAGAGAGCTTTCCACCCCTCACCCCCCATACACCTTGCCCAGGCTGTCAGCTCCCCTCTCTGTGCTTATTGTTGTAAAAAGCAGAAAACTTGGGTGTCCTCCAGGAACCAGAAAGTATTAATCAAGGTTAGGGGAAATGAATCAGCCAATGAATCAGCTGTATCTGGGGCAGGAACAGGCAAATTGTGCATGGGTGAATGGAGGAGATGGAAGAGCGCCATGTGCAAAACAGAAGCAAGGAGAAGTATCTGTCTTTGGCTATGAGAGAGAGCAATGAAAGACATATTGCATAATTCAGCTTAACAGGGATATGTATTCATTCATACAGACCTTCATTAAATCAGACTAATAGCTGAAACAGTGACAAATGAAGGATTCTGGTGGAAGAGCTTTATAATTTTACATAAATATGTGAGTAGGTGGACCACACTACAAATGCTACACTCAGAGCACACTGCAAGACATAGGGAAGACAATCCCCAAAACTGGTGATTTATTCTATAATTAGATTCACCAAGCCAGTAACACAATACCTTCTATAATACGACAAGAAACCAAACACAGTGCCCTTTATGCATTCCAGGAGGTGACTCCCTCCCAAACAGAGTCTAATTTAGTGAAGGGTTACTGGAAACCTGATTCACCATATGTGAGGTTCACTGATCCCAAATGACCAGACACTAATCCCCAGTCAATATGAGTCTCATATCTTATCCAATAATCATGCTGATGCCAATCCTTTAGTAATTAAACCTAAAGGTTTTACAATAAAAGAAAAAAGATGCAAAGAGTTAAAAGATTGATACACATACAAGTGACTTTCACTGTTCCTGGTCTAGGATCACAGCAGCAATGAAATAAACTGCTGGTTTGTAAAAGTTTTTCTTGACTCATCCCACCAGATTGGAATCCAAAGGCATCTTAGATGTGAAGTCTCTTAAAGTCTTTTCAAGCATTTTCCTGGTTATTCCAAATTATATTTGGAAGATCTTCATCTTATGACTTATACTAGTATAAGTACCAGACTAGAGATGCATCAGGCCTTGGTCTTTCCTTTATAGACCTCTAGCAAACTGACAAGTCTCTTGTCATAACAGGACCTACCCCTGAGGAAGAATAGGCAGTGCAGATTATCTGTGGACCGCTGCTTTGAAGCAAATCTATTTCCTATGTATACACAAAGAAATAGTTGTATTCATTCACATAAGGAAATTAGCTGTACTTCATTATAGCATAGGTAATTATGCTGAAGACAGTGTAAATAATATTAGTTTCCTCCAGTATCTTACATATTCGGAATTAGCATCTACAGACTAATCTGATGGCATTGCTAAATTTCTAACAATCTACAGAAAAACACTTGGGCTATGTCTACACTGCAGCATTATTTCAGAATAACTGACGTTATTCCAAAGTAACATAATCAGCGTATAACCAGGCGTGCCTCACTGCCACGGGCGTCTTCTGCTGGACACTCTGGGAATTAGCTTTTTGGTGCTGGAGCACTCCAGTCTGGCCGGTATCTCATCCACAGTTACCTATTTTCTTCATATCTGGGTACTGCCCTACCACAGTGCCCCCTCACTCTGGGAACACCCTACTCCCTATGCCCACCTTGCCTCAGGGATCCACTGCCAGTCATAATCTAGCCCCTTACCACAGGGGAAAACTGCAGTCTGAAATGGCCACTCATCCTTGGCAAGGGGGTGTGGATCTGCTGCCTTTGCCTACCCTGGCTGCCTCCCTGCAGCCTTAGTGCACTCCAGCCTTGTTTCAGGCCCCGCAGCCTGGGAGCTTGCCTGGCCAGAGCTTCCCCACCTCTGCCTGCCTTTCTCTAGGCCTGCTCTAACTACAGCCCTAGTACTCTCAGGCCTTGTCTCAGGCCCTGGAGCCTGGGAATGAGGTCAGGCCAGAGCTCCGCAGTTCTGCTTGCCTCTTCCCAGCACTACTCTGTATCAAGAAGCCTCCAGCTTCCCTGGTAACCAGATCCCTCCTGCTCCCAAACAAGAGCAAGAGTCAGTCTTTCTCTTCTTCCCTCCTGGAGTCTTTATTTATACACCCGTCAGCTGGGCCCTAATTAGCTAGTAGCTGCCTCAGTTGTGGGGCTTTGCCCTCAGCCCTCTTCCAGAACTGGGTTTTACCCTTAAAGGGCCAGTGCGGGGCAGATGCCCTGTCACACCACAGCTATACTTCAAGCAGTTATTTCGACATAATGTCAAAATAATGGAGATCTGGAGGACTTCTTACTCTGATTCCTGTAACCCTCATTTTATGAGGAATAAGGAAAGTTGGAGAAAGAGTGCTGTTTTTCTGACTTCCTGCTGTGTAGACAGCGCCACAAGCTGAAATAAGCTATTTCAGCTTAAGCTACGCAATTGACATAGCTCAAATTGCGTAGCTTATTTCGGCTTTAGCCCTGCTGTGTAGATGTGCCCAGAGTTGGAAATCAAGGGTAGATGTTATAACTAGCTAGCTATTGCTAGTTAATATCGCTCCTTGAAATTCACATTTGAGTGGATTATTTTGATTACATTTCAATGCCTCTTGCTAAGGTATGAGTCATATCCAGGTTGGCTGGAGAAAAAGGGTAAAGTCCTTAATGGTTTTAAATAAAAATATTTATATTACACTGTGGCTAAATAGATAGAAGACCACACACACACACATGCAGTCAGAGTGGCCAACCAGCTGACCATGAGCTCCTGGTACAGCGCTGCAGCCAAAGGAACTGATGTGATCCTCAGCTGTATAAACAAGAGTAGGGAGGTTATATTACTGCCATGTTTGGCATGGTGCAATCACTACTAAAATACTGTGTCCAGTTCCAGTGTCCACAATTTAAACAGGATGTTGTTCAGTTGGAAAGGGTCAGAGCAGAGTCACAAGAACAAGTAAAATATTAGAAAACCTGAATTACAGTGACAGATACCAGGAGCTCAATCTATTTATCTTGACAAATCACTCCTTAATCCTCTCTTTATCACAGTGTACACTACAAGTACTTGTGTGTGGTACAAATATTTAATAATGGGCTCTTCAACTAGTGAAAAGTCTAACAAGATCCAGTGGCTGGAAATTGAAGCTTGACAAACTCAAACTGAAAATAAGGAACAAGTTTATAAATTACTAAAAGATTTACCTGGCATTGCTCGGGTCCTTTACTCAGTTAATTGTTTTTTGTCATTTAAATCACTGCTCTGAGTGGGGTTGGAAGTGAGGGGTTTGGTATGAAGGCTGCCTTGGGGAAAGAGGACAATCCAAGCTCTCCCTCACCCCAGCCCCCAGCAACTTGGGGCTAGGTGAGAAGTGCCTCTCTATGGTCACTGCTGCTCCAGCAGGCACATCCAGGGAAGGGGTGCATGTCCCCCATCTATAGCATGTCCAGGTGTGTCTGCCCCGTGCATTCCCCAGCCAGAGTGAGAGTGCAGCACACTGTGCATTTTCCCCTGGAGGAACAGTCAGCAATGTTCAAAATGGGGGAGCGAGCTTCAGTCCTCCCCACCCTCCCTAATAGATGCCTAGGAAGTGGGAGGTTTGGGGTTATTGTAGTCCCAGATGGGGCAGGACACACTTTCAGCCAGCCCCTTTCACCTGTCTGATTGTCTCATTTCTGTATAGTTTTATTATGAGAAATGCTATGCCAGGCACATCCCATTTTCCTGGCACAACCAAACCCTTGCCTTGCTTTAAGTTGTGATAAAAGAAAGCTACATATTGAATTTGATGGTCCTAATTCTTTCCATTTAGGAGGAGTTTTTGAACAGACAGACAGAAAGACACACTGAGAGATAGACAAATGCGCACACAGACTCACAGACAGACAAATTCCCTCAAATATATAGCAGATTAGGGCAATTGGGCATTGGAACAACATGCCAAATGCTGTGGTGGTTTCTTCATCACTGAAGTTTTAAACAAGATTGGATATTTTTTGCTTAAAAAGACAGTCAGTGATGAAGCAACTTAACATTTCTTTTAGGTGCTGTCCTATTGCAACCCTGGTCCCTGCCAGCTCTTTAAATAGCTCCCTGCTGGCTTTTGCGACAGCTCGGCCAGCTCTTGCTGGAGCTGCGCACCTGGGTACACTTGCTTACTTTCACCTATGGCTCTAGTTCAAACATGAACTAATTCAGGAAGATTCCATAAGCAGTGTTTTGGAAGAGGTCAGACTAGATGATCACAATGGTCCCTTCTGGTTTATGATCTAGGAGACGGACTAAACATGGCTAACTGGTTGATATGACAAACTGTGGGATTCAACGGCAGTACCTGCCACAGAAGATGTATGTAAGAATGCGTTGTTTTTAAGGGAGAAAAGGAGCTGATTTTATTCAAATTTGGGTGTTTCCTACAATCCAGTTCATTCTGAATAGAGGTAAAATGACATTAGTAAATTAAATTTTAATTTACTTCATTTATAGTAATTCTGTGGTACAAAGGGCAAATGTTGATTGGATTAACACATGGCTTAATATACATGTTTTTGCTTTTACAGAAAGTAACTACCTGCCATTCACTATAAGGGTGCATCTACACTGCACCACTAGCTTGAAATAAGCTACACAATTTGAGCTATGCAAATTGCATAGCTTATTTCAAGTGTGTTTCAAAATAGCTTATTTTGAAATTTGGTGCTGTATCCCGAAATAGTGCCGCTGTGTAGACACACTAAGAGTTTAAATAGGGATGAAAACTTATTTGAACATGATATTCAATTTCTCTTTTACAAAATATGGGCCTAACCTTTTTTCATTTCAAAACTTTTAACAGTCTTGTATGATATTTTCTAAGCCTGGTGTATATAACTGTAGCAACAGTTTCCATGATCAAAGTTGTAGGTCCTGGGTTCTTGTATCTAAAAAAGGGAAAACAGAGACACCAAAAGACAAAGACTCATCTGTCAACTTGGAGCTCATATTTAGTTTGTCAAACAATAAGCATTATCTTTAAGGAGAACGTTACTGCTTATAATTCTCCCTTTTCTTGAATGCTGTCAGACTGGTAGCACAGTGTGTATTTGTAAAAGCATGTAGATAGTGTTGCCATTTTCCACATAACATATATTCACATCCAAACTGAAATTACTAATAACTTAAAATAACAGCAGATCTAGCCTCAAGACTAAGAAAGATGTACGTTCATCACATATCAACCCTCCCTTTTGTCAAGATTCAGTACAGTATAAAACTAAGGGTTTTAAAGTGCTTTTGGCACACCAAAGAGATTTTAAAGTAGCTAAAAGGCAAGGCTAAATAATAATGGTTACTTTGAAAGAATTAACAGACCTGACATTCTGACCTTTACGTGTCAGAATTCAGAATTCTGTGTAACATTTGAAAGTCCTCAAGGCATACATTTTGAGGAGGTAGGTAGGACTCAGTAGAATAAGGTTAGCAGAATCCTTGGCACAACAAGGCCCCCAAGCAAAGCAGTCATTCAAGACATGAAGGTCCAGAACTATGAAACATTATTCCAAAAAGAGGTCTTAATATACCATTTGAAAAGAAGTTGTGTAACCTTTCAAACAAAGCAGGAGAAAGATGCCATGAATGTTTATTTTGAGTAATAAATGCTTGTACAATATTGAAAACGAACAAATGGGTTTGAAGTGATCCAATTTGAGAATCCCAGAGAAATACAGGTTGGACAGCTCTTGTCCGTCATGGGATTTGACCCATCCCAATGCAGGGAATTTGCCAGACTAGAGAAAGTTCCCTGACACAGCCCTCAGCCACTGACTCTGCCAGCTGGGGGGGGGGGGGAGGGGGACAGACTACCTCCAGCCCCTGCCGTGCTGCCTGCTGGGTTGCTAGTCCCACTGCTGCTGCCCTGGACAGACTGCCTGCCGATCTCCAGTAGCACTCTCTGCTGCAGGCTGGCTCTGGCCCTGGTTAGGCTGCTGAGCGCTGCCCAATGCTCAGGCTCTAATCCCAGACCCACGGCAGCCTGCAAGCTCTGGCCCCATTTCCATGGGCTGTCCAGGGCTCCAGCCCCACCCTGCTGTGTGTTGCTGAGGCTGCCGACAGCCCTGGCCCTGGTCCCACTGCTGTGGGCTGCCAAGAAAGCAAGCTTCTGCCTACGGCAGCCCACAACCTCTAGCCCCACTTCTGCAGACTTCCTGGGACTCTAGCCCCAGCCCTGCGCTGCTATAGGCTGTCATCGTCCTGATCCTGCACTGCCAGGGCTACCCCAACTCAGTCCCAGTGCTTCAGGCTGTTGGGAGCTGCCACCAGCTCCAGCCCCTGCTCCACCCCACTGCTTCAGCCCGATCCCTCCTGGATTGCCCTCCTACCTCTAGGCTACTAGGGTTCTCTGGTCCAGCAACATCTTTGGTTAGAACAGCCTGTATTTAGAAGTCATTGTGCAAGAGCAGAAATCACAGCCAAATATAACTCCTTTAGGATGGTAGAAGCTAGGATTTCATTTCAGATGATAGTATCTAGATAGGAAGTAAGCTGATATATCTGAAATGTTTGCCTATGATTTGTGCACACTGCAGTAAAAACACACTGTTAATACTTCAGTCCTTGACTTTGGTCTCCCTGCCCAACTTGTTTCAGGAACATGTTGTGTCTTGTCATTAATCCTCTAGACAGGAGTGCAAGGCAGGAAGGTGATGGAGGTAAAGCAAGTTGCCTTCACAGGCCTCCACTTCCTTCCTAGGTAAGTGTGGGGAGAGGGAGTGGAAAGAAGTGGAGAGAAGCTTTGACTCCTCCACAATGTGCTAGCTGGAGCTGCACAGTCAGTGTGAAGGGACAAAAGTGAACTGCACCAGACAAAGCGGATGCAGATTAACTCTTCCTCTGACCTGCACCATATTGTGACTCAGGGCATGTCTTCACTGCAGACAGGATCAACATGTCAGAGATGGATACAGCAGGAGTCAATTTATTATGTCTAATATAGATGTGATAGGTCAACTACCAATCACTCTCCTGTTGACTCTGGGATTCCACCTCAATGAGAAGCACAAGAGAAATCGATGGGAGAGCATCTTCAATCGACACACTGCAATGAGGACTCTGTTTTACGTAGATCTAAGTATGGTGACTTCAGCTATGTTATTCATGAGGCTGAAGGTGAGTAATTTAGATTTCTCTACCATGATAATGTAGACCAGGCCTCAGACAATCTGGTCCTGGGATAGTGTAAACTATGGGCCACCTCTTACTCAGGGCTTGTGGCAGAGTAACTTTTTTGGAGGGCAGCAACTGACTGTTAATATATGTCTGTACAGCACCTAGCAGAATGGGGCCTCAATCTCAGCTGGGTTCTTTAGGAATTACCATAATACAAATAATCAAAATCAGTACATAAGAACAGCCATACTGGATCAGACCAAAGGTCCATCTAGCCCAGTATCCTGTCTGCCAACAGTGGCCAATACCAGATGTCCCAGAGGGAGGGATCTCAACAGGTAATCCTCATATGATCCCTCCCCTGTCACCCACCTCAAGAGAAACAGAGGCTAGGAACACCATTCCTACCCATCCTAACCATTGATGGACCTAATCTCCATGAATCTATCTAGCTCTTTTTTGAACCCTGTTCAAGTTCTAGCCTTTACCACATCCTCTAGCAAGGAGTTCATTTTTTCCACATTGGTCATGATTTTATAGACCTCTATCATGCCCCCCCCCCCCGTCTACTCTTTTCTAAGCTGAAAAGTCCAAGTCTTTTTAATCTCTCTTCATATAGGACCCGTTCCAAACCCCTAATCATTTTTAAGCCCTTTTCAGAACCTTTTCCAATGCCTAAATATCTTTTTTGAGATGAGGCAACCACATCTGTACGCAGTATTCAAGATGTGGGCATACCATGGTTTTATATAGAGGCAATAAGATATTTTCTGTCTTATTCTCTATCCCTTTTTTTAATGTCTCCTAACATTCTATTTGCTTTTTTCACTGCCGCTGCATACCGAGTGGATGTTTTCAGAGAATTATCCACAGTGACTCCAAGATCTCTCTCTTGAGTAGTTGTAGCCAAATTAATCCCCATCATACTGTATATATAGTTGGGATTATGTTTTCCAATGTGCATTACTTTACATTTATCAACATTAAATTTCATTTGCCATTTTGTTGCCGAATCACTTAGTCTGGTGAGATCTTTTTGAAGCTCTTCAGAATCTGCTTTGGTCTTAACTATCTTGAGCAGTTTGGTATCATCTGCAAATTTTGCCACCTCAGTGTTTATCCCTTTCTCTAGATCATTTATAAATAAATTGAATAGGATGGGTCCCAGGACAGACCATTGGGAGACCCCACTAGTTACCTCTCTCCACTCAGAAAACTTACCATTTATTCCTACCTTTTGTTTCCTGACTTTTAACTAGTTATCAATCCACGAAAGGATCTTCCCTCTTATCCCATAACAACTTACTTTGCTTAGGAGCCTTTGTGAGGGACCTTGTCAAAGGCTTTCTGGAAATCTAAGTATACTACATCCACTGGATCCCCATTGTCCACATATTTGTTAACCCCCTCAAAGAACTCTAGCAGATTAGCAAGGCATGATTTCCCTTTACAGAAACCATGCTGACTTTCCCCCAACAAATTATGTTCATCTATATGTCTGACAATTTTATTCTTTACTATAGTTTAAACTTGCCCAGTACTGATGTTAGACTTACTGGTCTGTAATCACCAGGATCACCTCTAGAGCCCTTTTTAAATATTGGCATCACTTTAGCTATCTTCCAATCATTAGGTATGGAAGCTGACTTAAAGGATAGGCTACAAACCACAGTTAATAGTTCTGCAATTTCCCATTTGAGATCTTTCTGAACTCTTGGGTGAATGTCATCTGGTCCCGGTGACTTGTTACTGTTAAGTTTATCAATTTGTTCAAAAACCTCTTCTAATGACACCTCAGTCTAGGACAATTCCTCAGATTTGTTACTTAAAAAGAATGGCTCAGGTTTGGGAATCTCCCCAATATCCTCAGCCAAGAAGACTGAAGCAAAGAATTCATTTAGCTTCTCCGCTATGACTTTATCATCTTTGAGGGCTCCTTTAGCAACTCGATCGTCCAAGGGCCCCACTGGTTGTTTAGCCAGCTTCCTCCTTCTGATGTACTTAAAAAATATTTTACTATTACTTTTTGAGTTTTTGGTTAGCTGTTCTTCAAACTCCTTTTTGACTTTTCTTATTAAATTTTTACACTTATGAAATAATAAAAAATGTAGGGTTGGAAAAACCTCAGGTGGTCATCAAATCAATCCCTCTGCCTTGTGGCAATGCCAAGTAAACTTAGACCACTCCTGACAGGTATAAGCTTCTGATAGTGATTCCACAGCCTTCCATGGAAGCCTGCTCAGAACTTAGGCTTATATCAATTCTAGAGTAATATTACCCAAATATAATCAAATGTACCCTTAGTGCCAAAGAAATCCAATTGCCTCATGTGCAGTGGTTCTGAATTCCCAAATATGTGTTAGACCATAAATGGTCCAAAGTATTAAATATATTAGTTGTGAGGCAAATGGACTGGGGTCCAACAAGGCCATCTGACAGGCAGCTACAGAGGAAAGTGGTTGTGTTATACATGTAAACAAAAAAAAAGTATCTATGGCCCAAAAATTCATTTGGCAGATATCTAGCCTTTGCCCATCTTCATTCAGACGTCACAGTACTGATACCACTGCTGAAAGATTTATCATAGAGGATAAACATAAAGCTCACTATATTGTCAAGGATTAGAAGTAGTAAAGGAAGCCTACGGCTATTGTGAAGTATAAGCACCACGGAAGAGTCGTAAGTACTTTGTATTTCATAGGAATAAAGATCAGAAAAGCATTTCACTAGTGCTACACTGACAAACTGGCACTATTGAGGCAAAGAGAAATAAAACCATGACAATAGAGCCCAAAGTGTCTACATAAGGCTTCAAGCATTTTAGAGAACACATCAATCAAAGACCACTAAAAGATCAAGGAGAGTATACTTCACTCCAACCACTGCTGTATAGGAAAAGTCACCACAGACCTACTTATTAAAAATAAATCTCATCATTTTGGCCTGATGCCCAATTCTTCTTATCTAATTTTACATAGTTTGGAAGCAAGATTGCAAGTTTCACTGTTACTATGTTACCAAAAAAGGGACATCTGGAATAAAGCAATAATGCCCAAAGATTAACTAATGCCCATTAAAGTGGCTGGAAATTTAAAACTTTTTTTAAAAGGATAATATGCTCTAACAGCTACCAGAGCGCGCTCTCATACTCGCATTTCTCTCATTATGACCTTTCACAAAGGTCTGTCAGCTGCATTACTCTAATACCAAATACTTTGGACCTGAAGTTTTCAAGGAGGGCAGAGAAAAAGAATTAGTGAAGCTGTGAACTGTCACTAGTTCTAGAAATATATTTATCACTAAATGAAAAACCTATGAGTGGCGCATTAAATTTCATCATAGCCACATAATTCAGTGTTCAGAATCAATTCAAATTCAACGTTCACCCCAGATATCTTAGTTGTAGGCTGACGAGGCTGACATACTTTTTGGGGAGCATGTGTTTTTCAGGCTATGTCTACACTGCAGAGTTTTTTCAGGATACCAGAGGTATCGCGTTGCAGGGAACACGTCCGCTTTTTCAGAACAGTTTCCGAAAAAGCGGGCACATTCTTGCGGCATCTCTGTATTCCTCTTGGTGAGATGAATAAGGGATGTTCTGAAAGAGGAGGTTTTTCCGAAATTTGGCCCCATGTAGAGAAGCCAAATTTCGGAAAAGCCTCTTCCGAAAAAAGAAAATGGAAAAAAGATACACAAATTGCATATCTTTTTCTGAAAAAAACCCTGCAGTCTCTCAGATTGAGATTACCTGGATTCTGATCCAGCAAAAATCCTAAACATATGAGTAACCCCATTGACTTCAAGTTGTGCACATGCTCACATGATTTGATAGAATGAGGTCTATGTAAGGATATGAAAATATTTTATGCTCCAGGAGAATGACTTATAACTTACTACTTGGGCTGGAGGATACAAGTTTAGCACCATATAACGGACGGTGCAATATAGATTCAGAACAGAGTTCTTTTAGGGGGAGTGTCAGGATAGAAGTAAGTGAATGAATGCTTTAAGGCCTTTGATAATGACAGCTCTGTTGAATTACTGTTAAAAAAATTAATAACATAATTAATACTCAAGTCAACATATGCTTCCAGCTCCTCAGTTAAAGAATTAAAAAGCTATTTATATCCCACAGAAGGGGTTTTCAAATTGTGGGCCACAATACAGTGCTTGGTGGTCTGCATTCTGTCTTAGTAAATCTGTAGTGACCCATGATTTGTGTAATCTAAGTAAAAGCTATATAAATGTCATGCTTTGAGCCTAATGTGTTGGACAGCAATTAATATAAATGCATATATATTTTCTAAAAACGAGCTGCAATATGTCAAATTTAATTCTCATGAGTACAGTGGTGTGTTGCACTGCAACCTAACTTAGCAATATACACACAGCTTGCCATTTACAATTGTAAAAAACAGCAAACAGTATTTCAATCTGACATGGGTCTATTTAATTAAAAAAAAAACACACAAGCATGATACAGTAGTGGAGAAGATAATGAGTCTCAAACCATCTACATCAATACAAAATGAGCCAGCCAAAAATAAAGAAAGTGTCAAGAAAATATAATGACTCATACCTGAACTTTGGATTCTCTTATCTGTTGCCTCATTGTGTTATATAATGTTATTTAATATTTTAAATTAGAATATTTTCTTCTTTTTTTTAACTAGAAGGGAGGAGGGATGGTTGGTTGCATAGAAGATTTTACACTAAAAAAAATGTAAAGAATTTAGTATTCAAAGTTGGACAACTATTTCATTTTAAAACCAACGAACAATCAAGTTGTTCAAAACACTGTTGAAATTGTTGTGTTGCTTCTCATTCAGATTTAAACATTGTGCATTCATTTCAAGCATTTTAAACACTGTTTGCAAAAATCTGGCAGCATTTGTTTGAGGGATTTCTATCAGTATAATTGTATAACATTAAAATATACAAATGTTATATTATATTATTAGTGATTTATAGAAACATGCTCTGAGTCCAATCATGTAAATTGTAGTACTGGCAAAGAAACTCCTGGAGCAGCTTATCTTGAAACCTGATGGATCCTGAGTTAATGTTGTAGCATCTATTTTCTATAGGTATTAAGGACTATAATAAAGGAATGAAATTACCTAGATATGCACACATTATTTCTGCCATTCATGTTGAACTATACTTGCCAATCAAGTTAAATCAGACATAGCCATTGCTATCATGTGGAAAGGGTAAAGCAAATTCAGGTGGAAATTCTCTATATACTTTTCTAAAAAGAATTCTACAAAAGGAATGAAAGGAGAAAATAAGTAAGTTAGTGGATGCAATTTTATTCAGAGGGTGAATTCTATGGCAAATTCTAGCTCCAACAAGTTGCATGAATCTGGAGGCTTTCAATGTCAATTGTTATATAGCCTAGGTTTTTAAAGCACTGTGTATTAGTAAGTTGTTTGTTAAATGAATTCTTCTACTCGTAAGAATCTGTCACAGTTTGGATTAGGACTTTTCAGTGTACACTGAAATATAATAAATATTCAATACAAGATCAACTAATTTGCTTATACAGGGTGTTTTCAGTATTTAATCTCATATGCCCAACACACAGGATGCTGCTATTTGATAAATGTAAGTCCACCTGTGGTTATTCAGAATCACAATACAAATAAACAGAGTAATAGTAAGGGAAAAAAGGGAGCAAAAATATTACTTATTTTTAATACTTAGTTTATAACTAAAAATCCAAAATTACATTTTTGGCAGAATCACATTGTTCATCTTAAATTATTTCTCCAGGGAGAAAATAACAATAAGATGAGCGCTGCCACCTATAGTTTTGACAAATCTGGTTGTCCATTTTGGCAATCATATTTAATCACCAGAATTCAAAGTAGTTTTTTATTTACACAGGTATTCTAAAGGAAGCTCATAACTGCCTGTTTTACCTTTATGCCTGAAGTTAAAAAAAAATAAGAAATATAACAGAGGAATTGTTTTACCTAAGTAAACAAAAGAATCAGTTTGAATATGTCATAAAGGGAGAGCAGAAAAGCAGCAACATTGCTGCTGTTAAATATTTAGTATTTAAATGCTAGTTACCCTCAGCCATTAATAAAGATTTTCAAACCAATCTGCCAGCTTTCTTTGATAGGATATCGAGCCTTGTGGATAAGGAAGAAGCAGTTGATGTGGTATACCTAGATTTAGTGAGGCATTTGACATGGTCTTGCATCACTTTCTTATCAATAAACTAGGGAAATACAACCTAGATAGGGCTACTATAAGGTGGGTGCATAACTGGCTAGATAACCGTTCTCAGAGGGTAGTTATTAATAGTTCATAATCATGCTGGAAGGCCATAACAAGTGGGGTTCCACAGGGGTCTGTTTTGGGACCGGTTCTGTTCAGTATCTTCATCAATTATTTAGATGACAGCTTAGAGAATACACTTATTAAGTTTGCAGATGATACCAAGCTAGGAGGGGTTGCAAGTGCTTTGGAGGATAGGGTCATAATTCAAAATGATCTGGACAAACTAAAGAAATGGTCTGAGGTAAACAGGATGAAGTTTAATAAGGACAAATGCAAAGTACTGCACTTAGGAAGGAACAATCAGTTTCACGCACACAGAATGGGAAGTGACTGCCTAAGGAGGAGTACTGCAGAAAGGGATTTAGGGGAAAACGTGGACAACAAGTTAAAACATGAGTCAACAGCGTGACACTGTTGCAAAAAAAGCAAACATGATTCTGGGATGCATTAACAGGAGTGTTGTGAGCAAGACACGAGAAGTCATTCTTCTGCTCTACTCTGCACTGATTAGGCCCCAGTTGGAGTATTGTCTCCAGTTCTGGGCACCACATTTCAGAAATATGTGGAGAAATTGGAGAAGGTCCAGAGAAGACCAACAAAAATAATTAAATGTCTAGGAAATATGACCTATGGGGGAAGACTGAAATTTAGTTTAGAAAAGAGAAGACTGAAGGGGGTCATGATAGCAGTTTTCAAGTGTGTAAAAAGATATTACAAGGAGGAGAGAGAATAATTGTTCTCCTTAACCTCTGATGCTAGGACAAAAAGCAATGGCCTTAAATTGCAGCAAGGGAGGTTTAGGTTGGACATTAGAAAAAACTTCCTAACTGTTAGGGTGGTAGTGGAGCCACAGTAGTGGGGCAGGAGCAGCCTAGCAACCCAGCTGGGATGTGCGGTAGCGCGTGTGGGCTGGCTCAGCAGTGGCAAGCAGCCAGGCGGTGGTAGTGGAGCTGTAGTGTCTGCAAATTTTGCCACTTCACTATTCTTCCCCTTTTCTATATCATTACTGGGACTCCTTGGGGGACTGTGAACACCAACCATTTATTCCTTCTCTTTTTACCATTTACTGAACCATAGAGGACCTTCACTTTTATCCCATGATTCAAGAGCCTTTACTGAGGTACCTTGTGAAAGGCTCTTTGCAAATCCAAGTACATTATAAATTGAGTGGATCTCCTTATCCATATGCTAAGTCCAGAAGGAATAGCTCTGATGTGGTCCCCTTCCTCCATATGCTCTGCAGTGAAGTCTTATGCAAAGAATTCACTTCGCTTTCCTTCTATGACCTTGTCTTCCCTAAATGCTCCTTCAAACACCTTTGTCATTGATTGGCAGGCTTTTTGGTTCTGATGTACTTAAAAATGTATTAATATGTCTGTCTTTTGTTAATTGCTCTTGAAGTTGTTGGGTTTTTTACCTGACCAATTATATTTTTACACTTGACATGCCACAGTAGTTTATACTCCTTTCTAGTTTCCTCAGAAGGATTTGACTTCAAATTTTAAAGTATGCCTTTTTGCCTCTAAAAGCATCCATTGCTCTGCAGATTAGCTATGGTGGCAGTCTTTTTTTTATTTGGAGTGTACATTTAGTCTGAGCCTCTATTATGGTCTTTGTAAGTAGCCTCCATGTTGTTTGCAGACTTTTTTTTTGGGGGGGGGGTGATTGTTCTTTTTAAGTTTCCATTTAATTAGCATCCTATTTGTTGTATAGTTCCTCTTTTTAAATGTTAAATATTTACATCCCCTTTGCCCTATTTTTCTTCTGTAGGGAGGTGAAGTGAGCATTGTCGGCACACTTACAGCAGGATTTTCTCATTATATTGACCAGACCCTATGCTTCCAGCACTCCTAGCTATCTTCGACACACACCAACTTCCCGAGGAAACTACAGAACATCAGTAATCTTCCTGAAAACGCCATCCTGCACACCATAGATATAGAAGCCCTTTACATCAACATGATGATGGCTTTGTGGCCATCAGAAACACTATCCCTGATGATGCCACTGCACACGTGGTTACTGAGCTCTGTTACCGTCTTTTAGCGAATATAACCCGCGGGTTATATTCGTTTTTACAAACCCCGCGCTCCCCCCCCCCCGGCAGGCTATACTTGTGCACAGGATATATAGGGGTTTTTTTACTCAATGGAAGAGGATCCCCTCCCCCCCACCCTTTTACTACCTTTGCCGGGCTGGGGTTAGGCTCCCAGCCCGCAACCAAACAACGCAGGGAAACTTACAAGGGGCGCAGCAGCCGGGAATGCTCCAGAGCCGGGGCAGAGGCATCCCCAGCAGAGGCGCAAGGGGGAGGCTCCCAGCCCAGGCTGACAAAGGGAGGAGCCCAGAGCAAGTTGCTCAGTGGCCAGCAGCAGCAGCAGCAGGAGTCTGCAGGCAGCCACGGCTCACAGGAGCGGGGCTGGGGCATGGTGCTTATTGCTCTTTGCTCCTGCGCAATCCAGCCAGGAGCCCTTCCCTGCATGCAGCCACCGCCGCTGCATGCCGGACCCGCTGCATGCTCGCTTGTTGCTCCCGGGCCAGCGCTTGCCCCACCACCCTGAACCATGCCCCGGCCCAGGAGCAACAAGCGGAGCATGGTTCGGGGCAGCGGGGCAGGTGCTGGCCTGGGAGCAACAAGCAAGCGCGCAGCAGGTCCGGCGTGCGGTGGCTGTAGGCAGGGAAGGGCACCCGGCTGGATCGCGCAGGAGCAACGAGCAACAAGCACCATGCCCCGAACCCGCTCCTGTGAGCCGTGGGCACCTGCAGACTCCCGCCGCTGCTGCTGGCCGCCAACTTGCTCCGGGCTCCTTCCCTTTGTCAGCCCAGGCTGGGAGCCTCCCGCTGTGCGCATCTGCTGAGGATGCCTCTGCCCCGGCTCCGGAGCGTTCCAGCTGCTGCGCCCCTTGTAAGTTTCCCTGCGTTATTTGGTCGCAGGCTGGGAGCCTAATCCCCCACACCGTAAATATACCCCCACACCCTAAATATACCCCCAGCACAGTCTTGTATACCCCATGGGTTATATAAGATTTTTTTTACTGAAATAGCAAAAAACGTGGGGTATATTCGGGAGCAGGTTATATTTGGATGCGGGGTATATTCGCTAAAATACGGTACTTTGTCTCACCCACAACTATTTCCAATTTGGGGATGACTTCTATCTTCAAGTCAGAAGCATAGCCTTGGGCATCCTCCTGGCCCCACAATATGCCAACAACTTTATGGCTGACCTCAAACAACATTTCTTCAGCTCTCACCTCCTAGCACCCTTACTCTACTCACCTTACATTGATGACATCTTCATCGTATAGGCTCCCAGAGAGGAGGCCCTTGAAGAACTTCACAGGGATTTCAACAACTTCCACCCCACCATCAATGTTAGCCTGGACCACACAAGAGATCCACTTCATTGACACTACAATACATTTAAATGGCCATATTTCCATCACCTTATACTGGAAACCTACCGACCATTACACTTACCTCGAGCTTCCATCCAAGACACATTTGCCAATCGTTTATAGCTAGATACAACAAGATTTGCTCCAATCCCTCAGAGAGAGACAAAACCCTGTAGGATCTGTATCAGGCATTCTTAAAACTTAAATACCTATCTAGGGAAATGAAAAAACAGATTGACAGAGCCAGACAAGTACCCAGGCATCAGCTTCTTTAAGATAGGCCCAATTAAAAAAATAACAGAACACAACTTATCACTTACAGCTCCCAACTTAAACCCCTCCAGTGCATTACTAGCAAACTACAACTTATCCTGGAAAACATCCCTAATTTTCACAGACCTTGGGGAACAGGCCAAACCTCGCCTACAGACAACTCCCTAACCTGAAACAAATTCTTTCCAGCAACCATGCAGCACACCACCTTCGTACTCATCCAGGAACCCTCCCCTGCAATCATCTCCGATTCCAACTCTGTCCACACATCTATACAAGCAACATCATTACAAGACCTAACCATATAAGCTACCACATCAGAGGCTCATACAACTGCACATCCACCAATGTGATCTATGCTATCAAGTGCCATCAATGCCCCTCTGCCATGTATACTGGCCAAAGTGGACAGGCTATACAACATGATAACACATGGAAACCTGTTGGGGAACATTTGAATTTGCCCAGGCACTCACTAATGGATCTAAAAGTGACTATACTATTACAAAGCAATTTCATAAACCAGCTGGAGAGAGAAGCTGCAGAGCTTGGTTTAATTTACAAAATTTACACCTGTGATTAAGGTTTAAACAAAAACTTGATCTGAACGGGTTGCTACATTTCACACCCTAATAACATAAAAAGCTAAGCACTGGGTACTTACAGCCCACTCTATTAGCCTCATTTAGCACGGACAGTGATTGATAATATATTTTCCTATTATTTCCCTTCTCTTTCCCTTCCCATCCCCTTTCTTTCTCAGCTATTTATTTGTACCCTGGATCCATTACTCCATTCATCTGAAGAAGTGGGTTGTGCCCACGAAAGCTCATGCTACCATCTCCATTTGTTGTTAGTCTCTAAAGTGCTGCAGAATTATTTGTTGTTTTTTAAGTTTTTTCAGTTACAGACTAACATGGCTACTCCTCTGAGACTTTTCACCCTATTTGACTTTCTTCCATATATAATGCCATTCCTCTACCAACACAACCTAGTCTATCATGCTTACATATGTTTGTACTCAGCTGTGACCGTGCCCTGTTGATTATGTTCATTTCACCCAGTTTCCATGATGCCCCTCACCCATCTTAGTATTTTGATTTCTGATATTTCTACATAAGGTCTTGAACGTTATCAATATTTAGTTAATCTATACAATGGAACAGCACTAACTTCTCATCTCTTTATTACGAGAGATTTGCCTTCCAGTTCAGAGTCTTTTGTTTTGCCTCGTCATCGCCAAGACAGACATTATCTGTTTGAACAGGTATCATTATAATTAGAATATATTGATAGAAAAGATAATATCACAACTATAAAAAAAGGAAGTTTAATTAACTGTTCCCATCCTGTGTGTGTCTGTTACCTATAGCAGTTAGCATTGGTTCTAATGGCAACTTACAAAATAATGTTTCAGGAAACAAGCCTTTGTACAAAATACTTGATGTTGTATAATTGCTTCAGGCCATATTCGACCTCAAAGTGACACTCTGACAAATTAAAAAAATAAAATTGAGTTTTTAATAACCAAGAGGCACTTCTAGATTATCCAAACATGCTTTTGTCAGTGACCAGACCCTACGCCAATTCAAGCTTGCCAAAAAAAAAAAAAAAAATTCATTTCTTCCCAGTGTTAGAATTAAGTTTCAACATTAAGGCTTTGAACATCTATGGTGGTTACTGAGCAATGGACTTTCTTCCTGGGCTGGAAGGATGCTGCACAACACTTTACTGTGTAGCTGTAATTAATTATTCAATTCCTTCCTTCCTTATCTCAAATCCCATTTCTGCTGTTACAGGTATAAGAAATTAGCAAATTAATGATAGCTTGGTCCTGCTGCAGTATTTCATTTCTTCAGTGTTACGACAAATATTTGGCACTATCAAGCTGTGCAACAGTTGATCAGTGGATCCTTGTGACTTTACTGCTCCTTGTGACTTTCTCCCACAGACCTCTTCTTTCATTGTTACGCTCACATGTGTCTTGTTTTAAACTAGACCCCGATCATGCAAAGACTTACATGTGTGCTTAACTTTACTGAGCAGTTCCATTGACTTCAATGGGACTACTCGGTACATAAATTTAATTATATAGGACTGGGGTCTCAGATTGTAAATTTATGGAGAGGCTCTCTCTTACTAGACCATTTTTACAGCAACCAGCACCATAGATCTCTAATATTTGTTGTGGCCTTTCAGCACAGCTGTTACATAATTAATAAATAATTGGACCCTGCTAAATGGTGACAAATCACAATCTCAGCAGGACTGGAGGACACCATGAGATCATCACTGAGAGGTTTTTTTATTTAAAAAACTTCCTTCAGGAGCAGATTTATGAGGTTTATATTGTCCAGGCTTGTTTTCTGCTGGACAAGATAGAGATGTGGGATGGGAACATCATAAAAAAAATTTCTGCCAAAATTGGTTTACATTTCCAAAGATACGTGTAGAAAACTGTTTAATTTCAGCCTACTCTCCTTCAGATTGGAAGCATAAACTTATACTGATGATGGTTGGGATGCGCGCTGAAAAAAGTCCACTGAAAGAACACTCTGGGCTAAGATATGCTCCAAAAGTACAACATTTTTTTCATAATATGTTACGCTGGCTCACCGTGGCAGTGCAACATGGGCCCCATTGGATATATTTCCATAGTTGGAATATCCTCCTTGGAGAATTCACATTGAAAAGCATATTTGCCATAAGTTGTCACTGTACAGAAACTGTTATACTTTTGCATAGTTAAAAAGTTACAGTGTGGGGGTTATCAGACAGGGCATTGCAGGAAGGGACAGAACTATTAGATGTTCACAGTGAATAGAAAATGTTAACACAGAATATCGTAGAATAAGAACAAAGACTGAGAAAAATAACCTCTCTGCCGACTGAGTTTTCAAGGAATACGTATTTCTGGCTACATGCATTCTGCCAGGGAGAATCGGTACTAGCATTAGATTGCTGCAAATCACGCACTGGCAGTCTACTGATCAGTCAATGGTGCTGGATAATGAATTTCTCCTAAAGGAAAGAAATTTTGACTTACATGGTAAGAAAAGGGAAACTTATTTTTAAACCCTCCATAATAAAATAATATTTCTTCTCTCAGTATGCCAGCGGAAGTGGAGTCCTCACAGATAACACCCTGCCAGCAATTCCCTCAGCACAGGCTCGACAATGTTGGAAGCACATCCTGAATTGGCATAAAACTGTCAGGGTATGTCTACACTAGCTCATTAGTTCGAGCTAGGTAGGGTAATGAGGGCAACCGGGGTTGCAAACGAAGCCCGGGATTTAAATATCCCGGGCTTCATTTGCATGTTCCCAGGCGCCGCCATTTTTAAATCCCCCTTAGTCCGAACTCCGTGCCCGCAGCTACACGCGGCACGGACTAGGTAGTTTGAATTAAAGCTCCTAATTCAAACTACCGTCACTCCATGAGGATATTTATATCCCGGGCTTCGTTTGCAACCCCGGTTGCCCTCATTACCCTACCTAGCTCGAACTAATGAGCTAGTGTAGACATAACCTCACAGTTCCCTTGAAATCAGTGGGTGTGACAGCCCTAAATACCTTTGAGGATCTGGGCCCATGCCTCTAAGAGTGGTTTTTCTATTTCTATTGTTCACTTTGTCCCATGACTTAGTACTCCATGAAAAAGATGAAATTAGTTCTACATCTTGCTACCCATTTGCTGAAATCACCAGGCTAGAAACCACCTCCTGAGGTAATTTATAAGACACGTATAATTATTTTGTTTGAATAGGACCCCAAAACTGAAGAGATTAGTTGATACACTTCAGTTGTCACTTCTAGATTTACAGGACAAGAGGATTCCTTCTGCTCGCATTAAAGCAAAACTTGAATTGACTTCATTAGGAGTAGGATCAGGCCTAGCTTTTAAACCCACCTGTGTGACATTATTGGATTTTTAATATGAACATTCAGATCATTGTTGCACCCTCTGTTGTGTCTAAGTAGTCCTGGTTCTACGAAGTTCACCCTGATCTCATCCTCTCAGCGATGCCCCCAGCCTACTGTAATATTACATCTAGGCTGACAGATAATTTTATTGGTGGATTTTTTAGATTATTATATCATGTGGTTACATTTATATTTTGATTCCTTATAAGATTTATGACTCCTACATCCATGAAATAAATTCAGTCAATTGCCTATTATTTTTCATGTGTATCTGAATAAAATAATACAGTTAGGGACTCTTTCTCCACAAAATATGTTTAAAACAACAGGACTATTCTAAATAGGGATAAAATGGCATTTTTGTATGTGGTAAGAAAATGCAAAGAAAACTATATATGAAGGTGAAATTAACAGTTTGCAAAATACGAAACGGTCAATTTCTTTTATAACATTGTGTAAAGAACTGTACAAGATAAACAGCTGCCTTTGTAGGACGTGCTTTAATTTATAATAATTTTGTTATGAAAACCTCTAAAAGAAAAGTCATCAGTGGAACAAATGAACAGTATGCATAAGCATAATAATAAACCTGCAGAGATTAAATATACTGCTTTTCACATCCCACTGTCTTCTGAATAGCTAGAAGTTATACTTCTCTATATTCAACTGTACAAGGCATGGCCAGGATTTATAGCTGAAGAAAGTTAAGGCTGAAAAACAAACCAATTTAATAGTAACACAGAGAAGTCACTATACTGTAATACTTATTTGTGGATTGAAGCACCATAAGGATGCTGACTGGGAGGAGGGATACGGAGCATACCGAATTATAGATATTCTCATAGCTAGTGGGGTGTTTCAATATGGTATTTATAGTACAACTAATAGCCTCTTCAGCTATCCATTTATAGTCCAATCCATGTATCCAATAGTCTATGTAGAAATAATTCTTCAAAGCCTGACTGAAGTCTGTGAAGCAAAGTTATATAATTTTTATCAATACATATGGATTAATATAATGAAAACTTACATTGAATTTTCTGCTTTCTGGGATAACAGAGCATCTATTGGGGAAAAAAAGTCACTGAAGCAACATTTTTCCAAAGTATCCATTAATTTTAAGTGGCTAGAGTTTTGGTTGCCTAACTTGAGTCATTTAAGACCCTATTATAAGAAATGCTGAGCACCCACAGCCCTAATTGGCTTCAATGGAAACCAAAGACTGAAAAATTCAGAATGAATAGATGCACTGGAAAAATTTAGGTTTAGCTCACATCTCAAAGGGCAAACAGTACTGTAGAAAATGACTCAAGAAAGGATGAGCAAGTATACCAAACTCCCATCTGGTTCTCTAAGATAAGCCAATGTTATATGAATAGTCATTTCATAAAATGTCATAAAAAGAGAGAGAAGTCAAAAATGGTGGTACAGAAAAGGCTGCAATTGAATTACAACTACACAAAAGAGGCAATCTGTCCGATTGTAGAGATACTTGCATTTTACAACCTTGGTACCAAGAGCAATTTTTTCCCCTTTAATACTATCTGTTCTGTGATTTCAGCCAAGCTCATGACCAAACTTCTTTTCTATTGTTCAAATTTATTTGGCCCATCTGCAGCAGTAAAAATGAAGTAAAACCTGAAAGAATGGACTAAGTGTGCACATCAAACTGCTCATGCTACGGAGATAAATCTCCCCTCTATATAAGGCTGTTCATGTTGCTTTGCAGCTGCATAAGCTATCATCTGATAAATCTAGTATTGCTGCTTCTTGGATCCCAGGCAGCTCTGAAAGAGCATGACTCATCAATGTGAAGAATACGGCAGTCCCTGCAGGATGAGTAACCAGGCACCACATTGTTCATGAGGAGGTGTGTAGATCCATTTTCAAATAAAGAATGTCACATTCTTCTCTTACAATGTAAAAAAAAAAAAAGAAAAAAAGGAAGGCAAACATTACTTTAAAATGTACATAAAACAAAAATACACAAATCAACACGAAAGTGTTTGAGAATACAGTGTTGGAAGTGCACATGTAATGATAGAGGGAAAAAACAACGTGACCTAATATTTTCCTTTCTATTCCAAGTTTCTATAATCCTATAAAATACCTAACAGTAAGAATAAGGGAGGTTATTTGCTTGTGCTCCAAAAACCTATTAATGCGGTTACAGGGGAAGAAAAGTATTCATCATCTGTCCATGTGATTTCAGCCAACATCCTGTCTTTCTTATGTCTTTCATAATGAATGGCATTGCTTTAGTAACAATGAGCAGCCCTTATATGATCTCAATGATGTACACTGTCAATGAGTGTGCCATAAAGCAGGTCACTGCAAATTTCAATAGCAATACTCAGTTTTGTTATCAGGATTTTAAAGTAATCCTCAGGGAAATGCAAAGAAATTTACTGTGATGCATTTTTTTTCTTTTTAGATGGTTTGTAGGTTTGAAATCCCATCTCATTTTCCCTGCTTCTCAGCAAAATTAAAATTCAAAGATAGGAGTCCCTTTCTGGCCACTAGACACATCCCTATAGGGAAAAATTGAGAACAGCTACATGAATTTGCCCCAGGCAGGGCATTCATTCAGTTGGCCAAAGTGGGGTTTTTTTTTCCATTTAATATTAACACACATAAATACAACAATAAAACATTTATCCAATTCCATAAATTTCTTTAGCTACAGGATATACTCTTTCTGGAAAAGATTAACACACACAAAATAAGATCAAGGCTCTATGCCCAAGTATACCTAATACAAAGTTTTATGGTACAAGGAAGTATATAGTGTCTATCTCTTTGTAGTAGATTAGGTAGATCTAGAATGATTGTGCTTCAGGTCTACAGGCAGCATTGTTTCTTATGGGTGAAAATATGGATTAAGAATCCCTTGTTGATGGTCTTCTCTTTTTCCCTGTTCTGGTACTGAAAGAATAGCCTGCAGCATGTAGCACAACGTGATAGTAAGTATTCATGGTTTCATTCAAATTCCTAAATAATACATAGAACGGCCATACTGGGTCAGACCAAAGGTCCATCGAGCCTAGAATCCTGTCTGCCAAGAGTGGCCAATACCAGATGCCCCAGAGGGAGAGATCACAACAGGTAATCCTCACGTGATCCCTCCCCTGTCACTCACCTCCTGAGAAACAGATGCTAGGGTGACAATGCAATTATGTCTCCTCCATTCTGTCCAAGGAAATCTTCACCCACCTATCATATCTTGTTCAGACTCTAAGGGTATGTCTAGACTACATCCCTCTGTCGCCAGAGGGATGTAAATTAGACATACCAAAATTGCTAATGAAGCGGGGATTTAAATACCCCGCACTTCATTAGAATAAAAACGGTTGATACTTTTTGCTGATGCGGCAATTTGCAGGCAAAAAGCGGCAGTCTAGCCAGGGATCAGTCGACAAGGAAAGCCTTTTCCAACCGATCCCTTATGCCTCGTGCAATGAGGTTTACAAGATCAGTTGGAAAACGCTTTCCTTGTCAACCGATTCCCGTCTAGACTGATGCTTTTTGCCAGCAAATTGCCGCGTCGGCAAAAAGCAGCTGCCATTTTTATTCTAATGAAGCATGGGATATTTAAATCCCCGCTTCATTAGCAATCTCGGTATGTCTAATTTACATCCCTCTGGCGACAGAGGGATGTAGTCTAGACATACCCGTAGTTCTTATTTTACATTTGTTCAGCACCAAATACAAGGAGACCTCAATCCTGATTGAGTGTTCAAGTACTACTATAATAGATGCAGTAAAAAAGTATTTATATCAATTGCTTCTATCCAACAAAAAAAAATTCCTTTTACTGCTGATCTCCAATTTAACTTGCTCTGCTCAAATAATACACTGTGCATATAGTCTTAACCTTTTTAAAGCTCTATTTCCCTTTGTATGATTTCCATTTTTATATGAAAATGGTGAGTTCCCTTATGTTGTGTTTAAACAAAATAATACTTTTATACAAAATCATTAATTTAAATGTCCTCCCTTAAGCATGTTTTATAACTTCAACGTGCATAGGCATTGCAAAAAAATATATATATATAAAGAGCATATATAACACTCATATTTCCAGATTTTAATGGTTTTCCTAACTAATTAACAACTCCATAGCTTATGCAAAACATAATACTTGCTCATTAGAAACTGTCCAGTTTAACAGTTTATATTTTTTGGGGTTCAAAGCTCTGGACTTAACTTTTATCATAATGGGAAGTTAATTTCTTTTCTACTCACAGAGTCTTGGTATGGCCCCATTCAGGTTATGTTAATACCATAAACTACAAGAATATGATTTCGCTTTTCATGTACACCTACGCATAGCAGCTCTTATTAAGCTAGTACAAGTATAAATAGCCAAAAAGCCATGGTAGAATGTGTCGCAGCCACAGAGGCACAGTTGAACCATGCTGAGCATGTACTCACAGGCTTTAAGGGGGAGTTGTACTCAGTGCAACTCAGCCATGCCTCTGCTGCGACTACCTGTTCTACCATGCTATTTATACTCATGCTAGGCTAGAGCAATGAGAGCTGGCATGAACTTCTGCGTGACACACACTCCTCCTATGTAGTGTCAGATTAACTTGTGACTTAGCATCAAGAAAGTAAGCATAGCCTTAACATTCAGTGGATGTTTAAGTGGTTTTCTGAATGCAGGCGATGTTGAGAGAGAAGCAAAAAACTTGGAACTCAAAGATAACCAAAAGGTGTTAAACTGGATTCAGCAGGGCTCTAATTACTTTGTGCCTAATCCAAAGGCTATTCAAATCAATAGTTGTTTTCAGGGCCAATGCAATTCAATTAAATGACATGGTCACTCCATGGGAAGACTTCTCTTGCCTCTCCCTGAACTTAATGACTTAGAACTATCACTGAAGTCCAAAAGTGTCACTGACAACTTCCCAGGGATTATATAGAGTATATACCAAAAGGGTGTATTAATAATTCATGAAAAGGGACCTGGGGTTATAATGGATCACAAATTGTATATGAGTCAGTCTTGTGATGCAGGTGAGAAAAAAGGCTAATATGTGTTAACAGGAGAGTCGTATGTAGAACACAGAAGGTAATTGTCCTGCTCTACTTGACAGTGGTGAGGCCTCCGCTGGAGTAGTGTATCAAGTTGTAGGCACAAAGATGTGGGAAAACTACAGAAGGTCAGAGGACAGTAATAAAAGTACTAAAAGATTAGAAAACCTGACCTATATGAAAAGGCTAAAAGAATGGACATGTTTAGTCTTGAGGGGCAAGGGAAGGACAGAGGAGACCAGATAAAAAGTCTTCAAATATGTTAGTCTGTTATAAAGAGGATGTGATTAACTGTTCTCCATGTACACTGAAAATAGGACAATACTTAATCTGCAGCCAAGGAGATATAGGGCACAGCTACACTAGAAAGATTACAGCCTTAAGCTAGATATTAGGGGAAATCTTTCTAACTATAAGGCTAGTTAAGCTTCGGAATAAGCTTCCAAGAGCGGTTGAAGAATACCCATCATTAAAGGTTTTTATGGACAGGTTGGGCAAACAGACTATCAGAGGTGGTCTAGGTTTACTTGACCCCACCTCACTGCAGTGGGATTGACTTGATGACCTTGCGCTTCTCTCCAGCTGTACATTTCTATGAATGACTGCAAAGAACTGATAAAAAAGTTGTTTTAAAAATGCTGTTTGTTGTAATCAGTAAGATCCCTCTCCTTCACGAATGTGGTCTTATTCAGTTAAAGTCAGCTGGGTCCTTGATGCCTTCTTTCTCCCTGTTATGAGTCTACCTACTTAGGTCCGGATCACCCGGTGTTTATTAGTACATGACACTCGTGTCGCCCCGTCCCGCCCACTATACCTACAATGTAGAGATCAAAAGGGGGCGGGAAATTCCATCCAAATACAATCTCTCAATCGCCCGCCGGCGGCGGAGCGGGGAGTCCGGGCCCACCCACTCTCCCGGACCCCGACCCAGGGCCCTAACACAGGGAACAACGCTCCCTGTGGTAGCAGGCGGGGGGTTACCCCTAAACACGCCCACTCGTGGGCTTCGCGGCCCCACCCTGGGTCAACTTTCAACCCCGTCGCCGGTGTCCACTTGGCAGCCTTCAAGCAGGCTGTCTTGCACTCCCCCCTATTCCTTCCCCATTACCTGCCTCCTCGGCCTGCACCCCCCTTTCCCTATGCTTCCCCCGAGCTTTTATCTTACTCCCCCCCCCTTTGGCTCGGCGGGTGACGTCACTTCCTCCCGCCGCCCCGTTGGCACTTCCGGTCCCGCCCCCTGTTGCGTAGGTTACGTCACGCTGCCCAGCTGTCTGACCCGTCCCCTCCTACTGGGTACGCATCCCCGGTATGCCAGCCCCCTCCCCGTGCATCTTTGTCGGCGCTCGCACCGCCGCTTCTGCAGCCGTGCGGGCACGCATTTCCCTGGTGTCCGGACTCCCCCCCCGTTGGTCGCAGTGACGGGGTTGCCTCACCCCGTCACATTCCCATTTTACTCTATCAGTTGCATGTGTGGTGTAGTAGTTCAAGTCAGCAGGAGGCCACGCGGACTCTCAGTACGCGCCGAGTCCGGAGGCCCAAGGCCTGACAGCCGGCCAATTAGCCATTCTAGTGACCTGCTTTGGTTTAGGGCCGGGCAGCCAGGTAACAGTGAAATAGTAGTCTGGAGGGCTTCCCCACAGTTCGGGGGCCCAGGCCCTGGGTTAGGGCCAGTCGGCAAATTAACAGTTGAACCGTAGTCTAGAGGGGTACACGACAGTTTGTGAGCCCAGGCCCTGGGTCAGGGCAAGGCAGTGAACGAATAGTCAAACAATATGAAAAGTCTAACGGCGCAAGCCTGTTTGCAGGCTGAGCCAGGAGTTGGGCCTCCTTGCTTGCGGAGAGCCGACAAGTGCAGGGGATTTGCCCCACAGGGGGAATCTGCCACCCAGGGAAAGGAGTGGCGGGGGGGATGCGGACCCTCCCTACTCCACCGCATCCCAGCCCAGGGCCCTGGTAGTGGCGGCGCCGCAGCCACTGGATCAGTGGGGCTCCAGGCCGTAACACATGGTCGAGAGGTCAGTGGGTCAGCGGGGCTCCAAGCTGCAGGGTGCTGCCCAACTGACCTCCATGTCCTTAGCTGCCTCAGGGTCGGCTGTCCCTGGGCCACTTCCCTGTTCCCCCTGGGGGCCTACCTGGCTCGGAGGTCGCTCCTTGGAGTCAGCCAGGGAAGGCGGCAGTGGCAGCATGTCCATAGGCTCAGGATCCAGGTCTGTTAAAGGTCCAGGCAGTCCGGCCCACTTGGCTGGGCCCAGCAGGTGCTCAGGGGGGTCCAGGTCAAACGGTGGGTACAGGCAGCGGCTCCCACTGGCGTGTCTCAGGATTCCGCTCCAGCCACGGTCGGGGCAGTCTAGGCCTCAGCTCAGGACCTGGGAGCAGCCCGGGCAGCCCAACCCAGTCATCCATCGGAGACCAGCGCAGCAAGGCCCTCCGACGCTAGGGCTGGGGGAGAGCCTCTGCCCTGCTCAGCAGCTGATCCCTGACTGAGCTGGGAGCTTCCCTTCTCATACACCCAGCCCTAACTTCCTATTTCCTGTAGGTGGGGCTGGGTGATTCTGGCACCACCCACCAAGGGAGTTAGAGGGGAGTTTCCTCCTCTGTGTCAGCAGGAGGCCATGCTGACTCACTACATGTGGAGAAAAGGAAAGTAATAACACTCCAATGCAGATATTGTTCTATAATTAATGTAGAAAGTACTTTTTTCATAAACAAATCCAGTTCAAACCTAAACTAACCACCTATCTCAGAAATCATACACTGAACAAACCCATGACACTCTATTTGAACATTGCCAACTGGGAATACTGCACTTAAGAAGTACACTTGCTACTCATGTCATATGCATTTGCATGGCTGTCTATGTCCATTTTCATCTTGCTTCCACTGATGAGACCTGTATTTTGACGTAGGTGCTGCACAGATATAATACTGCATATACTCTCTCTTTTACAGACAGAACTTCCTCAGTGTCAGCACAGCTATAGTAGTGGCACTCACAAGGCCTCTTTTCGCTTTATTACACACCTCTTCATACTTTAGTGAATTAATAAATAACCCTGTGGCTTTCTCCTGACCATCTCTTATTATTTCGAATAATTGCTGAACATCCTATAGAGCAGTGGTTCTCAATCAGCAGCCTATGACCCAGCTCACATCTCTGGCCCAGCTCAGCTGTGTGCTAAATACTGGATCACATGGCAGGGTCTACTGGCTCCTGGCTGCCCACCACAGAGGGGTCAGAGCTGCCCCAGTGCCCAGGGTGGGGTGTCAGGACTGCTGGCCACCCTGCTGATGGAACCAGGGTCAGGGTCCAGAAAGCTACTGCTCTGCTACCCAGCCCCTGTGAAACAGATCTTACAGACAAACAAGGTTTATCAGAGAAAGTGCCAGCTCATGGAGAAGTCCTCCTTCTTCGTTAGTTAGGCTTCTGGTATATTAGAATGAAAGCTGTGAAGAGTCAAGTTTAATACCAACTTTTTTTAAAGCTTGACTCTTAATCTTTGAGATCTGTAATCTACATGGTTACTCAGATTGTCTTGAAATGTAGGGTGCCTCATAAGAACACAGGGTACTGTGAGTAATCCAAACTTGGCATATTTTGTCCCAGGGGTTCCAGAATCACACCAAAAAAACAAACCTTTTCTTATATTTCAGAGATTGGTGCAACCTTCTTTTTTGCTTCTAGAGATCAACCCAGGACCCAGATTATCTCACCAGGGTCTGCAACATGCAAAGGTGACTCCCCAACAGATGTCTAACTCCCACTAGCCATTTGGCTTGTTAAACATTAAAACATTATTAGAAAAAGAGTTTGCTTCTGCAGTTAACCTCTCAGCACATGCACAGAGTAGCCATTTGAGAGTCTGATTAAGCATGTAAAGGCTAGCCATGACCCTAACTATCTGGAAAACTACCTCTTCATCACAGAACCATGGCTATTAGGACATGTGACTGAATTTGAGCAGCACCCCAGGTTCCATTACAGAAATCTCAAGTAAAAAGGGCAGACATACTGCTCAAGTCTGCCCATACGAAACAGGGATTATCATCTTGGGAAAATGTAATCTGATCACAGTGGAATATTCAAAAGGGGCTCAAACTATTCTATACAAAAATATGCCTACTGGGGGGAAGGATTAGGGGTAGAAGAGTAGGTGGAAACAGAAGGATCAACTGATGACGAGAGGATAGGAACTAGGAGGAGTATGTGTGAGGTGAGGGCTGGGGAACAGGGAAGGGGAACCCAGTTCCTGGGGGATAAAAGGAGCTGGGGTGCTTAAAAACACCACATAACCCATCCTAGGCACCACAGCCCAACTACAGGGGTGTGATGCTCCTTTCCCTGCTCCTCCTCATGTGAGTCCTGTCTGGGCTCAGTGAGCCAGAAACATGCTGGTAGTGAAGGAGAACTCTACCTGCTCAGCCCCTGTCCCTAGAAGCCATGCCCAGGCAGAAGGAATGTGGAGGGCCACTGCCCCAGCAAGGATCTCTCAGGAAGCCATTGTACTACATGGAGTTAGTGACCCGGAACACCCTGTTTCAGCCAGCGCAATAAGTGGCTCCCTCCTGCTCCCCATTAGGCCCAGCAAGCAGCCAGACTTGCCAGTGGGGAGGCACAGAGAAGAGGACAGAATCCCTCCTCCTGCAAGCAAGTTTGGTGGGATGTGGGAGCATAGAGCCCCAGGTGAGGAAGTTGCTGGGCAGAGGGAACAAGTGAGGTATTGATGTGTCTCCCCTTGAAAGTGTGCACCCCTGCACCCAGTATCAGGAGGCAAAAATTGTCTATGCTTGGGGGCTTGTGCCAGCTTTCACAAAGGAACTACATAGAAAGTACTTGGACATTTCTGCTGGGGCTAGAGCTCAAACTCTGAAGCCTACAGAAGAAGATGGGCTATAGAATTTAAGCTCAAGCCCAAGCCAGGACTTCAAAGTGTTGTCTGTACAGCTTCCACGAGCTCCAGAATGGAGCGTAGACATGCCCTTACTGGCAATTGCCCCAGTGGAATCCCCTTCTATTGCAAGCTGGGGAACTACTATAGTTGCTTATTTTTATTTTGCAGAAATTGTAAATTTTAAATATTGGGGAATTACAGGGAATTCTAGTTTCAAATTCACAATTCCATGTACTCACTCCAAAAACTTCTTCCAAGGGTTACACTCAAACAATGTGGGAACTGAAAATATTAAGGAGCTAATGGTCTAATTTAAAAGGTCATAGTGTGAATACAAAATAATAGTGTACTGCTTGCAAAGTTACTGTCCTCTGTAAAAGTTTTTTTTGAGACAAGATGACTAAGACCAATTCACAGACATGATTCAATGAATAATTTCAAAACAACAAATATAAACAAGAATATCAAACTAGGCACACTCAATTCACAAATGGAAAAAAAGTCAAAATTCCCTAAATACATTAAAGTTACAAAACATTTGCTCAGGACCTTATACTTTCTGTGCAGCAAAATTCTAGCTCCCTGTCCATAGGCCAAATTGGGAACTGCTTACTCATGCTGACAGTTTCTCATATGACTAGTCCCAAAAATTACCATGAACAAATTAGGTATATGCACATACAAATACCAATACAAAGCTGTCACAAATGGACCTGGAAACTGGGCAAACACTTGTACAGACATATTTGCATGTAGCCAAAGATTTGCTTTTTTCATATTAATTTTCTCTGTACCTGTTCAGAGTCAGAATGACTATATTACACTGACATTTCCTGGTTTCTTTCAGATGCTATAAATGCAATTTGGTAATTTTTCCAGATAAATTCTCATCCTTCGCCACCTCATTGTAGTATTATATTTTAAATGATGTTCTATTGAATTGCCTGCTGTTTTAAATATCCCTGTTCTTTTAACAACATTCTTAATGTAGTTTAATATTAAATATGCTTACTTTTTTGTTCAGAATTATCAGATTGGTAAGTATTCTTGTCATCTTAATGAATGAATTCAGTATGTCATGCAAAATGGCTGATCCATCTTTTTGTTGGGTGTATTAAAAAACCCCATGATATCCAGACATTTTCCACGTTCCAGCTGCTATTGCTGGCTACATCTACCCAACGGAGCTATTTTGGGATATCTCTGGTATCCCAAAATAGCTATTCCATGTCTTAAGAGCAAGCCCGTTATATCAAAATATAACCAGCTCACTATTCTGACGTCCCTGTAAACCTCATTGCACAAGGGATAAGGGATATTGCAGAATGGTGCCTTATTTAAAAATTCAGCACTAAATTTCTAAATAAACTATTTCAAAATAACATTGAAATAAGCTACGCAATTATTTCGAGTAAGGGTGCTGTGTAGATGCATCCGCTGTATTTATATTTATAGTTTTATCTTTGACTTTACATCTCAATAATTCAATTAAATGAAATTCAGATGTGAAGTTTGTGTACTACTAAGAACTTTGGTAAGTATTTGAATGAAAAAGGACTGTCAAGATCTTTATTTATGATAAGAATGTGGAGGAGGGAGGTGGGGGGGGGGATCAGAGATTAGGCTGCAAGCATAGCAGCCTCACTTCTCTGAACTGGGACAACTCATACATCCAATTTTGGCAACCATTTAGAATGGCACTGATTGGTTAACTATCTGATAGGCTAACTACCTGTGTCTCTGGGTGCGTGAACAGAAAAGTATATTCTGATAAGAGATCTAAAAAGTGGGTCAAATAAAATAAGAATTGACTTAGATAAATTGCCCATATTTTTCTAAGTTCTGAAAGGGTTGAAAAAAAAAAGTTTGGGTTTATTGGCTGTTCAATGATAAATTTTGTGAGGATGGTCTCTGTCCTGTCCCAAAAGAGATCACAGAAAGTTTGTTCTTATGAAATTTTTGTCTATTAGGGTCACAAACTCCAAATCCATATGACCCCTCACAATTTCTGGTGAGATACAGATCCCTACTTCTTGTTTACACAAACCTTGCACAAAATCAGAACCTTTAAAACTGTATCATCTGCTTTCTAATCATAATGCAGACTAAGTTACAGATTCCATTGTGTAATGACATGAGCTCAGAGATACCCAATAATTCTGCAAGTTTACAGACAGAGATTGAGTTTATTTGGTCTACCTAAGATTCCCCATTATTTTAATCTTGCCATGAATGACGGACGTTACAGGAGGCAAATGTAGACAGGGACAACATTTTTAAGGAAGATCAACTGTAATACTTAAGGGATTCTGAGTACTTTTTATACTGCTGGGGTTATGCACAATCAGTCTTAAGAAGCCTTTTTCGGTAACCTTTTTTGAGTATAATACTAAGCAGTCAGGGAATATACAAAGAATAATAAATATTAATAGCTTCCAAAGAAAAAAATTAAGGCATTGACAAAAAATAATATAAGGAAGCCTGTGTTATTTTTAGCAGACTCTCTGATGCCTTAAGCTAGTACAGCTGCTCCTTAGCTTCTATGGGCAAAACACTTGTATGGAAAACTGGACATCTTGATTTTACAAATTTCCATAGATGCTTTTCTATACAATTGAAGTACTGACCATGCATACAGCAAAACTTGTGCTTTGTGGAATGATTATACTGTAGTTACTGAGGGCAAAATAGTGGATGAACCAACAGACTATTTTTAGTAAAGGAAAATGCCACCAACAAAACAAAACCTAAGTGTGTGTGCACCTCAACACATATATGTACATCTTTCTGAGAATGAGGAAGACACCCTTATTCGCACCAGAAGTACCAACCTCCAAAATATTATATTTCTGATAATAATTTCACATTATCTACCATCACAACTGCCTGAAGTGGTGCTTTCATTCTGAAAACTGCCATTTTCTAGAGCAGCACTTTTTTGTGCTGTTCAAGATGCTGGTATTACCTGGTTAATGAAAAGTTCAATAGATAAAATGAGCTGTAAAATTTATTTTATAGGTGTCTTCAACCTCCTAAAGCAGTTTGGTAAAATACCAGTTTCCAGGTACAATTATCTGGTAGTAGAACTCTAAACATGCAGCAGAAAAATTTGCTTGCTGTCGCTTACCTACTAGTTTCTTCTTCCTGAAAAGGCAGGAAGAAAACGTAGTTAGATCTAATTTTTCCAGCTGCCTATTTCAACATTTAAGGGTAACTTCATCCATATTCCCTCTCCATGGTCCTTCAAGGGCATACACATAAGGTTTCCGGCTCCTACCTGTCACCTTTCTTGGGCAGAGACCTGCATATCTCTCCCTCCTGATCAGAGTTGTAAAACTGCACAGCACCCTGCTTTACACTGTAATATCAACTAGCAAGGCAGTTTTCTGGGCTCTGCTTTCCCCCCCCAAAGGTCTATGTATTGCCAGCAGTTACAAGTTACCACTTAACTCTTTCTAAGCCAGCACGTTTATTCTTAATCTAAAGACATTAGAGAGAAAGCATATAAAAACTGTAAGAATTCCTACATGCATATCAGAAGTCACCTGTCAGTCTTATGAGGCCTTAGTAGACCATGTCTTCCAACCATTCAGCAGTATTAGGATCATTCTTGTACATAAGGCACTGTGCACTTGCTTCATCAAAGAAAAAGGCCTCAAGTCAGATTAAATACAATCTTTTTCAATCTTTGTTGGTTTCTGGAACAAACAGTGTGAACCAGTAATACATGTCTCCTGGAGGCTTATCCCTCTCCTGAGGTGTTTATAACACAAATGATTCACCTCTCACCTCCCACAGTTTTTAATTCCTTGTGGAGCTGTGGAAGCCCTCCCACTCTGGAGGTACTTACAACCCCTAACCCACAGTATTACATAAACCATAACAGGATCCCCAAAGATATTGCATTCAGTTGCAGTATCTGTCACAGACGGAATAATTCAGCAATAATTATCCCAAAACTTAACAGAATGTTAGCACCCAAAATTAGGCTAGCTTAACAAAAGTCCTGAATACCTATATAGGGATTAAAAGTTTGCCACCCTCTTCATACTATCTTCATTTGAGTTCTTTTTTTGGGGGGAAGAGCATTTATGCAAACTGAAAAATTTCAAAGATTACTTTTCATTGTCCCTCATCATGGTTGCTTATGGGTTCAAAGCCATTAAAACACAGAGGCTTCCCTGAAGAGAATACACAAATGTTCCCACAAAACCTTTAACGTCACTTGAAAATCACTGCCTCAGATTTGATGAGAAGCTTTTAAAGATCTAACTTAAAATTTTAACAACTAATCTGCCTCAGAAATTGAAAAAGGCTATTTGCAATAAAAATACAACCTTAATAGCAAAGACACAAATGCTATTAGTAGAAACAGAGATACTTTAAAATAATCCTTTCTTGTGGTCACTCCATATACTTCTTCCAGTCTAAATTTTAAAATTTTGGCTTTTATCCAAAGGTCAGGATAATAGGAACTAGACAACAAGCAAAAGGAAAAATTATACAACCTCTCTGACTACAGTACCCTTAAACCTGACTCCAGTATCATCCCACTGATATCATTGCTTAGATACACTAAGATGTTTGGATGCACAAACCTTTGGGAAGTAAAAGAATCCCTACTACTCCCATACCATGCTCTTTTAGGCTATGTCTACACTGCGGAGCTATTTGGGGATACCGGAAGTATCCTGAAATAACTATTCTGCGTCTTTAAAGGAGCCCGTTATTTTGAAATATATTTCAAAATAACGGGCGTGCTATTCTGGTGTCCCTGTAACCCTCATTCCACAAGGGTTAAGGGACATTTTGGAATAGTGCTATATTTTGAAATTTGGCGCTGAATAAACAGCGCCAAACTTCAAAATAAGCTATTTCGAGGTAAGGATGCAGTGTAGACGCCCCCTTGCAGATCAATAACCTATGGGGGGAAATGATTACCTAGAATCTGCACACAATTTGCTTTGTAACAGATGCACACAGCCACATCTTTTTATCATTCACTTTTATAGGGAAAGCACTGCCATTTGGATTATCTTTCATAATTACTGGCATCCTCAAATAATGCTATGTATGTTCAGTGCTTCTGTATTATCACAGAAAAGAATTATAATGGAGTAATTACATGCATTTCTTTTTTAATTAAAAAAATCAGCGATAAAATAAAAGCCCATGAAACCACCTACAAAATCAAGTGAAAGTGCAGTCCTTTGTAAATTACAAAGTTTATTAAGAAGAATAGATTTCCCTGTCACTACATTTATATAACATTTAATCTTATGCAGTCTTTTTTCTATTTATTACCAGCTTTCACTTCTGGGAAACTTTAGGTCATGATTCTGCTGACTCATAGTATAAATTTAATTATAATCATAAAAAAATCTGACTTTTTCCAAATCACCTATAAAATTGCAAAGGCTACTTACTATCCTTCTACTTCCTCTTTTATCCCCCTGCATAAAATTGGGAGGAAAATCTGACTTTGTGAGTGCAGCCTCAGAGAGAAACTATGTGCTTAGCTAATTTTATATCTAAACAAATTAAAATCACTGACAGAAGCAGAATATTTCTTGCTTCTCTCTTTAATAGACTCTGTTTGGTTAGATATGAAGAAGACCATTAGGTAAGTTATGAATAAAGTCTTCACTTTTAAAGGTATTTTAAACCAGTTAAATAAACCCCTGCATAAGATATGCAAATGTTATTCAGAATTTAAACTTGCACCACAAAATGTACATAACTTCTGTTTAATCACAGTGGCAGGCTGTTCACTTCCAGGGGTATCAATGAACATTACACCAAAAGTAGGGAGCATATGGTGAATTGGTTGATGAAATGATGGGGAAATATAGTACATTTCACCAGTGTAGACTCCAAAGCTCAATTACGTGACATAAATATGAGTCAAAGAATGTCAGCAAAAGCCGATATTCATGTTGCAAATAGAGAACATTCATAAAATTGACAGGGAAGCTCATTAAATGACAATTAAATTTAATAAAGGCAAGCAAATCTGATATGATGAAATCAACAGTGTTTAACCCTAGGGTAACAGTGTCAAACTTGTAGATGAATTCCAGTTCTGCAGTCTCTCTCTGCAACTGGGTACTGAAATTCCTTTGTAGAAGATTGGCTACTTTTAAATCCATGACTGAGTGACCAAGCAGGTTAAAATGTTCCTCTACAGGTTTATGGGGTGTGTTACCGTTTATGATGTCTGATTTGTATCCCTTAATCCTTTGTCATAGAGACTGTCCTTTTTTGCCAAAATACATGGAAGAGGGGCATTTCTGGCACTTGATGGCATGTATCACATCAGAGGATGTGCGGTTCTATGAGCTTTTGATGTGGCTTTTGTGATTAGGTACTTGTGTGGACAGAGTTGCAATGGGGTTTGTTGTAGGGGTAGATTCCTGGGTGAGAGTATCTGAAGTGCATCACATTTAGTTAAACCTGTGCAGTTTCTGTGCATAAAGAAGCCTTAAGTTTAGAGCCATTTAGTGAAGGCTTGACTGAGCAGGTAAGCTTTGGGTAAACACTGAAAGTACATAAAATTACCTCAGAGGGACAGCTGAAGAAATAAGTTTCACAATGATTCATACACCAAAACCATCCTTCAGACATTCCTCAAGGATGCAATTCTTGAGCAAAGGCACACAAGGACTTCAGCTAAACTCAACTGTTCCATTGCAGTATAGGGGTTCCAAAATGTTTCTGTGACCCATATAATGATGTTGCAGTTAACTTGAAACTTTGATGCAACTTACAGCCAGAGTAAAGGAGGAGTGGGTCATCTAAAACATTTCTTATTATCTTCAAAATAAAAAATGGAGTGTCAGAACAGAGTATGAGCCAATGAGTCACAATATTTGGGGAGCTGAAATGGAGAAAAGGCACATATACAATAGGGAGGGTGGTTTCCATTAAGATGCCAATGCTTTACCATGCAATGGTGTCTGAGATGAATTCAGATTTCAATATATTTAAATTATAAAATAACTGTGGTTTCTCTGACACCAATATGTGGAAAGAAACTGTAGATACAAGTTTGCCTTTATAATGGTGACCACAATACCATACTCTCAATATTTATGTCATTCTGCATCAAATGCTACTCTACAGTCAGCACATTTAAGAAAAATTCTACGGTGACCTTTAATCCCTCAAATAGATAAACAGAAGATGGAAAAAACATTAGGTCATTCCTTTCTTCCCACTAAAACTTTATTAGCACAAAATGTTGCACATTTAATGCATTGATTTAGAATGGTTCTCAATACAGTCCCTTTTCAGCAATTTAGGAAGGGTTGGTGCTGCCTCTAAGGAAATATCATACTGATCAAGATAGAGTTCATATTTTTTGTTAGTTAGGACCATGTTTGAGGAAATATTGAGTGTTTCAGAACTGAGATGCTCCAACACAGCAACTTTTACTACAGAAATATGACTGAAAATTAAGATAGTGATTTTTTTTTTTAAATGAAGGCAGGTCAATTTTTATGCAGGGCCTATTCTGTGAAAATTAAATAGACTGATTGCTTGAACTGCATTTGGAAACTGGATGAAAGCTTGAGTTTTCAACAAATGAGGCCAAAAAATGCCTGCTGACTTTTAAGCACTGACCCACAATGATGACAATTACCATGCTGGAATTGAAAGTGATGTGCTATTGTGTGCAAATAACAGACTGTGCTTGTTGCAAATATAATGTTCTCTGCAGAATCAAAACACAGCTACAGAAAATTGGTCTTTTCAAAATTATAGTAGCAAAAGTAAATCAAAAGAGAAAACCTTTCTGGAAACTGAGGATGAAAACATCCCATCTTCAGACTAAGATCTAATAAGAATATTCATAATTCAGAGGTTCCAAGCAAAGAACAAAATCCTGTAAGTATAGTAGCCCCAACGAGGTCTCACCTACTTTTTTTGTCTTAAAAAGTAAAAGCAGCAAGTTTTATGTTCTTGCCTTCTAGGCCTGACCTATAAACAGTTATCCATGCGCTTAACTTTACATATGTCCAACTGAAATCAGTGGGAATGTTCATACACGTAACAGGTAAGCTCGTGCATAACTGACCACAGAACTGAGCTTACACTCTGGATTTTCTGATTACATCTCATTTCAGAGGTGTAATGATTTAATCCTCCACTTCTAGCAAGTTCTCTCTCTCTTTCTCTCTTGTTTTGCTGCTGAAATTTGAAAAGGACACTTCTCTGTATCTGTTTTCTCTTCTTCCCCATCAACACCAAGGAGCACCGCTTATGATGTGGAAGGGTACACGTATTTCTTTTCCAGTTATCATGAGAAGCCAATTTTACATAATTGCTTTTAATCACAACTCAAGTTTCTGGGGTTTTTTTTTTAAACATTTATGTAACTATGAGGCGAACACAATTACAGCTGCAAAACAGAAACATATAAAGTCGTGAAAGGGTTTTTTTACAAAGTTTATTTCAAAATGGCTGAAAGAATTACTAATGCATGGATTTGCCAAATGACCCTATCTCAAGCAGAAGGAATGTGAGTAATCACTATATGATGGATTTAAACTTATCCTGCGATATGGACTTTTTTTTTATATAAAGTGCTATGAAGCTGTAGTTCTGATTTAATGCCAGATTATCCTTTCATACAGCTTGTTTTGTTTAAAATTGTGCGCGCACATCGTTCTCTGTCTGTCTTCCTTTCCCCTCCCACTGGGGAAAGCTTGTATCCTAACTGCATTTGATGTTGCATTTTATTTTCATTTTCAAGATTTTTTGGAGATATTGTACAGACTTTAATTTATTACTCTGCTATTGTATCTCAGGTGGCTGCAGTGACTCAGAGCATAGCATATTTAAATGGCCTATTGGTGATGTAAGGAATACAAAACAAGGAGAAATTTATCTATTTAAGCCAAAATAAAAAAGTATAATCTCACTTTCCATACTTGGTCTGTGAACTTATTTTCCATATTCTAGTTTATATGGTCTTCTATTTCCTCCCAGCTGATAGTTTGGAAACTTTTTTAATTTGCCCAAGCTTAGTAATACCTTAAACAAGGAGAAATAAAAATAGATCAAGAAAAATAATTCCAATTCAGCAATTTCTGTTTAATTTTGTTGTTGAAATTCCTATTAACAACGGATTTTAATCACATCACTGCTGCTGAACTTTGGTAACTCCAAGATCAATATACAGACTTCTCTTCAATACAGCATATAAATAAAATTGACAGTATTCTTTTCATACTCCATTAGTTTGATTTAAGGTAGGAACTACGGTACATTTTGTTTTTGTTTCTGGGGAGCAGATAATTGCAATTTATCTTGTGCAAGAATCATACATCATCCTCAATCATACACTGTTCTTTCTTCAATTCAAAGAAGTAGAGTATTTACATATGCCAATCCATGACCCCATCTTTGCCTTCTTTGAACACATATTAAATAGGTTTATGTTAATAAACACAAAATAAATATTGACTTGCTTTTGCACAGAATTGGGTAAACGAGTCTTCAAAGTAGGTAAATCTATCAACTGATATGATAGAATTCTAATGCTAAGAAAGTAACAAAGTTGCTATAGCAAGAGAGAATTGTTTAACTAACAACTACATTATTCATAGTTTCCCCTTGTTGAACTTGCATGCCTATTCATCTGAACACCTTGCTGATGTATCATTTGGATATTAAAAGCATTCAGAACCTTCTTGAATAAATTAAGCAAGACCGGTTTAGTTTTATAGGGACAGTCCCAATATTTGGAGCTTTTTCTTAGGGGCAACCATTACCCCCCACCTGTACCCTCATTTTTCACATTTGCTATCTAGTCACCGTAGACAGGTTATTCAATTTTTGAAATAACTGGAATTCTGGATGTAACACCCCCCCCCCCATGGGTGCTCCTTTAGAAGTGCATATGTGCCTTTTATAGAACATTTTCAGCAGTAGAGCTTATCTGGTCTATGCATGTATCCTACTTATAATTGGGCCACATAGCGAGAATACACAGTGTTGTGAGGGATGAACCACTCTTTGGCTACATCTAGACTGCAGGCTTCTTTCAGAAGAAGCTTTTCCAGAAAAGATCTTCCAAAAATCTTTTTCCAAAAGAGCGCATCCACACTGCCAAAGCGCATTGAAAAAGCGATCTGCTTTTTCGAAAGATAGCATCCACACTGAATGGATGCTATCTCGCATTTAAGCTGTGATTACTATGGATGGAGTGGTCACCAGGGCACCTATGCTTTTTCCTCTTCTTTTGAAAGAACTCCCTCGTCCCTGTCCACGTACATCTTTTTCCAAAAGAGCTCTTTTGGAAAAAGGCTTCTTCCTCGTAGAAAGAAGTGTACCAATGTCGGAAAAACCCCTCTATTCTTTCGATTTTTTTTGAAAGAACACGATTGCAGTGTAGACGTAGGTGAAGTTTTTTTAGAAAAACATCTGTTTTGCCCAAAAAAACCCAAACCTCTGTAGTGTAGACATAGCCTTAGTTCTTCCCCTACTGTGCAGTCCCATGGAGGTAAGACTCTGAAGCAAAGGTAAAGAACAGGGGTAGCACAGTACACATGATGTCACATGTTATGAAGAACTCTAGTTAGAGCACAAGCTGAATAAACCCTCTTTAGAATCCATATGGGTCTCTACTTGAGATGACTCTCAACCAGTATCCACCGAAGGAAGTGTGAGCTTCAGAACTAGTCTCTAACTGTCTTTAGAACTGCAGAATTGAAGGTAGCATCTGCTGCAGAGGCATGCTCTAGGCATAATGTCTTAAGGAGGCATAATGTCTCAAGGCCCATGTAGCACCTTTGCAGGTTTCTGCAACGGGAACATTTTTTACTATGGCAACAGATATGGACTAAGAACTAATAGAGTGGGCTATGTCACTTAGTAGGTCAAGGCACATTAGCAGCTGCAAAGCAGGAAAGGATGCATCCAGAAACCCACTTAGAAAAATCTCTGGGTGGACACTGGCATCCCTTTAACTACATCTGTGATACACACCAACAGCCTTGGAAGAACTTGAAAAGGTTTCCTCCTGTCCAAACAACATCTTAGTCCTCCCCTAATAACTGAAATGTGAAAGGCAGCTTCCTTCTGAGCCTTATGAGAAGTAGGGTGGAAGACCAACAGTAGGGTGAAGAGTCTGATATGAAAGTCTGAGGTGACTTTGGGTAAGAACAACAGATATGGTTAGAAAGATGTCTTATCCTTGAAGATGACAGTTAAAGTGGGTTCAGCTATCACAGCTCCTAATTAATTCAATAATTCTTCAAGCAGGGGTATGTGCTACTAAAAAGAGGTTTTCCTTGGAAGTTTAAAAATATACAAATTGCTAAGGGCTCAACAGAAAGCTTTATCAGATAATTAAGGTGATCAAGTGGCAAGTTGGGGTGGGCTTTCCGACATTTGAGAAGAGACTGGATAATCCTCTGGAGGTTGTATGCTGAGCAAATACCAAGAAATCTTCCACAGGAGAATTCTATTCTGTGACAGTAGCTAGATGAACATTACTGAGGCCCAAATAGAGACCTCTTTGTTTCAGAATGACAAAGCCTTCTAGAAAGGTGATAGTGAGATTACCTAGTGGTAAAATCTTTTCCATTTTCCCTTGTGGATTCCTTTCTGCTCTTCAGCAGGACTTCTTGAACCTCTCTACAACGACAGATTTCTCACCCTGAAAGTCATCCAGGTACCAAGTCCTGCACTGTAGAATGTTCAGGATAGGGTGACAAATATTCCCCGAATCCTGAAGGAGATGACCAGGCATCAACAGGAGACTGAGCGCTGGCCAGAAGGAGAGATGAAGTAGATAAGAAAATCACATCTGTCTCGGCCAGTTGGTGTGATCATGATAATTATGGCTTGATCCTGTCTAATTCTGTTTAGAACCCTGAGGCTTAGTGGCATTGGAAGGAAAGCATGTAGGAGATTTCTTGTCCAAATCAGTGAAAAACTATCTTTGAGTGATCCATTTAAACTGTACATATATACAGAGAGATCGATATAGATTTGTTAAACAAGACAGGAAGCTTCTGTTTTCACAGAAAGATGTTCACATGATTGTTCCAAGCATTAGTTTTTGAGTGCCATATTGCTACATGGTAACTGGGCTTGCTTGGTCAAGTCATGTCAGGTGTGCACTTTACTGTAGGAGGGGGGGGAAACGAATACTAAGAAGATGCACATTCAACAGATCCTAACATGCCTGTTTAAACGTAAAACGGGAAATGGGGGTCTGTCAGTCAAAAAGGACAACAACAATTGAAGAAGCTGAAGCTAGTCATCCACAGGAAAAAACGCTGACACTTTTACACCTTTGTCATGTGGTGAGCCAGAGCAACCACAAAAAGAAGCAAATGACATTGCTGAATTGCCAGGTGAGACAAAAGAGACTCAACCACCCTACTATGCTGTGTGTAGTCAACAATCCAATCTGAGGAGTTAAAAAAAAAACTACTGGATTTTTGCTTCCCATGGTAAATTTGGATGCACATTATGACCTGATGTTTCCAAATTGAAGGTTCATTCTCCAAGAAGGGTTAACATCTCTCAAAACTGAACCTCTTTTGAAATGTCTTTGTATAGAAAAAATAAAAAGACAGAGCTGTCCTTCCATTCCAAAAAAATAATTGAACATAAGAAATCAGCAGCTCACATGGAGGCTGCAAAATTTTAAGCCATGGCTAAAAAAGAAACTCTTCTTAATCTGATTGCTAAAAGTGAAGAAGCATCATTTGAAACTACTGTTCATGTACTCCAAAGAGCCTACCATATTGCCAAAACAAATTGACCACTCCATGACCACAAGAGCCTCATTGACCTACAGCAAATCAACAGAATTGAAATGAGGCATTTATTGCATAGTAGAACAGTCTGTGTAGACATAATCAATCATATAGCTGTTGAAATTAAAAAGAGAATTGTCAACAAAATCATCGACAATAAGTCAAAAATTGCAGTACTTGTCAATGAATTGACTAGTCTCCCTGGAAACGCAACATCATTTTTTTAAAAGCTAGAATGGATAGAATTATGAGACACTTACATTTCCTATGGACTTGATTGAGCTGCATAGCACAACAGCAGCAGCCATCAAAGGGGAATTTTAAAACACTGTGTTGTGAGTTCACTAAAGAACTATTATTAGAAGTGTTGATCAGCATTTGTAGTCAGTACAAATGTGATGTTTGGAGTCAAAGCTGGTATTGGAAAACTACTTCAAATGGACTTTCTTAATATGATATTATGCTATTGCCTCAACCATGGACGGTAACTTGCTTTTGATGAAGCATTAGAAGTTGCCAGAGGTACAAATGACAATCACCAAAACACTCTCATGTACTCAGAACTCATGCAAATGAGTACATCACATTGTACATCAAAAAATTGGCAAACTGTTCAATGTAAAGGTGAGTGGCATCAACGTGAAGACAGTCAGTGCACTCTGCTTTGCAAAACACTTCATGATGGCCTCACAAGACCGGTTCAGAGTTGTAAGTGAACATCTTAAATTCCAAGGATTACACTCAAAGTTGTGTTATGTTTTACAGAAACCTTTCTTTAAGGCTGGATGTGCTGGAAAAACTTGTCTGGGATGTTGAAAGAATGAGAAACAACCATTCCAAAAGCAGACAACCTAATGAAAATATACATCAAGAGAACTGAAAATCTAAAAACAGACCCAGGAGTTCACGGTGAAGAAGCCCAGAAGGCTGAACAATCCATAATGTTCAAAAACAGCAAACTAAACAGCACTAGAAAAAGCCCCAGAATCAACTCATGTCAATTCATTCCATCAGTCACTGACATGGGGAAAAAACTATTCACAAGTGCCTCAAACAAAGCTGACCAAAGCATGTGCAAAGAAAGGGCTTCTTGTTATAACAACTTAATTATTTGTCAGTTTTGAATCCTGAAGAGAAAGAATCCCCACTTTGGAAAGAAGGAAATAAGAGCATTGGCTGATCAACTGAGAATCAAACAACAGAAAACACATGAGATTTGTGAAATTCAAGGCTTCTGAAGGAAATAACATCCCTGGAAAACTTAAAAATCTTGTTCTTGCCACCAAAACCCTCTCAGCAAGCAATGCTGACTGCAAAAAGGGATTCAGTGAGATGAACAACTTCATTACAGCGAAACAGACCACACTTACCACTCATCCTGTAGCAGACTTGCTATTCATTTCATTTGTGGGACTTCCTCATGCTCAGTGGAATCTCTTGCATATATGACACTATTGCTTGGAAAGGGCCAACATGCAGCACATCCATCTCAAGGCATCTCACAACAAGGAAGAGGAGTGTGATCAGCTGTATGGGCCAATGTGAGAGTTTTATAAGGTTGCTTCAGTCCCTCCTCTCAAGCCCACTTGCTCTGCTGATACCTTCCACATGCCAGGACTGAGCCTTGGAGGGGGCTGAGAGAGGCTTTGCTTTGGGTTTCCCTTAGAGGTGCAGCCACCCCCCATGGTTGTATCTGTTGCTGTTGCGTACTACCCCTGGACCTCTGTCTCCTACTCTTCCTTCCTTCCTAGGAGGCTCCTGTGCATGACACCTTCCTCAGCCTGGCAGAGCAGCAGCTGCTGAGGCTGGAAGTTTTCCTGGAAACAACATTAAGCAGCAACCCAAAAGCTGGACACCCCAGATATGCTGACAACACTCGGGCAGACCTTGCCTCTTGTAGAAATTCCATAGATATTTGCTGTAGAAACACTCTCCCCATCCCTCAAAAGAGCGCTGGTACGCTCCCCATTCCAGAGTCTGAGGCTGCATGCCTGGAGAATGCACTCAAATGCTAGAATGGGTGGCTGCTTTGCTTGTTTGCAAAAGGACAGTAGATATGTGTATGTCACTGCAATCATATGCAGCTGCTGCCAACCAGCAGTGATTTCAGCAACCAGCCCCTAGCTACTGCATGTAGAGAGCCAGTAGCTGCTGCTATGCCCAGCACTGGGCTAGGTCCACCCAGGAGTAAGTAAATGAGGCAAAAACCACAGCCAGCCAGGGTGTGGGGGGAAAAGGGCACTGGCAGGCATGGCACAGTGCAGGCTGCCTAGACCATGCCTATTTCCTAAATTAACAGATCTCAAAGGAGTCTATAATCTCCCAGGTACATAAAAGGGAGCAGGGAGGCATACCAATGGGTGGCTAGGAGCAGAGTGAAGGAGAAGTGAATGAAGGAGAACTAGAATAGCCTTCATAAAATATACAAGATAGGTAGAGAACATTTGGTCAATTTTAGCCTCTGCAGGACACTGAAACAAAACAGAAAGAGATCTGAGATAGTGAGATCTTGCCCGTACATCCTAATCACATATTAAGTGTTTAATTCAATGTATAAATTGGGTGGAATCAAAAAACTATTTTTTCTTTCAAAGGTGGCACAATAATTTCTCAAAATATCCAGTTTTACCCTCCGATCTATTTATGATGTTGTCTATCACGCTAATTCCTTTCTCTATGATTCTTTCAGTGCTTTAGCAAATACCTTTTGCCAAAAATAAGCCCCAATCATGACATCTTCCCACCATGTTTTCCATTTTTTTTAAAGTAACATTTGAAGTTCAACAAGGGTCTGCAAACAGTTTGAGCATCACAGCCATTCTCTGATTGGGAGGGTTAGAATTGAACTTGGAAATGGTCCCTGATTCTAATGTTATTGGATCCAAGGCAAAAACAAAACAAAACAAAACTGCCTTTCCTTCACACCAACAGCTGTGAAATAAACAAGTATGCCAGAAATGTCACTAATCCACAGACAGAACATTAGATGTGTTTAAGCTGTTATGTGGGAACCCTGGGCTTTTCCTTCAGCCACGCCCCCAACTCTCCCCAGCAAGCTGGAGACGAGCCAGAGCTGCTGCTGAGTGTGAGGTGGGGGTGAAGCACTGAGCCAAGGCTCCTTCTTCAGCAGGAGGAGGAGGAGAGAAGAGAAATGTGACAGTGAATTTTCACTTCTTAGGCTTTTATTCCAACACAGTACTGTTAGTAGTAGCTTTAATTTCTATATCAAAGTCATGCAAAGGGATCCATGAAGTCACCACCACACATGCTATTCTTTAAAGCAAAACAAACAACAAGCTGCTTTACTCCAGGTAGTGCCCATCTCTAAGCAGACACAGGAACTAAGTCTAGGGTGCTTAGAAGTATCTATCTCAAAGAGGGTGGTGTTTAACACACAACCCTCTCATTGTCATCTTCCTTTAGCTAGCTTAGGCAGCTGTCCAGCTAGCATGCTGACTTTATGGATAGCACTTATCAGGTGCTTATCTCTCTCCATGCCTTATACAAAGAGCCTAGGTTCTTAACTTGGTTTTGTGAATTGCAGATTTCTTCTTGTGATTTTCTAGGCATCTAAAGCTTAGCTGCTGTGATACTCAGAATTGCAACACATAATTCCCTTTGTGGATCCACCCCATGTTGTAAATGAAACTTGCAGGGGACCTTCGGTCTCCCAGGGATTGCATGCTGGAGTTAGAATTCTCTTGTTCATGCATAGGATGCAGAGTATGCTTTTTGCCATCCCTGCTGACTTTCATTATCTGATACAGAGGGGTGGCAGGGCCATGACCCTACCATCTCCCATTTCTCTGTACTTTGAGACAGCTGAGAAAAAACTTCCTTTTCTGAGAATCTGGCACGTTCCTCTGCAAGGCAAAAGAGGTTTCTAATCCCATGACTACACATCCCAGAGATCAATGGTGCTGTGATGCTATGGGAGTCAATTTAGCAGGTCTGACGAAGACCTGCTAAACTGATGAAAAGCGCACTCTGGTCGATTCCAGTACTCCACCGGAAGAAGCGTAAAGTAAGTCGATGGGAGAGTGTCTCCTGTCAACACAGGATAGTGTAGACACCGCAGTAAACGGACCTAAACTATGTCCATTCCAGTTACATTATTCTCCTAGCTAGAGTAAAGTAATGTAGGTTGACTTTCTGCGGTAGTGTAGACAAGGCCTTATGATGGTCTCTGCAAATTTGCACAGAGATGTCCAGAATCCAACCTTATATTCCAATTGCAGGACCAAATCCTACTAAGAACCAGAAACCTACTAAGCAGTTGCACAAGTATAACTGAGCTCCAAATTTAACCTACAAAATCTGTAACTGTTAAGGACACACCAACCGGGGGGAGGGGGCGGAGTCTTTGACTTTTAGCCAAAGTTGTATTTGCCGGTCGGAATTAGACTGGACTATTTTTACAGGGAAATGTAGAAGCCATCAAGAAACAAACAATGCAGAATTCAGAAAGGAAAGTTTTATGGTTAGTATTCATAATGACATAAATGCTTCATGGTGCTTTGTCATGAAACCAGCAGAACTTTTATTTCTCAGAACAGTAAGTCCCACAATATCAGCTGTGATCTGAGACTTGGGCAAAATGATAAATACCATCAAAGAATGGTTTTAAACATACGAACTTTTCTTTGCCTTGGCAAGAAGCTGAGAGCTGTCATGCAATAAGTGGCTGGAGAGAGCATTAGGAAAATACATTATCTGAAAAAATATTGGATAGCTTCCCTCCTTCCTGGGGAGCTCCCCTTTCCTTCAGGAGTTCTGCATTTTGGGAGCAGCATATAAATTAGAAAAGGAATTAAAATCTGTCAGAGATCAATGGTTCAATAAACCCCATCCCAACATCTGCAATGCAAAGCAGATGCAAGTTTATTCAAAGTCCATGATAGCAGAGTAGAATGGAAATTTCATTTAATCTAATTCTTAGTTTTATTGTAAGGACTTTGTGAGGAAATAACCATGGAACTATGGGAATTTTGGTGGAGGAAGGCCAACAGGGTTTGGTCTAAAATGAGTGTCAAGGGATATTACTGGGTCTACAGATGTACCAAGTACTTAAAGGCTATGTCTACACTGGCAGCTTCTTGTGCAAGAACAGTAGTTCTTGCGCAAAAACTTGCCTGCTGTCTACACTGCATGCATGTTCTTGAGCAAGTAAATTTACAGTATAGCATTGTAAAACAGGGCTTCTTCCAGAAGAGTTATTCCTCTCCCCACAAGGAATAAGCCCTCTTGCGCAAGAGCTCTTCCACAAGAGGGCAGTGAAGACAGGCAACATGAATTTCTTGCACAAGAAGCCCCTATGGTTAAAATGGCCATCAGAGCTTTCTTGCGCAAGAGAGCGTCCACACTGCCATGGATGCTCTTGCGCAAAAGCACATCTCTTGCGCAAAAGTACATGCCATTATAGACACGCTCTTGTGGAAGACTTTTTGCGCAAGAACTCTTCCGCAAAACAGTTCTTGCACAAGAAGCTGCCAGTGTCGACGTAGCCAAATAGTAGGAATAGACATGATACACTGCTATATGCAAGGAATGAAGATGGATAGGTCCTGAAAAGTCCATAATGAAAACAGGCAGAAAAACTGTCCTTTCCTAATTTGCACAGATGACTATTAAGTTCTCTTTTATCTACCAAGATCAAAATAGACAGCATTCCCTTTGGCTTTGTATGGCAGCAGAAAAGACATATGCCAGATATAACAGGCAGAGGGGATAAAGAATTTTTTGGCCTGAATTTAGCATTATCCCTTAATGAAAAAATGAAGGGCCTGGACACTAGATTCTTGTTTCTCTCACACATTTTGCTCTTTGTACATCAGCATATTTTGTTCTAAAAACAATACCTGGAATGTTCATTGAGGGGAGGAGGGTTAATGCATTTTTTACTATGCTGCAAGCTGAGTACCTGTCAGTATTTTATTTTTCATTCTTAATACTAATAACATTTAGGAATAGAACATTCTTCATCTAAAATCATTTCAAAGCATTAATTCTTAAAGTGTCTATGTACCTTCTCCATAAAAACCTATTTCCAATAGATAATTAGGTTTTGTAAGAAAATTGGATTTTTAAGAAATACAAAATTTCTCAAAAAAGAAAAAACTGGACAAAAAAAATCAACTTCTACCAGAAAAACATACTTTGCAGTATAGTGGTCATCTTTTTAACCCTTCGGGTGTACTATAAATCTATAACTTCTTTACAAGTTTCCCACTTCCCCTTATATAATGCTGATAATCCAGCTAGTGTCATAAAGCATACTCTCCTTTTAACTGAAAGAGTCTCACAAATGGACAAGATCCAATGTCAGAATTCTGACCTGTCAGTACTATACACATAAGCCATTACAGGGTATTATTTTGTAACTGGACATACATAATGCTACTCCCAATTTGCATTCTCACCACACTTATGCATGCAAATTAGGCAGTTACACAAACAAATGTCCAATTATGAGACTAACTTTCCATTTCCACAAACCATTAAAATAAATTTGTATGTACAAGTTACATACACATTCACTGAAGTCCCATTCAGAAAAAAAATCAGACTCAAACTTTCCCATTAGACACAACTAGTTTGCCAGTAACATCTAACACTTATGAGTATTGGATTGGACATTCTAGCTCACAATAGTAATGAAAAAAAGTCAGACTAGCATGGAAGTTACGTCTTCTGAATATTTCACCAGGAACAATACTGAATAAGGTAAAATGGAAGAGATGAATGGGTTTCATGTGAAATATACTGTATGTTCATTAAATACAAATTGCAATCTGTTGAACAGGCATTTCTCACACTAGATGGATGATTATGAGCATTAAAATTTATGAACTAATACACCATTGACAAAAAATAATTTAAGGTCATGCATAACCTGGATCATAATCATTTGAATATTATTATTGAAGGCATTTCTCCTCCATTGTTAATGATTTAGCATTGTGAAAAGAAATCAGTTTTTATTAAATTTTGGAGACAAAGAAGGCATAATTCATCCTAGAAAGAGTAATTTTGTTTAACATGAGAGAAAATAGATTTGGATAGTTGTATTCCATTTATATGACTCTCATAACTTTATATTTATACTGTAAGAAGGGCTATCGAAATAGTTAAACTTTTATGTCAGTCTTGATAAAAGTGAAGAAAACCAGTATATAAATCAAAAACATAGTTCTGGTAAACCCAGTAGAATAAAATTCAGTGAATATAGGATAAGGCATTAAACAGAAAATGTCAAATACTTTGTTACAGAAGATATACGTATTACAGAGGTGCAAAAATTCACCAGATAAATCCAGAATAGAGTCCTGAGCTATGATCGAGTCAAACCACAAGACTCGTAAGCAGTAACATTAAGAAATACAAGATCAGTTGATTCTGTAACACTCCTTCCCCAAAATGGCAATACAGTGTAGCATAATCAATCACAATTAGAACAAGCAGAGTATAAACTGTGTAAAGTCACATTGGGAAGCTTATGTCTGATAGGCTTCTACATATTTAAAAAACTGATTTAAGCATTTAAAGTTCTGGCCGCTCCCTCTATCATCCCTCCATATTTTTACCCATATTCTAAAAGGACAATATAAAATCACTCTTCTGGCTTTGGACCACCAAAAGATTCCTTTGAAGTGGAGGAAACCAAAGAAAACTTAATGGGGATCAGGATTTAGTCCCAGAGAGAGAGAGGGGCACATATTGCACTTCCCAGCATCATGACTAACCCATTCCATCCCAGCCCAATGCATTTATAAGCAACATAGCGGACAATAAAACTTTACAATTTGAACAAAAACTGTATATAGATTCCACATTCTTCCTAAATTTTGCGTTCCTTAATACATTTAAAATTACAAAACAATTATTATGATGCATATAAAAATACAATACAAGTTAGACCTCTTTTGTCTGGCACCCTTGGGACCTGACCGGTCCCATAGGGAATCTGCAAGACAATGGGAAGTCCCCTGACGCCAGCCCATCAGCCCACTGCTCCTCCCTACTATTGGCTCCTTCAACCCAGCTGGGCTGTCTGCAGGCCTGCCCCAGCCCTGGCTCCACTGCCGGCCAGCCAAGCAGCTCCATCCCCATTGCTGAATGGCACCTTGTCTGATCGGACTGCTGCAGCCCCAGCCCTGCTGCCAGGCAGCAAGTGGCCACGGCCGCAATGATTCACACTGCTGCCGCCACCCAAGCTACTGTGGCCCCACTGCTTCTCAGGCGGATGTGGCCTACCCAGACTTCCCCTTTTGAACTGCTGTGGTCCCGGCCCCGCTTCCAGGTGGCAGAGTCCTGATCATGCTCTGCCCAGGCTACTGTGGCCCCGCTGATAGCAGACTTGCAGGGCTCCTGCCCCAGGTCCCTCATTCAGGAACGTCCATAGTCATGCCAGACCACAGATGTTGCAGGCCAAGAGAATCCCAGATCTGGGAGGAGCAACCTCTACTGTATTTGAGTTCTGGGATCTGTTTCCTTATTACTCTACTTGTATAACCTTGTTACTACCCCGCTATTGAAAAGTAATTAATTGATAACATGCTGTTCATTCTCCCCCAAAATATTGTCTTTGTAGAGCTAATGAGCAAAGACATTGATTACCTATATGCTTAAGACTAGTTTTAAAATCACAGATACAGTTTACTGTGAAATTTGCTACTACTGCCAAGATTTTTATCCATAGATGATACTTTGGCTATGTCTAGACTGCATTCCTCTCTCGAAAGAGGAATGCAAATGAAGTAAATCGAAAAAGCAAATGAAGCACAGATTTACAAATCTCGTGCTTCGTTTGCTTAATCACGTCCGAGCGCTTTTTCGAAAAAGGGTTTTTTGGAAAAAAATGCAGTCTAGACGGGGTTCTTTAAAAAAAAAAACAACCCTTTTTCAAAAGGACCCTTAATCCTGAAAAAAAATGAGGTTTACAGGTTCTTTCGAAAAAGGGTTTTTTTTTTCCGAAGAACCCCATCTAGACTGGGGGGAGGGAGTTTAGAAAAACCCTTTTTCAAAAAAGCGCTCGGACATAATTATGCAAATGAAGCATGAGATTTGTATAACCGCACTTCATTTGTATTTTTGATTTGCTTCATTTGCATTCCTTTTTCAAGAGAGGAATGCTGTACTGGGATCTATGCTGTTTAACATAATCATAAATGCTCTGAAAAATGGTGTGAACAGTTTGCAAAGGACACAAAATGATTCAAGATAGTTAATTCCAAAACAAACTTTAAAGTGTTACCAAAAGATCTCACTACAGTGAGTGACTGGGAAACAAAATGGCACATGAAATTCAAAGTTGGGAAGTGAAAAGTAATGCACACTGGCAAAAATAATCCCAACTATACATATACAGTGATGTGGTCTAATTTAGATGTTATCTCTTTAGAAAGAGTTCTTGGGGTCACTGTGGATATTTCACCAAACAAAATTCACTCAGTTTAAAGTGGCAATCAAACATAAAATTATCATAATATTAGAAATAACTAGTTAAGGGATTGATTATAAGAGAAAATATATTAGTACAGGAGGCCCCCGACTTGCAGCCTCCCAAGTTCCAACACCCTGCACTTACAACCATTTTTGTAAGTGCGGAAGGGGCCAGAAACCCCTGACTTACGTTCTCGTCCCGCATTTACGACGGCGCACAGCTCCTATCATAAATAAGGGTTCTAGTTACGATGTCCCCAACTTGCGATGCTTCCCCCAGAACCAATCGCATCACAAGTTGGGGGCCTCCCGCACTACTGCTAGCACGTAAACCCCTGGTATCCTCACACCTTCAATACTGAATCTAATTCCAGTTTCCCCATCTCAAAACAGACATTAGAATTGGAAAGGGTGAAGATCAGTGTTTCCCAAATGGTGTTCCACAGAATACCGGGGTTCTGCGAAGTGAAATAAGGGTTCCGTGAGAAAATTCCATTACAATAACATTTTATGATTTAAAAAAAATAAAATTAATATGTAAGCATTTATGAATTTTATTGAAAACAATTTGCATTTGTGTTTGTCACGATAAGTGTCCCTGTGTAAAGCCAGCTTAGCCAGAGAGCGGGGATGATGATGTCACTACTTAGCGCTGTGCGTGCAGTCAGTCAGTGGTGCGATCGCATGTTATATACCACTGTAAATCCCCGTACTCACTCTCAGGGAGCGTGGATCATGTCGGTGACTGACTACGAATATACTAGCGCCGCGTCGGACAAAGTCAAAGCTTCAGCTGTCCAACCAGTTGCTTGTATGGGAGTGTGCTGGCAGTGCTCTCGCAAATACTTTACTTCAGTGTAGTCACGTGATTTCTTATATTTAAAATTTAACCATGACAAATATAAATTGACTATGATAGATTAATCTACATACCATGACCTTGTTTAGCATTTGTTTATTGTTATCCTTACTTTTTTGTGGTTTACTTTTCAGCTCCATATATGAGACTGTTATTAGGGGTTCTGCAAAATTATTTCGAGTTTAAAAGGGTTCCGTGGCCAAATGAAATTGGGAAACACTGGTGTAGATAATGGCAATAAAAATGATGAGGGTATGGAATAGTTTCCATATAAGGAGAAAGAGAAAAGGCTGAGACTGTTCAGTTTAGAAAAGAGATAACCAATGGGGGGATTTGATAGAGGTCTATAAAAGCATAAAGTACAATGTTTCAGGTAGGTATTTTGTATATGGATTCATTTTTCACTAATCTCCAGGAATTTTCTGGACTTCTACAGAATCGCGTGGAGCCTTCCAACCTGAGAATTCCATTTTCCTTGACTCTCCTAGAACAGAACATAGTTAGCCATAACCTTATGGGTATATAAAAAGTTCACGATATCACAGCTGGGCTCTCATTTCACTTTTCTCAGTTCTTATATCTCACTGCCTGACTGGCGATGCCCGGCCTGGACTTTTTATATACCTATAAATTTCAGAACCAACAGAAAACTAACTCTAACAAGTGATGGACAACCTCTAAAAGTTTCAAGCTTATATTTATATTTCAATAAGCATCATAAATCTGAATACTTATCCAAAGTTTGTTGAAACTTTTCTGTACCTCTCTAATATAACTAATTAGTGTAATGAAATTAGTGTAATGAAATTCAAATTATTCTTCCATTTAATACACTCAACCCTATTGATTTTTTATTAATTATTATTATTATTATTAATAATGGTTTTATAAAATGGGGATAAGGATATTGACATCCCTTTGTAAAGTGTTCTAAGATATACGGATGAAAAGCTCTACATACAAGCTAGATATTAGGTTGGTGATTGAAGTAGAGCCAACATTTCTGCATAGTAAATAAAATTAAAAAATTATTAGCTTTAGGATCATTGCCAGAAAAGTTTTAGATCATTTGGAGACGACAGTGTATTTAAAGTTCAAAGGAACTGACAGCTTCCTTTGTTCAACTACATTGTGTTCCTCAAACCCACTAAGCTCTAAGTGACAGCCTGTCATTCCAAACTCTAACAATAGAGTACTGAGGGCACATGGCTTCAACAGACACACCACTGAGTTTTAAAAAAGCACAAGTGAAGACCTAGAATATCATCAAAAAGTGACATGTCAAAATACTCTTTGAGTGAGACTTAAGGAAACTTTTATAATGAATATGATTCCCCCTGCCCCTGGAGGTATTCTATCTTTACTCCTACAATTACCAAACACAAGAGCCGTGTGAAATAAGCACTGAAAAACTCAAAATTTTTCCTATGCCAGTAAATTGAGCTTTCCCAAGAATGTAAGGCTGTTTGCAAATTTTTATATCTGCAAAAATTTTTGTGGAATTGATCAAAAATGTTTTCACCGTATGGATGCCAGCAAAAGTGTGATCATGGTATATATTCAAGTTTTGACCTGGAGTGGATTCCATAGTTTCATGTAATCTGTTATATATTTGAGAGAGTGTGTGTCTGTCTGTCTGTTTGTGAATCCGTTTGTTCAAGAACAACTTCTAAACAGTAAGAGCTCGGGTCACCAAATTTGGTATGCAGCTTCCTCTTATCATAACTTAAAGAAACGTTAAGGTTTGGTTGTGCCAGGATTGTGGGACATACATGGAATGTGATTGCTTCTCATTAAACAGAAAGGGAGGGCTATGATAGTAGGGATAGTTATAATGCAGAATGATTCCAGCGGGGCAACAAACATCCCAGACCTGAGGAACAGCTGCTGTCTTGCAGCATGGCCTCGATCTGCCTCAGGGAGCAGCTGCCAGCCAGGCTGTGTGGCCTGCATCACCCACAAGGAACAGTTGCCAGCCGCCTCCACCTCCTGCCCTGAGCCCCCATACTTACACCATGCCCCCCACACCTCCCAGCCCCCTGCCCTGACTCCTGTACCATCACCCCTTTCCCTGAGCCCCTCCTCACCCTCCAAACCTGGGTCCTTCATCCTCCATGTCCTCGGCCTCCTGCCCAGAGCCCCCACAATCCCAAACCCCTGTCCTGATTCCTGCCCCTCCCCATACACACCAACCCCCCGGTCCTGAAGGATAATACGCAATGCTGGGTAAGTCTTCTAGTGAAGTTATATTAGACAGAAAAGGTAGGTGAAGCACTATTTTTACTGGACCAAATTCTATTGGCAAAAATGAAAATCTCATGAGTTTAAAATTATTATTGGAAAGAGATTTATTGAATGGTCTACAGAAGAAGGTAGATTTAGGTTGGGCTGGACCATTGTAGAATAAGTTACAATCTTCCATTTGGCCTTGATCTTGAAAAGATTTATTCATGTGAGTTGAATCAGAAGGCCTATTCAAATGTATAAACTTAAGAATGTGCTTAACTATAAATAATATGTCTTTGTAAGATCAAGGTCTTGGTTTGCAAATTTTGAAGGCATATCTGAACTGAATTTGAAATCTATTAATATCCTGTCAAACCATGAAGCAATAGTGTCAGAAATCAACTTAATCTTTGACTAAAAATGGATTTGAGTAAGCTTGTTAAATCTATTAGCCGAGAAGGGGATCTGGCAGAGAACTGCAGGTGATGACTACAGGGCTTCCAAATTCTCCTGGTAACAGGTGATGTAGCAGAGAAATGGGGAAGGAAAAAATTCAACATCAGGTGACAAAAAAATAGATTTGACTTTGCAAAGAACAGTGATATTTGAAGGTCTAGTGACACTGATTCTTTCCAAATGAAGGCAACATATAAAAGACCCAAAATACATACAGTCATCATCATTATCAAGTGATCCATCCCCTATCACCCATTCCCAGTTTCTGGGAATGTTTCTGTGAACACCATCCCTGTCCACACCAGCAAATAGTCACTGATCATGGATGTATCTTCCATGAATTCATCAACATATTGGTACCCTTGGGACCTGACTAGTCCCGAATCATAGAATCATAGAGCTAGAAGAGACCTCAGGAGGTCATCAAGACCAGCCCCCTGCCCAAGGCAGGACCAATCCCAACTAAATCAACCCAGCCAGAGCTATGTCAAGCCGAGACTTAAAAACCTCTAGGGATGGTGATTCTACCACCTCCCTAGGTAACCCATTCCAGTACTTCACCACCCTCCTAGTAAAATAGTTTTTCCTAATATCCAACCTAGACCTCCCCCACTGTAACTTGAGACCACTGCTCCTTGCTCTGCCATCTGTCACTACTGTGAACAGCCTCTCACCATCCTCTTTGGAACCTCCCTTCAGGAAGTTGAAGGCTGCTATCAAATCCCCCCTCACTCTTCTCTTCTGCAGACTAAACAAACCCAAATCCCTCAGTCTCTCCTCATAGGTCATGTGCTCCAGCCCCCTAATCATTCCAAACTCCAACGAGGGGATTTGCCAGACCAGGGAAGATCCCTCCCTTCGTGGCCCATGCTGGCACCAGGCTAGGGATCCAGCCTGCCCCCGCTGCTGCTCCAGCCCCCCGAGGCTCTCTAAATGTTGCTGACCCCACAACTGCCAGGGCCAGAGCTGCACAACCGGAGCAGAGCCTCACAGCCGTCTGGCTCTGTGGCTGGGGTCAGGGTGGAGGGATGGGGCCGGAGACCCACAGCCCCCAGTTGCCGCTGGGGCTGGGGCTGCCACTGGGGCTGGAACTCCCCAGCCGCTGGAGCCAGAATGGAGCTGGAGCTCCGCAGCCAGAGCTCGAGCTCCCTGGCTGCTGCTGGGTCCAGGGAGCTCTGCTGGGGCCAGAACTCCCCATCATGCCACTTGTCCTGCTGCCCCCCCCCCGCCCCACACACACACACTGCACTCCCGGCTGAGTTGCTGGTGCTTCCCTTATGGCACTCCTGCCCTGCCGCCAGACCTCCCTGTTCCTGGGCTCTGTTGTCCAACATCATCTGTGGTCCATGCCAGACCATGGATGTTGCCAGACCAGGGAGTCCCAGTTAAGGGAAGTACAACTTGTAGTTCTGTTTTTTAAAAAACCTGTTATAGTTTTGGCCTTCACAACATTCTCTGGCAAAGAATTCCACAATTTCATGTGCATTGTACAGATTTTAAATTGGTGTTAAAAGGCAGAAGGAGAGGTTGCCACAGTGGGCGAAAGGAGAGTTTGATGAGGTAAGGACAAACCTTGTCTAGGCCAAGCTAATCACAGTGTTGTTACCAACATTAGACAGAACCAGTCTTCTTAAAAACAATGAAGTTGGAGCATATGCATAGAAAACTTTGTCCATGTAAAGACGAAAGATTCCTAGAGATTAGGGTTCAAGTACTACACTGGACCCTAACCTCTAGGCAACTGTGGCAAAAAGGTCAATATTTTGCTGGGGATTCAAGAATCTAACACACATTCATAGTCTAGGAATGAATGTCTGCTCAGATCATCCAACATGGTGGCTTATCGTCTACCTTCTTTGTATAACTGAACTGAGAAAGCCAGGCCTGGATCTACAAAGGGACTTGCATATTGCAATGATCAGCATTGAGTCACCTAAATTTAGGTAAAATGTTTCCCAACAGGTTTCTGTGTGTTACCATTTCGAATATCTGATTTATGTCCATTAATCCTTTGTTGCAGAGACTATCCAGTTTGGCCATTCCACATGGCAGAGGGACATTGCTGGCACTTGATGGCATAGATCACTTTGGTGGATGTGCAGTTGTATGAGCTTCTGTCGTGGTGGTTTATGCGGTTAGGTCCTTTGATGTCATTTGTATAGATGTGTGGACAGAGTTGGCACCAGAGTTGATTTCCTGGGTGAGTATGATGGAGGTGTGCTGCGTGGTTGCTGGAAAGAATTTGTTTCAGGTTAGGGAGTTGTCTGTGGGCGAGGACTGGCCTGTCCCCCAAGGTCTTGTTCATGATGCACTGAAAGGGTTTAAGTTGGGGCTGTCGGTGGTGATGCTCTGTTTTTTTGTTTTTTGGGGGGGGGGTTGGGGCCTATCTTGAAGAAGGTGATGCCTGGGTACTCATCTGGCTCTGTCAATCTGTTTTTTCACTTCTCTGGGTGGGTATTTAAGTTTTAAGAATGCCTGATAGAGATCCTGTAGATTTTTCTCTCTCTTTGTGGAATTGGAGCAAATCTAGTTGTATCTTAGGGCCTGGTTGTAAACAATTGATTGGCAAATGTGTCTTGGATGGAAGCTAGAGGCATGTAGGTAAGTGTAATGGTCGGTAGGTTTCCAGTATAAGGTGGTGGAAATGTGGCCATTTAAATGTATTGTAGTGTCAAGGAAATGGATCTCGTGTGGATTGGTCCAGACTAAAGCTGATGGTGGGGTGGAATTGTTGAAATGCCCATGGAATTCTTCAAGGGTCTCCTTCCCGTGGGTCCATATGATGAAGATGTCATCAGTGTAACGTAAATAGAGTAAGGATGCTAGCGGGCAAGAGCTGAGGAAACATTGTTCAACGTTAGCCATAAAGATGTTGACATAGTATGGGGCCATGCGGGTGTCCACAGCTGTGTAAAAGACAGTTAGTAAGATCCTTTTTCTCAAAGGGGGGTCAAATTACTCAACTGTTTGACATTTCAATTTATCAAGGCCTCGTGAATTAAAAGAATTTCCATTTCCCATTTAAAAATTTGTTCTCATGTTCAATGGACCTACCTGTTTCTCTGTCCACATATTTTGCTCCATTAATTTTTCTGCTGTGCTTTGTTTCACTTCTGGTAGTTTTTACCATTCATTTTAGGTGGGTGTTGGTGAATGGATGGCTTCAGATTCCCAGATGTACTTTTTGGTATGAAGCATTACACTGTATATATTAATAATTCTAATAATACGTAAATATCCCTAGATGTCTTGTACAAATTAAAAGGAGTTTTTGAAAGTTCTTAGGGACAAAGTGTGGAGGCAGGAAAAAGGGAATAAGGGAATTTGTGTGCAGCCATTTTAGGGTTTGTTAGTAGCAGAGCAAGAGTCAGGCTAAGTCTGTGGCCTGACAACGCGAGAGCTGTAATAAGATGCTGCCTTCGCCTCTCACCTCCATACAGAGATAAGGATAGAATGTTGACTCTGGCAGGGACCTTGAGATAAGGAGCTTCTGGGTGGAACTAAAATAATTGTTACCCAATGGTATGCTTTTATTTTGTACACTAGCTTCAAAGGGTTTGAGTAGATTACTTCATTGTTCAATTATTAAGTTAAAGGTGGCATGCCTCAATTTCCTTCTTGTACCACAGATCAGGTTCAATGCGTGAAGCTATAAAACTTTTCCTTCGCACAAGGTGTTGGCCAGTTACTGTTCCAGCAAGCAAAAAGCTTTTCTTTTCCTGAAAAGAATCATATTCAACTTTATTGGTTTACTTATTAGCACTATGTTAATAATAATAGTAGCATTAAATGTTCGAATAGGCGCTTATGAATATCTTGCTTGTGGGAAGTGTTCCTCCAAATTCTGAAGGAAGGAATACATGGCTTTGGGCCGCCCCTCATTCACACATAATTATTTTGCTTATTGTAATAACATGGACACTACAAGGACAAGAAATACACAGTCCTCTGTGTTAAATTTTGTATGGAATATTGTGGGAAAGAAGCTAAACACTAACATCAGGCCACTGAAGTTGGACCTACTGACTCCCACTGGGGCTTACCACTTAAAGCCCAAACAAAGGTAACTCCTGAGGCATAACAATCATTTGTTAAACAATAGCCATCGCTGACTTGCCCTCATTTGGATATTATCAACCAGGTCCTCAAGGACAAAATAGAGCCTCCCGATTGTGCATCATGCCCGAACAGACCCCTGTCCCAGAACCAAGACTGGTAATGATAGACCAGTGGTCCGCACTGCCCTAGAGAGTATAGACCAGCAGTGCACTAATATCACCAGACTGGCTAATCAACTGGCAAGCGCCTGATTCGGCAACAACGGGGCTTAGAAGATACCATCGCAGATTGGTTTGGGCCTGGAAACTCTGTCAGCAACACTTATGTCATAGCCCAGAAATTGTATAGAATCCAAGCTGGTAGATGCAGTAATATCCAGTGCCCATGGAGGCCTTGACACCAGCCAAGCTAATCGATTGATCCTAAATAGTTTGAAGGATCTGTCCAGCTCTGTGTCCACTACACTAGACCTAACCAGATATTTGGACCAGAGACTGATTGGATTGCTAATTAATGAAACTAAATTAAAGGCATTAGAAGAGCAATGTTGGAGGATAGGGCAAGCTTTGACCACCCAGCCCTTATGGTGGTGAGTTCCCATCTGCCTCATGCCAAGAATCCATGAGGACCCAAAGGCCCACCTGGACAGGCTATAGTATAACCTTTTGCTTTTTTGGCCCCTCTGGGGATTCCTCACTCACAGTGAGCCAGAACAGTAACCTCCCTGCCTGTATTAAAGCAGGGGCATATTGTTAAAATAGGGCATCACTTATTTTGAAGGTGTGGGAGCCTCCCTGTACCCAGGGATTGTTGCACCCACTCTGATAAGGAAATTAAAAACCCTGAAACTATTATATTTAACCTGGTGGGTTAAAGAACCCTAAAGTCAAAAGAAAGGAACTATAGGAGTAAACTGAGGCAGTCCATGGTATTTTGCTGAGAACTTTCAATTCAAATCCTAAATTTAAGACAGGCCTGGGAATACAGCACAGCAGTTAACTTGACCCTAGTCGTCCTGGCAACCACATTCCAAAAGGGCCTCACTTTGAAGTGCTAGTAACCTCTCCCTTGTCCACTGACAGCATTACCATACATTCAGTATCTGCCAGAAGAATCAAAATATTACAGGGTGACGTGCTAGTAACCTCTCCCCTGCATGATGCTGAACCACGACTGTTTCAGGAAAAAAAAAAAGAAGAAATGTCCGTTCCGCTGACACCACCAAAGCCCAAAGATTTCTGACTACAAAAGGACATTAAGAACTGGCCCCGGTGGAAGAAGCGAAGTATTGTATATTGGCAAGGAGAAACTTGTGGGAGTGGTTTGGGTTTCTCCCTTTGATCTGGACTCTGTGCTTACGGACAGGTACCATCAGCATACACTGCCCTCCCTAATTGGTTTTTAAATGCAATTAACCCTTAAGTTCCACGTACCCTTCAACTGAATTACCTTAGTACCCAACCAATTCCAAAATCTGCTTTCACTCCTACCAGAGGTCATCACTGGACCTAACCATTTCAGTTATAAGATCAAGAACACATATTCCTGCTTATCCAGAAATATAATTTATGCCATCATGTGCCAACAGTGTCCATCTGCTATATATATTGGACAAACTTCTCAGACACTTCGCCAAAGAATCAAAGCACACAAAACAGACATCAGACAGTTTCACAAAGAAAAAACAGCTTCTTGCCATTTCAACCAGAATGGGCATTGTCTCAACGACCTGATTACCTGCATCAAAGAGATTTTAAAACAAGACTTCAAAGAGAAGCCTCTGAACTGTCATTCATGCTTAAATTGGACACTTTACGAATGGGCCTTAACAAAGATGCTAATTATCTTACCCATTACAAAGATAGCTTCCCCAATTATCACCTCTAATATCATTATCTCATAGACATTAACCTTCCCCCCCCCCCACACACACACATTCTCCCTCTGTTCTAAAATCTGATTTGTCTATTTTATATGTGTTCACTTTTTTTGACTGTATCTCTTTGGTATATATGGTCATGCCAATTTTCTTCCACAATTTGATCTGAGGAAGTGGGTCTGGCCCACAAAAGCTCATCACCTAATAAACCATCTTGTTAGTCTTTAATGTGCTGCACAGTCCTGTCTTTTGTTTCAGCAAGACCAGACTAACAAGGCTACATCTCTATTACTAAGGTCAAATTTATGTACCCCAAATTATATAGCAAAGTAAAAAACATGCTTTTTATACAGTTTATAGAATATCTCTCTTGTGTACTAATTATGATATATTGTGTTATGTTACTATGATTATGTAACAGCCCCATCATAGAATTATATTGGGATATTAATGATTTTCTTGCTTTTGCTTATTTTAGGCATATTTGATTGTTGTTGTAAAATATGTAGTAACAGAAATAGCTTTTATGTTTATGCTAATCATGTATTACCGTTACAACCAACCAAAACATTGTAAGATTGATCCCTTTGATTTGACAACAAAAATATAATACCTAATGAAAATAGAAGTTTAGAAAGTTAGTTGTGCTAAAAGCACAAAAGGGGGGAGTGTGGAGGCAGGAAAAAGGGAATAAGGGAATTTGTGTGCAGCCATTTTAGGGTTTGTTAGTAGCAGAGCAAGAGTCAGGCTAAGTCTGTGGCCTGACAATGCGAGAGCTGTAATAAGATGCTGCCTTGGCCTCTCACCTGCATACGGAGATAAGGATAGAATGCTGACTCTGGCAGGGACCTTGAGATAAGGAGCATCTGGGTGGAACTAAAATAATTGGTAGCCATTGGTGTTTGTAATGGGAAGGAGACTAATTGTTTATTGTTATTATATGTAACAGACAGTATATAAACTGCTTCATAATTGCTTGTATTTGAAGATCTGCCTGGGCGGGGGTCTCCCCTCCCCGCCCCAGTCCGAATCAGGCTTCCTTTGCAATATTGCTCGAATAAACTGCCTCTGGCTACTTGTTGCTTACAAATGCAGAGTGAAGGCTTGTTTTCTTCCACAAAAGTCAGCTCAGTTATATTATACTAAGAATTAACAATCACTTCCCTTATCACTACTGAAATTTTTAAAAAATAATTACTTGCATGAAAGACATAAAGATTACAGCATTTGAAAAGGTAACCTATTTGTCATCTTTAATTATTAGTGTCCATTATATCAGACCCATTTGTCATCTTTATGACAAGAACCTGACCCCTCAAACTGTCTCTGCAGCATACAACATCACTGGTTTTAATTTTCTTTCTTTCTTTTTTAATAAGATTTGTTTCTAATCTCAGGAAGGCCATGGGCCTGATTTTGTCTCACATAGATTTTACACCACTGTACACCCATTGATAACTCGTGGTTTACACTAATTATGTGAGTTCGAGACTATTACTAAGTGTTTCTCTTTACATTGTAATACAGTTGGAGCAAGAAAAAAACAACAGTAGAGCCAAAATGGTTTTAAAGAGGAGAAAAATCACCTTATTAATTTAACTCTGTATATAGTTAATCCTCCAAGTGGTTCTAAATTGTCTCCATCAGTTAAGAGTACCAAGATCAGGACCTGCTTTTCATTGAAGTAAATTAGCTATAACACTTCAAACCCAGGAGGTGATTGTTGGTCAGCTCACTTCAGTAATGACTGACAAAACTGGTTCTGTTGATGCCCATTCAGTGTGGGTTTCCACTGTTAAAGCCAGCTCAACTGTCACTATATTTTGATGAACAATTATCCTGAACCCCTTGAGGCCTCAACTTCATGTGAACTCATTTCATGCTCAACTCCAGACAAACTATCTGCATTTCACAGCTTTCAGGCAACAGCTGTTGATGCTCACCATTTTTCTATAACTAAGTGTACTAGGCACTGCAGATCCATTTTGCAGCAAGGAAAAAAAAAAGCATACTAAAGTAGAAGTCTAAAAAAAATCAACATTAACTATAATTGTATCAAAGGTACAGGCCTTTCTGCATGGTGCTCTTGGAAGGTGACTCGCTTATACATTTGTAAGAGTCAATATTTTCCTATGTCCCACTTTCAAACACAAAACAAAAAAGCACAATACATTATTATCTTATTGAAATGAACTAGGGCTTAAAATCACTTGAGAAACTGGTCTAAAAATAATCATTCATTTTGCCAGAAACAGGCTAACCGCCATCCCAGCTAATGATTATGATGCGACAGAATTCTTGACAAAATGAAATCCTGCATGTTTGTGTCTGTCTGCCAAGAAGAAAGAACTTCAAATTAAAAGTATATTTTAATTTTTTTTGAGCCAATATCCGCCCACTGCTTTAAATTCTAAGATATTCTAGAAGAGTTTCCTCTAGATTCCAGCTTGTGTAATTGAGGTAGAATGTGGCCCCAAACTTTTAGTAAGAATTAAAACCCAGGTTACACTCATCTATAGCATAATTCCAATATGCTTAATTGAGCTATACTCAGGATGTTTTAGACTTCAGGGCTCCACGAAGAGGAATGTCACACCATTCAAGTTTAATAGTATGGCTAAGCATAAGAGTGGAGCGTAGAAATTGCAACTTAGAAACCCAACTAACTAGATATGTATTAAAGTAATCCAGAAAGCCAAGAATATCCAGCCTTCACATGGGAAAGAGCCAACTTACTGTGATAAAGTCAGTTCTTACTGACGTAAGAGAGTGGTGGAAGATAGAGATGTATCTGCCCTAGAATGGTGAAGGCCCTTTTCCGTATGAGCCGAAAAACATTTATCTCAGGTTAACAACACACATGACTGCAGTTAAAAGCTGCTAGCGACCTTAAAAATCCCTATTCTGGTGAGAGAGGGAAGGCAAGAGATGAAAAAGAGAGGCTGCTTTGGGGCAGCGACAGGAAGGAAAGGCTTCCCTTGTGTGTAAGGCTGTCTCCTCTCCCTATAGGGGAAAAAGCGAAGATAACAGCTATTTGGAGAAACTCTAACAACCGAGGCTACATCTACACAGCTTCCCCCTTCCACAAAAGCCTATGGAAATGAAGTGCAGATTAGCATATTGCTGCGCTTCACTTGCATAATTAATTAGGAGCCATTTTTGCATAAGAGGTTTTTGTGGAAAAGCCGTTCTTCCTGAAAAAATGAGGAAGAATGGCTCTTGTGCAAGAGGGGCTTTTTGAGCAAAAAGGCACTGTGTAGACAGCGCCTTTTTGCACAAAAACCTCTTGCGCAAAAATGGCTCCTAATTAATTATGCAAATGAAGCGCAGCAATATGCTAATCTACACTTCATTTGCATAGGCTTTTGCAGAAAGGGGAAGCTGTGTAGACGTAGTCTAAGAGTCAATGTAGTAAGGTAACATACCGGAGGAAGTGGCTGGGGAAAGTATTTCTCGGCGAGTTTGGGGGTTTCTTTTCTTTTGCTTATGAGGACTTATTGGGCCCACTCTGAGGTCCATCATGTAAATGTGGACAACACCACACAAATAAAAAGAAAAACCCTCTGGAGTCAGACTGATTTACTCCAGACCTCCACCCCAGAAGGGAGAAATGCTCAGGTCCACCAGGCAAATAAGGTCCCCTCCCACATTTGTTTCTGAGAGAATCTAAGGATTTGTATAATCACAATGTTGCATAGTAACATCTGTTATGAACTTGTATCAAATAGAAGTTACTTCTATCTACTGCATTAAGAAACCTAACCTTCAAATATCTCTGGTAAATTTCCCCTCTGTGAAGATGATGAATTGCCCTAGACTCCTCATCCACAACGTGACCTTTATAGTTTTTCCCAGATCAACAGTGCATTGTTATCAGTAACAGGAAATCAGTTCATGGCCTAGTGAATCATCCACCGACGCAGATACTATCCCAAAGACAGACATAAATCTATACTGTATAATTTATGGGACAGGTATTACCACTGAACTTGCATACCTGGGGAAACGTGTGCTAAAAATGGAAGCTCAAATTTACCATTAAGTTCTCTTCTGTCTGGCATTATGGACTATATCTGACCACATGGGAAACTTCCCTTTAAAGAAGCAAGTTTTCCCTCCCAGCCTTCCAACACTCAAAAAGTAAGAGGAGTAAAGACAAAAAAAATAAAGGGAGGGAAAGGGAAGGAAAGGAAGAGGACAGAGAGGGGAAAGGAGAACAATGTCTTAGTTTTCATACACTAGGAAGTTGATTGAATCTTTTCAAATTTGTCTCAAGTCCCTTTTCTCCAAAATGCTACCTGCTTTAGCTGCCAGTTCAGCCATGCTGCTGTGCCAAGTGTCTACCTTTGGAAGGAGACTGCCCTTATGTAAGCAACATAAGTTATTTGGCTGCAAGTACCCCTCTAGACAACCAAGCTTTCTGTGAGTTGAAGAATTTCTAAGATGTTGGGTATATCCCTAAACATAGTCTGGCAAGTGCTTTTTCTAAAAAGCTCTCCATTATCACATTAATCCTCATGCCTACTTCTGGCAAAAGGATTGTATCCTGGGACAGTCACAAAACATGCAAGCCAGTGTGGTTCCAGGAGAGAGGTATTTCCAGTAGCATTCTGTTCTGATAAGTCCAAACCTGCAAGTTTCTGGTTTTGTTTTAATTCTGCAGCAGTCTGGCATGCCATTTCATATCATCTTACTTGGGTTCCAAATTTACAACTTCAGCTCATCATTTCTTTTAGAGGATCAATTTTGAGTTTTTTACATATGTTCTGAGACTGAACACCTAAGCAACCCAAATTAGAAAAACTAACTCATTGCAGTTAGTTTAGTTCATTTCTATGGACTGATTGATTGACATATCCTCCTTCAGCTGCATTTTATGTATTTTCCTTTACAGTCTCTTGAAGATGGTTGTTATTTAATAGTCTTGATATTAAATTGTAATGTACTTTGAAATTGGTTATGACTGAGTTGGGAAAGACAAATATGTTTACGCACAATTTCTTATTAAATTATTTGTTGTTTAAATGATCTTGTTGGAGGTTTCCCAGCATTTGAACTGCAAAGAACTTCAGAATTTAAGTATTTGAGACGTATTTGTGTTTGAGTACTTTTTTTTTTTTTTTTTTTTGAAGACTGTTACTAAAGCATAATCCGATGCATTTTTAGATAGCAATTTAATTTGTCAATTAAATACTCAACTATCCAGGTCAAATTATTATCACATTGTTACAGCAACACAAGGCAACTTAGAGCAGCCTTAATTACGTTGACTTTGGTATGTATAGTACCAAAATTGGTTGGGTCCTTGAGCATTATATAGTAAACATCATATATCATATAGCTATCATGGCCACTGTGACATTTTGCTTAGTCCACTCTTGTACACACATCTTTCTCTCAGATAGTGACAAAGTAGAGCTAATGTGATAGAGACCTAATGCAGCAACAGGACCAGATTTAGTTAGCTTTCAAACTTTAAATATTATTTTAGTATAATATGACATTTTGCTTTAAAATTCAATTTTCATTGATCTCTGGAAACAAGTGTACATCTGAAAAGCAGATAACTATACACAAAATAGAAGGGCACTTTCCTGCAATGTTAACTCTTGCTTGTTGACATGCAGAAGCACTGTAACAAGATACCACGCAGCAGGCAAAGTGGACCATTCATATAAAAATAAAATGTATGCTGTCCTTCTTTAGTTGGATTTTATTCGATTCATCTTCTATGTCAAAGATTAATCAAATTAAGAAAGAATGAAGAGTACAAGGAGAGAGAGGGTCTCGGTGATAAATTGTATTATCAAACAGTGAGGTAGCACCAGGGTTTAGAAAGCAATAAAATATTAATAGGGCTAGCATGAGAGGATGAAATATGTTGGTACCTTTTATTGGCTCATTTCATTGTATAAGAAATGAGCCCATATTTCAGAAATGCTACAGCACAACTATGCCAAGTGGCTCCTATGCCAGTTCCTCCAAAAAAAGTCTCCTTATATGTATTAAAAGGTATTGTAATGATTTTGGAGGTACAACTATTTTAATGGGAGATGCAGAAAGGACTATAGAAAGCAGAAAAAGAATAAAAATATCCCGTAGGGCTCAACAATTCTAGGAGGTGGATTTGACGGGGTTAGGAGGTTACTATCTCCCTTGTTTATTCATAATAAGAGCACCATTCCCATGATATCAGTCTGTGTTCAGTGCATGAGTACTCTCTCTCACTCCATCTCTGTTTTTCCTTCTCTCAACTTTTCTTCAGCTGGAAACCGGGCACAAGAGGACAAGCAAGAAGGGGGAAGGGGGAGCATGTGCACCATCCAGGCCATGGATCTGAAGTCAAACCTCTTTGCTTCAATTGCCTCTAGTAGCAGAGAGCTGCAGAAGAGTCCACTCAGTCACCCACACAAAACTGGAAATACTGGCAATTTTAAGGTTAGCTGGATCACATCCTTATGTACTTTAAACTCTGAGCCTCAACTACTTCAGACTACAGAAGTGCGAACTGTAGTGCATGCTAGCATGCTGTGCTGTAATTCCCCCATATGGATGCTGCTGGCACAAAGTAAACAGCACCTAGATCTCATTGATGTAGGTCTGTCTGAAAGAGGACTACGTTAATATGAATTTGGTATCTTTTAGTTCATGTGACAGCATCCACACAGGTAAGTTGAATGTTCAGTAACATGCTACACTGTTACATCCCAGTAGTCTAACCTATGGGGCCCTGTTGACATAACCTTAATATCACATTTTTAAATTAAAATGTACAGTTCCAAACATTATCTAGACATTTGTATGGAAGACAATATCTTGAACCATAGCAGCTTTCAGATCCCCATAAAACCCTCTTTGGTTGATGAAAAGTGGATTAAAACTAATCTCCTTTTGATAAGCATGTTCAGTATGTCACCAGTTCTTGTGCTTTACTACAGGTGACTGTACTCAAAATTGCAGAATAAAGTTAGAAGAAAAAATCCAAAATATATTTTTAAGATATGGAACACAACAATAATATATCCACTGAGCAGCCCCAGCAAAGAAAGCTTAAATGAAGAAAAAGAAAAAGGTCTACTCCACTTTTCATCCTACAGAAACATTTTTCATAACAAAATATGTTTGATCTGTATAACACGTGATCAAAGAATGCCTACAACCCACAATCATGATGGTCATGTCGACAATTTATGTCTCATACCCAGTGGAGAAAATTACTATAAAGCTAAAAGCCCAATAATTTCAAGAATTGTTATTAACCGATTTAAACTTCATACAAAGCAAAGACAGACATTTGCTACCTGTCTACAGACACCAAAGAAAAATCAAAAGGTTCTAAGAACATATAAACAAAGCGGACAAATAAAGCATGCAAAGACAAAATAAATTACTATATGAAGAAGCCATACCACATAAACTCAAGTTGTTAGGATATTGAAACTTTCCCATAACAATGATCAGCTGGAAGACGAGATAGGAGGAAATACAAGGCAAGAAAGAAAGAAAATTAAAAATATACACATCAAGCACAAAGGAGATGTGAAAATAGCACCATTAGGGCACACTCGGTGCTATTTTTAATCTGCTGCACAATAATACTGAATATTCAATACAGAGCTTTTCCCCTGTAGATCTCAAAGTGCTTTGCAAAGTTCTGTGTATCATTATCCCCATTTTATAAATGGAGAAAATGATGCACACACAATCAAATCATTTGGATACCAGCCTCACTGCATGGCCTAAGACAGAGCCCAGTCCATTTCTATGTATACCAAACCACAATGTTTATCAAATTATTTGAGTACCGTAACAAAGCACTACTAAAGTAAAATATGTTAATATTCATCAGTACCAATGACAAAATAATTTATTATCTATGAAACCTAGAACAACCTGTCAATGCCTAGTGGGCATTCTGACCAAAAAGGCTCATTAAAGTGGGTAACTGGTAAAGTACTAGAGCTATTCAAAGATCATGAAATCACATGTTTTAAAAAGTAAGATCATGGAGTGTGAGGCATACCAAATCACTAAGGGTGCACCTACACAGCACCTTTAGCTCGAAATAAGCTATGCAATTTACATAGCGGAAACTGCACAGCTTATTTCGAGTGTATTTCGAAATAGCTTATTTTGTAATTTAGCGCTCTCTATACAGCACCAAATTTTGAAATAACTTGCTATTCCAAAATGCCCTTGCTATTCCAGGATGCCGAAACAAGCCGCCCATTATTTCAAAATATATTTTGAAATAACAGGATGGTTCAGTAGACACGGAATAGCTATTTCAGAATACTTCCATTATGCCAATATAGCTCCACAGTGTAGACATACCCAAAAACAGGAATGAAATAATCCTGTTTGTATTTCTATAAACTTTCAGAAACTCAAATTATGTGAATCATGTGCATGTGTTGATTTATTATATCTAAATAAAGTGAAAATTTGGACAATTTTCCACTTGAATATTTTTCCATCTGTAAATGCGGATTTGTTGACATATGGAATTCTGCAGAAACATGTCAGTTTCAGTGAAATGTCATTTTAAAATAAATCAAAGTGAAATGTTTCCATTTTTTGTTTTGAAAAGACTTCATTTAGAAATTTATTTTATATTCCATTTTCATCTTCTATTTTATAGTTTATCTTATATTGTTTTATCTATTACCATTTTAAAGTATAAACCATAATGTTTAATATCATTGTCTTGTAACAATACATTTATATTATTTTGTAAATGTCTAACTTTGTCTTGTAGCCTACAACTCCATTCTTAAATCCGCAAGTATTCACTCAAACTTTATGACAAGCTTATTTCTGCAATGTTCCAACCATTCTTCTGTTCACTTTCAGCTAGTTTTTGAATTTTGATAACACAAATGCAATATTCCAACATTTGCACTAATACGACTGAAGAGGGTTATCAAAAACACTAAGCCAAGATGCCAATAAATAAATGAGCTAAACTACTGTCTATGTACACTTGTTAAGATCCATTCACAGATATAATTACTTTATATGCATATGATAAGTGGAACCTACCCAATAATTTGCCTAATTATTCTTCGAATTATGTCTATGTGGCCCAAACTGAAAAATACTTACAATATTATAAAATATCCTAAAAGTGTTATCTTGTGCCTCTCACTGAGATTCCAAATTTTTGAAGTCCAAAATGAGTTGGTGCTCAGAAGAACTGAATTCTATTCCTGACTTCATTGCTGACCTTGAACAAATAATGTCATCTGTTTGCCTCAAATTCCCCATCTATAAAATAGAAATAATTATACTTCTATGTTCTGATATCTACAAGTATAAGTATTCTTTCAACTCTCTAAAGATTATGTTCATAAAACCAGGGACTAAAAAAACCATCATGTGACTGATTTCACTAGTCACAGCTATCCAGAAAGCTCACATTTCAAAGATTCAGCAGCTAGTAACTACAATAAATTCTTTGCATTCAATGCATTGAGTAAGTTAAACTCACGAAATAGAAATGTATATGAAATAAACTAACAAATTTGAAGATATTGTGATCTGGTACGAGTAGATTAAAAAGCTAAATTCATATAAATTGTTCAATGACAACTATACGTTGAACCTTTCTAGTCTGGCACTTTCAGGACATGACCAGTGCTGAACCAGAGAATTTGCCAGTGCACGGGAGGTCAATATTGTCTGGCAGCATCAACACTTCCACTGCTTATTGGGCTCTCAGAAGACATTTAGAGGTAAATTAGAGCTAAATAACAGCACAGAACACTGAGAGCCAGGACTGGTGGCTGTAAACATACTTTATGGAAGCTCAGGAAACTTGGCCACACTCATGATAAGTGGACATCTGGCTATCTAAAATCATGCCAGACCATGGATGTTGCCTGACCAAATTGTGCTGAACTAGACAGGTTCAATGTGTAGTCTCAAACGACTGTCAGATCTTCAGAAATCATATACCAAACTTCTCTTGTTAACAGAAGATTAACATTGTAATTGCTTATAAAGAAACACAAATGAAGTTTAAAAAAAGAGGATACAATAATATCTGATCATATTATTACTAGTGTAAAAGAAGATCAACATGTTCTCACATATCATGCAGTTTAATAAACAACTGTTATTATGTTAATGTTTAATTCAAAATTACTTAGGAGTGCCGAGAATAAATGCATGATAAAACTAATAGAAAAAGGTCAGAAGAATCAAAGGAGGAGCACAACACGATAAAATTGTGAAGTAGTACAGAAACATCTTAGCACATATCTGTTTACAACTCAGTGCAAATGTACTTCCTTAAAACAAACAGTGTTCAGAATCCAGTGTTTGAGAGTCTCTTATTAGGAAATCTGATTAATAACCAGCTAAAGCATGTGTGATGCAGTAGCCTTGTAGCTTTATTTCCAAAACACAGCAATAGTTTGTACACAACCTGCTGCAGGCAAAGGTATCTTACATACTTTAATCAGCAGTGTATCAAAGATGAGTCGAGGTATAATAGTCCTAGTTCTTCTACCAAAGACTTACCCTATCTTTTGCCTACCTGTAATTGTTCCAGCTAAACAAACGCTGTCCATGATGCATTTACATATTGTGGTGATGAGTGACTATAAAAAGAAAAAAGAGGGAGGAGAGATATGTTGATTAAAAGGGATAGGCAGTTCATTACGATACTGTGAACAATGATGTCAAAAGCCACAGGAGAACACTGATTAATGAGGTCTTGCAACATTGTACCAAAGCAGTAAAACTGGGGTGGGGAACCTCAAACCCAGGAGCCAGATGAGGCCCCCAGCTTACCTGGCTCTGGCCCCTGAGACTTGAGGCTTCCCCCCCACAGTATTGAGGAGCCCGCAATGGTGCTCCAGCCACTAAATCTACTAGCCTGGGCCCCCATGGCTCTGGTGTGCCTGGGGAATGTCTTTCTCCTCAGTCAGGGGACCTGAGGGGGATTTGGGGGGGGGGGTTGCTTCTCACTTGTGTGTGGCCCCTGACTGATTTTTCTGTCGGTCAGTGGCCCCGACCCAAATAAGATTTCCCGCCCTTGGAGTAAAGGAATGATTATAAAAAGAAAATTGTGCTATGCAAAGGTCAGAAGATAACTGGAAATCTCAAATGTGGCCTCTTGTTCCTATAGATTACTACCACCCTTAAGTAAAGAGACAACTGGAAATTTTTCCAAGCAATTGAGTATTTTCAATGATATATGAATGAAACACGTGAACAACAGAAGGCTAAGAACAAAAAATGTTCTATCAACATTTCTTGGCAGTTATTTAGATTTTTTTTTCATTTTGCTCACTATATAGGAATCTAATAAATATTATTTTTCTGAAACACAAGAAAATGAGAAAAGCAGATGCGTAAGCAGAGTTACAGTAAAAGAAAGTCTGAAATATTTTTGCTATTGCTACCTCACATTTTTCTGGCTCTGATTTGAAATATTATTTAATGCACAACTTTGTAGAAGAGTCTTATACTTAGATTTTCAGAAAGCCTTTGACAAGGTCCCTCACCAAAGGCTCTTGTGTAAATTACATGGCCATGGAATAAGAGGGAAGGTCCTTTCTTGGATTGAGAACTGGTTAAAAGACAGGAAACAAAGGGTAGGAATAAATGGTAAATTTTCAGAATGGAGAGGGGTAACTAGTGGTGTCCCCCAAGGGTCGGTCCTAGGACCAATCCTGTTCAACTTATTCATAAATGATCTGGAGAAAGGGGTAAGCAGTGAGGTGGTAAAGTTTGCAGATGATACCAAACTGTTTAGGATAGTCAAGACAGAAGCAGACTGAGAGGGACTCCAAGAAGATCTCACCCAACTGAGTGATTGGGCAACAAAATGGCAAATGAAATTTAATGTGGATAAGTGTAAAGTAATGCACATCGGGAAAAATAACCCCAACTATACGTACAGTATGACGGGGGCTAATTTGGCTACGACAAATCAGGAAATAGATCTTGGAGTTATCGTGGACAGTTCTCTGAAAACTTCCACGCAGTGTGCAGCGGCGGTCAAAAAGGCAAATAGGACGCTAGGAATTATTAAGAAAGGGATAGAAAATAAGACCCAGAATATCTTACTGCCCCTGTATAAAACTATGGTACGCCCACATCTTGAATACTGTGTACAGATGTGGTCTCCTCACCTCAAAAAAGATATTTTGGCCTTGGAAAGGGTTCAGAAAAGGGCAACTAAAATGATAAGGGGTTTGGAACGGGTCCCGTATGAGGAGAGGTTAAAGCGACTAGGACTTTTCAGTTTAGAAAAGAGGAGACTGAGGGGGGATATGATAGAGGTATATAAAATCATGAGTGGTGTGGAGAGGGCCGATAAAGAAAAGTTATTTATTAGTTCCCTAAATAGAAGAACTAGAGGACACCAAATGAAATTAATGGGTAGCAGGTTTAAAACTAATAAAAGAAAGTTCTTCTTCACACAGCATGTAGTCAGCCTGTGGAACTCCTTGCCAGAGGAGGCTGTGAAGGCTAGGACTATAATAGAGTTGAAAGAGAAGCTAGATAATTTCATGGAGGTTAGGTCCATAAAAGGCTATTAGCCAGGGGATAAAATGGTGTCCTTGGCCTTTGTTTGTCAGAGGCTGGAGAGGGATGGCAAGAGACAAATTGCTTGATCATTGTCTTCGGTCCACCCTCTCTGGGGCACCTGGTGCTGGCCACTGTCGGCAGACAGGATACTGGGCTAGATGGACCTTTGGTCTGACCCAGTACGGCCATTCTTATGTTATGTTCTTATGTCAAAAGGAAGCTTTAAAATATTATTAATAAATACTGCATCAGTAATAAATCTGGAAGCAATGGGTTGGGTTAAAAACAGTTCTGAACATGCAAAAGCAGTCAGATAAGTAGAAAAATACTGTCAAGATTCATCCGAACAAAAGTTGATAGTGTGTGCATTTCTTTATATGCATTTAATTATTTACATGTTTATTCATTTTAATTTTTCCTAAATCATTGCTGTCCTCTCTCTCTCTCTCTAAATTAGGAAATAGCTGACTAAACAATCCAAACTTTTGTGTATGTACAGTTTAGCTGGACAGTAAGCTCTCTGATTGGATTTCCAATGCATCATGTTTCCAGTCAAGCCAGGAGTACAAAGAGAATGGCCTATCTTGCAGTACTTATATACCAGCCAGAACACTGAGCAGTGTAGAGATATATGAAAATGAAATACATTTTAGAAGTTAAACAATTTTTAAATGACTTCAGAAAAGCTTTAGTGAAATTTCAACTGAAAATTCAGGTTACTTAGTATTTTCTCTGAATCACTTGTGCTTGCCCAATTGAGATTATCTAGGTTTTTTGTTGTTGTTTTTGCCAAAATCTAAAAATACACTTCAATAATTATGAGTGTTACATCGGCAGCCCACAAACCTGCTCCCACTGTTCCTGCTATGCAGTACAAAAATCTCCACAAGGTCTAGGATTCTTATGTCATATGGACCCCACAAGTCCTAGGACGTGAAAAAGGTGAATTAATTACTTTTGAGGAATTTTGGAACTGTCTGTTCAGACCTCATTGCACACTGCTATGAGTCATTACTTTCTTCAGAATTAGTCCTGCAAAACATCTTACTCTCATGAGTGTGATAATTCTGGTGAGCAAACTAAGATGCAATGAAGGGACAGAATCCCTATAATAGGAAACCCCTCACCTTTCAATAGAAATGGGAGTGGCTGATTGTCCCTCATACTAAAAACATCACTCAGAACAGAGGCAATGAGTATGTAGTGAAGTGGAGAACATGGCCCATGTGCACTTACTTAGTTTTTGGTTTTTAGTTTTGCCATGTAAAAGAAAAGATGATTACAGTAAGATCAACAATGAAATAGCCTGCACATTCTGTGTATACAAACAGAGTAGCACTGTACACAAGCTCTATTTGCATATGCAAATAATGTTTTTTTCCCCAAAGCAAAACTGGGGAAGTAGATTTGGAGGCCAACTTAATGCACTTTTGAAAAATTGATTTTTGTTATACAGAACAAAAATGTCTTTGTGTAAGAGGCTCTGCCAAATGAAAATGGCAATGCATTAGAATGAGGTGCACACATACAGCACAGAAATATTTTATCTTTTGAGCCATACAAACAGCCTTTGCTCCTGCTGTCAAGCTTACCATCATTTCACTGATGGTCCCTATAAGACTGTAAACACTGATGTCCTAAAAGCTGCTATGTGTTAATTGAGCCCAGAGGGCATAGTTTTGTTAACCATTTTGAGCAGTTTCCCTCACACACACACAGTTTCCAATAGAGCCTTGAATTCATGCTGACAGAAAATTGTCATGTGAGTATTAGAAATAAGTTTCCCTCTGGTCAAACTGAAAAATTGTACCAGCTTTTCAGTGCAACTTCATTGCATCCCTGCTTCTTAAAAACCAGGGATTATTGTCTTGACCAGTGTTTCTGAAAGTGCTCCGCAAAACCACTTTGAGAAACACATTAACTGGCTCCCCCGATTTGTTTGTTTACTGGTGCCGCAGCCACAGAGTCTCGTGGCTCCCACTGGCTCTGTTTCGCTCTTGGCAGCCAAGCAGAGCAGTGGGAAGCAGTGGCCCAGCCCATGCCACTTCCAGCGGCTCCCCTTGTCTACAAAGGATGAAACAGAGACAATGGGAGCCGCGAGGCTCCATGGCTGTGGCGCCAGTAAATAAACAAAACGGGGCGGCCAGTTAATGTGTTTCTCAAAGCGGTTTCATGGAGCACTTTCAGAAACACTGGTCTAGACTCATGTGTGGGGGGGCAGAGAGGCCGTTGCCCCATGAAGCAGTGCTCCCCCCTTCCCTCTCATGAGACCAGCTTCCTTGTCAATTGGAAGGAAGAAATGGAAGATAAGAGTTCTGTGGAAGTCTATTATCCCTTTCTGTATAAGTCAGATGCCATTAACCATGACCTGGTCGGAGATGTTGAAGCAGAGGATCTGCCAAGGGTCATACAAGGCCTTCAGGAGTAGACAAGGCCACTAGAGGAGTAAATCAGCCTCAGGCTCAATTATGTGAGTGAGGAAAGATGGTTATTATAATTATCATCACCCATAATATCCAATACCACATTATTCACCATTATTCACCTTTTTCCCTGATAAACCAAAGTTGGAAGTGGACTTAAGGAGTGCTTTCTCCTAAATAAGGTGCAGAATATATTTGGAGATCCCACTGTCTATCACAGGGAAGGGAGTTCCCCTTTAACCCGCAGAAGAGGAGAGAGTAACAGGGTCCCAGCAACATTGTTGGAACAGGTATAGAAAAGTGAGGGTATGTCTACACTACAGCGTTATTTCAAAATATCTAATTTCGAAATAGTTATTTCGAAATAAGATATTTTGAAATAACATCTACACACAAAATGCATTTCAAAATAGCATTTGGCTATTTTGAAATAGCGTGTCCACACTGAGTGGATGCTGAATCACATTTAAGGCTGGCCGGAACCAGGTCCGGCAGGGCATCAGGTCAGGAGTTACTTTCTGTGGCTGCTGCCTGAGACTTTCTGAGGCCTGTGCTTAAAGGGACCCCCCCCCCCCCAGAGAGCTGGTTCTCAGGTTTCCCTGCTTGCTTGCCAACCTCGATGAGGGACAGCAAAGCATTTTGTCTCTGCGTTGCCATCACTCGGGACACCACAGCACTCTGCAACACAGAGCCAGAGCTGCCCCTGGGCACTCTGGTGCTTCTCGTGGACGCATTGCTGCGAGCCCAGCTGCACTTTCTGCAGGCTGCCATCTGGGAGGTCCATCGGGGGGCTGTCAGTATCCAGGAGCCCCTGCGGGAGAGCTTCCAAAAGAGCACTAAGAGCCTCCCTGGTCTGCCCCACTGGGGGCTTGTGCCTCATTCCTCCCTCACGTCCTTCCACTTACCCCTCCCTAACCCCCCTTCCTGATGTAAAATAAAATACACGTATTTTCATGAACACAAATTCTCTTTATTTAACAAAAGTGTGGGGGGGAGAGAATGAAACTCTAGTGAGACTGGGGAAAGGAGGCAGGAGAGGGGATTTTCATGCGAACCTGCTCCTGGGTTCATGTGTCCTTTGGTGGCTAGGCTGGCAGCTATCCTGCCATAGATGGCTGCATTCCCCCGTCTAGTGCAGAGATCATGGATTTTGGGGGCATCCCCCCAAACCTGAATAAGGTCCATGATCTCTGCCCTGGATCAGGAAGGCACCCACCTTCTCTGGGCCCTGGCAGGCTCCTGGGAGCTGGCATGCTGCTCCTGGGGAGCGGTGGAGGGCTGGCTGCCAGTGGCTTGCTGGCTCATATTTTGGGGCCACTGGGTCAGGGGCAGTGACTGCTGGCTCTGGGCTGGCAGGCTTGGAGCTGGCACTGGCACTGTGGCCAGTCTACCCCTTTAAGGGCTCTGGGGGGGGGGGAAGGGGGAAGTGTTCTTGGTTAAGGCCAGAGTGTCCACCAGGGCACCCTGGGAAGGGCTGGAGGCGCCCTATTTTAAAATAAGTGTCTCCATAGCACTTATTTTGAAATAGCAATTTTGAAATTAGTGTTATTCCTCCTGGAATGAGGTTTACCAATTTCAAAATAAGCCCTCCGCTATTCCGATTTAATTTCAAAATAGTGGTTGGCTTGTGTAGACGCTAGGAAAGTTATTTCAAAATAACAGCTGTTATTTTGAAATAATTTTGACGTGTAGCCATACCCTAAGTGATGAATAAACCTCTACACAGTTGAAAATATTATGGAAGGAAGGATGACAGGCACTGTACAAGTTATTGTCAAATAACTGCTAGATAAGTTAAGTTAATACGCTGTGATGTAGTTAACCCACATCAAATGTCTCGTCTTTTTTTCTGCATGTCTGGGAAAACACTGGCAATTTTGCCTATTGAAAATGGAGATGTTACTGCAGATTAACTCTTTCAGCCCTTGAGGTATCCTCCAAACACCACAAATTCCTTTAGAGGTAGCCTCCAAATCCACTGGAACATCACACCTCTAAATGCCTTCTCTCTCTGAGTAGTTGATTTATTTCTTCTTGCATTGTGTCTTATCAGTTCATAAGGAATGAAGAATTGGGATCTAAAGCCTTGTCTACAGAAAAACCATTCTTCACTGGGGTAACAATCTTGATTTATTTACTGTTGTTCAAACCCATAACTTAGACTGCTCAAGGTCAAAAGGGATTTATTCAGATGTAAAGTTATCAAATTATATTACTCTGACAGATGCTCCACTGTGCACTAGTGTAGCACCTCTTCATTAGGATTGGTGTTAAATCAATGTACTTATACAATTGTTAATTTCCTTAATGTAGAGAAGGTCTGAGACAGAGTGAGATTATTGAGAGCAGAACAGACTGTTACAACCAAGGAAAAAGGAGACTGGAAATGTTTCACTTGGAAGGAAGAAGTAGGAAGGCAGGTAACAGAGAAAAGATTCACATCTGCAGGGAAGAACAGATAGGAAAAGAGAACATTTTGTTTTGTTATTAATAGCACTGAGGGGACGTCTACACTTGCTCCCTAGTTCAAACTAGGGATGCAAATGTAGGCAACAGAAATTGCTAATGAAGCAGGGATTTAAATATCCTGTGCTTCATTAGCATGATCTCGCCGGCGCATTACTCCGCTCAACAGCTGTTTCAAAAGTGAAAGTGCGCAACAGGACGCGTTAGCTTGAACCAAACCCCTTGGTTCGAACTAACGTTACGCCTCAAAAAATGAGGAGTTTGGTTCGAACTAATGCGTCCCAGCACGCACTTTCACTTTCAAAACAGCTGTTGAGCGGAGCAACGCACTGGCAAGATCATGCTAATGAAGCGCAGGATATTTAAATCACCACTTCATTAGCAATTTCAGTCGCCTACATTTACATCCCTAGTTCAAACTAGGGAGCAAGCGTAGACGTACCCTGAGAGACTTAGCCATTGGGTGATTTCCTAATAGCAAGTGAGAAACCATTGTTTTACTTTTATTTCTTAAAAAGACATTGTTTTAAAATGTTCATAGTATGTATAGTATCATTTTTAATTAAAAAAACATGCAACTCCTACAGGATATAAGCACTATGTAGCTTTAAAATATAAGGTCGATATTTTGTAATAAGGTCTACATTGCCTTTGGTTAACACCCAAGGGAATTTATCAGTTTTATTTTGGCCAACAAGTCAATAAAGCATTTGACTTGCATGCCACAGACATGAGACATAAGAAAAATAATTAAAATAAAATTAAGTCAACTACAGAATTCAAATGCAGCACATTATGTAGTTCATCCCAAGTTCTACACAAAGTTTCATGCTTTAATACACTATGTTTTTGCAAGTGTTGCTTTGGTTAGTAAAGTAGCAGTAAAAAAAAGTAAATTCTTGCTCAATACATTAACACCTTGCAAGCATTTAACCATATCTGCTTAATTTGATTGCAGAAATATTTTTTACTGATTTATTCCTGTTATTTTATCTTTAAAGAGACGAACAAGAGGCATTGTTGTGAATACACTAGGAGCCTCTGACACAAATACAATTTAATAAATAAATGAAAGTAGCGACCCTGCTGAGTAACCAACAGCCCAAAAACATTCTATATCTCTCTTTAAATGTCACCCTTATGATATTTCCTAATTCAGCAGCTCTCCTAAGAGCATTTGCCTTGCACCCTACCTTGAAGTTCAGTAGATTTGGGCTCTTGTGACGCAGAGGATGGTAGCAATATTTCAAGACAAAGGGATCCTCGCAGATCAACCTGCCAGTATTCCTCCTCCTCTTTTTTTTTTAATAATCAGGAGGGGCTGGGGATGGAGGTTTCACAGATCTCAACTATGGCAGTGTATCATGAAAAGACATACTGTGGGATGGAATTCCTAACCCATTCAGGACTTTATAAGTCAATACTAACTCCTTAAACTTCATCCACAAATCCAGTGCAGCTCCTGGAACACTGATTTAATATGCCTGCTAGGAAACACTCCATAAACCAAGCATATAGTTGTATTAGCTTTAGGTCACTAATGGATTTAAGGTGTCCTCACAAGTAGAACACATTACTGCAACTTAGTCTTGGGTTCAGTCCACAAAGATACTGAAGTCCCAGTTTTAGATGCCACTGAAATCCTGCCCCATATTGCTTAAGAAGGTGCGCTAACCACTAGGCTAACAAATATTCTCATGAGGGGCTCCCTTAGTCTTTGCTGTTGAATCACAGAATCATAGAACTAGAAGGGACATGGAGAGGTCTTCTAGTCCTGGCCCTTGCACTCATGGCAGGGCTAAGAAACTGTTCTCCATTTTGGATAAGTAATTAAAGAGAGTCATTGAAGCAGAGGGACTGGACTCTGGGTCTCCTAACTCCTAGATGGTACCCTAACCAGTGTACTACAGAGTCACTTATTTCTCTCCCCCCACCAATAACCATTTATACATAAAACAAAAAAGCAGTCATGTAACTGCTTTTTTGTTTTACCAAGATCAGACTAGCACGGCTATCTCTCTGTGACTATTCATTTATACATACACAGTTAAACAACTTTAACCAGAAATACTAATGGTATGTTTACATTACAGTTAGACACCCATGTTTGGGCCATGCCAACTGACTTGGGCTAAGGAACTGTTTAACTGCCATGTAGATGTTCAGGCTACAGCCTAAGCTTTTGGACCCTCCCACCTCTCAAAGTCAAAGTACCCAGGCTCTGGCCTGAGCCTGAATGTTAATACCACAGTTAAACAGCCCCATAATCCAAGGCCCTTACATCTGAGCCAACTGGCAGAGGCCAGCTGCAAGTTTTTAAATCGCTGTGTAGACATACCCTGAGGGAGTGCCACATCATACAAATCCTATAACACAGTGGTTAGAATGCGCTTCTGAGAGAAGTTTGAGACCACTGTTCAAAACCTCTCTGCCTCAGGTAAAGAAGAGGGATTTGAACCTGAGGCACCTATGACCCTGATGAATGTACTAACCACTTGGCTAAAAGCTATAAAGGTCTTCCAGCTAATCTTCCCTTCTTCACCCCATTGTATATTGTAACTTGTTCTCACAAGAAATGAGCATCACCTAAGCCACCCAGAGAAGGGTTCCCCATAGTAGATCACAAGCAGAGATTCATGCCTAAATCCAGGCTACAAAGACGCACCTCTGTCCAGGAGAAGAGCAGGGGGTTAGGACACACCCTCTCACCAGCATCTCCCATTGACTACCTTAGTTAGCTCCTTGTTTAATATGCTTGCTTTTGTGGATTGTACTCTAAGATGCCTATCACTCTGCATGTGTGATATAGGGAGTTCAGGTGCATAACTCAGACTTCATGGATCTCGTTCCTATTCCTGTGGTTTTAACCTGAGAATCACAATGCCTAAGTCTCTTTGTGGAGCTGAACCAAGATGCTAAGGTCACCATGGTGGAAAGAAAAGGTTGCAACCTCTAAGCCAGATATAAGCAATAAGCTGTCTTTGTACTGCTAGAAGATGATCACCCACCAATAAAAATGCACACAGCAGGTCTGAGACAGAGAGCTGAATTTTACTCGAGAGTGAGCCTCAGCAGAACTCTTAAGTTCCAGGTCCTGGGTCAAATTGGCCTCCAGTTCAGAGATAATCGGTTTGTTTAGGTGCAACAGATTTTACTCTTTTTTAAAAAAGTATTAAATATACCAAAGTTACACGCATTTTCCCTGTGCACCATTGTTTCTTCATTCAATGCAAAGATGACTTTGAAGGAGATGCTTCTGTGAGAAGCTTTTCAGGAAAATAACATGCCTCTTGGCAGACAAAAAAAAGTTAGATTATCTCTGAGAACTATTAAAATAAATACATTTTATTTTAACTGACGTGATTTCTGATATATTCCACCTAAAACAATACAGTAGCTAATTAAAAGAATTGTATCACCACTTATTTTGAGAATATATAACCCATACATAACCCATGGAAGCACACCAAAGTAGTTCATAGCCTTCTTCTTGTCTGCAGCATCTATAGTGCATCATACATCCTGTACAACTGCAATTTCAGTACAAACTAAAGCCAAAATGGGCAAGTTTGAGTACCTAAAGCTAGGTACCTCCCTGAAAAACAATACACACCTAGACAGTGTAAGTAGCCCAAATTTCAAAGCTGCTCAGCTCCTGCAACTATTGTTTTTATTGATGGGGGCAGGGTTACTCTAATAAAAACTAAGATATTATGATTCTTTACATACAAATGTAGGGAAAAGCTTTTCAAAAACTGATTGCTAAATGTAGTGTCCTAAATCCATATTACGATACCTATTTGTGTTGCCTGATATTCAAAATAGGAATATCTAGATGCTCAATATTTTGAAAAAAAATCAATTCATTTATTGCTGGTGTTTAGACAAGAATTTACTAACCTAATTTTAGGCACCTATTGAAAATCTTGCTTTAAATTCATAAATAAGTTTCCCCCATATATAATACTGAGTAACAGAGTATAGACAATACAATGTTGTATAGGATTTGCACATCCATTTTATGTGTTACAGTTAGGTTAAAAAGAGGGGAGGGGAGAATTAAGTCAAGTTATCTTTCCCAGGGCATCTGTTTTGCACCCAGAACAGATGCAGTGTTGATTCAGATTTGGATGACAGTGGCAATACATCTTTGTTTAGAGTTAAGTTCAGATACTTCAAGAGGGAACAAGATTTTAACAAGGATTGAATGTGCTCTGTCAGATGTTAATGTAAGAAGTTTCGAAGAAACATACCAAAGTAACATATTTATTCATAGTTTCTTTATTGCAAGTGTGGGATAGAATGCCATTATTATATGGATGGAAGAAAAAGGCATGGCATTTCATTTAAAGTTCATTTTAGGAGGGAGACTTTTAGCTCTAATTCAGTGAGATTTAATTAAACTAAATTGGTTTGTCAGCCTTGAGAGACTTAAGATGATGTGTTTAAATGGTGTCTATCATCAGAACTTCAGCACAAACCTTTGAAAAGCTTTAATCCCTGGGAAACTGCCATGTTGTTCACTAGTATTCATAGGAAGAATCCCATGCGTCCTAGAAACAGACTGTCTCCTGTGATAGCTTTGCTTACCAGTCCATGGAAACAGTTTGTATGTCATTATGTACTGATGCAAATAACTTTCCTGAATATATGTGGTTCTGACATAAAAGCAAAAGTACTCAGCCTCATTTCAACTAGTCAACAAATGGAGTCTCCAAGTTTCCTTGTTAAAGTTCTTAAGCTTCTAAAATCTACCTGCTTCCCTCATGACGTCATAAAAACTAAGCTTCTTTTTCTGAAAGTGTACATCAGTTTTGAGGCCTGATTCTTCCATTTCCTCAAATCATTTTATTTATGCTGCAAACTATGTTGTTGCAAAGCCAAAGAAAATAATGTCTTAAAATAATGAATATGGAACAGCTCAACGCAATTCTTATACATAGGGCAAGTGGGTTGGAGTACAAAGTAGAACAGATTTGTAGAATACTTTAAGAAAAAAGTGTGTAAAATTTGCAGCCAAACTCGGGGGGAAATAGCATTCAGAATCCACAATAATCATCTTACTCTAGTGAAAGGACCAACTTTTAAAATGTTTTCATTCTTTTTTTGTTAAGGTCGAGTGGAAAATCGTCATTTTAAAACAGCTTTAATGTTTGTGTGAGCAAGAGAAATTAACAAAGTAAAGGATAGAAATGGTTTAAGATTGCAAAATGTATGGAGTGAAGGGATCCTCTTAAGCATCAAATCCATAACCCAAGAACACATTCAGGGAAACAGGAAGGAGAGCAGAAAATAAAATGCAGGACTGTTATTCTCTAAATTAAATCTAAAAATAGGGTAGCCAGCTCTCAGAAAAGCTGTACAGGAGCCAAGACAGTGTAAATATTTGGTATGCCCACAATAAAAATCTCAGAAGTGAAAACAGGATTAGGAAGATCAAGCGCAGCTACAATATCCTGTCTCTTCTACCTCCAGTAAAATTATTTTGGTGCAACAGAATGTTGATCTGATTCAGAGCATCATTGCAAACAAAGATTCCAGTGCAAAAAGTATCATTTAATTTGGATCTGGAATTGGTAAAGCTGATCTAAATACAGCATGGTCAGCAGACACTCACTATGTTGCTTCAGGAAAAGGTAGTTCCAGGTTCACAAGTTAAGGGCTGAATCACTGCATTAGAATTCAAGAAGACACATGTCCTAACCTGCAGAAACAGACACCATTTGCCTTATTCTGGAATACTTACAAGGGCTGCTGAATATAACCACTTGAATATAGAGATCTAAGATAAGAATACAAAGCACAATTGGAACACATGCCCTTTGCTGTGGGCTAGCAAATTACAGACCAGTCAGCATAATTTCTGTACCAGAAAAGATAACAGAGCAAATAATTAAGGAAGCTATCTAGAAGATAATAAGGTCAAAAGTAACAGCATGGATTTGTAAAGAACAAATCATGTCAAACTGACCTGATAGCTTTTTTTTACAAGATAATAAGCCTTGTGGATAAGGGGAAAGCAGTAGATGTGGTACAGCTAGTCATTAGTAAGATATTTGATACAGTCTTACATGACCTTTTCATTAACTAACTAAGGAAATACAACCTAAAGGGGGCTACTGTAAGGTGGGCATATAACTAGTTGGATAACAATTCCCAGATAATACTTATCAATAGTTCATAGTCATACTGGGAGGGCACAATGAAAGGGGTTCTGCAAGGATGAATTCTGGGTCTCGTTCTATTCAAAATCTTCATCGGTGATTTAGATAATGGTATAGAGAGTACACTTACAAAGTTTGTGGATGATTCCACCCTGGGAGGGGCTGTAAGTGTTTTGGGGGATAGGATTATAACTCAGAATTTTCTGGATAAGCTCAATTAGGACAAATGCAAAGCACTCCACTTAGGAAGGAATAATTAGTTGCACACACACAAAATGGGAAATGACTGCATAAGAAGGAGAACTGCAGAAAGGGATATAAGAGTCATAGTAGGCCACAAGTTAAATATGTATCACCGTTGCCAAAAAAAAAAGGGGGGGGGGTGGTGGAGAAACATCGTTCTGGGATGTATTAACAGGAATGTTTTAAGCAAAACATGAGAAGTTCCCGTTTGTAGATATATGTACTTAAATAGCCATTCAAACAGGGACTTGATCTTAGGTTTTCCAGGTGACCGCCATGACCAGTAAGATATACAATCAATTACTCTTTGTATAAAATATGCAAATAATCATTTAGTCAAAGTGGAATGGCTCCAACAGAAGAGATTAAGAAAGGTCCAATCCAGGATATTGATAACCCAGTGGTTATGCACTTGCCTGGGAAATAGAAAACTTTGTTCAAATGCCTGCTCTGAATCACAGCATGGGGATTTGAACCTTGGTTTCCCATAATATCCTGGGCTACTGAGTATAAAGATGAGGGTTTGTGTGTGTGTTTGTCAAGTCCAATCAGGTAGATGGTCTTTGAGCATTAGGGTAGGAAAATAGATGAGGAATGCCTAGTTTGAGAGTCCTACAAAAAAGGGCAAACATTGCAGCCAAATTGTAAAAAAATAGCGTATTTTCCACTTTAGGTATTCTCATCTTATCCACATCCAACCTGATTGAATTAGTTCTGATGTAACACTCCGATCTCTGTATCCCTACATCTGTTTTTTTTTCCTTTCACTTCATGCATCTGATGAAGTGAGTTGCAACTCACAAAAGCTTATGCCATAATAAAATTATTAGTGTTTAAGGTACCACTGGTCTCCTTGATGTTCATCTTACTCTAGTGAAAGGAACTTTTAAAATGCTTCCATTCTTTTTCTTAAGGTGCAGTGGTGAGTTGGCATTTGCAGTTTTAAATGTTTGTGTGAACAAAAGAAAATAAAGTAAAGGATGGAAATGGCTTAAGATAGCATAACGTAGGGACTGAAAGGATGGTGCATAAGCACCAATTAGGCACCTATTTGTCTGGCAGCTTCAGAACTTAGTTCTGCAATGCCCACTGGTGGATATATAAGTGCTAGGGAACTTTTAGTGCCTTAGGGTTAGGCAGGAGTTTTGATTTCCTAAATTTTGGACCAAGGTGCCCAAATTCTTTTGTGTAGCTCACTCTTATTCTTCATATGTCATCTTAAAATTCATAGTTTCTCTCCTTGGGCACGTGAAATATAAACTAATCCAGCAAAATCTGCCTTACCCTTGCTGCACTGCTAACTGTACTTTTAACAGCCCAGTCAGTGGTCCTCACTGGAGTCACCAGGGAAACAAAATGTTAGGTAACAACTGATTTAGGAGTTAGAGTATTTATACCAATATACTTTATCCATAAATATCATCCGCTGCATAAATACACCGCATGACCTTTCTTTTGTCAATCATATAAAAAGGGCTCTAGGGAAAGAGGTTCTGCATTATCATTATTCTTTGCATGGCAGTGTAAACAGGACTGATGGCAGAAGATGCAGAAGAGAGACTAATGTAACTGATGAAGTCTGAAGAACAAATGCAATCAACACACAAAGCTATTTTGTAATCATTATAATTAGCTTTTTTTAGTGACATACAATGTTATTTGATCTTATCTACTCTTCCAGAAAAAAGAATTTAATGCACTAAATTAGTTTAGCAAACTAACCACATAGCATACTAGTTGAAAGTTGGTGTTACAAATGTATTGACAGAAGGTAGCAGCAAGAAACATAAAAACTAATGTAATTGAAGGTGAAATAATAGTTGTCAGCCTGTTGCAGAGACTGCTAAAAAATTGCAGGAAAAATCCTTTAGTGATGAGTTGGACTTTGCCTTTGCAGAGTAAAAATGTAGTGGATCAGAGTATGGAGGATTTATAAGTCTCTTCAAAGAGATTCCATATAATTTAACACTAAATGATGTTCCATAGTAGCATCTGCACATTTTCTACCTGCAATAGTAATAAATCATCATCAAGAAGAAATGCCTGAGCTTAGCTGCTACCTGGCTTTTCTGTCTCTTCAAAGGCTCACACGCTGACCTATCTCCCCTGTAGCAGATATTTATGAAAGAAGTAGGTCAGTACTTAAAAAAAAAATAGACATCTCCGAGTGGTCAAATAGGAAGAATAACGTATACCCTGCGGAATTAAGGAAAACTTAGGGTTGCCAACTTTCTGATTGCAGAAACACAACTCCCTTGCTCTGACCCTTCTCCAAGGCTCCAACCCTGCTCACTCCATCCCCCCTCCCTCCATCACTTGCTCTAACCCATCCTCATTCATTTTCACCAGGCTGAGGCAAGGGGTTGGGTTGTGGAAAGGGGTGAAGGCTCGAGCTGAGGGTGTGGTCTCTGGGGTGGCACCAGGCATGAGGAATGTGGGATGCAGGAGGGGGCTCCAGGCTGGGACAAGGGGTTTTGAGTGCAAGAGGGGAAGAGGGCTCTGGCTGGGAGTGTATGATCTAGAGTCAGAGTGAGGGGTTTCGAGTGCAAGAGGCAGCTCTGGGCTGGGACCAATGTTTCCCATGAGCTGTGCACTTGTGCAGCCACTTAGGAGAAATTCAAATGTCATCCAGCTGATTAAGAGAGTGCCCCCACAGCTAGGTTTTTTTGTTTCTACTGGTGGTGTACATTTGCACATGCCTCAGTGCACATACAAATTTATTCCTCACATGGATGGAAAAAATCCACATATGGATGGAGAAGATAAGAGGGCCCAGGAGTTCAGAGTGCAGGAGAGGGTGCAGACTCTGAAGAGAGCTCAGGGCTCGGGCAGGGACTGGCACGCCACAAGGTTTTGGGGTACGAGCTCTGGGCAGCATTTACCTTAAAAGCAGTCAGCATGTCCCTCCAATTCCAAGATGGAGGCACTGGGGCCTCTGTGCGCTGCTGATAGAAATATACCTGCTGATTCTAGCAGCCTCACAGAGTCAGTGCAGGCAGGGAATCTGCCTTATCCTTGCTGCACTGTCAACTGGACTTTTAACAGCCCAGTCAGTGGTGCTGACTAGAGCATCCAGGGTCCATTTTCAACCAGGTGCTTCAGTCTAAAACTGGACTGTTAAAGGTCACAGACAGTGTTGTCACATTTATTTAGAAGGACAAAACTGACCAGCAGACTATGAGTTTTCAAATGACACCTTGCAAGGGGTACTTTATATGAAGATTATCATAATAGTGAGTAGGGTGTGAATACAGACTAAAACAATGAGGGTTGTTCAGCTTAGAATAGAGATAGCTAAGGCAGGATATGATAGAGGTCTGGAAAGTCATGAATGACATGGGGTGGAGAGTATATTTTACCTTTTCCCATAGAACAAACACCAGAGGCACCCTGATGAAATTAACAGGAAGTGGTTTAACACAAACAAGAGGAAATACTTTTTCACACACTGTACAGTTTTAACCTGTAGAACTCTTTGGCATAGGAAGAAATGAAGGACAAAATATAACTCGGTTTAAAATAACTAGGGCTACGTCTACATTGCACCCCTCTTGCACAAAAGCCTATGCAAATGAAGCATGGATTAGCATACTGCTGCGCTTCATTTGCATAATTAGGGGCCATTTTTGCACAAGAGGCTTTTGCACAAAAAGGAGCCGTCTACACAGCTCCTTTTTGCGCAAAAAACCCCTCTTGTGCTAGAGCTGTTCTTCCTGAAAAAAAGAGGAAGAATGGCTCTTGCGCAAGAGGGGGTTTTTGTGCAAAAAGGTGCTGTGTAGATGGCTCCTTTTTGCGCAAAAGCCTGTTGCGCAAAAACAGCCCCGCATTAATTATGCAAATGAAGCGTGGCAATATGCTAATCCAGGCTTCATTTGCATAGGCTTTTGCGCAAGAGGGATGCAATGTAGACGTAGCCTAGATGAGTTCATGGAGGATATGTCTATCAATGGCTATTAGATAAGGTGATTAGGCAGACAATCCCATGCTTGGGAGAATAAACCTTTGACTTCCAGAAGCCACAAGTGGAAGACAGGGGTGGCTCTGTACAATTTCCCTGAAGACCTATCAGAGAGACAGGACATTATGCTGGATGGACCATTGGTCTGACCAAGGTTCCTTGCAAGCTGTGTGCCTACTCCCTTTTCTGAGCCCCAGGCAGAGGTTCAGAGCTCCCCTCACAGGCAGGGAGCTCAGGTGATTGGCCGGGAAAAGGGGGCAGAGCGCTCGCGCTGTCATGGTGGAGGAGCAGAAGCAGCAGCTGCTGCTGCCTGCTATACTGGCTCCAGCTTCTACTCCAGTCCTCCCCCTCTGCCTTCCGCATCCACCTGGAGGGTCTGTACTCACTGGGGGGTGAGCGAGTTCTCCAATCAGGGAGACAGGAAGTACTTGGGGACCACGTGACCCAGTTCATGGTGAAGCTGCAGGCTGAAGGGGAGGAAGGATGGGTGCTTTGTTGCCTGCCACCAGACACGTGGGAAAAGCTGGATAAGTTACAAGTGCTGCCAGATCGGATCAACTTCTCTACTTTGCTCCCAAATCTTCCCCTGCCCTGTTAACTGCTAATAGGCAGCAGCCTCCCCCATTTCCTGCTTATCCCCTAGCTCTCCCATTGGGGAACTGGCTGGACAGGAATCCCGTTTCCCCCTGTGTCCACTCCCCTGCTGCCCATTCAGAGCAGGACAGTTGATTTTTTACTTCTCTGCCTCCTATTTTCCTCCTGCTCTTGCCAATTTGCACACACATACACTCTCCATGGTAACAAGACAGCACCTCTTTTTTCCTCTCCTATGTGCTTTCATACTTTCACCCTGTTTATAATCAGGTCAGTATCTCCTCCAGTGAGAGCAAGACCAAACTTCTCCCTGCCCTGTCACTGAAAATGGGAAACACCCCCCCAGGTTCAGCCATCTATTTGATCATGTTAGCCCTCCCCACCTATTTTTAGCTCTCTGAGTCCCAGACTTGTATAGCTTCCCTCCCTGGCTGCAAGAAACAGGACAGTCACAGTCTACATATGCAGGGGCTGCAAATGGGTGGGGGGAAATACATTTCTGGTTGAATCAAGACATTTGATATGGATTTTTGGGGGGAAGGGAAAGACCCCCATGTTGTGAGGAGACATTGTGAGAGGTGAAACACAAGACTCTGGATTAAAGAGTACGATGATTGTGAAGCTATATGTTTCCTTGGGAACGGTGCAAGCTGGAGCCTCTGGTAAATTTGTTCTGTAGATGTTATCTTAGGCAGTTAAGGGAGGGGGGGATTTCTTTTAGAGCCATAAGAGTTTCCATGGACAGGGCCTGAACCAGGCTGCATGGGGGGCAGTGCCAGGACATTTGCATGATTACATTTCAAACAAAATTTACATAGCCATTAATGACTTACCGTAAGAAAGAAAAGGATTCTTTTAACAGAATTTTTTTGAGTGTTGTAAATAGGTAAAACTCTGATCGTAATGATTTTTTTTTAACTCCTGTGTTACTAATTAATACACAGTAAACTATATTGCATTAAGGCCAGATCTTTGCTATCTGGTAGAGTTCTTGCTCTTATGAGTCAGAAGTAGCAAGTACTAGGTGTGATGTTAGCTGTTTTGTAGGATAAAACCCTATTTGCAAGATCTCAGAAACATGCATCTGTCTGTTAGAAAGGATGATGACACATGTACTCCAAGGTCTCAGAGGAGAACGATGTTAGTCTGCAACTAAAAAAACTTTAAAAAACAACAGTGGTCCTATAGCACCTTAGAGACTAACAAAAATATATAAATAGTATTATGAGCTTCCGTGGGCACAACCCATTTCTTCAGCCATGGGTAGTGTTATTTTTCTTTTTATTTGATTTCAAATTAAATAATCATGAGCATTGCTCCTTGTTAATCATCCCTTGTTTTAATATACTTTCTTCCACACCTATGGATTATTTAAAATATATAGTTATATCTACTGTTTTTGTTTGTACTGGTGGGTGCACATCCACACACTACCTCATTATTGGTGTTGCACGTAAGAAATTTCAGCCCACCCGAAAGAAAATTCAACCCACCCAAGAATGGAAAATCTTAGAGGGAATACTGGGTCTCACCTAGTGTGACAGTTCTTATGTCCCTCAATTACTGCAACAGCTTTTTCTTTGGTTTTGAAGAACACAATCCTTGCCTTTCATATCCAGTCAGAATGCTACTGCAAACATTTTCCTAGACTGTAGCTTTGACCACATTATTCCCCTCTTTTAATCCCTCTACTGGCTCCCCCTTTTGCCTTGTCTTCACTTTCAAGCCCTTTCCTGTCCTGTCCTCTATCTATTGTCTTTCATTCTCTCTCAAGCTGTTGACTCCCACCTTGTTGTCCCCTGTCTATTCATATCCATCTATTGTCTCACATCTTCTATTTTGTAAGCTGTTTGAGAGTAGAGACCATCTTTCTGCCACTTGTTTGTACATCACTTACTGCAACAGGATCCTGGACTATGAGTAAGGCTCCTAGGCACTATGGCAATAAAAATAATAAATAAAACAATAAACTAACAGCACTGCAGGAGCCTTTAATTTCCTGCTACTTTAGCTATGCTTCCTCTACAGTCTCTTGATACTATGCATTGCTTTAGCAAGGATACACATTTATTTATCTGGATTTGAGATACATGATGCTTCTCCTAGGCCACAGGCACCCTGGCTACAAATTAAATACAGTCACAAAAAGAAACTGAACCAGCTGCTGTTTCCCTCCCTTTCTCCTTTCCAGGCTCCAACATCTGAAAACAACTGACTATGAAATCAAAACTACCCCCTTACCGCAAACACCCACTCTTCTACATCCCGTACTTCCCAGATGCCTGAGCAATCAGATGGGTTGTACAACAGACCCTGATGTTTCAGGCAATTCTGAGTGGGAAGACTAGATCCCACTATGGAGGGTGCTTTGCATGCAGTTCCCTCTCTTATGACAATTGGGGGGCCTGTCAAGAATATTTGTTCATCGCAATTGGGACAGTATAATATTGTAAAAGAGGTAGAGTGGACAGCCCAATCACAATACAAATATCAGAGTTCTTGTTTTATGTGCTCCAGGCTTGTGCACAGTGCACCAGTTGAACTTTCCAGGTTGATTTAAAGGAACATCTCAAAGTAGAGTACACTGAATTAATCCATGCATTTGTGAGATTACTACCATGAGCTATGTATTGCACTAATCTGGTAAGTCACTTATTAAATATATTGCTGGGAGCACAAGCAATGGATGCTCTGGGATCCAATTTTGAGGTGAAGGCGGCACAGGTTACAGTAGCAATATACACAGAGAAAGGATCATAGTATCAAGGCCAGACATAAATGAAATAAGGGTTTCCTATAAACTATATGTTGATGATCCAATAATAACCCCAGACAGTAAACTCTAGCAATGAATGGCAGGTACACAGCTTAAGACCAGGGCCAGATGTGATTCTCAATATACTTATGGTCACTTCTCCCCAATTACCATCATCAGCCCAGTCCAATGTGGACTGAGGTTCATCCAGCTCTATTCCCCAGTCTCAACCACACACTAGCTAAGTAATTAGTCAGTGATGATTAATTCAGATCAGATAGAGAAGCACCTGAATATCTATAGCTTATGCCAGCTCCTTAATTTTCTCAGGGACTATGTATATTCAGTGGGAGACATGGGAGACAAGCTGAAACTGCAAAGGACTGTACATGAAAAGCACTCTAAGAAATGGTGAGCAGCTGCCTAACACCAATCCTCTATGAACATTCAGTAGCAAAGAATTGTCTGAGAGCAACCTCATCCACTCCTGCTGTAGTGCACAAGCAAGTCAACAGTGTCTCATGATCACACACAGCTGCTAGAGCATACAACATTAACATGGATACTTGATTTCTGTACATCAACAAGGCGTGATTATCAACCTATGCTACCTGTACAACCTCAGTGCTTTCCAAGGACTGTACCCTTATGACAAGGTTCAAAGTATTCTAAGGCATATACGTATTAGCTACCATGTTATCCAAAAAAGGAAGAGCAGATACTGGATGATAGTTAAACAGATCATCTATTTCAACTGATGTTTTCTTGAAAAAAGGCTGTGCAACAGCATTCTTAAGAGGCCTGCCCCCTGCCCTCATTAAAGTAGTAGTCTTCATCAGCAATATATCTCGTTCTTCCCTCATAACATTCACAAACTAGGAAGACCATAGATCCAAAGAACATTTTATGTACCAAAATACTCCCAAAATGTCTTGTACCTCAGTAAATGTCACCAGCCTAAATTTAGAGAAGACTTAATAGTTATTTCCCCTGAATCCTCTTTGCATTCTCAGAAGCAGACAGCCTGACCTGCACTTAGTTTTACCTGCGAACTAATGAGACTTTTCCTCATAATAAGAGGAATTCAAATCAGCCACCAAGCCAAAGCTGCTCAGATTAACCATGCTGTCAATCATTCAAAACAAATTCATTGTCTGAGACTTCACAGAGTATATGGAAGAGGGAAAAAAGAACCTCTTCCTTGCCTTCAATACAACCACAGTATAAGAATTTTTTAAAATCTTTCCAATAAAATCAGTCAGATACAGACTATGATATCTACCCTGGGTGCTCTTTTACATCTTCTCATTTCATCCATCAAAGATCATCTTAAAGCATGGATTAGTTTTTCACTTTCATGATAACTGAAAACATATCATTTAATGGATTTTAAACATGTGCATGACATCATTATCATAAAAATCTAATTCAAATAATAGGAAGACCTAATTAAGGACTCACCCAACTTTTTCAAAACACACCTTCCCCAGGACAAAATACTTAAAGTATCTTTTAAATAAAAATATATTGAACAAGTCCTGAAATCAGGAGGGAAAATTTCACAGGATTTTTCTTGTGATTAAGTGGATACTATGTTTTGCAAAAAAATGTGGGGGTCCTATATGACAAAACCTTCCCAGCACATGAGGAAAAACAACATCTGTTGCTCCCTTATGCATTCTTCAGTAAGGATATGTCTACACAGCAGGGTTAAAGTTGAATTAAGCTACACAATTTCAGCTACGTCAATTGCATAGCTTAAGTCAAAATAGTTTAATTCAGCTTTTGGTGACGTCTACATACCAGGAAGTCTAAGGAATAGCGCTCTTCCTTCAACTTCCCTCACTCCTCGTAAAATGAGGGTTACCATGAGTCAGAGTAAGAAGTCCTCCAGCTCAACATTATTTTGTAATAAAGGCTTGCAGTATAGATGCGCATTTTGTTATTTTGGAATAACGTCAGTTATTCCAAAATAATGCTGCTGTGTAGATGTATCCTAAGTGCCAACATGTGTTTCTTCAGATGAGCTTGAGGTTTTGCCCACAAAAGCTCATGATACTATATGTATATTTGTTAGTTTCTATGATGCCGCAGGACTACTCGTTTTTCAAGTTACCGACTAACATGGTTACCCCTCTAAGACTTTTATAAATTCCCAGGTTATTCCTTTATCTTAATTTTTCTTCCAAATGAATGTCTTTTGCAGTTGATTACTTTCAGTCTACTTCAACTACAGTCTTTCACTAACAAAAGATGTGAGGCTCCAAGTAAATGCTCATTTATTTTCAACTGCTTTTCAGGGAAAACTTCTAATGATTGGAGTAAGCAACTGTCAGTATTAGTTATCAGATGGATGAATGCTTTTTAAGATGAGGTTATAATTCATTGACCAGCTTTCTGTTAACTGTTCCAAGCTGGGTCTGCTCCATCTTGGCTCAACACCCCTCTTTCTTCCTAATTGATTTGTCGTTTGTTACCCTAAAAGACATGCAGATTTATGCAGTCTAATGCTTTCTGAAGGCTCTTTCCTGTAAAATGTTTGATAGATTGTGAAGTTTCATCAAGTAGGAAAAGATCATTGAAAATAATTTACTCCTCAGAATGACTTTGATGTGCTATAGCCAGAATTCATTTCTTTCAGAGATGCCCTCTTTAGGGACTCAAAATGGATACCTGTATTGGTCACAGGTTTGCTCAGAGCAAAAAGTCCATCAAGAATATTTAATGATCTTAACATTTTAGTTTTAATCCAAGTCTACCAGGAAAAAGAAGATCAGTGAATACCATTTAGAAAACAAATATCCATAAATCCCTCTGTCATCCTTTGTATATCTCTGAGTTCATTCTCTTGCATTTCACAGTCTTTAGAAAGCTAGTTTCTCTGAAAACATATGGCACAAAATTTCTCAACTTTTGACCTAGTGTGTTCTTGAGAATATTCCTCACTCTCTCAGCTGTGCTGTAAATAGCATTGCTTGACACTTTGCAATATGAATTCTTTATTTGCACTTTTAAACAATAAATATTTTGAATATATACAGCAGAACCTCAGTTACAAACAATGCCTCTGGAATGCCCATAACTCTGAACAAAATGTTTGACTGTTTTTTTCAAAAGCTTACAATTGAATAGTGGCCTAATATAGCTCTGAAATTTTACTATATCAAAGAAAAATGCTGCTTTTAACCATCTTAATTTAAATGAAACAAGCACAGAGTTTCCTTAGCTTGTCAATTTAAAAAAAAATTGGTAGTTTACATTTAACACAATACTATCCTATACTTGCCACGTAAGCGTGCATGCGCTGCTGCCTGAGTGTGTACTTCAAATTCCAAATGAGGTGTCTGGTTGACCAGTCAGTTTGTAGCTCTGAGGTTCTGCTGTAAAGGCAGCAGATACAGGGTATAGATACTTGCAGAAGCAACACTTTTGACACATGGCAGGTTTCTTCATACTGTAGTAAATAGTTAAAATGCACTGTTGTTATTTATTAAGTTCTGGCTATTCATAACCTCAAAGAGTTTAAAAATGCCAAATGGAAACATAGGAGCTGTAACTGTGATAGAGAACACTTGGTACAAATTAAACTCTGTTCTCAGTGTCTTCAAGTCTTTCTGAATATTTTAGTTCTATAACTGAAATTTATGTTGACTGTCTTAAGGTGATTAATTTTGGAAGCTTTGATCCTTGTTTCAGCTATTTTTGAAGGCAAAGACACTTGTCTTGTACGTATAAAATCCTAGCTCTCTATATAAAGAGCTTTAAGGCCTGTTTCTTGTGTGCAGGCTTTTAAAGGTGCAATTTCATATGAAAATAGTCTTCCTTAAAAGCAGAATCTTTAGCTTTTGAGGACTGCATGTTGAGTAATTTTTTTTCATAAGTTTTATTCTGTAATTTTTTTCATAAGTTCACAAAGTACCCAACTAAGAACCAATTCACTGTACATACATAACGTAGCTCCTCAGGTGCACATGCCTGGTTTTGAACATTTTAAATTGGAAAACAGTTAAGGGAGGGTTTGAACATATTTTGTAAGTGATGCACCAGGCAAGCATTTTCCTAAATAGCAGGAATCTTAAGCAATGCAAAAGAGATTCTTTCATGAAGGGCCTCCTCATGTGCAGACGGGAGAGCCCAGTTTTGGGAGCTATGCAACTGAAGAAAGAGGCTCATTATCTTTCATCCATCCGTTTTCCCACACCTGAAGGGATTGTGTATGTGTCTCCCTCTTCCTCCCCTTCCTGGTTTTAGTAAGAACTAGAAATTAAAGTGCTAGAATACCATAAACGAATCTTTTCCTGTCAAGATTTTCAGCGCATTAATATAGGCAGAACATATCTAGAGTCTGAATAACAGTCCAAATTTTGAGAAACTAATCTAAGCCAAACTTTAACCCTTATATGTTTCACCCACATGTATGAAGGCAGTTTTGTGACAGATTCATATTCATACTCAATATGAAGTACATCTTGAATTATTTATCTTGTGAACTGCAGTACTGCATGAAAGAAGTTTAACCCAATACGCAAACACGTAACATGCTCTTTCAGACAGCCAAGAAGACACCTGAATAACTTCATTAATTTAGAATATATTGATAATTTACTGTATGAAAATGTAGCATTTGGGGAAGATGGGAAGGGGATCGTAAATTATTAGTTTGACAGGAAAAATTATTCACCATACAATATATCCAAGATATATTATAAATTGAATTAACAACTTCTGTTTTGAAATTCACCAGAGTTCTTAATTAGTCCCATATATTTTACTTTCCAGACGCTTGAAAACTTAGGGGATCAGATAAGCATCCAGAAGTGCAGATGCAAGGCTTCTCAAATTTATCAAAGCCTCTGTGGGGATCTCTGTCAACTACCTCAAACAAACTGCCTCTTACAGCAGCTGCTTGCTATCTCCAATTAGCTTCTTGCAGGGAGGGCAAACCCAACTGGCTTTTTTATTTCTTCTTTCTACTGTTAGGGGAAGATGGCAGAGCCATTCCACTCATTTAGGCTCTTAAAGGGGTATGTCTGCTCCTCTTTCTCTCCACTTAATGGTATAGTTCCTTCCTGATTTCCCCATGTTTGCCCTTTGCTGTGGTAGACAGAAGTGTGGGGCACTTTTCTTCCTCATCTCTCTGTTCCTTTTGTCCCCTTTTAACATCTTGCCAGACAGGGACTAGCAGAATGTGGAAGTACTGGGAATAGGGTGTAGAAGAAACAGGGAGAGTGGGGGGGGGGAGTCATTTACTAATGGACCATTAGAAATTAGAGGAATGGGGGAATTCAAGACAGATTGAGGGAATACAGAGAAATGTGAGAGAAGCACACAGAGAGCCACTCTTTGAGTGTATTCAGGTTTAGATTCTAAATAGGAGAAGATTGCCTTCAGATTGGAATTGGGCAACTTTCCAATATCAGAGAAGAATATCACAAGACAAACAAAAGTAATTTTTTAAGACGACACGAGATTTTAAAGACAATCTCTTGAGGGTCTGTCTCAAGATTTTTGAACATTTAGGGCTGATAATACTGGAGTGCGCTCTCAGAGATCTCAATCCAAGTACTCAACTGCAAATCCATGCTCTCTATCACCACGCTCACACACTATGCTACATGTCTCTGTGCGGTTCCCTCAAGTCATATATGTTGCATAGGGGTTGGTGACAGTTAAACACCAATCTCAGGTCTCAGCCTGAAGACATTAAAGTGACACTCCTTATGCTACTTCTGTTGTATTCATAACACCTTTATCTGCTCACATAGACTCCAGTGGGTAGTGAAGAAATTAAACAGGCAGGAAGAAAGGGCACAGGCATCCAAAGGCCTTCTACATAATTCCTACAGTATAATAAATATTCCATATAATTATCAATAGTGTTGATATCTCATTCAGTTAAGGCTACATATTAGACTTCTAGCCATTTCTTTATTATGCAGGAAAATATAAAATAACTTGGAAATCTAATGAAATATTCTACAATCATTTTACAAGTAAGATGAAATATTCAATATGATTCCACTGAAAGGGGAAAGTGTATTGTTGTGTCACATTTTGCAATTGCTTATCAGTTCATCAAATTGAGTAGAGACAAACTATAGCAGAACACCTATTAAAATAAAATATTTATGAAATCAGTGGAAAAAGTAATGCATTATAATAAGCATTGAATTGAATGCTTAGTTAACACACATTGACGGAATGTGAATGACAAATATAGTACAATAGGATGGTGCCTGGAGGCTGATATTCATGTTTGCAACCCAAAATTTGAAACAAAGCATACAAAATGAATATGAATAAAAAGAGTTTGGGAAGCTGATAAATTTCACTCCCCAAGTTTTAGCAGCATTTTGAAAGAACATCCCCATGTGACCTCCACATAAATTGTTCAAGTCATAGCCAAAATTATGATTTTTTGGGGGGGAGGGCTTTGGACAGAGCTTACATCCAAGGGGCAAAGGAACACATCAAAATACAGAACATTTAGCAAAGTTAGATGTATTCAAGGTGGCAGGGCCTGATGAAATTCACCCTAGGCTACCTAAGGAAATCTCTGAAACAATCTTTAAGAATTAAAGGCGGATGTTTGAGGTTCCGGAGGACTGAGAAGGGAAAACATAGTACCTATCTTAAATAAGGGGAAGCAGTGAATTATAGACCAGTCAGTCTAACTTCAATACCTGGAAAGATACAGGAACAAATTATTAAATAGTCAACTGGTAAGCACCCAGAGGACACAAGAGGACTAAGGAATATCCGGAATGGATTTGTTGAGAATAAACCATGCCATACCAATCTAATTTTGTTCTGTGACAGGGGATGTTGGCCTAGTGGATCGGGAGAAACCAGATGAGGACGGGGAGAATACTGAAGGGTCTACATCATGGTCACAAAAATAATTTTTAGACATACAACAAAAAACATTATTAACAGAGCATTATATTTTCACTGCTAAGCAAAATACTAGCATTAAGGTTGCAGGTACAGCAATCACTGTGTGTTCTTTGTGTATGTTACAAACCATTTAATTATATAATCATATACATTGTCCCTAAATATGATAAGTTTATGGCTTCCTGCAGCATATTTTTATTTTTTACGCTAATTTTCACTGTCATAATGCCTTTCTAGATCTTTACTGAAATAAATTATCTTGTCTAAGAAATCAAAAACAGAAAATTTCAGCCATGAAATGAAAGTTTTGAGAAATTAAAATAGTTAGTCAAAATGGAAACCATTATGCAATCTTAATCTTTCACATGATACAGACTTGAAGATAAAAAGATACCATAAACATGGAGAGATGACTTACATTTTGTAGCTGATTGAGTGGATCAGAAATAGTTCTGAAAACTCTAGGGGGAATTAGGTTTCTTAGTTACAGAAGAGCAGCCATTCCAAAGTGACAAACTGAGTAGCTTCAAAATTACATTTTCCATAACTTTTTAGGTGCATGATGGCATGTACATTATATTGTCATATAAAATGTTTCAATACTTAGTTCAATGACTATTTCATAGTGTCTTTAGTGCAAGCATTACAGCATGAGTTATAGTACTAAAAGAAAATAGAATATCACATAAAAATAAAACAACCCTTAATTAAAAGTACCAAGAGAAAACAGTAAAGGTCCAAATGTTACAGTCCTTCTCCAAAACTCTCATAGCATCAGCGCAAGTTTCATTTGACCAAAGGCTAAGAAAGGACCACAGGAGTCAGCTCAATTGTAACAAATAACACATTCATAGCATTTGCATCTAAAATATACTGTGCAAATGTACTTTATAATTTAATTAGATTATAAACTCTTAGGGACAGAAATGGTATGCATTATGTTTCAATACATCACCTAACACAATCCATCACAGGGGCCTTAGAGATGCTGATATAATACAAATATGGGTCTACATTCTATGCACTCCTGTGAGGTAGGTATGGTCTCTTATAATATGCCATCCTAACGTGTGTGTTAAGACCTCTATAGTACAGAGCTTTACTAAATTATACAGCAATGTTGGTTATAAAATCTTATGAGAAGCTGCACAGAGCCTGTGTTAGCAGGGCAGGCAATCTCAAGAGGAAGCAAAACACCATCTTGGATAGAGCAGGGGGTGGCTTCTGTAGGCAGTGGAGACTGGATCCAGAAAGACACTGAGGCTCCTAACTGCCATTTTAAGTGCCTACATCCAACATTTATGCATCCATATCCTCAAAACCTCCTCTCAGGGGCTGCCTGCCCCTGAAGATACCTAAATTCTGCAAGCAGTCATACACAAAACCACCTAAGTCTTGATGCCAGTAAGCTGCCCCTAATCATTGATTAAGCCCCAGTTGGTGTCTAACACCTGTCTTACCGGTGGGGTCCAATCCAGTAGGAATTGACAAAGCATGCCTAACCCAGGCACAAGATAGCTAAGAATAACCATATCCGAAATTTTGTGGTGGGTAGGTAGGCAGGTTTGCATGAGATGTGTATGGGTGTGTGTCCCAGGACACCCAGTCTCAGGCCATTAGGACAATCACCTGAATTAGGGGAGAGCTAGGTTCAAATCCTTGCTCTACAACAAGGAATTTGAAAAGAGTACTCCTCCCCCAGATAAGTGCCCTGTCCACTCAGGTATTGGCTCCAATTGGGGTGGAGAGAGGAACTCTTTTGTGATAAATGGCTGCCCTGGATTAGGCACCTAATTTCAGGAGAGAGTTCACAGTAGCAGCAGGCTCTTACCACAAACCCATCTTTTATGGGAAAACTACAGCAATTCAGAGCATAGGCAGTCCTACAAAATCAAACCCAACCTGCATGAAAGAAATCTGTACTCCAGTCACCTTCAGCACCATCAAGGAAGTAGTACGAGAGAATAAGCTGGGACCTTTAAAACCTAGGATTCCTGAATAACACCTTAAGAAGCACTAAGAAAAAACCCTGATTTTGCAAGGAGATGCACTAAATGACCTAGCAGGTTTTTTTTCCATCTTTATTATCTATGCTTCTGTCCAGTTAGTAGCTGCTAAATGAAAGCTACACAATACAAGCATTCTTTAATGGCTGTAGTGACTGAAGTCTCCAAGAGAATACATTTAAACAGAAAAATGTCAATGGATTCTGCCCAAACTAATTTAATCTCAGATCTGATAGTTTAATGAAAACTAATCAATGAATACCTGACACACAGATGCAAAAGGTTTTTTATATTATCTCAGTCAGAATAAGTCATGTCAATGAGAGCTGCCCTTTTCATGTCTATCTGGGATATTGTAACAGATTGCAGGATGAAAATCAAGTGGCATTTTATTCCCATCATCTGAAAAGAATTAATAACCTTCAGGGTTATTGCATAAGCAGGGCTCATCAATCCGAATCAACTTCAGCTCTGAAACGCCTGAGGCTTGAACTAAGGAGAGCAAGGTAAGTTTAGCAGAAAGATCCTCTGGGAGCAACCTTGAATGTCCATATTTGAACAGCAAGCCAATGATAGATTAATATTCAGTGGACTGTCATGCCAGTAGTGAGAAATAACAGAAGGCCAGATTTTGCCTAGCCCTTAAACTGGTGCACATTAGGGATGGGGTAGGGGGAAAGATGGAAGCTTCCTCCATTTTCACATTGCCTATGTTAGGATCAGCAGAATTTCAGTTCTACCCATGAACCTTCCAAGAAAGCAGTTTGGAGTTTGCTGACAATATGAGGGAGTAAGCTGCATCCCACAAAGGGGGGTAGCATTAAGCAATCTCTTCACACTTGGTAGACATTTGCACATCTCAGGTTTTGCCCTGAAACAAAGTGCCTCTTTGCATCACTCCTCGTTCCTTGGATTTCACCACAGATTCATCACAGAATTTGGTCTGCTGGTTGGACATCAGCTTCCCTATCCCAGGTCAGTTATGATGAAGGGGGCAAGACATGAATGCTGATCCATGGGTACCTAATCTACTACCTTAACACGATTTTTTAAAACTTGCTGTTCTACAAATATTTCCATATCACAGGTTTTCTTTAAGGCAATGAAATGGCAGCATCATATGTTCTCAAAATTCTTCATACTGAAAAGGATTTTGTCCTCTCAAGATGTCCTCAGAAATAGTTTTCACCTTCCCAGTTAGGCCTTGTCTATACTAACCCTCATTGTCAATATAATCCACGTCACTTCAGCTGTGCAAATAGTGTAACTGATGTTAACATACTTACCACAGTGTCTTGTGTGTAGAAAGAACAGCGGGAGCTGCTCTCCCATTGATGCCAGCTACTCTGCTCATCCACATAGCGTATCAGCATCAATGGGATAGCACTCTGGGATCAATTTAATGCCTCTAAGTGGATGTGATAAATCGAGGGCTGGTGGATCAATCACTGTAGTGTCAATCCCTGGCATAGTGGAGACAAGCCCTTAGACTGAGAACAAAATATGTTGGGGAAGAAACAGCAACTATATTTCAAAAAAGTTGAAGTTAATTTAACAGAAAAGTGTTTAAAACAATCACTTAGAATAAACAGCCTAAAACAACTTAAAGATTAAAACTTGGGTTTATTTTCTAGATTATCCATATATTATACTATGCATACAGAAAAGGGAATAGAAAACAACACCAGCTTTCACAAACATCTTGCCACTGGAAGTGGACCTGAACCAATGCCCATATCCAATAGTACATTCCAGTGATGGGCAACTTAGGCTAGGGAGTGGCCCTCCATCTCTGTGGATCGCAAGATTGTTGTAACCATGATGGTTTTCTGTGATAGTATAGTTTTGCTAAGTGTGCTTACGTACTTAAGATTTGCTGGGAGTGCTGATTGAACCACAGCAGCACCTTGACTTCATGCAGTGCTGCTCTTCATGCGCGCGGCTCTTCTTATCAATATTGTGTGCAGTAAGCATACTGAAAGGAAAAACCTATGTGGATGGAAACAAGCAGACTAAGACAACCTGCTCATGGGCAATGGTAAACAAAATGTCTCACAGGCCACACATAGAACCTCGATGGACCACATGCAGCCTGTTGACTACAGGTTGCCCACCACTGTTCCAGACCCAGTTTGTTTATTACCCTTACATGTAACATAGCATTCCCTTTTTTTTAGCTATGAAGGTCTTAAGCTTGGTTCTCCACTCCATTACACCAATTTCATACTAGTGTAACTCCAGTGATCTCAGTAGAGTCATACCAATCAAACCTGTATTACATAGTGGAAAATCAGGCTCCTTTTCCTTGAGTGAAGTCACATATTACTTTGTTTAAAAGAGCCACACTCATTTTATTCAGCAACATCACTCTGAAAGGTCACAAGGTGATAAGTAACTCTTGCCATTTATGAACTGTGAAATATGCTTGAAAATTAGTTTTTAGTTAAGATTGGTCTTTTGGAGCCCACTGCTGCTAACATTCATCTTACTGAAAAATATACCACAAGTTAAATGATAATGAATAAATGTTTCCAGTGAGGCCACCCTACTTTGCTCACTTTATGCACACAGATATTTTTCTCAAATTCTTCATAATTCATAAGTATCTGACCAAGGTTGTCATTTATTTTGATCTTCTGCACATTTTTGACCAGGAATAGTTATAGTTATCTGCAAGTTCTTTTAATTAAACAGATTGCTGGGGAATTCTGCACCACTGCATGGGTACAGAAATGATGTCATCCACAGATTTCTCTGATTCCCCACAGAAAAGTGACTTCTGTGGGGAAGCAAAAAGGAGTTACAAGAGCAGTCACTCACTCCTCCCCAGCAGCCCAGAACAGCTGGCAGAAACATACATCTGTGAGAGAGGGTAAGCTTGAGCGTGCATGTATGGGGGGGGAGACAACAATCACTGCCAGGAAGATGGAGCTCAGTATGCCTATAAGCCAGACAACTTGGTCCCTCTGGCTCCCTATTGCTGCAGGCCTGTTTTGGAGGGGAAGGGCTTTGAGGTGTTTGGAGGTAGGGAGAGGCAGGTTCTGTCCCCTAAGGCAGAACATAAATATAGTAGCCTACCTGCTTAGTTGTTCCCATTGTTGTTAGTAAATTGTTCCCATTCTTAATGAAGTCCCCCAGAAGTATAAAAGATGTAAAAGTTTTAAGGCTCATTTACATTGCCAGAGTGGAGTAAGGGAACCGTATTGCAAATGACAGGTGCTTACAACTGGTGTAAAATTTTGACTGAAAAATTTTCCTACCAAAATATGCTCAATGCACTGTTAACTACAGACCTTTCTAGAGATGGACAGTGGCCAATATGAACTGTGAGTTTGGTTCCCCCAGCAATCACTTATTCTTTAGTTGACTATGACGTAATAATGATCATACTGTTGCATATATTTGATGACTAGTAACTAGAAATAAACAGTCAAACCTAGCTTCATTAATACTAAACAAAGAGGATTTGAGGATATCCTCTAATGTTCCTCCTCCCATTCTCCATCCAATCTATTGTAGTTTACATAAGTTACCAAAATAAATGAAACTGGAATGATTAAATTGGATTATTTTGACAAATAAAATATACAGAATTTTAAAATATTGTGTGAGAATTGTTAATTTTTTGGCACAATTCCCCCAAGGAACATAATGCCAAAACGCGTTGAGACTTCTTGTAATTGATCGGAGATGTCACCATCTATTCTATTCCCTGGCTACATGTGTGTGCAAGCATTTATGGCACAAATATTTGTGTGAATTAAAATTTTTTAACATTCATGTGATAAAACTTAATTCTGCATAACATGGCAAAAAGCAAACAGGTCTAAGATCTGAGCCACTCTGCGGTGAATTCATCTCAAACTTCCTTGAGGCAAGTGCTGAGTTTGATTTTCTTCCTGCCGTGTTTTACCTTCTCTTTGTTGCTGTAATATATGCAGTATTTAAAATATACTGTCATAAAAATATATTAAAAAATACTGGGAAATGCCATCTGGAAACTGTTGTTCACTACACTAATCACTGGATTAGGCATCACTGGTTCAAGAAGAAAATGTTTTCCACCTAGAAGCAAAATTCACAACTGGCTACAGGTATTTTATGAGAGAGGGACATGTTCCCTCTGCTGAAGTAACAGAGGCAGGCTAGTGAATCTGATGGATAAATAATTTAATCTAGATTACAGAAAAGCATATCTTGCAGATTTTTTATTTGGTCTGACATTTAGGGCTAGATTATGGTTTTAAACCACAGCTCATGATGGGAAGAGGGAGAACAGAAGCCTTCAACCTCAGCAGCACCCTCTAGAAATTCTATACATGAAGCACTCACCATGCTCCAAAAGCAAAGTGCCACACACTTTCAAATGTCCTTCCACTAAACCAGTGTTTGTCAAAGTGGTCCGCTCTGATATGTGGCTCCCCTTGGCTGCAAACAGCAAACCTGAGCCAATAGGGGCCGTGAGGCTTCATGGCTGCAGATCCAGTAAACAAACACACTGGAGCAGCCAGTTAGCAGGTTTCTCTGACTAGTTTCATGGACCATTTTGAGAAACACTGCTCTAAACCACCCCCACTCAGCATGGCATCTCTCATTTCTGGCCATTTTTTGCATGGCAACGGCCAAGTTTATGCTTGCTCTTGATGAAAGGTTGAAATTTGAGAGGAAAAAAAAAATCTTCATTCCTTCTACCCTCAGCCTTTGTACCAGAACAGCGCTAAGTGGAGGATTCTGTTAAGAAATATATCTAAACATGTGGACTACATTACATGGCACAATTATTGTGTTTCATTTTTGTTTTCTTTCAGGATTTTACTTTTGTTTAATTAGCTGTTGTATTTTCAATTCATTGTGCTAAAGGAAATCATCAAGAAACTAATGCTATTTCTTCTCCATTACTGAGATCTGATGATCATCATCATACACTTAACTATTACATTACCACATTTACTCCAGGCAATGTGTTTCTGTAATATACTGTACCAAAACCAGGAAAAGGTGAGAAGCAAGAACAAGCTGATGTTTGTCCCTATGTAAGAATCTTGTTGTGCTGAATATGATAGAACTGGTCAAAGGCACAAGGGAAACAGATTATTTAAGAATGAAAGATGCTTGAAACAGAAATGTTGTATACAGAATTTTGGATAGCAAAAAGGGGAAAAAATGGCATTCCAAATGTAATTCCCCCCTCCCTCCCAAAGACCAACCAAATATTTTTAAAACATTTTTTATCTAAATGTTCTATAGTAGGGGAGTCATCTTGTGAAGGATATTCACATCTCATTGATTTTATCAGTTTGGGTCAGTAATGGACAACCTCCATATTTAGAGGCAAGTGAATTTCTACTGCATTGTTAATTTTGTGTCAGAGACAGGACCTCCTTTGATTCTTACAAGAGACCATATGGTGTCTGATCCACTATGTTGTCAACCTGCTCACGAAAAAGACATAAACATATCTGCAGTTTGATGTTCCATTTAACCTTTGCACTCATTGCTTTGCAAACAAAATAATCAGCCTTTATTTCTCAGTCACTTTCTATAGCTGATTGTCCAGGCTCATTCATAGCATCAAAAGAAGAGTAATTTCAGTAAATTTGTTTGTTGCATTCAGTACACAACCAATTCTGATTCACTAAAAATAATTGGAGTACAAAATTCTCCCATTTCAATGTCCGAATAAACCTTTACTTACAGTATCATTCTTCAACAGCTTGAGTACCCAGAAATAAACTGCACAGTCTAAAAATCTTGCTTTTGAATAAATATAAACAGTACTCTTTCAATAGCCTGACTGTCAAAACAATGATTATTATTCAAAATTGTTTTGAAAGCTCCTCATTTTTTCAAGAGAGAAATACTCTAGAGAATATATATTCAGAAATATCTTTTGGAATATTGTACGATACAAAGAATGAAAATTGCACTACTCAGTAATTACTACTGATTTGGCAATTAGCAATTTGAATCACTAATAGCATTGCAACACAGTTCTGGAATAGAAATATTAGATGCAGTACTGAATAGGCTGAAAGATCCAGATCCTGATCATCTAAAACAATATTTATTCAGTCCATACAAAGCAAACACCCGTTGGCATTAGCCTGACCCATAACTGAGTAAAAACAAAAAAAGACTGGGGTAATAAAGCAGAAACTACCACCATCATTAATGGGTATGAGAATTTGATGAGCTGGTAACAAAGGAACAGGCCCAATAGCAGGGAGACACTCAGTAAAGGACATCAGGTAGCTCTCCCACTCCTCTTGGAATCTCTGGCATCTAACAGTCAGTTGGGGCAAGAAGGTATTGATTGGCCAGCATCCTTCAGTGCCAGGGATTTAGCCTGGAGCAAGGGCCACATGAAGCCTCTTTCATCTGTGTTCCAGCAACCCAGCCTAAACTAGGATGGGAATCCAGCATGACACATGCTGTGGGGCAACTGAGATTGCTCATTTGGGAATGAGGAAGGACTATTTTTCACCCAGAGGTGAATTGGTAGAGGGCCTTGAAGATTTTTCCATTTTCCTCACAGCACCTTCAAGTCAAACTTGAATCTAGAGGATTCAATGCTCAATGCTTCTAGGTGTTTCTACACCTACCAGAGATCAGTGCTATGGCAATCAAGCCACTGGGAGTCAATTTAACAGGTCCAGTGAAGACTTGATAAGTCAGTTGCAGATCGCACTTCCATTGCCTCCAGTACTTCACCAGAAAAGAAGCATAAGCTATATTGATAGGACAGTTTTTCCCATCAAGCAGCATGGGTAGACACCGAAATAAGTTGACCTAAGTTATGTTGGTTCCAACTACATTATTCACATAGCTGGAGTTGCATAACTTAGGTTCATTTAGACCCTTACCATAAAGCAGGCCTAACACTTGGTTGAGTTGTTAGTTTACCACAACTTGCAGCTGGTTTCCAGTGCAATTAAAAGCTAATAAAATGAATACTTTCCAGACGTAAGAGACAAGATTTTGCTGATGGGCCTCATCCTTCTGCACCCTGTTCCCCTAATGGATGACAGTGGTCAGAGTGGGTATGTCTACACAGCAAATTTATTTCAAAATAAGTCGTTATTTTGAAATAACTTTACCAGAGTCTACACAGCCAAACTGCTATTTCGAAATTCAATCAAAATGGCAGAGGGCTTATTTTGAAATTGGTAAACCTCATTCCACGAGGAATAGCACCAATTTCGAAATTGCTATTTCGAAATAAGCACTGTGTAGATGCTTATTTCAAAATAGGGGGCCTCCAGCCCTTCCCAGGGTGTTCTGGTAGCCACTCTGGACACAACCAAGAAAACTCCTCTCCCTCTCCCCAGAGCCCTTAAAGGGGCAGACTCTGGCCACAGTGCCTGTGCCAGCTCCAAGCCTGCCAGCCCAGAGCCAGCAATCGCTGCACCTGACCCAGTGGCCCCAGCATAAGCCAGGCAGCCAGTGCCAGCCAGCCCTCCACCGCTCCCCAGGACCAGTCTGCCAGCTCCCAGGAGCCTGCCTGGTCCAGTGTGGAGATCAGGTACCAAATTCAGATTTGGGGAGGATGCCTCCAACGTCCATGATCTCCACACTAAACGGAGGAACGCAGCCATCTACAGGCAGATGGCTGCCAGCCTGGCCACCAAAAGGCACATGTGAACCCAGGAGCAGGTTCGCATAAAAATAAAGGAGCTGCAGCAGGTGTATACCAGGGCCACTGGGGGCAGCTCGAACCAGGGGCAGACCCAGACCTCTGCCCCTATTTTAATGCCATGGACCGCATCTTGGGGGGCAGGACGGTCCGTGCCCCCAAGGTGGTCATCGACCCTGGGGCAGAGCTTGCTGCCTCCTGCTGCTCCACCCGTGCTGCCTCCCCAGCTACCGCTCCTCCTCCCACTCCTTCTCCTTCTCCCGCTTCTTTTGCCCCACACCCCCAGGGATGCCGAGGCCCCAAACCCACAGTGCTGGGAGACAGTTGGGCAGGTAAGACCCCCAATCCTGAGCCCCTCCCCTCTCCCACTCTCCCTCCTCCCCTCTCCCACCTTCTTTCCCCAGTCTCACCTCAGTTTCGGCTGCTGGAGAAGGAGGGGAAAACCCAGCAAGCCACTCCTGGGAGTGGCTGCCGGAGTTCTGGCTCTGCACTGCCCTTTCTCCTCCCCACTCCAGAGGCATAGTGAAGAGGGGTCCGGGGGCACCCTTGCCCCCCGGGCACCACGCTAGAGGGGGGCACTGGACTGGGGTAGGTCCGGGAGCTGGGGTTCAGTCTCACTCAGTCTGCATCAGAAGTGGGGCAGACACCGGCCAGGGTGGGAGGGATTCCTCCTCTCCGAGCTCAGCCCCTTAGAACAGAGACGTGGAATCTCCTGGCTCTGGGGGGGTCGCTCGGACAAGCAGCCTGGTCTCATTCCCCTCGCTGTGAGGCAGCGACCACAGAGCCCTCCTGGGCGCTGGCTGCAGAGTGTAGCGCTGCCTTTCTCCAGCCCTCTGACCCACCCAGACCCCTAGGGACCTTCCTCGCATTCCCATGTCTCCCCGCCCCCCAGGCTGTTTCCAGCGGCCGACACACCCACAAAAACCCTCCGCCTGGAGAGGAAAATAAGGGAGCCCAGGACATTTCTGGACACGTACCATGAGCCAGTCGGCGCCAAGACTCCCTCAGAGGGGACATGGGGTTGGCAGCGGGGTGAGGGGTAAATCAGAGACTCATGCAAGATCCAGACTTCTGGGGCCTGATCACAGACTCCAGCCCCGCAAACTGGAAGGCAGAAGGTGGGGGAAGGGAAGGGAGAAAAATAAGGGGAAGGGGTGGGAAAGGAAGGGGGCTTGTGCTGAGGGGAGGGTGGTGAGGGGGTGGGCATCAGGGAAAAAGAGGGCAAAGGGGAAAGGAGCAGTGAGGGAAGGGGGGGCACCAGGAGGGTGCAGGGGTAAAGGAAGGTGCCAGGGGATTCTGGGGGTGAAGCAGAAGGGCAGACACCTGCAGGGGAGGGACCAGCACCAGAGGAGAGAGGCAGGGTAAGTGTGTAGAGGAAGGTGTAAGGAGAGGGGATGAGGAGGGGTAGCTCACGTGATCAGAGTGGGGCTACTGGAGGAATGGGCACAGGGGGGGAGAGAAGGGCTGGTGGAGGGGGGCAGGTCTCAGAAGGGCTGAGGGCAGTGAGAAGGGCAGGAGTCCGAGTCAGGACAGCAGTGAAGGATGAGGGGTTGGGGAGCAGCAGGCAGCAGGGGAGCTGATGGAGCAAGGGGAGGAGACATGGCAGCAGAGAGAAAAGGTAAAGGTTTATAAGATATTTATTAATAACTTGGGTGCCACAGTGGTACATCCAAACAAGCCACATGAACTCAGTACTGGTGCACAACACAAAATTCATTCTGCTCATGGGAGGAAACTCTTAGAGGGAACACTTCCCCCCAGCCTCTCTGCCACCGAGTTAATGTTACACGGATGGTGGGAAAAGTCCTTAGAGAGGGGTCACATGACACTTTTTACTTCTGGTCATGTGTCCATCTTGCCCCGAGAGTGTTACCTCCAGAGGCGTGGCTAATGGGGGTCAGAGGCGTGGTTAGCAGAGGTCAGGGATGTGGCTAATGGGGGTCAAAGAGTAAATTTTTTTAAAATTCTTTGATGTAAAAAAGTGGGCCATTCTCAACCCATTTCCCGGGCCTATTTTGATTGCCAGTCCACCCCTGGCAGAACATGCTTTCCAGCTCACAGCAACATGTCCAGGAGAAGCACCAGAGTGCCGAGGGGCGGCTCCGGCTCCATGCTGCAGAGTACTGTGGTATCCTGAGTGAGGGCAACCAGAGCACACAGAGAAAAAAAATGCTTTGCTATCCCTCAGCAAGGTAGACAAGCAAGCAGGGAAACCTTAGAACTGGCTGCCAGGAGGGAGGGAGGATCCCTTTAAGCACAGGTCTCAGATACCTTGTGTGGCTCCTGCCAGAGGCTGGCTCCTGACCTGATGAACTGCCAGAACCGGTTCTGGCCGGCCTCAAATGTGATTCAGTGTCCTATCAGTGTGGACACGCTATTTCGAAATAGCAAAACGCTATTTCGAAATGCATTTTGTGTCTAGACGCATTATTTCAAAATAAGTTATTTCGAAATAATTATTTCGAAATAAGATATTTCAAAATTACGCTGTAGTGTAGACATACTCAGTGAGCTGAGTACTGAGGATAAGCTCACGAGAGCGTATTCTGACTTATGGTTTATATGGTAGGAGCCCTGAAACACTGCCACACACTGGTATAGTTGATTGGCTGATAGCACCCCTGCCATGTCCTTGAGTTTAATAAAATCTACAGCTCACCGTTAAAACCATGCAGGCATTTGCAACAGATTTGACCTGATTAGTTCACCTACATCTGCCTAACGACAGTAACTACTCTGATTCATTTTCCTTGTAGTTTAAAGCATAGAAAACTAGTTTCTCTCACCCCAGAAAAAAAAATGATTCACACAAAAATGAGCTCCCATCTACATTTGCCACCCTGCAGTAATTCAGGTTTCTCCAGGCACAAACTGCTATTTTCCTGCTTGCACTGCTGAGATAGGATTTATTTCAGTGTGACTTTTGGAAACAGGCTTAAGTCATAGCACTAAAGTTTGACCAGGTCAAGGTCATTTAAAAACATTATTTGAAATAATATAAAATACACAGAAGGAAAAAACTGATCTATTTAGCTATGAATTCCAACTGATACAGAGGCAGTGGTTCAGGGGGCCAGGGGTGGTGGAGACAGGTCAGAGCCAGTACACATGGGGAACCGGCTCCATAGATTGATCTTCAGGTAAGTATAGACAAGGCCTTAGATAATTGTATAGCAGAGATATAAATCTCTGATAAACTAAATAACCTAGTATAAAAAACAGTAGTGGGAGCTGGTGCATCTAGGACTTTACCCATAATTTTGTTCTACTTATCACTTGATTGTCTTTTTCACCTACTCACTTGGTTTTTACCCTTCACATATCCTCATCCTCTCTGTCCAGTCATCATACTTACACTTCTGCTATTACACCTATTGCATGTTCTCTCTCTCTCTCACACACACGCTTTCTTCTACACTCCCTTTACAATTCTACTTCCATGTCATTCTTCTCATACACCTCCAAAGGTGTTTCCTCCCTCCCTTCCCCACCCTCCACTTCCTCCAATTCCCTTGACTACAACTATTACCTTACCAGTTCTTGGATGACACAGGGAGGAAAGGAAAGTAGGTATTAATACTTTCTCAGGCTTAACAATGGCTTTTGGAAAGTACGGCCAGAGCAATCATCGTAAACAATGGTGCTGTTCACAAAAGCAGTAGAAGCTAATACCAACCTTTAGAATCTGTTTCTCTCTCCCACATGCTCATGGTACCCCCTGGCTTGGTCCCAGCTCAGACAGACAGAAAGACAGGGGTATGGGCGAATGCTAGCTGGATCATGGCAAACAATTCCTTAAGCGAGAATTAAACTCTTCCTCTCACTTGGCACACATCCAGGCCATTAACAAACATTGCTGCTTTCTCCCTAATATTTCTAAGATGCACACTTTGTTGTCCACACTGCAAAAAGTCACTCAAACCCTCCTCATCTTCTGGCTGAATTATTGCAGTTTCTTCCTCTCTGGAGTCCCCTTCCACTCTAATACATGAAAAATACAGCTGCTAAAGTAATACTCTTTGCCCATCTTATTACTCCTTCACCCTTTGGCATTACCTCTAGTTTAAAATTATTGTCCTCTCTTTAGAGGCCCTTGCCAATGTATCTACTCTTAAAATTTGCAGCTCCCTGTGTTTTGCCAATAATCTTATCTTTGCGAAATGATTCACCTGGTCTTCCCCAAAACACTTGTGCTTTTTGCTATCCTATTACTCATGGAATATCTTCTACAAAATGAGGGGGAAGTAGTGGCTGGGAAAATCTAACCTTAAGCCTCACTTCTGCCTACAACAAATCTGATAGTTTGAGATGCGATTGGAACTACTTATGCTTTGGTTATCCTGTTTTATGCTATTCTTCTTATTGATTTGGAACCCCCTGTGTTGTGTATGTACCTAGCTTTTACCTGTCTGATCTCATTACAATTACCCTCATCTTTCTCTTCTCTATTCTTTCCCATTGTTTCTAACATTCATCTGTTGCACCTTATCTTGAACAGGATTGTAAGTACCTGGGAGGGGGGAGCAATTGTGTCTATGTTTGCATAGCACCTGAGTCCAGAGGTCTAAGCCTTTTAGGCACTGTCACAATCCCCTCTGAGGTGGGGCATGGAGCCTATCAGGCCCTTCAATATGCACTCCACCTTGTAAGTGGTACCAACCCCAAGTACCCCATACAAGAGTCTGGCCTAATGGCCAAAGTCAGTAGCAGGGCCCAGCAGCTCAAGTCAATAGTTAGTCCCGGTTCACCAGGCAATAGGGCCCATTGGCCTGAGTCAAAGACATTGACCAATATTTTCCCCTATGTGCAGGACAATAGGGCTCAGTGGCCCAAGTCTATAACAGCCCCTGGTTCACGGGGCAATCAGGCCTGGCAGCCCTAGAGTCAATAGTCCCAGTGGTAACGTACCCTTTGGCTACGTCTACACTGCACATTGTGGAGCAAAAAGATATGCAAATGAAGTGCAGCGATGAATATCTCCATGCCTCATTTGCATACCTAATGAGCCACCATTTTTGCAGAAGGGGCTTTTGCGCAAGAAGGAACTGTCTACACTGTTCCTTCTTGCACAAAAAAACCCTCTTGCGCAGGAGCTGTTCTGCTACTTATTTTCAGGAAGAACGGCCCCTGCGTAAGAGGGGGTTTTTGTGCAAGAAGGAGCAGTGTAGACAGCTCCTTCTTGCGCAAAAGACCCTTCTGCAAAAATGGCAGCTCATTAGGTATGCAAATGAGGTGCAGCAATATCCATCGCAATGCCTCATTTGCATATCTTCTTGCGCAACAATGCACAGTGTAGACATAGCCTTTGGGTATAAGGAGGATGGGGTAGGGAGACCCAGGCCCTCCCTCTCCACCAGTCCCAGCCCAGTGCCCTATCAGTGGTGTATGCATCCCACCATCAGCTCAGTGGGGAATCTGCCTGCAACATGCTGAGCTCTTGGGACTCTAGCTCCCCGCCCTGGGCTACTTCCTACCCTGTTCACAATTGTCAGTATCTTCCCCACTTGCATCCTCTGAGCCAGGTGCTTCCCTGACTAGCCTCGACTGGTTGGCCTTCGCTGCAGCATCTGTCTGCTGAGTCTCCTCCTCCCAAGATCTGGCAGCAACTCCTTCCTTTCTAGCAGTCAGCCCTGACTGAGATTCCCCACTAGCCTTTATATTGTTCCTCCATTTGGTGCATGCCCAGCAAAACTGGGGGGAGTGACTCTCTCAGACCAGTAGACCTGGTTAACCCTTACCAGATCAGTGTGGGGTTGATATACCCCAGGGCTCGACAATTAGGGCAATCTACTCGCCCATGGCAAGTAGATTTTAGCCAGGTGCGGCCACGCAGCACGGTCAGAGCGTGCACAGCATGATCTGCGTATGCGCAGCGTGCAGAACCACGCGGCTGGTGAGCAGGGCTCACCGCCACTTGGCGGGCCCTGATATACCCCATCACAGGCACAAACACAATAAAAATAATGAAGAAACATGCAACCAAAACTCTGTTTTTGTATTTCCATGAGAATGATTGTTGAACTGAAATCAAAACTCTGCATGACTATTCCATCTTAATGGCAATATTGTGATTCATCTTTTCTCTTTTAGACCATCTCAAGTGACCTATATTCGCCAGCAGTTCATTCATAAACAATATATCACCTCCCTGTGGTGAATCACCATTCAGGATATGGTCTTTAAAATGACTCACATTTAGTTTTATAAGATGTGAAAATGACAAATTATATATTTGAAGTATGTAATACTTTGAACTCCTCAGCTGGTACACAGAACAATATGCATTAAACCTGACATGTTAGAGAATTGCCCTAACTTTATCACACATGGCAATAGCCCAATTCATTTCTAAAATAATTATATGAATAATATGAATGTTGTCCATGCAGATATTTCAAGCCTATCTGGCTATTTGTAGGAATAAAATACAGTTGTTTTTTAGGCAGAACTCCAAGAACAGACGCATGTATTAATGTTAAGAAAATATAGTTATGAATCAAATTACATCTCAATGTTTAGTCAGTTAAGAATTATTGGTCATGATATAATAGAGTAAACTTCACAGACTAGACATTCACACACATTTATACCAGAACAGATTCCCAAAAGCAGGGAGAACCACCATTAAAGAGAAAGATATCAACTCTGGTGTCTTAAAATTGGAGAGCAAATGAGCTCTTACCCTCTGACTATAGAGCTCCGTATTTTGGGTTCCCAAAAGAGAGAGACAAGAATCCCCATTCCTGCTATGTAATACACTGAGAGGCATTCAACTGACTACCTGAAACCTCACCATTCTGATGCACTGGGCCAATACCTTCAACTTTTGCTGTTGTAATTTGTTTATTGCAGATGGATTATATTACAAAATACAACTATAACAGATTGACTAAATAGTGCTCTATAAAAAAGCACTGGTATAATCAGGGCCTCAACTATAGTAGATATCTGGGCACAACCCAAGTATATTTGAGTACCACACAAACAGCTGGATACACATTTAATATAAAGCAGACACAAAAGATAGCCTGATTTAAAGAGCCTAGTGCTTAGAATTTTCTGAAAATCAGGCCCATTTAAGAGATCTCAAGTTGCTCACCAAAAAATGTAGGCATCCAAAATCACTATGCTTTAATTTATACCCTTAGCTACAGTTTTACCAAGCTAACTTACCCCTGGTCTACACTAGGACCTTATTCCAAAATAACCCCTTCTCCCCTCCTCCCCCCCACAAGTTCAAGTTTATAAGCAGTGTGTCCATACTACCAAGCCCATTATTTTGAAATAATGAACCACGGAATTCAAACTCAGTACTCCTGCTTTTCACAAGGAGTAATGCTAATTGTGAAATAATGTTACTGTGGATGCTCCAATGCCACTAATTCAAACTTACTGACCTCCAGTGGGCCTCCCGCAGATCCTCAGAGTGCTTCCTGGGGCTTTAAGTCTGAGATAGCTCATCCACATTAATGGAGGCTGCCTCTGACTAATTTTGATGCTCCCCCATAGCGGGGAGATACTGTTCAAATTTGTTCAACCGGGAGTTCTTAAGTTGAATTCAGTAATTTCAAAATAGTTTCCTAGTGTAGACATGACCTAACTGATATACATACCTTTATTTTTCTTTCTCTAAGCATACTGGCACAAGAGACAAACTACCTAGATCTTCAGTAATTTGTGGTAAGACTGGGCAATCAATTATAAAATACTGGATTTTCTGAATTAGAGAAAACTTAAGAAAACAAGGGCATCGTATAACTTAGCTATACTTGAAAAAAGTAAATTTTAATTTATATATTTACGGAAACACTACATTATATTAGCAAATGATCTGCAGGATATTTCTAGTGATGTATAATGATCTCAAACTACAGCTTTCTTCTTTTACACTTTTACTGAGATATAAAGAGAGGCCATTGGCTTCTATGTGCAAATTATGGAGCATGTGGTTTAGCGAAGTGCAAGTTAGCAAGACTTTAATACATTTAATAGCTTTGAGATCAAGAGGTTAAAAATCTATCTTTGCTTTTCATTATGTGATTACCACTAAAAATTATAAATCCTCATGTTAAGGCACTGACACTATGATGTTAATATATGTTAATATCTTGTACTTCGCCTGTGCATTCAGCCTCCTTGCTTTAATGAAATGCAGATAGAAGCACCATGCTTCTGTGGTGATGTATAATTAAAAATAATAAAAATGGATAATAGAGTGCTGACATGTGCTTGATGAAGAATACAGCAAAAGCAAATACTTTTAAAAGCCTAAATGAATTGTACAGTGTATCTGGAAAGAATTGTAAGTGGGCCATATACAGCAGCTGTATATCCATGTGTCTGCACAGGAAACCAGAGTATTAGCAGATAGATAGTATTCAAATCCAAAACAGTAAATAATTTTGAAAATGTGATAGACCATGATACTCATCTCTGAATATGCATAATTTATTGTCCGCCCACAAGGTAATGTTCTATAACATCAGGATGTTTCAATATCAGACAGGCATACAATCATCTTGAGATTGTTAGAGACCATATACCAACACAGTAAGTCATTCATTATATATAATGAAAAATGGAAAATTAAAACACACCTTTGGTATTATTGCTACAACATACATTCCCAATGTATTTATGTCCATAATCACAATGTTATTTGGGGACACGTGATATAGAAAAACGTTACTTATTCCTTATTGTTAGAATGTAGAATTTCACCTTCATACACTGGCAGTATAACAACACTATAAAGTTGGAGCCCCATTTTAAATGGGAATCTTAGGCAACTTTATTACAAACAATTTGTATATATCTACAGATATATTTACAGGGACAGAAGGACACAAGCATTCAGGGACCCAAATACTGCAATTATGGGTGCAGGACATGAAGCTACCTTTCTTATTTATATGGCCTCCATATCTATAGTATCTGAACACTCCACAATCTTTAATTCATGTATCCACACAATAGGAAAGTACTGAAGTAGGAAAGTACATTTTAGAGAGTACACATAGGGAATCTCCATTTTACAGATGAGGAACAGACATAGAGGACTAAGCCTGAAGGGTATTTAGGCACCTAACTCTCACTGAAGTGAGAGTTAAGCATCTAAATACCTTTGCCCTTATTTTGAAACAACAAATGAAGCATCTACACTACCAAGCCCATTATTTCAAAATAACGGGCTGGTTATTTTGAAATCTGTACTCCTGCTTGTCACAAGGAATAATGCTGATTTCAAAATTGTTATTTTGGGAGTTATTTCAAAATAAGTTATTTCTAAATAATTTCCTAATGTAGACATGCCCTTTGGGGTCAACATGGCCGCTCTGCTTACCACATGCACCAAAAAAGAGCAGTGTGCAGTGATTCAATTTTTGTGGGCTGAAGGTGTAAGAGATGCGTAAATTCATCAAAGACTATCAGCACAGTACGGTGACAGTGTTTTGCCACAGCTAAACGTGTACGAATGGATTGACATGTTAAAAAATGGCCGAACAAGTGTCACTGATGAAGAACAATCAAGGCGCCCATCCACATCGACTACTGAAAGGAACACTGAACAAGTCCGTGTGTTCATTCTCGAAAACAGGAAGAAGACTGTCGAAGTGGCAAACCAACTGCAGATTACTAACTGCAGATGATTTCTGCCTATGAAATCATCCACCACAAACTTCGCTTCAGTAAAGTTTGTGCAAGATGGGTTCCCAAACAACGCACAGAACAGCACAAACGTAACCGTTTGGACATCTGTAACCGCCTTTTGAACCGGTACCATGAGGAAGGTGACGCTTTGTTGAGTTGCATTGTCACTGGTGACGAAACATGGATCCACCACTATGAGCCGGAGAGCAAACGTCAGAGAGACCCCTCAAAGATGCTTTAAGAGGCCGTCGTTTTGCCAGCGACCATGATTTGAAGGATACGGAGCATACATGGCTTGCCGCCCGGCCAAAAACATTTTTTTCTGAAGGTATACAAAAGCTTGTGCGACGCTGGACCAAGTGTATTGAAAAGCAGGGGAACGATGTTGAAAAATGATACACTTACGAGTTCTGTATTGCTGTTGTGTTAATAAATACATTGTGGATACTTTTTGACTTACCCTCATATATATATAAACCTTATGAGAGCATAAAATGTGATAGAAAATAAAACATGAATTCCATTAAGGGATTATCAATAACCCACTTCCTGTGGGAATTATGGATTTTTAACTTTCTTCTGGCTGTAGCATGATTGTAGAAGCCATGTCTTGGCTAGATAATTGGGGGGTTTCCCCTCAAAAGACAAATTAATTCGATCTAAGGTTATGATCTATCTTAAGTGCTTCCTTTATTGTCCCGGGAGATAAACACTTAAGGTACGTCTTCACCATACAATTGACACTGACTCTTACCTGGATTTTAGCCCAAATCCTCCCACCAACGACATAAGAGAAATCTCTAATCTGAGTTTGAAGATGTTTAAGTCCACTTCCAGCCAGATAGGCTAGCAGCTGTCCTGTAGTTAGAATCCAGGCTCCACATTGACTCAGAAACCCACCCATTTTGCATGAAAGACACTGGCAAAAATAATGATGTGCTGAAGACAGTTGACACTGGATTGAAAAAGAATCCGAGTGTGAGAAGAATCATGGAATGTGCCCCAGGACACACACAGGCAAGTGCACACAGTGAGGACAATGTGATACAGGTAGGATTTTGCAATATAGCCATTCACACCTCTTGCTTAGGCTAATCAAGATGCTCAAATAAAATGGTGATCATCTAGGTTAACTACACAGTGAAAATAAAACCGTAGTTGATTTTGAGCTAAACTGGAGAACAAGCTGCCCAGAAATAGAGCTGACAATTTATTCTTGCCTTTCTGTTTAAACTGTTCTCTGGACAAGGAAACAATGGGAATATAAGCATGTGTGACGCTCCCCTCCCATGCTTCATGAAAATTGGCTTGTGGATATAAATATTCATACCTTGAAAATGCTTTAAACAACCTATCCATTTAAATGTTCTAATCTGCTGAATCTGTATACACTATTTTTGTGCATATTACATTCTTGTATGTGAAGTTAGAAATATGAAGTGTGAATCTGTTTATAGTTTTAAATGTGCTAATGAAAGGCATTACTGGTGCCCAAAAAACCTAATGGCTTGGTGATCAACTCATTGACTTTTAAACAGCCGTGTTTGTCCTGTAGGGCCAGAAGGTGGTTGGTCATGGGAAAGCATGTGACCATAATACCTGGTATTAAAACCCATTTTGAACCTGATGTTTTTCCTTGGAAGGGGAGGGACTACCACTCTGGGGGAATGTCTATTTAAGCAATGGGAAGCAATCCCCTTTGTCTTCACCTGGCGTTTTAAGCTGCCTGGCACACTCTGAGAGGAAATTTTGAAGGGCCGGGGATGCAAGTCAGAGCAAAAGACTTAGACTCTGATTTGAAACTAAGTCCTGAATTAAGAACAGCTGTTTAAGATAAGAATTTGTATGTGACAATGTGCATTAGAACTAGCTATGGATTTTCCATTCATTTTAATTTAGTAAATTACTTTAAGCTGTCTGTTTTTACTGGCAACCATTTAAACCCTACTTTTCATATTTATTAAAATACACTTTTGTTTATTATCAGGACCAGTGTAAATGATTGGTACCTAGGAGGAGCCTCTCTCTCTTTCATTGATAAAGGGAGATTAGCTGATGAGATTTCACTGTATAAAACTCTTACACTGAGAAAGAACAGGACCACCAATGGGAAATCTATGGGAGCAATTGCCCAGAAGAATCAAAGGAGCCGGGAGCTCTGGACCCTTTTGAATTGCCAGCGGAACACTGCTTCACATAGCTCAGAGCTGGAGGAGGGATGAGGGCATGCTACAGTCTGGGCAGTGCTAATGGCTGAATACCATTCTGCCCAATGCCCCACCTCTTATGGGGCATGGAGGCAGGTCCCACACACACTTTGCACTGGGGCCCCGGGTGGCTGTCATCCCTGATGAGAAAGATAGATTTATTGGGGGGGGGGGGTGTTGATTACTTTTTGGAGTTGGTTTCCTGGGTGCTGTGCCCTAACACTGCATTCACCGAGAGCAGAAGTAGTTGAGGGTCTACATTGCTCTGCAGAGGGGTGGTAACCCCTGTGCCTTGTCTGGGCAGATCAGAGGTTATGGACCAGCAGGACAGGATGGTGGGGAGCCCCAGACAGCAAATGGCATGATCAACGTACTGGGGAACAATCACAGGTCGTCTTTTGTGACCACACCCCATCACAAGTACTGCCCATTTCGCTATCTATCTATCCAGTAAACCACTCGCACTCATGCTGTTGTGTCCAAATATAGGGAATAAGAGAATCAGAGTTTCAGACAAAACGTTCCCTATAAACTAAACGTCTTCCCTATCCCAGGCAGATGAAATGACAAAAATGCTGTGGTACCAGGAATCACCAAGTAAAAAGTGTGATTCTCTCTAAAAGAATTTGACCCTCCGGTTGAACCAACCCAAGTGGGTTTAAAATATAGTGTTATGTCAAAAATAATGAGACAGATCATTTTACATTTTCAAATTAAAGGAAATGGACCCCTTCTGAAAATACATATGTAATTTATACTTCCAATTGTTATATTTTTAACTTACTGTTACATCTTCGTAACTGGAGATTATTGTAAGCATTAAGCCACTGTGATTATTTTTATATTGAAACAGAGTTTCTAACAAAACAGTGAACCAAACATAACACATGGTATAGAATATGAATGTATAAAAAACTAATGATTTGAGCACTGTTGCTTCTTATGGGAATTTTTTGCCAAATACTTCTACAGACAGTTATTTAAGCCTGCCAAACAGAGGAAGAAGGTGATGAAAAATAGAAATATGTGAACAAAGTCTGAAAAAAAGTCCCACTTTTTTTTCAAATTTACTATGGGTATGTCTATACTACAGGGGAAGATTGAGTCTGCTGCTGTCGATCTTCCAGGGTTTGAACTAGCAGGTCTAGTTACGACAACTAATTTGAACTGAGAGGGGTACTCTTGTTGATGCCGGCAATCCTGTTCATGAGGAGTAAGGGAAGTTGAAGGGAGAATGTTCTCCCTTCGACTTCTTGCAGTGTAGACAATACCAAAAACCGAGTTAAGGTACTTCGACTTCACTTCAGCTACGCAATTAACGTAGCTGAACTTGCGTATCTTAATTCAACTTTGTCCCACAGTGTAGATGTACCCACATATATTACCAAGAGCGATTTAAAACATTAATTTATGGACCTGACTACCTTTTTAAAAAGCTCACTGAATGCAAACTGTGCATTGAATTATAAATCTTTGTTTTGCATTCAAGTACCACGGTGACATAACTATTAATTTCAGGGGGGAAATTACCATTTCTCGTGGTCCTGTAAGAACAGCAAAGAGAATATTAAATCATGGAGCCAAAAATGAAAGTAAATAGATCAGCTAGTTACATGGTTTACAATAATGAGCTATGCATATAAGGTAGAAAGCAACATCTAGAGTGTGTCCCTTAATGAAACACTTGGTTTATCTCTGGATGTCAGCCATCATTTTGCTTCTTCAGTTCTTATTACATATTTTTTTCTTCTGATGGAAAACACCTAATAATTAATCATCCTAAAGATGTTTCCTGGAATTGTCTCAATCATGATCTTGGTCCAATCCAGATCAGCTAAAACATTGCAGTGAAAATCATCTCTCCCATCAGCTATTTGAACCCCTCACTGGTGGTACCCAGGCTAACATCTTCCATGCACTGCCTAATATCATTCCTGTTATCTTTCTGACCCATTTCCCTTTTCCTCTTCACAAAAGCCTTCCTCTTAAGCCTTCCTTTTGTTTCCTTTCCCCAATTCCATCTTTGTGCATTTCATCCCTCCTCTGCCATTGCACTTAGTCTTGGGAACTTGTTACTATTGGTGTGCACCAAGATCCTGATCGAAAGTCTTTGTAATCAAGTAAAAGACTCCCATTGACCTCATCAGGCTTAGGACCTGTTTGAAGCCAGCTGCATTCCCTTCACCAAAATCTATTAAATACACACTTATTCTCTTCATGAGAGGCTTCCTAGAAGATCACAGAAACAAAAGGATACATGAAAGTGCATCTTGTAAACTGTCAGGGATAGATAAATAAATAAAAGCGATCATTCAGTAATGTTTCCTAGGACCACATCTTGCACATTAACTATAAATGATTTCTTGCAAGAACAAAAATATTGAAATTTTAGGGGTTTTTTTCCTCGCAGACTTTTGGCTTCAATTGCTAGTATTTACCTTGCAATGGACAGTAGGATTCCTATCCTTAGGATTTAAAGAAAAAAACAAAACACTGGGAACTGCATGAAATCACTTCGTAAATTTTGATGGAATCCTCTGTTTATTGTATAGCATTTGGTAATGCAGCCATAAACATTAAGCCAGAAGCCTATGCTTGGAGTAGTGCAAAGCCACTCTATTCTACTGGGACATACCTCCTGGAACTCCTAAGCCATCACACCAGCCTTGCAGAGAATGCAGAGACAAATTCTATGCAGCTGGCCAGGCAGAGAAATTGAGACCATTATTACTTTTATCATGTATAGTACGGTAGCACTCAAAAGCCCCAAACAGAATTGAAATCATATTGTGCTGTGCACTGTAAAAAAAAAAAAAGCAAGCTGCTGAAGTGATGATACTGGCCCTACCCCTTCCTGCCCCTTTCAAGATAAACAGCCTATCCACAAGCAGTCCTTGTGCTCACGGGAATGCAACAGCTGCTTTGTCTTGTTTGTGTTCTGAGATTTCAATTCATAATAAAATAAAGATGTAATTGTTTTAATCGTAAATTTAAATCCTTTGCTTCTATTCTTGATGACCAGTAGAAGTTTATTACTTTGTGTTTATTGCTTATGGGAAAATGAGCCGCGTCTTATTCCTTAAAATACAGTTAGTTGAAGTGCAGCATACTAATTGTACTACTTAAACAATCTCAGCCAATTTGAGGCATATCATTTTACCACTGCCTTGCTGGCTCTTCTAAATTGAGGAGTATCAATTTCCAAAACTGCTGATGTTTTCCAGATGACTTTGATTGTTAAATATTTAAGACTGAGTATCCCATACAAATAATAATGGAGGAAAATATATAAATTACTGTAATGAAAGCTGAATTCCCTGTTCAAAGTGTAATGCCTAAATAGGGCTAAGTAATTATTGTTTTAAAAGATTCATGAGCTGTCATTTAAGCAAAACCTGAATTTCATTGCTTGTGAAAGGTGATGGATCAGCAGCCCTGCAACCTGAGGTCTGTTATCCACGTGACAACCATGGCACAGCCAATGGCTACGCAAAGCCCTACATGGCCATCAGAGTACGTGCGCCCTTTTATCAGAGGATCAAATCTCCAGCTTGGGATGGGGAGCAGTTCACTATCCATATTCATTTTATTTTTGGCTTCTCTTGAGTTTGCTAACCAAGATACCAGTTAGCACAAGTTGTATGATGATTAAAACCTGGGCTCTTGCCCACAAAAAACTACTAGAGTGACACCAAGAGCTCATGCACAAAAGCCATTCCATAGCTGTCAGATGGTGATGACTACTGGACATTGGAAACCTCCAATTTATTTCAACTGGTGACCTAAAGCTGGAAAGCTCGGTCTGTGTCCATCCACTTAAAAAAATCCAGTTCTCCAAACTGATTTTTTTAATGTACGAAATATTTTGTAATCTATTCTTGCCCCCTTTTCAATCCAAACAGCTAGTGAAAGTTCAAGGCCCTAGGGCATAGTTGCAGTTGAAAGTAGACATTGATAGAATCAAGTACAGGTTGAACTTCTGTTAACTGAGACTCCCTGGTCCAGCAACATCCATGGTCTGGCAGAACCACGAATGTTCCAGGACCAGAGCGTCCCAGCGGAGGGCCGGTAGCTGGGCTCCCTTCAGCTAGATTGCTAGGTTGGGCGGCCAGGAGCCTAACATGCCACAGCAGGGCTGCCTGGGGGGGGGGGGGGAGGGAAAGAGGAGGGGGAACTGGCAGGGCAATGAGATTGATGGCATGGGGGGAGTTAGCCAGGAGGCCAACAGCCCATCCAGTGCTATGGGGGGCACTAGTAGCAGGGAGCCAGATATGACCACCCCTGGTACAGCAAAATCCCTCATGTTGGACCGGTCAGGTCCTGAAGGTGCCAGACTAGAGCCGTCCAAACTGTATTTTCTTTGAAGAGTTCTTGTTTATTCACAAGGAATGTGCAGTATCTTCCTTCACTGAATGCAGGAGGAATCAAGAACATTTTCTTAGTGTGCAAGAAGCTTCTTTAGCCAACTTACTCAAAAGCACTCTCTCTAGATTTCCTATGGTCACACTGTGTTCAGTGGTTGGCTTTCTTGCTTCTTTTTTCCCTGCTGCTTTTCTCTTGGTTCTTGCCTTTTGTCAGTCTTTCTGCCTTCCCACCCTCATACACACCTACCGAAAATAATGTTCAGCCAAAGCTCCTGGCTGAGTTTATATCTCCTTTGTTTTAAGTTGGGTTTTATGTTTACAGTTACGTTAAATTAAGGCTGATTTCACCATCTCAATGGTGTTTTAATCCCTAATGGGGTTTCACCTAGTTCTAATATATAATTTAAAATCCTTTTGAATAGAAGGCTCAGGTTTTTAATCACCGTGTACAAGAAATGTATGTTGTTAAGAAATGTATGTTTGGTGGTTGGCATGCGCAAAGCCTCCTAAGTTCTGACCCCCAGAGCCTAACTCATGCCTAAACCTTGGCAGAAACTTCAGATTAGGCAGTGGGTTAGACAAAATGAGAATGACAATATAAACCACTGCTTAGGGCACTTACATGGGAGACCCAAGTTCCAACCCAATGACAAAGTATTTTACACCAAGTTAAACAGATATAATAGGAGAGAGACAGAGATAGGATGGTCAGCTGGGAGATAAGGGGCGTGACTTCAAGCCCCTGCTGCACAGCAGGCTAAGTGGGGACCTGAATCTTGGCCTCACACATCTGGGGGAGTAAAAATCACTGGGCAAAATCCTGGGCACTACCATTGCCAGGGTTTTAGCAAGAAAGGACAGACGACGTGGCTTGGGCTCCCACCTCCAGCTAAGAATTCACCCCTTTGCATCTCTTTGAGTGGCAAAGCTTCCATCACACCTTCCTCTTAGGTATTTCCTGTTGGCTTACATAGGCAACTCCCTACTCAGCTTGCTAGCTTTTATGAATTCCATTCTTAGAGCAAGTCTGACTACCAAATTTAGTGACATACAGCCACCACAATAATTGAACTGGTTTTACACGTCCACACTATGCTTCTTTATCAGCCATGTGCGTACTTACTGGGAGCACTTGAACGGATTTAACTGCCAGTGTGGGGCATTGTGGGATAGTTTCTGCAAGGCAACAACAGTTGTAAGCAACATAGTGTCTACATTGATACATCATTGACCTAACTACCTTAATTTAAGTGCTATGCCTCTGTGCAGGTAGAGTTAAGTCAGAGTAGTAGGCAAATTACATCTTTGGGAACTACGTTTTAGTGAAGACATTTACAAAGTTAAGTCAACCTAACTCTGTAGCATAAACCAGGACTGAGGTACCTAACTCATTTTTACAGAGTTAGGTATTTCTAGGCATTTAACTAAAGTGTTATAAGCCCCCCTTGTGGATCCACTCCCAGAAGATTTCTCAACTGGGCCCTGAAAGAAAGAAAATAATGAAGCAACATGATAAAGAATTCCTTCTAGAATGCAAAGCCCCTCTTCAGCTTTATACAAATGGTGAAGTATGAAGAGCAGCAATACATGAAGTCTGTTATGACCTGTGACAGACACAGAAGAATCCCGCTTTCTAGGAAAATGCAGGTTGGTTCATTTCTATTCCTGTAATTTAAGAAAAAAAACACCTGTAACGGAGTTTGTAATGAAGCATAAAATTAGATGAGACTAAATATGTACACTAGCAATGTGTTGCTTTAAAAACCTTTTCTCTCACTTATACATAATATAGCTTTCTTCTAACTGCCATCTAAAAACCACTTGGTTTTAAGAAGGTTGTTGGTCAATTACACCAGATGCAGATTTCCAGTTCCATCTTCTTTGAAATGGGGCATGCAGTGTTTAACATGTGGATGTACACAGTAGTAAGTAGTTGATAGAGAAGGAATAGTAGCGCATCTGGGTCTTGGTTTAAGGATGAACTGAAATTCTACCCAAATGGAAGGACAGTCTAAAGGCCCAAGATCTGAGATGGATGAATTTAGAGATCAGCAAAGGGATGAAGGTGCAGCTAGGCTTATAATCACAGACCTGAAGGATCATATAAAAAGCTAATGGTCAAGATTGATTTACTGAATTGTGAGGAGCTGTTTAAATGAGATATCAGAAGGTCCAGTATTAGATTTCCTTTTAATTAATATCTTCATTAACATATTGGCAAGGAAGTGAACAGCTTATGAATGACACATGCAGATTTCACTGAAGCTGGAGGAACTGCAAATAGAAATGAATACCAGAAATACTACAAAATATCTAAAAAACTTATGGGCAAAGTAGCATTGTCAACAATATTTTCAAAAAATATACATGCACATTTATAGTTAGAGGTAGCTAGGAGATCATTCAATTGTTTGAAAGCTTTGTTTAATAATTTTCTTAAATGAGAGAGGTGTACAGTGCAGTCAGCAGTCCATCCAGCCCCTATATGGTGACATAGCCTGTGATGTACAATGTTCACCAGCATGTGAGGATAAGAAAGCCAAGCAGCTGAAATGGCTCTCTGTAGCCAGTGTTCTAGCTAAAGAATAAAGATTTTATTGTAATTGTATCCTGCTTCTTTTCTGTCATGAGTAAAGCATTAGTCAAACATTTTCTGACGGAACAGTCTTTTATGGAAATTGCTGTGCCTAAGAAATTGAAACATAACAGGAATGTATCAACTTTGTGGAAATGTTTGCAACCAATAAAACATTTAACATTTCAACCTTTATATTATAATTACAAAGTAACACTGTTACATTATAATAGCATTATAAAAAACAATGTCAAAATGAAACATTTTGACCATACCAAAAATCAAATGTCTTGGTGAAGTCTAAACAAAACATTCCCCAAAACAAATTGAGATTTTGACATTTCACCCCAATTTGTAAGGAATCCCAATTTTGAAAGCTTGGCATTTTCTGTGAGCTAGAAATTCCATTTTCCAAAAACACTCAAGGAAGAAAATAGTGAAACAAGATACTTCCTGTAAAAAATGGCCAGTGTAATTCAACTGCATCCACATAGGTATCTTATCACGGAGCAGGGATGTAACAACCACTCTTCCATACAGTCATGGTCCTTTGCCTATCGGGACCCAGATATCCCTCTTGGACCTTCAAATGAAACTACTCATTACATACAGGAAATCAGAAGGTTTCATAACAAATTAGTACTGCCTGAGGTTGTACTGATTTTGTGTGGAGCTCAAACAATGTGAAAAATCCTCCTCTCTCTCCTTTTATTTGGGAGCAGCTGAATGCAAGGGAAGTTGTGTTTCCCCTAGACTGACAGAAAATCACAGTGGTCTGGCATCAGTGTAGAGGCACAGAGCCTCTGCCCAAGTGTTCTGGTCTCCATTGGCTTCTGTGAAACCTGAGGCTTTTGGGGACAGAATGCCCTGCCCATTCCTCACAGGAAGAAACCCTGTCTTGTATAATGATATATTGGCAACTCAAAGAAAAATCAGCCTGAGTTTCTGGCCCTTGCACAGGTTTTTACAAAGAGGAACTATTGGGCAGGGAACAGTAAGAGGAAATTTTAAGTTGTTGCATGAAGGGGTGAGTAATCAAGTCATCATGAACTCAGGTCAACAAGTTCTTTATTCCACACTACTTCATATTAGTTTGTATATCATTTAAATCAGTGGTCTCCAACCTTTTTAGCCACAAGATTGCTTTTTCTATTTAACTGTGATGCAAGATGGATCTCAAACCCAAATTACCCTTGCCCTGCTTCCTTCCAGCCCCTTCTTTGAGGCCCTGCCCCTGCTCCACCCCTTCTCCAAGACCTCACCCTTCTCACTCCATCCAGCTTCCTCACTCACTCACACCAGGCTGGGGCAGGGAATTGGGGTGCAGGCTCTGGTCTTGAGCCAAAGAGTTGAGTGAAGGAGGGGCCCGAGACTTAGCCCAGGGTGGGAGCTGGGGTCCAGGAGGGGTTTCAGGGTACAAGCTGTGGGAAGGAGTTTGGGTGCAGGAGACTGGGTGTAGGAGGAGGTTCAGAGCTGGGACAGGGATTCAGCTGGCCCTGCATCACTCCTAAAAGCATCTGGCATGTACAACAATGGCTCCATGGTGCCATGTGCTGCCCCTCATCTACAGGCCCTGAGCCCACAGCTTCTACTGGCCATGGTTCCCTGTTATTGATCAGTGGGAACTGCAGGAGTGGTGTCTGCAGTGAAGGACAGCATGTGGATCTTGCTCCAGTCATGATAGGTTAGGCATTTTAGAACTCAAAGAATTACATTTAAGTGCAAGAGAGAAGTGAAAATTATGAAGTGCACAGACCAGTCAAAAACCCAAAATAACCCACTTTGCAATTAGTAGAAGTAGTAACAACAACCCCCCACTATTTGTTGGGTTGGGAGATGCGTGTGAAGGACAGGGTGTGTTTGTGAGAATGAGACACACACACACGGTGTGAGAGAATGACAGAAATTTGCATTGCCAAGCTCCCTCCACCCCCTTCTCTCTGTGTGGAGTTAGGGTACAGAAGTGGGGAGGAGGTACACCCTGACACAGTGGGTGGAGGGGCAACTGAAGAGCCAGCACTTGATAGCTTCCTGACTGGTTTGGCCAGGATCACCTGTCAGAGGCTCTGAGGATCCCAATCTACTGGTTGTTGACCACTGATTTAAAGAAAAACCTTGAGTCTTGGGCACAAAATTTCAATAGAGCTAATATGTGAAGGAACCATAATGAAATCATTGCTTTCGGTTTATGTGAGAAATAAAATCCCAATATTAATAGGGCTGTAATCTTGCTAAGCCAATAGTGTTTTATGCATATGTATAAAATACTTAGCTATAAAAAGTAAAAACCTTCTAAATTTGCACTGTAGTGTGGCATTAAAAATTCATAAGTAAGTTTTTCAAGCAAATATAAATTACGTTCCTATCTCTTTTCTGCAAATTATGTCATAAAGATGTGAATTCAGTCTGTTTTTCAAGTCTATCTATCCTAAAACCACTTTTGTAAACAAATTTTGATATTACAGAAGAGCTATTATTTGTAAATGAAACCAAAAAAAAAAAAAAAAGAAAAATTTGTAAGTGGAACCAAAAAAAGAAAATGATAGATCCAAGGGCAAGTGCTAAGTCATAGTAAATGCAGAATAAACCTGTGGACAATTGTCTCGTTTTGAAAATAAAATACATTCTTTTGAACTTTAACCTTAAAATATGGTATTCACAAGTTAATATTTGGGTTTTATTTCTTACATAAACCAATAGCAATGATTTCATCATAGTTCCTTCACAAATTGGCCCTATTAAAACGTTACTGTGTCCAGCACTCAAGGCTTTTCATTTAAATGATGTACAGCACTAATATGAAGTAGTGTGGAATAAAGAACTTGTTGACCTGAGTTCATGACGACTTGATTACTCACCCCTTCGTGCAACAACTTAAAATTTCCATATTGACCCACCTAAACACCAATCAGCAAATGCAGCTAAATTTGGATTTGTAAAGTGTCAAAATATTTTAGTTGTGAAGTAACTTGATACTGTTATCCTCATTTTACACATGGGGATCTTAGAGACATGGGGATCTTAGAGACTGAGGGATTAAGGCCAACATTTGCAAGAGCATCCACCTATTTTGATGGGAGCCGAATTTGAAATAGCTAGAGTCTCCATTTCACAGGGGTTGTACATCCATAGCTCCCATTGAACTCACTTAGAGATGTGGGTACTTTCAACTCATCTGAAAATCAGCCCCTCAGCATTTCAGTTTTGGTACCCCCCCCCAAAAAAAAAAAAAAAAAAAAAAAAAGGTAGGACACCTGTGGAAATCCCTACTTTAGAGACCTGCCCTCAATCACATATGAAGTCTGTTACCAGAGCCAAAATCCAATTCTTCAGAATCACACATCTTCACTACAACCCCCTCCTTTCTTTCCAACTTCTGCAAGAAATAAGGCATAGCCTCATTCACTACACAACCCTGGTTCATTCACTGAGCACCATCAACTTCACACACCAAATAAAAGGTTCTTGAATAGACAGCGTATTCAGAAGAGCAGAAGACTTTATGAATTCCATTCCAGAACATCCTATGTAGATCTAATCCACCTGTGTAGATAAATACTTACCTTAATGGTGATACTGTAGAAAAAAAATCAAAGGTAAATAGATATTAAGGACATTCACTGAAAAATGGTGAAAAACAGAAATCAGAACTACTTTGGATCTCTGTGCTGTATTCATTCCTTCAGACAATGGGGAAGCCTTTCACGCAACATAGAAGCTTTTTCAAAATTTACAAGTGACATTTTCTTAGTAAAAAAAAGCATTTTGATTTTTTTCCCCCACAAGCTTCCAGAAAGTGGAAAATATTTCAAAAATCTAAGTATTTATTCCCCTCCCCGCCCCCACACACACACCCCTCAAAAAATTGCTCTGGTTTCATGGAAGCTTCTAAACATCTAATTTTGGAAAACAGCTGCTCCATTAAATATCATACCCAGTTCCAGCTGAAATGCTGTGATTCATTGGAGACACTTCATTATCAGGAAGATGCAAACAACTGGAGAGAGATCAGAGGAGAATAATAAAAATTAAGACATTGGAAGGTTTGATTTATAAAGAAATATGTAAAGAATGAAATTGGACCAGCTTGACAAAACAACAAGACAAACAATAATTATGATGCAAACAGCTCTTTGTGTAGACTCTTATGTCAGGAAGGATACTATCTATTGACTTTGATTCTTATCGGCTTCGTTTTAACTACTCAATACTCATACTTACTGATTCCCTCTAGCTCCCTGTCTCCTACCCCCCTTCCTTTTTTCCCCCCCTCCTATTTGTTTTGGGTCTGCACATCCTAAACTCATAACTCCGGTCATCTGAAGAAGTGGGCTGTGCCCAGAAAAGCTCATGATACCATCTACATGTTTTGTTAGTCTAAGAAGTGCTGCCAGACCATTTGTTGTTTTTTTTCCTGTAATCGATTAACTCTGATACCCCCTGAAGCGGTCTATAGGCAGCAAGTTATATGGGCCCATGATGCCCAGATCCACCAATGTGAGGGCCTTTGGAGCCCCACTCCACCAAAGCCACGGTTGGGTCTCTCCCCTGCAGGTCCCGCCTGCCAGTCCCCATGCACCTCTTCTGAGCATCACCCTGATGTGAGTGACCAGCATGCAACTCTGCTTTCTCTTGCTGGCTGCTGCGCTGCAGCTTGCCAGGGCTGCTCCCTATAGCCATCAGGCTGACTGCTGCATCTGACAAGGGAAAAGAGGCGGCGGCACATGGCATCCTCCCTACTCCCAGACAACACTGAGTGCAGTCCTTCCTGCGTGGGGCTTGGGTGAGTGCATAGCGCTGGGAGCGTGGGGAGCAGAAGAAGAGGGGGGAAGTGGAAATCAGGGTTCCATCCTCTCCCATACCTCAAACCACTCAGCTGCATGCTAGAGCCTGCACCCCAACCCTTTGTCCCAGCTCTGAGCCCATCCCACATCCCAACCCCCTAATCTACACCCTAGAGTTTGCACCCCTGCATCCCAACACTCTGCCCCAGCCCTGAGTGCCTCACGCACCTCAAACCCCTCATCCCCAGGCCCAAAGCAGAGCCAAAGTCCTCATCCTCCCAAAAACTTACAAGTCAGGCAGGGGAGAGGGGCAGGACTTGGACCCACTCTGGGCACCACCAAACATTATATAAACCTGCTGCTTCTGTAAATATCTACACATGTTTGAAGACGATAAATACGGCGATGAAAAGCAACTATTTAAACAAGGTTAGAGAATACAATAGGAGCAACACAATGAGATTAAAAACAAATTAAGATTAAACATCAGGAAATATTTCCTCCATTTAGCTCTATTAGTGAAATGATCTCCCAACAGAAGAGATGCAGGCCTAACCACTTACAACTTTTAAAGCTAAGATGGACAAAGCAGTCTGGCGAATGTGTGGTAAAGAACATAACTACAATGGCAACGAATGGATTTAATAATCTCACATTCTTTTTCAAGTATAACTTATTTAATCTCTAATTTTTGACTCTCTAAAACTCCAAAATAATTAAATGTTAACAAGTGAGATGGTGCCCACCCTTGGTCTGGTGAACTGGTTTATGTAGTACTTCATCAGGTGACACTATAGAGGATCTGAGACTTGAAGTCCCAGTTGGAGAGAAAATACCGGTGTAAATCATGGAAGATTTTGAATTCGCTCCTGTTGTTTTCAAGAGCAAGCAGGTAAAAGAGGAGTAAAAATGGGACCCTTGTGGTAAGTGGCTGTCTGGAGTCTGTGATTGTGTGTGGGGGAGTTATTTGCTGTGTGCTGAGCTTGTGTTTATCTGTTTGGTTGGTTGGTTTGCAGGAGCTTCTAAAAGGTTTGAAATCTAGAAGCCTCTGTTAATTGGCTGACCCTCAGTCAGGGGGCGGGGCTACCAGAGCTATATAAGCCTGTGACTCAGCGACCAGGGAGCTTGCGAACAGGAACAGCTAACAGGGAGTTTGGAGAGGGAGTTCTCCAGGTAAAAGAGGAGTAAAAGCGGGACCGTTGCGAACAGGAACAACTAACAGGGAGTTTGGAGAGGGAGTTCTCCAGGTAAAAGAGGAGTAAAAGCGGGACCGTTGCGAACAGGAACAACTAACAGGGAGTTTGGAGAGGGAGTTTAGAGGGGGAGGTTAGAGGGCACTAGGGACTTCTGACCTTCTTTAAAACATAATTCTTGTAATAATCTATATTCCAGAGGTTTAAAAAGAATCCCAGTTTCTGCTTAAACTTATTCATTAGGAAAATGGAGACAGAAGCCCAGCAGCAGAGTGGGGGCTATCCTGTCTACTGCGTCGAGTGTAACATGTATGATTACCTGCCGTGTGGGCGGGTGGCGTATGTGTGCACCTGTTGCAAGGAGCTCCTGACCCTCAGAGACCGGGTTCGGGCTTTGGAGGCCAGGGTGGCTGAACTGGAGGAGCTAAGGGAGGTAGAGAGATATGTTGAGACTTTCCGGGACACTGTAGTACTGTCCCACCTCCAGTCTGAGAGCCCCAGTGCTCTTAAGGAGGATGAAAGTCTCAAGGGAACAGAGCATTCAATGGGAGCAGAGGGAAACCATCCCGTAGTTGGGACCCTCCTCCCAGAGGATGTTGCGGTATCCTCTCGCACTGAGGATACCTCTGAGGGGGAGGGAATGCCAGTTAGGAAGAGGCAGGTGTTAGTAGTGGGTGATTCGATCATTAGAAACATAGATAAGTGGGTTTGTGATGACCAGGAGAACCGTATGGTCACTTGCCTGCCTGGTGCGAAGGTTGCGGATCTCTCGAGGCATCTAGATAGACTTATGCGTAGTGCTGGGGAGGAGCCGGTGGTCGTGGTACATGTAGGTACCAATGACGTAGGGAAGGGTAGGAGAGAGGTCCTGGAGGCCAAATTTAGGCTGCTAGGAAAGAGACTGAAATCCAGGACCTCTATGGTGGCATTCTCGGAAATGCTTCCAGTTCCACGCGCAGGGCCAGGTAGGCAGGCAGAGCTTCAGAGTCTCAAAGCGTGGATGAGACGATGGTGTAGGGAAGAGGGGTTTGGATTTATTAGGAACTGGGGAAACTTTTGGGAGAGGGGGAGCCTATACAGGAAGGATGGGCTCCACCTAAACCAGGGTGGAACCAGACTGCTGGCACTAAACATTAAAAAGGCTGTAGAGCAGTTTTTAAACTAAGAGATGGGGGAAAGCCGATTGGTGCGGAGATGCACATAAATCGGAGGGAGACTTCTCTTAGAGGAGAATCCATTGATAGAGATTCTCTAAGCTGTAGTCAGAAAGAGAGGAGGGGAGAGGGCAAACCATGGGCCAGAGCAGACAAACAACCGCATACAAAGGAATCTAATACATCAGGAAAGGGCAGACAAACAAACAGTGGCAAATTTTTGAAGTGCTTCTACACAAATGCTAGGAGTCTGACTAATAAGATGGGTGAACTAGAGTACCTAGTATTAAATGAGGAGATTGACATAATAGGCATCACTGAAACCTGGTGGAATGAGGAAAATCTGTGGGGCACAATCATACCGGGATATAAAATATATCGAAAGGATAGAGCAGTCCGGGTGGGTGGTGGAGTGGCACTGTATGTGAAAGATAATGTAGAATCAAATGAAATAGAAATATTAAGTGAATCAACATGTTCAATAGAATCACTATGGATAGTAATTACATGCTCCAATAATAAGAAATTAGCAGTAGGGATATATTACCGACCACCTGACCAGGACAGTGATACTGACATTGAAATGCTGAGGGAGATTAGAGAGGCTACCAAAATAAAGAACTCTATAATAATGGGGGATTTTAATTATCCCCATATTGACTGGGTACATGTCACCTCAGGAAGAGAAGCAGAGATAAAACTTCTCAATGGCCTAAATGTCTGCTTCTTGGAGCAGCTGGTGCAGGAACCCACAAGGGGAGAGGCAATTCTCGATTTAGTCCTGAGTGGAGCGCAGGATCAGGTCCAGGAAATAACCGTTACAGCATCGCTTGGGAATAGTGACCACAATATAACAACATTCAACATTCCTGTGGTGGGTAGAACACCTCAGCAGTCCAGCACCCTGGCATTTAATTTCAAAAAGGGGAATTACACAAAAATGAGGAGGCTAGTTAAACAGAAATTAAAAGGCACAGTGACGAGAGCCAAATCCCTGCAAGCTGCATGGAAACTTTTTAAAGACACCATAATAGAGGCCCAACTTAAATGTATACCCCAAATTAAAAAACATAGCAAGAGACCTAAAAAAGTGTCACCGTGGCTTAACCACCATGTAAAAGAAGCAGTGAGGGACAAAAAGGCATCTTTTAAGAAGTGGAAGTCTAATCCTAGTGAGATAAATAGAAAGGAACATAAACACTGCCAAATCAAGTGTAAAAATGTAATAAGAAAAGCAAAAAAAGATTTTGAGGAACAGCTAGCCAAAAACTCAAAAAGAAATAACAAAATGTTTTTTAAGTACATTAGAAGCAGGAAGCCTGCTAAAAAACCTGTGGGTCCCCTAGACGATCCAACTATAAAAGGCGCAATCAAGGACGATAAAGCCATTGCGGAGAAACTAAAGGATTTCTTTGCTTCAGTCTTCACGGCTGAGGACGTTGGGGAGATTCCCAAATCTGCACCGTCCTTTGTGGGTGATGAATCTGAGGAACTGTCCCAGATTGAAGTGTCATTTGAGGAGGTTTTGGAACAAATAGAAAAACGTAATGTTAACAAATCTCCGGGACCGGATAGCATTCATCCAAGGGTTCTAAAAGAACTCAAATGGGAAATTGCTGAACTATTATCTGTGGTTTGTAACCTATCCCTTAAATCGGCTTCTGTACCTAATGACTGGAAGGTAGCTAACGTGACACCAATATTTAAAAAGGGCTCCAGAGGCGATCCGGGCAATTACAGACCGGTAAGTCTAACTTCAGTATCCGGCAAATTAGTCGAAACAATAGTAAAGAATAAAATTGTGAAGCATGTAGAAGAACATAATTTGTTGGACAAAAGTCAACATGGTTTCTGTAAAGGGAAATCCTGTCTTACTAATCTATTAGAGTTCTTTGAAGGGGTTAACAAACATGCGGACAAGGGGGATCCAGTAGATATAGTATACTTAGATTTTCAGAAAGCCTTTGACAAGGTCCCTCACCAAAGGCTCTTGTGTAAATTACATGGCCATGGGATAAGAGGGAAGGTCCTTTCTTGGATTGAGAACTGGCTAAAAGACAGGAAACAAAGGGTAGGAATAAATGGTAAATTTTCAGAATGGAGAGGGGTAACTAGTGGTGTCCCCCAAGGGTCGGTCCTAGGACCAATCCTGTTCCACTTATTCATAAATGATCTGGAGAAAGGGGTAAGCAGTGAGGTGGTAAAGTTTGCAGATGATACCAAACTGTTTAGGATAGTCAAGACAGAAGCAGACTGTGAGGGACTCCAAGAAGATCTCACCCAACTGAGTGATTGGGCAACAAAATGGCAAATGAAATTTAATGTGGATAAGTGTAAAGTAATGCACATCAGGAAAAATAACCCCAACTATACGTACAGTATGACGGGGGCTAATTTGGCTACGACAAATCAGGAAAGAGATCTTGGAGTTATCGTGGACAGTTCTCTGAAAACTTCCACGCAGTGTGTAGCGGCGGTCAAAAAGGCAAATAGGATGCTAGGAATTATTAAGAAAGGGATAGAAAATAAGACCCAGAATATCTTACTGCCCCTGTATAAAACTATGGTACGCCCACATCTTGAATACTGTGTACAGATGTGGTCTCCTCACCTCAAAAAAGATATTTTGGCCTTGGAAAGGGTTCAGAAAAGGGCAACTAAAATGATTAGGGGTTTGGAACGGGTCCCGTATGAGGAGAGGTTAAAGCGACTGGGACTTTTCAGTTTAGAAAAGAGGAGTATGAGGGGGGATATGATAGAGGTATATAAAATCATGAGTGGTATGGAGAGGGCCGATAAAGAGAAGTTATTTATTAGTTCCCTAAATAGAAGAACTAGAGGACACCAAATGAAATTAATGGGTAGCAGGTTTAAAACTAATAAAAGAAAGTTCTTCTTCACACAGCGTGTAGTCAGCCTGTGGAACTCCTTGCCAGAGGAGGCTGTGAAGGCTAGGACTATAATAGAGTTGAAAGAGAAGCTAGATAATTTCATGGAGGTTAGGTCCATAAAAGGCTATTAGCCAGGGGATAAAATGGTGTCCTTGGCCTCTGTTTGTCAGAGGCTGGAGAGGGGTGGCAGGAGACAAATCGCTTGATCATTGTCTTCGGTCCACCCTCTCTGGGGCACCTGATGCTGGCCACTGTCGGCAGACAGGATACTGGGCTAGATGGACCTTTGGTCTGACCCAGTACGGCCATTCTTATGTTCTTTAGCACAGTCAGTCAGGCCCAGAATATACTCTCACAGATACGTTTTGTCAGTTCCCAGCAGGTTCTCCCCCCACCAAATTGTTTAAAATAATGAGATTCTGGACTGAAAACTCATAAGACATTAGTAACCCTAACAAGCTGGCTATATGAAATGGCCAGGGCTGCAATCTGTCAGTAAATCGATAGCCTCTCATCATCTGTTCTCTCACTTCGAAACCCTTATCATATTTCAGATTACAGAGCTGTTCTTTGTTAAATCTCCTTATAAATCAGTCAAGTCACTCAGTTATCATGCATTAGGTAGTGTGCAATTTTATGACATTCAAATTTTGCTTGAACTATCTAAATTTGTCATCTTTTATGAGGGCTTTTCCACATTCCCATTCGCAGAAAATGGCACAGTGAAGCTTTAGAACTGCCTTCAAAAGCTGTGTCTGCTGGGCCGGCAGTGTGCGTGCATAAACATCATGAATGGATCTCTCTCTTTTTTGAATCCTGTTATAGTCTTAGCTTTCACAACATCCTGTGGCAAAGAATTCCACAGGTTGACTGTTATATAAAGAAATGCTTCCTTTTGTTTGCTTAAACCTGCTGCCTATTAATTTCATTTGGTGACCTCTAGTTCTTGTGTTTTGAGAAAAAATAAATAGCACTAACTGCGACAGGGTGGACCAAGACCCAAAGCCCCCTGGTAGAGGTTTGTGGTCTTCCCACACCCCACCCTAGAACAAAAAGACAATAGAGAAGTCCTCCAAAGAGGCTAGAATGATTGCAGAGAAAGCACCCAATCAGGGGACAGGAAGGCCTATAAAATGCACTGAGGAACAGAGCTGCAGTCCATGCATCTGGAGCTTTGAAGGAGTAAAGACCCAGTGGCTGACTGCCTGAAGGAGCAGCAGCACAGAGAGCTCCATGGGTGGGAATGAGTGTGGACTGATGTTGAGACTTGCCCTAAAATAAGGCAAGGAAGGGGAAGCTCTCAAGGCTCCACTTTCTCAGAATGGAAAGCAGACTAAGAGTGGACAGATGAACTCTGTAAAGCCTTGTGGTAAGGGCAAGGAAGCTGTCTCCAGGAGGGAAAGCCCTGAAAGCACCATTCTCCTTAAATGGGGAACTGACTAAGAGGAATACTAAACAGAAACACTGAGATGGGTCCTGTTAAGTGTGTACCCCGGAAGGGATTGTGATTCACATATGATGTGATTCAGCCAGAGAGGTGAGTAGCCAAAAAGGCTAATAAACTCAAGAAATGTAAGCAGCTTGTAAAAGGTGAGTGCCATCTCATTACTTTTCCTTATTTACTTTGATTTCTATAAAATCATGACTTATGTGGACAATTACATCTCTCCCTTAGTTATCTCTTTTCCAAACTGAGACATCCCAGTCTTACTAATTTTCCTCATACAAAAGCTATTCCATACCCCAAATCCGTTTTGTTACCCTTTCTTGAACTTTTTCGGTTCAAATATATCTTCTTTGAAATGGGGCAAGCACATCTGCATGAAGTGTTCAAGGTGTACCATGGATTAGAGAGGCAATATTATTTACCTTTTTCTTCATGATTCACAAAAGTGTTAGCTTTTTTTGACTGCAAGTGAATATTGAAATGATGTTTCCAGAGAACTATCGTCAGCCGATGGTTACAGCAGTGTGTGTGTGTTATACACCTGAGTCTTCAACTGCTGGGACACAAGGTCCTGTTGCAGCGGGCGGCCTTAGGGGAGGCCGTCGGGTGTCCCGAGAAGTTTTACATCCGTGTCTTTGACCGCGAGGACCAGGGTCCCTTCGCAGCGGGCAGCCAACAGGCTGACAGACGCCCCAGAGTTTACAGGGAGAGCTTATTACACCTCAGACTTTGACTGCTAGGACACATGATCCCTTCACAGTGGGCAGACTAGGAAAGGCTGAGAGGTGCCCCTACGGATCTGTCCCCTGGAAGCGACATGATCCAAATGCCCAGCTCTGCCTGTATCTGTTCCTTATGACCAGCTGGAGTTCTTTTAAATTGTGCTTGGTTCTGTTACAGCAACTGAAGGAGTCAGGTTAAAGCTTAAGCAGTTACAGGTTTATTAAAGAAGCTTATAAATCATATGGTTACAATGGCTATTGCTCTATTTCTTAACTGCTAGCAAATATAGATCTTAAAAATGGTTACAAAGAAAATAAAGATAGAAAATAAAAATAATGGTACCAACTGACAGCTTAATCTTTAAAGAGCTCTAAGTCTATGTGTACTCTTAAGACAAAGGACACATCCAGGTACAATTTTTACCCCCTTCTGTGCCTCTCGACTCCAGCATATCAGGCCAGGGCCGGTCCCTCAATTCCTAGGAAAGGCGAATACGAGGTGGGTGTCTCCGTGGAACCTCGGGAGGCCAATCACCTAACCCGACCAGCAGCTAGATGGTAGACTGATGCTCAGAGTAAGTGTGCTGCTGGACCCATCTTTATACCTAGGGGCCCGTATCCTCTTTCTTATCTAAGATGCCAAATTGTGTTGGTCCGTCTTTGTGACGCCAGTTCTTACAAGGGAGTTTCAACTTAATTGACACTTGCAAGAGAGATAACTCAATTGTGAGTACTGGACATTCTTTACTGGGCAGGAGATTCCTCCCCCCAGCTGAGTGTGTGTTCGTATCGATATGGGTTTCAGTCAAGAGCACTCCTCTGCAGCCTCTTGGTCAGCAATTGGCGTATCTCTGTTTACAGCCATCCAGGGTCACAGCAACCAGCATATCCAGGACTCCTGTCAAGGCTTCAAAGACTATGCTGATTTTACTGCTCTGTGTGCCCTGTGTGCTCCAGGCATCTCAGAGAGGGGCAAGCAAAATGTTACGGGGAGGGGGGAGGGGTGTTCCTGTCTGGCTACAACTATCCAGGATGACTTCAAGATTTCTTTCTTGACTGCTAATAGCCAGTTTAGACCCCATCATTTTATATGCATAGTTAGGATTATATTTGTCAATGGTGCATTATTTTGCATTTATCAACATGAAATTTCATCTGCCATTTTGTTGCCCAGTCACCGAGTTCTGAGAGATCCCTTTGTTGCTCTTTGCAGTCTGCCTAGAGCTTAACTATCTTGAGTTGTTTTGACCAGCTGCAGATTTTGCCACCTTATTGTTTGCCCCCTTTTCCAGTTCATTTATAAATATGCTGACTAGGATTTATCCCAGAACTCAAAACGTCCCCTGGCATTTTAGTTTTTAGTAGTTTATCAGTTTGCTCTTTGCTTTTACATTCAGTTAAAAGATCACCACTCAAATCTTCCTAGCTCTTAAACTATCCCTATACTTTTTAATCCAGTCAGCTATTTTCACAGGTTAATATCACCTAATCTTACTACTTCGATTAGGGAATCCTACAATTTATTTCCTCTCCCAACTTTGCTTTTCTGCTGATATTGTCATCTGATTCTGATTCTACTCTTTTCTTTTTTCCTACTTCATATTCATTCTCTCTCTCTCTCTCTCTCATACACTCTTTCTGCAATTGTCAGAGTGATTTCATTTCAGGTCAGAGAATTTTCCATCTCCCACCAACTCAGGTCTCCAGCACTAGCCCCCTTCTGTTCTCAGCTTGCTGGCTTTATAGAAGCACAGCCAATCACTTCTCAGCTGAGCTTTACCATCTTTTAGCCTTTCTATTGCAGGCTCTCCCTCAGGTACAGCCTATCAGGCTAACTGGCCTAATTTAACCTCCTCTGCCATGTGTAAGGAGGACACCTCACCACAGAGGAGTAACATGATCAAAGTAACATGCTAGGACCACAATCCTTGTAGCATCATTCTGAACAACTATGAGTGGGGTAAGATTGTATTTGTCAAGACCAGAGAAAAAGGATGTTGAAGTAACAGAAACACAAGAAGATGGAGGGACTGAATGAAAGTTTCGGCTGTACAGATGATTAGGAAAGGCAATATTTTAGAGAGAATCTGCAAAATTGAGACAGCCTGGATCTGAGCCATCTAGTGCCCAGTTTACAGGCTCGAGTGCCAGGTGAGGAGCTATAAGTATGAATCTGCCTGTCAGAGAAGGAATCCCTCCCAGCAAGGTAAGAGGGCTTTTTACAGCTCTGTGGCACCACACCAGTCCTGTTACATGATCAGAAGGGCCATGAGTAGAAGTGCAGATCTTGTGCTTAAAATTTTACCTCTGAAAGAAGAGGAAAATTAACATGTGAAAAAATAAAAATGGAAGAAAAAAACCTGCATATTCGAAGACGATGCTACAAATATAAATTACCTACCACGGATCCTTATTGGTTGACTAGGGCTACAAGCCTTCCATTATCAGGGCTCCTCTATTGTCAAACAAAATGATTGAAGTTATGCACTCCCTCCCATCATCTCTTCTAAACATTTATTGCTTCCTACAATGATGAAATTCTTCCCCCACAAAAAAATAAACTGACAGCATCTTAACAGAATACAAAAAGTCACTTCTATGCTATTAAAAGTAGCACAAGATCAAAATCCGCTATGTCACTGCAGTGTTTAGGTCCATTACTATAGAACACCTTGGGGAGTTTTCCTTGCTGTAAGTATTGTAACTGCTCAGTAGTTTATAACTAATCTCATTAAGAGATTTTGCATATCAAGATGTGAGAACTGGAATACCCTCTTGTAAAATGAACTTTAGCTAGTTGAGTTTTTGGCTGCTGGAGTTCTGACTTACTGTCAGAGTAAAGAGATCTGTACTAATTGTAGAGTGAAAGATAAAAGGATGAGTATCCTAGGAATCTCCCAATTATTATTACAAATACCGCGGGTCTTTCCCTTCAAATATCTCTTAAGGCCTCATTCAACACTGCCATATACAAGCAGCTACAGATGCAGCTGTACTCCTGAAACTTATTTAACTGGAAATGAACATGGCCAGCCAATGAAATGAAGATCGTATCTCTAGTTTACACTTTTAAACCTTGCTTTGAACTTTTTAGGAAATCTGGATGTGGAGGAAGATGTAATTATGAAGTCTCAGATGTCGATAGAAATTGTAGATTACATAACTTTTTTAGCTATTTCCTCATGGCCTTGACAACATAAAGGTCCAAATATAACAGAACATTACTTAACATGCAAAGACTATGATATATTTTCACTCGTATTTTTTATTTGCATTTCAGTATGTGTTGAGATTGAATATTTTTCCTTTTAATATCCATTTCCTCTTCGCATACATATGTCCACAATTAAGATCTCAACCTTTTCCACCCTATTTTAGGCTTTGCAACCAGCAAATGAATTTCAAATGTACATACATAAAGGTCATTATACTTCAGTTAATTAAAAAAAGAATGGCCTTCTTATTTGTTTGAAAGTGACAACAAATCCCTGTTCTTCTTGAGGTTATATAGCACAGTGCTAATAGCTTCCTGCAAAGTTAGTTTAATATTGGCTGCTTCTGTTTCAGATATTTTTAAGGTCCTTACTAAACATTTTGTATTAATTCTCAACTTAATACTGGGACTGAACTGCTAGTATACTTATACCACATGACAATACACATCACACCTGGGATGTGACTAGAGGCAGGAAACAAAGAATTAAAGTAAATTGATTGTGTCTTTTTAAACAAAATTATTTTAACTCATGTTTGTTCCTCCCATATTGGAAATAAGGATACCGGTTTGGGAAACCTCTCGTTTTTGACTGCCTCATTCACCAAATAATATTTAAGAAATACATTGAAAGGCACTCTGATAGGCATCTAAGCTTTCTGTAATAAAACCAATATAAAGAACCAGTAAGCCTAAATACACAAACTTTAATCAGAGAACCTGAACACAAGGCCACCCCACCAAATGAAAGTGATTTTTTGCATGAGCTGGTGACATTCATTGTCACAGTGTCAAATGGAAGAATTGAGTTTGATTGTTCAGTGACTTTACCATCCATGTGCATAATGAGTTCAGAGTCATGTCAAGGTTTTATGGTGACCATAAAACTATGGAACTATCCTAAGAAGTTACTGGATTAACTAACAATGGTCAAACGCTTGAGCTAGTTTTTGAAGCGTGATTGGTTTTTGACAGTTGGAAAATACAGTGGACCAAGCTACTAGTTCTGTCCTGTGTTTTAAGTTTGAACCACATCTATTTGATTCATACTTTTCTCTAGGTCCTCACATTCAGGCTATGGATAAATCCTGCCAATTCTTTCTTCATAATCTAGGATACAGCAATCCTTATCCATCCACACAACCAAGCTCTCTTCACCTCACATCTGAACTACTACAAATATCCTCCACACTGCCTAGGTGGCAGCAGAGGATGCAGCTGGAGAGTGAGGGGAAGTCGTTGACTGCACTGGAAAGAAAGGTTCCCTGTTCTTAGTTCCGGTGCCCTGTGCCACTATGGCCTAAAATACCATTGAAGTTAAAAATCTGGCACAGCAATGGTAGCCCTAGGCGAGAGTATGCTCATTCAGTCTTCAGGGATGATGCATGTCAGGAATGGTCTAGATCACTGGTGTCAATCTACATCTGGCCCATCAGGGTAATCCAATTGTGGACTATGAGACATTTTGCTGATATTGACCATTCGCAGGCACCACCCCCTGCAGCTGTCACTGGCCACAGTTCTCTGTTCCTGGCCAATGCCAGCTGTTGGAAGCAGCAGCCAACACATTCCTGCACTCCGTTTGCCTGCTGGCACCGTCCCCCACCACTCCCCTTGGCTGGGAACAGAAAACTATTGCCACCGGTCTAGATAATACTTCCCGCCAGTGGTTCAGATAACACTTAGTTCTGCCGTGATTTCAGGGGACTGGAATAGATGACCTCTCCAGGTCCCTTCCATTCATATTATCTATGTGCAATCAAGTCACAAATACAAGCTGTGAATGGCTGGAGCACACACTCAGTTACTCTGGCAAGATGGTGCACATGCAGTCTTGTTACATTAGCATGAATTTTGACTTCAGTACTTGATTAATATTCACAGTTCACATTGGCTGACTTTTGTAATAGTTAATCAGGGAAGAGGAAATATTTATGTTAAGGTGACATTATCAAAAGCTTTTTCTATTTCTAAGTCTAGCACGTCTTATGGTTTAGGTTCATCGTATTTCACTGCTATATCATCAATAAACTGCAGCTTATCAGTGTCATGACAGCAACTGAGAAACTGCTTGATCAAGGCACGTAACAGAAACCCACGCTTTCTCCAGTTTCATCACCAGAACTTTTGCCAATATAGGAACAGCATTTTGCTGACAATCTACATACAATATGATCAACATATAATCTAGCATGAGATGAGAATTCATAATATGACAGCTGAATGTTTTTATCACGGATTTATGTATTTTAAAATGTTATCAAATGTGAAATAATGCATATATGGAAGTTGTAGTTTAAGACTAATTAAAGTAAAAAAATATAAAAAAGCCTGATTCACATTGTGAGCAAACCACGTGTGTTCAGGAAGTGGGGAAAACATTTAAAAATAAGTAAAACTTAAATGTTCTCATTCATATTCCAACCTGAAAGTTTTTGCTTGGCTGGAACCAGACTTAAGAACTAACAGATAATACAGGTGCAACAAATGACACTAACGCATGGGCAGATATTTCCCATTTCACCAATGGCAGCCAGAACAGGGCTTAAGGGCCCAGAGTAAATGGTAAACTTCCCCTTGGCTCTAGTGAGATACTTGTCAGGGAAAGAAAATGCACTCATATTACAAAACTTGATGGGTGGTTGTGGCTATTGCTGTGCCGCATGGGTACAATGTTGGAAACGTGATGCCAAAATCATCATCAGTAAGTCATCATTCTTCTATGAATGATTATGATTTAAGTCTGTATTTCCCTCTACCAAGATGGAAATTCTTTAATTTAATTTTAGGAATTAATATCATTACAATGGATTATGACAATTATAAATATAACTTTGGTATGGAGTATTTTGGATTATGTATTCTATAAAATGACATGTTTCTCCCTAGTCACTTTAGTCTCAATTTTTGAACAGTTTAAAAAGTTTCCAATTTACAGTCTGCATGCTATAAAACTGCTTATCTTTTAAAGTTTTTCCAAAATGAGCAGTAAATCAACAAGAAATTCTCAAATCAAGCTTTGTCTAATATATTTAAGGATTTATTTCCATATATATTTTATCATATTTTACAGAAAAGACAAGAATTTCATGAAGTTAAATTGCTAGGTATACCAAGCCAGCGGGTGGAAAAAATGTGCTTTGAATGGGACCTTGTCATTTTCCAAATATAATACTCTGACCATTTTAAAGTAGTTATTTTAGAAAATAAAGTTGCTGCAATTTATGTTATGATCAACATATAGTACATCTATTTTCAACATATACACAAGTACAGCTACGGAAATAAGCTGTGATGAAAACGATGTTGTGTATGTAGACCTTCATATTGTTTCCCAGCATCCACAAACTTATTTTTTCCATTTTCCCACTATTTGCAATTGTATGATGAATGCTTGTGTGAATAATTTCACCCTCTGGCTGATACTTGGACAGTTCAAGTTCACTGTGACTATTCCTTCACATCAATATCCAAGCTGGGTAACTAATCCCTCAGGTCAAATGGTATTGTTTGTTCCAATTGTAAGACCAAATACACTACTTCCACCTGAAACTAATTTTGCTAAACTACAAAGTTATTTTTCTATCAGTGTTATCACCAAGACTGGAATGCTGTAATTCCCCTTATCTCTAGCTGAAGATTAAAGCCAATGAAAACAACAGCTCATATACAGGTGGCAGCCTAAACTGAGTAGGGGAAATGACTGCAATCTTATAACTCCGGTGCTCTGTGCCCTCCACTCCCTGTCCACTTGCTTTATTAATGAATAATACTAATATCTAGTTCTTATATAGTGCTTTTCATCAGCAGCACTCAAAGAATTTTAGGATCAAAATTAATGTACTGTTCCTAAGAGTAAGGCAATGGATAATTATTTGTTAAAAATATGTCTCATTTCTAATTTGAATTGCTCTCACTTCCGCTTTCAGTCATTGGTTCTTGTTGTTCGTTTCTTCAAATCAATTAAAGAGAGTCTTAAGCATTCCATATTTTCTGCTAGTGAAAGCGCTTATAAACTGACATCAAGTCACCTTCGCTTTTTTTAATAAACTGAAGAGATTGAGCTCTTTATGTCCCTCACTATAAGGCATTTTCTCCGCTTTTCCCTCTCCAATTTTTCAACATTCCTTTTAAATTTTGACACCTGAACTGTACTAGGTATTCCAGTGTCCGACTTACCTATACTGTAACTAGAGATCAAATCATTTCCCTATTCCTACTCTCTACTCCAAAGATCATGCAGAAGGAAAGCCTAGTTTGAGAAGCTCACCAGGACACAGGCATTAATGAAGGCCCCAACCAACTCAACAACAGTAGGGTGGCATCAATTTTTTTCTTCCAGGTCTCTCGGCGGCTTTTTCTGGTATATGACAAAGACAGAGACCATGCTAGTTCATGAAACAAAAATACTAGCCCACTGATGTGACAAATATAGATGACTTCACTGACTTTTATTTGTCATCTTTCAACATTTAGAGAGCATGCAGACAAATTCCACTTCTAGTGACAAGGTACCCATTTTGCTAACCCATTTCTTTCTCCAATCCCAGAAATGAAGCATGCCTCAAACTTTCTTATTTCTTAGCATGTGTTTTAGTGTTTGTTTTTTTTTGCTAATCTCTTACCCACTTCTCCTTGATAGAGTTTATGAGCAGCAGTGCAATTATTGTTTGCTTTTGCACACAGGCGACCCCCGCACTTACGACCTAATTGGTTCCTGGAGAACCATCATAAGTCAAGCCGTCATAAGTCAAACCCTTATTTCCCATAAGCACAATGTTATAAATGTCAGTTCTATTCCTGGAACCCCATTTCTTACCTTAAAAATACCAAAATTGTCTATGGAAATGAAGGAAAACTAAACACACTAATACATGCCTTTACAAACATTTATTAACTTAAAACATTCAATATGAAAATAAAACACAAACTCCATTTGAAAATTATATACACAATACTGTACATACAGTGTCGCAAGAGTTCCATTTACAAAATTCCTTCATCTTCTTCACCTGGGGAGGAGATAGTTATTGGAGAAAAGCAGAAGGGGAGGGGACTGGGACTGCATCTGAGTCATCTGGATTGTCAAAATCTAATTTTCTTGCATGAGGAGGAGAGCTAGATTGGGGGAGCTTGGTTCAGATGAAGTTAGTTTCTGAGGGGGCTTCTCAATAGACTGGACTGGCCGAGGCTTCTTAACATAGAAGTCCAATGAAGTTTGGACTGAAGACGCTTTCTTTTCATAGAAAATTTCCCTGTAGAAAGTGTAGGCATTCTTAATTGTTGAAATGACCTTCGAACTGTGTTCAAAATTAGGATAATCTGTCTCGAAAATTTTCAGCGCTGACTCGAGAACCTTGAATGCCTCCGAAAGTCTTTGAATGGTAAATGCTGGAGGAGGGGGGAGTCTCGACGGTAACGTCTTCTTCAATGACAGTTTGTTCTTTGATTTCCTAAAGATTTTAATTGGTGAGTTTCTGAGCATGAGGATTCAACATCTCAGTCGCGTCTCCAGGAGAAACTTCAAGAGCCAATCGATTTGCCATCTTGACCACAGATCCAGGGACTTCTGCTACAGGATCTTGAAAGACCTCAAAATCTTGAGCAAATTGAGAGCAAAGTTTCTTCCAAACTCCCCTGAGGTTGGATTTGGTGACTGCATTCCAGGCTTCTATAATCATTTTCAGTGTCCAAAACATTGAAAGACTTCCAGAATTCTTTGAGTGTTGGTCCACCTTCTTTGTCAACTGCTTCTACCAGCCTGTTGAAAGTCCCTCAAAGATAATAAGCCTTGAAAGAACTGATGACCCCCTGGTCCATTGGTTGTAGCAACACAGTTGTATTAGGGGGCAAGAAAATCTTGTTGTTCAGATTCGTATGTTGAAGAATTCTGGGATGGCCTGGAGCATGGTCCAAAATGAACAGCGCTTTAAATGGAAGGTCATTTTCAGCACAATATTTTTGGACCTCAGGAACAAAATTATAGGTGAACCAATCTTCAGAAAGAGATGCAGTCACCCAAGATTTGGAGTTTGATGTCCAAATGACTGGAAGGGTTCCCTTCATCAAACCCTTAAGCGCCCTTGGGTTCTCAGAACAGTAGACAAGCATCGGTTTCAATTTGCAGTCCCCTGCAGCATTAGCATTCCCCCCCCCCCTCCCCAACAAGGTCAGTCAATCTTTAGCTGCTTTGAATCTGGGCATTGACTTTTCTTCCGTTGCAACGTAAGTTGTCTCTGGCATTTTCTTCCAATAAATTCTGGTTTCATCAACGCTGAACACCTGCCAAGAACAATAGCCTTCCTCTTCGATAATTTTGGCTAACTTCTGTGGAAAATCCTTCGCTACTTCCGTGTTGCCACTGGCTGCTTCTCCCTGGACTCGAATGTTATGCCAACCAATTCTCTTCCTCGAGTGGTCAAACCAACCCTTACTAGCATTGAAAGAATCGTCCTTGGATGTTTCACCATGTTTATTCTTAAGCGCCTCAAAGAGACTTTTAGGCTTAGCCAAAATCGTCGCTTGATTGAGAAGCATATGAATGCACTGCATCTGATCATTTATCCACAAAATTAAAAGTTTTTCCATCTTGGGAATGAGCCCTTCATGTTTTCTAATTACTGTTGTTTGCATTGGCCTTGCACTCTTCACTTCCTTTAAATAATTTAACCTTGTCGTTCAAAATCACTCACAGCTGAATGAGACAACTCAAATTTATTAGCTAGTTCATATACTTTCATGCCTGAATCATGAAGCTTCAAAATTTCATGTTTAATTTCCAAAGTAAGGGCTTTCCTGGGCTTCTTGGTTGATTTTTCACTCTGTGCATCACTTTCTTTTTCTCAAACATGGTGAACAGCAAAAATCGTTCAAATAATGCACAAAAGTAACTAAAAAGAGAAGACCAATGTGGAGAAGACGTGTGCAGTTCAAGCATCAGCTGCAGACTGGTGAGTCTGACCTTGTGCATTTCCTGTTTTGGGATGATACATGGAGCCTGTGTCATACACCGTCATAAATTCAAGCTGAGGACGTAAATTGGGGGGTTTTAGGAGCTCTCTTGCATGAAAAAAGGTCATAAATGCAGGGATTCGTAAGTCAGGTGGTCATAAGTCAGAGGTTGCCTGTGTTCAACAACTGTAAATTTGAACACTGCATTATAAGCAGTTTTCGTTTGATTTCATCGTTCATTTTAAATGCTAGTATGAAAATCTTAGAACATTAGCTACAGATTCTGTAGAACTTTATAGAGGAATATCACCAACTTTATCAGTGTCAAATTATAAACATTCCTTGTTTATTTCAAAGCAGCCCTGTAGATTTGCATGTCTGTGGCAATAACAGGCTATTTAAATTTTATTACAGGTTTCATCAACTCTGTGCATTATATTTTCAGTTTGGCTAGAGACTTAGGAGGTGAATACGTATGAAGAGCTCAAATTACACAGTAGCAGAGTAGCACCAGTGCCTTATTGTGTTTATGACTGACTTGTAAGATATAGCATTTTGTGAAATGGCTGGGTCAAATGTCATGCAGATACAATTTAAAAAAAAATAAAATTTTAGCACTTTTTTTTAAAGAAGCAAGTCCTGAACTGACATTCCACCATCAGTGATCTACAAAAGGGGTCAGCAAATTTAAGCTCCCACATGTCAGGGTAAGGAGATTTGTTTAGAACATAAGAACGTCCGTACTGGGTCAGACCAAAGGTCCATCTAGCCCAGTAGCCTGTCTGCAGACAGTGGCCAGCACCAGGTGCCCCACAGGGGGTGGACCGAAGACAATGATCAAGCGATTTGTCTTGTGCCATCCATCTCCAGCCTCTGACAAACAGAGGCCAGGGACACCATTCCTACCCCCTGGCTAATAGCCTTTTATGGACCTAACCTCCATGAATTTATCTAGCGTCTCTTTAAACTGTTATAGTTCTAGCCTTCACAGCCTCCTCTGGCAAGGAGTTCCACTGTGTGAAGAACTTTTCTCTTATTAGTTTTAAGCCCCTCAGCTCTCAGTGGCTATGACTAGCAATTCCCAGCCTATGGGAGCAGCAGGAAGCAGTATGGGCCAAAGGACATGCTGGCCAGGAACGGTGAATTGCAGACACTGGGAGCTGGAGGGATCCATGCCTGTAGGTGCTCCAGGTAAACAAAATGTCCAGACGCAACAGTGGCCTACCTGATGAGGCAGGAACTGAAGTTTGCCAACCACAGTGTTTTCCCATTTTTTACCTTTTCATCTTTCGGGGGGGGAGATCAGCTTATAAAATGAACAGTCTTATGAATAAGTATATCCAGTATCAGTATTGAAAGTCCATTCCCATTTTAGAGATATTACTGGTTCCCTGTATTTAAAATAGAAATATTGAATAGAAGAGACTCTCTCTCTAAAACCAGAATGGATTTTTTTTTAGTGCACCCACTGCCCATGTGTTATATAACATTATACATTTCTTTCCTGCATGAAGCAATATCACAAAAATCTAGCAACCCTTTTATTCCAGTGGTTACTTGAAGCATATGACTTCACTGTTCTTTAATAAAGCAGCTCCTTTTTTCCCTCCCAAAAATGCTAGAGGATATAAATTAAGGTTTGTATTTGTATGCTGAATGCTGTCATGTTAATCTGCACAGTTTTCATTCTTATATAATAACGCTCTCAAAAGAATATAAATATAACATCAGTAAACGTTGTGTAGCTGCTGTTAAAGGAATCATGTGTGTGTCTTTCATTTTTTAGTTGGAAGTAGGCCAGGGTGAGGGCTGAGCTCCAAAGTCTTATATAGCTCTGCTAACATGAAATGGCAATCTTTCATAATCCTATTTAAATGTAAATTATTGAGTCTATTAAAGACTGAAAGCTTCATCTGTATAAAAAATACAAAATACATCACACTTTAATTGGCAGACCAGCTATAATGTAAAAGAGATGTGACTTAATTGGCGCTCTCTCTCTCTAAGTAGACTGAGCTTGCCAATGAAGTTTCAATTATTTCTTTCTATTAATCCCAGTCACCTATTACTTTCACTGTATGTTACATCAGAAAGTACTCCCTGCTGTAAATCATTTGGATTTTTAAAAAGCAAATGCCACCACCTCACTGTCCTCTCCCATCCTTTCCTCCAAAAAGCTGCTAATAGGTTCATTCCAACAATTATTTCTCTGCATGACCATATATTCAGTATTAAATACTGAATTTCACCTAATAAGATGGGTGAACTGGAGTACCTCATATCAAAGGAGGAAGTTGACATAATAGGCATCTCAGAAACATGGTGGAATGAGGACAATCAGTGGGACACTATCATACCGGGATATAAATTATATCGGAAAGACAGAACAGGTCGTGCGGGTGGCGGAGTGGTACTATATGTGAAGGATAATATAGAATCAAATGAAGTAAAAATCCTAAAGGAATCAAAATGTTCCATAGAATCATTATGGATAACAATTCATTCCTCTAATATGAATATGGCATTAGGAATATATTACCGACCACCTAACCAGGACAGTGATAGTGATGCTGAAATGATAAGGGAGATTAGAGAGGCTACCAAAATAAAAAAAACACAGTAATAATAGGAGATTTCAATTATCCCCATATTGATTGGGTGCATGTCACCTCAGGACGGGATTCAGAGATTAAATTTCTTGATGCCTTAAATGACTGCTTCTTGGAGCAGCTAGTACAGGAACCCACAAGGGGAGAGTCGATTCTCGACCTAGTCTTGACTGGAACGCAGGATCTGGTCCAAGAGGTAACTGTCACTGGACCGCTTGGAAATAGTGACCACAATATAATAACTTTTAATATTCCTGTGTTGGGAAGAACACCGCAGCGGTCAAACACTCTGGCATTTAATTTCAAAAAGGGGAATTACACTAAAATGAGGAAGCTAGTTAAACAGAAACTAAAAGGGAGAGTAATTAAACTAAAATCCCTGGAAGCTGCATGGGAACTGTTTAAAGACACCATACTAGAGGCCCAACTTAAATGTATACCCCAAATAAAAAAACACAGTAAGAGACCTAACAAAGAACCACCATGGCTAAACAGCCATGTTAAAAAGGCAGTGAGAGAGAAAAGGGCAGCTTTTAAAAAGTGGAAGTCAAATCCTAGTGAGGAAAATAGAAAGGAACATAAACACTCCCAAATTAAGTGTCATAATGTAGTAAGAAAAGCCAAAAAAGAGTTTGAGGAACAGCTAGCCAAAAATTCAAAAAATGATAGTAAAATGTTTTTTAAATACATTAGAAGCAGGAAGCCCGCTAAAAAAGCAGTGGGGCCCTTGGATGATAAAGATATAAAAGGAGCGATCAAGGAAGACAGTGCCATTGCGGAGCGATTAAATGATTTCTTTGCTTCAGTCTTCACGGCTGAGGATGTTACAGAGGTTCCTAAATCTGAGCCAGCCTTTTTAGGTGACAAATCTGAGGAACTCACTCAGATTGAAGTGACATTAGAGGAGGTTATGGAATTAATTGATAAGCTGAATAGTAACAAGTCTCCGGGACCAGATGGCATTCACCCAAGGGTTCTGAAAGAACTCAAATGTGAAATTGCGGAGTTATTAACAGTGGTTTGTAACCTATCCTTTAAATCCACTTTGGTACCAAATGACTGGAAGATGGCCAATATAACACCAATATTTAAAAAAGGCTCTAGAGGAGATCCTGGCAATTATAGACCGATAAGTTTAACATCAGTACCAGGCAAATTAGTAGAAACACTAGTAAAGAGTAAAATTGCAAGGCACATAGAAGAGCACGAATTGTTGGGCAAAAGTCAGCATGGTTTCTGCAGAGGGAAGTCGTGTCTAACTAATCTGTTAGAATTCTTTGAAGGGGTTAATAAACATGCGGACAAGGGGCACCCAGTGGATATAATATACCTAGATTTCCAGAAAGCCTTTGACACGGTCCCACACCAAAGGCTTTTACGTAAATTAGGTGGTCATGGGATAGGAGGAAAGGTCCTTTCATGGATCAAGAATTGGTTAAAAGACAGAAAACAAAGGGTGGGAATAAATGGTAAATTTTCACAATGGAGGAGGGTAACTAGTGGTGTTCCCCAGGGGTCAGTACTGGGACCAATCCTGTTCAACTTGTTCATCAATGATCTAGAAAAGGAGGTAAGCAGTGAGGTGGCCAAGTTTGCAGATGACACAAAGTTGTTCAGGACAGTCAAAAGCAAAAGGGATTGTGAAGAACTACAAAAAGATCTCAGCAAACTGAGTGATTGGGCAGCAAAATGGCAAATGAAATTTAATGTGGGTAAGTGTAAGGTAATGCATGTTGGAAAAAATAACCCAAATTACACGTACTACATAATGGGGTCAAATTTAGCTACGACAGATCAGGAAAGGGATCTTGGAGTTATAGTGGATAGTTCTATGAAGACATCCACGCAGTGTGCAGCGGCAGTTAGTAAGGCAAATAGGATGTTAGGAATTATTAAAAAAGGGATAGATAATAAGACAAAAGATATCATACTTCCCCTATATAAAACTATGGTACGCCCACATCTCGAGTACTGCGTGCAGATGTGGTCTCCTCACCTCAAAAAAGATATATTGGCATTAGAAAAGGTTCAGAAAAGGGCGACTAAGATGATTAGGGGCTTGGAAAGGGTCCCATATGGGGAGAGGCTAGAGAGACTGGGACTTTTCAGTTTGGAAAAAAGGCGATTGAGGGGCGATATGATAGAGGTATATAAAATCATGAATGGTGTGGAGAAAGTGATTATAGAAAAATTATTTACCTTTTCCCATAATACAAGAACTAGGGGACACCAAATGAAATTGATGGGTAGTAGGTTCAAAACTAATAAAAGGAAATTTTTCTTCACACAGCGCACAGTCAACCTGTGGAACTCCTTGCCCGAGGAGGCTGTGAAGGCCAGGACTCTATTAGGGTTTAAAAAAGAGCTTGATAAATTTTTACAGGTTAGGTCCATAAATGGCTATTAGCCAGGGATAAAGTATGGTGCCCTAGCCTTCATAACAAGGGCAGGAGATGGATGGCAGGAGATAAATCACTTGATCATTGTCTTCTGTTCTCCTTCTCTGGGGCACCTGGCATTGGCCACCGTCGGCAGATGGGATGCTGGGCTCGATGGACCTTTGGTCTGACCCAGTATGGCCATTCTTATGTTCTTAAATCATGTGTTGAAGTTGTGAAATATGGGGAATTTTTCCATTCATTCACCAATAAAAGTAACAGGCCAGACTCCCACTTGGTGTAAATGTATGTAGTTTCACCACTTGCAATAAAGCTATATATATTTAAACCAGATGAGGTTCTGACCTGTTACCTTTTCCATTGGAACTCCCCTGATCAGAGTGTAGACAAAACAAGACCGACATGATTAAAAAAGAAAAATCAATACAAGAAACATGGAAATAATAAGACCAATAATAAAACAGAGTAATTCAACTGTCAAGTTTCTGATAGATGGATCTAGTCCCATTGTTAGATTGTCTAGTTACTGTACTTTTTAATCTGTAAAAACGTACACATGCTTTAACTTGAAGCATTGATCACTTTCATTGAATGCACATGAGTTTAGAGTAGTCAGACTTAAGGTTAAGAATGCCTTACACAGAATCATGGACAGAGATTCTTAGCAACTCAGAGGATTCATCTTCCATAAATAGCAGGGACCAAAAGCAAGACAGGCAAACCAATAATTATAGGTTATTATCAATGTATTCATCGCAATGTATGTTTGTTTTAACTAACTCGTAAAAAAAAAATATGTAAAACTTTAATTTGCACTGTTTTAGTTATCTATTTGAATATTTATGATTGTTATCATATGGTACAATATAAAGCACATTATTGATTAAGGCATTCAAAATAATAGTGGCTACCAGGATTTTTCTATGGCAGTTATCACAGCCTGTGTCAGTTAGCATTTGATATTTTTTCTCGTAATGTTAAGAGAAAATAAATGTTATTTTTATTACCAAGTAATATGGAGCTGTGTGTTTGGAGGTATGAAGTTTGCATTTGTTAAAACAAATGTGGAATCATAGAAGAGTAGGGCTCGAGGGGATCCCATTTTCACATTTTTTAGTTGTGCATTGGATTGCTCCTTCCTAAGTGAAGTACTTGGTACTTGAATTCATCAAAATTCATCTTGTTTTCATAACAATTCTCCAGGTTGTCAAGGTCATTTTCAATTCTAATCATGTCTTCCAAAGGGCTTGTAACCTCTTTCAGTATGGTGTCATCCACCAATTTTGTAAGAATATTCTCCAGTCCATTATCCAAGTCACTAATAAAATATTGACTACTCCCTGATCTCTTGTAGGATACCCACTAGAGATGTCCTCGCAGAATGACAACAACTGATAACTACAATTGAACATGATCTTTTAACTAACTATATTCCCACATCACACTAATTTCATTTAGCCCCCGTTTCCCTACTTTCTTATCAGCATGTCATATGAGCAGTCAAAAGCCTTCCTAAAAATCAAGATCTCACATCCACTACTTCCCCATTGTTCACTAGGCCAGCAACCCTGTCATAGGAAGTAATTAGGTTTGTCTGTCATGATTTGTTCTTGACAAATTGATGCAGGCTATGCCTTACAGCTCTATTATCTGTTAGATGCTTTCATACTGATTGTTTAATAGTTTGTTCCAGTATCTTTCCAAGTACTAAAGTTAGGTTGACTGGTCTACAATTCCCTGGGCCATTTTGTTCACTTTTTCATAGATATGTACATTTACCCCTATTAGTCCTCTAGGACCTCACATGTTCCATGAATTCTTGAAGTTAATTGCTGATGGTGCCTAGATAGCAATAGTACTTAAGGGACAAGCTGAAGCAAAGTTTGACTCATTTTGTGCCTTACTATTCTGCATGCTTGTGCTATTGTTTTGTACTTTTCCTAAGCAATTTGACTAGGACTTCACTTTATAATAGGATTCTTGTTCCATTTTATGAAGAAGTCACAGTATTTCTTAAAATATTTACAATAAAATGCAAAAATACCAGAAATCTGTGTATTAGAATGTGTATTAATGGGAATGCAACATTGTAAAATGCAAGTTTTCATACAATGAGAAGTTCACTACTGGAATTTTTCAACATCTTTAATTTCAAGGCATCTTTCATGATGCATTTTAGTATATGAAGTAGGTGAAGATTGAGAGAGAACTTTCCTGATAGCTGTGCCAAGCCCACATGGCCAAGACAATCAGCCTCTAAATAAATTTGAAAAAACATTTATATCCAGGCAATGGAAGATTCATAGGGATTTAGCAAGCGGTCCCACCAAAAATCACTAACAACCACATAACCTGGTCTGTGAGGTGGAGTGTCTAAGCTGAGTCTGTAGATAAATACTAGCTATTTGGAAAACAGGTGATGATGACAGTCTTATACCCCTGGTTTTGGTTAGAAGAGATTCCTTGCAAAAAACAAGATAGTCACATCTCATTGTTTTCCTCTGTAAGCTGAGAAGGGCTCTCTCTACGTCTGCTAAGTAAAACTTTTGTTTGGTTAGAATTCAATTTTCTGTTTTTAATTTTAAAAAAAATAGTTAAGGCTACTAACATATGTGTAATGTCAAGAAAACATTCTCAAAAAGAAGAGAATCCCATAACCTCTATGCAGAGGTGCAGAGGGATAAAGGATTTCTAGTCCTAAAATACCTCCTCAGCTTCAGACAAGGGAAAAGCAGAAAGTTGTTCTCTCTCACTGAGCTGTGTTGCCATTACACTGCTGTCAGAAAACCCAAGACGACAAACCAAAAGAACAAGGAGGAGATGAGAGCTGCTGCTGTGGTGGTTTGGCATCTGTTGACGTGCCACATTATATATGTGTTGCTTGAAAGAAAAAAAAAAAAGTCACACCATGACAAAAATATTTTGGAGAAAACATACCAGAATGGCTGACCACTTTCCTTCCCCCTCTTAAGTTTGTCATCAGTCCATGGCAATTTTCAGCCACAGTGATGGATTTATACACAATCTCAGCATAGGAGTGAGGGAGCTCTGCAGCTCAACAAAAAAAAAAAAAAAAAAAAAGAGTGTGTTTCCATTCTAAGGAAGAAAAAAAATTGCTTTTTCTGACTTTCCTTTCATTCCAAATCAGAATGAAAAAAGTGAGAAATCTGAAGTTTTTTTGCAAAACAAATTTTCAAAGGAATTCCAATTTGGGAAAAGCAAGGAGGAATTTTTTTCAAAAATTATGGGCAAGGAACCCATCATCAAGTGACTGGGCTGCTCAAAGAGCCCACTCATTCACTAGGCAGGCTGCTCGGGAGCTGAGAATCCCAAGAAGCCAGCCAGACATGTTAGCAGGCCATCTAGCCTTCCAGATTTCCATCAAATCAGCATTTTCCAATGGAAAGCTGTTCTGCTAGAACATTTTTAGACTGCTCTAATGTTTATCATTGCCTATAAGGAGAATGTTTCAGCCACTCCTAGCTGCTAACAGCATCATCACAAGTACAGCCAATGAAGAATCATTTTCCCTCCCCCAGATAAAGCAGGTCGTAAAGTGTATCCTTTGCTGCACATGCTGGAGTGGCTGTTTAAGCACACAGAGCAAAGGAACCTCCACATACAAACCTATGACTATTCAATGATGCCATAAAACAAGTTAAAAAGTGATGTTTTTATTGGCAAAGTGATGACGCTCACTGAATAGACATCTCTCTGATCCATCAGGATGAGCTGGAAGTTGATAATAGAATACTTTCACTGATATGTAGCAGGGCTTGCCAAGTAATCAACAAATCAAGGCATACTGTGATTTCCCTATATTTTTATCTTCCACATGCCCTAAAACAATTTGCCCACTTTCTTGCCTACAAGACAGGAGGGTCCATAGTTAGTGCAAACATAGCTTGATTACATAGTGCTTGGCTCACGCTCTTTAATATATTTTATGGAGACATGAATATAGTATCAGAGATAATTACCAATTAGGATAGTCATGACAGCAGTATCTGAGTGCCTATGTTAGATACCAATGCAATCAAGTTGCTTCTCCCAGTGTTACACATCTACTTATCCAAATTTATTTTCTTCTTTTGCCATATAATTTTAACAAAAAATATCAATAGAAGCTCCATTTTGGTTTCAAAAACCCCAAAATTACCTTCTGCTTGGAAGTTGTATATTTTTTGCTACATTAAAAACAGGTTTTTTAGATTACAATCATTTTAAAGATGCAGAAGTTTAGCTGTATCAGACATTTATAAACATCCCATATGTCAAAACAAGTTCATTCGAAGAAAATAAATATTTTAAAAGGGATATCAGACCTTTCTGTATTGCTGGGTGAAGTCAAATAGAAAAGTTTGTGTTACATTTATTATAGATACTGAAAAATAAAATAATGGACAAATGAAAGTATTCCTTTCACAAGTGTGAGCTATTATTGCCACAACAAACAAATACATACACTTCATCTTGTTGATGTAAAGAGGGCCCAGTCCTGTAATCCTTGCTGAGCCAAAACTTCTATTTTAGTCCACTGGTATTTTTGCATAAGCAGGCCCTGAACAAAAACTGAAGGACTATCCAGATCAACAGAAATTTTGTTCAAACGTTTTTAATATTTGCACTGTAGACACATTTTATATTATTTTAAGCATTTAAAAAAGATTACCTGAATAAACATGGTTGACATTAGGCCCAAAACACTGAAAGGTAAGAAGTTTAAATCCAGACAATGTGCTAGAAGAAAAGTAAACAAAGGAGATATTCCAACTCTTTCTGATTCTGGCTAACTAATGGATAATGGAATTCTTGCCTTGAAATGAGTCAGACCTTTAAAACGTCTAAACTGATTGAGGCAATTGTGCATGCTGGATTTTTTTTTCTTTTTTGCAATTGAATATTCTGATGTGGATGACTAGATTATAGGGTTTTCCCCTACATCTGTCAGTTCCATTTTTATTCCTAACAGGTTTTGTTGTTACAAATAATAAAGATTGGACCTCCTTGGTCCAGAACCCTCAAGATCTGACCCACCCAAGATGAGGGATTTTCCAGACCAGGGAAGATCATTTTTGGGCCCAGCCCTGTCACCAGCACCCCCTAGCCATGGCTTCGCTGCCAGCCTCCCAGCCAGCTTCTCTCAGCCACCAGCCCCTCCACAGACAGAGCCCCTAGCCCTATCACGATAGCCCCACCACCAGGCTCCATACCCACAGGGCAGCCCACCTACTGGGGTCCAGTCACACTACCAGGCGACAAGCCCCACTTGGGCTTCAGTCTCGCCAGGCAGGCCTGCTGCCTCCTGACCTCACCAGGCAGCAGCAGGGCTGCTGGGCTTTTTGCTGCACTGCTGGGCAGTCCCACTCCCAGGTTCTTGGCCCTGCCATTAGGCAGCCGAGCCCTATGGGGCAGTCACACCACCTGTTAGTCCTCCCAGGCAGCTGAGGTGCTTAGTGGTAGCAGGGATGCTGGGCTCCTGGTTGTGCTGCTGAGTTGTCCCACTGACTTCTGGCCTCACTGGGCAGTTTCACTGTTGGGCTCCAGCCCTGTTGCCGCCCCCGCCCCCCCCCCCCCACACACACCTCTCGTAGGGTCGGCACCGAGCGTTAGCCTTACTGCTGGGCTCCTGGTTTCACTGCCACAGGGCAGCCCCGCTACTGGGAAAGGGAATTAGCTTGGAGAGCCCAAGGTGGTGGGTTCAAGTCCTGCCCACTCAGGCCATAACTGGGCAGCCATCACCTGCTGCCCCAGGGATGGACCTGGCTCCCCCATGAGGACGGCAGGATAAGGGACACCATGAAGTTAGGGAGGTGGAGTGGGTTCTATACCCACTGCAGGGCTCCCAGCCACCAGCCTTCTACCAGGACTCTGGTCCTGGGACATCCCTGGTCTGGCCCTGGGACATCCTGTTGCCGGAGCAGAGAGTCCTGGTTAAGAGAGCTTCAACCTGTAGTACTAAATGGTGGCCACAGGAGCAGCAGATTGGGCACATCTCTACAGCAAGGCAAAAGTTGAATTAAGCTATGCAACCTGAACTCCGTCAATTGCATTGCTAAAGTCGAAATAGCTTAATTTGACTTTTGGCACTGTCTACACAGCAGGAAGTAGAAAGAAGAACTCTTCCTTCAACTTCTCTTACTCATAAAATGAGAGTTACAGGAGTTAGAGTAAGAAGTCATCCAGCTCACCACTGTTTCGAAATACACTTCCCTATACACGCTCTTTGTTATTTTGGAATAATGTCAGTTACTCTGAAATAACGCTGCTGTGTAGACATAGCCTTACAGTTTTCCTTTCCACAAACTATTAAACAGAGCTAAAATGAGCATGACTAAGCAAGGATAATGAAGAGATTGTTATTTAATACTTTTACCTTTCATCTCTCTCATTGCTTCCCATAGCAAATCATTCTCCAACATAACAGGATGTGGAAAATACCTCCAAAATCCAGTAGGTATTTGGATAAGTTAGGTATCATGTGGTTAGAATTTTAGGTGGATGTGGGTAGTGGTAAGAAACAAAGGGAGGGGTGAAGGTATTTGAATGTCTTTCAGGAGATGAGGTTTTTTGGCCGACTTGATTTACCTCCTAAACGGTAAATAAGGACACCCTGGGTTAATTTGTTTGCTTTGCAATTTTAACATTTAAAGATAGATTGGGCATACACTTAAAAAATGCTTCCATGTGATATGTATAAAAATTTCATTTACTGATTGAGAACATAATACATATCTACCTGCACGTGTATTTCGGTAGGCATATTGATTATGTATGTGGTGGACAATCCCCATGCTTCTTCACCTTAAAAGGGTATTTTACCAATTATTGCCACTTCAAAGCAGTGGTAATCAAGGCATGGCTGTCACAACTTTTTTTAAGATCTCTCTATTGGGGGAAAAAAGATGGCATGACAGTCACACCTTGAAAAGCAGGAAAAGATCTATTGTTTGAGTACAATATAGTCTCAAACAATAACTGCCTGTTAACATTTTATCCAGTGTTTTCATATAACTTCCTCTAAAACAGCATTTCAGCCTTAATTTCTCTCAGGTCAGATATTTCAAAGCTTCAGGCAACTGAAACTGAAGAAAGGTACCGAGAAAGATTTTTCAAAAGCACCTGTGCACCTAACTTTCACTGATTTAAATGGAAGCTATCTGCCTAGACACTTTTGAGAAGCCCACCATGTGTCTATCTGCATTCTTAAGCACCTAAATACTCATCTGGCCCCTCGTGCCATAGTAGGGATGTTAAAGACTAGTCAGCTAGTAAACTATCCCATAAGCAAATGGGATAGAGGCAGGAAGGGGCGGGGGGGGGGGGGAAGAAGGGAGTACTTCAAAGCAGCAGCGCCATATGGAGCTGGGGATCATGGTCTCCATGTGGTGCTGCCACTTTGAAATGCTACGGCAGCATTTCAGAGGGGCAGCATTGCCCTATTGATTAATCGAATAGTCGATGCAAAAATGCATCAACTATTCGATTAGATGCTACTTAATATCCTTACTCCATAGTAAGAGTCTGCAGTTCTTACTCAGAGATGACAATGAAAGCAGCAGCACATGGGAAAGAAACTAGACCTGAAATGAAGCAGAACAAGAACCCCAATGTGGTCAGTGTACGACAAAGATCAAAATGTCTTTGTGGAGCAATTTCTGAGGAGAGAGAGAAGAGTTCTTGAGCTACACAGAATGTAAACTATCTGTTCAGGCAGTTTAAGCTCTGCTTAACTCCAAAGCTTGTCTCTCACCAAAAAAAGTTGATCCAATGAAAGGTATTACCTCACCCACCTTGGGGCTCTAATAGCCTGGTGCCCACATGGCAACAACAATACTGCATACAGCTATCAAAAAATGTCCTCTTTGAAACTTGCTCTTATAAAGCTTCACATTTCTGCTACTGTGTATATTATTTGAGACACAGCAGCTGCCATTACTCACTGATTTCACATAGTAGTCACAGATATAGTGTGGGGGGGGGGGGGAGTTATTCCAAGTAATGATCAAACTACAATATCTCAGGTGCTGTTTTTGACAACCATTATGTCTGTGTATGAATTTGCCTGGATCCCCCAATGCAGCATGTGGCAGCTGTATGTCAAACAACTAGTGAAACCCTTGAAGGCATACCCCAGTACAAGGATGATCCTGGGGCAGAGAACCACCAACAGTGGTTCCCATGGACCCTGCTAGCACACTGAATTGATCCCTGTCTGTGGGTTTCAACATACTGGGCCTGTTGGCCGCCTATGTAACTTACATTCTGTCTTCATGTTGGTCGAACTGATGCCAGTAGGCAGGCCAAGCACACATCCTGGCCAAGATCAAAGAGTATGAAATTTATACAGCTTTTGCAATCATGTCCCCATCTCACCCCCACTTCACTTGTGTGTGTTCTGCTTCTAGCTGAAGCTCATTGTCCTCTCAACCATCCACCATCTAAATATAAGAAGATAGCTGGGGATAACAGTGGATGAGAAGCTGGGTATGAGTCAACAGTGTGCGCTTGTAGCCAAGAAAGCTAATGGCATATTAGGGTGCATTAGAAGGAGCATTGCCAGCAGATCTAGAGAAGTGATTATTCCCCTTTATTCGGCACTGGTGAGGCCACATCTGGAGTATTGCATCCAGTTCTGGGCCCCCCCCAATACAGAAAGGATGTGGAAACATTGGAGAGGGTCCAGAGCCACTAAAGTGATTAGGGGGCTGGAACAACATAACCTATGAGGAGAGGCTAAGGGATTTGGGCTTGTTTAGTTTGCAGAAGAGAAGAGTGACAGGGGATTTGATAGCAGCCTTCAACTTCCGGAAGGGAGGTTCTAAAGAGGATGGAGAGAGGTTGTTCTCAGTAGTGACGGATGGCAGAACAAGGAGCAATGGTCTCAAATTACAGTGGGGGAAGTCTAGGTTGGATATTAGGAAAAACTATTTCACCAGGAGAGTGATGAAGTACTGGAATGGGTTACCTAGGGAGGTTGTGGAATCTCCATCCCTAGAGGTTTTTAAGTCTCTGCTTGACAAAGCCCTGGCTGGGATGATTTAGTTGGGACTGGTCCTGCTTTGGGCAGAGGGCTGGACTCCATGACCTCCTGAGGTCTCTTCCAGCCCTAGGATTCTAACTGTTGGGAAGAGACTGGATTGTGTGGGGTGCATAGGGGTTACTGAGTGTAGGGAGGCTAAAAGAGGACAACTGAGGGTGCAAGGGAAAGGTACTGGGGGATAATTTAGTGTGGCAGGTATAAACCAAAAGTTATTCAGCTGAAAAAAATCAAGAGCATTTTACCATTACGAAGTCAGGGGCAGATCAGAATTAGTCACTTATTTTTCAATATCTTTTAAATCCAACAAGTAGAACTGCAAGTAAAGTTGAACAACCGGATTTGGCAGAGTGGTTTTTTTTCCCCCTATTTATGTTAAATATCAGTTGTTTCACTTTTAGAACCTGATTTTTTAGGCTGGCTTCATTCAGCCATTTTGGTACCCACTATATTGTTGGCATACAGAAGCAATTTCTTACCTGAAATTGTATTTTTGTTCTAATTAATGTCACTGAAATATCCATTCTGCAGATATGCAGGAACCATCAGGTAGACAGACATGTTGATGACAAATTTGGCCTTCAGGCCATACTGCAGAAAACCTCAATTTAATAGGGTCTCTGGGGAACACTGAAGGTATGGGGCTCAGGGAATTGAGGGGGTTTTCTGCTCTGTTTAATAGCTAGATGACCATTTTTTAAAGTGTTAATGGTACTACTGGTGAATTTTTTTAAATTATAATAAGTCAAAATACTACACAAAGTTAGGGGTGCAGATAATCCTCAATGGAGTCCCATTGCTCCAAAATACAATGCTTCACAGACTCCTGGCCACCGTATTTACAGATATTATAATCCTTAGCAACAGTGATTCAACCACTGTAACACTACAAGCTCACAACAGAGACCAAGGACACATTGTGAGTGGAATTGCACACATAATGGGGGCAGCTGGTTGGCAGCTGCTACGGATATTTTAGCACACACTGTGTCTGCCATCAGGGGCCCGAAATGAGCAAATAGGTCCCACAACCACCCAATCTGGTGATGAATTAATGTGTAATTGGCCATACCAAAAATTAAGGAGTATTGTAGACTCTAAGACAGACCTGTAGGATACAGATTGCAATCACTGCCTATTGAATATCATGCTAGTCCACCATAAAAGAGATGGCAAGTACTATATAAACCAGAGCAATTACTGCTACACATGTAGCCCTGTGCCTAATTCAGTGACTGCTGCATACTAAATGCTGACTGACATGCAACTCTGAGTGCAAACTAACATTAAGGAGGCAAGCATAAAAGACCAAATCTCTGCTGAGTAGCACAGAAACCTGCACTGACAATGGGACTCCGTTCCATTGTACTAGCTTGATATTTTAAAAAAATGGAAATACAGATTGTGAAATATCAGTGCAGCAAAACTCTGTGAAAGAAATCAAATGCTGACGACACAATGTATTCCAACAATAGTCAGCAGTGGTAATTGTAATGATAATAGTTCCATTATCATTAAGCATATTCCACGCAGCAACCTCAGACCCAGTATTCAACACAGCATCCATCTTCTGTTCACTTGAAATTCCAATCCCAGAGGATGAGCCTGAACTGTTAGGTGCCCTTTTAAATATGGATTTCAGTATCATTATGTGGATCCACGAGTCTAGTTAATATGCATAGGATGTCCTGGGTAGTAGCAATGTTCACTCTGTTATATTGTAAAATAGTTGAACTTTAGGCTAGCCCATTTATAACAACAAAACTGCTCTCATAAATATAGCTGGCAAAACGAAAGTTGATAGGTTCCAGGGATCACTGACTGCCCAACCAGTCCCTGTTTCAGTTTTTCTAAAAGTATTGATTATAGCATTTTTAAACAAGGCTCTGAAGCACCATATCATTACATGGGCAACTGTGGAGTGTGATAAAGTATAGCCCTGAGCATTTTCTATTTCCCAAGATTCTATTACAGCCAATGAATCTGACAGCAATCCACATGTAAGTGATATTTGCAGAAATTACTGCAATACTAACATTCACGTATGGCCTGAATGGATTCATGCAGTTCACATCTGCAGTGCTGGATCACAAAGTAAGATACTGGGAGTCTGACAAGTACTTGCAGTCTGTGTGGGATGCTTTTAGATTTCAACACTTGTCTATTAACCGTGATTTCATGCAGCTTTGATAAGGGTATCTGACAGCACCTACATCATATTATGAGATTGAAGACTGCTTATGTCAAGCAGTACTAATTTATTAGTCTGTGTAGGAACACAGACTAATTTTTCAAAGATTGTTCCTGCTATTTGTCCACAGTATAGAATATTGATCCCCATTACCGTGTTATTTAAATCTAAGGTCTTTTCCAGGTAAGCCTGACTGCCCCAGCTTTCAAATTCTGACATGGGTATTGTAATATTTGTGGGAATCAGCAGAGGGCACTACTACCCACAGGGTTATAATGGTTCTATATATTTGAAGTATTAAGAAGTTAATGGGTGAAGAAATGCCATTTTAAGTTTTTTTTACTTCACTGCTCAGTCTGTTACAGAAAGGATAATATTCCAGTTGGGTCAAAAACAGCAACAAAAAAGCTTGTGCAAAAGCCAAGAAATTGTGAAGTCAACCCTTTTGGTTCATTATAATAGCCTGAAAGAACTAGTATCTGGTGAGCCATCACAAGATAATGGGGATGGGAGCAGTACTATATCTGTACAAATACCAGATGGATTTGAGCAAGTCACTAGCTCCACCAGAAGTAAATTCTCAACTAGAAAGAAGAGTTGGGCTTTTTTTTTTTTTAATAAAGTAGTTCCACTCTTAGAAAATATTCAGTGGTATAAGTAACTTAACATTTCTTACAGGTTCTGTCCTATTGCAACCCAGGTCCCTGCCAGCTCTTTAAATAGCTCCCTGCTGGGCTCTTGCTGCAGCTCAGCCACCTTTTGCTGGAGCTGCACACCAGGGCACTTCCATCTGTGTGTATATGGCAGACATTGTGTTACACACTCAGATCATAAAAGTCTAAAATGTCTAGTTGGTGAGAGCCAAAATTCAAAGATGGGGTCTCATTTGATCAATGTATTATGAGTTTGATTATAATCCTGAAAAAGCACTGGATTATGCAGATGCTCTGAGTAGACTTTCTTTACCAGAGACCCAATATGAGAATAGCTATTGACTGTTAAAAGCCCAGTGACTATGCTCAGCATGCTCCAGCAGGTTCAGAGGGGACGGGAGGGAGAAGGGTTTTGAGGAAGTTTGTCCAAGATGAAGGCTGATTAGTTGTCTGTATGAACACGTACCTGAATAAAAAGATTTCCTTTGTCAGTTTTACTCTCTGTTTTGGGTCTCCATTTACTACACTCACTATTTAGTGCCAGAAAATATAATTTTTTTCTTCTGAAAAAAGATCAGAATGTTCTCCTATACCACATCTGGGAATCTTGGGGTTTTCCCACATGCACCAAAACTTTCATTGGTTTCAATGGAAAGGCACAAGTTCACACCAATGGAACTACATCAGTTTACGCCAGCTGACAAATCTCACCTTCTATATTGCAGGCAATCAGTGCTGGCAGCATAGGGTCCTTTGATATTGTGACAGAGCAGATGTTCATGGAGAACCATCATTATAGTCATTCTGCAGAGTTTTTGAAGAAAGATTCCAGAACCAATCGATGCATGTTGCTTTCTGTGTGCACACGCACGCGCACACACAATGCACCATAGAAGTAAAGGCTTTATGTCTTTGTGGCAAGTAGCATCTTAGTAGTAAGTTATTATTAATTCCATCACTAAGTAAAAATTATTTTAGCCTCACGCTGTTTCACTGTAAGATCCCTGAAGCATGGCGTTTGCAATACACAATAGTACATCACAGATGCCTAGTCTACATGTTTACCTTCAGAGTAGTAGCCTAGCGTATTAATTCTATTAGCAAAATTGTGGGACCATACACGGGCTAAAGGCAATGAAGAGATTAATTTATCTACCTTATGTCAGACACAGGGACTCTGAATGCAAAGTTTTTCCAATTTCAGACCCTGCAAACCTTCGAAAATGGGTTCTTTTAAATTAAAAAAAATAAGACCATGGAAACACCTTTTTAAAGCCACTTCCAACCAAAATAGAAAGGTTTTGCACAGCTCTACCTTTGGGCACCCAAGAAAGTTCCAAGCATTACTATATCACCACATTTCTGGTTGTGCCATAAAGAGGAAACAATTAAGTCATAAATAATTTCAGATCACAGATGTGATCTGAATACGCTTTAAACTATGCTAAACTATCTGAAAGAAAACATGCCTCTCTGCGAAAACAACTTAACCGTAACAGGCAAGCCAGAAGGTAAGCCCACTTAACAAAAAGTCAGTGACAAAGTATATCATTTGTGTTAAAAGTAGTACACATTTTCTCATTTGCTTTCAAGGCTGCTGTTCCCAGATGGGCAAAAATGGTTACGTATCTTCTACACTCGCTTCTGGTACTCTGCCCAGTATTTTTATTTATTTAGTATGTACCTAAGTGATAGTTTAAGTTCTGCTCTGCTCAAGCTTCAGATTTAAAAGAAACATTGCCAAAGACAGTGAAACATCCGTTTACAGATTAAATACTACTTAGAAATAAATGGAAATGTAACTATTTTATTTAGCAGCTGGAATTAATTGAGGTTTATAGCTCTGATAAAGAGCATGTGCACGCCTTTCTTCCAGCACAGCTGCACTTAAGCCACTGATCTTTCGTTTTTTCATATTATGCTATTGTCTTCTCAGTTTTTTATTCCAAATGACACTCTAAAGCAACATCTGCACTGCAACTGGGGGGTGATTTGCAGCTCACGTAGCTGTACCCACACTAGCTTTAATTTAACCGGCTTGCTAAGAATAGTGAGGGCACAGCAGCATGGACTATACAAGTATGTACCTTGGGGAAGGTAGCTTATGCAGCCCAAAATGCTGCATCCTCACTGCTTGTAGCCAGACATGAACCCCATCTTGTTTCCCCCCCCCCCCAGAGAGCAAGAGAAAGGCAGTCAGCCTTTGATGCCCTGGGAATGCAGGGGTGCTGCTTGTCCCTGACTCTAATAAACAGAAACCAGACAGTAAATGGGCTAGCTGACGACCCAGGGGACCTCCTGCTGCCCTGATGGCTAACACCAGTAATTGACACGCCTACACTGTCCCAGGAGAGGAATCTTCGCCCATCACATACTAGAGTGCCCATTGTCTGCAGTTTCCCAGGTGTGAATTATGCTTTGCACCCTTCCGTGGGAAACTTGGCATTCAAAGCCATTTTTCCTAATTGCCACTTGAGACCAGGAAGAAGCCTACGTGACCCAAGGGGTATAAAGAGGGGTTTAGTAGCCCACCCCATTTGAGCTCCAATCTATACCTGCTGGCAGGTATATGTTGTCTCCCGAGGTCTGTGGGACGCCCAGCCTCGCCCTACTTCTTCCCGAGGGATTGAGAGAAAGACGCTGGCCACGCCAAGTCTGGAACGCAGGGGTGAGAATTATACCTGCAATGTGTTTCTTATGTGTACACTTTAATTTAGTTACTCTATTATAAGTTTCTCTAATCAACCTGTTTCACTTCTATTGTAAACAAGAAAATAAGATTGTGCCCTCATTCACTTTATAAGTTTAAATATATATATTGAACCAAGTTTTCTTTCTTCTTTCTTTTCTTTCTCCTACAAATAAGCAAGTGTGGTTTGAGTTTCTGACTTGAACCCGTGCTGCTGTACCCGAACCGAACACAAACAAAAGAACTCCAGCTGGTCATAAGGGACAGATATAGGGAGAGCTTGAGCGTTGGATCGTGTCGCTTCCAGGGGACAGATCCGTTGGGGCACCTCTCAGCCTCCCCAGGCTGCCCACTGCGACGGGACTTTGTGTCCTAGCAGTCAAAGTCTGAGGTGTAAAGCTCTCCCTGTTAAACTCTGGGACGTCTGTCAGCCTGTTGGCTGCCCACTGCAAAGGATCCCGATCCTAGCAGTAAAGACACGGACGTTAAACTCTTTGGGGCACCCGTCAACCTCCTCCAGGTTGCCCACTGCTAAGGGACCCCACTCCTAGCAGTTAAAGTCTCGGGTGTATAGCTCACACACACCACTCACTGCCCTGACCACCGGCTGACACTGCTATATTCAGCAACCTTATTACATTAATGCTAGTACAGGTACGTCTATAGGAGCCACAAATTACACCTCTGCCTAAGCTGCAGATGCACCCTACGATCTGGCATGGGAGCTGCCAGCTTTGTAAATCAAGCATCTGTGGGTGTTGCCTGAGCAGTAATGTTTTTAATTTTATTTTTTGTACTAATCAGCAATGTACCATGTGAAGAAGTTGTCGTTGTACTGAAGAATTCTGCTAACAATGAAACGCATGGCAACCATTTATTCTTGAAAATGTCTGTGCAATTCCACGCAACCGTCAAACTTTGTTTACTCTCATTCCAGCACCAAATTCATAGCAGAAGAATCTTCTAAAATCAGATTCATGGTGCAACAAAAATTTCCGAGTGACACTAACAAAGGAAACATTCTGGTGCCCACAGATTATCTCTCTGAAGAGGTCACTGAATGCTTATTTGTACCAGGAGGTTTAAAATTGTCTGCCAAAAATGCAGTTATTTATTGACTTTGGACAAGATCCCCGCCCCCGTCTTTCACTGAACTGCTGCTTAATGTACAGTCTGGGTGTGAAGAGAAAGGGGACTCTATGCCCTTGTATTTACCACAACTGTGGTGAAACCAGCCTTCAGTGTACCTTAGAACAGTCTTGCTTTAAGTTACACCATCTAGTGCAGCCTCCCTGGGAAATGCTCTGGTTAATCATACTCTGGTTCTGTGCTCAGCTCTCCCATATGTCTGGGATTAAAAGGGAAATAGGTGTTATGGTGTTTTATGTCACTTAGCAAAGATATAAACTGAAAAGCACTTAATTTTACATAGAATTTCATACTATGAAGAATTAGTCCGAAAAAGCCAATGTTGCCCTTCGTTATGCACATACAAAGCTGTATCAAAAAATATAAGCATATTGAAAAAATTGGACTTTGTAGTGGAAGTTGATTATTTTCATGGAATCATGGAAATGTAGAACTGGAAGGGTCATCTAGTTCAGTCCCATGCATTCAGATCAGGACTAAGTAATAACTAGACCATTCCTGTTTGTCTAACCTGTTCTTAAAAACTCCAGTGATGGAGATGCCACAACTTCCCAAGGCAGTTTGGGGAGGGGCAGGGGAGGGACTCAAGGGGATAAATAGCACTCCTCCTGACAAACTGAATAGGTCCATTCACCACCTGAGAGACTCGATCACCCCATGGGGGGTGCCCATTACCATACCCAGACTGGCATGTGGATACATAACCTGAGGCAAGCTAGCCCTGAAGGGGTCTTAGATGTAGATGTGCATATCTGAGAACATGGCAATATGATGCCACATGGCCTAAAAGTTTAAGGCATGTCCTTGCCTTTGTAACCAGGTACTGGGTGAGGGTACCTATCAAGTCCCAAATGATCTGGGAATGATGCTTTCCCTTGGGTTGAGTCTAGTGTTGCCCCTATAAATTCTATGCTCTGCACCAGACTCAGGGCCGACTTCCTTGTTGAGGATGCCCGGAGTTCTGAACAGCTCTAACACAAGGTCTACGTGAGCGAGAAGCTGGTCTCTGCAGGTTGCTTTTAGCAACCAATCATCCAGGTATAGGCAAACTTGGATCCCTCCCTTGCGTAGGAAGGCTGCTGCCACCATCATACATTTGGTAAAAACCCGTGGGGCAGAAGAAAGGCCAAACAGCAGCACCACAAATTGGTAATGCTCACCCACTATTGTGAATCTGAGATAACGCCTGTGATATGAAAATATCAAAATGTGGAAATATGCATCCTTCATGTTGAGGGCAGTGAACCAATCTCCCAGATACAAACAAGGGATTATGGTGGCCAGAGTGAACATCCTGAACTTTAGCTTCCGCATATAGCAGTTGAGGTTCCTTAGATCAAGAATTTTGCTTTTGGTATTAGGAAATTGTTGGACTAGAAACCCTTGCCTCTGACTTCCTGAGGGCCCTCTTGTAGTTCATCTGCCTCACGTAGTGACTAGACCTCCTGTTTCAGGAGATGCTCATGAGAGGGGACCCAGAAGAGGAATGGGGATGAAGAAGTTGTGGGGATGCAAACTGCAGGGAGTACGCCCACTCCAGCCATGCAGAGGACCCAATGGTCCAACATAATACTGGCCCCCACACAGCAGAATTGGGATAGTCTGGCTGAAAAACAGAGGAGATGAATCCAGTAGGACTCATGCTCTACCATCAGGCATGCCTTCAAAAGGCCTGTTTGGGGGCTGGAGGAGTTGTTCCTCTGGTTATTCTGTTGGGACAGGGTTCTCTTCCTGTTATGGATCCTATTGCATTTGTGCTGTTGCTCATGGCACTGTTTAAGCACAAATCTCTGCTGCTGAAGCTAAGGGCAGAATGGGTGCCTTTGGGATGCCGGGGTGTGCATCTCTAGGGATCTTATAGTTGCTCAGGAATCTTTGAGGGAGTGCAGCTTGGACTCAGTTTGTTCTAAAAACCTGACTGTAGCCCTCAAAGGAGAGATGCTGTAATGTGGACTGGACCTCCAGGGGAAGCCCCGAGGCCTGAAGCCACACGGATTGGTGAATAGCCACTCCAGTTGAGAATGCTCTTGCTGCTGAATCCATTGAGTCCAGGGCTGCTTATAAGAATGTTTTGGGTAGGGTATGACCTTCCTCCGACAGGGCTCTGAATTCCTGGCAGGCATTGTGGGGCAGCAACTCTTTGTATTTAGGGAGTGCTTCCCATGATTTACAAGAGTAGCAGCTAAGGATTGCTGATTGGTAATCATTAGTTGTAAGCCTCCTATGGAGTAGACCTTCCTGCCAAACAGGTCAGTCTTCTTGGCCGGAGCCTGCTGGCCTTGCCTCTCCCTCTCACTGACTGCTCAGACCACAAGCGATGAGGAATGGGCGTGAGTATAAGAACGTGTACCCCTTGAAGGGAACAAAGTATTTCCTCTCAACACCCTTGGCCGTCAGGGGAAATGGAGGACAGGGTCTGCCATACATTTGTATAGTTCAACTGTATGGTCTTTATGATTGGCGGAGCCAACCTGGGGGGGCCCTCCTGTGAGAGGATGTCCACCATGGGGTCCTCTGGTTCCTGTATCTCCTCTAAAGGGAGATTCATGTTCTGGGCAACCTTGCGCAGCAGTTCCTGGTACACCCTATCAGGGCCGGACTAAGGGGTGGGCGAGCCGGGCAGCTGCCCGGGGCGCCAACCGATGGGGGGGGCGCCTGATGGCAGCTGTAAGGGGCACGTGGTGTCCCTTATAGCTGCCATCAGGCGTGCATGCCTGTCTCCAGCAGTGCTGCCCCCCCCCCATCCCCACGGTGCCGGACAGCAGCACCCTTCGCCCCACAGCTGCAGGGCCCTGCACGGCCAGGCACAGCCCACCCTGGGCTGCGCGCCAGCAGTGGTGACTGGGCAGCGCATGCGCCGTGCGCCCCGGGGGTGGACCCCAGGTTGCGTGCCAGCAGCCATGGCTGGGCAGCGCATGCACCCTATGCCCCGGGGGTGGACCCCGGGCTGCGTGCCAGCAGCCATTGCTAGGCAGCGCATGCGCCGTGCGCCCCGGGGGTGGCACCGCGCGCCCCGACCCAGGGTGCCAAAGTGGCTCGGGCCAGTCCTGCACCCTATGGTCCACTGGCAAGGGACCAGACATGGAGATGCCTGCCACTGCCTCATCTGGAAATGAGAACGAATAAGCATGTGTGGGCAAGGTGTCCTTGCTTGGCTGCACCCGGGGTCCCTCATGTGGCTCCACCTGATGCCCATGCCTGGACAGCCAGTCCTGGAGTTTGGGGGGGTGGGCTGTCCCCTCTTGGTGGGTGGGATTCCATCACTGACAGTGCCCTTGAATGGCACTTATCCCGAAGGGAGCAGGACCTGTGGCTTGCTGACATTGTCAACCTGGGGGCTTCCTGAGGTTGAGGGTGTCCAGAAAGGTCACTGTAGGTGATAGCCACTGTTGCTGCCACTGTGCCAGTAGGTCCCTTCTGCCATGACCGGAGTGGCTATGTCAAGAACCAACTGACACCACATGCAATTCTGACTGATTGAGTTGGTCAGTGCCGAGACCCTCTTGGGGATCTCCAATGGTACTGAGAGGGTCTGGAATGGCAGTGGTGTCCAGTGCTCCTTGATCTCTCTCTCGATCTGGAGACCAATCTCGGTGCCGAACGTCAATTGCTCAGTGCCAGGCTAGCGCTCAGTGCCAAGCTCTCTGTTAATGTTGGCAGAGGGGAACACTGCGCTGGTGAAGGTGGTCCTTCTGAGGAAGACCTGTCCTAGATAGCGGTCAATGCAGGGGATGTATTCCCCATCGAACTGTGTGGTTCCAGCAGTGCTGGTGGTTTTTCCCCCCCACACCCTGGATGCTTCAGCCTCTGATATTTCTATCGGGTACCTGGCCATTTTAAAGGTGTTGAGCATCAATGGGCAGTTCAAGACCTGCACGAGGCTCATGCCTCTCAGTGACAGGTCACATGCCAGACTCGAAGGCACCGGTCCTGGGGGCTGGACTCAATGGTATGCCTTGGACCTCTCATGCTGGACTGTTTCTCCACACTTGATCCTGTCTCTGCTGGGATTTATGGGGGAGGAGGGAGGAGAAGAGAGAATCTGTCCCTGTCTTCCTTTCTGCCTCATGGTGCCCGTGAGGTGGACCTCTGTCTTGGCCCCACAGTCTTCAGTGCCAGGGAACCCCTGTGCTGGTAGTATTGCCGCGCTCAGTTTCTGCATGTTATCATGTACAGAGGGTGGGGCATTCTGTACCAAACTAGCTCCTGGAGCTGATTTCTTGGTCTGAGGAGGTTTTAGCACCACTTCCATAAGGAGCTGCTGAAGTCTGTATTCCCAGTCCTTTCTGGTGCAGGGCTTAAAACTTCTACAGATCTTGCACCTCAGTGCACGGTTCTTTACCCAGGCAGCATAGGAACGCATCATGTGGATCACTGTTGGGCAATCCAAGAGCTATGCTAGGGACTAGACACTTGCTAAGGAAAGAGCTAGATAGTTCCAACGTCGCCACAGATGGTAAGAAGGAACTGAGGGAGAGTAGGGTCGGCATAGTAGATATGCACTGATATAGTGGCGCCACTCTAAGGGTCTCCACAGATGACCCTACAGGAGCTGCCAGGGGAAGTTTCCAATGCTCGTGCACATGGCATGCATACACCTGATTGGAATCAACGTGAACAAGCACTCCAAGAAGAATGATAGTTTACTCAGTTCAAGCTGAATCTCAGAAACAATTATTTTATGATTTTTGGGAACATAAACCATTGGGCTACGTCTACACTGCAAGCTTTTTGTGCAAGAACAGCTGTTTTTGCACAAAAACTTGCCGGGTGTCTACACTACATGCGTGTTCTTGCGCAAGTAAATTTACAGTACAGCGTCAGAAAACAGGGCTTCTTCCAGAAGAGTTATTCCTCTCCCCACGAGGAATAAGCCCGCTTGCACAAGAGCTCTTCCACAAGAAGGCAGTGTAGACAGGCAACATGATTTTCTTATGCAAGAAACCCCTCTGGCTAAAATGGCCATCAGACGTTTCTTGCGCAAGAGAGCGTCCACACTGCCACGGACTCTTTTGCACAAAAGCGCGTCTCTTGTGCATAAGTGTGGACGTGCTCTTGTGGAAGGCCTTTTGCACAAGAACTCTCACGCAAAGTAGTTCTTGCACAAGAAGCCTGCAGTGTAGATATAGCCTTGGTGTTTTCTGAGGGGAAAACGTAAATAATTCAAAAAAATGCTTTTAAAATGCATAAACTTCTGATGCCCTGCTAACTGCAATCAGAATTTTACATAAAATTGGAAATCAGAGTCTCTCTGGTTTGTATGTCTTAAGTAGAGAGAAATCATTTTGCCTGACACAAGTACATTGATGTAATTGATAAACTGGCCAGTTGGTATATTTTACCTTGTGTGTTATTTTAGATTTAATCTCATTTCATCTGTAACAAAAATAATAAAAGCTACAGTCTCTCAAGTATTATTGTAAGTGGCTGACAGGATCTGGGGCACTGTCCACTAATGCAGAGCTCTCTTGTTGACTCTCCAAGCTCAAGTGCAAGAAGCCCTTTATAATGACGTACTTTAGTCTAAGTCACACAGGCAGATCTTATCAACTCCAACCAAGAGGATGATATCCCATCTGAGGTATCAGAGGTTAAGGATGTTAAAATTAGGTTATTTTTATCAACTACTCAATTACTCGATAGGGCAAAGCAGCCAGTTCAATCCCAGCTCATGCCAAGACCAAACCTGGCAGTAGGAGCCAGGCAGCCTGCCCCCTGGCTTCTATTGCATTTTAAATTGCAGCGTCACAGAAGGGTTTAGTCCCCAATCCAGTGGAAGCAGGGACTCAGCTGGGCTGCGTGCCCTCCCAGCTCCTAAATTTAGTAGGATCCAGGCAGGCAGGCAGCCCCAGTCAGTCCTGGCTCATGCTGGGACCAAACCCTGCTGCTGCTCTGCAAATTAAAAAGCAGTAGGCGCCTAAGGGAGCAGGGGCAGGCTGCCTAGCTCCTACTGCCAGGTTTGGTCCCGGTGCGAGCCTAAACGGAGCTTAGCTGCCTGCCCAGCTGATAGCAGTCCTTGTCCATGGCTCCACCCAGCACCCGCTCCTGCTTCCCACGGCCCTCCCTTGCTGCTTCTGATATAGAGGCAGCAAGCGGGGGGGAGAAATGCAAGTCGTCGACTGACTACTCTTTTACATCCTTATAAGGAGCTATGGAATGAGACAGAGGAGGTCCCTCAGTGAAAACCCTGGCAATTGTAGAGCTCGGGGAGAGTACTTCGGCTATCAGTTAGCTGTTATGGATATTTAAACAACGAGGTGTGTGTATATATCCTGTTCATATCAAATGTCACTTGATCATATTCATTTTTTTTAAAATCCACCTGATCAGTGCCTTCAAAGTACAAGTACTGGATTCTTACTGCCTCTTCTTAGCCTTGGATCTTCCCCGATGCCATTTCTCATAAAAGTTAGAGTCCTTTCTCCAGCTGCTGGGTATTGACCACTCCCAACTTTCAGCACTTGTCACCATTTTATTCCACTCACTTCCCATCAGATTTTTCAGTGTTGTAATACTGTCCACTAGAGTAGTAAAATAAACAATATGGAAAGTTTCTCAGTGAATCATAATGGAAATATACCCTATACATAAACAAGTTCTGTACTAAATATGAACAAAATAAGCTCTCTAATGACAACTGACTAAATTAGGGGCAAAAAAGACAGACAACCCAATACTCCTAAACTGATCAGAAACTTCAACTTGTGCGGAGTGCTAACCTATGTAACTGTGAAATCTTCTGTCCCCCTCTTCTCTCACCTCCTACTGTTTGTCACACTTTTCATGTTTTGTCTTAGATATGTAGTCCCTATTGTGAGTTGCTTACAGTCTAATTTAAGTACTGAGTACCAAGTACAATAGTACGTCCACAATACAAGGAACAATACATTCCACAATCAGAACTCTTATCCAGGACCTTACCCTCTCTCAGCTTTAAATCCTACAACCTTGTCCTTTTCAGGAACAATTAAAAGGCTAATGCACAACATTTTAATTCCTTCCACTGGCTCCCCCTCACTATTCATCATAGTGAACACAAGTGTTTGCCCCTGAGCTTCAAGGTCCATCCAATTCTCTCATGTCACTGACTACTGCTTTTGCTCAACTTTTTCCAGTCTTTGACACTATTCTTTCAGATCCCTCTTGAACACTCACTTCTATCACAATGCTTATGAAATACTGCCTGATCATAATTGGTGAGTAGGTAATGAGCTAAGAAACAGTTACCATTCAACGCTATACAAAACATTGTTAAAAACAGCAACAAAAGCCATCTCTGTTAAATGCAACCATGTGCGCACATAACTACTGTATACAAAACCACGTTTACATTAGTACCTCATTCTCCCACTCCTTACCCCAGTTGTTACATCCCCCTATAGCATCTTGTATTAAATTAAGTTTGTAAGCAGTCTTGAGCCAGAGATTGATTTTAGGAAGAACCACATGTGACAGAAGCTCAACATGTCATTTAATGAACCTCCGGAAGATACTTCTATACCACAGAGAGGGATGCATTACAGTACCCTGAATAGAGACGACTACAATAGAATTTCACTACAGTCAAACATCCCCTAAGGGCCATTTAAATACACCCTATCTTAAGTAGTCACTTTAAAGTACCCATTGTACAACATTATTTGACTTTTAATTAAAGACCACATGTATTAAGCAATGTTTCTTCGTTGATCCCTTGGGTGTTCCTGAGAGACAAATGTCTCTATACCATTCAAAAATATATTCCATTTTTATATTCTCCAAAGGCCATGTTAACAGCAATGTAGTCATGGAAACACATTGTAATCCTTATCTGAAGAGACGAACATACCATAGTTCTTAATCGAGAGCCTAAATATCTGTTGTGGGGGGGGAGGGGGGATCTATATAACCTCTCAAGGGCAAATGCAAATAATTCACACCTACCAAAACATGTCAACAAGACAGCCAACTAGAGAGGAGTCTTGATCAGGTTTGCATTTTGTGACATTCTTCAATGACAACACACCAGCTGTCAAAAATGTTACGTACTTTGCACCTATCATACTTTCACATACAAGTAACTCTGAAGCACTCCTCAGCTCAGCAGCTGAAACAATGCTGCAGATTAGGTCAAATAGGTAAAACTCCTAGATGTTTATCACAACTAGTAAATGAGGCTAGACTGCATTGGCATCTGAATTACTAAACTGAAATGAACCCTATTCTCCATTACACAGTTGGACTGTGTGCTCCCATTTTGCATCTAAGCAAGCTAGAAGCGAGGAAAAGACTATACACATAAGAATATCGTATATTTATCAGACCTACATTCTAAACACTATCACATAATGGACTACAAGCAGCCACATTAAATAAAAGGCCAGAAGCAATAGAGGTGAGAGTTTTTCCAAAGATGGACAATATAAAGTGGAACGATTCTCAAATCAAATGAAAAATAAAAAAAGGAGAGCAGGCTGTGAAATCAGGGTACAGAACTGCATACAAGAAAATATGATGGTGGGGATGCTACAGAAGGTAAACGGAGGATAGGCTGCAAATAAACTAATGTAAACACCAAAGTCAGGCTGACCACAGATTAGGTTGTTGTGAGTCATTGTACATAGAGACACGACCAGGCTGATCTTACTGAAAGAGAAAGCTACAGATAGGAATGAATGGTAATGCTGTCCTTGATTCCTGTGTCTGCAAAGATGCTTTGGGATGAAAGATTCATTTGGGGGCCAGTTACTGCAAGCATTCCATCAATGGAAGCCTCACTGTGGGTTCATGATCACAGAGATTGCAGAATCCAGTTTTTTGTTATTATAATACAGTGCTTAAATCAGACTAATTTAATTATCCTTATCTGCAAACAAAAGGTTCACAAGGAATATTTTTTTCAGAATGAGGGCAATCAATCACTTTGAACAATTTACCAAGGGTTATGTAGATTCCTTATCAGCAGCAATTTTTAAAACAAGATGCTCTAGGAGGTCAGACTGGAAACTCACAAAGGTCCCTTCTGGCCTTAGAATCTATGAATTAACCTCTGCAAAACTATGGATACATTGTACCAAACAGTCACAGCCTGTAATGAGATGCAGCTGCATTACTGGAGAGCACATATCAAGCAATACTTAACCTCCAAGAATCATCCAGAAACTCTATTTACATTGTATGGGTTACAAACCATTGCATCCCTGTAAGGTATTCAGCAACACATCCTCTCTCCCTCACTTACTGCTGGCTTGCTCCATTTACTATGTAAGGGAGCCAGGACTCTGCTTGCTCCCTCCCCACAGTTCTAGGAGAGAGAAACAAAATATTTGGCTGAGATTTTGTACCCAAAGCTGCCCTTTTTTTTTTGGGGGGGGGGGGGGGGAGAGAATATAAGTAATCATTTTCACCATTTAATAGCCTTGTTTGAAAGTGTTCGAAAACCCTGTTTCTGTATCAACTCCTCTATTTCCCTACTCTCTATGGCCTCCTCTTAAGAAAACAAGCATCTCTCACAATTCATATCTTCCTGATTGTTTGGAAGTTATGATACTACTTATAATTCATGTTGTGTTTTACCAGAAGTAAATAGTGGTTTACTCTATTTTCTATTCCTTTTATTTCTTTGAGTCTCTTGTTTAATTGAGCGCTGCTGGTGTGTTACTTTCTATATAGAAAAATTATGTATAGGCTGATCATTAAGTCACATGAATCTGCTGTGCTTTGTATTCTACCACCAGCCAGAGAATCAGAAGACAGCAAGTTCAAAATATAGCCTCTGGGTTCTTGAATTCTGCATGATTCCACACAGACATAATTTACATCTAAATTCTAGAACTGCATTCAGACTGCAAAAAGTATATCCATTTTTACAGTAACTAGTCTGATCTATTTTCAATTGCCCTTTTTCTATAGCATAGTTAAGATCTCAAAGATACTTAGGACTTTCTTTTCCTCCCATAAAGCCCTGTTATTTAGAATGTTGCCTGATCCTAATGTATTTAAATGTTAATTACCCTGATTGACAATAAGGCTTCCTTGGTGCACCCCAGTTTTCAAGGAGTCTACATGTCTGCATTAGCAATGTCATTGAGAAAGAAGTGTCTGAAGATTGTGAATGTCATTCAAAAATGCAAAATCAATGTCAATATAAACTTCAAACACGTGACACTGCAATAGGAGGCGCATATGACCTTTTTTTTTTAAGTGGAATTGAAACACTATTCTCCAATCACATTTTTAGCAATTAATTCTCTATACTAATGCTGTCTGAGACTTTTAAAGTATATAGAGTTAAAAACAGATTCTGATCAACTGATTTTAATTAACCACAAAAACTTTTTGGTGCTTGTGTTTATTACAGACTTAAGTCTTCTATAAATGTATGTTTTATTAATAAAATCAAAAGATGAACAAAATTATATAAACGAAAAGGAAGTTCTCAGTGTTTACAAACTGCAAATGAATGAAAAGGTAATAAATCCAACTCGTCACCACCAGATGGTAAATTCATTTTAATTCTATACTATTTTGGAGACATTTTTCTGTACCAATATAGATCCTTAGTAAAGTTGCTTATCAATTTGCCAATCCAGCTGTCTATGAATTCTCATACAATTCAAAGAAAAACCATTCTAAAAGTTAGAAATTTAAACAATTAGCATATCTAATTATGTGGAGGTGGGGATTATGCATTTGGTTGTTGCATTGGTTTGCTTCTCTTATTGGAAGTGATTTTTTTTTTAAGCCAACTTATTTCTATTACTCAGTTTTGATGGGTATTGCAGCAACAGGTTCCCATTTTGAAAAGCTCATGTGGATCAGTCAGAACATTAGAGACATTTAATGGAATGAGCTTGCTGTTTGATTGCCTAGTGAAGAAATCAAGCATCTTTTTGGTGGTTTTATATTAATTGAAATTACCACCGCCACTGGGCTTTAATTCCCAAATGTAGAGTTCCTGAATTTCCACGCCGTGTTCCGCAACAACAGTTCTACATTTTGCATTTCAGCCTTTCAAGATACCTGCCTGGTTTCTTCCTGGGGCCTTCTGTTTTGGTATCTACAGCTCTGCAATCTTTGCAAATCTTGAGGGTCTCCTTTGTTCAGCATCTTGTAACTTCATTGGCTAGCATGACACATCCTGTTCCTGTATAGTACCTCTTCCCTGTGAAGCATATTTTGAAGTTCTCTGACCTTTACATAAAGCCTTTACAAATTTTCTAATGGTTTATAGCTTATTAGTCCATAGCATACCAATATAAAGACACTTGAGTCATCTGTTTTCGAACACGCTATATTTGGTTCAACATCAAAGTGATGAAGCAGCTTTATCCCAGGTGTATACTGGCAGAGAAAATTCATGCAAGATATGAAACTCCAGCTGTGTGAATTGCATCTCTTACATCGATTTTCTGTGGCACCGTAGGAGGTTGACAGGAGAAATTCTCTCATTGACTTCCCTTATGCCTCACAACAGCAAGTAGTTCCTGGGTTGACAAGGGCACCCTCAGTGTTTGATTTAGTGGGTCCTTACTAGTCCTGCTAAATTGAATACCGAAAGATCGTCCTCCGGAGCATTGATCTTCAAAGCGTAGATGTGCCCTTAATCAATATCCACTTAAATGCTTATCAATACTTCCTGATCCTTAAATTTGGGTTATACACCTGCATACCTCAGAACTGTGTCAAGCAGCTGACAAGCCTTTGGAGCCATACAATTTCTCATGAAGTTTACCACCTTGAAAAGCCCATAGGCAGAAAACATCTTCAGCACACAAATGTTACCCTATATATAAATAAAACAGAGACTACACTGTTTAACCACTGGTCATCACCTGGATATTCATTAATCAACATTAACTTTAAAACATTCAGACAATACCATAACAATTTGTGGTTATGCTTACTGAGAAACAGAATTCCTCTTAAGATCCTCTTGACTGACAAAGGGCATCTATTCAAAGCTTTAATTCGGTGTTTCTTAAACTGTGTTCCGTGGCACACCTTTGTGCTGCGAGGCTGTCAGAGGTGTGCCACAGAGAACAGAATTCAAAATGTCCACCCTTAAAGGGGCAGGCAACCTTTTTTGTTTTTGCGCTCATCAAAAAATCCTTGGCGTTCCTCAAAAAAATTGTTTGGTGTTCCTCAGTCTTAAAAAGTTTAAGAAACACTGCTTTAACTAGTCTTTTCACCAAGTTATGCTCAATCTTTTAATCCACTCATTTGTTGTAATTAGGTTGATTACCTGTCAGAAGGTTTAATTATTTGCTGAGTCTTTCAGCCAACAACTGAAAAGAAATATAGGAACCTTACATTTACCCAACCATAGACTGAAGATGTTTGCTGGCATACTTGTGATTTGGCCAGCTGTTTTGCAATCTAAAGATGCATTTCATCTGAGGATGGCAACAGCTTCTGTTTTTTGTCTCAGGAATTCAGCCTGTATAATCACTATTGGTATGTGTAACGATTACTACACTTTGTGGGTCTCTCAGAGCCACAAAACTAAAGCTACAATGAAAAACAAGAATATACTTTCCTAATCTATACTGGAATTGATGGGTAGGGTAAACATCATTGCAGCTGATGGATGTAACCACTGCCTTTCATTTAAGATAAATGAGTTCCAAAAAAAAGAATTAATGAAGGATAGGTTCATCAATGGCTGTTAGTTGAGATGGTCAGGGGCATAATCCCATGATGTAGGAGCCCATAAACCTCTGACTGCTAAAAGCTGCAAGTGAGCAACAGCAGTTGAATCACTTGATAAGTTGCCCTGTTCTGTTCATGCTGCCTTAAGCATCTGGCACAGGCCAATGGGCCTGATGGCCAACATACCTATTAACTCAAAAACTATTCAAGCAAGATGATTTTCAAAACAATAACCATGTTTTAGGACTTCTTTTCCCCTATTCAGCACCATGCCTACTAATACTTTCATTTATTCCAGGCTCTATGCCTATAACACACTAAAACTTGGTATTTAATAAACAGAACAATTAATACGGTATACAGTGTTCCCTCAGGGTGATGTAGAAGAATTATTGGAAGAGTTTAATTGCAGGTACTGAAAGGTTGTTTTAGTTGAACACTATTTATATATAATGACATGAACTTCTCAGGCCATTAGTTAAGGTTTCCATAATACTGTGAAAATATAAAGCATCATTTAAACACTTATTAGTTCCTAAGTCCTGTGCTACTATTATTGATAGACCTGTACCTGTCCTGAGCTTCCTCCATCTATGAGCTGATTCATCTCCTGAAGTACCACTTGAAAAGAATAGAAAATGTAACCAGCTGGGGCCCTCATATTCTTGAATATTTTTTACACCATAGTACATCTCTGTGCCCAGTGCCTGAGAGTTTAAAGGGTCCTTGGGCTGGTTGTGTCTGGGCAGGGTGACCACAGTGCCCTGGGTGGCTCCACATGTTGCCCACCCTAAGAAACTCCCCTTCCACTCCCCCCCCCCCCCCCCCAACACACAAGTAGTGACAATTTCTCTGTATCTTGCCAGCCTCACTTCTGTGCTGCTGTTGGCAGCTGTGACTCTAAGCTTCCAGCACTCAAGGCAGAGCAGAAGTGAGGGTGGCAGTCCCAGGACCCCCTAGCACAACAGCCAGATTTCACAGAGGAATCCAAATTTCATAGTCTGGTGTGTTTCTCACAGCCATGAATTTGGTAAGGCCCTAAAAATGGCATCTCCACTGGAGATGGAGTATATACAATGAGTATTTCAGAAGTAACCATCCTATTGTCATAGGAATGGCCATTCTGGGCCATCTAGCCCAGTGTCCTGTCTTCTGACAGTGGCCAATACCAGGTGCCCCAGAGGCTATTAGTCAGAATAGGCAAGGATGGTGACCCTAGCCCGTTTGCAGAAGCTGGGAAGATGGGTCACTTGATTTCCTGTTCTGGTCATTCCCTCTGGGGCAACTGGACACTGTCAGAAGACAGGATACTGAGCTAGATGGACCTTTGATCTGGCCCAGTGGCTGTTCTTACAACAATAGGATGGTTACATTTTATGATGTGTCAGTTGGGTTAAAGAAGAAATTACTTTTCTAGACATAAATATTAATCCTATTATATTATTCCTAAATATTAAGCCTAACAGTTGATACTGACAAGCAAATTTAACAGAGGAAAACTAAAAATGCTTACATGAGAGAGGTTTTTCCACTAGTCTCTTTGGAAAGCATCTTGTTAAAGGAAGTTATAACTAGCAACATGAATGTGTTACAGGCTTTTCAGTTGCGTGGGCAACTTATGTGAATGTTGGGATGGCAGAGTTGTTCAGTAAGTTTTAAAAATTGACTGGCTACTGAATAGCCTAATAATTCACTGCTCTACAGCCAAAATGCTTCTGAAATAAATGTAGTCAAACTTTACTTATTCTGGGTCACTGAGAACGAAAATGATGCTTAAAATTGTTGATTGGCTCTAGTTTTTAAGATATGCTATTGGGTCAGTATATACGACACTTGACTTGGGAATGGCGGAGGATAAGTGAGTTATAAAGGGAAGGGATCTCAATTTAAACCAGAAATGACTAAAATACATCTTTGACTGGATCTATGAATAAATCTATGACTGGGTTTGGACAGTACTTGCTTTTTAGGCAAAACAATGAATGATGCAATCTGATGCTGGTATTGCATCATACATGATATGAATTGCATCATGTTATTCCTAGAAGTCATGGATGATGCAATCATAACGAAGCTTACATCACTCTGCTGAACAAATTGCCCTATATCAGCTCTAGAAATCATACAGTGTCGTGCTCTCTTACTTGTCAGTGTTTGATTTTGCAAAGGGACACATTTCTGTTTAGTCAAAGTGAGCAGAGATGCCTCGTACTTGTGTGAACAGTGCAGATAACTTCTGCTATGTTTGTGGTGAAGTGACTTTTGCATCACAAAAGCGCGGTATAACCACTATGGTTAAGAAAGCCTATCACCTTTATTTTGGCTGCAAAATTGGAGATCAGGACAAAAGGTGGGCCCCACACATATGCTGCAACACTCGTGCAACAAATCTTCGCCAGTGGTTGAACAGGAAAAGGAAATCTATGCCTTTTGCGGTGCCAATGATTTGGAGAGAGCCAACAGATCATACCAGCATTTGTTACTTCTGCATGGTGCCTCCAGTTGGGAAAGGTGTGTCAAAGAAGAAAAAGCGGACTGTGCATTATCCAAACATTCCATCAGCTATACGCCCAGTACCCCACGGAGAAGGACTGCCGGTTCCTGATGCACCAGAATCATTCTCACTTGAGTCAGACGAGGAAGAGGAAGAAGATGAAACTTCTGGTCCTGAACCATCAATGTCACAGGACCCACATTTTCTCCCATCCTCCTCCTCTGAACCACACCTCATAACACAAGGTGAGCTGAATGACTAAATTATGTACATAATAGTTTTTTGCCTTTTGTTTCATAATAAATTTATTTATATAACCCTTTTGCTGATTTTTAAAGTGTTACATAAACAGGACAGGTGAAATATCATCATGTAAAGCAACCATAAACACATGAAAAAAATCTAGGTTTACAATTTATGATTAAAACTCTACTATCTACACAATATACATAGACGTAAACTGTAAAAACTTAAATATCTTGGAAACAGTAGCCAATCAGTTGTTTTAATTGTCATATTTGAATTCAGCACATCAAAATACATAATAAATAGCACATTTTATCTCTGAAGCAGACGACTTCTAAAAAATTGTAGACCAGTGTAATTATCAGTAACGCTGGCCACATGGCAATGACAATCAGTATTCACCAGATGAACCATTACATGGCTTGATACTGTAAAACTGACATTTATTAACATGAAGTACTTTTTTTAGGTATCTTGTTCATCAAGAAATTCCTTGAGTTTGAATAGCATGCAAGTTATTGCCTAAATAAACTACCTTGTTTGAAGTTTGTTTACATAAACATCTCTGAATCCTACTTACTTATGGATGAGACATCTTAAACACTGAAATTACTTCAAATTAAGATTTTTACTGCATTGAACTTTTTTCACGTACACTTCCGTCACTGAAAGCAGAGGCATTCTGGTATTTCCTTGATATCAAAAGTGTCTTATGGAATTTCCACAGCTATATTATTGTTTTCTAAGACATTTCAGACTGACCAATACTCTATTCTAACTAAAAATGTGCTAAATATATATTTTCAGCTTCTTTATTTAGAAAGGGAAATCTATTTGTGACTGTATAAGCGAGGCCTGAAAAGGTCTTACCCCCCCCCCCCCCCAGCTCAAAGATATCAGCAATATCAGCCACTGGGGAAGGGTTAATGCATAAATGAATATTCTGCATAGGTTCCTCAATAGTCTAAGCATCCTAACTTTAGGTAAGTCCATCTTATTTTAGAAAATTTGACATTAGAGACTTTACCACCACCCACAACTATCACTTTAAAAATTCCAGGCCCTTATACCCAAGGGCAGATTTCAGCCCCAGACCTACAGAATTAGTATTACGCTTTTATCACAGCAAAGATCACATTAGTTCCAGCATGCTACATATAGGTAGAAAATGAGTGCCTATCAAGGTATCTAATTCCACCTGCAAGTCTGCTTGGTTCCTTGTTTGCCCAGTGGAGACAAATAAGATTCCTACAGTGGTAATGCACAAGAGGTCTCAATGTCATCCTACCCACCAAGTCAAAAGTATGTATTTAGGGTAACCCAGATTTGTAAATTGAGTAACAGCATCATATGGTTTTCCCTGTTAATCAAGATGAAGGTTTCTCTCTTTTCTAACATTAAAACTACAAATATGACCTGTCCCCTCTTACAAATCAAAGACTTGCTAACATATCTGGTCTAGATGCCCTAGATATGCCAGAAGCGAGAGAGCTACTGGAAACCTTGGAAATTATTCATACATTTTGCAGAACCACAACCTGCTCTGTATGCTTTACTTATGAAGAAGAACTCTATTGGTCTGGAGCTCTTTGTGAAGGCATGGCAAGGGGATTTATCAGAGCCCTTAAAAATCCCAATGGCAGAGCATATTACAGAATGTTTCTGTGGATCTCAGGCTATGTTTATGCAGCAAAATATTCTGTTCAAAATGTATTGGATGCCACAAAGGCTATACAAGATAACATCCTTTTCCTATGATGTGTGTTGGCACTGTAATAAAAGAAACAAAATCCTGAAGCATATGCTATGGGATTGTTCAACAGTCAGGCAGTTGTGGAAAGAAGTGGACACTGGAGTGGAAATAGTGCTTAGTTTTAAAAAACACACAGCAAAAATTATTTCTTCAGTCACGTGCCTGTTACCTTGCGTTTAATTCCACCACAAAGATACTGGTTTTTGAAGGCCACAATGATTACCAAGCATGTGATTTTACAAAAATGGAGCAGGCTTATGCTCAGAATGCAGCAATGGTATTCAGACCTTTCTGAGTCAGCAGCAAAGGGAAAAGTAGCTTATGCATAAAGAGCAATTATATGAATTTGAAGAAATTAGGATGCCATTTCTTCCTACATTTGACTGAAGAATGCCATAATGCTAGACTACCATTGCACCTGACTCCTCTGCTTTTCTGCCACCCTCTGTCTGCACCCTGCCCACTCCGACTCACCTCATCTCTCTAATTTTTTTTTTGTCCTATTTGTGGTTTTGCTGTGGGTTTTTTATGTAACTTCATAGTTTTATTGGATATCCTCTGAAATGTGTGGAATTTGGTAACATGCAAGCTATAAATCATTTATCTTTTGTATCAGTTGTTGTTCCTTATCAAAATAAACAAATGATCAATTTCACAGGCTGTGAAACTCAAAATTAGTTGCTATGCATTGCTGACCACAAAGAAGTTCATACCTGAGGAAGTGCACAGCTGTGCATTTTACTGATTATCGATGGACTGTCTTTTAACCAACAATTTTACTTATCTTAGTTATACTGAAAGTTTAAGTGTAAATGAGTGATTAGATGTAATTGCTCTGCTCTGGTTCTAACATATCAATGAAATTTAGAAATGTATTATGGAAAGACTAGAACAACTTGGAATTGCTGATGTACAAATAGTTGTTCAAGCTTATGATTGTGCCACATCCTGCAAAAGGAAATAAGGAGGAGTAGGAGCAGCCTTACAGCCATTTACAACATTTTATGCCAGATACACTTGTCTGGTCTTTTGGATGCTTCCAAAATACAACTGTCACAAGATTTTTTCAGAATCAGTAGCTCTCTCTCTCTCTCTCTAATTCCCATTGGATATCATTTCTCCTCACCACGTTTGTACTGAAGACCTAAGCCTGCCATTTGAACCCTGCTCAATGGATTTTCTTTAACTAGGTCCCACTCACTAGTCCTTTTGGTTTTTTCCTTGTGAAAATTAACGTGTGTAGCACCTAGCAGATTATTCTTAATGTCAAATTTCAAAAGTGCCGAAGTGACTTAAGAGCCTAACCCCCAGTAACAAAGTCATATTGATTCAAAGACAGCAGGAATTAGCAGTCTAAGTCACTTTGGCACATTTGGAAAATTTATACCCTGTAATATTTAAGCCAAGATTTTCCAGACCTGGATGCCTATATTTAGACTCCTAAGTCCATTCAATATCTAAATGAGTAGCCTGATTTCAAAGATGTTGATCACCAAAGCATCTAACTTTGGGCACCCCTTCTTTGAAAGTCTTAGTCTTATTGTTGTATAAGCTCGGGTTTTATATCATAAACTGGCCTGCAGCTTCCAAACAGAACATTAACAAGCGAACAAAAGTTTGCAATCTAATGACTTAAATAACACCAAGACTCAGACATTTTTATCCTGCCAAACTTCCATCTGCCAAAATGAAATTTTTACCAGCTGCCTACATTTAAGTAGTACACAAGCCCTTCACCAAAGCAGACATGATTTGCTGGCCGACAACTCTGTGATTCCAAGCTGCGGGTATTACCCACAATTGAACCTGTCATCTCAGAAAATAATAGTCACAGTCAAAACAGAATTGAATACCAAAAAAATAACAGCCTACTCCAGCCTGCATGTTTGCCAAGTGATTAGTTTCACAAGGAGACCATAGCAACAGAGGCAAGCTGCATAGCAGGGGTGGCAAACTTTCTTTGTTGAAGACTGATTACAGAAATCCAAACAACAAGCATGGCTTTTGTTGCTGCAGTATCATACTTGCCTTCTATGCTCGCATAAGTGCTGGAACTGGAGGTGTTGGAGTGGGTTGCAGCACTCTCTGACTTGAAATGGTTTCCACAGCAAGGGGTGGCCGACCATGTGACACTGTTACCATTGAAATGTGGCTCACAAAGCTCCCCTTTGCCTACTCCCATTCACCACTTATCAGACTTGGGCAGGGAGCTCAGGACCTCTGACTTGCAGTGGAGTGGTGGGTGAGGCTTCTGTCCTGTGGGGAAGAGATGCCTTGGAGCTTCGGCCGTGCGGGTCACATCTTCTAGGGCATGGAGCTTCAGCAGGAGGACTGAAGTCCTGAGCGCCAACCGCTACCTCCTGGGGAGCTGAAGCCCCAAGCTCTGATAGGCATGCCCTGGCTCTCGAACTTCTGAAGATCATTGTAAGTGATTTGAAGGGCCAGTAAGTTTGGCCACCCTGCTATGTAGGGTTTATAGTTCAGTTTAATGGTTTTCAGCACCCCTACTATGCACATTGTTCCAGCACCCTTGCATGACTGAACCAGAATTTGAGCAAGATACTCCTCCGTTAGGCCATGAATACAGATAAATATCTGCAGCTCACCACATATAGTATCCCAGCTGCCTTGCGTATCTACAACAGGCAAAATTCAATGGAATGGGAGTATCTTTTATACAACAGCTAGTATTATCTTCTATTAAACCTCTTTGAGTTCTCCATCTACCCATACTTGTCATTAGTTCCACTAAATCTAACTGCTTTTGACATTAGCCAAATTAGCTATAAGTAGGCAGCAGGTGAAGAAGGGTTCTAAGTATTAAGTTGAGTTCTGACTCGGAGCAGGACTTGAACCTAAGTTTCCCACATCCCAGGTGAGTGCTACTAATCACTGGGCTATTAGCTATTGCAGACAATCTGGAGAAATCACATTCCATCCCACACCTGAGAAGTCTTCCCGATTAAAAAAAAAAATGGTCAAAAAATTCCCAACAACAATAATCATAATATCTAGAGCTCATGATACATTTAACTTAAGTGCTCTGAGATTATTGGATGACGTTTTGGCATAAAGATAAGTGTACTATGAAAACTGAATGCAATACATCTGGCCATTACACATATATGGCCGTTAGAACTAATGCAAGTTAGTTCTTTGATCTGTACTTAATATGTGTTTAACTGATATACTTAATTTATTGTTAGTACTGACTCCCTAGGATGTTTATCATCTTTTACAAAATGCAAGCTCTACAGTCTTATGTTACTAGCTGGAAAAAAAACAAAACAAAGAGAGAGGCAAATGTATATAAAACTTGGAAAATGTTGAAAGACAGTTTCATAAATTCCAGTACCGAAATGGACTACTCATCTACTTTGGTCTCCTGTATCAAAAAAGAGTTGAGATGCACAGTGTACTGCTGCGGCTGTTAAAATAGTCAAAGGCACTGTGTAAGCATGTGGCACAGGGTTTTAGTGTATACTACCATAGATAAACGTAGAAAGATAACTAAATAAAACTTTCAGAAGAATTCCTACTCTACTTCTTATTCCACTTACAATTAACTGTACTTCCAAACTGTAAGAAAAGGAACTGAATCAAAAAGGTATAAATTCATACTGATGGACTATGTCCCCAAAATATCAGAGAAAAGACAGGTCACCATTCACACAGTTTCCATTTACAGCACTGAATAAAGCAGACTGATTCTGACAGCTGTCTGTCTCTGAAAGAATCACCTATAGAAGGCCTGTAGCATATTTTAATCAGCAATAGGTGTACTATTTTGTGCTTATCTCAATTAAGAAAGTTACCCGATCAGCAGATCGCTAATTAAGATACACAGCTGTCCAACGCATTTGCCAGACAAGTGATTGAATAAAGAAGGGATTTGATCTTCAGCAGCCACTAGTATATAGCTGGTATACGACATGGGCGTAAGACTCCAGGAATAGGGGAGAGTAGAGCCTATAATTATTCAGGCATATTATTTGCCCTGAGAGAATAAAAATTTAAACAAGTTGATTTCTTTTTTACTTTTCCACATATGCCAAGTTGACTCTCCCAAATTAACTGTGTTGAATTTGGTGATTACCATTGCTAAAATAGTCAGAATTGCTGTGGGATGTGAGTTGGTTTCACACACCCCCTTACAGTAATGAAAGAAACTGTAATTAGGCACTGGTTTACCAACATAGTTGCTCTAACAGTTTATGAGAGTATTTTCAGGAAAAAACATGAATGAAAAATTTTACAGTTACTCCCATTTAAAAGAACCTCCTTTTTACCCTGTAGAATTAAATATCTTTCTTCATATATCTGCTGCCAACATTTTAAACAAGCTTCCAAAACTGTATTCAAAAATTTTGCTTATACGCCACTGGGTACAGTTTTTATTTTCACACAAATTGTGTACTGCCCAGTTTTTATAAATGCATGTAAGTTTTTATAAATGCATGTAAGTTTTGTACATGAAGATCAATCTTCAGGATACATGGGTATAAATCTAAGCCATATTTTTAAGTTTATCCTCTATCAGGTTACATTTCACTGCGGGAAGGGGGGAGTAAGGGCCAACACTCAGGCAAGAATAGCCACATTTGCAGTCCCTAATAGAACGAAAGTTTCTTTTGAAGTCTGAAAACTCAATTAAGTACTACTGAATCTGTATATTAGTTTGTAAAGCACAATACACCTACAGCTTCAGCTCTGGGCTGTATAGCACCATTTTAGAAAATATTTTTCCTTTCTTTCCATGATAATTTATAGATAGTGCCCTGAATGTATCAACATCAATTCTCCACACACACTTTTGGAGACAGTACTCAACACACACACCTAAGCTGACATTTTAGAAATGCAATCCTAGAGCCAAAATAACATTGAGAGATTATATGTTGAATGAGAATTATATCTAGTTTATAATCCAGAAGATAGTCACTAGAAAACAGTTTTAAGAAAAATCAGTTCACATTTGTAAAAAATATTTTAAAACCATAAACTATTCAACTGTAATGAGGCTGACTCACCAGCATGGCACCCTCAGCTGGATGACTTGGGAAGTTAGCTGGCTGTTTCGGTGAGCACCTTCCTCCAGGCTGGTGTCTCCTCATGTTCTCCCATTCACACAGCATCCTCTTCAGGACACTGCCCTCTGGCAGTACCCACTCCAGTCTCTGCATGCCCCCTTCCGGGGAGTGGAGGGTGTTATTTACTCCTCTGCATACTCCACTCCAGTGTCCTCCCTATTCCCCAGGACCCCCAGTTCTTTCTCCCAGGGAACACCCAGTTTCTCTGAACCCTCCCTTGCCTCCGTGACCCCCCTGCCAGTCTTCCTCTAGCCCCTGCCTCTAGGGAAGACTGCAGTCTGTACTGGCCACTCATCACCGGCAAAGGGTGTGTGGACCTACTGCCTCTGCCTACCATGGCTGCCTCTAGTAGCCCCCGAGGCTTCAGGCCTTACAGCCTAGGGCTTACTTGGCCAGAGCCTCCCCAGCCTATCAAGGCTGCCCAGCCTTCCATGGCTGCCTCTAGCAGCCCCTAGTAGCTTCAGGCCATGTAGCCTGGGGCTTACTTGGCCAAAGCCTCCCTAGCCCTGCCCTGCCCTGCCCTGTCCTGTCTCTAGAACGCCTCTCACTTCCCTGATAGTCAGGTCCCTACTGCTCTCCCACCAGAGCAGCAATCAGCTCTCTCACACCTCCCTCCAAGAATCCCTCTTTATATTCCCCCAGCTGGGCCCCCATGAGCCAAGCTGCCTCAGCTGGGCTTCACTCTGTTCTTCAGTCTCAGCCCCTTAAAGGGCCAGTGCAGGGCAAACACCCTGTCGCATCAACCAAATAAAAATGTATTTTCTCTGGCTCACCAAAGCACACATCTGTGACTGAGACACCAAATTTCCAGTTGTGATGTGCTAGAACTGTTTTTAAATAGAGAGAATTTTTTTCTTAAATGCCAAAAACTGTATTTTTTCCACTCTCTAAAACAGAAAATTGCCAAATAGGTTTCGCTCATATGTCAGGTTTTCAAAACCTTTTATCATTTTAGTTGCTCATTTCTGAACTCCCCAATTTATCCACATCAACCTTCATGCTTGGCACCAAGAACTGGATGCAGTACTCCAGCTGAGATTTCACAAATGCCAAACAGAAGGGGACAATTACTACCTGTCTCTCATACACCATGGTAATACATGTCAGAATGATATTAGCAGTTTTCACAACTATATCAGACTTTTGACTAATATTCAGTTTGTGATGCATTATAACCTTCAATCCTCTTCAGCAGCTAGCACCACTTTATTCCCCACTTTGTAGCTGTGCCTTTGATTTTTCCTTCCTAAATTAAGAGTTTTATACTTGTCTTTATTGAACTTCATCTGGTTGAGTTTCAGATCTATGCTCCAGTTTGTCAAGGTGGTTTTGGACTCTAATCATGCTACTATCACTTTGGAGAACATCTCCCAATATGGTATCATTTGCAAAGTTTGTAAGCATGCTTTCTGCTCCATTATCTAAATCATTAATGAAAATATTAAATCATACCAGACCCAGAAGAACCCCACTTAATACATCTCCACAGTCTGACTACAAACCACAGATAATTATTCTGACTACAGATTTTTCAACCACCTGTGTATACACCTTAATGTAACTTTATTTAGACCTCATTTCCCTAGTTTGTCTATGAGATTGTTATGTGGGACTTTGTCAAAAATAATTTAAACTAAAAATCAAGATGTGACATCTATAGCTTCAGCCATTTCCATTACATCAGTAACACAGTCAAATAAGGAAATTAGGTTAGTTTGCATGATTTGTTCTTGACAAATCCATGTTAGTTATTACTTACACCCTTCTGACCTCTAGATGTTTACAAAATGATTTTTTAACAATTTCCCAGTATGTTTCTAAGTATGGAAGTTAGGCTGACTGATTTATAATTTGCCTAAGTCCTCTTTGTTCTCCTTTTTCAAGATGGGCAAATATAGCAGCTTTCTCCAGTCTTTGGGGACCTCACCCATCCCCCATGAGCACTTGGAAATCACTACTAATAGTTCCAATATAGCTTCAGCTAATTCCTTAAGCACCTAGAATGAATTTCATCCTTATTCCTTAACCAATTCTTTCACTATTCTTGCTTGTGCTCCTTCCCTTTGTCGTTAATATTGTGTTAAATATCTGATCACAATTTATCTTTTTAGTATAGACTGAAGCAAGATAGGCCTTAAACACCTTGGCCTTCTTGATCTCATCAGTTATTAGTTCTCCTTCTGTGCTAAACAGTGGACCTACATTGACCTTTATCTGTCTCTTGCTTCTAAGACATTAATAGAACTTATTGCCTTATGTGTCTTTTGATCGCTGTAAATCATTTTGTGGCTTACCCTTTCTGATGCTGTCCCTTCATGATTGTGCTGTTCTTTTGTATTTGTCCTTAGCAATTTATGTAATTTTCCACATTTTGTAGACTGCCTTTTTGATTTTCAGGTCATTAGAAAGATCCTGAAGAAACATAATGGCCTCAATTATTCTTCCTATCTTTCCTTCTCATCAGTAGAGTTTGCCATTATGTCTTACATATTGTCTCTGAGAAACTACCATCTCTCAAAGTCCTTTTTCCCTTAGATTTTCTTCCCATGGGACCTTACATACCAATTCTGTGGATTTGTTAAGATCTGCTTCTTTGAAGTTCATTATCTTTATTCTGATGCTCTCACTCCTTCTTTTCCTTAGCATCATGAAATCTATTAGTTCATGATCACTTTCACCCAAATTGCCTGCAGCCTTCAGATTCCTCCCTCTTCATCAGAATCAAATCTAAAATGGCTGTCCTTCTGATTACTTCCTCCTCCCTCTAAAATGAGAAGTTGTCCCCAATACAGTCTAATAATTGGTTGGTGATTTTATGATTTGCTATATAACTTTCTCAATAGGTGTCTGAGTACTTAACGTTCCCCGTTACAGCCAGGTCTTGTGCTTTGCATATTTCTGTTATTTATCCTAGAAATGCTTCATACACCTATTCCTCCTGAGTTGGTGGTCTATAGTAGGTCCCTGTCATGACATCAACACTGTTTTTTTATCATTTGTCCTCAAAGACTTTCAACTGGTTTATCTTTCATCTTAGGCTTTCACAGGAAGAGTGCTTGATGGAACCAGAATACAGATTTTCTATACTTATGCTTAAAAGTCAATGTTCATTTTTCATGTTCATTAGCCCCAAAACAGACATTCAGAGAATTTTCAGCATGTGATGACTATCAAGCATGATGAACTTTGGGTGCATATACAACCCATCATTAAATATTTTTGAAGACTAATGTAACACAAGGGGAAAAGACTGAGTAAGGCATCAGGTCTTTGTCACATAAGTGAGACTTGGATTTCCCTAGGATAATCATCTTAATTTCAGTTAAATCTATTCAATAAATTGCCAAATATTGCAGTTGTAAAAAGCAAAAGACCAAAGCTTTAAGTCTGAAGTGGCTACAAAGGTAAGTAATATATCATACATAAAGGGGGAAGATTTTTTCCACTAAGCCAGGGAAAATAATCTAATTTCACCAATCATATACAGCAGCACCATAACACTACTCTGAAATGCTGTAGCGTGTTCTTCTATTCTGAAAGGTGATGCTAATTATTCAGTGTGGGATTCCATACTGGCAGTCACGTTCGTTTTGATTCCCATAGCAAATATGCTCAAGTTCACAAGTAAAAAGATTTTTTCTAACTCCTGTCTCTAAAGATTCAAATTGGGCAGCCACAGTCAAGCTGATTTCAATCCACCTAAAATATTACCACCAGTAATGCAGCCTAAACTAGGCCATCAGCATTGCCTAGGTAACCCCAGCACATGTGAACTATGCCTTCACTGATAACTCTATATCCTTACTGCCTTCCAAGGGTCTGCACATCCAATGTTTTGTAGCCTCATTGGTTCTAGGGTATTAGAGACAAGGTGGGTGAGGTAACAACTTTTATTAGATCAGCTTCTGTTGGTGAGAGAGAGAGAAGATTTTGAAGTTACCAGGCCACATCTAGACTACAGTGATCTATTGGAAAAAGGAACGCAAATTGCGCTTCACAATTTGTGTACCTTTTTCCAATAGTTTTTTTGGAAGAGGCTTTTCCAAAATTTGGTCTGTCTACACTGGGCCAAATTTTGGAAAAGCCTCCTCTTTCCTTCTTCCCCATGGGAGGAGGAAGACAGGGCTTCCAAAAGAGAGTGTCTGCTCTTCTGGGAAAAAAAAAAAAAAAAAAACCACCAGAAGAGCAGATGTATTCCCTGGACATGGCAGAGTTTTTCCAGGGTACCTCTGGTATTCCTGGAAAAACTCCATAGTCTAGACGTAGCCCCAAGGTTCTTCTTCAGTTCTGGGTATCGTACCTCACTAATCCTGTCCTTTAAATGGACTCTCATAGGCATACCTGATTGGAACCAATAAACACTAATTTGTTGATGATACCTCAGATGGACTACAACCTAGCTCATTGTCTCTCAACTGTGTTGGCTCCTCTTTGCTAACCTGGGGGGGGGAGCAATAAATCTTGTTTTTAACTACTGTCAGTCATGTTTCTGAATTCACAAAAGGAATAACTCTGTTGCATACAGTGTCTTTTTTATGTAGTCACTTTTCTGAGTAGAATAATATTTAAGATTAAGTTACAACATTAGAGGTTCCTATTAAAAGAAGTACAATGAAGCTGAATAACTGTTTATCAATTCAAAGTGGATAACGATGGTTATCCAAACCAATCTTTTTAGTGTTTCTAATAGTAAAAGGCCTCCTTTTGTCTTTTCTCATTGCACAAATATAGAAAGAAACTATACAGATATAGTTGGATTCAAATGACTTCGTTTACTAACTATATAAAACATGCAAGCTGTAGCAGCACTACATGATTAGTCTGGCCTCAGGCTAGCTACTGCCTCAGTTTCTCTTCCCTCAGTTTGGTTCACCTGATCTCCCACCCTAATTCAATTGCTAGTGTGGCTTGCTGCACTGATTTGTCCCTCCAGCTAAGTCACTAAGGAAAAATCCATCCATTTTGCAGTGTTCAGTCCAAAACACACAAAGGGTCTTCAACCCACTTTCAAACTGAGCCCAGCCTCTTATTCTTGACAGTCTGTCTTCGCTCCTTAGGTTCTCCTGGGCTGGGCTCCTTTGAGTCTCTTCCTGCTCTCTATTGAGCAGCAATTCCCAGAGCTTCTTTCCTGGAGTTCACTTTCACCGTTCACAAGCTTCTGTCTTATCTCCATCAGTTTAACCCCATGATCTGCCTTTGGACATTTCCTTTACTTGAGGAGGCAAAAAGTGTGTTGCAGGTGGGGTTAGACATCTCCCCCCTTACAAGGCCAGTGACCCTGTCAGAGGCCTAGGTATCAGGCCAGTATGCAGGGAGGGTGCAAAGGATGTGAATGCACACCTCTCCATGGTACCCCAAGTTGCCCCAGCTTCCCTCCCCCATGCTCCAGCCAGCCAAGGGAAAGCTGGGGCTGATTTCCCTCCACTTCCCCAGAAGCGAGACTGGGCCACTGTAGCAGGAGTGGGGCAGCCACACCAGCCCCTCCCATGGCTCAGGCCAGGCTGCCACAGCCCCACCCTCCCAGGGCTGATTCATGATCCATTGATCTGCTTTGTGATCCACCAGTCGACCGCATTGACATCTTGGGCACCCCAGATATAGGATATAATTGGGCTGTAATTGGGCCTTGCTGGGTGTCCCACAGGCACCGGCAATTAGTGCTGCTTAGTAGCAGACTGTTGCTCTTTTCATTGCAAAAATGGCTACCTGTTAGAACGCCAATATAAAGCCACAGTAGATGAACATATGCATTAGCTTTCCACTGCTGTCAGTTTATTTGGAAACAGCTGTATACAGGCAATTTCACTGCTACTGGGCTGATTCCTTGTATTAATATTATTCTAGTATAAATTTGTATTTTTTTTTAAATTGGTTTTTAGGCATAGCTGGAAAATAAGGAACCATTTTTAATTTAAATGAAAATTATTTGAAAATAAAACCCCTTATAAAAAAAAGATCCAGTCCACATTTACCAAAAAAGTGTGCATACATGCATCCCCTGACACACACACACACACACACACACACACACACACACACACACACACACACAGAGAGAGAGAAATTCCTGCATACAGGCCTGGGTATTTAAAGACATGGCTGATCTGGCTCACTTCTAAAACTCAGAATGTGGTGATCACCATTAGAGAGCTAACAAACTATTTAAAGGCAAAAAATTACTGGGAATAATCATTAGCATTACTGAGCTTTGTCGGTCTTTTTGGTAGACTTCAAACTTCAGTCCAGTGTAACTATGCAAAGCAGAAAACCTGAGTTTACATAGCCAGCTGAGGATTCCCACTGTGTGTGGGGAAGAGGATACATAGATGTAGAAAGGACCCCAGAGCAAATCAGCATCAGTACTTCTATCTCCCTTGGTGTGGGACAAGATTAGGCAAAGGGGGAGAAGGAGTTTTTCAGTGATTCCCATCTTCTGGAATCATCCTTAATGACTATTATTCCAGGGACCAGACTAATGGAGATCAGACGCCAAGAGTTAGAAATGTGGCCAGCTTAATCCCAGTTTGGTATTCCTTATCCTCAGCTGCACTGAACTTTGCTCATGCACAGCTGAGGATCTACCTGGTATTCTTGGTTTAGCAGAAATAAATGAATACATAGCTTGGGAAAAGTTCATTATCATCTTTCACTGACATGACAGAGAAGGAAGACAAGCAGCTGTTATCACATAACCTCATCATTATCTTTTTTTATACACATGAAAAAAATCAAATGAGCATTTAGAACTGTCAAAACAACTGTATCTGGGAGAGTGACAGCTATCTGATTCGCTGACAATGTCCATCCATTATTGTAAATTCAGTCAAAGGGGGTTTTATAATTAACTGTGGAGTCCTTGTAAAGTGCTTTCATATCTGACAGGTCCCATTGCTAAACGATAGGAACACGCTGATACTAGTGGATGCTGATAAGATGAAAAACATCTTTAAAAATTACTTTAAATTATTAAACTTGGCATCTAGCAGTGTTGCTGTCATTGATGGTCCGTTAAGTGCTTTTCATTACCAGCCTCCCTTTGGAAGGTTTCATAAAGCCAGTAATGATTTTCACAGAGGCTTACCACCAGCAAGTCCAACTCTGAAATAGCAGCACAAAGTAGGCACACTTCCTTCTGCTATCGTGCACGCATGGCTAGAAGTGGGCGTTGCTGACCAGGAACACAGAATAACAACTAGAAGACACACTGTGTTAGTGCATATAGCCAGAGACTCCCAACAGAATTCAAAGATACCCCGACAAATGGAATCATTTATTGCTGTTCTTTGGGGGTGGGTGGAGATGAATCCCCTCAGGGAAAAAGAGTTTGATTGCCATTTGAAAGTGCTATTTTCATTTCCATTCAACAGTGTTAGTATTAGGGCCAAACAAACTGGTTTCCAGTGGGTTCTAAATTTGGCCAAACCACTAGTTCGCTGAATAATACCTAAGGTTTTTTAACCGATACCAAGAGGAAAAGGAATTTAGTTACAAAAAATACTTCTTGTGGATGACACCTGTTGGGCACTTGACAAAATTCTAGTATTGATGCTTTGAAAATTATTATATTCTAAATAAACAAATAATCTCCGCAAATCTCTAAGGAACAAGAGCTCTTCCAAAAACCACGAAGTGCAAATATGTCACTATTCTCATGCCTTGATGGTATCTCTCAGTTATAAAATAATTATAATGTTTTGGTAAATAAATTCCTTCTGTTCATATGGGCTCAATTCATTTTAAATTCAGACTCTTTATTAGATAAATAAATTGCTTTCTTAATCTATGCAATTTTATAAACCCTGCTAAAATCAACACGGTTTCTCATCGTATATCATATTTATGTGTACATTAAGTAGTCTGTCTATTCCTAATTAGATCTATAACGTGAAAGTGAGGGGAAAACTGAGTTGTTCACAATTTATGGTGTATAAACTACAGTAATTATACTGTCAGGCCTTTGTGTGGGGAGGGCTATTCTGTTAAAAATGAAATAGTTTCCATTCTTTTCCTTGTCTGTGAATGCACTCAAAGATTCTAAATAACCACGGATACTGCAATTCATTGTCTATGCATGAAGGAAAGTAACTCAAACCATCTGAACTCATTCCATTTAGAACCTTAATTTTTTTCAACAGATTAGAGTAGACTTCATAATGCAAAAAAATTAAATTTGCAAACTACGTTTTGCCATTAAAACCTCATAAGAATATATTTCCTTTATATTTGTATATTCTGGAAGTTCCACTTCACAAATAAATAGAAACTGGTGTGTTTCCTTGGAACTGATTTAGTCTAGCCTCCCCAAGCATTTTCATAAGCCAAAATGTTCCTTTCTTTATTTCAGTAAATGCCTGTATACACTTCAAATTTACTCAATTATTTGGATGTTTTATCTTCACCTATTAGAATTCCTGCCAAATTCCAAATTAATTCAATTCACCTTTTTTAGGCTCCTCAGTTGAACAGCAGAATATTGTGTAAATGCTAATCTGATGTTCGTTCAGACACTTCAGATAGCTTCCATCTCCCTAGAGCTTGGCATTTTAATAAATTCTTTAAAACAAGAATGTTTCCCTGTTAAAATCTTTGCCACGTTTTAACATTTGCCTAAGAAGATAAATTAAGAAATGTTTTCTGCCTCTAGCTCTTTTTTTAAAAAAAAATGAGCAAGGTAAATAGCATTCTTACTGGGGGAATAAATATTTTCATAGTGTGGGGAAAATATTGCAAAGGCCAAGAATCAGAAAAAATCCCATGACAATATAGGAATATTCTAAAGACTCTGGTACCATTTATTAAGCAGATATTTATTTCCCTATTATTTGAGCAATGGCTAAGAACAGCAAGGCAAAATGCCCAATACTATTTGTTTCAGTATATTGCAATGAAACAACACGCACTGCAAATTTAAATCGCGTGTGTTTAGAATTTGACCTTCACATACAAACTCTGTTTAATCAAAATAAATGTGTCTTTCCCCCACTATCATCAAAATAGTGACATCACTTTGGAAGTTCAACCATAACAAATGAGAAAGTATTTCCATCCTATGGTTCTATACAAACATAAATGTCAATGCTCATCTTAAAAAAATAATTCATATGAAAGAAAACAAGAGTCATTGCAAAATGTCAATGCAAACCTTCTGGTTAAACATGTTGGAGAAAACCATTTTAGACAAACAAAATAGAGGGTAAGGCAAATAGCAATGGCCTTGGCACTAAACTCTGAAAATATTAATTATGACTAACATAAATGGATTAATAGTGAGCACAATTAAGGAGGATAGACCTCAGAGCTCCAATGGGAAATATCCCACACCAGAAATGACACATCATGATGCAGAATTCTTAATTAAAAGAACTGACAGAAGTACTTAGTATTTTTCCTGTGAAGGACACAGGTTATCCATTTTTCATGATAGTTCTGTATTATACCATGGAGAAAAAGGTCAAACAATTAAAGGAAGCACAACTGGCAGAAGGTATAAATACAGAAGAGTATTTCCCTTCAAGATAATCTTCTCTCAAAGGACAAACCTTTACCATTAAAATTCTTCAAAAAAGGCAGAAAATTCAGTTGAATCCAAATATGGATTCTGAAAATACAGAGATATGGTACGGCTATCACAAACCACAAAATACAATCTGCTTAAGGACAACATCAAAATGATTTATAAAGCCCCACCCCTGCAGAAACAGTGGGCAACAGAGACAAGCATTGTGACCATAGTCTGAGTAATCAAGGTGTGGAGTCTTGACGTTTGAGGCCCTAATCTTGAAATGGCCTCCAAATGGATGTACCACTTGCACCTCTGTTCAGCTACACTGGAAGTCAGTAGGACCCACAAAGGACAAAAGACTTTGGCCCACACAGAGTTACCGGAGCAGGATTTATATCAGTATTCAGTGACTCAGTACTGTTAAAGTATTATCCTTTGTCTATCGATTTGTGTTCAATATCTCAAAATAGACATAGTATAAAGACCTCTAAAGATGCATGTTTATTGTTAATAGCATAGAGTTATATTATATGTATACATATACACACACACTTTATAAAAGCAATCATATCAAAAAAGGCTTTGTTTTAAGGCTTTATTGTATATGCCTTTACAATACTTTTTTCAGTAGGAAAGAAATAGACAACTGCTTGTCAAATTATTGTAACTGATAACATAGAAGGAAAAAGTTCTTGAAACTTGTGTGCATGTAAGTTGAGAGAGAGAGAGAGAGAGAGAGAGAGTTAAGAGTGGTTAAAATGCAAAGTGTAACTGTGTTGGACTCTTCCATACTCACTTGAGCATATTCATCCCTCTCTCCATCTGTATTCACATATTGTACAAAGGTGTCTTCCCAGCACTGTTGGAGAAGCAGGTCCTTAAAAGGGAACACATGTAAAGAAAATAGAGTTGCTGAACAGGATAGATCCAGTGGGTCCACTTTGTTTTCGGAATGGATTCTCAATTTCTTCTCTTTTAGTCAGGTCTTAAGTGACAAAGTTTAAGATTTTCACCTATGATAGCTTGGATCCAAAGCTTGCTACTGCGGCTCATCAGGGCTTAGGATCACCATTGCAAGCTTCTGACCTACTTTGATGGTGGCTATCTTGTTTTGTACTTTTGAGCCCAAGCCCCAAGGAGTACACTAAAGTTATCACATGTTACAAAAGCAAGTCATGTCAAAAAGTCTGGAGGGATTGCAAAACTCTGAATATTTCTCCTGTCTTCTGCTAAGACTGTACTATTTCTTATCCTCTAATGAGATTTACTAAATTTTATTCTTTGTAAATGTATCCTCTTTGGTTGGGTTTTTTTTTGGGGGGGAGTATGGGGTCTCTTGTTCATTTTCTTGCACGTGCAAGACTTCAGTTTTAATCATATCTGCAGCCACATGTAGTACTTGTCATCTATAGATTTGAGGACTATTGCCATTTATCCAAATCTCATATTTATTCTGGGGTCTAACAGCTCCCATACCAGCATCTACCACAGAGTAGCGAAACCATTTATTTCCACATATGCTTCAGACCATTTTTATTAAGTTTGGATAAGAACAAATAGGGATGGGTGGAGCGATCTAGTATTCAACTCATTTTCCTAATTTTATATCACATGTGGGCTTAAATTTGGCTTCATCACATTTTTATCTGAATCTGTGTAAAAAAAGGGTATTCTTGGGAACACTGCAGAGAGTGTCCATTCGAGGCAAATTGTTTAGACCAGTGTTTCTCAAAGTGGGCCACAGGCCCACTTTGGGAAAGCCGCTAACAGGCTGCCCTGCTTTGTTTATAAGACTCCACAACCACAGAGCCTCATAGCTCGCATTGGCTCCGGTTCACCATTTCTCACTCAATAGCATTGATACGAGATTTCTGGAAAATGTGGAACAGTGGTTGTAACAATGACCTATAAGGTTATATTATGACCCAATACTGTCACAAGCTGTAAGGAATTTTTTTGTTTTGTTTCCATTTCAGCAGAGAATACAGTATGCCAAAGATGGAAAATGATTCATTATCAAGCTAAGTACATTCACAGAGTCAAATCACACAAAACGTGAGTATCAGCAGTTGCATCTAACAAGAAACAAAATACGATTCTAACATATGAGCTCTTTAGATCATCATGTGTATTTTTGTTAGGATCTACTTTCTTGATACAAAGTTTTTTTTCCCCTTGGGGTTATCGACAGTAGGCTATATAAACATTTCTCTTCATAGCCTAAGCCTCTCTGAAAGAAAAATAAGTGGTCAGCTTCTTTCCTAGTAGTAGAGGGGAAATTGCAAAGAAACAGCAAAAGAGCTAGTTCTGCAAAAACACAACAAAGTCAAGAGCCATGTATCTCTCCTTGATCACGTAGCTCAAAAGGGTGAATTTTCCTCAGCTCTAGGCCTGAAAGAAAGAGAATGAGCATACTAATTATTTTCTCAGGTTATACAGATCAATATGAAGCTATATTGCTGTTTTCAGACATGATAAAGAGGAGCTGAACTGCCCAGAACTTTCATGCTCAAGCTGCCTTTTAAAGTCCAGTTACTTTCCTGCCAAAAGAATCCAATTTGAGTGAAGAAACACTATATAATAAACAGGTGAGAAATTTCAGTCCATATCCCAGAGAATATATATCAAGTTTTGATACCAGTTTAGAGATGGTAAACAACTTGCATATTAATTATATAGCACATCAAGTAAATTTGCAGCCATAAAGCGTTTAATTGCATGGTAATCATTTTTGCACTTTGAAGACAGCACTGGAGGTTATTTCAGATTAAAGCAAATAGGTCAAGTTGTTGGGTATACATAATACATTCATTTTTCAGATTTTGCCCCATCCGGCAGGGAAAGAAGCATAACTCTCTGACCCCTCCCCTCCACAGAGCTGCTGTGTATAAACAGGGCTGGGAGTTCTGCTTCTTTCCCTGCTGGGAGGAGCAGAACTTCCAGCCCCCACCTTGACCTTCTATAGAGCTGTCGCTTCTCTGAGAACAGTGCTTGGAGTTGAGGCTGGCAGGTTTCTCCAGGTTTCTCTGTCTAGAAACTTCCTTGTCCCTTTTTATTTGTTTTTGCCATCTCTCTTCCTCCTTCTCTCTGACTAGATGACTTCTCTGTCTTCATCATTTTGCTTCAGACTCTAGCTGTTACTGTAAATATCACAAGCGGGTATTTCCCCCATAATGTTTCATCCAGAATGTCAACATAAAAATGTTTTCTGTTATTTTTCACTTGAAGGAGACCACCACCACCAAATACTGGTATACTGCACCCAGTCTGTTTTCAACAAACTGCAGTCTTAGGGTATGTCTACACTGCATTCCTCTTTCAAGAGAGGAATGCAAATGCAGCTGAGTGAAATTGCAAATTTCGAAATACCCTATTTCGAAAAAAACGCAGTCTAGACACAGTTATTTTGAAAGAAAACCCTTCTTTCAAAATTACCCTTACTCCTTATAAAATGAGGCTTAAGGGTAATTTCAAAATAGCGCCCGGACTCAATTATGCAAATGAAGCACGGGAAATTCAAATCCGCGCTTCATTTGCAATTTCGCTCAGCTGCATTTGCATTCCTCTCTAGAAAGAGGAATGCAGAGTATAAACAATCTTAGTGAGTGGGAGCAGTTCTGATTTTAATCAACATAGTTCATTCACCCTATTCTTGGCTTTACTGACAATGAACAAAGTATTACAACAGACTTGCTGCTCAATATATTAATCTCTTTGGATCACGAACCATTCTTGTGTTTCAATGTTTCTGAGATGTCCTCAGGTCACACTTTCATGTACGTAGTTTGAGACAGCTGAATTAGTCAATATTTTATCCAGCTAATGTTGCCTTCTGCTCATTCTCAAAAGTCCCATGAACAGCTCATAGCTGTGTTACTTTCATCATTATTCACAATTTTTCAACCATAACAGTGTGTGAAAAAATTTAGTCTATGGTTTGTTTGTCACACTACAAGTATTCTTCATGGTGTGAATAGCTAGCAATACACAGTTACTGAAGTCAAATAATTATTTTTTCCTGTTCCTTTGTAGGATGCCATAAGTAGATAAACAGGCAGAATCCCCTTTTCTGTTCACATACGATCCAAAAATATTTGTAATTGTTCAGCAAATCTATTGTGCAAATAATAAAATGGAGGTTTCCAACATGGGCATAAAAGTACTTCCTGAATAAACAGGAGCAAGAACATTTATTTACAAAATGTATGTTTACAGGAATATTTTTTCAACTGAAAAGCTTACATACTTGAACAAGAGTGTAAAAAGTCTTCTAAATCAATTAAAATCATCTACTTTTAATCCCATGAATTTTTTCCTTTATTCACCATCTTCCAAAAAAACACAGCACAAGCTTTTTTCTGATAATTGGTAATACCACATTCCCTTTTGTGTGGATACCCACAGACTTTTGGCATTAGGTAGCATTTCATGCAGATAACTTTTCACAAAGGAAAAATAAAGATGTGACTGCAAGCACAATTATAAATGAACACAACTTTTATATCCAAAATGACACTCTTAATAGAATGAAAATTTTGGTACCTATGATTCCTGGTTTATTTTATATGCAAATCTACTACTGTACACAACAATCATCTGTTCTAACTTGTTTACGCTTTTCCTCTCCCTAGGGCTCAATAAAATAACCTACCTTTGGAATTCCCTCCCCAAATTGCTTCTATTTGCTCTTACTTCAGACCTCTGAAGAAGCATTTCTTTCTGAACACCCACAGATGGGATAGCTTGAAGAGCAGCCAGATAATGGAGGTTGCTTTATTCATTATTTATAGGCAATGTATTTAAAATGTGTAGGGACAAATCTTCAGCTGATGTATATCACCACAGATCCACTGAGTGTGCCAATTGATGTCACCTAAAAAATCTGATCCTTCTGTTAAATGTTATTTTATTATTTACTTTATAATTCTCCCCCATTTTCAAGAGGAAATGTTTGATCTTTAAATTAAAAATAGAATGAACTATAACTATGCAATTTTCTGGGTAAAATGTATATTCGTTTTTCACCTGCTAAATGGTTTTATTAATTGATATAGTGTAGTAGTGAATTCCAAAAGGCTAAATTATGCAATATGTTAGATATATTTCCATTTATCAGTTTTGCCCTGCAATTTCATTGAAAGTATTTTACATGCCAATATATGAAAAAATACATCAGAACATGGAATGTATTTATGGACATATAGGAGAGTTTTGCTTGAAACTGTAACCCTTTAGCAGCCCTATGGATATGCAATATACTGGAAAAATTCCTCAGTCATTTAGGCCTTCAGAGTTATCACTACAATGAATATCATGGCTATTTAGAATCTCACGGTAATACTGAGGCTTGAACTCAGGGCCTCCTACCATGAAATAGACTCCTGCCACTTGCAAGACTGGCTTGAGACCTTCCTACCTGAGAAACTGCCTCTTTACGTCGTCATAAAATCATCACAGTATCCTCTATTTAACACCTGAGGGCCTAATGGTAGAGCACCTTTTGCAGGAGGGCTCTAGACCAAGCTCTGCCATTGGTCAAATAGGCCAATTGCCCTTCTGGGAATACTTCAAGACATAGGGTATGTCTACATTGCATTCCTCCTTCGAGAGAGGAATGAAAATGCAGACAAATGAAATTGCAAATGAAGCACGGATTTGAATTTCCCGCGCTTCATTTGCATAATGGCAGCCGGCCGTTTTTCCGAAATAGTGTATGTCGAGGAAAAAACGGGGTTATTTTGAAAAGAAACCCTTCCTTTGAAATAACCCTTAAACATTAAGGAATAAGGGTTATTTCGAAGGAAGGGTTTCTTTTCGAAATAACCCCTTTTTGTCTTCGAAATACTCTGTTTTGGAAAAGTGGTCGGACGCCATTATGCAAATGAAGCGCAGGAAATTCAAATCTGCGCTTCATTTGCATTTTCATTTGTCTGCATTTTCATTCCTCTCTCGAAGGAGGAATGCAATGTAGACATACCCATATCTATTTGCATGGGCTTCTGTGAAGGGTTGGCAGAGTTTCACTGGAAGGAGGTGGGGGAAAGAGACTAGGAAAGAAAAGGTTTTTGTGATTTGTTGAGGTAGGAGTCCATTTAAATCCCTTTATTCTATGCAGTTAGCAGTATAATGATAATTTAAGTTACCCCAACAAGAAAATAACATCACTTTTAAACATGCATCTTTTGAGGAGTCATGATTTAAAACTATAAGTAATAAAGAATCACATAGATTAAAAACACCAAATTATGTTGACTAATTTCTGTTCTTAGAGAAAATGAGAACAAAGGATAGCATGACATTTAGATATTTTTGTCAGTAATTTTGTTTGGGTTTAAAGGACAGCAAGATGGCTGTTTTAGTAGCATCCTTGGTAGGTTCAGAGAAATTTAGTAGCATTTTTGGTAAGTTCAGAGAAAAGTGGTGACCAGATAAAAATATGTATTTTGCAGTTATTTTTTCCAAGATTTGCAAGTTTCTCCTTGACAAGAATGTTTAATGTTTTGTTAATTCATCAGCCAAAATGGCAGGTATACATTGAGTTTGCCATCTTGGAGCGATAATAAAATAACATTGTAAGGCAATGAACAGTGTGAATAAAACACACTAAACCCACTGTACCTTAAAAATGTTAGCATGATTTTTGAAAATTAGAATACAAATGATTTGGCTAATGTCTACTATATGTTAACCCTGCAGAACAGTTTATAATAGGTTGCAATTTGTAGAGACATTACACAATAACCCTCAATTAGCCAATTTTTCAGAAAGCAATTACAGGGCACATTTATAGAATATGGCCAGTTAAATAAACTTCTGTCAGGAGAAAAAGCAGCTTAGTATTATACTTTCCAGAAAGTCTCCCTGAGTAAGTTGAAAAATGTTTTAATGTGTATTTTTATGATAACTCTTCAATTGCTCAACACTTATTTAAAAATAGCTACAATATTCTGTCTCCTCCTGAGAGCCTTGATTTCCCATAAACAGCATGTGCTACAGTTAATTCTGAACAAATCCAGTAGTTTCATATGACAAAAGTAATAGTTCAGCAAAATTTGGAGAATTTCAGCCAGTTTGACCAAAGCTGTTCACCTAGGCTATGTCTATACTGCAGGCTTCTTGCGCAAGAATAGCCGTTCTTGCGCAAAAACTTGCGACGCATCTACACTGCACGCGCGTTCTTGCACAAGTAAATTTACAGTAAAGCGTCGGAACAGAGGGCTTCTTGTGCAAGAGTTATTCCCCTCCCCACAAGGAATAAGCCCTCTTGCGCAAGAGTTCTTGTGCAAGGAGGCAGTTTGGACGGGCAACAGGGGTTTCTTGCGCAAGAAACCCCTATGGCTAAAATGGCCATCAGAGCTTTCTTGCGCACGAGAGCATTTACACTGCCATGGACAGTCTTGAGCAAAAGCATTTGGGATTTGGGGGAAAGAAAAGAGAGTGCCATGGAGCCACTCTCCCCAAACAATTTTAGCCATTTGGTGTTTTACATTTCCCTCCTCTATTGTTTTCATAATTTCTGTATAAATACCACTGCCCTCTATACTTTGTAGTCCTGAAATTTACTGACTGTGGTGAACAATCACCTTCAAGAAAGAGTTTCTATAGCATCACATAAAAGCTTCTTCTCACCATCACTTGTTAAGGCTGTTCTCTGGAAGAGAGTGAAGGTCAAGTAACATAAATCATCATCAGCTGAGCACTTACCCCACTTCTATGGTGCCCAGGGGGCAGAAATAATGGTGTGAAGAATAACAGAAGTGAGTGCCAAAGCAGAAAGGGAGAGCCTCCTGAGAATAGAATTTAAGGCTGCACATACTAGTCTGAGTGAACAAAGCAGCTATCGTGGGATGCAAGCTTTCACAAATTCACACACATCAATCCAAAGTATGAAATTATCCCATTGAATAAACAATATGAGGCAACCAGAGCTAAGTGCAGTTCAAACAAATATAATACTTTGTATGTCAGAATGAATGACAAATAGTACACGGTGGTACATAATAGACTGTGTTCCTGGGGGTTATATTTTAATAGTGCTCAAAACCAATAGGCCTCCAAATTTCTTAATTAAAAATCTAAATGCAACCATAAAAAGGTTTTTCGAATATTTTATTTGACAAATGTTTTCTTTGTATCAAATATAATGAAATTGCACAAATTGATTTTTTTAAAGTCTGAATTTCAGGTGAGGACATTTAGAAATGTAGGACAAGCCAAGTATTCACAAATAATCCAAGACTTATGTCAAGTTTTCCTTAACTGGACACTATTCAGTGCAATGCAGACTAGTATGTCAGCAGCCTCTGCACTGTCCCGTGTATTCAAGCTGCACTTTCTTTAGCATCAACTGCATGACTGTTTGCACCACTCTCCTCCAGCCCTCCTCTGTTAGCCTGACTCCCTTAGCACTCTGTCCTCCCTGCATCCTCTCCTTACTCCCTTTCCAGTCTTAAACACCTTTCAGTTTCCTCTTCCACTACTTCTTTTCTTCAAGGAACCCTCCTGACAAACTTCCTCATCCACCTCATCCCCCATAAAGCACAGTTTTCAAAAATGGAACTAACAGGGTGCATTCCAGTCTTTGTCCTGACCACTGTCTCTCCCTATGTCTGTCCAGCACTGAACATTTTAAGGGTTATTATATTAATAATAGTTCCTGATAAAGAAAACACAGAACTAAAAACAAACATGCAAAACGGATTTTCAGTAATGACTAAACTTTACTGCACTTTTATCTGCCGCTTAATATCAGATGGAAAGTGCTAGTTTGAAGTGAAATTATAAATAAAAGAGCTTGTTGTAAAAAGGTATCAAATCCAAAAACAAGAGGGTCTTGGGGACATAGGTTACAATCACTAGATGAAGAAAATGAGGTCTCAGAAGCTGAAACTAGATTCAAGAATCCATTAGTAAATGTAGGCTCAAAATTAGGCAAAGGTTTTAACCATCAGAGGAGTGAGGTTGTGTCACAGTCCTTCCAAGAAGAGCAGTGGGGGCCAAAAAGCCTAACTAGCTTCAAGACTTAGCTTGATAGGTTTATGGAGGGGATGGTAGGATGAGACTGCCTACAGTGGCATATGTGCCACTGGCTACTGTCAGTAGCAAAAAGCCCCAATGGGTAGAGACAGGACACTAGATGTGAGGGCTCTGAATTATGGCAATGAATACTTTCCCAGGTAACTGCCAGGTATCTTGGCCACATGCTCAAGGTCAGAAAGGAATTTTCTCTCAGGTCAGATTGACAGAGACTCGTGGGGTTTTATTCACCTTCCTCTGCAGTGTAGGGCACAGGTCACTTACAGATTTAAAATAGTGTAACCAATGAATTCTCTGCAACATGAAGTATTTAAACCATGATTTGAGGTCTTCAGTAATTCAGCCAGAGATGAGGAGTCTATTTCAGTCATGCAGGAGGTGGGACTAAGTGGTCACAATTCTCCTTTCTGACCTTAATGTCTACGATTCTGAAAATCAGAGAAAAACCACCAGATCCGGCCCACAGCTGCTTCACTGAGCACAGCACACCTGATGCCGCTTTAAATGTGGCTGCTCTGTGCTGGGAGTGAGGAAGGTGTGTTCTGTCCTACCCACCAGAAAAATCTCTCAGCTCCCATTGGCCAGTTTCTGCAGGACTGTTGGCTGGGAGCCACTTAGATAAGTAGAGTTGCCAGGTGTGCAGAATTGACCCGGACAGTCTGGTATTTTTGCCTCCTGTCCAGTAAAAAAATTAGAAAATACCGGGCACCTAAAATGTCCAGTATTTTCCGTTTTTTTTCCCCTCCAGGAGGCAAAAATACCGGACACCTGGCAACCCTACGACACACTCAGCAACCGGGCCCAGCCCCTGGACCCCCCACCGGGCCCCCCGGACCTGTCACCAGGCCCCACCAGACACCCCTCCACCCCACCCCGCTGCTTACCTGGTTCTGTAGGGGCTTGTGTTATCACTGGAACAGAAAAACAAAATGGCCACTGGCAAAAAAAATTTTATTTTATTTTATTTTTTGCTCAACAACTTTAGTCTCCCCCTTTTTTTTTCCTCAACAGATTTTTTTCCCATTTTTGGGGGGAGGGCGGCGGTATTTTTGGTTAAACCATCTGGCAACCCTATAGGTAAGTGCCTCCCAGCCAGAGCCTGTCTCTGGCACCCACCCCCAACTACTTGCCCCAGGCCATCACCCAAACCTTCTGTACTCCTTTCCCCTGGTCACAATTCTGTCCCAGATCCAGCACTCCCTCCAAGAGCCCCTCCCCCAGGCCAGAATCCTCTCCTGCACCCATATGCCACTCTGGACTCTTCACCCCAAGCCTCTGGCCAACCCCTCTTCTAGGCAAATCCCATTATCCTGGCATAACCAAACCCTTATCTTGCTTTAAGTTATGATAAGAGGAAGCTACATATCAAATTTGGTAATCCTAGCTCTTGCCATTTAGGAGGAGTTCTTGAACAGAGAGACTCACAGATGGATAGACTGATAACACTAATTATCTCAAGTATATAGTAGCTTATAAAGGAGAAATTAGAAACTAAACTATTTTTCAGTAATAATGTGCTGTGACACTTTTGTATTTTAATATCTGATTTTGTAAGCAAGTACTTTTAAAGTGAGGTGAAACAGGACATATGCAAGACAAATCACTCCAGAGATGTTGAGAAACATTTCTCTATGGTACTCCCATACTCCAAAGTTTGTGCCTCAGAGAGTGGCTGTTCAGAATTCTGCTGGGAAACAGTTCTTACTCTCTCCTTGAGTCCCTGCAAATGCTAGATATCTGAAATGGTGAATATGGGCAGTATGAGGGTAGGACACATTTTCACGCTAGAACTGGCTGAGAATTTTTCAGCTAAATGTTTTTCAGTCAGAAAAATGCCAGGTCATTGAAACAAATATTTTGCAGAAATATATCCATTCCAACATCTTTTTTTAGAAGCATTTCTCAGGTCCAGAATAGAACTGGAATATAGAAAGGCAGACACACTTGCTGGCACATGGAGATAATCAAGCACATGGAGGTGTGGGGTTGGGTGGGAGAGAGGTTATTGGACCCCTATATTCATCAGATCTGGCAAAGTCATCCAGAATTCTTCCTGGTACACTAAAAGTCCTACCTAACCTCAACCATCCATGCTTCTAAAAGGCAGATTAGGTAGTCTCTAGTCCTCTGTAAATAGAAAAAATACTGAGAGGGTATATCAGTGCACTTTGAACTCATATAAAATTGCAACTCACATAGCAATGTTCTCTCTGTGGAAATATTCAACAGTTCTATGTAATAAGCCTCAAACCAGGTATAGCATCTTCATCACACTTGCTATAGAATCTTTGAGTACTTTGCTTTCTTTTTAGCATGGTTGCATTTTTATTGGAAGTATGGGGTATACTATTGACTTTTTTATTGTGAGCGGGAGGAATCAATTATAAAAAGTTAAAGGGCTCAGTCCTGCAAACATTTATTCATGCAAATATATCAATAGGAATTGTTCTTCAAGGGGGTTATTTGCATGAGTAAGATTATTTACTTATGTATAATGTTTTCAAGATTAGGCAGCAAAATCAGCAGTTAACTAGAAAAAAAACATTCAGATCTGCCAAAAAAACTGATTTTTAAAGCAAGCCAAAAGATGGCAAAGATTACACACAGATAAACATGATAGCAATTTAACAAACTGTCACGGCTGACGGATATTTCAGCCTCACTGTAACTAATCTTAGCAAGGAATTCTGCTTTCAATAAATCTTATTGTTCCTATTGTGAGCCAATAAATATAAATACAAATATTTGAATACAGACCAAGTTTTATTTATAATGGATTCAGGCCAAGACAAAACACAGAAAGATGCTATAAACTGCTTTTAGGATCAAAGAGCCAATTGTTCCTGAAGGCATACCAGTCTACCATTGATCAAAACCTAAAAACAGACTCTCTAATAAGTCTGAGAAGTAAAGAAAAATTTGGCTAGTGTTAGATAATTTCCTCCACTTTCTTCTATTAAAAAAAAAACAGATGAAAAAAATCAAAATCCCCTGAGATGAGACCTAGATTAAATTTATAGTGTATACACAGAATGTGGTATTTGTCAAGATTTTACAGTTATGAATCTTAATGTCTGAAAAGGTAGGTTTTTATGGAATGACTGATAATGGAGTGAGAGAGCCACATTCTGAAATCCTTTAAAATATCATAGGTACCAAATTCTGCAAAAGGAAAACTGAATCCTGTTAGGTTCAACTTCAGAACTGTGTCCGTTTTGTTCACCATAGCTGTCTGAAAGTTCAGAAGCTCTTCTCACCATGTGACAATAGACTGTGAAAAGTGGATATTGGAAGGAAGCCAGTACATGGGCAAACTGGCGAGTAGTAAAACACTGCAGGGATCCTCTTCAACTTTTAGTCCTTTTGTTATTCTTTAATATTGCTTTCGATAGCTTTCTTGTTGGGGGGAAAGTAGCAGAAAGGCCAGGCTTTTTTCTGCAACACTGGCATTCCAACAAGCATACACACTTTAGTTGGACACTTCACTCATTTTCTCTTGTGGCTCTAGAGCTATTTCATGTGGTATCGTGCACTTAAGCATTTTCAAACTGTTTAAAGAAAGCTTTAAATGGAGCTAAATGAGAGTAAATGCATTATCTGTTATTGTGAATGAATAACAACCTGTGTTAAACAGACAGGAAGGCAAAGTTAAGCTACCTTCCATCACATAGGAAGATATGAACTACTGTACTTCTGCTTTGTTTCAATTACAATGTACTCCATTGCATGCACTACTGAAGGGAACATATTACAGTGTGATTATTGTAACTGGCAGTAGTGGAACACTACATGAAATGTCAGATATGAGACAGAGAGAGAGAAACTATATACACTGTAGCTAAAAATGTTGAGAGAGGTTAAGGGTATAATCAAATGCTAGGAGAGAGGTTAAGGGTATAACCAAATTGGCTAGCTAAATGCCATCGCATTCTCCCGTCATGTTCCCCCACAATCTCCTGTCCTACACCTATTCATAATTTCCCTCCTTTGCCATTCAGTGTTCCTTACCATTTCTTTTGTCTTTTTTTAGCCCTAGTTCACTCCTTCTGTTCTTTCTGTCTCCCTTTTCTTACAGATGCTGGCACACCTCTCAATCTTCCTTCCTGTTTATTCTGACCATTGTAGTCTGGTGTTATTTAAGCACCGGATTTCATAGCACAATAGCAAATGTGCTATAAATTTTGAAAGAGATAGTTGTAATGTGCACCTGTTGCAGCTTTCTGCAATTAACTCTTCAGTGGGAGTGGGGAGAGATTGAAATTGTCAAGGCTCCTTGGTGTCTTTATAATCGTGAATTCATTATATCAACACCTAGTGAGGATTTATAGCTCAAAACTGATCACCAAAAGGCTTTTTAAAACTCTTACAACATTCACACGTAAGTTCTAACTGCTCAGTCATTTTGCTTTTCAAATGATCAAGTCACAATTGTATAAAACACAACAGTGTTACCTATGAAATGATAGAACAGAGCTGTCTTTTTATTGTACTTAGCATACGCCATGTTAGGGGCAGATTCAGACCTATCTGATTCCAGTTTTATAGTGTTAGTTATAACATTGATTTACACCAGCCCAAATGAAAAGCATAATGATGCCCCAATACTTTAGCAGGAACAGAGCCTCTCTCAATTACTTTATAATAAGAGATTATGAAAGAGAAGCTCAGGGTGTTTCAGATGTCACCAGATATTTTTATATTCTTTCAGTTTCTGTATTTGTTTCATGCAAGAAAAATCTTCTAAAAAATATCTAAAACACAAAGTGGAGGGACATTGCACACAATGATATTCTTATCCTGTCAGTTGTTTTCACTGTAGCCTATAAGGTTATGTTGCTTGCTTGTGATACCAGATAATGTGCTTTTCTTGGGCGATTCCTACTAATTATTATTCGATCCAGTACATAAACATACTGTGTATTCGTTATAAGGTATTCATTGTAGGTATTCATGGTTATCCATAGTATTAAGCTGTCATGCAAGAAGCCTACAGGCCTGTATCCCATATGAACAGCTAAAGCATATTATTACAATAAGTTAGCATAAGCAACCTTTGTCCTAGATAAAATGCTTACTCAGATGCCACCTCAGTTTTGGGGAATCAAATCTAAATCTGTCCTGGTTCATCTGTTGCCAGAACCAGCTGGTAAGTGCAAAAGGACAGCAAGGTCAAAAAACTACTAGAAAGGCCGGAGGTAAATAGTTTTGGGAATGAGATAATCCTCATTAATATGTCGTGATAAGCATCAAAATCTACTAACCTATAGAATAAATGTTCTCATAAAATTCTTAGGAAATTAAATATGGGCATGGTAGGCTCAGTCAGAATCAAGCAATGTCAAGGCCCTATAAAATATCCATGCTGCAAAGCTAGGGTTGGTGGTGGTTCTTCTTAGTTCATCACCAGTTCTTCTCCACTGTTAATTCACTTATCTATCATTTGTGTACTACTAGCTTAGATTTATAGTATAACTTAGCCCCTCCACATTCTACCTGTCTAGACCTTCAACTTCATAGGGCATGTCAGCGAGTGAGGCTGGTCCTACATCTCCTAACACCAGGTCTTCAGGAAGGAGTGTGAGTATGCTAGGTTAAGCAATTCCTTATCTTAGTAATGTTACCAGAGGGAATCCTCAAATTGTATTATGTTCTGATAACTTGATGTTTTTTTATGTTTGTTACTCTCATTTATTTTAATTAAGATATTAATGAATTGGTATTGTCCTCAATTTAAGTGCCCTTGTCACTTTCCCCAAAACTCCCCTTCCCAGATAAAGCTCTCTGGGTTCTTTCTCTGTAATCTGAATTTGGACAAGAACTTACATATCTTCTGGTCAGATGCAGCCAGTGCTGAGACATAAACCCTAGTCCATTAAATTAAAGTCTACATCACTTGATTAAAATGAAAGTCCTGCTATTTAAGTTCATTGTTCATGGAGAAGAAAATACCACAAGATATCTAAAATTAAATCTAAAACTTCTGTTTCTATTTCAATTAAACTAAAATCTATTTCTTCTAAATATATTTTAAGGGCAGTTTCCCCTGCATAGTGTTCGGTTTTAGCACCATCCTACAATCATGTGCATGAATGAGCTTTCTTCTGATCCCAAAACACCTAAAAAAATGCTCCTTCCACCCTCCCTTTCCCAAGAGGTTCAACAGAAGTTTATCAAGTAAAATTCGATAATTCACAGATTAAATTAAGCAAACTGGATATAGTAGTAGACAAAACTGTGGCAAGATTGTCCATAAGTTACTGTCACTTCTAGCTTATTCAAGCAGCCATGCGGTTTCTGGAATGAACGTATTTAGTTCAAGAACCTCTCTATTTTAATCAAAAGTGAATACTTATCTTAAATTTGCAAGACTGTTGTAGAGAGCTTTCACAACAGAATTAGAAAACAGAATTCTGTGACGTTTATTATATTTATTTACCTTTCCTTGCTAGTTTCTTACGTAGTAATAAGCAACGTGACCGTATTTATAAGACATTCCATCGGAAGATTTAAAAATGTTTGAAAAAAAAAACAGGCCAAATTGTATGGAATTAATTAAATAATTGTTCTTCAAAGTGAAAGGCCTCAACTTTTTACTAATCATCCCAGTTTCACAGGACTACTGTGAGGTTTATTGTTCTTACTTTAAGGCAGGGGAACTGAGGCATAGGGAGGTTATGAGCTGTGCCTAAGGTCACAGTGTGTCAGAGGCATGACTGCCATCCATTTGTCCTTGACTCCCTGTGTTGACAGATGTTGACATTGCTTTCCACAAGTCAAATTCTTTTACTATGTTTACTTGTGGGGGATCAAGAGTAAAATCAGATCCATACTGATTATTATAATAATTTATCCAATAATAGAAAGGATGATCTACAAAACATACTGTGCTTTATAAAATGTGAGGAAAATGCGTGAAGCCAAGTATGAAAACACTAACAATCCCTGACAAGAGTGACCTGACCTTAGCAAAGTGTGTTAGCTGATGTCACTTAAACATATGTTATTGGATAGTGGTAATAAAGGACTGCATTGTATCCTGAAAGTTTACCAAGGTTGCAGCAAAGGTGGTGGAGAAAAATTACTATTTGCTGACCTGGAGAATAACATGGCCATTTTGCTAGCCTTCTAGGCAGTTGACGATCTATGAAAAAGGCCAGGCAGAAATTTGCAAATATGCTACATCTGCAGCCATTCCTCCCATCTAAACTGCCAGGATTTTTAAGATTATTTCCATTCTTACGAAGCTCACAAATTCTATATTTTATGTAAAACGAAGACAACAGCTACCACATACCCCAGGGCAAGGTGTGGGGAGTGGAATGGTTCCACAACCCTGGAGGGGAGAAGGCCTTGGGCAAAAGTAGAGGGGCTGGGAGCAGCCAGCCCTCTGCATCACCCCAACCGTGGCATTCTGGCAGCAATTCAAAGGGGGTTGGGGATCTGCTGCCACAGTAGCAGTGTCGGTGCCAGGCACCATGGGCCCCTTAGAATTGATGGGCCCTGGGGCAACTGTCTTCTTTGATTCCCGGCCTCCCCCCTTCTCCCCCCCGGTCATGGGCCTTCTAATGTAGCTTTCCACAGCAAGGGAAGACCGTGGAGCAGGGAAGATATATGGACGCCTAAGCTAATCCTTTTTGACGTCCATGACGTTTCACAATAGCTCTATCTATTTTGAAAAAAGACACAATAGATTAGATTAGCTTTAACTAGGACATACACTGGTTTTTTGTATCAGTCATGCAGTTTAATAGCTGTTGACTACACAACAAGAAATAGAGTTAGCATACATACATTGATATTTTTTAAAAGATCAGTCTTACAGAGTAGCCTTTAATAGAGCTTTAAAGAAGATAATAATGATCTTGTCACTACTTCTTCAAGCCCAAAAATATGATAACAAAGTGGAATAAAAATGATAAACTGTGAGCACTAGAATCTAAGACACATTTGGTAAGGAAATGGAAAATAGACTTAAACATCGTACTTGGAACATGAACAGTTTGTGGAGTTATTTTCCTCCTTCCCTGTGACAATTATTTTCAGACAAAACAAAGGCTCCACATTAATCAGAAAGCAAAGAGAACACCAGCCAGGAAAACTAATTCTGGAATCGGATGGTTGCAGAATGGCTTAATCTACAAATTAGAGGAGTCAAAAGGACCTGAAGAGCACTCAACTTGGACTACACATACGTAATATGGGACAGCTGTGAAGGCTAGCAGGGTCCAAAGATTATGCTAGGGACTGCTGACTTTCCAGTGCAACCATGAAAGAAAATAAAGAGTTATTACTGGTTCAGTCCAATTAAAAGCACCATTTGAACTATATGGAGTGAGTCTAATGGCCATGCTGTTAGAGCAGAGACTATGCACGTCTTCATGCAAACTCCAGAAGCTTAAACCCTAAAATAACATACTATATTTGGGAATTGACTTACAGTAACTGGTAACTCAGACACATTAAGACAATATAAATCAGTGGGATAGGGTGGTCTCTGATTGAACAAAACACTGTTCAATTTTCAGAAAGAAGGGTGGCATTGTCCAAAAAAGAAATCATGTTCTCAAATACATTTTCCTCAGGGAAGATAATCTAGGAGTAGAAACTATTTGGTTACAATTTCAAATTAACAAAATTATTTCTAGGCATGTAGAAGCATCATTCAGGGCCCTAATGCTAACTAGTAAAATAGTATTGTGAAGCATTTCCCTGCTCAGGTATCATGTAGAATGCTTCCATAATAACTGACCATTACCACATAGAGTATCTATTCTGCTACACAGGCCAAAACAATATTCACAGTAATGTTCTAATTATCTCAGATCATTTAACTCTTTCAGGGGGCAGAGAGGTCCATATTCACAGTGCTGGAGGCCTACAAGGATTGTACCACAGACAGAAAAATCCTTTTTCCCCCCCACACCTTCTTGAGAACAACTAAAAGACCAGCAAGAACATCAAAGCAGGGATATCTATGAACTCTCATCACAGCCCTGTATTCCTATAAAAAGGAACATAAGTTTGTACGGTCTTGAAACCCCCTGGTCTGATGTATACTAAACAAATATTGCTCTCATATTTAATGATGATTAAAATACACTTAGCATTGGGAACATTCCCTGATTTGTAGGAGCATCCACCATTCTTCCCCCTGCCTTCCTTAACTGTAACACATAAAACATTTGAACAGGCTGTTTGTTAAATACTTTAAAAAGGATATACTTGCAAAACACAGCCAGAGAAGCTGCATAATGTACCAGTGAAAAAAACATGGTCAATCACTCCCCTCACCAGTAATTACACTTGAACAGAATGGCAAGCCCATGTAACATTCAACTAAAGAAAATGCGGATGCTGGATCTCTCATGATAAGGTCTAGGAAAGATGGGAGAGAAAAACATGACTAAAAGGCAGATAGCAAAAGAGAAAAAAAGCAGCATGAAGTTTAATGATTGACTCAAAACCCAGGGAGGAGGGAGTGAAGGGGGAGGAAGGGCAGTGAAGAATTGGTCCTAATGAAAAATACTTCCACTCCGTTGTTTACATTGCTCACAGCAATGGTTTAGTTTGATTTAATCAACTTTAGAAGTTTTTTGTTTGTGAATTTCATCAGTTTCAATACAAGGAAAATATTTTACATATTTGTTCTTTAAATAATTTAAAAAAAAAAAAAAATATATATATATATATATATATATATATACACACACATTTGTTGTTTCCAAAGTACCTGTATAAATTATTGCCCTTGTTATCTTTTTGAAGCTCCATCCATATTTCTCCACTCAGTGCCATGTTGACCAATATATTGAAAGTAACCAAAAACTGAGTTGGGACTTGGAGCTACAGTTCCCCATTTTTTCAGAAAGCCATATACCCCAATGTGTAAAATGCAAACAAAAATATACATGAAGAAAAACAGGAATGTTACGTCTTGCTTTATGTAAATTTTTTTGAAAAAGAACAATTAGTCCTTGAAAAGAACCAACGTAACTTACCCCACTTTAAACTTACAGAAGCTAATCCAACCAAACTTACAGAAGTCTGTATTCATTACACATTGTCTTGGGACTCTTCTCTGTAATAATGTTAGGGTGGTCTGGGATATATCACTTATCAAAGGCAAAGCTGTTGCCATGCAAACCCTAGCAGTAGGGACTCTCCCTATGTATGCACATAAACTATAGAGCAGAATTAACGAATGGCTGATTATTCCTGATGTGGCAATGTTACTGCTAAAGCAACATCAGGGATCAGCCAATGTGTAAGGAGGAGTGGGGAAAGATCAGGAACCTGGTTTTTACATTGTCCTGGTTTTCCAAAATTTCCTAAATAATTGACAACATACAAATGCATAATACACATTGGAGAACATTCCACACACATTAATTAGTGCCTAACATTTGATTCAAAATTCCCTACAGCATGTTTACAAAGAAAACATGGGGGGGAATGTGATTCTTTGATACAGACCTGGTAAACAGAACATTCTAATGCAATGTTAACTGTGGATCTCAATATCAGCTTTATTACTCACCTTTCCTATTTGGCTATTGTAACTACAGTCAACACAGATACAGAAATATTTTATTAGTGAAGTGTCTGAGACTGGAATAAGGCCAGGCCTTCTTGAACCTTTTTCCTGTCCCTGGGCACCCAAACCTGCCACACTTTCTCATGTGAGTGGTCTCATTGAAGTCAATAGGAAGATGCAGATGAGTCGTGACTTTTCCTGAATGAGACTGCAGTACTGTGCATGTTTGCTCAACCTTTAGATTCCTGAAGTACATAGTTATGTTACTACTTTTTATTATTATTTTAAACAAAAGGTCTTAGCTGTTCTGTTTGGTTAAATTTACTTGGTCACAATTCAGTACAAATACATAAATAATGTTCTTGGTGTTAATTATGGCCTCATTTTCTGTGTAAGTATGGTAAATTCCACTTACTAGAAACTCCCCTGTTGCTAGCAAAAAGTTGCCATTATTCAGCGGTTATTAGTAAGCAGAAGGCAAGTTTGCAGGGCTTCACCCAAATGCTGGGGCTTTCTCCAGGGAGCTGGAGCATGGGTGGGGGAGGACCAACCGAGCTGTACAGAACTCTCTGTGAGAGATGGAAGGGTCCCAGATCTCAGGCTGCAGCCTAAGTCCAAACATCTACACTACAATTAAATAGCCTGCCTGAGTCAACTGGCACAAGCCTGCCTTAAGTATCTAACTGCAGTGTAGCAATACAATAATAAGCTCAGCTGCACTGCCTGATTAATTACTGCACCTGACTGGCTGCGGGAGCAGCAGCCTGATTTATAAGTCTAGCAGAGCAGGGCTGGACTTTGGGTGGCTAAATGAGCTGGATGATGAACAATATTTTGATCCCAAATGAAGACATTCTGGAAAGTAAAGAGACCATTAGAGAGAGAGAATGGATACAAATGGGGGGGAGAGATCAGACCATGGAGATAATCAGCAAAAAAAAGCAAGGCTGAAAAAGGAAATAAATCAAAAGATTGTAAATGTAAGGTCTCTATTCAAGAAATAAGACTAGATGACATTGACCCTGTCAAAGTTGTTGACTGATTAATACATGTATTAGGGATACTGTAAAAGTTAGGAGGCTGTGAGAGGTGGTTGTTTTTATATTCAACTAAAAGGCCAAGAGCAAGCTGAAAAACAGCTAAAATTAAAAATGCTAGTGAAAGCTAAATAACTGGCCTCTTCCAAAGTATTTGATAGTAAAATAAAGGGGGTAATATGTGGCATGCCATTAGAGCTGACCAATGATGGAACAATCAAAAAGTAAAAAAAGAAAATGGAAGTAGCAAAGAAATATGAGTATTGTTGAGAGGCAAATTGTAGCATGTGATATTAGACATTCATGTGCTGTTGATGTTCAAATGTAGGTGTGGGACTTGAAAGACAAGGAAAAGCTGAATGAAGTCAAAACTTTTAGTTACGGAAAATTAGTTACAGATGGAAAGCTGCACATAGATTTATTTTATAATCTTAAGGTTAAAAAAGAGACAGTGGGTATCAAAAATGAAGTGTACCAGCATATAGAAGAAAAACTGAGTTGATTCTATTAAATATATCCAAATGGGTCCAAATAAGGAAAAAAAACTGGAAGAGTAGGGACAGCATACTATACACCAAATGTAGGAATTAGTATATCTAAAATAATATGTGATTATGTACCTGTCATGACAGCCCAACTAGTAGCAATAACACTAGCATTAAATTGGATCTGGGATGTGTGCCCAGCAGCAGTAGTCATTTTTTCAGATTCAATCTCAGGCCTGATGGTAATAAAAAAGAATCTCTCAGAATGCAGAAGTAATTTAATCAGTGAAATTATATTTCTAAGAACAGCTAACACAGATGTGGATATATGTAGCATTAGCTTGGATCCCAGTGCATAGTGGGACAACAAGGAATGGAATGGTGGACAAAGCAGCTATTTTTAGAACAAGGATGTAAGGGTTGCTAAATTCAAAAGTCCAGTACAGAAAAATGTAAAAGTAGAATGGCAAAAAAATGGATCAATGGAAAAAGGGGAGGAAGATTCTTTTTCTTTAATTTTGCCATAGAGTGGAGGATAATGCTATACTGCAAGGCCTGAAGAGGACTAATGTTGTGCTTTTCTTTAGAATACTAACTGGCCATTGTGGCTAAAACAATTTTTTTTCTACTAAATAGACACAAAGATGTGCTCTCTGTAAGGACGAAGAAACAACCTTTTATGTGTGTATGAGGGCTTTGAAGAAAGGAGAAAATCAAACATCTTAAGGTTAAAAAAAGTGATGTTATGTTATTCAGTAAAAATCCTGAGGAAATGGAATATTTATTAAAAAGGCATTGTTACATTACCTGAAGGACACAGGGCAGGGCTAAATACTGAGGAATTATAGGTTGTGGTGGCTGAGTTTATTCAGTCAAATCTGTTTGCCATAAAGAGAGAAAAAAAAGAGAAATAAACAAAAGCATGGGCTGCTCACTGCACGTGCCTGTGGAGTCTGTCTTCTGGTGCTCTCCCCGCTCCTATCTCTACTGTAGCCTAGACTGGGGTGGGCAAAAGGGGATCTGGCCCTCCCAAGCAGGTTGATCCAGACCACAGATGCCCTGCAGCGCTCCTGCCCTCAGGCCAATCAGGGCCTGGGGACAGGGGAGTGTGCCAAGTCTCCTCCCCCACCAGGGACATACAGTACTTAGAGCGATAAGCTGGCAGTTCGCTCTAAGCGCCGCGCACCCCTTGCAGGGCAGGAGCAGTATGCAACAGACTTTGCACACTCCCGCTGCCACCAACCCCTGATGGGCCTGGGCAAAGGGGGAGCAAGTGAAGTCTCCTCCCACTGCCAGAGGTGCAGGTGCCTAGAGAGAACTGCCAGCTGTTCAGAATGGCTGGCAGTTCCCTTGGGGGGAGGGGCAAAGACTTCATGCACTCGCCCACCCCCAGGCCAATCAGGGTCTGTGGGCGGGGAGGCACAGAATTGTCCTGGCCCTGCCCCTCTCCCCAAGGCCTCACCCCTTCCAGGGCAGCCTGGAGCCACTTCAAAAATTGGTGAAGTGGCCCCCTCTTCTAAAATTACTGCCCACCCTGGCCTAGATTCTGCCTTGCACCCAGTCTTATTCCAGTCCTGACCTAATCTCTGGAACCAGTCCTATGTCTGCCTTGCTTGACTCAAGGTAATCCAGTTCTGACCCTTGGCTCTGATCTTTGATTTTGGTTCAACCCTTGCCTCTGGCATTTGGACTTGTGCTCTAACCACTAGGCAAGTCTCCTGCTCTGACTAGTCAGCCTGCCTACAACCCACTCTCCTGATAATTTCAGGCTGCTAAGTGGAAGTTGTCAATAATCAGACTGCTATTAAGCAGAATCTACTGTAATTCAGTTTTGACTTCAGTCTTGGCTCCTGGTAAGACTGAGTGACATTTCAGGTAAGCCCAAGGATGAACAAACAATACATTCACCACCTGATCCCTTTTTGTACTAAGTTCCTGGTCTCCTTTTAAAATACTATAGTTTCAGAACTATTCTGTGTATCAGGATAATGCCACTCAACTATAGAACTATTTCCAACTATAGAACTTTCAGAATGAGTCTAGTGAGATGCCAGCATACATGAAAATGTAATGATTTCCACCAGCGGCAGCTGTAACAGCTTTAAATATAACAGCTGATCCAGTCAGTCTCCACTTGCAGATTAAAGCTGATTAAAGCCATAGGGTGTTCATAGAAAAGTGTTTAGTTTTATGTAATAAATGAGTGTTGACTGTAGAAATGTATTGGGAATGTTTGTTCTGTTGTAAATGATAGAAAAGTAAAGTGACCAGTCATAAAATCTGATTTTAACATTTCTAAGTGTTTTTGACAGAGTTGTGTAAGTGGCCAGTCACATTCTGTGCAAGGTCTTCATCCTTCAATGTGTACTTTGTAATAATAAGAATGTATTTCATTATATTTTTATTTAACTTTTATATTGAGGTAGAGCCTAAGTTGTTCCAGCACCCCTGACTTCTCCTTAGTTAGGCATGTAATGATGGATCACCAAGAATGTTTCACTGAAATTAACATTAGTTGGTCAGAGGAATGTGATGGTTGCCTCTTAGGAATATTGGACTAGTCTGAAAGAGACACAAAGGAACATTTTTCCTACACTGGCGGCCTTCAAATGCTAATAAAGATTCTGGGAGACTGAGCTTCCATGAAACGGTACAATAATCACCACCACCAAGGTAAGATATGACTACAGCATGAGTAAGTGCAGGATGATTGAGTATGCATCAAAGAGATTGAAAAGACACTGGCAGTGCTTTCAGACTAGGCTGGATCTCAACAAGGTAAATATTCTTGATGCTAGTGCTACATTTTGGGTTTTCATAATATTTCTGAAGCAAAGAAGAAAATATTTCTGGCAAAGTTAAGGGATGCAGTGATCAGACTATCTGCTACTTTTGAACAGCCAGACATAAAGGCGATTGCAGGAGCCCATCAAGGAGATACAAAAGGCTTAAAGGGACTACTTGAGCGCTATGACATAGTAGTGCAGTGTCTTGCATTTGTGCATTTTTTGGGGAACTTGACCTGAATATGGATTTTAGCCTCTTTTGTGAATTTGGTGAGAGGTGTGATGATTTGGACAGCTACATTTGTGTTGTTAGACCCCATAAATATATCTTGATTTTTTTAAACAATTTTACAGAGCAGTAATGAAAAAATGAACAACAAACTGAGACTTAACAGCATTTATTAAACCTTACCTATTTAAAGAGCAAAGTGCAACGTACTTGCTGACTGACCCTGCATAAATCATAGATTAAGGCTTACTCATTGCAGTTCTCCTTGTTTTTCACTGGCATGGGGTGGTAAGGATAAGACCAGACTATACTTACATCTTGATGGGGAAAGGGGATGCTGTATATTCCTGTGTAAAGGCTGGCAAGAGGAGATTTGGGGCGCTTTACTCCATAATACTGTGCAACATCTGTTTGTATTACTTGAGGAGCTACATAATGTCCCACTTCTTAGACCTTCTGCCTTTGCTCCGGCATGCAGTCCTTCCAATCTTGGTCACTTGGCCTTGTTTCCAGCATATGTTCTTTCTCCAGGTCAGTAGTCTCTGAGGAGTGGAGAAGCTCATGTCTATATTCTCCTCATGAAGGTCTATCTTTCAGCAGGTATTGGGGGGGGGAGCTCTCCAGGATCTCCCAATTAAGGGCACTGTTAAACAAAGAGAGAGATGGGAAGAAAAATGAACATATAAGTCTTTCTGATTTCTTCCCATTAAGATCTTTCTAAAAATATGCATAGAGTTAACCATCTGATCTTTTTTACAAAGTCACTGGTCTCCTTTAAAATACTGTCATTCACAACTATTCTCTGCAGAGCACGCCACAGCTCCAGATACAGTGAATAGCATCGGGGTCCTGAAGCTGTTGCTTAGAGAGGCAAGCTCCCCAGCCTGTGGCCCTTCCCATGCTCCACCAGCTCCCTCCCCTTCCCCACCGTCTCCCTCTTCTCTCTGCTCACCCCTTCCAGCCAAATCCCTGAACCCAAATGCAGTAAATGACATTTAGAAAGAAACATTCTAAAATCTCTTTCTACAGAAAACGTAGCATGTTATCCACTTCATGCCAGATAGTGGAGACTAGACATGCAGAAGGTACCTGATTAAAAGCACTACATTTGGGAATAAAAAATGTCAGTCACAGGTTGTAGGGTTTTTTTTAATAATTCCTGAAGTTCGTCAGAGAGTTATTTGCAAAAACTTTGTAGTAATGGTAAGTCCGCTGTCCTACTGAATACAACATTAAATATTATGGAATACATGATGCAGCTCTCCTCCGTTTTACATTGTTGTCTTCAGTATTTTTAAGCTGATTTTATATTTTAAATATACTCTTAAACCTTCAGAAAGTAATCATTCCAAATTTAAACTCACTGAAACAAAGACTTTATTTTAAATTAATCCTAGTGGTTTAGTGTGTTCATAACAAAGTTTGTGGCTTTTAAAAAAAAGGAACGCTCACTTATTTTGTGTGATTTTTATAACAAGACATATTTATGAAATTTCACTATATGTTTATTTTGAAAATACGTTTCCAAAGATTTTAGTCATAACAAAGGATTTTATATCTTGTAACATACTGATTTTGGTGGAGGGTTCTCTTAAAACTAGTTCATCAAATAGTCAGAAGTAAAAAGGAAAATAATTTGTCCAGCTATCTGGAAGAAAAGGAATGTTGTCCCTTTAACCGTTAGGCTACGTCTAGACTGGCATGAATTTGCGCAAATGCTTTTAACGGAAAAGTTTTCCGTTAAAACTATTTGCGCAAGAGAGCGTCTAGATTGGCACGGACGCTTTTGCGCAAAAGCACTTTTTGCGCAAAAGCGTCCGTGGCCAATCTAGACACGCTTTTGCGCAAAAAAGCCCCGATCGCCATTTTAGCCATCGGGGCTTTTTTGCGCAAAACAAAACTGAGCTGTCTACACTGGCCCTTTTGCGCAAAAGGTTTTGCGCAAAAGGACTTTTGCCCGAACGGGAGCGTCAAAGTATTTGCGCAAGAAGCACTGATTTCTTACATTAGAACGTCAGTGCTCTTGCACAAATTCAAGCGGCCAGTGTAGACAGCTGGCTAGTTTTTGCGCAAAAGCAGCTGCTTTTGCGGAAAAACTGGCCAGTCTAGACACAGCCTTAAAGTTTAAGGGTTCTCTTCAACAGGGGTTGAAAGGAAAACAGAGATATATAGAAAGGACAGGAAGACTTTGGAAGCAAGTTTTTGTACTACAGTAATTAAAATTAAATGTGTATTTTAGGAAGGGTGGTCTTTTGAAGAATTTATTTAAAATCTATTCTTCTGAAGATCCAAGCATTTAAGGATAAAGCTGAATATTCAGATTGTGCATCTAAATATCTATGCAAGGATTTTTTAGAGATGTGATTTCATAATCTTCAGCAACAAACTAATGAAATATTTAAAGTAAATTTTAAACTAAGGCCCTATAGACACAGTGATGCACAACTGTTTTTGTCAGTAAATTCAGGGTTGGCACATGCCTGTTAAATGATTTCATTATCACTTAGTGGCTCTTTCACAGGTTCAATGTTATGCCAATAGGCCTGGCAAGCTGGAAGGCTTTTCACTTTTAAGTTAACAGATACACTTCAGGGGAAGAATTACCAAACAGCAACAGCCTAGTTCCTATCCTTATTCTGGAACTATCAGAATAAGGATAAGAGGAGGTTGAGCACTTCGACCTAGGGAAAGCATTGCCTCCCCTTGCCTCTTATACCTGCAGAGCATGGGGTGTTGTTGAATTTCTTGAGCCATCAGGGGCTAGTGGGTGTGCAGGAACAGTGCAGTAAATATCGTTAGAATTGTTACAGGCAGTGGTGATGATCATGGCTGATAATGGCTCTTGAGGGTGAAAAAGGCTCAGATAGAACAGCTCCAAGCAGGCTGAGGATGGGGTCTCTCTGATCCAAATGCTGAGGGCTGTTCACAATAATAGTGCCAGTGGAGCTCATGGCAGAGTGAATCTCTCATGGCAGAGTGGGAATATCTTGTATAGTGGAGAGAAGAAACTCACTACACTTCCTAGAAATGTCTGGGGAGGGATCAAAAAGTGTCTTCTAGAAGATATTTATCAAGAGGGACTATGATTAAAAAAAAAATCACAAATAAAGGTTTGTCATTGCTACCTAGCACAAGTCCAGAAAAATGAACCTGCTGAGCAAATGTTAAAGTTAGCTCTATCTTAACTATATATGCACAGCAATGAATATGATTGTTTTGGACAACTGGACATGACAGTGACGGCACTGTGTCTTGTAATGTTTACATTATATGTTTACTTTAAAACTTTATTCTGAAAAATCAGATATTTTGACTAGCCAGTCTCTGGGTTGCTTGCAAGGAATATCTTAAATTTCTTGTGCACTTTATTTTTATACTCAGGTATTGCTGTCAATATCTTTGTTTCTTTGAAATGAATTGACTCACTAGTGCATTACTGTTATGTGATAGCAGGAATTCTTTCTGGATACCAAAGTATGTTGGATGCTACACGAACTCAATAGTCTGTTTATTGGCAGTTCATACTTTTAAAATAAACTAGCTACTTTGAAAGTCAATTTATTTGTTCTCTGATCACACATGAATCCACTTCAGAAAGGGGTGGGGAGACGGTTTTAAGCACTATAGAGATAAACACATTATGTAGCCAAAAATAAGGCAGTAATATGCCTACCTGAGCTTCTTTCCCCTTCCTCAGGAGTCTTGTCTCTGGGTCTTGGTTGGCTCAATCCAGTATTAAAAAGCTCCTGACTCTCCATGGCTTATATCCCTCTCCTTAACAAGCTCATTGTTGCTGTGCAATGCCAGTTTCTTTGCATCCATCCTCTGGGTCTTGCAATGAGCCCGCTGTCACAGTGGGTGCCCCCATCAAGTATGTTATGGAACTCACCATAGAATCAGTAGGTCTGTGGGGTAGCCAGATTTGCTCTCAGCCTCTCTCATCTCCCGGGGTGCCTCCATCTTTGCCCAGCATTGCTTCTATTCCCTATTATATCACAGCTCTTACATCCTTCCTCTGTAATGTTTATACAGACACCTTTGTTCCTGTGGTTGTCTCACAGGGGGGCTTGCACTGCCCTTTTCCCCTATGGGCCAAGAAAATCCAGAACTTCTTGTCTTGGTTGAGGCAAGCACACAAGGTCTAAATGCAGTTTTACCTTTGCACTGAGCCGTACTCCTCTGCTCATAGAGGTAATAAGTTAATAGGCATGCTCACAATCAGGCTCCCACACACACACAAAAAAGAGGCATTTTCAAAACATTGTGGATTTTATGGGGGACAAGCTTACGGTTGTCGCAACTTGGTCAACGGTCACAGTTATCCTTGTTGTGGATAAAACTGTGTCCTGAGTGGATGTTGTCATCAGCACAGGATATTATGGGATTGTTGCTGGAGGAGTGTTTTTACTAGAACAGGTAGTGCAGCATTTTGCTAACAGAAAGTTGTTGGCAGAGGACTTCTGTCATTCAGGGAGGCAGATGTGAGCAAAAACCTTTGTAACTGTGGAGCTGCTCCATGAGAGCATGATAACATTAGGAGTGAGATATTAAGAAGTAGACACAGGGAAGAAAATATGTATCTTCTTCAGATTAGATGTAAAACCTTTTTTGATGTCATGGAGAGATATTGGAAGGCTCTTCAGTCAGGTGCTACAGAGGTTGATTACAAAACTGTTAAGAAGGAGAAGAGAGAGAGAAGAGCACAATGCAGACCTCTCTCTGTGATGGAGGATCAGAGAGACAGGTGAAGTCTGTGAGGTAGATGGGGCCAGGTTCATGAAGTGTTTTAAAACAAGGGGCAGGTTTGCACTGGATCCTGAAATAATTTACATCAATGGAAGCACAAAGCAAATATTGGGTACTTGATGTTCTAACAGGCGTATGACCTCACCAAATGCCATTGGAAGTCACCCTTCATTGCAATGCAATCGTCATCAGATGAGGCCATCATGGTTCAGGGCTTTCTCTCAGTTTCTCATTGCATTTGCAGAAGAGAATTACACTTGAAAAAGCGAAGTGACTGTGTGTGTAAAATACTGCATTTTTTCTTATTTGAATTAATTACACTATCCGTAGACCCAGAGAATTTAATAAAACTGAAGGAGGAAGGAAAGCTTGCTGAACAGAGAAGCTTACATTGCCCTGTTTGGCACACTGGTGGCTAGCAACTTCATTTTGCCTCACTTCTGATTTCCACTGGGATTAAAAACACTAATCTGGTTATAAAATATCATCCTGTCATTGAGAAGAATGCATTTTTTCTGATTTTTATTTTCTCCTTTATAAATGTATTTACATTCCTTTATATAAAGTGCTTACAGAGGAGCTGACAATCCAAACCTATATGCAAATCAGATTCATAACCAAAATTAACATGACAAAGGAATATGCCGATCCTAGTGGCTTCTAAAATATTCACCTGAAATGAGGCAGGGACATGGAAAATAATTGCACTGCATTCTGAAATTATTCAGCTTCCTTCAGGATTTAAATGAAGTTATTTATTAGAAAAAAAAATCCCTCAGTTGAGTTTGAAAAGGTTGCCACACAAAAGTTTCAAAGCTATAGACTGAAATAAAAAGGTCTCAAACTTAAAAAAAAAAATCTGTGTCTGATACACTTATTGTTACTATTGTTCATGAAATGCTTTGTACCTACCTTAAAAAAACAGATGGCAGAACTTAACTTTGTTTTTTCCCCTGATTCTGATATGGTTAGATATGGAAATGGTAGTTGTCTGAGTAAAAGTGATTATAGCAAATACAATGGTAACTGTACAATATTTTAAACTACTTTTGACCGTTTCTATTTGCTTAGTTTCCTCAGTTAATTAAATGTATGCAACAGTAGCTGCAGGAACCAGTGGCTATTAACATCATGACAGGTCAGAATTATAAAACACAACCTTCTCTGTGATATGATTGTGCCAGAAAATAAAGATCATTCTTGCCACCATTCATGTGAATCATAACCTTATTAAAGTATGTTTTAAGAATATGATCCCAATGCTTTTTCATTTAAATGTAAATTTTGGCTGCCAAAATCAGATGTAAACACATGTGAGATTAAGATGCTTGTTCCAGATCTTTGGAGGGAGTGCACTTTCAATGACTTTAAAAGCAGTTGTGTATTTCTTAGACTTTTCTCCGCATCATGATTAGAGGAAAAGAGTGTCAAAATGCATCAAGGAGATAGGTCATTATTTAAAAGGTTGCATCCTGCTTCACAGCTGATCCAAGATAGACTAAGGCAGACTTTAAGCTGAAAAATGCTCCAGCAGATCAAAGTGCTGCATCATTAGCTCCTGCTAGCCAAAGAAAGAAATGTTTTTAAAGGGCAATGTTAAATGGTCACATCACTCCTTCAGAGGTACTGGCCTAGTGCCTTTGAAACAAGTGAAGAATGAGAATGCAACATTTGCAGCAGTTAGCTTAGGAGTGGGTTAAGAAGTGTTTTTGCTATCCACCCCTTTTTCATGGCTCCTGCTTTTAATAAAACGGGGTGGGGAGCAGATAAAACTCAAACATACTCTGGTGCTTAGAAGTTGATGATAGTCTGATGTACGTATAGTTAGATATTTCTTATATCTTAATATAAAGGAGTTTTGTTCAAAATGAAGAAGAGGATCAAATATTAGGTAGAACTCCCAACACAAGTATATTTCAGTCTGATGAGGAAGATGGCTATTCATGCCTTATAGTTTTATTGTCACTTACAGTTATAGTGCAACAACTTACTTCTATCATAGTGCAAATAACAGGGTAGTTCTTTTACAAAAGATTTTCCCTAATGGAAGAGGGGAAAAAGGATGCTGAATGATATTAACTAGGTGAGAAAGGATGTCTTGAATGGAAGGGATAAAAATGCTGCAGCCTTTAGGGTAAGTTTTACCTGCAAGTTATTTCTTAAACTTAAAATGTTTTTTAGAAGGGTGTGTGACGGGGCTGCAGAGACCGCCGGTGCCGCCTCTGCCGCGGTCCCCGAGCCCCACACTACTAAAGGCTCCGCGGTGGCTCTATGCGGGGAAGCTGTAGCTGCACAGCGGACCTGCGCTGCCTGTTCCGGGGCTGCTCTGCGGAGTCTGCCCGAGGTGTGGGATGACGTCAGGGGAGGCGCCAGGAGCCGGGGCAGCTGGACATCAGAGGGTGGCGCAGGGTATAAAAGAAGGCCCGAGAGGCCCCTGAGGGGGCCAAAGGTGAAGGCCAGGAGCGTGGAAGGGGAAGCCGGGGAGAGCCCGGAGCGAGGGGCATGCAGCAGTTCAGAGGAGGGGTGCGCGGCCCCTGGAGGGGAAGCAGGGGCCACAGGAGGGGACGCCTGACCGCCAGAGAGATGGACCCAAAGAGAGGATTTGACGGAGGAGAGGAAGCAGCCCAGGACTGAGCGGTGGAGCTGGAAGATCGCTCGGGGGTTGGTGAGTTATGGTCGCAGCCCCACCAACCGGGCAGGGAATCGTGTCCCTGCCCTTAGGTTCCTGGGTCGGGACCTGGAGTGAGGGAGGGCCCAGGTCCCCCTCCCCTCTGTCGGACGACCAGGCAGGCGAGACTCGTGTCAGACGAACGTCCGGTAAGCCCGGACACCAGGAATACTATAGACAGAGGACAAGGGGGAGAAAAGACCTCATAAACTGGGACACGGTGAAGGGAGGGTGCATTCTAAAGTTGAGGAGAGGTGGGGACAGCTGCCTTAACCCCAATGATGACACGGCCGGAGATCTGAGGGGAGGTGTGGACCATGGCAGGGTGATATATTCACATTGATGTATACAAGCTATCAAAAAGAAGAAACAATAGCACGTCAATATAATTTTTTTCAATCTTATACTTACATCTTACTTGTCAAAAGGGCTCACCTACAGATGAATTGATTTCATTGGGAGCTGCGGGTGCCCTGCATTTCACTGTGTATGATGTGTAAGAGTTCATAGGGGTCTTTACTCCTATGTGAGATAAATGAATTCTGAGAATTGCCTCGTGTAGTTAATTTAAGGTAACCTGCAATGTGCCTCCATTCCCCATCTATAAAATGGAGATAATCCTTCTGTATCTCATAGAAATGCTATGAGGATAAATACATTAAAGATTGAAAGTGTTCATATAGTATGGTAATGGGAACCACATAAATTTCTCTCTCTGTCTACATTAAAAGTTATTAAAAGAACTGAAGCAGCTGTAAAGTAGCAGCATTTTCAAATTATAAAGAAGAGATACCAACAATTGGTAAGATCTATTGTTAGAAACTATCACCACCTATTGGTGAAAACACAGAACTAAAAATAACTTTCTAATCTAAATAGTACCAAATGATGGACTTGATTAAATAAGGTTCCATTTTTCATCATTCCAATTTAAGATGTATGTACTTGTGAATTTTTAGTTAAATGTTCTTATTTGTTACTGAATTTTTAAATAAAAAGCATAGTGTGTAAAATGCTGAAAAAGACAGGTGTTTTCACATAAGGACCAGGTGATGTTTCAGCAGACAGTGATTCTGCTATAGTATTAACTTTCTGAAGTAATCATGGTCAATCACTCTATGGCTCTGCCTGATTATGTCACTATTTGATTCTGTCTGAATTTTTAATTCAATACAAACTTTGAAGAAGCTCATTATCAGATCTGTTTCTAGCTTCCAAGAAATGACTGATCAGGATTACACCAGTCATTTTGTCACAGTCCTGGAGATCAGGGAAAGTAATTGCATTCATAACAAAATACTCAGACAGAGAAAAACAGGATTTGATGAACAGAGGTCACCCTTTAATATTTTTTTTAATTTCCCTTGTTGCTAAATAATATCACTGAAGTATTCTATCTTAGCTATTTGTACCGCTACCAGTGCTTATAGTATCTGAGCATCTTCCATGTTAATTAGATTGGAAGTCTAGTGAAGTCTCTAGGAAACCTGTGACTGTGGTCATCTCTCATTTTGGATTATAAAATGCTATTTGCAATAAAGTTTTTTGGGGGGAATAACAGGAATTTATTAGTGTGAATGTAAGTCTGAATATAGTGCAAAGTCTTTATCAAACAGCGGGATGAACTGGGGCTCTGTCCGTATGCCTTATGAACAGTGGTAGACATTGCTATATCATGAGTGCCTCAGTCAGTATTGTGCAACCTGTGGCCAATCAGGGTTCTATGTGCAGCCCATGAAATATTTTATTTACTGTTGCCCACGTGCAGGGTTGCCAGTTTCTGCTGGTTTCTGTCCATGTAGTTTGTTTTCCTACAAATATTACTCAAGTGACACCCACTTAAAGCAAGGGCACATGAAGTGAGGTGTGTGCTATTTGCACACAACATTGACTATGAGAAGTGTGTGTTCCCGCCACATCCAATCAAAGCACTGCTTTGGCTCAATCAGTACATGCCACAAATTCTAGGTACGCAAGCGCGGTTAGCAAAACTACCCTATCCCAGGACACCATCTTGGTTATTACAATCTTGTGGCCCAATGATATGGAGAGCCACTCATGTCGCCTGCTCACTAGCCTAGATTGGCCACTGCTAGCCTAAGTATATGTGGCTCCACCATTGCTGACAAGTCCTGTAGCAAGGACACATCAGAGAGCGAGAATGAGGACTATATAAGGTTAACAATAATATTTTAACCACACTAAAGCTATGCTAAAAACCATTTGCACCCCCTTCTGAAGAAAGGGGGCAAAAGTAGAAGCAGTGGAAATTCACCCAAAGGAGAGAACAAAGGAATCCAGGGAGGTTTAAATAGTGAGCCACAAAGTACAGAGGGAGAACGAAACAGAAAGAGGAAGCAGGGGGCAGAGAGAGCAAGGCCACACAAGCTGGGAGAGGACCTCAATGAGGGAGAAACCATTCAGCATGTAACAACCTATAAAAGGCAAGTGACACTGTGCCTGCCTGCCATCCATGACACAGCTGAATTCTATGGACTGTCAGAGAAAGGGGAGCTCTAGGACAAAGTCTGTTTAACTGGGAGTTTGGGGGGTTAGTGGTATTTGTGAGAAAGGGGAGAAGCCAGATTCTGTGCCCAGAAAATATACCAGAGATGCATAGGGAAGAAAACAGTGCTATAGCTTGGAAAGGCTCCAGAAACTTCTCCTCACAACAGTGTGGTAAGTGGCTGGAAAGAGAGAACCTGGCCAAATCTGAGAGAGACAGCAAGTTGGCATTCCCTATGCATTACTTATATTAAATAGTAGATTATTTATCCGGCATTGCTCAGGTCCTTCACTGAAATAAGCTTTGTTTTTCTTCATTTAAATAATTGTTCTGGGATGGGGATGAGGAGTTCAATATGCAGGTTGCCCTCTCTCACTGCAGCAGCTTGGGACCAAGCAAGAAGCACCTGTCCATGGCTGCTACAGCTCCAGCGGGCACAGCCAGGGGAGGGATGCATGTTCCCTGGCTGTGAGATAGACACACACAGACAGAAACTCTGAAATATATAGTAGATAGCTGTCGCTTTTTCCCCCCCTCCCTTATCCCCCACTGGCCCAATGGGATTATAGCTGTCCAGGTCCCCATCTCTGACTCCTTGCTTCCCCTGTGTGGTCATTTTGCAGTATAACTCCCTCCTGCCACACCCCTCCCTTTCCATTTTATGATACACAATAAATAATGAGAAAATCGAATTCCCTGCACATCCAACCCCTGACCTTAGTTTTAATGTTATAATAAGAGGAAGCTGCATACCAAATTTGTTGGTCCTAGCTCTTACCATTTAGGAAGAGTTCTTGAACAAATGAACTCAGACAGATGCCCATTTCTAAAATATATATATAGTAAGACAAGGTAGCTTTTTAATACTGTAGCTTCCTCAAAGATAACAACTGTGGCTCTCTACAAGCAAATATTTACTGTCAGACCACTAGTTTCAAGAGTTCAGTCCCTTGTGCTTAGATGATATTGCTACTTTATTCAACTGCATGCAATTTTAATTAAATAGTCTGATCTAATCTGAGCTTTTTAAAGTATAATTTGAATATACGGTGGTTTTAATTTTTTGTTTTTTTGTTCCAGAGGATGGGGGGAGGCATCTGCCACTGTCTTATGATTTTGGTGAGAAGAGTTTGAACTGCATCGCTGTACAATATTTTGTTGAATCTCAGGATAGGGCCAGATGTAAGTGGTTTTCCATAATTAAATCATTTCTGAGTTTCATTTTCACAGTAATCATTGCTGAAAACTGTCCTCTCCAAGACAAGTGAAAGTGCCCTTTCACAGCTTTGTTAACGAGTGTTTCAGAGTCTCCTTTGACAAAAATTCAAAATTCTTAGTTTGTTAGAAAGGAAAACTTGGTTTTAAGCCGGCAATCACTTAGTTTCAAGAGATTTTTGGGGGGTGAGATACTTAAGGCTGGAATGAAGTCAGCTGTTATTAAGAATAGGTTTTGAATCCAGCTGGTTGGATTTATTAATATTAAACTCCAGGAAAATACTGATCAAAATGGAAATACAATCCAGACAAATGAGTTAATATTGCTCTTCACTAGTACTTTGGTTGCTTTAACTCTACTCTTTTAAAAATCTGGTGAAAATGAAAACATCTCGGTAACTCCCTTTTCAATGTAGTATTGAAAGAAAGTTTCTATTTTCTTTTTTTTATAACTAGTGCATTTATATTCCATCCTTAAAATGTTGTCTAGCAAATAGCTAATGTAGCTGAGAGTTAAATTTCAGAAAGTGATTATATACAGTACTGTATTAAGATACATTTTCATATTAAATATTATAAAGATTACACCTAAGGAATCTGATTGTTTTAACCAACAGGCACTTGGAAAACAACTCTGGGTACAAAAAAACCAAACCCTAGTATTTTTCCAATAATCATCAGAAATGGTTAATTGTATCTATAGTTATGTTTACACAGGGATTTTTTTTTAAATCCACAGTTAGCCCAGGTTAGTTGACTCATGCTTCAGAGCTGAAAAATTGCTTTATAGACATTTGGGCATGGTTGGGAGGCTGACCTCCCAGGATTCTCCAGAGAGTGCATCCTGGAGCTTAAGCCAGAGCATTTACTAACCAATTGTTAGCCCCAAAAGCCCAAGTCAGCTACGCACGCCAGCTGAAACTATGCTGCAGGGCTCTTATCCCCATGTAAATCTAACTCTGATCTCATCTACAAGGATGGGATTTCTAAAGCTCACTAAACATGTTGCAAAGTAACTGACCCATGTAGACCCTGAGGGTGCACACTAAAGATTCCGTAGTGCGCTCTAAAACAGTGCTAGTTAAAACAGTACTGTATTAAAGCACACTAGGGAACATTACTAAGAGATTGCTCATTAAATCCTGGCTTATGGCATCTACATAGAACTAAACAATTGCTAAGAATAACTCCACAAAATGAAATTAATAATCCTGAAAAATAGAAGCCCAAGTTATACTTCAGAGTTTCCTGGATACTACTTTTCATTTGTAGATCCTAAAACTCTACATTTTTCTTCTTAAATATATAATATACCCTTCCATTCCTCACACAGGAATCTGATGAATCAAAAAGTAAAATAAATTTTCCAGAGTCACATATGTAGGTGACTAAGCCAGGAATAGAACCCATACGTCTTGGCACTCATGACAGTGCCCAATCCATTGGTCTACCTACCTTCCCTACCTCCCCAAACAATCTCCTGGAAATCATCTCCCATACCAATAAATGGAAGTAGTGGAGTTTTTAAATTTGTGTGTCAGATTATCACGTCTCTTTGCATAAAAGTCTGCGTCATTTCTTCTGCATTAGTCATTGAAGGCGGAATGTAAAGTCTCAAGGCATACAGTATGCACAAAGTTACTTAGTGTTTAATTAATTCCTCTTTACATAACAATGCTTGCTAATCTAAGTAGAATTTCAAGCTGTATATATTTGCATATTTATTCATGATCAAAAAGAAACAAAATAATAGGGGTTTTTAGGCGCATTGTTTCTTGGACTCAATTAAAGTGAGGGTACAACTGTTGTGATGCTGAACATACTGAACATTATTTAATCACACTGACTATATTAATTACAGATAATGTTCATGGCCCATCTTTCTGTGAGTAGAATTTAACTACAGACTAGTTACCTTGAAACAAACTCTTAACTTCACACTTAGTATTTTAGCAGTTCTCAAACTGCACTCTGTAAAACACTGAGGCTACGTCTACACTGGCAGCTTCTTGCGCAAGAACTCTTTTGGGGAAAAGTTCTTGTGCAAAAACTCTTCCAGAAGAGAGCGTCTACACTGGCATGTGCTTTTGCACAAGAGCATCCATGCCAGTGTAGACGCTCTCTTGTGCAAGAAAGCTCTGATGGCCATTTTAACCATAGGGCTTTCTTGCACAAGAAATTCATGTTGCCTGTCTACACTGGCCTCTTGCGCAAGAACAGTTGCGTAAGAGGGCTTATTCCTGAGCGGGAGCATCATAGTTCTTGTGCAAGAAGCCCTGATTTTATACAGAAGAACGTCAGTTTACTTGCGCAAGAACAAGTGGCCAGTGTAGACAGGCAGCAAGTTTTTGTGCAAGAGCAGCCGCTTTGGTGCAGGATCGCGCCAGTGTAGACACAGCCTGATGGATACATATAACTGGCTGCTCTCCAGCTGGTAAATCCTCTTAAAAGAAGCTAAAAACATTAACTTTACTAATTTTATTTTTCCACATAAGTAAATATTATTGTTGCCCCAGGGAATCATTAATCTTCTCAGAAATGCCGAGGGAGATTAGAGAGGCTACCAAAATAAAGAACTCTATAATAATGGGGGATTTTAATTATCCCCATATTGACTGGGTACATGTCACCTCAGGAAGAGAAGCAGAGATAAAATTTCTCAATGGCCTAAATGACTGCTTCTTGGAGCAGCTGGTGCAGGAACCCACAAGGGGAGAGGCAATTCTCGATTTAGTCCTGAGTGGAGCGCAGGATCAGGTCCAGGAAATAACCGTTACAGTACCGCTTGGGAATAGTGACCATAATAACATTCAACATTCCTGTGGTGGGTAGAACACCTCAGCAGTCCAGCACCCTGGCATTTAATTTCAAAAAGGGGAATTACACAAAAATGAGGAGGCTAATTAAACAGAAATTAAAAGGCACTGTGACGAGAGCCAAATCCCTGCAAGCTGCATGGAAACTTTTTAAAGACACCATAATAGAGGCCCAACTTAAATGTATACCCCAAATTAAAAAACATAGCAAGAGACCTAAAAAAGTGTCACCATGGCTTAACCACCATGTAAAAGAAGCAGTGAGGGACAAAAAGGCATCTTTTAAGAAGTGGAAGTCCAATCCTAGTGAGATAAATAGAAAGGAACATAAACACTGTCAAATCAAGTGTAAAAATGTAATAAGAAAAGCAAAAAAAGATTGAGGAACAGCTAGCCAAAAACTCAAAAAGAAATAACAAAATGTTTTTTAAGTACATTAGAAGCAGGAAGCCTGCTAAAAAACCTGTGGGTCCCCTAGACGATCCAACTTTAAAAGGCGCAATCAAGGACGATAAAGCCATTGCGGAGAAACTAAATGATTTCTTTGCTTCAGTCTTCACGGCTGAGGACGTTGGGGAGATTCCCAAATCTGCACCGTCCTTTGTGGGTGATGAATCTGAGGAACTGTCCCAGATTGAAGTGTCATTTGAGGAGGTTTTGGAACAAATAGAAAAACTTAATGTTAACAAATCTCCGGGACCGGATGGCATTCATCCAAGGGTTCTAAAAGAACTCAAATGAGAAATTGCTGAACTATTATCTGTGGTTTGTAACCTATCCCTTAAATCGGCTTCTGTACCTAATGACTGGAAGGCAGCTAACGTGACACCAATATTTAAAAAGGGCTCCAGAGGCGATCCGGGCAATTACAGACCGGTAAGTCTAACTTCAGTATCCGGCAAATTAGTCGAAACAATAGTAAAGAATAAAATTGTGAAGCATGTAGAAGAACATAATTTGTTGGACAAAAGTCAACATGGTTTCTGTAAAGGGAAATCCTGTCTTACTAATCTATTAGAGTTCTTTGAAGGGGTTAACAAACATGCAGACAAGGGGGATCCAGTAGATATAGTATACTTAGATTTTCAGAAAGCCTTTGACAAGGTCCCTCACCAAAGGCTCTTGTGTAAATTACATGGCCATGGGATAAGAGGGAAGGTCCTTTCTTGGATTGAGAACTGGTTAAAAGACAGGAAACAAAGGGTAGGAATAAATGGTAAATTTTCAGAATGGAGAGGGGTAACTAGTGGTGTCCCCCAAGGGTCGGTCCTAGGACCAATCCTGTTCAACTTATTCATAAATGATCTGGAGAAAGGGGTAAGCAGTGAGGTGGTAAAGTTTGCAGATGATACCAAACTGTTTAGGATAGTCAAGACAGAAGCAGACTGTGAGGGACTCCAAGAAGATCTCACCAAACTGAGTGATTGGGCAACAAAATGGCAAATGAAATTTAATGTGGATAAGTGTAAAGTAATGCACATCGGGAAAAATAACCCCAACTATACGTACAGTATGACGGGGGCTAATTTGGCTACGACAAATCAGGAAAGAGATCTTGGAGTTATCGTGGACAGTTCTCTGAAAACTTCCACGCAGTGTGCAGCGGCGGTCAAAAAGGCAAATAGGATGCTAGAAATTATTAAGAAAGGGATAGAAAATAAGACCCAGAATATCTTACTGCCCCTGTATAAAACTATGGTACGCCCACATCTTGAATACTGTGTACAGATGTGGTCTCCTCACCTCAAAAAAGATATTTTGGCCTTGGAAAGGGTTCAGAAAAGGGCAACTAAAATGATTAGGGGTTTGGAATGGGTCCCATATGAGGAGAGGTTAAAGCGACTGGGACTTTTCAGTTTAGAAAAGAGGAGACTGAGGGGGGATATGATAGAGGTATATAAAATCATGAGTGGTGTGGAGAGGGCCGATAAAGAAAAGTTATTTATTAGTTCCCATAATAGAAGAACTAGAGGACACCAAATGAAGTTAATGGGTAGCAGGTTTAAAACTAATAAAAGAAAGTAGTTCTTCACACAGTGTGTAGTCAGCCTGTGGAACTCCTTGCCAGAGGAGGCTGTGAAGGCTAGGACTATAATAGAGTTTAAAGAGAAGCTAGATAATTTCATGGAGGTTAGGTCCATAAAAGGCTATTAGCCAGGGGATAAAATGGTGTCCTTGGCCTCTGTTTGTCAGAGGCTGGAGAGGGATGGCAGGAGACAAATCGCTTGATCATTGTCTTCGGTCCACCCTCTCTGGGGCACCTGGTGCTGGCCACTGTCGGCAGACAGGATACTGGGCTAGATGGACCTTTGGTCTGACCCAGTACGGCCATTCTTATGTTCTCAGAGATTCCATGTGCAATAGAAATCAGAAAATTCTGGAGGTGAATCCAGAGCTCTGTGGCTTCTGTAAAGCTGAAGGTTTTTATTTTGTAGGAACATTAAGCCATATTTCAGTAGGAGAAGGGGGGCTGTACAAATGGAATGACCTCATAAGTGAGGGACTAATCTTGGAGACCATCATAAAACATAGGGGCTAGAAGGGACTGCAAGGGTCATCTAGCTTAACCCCAGCCAAGGTGCAGGATTTGTGGTGTCAAAACGTCCCTAGATTGATGGCTGTCAAGCCTGCTTTTGTAAACTTCCAATGAAGAAGCTTTTACAGCCTCCCAAAGTAGTCAGTTCCATTATCCTACCGTTCTTACAGTTAGAAAATGTTTCCTGGATTGAATCTAAATCTGCCATGCCATAGTTTGAACCCATTGCCTCTTGTCCTGCCCTCTGTGGCAAAAGAGAACAATTCTTCTCCATCTTTTTAAGGCAATCTTTCAAATATCTGAAGATCACCATCATAGCTCCTCAATCTCTTTTTCTAAACTAATCATACCCAGTTCCTTCAGCATTTCATCAGATGGCTTGCATTCTATTCCTTTGATCATCTTTGTCACTTGCCCCTCAAGCCTGTATAGTTTTTCTACATACTTTCTATATATTGGTGACCAAAATTGGACATGGTATTCCAGTTGAAGCCTAACCAGCACTGAATGGAGTGGTACTGTCATCTCCCATGACTTGCATGATATGTGTCTAAAGTCAGCCTAAAATTACTCTTGCTTTTTTTACCAAAGCATCGCATTGCTGACTCATATTGAAGCTGTGATCCACCACAACTCCTGGATCCTTCTCAGCAGTGCTACTACCATACCAGTTTTTCCCCATTCTGTATTTGTGTGTTCATTTTTTCTTCCCTAAGTGTAGCACATTCCATTCATGTTTGTTGAATTTTCATTCTGTTGTCTACAGCCCTATTTATCAAGATCCCTCTGAAACTTAGCTCTACCCTCCAAATGATTGGCAATCCCCCAGCTTTGAGTCATCTCTAAACTTAATCAGCATGCTCAACTCACAGCCAGGTCATTAATAAAGATGTTAAACAACAGTAGACTCAGAACAGATCTCTGTGGAGCCCCTTGAGACCTTCCTCCTATCATTCCATAAAGTTGCTCTTTATTTATGGCTGTTTAACCAATTATGTATCCATTTAATGGTAGTTCTGTTGAGCCTGCATTTCTCCAGCTTACTTATCAGAATGTCATGTGAGATTGGGTCAAAAGCCTTGCTGGAAGCCAGGTATATTATGTCCACTGTCATTCTCCCTACCCACCAAATTAGTTACCTTCTCAAAGAAAAAAAAAATCGAACTAGCTTGGCATGATTTGTTCTTGGCAAATCCATGCTGGCTGCTAATGATTATACCTTCATCCTTCAGGTATTTGCAAACTGAATGTTTTATTCATTTCTCCAGGACAGGGGTCACCAACCAGTAGCTCAGGATCTACTGGGAGATCTTGGAGCCCCTGACAGGTGATCCTGACTGGTTTGGCCAAGAAGTTATCAAGAGCTGGCACTTCAGCTGGCCCTCCCACCACTGCTGTGTACCTTCTGCCCTGTGCCTTGGAACTCTCTCCCCCCCCTCGCCCAGGAGCCTCCCACTTGCTGTGAAGAGCAGGGAAGGGAGAGGAGGAGGCGCTGATGTCACGGTGCCCTCCTCCCACCCTGTATTCTATCTCCACAGAATGGAGCAGGGGCACAGCAGGGCTTGGGATGGAGGGAATTTGCTGGCTGCTTTTGGGAGTAGTGCAGGGCTAGGGCAGAGATGAGCCTGTCCTAGCCCCACTGCACCACCACCCGGGAGCCACCTGAAGTAAGCAGTGCCCAGCTGGAACCAGCTCCGAACCCCGCCTCAGTCATGAACCCTCTCTTGCACCCCAACCCCTGCCCCAGGCTCCACTTAGAGCCCCTCTCACATTCCAAATCCCTTAGCCCAAGACCAGAGCCTGTGCCCCAACCCTCTGCCCCTGCCTGGTGAAAGGGAGGAAGGATGAGGGAAGGGAGGAAGGGAGACAGAGGGAGCAGGGGTGAGGCCTCAGAGAAGGGGCACAAAGGAGGCGGGGCAAGTGTATTTGGTTAGAAGTAGATCCTGGATTGCACTTAAATTCAAAAAGCAATCTTGTGCTTAAAAAGGTTGGAGACCACTGCTCTAGGAGCTTCCCAGGTTTCAAAGTGAGGTTAACCAATCTATAGTTTCCCAATTCCTCTATCTCCCCATTTAAGAGATGGACACTATGTTAGCCCTCCTCTGGTCTTCTGGGATCTCTCCTGTCATCCAGGAGTTGGTAAATATTGCTGCTAGGGGGCTTCAAGATTTCTTCAGCTCTAGGGTGAATGGCATCAAGCCCCAATGATAAGAATTAATTCAAATTGGTCAGGAGATCTTTAACATTTTCTTTACCCATCAGTATCCTTTCCCCTGTATTGTCTACATGGCAACTTTGCTAGTCAACCAGTAACGTTATTTATTGTGAGAAAACTGAAGCAAAGTAGGTACTGAGCAGTTCTGCCTTCCTATCATCTTCCACTACCAGCTCACCTTCTACATTAGTCACAGATCTCCACCCTTGCTGATCTTTCTTTTTTGTCTTACCTATTTGTAGAACCCCTTCTTGTTATCTAATATTTGTTGCCAGCTGTAACTCATTCTGGAGCAGCCAAGAGTGTTTTAAAGTAATAATACAAGGAGATGGTGCTAAGGATTATAGCAAAAGGATATCAGTAAGGAGGAGCTCAAGGCTTTCTTGAGATTGGAGTATCAACTACAGTGCTAAATATAGCCTGACCACATCATGTGTCACTTAGAAATGGAAGGCCATGATGTAGACAGGTCTTTTGGCTTTTTATTTGTCAATCATTTGGTATTAGTATGACACAAAAGTAGGACAGTACATGCAGACTCAAAACAGGGTTCAGTTGGATGTACTGCCAGGTAAAAAGGATGGTGCCCAGAGAATAGTAAGATGTGTAAGGCCACATTCTGCCCCCATGATGGCTCATGTAACAGTCAAATTTGCCTCAGCACACACAGGAACTTTCTAACAAACCAAGCACCCCACTGTCATTTTCATTTTTCTTTGATAATTATATTGCTGCCAAAGAGTATGACTAACACTAGTCCTGGAATTGCCTGGTAATGCCAACCCAGGTACTCCAATTTACCTGAGTGTCTTCCATTTGTTTTTTTATAAACCCAAAAGTTGGATGACAAAATAAATAGATTTTTTAAATAGCTTTAAGAGCTGCTGGGGAACAGGAACAAGAGTTGTGATGTGTGTGGATGGAGTGGCCAGTAGGGCACCTGTATTATTTCCTGGAGGCCTCTTTTTTTGACAAAATATATTCTGCATCCATATACACCCTTTTCTAAAAAAGATTTTTCGGAAAAAGGCTTATTCCTCATGGAATGAAGTTTACCGCCATCAGAAAAAGTCCTCCATTATTTCATCTTTGTCAAAATAACAGAATGTCAGTGTGGATGCTAATATCGTTTTTCTGGAATAATGGCCATTATTCTGGAAAATGGAGCAGTGCAGATGCACCCTAAGTGCCACTACATAGGACAGTACATGCAGACTCAAAACAGGGTTCAGCTGGATGTACTGGCAGGTAGCAACTTCTTCTTAGAAAGTGCCATGTGACAGACAATCAGGTTTTCCCAAAGTGCACCACCAATAAATAGCCAAACCAGCTACAGTTGGGGAGAGTGCTCAGAAGCTTGAAATAGGTTAGTTTGACTTGGGTCTGCATAATGCCAACACCTGAGTGGGTGTGTGATACTGTGGGTTAATATTCAATGCAGAGGCTCAAGCATGGGCTTCCAAACATTAAACAGAGGGCTCAAATCCCACAGACCCAGGCTTACACTACAGTGCAGATATAGCCAGAGACCAATACTTTTATTTTGGAAGTAACTCCAGTGGCCACAGGGGCTTGATTTTACATCTCAGCATTCCTCAGCAGTGTTCCCTATGATCAAATTGGGGTTCGGTCCAGTGCTAACTGAAAGGAAAGACTACCACCTTCTAAATTACTAACATGTCTGACTGCATCTAGGTACTCTTTGAATGTCTTCCTTCCAAGAACTAATGCAGGCTGGCCATTCCTTAGTTTGAGTCCTCAGATGGGACACTTAACAAGGAAAGGCTATGCCAGGCAAATTTTTTTTTCTTGTTCAGAAATATATTTTTGTTTGGAGACAAACAGGAAACAATTCACACATTGGGCACATTCTTAGGGGTTCCCCCCCCCCTTTCTAGTTTTTCTCCTCTGCCCTGGGTACGTGAAAAATGACACTCGGAGCTGAAGTTGTAATAAATTCATTTTGATTCTGATTTGAGTTGGGAGGTTTATATTCTCTGACACAGCACCCAGGTGACCTAATTTCATTTTCAAAAAAATCCACATTGCATTCAACTCTTCTTAAACTATGCTACCTCTTATCATCCACTCCTAACAGTATCACTGCAGCTTTCAGCAGTGCAGCCTTTGCTCACTGATTAGGTTACCGTAGAGTAGACATTCACAACTGCACTGCTCACTGTTCATGCAAATCAAATTGTACTACCTGCAACAGGAAGTAAACTATGTATAACAGAAAGCAGTTTAAACCAAAAAACAGAATAAAGGGGCATTGTGGGGAATACAAAGATTACAGGACTTTAATACTTAAGCCCCACACACTTCAGCTAGTGAAGAAAATAATGGGGGGAGGGGAGAATCATAATGTCTAGAACAACAAACAGAATGTGTACAGTTTTGATATTGAATTCACTCAGAAACACTGACAGACAGAAGCAGCGATTAAATAACATCACATAATTCCAAGCTGAAATCAGCATGGTATGTCCCACTACAGCCTGCAGAAGCATTTGGGAAATGCAAATGAAATTGTAGACCCGGATGTAAAATTGAACTCTGCTGTCACTTCAAAGCCTGGGCGAGCTTGTTTAAATAAAATAAGAATGCAAACACAAGTTCAGCTATTGACTGACACTGGGTTTTTTTTCTTTAAGTTTTATGCTCCTCTGGGAGTCATTATTGGGACTGACAGTAGAAACAGTACCTTGGGAAGAACTTCTCATTGCATTTCTGACTCAGGCCACACCGGGAAGTCCTCGGAATTGCACAAGCAATATTTCTCTCATCACCCACATTTCAGCAAAGTCTGAATGAAGTTTAGAGGAAACATGTGAATGTATCTTCCAACCAAACCACCATGTCTTCCTAAATTCCCCTGCTAGTTTAACCTATGAATTTAGATTCATCTCAGGAGACCTGACATGAGTGTTCGCTCTAAGCTGCAGGACAGCACAGCTGCACAGGTGATGAAGCTCAGTCAGTCAGATCCTTGCAGGGAGCTCTGAGCTGCTGACTGGGTGGGGCTAATTAATCACCTATGAAGCTGTGCTGCCCTGCAGCTTAAAGCGAACACTTTCTGACAGGGACTCAGATTAATCCAAAACAACTTTATAAATGTTTGAAAAATTTGGCTTAATGCACCCAAGTATTATGCAGAATTTTTTCATTCAATTTCCTTACAGCTCACACAGGACACTTATGATTAGTTAGGGCTTTGTAGCAACGTGATTGCTGATCAATATTGCCCATCAACTTTCTACCATCATGATGCCTGTAGTTCAGAAAAATGTACAAGTAGGAATACTGTAATGTGGTTTGTGCTTAATGTCAGAGATGTTAGAGAACTTTTGTACACATTGCTCCACCTTGTGTGGTTATGCTTTTGAGAGATGTGGGGCCTCAAAGCATTTAAGACAGAATTGAACCATGCTGAAAAATATCCACCAACTGCAGAGCAGAACCTGTAGAATAGCTGCTTCCCTGCAAACATCCCAAACTGCTTCACTGCACCAATGTTTGTTTATGTAAAAAACCTGAGAGTATGCTTAGCATACATACTGGGAGTCAGACTTGCATAACCATATTTATCCCAACACACATGCATTTTCCTCATTTAGTTCAGCTCAACTTAGCACCAGTTCAGCCAGTGCAAAAGTCCACTTCGTAACAGAGCTTTCAGTGTTGATAGAGCATACTAGTGGGGTTGCCAGGCATCCGCTTTTTCAACCAGAAAGTTTGGTCGAAAGGGGAACCTGGCAGTGTCCAGTCCAAACCACTGATGAGGCATCAAAAGTCTGATTAGGTGACACACTGTGGAAGGGAGGCAGGTGGACTCAATTTCCCCTCCTCCCCAGCAGCTGGCCCAGTCGAAGTGCAGGACCAGAGCCTCTTTTCGTCACCAGGACACTGCCCACAGAAGCTCAGCAGCTGCCTGGGAGGAGTAACAGTGGTGAGCTGTTCCCCCCACTCAGGTATGGCTTTCCAAGGACAATGACTGAGGGAGCTGAAGCCCTCCCTCCACCCCAACATGCTTGGGTCCTCTCCTCAGAAGCACAAGTGCCAACTTCTTGTCTAACTCTGCTCCAGTCTAGGCCACATCCTCACCCCACCTATCCCCTTAGCCCCAACCTGCTCCTTCCTACCCAACTCTGCTCCAGCCCTGCCCCCATTCCATCCCTTCCCTAAAGCCTATGCCCCACCTCCTGCTCCAAGTGCGCCCCATCCCGCCTCCTCCTCCTCCGTCCTGGAGTTTCCTGAATGCTGCAGATGTTGGCAGTGATCCAGAAGCACCGGGGGGGGGAGGAGAATGTGTTCTTCAGCAGGGCCACCAGCACACGTAAGGTGCAGGGGACTGGGAATCTGAGGGGGGAGCTTGGCACCAGTGAGTGCTCCACACCCACTAATTTTTCCCCATTGATGTTCCAGCCCCAGTGTACCCCCAGAGTTGGCACCATGCCTGAAAGCCAAAGCCTGGGCAGGGACCAGGCCACTGCTGCCACCCCTTCCCAGCCAGGCTCAGAACCAGGCACCTGGCTATGCCACACAGAGCAGCAAGTGGGAGCAGCTCCATCCCACTTCCTGCCTGGGCCTGGCTACTAAGGAGCACAGATGAACATGCTGTGAGGGAGCTCTGCTGCGGGAGGACAGAGCGCCCCTCCCAGCAGTTAGGCTAGATCCACACTGCAAGGTTTTTGTGCAAAAATGGCCATTTTTGTGCACAAACCTGCTGTTACCAGATTTGCCCAATACTCTGGGGTATGCTCATTTATTAGGGTTATCTTTATGGGACTGGGGGGACGTTAACAATTCTATCAGTGTGCTCCTTGTGCTCTCATATGGAGCTGAATTCTCCCTGCTGCCAATTCCCCCTCCCACTGGAGCTCTCCTGCAGGAACTAGGTTCCTCAGGATGGGGTTCTTCCCACCTTAGCAACACACACAGACACTCACACCCACTAACAGAGCACCCCTAAGAGGACTGGGTAATCAGCACTCACAAACTGACCCTGAATATGTCTCTGGATTCAGCAGGCTGGGTTAACAGCAATGCCACACTGCACCCTCATGAGCCTTTGGACTCAGTGGGCTGGATTAAACAGCGCTTTAAGCTGCCATCCTCGTAAGCCCCCAGGTTCAGCACTTTCCTATCCCCACTTTCACACCACAATCATTCACTGGTAAACCACACGATGAGCAAATCCCACAGGATTTTGGGCACTACAGGGATCTTTAGCTTGGGTACAAGAAGCGTTGTTACAGAGCAAATGGGGAAGCCAAAAAACACCCCTTGAGGAAGAGAGAGTGAATGAGAGAAAAGCAACCAGCTTAACAATGAAAGTTATTTATTTCTGGGTAGTGATAGAAAGCCAAACACACATAACAGTTACACTATTAAATCTAAATTGAAACTGATTACAAATGTTAGGGCTAGCTAACCATATAACAGTTTACATAGGGCAGGGTCAGGAGGCTATGCTTGGGGTGGGGGGCGGAGGGGAGAGAGAAAGAAAGAGACCTCACCACTCCATGGAGCTTGCACTGATCAGGGTTCCCAGATGGTGATGGGAGCTGGGGGTCCAGAGGGCAGGAGATGAGCAGAGCAGAGTAGAGCTCCCAGCACGATCAGACAGGAGATGAAGAAATCTCAATGGAACTGATGCAGTTTAAATCCAGGTATCAGAACAGTTTTTCTTGGGCAAGGGTAGGAGTTTTTATAGGGATAGGACAATAGTTCGAAGAGACCGATCACCCCTGGTTATAGGTGATGTTCCTTGAACGAGCTCACAATGCAACTAGGCAGTTTCAGTATTTTGGATGTCAATAGGATCATTACTAGAATTGGTCTGATAATGACTAATTTGGGTGTGAGCAGACCCAAATGTTCATTAGCATCTGGAGCAGAGATTTCCCATCAGGCAGTGCTTCTCTGCTTTCGATATCCCATAGTTCAGTGGGGTTCCTGCTTTGGAAGAGCTGGTGTCCATTCTGTATGCTAATGAGATGTCCCTCTGTTCTATCTTCAATGCAGATGAGGCTGGGGTGTTTCCTTAATTAGTTTAGGTGCGTCTTCCCCTGCCTTTTCCTTGCTTTGTCTGATTCTAACAGAGGCCTAGGGGAAGGGGAGGATGGTTTTCCATGAATGTCGCTCCTCAAGAGCACAAGGCTGGTAGGTAACACTGCGGAGCAGCCACGCCTCAAATGCTCTTTTGTGCAAGTAAATCAGCAGTTAAACGGCAGAACAGAGAGCTTTTGCTGGTGTAGGAGAACCTCCTTCTACAAGGCATAACTCCCTTTTGTGCTGCAACTCTTGCACAAAAAGGCAAGTGTGGATGCTTCAGAGGGGTTTCTTGTGCAAGAAACCCCTATCGGAAAAAGCACAGGTGCTCTGATGGCCATTCTGTGAATGGCCATCAGAGCTTTCTTGCGCAAGAGCACCCATGCAGCGTGGACGCTCTCTTTCGCAAAAGTACATCACTTTTGCGATATGCTTTGAGGTGTGGACGTGCTCGAGCAAGAAGTTTTTGCGCAAAAACTCTTGCACAAAAGGCTTCTTGTGCAAGAAGCCTGCAGTGTAGACGTAGCTTTAATGCATGGCGGGGAAAGCACAGGGACCCCAGGTAGGAGTGGGGAAGAGGCGGGGGAGGGTCTAGTACTCCTGCTCAAGTGCTCTGTTTTTAAATATTACAAAATTGGCCAAGGACAACCCTAGCATACTGGGGGGACTGTGTATTCTCATGGGGAGAAGAAACAGGTCAACAGAAGTAGTAGGAGTCAAGGCCATTGCAAGAAAATAGAGATTTAATGGTGTAACCAGTCATCTCCCCCTTCCCAAAATCAGTCAGAAAAGATTGCTTCACTTGTCTGTACAGCTCCTTATTCATCCCATAAGAAGTTAACCTTGTGGGAGTGTCTGACAAGTTACTGGGACCTTGTGAGCATTCCAGGCCCAGTACCCCACTTTCAGAGCAGGAGAGCAGAACTGAACCAATTAAAAGGGGGACTGCTTTCTCCCTCACAACAAGGGAGACACTGACAAGCAAAGAAAGCCAGAAAAAGCTGGGATTGGTGCCTTTGGGAGAGCAGACTGGCCAGAGGAAGAACTCCACGTGGAACAAAGAACCAGGGCTGAGTATGAACTTGTGTCATCATTCTAGGCTTTATTTTGGATATTTGAAGATGTTTGACCCGTTTCTGTTATTGAACCAGCCCTGTGCAGGGATGCAGCTAGCACATAGGGTGTGCATAAGGAACCTGTAAGCGAGGACTAGTAGGACAAAGTGCCTGCAATGTTATCTTTGATCATGCGATGGTGCTCAGGTGCTGACCACCAGATGATAGGGAGAATTAGGTGTATTTAATACTCAGTTCCGTCAATGATCCCTTATTTAAAAACAACACTTCTAAAATTAGGTCCTTAAACTTATAGATACTGTTTCTAGGCTTGTCTACACAGGACACTAAAAATTAAACCAAATTAAATAAAGGTGTGACTTTCAACCTCTGTGTGCCCCTTCTCATTCACAATTAAAGCAGCCTTAATTGGGTTTTGTTTAAGAATCTTGACTGACAGATGGCATTTTCATGTCCTGTACAGGAAGCCAGGTATGATTGAGTGGCAGATAAAGAAATCAGAGAAAATGAGAGCAAGGTGTGTTTGTGTTTGGTAGATTTTTACAAGGGGGTGTCAGGACAAAAGGTTTTTAAATTCCTATTCTGAGGTTGCCATTTTTTCAAATTGGTGGGCTGCACCTGTCTCATTCTTTCTTACATCACTCATTTTAAAGCAATTTTGACTATGAAATGCACTTGTCAACATCTGAAGTGCAGTTATCACTAACTCCTGGTGATAGCTGGTAGGTGTAGTGAAATGATCTGGAATAACCTAATTAAGAACAATTCCAGTGACTTGAAGGCATAACAATCAGCACCGAGCAACCCAAAATCTTGCATGGTATTTTTATCATTTCATGTCCATTCTCCCTGTTTCATTTCAGGGTCATTTAAAAAGATGGCAAAAGGATGCAAATCTGCAGGATTTCTATTTGCTTTCTGGAAAGTGAGATGAATTGCAAACCAGAAATAAAACTATGATGCAAAAAGCAGAAAAGGGCAAAATAAAATAGACACAGCTCAGGTTGTAGAGCATGATATTTTTAATTGACCCAAATACTCCTTAAAGACAAACAACTGGATTGCCATCTACACACTATGTTAGCTCACAATTTTTTATGGTGATTACTTACTTCTGTGTTCCTGCCTTCTCCCCTTCCCAGTAATGGATCAAAAAAATCCAAGTACATTAGCAGCTGTACTTACAGTGAATAGTCAGCAGTGATTTAGGCTTTGGCTTATACATCACATTCCAGCATTCTAATAGTGCAAAACATTAATAACCCAGACAGGAAATTTCACACTCACTGGTGATTGCCAGTCCATCATGAAAAAGTTTCCAACAAGAATGCTCTTTAACCCTGTTTCACTCACATAATGGAAATTCCAGCACTATTAGTCAAAAGAAAATGTAAATGTTTTGTTTTTGCTAGTGGACAAGAGGGCTGTGCACTTCACGGTAATGCTACATAGGACTAGCAAAGATCAAAATTGTCAGCAAAGAAATTGCCTTGGAGGGAAAAGCTGCTGAAGAAGACTAGCTGTAATATAACCCATCCTTCCGTAGATGGATGCTACAAGACAGTGGTATATGTTAGTGCTGAATGCCCAGAAGGGATGTAAAGCAGCCTTAGCATGTGTCTACACAGCACCCTAAACTAGAAATAAGATACACAATTTCCATTATGCAAATTGAGTATCTTATTTTGAAATTTGGCATGCCTACACAGCACCAAATTTCAGAATAATGCGCTATTTCGAGCCATCCCTTAACCTTCATGCAACGACACTTACCGGGATGTCAAAATAGCACACCCATTATTTCAAAATATATTTCTAAATAATGGGCGACTTGTATAGACACGGGGTAGCTATTCTGGGGTACCGCAGGTATCCTGAAATAGCTGTGCAGTATAGATGTACCCTAAATGAAAGAGTGAACAGAAAGATCTGAAACACGACAATCCCACCACAGAGTAATATTTCTTTTTCTGAATGGAAAAATAAGAGAATTGTTTTCTCTACCAGCACTGGAGCCTGTACAAACAAAAACAAAATAATCCTACATGCAAGGGTTAGCCTGAATGGTCTTGTCTTTAAAAATGTTTGGTGTATTTAACAAAGTCATGCGACTGATAATCTTAACAACTACCAAAAACCTCTCTGAGGGATTACCATCACCATAAAGAATATCAAATAAGGGCATCAATATAGCTTTATATTTTATGTGTCAAAATTCTACTTTCAGAAATAGTAGGGCATATAATACACATAACAAAATGAGAATGAGGAAAAACTGATGGCGATACAAACAAAAAAAGAAGTTACTCACCTCCATGCAGTAACGATGGTTCTTCGAGGTGTGTGTCCCCATGGGTGCTCCACGTCTGGTGTCGGGCCGGTCTTGGTGCCGCGAATCGGAGCTTGCCAGAGCTGTGTTCAGCCAGACCGCGCGTGCGCGAGCCGGTTTCGCGCCTTTCATGTGCCGCGCGCGGTCCGGCGCCCACCAGTTTCCTCTCACCGCCCCTCTGCAAGACAGAAAAACAGAGGAGATTCCATAGCGGGGAGGAGGGCGGGTCATGGAGCACCCACGGGGACACACCTCGAAGAACCATCGTTACTGCATGGAGGTGAGTAACTTCTTTTTCTTCTTCGGGTAGTCCCCATGGGTGCTCCACGTCTGGTGACTCCGGAGCAGTAATCTGAGTTAGACGTGGGCTGCGGAATCACGATTTTGGTGGCTAGGGAGTACTGCTAGAGCCACCGCTGAATCGGAAGCTAGGTGCTGCACGATTGCATAGTGCCTTGAAAATGTGGTATTGGAAGACCAGGTGGCTGCCTGGCAGATGTCGCGTAGAGGGACTCCCCTAACGCACGCTGCTGACATCGCCACTGCTCGCATACAGTGGGCCCTTGGCTGCGATGGGAGCAGCTTCTTGCGAATGGTGTAACAGGTGGTAATGCAGGAGACGACAAGTTTTGAAATACGCTGGGCTGAGAGGGGTTGGCCCTTAAAGCGCCCTGACGTCGAAATAATAAGGCGATCCGTTTTCCGGATGTTGCGGGTTCTATCTATATAGAATGCCAGCGCCCAACGGACGTCCACAGTATGCAGGAGAGCGTCCCGCTGGGAGATGTGAGGCTTTGGATAGAAGCATGGTAAAACGATCGGCTCATTAATATGAAATTCTGTGCAGACCTTAGGTAGGAAAGCTGGATGAGATATCAGTGTTACAGAGTCCTTACTAAAGACTGTATACGGGGGCGATGCCATTAGTGCTGCCAGCTCGCTGACCCTACGCGCTGATGTTACGGCCAGGAGGAAGAGTACTTTCATTGCAAGCATAGGCCAGGGTATGGGCGCGTCAAGGCATCCAACATGAGGTCTAGGCTCCATGCGGGTGGCGGGGCCCTGCGAGGTGGGTTAAGGTTAGTGAGGCCTTTGAGAAATCTTGTCACCATGGGGTGAGAAAAGACCGACCTCTCTTCTACCGGGCCGTGAAAGGCCGCAATTGCTGCTACATGGACTCTGAGAGTGACGATATGGAGAGCCTGGAGACCTGCAACTGAAGGATATAGTCCAGCACGACATGCAGTGGTGAGAGAAGAGGGTTTAGGCCCTTTGGGGCACACCAACGTGTGAACCTAGACCATTTGGACAGGTAGGTTTTCCTGGTAGAGTCTTTCCTGCTATGTAATAATACACGTTTCACCTGGTCCGAGCAAAGACTCTCGGACGCGCTGAACCATCTATCATCCATGCCGTTAAATGTAGAGTGTCCAACTTTGGGTGAAGAAGGGTGCCGTTCTGCTGCATCAGAAGGTCCGATAGATGCGGAAAACGGTATGGTGGTTGTGTGGACAGCTGCGGGAGAGTTGAGTACCATGGCTGTCGGCCAGGCTGGAGCTATGAGTAAGTCTCTCGCCTTGTCCATGAGGATCTTCTCGAGCACTCTGGGAATGAGCACAACAGGGGGGGAATGCATATAACAGTGATGTTCCCCAGTGGAGGAGAAAGGCATGTCCCAGGGAACGGGCGCCTGCTCCTGCTCTGGAGCAGTATGCTGCGCATTTCCTGTTGGCCCGAGTGGCGAAGAGATCTATCATCGGACGGCCCCAGCGGGAGAAGAGAGGCAGGAGGACATCTGTACTGATCACCCGCTCATGATCGTGATGAAAGTGCCTGCTCAGTGCATTCGCAATCGTGTTGTTTGCACCGGGTAAGTATGATGCGACTATAATGATGTCATTTCGATGCACCACCTCCATAAACGGACTGCCTCTGCGCAGAGGGACCGGGACCGGGCGCCTCCTTGTCTGTTCACATAATACATCGTGACGATGTTGTCGGTGAGAATTCTGGTTGTTGTGCCTCTTATATGCATCCTGAACTGTCTGCAGGCATGGAACACCGCTCGCAACTCGAGTAGGTTGATACGTAGCATCCGTTCCGATGCGGACCAGCGGCCTTGAGCTGTTTCCGTGCCCATATGGGCACCCCATCCCACAAGAGAAGCATCAGTGGTTATCTCCTTTGAAGGTTGTGCTGCATGGAAGGGGACTCCTGACAACATATTGCTGGGGTTGGCCCACCAATGGAGGGACTCCTTTACATGTGCGGGCAGAGCCACGATTTTTCAGGTGCTGTGTCTGACGGGGTTGTACACTGTGCTCATCCAATGCTGCAGGCACCGCAGATGCAGCCTTGCGTGGCGCACGATGATCATAGTGGCTGCCATATGACCTAGGAGCAGCAGATTTACTCGTATCGGGAGTGTTGGAGCTTGTAGGTCCTTTGTGACTTGAAAGCACTCGACCAGAAGATGAACTCGCTCTGAGAGAGAGTCGAGTCGGGCTCCTATGAAGGTTAGAGTTTGCGTCGGTTGCGGATGGGATTTTTGCATGTTTGCAATGAGGCCAAGGGAGTCGAATAGATCCCGCGTCATGGCTACCATACAGTGTGTCTCCAACTGCGTGTGACCCTTGATCAGGCAGTCATCGAGATAGGAGAAAATTGAGACTCCTGTTTTGCGTAGATGGGCAGCCACCACCGCTAGTGTCTTTGAAAGCACTCTCGGGGCCGATACCAGGCCGAAAGGGAGCACCTTGTATTGGAAGTGCTCGTCTCCCACTACGAACCGAAGAAATCGCCTGTGCGCCACGTGTATTGTGATATGGAAGTATGCGTCCTGTAAATCTAGGACTGCGAACCAGTCTCTCTTGTTTAGCGCCGGTATGATCTTGGCCAGCATAGTCATCTTGAAGCGCTGCTTTCGAATGTAGCGATTGAGGTCTCTCAGGTCGAGGATAGGCCTCCACCCCCCGGACTTCTTGGGGACTAGGAAATACCTGGAGTAGAAGCCTTTTCCCCAGAACTCCACGGGTACTCGTTCTATGGCCCCGATCTGTAGATGGTGGGAGACCTCCTGTTGAAGAGAGACCCCGTGAGATAGGTCCCTGAAAAGGGATGGGGGGGGGGGTAGTGGGGAGGGACTGAGGTAAAGGGGATTGTGAGGGCTGATGATATCACTTCAAGACCCATCGGTCCGAGGTAATGCTGGCCCATTGATGACGGTATGGCCTCAGCCGATGGTAGAAGAGGCTGGTGGCAGGCTTCTGTGTGATGACCATGAGAGACTTGTTCGAGTCCTTGACACAGGAGTCAAACCTGCTGCTTAGAAGCAGGCCGAGCAGATGTTCGATTCTGTTGCTGGCGTTTGCGCTGCGGGCGCTGTCTGAATCTTGACTGGTCAGGTGCGTGTTGTTGCTGCTTGTAGGATGAATAGTTGTACCTCTTTTGGAAGGGGTAGTATCGTTTACGCTTGAATGGAAGGGTGTACATGCCCAGGGTTCGGAGGGTCATACAAGAGTCCTTTCCCGAATGTAGAATCTCATCGGTAGTGGAGGCAAACAGCTTCTGTCGGTCAAACGGCAAATCTTCGACCTTGGACTGCAATTCTCGAGGGGCTCCGCTGATAGGAGCCAGGAGGCTCTTCGCATGGCAATGCCCGTCGCCATGGCTCATGCAGCCGTATCCGCTACGTCTGCAGCGATTTGAAGTGATGTTCTACATGCGGTGTACCCCTCCTGGACAACAGCCTTTAAAAGAGATCTCTTGCTGTTGGGGAGGTGTTGCATCAGTTCCGGAAGCTTGGAGTAGTTATCAAAGTTGTGGTTTGATAGGAGGGCCGCGTAATTGGCGATTCGGAGGAGTAAGGTTGCGGAAGAATAGATCTTACAGCTGAATAAGTCCAATTTTTTGGAGTCCTTATCCGGGAGGGAGGTTTTGAAACGGGGCATCTTAGCTTTGTGGCGGACAGCATCCACTATTAAGGAATTAGGCTGTGGGTGATTGAAAAGAAAGTCTAGGCCTTTTGAGGGGACGAAATATTTTTTGTCCGCTCTTTTGTTCATAGGTGGTATTGATGTTGGCGTCTGCCAAATCTCCTCAGCTACCTCCATGATAGCCTCGTCTATAGGGAGGGCAATCTTCCGTTGATGTTTAGGGTGTAAGTTCTTAAACAGCTTATGCTGTTTCACCTCAGCCTCCGTGAGCTGTACCTCCTGGGATTGCGCCACCCGTTTAAAGAGGTCTTGGAACTTCTTAAGATCGTCTGGGGGTGGTGTCTCGGACAAGACTACCGCTTCTCCCAGCAAGAGCGCGGATGAGCGGGCACTAGGAGACATATCTGGTTCCGTTTCAGAGAGCTGGCCCTCTTCCAGGTCTGACTGCGGATGAGGGGCTGGGGAGCGTGGCGGTAACGTAGGTCGGAGCGGAGATTGATTCCAAGGTTCAGAATGCATCGAGCGCGGGCTGATCTGTGATGAGATCGTGAGCGGCTGTGATGGGATGACCCATAGTAGCAGGATCTATGGTAATGCATGGAATGTTGATCAGAGGCTGCAGATGACGAACGTCTAGAGGATCCCACGGTGCCGTGCCTGACATAAGTGCTGCGTGGCGAGCGAGTTGGGGAATGGAATCGCCTTGATGGAGATCGAGATCTCGAATATCTATAATGTGAGCAGCTACGTTCCCTATAGTGATAGTGGCGAGAGGATAAGCTTTGCCTATGATGCTCCTTGTGCCCCGCCGCATGATGTGCAGACGTGGAGGGGTGAGGCGATGGCTCTGGAGAGAACACCGGGGAGGAGGAGAGGGAAATTGCATGGATGTTCGTCCTCGGTGCTGCATTAATAGAAGCTGCTGCTAGCTGCTCAGAGATTGCAGGCCGCAAGCTTGGAGGGTCAGGTGAGTGTGCTGACGCAGTCATTTGCTCAGTGCTGGGTACCGTGGGTGCTGAGGACAGCTCCCTGTGAGTGGGGGTGGGTACCGTAGTCAGAGAGCCAGGCACCGGCGCTGCGGGGGAGGCTGTCTCTTTAAGGGGCCCCCCTGATGTCTGTGGTGCCGGAGGCAGGCGGAGCCGGGAAGTGCCGGCTGGCTTCTTTGAAGTGGCCGCATGGGCTGTCTTTGAAGTCGAAGTGGCCGGCTTTTCACCTGCGCTCACCCACTGCTGCAGGGCAATCTGCAGGGAACGAGCAGGAGAGGCTTTCTTCCTCTTGGGGGAAGACATAGCCAGGGAGGGAGCCCTCCGCTTTCCTGCGATTGGGTCCGATGCCGAGGAGCCTGGAGCACTGGAAGGCAGGAAAGCCTTATCAAAGAGGGATTTCCTTCAGCCATCTTTCCCGCTCCTTGCGGGCTCTCGTCGTAAGCTTAGCACAGTGGCTACATTTCTGGGGGATGTGAGCCTCCCCAAGGCAGCGGGCACAAGCAGTGTCCGGCAGAGACAGGCATTGAGTCCCTGCACATAGTGCACTGTTTGAAGCCGGGGGAGCCCGGCTTGCCGGCTGTCTGAAGGGGGTTTACTCTCGTTTCTCCGCCTGCCCCTTTCTCTCTCCTTTATGAATTATAACTATGCCTGTTTTATTATCTGAGTCTTGTTCTCCTCTCCCCCTTTTACATGTATATATAGATTTTTGAGTAAAGGGTCCGAGAACTACTGAACTTAGCTCAACCGGAGCTAGCCGGGTAACAATGTATCTCTTCTTACTTTTTTTTTTTTTTAAGTTAGTAAACTAGGAGTTGTAACAGAAAAACGTTCGTAGAAGGCAACAATATAACTATATACAAATGGTAACTGTTTCTTTTCTTATCATTATACTGTGTCTTTCTTTTCTCTTTTTTTTTTTTTTTTTTTTTTGCCGGAGCCGCGGCTCTGAGGGCTGCACGGCAGAGATAGCTGAGACCTTCAACTATAACTATGAACAGCAGATAATTCTATAATAATTATTAACTTAAAATAAGGAACACATTAATGAACTGGAAATGTAATGAAACAGATGTCTAAAATCGTTTTGAACTTTCCCTCAGGAAGCCTGAGGAGATGAAGGGAGCTCCATCCGTGACCAGGGGCGGATTAGAGGAAACTGGCAGGCGCTGGACCGTGCGCAGCACATGAAAGGCGCGAAACCGGCTTGCGCACGCGCGGTCCGGCCAAACACAGCTCTGGCAAGCTCCGATTCGCGGCGCCGGGACCAGCCCGACACCAGACGTGGAGCACCCACGGGGACTACCCAAAGAAGAAACATACTTAAAATAGGCTAACCTTCCTGGACTACAGAAAGATACAAATGTTAAATAACTGCATTTCTGTGGGCAGAATTTGGCTATGTACAGCTCCCATTGATACCACAACAGTTTTCCTTTAACACTATGTCAGACTCTAGAAATCTCTATATGTATACAGCACTTTTCTGTGGGGCATTTGGTTCTGAAGTGCTTCTACCTAGCATGAAAGTACAGTAGATTTACTGCTGTCATATTTTAACAGGTGGGTTCAGTTAGCCTCAATCAGGATATAAAAGAAGGAACAGTGGGAACTAGTGAATGGGATAGAAAGTTTTGCCTGCAGAGACTAGGAACAAAGCCATCCTAGAGGAGAAAGCTAAAAGTGAGGCTTATGTCAGGGTTTTATTTCAGATTTCAAGAAAGCTAAAGCCAGGACAGAAGTTTTGACTATATACAGTGTGCGTTTATTAAGACAAGTATGGGCAATCAAAATTCAAGCAGCATAAGTAGTTGGAAGTTAATTTGAGAATTTAGCCCAAAATAACTAACTGATGTATAATGCATGCCACCATTTCCCACTGGTTAAATTTTCATATAAGCACTTGCATATTTTCTTCCATGCCACCCCTCATACTTGGGAGAAGCTCCCTGTAAACATCCACAAAATCAACTCATTAGCCTCCAAATCCTTCCTTAAAACTCTTCCCCACAGTAATACCTTAAAAAAATAACCCTTCACAATGGTTAGGAGACTGCTGTACAGGCGTCACTGCCAATCATGCTTGCCAATATTGTCTCACTGTTCCCTTGTACTATTCCATTTGTCTGAATCATCTCTTTTCTTGTCTTATATGTAGATTGAGTCAGGGACTGTTTTTGTTCTGTGTTTGTGCAGGGCATAGCATAGCAGAGTTGCTGTCCATGACTGGGGCTCCTAGGTGCTTTGATAATGCAAATAATAAAACATTTTGCAATTTATACAACAACGTAAATAGTAAGTTCTACATAAAATACATACCCTACTCAAAGCCCATATACCAGTGTGTGGCAATCTAGGCTCATGAGTGGGCCTCATGAATGGGCCTCTTATCTCAGTGGGCTGCAAGATTGTCTTAACCAAGACAGTCTCCTGGGATAGGATAGTTTTGCTAACTGCGCTTGCGTACCTAGAATTTGCAGGGTGTGCTGACTGAACCATAGCAGCACTTTGATTGCATGCAAAGGGAGTGCACAGCTCTCACACTGTTGCATACAATCAACATGCACCTCACTTCACGTGCCCTTGCTTTAAGTTTAAAAAATGACATGGTCGAAAACCAACAGAATCTGGCAGGCTTATGTCTGGGCAACAGTGAATAAAATGTGTCATGAGCCACACACAGAACTCCCTACCTACCTCTACCATAGACTTTGACTATACCAGCTCTTCTTTACCTATTATGCATGCCTACCTTCTTGAGTGTCTTAAAAATGTGTATTTTAATGGATTTTGAGAAGTGAATTTTTACTATAGATAATATATTTGGCCATTGACAAACACCCCCTTTTGAATGTAGCTGGGTATGACTACGTGCCAGTATACAAGCATTGCATAATAGGCCTTGTTATGCACAGGAGAAATCTTATTGTTTTCCCAAAACTGCTAGAAAAGAGAGTTTGTTGATTTGTGACCCTGCTGTATTTGTCATGGGGACCACTTGTAAAAAGAATCTGTGCGGTATTTTTAGTGCTTCAGCCCTAATTATTATCTGACAATTATTTAGCTGTGGAAAAGATCATGAGGAAGGCTTTAAAGGGCACTCTTTTCACTCATCAGCATGAGATGGGCTCTGTAGTACATCTGATGGTATACTTGTCCTGCTATTTTCCATCTATTCTCTGCATAATGCCTAAAAAGGACACACTGGTTGGCATATTTCAGCTCTCTCAGTGGCTAGTTGAAATCAGCACTTGGATATAGCTCCTCCAAGTTAAGACTGTATTGCTGCAAAATATCCCCATTTCTACCTGTGGCTGGCCAGAACTTTGCATCCAATCCTGTAGGGCACAGGAACTCTCTCTCTCTCCCACACACACACACTCATTATTATGGTGATTCAAATCTAAGAATCAAAGCTTATACACTGAAAAAGCTAAACAGGTACAAAACACAGCAGCCCATCTGCTTAGCTATGTAGGTCACTGTGAAAAGATTACCACAGAGTTTCCCTTCCTGCATTGCTCCCCCCCAATGAAAAGAGACCTCTGTTTGAGATTCAAGGAATTCTTTCAGGGAAGTTCTATGGCCTCTGTTTTGCAGGTGGTCAGACTAGATAAACACAATGGTCCCTTCTGGCTGTAGAAACTATAAAAATCTATATCCAGAGAAAAATCAGCGTGTTGTGTAAGCCAGTCCAACTGTGGGCCCCTGCAAAAATTATTGCCCACCTCTAGCTTAAATACACACTAACAGAATATTCTACACAAAAGGTTTATCATATAGCAGACAATTAAGCATCCTTTGCAATCAATGTCAATATTTAGGTACATTATAAAACATTATTTTCTTGTAAATCACTTTGTGACATAATTATTATACAAGTAGTGAGACAAACATAAGTACTCAATACTTTGATATGTTCTTTGGTTCTTCTAAAGTAGTTTGAGCCCTTTTTAAAAAAAGATGCTCAAGTATAATGATCGCTCTATAACTGAACATGACTTGTACTATGCAACGAAAAGAAACCCTGACAGTAAGCCACATATACACAAAGTGTCATGTACAGGAAACAAATGTAAGCAGCTAATAGATTTTACCTCATTCAGGACAAATTTCATTGCATTGATATATGGACTTAGATTAGCTTCTTATGTTATTTCCTAGCTTTAAACTTTTCAGGTGTGGGATGCCTTTTCTCAAGTCATGAAGTGATCTGTCCTCTTCACAGAAGAAAGCTAGCTGAAATTTCTGTATTATAAGCTTTCATTGGCATTGGAATACATAAAATATCAAGTATTAATATCCTTTGAAATGTGCTCAAGCAGGGTTTTTTTTTTTAATTATGTGTATGTTTGTGCTTTTTATATATATCAGATGCCAAAGATAAAGCACAAACACACATTGCGAAGAGTTTAATGTAGTTTGTAAGCACAGTTTGTTTTATGCTACTAGAAATAAGCGTTCAAAATGAGGGCATCATTTTAAAACTCAAAAGGAAATGCATTTGACAATCAAAGTTGCAGTGGGAAGCCAGCATTAGCATAAACTGGGGAAGAGCTGTTCAGACTTCCACATCCCAATGCACTGTTAATGACTTGCATGCACCATCTCTGCTCTTAATTCCTGAGCTGCTGTGGAGCAGAGGTTGCTCTAATTATGTCTAGCTCAAGCCAATGTCATTTTTAAAAATCCAAATTTAAACTGTCTCATGAACACTACATAGTTGTCCTTAGGACAGGCACTAAAGAATATTAGCATGTATAATTAACTGTTATACATAAAGCATTTTACACCTGCAGCTATTCCCTAATATGAGGGGTTTTAGTTTGACACTGAAAAAAATCATAATTAATTCATCTCAAGTTGTTTAACTACTGTAATGCTAAACAGAAGACAACCTTGTAAAACCAAATGTCAATCAATCAGTCTCAGACATCTTCAGCATTTGACCATAGTCCATGTGCCAGTTTTCTTCTGCCTTTATCCTCTTCTGCAATAGTAACTGTGGATTAAGGAAGGGATAAAAACACTTCTCACACCATGACTCAAGAAAGTCTGACTGTATATATGGTCACAAAAAAAAAAACACTCCTTGGGAATCAATTTTAACCTATTTATTTCAATGGAAAAGGTCCAGCAATGTAAAATTCGAGCCTAATCAGAAAAGAACCTTTTCCCTTTTCATCCAACGCCACAGTAACGCAAAGAAGAGGCTACAAATGAAGCAGGTAGATTGGGCAACTCTCCCAATTATATTGAATGTTTAGTGTTCCCAAACTAGACTACTGGTGTCACTGAATTGAATGGGACACATTAGCAACTGCTTCTAGTTCTGCCATTATGCTGGTCCTCAAAAGAATGATTTCACAAGAGGAGTTTGGTTTATAAAGTGACTCAAAGCAAGTGATATATAAATACATTTGAAATCAATGTGTAATATAGAACTTTCATTTACTCCACTTAATAGCAGACTCTTGTAGCAGCACACGTTATTGATATTGGTAACAGTACAGAAGGGTGTATACAGACAACTTAAATATGAAACATACGCTTCTGTGGTACAAGTAACACTCTTAAATCTCTGGTTTCTATCTCTTATTTGAAGAGCTGCTGCTGAGAAAAAGGCATTATCCTCCTTAACTCTATTATGATTATTCCACAGTTCAAGTCTTGCCTTGACTTGTTTTGCAAGTAAATAAAAGGGGCAATCTTTCAAATATACAAAAGAAACTATTAAACAGTAAATCAGTTCTCTTTCTCTCAATGCCCTCCTGGTTCAAGCTTGAACTAACCCTTTTTCCAACACTGTATATTTAAACATTTGATTATCTTTATAACAGCTATAAAAGCTTTCAAAAGTGCAATGTGGACACCACCTAAAGTACAAGGAACATCCTGTACCAAAAGCCTTTGAGAACATACATTTAATTGGCACAATGGTCATTAATAGTAAATTTTTCTATACGGCTGGCAACCTGTATGTAGTGATGTACTAAGGATATTAAATTTAATTAATGAACTAATCAACTAGTCGATGTAATTTGCATCGACTATTTGATTTGTCAATAAGAGCGCCTCTACCACTGAAATGTAGCAAGAGCCCTGCCCCTCTTGCTACATTTCAAAGGCAGAAGCACTGCGGGGAGCACAGCCAACGGGGGACTCAAGCAGGGGTTTTTACTACATTTCAAAAGCAGAAGCACTGTGGGGACCCTGGGTTTAGCTGGGGACTCAAACCGTCCCCTGCTGGCCTGCTGTCATAACCAGAAAGGCTGACTAGCAGCCTGGGGGCTAAGAGGTTAATTATGCATCCTGTCCTTAGCCAGGTATCTGGTCAGCCAATAGTAATGCAGGTAGAGATTTCAAAACTGGGACAAAGGAATTTTTATCTTTTCCCTCCTTTGAGTCAGAACAGTTTCTCCAGGTACTAAGGGAGACAGAAAGACACTTCTCTCCCCAAAAACGGACTTCTTATATGTGTAAGTAGGGCAAAGTTTAGATAGCCCGTCAGGTTTTATAGTTTTCTGGTTTGGGAATGTGGAATTGATGTCTGAGCTGTTAAAATTGTTTTTTTTTTCTCTTTAAAAGTGTTTTCCTTTTGTAACTAAAGTCCTAAGTCCAGGGGGTTTCCCCTGAGTATCTAGATTAATTGGTAGCTGTTTTCCATCTAGTCACCGTGCTTGCAATGGTAGTTTTGTTTTGATAATAAAAGTTTGTTTTCTTTTTTCTTATTAATCAGTATTGGTTCATTTTTGGGTCCTGGGAGGTCTGTCTGTCTGACTAGGTGTCAGCTATCACAGACTGCAGCATGTTTTCTCTTTTCTTTTTCAAACTCTTTGGGGAAAAGAGCTTGGGATGCCCCTGAGGTTGGTTTCAAGAGTCCACCCATTTGATGGTGGCAGCGGATATTTCCCAAAGTCCGGGTATTAGGATTTTGGGGGAAAATTTTGTACCAAAGCTTGTAGAGATAAGGTTTTGGGCTGCTTTTGCGGGCCCCCACTTCTGCATTTGTCGTGCTAAAGTGGGGAACAGCCTTGACACCCGCACTCCCTGCTTTTGAAATGTACAAGAGCCCCACAAGTGCTCTTGTACATTTCAAAAGCAAAGTGTCACTGGGAGCCCCCAGCTGGCTCCAGGCTCCCCACAGCGCTTCTGCTCTTGCTACATTTCAAAGGTGGAAGCACCACCTGTTCCCCACTGCCCCTCTCCCCACAGAGACAGTGCTGGGGGGGAAAATCAGCTTTTAAACCAGCTCCCCCCATTGCTGCCTCTCTCTGATAAAGGCAGCAAGGGGGGAAGCAACTAGTTGAGTCACTAACTGAGTATCCAATAAGCATTTATATGAAATAAATTAAATTCAGGCTAACAACTTCTTTGAAAATGTCTACAGGATACCATAATAAACCCCCCATACACCAAATGCAAAACACAAATCATTCAGATTCTTAGGCATTTTATATATCAGACTTAAGCAGTATGAAAGGATTAAAGAGAATAGAAAACAGTGATGCAGGAAGGAGGTATCAAAGCATTTTAATGATTTAATATTCTTATAAGTGATATAGAAATATTATTTTGTAAGAACGACACAAATTTTATTTAAATGAAGTTACAAGTTGAGAAAATCATCATTCAAACTTTTATTGAGGAACAGAGAAGGAGACAATGTTAAACAGATTTATATCTGGTTTTTGTACTTCCAACAATCAAGGAAACATATTAGCAGTAAAATTAATCAGAACATAGACCATACAAAATTTGCATAAACTTCAAGCTTTGTTTCTGAAATGATAGCCATTCCTGTTCTTCTGAGGGGATTATTGAAGTAGACAACTAGTGGTTCAGAGTTTGGCATAGTCTTTAAGAATCATCTCCAGCTTCTGGCTCAGCATGATATTACCTTTCACTTTTAATTTACCAGAAAAAAATGCCTATAGGAAGCAGAGAGAGGGAAATCATTTTCTTCAATTATTTGCCCACTTTTCAAAGATCAATTTAAAAAAAACCAAACCTACGGTAGTAGAATCAGTTTTGTTTTAGACATGTCATACAGGAAAAAGCTCCATTACCTATGAATGCAAGACATTTTAAGCCTCAACGTTCTGGCATCCAATTTAGTGGGTCTAGTACAGACCCATAAATCGAACGCTGAGGGCTGCTCCGGCCAGCGTCTGTACTCCTTGCAGTCGCAAGGAATAAGGGACGCTAACAGGAGCATTTGTTCCCTTTGGCCTCCCGCAGTGGGCATGATGCCAAATTTGGCTTATGTTAAGCTGACTCTGGCTATGTATTCTATTTAGCCACAGCTGCGTACCTTACGCCGACCTTCCATGTCTAGTGTAGACCTGACCTAAGAATCACAAACACCAGGCTTCTTGAGGAGTACAGAGGATGCAGAAGTGTAGTGGTGAATGGAGAAGAGGAAGTAGTTGATTCAGGCATTTCCCCAGGGTTACCCCATGACTCAGCAGCATGGGGAATGTGCTAACAAAAAGATGAGCTCAGACGCCAGAAGTTAGCAACTACAAAGAGTCAAGGCCTCAATCCAATCATACCCTACCCTTTTTTAACTCAGTGAGTATTCTCATCACCCTAATGCTACAGGTGAGGATAATAGGAAAAGGTTGACTGAACCCTACTTAAATTCACACAGGGACACCCAGGGTCTCCATTTTTCAATGAGTAAAAGGAAAAAAAAAATCCATCAGTTGACCTTTTTTCTTAACACATTTACAATTTGCAGTATACAAGGGAGCACCCATTTGAACAACCAGAATAATCAGTGTGAGCATTTTCATTGAAATTCCAATATTACATATTTTTGGTTCTGCTCCTGAGTTGACACACTTCATATCCATTTTGAATGTGGATCACAGTTTTTAATGACATTTTTGTTTTTTAAAAACGTATTTAATCAATATTGCTCCAGCATGGTTCTGTAATCTGATGGCTGTATGAAAGCAAATAAAACTCTGGAATAGCACATTTCTCCATATTCTCATTAACATAAAAATAAATTCAAAGAAGAAATTGATGGAGCCATTATTCCAAAATGTAAATTGTATTGAGCGTCTTCAGGTGGAAAGCCCCTCCAACTCCCAAGAAATGCATAGGTGATACTGTTGTCTAACAGCAAATGCTGTGCATGAAATGCAATCTCTTTATCCCTTAGAATACAGAAATGCAGATTATCATCTTGTCTGTTTAGACTGCCACGGGGTCCAATCAGTTCTGAAGCAAACTAGCTTGCTGGTACTAGCAAACTAGCCACATTATTCAAGCCAACGAGCCACACTCAACCAGCCAAATAGCCTATACTCAACCAGGTAAATAGCCCCATGTGGCTAGTAGCTAGCATGTTGGACACCATGGGTTTAGGGCTTGTGCCTGCTATATATAAAGGTCACAACATATTTTTACTGTATATTCCTACTGCTTAGGCAGCAAGAATTATACAAAACAATTATACAATTGTTAGCTCCAAATTTTAAATTCAAAGCCCTTGTTAATTTCAGCCCTCCTGACTAGGATCAAAGAACAGCTGACAATATATTGTGATGAGCTAATAAAAAATGTCCATTAAACTGAATTATATTAAATTTGAGATACAATTTACATAACATTAATTTTTAATAACAAATAAGCAGCCTTAAGTACTTGAGGAACATTTGCAGACATTCAAATGCAAACTTCATATCGTGTCTGGTGATGAAAGTAAAATCAATTTCATACTTGTACAAGGTGGGAGCGAGAGAAAACACCAGCCGGGGGGGGGGGGGGAGATGTGACCCTCCACATGACTCCACCTGAGCCCAGCACCCCCACACTCTCTCCCTCATTATCTTATATTACCTGAGAGGAGAGGGCAGTATAACAACTGGAGGAGCTGCTCACATTCTGCTCCTTTCCCCACTCCCCCTCCCAGCAAACAAAGGAACAGAACCCCAATCCCCTCCCCTACACTTCCACAAAGTTGCGTTTCCTTCAGCTCCATTCAGCAGCAGCCCTGCCGGGGGACAAGACTGGGGAGTCTGCTCTTTCCCTGATGGGAGAGGCGGCAGTGCACAGAGAAAGGAACAGAATGTCGGCAGGTCATCCAGATGCTGTACCACTTCCAGCTACTTCTCCACTACCAGCCCCGGTTTCCTAAGAGGTAGTTCAGTGGGAGACTGGAGGCAGTTAGGTGTCTTTCTGGTATGCCACACTGGCTATAAATAGCTTGCTGATACGTCATATGTACCATACTTGACCACTTTCTTACCAATACACTGTACTGGCCTGTATCAGCCTACTTTCACCTCAGATTGTGTCCCTTTCTTTTAATTTCCTCTCCTAAGTGATTTGCCTTATTAAGGCGGTCTAATTTAATTCATTTATGTCTCATAACAAAACAGGAATCCACAGGCTCATGACAACAGTAACAGACCCTTCTTCTTCATTACATTTTTAATATACAAAAAGTGGGTATTAATCTTGTGAGGCAGAGTATTATTACATGCATAAAGTGGACATGAGTTGTTCAGCTAAAATTTTCACAGTTGTATGTGAGATATCTCTCTTCACTTACAATAGGAAAGTATACTGGTTGAACCCCTCTAATCCAGCACACTCTGGTCTTGGCAATATCCCTGCAGTCCCATAAAGTTTGTTCACAGCCACCAGTCCTGGCTCTCAATATTCTGTGCCGTTATTTAGCTTTAATTTACCCCTAAATGTTTTCTAAGAGCTCAGTAAGCAGTGGAAGCGTTGGTAATGGTGCTAGATAATACTGACCTCCCATGGTCTGATAAATTCGCTGGTTCAGCACCAGTCAGATCCTGAGGATGCCAGACTAGAGAGGTTCAATTCGTATCTTATACACAGGTGGGTGGCATTTTAGGGGTGAGCACTGAACTCTCTACAGTACCACCTTCATAGAGACTGAGTATTTCAGTCAGATTGATGGCTTTGTAAAACTGTCTTTTCTGCTAAATAAGCTGCACACTAGAAACTGTGCTATTGTAAGTGGGACTCAGAATTAAACAAGCAATATTTCACCATACCAGTGAACATCTCATCTTCACAGTGTCTTTACCTTTTGTGGATTAATCTTGCCTAGGACTACCTCCATGAAGTCTTGGTCTGAAAGGGTGAAAGTGGTATCAGCAGAACCTTGTGCTGGCCCTTGATACACCTCACCAGAACCATTCTTTAAGTCGATAGCTAAGGAAAGGAAGTAAAGTTAATTTTGTTTTAAAAAGAAGAAACACATTACAGCATATGGCTCTTTCTACTGAAATTAATTCAGATTGCAAAACCAAAAATCACTGTAATCATTTAGTCTGACCTCCTTTATAACACAGGCCATACAACTTACCCAAATAATTCTTTCTGAACTAGAATATATCTTCAGAAAAAAAATCCAATCATCATTTAAATATAGCCAGTAATGGAGACTTCGTCACAATGTTCCAGTGGTTTATTACTTTCACTCTTAAAAAAAGTACACCTTATTTTCTATCTCAATTTGTCTAGATTAATCTTCCAGGTCATTGGCTCATGTTATAAACTTTCTCTACTAGACTGAAGAGTTCATCATCAAATATTTGTTCCCCATGTACATACTTCTAGATTGTAATCGAATTATCCCTTGATGTTCTCTTTGTTAAACTAAATAGATTGAGCTCAGAGTCTACAGCTATAATGCAAGTTTTCTAATCTTTTAAGCATTCTTCTAGCTCCTCTCTGAACCTTCTCTAGTTTATCAACACCTTCTTGAATTGCGGCCATCAGAACTGGACACAATTTTCCAGCTTGTGCTCAGTTTACCCGATGATCCAGACTGCTCTGAATCCGTGACCCATTCTGTTCATTGTTTACCAATTGCTCAATCTTTTTATCATCTGCAAATTTTATTAGTGATCATTTTATGTTTACCTTTCAAGTGACTGATACAAATGTTAAACAGCACAGGGCCAACACACACACTGAATGTTTAACAGCACAGGGCCCTGGGAAACACACACACAGTGAATGATAATTACCTGTTTCCATTTTGAGACTTATCAGTTAGCCAGGTTTTACTCCATTTTAATTTTTAATAAAAATGAATTACTATTACACGCCTACGTCTGTGTCTAATTTTTATGTTACCACATATTTAAGAAATGGCTTTAAAAAAAAACAGACAGAGAACAAACTCAAATGACATGCCCTTCTCATAAAATGAAAAACTGTGCTAGGTATGTGCTAAACTCGGTATTATGAACACTAAGGAGTAAGGCTGTAGCAATGAAATGATGATGTGTTTTTGTTAAAAAATTATTAATTTTTGCAATTTTTTGGGAAGTGGGGCAAGGAAGAACTGGAGACTTGATACACTTCCTGATACATTCATATCTCAGCTAGAAATCTGAGTCATGTTATTATGATGAATTAATACAAATCTAAACATAAAAGCTCCAAAATGATGCTATACTTCTCTAAGCACTACTGTTACCTACCATGATAAACAAAAATCTACCAAGCAGGAGTTGGTAGGTTTGACGCAAATAAACTATTCTGCCTGATTTTCCTACCTCTGTCATTGAGATATTTTGATCTTCAGGTAACAGTCTAATTTCATAGGTTTGGCAAGCTCTTCTGATTTCTTTGGAATGCTGTGGTATTCATTTGGTTAAATGTCTGAGCAGCAGATTATATGCTCAATATTCAAATAGTGAATCACATACAGTTCTCATAAAATCTACAATTTAGATGAGTTTACCAGGGCAAAAATGGGCAACTGTAGTGCCGAAAGATTAAATATGATGCATATGTACAATAAAATTAACCACCAAATATTTGATTAACATGATCCAATGGCCTCGAAGATGAAGCTAGACAAAATGAGTCTAGAAAGAATATGTACATTTTTAACAGTGAGGATAATAAATCACTAAGACAATTTACTGAAGATTGGGAAGCATCCCCCCACACCCCTCCGCACGTAACGTGTATGATTCCATGATCTCACTAACAAGAACAATTACTGTATAGTCAGTACTGAAATCATTAGTACAATTTTGAAAGGGACATAAACTTTGGCAAGGGAAGAGATTAAACTGCTCCATGCCAGGAAAGTGGGACACATCTACTAATGGGGTGTGTCTAGACTACATGGCTCCATCGACAGAGCCATGTAAAGTAGTTTACCCGACATAGTCAATGAAGCAGGGATTTAAATAATCCCTGCTTCATTAAAATAAAAATGGCCACCACGCTGTGCTGACAATCAGCTGATCCGGCACACCGTGGCAGTCCAGACGTGGATCGGTCGACAAGGGAAGCCTTTGTTGACCGCTCCCTAATGCCTTGTGAAACGAGGTTTACAGAAGCGGTTGACAAAGGCTTCCCTGTCGACCGATCCGCGTCTATACTGCCGCGCTGTGCCGGATCAGCTGATTGTCGGCACAGCATGGCGGCCATTTTTATTTTAATGAAGCGGGGATTATTTAAATCCCCGCTTCATTGACTATGTCGGGTAAACTAGTTTACATGGCTCTGTCGACGGAGCCATGTAGTCTAGACACACCCATGGAGAAGCAGGTAGGAAGACTTTTCTCAACACTGAGCTATCCCTTGTTGGAAAAAGGAAACCACAGCTTTGAAGTTATAATTTTTAAAACTCTAAAAAACCCATCAAAATGCCTGAAAGTCTGCATTACACATTTAAAAGGCCTCAGTCCAGAAATTTACAGTAGATTTAAAACAGTTTTTTAAATGATCTTGCCATTTTAATGAAAAAACTTTTCACTGATTATAGAAACCTATTATGGGACAGGCATTCATTCTCAAGGCATGCAATAATGAATGCTATATTTCCTTTATTACCTGTGTCCATCTCAGACTATCAGGTAAAATGCAGTCATTTCAGAGAGAAATTCTGCATAGCCCTCCAATGGAAAAGTAAGATTTCTTTCAAATGCTCTATTTTTCTGAAGAATGAAAAGGATTTAAATAGTCTCATCCAAAACAGGGGGAAAATACTTATGGGTGTAATTTTGTCAATCCCGAACTATCAGATGATAAAGATAGACAATCTGAAGTCATTTCAATTCTTTTTGAACAAAGATGTTGCAAAAAGAGAACAATTTTTATGAAAATAAATATTTTTAAAGTAGTAAAATCCTTAAGCAAATTAAAGATTACTATAGAGCAAGAGAAACCAACAACTCTCTAGAAAGTAACTGTACGTAGAGAAGTAAGGAAGTCAGGCACTCTGTATTAACATTTTTAATTCAGTAAAACATCCCATCCCTTTTAGGGATGCACTCATATTACTATGTTTTTTAATTTTATCTTTTATCCTATTATGAGGAAAGTGTTCTTTAGCCAGATTTTAAGAATCTACGTGCATGAATACACCGTAACTTACAAAAGTAAGTTGTCCGTTATTAGTTGAGCATCCCATTTTACAACAGCATTAAATGAAAGGAAATTCAAGTTAGTTTAGCCTTTCCACTTCACTTGATTTTATTACTGGCTAGAGTGCAAGTTGAAGTGCATATAAGCATTTCACAAACTGCCCTGCCCCCAGTAAGAGAGAAGACAGTTAGTATCACAGCTCAACACTGTTCAAATCACAGTTACTACTCATTCCATCAGATTTCTCATGAAAATGACACTTTCCTTGCCAATGCCAGGGATGCAAGTGTCTATTAAATTACCCACTATTCTGAAATAACAGTATAAGCCAATTTTATAGCATTATTTAGGGGATAGCAATAACTCTTCCACTAACTGTGTGACACTGTTCGTGTCAGGCAATTTAGAGATAATTAATACTGCTCCAGTGAATGGTAAAATAGCCAAGAAGCTAAATTACAGAACAGGAATTTAAATATTTCTTAAAATCCCAGAGAATCTATCCCTTGGGAATGGAGAATTATTCCCCCAGGGTCAAAGAGCTAAGCTTTCACTGGTTTGATCTAGAATTGTAATTATCTTCGAGATGCAGACAGTGGGAAATTGCTAAAATATAATCAGAGCCCATAGTAATTCACCGTGCCCCATAAGGCTCTGCATACAAACTCTGTGTGTGTGCGCGCGCAATACTTTGTAAACTTACTAAATCCCTCTTACTGCCTTACACCAAATGCTTCCATTTTCAAACAGTAGTGTACTGGCTTTCACCAATTCTAGTTGAAGCTTTGAATGCAGGGCTTTTTTCCTCTTAAGTCTCAAACTTGGGAGGCAAGGGCTCTTAGGGTACATCTACACAGCAGGGCTAAAGTCAAATTAAGCTACACAACCTCAGCTACATCAATTGCGTAGCTTAAGTCAAGAGAGCTTAATTTGGCTTTTGGCGATGTCTATACATCTGGAAGTCGAAGGAAGAACACTCTTCCTGACATTATTTTGGAATAAAGGCTGGTAGTGTAGACATACATTTTATTATTTCTACATTCAAGGCTACGTTAGGCAGGATTGGATTAAAGCAATCTGGGGCTCAACACAGGCTGCTGTGTGTCAATAAATCTTTTCTGAACAAAGGCAATGTCTTTTGCTGAGATTGGTAATTTCTTAACTGATTAGGTACATCCACTTCTCTCCTTTTTGTCAATTCCATGTTGAATAATCCATGTTTGTGTGTGTGTATTTTAGTGTGATCTTATTTTTAAAGGAAAAAAAACATACTGAACTTCCATGGCCTGAATTTGAGACTATCTATTCCACACAGTTTTGGAAATAATCTACATGCTGATTTAAAATGAATTAAGCAGTAAGAGATATTGCTAGTTAAATAGACTAGTGCTGCTAACATTGGAGTTGCCATTGAGAATTCTTGTTGCAATGAGAAATTCTAGAGTCCACCTGCCCCATCTACTTAATGAGTGGTGCCCAAAAAGAAACCTTGCACACCAGGTTATAATCCTATTGGAATATAGCAATTCAAGCACCAATTTTTTTATAAATTTAGGAAAAATAAAATTATTGGCTGTGTCACAACAGAATTTCAGATCATTCCTTCCTCAGCCACTGCTTTCTTTTATTTTTTCCCTGACACTAGGCTCAAGGACATTAGCTGGAGATGTTGGAGCCATTGTCATCAGCCAAGATAACAATAAGCTGCAGGGCCCAGATTGTTTCTTGTGCTGTCAACTGTGGCAGATTGTACTACAGCACAAAACTATGCAAAGTGACAAGTCAAAAGATTAAAAGACAAGGCAGCACAGCTGAGTAACAAATTTAACAATGGAAGGAAGCCCAGCAGGTAGGCCAGAAGAACAGTAAACACTGTCAGTAACAGCCTGGGAGACTTAATTTGATTTTTGGGCTTTGGCAACAGAGGCCTAAGGAGAAGCTAATGAAATAATCAGGACCCCAACATCATCAGTGTAAATTAAAGGTTTGGTGACAAAGATGACAAGATCTCTCAGTGAAAATATGTCAAAAATTGTAGACGTAATTGAGACAGAAAGCAAGCAATACTAATTCATAAGAATCAACTTCTAAATAAGGTTATTTCCCTGACATTTTCCTCTCTCTTCATTCCATAGCTGAGCTCCTGTAGCCGCCTTTTTAAAAAGGCAATTTTAGGATGATGCTAAAGGAGAGACAAGGACGATTTTTACCAGTTATATTAAATGAGTAGACTATAATTGCAAGATCTCTGCATTAATTGAATACAGCAGGTTTCTATTGAATATTTATTGTGAAAAATACTGGGCCAAATTGAGACAATGCAACATGCAAGTGCATTGACTTCAGTGATCTTGTGCACTTACACAGTAGGTATGAATTCGATCAACAGTATTAAGATATAACAATTAAAATCAAGTTATGCCAAGGACAATAGGACATACAATTACAAAGAAAAAACATACCTGTTATAGGAACATTAATTTTGCAGAAAATGTTAGAATTAAGATTACCATCTAGTCCGGTCCCCTGCACTGAGGCAGGACTATGCATAATCTAGACCAGGGGTCTATGGATCAGTATGGAACCAAATATGGCTCTTTTCTCATTCCCAAAATACACACAACTTTTTAAATTAAAATGAAAGGTGAGTTCAAAATTTTAAAAACACATTTACACATGTCAAGATGGTCTTTTCTTTTTAGCCATTAATCTTTGGTCTTTTCACCTTTAACTTTTCATTTTAACCACCACCACTCACTGGGGGTCATGCATATTCTCTTTTTATTTTACTGGTCAAGATACCTTTCCATCATCATATGTGATGGTGAACTCTGTGGCCCCCTTATAGCAAAATGGTAAAGAGAAAGAGAGATGATGAATACTGAAATTTTACAAGGAGCAGACAGACTTGTGTGCATTTCTGGATAGGTCTGGATCTCCACACTGGCTCATTTGTAGTGCGAGACTGTCCTCAAACAAAAAAAAAAATCAAATTTAAAATGGCATTTCATGACAAAACATGCAGCATTTGCTAGAAAACACCTTGAAAGTGGCGTGTGAAAAAAAAAAAAGCCTGTAAAAAATGAATGTTGGGCAAAATAGCCTGCTGGCATCGTCAAAAAAAGGTGGGAGCTTAAACTCCACACATTTTGTAGGCTCATACAGCATTATTCGAGAGGGGAAGCCTTTTCATTGACGGGGATTACATGAAGAGATGCATGCTAAAAATTGGTTATGAGCTATCTGACAAGTTTCAGAACAAGGACAAAATCTTACAGAAAATTCAAGACCTGCCATTATCAGCAAAAACAGTTTATGACAGCGCTGTGAAAATGGCCCATGAAATCAACAAGGAACAAATGCAAAATCTGAGTACAGTTATTTATTTTTGTTTTCTTTGAACGAGAAAACCTATATGTGACATTAATCGTTTGTGTATACTGCAACGATATATTTGTGGAAATGTGGTGTACGAAGAAATGATTGAGATATTATCAATGAAAAATTGAACAAGGGGCGAAGACATTCTTAAAATTGTGATGAACTTTGTAAATGAGAAAAATACAGTTGGATAATCTTGTGTCCGTGTGTATGAATGTTGCACCTACCATGTTCGGCAAATATAGGGGATTCTTTATTCTTTTGTCAGAACAGCTGAACTGCCTGCTTTTGAACTTTCATTTCATTGTGCATCAGGAGGCACTTTGCGCGCAATCCTGTGGAACCAAACTTGGAAATGTAATGGGACTGGTTGTTTGCATTGTCAATTGGATTCTTGTTGGAGCCCTTAATCACCATCAATTTCAGTCACTACTTGAGGAAGTAGATTCCGAAAACCCCAATCTAATAATGCATAACAATGTTTGCTGGTTATCTTGTGGCAAAGTACTGTCTCATTTTATCACCTGCATTAATGAGATTAAGTCAATTTTGGATATGAAGGGTGTCAAACACCCCAATCTTTCAGACTGTGACTGGTTGCTCAAGTTTTACTAACTTGTCTACCTTACTGGTCATTTGAAGGAGTTGAACCTTAAGCTACAGGGGCAAGGAAATAGTCCTGACTGCAGCAGGCAGTGTATGGATTTGAGTCAAAATTGATTGTCTTCATCAAAGATACTGAGATAGGCAGACTGGCACATTTTGAAAGATTACAAATGTTTTGTGATTCGTGTCAGTGAGAGAAGCCAAGTAACAGCCTTGATTTGCAGCAGGTTGCCAAGTTTGTTTCTGAGGTCCTGATCATATTCAAATCTTGTTTTGACGACTTTTGCAAACACAGTGCTCCTTTTAAGTTTATGATTTGTCCACATAAAGCACCTGTTGAGGAACTAGATTTGACAGTCATTCCAGACATCTCAGTCAGCGATTTGGAAATGGCAATAGCAGATTTCAAGGAGTCAGATATGTGGGTGGAAAAATACATCAAGCTGAATTCTAATTTAGAATGCTTTGTTTGACAAAGTGCAGAATTGGCAAAACTACACAAATGGGCTGACATGAAGAAGTTTGAGCATGAGGACAATATGATTCTGCAAACTTGGAAAAAAACTTCCTATCACATACAACACCATGCAGAATGCCAGCTTGGCCTTACTTTCAATGTTTGGCTTCACCTGTGTGTGTGAGCAGGTGCTCTCTCGTTTGAATCACATCAAAGATAATTTGCACTCAAGTCTGACAGAAGAGCCTGAATGTGTGCATAAAGCTGAATTTGACCAGTTATGATGTAAACTTCAAAGAAATGTGTGAAAACATGAAGCAGCAGAAGTCCCATTAAATAAAGCTGTTGAGTACAATGTTTCATTTATGCTACTGTTAATCATTTCAATTAATAATATTAAGTTGTATATTTTCAGTCCTGCAAACGGCATTCTTATTCTGGTTCTTCGTTGACCACTTGTTCTGAATTTTGATGTTGTTTGACTCTTTGGTTTGAAAAGGTTGCCAACCCCTGATCTAGACAATCCCTGACAGGAGTTTGTCTAGCCTATTCTTAAAAACATCCAATGATGGAGGTTCCACAACCTCCTTAGGCAATTTATTCCAGTACTTAAACTTTCCATACAGTTAAGCATTTTTCCTAATGTCTAACCTAAATATTCCTTGCTACAAGCCCATTATTTCCTACCCTGTCAACAATTTAATCTCCCACCTTTTTTATAGGAACCTTTTAAATATTTTGAAGATTTATCCCTGCCCCCTCCCACTCCTACCCCAGTCTTCTCTTCTCCAGACCAAACACACAGTTTTTCCAATCTTTCTTAATAAATCAGGTTTTCTAGATCTTTAATCATTTTTTTTACTCCTCTCTGGACTTTCTCTAATTTGTCCACATCTTTCCTAAAGGGAAGTATCCAGAACTGGACACAGTACTTTTAGCTAATGCCTTATCAGTGCTGAGTGGAAGTGGGAGAAGTAGCGAGTGTAACTTAAAATACTGCTGCTAATACATCATAGAATGATGTACATTTTTTAAAGCAGCATTACAATGTTAATTCACATTTAGCTTGTGATCCACTACAATCTCCAGACCCTTTTCTGAAGTTTTCCCTCTAGGGATATAAAATCTTATTTAATTGGTTAATTGGTTAAATGTAATGTTTAGCCTGTTAACCGATTACAGGGGAGGTGGGAAGCGGCCAGGCAGGCCAGCCGGAGCAGCCCAAGCCAGGCCCACCATGGACAGGGACCAGTGCAGCCACCTGGAGTGTCCCTGCCTGCAGCGAGCTCCCCAGGACTGGAGCAGCCCCCTGCCCACGATGGGCGGGTAGTGCTCCAACCCTCACCGGTTAACCAGAACCGGTAAGCCTCACCCATTAAAGTGAGCTTAACAGGTAAGGCTTACCGGTTAACCATTCACATCCCTATTTCCTTCCTAGGCAGTCACTTCCCATTTTGTATTTGTCCATCTGATTATTCCTTTTTAAGTGTAGTATGTAGCATTCGTTCTTACGGAATTTCATCCTATTTATTTCTGATCATTTCTCCAATTTGATTCATTTTATACAGGATGTCCTCAAGGTTGAATCTTATAAAATCTACCTTTCTCCTATTTTGATTTAAAGAAAGATTTTGTCTTCCTGGAAAACTTTCTATTTAGATACAATAGAACCGCATTTATCCAAGCCTGTTTCTCTGGATCTCTATATTAACCGAATCAGGGCTGACAACCTGAGGCTCACTGCCTGGGGCTGAAGCTTTTTGCCCATTCTCTAGATTACCTGAATTGGATTATCCTATCTGGGTCCATTCCCAATTAGATTGGATAAATGGGGTTTAATGCATCCATCACCCTTGTTACATCAGTGCAGCTCATCCATCTTCTCAAAGGACAGCTCGCTATGCCAGAAAAGTAAAATACAGCTGTCAAGCCACACTGGTTCAATATACAACATGAAGTCCTGCCCATTAGCCTTGTTAGTCAGAATCTCATTGGAGAAGAACTGGGAAGAGAAATCACAAAAGTGACTACACCTTTTCTCCCTGTAAATCAAAGAGGAGCAGTTTCTTAAATTATTGAGAAATAACTGATTTTTGGAAGACTCTTAAAGCCTCCTAGAATTACTCTTGGCTAAAAATGGTGATAAGTCCTCAGAATTCAGCCCAATGACCAAACGTAGCCCATAAGACTCCTCCAGCCACTCTCAATTTGAGGAAGTATAGCATACAGAGACTATAGTTTCCACTGTGCAAGTTTCCATCTTGCTCCAAGTGTCCAGACCAATTAAAACGAAGCATTACAAGCTGAGGACAATAGGCTCTGAGAGTTGCATATCTACATTAAAAAATGAGGGTGATAACAACCTACCTGATTTTATGCATATAATGTGCGACTGTGAGGCTTTGGGGCCTGTGAACCAAACTTTGTAGTCCTCTAGCAGACCATTTAGACAAGGAAGCAAACTAACCAGTAATTCTACAGGTATCTCACATTCATTCATCTGAGTAAGAAACACATTATATGGAAATCTGTATCTTTGAAAATGGAACATGAGAAAAAATTATCAAAGTAAAACCAAAGAAAAATGAGAAATTTATTTAAAAACTCTGTCAAAACAGGTTTTCCTTATCTCATTACCCAAATTAAAGGTACCAAGGCACAAAGTTGTTGCAATTAAATGCTTTGGCATCCATACTGCAATCTAGACATTTTCCTGAGAAGGGGTAATAACGCATAAAACTTCGGCACACTTTGCTCTGAAAGATTCTAAATAGGAAATACTTGGTTAAAACAGCACACTGTTCCAAAGAAAATATGTGTGAAAACTTGTAAAGAACAAATTTTTAGAGGACAATTTGTCTCTGCATATACCCAAATAGGCAAGGTATAAGTTTTTAGAAAGGTTATTAAAGGTGGAACCTCTGGTCTGGCAATGTCAGAACCTGACCAATTCCAAACAAGAGAAATCATTGGACCAGGGGAGATCCCTCCCACAGGCCCCCAAGCCCATCGGCAGTAACCAAGGTGCCGTGCTGCCCTGTTCCAACCTGGCTGGGCTTCTCGCCCAGCTGCTGCCGGCTCCCTGAGCAGCCTAGGCTCAATGTGAGCTGCTGTGAGACTTCCAGACCCACGTGCCCAGGGCTGCCATAGGACTCCAGCCCCAGTCCTGCACTGACCCCAGCCAAGATGTCGACCCTGTTGCCCCCAACCCCGTCTGGCGTTCCTGCCCTTAAGCTCCCGGGCTCTCTGGTCCAGGAGTATCCATGCTCCTGCTGGACTACAGACCGTCACTTGAGCTACATGCATTCACATTTTCAAGCCCACTAAGTAACCTCACTTCATGAAAAAAAATTCACCAGGGTATTATATAAATTAAATAAACCTATAACTTACTCCACTGTGCTGTAGTCTTTCCATCTTTAGTGATGTCCCACTGAAATACAGCATTTACTTTCTTTACTAGCTGATTCCCAACCTCTTTGATGCGGCGACTAATTTCTTCAAACACAAGGTCACTCTGCAGACCTGAAGCCTGTAAAATAAAGTACAGAAAATTTCAAATGGAAAGCTACGTTAAAAGGTAATAAAATTTTAACTATTATTCACACACGGCATCCTGAGGCACCTCTTCTGTGAAGTCATTAAAATATAACAGGAATATCTCCCTCAACACATAATAATCACATCCAGCATGTTGACAGCAAATTCTATCTAGGAAAAAAAAGTTCTGTGGAATCATTTCTGAGAGCTATTTCAGACAAGCCTTTATAGTTCTTGGGATTTATCTTTGTAATTTAGAATATGCTTTCCCTTCAGGATTATTTAAAGCCTTATAAATTTCCCTTTAATTTCATCTGAAGTATAATTGTGCCTCCTTCCCCATAAGGCAGTGTATATTCTAGTACAGAATATGGCATTATCAAAAATTGGCTTGCCTTTATTTTTGAAATAATAACTTTCAAAAAACAGATTGATTTTAACGTTTCCATATATTTATTTTGCCCTGGACATTCAAATGTATAGCATGAACAGAGTGCTTTTTGGTGTCTCACACTGTTTGACTAAAAAAATATTTACATTTTACATGTAATTAGTCTTTAAACCTTTAACGATTGTTAAAACATACATGTTTTAATAGATAAGTTTTTGCATTCTCGGAAGCTGATCCCATATTAACATTTTATCTACTGCATTTCATCCTTCAGTCCAGTTATCAGATTAAGGAAGAGTTAAAGACGCCATGATATCTTTTACTCACCTTACTGAACCTAGGTATATATAGCACATAGGATATTATAGGCTCTGCAATAATCGCTGCCTAAAATTAAGACAGCTTTACACATTACATTACAACACATTCCATTATCATTTTCAGTTGCTTATAAAACTTTCAAACTTTAAACTATTCAGGCTGCAATTTTCTATGATGGTCAAAATATTCTACAAATTTTCAGAAAAAAATGCCTCAGGCATTTCTCAAAACTAGATTAGAAAAACATAAGTTGTTTTACCCTTGTTAAAAAATTCTTACCATTTCACTGAGAAAACTCAAACACTTCTGTGCTCTAGAGCAGGGGACTAAAAATTTGGCACAGGTATCTCTCTGGTTTAAGCGCTTTGGCTTTTTCATCCTCTTGAAAATGTAACCAAGGTACAAGCCTCAGAAAATCAGTTAGGAGACATTGCTTGGAGATGTGTTAAGAGTCTGATAACTAAGTTCTCTGAACATTCCATCTGTACTGGGCATGATCTAGCCCTGGACTGCAGAAGAAGAGCAGGATTTTCACTGCAGTTGCTTCTCAGCACAACAGAGGTGCCACTGTAGCACTGGGCATCAGAACTGAGAGAAGAACAATAGTCCAAACAAGCTTAATTCTGACTTAATTCCTGGCTTTGACTTTGTAGCCTTAATTTTTTTTTCTGGTCTTTCTTGTATGTAATATAGGACATATGCTATAATAGAATTTTAGCAATAATTTGGCATGAAATACAAGGTAGAATATCATTGCTATAGACTTCAAATTTTATGCCTAATGTATCTTACTGTGCTTTTAATATGTGTTGGGAATCGATAGGCATTATTGTCAGATCAAAACCAAACCTGACAAAAGGAGTTGAAATACTGTACTTTTAAGAGACAATACACAACCCCACCCACACCCTTCAATCCTGCCAACCTTAAAGAAAAACTAACATAGTTTACAATAGGTTACATCCTAAAGGGATTTTTAATGACAGTATGCAATTGCCCAAGGTATATGGATTGCAAATGTGCACTTGAATAGAGATGATGGGGAGTGATAGATGTAAGGCAGACAAACAGAAACAAACTGTTTAGTCACAGTAGCACTGAATACCATCTGGATGAATCTGGGAACAGACACCAAGGAACACCACAATGTGAAACAAGATTGCGTATGCCTGGCATATTATCACAGCATCAAAAAAATCTAAAATAGGGAGGATGTGAGACTCCAATATGCCACAAGACTGACAGCTTGAGATGGTGTAAAAGAAAGAACAGGTTAGACAAACACCTCTCATGAATGGTCTAGATGGTGCTTAGTCTTGCACTTGATGACCTCTCGGGGTTCCTTCCAGTCCTATGATTCTGTGATCAAAGCCAACATGCACACACACCAGGGGCTAAGACTGTGAACCCTGAACCCAGGCTTGCTCATGTTGATTCCTTTCTAAGTAACACACAAGCAATATCCTTCGAGGTGGGCTCAGAGTCCACAATCTAGAAACTTGCAGCACTGCTCTACAGAAGCCAGTATTGTCCTAAGACTGCATAATGGGACATCAATGTGTGCATGGACAATCAAGTGGCCACCCTGCAGAAGTCGTGGGTAGGTACTTGGGCTAGGAAAGCTGCTGAAGAGGCTTGCACCTTGATTGAGTGGATAGTTATAATTCCCAGTGGCAACACCTTTGCCGAACTGTTACAGCAGTGAATGCCGACAGTGATCCAAAAAGAAATTATTTGAGCAGACACCAGACAACATTTCATCCTGTCAGCCACCACGACAAACAATTGCACTGACTTGCTGAATGACTTGGTCTTTTCAACGTGGAAGACTAGTGACCTCCTGATATCTAGGGAATTTAACCTGTGCTCCTCCTTCAGTTTACACAAATTTGGCAAAAATACAGGTAAATAAATGTTCTGGCCCACATGGGCTGGAAAGCTGGGCAGGGCCACAGCTGGACCATGTCTTTGTAAAAGGCTGTATAGCGTGATTCCGAGGCAAGCATCCTAATGTCAGAGACCCGGTGGGCAGATGTAATTTCAACCATGAACGTGACCTTCCAGGAAAGGAGAAGGAGAGAGCAGGAATCCACAGGCTTGAAGGGGACTTCCACGAGTTGCAACAGCACATGATTTAGGCCCCAAAGAGAACAAGGTTCCTGACATGCAGGCACTGAAGAATCTGGCAGCCATACCCTCAAGAGACAGATGAAAGGCCCAGACAGCAGCCAAGTGGACCTCAATAGATAAAAGGGATAGGCCTTGGGACCTGAGATGCAGAAGATAATCCAGAATTAACTGCAGCAAGGCCCACTTGGACCAAATGCCTCTACCTGGGGTCCAGCAAGGGAAACCACTTTCATTTGGCCAGGTTTTCTGCTGCCCAACAAGACCCTGGCAGAGACGTTTGCTCCTCTGCATTAAACCACATGTAACCCACACACCTAGTGTGGCTCACTGTCCCATGCAGTGGCACTTAGCCCACTTACAGCAACAGATAAGAACAAGAGACTTTTACAGCATGAGCTGAGAGCCAGCTGGCTTTTAACACAAACAGTAGAGGCTCCTACACTAAGCTCCAGAGGTCACAGGTTCAAATCCACCTAGTGGCAGTTACACATGCAGCAGTCACGCCATTAGCTGCAGCACTGCAGGCTCATACACAGAAGACTGCCATGATTTTTAAACAGCAGGTCCAGCTTCAGCAATAGCTGTAATGACACAAAGTCCCAAAGTGTGCTAAACCAGTGCCAGTGTGGCCAAACCATCACTATGAGGGTCACTTTCACCCTGCCCTGCTCAATCTTCAAGAGGATCCTGTGAATTAATGGCACTGCAGGAGGAACTGCAGGGTATAACCCAACCAACTTCATGTTAAAGAGTTCAGACTCCTCCATGAATTCCTCAATGTTTAAGTTCAAATCGGTAGCCACCCTTGTAAAGAGGGCCTGATTCTCCTTGAAGTCATGAGGGAAACTGCCCTTTTGGGAGTGCCCCACCTCCGCTTTTGTCCGGAGACAACAATGTTTACATTGTGATGGGAGGGGCGGATTCCACTCCCTCTCCATGGCAGCCCGGGAGGATTGATAGGAACACGAACCCGCATTATAGACACACCTCATCGGTTCCAGTATGGCCACTGATTTGGCCAGTGTCCCTGCTGCCATGGTGCTACTGAAGACATTGCATCAGTCTCGTGGTTCAGTGGCAAATCACGCTTCTTTCGCAAGGAGCTCAACACCCAGTCCAGCTTGGACCATTACCCTTCCAGCGAGCAGAGCAGAGGTGTTGAGGCCCAAGCCTGTCGACTGACCATGGTTGGCAACTGGTGAGACAAGGATCAAGGCCTGACCAGTAGTGCCAGGAAAGTGAAGATGGGAGCTGCGACAAGAAGCCCTGGTGGAGATGGATGAAGGTCATCTAGGTGAAGGTGACCTGCACCACGGCAATTTTTGGTGGAAAGCTCACTGGAACTAGCGTTAGAGAACCAGTGCTTCAACTCTGGTATCCCATTCCTCGTAGGGGGGAAAGCACAGCATCAGAGACCCGGGCCTGTTGACTGGAGACCAAGGGTGCAGGGTCAGGGCCTGAGGATGTGGAAATGGGGATCTGTGCCTATGGTCTGGAGACCAAAGGTGCTACGCTGCCCTATGGGGCGGTCCCATGACTGATTTGCCCTTAAGGTTTTGGGGTCTTAGCTGAGTGTGGAACCAGGTGTGGCATCTGTGGTGCCAGTTGGCCTCCTTGTTCTTTAGCTGTTTCAGGCAATGAGGGCCTGCCAGGGTCCCCTGACACTCCTGGGAGTCAGATACAAACATCTAGTTGGGCTGGGTCCCTCTTCAGTGGTACCCCCATGAAGCTCCAGGATGGGCACATAGCCTGACATATGTCCTTCACCCAAAGCCCATATTCCCCTCTTCTTTTGCCCTTTCTTGAGCACCAGCAAGGGGGAATGGTCTCAGATGGAGCCTGGTGCCCACATCGCTCTCTACACTAATGCTGAGGTTCTCGGTGTAGGGTCCAAGTGGGAGGGCTCTGACACAAGACAAAGCACACCCTCTTTGAGGGAAGGTCCTCAAGCAGATATGATGCTCCTTCTGGGTCCTCCGGAAAATGTTTTTATAGATTCTGCACTTGTTCTTTCTATGGGACTTCCCCAAGCAATTCACACAGCTGTCATGGGAGTGACTCATAGGCATCAGCCTACTGCATGAGCAACGTGGTTTGAAGCTGGGAGAACAGAACTAACTGTCCAACTAAACTAGGACTTAACTTAATGGCTATGTACTTACAAACTATATACAAAGATGACAATGGGATGTAAAGAACTACTAATGCTCTTGCTATACGAGAGGAGGTGTTCCAACCAATTATCATGGGTGGGAAGAAAAAAACAGAGGAGGCATAGGGTTGGTGGTGCCTAATATACCAGGTCATGAGCACGCCACTCAAGGTGCACCACAGCTGACCCTACAGATAACACGAAGGCAAAAATCTCCAATGATCATATAGGTAGCTGCATACAGACCTAGACTGGAATTGACATAAGCAAGCACTCACAGTAAAACACTTGCATGTGTGTTACGGTATTTGTTTACTCATTTCGCATCACTTGTGAGAGACTGCTACAAAATTCCAACATTTTGTACATTCCTTACATTCTGCAAAGCATAAGTATGCTTCTCCATAAGTTGATCCAACTGTCTTTTTCCCTTACCTTCATGGACTCTTTAGCTGAAGGTTTATCAATGGCTGATGTCAGATCTACATATGCCCCTGCAATAGCAATTTCTCCAGTCTCTTTGACCTATTAAAAGAAAATTCATATTCTCACTGGATCAGTGAAGGAAAAGCAAAGCAAAACAGCTACATTTTAAAGTAACCAAACTATCTTCTTTATGTCTTATGCATTAAAACTTAAAAAGCTCCAGCAAGAGAGAAAAGCAATGGGAAAACAGGTTTGAAATAAATTAGAAAGTATTAGTTTTAACAAACAGGCCTAAAACAGAAAAATTGTGTTTCCTTTGATGTATTAAAAATGCCCAAATATTAGGATCATTTTTTCTTTTAAAACAAGTAACATAGATTCGTCTGGGTAGGACCACAACAGCAAGACATAGCTTTTATATACAGCTTTTCATCAGTAGAACTCAAAGTGCTTTAAAACGATTAGTATTAACCACATTTTACATAGAGGGAAACTGAGGCACAGATGTGCTGTGACTTCCTCAGGATCACTATGCAGGCCAGTGGCTGAGCTTGGAATGGAACCCAGATAAGCATTTTGAGTGTCAGTCCAGTGCTCTATCCATTAGAAAGCACTACCTCTTCAATTGTCACTTCAAAGTATTTCAAAGTATTTCATTGTATTCCTTTGGTATATATGGTCATGCCAATTCTTTTCCAGAATATGATCTGAGGAAGTGGGTCTGGCCCACGAAAGCTCATCACCTAATAAACCATCTTGTTAGTCTTCAAAGTGCTGCATAGTTTTTCCTTTTGTAGTTTCAAGACTGGGAGGCCTGCGCATACTAGCCACAAATAAACTATTTGTTCAAATGAGCACTAAGGGAATGTGACTACAGTACGTAACCAGCTTGATTAAAGCTATTTAAATTACTTTTCTCTTCTAAAAACGAATAGACCTGAGGCTCAAGCTTATCTCAATAAGTGGAATATGCCCATGAAAACTCTCATTATATATATTTTTGATAGTCTCTCTAAGGCGCTACAGGACTACTTGTTTTTAAAGTTACAGACTAAGATGGCTACCCCTTGAGACATTTCTCTAAGAAATTTTAAGCTTTACTTTTTTTTTTTTTTTTTTTGAGGTGGCAAGATAATCTGTTCTTGTGCAAAAATCATCTCTCTTCTACCATAAACTTAAAAATCATGCTTCTGTTTGAAAATGTCCTTCTGTTGTTACAAAGGACCGCTGACGTTCCTTGTTTACATAAGCAATTAGCCCACAGCAAGCTATCGGGATGTTCATCTACCTTTCACTAGCCTACCCATGGACTAAATGTTTCTGCCAACATCACTGATTCACATTAACACTTCACTGATGCACTTTGATCTAGCCCTGTTTCAAAGAGGACTAGATCAAAGCACATTAACAAATTGCTCATGCATGTCGGTGGAGTCCACAGAGACAGGCTAGATTCATATCCCAGCTTACCAAGAAACAAATGTTCATGTACACAAGCCCTGAGACAGTTCAAAGAAATGATTTTGCTCTATTTTTCCCATATATTTACTTTATGCAGATATGCCTTTGACAGCATTGTGTGCGTAGTCATTGTTGCTGCTCCTCTGTTTTTGTGGGTCTTTAAGGCAGCAACAGGAAGAATTAAAAAGTTTTAAGCAATATAAAATAGATTCCTTGATGTCAAATTATAAAAAAAAAAAAAGACAGAGGACTCAGGGATAAGTGCACTATCTGAAACGCCTTTTTACTTTTTTTTTTTCACCTAAGGAATGGATTTCAACTCAACATTGCTCCTTTAAAAGAGAGGATACAAATTCAGTACTTTCATATAAAAAAAAATGTGCACAAGCCTTTGTTGTTGAGTAACTGCAGAATCTTAGCAACAAGACTCCATGTTTCCCTTTTGTTTTTTTGTTTCACTGCATTTTATGTGACAACATAACCACTTTGGGACAAGGACTAAGTGTAATTTATGCTGTCAGGTATGTAAACTACCTCTACGCTATAAAATAATAGATAAGGGAAACTAAGCAGAGATCACAGATATCCAGACAATGGAGGCCAAACGTACCCCAGTTGATTTTGTAATCACAAATCCTGACCTGGAATGTTTCAACGCAGTTAACTTAATAAAGCCAATATTAAGTGACTGATGGTTAACAACACCCGTAACTGGATGCTTTAGAATACATTAAAATTTGCATTTGTTTTTAAGGGAAGACTAATGGGTATTTGTTAATGAAACTTTTGAAAATAATTAAAGATGAGACAATGCAACTGCGGTGCCAACTACTTGTTGTTCCTAAAAGACTATGAACTTTAATTCATCAATCTACATGTGTGTCAACAAAATGTATGCATGGCTCCTTTTCCTTCCCGGGGAATTTTGTATCCCTTCGAGATAAGCCCATCTGTTGGTCAGAACATAAGAGCCTTGAAAGAGTTGGTAGGGTCATATTCCCCAATATGCGCACAGTGGTGAGCACACAATGATTATCATGAACATTACAGGGCTTTATTAAGGCTTCCAAAATTCCCAGCCTAAGCACCAAAAACCTAAATGTACTGCATTTAACAGTTTATTCTTTAAAAGTTGCCTGCTTACAGGTTTGGCAGGGGAAGCCTTTGCTTCATTATGCCCCATGCAGGTTCCAGGGTGTCTGCAGAGGTACTATGTGCTATTCAGCTTCTTGGGTTCATCAGTAATCTCCCTGGACTCCAGATTACTGATGAACCCAGGTAGATGAGTAGCAGATAATGCTCACCCAGAACCTGCACGGGGGTATCAAAAGCTCTTCTTCAAGAAGAGACATTATTAGACTATGGAAAGTTTAGGGTTGGGGAAGAGAGGGGAAAGGAGGTGCAGTGCAGCTGTGGGTGAGGTCAGGGCTCCTCTCAGCAGCTGGCTCAGTTGGCTCTGACCGGGTGCGGGGAGTGGATGGGTGGCAGCGAAGCCTCCTCCCTGGGAGTTGGCACCCCCGCACCTGGGGAGGCTTCCCTGCAGGCTCTAAACATAGAGAAACTACAAGGAACCAACAACATGCTGTCAGAGGCATATATGCATAAAAGCGATATACGTAAAGCTACGAAAACCACCCAGTGCCCTAAGATTAAGGGAAAAGAGGTATCAAGTGATAATACTGCACAAAATTACTCAGAAGAATAATATAAGATCATAAATATATTGTAAAGGCACATCCATCTCAGACACGTGTCTTAATTGTAGGATACAGACTGTACATCAGTACTAAAGAGAATAAAAGGAACTCACTCAGCCTATAGAAAATTGGGATCCCTTAAGTTTCCCGGGGACAGACCAATAAGAGAAAAGAGGGTGGACACTTATGGAAATACATAGAATAGAGGCATAGACACATTATAAAAAGGGGATGCCCAGAATAGGAAAACCAAGTTTCCTCCGGGAAACTCCAACATACCTCTACTGATGATCAAGCCACGAGAAACCCATCAGACCCTAACACTTGTATTCACTCTACTGATGAAATCAGCCAAGGAAAAACTGTAAACCCAGAATGATTTAAATCTCATTTAGGGGCTGTCTATGCACACATTGGTACTAGTTTAACTTATGGTGAGATTTTAAACTGATTTAGTTAAATTGGTGCATAAAATGTGAGGATATTCCTATTTTGGTTTAAAACCAAGTTCATTTAGTCATTTTAAATTAAATTGGTGCAGATTTTCTAAATAGAAAAGTCCTCTGGAACAGGTTTAAGCTAAACCAAAACAAGATAGTGTCTACACATGGGTTTGCACCTGTTCAGCTAAAGTAATTCAGTTAAACAGGTACAAATTTGTGTTGAGAAAGCCTAAAATAGAGGCATTGAAGGGAATCAACTTGCAATTTTCACATTTGTACTCCATGATATATAAACCCCAAAAGCTATATTTACAAAAATAATACAATGCACTTAATCTGAAATCCAGATGCTATAAAAATCCCTGAATTGAGGGAGTTCTGATGAACAATGTTATTTCGAGTAACTGAATATGTAATCTTGGTAACAGCAGAAAATCATTAGTATGAGATGGAAAAAAGTAGTGAAGTCAGACTTCTTTTCTTCAGAGCTATGCTTGATGAATTGCTTTGTCCCCCATCCTCCCTTCCCCCCCAAAAAGAAAAAAATATACTTTTACCACTCTTTCCTAAAGCCTGAGTTTCAATGTCCTAACCTTGGTTTGAATGTGAATTCGGTTTCCCTCCTTCCACATCTCTGTTTGCAGAGTTTGTCCCGGAAAGACTGGTTTGGCAAAACGGACCTGCCAAAAAAACAAAGGAGGGGGACACTCAGATTTTGCTTTATTTATTTCTAAATAAAAACATTCAACAGGAGTAATTATGCAATTTAGAGGATACAATTAATTGAAACAGGAAAACTGTTCAGAAAACATGTAATTTCAAAATAGATTATCTAGCAATATTTATAGAAACATGCTGGCTACATCCTTGAAAGTAGACTATTAAGTAAAAAGCAAAGAGAGTAATCTGTCACCAGAATAGACTGATTTAATACAAGTTTGTACGGATAAACCTAAAGTCCTTTCCCACCTCAGAAAATGTAATTAACAGTAACTACTTTAATAGCTGAATAATCAAGGAAAAGAAATTAACTGCCAAGAACAGACCTTAATTGCCTTGAATCTGGTCACATCATTATTTGCAAAGTGCTTCAAAACATGCCTGGCAGCAAAACCAAATGAACACAGTCCATGCAGTATGGGTTTCTGAAATCCTGTTTAAAAAAAAAATGTTTTAATGTACATGGTTTGCTCTTTTTCAAAGGCCTACATTTTAATATGCATCTTTATACTCAAATTATAGAACTATAGGGCTGGAAGGAGTGTCAAGGTGTCATCATATCCAGCCCTCTATGCTGAGGCAAGGCCAAATAAACCTAGACTAGGCCTGACAGGTGTTTGTCCAACCTGTTCTTGAAAACCTCCAGTGATAGGGATTCCACAACCTCCTTTGGAAACTTTTTCCAGAGCTTAACTACCCTTATAGCTAGAAAGATTTCTTAATATCTAACCGGTATCTCCCTTGGGGCAAACTAAGCCCATTACTTCTCGTACCATCAGTGGACATGGAGAACAATGGATCACAGTTGTCTTCATAATAGTCCTTAACATATTGAAAGACTCATCAGGTCCTCACTCAGTTTTCTCCTGTCAGGACTAAAAACACAGCCAGTTTTTTAAAGCCTTTCCTCCTCATAGATCAGGTTTTCTAAACCTGTCACCATTTTTGTTGCTCTTCTCTTGACTCTCTCTAATTTACCCCCATCCTTCCTAAAAACAATGAACAGTCCACCTCAAACTGAATACAGTATTTCAGCTGAGGACAGCCCTGTTCCTTGGTACTTCTATGCTCTTGTAAATGCACCCCAGAATGATTGTAGTCTTTTTCTCAATTGCAGCACATTGTTGATTGGTATTCAATTTATAAACCACTATAACCCCCAGATGGATTTCAGCAGTGCTACTTCCTAGCTACTTATTCCCCATTTTGCAGTTGTGCATTTGATTTGTCCATCTTATTGAAATATTTACAATCTTGTGAAATATTTTACATTTGTCTTTACTGGATTTCAACATGTTGATATCTGACCAATTTTCCAATTTTGTCAAGCTTGTTTTCAATTGTAATTCTTTCTTCCCAAGTGCTTGCAATCCTCCCAGCTTGAAATCATTAACGGGTTTTATAAGCAAAGTCAAGTCATTAATGAAAATACCAAATACTGGGTCCGAATAGTACGAGACCCAGTACTGACTCCCATGAGATACCTCTTGATATGCCCTTTGTATTCAATAAGTAAGATCTCAAACCTGTGCTCCCAATCTTACAGTAATTTAATCTAGACCACAGTTCTCTACTTTGCTTATGAGAATGTCCTGTGGGACTGAGTGAAATACCTTACTAAAATCAAGATTTATCAGAACTAATACTTTTCCACTATCCACTAGGCAAGTAACCCTATCAAAGAAGGAAATTAGGTTGATTTGCCATGATTTGTTCTTGACAAATCCATTCAGGATTTTCCTTATAATCCTGTTCTCCTCTAGGTGTTTACTCACGGATTGATTAATAATTTGTTCCAGTATCTTTCCAGTGATGCTAACGATATATTATTTTGGGTCCTCTCTGTTCCCCTTTTTAAAAGCAGGATAATGTTTGCCCTTCTCCAGACCTCTAAGAATTTATTCATCCTCCATGAATTCTTGAAGATTAGTTAACAGCTCCAAAGTTGCATTCACTAATTCCCTATGTACCCATAAATCAATGTCACAGGGCCCTGTCCACTTGAATACAATTTCAACTTAACAGGTTAAATATTATTTACATACTTCCCTATTTTGGCATGCATTTCTTCTGCTTGTTAATATTAATTACTATTTATTAATATTAGTTCAAATTAAATGACAGATGCAGATTATCCCATGAAATAACCTTTGTTATAATTTATTCTGTATATTATAGTTACATTATATTATAATTATATTATATATTATAGTATTTTGTATATTATATAATAGTAACACAAGTTCCAAAAAAACCCCAACTATGGCCTATTATGAGACATGCAACACGAGACTGAAGTAGACATGATTCCTGTCCTGAGAAGCTGTGCAGTGCTGCCTCTTTGAAGCGCCGCCCTGGCGCTTCAAAGGGGCAGTGCATTAGAAGCCGGGGATCAGTTGGAGTCCCCAGCTGACCCCGGGCTCCGTGCAGCACTGCCCCTTTGAAGCACAGAAGTGGCGCTTCAAAGGGGCAGCACATTAGGAGCCGCGTTGAGCTGCCTCTTTGAAGTGCCACTCCTAATGCACTGCCCCTTTAAGGCGCCAGAGCAGTGCTTCAAAGAAGTAGCACTGCACTGAGCCTGGGGTCAGCTGAGGACTCCAGCTGATCCCGGACTTCCGCAGCACTGCTCCTTTGAAACGCCGCCACAGCGTTTCAAAGGCGCAGTGCGTGCAATTAATCGCGATTAAATTTTTTAATTGCTTGACAGCCCTAATTCAATACATAGCTTCTTAAAGATATAGCTTCTATGATTATATACATATATTTAAATATGAATGAAGTCTAGACTCTGGAGGAGTCATGCCACCTATTGAGGTTGCCTGTCACTTCCCATTACATGATGCAGTTTTTGGGTGTTTATAGCTTTAACAACTTTAATTGTTTGGGCTGAAATTTTCTATGCTGGATGTCTGCCTCAAAACAAACTCTCTAGCACAATTTCAGCCAAAAAAAGTTAACCATTTCTGAATGCAAGACTAGGTGACATTTTATTTACATTAAATAAATACTAGCAACTTTTTTTGGAACAACATTAGTGGTCCCACATGCTAGATCAAGAGTTGGAAAGTTGGCCAGGAGTAGTCTGTGTGTCAGCAATGTGACTTCTGCCATTCCTCTGGTTAGTTTACCACACATTGGCATATATGTAGGCATCAAAATCGAAGTGGGTACAATGCCAGCTTTCTTAATGACTTCATGAAGGGCAACCAATGAAAGCTAAATCCAGGTAAGACAAAAGTGATACTGGTAAGATGAGAGATGTACTTCAAAAAACCTACTTCCTTCAGACTGTTTTCAGATTGAAGTGTTGGGTCTCTTTTGGATTTCTCAATGCGAACAGCTACACAAATGGCCATGCTATCAAAGAGACACCAGTTTAATCTAGAAGGCCAGAAGAAGTAACCTATCCGATCAAACATAAGATTTTAACCTGTAGGCTTGGTTATCAAAATTCCTGCATGCAAGAACACTGAGACTGGGAACCAATGAGACAAACACAAGACAGGAATGAAGCTGCACATCCTGAAAAACATTCTAGTAGTTACAAAACATTTGCTTAGAAATACAAGCTAGTGTGACCATCAGCTTGACGTGCTTCTCTCTACACTGACTCCACACTCAAGTGTCCAATTTGAGGTCTTGGTATTGTAATTCATAATCAAAACTTCCCATGCCAACAATGTTGTACTGAAACAGTCAGTCAGTCATTCAATATGAAGCAATTCAGTCAATCAAATATGCAGGCAAGATAATTTACACAGGAGCTGAACTTAAACTGTGGAACTCACTTATGCAAGCAAGAAACTGCTTTCCGCTAAATGCAAAACTAATTTCCTTCTCTTCATTGCTTTCTTCAAAGCATGCCAATACTAACAAGCACTCAAAAAACCTATAAACCAACCAAGTTATTTCTCCTACAGACTAAGATAAAAGTGAGAAAGCAAGGAGGTCAGTATTATTTCTGATTACTTGCGAGTGTCCAGATGGTACAGTTATGGGGACCACACCAGTGCATTATTTATACATAACAATACTCCTCCTGTGACAATATTTGTGTATTTCAAATTCATTATCCTGGAATACCTGAGCACATAAGCTTAACATTTTCTTTCTGTGTACATTTGTGAAAGAAAAACGCGATCATTTAAGGTACTCATGAAAAGCTAAAACAAAAAAGGATGTGAGTTTGTCCCAAGCAAATGCACAATAAAATTTAAGTGATCACTTATGGAAAATAGGGATTTAAAATCCCGATTAATCAGTTAACTGATTAAATGTTAGTCAGTTAACTGGTTAAATGTTTATTTAACCTAAGTGGGATCCCGGGCGGAGAAACGCTCCAGCCCAGCTGCAGCAGCCTCCAGGGCTCCCGGCCTCAGCCACCAGCTGCGTGGGGCTAGCTGGTGGCTCCTTGCAGGGGGCACAGCGTGGATGGAGCAGCCCTCGCTCATGACAGGTTGTGGGTAGGGGGCTGCTCCTGGGGAATCGGTTAACTGTTACCTGGTTACTCATTCACATCCCTAGTTGAAAATCTTTTCAGGTCGTTTGTTCAGCTCATTAATAATTTTATATTTAGACACACAAGGTAGGTACTTAACAAGTCCATTCTCAAATCCAGTGAAGCTGTTCTCTAGGTTCTAGCAAATGAAGAAGCACTCTCAATTACCACATTAATTTGGCTTTGCAAAAGACTACTTGCACTATATAGTAGTGAAGGAGTGGTGCAATCTGAGATTCCTTTCCTATGGTAAGCAATGTTTTCTTAATATTGGGCCCTCAATATGTAAACCTAGGTTCCTACTCACAGGGAAAATAGTCTCTTCCCATGGCCCACCCTGTGTCACCATCAAGACAAACCCCGTGATTAAGGGTATCAGCACAATCTCCTCAGGGGCTATAGTTAAACTTAACCAATAAATGTAAACTACCATCAGTGCTGCGCAACACAAAGTCCCTGCTCCTTAAGAACCTTACTGGTTAAAAGTGAGTCAGAGGTATAGCAAAATGCACTGGGAGATAAAAAGCTAGCCTAAGTGTTGTCTCCCTTCCCCCCCCACCCCCTTGTTAAAGATGAAGAGAATACTAATATGTTTTTGGAAGCAGTGGGTCTTTAAGAGGTATCTGAATGAGAAGACAATGGGAATCTGGTGTACCACACTAGGAGGGAATTGCAGGACTCTCTTGCTAATGTCTCTCAATAGCCATGCAAATATTTGAGAAAGACAGAGAAAGAAGGGGTGGTGCCTGTACACATCACCACTTTGGTCAGTATAATTTACAGGGCTTATGGTTGTGACTAAAAAAACTTAAAAAACAACAAATAGTCTAGTAGCACCTTAAAGAGTAACAAAACATGTCGATGGTATCATGAGCTTTCGTGGGCAAAACCCACTTCTTCAGATGACTGTTTAAGTTTTTCAAGTTACAGACTAACTCCGCTACCCCTCCGAAGGTTGTGACTAAGCCACCACTCCCCGCAACTCATATTCTTATCTTTTTGAGCAAAGTAACTCTGTACTACTAGTATGGTGTTCGTAAAAACTCATTCTTCTTAGGTAATTAGACTCTATTCCGCCTCAGGCAATATCATCAACAAATAACCCCTGATGTTACTCAGTTCAGCATGTGAAATTATCAAGCTAATCAATTCTATGGGATAATGGCAGTCCTCGGAACAGTTTTGTAGAACTGGCTTCAAAAAGGTATCAAATGACCTTTTGTACTAAGGCAGTAAACTGCAGATTAGAGACTTTATTTAAGATAAGAGGAAACTAGAGAAAGTGGCAGAATGGGATGAAAGGACACACCAACAGAAAAATGGAAGACCAGCTTTCCTTCAGGGGAAAACAAAAGACTGTCCCTACACTGCAACCAAAAGCAGCAATGTTGAAAGAAAAGTGTAGTGCTGTACATTATTTTGACTGACAAATGGAACATTTAATATTAAGCTTTAAGAAGAAACTTTAAAAAGGGTCGAGCTATGTTTGTTTTTATGATACTCCTCAAACGTGTTGACTAAAACTAAATGACAAACTAAACAATATTTTCACATAATACTAACTGTTCCCTTCTAAACAAAACCAAACCAAATAAAACCCCAACAAACAAAGAAACAAAAAAAACCCGTTCCTCAAATCTCACCTCCAAGAGCAGCAAAACCAGGATCAATATGTAAAGGATTCCAATCCCCACTAAGGCGATACAAGGCAGCCTGTGGAAACAAAATTAAAATAGAAAATTGGTTAGGGTTGATTTAAAAAAAAATCTAACACTAGCCACATGCAACTTGTGGTTGTGGGAGGAATGTATCAGAATCTGTTTAACTAGTGGTCTGATGCTGAAATCTGTAACAAGGAAAAATATAAATTAAATGTTATTTTCAACACCTGCCATGGTATAGAAACAATTGCCAAAGATGCAAGGCAGAGTGCCAGGAGCTGCATCTGGACTTGGCATATGAATGAATAGTACAGTTGCCAAAGGGGAGGAGAAAGGGGGGGGGGGGGACAAAAAAAACTTGTGCTCGTACATCAATCCAGTTACAAAAAAAACTTGACAAAGATAAAGCAAAATGTTTCCTAAAATGCTTCAATAAATTGAATTGTATCCAGATTTGTGCAAAAAGCTATTGTAAATAACCAGGGCCTGAAGGATAAGTGTGTGTTTCTAGAAACACCCTTATAATTTGGAATTTCTTTATTTTAAAATAGATCCATTTTTTTCAGCATAAATTATAGGCAACAGTTACAGATGTTATGAGATATCCACCTTTGGAAGAGTAACACAACTGCCAAATCATTAACTATTTCTTTTAATGGCTTCATAATTATTCAGGCCTGATACAAAAAACCTAAGCAGGTCTGCCTGAAGAACTGTAGCACTCTAATGAAGGAAGAGGAAAGAAACAGTAATATGTTTAATTTACTATATTACTTCTGGAAATAATTTAACTTGAAGTGAAGGCAACAGACATGGAAGTGAGGAAAATCTGAAGATGACAGAATTTTTTAGTGTTGCAGTAGCCATGTTGTGGTGAAATAATATTGGACCAACTGAAATGAAATGCTATTGGACCAACTTCTGCTAGCGAGAGACACAAGCTTTCAAGCTAAACAGAGCTCTTCCTCATATCTAGGAAAGGTATACTGCAGGTATGTGTACACACTGTCAACACAGCCTTGTTGCTAAACAAACAAAAAAAATCAGTATATGTGAAAATTGTTCGTCAGCACCTTTACAGACTAAATACTTCCAACCCTCCGGGGGGGGGGGGGGAAGAAGAGAGGGGTTTTCTTTATCAGCAGGAGAGTGCTACTGCCAACAAAGCAGTATTCACACTTTCACTTGCCTTAGCAAAACGTTTTCAGGGAGAGGGGGTTAAGCACTCGCGAATGACAAAATTTCTGTGGATCAAATCCAAGTATAGACATCTCTAGAGTGTCACAGCTAATACAAGATCCGACAGATAGAATATGTGCTAACTACTTATGCTAAATTAAGGGACCATTCAAGAGAAGTGGCCCAGTAACAACCCATTAATACAGGTTGGACCTCCCTGGTCCGGCACCCTCAGGACCTGAGCTGTCCGGGACCACAGGAGGTCAGTGCTCCCATGCTGGCTGCCCACCTCCCGGGCTCCTTTCCCTGGGACTCACTGCTTTCCCACTGGCCCCACTAAAGCTGGGCCTGGTACAGCTCCCCACCTTTCTGCCCCTGCCCGCGCCCGCTGACCCAGGGTCTCTTGGGGTTCCCAGTGGGGACTGCTTGGCTGCTGCCCATCCCGCTGCTACGCTGGCCCTGCTGCCGCCAGGGGTTTCCCAGCCGGGACCACCCAGCCACCTTGCCCCGCTGCTTGGGGCTGCCCCGCTGCTGCTGCTGGGAATTGTGGTCCACCTACCTGCCTCCACCAGTCCCACTTCAGCCAGGGGTTCCCCGGCAGAAGCTGCCTGGTTATATCAGACCTGCTGCCACCGGGGGTTTCTGGCCCAGCCCTCCCGGCTGCAGGCATATCAGCTGCAGTCATGGGTTCCCCAGTTGGGGCTGGGAGTTCCCAGCCATGTGGCCCCATAACGCCAGAGGCACCCCGGCTGGGGTAAGAGCTCCCCAGCTGCCGCCTGGCCCCACTGACTCCGGGGATTCCTGGGCTGGGGCCCCCCAGCCACCACCTGCTCCCATTAATATTGGGGGTTCCCCAGATGCCACCTAGCCCAGCCAGGGCTCCCCAGCTCCCGTGTAGCTCCGGGCCTCTTTGGTCCAGCAACATCCCTGGCCCTGCCAGACCACAGATGTTGCTGGACCAGAGAATCCTGGATTTGGGAAGTTCAACCTGTATTTCATCTTGAATGGTCCCTTAGAAGAGGGGTTGGTTCTCAACCTTTTTTCTGGAGGCCCTCCCAAAATACTTTTAAAAACTCTGTGGCACGAGTAGGTCACAACTCTTTTTCTGCAAATCCAGTAGATTAAAACCTGTGTTAAATGGATAGCAATACAGTTACACACACACACACACACACACACACACACACACACACACACACACACACACACACACACACACACACACACACACACACACACACACACACAAAACAAGGACAATATAAGTATAAAAATAAACTGGATATTATTTTTATTGACTCAGTGTGAAACTTGTTAATAGTGCTGATCAACAATTCCATCCAATTGTGGGGTGAGAAGCACAGGCACATGTCATGGTCAATGTTCATCCTGGATTAGTACTTTGTTTTCATTGACGTCAGGCTGCAAGTCTGGCTTGCATTAGTAGGTGGTACTAAAGGAGATCAAAACTTGCAGCGCTGCAGAAGCAGCAGTGATGTATTCATTGGAACACTTTCACGCAAATGTCTCCAGCAGCATTTCTTTCAATCTGGTTCAGAGGGAGCTGTCTGATGAAATGTCAATGAGCTTCTCTAACAGTTTTCATTGGACACTGGATGGAAATTTAACTTCACTGTTCTCTCTAAAGTGGTTTGTAGCATGTGCAGCAGCTTATTCTGTTGTCAGCTCAAGAAAAGAGACATTAAATTTGATAAGCAGACCTACATGCACTACCAGGTAAGGTTTAATTACATCAAGCCAATGTTTCATTCCTGAATGAAAGAATGAAAGAGCACAAACATATTCCTCTTTTCCCCAGACACATGAACTTTCTTGTGTTGCAGTTTTCTTTTAAATGCTTCTACTCTTTTACAGTGGCCAATAAAATTAGTGCTCCTACCTTGCATAGTTTTATCTAGCTTATTCATGTCACTGAATGTGTCTCGCTGGGATAACTGGGGTACCTCATACACATCTTTCAGAACTTCACCAAATTCAGTTTTTTATCAACTAAGAAAATATATAACTCTTCCAGAAGATTAAATATAGAGGCAAGCAGTCTGTCCTGAGAAAGCCATCTCACCTCCATATGCATGAGTAAGGAATGGTGTTCTATATCCACTTCCTCACAAACTGCAGCAAAAACACCTAGAGTTCTTTGCTCTGGATTTAACAAAATTAATGGGTGTTACCGCTGTGTTCAGAACACTGTGAAGACCTGATTCAATATCTTTTGCAGCAAGTGCCTCGCAGGCCATGTCTACTCAGAGATAAGTACGGTCAGTTTTTTAGTACCAATTTTGTAAACTTGAAGGTGCATGTCCCCACTGTGCGCAAAAATTGACATAGACTGAAGTAGCTTATCCCCAATAGGACAACAAACGCCAACTTTGAGCGTGATGCAGTGTGGACAGTTATCCCACAGTGCTGCACTCCTTTGCATTCTGGATTCTGCTCCCAGTGCACACTGAAACCAGAACTACATAGTTAACCGATTAAACATGATGTTTAGCTGGTTAACTGATTAAAGGGGGAACAAGCAGGCCAGAGCAGCCCCTGCCTCAAAGTATGCACGGGCCTGCCATGGATAGAAGCTGCTAGGGCTTGTGGGAGCAGCCCCTGTCCACAGTGGGCCCAGAGCAGTCTCCTGCCTGCAGCAGATGGGGAGCTGCTCCAATCCCCACAAGTTAACTGGAACTGGTAAGCATCACCCTTAAGGGTAAATGTCCTGCAAAACTGCTATGTGATTCATCGCAGCCACCATAGACGACCCACACACTCCTAGTATTTCACTTCCTGTTCCTGGCGTGCTCTCCTTTCCTCAAGGTTTGCACACATCTCTCCCAGCAGCGTATTCCTCCACTCGTTTATGCGCTCCCTGTCCAAGTTAGTGGATTGCATTTGCTCCTTGACCATCCCTTCCCTAGTCCATTTTTGCCTGTGGATTTGTGCCAGGCAGACAGCTGGCGAGGCCATGGGAGTGGGCAGCAGGCTGACTGCTGTTCCCACTACTGAAAAGTGAAGGGCAGACTTTACCGGAGCTACCCTCTAGAGTGCAAAACCTAATCTGTTCGAATAAAATAAAGGTTTGTCTAAGTTGTGTACAAGGCCACAGTTATGCTTTTAAGTAGCCACTTTGCTGCTGGTTCACCTCAGAGTTCTTAGGAGAGTAGCTAGACTCTGTCTGGTGGCAAGCATGGTAAGGGACAAGTTGGGGGCACAAGCTTCCGGGATCCAGGCATGACAGTGGAGCAGGGGCTCACATGGTACCCATGTGTTCAGCACCCTGTTTGCCAAGAGTGCAAATTTCCCTTTCCACAGGACTGGGCGGGCAGGAGAGAGAGGGAGGGTCTGGGCATGGCAGGGGCTCTCACAGCACCTGTGTGTTCAGCACAGCCCATTTGCTGGGAGTGTGCAACTTTCCCACAGGAGGAGGCAGGCCATATGGAAAAGTGAGGGGGTCTAGGTGTGGTGAGAGAGCAGGACAAGGGCTCCAGCCATGCTTCATTGGGGATGAGCAAACAGAGGTTTACTGCAGAGGCATCAGCTAATAGCTTCCCCTGCTTCATCCAGGTTGCCATATCAGTTTTTGATGACTCAATGTGGCCAGAAACAGGCCCTTATGCTGCAATGACACCAGACCCCTTAGTGATGACTTGGCATGGAAAGGCACCTTACTGTGGAGGACTGACTAAGGCAGGGCTCCCCAGAAACACTGTGAGATGGATTAAAGAGTTCCAGTATGAGAGCTTCATGGAGATGTGCAGGGAAGATTCCCACTTCATCTCCAGACACAACAATAAGCTGTTCCGAGGACTCCCTGCTCTGTAGGCAGAGTGGCTGCCACAGATCACACCCAATTGTCTTAACCTGCTTATAGTAAGAATGCTGAAATCATTGCCCATCTACGTGAGATCCTGAGAGGAGGGGATTGTCTCCAAGATTATAAAAAGTTCTTGGCTCTCCGTGACATTGGTTGCCTCGCTCACCTGCTGACCATTCTCCTCCACCTCCTCCTCCATGCTGTTCTCCACACTGCTGACCAAGGCTGCCTGAGTGTCTTGGGAGGAATCCACAGACTGGCTAGGGAAGCTGGCCAAGTCTCCAGGGATCATGTGCAGCTACTCATAGAAGCAGCATGTTTGTGGTGATGCTCCAGAGCACCTGTTTGCACCCTTTGTCTTTTGGTAGAACTGTCTCAGCTCTTTTATTTTCAATCGGCTGCTGGGTGCCCCTGGCATATCCTTTCTCCTCCATGCCCTTTGTGATCTTGGCATAGATATCTGCTGTTTGTTTTGCTGGTTTGTAGTTATGCAAGAACAGACTCCTCTCCCTACTCAGCAATGAGGTCCAGGATCTCCTGCACACTCCATGGTGGTGCTCATGGTCAGGTGTGCTGCCTGCTCTGACGTCTGGTTGTCACACTGGCCACACAGGAAAGTAAATTCAAATATTTCCAGGACTTTTCCTGTTCAACTGGAGAGAAGTAGAGCTGAAAGTCACGGCCAGATTGGTCACCACAGGGCACTGTGGGACACTTCCCAGAGGCCAGGAACATCAACTTTCACAGTGCTGCATCTGCACTACCATAAAGTTGACCATGCAAGATTAAATTTAGCAGTTACTCCTCATGAAAGCAGGAGTACAGAAATCAACTTTAACAGCCCTTAAAGTCAATGGAACAGGTTTGATCCTGTGGACTCACTGTTTAGAAAAAAATTGACCTTAAATGGCTATGTTGGACCTAAATTTCCAGTGCAGACCAGGACAACGTGTAAAAAGTACCATGTCCAATAGGACAAGGTACAATCACTTATTTTTTCCACAACACTGGAATTCTTTCATTGTGTCATTGCTGCGATGCCATCAATGCAGACCTTGTGGCAATTAGTTCAGCTATTTTGCTAATCTACAAAACAAAGTCTTCCTTTACTTTCTTATTCCACACATAATGAACATAGGCAAATAAACAGCATGTTTTTGAAAAGCCTGTGGATTCAGCTAGTTGTACAGCAAAATCACTGATATGCAACAGATCAAAACACTGTAAAACCATGTCTTCTGACATTGACAGTCATTTGACATTCGTATCTTTTTCAGCACCTTGGCCCTCTCTTCCCCCACCACCTCCTTTGTTATTTCAATAACACATACCATTTTCAAAGTCCCAGAAATCCTATGTGATTTTTATTTTAGCAATTTTCTGCACCATTATATAGGAAGACTTTAAAAGCTTTTTATCCACAATAGTTGTGAATCTGATTACTGCTTCAGTATCAAGCAGTTCCTTAGCCTTTCACTCAAAAAGTGAACAATGCTTATCCTTTTCGATGTCATGCTCTGTAATTAAGTAAGTGTCTATGTAATCTGGAGGGTTTCAAACATTCAATGGACAGTACATGCTGTGGTTGAGAGATGTCTCCCCTTCCAGAGCAAATAAAACTGAAATTCAATAGTTGACTTCATATTTCTTAAGTTTTGCAAAGTTAATACATGGCTTTAAGTTTCTGACTCACATCCTTTCTCGGTGTTCTTCAGCCCTTATGATGACTGAACTTCTTGAAGGAAGTTCGGCATAATCGCTCTGTGGGTTTTGTGGTTTTGAAGCTGATGATCGAATTCAAAATTTAGTCATATCTGATATTTATTGCTTATTCTTTCAACTATTTTTCCTGTGTTGTGTAACTTGTCCTGCTCCCACTGAAATATCTTCTTTACATCCAGTACACAGAGCTACATAATCTGCAAGGCTAGCATCTGACTCAGAAGCCAAGGAGTGAGCCTTCACACACATGCAAGGTCTCTGTTGGCACAGCCAGCTTTGAGCCACAAGGTGCCGAGGTGGATCTACAGTCTGGGAAGCCCCCCCCCATCACAGTGTCGGACGTAGACGTCTTAGCCCCACCTCCTGGTGCAGATGCAGAGACTTGGGCAACAGCCCTGCGGGGAGGCAAGACTTCAGACCATCAAGCGCACAGAGGTCCAGGCTTCAACCCTCAGCTCCCCCATGAAGGCTCTCTGCTTTCGCCTCGCAGGGGAAGCAGGGCTTGTGGCTCGCAGCTCCCAACTTCATCCTCATAGCAACTTCTCACCTTTCAAAAGGGAGATCCACGCCTGGAGTCCAGATAACTGCCATAGACAAGTACGTGTAATAATTCTGGGGAGCAAATATTTTATTTTTCATACAAAATGCAAGGACATTAAATACCTGCTTTAAATATAAAACTTGACTCAAACTTCACTATGTAGCTATAACCAACCAGTATCTCCATATGATGCGGTGCTTGAGGTGAGGAGAAGAGTGAGAGAATTTTTACAATCCACACTTTAAAAAAATGCAAGTCAAAACATGACGTGTTTAGTTCTATAAATACCACGAAATCATGTTTCAAAATAACTAGGTTCAGAATGAATATTAAATGCAATCAATGCATTTGATCAAAAAATAAAGCATTAAAAAGTGCTTTACTTTCTTCATTCATCTTAATAGAAATGTTCTCAGTTACAAAGTGCATAAGAAAAAAGTGGAAAAAATACAGTGGGTGAGTTCAGGTTCAATGCAGCCAAGTAAGACCTGTCATCCATTTATTTTGCACTGAATGCAGTCTCTGGTATTATTTTGTTATATAAACAGCATTCCACAACAAAGACAGATTTAAAGAAAACTCCAAACCTTGTTATCTTCGCTTTCTATGCCTGACAATGATGACAGTGTTTCCTGAAGTGATAACATAAAAGAGTGATCCATCCTTGAAGTCTGACAGGAGTCAATTGATTAGGGGTATTAGACTGAAGTCAGACATAACATGATTAGATTGTTCTCTAATTAAAATAAACTGTCAAGTCTCATTTTCTAACAATTTAGGAGTTCTGCCAGATCACAAAAAAAAGGCGATACTCAACCTGTCCATGCCAATTTTTCAGTCTTGTCTGCAAACTGCAATAAAAGTCACTGGTAACGCTAACAGAAAAGGAAGCCAGCTTGCCATTTATACAGTCTGTGTCTATCTGGAAAGAAGAACCCTGTCTGAGAGGTTGTAACTTTCTTTGCCTAAAATAACACACATGCCAAAAAAATCACCATTTTGCTAATGAATAGCAGCAGTCAAACATCTTCATGCAGGAAAAAAAGCTGATTGTCAAAGCAAGATTCTGGATCTATAGTTGATACATCACATGCCATTGGAAGGACTCGCTAGCCACCACCATACCTTCATTCATCAGCATAACTAACTCTTGGGCATGATCCTGTGAGAGGAACTCATTGAACTTAACCAATGAATCGCACAGGTTGAAATTATATCTGCCCAACAGGGCCTGGTGATCTGACATCATAAAAGGAAGACTGACCATTAAACAAACTTTCTGTCAAATAAATCAATTCTTCTGGTGTCCTTATTTTTGGGGATGCCCTGTCTGCTCCTTTCATTCACCATGGACACAACCAGTGAAGCTACTGGGAGGTCCATATACAGGTATTCAAAACTTTCACAGGGACATTTTATTTCTTTTCTGCTTTAAGTCAGTAGAAAAGAAAAGGGGGTTTGCCATAGTGACCTGGCAATCTTGAGGATCCCAGGGTGAATAAGTAACATGACTCAAGCAAGGGTGGTAGCTAAAATGATACTGAAGAGGTCATAGATCTCCTCCACAAACTCTTCTATTGGTAAGTTCAATTTCTTTGTCACCCTTCTGAAGAGGGCTTGGTTCTCCTTAATGTGATCTGGAGGACAGTTCATATACAACAGCACAGTCATCGTCTCATCCAGAGATGACGACGAAGACTGCACTACTTGTGAAGAAGCTTGCCTTCCTTGTCTGGGGAGGAGTCCCTCGGCACTGGGGTCTAGTGTGCTGCCCCTGCAAAGGATTCAGCATTATGACCCACCTGCGATGTCAGTGGTGCCATGGCTGGTTTATCCTAGGCTGCCACAGAAGGCTGGTGGGAAGAGGAGACCAGCATCACAGGCACATTCCAAGGGTTCCAATATGGCCACTGGCTAGGCCACTGCCCTGGCTGTGATGTAACTGAGGCAAACAATGCACTGGCCACCCATAGTAGTGGTGAATTTCCCCATTGAGGCGAAGGGATGAACTCTTAGTCTGACTTGGACCACTGTCCTTCTGGTGACCATAGTGGAGCTACAGAGCCTTGAATCTGCCTGATGACTCTGGTCAGCAACCAGTGTGTGGCAAGGGCAAGTAATAATGCCTGCTGGAGCAAACATAGAAACACAGAACTGGAAGGGACCTCAGGTCATCAAGTCCAGTCCCCTGCCATCATGGCAGGACCAAGCACTGTCTAGATCATCCCTGACAGGTGTCTAACCTGCTCTTAAATATCTCCAGAGATGGAGATTCCACAACCCCTCTAGGCAATTTATTCCAGTGTTTAACTACCCTGACAGTTAGGAATTTTTTCCTGATGTCCAACCTAAACCTCCTCTGCTGCAATTTAAGTCCATTGCTTCTGAGCCTAATGGTACAGAAAGGGCTGGGATTGGAGATGTCATGGTGAATGGCCCCTCCTAGGTGGGGACTGACATCTAGGATACCATCTGAGGGAGGGCTCACAAGGCCTAGGGGACCTGCAGCCAGAAGCCTGCCATTGCTGGCAGCATGGAGACTGGCACCTCACCTCTGGAGTCCCATGCCAGGATACAGTGCCAGAGTCCAAAGTTGCAGAGATGGGGATCTGCACCTATTGTCTGGTGACCAGGGGCATGCTACCGTCCTCTGAGACTGCATCATGAGTGGGTTGCCCTTGGATACTGAGGTCTTAGCCCAGTCCACCACCTGGTACCTGCAGTGCCAGACAGCTCATTTGGTCTTTGGTTTCTGGCGTCCCCCCTCCGGCACTAACCGTTGTGCCTACAGTCGGGGAGAAGATCCTGGCCAGGCTGCAGGTCTGACTTTCACAGTACTCCCATGAAGCCCCAAAGTGGGCACAAGACAGGACATAGGTCTTTTGCGAAGTCCCTTTGTCTCTTGGTGCCATGGGGCTTCTTTTTTGACTCTTCTGCACCATCAGCAAAGTGGGTTGGTGCCAGGCAGGCTAGTGCCAGCAATGCACTGTGCACCAAAGTACAAGTACTCACCGTGGAGTCCACAATGGAGGGATCCAATGCAGGACAAAGTGCAGCCTTCATGAGAAGAGCCCTCAAGCGGATTTTCCGCTCCTTCTGTATTCGAGACTGAAAGTTTTTACAAATCTGACACTCGTCTTTTCTGTGGGATTCCCCTAGATACTTCAGGCAACTATCGTGGTGATCATTGATAAGCAATAGCCTGTTTCATGTTGAACATGACAAAGTCAGGAGAGCAGGGTATGCTCCACCCAGAAACAAAGTCCCAGCTGGAATTCTTAGTACACTAACCTACTACCTACAAACTGTTTAGGCATAAGTGAGAACAAAAGGCTATAAGGAACTGCTAATGCTGTTACAATCTGCAAGATGAGGCTCTCCAACCAACCATCACAGGCAGTAAGAAGGAATTGAGGGGGTAGAGGGTCAGAGGCGCCTCCTATACCAATGCATGAGCCTAGCACTCAAGGAGGCATCGGAACCAACCCCAGAGACACCACTAAGGAAGAATTCTCTGAGAACTGTGCACATGGATGTGCACACCTAGAATGAAACAGACATTCAAATGAGCATGCATTCAAAGAAGAAGAATATTTACTTTTCAGCACTGGCTCCCATGAATGGAATGCTGTCCTAAGTCTGCTCCACCAAGACACTATAGTCTCTATTCAAATTTCTCCTTAACTTATTTTTTATGAGCTTAACAACAACTGTTAAAAAGGTTTATTTGAACTACCTATCCATGCATAAGACATAACTAATTAACTGCACAATATACTTCACTGCCCCTTCCCCATCCTTGCCCCCACAACATCCCTTCTTTCCCATTTATCCCACAATCCACCTGTCAGATCTAAAATTAGACTGTAAACCCTTTGGGAGTGGGACAAAGTCTGTATGCTGTGTAGTTTTAGATAATTTTTTGTAACTTAAAACACTGCTAACACAAGCAACACACAAAAATTCTCCTCTACTAGAACCTCAGTTACATAGAAAAGTTAACCTATTTTTTTAAACTTTTACTACAAATGGAATAAACATTTCAACATACTTTGATAATATACACTGAATACAGGAAGATGAGGAGATAGGTGGAGAAGAAAGGGGTCTGTTTGCTATGTAAAGCATTTAGTTTAGTCAATAAAATAGCCAGTAGCACAATATTCTTCCCTCTTCATCTTACAGTACAAAACAAATCCTAATGTATTCCAAATTCACAATAGTCTTTATGCCTCCAAAACCACAGAAAATATACTTCTAGCTGCACACCAGGGAAGAGTAGTCCAGGCAATGTCTGTCCAGCAGGAAGAAGTCCAAATGTAAAAATCACACATCTTGAAAGTGGCATAAAATGTAATATATTTTCTAAGTAAATTGCTGCTATTAGGTGCTTGCTTTCTTCACAATTTCAGGGAATTAAGAGTTCGCCATTGTTTTAATATGGGAAGCCTCCAGACAAATTAAGAAAACATACAATGGCCTCACTCCTCTTTGCTCTGCCTGTTACTGTCTTGTTTTAAAGCAAATCTTCTTGGCATGCTCTCAGAATTTATGAGCCAACAGCAGCATTTCATTCTCTCCATCATGAAACACATTATTTATGCTACAAACAACAAGAGTCACCTGCGGCTTCCAGGAGGCTCTCTTGTGCTGTCCTCCGAAGTTAGTGTAAATGTACATGTTTTCAGGGAATGCTGCAAGGCAGAGAGTCAACATTCATCTTTTAACTATTTTTCCCCTCCCAGCACTCTGCTTTTTTCAGAATCTTCTCTTTTATATGGCTGTATCCTCTCATCCTCCAAAGAGGAGCTACCAACTGTTATATGCCACCCTCTGAAAATTTTTTTCCAAAGTTGTATGCCTTATTGATTGCTTTTATTTAAATTGAAGAAAAGGCTATCAAAGGAATGAAATGTCATGAAGAAATAAATACTATGTATTCTAATTGAAGAAAATACCTTTATTTTTGCCTTGGTTGGGGGATCAAATCACTATTTCATACACAAAAGCCGCTTGAGGCTAACAAGATAACTGTACAGCCTCTCAGAGTACTGCAGAATATCACTTCAAGGAGGAAAAGAATAAGGGGTTATGGTGTTTCCTGCAGTGAGAAAGCAAATCATCCCATTCCCCAAATCCATGATGGCAGATAGACCCAGCCCTGCTGTCCCTGCTATCTTTGACCAAGTTTCCCTGTGTCTGATCAAAGGAAACCCAAAAGGAACAGGATTATTTCCTGCAGGAATAGCTGCTATCTTATTAGGCAATACTGCTGTGAATTAAAGCCAATCCTCTTATCAGCCAAGTTGCACAGAGGGTTACTGGCAGGGTCCATGCAGGGAAGTGCAGGAGAAAAGAGAGACAACATTGCAGACACACATTCTGTTCTGCACAGGCAAGGGGAGATCTGTCTGTGGAAAACACTCAGGCCCCAATTCCACCAGTATATGTACAAGTCTCATCAGTCAGGCAGGTATAGGCATCAAAAGCAAAACAATTATTCTCCAGGCTCCCAAAAGGCTTTAACTTGAGCTGGTAACCTAAGCTCAAAGCTGAGGTACCAGATCCCTGATGTTATTTTAATCCAAGTCCATCAACTTGGGTTAGCTAACCCAAAGTAAGAAAAAAAACTTTGTTTTTACACAATAAAGCCATATCCTCTTCACCTCCAATATGCAATTCAGAGTTCCCTGCACCTCACCTGTTTACAAAAATAGTCATAGCAGCAATGGTAGCAGTCTGGGTCAGAAATAATCATTCTGAGACAGCTGTTAAAAAATGGGATGAAGTTGCAAGGGGGAAGAAGGGAGGAAGAGACAAATGGATTAAGAGGCAGAGTTCAGTTCTTGCTCCTTATGTACTAGATTTTGGCTCAATATAGTATACTCTCTCAATATTGGGAATGCAGCCCTCCCTCCCTCCCTTCCCCCCCCCCCCCCAAGTATCTAAAGCAAAAAAAGTTTCGTTTCAAAGTTCACCGATCTGTAATTAATCTAATATTGCACACACATTATTATCTATCCTTAGCCACATTATGTTCCTCTTTAGATTTAGCTGTTACCATTCCTGATGTCTGATTTGTGTCCATCAAGACTACGGGTTGAATCTCTGAAATCAGGATTCTCTGGTCTGGCAACATGACCACGGATGTTTTTGGATCAGAGAATCCCTGTGCCCAGGAGTGCAAACCCCCATCCCTGGGGGACCCCAGTTGGGCAGGGGAGAAGTGGGGTTGTGTGGCTGGGGAGCTCCGTCCCCAGGGAGCCCTGGCCAGGCAGGGAGCAGCAGGACTGGTGAGCAACAAAAGCAGGGCAGCCGGCAAGCCCCATCCCCAGGGATCCCCGATTGGTTTGGGGAGAAGTGGGGCTGCAGCAGCTGGGGAGCTCCATCAGGCTGGAGCCCAAGTCCAAGCCCTGCAGACTGGAGCCCAGTGGCAGTGGGGCTAGAGTGGAGCCAACTGCTGGGAGGGGGAGCATCCTGGGAGGCCAGTGGCAGGGGACCTCCCCATATCTGGCAAATTCCCTCATTCGGGATGGGTTAGGTCCCAAGGTTGCCAGACAAGGGAGGTCCAACCTGTAGTATCTGTTGATATTAGAGAAATCCTCCATAAGCCCCACTTAATTCTAAAATAACCCATTCAGAGGGAAAATTTCTTTATAATCTCTTTTTGTATGTGGTTGTGACTTCCCCCGCTGTATTGGTTCTCAACCAGAGGTACGCATACCTCCTGGGGACACACAGAGGCCTTCTGAGGGGGGTACATCAATTCATCTAGATATTTGCCTAATTTTACAACAGCCTACATAAGTAGTACTAGTGAAGACAGTACAAACTAAAATCTTATACTGAAGACTTGTTTATACATTTCAGTGTATGGTATATAGAGCAGTGACTACTAATCCAATTGATTTATTTTACAGTTATATGGTAAAAACGAAAAAGCAAGGAAAGTTTCAGTAATAGTGCACTGTGTGACACTTTGGTACTTATGTCAGATTTTGTCAGCAAGTACAGTAAAACTGCAATAGTCGGCACCCAATTGTCTGGCACTTCCGATCCTCCGGCATCAAAATGACAAGCACTCCCGGCCAGCTGACTGAAAAGCCAGCCGCTCAGTGCACAAGCCAGCTGTACTGGAACCTGAGCATAAGGTTTGGGGGGGCGGGGAGTGGGATCGGGTTACAGCAGGGAGAAGAAGTGTTTTGCTCCAGAGAAGGGGAAAGGGAAGGGGAGAGGGATTGGGTTATGAACGGCGTCCTAGTCAGCTGATTGAAAAGCCGTGCGGCTGTACCCGGACCCGAGCATAAGGTGGAGGGGGAGGGAGGGAGGGAGTGGGATCGGTTACAGCAGGGAGAAGTGTTTTGCTTCAGGGAAGGGGAGGGGGAGGAGGACTGGGTTACGCACAGAGTTCTAGCCAGCTGACTGAAAAGCCGTGTGGCTGTACCGGGACCTGAGCATAAGGTTGGGGGGGTGGGGGGGGGGAGATTGGGTTGGGAGTATGCAGTACCTCCCGGTATTCCGGCATATCCGATAATCCGGCACCACCTAGGTCCCAAAGATGCTGGATTATCGGAAGTCTACTGTAGTTTGTAAATGAGGTGTAAGGCAAGACAAATTAGACTCATGCAAGGGATACAGTAGTCCAGAAAGATTGAGAGCCACTACCCTACTGTGTGCATTCTTCAGTGGGATTAGTACAGCCCAGAATGGACAGACTTGGAAGTCCAAAAGTTTCAAGTTTACCATAAGAAGAAGCTCTATACAACAGGATTTACAAGACGAGTCAAACCAGTAGAGTTTGGTCCAGATGGGTTGGATCAATTCACAGCTGTTGAATAAAGCAGATGACTCTAATGTGGTTCTGAAGACTTTGACAGGTCTTGAAGAAGTTAGCCAGAACTAAGAACTAGCAGATTTGATACTTGCCTGGTTCCATCTCATTGTCATAAGTAGCAAGAGGGAGAGTTGTGACCACTTTGTGCCCTTTTTCAAGAGCATGGGACAGCACAGAGCACATGCACGGCCCTAACAGACTCTGACACTTAAAAAACCTCCAGTCCTCACACAAATGAGGACCTACATTAGGGTCCATACTGACACAAAGAAACACCTGTTATCCTCTGCCTGGACCAGCCACTAGAGAGTAATACAACACATGCTGTGCCAATGGGTTTCAGAGTTATTTGCTAGACAGCAAACAAATACTAAGCCTCAGGAACAATTTCAAATCAGATGCTGAAGGGGAATGTATTCTAGTAATTAGCAGGTTTTGCTTTACTCCCCTAATATGTCCTCAAACCCCAACCTGTTGCTATCTGACTCAGTTTGTGTTTCCCTGCTTCTATATTCATTTCCTACGCATTTCTATCCCCGTAGCCTGCCATCACCCAAAATGTTCTTGGTATTGTGCTCCTCTGGCTCCGTAGCCTAATCTTACCTTCTACCATCATCCATCCCCAACCCCTCATTGCTATTAATATAGATGCTTGGTCCTCCTTTGCCATGCTGCCTAGATCTGAGAACGGGACACTCCCTGTCCACAGTCACTCTGGTCCCCAGCAGCAGAAATTGCTTGCAAAGTCATGCTCAGCCCCACACTGGAACCCACCCAGTACAAATGGAGTCTCTGGAGAATTTAACTGCCGAATTAACAAGCCTCCACTGAGTATGCACCTGACAAGGGCTGTTCCCCACTCTGGCACTCCAAGACTTTAAATACCTTGCCTCTATAGGCTTTTGCTTAAAAAAAGATCTCCCCCAGGTTACAGATTCCCTGGCCTTGGGAGACAGGCTGCCACCATCAAGTGTAAAAAAACCCCTTCTTCTCAGCCTTAGGCAAGCATACACAAATCTCCTGTTAGTTTCCAGGACACAAGAATCAAATCATCGCCTTAAAACAGTGATTTAACAACAAAATGATATTCTTGATAAAACATACTTGGTTGCTAGGTGTTACAGAGCAACTGAGGAAAAAAATAGATTAAAACACAGAGAAAAATGCTATCTCTGGCTACAGCTTAGATACAGTGAAGGGGAGGGCACATGAATTTAGCAAAGAGAAGTTTAATCAAACAACAAAACAAAGAAAATAACCTGATTGCAACTAAATACACGTTTCCTACCTACTAACGATCTGTGCTTCAAGGTACTGTCCATTTCCATGCCCAGTATTCCTTGTAGGCATGGTAGTTCTGCCTGGTCCAATTCATCTCGTCTCCCTCAGCTCCTAGCTTAAAATTCACACAAAGAAAAGAGCAGGCAGATATATCTTTTACTTCAAATTTCAACGCCCTCTGCCATTGGCTCCCCTGGCTCCATGCCAACACCCCCTAGCTACCTGAGTTTAACCCTTTAGTCATCAAATGCTGGCCAGCACTACTCCTACCCATCACAGCACCAAGCTCTGATTTTCAGAATGTTAAAGCTCTGCCAAATTTGGATTGAATTTCACAATTGGAGCAAGAGGCACATCTCAGCCGAGGTCAATCCTCTGTCAAATTACAAGTTCCAGTTTAAAAGCATGGGAAGTGCTAGAGCTTCTCAAGAAAATAGCTATATAACCTTTTTTTTTTATTTTTGCTATGGTATAAACAAATGTCTGTGTCCCATATCTCATTCTGAGAAATGGCTTAACTATTTTTGTTGAATGTTTCCAAAATGAATTCAATCTGAAGCAGACATTCATCTTGGAAAAATTCAGCCCAAATGACTAAAGTTTGGCATAGTTATAAGAACCTGAAAACATGGTCTTATAATGGAGAGTGTGATGCCAGACAACTTTTAGGCATACTGAAGCATGATATTAGCATGAAAATCGCAATACCCCTGGGACACAGAAGTATTATCATTTTACAGGTATATACTGAAGCACAGAAGAGGTAACAGCTTGTCTCCACTAGCTGCAATGTAATTTGTAATATCCACTAGCTTGTTATGTGTTAGCTGGCTCATGTTGACCCTGCTGGAGGGCACTGAAATTTCCATAGTGCATGTTAATTTAGTACTATTTGAAATAGGACTACATTAATGTGCCTTAGGGAACTTTTAGCATGCACCAGCAGGGTCCAAACGAGCTAGTTAATGCACAATGCAGTGATATGCACTTGAATTTATGCCCCAGACAGCAAGATACTGTGTAGACAAGCTCTTAGTGCAGGCCTGGGCAAAATATGGCCTGTGGGCTGCATTCAGCCCACCAAGCCACCAGATCCAGCTCATGGACATAGTGGGGAGCCAGAGGCAGGCTGCCTGCTTCCCACGACCCACCTGTATGTCGCTCAGAAAAGCAGGTCCTGGGCCATTTCTCTTTACAAACTGTGAACCTGGAGGGGGGGAAGGCTTCAGGTGCTGCCCCTGCCCCCAGCACAATCCCATTGGCCAGTTTCTGGCCAGAAATAACAAGCAGCCACAAAGCAACACCCCTCTCTCCTCTGGCTCATAGTTATAAACACACACACACACACACACACACACACACACAGCCCTGAAGCCCATGTGGGTGTGGAGCAGACTCCCTGCCTCAGAAACGTGCTTGGCTGCTGGCCAGGAGTCACTCAGGTAAGTCTCCTGGCCAGAGCCTGCCTCTGGCACCAAAGTCCACCTCTGGCACCCAAGCCCCTCCCTTTCCCAACTCTCTGTCCCCCACACCTGCCCCCCTGCTCCACATACCCAAACCCTCTGCCCCCCTCCTGTATCCATACATGCAAGAGTTCTCAATGGTCAGAAACCCACAGCCCCTTATTTGTCCACTCAGCCACTTCTCTGAATTAGAGTTACTTTAAATCATCTTACAAGTAGTTGGCCAGTCCAGTGCTCCAGGTCACAACCCCCTCCTTCACCCAAACTCCCTTCCAGACCCCACTCTCCCTCCTGCACCCCAATCCCTTATCCCAAGCTCCCTTCTTCACCCAACTCCATCCCAGACCCCGCACTTCCTCCATTAATATCATAGAAGAGTGCAGCCCTCGACCAATTTCCAAAATCTTGGAGTGCCCTCCCCCCCGCATAAAAAATTACTGCCCACCTTTGCCTTAGTGACTTGTCCAATTACCCACAGTAAGTCAGTGCTAGGGTTAAGATTATTATCAAGGTCTGACTCTCAGTGCTATGCTTTAACCGTAAGACTTCGCTATCCATTTAGTTCTGGGGGAATTCTGCAATTGTTGCATTTGGAGCCATAGTAAAATTGCAGAATTCTCCATCCTCTTCCCAATTAACAGTGTGATATATGATCTTGCTAGGCTGTAATGTTAGTTAAATTACAATATGTAAAATGTATCACTAACATAGCTCATCCTACTCATGCAGAGCCACCACCAAAATCAAGAAGAATGCCATAGACGGAGCACCTCCAGAACATTCACAGTCAAAACCCACAACACGGAGCTATAGAGCTCTATGTCCAAGTGTCTCATACTACCATTGCAAATGGAAAAGAATTCTGAAGCTGATACATATTTGTATAAACATCAGATATTTTATTTAAGAAATGCAAGTGGTTATTTGACACCACACAGTTCTTCAATTTCTGCTTAGAGTTTGATAGGTTTCTCACTTAAGTGTACATCAACAACAGCAGAAGAAAAGCAGCAACAAGTATCATAACAGAAGGAGGGAAGCATAAATAAAGAGGAAAGAGACAGAATTATAGCAGCTGAAGATGTAGTCTCGAAAAATCTTTCCCAATTTTATTGTCAGCAAGCCTCACCTCTAGCATTGCAAATTTGGAACATTAGATCCACTTCCAAAGTTCATTAAAAGCTTATTTCATGCCAACTGTGTTTCCCCAGGAGAAAAAGAATCAATGATCATATCTGAAACAGACACGCCACTTACAGTGGTATCCCAAAAATCTACTTATGCCTTACTTAGAAAGTTATGAAGACCAGGATGGACCTTTGGTCTCACCCAGTACAGCTGTCCTTATGTGACCAACTGTTTTTCTGTATAATTTTCCACGCACTGCTACTTACTTTGCATAAGTACCCCACGAATGAAAGAAGTTTCTAAGAAGCTAAAAAATATGGTTAGGAAAAGGGTAAAAAAGGAGCAAGTATAACAAGGTATGTACCACACATCAGGTATTTTAACTGCCACATTAATCATTTAGTGGAATCTATTTCCATTCCCTGATTTCAAATATCCAGTTGACAACTGACAGGACAAAGAGTAGCTAGATGATACTGCAGGCTCTAACTACATTAAGTGTCCCCTATGGGGCTGAAATCGAATGATTCATCTCTTGTTAAACTACTAATAGTTAAACTCTTTCTGGACTTTTTTGATTTTCTGTCAAAAATTCCATTTTATTCAAAGATTAACAGCAGTTAATCATTGCTCAGTTTACAGACTGAGAGCAGGACAGAAAACTGCTACAACCCATGCATGTTTGCACTTATTAATACCTAGGTCAGACAGAAAAACACCGATACAAAAGCTAGGGACATAAAGGCTTTCTGGGTAACCAGTTAACCATCACCGTTACTAGGTGATGCTTACTGGGTAAGTGGTTAACTGGTGGCCCGGCCAGGCTGGAGCAGCCCTCTGCCTGCAGCACAATGTAGCGGTCCTAGCCCAGCCTGCACAGCGGAGCCTCCACTGCAGTGGACCTAGCCAGGCTGAAGCAGCCCCTCACCCATGGCACAGTGCGGTGGACCTGGCTCAGCCGGACCAAAGTAGTCTGCGATGCGGCAGGCCCAGCTAGGTTATAACAGCTTCCCCCCACTACGGCACAAGGGGCTGCTCAGCCCAGCCAAGCCCACCACACCATGCCACGGGTGGAACGGGGCCACTTCAGTCCAGCACCCTGCCCACGGGATCCCAGTTAACCAGTTAAACTTAGCGTTTAAACAGTTAGCTTTTTAAATGGGATTTTACATCCCTTAGAACAGCAATGAGCTCTTTGTTGCATGGTCCCCTTGTGTTAGGGTGTTGTAGGATTCCACTATGTCACCCATTCTGTTCACAGGCACACAAAGAGTAAGCTGATAGGGCTCAACTGGCATTAGCACTCCATTCCAAGGCTCTCTTTCCCTTGTCCAGAGAGCAAAGTAGCATTTTACCTACATTTGCATATAGGTAAAAGATGAAACCTCTCTCCCTCTTGGACATGGACTTTGCCAAACTTATTTGTCTCTGTCATCTCAAAACAGAACAACTGCATGTGTAATTATTTATGAATACTCTATGCCAACCCAGTTATTACAATGTTTACTACATGACTATTTAAGGTTAAATCAGCACAGTTATTGGAAAATAAAGAGCAAAGCAAAACAATAACTTCAATGAGCACCTGAGATCTGTTACAGGACAATGGGACAGCCGCTAGCCTTGGAGACTGACTGACAACTTCATACTAAGCCCACCAACCTGTCTTTTTTTTTTTTTTTTTAATTAGCAGGGCCAAAATATCTGGCAACTGAGAAGAGAAAGGAACTCTGCTGGATAAAAAAAAAAAGACACACTCTGTCTCAGGGAAAGCATGTTGTCTGGGAGGTAAACAGGCTGCCACAGGAACTGGCTGGGGATTTCTAAAGAAACCAGGCCTGCTTGCATAACCATCCCAGGATAGTGGGGCTTTAGTTTATATAGGTCTGTGATATATTGTTCTCTAATCCTTTTTCCTCTTATGTCTTGCTTTGTTCCTACTGTTTAGGTGAAACCATGCTTTGGTTTAGTCAGACTCCCGACAGGGAATACCATAAGTGCCAAACTAAGTCAGCGAGTCATGGTAAGCACAGTAGACATACAGGACACTATAACTCAGTGCCCAGGCTGGAAGTGTGAAAATAAAGCCATTCCACTCCAGAAGAGGTAAGGACATGATGCCTAACACTCAATGAAGTAAATTCAAAGACCAGAAAGGGGCCACAGAAGCAGCTAGCCCTACAAATGAGACAGCTCTCACTTACCAGGACCCATTAACCCATGAGTGAGTCATGTCTGTTCTTGGAAGACTGAACTGGCTTACAGTTATTTTATGAGCATACTTCAAGGTGTTTCTATTAAGTCTGAATGGTATGAATCCTAACTTGTAGAGAATGCCTCCCTCCCTTGGTTCCAACATGGTACTGCAAGATCAGCCAGGGTTTTTAAGCTAAAAGTCCCTAAATTTAAACATTTAGAGGAAAACAAGTGAATTTTTCAAAAGCACTAAAGCTTGACACTCAGCACAACAGTGTTCTGAACCAACACTTTATTTTTTCCGTATCTTGTCAGGCACAGACATATCCATTCTAATTAGCATTATTTTTTTCACAAACACAACAACATGAAACGCTAATCATTTTAGCCTCCTTTCCATTATATAGCATTCTTACATTAAAATTCTTGATAAGATAACCCTTACAAAAGCAAAGATCATACATAAAAGTTTAAACACACACTCTGTTATGAGACCCCAAAGCAGAAGACTTTATAACTTTGTTTTTATGAAAATACAGAAGTTATTAAAAATAAGGAGGGATAGGGAGTAGAAGATTTCCCCAAGAAAAATCTTAAAAAGAAACTTCTTCCTTAAAAAAAGTAAAACTTTACCTGATCAACTGTAGTGACATCAGAAACTACAACATCAGGTGTTCTGTTAGGCGGGTTCACGGTTACCTGAATGGAAAAAGTTAGAATATTTACATGCAAAAAGATCGCACTCTTTTACTAACCTGAAAATTATCATCTGACTCATTTAAAAAGAACAAAAACCAAGGGTGAGGTTAAAACATATTTAAGGATAAGGAGAAAAAATTTCCAACATATTCCGGAAAGTTTGTTTCAAGAGTCTCTTAAATACATCAATATATTTTGCCATAAATTAGTCACTGAAAAACAAACACTGCACTTGCAAAGGTCTTGCGACATTTTACAGAAGCCAATAAGAATAATTGGTGATCACTCCATTAGGTTTACAAATTTCTGTTCGAACAACAATTTGAAGGTAATACACACCAAGTGATTATTAATCCTGAAGCACTATATCTGGTTCATACTTATACAGCAAACCATTTTAAAGACATTTCTTACAAACTAAATAATAATAATAAAATAGCTCAAGAAAGAAGGTTACTAGTCTCTCTAGGACACTAACTTTCATGGTTTGATCCAACTTCGAAACTATCAAAAATCATGATTCGCATTTTGGACCATAAATTGAAGCAAAAAAAAAAAAATTAAATACTAACTTACAACAACAGCTTACTCAACTTTTTAAAAAATTCGCTATATGAATGACTCTGGAACATATCTTAGTCTTTCAAAGCCTCTGGCTTTTTATTCTTTATCTGCCCAATTACATGCTGCATTTTGAACCTTACCATTTGAAACAAGGTCCTCTTCATACACTCTATAGCTTTGTTTTTCTGATTATGTAAATTGTAAACTCAACATGACAGTCTGTCAGACTCCATCTAAAATGGCTGACTTATACAGAGCGAAAATATCGCAACCGGTTGAAAACTGAATTTCAATTACTTGACTATTCTTGAAAATCCACAAAGAGGAGTATTCACAATGGTAGAGATAGTTTCTGATCTGTGCCAGTAACAAGTCAGTTCTACGGTACATCATGGCTTTTTTCAGAAGTGCATTACAGAGAATGAATGCTAGCTTAACCCGTTAGATGGTAGGAAGTTACCTGCTCACTTTTCACAGTAGAGATCCTAGTTAGTGGTAGTCTGTATAAGATATCCCAAAAAAGAATGGGAGATGCACCAAATTGAAGTGCTGTTACAGTAGCATATTATGCAAGGTTTTCTCTTGCCTAAATCCTAAGTTTAGAAGCATAGACCAGGTCTACCCTGGCAGAGAAAATCAATGCAAGAGATGCAACTCCAGCTATGTGAATTGCTATGTGCCTTACACTGATTTTCTGGGGAGGCCCCAAAGCAGGTGGTCAACAGGAGAAATGTGCCCATCGACTTCCCTTACTCCTCGTGACAGAGGTACTGGTGCCAATGGGGGTGCCCTTAGCATTCAATATAGTGGGTCTTTACTAGACCTGCTAAACTGAACCCCAGAGGACTGATCTTCAGAGTGCTGATCCTCCGGCAAGTAGAGACAGAGTCTGAGATAAGAAAGTGAAACTCCCACTGTTTTTGGTTAAAAGACACTGTATTGCAAAGACATGAAACATATGGTGTAGGAAAGAGCAAGACATACTTATTATCACTGTAAGAAGCACTATAGCTTAACAGGTTTTGGCCTTGATCATAAGTTTGTGCATATCCCAACAAAGCAAAATAGAAAGAAAATGTTTTATATAAAAAAAATACAGACTACTGAAAAGCACATTTCAAGTTTGATCTGATGTTCAAATTATAGTAATACTACCCACAATGTACTGAGGTTATACCAGAGGCAACTAAGGTTTTGTCTACACTGCCGATTGAACACAATTTTTGTCCTTCTCAGGTTCCTAAGCCCCTTTCATCCCCACCACAAAAGACAAGTTTTCCTGCACCAGATGGCAGAATAAACCAAGTATTGTTGACAAGAGGAGTGCTCTCCCATTAACAACACGAACCCCACTTGTAGGCCAAGTCGCCAAAAGTTGTGTAGTGTAGAAAAAGCCTAAGGCACAGTGCCACTAAAACATTTACAAAATTTCAGAGCAGAGTGTCTGCACCATGGACAGCCTGCTTCACCTGCACTCTCTTCTCACATGAGTGGGCTGCATGAAGGCTCTCCATCTCAGTTGGCCGCAACACTGTTGTAACCAAGATGGTCTCCTGGGATAGGGTAGTTTTTCTAACTGCACTTGCGTATCTAGTATTTGTGGGGTGTGCTGACTGATTGGATGAAGAGGGAACACACAGGGCTCACAATCAACGTTGCGTGTAATCAGCACATACCTCAATTCACATGCCCTTGCCTTAAGCACATTTCACTTTAATAATGCTGGCATAAAAAACTACACTGATGAAAACCAGCAGAATCTAGCAACGCTGCACATGGGCAACAGTTAACAAAGTGGGCTACACACAATACCGATGTGCCGCACGTGGCCCACAGGTTGCCCGTCACTGCCCTAGATATTAACAGACACTTCAGCAATCTCCGAAGAGTTGACAGATCAAAAGGGAAGAGAATAAACAAACATTTTCCTTCAGCTTCCAACAAAGAACTCTGTACCCTCCTAGTTATGGAGGACATGATCAAGTTACATTGGGAGCAACCGAACAAAAAGATGTGGGACAATCACAAAAGTACTACATGATGCCTAAATTAAGATTGGCCTGCATCAGAGATTCTCAAACTAAAGAGCATGGAATATATTCTGGGGGTGGGTGAGAAACCCATTAGGTTAACAAAAAAATTCTGCACACATTTCACTCTCAGCAATGAATAACTAGCAAAGTTGATTCCTTCAGCTATATATATGATGGGCAGGCCTGAACAACATACAGCCCGTGGGCCGTGTGCGGCCCGCAGGGGCTCACTGTGCAGCCCATGACGACTACGGGTGGCGCATGCCCATCCGATCCGCCAGCCGGGTGGAGGAGCAGAGCGCCGCCAGGGAGGGGGAGGTGCTGCATTCCCGCTGCCAGGCTGCTTGCGTGCAGCTTCGGAGCAAGGAGGCGGGGCATGAGCCAGAGGGCGGGATGCCAGCAGACGCCAGTCTCCGGCAGCCCCGCAAACTGGAAGGCAGAAGCCAGGTAGGGGAGGGGAAGGGGTTTGTGCTGAGGGGAGGCAGGCAGGTCAAGAGAAAGGGGAAGGCACCAAAGGACAGGGTGCAGGAGAGACAAATACCAGGGGGCCAAGTGGAGACAATGAGGAAAAGGGCAGGAGGAGGTGTCAGTGGGAGGGGGGACAGGGTGATGCTGGGAGAGGAGAGGGTAAGGGCACTGGGAGCCGTATGTTGTGCAGGCCTGATTGAATTGAAAAATTCTTAATAAAGTATCACCCTCCCCCCCCAAAACCTACCCTTGTGGCTAGGGTTGCCAGATGTCCGGTTTTCTACCGGACAGTCCGGTATTTGCGCTCTCTGCCCGGTAAAAGAAATTCAGAAAATATTGGACATGTGCAATGTCCGGTATTTTCTGAATTTCCGGCTGGGCACCGGACGGAAGCCTGGTGGCGCCTCCTGTGGTTGCGTGCTGAAGCTGGGTGGTGCGGGTTTTTTTGGTATGCCTGACACGCATGGGGGTTGTTCTCCCCCCCCCCCCCCGGACAAAAAATTTTAGCCCGCGTATTCGGTATTTTTTGGGAGAGCATCTGGCAACCCTACTTGCAGCCCACAGCTGTTTTCTTTGGAGTAGTATGGCCCTCGCCACTTTCTGAGTTGTGCAGGCCTGATGTAGGGGGTCTATGTTAATTATGGAGAAATCACACATTTTTTGTGGGTTGGTTAGGGCATAGTCTGTATAATTTTACCCTATATAATTAAATAGCTCTGTTTGAATCAATGTCTTACAGTTTTTAATATTTCATATTTATATATTGATTTTTTTTACTGGTGTATGAACTTGTGTGGTGGGAGTGAGGAGAGCATAAACTACTACAGACACAAAGAAAGGGGGTGGAATCAAATAAGTCTGAGACTCTCTGGCCTGTACCATACTCTGAGGTCAACATGATTGTTGCCAGTTATGCTAGTGACCATACTACTCCCTCAGAAGATGAGTTGCAAGCTAACTTCACAGACATCAAAGTAAACATCATCTTATATTGCAACTATGCATCAGCTTCTCCCACTCTTAATCAGTGACCTCAACCTGTACTGCTCAGGTAATTCAGTCCTGGAAGAACTCTTTCAGAAGACATCTTACAATATAACAGAAGTCCTCTATGAGAGCTCCATTGCCACATTTTTCATTGCAAATATATCTTTTGACTGCTTAAAATTTCTGGAAAGGTCTGTAGCATACATTACATAATTGGTCAACATTTGTAGACAATGGAATGGAAAAGAGATACCCTTGATGAATGTATAATAATCTCCTGTGTATAGTGGGTTTAAGCTCTGCCAAGGACAAAGCAGTTTCTGAAGCTGAATGCAAGATCAAAACCACCTATATATCAACTAATTAGCAGAGGAAAAACTGAAACCCTTCTTTAAAAAGCAGGCAATGCTTGTGTGGCAATGTGAGGTATAGGAAGTATAAAATACCATTCTCTTTTCTTGATGCAGTCCAAGATTGTTGTCTCACATCTATGTTGTTCTACATCGGGGTGGGGAACCTTTTTTGGGTTGGGGGCCACTGACCCACTGAAAAACATCAGTTGGGGACCACACACAAGTGAGACGCACAAACAAAACAAAAAGCCCTCAATGGTGTGGCCCCCAAATGAGAAGGAGACACTCCTCACATTCCCGTAGCACACCACTAGGTGGGCCCAGGCTAATAGATTTTTGTGTGCTCTAGCCCCACGGGGAGGCAGCGGGTGGGCTGGAGTGCAAACACAGGCTCCCCAATGCTGTGGGGAAGCCCAGAGCCTCACGGGCCAGATCCAGGCAAGCTGGGGGCTGCATCCAGCCTCCAAGCTTTAGGTTCCCCATCCTGTTCTACATACCTGGACACTGTCTATTTGATGAAGCACCTCTCTTTTCATGTGCCATTATGGCAGATGAGATGAACTGGGAACGTGTGAAGAAGTGGGTTGTACCCACAAAAGCTCATACCACCATCTACATGTTTTGTTATTCTTTCAAGTGCTGATAGACTATTCATTGTTTTTTAAGTTTTTCCAGTCACTGACTAACTCAGCTACCCGTCTGAAACATTTGATGGAAAGACATTTCACAATCCACTTGTGTCTGCCTTCTGCTGTGTCATTCCCAAGCTAAAAATCATTCCTAATCAATATACAAATTATTTGTCTTACATTACATTCAGTGAAAGACAATAGTTATTTTATCAGAAATACATTTAAAATTTACCTTTGCCTTTTCTGATGTTCGTTTTCCACCAAATCCTCCAGCTCCAACAATAAACAATGAGAACTGATTATAGCACAGCAGGTCCTTTCCACAGTACGTGTTAACTGGAAGACAATATAAAATGAGAGGTTATATTCTTTTTTGAGTACTCCTCTCACTGTCCCCTCTCAGAGCCAATGGCTACTGAATAGCTTCCTTGTATACATGCCAGGCAGTACTCCTCTTCACAAGTTAAGGGACAATGTCCTCACTTTTGAATGGCACTGTCATAAATCATTTCCTAACAAGTGAAGATTAATGTCCTGTTTAAAACTAAGCTATTATAGATGTTCTTGACACAAAAGTATTAAAATGAAAAAAATGAGCTATCAAAATGCTGATGACATACCCAGTGCCAAAAAATGGTTGACAACACACAAAGTACTGAAATTAATGTTTATTTCAACATTTCACACATCATTAGCCATTTATTGAAATACTATAGAACTATGCCATAAAAAGTGATTTATTAAAAGCCATTAGCAATCCCTGGTGAAAATAAAAACATTCAAGACCTCCTATACAACAAATCAGCACTAATATTGCAGGTGAAAAAAAGCAGCCCCAAAAGAAGATTTAATTTAAGGTCACTTAGTTTTCTTTTTGTTCAAGTCATTTTTTATTTTGTTCAACTTGGAAGTATTTATAGTTACTAAAGTGAAACAAATCTATTTCCAATTTATTCTGACTTATTATTCCATTAAGACACAGACTAGCATTGATATTTAAACTTATTGTCAGTAGTGCACTACAGCCCCTTCTTCTAGGTGCCTAGTTTCTCCCATAAGCAGCTGACCTTTATGATCAGATTTGTTACAGAAATAGGCTGGTTTGGATAAACTTCAGCTTGACCTAAAGCTTTGTTTTTAATCATTCTATGTGGAAGTAAAGCATTACTAGAAGGATTAGATTGGAGAACGGTTTGTCAGACTGACCAATTAACTGGTAAAAAATAGTAAGGGCAGAGGTCAGGAATAAATATTATTATTTTGAGGTTTTGAGAAAACAATAGGGGAAAAAAAACCTCAAAGAGTTCATGTAGAAATCTAAATAGTACACTCTCCTTATTAGTCTCATTCTAAAACTGGAACCTCCCAGTGCTCATGTTATACAATCACCATGGCACCAGAAATATAGACACATATTTCATTAAAGAAAAATAGAGGTTATGGACTTCTTGGACCCACTAAATTAATGTAAGAGCAGAAAAAAAATTAACAGAAGAAAATAAAAAAAAATTTAACATATAATTTAAAAGATGCCCTTCCATAAAATTCAAGTTGAGAGTCAATTTAATTAGATGTTGAACTACACACACACACACACACACACACACACACACACACACACCCCTTTTTAAAAGAAATATGATTCAAGCAAATCAACTTCAAATAAGATGAAGTAAGTTTTTTTCTGTTTGTGTATTCAGCCCCATCTCTCTGCTCATATGGGTAGAAGTATGAATATTCTATCAATTCTCTCTCAAAGGAGTATTCTTAATTTCAAGTACCCTATCTATTTCATAGAACAGAGCAACATGCACATGCAATCACATACAGTATTTGCAAATTAAGCTCATTTCTCAGCAGTCACTGGGCCTTGCAGCACAGAAGCTAAGAACTTAAACTGGTTTTAGGTTGAAAGTTATTGTTAGCAGAGGTTAAATTTTTAAACTGTCAGCTTTGATTGAGTCTTCTTAATTAGAATATAGTTACCATCTAAGAGAATAAGTGCTCCTGAGCCTTTGTCAAGGATATCAGCAATAGCTGATTCAGAAGTTAACTGTCCTGAAAGAGAGAGAATAGGAAAACAGATTGTAGTACAAAACATGAATTTTGCAGGAGCATTTTAGAAAAGCTAATCACAAATATTCCCAGGTATGTAATCTCACACAAGGCAAGGGTTAGAACCTACAAGTGAGAAGTCATTTATTTGTAATACATTCATACAATGCAGGTGAGGTTTTTATTAACTATGAATGGACTCTTTATAACAGTACATAGATATACGGTTAGACCTCCAATCCTGTAACTGACTCCTGCATCTCTCAAGAGTCCCCACTGAGGTTGAGATGCATTTGCCTCGGTGGAGACAGTTGCCCAATTGAGGCTTTAAGGCTTAACTAAAAGTCGAATTCACTTGTGGTAAGCAAGGATGTAAATCTAGTGTACTATTTTGCCATTTATACCATGCTACCATACACCAGAATTTCCACAGTGCACTTTGACATACTCTTGTTTCAAGCAGCAATGTAAAAAAGTACATTAGAAAACTTTTAGTGCATAGTAGCAGGGTCTAAATGGCAACAGTCAAGCTAGTACCTTGTATGTTCACATCCTGGCTTGTTGTGCGCTAACTCATCATGTAGGCAAGCCCTTTGTCTACCAGAAGTTAAAATGCACTCAAGTCTGGAATTTTTATAGCCCTCTCAAGATTTAGACTGGCTCATTAATTTCACAATAACCATGTGAATGTTGAAGCTTATTCATATGGCTTTTCTCAGTAGAACCCTGAAACTGAGTCTACCAAACCCAGGATAACTCTCTAGGTGTACAAAGAAGAGAAAAAAAGCATATACTGCAAAGGACTCTTATTAGACATAATATGCCACCATATTTCAGTCTCAAAATGTTTTACATATTATTTTTTCAGTGACAGCTAAAGTTAGAATTGACAAAGAACTTTTCTGTTTGACACTGCTTTTTTTCTATTAGACTTTTTGACGCATTTTGTGTAAAGCTAATTTCATTGTTTCCCCATAGTACAAATAGTTTCCTTTCCTCTGAGTATCACACAAAAACAGCAAAGGAGGAGAAACAAATTATATTTTGTGAAAGGTAAGAAAATTTAATTTTAAAACCAGAGACTGGCAGGCCTCTGAGGAGCAACAGTAGTACCTGAAACCACTGCCCAACACCTGTCTCAAAATGGAATAGGTTGCAAGTTGAATTGACCAGCTTTTAAGGCAAAACATGCTGATGAAGCACATATAGTTCATAGGTGCCAAAAAAGTGCAAAATACAGTGAATCAAAAGTATATACTTCTGAATACACACAAAACATTCTGTTTATTTCAGCCCTTACAGCAGGTCCATTTCCCAAAAGGAACTATTTAAAAAAAACTTGAAAAATTAATGGTTCTATAAAGTCTTAACATTTTGTATCTCATATTAAATCTCCCACTACAGGTTGGACCTCCCTGGTCCAGAATCCTTGGGACCTGAGGGGTCCCGAACCAGAGAGTTTTCAGGCCAGGGGAAGTCAAAGCTCCTCTGTTGGCTGCCCCACTACCTGGAGCTCCCAAGGCTGGGCTCCCACCCTGCTTCCTGCGCACTGCTGCCAGAGTTCCCTGGGATTCCAGCTGGGACTGCCTGGCCATGGACAGCCCCACTGCCGCTAGAGGGTTCCCCACATTCCCCAGTGGGAGTTTCCCAGCCGTCTGGCCCCGCTGTCACCAGGGGTTCCTGGGGTTTCCCCATCCAGGGCCACCTGTCTACCACCAGCCCCACTGCTGGGGCCAGTCCTGATCCTGCTGGGGGTTCCCCAGTCCAGGACCACATGGCATCTGCCTGGCCTGACTCATGGTGGGGGTTCCCTAGCTAGGATGCGGCTCCCCATCCCTGCAAGCCCCACTGATGCCAAGAACTCCCTAGTCTGGCTGGGGCTCCACAGCCGCTGCCTGACCCAGACAGCCCTGATTGCTCTTGCTCCTGGCCTCCCAGGCTCGTTGGTCCAGCAACATCTGTGGCCCTGCCAGACCACAGATGTTGCCAGACCTGAGAATCCCAGATTTGGGAGGTATGTCCTGTACTTCTCTTTTATTTGTAAAGATCCTTATCCTAAAAAAAATGCAGACAAGTTGCATCACAAAGACTAATTATGTGGTGCAGGACATGCAGAGTATTTATTTAGACATTTCTTATGTCTTCTTAAAGATAATGTTGCACATGGACCAATATTACCTATCATATTCCACTACAACTACTAATGCTGAATATCAAATAGCAGGCAAGTGATTGGTTTTGCTGTCTTCTGTCACTGGTACATAAAAATATAATTAAAAGAGGTTCTGAATCAAGAATACTAACTAACTATCAAGTAATGCAAAAAGCTGTAGTTAAAATGTTTAGCCATTATCAAGCTAATGATTCCTCAGCCATAAACTCTTTTAACACAATCCATTTACAATTATTAAGCCCAAAATGTTCAGATTGTGCTCTCAATCGTGACATGCTTTTTCTTATCATTCAAAGCTATAAAATACAGGATTTTAAGCATAACCTTGAAAACTGAAACCAAACTTCTCTCAAACAAGCGTCTCTGGCACTCTTACTCTGAATATTTTTATACTGTTAGGTCTGGTCTATGCTAACAGCTTAGGTTGAACTAAACAATGAGTCCACACCACCAAGTCTGTTCGCCTGACTTTAAGGGCTGTTCAAGTTAATTTTGGTACTTCTGCTTTTAATGAGGAATAACTAAATTTGACCTTGCATGGCTAACTTTAGGATAATGCAGATGCAGCACTGTAAACGTTCTTGGCCTCTAGGAGGTGTCCCACAATTCCCCAATCTGATCACTCTGGCCAAGAATTTGAACTCTGCTGCTCTCCAGGTACACAGGAAAAGTCCCAGGAAGATTTGAATTTCAATTCCTGTTTGGCCAACATGGCAAGCAGACCTCAGAACAGGTAGTACACCTCAGCATGAATGCTGAAAGTTGCAAACAAGCTCCAGCATGGCACGTGCAAGAGAACCTAGACCTGATTGCTGTGTAAGGAGAGGAATCTTTTCAGGAGGAACTACAAAGCGACAAAAGAAATGCTGATATCTATGCCAAGAACACAAAGGACATGGTGGAAAAAGGGTACACCAGGAACGCTCAGCAGTTCTGTGTGAAAAATAAAGGAACTCAGGCAGACGTACTAGAAGACGAAGGGGGCAGACAGATGGTCTATGTCAGTGTTGCAAACATCCCACTTCTTTGAGCGATTGCATAGGATTCCGGGGGGTAAGACCTGACCAGCGTTCCAACCTAATCCATTGATGCCTCCCAAGACACTCCTCTGGAAGCCTCGGGTAAGAGCACAGAGGACAGTGTCCAGGAGGAGGAGGAAAATGGTCAGCGGGCGAGCAAAGCATCCCATCCCACTGACAACCAGGACCTTTTTATAAACTTTGGAGCCAAACCCCTCCTCCCAGGACGTATCACTTCCTTGTATAAGCTTTACGTCTGAAGTTTTCAAAAGGAGCCCGGGGCAGTAAGCATTGAATTTAGATCCCTTTCTCAACTAGACTCTTTTGAAAATTTCAATCTATGATCATTACAAAGCTCGGCTAAGAAGCTTGTGTTTTCCAATGATTCTGCAGTCAAATAAGTATCAAAGTATCAAAGCTTCAGGCTATCAAAAATCTTTAGCAGGTGACTATGTTTGAACGTTTTGTGTCTAATTGATCATCTTAGTACAAAACTAGTGTTCACAATATCTCTTTGTTGTAGTCTTCCCCTGGGCATCCTTTAATGTGCCTTGCTTCAAAGCTTTCAGAGAAGAATGAAAAGATTCCTTGATCCAGTATGCCTTTGTTTCTTCCATAGTATTTTATGGAATTAAATTTTAGTTTCAATTGTTTTATAAATCATTGTCCCCATGTTTGAACCATGAGCATGTAGCAAACGGAAGTCCTTGTGTTTTATATTCTGTCCCTGGCTCTCCTCTTTCCTACTCTATGTCTTCATTTTTAAATTGAAGTTCATTTCCTTCCCTTTTCAACCTCTCCTCTCCTTTTTGCCTCTTACTGTCTGTTGCCCATTCTCCAGCCCTTTTCCACCTCTTATTTTTACATCCTTGCCCTGGCCACTGGAGCACCCCTCACCCCTCGGCCTCTGGCTCTGGCCCCAATCAGAGCCACCAGAGCAATGGCTACCCACCCATGCGATCCGCAGCTCCAGCCCTGGGGAAGGGCTGAAGCTAGGGCCAAGGCCATGGTGGCTGCCCTGCTGCTTCATGGGCAGAATAGCCATTTGCCATGCAGCCCCATCCTGGAGCAGCTGAGCAGACACTGCGTGGCTCTGCTGAGGAGGTGGGTGGGCCTCAAACCGTAGGTACACGCTCGTGCAGGCGCACACCTTAGAGCAGTGGTCGCCAACCTTTTTACACCCAAGATCACTTTTTAAATGACAGAACAAGCCAAGATCTACCGCCTCGCCCCTTCCTCAAAGCTCCACTCCTTCCTCTCTATTCTCCTACTCTCCATCATTTGCTATCCCCAACCCTTATACTGCTGCTTTTTTTCCCCCCAATTCTTCTGTAGGAAGAGGTTTTTCCAACATTTGGCCTGTCTAGACTGGACCAAATGTCAGAAAAACCCCTTCTTTTGGAAGCCCCCTTAGTCCTCGTGGAAAGAGGAATATAGGAGTTACCGAAAGAGCACGTTTGCTCTTCCACTAAAAAAAGCGGAAGAACAAACACATCCCTGGATGCAGAAGAGTTTTTCTGGGATATCTCCGGAATCCTGAAAAACTCCTGCAGTCTAGCCTTACCCTCGCTGGGTTGAGGCAGGATGTGTAGGTTCTGGGGTGGGAATGAGGGATTTGGGTGTGGGAAGGGGTGAGAGATGCAAGCTCTGGGAGGAAATCTGGATGCAGGAGGAGGTGGAGAAGACGACGCTGGGTCGGGGAGGGGGTGTCAGGCTGGGCAGTGTTGGGGTCAGATGTAGGGTTAGGGTACTAAGCAAGCCACAGGCTTGTGGATATGAGGGTGCAGGAATTTGGGTTAGGGTATGTGAGGGGCTCAGGGCAGGGGGTTCCAGTGTATGATAGGCTCAGATCTAGGGTCTGGGGGAAAAGGGAGTGCAAGAGTGTTATGATGCTGTGGGCAGATGGGGGCTTGGCCCCAATTTGGGGTTTGTTGTCCAGGCTTCATTTTTAAATAAAATACTATGTCAAACACAAAAAGTTTCTGCATTTCTTTATTTATGAGAAGGGCAGGGAACCTGTTTTGAGTCAAGGGTCACTGACCCACAGAGAAGTCATTTGGGGCCACACAAGTGAGATGCAAAATAAAAACTCCTCCAAAACCCCCACAAGCCTCACTAATGTGGCCCCAACTGTGCTAGTGGGAGCAGGGGGACATGATATTGTGGAAGGATGCCAGGGGGTACCAGGACAGGGGACAGGGTGCTGGGTAGGGTGCCAATGGGTGCTGGGGCAGGGGACAGAGGGCCAGTGGGTTCCAGGGCAAGGGCCTGGGGCAGAGGACAGGGTGTCAGTGGAGGCAAGGGACAGGGTGCTGGAGTGGGGACAGGGTGCCGGCGGAGGCAGAGAATACTTGGCACATGCCTCTCCCTCCCCCCAAGGAGGGAAGCTCCAGCAAGAGCCTCCTCCCGGGATTCTTCCCCCCTCCCCCACGAAGGAAGAAAGCCCTGGCACACATTTCCCCCTGGGACTCCTCCCCCCTCCCCGGTGTGCGCTTCCCCCCACAACTCCTACCTCCTGCCCCGCAGAGGAGGGGAGCCCCAGTGCGTACCTCCCTTCCCCTCTCCCCCCCACTCCCAGGATGGAAGCCCTAGTGCGTGCTTCCCCCTGGGACTCCTTCCCCCTCCCCAGTGCGCGCTTCCCCCCACAACTCCTACCTTCTCCCCCGCAGAGGAGGGGAGCCCTGGTACGTGCCTCCCCCCCACCCGCCCCAGCATGCACCTTCCTCTGGGACTCCTGCCTCCTCCCGACGTGCCACAGACCTGGAGGAGGGGAGCAGGCAGCGCACTTCCAGAAGCCCTGGAAGTGGCGTGCAACTGCCGGACTTCCCTCCACCCCACGAAGCCAGCACAACCTCCATTTTCGGAGGTAGGTAGTGGGGCTTCTTGGGGGTGGGGGGAATTGGGGGGGGCCCCCGAACGCCTCGCGATCGACTGGTCGAGCCCTCGCAATCGACGGGTTGGTGACCACGGCCTTAGAGGGAACACTGTCTACCACCATTCTGCACTTGCTCAGCCTGTAGTTGAACTGCTCCTTACTGTGGTCCCATGCATGGATTCATAAACCACAGGAGCAAGGGGCAGGCTATGTCTCCAAGGATCACTACTGGCATTTCAACACCTCCAATGTTAATTGGACAGACTGGGAAGAAAGATCCATCTTGCAGCTTTCTGAAGAGATTGGAATTCCTAAAGAGAAGGGTGTCAATCACCTTTCCCAACCATCCCACATTAATGTCAGTGAAACAGCACTTATGATCCACCAGCAATTGCAATACCATTGAGAAGTACCCCTTGTGGTTTATCTTCTCTTTGTCAAGGTGGTTGGGTGGCAAGATAGGGATGTGCATTCCACCTATTGCCCCAGCACAGTTAGAGAACCCATCACGAAAAACCCTCCACTGTGTCCTGCACACTTCCCAGAGTCACTACCCTTCATAGCAGAAGGGTATTGATTGCCTTGGGTACCTGAATCACAACAGGCCCCACTGTAGATTTCCCTCCTCCAAACTGATTCCCAACTGACCAGAAGCTGTCTGGTCTTGCAAGCTTTCACAGGGCTATTGCCACTCACTTCTGAATGGTCAGAGTGGATCTCATTCTGGTATTGCTGCACGTCAGGGTGGGGGAAAGCAGTATGCACACTTCCATGGAAGTGGCCTTATGCACTGAAAAGTTTTGCAGCCACTGCTGATCAACCCATAGCCGCATAACTATGTGGTCCCACTAGTCTGTGCTTGTCGCATGGCAGAACAGGAGTTCCAGTGTATCAAGAGGATCGAATGCCACCAGCACCAAACTAGTTTCTGTTCATGGCCTCCTCACATTCTTCCTCACTCTAGTGATCCCTAGATAGGCTGTGGCCATCCCACAGTATAAGACGCAAGATACTTGCTATGATTGCCACAGCACTCTCCTGCTGAACAGCGCTGGAAGCCTAACCCAGAAAGCAAAGGGACGGCAGGAATTGTAGGTTAGCTACCACAGCACATCACTGTCAAAGGTCGACAGTAGCCACCCTAATAGGGATGCATTATGTCGAACTCTTGTGCACCTTCAACTTTATAAAAATCAGGTGCTAAAAATGATCCATTTTAAAAAAACTCAACCTTATCTCTTTGTGCAGATAAGACTTTAGACCTCTAGGGAGGCAAATCAAAATTCCTGCATTTGACCAATTAAAATTTGGTCATTCCTTCCGAAGCACCTGACATTGGCCAAGGCTAGATGGACCAGTTGTCTGATCCAATAAGGCTGTTCTTATCTTTGTATGTAATGAAGTTTTATAAAACAGGAATATTTAATTTATTGGATAATCAGGGTCCATGCCCAAAGAATACATTTTTCAATGACAATTTTGAAGGCAAGGGAGAAGTGTCTGTCTTCGTACATGTCTCTATTAGGTCAAAGCTTCTCTGTCTCACCCACAGAATTTGGCCCAATAAAAGATATTACCTCACTCAGTTGATTTTTGTGTTTCTAAAATTAAAACACTCAGTTGATCTCACTCTAAGTCTAATAGACAAAAGGACATAAACAATGTAATGAAGTGCAGTTTCTGGAAAAAAAATTCTGACAACTTATGATATAAACTCCCAAAGGTAATTAAGAATATATGTCTAGTGAATTAGTTGATAATGAGCTATATATACACCCACACCATGAAGCTAGTTTATGTTTAGTAAACCATTCAATATTCTGTTTCAGGCAGCTAAGCGGAAAGCCAATTGATGCCTTGTTTTTACAGAGTACATCATAGCAAATATAAGCTAGTTGTCAGACAAAAAAAACATACCATTTTATTTTTTTAAACAGAACATCTGATTGAAAAGCTCCCATACTAACATGAAGTCTCCTCACACACAAAATACAGAATACAATGTGCAATAGAAACCTGTTCAAAACAATGTATTCTTATTTCCATATACAATGTTGATACAAAAGAAAAGGAAGATGCTGTCATGGTGAATATGAAACTATCAGAGTAAAGAACTGACCTGAGGTTGGAAGTGTTTTATACAACTCCAGATATTGCTCACCGTGCAGCAGCTGTGTAAAGATAAGCAGCATTATAATGATAATCAGTATCATTTGCCACCACTTCCCACATCCCTGTCATAAGCAATTATGTAGATGTGGATATTCTGAAAATGTGTTCAGAATGAACACATATTGCTACAACATAAAGAGAAGTGAGAAATTATATCAAGTTCTTTCCACACCTGGATATTTTTAACTGCACCAAGGCTATAAAATACCAGTAGAAATTGTCATGAGTTCATTATTTCAAATGTTTTGTTAATGTTATTTTGAATATAGGAATTATTTTGATACGTTCATCTTTGGAAATTGCTGTAATAGTCTGAAATCAATCAGCCTAATGTACAGTCACGCAGTATTGTGGTGGAATACACTGAGCGTGGGAAGGTTCAGGTCAGATATTAGGGAGAATTTGCGAAATACAAGATAGTTCAGCACTGTAACAGGTTACCTACTGGAGGTTAGGAACCCCCAACTGTAAGAATGGGATAGCAATCACCAATCAGTGATTGTCTATGTATACTTACTCCTACTTTGGAAAAGGTATGTGGACTTAATGATCTTTTCGGATCCCTGACAGCCCAACATTTTTACTTTTCTAAAATACTAATCAGGAAGAACCCATTAAAAAGTAATATGGGCAATTTTACTGATATGTTAATCTTAGTTGTCTACCCATTATGTGTCAATAACTCCAACTACAACAAAAATCAGTCAGCACTAGCCTACACACATTTCAATTTGAAAAAATTCTAAGCATTTCCCATTACTAAAACTTTCAAAATTACAAGCTACAGAACTTTTCTATCCTCAGAAATCATTTTAAAAGGAAAAGCTTTCAAAACAGAATGGCTGCGTCTAGACTGGCATGATTTAGCGCAAATACTTTTCACGGAAAAGTTTTTCCGTTAAAAGTATTTGCACAAAAGCGCGTCTAGACTGGCACGGATGCATCTGCGCAAAAGCCATCTTTTGCGCAAAAGCATCCGTGCCCAGTATAGTCATGCTTTTGCGCAAGAAAGCTCCAATGGCCATTTTAGCCATCGGGCTTCCTTGCGCAAGAAATTAAGGTGCCTGTGTATTCTTGCGCAAGAGGGCTTATCCCTGAGAGGGAGCGTCAAAGTATTTGCGCAAGAAGCACTGATTTCTTACAGTAGAACGTCAGTGCTCTTGCGCAAATTCAAGTGGCCAGTGTAGACAGGAGGCCAGTTTTTGCGCAAAAGCAGCCGCTTTTGCGCAAAATCTTGCCACCCTAGATGCACCCAATGTCAATGAGATGGACAGCAGTGAAAATTCCAGGTTTTCTAATTTTTAAGTATCTGTTAAAATATTTCCAGAATATTTATGCTATCCTTTTAATCAGTGACAAGGCTCCTGAAGTGAAGTCCAGCTTTCATAATGTTCAGCACCAAACAGTTATGATTAACTGTTCATTCACACCTCGAGCATCCATTATAGATTCTCATACCATTTAAAATGCTTTCAGTACTGCAGCAGATTTTATGCAATGCAATATGATTGTACCAAATGACACCAAGTTCCTGGATCTAAAATTACATTAAAAATAGTTCAGAAGTAAAAAAATGACCTTTTAAAAATGTTTTAACAAATATCCCAGCAATAATTAATTGCTTCGAACATTCAGTGTTACTAGATGGGGAAACAACCAGATTTGTAATGCAGAGAATTAGAAAACACACAAAATTGCAGGAGAACTGTAATTATTCCATGAATGCATGAGACCAGGGTAGAGAACAACACTACACAACCATTCCCAGGATGCACATAATGATCTGTTGCTCTTCTTCTCGTAGCCTATGTGTAAAACATGATAAGAACAGATATTACACTATTTGGGGGTGGGAGGGGGGGGAGGAAGAGGTGGTCTCCCTCTGTTTTGTGAAGCATTGTTTTTTCTTTAGCTTCTCACAAACATACGACGATATCCCAGTCGACAAAAAACAAGACAACTATGAAAACATTCACTATTGGGTCATAGAATTGCAACTAAAATAAAACAGCCTTATCTTCAGACAACTCCTTAGCTTTTATGCAGACCACAATCCTAGTACAGAAAATGCTATAATTCTTACATTTTAAGCTTTTTAAAAATGTTTCAGCTATGAATACTAAATTTCTGATGACATGTTATTGAAGACAGCTTTAAATAAGTTTACTTGTTTAACAGATGATAAATATCTACATAGATCTATGTAGACAGTTTGAAGAGTGTTCATCTGTTTGCACTTTGAAGAGTGTTTTTTTTAATAATGATGATGTTGCTTTTCCAGCAAGATTCCTACTTCAAACAAAAAAAATCAAACAAACATACACATGAGATTCAAAAGCAGCTTAGAGGGGAAAACAACATCTATATCAGAGGGGTAGGTAACTCATTTCCCTAAGGTTGCAAAAATCAGAGCCTGTTACTTTTTCCTCTTTTTAGAGCAACAGCCAAGTTTTGGTGCATATACTGTGCCACTTCAATTATAGTCAATTTATAGAGCATGTAACAAAATAAATTGAAATGTTTAACTCACACGTACCTTTGTGAAGTCAACATTCAGTCCTGGAACACTAGAAAGCCCACCATCCAACATAGAGGCCTGAGCTGGGATGACTCCAAAGCTAGGTAAACAACAGAACTCTTCACTGCCTTCAAAAAGAAATTTTAGATGATCTGGATCCTTTGTTGACATTCCCACACCAAGAGCGTACAAAATTGGTTGCAAATGAGTATAATTATACACCACTGTGGGCAACTTCTGGCCAATAAATCTGCTCTGTAGATTAAAAAATATAGCATAAATAAAACTTAAATGGTATGTAGTATTTGAATTCAATTTACTTTCTGCAAGCACAATCATCATATAGTTGCAACTTAATATATTAACAGTCTTGCTAGGATAACTTACCTGCTCGGTCATAATTGGGAACATATTTCTGGAACTGAAGTAGCATGTTGGTTTTCCTTTAAATATATTCCATAACAATAAATATACTGTTAGGATGCCCTATCTATATCATTATGGAAGATATGGCAATGAAGAGCCTCATCCTGCAAATCACAGTATGCAGTATTTTTTAAAAAACACATTACAAGGGACATCTCTATAAAAAATCATGAATAAAGACCAGGAGCGGGCAATAATTTGTGACTGGCGGCCCCGGGCTACCCCGGAAGGGGTGGGGCCTCAGGCAGAAGGGGAGGGGCCAGGACACTTCTGTGATTCCCCACCCACAGACCCTGACTGGTCTGGGGGTGGGGAGTGCGCAAAGTCTTTCCCTGCTCCCTGCGCCCCCCCTCCCCCGAGAACCGCCAGCTGTACCCTCTAGGTACCCATGCCACTGGCAGAGGAGACTTTGCATGTTCCCCTCTGCTGCCCCCAGATCAATCAGGGCCTGGGGGGGTGGGGAAGCACATGAAGTCTCTCGCTCCCTGCCCCTGCCCTGCAAGGGAGCGCTGCACTGAGAGTCAACCCCCAGCAGAGCAGCAGCTGGAGGCTGACTAAGTACTGAGCTCCTTGCAGGGCAGAAGGAGATTTTGCATGCTCCCCCCTCTACCCCCAGGCCAATCAGGGCTTGGGGGTGAGGGGAGCATGCAAAGTCTGCTCCCACCCTGCCAAGAGTATGCGGCACTTCTAAGCACCACGCACTCCTTGCAGGGCAGGGCAGGGCAGGAGGAAACTTTGCACACTTTTCCCCACCCCCAAGCTCCGATTGGCCTGAGGGCGGGGGGAGCAGCAGGGCCTCCGCGGGCTGGATCAACTTCCTTGATGGGCCGGATTTGGCCCGTGGAGGCCCTTTTGCCCACCCCTGATAAAAATCAATGTTAATAAAAAAGCGTGAACACTGTAATAGCCAGCCCATTCCACTTAGAACAGTGTTCCTTAAACTTTTTAAGACCGAGGAACACCAAACAATTTTTTTTTTAAATGGGGAACACCAAGGATTTTTTTTGTTGAGCAAAAGCAAAAGCAAAAAACAAAAAGAAGACTTGCCCCTTTAATGGCAGCCAGTCCCCAGGGAAAAGTTGTTGTGGGGGGAAAAATAAAAAAAAAAAGCCTCCAGGGAAAAGTTGACTACAAAAAAAACCACCACCCACAAAAAAAAAAGAGGCTTGTCCCTTTAAGGGCAGCCATTTTGAATTCTGTTCTCTCTTCAAGAAAGGCTGACTTAGAACTTGTGGGTGGGTAAATAAGCCATGTGAAAGATAAGAAAAAGAGCACTTCACAAAGAGCCTTCTTTGTCAGGTAAATACCAGAGATGTGTTGTCTTCTCCATTATTCTGAACAATATCCTATTTAGAGTGTCTGAATAAGTGCAAGAAGTGGTAAGTCTTATAGTTTAAATGTATATATCTAGATTCAAAAGTGCTACCACCAATTAGAGAAAACAGAATAGGGTGCAAGTTTATTATTTCTGCTCTAGTTCACATCTATGAAATGACCTTTAGAGGAGGCAAGCCAAAGGTTCTGATCACATGCTGAGAGCAACCATATCCCTTGCTTTAGGTATTCTGATAGCTATAAGCTGAGTACTTTGAAGAAACATTTTTACTTACCGGGTCAAAGTCTGAAGAGGCTGATCTAGTATAGCTGGTGGAATTCATGCAAACTCCTTCGGACTCTATTTGACTTAGCACATCATTCAGTATGCTTACTGACTCTGGAACAAACAAAAGGGAACAAATGGTTTTAAAATAGCTAAATAAGCCTTGCAAAAATCTACAAAAGTGGATCCTTCTTCCAATGACAAATGTGTGTGTGTGTGAGTCAATAAACAGAGATTTCTGTAAACATATTTAGTTCTGTACCTTACAGATTCCTACAAACCATATGTGGCAATTATATTTTACAGATGTTCTACTGTCTCAAATAATGCTGAGCTGTGATTCATAATGAAAGAAACAATAAGATTTATTTCAAGCATGTGACTGGACTAGAACAAATAAATGGTTCTGTACAACGTTATCCTGGTCAGGCAACCAACTCCATAACTGTATATGAAATTCTACTTCCCAGGTATACGATAAACCTCCCAAATCCAGGGCTCTCTGGTCCGGCAACATCCGTGGTCCGACAGGATGTTGCTGGACCAAGGAGCTCAGGAGGCCAGGAGCTGAAGCCAGCCATGAGAACACCACAGCAGCCGGGCCCGGCGGCAGAGACACAGCTAGGCTAGGGAATCCCCGACATGGGGAGCCCTGCCCCTGCTGAGGAACCCCCGGAATCAGCAGGACCAAGTGGTGAACAGGGAGCCCCTGCCTCAACCAAGGAACCCCTGGCAGGAGCAGAACTGACCCCTGGCAGTGGGGCCAGTAGCAGCTAGACAGCTCTGGACTGGGGAATCCCAGGAAACCCCCAGCGGCAGCAGGTCCAGGCGCTCCAGGAATCCCCATTAGCAGCAGAGCTGGGGTGGCCAGATGGCCCCGGAAAGGGAACGGGAACAGGGCCTGGTGGTGGCAGGGGAGCCTTGGCTGAGGAGCCCAGGGAACCCCCCGTGGCAGTGGGGCCAGCAGCAGCAGCCAGGCGTTGTGGCTGGAATCCTAGGGGACCTCTGGCAACAGTGAGTTGGTAGCAAGGTGGGAACCCAACTTTGAGAGTTCCAAGGAGAGAAGCCTGGGAGTGGGGCAGCCAGCAGGGAAGCACTGACCTCCCCTGATCTGGCAAACTCCCTGATTCGGGACCCCACAGCTCCTGAGGGTGCCGGACCAGGGAGGTCTAACCTGCACTAACATATTAAAAGAAGCTATCTTTCACACCATTAACTAATTTTGTCAAAAGCCAGAATTTAATTAGAACATATTTTCTCCTCTTAAAACTTATTTCTTTTGAGTGTTTTAAAATCATGTTTTCTATTAATTATCTGTCTCTTGAAGCAGGGGTAAACAGCACATTGAAGCTAGCACAAGGTCACGATTTCAAAAGAGGTACATTACAGCACAAATGGGTCGGTATAAAGTACATGTGGTGGTGGTTTCTCTGCCTCTCTCACCTAATCCACCAACTGCTGCTCAGCATCTGGTCCAGCATCTGGGAGTGATTCAGCCATTAGGGATTTTAAAAAAGTAACCATGTAACTGTTAAAATCCTAGCAATTACACACCACTGCAGGCTCTGCAGTATGAAGCTTATATTGCAGAGACAACAGTGCAGCCAGTTGACCAGGGAGCGGATCCAGGAGCCGGTTTATGCACCAGCTTCTGGCCCCGCTCCTGGGAAGCCAGCTGTCACCTCATGCTGCAGGCTCTGATCCTCCAGATCCTGCAGCATGGGGAGGTAACCAGCTCCCTGAGAGTGGGGCTCGCAGCCAAGAGCTGGCTTACAAGCTGGCTACGGGCGAGCTCCAGGTCCCAGCTGCCAGGCCCTGCACTATCACAGGCTGCTCATGGTATACGATAATTTATTTAGTCTGAAGACCAGAAGACTGAGGGGAGCCATGATAGTTTTAAGTATCTAAAAGGTTATTACAGGAGGAGGGAGAAAGATTGTTCCCCTTAACTTCAGAGGACAGGACAAGAAATAATGGGTTTAAATTGCAGCTACAGAAGTTTAAGTTGAACAATAGGAAAAACTTCCCAACATTTAGGGTAATTAAACACTGAAATAAATTTCCTAGGGAGGTTGTAGAATCTCCATCCCTGGAGATTTTAAAGATCAGGTTAGATACATACGGTCAGGAACGGTCTAATTATTACTGCCTGAATGCAAGGGTCTGGACTAAATTACTTTACCTTCCAGTCCAACATGTCTATGATTCTAAATGGTCTGGGCCGAGCCTATTTGAGACACACTTTTCTCCCCATGAATTACTGCTACATCTGTGCTCAATAGCAGCTGTTGACCTAGATCAGGGGTGGCCAACCTGTTAGAGACGAAGAGCCAAAACAGCGGTGGATAGAGTGCAAAGAGCCACGTGCCGGGGGGGAGTTTTTGAGAAAAAAATAGGTGCCTGTACATGGTCCCGGGGCATACCACCACAAAAAAAGCACTGGGAAGGGGTGAGAGGTGCAAGCTCTGGGAAGAAATTTGGGTGCAGGAGGAAGTAGAGAAGAGGATGCTGGCTCAGGGAGGGGGCTCCAGGCTGGAGTGTGTTGGGGTCAGGTGGAGGGTTCAGAGCAAGCCGCAGGCTTGTGGATGTGAGGGTGCAGGAGTTTGGGCTGGGTGCATGAGGGGCTCAGAGCAGGGAGGCTGGGAGTATGATGGGCTCAGGACACAGATTTGCCATGTGTGGATGGTGCAGAAGTGCTGTGGCAGAAGACTGGGGATGTGGGGGTACAGGAATTTGGGGATGTGAGAGGCTCAGGACAGGGGGTTCCAGTGTATGATAGGCTCAGGTTTGAGGTCTGGGGGGTGCAGGAGTGTTATGATGCTGCGGCCAGATGGGGGTTTGGCCCCAATTGGGGTCTTGTTGGCCAGGCTTCATTTTTAAATAAAATATGTCAAACACAAAATGTTTCAGCATTGTCTTTATTTATGAAAGGAGCAGGGAACCTGTTTTGAGTCAGGGGTCACTGACCCACAGAAAAGTCAGTGGGGGCCACACAAATGAGATGCAAAAAAACAACCCCTCCATAAAACCCCAAGCCTCACTAATGTGGCCCAACTGTGCTGGTGGGGGCAGGGGACCGGGTGCTGGGACAGAGTACTCGGGGGGGGGAGGGGGGGTTGGTTGCCAGAGAAAAGGGACAGGGACAGCTGGGGTCTCAGAAAGCATGGGTGCTACTTCCCCCTCCCACAAACAGCCGGTGTGTTTCCTGAACAGCCAGGTCTGTGGCACACCAGCAACTTCTTTCCCCTGCTGCCTACCTGAGGGGGGGGTGGCAGTCCCGAGACTACACCAGCTCCAACTGTTCAGGAAGCATGTGCCCTGCTTCTCGTGCCCCGTGACAGTCACACAATTCCTGAGCAGTTGGAGCTGGCGTGCTCCCAGGACTCCTACTCCCCAGGCTTTCCCCCCTGCAGGAAGGCAGCAAGGCGAAGAAAGCTGCTGGCATGCCACAGACCTGGCTTTTCAGGAGGCATGCCGGCTGTTTAGGGGAGGGGAAGAGCAGCCCGCGCACTTCCTGAGACACAGAACCTAGCTCGTAGCTGCAGGACTTCCCCCCATGCTGCAGGAAGCTGGCACGCTACCTCCATTTTTGTGGGAGGGAGGGAATGAGGGGGGGCTGGAACACCTCGCAATCAACTGGTCATGCCCCCACACTTGACCAGTTGATCGTGATTGACAGGCTGGTGACCTCGGCTCTAACCCAATCCCCTTCCCCAGAGCCAGCCTTGGTCTGGCACTCTCTGGACCCGACTGGTCCCAGATGGAGGGATATTTTTTGGACAGGGGAGGTCATTTCAGGCCTCCTGCTGCTGCCCCCTCCCCACTAGGCTTCTTTGCACCTCCCTCCCCTGCAACCCAGCTGAGATCGCCCTTCTTCCCTGCACCTCCCCAAAAGGCCATCCCCCACAACCCAGAGGAACCCAGAATCAGTTTCCTGCACAACCCCACCTTGCAGCCCAGCTGAGCTGCCTGTCTGTTCCCTCCCACAACCCCCTCAGCTCAGCTGAGCCCTGTTTCCCTGCACCTCCTTGCAAACCCCACACACCTGCTGAATCCAGAGCTGGTTCCCTGCCCCTCCCTCTCTCTCTCCTTCCCCTTGAGTCCAGCTCCTGAGCACCCCAGCTGACACACAATACCCAGTTCCCAGCACCTGCCCCCTCCCGCAGCCCAGCTGAGCACGTCGCCCGGCACCTTCCCCCTCCTGCAGCCCAACTGAGCACCGTGCCCGGCACCTCTTCCCCTCCTGCAGCCCAATTGAGCACCGTGCCCAGCACCTCTCCCCTCCTGCAGCCCAGCTGAGCACAGCACCTGGTTCCCAGTACTTTCCCAGTCCCGCAACACATCTGAGCTCCCTGACCGCCAGCATAGCTCTAAACTAGTGCCCAGTGCCGGAGCCAGAACTGGCCCTGCCGCTACAGCCACGCGCATCTACCTACAGGTGCTGGTGCGCATGTGCTGAGCGGCCAGCTGTGAACTCGCTGGAATGCGGCACAGAGCAGCCAGCCTGAGCGGTACCAGCAGGAGCCTCATTTTTTTAATGAAAGAGCCGCATGTGGCTCGCGAGCCTCGGATTGGCCACCCATGACCTAGATCAAGACTGAGGAACACCAAACAAGTTTTTTTTTTAAATGAGAAACACCAAGGATTTTTTGTGCAGAGAAAAAAAAGGGAGGGGAAGTTATTGAGCCCCCAAAAAAAGGGGGGGGGAGAAAAGGTCACCTGCCCCTTTAAGGGTGGCCATTTTGAACTCTGTTGATCTCCGTTGCACACCATCGACTGCCCCACGGAATACAGTTTAAGAAACACTGACCTAGATCCATTTGGAAAAGGCACTTGGTAAAGCATTCTCCATGAGGAGCACCGCTTCTTTGTAACAACATTCTCTCTTGTTTTGAATTATATTCTCTCTTGCGTATTTTCAGAACCGATTTGTTGATCTTCATAGCACAATGCCAGGCACAAAAATTTATTGAGTCTTATGAAGTAAGCAGGAGAGAGAAGGCTTGATGGGGCTGGCTTGAGGGGGGGTGCACTTTTATTGAAGGCTGCTGAGTGAATAATTGCCCTTTCAATTCACAGCAAAGACATCTCAAATGTGACATATGACTTCATCTGGCACTGAACTTCGGAAGATAATTATTTCACAGTAGCAAGTGTAAAGTTAATTTTTATTTTCAAGGATGTTTTTTGTGACTGTTTAAAATCAAGATAGCTTTTAAAAGATGCTATTCAGATGTCTAAAATACTTTAAGTAAGCCATTTAATTATGATTGCTGCTATCAGATGTGAAAAAGGAGGGTGCTTCTGCTTTGTTTTTAAAAGAACAGGAATAGAAAAGGACCGATTTCAATGTTACAAGCACTTCGCTCACTAAACTTTTAGTGTCAAAACCCCACAACTGAAGAAAATTCCTCTCATTTTCTCAAAGAACTGCTACTGCAACGTGCAGCTGCTGTGTCAATGGATTAATTCACTTTAATCTCCACTGACCTTCTGCTGCCTGGCATGGGAAACTGCCCATCTACCTACAGCATTAGATTTACAATGATATTTTACCAATTGACCATTTACCAAATGACTACTGTTATGCAAGGTTACATTTTCAATGCATCCAGCCAAAAGATGCTGAGGAAATTAGATTACATTAAATTTAAATGTCCTGATATTTAAATGTCTTGTGACTTATGTGAATTAACAGATTGTCAAATTGAAAAAGATGTTACTACATCAAAAGCATTGAAATTAACACATTTCAAATTAAATTACCTCTGTATCAGGCAGGAATTAATTCTTACTTCAGAAAAATAGCTCTCTTTGTTTCTAGCAATTATCTTAGCATATGGTTGATACCAGGGCTTTTTTGTAAGAAAAAAGGTGCTGGTACTCCATGCTCAAACTTGGTTGTTTTTTTTTTTGGGGGGGGGGGGGGGGGGAGAGGAGGAGAAAAAAAAATGGAAAACAACTTGTTGAGCAAAAAAAAAAGCGCCAAAATGCAGTCATGGCCCCTTTAATAGCCAAAACGCTGTGCTGGAAACCAGGAAAGAAAACCTCCTCACGTCCCGAGCAGGCGTCCGTCAGTAGAGGAGCTGCCCCAGGAAAACAGGTGCCAGTACGCAGGGGGGAAATGCCATTCTTTTTCTGTGTGCTGGGAAAATAGGTGACGGTATGCCGTTCTGGGCAGTACCATCACACAAAAAAGCACTGGTTGGCGCTCCATACACAATCTTACTATATATTTTAGAAGTGTGCATCTGTCTGACTATCTATCCATGAGTCTGTTTGTTCAAGAACTCTTCCTGAATGGTTAGAGCTAGGACCACCAAATTTGATATGCAGCTTCCTCTTATCTTAATTTAAAGCAAGGTCAGGGTTTGGTTGGGCCAGGATAATGGGATATGCTTGGAATTCAATTGTTTCTCATAAAACAGAAAGGGAAAATTCTGGTAAAAGGGATAGCTATACTGCAGAATGGCCACAGGGCGATAGCAAGAGACCAGAGATCGGGACCAGGACAATTATAACCCCCTTAGGCCAGCAGGAGGCAGGAGGGGAGAAAGTGACACCTATTTATTATGTAGTTCAGAGTTTGTTCATATATTTGTTTGTCTGTCCCCCAACAGGGGGGGGAGGGGCGCATGCACCTCTCCTCTGGCTGTGCCCCAAGCTGTGGCCTCCTCACCTGGCCCCAAGCTACTGCAGTGAGAAGACTAGAGCAGTCCTCTTTCCCCAGGAGAGCCTGCATACTGAACCCCTCATCCCCAGCCCAATCCCAAAATAATGATTTAAATGAACAAAACTGATTTGAGTTAAGGAAGCAAGCAATACTGGGTTAATCTTCTAGTTATATACATTAAAATATTAAAAGCAGGTTGCAAATCTCAAGTGTTTGAAAGTTAAGAGATAGCAGATTTATAGTTGCTCATGGAACTTTCGGCCTGCCCTTCCCCTGTCCATCCTATGCATGGAAAGAGGCAGGAATACTATAGACAAAATAGTACAAGATCATGTAATTAAGTTTATCTTAATGCATATACACAACGGGGATGAACTAAACTTGTATGGGAAACCATATAGCTGGCACTTCCCGACCTTCAAGTGCTTGACTTTGAAATCTAATTGCCCTTTTAACATAGAAAAATTACTTCTAAAAACCTAAAAAAGGTAGAAAAAACTATTATATACACTTAATCTCTCCCCATCATGCATTATGAGTAGGGTATGAACCCAGAACTTCACAACTGGAGCACAGACTTCTACCATTTGAGCTACAGCACTATGTTAACTTGCAGTCGCAGTTCAAAGCAGTTATTTTAGAGCTCAGAAAGATGGACTGATGGGTCCAAGGGGAAGAGTAATGCTCTGCCAGACCCACATCTCTATCCACACCCAAAAACCTACACCGGGAATGGAGAAAGGCCACTAGGGCTCCATGCTAAGTTTAGCTGTGCTGTGCACACACTTTTGCTGAGAAATTGTGTAATGTTACTGCTGGCACCACTGCCTTTCCTCCCACAATCTCATTCCAGAAAGTGATTACTCATTTTGTTGGGTCATCCATGGAAGCAGACAATAAGCTCTTTGAAGTCCAGACATGTGCCAGTTAGCTATTCAGTGAAGTCATTAGCTTGCTTTTGGGTGCTGTAAAATACTTAAATCTAAAAACAAAACAAAACCATATTCGTCATGTCTTTAGCAGACACTCAAAACCGTAAGTCAATCCAGAATCTGAGTGTGTTGTGTAACAGGCAACAAAATTGTTCATCCTGAAATTATGTCATCATCCTTTCTTTCTTCATAGAGTGTCGGAGATTTTATTGCAACACAACACTCAACTTCACCGAGATTAGGTGAGGGCTAAGCACGTATGATCTGGTCCCAAACTTCATGGTGTGTTTTTTTTAAAGGGGAAATACTGTTTTGTGTATAAATAAGATGTAAACATGATATCTGAAATCTACATAGACTGGAGCGAAGACAGACCAGGCAGTCCCTAGACACAGAACCGTGCAGGCGAGACCTTTTACCTCCCTCCCCCCGGTCCATGCATGCATAGGGCCTTAAATTCACAGTCCATTTTGGTCAATTTCATGGTCATAGGATTTTTTAAATAATATATTTCATGATTTCAACTATTAAAATCTTAAATTTCATGTTGTTATAATAGTAAGGGTCCTGATCTAAAAAGAGTTGATGGGGGTTGCAAAGTTAGTGTAGGGGGGAATTTCAGTACTGCTACTCTTACCTCTGTGCTGCTGCTGCTAACACTAATAAAAGTATATGAAATATGTAAATACATTCCACCAGGACAGTACAAGGACACCCAGCGGAGTACATGATAAAATAGTTTGAAACAACATGAGGTAAAGTATAACAATAGGTAATGAATGCTTTGAAGGAAAGTACAAGGGAAGGCACCAAATGTGTCATTAATGCTTAAGATAATACATGAGATGTGATCATAAATTGTTCATTTCTGTCTATAAATGTTGGGGTGCCTCGATTTAACTCTTTGGCCATCCTAGGGGGCAATAGTGAAATCCATACTACTGACTGAGCTGTGTCCATTGTCACGTGTACAAATGCATAGGGACTTGGAGGCCACCTGGTTACCGACAACTATTAATATACTTCATTCAACAATAAACCTGACTCAGGTGCCTTCTGAGTCTATGGTCTTTGTGGGCTCTCGAGAAGTCTATTATGCTAGCTACCTGTGCAGAGGTGGCATAATACTGAGGGAGCATACAAAAACGCATGCAGCTGAACGTTTATCATAGGAGACATGTCAGGACACCACAACAGTGAATCCGGAACTTACTACATTGGTGACCTGACCTACAACAATAGATACTGAATATTTATTTATATTAAAAATGAGTTCTACTAAGAGTATATCTTTTGTAAAATAATGTAGTTTAAGAACTTTACAAAAACATTCGTATGTGTGTTTAATGGCTATATAGAAATTACAATTACCTCATTATAAAAATTGTGGGTCTAGTTCAGAAGATCAATACAAAAACGTAGGGAATGTTACCTTTCAAATCACATGCAGCAACTTCAACTCCTCGTAATCTAGAAGTAATCCAAGCCAAACCACTCATTCAAAATTACCAAATTATTTTTTTGATGAGTCAAGCTTCACATTTCTGATTTGAGATAGCTAATGCATTTATCTTTAATTTGCAAGACTAATTGGTATTTTTTGTAATTGCATATAATGTTTGAGTACATAATTGCTTTTTCACAGCATCCAATTACTTAAATTAATACTTGTAATAGTTTTTAATGAAATCTTTCGGGAGCACTTGAACTTGCAGATATATACGGTACTGTAGCTTTTCATTTTTAATGCAAATATTCTAATTATTTTCCCTTATTTAACAAGGGAATGCCGTTAGGCACTGAAGATGGGACTTCCATACTGGGTAAAATCTTTCTAATGCATTCTCCTGAAAAGTTAGATTACCAACCTTTCAAATTTATTGAGTGTTTTCTTTAACTCTTTTTCTAATTCTCAGAGAGATCAGAGATTAAACTAGGGATATTAAGTAGCGTTTAATTAGCTAATCGAGTAGTCAGTGGAATTTCCATCGATTAGTTGATAAGGGGGGGCCACTTGTTACACCCCCCCCACCCCCCACACAGCAGCTCTGCAGTTTAAATGTAGTAGGAAATGGGCGTGCAGGCAGCTCGGCTCCTATTATATTGAAATGCAAAGCTGCAGCGGGGTTAGCTCCCAAGGGCGGCGAGAGCCAGGACTGCTGTGCCTCTGCATTTTTAAATGGAGTAAGAGCCACCACAGTCAGGGACCTCTGCTGCAGCTCTGACTTTTAAATGTAGCAAGAGCCAGGTGGCATTTAAAAGACAAAGGTGCAATGGTTGGGGACCCAGCACGAGCTGGGACCGAAGCAGTCCTGGCTCGTGCCGGGTCCCCCACTGTGGCTCTGCCTCCCGTTTCCCTATCGTGCAGAGATGGAGCTGGGGGAACCAAAGCCGGCTCCAGATCTTCCCCATTGCTACCTCTGAATAGTGACTTGACTAGTCACTTACTATCCCTAGATTAAACAAGGACTTGCTCTCACTTTCAAGGCCCAATCATACTTAGAGATTGATACTGCTGAATTTTTGATATAATATTCCTTTTCATAGCATCGCATTAAAGCAGAAGATGACATTGTGGTCTGAGAGAAAACTATTACTGAGAAATCTTCAGCATTAGCAAATGTAGTATAGATAAGTACAAACAGGATATACTATTAGACTGCTTTTTATCATTTTCTCTTATTTTGCATTTGTTTATGTATGAGACCCTTAAGAATAGGTTTCATGCATTATGCTGATTTGTAGGAAAATTGAAGATCATAGAACAACTCTTTTAGAACACCAAAGAAGAAAAGATTTTGTGCTCATCCAGGAATTTCTAGGTTTAGTCTAGCTTGTGGTGGTGTTAAACATTAGTACTTTGGGTTAATACTTTTTCATGAAAATGGAACAGAAAAATATCAGTCTTTTTCTGGGGGAAAAAAACCCAAATCCCAACAAATGAATAATTTGGCATGGGAACTTAACTTCACACATCTTGTCTCCACTTTTCATCTGTTCATGCACACAACCTATCACATCACTACTCAAAGTCATCGCACCCAAAATCTTGCCTGTAGAAACTTGCTGGGTGATGAGAAAACCCCCAGATGGAGTACATTCTGTATCTCAATCATTTTGTCTGATTTGATTATTTAGATCAGTGGTTCTCAAACTTTTTGGCCCGCAACCCCCCCATTCAACGCAAACCCTTCAGTGGACCACCAACCTAGACATGTTAGATATCAGGTAATTGAATAGTCATGTAATCAAATGAAATCTTTACGGTTACACAACTATTGGATAGTCCCCAAGGCAGGGTCAGCAGCCAGTGTGCTCCCAGCTCCACTCCCAGGGAGCCCCCACCACTCCATGCTTCTGCCTCTGATACAAAGGCAGCAGCACGAGATGGCATGGGGAGCTGGTCCACGAGGGGAGCCAGTTCAAAAAACAGCTCCCTGAGCAGACCGGCTACCTGCTGTCCTGCGCTGCTGCCTCTGATACAGAGGCAGCAAGGGAGGGGGAGAAATGCATGTAGTTGAGAAGATTAACCACTAAGCCCAGTCTTATTAGTTAATCATATAGTCAACTACATGTTGACATCCCTACACCAGCCAACCAACCATGATGACAAAATGGTGCAGGGGCCTGGGGGGGAAGTAAGGTGCAGGCAGGTCCACCAACAGGACAATTGTGCTGAGGCCCAACCATTCAAAGGGGCCCAGAACTCCTTTCAACAGCCGCAGGGGCGCTGGAGTCACTCCACATGGCTTTGAGGGCTGGGACAGTGCCATGGTCTGGATGGTGCTAAGGACTGCCCGCCCTCTGCCTCTGGGGATATGGAGCCAGCCCCTACCCCCCACCACCACCTTGCCCTGGAGCCCACAGTGGTTATCGGTCCCGCTGGATGCAAACACAGGCTGAGGGTGGGGTGGCAGACTAGCTGGGAGGAAGGGTGTCTGAGCAGGCTGCGGTGTCTGAACAGGAGGGAGGGTACAGGAGGAAGGCAGAATGCAGGGGCAAGCTGGGGGTGGGATGTCTGGCTGGGAGGGAGGATGCAGGAGCGGGGTGGGGGCACAGGTATCTGCAGGGGAAGTGTGTGTGGGGGTTCTGGGCATGAGAGGGATGGAGGGGCACTTACCTGGCTTTGTGCCCACTGCTGTTCCCAGGCAGTACATCCCAGTACTCCCACTGGCCAGAATCACAGCCAATAAAAGCAAGGGGGAAAGCCTCCAAGCAGTGCTTCCATGCGCTGTAGTTCCCCCAGCCAGGGGTAGGGGGGAAACTGCAGCACACGGAGCCGCTTGCTCCTCCCATGCGCCAGATCTGGCCTGTGATGCTTAGGATTCCACCCCGCAGCAGGAAGCTGGCACTGATGCTCCAACCTCACTCGGGGGGCCTGCGGGACAGGAGTGAGAGCTCCCCATTGCCCACCTACAAGACAACCACTGAGAACCACTGATTTAGATTATGCAATCAAAAGAGTCTTCTGAGAAAGTGTCTTCTGAGTGCCATATAGTTGGCACTTACAACAAAAACATTGTTTAAATCAAATTCAGTGTGACTCCCTCCACTAGGGTCCAATTCTGCAGCACTCCACGACTTCCCATTCTAAACACAGAAAACAATCAGAGTTGGAATTAGAGCACTGATCAGAGAAAGGGGCTATATAGGTTGGACTGATGCCATGGCACCCACACTCACAGGCAGGGAGGGAGGGAGGGGAATGACTGTTTGGGTGAGCAGATTTTGAAGAGAAAGAGAGACCTATATTTAAAAAGGGGGTAGGTGAGACCTGTCTGAGATGCAGAGAAAAGAGAAACAGTAAAGAAGAGCTAACAGGTGTTGCTTGAGAAAAAGCTGAGTTTGGAAGGAGGGCATCAACTGTGAGCTGCTGGTAAGGAGCTTGGAGAATAGCTGCTGATGAGAACAGAGTATGGAAAAGTGGGAGATCCAGCATGACAGTTAATTAGTTTACTTGTTAACCAGTTAATTTAGCGACAGTTATCCAATTGCCTGTTTATATCCCTGCTAGGGACTATATGTAATGTCATGGTGGAAGAGGACAACTGCTCCTCCAGTAACTAAGAACTATTGGGGGGTGGGGGGGTGATTATGCATATTCACTCAGACTGAAACACTTCTGGACAAAAACCACCACCAGGAGAAGCTCAACTATACTATTTCAAAAACTGGATTGTCAAGAGCTTAACAAAGAAAGAAAGGACTTCTGGAGTTGCCAGCCTGACCCTGCTTATGGACAATGGGGACCTTATCCTTGGGATTTTGGAAGGATTTAAACAAGGTAGTTCAGTGACCTCTAGTAGCTGTCAGCACGTGTATAGGAACATTTATTGTTTAATAGGTTTTCTCTTCAATGTCTTCATCTTAAAAATAAATGTGCTTGCCTATAAAGGGCTGCTTGGTAACTGCTGGCAATGACTTCATAGCCTCTGAAAAAGCCAAGTGCATATGTTGGCCTGTTTAGGCAGTCTGGCTTTCTGGAAATATTAGAGTTCAGGCAGGGAACTGTGCAGCCTAAAAAAAACCCATGAAAAGAGAGAGAGAGAGAGAGAGACACAGACAGACAGACAGACAGACACAGGCCTCTGCCCAAGAGAGGAGTCTGGAACCTGAAGTGAGTGCCCTTGGTGAACAATGAAGAGGAAATACAGGTGCAGTTTCAGAATTGTGACAATAAGGAAGCTGGGGAAATTGTAGCCCCAGAGTCATGTCAGAGGATCCCTAAGCCAAAAAACTTTTCCTTCCTGAAATTTCTATCAGTAACCCAGGTTCCAATAGTGAAGGGAACACATTCTTAACAACACACTGTTCCTATGTGCATTTGTGCTCAACCAAATACACGGTGACCTTCAATCTTACTGTAAAACACAGAACTCGTAGCAAAATTGAGCACCTTAGCTAGGAAACCCTTGATGAGGACTACAAACTTTCTGTCTCATATTTTGCAATCGAAAACACAACAATAATGTTAAAAAGACCTGACTCTACTAAAAGAGTGTCATGATTTATGTAACAATTGAAGGAAAAGAAACTGATTCAGCGGGCTATTTTTTTTTCTAAAAAACATATAATAAAAACACAAGGTTTCTATAAAACTCTCTCTCAAAAAAGAGAAAATCTCTTAAAGCTTTAATTTCTCCCGACTGTTCTATTATAACAAAGACCTCCTTTACCTTGGATAGACCGGGGCTTGCTGGCATTATCAAAGTCACAGATCTTCTCCCATTTATCTTGCACAGCCTCTGGTGTCATCGGATGATTCTTTTCCCGGACAATGGAACCCAGGGATCGCTCCCAGCGCACTAATTAAACAGTGAAAATGGAAGACATCAATCACAAAGTTCAAGGTGATGGTCAACAAGACAAACTGGAAAAATTTTTTAGTGTGCTTCCCAAGAGATAATTAAAACTCATTCCAACCCTTCCAAAGGAGAGAAAAGAACTAGGTCAGAACCTCTCTGATGTAACTCATAAGTGCCAGGTAGTTGAATTTATAAACATCTTTGCCATTAGTTAACACAAAGAATCAAACCTTGACATTTTAAATTCCAATAAAACATGACAAATGTTTGTAAATGTGATTTCAGTTTTTGACCATTTCTTTTTACTAGGCAAGGGACACACAACCAATAAATCAATGCATGGACTCTATTCAAGTTCTGTTATCATGAGATTTTGACCACTACTGTTCCGAGGCTTTGGAAGGACTCGGGAGGCTGTAGGTGAATCATGAGCAGAAAACAGTGTTGATGGAGAATGTCAATGCCAGAAATCAGTGTCAGAAAGCAGGAGATCTTTAGGACCCTAACTCAAATAGATGCTTTCTGGTACAATCAATCTTACCAATAATCACCACATTTCCAGTCTTCCTTTTTAGAGAAAGATATGGAAGAGTTTAAAATTAAGCCATCTTTGGCATGCTACAAACTAGCTTGACTACTATGAATCCTTCTCAGCTTGGAAATGGCAAAGAAGTTGACCTTATTAATTGGTAATGGCAAATATCAAGTTTCCAGGTTGATATTCTGAGATCTGTCAGCACCCACTGCTACCATGATTTGTTACTGAAAAATTTACAGATCCTCACAGGAATAGATGGAGCAACTATTGCAAGACCATTCTTTTCTCTTCGACAGGACCCAAAGAGTTCTTCCAGGTGAATGGTCACTGGTCTCAAGAACTCTTTTGTGGAGGGCACTTCAAGGTTCCACACAGTCCCCCATTCTGTTCAATGATAACAACAGGTTGCTAATGAAGAGAAAATAACTTGGGTCCAGTTCCATTAGAATACTGGTCAAAGATGTTGAAAAATTTTCAAAATATTTCAGCTTCCAAAAAAGGACAAACTTTTCAAGAAAGTTTTCAAGAGAATGTCACTTTTCAACCAGCTCTAATGTGGCTGATATTCAGCCAAGCTGAAGAATCTTTGTACATTTTTAAAAATAATCATGCTTTTTTTTTAATATGTTTTAAGATGACGAGAGAAAAAGGTTTAAACTTTTTATACATTGAAACAAGTTGCCCTCTTCCTCAGCAACCACTGAATGTTGACTAGAGCCCAACATGTTATCTTTACCTTTATTAAACTCAAATTTAGGTGAATTCACTCAAAGGCGAATACACATAAAACAGATTAATAGCATGCGTCTCCAACATATTTGTGCTCTTTTATACTCTTTAGCTCTTGTAGCAAACATTTCTAAGCCTCCTCAGATAGTGTAAGTCAATTTAGGTCATCAATAGTGATACCTATTTATGCCAAGTGAGGATCTGATACACCTGGGTTATGCCCACTCATTTTCCTCTGCTAAAATCTGCCTCATCTACTCAACATATGCAAAACACTGGAGACAAACAAAATGCTCCCTCTAGAAAAACCTATTAACAGTTATTATAGAAGAGAATGTGTAATTATATTAGATTTTATTTTTATTAAAAATCTAAATCAACCTATTACAATACAAACTACTTACATTTACCAATCCATCCAGCTCCCACCTGCCAAGTGGAGAAAAAAATCATTATCTGATTCAAGCATAGGAATCAGTCTGAATTTTAATGTTGGAAGCAAGCAAAACTCTTTTCCACAGAGCATGTATATAAGTGACACCACAGTCATTTGGCATATAGATCACATTATATAGATCATAGCTAATTATAATTAGTGGTACTTTTCCAAAGAACTTTTTACTAAAGTGCTAGCAACATGAACAACATTTCAATAATTGTTTGGGAAGTACAAAGCCCTATAGATGAATCCCATCAATGGCCTAAGGCCCTAAGCACATAGGACTAGAATTCATTTCACTGTAGAATCAGCTGTATGGAACAGCTTCTCACATAGAATGCTTCTCTGTGGGATCATTTTGTCTGATCAGCAAAGTCAATGGACAATTAATCAACATGGCAAACACCTTCTACAGGAAAGTATTACAACACAGTGACAGCTTTGATTCCGCTGTTGGCACAGTAGAGATATGTGAGAAAAGAGAGAAAGAGAAAGGAAAAGTAAAGGGCAAAGATATTTAAAAGATGACACTTTGAAGGACATAGACAATATGAAGAAAGAGGATCATTTATTTGTATTCTTTTATGTGCCACAGAATATTTGAACACTTAAAACTATATAGACCACCATATACCTAAAACTAATACCTCACACACATTTTGTTGGAGAGATTCTGATCTGAGACTAGTTTGAAGCCTACATGTGAAACAGATCCTGACCAATAATTTAAGTCAACTTTCCTTCACACATCATACATCAGCAAAAGAAGGCACACGCCCATTTGTGAAAAATATTTTCAAGATCTTAATTCTGAAAATGTGCTCAGCCTATGTACTGTCAGATGGAGATTCTAAAATATGTCTGAGTGACTTAAGAGAATAAATCTGTCAATGAAATTTGTGCTTTTAAATCACTTAAACAGTTCTGAAAATACCATCCATCATTTAAAGAAAAAAAATAAGCTACTGATATTACCAAATAATCTTTACTTTAATAAAAGAGAGATTTGAAGAGCATGCTTCAAAGCACACCAGAATCATAAATCTTTTATCCCTTCTGGAAGTTGGTCTGTACACACCTGTTTCACATATACATTGTGTAAACATTTTTTTCATCTTTAAGAGGAAAGTTCTGCAGCAACTGCATCAAACATTGCAATAAAACTAGTTCTTTTCTAAGATTTTGATTTTTGGAAGAGATGTAAACCCACATTTACAGGCACATATCCTATGCAAACAAAATAAAAATCACATGAACTTTAGGCTGGTGAAGTAGTTAAGAGAATAATTACAGACTGAAGTCCATCACAAAAATACACAAGAGACAGAGCTGTGCTGGAAAATAACTGCTCTTGTTTTTTAAATAGATAATATCAACTTGAAATAAAGTTAGAACTACCTTCAGATTCTAGAGCTGATGCTCAATTCCTAAAATAAAGCCAGTTAGTTTTATCTGCACACTGAGAGAATATAAAAATGGATTCTGTGTATAGTTTAGGAATATGAATGAGTAACCAGTTAACTGGTTAGACGGTAAGCATCACCCTGGCACCCAGAAGCAACCGCCACCGGCAGAAGGCTACTCCATCCCTAGGGAAGAATGGGAGCTGGCTGCCCCACATGCAGGGGAGCTGGCAGCAACAGGTAGCAGCCTCAAGCACAAGGAGGAAGGTGGGAGGATCCCACTTAATCAGTTAACTGGTTAAACCTAAGATTTGTGAATAATTTTTACTGCCAGCATTTATTTTCAAGGAGAGAAATCAAATATTCTTTAAACTTTCACCAATTTTAAGTGAAGTGTAGGAATATGGCATGGTGCACCGAAATGTGGAGGCAGAAAGGAAGGGAAAGCATCAGGGCTCTAGGCAACGCAGTATGGGAAGCAGGTGGACAGCCCTAGCTGGGGAAAGAATAGGTTAGGAACTATTTAGAAAAGCTAAACATACACAAATCCATGGGCCCGGATTTAATGCATCCGAGGGTACTGAGGGAGTTGGCAAATGTCATTGCGGAGCCTTTGGCCATTATCTTTGAAAACTCGTGGAGATCGGGAGAAAGCCCGGATGATTGAAAAAAGGGAAATGTAGTGCCCATCTTTTTAAAAGGGAAGGAGGACAACCCAGGGAACTACAGACCAGTCAGCCTTACCTCAGTCCCCGGAAAAATCATGGAGGGGATCCTCAAGGAATCCATTCTGAAGCACTTGGAAGAGGGGAAAGTGATCAGGAATAGTCAACATGGATTCACCAAGGGCAAGTCATGCCCGACCAATCTGATTAGCTTCTATGATGAGGTAACTGGCTCTGTGGATATGGGAAAGTCGGTGGATGTGATATACCTTGACTTTAGCAAAGCTTTGGATACGGTCTCCCACAATATTCTTGCCAGCAAGTTAAGAGAACGTGAATTGGATAAATGGACTGGAAGATGGATAGAAAGCTGGCCACACTGTCAGGCCCAACGGGTAGTGATCAACGGCTCGATGTCACGTTGGTGGTTGGTTTCTAGCAGAGTGCCCCAAGGATCTGTTCTTGGACAGGTTTTGTTCAACATCTTTATTAATGACCTGGATGGACTGCACCCTCAGCAAGTTCGCAGATGACACTAAGCTAGGGGGAGAGGTAGATACGCTGGAGGGCAGGGATAGGGTCCAGAGTGACATGGACAGATTACAGATTGGGCCAAAAGAAATCTGATGAGGTTCAACAAGGACAAGTGTAGAGTCCTGCACTTGGGCGGAAGAATCCTAAACATTGTTACAGGCTGGGGACTGAATGGCTAAGTAGCAGTTCTGCAGAAAAGGACCTGGGGATTACGTGGATGAGAAGCTGGATATGAGTCAACAGTGTGCCCTTGTAGCCAAGAAGGCTAATGACATATTAGGGTGCATTAGGAGGAGCATTGCCAGCAGATCCAGAAAAGTGATTATTCCCCTTTATTCTGCTCTGGTGAGGCCACATCTGGAGTACTGTGTTCAGTTCTGGCCCTCCACTATAGAAAGGATGTGGATGCACTGGAGAGGGTCCAGCGGAGGGCGACCAAAATGATTAGGGGGCTGGAGTGCATGACCTATGAGGAGAGACTGAGGGATTTGGATTTGTTTAGTCTGCAGAAGAGAAGAGTGAGGGGGGATTTGATAGCAGCCTTCAACTTCCTGAAGGGAGGTTCCAAAGAGGATGGAGAAAGGGAGGTTCCAAAGAGGATGGCAGAACAAGGAACAATAGTCTCAAGTTACATTGGGGGAGATCTAGGTTGGATACTAGGAAAGACTATTTCACTAGGAGGGTGGTGAAGCACTGGAATGGGTTACCTAGGGAAGTTGTGGAATCTCCATCCCTAGAGGTTTTTAAATCTCGGCTTGACAAAGCCCTGGCTGGGTTGATTTATTGGGATTGGTCCTGCCTTGGGCAGGGGGCTGGACTTGATGACCTCCTGAGAATTCTTCCAGCTCTATGATTCTACAGCTAGAAACAGACAGATCTATTCTGCAAGCTACCCACACTAGAAACATACAAAGATTTTGTCCACATGGGATGAAGCAACAGAAAGATTCCCCTCACAATACAGCTGCAACAAAAATTAATACCACAAAAGAATATTTTACTACTAACAATAATTTAACCACTCAGCATATCTGACACATTACACAATACATTTTAATGCTGCTATTTCTATTGAGTACATAGAATACCATTTCGTTGTTACCACAACAGAATGCTACCATTTCAAAGAACACTGCAGCTTCAGACAAGTGGTTAGAACTGCAGTGAGCTACAAAAAACCATACACACTTATAGCATGTAAAAATTTTTTTAAAAAAGCATCACCTCAAACAGACTGCCATTTTCCTGACACTTCTCATGGCAAAGCCAAAGAACTAAGGGAGCCACGTACTCTGGTTTGAAAGCATCCACCAAATCTGGAAAAAAATTGAAAAAAAAAAAAAATACCCCTTACATCATGAATACATGAACATTCAAATACTCTATTCCAGTGATTCTCAAACTGTGGGTTGCAAATTGAAAGTGGGTCTTGACCCCATTTTAACAGGGCCACCATTAGATCCACTGGAACCCAGAGCTAGAGCTGGAGCCCAACATCCACCATGACCCAGGCTCGTGAGGCTCGGCCTCCAGCCCACTCCGCCCATTCAGAATGATGGGTGGCTTGGACTCACCCTCTCCCTTCCCCTACACCCACGAAAGCGGGGCTCAGACTGTGCTTCCCACACCTGGAGCTATGCAGTAATTTTGTTGTCAAAAAGGAGGTTGTGGTGCAATGAAGTTTGAGAACCCCTGCTTTATTACCCCAAACCCTTCTCTAGTATCATTCATTTCTACCCACTTACTGGAAGGAATGATCAAATTCACTGTTATTTGAATGAGTGCTGTATAACATTTCCATTTTCGTTTTTGTAAAATGTTATGTTTTAGTGCTATTATAACATTACAGGTGTTCCCAAATACCCTCAGCTGACACCAAAAATAACCATATTTTTTTTAAAATATTGCCCTTTTTAGAATAGTTTCAATTAGGCAAAGGCAGACTGAACTCCATCAATATCTGACCAATAAGACAGAAAAGAAGCTTCAGGGCAAATCAGCATTATCAAATTACTTATAAAAAACAGAAGACATTAACAGGCTAAATTAAAGTGGCTGTGGCAGGCTGTTTATTTCCCTTTTATTTTTCTCTGGTTTTTACTCAGTTGCATTACAAGCCACTGACACTTTCCATACCCTCCCCACCCCCCCCCCATAAAACCTTATGATGTACACAGCTCATATATATGGGGATGGCCTACCTTGCAGATCACCACCATAAAATTTGTTCTTGTTTACTAAGTCAATAAATGAACACTATTTAAAGAATTCCTAGAATACTACACAACTGAAAAACTGAGCAGTTTACAATCAATCCCTTATCATCCACTACATTATAAATGGATGACAAAAATCCACAACAGGTTTCATACATGCTTATTCAACATTTTACGGAACACGCATTCTTCTGCCTCGTAACCATAATGCCATCCTATTAAAAATGCACTACTTTATTAACTTTCCACACAAAATGAATGGGCAAATGAATTAAATGCAACAAGCCTTGCAATACTGTGGAGACAGTAAATATTTCAGGCAGTCCACCATAAAATGAATAAAATGTATCTTTAATACATCAAGAAGAGTCTGAGATATTAACTATAAGCACCACTGCATCACTTCTTGTTTGTTGTTAGATACAAATGAACAATACCCAAGAGGTGGTATGAGTAGAGATCTGTCACAGACCATTGAGCTAAACCAGAGAACAAGATGAATTATTCCTTAAGCACTTGTCTGTAATGTATGAAAAGAAAGACAGTTGTGGAAGATTTCAATCTGAAAGACATTAAATTTTAACAGTTTCTAAAAATTATAGGTATTTTTCTAACACAAAAGTATTGCACCCCAGGTGAGGTAATGATTTTTTACCTCACTCTGAGAAACAATATGAATTAATCTCACAGGACTGAAGGTTGGTGATTGCCAAAGGATCAGTGAACCAGATCCAATTACATTCATTATGGGCAAACAGTAAGTTCTTATCAATAATAAATAAATACATTATACATACACTCACAATATAAACACACTATTTCAAAAGGGCAAATTCCCAAAGGAAAATTATGACTAAAATTGATTGAGTAGGGATGTTAAATATTGGTTAGTTTAATAGTCGATTAACCTAACGAATTCTTATCAGTTAGTCGACTATTCTATAGTCCCCAGGGGTGGGACTGACAATCAGTGCACTCTGGCCCCACACCCGGGGAGCCCCCTGCCACTCTGTGCTGCTGCCTCAGTAACAGAGGCAGTAGCGTGGGGTGCCAGGCAGGAGCTGCTCTGCGAGGGGAGTAGTTTAAAAACCAGCTCCCCTCGTGGACTGGCTACCTGTTGCCCTGTGCTGCTGCCTCTAATATAGAGACAGCAGTGCAGGGTGGCAGCAGCCCCTGTATGGGGGGAGCAGTTTGAGCTCCCAGACCTGGCAAGAGCCGGAACTGAGACAGGCTACCTGCCCACCCAGCTCCTAATATATTTTAAATGCAAAACCGCAGCAGGGGTAGGTCCCAGACCTGTCACAAGCCAGGACTGAACCGGACTTCTGGCCAGCCTGATAAAAAAATTTACTGGCAGGGGTAGGAGGAAAATGTGTGTAGTCTATAGTATTAACCTATAAGCTTTTGTTTTTCGGTTAATCAACTATTACATCCCTAATTGAGAGAAAACATTTAGACAGAAAAAATCAGAATTAAAATTAAAAGTGTTCCTTGATGCCACAATCTGAAAGAGGATGAATTTGACTAAAAGCCCAAACTCATTCAATGGAGAAATAATCAAAGAAAGTAGAACTAAAAAAGCAACATATAGCCATAAAAAGGGAGAAAGATGACAATATAAAACTATGGAGTGCACAATATGGATAAGGGAAACTAACAACAAAGGAAAACCTCATAGCTGCCAGAAGAGATTGGTAAGAAGTTTTTAATTATATTAGCAACAAATGCAATCCCAACAATATCATAGGCCAATCACTAAATGAAGATGATAAAATTGTAAATGATGCAAAAAAGGCAGAACTGTTCAGTACATATTTCTATCCTGTATTTGAACAGAAGAAGGATGATGTATTTGTAATCACATGGAGATGATGAACTTTCTGGTAATGAAGGAGTATGTTAAACAACATCCTATTAGTGATAAACCCATATGAAACTAGGAAGCCTGCATAATTTGCACAATGGAGTCTTAAAAGACTTGGCTAATGAGCTCTCTGCCCACTGATATTCATTTTTAATAAGTCTTAGAATACCCAGGATATTCCAGAGCACTAGAAAAAGGTTGTTGTTGTTGCAATATTCCTAAGAAATGCAAGTATAAAACAATTAGCCTGACAATCCCACACAAATAATGGAAAAGCTTATTTAGGATTCCATCAATAAAGAATAAGAATATAAATAATCCTAGTCAATATGGTTTTACAGAAAATATGTCTTATCAATCTACCCTGATTTCATGCTTTGTTAAAGTCTGACTGACAAAGAGAAGTATGCAGATGGAATATATTAGACTTTGGTAAAGCATTTTGACTATCACACCACATTCTGATTTAAAAAAAAAAAAAATCAGCACTATGCAATATCAATAAAAGCATGCATTACACAGATTAAGAACTGGCTAACTAAGAGTAAATGAATACAGGCCATACTTACTAAATTGAAACTGTGTACTGGAAAGAAGTGACTCTGAGAAGTATTTAGGGTTCATAGTGGACGAACAGCTCAACATAAACTTCAGATTAGTGAACAGTGATTTTTAATTTCTACAGAACATTGGTGAAAGACTGTAGACTTGTGTATACAGTTCTGGTGTCCAAATTTTTAAAATGATTTTGAAAACCCAACCAGGGTGCAAAGAAGAACCACAGAAATTATTGGAGAGCTACATAAATTGTCTGAAATGAAAGACCTAGAGAGCTAATTTGTTAGGCATATAAAAACAAATTTTGCTCAAGAAAAATTTTCCCGGCTCTGGGGGTCGCGAATGAAAAAAGGCTGAGCACCACTAAGCTAGAAGCTGAACCCAAAAAAATTCAAATTTGAAATAAGGCATACTTTTTTTAACAGTGAAGGTGATTAACCATTGGAAGAAGCCTACCACGGGAAGCAGTGAACTCTCTCAATATCTTCAAATCAAAACTAGAAGCATTCCTGTAAGGTATGCTTTAGCCAAACACAAGTTATAAGGCTTAATACAGGTAAAGTGGGTGAAATGTAGTAATATACAGAAAGTTATACTAAATCATCCAATGGTCCCTTCTTGTCTTAAACGCTAAGATCATCAGTGTAAGAGGGCACAGCAAGTGGTAATTTCAGCAAAAAGATGACTAGACACAATAAAGGTGATTCAACTTTCAAGAGAAACTATCACATGAGATATCACAGATCGTTTGAAAGGATTCAGTTTGTGCATGACAAATTTTAAATGCTTTCCATTGGTTTCATACAGTTCCATCCTCAAACATTGCGTGGGGGCGGAACACTGTTTGTTTCTAAAGAGAAAGGGGTGACGATTCCTTCTGAATACTATGAAGGGAAAAGCTAGATATTGTGGGGTGAGGAGGGAAACATTCCAAACGATTGAAGAAAACAATGCACTTTGAAATAAAATTTTAGTACTTGGGCATCCAAAAGATTCTGAAATCTTTAAAAATTGGGCTCGCAGTACTTTATATTACTATGAAGTAATACATCTTCTAGGGACAGTTTCATGGTTCCTACTCAGATCAGCTTTGTCTATTCTATATTTGATGAAATGCATACCACATTGCAAACAAACAGTAAATTCAACACCACAAATACAGCCCTGATGTAATACCAAATGAAGAAAATGGGAATTTTCCACTGATGTCACTGCATGCTTAATAAAGCCACAGTCAAAAAGTTTCAGTGCAAAAAAATAATTCTACTGAAACAGGTGCTTGAAACTGGAAAGATCATTTATCATAAATGAACAAGACAATGGCAAGTTAAGGGTTTCTGAAGCGTAAAAGATTGGAAGGTTTCAATAGGTGAGAAAACTGATTGTGCTCCAATTCACAAGGACTCAGCCAGTTCTCACAAAGCTTAAGTTACTTACCTTGTGGCATGACGGTCTGAGTCAGCCTCGATCCAGCAGTCGGTGCAATTGTGTTACTGTGAATGTTGTATTTTCTGCCTTCAATTGCAAGTGTATTTGAAAGACCCAAAAGGCCAAGTTTAGCAGCACTGTAGTTTGCCTGCCCAAAGTTGCCATATATTCCAGCAGCTGAAGAAGTCATAATTATTCTTAGAGAAGGAAAAATAGAAAATTAATAGTTTCTAAAGGATACCAGGTTAAATGGGGCAAACATTTATGGCTTCTGATAATTACATGTTCTACAACAAGAAGAATGGTAGTTTTGTAACATCCCAACATATCAAAATGAATATTTTGGTAGTTAAGAACTTTTGTTCTGATGTGTTGAGGTGATACAAAAACGACATCAATACTGAGAGGAGTTAGGGGTTCTCAGTACCTCTCAGGATTTAGTCCCATATTAGAAGAAAAATAGCAGGTTGCAAACAGCATAATAGCACAACCATTTTGTTGGAAGTGGAGAGGGAACTAATTGAATGTTTGTATTTAATCACGTATTTCATATGGAGATACTTTTACAGTTTAGAAATAACTTGATAAAAAAGTTTTGCTAAGTTGAAATTTTTTTTCCTCCTACCCTCTACTTAATCAATGGTACTACTCACATGTTTAAAATTAGACACAAGTTTAAGTACTTTACTGAATCAGCACCTAACACGTCATACACAGGCCTCCTTTTTGAGCAGCTAGAAACAAGTCTCAAAGTCCTGATTCTGTTCTGAATTACATGGAGTGTGCATCTATAGTAGTTGCATTGGCTTAATGAGTGTCACTCCAAGTTAACAGAGATAAGAATCTGTCTCAACATCATTATTAATCACTGCATCACCATCTTCAGTCCAAATAAAGATGTTTTGGTTATGTTATCAAGAGAGTCAAGGCGAGAAAAAGAAAGCTAAAAGGTGTACAGAAGACATTGTGCAAGTAACACATTTCTGCACATTATTTGAAGATTTATTTACTAAATAAACACTAGCAACATTTGGCAATAAACAAAGTGATGTTTATTGAAAGGTGAAAATAACTTCCAAAAAAAGTTATTAGGATGCTATCCACAGAGTGCGTGTAGGAAAAGAGAGTACAAAGATGTCAACTTCACACATCTGGGTAAAAAGTGATTATTTCCTTCCCAATGACTAAAGGGAACGTAAGAGAGAATCATCAAATAACCCATTGCAGCCTTAGAAAGCTTGTGTTAATCTACTGTTTACTGATGAAAAATTCATCTTCTACACTTTACCTTCCAAACTTCTGATTTTTCATATGATTCCACGCAGCTCTGGTGACCAGGAATGATCCCTTCAAATGAACTCTATGAATTATATCTACAATCAAATTAGTTGAACAGACATGTGATTCCTTTCCCTTTGGTGACAACATAAGATAAGCAGTTTCTACTTCCTCCAAGATAAACAGAAGCTTATTGACCTTCACCACACTTCATTCACACTCATCTAATTTAAACAGTCTGGACATCTACACTGTATTTTAGAATCATTCTGAAATGCTGTGGAATGGGGATTTGAATTGACTAGGCTGGTCTTCACCCTGCTCTCCTTGTCCTGTAACTCTGGCACATAGGGCTCATGTTCCCACAAACGCCTTGTGCCTAAGCATGGCCATGGGCTTTTACTGCAATTCCTCCCTCTTACTGGCATTCTTTTGGGGACTTAATTAGCTGTTCATTCCCCACCACTTCAAGGATGGCTAATTGCTTGCTCTCTAGCTCTGACTGCCATTTGGCATCACAACTTCACACCACCCTTTTCTTGTTATTGCTTTTGGGTGCTGCTCATCTCTCTGGACTGCTGAGAATTTTAGCCAATCACTCTCATAGTTACAAATGCATTTTTCACTCACATGACAAAAATTGGTGTGTGTTTCCCATGTGAGTTTTTCCATGAGAGCTTCTTAACCAGGAGGTCTAATTTTTATGAGAGGTGGGGGTTTTTTTTGTTTTTTTTCTGTTTTGAGAGGGGAGGAACATTTGCAGGAGTTCAGTGTGTATTACAACACTGATCCAATGTGAAAGCTAGTAGTCAATGTGGTAATGCTCTATTAGAGGCAGCAGGGGGGAATACGGGAGGCTGCTGCAAGATTTGCTGTGGGCAGAGGCTGCTCTGACAGCAGCACCTGTGTGCAGGAGGTCCCAGAGGGGAACTGGGTCCTCCCACGGATAGGGGCTGCTGCTGTGAAGCAGTCCCTGTTCGCTGCAGCCAGCCCTGGCCACCATGATAAGGGGCTAGTGCTGAACAGCCTCTGTTCACGGTGGACAGGGGTAGCCATGGGCAGGGGCTGCTGGACTCAGCGTGAGCCAGGACCAAGCAAGTGCCAGCTCACACTGGTCTGGGATGCTCTTACTACATTTAAAATGCAGAGCCACAGCACGGGTGGTTCGCTGCAGAGCAGTCCTTATCAACTACACGATTAGTCAGATAACCGCCATTTAACATCCTTAGCTGTGCCCTGAGGGACAAAGGCTTGCTGTGACCCTCCACACAGCCTTTTCTTTCCTAGAGGCAAAGGTTACAACCCACTGAGCCACACTCATCATAGGCTACTCTGCAGTTTGGAGTGAAAACCCCTCTGTAGTCCTGCTGTCCCCTTTCAGGGGTAGATTCTGTAGTGGTCTGGGAGGGTTGTGAGGAATCCGGGCCCACTCACTGCTTCAGGTTCAGGCCCAAGTACCGGAACACAGCAGCAGCAGACAGAATTTCCTCTACTCCCAGTCTGGCAGCTTCTTCCCTTGGCTACTTCCCCAAACAATCCCTCCCGGTACCTTTTCTCTGGTACCCGAGCAAGTCTGTGCTGCTCTTCCACAGCACTCTATCTTGCTCACAGTCCACATCTCTCATCCAGTGCACCATCTCACTCTCAGATTTTTGGCTTCTGCCCTCCTTGCAGGGAGACCTTATAAACAAGCTCCAGCAGGCCTTAATGGGCTCCAGGTGCTCTCATTAGCATGTGGCTTCTGGCAAGCTATTAATTGGCTCCAGGTGCCTGCCTGATTATGCTGGACTAGGCTCAGCCCTATTCACCCAGAGCCCAGCATACCTTCCTCTACTAGAGTGCAGCAGCCAGCTGGTCTGGATCTGTCATACCAATTAAGCAGAAAGAGCTTGGGGTTTAGGATTTGTAGACCAAGGGTGAATCTTTAAGATTAGGTGCAAAAAGAGCCCCCATCCCTTGTCTATGCCCAGGTGGCATTCATGTAGTCTAAAATTGTTCACAAGTTAATTCAATTTCAAAGTTAACTAACTTACCCCAGTCTTCATCACTTATCCTAACAAATGAACGGTCCCTCAGAATCCTAAAAAACGTTAAGAAAACATAAAAGAAAGATGAACATGGTTTCAAACAAACAGATTAGAATATAGTAAAACAATGGGGAAAAGCTACCTTCAGATTTACTTACCCTGCGTTGTTTATAACAATATCTGCAAAGAACACAAAAACAAAACATTTAAGTATGAATCTGCACCTAATTCAATTCTGCTCCAGCTTTCAAAAAAAAATTATGTTTAAGTGCATGCACAGAGTGTGTTATTACTGTTAAAAAAGTCGCTCACTCCTACTGACTAAGGCTGTTTCGAATAGGGAACTGCATGGCTTTTCTTATGTTTCAAAGTATTTTGGGATATGTAGTTTCAGTCTGCTACAAGCTGCAGTGAATCCCCACAGGTAGATGCAGGTGTTGAGGTGACAACACTAACCACTGATTGGATGGTGCCATAAACTGATCCTCTGCTTCACGAACATCACACTACACGATTTATGGTAACAGTCACTGGAGTGCCCAAGAATTCAAAGTGGGTAGCACCATGCAGAAACCATCAGAAAGCCTGTGATGTAGTTCAGGCCACACAACCAACAATAAGGCAAGAAATGGCACTTCAGAACCACCCACTCGGTTTTTAATCACTCACTGCCCAGGTTTCCATTCTGCACATGATATCCTGAGCACAAGAAAGTGCAAACATCAGGGTAGGAGAGAGAAATGAACTCCACACTTTTCCCCTTCTGTATAAGGGGGAAATGGACAAGAGGGAGAAAACAGAGGGAGAAGAGAGAAAATAATAAAAGTATGACAAAAATAGTAGAAATAAGAACAGAGAAAGGAAATGACTGGAAATAAAAGGAGAGAAAGGTAGAGGAGGGGACAAGAGATAAGTGAAGAAACAGAAGAATAATTAATGCAAAACTTATTGCTCTGCAAAGTTTTATTTGTTTTTGTTCCTATCCATTGCTCAGCTCAAATACCCTTTCCAGTAGTAGGGATGTTAGGAAACAAGTAATTAGGTAATCATATAGTTGATAGAATTTCTATTGAAGTACACAATTAATCCATACGGGAGGAAGCGCTCAGTCCCAGCTCATGCTGGGTCTGGGAGGTACACCCCACTGCAGTTCTGCAATTTAAATGTATTAAGAGCTGGGCGGGCAGGCAGCATGGCTCCGACTCCATTTAAACTGCAGAGCCACAGCGAGGTAGCTCCCGGACCCGGCGCGAGCCAGGACTGAGCTGGGTTTGCTCAATCCCGGTTCACATCGGGTCCAGCAGCCCATCTGCACAAGGTCTCAGGGGGTACCTGGGACCCCATCACAAATAGGGGCTGCTGCCAGATCAGCCTCTGTTTGCGGCCAGAGGCTGCTCCACGGGATGCACATCAGCCTCTGCCCACAGCGAACCTGGGCCCGCCATAGGCTGAGGCTGCTTCATGGCAACCTCCCATGCCCCCCACCCGTACTGCTGCCTCTGATACAGAGGCAGCAAGGGGAGTTGGGGGGGTGGGGGGGTAATGCAAGTACCCGAGTAGCTGACTCAACTAACCTATAAGCCTAGGTTTATTGGTTAGTCAACTATTCGCTTACCTACCAGGCACTCAGTTTTCCAGGTGTAGGTGTAATATTTTGGGTAGTGTTCTACAATGACACTTGACAGGTTTCAGAAGTAAACTCTGAGAGAAGTTGGATCGTACTCAATGTTGGTTACTCTCAGTAATAAAATTGGATAATAGCTGGAAGGACCATATTACTTAACATACACTTATTTTAAGTGGAGCAGTGCACTGGAGAGAGTTTAATTGTCATTTATTTGCTTCTGTTTTGTTTTGTGGGTTTGTTTCTTTTGGAAGAGGAAGAGTGATATGTATAAAGTCATCTTCTACTTTATACTTCTATACTTGGTGTTTATGTTAATGGAACAATCACCTTCAAAGCAAGCTAGCTTTAAAGAAACTGAATAATATTGGTTCCAGGTTGTAAAACTACTCTCATGTCTCCCTGCTAACTTTTTTAATATGTATTTCAACCTCCTGTTTTCCTGAGAAAGAACCATATTAGCAAAGGAAATTGAGAAACGGATTATAAACAAAGTGCTGTCAAATGCACAAATCTTTAAATTATAATGAATTAGGTGTTGCTAGAAATAATAATAATAATAATAATAAGCAACAAAAATACACAAGGGTATGTTATTTCTAAATCATTGGTCTCCCTTTAATAAAGGGTATAAGAGCAGTAACATTCTGTCTTAAAACAGAGACCTAAGGGGAATCAGAAGTCTGTGCTACCCTAGATTGCTATGTATAAAAGGAGTGGTGATGACAATAAAATTTATTCATATATTCCAGGCAGACATGGGCCCTACAGAAGTCATTCATAATGATCACACAGAATATTATGGAGTGGATGCTGTTATCTGTCTTGTAGGGAAAGGTGCGAGCCCCTTTAATTGCTATAGCCAGTCACTCTGGTTCTGAGGCAGCTTCAGACTTGGATTATGGGCAGATACTGACCGACCCGCTCTCAAGTGAGTAGAAAAGATAGACTATTTAGGTTCATGACAGTGCATGAAAAGCCCTCCTTTACCTGGAAAAGATAGAACAGCATCTATTCTCCCACCCTTGCAAGTAGCTAAACAACAGGTTTTGTCATGTTCCACATGGGTATTATAGTAGTCACTTCTTTCTCCAGCGCTGGGAAAAACTTTATCCGTCACTGCCAGACTGGCCAAGGGAAAGTAGAAGGGGTTTTTGCCTCTCTCACAGAAAGTTGGGAGCTTAGATAGGATATCACAGCTTAACAACTCATGAAGTAATCATGGGGCCAATGTCTGATGCAGGTAGTCTGTAGGGAAAGGCTATGGTGATCAAACAAAACTGATGGCAAAAGATTTCAAGGGGTTATTCAAACATTGAGATATTGAAGGGTGCTGTGACTGGTACAGCAGGGAGTCAACCCCCCCCCACCTCCTTTACAGCTTCTCTTAACCTTCATTCAAGGGGGTGGGGTCCCACAGTAGGTTGCCTGGGGAGCAGAATAGGTAAAGAGGGAGAGCTGACAGCAGCCCATCCTGGCAGGTATAGATGATTATGGAATTACCTGCACTGTACATTTCTCTGCCAGACACTCCCAGACATTTAAGAATAAAATTGCTTCTTAATTAAACCACACCCAGTGTGTCCTGTCCATCTTCCAAATAGCTGGACAAAACATTTATAGAAAAAGTTATACTGTCATTTATACATATTCAAGGAGTAGTGTTCCTCCCATAAACATTCTAAATGCTCAAAATAAACACTTCAATAAGGCTTGCAATTTTCTTTTATACTAGCAACTGCTAACCTCCAGTTACTAGGAAGTGGCTTTTTCATTTGTTTAGGGCTACAGAGAATAGACCACTAAAATCTTGAACTTAATTACATTGTATTTCCTGTACATGCTATAACGGTCTGCACCACTTAAGATGACTCTATATCCACAATCAAGTCATAGTAATTGTACCTATTCTCCCAAAAGCTTCAAGGGCTGTCCGCACAAGCTTCTCACCAGCCTCCACTGAATCTGTAAACAAAACAGGCAGTGGTGTGACTTCCCAAATAAAACAACGTATTTGTTACACTGCTACTTGTTACTGTATACGCTGTACTTCTACGGATTTAGAGAACTACATAGAATGTGATATATTTAAAAAGAGAAAGTGAACTGCTCACGTGAAATCCCTATAAGATAAAATTAAGTGTTAGACACTGCAGACAACATGGCCCACTACAAGTCCTACACAAAAAAAACGGTACAGCGTTTTATCATTGCTAGAAAACCAGACAATTTAGTTTTGATGTTGGTTAAATAATAAGCTTGTTAAGTCACAAGCCCCATCATACCAATATGAAGAATTCAAGTGAAAGAACTCAGATTTTATTTTCATTATGTGTCCATCTCCCCCCAACCTCCGAGGAGTGTTGTATCTCATGGAATGAATTAAAATACTAATAGAGTTGGAGCAGTCCTTTATCAAAGGCTTTTACCTTTTCATTTAGTAACAACCAAATGTTCTATTCCCATAAATGAAGATTCCTTACTAAAAACTATTATGGAAAATAACATACCATAGTTAGCTACCGCTTTTCCTCCTTTTGCTCTTATTTCTTCAACAACTTTGTCAGCAGCTGAGGAGCTTTTGCCATGTCCTTTGAAGTCACCTCCCAGATCATTCACTGCACAATATAAAAAGAAATTCTTGACCAATCAATATTCATGTGTTTCACAGTCTCTTCTTATCTGGCAGCCACTAAATTCCTGCTGGATGTAATAAACAAAATTCACCGGAACTGATTCCTACTGTTAATCCAAGATATTGGATAAGAGTAAACAGTCTGACATCCTATTGGATTAGGTCAAGTCATTTCATAACATTCCATACAAATCCTAAGTGCACACTTCCACAAACACTTAATGCCATACCTGCCAACGCGGGGGGGAGGCACGGTGGGGGCTGCGGCTTCAGCTGAGGTTATTGAACATGATCAGTCTGTGCAAGCATGATCGATACAAGTAAAGCAGCAAATCGGGAGAGGGGGGCATGTGATTCCCTCCCTCCCCATGAGTCACCTCTGCTGGGTTGTAAATCTACAGTGCTAAAGCATGCTGCAAACTAAACATCCATGCAGACCCAGCAGCAGTGCACTAGAAGTACACTCAAATACCTTTTACATATTGGTCTTTCAAATAGCAGTACATCAACATGCACTAGGGAACTTTTATAGTGCAGCAAAGGGGTCCACACTTAGCACACAGCCTGCTGAAGTACTGTAGATTTACACCCCAGCTTCACACAGTAACGGTACATCTACACTGCAGGCTAAAGTCGAGGTAAGATATGCAACTTCCACTACGTTAACTGCATAGCTGAAGTCAAAGTACCTTAACTTGGCTCTTAGTGCTGTCTACACTGCAGGAAGTCAAAGGAAGAACAATCTTCCTTTGACTTCCCTTACTCCGTGTAAAATGAGGTTTACAGGAATTGGAGTAAGAAGGCTGTTATTTTAAAATAACAGGCTTGCTGTATAGACACACATTTTGTTATTTTAAAATAATGAGTTATTTCGAAATAAGCATGCAGTGTAGACAAAGCCTACGTGTTCAGATTGTTACCTAAAGGCATGTCTATTTGCAAGACAGAAAAAGAGAAGTTTCATTGCTATTTGTGATCATCTTTCCCTGACACTCCAATACTATTGTTAAACAAGACAAAAAACTTGACATTGCAGTGTCACATTTGATTAATACTAATCTAGTTCTCCGGTAGCATTTGCTACTGAATGAACACTGAGACTGTGCCTCAAGTACATCTCATTTCATTCCTGATCCCTCTTTGAGGCAATAGCTAAAAATTTCTGACTTGGTCATTTCCCCCATTGATTGCAGCTGTACAAAGTTTTGGAATTTGTGTTACTGCATTCATGTGCTTGGAGCTTCTATCTTAAAGTTAATTACAGAAAACCCACAATTTGTCAGTGCAGCACTATGCAAGGAGAAAAGTGTTTCTACTCAAGCAATATATCTTCCAAGGAAGGTGCTTGAAAGCTCAAATATCTACACACAATGGAACTAGTTGTGCATTTTTACCAGTATTCAAGTCTACCTGCCTTCATCATAATTTACAAACATCAACTTTATTGTGGTTTGTCAAACTAGAAAATTCAAAGTGTGAACAAGGCATTTTTTTCGGGTTTTTTTCATAGAAACAAAAACTGGTTTAACCAAATCGGTTTACTGCCCCAGTTTAAACCAGTGCAACTCTCTAACAAACTTTAACTGGTTCAAATCTTGTATAAATCAGTTTATCTACAGCAATTAAGGGGGGAAGGGGGGGGGGGACAAAGACCACATACAGCAGCCATACTGGGTCAGACCAAAGGTCCATCTAGCCCAGTATTCCGTCTTCCTACAGTGGCAATGCCAGATGCCCCAGAGGGAATGAACAGAAATAGATAATCATTATGTGATCCCTCTCCTGTCATCCATTTCCAGCCTCTGACAGAGGCTAGGGACACCATTCCTACCCATCCTGGCTAATAGCTATTGATGTACATAACCTACATGGATTTATCTAGTAAAGCCTTTTTAAAAAGAAGGGGATTGAAATGAAATCTACCCAGAAACCGAGGAACAAAATATCGGGTGGAAAGTATTCTGTGAAACAGCGGATAGTTTATAGTTAGGTAGTATGGTAGAAACTGTTCAGAGGAAATAGGCAACTTGTATTAGAATAGGGATTTTAGGTAACAGAAATAGAAAGCCTGATGCACCTTTCTGTTTATTTACTATGTAACTCGTATGTTTGCCATTTTATTAAATAAAAACTGTTTGTTTATTTTTATCCCAAGCAAGTCTCTCTTATGCAAACTCTGCATGGTATGAAAGAACTGAGCAGTTCTTTCATGCCTTCAGAAATGAACCAGAAGGGAACAGTCCGAGTGACTGGTAGATAAGAACTTAAGGAGAATGGATTTGGGGAGACTTGGATCTAAAAGGGTTGTATGTGTTAGTGTTCAATGTGTTTGGTGCAAAGTCTTATGCTTGGGGGTCTGCTACTGGTGCCAGGCATCTTTGCAATAACAGCACAGCATTAAGGCACCACAAAGTTACAGGGCAGGAAGTGATAAAACCTCTTAGTGATCTAGGTGATCCTCTAAATGTCACCTAGGCAGGTAAAAATGTCCGAAAAAGCCTCACTCCCATGAGGCTAACAACATAAAATGGTTGGACCTGGTGGTCAATGGCTAACATCAAAGAACTGAGAACTGTATAAAGAGACTGGCCTGACATGAGTCTTGTCACTTTTAGGGATAAGAATGGTTAACCAGCAGGGGCTTGAGCAGCTCCACCCCACCCCCATTTAAGTGGTAAGTCAGTTAAATATAATGTTTAACTAAACCAACAGGATTTTACATCCCTCATCCCTTTTGCAGTATTTTGTAACTATCAGGGTTTCCATGTTCATTTTCCACAACAGCCTAGTAAACTAGATTAGCATTTAAGCTGTTTATTATTTTAAAATATGTTTTCTCTGTATGCGGTTCTGAATAAACAATATTTTACTTTATGAAGGCTGGCTAGTCAACAGATAATCCTGTCATTGCCCCTACGAGAACAGGACATCTCATCAACTTAAGTCAGAACTTGCTGGTGATCATAATGAACTGAAGGAGCAATTGCTGCTCAAATTCCCCATCAAGCAGAATGGTGTTGCGTAGGGGTTAAATGAGGTTAATTTACTAATTGAGTAGTCAACAGAATTTTTATCAACTACTCAATTAGTCGATACGCAGCCCGGCTCAGTCCTGGATCGCACTACGTCCAGGACCAAATCCAGCTGCTGCTCAGCAATTTAAAACACAGTGGGAGCCGGGGGAAGGGGTAGGCTGCCTGGCGCCTACTGCCTTTTAAATTGCAGAGCTGCAAGCAGGGTTTGGTCCCAGACCCAACATGAGCTGGGACTGAGCTAGGCTGCCCGCCCGGACGGAGCAACACCTGTCATGAGCCAGCATGGGCAACCACAGACAGGGACTGCTTTGCGGCAGCAGCCCCATCCATGGGGGGGGGGGGGGTCCACAACAGCCTCTCCTGTCCCCGCCACGCTGCTGCCTGATTGAGGCAGCAGTGCGGGGGGCAGGCAGCACCATGGAGCCGGTACAGGGGGGAACTGGCTTTTAAACTCCTAATCCCTCTACCCCCTTGCTGCCTCTGATACAGAGGCGGGGGGGAGGGGGGGGGAGAAGGAGGGAATGCGAGTAATTGACTCAACTAACTGATAAGCCTAGGCTTGTCAACTAGTCAGCTATTCACTTACATCCCCAGTGTTGCGTGACACCGCTCCAAGAAAATTGGCAGCTAGAAGCCAGAGAGTACAGTGATCTCGAGGACACAAAATGGACAGAGGTGCAACTACCCAGGAAATTTTGACAACATGATATCAGTTTTCCTTCTGTTTTATAGATGCTGAAGGATCCTAACAGCTGTCCATTTAAATAATCCCTATAGTTTCCCAGTGGATGTTAAAGGACCATAAATGGGTGTGAGTTGTGCATAACCATAAAGGAAAGAGGAAATGTCCATGTGATTCTACTGAGACGTGGTCTGCAATAGTCATTATGAAAAAATTGAAAACCTCTCGTTCATGGAACTCTTGTTTTCTACATCAAGTTCTGCTACCAATACAATGGGAAGCTCTCTTCCCCAAGTCTGTACTGAATTAATTCCTCAGCATGATGGCAGATGGTGCTGTGGAAGGGCATTTTCAATTGAAACATAAAGGTATATCTTCACTGCACAGTTAACTTGATTTATCTATGCTTAGAGGTGCTCCCTCTCAAGTCAGCCTAACTCGACAGAAGCATGGCCACACAAATTCCAAAGTTGCTGTATTCACAGTGATGCACCTCTCAATCGTGGATGACACTAAGAGTTCTGAGGTAAATCCCATGGTTCCAAGACCTATACAGTAGTCAGAAGAGTCACACAATTAATTATTTTTCAACATATTGTAGGAGAACCTCCCTGTACTTTCTGGGCATTAGTGAACTGTTCAAAGGCACTAGAGAACTAGTAGCATAGCCCTGCATCCACTCTGCCCATTTGTTGGACTGATGGCTGAAAAGTTGTCGTCAGGACAACGTTAGCCCAGGCCCCCCTTTTAGGCCAGCCAGCTAGGTAAAATTACTATCATCACACTCAAGTTAAGGATTTCTGTGAGTGAACCAAAGTTAAGTTATATCTCTAAATAGCCTTTCAGTGAAGAGAAACACTCAGCCAAAGATTGTACTTGTTTCAAAATCAGAAACTCAGAAATAAAGTTAGAATATCAGGAGTTCAGAGAATAACTTATTAAAGAACAAAGGTTACTGGCAAGAGATCAAAATAATAAACTCACCAACTACTGAAGCTCCTCTTTCTGCAAAAGCCAGAGCATATGCTCTACCCAATCCTAGTTTAAAAAACAAAAACCAAAAAGTTTCAGAGAGTCATTTTTTTTCTACCTGTATAATTTAGATTACTTACACGTATGTGGAGAAATTGTCACTTGAGCAAAAAACAGAGATAAAAAAATTAAAAATTCATTCAATTAAAAAATAATTCTATCTAAATGTTTCCACAAAAGCAGTGACACATTTTCTGAAATCTGGAACAGAAAAGAAAGCAAATTAGCTCAGAAATTGAAACCCAAATCCACAACTGAAAATACTAAGTATTCCTTTATACTCACTTCGTGGTACAGTACCCAGAACAGTCATTATAGAACTGCTTGCTGCTAAAGCTCCAAGAGAGTTTTGTGCTTGTGAAAGAGGTATTTGTGACATTTAATGGGACAGGCTACAAAATATAGGAATGTATTCCAGTTTTGCAGTAGGAGAAGATGCTTCAAGTTAATGAATTACATTCTAAGTTAATAAACATACCTTAGTTTAATTTAGTTTTGTTTACTGAAAAGAAAACTCTCTCACATGCAAACACAAGTTCAACTCCAATCATAATGATTTTAGAGTCCATATTGATTTAAAAAAGATATAAAGAAGGAGCACAGAGCAGCTTACCTAATATACTGCATAATGCTACTTTTATTGTTTCGTATCTTCCACGAAAGTTTTTCACCTTTGCCTTTATTTAGACTTTAAGGCCAGCTGAGTACAACAGTTGTTTTTATGGACAAAGATATGATCCAATCATACCAGTCACAATGTTAATGATATTGAATCAAGGGTAGAAGTTGTGATTCTTTTCCACATAAGTAATTTTGTTATGTACAAATTAAACAAATGATGACAAAGTGGAAGGAGGAGGAGGATTTTTCGAAGTGCCCACAATACTACCTTTGTTCCCGAAGCTCCCCTTGGCTGGAAACGGCAAACTGGAGCCAATGGGAGCCACGAGTCACTGTGGTTTTGGAGCCTTTACATAAACCAATCAGAGTGGCCTGTTGGGTACAGTTCTAGAGATTACACCTACTAGTTAATTACTTAAGCAGAAATCTGGGCTTTAGTTTACATCTGAGCCCAGAATTGGACTCCTCATAACATTAAAGAAGTTTTTTCATTAAAAAAAATGAAGGACACTAAACAAGGAAATTTACTTCATATAAAATAACTTAATACAAGTTGGGAGCCAAAATAAAACACAGGACAATTGAAAAGAATGTTATTTTCTTACATCTGTACATTTTGTTTATAGGATGCAATCCTTTTTATATCCCAAATAGTTCAAGGGACAATTTTTAAAACTTAAAATCCAAACTTTGAAAATACAACAATATATGTATTGACTGGAAAATCAAATTTCTCATTTAAATAACTCTATTTTCCCTTCCTTAGTGAGAGCTGCTGAGGACCCTCACCAAAACACAAAGGAAAGCAAAGGCATTCACTTCTGTCTGCAAAAGGGAAACAACGCAAAAAGATGCTCTGGGATGTCTGAATACTCCCAGGCAGCGCATTCTTCATGTTCTTAAGTAAGAATAGGAGATTTAATCCTGAATTTGATACAAAGAGTTCTGAAAAAGGTCTCTTAGAACACGTGGCTTAAATCATGGAAGACCATTTAAAATTGACTATATTGTGTGACAGGTGAGAATAATACTTGCCAAGATTAGAAAGAAATCAATGTAGTTTCAAAGCACATGTTCACCTGTTGCAAAATGTATCCCGTAAGAGCTGCCACTTTGATCATGTTTTCAAAATACTTTCCACATCAAATGGCTTCTAAATCAAGGGAACCAAAACTTTAAGCAAAGATCAAGATGTGTTAGATGGACTCCATCACTAGTTCTGACCTTTACAAAAGAATCAACTTCTAAGTCTCTGTGTAAAAATAGTACTACTTATAATCCAAATAAAATAAATAAAACATTTCCATAGCTCTATAATTAGATAAACATATTAAGTAGTGGTTTTTATTAAGGATGTTAAGGACTAGATGACTATCCGATAAGCAAAAGCTTCCCGCTGGCCTGGGCTGCACCTGGCGTTCCAAATGTGAAATGCACAAGAACCACAGTTGGAGCTCTTGTACATTTCAAAGGAGGAATGCAGAAGTGCCTATCGACTAGTCGAGTAATCGATGGAAATTTCATCAGCTATTCGACGAGTAAATTAATCGATATTTAACATCCTTAGTTTTTATTTAAAAAGTTGTAGTGAAACAGTAAGTATTTGTGAAGCAATAATCACTTTTGGGAATCGTAAGGTTCTAGTAGAAGTTGTACATGATAAAGATCCACTTATTCCAAGCAATTTTTTGCTTTTTTATCTTGTATTATTTCCAATTGACTTGAGTGTTCACTTTTGACAGATGTCAGTGAAGAAGAAATATTTAAAGAGCAGCACAGCAAACTAACATGAAGCAAGGGAAAATCTGGGTGAGAGATGAAAATCATTCAGAGTAGATTTAAAACACTACTGTTATGCTATTTTATACTGTCAATTTAAAAAAAAAAAAGAGACATTTGTTTGCCATTTTCTTCTGCCAGCTATTCTTGCAAGTATCACGAAGGCAGTTTAAAGTAATCTGCCGTACTTCCAAAGCTAAAACACTGGACTAGAGAATCTGTTGCTCTTTGCATGGCTATTACAGCACAATTTTTCAAGAGCCTAAATCCAGAATCCAGCACAATTTTTCAAGAGCCTAAATCCTAAATCCAGAGATCTGCATGGTGTAGGTGAGAGGGGAATTTCTTTCTACACCACTAGACGAAACACACTGTAGGATCAAGACTTTAGTGGGTATTACCTATGATTATTATCATATTTATGAGAGAGAAAACAAACTCTCTCGAAAGCTACAGCAGCACTCGGTCAGCACCTGAACACTGGGACTACATTTCAAGCAGCCCGCACGCTTTAACCTCATATAATTGTGCTTTGAAAACTAGGCAACACGCACGCAGGAAACACGAGCGTGCGTCTCAGCTTTCCTGCAAAGGGAAGGGGAATGGCTTCAACCTTGCCACCGCGAAATCCAACTCCCCGCTCACGCTCCTCCGGGAACTCAGGAAAACCTCTGCCCCAGTTCTGCAGAGCCGGGGCACACCCCACACCCACAGCGCCGGAGTATGCAGCGCGCATCGGAGGCCTCCAAAAGCCCCTCCCCCCAAGTGCACCCTTGCTATTGGCAGGCAGGGTTGTCTCCCCCGAGCAGCAGAGGGATGCCAGCTGCACCAGGCCCGCGGGATCCCCCGTTAGCGCCCTGCTCCCGCAGCCTCCTCCTCCTCCAAGCCCGGGGCCGCCACTCCCCACGGAGCACCACGGGCGACCCCTGCCCAGGGCCGCCCCCGGAGCCCAGCGAGCAAGTGCAACGCGGGGCGCTGCAGGCCCGCGCGAGCCGCTCACCTCCCCCGGCGCCAGTCACCAGCACCACCCGCCCGTCGAACCGCAGCGCAGCCGACATGCCGATGCCGCCGCCGCCGCCCGCCTCCTCCTGGGGCCAAGCGCAAGCGGAGAACCCGGGAGCGACCAGCGGCAGCACCTAGGCACAGGGCGAGCGCAGCGCGCATGCGCCAGACCACCCCGCGGCGCGCTGGGAAATGTAGTTTGCATGGACTGAGGCCGTTTTCAACGCGCGGCCTGGCGCGAGGAGGGGAACGTGGCTGCTGGCCTGGGGCAGAGGCGCTGGTGAAGGGCGGGAGGCGCTTTTCAGCACGTATAGATTGCGCTTAGAGTCTTCTTACTGAGTGTGTGTGGCCGGGGGCCGGGAGGGGGGAGCGGGCAGGGGGCACCCCGCGGGGTATGACACAGGGGGAGGCGGGGGGGGGGGGCTGTGAGGGGCGGAGACTGAGCGGGGGGGGCGGGGCTGTGGGGTGGAGCAGGGAATGGCGCTCCAGTGCAGGTACTAGTGTGCCCCCCGCCCCCGCCCCCTTCCAGGGAGCTTTCAGTGGCCCTGCCTAGCGCCTCCCCCCACACGAGCCTCATGAGGCACCTGCGACTGGGGCTTGTGGGCGCTGAACTCCCTTTTTTTCCAGTGGGTTCCTGAGCCCTCGACTAGAAGATCTTAAGAAGCACCCGTGAAGTCAGCACCTAAGCCTGGTGCCAAACGCTGTCAACGCACCGTTCCTGTGCTCCAGTCACTCCCTGCCTCTGGCTCCCTGCGCTTCTGCCTCTGCATCGGCTTCTGCCTATGCGAAGCGTCCCAGGCTGCTGCCGAAGCAGAGCTGCTGAGTGGTAAGAACAGCAAAGATCCTGCTGACAGGTCCACCTGCTTGCAACGGGCCTGGAGCTGACAGGCTAACACTGACCCACAGCAGAACACCAGTCCACCCCATTATGAATGAAAGCATGTCCCCTCAAGCCATAGCACCAGAATGAACTGGATGCTAATGCAAAGCTGTCTCAAGAACTGGGTTAGTGTTTCTGTTGTGGGGTGTTTCACCATCAACTACATACCCCATAACAGGAACACTAATCAGGAACCAATCCCTGCACCAGAACTCTGTTGTCAACTCTGTCCACACATCTACCCTAATGACACCATCAGAGGATCTAATCGTATCAGTCATAACATCAAAGGCTCATTTACTTGCACATCTACTAATGTGCTATATGCCATCATATTGCCAGCAATGCACCTGTCATCTACATTGGACAAACCAGACTGTCTCCGTGCAACAGAATATACAGACACAAATCAGAAATTAACATTGGTAACGTACAAAAACCAGTGGCAGAGCACTTAAAACTCCCTGGACACACAGTTACAGACTTGAAAGTTGCCATTCTTAAGCAATACATCTTCAAAAATAGATTGCTGAGCTGGAATTCATGCAAATTTGACACCATCAGAATGGATCTGAATAGAGACTGGGAATGACTCTCCTAGTACAATAAGTAATTTTCCCATTTAGATTCTCACTTTCTTATTACTGTTGGAAGTGAGCCAGCTCCTCCGTGATTGAATTAGCTCTGATACTCCCATTTCTGTATCCCTACCATCTCTTCTTTCATTTCATGCATCTAACAAAGTGAGTTACAACTAGGGACGTAAAATCTTGTTTAAGTAGTTAACTGGTTAAACATTAAGTTTTACTGGTTGACTGATTAAACAGGGATGGGTGGGCAGAAGCAGCCCCTCTGACGCAGCCTAGGGCAGCTCCAGCCCAGCTGCTTCCGGCTCCATGCTGGGCTGCCGACTTCAGGGCTGGGAGTCAGGAGCCTCATGCAGGGCCAGAAGCACAATTGGGAGGAATGGGGGGTACTGGCTTCCAGCCCATCAGGCCACAGGCTGGGGTGCTGCTCCCAGGTAACAGTTAAGAGTGATGCTTACTAGGTAACTGGTTAATTGGTTACCTGTTCACATCTCTAGTTGCAGCTCACAAAAGCTATAATAAAATTGTTAATCTGTAAAATGCCGCTGAACTCCTTGTTGTTTTTACTGAAACAGACCAACACAGCTACCTCTCTGAAATACAAGAAGAAAGTTAACTGTAAAGTCACAGAGGAACAAGACCATTGTTTTGCTATTGGTGTAGGAGGAAAAGATCCATCAGCTAATCCAGCATCTGCAGCAGGCACTGTGATTTACCAATCTCCATTCCAAGAAGGGCTACCATTTTCTGACAGGATTCTACAGTGATTTTCACTTTCTCTGACCCAATTAACATTTAATTATTCAATATTCAATTGTTTAATTAAAGTGGAACAACTTCAACAAAAGTGAGGGAGACCCACATCAGAATATTCCATGGTGCAATGGATAGGTAACTCACTTAAGAGGTGGGAAATTCCTGTTCAAATCTATTCCCCTCAGCAGGCAGACTAGGGTGGGAGGAGACTTGAAGCAGGATCTTTGCCCCTCCTCCTTTTCCTCCCCTAACTACAGTCTCAGGCCACATGTGGAGTCTGTTTGTAACTTCAACTTGCTCTATTGTGTCAGAATCCATGAAATAAACTTTTTTATTCTGTTAGAATGCTGGTCAGGGCCCACTAAACATATGTCTACACAGCAGCATTATTTTGGAATAGCTGACGTTATTCCAAAACAACAAAGAGCGCGTCGACACTGCAAGCCTTTATTTTGAAATAATGTTGAGCTGGAGGACTTATTACGATGCATGGTAAACCCTCATTTCACAAGGAATAAGGGAAGTCAAAGGAAAAATGTTCTTCCTTTGACTTTCTGCTGTTTAGACAGCACCAAAAGCTGAATTAAGCTATTTCGACTTCAGCTATGCAATTGACGTAGCTGAAGTTGTGTAGTTTAATTCAACTGCAGCCCTGCTGTGTAGACGTGCCCTAAGACTTCTGTTTCTCTTTTCTTAAGCATATTCTTCTGTTATACTATGACTTAATCCAAGGTTTGCACTACTCTACTACCCAGCAGTGTATCAACTACTCTCAACTAGTGATAACATCTTGTCTATCAGCCAGCTGCGTTTGTCCATTGTTCTCAGAATGCTTATCATCACACATCCTCATCACATGATCACATTTGTCCAGTCTAACATTGTTGCTTATCAATATTGCAGGGATTGCACTGCAAGATTGAATTGGTCACTGAGCTAATATCATACTGCAAATATGACAAGTGAATGGCTGGCAGCCTTCTTCTCTAGTGTGTGTATATTATGAGTCTATGGATCTGCTGAGTTACCTTACTAGAAAAGGATGGCTGCAGTGTAATAAAATAGCTTATTTTATTGTTCTTATCCCCTTGCTCAGCTCTATTTACAGACCCTGTTCTTGCTTCCACTCTTGTGCAACTTTTTTTTATTTAGGAAATTCAGCAGTCTTAGTAGTCTGAGTCCCTACATGCTTCTGTTTGCTTTGTTTCTAGGTGCTGCTTTATTTTTCCCTTTTTACTTTTCCCTCTTGCTGTGGGGTCACAATAGATTGGCCCCTGCATCATATTTCATGTACAGTTTGCCAGTCAATAACATGAGAGCACACAACGCTTATAATACTAAACTGACTCCTATTAAGAGAATTATTTACAGAGATACTGCAACTGCAGCTAGCATTCAAGTTATATGCACACAGTTTGATTGCCTGGTTGCTCCTTCGAAGTCTTTCCTCCTGGAATTCATCCACCTTCCTCCAAGTTCCATGTAGGCTCAGGTCCGTATGCAGGAATTTATGGTGGGGTGCTTTTTTTTTTGTAAATGTGGACTGTGAGGGTGTGACTGCATCCCCATAGTCTCCCAAGTGGGGAAATCAGCCCCAGCCTTCCCCCGGCCAGCCAAAACATGGGGGAGGGAGGGTTGGGCAGTGCGTTGCTCTTACCTTCCCCTGGCTGGAGCATGCTTACTTAGGGGACCATGGTGGAGGGGCTGCTTTTACCCCCACACCTCCATACATGCCTGAGGTTGCTCTAAAGCCTACTAAACAAACTGGGTTAAATACATCCCTTGCATTGACCTGACTGGAATTCCTTTAAGGAGGCTGTGATGAGATGTATGAACTCCGCACTGGGAAAAATGGGAGTTAAGGAGCAACTCTGGACTCGTGACACCTCCCCCCCCCCCCCCACCTGCAGAGCCTGCTATCACGAGAGGAGTGACTCAAAAAGGAGGAGGCCACTCAAAAGCAGGACAGACTACCGTGGGAGCTCCTGAGTTATTGCACACAAGGGAGGGGCCTACAAATAGCAGCTACCTCTGCCATAGAAGATGGGCCAGGACTTATGTCAGTAACAGGCTCTTGCACTGAGATAAGCCTGGAAGCCTGATTCAGGACAGAGGCAAATCAGGGAGCACAACCTGCCTGAAATGTTGGGAGAGTAGGACAGCCTTGTAGGAGGTGGGAGTGAAACCCACAAACTTGACCTACTTTGATGCTGGATCTAGTTGCAAAAAAGGAGGCTATTGGATTGGCTGAATATCCTGATGATATTGTCTTCTGTTTGACTTTCAGCCAAACACTTTGAGGCCTTGCGGGAAAGCGAGTAGCAGGAAGTGAGCCAGAGAGGTATCCTTGAAGAACTCAAGGCGTTTGATAATGGCACCTGTTGTAGGGCCCTGAATTAGAGTCTGGTGGTCTGGCCTGAGCTTCTCTACCACTCGTCCCATGACTCAGACATAAGAAAAGGAGAGATATTTTGAGCCCTTAGTTGAAGGGCATGACGAAATTGAAACCACGAGTTAGGGTTTTTGAAGGACTGTTCCTCCAGAGCTCATAGAGAAGGCATATCTTGAGTAATCTTATTAGTATTATACATGTAAGTTGTTATTGTTTTTAAGGTGTTTTCTCTGTAATTCTTTCACCTTAAGAATAAAATAGGCTTTCTTAGAATGTATTGCATAGTGACCTGTAACAGGCAATTACACAGTGCTCCAAGGACAGAAGTAAAGCAGTTCTGCTTAGGCAGACTGTTTTCTGGGTAACAACACAGTGAAGATAGGGAACTGTTCAACCTGGTCAGAAGGAAGAGAGAAACAAGTCTCTTCACCCCTGAAAGGTGATGGCTGGAGAACTGAAAGACAGGTGCAGTTATCCTGAATTGTAATAAATGGCTCTTCAGTCTAGGAAAAAATGAAGTAACATCCAAGCAAACAGAGGCTGGAATTATGGGGCAATTTTTTTCTTAAGTGATTTTCTTAAACTACTGAAAATTTATCAAGGATTGTGGTGGATTCTCCATGTGTAGAACATTTTAAAATCAAGATTGGATGTTTTTCTAAAAGGTACATTGTCGTTTAGCCACAATTATTGGACTTGATGCAGGAATCAATTCAAGAAAATCCTCTGGCCTTTGTTATGCAAAATGTCAAAATAAATTATAACAATGGTCCCTTCTGGTCCTAATTTATTAATTTTTTATCTATAAGTCCACTTGACAACAGATGTTGTCTGTCTTCTTAAAGAAAATATTTCTCCATACCAGCAGAAAAAGTCTGATAGATAACCATGAATATTTTTTTATTTGCCAATGACTCTTCAGCATACACTCATTTCCTCTTCATCTCTTTGCTTTATAGTACTCTCCAGCTAGGTCTACATTGGCGCGATCTTGCGCAAAAGCGGCCGCTCTTGCGCAAAAACTTGCTGCCTGTCTACACTGGCCGCGAGTTCTTGCGCAAGTACACTGACGTTCTAATGTATGAAATCAGGGCTTCTTGCACCAGAACTCTGACGCTCCCGCTCAGGAAGAAGCCCTTTTGCGCAACTGTTCTTGCGCAAGAGGCCAGTGTAGCCAGGCAGCCAAGAGATTTTGCACAAGAGCCGTCCAAACAGAAAAAAGCCCTACTGGCCGCTTGGACGTTCCGTACTCGCAGGCACCGCTCCAGACTTCCTAGTAACCCGAGCCCCCTTAAAGGCACACGCAGCCTGCAGAGGCCACGCGGCAGAAGCACCTCTGCCATCAAGCTCTGCCGCGCAGCTCTGCTCCCTTCAGATACCCAGCACCACCCAGAATGGCCGCTCTGGGGGGGGGGGGGAGCAGCAACCTGCACCCCCAGCGCAGGAGGCCCCAAGGGGCACAAAGAGGCACGCCCCTTTCTGGTCCCCAGGGGAGATCGAGGCCCTGCTGGACCTCTGGGCCGAGGAAGAGGCCCTCCATGATCCCCATGCCCGTTGCAGGAATGCGGACATCTTCCGCCTCATGGCCCAGGAGCTCTCCGACCAGGGCCATCCAGCCCGGACCCGTGAACAGGTCTGGGCTATGTCCAGGCCAGTGAGGGCCAGAGGGCAGGAGCTGACAGCTGCCCCCATTACCAGTGGCTCCATGCCATCCTGGGCAAGGCGGCACCCCAGGAACCCTCGGTACCAGTTGACACCAGCAGGCGCCCCCCGTCACCAGGCCCAGCGAGGCAGGGGACGAGGCAGAGCTGCCCACTGGGTCGGAGGAGGACGAGGGGACCAGGGGAGCACTGTCACCCTGCAATTGGAAGTCCTGTCAGGCAGCCCAGATGTCTCCCGTGTGTCATCAGAGGCTGGGGAAGGATCCACTGGTGAGTGTTGCACTTTGCACTCACAAGGGCCGGGGGGGGGGAGCCAGGCGCCTGGGGGGGAGGGGAAGGGAGCGTCACTCAGGCAGCGTGAGCTGCACACTGTGTACCATACCAGTACACAGCACATGCAACCTGGTGACCGAGTGGCATGTGGCTGCGGCAGGCAGCTCCAGGGCACACCTGGGACCATATCCGGAGCAGGGCGGAAGGGTGGATGCTGGCTGGAACCAGCCAGGGCCCCAGGGGCTCAGGCCAGAGCCCGCACCTCCCGAAGGGTGCAGCACACAGACAGCACACTGTTCATCCCTGGCTGTGTGACACAGCCAGCTGCTTCTGGGAAAACTGCAGCAACACAACCCTGTGAGCATGGCCCCCACTGAGCCCCTTGCCTGCTCCTGGTGCCTTGGCTGACCCCCCCCCGAGGGAAGTTCCCACTACGGCCACATGTCCCTGGGCTTCATGTGTGAGGGCGAGCGGGAGGGGGAGGGGGAAAGCGCTCGGGTCGGCCCTAGGGCTGAGTTTCGCTGAAAGATGGTACACTCCCTAGTCACCCCTGGTTCCGTCCAGGAGACATCCACGTGATGGGGATCTGAGAGCCCAGACCACATCTGCCATATGTGCTCCCAGGCACTGTGTGGGGATTCATCTTGCTCCCTGTCAAACACCACTGATTAGCCCAAAGCCTCACAGCCTCCCCCGGCAGGGAGTTCCAGAGGTTAACACAACACACGCCCTCCTCCCCCCCCCAAGGGACCAGGACACAGACCGGTGGTTACAATACATGGAGGAGCACCCTACTCTGGGGGCGGTACAACACGGGGGGAAATGAGTGGGCCCAAGCCACAGTACTGTGGTGTCACCTGGGCTCAGGGGTGGAGGGCATGGGGTGTGGGGATGATGGCCAGGCTGCCTGACTGAACCATCCTTTCTTCTGTTCCCTGCAGCAGGACCAAGCAGGAGCGGGGGACCCTCCAGCCCTGTAGCAGCGGCAGCGCCCCCAACATGGCGGGTCCAGCAGCGGGACCAACTCCTCTGGCGGCACGTACAGGCTGTCGAGAGGATCGAGGTGGCCATCACACGCCAGGTAGATGCTGACCTGGAGTGACACCAGCAGGCCTGGGGGCGCTTCCAGGCTCAGTGTGAGCACATCTCTAATGCCATCACCACCCTCACTGCACACATAGGGCATGCTGTGCACTATGGCATGGCATTGCCCCATACACCTGCCATCCCTCCCGTGCCAATGCCCGTGCCCCTTCCTGCTGCCCCTCCTGCTCCCACCATGCTCCCTCCTGCTGCCCCTCCTGCTCCCACCATACCCTCCTGATGCACCCCATCCTGCCCACCTCCCCATGCTGCCTGCCCCGATGCAGCCTGAACCGCATGTAGTGGTCCATCCCCACAGAGGTGGTCGCAGGGGCCACCCCTCCCAGCAGTAGCTCCTTCCTCCACCTCCCACTTCAGAGCCCTCTCCCTCCTCCCCCTCCCAGTTCAGAGCCCCCTCCCTCCTCCCACGCTACGTCCCCATTGTAAATAAACAGTTCAAGGCGTTGTTTTCCAAAAAAACCTGTGTTGTTTATTGGGAGGTAGGGGGAGGGGAGGGGAGGAGGGAAGGGTTGGGGATGGGAGGGAGATGTAAAGGGAGACAGAGGCGACCCTACTGTGGGGCCTGGGAGAACATCTCCGTCAGGGCCTCCCATATGCGCACCCCATCATGGTGCGCCTGGTGGATGGCAGCTGTGCGGAGCTGTTCGAAGGCCTGCCCCTCCCCTGCCATTCATGCTGGGAGGAAGGCCTCCCCCTTCCGCTCCACAATGTTGTGGAGCACACACAGCACGCAGCCACTACCTCGGGGACGTTCTGCTCACCCATCTCAAGACAGGTGAGCAAACAGCAAAACCGGGCTTTCAGACGGCCAAAGGCGCACTCCTCCTGGTTGCGGGCCCAGTTGAGGCGGTCGTTGAACCGTGCCCAGTCGTGGTCTGTCCACCCCGTGTAGGGCCGCATCAACCAGGGCAGCAGGGGGTAGGCCGCGTCCCCCACAATACATGTGGGCATAGGCACGTCCCCAACAGTAAATTCCCACTGGGGGAAGAAAGTGCCCGCCTCCAGCCTGCCAAACAGGCCGGAGTGTCGGAGAATGCAGGCATCATGTGCCCTGCCGGACCAGCCCGCATAAATGTCCGTGAAGCGGCCATGGTGGTCCACAAGGGCCTGGAGCACGATGGAGAAGTATCCCTTGCGGTTTATGAAATGGGCCGCTCGATGCTCCGGGGCACGGATGGGGATGTGGGTTGCATCCAGGGCTCCCCCACAGTTGGGGAACCCCAGGGCAACGAAGCCAGCCACCGTTGTGTCCACGTCCCGCATGCGGATGACTCGCTGGAGTAGGACGTCGTTGATGGCATGGACGAACTGCAGAAGGGTGCACAGAAACACGGGAACGCATCACATAAGGCAGGGTGAGTGCATGCTCCCTTGGGGGTTTCCCACCCCCCCGTGATGCCCTCTGTCCTCACACACACACCAGGGCCCCCTGACCCCACGGGCCACCCCCCCACCAGCAGGCCTGTGCAAGGGAGGGATGGCCCAAACCCCTGCATGACGGGGCATTCCCCATCGCCCCAGCCTGGAGTCTTGCCTGCCCCTGGGCATGGAGTGCAGCACCCTCTCCCCCCCAGGACTTACCTGCATGACGATGGCACCGATGGTCAATCTACCCACCCTGAACTGGTGTGCCACCGATTGGTAGCTATCCGGGGTGGCCAGCTTCCATATGGCAATGGCGACCCTCTTGTCCACAGGGATGGGTGCCCGCAGCCGGGTGGTGCTTCTCTGGAGCGCAGGGGCGAGCCAGGCACATAGCTCCAGGAATGTCTGCTTTTGCATCCGGAACCATTGCTGGTCGTCCCATTGCCCCAGGACCAGCCAGTCCCACCAGTCGGTACTGGTGTCCTGTCTCCACAAGGGCCTCTCCACGGTGGGGTGGGGATGCCACATGGATGCCATGGCCTCTCTGGTAAGGGAGTCCAGAGCAACCTGTGCCTCGAGGTCCTGGACAACGGAAGGGGCCAGAGCAGGCACAAGGCGACCCCTGGCTCCATGGCACAACAAAAGAGCTGATGTCAAAAAAATCAGCAAATGGCACTAAGGCACAAGCTGTGGTGTCCAAGAAGGCAGAGGACAACCACAAGTAGAACTGCTATGGCTGTCAGTCCCTGCAAGAGGTACTAAAGCTCGCAGCAGGAGAGAAACAGCTGTCCAGGGAGATCCCTTTAAGCACGTGTCTCAAAGGAGCTCCAGCCCCCACCCCCGGAAACCGCTGGTGCCCTTTTGCCCTCTCCAAAGTGGTTCCGGGCTCCTGCTTTTGTGCAAGAGCATCCCGCCAATGTAGACGCTCTCTTGCGCAAAAGCAGATCGCTCTGACGATGAGTCCCGGCCAATGTAGACGCTCTCTTGAGCAACTACTTTAACGCAAGAACTCTTGCGCTAAAGAGTTTTTGCGCAAGATCGCACCAATGTAGACGTAGCCTCTCAGTTTTTTTTCTAGGATATTTGCCATAGAAATAATAGAAAGGCCCTATTATATTTGCAAAAAATCCAGTCCTTGTTTATTAGCTGTTTAGAGTCTGCAGCTAGCTAAGTGATGTTTTAGGTGAGTCAGAATCAATAAAACTGTGGAGGTGCATGTATCTGAATTACCCCACGTAATCTGACTAGAATCTTGAAACTGAGCTGTATCATCTCGGCTATTGGCAGCAGGATTTCATTGTAAAGGATTACAGTACAGGAAGTCCCCAATTAGGTTAAAACAAAAGACAGAACTATGTAGCACTTTAAAGACTAACAAGATGGTTTATAGGTGATGAGCTTTCATGGGCCAGACCCATCATTTCGTTCATTTTTTTGATTGTATCACATTGGTATATACGGTTGTGCCGATTTTCTTCCACATATTGATCTGAAGAAGTGGGTCTGGCCCACGAAAGCTCATCACCTATAAACCATCTTGTTAGTCTTTAAAGTGCTACATAGTTCTGTCTTTTGTTTCAGCTACACCAGACTAACATGGCTGCATCTCTATCCCAATTAGGTTGTGTTCTGAAAGTTAGTTAGTAAGGCAGTTGTTTGGAACTCTTATCACATTTTCCCAAAGAAACAATATTATAAATGTTAGTTAGGTTAGCTCACAAAAGCCTATTGAACCTATAATGTAGCTGAAATACTACATATTTGCAATGAAAAACAGTAGAAATAGTTTTCATTTAACCTTAAATGCTGGTGTTTGAGGAAAGGTAGGCTTAAGAAGAAGATGAGAAGATAGGTGGAGATTCTGAAGGGAACTTCTGGGATCCCTCAGCTGCCAAACATTCCCCCTCTCCATGGGCCTGGCTGCTGCCACCCCCCGCCACCACTGCATGGGCTCTGCATTAGCTCCTGCAGCCAGCCCTATCATCCCCCAGCAGCCACTCCAAAGCAGGCTGCACCCAACCGCCACTCTCCACAAGGTGCCAAGCTGCATAAGCGTGGACCAGAGGAGTAAGGGATGGCCATGCAGTCAGTGTTTTCCCCTTCAAAGCGCCATTCCAGCTGCTGGCTGCATAACTGTCCACTGCTGCTCCAGAGTCCTCTGGCCAGCACTTGCACTGCTGGCCACCATCATTGCTGGCCTTCCCTTACCCAAATACAGAATTAGCAGCTGCATAGGGCATCTGAAAATTTAGGGCACCAATGGGTCTTAACGTCCACTCATCCACTTCTTTCTATCCCTGTTCTGTAGCTCTGCTTCCTCCAGAGAGGATCTAGTTAACTTAAAAATGAAAAATCCTGCCAGACCATAGCAGAACATTAAACCTGTGAAAGAGCCATTTAAGTATAGGTTGGACCTACAACACCCTTGGGACCTGACTGGTCCCAGATGAGGGATTTTGCTGGACTAGGGATGTTCTTTCTGGACACCTGCCACCAGCCCCACTGCCTGCCAGCGCTTCTGGGCAGCCATGCACCACAGCTTTGGGACCGGCCGGGCAGCCACCACCACGGCTCCCAGCCCCTCCAGAACCTTAACCCTAACCCCACCCTGCTAGGCAGCCACACCTTCAGCTCGCTGCTGGCAGCCCACTGCCCTGCTAGGCCAGCAGGGGTCTCTGCTGCTGGCCCTCCACCAGTACTCTGGTCCTGCAACACTCGTGCTAGACCTGTGGTCACCAACCGGTAGATCGCGATCTACCGGTCGATCTCAGGGGCTCTAAGAGTCGCTCTTGAGCCCTCTCTGAACTGCGCGCCTGTGCAGCACATTTACATTAGATTTCCTCATTTGAGGAGCAGCTACTCACCGAGCAACAACACAGGTGAGTAGCCACGCAGAATGGTGGGAGCTGGGAGGTCGGGAGGGCTGAAACACCCCGGCCAGCTGGCTGTGGCTTTCAGCTGAAAGAGGCTGCCCCGCGCTCCAGCTGATCCGCAGCTTCTCCTTTGCGCCTGCCCAAGTGGAGCGTGGGGCACCCTGGCTGAGCGCCATGGCCAGCTGACCGGGCAGCCGCTTCTCTTTGCTCCAGCCCAGCTGCCCTGCGCTCAGCCTGGGAAGCTTGCTCCAGCACAGCTGGAGCTAGGCGCAGCCTCCCTGGGCTGAGCGCAGGGCGGCCGGGCTGGAGCGAAGAGAAGCCGCTTCTCTTTGCTCCCGCCTGGCTGCCCTGCGGTCAGCCTGGAGGGAGCGCAGGACGGAGGCTTCCCTCCGTGGCTGGTGTAGGGGACTCCCTGCCCCCGAACCTTGTTCCCGAACCTTGTTCCCTCTCCCCCGCCCCAAACCTGTCCCCCACCCTCCTGCCCCCCTGTTCCCTCTCCCTTGCCCCCCCCACCCCTCTGCAGAAACCTGTCCCCCTGCCTTCCCCACTACAGAAACCTGTTCCCCTGCTCCCCTGTGCAGAAACCTGTCCCCCCCAGCACCCTGTCCCCTGCTGCAGAAACCTGTCCTTCTGGCACCCTGCCCCCTCTCCCCTGTCCCCACTGGCACCCTGTTCCCTGCCCCAGAACCCACTAGCACCCCTCCCCAGTACTGTGTCCCCTGCTCCCAAATGACTTTTCTATGGGTCAGTGACTCCTGACTCAAGGCAGGTTCCCTGCCATTCTCATAAATAAAGACAATGCAGAAACTTTTTGTGTTTAACATAGTATTTTATTTAAAAATGAAGCCTGGCCAACAAACCCCCAATTGGGGCTAAGCCCCCATCTGGCCACAACCACTCCTACATTCCCTCTTACCCAGACCCTAGATCTGAGCCTATCATACACTGGACCCCCCTGCCCTGAGCCCCTCACATACCCCAACCCAAATTCCTGCACCCTCACATCCACAAGCCTGTGGCTTGCTTAGTACCCCGACACTGCCCAGCCTGAAGCCCCCTCCCCGACCCAGCGTCGTCTTCTCCACCTCCTCCTGCATCCAGATTTCCTCCCAGAGCTTGCACCTCTCACCCCTTCCCACACCCAAATCCCTCATTCCCACCCCAGAGACTACACATCCTGTCTCAACCCAGCGAGGGTCTGGCTAGACTGCAGGAGTTTTTCAGGATTCTGGAGATATCCCAGAAAAACTCTTCTGCATCCATGGTTGCATTTGTTGTTCCGCTTTTTTTAGAAGAAGATCAAACATGCTCTTTCGGTCACCCCTATATTCCTCTTTCCACAAGGAATAAGGGGGCTTCCAAAAGAAGGTTTTTTTTTCTGACATTTGGTCCAGTCTAGACAGGCCAAATGTTGGAAAAACCTCTTCGTACAGAAGAATTTTTTTTTTTTTTAAAAGCAGCAGTATAAGGATTGGGGATAGCAAGTGATGGAGAGGAAGAGAACAGAGAGGGCAGTGCTTCAAGGAAGGGGCGGGGCAGTAGATCTTGGCTTGGTTTGTCATTTAAAAAGTGATCTTGGGTGTAAAAGTTGGAGACCACTGTGCTAGACCATGGATGTTGCCAGACGAGAGAGTCCTGGTTTAGATAGTTTAAACCTGTAGTAATGAAGCCATTTAACAGACATTTGCCAATGTCAGGTGTATACAGTCAGTTTCTGAATTTACCATGTTAGTCTATAGGACCTTAGTTTAAAATTTACTTTTAAAATATTTCATTAGTGTGTTGCTGAAGATAAAAACCACATTTCTAAAAAATCGTTATCCCACCCGCAATGCCGCCACTAGGCATACAGGCACAGTTTAATAGAATTGAGTAGGGCTTCATCTAAGGATGTCCCTGCCAGAGGCTGCAAGCATGCTTTTGTTTGTATGTGCAGGATGTTCATAAGGTGGATATTTGTAACTTGGGGAGTGCTAGGGTTGCCAGATGGTTTCAACAAAAATACTGGACACACTTGACAATCTACATTACATCTTATTTAGAAAATACCAGACATTTATATTTTCCCAATTTGTTTCCAGAACAGAAAGCTCAAAACCGGACATCTGGCAACCCTAGGAGTGCCTATATTTTCAGTCTTGCAGGTGCAATGTGGCATTTTACCAGGAGAGGGTGCACCAGGTCATGGAAAATTACCAATTGGCATTTCTGGGAGATAGGTAGGCTAGGACTGAAATTCATTTTTGTGCAGACGTAACACAAGGCCTAAGCACTGATTCAGTAAAAGGGACACTTATTTTAAGACGTGCCACATTTTCCTAGGTTTTATACTTTGGCATTCCTATAGCATATAATGCATGTTATATGCATTCACTGGAAGCTATAGCAAACTGTGCCTTTGAACTTGTATCATAAAGCAGGAGACAGTTGAGTAATAGCAAAGCCATGTGAAATATCATGAGTGTAAACCTAAAGGTCAATATTTGAATCTGTCCATGAAGAACAATCATATTCTAAATATATTTAATCTAAATTAGTTGGTACAAAAATATTTTTTTTAAATGTTGTTTTCAAGTATAGACCACTTCATGTGATATACAACGTAAGACAAGAGAAAAACTTCCTGAAAGACAGTTAAGTAGTTGTAAAGGGGAAATGTTCTGGCTCTGCTCTGTTTATACAGTATCTTAAAATATAAAAAGTCTACTTCCTCCTTGCTGAGGGAGCAGAGTTATGAGTAATTTCTTAGGCCTGTACTAAGAAATTAACCAACTGCATTCTCTGTACTACATATGTAATCTCTGTTGCTATTTATTCCATCCCATCCTTGGTCATCCGAAGAAGTGGGTTGTGCCCACGAAAGCTCATGATACCATCTACATGTTTTGTTAGTTTAAGGTGCTACTAGACTATTTGTTGTTTTTTAATTTTTTTCTGTTACAGACTAACTCGGCTACCCCTCTGAAGCTAATTTTTTTTTTTTGTTATTTGTGTACACAAGAAGTAGAGAACAGACTGTACTTTGTCAGGGTAATTGAAAGAAGGCTCCATGAAAAAGCACACACCCATAATGCTATTCTGTTTGGGAAAAGATGCTTGCCCCGGCTGATAGCTCCCTCTCATAGCAATCGGGCATTTAAAGGTACAGCTTCCAAAAAAGAGAATCATAACATAGTCCCCATGTTTACATATGTACCCATTTGATAAGTGCTGTGTAGGTTCTTTCACTGTCCTTTGGTTTGGTTTTATTTGCTGACTATAAAGCCTGGTAAACACCCAGGATGTACACCATTTGGAGGGAAGGCACAAATGTTATTAATTACATAAACAACAGAGTCAGATTTGCACAGGCTTCTGGAAAATCTTAGTTCATGCTAGAAATACACAAATACACAGTCATCCCTCCAGTAAATTATATGAACTCATTTGCATATCCTCTCCCATGTTCATAACATGTTACATATGACAGACACCAGAGTCCAATGGATTTGGCACTGGGCTGGGAGTCAGGACACCCTGGGTTCTATGCTTGGCTTTGCTACTGATCTCATGATAATCAGAGATATTACTTTGCCTTTCTGTTTCTCCCCCCTTAACCCAAATATACCTTTTTGCTGATACTTTCTGTTTAGATTGTAAGCTCTTTAGCATGGACCATCTCTCATGTTGTGTTTGTAGATGGGGCTATGCTCTTGGTTAGGACCTCCACATGCTTTTCTAGCATATAGATGACATTTTCAGCGAATAATTGAATACACAACTCAAAATGTCTTATAGCTTCACCGTTTTGGAAAATACTATTGTCTAGAGCAGCAGAGAGAGGGATAATTCACTTATTTTTGCACCTTCCTCAGCGTTCCACTTCATATTTTATGCCTTCAAGATGTAGCCTGGCTCTGTTTAAAAAAAACCAAAACCAAAACACTCTTCAAGCACCATTCAAAGTAAGAAGACTACAGAGGAATCTGTAAACAGAGTTAAAAACAATTAATCTCAAAGGTCATAGAATCAGTGGAAAGTAACTGCATTGATCTGAAACTGGGTAATAGGAAAAACAAACATTAACCACAATAGAGATGATGTGAACTGGAAACTTTGATGGAGGAGATGCCAAGCCACTGATCAGCATCAGGTGCCAAAGTGACCTCTCCAGAAATGAGTCATACAGGAAAAATAATGGCAGGATCTCCAGGGTTGGTACTCAATTGGAAAGAAGTGTAAGAAATTATAAATGGCTAAAACATATAAAGAAACAGACATGTCAAAGAGGGATATTGAATACCTCTTATTGAGCTTTACCCACTCTTGGGGAGGTCTGAAAGCACTGTTTGCCAGGATGCATCTGTATGTCTCCATCAAGTCCTTTGTTACTATAATACTGTCTTTTGACTCGCTTTGCATACAAACAGATATCCATATTAGAAAGTAGAAAAAGAAAATTTTTTGAAGTTGTGTAGTTTCAGTTTCATTCAGTGCCTAGGCATGGGTGATAGGCACCTAATATCAAAAACAGCATAGCTTGTAGAAAAATTTGTTTTCATATTGTGCTCCAAAGGAAGCATATCTTGACATTCATTCTAAAATTGATACATCAGCAAGGCAACACAAATTACAAAATTATATTTTTATTGAAACTGAGTTACATCACAACTAAGGCTAAGCCTATACTTACACTTTATAGAACTGTAACTTTCTGACTCAGGGGCATGAAAAAACACCCCCCTGAATGCAACAAGTTACAGCGCTGTAAAGTGCCAGCGTGAATCAGGCTACAGCTCTGGGAGCTGCACTTTCAGTGCTGTTAGTTACACTCCTCATGGAGGTGGTTTACATACAGCCCTGGAAGATCTTTTCCTCAGTGCTGGTGCCATGGCCACACTTCGGGCATGTCTACACGGCAGGGTGAAAGTTGAATTAAGATACCTAACTTCAGCTACATCAATTGCGTAGCTGAAATCTAAATAGCTTAATTCGGTTTTTGGCGCTGTCTATACAGCAGGAAGTCGAAGGAAGAACACTCTTCCTTTGACTTCCCTTACTCCTCGTGAAATGAGGGCTACAGGAGTCGGAATAAGAAGCCCGCCATCTTGAAATTATTTCAAAATATTGGCTTGCTGTATAGAAATACCTTTCAGTTTAAAACACTGCCTTGGCTGTTCTTTAAACATTTAAGTGTAGACAAAGCCTAAGATCCTACAATCTCTCTCAAAGAATCTCTTCATCCTATCCAAAATGTTGCAAGTGTCCGCATGCTCCCATGAGCTCTGAAATGAATCTTTATACCAGGGCCACTCAACACGCAGCCCATGGTGCAGTTTGGGTTTACGTGGGGCTCAACACGCGGCCCGCAGGTGGGATCCTTTGAACATGGCCTCCACTGGGAACATGCTCCACAACAGTGAGACGTCTCCCAGGCAAGGTGAACATTGAAAGACGCAAGCAGACAGGCTGGCTGGAACAAACAGGTACAGGGTGTTGGTGTTTCTGGCCCCGAGGGACGAAGTGCCAGGAGCGCTGGGGCATTGTGGGAAGTGCTTTGTATTCATGCCTGTCAGTGTGAAAGAAACTATTTGAATATAGATTTGCATGTATATGCAACCACATTTAAGTTGCAGCGGTCGGCCTGTGCTGTGGGTATTATTGTGCCCCCCGCAGCTTCTGAAGTTGAGTAGCCCTGCTTTATATTAGGGGAAAAAGGAGCTATTTACTGGTTTTTCCTTGGGAATTTTTAAAATGGTACTAAAATGTTTGCTTTCATCATGGGGCCTATCCTCATGAATGTTTGCATGTTTTTTAGTTAAAATTCTTAAATTTAAACTATGAAATAATTCTTGTCAGAAAGATCAATGATAAGAGTCGTTAGACAGTAACTGTTAACTGTGGTTCTGCAGCATCAGGAGGAAAAGTGGTATTCGCATTTTGCCCATGCAAGGGAAAGTCATCCATCTAGTCAGGAACCTGAAGATTTAATCCATACTGTATACAGTAAAGATTATAACAGTCTTACTTATACTAGTACAAGGTGTGGCCTTTGCAGGCAACAAATCCCTCATGTGATGATCTATCTTCATCTGAGACACAGTATTATAGAATTGTAGCTTGTTCTGTGGCTACCTGTAGCAGTTTTCCCTCTCAATAGTCATCCACTACTTTCCAGCATAGATTGCTGAGGTGAGTTAGGTAAATCTCAGTCTACCCCCTTCCAAAGTTAATCAAAGGCCAAAAGTAAACACCACCCTATCTTCTGCCTCCCATTGTTGCTGGGCGTATGTCACCTCTCTGAATCTGTCCTCTTCCAATAGTCTTTAACCCTTCTCTGGGATCAGCTCCCAGCCCTGCAATATTAATTCATCTCCCTGTTGTGAGCAGATATACCATCTCAACAGGTGGCAGCAAAGGGAGAACTAATACTCACGTGCTATATTGGGTTTCCAACCCTGGGACCTTAACAAATGGACTCTTTGTTCCATAACATGAATTGTCCCGTTTTTCTTTCCTGGAGCTTTTTCCACTCTTCCCCTCCCCCCCCGCCCCCGTCAACAAAGCTGTGCCTCTGCACTGGTCCTTTCCTTCCTCCTCCTCAGTGGAACATCTGTTCTCAGATCCATTTTCGTTCCTTTAATTGAGCACAGGCTACCGTATCTCCCAGCTGGCTTTTTCTATAGTCACAAACTAACCTTGGTAACATGACCCCAACACTCATTCCCTTTACCTAAAGAAGTGTTAATAGCTCAAGTGTGACTGAGTCCCATCGCTTTTTAATGAGTCAGCACTCCTTATGACTTTCCCAGCAAGAGAAAGTCATTTACCTTATAGCAATTGGAGTTTCCTCATGATGTGTGGTCCCCGTCTGTACTCCAGTGAGTGAGCATGTGCTCCATGTTCCCGAATACACAGAATTTTGAAAGCAATGTCCCTTGGTCACCTTGTGCCTCTGACCAAGGTGATAAAATGCAGGGAGGTCTGAGTGCCTCTCCATTTTCTTTTCCACTGAGAATCAGAGGGGATGGAATCCCCTACTCACATTTGCAGGTAGTGAAAGAAGATAGGGGTGACATCTTTAAGAACCTCCCGTTACTACAAGTTAAGTAACTTTATCTTTAAGTGCTAGTTCTTATTGGTATACCACTATGGATGATTGACCAGGAGTACTCAAACTGGAGGAGTGCAAAGTCAGATGGCAGAGCTTAATGAAGGATGGCTCTTCCAAAAGCCTAATCAACAGAAGAGTCCTATATCAAAGTCTAGTCAGTGTGTGAACTGAGCTCTATGTAGTAGTGTTATAAATGCCATGCAGAGGAACCTCTTGAAATGATCTCATAGATGTTTCTTGCACCTCTGTGAAATGAGCTCTTACCCCATGAGGAGGGAGAAGATTAGACAGCTGATAGAGTAAAGTACAATCCAAGATCCATTTAGAGATTCTGTGAGCGAATATACACCGACCTTTACCAATATGGCTACAAATAGTCTAAGGCCACATTTCTCAAACTGTGGGTCCGGACTCCCCGGGGGGTCGCAAGCAACTTAGAGGGGGGTCGTGGTATCAAAAAGTTTGAGAGCCCCTGGTCTAAGGGACTTCCTGATTTTTTTTTTTTGTTCTCTGCAGATAAAAGGTTGTAGGGCTCTCTGGATGTCAAATGAATGAAGTCTCCTTTCTTCTGAGGATGTGTGAGGTTTTGGGAAGAATACACAAGCGGATAGTCAGTTCAGGTGAAACTCAAATTACTTTCAGGGTGAATTTGGGTGTAAACTTAATAAAGCCTTTTTCTTATGGAATATAGGGTTAAGGGACTCTACCGTCCATGCCCCAAACTCACTAACCTTCTGGCTAAGGTGATGGTTACCAGGAAAACAACATTCATAGGTACAAGAGACAAGGAGCAAGAAGCTAGTGGTTCAAAAGGCTTAGTGAGTATTGAAAGAACAAGAGTCAAGTTCCATTGAAGAGTATGCTTTTCGTAAGGGTGGCAGTACTATTTAGGCCTTTCTAGAAACTGATGATTACTGCCAAGCAGACCTTTAAGGAATGGGTGGATAAGACCTGCTGTCTTCAAGGAAAGAATATAGTCCAGAATGAAAGGAATATTTGGAGCTTTTGGAGAAATAAGTCTTTGATGCTCCCTGTTAGAGAAATATTTCCTGTTGGCTAGGTAACATTTCCTACAACTATAAGAATGTTCTGTACGTGATTGTTGTAGGAGTATGCCCATGCAAAACCAGGCTCTGAGATGAAGCCACTGTTGATTGAGATGCCTGATTCTTGCCATGTCCTATGAGTCAGGAGATTGGAAAAAATAAGCCTGATGATTGGTGCCCGAGACAACATGCCTAGGAGGTTCGGGAACCAAAACTCTCTGGGCTGGCTGGGGGCAATGAGAATAACTCATACCCTATGTGGCCAAAGCTTGCACAAAACTTGCGGCAGGAATAGAAGTGGAGGAAGGCACAATTCAGATAATCTGAACATGGAAGGAGTAGCACATCTCATTGTGAGTGGCAATCCAGAGCTGTTCTTGAACATCACATTGCGCTTCCTGTTTGATTGCGAGGCAAACAAGTCTCTGGTGAAGATCTTCCATAGAGCAAAAATGTTGTTTACCACAGAGTTGTGAAAATGTCTGCTGAAAGGGCCCATTAGCACATTCTGGTTTCCTGGGAGGCAGAGTGATAACAGGATGATCTGATTGCTAGTGCATCAGATCCACATACTGACTGCTTCTACATACAGAGAGATCTATAAGCCAGCCAAGCATCATTTGAACAGTAGCTCTTTTGGATTACTTAAGGCAGTTTTTAAAGGCCTCTCTCAGGGGTGAGGAAGAATGTGCTGTATTCTTGAAAGGAAATCCCACTCAACTTCACACTGTTTGTAACTCTTCCTCATTCAAAATGCTACCAACTGGAGATAGAGCCCTGAAGACGCTTGGATCCACATGAAAAAGCTCATGTCCCTTTTGCCTAAATAGAAATTTTCAGCTATTCCAGGCTTGTCAAGAGCAAATCCATCTTCCTCCCTAGCTAAAAGGTTGCTCCCTCCCTTGCATTCTGCAGCCCTGATGGCTGTTTTTGTGCTCCAGGTATATCCCCACCTCCCTTTCTTTTCTTTTCTAACATCAGTTTCCTGTTGACACAGGTACATTGTTAATCATGGACAGGAGCAAGCACCGCCTTCTTTTATTTTCCTTTAACTTTCCCTCCTCCCCTGCCAGGTTGTGTATGTATCTCTCCCTCCCCCAGACTATGTCTGCTACAGACCTCTGCCGGGGAAGGGAGGAAAGAAAAGACTCAGAAGGGGATCCTTGACCTGTGGGCTTAAACTTCAGAGCAGAGGGAGACAGAGTGACAAGGAGACTAGAGAAATTGTAGGGAGTTGCCAGCAGGGCACAGCACACAGGCAGAAGAGGGGAGAGGTGCATGTGCAGTGTGGGGCAGCTCAAAACAGCTGCTCTCCCCATAGGGACACTAGCCTGCTCCCAAGGAGGGCCTAGCGTGTTCCTTTCAGAGTTGCCAGATGGTTTCAACAAAAATACTGGACACACCTGACATTACATCACAATCTACATTACATTTTATTTAGAAAATACCAGACATTTATATTTGCTCATTTATATTTTCTCTGTTTGTTTCCCAAACAGAAAACTCAAATACTGGACCTTCCGGTTCAAAACCAGACACCTGGCAACCCTAGTTCCTTTGCTGCTAGCTCACTGAGCCAGACAACAAACTCACACACTGATCTTTTCCCTTTCCTCCAGCCCGCCTTCCCTGCCCCCGCCAGCCATCTGCAGCCTAGTTGCTCTTCCCTCCCCTCTGCCTTCCTGAAGTCTTGTGCCTGGTTCTATTACTGGCTCCTGAACTTGTCCCCTTCCCTCTTCCCAGCTTCCAGGTATCCTCCCTGCTCTGCTCCCAGCTTTGCCGGACCGAGCTCCTCTTCCACGCTGCTGCCTCTATATCAGAGACATGAGCTAGGACTGAGTGCCTCCCCTTATCAACTAATGGTGTAGTAAATAAAAATTCTATCGGCTAAATGATTAGTGAAATACCCACTTCTTAATATCCCTAGTAGGAACCATCACTCAAAGAAGAAAAATGATTTCAAGATTCCCCCACCCACTGAAGATGGGTATGCTAACATTGGTTAAATAACCACCAGAGAATCTCTCAACTATATAACGTTATGTCCTTGGTGATATCAACCCTTTACTTCAGAGAGGTGAGAATAAATAATTATGTCAGTATTACTTCCCTTGTTTTTTTTTTTAAATCTACGAGCCTATTGTGGTCAATGAGTAGGGTCTTTTGCCAGCTCTTAGATCCACCCTTTGTCATCAAGAGAACCTGAAAAAACCTTCCTGTATTTAATGGCAAGAGACAGCACATTGTACAACATGCAATGGGTACACATTCCAACATATTGTGAAAGCAAACACTTAAGAGACATTTAGCACCAATCTACATGCACAGCAGGTCTTGCTAATCTCCCATTTGGCAAGACACATGGAGGCTTGGCATTAGTTGCAGATACCACTCAGTTAATTGAAAAAGTCATACTGGAGGCAAACCAGCAGAGCACTGTGGGAGCACACAATTCTATGATGTGAGAGATCTGCCTTTTACCATAGACTCAAACCTAGGGTCACATGTGGGGTTTAGTGAACGGCTAAGCTGGCATGTTAAAATAAATTAGTAGAACAGTCCTATTAAACAAGAACTCCATGTGGGGGTCTCCTTTTCCGTTTTAAAAATATACCTCATGGAGAAAAGAGAGGAAGGGAAGGGAAGGAAAGGAAACAGTGGCTCTGCTGCTCTCAGAACACAGTTATTCTAACTCCATCCATGGAAGATTTCTCTCTCCTATATCTTCCCTTCAAAATAGCCATTAATTTGCCTCCGTGTAGCCACCATATGCAAACATAGGAAATAAGCATAAACAACAAAATAAGAGGTAAAAGGATTAAAAAAGAAGCATTAAAAGGATTTCCATAGAATACAGTACGTATTGGCATGTACACCAAGCTATGGCAAATATAAACTCCACACAAGTTGTAGTTTAAACTAACATATGCAACCTTAAAAATAAACAAACAGAAAATTAAAAATCCCAGCACAACTCCTGGCTATCAACACTAGTTCAATAGTTATAGCCGCAAAACTATGGCTACAAGCAGCTCCAAAACCGACCAGAACCCTAGCTGGGTACAGCCAAACAGCTCCCTCCTTAAGCTGGGCATAAAATATTGGCACTTTTAATCTGTGAATGATGTAAACAGCCCCCTCCCCACCCATCCTACTACTCATTACATCCAATTGTCCTCTCACTCCTGGCCCTGTACTAGTTTGGCATGAACTTCAATACGATCTATTACTGTAAAGAATTCCTGAATACACAAAGTAGTACACACCAATCTCCAACCCAAAATGCATGACAGACCTCTGACTGTTTCTCGGGAACAAACCCCTTAATGTTGGCTCCATCCCACACGCTTATATTCAAGGAAAGGCAAAACTCTCAGGTCAATTCTGCACTGCAGGAAAAAAACCTTCCCAAGCCCAAATGATGATCAGCTGCAACATAGAATACATGGGGAAGCATGGAATGTACCCATGCCATGATAGTGCCCCTTATATTCCTCTAACTGGGAAGGGAGGAATGGAAGCAGGAACAGCCACTTAACTAATCTGCACAATGTAACTCCCTCACTCACCAGAAAGTATTCTCCCACTTCCCACACCAGGCCAATCAAAGGCAAACAAAACTACCTTTCATAAGTGCTTTGTGTGAACAGCTGTCCCCTCATTGTCACTGCATGTTTATCTCAGTCCCAACCCAGTACAGTCTTTGGCATAATAAATTGTGGTCCTGACATGCAGAGGATTCATCCCACAGAGCATGAGATCCACAAGCTTGAACATGGCTCTCACCTAGCTCTGTAAGTAAAAACTGCTCTAGCTGAAGTCTCACATCAGTAAGAAACAGGCCAGTACCTATAGTGAACAGATGAGCCCAGTCACCCCCAGCATGTCACAGCACCTTTAGGAAATACCTGGGCTTGATCACCTGGCCCTTTCTCCTTGAAATGTACTGCCTTTTCCTATTTGCTCTTCCTTTTATCTGTCCCAGGTTGTCTTCTGGTGCTGCAACATACCTGCCTTTAGGGCAAATTCAGACCACTGAGAGTAAGATAAAATGCTGTGTCCCACAGATGGCTTTTAACTTGAACAGAGAGACCCATTCTAATTCCACCAGTGAGATCATTCTTCCTCAGGTGAATGTTTATCAAGATCTTTGGGTGATCCACACATACATCCTTAGAACTGAGTATCAACTAAGACCTTTGAGGTTGGCAACTTAATTGTGCTTGCTTCATCTGGAAGTCCAGTTGCAATCCACTCTCCTGTAACAAGCTGCTTGAGGGCCCAATGGATGATGTGTGGCTGGAGAGCTGGAGTCTCCAGAGAAGAACTGTATATCACAATTCCTCCAGTAAAACAAACAGAAGATATTGAAAGCACAGAAAAAAGCATCAGTAACATGCCATGTCAGTGCCACACTGGGGAAGGCATTGGAGACTAGAATAATTCATACAGTCGACATTAGCAGTTGAACCAGCAACAGTCAATAGAGTCTGTCTCCATAGGATCCAAAGATAGCACAACCAGTGAAATAGCATCCACAAATGACATTAGACCAAATTCTCTAGAAGACCCGAACCCATTTTTCAAGACCATTCTATTCCAAGAAGTGAGCAGTACACTGCCAGCCTCAAAGAGGAACTGAAGGCCTGGGGCAGCTGGTCAAAAAGGGATGTAAATTGTGGAGCATACACCACTATTTTCCCTGAGTACTCTGGAAAAGACCCTATTTTGGGAAAATGCAACGTGAATATAACATCCACCCCCCATCCACTGGGAATTGTCCAGTCCTGCGCTTGGCCAGAGTAATCACATGACAAATGGGGCATTAGATTACCAATTCAAAATGGTACTACATTTATAGCTCTAATGGTCAAAATATAAGAACCGCTGGGGCAAATGTTCTCAAGGGTTATCATCAGAGATCAGATCTTCTGGAATGGTCACAGACTGATATAAAACTCCTCTACTCAGAAGCTCAGCTAATTCAAAACCTCTAGGATTAGGAACATTAAGAAACTTCTTTACATATAAGAAAAGTCTACTGAATGAGTCATAGGATCATAGAACAATAGAATGAAGTAAAAATATTAAATGAGCCAAAACGTTCCATAGAATCTCTGGATAGTAATGCCATGCTCCAAGAATAAGAATATATCAGTAGGGATATACTATCAACCACCTGATCAGGACAGTGATAGTGACTATGAAATGCTAAGGGAGATTAGAGAGGCTATCAAATGAAAAAAACTTGATAATAGTAGGGGATTTCAACAATCCCCATATTGACTGGGTACACGTCACCTCAAGACAGCATGCAGAGATAAAATTTCTTGATACCTTAAATGACTACTTCTTGGAGCAGCTGGTTCTGGAAACCACAAGGGGAGAGGCTATTCTTGATTTAGTCCTAAGTGGGGTGCAGGATCTGGTTCAATAGGTAAATATAACTGGACCACTTGGAAATAGTGACCTAATGTTATAAAATTTAACATCCCTATGGTGGGAAAAACACCTCAGCAGCCCAACCCTGTGGTATTTAATTTCAGAAAGGGGAAATACACAAAAATGAGGAAATTAGTTAAAGAGAAATGAAAAGCTTCAGAGGGTTAGTCTGTACAGGATAAACTTAAAAAACAACTAATAGTATGGTAGCACTTTAAAGACTAACAAAACATGTATCATGAGCTTTCGTGGGTACAACCCACTTCTTCAGATGACCAGCTTTTATAGATGACTTTTATAGAAATTAAAAGGTACAGTGACAAAAGTAATATCTCTGCAAGATGCACGGAAACTTTTCAAAGACACCATAATAAAGGCCCAACTTAAATGTATACCCCAAATTAAAAAACACAATAAGAGAACCAAAAAAGTCCTACCGTGGCTTAACAACCACGTAAAAGAAGCATCAGGGGGTAGCCGAGTTAGTCTGTTACAGAAAAAAAAAAAACAACAAATGGTCTGGTAGCACTTTATAGACTAACAAAACATGTAGATGGTATCATGAGCTTTCGTGGGCACAGCCCACTTCTTCAGATGACTGGAGTATGAGTAAGGGATATGAAAACTCGAAATAAATAGGAGAGGTAAAGGAGAGAGGGGAGAAAAAGAAAGAAAGAAAAAGGAAAAAGGAAGGGGAGGGTGAGACAGGGCATCATTAAGTATCTGAAAAATGGGTACTTAAACCTAAGCAGATCAAAGTACATAGACAGATGCCGAGACAGGAAGGATACTATTCACAGAGCTGTTTGCACCTTCAATGGTTATGAAGTAGATAATGTCTTAGCCAACCCATGCTGCGATTAAGTCCATTAGCATGTGAATTGAATTTGTGTATGAAGTGTGATTCGAGTGCTTCCCTGTGGATCTGGCTTGTAGAGCTGGCCTGTGACAAGACCACCACTTACAGGTCTGTTAAAGTATGGTTAGGTAAGCAGAAATGTTCACCAACAGATTTTTCTGTGTTCCCTTTATGTATATCCAATTTGTGTCCATTGATTCTTTCCCGCAGGGACCTTCCAGTTTGTCCAATATATATGGCAGTGGGGCACTGTTGGCATTTGATGGCATAGATCAAATTGCTGGATGAGCAGTCAAATGACCCTTTGATTTTGTGGCTTACGTTGTTTGCTCCAGTGATGAATTTGTCAGTGTAGATATGTGGGCAGAGTTGGCATGTTTTTTGGTTGCAGGGCTGGGTTCCTGGAGGCTTATGATGTGGTTGTGTGGCATGATTATCAGAAAGAATGCATTTCAGGTGAGGGGGTTGTCTGTAAGCAAGGATAGGTTTTCCTCCCAAGGCCTCTGGGATCATTTTCTAAGATGGGTTGTAGATTGTGTATAATGCGTTTGGATGGGTCTGAGTTGTGGACTGTAGGTAACAACAAGAGAAGTTCTGTTATTTTCTCTTTTGGGTCAGTCTTGAAGTAGTTCATGTCTGGGTGTTTTTGGCTCTGTCAATTTGTTTTTTCACTTCCCCAGGTGGGTATTTCAGTTTTAGGAATGCTTTGTAAAGATCATGTAGGTGATGGTCTCTGTTTATGGGGTTGGAGCAAATCTGGTTGTATCGTAGGGCTTGGCTGTATGCAATGGAAAATGACTGGAAAATGTGTCTGGGATGGAAGCTGGAAGCATGACGGTAAGTAGATAAAAATATCTTTTAAAAAGTGGAAGTCAAATCTTAGTGAAGAAAATAGAAAGGGTCATAAACTTTGTCAAATTAAGTATAAAAATATAATAAGAAAAGCCAAAAAGGAGTCTGAAGAACAGCTAACCAAAAACGCAAAAAGTAATAGCAAAATGTTTTATAAGTACATCAAAAGCAGGAAGCTAGCTAAACAACCAGTGGGGCCCTCGGACGATCGACATTCTAAAGAAGCCTTCAAAGATGATAAAGTCATAGCAGAGAAGCTAAATGAATTCTTTGCTTCAGTCTTCATGGCTGATGATATTGGGGACATTACCAAACATAAGCCATTCTTTTTAGGTGACAAATCTGAGGAATTGTCCCAGATTGTGGTGTCATTAGAAGAGGTTTTGGAACAAATTAATAAACTTAACAGTAACAAGTCACCAGATGGCATTCACCCAAGAGTTCTCAGAGAACTCAAATGGTAAATTGTGGAACTATTAACTGTGGTTTGTAACCTATCCTTTAAATCAGCTTCTGTATCTAATGATTGGAAGATAGCTAACATGATACCAAGATTTTAAAAGGGCTCTAGTGGTGAAGCTGGTGATTACAGACCGCTAAGTCGAACGTCAGTACCGGGCAAATTAGTTGAAAGTATAGTAAAGAATAAAATTGTCAGACACGTGGATGAATATAATTTGTTGGGGGGAAAGTCAACATTGGTTTCTGTAAAGGGAAATCATGCCTTACTAATTTGCTAGAGATCTTTGAGGGGATCAACAAATATGTGGTCAAGGGGGATCCAGTGGATATAGTATACTTAGATTTCCAGAAAGCCTTTGACAAGGTCCCTTACAAAAGGCTCTTAAATAAAGTAAGTTGTCATGGAATAAGAGGGAAGGTGCTTTTGTAGGTTGATAACTGGTTAAAAGGCAGGAAACAAAGGGTAGGAATAAATGGTAAATTTTAAGAAAGGAGAGAGGTAACTAGTGGTGTCCCCCACGGGTCTATCCTGGGACCAATCCTATTCAACTTATTTATAAATAATCTAGAGAAAGGGATAAACGGTGAGGTGGCAAAATTTGCGGAGAATACCAGACTGTTCAAGACAGTTAAGATCAAAGCAGACTGTGAAGAGCTTCAAAAAGATCTCACCACACTAAGTGACTGGGCAACAAAATGACAAATGAAATTTAATGTTGATAAATGTAAAGTAATGCACATTGGAAAACATAATCCCAACTATACATACACAATATGATGGGGACTACTTTGGCTACAGCTACTCAAGAGAGAGATCTTGGAGTCATTGTGGATAGTTCTCTGAAAATATCCACTCAGTGTGCAGTGGCAGTGAAAAAAGCAAATAGAATATTAGGAGTCATTAGAAAAGGTATAGAGAATAAGACAGAAAGTATGTTATAGTCTCTACATAAAACCATGGTACGCCCACATCTTGAATACTGCGTACAGATGTGGTCGCCTCATCTCAAAAAAAGATATAATGGCATTGGAAAAGGTTCAGAAAAGACATACAAAAATGATTAGGGGTTTGGAATGGGTCCCATATGAAGAGAGATTAAAACCGGGGTGGGCAATAATGTTTGGCCAGGGGCCATTTCAACAATGTTTGAAGTGGCCACAGGCTGGAAGGGGCGAGGCCTAATCCAGAAGGGGCGGGCCAGAATGCTTCTGGGTTTCCCCACCCCCATAATTGGTCTGGGGGTGGGGAAGCCCCTTTGCCTCCCCTTCCCACTCGGCCCCCCTGGAAGGGCAGGAAGAGGCTTCACACACTCCCCTGCCCCCAGGCCATGATTGGCCTGGGAAAGCGCGGGAAGCCTCCTCCCACCCTGTGAGGAGCGTATGGCACTTTGAAGTTCCGTGCGCTCCTCGCAGGGCGGGGAGGAGGGCAGAGGAAACTTTGCACACTGTTCCTGCCCCCAGTCCAATCAGGGCTTGGGGGTGGGGGAGCACGTGATGTCTTCTCCCGCCCTGTTTCAAAGCGCTGCATGCTGCTCACAGGGCAGGAGGAAGCTTCGCGCGCTCCCCCGCCCCCAAGCCATAATTGCCCTGGGGGTGGGGGAGCAGCAGGGCCTCCACGGGCCAGATCAACCCACTTAGAAGGCTGGATCCGGCCCACGGAGGCCCTATTGCCCACCCCTGATATACACATAAAACAGCTGATCTTGATTCTGAATATTCTTTCAATAAATATTGGCTTTAAATCAAAGCAGAAGCTCTAATTATTAAAACTTTGAAGTACTAAGAGTGGAGAGAGAACCTTGGCACTTTGCGGTCATTAGATAGCAGGAAATCTTGCTTTGTGGTATGAACATATTGATATAGTAATTGATTTAGTTCCTACTGATATGTTGTTTTTAAGAAGATACTATTCCTATATTCTATTTAGGAGGAAAATAAATCACACGAGTAGATATTTATGGTGAGCCTGCAATAGAATTTCTTCTGTTGTACATATAAATTAGCATAAATAGAATGTTATTTTACTACAGCTTAGTACATTAGGGAAGACAATCTTAAAGGAAGCAATGCAATACAAGACTTTTTCCTCAAGCAACTGTACATATCAACTGCTCTGTAGCTATAATGAACTATCCAGATAGCGGTTACTATCTATTATTTTTAATTATAGAAATTTATTTCTCCCTTCCCACAAGGGAGCAAAAAGCAGTTGTATCTACTTATAAAGCAGGGATCACATGGAAATTTTGTGGATAAAATAGCCATGAAATAGACAGTAATATGCATTCTTCCTAATTCTATTACTCTCTACATAACTCAAAATGGCTATTTTCTCTCTCATACAGATTTGCCAGTGTGGTTCTGATATAGTTGGTCCCCACATCCTTTGCAGATTAGGTATGGTCAAATAGAAATCACCCTAATAATTCTATGTGGAATTCCATTATACGTTTAGGTAATTATGTTATGAAATGTTGTGTAAGATGGTTGCAGCAAAATGCTAGAAGACAACTGAGGGCTAAATGGATGCAATTTTTTAAAAATCTTTTTCCTCAGGTTGGTGATAAGATTTTTACTGGAGTCAGGTAAGGGAGGCAAATGGAGATCTGCTCATTCCCCTATTTCCCTGTAATAATCTTAGTTTTAGAAAAGGAAAGGAATATTCCCTGCAGAAGACCTGATCTGGTTGTCTACTAATAGAGGTGATAGCAGCTGCAAGAAACAAAAAGGTTGCCATCAATCTTTATACCTTTTGAGTGTAGGACACTATGAAGAGAGTTTAAGTTGGTTACAGAAGGGGTAAAATGCTTGCCGATTATTTGGTTTTATATTTTCTGTGTGTGACTATATATCATTTGGATGGCAGTAGCTAAGGTCATCAAATAAATAATGAAGAGGAGGATACAAACTGATCCAGTACAAGCAGAAACTGCAATAGTCACCTCTCTATACCTTCTTTATGCAACCAAGAAGAATGTTTGGTACATCTTTCATTACATTATATACGTAAGGCCTCACTTATAACTTTTCAACTTTAACAAAAGCCAGTATGTGTGGCTTTATCTAGTATATCACAGGTTACATGCATTCTGATGACACCAAGCGTTATGGATGATCAACCAAACAGTATTAAATATATTATGCATCCAGGTGATGTAACACTCAAGGGTACAAAACATATGTAAAATACCATGGACTTAATACAGACACTGGTTTTATGGCTCATTACAAAATTTGTAAAAACACCTTACTGCCTGCTAACATTTAATTGCCCAGGTCATTTTAAGAGGTCTTCTACAGTCCATATGAGCCCCTTACATTTAATCTATCTAATCTTGTATTTAGCTCGGAACTCTGACTACTTTTTTCTAGACCTGAACAAGAGCTCTGGTTATTTTGAAAATTTGTCCATTCCACCAACATAAATCCGTCTAACAAAAGATATTATCTCACCTACCTCGCATTAATCATAAAATACTGAGGGCTTGTGGGTTTTTTTTTTAATTACCCAATAATATTCACCAATTCTGTTAACTGAGAGCTGAATTTTACTGTACCAGCAATTTGTTTTATTTTTCTCCTATAAAAATGTCTGGTTCAGTACATACAATCTCAGTACATTCTCAGTAAATAATGATTATCTTTATTTTATCAGTAATTTAGGATGATCAGCTTCAACTTACTTTAATATTCAGAGAGCTACAGAAGGCTAATTTGAGATAACACTTAACTTTATTATAAATTCATATTTTTATTATGTTTAATGGCTATGAATAAAAATTATTCCCAGGCAAATGACCTTCTCTTGACATGGCAAAGAAATTAAAAAACCATTTTATTTCAAACTTATGATGATTAAAAGGCAATGAATTGTATTTTATACAGTGGAAAATAAAACTGTAGAATTATATACCTCACTTTGAGGACTATTTCACTTTACATCTCTGAATGAAAAATCTGTGATCCAAGGGCCTTCCATCACTGTCATGAAATTGACTTTTTGTAGCCAAACAAGAATGCTGGGTGACAGCTATACTTACTGCACTTTAGCAAAATTGCAGAGTTACAGATTACATGTGATTTCTGATACCTGGCGAGTTTCAAGCAATTAGTTTTTATAACTAGCTTAACCTATTTTAAGAAACAAGTATACAGCTCGATAATTCAATGGGTTACTGAACTTTACCTCCAGAAATCTGGTTAATAAATTTTGCCTACACTATAGCAGGCTAGGTCTTGCATATCTGTCCACACGGTAACACCACAATCTTAAGCACAAATGCCAAGTCATGCTCAGGGGAAACTTAGAATTTGATTAGCCAAAATGTTTCAGGATGTGGAAGTTTATGCGGCAAATGTACAGACTTAGGACATTTGGTTCTGAACAGTGCTATGTAATATCTTCCTTTCAATTGATTCTCAGTGAATTAGTAGTGTACCATGGAGTCTGCCTGCGATATTGAACCCTAATTCTTACCCTCAGGAACCTTCCTTCTTTCAACAGTTACAGAGAAAGTGGAGAAAAGAGAACACTCACGTGCAGAAATGAAGAAGAGCTGCAAAGATACAAAATAATCAGATTTCCTTGTGATATTACATCTCTAATAAGTCACTGGTGATGGACAAAATGCAATAGAAGATGGTTATTTTTTGGCTCTCTGAGATACCAGATGACAAAGTAGTTCTCCAGCTCTTAGAAATGGAGAATTATTGACTTATTTTCAAATTGGCCCAAGCTGGTAGTGATCTTGAGCCATCTGCTAAATGATGGTGGCCTATATAAAATAGTTTGTCACAAAGAGTCACATTGGGCACCCTTTTTGGTCCTCTGCAAAAATACTGTAACACATCCATCATTATAATACATATATACACATATATACCCACACTCCTACCAAACTGAAGTTTCCATGCATCTGACAAAGTGAGTTCCAGCCCATGTAAACTTATACCCAAATAAATTTGTTAGTTTAAGTCTTAGCTTCAGAGGTCTCCTCGTTACTTTTTGATAAAACAGACTGAACCTTCTTAGCATATCAAGAATCCAGAGGGCATGAAGACTGAACTAGCCTTCCATTTTGGAAAGAAAATAGTTAAATTGTAATGGTGAGACTCATGTCAGATTGCACTCCGCTTCACAAGTGTACTTTTTAAAATTTCTAATAGGAAAACAACAAGCATGCAAAGTGTGGAGTGCAAACATTCTTTGGTTTACTCAAAACAGAAGATGTATCAAACAGCAAAATATTTTGGCAGTTAAATACATTGCAAAGTTCTTGATAAGCTTCCCCACAAAAACGCCTCAATCTTGAAATGTTTTAGCTTTATGCCTTTTAGCACATAACAGTGTTTGGAAAGTCACATATTTTTTGTACCAGTGAAAAGAACTAGAAAAAAAATCTTTGATTTAAGCTGTGGTATTGTAAATGCCATTTCTCTATTTGTTAAACAGTTGCTACTACATGTAACCTAATGACATAAGCTCACTAAATACAAAGCAAACTAGTGTGGAATTTATTTAGCCTTCAGATGTTTATGTTATCTAAATTCACACTGCCATATACATTATCCTAATGTGCAGAAATACACAGACCCTTATGTTTTCAGAAGATGATGGATAGAGTAGCAGACTCCCATGTTTGCTAGTGAGCATTCACATCTCTCACTGCATTTTATCTTTTAATTGCATATGATGTTTTCAAATTCGGAAAGAGAATAATATGTAACAAGTGCTTTCTTCTATCACACACTATTCAGTCTGTAAAATTCATTTTCCAAACCAGGCTGCATTGTTATAATTTACTGTTCCTGAAATAATCAAACTTAACAGGCACCAGAGTCTATCCGTAAGGGTCATTTTCAAACAACTGATTTTCATTACTGGACTGCAGATTAACAGTGAAGTTCAAATGCTGCACACAAGCATCAAGGATAGTACTGTAAAACTGAACTGCTCAAAAAAGCAGTCCACAAAAGCTGCAATCTACACATACACACAAAGCACCTATGAATATAAATGCATCAAAATATATATTCTTTTTTACATGTGAATTAAAGAAATTGCAGGATGTACCATCACCATGCTAGTCTCATCCCAAAATAGCCTTTTGATGTATAAATATTACTCTAAATGTAGAATTACACAGTTGGGTTGTTTTGACTACCTATAATTTCATTTTATCAACTACCTTGCAAGAACTTTGCTCCACTAGAAAGATTGTTTCATAACCTTTAACTTCTTGTTTCCTTGGGCAAAACACACTGAAGGAGTATCATTCAAAGTTTTTGTTCCAGGTGTACTGGGAATTGCAATAGATGGCTCATAATACTCAGCTGGGGAAGATTTTTCTGAAGCATCTGTTACATTAAAAACTAAGACTACTTCTGTATGGCCCCTTATTCCTTCATAGATCAGCAGTGCTCCTCTGCAAATAATACATGAGCAGTCAACCTTAATGTGAATACTTATATATTTCCCTCATCTAGCATTTTGTTGACACCATCACACAGTTTCTGCAAGTGGGACTTATAAGTTCCAAAAGGATTGTATAAAGCAGCCAAAAATTCACAATCAGAGAAATGATCAAATACATTGTTGACACGTCCATGTGATTTTGCAGTAAGATGGCGTTGGATGATTTGATGAAGTAGGTCTCTACAATCATTCAACAATTTGGACAAAAAATTCCTGTCAAAAGTATAATCCACCTGATGGAAACTGACCACAGTTTTAGCCAGCTGATGAACCTTCTTCTTAAACTTTTCCATCAGTGCTATTTCATCCTGATTAAACTGGTTATTCCTATAGAGGATTGCCAATTTGATGACTGTTTTGATGAGATTTTTAATGATCTTTTCCGCTTCTTTCTTGTTTTGAGTGTATTCCCTGGTCACTCTGTAGAGCTCATCTAAAACATCACTGCTGGTGTCATCTATCAAGGTAGTTGCTATTGATTTGGATACCATTTTGCCAAGGATCTTCTTCTGGGCCTGAATGGCCAAGTTTTTGGAATTGAAGACATCTGAGGCCACTAGGGGAAAAAAAACAGAATACAATTAGTGGATCATCACAGACACACTACTGACTCTCTCAAAGAATATTTTCCTGCCCATATCCACTTATTTTACACTTGGCATACCATATGCCTTCAAAAGTAATGGAATTAATTATCAATAATTGTGTAAAAACTGCAGGTTCGTTTCACAGAGATCATGTGGCTCTTGGTATGATGCATAGGTTTGCATTCACTGACTGTTTTGGATTTGAATGAATACAAAAAAGTAAGTGAAACTCAAGCATAACAGATGAACATTAAGGCCTAGATGAAAGGAATAAACACATGTGAACAAAACAACAATACATATTTTGCTAGGACACAAATCTGCTTTTGGCTGCATCTCCTTATAGTTTTAGGCTGCCTGAAAGGAAACCCTTCATCTGTTTACATTCATTGCACATATGGTAGGTTTTCTTTGCAAACACAGGGCTGGATTTTATTTTATTTTTTAAGATGAAAGCATGGTATCTGCAGATACCCATGGGCAAAGCGCCTCGTTTGGAAGAGAAAGTTTCCTATTTGCCATGTGTATGTATGTTCACAGAAACAGTTGCCAGCACATATAAAGGGTATTTGTTCAAAAGGGCGGTTGTTAAGCTATAAAACTATATTTCCTCCTTCATAGCATCTTAGAAAAAACACACAACAGGATCCCATTCTATGGTTTGGAAAGCTTCCAAGAAGGCCCACTTAATAAAAAGTAACCACATTTTGTGTAGTTAATTAATTTAAAAAAATCTCAGTTCATTCGACTACATCTTTCTAAAGAGACAGTTCTTACTAGATAAGGACTCATTTTTGACTATTTTGGGAGCAGTAATCAAGCTCACAAGACAAACTGGCTTTTCTAAACCAAATGGATCTATGAAACAGCTAAGGATCATAACTAGCCAATCAGAAGAGTAAAAAATATTTATCTCAACAATATTTTTATTTTTAAATCTAATAAATCTGTGTTACAACTTAAATAAAACAATCAAGATATTTAGCTAGTGCTAGAAGAGATCTATTTTTATCAAGTACAGATCAGCTCCCTTTGAATTCAGATTGCCACTTTACAGTAACAAAAATAATTAAAACCACATCTCTGACATTCTCTAAATCCTCCTTGAGCTGCTTCTCAGGAATACTGCCTTTCCTGGCTTTATTCATTAATGCCTGATGGTCCACAAATGTCTACAGTTTTCTTCTGCTTTGATAGGAGCATGATGATGGTTTACAAAGTACCTTTCAAACACTCGGGGAGTGAAAAATTAAACATTTATTTTTTTCTTTTGATTTATACAAATGCTAAAAGGGTATCTGTCCAGATGCTATAGCTGCCCTTGCCTTAAAACTACATCACAAATAATATCTCCATATCACCAAGAACTTGCCACTAGTACGCCTCCTCAAATCTGCCTCTTAACAATTTCCTATCCTTACAGATGCAGACACAAAGTCATAAACAAACACTTAACTTCTTAAAAAAAAACATAACAAAAAGGACAAAGCCTCAAACATAATGATTATTATGGTGTTAGCAAAACAAGAGTTCTCACTAGGCTATGAATGTCAGATCCTTGATGGTTTTCCTATACAATGTTCAAATGCTGGGGCAATGTTGCGTGTACTACTTTTATTTTAGTGCTGTTACAGTACAAGTCAACTTTCATTTCTTTAGTCTGTCATCATTCTACAAGTTTTGATCCAGATATCAAAAACAAACTCAATTTTTAAAAATGTTATTCTAAAACCCACTAGGACTATATTATAGACATGCATTTTTTTTTGTTTCTCTCTATTGTTATAAATACCAGAAAAAGAATTGAAAAGTTAAAATGCAATTTATTTACAAAGCAAGTACTTAAGACTGAGTTTAAGCACTAAAAAGAATCAGTCTTCAAAGTAAAAACAATATTTCTCTTGAGAAAAATAACCTTTTACTTACTGTTCACTGACAAGCAGAATTACAGCTTCTACTGAGATGGTGATGCCAAAGTCATGTTTCAAGTGTGATCACAATGTATATGAAGGGGAAGACTGGACTAGTAGCTTGTTAATTAAATTAAATTTAACACCAATACTTTATCATAGGAGCCTAATATACACCCCTCAAATAGCATCAGAATCTGATAAAGACTTAAAGTTTCTCATCTTCTCTCTGTGACAACCTCATGAAAGGTAGTGCAGAAGAAAATGCTTTTTTCTCAGTCTGAATTGCTTCATTTCACTTTGGCAACTCAAAGTGCAAAAGTTACAGTGAAGTAGTTTCACTTCCTTGAAAGGAAAGCTTAAAGGAAATTGCATTGCTGAGCAAGCAATGTAACATTAATAGCCGTTATTGGTAACTGACAAAATTTAGGACAAAGAATAAAATATAGAATAGAAAAAAGGAAAAGTAATTCAGAGACATGCGTGTCTCTCAGGAGCAGACCCCTATCTCCTGTAGCAAAGTGCTCATTTCCGGATTTCCTATCATTCTAACTAAAAATGAACTTATTCGAACAAAACATTTTTGAAGGCCCAAACTAAAATCAGATTCTTGATCGCCAAAACTTGGCCTGCAATATATTAAAAAAGTAGTTATTACATTTTTTCCTGTAGGTTTACATTAGTGGTGTGTGTAAAGCAAACTTCCAGGTTCAGATCTGAACTTTCATGAGAAGACTTGAAATCTGATGTTTAACTTTTTTTAGCTGAGGCCACAACTCCAGCTAATGGGAATTGCAGGAAGTGACACAAACCAAGACATCACTTCCTGCAGCTCCTATGGGCTGCGAATCATGATCTGCAGCCAATGGGAGTTGCAATCGACTGTTCCTGAAGAGGTGCACATAAATATAGTGGCAGCAGCTTGCCAGGGGCTAACTGGTGAACCAGATCTGGCCCACACCTAATATAAAGAATTAACAAAAAACAAACGCAGAGTGTTAGCTATGTTAGTCTAACTTTAAAACAATGAGTAGTCCCGTAGTACCTTAGAGACTAACAAAAATATATAAAGTATCATGAGCTTTTGTGGGCAAAACACACTTCTTCAGACCAGCTTCCAGCTCATCTGAAGAAGTGGGTTTTGCTCACAAAAGCTTATGATACGACACACATATTTGTTAGTCTCTAAGGATTCCACAGGACTACTCAATTTTAAACAAAAAACAGAGTAATCATTGGCTGAACACTGCATCATGTTCTGAAAGAACACAGTTCGAGAAATGTGGCAACTGATTTCCTGCCTGCCTTCCTGCATGGACAAGTAAGTGCATTTGCAGCAGTACTGCTGTGGGTATGAGTCATGTTACAGCCTTTGCACAAGATTAGGATCTTACATTCTTAGTAAAACAAGACTTCTAGGGTGAAAGGTACTGTCTTACTACTGAGGGGCACATACTTGAAATATTTGAATACTTGACACTGACAGTATTGCTCCTCCCACTAGTTTTCAAGTGGCTTGAATTCATGACATTTCAAAGCAATACTTGATGTTCTTATTTATTGTATGCTGAATTTTGAGCCTTTAAGGTTTATGTTTTCAAGCAACAATAAGCACTAGAAATTTTTTTTTAAAATGAGGTTCTCATCTTACCACAGGACCGCAGCAAAATAAAAACCAAAGTATGATTACATTTGTGATAAATTTGCAACACTGACAACACTGCAGGAGTAGCTTCTGAATGAGTGGATAAAATTTGGAACAGGCAAAAGTACAATCGTAATCCTGTGTGTGTATTCCCAGAACCCATCACAAATTTCACTGATCATAAAGAATATAAAAAGGAGTGCAGATTTTTCAACAACTAAGTAAGGCAGCCTGATGTTTCGAATTCTGCCACAATGATATGCAACTTCTCCCGAATTAGTGTCACATTTTCTAAAGCTTTGATGTAATCTTTTAAACAAAAGGCTTGATGCTTTGATTCTAATATGCAACAAGTACTACAGATCATTTCTTAGGGAAAAGCATGTTAAATTTAGCTCTTTAAGAAAAGCTCAAACCATTCCTTAATGTACTAAAGCAGATCGCAGACTACGGTCTTCAAAATGCATGCCAGTGTTCTGTGACAAGCTGGCTGGTCCCATGGCATTAGCACTCATTTTCAGGAGTTTCTACTGGTATTCAAAAGATGAAAACTAGAAAAAGCCACCCTACCTTGCTTTTACAGTGAACTGATACTACAGAGGAAAGGAAACAGGAGTGGTCCTCAAGGAACAGAGCCATCAGAAGGACTATAACTGAAAACCAACAGTAGGAGAGAAGGACTGAAACAGCCGAACAGAATATACAGTTGAACAGAGTGGATAGAGTGCCAGATAGCTTGGCCAGTCAGTCCAGGAGAGAAGGAAACTAAAGAACAGAAGAGCCAGGCAAGAGAAAGGAACACAACAGATGTGGGGGAAATATCAAATGAAGAGCCAAAAGGAGCTAGTAACTTATTTCAAAAATGACAAGGAAACAGCTTTCGTTAAATGCCTTCCTAATATCAAATGTCTCCATATTGGCAATTATAATTGCCACAAGGAAGTTTCATGATGGCTCATGGGAAGTGACAGCTTCTGACACAATCCAAACAAGACAATCTCTGAGGAAACTAGTGAAATGCAGTGTAGGTAGAATTACTAGAATTACCACAACTGCTAGAAAATTTACTCACAGTAGTTATCACTGGTTCACTGGCAAACTGGGAGGGCATCAAATGCACAAATGCAAAATAGAGCCTAACTGGCTGGCCAGTAATATGGCTAAATGTATATGGATTTATAGTGGATCACAAACTGAATGCGAGCCAATAATCCGATGCAGCTGCAAAAAAAAGCTAATATTGCTCTGTGCAGTATAAATAAGAGTACTGCGAGTAAGACATGGGTGATCACTGTCTCACTCTACTTGGCACTGGGAAGGCCTCAACTGGAGTACTGTGTCCAATTCTTGGTGTCCCACTTTAGGAAATGTGGAGTCCTTTAGGAGAAGAGCAACAAAAATGACAAAATATTTAGAAAAATCTCACCTATGAGGAAAGGTTAAATTCTGGACACATTCAGTCTATGTATACACTACAAGGTTTTTGTGCAAAAACGGCTGATTTTGCACAAAAACTGGTGGCGTGTCCACACATCAAGCGCGTTTTTGCGCAAAACACAAAACAAAACAAAAAAACCACCCACCAACACACAACCCACACCACAAACCCAAAACAGTAAATAGACAGGAGAGAGGGCTTTTGCCAGTAGATTTATTCCTTTCCCCATGAGGAATAACTCCTTTTTGAGCTACAGCTCTTGCGCAAAAAAGGCATGTGTGGACGCTCCGCAGGGGTTTCTTGCGTAAAAAGAGCCTACCAGAAAAAGTACAGGTGCTCTGATGCTCTCTTGTGGAAGAGCATCCATGCAGTGTGGACACTCTCTTGCACAAAAGCACATCACTTTTGAGGTGTGGATGCGCTTTTGTGTAGTAAGTTTTTGTAGAAGATCTCTTCCGCAACAAGCTTCTTGTACAAAAACCCTGCAGTGTAGACAAAGCCTCAGTGTTTTAACAAAAACCGAGGAGACACTTGCTAACAGTTTTCAAGCAGGGGAAGGGCTGTGAGAAAAAGAATGGTGATCAAATCTCCATGTCCACAGAAGGAAGGAAGGAAAAGAAGAAATGGGCTTACTCTGCAGCAAGGGAGATTAGGTTACAAATCAAGAAAAGCTTTCTAAATATAATAATAGCTAAGTAATGTACTGGGTTACCAAAGAAGTTTTTCCAATCCTTTAAACACTCATGTTTCTTCTTGTCTCCAATTTGTCAACATCCTTCTTGAATTGTGGACACCAGAATGAGAGACAGTATTTTAGTAATGGTCACACCACTGCCAAACACAGAGGTAGTACTACATCCCTATGTCTATTGATTAGTGCCATATTTATACATCCAAGGATTACATTAGTCCTTTTAGCCACAGTGTTGCACTCTGAGCTCATATTTAGCAGATTATCCACAGTGACTCCAAAGTCTCTCTCAAAGCCACTGCTTTCCAGAATACTGTCCTCAATTCTCTAAAAGATAGCCTCTCTCTTTATTCCTACATGAATGAGCTTACATTTTGTCCTACTGAAATGCATAAATTGCTTGAGCCCAGTTTACCAAGTAAGCCCCATCACTCGTATCAGTGACACATCCTCTATTTACTACTCTCACAGTCTTGGGGACATCTGCCAGTCTCATCAGTAATGATGTTATATTTTTTTCTATGTCACTGAAAATATATTGAGTACTACAGGGCCAAGAACTGATCCCACTGGGACCCACTAGTACATCAACCGTTCAATGATGATTATCTATTTACAAATATGTTTTGAGACTTAGTTAGCTAGTTTTTAATCCCAATTTAATATGTACCACACTGATTTTGTATTGTTCTGGTTTTTTAATCAAGACATTTTGTGGTACCAAATCAAATGCTTTACAGAAGTCTACATAGATTATATCAGCATCAATGGTTGAAAGCCCATGATGTCACATGAGGTAGTGTAATACATACATCTGTAAATGAATGAGAATTCAAAAACTGGATGGTAGCAGATAACGCATACCAGTGATGACTGAACCGGGTGATATAAACAAAAAGATCTTAACGATGCTTGTAGCGGTTTCTATCACTTTGATTTGAATCCACAGATGTTATAAGTTTCAGACAGAGTCATAATCCTGGAATCTTCATTGCTGTCCCAAAGAGTCCACAGTTCTCACTCTTAAAGGATCAGATTTATTGGGAGCTGGTACATACTCGTGAGAAACCCCCAAAGATGGAAAGTCTACTGGTTGCAGCTGTGGAAATGTTCCACAACTTCAGCTGGAGATGTTGTTACACAGGTATTAGTGCAATCCAAAAAAAGTCACATAGGCTGGAAAAGGTGCAACATCAGGGATACACAATCAAAAGCCTCAAATTCCTGCTGTAAACTAGAGCTTCCCTTCTCCCCAACACCAAACCTGAGGGAGGGCAGTGGTAGTAACACCTCTTCCCTTCCCAAAGGTTTAATCCATTCTGAGTTATAGGGAGCTTAGAAAGTGAAGCATAATGTACAATTTTCCAAGCCAGCACTTGAGTTCCAAGCCCCTAGAAATAAAGAGCTGTCCATCATATCCATCTCTACAGAAAAAAGTTCAATTCTGCTCATTTATCTCATATCCACTTAGCTACTCACATCTTTAGAGAGCAGTGTTTGATTTAGCACTTTTTTCCCAGGAAAGTATTAAGATTTCTATGTGATTGTCAGTTTTAATTAGAAAAATGTTCAAACTAAATTTTTAAATGCATGAAAAGTGCATGTTGCTGATTCCCAACCTGGGAGTTTATCATTATGTACCTTAGGCAAGTCTTCTCAACACAACTTTTCCCCAGCTAGTGCTATAAAACTGCTGATTAGATAAGCAATTCATAATCATTTTAATATGCACATTTGAAGATGCAGAACAAGAAACTAATCTCAGGTCTTGAAGCCTAACAACAAACAAGAAGTGTTGGCATAGACAGAGTATGGAAGTGGGTTATCTAACTTGGTGTTTCTCAGCCAGTGGTACAAGTACCCTTAGGAGTACTCGAGAGAAGTCTGGGGGGTACGTCAACAACTGAAATTTGAAGAAAACTGAATTTTTGTTGTAAATTTTACAGTGCTTTATTTTGGTACTTTTTATACCCAAAAGTGTCATCGCCGGCCCGGCTACAATTAAGTTGTTTAAACAAACGTGTTGCAATGGTAGAAAAAAATTGTGTGCGTCTGAAAACTGTAGGTATATGGGGTACTTCTAATTTTTTTTTTTAAAAGGGGGACTTTATTAAAAAAGGTTGAGAAACACTGATCTAACTCAAAGACTACTTGCTAATCTATGGGGTATCTATTAGATAAGGTTATGCAGTCAGCTGTAGCAGCTGCAGGGGAGAACGTCTAGGCAAACCCTATTCAGAACAAAGAATTGGGGGGGGGGGGGAGAGAAAGTCTCTCGAACCATAACATGGATGAAATACCCTATATCCTCCTTTTTGTAAGATGCTAGAAGGCACAGTGTTATTTCCTTGTCAATGGGTTCACAAAGTCATATACAACATATGGTTAATCGTCTTTATTTTATTCTATTCCTATGTATTTCAAGGTCCGAGATTCTGCAACAAAAAATGCCTTGGCTTGGCTAGGCTAGCTGAACACAAATGATCCCTCTGACTAAAAGATGGAAATAATCAGTTACCAGGCAAACAAAATCCCCAACAAGAGTGTGTGTAGTGAGGAAGAGTGGACAGGAGTGGTGGTGAATGATACTATTCTGAACAAAAATGCGTAGGTAGTGTTTTACTACACCAAGAGAGTAATCAGCACTAACAAGTTATGCAGGTTTTCCCTGCCTGTGCTTTCCACAGCCACCGCCTGTATCACATGATATATACTGTAGCTAATCAGGGTTCACAAAGCATTTATAAAGGTTTGTACCTCTTTCCCATTCAAGCCATCTGTATTTTATTTACACTGCCTTGACAATAAAAACACAGTAGAGATGCAATACCTTTTATACACTTATGGTTGCTGCTATTATAAAACTACATTCTAAAAACAGGGGTGGGGAACCTTTTTGGGTCAGGGGCCGCTGAGCCACAGAAAAATCAGTCGGGGGCCAGGAACTGCAGGGAAGCGGCGGGGACAGGGGAAGGCTGGAGTGCCAACATGGGCTTCCCAATACTGGGGGAGTTCTAAAATATACAGTGTACTTGAAAAACCAAGAAGATTGACCCGGTAACAAACATAGTTTGGCATTTTACTCCTTAGCCACCATTTGTCCTCTCTTAGAATGCAGCAGCAGGTGCCATGACATTAAATATAGATCCGATATATTTCAGCTGTTGGATTGGTCTAAGGCAGCAACAGACAGGTGCTTCTCTCAGCACCTATATCTGCATGCGCAGATGTGCACTTGCCAAGAACACCCACATGCGCCAAGGTCTACACTGACATTACAAAGATGTTTCATAAGATAAAAATGTTTCAGTCATTTCTACAGAACAGAATCCAATCGAGATACTGTAATTATTTATGTAGCCTCATAAGTGCATACCCAGCTGATCACCAGTAACAGATCACCAGTGCCAGAGTAAAGTGCCCCTGACCCAAAGGGCATAAAAAACCAAGCAAACACAACAGGACAAGATGGAACATACTCCAAGTGGAATTTGGCCATGACAGCTTGAATGCTTGATCCAACCATTATTTAAAGAACATTTAAGGAGAAGAGGTCTTGTTATCTACTAATAGGAAGGGTAGTCATGGCCTATGGAATTTCATGCACAAGACAGAACTAGGTAGAGGACAGGAGTCAAAGGTAGTGACAAGAGACATGACAAGAGACAATATCAGGGAGGAACAAGTAAGTTCAGGAATCTTGGACAGGGATGGGAGACAAGCAGTGTGAAGGAGAAATCTGTACCTAATACAGAAAATAAGTTGGAGGCAAGGGAAAGGCCAAAGGCTGTAAGATATAAGGTCCATGTGACAAGAATATCAATCAATTGACAACTGCAATTTGATATGACAGCAAATAGAGAGGACAAATATATGAGTCACAACAGAGAAGATGGCTGCAATAATCTATTATAAGAACAAACTAACATGGAAATCAGAAAGAAGGATAATGATGCAGAGATAAGCTGCAGCAGGATCGGACAAATGACTGAGGATTGAGGACAACAGGAAAGAGGAATAATGAATGACAGCAAGATTTGAGGCTAGAAAACAGTTGTTAAATTAACCAGAACATTTTATCTTAAAGCAACTTTGGAAATGTCTGATTTTATTTTCCCAGTTCATTCCTAGTTCTGTGACTTCCTCCAAGTTATTCAGTACAATTATAAGAGCTTCTCTCTCTATTACTGTACACTTCCTTTATTTGCCTTCCCCTTAAAAACAAAAAAACAAAACACAAACAAAAAACCCCACACCTTACCTATTTCGTGAAGCATTCAAGCTGTAGCCACCATGCTTTGCTCAGTATGGGTTCTGTCTTGTCTTCTACATTGCAACTACCAAGAACTTGGTCCAAACTTCCAATCATCTAACCAGCATTTCCTCTTCTCAATTCCCAAACCCTCCCATCCCCCCAATTTAATACAAAACATACTTGCTAGGGATGTAATAGTATAGTCAATTAACCGATTAGCAAAAGTTTAAAGGTTAATGCTAGAGACTACATGCATTTTCCCTCCCCGCCCACCTCTTGCCAGTAAATTTTTTAACAAGCTGGCCAGCAGCCCAGCTCAGTTACCCCGAGGAGTAACGGTAGTTCGAATTAGAGATCCTAATTCAAACTACCTACTCCGTGCCACGTGTAGCCATGGGCACGGAGTTCGGACTGAGGGGGATTTAAAAATGGCGGCGCCCGGGAAGATGCAAATGAAGCCCGGGATATTTAAATCCCGGGCTTCATTTGCAACTTCGAATGCCTACATTAGCCTCCCTAGTTCGAACTAGGGGGCTAGTGTAGACATACCCTAACAGATTTATTTGAGCATAAGCTTTCGTGGACAAAAACCCTCTTAATCTGACAAAGTGGCTCTTTGCCTGTGAAAGCTTATGCCCAAATAAATCTGTTAGGCTTTAAGGTGCCACAGGACTCTTCATTATCTTTTTTGTTATACTGTAGTCAAAAAGCAGTATTTTTACAGAGTCTTTATTGACATGGCAATAGCACTAAAATATCCTAATTAATAGTAAATTTGGTCAATATGTTTATTTAAAATTTTCATCCTCCTTACAGTTAAGCACTTTGTGCCGATGCCTGAAAGTAAATTTCTCATTACATCAGTTGTTATTAAGGATGTGCAGGACTAGTCGCTTCCCCATGCCCCTTGCTACCTCTATCAGAAAGAGGCAGCAGAGGTTGGGGGGAGGGAGGGGAAGGGATACTTCAAAGTGGCAGCGCTTCTTGGAGCCTGGGGCCAGACCAAGGCCACCGCTCAACGCGGTGCTGCTGCATTGAAAAGCCGCCAAGGCCAGCTGGGGTGTCCCCAGGCTATACATGGCATTTCAAAGCAGCAGCACTGTGTGGAGCCTGGGACCAGCCGGGGACTCCCCAGCTGACCCTGGACTCCACACGGCGCTTTCATCTTTGAAGTATGGCAACAGCCCTAGGGCAAGTGCTGTTGTTACACTTCAAAGGTGAAGGTGCCCTATTGACTAATCGAATAGTTGATGCAAAATGCATCAATAGATGAGTCAATTAGTCGATATTTAACATCCTTAGTTGGTATGGATGGTGAGCACTGAACAGGTCAAATGCCAGCCCTTGTGCTTTGCACTGTTTCATAGCAATATATATGGCAGTGGCTAAGCATGTAGGAGTACTAATGAACTACAAAGAGAGTCCCATACAGCCTTCTTTAGTCAAGTAAACACTGGAGAAGGGTAAATCCTCTACTGGTGACAAAAAAATCCACGTCAATCTAAAATTTAAATGAGCGCAGTGGCGGCCCGTCAATACAGGCGAACTAGGTGGTCGCCTAGGGCACCAAGATAAACATCCATTGAGGGCTTTGGAGGCGGGGGTGCCGATCGCACGCCGATTGCGCGTTTCGCCTAGGGTGCCAGTTGCCGGCAGCTTGTCTAGGGCCACTCCTGAACCAGCGAAATGACATTTTTGCAGTGCCTAGCTATTAATAGTTTGCCCCACCTTCACCATGAGGTATTACCATCCTCTCTATATATAATATTTCATTAAGTGGTAAATGAAGTCACAGCAGATTGATCAATGCCTAAAAGCCACAAGTGCAATAATTTATATCGTGACTGCTCATAGTATTGACTGCAACACATTTTTTTTAAGTTTAAACCTACGTTCAAGGAACATTAAAGGCATTTACTGTACCAGGGCTTCAACACTTTCTAAGCCCAGCACCATCAAATATCCCTGTAGACTAGGCAACCCATACAAAATAACCCTCTCTGCCTCCCAAAACCAGAAAGTCATCCTAAGTGAAATAGCTCTAGGACAGGGGTGGGGAATCTTTTTGAGTTGGGGGGCCGCTGACCCACCGAAAAATCAGTTGGGGGCCATACACAAGTAAGCAAAACAGTAAAACCAAACCCTCACTGACGTGGCCCCCGACTGAGAAGGAGAAAGACACTCCCCACATTCCCTTCACCCACCAGAGTCTAGGGGGGCCCAGGCTAGTTGATTTCGTGTGTTCCAGCCCCATGTTGGGACGGCGGGGGAGGAAGGGGATGGGGGAGCTGGAGTGCCAGTGCAGGAACCCCAATGCTGGGGGGGAGCCCTGAGCCTCAGGGGCTGGATCCAAGCAAGCCAGGGGCAGCATCTGGCTCCCGGGGCTGAGGTTCCCCACACCTGTTCTAGGAGAAGAGATACTACTCAAATACACATAATTATATTAAGTCTAATTGATTGTGACCCTAAGAGCTATTGCCAATCAAAAGCTTATGTTTATTCCAATGAGACCAAGCATGCCGATTGCTAGCAGTCACATATGCATCATAGGGATAATAGCGAGTAGCTGACTACCCAACAAGCCTAGACTTAGCGGGTAGTTGAGTTGACTACTCGCTTCCCCTGTCTCTTGCTGCCTCTCTATCAGAGGCAACAAGGGGGTGAGGAGCTTGAGTCGGTGCTGGGGAACACCGGCTTAAAAGTCCATTCTCCCCAGCACCATTTCCACAATACTACCTCTCCACCACACTGCAGCCTCCACAATTAGTGGACTACCTGCTTCTTAACATCCTTAATGCCTCAGTTATCAAATCACAGTTGATTCAATAGACAACAGCATGAAGATACTTCCACCACAGAAAGTTATCAAATCCCCAAAGCTGTCCCCCCCCCTTTTTTTTATTTTATTTTATTAAAGTCAGGTACTTTGCATAGGTAAAAGAGAAATAGATCTAAGTCTTCCACATTAAAATATTCAATTAAAATAAATTTCTGTCACATGTCATTTGAATTGATATGAAAATTTTCTGTTTTTAAGAATGGAAAACAATCATATCAAACACTAAAATTTCATACATGCCAATAACTGCTACTATTGATTTGTAGATCACTGGCTTTGTGAAATGATTATTTTCAGTTGTTATCCATAAAACAGTAAATATGAACAAATAAACAATACGTCTCGGGAAAAAGACTAGACTTAAATATAATCTTTCATAACAGTTTAATCTTTACATGTCTCCCACTGAGACAAATGTAGGCTAAGAGAAGAAAGAAAGCCACTTAATAAAGAAAACAACTTAATTTTGTCATGTTACAACACAACTATAAACTTACACGTAACGAATGGAACTTTATTTTTGTTTAATAATCCATGAAATGCCGGCAATTACAATAATAACCTTTTTCAATTAATATATATATTTATTGTAAAAATTAAAGTTGAAATTAAATTTGGAATGTCTTTTTAACAATTATTTATTACTACATTTATTTAAAGGTTCTGGACTTTTTATGATTATAGCTAGGGATGTCAATGTCTAGATAACTACACTGATAAGTCTGGGCTTACTGGTTAATCCTGTCGACTGCATGCATTCCCCCACATTGCTGCCTCTGCTGGAGCAGCCTCTTTCCGTGGAGAGCTCAGACCCATCATGGACAAGAGCTGCTGCCATGGAGCAGCCTCTGTCTGCGGGGAGCTGGGGTTCTCCGCGGCCGGGGGCTGCTGCAGCCCTGCGCTGCTGCCTCTGTATCTTATGTCCCTAGTTATAGCAGTGGAAAAGTAATGATGACAAACATCACTCAAGTACAGAAGTGAATTTGACAAAATAAAGTAAGTCTTGATTAAAAGATTTACATGGGCCTTTACATCATAACATTATCTGATTGTTAGCTCCCCTTTCATACCTTTGCTCCAGCCAGGTCTCACACAAGTGATGAGTCTTATGAGGCCATTTCTTTTGTCTACTCTTATTACTTGGAGATTAGCAGTATCGATAGCAGCATACAACCTCCCTGATTTTATCTGCAACACCCCTACTCTGTCCACTTCAGCTTCTATTAAAGATCCCCTTCAGCTATGCAGTTTAGAGTGGACTGAGCTATCGTGCTCATAAATTCCCTGTTGCTCCCTAATCTCTTAAGCTCCACTTGTCCAGGCTGAAAGCAGACACCATCTCTGACTGTTTAAAAAAGGGCATAGGACAAAGAGCAATCTTGTAAATAAACCAAAATAGAAAAACTAAATCACTCATATGTCTTGACATAAATGGAAAGCTTGACGTCAATTCAAAATACTATAGCAACACGAGCTATGGATGATGCTATGTGTGGACCTACATAAAAGCTGTTATCAATATATAATATCACACATAGAGCAATACCTGGCTATAATGCAGTGAGTTAAGGGGTTGGATCCTGCTCATAATTAATAACCGAGTTCTGTCATTCACTTCTTTTGGAGGGAGGACTGAGGCCAAAAGGTTTCAACCTCAATTAGAAGTATTTTGCTAGGTGGATTGAAGCGAAACCCTGAAGAGCAGATTGTGAAACATGAGCACAATATATTATCTTCTATCCTAATTTCCATTCTGTGCTCTCCAGACTTCAGTGATGTATAAGGCAGGCCAGAATTTAGCGAAATGATTAGCTCACGAAAAAAAACATTTGTACCCCACCACCATACATTTGACTGCACAAATGGGAATATAGATGCAAAAATTCCCATTCACGAACACAAATACAGGTGTTTGTAAGCACATCTGCTTTTGTTGTTTAATAAGCACTTTGAAGAACAGGAGAGTCGAGCAAACTTTGTCCATCCTCCTTCCACAAAGTATTTGTCATACTTTTAATGCCTATATATGATTTTAAATCAATCTCAAAACATTTCAGAACCTCAATGGAGTGATATAGGCAGAAAGGATACATGACATTTAAAGATGTACAAGATCCCATGCACCTGACATACCCGAATTTTCAATGACATGTTCAAAACTAAATTTTGTTGTTTGAGCCTGAACACTGGGTATAAGAGATTTTTTCTTTTTATTCCAAAGAAAAATCAGTTAGTGCAAGTTATAATCATTGAGCCCGATTCACCCTGTGTTAATCCACATTTACAACAATGTACATTTTATTTATTCAGGTCTATGGAATTATATGAAGCTAAATTTGAAGTGATGCGGTGGTAAATCTGGTCTCATGAATATAACTTAATTGCTCATTAGAATTCTAATCCCTGTCACCCTAGAGAAACAAAGGACTACAGTCACCTATCTTAGGAATGCTCTCTCTGCGAACTTAGACAATTCACTTGGCCTCTGCCTCATTTGCTCAAACTATACAAGGGTCTTACCTAACTAAATAAGGGGTGGCATGCAGTCTAGGGATGTGAAGGACTAGTCGACTATCTGATAAGCAAATGCTTTATCAGATAGTCGACAGGATAATTGGATAGTCCTTTCCCTCCCTTGCTGCCTCTATTGGAAAGAGGCAGCAACGGGGGGAGGGGGGAAGAGGGGGAAGAGTAGGGGGTACTTCAAAGCAGCAGCACTGCTTGAAGCCTGGGGCCAGACCCCAGGCTCCATGCAACGCTGCCACTTTGAAACACCATGTGCAGCCCGGAGCCAGCTGGGGTGCCCCAGGATGCATGCAGCGTTTCAAAGCGGCAGCGCCGTGTGGAGCCCGGGATCAGCTGGGGACTCCCCGGTTGACCCTGGGATCCATGCGGTGCTGCTGCTTAACGCGGGGGGGAACCTGGCGTCAGTTGCACAAAACATGCTGATATATTCTGTTTTGTCAAAGCAAAAATGTTTCACAGAGACATATAGATTTCCGGGTTTTGGTGGGAAGAGGGAAGAAACACAGACTATACTCTGGTAACTGGGAAATAGACATGGGAGCTGGGACAAGTTAGGTTCAAGCTCCGCAGGATTCAGAATTATCTAAGAAAAAATTTATTCTGAATCAGGAGCAGAAACCAGAACCTGGGTCTTCTGAATCTCCAGGCCTGTGCCATCACCTTGTTACCTACACCAATTTCCACAATCGCACTGACATGCTCAGATGTCATTCAAAAATGAATATTTTGGCATAATTCCACTTTTGGCTGAAATGCTAGAAAAGTTTTTCAAAATGAAGAATGAAATTTTTGACACCTTAAAAGTTGCTGGGAAATAGAATTATTGTCCTTCATTCAATTCTACCCTTAACAGCTCAAATACTAAGGAAACTTCCACCTATGTTGTTATCTGTGTACTATGAATGTCCTCTTTCACTTAAAAAAAGCTAGCATGTCTACTCAAAGCTCTCATTGTTTTCAGGGAATGCATAGATTTCACTCCAGTCAACTACAGAACTTAGAACTAACTGCAATAAAGATACAATAGAGGCTCTGGTTCTGAATGGTTCTACTTGGGCCTCCTACTAAACAACGCATGGTGTGATGCATTTCAAAATGTTTCATGGCAAGTGTCATTCCACTGTATTTTAGGGGCAGCAGGGTTTTATCTCATGACATGTCTGGAACTGAAAGTTCCATTAGAAACAAGATTATTTATTTAGTAAATATATAACAGAAAACCTGCAGAACAGTATTCTAAAGTTTTACACAAATATTTTATCCTAGGAAATATGTGAAATATCATTTATACTGTGACAACTTGAAAAGTATTTAAAATTTAGCTAGAACTTTGACATGCTAATGCCTTTTTAATTTGACTACACTAAAAACATTTAGCCTCAGGTCACCGCAAGCAGTGAAGTCAGAACTTAAACGACTGCAATTTTTATAGCACTTACAGCCTTTTTTGTTGCTCTGTGTTTCTAAAATAGGACACAAGACTAGGCCAGAAGTAGTACTTCATTACAGGATTTTTTTCCCCTTATTTACCATGCTGTATGATTTAGCTTATACAAAGGTACCTATATAGATGTATGTTTGGTTGTTGTTTTTTAATATCAGAATCAGACTCTAAAAATATAAATACACTAATGGAAAAATGTATGAAACAATGTTAATGTAGACCAGGAAGTAACAGCACTGTGGCTTAAAGATCAATACAAAAGTATCTGTTGAACTTTTATTTAGCAACATTATTAACACAGCATGTTTTGGCATAATTGAACAGAAAGTTATAAGTCACTGTTTCCCTTTAATAGTCTCTTCTGGACCACACAGTAAACAGTGATCAAAGGCAGAAGCTGCAAAGCCACAAGCTGCAAAGCCACACAAGAGGTACCGTATAACCAAAATCATACTCTAGAAGTAAAACAATATACATATGAAGGATGGCGTCCCTCTCTCATTCCCAATTGATCCTGCAAAAGACAGGCCCAAAGACAATAATGTATTTGTTACATTGATTCTGAGTCGCAAAAATACATCTAATGGGAAGCCCTCTGGTAGTTCACAATTTCAAACTGCAGTGGAAATGCAAGTTTCATTACTACTATGAGTACAGTTCTTTTAGTGGGTGAATAAAAAAAGATTTATATAAGTATAAGATTGGGGCTCAGCAGGACCCAGTTTAATTTCAACACCTCCCTGAACATCATTTCATGTTCTCTTGCACCCACCCCTGCAGTGAGAACTATGATTCAACTATCAAGCCAGCCGAACACTGCAAACCAATACACAACGGAAACCAATATGCCTCTTGTGCTTTCCTTTGCAGAATATAAACAGCAATATGGAAAAGAAGGTATAAAAGTTCTCTTTCAATATCGTTTAGCCTTTTGCACACCATAGGTATGCGACCACATTAATCTTGCTATCTGTTTACAGAGGGTCTTACCTTTTAAAGTCAGAAGGAAACACTATGATCATCTGACTGCAAAATACATGCCATAAAATTTCACCCAGTAATATCTGAATGAAGTCTAATATCTTATGATATTAGAAAGACATCCACTCTAAGGCCTTGTCTACACTGGCAAGTCCTTCTTGGCAACAAAACCCAGAAAGCATTCATGTTGCAACCGACAAAAGTTGCAAAAACACTTAGTTTTAGTGACAAAAAAATCTAGCTCCACAAGGGACTTTTGTCTCTTCCCCCTCCCATTACAGTCAACAATCATGCAGTGTGTATTAGAGCAGGTTTTTTGTTCAGGTTATTGAACTTCATGTTTCCCACAATGCCTGATTAGCCACTCTAGGTAGTGCTTTGGATTCCACTGCTCTGCAGCCACACAAATAGGTAAACAAATGCACCTCTCCCACCTGCAAACCCTGGCAACTTTAAAATCCATTTACTGGTGTCTGGCTCATTGTGTAGTGATCCTCTTGATGTTTTCTCAGGGAAACAGGGGTGGCTATCACTCAAAATGCTCTCCTGCTTTGAGCACCCCAGAGCTTTTGGAGCTAATCAAAAGCTTGGGGTGAAGAATCGGTGCAACCACAGCTGTGAGTGACCTGTAAGAACTGGGACACGTACAGTCACATTTCTCGAGCCCTGTGTGAGAAGAGGTATGATCGAGACACCCTACAATGCAGAACCAAGATAAAGGAACTCCAGCAGGTGTCCTAGAAGGGGGAGGCAGCAAACAGTCGGTCTGGTGCTGCACCCAAAACATGACGTTTTTAATCAAGAACTGGATGCAATCCTGGATGGGGACCCCATGTCCACATCCAAGACGAATGTGGATACTTCCCATAGCACAGAATCAGAAATAGGGGTAAGCCTGGAGACAGAAGTTACTGATGAAGAGATGGTAGCAGATGAGGAGATGGAACTCCATCCCGGGATAATCTGCGTGCTAGGCAGTGAGGAATTGTTCTCAAGTCCTGAGGTTTATGAGGACTCTCAGCAACTGAATATGGAGCATGACGCAAGTGAAGAGAGGCAGGGTAAGTTGCCCTAGTGCAACTGGGGAGAGGAGGCGGCATCATCATTGTGGGGTGGTAAATTGCTGTATATTGAAGCACAGTGGGGTTGGGTTGAGCAACTGTGGGGGAAGTTAGTCTTGCAAGTGGGGGAGGGAGTGGTGGTGGCGGTAGCGCCATGACTGGAGATTTTATTCATGTGAACTAAGCCCCGTCTGGGTCTGTATTGTACCCAAACATAACATCAATGTACACACAGATCTCACACATGCATGATCCCACCACTCAGTGCTCATTTCCCTAGTCCAAAAGCGATTCTCTACTGTGCACAGTTGCTCTGTGACAGCCCAACGCAATGCCACTTCACTGCTGTCTCTGTCACCCACACTGTCATCCTATCAGTCTTTGTCCTCTGCTATTAAGTTCATAAGTAGCTCTGCTCCAATGCGTGATGTCCTAAGCAGATTCAACCCAACATGGGAAAGAAGTCTGGAATCCATGATTTCTCATAGCAGATGCTGGAGTTCACAACCAGGACTGTCATTCAAGTTGCATGAAAAAAAGCTGGAAGCCCTGGGAGGGCTGGGAAGCAAAGAGATAGCTAATGGGATGTTTTTCATGTTAAATGCCTAGTGCTACCTTGCACATTCCCACAGTGCTTAGCGAGTGAAGGGGACATCAGGCACTGTGAGATGCAGACCCACATTGTGGTGTTCTATTCTTCAGGAATCTAAAAATGTGGCCACAATATATCAACAAAAGGTAGGTGTGTAAACATGGAGTTGTTGAATTTCTTTTTGGAGACTTATGAATGTTGATAGTACTTTTGTTGCCAAATCTTTCCAGTGTAGACATAGCCTTAATATTTGAATTCCTTTAAGTGACAAAGAACCAATAACCTCCTTTTGTAAATGGTTCCAATGGTTCATTTACTTTTACTGTAAAAAATTGAATATTACTTACAGTTTGTATTTTATAAAAATTGAATATTACTTACAGAAAGCACTCATTACTGTTAGAACAGGGGCTTACTTGGTCAGCTATCTGACAGAATCTGAATGCTTTAAGTCTGTTATAAATACATTATTGAGCCATTAATTCGCAAACACCTAGAAGATAAAGTGATAATCAGCATTGGTTTTGCCAAGAACAAATCATGTCAAACCAAATAGCTCTTTTTGACATGGTATCAAGTTTTGTGGATGGAGGAGGAGGGGGAGAAGTAGTAGATGAGATGCATCTTGAAGGCTTTTGATACTGTCTTGCATGGCATTCTCATAAACTAACTAGGAAAATGCAATCTACTTGGAGCTACTCTGACATGGATCCAAACCTGGTTGGAAAACCATTCCCAAAAAGCAGTTATCAATGATTCACAGTCCTGCAGAGATCAGTTCTGGGTCCTGTTCTGTTCAATATAATCAATGATTTAGATAATGGCATATTGAATACACTTATACATTTTGCGGACCATATTAAGTGAGAGGGGTTGAAAGTGCTTTGAACTTCTGAAGTAAATAGAATTAAGTTCAGTAAGGACGAATGCAAAGTACTCCTCTTAGGAAAGAACAATAAGCTGTACACAGAGAAAATGGGAAATTACTGTCCAGGAAGGAGTACTGTGGAAAAGGAGCTGGGGATCATAGTGAATCACAAAGTAAATAAGGCAACACTAAGACAACACTGTAACACAGCTTCCCCCCCCCCCGTCCCCCCCCCCCAAAAAAAAAAAAAAAAAAAAGAGAGCAAACATTCTGGGATGTATTAGGAGGAGTGCTGTAAGCTCTACTTCACACTGATGAGGTCTCAACTGGCGTAACATTTCTAGTTCTGGACACCACATTTCAAGAAAAATGTGTACAGGTTGGACCTCCCTGGTATGGCACCCTTAGAACCAGAGCTGTCCCAGACCAGGGAGTTTGCCAGACCAGGGGAGGTCCATGCTTCCCCATTGGCTGCCCCAATCCTGGACTCCTCTCCCTGGGGCTCCCTGCCCTGCCGCTGGTCCCTCTAATGCTGCCTGGCTCCCCACCTTGCTGCCTGCCTGCTGCCCCAGGTTCTCTCGGGGTTCCTGGTGGGGACTGCTGCCGGTCCCACTGCTGAAGGGTGTTCCCCGGGGTTCCTGGCTTGGGCCACCTAGCTACCCTGCTGCTAATGGAGGTTCCCAAGCTGGGGCCACTCCTTCAACCCCGCCCCACTACTGGAGCCACCCTGCTGCTGCTGGAGATTCTGTGGGTTCCTCAGCTGGGACTGCCACCTCTGCCAGCCCCACTTCAGCTGGGGGTTCACCGGCAGATGCTGCCTGGTCACCCCAACCCCACTGCCAACATGGGTTTCACGGGGTTCCTGACCATGGCTGCCTGGTAGCCCCAGTAGCAGCAGGCTTGGGGTGTTCCCGGGGTTTCTGGATGGGGCCACCCAGCCGCAGGCAGCTCCCCTCCTGTCTGAGTCTGGGATTCCCTGGCCAGGGCGAAACCCCCTAGCAGCCGCCTGGCCCCGCTGATGCCCAGTGCTCCCCGTCTACCACCTGGTCTTGTAGACGCTGGGGGTTCCCAGCCAGCCCAGGGGCTCCCCAGATGTCGCCTGGCCCAGCCAGGGCTCCCCAGCCCGTGTTGCTCTAGCAACATCCATGGCCCTGCTGAACCACAGATGTTGCCAGACCAGAGTATCCTGGATTTGGGAGGTTCAACCTGTATAATCCAGAGAAAGTCCAGAGAAGAGCAACAAAAATGATTAAATGTCTAAAAAACATGATCTATGAGGGAAGACTGAAAAAAACTGGTTTGTTCTAGATGACAGACACATTGAGGGGGGTCATGATAACAGTTTTCAAGTACATAAAAGGTTGTTACAAGGAGGAGGGTGAAAAATACTTTTCTTTAACCTCCGAGGTTAGGATGAGAAGCAATGGGTGTAAATTGCAGCAAGGGACATTAGGTTAGACATTACGAAAAACTTCCTGTCAGGCTAGTTTAGCACTGGAACTAACTCCATAGGGATGTTATGGAATTTCCATTACTGAATATTTTTAAGAGCAGGTTACACAAAAACCAGTCTGGTACGGTCTAGGGATGTCAGAAATTGTGTAACCGCTAAGAATTGTTGCAGTTACACGATTATTAAAATAAGCAGTTACTCGATGCTCCCCCCCAGGGGCAGGACCAGCAGCCAGAGCACTCCGGACTCTGCTCCTGGGAAGCCCCCTGCCAACCCTAATTAAAGGTCCCTTCCAGTCCTAAGATTCTATTATTCATCTTTGGGGTCCTGACTATGTTTTCAGTATTAGGGTAAGTCTGCACTACAATTACAAGTGTGACTGCAGCACATGTAGCCCTACCCAGGCAAGGGATGATCTAGCTGCATGGTTGTCAACCAGAGAATAGGGTTGGAGCTATACAGAGGCCTTCCTGGGAATACATCAACTCATTTATATATTTGCTTATTTTTAAAAACGGGCTATATAAAAAGCAGGAGTTTGTACAAACCAAAATTTCATACAATGACCTGTTTATACTGCTCTATGTACTGTAGACAGACATGGAAACACAATATTTATCTTCTAATTGATATATTTTATAATTATATGGTAAAAATGAGAAAGTAAGTCATTTTTCATTAATAGCGTGCTGTGACACTATGGTATTATTATATATCTGGTTTTCTAAGCAAGCAGAATCTAAGCAAGGTAAACTTGGGGTAACACAAGAAAAGTTGAGACCAACTGATCTAGCTAGCGTGAACATTAGCAGTAAAGCTTCAGCAACATAGGCTAACCAACCCCTCAAGGACATAACCAGGGTCCTGGGTTGGGTTGTGAAGCCCGTGCTACTGCAGCTTCGCTGTTATTGTTATTCAAACTACCGAGATCAATGCTATCTTGGAAAAGTCTACACATGCCAGTCACACCTTTCACTGACTATAACACAAACACGCCCTTAATGTTGTGCCTGGGGCTAAGGAGCTACCTGGTAATATTCAACTGCATCAGGTATGACTCAATTTTGTTGACTGTATATAGCCTTTTTCCTAGTCATTTTCTCTCTTGTCTTTATTTGTAGGCCATAACAATTAAAAACCCTGTTACTGTATTCTCATCTCACGACAAGGCATTCCACCAAAAAAACTTCATGCAGCATCAATCCTTTTTGTACAATTCAATCACCAATATAAAACCAATTTATGTATGTAGTTTCCAATGACTGATAGAAGCAGTAACAAACTATAGAGAAGAGCAGGAGTGAGTATCAGTAGGCAGAGATTACATTTTATACATCTGTTTTCTGCTGAACAGTTACACAGGTCAAAGCAAAATCCAGTATTTCACCAATTAAAGCATTCCCCTCAGAAAACAACCCCTTATTTTGAAAGCATGAAGACCATGGCCCCTCCGATTATGTCAGGAGAAATTAAACAATCTGTGTAAAAACCAAAGAATTTTAAGAATCTAAGTCAGACAAAGTAAGAGCTTTGCCTGAAAAATAATTTTTGACAAAGTGCACTTTACAAAACTCTCAAGTCTCTTGTCTGTAAATCAGAGCATATTTCATGCCATGGCATGCATGCTACTTACTCTCCTATTTTAGTACAACTGAGGTGGAATGTGCATGTTGCCATTGGAATGTACATTCTCTCTTTCTTCACAACAGTTGCTTCAGGACAAGGTATTACAATACTACAATAATTGCTTGAATATCTTATTGGAAAAAACTTGAGTTTTTTAGGGTATTCATCTGGGGAAAAATATGCATAATTTCTGAGTACTACAGGAAGGCCAAAGATCATGCTTAATCATTAAATACATGGATTATATTGCCATTGTATCATTAAAGTTTCTTTGATCTAGTCCTATTTTTCTGAAGATCAGCTAAATATACTTGTCTTTCACATTATGTACAAGAATAAGTCTAATCCTATACTAATTTTAACATTCAAGCATTCACCATGAAGGGGTAAGGAAAAGGTGAGGTGGAGTGGGTAGCATTCTGAAATATTCTGAAGAGCTTTCTCTGTTTTGCTACCAAATGGGCCACACTTTGGCTTCCTTATTGCTAACCTAGTTTGTGTGAGCCATACTGTTTTTACTCTTTCATTCTGGAGTCTCCATAGAGACTAGTTAGGAAAATCATGAAATCAAATTCTTTTCAGAGAAATCAATTTTTTTATCCCAGGCTTGACTTTTTTCCTCCCTTCTGCACAAATGCTCTTTTGTATACATAGAGAGTTTCAGGAAATTACTCCCCCTTTCCACCATCCCCTATGCAACTTGCACAAAACAACCCTCCTAAATATCAACATTGATGAATATTGTGTTTTTGTTGAAATGTTTCCAGCTCTGCCACACTTTCATGCTACAGGGAGTAAATGAAACCCTTTGCTTTAGCTCCAGGCACACTCCTCTCAGTTTAACACACCTAGCCACCAAAAAAGTATGCACTTCTATTGAAAAGGAAGTCAGGCACAGCAGCAAGCTCATTCCCAAAATAATGATCTTTCACTTCTCCCCTACACAACTTCCACTTTTATTACAACGATACAGCATTTCCAATTTCAAAAGCTTTTTAATATACATTTTTTAAAAAGTTACCAATACTTGGTGTACTCTTGGGTCAACATTGCACAAATAAGCAGCTGTCTTTGGAATTAAGACTGCAGTTGTTTTGATTCCAGTAAAATCTAAAAAGCCGTCATTACTTTAGATGATTCTGCCAAAGTATCTTCCCCTCTTATGAATGGTTCAATGCTAAAACGAGCAGAAGTCTTATTCATTTTCTATTGTGGCTGCAAAAAAGCAGCCCTAAAGACGACCCTGACGGCACTATATTTTTAAATCACGGCCTCTGAAAAAGTTAAAAATCATACCTTCCTTAGATTCATCAGCTTCTGAGCTCATGGTGTCAGTGTAACTCACTGGAGGCCAGATTACAGCTGACGTGCTCTTTGAGAGGCAGCAAGTCAACTTCTTTAAAAAAAAAAAGTGGGTGGGATTATGAGGGGAAAAAATTCTGTGAATTCAACAAATCAGCACTCAGCTATGTGCAAAGGATTCCGTCCCTTTCTTAACCGCACACAAGCAACTTGGAAAACAGCACCTTGCAGAAACTCATTTGCCAGGACTAGTTGCAGTTTATGGATTTTACTCCATCTACATCCCCACCCCCACATTTTAGTCTTCAGAATGGGTGGAGTTTTTACTTGTTACAGCATGCCGGAATGTGTATGAGAGAGCGCAGGGGAGAGAAGAAAATCGTTAAGTCAAAAGCAGCACTGAGTAGCAACTTGAATATTTCATTACAGTGACTGGCAAGCTGAGGGGGCCTCAGGAAACTTGCTACAAAGGGAAATACTTTTTAAATCTAAATTGCACTTCACTACTGTATGTTGCTTGGAATTAGTTCTGAGACCTCTGAACCTTAAGTGGTTATCACTGGAAGACAGTAATGATTTAAAGTATTTTAAGAAAGAAAAAAAGCTGCTTTTCTTGTTTAAACTAAGGTTTCCTAACAAATTATTTTGTTTCCATCCTCCATGTTGAATGTGAAGCAATTCAGCTAAGATTTTTTAGTGACCCGAGTTTGTTTTCTATTATTTCCATTTATCTTTGTACTGCTTGCCCCCATGCACATCCATGTATCATAACTTTTAAAGGACCAGTCACAGAATTTTCTGCAGCACAGCAATACAATAACATACATCTTTTATAGTATTCCAGGCTTCTCATACATATTAGATTTTCTGACCAGAGCATACAGAACAGATACTAAAGCAATGAGTTACTTAATGAGAGGACTCTGACTCCATTAGAACTTACCTCTGTAGGAACATTTTTCTATTTATTAGTTCCTTTTGATACATGTTTAGTACAATGCATAGGCTAAAGAACAATGCCTAGTGGAAATACTGACCCAAGTATAAAAGCAGAGGCAAAAATCTAGAGCTCAGACTCCAGATTTGCATTCCCAGCTCAGACACAGACCAATTTCCTGGTGAGCAGAATTCATACCTCCCAGAGTTGTTGAGAGGCTTTACATACATATGGAAAGTGCTTTGGAGGGGTTTGGAAAAAAGGTGCTATAAACAGCCCAGATCATTGAAGTCTGGCTAAATAGAAGTATCTTTCAAGCTGCAGTCAGGAAGCTAGAGACCCAAATCATTGATTTGATGGTGTCATTTAGAAGTGTGCCTTCAGAACAAACACCATGGAGCACCATAAAATCCAATACTCCATGATATCCATGTAAACTTACGAGAACACACTCAGGAAGAAGGATGGTCTTCGTGTTAAAAGCATGGAACTCAAAATAAGTTTAATTCCTGAGAATGCTTCTGACTTTGTGAGACCTTGGGCAAATCACTTAATATATCAGTACCTCAGTTTCCCACCCATAACATTTTTGTTGTAACTATTTGGAATACAAGATCTTCAGAGCAGAGCCTGTCTCTTACTATGTGTTTGTACAGCGGCTAGCACTGGAGTAGGCAAATAGCAGCCCACGGGCAGGATCCAGATCTGCAGAATTAGCCTCTGGCAGGCTGCTGCCACTATATTTACCAGTGTCACTCCATTAACGGGAAATTGCAGCTCGGTTGGCTGTGGATCACCTTCTAGGCCAATGGGAGCTGGAGGAAACGGTGTCTTGGTCCAAGTCCCTTCCAGCAGCTCCCATTGGCCAGGCATGGTGACCTGCAGCCAGCAGGAGCTGCAATCAGACATACATAAATTTATTTGCACAGACGCAAATCAATATAATGGCGGCAGCCCTCCAGGAACTAGCCATAGTGAACAGCTGCCATTTTATTACTCACCCCTGGGCTAGCACAATGGGGCCTATGCCTTTGCACGGGGTACTAAGTGCTACTGAAATACAATTGTGTATCTGTAATAATCAGAGATCCATGGCTTCTGCTAGTGGGGGCTCTTAGGTTGCTCCCTAAGGAAACCTTGGTCTTCACTGCTGGCACAGGTTGAGCAGGGAAAATGAGAATCTCACCAAATGGTAATAGCAGCTGTCCTAAAGAAAAAATTACAGCACAGCTAAAGAAGCCCATTTTCATGTGACAAGTTACTCTTTCTGCTCCCCTGCTCACTATGCACTAGTCGGGAATGACTAGATAGCCATCACTAACTCACTAAAAATGCATAGAGTATAGAAGAGGCAGGAATAACTGAAGTGACAGACAAGATCAACAGCCATAGTCCTTGGGGCCATTTAACCAAAGGCAGAATTTTTGACATCAGCCCATAATTTGATATGGTATGCAAGGGCTTTCCATGAGTAAATTTACACAACAGAAGCCTACTTGTCCCCCTCTCCAGAGGAATGTTTCTTGTAGTTAAACTTCAGAGAATCCTACAACTCTGTAGGTTTCTGAAATGTATAAGCCACTTTTCTAAAGTGGTTTTAGAAGCCTCCAGTACTATTCTGGGAGCATTCAAAAACAAAATATTGACAGACTGTTAAAAATGCTGTGTCTGACTCAAACTGAACTTAAGTCTACTCTGCAGAGCCATTAAAAATAGTCTCTCCTTCCTTAGGATAGCTGCCTCCTGTGTGTATAGGGCCACAGCTGATACTTAAGTGATAACAGTTTTTCTACTTTTCACTTCTGTCAGCCCTACAGACCCAAAACAGGATTAGGAATCTCAGCTAGTTTCCTGACTTGTGCAGAACTATTCAACAGTTAAGTCCGAATGGCAGGGCCTGGGATTCTAATCAAACAAAACCAGACTAGCCCCATAGCCCTGTCCCTTTCTCCAGGCCATGCCCCTCCCTCTCCCTGCTTATTACATTTCTCCCTCCCTTGGTGACTTGCTCTCCCCTACCCTCACTCACTTTCACTGGGCTGGAGCAGGGGTGTAGAAGGGGGTGAGGGCTCTGGGGTGGGGCCAAGGGATTCACAATACAGGACGGGGCTATGGATTGAGGCAGGGGATTGGGGTGATAGAGGGGGGTGAGAGCTCTGAGGTGGGGCTGGAGATGAGGGGTTCAGGATGTGGGGAGGGCACTGGCTGAGGCAAAGAATTGAGAGCTCTGGGGTGGGGCCAGGGATTAGGGGTTTGAAATGCAGGAGAGGGCTCGGAGTTTGGGAGGGCAGGGCACAAACCTCTGGCAGCTCCAAGTCACGCAGCGGGCCTAAGGAAGTCTCTGTCTGTCCTGGCTCTGCACTGCGCCCCTGAAGTGGCCAGCAGGTCCACTCAGCAGTGAGAGGTAGGAAGATTCAGGAAGCTCTGTGCACTGCTCTTGCCCATATGTGGAGCTAGTTCTTGGTCAGTGTGTGGAGACCTGTGTTCCCTCCTCACCTAGGGGCTGGACCTTCTGGACACAGCATGCCACCAGGATAGGTGGGGACTAGCCTGTGTTAGGCCTGCAGCACCACTGATCAGACTGGAGCTGCCAGTTTTTCTTTTTGACCAGGCATTGCAGCCAAAAACTGGACACCTGATCACCCTACAGGGACACCAATTTTTTCAAATTCTCTTCCATGTCCACCCCCTGAATAATAGCTATTCAAATCCAGTAAAGGAAATTCTTCACCTCTCAGCTGTGCTACCACATTATGATATGCCTAGTGCTTAGGAAACTCGAACTAGCACAGAAAACTGCAACATAGGCAACCACAAGCACATCAAATCTGCCCTACATTCTCTCTATAGGTTTCCCATAGAAGTTGGAATCAAGTTCCTTATCTTCAAGTTGCTTCATGGCCTGGATATCTAAAAGACCACTTAAAGTTCTAGCATGAATCTTATGGCCAATAACAACTGAGGACTGTCACACACCTTAGCCTCACCACTTTTGTCTCCAAGTGCAAGATGCATTTCTTTGACTTGTCCTTTTATAACAAAAATACACAGCAACACGTGTACTTAACGTTCCAAGACACTCTACTGCACATGCTCCTCCCATCGGGAGAGGATGAGAGAACAAACAACAAATGACAGTGTTGCTGAATGCACTTTATTGGAGCAATTTCTGTTGATGAAAAATACACGCTTTTGAGTTTTCTCAGCGTTCTTCTTCCAGAATTGGAAGGCACTCGCACTATAGAGTGTTGTGTAAAGAATCAACGTAAAACAGGATAGGGCAATTTTTGGACAATGCAACTGCTTAGATAAAATGAAGGCAATATTTGGCTCACAGACAGTCACTTGTGATGACGTACGAGTCAGAAAGAGCCCAACTTGAGTGAACAAGTCTGGTACTTTTAACTGCCAAGTGAATAAGTGTGATATGAAATGGGTAAGGTTCAAAGGAGCAGAACTACAAAACCATTTTCACAAATTTGCTGTTCAGACTAACTAAAGTTACTGTGCAGCAACCTAGAGTATGAATGTACAGTGGACAATGCTATTGTGCAGTGGAAGTCACAGAATGTGGCTTGATACATTACTACTTGAAAAGTGTACTATGTCAAGTTGTACTTCAGAATCTTCAGGTTGCATCTACACTGTACCCATAGCTCAAAATAAGCTACGCAAATTGAGCTATGCAAATTGCATAAGTTATTTTGAAATTGACTCGAAATAAGCTATTTCGTAATTTCGCACTGTCCACGCAGTGTCAAATTTTGAAATAACCCACTATTCCAAAACATCCCTTACTCCTCATGGAACGAGGTTTACAGGGATGTTGGACTAGCGAGCCCATTATATTTGAAAACAGGCACGCTGTTAAGACACAGGATAAATAGCTCCGCAGTGTAGACACAGCCTCACTGAACTATGCCAGGCAAGTAAGTGCACTTAAAACTGGTGCGCTGCAGATTCACATTCTTCCCTCAGGAAGAAAAAAAGATCTTTATAATACAGATCATCTCGAAAGTCAGTGAGTAACTCCCTCAAATGCATGACTTCAAAACACCTATAATATCACCTTTTAAAAAAGACTACTGGATAGGTTATCTTCTCAGGGCAGGAGAGAATTCCTCAAGGAAAAATAAGCTTTTTCTACACTATGTAGCTTCTAGCAACACGGCTGTCTGGACACAGCTGGCTGCTCAAAGTTCAGCAGCGTAGTCGCTGTTTATCAGCTCTTTCGGCGACAACATACTGTTGACTTTGGCGCTTGCTGCGGAAAAACTTTTGTCTTTCGATGTGTGCAGGGAGCACCTCTGAAAGACAAAAGTTTTGTTGTTCAATTGTCAGTGTTGACATAGCCTACAGCAAAAAAATGAAAATCAGGTTTTACTCACGTTTTGCCTCTTAAAACACAACTTAAGCTTCCTGTGCTTGCATATGCATTTCTTCATTAGATACTCTAGTAGTGTCTAACTTTGTTCCCCTTATATAGCTCAAATGAATGGAGAGGAAAAACCACCTACAGAATAATGCCCACCAAGGGAAGAGCAGTGAATTCAATTAAGATGATACTGAAACTTAATGTCTAGATATCCAACTGGTGGGCAACTGATCAATGGATTACAGGCCCACTGACAGGGGGAAGGTAAAGGGAGCAGTTGCCCTGGGACCTGGCGATTCAAAGGAGCCCAGGCTCCGAGCCTTCGCTGCTGCTACTGCAACAAGTGGCCAGAATCCTGGACCCTTTACATCGCTGCTGGAGAGCCACTCTGCATGGTTCTGAGCACTTGGGGGGGAGAGAGCGGCAGTGTCGCGGTCCGGGCGGAGTTGCTGGCTGCCCCCTACCCCGCCCATTCCAAGGGTGCAGGGCTGGACCCCCTCCACACCTTGCCTAGGGGCCTGCAGAAGCTGTTGGTCCCCTCATAGATTACAAAGAAGTAGCACTGCTGGGGGGGTGCAATAGGAGAAAGCTTGCAGGGTGGTCACAACCAAATTCTTAAGCCTCAAAGGAGCAGAGCATCTAAAATGGAAAACAAAAAAACCCCAAAAAACCAACAAAATCAAAAACCCAAAATATTTTCTGCTAAGTAGGTAGTGTAAGGACTCTTTCAGGTTTTATAAGTGTATTCTCAGCAAAAAGAGGGCACAACAATTTTTAAAAAATTCTTTCAGGCCATGTTTGGTGATGTTTCTTAAGCCAGATAAATATAATCACTGGGCAGTGCATCTCCCCACCCTAAATCAATTGTGCTGCTGCTTCAGGGCTGAGTGTTTGTCTTACTGTGGCTGTCAACAAACTGCAGTAAGCCTTTGATTGTATATTGTAGAAACATGCTTACTTCTAAATATGCCTGTTTTTATCTGGACCTAGACCTGAATGCTTATTCCCACAGGAGAAAGTTCTGAGGTCAAGCCTATGTATTTTCAAAATTAAACACAAAACTTATTTTACTTTAGCTCTCTTTCTCTCTCTCTCATACAGTCACCCACCCCCATTTCTTCTACTGCAGGGGTCTCAAACTTCCGGCCTGTGGGCCACCATCTACAGATCAGAGTATATTCACAATTTGGCTGGGGAAAGGCTTGTCTGAACACATCCTCCAAACTCCACCCCTTCCCACCACTGCCCCACCTTCATGACACCCATCCCACAAGAAACCTGGTTTTGGAGATTACCAAAGGACCTTGGCACGGTAGGACTTGAAACCATCTGGAAACAGAAGGCCTAGAACTGGCTTCCCCACCTCAGTTCTAGTCTTTTTATTTCCAGATGGCTTCAAGTATCTTCTTGGGTGGAGGCAGAGATGAAGTGAAGTGATGGTCATGATTGTTCTCCTCTACTACCTTACATATAATTTTATAAGGCAGGATTCTTTTGTTTGATTCCCCCCCACCCTGGAAAAGAATGGCAGTCCAAGGTGGTAGTTACTATCAGGTGACTAGGTCGCCTGACTGTAGCATCCCAGCATTCATGAGTCAGATGAAGTATGGAGAGCCGACAGCAAAACCAAGCCTTTTCACGGTTCGTTGTTCTGGCTGATGGGTCATGAGCCCTATCTGGCTTTTCCACTGTAGTACCTAAAGTGTTAGCAGTGGATATTACCAAAAGTAGCACATATGACATACAAATCCAGTGTCATTTTCTTCAGATACAGAATGATACACATTGGATAACTGCATTCAGTAAATTATAACCTTTTCATAATGATATCTTAGACATGTTGCATAAATTATATCTTAGTTATGATAATGTCACAACACAAGTTGCAGCAGATGTACTTTTATGTACCAGGGGGGTCGATATTGTGGGTCTAGCAAAGACCTGCCAAAATTGAATGCAGATCACTCTCTGATCGACCCGATTATTCTAACCTGGACAAAAAGAGTAAACAAAGTCAATGGAAAAGTTTCTCCCATTGAATCCCCATGGTGTAGACCTCGCACAATAACTGAACTTAAGGTACGTTAACTCCAGCTACGTTATTCACATAGCTGGAGTTGCATAGCTTACCTCGACTTTCTGCTGTAGTGTAGATGTAATCTCACTGATTGTCTGAGCAAAAAAGGAGGACTGAATGGGCATACAGGCTCTAAAGTTACACCTTATTTTATTTATGAGTGAGTTTATGTAAAATAGTAATAGTTCTACATTTGTAAGTGGCATTTTTTTCCACAATAAAAAGATAGCACTAATAATTGTACAAAGTGAATTGAAAAATACTATTTTTCATCTTTTCACAGTGCAATTTTAAGAAAATATAAAGTGACCACTGTACCCTTTCTATTCTATGTAATTGAAATCAATGTATTAGAAAATGTAGAAAATATCCCAACAAATTTAAACAGAATTCTATTATTAATGGTGAGAGTAATCATTATTTTTAATCTCTTGATTAAATTTTTTTAAAATCATTTGACAGTTCTAGAAGCTATTTTATTTTTATTCCCGCTAACCCCGAGTAGAAGACACACAACATGCAATTATGTTACTGTACTCTTTTTGTTGCAAAATTGACACTGATTTGTCCTACAGACATGGGCACAATGAAAAAAAAAATACTAGCTTTTGCTGAGCCTTTGGGCAGTTTGGGGTTTTGGATGTCAGTTAAAAAGGAATTTTGACTAATTGTGCAACTGTATTGGAACAGTTTAAATGGCTCTGCAGCCAGAAAGCCTCTGGACACAGTAACTGATCTGCTCCTGCTACTCTGATTTCTATTTGCTTTTATTATTTTTAATGGGAAATTATGTTTTCAAGTGCACCAAGGTAATCCAGACATTGCTCAGGTTTGATTGTCACCAGGAATATTAGTGCTTCTAATGCACAGACTACGACTAGGATCATTTTACCAGGAAAATAATATTTTCCTATCATATCAGTTTTTATAGCATGTTATCTGTTAAGAACAACCTTGGAACAAATTGAAATCTACACTATCAGTCTTAAACACAAGCCAACAAGCTGTTTTCAGCTTATCAAGGTTTGCTCAACAAATAGACGATATGAGAGAATAAGTAGGGTTAAACCAACACACCAAGAGTGACAAATGTATGCAAGCGTCTACATTCATAGGCCCTGTCATCACTACATGCTGAACTCAATCCTGTATTGCCCTCCCGCCTTAACATGGCAGCCACCGTTTGCTTTCATTGCCACATGCCACCACAAGCACTATACTCGGAGCATTATGCCAGCCTGTGAGATAACCTCATGGTAACAACACTCATCAGAAGCTAATGCAGTGAAAACATGCAGCCAAGGGCACCCATAATCCCATAACCCCACTGTGCAACCATTCCTATCTTGCTATCCACACACGACCCCTGGTTAGAAGTGGTCTGCCTTCATAGAACTAGATAAATTCATAGAGGGTAGGTCCATCAGCGGCTATTAGCCAAGACAGGCAGGAATGGTGTCCCTAACCTCCGTTTGTCAGAAGTTGGGAATGGGTGACGGGGGATGGATCACTTGATGATTACCTGTTCTGTTCATTCCCTCTGGGGCACCTGGCATTGGTTGCTGCTGGAAGACAGAATACTGGGCTGGATGGATCTTTGGTCTAACCCAGAATGGCTGTTCTTATGTTCATAGTCCTCTGCTCAGCATCCACAATTACACAGTGTTTGGAACTTCTTTAAGCTTCCTCATTGCCTGTGTTTGAAACAACAATGGCTCTAAGACACCCTTGTATCAGCGTGCAGCTAAGTGGTCACATGAACATGAGTATCTTAGCACAGCTTTGAGCAAAATTAGCAAAACTCATGACTTCAGCAGTGCAAAGCAGCATCCTGAAGCAGTGTTCCCCCTAATTTCCCCCCAAACATGTGCAGAATGAATTTTGTTACACATCACCTCCATATTGGTGCATGTCACAAAATTCAGGTGGTGAGGGAGTGTGGAAGGGGGCTCAGGACAGGAGTAGAGAATTGGGCTGAAGGCTCTGGCTGCAGGTGCAGACTCTGGGGTGGGGCTGGGGATGAAAGGCTTGAGCACAGGCTTCCCTGGGGCAATGATGGAGAGAAAGGATTCCCCTCCAGCTCTCTGTCCCTGTAGCAGCACCTGGGCAGAGCGTAGGGGAAAGAGGTACATCGCCCCTGGATACAGTAGCTCCAGGCCAGCTCATTTTGGGCCCAGGGAGAGGCGCCTGTCCCATGGCTGCATCAGATCAGAGGGTGGGTCAGGCTGGGGCCAAGGGAAGGGCACATGTCCCCCAGCTGTGGCAGGTTGAGGACTGGGATCGATTCAGGCTGAGAGGAGGCACCTCTCCCTCAGCAGGTTCAGGCTGGGGCTGGATTTAGACCAAGTCAGGTCCACCAGGTCTGGATTCCCTGAGTGCCTGCATGGTGCTTAATAGGCTTGTGCGTGGCTGTTCATCAATGAGATAGAGTGTCTCAAGGGAACTAAGAGAATAGGGGTGGGCAGTAATTTTTGCAAGAGGGCCACTTAATGAATTTTGGTATGTGGTCATGGGCCGGCTCCACCAGGCCCCACTCCAGAAGGGGCAGTGCTGAGGACTAGCTTCACCTCAGAATTGTCTGGGACCAGAGGCTTTGAAGTAAAAACACAGCCAAGGGCTCGTGGCTCCTGGCCATGCTGCTACTGCCCGGTCTGGCAGCCACCCCAGTTGTTGCGGCTATTTAAAGGGTTCTCGGCTCTGGCCCCTGCTGGGGTAGAACCGCGACTGGGAGCCATGAGCCATTTAAATAGGATCCTGCTGCCTGAGACACCACCTGGAAATTTAGTGACACGGGCAGCAGGATATAAATAGAAAGCAGCCAGATGCAGTCCACGGGCCAGATCAAGTGTTAGGCGGGACAAATCTGGCCCCCAGGCGCATCTTGCCACACCCTGTACTCAGGGCTGGATTAAGGGGGGGGGCACTAGCCGGGCAGCTGCCCGGGGTGCCAACCTATGGGGGGCACCTGATGGCAGCTGTAAGGGGCGCCACGCGCCCAGCCACGCGGCACCCCTTAGAGCTGCAATCAGGCTCCACGTACCCAGGGCCGGGGGCCACATGGCACACCTTAGAGCTGCCATCAGGCGCCGTGTGCCCGATTGCAGCTGTAAGGTGCGCAGCACGCCGTGGGGCGGGGCCATGCATGTGCCGTGCGCCTGGGGGTGGAGCCGCGCATGCATCGCGCACCCGCTGCCCGGGGTGCAGGAATGGCTCGAGCCGGCCCTGCCTGTACTAGAAAGTCAGGGACGAGAATAAGAACGTCCAATTCTGCTCAACAGTCAATTTTACCATTGGAGGGATAGCTCAGTGATTTGAGCATTGGCCTGCTAAATCCAGGATAGTGAGTTCAATCCTTGAGGGAGCCATTTAGGGATCTGGGGCAAATCTGTCAAGGATGGTACTTGGTCCTGCTGTGAGGGCAGGGGACTGGACTCGATGACCTCTCAAGGTCCCTTCCAGCTCTATGAGATGAGATGGCTCTTGTACATTTCAAAAGCAGGGAGTGCAGGAGCCAGCAGGGGACTGCTTGAGTCCCTGCTGGTTGTGTTCCTGGCACTTCTGCCTTTGAAATGTAGCAAGAGCCAGCTCTTGCTCCATTTCAAAGGCAGAAGCGCCCTTATTGACTAATCAAATAGTTGACGCAAATTACATTGACTATTCGATTAACTGATTAATCTAAATTTAACATTCTTAGTTTGAGACCCCCCTGCTCAAGCTGATTGCCTGCTACAGAAACTGGCTACCTCAGATTGTTACAGACATGATGGCATTCATAACACGCTTATGGACTGTTATTGGGTCTGTCATATGGGTGCTCTGCCACTAAAGTACCTGATCTTGATTCTTTCACAACTCTATGAAATTGCCTTTCTTCACGAGAAAATTCTGGCCCTACTGCTGGTCCTCCCATGTTTGCAGCACAATATGGTCCCACCAGCAGGGCCAACAACCACCGCGGGCCCTAGGGCATGGTGCGTGTGGGGACTAGCTCTCCACCTTCTGCAATGGGCAACCAGACCTCAGTGCTGTCTGGATCCCAGCACACACACCCCTCTGGCCCTCAGAGCCACATGGTTGTCCAGCAAATTCAAAGGGGGGTTGGGTGCCGGCCACTACAGCAGCAGCAGCGGTGGCCAGGATCCCTTTGAAGTGTCGGGCCTCAGAGCAATTCCCCCTTTTGCCCCCACCTCCCTTGGTGGGCCTGGCTCCTAATAATGAGTGCTTGTGTTCTTGGGCCAAAAGCTGTACACTGTGTAGGGGTCACGTGCATTAAAAGCAGCCATCATTCAGTCCAAACCTCTGTGACTAACAAAAAAAACCAGATAGTATCATGAGCTTTTGTGGGCACACCACACAAATAATGTCATCTGAAGAACTGAATTGTGCCCGTGAAAGCTCATGATACCATCTATCTTTTTCTGTTAGTCTCTAAGGTACTACAGGACCACTTGTTTTATATACTTTTTTTTTTTTTTTTTTTTTTTTTAAAGTTACAGACTAATCCGGCTACCCCTCTGAGACTTCCAAACCTCTCTGTCTGCATGATCCCATTCAGATGCTGCTATTGCAGTATTCTTCGATGTAATTATCTGCCACCATCTCTGACCTCAAAACTGCCTCAAATGCAGGCCATCGTTCATGGCAGGTGCTTATACAAAAGCACAAAAAACAAATCCAGCCTCCATAAATGGCCATAGGTCTTGGTCCTGGTAATTGGGGAGAAAGAAGATCCATATATTCAGCACCTAATGGCACATTACCACGCAAGCTTGCTTACTTCCAGGAAATGACTTGACTTAGAAATGGTGTATAAATAACTGAGTGTAAATAGGGGTGCTAGATAGTTTCACAAAAAATACCGAGCATGGTAGGGAAAAATTGGTTGGGGTTGGGGGGAGGGGACCAAAATTGTTGAGCAAAAAAAAAAAAAAAAGGCAGCGTCACAGCGCCTTTAAATCACCACACTTCCGCCCGCCCCCACCAGACGCGGCAGGGGAAGAGAGTGTCCCAAGCAGCCTTCCGTCCGAGAAAAACAGAAAATATTTTCTGGGTTTTTTTTACTGGACAAAAGCTGCAAATACTGGATACCTAGCAACCCTATGTGTAAAAGCATACAGAATGGAGAGAGAAGCTCTGTAGTCAAAGTTAACTTCAGGGATATACTGGGGACCAACACATGTTGACTGGTATCAGCCTTCCTTTTATGGATTCTCATCTGCAAAGGCGATTACCTGAGGTTAACAACAGTTTAATACTCCCCCAGGAGCAGGGCCGGGAGCCAGAGCTGGTGAGCAGCAGGAGATTACTTAGGCATACTGACTCCCAGCCTAGCTTCCAGGAAGCCTGCTGCACTGTGGGCTCTGCAGTATACACCTTCTACTGCAAAGCTTGCAACATGTGACAGCAGCCGGCTCCCCAGGAGCAGGCTGGCATCTGGGAACCCGTATGTGCCCACAGGGCAGAAGGGTTTAACCACAATAGAAACTGAGATAAGTTCATGCTTATCGGTTAATCAGTTAAACTCTTACAACCCTGTCTCCCATACAGACAACCCCCAGTGGGCCTTCAAATGGCCAAAAGCACATGCCACAATCATTCTGCACCTGCACAGCCTGTTACTGAACCATTCCTTGCTGCGGTCAGGGCTCCCCATGTATAGTTTCACGAGCCATTGCATTCAGGTGTAGGCAGGGTCACTAAGATTTACTAAGGGTCACTAAGTGGGCATTTCCACTTACCCCATGGTGATCTTCTGATCCTGGAAGAAAGTCCCCACTTGCAGCTTCCTGAACAAGCCAATGTGCCAAAAGATGCGGGTTTCATGCACCTTCCTGGACAAGCCTGCATTAATGTCTGTGAAACGCCCAGAGTAATGCACAAGCATCTGCAGAACCATTGAGAAATACCCCTTGCAGTTAATGTATTCTGAGGATAGGTGGTCTGGTGCCAGAGTTGGATTGTGTATGCCATCTATCACCCCACCGCAGTTTGGGAAGCCCATCCAAAATATCATGCACATTGCCTAGAGTCACGGTCTTTTGAAGCAGGATGCAATTGATGGCCCTGAACACTTCCATCAGCATGACTCCAATGGTCGACTTTCCCACTCCAAGCAGATTGGTGACCGAGAGAAAGCTGTCTGGAGTAGCTAGTTTCCACAGCGATGGCCATGTGGTTCTCCACCAGCAAGCAGGGCAGCTCTTATTCATGCATTCTTGCAGCACAAGGTAGGAGTGAGCTCAGTACATGGTCCCATGAAAGAGGCTTTTCGCATCTGAAAGTTTTGCAGCCACTGCTCGTCATCCCAGACTTGCATGACAATGTGATCCTACCACTTGGTGCTTGTTTCTTGAGCCCAAAAATCAGTTTCCACTGTGATCAGCACCTCCATGAATGCCACAAGAAATCTTGTGTTGTACGAACGCTACTGGGAATCCTCATCGTCATTTTGCAGCTTCAGGAATAACATGACTGCCATAAATGATGTGCTAGTATGACCTATCAACAATTTCATCAACAACTAGGGATACATTCCCACACTCGAGGAGGTAGCGTGAGCAGCACCGAAGCTGTTGTAAGATGGCACCAAACGCACATGGAACCACAAGGGTTGCTGAGATGCGATGCACTACAGAGCATTGGGACAGGACCCACAACCTCTGCAGCAGAAGAGGAAGAGGTGCTCTGTTGGATAGCTGTCCACAATGCACTGCTCCCAAAGGTGCTGCCTGCAAGTGCCAGGAGTATTGCCATGCTAATGTACTGGTGGTTGACAGCATGAACATCCAATAATGTTTTTGCTGCTGGAGAGCACTGCTCACAGAGCACATCTGCTAGTGTAGACATGGCCAAAGCCTAAGTTTTAAATCAGGCAAAGCTAGACAACACACTGAGGCCTATGAAAGGATAAAATTATCGGTAGGCTCTCATTTCATTACAGGAAATGAAAAGCCTGATTTAAACTGATTTGAGGGCAAAGTACTGTTTGCTTTTTTAAAACGCAGTTCAGCTGTAGTTTATTTTACAAGCAGGCATGCCTCCTTATGGAATGTATGTTAAAATGAATACCTTGATTTATAGACGTCTCAAAATGGTTTTTGAGTCAGCTTATTGTTAGCATTAAAGCCAAACTGAAGGTCATATTTACAAATGGAAAGTTTTTTGTTTTTTTGCAAAAGCTGAATTTTTTCTTATGAACACAATGGGCTAGGTTTTTTTTAAAATGGCTGCTCAAAATACTTAGGTCCTAACAACTCCCCCTGAAGATGTTTGGTATCAGAAGTATTTCAGGAGTCCAATCCTCCCAACCGCTTTTTAAAAAGGGGAAAATAAATTTTGATTACGGGTGAATTTTTGAGAAGCACCTAGGAATTAGGATTCTATGACAAGCTGCTGTTAAAAACTACAAACAGAAGCCAGCATTCAAGCTCTTTTGAGCACCCACAGTACTAGGTGTGGTTGAAGTAGGAGTGGGTTGGAAAGGTTAGAAGGGCTCACCTGTAATGTATTGAGATAATTAGCTCACCAGCTGGATAACTGCCAGAAGATGACAAATGATGTAAGAGGCTGAGCCAGGGAGGGAGGTCCTTTAGCTGCTGCAGTATTTGTTTTGTATCTACAGTGCAAGGGGGAAACATTAATGAAGACACTTGGTGAAGGTACTCTGGTGGACTGCATATGCTGTTCAGTTCTCTTAGAAGGCTTACCAGTAGGGTTGCCAGGTGTCCGGTTTTGAACCGGACAGTCCAGTATTTGAGCTTTCTGTTCAGGAAACAAATTGAGAAAATATAAATGTCTGGTATTTTCTAAATAAGATGTAATATAGATTGTGATGTAATATCAAGTGTGTCCGGTACTGCTGAAACCATCTTGCAACCCTACTTACCAGCCAGGGTTTCTAGAAACTGAAGGAGGAACCATTTACAGTTTTTAAGCTGCCTTCTCGCATGTACCGACTCCTGCCTGTCCCTCCTTCTCTCCTCCCCATGCTGCTGCTTCTGTGGTGGGGGGGCGGGGGGGGGGGGGGAGAGCAGGAGGCAGGAAGCTCAATGGGAGTTGATACTTGAGCCTGCATTGCCCCCTGTGCTGCTGCCTTGTGGGAGGTAGCAGGGGTACAGGCAATTCCACAGGAACTGGCACATGGGGCGGAGTTGGCTTAAAAGCCGGCTCCCTCCACACAGTGGCTTCCACCATTGTCCTGTTTGCGCCGAGGACTCTGGTAATTATTATTAGGGGTAACCATAGGAGGACTGCCCTCCATGGTTATTCGATGTATGTTATTTAAATTTGCACCACAATATAGTCCTGTTGTTTAACTTTAACCACTTGCCAATTTTTATTGACTGCGCCTAAAATCTACTGATATTCCAACCGGTGATAGATCCGAGTAGTGAGGACCTTAGTCCATCCCACGAGGATGTGAATCAACTGTAGCTTCCCCACTAACATTGGGGGCTGGAGTAGCTTCCCATCTGGCATGGGCAGGGGGCTGCTCCAGCCCCGCAGGGCCCGCCACAGATGGGGGCTGCTCCAGGGATCCAGAGCAGTCCGTATGCAGCGGACCTAGGCGCATCACAGGCAGGGGCTGCTCCAGACACCCAGCCCTTCCTTGTCAGGAGGATGTGAGCAGCACAAGCGTGGGGGGATTCATAAGGAACAGAGGGTGGCTACAGAGCAGGAAACTCGAGATAAGTAGCAGTTTCACCTTGCAAGCGTCTGGCAGCACAGCTGCCTTCTGCTCCTCCAGCCTGTGCTCTCACTGCTTGCCGCTGCCCATGGGTCTCTTGTCTGCTCTCCTGAAGCTGCAGATGAGCATCCCTCCCCTTCCTTGCTTCAGCCTAGGACTGTCAACTCCCTGCTCCCCACAGCTTCTGCCCCGCAGAGTGGCCGCTGCCCCGCACAGGGACGGGGGTGAGGCATGTCAGTGCTGGATTTGTGTAGGGCACCAGCACTGGTAGGTATGGCCCTGCCTCAACCATTCCTCAGGCTCCCATGTGCACAACATTTAAGTGTCATTGGCCATTCAAAATCATCTGGAGAACTCTGAGGTTCAATCAGAGAAACTTCCAATTGCCAGGAAAAGTGAAGGTTTACAGGTGCAGAAATGACTGAATCAACGTCACTGAATCAAGGTCACTGAACTTCTGAACATGAAAGATAGGGTGTAGGCAACAAAAGTTAGAAATGCTATACAGCCTCTGCTCTTGCTAAGGATGATTTGTGGGGAGTGGTTGAGGAGGAAAGACTATGTGAGTTGCATCATGGGTGGCAGGTGGACTTCCCCCTCCCCGGGAGGATACCTCTGCTGTCCACCTCTTCTGCACGAGGCCCCACTCTGTGCAGCTGGAGCCCTGAACCCCTCCCTCTCCCCATCGTCCTCCAGTGGCCCCAGCCAGCCGGAACTGCAAGATGCCCCCTTCTCTGAGTCAATGCAGTGGGCCCAGGCCAGAGCAACTCCATTCCAGTGTTCCATGCGAATGGTTGTAGCCAGAGAAGCCAGAGCCTTTCCTGGCCTATTATACCGTCCGGCCACAAGTTGCATGCAAATATGTGCACATGCAACTTTGCATTTGTATAGCTTTTTCATCGATGGAGTTCAAAATACTGTACAGATGTTTAGTCTCAACTCCTACAAAACAAGTACTTATTCTCATTTTGGAAAAGGAGACATTGATAGAAATCAATTACTTGCATGCAGAAGTTTGGAAGCAGACCTGTCAACAGAACCCAGTTCCCTGCATTTTGAGTCCTGTGTTTAAATACTACCTAATCCCATTCCCTATGCCTGCTGAAACTCTCTGCATGCTTGGCTAGATTAGTTTTATACAGTACCACTAGGGGGCAACAGTTACATGATAATGGCTATTTTATCTGAACCTAAAAATCCATTATTGCTTTTTCTTTTGAAATTTATTTTATACCAGTTCTTCATTTAAAGTAACTTAAATGAAATTCTAAAGGGCACATAAAGCCAAAGTGGGGATCAAAAAGTTAACATGTTGCAGTTTAACATCAAAAACCTTTTCATGTTAAATTTGTGTATAGTCATGCAAATAAATTACTGAAAGCTATTTGGGCAATAAATAAATCGTAGGCTGGTCAGGGAACCTTGAAACGCTACTGGAATATATTTGAAAAAAAAAATTCAGTTTCCGCTGGGTGCCATACAAGATTTATGACCCATACCTAAAAACTCCATATAAGAAAATGTTCAAGTTGCAAAAGCAGCATATGCCACAATTAAACTATATTACCTTCCACATATTCATAGTTCCTTTCTTACTTGAGCTATTATGTTTTTCCAGTATTTATATGTGCACATAATCACATACACCCATCTCTGTTTCCTTTATTTTATATTAGTTTTATCAACATAATGGTCCAATTTCTCTAACAGAAAACTTTTTAGAAGCAAAAGTCTCTTCTGTCACAGGTATTTATTTTAATATTTTTTTCTCCAACCTAGGTTCTCTTTTTCAGCCAGCAGCACAGCTCTTTGAGGCATTTGAGAGGTACAAAAATGCATAATTTAAAGTTATTTCAACATTTATTGAAAAATTAAACCTCAATATTTCCTGGCTTCCTAGTTTATGGGGTTCTTTTAGGTTTTTTTAAGTTAACTTTAAGGATGTTATTCCTTGATTTACTGATTTTGCCCACTGACAGAGCTTTGAAGTTTATCAGTGAGATTTCCTTTTTCATGATATAAGTTACCTTCTCTAATAAAAAAAAAAGTCTGGAGGTGTGGAGGGCTACAAAGGCAGGTCACCAATGCATATGTGGCAGGCACACAATTTCAGCATACATTTTTCTAAGGTCATAACTAAGGCGAAGATTTTGTCACGAGTACTTACAGTAAAAGTTATAGACAAGTCACGGGGAATAAAGAAACCTTTATGGAAGCATGTGACCTGTCCCTGACTTTTACTAAAAATATCCATGACAAAATGGAGAGCCCACGGGAGACTCACAAGGGCTCAGAGCTGCAGGGTCATGCCCTCCTCTTCCCCCTCTGCCTCGCCCCCCCCCGGCCCCCCCCCCACTGTGACTCACAGCTCCAGGGTCCACCCCTCCAGCTGGCTGTGGCAAGAGTCCAGCCCCCATCAGCTGCAAGAAGAATTGCAGGGAGGGGAGGAGAGAAGGGCTGGCCAGGAGTTACAAGAGATTAGGCCAGGGGCTATGTGGCAGGCATACCACTCCTGGAAGGCCAACATTAGAGTTGGTGGTGAACTGCAGACCTGCTGGTTTTACAACAAACTTGGTGGAGACCCCCATCAATGTCACAGAGATTGCTGTTGGTACCTTTGAGGAGCCCAACACACAGCCCCGCCATAAACAGTGAGGAGGAGAGTGGAGGGCATATGACCAGGGGATCTGGCTAAGCGAAAAAGCTAGGATCTGTTTGAGAATCTGCCGTCTAGTCAGTCCAAAGCAGTCAAACATGGGAGAGCCCCATGGGAGAGCATGGTAAGGAACAATGTTCTCTCTAATTTTTCCCATCTCAGGGAAGAATGAATTGTGTTATGTGCCCCAATATGGAGGTGATGTGTCAGACATCACCGTCACATTGGTGCACATCACAAAATTCATGGGGCAGGGGCAGAGCCAAGTGGTTCTGAATGTGGGAAGGCTGGGGTGCAATGGTGAGGGCCCTGGCTAGGGATGCAGGCTCTGCCTGAGGGTGGAGCCACAGAGGAGAGGCTTAGGGCTGGGACACAAGAGACTATGGCTGGGGGGGAGGGGGAGGAGGAAAGGGGGGGGATGTGGGCTCTGGGATGGGGCTGGGTTGAGGGTTTGAGGTGAAGGAGGATGCTCCAGGGCTACTGTGAGGAAACAGGATTCCCTCTCCCTCCCAGATTTTTGTCCTTGCACCAGCACCTGAGCTGGAGGGGAAAGGCACTCTTCCCACTATGGCAGCTCCAGAGCTGGGGTGGCAGGACAGGAGCCCCACCTAGGCATGTTCAAGAGGAGCCTGAGTTGGAGCAGGAGGTGGGCCACCTCAGACTCAGCTGGGTTCAGGGCCGTGGAAGAGGCACCCCAACCACAGCAGGTTCAGGTTGGCACTGGCTTCAGGCCATCCCTCATCAAGCCACAGCAAGTTGGAGGCTGGGCTAGGTTGGAGATGGGTTGGGGTAGACCTCTCCCACTAAAAGGCAGCTGTGCGGCCATGCAGCTTACAGGGAACTTGGGTAAGGAACCTCGGCTAAGTTTGTGAATGCTTTTTCATTACAATGTTTCAATGAACAGACAGGGCCCAATCCAGCATAGAAGAATACGTATTTATTTCCATTACTTCACTCATGCTAAAAGAGGTAATAGTAAAACAAAGAGAGAGAGTGTTATCAGCTTTTTGTTTCCCTGTAGAGTTAGCCAAGTGGGGCCATGAACAGCAGTTAGTTTATGTACAGTGGACATCCACTCAATCCTCCTGAGAGATCTAGCTGAAGTTTTCATGGAGGACCTCTGAAATCCTTCCCCAAAGGTTTTGAGGGATGGCAGCCTTACTTCTTCCTCCATGTTAAAACATTTCCCCATACTATTTTGGCAAGCACTATTGCAGTAAACAAGCTAACAGCATAGAGGACTGGCCAGTGTACCTTGGAACACAAGTAGCAATTGTACTTTCTGTGCCTTTGTTACCCCCAGGAGCAAGATAACAGCCAACATCACCACCATCTGTGGAAAATAATGTCAGTGCCCTGAAGTCATACTCACAGAAACAAGTAAAAATTGTATTGTTTCAGGCAGCTGAATCATTCCCTCCTTCAATTCAAACCATTAATTTTTTTTTTTTTTTTGCTATGTCTCATAGCAGCCCATCCTCCACAAAATTGTCATGCCCTCCATTGTTGTAGGTCTTCCTGCAGTACTGTAAATACCAGAGGACTGTTCATCTGGTGTTTACAATATTCATGACAACAGTCCAGAGCTGTGCAGGTGCCATGCTTCTGTCAGAGATATTGGACAGCAAGAGGTGCTGAGCTGGTATGTGGGCTTTTTTTAAAAGGAGTTAATGTTATTGGATGTGGATGTAATAGTTATGTGATTGGAACTTAACACTTCTCCCAGTCACCCCATCACAACTTGTTTCTGTCCCACAATGCATTACCTAAATTTTGCAAAAGAAAGGGCACCCCATATGATGGCAAGTTGCACACTGGAGTACCGTGTCATGGCACATCATGCTGTGCTTTAACACAAGCACTTCTGGTGAATACATGCAATGTCAACACAAAGAGCCAAGTATGCACACACAGAAGCAATAAACTAATTGCAGCAGCTTTATGCGGATGCAGTTTGCATTAGCCAAAGTTTGTAGTATAGATGCTGCCTAATCACGACTTCCAGGCAAAAAAATCAATCCCTGAAAAAAATTCCATTCAAAATGTGAATATTTTCAGAAAACTTTGAGGAACTGAGAAGAGGTTAGAAAGGAAGCACTGATTATGCAAACCCAACTGGTAGCAGTCACCACTTGACATATTATAATTGATTTAAATAATAAACCTAGCAAATATTCTTTAATATATAATCCTTTTCTTGATTCGGATATAAAATGTGATGCCAGTTAAAATTATTTGAAAAAATTGTAGAAGCATAAGGATCCACATAATTCTAACAAAAATGTTCACAGTAAAATTGGTAAGATTTTCATTTTAATTCATCTGAGACTATATTACAGATGTGCATCATATTGTGAAAAAATGTTTAAATGCAGTTTTGAAATATAACATCTGAACTGCAGAACAAAATCTCCCCTTCCCAAACCCAAGGAAAAAAAAGTAGAAATGATTGTATCAATCACAATGATACATTAAAGGACGTTGATTACATGTAGGAGAGCCTAAAAGTTCTGTTTAGTTCTTAGAGCTAAGGAACAAAACAATATATATTTTTTCTCCCCTCCAATCACACTAAAATCACAAAGACAGATTCTAAAGTCAAATAGTAATGGCCAATTATAGCCTTTACCTCTATCCTGCTCTGTAACAGTAGTACCAAAAGAGAAACATTTAAGAAACACGCGTTAGCAGAAAGCAGAAGAATACCATCTCTTTTCAATAGAAGTTGAATCTCTCTAGTCTGGCAACATTCATGGTCTGGCATGCTTATAGTTAGCTGAATGTCTACTTATCATTAGGGATGTGAATGGTTTAACCTGTGGGAGCTGGAGCATCCCCCCATCCACTGTGGGCAGGGATCCGCTCCAGCCCAGTGGTGGGTGGGGGAGGAGGAAGGAGGGCTCCAGCCTGGCCAGAGCAGCCTGGGTCTGTGGCAGGCCCAGCCTGAGCACACCAGAGGCAGGGGCGCTCTAGCCCAGCTGCAGCAGAGAGGCCACTCCTGCCCAGCCATGGCAGGCATGGTTGGGCTGGAATGGCCCCCACTCACCGTGTTTAATTGGTTAACTGGCTAAAACATAATGTTTAAGCAGGATTTTATATCCCAACTTATCATGGGTGTGGTCAAGTTTCCTGCGGTCCTGGAAAGTTTGTTTACAATTGCCAGTTCTGGCTCTCAGTGTTCTGTGCTGTAATTTAGCTCTAATTTACCCCCCTGAATGTCTTCTAAGAGCCCAGCAAGCAGTGGAAGTGTTGGTAATACTGCTAAACGTAAGCATGGTTTTCATGCTTTATCTACTTATTTCCTTGTGCAAATACAGTAAAATGGTGTAACAGCACTAAAACTTTGTTATGAAGAGAGCTGATAAGCCTTGGCTAGGCACAGGCTTACAGAGGATATCAGTACAGTCATCTATTATTAAGCAGCATTGCAAGCATTGTTCCATGTATTTGCCTCAGCAAAATAAAAATAAAAACAGACCCACTTACTACGATATTGACCTCTTACGTTTCAGCAAATTCTCTGTTTTGGCACTGGTCTGGTCCTGAAGGTGCCTTACTAGAAAGGTTCAGCCTGCATAGGGCAGCATCATAACCTCACAATGACAAACCCAATATGTTCATTAAAAAAAAAAAGTCACTAATCTCAGCATCAGTCCTGGATTTAAAAAAAAAAAAAATTGTTAATAGCAACAAGCGTAGCATATTACCTGAAAAGCACAGTTAAGATCCAGCAGCATTCTGTCAAGCTACTCTGCTGACATTTATGTTCGACTCAAGGGTTATGCTGTTTTCTTAAATCAGGTCACGTCAGCACCCATGTAACAAAGCTTATTCACACAGCCAAAAAAAGTCAACAGAACTTTACCTAAACTGCAAATAGTGAACATGTTTGGTCAACAAAAGACTAGAGATGTCACTCTTGTTTTGGGAATTTGATTTCATAATCCACTATGGTATTTACAACATAGTTCTTACTGTACTTGTGGACCAACCTTCAGTTTTGTAGTGGAATCAAGATGGATGCTTAACATACATTATACAAATGACTTAACCTTTATTCAAATACCCTGCAGAATTATAGCCAGCACGCCACACGGGCTAGGGCAGGGGTCAGCAACCTTTCAGAAGTGGTGTGCCAAGATTTAACTTATTCTCTTCTATTCACGGATCTCTGTGCCAGGGGGTTGAAGGGGCAGGGACAAGCTGGGTATGGTGACCATATTTTCTGAACCAGCTACAACTAAGGAGAACAGCTTAATTTAAATTATTAAACAGAGTAAGTGTTTTAGCTTTCTCATAGTAGTTAAATCAAACAGTTTTAAATAAAGTAAAATATTAATTTATGTCCCACACAAAAGGTTTCAAGGTTTTATTTATGGCAGGGGTGGGGGGACTTTTTTTGGGTTGGGGGTCACTGACCCACAGAGAAATCAGTTGGGGACCACAAAAGTGAGAAGCAAAAAAACTCCTCCAAAAACCCCCAACCCTCACTGATGTGGCCCCCAACTGAGACACCTCACTCCTATAGCGCTCCAGCACCCAGAGGGTGAGGGGAAGGGGCCGGAACAACTGAGGTTCCGGGTTTCCCGTACGCCAGATTTACTTTTCTGGAGTTCCGGAATTAGTGGATTTCATGGACCCCCACTTAGGCTCTGGGGTAGGGACAAAAATGAGGGGTTCAGTGCACGAGACAGGGCTGCCAGCAAGTAGGACAGGCATTGGGTCAGGATCTGGGAAGAAGATGGGATGCAGAAGGGGGAGAGTTTGCAAGATCTGGGTGGGCAATAGAGTGCAGAAAAAGGCTGGGAGTAGGGTGTCTGGCCAGGTGGAGGAAGCAGGAACAAGGGAGGATGCAGTGTGTGGCCAGGAAGGAGGATACAGGAATAAGATGGGTGTAGGGTATTTGGCCAGGAGGGAAGGTGCAGGAGCAAAGGAGGGTGTCGGAGCAAGCTGGGGGTGCGGAGTCTTGGCGCAGGGAGGTGAGTGCGGGGGATTAGGTTGTAGGGATCTGGGCATGAGCAGAAACGCTTACCTGGCTTTGTACCCCCTTGCATTGGGAAAAGCCTCACGTGTCACTGTGCTGCTGTTCTCCCAGAAGGGTGGGAATGGAGAGGCAGCTCAGCACCCCGCCACACAGCAGTGAGCCCGTGGAGCCTCAAGGCTGCAGCACCAGCTCTGGCTTCCTGCTCGGAAGACGTGTGTGTGAGAGTGAGTGTGAGTGTGAGTGAGAGAAGAAAGCCCCGACCTTCCCTGCCAGACCCAGCTTGCAGCCGAGAGCGGTAGAGCGATCAGCTCCATGACCTACCACTCCCCCAGCCACCTGGATGGAGGAGGCAGTAGTGTCATTGGACCGGGTCGCTGCACAGCAGAGGCAGTCCCGCAGTGGGAGGAAAGGGTCTGTGTAGGGGTGACGCAGCCGCAGTGGGTGGCGGGGGCTCGCGGGGACTTGAAGAATGCTCCGGATTCCAGAAACTGCATGCTACTGGAAGTTCTCTGGGCGCAAGAGGGAGGGAGGGAGGCTGTTGCTACTGGGCCATGCTGGTGTGAGCCTGTCCCAACCACGGGAAAGGAAATGGCCGTGGAGCCGGGGGGGGGGGGTGCGGTAGTGTTCCTCGCACTCCAAAAGAAGTAGAGATTCGCATGCCAGTGAAAATCCTCTTGTGTGCCACTTATGGCGTGCATGCTGTAAGTTGCCAACCCCTGGGCTAGGGTATTTGAAAGCTAGCAGAAACAGGAAACCTGGAGTTTTAAGATGTTGAATAAATCAACAGGGAGAGGCTCAATCATGAAATCACATATCTAAGACGCACAATCAAGGATACAGCAATTACAGAACTTCTTTTTTCCAGCATTGATTGTAAATAAAGTTTTAATGGCAATTTCAATATATTTGGTGCCTATAAAATAAAGTAATAAAACAATTTTTCTACCATCTTTTGTATTCATCCCTGCATCTATACACTGCTAGAAGCTGAAATATATGCCCCTAACCATGAATTAAAAGGAAAAAGGCAAAACAAAAATGTTTATAGTATCATTAAAGCTGTATGTACATCAAAAACTCAAAAGGACAAAATCTTAAACTATTGTTGTATGCACTGTTGTTATAGCCATATCAGTCCCAGGATGTTAGACACATAACATGGGTAGGGTTTTATCTTTTATTGGACCAACTTCAGTTGGCTAGAAAGCTTGAAATCTTGTCACTGTCACCAACAGAAATTGATCCCATAAAAAATTAGTTACCTCACCACGTTGTCTCTTTAAAATATTGTTGACATTTAAAAAAATCCCTTATTTAGTATAAAGCTTCAAATGACACATTGAGAAATACAGAATACACAGTTAAGGTGCCCAAAGAACATTCATTGTCCTGCTTCCCACCAGTGTTTCTGCCACCAGACTCTACCTTAGACCTAAGTAGTACTGACCTTGCACTCGCTCAATGGTGGAGCAATAAACACTGTTGCTTTGTCTATTAGCTATAAGCATAATATATTCTGTAATTTTTATGGACTTCAAGAAGCATGTAGGTTTCAGTACATGGAATTAGGTGGACCATCAGCTTCCCTCTCTTGCTCTAGCCCTCACCTCTTTCCTCAGTCCCACCCAGTAACACAGCCTGGGGAACTAGCGGAAGTCTGCTGGCAACAGCAGGTATCGCCCCACTCCCCGCACTCACTGGCAGCAGTGGGGGTTGGGGAAGCGGAGGGACACAGCTGCAGACAGTTCTGCTCCCTCAGCTCCTGGCTGTGTTGTTCTGCTTCCACCTCTATGCCTCCCCGCCCTTCTCACTGCTGGTGAGTACATGTGGGGGAGGCTGTGTATGCCAGGCCTCCCTTCTAATCCTCTGGGCTTCCCAGAAGCTCTGGCCCCTGTCCCTCCTGCCCCCAGAGTTTGGAAGTCATGTGCCTCCTCATTCCCCTCCGCCCCCACACACACACGTTGCCCCTGTGTACTATGATTTAAGCAAGAGGATACAGTTCATATCAGCATTTCTGAAAATTGTCATTCGACTAGAGTTGCTCCATGGAGCCCAGAATAGTAACCCACAAAAAGATGGTCATACGTTCCCATCATGCCTAGTGCTATGTTGTGCTTTCCCACAGGGCTTAGTGAGTGAAGATGACACAAGGCGCTATGGGATGCATATCCACAATGCTACTCTGTTGACAAAGTAGCTGCAGATGTGGCCATGACTTGCTGACAGCGGGTACCAGAAAAACCGGTTTGGCAAGTTTCCAGTTTTGGCAATTTTTTCCTGTCGACAGCACTTTTGCAAATGTAGACATAGCCAAGGTGAGCAGTCCAAGATTTTACCAATAGGTAGCTAGTCTAGAAACAATTTATGCCATGCAATTAGCAAAAATTTAAACCACCTTGGGATACACCAATAATTTTTAGAAAAATCTGAATTAGTGAAAGTTGTTGGTGGTTTAGAAAAGTTTGGCATTAAATTACATTTCTGAAGTCTCTTCTACAACCAATTAATGAGCAAAATGATAGAAAAGCCAAACAGCCTAATTGATAGGATGCCAATTTAAAATCTTCATGCATAGCTGCTTCCATTGTTTTAATCTAATGAATCCTCAGAAGGAAGAGTTGAGTGCACAGGAATTAAAGAACAATTAACAATTAAACCACAGATGGGTCCACTTTTGGAGGAGAAAACTTGAATTCCTTCTTTAATAGTTGTTTGCCTGATCCTAGAATTCAGATATGTTTTCAACCCAGAATTATACCAACTGAATGATTTCTTAGAGAATGTATTATGAAATATCAATTTTGTTTTCTCCTGGGAAATAGGGTGGGATGAAGAGAGGAGGAGAAGGGAGGTACCCAGCATTCCTCCCTATCAAGTATTTCTTTTCTGACACACTGTCTGTTTCAGTAGATAAAATCTCAGTCTAGAGAGCAACTTCTAGAAGTTTCTTATGCCAAACTGGAATGACATGCGGATGATGAGACACTCAGTGAATCAAACAGCTGACATGTTTCTGCAGTTTCGTTGTTGGAACGTTTTGTAAATATAATATTCAGTAAACGAATGGGGAAAATCAGATGTCATGTAAAGAAAGTAGCATAATTTACCCATTCAAATTAATATTTATGACCTTATTGACACACTCAACAGTTGATGTCCTGAGTTACTAGAACATAAAAGACTGCAAAGAGTATAGCATGAAACAAGCTTTAGGAATACAGAAATAGTTATAGTCTTATATCTGTCATCTTCCTACCTCCATCTCTAACTAAATCTAGCAGTTCTTTAAGACATTGATGCTGATTGCTACTTGTCCAGAACTGATGGAAGGCAGGATGGCTTATCACTGGTACTGGCTGCTACCTGTCCCAAGCTAAGAGGAATCTCTCACTGCTACTTGTCATCAGTTAGAAGGTATGCTTTGTTTGAGCTGCTGGCCTATTTCCTAACTCCCTGGCTCAAGGAGAGCCTGTCTGTTTTGATTGCTGGTCACAGGCCCCTATGGTGGTAGAGGAATGGCTAGAGTGCTGCACTAGGTACTTTAGTCATAGCTCCAAAGGCCACGGATAAATCGTTGGACTATGTTATAAAATATAGTTCTAGCATTAGCCCTTCAGGATTGTTCTTTGTTTAGAGGCCTGGAGGATTCTCAACCATTGAGATTCCATCTAGCATGACAGATGACAACAATACAGCTAGCTAACTTTACCACCTCCACTCTCTCTGGCTCTGATTCAGCTAAGTATTTAATCAGGTGCTTAAATTACACTGAAAGTTAGGCACATGCTTAAGTGCTTTCCTGAAGTGAGGTCCAAATCAGGTCCACCACTTTGAAAGACTCCCCCCCCCCCCTTTATTATCCACAAAGACAGTGTAGTCATTGCTGTTTGTTTTGTAGACAGAACTGGCTTTTGCCATTATCCCACAATGCCTACTCTGCTTGCTCTGCTCAGTGATGATCTCTGCTGCCTTGCAGGCAAGTGCCCCTCCCCTTTCAAAACTCAAGGAACTGTCAGCTAAGTGGATTGCTCCCTTTGGGGAACAAAGAGCAAACCATTAGAATCATAGAGCTGGAAGAGATCTCAAGAGGTCATCAAGTCCAGCCCCCTGCCCAAGGCAGGACCAATTGGAATACTCTGGCAGGCAGACTGCTGCTGCAGGAAGTGCTGGGAGAAACTGCTGTGCTGCTTTGGCATTCCTCAGCATGGAGAGCTCAAGGTACATCTAGACTGGCCGGTTTTTCCGGGATACCTCTGGTATCCCGGAAAAACTCTGCTGCGTCCAGGGAACGCGTTTGCTCTTCCGCTGTTTTTGCGGAAGAGCAAACGCACTCTTTCAGGGAGCCCTGTATATCTCGCTCTATGAGGAATAAGGGCTCCGCCAAAAGAGGAGTCTTTTCCGCAAAAGCCTCTTCTGGAAAAGCAATCAGAAAAAGTTATGCAAATTGTGGAGCACAATTTGCACAGCTTTTTCCGATAAAAGAGTGTAGTCTAGATCTAGCCTCAGAAAGCTACTCAAGGGCACCGTTTCAGGAGTGTAGGGGGGGCAGCAGCTGTGTTCTCCAGGACATAGCTTGCTTTTTCATCACTCCCTTAGTGGTTGGGGAACGGGATAAAAAGCAAGCTGTGTCCTGGAGTACACAGCTGCTGCCCTCCCCCGCCTCCCAAAATGGCACCCTTGGAGCTACTCACGATGCTTCTCCCAGCAGCCTAGAAGGCTGTGGGAGAACTTGAAAGGAATCCCAAGATGCCCAGTGATCAGCTCCATCTTCCCAAAACACTGAACTATGGCACAAATACCCACACAAATACACAGTGCATTGATCATACCGTTGATGACTGTGCCCACAACGTGGACATGATCTGTCAGAGGTAGCAAGTGTGAACACTTTTTGGTAATTTTTGTTTTCTTGACAAAACCTGATAGCGTAGACAGGGTCTGAATTGCTAAATCATTTTTTGGAGGTTAGAAACTTCAACCATGGAGGTTTACCCTATTGACACATCCACATATACTATAACTCCAGGTTTCTTTTTCTCTATAGCAGTTTCTGCTGTGCCGATTCCAGCCTGTAGATGAGGGGCAGCACATGGAGCCATGAAGCCCCTGCTGTACATGCCAGCTGCTTTCAGGAGTGGTGCAGGGCCAGGGCAGATGTTCTCTCTCATCTGCCCTCTCATTCACACATCCAGTCACCCTTACTCCGGTCATAAGCATGGCACCAGAAGCACAAGGAGCTAAAATACAACTCACTCCCAAACTATTTCTTCCAATGAGGCAACATGGAATTGTTCTATCTATCATCAGGGTAACATCACAGAGACAAAAATCTGCCTTCCATTTTTATATTGTACATCAGGGCAACTACTTTTATTTCCCCTCAGTGGTTCACAAAAGGCACCCACTTTCAAGCTTCTGACTCACTAGTGTTGCCTTTCTGGGTGGAGACCTGTGTGCCTCTCCCTTCTGACCAGAGTATTTCTACGCTGAACAGCTGCCTGCCTTCACTGTGTTATTCTTAGCAAAAGACAGACTCCTTTCTCTCCTAAGGCTACAAGCATAGGTGCCGAATGCAGGGGTGCTTTGGGGCTGTCCCCAGCATATAGGAGGCTTCAGGAGGGAGGGAGGTGGACTAGCAGGTATTGGGTGTACACAGGGCATGGGGTGGAAAGAGGCAGGAAAAAGGGGTGGGAAGAAGCAGGGTTGAGCACTCCCCCAAACTGGAGGGAAAGTCATTGCCTATGAGAAAAAGTCTTATTGTCCCAGTTATAAATTAGCACACGGTTCTTCATAATATGTTTTTAAAGATAAAAGCAGTAAAGAAAAATCATATTAGAGACCACCATACAGCACTGCACCCCCTTCTCCAAGTCTCCACAAGGGCTGCGCCTGTGGTTGGTGTCAGTCCCTCCAACCTTTCCATAAGTATTGGGGCCCCTCGCTGGACAGGAAGTCTTATTGTTTTGCTGAATTAGAACAAAAGCCACAAGTCAGTTTAACTTGGGGTTATTTATCCCCATGTCCTTTCCTTTGTCTGCTGGTCTCTAGGGAATCCATCTTGTACCTTTGAAGAAATGGTCATTAAGTAATTGGCTAGACAATGGGTCCCTCCCCAAGGCAAAGCTTCAAAGGGCTGATAATAGGAGGAATTAGGTTAGCAAACCTCCTTCTCAGAGAAACTACATACAATCTCACAACAGCATATAGACAATTGTATTTTTACTGCAATGAATTCCAAAGATGTTAAATTTAACTTGCTTGTTCAAGATATTGTCAGATCTGTCATACCACCACCATCGTCTGATCAGAGTGAAAATGGTGAGCTCTGTAGTTACAAGGAGTTCTTACATAATTAATCCATAGGTTATTGTCAAATACCCATATTTCAGGATGAGTCCAAGCAGGCTTGGATATCTGTTGCAAGTCAAATGTCCCCTGATGAAGTTTAAGCAGCTCTAAGATTGAAAAGGATCAGCACCCAAGGATCTTTTACACAAATCCAGACTTCTTTCACAGTTCAGAGTCTGTAGGTGAACAAGAGGAAATCCTGGAGACTTCCAGATAGACCTATTTCCCAAGAATCATCAGTAATTATATAGATTAACATAAGGTAATGCTTTCTACCATTCACAATTGATTTTACACTTCAAAGAGAGAGGAATATGTAGCCTTGTAATTGTGTAAGTAATAAGTCAGTTAGTTATAATGAATGCATGTTATAGCAAAAGGTTTGTCTTAAACTTACACGATGTAGGCTCAGACAGGCCAGGCAGATTTGTTAACTTAGCTCCAGCTCTGTTTGATGTTAGCATGTTCTGATGTTAAAACGAAGGGATGGACTGCTGTAATGCACAGTGATGTTAATATTAGGCAAGTCCTTGTAATAGATAGAAGTTTTATGTTGAAAGTGACCAGCAGTACCCATTTGTCCCACACTGCAATTGTGTAAATGTATTGTTTGTGTGAATGAGAGAGAGAATGTTTTAGGAGAGATAAGTGTGAAGGCCACAGCATGCTCAAATGGTCAGAGAAGGGGCCGGAGACTCAGAAGCACCAAATAATGATCAACTAAGTGAAAGCACACTGAAGGCGCAGACTACCAGGGCAGATTGACCAACCCTGAAGTTAGTGGCAAGTACCCCTTGAGTAGGAACCGATAACAACTTTCGCCGAAAAGACTACACCCCTGAGGGGTTATCAGCATATGGGTATCAAATGACTGAGAATAACTTCTTCCCGATAAGCATATGTCGTAGGAAGATTGATTGTGATGCTGAGTGACTGATTAAGGCATGACAAGGGAAAATGCATAGACTTGCTTGGAAGGAAAATCCTATAAAGGATGGGGTGTCTTGTATGGTTCTTCTGGTTCCCGTCCTGCCATGTGGAGCATCAGTCCGGACTGACAAGAACCCGGCTTCTTCCTCGCACCCGACCTATCTGACCAATAGGTTGGGCCGAGCAACAGACTGGTAACTATTCCATCAGCGTGTCTGTGTCTGCCCTGAAAAAGGTCCCATGTGCTTCTTTTAAGCATAACAAATACAGCACAGATAACCGGCTTGACAAAGCCCTGGCTGGGATGATTTAGTTAGGGTTGGTCCTGCTTTGGGCAGAGGGCTGGACTCAATGACCTCCTGAGGTCTCTTTCAGCCCTAGGATTCTATATACTCTTAACCTCTAACAATATATATGTAAACACACAAAAACATAATCGTTATCTACCAGTATGTCCCTAAGGTCCAACTTAGGTCATTTATTCTACAGGATGCTTAATCCTTTCTTGGTCACAAATACACATTAGTAGCTACAAGTTTTTCAATGTCACATGAAATCCTGTAAAAATGAAGCACACGCTGACTGGTTGCTGCTTTTACAACTTCCTGTTTGGATGAATACAAACATTTCCTTCACAACTTCTCCTCTTTCTTTTCTACTTTTAACCCTAGAGTTCTCAAATTTCTCCATGTGTCCATTTAGGAAAGCTTAGTTGTCTCTTTTCAACCAACTCATCGACACAAAGATTCATTACTTCAACTAAAATTCATTTAATACTATTGATGGGTTGACAAGTTGGAGAGGGAGACGTTGAAATGACTATGTTTCTTATGGGGACATAGAATGTCTGAGGTTGTAACAAATTAGAATTCAAGAATTTCTGGACTAAGCTAATATCTCAGTAACTGTACCCCTTACAGAAGTCAGACATCGAAAGAACAGAAGTTTGACTAAAGGGAATGGTTATGAGTCAGTAACCATCTGTTAATTCTAGTATGACTGGCCAATGCAATTTTATTTCAATATAATTATTAATCTCATGCTTGTCTAAAGCATCTCTAGACAAAGAAAAATCTAATATCCCAAAGTTGTGAAAAGGTAAACTAAATTTTCTTCCTTTGTTTTGAAAAATGTTTTCATGTACAAAAGAAAAAAAAAAGAGCACTCAGATATTCCTCACACATTAACATTTAGCTGTGATATGTGCCTCTATGAAAAACATTGTTAGTTACTGAAAAATTCTATAAGTAAATTAAAGACATGGAGCCATTTCTCAATATTCCAAATGGTCATAGGTGTAAGGAATTCAGTGGGGAAAAAACAAACCAACAATCAATCAATCAAGCCCTTACATGTTGCTTGTAAACCAGGAATTATCCCCTATATAAGCAGCCAGGATATTCAGCAATAGTGTCAGTTTGCCATAGGTCATCTCTTTTTGTGTCAACTTCCATTTCTGTGATACTAGCTGAAGTGATTAGAAATGCATATTCTGAGGTCTACAGAAGTTTCACTGAGGATGTAACAGTGAGAAAGTATACCAAAACTGGTATATACCAGATCAGCTGACCCCCAACTTACTGGACAGAGCCCTTAATAAAAGGTATGCTTACATCAAACTAATGCCTTTTACAGGAACTATGACGCAGATCGAAAGTCATTTTAGTTGACAATGGTTCACGTAACAGTAAAAACCAAGTGAAAACACAATATATAAAATATGTTTGGACAAGTTTTCTATAAATCAAGTGGCAGAGACTCATTTTGAGCTCTCCAATAGTGTAGAAACATTTTAAAATTATCTGTGGCTGACAGGAATAAGGCCCCAGTTGTGTATTAAGAAGGATGCATTTACAGATAGAATTAGTTATTGATGGATGTGCAGAGCACATGTTGAAATCTGAACAGCAACAGTAAGTGAGCGAAGAACTTACAAATCTGATCTAATGCTTTATTGGAGAGTAAACACTACAATAATAGGCTTGTCATTGTCTAATGATGTTTCTAAGGTACAATGTCCTGTTTTTGATCCAAAACAGCAACTATTAAAATATTATAGCGGTGTAAAACTTCAGTTCCATTTTGAAGTCACTAGAGTTCAATTTGGCCCTAACTTGAATTTGCCTGAAACAAGTCCTAACTCCCTGGTAAGGCCCTACCTACCTTTGAAACACTTCAGCTGTACTTGCTGCAGTGTAGTAGATACAACCTATGCTGATGGGTAAGGTTCTCCTATCAGCATAGCTATTCCACCCTCCCAAGAGACAGTAGATAGGTCCACAGGCACATTCTTTTGTCTTCCTAGCACTGTTTACACCAGGAGAAGGGAGGGAATGGGGGGGTGGCAAAGAAGTTTAACTCAGAGTAAGGATGTAAAATTCTGTTTTTAGCTGGTTAAACTTTTTGTTTAACCAATAAAACAGGGGTGGACCCTGAGAGGCTGGACCAGCCCTCACTGGTTAACCACTCACTTCCCTAGCTCAGAGGTGTGGATTTTTCACTCCCCAAGCAACAAAGCTGGTCTACTCAACTTTAAGGGCATACGAGGCTTCAGATTTAATGGAAGAAGTAATGTTTTATCAGTAAGCTGTGTAATGACCAAAGCACTTAAATACTAACCCAACAGAAGCTTTCGTTGCTGTTTACAATACACCTTATTCAGGCTACCATCTTCCAGGTTTCCCTTTCACTCATCTTTAAGTTTTACTTTCACATGAAAGCATTCCTGGTGGTGAATATATTTAAATTGTTTAAACCATTATATTTCAGGTTTTTTAGTATTATCCGTCACATTGGAAATGGTTGCCATATTGCATTTTGTAATGAAAACTTGAGACCCAATGTGATTTACTTCAAACAACACTAACAGAAAGAATTTCATTTCCATTGAGTATCAGGATGACTATATCTACACCTTCTCAATATCATGGAATTAGTAACATTTTGTTTGTTGAAACCCACACCAGCACATTTTAGACAAAGGTTGTTATTTCCATTTTGGAACATTTTTCCTAGCAAACTATTTTCTTTCTGAATCACTGATATTCTACTACTCAAAACACCACTTTGTACAACTCTAACTGCATTTTTTGAGAGAGTGTGGGGGTTCTCTCTCAAAGTTACTCATCTGTAATTGAATGCCTTTGAGAGGATTGCTCTCAGATTCACACGCAAAGCTTTAAATTTCAGTGAGAGTTAAACACATTTAAAATTAAGTACATGCTGACACACCATTCCTGAATATGGGTCTTTTATGAGGCATTAGCACTTTTGACTCCAGCATAGCCTGACTCTTTTTGTAGGAACTTTTTACAGTGGTGGCTGAGCAAGGTTCAACTGGTCCACAATTAACTTTTTGTTCAACAGGTGAAGAAAAAGTCTACTTAAAACATGTCTGACCTAAAATTATGTCTTAATATGGCTGTTGTTTGGAGTATAAATACCACCTATCAAGTGTTTTATATAAATATTTAAACAATATCTCAATGCACAGTCTCCAACTGCAAATATCAGATGAAGATGCCAAACGACAATATTGAAGTAGAATAGGTAAAAAATGTGAAATTTCAAATAACCCAATGCCCTTACAAAAAACACTTAAACTAGCCTGTGAAGTTTAATCGGCAGTTCAGTTTGCTCTTCCGTTTCCTGGACCTCTTATTCAAGACCACTTCCTTAGAATGAGCACAACATTTAATTGTGCTTCTAATATAATGTAAGCAAAAAACTAAGTGAGTTACTTACTGCTGGATTCTTTTCCTTTAAATGATTGAGTTTAAAGGACAGGTTGGGGAACAATGTTCTCTGTAAGATGTGGGATTGTGTGGCCACTCAATAGACATTCAAAAGCTGTCCAGCTGATTGAAGAGTGCCCAAAGCTAGGGATTTTTTTCTACTGGTTGTGCACATGCCCGTACACATAAAAACTTAGTCTGCATATAGATGGAGAAGATTAGAGGGAACATGGGTGGGGAACCTTTTTTGGTGAGGAGCATTAAGAGTGGTGTTGAAAGGCATGACCATCAGGTCAAACAAAAGCAGAAGTGAACTAATTATTACAGTAATCTAGCCATCTCTTTCGCCTAAGTTCAAGTAAGGGTTTTTTGGGGGTATCTTTTATGCTATTCAGTTATTAGTAAATCTTTGTTCTTTTTACTATATCATGAAGAATCAAGATGTCTATCAGTTTTAAACTGTTTAATAGAAAATATTTAAAATTAGACCTTTTTTGACTAAATCAGAAAGCAGCATTTTCTGGACTAATATTGAGACCAACATTTCATAGGAATCTTGTTATATAAACAGTAATGCTGAACTACAGTAAAAACAAATTTAGAGCAACTGCAAGTGACAGAGTTAAAGTTCCAGTATACTGCAGAAATGTATTGATTACTCTTTCCCTACAGTGAAAGGCACCCAAGGATTGATATAGTCTATTTTCTACTCCTTTGATGTGTTCTGCCAGATGTTAGTCAATCTATATTAAAAATATAGGTATAGTTTAGTGCTCCTGAAAGATGCTGGTTTGACAGCCATGAAAAATGAAGGACTATTACTCCAGAGTAAGTCAGCACACGTAATATAAAATTTTCCCACAATGACTCAGTTCCTGAACTTCAGGACTGCTAGACATGCGAGGTAACCCTTTTAGCAATAAACATACTGATGGTTTTGCACAAGATCTCACATATGCAGTCAAACCACTATTAGACCGTTAACAACTGTCACTTTCAACCAAGGCTGGATTTGAAAAGAATTAAAAGTCACGAGGGGCTACCATGCCTATGTGCTTTTTCTTCAATACCATATTTTTTCTGAATGCTTATCTAATGAATACCTTACCAAAGGGGCAAAAATGTCAACTTATCACACATCCAGGACAGCATCAACATGACCAATCATCCATCTATCTTCAATACAGCCAAGGGCATTCATGAGCTACCTGAAGCTTCGTTGGCTTTACAATGTATATTGAACTTCTTAATTAAAATCTTCAAAAGATGTCAACTTAAAAAAAAAACTTAACAATTTTAGAAGCTTCAGAGGGGTAGCCAAGTTACAGACTAACCAGGAAAACTTAAAAAACAACAAACAGTATAGCAACATCTTAAAGACTATCTTTAAGGTGCTGCTAGACTGTTTAAGTTTTAACAATTTTAGGTAAAGGCTTGAGATTTTAAATTGGGTATGTAGGACAGTCACATAGCCAAAGAACAGAATTAATATATTAATGCAGGATTAGGGAACAATGGTCCCTGAAAGCTGTGTGTGTGTGTGTGGCCACTCAGTGTGGCCACCTGATTGGCAGAGTGCCCAAAGCTAAGGATTTTTTTTCCTACTGGTGGTACACATGCCGATGCACATAAAACAATTAGTCTGCACATAGATAGAGAAGATTAGAGGGAACACTGGCGGGGAACCTTTTTTGGTCAGGAGCCACTGACCCACAAAAAAAATTAGGGGCCACACACAAGTGAGAAGAAGAAAACCCTCAGTGACCCCAAAGCGAGGCATTAAAAAAAAATGTCTTGCAACTTTAAGGGAGGGTGCAGGAACAGGTTAGGGCTGAAGGTGTGGGGTCTAGGCAGGAAGTAGGGCAAAGGATCAGGGAGCAGGATAGGGTGAATGTAGAATGTAGACTGCAGGAGCAGTTTGGGGGTGTGGGATCTAGGACAGGGGTAGGGTGCAAGAGGGCTGGGTCTGGATGGGAGGTAGGGTGCAGGAAAGGAATGGGACTGGGGATGTGTGACTGGCAGGTAGGGTGGGGGAGGGCGTTGGGGTGCACTGTCTGGATGGGAGATAGCATAGCCTTAATGGGCAAGGCTTACCAGTTACAGTTAACTGGTAGGGGCTGGAATAGCTCCCTGCCCACTATGGGCAAGGGGCTGCTTCAGCACTGCAGGGCCCACTGCAGGCAGGGGCTGCTCTGGTCGGCCAGCCAAACCAGCCCCTGTCCAGGGTGGGCCAGGTCCAAGCCCCACCACCACTGCGGCATGTTACACAATGGCTCCCTGGGTGTGGAGCTGGCTGCAGAGCCCACAGCAAAGCCTCCCCAGGAGTCAGCTTCACTGTTGGCTCTGCAGTATAATTTGACCCCAGGAGCAGGGCCAGCAGGGGCTTCCCCCAGGGAACCAGTTTCACTGAGGGCTCTGCAGTATAAAGCTTAGATACAAGAGCCCACAGAGTGTGTAACCACTAGGATTTTTAGCAGTTACGATGTGTAACCGCTTGAATTTTTAGCGGAGGGGACAGGCGGGAGCTGGTGCTTGCTGGGAGCTGGCTTAAAAGCACAGCTGCCATCTGTCCCCACCCTCCAGGGGGAGGGAAAGCAGCTCCATGAGAGCCGACTTCCTGCGTATACTGGCTTCCGCCTGCCCCACTCACATCCTGGGCTGCTGCCTCTCTATCAGTGGGGGGTGAGGGGGGATCCGGTGCAAGGCAGCGGGGTGGGGGTGAGGGGGGTGGGAGGTAGTTTTGCAGAGCCAGCATGCGTAGAGAGCAGCTTATGGGAGGTAGCAATGGGGAGGAAGGTGCATGTAGCCAGTAGGATTAACCAGACCAGGCTTATTGGTTAATCATTTAACAATTACATGCTGACATCCCTACACAGGACTACTTGTTTTAAAAACTTCTATACTTGACCACTCAGGCAATATGAATGCTTATCAACAATGATCCATTTTATACAAGTAACAAGTTGAAAACTTAAAATGATTGAAATTGATTTGGCTTATGAATTGTTGATTATTGCAATAAAACTTTCAATGCATCAGTGTCACATCAAACCACTCCTGATAACTTTGTTTTGGTTTGCCTAATTTGTGATATATGTACGGTTGCCAGATGATTTCAACAAAAATACCGGACACACTTGACATTACATCAAAATCTACATCTTATTTAGAAAATAGCGGACATTTATATTTTCTCAATTTGTTTCCCTAACAGAAAGCTCAAATACTGGACTGTCTGGTTCAAAACCAGACACCTGGCAAACCTAAATATATGTATCTTTTTCTAGAAATTTCTCTATGCTTGTTTCTCTTATTTAGTGAAGTCTCCTATTTTTCAGATTAGTAATGTGGTTTCCCCATAAACACATTCCTGACAAGCAGTTAAATTCTTAAGAAATCAAACAATTGATGGCTCTTTCCATCAGCATGTATGTTTAAATACACAGTGTACAGATACTTTTAATCTGTGGTTAAAACAGGATGCTCATCGTATCACATCCTGCAGAGGGACAGTTATATAGTTATTTGCACCCAGACACATTGGGTTTATATAAACACACTTAGGCAAGAACTAGCTGGTAAAGTTCACACAAGTGCTGCAATACCATTTGGAGAATAGTAGCTTATGCAAGGGCTTGCTTCGAGTTCCACAATTAAGGCTCAGCAGAGCTTTAAATTTAAAGCAGAGATTAAATCACTATGTATGAAAAATGTTGAACATTCTCTTTGAAATTTAAGAAGAAGTTGTAATTATCCCCATGTTAGATATTTTCATAAGGAAATTCAGAGTAAACGTGAATCAGTGAAGGAAAAGAAAAATGAAAAAATAGGGTGTCCTTAAAAATCAATGTAATCTAATCAAGCACCATAAGCATGACTAAGCACCTACAGTTACACATAATACGATGTCACTACAGGATAGAGTGAAAGTTGCTTAGATGAAACAAGAACTATTTCCCACTATATAGCACTGTGCATTTTCCATACCTTAAAATCTCAGCCGCGCTGAACACTATGCTATCCAGAGTCTCAAAACCAACCCGGACATTATAATTAAACCAGCTGACAAAGGGGGTGCTGTGGTCATTATAAATAAGTCAGACTATGACCAGGAGGCAACTAGACAACTCTCCAACACCACATTTTACAGACCTCTCTCCTCTGATCCCACCTCAGAATACCAAAAGAAACTATACTGTCTCCTTAAAGAACTCCCTACCTCTGCTCAGGACCAAATCCACAGAAACACCTTCTGAACCCCGACCAGGATTGTTCTATCTGCTTCCCAAAAAACCATAAACCTGGACACCCTGGATATCCCATCATTTCAGGTATCGGCACGCTCACTACTGGATTATCCAGCTATGTAGACTCTCTTCTCAAACCCTACGCAACCAACACTCCCAGCTATCTCTGAGATACTACTGACTTCCTGAGAAAACTACATCGATAACCTCCCTGATAACACCATCCTTGCCACCATGGATGTAGAAGCTCTCTACACCAACATCCCACATGAAGACGGATTACAAGCAATTAGAAACATTATCCCAGCGGATACCACTGCCAATCTGGTAGCAGACCTATGTAACTTTGTTCTCACCCACAATTATTTCCACTGTGGGGACAACTTATACCTCCAGATCAGCGGCACAGCCATGGGTACCCGCATGGCCCCACAGTACGCTAACATCTTTATGGCTGACTTAGAACAACGTTTCCTCAGATCCCGTCCCCTTTTACCCCTCCTCTACTTACGCTACATCAATGACATCTTTATGATCTGGACCCATGGCCAAGAAACACTGGATGCATTCCACAGAGACTAACAACCTACACCCCACCATCAATCTCAGCCTGGACCATTCAATATGAGAGATTCATTTCCTGGACACCACAGTACAAATCACCAATGGTAAATTAGACACCTCTCTCTACAGAAAACCCACTGACTCCTACAGTTACCTACATGCCTCCAGCTCCCATCCAGAACACACCATATGATCCATCGTCTATAGCCAAGCCCTTCGATACAACCACATCTGCTCTAATCCCACTGACAGAGACCAGAAACTTCAGGATCTCTACCAAGCATTTATAAACCTCAATTACCCACCCAGGGAAATAAAAAAAACAAATTGAAAGAGCCAGACGAATACCCAGAAACCATCTACTTCAAGACAGACCCAAGAAAACCAACAATAGAACCCCACTTGTCATCACCTATAGCCCCCAACTGAAACCCGTCCAATGCATTATCAGTAACCTACAACCTATACTGGAACGAGATACTACACTCCGAGAGGCTCTGGGAGACAGACCCATAGTCTCCTATAGACAACCACCTAACCTCAGGATGATTCTTACCAACAACCACAGGACATACCACACTAATACCAACCCTGGAAATTTCCCTTGCAACAAACCCCGTTGCCAGGTTTTGTCCACATATTTACTCTGCTGACACCATCATTGGACCTAATCATGTCAGTTACAAGATCAAGAACACGTACTCCTGTTCATCCAGAAATATAATTTATGCCATCATATGCCAACAGTGTCCGTCTGCTATGTATATTGGACAAACTTCTCAGACACTTCGCCAAAGTATTAATGCCCACAAATCAGACATCAGACAGTTTCACAAAGAAAAAACAGTTTCTTGTCATTTCAACCAGACTGGGCATTGTCTCAACAACCTCACTACATGTATATTTCTTCAAAGAGACTTTAACACCAGACTACAAAGGGAAACCTCAGAACTGTCATTCATGCTTAAATCTGACACTTTACGAATAGGCCTTAACAAAGATGCTAACTACCTTACCCATTACAAAGATAGCTTCCCCAATTATCACCCCTAATATCATTCTCTCATAGACACTAACCTCCCCCCCGCCCTCAGTTCTAAAATCTGATTTGTCAATTTTATGTGTGTTCACTTTTTCTGATTGTATCCCTTTGGTATATATGGTCATGCCAATTTTCTTCCACAATTTGATCTGAGGAAGTGTGTCTGGCCCACGAAAGCTCATCATGTAATAAACCATCTTGTTAGTCTTTAAAGTGCTGCATAGTCCTGTCTTTTGTTTCAGCAAGGTCAGACTAACACGGCTACATCTCTATTAAAATGTTGGCAGTTTTTAAATTTATTCTTAACTGAATATCCCCATGAAAACAAGGGGTCTGGGATAATGGCAACATCTCTGTAATGAAATGCACCAGAATTATTTAACTGTAATCTCAAGCTAAACTCCCATTTAACATAGTTTGTGTCTGGGAAATTAACATTGGAATGTAACTGACAAAATTAATGCCAATTTCACTAACAACTGACATTTAAAAAAAAAAATTTTTTTAAAGCTCTTTTGTTGGTTTCCATTCCAAAACCAATGTAGGTTATGGTGTGAACTCTTTTCATTATTACTCATCAAACCCACAGCAATTTTGTATACCCTGCCTGCAATATATACCAGTTTAACAACTCCTTTAGGCATCTTAACAATTCACCTTTCTGAGGGCAAAACAAAGTCAATCAATAGAGTTACCAGATGCTCTACTTTTATTAAAATCAGGCTAGTTATTTAGTGTCTAAAATAATATGAACTAAAAGCCAAAGATTTTTAATTTTTCTGACCAAACATTTTGGCCCCCAAAAATTAGAAATGTGTTTCTAAATAATTGTATTTCAAAGGCTGGCATAGAAATTCCCCCTTTGGTTCTAATATATGAAACTCTTAAAAATTAGTAAACAAATGGATCATGGGAGATGGTTTAGAATACCCACTTGAAATGTTACTCCATATTTTTTATATTTACTGTGTATTGTTTTGCTGGCCCAGAATATTTCCACTCAGACATTCAGGGACTTGATTGCACTCAGGTTGGTCACATAATGCAATAGCCTGAGATAGCATGTTAGACAAAGTTAAGAGCTTTAACCATTCGTTATTTGACACAAGAACTATTTCCCACTATATAGCGGAACAGATTTAAGAACTTTTCCCTAACTGAAACATTTACTTACTACCACTTCACAGACTACTTTTAGTCAGTTGATATCAATGATAGGAGGGGAGTGTAGACTTCTGTTACCTGTGCAAACTGTAGGTGGCTTCTGTTTGAAATCTGAGCAGTATGTGCTTTTGGCTAGGTCTCTATACTAAATTTTACTAGAACAGCATTCCATGTGAAATTTGGATAGAAAGAAAAGAAATGCACCAGGATGTCATAATTTATTCACCATCAAGTTCCCAAATCCCCCAATTTACTTCCTCCATATACAAATGTGTATTTTTCCCCAGTTATAACACATATCTTTTGCTCACTTCTTTGGATTTTACCCTCCAACTCACCTTTAGGTCTTTCTGCTTTCACAGAGGAGAGATGCTCCATAGGAGAGTTGTAACTAAACACACATGAAAAACTTTCCAGCAACACATCTGACCTGTTAACAGTTTCAAGAATGTTTTTTCCTCATCTTCAATACAACTTTTAAACATTATATTAAACAAACACAAAAAAAGTACTCAATATGCGCAGCATGCATTATGTGGTTTTGGCTTGTTTATTAAAAATATGAATGCTTAAACTTTGAAATCTGCAACATTTGGTAATGTCTTTTTTTATAACACCAGAGGATCAGACCGTGTTCCCCTTTACTTGAAACAATAGTGATTCAAAACTATACTATCTCTAGCATCAAAAGATTTAGTGAACCTTTCTTTAAATGACTAGAAGTTAAATATATCAACACAAAAAACTTAAACCACAAACCAATAAAGTTTATCACAACAATGCATAATATAAAAGTTACAACTATGAACCTTTTTGATAAATATCAACCTTTTTCATTCCTTTTACACATTGTTGGATTTAATGCTCAGGACAGTAAGGGAAGAGCAACCGGGGTTAGAAACGGGCATAAAACATGTAGGCTTAGTGAAAGTTTTCAAATATGGATCTAATGCACTTCAACCTGACCAGCAACACACTTGCTACTGCTGGCCCCTCAGCCTCTTGAGCAGAGACTATAGTTGTGCTGATTTTGTGATGTCCACAAGGGATTAGGTTAAGACTACAAAAGTTCTTTTCACACAGAAAAACTAAACATGATTTCAAGCTAGGTCTCTAGAGGCTAAAAAGCTAGTCCGCCATTCAAAGGATTGTAAGCACTCAGCTATGTTTTTGACAGTCTTTCAAAGGGAATTTCCTATGTAAAGCTGACAACAGATAAATGATTCTTTAACAGGTAATCCAATCAATGAACACAAAGGCCAGCTAATGGACTTTTTTCTTTTTATATACTAAACTAGTCTGAGTTTTTCCACTGAGTCAACAATTTACAATTTGTATGCTGTTTCTGTAAGCTGCAAGAATAGTACTTTAGAATATGCATGCAACACTAGGTAAAGCAAAACTGTTATATAGACTGAAATACCACTTTGAAAATTTTTGGTAGGCCAATTTGTATACTTGTATATAAATTTACACCATATATACATAGGGCAGTGCAATTTATGTAAACTTTCACAGTGAAAAAATCTCATCATGCAAATGTGTTTTAACTGTCTTCTACATATCCAAATAGAGAAAGTTTCTTGCACTGAATTTGGAACTTAGTACTCTCCTGTTCTCATGATATTAATCCAATTATACATTATATATTTTATGAATAGCTGTTTCTATCTCATTTCAAAGACACTTTCAAAGACAACACAATAATTCCAAGAGAAGTTATGGGCTTGATATAGGTGTTTTTGGGGTTTTTTTGGTTTTTTTTTTTTTGCCTGTGTAATGCAGATCAACCTAGATCATCAGAATGGTGCCTTCTGGATGGAAATCTATGAAAAGAGCAAGTTACATATGTTAATGGGTGCATTAGGTGTTATTTTGCTAGAGAAAATATTTTTTCCCCTTTGACAGATAAGGAGGCAGCGGGGAGAGGTAGTCAATTTAATTTGTTTTCATTACAGGTTTATAACATTTAGAGTTTTATCCTGAGATCATTCTGGCATAATAAAAACCCTCCCAAACTAAAATGATTACATTTAAAATAAACTCACACACACACTTTATAAAATTCAGTAAGAAAGATTTTATAGCTTAAAAACAAAGTACCCTCACATTTTGTGTGTGTGTGCGCTGACTAATACAACTGGCAACTGTACTTTGCTCTAGATTTGTCTAATTTTACAAAAGGTGCTACAGGTGAAAGATTTTAGACCCTCAAAACAATAAATCCACTCATGTTGGGGCCTCATTAAGGAGATATTTTTATTAAGTGTTTCTGGGGATAAATATGTCAGATTAGAAATCAGCTAAAAAAAATACTGGCAACAATTTACTCTGGACCATTATTGCTCCCAGAAGGCTCATGGATAATTCCAATGTTAGTCCAGCTCAGACAGGGCGTGAAATTAGCTCTCTTTTCAGTGCTTTTCTCTCTCGGTTACTTTTAAGTCATTCTACATACCTATTCTGCCACCTGTTGCTAGCAGCTAGTGGAGCAGCTTGTAAGTTCAAATACGGGAAACACATGAATGTTTAACATGTCTTGGTCTTTCACTTTCTGCATACTTTTACTTTTGGATGGCTACTGCAACACTTCATTTTTAACGGGTTTTTCTCTCTTAGATACGAGCCTTTCAGTCAGAGCCAACTCGAGTGACACAGATTTCGGTGCACAGTAAGCAACAAGAAGAGAGTCTATCCATGGAAGGCGCAGATATATTCAGTCCCAAGGGGATCTCCCAAAGGAAGGAGTCACAGTTTGTAGGGCCCCAATGCAACGAGACACTTAGGCAGGAGTTCTCGTCCCATTAACTTCAACAGGCTGGCTCGCACGCTTATACTGTACACGTTACTGAAGCACGGGCTAGAAAAAACAAGACTTGACGGTTGTTTTTCCTTATTGGCAAATAATCCGATGCCTGACAAGTTAAAAGAGCCCAGTTTGCCAGGGCAGGAACTGGGCACGGAGTGGGCAACGAAGTGCCCCAGACTCTTCACCAGGCGTCAGAGAAGCGAGAAGAGGAGGCAGCCCGGGCAGGACAGAAAGGCAAAACTCCCCCGCGCAGCGGCTGTGCCGCTCCAATGCGCCCCGCAGGGCAAGGGGGCAGGGCGGCTCGGCCAGGCCAGAGCGGGCTCCTGGAGCAGAGCCAGGGCCCGCGGCCCCATCCAGACACTGGCGGCGTCAGTGGAGCAGCCGGGCCCCGCTCCCTTCCCCGGGCCGGGCTGGTCCAACGGGGTCCCGCGCTTCCCCGCGCACGCGACAGCGCCACTTACTGGGGGCGGGGGCAGGGCGCGGCAGCACCGAGCCCCGCGGAGGCGGCAGGTCCCTGGGCAGCGCGCGAGCACGCGCGGCGCGGCGCGGAGTCTGCAGCAGCCGACAGGAGCTGGGGGAAACCGCTTGAAATGCCCCGGGACACGCGCAAGGGGGCGGGCGGGGCCTGAGTCCGGGGGCGGGGCCCGGAGCGGGCGGGTGGCTAAGCCAGGTGAGGGGGGGGGGAGCGGGGCGCGAGCCGGGCGTCTCGGGACCCACTCAGATTCCGCGTCGGGGTCGCACCCAGCAGGCGGCGTGTGAGGGTCTGAGATTAGCTCCCCCCCCCCCCCCAATCCCAGGCGGAGCTCTGGTCTCTCTTGCCCTGCGCTCGGAGCCCCGCGCTGCCTGGGTCCCGGGCTGCGGGGTCTGCCTGGCGGCGGGAGGCGCTGTCCCACCCCTCTGCCCACGGGGGCAAGAAGCGGCGGCACCAGGGGGGCCCCGCGTGGGTGGGAGACATTAACTTTGTCCCAGGGGCTGTGACTCGCCCTTGTTTCTGAGCAAACGACGTGCGCGTGCCTGCTGGGCTGCTACAGGGAGAGGGACATGGAGGACTTCCAGGGGCACCCCTCTCAGGTAGCAGCTGCCCTCCTGGCTCCTTCCTGCTGCGAAGAGAGCTAATTACACCGAGGGGAATCCTGCACCTTTGTACACATTTTTAAAAACGTGCCTATTTTATTCGTAATTACACCAGTTTCAATTAGGGATGTAATAGTGTAGTCAATTAACCGATTAACCGATAAGAAAAAGCTTATTGGTTAAATGCTATAGACTATACACATTTCCCCCCTCCCCTGCCAGTAATTTTTTTAGCAGGCTGGCAAACAGCCCAGCTCAGTCCTGGCTCACACTGGGTCCTGGACCTACCCCTGCTGCAGCTCTGCATTTAAAGTGTATTAGGACCCAGGTGGGCAGGCAGCCCAGTTCCAGCTTGTGCTGGGTCCGGGAGCTCAGACCCCACCCCCCTGTAGAAGGGGTTGCTGCCACTCTGCATTGCTGCGGACCAGCTCCCACCTGGCACCCCGTGCTGCTACCTCTGGTACAGCGCCTGCCAGCCCTGCCTTCAGGGACTATAGAATAGTTGACTAAGCAATAAGAATTCATGAGGTTACTTGACTATTCAATTAATCGATATTTAACATCCCTAGTTTCAATTATGTTGGTCATTTGTCCTACCAACAAGTATGTCTGTAACAACACAGACAAAACAAGTTCAGGAAATGCTTTTTGAGAAATAGATTCCTTACTAGGCACATTGATATAGACAGTGCTTTTTTTTGTTTTTTTTTTTTAAAAAAAGTGCCAGTACTAGGGTTGCCAGATAGTTTTAAAAAAAAATTTGATAAAAATCTGTTGAACAAATAAAAGGGTTGGAACCCCTTTAATTGTCCCGAGTGGGCTTCCTTCCAGTGCGGTGCGAGAGTTCCCAGGGCTGGCTGGGGGGCTGTGCCAGGGGAAAGTGGCAAGTGTGTACCACCACAAAAAAAGCACTGGATACAGAACGCTGAGTAACAATTCATTTAAACTACAAGACAGAACCATATTTCCCACATGGTTATACAATCAGTGTAAAGGCTTGGGGGAATCTGGAAAAGCAATTGCTGGGAAGGAGCCAGGACATGAACTTAGATTGTTGGGTATGAATGAGAAAAGTGTTTAGAACAGTATTTTTGGAGGGTAGGGACATGCTGTTGGAGGATGTCCCTCCCCTGCCCACCTTAGCTGACTCTTAGCCTCTCCTATTCAGTCAGGCACATCTGCCCTTGTCCCTATGTGTCTCTGTGCCCCTGCCCCAGACATCACCTTCCCCCCATAGCACTGCATCCCCTCAGCCAGCCTCCTTTCCTCATCTCCATCCCTATGAGTCTTTACCATCCTCTTGCCCCTGTAGCTCTTCACCTCTTCCCGGCTCTGTCCATATAACACCTGCCTCCGCTCCCTGCCATAGTTTGCCCTTATATGAACCCCCTTCAGCAACACCAAGCTGTCTGTCTCTCCATATCACTGTGAGACTCTAGTGATCAAGCATTTGTTTTGTTTTCAATGCCTCTGCTTAACTTTGATTCCTGATCAGGTAAACCTCTTTGCCAGGGGTTATCCCTGAAGGTTGGCTTCATGGACCTGGTGTTTTGAATGTAATGTACTTTTCCTCCCTTTTTGTCATTTTTGTCTTCCTTGTCCCTCTTCTCCCATTTTTGCATTCAAACTCTGTCCTCTAGGGCCTGGCTTTAGTGTGTCTTTAAGCTTTGCTTTTGCCCATCCCTCACATTCATTCCTCCATGTTGTGTTGAGAAATAATTTCCTACTCCTTCCTGATTACCTAGTGGTCAGGATTTGGTGTTGCCATGGCCCACGTTCAGTTCTTGGTTGGGTAAGGTTTTCCCTGTGCTGTCCTTCTTAAGGAATAGTGGGGGTAAGTATGTGCAGCAAGACAGCAGGACACTCCTGGTTACCACTCAACATGTCTGCCGTGAATATCCAAGACTGAACAAGGGAAAAGTTGGGGCCCAATCTAGGAGGCTGCTTAGCTTGTGAGAAAAGTTGATTAGAACTATTATTAAGAAATTGCACATAAGTTTCTTAGAGCAGTGGTTCCCAACCTTTTTAATACTGCGGACTGGCAAACCCATTCACAAACTTTTGGTGGACTGGTAACATTTTATTTGCATATCCTTTATGGTAATTAATTTTAGGAGAGGTCACGTGTTTTTTTACATCGACTCTGTATGCATACAATATATGTTGTAATGGATCAGAATTTGCAGATATCTACAACACTAAAAAAAGTTCACAGAAAGAATTCCCCTCTGACTGCTTGGTAGGGCAGCCCCTCCCCCAGGGGCGACAGATGCCTGCAGAAGGAGGGGCATCCACAGGGGCAGGGGACATGTGGGGCACCCTATATAGCAACTGATATTTTGTCAGGCCATAGGAGCTGGTGCCCCCAAATGCTAACATGAATAACCTCTGCCCTTTCCCCCTCCTGCCCCATGGGGTGGGGGAGCTGCCATTGTATCTCCCCCATCTTCTTCTGTACAACCTCTGCCCTGTGTCTCTCCCTTCCCCAACCAGGCTGCTCTTGCTCCCACAGTCTCCCCCCAGACTCTCATCTCTGCATCCCCCTTTTTCCTCCCTGTGAGCCCTCCCTCAGAGTTTCCCTCCTTTGCACTCATGCTCCCATCTGCCCCATAAGTTTCCCCTGAATCCCCCCAACCTCCCTTCAGCGCCTCCTGCATCCCTCTCCTACCCTCACCCACATTATGTGCCCCCACCCCTCTACAGCCCCCTACTGACTCCCCCATGTCTGGCTTCCCTCACCCCACATGCAGTGGGAGCTGGTGACAGCTTTCCTGGGCCCCAGGCAGAGATCACAGACAACTCCACTGGGAGCAGCCCAGGGCCAAACCCTCCCCTTGCCGCCCTGGGGCATCGGGGGCACTGGTCCCATGGGGAAGAAGGGGGTCTGTCTTACCTGGCCCCAAACGCTGCCCACTCTGGGGCAGGGGCTGGCCAGGCTGAGGGCGCTGCCCTGGGAGAGGCTCCTGGGGAGCAGTGGGACTGGCCCTGCTGGAGATTCCCCCTCTCAGCTGCAGCCCAGGCTCTGGGAGCCCAGCAGCAGCCCCCACAGAGCCCAGTAAGTCGCTTCCTGCCACAGGGGCCAAGCCCAGCCCTGGCTCTCAGAGCCACTGCCTGCTGCTGCTGGGTCCTAGCAAACAACTAGCCATGCTGCAGCCCCTGGGGGCCCTCCTGCTCCTGGGCTCAAGTAGCATCCCCCATATCAAGACAGCATCATTCAGAGACACCAACGCAGCACTGGGTGGAGGGAGAAGACACAATCCCAGGGAGATGAGAAATGGGGTTTCTCAACAGACTGAGCCTTGCATCAGAGTCCCGCTGAGCCAATCATCAAGGCTTGGGCGTGGTCTGGCAGTGTGACATGGCCTGGCAGCCAGCAGTTTGCAGCCCAGCACCAGTCCGTGGACTCACGGTTGGGAACCCTGTCTTAGAATATTAATCTTAGCTGGTGTGTTTTATTTTATTTTATCTTAGTAATTTACTTCGATCTGTCTGCTATTGCTTGCTGTCATTTAAATCCTACTTTTTATACCTAATAAAGACACTTTTGTTTATTATTAAATTCAGTCTAAATTAGAAATGTAATAGTGTACACACACCCTCCTCCCTCCCCCGCCGGCTGCAGCTCTGAGTAAATTTTTTAGTGGGCTGTCCAGAAGCCTGACTCAGTCCTGGCTTGCATCTGGTCCTGGTAGCTACCCCCGCTGTGGCTCTGCAATAGCTTAGTGCAGAGCTGCAGCGGGGTAGCTCCCAGGACACAGCGTGAGCCGGGACTGAGCCAGGTTGCCTGCCCTCTGGCTCCTAAAATACTTTTAATGCAGAGCTGCAGCAGGGGTAGCTCCCGGGACTTGGTGTGAGCCGGGACTGAGCTAGGCTGCCTGCCCACCTGCTCCCAAGCTACTTGCCATGCAGAGCTGCAGTGGTTAATTGTGTAACCTACAAAATATGTCATCTACATGATTACCGGATTACATGCAATTTAACATCCCTAGTTTAAATAATTGCTACTTGGAAAGGACAATAGCTGTGCATATCTCTCTTTCTTTGGTAAAGGGGACAAATAACTTATGAGCTCACTCTGTACAGTAATTTCTCATTTAACATTGTCCTGGTTAACATTTCATTGTTGCATTGCTTATCTGTTAGAGCACATACTCATTTAAAGTTGTGCAATGCTCCCTTTATAATGTTGTTTGGCTGCCTGCTTTGTCTACTACTTGCAGGATTTTCTGGAAAAGCAGCCTGTCCTCATGGGGGTTAGATCCAGGGTGGGCTGGCAGCCCATCAGTTGCCCTGAGTTCCCTTCAGGTATACAGTTTGTAGCTGATCAGCTGACCCTCCCCCCCACTGCTCTGCTGCTCCTGGGAACCTCCTGCTTCCTGTGCAGAGAAGAGGGGATGAAGGAGGAGAAGAGTGCTCATGTCAGAATGTCCCCCTACCTCCCTCCTGATTGAGCCCCTATTCCATACACCATCTCCACAATGCAGGATATCACAGCTATAGAAACTTGTGTCTGGACTTCCTGGTCTACTTACAAGGGCAGTGTACTTCAAGTGGGGCCAGCTTAAAGAGGCAATGCACGTCTCTCTCTCTCACACACCCCCGCCCGTGGTACGTACATATGTGCGTGGTTCTGAGAAAAGAGTGGTGCACTCCCGGGTGGGTTTGTCATGTTCAGTTTCTGCAGGGAAGTGTTTGCAGCCACTGCCATGTGTCTATTGTATTTCCTACCTCAGTCCAGCCTTGATGGGACACCTATGTCTCAGGGGCCAGATCCAGCTCACAGCTTACCTTCATCCGCTTATGAGTCTTGAGGCTCTCCCTGCCCCACACAGGGACACCAGCTACTGGGAGGACATTGAGGGTTGGTGCTATCTGTGAAGCTGGAGCATGAGCATCAGCTCCCCGCTGTGGCAGTGGTGGGGAGCCCGAGGCAAGCAGTGGGCCTCATCCAGCCCATGGCCTCTGCCTGGCAGGGGGAGGAAACTGTACCTTCCCACCAGCTGGGGGAATGACAGCACAGGTAAGCTCTGCAGCTCTCTCTGCACTTGCTTGCAGGTTCCATCCATCTTGCTCCCACTGGCTAGGAATCACAGCCAATGGGAGCACTGGGAAAACAGTGCCTACAGGCAAAGGGCAGTGTTGAGCTGCCTGTGCTCCTCCAGGGCTGTGCCAGGTGGGCACCCCAATCCCCTGTCTCCTCCCACCCAGTCTCCCTCTTCCTGCTCCTGCACCCTACCTCTTGCACAGACACTGCACCCCCACCCACAGTCAGCTTACCAACAGCCTCCTGCACACTGAACCCCTGATAGATCCTACAGGACTTCACAAAATCTAGTAACCCCAGGCTCAGGACTGTCCTTGTAAATTATAGTGTCCTACACAGCCTGATAATCTGCACCCCTATGTAGGAGGCAGCCACTGTTCTGGGGGGGTATGCTCAAGCGCTGTGGGGGGCAGGAGCTAGGCAGGAAGGCTGACAGAACACGTGAGTGGCATGACTCGAGCTCAGGGCAGAGGCAGAGCTGGGGGCAACTGTGAAGCCAGCTGCAGAAGAAGGGGACATAGCTGCATGCAGAGGAGTGGCCAGCTGCAGGGGAGCCATGTGGGTTTTGTCTGCATAAGGGAGAGTAATGCCACAAACTGTCCCTATGTTCTACTCTGTAGCTGAACTATGTTGTGCTGCCAGCTGCAGTCTCTGCTGCCTTCCTGCAAACCCGCCTTAGAGCAGTTGGTAGTTTCATAATTTGAAAGTTTTGAGTTTCAGCCTCACTCATGGCACAGTCAGTCTTTTGCCATGGCCCCTTTCCCCTTTTGTTTCCCTGTGCCCTGTGGTTGCTGGAGTGCAAGCTTTCCCTTACTGTATTTCACATAATGAGGACCCACGCATGTGAACAGGTACTATAACAAAGCACATGCTTTTGCGCTGACCGGCTGGGTTAGCGGTTCTCACACTGTATGGTCCTCAGCCTTACTGTGACTAGAAAAATTACTACATAACGCTAGTGCCGTTTTACTCAGAACAGTTAGTATTTTAAATTAAAAAATGCAGTACAAGGCCGTCTCTACAAAAAGAAGCCATGAAATACTTTAATTCACAATAAAACAAGACCATCTTTCTATCCAACAGCAAAAATAAATATGCATATAATGGGCAGAGTAAGCCAGTATTGGTGAACACAAATCCTTAAAGGGTTCTGGGTGACTGAGGTAAAGATGGAGATAATCTTCAGCCCTGAGATGGACCCTGGATTTGTTTGCCAGTAAAGTCAGTACTGAAAAGCCAATTTTACACAGGAAGATGGTTGAAAATGGCATGGCACTTTCAAAGCTTCAGATGACAGCTGTGGATATTCTTTTTGAACAGAAATCTGGTTAGCAACAGATTGCTCAGAAAATCTCAGCATCTATGTCTCGTCATAGGAAAGGTCCATTATGTTTCTTTCATTGACATAACAGCATGTGCAGTCATTTCTGCATTAAGGGGATTTCTAATCCATGCCTGTTTTCCAATCTTCTCAGGGAAGTAGTCCCAAAACTGCAGTTTATGACTTTCTAGGTGTCTGATAATGGATTGCTTGTGCAAGTCACAGCTTGGCAAAAAGCCATCCAAAAAAAAAAAAATCATTCAGTGTTAATTAAAAAAAAAAAAAAAAAAAAAAAGTTACAAAACTGCCATTGTTGACCTGAGCATACTACAAGGAAAGTTTCTTGATCCAAACTTTTGATTCTATCAGAGAGAAAAGATGAAAATGTTTTACCCTTGAAATGAGGGCACATCTACACTAGGAAATTTCAAAATAACTTATTTCGAAATAACTCCCAAAATAATTTCAAACTAGCTTGTCCACACTACCAGGAAGCCTCAAAATTAGTCCACGGCAGGCTCCCTTAGTGTAGATATGCTACCTCAATTCAGAGTCCCAGGAAGCACTGGGGAGTAATTCATTTGAATTACTCTGGGGAATAGTTCTTTCAAAATAGCGGCACTCGAGTGTCCACACTACCGCTATTTCAAAATAACGGTTTCAAAATTAGCATTATTCCTTGTGGAAAGCAGGCATTATTATTTTGAAATAACCAGCCTGTTATTTCAAAATAACAGACTTGGTAGTGTGGATGCTCTGCTTATTTTGAAATACCTCTAGTGTAGACCAGGGCTGACGTATTTAACCCATTTAGGCATTCCCGAATGTGTGCCAGAGAAGCTAGCAAAGCAAGACAATTAGTACTGCAAACTTTTTGACCAGCCATGAATCTTTTCCTGAAAGAAAAATTCTCACTTTCTCTCTGATCTCAAACAATTGAGAACTTTTCCCTGAGACAGCCTCCAAACTTGTGAGATAATTTATAGCTCCCATCTCATCACACAGAACTCCAAACAAATATACACTCTTTGAGCTACTCTTGATCAAGTTGACTGTGCAAACAACTTTATCAAGAACTTGTATTAGAATGGGCAGCTTTTCCCCCTCCCTTTGGCAACTAGAGATTTCCTGTGTATAATACATTGAATCCAAACTGTTTGCAGTGCAACAGCCTGCATGCAGCTGACTAGCCCACTTTTTTCCAGTCCAGTGCTGCTATTCCAAGCCAAAATCCCGGAAAAAAATATCTAAGTGAGAAAGGTGTTCCTCTGTAGCACGGTAATGACCGGCAGAACAGACATTCCTCAGAGTTATTCTCAAATATAACATGTTTGTCTTAGCAACACCCAACTTATCCATCATTTTATCAATCTGAATAGAAAAATAACAGGACAGCACTTGATGTTGGCAATCACTTGTTCAGTCGTGCTACTTGCCATACTGAGAATATGCCTGGCCACAGTGCCATTAACCAAAACAAAAAATCAAATCAAGTTTAATCAACATAAAACCAATTCCTTGGTGCAGGACAGAAAAAAGTTTTTTCAATGGTATGTGGTTTCTCAGTCTTAGCTATCTAGTATGATACAGCAAGAGATACCGCAAGGGCTTTTTTCTGACTTTTCAGCTCTCATCTTTCTCTGAAGAAAAAAAAAAAAGGCGCATTTTCATTTTAGGAGAACTGTGCCACTCTTCCATTCACTAACACTGTCCACATTCAAGGGTGAGACAGAAGGGAGAAACGTGAGCTGCTGTGTTCAGGACTGTGTGTATTTGTCCACGTGACTGGGTGAGTCAAATCTTTCAGTCTGCTCCGGCAGTGGCTCACTTTTAATGGGTGCCAGAGAGGACATCACAGATAGTATTATCCTTGAGAATACCAGAAATGGAAGTGGGTGCAGTAGAGAGCACTAGATGAATCTGAATTAGAGGACTAGGCAAGGAGCCAGGAGCCTTGGAAATAGATCAGTGACTACTTTGTACAGTTAGCTTTAGAAGTTATTGATAATACCTGTTCTATAATGGTTCTTTCCCTGAGGCCAACTCCTTTTTTTCCTATTGTCTTTTCTCCAATCCATTCACATCTTCCCTTTCTTCTAGGGAATAATTTTTCTAGGGAATTAAAACAATTCACTAGGGTCATGAAACTAGATAATATGGTAAGATGGGGCACACCATGGTAGAGCCCACAGGCTTTTATATATAACAACTAACTGCCTTGTCATCTAATTAGTCATGCTTATGAATGGATGAACAAGTCACACTGCCCATACATATTATCTAGCACAGGAGTTCTTAAAACTTCATTGCCCCACACTCCCCTTCAGTAAAAATTACATGACTCATGAGGGGAGACCAAAGTCTGAGCCCACCTGCGCTCCAGCACCTTAGGCCGGGGAGTGGAGGGGAATGCTATAACTTGAGCTCTGCCACTCAGACTTCAGCCCTGGGGAGGAGGGGGAGGGCTTGAGCTTTGGCTTCAGCAAGTCTAACACCAGCCCCAGTGATCCCATTAAAAGGGGGCTGTGAGAAATGTTCATCTAGTGAAACCACAGCTAAGGGAACAGCTTGGCAGAATTGTTGAGGAAAGATGACCCTGTTGAGCTTGATGCTTTTCTGGAACTGGGAAGCAACATGACAGGAGTAGAATAAATGAGAGGCCCCCAGGCTGCCAGTGAAATACCCCTTTTATTTTCTTATACAGCCAGTGAGCTGGGGCAAGTCCTGAGAGATTTTCATTTCGGAGTGTCAGTGTCCAGCACAGGCAGGGTGTGACTCTAGCCCAGGGCTATTCAACATTGGAAGCCCCGGGGGCCACAATGGTACTCACATCACATGCCGAGGGCCACAACGTAAGTGTGGTTGCATACATATGCAAATGTATATGCAGATAGCTTTTCACACTGACAGGCATGAATACAAAGATTAAGGCAAGACCCCACAACACACAGGCCCCATTTAAGTCAGTTCTGTTGATATTAATAAAATGCAATATTTACCCAATTTCCACACACATGCCAACACTTCTAATGAGCAATGACAGTCCAGGAATTTAACTAACAACCTGCTTATCAACAGAATACCATTGTATTGACTACTTTTTTGTTTTGGCTCCCATCCGTGGGCTGCGTAGAGCCCCGTGTAAACCCAAACTGTACAACAGGGTATAAACGGGCCGCATGCAGCCCACAGGCCACGTGTTGAGTAGCTCTGCTCTAGCCATTGTCAGGTGGGGAGTTTGACTGGTCAGTACACATCAAACCATGACACAGGTGTCCAACGGCAAGCACAAGGAGAACAGAAACCTTCCATGGAGCAAAAGCTCAGTTAACCTTGATTTTCAGCATGAATAGAGACTGATTATGGGGCCATAGACTCTTTCTGACGTCTAGGTTTTAAGCAGGTGTCAAAAAGTTACAAGAATAACTGGCATGTGGCAGCCAAGCATTCATAGTGATGTCACTTTTTGACCATTCAAGAGGTTTTTCCTATCCATGCAAAGCAGAAGTCACGAGTCAGTGGATTATTCACCCACTAATAGGGAAGGTGAGCTGGGTTTAGATAGTTATGAGCAGGGCTCGACAAAGTATTGAATCTACTCGCCTGTGGCGAGTAGATTTCAAATGGGCACCCCGTTCATTTGCAGCACGCGCATGCGCAAAGCGGGTCTTGCGCATGCACAGGGCGGGGCTGGTGAGTGGCTTTCGCCGCTGTTTGTCAAGCCCTGGTTATGCAACATATTTTATTATGCTGGTGTGTTGTTGCAATAGTAAATTGGTTCAGTATCCGAGGAACCACAGCTTCAGTCTTTGTATGCGTTTGGATAAACAGCACAGGGGGAAGAAAAGGGGCAACTCCCATATATGTGGTTGACTGATTGCTTTTAATCAGAGTCCCTCCCCCAACATAACAATGGGGAAGGCAGTCCTATCTAATTTTACCTCCACTGACCTGGAGACCCAGGTTGTAAGTATTCATTTCCTATAATTTGACAGCTGAGCTTCCTAAAATGCAGAACAAGGAAATCTCTCACATGGTACATGAATGTATAATACATACAATTTTACTACAGACAGCATCTTTTGCTCTGAAGCAGGGGTAGAAAACCTAAGGCGCACGGGCTTGCCTGGATCTGGCCTCTGAGGCTCAGGGCTCTTGGGGGAGCCCACGCTGGTGCTCCAGGACCCTTCCCTCCCCCCATGGGACGGGAGCACACAATGTCTACTAACCTGGAACGCTCTAGAATCTGGGGTGCAAGGGGAATGTGGGCAGTGTCCTTTTCCTTCTCAGTTAGGGGTGATAGTGAGAGTTTGTGCATATTTTTTAAATTCTCACTTGTGTCTGGCCCTGCACTGATTTTTTCTATGGGTTAGTAGTCCCTGACCCCAAAAAGGTACCTACTCCTGCTCTACAGATATGTAACTGCTAATGGTTTTCTGTTTTATATGTGACTCCATCTCAGCATGTGTCTAGATAGTCAGTAAGTTTTGGCACCTCAATCAAAAAGGCAATAAAAAACCACTACTTTGGATTAGGGACATATTGATGTATACGATTAACTGAGGAGCCTGGGCTCATCTGTTAACCTTCACACTTACACACAAGGTCCTCCCTCCCCCCCCCCACTGCTGCCTCTGTTACAAGCTCCCCCCAAGCACCAGCTCTTGCAGAGCTGCCTCCCCTTCCCTGTGTGAAACATACAACCTCTGAAAATGTTAGCTGTTACATGTTTCCAAAACGTCCCGCTTTTTAACATCCCTACTTTGGATCATAAAACTGTCTGAGATCTGGATTAGCTGGTAGCACAAGGATGTGATCCTGTTAAGAAGTGCAATTCAGAACCTAAGTTAAAAAAACTGATCACAGAATTCTGACTTAAAATTGACCAACCTGTTAACCACCCCTGCCAACTGTAAATAATGAAACAACTTTTTGCTTCATTTGTTTGTGTTACAGTGCTGTGCGTATAATTAACTGCAGTCAGTTTCCCTGTTGATTAGGTTCCTTACATAGCCACCTGAGAAAAAAAAGGAACAAAGTGATTGTAAAAGCACCAAAATTAGCAGGGAAGTGCATCAAGACCGAAAGTAGTACCCAAAACTACTTTAACTCAATTTTTCATACTGATTAGATGTTAAGTTGCGTAGTCCTCTTAAAAGGCACATCTATAACAAAAGACTACTTACTGTGACTGTTAGCACCACACACACAAATTACTTATTGAAATTGTCAAATGTGAACAAATATACAACAGCAGAAATATATGATTTATAAAAAGGAGCAGCAACAATGGCATTCTAAAAGGTTGAGTCTCTGCATGGTCATTTATTGTAAAGATTCTTCACCTGTGGTAAATACATCATTTTTACATAATTTAATTTTATTAGCTTATAAACTTCACTGAAAATATTCATTTGTTCCCAGACACTGCTTCTCTCATATAAGGGCATAGGTTTGTTTAGCAAACTAAAGGAAAAAAAAAGTGCAGTTCTGCTCAGAATGACGACTAAAGTAACAGTGAAGTTCAATGCCTGAATGACTTCCCTATCAAATTTGCTCAGTTTATAAGTAAAGGAGCCTTTCCCAAACTGCCAATGCACTAAACTGAGCTGGGAATCTGAAAAGTTAAATTACATTATTCTGGATTGCACATTAACAAAAGTTTTGCAAATAAAATTTAGGCCCTAATTATGGAAATACTTAAGTGCTTAATTCTTCACACTTGAGCAATGTCAGTAAATTCAATGGGTATGTAAAGTTATTCACAATATGCATTTACAAGATCAGGGTTTTAATTGTATTAATACATTAACCCCTGACAGCTATGTGGCCTTTGTGATTCTAACAGGAGTATTACAAATATAATGGTCACTAAGCAGATAGAATAATGCATGCAGATCGATTGAGTAAAGGTGGTTTCATTTTAAGTCAGCCACTTTTCTGTTCTGTCACTGTACGTGAAATTTAGTCAATCCATGAACAAAATGTTGAGGAAGAATAATTGACATTTCACTATATTAAACAAATGTAGGAATTCTCTGAAATGCTGTCACAGGTTTCTCCATAGCAAAAAAAAAAAAAAAAATCTATCCATCCATCACGGTTATTGCACAATTTTAAGTGTAGGTTACGTGCATAAAAACCCTCTACTTAGTGTTCACATGGCAATTTGCTAAACATACATTTAAAACTATAATACAATTTACAAAACGTCTTTAAACTTCTATTCTTAAGATAAAAGTAACCTGAGAATATTACAAATATTACAAGCCCTTCATTTCTATGCTCTGTTTATCCCCTCAGTTGGTCAAGTTTATTTTACATCAAATATTGTTCCTTGTTTTGTGCCTCTATTTTACAAAATATCTTACCGTAACAGTATACTATTTTCATTTGAGTAACTAATCAGCCTTGTATTTAGTAACATAAAATAGTTTCACAAACAGTTTTATCATGTTAAAAAGATTCAAAGGCTTTGTGCAGTTTTAATATTTTGGTCAGGTATTTAGGTTGTGCAGTTTTACATTTTGGCAAAAAAGAAAAAGCCCCAAATGCATTCAGTACATATTTTCTTTCATTTTATATACTTCATAAATCTACAGTGTATTTTATACTACTAAGGTTATAAAATACTTTGCTCTTGTATTTATTTGCTTTTTTTTAAGGTGCTTAGAAAGACAGACACAAGTGCTAGAAACATTCAGCATCTTTGGGCTAAATACAAAAATCTCACTGGAAAAAATGTAAAATATTTCAGTTGCTTCCTCTCTCTACAGATTCTTAAATAAATACCCTTTATTAAAGATAAATTCTAATTCCTTATGCTATACAATATCTGTCTGTAGTTTTATGTCTAGTCAAGATTAAAGCTTCACACATTTCATCTTCATATAGTTTTATTAGGAAGATATCCACATATTTGCATATTTTGAAAAGGGAGAGTTCAAGGTTAAAAATATAGGCTTTTTTAAAGTAAGACTGCTATTCTGCTGACAGTGTTTCAAGCTATGGCATAGAAAACCCATGTTATGGAATATCCTTCAGTTTCTTATATCCTAGGTGAGGAAAAAAAAGGGCTCAGGTGAGTTGCAGAGTTAACAAGCCTGGATTCCACAAATGGGAGGGTGATGGTGGTTCAAATCAGTGTCCCATCTGGCTACTTCCTGCTGTGGCATAAGCACTTGCTTCAGAGGCAGAGGTTTGCTTATTTTCTAAACAGAGAGGCACACACTTATTCATGGCAGCCAAAGAATTAAAGTTTGAAGGGAGACATTTGTCACTGTCAAAATAAAGGGGTATTATGGTACAAGATTTTCATCTGGACCCGACTTGGGAGAAGGCCAGGTGTTCAGAGAGAGAAGAGCCCAGGCTCTGGATGGAGTAGAGATTACCACGAAAGGAAAATAAAACATTTCAGCAACATACTATATATGCGCATGGGTGATACCCTAATGTATTTTTCATAGAGTCATATAGGATTCCTACATTAGGCAATATAATCTAAATCTAAAAGGACCTTGTTAATCTTTAAGGCATCATGGATTTAAGCTCCAGGAAATAAATATGAACACAGGAAACCAAAAATCCTCATGGCACCAACTGTAAAACTATCATTGTACATTACATTTGTTGGCATTTCCATGAAAAATATTTTCAGAAAAGTTACACACAGTATTGACAAAAATATCAGAGCATAAATTTCACTTCACTTTTCAAAAGTTCATTTAGTGGGCTAAATTGATCAGGCAAGATTCTCATTTTTACTGTTCCATCAGCTCCACAGGAGAATATATGATTTGCTGGTCCTGTCTCAATTTGCATGACTCCTGTTCCAATGTTTCTGAAAATTGACTGTCGAGCATGCTCATTGATGAAAGTGTGAAGAAGATTAAAGGTAGATAAACTCCATACCTGAAAATTATTAAAACAAACAATGTTTGCTTTCACCCACTAAAAATCATGTATGAAAACTCAGACCACCTAGCCTGATCAGGTGTTTTTCATCTTTGACAGTATCACAATACTTACTCTTCATTTTCAATCACGAATATTTGGATAAAATTTGTGACTATAAAAATGTCATTAAGGTAACATAAAAGTTGCACAGTTAAACACTGCAGTCAAGAAATGCAAAAGTTAAGGCTCATTAAAGAATTTTAGAAGTTAAGACCAAATGATGATCATTTACCTGGCAATGCAAGATTCTAGTTGAGTATTTTTTTTAAGAGGGATTAGAATTTTGTGAATACCTAGTAAGAAAAAATATATACAATGCCTTGCCCCTCCCAATTAAAATTAAATTTACCTTTATATTGCCTTCTGCAGATCCTGTAACAAAATATTCTTCTGCAGGATCCACAGCAATTGCTTTAACTGGAGAATCATGACTCTGGAACAGCTGTCGTTGTTGCTTTTGGCGAAGATCAATTATACAAGTAAAGCCTTTTCTGCCTCCTGATATTAAAAGTTGATGTTTTGGAGCATATGCTAGCACAGTTGCCCCACTATCATGACAGATAAAAGCTAAAATACAAAACAAAACATGTTAAAGAACATATTACATTAGCTTTAGCCTCCTCTTCAGAGCTCATGGTTTAACATGGTAACAACAAGAACACAGGCTACTGAATTAGATGGACCAATGATCTGATTCAGCACAATTCCTATTTAAGATAGTAGCCAGTTCTAGATACTTCTGAGAAAGGCACAAGAAACCCGGCACTACACAGTTAAGAAATAACCTATGGAAAATTTCTTCCTTACCTCTTTCTAGTCATAGGTTATCTTACATCCTGAAACACGAAGGTTTTTCTTTCCCAAAAATCTTTTTAATCTTTGCTAGGGTAATTCTGGATGTTATCCATATAAAAAATGTCTAATGTCTTTTCCATGGGCATTAAATTTAGTCTCAATAAGATTTTGTGAGAATGAGTTCTATAGACTACTTGTGCATTGTGTTAAAACTGCAGGCGACAAATAAAGTATTATCTAAGCAGGAGGGCGTGAGGACCTTTGTGGTACCAAGGACTGGACTTCTATATGCCAAAAATGTCAGCTGCCAAAGCTTGTACCAGGACATAGCAGCTTATAAAAGGTATGGACAGAAACCCACTTTACTGTTTTACAGATTTCAGTGAGAGGAACAGTGAGACTAATGAAGCAGCCTTGGCACCAGCTGAAGAGCGTCTCAACACCTTGTGGAGGAAGTCTATTCACTGGTAATGCAACAGAATACAGAGCAGCCTGAAATCCACTTTCAAAGTCTTTGAGAACAGAATGTTTTGCTTCTTATCAGGTCAGAAAAGGATAAAAAAAAGTCAGTTTCCTCAAATATTTTGTTCTTTTTGTAGGAAAACCCCCACAGCCTGATAGATATTGAGATAATGAAGTTTCCAGTCCTCCCTAGTGACGTTGCAGTTTTGGAAAGACTACAGCTAACTGAACTGTTTGATTCAGACAGAATTCTGGGATTGCTCAGAGAATAAGTTGAGGATGAAGTAAAAAAAACTATCCTTATGGACTACCTTAAAAAATAAATCAGCTGTATGGGTTCCTAGCTTTCGCTCTTTTCTAGCTGAGGTGATGGCCAGCAGAAAAGCAATCTTCACAGACATGTGGATCAAAGAGTGTGAGGAATTTAAACAGAGGCCTTGTTAATGCTGATAGGAGCTGGCTGAGATCCTGTGATGGATTAGATAAATTCATGGAGGTTAGATCCATCAACACTTATTAGCCAGGTTGGGTAGGAATGGTGTCCCTAGCCTGTTTATCAGGGCCTGGAAATGGATGACAGGAGAAGAATCACTTGATTATCTGTTGTTTTTACTCCCTTTGGGGCATTTGGCATTGGACACTGTTGGAAGACAGGATACTGAGCTAGATGGACCTTTGGGCTGACCCAATATGGCCACTCTTATGTTCTTGTGGAGTAGGGCTTTCATCAGAAAAACAGTCATCCCAGGATGGGTGGAAAAAAAAGTGGCTGTCAATCGGAGAATGATAGGCACTGGCAACTGCTTTGTGTACTTAAAGTCTTTTAAAGAAAGAAGATATTTCCAAGATGGTGTGATTTCTCAATCCCCAGGGGTTACCTGGCAATGCTGACACCATGTTCTACTTAGCTAAGTGGCACTTTTTAGTGTACTCCTTTCTTCTATTGTTAAGGATGGCCTGAAGTGCTTTCATACATGTCCTTTCTAGGTTCAATGTCCATCCAGGCTATCAGGGGAGGAAAGCCTAACTGGGGTGCCTGATCTTGACACCTGTCCTTAGTCACCAGGTCCAGGAATGACTGGATACTGATATATGGCATGCTGACGTCTGAAAGATGTTGGCAAACAAGAAGAGACTGGGCAATCAGGAGGACTATTGATCTATCTTGCTTGATCTTCCTGAGAGCCTGAGGTAAAAGTGGAATGGGTAGAAATTTTTGTTGGTCTAGACAGCTGACAAGTAGTGCATCTCTCTGGAGCCCAGATCTGAATTCCCTCCAAATCATCAGATTGTGTATTACCACAATAGCAAATGCACAACCAGATCCCAAGACCAAGTCCCCTCTCACTGTTGCTGAAATATTCTCTACACTATGGAATCACATTGCTTCCATTTGCAGTTCTTGGGAAAGTGTTTGCTGCAACTAGCAGCTAATGTCTGTCTGTCCTTGGAAGGTGCACTGTGTACAGCAAGGATGGCCAATAATTTTTAATGGGGGGGGAGAGAGGGGGCAGCACTACAAGATTTTGGAAATTGGTCAAGGGCCACACTTCTGTTGGGTGCAGAAAGGAGCCTGGGGTAGCAGACTGGGGTGGAGGAGATGGTGTGGGGGTCAAAGAGTTTGGGTGAAGGAGGGTGTGATCTGGGGCAGGAGCTTAGGGGGCAGGGTCCAGGAGGGGGAAGGCTGCGGGAGAGGATTCAGGCCAGGGGGAGGGACTCTGTGTGAGTGTGTGTTGGGGTGGGTATAGGAGGGAGTTGTGACCTGGTAGAAGGGTGTGAAGAGGGTTTGGATGGTGAACTGGGGCAGGAGAATGGGGTGTAGGGTCTGGGAGGGGATATGGGTACAGAAGAGGATTCTGGCTTGGGGGAGAGGTGTAGGAAGGAGTTATGACCTTGGAGAAGGGGGAAAGGAATACCGAGGATTTAGGTGGTGGCCTAGAGCAAGTAGTTGAGGGCAAAGAATAGGTGGGGTGCCAGAGGCAGGCTCTGGCTGGCAGGCGCTTACCTAGGCATTTCCCAGCCAGCAGCCCTCCAGGAACCTGAGGCCAGCTCTCTGCTGAAGTCTCAGGTGGTTGGCTGCTCCATGTGGGTCTGCTCTGGGCATGGGGGAGGGGGTGGAGGAGGGAGGCTTCACATGCTGTCCCAGCCCCCAGCAAAATTCCTCAGCTCCTATGGCTGGAAACTGGCCAATGGGAGTTAAGAGATTTTGCTGGGGGGGGGGCAGGGGCAAACATGTGAAGCCTCCCTCCCCAGCCATCTAGAGCAGAGAGCAGCCAGCTGTTTAAAGCTTGAGCAACTCTGTGCCTTAAGGGTGTTGGCAAGGCAGCTGCAGGCCAGATCCAGTGGCTTGATGGGCCAAATCCGGCCCACTGGCAGCTTCTTGCCCTTGCCCTTCCCCCCCCCCCCCATCACTCATACTTTGTTGATGAATACTTGTCATGTTGTCTGAGATCACCTGCTATGTAGGGTTTATATGTACAGTAGGAATTGTTTGCAGGCCTAGTAAACTACACACAGTGCTAGGTAGTTTATGTACGATCCAGGGCTCTTGGGAGGCCAAGTGACTTGTGTTGAATACTCGACTAGATGGGCGCCATTGCCTAACAATGTGATTACTGACTTCTCTGATAGAAGGAGAATGAAGCGGACAATGCCCCCCTCCCCCTGGCACACTTCTTCCCTGTTCCCCTGCAAAGCTTGAGAAATTTACACTCTGTGGGTAACCCAATAATTCCTCATCAGATAAGGACAATCTTGTTGGTGTAGGAGATACTTGGGGCTTCTTTTTTGTCGTTTTTGTGGCAGACCCCACTCCTGCAGATGGTGCCTATCTCTGAGCACTCTTGCTCTTTAGAGACAGGAAAAATGGATACTTTGACCCTTGCAAGCTTCTGATCCTCTGAAGCTGAGCACAGAATCTCATTCCAGCTTTGATGGTATCAAGAAGAGGTCACCATGCTTGGAAGTGTGCTTCTCAGTGCCTCTGTCTAGTGTACAAAGAGGCCTGCTCAGCCTGAGGCCTCATTGTGCAATCCATAATTAATTTTTCAAGGCATCCTAATGGCCTTTGTGAGTTCTGCTGCAGAAGAATCATCAAATGCTGCCCTTCAAGGAACATGAGTTTTCACCAGGCAGTTGAGGCACTTAAGGTGGTTATCATTGACTGGGAAAGCCTAGGAGATATCTTTCTACCTCAGGTTCTTGGGCACAGTAGTCACAGGAGAGAAAGAGACCTCACCCCATCCCTAAAATTATCGTAACTAGTTAAACACTAAGGAGCTACCCAAAAAGTTTTTTAAAACTCTATTTACATATAACACATTGAAGACCTTAGCAAACGCTACCAACACCGAGAGGTTCCCTCTCGGACCATGAGGCGGTAGAAAAGAACTGGAGAAGGTCTGCACTGTACCTTATGCCCTCAGTTTGGAGCACAAGAAGGTCACAAGTGCAGACAAATGGACACTGCTAGCAAAACTCTCCTGCTCTCAGTCACATGGAGGGCATGAGCACACAGTGGAATGTACAAAGGGACCATTAGTTGATGTGGAACTCATGCTTTGCTAAGTACCATTTCTGTTGAGATATAGTTAAAAAGGGTATAGGACTGGATAGTATGTGAAAATGAAGATACAGCACATATTTCAAAAAGAATATGGCAAGTATGATTTTAGAAAACAGTTCCATTTGAGAAGTAGCTATTTTAAATGGCACCACCTTATACAGATTTAATAATAAAAAGGAATTTTAAAAATATTTGAGTAAAAAATTAGGACAATAGTATTAGTCTATTGCTATATGGGTTCATTTTGAGTGGGATTTGTTCTTGTCCCTATGCTGTTTCAGTGAAATGCATAAAACGATCACTGATAACATTTGTTGATGACAAAATGGGAGGGGTGCTAAATAACAAAGGGGACAAGTCACCGATTCAGTCATTTGGATCTCTTGTAAACTGGATGCAAGCAAACCACAATTTGTGATCCCTCTCAGCAGTACCAGAGCCTAGTTAGTTGCTCCCCCATCCTGTAGCTGTGCATTTGAGTTTGCTTTCCAAAATTAAGTACTTGCACTTATATTTATTGCATTTCATCATGTTGATTTTAGATCAAATTACCCAATTTGTCAAGGCTGTTTTAAACTGTAATTTCACCCTCCCTGTACACCTCTCAGTTTGGTGTTATCTACAAGTTTCATAAGCACACTCCATTATCTAAGTCATTAATAAAAATATTGACTAGTACCAGAGCTAGTACTGACCCATGTGGGACCCCACTAGATTTACCTTCTCAGTTTTTCAACAAATCATTGGTAACTGCTATAAATTGTACACCAACTGACAGTAATTTCATCTAGATTACTTTTCCTTAGTCTATTTAAAAGAATGCCACATGGCTGTATTAAAACTCTTCCAAAATCAACATATCACATTTTTTTTTTTTTTTTTTTTTGTGTGAGGGGGTATGCGGTTCAGGCTCTGGCTAGGAAGTGCTTACCATAAGAGGCTGCTGGCCTGTAGAGCACTCAGGCAGGCTACTTGCTGTGACTCTATACCCCTTCTGGAAGTGGCCAGCTGCTGTTGGCATGTTTCTGGTCACCTCTTGTGGAGGAGAGTGTGCAGCTAGTCTCCGTGTGCTGCCCTCCCTGTACCTGCAAGCACTGCCCCCATAGCTCCATTTGACACAAATGTTAGACGGGCCAGATGCAGCCCGATGGCTATATTTTGCCCAACTGCACTTAAACCTGTACTTTTGCTGTTCTGACCTATGTTCCCTTCTCCTTTGCTGTTAATATTGTGCTGAGTATCTGGTCACCATTAACCAAAGACTGAAGCAAACAGGCATTTAAACACTTAAGTCTACTTGATGTCATGTTGTTAGTTCTTTTCCCTAGTTCAGTAGAGAGCCTGCACTTTGTTTTTCTCTTACTCCCAATGCATTTAAAAAAACTCTTTTTATTGCCTTTTATCCTCACTGATAGGCAGAAACTGAGTTGCACTTCAGCGTTTCTGATTTTGTCTTTACAGGCTTGCATTATTCTTTGGTAGTGCTCCTCAACAATTTGTACATGTAAGCTCAGCAAATTAGATGTACAAAAAAATGACCCAAATATGTCAATGCTGTTTCCTAAAGCCTCCGCACAAGCTATTATTTGATTTACACAAATTTTCTGGAAATGCATTAAACTGTAAGGTCCTGCCAACACATGACTTAGAGAATGACAAAACCTGCTGCTGACTGCATTGCTGTGAACCCTGTTTTAAGGGGGGCAGTTGTCTTCTAAGTCTCAATCAGATGCTGTGCTCCGGAAGGTATCTTTGTAACTATTGAGCTTTGAAGCTTTGTATTGTTTCTCTAACTTTCAGCTCCCTTGCCTTTTACATTCTGCACCTTGTAAGATTGTTGAGCTTTGCAACTTTGTAGTTCTCAAACACTTTGCTTTATAAGTTCAGAAAGGTACTGTAAGCTTGGTGATTGCTGAGCCTTGCAACTTTGTAATGCTCAGCTACTTTGCTTGTAACTTGCTCTAAGCTTCATGCCACCCTGTGATAAGAGTGTGCGTGAATGGAGCGTGTTTGGGGTGAGGGAAACAGCAAGGCTAAACATGTGGAGCCAGGTGGTCTCCAGTGAAATCTGGGGTAACAAGTGCAACTTTTATAGCATTACTATTCACAGTAGCATTGCACTTTAAAAGTCTATCAAAATTCATAGGTGTCAATCATTGAGCTGTCTTTCAGGGCTTGTTTATATTTTGAAATTGCATAGTATTAATTAACATTCTAAAATGATAAAATACTCCTCACATACAGATTGTCACATACAATATGTCAGTTGGCAACAATATCTCTATGCTGAGTACTAAGTTAAGTTGGACAGAATATTAGTTAGAACATGTGTTAAGCAGTATTTATTTGTGTAGGAGGAGGACTACAGAATTGATCTTATCTCAAGGTCCCTGTACTCATATCTTTATACCAACATTCACAGTAGCTGGTTTTTCAATTCTTATGATCTCCTATCGAAACTCAGTAATTTAACTGAGCTTAAGCTACTACTAGAGGGACCAACAAGAATCTGGTTACTCGAATAAGGTAGTTTTCTAACCAATGTGGATATAATTGTATTTCATATATATAAGTTTTAAGATGATCTCAGATGCCCATGTGGTTTCTACTAACTATAGCACAACATTGTGCACTGACCAGTAGTAGCTATTGCCTTGATATTCTATGCACCGTAAGCAGGGCCCTACCAAATTCACAGCCTTGAAAAATGCATCAGGGAGCATGAAATTTGGTCTATCCCTGTGAAATCTGGTCTAGTGTTAGCTTTTATCTAATTCTATACAGATTTCACAGGGGAGACCAGTGTTTTTCGAATTGGGGTTCTGAGACAAGGGGATCACAAAGTTATTTTAGGGGGAAGTTTGCAATATTGCTTTCTGAATTTCTGTGCTGTCTTCAGAGCTGGGCAGTCACAGAGTTCGGAGTGCCTTGGCAACAGCAGCACAGAAGTAGCTGCAGAGCAACATAAGGATGGCAATACTGTACCATGTCATCCTTACTTCTGTGCTCTTACTGGCAATAGCTCTGTCTTCAGAGCAGGGCTCCTGGCCAGCAGCTGCCACTCTCCAGCTGCCCAGCCCTGAAAGCAGTGCCACTGCCAGCAGCAATGCAGCAATAAGGGTAACAGAACTGCAACCCCAACCCCTCCATCTCTTTTTTGGGTCAGGAGCCCTATAATTATAACACCATGACATTTCAGATTTAAATAGCTGAAATCCTGCACTAAACCTCCCCAGGAGTGGGACCAGCTCTGCTCCAAGGAAGGTTTCACTACAGGCTCTGCAGTATAAAATTTATTTAAGCTTTATACTGCAGAGCCCACAGCATGTGTAACTACTATGATTTTTAGCAGCTACACAGTTACTTTTTTAACCACAATTTTACATCCCTACCCAAAACTATTATCCCTATTGACCATCAAAATGTAATCTTACAAGAAAACGCCAGAATTATTTATCATTTAAGAGTATTAACTTGAATTACAACATTTGTTATTGTCCTTTTACTTACCATGTACTAAACTATTTGCAGGTGCAACTAAGGTATCCCACAAACATATATTTCTGTAAAAGAAAAAGGTATGTTGACACTTTAATTTAACTAACTTGACAACTGACATGGGTTGATGAGAAAAGGTATACACTTCATATATTTGAAATAGTTTAGCCAATTTCTGAACATTTCACACAATACTGTTTCATGCTTAATTCATTAGTAGAATAAAAATTGAAGTTCTGATGGACAAATCCAAAATTACTTGTTCATTCAACTTTACCACATTCTGTTATAAAGAACTCCGCTACCATCCTTCCAAAGTCTTATTCCAGTCCCTACAAACTTGACTAATTAACCACCAATAAGATTTTTATTATAGATATACATATAATGTGAGCATATGAATTTTGTATAGTCAACCAACTCATCTTTGTTCTTGCAAAGGATTCACATTAATTTCTCTTGTGGTTGGAGATATTTACATTCTGGGTTTGTTTTCTCTATCAGGGTCATGTGGGAAAAAAGGGATTAAGGTGAAGTTTTGAGCTAGTACAAACATGGACAATACCTCAAATCTATAAAAATGGTATCAATTATTAAAACATTTATAAAGATGGATAAAAGGGCTTCTGTTCTGTTAATGGGCCCATATCACAAGTTGGTAGGTGACATGCTCAATTACCCAACTCCCAAACTGCGTAATTGCCAGGAATATTAAAAACTAGTAATATTTCATTAACAGCCTCTAACTATGATTTTGAATCAAGTTTTTACCGGTTATCAGTGGCTTGTCCAGCTGTGGCTATCAAAGAGGAGGAACTGATGAAAACAAAATCGTTGGCTGTTTTGTTGTGACACTGCCATGTCTGGAAAACAACAGTAAACAATTATGAAGTAGGAATGTAACAAAGCTAGCTTTTACAATAGCATGAAAGCTTATTTAAAAGATAAAAAGTACATTCAAGGTTGTACTTCAATCAACTGAAAGTGAAGGAATTCTGAGTTCAGTCTAACTATACTCAGTTTACCAATATTCTTACATTCTTGACAAAAGTTTGACACCTCCAATAGTATTTGTTGACCAAATCATTTTAAATCTGATTTTACATCTTCTCCCTCCAAATTAAGAAATATTATTATGAATGGAGATCCTGACTGCTAAATTTCAACCAAATAGAAATAAACAGGACAAGTTTAGTTGAAAAAAGCCTAGTGGACTCTTAACTTTCCTGGTGCTGCCAGAAGACTACACAGTATAAAGTAAATTTGAACACTGAAAGTTGACATTTTAGCTTACCAGATATGGTTTGGGTGTGCTTCCAGTAAGTGGGCAACATTTCCAATTTGTCTGATACAAACATATATATCCATCAGCATCAACAATCCCAAACTGAAAAGAGAAAATGTATATTGTATGTTAAAAATGTATAATATCCATGTATGTATATTCTGTTAGGTGCATTTAAAATGGAGAAATTATATTGCCACCCCATCAGTCCAGTAGATATTAAATAGCAACTTACTCGTCCCAGAAACAATTGTATTGAGTGCCCAATCTAACTGGAAAACAGCTGCACCGGAACCGAACCTAACAGTCCATGGAAGCAACATGCCAGCTAACATGGATTTTAAATGCACATGATATTTCATTGCTATGGAAAAGGAGCAGCAGCTAAAGCAAAAAAACCAAAAAAACCACACAACCCTCCCCCCCAAATTGATGACTTCTGTTAATAGAGGTAAATTTTTCTATAGTGCCCTACAGATTGAAATACAGAATCGTGAATAGCAATGTGCACCAAAATACTGCACTGTAACCTTCCCTCCGCCATTTGGACTCTGCAGGTACAAAGTAAAAAGTTCCTAGTTTACACTAAAACTCATGACCTAATAAATTCAGTAGTCTCTAAGGCTATGTCTACACTGCAGCAGTATTTCAGGATACCGGAGGTATCCCGAAATAGCTATTTTGCATCTTGAGCACGCTCATTATTTTGAAATAACTGGCTCGCTATTCCGATGTCCCCGTAAACCTCATTCCACGAGGAGTAAGGAACGTAGCTCAAACTGTGTAGCTTTTTTTCAAGCTATGGTTGCAGTGTAGATGTACCCTAAGGTGTCGCAGGACTGCTTGCTGTTTTTACACTTACACAGACTAACACGGATACCCCTCAGATTTTTTTTTAAGCTATCTTTTAGTTTGTGTCTGCAGAATCCAAATGGGTGATTTACAGAGCAGCATTTTGGTGCACATTACTATTCACATCCCAGTAGGCTGAAAATGCAGGGCATTATAGACTTAACTGTTCCTTAGAAGTTTTCTTTCACTATTCTTTGACTTCAAAAGTTGTATTGAAGCAGCAGTCCTCAGAATAGTTCTCGAACAATACTGTTTACACTACAGCTTTTAAAACAAATCATCACATATACTCCATTCGTATATAGTCCTGATATAGCTTAGTATATATTTTATGTGTAGCTTCAAACATTTAATTTGTAAAACAGACCTTATTCTCGACCAAGTGTTCTAATTCTGCAATTACGAGGGGTATTCCAGAGTTTTTATTGTGTCTTATACTTCAAGCAAATATGCTGCCTGCCTCTCCCCCACAAAGTGTTTGAAAAGTAAATAGGAGAAAAGCAAGGCTTTTGAGAGTCATGCTGTCCAAGGAGTCCAATATTTTAATGCATTAAGTTGGAATATAATGTTATTTATTGATACAGTGAACCAACAAAGAAAGGGGTTTATACTGTTTTTGCAAAAAGTAAGTGAGGAAGTGGGGAGAGAAAATTTCTATAAACCTTATTTCCTTGGTGATTGAATCTCATTCGTGTTATCCTTGAGTTGCCAGCAGAGCGGAAACATGTAATTTGTTGTGAATGGCCCCATTCAAACATTCTTACACTACCATCTTGTGCACCCGTCAAGTCTGTAAGAGAATAATATATTTTAATTACCCTTTCCAAGTACTTTCTACTACTTGAACAAGGAACAGGGTTTAGTAGTACTACAGTAACACCTAGAGGACCCCATCTGTATGCATAACTAACCACTATCATGTAGCAAAACATAGTCCTCTTCCTTAAATGGGCTTAAAACCCATATTTTCATCTCTATTTAAATTCCATTGTGAAGATGTCTCCTCATTACTTCCAAGAATTGCAGTCAAATAGTCAAAACACTACATTTACTCAGTGACACCCTTTATTTGTTTTACTGCATATTGTAGGTGAAACAGGAATCAATTCCTAACTTGTACTATGTAAAATAGCTTTTGAAGACCCATACTTCTCCAACTTTTTAAAAATAGTGATGGCTTCATTATATAGAAATTTCATACGGCATATGTGCTTTCTAAAATGTTTAATATACTGTTGCAGTTGTAAATTAGTAATACGTATTGAGAAACAAGGATAGTTATCTATCTAAGTATTGTAAAACAACATCTGTTAATATAACGAACTTACAATAAGGTAGGGATGGATGGGAAGCCATTCTTCTGACATTGTTAATAGTCTTCTTTATCAGCTGTTTAATATAAAAGATAGTCTAAGACAGTTAAACTACACACCTAACTAAAAACATGCTGGATTAAATGAGTTGTCAGAAATGACTAGATCCCCTTTTTAAATTCCCACTGAAAACACGAGGACTACCACTTTTAAAAAATTTCTGTTGAAGTGAATGGAAACTGAAATTTCTTCCAGTATTGGTGCAGATTTTAATCAATGGAATTTTTATAAGACTGGTTATATACAAGTTTTTAACTTCTTAGATTTAAGGATTTAAATATAAACACTCTTTCAACTTCAATCTTATCTCTTTCTCTTGCCAATTCCTTTCTGATTCCATTATATTTATTGGAATATTTTGGAATATAAATTGGAATAATACAAGATAAGCAAGAGAGGCAGAAACACATAAAAAAAGAGGTAAACAAAAATAAAAAGTACTAGGAAGGAATATATTAGCTTTTGTTTCTACTTAGTCAGCATTAAACTAGTAGTAAGACATAATTGACACCCTTTGCGATGGTGTATATCTGAATAATTTATTTCAGATTTTATTTCAAGATATTTCAGAAAAGCCAAATGGAAGTTACATTTGATTGTTACTAGTTATGGGACAGATCTCATAAGACCAGTGAGCTTAGAGGTGAAAGACTCCATGTCTTATTAGCATTCTTATAAGCCTGAAAGAGGTTATTAAACTGAACTTTCTGTGGAGACTGAATAACATTGCAGCATTTACTAAGAGGTTAAGAATTATGACTTTACAAGATAAATTGCCAGTTTATACCAATTTGGTACATAGCTGTAAATACATCAAATATCAGATAATTTTTCTGTTGATTTATGCATTTTCTCCATAAATCCTAGAACCCATAAAAACTGCCATCCTGCAAAGTGATATGGGCTAGACAGAACTATTTTTAGAGTTTAGTGATACAACTCCTATATTGACTGAAGGGATCACTGTAGAATCACACACATATAAAACAATGTCTCTTTATAGCACTGTATGAGCTAGTTAAAATTTTACTTGTTTCAAACTAAAAAAGATCAGCCTGGAAAAAAGGTTACTAGCCTTCTGTAAGTGTTGTGCAAGATATGTTACTCATGTCCATTCCGTGACCCCCTCCCTCCTCCTTCGCCTCTGTCAGATTTCCAGCAAGAAGAAATGAGTGAAAGGAGAGTCAGTGGGCCCCTTATACTAGCACATATGTACACCACTTCTGAGGGCACCAGAGCCAGTCCCCTACAGATACCACTGAGGGAAAAACTTCCAGCAAAAATGCATGTGGTGAACACACACCCCTAACAGAATGAGCATGAGGAAGCACTTCAGAATAAAGAGGATCTAAATGCAAACCCCAAGGTCTAATCTGAGCTCTAGATCCAGACACGAACAGGCTACCTCAGAATCCTGGATCAAAACATTCTTGAAGGTAGGTGCTAAAAATCTTGACCCATATCTAAACTTATCCACCTTTTAGAATGTTAAAGTTCAGTATTTTGATTCGAGATAATTTTTTTCCCCTCATTCTGATTAGAGAAATTTTACTTGTGAACTTATTTGAACCTGGATGCAGAGTTTTTGTTCAGTCTGCCACTTCACTCTGAATATATGCTTCTTTCATAACTTGCATAGTCAAGCCATTTAATTAAAGGTGGATTAAGACTTTTTATGCCTAGTCAGTACATCTGAAATAATATATTAACTGATTAGCATTCTGGCGAAGTAAATGAGGGAAATGCAGCATGCCCCACTTTCAGAATGGGAAATTCCAGCTTCTGCAATTCTTACATATATGAACTTCACTCGGCACAAGTGTAACCCAGTAACTACAAAAAGTACACAAATCTTAAAATACCAGAGATAATTAAAATGCTATTTTCTCACAAGTGACTTACCACAGATGCACCTCTCCCAGTCTGTGTACTGCCAAGCCAAGGCATGTTGATAGGGGTACCAGGATTGCTGTGTGTATAAGGTGTAGTACCCTGAACATTTGCCAGGTCATCACGCGCATGTATAACCAAGAAGTCATCAGACCTACAAAAGCAACATTAGTGACTAGAGTGATGATAGATGGATTTTTGAAATTGAAAAGTGCTGAACTATTATAAATTAGTATAATTACAAAATTGCAAGAGCTACTTGAATAAAAATGGAGTAAATATACCCTTTAGCTTCCACTTCTATGTCATCGTCAACCCAGGTGTAGATCTGTGTAGCAAGAATCCCAGAAACGTCTAGTTCTTGAATGTCATGGCTGGAAGCTATTGCAATGCAGTTCCTGTTTGCCTGAAAAACAGTTATACATTTTAAAAACCAACCGTTTCCCAGGATGGACCTTTAGTTTTGCCATTTGTCCTTTTATTGGTCCAATCATTTGCAGATAAACAGAAAACAAAGATCTAGCTAGTTGATTTGCAGGTGCAAGCATATGCATGTGCATATATTATAAGTGTTTACATTCCACTGGAGCTACATGTACGCCAAGTTGCAGTGATGGAATTGCAATCCCTATGAAAGTCTGTTCCCTTATGCTTGCCAAGGAAAGCAACACATTCTTGTTACTTTATTTATAAGCCCTTTCCTCTAAGGAAGACTGAAATCCTTCTTTTCCATCTCCTGGGAGAAGGGCCAAGCACTTGTCTGTTTACGTTCTTACACTACAACATTTATATCGGAGTGCCTTGCAGATGTATCTGAGTGAACACAAAAGTTCTCTCACACTAATCTGCCTCCTACCCCCATCTCACCACACAATAGAGCACTGTTCTTCAAATGGCAGCCTGTGGCTCAGATTTAGCCCACGAGGTCCTTCTATTTCACCCAATCACTAAATCACTGAGCACAGTTCCTTCATGCCTCCTGGGAAGCAGCAGCCCAAGCAACTGCAGCCCAACAGAGCTGCAGCAGAAGTCTCCTTCTCAGAAATGGAGCAGGCTGCAGCCTATTCTTACTGGACAGGAAAGAGGAGCAAAAAGAACCCTACAGAACAGGGCAGCTCAATTCTCCTGTGAGCAGAGATGGCTTTGTTTGCTCTTCCTGCTTCTTTCCCTATAATATCCAACCTGGGAAGTGAAGAAATGAAATAGGGCCCCCTGCCTTGAAGGAGGAGCAGCACTCCACCGCAGTCTTCCCCCTCCCCCAGCCTGGGAAAGGGGAGGTGAACAATTCCAGTAGAAGCAGAAGCAAGGGTATAAGAACCATAACTTATTTGGAAACTTGGTGGGCTGGACAGTTGGGAACTGGGGGCTGAATTGTTGGGAGCTGAACAGATAAATTTCAGTTTATTTGCCAGCTATTCACTGTCATGCTATGTATTTAATTTACTAACTTTTCATTTAAACATTCACAAACTAGTCTGTGTTGGTAATTTCAGCTTGCAAAGGTATACTTTCAATCGGGCACTTATTTGGATGCTTATGCAATATAAACACATCAATTACTGATCACTTCATTGGTTAACTTGACTGCAAGATGCACAGTAGTCTTCAAAAAAGACAGTGCAAGCAAGTGTCAACATTTCAGGTAATAAGATAAATTGTTCATTTACTTCTCATGAGTTTAACTTCTAATATTAATTTAAAAGTTTTAATAGCATTTATTTTTACTAGCATTACAGTGTATCTATATAGTTATTTATACGGTTTCATTGAATACTGTCTACTGGCACGCTTAACAGTTTATTTTGGGATTAATAAATACAATCTAGCATACCACCCTTAAGCCGAGCAAAATCTGGACATTGCCTCATTCAATATCTCAGAAAAGATAGTTGACTACCACTGCAGAAGAAAGTTTAGGTGGACAGACCAAAAGAAGACCATCCTTCCTCATCTTTTCCCCCGCTGTAGCTCCTCCTTTCCTCTTGCCTGAGGGGGAATGCTGCTTCTGAGGGTGCATGAAAAGGAAAGGAGCCATCTCTTCCTTGCTCCAACTGCTGCTCCTCTGTACTAGCAGCCAGGAACAGCAAAGAGGGGAATACTGAAAGGGAATTCTCCAGGTGAAGGAGGAGCAACTACTGGACCCTTGGGCTGAGTTCGTCATCCAAGTTTGTTACAGTGTGCCTTTGTGATTCAAGTTTTATAATGTGGCCTGTTTTAGGGGCTATATACTGAGCCTAGAAGCTAGCCTGGCTGGGCTAAAAGCTTTCTAATGAGGCACTTACTGTTATCCTTGGATCCTTAATACCTTTTGGATGCCTTGACAGTGGGCAGGGCTAACTCAGAAGGAACAGAGGTTTAAGAAGCCTGAAGCAACCAGAGGAGCTAGCAAACAGGAGCAGCAAAAAAGGAAATTTTGTGGGGGGAGCTCAGAGAGGGATCATGAGAGCCAGCTACACCTAACAAACATTCTCTAAATATAGGCCAACAGTACCCGTCACAATACACATACACACTCCACTGCAAGAGTAGAAATAATGTAGGCAAAAATCCAGCAGTAGCGTGGAGGCTATCCAGTTTATTGCACTAAATGAAACATATATGATTATCTGTCCATTCAGTGCAAGCAACTCATGGCCCTGGAGATCAAGTATGTTCTCCTGTGATCAGAGTGGCTGAATTGAAGGACCTAATCGAGACAGTCACACAAATGAGATTTTTCAGGGACACAGAAGAGCAATCCCAGCCCCAAGGAAATGGATAAATAATAAAACAAAAAAATATGAATGACACTATATAAATGCATACTAGGTCCACACCTTGAACAATGCATGCAGCTCTGGTTGTCCCATCTCAAAAAATGTGTGTTAGTATTGGGAAAACTATAGAGAAGAGCAACAACAGTGATTAAGGGTATGGAAAAGCTTCCATTTGAAAAGAAGTTACGGAGACTGGGATGGTCTGGTTTGCCAAAGATATGGCTAAGGGGAGAATCTACAACATCACGAATAGTGTGGAGAAAGTGAACAACAAAGTGTTATTTACCCATTCATATAACACACGAACCTAAGGTCAACCAAGGAAATTAATAGGCAGCAAGTTTAAAACAAACAAAAAATTAAATACTTCTTCACATAACCAAGAGACCTGTGGATCTTACTGCCAGAGGATATTGTGTGGAGGCCAAAATGGTAAGCAGGCAATACACAGTCAGAGGGAATGAACGGACCAGATAATAAAGTGATCCAACCCCTGCTTCCTATTCCCAGCTTCTGGCAAACAGAGGTTAGGGACACCAAATTGTCCTGGGCTGTTAATTCCCCCTGAAGCATTGGGCACCAGCCACAGTTGGAAGATTAGATACTGAACTAAATGATCCATTGGTCTTAGCCAACATGGCTATTCTTATGTTCTGTTCAGTAAGAAAGGGGTGGGAGCACTGAGTGCAGCTAGGAAGAGAACTGCTGCAAGTTTAACATCTAGTGACAGAGGACGACGACAGAGGAAGGAACAATGGTACAGTTCAAGCCATATTCAAATTGCTGGCAGTGTAATCCATTCTTAAACAGTAAGAATAGTCTGTACTATCATTAAATGAAATATGTCCAGCCTATTTTTAAAAACACAAAATTAGCTTCTCTTTATACTTACTTTATTGACTGCAAAAGCAGTAATGATGTCAGATTCTTTATGAATAATTCTTGCTTTACCTCCTGGATATCCCGGATCTGATTCTATCTGTATTTAGAACATAAAACCAATATATCTGTAAGTACAATCCTTAGTTGAACTTTTAATTCATATTGGAAGCATAAAGGTCAAATCTGATTATTACATAAACATCTCAAAAGAAAACATAATATGATATACAGCAAGTAGGAGCCCGTAATCAAGTCTATTGTGAAAACTAAAATTTTTGAAGTATTAACAGGTTTGGATTATTATTGTATCAAGATTGCCATATGGGGGGGGATTCTACAAGTTCTCATCTTTATCACACTTTTGTACTCCATTATCTTCCTTCAAAAGCTGGAAAAGGATATGGACTGCACATGCATATAAGGATGTTGATAAAAAAAGAGGCACTTCAATATGTTTATACACTATTTTTACTAAAAAAAGATCACAAGAGATCTATAAGGGCCTCATGAAATGTCTGATGCAACTACTGTGTGTTTCAGCATTAAAGTAGAGGAGATTGGTCCAGGGGACTGCATGTGGAAGATCCAGTGCAGAGGAATAATTTGAAATTCCTGTCTTATTTTGCCTACCTGCCATCCATTCAACTATACAAATCTGCTGGGTTGTCTTCCACTTTTTTGTATTGCAAAAATACACAAATTGAAGCAAATGATAGCAAAGATTTAGCATCGGAACAATTTCGTGTTTGACTCTCTTTGGTCAGATCAGCTCTCAATTCTAAAGCAAGAATCACTGTATAAGGTATCTTGGCTATTTGTCAGAGTACTGTAAGATGCCAAAGAGGATCCTGTGGTAGCACTAATAATACTGATAAATTCCCATGTGAACAAAACCATTACCACTACAATGAGATCATGAAGTGCTACAAAACATCAGTGAGGAAACAAAAATTAGGGGCTGTATCACAAACTTGCATCTGTTAAGTGCTCCAAAATATAAGAAGCACAAGTGTCAAGAACTGCTGTTTTCTGGCATTTCTATCAGTTTTTTAATCTGACTTCAGTCTCAATGGCCCAAAGGGCTCATTCAGCATTGGGATTCCACTGTACTAGTCCCTGTTTCAACAAATGCAGATGTAATTATGGAATCCAACTCTTTGGAACAGTGTATGTAGAAGATTTCCTTCTCCTTACTTTCATAGGTGAATATTTGATTGTTTTAATTAGCTGATTATTCCAAGGGTCTGTGCTTATCTTTGATTTTCCTCTACCTCCATTGTGATTGTAAGTATGACAATCAGATACTAGGTTTTGCATTTTCACGTATGTTGCAGTAAAAACAATCTGCATTTTCCTTTCCTAAAAATATACTTGCATTGCTTAGGAGAAACCTCTAATTGTAGTTGACTGGCTCATTTGGGTGATCAATAGCACACTTTCCATAGATCCATATATTTTCAAGGTGAGGTGGAACCATGAGGCCACAGATCTTTCTGAATGAGGCCCAAAATTTCTGTTTGAGTGACAATATAGCCTTTAAATACAGTCACCTAATTGTAATTTAAGAAAAATGCTGCCATACCAGGATCCCAGTGCTATAAAAGAGGCAGAGATTCCCCTGAAAAGCTCAGTACTACTTTCAAGAGTGAAACAATGCACCCTGTCTTGAAGTGACCAAGTCTCCTAAGATTTCTAAATCTTAGGCATGCTATATTATGGTAAACACATTAAAGCTGTGTGAGGTTGGGTTGCTTTGAGTGAAATGCTGCCCCCCTGTGAAAATACATAAAATGACTAAAACCAGGCCTTTTTAATGACTGGAGACAAAATAAAGTTTTACTGTGAATAATCAGAAATTAAGCATCAGTTGAATTGAATTCTTATCTGTATCAGCAATCAAAAATTTGTAACGGACAAGCCACAAACTCACATGCGAAATATTATACTGATTACATGCAAAAATTGTGCTAAGATGGACTGAGGCACAAAACAGCATATTGTTCTACTTAGGGATGTTAATAATCAGCTAAACTAGTCAATGGGGTCTTGGGGGTGGTTTGCTAACTACCCCTGCTGTGGCTCTGTGTTTTAATGCAGTAAGAGCCATTGGCTCTTACTACCTTTAAAAGGCAGAGCCACAGCCGTCTGGACCTGGCAAGAGCTGGGACTGAAGCAGTCCCAGCTTGCACTGGGTCCCATGCTGTGCCTCTGACTCTCTCAACTGCAGAGACGGTTCTGGGGGAAACCAGCTTTTAAGCCAGCTTCCCCCAGCAATGGCTCCTGCTTCCCCCTTTCCCTTGCTGTCTTTGATATAGATTTTTTGACTCCTCTTTTACTTCCCTAGTTCTGCTTTTATGGAATACTTGTCTCACATGGCTGTTCAGTCAACTGTTTTTAAAATACTTATAATTTAAAGTGCCGTACAAGTGCAAAATATTAATGCATAATTCGAATTTAGCAAATTATTAATTCATAGAATAGTCTTGATTTACAGAACTACATTCTATACAATATTACCGATGTAACTGCTGGACTTCTTGCCAAGTTAAGCTCACCACACTAGAGACAGTTGCAAACAGATTAACAATGATGAATATCAGTTTCATGAATGAAGACAGGTGTTTCCTAGTGAAAGAATGTCTAATTTCATTTGAAAATTATCATTGTGTACCTTATTGAAGATGGGCTCCTCCATCATAGTATTTTTGATGGTTTCACTGTGGTCCTCTAATGACTTCACCAAGAAAGAACAATCAGATGACAAAGAGTAAAGATGAGATGTAACATGCAAGGTACTGAGGAAATACTTACTCCTGTGTAAAATTAGCACACTCCACACTGAATTGCACACTTCCATAAAAGTTTTTTTTTTTTTTTTTTTTACACATTTACATTCTAATTCTCAATTTTTCTTCCTAATCAACACATTTACTTTAAAAACTTAGATGGTTATACTCTGTAGTATGTCAATGTTTTATCTACTTCAATAGTCAACTTTGTGTGTAAGATAGAACTTACCAAGATGACACCTTGATGTTAATGTACTAGCAATGACAGAAGGAAACCACACAGTAGTCAAAGTAAAGAAGTCTTTACATAGCTAGCTTCACAAGCTCTTAAGGCACACATCAGGTGCAGCATAACAACAAAAGCTGCATAAATAAAAGAATTTGTGTCAGAAATTAGGAGTCTTTAGTGCAGGAGGAAATCGGAATGGTCTTCAGTTTTTCCCTACTCCAACTCCCTCTGTTTCTACACTGCCATTATCCTCCTCATAGCTGAGGAGAACAGATTAGGGCTTCCTCAGTAACGTGACAACTGCCCCCCATGTATTAGTCATTGTGGAAAACTCAAAATGTTAACTCAATTTCAGCTCTTCAGAAAGAAACAAGCTTGTAGTCAAAGTCTGGATCTACCATGATGCCTCAAAACTATTTTATACCAATAAGACCACAAATACTGCTAACACGTTATTTAAACTTTATCTTTTATGAGTACTGAAGAGTGCAATGACTCCTATTTAGTGCAAATTCATGCATACTAAACCATCTGTTCACCTGACAACTGTTTTAATTGTCCTAGGGTATTCCACTGCTCTGATCAAACTCTCCTGTCTGATTCTAAGGCCACATCTATATTAGTGAGAAGACTGACATTGCAGTGGTCGATCTTCTGGCATTCAATTTAGTGGGTCTATTGAGGACTCACTAACCCAAAACGGAGGGTGCCCCCATTGACACCAGTACTCCTCGATTTGCGAGGAGTAATTGAAGTTGATAGAAGCGTTTTGCTCCTGTTGACCTCCAGTTGAGAAGCAGTGCCAAAAATCAAATTAAGGTATGTTGACTCCAGCTACACAATTAACGTAGCTGGAGTTGCGTATCTTAAGAACTTCCAGGTAAGTATAGATATGGCCTGAGAAACAGCAATACCTCTCTGATATCAGTCACTTCTGGCACCATTGCCTCCAGTCAATAACTGAAAGTATACACTCCAGAGATGATTTAGCCCAAATGGAGCCAGAATCAAGCAAAAGCAGAATAAAAGATTGAGGATACGTGTAGGCAACCTAAAACCCCCCAACCCTTTTGCAACACGGGATTAGTTTTTAAAGCTCTGCTGTTTTGAACTCTTCCAAAAGGAATTAAAAGGCAAATTGGGAAAGATAATAGAAAAAATGACAGAAGAAAGAAAAACTGTAAAAGAGGAGCAAAAACAGCACATTAAACAAATTGTACTGAATTACTGAAAAATGTAACAAATGGTAACTTTAAAAAAAAAGAGTAATACCCTTTCCTCTACTTAAAGTGCAGTTGGTATCAAAACACCATTAATTCAGGAGGCAGCTCTTTCCAAACCAATACAAACATTTCCTGAAGTACTGTGCTGTTCTGAATTGTAGTGGCTGGTGCCTGGCACCCATGGTAGTTTAAGCTACCATGACATGAGATTTTTCTCTCTGCTACAGAGTTGCCATGTTCAAATAAAACCTCAAAAGATCCTATGGTCAATTACCATTTACTCTTAGCATGGATGCCTTATGGGTCTTCCACCCATAGCAGGTGATAAATTATAAATTTTTGGGGTCGGGGCTAGGTAAACAAGGAGCAATGATAAAGCACCCAATGGAAAAAAAAAGGAGAAAGACCTCTAACTTTTTTAAAAGTGTGTTTTAAGGGCATGTGGTCTAGAAAGCCATGGTGTGGATACAGAACCCTATTCAACAACTCAGCATCCATGAATAGTGCCAGTGATGGTAAATTTTAATACTTTTCAAAACTGTCAGGCAAGGAGGTGAGATTCTGTGGGCAATTGTGGGATGCACAATGTAAACTGCTGGGGGCAGACTGAACTTGAAGACTGTGTGTGATTAGGTTGTTAATTGTAGTATTTCTGGTGCATTATTTATTTAATAATACAATAATTGAATATTTATTTAATGAACTGTTTTGAGACAACACTTATACCACCTTAGGCTAAAATTTCCAGCAAATTCAAGGCTTTTCATACAATTTAAAAGGACCATTTACTTTTTGTTTTGAGTAGAGCTGTGGGACTTATACCAAATTAAATCCCAAAATGCAGCCAAGATTGTAGACACCAAGTTTGTTATTGATAAGCTTGTGCTCTAGGAAACAAGTAAACCAGCTTTCATATGTTTTATCTTAAATTAAGACTCTTCATTAACATATTTTATATACTATGTTTACTATACAGACCTCATTTAAACATCTTTTCTTTGTAAATATATTTCTGATGAAGGTTTCCTGGACTTCCTCTTGTTTAACTAGATACTGCCAAAGCCTCTTCACAGACAGTGCAACGTGACTGTTAGAGCTACAGATAAAAAGTTAAAATAAGTATATGTTTATGCTGGCAATCACAAGAGACCCAAATTATTAACAACATACAACTCATATCCAATAAAATGCTCAAGTTGTGATGAATTGAAAAATGTAGAAATCCAGGTATCAATCCCTGTGTCAAGTAGAGAAGTCCAAATAGGCAGATAATTAAGGAAATCAAACCCTAACCTAACAGAGTGCCCAAGATTACAGAATAATGGCACAGTATATTATGATATACAATATATTGTTCTGAGATCTCTGAAAATACCCAGCTACAGTTACACTACAACTTCAAATTAACAGCTTACATTTTGAAGTTTCTTTAATGCAAGGGTGGGGAATCGGCCAATGGAGAGGCTCAGGGGTCCCCCCTGCAGCCCCAAATCTGAGCCGTGGCACTCTGCCCCCTTATAGGATTAGCACGTTAATAGAACCCTGTTTTGAATGTGAAGCAAGGGTAGGGTTTTTTGGTGGTGGTGGCGGGGGGGGAGAAAGGGGTTGTGTGTGTCTCAATTGGGGGCCAGGTCACTGAGGTTTTGTTTTTTTGCTTCTCACTTGTGTGTAGCCCCCAACTGATTTTTCTGTGAGTCAGTGACCCCCAGATTGGAAAAAAGTTCCCCTGCTTTAATGTTTGGCTGAATTCCTTGCACTTACGGGGGAGGAAATTTAAGTTATTAACCAATATGCTAAGATGCAGATAAGCATAGATAATATCAACAAATACTTAAACTGAAAAGATAGCTGTACTAGGATAATGAAACATAGGAATTATTCCTCATCACAGATGTGTCTTACAATTTTTTTGGAAAAAAAACTAAAGCTAGGTTTAAGGTAAACATTAAAAGATAAAACACCAATAAAATACCCTCCAAATTTTATCCCCTCCAATTTAAAAAAAAACCTATTTAACCTTGAAAACATCAATACCAAAAACTGGTTTCCCTGTTTGTACTTGAGGATTTAGAAGATTGACAAAGTAAAGTGCAACAGTAATATCAAAACAGACAAACCTGGGCTCACCTCTCACTTGAAAGGGAGGGCTTGTTGTATGTTTCACAAAGCCATTTTCTCCCAATAGTCTGTAAAGATTTGGGGGTTAAACACATTCTCAAGAAACGGAATAGTAGTGAATGTTTTTGTAACAGCTGAATACGCTGTAAGTACCTCAACAACTGTGAAAATTTTTGGAAAGGTGGCTATGTTCTAAACCATAAAGGAGTCAAGAGCAGAGCCATATACTGTATCCTCAAAACGGTGTGGAAAAACAGAAGTGTATGTATATCATTCAAAGTACTTTTCAAAAAATGAAGTAAACTGCACAGCTAAAATTACAGTTGTTAGGAACTACTAGTTTACAATGGAAAAAAGTGCACTTAACTGCTGGCTGTGGAGCTCATACAGATGCCATTGGGAGAAAAGGAACATATGGTTACATAAAATATGTGGTGTTAATATCCAATTTTAAAAATTAAGTTACAAATCACTTGCTGAGACTACGTGTTGATTGCCTGATGCAATATTATGAGTCCATAGTCAAGGCAGGGAAGAAAGTTATTAGCACTGTTTCTTTTGTTATAACTAGGAGAGAGAAACAGGGCGAACTTCTTTTATGACAGTGTTCTTTTAAGGCCCTGACCTCTTTCACATAACAACGCTTCCTCAGACGGCAAAGCAATGACCTGCCGCACTTTAAAAAAAAATTGGTTAGGTATTGAGATGACTAAGGCTTAAATAGTAAATTGGCTTTTGGCAATGGGCTTTGACAACTTCAAAAATGTGATTGCTTTCTCCACATCTGAGTATCTTCATTGCTTAGGGCTCAAGTTTCAAAAGTCTACACATGCGTGCTAAATTGCATACACTGGAGCATATATTTATAACTGAGAGCAAATGAAGTATGGCACATGTATGTAAGCCAGGCAGACATCTACTAAATCTGTGGTATTGCATATGCAAGCATGTATTTCTGAAATTACGGCCCTTCATTTGCCTTACCGAGGAAAACTTATTACAATGTTCAGAAGTATACATTAACACATTTTTTAAAAGCCACATGCTCACTTGAAAGGAGTGTTTGTGGGTTCAAGCAAAGCTTTGTGGCGAAGGAGTGCAGGACCTGCTGATAATGCATCTTCAGAGATATGAGCAGAAATTAAATTCTGAGGGGGGCCACCATGTATCTCAAGTCGCCGGAGAAGAACTTGCTCCCAGCGTTGAAATGTCTTCAGAATACCATGGCACAGAGGGGAGCTAACTGGAAGCTCTAAAAGAACAGTCCAAACAAAATAAAGTATTTTATATCTGCTGTAATCTAGATGAAAATCACTTTACTGTCAAGTGTTTCAAATACTTTAACACACATCTATTATCCACATGCACACTTAAAATTTCATTTATGAACAAGTGGTCTGGATGCAGAGAGCTGTATTGCTTTTTGTTGGCAGAAGAACTAGATATGGGAGGAGGACCCTAGCATCTAGGCCAATGTTCAGATAGTAGCAGTGATGTACTTAGAGCTACAAAAGGGAAGTATGTGGTAGGAAATTAACTAAGTTAGGGGTAGCAAAAAACATTTACAGATAGCTAAAGACAAGTTTCTTAAATGATTAAGAGATAAGGAAAGCTCTGATGGAAATTGGAAACAAAATATATAGGTACTAATATTTTATAGGAAACTCAATATTTAAAGTGTACCAATGTTACTGTAGTAGTAATGTTAAGATAAGTAAATTCAAAACTACTGAACAAGTTATTTATACAAAATTCTGCTGAATGCAGATAAAGCTAAAAAGGCTGATTAGTTTTTATTATGCAGTTAAGTTACTGAATGCATTGCCAGATTATTAAATATGGAAAGACATTTCCATTACTACACCATTACCTGAAAGATCATGCCCAGCCAAGGGATAGAAATTCTTCAACCTATGAAGCACCAACTGAACCATAGCCAATCGCATCAGTGACCAACTAACAACAAGAAAATACTCGTGAGTCATTGACTGACCTCTAACAACTTTAAGAAAGTCTCATTTAAAAATAAAAGTTTAACATCTCTATTGTATGAATATTTTTAGCTTTTATTAACCAAAATATTATAAACAGTTAATAACCCATGAATATATTTACAAATTTAAAGATACCTTGTATGCCAAAACTATTACACATTAATTAAAAGACACACACGTGTTATTTACAACAAAACAATGAATATAATGCATTCTGAGGAAATATATGCATTTCCTGAATGCTTGCCATCACTCACACTTGTGTTGAAAGTTGCCAGAATTGCACCATCAACAGCGTCAGAATAAGTTTTAGATTCTAAGTGACTCATACCTGTAAGAATTTGAATTAGAGTGCTCCTGAAGGTGTGAATCTGATGCAAAAGCATCATCCTCATCATCACTTCCCTGACTCTCCTCTGAATCATATTCGATTCTACTTTGTGAGGATGGAAGAAAAGGCTAAAAAACAAAAGAAAATATTTAGGTTCAGCAAAACTATATTTACCAATACTGTGTTTCAAACACTGTTTAAATGTATGGTCATATTTAAAATAAGTAGTTGTTAATGAATTCTAATAATTTCAATGATGGAGAAAACAAAGTTTGTTTGTTTTAAAAAAGCCCTTCATACTTCAGCATAACTGACTTTAAAACTAGACAAGTTCCTCTATTTACATAATATTTACATTTTCAAAAGCTTAATTATTTTACTACTTGTGTTGAAATAATACTTAAAAGCTCCAAGCAAGGCCACGGCCCCTGTGCTAGTATCAGACAAAGACAAAAACAAAGTTTCTGCTCCAAAGATCCTGCAATCTGATTTAGCACTAGACATGAAAGTGAGGATAACAAACAAGGCCACATTTAGACTTACTTTCACTTTCGAAAGGAGATATGCAAATTTGGCGTGAATTTGCTATCTTCTTTCAAAAGTGAAAACAAGTCTAGCCATGCCCCAAGAGAGAGGTGACAGGATGTAGGGTAAATGAGGGGGAGCAGCAACAAGATTAGTTACTTAAACTAGATGCAGTACACTCACGAATTAATAGCTTTAAATCAACTGAAGGTGTTTGTATCAACTATTTCCAGCCATCTAGTGACATAGATGTCATTAGCTGGCTGATTTCCTGCAGGCATAACACAGGTGAGTTCAAAAGAGTGATCTGCAGAAAGGATAACAACCTTATAGTTACTCCATGATGGGTATTGCATTCAGAAAGAGCACTATGGAAGAAGATACAGAGAGATTTCTGGAATAAGATCATACATCATGGAGCGGGTGGATGTAGTAAAAGCCAAGGGCAAGTAAGAAAGGATCTAGAAAGTGATCACAAGAAGATCAAATTCTACAAAATTGAGACTGAAAAGTAGACGAGTTATTCACAGAGTGGTTGAAGTGGTCAGGTCGAAAACCCAAGAAAGGCTGATTGAGATCAGTGATATTCAGACCTCAATAGTTCAGGAGCCAAATTAGTCATCAATGTTACCCAAAATAGTCAGAGTAGTGTGAATTCATTATTTATCTTCACCCCTCCCCCCCAGAATTCTACAACTGATTACTAACAGCATTCCGACTGGTTAAAGCACACAGTGTTTCCGTATCCTGCAAAGAACCACAGGAGAGGTATTCAAGTCCAAAGCCTCAGTCAAGTACCACTGATGTAGGCAGTTTTTAATGGCCTAGAAGGGTGTGATGAGTGTGCCAGTGAAGAAGAGATTACAGCAATCAAAACAGAAATGAAGAATATATGGAAGAAAAGTTTTGCTGTTTGGAAAGGTGGAGGATCTGATTTTAATAACTACAGTAGATCAAGAAACATCATTAACTCAGGCCACCTTTGAAACAGGTAGCTATTATTCTAACCTTTGTGATAAGGAAAGAGTGGCAAATTGAGTACAGTAATTCCTCATTTAACACGTGCCCGCTTAACACGTTTTCGCGATAGCATGATTTTTTTTTTAGGGAACTTTTTTGAATTACACGACCATCCCCGGAATAACACAATTTCCCCAGCCGGCCCGTTGCCGGCGGCGCACGGGGCTTCCCCTGCCTCCCTGCAAAGTGGCGGAGGGTTCGCCGCTCGCCTCGCTGTTCCGCGGCGACCCCCCCTCGCCGGATGCAGTGCGGGTCCCAGCAGGACTGTCACAGGGGCATACTCCCAACCCAATCCCCCTCCCTTCTCCTCCCCTTCCCTTCCCCAGAGCCAAACACCTCCCCTCCCTGCTGTAACCCAGACCCCTTTCTCCCCCAACCTTATGTCCTGGTCCCAACAGACTCCACCGCTTGAAACGCAACCCCCACCTTTTCCATTATTTTCAATGGGAAAATTGACCCCGCATAACACGTTTTCACTTAACACGATCATTTTCTGAAACACATCTATAGTGTTAAATGAGGAATTACTGTACATAGGAAGTCTGCCATACTAGGATTAGAACTCAAGACTTCCTAAATCCCTTCTCTGACTTTTTTGCCTTTCAGGCATAGATTTCTTTGATTAGGAGAGTTTGACAGCAATTTTTACAATTTTCCATCCAGAGAGAGAATAAAGTTATTTAAGTCTACATTAAACTCAAACTCCATTGGTTGGTGTGGTATTGCAACAAGCTTCAGTTCTAGTATTCTGTGATTCTTACTATGAATCTTCCTGAGTGGACTATGTATGCACAATACATCTATTGTACCAATATTAACTTGGGAAATTAATTTCTGAATTGCACACTGCAGAGTGCACATGAGGCAGTTTAATTTCTATTAAGCATTCAAGCATCTTTGCTTAATATCTCATTGATTCCCAGCAGGCATAACACAGGTAATTTGTAAGGAGGGATTTGCATAAGTTAAGTCTCTAATTTTTTCTCTCTTTTTCCAGGAAGACAAAAAATAGTGTGCGCCTGCAATCACCATGAGCAACATTTCAGAGCAGTATCTTCATGCTCCATGAAGTCAACCCAATTCAAGGTAACAATTTTGCAAACAAGAGTTTTCTAAAAAGATATAACCAATATTGTTTCAAGAATGACTGGGATGTTATGAATAAGAGGAAGATAAAACTTCATGTTATAAATAAATTTACAATGAGGACTGACTAAATGCTGCTTAAGATATTGCTAATGCAAGGAAGAGCAAAATGAGTTCTGTAACTATAAAAGTTACCTTTGCTATGAAATAGTCCCAGATACTAAGCTCAGGTGGGATAAACTTTTCCCTATAAGATGGAGATTCTTGCTCTTCTGAGGACGGAGACTGTGAACTTTCTTTCGGAGAGATTTTTGATGAAAGTGTACAACTTCTTTGTTGCTTCTTACCATTGTCTACAGAAGAAGAAACTAACAAAGACAAAAAATATGAAAAGGAGATATGACCATTCATGGTAAAAGAATAACACACCTAATTTACATATTTCCAAAATTTTCATTTACCTTCTTTTGAAAAAATTCCTTATACTGTATTAAGGTATTTAAAACAAAGCTCTTAAGTTTTCCTAAAGTATTCTGGGATAAGGGGACCACTAGTCTAACAAGCTTAAAAAAAAAAACCCTCCAGTTACTTGCATCCTTCAATAAATAAGCTACTCGTTATTAGGGTAATATTTTTAATTTTGTGATCTGACATCAAAATGTGCACATGCAAGATGACAGTGTTAGAGGTTCAGAATTGTTCTGATATAAGTGCTTAATGATACAACTTTAATGTTGCATTTATCTGGGGAGAAAAGGATCTTCACAGCTGCAGAACTAACAACCACCACTCAGCAAAGGCAATATTATTCACAGATGTTGACAGTGAACTGCACACATACAGCTAAACAGGCACCAGCTGACCAAATGCACTGTATTTTTATAGGCTACTAGTTTTAGTCTCAACAGATGTTTGGAAGAGGGAGGGTGCTAACAGAGCAAAATCTTTTTCAAAACTCACAGCAGTGCCCCAAATTACTGGGTAGTTAATGGCAGGAAGTCTGAAAAAAAAAAATATCACACACTGCAGATACAACAGGAGTTTTGGCCATACCCTGACAGATCTGATCATGTTTTCTATGTAACAAAGGAAAAAAGAAGCCAACCAAGAAGAATAGAGAATAAAGATGAAAAAACCTACTTACAATTGTTTACTGAGATGTGTTGCATATGCACGTTATGTGAGGGGTCTGTGCGTGCACATCACTCATGTGGCATGCCGGAGAGTTTTCCCTAGTGGCATCCATATGGGCAACCACACACCTGCACTCTGTTGACACCTGTACTCTGAACAGGGTGAAGCCACCCCTCTCATCTTTCAGTTCCTTTGAAATGGACTCAGGATGGACAGATGCATTGGTGCAAAGACTAGTAAATGCATTTTGATTGAGTAAATTAGGTAATACTTTTGCTTGGGGTACGACGTTAGGCACAAGAGACACCAGGGTGCAGGTACAGGCTGCCTATATGAGAACCACTAAGGAAAACTGGCACCATTACATGAGACAGACATACATCCAGAATAAAAAACATATGCAGTCACTCAAAGAACAATATTTATAATTATGAGCAGAGTTCATTTAAAGACAAGGGAATTTTCTATTATGTATTCTTAATTTCATTTCATTCTGCATTTTCAATATTCATAGCTTTAATCAAAACTAGATGTTTTCCAAGCCAAAAGTCACTAAGTCTTCAAAGGTGTACTATCTAATTTTTGCTACAGTACTGTCTTAAGAGAGGTTTGGTTTTTTTTTTTTTTTTTTAAACAAACACATATGGGAAGTTTTTAACTCTTACAAAATTCCAAATGGCTGAAGGGATTTTACTCTGACTTTGAAAAAGAAAATTCACCAGAGACAAGAACAAAACATGGAAAAAAGTTCCAACTGCAAACCATCAGAACCCCATGATCAAAAAACAAGACGAGGTTGTTTGTATTGTGAAATGCTTTACAAACTAACCTGTAATGTATACTCAGGCTCTGCTGCAAGCGTAAGAATGGACTTCATATTCAATCTAAGATAGCTATTTTTGAATTGTGCATATCCTGTCAGCACACTACCACAACAGAACTGTGTGGTTAAGTAACATATTTCCCATTACAGATGCTGTTTAAAATTCACTTACCTGCATTAATGATGCAAATATATGTGCTGTAATACAACATGTTTTATATTTTGTTGTTTAATGATTATCAGCCAACTGAAAAAGCATGCACGTGCATCATTAAAGATATAATTTTAGCTTCTGCTCAAAAAATGAAACTTATTCCAACATTTAAATGAAGCAGACAAAGGAACTTGTGATACAGAAATATAAATTTCTAAGTTTTTCAACAGTGTATTTCAAAAATTAATTGCTATATTATCAGTTGCTCTTTCTGACCACTGTTGGTATTTTCCTCATTTTTTTTCCTAGCATTTTGCCAGCTAGCTCTTGGTCACTCAGCGGATATTTAGAGCTGAGTTTGGAATGCCAATTAAATATAGGTGGTTTGAAACATATATCATGTGTTACCTATTTTTGTACATTATCAAACCATCATTTGATAATCCTTTGATTTCATTATTTTTAAAAAAACATCTGTATGGGGTAAGCTATAAAAGCCTCTCTCTCACCAACAGAAATTGATCCAATAAAAGATATTACATCACCCACCTACTCTCAATTACATATCATCATTTAGGGTCATAAATCATTAGCTACCTTTACTAGTAAAGTCAAATATAATGTGTATAAATATCTACAAGAATCACAGAAAAACAAAAGATATACTGATTTAAAAGAAATGTGAGATTGTGGTTTGAACTTACTCAGAACTTGAGAAAAATGCACCTTCATTACCATTAAATGAAGTGTACAACACTGAGACAAGCTAGCAAATGGCACTTTAGAAGTTAAAAAAAAAAAGAAACTATTTTAAAAAAGCAGGCAAATTTAAAACAGGAAGCAGATCTAAAAAACAGTCTGTGAACCCAGATGTCCTACTTTAGATTGCAGTAAAATGTAACAAAGTACTATCATGAATTTGTTCAAGGACTGTTTCCAGTTTGGCAATATGCCAATTAACAAGGCTATGGTTTGCAAGTATCCTTCCTTAAAGGCTTTCAGTTTAAGATAAACCAACATGATAATGTTTAGAAATCTTAATTTTCAGAAACTTGAGCAAAACTTTGCAGGGCTTTGAAACTGTGTGCACTCAATACAATGGCCAGCACCAGAACAAATTAAACTATTTACTACCCTATTCCAAACTATTTTGCTACCCCAAAAAAGTTAATACTTGTTTTCCAAAAAGTAACTCAAGTAGGTTGACAGCATTTACTGCATCTGCTTGAGCAATTTACTCACCTGACTAAAGTAATATCAACTTTAAAGTGGAATTACAGGAAAGCAGCAGTATAAACTCCTTGGTACAAGACACTCAATTTTAAAAGGCATAAAAATGAACTTTAAAACCTAAGGGACTTTGATGGAATTTGAAAGCTTTTAAAAATAGCCTTTTTGTGTTGCTTAGAATCATAGAATACTAGGACTGGAAGGGACCTCGAGAGGTCATCAAGTCCAGTCCCCTGTCCTCATGGCAGGATCCAGTACTGTCTAGACCATCCCTGATAGGCATTTATCTAACCTACTCTTAAATATTCCACAGATGGAGATTCCACAACCTTCCTAGGCAATTTATTCCAGTGTTTAACCGCCCTGACAGTTAGGAACTTTTTCCTAATGTCCAACCTAAACCTCCCTTGCTGCAGTTTAAGCTCATTGCTTCTTGTTCTATCCTCAGAGGCCAGGAAGAACAATTTTTCTCCCCCCTCCTTGTGACACCCTTTTAAATACCTGAAAACCGCTATCATGTCCCTTCTCAATCTTCTCTTTTCCAAACTAAACAAACCCAATTCTTTCAGCCTTCCTTCATAGGTCATGTTCTCTAGACCTTTAATCATTCTTGTTGCTCTTCTCTGGACCCTCTCCAATTTCTCCACATCCTTCTTGAAATGCGGTGCCCAGAACTGGACACAATACTCCAACTGAGGCCTAACTAGCGCAGAGTAGAGCGGAAGAATGACTTCTCGTGTCTTGCTCACAATACACCTGTTAATGCATCCTAGAATCATGTTTGCTTTTTTTGCAACAGTGTCACACTGTTGACTCATGTTTAGCTCGTGGTCCACTATAACACCTAGATCCCTTTCTGCCGCACTCCTTCCTAGACAGTTGCTTCCCATTCGGTATGTGTGAAACTGATTGTTCCTTCCTAAGTGGAGGACTTTGCATTTGTCCTTATTAAACTTCATCCTGTTTACCTCAGACCATTTCTCCAATTTGTCCAGATCATTTTGAATTATGACCCTGTCCTCCAAAGCAGCTGCAACCCCTCCCAGTTTGGCATCATCTGCAAACTTAATAAGCGTACTCTCTACGCTGATATTTAAATAGTTGATGAAGATATTGAACAGAACCGGTCCCAAAACAGATCCCTGCGGAACCCCACTTGTTATACCTTTCCAGCAGGATTGTGAACCATTAATAACTACTCTCTGAGAACAGTTATCCAGCCAGTTATGCACCCACCTTATAGTAGCCCCATCGAAGTTGTATTTGCCTAGTTTATTGATAAGACTATCACGTGAGACTGTATCAGATGCCTTACTAAAGTCTAGGTATACCACGTCCACTGCTTCTCCCTTATCCACAAGACTGGTTATCCTATCAAAGAAAGCTATCAGATTGCTTTGATATGATTTGTTCTTTACAAATCCATGCTGGCTGTTCCCTGTCACCTTACTGTATTTATAAAAAGTCTTCTTGTTTCCCTTTATTCCTGTAGCTAGTTTGAGCTCATTTTGTGCCTTTGCCTTTCTAATCTTGCCCCTGCATTCCTGTATTGTTTGCCTATATTCATCCTTTGTAATTTGTCCTAGTTTCCATTTTTTGTATGACTCCTTTCTTATTTTTAAATCATGCAAGATCTTCTGGTTAAGCGAAGGCGGTCTTTTGCCATATTTTCTATCTTTCCTACCCAGTGGAATAGCTTGCTTTTGGGCCCTTAATAATGCCCCTTTGAAGAACTGCCAACTCTCTTCAGTTGTTTTTCCCCAGTCTTGCCTCCATGGGACCTTACCTACCAGCTCTCCGAGCTTTCCAAAATCTGCCTTCCTGAAATCCATTGTCTCTAATTTGCTGTTCTCCCTTCTACCATACCTTAGAATCATGAACGCTATGATTTCATGATCACTTTCACCCAAGCTGCTTTCCACTTTCAAATTCTCAACCAATTCCTCCTTATTTGTTAAAATCAAATCTAGAACAGCTTCCCCCCAGTAGCTTTTTCAACCTTCTGAAATAAAAAGTTGTCACCAATGCAGTCCAAGAACGTATTGGATAGTCTGTGCCCCGCTGTGTTAGTTTCCCAACATATATCTGAAAAGTTGAAGTCCCCCATCACCACCAAATCCAGTGCTTTGGATGATTTTGTTAGTTTAAAAAAAAGCCTCATCCACCTCTTCTGCCTTGGTAGGTGGTCTGTAGTAGACCCCTAGCATGACATCACCCCTGTTTTTTATCGCTTTTAGCCTAACCCAGAGACTCTCAACATGTCCATCTCCTATGTCCATCTCCACCTCAGTCCAAGTGTGTCTTGATGCCTTAAAACACTAAAGGACATCATCTTGCCATGAACATGCTGTTCAGTATAAAAAGCAATGCTGTGTCAAACTACTTTTGTCTGGCTGAACATCAACCTTCAAAAATTGCTAATACATCTGGAAAAAAAAGGATTTTGCTTTTATCTTGTAAATTTTCCAAACATCTGACATTTGGACCACTGTTCTTTTTTTCCTGGCTCAAGAAATCCTATTCCCTGGTCTTCTATTCACTTCCTACCCACTTCCATCAATATGGTTGGTGCCAACAATATGAAAATTGTTAAAAATCTCAAAATCTGAAGTGGTCTGGAGGCTTTGGATATTATGATCTTGAACATTTTAGACTTGCCTTACAAGCTACAACATGGGTGTTTTCTGACAGTGGTTCTGGTACAGGTTGAACCTCTAATCTGGGATTCCCTGGTCCGGCAACATCCATCATCCGGCAGGACTACATATGTTCCAAGACCTCAGAGTCCCAGTGGAGGGCTGGCGGCTGAGCTCCCCGCAGCGGGGCTGCCCAGTAGGGCCAGGAGCCTGGTGCACAGGGAGCTGGGCTGCAGCTAGGCTGCCAGGCATAGCAGGGAAGGAGGTGGGGGGACTGGCAAGGCAGGGAGGCTGGTGGAAAGGAGTTGGTCAGGAGTCTGGTCAAGGGCTGGTGAGTAACTGGTAGCAGGGGAGCCAGATATGACCTCCCCTGGTCTGGCAAAATCCCTCATCTGGGACTAATCAGGTCCCAGGGGTGCTGGACCAGGAAGGTCCAATCTGTACTAATGTGCATGGACACTTGTTTCACACACATGCATTAGGATGGCAAATCTGGCTTTACAGCGTGGACTCCTCAGAGTTGCAACAGTTTGGGGAGGGACCTGGTTATCTAAATTCTTATGGTTGTGGAGGCAAAGACAAGCCACAACAAAGGATGACTTACATTTTTCATTTTCCTCATAGATGGACAGCAACAGAACTACCTTACTTTCCAGTTTCTTAAAAAGTTTTCTGAGAACAATCATTAATTCAAGTTTTGTGGCTCAGTGATAAACTAATGAAAATATTTATGTTTGATATGTTTTCTGGTTTTGAAGTGTGTTAGTTGATTTTCTAGCATATGACATACAGTTTGAGAACTGATGGCAAAAGTAAATGCTGGTGAATAATAGTCAAGTGTCTCCTTTAAACCCACAAGGTAAAATGGAAAGGCATCTGGGATCACAGAACTGTCTTTAAAAGGTTTTTAAAATGCTCAGTGAAAGAAAGCATTATGAATCAAGCATATTTCAAGCTACTCAGGATTTCACGAGGACTCAATGTTCAATCCAAATTGTATCATGCTTACCGCAAACAACAAAATTTCATCATCATTCCTTAGTTTGTGGAGACAGATTAATTGCAACAAACAATTTAGCAATTTTTAAAACATTCCACTTGAAGTCCAAAATTACTATTTGAACTAATGTTAAAATTCATTCCCACAAGCCTTGATTTTTGAAAAAAAGTCTTTGTTTTTCATTTACAATTGTACTATAGAGCAACTGAGCACATGAAATGAAGGACAAGTATGGATTTCTAACTGTCATAAAACAGAAGCAAGTATTAAAATTGTTCTGCAGAACTCTGATTATGGAAATACTATTTCTCTATGAATTCTGTGCAACTTACAATCAGAAAATTGAAACAAAAATTATTTAGGAAACTACTCGGAGGCTCTCCAAATGGTCCTGGAAATTTATCACATTTTTTCACCCACTCTTCATCATGATGGGAAATGGAAAGACTACCGTATTTTAGCGAATATAACCCATGGGTTATATTCGTTTTTATAAACCCCGCACCCCCCCTGCGGGATATACTCGGGTGCGGGGTATACAAAAATTTTTTTATACTCACCTGGTGCACAGCCGCCAGCCTCTGGGTGGGGGAGCGCTCATCTCCTGGTTCCTGCACAGGCGTGCTCCCTCTGCCCCTTCCTGCTGCTGCGCAGGAACCAGGAGATAAGCGCTCCCCCGCCTGGAGGCTAGAGGCTGCGCAGCCGCAGGAAGGGGCGGAGGGAGCGCTCATCTCCCAGTTCCTGCGCAGCCGCAGGAAGGGGCAGGGGGAGCGCTCCTTCACAGGAACCAAGGGGGATGAGCGCTCACCCACCCGGAGGCCGGAAGCTGGAGGCTGCGCAGCCGCAGGAAGGAGCGGGGGAGCACTCTCATTCCCCCACCTGGAGGTTGTGCGGCCACGCGGGACCCAGGAGAGTGAGTGCTCACCCGCCGGGAGGTTGTGCAGCCGCGCGGGAACCAGGTGGGGTGAGTGCTCCCCTGTCTGGCGGGTAGCTAATGACTCCCCTCCCCCTGCACAGTTTGAAAAAAAGTCTTGTATACCCTGTGGGTTATACACGTGCGCGGGGTATACAAGATTTTTTTTACTCAAACTGCAAAAACTGCGGGGTATATTCGGGTGCGGGGTATACTTGCTAAAAGATGGTAATGCTTTATATCCACAAAAAATAATCCCCAGAGGAGAAAAACATTTTTAAGGCTGTCAAGATGTATAAACTTAAATGGGTCTCAAAAAATATTTGAAAGATATGTTACACCTTTAACTTAATGCAGTTAAGAGGTCTTTATTAAGAAGTGATATTCAAAACACCTAAAGCAGAGTTGCTTTCTGTGCTCGGGGTATAAACTATTTCAAGGGAATCTGAATTCTGGACTGTAAGTCTTGGCAAACAAAAGAAACTTTGAAATTTCCTTTAAAATTTAGCTAACATTTAAAACTACATATTTATTTGTAACATTAGTTCTGAGACCTTAAGCAATATTTAAAAAAACGTTTCCCCACATCAGTTTAAATATGTTCCATAAAAATACACATTTTGAACATGGAAGATGTTGAATTCAACTTTTGGGGAAGCTTAGTATCCACATGCAGATGGATGCTCAAGTCAGAGAAACATCTGATTAAATATTGAAGGAAAAATACATACTCCATATTTCTCAGAGGATCAAAAGTCCTTTTGGAAGTCTGACTTCTTTAGCAACTCTAGATGGCACAGAAGAATCCAATAAAGCTTTAAGTATGATTATGAGTGATGCTCATGTGATCATGATCAAACTTTTAAGAATGAATTCTCCCATTTCTACAACTCTCCCCATGAGATAAGAAAGTGTCCTTTAACATTCTTAATTTGTGGGAAGGAAAATATTGATGGAGTTCTGAAAAAACAGCTTGCAGAAAAATAACCTAAATATTTTCAGTTTTTTGTACTAGTATGGCATCATGAAGTATATGCACACCTAAAAAGTTTATTTTAATAAAAGAAACATTTGTCTTTAAGCATTGAAATTAATATAAAATGTAAAAAGGCAAGTGATTAGAAAAAAAGGTTCTAATTAAACAATATATATATGCAAGATACTGACAGTCTATAAGGAAAGCTGAATAGGAGTCAGTAGTAACTGGATAAAGTGATCTGACTCATCTGTCATCGAATGTTGGAGAGAGCTGTATTTCACCACTCAGACATTACTTCCCTCTACATCCCTTTTGGCTCTCCCCATTTTTTCAGGGCTTTGATGGTTTCTTAGTTTTTTCTTCCCTTACACATAATGGTTATTTAAGCATGTAGTATTTCAATTATCTGTAAAGGATTTTTATAAATTTCACTTTTTTTTTTTTTGGTATTATCACTGTGTTTTTTCAGAACAGTCTCTGGTTTATTTTACTTTCATAACTTACAAAAGTAAGGAGCATCTACGTTGTTGCAAGATTTTTTTCACTGAAACTATGTTAGGCTCAATGTGCTTTCGCCAAAATTTTAGCACTGGAATTAAAAATGCCTTTCTATCCAAGTGCTCCACTTTTATCCTCATGATTCCTGTAATATCATAACTATACTACTTCTCCAAATCACTAGACAAGAACCTTCTAGGGTAAAAAAAGCTCTTAAGTTGCAAGGTAAAATAAACAAGCAGTAGAAAACCCCTAATTTTATCATCTTCCAGATCATCATATGTCAAAGAAACACAAAACAACAATAAGCCAATTTTCAGTTTCTTCTAGTCAACTTTAAAAGAACAAAAAAGATAAGTCACAACTAAAAATATTGATGTATAAATACCCTAATTAGATTATTTTTATCAAGTTTTGAGTAAAGCCTTCTAACAACGCATGTATGCCAAGCTGTAACCCCATCTTACATGTCAGAAGTGTCCAACGTCTTAAGTAGTGCTATAAAAACAACTGTCAGGTCCAGAACTAGAATGCCAAATCCTGATTCCAACTATCCTAACAAACGTTGGTCTAGTACATTTGCATTTTGTGTGCATTTTATTAGATTTAATCTGAAAGAATTTTTTAGATTTCCATAGCTTCCATCTTTAACTACCTCAAAAGTGGATATTAGTTTTGTACTAATAAGTTGCTAAAATATGTATATTTACATTTATGTAAAATCTTTCTACCAAGGAATTTATATGAATATCATGTTTAAAATTACCCACAGCTTTGTACATATAAACTAACAATTTGCACTAATGAAAAATTTATTTAAATAAAAGAATGCACTCTAGAGTTTCAGGTCTCTATGTCTATTCAATATTTTATAGTTTACAAGAAGTGAGAAAATATCACTTTTCGTGTCTTGGATGAACACTTAGAAATCCACAGTTATCATAAGCCATATATCAATTTGATGCAAAATAAACAGCCTCCATAAACAAGATTTGAAACACTTCTGATGATTCCAAACCATGGTCTGAGCAATTTGCTATTTTTATATTTAAAATATGTTTAAATTAAAGCATAGCAAAAATGCTACAAATGTGTCAATTTTGGGAAAATGTAATCCAATTGCAGATGAAAAAAATACTTTATCAGTTTTTAAATTCAAGCTCATGGCTTGGGATCAGAAATTTTTCTTTACTGGTTTTATTTCTACATATGCAAACTGGCTTTAGAGATCAAAATACTAAAGCTAATATCTTGCCTTCATGTTTGGTAGGACTATGAGTATTGATGGCAGCAAGGGATTTGGAAAACCCCACGCATTCCATGGAGAAAACTACTACCTCATGTGGGCTAGGCATAGAGAAATGCCTTCCTGCCAAAGAGAGAAAACATATACTATACTTGCAGTAAAGGTATATATATATGGCTAAAGTGTTATGAAAGAATCAAAAGCTGAGCTCTGATGAACTATTTTTTACACTTTGGAATAACTGAAAAAGCAGCAGTACAAAAAGATTAACCTTAAATTTGTTTTTGTATTGTAAAAAAAAAATCACCAAAGTGCATTTTATTACCATGCGTTCCCCTTAGACATCCTTTTCACAAAACAACTATATTGCTTTGAATATGAACTAGAGAAATGTACACAATGAATTACTAGTGAGTGCAACATATTTTGTGTGGTAATCAAGAAGTTTTATTTCAGATGCTTTTTAAAACTAAGAGTGAGGTTAAAAAAAAATGTAAGCTAACCAGTTTTTGTTCTCTGTTGCATCTGTCCTTTCCTAGGAGTATGAGCTCCTCCACCAAAGATAGCAGACCACATTTTGTCGTTAAAAGGATGGGTCATAATCCTATATAATTCACTGCTGGAATGCGTGGCCAGACCATGAATGAAGAGACTAAGATAGACGGCTGTTAAAATTTCACAGAGTAAAACTGTGAGTCCTGGTTGGGCTTCCTCACCAGCAGAATTCAAAAGACGTATTAGAGCTGTTATTCCTAAAAATATAAAAACAATAGAGGTAAATACTATCTGTTTTATAATCAAAGATACATGTTATCAAATATATGAATCCTTTTACTTATCTGGAGACCAAAATATAGACATTAAAGAATACTAAAAATTAGATTACAACACTAGAAGGAAATAAAATGTACTTAGCATTTGCATTTAGTAAAATTTTACAGATGTATTCATTAAACATGTAATTAATCTACACAAACAAGAAAAAAAAGCTACATTTAAAGAACTTTACAACTTTCAAGTCAAGCTCTCAAAAGTCAATTTAGGTTGTTCATGCAACATTTATGCAGCTGTCTTGTGCAGTACATTAAAATGTTTAGTTACATCAGTGGTCACCAACCAGTAGATCAGTTTACTGGTAGATCTTGGTGCCTCAGGTGATCCTGACTGAGGTTTGGTGGGGAAGCTATCAAGTGCTGGCACTTCAGTTGCCCCTCTCCCCACTGTCATGCTGAACCTGCCCCCAGAGCCTCCTGCTTGTTGTGCAGGGTGTGTGTGGGGGGGGGGGGGTGAAGAAGAGGGAGGGCTGATGTCTGGGTGTCCCTCTCCCCCCCCCCCACTTCTGTACCCATCTCCACACAGAGAGAAGGGGATGGAGGGAGCTTGGCAATGCAAATCTCAGTCGCGCGCGCGTGCGTGCGAGCGAGAGAGAGAAAAACACAGTCCTTCACTCTCATCTACCGTCCCAACATATACATGGGAGGTTGTTGTTACTACTTTTACCGCTTGCAAAGTGGGTTATTTTTGGTTCATGACTGGTCTGTGCATTTCATAATTTTCATTTCTCTCTTACACTTACATTTAATTCTTTGAATAGTGAATTCTAAAATGCCTAACCTGTCGTGCCTCGAGTAATTATCCCTGTGATAAATGCTGCTCTTGGAAGTGGCTGGCATGTCCCTACAGCCCCTGAAAAAGGCAGAGTGGTGGTGGTGGGGGGGCGGGGTATCTCCACATGCTGTCCTTGCCTGTAGACATCACTCCTGCAGTTCCCAATGATCAGTAATGGGGAACCATGGCCAGTAGAAGCTGTGGGCTCAGTGTCTGTAGATGAGGGACAACACATGGCACCATGGAGCCATTGCTGTACATACCAGCTGCTTTCAGGAGTGGTGCAGGGCCAGGGCAGCAGTAAACCTGCTTTAACCCTACTGCTTCACTACCTGGAAGCCATCTCGGTTAAAGAGTGCCCAGCCAGAGCCTGCATCCTGAACCCCTGTGGCAGCATTAAATCTCCTCCTGCACCCAACCTTCCTGCCCTAGATGTGATTCCCTCACACCCAAACTCCTTCCCAGAGCTTGCACCTTGAAACCTCTCCTGGACCCCAATCCGCCACCCTGGGCTAAGCCCGGAGCCCCTCCCACACTCCAAATCCCTTGGTCCAAGACCGGAGCCTACAGCCCCTTGCTCCAGGCTGGTGAAAGTAAGTGAGAATGGGGAAGGAGGGGGATGAAGTGAGCAGGGTGAGGTCTCAGAGAAGGGGTGGAAGTGGGGCAGGACCTCAAAAAAGGGGAAGGAAAGAAGTGGGGCAAGGGTATTTGGGTTTGAGGTAGATCTTACATTGGACTTGAACTGAAAAAGTGATGTTGTGGTTAAAAAGGTAGGAGAGCACTGAGTTACATCATTGCATGTACCCAGCCCCCCCAAGACCCCTGCCTTACTCAGTGAAGGTTTAGCTACTGAATTTAGGAAGCTACTAAATTATAAGACCCTCCCTTCCCCCCCCCCACACTAACAACATCATAAAGGAAGACATCCAGAATGGCAAATTTCAGCATCAATGACTGAAGTTCAGGTAACTGAAAACAGGGTCTTATAATGGGAACAGTTGAGCATTCTCATCTTCAAGAGAAACTATCAACTCCACTTAAAATGTAAATATATATCCCTATAGACACGCACAACTTTTAGTAAAAGAAAGCAATATATAATGTAATTCATATCTTAAATTCAATGTTGAAGACTGTTTAATCCGTTAAAAACAGTGACTAGTAATGCATTATGTTTATCAGCTACACAACATTTAACAATTTCCTAGTATTTATTTTAAGCTCAAAATGTAGTTAAAATGCCTCTAAGTAAAAGGATGAAAGTGGGAGGACAAGGCGGGGTGGTGGAATCAATTGCTAAGTACCTGGCCACTGAGTTGGAGATGTATTGGGAGTTACAGTTTCATCTAAACTTGTTGTTTTTAGAGTAGGTCTCTGGGTAAGCAGCAGCGTCTGGTATACTGTTCCAGTGAACTGGTTTGCTTGTAATGAACTGTGGAAAGGAAATAGCAAGCTATGTTTATATAAAACACTGCAATTCTGTTTAAATTGGCTAATGCACAGTCCTCACAATGTGGCAGAGCTATACAGTTGTCAGGTGCACTGTCTCTATATATGTTAGTATAGAACATGAGAAAGGCCATACTCGGTCAGACCAAAGGCCCATCCAGCCCAGTATCCTCTCTGCTGACAGTGGCCAATGCCAGGTGCCCCAGAGGGAGTGAACTGAACAGGTAATGATCAAGCGATCTCTCTCCTGCCGTCCATCTCTACCCTCTGACAGAGTCTAGGGACACCATTCCTTACCCATCCTGGCTAATAGCCATTAATGGACTTAACCGCCATGAATTTATCTAGTTCTCTTTTAAACCCTGTTATAGTCCTAGCCTTCACAACCTCCTCGGGCAAGGAGTTCCACAGGTTGACTATGCGCTGTGTGAAGAAGAACTTCCTTTTTTGTTTTAAACTTGCTGTCCATTAATTTCATTTGGTGGCCCCATGTTCTTATATTATGGGAACAAGTAAATAACTTTTCCTTATTCACTTTCTCCACACCACTCATGATTTTATATACCTCTACCATATCCCCCCTTAGTGTCTTCTTTTCCAAGATGAAAAGTCCTAGTTTCTTTAATCTTTCCTTTTATGGGACCCGTTCCAAACCCCTTATTTTAGTTGCCCTTCTCTGAATCTTTTCTAATTCCAGCATATCTTTTTTGAGATGAGGAGACCACATCTGTACGCAGTATTCAAGATGTGGGCATAACATGGATTTATATAAGGCCAATAAGATATTCTCCGTCTTATTCTCTATCCCTTTTTTAATGATTCCTAACATCCTGTTTGCTTTTTTGACTGCTGCTGCACAATGCGTGGACGTCTTCAAAGAAGTATCCACAATGACTCCAAGATCTCTTTCCTGATTGGTTGTAGCTAAATTAGCCCCCCATCATATTGTATGTATAGTTGGGGTTATTTTTTCCAATGTGCATTACTTTACAATTATCTACATTAAATTTCATTTACCATTTTGTTGCCCAATCACTTAGTATAGTGAACTATTGCCTTGGATATGTTCCAAAGTTTGCTTTTCATAGTTCTTTACCTGTAGCTGGGTCCTCCACAAAGGCACTGGTAGATGCAGGCAGACAATGATGCTGCTAAAGTATGCATTACATGTATCTGGAAGAAATTATTTACAGGACAGATTACACTACAAATTGAACAGTTGTATAGATTACTTGCAGAACTCTCATTCATTAAAATACTTCAGTACGCCAAAGCCACCATGAATGTGATAAAAATTGTATACCTAAACCGAATAGAAGTCTGATACTGTATTTGTGTGTCCCTCTTTGCCAAACCAGAGGGCAACTAGTATCTACATTGTATCTAGCAGCAATTTTTAATGTCATACATTTAAATAGAAACTGGTGATATTTCTCTAACAGTTCAGAAAACAAATTTAGCTATTCTATTTAGCTAAATATTGCAAATTCACAATACTGACTGGGGAACACACAGTGAATTAGACAATGTCCAATCCTGAAAACACACAAGTTTTGAAGGCAATGGTGCTACACAAATGAGCAAATTATGCTTCCAGGGAAGTGTTTATAGAATTGAGTTAACTAAAAAAACCCAATAATAGTTTAATTTTTACCATTTATGGTGTTGTGAAGTACTGGAAGCATGCATATACACATATAACCAAGTTTTAAGAATTAACCAGCTTGGAAAGCATATTACAATTAAGCACACTGCATGATCAGCTACAAAGAATTACAATCAAGCTTGTTAGTATGCTGCCTCTTGATGCAGCTTCAGATTGGAGCTCTTACGTAAAGAACTGCAGTGACATTTAGTTTCTTTGGACTGATTTTACTGCAACTCTAAGTCGCATGCACATAATTTATTATGGATTACACTGAACAAGCCCATTTTGTCATAGCATATTCATATTTTATATTCCTTATCAAAGTACATTAATGACACTGACAGGGGAAGAAAAAAAGGGGGTTCATTTTATTTACTGTTTGATACAACCATTTAAGTTACACAAATACTGTCCTTTATATAAACTTATCCATAGGATAATAATTTTAAGGTATGAGGCTGGAATGTGCCAAAGTTTCCCTGAAGATTTAAGTATCCAGTTCTCATTGAAAGTCAATGAGGTTTGGTGTCCAATACCTGTAAGCTTCTTAGACAATCACTGGCAAGTACATTTAGTTTTTACTAAAAAACAATAAAGAATGAAATCTTGCAAGAAAAAGAAATGAATTGACAAATAACACTGCTTCATGTGACAGATGTTATGTAATTTTTAAACAGTATTTAGAGGGCCTTTTGTTATTACTTTCAAATTATCAGTTTTATTTAAGCAAAACCATGAAAGTAAATTAACATAAAACAAGATTTTATGCTAAAATTTTAGGAACTCTTAATTCATTCAAAACACAGTGCATCAGTGACAGAAACTGCACATTATGTAGCTTTCAAATAGTCATATGTCTCTGCAGACATATAAGGCCAAATCCTGAGAGGTGCTCGTCTACATAATTTTCACTTAAGTGAGGCAACCACCTCACAGGAGTAACTACCCACTATCAATAAAATGAAATTTTTAATGTCGTGATTTGATACAAAAGGTGCAGAGCACAAGCAACATATTTATACACTGCATTCATTTAATTTATAATTTTAGTTATATATATTAAAATGTTTCCAAGCTGTCAAAGAATCTGTTAGCTAGCTTTAAGCAAACGGGATAAAATGCAAAATGTACCAGCCTACCTTACTATGATAAAATACTTACTTTATTATTCTGGATATCTGGGTGAGGTGGTGAATCAAGGTTTATTACAGTATTTAATATATCATGAGTCAGGTTGCTGAGATGCAGTAACGGACTGGCCACCACTGTTTTGGCACTGGCTGTGCAGGCAAATAGGAGAGGTATAGAATTCTGTTCTGGCAGAGGACTAGGAAGTGTTTGTATTGACTGTTCCTTTAATTAAAAAAAAACAAAAAAACAAAAAAAACTGTATTTGATCAGCTCTAACTTCTTACAAGAACTAGGTAAACATTGACTAGTTTAGAACTTTAAGCCCAATGGATAGGATAATTATTCAGGAAGAGTAAATTATATGAGCATGAATTCCTACATAATTTATATTAAAAATTACTGCAAATTAACAGATAATAGCACAGTTATTCATTTTTAATTTTAAACCTTGGAAGAGATAAAAGTTCAACATTACATATGTTCTTAGACATGATATTTAACATGTCTTGTGGAACATGTGTGAAAGCGCATACCTGTTGAGATTCTTGTAAAAGCAAAATCAGTTCCATTCTCACAGATGCCAACCCCCCACCATGAGATCCATGAAGTATACAGTAACTAAGAAACATCCTCAGGAGTGACTGATATTTTAGAAGCCATTGTCGTCTTCTCTGAAAATTCTCTCTTTGCAGCATGGCTTTTTGCTGGTCAGATAAATCCTCGATATTTTCACTTAAAGCAATTTCACCAACAGACATGCTAATCCCCGGTTGTACCTCCTCTATTTCAGCACTGTAATCACAGGTTTTTTGAAGAGCTACCACTTCTCTTTCAAGCCAATGATAAAGCTGGTACCGCAGTTTTCCACCATCTACTTCATAACCAGTGGACAATGTACGAAGCTCTACTGTGAGAATCTTTAAGCATGCTCTAAATTTCAACTGTGCTGAGATCACATCTTCTGATGTACTTAAAACATTATTTTCATCCACTGCACTGAAGGATTCTGAGTAGTTAGAACTAGTTTCATCTAGCTTTTCAATTGTCAGCTTCTGCAAAGGTTTCAGATCTTTCATTACAAGAGAAGAATCTTCACTTTCTTCATCTTTGTCGCTGTCCCATTTTAACTCCAATGGTTCATCTTGGAATATCAGACTTGGTTGGCTCCAATCAAAAGAAAGGGCAGAGCTGGACTGTTTGTCTGATGAACAATCGGAAGATGATCCCAAACCATTTAGTACTGGTTGTGACCAATCAACAATGGAAGCTTTATCTTCCTTTGTCTCTAACTTTATTGGGGAAGAAGGTGAAAAGTCTTTACTAGTTTCCATGAAACTAGAATTCATACCAAAAGGCTTTGACTTCTTGACCACTTTTGGCATCTTTGATAACACTTCTAGAGCCAACATAGGGCAGCCAGCCTTTAAATGAGCATGTGCTGTAGTGAAAAACAATCTTCTTTCACTTAAATTTATTTTGTCTGCCAGTCCATTTTCTACAGTTAGGCAAATCCGTGTTGAAGATGTTTCAGAAGAGCCAAAATGACGTCTCAACAGGAGAGGATGTGTCCTTAGATAATTATAAAAGTTGAACACTGCAGGATCACAACTTGGGGAGGCACAATTTTCATCTGTAAAGAAGAGAGAAAAATCAGCACACAGAAGAATAATTCTTATTGACTGTTATCTGTAGCTTATGAGCAGCCAGAAAGTAATAAGAAATATAGGAACAAAATAGGTAATATAGGATAGCTATGTAATTTTCTGTCCTTTTCCACCATCACTTCCATTTTTAGCAGTAAATAGCAAGATCTATTAGACAAAGTATATCAACACACATTCATTGTCAAATTAGCCTGCTGTTCAAGCGCAGCCTTGAATGAGAGCAGAACTGCGCACATGGTTTGGAGGGAATGTTAAAATATTCCTACAATGAGATCAGTTCAACTGCAGTAATCAGAACTATGAATTCTCAAATTTTGTATTATCAAGAGTATACCACATCCTTCACTGACCACTGTCAGTCTGAGGTGTGTAACCTTGGTACAGTGAGAATAAACATCTTAAACTATAATCTTTAGTTTATAGTATGTTTTATCAAAGATCACATTAACATCTAAAATGAAAAAAAAGAAAAGTAGATGAAGTTTTTCATCTGTCTATAAGAAAGACAACTACAAAAAACCCCCCACATCTTAAATCAAGATGTTTCTAATGGGGCAGCTGCCCCACTCTGACTAGAAAGGATTAAAGCAAGCTGGAGAGTCTGCACAGGGCCCTGGTCCAAAAGGGAAGCACTTAGAAGGAGCCAATGAGAAGACAGTTTACTGGGACAGGCCTGGTTATAAGAAGCTGCTCAGCAGAGCTGTGGGCTTTGGGTCCTGATCAGGGAGGGTGCAGGACTGGTTCCCAAGTGAAAGCACCTGAGAGAGAGTCCTGCTGGCAGCCCTGTGCAGGGCCAGGAGAGCACCGCTAACTCCTCCGCTGACCCTCACCTTGTCCAGGGGGCCCGTCAAGTCCGTCAGGCCCCTTGGCTATCACAAAGTTTATATAGGGCATTCAGAAAATTTAACAGGATTTTACATCCCTAATTGGGGTACAATTTTATCAGCCTGAAATAGGTTGAGAGATCAAACAATCATTAGCATAGTGCTTTCATCAATTAGTTCAAAAGGTGCTCTCAACAGCATTGTCAGGATCAAGACATTGTTCTGTGACTAAAGCCTTGTGACATGGGCTGTTGTCTAACCTTGTTCAGAGTGGACTTAATTTTTGTGGCCTTTTAACAGGTATGAAGTTAGTTTCAACAGATTTAAACCACTGAAAGCTATCACCAGGCCCACTGATGGGGCTTGGTGATTCAAAATGGCCCAGGGGTCCTGGCTGCTGATGCCTCGGGCCATTTAAATCACCGCCGGAGCACTATGCAGCATGCTCTGGCCCCTGCCCCTTCTGCCTGATGTCCTCTTCCTCCCAGAAGTGCAGAGCCACCACCCACCTGGCCAAGTCTTGCCAGACCACCTGTGGGTCCCCCTGGTTATCACACAGTTTATGTGGGGCACTCAGAGGAGTCCATGCAAGGCTATCACAACAGTTTCCCAATTTACATGTCCTTGTGACAGACAGTTCCCGAGAAGTCATGACTACACTACAATGTAAGGATCATACTCATGTTTCTGGAGCTTTCCTCTGTCGCGATCAGGAAGACAAAGCTTGCGTCAGGATGAAGTGGCAGTTAAGTTTTATATTGTTATTTTACAACTGCTGTTACAAAAAATAACTGAAGAACAAAACTTTGGTGCTTCTTTAAAATTTAAAAATGGTTTGTACACGACTAATTCCAGTTGTACTGATTCAAGTTGCCATGTACTCTGAGCTAATTAGGCCTCAGTTGGAGTAGTATGTCCAGTTCTGGGCACCACATTTCAAGAAAGATGTGGAGAAATAGGAGAAGGTCCAGAGAAGAGCAACAAAAATTAATAAAGGTCTAGAAAACATGGCCTATGAGGGAAGTCTTAAAGAACTGAGCTTATTTAGTTTAGAAAAGAGAAGACTGAGAGGGGACATGATAGCTGTTTTCACGTATCTAAAAGGGTGTTACAAGGAGCAGGGAGAAAAATTGTTTTCCTTGGCCACTGAGGATAGGACAAGAAGCAATGGGCTTAAATTGCAGCAAGGGAGGTTTAGGTTGGATATTAGGAAAAATTTCCTAGCTGTTAGGGTGGTTAAACAGTACAATAAATTGCCTAGGGTGGGTTGTGGAATCTCCATTGCTGAAGATATTTAAGAGCAGTTTGCACTGACACCTGTCAGGCATGATCTAGACAGTGCTTGGCCGCGTGAGGGCAGGGGACTGACTTGATGACCTCTTGGAGGTCCCTTCCAGTTATATGATTCTACGTTCACAATGTTAAATAGCAACATGAATAAATTAATTCCTTTTCCATTCATGCATATTATGGTTACAGTATATAGTTGTCAACAATTTATAAACCTATTTTTACAAAATATGTAAACCGCCAAGGTTTTCCCCCCCCACCCCATTAAGGTAAGCAATAGAACAGGCTGCAATGGTCTTTTTGGCTTTAAAGGAGTCTACTAAAGTCAAAAGAGACGTTAAACTGCATACTAAATTTAAATGCAGAAATACGAACAACTAATTTCATAGCTAACCATATGTAGACTCTTACCTTCATTTCCAGCAGGTTGCTTAATTAGAGTGTCAAGAGCCCTGCTATAATCTTCCAAAATCCAAAAAGCCATACTTCGTAGAAAAGGGTCACAATGCATATTTGATGAGCTCTCCTTACCAAGATATGCACCTCCCAAAATTCTCTTCTGCAGTATGGATTTATACGTGCTAGATACTTCAAACTCTGACTCATAAAGCCTTGATATTACCAGAGCCAGCTGAGTATCTCCCAATTTTTCAAGGCAGACCTAATTAAAAAAAACAACCAGTTATTTTAAAGAAATTAAGTATTCATTTCTCCATAGGTTAAAAGGCCACCACCAAGAATGTATGTAAAATGAAAGTGAGAGGAGCCTGCTGAAATATGGTTTCACCGAAAGTGACAATTTTTACTCCATTCTGCAAACAATTTGGTAGCAATTGTCAACACCTGATGATACCAATGTATGACCCAGAAATGTATGCAGGATTTAGAGTTACTGCCTATAATTTACCTTCCATACGTTCACTCCTCACAAACCTCCAGTATGATGCATCTGGCTGGACAAACTGTTGCTTGATACAATACTGTCAAAATTCTGCAAATGCTGCTATGACATGACATTGTATCTTTGATTCACAGGAAACTTAAGCTTGCGAATGATATGTGAACACAACACTTTGTCAAGTTGACCATACTGTTCAATAAACTTTACCATTAAACTTTATTGTCCACTAACTTCCCTGCTAACTATTCAGCCAGATGGCATTTTCCCCTTGCTACGGGATCTCTATGCTCTGAAGCAATGCCTATAGCAGCACTAAGGACTATAACTGGTGCCTGTAGAGGCAAAGTTTTGAAGCTCTCTTGCGGGCCCTCATCTTCTGTACCCAGTGCCAGAGTGGGGAACATCTCTCTCAGAAGCTTTTCAATAATGATTCAAAGTTGTAGTAATCACAAAAGACAGAGATTTTCCAACAATTGTGTCATTCTAGATGATAAAGTATCAGATGCACTGTAAATCTATTTAAGAATATTTCTGTAAACTTGACAAAAATTGACTAAAAACATGAAATCATGACTACTTAAAGCAATAGCAGAATCTACTATTTTATTACCTCAACTGCATCCTTCAAGTGACCAGCCAACAAGAAAAATGCTGCAGAATGTTCAAAGCGCTGTTTGCCTAATAAAGAAAATGCATTCTTTAATGCTGCTTTACGCCATCTGTCTTCAGTAAAATTGTTTCCAAAGAACTGTGTCATCTTAGTTTCTTTTTGGGACCTGCAGATTTAAACAAGATAGACAAGGAAAAAACTTACCTAATATTAACATTTTATTAGATTAATTCTAGATATCTGACAAGATTTATCTAGATAGCTGCCCAAAAGTGTGTGCAGAAAACCATTACATTTTGAAGTCTTTATTATCTATAAAGTACCAATACAATTATATCTTTTTAAAATTGAAATGGTGAGTTTTTAAGATAAATAAAAGTTCAGTCTTTAAATTTCCAAATGTCAACAGAACTAATAAGCACCTTCTCATGTACCTTTGGAACCGTTTCATACTAGTATTGGTGGGTTTTTATAGACTAGTGCACAAACTTACTTTTAGGACATCATTTGAACAGAGAGTCTATGCCTTATTTTCCAATTCCACAGAGAATATATCCACTGAGGATGAAAACTGTGAAATCAACAACAGTAGCTTTCAAAGAAAAATGCTAGTGCTGTACGTGGACATGCTTTTATTAAGAAATAGTGAAATAGAATTTCTTGAAGACCATGTTATATTTCAATTGTTAAGACAACCACTGAAATACAACATGCTTTGGAAGCTTTACTGTTCTGTTGCAATACTACTTACCAAAAGTATCCTCACACAGTACCAGTCATTTGCTTGAAAGCCTCTATTATTCAATTCCTCAGGTGACATGAAGTGCAATAACTTTTCCAGTGGTAAACATGAGGCTCTTTTCTCATCGTTTTGGGAACATTGTAAGAGAATTGCCATTTTAAAAAAGTGATAGGCAATAATGGAAGCTACTGACATTTTCAATCAGTCTGATCGATCTGAACAATTCATATGGAAAAGTTCATTTGAACCAAGAAAGTTTTTAAAAATCAAGTATAGTACATCAAAAACGTACATTAAAAGAACATCAGGGTTGCAAGGTTGACCCCTCAAAAGTTAGGAAGTGACAAAATTTAGGATGCCATGTGATTTCAATTCAGTCTCATTGTGCATAAGCATTATGGTATAGTCTTATTTATATGATGACACTATTTTCATGTCAGAATCCCTGGCCACAGTCAGTACTCTCAGACTGATGCTTAGTAATGACACAGGATTATGTAGTTGTGGATGAGGCTGCTATGGATTTAAAAGACTAAACTTTAGCCATTCACATTTGGAAATCTTGATTACTATGTAATCTAACAACATGTAAGTTTGTCACTGCACATGTGTAAGTACAGTTTTAGAATGTTTATCACACTTAATGCCCCAAATGCCAATTTTTAAAATAAAATTTGGATTAAAATGTACATCATGTACATTTTTAAGATTAACCTTAACTTTTCGTCTCAAGCACATTTTTAAATACAATATAAGAATTATGAACACACCCTATTGAAATTGAAGAATTAATTATGAATTATAGGAACAAAAGAACATGAATGAGGCAATGTTTTTCAAGACTGAGGTGTGTCTAAACATTTTTGGCTAATACACATGTGTGGTAAAATCAAGTAAAGAACAAATACTGACTTCAGAAAACACATGATGATTACTGTAGTGTATGTAGATAGCAATATAAAAATGGACTGGCCAATATGGAATTTTACTTAAGAGCAAGTATTTTAAAATCTTAGTGTTTATAAAAAGTTATTTTGTTGTATGTTTCCTACCTGTATAATCCCCAAATCACAGCCTTCTTTTTCATTGCAAGGTAAAAAATAGCAGCATCAAGTGGATCATTGTTTCGTTGAAAGGCTGCTTTGGCTACCTGTGAATGTACATGGCCTTTGTTAAATTTGTGGCAAGTGTGAGAGTCATCATCTGAAAGCATTATCCCCAAACTGATTGATTCATTGTTAAATAATTTCATTTAAAATATTTCTGGTATACATAGAAAAGGTCAGATTGGTATATTTTTTCCTTATGAGTAACAAAAATCTAGTTCCTCATCAAATCAAAGTTACATTGATTTCAGGCTTTTACAATAAAAGTCAGTTATGTAAGCAGATAAAATATTTGTTTACTCAGTCTACAGTGATTCTTTTGCCCGGAACATTTGGGCAAAAATTCTGATAGATATATGAAATAGATCCAAATTATCAGGAAAGGAAAAGTAGAATGCACTGTTTTAAAATCATAATGATGTAAAATGGTGTAAGGATCATTTTAATTGACAAACTACAGAGCAGGAAGCCCTAATTAAGAATAATTTGAATTGTTTGCATTTGCACTTTAGTCACTTTTCAAAAGAAAGGTAATTCTTATTGGTTGATAACATTTAAAACATACTGATTTTGCAATTACATATATCTTTAACACTAAATTTGGTGCTTCCTTTGGCTAATCATATTTTTCTCTTAAGGACATTTCTCTCTCACACACACACACACACACACACACACACACACACACACACACACACACACACACACACACACACACACACACACACACACACACACACACACACACACACACACACACACACACACACACACTTATTTAAACAGTTACAAAATTTACCTTGTATTTATTCAGATTCTTATTTTTGAGTTTTGTATTTTAGAAGAATGTTGTATGAGCAATTGCTTATTTACCACATGGTAATAATTTTTATTCAAACTATTTGCATGAAAATGCAAAATCAATTGAAATGCACGAAGACAGCATTAACTGGTTTTATTAAATAAGTAAGTATACTGGATATGTAAAAAAAGTTAATCAAAGCATGTTTTACATTTCAAACTGGTTGAGCTATTAAACAAAGGATAAATTTACCACAGTTAATTCAACTTATTGCTGATACTAGATCCTTCAAGATTATTCTTAAATATTATTTCTTGTCTTTAATTTAAAATGTGTAAAATTTAAGTTTAGATCTTAACAGCTCAATTTCAATTTTAAATTTAAACAGTTTTTTAAATAAGCCTGTATTTAATTTAAAAAATCCAATTTAAATACCACATTTCCAGTACACCTTTCAGAGAAGTCCCACAAAATATACTCGTACAAATGCAGGTATGTGAAAGTCCATTTCAGAATCTCTCAGAAAGTTTGGCTCATCTTGTATAGTAAAGGTTTGCATTAGAGATGTGAATAGTTAAGCAGTAACCATCACGCTTACCAGGTGATGCTTACCAATTACAGTTTATCAGTGGGCAAGAGCAGCCCCCACCTGCAGCGAGCCCAGCCTGACCAGAGCAGCCCCCGCCCGCCCCTGTTTAATTGGTTAGTTGGTTAAACCAAATGTTAAGCTGGTTAAATAATCAAACGGGATTTTACATCCCTAGTTTGCATCATCTAAATTTCCCTTCTTACTATAATGTCTGGTCTCCCTAGATTTTAATGGAATCCCCTCAATATTGATTACCACCAGACTGTTCTACATCAAGTAGCCTAAACCGAATCATTAGAGCGTGTCAGTCGAAAGTTGGGTGGAGACATAAAAAACCCCAATCAAATGCAAAGCTGTAGTTGACAGTTTTTCTATTAAATGAAGTAATTTCAATTGGCTTCTGAGGAAATGGTTTAATTCACTAAAATTTGAGGGCAATAGAAAGGATTGAATTGTGTGCTAAAGCAAATCAGACAGGTTGTGTTGGATTATAGTGTAACAAAAGCCAGTAATTTTCCTAGATGACTACATCTCATGTGACATAATTTAAGCTTGCATTAAAACAATAATCAAGGGATGGACCCACATATGCTGCAAATCACCATAGCTCCATTGGCATCAATGAACCCATGCCCTTCTATATATGGATGTTAAGGACTAGTCGACTATCTGCTGGGTACTCTTGTACATTTCAAAGCAGGCACCCATGTGCAGCCCAGAGTCAGTGGGACTTCCCACTGGCCCTGGGCTGCACGTGGAGTTCCGCATTCCTCCTTTGAAAAAGCCCGGCGGGGGCTCCTGTACATTTCAAAGGAGGAATGCGGAAGTGCCTATTGACTAGTCGATGGAAATTCCATCGACTACTCATCTAATAAATTACTTGATATTTAACATCCTTAATTCTGTACACAGTGAATATCTGGCCTCATATCTATCCACATGGTGAACAAAATATGACCTGGTGCACTCCCTTCTGCCCCCATCTGCATACAGCCATTATGAAATTTATGGGCACAAAATATCAGGCTGTGACACATGAGTGTTTAAACCAATTTTCCTCTTAGTTCCATAGGATAAATGCTCTTCCTAGCTTACAGTGTCCTGCACACTTCTTGCTGATAGCAGACTTATCTTCCTACCTTGTTACTATTTTTCACCTGTACTGCTTGGGAAGCAGACTGTAGAGGAACAGATTTGAACCACTTTGGTGCCCTATACATAGTATCTACAGCTGTTAAAGTAACAAAAAATACAATACACAAAGGCATGCAAGTGAAAAAAAAAAAAACACGTTTCCTAAATAACTGAACAGTAAAGTAGATTTATTTACACTGCATTTATTAAATTAAAATAAATATGTACATGAGAGCTTTCATACCTCATTAATAAGTTACTTTATATCTGTCATAAGTATATGTAACTGTGCTCTTTCTGTGTGTGCTGGTTTTGCCACAATGAAAAACCACTTCCCTAACATACTACATCTCCTAACAGTCACTGTGTGTGCGAAAGTGAAGAGGTTCCTGTGCCAAAATTTACTTGACTCTATTCCAAATACTAAATGTTCAATAATGAGACTTTTCACAGTTTTAGGACATTTCTACTCCCTCACCATGCAGAATTAATTAAAACCAAATATTTCTACAAAATGAAGATGAGCCTTCAAGTCACAGAATCATAGAAGAGTAGTGCTGAAGGAGATTTTGAAAAGTCATAATCCAAACCTCAGCCCTAAGATAGGATCAAGTGAACTGAAACATCATTGGAAAGTGTTTGTCCAAAATGTTTTTGAAAACCTTCAAAGACTGGGATTTCACAATCTCCACTGAAAGCCTATTTAGAGTTTATCTACCCTTATAACGAGAAGTTTTTCTAATATCTAATCTAAATCTTCCTTGCTGCAGACTAAGCTCATTACATGACTTAGTAACTGTTTGCCAAGTTTATAACTTGACCTACTTATTTCACAAAATCCAGTGAAATTCAACAAGTAAAATAAGTAAGTTGACAAGAAACATGATCAATCCCCTCCATGGCAAGAAAAATTACATCTACCAGGAATCACTGCAAATTCTTCTCTATCCCACTGTTAAATTCTTGACTCTTAAGGTCCTCTAACCACAGCATTCCTGTAACCTAGAAGGACTTAACAAGACTTTTGAATACGCCAACCATTTTCATATAAGGAAAGTGTAGAATAATTATTCCAGGATATTATGAATAACTGATAACATGTTATAAACTAATTTTTTTCTGTAGGCTATTATTTACCTTTTCTATGCATCTTCGCAAACTATGGATATTCCGAACCCACCATCCTACACCCATAGCTCTCAGTTCTGACCAGGTCGGATCCCCCTTCTGCACAGCAGGGAGCATGCTCAGTAGCTCCTCTTCCGCTACTGAATGAAATGCCCAGGCAAAGTGACGAGTAGACAAGCCTATAGAATAATCCACAAAGGAAAAAAGTGCTTCTTCAGTGACAATAAAACCAGAAAAAACAACTGCAAGTTCAGAAGATTTTGTCTTTAATTTATTAACTGTGAAAGTACAAGGGCAGAAACTTGGTAGGCATTACAACAATTGCAGGCCTTGCAAATGAACTACTTGTTTATTATTCAATTATAAATTGGCCATATCTAGTTAACAGACAATAGAGGTAATGACCAAAGTAAACACAACTGCAGAGAAATACCCTTAAAGATAGTTATGGCACTGCCACTGGCTCTGTGAAAGTGACCAAAAACTTCAAAAAGTTTAGCTTAGTTTTGATTAAATATTCAGTTCCAAGAAAAACTGATACTGGTAAGTTCAGTGAAAAATCTTTTTTTGGTGTTTTTCCTTCTTGCAGTACTGCTTCTCATCAGCAGCTTGCTGGAAGTGTGGAAACCATCTAACCTGATTACGGGTAAAATTTTCCAGAATAAGGATGCTAAAATGCAATTATCTGGGTAGTCGAAATTGTACCGACTATGCAATTAGTCGATAAGCGCTGCTGTGCACAGCTGCAGCGGAAGTAGCTCCAAGAGCCGGCTCCAAAGCCACCTGCACTGCAGGGCTGCATTTTAAATGTAGTAAGAGCTGCAGGGGTGCAGCGATCAGCACGAGCTGGGACTGCACGGTCCCAGCTCACTCTGAGTCCAGCAGCCCCTGTTCGCAGTAGACAGTCCTGTCTGCCACAAACAGGGGATGGTACCGAAGCAGCCTCTGTTCACGGTGGCCAGGGCTGGCTGTGGGCCAGGGCTGGCTGTGGGCCAGGGCTGCTCAGGCAGCAGCCCATCTGTGGCCATCCCTGGCTGTTGCGAACAGGGGATGGTGCCGGAGCAGCCTCTGCTCATGGTGGCCACCAAGGCGCTGGGACCCCTGCAGACAGGCAGCTGCTTCCCAGCAGTGTCCCCTATCCCCTGCCCTTTCCGCTGCCTCTGAAAGAGGCAGCAGGGTGGAGGGGCGGGAGGCATCCCAGAGACTGTGCTGGGGGGAACTGGCTCCTGTCCCTCCCCTCCCCCGATGCCTCTCACTTGAGTCCATGCTCCTGTCCCGTCCCCCCCCCCCCCCGCACCCGCTTGTTGCCTCTGGCTTCAGTCCCTGCTCACCCTGTAGCACTTCTGCTTTTGAAATGTACAAGAACTCTGGGGGGGCTCTTGTACATTTCAAAAGCAGATGCACCAGCAGTGGGAACTGGCAGCAGTGGGGACTAAAGCAGTTCCCTTGTGCCATTTCCCCGCTGTGCCTCTGCTTCCCCTGACCCGGCTTAAAGGGGATAATGCTGGGGGGAAATGGCTTAAAGCAGGTTCCCCCCAGCACCACCTCCTGCTCCTCCCCCCCCACCCCCTTGTTGCCCCTCTTTGATAGAGAAATCAAGGGGGGGGGGGGAAGAGACTAGTTGAGTGGCTACTCAACTATTCAATAAGCATTTATTTATTGGACAGTCAACTAGTCACCAACATCCCTATTCCAGAACCACCAAAAGTAACTTCAAGAGCCTAAATTACATTTTCAAGTGTGACTCAGGCACTTCAGCTCATAAGTCACTGCAATGTTTTCTGAAAATTACTATCCTATGTTGTGAGTCTCATGTTAAAATAAAATAGGCATTAAAATGAGCTCATCTATGTGAGAGCGGTTGTGGCACATTACCCGGTCATGCCCACAGCTTTTGAATAGTCCTGCCAGCTGGAGTTTCCTATAAACGCATTTCCTTCCACTCACTTCACCATGCAACAGCAACGTGAGTGGGAGTTGGGCAGGGCTGGAGCCGGAGCCAACACCTCAGTGCACAGCCTCACCATGGCTCTGGTTTTTAGCTCTGGCAGCCACTACACAGCCCAGCTGGCGGGGCCATGTGGAGGGTGGCTGAAGGGGGGAGGAGGCTGATGCTACGGCCTCATCATAAGCAGCTAGGGCCTGTTATGGCAGCTGGGGGTGGGGTCTGCACCGCAGCCGCGTGGTGGGTGTCTGAGGCATGCTTTCGCAGGAGGACTGAGGCCTGCCATGGCCGTGTGTGGACAGGTGGGACCTGCTCAAGAGAGGGGAGGGAGGCTGGGGCCTACTGCATGACAGGAAGGCTCGGAACTTCTGCGGCTCTGTGGCGCAAGTTTGCAAACGGGTTTGCTGGTCCCTGGTATAAAAAAAAAAGTTGGGAACCACTGCTCTATGATGTTTAAATGTCTTGCAAAACTTCTCATTGACAAAAAGCTCTTTCCAGTATTTTGTAATAAAAAAATTCATAAAAGACAATCTTCACCCCAAAGAGACTGATCAGGAAGCATTCACATGGGAAGTTAATAAACACCTATGTTATGCTTCAGCATGAGCATGCCCAGGGCTTGTAAGGACAATGATCAACTAAGATTTATAGCAATTCTCTCATACTACAATTCTGTATGTATTTCAAGACTGCATGAGTATCTAATAAAGCAAACATTTGAAGTGTTAAAACATGTGAATACTGTAAAAAAATCCCACTCTGTAAAGTTACCTTGGTGAAGCAGCTGGGCTCGATAGACAGGAGGAAGTGAGGTTGTCAGAAATGTGTGCAGCTGAACAGCCAAAAGGAATTTTAAGCCACATTCATCAAGCGTTTCTCCACCTATAAATAAAAATTGGGTAATTTTCACTGAAAGAAATTACATATGAAAGAAACTTAAAAAAATGGAAAAACACAACAAATAGTCTCATAAAGAGAAAGCTATTATGACATTTTAACAAGAGCTCATGAATTCAGTGATTTATTCAGCTCCCCAAATAAGATAGAAGTGACAGAGAAACAGGCAATCTCAGGGTGGTAAAAAAGGATGCACGAGCAAGTTATGATTTATAGAGGCTGGAACTAAGATAAATTATACTTTTCCTATTCTTTCAATTAGTAACTAAAAACAATATGCTGCTTATTGTATTGAAGAATTATACAACTATTATGTTGGACAGAGAGAAAAATCTTGGTTTTGAAGGAAAATGCATATGTATGATGGTCTGACAGGGTGCACATCCACCACACAGGACCAGACGGGCTTAATGCACTGTGGGTGGAGGAAGTCCTGCCCCCCACTGACACACTGGGCATACTTCAAGTGCTGGGCTAATATAAAAAGGGAGCAACTCAGCTCAGGCCGGATTGGATGCTGCAGAGGAAGGACCTGCTGTAGGAGCTCCAGTAGTGGATTAGTTAGAGACCCCAACAGCAGGAGCTGAAGCCCCAAGAAACTGGATCGAGCCTCCGAAGCTGACAGCCTTGGGGAGTGACTTGTGCTGTGGAACCAGAGGACCCTGAAACCTCATGCATCGCCCCCCTGTCAGAGATGGTGGGAAGTGGCCCAGGCAGTGGTATCTCCCACCCAAGAGCTCGGTGTGTTTTGGTGGTATTCCCTGCTGAGCCAGTGGTCCACCCAGGGCCCTGGGTCAGGACACAGTGCAGTCAGGTGGGCCCAAGCTCTTTACCGGGGCTGCCTCTCCACCCTGTCCATCTAGCAACATTATTTTTTATATTTAAACAATAACCAATACACAAATAACCTCTTGGGAGCCTAACAACTGGATTTACAATCTAACTATCTGCCCACGAATAAAACTCTCCCCATCGCATCTTCATGCATCCCACAAAAACACCCATACAAATGAGTTAATTCAGACAGTCATTACAGTCAAAGCTCCAAAATAACCTTAGTGCCCCAGGAACATATCCTCAAGCCGTCCCACAAAGCCTGTTTTTTCCCCCCCTCTCCTCCCTCCTAGCATGCCTAGAACATCATGTTTGGCCTATTTCTGACTAAGGGCAAAGCAAATTCCAGAATCTCAGGCCCCTAACAGTGAACACACATGGTTCACTATTGTATCAATGGATAATAACAATGAAAATATTTCCAGATTTCTTTAACAGAAGTGTTATAAATAAGTTTGCAGTTAAAAAAAGGAAAGTTTACCTAAATAGCAAATGGAAAAATGTTGTTAGATAGTACAACATACCAATACAAAACAATTTTTAATACACTTATCTGGAAAGACATTTCAAGACGATAAAAATCCTTATAAAAAAAGCTGGATTATTGCCTATCACTTAAAATATTAAGCTTACCCTGGTTTCTGTCTCTGCTTTCTCCAATATCAGTACTGGTGGTAGCAATTGTATCTGCCAACGCCATCAGTGACATTTGCTCCATCCTGGTGAGACCTGGTAAGCTAGAATGCAGCAAATGACGAGAAAGAACTTGAGCATGCTCTGGTCCAAAGTAAGTTGGGCTGTACTGAGAAAGGTCAATAACCTTCGGCTTTGTATTATCTTCATCTGCTTCAAACACAGTAAGATCATCTGTACTCAGGCTGGGGTTTTGAAAAAGATTTTCATAATTTTCATCTGAGATGCCATTTTGTTTATTTAAATTATTTTGATTATTGGGTTTCTCCGAACAAAAATGTGAGCAGTCATCATCTGCAGCAAGTAATGCATACAAAGGAAGTGGTGGAACAGAGTCTATTTCTGTATAGTCTGTATTCTCAGTTTTGTTGAAAGTCCTGGGATCTCTTGCAGTGCTTCCACTAGCACTAATTGTGAGAGATCTAAGTCGCCGATCATGATTAGGTTCAGATTCATTTATAGCAACAACTTCCCCAGCTATGCATTTAACCAAATGAGACAGGATGGCTTTTGCTCTATGTACTTTACCAAGGTCCATAAGCTCTAGAAGCTGGAAAGGATGGTACTGAGGTAAAGTTGGACATAATGCATGAGCTGCTTCAAAAAGACCAGAATCTTCCATTTCTACAGAGAGATCAAATGCAGTTCTCTTTCCACTAAGTTTCTGTGCAAGACTAGTCATGGATCTGGTTAAACTTCGCTTTGGTGGATGCAGGCCAGAACCAGTTGACTGGCTTTGTTTCATCAAACTGGTGATAGATGGTGTGCTACCACTGTAAGAATCAGTCGTAACTAGCTCTTGTTTAGAAGGGGGCTGCCACTGAGAATAAACATGCATTTCACAATCCATCCCAACTACAAGGATGCCATCACGTACCCAGGATAAAGAAACTGGCAAAGGAGGTGATCCTTCTACTGAAGAAACCAAGTCCACACACCGTAGCAGTACAAACCTACAAAGGGATGTAACTTTTGCATTTTCCCACAATGGCAAAGCAGAGATCTCCTTATTAGTTTGGTCATGCATGTTCCCAGCCAACTGTCCAAACATATAAAGCTTTGATCCAATTCCTACTGTTAGGATATGTGATCCATCTTCCCTAGACATCCAATCTAAGTGAACCAAGTGCTTTATGCTGGGCAAAGTACCCTCACTATTAGACATTTCTTGTTTATTGTATGCCATTAAATTACTGTCAATACTAATGGCAGAGTCCAACATTGTGCTTATTTCATCTAAATGAAGAGTCTGTTCCAGAATCCAACACGATCCTCCTGTAGATTCACATTCAAAAATACTAACATGCATCATGAAATCTTGAGAACAGCGACTATTTTTAGATGTTGTTTGCTTGTATGCTACAGCCAGTCTATTTGTATGTGCACAACTAACTTCAATTGGCCTGCCTGGAACACTCACAGCACTACTACTAAGAAGTCCATCCTCAACAAGTAATGGCCATTCTTCCCATATATATGTAACATTAATATTTACAGTATATTCTGGTGTAGAAGAAGCCACTGATTCGGGAGTCACTTTGCATCGCCAGAACCTTACTTTTCCATCTGAGCAAGAAGTTGCCAGTAGATAAGGGGCCTGACAAATTGGATAAATGGAAGAGGAACTCAGGTGCCCTAAAATTGAAATAGAAGAAAAACAAACACAGATTTTCACACCAGAGTCAAATAATAAATAATCATATATACAAAAAAATTTAATAGAAGTGTGAAATTAAATCCACATTTTCTTAATGCCAATACAATTTGGGTTCAGTTTACCTTAAAAAGTATCTAGTACCTATTATTTTACTGGCACAGAATAACGATTACAAGGATTCAGAGAAAGAAGTGAAAGAAAAGTTCAGCACAGTTTTATGTCAACACCTGGGGGGAAGGAACCCTACGGCAACAGGAGCAGTTAAATGTTTAAAATTATTTCACATCTAGGATCCCAATATGAATGGAAAGCATACTTATACAAATAGTAACTTGTAGTTCCAGCTATGTTAAGCAATAAAAACAAATTTTAATATTGACAACACTGATAATCAGTGTTGGAACCTGGTGACATGCAAAAAATATAGATCATTTGAATTGTAAGGTCCATAAATAAGTGGTGTGCTAGTGAAAAGCCATTACATGTGTTTATAGCCCTTTAATTAAAAATGGATTTCCTCTGTCAAAGCATATACATGGATCCATATCCCCCTTACTCCCGCTTGTCCCTTTCCCCACAAAATGCCAACCGAGAATCTCAGATATGCTGCAGTTGCTGGATCTTTAAATATGATGGGAGCTTTCACACGGATAATCTACACGTGAAGTCATATAGTTGAGAAATGCATGCACTTCACACTGCAATCCATGTACTATATGCTAACTAACTCAAAACACATGTTTCCCAATCAAGGTTCTCAATATCTTAAGTAGTTTTCAGAGGTGGTATGTGTCAATGGACTTATTATATTCAAAAATAAAATCTATTTTTCACACAAAAACATTTCACTTCTCAGGACTGCAGATAGCCTTTTACTTTCTGAAATGCTCAGTATAAAGCAATATTTTTCACTGATGACTTCTGGCAGGAGCTCTGTTGCAGCATTTGGGCCCCAAGAGTAAAAAAAATAAAAATTTAAAGGACCTTGTATTTTAGTATTCTTTTCAAATCTGGTTTTCATGTATTCTTGAGCTCAAAAGGTTTTTGTTAATTTGTTGTTTTAGAGTCTAATAACCCAGGAAACTCACGACAGTATAGCAAGACTTTTACCCATTATTTCCTTCTTTTAAAATTTACAAACCTGCTGATGGTTTAACACTTATTATTTCCACTCCATCTGGTAAATTCAACTCTTGACTATAAACCATTTCTGAAGAGAGTGTCAGACGACTAGTACTTTGAAGGTTTGCTCTACAAGCCCGATATTTATGCGTGAAGGGAGACTGGATCTTCTCTCGATCTGGAGAGGATGAATATAACTCTTCTTGATGTGATACTCCTTCAGATATATTTGAGTCTATTTTTTCATCTAAAAAAAGTTTGCATTGTTAAGTGAAATTTATCATAACATATGACAATGGTTTTATGAAAAACACAGCTGTCACTGAACTAACAGAAGGAGATACAATTTTAGATTTAGTTTTGTGAAATAGTACGGGTTGGTTGTAGGCCATAATCTTCAATTATGAGTTGATTCAGTTTACATGTAATGGCACGTAACAAACTTTTTTTTTTTTAAACTTCAACAGGGAAGATATTGGGACATAAAGGGTATTAGCTGAAGAAGTCAACTGGACTGAAAATCTCAAAGACTTAAATGTGGAGTAGGCTTGTAATTTCTCTAAGTCAACCATAAGAAAACTGCATCCCAAGCAAGGAGGGAAAAATTGTAGAAAGATGCAGCTGGATGAAAAACTTAAATATTACGAGTAGGCAGAGAACATCTAGGGAAAAGAAAAAGGAGGTTATTTGCAAAGATAGATACCTCTTGGAAATTAGGAAGCATAGAAAGAGAGAGAATTGCTAGAAATCAAACTAAATAAGCTCTTGCCAATAAAAATTAAATAAGAGGAAAAGATGTTGATAGTTATTTAGACTGCTATGCAGTATCAACGGAAAGGTTATTAAAAATAATATAGGTATGGCCCTAAACTGAATGAATACTTTGTCTCACCTTTCAAAAAAATGATAACTTGTACATTCACAAAAAGGCAAAATAACTGATATAAATGAGTGTTCAGAAACTGCTACATAAGAGGTGCAAGAAAATCTTAAGAGTTGAATGCACTCAAACTGTGAAGACTAGATAATTTCTATCATGGAATACTGAAAGAACAGGCACATGAGACTTCTAGTCCAGCATCAAGGATTTCCAATAATCTGTTAATTTACAAGTATTGCCATACAACTGTATAATAGCAAATGTCTTATCTATATTTAAGAAAGGGGAAAAAGTATTCAGGAAATTACAGATCAGTGAGCCTCATGTCAGTATTATGCAGGGCTTTAGAACAAATTGTTAAAGAAAGACTAATTAAACTCACAGAGGTAAATGGTACAGAGGGTGTAATGTAATATGGCTTTACCGAACATAGGTCAAACCAGATTAACCTGATTCCCTTCTTTGACAAAATAAATTATGTTTACAGTTTTAGATAAAGGAAATGTATTAAATCTAATACACGTGGATGTCAAGAAAGCATCTGCCACAGTACCACATAGGACATTATTAGTTAAATTAGAGAGGATGACAAATAGTGTAAGATTTATAATGGGATAAGGAACTCGCTGAAGGGAAAGGGCAATGGACTGTTTTGAAAGGTGAACTATTAGACTGGCACAAGGTTACTAGCGTAGTTCCTCAAAAATGAGTCTGAGACAAAGTTTATTTAATACTTTTATTAAGGACCATAGCACTAAAAGCAGATATGTTAACAAAATATAGGCATGATAAGAAGTTGGGAGTTATCTTTGATAGTAAGAATTTCTACTGCAATGTGGGGGCTTATCAGTCAGATGTAAGTCAGAGAACGTTCTACATTTGTATATTACAGGATTATTGGATATGTAATGTAATGGAGACATGAAAGGCAAATGTGTCTCTACCCTGTACTAGGCAAGGAATTTCCAGTAGAGATAGACACATAATAATGCCATGGAAAGAGGCACTGTGTTAAGACCTCATTTGGAATTCAAGGTACAGTTCTGGTCACCCATGTTCAAAAAAGATACGTTTGAACTGAAACAGGAGCAGAGAAGAGCTACAGATGACCAACGGGGAATGGAGGGCCCATCTTATTTGGGGAGACTAGAAGAGCTTGTCTGCTTTAGCCTTTCAAGGATAATATGACTGTTCTCTATACATATCCCTGGGGGAGGAGGAAGGTTGGACAGCTATTTATTATCCTGCTATACTGAGAAGAAGAGCCGGCTCTTGAACATTTTAAAGGTTGAGAAAACGCGGGGCCAGCGGGGAAATCCCCCGCTGGTCCCCGACTCCCTGTGGGGCTTCTTTTTGAAATTACAAGAGTCCCTGGCAGGGCTCTTGCTCCAGTTCAAAGGCAGAGGTGCCCTTATTGACTAATCAAATAGTCGATGGAAATCCCTCGACTATTTGATTGATCTAAATTTAACATCCCTAATTGTAACCATCTCAGGCATGTCCTGTTCTCCTTTCAGAATAGCAGGACAATAAATAGCTTTCCATCCTTCCCCCTGTTGGGGTTCTTGTACATTTCAAAAGGAGAATCACAGCAGAACTAGCACAAGCAGAGATTGCTTCAGTCCCCGATCACGCCGTTTCCTGCTGTGCCTGTACCTCCCCTGTCCCCCATGGAGACAGTGCTGGGGAGAACTGGCTGTTAAGCCCCGGATTCTACTCACCCCCGCCCCTCTTGTTGCCTTTCTCTAGGACTAGATTTACCTGGAAAAGCAGGAAGGAGGCACCAGCCAAGGTACGAGGTTGGAAAGTAAAGGAGAATTAGAAATGAGACACTTACCGACCCTGCTGGACGGCAGTGCATTCAGCTACCCCTTTACCAGCCAGGGCTGTTGTGGTTTCAAGATAGGTTTCCCTCCCCTATACACACAGGTTTTACCAGTATAAAACTACATTGGCAGAACACAGCTTGAAGAAATTTTGCCTCTGCCTCATCACCAACTGTGTTATTGCCCAGCTTTGACTGTGTGGACAGGAACATTCAGTTATTCTCACTTTAATAACAGTAGTCACCAAGTGTAGAGTACCTGGTTTTAAGGCTTTGCTAATTCTTAAGTGTTAGCAGACACGCAGCAGTGCATTCCAATTCACTTAAAACTGACTGGCTGTTAAGCCCCGGATTCTACTCACCCCCGCCCCTCTTGTTGCCTTTCTCTAGGACTAGATTTACCTGGAAAAGCAGGAAGGAGGCACCAGCCAAGGTACGAGGTTGGAAAGTAAAGGAGAATTAGAAATGAGACACTTACCGACCCTGCTGGACGGCAGTGCATTCAGCTACCCCTTTACCAGCCAGGGCTGTTGTGGTTTCAAGATAGGTTTCCCTCCCCTATACACACAGGTTTTACCAGTATAAAACTACATTGGCAGAACACAGCTTGAAGAAATTTTGCCTCTGCCTCATCACCAACTGTGTTATTGCCCAGCTTTGACTGTGTGGACAGGAACATTCAGTTATTCTCACTTTAATAACAGTAGTCACCAAGTGTAGAGTACCTGGTTTTAAGGCTTTGCTAATTCTTAAGTGTTAGCAGACACGCAGCAGTGCATTCCAATTCACTTAAAACTGACTTTTAAACCATCAGTATTAGTGCAGTCTACCATTCATTATTTAGAACTGAATACATTAAAAAAAAAAATCTGAAGAATTTTGGCCTACCATTTCTAAACTGAGGAGCAAAAGTAAACTGAATCCCCACTACTGACAACTTTAATTGATTTTTCCTCAACTACTAACAAAAAATAAACAGTTTTGGCTAAGAATAAAAAAGCTCCAGAGCAAAGAAAATGACAGACTTTAGAGCAAAAAAATAATTAAGTTGTGATGGAAGACCAAGAGCAGCTAATTGCTGATAGCTTTTTAGACAATAGCTTCTTAAATTTCTTAACAGTAAATAAAAGTTGTTTAAAAAGGAAGCATATCAGATAGTTACAAATAATTCATGTTAAAAAAATTTTTACATCATAGCAAAAGGACTTACCCACTGAAACTGGAATGGATTTCAAGTGTAAATTCCACATGTGTAATATTGAGCAATTTTGAGCATATTCAATTACTATTAAGTAAAATTTTTCAGAGAATCCATTTTGCAGCTGTCCTGTTGAAATTTAAAGTAACAGTTTTTAGTGTAACATCTAGTATAGCAATTAGTAGCGACTAACTTTTTTCACTCCCTGACTACATAACTAAAGGCACTACTACCCTTTTAATTTAAAGAGTATGTAGACTCCAGATAGTCAGCATCTTAGAAGGTATTTCTTTAATTTGCTTGGGGTTTTGGCTTTTTATGGTTCCCCCTCTGATCCTGTTATTCAAATGTTAGATGAAAATAGGGATGTAAAATCCGGTTTCATTAGTTAACTGCTTAAACATTAAGTTTAACTGATTAAAAAGGGCGCAATGGGAGGTCGTTTCAGGCCCTAGCACTGCAGGGCAGGGGCAGCTGTCAATAGTCTTACGGAGGGAGGGGGCAGAAGCAGCAGTGGAGGAGTGCGGGGGGGGGGGGGGGGGAGGGGGAGAGACAGCAGCTGGTCGGAAGACTGTTCCTGAGTAACTGTTACTTGGTAAGCTTCACCCATTAAAGGTGATGCTTACCAGGTAACTGGTTACCTTCACATCACTAAATGAAAATACCCTGATACAATACAAATTCAAATGAAGAACACCACCAATTGTATTTAAAATATTAAATCTATGCAAAGCTTTTTATACTGTAGCATAAAAAGTGCTAATGAGCAGCATTATATTCTCATTTTTTAGGCTGAAAACACAGAACTGTACAATTGAACGATCAGCTTTTAATCAAATATTATACGTAAGAAGTGTTAAATGTAGAAACAATCACTGGCTTCTGAGGAACTATGTAAGAACAGCAGATTAAATTTTACATAAATTATTTACAACTACAGTAAAACTCCAATTGTCCGGCATCCAGTGGTCTGGCACTCCCGATGGTCTGGCACCAACTGGAACCCGGAAGTGCTCCAGCCAGCCCGACAATTGGAGCTGCTCAGCGCCGCTTCCCCAAGTCCGCTGCTGCCGCTGCTGAACTGACGAGCGGCGGACTTGGGCAAGCTGCAGAGCCGAGCAGCTGGGGTGCTGCCGGGCACCGAGCACGGGGGTGAGGGGTGGCACTGCAGGACCAACCGGGCAGCATCCCAGCTGCTCTGCTCCGCAGCTTGCCCAAGTCCGCCGCTCATCAGTTTCAGCAGCAGCAGCAGCAGCAGCAGCGGACTTGGGGAAGCGGCACGGAGCAGAGCAGCTGGGGTGCTGCCGGGTTGGTCCTGCAGCACCGCCCCTCAACCCCCTGCTCGGCGCCCGGCAGCATCCCAGCTGCTCTGCTCTGCGCCGCTTCCCAAAGTCCACCACTGCCGCAGCTGAAACTGAAGAGCAACGGACTTTGGGAAGCTGCGGAGCAGAGCAGCTGGGGTGCTGCCGGGTTCGTCGCGCAGCGCCGCCTGTCACCCCCCTGCTTGGGGATAACTACTGCAGTCTGGGGGGGGAGGAGCCTGCTCCCCTTCCCTCCCAGAAACTCTTGGCAGCGGTGCGGGGCTTTCCCCGCCTTCCTGCAAAACGGCGGAGGGTTCGCCCCTTGCTGCGCCATTCCTGCCCAGCCCGCAGACGCAGTCGGGAGTCCGGCAGACCTGTCACAGCCCCCGCCCCTCCCCGCTGGAGTACTTCCCGATACTCTGGCATATCCGATAATCCGGCACCACCTAGGTCCCAAAGGTGCTGGATTATCGGAAGTCTACTGTAGTTTGCAATTTACTTATAGAATCATAGAATCACAGATTCTATAAGTAAATTGAAAACTAGATATAAATAATTTGTAAAATTTAATCTGCCATTCTTCTGCCATGCTAACTTAAAAGGTAACAATAAATAAGTGACTAGAGACACTGAATCTTTATTTCTAAGCTGATATTATGCTCTTAGTAGAGCCAGCAATCTGCAGATGAACCATACGTTACACCTTAGCCATTTTGACCTTGTAGCTCTGTGGGAATGAAGTGGAGCATTATTTAAGTACTTAATATATTTAGCATATTTTTTAGTTACAAGCTTAAAAGGGAAACTATCAGACTTCTCTTATAACCCTGTGTCCAAAATCAATATCCTTTTGATACATCCATCACCAGGTTAGCAAACTAAACATTTAATACTGCTTTACCAGAGTCTTCTAAACAGTTCTTTTCAGGTGTTTTCTCCTCATGGTTATTCAAAATGAAGTTTTCCTGAAAAACGTGAAGTAACTGTGTTTTTCTGCCATGCTAAATTAAAAACACAAACAATAAGTGAGTGAATAGAGAAACAGAACCTTTATTTCTAAGCTCATATAATTAAAAATTGACTACACTAAACAATCAATTTGAATAAAATGTATCTGTGATGTCTACATTCTCTATATATATGGGCCAAAGTCAGGTAGTTGGCAGTAAGATGCTCTGAATCCAAAACTTGTACATATTAACCAGCATTGGTTTAATCCTAGATGGACATAGTTTTACAGATGGAATTTTAAATGCCTTTTTAAAATCAAGTAAATGAATGTTCTCTCCCTCATAAAATACATACAGAAAAAATATCTTACTTACGAGCTCTGTAATAGCATCTAACTCTACAATGCATCCTGGCCTTGCAGTTGACTGTTGACTTACGATGTTAAAAACTTCACCAACATATTTCTGTAAAAATACAGTAATACAAACAATACTGTAGGAGTTTTCTTTAGATGAATTCTTAAAGTTTATTAAGAATTGCCTGATATCTGACATCTTCATTTTGGCATAGTATTTTTATTTGTGGTTCACTTATTCAAAGTTAGGGTTGACAGAATTTGGGTTTAATAAAGCGAGATTTGTTAAAACCAAAAAGATTTGTTTACATTCTATATAAGTCTGCAAAGACTCTGAACTTTTCAGAAATCTTCTTTCAGTGCTAAGCAATTTGTTTGTTAATTCTGTAGCAACAATTAAGGATATATCTAATTTACAATGTTACGGGAATTTAGAAAAACAATTTTGTGAGGACTCAATAGCAATAAGGGTGTTAACTCTGAAGTGCCACAGAATCTTAAAGGGCCTCACATGAAAGATGCCTCCTTCCATTAGATTGACACAGCAGTTGAGTCCCAAGACAGGAAAGTGCAATGTACTGAACTATCAAAACTACCTATTACAGCATTAGATATTTCTTTTAGATTTCCCAACCTTGCAGTTACTTGACTCAACAATGCTCAGCTTTTGAGATCTGACATCACAAGAGACTATGCATTAAGGTTCTATTATATTTGCAGATCGACTTTATAACAAATACATTTTGCAGATTTCATAGTGTTCATTCAGTTATCTAGTCTGAAAACCCAATGTTATGAGTTATGATTATGAAGTAATTTTGTAAAAGTTAGCTTTTACTTACAGAAATTTCAGGATTAGATAGCTCACATAAAAGCTTTTTAGCATCTATTATAGCCTGATATAATCTCAGATATTGTCCATCACTTGCCACAAAGCATGCGCTGGGAGAATTGCAGTATGCACCTGTAAAGTATTTAGGAATAATTGGTTCAATATTTTAAGAAATACATACTAGTTCTTTCCCTATTGTTGGCAAGAAGCAAATCACAAGCATTTAATATTAGATTAACAAAAAATAAGAAAGCAGATCTTATTTCTTATGGATATAATTTGTATTTACATATTTATTAATGAACATTCATGAACATCTTCATACACAATGTGAAGATTCAATATTGAACTTCACCAAAAGGAAGCTAGACTCCAATCTGTTCATTGTTGGCTCTCCTTGTCTATATTAATATTTTCCAAACCCCCTATCTGCTAACTAATATTTTTATGCATTTTTTTAAAAAAATGTAATTTAGATCTAAGGTTTTAAAATAAACGACAGGGACCTTTTGTAAAACGTCTATGATGTCACATAAATAAAGAGGAGGAAAATATTCAGCGGCTATTTTTAAGCTTACCAACAGGGACATTTTAGTTTAGGTTATCTTTCAGAAAACCCATACTTTAGAAACTCACATTACAAGTTTCATCATTCAACATACCTAGATTCTTTATACGACTAGCATTGTTTTTAATATTTTTAATATTCTAATTAACTCAGAAAACTTACCGAGACAGTAACTGGGTATAAGTGTAGGCAGCCATGCCACATTAGAAAAAGCCGAAACATGGAGAGAATTAATTCGTGCAAGTTCAGAAACTCCTCCAGAAAAGGATAATGGCCCAACTGGGTCAACTCGCCAAAGAATAAGCTCACTATAGACTGCATTGGGATCCTGGGATGTTACACTTGTAGTACCTCTATTCTGAGGTCTTAAAGACGACTCTCCAGTAGTTGAAACGTCATTCTGTTTTGTACTGTCATCATCTGGTGAACTTAAAGCATTATGATGAGAAGTTGTCAGCAGCAAAGGTAACACCGAATGACAAGCCAGATCATTAAGATGAAAACGGTGACCACAATATCGAGATTTATGTGAAATACTGAGCACAGTTGAAAAAGCAGACTCCTCTGCAAAACTAACTAGCCACTGATTTAAAGACCCATCTGCATGTTTTGAAATCATCATAACATTGGGGGTGAAAATACTTAATTTTAAACTGTTAGTTGATTTACTGTGGCCAGCACAGATAAGCATAGATGACGAACGTGTAAGGCCAATGGGCTTCTGTTTGCCTTGTTGAATAGCGAGGTCAACATTCTTGGTGCAGGCATACATTACTATACTTCTGCAAAGAGAATTTGCATCACCAGTTGGAAATGCTACTGGAATTCTTGAAACAAAAGACACCTAGAATTAAAGGGGGAAAATAATATTTATTAGAATAAAGAACATTAATGCACTTTTAATTGACTAATAAATATAGACTTGAATCCAGAAAAGCCATAGTACCTGCACCTGACGAAACATACCAGGCTGATACTCATCTAGCCAGTCCACATGCCACACCAGCAAGGAACCATCCATGGGATGAATACTGAATAACATGTCTGCATTTTTGCTCCACTCAGACAACAGTATTTCAATCTCATGATCAATAACAGCAGACGATAAAGGCACCAAGCCAGAGTTTGGAATATTTTTCTCACTACTCTGTTCTTTCTTTTCTTGATTTCCTTTTTGATCTTCTCCATTATCATCAGCTTCTGGCAGAAGGAAACAAATATGAAGTAAAGAAATCCATGTATGAAAGCTACATTTTGAAGTTAAAAGTCTCAGAGGCAACACTGCTAGGTTATTCAACACTTATTAAGCCTCTTCTAAACTATGCTTACAAACCTGGATTTAAACACATTGAAAGGGTAATGATTTAATCTCTAAATCAAATCAATGCTACATAATTGAATACATTCCTGTATCTGACAGAGAAGTATAGCAAGTTTTATTATGTATGTCAAGTTATTTTACAATACCTTCTTACATTCCTACGAAAAAAGGTAAAGTTAAGCATCAATTGGTAATTATACTAAATGGAATTAAATTGACTGTAACCCAGCGATAAAATTTAACAATCAAGTTGTATTAGCTTATTCATGTAAGTACAGAAATGAAATTTTTTTTAAACCCAGAATCTGAAAGTTCAGAGAAGTTCATGAATAAATGCATCAAATTCCTTCCAAATGACTTCATACATCACTTGCCATTTAAATAAGTCACCAAATTATAAACGAAGATAATCCAAGTAGAAATTATAGATGTATAAAAACAGTACACTTTTTAATATTACGACCAGGCTTCAGGCTTTTGTGGATACTACAAAAAAATAAGGCCAAGACATTTTCCCATTTTTTAAATTAAAATGAAAAAAGTTTTGGTTGTTTTTAAACATCCCACTGAAGGATTTACTAAAACAATGGCTGCATTCTGCCAGCACAAGAGCCAGAAAATAAGACAATTTTTTCATTGGCTAAGGCAAGTAATTAAAATAATAACCAAATTACATTTTAAAATGTTCAATTAAAAAAATCTGACATTGACAGAAGTGTGCCTTGAAAAGCTTCATTTTTAAGTTTTTACCTGCAGCAAGATGCTAAATTAAGAAGAAAATAGTTTGAATAATACACAGCTTTTACGCAACCTTGACTGCAAATATTTGGTGCCACAACAGCATGCTCATGTGACCCCAATGGACACTACTATAAAGAAGAAAGCCCCAACATTCTGCAATGTCCAGGCTTGCATCTCATAAGGGGAAATGTGCTGAGGCCTCCTGAAGGTGTCTGAAATTTCAAACAGCCTCTTAGTGCTCTTAGTTTAAAAACAGAAAAGATTCAAAACAAGAGATCTACGCTTTTAGAAACAGCTACATGAACTCGATCTTCACAGATGGATTCAGTCACAAGCGTCAGTGCTTCACACATTAGACCACATTTCACTTATCACGGCCATATTTGTAGCCAGCAGGTGTTTACGGCAGAAAACCATACACATTTACCATTAGATGACAGTAACTGGCAGTATCAGCAGAAAGCACGAAGCCTGAACTACTCTCTCCCCACTACAGATGATCCCTTCAAAACAGCATGAGTAGAGTGGCACACAGAAGCCTGTATTAGCATTAAGTCACATCTGTTCTGTGGTTACAGATAAAAGTTCAGTCAAGGCTTGCCAAATCACCTTCTCATTCAGGTTGTAAGAGAAACAGATTCCTGTGAATAAGACTTGAGGCACAAATATCCATTTTCTTTAGTAGGTATAAACATTAATCTTTCTTAACGTAAGTAGAATTTTATATTAAACACAATCTAAGCTGTCTCTGTCTCTAGGCCCTGTAGCTGTAGCCAAGGGCAAAATGACCCTCTAGCTCCTCAATTCCTTGACAGTAAAACAAAAATAACCATCCACTAGGATAGATACAAGGGTACCCCAAGTGCATTTTAAGAAAGGTGTGGTTATCATCATGCCATAAATTATATCTTTTAATGTGTAATGGCCTTAAAGAACCCAAAGCCACTACACCATCAGCTATTACCCTCAGAACAATTGGGGGTGGAGAGGAGAAATCAGGGCATTAATGTACTTCCACTAACGTAAAGTTATGTCCCACTTTTTCCCATGCTTTTATGATTTTGGAGCACACATACTTGTGGTCTAATGACAGGTGTTGCAATCAAGCTACCTCTATTTCCAAACTGACCATTGATTACACTTGCCTACCCTGGACCAGGATTGAATTATGTTAATCAGCACTGATCTGCTTGGAAGTCTTTGGGAGAATTGCCATTGGGTACTGCAAACTAGAATTAAGAATATAAGGACAGCCAGATTGTGTCATACTAATGGTTCATCTGGCCTAGGAGTATATCTTTTGATAGTAGTTGGAGCCAGATGCTTCAGAGGGAATGACAGTGGTACATCTAGTTGTCCTGTTCCAAATTCTTCGTAATCAGAGGTTTAGGGACACCCAGAGATGGGGTGGCATCCACAACCATTTTAACAAATAGTCATTGATGGACTTATCCTCCCTGAACGTATCTAGTTCTTTTTGAAGCCATTCATACTTCTGGGTTTCATGCTGCCCTAGGCAAGGAGCTCTACAAGTGGACTGTGCATTGTGTGAAATGCTACTTTTTATTGGTTTTGATCCTACTGCCTATCAATTCTCATATTTTGGGAAGGGCTAAGTAACACTTCCTTATTCAATTTTTCCAAATCATTCATTATCTTATAGACCTCTATCATATCCCTCCCTCTCATTTGTGTTTTCTTCACTGAACACTCTGCAGCAATGTTTTCTTCAATTTTTTCCATCCATATGGGGGATAAAATTTCTGTGCACCGAAGCATGCACAGTCGTACACCACCAGTAGAAACATATGCTGCCAGCTGGGAGCACTCTGCCAATCAGCTGGGTGGCATTTAAATACCTCTTGGGTGGCTGCTCAAGTACTCCATTTAGATTAACGAACACTAGTCCAAAGTCTTTAGTATCTCCTCATATGGAAGTGGTTTCCCTCATCATTTTTGTTGACTGTATCTGTACTTTTTCCAGTTCTACTATAATTTTTATAAGATGTGGCCACCAAAATTGAATGGGGTATTCCAGGTGTGGACATATCACTGATTTACATAGGGGATTATGTTTTCAGTCTTCTTATTTATCTCCATGGTTCACATCATTTTTAGCATGTTTGATGGCCACTGCACATTGAGCCGATGGCTTCAGAAAACTACCTACAATGATGCTGAGAGATCTCTCTTTAGTGGATAAAAGGTAATTTAGAACTCATCATTTTGGCTGTATAGTTGGGATTATGGTTTCCAATATGCATTATTATTTAGTTATGAACACTGAATTTCATGTGTCATTTTCTTGCCCTGTCTCTCAGTTTTGAGGTCTCTATCTTTTCACCATCAACTGTGAACTTCACTTTGAGTAATTTTGCATTGTCTCCAAACATTGCCCCCCTCACTGTATTTCACTTTTTTCCAGATCATTTGTGAAGATGCTGAAAAGCAGTGGTCCGAGTAAAATCCTTGGAGAACCCCACAATTTAACTCTCTCTTCTGTGGAAGCTGACCATTTATTCCAACCCTTTGTTTCCTTTTAATCAGTTACTGATCCATGCAAAGATCTTCTTTATCACAAGTGCTTAGTTTCCTTAAGGGTCTTTAGTGTGGGTACTTTGCATTTGGGAAGTCCAAGAACCCCTACGCATTGACTGCTCTTGTCCAGATGTCTGATACCCTAAAAAATGTTAACGGATTGATGAGGCATGATATCCCTTTACAAAAGTCATGTTAAACATGGTATATTAAAGAAGAGTTGTTTGTGTGTTTGATAGTTCTGTTCTTTACAAAAGCTGGGCCTACTAGCCTGTAAATGTCAGGATGGTCTCTGGAGCCTTTTAAAAACTGGTATATTAGGTGTTCTCCAGTTATCTGGTACAGAGACTGATTTAAGGGGTAGATTAGATTGCAACCTTAAAAATCAAGGTAAAAGTGGAAGGTGGTGTTACTTTTGTGCCACCAGAATACCACAGAGGTATGCTACCTTCGATGTGATTGGTTCTAAGAAAAGAGGAACCCAAGAGTAGCCAAAATAAGCCCACAGGCAGTGCGACATACTAACTAGAGATATCACATGAATCCCTAAACTGCACTCCTTACTTCAAAGAAGACTTAAGCTGAAGAGTCACTCCTTTTATTTTTGTTAAGCAATATTTTTTCTCATGTTACTGGATGTGAATGGCCCCCATTAACATTTTCTTACACACATCTTAGTAATATGTTAAATTGAAAGCACACACATATAAACCAGATATAAAGGCACAACTAATAATTTTCCATCCCAAATTCTAAGTAAATCCTATCATATTATGTGTGTCACTCTTACTTAAGGTGCTGGCATAAACTACTCTCCTAAAAAGGGGAACTGAGTATTGCTGACCATTATTAAAGGCAGAAAGATTAGAAGGGAGAGAGATCCAACTATATAAACCTCAGAGACTCAAACATTAAGGTCAGAAATGACCATCGTGATCATCTAATCTGACCTCCTGCACATTGCAGATCACAGAACCTCACTTTCATGGTATACCCCTAACTTCTGGTAGAATTACTCAAGTGCTCAGATCATGGTTTAAAAGCTTCAAATTACAGCTAATTCACCATTTACACTAGTTTAAATATGAAAGTGACCCAGACCCCATGCTGCAAAAGGTGACAAAACTCACTCTCCTTCCCCTCCCCCCCATATCTGCCAATCTGATCTAGGGAAAAATTCCTTCCCAACCCCAAATATGCAAATCAGTTAGACCTTTAGCATGTGGGCAAGATTCACCAAACACACACCTGGGAAAGAACTCTGTAGTAACTCAAATTCCTCCTCACCTAGTTTTGCGTCACATCCATTGGAGATATTTGTTGCTAGCAATCACAGATCAACTGTATACAATGGTTGTCAGTTTCATCATACCATCCTCTCCATAAACTTTTCAATTTAAGACTTCAAGCCTGTTAGTTTTTTTGTCCTCACTGATTCCCTTAGAAAACTTTTCCAAAACTTCCCTCGGCTGATGGTTAGAAACCATAATCTAATTTCAAGCCTAAACATGCTGACTGCCAGTTTATATCTATTTGTTCTTGTGCCGACACCAACCCTTATGTTAAATATCTCCTTCGGGAACATCTCACTGCAGCCCTCTTTTGGCTAAGCATCCCAAGCTCTTTGAGTCTTCTCTCATGAAGTAAGTATTCCATTCCTTGGCTCACCCAAGTCACCCTGCTTTTCACTTGTTCTAGTTTGAATTAATATTACTTAAATATGGGAGACTAGAACTGCACATTATGTTCCACATAAGATCTCAGAAGTGCTTTGTACAATGATACTAACACTTTCCTGTCTCTACTAGAAATACCTTGTCTGATGTATCCTAGGACTACATTAGCCGTTTTCATGGCTACATCATGTTGGTGGCTCATAGTCATCCTGTCATCAACCAATACACCCAGGTCTTTGTGCTCCTCTTTCACTCCCAACTGATGAATGCCCTATTTATAGCAAAAAAATCTTGTTGTTTGTCCCTAAATACGTGACTTTGCACTATTAAATTTCGTCCCATTTCTATTACTCCAATTCTCAAGACTGTCTAAATGTTTTGTATGGTATTTTTGTCCTCTATACTGGCAACATGTCAGCTTTGTGACCTCTGTAAATGTTATTAATATACTCCCACTTTTTACCCCAATGTCAGTAATAAAAATGTTAAATAAGACTGGGCCCAAGACCGACCCCTGGAGAACTGCACAATTACCTTCCTCTGGCATGACAGTTCAACTTTCATTATGACCACTGTAGTCTCTATTTTAAACAATTGTTTAGCTACCTTTCAATGCTCATGTTTCTCCCAATTTTCTCCAATCTAAATTTATAATTTCCTATGTGCAACTGTATTGAATGCCTTACTGACATCAAGGTAGATTAGTAAATGGTAACTTTAAAGGATTTTAGGTAGTACTGCAAGAGCTTAGAAGGAAACAGTGCCTCCTTAATTTACCAGGTTTAGTATCTGGGAGAGTTGAGCACATGCTATAATAACCAGGGATGTTAAAAGGTGTTTAATTAAATAAATGTGTAACTTTCAAATATTTCAGTGCTTACATGGTTATACAACAGCCTATTAAAATTAATTGGCTGCTGCCCCTTCTAGTGCCCCCACCCCGGCCTGTAGACTACTGGGGATGAGGGCAAGGATTCAGGGACTGCCGCCTCCTACAGCCACACCCCATGGCCTGCAGGCTGTCTGGGGGGGGGGGGCAGTGTCCAGGGAGGGCTGCCTCCCCCAGAAGACCCATCTCTGTGACCCTCCTTTTTGCCTTCCTGCTCTCTCTGCCCCCCTCCCTTTCCACGTCTTAGGAAATAGTCCCATTCCTGGCACTTCCCATTTTGCGGCACAAGCAAACCCTGACTTTGGTTTAAGGTAGGATAAGACAAGAAAAAGAATTCTATGTTGACTGCTCCTGACAATCAAAATGACAGGACTTCTACACTGAATGCTTCTGCAAATGTGCACAGATTGACATTGAGAACTAACATCACAACATTAGGGATGCTAGATATCAGGTAATTGAATAGTTAAGTAATCGCACAAATTCTTATCAGTGATTTGACTATTCTGTAGTCCCTGGGGGTGGAGCCAGCAGCCAGTTTGCTCTGACCCCACTTCCTGGGAGCCCCCCGGCATCCCACCCTGCTGCCTCTACATTAGATGCAGTGGTGCGAGGTGCCAGGCAGGAGCCAGTTTAAAAAGCAGCTCCCCACACAGACCAGCTGCCTTCTGCCCTATGCTGCTGCCACTGATAAAGAGGCAGCAGCCCCTGTCTGCAGGGGATCCGAGCTCCCTGTAGTCAGAGGCTGCTCTGTCTCCCACAGAGCAGTCCCTGTGTGCAGCAAGCCTTAGCCCGCCACAGACAAAGGCTGGTCTCTGGCAGCAGGCCCTGTCTGCAGGGAGCTTGCGTCTGCCTCAGACAGAGACTGCTTCAAAGCAGCGGGAGGGAGGGGGAAGGGTGCACTGCAAAGCCAGAGCTGGGGCGGGGGGGAGACTGTTTTAAAAGCCAGCTCTGCCCAGCACTGGCTCCTGCTCCCCCCTATCACTTGCTTCCTCTGATACAGAGGCAGCAAGGGGGGGTGGGGTGCATGCAGTTGACAAGCTTAACTGATAGGCCTAGGCTTATCAGTTAACCGTACAGTTGACTATATGCTGACATCCGTACATTACATGCCCCATTACCTCAGCTGTGAATAACGTAGTGCTATCCACAACCTGAAAAACAACTCTGACATTGTCAGCTTCTTTGATTATAATGGAGGTGCTGTTGTCATCATGAGTAGGTCAGATTACCAACAGGAAGCTACCAAGCAACTCTCCAATACCACATTCTACAGGCCCCTTTTCCTCTGATCCCACTGAGGAATACCAAAACAACCTGCAATAGTACACTCTTAGAGCACTTTCCAGAAACATTCGATTTGCTACCCAAAATCCATAAATCTGGAAGTTCTGGACACCCCACCATCTCTGCCACTGGCACCTATTCAGCAGGGTTATCTGGCTTTGTGGACTCTCTCCTCAGATCCTGTGTTACCAGCTCTCCTAGCTAACTTTAAGACACCACTGACTGCTTGAAGAAACTACAGAGCATCAGAAACCTTCTTGAAAACAGCATCCTGGCACCATGGATGTACAAGATCTCTATATCAATATTCCACAGGAGTATGGACTACAAGCTGTCAGGAACAGTATTCCCGAGGATGCCTCAGCACACGCAGTAGTGGAGCCAAGTGACTGTCCTCACAATCATTTCTGATTTGGGGACAAGTCAATGGTACTGCTATGGATTCCCACATAGCTCCACAATATGCCAACATTTTTATAGCCAATCTACAACAATGTTTCCTCAGATCCTTACCCCCCTGACCCTTCCTCTGCTTATGCTAAATTGATGACACCATAGATCCACGGGAAGGAGGTCCTTGTTGAACTCCTGGAGGAATTCTTCAGTTTCCACCTCACTATCAACCTCAACCTAGAAGAATCCACACAAGAGATCCACTTCCTGGACACTACAATAATAAATACATGATGGTCACATCATCACCACCCTATACGAGAAACCTACTGACTGCTCTTCTTACCTACATGCCTCTAGCTTCCATCCAGGACACATTACATGATCTGTTGCTTACACTATGGGTGGGGTATCAAAGGCCTCGGGGCAAGATTAGGGATGTTAAATTTAGATTAATTGGCTAATGGAAGAGTTGATGCAATTTGCACTGACTACAGTAAAACTCCATTGGCCCGGCATCCAATGCTCCGGCACTCCTGATGGTCCGGCACCATCGGGAACCCGGAAGTGCTCCGGGCAGCTGGACCATTGGAGCTGCTCTGCACCCGGCTTCCCCGATGCAGCTGCTGCTGAAACTGACCAGCAGCTGAATCGGGGAAGCTGGGGGCAGAGCAGCTAGGGTGCTGCCGGGTTTGTCCCGTAGCGCTGCCCCTCGGGGCTGCGGGACCAACCTGGCAGCACCCCAGCTGCTCTGTCCCAGGTGTCCCGAAGAGCAGCTGGGGTGCTGCCGGGTTGGTCTCGCAGCGCCGAGGGGCGGCGCTACTGGACCAACCCGGCAGCACCCCAGCTGCTCTGTGGCAGGCATCCCCTATTTAGCTGCTGCTGAAACTGACCAGCAGCGGCTGAATCGGGGACGCCTGGGCAAAGCCGGACTATTGGAAGGGGGGGCTATGAGGGGTCTAGGGTGGCATCCCCTCCCACCCCACCCCAGACCCCTCATAGCCCCCCCTTCTGACAGTCCGGCATATATGATAATCTGGCACCCCCGGGTCCTAAAGGTGCCAGATTATCGGAAGTTTACTGTATTAGATTAGTTGAGAAGGGCACCTCTGACTTTGAAGGCTGTTTGCTACACTTCAAAGGTAAATTCACTGAAGGGAGCATGGGGCCAGTGGGGAACTGCTTGAGTCCCCCGCTGGCCCCATGTTCCTGTGGCGTTTCCAAGTGGTAGCACTGCATGTAGCCCAGGGTTAGCAGGGGAGTCCCCAGCTGACCCAAGCTCCACACAGCACTGCCACTTTGCAACACCGCATGCGGCTGGCCCTGGGCTGCATGCAGTGTTTCAAAGCGGCAGCACCGCATGGAGCCCACGGTCTGGCCCAGGCTCCACGTAGCACTGCCACTTTGAAGCACCCCCTCCTCTTCCTCACCCCTTTGCTGCCTCTTTCTTATAGACTAGTGTGTCGGCTATCCGATAAGCATTTGCTTATCGGATAGTTGAGTAGTCATTCATGCTTATCGGATAGTCGACTAGACTGGATGTGGTCTCTGGCTTGCCTGGATCTGGCCCCCAAGGCTCGGGGCTCCCCAACATTGGGAAACCTGTGCTGGTGCTCTAACCCCTCCCCCCGCACACGCACACCTTGCCCTGTGGAGCTGGAGCTCATAAAATCTACTAGCCTGGGCCCCCCTAGGCTCTGGTGTGCAAGGGGAATGTGGAGAGCGTCTTTCTCTCTCTCAGTTGGGGGCCACCTCATGGGGAAGGGTTTTTTTTTTTTTCTTTTTTTCTTCTCACTTGTGCGCAGTCCCTGACTGATTTTTCTGAGAGTCAGCTCAGCAGCCCCTGACCCTAAAAAGTCTCCCCACCCCGGTTTACAGTAAAGCTATCTGTTCCAATCCCTCAGAAAGAGACACCTACAGGATCTTTATTAAACATTTTAAAACTTAAATATCCACCTGGGGAAGTGAAGATTGACAAAGCCAGACATCACCTGCTTCAGGGCCAACAAGGTAAAGTAACAAAACATCACTAGTCATCACCTACAGCTCCCAGCTACAACTGCTCCAATGCATCATGAAAAATCTACAGCCACTCCTAGAAAACAATCCCTCACTTATAGAACTTGAGAAACCAACTATTATTTTTTCTTGACTAAATACCTGCTGAGGTGGGAAATACTGATATCCCATTTTAGATGCGCGGGGGGGAGGGGGGGGGGCGGGAGAAATCAGATTATCAGATCAAAATTGTCAGAAGCAAATCGTCTTTACTCCCCTTTTTGTTTTTCTTCTTACAGCGGGGGCAGGAGGAAATAAATGGGGAGAGATGCCCCCAGAAAGGATAAGAAACAAAGTTATTTTCGTTTTTTAATCCCAAAGGAGTTACTGAGAAGGCAACACTGTTAGGGAGAACAAACCAAAACAGCTACTAATTATACTAACGATACAGCTAAAGAAGGGACAACTGCTCTCTGTGTGAGGCCAAAGGCAATTGAGAAGGAAGAGAAGGACTTTTGCTCCCTTACTACCAGATAGCCTCGAGGTACATCACAAGGGAGGAAGAGCACATGAGCAGGCTCAACGGACACTGCTACCGAAAAACTCCGATTAGAGGCACAGGGCGCACATACACCTACAGTGGAGCACCCACAGGGACACTACTCAAAGAATTAATGGTTCACAAATAGTATTTACTAACACGGAAGAATTCTCTGAATTCACTAACCATATACTCCAACACCTACATATTAAAATACTGTAATCTTACACAAAAGCATTCAGATTAGCAGTGCAAAGATTTAAAAGGACATAATTGGCATTAACTTTAGCTATGCAAAACCTCAAGAAGAAATGTTAACTAATTTAAACATGTGGTTTACCTAACAAAATGACAGCACATTGTAAAGAATAAAATGTTTGTATGATACACATTGTACCTTCATCTGATTTGCCATTCAACTGGTTTGACTCTTCAGTGCTGGTCTCTGAAGAATGCTGCTCAAAGCTCTTTTTAAGCTGTTGCAAAAATACTTCCATGGACAGGGTAAAATGCAATTCTTTATTGTTCAGCCAATGCACTACAAATGGCCCACTTTTCTCTTCATTCTCACTGAGACTCAGAGATGTGATAGAAGGGAGTAGAGGAATGTCTGCAACAAAGAAGTTAACAATATTTTCAGAAGAGTAAGAGGTACTGATAAAGCATTTTTCTCTCTACCAGTGAAAAAGGGTTATACAATCATCTGCAAATCTAACCCTGCTTCACCCTCAGGGATTCAATGAAGGGAAAACAAGTAGTTATATTGTCACATGCTCTTTTGAGGGAGTTTCTGCCACTAGAGACCAGAACCTAAACAAAACCTCTAGTTAGCCAATGTCAACCAACTTTGGGGTTATGCTGCTTGGCTGCAAGCCAGCTTGTAGTCTTGTATTGCTACAACCATCTCCTCTGGGAAGATTTTTCAGTTAAGAGCCCTGTGCGCTACAGTTTAGTCCAGCAGAAACTACTACAGATCTCAGGTGGTTTTAGCCCACTGCGTACATTGTGTTTTGTAATGGAGAGATCTCACAGATATTTACCAATATCATTAGTTTACCCTATCTACCAGGGCACCACTATTACACATACAATAAACCCAAGTAAACGATACTAACAAGTTTCAGAGGCTTCAGAGGGGTAGCCCAGTTAGTCTTTAAAGTGCTACTAGACTATTTGTTGTTTTTTTAAGTTTTTACTGTTACAGACTAACAAAACAGTCTTTTGTTAGTCTTTAAAGTGCTGCTAGACTATTTGTTGTTTTTTAAGTTTCAGAGGGGCATTCGATTTTGTAACATCTGAAATATAGAACACAAGAGTGCAGCCATTTGTGACCTGGTGAGAATTCTCACAAAGCGTACCTGGAAGCAGCAGGCTCTTCTTGCAAGTAATCCCATACCTACAAGTCTCCCACCTTCCCACTTTATAAAGCAGTACAGTGTGCTGAAGCAACTATACATTCTACATCCTGTCAAAGCACTTTTATGTGCAAATATACTCTTTTCTGTCTGAAATTGGTACTGTCTTTAAACTGTTCAAGCAGGCAGCTATGCAAGGAGTACAACAAGGAAATCGAGAAGAAACAAACATGAAGGAAAATGAGGAGAGAGCACAGGGAATAAAATCATGAAAAGAGCAATGTAGAAACAGACAGAAGAATTAAGAAATTAATTCTTCCAGAACAAGATTCTTTTGTTAGTCAGAGCCAGCTCTTAAAATGAATCTGGCATTAAGATGAATTAGAAGGGAGAATTAAAATTAGTTTAAGAAAGGAACATACCAAACTGAACATGAATGAGACTGAGGTGCAGGTTAACTTATTAGTATACAGTTAATGAATTTTCAATAATATTATTGAAAACCACCATCTTTTCCACCTTATTAAAAAGGTCTGTCAAATGGAGTATTGTCTCTTTCACTTTCATTTTGTATTAGCTGCAATGCAGATTCTTGGGAGTTCTTTGCAGTTTGCACTAGTTTACTAATGATTCCTAAGGAGCCTTCAAATCCCCCCCCTTCTGTCCTCCAATTGAATTTTATAATTTCTAGTCATCTTAATTTGTAATCACAGCATACTTTATAATTATACTTTCCCTCCTCTCTCAACCACTAAGATCTATGAGTGAAGAGGGCTGTGTGACAGGTGCATATCATTACTAAGTCTTATGCAGTTCCATAATAAAAATGCCTGAATAAGTGTTCACACCCTATACTACGCACAAGAAACTATTAAAAACATTAATGTTGTAATACAAAACAGTTTTCTCTTATGCACTGTGTACTGGTCAGATTCCAATGTTCTTCCCCACCTTCATTTTCCAGGACACAAGATGGAACTGCTCTGGCCGGTCATTGTGCTACTCATTTTCTGGGGAACTGGCTTGAGATACATGGTCTGATTTGCAGAAATGCTGGCAAACTCACAGCTGACATCAAAGCTGTGTATCGAACATATAAAATGCTAAGTATTATGAAAAAAATCAAATCCTAGGAGCTTCAAATGGGGCACCTAACTTGAGTGGATACTTTTAAATTTAATCTCAGTCAGTTCCTCAGCTGTAAAATGGAGATAATATACCCTTACCTCACAGTATTGTCGTGAAGCACTCCGATACTGTGGCAGTTAGCACCAAAGAAAGCTAAGAGGATTGGGTAATTCTGCTTTCAGGAGCGAGATTTGAATAGTGTGCAATGACTAGGTACAGAATCACACATTAAACCATGTGCAGAAAACAGAATATTCATTAACTGCTCTTCAAATCAGCACCATTCATCCTGTACACTGAATGAAGCAGAGGTCCTATGCTCAGGTAAATGAAGTCCATCAGATGGTATCAACACAAGGCAGCAAATTAAGGTTACACAGGTTACACACACCACATACCGTACACAGAGAAGAGTCTGCATTGTGTTCATATATCATAAATCATAATTGCTCATCATTACCTGTGGCTGGGTTGATGCTGGCAGCAATATGAAAGTGACAGAGTGCATTTGCATGCAAAGGAGTGTTCCTATGAACTTCATGAGGATCTTGCTGATGTGGGGAATATCCAGTATGTGCTATGAGGGTAAGAGACCTTCTCCTTCCTCTTCGAAAGGGCTTTAGATTTAACTGTGTAGAGAACAGCTCAATTTTATTTTGTTTCCAAAGGAAAAAAGGAGTATTTAATCTATAAATTATTTTCTAGAAAAGAAAGCATTTGAAATTTTAACCTTTTATACATTAAACAGTGCACTGGAGAATTTACAAACTCTGTTGTTCATTATGTGTCTCCCATAGAAAAGGGGCTACTTATTAAAGGATGTTAATGTCCTCAGAATCCTGTAAAAGGTCTGTATGAACATGGCATTGCCTTAAATAGTTATAGTAAAATTCAGAGAGTTTTGTATTCCAATGTAGTGGGCTGTACCTGTACAGCCATCTTGTTCAAACCAATACAATCCCATGTCCTACAGCAGTGATTCCTAATCTTTTTTATACCGGGGACCAGCAAACCCATTCACAAACTTCTGGGGGACTGGCAACATTGGCTTTGCATATCTGCATAGTCTTTATGCAAACAATGAATATGCAAATGTCCAAATAAAATGTTATCCGTCTCCCAAAAGCCCTGGCCCCCAGAGCCCCCCAGCTCCAGCCACTGACCCCCAGAGTCCCCTGCACCCAACCCCCCCCAGTGCCAACCTCCTGCCCTCAGAGCCCCGCAGTGCCAGCCTCCTGTTTCCCAAGCCCCACTGTGCCCAAACCCCCCAGAGCCCCCCCCCCAACCCCCAATATTAGCCCTGTACCTAGAGGACCCCAGTGCCAGGCCTGCCCCCTAACTCCCCACTATTAGCCCTGTACCCAGTGCCAGCTCCCCACCCTGGATGCCCCAGTGCCAGCCCTCTGCCTCTTAGAAGACCCCACCCCATAGAGCTCCCTAGTACTGCCCTGCCCCCAGAGCCACCCAGTGCCAGTCCCCCGCTTCTTAGAGCCCCCCTGCACTAGCCTCGTCCCCAGAATCCCCAGTGCCTGCCCCGCCCCCCTTACCAAGCCCTGTGCTACCTCCCAGCTGAGCACTGCTGCCCAAGTCACAGCTGCTCTAAGGCTGTCGTGCCAGGCTCTGTGCAGCCCTCCCACTGCAAAGCACTCTTCCGTATCCAAGAAGAGACCCCACCCCTGTCCGGTGCTAGCTGGCTGAGACCAGGGCAGGACAGGACATGCCTCTCCCAACAGCTGCAACAGGAGTGGTGTAACCCAGCCCCCAGAGCCACCGCAGCCCAGCAGTCAGAGGTCTGCAGACTGTGCTGTCCTACAGCATTTTTCAAGAGGAATACAAACCATACATTCAAGTTAATTGGCTACTATCAGCAAGCCTCCACAGCAGAATGCATTTTCAGCCTCCTAAGCACAATTTCAGACTCAGACTCTAAAGCTAGAAGGGCCCACCATGAACATCTTGACTGAGCTCCTGCACACTACAGACCACAGAATCCTACCTACTCACTAAATGACGCATAACCACTAGCTTAGATGTAGTAATCATTTTCCTAAAATCCCTGTTCCCTACCTTCAGGTCTGGAGGGCTGCTGTGCAAAGAACTGTGATCCTGATGCATGTTCAAGCCCAGCTGTCACATGCAGATATTACGACAACTCAAACTTCTTCTGTATTTTACACGTCTTTACTCAATATGTCCTCTCCCCATTTATGTGACTAATAGCTGGGCATCTCTGAGGGTATCTGCAACTATTTGATTTTTTTTAAATAGCTCATTTTCAAAACTGACATGCACACTGAAAGTTATATTAGCTGAAACAATTGACTTTAAGAGAACACTGTGGATAGTTGAAGAAAATAAATTTCATTTTATTCACATCAGAAACTTAATTCTAAAAGTTACCCTCAAACCTATGTTTTTTCAATGCTCTTTCCAAAGATAGAATAAAACAAATTATTCACAGAACTATGCAAATCAACGAAATACAAAAAAAAAAAAAGTGGTTTTGTAAGCAGACAAGTACTATCCAACAGTTCTCACCTCTAAAGCATTTTGCATTCGTTCCTTACTAGAAGCATTTCTTTTGAAGTTATTTGTTAAGTTCACTGGTTCAGTCCAATGGTTGTATCCACCAGCGCATGATAAACTGTCATTGGGTAACAAAGTCTCTGCCCAGAGACGGCATACATTATCCTTACAGCAAGTCAACAGTACATTGCATACAGCACCACTGAAAAAAAGTTTTAGACAGGTTGAAGAATCTAGTTATATTCTGAGCATCCAAATACTCACAAAAAAAAAAAATGACAGGTAAGAACTTAACTATGTCCAGAGTTATGCATGACACTAACTTAGACTGCATATAAAAATGCAAAGTGAAGTTCTTTAATTAACCTAATAAACCCAGAAAATAGGTGAAACTTTGGAACCGGAAATAGACATATTGGTGCAATTATTTTAAATATTAAAAGTTTAGAGAACAGTCATGAACTCAGCCCTTATGTGCTTTCTGCCACCCCAAACTTACATTTATGTAACTATAAAATATTTGCTCTTTAGTTCCAACACAGAAAACTATCCATTTGGATAAAAAAATAAAACTGTACATCGATACAGTATTTTATAAGGTTTTGTTACTTCAAGCATTCTACAAATATTAATAAACAATCCTCAGCATTCTCTTGTAAGCTAGGTAGGTAGGTATGCTCATTTTATAGCTATGAAAATTTGGACATAGCTAAGCTTGTGCAAAAACATGGCCAAAGCCATACAGCATGATTATACAATGCATAGGACTACATTAAGTTATTTGTAACCACTTCCATGCTTAGACATTATTTGCATTATAATAGCATCAAGGAATCTCAATCAAGATCAGAACCCCATTATGCTAGGCATCGTAAAACCTATACAGGATATTCAAGTTCTCTTACAGGTAAGCTTACAATTTTGTTTAACAGACACTACAAGGGGATGTAACAAATGATACAGGAACATGTTGTGGTTATATCTCTAGTCTGTGGGCACACTTTGGTGATTCAGGTCACAGTTGATAGGGAAACAGTAATAGGTATTATTTTGTGTACACATACCCCCACACAAAAAATATCAGATGGCAAATTCCTCTAGGCATGACAGTAAAAATAAGTTCTGATGATAAATTTTACAAGTGCCAATCTAGTAGCTTTTTGGAGGACATTTGTTATTTAAGCAGTGGTATCCTGTGTATGTGTAATTCAAGAGGGTAATTAAAGCTGGCATTCATAGAGCACAGGAATTGGAGGGCAACAGAGACAGAATTAGGAGAACACAGCTGTGAAGGGCCTTAGACTGCTGCAGTTGCACTCATTCATAACTGATCTACAGTGAGGGGTTCAGAGAAAGCCAAGAGAGGACAACAAAGATGATTATTTTAATGAATGCTTTGTGTGACAAGGGGCTGTACCAGGATAGACAGTGGAGACATGTAATGGTTTAAGATTGTTGCTGACAGAAGGCAGAGTTACATACTATCCCCAGACCTTTTCTGCATAGTCAACGGATTTTGTGTTGAAAGTGGCAGTACTGGCTGCTGAAGACACCAGTATTGTGTGGGCAGGAAACTTAGGTTTTGCAGATAATATAGTCACATTGAGGATGGAATGAAAAGGCTATTTGTGAGTATAAAAACAGAAGGTGCTACAATGGGATTTCATGTCAGTATGCAGAATACAAGCTCATAGCAATAGAAGAAAATGATGTTAACGATGGTGGACATGTGACTGATGAGCAAGAGTACAAGAGAACTGATGACTGTTTACCCTGGAAGTACAGTATCTGATAATAGTCTGATCATGAATGTAGTGAACAGTGTTCCCTCTAAGCTGCGCAGCAGCACAGCCCCACAGCTGCTTAATAAGCCCTGCCTAGCCAGGGGCACAGGACTTGTGCACAGAGTTGCCTGGCTGGGGGAGGGACACTTCTCCCTCAGCAACAGCAGTAGCTCCCTGCTGGGACAGAGCAGTGAGTCTCTCCCAACTGGTAAGGAGATGTCCCCACCTCTCTTTATACATCCCAGAATTGCATTAGCTCATTTGGCCACGTTGTTACACTGGGAACTCACGTTCAGCTGATTATCTAGGGCTCTATGAAATCTATATTAACCAGAACACAAACAGAATCAAAACATTAATGTGGACTCCTGCTCTCCCCAGCACTAGGGCTGAAAGAAAAGGCAGGCAGGGTGAGCTGCATGGGTTGCGCTATGTGGAGTTGCAACTGAGTGTCAAGCTGCTTTGGATCTGGAGTTTCCTGACTTGCTGTGCAGAGCCAAAAAGAGGTGAAACGATGTTTGTGTTCCGCTTTCCCCATCAGTGTACCCAGTCTTTGCTGACCACGAGCGGGGGACAGGGCAATGCCTCTCTGCACCAGCCTCTGGAACAGGAATTGTTGCTGCTGGCTGCTATCTGAACAAGTATTCACACTGGTGAGTGCTTTGCTTAGTGCTAGAGAGCCAACACACTCACCACAAGCATCTCTGTAGACTTCTTGTGTAACTCTTCAGCAATATCGATTTGGTCACATTTTAGAGTGCTACTTTAAAAAGTGATTTAAAATTTGTTACTTTTACTGTATATTGTATATCTGAATTATGGTTCTGTTTAAATTGTAAAATCAGTTTTTCCCATTGCAATCCAATTCTGAACATTTTATGCATTTATAAGGAGGCCACTTAATTGTCGTCCATATATCAAACAATTTAGATTAAAACCCATAAAGATGGAATTTTTTTTTAAATGGAAAAAATTAAATCAGAATACAAAAATATACAATTAAGCTGTATAGGGCTGTAATTTTCCAACACAACCCTCAAAGCGTTGTCAGAGTCATTCCTTCCCAGGATAGTCCTATAATTCCACATTCTTTGATCCTAGATGTATCCATTTACATTTAGCGTTATTAAAATGCATACGTACGATACTGATAGAGGCAAACTGGGATTCAGTGTGAATGACAATTTTATGCAGGTCCTAATGTGCCAGCCACCATAGTATGTTGTGTCTTCAAGGCAGGATTTTGAACTGGATACTCAAATAAATGGAGACCAGTGGGGGTCTTCCACACATAGTGAGGTAACAGTATTTGCATATATGAGCAAGACACCACACACAAATGCGAGTTTTGTCATAATCAGATTCTGAAAGGCCAGAAAGAGGAAGTATAAAATATAGAGCATGAATGGCTATTTTGATAAGAGTGCTTAACTACTGTAGCACTGGAATGGAATTTTGTAACTAATAAGTCAGTTATAATAAATGTATGTTATAGCAAAAATTTGGATTAAACTTAAATACAAGATGTAGGCTTCACACAGGGCCAGGCAGCTTAAACTTAGTTCCAGCTCTGTTTGATGTTAGCATGTTAAAGTGAAGGGATGGAATTTTGTAATACATAGTGATATTAGTGTTAGATAAGGCCTTGTAATAGATAGAAAGAAGTTTAATGTTGAAAGACTTTGTAACTTTGTTAAAGTGACTTAGAAGTACACCTTTGTTCCATGCTGCAATTCTGTAAATGTATTGTTTGCGTGAAAGAGAGAGAGAATGTTTTAGGAAAGATAAGTGTGAAGGCCACAGCATGTTCAAATGGTCAGAGGAGGGGCTGAAGACTCAAAAGCACCAAATAATCATCAACTAAGTGAAAGAACTACCGGGGCAGACTGACAAACCCTGAAGCTAAAGGCAAGCACCTCTTGATAGGAAACCAATCACAACCTTCACCGGAAAGACAACACCCCTGCGGGGTCGTCAGCATACTGATATCAGACGACTGAGAACAACTTCTTCCCAATAAGCATATCATAGGAAGACTGATTGTGATGCTGAATGACTAATTATGGCCTAACCAGACTTGCATGGAAGGAAAAATCCTATAGAAGATGAGTGTCTTGTATGGTTCATCGGATTCTGTCCTGCTAAGATCAAGACCAGGAGGGGAATCAGTCTGGACTGACATGAACCTGGCTCCTACCTTGCACCTGACCTCCCTGGCAAATAGGTTGGGCCAAGCAACAGACTGGTAACTATTCCATCGGCAGGGTGTGTGTGTAAATGCATATGCTACTTTGTTATATTATCAATAAATGCGGCGTGTTGCCTTATCTCCCTGAAAAAGATCCCATGTGCTTCTTATAAGTGTAACACTACTGGTGGACACACACTGTACTGCAGAAGTGAGAACATTCTACAGATCTGCTTGTGAAGACCTAAACAGGGGTATAATACTGTTCGAGTCTGGACAAAAAGAGGGAATTCTTGTCCATAGCAAAATGCAAAACTCTCTCTTCACCCCAGGCTTTTCTACCCTCATGTCTTAAAAAAATACAAGTCTGGCTTTTGCTGTCAGAGTAATAGGAAGTAACAGTTTTTACTCACGAGGTGCTCATACTTTGGTGAAGAGGGCATGTAAGAACCTCTTCAGAATATACAAACATGAGGCATATAAGGCAGCTCGTTTTAAATACTGAAGTAGCAGAGCAGTCACAGTTTAGTAGAAAATTGGACTTAAAACAAGGTCTTCAGGGAAAAACAGCTATAGTGGGTTATAAAAAAAGACGCCTACTATAAACTTTAGAGAGAAAGTTTATCAGGTATTTAACAACAATTTACAAAGAGTTAAGCTACTGACCGTGGCATGTACTTGCTTGTCTTCCTCCATGAAAATCCATTTACAGATCGAGGATGGGCCAAGTAAACAAATGAAAAATCAACATCTTGTGCTTGTTTCTGTGGACTTGAACTTTGAGGAGTTACTGCAGATCGCCAGCTATCTGTATTATACCACACTTTTACAAGACAGTCATCCTGAGCAGAAAGGAGGAAAATAAAAGGAAGTTTATAAAAAGCTTCCCTAGTAGAAAATCCAGAGTGAATACTTTTTTCAATTTAAATTGGAGTATTGAAATTAAACCCTCTTTACCTATTAAAATTTAATTTAAAATGACAAAATAATATGAATAAAATACAAATATAATATTCAAGCAATGTATTTGCTGCTGAAGTTTCAAAGAAAGCCCAACTACAGAACTGGTAGAAGTATCTGAAACCACAGTTTAAGTGCTAAACTACTTTTTGACAACAGTAACATCTTATGCAGGTGTATTTTCTTCCTTTCAATTTATTCCACTAATTTAGTTCTCTTACATGTGCATAAGCACATGGGGGAGGGATAGCTCAGTGATTTGAGCACTGGCCTGCTAAACCCAAGGTTGTGAGTTCAATCCTTGAGGCGGCAGCCATTTAGGAATCTGGGGCAAAATCTGGCAGGGAAGGTACTTGGACCTACTGTGAAGGCAAGGGACTGGACTCAATGACCTTTCAAGGTCTCTTCCAGTTCTAGGAGATAGGCATCTGCATGCTGAGAAGCCAAATGGGAGTTGAAAAAAACTCAATGAAAATGAAAGGGGATGATCAGTCAGGATGTGAAAGGTTAATAGGTTAACCAGTAAGCTTACTGCTTTGGATTAATAGTAGTGCAGGTTGGCAGGGGGCTCCCCAGGAGCGGGGCTGGGAGCACACTGGCTGCTGACTCAGCATCCAGATACTACTGAATAGTTGTGTAACTGATAATACTTTATGACATTACACAACTATTCAATTAATCACTGTCTAACCTCCGATTCAAAACTAGAAATGCTACTTTGCACAGCCACACTTCTGGGGAAGATATGCTATTGCTGACAAGAGAGAGCTCTTCTGTCAGCATAATAAATCCACCTCCCTGAAAAGTCAGCAGAAGTTCTCCCACAGAGATAGCATTGTTCACACTGGCTCTTAGCTGATGTAATTTACAACACTCAAGTAGGTGTCTTATTCATAACAATGAGTGACTTATGTTATACTATAAACTTAAAAAACAACAAGTAATGTCCTAGCACTTTAAAGAGTAACAAAACATGTAGATGGTATGAGCTTTCAAGGGCACAGCCCACTTCTTCAGATCATGGGAGTGTTGGATGTCCAGAACCAAAATTAAATAGGGGAGAAGGGGAAGGGAGGAGGAAAAAAATGGGGTGAGGGACAAAAAGAGGCAGTGGGTATATAAAGACCAGATAAAGGAAGCAGATAAGGATCATTAGTTAGCATTTAGAGAGGAAGAGTACTAACACCAGAATCTACACAAAGAACCATTGGCACCTTCATTTTTTGGCAGAGTGCTAATGTCCCAGCCATCTGATATCTGGATTCAAACCATTGGCATGAGAATTAAACTTGTCAATGAATTGTAGTTTCAACACTTCCCTGTGTATTTGGCTTGTGGAACTGGTCTGCAACAATACAGCAACTTAAAGATCTCTTAATGAGTGACCAGGCAGATTAAAGTGTTCACCAAAAGGTTTCTGTATGTTCCCTTTACCAATATCTGATTTGTGTCCATTGATTCTTTCCTGTAGGGACTGTCCAGTTTGTCCAATATATATAGCAGCGGGGACATTGCTGGCATATATCACATTAGTGGATGTGCAATTCAATGAGCCTCTGATTTGGTGACTGATGTGGTTGGGTCCAGTGATGAATTCACTTGTATAGATATGAGCGCAGAGTTGGCACTGGGGTTGATTGCAGGGCTGGGTTCCTGGATGCTGATGATGTAGCTGTGTAGCATGGTTACTGGAAAGAATTTGTTTCAGGTTGGGGGGACTGTCTGTAAGCGAGAATAGGTCTTTCCCTCAAGGCCTCTGACAGTGAGGGATCATTTTCCAAGATGGGTTCCAGATTGTATATAATGCGTTGGAGGGGTTTAAGTTGTGGACTGTAGGTAATGACAAGTGGAATTCTGTTGTTCTCTCTTTTGGGTCTGTCTTGAAGTAGTTCATGTCTGGGTACTTTTTTGGCTCTGTCAATCTGTTTTTTCACTTCTCCAGGTGGGTATTTCAGTTTTAGGAATGCTCTATAAAGATCCTGTAGATGTTTGTGTCTGTCTGTGGGATTGGAGCAAATCCTGTTGTATCTTAGGGCTTGGCTTTATACAACAGACTGATAAATGTGTCTGGGATGGAAGCTGGAGGCAAAAAGGTAAGCGTAGCAGTTGGCAGGTTTCCGGTATAGGGTGGTGAAATTTGTCCATCATTTAATTGTACTGTAGTATCAAGGAAGTGGATTTCCCATGTGGACTGGTCAAGGCTGAGGTTGATGGTGGGGTGGAAGTTGTTGAAATCCTTGTGAAATTCTTCAAGAGTCTCTTTTCTGTGGGTCCATATGATGAAGATGTTATCGATGTAGCGCAAGTAGAGTGTTAGGGGGCAAGAGCTGAGGAAATGTTGTTCAAGGTCAGCCATAAAGATGTTGGCATACTGAGGTACCATGTGGATACCCATATCTGTGCTGCAGACTTGAAGGTACAAGTTATACTTGTATCATGTTATACTGACATCATAGTGTAGTCTTGTCTTTAATCAGTTTTGCTAGTGTCAAGTCCCCACCTCATCTCGGTCTCAACATCAAAACAAGACACAATTCCTGAAGGAGCTGCTAGAAATAGTCTGTCACAGTTTCAATTTGTGTAAACAGCAGAATGTAGGCCCCTTACTTGAGGGCTCTCGCTCTCGCTCTCGGATTTCAAAGTCACCATACTCTTTCAGGCCAATTCCACAAGCCAAATACACAGTAAGCCTTAGAATTTAACTTCATTTACAGGTTTGATTCCTATCACAAAGGTATGAATGAAGACATTGCCTGGATTGTCCGCTACATTCCAAATCCTAATGACATAAAAAAATGGGTATTTTATAACAATTTGCACCTTCTCTATCAGCTTCATGTAGCATGGAGACTCTAATTGACTATTTCTTTCCTTTTTTCTCCCCCTTCTCTCCCCACTTCCCTATTTATTTAAAAAATGGACCTTTAATAACTCCATTCACCTGAAGTAATGGGTTGTACCCATGAAAGCTCATAATAGCATCTCCCTGTTTTGTTACTCTTTAAAGTGCTGCAAGATTATTTGCTGTTTTTTTAAAGTTTTTCCAGTTATAAACTAACTCAGCTACCCCACTCTGAAGCATACAAACAGCATGTTTAACTGATAAGCCTGGAGTTCTCTGTTAATCTTGTCGACTACACACGCACTCCCCCCGTGCTGCTTCTGCATCTTAAAAGCCAGTTCCCCCCAGCACCAGTTCCGTGGTGCTGCCTCCCCCCCCGCCATGCTGCTGCCTCCATCAGAGGCAGCAGCGGGTGAGGGGGTCTGGGCATGGGCTGCTGTTGTGAAGCAGCATCTGTCTGTGGGAGATCTGAGCTCCCCAGAGAGAGAGGCTGCTCTGCATCCTATGGAGCAGTCTCTCTCTGCAGCGAACATGAGCCCCCCCCCGCGGACAGAAGCTAGTCCATGGCAGCAGCCTGTTCACAGAGGGGCCAAGCTCCCCACAGACAGAGGCTGCTGCCGTGGAGAAGATTCTGTCTACGGGGAGCTCAGATCCCTCATGAAGAGGGGTTGCTGCCATCGAGCAGTCTCTGTCCACTGGGAGCTCTGACTCCTTGTGGAAAGGGGCTGCCGCCGCCAACCAGCCTCTGTCTGTTGGGAGCTCAGACCCCTTATGGACAGGGGCTGCTGCCGACGACCAACTTCTGTCTGCTGGGAGCTCTGTATCAGAGGCAGCAGCACGGGGCGGCAAGCAACTGGTCTGCATGGGGAGCTGTTTTTTCAACTGGCTGATACAGCGGCAGCAGCTTGGGGTGGCAGGGCTCCCTGGGACTGGAGCCAGGAGCGCACTGGCTGCCGGCCCTGCTCTGAGGCTATTGAATAGTCATGTAACCAATAAGGTTACATGCAGTTACATAACTATTCAATTACACGATATCTAACATCCCTAGAACAAACCCTCGCCTCATCCCTACAGATCATTTATTCTCAGAAGATCTATGAAAGAAGAGACAAAACAAGAGAAGAAATGCTGATGGTGGAAAAACCTCAAGACACAAACAAAAATTAGAGTATAAGGTCCATTATGTGTATGTAAGACAAGATCCTTCTCTACTCTATCAGTGACAGTCTCAACTCATCAGAACTACCCTAGATTTGAAGCCACATTATTGTAGTGACCAAGTGGTGTCATTTTTATCAGCTTACTTCACAGAAGAAGTGACCAAACGGACATCTACGTTGAACACCAGGAATATGAATTATTGCAAAGCACAATTAATGACAGGTCAGCCTACTCAGAATTAAGCCCACAGTATGGGAAAGATACCTACCTCCAGAACTTGTGCCCCGCAAGGGACATTTCATTTTATGCATGGGAACACACATACATTTAACATTATGGGATGATCCAAAACAAAACTAAGGTAACTTTCACATTCAGTTTTTGGATGATCAGTAGGTAGTTCCTTAAAGATTCAGCTACCATGAAGCATTGTGTGTGCACACACAGTATTTCTAGCATCAAATATCCCTACTCAGAATCTGATATGAGAAAGAAGGAATCAAACAATTTCTGATGACCCAATTCTCCTAGTTGAGATATTCTCCAAGGTAGCTAAAAAGTATAAAGAAAGAAAAGAGATAAAGTATATAAAAAGATTAAGATTTAAAATATTCTGCACTTACATAAGGAACTAGGCTATTTATGGTCAAGTGTCCAATAGTAATTATTCACCTCATATTGATTGTAACAATTAGCTTCTCCCCTTCAGTTCTTTGAATTTGCAATGCGACATTATATATTGATTTCCTTCAGTCACAATGTGTACATAAAAAGCTTTTGTCACAGTAAATCAACTAGTATATCAGAAGGATTGCAACATGCCACAGCTAATAACCCACTTGCACCCTGGCTTGATTAGCCTCATTAACGTAAGCAAATTCTTCCTTACATATACTCCTGTGCCTGTAACACCATCCCAATTCATCTGATGAAATGGTTTTTACCCATGAAAGCTCATGTCCTAATAAATCTATTAGTCTCTAAGGGTGTGTCTAGACTACAGGGTTTTGTTGACAAAAGTGGACTTTTGTCAACAAAACTATACCTGCGTCTACACTGCTGCTGAGTTCTGTCGACGTAACTCAGCAGGTTTGTCGACGGCCGTAAACCTCATTCTACGAGGAACAACACCTTTTGTCGACAGAGGTCTGTCGACAGAAGGCGTTATTGCATCTGGATGTAGTCCAGACGCTCTTTGTCGACAGAAGCTTTGTTGACAGTATCTGTCGACAAAACTTCTGTCGACAAAAGCCTGTAGTCTGGACGTACCCTAAGATGCCACAAGACTCTTTGTTGTTTTTGCAGATATAGGCTAAAATAGCTAGACCTCTGAGACTTCCCCAAAGTTGTCAGATTACCTGATTAGCACTATTAGAAATGGGAAAACATGGTAGGGTTTAGTCTTTAGTGGATCAATACTTCTGTAGCTGGACTTTGTTCACTACCAAGTTTGCAAAGCTAAATTTGTAAGCTGCCACAGACATTTGGTACTAACATGGATAACTCTTAGGAGATAATGACCACGCAGGCATAAGTTTCCATGAAGGCACTCTTAAAAGCCAGAGAATTTAATGCTTACATGTCAAACACTCAAAAGTTTTAGTCACTCTTATTGCTAAGCCATCTTCTAGAGAGTCCATATTTTTAATGGGATGAACAGATACTTTGTGCGTAACAGATGGCCTAACAGGGGGTCCACTCATGTTAACACATCAGTGTCTCCTCGTGAGTATTTTTAAAGGTTAAGAAAAACTTCAGTATTTCCCTTTAGTTTTTAGTAAGCAAACACATCTAATTTTCATTTTACGGGCCTTCTGCTCTGGTACAGACCATTCACTTTCTAATATCTTGTTTTGGCACTGAACTATTATCTGCTCATAATGGAAACAAACGTACAGGTCCAAACTCTCAACTGGGATTCTCTAGCCCAGCAACATCCATGGTCCAGCATGGATGTTGCAAGACCAGAGAATCCGGTGGAGGGCCATCAGTAAGGATTCCTGTAGGGCCGGCAGGGCAGTGGTCTGTCTGCAGGGAGCTGACAGTGGGGCTGTCCAACACGTGGCACTAGGGCTGGAAGACCCAGCATGTGGCTGTCCAGAAGAACTGAGAGCCTCAGGGCACAGCGCACATGCAGCTACCCAGAGAGCTGCAGCACGCACAGCTGTCCAGAGACCCAGTGCGGGGTGTGCTGCCTGGAACACCAGTACCGGGCTGTCCGGCGGAGCCACAGCAGTGATGGCTGTGTAGCAGATCAGAGGGGCAGCAGGAGCAGTAGGAGGTGGAAAGCCGGCTGGGAGGCCAGCAGGGCTGGTGGCAGGGGTCCAAAAATGACCTCCCCTGGTCTAGCAAAATCCCTCAGTAAGGTCCCAAGGGTGCTGGACCAGGGAGGTCCAACCTGTAGTACTCTGCTAGAACCGAGTCTGTAGATTTTCCTGTCTGAATTTTTGCCCTTCCAATTACTCAAAGTAGACACTAAACAGCATTAGAAGATACATAAAAGAATTTTTGGACGTTACGGACGTTCTGAATTATAAAGAAAAAATATTATTTATCCCATTTTTCAAAAAAGGGATATAGTCAAGTTCTGTATTTCATAACCTTTCTAAAGAAAGGTAATTCTGACATACCAAAGTTAATTTACCTTTCCTGCAGTAGCAAAGAATTCTCCATCGGGTGAAAATTTCATTAGATGAACTTGGGAAGCCGTTCTATAAAGTAATTAAAAACATTAATTTGATCATTCAAAAAAATGCAGCAACATAGATAAGATTAAAATTTTCAGAAACACATAATACATAATTATTTCTCGGATATTGTATGAAAAATTCTTTGTACAGGTTAGATTTCCCTTGTCTGGAACCCTTGGAACTTGAATGGTCCTGAACCAGAGAGTTTGCCAGACGAGGGAAGGTCAAAACTCACCTGCTGACCATCAGCTCCACTGCAGGCTCTGCCCCTGTCCCTGTCCCTGTCCAGCAGGGCTCAACAGCTGCTGCCACCCCCTACACCCCACCATTGGGGTTGCACCTCCCTCTCCAGCCAGTCTCGGTCTTCCCAGCTGCCAGAAAACCCCCGATTTTGGAGGTGAAACCTGTCTTTTAGGTTTAGTGCCTATCATGGACTCAAGCACGAGAAAGCTATGGTGTGGTTTGAGGCAGACTCTGCTACAACTGAAGTGTTGAAAAAAGGTGGTAGTTAGATATCAGATTCAGATGACCTACTGTCAACCAAGTGATTGTGATGAGATGGGTCTTCACAGTTTAGTCTTAAAGTACTTCTCACTGATGCACGCAACCCCCACCTCACACACTTCAACCCCACTCAACTTTTTCAATGAACAAACTATATAACCCTCCATCTCATCCGATGCAGAATACGAGTACTTCTGCTCTTCCTGTACTGGAGGACTACATTCTGCATCGGATGAGCTGTGGAGAGAGCCAGGAAGCACATGGGGAGAAGCTGTAGGGAGAGCTGACATCAGGGGGGCTGGTGGCAGGGGGTAAAAAATGACCTTCCCAGTCCAGCAAAATCCTCATCCAGGACAAGGGAGATCCAACCTGTATTTGCAACATGAAGCCTGGATACTGACATGGAAAATAATCTTGGAAACATAGAATCACAGAATACTACAACTGGAAGTGACCGAGAGGTCATCAAGTCTAGTCCTTTGCCTTCACGGCAGGACAAAGCACTATTCTAGATTAAGGATGTTAAATATTGATTTACTAGTCGAGCAGCTGATGGGATTTCCATCGACTACTCGACAAGCACTTCCGCATTTCAAAGCGGAAACACCCACATGGAGTCCGGAGTGAGCGGGACTTCCCACTGGCCCTGGGCAGCTGGACTTCCCACTGGCCCTGGGTTGCACACCATGTGCTAGCTTTGAAATGCACAAGAGTCCACAGTGGGTCTTGTGCATTTCAAAGCAGAAGTGCCCGCATGGAGCCCAGCATCAGCAAGGGACTCAGAGTCCCCCACTCACTGTGAGCTCCATGCGGTGCTGAGGCTTTGAAATGCTGCGCGCAGCTGGGGTCAGCTCCGGACTCCCCAGCTACCCCCGGGCTCCGTGCAGCATTTCCACAGAACCTGGGATCAGCTGGGGACTGGTTCCGTGGAAATGCCACATGGAGCCCGGGGTCAGCTAGGGAGTCCCCAGCTGTCCCCAGACTCCAACGGGTGCTGCTGCTTTGAAATGCCGCGGCGGCGTTTCAAAGGGGCAGTGCCGCACAGAGCCCGTACTGGGCTCCATGTGGCACTGCTGCTTTTAAGTACCTCCTCTTTCCCCCCTCCTTTGCTGTCTTTATCTGATAGAGGCAGCAAGGTGGGGGGGAAGCAACTAATTGACTCAACTATCCAATAAGCATTTGCTTTTCTTTATTAGATGTCTATCTAACCTGCTCTTAAGTATCTCCAGTGACGGACATTCCACAACTTTCCTAGGCAATTTATTCCAGTGTTTAATCACCCTGACAATTAGGTAGTTTTCCATAATGTCCAACCTAAACTTTCCTTGCCGCAATTTAAAACCACTGCTTATCATCATCAGAAGTCAAGGAGAACAATTTTTCTCTCTCCTCCTTGTAACACCCTTTTAAGAACTTGAAAGATGCTATCACGTCCCCACTCAGTCTTCTCTTTTCCAGACAAAAACCCAATTCTTTGTCTTCCTTCATAGATCATGTTTTCTAGACCTTTAACCATTTTTGTTGCTTTTTTCTGGACTCTCTCCAATTTCTCCACATCTTTCTTGCAATGTGGTGCCCAGAACTGGACCCAATACTCCAATTGAGGCCTAATCAGTCCACAGTAGAGTGGAAGAATTACTTCTCATGTCTTGCTCACAAGTCAGCAATGAGGAAATTATGGATACTAGGGTCAACACCCAGAACTTGAACTTTCTTGTGAAGTTTTTTTTTTCCATGTCTAAGATGGGACAGAGACATCCATCCTTCTTTGGTATCAAAATGTCTAGAAGAATCTGTCCCGATTTCTTCTGAAACTTCCTCTATGGCTACTGATTCCAAAATCAAGTGAACCTGTGTTTTTAGCAGGTTCTTGTGAAAGATGACCTTCAATATGAATTAAAGGGGAGAGATGGCAAGGGAAGGATGGTTCTGAATTATTTGGAGTAATCCCCTTACTGTTTCTAGGATTTATTTGCCTATTGTGGAGGCACCGTTGCTGAAGGAATGAGAAAGTACGTCCAGGATGGATGGGTGAGATTGAACTGCAAAGGGTCAAGCCCCACAACCTTCTGTGGAAGACAAGTGTGTGGTCTGTCCATCATTCAGATGGAACCTTGAAGCTCTCTCTCCTCTACTGCAGTTGAGCAAGAGGTCATTGGCGCATAAATTAATGCATGTATGTGAAGTACAAAAGATGAGGATGAAGAATATTACTGTCTACTATATAAGGAGCTCTGCATCTTTTCCCAGAGGTTTAACAGAGCCTTAGCAAACTAACTACTACCCTAATAGCCTTCTCTAGGACTACATTCATTCTTGCACTAAACAAAAAATTGTCTTCAAACAAATTCTTCCACGGATGCTCTAGTTTCGTAAGATAATCTATGAAAAACATGTCATATCAATTTGATGGCTGAAACAACTGCCCTTGAAGAACCAACTCAAGTTTTCAAACATGTTTAGCTGTATCCTTCTGCTATTATTGTCCTTGACAAATAAGACATTTGATGTTGTCAAACCAGAGTGCTGATTTACAGATGTGCCTGGAACTAGGATACAACTACTGAGGACGCTTTGGTATGTAAGGTTTTATTTTCACTCTAGGAGAAAAGGATAGTATCTTTATCAGCATCTTGGGCTACTCTTTTATTCCTGAGGTGTTATGGGCATATGAAGGCCCCTCCCCAAACAAACAGTTACACAATTTGAAGATTTGGAAGCAAACACCTCCTGAAGTAGTAAGAGCGGGAGTCAGTTTTGACACTCTTTGCAAGCTCTTGTTGCGAATTTGATGTATATTGTACATTGTGAAAGAGTGCTTTCCCCCCAAGCAAGCAGGACAATGCAGGAAATATAGCAAAAGAGACATCTCTGAATTCCTGGCTGCTTCCCTTCTGTATCTATATGAGAGTGAACAAATAAAAACGGATAAAAAAAATAAACTAAGGTGAAATTTTCATCTGGGAAAAAATGGACTACAACAGAAGTCTATGTTGCATTTATTGAAGTTTTATACTTTTTGTAAACTTGCTTCTTACTTGCATTGCCAGATACACTGCCAGTCGCCAAAGCTAACATTTATTTTTTCAGGATTCCCATCTTCAGATTGGTTTTCCAAATTAATATTGGACCAAAGCTGCAGACAGCTGGAACCAGTCAAGAGACGAGTTCCTACAACCAAAAGTTTAAAATTATATATAACACATAAATATCAAATCATGAGGCATAGTTTTTAATACTGAAAAGGCCAACTAGTCGGTACCACAAACATTGACCGTTTGTTATAGGAGTCGTAACATACTATAAATAGTATCTGCTTTTCTTTACACATATCAAACTATTGCAATGGGGCATAATCCTGCAAGGTGGCAAAAGTAGCAAAACCTTGTTAGATTAGATCAACCTTACAAAAAATAGACCACATTTATTTTTACATTTTAAGTCATGTTTTGTTTAATATGGACATCTGTCATCCAAATACTTAAAAACAGACTTGTTCTACTCTGTTTCCAAACTAAGTTGCATTTGTTCAACAAAAGACATCTAGGCAGTTCTTTCTGTAAGAATACAATTATGCTAATATTTTGAAAGAACAGTATATACAATAATGAGGGTAAAATTACAAAAGCTATCAATCCTAACACCTTGTTATCATGATCCCCAATTGGGGCCAGGGATGAAGTGTTCAGATATTCTTTCATGCACATTTTTAATGCCACCCTTTCACCTTTCTTTAAAGCAGCCAGCACAGGACATTGAGTATAGGACAACATATTACTGGTTTGCTGAGATGACTGAGATGCAGATAAGTTTTCACTTAAAAGAATATATTCACAACACTCTCCTGATCCTCCTTGGACATATTCTGTTTTGCTACATCAAAAAGAAACCATCCCTCTCCCCCACAAAAGTCAAAATTAACATGTGATATGAAACAATTAGAAGTTTTAGTGAATTATGTCCTTACCAGTGGGATCCCATGTTATATTATGTGCTATAGAATCCAGCAAAATTTGACCACTCTTTTGCCACTGGTAATATATCCCCTACAATCAAAAGAATTAGCACACTTTATGAGATTAAGTGAGATATTTACTAAATACTTCTTAGATTGGAATTCAATTTTATTAAAGGAATCTCAATTGATAAGACAAGGTTATTATACAAGTCACAGCTATAATCTTATGTTTCAAGAACTATGAAGAGATACAAAATACCTAAAAATTGAGACACTCGCCTCTTGATTTGTTAAAAAAATTACAATTTAAATACATTAAAAGATTAATAACTACCTATAACATTAAATTTTATTCTAGTATTAGTGAAAACTAGCCTTTAAGCTAATTTTGCTCAGCATTCAGAGTGGAGTAATGAAATGGAGTTTCTACAAATAAAATATCTTCCATATGCACATCATCTTTTACAAAACGTAGGAAATCTACTTCGCCTGGAAAAGAGCTTCCTGATTTACCCACAGGTACTATGTATATCTTAGGAAATTCATGAAGGAAGCACAGTTCAGAAAGTAGATTTCTTAAATTCCCTAACATGATAGGAAATTGTGTTGCAACCCCTAAAAGCCACACAGTGTGGTGGCTTGCACACAAGGTGAAAGCTACATCTGCTGTGTTCTATTTGTGCCCTTGTTATCACCTTAATACTTACATGGCATTTTACAAAGGCTTGGTAAGACTCAATATTCCTGTAAAGTAGGCTATGAAAAGTGGGCTCATAGTTTAAGTAACCTCCTCTAACTCATGTAAATTAGCACCTAGAAGAGATGTGGATGTTAATCCTGATTAACTCAAGGTTAATCCACAAATATGCCCACACCAAAGGAAGTTACACTATAAAGAATGTGAGAGTACAGTTCTTACCATCCTTCATAAAACCCTCTGAAATCTAGATATACTCTAAAAATGCTTTTCAAAATAATAAGAATTTTTCGAAGTACTTGAGATGCACATGAGCAAAAACAAGCAAAAAGATAAAAACAAAGGTTATAAAACTATAAGCAGCAGGATGTAAAAACATCTGCAAACATATTTACTACTTGATTAAAAGCAAACCTCCCTGTGCACAGGTTACTCCATTTTGAGTTTTCCTGCACCATCTGCTGAGATTGGCCACCACCAGAGACAGGCAATCACTGATTTGCACAACAAGAATCATTTCATAGGTGAAACAATTACTATGTGTGTTTATTATGGACAAGTCCACTGCATCCCCTTCTGAAGTGTTAAGTCCTATAATAAAGTGGCATTGAAACTAGCATGTGCCCCACTCTTCCATATTTTCCACACAATAAAAGTCCTATATCCCAATTTTTAACTGGTATCTTCAGGGGGCATCAATGACTTCTGCAAGCCTCTGGGCAAAGTGGGAGGGCCCATGCTACTGGAAGGGGCAAGACCTCTGGCAGAAGGGTATGGGGCTGGGGACATCCAGCCCTTCATACAGCTGGGGACATCCAGCCCTTCATACAGCTGGGGACATCCAGCCCTTCCCTCCTCTGTGCCACCTAGAACACACGGTGTGGTGCTCCAGCAGTGATTTAAAGGGCCCAGGACTCTGGCTACCAGTAGCAGTGGTGGCGGCTGGGAGTCCTGGGCCCCTTTGAATCGATGGGCCCCGGAGACAGCTGTCCCCTTCTCGCCTCCTCTGGGCCTGCTCATCTTGCATCTCAGAAAAGGCAACTTCCAAGAAATAAAAGTAAACCACAGCAATTATTTATATTTCTCAAGACATCTAGTAAAATTCTATTAAGACAGTTCAATCACTTACAGCAGGATGATTGCTCTTCTGTTTCAGGATGGTAACTGGGTCAAAGATACAAATCATATTTCCATAAGAAGCTGCAATCTAAAAAAGTTATATAAAACAAAAACAAAACATAAATATTAATTTAAAAAATTGGAGATTCTACTGATGCTATTTTCACTTCGTTCTTTGTAAAAATATTTTCTTCTATATTCTTGAGTTCATGGTTCTATTTTCTTATGAATCAAGTGTCAGAACCTGAGGAACACACCAGAATAAAAAAAAAAAACAAAAAACAAAAAACCCCCAACACTTTAAAATATATATTACAAAATGTAAGACAGCATGGGTCCAGAAATGGGGACCAGGAAATGTATAAACCCATCGGGGCAGCAAGGGTGGAGGTAATCTTCCCACATGTTGCCCAGCTAGTGCAGCCCCCAATGCAGGCAGCTCTGCAATTTTAAAAAATTGCATTTTAAAGGTTTAATTAGTTACCTAAAACTACCTTAAATGTACTTGGTACATAAGAAAAGTTTTATTTAAAAGTTTTTTCAGAATTTTTTTAAAATAAATTAATTGTTTAAACAAAAGAAATGTGTGACTTATGAACTATTTGTTTCCCTAAGAATTTACAATAAGTATATTTCATTCTCTCATATCTAGTTTTTATTTATATATTGGAAGAGGAAAACAAGCTTTCCAGATCTTTCAACTATTTGTTTGTTTATAACTAGAAGATTTACACGGCGTTGCTTGGGTCCTTCAGGACAGGAGCCTGAGGGTGTGTGTGGGGGTGCAAGATTCAGGGCAGTGGCTTGGGGATGTGGAGGGCTCAGAGAAGGGAGTCGGCAGTATGGAGGATGCAGGAGTCAGGGATGGGGATGTGAGTAGGGGATCAGGGCAAGGGCCAGCAGGGCCAAGTGGCAGCTCCCCAGTGCTGGCTGCAGTGGGGGCTCCACTAGTTTGCCAGTGTGCAGGAAGCTTACTTCCACCCTTGCTGCCCCGGTCCCCATCTCTGGACCCATACTGCCTTGTTATGGTCATTACACAGTATAAGTGTCCCTGTTAGAAGCCTCCTCTCTTTCTATGTTATGGAAAACAATCACATTCCAGGCACATCCCACTGTCCTGGCACAACCAAACCCTTACCTTGCTTGAAGTTATAAAAGAAAGCTGCATACCAAATGTGGTGATCCTATGCCAATTTTAAAATGTAATTTTTCTTCATTTAACTGCATTTACATTTTGGTCTAAACATTAACAAATCACAACTAGAAAATTATTAATCTAGTAAAAATACATAATTCACCACATCCTAATATAATAAAAATAACCTGTCTAAAGTGAAGCTATGAAATTGTTTAAACTTGTGAATCATATAATATAACTCTCCTGATTGCAAAAGGCATCACCAAATTTTAGTGCAAAGGGTACAGTCAATGGCAAATCCACATATTTTAATGGTTACCAATTACAATCAAATTTCCTTCAGGAAACTGAAGATTGTGTCATATCTAAGTGGCATGTAAATTTAAACAAAAGCTAGTGGCGTATGTTCTGAGAGGAAAAACCTCCACATTTAAAAAGAAATAAAAAGCCTGCATGAGACTCTTCAAGCAACTTACACATCAGCATGACCCAAAAATGCCAACTATAATTCTGTCAAAGCTGCAAAAACCCTGAAGAAGCCATGTTTTTAAAAACACAGTTCTAATAAATATTTTATCCTACATTTTCTACTTAACCTTTATAATTACCATGATTGTAATTCTGCAAATATTATATATGTTTTAGAAATTGTCTGTCCATACATCTATCAATACGTTTGTTCAAGAACTCCTCAATGGTAAGAGCTAGGACCACCAATTTGGCATGCAGTTTCCTCTTCTCGTAACTTAAAGCAACAGCCTGGCACAATCAATCCCTGATAATAGGATGTGCATAGAATTTGATCATTTCTCATCAAATACAGAGGGAAGGATCTGACAGGAGGGACAGTTATACTGCAGAATTACCATAGGACGGACAGCAAGGGTCCAGATATGGGGACTGGGACAGCTATAACTAGGGATGTAAATGGGTAACAAGTTACTGGTAACCATCACTCTTAATGGGTGGACGATGGTGCTAAGGGCTGACTGCCCTCAGCTCCACCCCTTCTGGGGCACAGAGCCAGCCTCCCCCTCCCCCACTCTGTTCCAGGGCCCATGGTGGCTGTCACCCCTGCTGGCCCACAGAAACTGTGTAGCTTTATGTGAACATGCAACAGCAGAAGACACTCACTAATAAGGGAGATACTGTATAATAATCATAACGCAAATTAGGCACTATACAGCTACTCAAAATTGCCTCCTCGGGGAAAGGCTACAGAAGTTGCCAAGACTGATTACCATATTTGGAAATACAGTCGAACCTCAGCAATGAAGGCTGCCCATAACGCTGAAATCTTTGTAACTGTGAACCAAACAAGAGTTCGTGCTCCAGAGTCCGCAGCTGACACTTCAGGCCAGGTTACTGTAGCAGCTGAGCTCCCTACTTGGTACCAACATGAGTTTATGAGCCTATCGCCCCCTCCCCTGGGGAGTGTTTCATACATCCTATGTGTTTCCCTCTTCTCTCCCCCAGACAGGGTCTGAAGGGAGAGGGTCAAAACTTCTTCTTCCCCTCCTGAGAAGAGATGGGGGTGAAAGCTGCACAGACCCTATACTGGTTCCTGCTCTGATGGCTCTGGCTCCTTTAGGATGGCAGCCACAGAGTCTTGCTTTAAATGGCTTCCCTGTGTGTAGGCAGTCGAGGGGAATGTAGGTAGATATGCCTACCTTTAAGATGCAATACAGTCACAGTACAGTATTTTCTTTTGTTTGTCTCTGTTGCTGCCTGTTGCTACTTCTGTGATGGATAGGAAGGGTACTACCCTTTTCTAGACATCCAAGCATTCAGTAACTAAAGGGATAAAATCAATGCAGTGGGTATCCAGGAAGTGTTGGCAGGGACCCAGGAGAGCCATTGGGAACACAGTGGGAGAAGTCTGAAATGAAGTAAGTTATTGCCTCTTTCAGTTTCCCCTGTTTGTGAGTTTACAGCAAGAGCTAGGGAGAGTGAGATGGATTGAACCAGGAATAAAGGCATGGATTTTTTAGCGTTATCTATGCCTAAGGAAAAATGGAATCCTGGAACATAGGATATGTAAGTGAACAGAGAATATTTAGTTAGATGTGATCAGGTTATTCTCTTCGTTTTTAGTATGGTTCAACTCCTCTGTGCTCAATCTCCCCTGTTCACTATAATTGAACTGAATCCCAGGGAAGCAATTCTCTGTGCTTTAATCTTTTTAAGTTGTTCTGTAATACCTAGCAGCCAAGTATGTTTTACCAAATATATCTTTTTAGTTTTGTTAATATAGTCACCTTTTTTAAGACTGTAATATAATTCCTGTGTCCTAAAAAACCCAGGAGGTTCTGCATGCATATGCCTGAGACTGAAGGTCCACTATTAAAAAAGTTACAGTTTTTTTCAAACTCTCTCCCAAAGAAGGGATAAAGAGCTTGGGGTTACCCCAAATATTTTTTCCTTGTCTCAGGGTTTTTGTGTGGTGGCAGCATACCACCGAAGTTCAGGGAGCCTGTGTCTTTGGGAAGCTGTTGTATTTCTTTTCTTTTCTTTTTTTTTTTAAACCAGAAGACTTTTAGAGGCAGGGTATTTTAAGATCTCTTGAAGGCCCCCACCTTCAGTGCTCAAAGTGCTAGAGCGGAGAACAGCCTTGACAACTTCCAATTTCACATGGTGTTCAATTGTCAATCAGTCCATAACTCTGGTGTTTGTATCTTTGAGGCTCTACTGTTAAGACTATTACTACTATGCATGCATCAGGAAAGTGAGGCATGTTCCCTGCACCCCTGTAGTGAGGATACTTTGGGTGGGGGAGGGACTGCTGAATTTTAAAGAAGGACCATATATCTCTATTAGGTCACTTCTGAAACTTGCGTATGAAAAAAAGGCTTAGTTCTGTCTTTTCACTTTCCCCCCAAACCAAAACTGTAACAGGAATTGTAAGGAGCTCCTTAACATACTGAAGTTGGCAAATCATGACTTAGAACAATCAACGCAATCTGCAGAGTTTCCAAAAATGCATATCCTCTTGGTTGAAATGCTAAATAAAATATAATCCTCTGAATTTCACAGCAGCCATCTACACTGCACTCACTCAACAATCCAGCCTGTGCTTTCTTTCTAGGTTGTATTGTTGTCTACAATCATAGGTGAAAATATAACAAAAGTACCACATTTTTTCTGGAGACAAAGGAATCACTGAAAAGGCCATATATTTGCTGTTAAATGGTATTTAGTAGGGATGTTATATATCTTATAATTGAATAGTCATGTAACTACATGAAATCTTATCCGTTACATGACTATTTGATCGTCCCCACGGGTGGGGCGAGGCTACTGGCCCCATCTCACAGGGAGCCCCCTGCTATCCCATGCTGCTGCCTCTCTATCAGAGGCAGCAGCATAGGGTGGCATGCGGGAGCTGATCTGCCACGGGAGCCCGTTTGAAAACCAGACCCCCCCCACCCCCCGGTCCCCTGCGCTGCTGCCTTTGATTGTGTCATATCTAAGGGTATGTCGAAACTACATCCCTTTTTTGATAAAGGGATGTAAATTAGACGTATCGAAATTGTAAATGAAGCCGGGATTTGAATTTCCCGCGCTTCATCTACATAATGGTGGCCGCAGCTTTTTTTTCCAAAAAGCTGCTTTTTGAATAAAAACCGCCATCAAGGCAGGGATCCTTTGACAGAAATGCCGTTTCAAAGGATCCTGTAATCCTGTAACTCCGTCGAAGGATCCCTGTCTTGACCAGGGTTTTTTTCCCCAAAGAAAAGCTGTGGCCACCATTATGTAAACGAAGCGTGGGAAATTCAAATCCCGGCTTCATTTACAATTTCGATACGTCTAATTTACATCCCTTTATCGAAAAAGGGATGTAGTTTAGACATACCCTAAGTGCTGATAGAGAGGCAGCAGCGTGAGGCGGGGGACAGGCCAGAGCCAATACACTCAGGGAGCCAGCTAGCTTTCAAGCAGGCTCCCCTCATGTGCTGGCTCCCTGGATTTCCCTCCCCCTCTCCCCCCTCCCCCCCCGCACTGCTGCCTCTATCACAGGCAGTAGAATGGGAGAGAGGCAAGCAGATCCAGTACTAGTGGGTAGCCTACATAAAGCCAGCTCCCGCTCCTCCCACTGCCCTTGCTGCCTCTGACACAAGGGGCAGCGGGAGAAGGGGGGGGGGGGGGAAAGAGTGCATGTATTTGACAAGATTAACTGATGAGCCCAGGCTTATCAGTTAATGGTATCGTTGACTATAGGTTGACACGCTTAGTATTTAGAAAACAAGGACAAACTGACCTTCTATAGGTTTATTATATTCAAATAAGTGTTAAAAGCTGGCGCCTGTGAGTACCTTGTCCTGCAGAGCCACCTGCACGCCCCCCACCATTGCTGCAATACTAAAAATGTCAGCGGTTAAACATTTACAAAAACCCTGCTTTTTAACATCCCTATTCTCTTTATAAACTTTTTGCATATTTGAAGACTCGTATCTGTTCCATGTCTCTCGCTACAGCCTTCTCTTCTGAAGACTAAACATGCTCAATTTTTAGCCTTTCTCCACAGATCATGTTTACTAAACCTCATCTTTTTGTTTTCTTCCTCTGGATTCTCCAACGTGGACACATTTTTGTCTTGTTCAACCAAAAACAAAACCAAAGCAAACACTGACTTTTTCAATTTGCTAACATTTTTGCAATTTCTTTTTATTCTGTCAAACCAACCATTCCACACCTAGCTTTCTGAAACAGGGAACTGACACTTCGGTTCACTTTCTGACTACTTGCAGCACACCAATTTCATCGCTGACATCAACTGGAGTCAGAAATAGGTATGGTTAATGTGTTTATTTACAATATCAATACAACATTTGTTATTCATAAATGAAGACCTAGATACATGGAAGTAACTCTGGAAACCCTAACACAGTCACACCAGAAGCTTTTCACCATAACATCATATTCACAAACTGTCGAACATGAAGTCTGAATATACACATATTACAGGACTTTCACCAACACTCACAACCTCCTCAACTATGGTCAGATTTTCACTATCCTCTTGGTACAACTTTCCTGATTTCATTTGCACAGTCCATCACTCTGTATGCCATTAATTCCTTATTTGAGGCACTTCTGCTATAATGCCTACAGTAAATTAAGTTAATTTGAATACAAGTTATTCCCTTAACCTCTGTGTACTTGTTTGAGCTTAAACTGTAAGCTTCATAACTACCATCAATTAATGCTACATGCGGTCTCAGCATTATTGATAGGATTACTACATACCTTGCCTTGCTGCATTGAACAGTCCACACATCCCACTTGAATATTCCCATGTTTTGCTCCAGGGATTATCTGTAATCTTTCAAAATCAGTCCCCAGGATAACGATATCACATCCTGATGCATAAGCCTGTAAAAAGAAACCGAACAAGACTTATAGCAAACCTACAGCTATTGATTGATTTCAGATGAGCCAAACAATAATATTATGAGATCATGGTAGCAACTTCCATTCAAGCTTACTTTGCATAAAAGGCTCATTTTGCCATAATTACTCCAGGAGATTTCAACAAATATGCTTTTCACCTTCAATTTTCCTATCTTATGCCCCCCACCCACCTCCAAAAAAAACTCCTGAAGTCAGGAAACGGAGTCAAAGTTGAAAGGTTCTTCTGCTTTATTTTTAAGAAGAAACATTTTGAATGTTCTCATATACTGAAGATAGAAATTGTCAAGTAATTTTAAAGCCCCTCCTCCCCAATAAAAGAACCCGTAATTTGCCCGTTTTGGAAAAAAATGGATTTTATTTTTTAATTAACTCTCTGAACACTGGGACCTTTAAGATCATCACAAGTTAGGCCAGTAGAGCTAATTTCTGCATAAACATCTGCTGGCTGATTTGAATCAAGTACAATGTTTCATTGAACATGTGTGATCATTACATTTACCCAGTGCAGAATGAGCTTTGCCAGAAAAAATATGCAATCAGTCTAATCAGCACAACAATTTCACACAGTGCTTTTAAGCAGAACAATTTCATATAGTGTTTGTACATACAGGTTGGACCTCCCTAGTCTAGCACCCTCGGGACCTGACCAGTCCTGAATGAGGGAATTTTCCAGATCAGGGGAGGTCCAGGTCCCTGACACTGGCCTCCCAGAATACTGTCCCTCCCTCTGGCTGGCTCCGCTCCAGCTCTGCTGCTACAAGGTTTGGGCTCAGCACGCTGCCGCCAGCTGGCTTCTGTCCTGCCTGGAGCTTCCCAAGGACTAGGCTCCGTGGCTGCCCTGCTGCTTCTGTACCCCACCAGGCCTTCCCGAGTTTGGGGCTCACCGCCTGCCCTGCTGTTGCCACACCCTGCCAGGGCTTCCTGGGGATGGAGCTCAATGGCTCCCCCCCACCCCCCCTGCACTGTCCAGGACTCCTCGGGGATGGGTCTCTGCAGCTGTCCCACTGCTGCCACACCAAGACAGTGTTCCACAGGGATGTGACTTGCTGGTCCCATTTGCTTGCTGCCCTGCCTGGCTGGGATTCTCCAGGGACGGGGCTCACCGGTCTAATGGTGGGGTTCCCCTCCACTGGACTCCCTGACTGGCTCAGATTCCCAGGTGCTGGGGCTCTCTGGTCCAGCAACATCCATGATCCTGCCGGAACATGAACGTTGCTGGACCAGAATGTCCTAGATTTAAGAGGTTCAACCTGTACTCCTCAAAACAGTCTGAACACTGGAAAACTAAAAGTTAAGATTGCATAAGTGAACATACATCCAAAGTTTATCCACCATCCTGCTTAATCAGCAGTAATCACCAAAAACCCAACCACTATGCCCCTTTCAAATTTCTAGTACGTACCATGCTTGATTTTGGCAAAGAGAACTGGAGTTATGAAAATGATTTTAGTATGGAAGTTTCAGAATAATCTCCAATTCATGTTGAATAGAACTATAGCAGAATCACATTGATCTGATCTAATTTGGACTGGAGCAAGATCAGATCATCAAAAATTCAAGTAATCCACAGAATGGATGAAGCTGCAGTGCTATCTAGCAGCTGGGTGCAAGCAATGATTCTGATCTGGAGAACAAGTGTAGGAGGAGCTGCAGGAGGCGTGGAGGGGTTTCGATTGGGACTTACAGCTAGATGGGGTTGTGACCTGGGACAAGGGGATTGGAGTGCAACATCTGGGAGAGGGTATATATGGGTGCAGGAGCAGGGGTGCAGAGCGTTTGTGCTGTGACTTAGGGTAGAGGTGCAGTAGGGCTAGCAGAGGATCAAAGGGGTAGGGAGAAGGAGGTGGGGTGCCAGGTGTAGGCTCTGCCTGGGAAGCTCTGAAAGCGGCCAGCGGTGGTGACCATATGCTCTCTGTGTGCGGCAAGACCTGGAGCAGGGAGGGGTCTTTGCATGCTGCCTACATCACAAGCACAGCCAAGGCAGCTTCAGTTTTCACTCATTGAGAGCTGCGAGACTGTGTAGCATGCAGACCACCACACCGCCCCAGCATGCAGCAGAAAACAGGGCGTCTACCTGAGGCTCCCATTGGGCCACATTGTGGATCTGGCTCCTTGTCAGGCCAGAAATGACCGTTGGGCTGTATTTTGCCCACCCCTGGTCCTACCACTATGCTCACATGTTTGTTAGCTACATTTTTATGATTATTATTGAAAAAAATCAAACCTAATGTTAAAGTGCATCTTTGTAATAGTATTCAGTGGATGACAGATCAGTGTACTTTCTTTGCCTTTCACAATTTCAACTGAGTGGCACATACCACATATTTGAAGTCTTCTGCTAGGCCAGGGGTGGGCAATAATTTCTGAAGGGGGGCCATTTCACAAATTTCTGAAGGGGCCCCAGGCCACTCTGGAAGAGGCGGGGCCAGGAGACTTCCCATACTCCTCCACCCAGGGACTCTGATTGGCATCGGGGAGCATTTGAAATCTTTGTCCCCACTGTCTAGAAAAAACCACCAGCTATTGTGAACAGGGCCTGGGGGAGGGAAGCACTGTGAGGTCTTCGCCCCCCGCTGTTTTGAACAACTGGCAGTTTTCTCTAGGCACCATGTGCCCCTGGCAGCAGGAGGAGACTTTGTGCACTCCTGTGTCCCCAGTCTCAATTCGCCTGAGGCCAGGAGAACATCAGGGCTGCCATGGTCAGATCAACTGGCTTGGTGGGCCAGATCTGGCCCGCAGAGGCTGTCTTGCCCACCCTGTGTTGGCATGAATGCACCTAGACCAAGGTCCCAAAGAACCAGCAGCTGATGAGGCTTTGAGTAGCTAATTACCATGAAAAGAAAAGTTTTCAGCTTCTCAGTTCCTGGCAGACCATACTATTTGGTGAAGTAGATGCAAAGCTGACATCCCAATTGTGCAGGCAGGCGTACTCTGGTCTTTGACCCCTTGACTAACAGAGACATACAGGAAATCTCTGCTGGAGACATGCCTCTGACATTTCTTTACGACTGCTGCCTCAGTTTGACAATACCTGTTTTGAGGAGCTACAGTTACGCAGTACTCTAGCTGATAGGTAGCAAATACAGCTAAGAAGGGTTATCTGAAATATTGAATTACTTTGCACTCACCAACATTTAACTGAAAGCAGGGAGTGCATGATGATGATCTAGTCAAGTAAAAGTTGCAGTGCAGTGGTCTTCTGATGTTATATGTACGTTTCAAAATGTGTGACTAATTCAGTGCTGACAACAACATGAGATGCCCTTAGAATACTGCTCAGCATAAAAGAGTATTTGCTGACAGGTTAAGATGAATACCTAAAAGGAAAGACCCTAGAACACTTAAGAGGAACTTGTCCCACACAAGCAAAAATAATCTTCTACACATTTTCATAAGACCACTGCTGAGAAGCCTGTTACGGAAAGGCAAAAAATCTGAGTGAAAGCCACTTTTGTACCTCTAAGAGACAAATTAAAAGAGAAATTGTTGCACTGAAGGAACAAGAACTGGAGGGACTTTATAACAAGTTGAAGGTTGCTAGAAGCATAACAGCCCTGTTTCCTGATCAACAGACCCTATTTGTAACCAAGTAACCCTATAGGGCTGGTCTGTCAAGAACTGCAGTAAAAGAATGAAGACCAACATGTTAGGTTATGTAGACATGACAAAAAGTATTGTTTAAGACATGCAATGCAACAACAGATGCCACTTAGCAAAGGCAATTTTAACATTAGCCTGTACTAAAAAGGAATGCAGTGAATCTGTAGTAAAAACAAAACTTCAAAACTTAAGAAATCTGCAAGAACCTACAGCAAAAGTAGGGATATGAAGGACTAGTCGACTATCAAATAAGCAAATGCTTATAGCATAGCCTGTCGACTAGTCACTTCCCCCCCGCCCCCACGCCACCTTGCTGCTTCTATCAGAAAGAGGAAGCAAGGGGGGGGGAAGGAGGAGTACTTCAAAGCAGCATCGCCACATGGAGTCTGGGGCCAGACCCTGGGGTCCACGCAACACTGCCTCTTTGAAACACCATGTGCAGCCCGGGGATGCCCATGCTGACCCCGGGCTCCACGCGGCACTGCTGCTTTGAAATGCTCCCCCCGGCTTTTCAAAGAGGCAGCGTCACATGGAGCCCAGGGTCAATGGGGGAGTCCCCCAAGCTGACCTCACATGGTGCTGCTGCTTTGAAACGCCGTGAGCAGCCTGACACTGGGCTCCCTGCGGCATTTCCAAGCAGCAGCGCTGCACAGAGCCCGGGGTCAGTCCCCAGCTGACCCCAAGCTCCATGCAGCAATTTCACCTTTGAAGTATAGCAACAGCCCTAGAACTGCTGCTACACTTCAAAGGCGGAGGCGCCCTATTGACTAATCGAACAGTTGATGTAAAATGCATCGACTATTCAATTAGTCAATTACTCATAATTTAACATCCCTAAATGGAAGTTTAGGCCCCATATTCATGTCCTTACACTTTGCACTATTAAGTTTCATCCCATTTTTATTACTCCAGTTTTCAAGGTCGTCCAGTCCTTCTTGAATAATATTTTGGTCTTTTCCATATTGGCAAAACCTCCCAACTTGTTTTGTTATCTATTAATTGTATTAGTACACCATCACTGTACTCTCAATGCCAATACCAATTAAGCTATCTTTTCTCTTGATGTCCATTCTGCTACCCTTTGCTGTATCCTCTTTCTTGATTATCCTCCCGTTCATTATTAAAATCATGCATAAAAAGTACATGAGCATCTCCCAACTGTCTCCCCCAAATTCTTAGTTTTAAGCTCTTTTAGTCAGTTGTTACATCCCCCTCCCAGAAGTTTATTTTATTTTCTACTCTGGTGGAATTCAATCCATGAGAACAGTCTTCCAGCCATGAATACTTTCCAATGGCATCCCACATCTCATCTTTTAGCACAACCCAGCCATCTGCTTATAATGCTGATCTTGTCTCACCTTTAGGGATGGGCAGAATTCCACTGAAGATCACCTGAGCCTCCATTTTATTAAGTATCTTGCCCAGCCAAGCACTGTCTCCCCCAATGTGTTCTAATGAGAATCTAACAGTATCATTTGTTCCCACAACATGAAGAATGAGTGGATTCTTTCCTGCTCACATTGGGATCCTCTTCAGTCTCATGTCCACAGCCCATATCTTATCTCCTAGAAGAAAGTACATGGCTCTGGTGACAGGCCTCTATGTTGTTCTTAGTAGTTAGTCACGTAGCCATGCGGCTTCCTAGTGTTGACTTAATTCTCAGTCTTTTCTGTTCTTCTGTCTGCAAGTCCTTGTCTCTGTATTCCAGTAGCATCCTTTAGAAATCTTGTAAGTACAACAAGCTCCCCAAAACTCACTTTCTGTGCACCTGACTGTCTTAATTTTTTAATTAGTGCCTCAACTAGGGATGTGACCTCACACCTCTGTGTGGAGAGAGGGGGCCGTGAGAGCAGAAGTTGGCCACCCCTCACACAGGGGGTTGGAAGCAAAAGCCAGCTTCCCCGCACATGGAGCTGTTGGGGGGAGGGCATGAGCAGAGGGCATGAGCAGAATCCTCTTTAATTGGTTAACTGGTTAAACCTAAGGTTTAACTTGTTAACTGATGAACCAGAATTTTACTTCCCTAGCCTCAATAGGATCATCAAGTTTATACCTTATGCTTTTGTACTTACAGATCTGCAACTGTTTTCATTTTCCACTAATTGTTAATAGTTTCTCCTTGACTTACATGCCAAGAACTGAGTTCAGGATTCACCATTTCACACACAACAGCCAATAACTTCACCAACACCTAAAATACTATGAAAAATGCAGCTCCCTACAGTCTTTTTCCCAGTATAAGATCTCTGAATAAGCAGGGCTATACCAGGAAAGTTCTTCTAGTATAAACTAGGTCTAAGTTTTAGTGACATGTCTACAGCAGAAAGAAACTAACTCCAGTTCTAACAGGTATAAAGCCTTTCAATTCACCTTTAAGTTTAAAATGTCCTGGGTTATTTGTGGAGTAGTCTGTGCAATGCAACACAGATATTGTTGACATTATCATGCTCTTGGTATGTTTGTTAAACAATGTTTTTAAAGCCAGTGAAAAAATGCTAACAGGGAAAAACCAGTTACAGCCATGGAAACAAGGATTTTACTAGCTGATGACTTACCACCACATAGCTAGCTTTAGAAAATTCAACATCTTTCTGTGTCTAAGAATAAAAGAAGTTAATTTACATCTGGTACTGGATTCTCACCTCCTTCCTATTAGTTCTTATCCAGCTTTCAGCTATTTTATCCCTGCATCCTAAGTTTCTTGAGAGAGGATTAGTACATGTTTTCCTCTGAAGATAACAGTTCTATAAAATTGCCTCAGTGTTAACAGAAGATATTAGCCAATAGTTTAACTGCTACAACTTTTTTCTAAAGTGAAACTTCATCCAAGTAACTCAAACATAACAAAGTGTATTTTCCTATGGGTTCATTCAAATACCTGTAAGAGTTAAAGGTTAGGGTTATATTTTTTAAAAAATATAACCCTATACTTGCACCTAAAAATCATCTACTAAAACAACTACTTTCTGTATGCTAACATCAGGAAATACGGTGCATAAAAAAAAAGGCTCCTTTCCTAAACATGGAAGAGACTGACAAGTAACTTTCAGAGTGACAGGCAACAACTAGTACATTAGGCAGGTTACTCCCAGGAGAACAGCAATAGAATCTTCATGCCAAGCAATGCATTGTCTATGGTTTCTCATTTAAAAACTGAATTTTTACAAATACAGTTACTAATGTTTACAAGCCTGTAAAATGAGGCTGCCTTAAGTACCAGACTACAACTACATGTATCTTTAAGGAGGATTCTCCTGTCCCTTTTTTAAAAAGAATTCCCTAAGTGTACTGAAAAGTTACTGCAGGAAACCATGTGTCAAGTGTAAATAATCATGTACTTCCACCAGGAAAAAACCTTTACACCAGAATTCTCCTATCTATTGGGCTTTCAAATGACATGAAGTCCCTATTTTTGTTGGGCTAAACAAAATGACCCTTAAGCTTGGTACTAGTCTGTCTGAATATTGCTTGTCCTGCATCACAGATGAATCCAAGCGTGGCAGGAAGTTTAAAAGTTTATCTAACTGTTCCACAGCAATAAAACAACAAACAAGCTAACATTAATGTTCCAAAGCTCAATCATGATGAACAGTTATTAGACAGAATTCAGGCAAGGCTATTTATTAAATGCTTCTCCTTACTCATATGGTAATTCCTTGTACATTTTTTATTTTTCTCCTCCTACCTAATGTCAGACAAATAAGCATTTACCTTGAGGCATTAATCATCTTTTTTTATGATAAAAAAACCTCATGAGATTGCATGAATCAATGCAGTATTCTCTTTTCTCCAAAATGTATTATATTTAAAGTTTGACATCTTAACAATAATAAATTAACAAGTTTGTAAAATGTATCTTTGAAAGAAATGACTAAATAAAGAAAATATTGTTGGTGTGGCTCCATTTAAGTGACCATTCCAATAATTAAGAAAAAACATAATGAAACAGATTTTTCTTCTCCAGTAAAGCACTAGCATTAGATTAGAGAAATATAGAGCATTCCGATTACCAGGTCATTTGCTTTTATGTTTCCTGAAATCTCTTAATGACTACCAGAACTTTCAAGTTCCTCCTAACTCTAATTTGAACAATTTTTATACATTGCAGAGTTAGCAACTATAGACACACAACATAAAAGCATGAGTTACAGGGTGAAGATTTTTTTAAAGAACTTAAGAGTCGCTAAAGGTAAATAAAGTATGCACCTGGAAAGCCATTAAAAAAAAGAAAAAAGACAGTGGTGACAGACTGTGATTGCACAACTTGAGATAACATGTTGAACAATGCTTCTGTCTTCAGATATTAAAGAAGCATCCACAATGAGTGAGAGGTAATACTTAATCTCACCGGTCAAGTCGCTTTAAACTCAAATACTGCAGATTTGAGAAAAATGCAAGTAGGTTGCAAAGAAAAGAAGCTAGATGAACATGCCTGTCATTTCAGTTAAGTGCCTCACTTGCTGCCTTACACACTTAAAGGGTCTTAGCAACAGAGAATTAGTAATATCCATGATAGCATATACTCTCTGTATTTCTTTACTCAATTCTCATCTTATGTGTACTGAAGCTAAAAATAGCCAATATACATTAGGCTTCATAGTTGTCTCCTTCTGTAACAGCGCTCTGTTCTAAGCAAGGATGTCAATGTGTAGATGACTTCACAACTAACTGATAAGCATGGACTTATCGGTGAATTTTGACTACACACATTCCCCCTACCCTGTTGTCTCTGTATCAGAGGCAGTGGGGAGGGGAGAAGAGAAGCAGGAGCTGGTATCTCTGACGAGCTAGTTTAAAAGCCGGCTCCCCCAAGAACACCAGAAACACCCCCACCCCCACGCTGCTGCCTCTGATAGAGAGGCAGCAGTGTGTGGGGGAGGAGAGGAGAGGAGGCTGGAGCGAATATGCACGTTTTTCAAGCCAGCTTCCCATGTGTATTGGTTCCCGCAGACCTGCCTGCCCCCCACCACACTGCCTCCCACAGAGGCAGTGGGGGGAAGGGAGGTCGGAAGCAGCTTAAAAGTCCATTAGAGGTAGCAACGTGGAGGTTGTGGGGTGGGGCAAGGGAGGCTGCCGCGAAGCAGCCTCGGTCAGCAGGGGCGGGTGGGGCGTCCTAGCTCCCCTTGTGCAGAGGCTGCTCTGCATCCCCCGGAGCAGCCTCAGTCCATGGCAAGCCTGGGCCCGCTGCGTCTGTTCCGCAGCAACAGCCCTTGTCTGCAGAGAATCGAAGCTCCCCGCATACAGAGGCTGCTTCATGGCAGGGACTGCTGCTGTCATGGACCAGCCTCTATCCATGGGGAGCTTGGACCCTCCGTGAACAGAGGTTTCTGCCAACCCACACTTCCACCTCTGTAACCAGGGTGGCAGGCAGCTGGTTTGCATGGGGAGCTGGTTTTTAAACTGGCTCCCTTTGGTGACCGGCTCCTGCCTGCCACCCCACGCTGCTGCCTCTGATACATAGGCAGCAGAGTGAGGCAGCAGGGGGCTCCACCAGAGTGGGGCTGGGAGTGCACTGGCTGCTGGCCCTGTCACTGGGAACTACCAAAGATTTCATGCGCTTACATGACTACTCAATTATATATCTAACATCCCTAATTCTAAGTCATTAACTTTTTGACCCTTCTTTCAAAACCCATGATTGTATGCTACACTGCGTCTGGTCTCTTTAATGTCTACTGATCTCCAGTCCATATACCAAGACTTGAATCCTTCCTTGGTTGTGTTCCATCAACAATTAGTGCAAGAGACATCAGTATAGCTCTCAGGTCTCCATTGTATATGGGTATACCCACATAGCACAGCCTCTCACAATTTGTCTTCAACTGGAGCAACCTTGCTTAGATATTTCATCTCTTAGCACAGTGTTCACCAGCTGACCATCTCAACAACTTCATTTGGACAACATACCCATTTCTTTTCTAGTGGCCTGCCAAATCCCTGTTCTGTACATTAGGATGGGGGCAAATTACAGTTTTATACATTCTACCTTTTAACTTTATTGACATTTCTGTTTCATAAAGAACTTGGGTTTACTCCAACAATTTGCACTGTGCAACTTTAGTATATCCCCAGGCACCACTCAGGGTATTTAAATTATTTCTCTCCCCTTAAGTTTTCTTCCAGTAATATCCTTTATGTTGATTGCTTCTTCACTCTTCAGAGCAAATGACTGTAAGTCCAAAGTTAAGTCCAGCCTGCTCAAAACTAAGTTGCCATTGTTCAAAGTTGGCTTACAGTCTTAATCTTCCGCGTCTATCACGTCATCAGCAAACAGCATGTTCTAAGGGGCATATAGTCTTACTTATATTACATGCAAGACAACTCCAAACAAAAAAAAGAAAAGGGCTCAGCACTGACCCCTGATGCAGGCCAACATTTACTCAAAATTCTCTACTGTGTTTAGTTTTTGATTACGGCAGTAACTCTACCATCCCTACAGTGGACAAGATGACCATATCCTTGTACTCTGCCACAAACTCCAAACTAATTATCTTGATACACAACATCCGCTTTCTTTGGCGTAAAGACCATGCCCAGTTGCCATCTCTTTTCTGAACTTTTCCATGAGGATTCATAGTGCAACCAGGACATCAGCTGTGCTCCTTCCCTGCTTAAATACATACTGACCCTTCCAAATTTCAGCTATTTTACAATGATAGAAGATAATTAATACAAAATGCAGTATCTCCTTTGGGGTTAAAATATGCAAAAATGCCTCATGAACAGTATAAAAGCTTTGAGAGGTCTTTTTAAGAAAATCATTGAACAGACTTGGAATTGTGAGCTAGTTGATGTCTTCCCTTCCCAATAACTTCAATGCATCCATTGTATGTTATCTGGAAAAGATTTTTTTTTTCTATTTTCTGAAGTGCCTCTGCAACCTCTTCCCCTTGTATATAGTCCCATCCTCGTGTTATCTGTTCCTAATTCCTCTTCGGTTCTCCTCATTCATCGCTCTTTCAAAATAATCACTCCAAACTGTCACTGATTGATTCATTTGTAATACAGCATAATCATTTCTAATGTCAGCAAATTGATTCACGTGCCTCGTCATTTTCTCTCTTGCCTTGACAAGCCTATAGATGATTTCTTCTCCACCAGAGCAAGAACCCTGCATGGAAACAAAATTAATATCCACATCTAATCCATGGAAGTGCTCAGAGGATAACCATGGATTTACACAGTTCTACTCAGGTCCTACACATCTATTATATAACTCACCACAGGCCATACTTTTAGCTCTTGCCGCACCTTTTTAGGTTTACTTTTTTGCCTGCAGGTACACCATGTTATCACTACTCAAGTCAACAGCTTGCTCTTTTTTGAAGGTCTGCTTCTCCCTCCCCTTCCCCACAAAGATTCTTTAAACTTGAGGATCTCAGGATTCTTAACTTGAGGATTATTTAGGCTTCACAAGTGTTCCACAAAGTTACCTGTCAAATTCTGCCTTTATTTCCAGGATATATTTTTGTAGCTGTGTCTAGACTTCAATTACGAACCATAACTGTAAGTTCCATTTAGGCTGAATCCTCCTTAGTATTCAGATTTTTCTTTAAAAATCAGGAAAGTATTATTGAAGTAGATCTATTTTAAGAGCTAAAGATTCTTCTTCTGTAGCAAAATACCAAAGTTAACCCAAATGTTTCTACGTATTATTTGTCAACTGAAAAATGTAACTTCATAATCCTTTTACCTATGTTTTGTAGCCTTCAAGTAATGTGCATCTTGGAGATGCAAACATGGCCTGAAAGTTGAAACCAGTAATTATTATTTTAGAGATAACAGAAGATAGAGCACAAGAAAAATATGCATCTAAAAGAAACAAGCATGAGCGCTTGCACACTGGGGGTGTGTCTAGACTACAGGGTTTTTTCGAAAAAATGGCCTTTTTTCGAAAAAACTTCCCCTGCGTCTAGACTGCTGCATTCTTTAGAAAGTAAATTGAAAGACTGCGGCAGTTTTTTCAACCGTGGAAAAGCTCATTTTACAAGGAATAACGCCTTTTTTCTAAAGTGCTCTTTTGAAAAAAGGCGCTATGTAATGCAAATTGTGCTTTTTCGAAAGCCTGAGACTGCCTGAGTGCTCTCTTTCGAAAAAAGCGGCTTGCTTTTTCGAAAGTACTACTAGTCTAGGCGCTCTTTTTCGAAAGAAGCTTGAAGTCTAGACGTAGCCTGGGAGATAAGAGGAGAAAACCAGGGCTGGACTTGCACAGCCAGGGCTGGGGCAGAGGGCCAAGGCCAGAACTTCAAGGCCAGGGACAGAGCTCCATGGCTGCTGCTGGGGCTGGAGCTCCACACTGTGCTGCCAATTCCCCCCTCACACACACAAGGTTGGTGCCCCCTACCACGCTCCTACCCTGCCACCAGATATCCCTCTTCCTGGGCTCTGTGGTCCAGAAACATCCATGGTCCATGCCAGACCATGGATGTTGCTGGACCAGAGTGTCCTGGTTAAGGGAGGTACAACCTGTAGTATGTTTTGAATCACTGATACTAAGAGCATACAAGTCAAGGAAGATTTGTATTGAGAACCAATGAAGTAGAGTATAACCAATCTGGTGGCGGGGTTGTCCAGGTGTTTGAGTCACACATACCCTATCATTCCCATATTGCTAGTATGAGAGAGGTCCAGACTTCAGGCTGATTATACTTATGCTTCACCAAGGCTATTTTCCTGAAACCTCTTTTCAACAACATAGGTAAACTTCTTGTTCTATGTTGACAATTAACATCAAGATTTTTTGGGGATAGAGGAACTGCTAGAACACTGCCTATGGACTAAGCACAAGTTGTACAAAAAGAGCATAGCATCCATGAGCTATTTCTATTTGCACCTATTTTCATTTTGCTTTGCAGGACATTTAAAAATTTCCAATGATTAACTGAAAACTCAAGTAAAGCTTCATACTTCCCACACATTTAACTCTTCATTTCTAAGTAACGTAAGGGTATGTTATGAGTATAAGCCAGGGCTACTCAACACGTAGCCCACAGGTGGGAGCCAAAACAATAAAATAGTCAATATAATTGTCTTCTGTTAATATGCCTTTTAGCAGTTAAATTCCTTGACTGTCATTGCTCATTAAAAGTGCTGTCATACGGGTGGAAATTTCAGTTGTGTTGATGTACCCCCCAGGCTTCTCAAGTACCCCTAAGGGTACTTGTGCCACTGGTTGGGGGGGCACTGCCCTAGGCCACTCCCGTAGGCCACTCCAGGGTCCACCCCCCTGCCTTCAGGGGGTCCCTTATCCTGCCTTCCTAATGCAGGGACCTGGGTCCATCCCTGGGGCAGTCTGCGTTGGTTGTCCAGTTGCTCCCAGGGCAGCTAAGACTTGAACCCACCACCCTGTGCTCTCCAGGTGAATACCCTATCCCCTAGGCCATTCCAGGGCTGAGCCGAGCCCACCTACCTTTGGTGGGTTCTGTGTCCTGTGCTGGTTGTCTGGTTGCTCCCAGGGTGGGTATAATTTTATTAATACCAGCGTTACTGATTTAAATGGGGCCAGTGTGTTGTGTAGTCTTGTCTTAATCTTTGTATTCATGCCCATCAGCGTGAAAGAAGCTAACTGCATATATATTTGCATGTATATGCAACCACACTTAAATTGCGGCCCTCGGCATGTGCTGTGAATATCATTGTGGCCCCTGGAGCTTCCAAATTTGAGTAGCCCTGGTATAAGCACTATCTGGTAGCGGTATGAAAAAGGATAGAAAACATGGCTATATTCCAACCCTTGTACATCGACTGAAAGATGAGCCATTTATTTGTGGAAAAATAACTAGTGAGATTGAACTACAAATATGTTGTCAGTTTTTGTACTCAAACGAGTGTGGAGAAATCTGATCCAGTTGTATATGAGCACCACTACCACAACATTCAAAAACCAAAATAGAAGCAATGAGTGATATTTTTGTGCGTCAGGATTGAAACTACTCGCTAAAAATTCTATGAATAATATGTTTTCTTGCACACCACAAATACATAAAAGATTTAATGTATACGTAGGAATTATCACCGTGTTTTATGTCAAAACTGCACCTGTACACAAATATTGCACAAAGTAGTATTATCAAACTGCATATTCTTCCCTCTTGAGAGAAAGCTATCACTTGTAGACCATTATAGATTTCTAAACAGCACAACACTTAAATAAATAGGAAAATCTGGAAGGAGAATCCAAAAGCAAGTGTAATACTGTAAGATACTTTTTTTCATCCAAAACTGATTGAGCCATCTATAAAAAGAGCTTTATTTTGATTACTTCCTCTTTTGTGCAGCAACTTACAGGTTCTGAATCTGCACCTGCACAGGCAAATTTCTGTGATGACATGAAGCCCCGGTTATTTCGATAGAGGTCATTCAGATGAACCACTCACAGGATCACAGTTTCAGACAGTGAACAGGTATGTTGTCTTACAAGGTTATATTAGTCAAAAAAAAAAAAAAAAAAAAAACCACACTCAGCAGAGGAACACTGAAGCATGCCTAGTAGCCACAAAGGCTAAAAACATGACTAGCAGTCACTCTCCAACACATTAGGCAGTGCATTAAACTGGGTACAAGACTGAAAACATCTAATTGTTTACAGTTGTATGCTGATCCAAAATGAAACTGACACAAGTGCCTTAACTCAACTTAGGGCCCTTTCTGATATAGGGGGTACCAAGTAAAACTGACTAGGTATGTGACAGTTTCATCCTGCCAAAGACTTTGGTACTGCAATAATATCACTAGCATTATTTAATGGGAAAAACAATGAGGATAAAATATTCAGATGAGGTATCCCAAGAGAGCCAAACCAAGGAGAGAAGAGAAATAGATTAGAATAGTTTAAATTTTGACCAAAGATTGAGTTTTTTCAACTCCAGAGTCTAGTATGCTGATGATACTTATTCAAATTTATAGCTAGACAAATTCAAATAAAACTAATTACTCTGCTTAAGAAGGGAAGCTTGGTACAGTGGGCTCTGGAGAGTAAATGGATAGAGAAAAAAACCCTTATTTACTGAATATAAGTACAAATTAGACTTCTATAGTTAAGTGCTGTGCACATTTAGTTTTCAGCAGCAGGGTGCATGAAAACAGGAAGTTCAGAAATAATAGCTTTAACTTCAATATTTTAGAATATAAATCAGGGTTATTATATGACAGAAGTAGTATCCTTATGAACTTTTAAGTATGCTATAAGGAGCTCTATTTTTGTGCCACTCTGAAGGATTTTTTGCATAGCTCTTAGGGAGGTCTACACTGCTGTTTAAGTAGATCTAAGTTACGTTGCTTGAGGGTGCTACTCCCCCCAGTGTTTCACACTGTCCACACCAACACTATGTTGGCAGGAGACACTTTTACACCAATATAACTTCCACATCTCACCAAGATGGAGTAATTATGCAGACAGCAGAGCACTCTCCTGTTAGCATAGCATGTCTTCTTCTCTGGATGCTCTGCATTGGTGCAGATGCATTCACACAGCACTGTAATGTAGATCAGCCCTTCCTGTCATCTACTCAATGTGAAATAAAACTCAAGCATTAATTTATGCCCGTGTAAGAGAATTTAAAATATTTGATCAAAAAGTCATGTTTTCTAGTTGACATTTATGCAATCTGAAGTGTAGCTTCACTTTCTTAATGCAACACATACTTACACATGCAAATCTCTGAAAGACACTACATCAGTATTTTTAACATAACATTGCTCACAGAGATTATATCTATGGCTTATTGCTCATAGCTTTACCACAAGTATCACTAACCATGTTCTTTAAGAAGGTGTGACCACTCCTCCCTCCAATAAGCAGTTATGAACAGGTGTGCTAGGCTGTAGGCCTTAAACTGTAGAAGCTCTTCAACGCAGGGACTGTGTCATCCCTGCGTGTGTACGTGGACAGTGCCTAGCATACCGTGGGTGTGCTATTGTAATGTAGGATAATATCAACAGTAACAGCAGCCAAGAAACAAAGCGTCCCCACTCACCCCCTTTCGGCAGCACTTTGATCTCATGAGCTGCATTGTGCTGCTCCCCCGCCTCCCGGGTCATATGTCCCCAGTGCACCTGAACCAGCCCAAGCCAATCCCACCCCGCCCGGACGCATTCGGTTAGGGACCTGGCTCCCGGCGGATAGTTCAGGCCACCCCGTGCCCGGTGCAGAGCGGACGGGGCCCGGGCGAGAGGGCAGCACGGAACGAGGGGTCACGGGCCCGAGGGGGGTAGCCATGGGAACGCTCTGGGGCTGCTGAGGCCCCATCATGGGCGGCTCGGGGCGCGCACGGCGGGGCAGCCCGGCCCGGGGACTCACCGTGAGCGGCTGGCCGAGGAGACTCCCCACGGAGAAGCAGTTGTCCCCGGGGTTCACGGCGCCCGTCAGCACCTGGTGCAGATTCATGGCGCAGAGGCGGCGGGGCCCGGCCGGCCTCACTGCACGCGCGCGGGCGCCAGGCTCATGCCCTAGCCCCGGCCACCAGGGCGGCAGCGAAGACTCCGCAGCTGCTGCTCGGCCGCTCCAGCTCCCCCGAGCAAGCGAAGGCGGCGGCACATAGCTCAGGGCGGGGCCTCACAACCCCGCCTCCGCGCGGGGCGGGCCTCGAACGCGGCAGGCCCCCGCCCGCTTCGCCGGCTACAGCGAAACGCAAGGAGATCGAACTATCGCGAGACTCAAAGAGCAACACCTAGTTCTGCGAGATTCGGCTGCCGGTGACATTGTGAGTTTTCCTGTAGCGGCGCTTGCCCTTCTCCGGCCCTGGATGTGCGGCGGAAGGTGTGTTCTGCGCATGCGCAAGCTTGCTTAGCCTGTCCGGCAAGGCTGGTGGCCTAGGGAACTGGGTACTGGGTGTGTGCACGTGCTCACGAGGAAGGTTGAGGCTTCCGAGCCGCTCAGAGCTGCGGGCGCAAGTCGCTGACGTCAGGGGGCGGGAACGGGAGGGTCACGTGTGTTCTTTGTTGTTTCTGTCATTGCTCTTCTGCAGCCTCGGCAGCTTCCGCCTATGCTCGTGGTAATCTGGTACCCCCCAGTGTGGCAGAGTCATCCAGTAATCTCCCTCCAGCTCCTGAGTCAAGGCTGTGACTCAGCGGAGGAGCTCAAACTTTGCTTTTTAAATCACCAATATATTGCCCAGAGCCTGGTGACCTGCAAACCAGCGAGGGGCAGGAGCATTGTCACCTCCGCTCTGCAGCATGGGATGCTTCGTCATGCGTTGCTGCACTAGCTGGTACTTGAGCTGCTCAGAAACACCCTTCCAGCATTAAAGTCACATGCCGTGTCAGGATGGGCATACCTCCCAGGCTCTGATGGTGTGGTCCGGGGGGAAAAAAGTGCTGGCTAGAATCTTTTGAAACAGGCAGGAGTTCTGGAAGATGAGGGCATCATACGCCTTGTGTGACCACCTGACGTTGATATTGGTGAAGCGTCCCTTGTGACCCACAAGGGCCTACAGCATCATGGAGAAGTAACCTCTCCTGTTGATGTAGTCCAAGGTATGGTGGACGGGGGCCAGAATGGGGATGTGCATGTGGTCTATGCTCCCCCTCCCCCCCAGCAGTTGGGAAAGCCCATGGCGGCAAAGCCATCCATGATGACCCTCTGTAGCAGTACCTGGTTGATGGCCTTGGCCACTTGCAGGACCATGGCTCTGCCTGTGGATTTCCCCATGCCAAACTGGTTCCTGACAGACAGAGCAGTAGATGTCCAGCGTGGCAAGCTTCCACAGGGCGATGGCAGTCTAAGTGGGGTGTCCTGTCGCTTGTGGACAGGGGCAAGCCACTTGCAGAGCTTGAGGAAAGTGGCCTTCTGCATGCAGAAGTTCTGCAGTCATCACACAGCTGCAGGATGATGCAGTCCCACCAGTCCTAGCTAGTCTCCTACCACCAAAAGTGGTGTTATGTAGTGTTCAGCGTATTAAGGGGCATGTGCAGCAGCTGGGGCGCCAGGACCTAGGTGATCCTGAGGCTGGTCCTTGTCTTGCTGGAGCAGCATGCAGAAAGTCTGGATGAACTGTGCCATGAGGTGCAGCACGAGGCCTTTGAGCACAGCACTGCTTTGCAGCAGCTCTGGCTCTATGCTTTGAGTGCTGTGGCATCCACAAGGGCAACCAGAGCACACTGCATCCCTTTTGTGTCCAGCAAGGGGGCAGACAGTGGAGGAGTGGTGTGTGAGGGTATGTCTACACTTGCCCCCTAGTTCGAACTAGGCAGGCAAATGAAGCATACCAAAGTTGCTAATGAAGCGTGGGATTTAAATCCCCATTCTGGCCCGTGTCCACTGTGCCTTGGACTACATCAACATTGCACGAGGAGTAACAGTTAATTCAAGGGAAGGGTTTTGGATCGGACTACAACGTCTACATGCGGCGAGTTAATTTGGGCTACCAGCATTTTAAAATGGCCACCATCCATGAATATGCTAATCAAGCGTGGGATATTTAAAACCCGCACTTCATTAGCAACTTCGGTATGCTTCATTTGCCTCCCTAGTTCGAACTAGGGGGCAAGTGTAGACATACCCTGAGACATGGCCATAGAGAGGAGCCCCTGAAAGCACACGTTGCAGCTTGCTTGACCAAGCAGCCACAGAAAGTCTTGATCCGCCTGGTACCCTTCCCAGAGTGCTTCCAGGGGCTCTTAAGTCCAAGGCAAGCTTCAATCACTGTGGATGCACTATTTCAAAATAATTCTGACTAATTTCAATGCTTTCCCGTAGTGGGGACACATTATTTTTGTTTTGTTATATCTGAAGTTATGTCAAATTTCGTTATTTCGAAAACATTTCTTAATGTAGACATGCCCAGAGAAACTCTCTGAAAGATACTAGATAGCTTTCACTTTCTCCACCCATACCCCCAACTGGCCCAGTGGGGTTGTAATTGTGCCCATTTCTGGTCCCTTTGGTCATTCTGCAGTATAACTCCTTCCTGCAGGGGTGAGCAATAATTTTTGCCCAGGGGCCACTTCAGAAATTTTTGAAGTGGCCCAGGCCACCCCGGAAGGGCCATGGCCTAAACATAAAGGGGTGGGGCAACCCTACTCCCAGACCATGATTGGTTTGGGGGTGGGGAAGCCCCTTTGCCCCCTCTTCCACTGGGCACCCATGCCCTGCAAGAGGCGTGGCACGCTCCCCCACCCTCAGGCCAATCAGAGTTTGGGGGCGAGGGAGCACCCAAAGCCTCCTCCCACCCTGCGAGAAGCCTGTGGCACTCTGAAGTGCCACGGGCTACTCTCAGGGCCGGGGCATGGCGAAGGAAGCTTCATGCAGCTCCCTGGCCCCCTGGTCCTGATTGGCTTGGGGGCGGGGGAGTGCATGAAGCCTCCTCCGCTCTGCCCCCCCCCCAACCCCCAAGCTCTTGCGAGCAGCTCAGCACAGTGTGCTGCTCACAGGGCGGGAGGAGGCTGTGCATGCTCTCCTCCCCCCGCCCCCCCAGCCAGTTAAGGCTGCCTTCTCCGCTCTGCCCCCGCAGGCCAGATTCGGCCCGCTTGGCGGGCCGGATCCAGCCCACAGAGGCCCTTTTTCCAACCCCTGTGCTAGAACCTTTCCTTTTCATCTTATGGAAAACAATCAAATTTCATGCAAATCCTATTATCTTGGCACAACCAAACCCTGACCTTGCTTTAAGTTATGAGAGGAAGCTGTATACCAATTTTGGAGTCCTGGAGTCCTAGCTTTTACCATTTAGGAGTAATTCTTGAACAAACAGACTCGCAGATGGACAGACTGACAAGCAGACAGATTCATATTTCTAAAATGTACAGTAAGATTTTTTATTATTAATATTTATATATTAAAAGATACAAAAGACAAAGTATTTCAGTTCACCTAATCCAAGTAATCTACTGCAATCTGTATCATGAAAGTTGAATTTACAAATGTAGAACTTTTTTTACATAATTGCCCATAAATATAAAACAGTAGCACCTACAAGTTGTCTCAGTCCTACTTCTTTTTCCTCCTTGGCTAGTCTTGGCTAATTGAAGAAGAAAGATTTTTTTTATCTCAGAAAATCAGTATTCTGGAAATGGGAGGGATGTGGGTTGTGCAGGAGAAGGGTGAATTTTTGATGCTGCTCCTGTTGGGTTGGGTTTTTAATCTCACCAGTCTTGCCTATTTTACAAAGAGGAAAGTCTCAGAGGGGTAGCCATGTTAGACTGTAACTTTTAAAACAATGAATAGTACTGTGGTACCTTAGAGACTAACAAGAGAATTTCATTTTAGAAATAGGGATGTGATGGACTAGTCAACTATCTGATAAATAAATGCTTATCGGATAGTCGACAGGATAGTCAACTAGTCACTCCCCGCCCCCCCCTTGCTGCCTCTATTATATAGAGGCAGCAAGGAGGGGGAGAAGAGGGTGGTACTTGAAAGCGGCAGTGCCACTTGGAGCCCGGGATCAGTACTCCCCAGCTGACCCTGGGCTCTGTGCGGCGCTGCCACTTTGAAACGCTGCTGCGGTGTTTCAAAGCGGCAGCACCGCACAGACCCCAGGGTCAACAGAGGAGTCCCTAGCTAAGCCCAGGCTTCGGTGCTTTCACCCTAGGGCTGTTGCTACACTTCAAAGGCAGAGGCACCCTATCGACTAATCGAATAATCGATGAAAAAATGCATTGACTATTCGATTAGTCAATTATCTGATACTTAACATCCTCACTTAGAAATATGTATTTGGTATTTGAGTGGTGGCAGGGGAGGGAGAGCAAGCAATAACTTGTTCAGGATGAAGGACTGGGAGGACAGTGTATGTTGAAAAACTAGTCAAGAGGAGATACTCGTATAAGGATACCTGCAGGTACATTAAATAGGAAAGCATATGTTTGCCATTGCCACTAATTGCACAGAGAGAACGATCCTTTACTAATTGGCAGGAACTGGAGAAACATGCATTACGTAACAGATTTCGTATCAAAATTAGGAGAAAAACAGAAATCTGGCTGTTTTGTTGTTTCTTTTTAAATACAGACAAAGTTTTAGTGAAATGTATGATACTAAAACAGAGCCTGTTACTGCTACTTGGCTGTTTTTTAATGTTCATCTTTTGTCTTATCTTGTGAGAGGAGCTGTTGAAAGAAGTGCAGAAACAGGATATAATGTAACCGAGAAAGATTAAATGGGTTATACTGATATGTATATTTCTAAAACAAATAGAAGTGTTGATACTGGTAGTGACTAACATATCAGTAGGGGGAAAAAACTAATAAATTGGATCAGAACAACAAAAAAGTGAAATAACAACAAAAAAAAAATCATTAGAAAAGGTCCTTCTTTACAAGTTAACCCAGCCCACTTAATTCTTGGCTTCATGCTCAAACTTACTCCACCTTCATCTGCTACCAGCTGATAAGTCTTTTGAACTCCAACAGCCCAAAATATTCCAGACATTAAATGTGTGGTAATCTTGTCACCACAGTTCTTTCTGTACACTAGTGATGTGTGACACATATTTGATTAACAACGTGACATGCTCATGTAAAGTAATCCTACCTCCAACTGACAGGTGAGCATTTTGTTTTAGAAAGAGAAGTTAGGACATCAGAATGCAAAAATGAAACAAGATTATATGTACTAACAGTTTCTTCATTAATCTAGACCTCACTGGAACACTGTAAGTTTATAATTGGAACATTTTAGTCATAGTCAGAAAATTGGAATAATTTTATTCAATAGATGTGTTCCATGTGTATAGTCCAAGTTACATCTGCTTAGTTTATTAAAAAAGTTGATTTATTTTTATGTTTAATAGCACTATATTGCAAATACAACATTTTGAAAACCCGTATAAATGCTACATATAAGTAAATTTATTCATTCGTGAATTTATTATTTGACTCTACCAAATTGAAATTCGTATTTCCAGTCAATCTAGTGCTGCAGCCTGTACAAAAAAAACCCAACAACCCCAAAACAAAAAACCTTCCCACAATTTATTTTAACACTTAGAAAAAAGTATACTTTACACACTGTCTTGTCAAAAATAGGAATGCTGTTTTTGTTCAGACTCTGAAAAAACAAACAAAACACTTTCTGTCTGAGAGCAGAAGATGAATGATTCAGAAAGTTAGTAGCAATTAAAAGGGATTCAAAAATGAAAATATTTGGGCAACCTTAATGCTCATTGACATTATATGTTTCAGTTATCAATGTATTCTCTACCTCTCTGGACTTTTGTGTTTCTCCCCTAACTAATGGCAAGTCTACACTACAAAATTAAGTCAACCTAAGCTGTGTTGACTTATAGCCAACTGAGTGAGTAGTTAAACTGAAGTGTTGGGTGTTTTAGGATGGCTTCTGGAAAGCAACAACAGTTGATGTAAATTCCCAGATGGCCACTCTCCTGCTGGTGCCGCTACCCCTGGAATGGATTGTGAAGTTATTCCTAAAGGCTGAGACACCTCACTCTAAGCAATGGCAGCATGTTCCTGAACACATGGACATGAGTAAAACAAACATTATTTGTATCCTCCCTCAATACTGTCATTATTTCCAACTGGCCAGGAAGCTTCGTACTCAATTTTCTTCCTTTTTTTGGAGAGAAACTGTTGTAGCACAGAATAAGTCATATTAGACAAATTTATTTACAGTACTCTAAGCAGTTCTTACAGAAGTCACTTTGAAGAGAGCTGAACATTGTATAGCATATTTTATAGCAGTTTAGGCTTTTTTATTTCCAAACCTGGAACAAATCTTTTTTTTAGGACATACTTGTCCTTCCAGCCACCCCAAACACTCCAAACACTCACACTGTGCTGTAGGGATATGGCGGGCAGAATGCAGTGGATGCATGGCCCATCACTATCTGAAGCCAACATTCAACACCCCCAGTCCTCACACTGGCAAGTGTACAACTGTGTGGAAGGTGGAGCAAGTGTTGGAAGATTCTTAAGCTCTGAGAACAGCCTCCTTTAAATAACAGCAAGTTCCTTTCTATGAAAATTGCAGCTCTATCAAGGTGGATTGTCGCTGTAATGTTGGGCCAAGATGCATACAGAGATAATAAATGTATTTCTCATGCTGGGAAGGTCTATGGCCTTATGAAAGTGTCACCAAAATCCCTGCTCCAGACAACTGTACTAGGAAATAGATATTACAATATTAAGCATGGCACCATACAAAAAAGCAGTGGGGGAGCACTTTAACCTGCTTGGACACACAGTTTCTCACTTGCAAGTTGTCATTCTCAGTCAAAAAAATTCAAAAACAGACTGCACTGAGAAACTGCTGAGCTGGAATTCATATGCAAATTTGAAATCCTGAAAAGAGGTTTAACTATAAATATGGAATGGTTTGCACATTACAACAGGTAATTTCCCCTTCAGGTACTCTCACCTTCTCATCACTGTTGGAGATGAGCCACATTCACTCTGGGGATTTAAGTGACTGGTCAACTAGTTGACTACCTGAAAAGCATAGGCTTATTGGGTAGTTGAGTCACTACTCAACTAGTCCCTTCCCTCCCTTCCCCCTCCCTCTCTGTATCACAGGCAGCAAGCGGGGGGAAGCAGGAGCCAGTGCTGAGGTGAGCCGGCTTAAAAGCTGGTTTCCCCCAACATTATTTCCGCAGAGAGGCAGAGGTGCAGTGGCGCTTGCCCTGGGTTCCCTGTTGCGCCTCTGCCTTTTAAATGTAGTAAGAGCCATGGGCAGCTCTTACTACATTTAAAAGGCAGAGGTGCAGGATAGCGAGCACCCCCACATTGATGAAACAAGTAGTCGATGGAAATTCCATCGACTACTCTAGCTGATTAATCAAATTTAACATCCCTAATTCACTGATTTAATTAGCACTTCCATCTCTCTATTCCTTCCTTTTCTCTTCAAGCATCTAAGGAGTTGTATCTCATGAAAGCTTATGCCCTAATAAATGTTAGTCTTTAAAATACCACTGGACTCATTGTTGTTATTGCTGGAACAGATTATGATGGCCTACCCTGCTAAGATATAGTTAAAAATTTAAATTTATTGAGTTAAAATTTGATACTAAATCACTTTGGAAAGATTATACAGAGCAGTGGTTCTTAATGAGGGGTACGCATACCCTTGGGGGCACACAGAGATCTTCCAGGAGGTATATGAACTCATCTGGATATTTGCCTAGTTTTAAAATGGGCTACATAAAAATACTAGAAAAGACAGTACAAAATTTCATACAACTTGTTTATATTGCTCTATGTATTATACATTGAAATGTAAGTACAATATGTATTTTCAAATCAAGTTATGTTATGATTATATGGTAAAAATGAGAAAGTAACCAATATTTCATTAATAATGTGCTTTGACACTTTTGTATTTTTATATCTGATTTTTTAAGTTTGTAGTTATTAAGTAAGCTGAAACTTGAGGTACACAACACAATTCAGACTCCCGAAAGGATTACATTGGAAAGGTGGAGAGCTAACATGCAGACCATGTTAAAGATAAATGCAAATAAAGGATCAACCTGCTTAAGAATGCATCTGGGATTAATTGGGTGGCAGATACTGTACCATTAGAAATGGAAGGACTGACTGAGTAAACTAGAATTTAAAAACCCACTGCAGATAAAATTAAGATGAATACCAAAATATTTAGCTTAACAAGGAAAAAGGAAGAATATTTTAATTGTGTTCTCTGGGAGAGGATAATGCCATACTTCAAGACTGAGATAGGAAAAATGAAGTGATTTTGTTTAGAGTACTAACTACCCATTGTGGTTAAACAAAAAATCTTGTTTCAAAAATAAACACAAAGATGAACTATATGAGCACTGTGAGGTTGAAGAAACATCTGATCGCCTGTTATGGGCATGTAATGGCTTTGATAAAGAAAGGGAAAAACTTTTTGAGGAATTTAAATGGCTTATGGTAACAAAAGTTACATTTCTGTTATTTAGTCAAAATATTGGGAAAATGGGGTAGTATGAAAAAGGCATTGCTGCATTACCTGAAAGATATAGGTCAGAACAAGAGAGTAAAAACTGTTAGATATTTAGAAATTATAGTTAGTGATAGCAGACTATTCAGTCAAGTGTTTTTTGTCCCCATGGGGGAGGGTGAAACTGAAAAGGGGAGAAGTCCTGTGGCACTTTAAAGACAGACTTATTTGGGCATCAGCTTTCCTGGGTAAAAAACATTTTGTCAGATGTATGGGGTCCCATATATCTGACAAAGTGACTTTTACCCATGAAAGCCTATACCCAAATAAATCTGTTAGTCTGTATCTGCAAAAACAATGAGAAATGCTGTGGCACCTTAAAGACTAACATGGATACTTCTCTGAGACCTGAAAAGGGGAGGAGAAACAACTGAAAGTCCCTCTTGGCAAGGAGGCAGTGGAAACATGCTGGGGAAGAGGGGACAAAGTCTCCAGAGAGCGTGCATGTTAGGGAGAGCGTCCATCCTATGGATGTAAAAGGTTAACCAGTAAGCATTAGGCTTACTGGAATGCTTACCGGGTAATGGGTTGACCAGATCTTCTCTAAACTCTTGCAGGAGCAGCCTAAGGCCAGATCTACACTAAAGGGGAAGGTCAAATTAAGATACACAACTCTAGCTACGTTAATTACATATCTGGAGTCAACGTACCTTAATTTGAGTTTCTGCACCATCCTGACAACAGGAGGCTGATGGAAGCAAATGCTCCCATTGACTTCCCTTACTCCTCGCAGGAGCAAGAGTACCAGCTGCCAATGGGGACGCCATCTGAGTTCGATTTAGTGGGTCTTTACTGTAGGGGAGCCTGGACGACCCTCCCGTGACCAGAACAACAATGTCTACAGTGCTAGACCTCGTCCCGGCCTTGTCCAAAGTATGGATCTCTAACACACCACCCTAGGTCTGAATCAAGCTTGGTCATGCACGTATGCACACACACAGGCCAGGCCAGAAAGGGTAGGGGAAAGTCAGGCGTGCTTGCCCAATTATGCATAACTTGTACAGGACAGTGAGACCAGGCCAAAAAGATCAGAAACAACCTGGTACTAGTACATCCCATTTGTTGATAAGAGAAGAATTCCAGAGACAGCCAGAAAAACTATGAATGAAGCACTTTTGGAATATTTTGGCATTGCAAAATGTATCCTAGATATTGGCATATTAGGTATTTATGCAAAATGTAGTTGATTGGTAGATATGACTAGAACGACCAAGTCTCGATTTGCTATAAATATAGGGGTAAAAAAGATAATCAGTGGGAGGGAATAAGCAGGATTGACCCACAGGTCCTGCTTTCGATGTAACAAGAAGGAATGGACCCCTTCACACCGGCAAGCCCAGTGCCTGGTGTTCCGATGCGCGGGAAACAAAGAAACCATGACCTCCTGCCTGGTTCTATAGGTAGCATACGGGTGAAGTGTAAGTGAACTAGGCTTAATTATTGTATTATAATAATCTTCTATTACTTGCTTTTGCATTGCTTTGCATTGTATTAATTGCTTTAGATTTTAAACCTTCAATATTTTAAATTGTATAGTGATTGTTTGTAAGGCTTGTAAAACTTAAATAATTATGTTAACTGTTTAAAGCTTGCAATAAATAAGAAAATGGTTAAGTCTCTCTGGAGTGTTCTGGTTTCCCTTGGATCTAAAAACCGAACCACACGACATTTACTAGAATCCAATAAATAGAATTCCAGAAGCATTGTTGATCTTCTGAAGACATGGCCTTAGCCAGAGGGGCCCCGGCCAAGTTGGGGGAGCAGGCGGGGCCATGTCCTCATCTGGCAGTTGGGGTCCCAGCTGCTAAGTGGGCAGGCATGACTCCAACCACTGAAACACCAGGCTGGCTGGATGCCAGCCATAGCTGCATCAGGCCAGCAGGCTGGACCCGAGCATGTGGTAGGCAGGCAGGACTTTGAACGTGTGGCAGGCCAGAGTAGCTCTAGTGGGTAGGCAGGTTCACAGTCATGCCGGAGTGGTTCCAGCCCCATCCACAGTGGGCAGGCTGGCCTGGAATAGCCCCCATCTCACTTGGCAATTGGAAACCCTGCACCACAGACCCAGGAGGATCCCAGCCCTGGCTACTCTGTGCTGGCCCATGAATGGTTAATTGGTTACACAGTATAATTTTAATTGTTTAACCTGTTAACTATTTTAACCGATATTTACATCCCTAGTCTATCCCAAAGCTTATACTATGGATAGGCAACCACAAATACTGGATGGGCTGTATTAGTGGCCCTCCTTCACCTTGGTGGGTCACAGAGCCATGGCCCACTGGAGTTCCACCTACAGGTGGAACCTCCCTCCCCCAGGTGCCTCTCGTGCACAGGGGCACCAGAGCCCCTCACTTACCTGCTCCTCCTCCTCCCTCCTAGCACTTTTGGAGTGCGTGAATCACCTGATTCATGCTCAATCCCCACTTCTCACCCACCCTCCCAGAGCTGGGATGCTGCAAACAGCTGATTCATGGGTCCTCAAAAAGTGCTGGGAGAGGGGGAGGCATAGGAAGTGCAGGGCTCCAGTGCCCCAGTGCACAAGAGGCACAGAAGGGAGAGGACAGCAAGGGGTCCGTGGGTCACAGGTGGAGCCCCAATGCCCACCACAGGCCTACACTCCAAAACAGACCATAATGATAAGGAACTCCTGCAGAAGGATTTCTGTGACATAGGATGAGAAAAGGTCTGATCCACAAAGGATTTTGGACAGGGTTATGTTAATTTCAATTCAGTCTTCACTGGGAAGATACAAAGATAACATGGCATTAAAATGCAAAGCAACAAGATAATAATCGCATTGTGGTGCTGCTGTGCTAATTTATGTAAGGAACACTTCCACCTACATGGCAGTAGTTAAAATACTTTAAATTAATTATTTTTCCTTCAAGTCTGATGCGCTCCATGGATGAAGTATATGACATGAATTTGAGCGACAGCAAATTACAGACTTTTAGTATAGAGGCTGGATCTGAAGGTTGCTTATAAAATTATTAGGAGCCATAACTAAAAATACAATTAAACACATGAATGTAAGAATATAAAATAGCCATATCAGGTCAGACCAAAGGTCCATCTAGCTCATTATCCTGTGTTGAGATAATGGCCAATGCCAGGTGCCTGAAAGATAATCATCAAGTGATCCATTCCGTGTCACCCGTTCCCAGCTTCTGGCAAACAAAGGCTAGGAACAGCATCAAACAAAGTTTTGGACATAACATATCATGCTGTTGTTATACTGTTGCTTACCAGACAATCTGATTTTGTTCAGTGCTGGATGGCAAACTCATTCTTATTCTTTTTGTATAATATGAATGTAAGCCTTGGTGGCCTGAGGCCATGTAACCATACACTATCATGCCATGAGGCTGGCATTCAGCTTCAGGAGCCACTTGGTCACAATAGAAATCAGGCCTATGGTAAAAGTTTGGAGTTGTATTATTCTGTTCAACTACTCTGTCTTGCTAAAACACTTTTACTGTACATCTACACAGCAGGGCAAAAGTCAGATTAAGATTCACAGCTTCAGCTATGTCAATTGCATAGCTGAAGTCAAAATAGCTTAAATCAGCTTTTGGTGCTGTCTGCACAGCAGGAAGTCAAAGAAAGAACACTCTTCCTTCAACTTCCCTTGCTCCTAGTAAAATGAGGGTTACAGGAGCTAGAGTAATAAGTCCTCCAGCTCAACATTATTTCAAAATAAAGGCTTTTAGTGTAGATGTGCACTATGTTATTTTGGAATAATGTCAGTTATTCCAAAATAACACTGCTGTGTAGACACAGCCTTAGAAAAAGGTTCCTGCACATTTTGGTTCTTGCACATTTCACTTACCTGAATCAAGCATGGAGCAAGCAGGAAAACCAATGCAATGTACAACAATGCAATCTTCAGTCACTTAAAAGCAATGTTCTGGTTTTATTTTTGAAGGATTTCTCAAAAATAATTTAAATTTAAATTATATTTAAACACATGTATAGTGGTGTTAAACTGAGGTTCTCAAACTTTTTCATAGAATGAATCACACATCGCAGTATGGAGATTGTCTCACAGATACCTCACTGTCCATTCATGATCACATAGGCTTCTTCCTACACATTCCCACACAACAGAATAGAGTAATTGCTCACATGCAAAAGTAATATTAAGAAACAAAACAAAGAGCCATTACCATATCAGCCATCAGCTCTCTATGAACCATTAGTAGCCCACAGTGTTTAGGAAAACAAACAAACAAACATAAAACAAACATAACATAAACATAAACATAAATATAACATAACATAAAAATGTTGCCATAATGTTGTTCTGCAGTGGAAAGAACTGGCTGAGCAGCTCCGTCTTCATTAATGCTGTAATATAAAAACTTGGAAAGTATAGCCTTCTTTTGCCAGTGTTCTTTCTTCTTCTTTCTTTGCCACTTCTGATCTATTAGTCTTTGATAGAACTCTTTTAGCCACATCCAGTCCCCGTCTGAGATGATCTCATGAAGAGCTCAGGAATATCTAACTTATCCAGTAAAAGGGTTTGTCCAGTACAGTGTACTGCCATGCTCACATGTGACTTGCTGCATAATATCTTCAGAAGTTTTTTTTAATGTTCTCAGAATCATACACAATATTTAAAACATTTCCAGCTGAGTCAATGAAGTCCTAAGCCACGCCAAAGCTTGAAAATGGTTTGCTTTTTTTACTGTTGCCAAGAATGGTTATTTCTGTAGGCCCCAGCTTGGCACTTTCACATAACCACTTGGCAGGTGTAAGTTTTAAATCAGTCTTTTCTTGAAGATGGGCAAATGCTGCGTGGATGGGGCAGATGAATATTTCACCACCACACTGCTCTTTACTTCATTGCCTCCAAGAAATAACACTGATCCCTGCTTGAGCTCCTCCAGGTCTCCCTTCAGTGGGGCGAGCACTCCAGGGTCAATTCCCCCAGTGGGGCCCTGTAGCCAGACATGAACCCCATCTTGTTCCCCCCCCCCCCCAGAGAGCAAGAGAAAGGCAGTCAGCCTTTGATGCCCTGGGAACGCAGGTGTGCTGCCTGTCTCTGACTCTAATAAACAGAAACCAGACAGTAAATGGGCTAGCTGACGACCCGGGGGCCTCCCGTCGCCCTGATGGCTAGTACCAGTAATTGACACGCCTGCACTGTCCCAGGAGAGGAATCTTCGCCCATCACATACCAGAGGTGCCCATTGTCTGCATTTTCCCAGGTGTGAATTATGCTTTGCACCCTTCGTGGGAAACTTGGCATTCAAAGCCATTTTTCCTAATTGGCCACTTGAGACCAGGAAGAAGCCTATGTGACCCAAGGGGTATAAAGAGGGGTTTAGTAGCCCACCCCATTTGAGTTCCAATCATATACACCTGCTGGCAGGTATTGGTTGTCTCCCGAGGTCTGTGGGACGCCCAACCTCGCCCTACTTCCTCCCGAGGGATTGAGAGAAAGACGCTGGCCACGCCAAGTCTGGAACGCAGGGGTGAGAATATATACCTGCTAGGTGTCTATTTTGCATGCATTTAATAAGAGTTCAGAGAACCAAAAGGGTACCTGTAAGTGACTTATTAGTGTAACTTCTGTCCTGTCCTTTGTAGTGGCTGTGTTATCTGTAACACTGTAGTAGCATTTAACAGCTAAGTTTACCCTGTAACAATAAAACAGTAACTGTTTAAGCTGTGACCTGACTCCTTTAGTTGCTGTAACAGAACCAACCACAATTTTAAAAAGAACTCCAGCCGGTCATAAGGGACAGATATAGGGAGAGCTTGAGCGTTGGATCATGTCGCTTCCAGGGGACGGATCCGTTGGGGCATCTCTCAGCCTCCCCAGGCTGCCCGCTGCGAAGGGATCGTGTATCCTAGCAGTCAAAATCTGAGGTGTAATAAGCCCTCCCTGTAAACTCTGGGGCGTCTGTCGGCCTGTTGGCTGCCCGCCGCGAAAGGATCCGGATCCTAGCGGTAAAGACACAGACGTTAAACTCCTCGGGGCGCCCGTCAGTCTCACCTAGACTGCCCACTGTGACGGGGCCTTGTGTCCTAGCAATTGAAGTCTTGGGTGTATAATACACACATGCACTGCCCTGACCACCGGCTGACAGGCCCACCTCAGCTCTGGCTCCCTGAGGCAGGGGGTCCCTGGTGCCCTCCACTGGCTCTGCCTTTGCAGCCACCCACCTAAGGGGGGTGCATAACTGGCTGGATAACCGTCCTCAGAGAGTAGTTATTAACACTTCACAATCATGCTGGAAGGGCATAAAAAGTGGTGTTCTGCAGGGGTCTGTTTTGGGACTGGTTCTATTCAATATCTTCATCCATGATTTAGATGATGACATAGAGAGTATGCTTATTAAGTTTGCAGATGATAACAAGTTGGGAGGGGTTGCAAGTGCTTTGGAGGATAGGGTCAAAATTCAAAATAATCTGGACAAACCGGAGAAATGGTCTGAGGTAAACAGGATGAAGTTTAACAAGGACAAATGTAAAATACTCCACTTAAAAAGGAGCAATCAGTTTCACACATACAGAATGGGAAGTGACTGTCTAGGAAGAAGTACTGCTGAAAAGGATTTAGGGGTCACAGTGGACCACAAGTTAAACATGAGTCAGCAGTATGACACTGTTGCTAAAAGAAAACATGATTCTGGGATGCATTAACAGGAGTGTTGTGAGCAAGACACAAGAAGTCATTCTTCTGCTCTACTCTGCACTAAGTAGGCCTCAGTTGGACTATTGTGTCCAGTTCTGGGTACCACATTTCAAGAAATATGTGGAGAAATTAGAGAAGGTACAGAGAAGAGCAACAAAAATGATTAAAGATCTAGAAAACATGGCCTATGAGAGAAGACTGAAAGAACTGGGCTTGTTTAGTTTGGAAAGGAGAGACTGAGAGGGGACATGATAGTGGTTTTCAAGTATCTAAAAGGGTGTTACAAGGAGGAGGGAGACAAAATTGATCTCCTTGGCCTCTGAAGATAGGACAAGAAGCAATGGGCTTAAATTGCAGCAAGGCAGGTTTAGGCTGGACATTAGGAAAAACTTCCTAATGGTCAGGGTAGTTAAACACTGGAATAAATTGCCTATAAATTGCCTAGGCAGGGTTGTGGAATCTCCATCACTGGAGATACTTAAGAGCAGGTTAGACAGACACCTGTCAGGGATAATCTAGACAGTGCTTGGTCCTGCCATGAGGGCAGGAGACTGGACTTGATGACCTCTTGAGGTCCCTTCCTAATCCAGGATTCTATGATTCTATGGCCATACTGGCTCAGACAAAAGGTCCATCTTAGCCCAGTATGTTGTCTTCTGACAGTGACCAATGCCACGTGCCCCAGAAGGGAAGATCAGAACAAGTAATCATCGAGTTATCCACACATCACCCATTCTCAGCTTCTGGCAAACAGAGGCTAGGGACACCATCCTTACACATTCTGGCTAATAGCGGCTGATGGACCTATCCTCTGAGAATGTATCTAATTCTTTTTGAACCCTGTTATGTTGTTGGCCTTCACAACTTCCTCTAGCAAAGAGTTCCAAAGATTGACTGTTCATTGTGTGAAGGAATACTTCCTTTTGTTTCTTTTCAATCTGCTGCTGATTAATTTCATTTGGGGACTCCCAGTTCTTGTGTTATGAGGAGTAAATAACACGTCTTTACTTTCTCCACACCAGTCATAATTTTATAGACCTCTATCATATCCTTCCTTAGTCATATAACAAATACTCTCTTAACCACCAGAGGTTGAATTGTGATTAAAAAGACACTTAGGGTGAAATCTTGGCTTTAATGAAATCAATGGCAAAACTCTAATTGAGGAGAAGATTTCAACCTTATTCTTTTTTGTGGAGGAGGAAGAGAGGAGCCTTATTGTGTAACTTTAAGAAAAACCAGTAAGTGCAATGACAGTTAAATACTATGTCAATCTGTTCAATCAATGGGATGTGAAGGAGGTTCTTTAAATATAGGATTTTTATTTCTCAACATTCATGGGAGCACTTTTGGTAAGTAGCACTGACATGTGTAACACAAAAGGACATATGAAAAAATATCTCACAGACACAGAAAATGCTACCTACTTAGAATATTAACTTAAATTTGTTGGCCTTTTACATATTTCAAAAACAAAACAGAAATTGGATTGAGTCAAAGTGGTTAATTTTTGTCTTGTAAGCATCACTTCCAGAATTAGTCATCTACAAGAAGCACGCTATATAAAACTAATAATACAATAAAGATAGATTATGGGAGCCCACAATAAGCAGGGAGTATCAACCATTTCCACAGCAAAAGTTTCTGACCAGTAATTGAGAAAGGCATGCCTGGGAGACTCTACATTACCCATGACTTCTGCTTTATATGTTGATCACAGCAGCAGAAACCTCTAATACTTTTGCTAAACATTTTTGTATGTTACTGAACTAAAAATCTGAAGCCAGGAGGATAAATGAACAGGAAGTCTGTGTTCTAACATACAGTTATCTGTAAAAATAAAATAATAAAAAGGAAACGATAGCATACATTGGTGATGAGCCAACAAGCTGCTGTTAACCTGCAACTATTACAAAAACTATTATTTGCAGTCTGCTAAAACTTAATTCTGGGTCATTTCCCACTCCACTCTTACATTCCTAGATGCTGCCTTCAACCTCTCAAAAATGCATATCAAATTCAGAATGTCTCATTTGGGAGTTCCTTTTTCTGTCAGTATCAGTGGTAACAAAAGGGGGATTTTGATATTTGCATATTTAATGGTTGTTGATAAGTACACAGAGAAAGAGGGTTTAGCGATAAATGCAGAAGAGTAGGCGTGTAGAGAAAAAGGGTAGTTTCCAGCACATTTACTGAACTTTCCATGTGAGAATGATATTCTAGCTAATCACTAATCATGTGATAATGCAAGCCCTTAGAAAAGAGAAGTCTCCCATGAAAAACTGCTATCAAGATGAAAATGTAAGCAAACAGTAAGGCTATGTCTACACTACAGAGTTTTATCGGAAAAAAGTACGCAAATTGCGCTCCGCAATGTGCTTACCTTTTTCTGATAGTTTTTTCGGAAGAGGCTTTTCTGAAATTGGACCATGTACACTAGGCCAGATTTCGGAAAAAAACCCTCTTTCGGAAGAGCCCTTCTTCCTCGGAGGAAGACAAGCTTCCGAAAGAGTGCATCTGCTCTTCTGCAAAAAAAAGTGGAAGAGCAGACGCGTTCCCTGGACTTCTTCTGTCTAGCAGAAGTCTAGACAGGCCAAATGTTGGAAAAACCCCATAGTCTAGACAGCCTAAATGTGCAGTATTGTCAGAGTTCTGTTAGTGAAAATTAAATGCGAAAAGGAATCTTCAATCCTAACATAATTGTTCAGGTTACTCGGTTTCTTACATGAGTAAATGCATTCAAATGTATTTGCTGGATCAGGCCTTTATAAATATAATGTTTAAACTGATTGTAAATGTAGGAAATTCAAAGCATCTCTAACCTGACCACCTTGTGCATTTCACAGTATGTTGTATAGCAGTGGTCTCCAACCTTTTTACACCCAAGATCACTTTTTAAATGACAGACCAAGCCAAGATCTACTGTCCCGCCCCTTCCTTGAAGCCCCACCCTCTCTATTCTCCTCCTCTCCATCACTTGCTATCCCCAATCCTTATACAGCTGCTTTTTTAAAAAAAAATTCTTCTGTAGGAAGAGGTTTTTCCAACATTTGGTCTGTCTAGACTGGACCAAATGTCAGAAAAAAACCCCTTCTTTTGGAAGTCCCCTTATTCCTCGTGGAAAGAGGAATATAGGGATGACCGAAAGAGCATGTTTGCTCTTCCACTAAAAAAAAGCAGAAGAACAAACGCAACCCTGGATGCAGAAGAGTTTTTCTGGGATATCTCCAGAATCCTGAAAAACTCCTGCAGTCTAGCCGGACCCTCGCTGGGTTGAGACAGGATGTGTAGTCTCTGGGGTGGGAATGAGGGATTTGGGTGTGGGAAGGGGTGAGAGGTGCAAGCTCTGGGAGGAAATCTGGATGCAGGAGGAGGTGGAGAAGGGGACACTGGCTCGGGGAGGGGGCTCCAGGCCGGGCAGTGTTGGGGTACTAAGCAAGCCACAAACTTGTGGATGTGAGGGTGCAGGAATTTGGGTTGGGGTATGTGAGGGGCTCAGGGCAGGGGGTTCCAGTGTATGATAGGCTCAGATCTAGGGTCTGGGGAAAGGGGAATGCAGGAGTGGTTGTGGCCAGATGGGGGCTTGGCCCCAATTGGGGGTTTGTTGGCCAGGCTTCATTTTTAAATAAAATACTATGTCGAACACAAAAAGTTTCTGCATTGTCTTTATCTATGAGAATGGCAGGGAACCTGCCTTGAGTCAGGGGTCACTGACCCATAGAAAAGCATCAGTCGGGAGCAGGGGACGCAGTACTGGGGAGGGGTGCTAGTGGGTTCTGGGGCAGGGAACAGGGTGCCAGTGGGGGCAGGAGAGAGGGGGCAGGGTGCCAGAAGGACAGGTTTCTGCAGCAGGGGACAAGGTGCTGCGGGGGACAGGTTTCTGCAGAGGGGAGCAGGGGAACAGGTTTCTGTAGTGGGGAAGGCAGGGGGACAGGTTTCTGCAGTTGGGGACAGGGTGCCGGTGGGGACTGCTTTCTGCAGAGGGGAGCAGGGGGACAGGTTTCTGCAGTAGGGGACAGGGTGCCAGAGGGAACTGGTTTCTGCAGGGGGGGGCAGGGTGCCGGGGGGCAGGTTTCTGCAGTGGGGGGGGCAAGGAAGAGGGAACAGGGGGGCAAGGGAGAGGGAACAGGGGGGCAGGTTTGGGGCAGGGGAGAGGGAACAAGGTTCGGAGGCAGGGAGTCCCCTACACCAGCCACGGAGGGAAGCATCCGTCCCGTGCTCCCCCTGGGGCTGACCCTCTTCCCCCCCCCCCCCGCGAAGGAAGGAAGCCCCGTTGTGCGCCTCTGCCAGGCCTGAACCCCCGTTCCCACCGAGCAGGGAAGCCCACTCAGGCGACTCCTTGGGGCGACCCCCCCCCACGCACGCCTGCCCTGGGGCCGAAACCCCCGCGCGTGCCTGCCCTGGGGCCAACACCCGCCTCCCCCCCCCTGCAGCGCAGGAAAACCCCATGTGTGCCTGCCCTGGGGCCAACATCCCCCCCCCCCCCGACGGTGCAGGGAAACCCCGTGCGTGCCTGCCCCGGGGACAACTCACGCCTCCTGCGCCGGTGCAGGGAAGTCACCATGCTCCTCTTCCGGAGCCAGGGCCCCCTCCCGCAGCGCACCTGGCAAAGCAGCCAGTGTACTTCCGGAATTCCCGGAAGTGGCGCTAAGCTGCGGGACTTCCGTCCACCCGCAGGAAGCCGGCACTACCTCCATTTTCGTTGGAGGTAAGTACTGGGGCTTCTTGGAGGTGGGTGGAAAATGGGGGGGGCGGCGGACGCCTCGCGATCAACTGGTCAAGGCCTTGCGATGGACCAGTCGATCGCGATCGACCTGTTGGTGACCATGGTTGTATAGTATTCATTTGTACTTTAATATTGTAAAATGGGATAGTGTATAAAATATACTATTAACATATTTTGTTATATTTGCACATTCTGCTTCTATCAAACACATGATTATCCATATGTTCTAGAAACTTCTGCACTCATATCCTCCACAGGTTTGGTGTGATATTGTGTTTGCATAAATCCACCTATGTGCAGGGAGACGACAATACAGAGAATGTAGCATTATTACATTTACAGATTATCTGTACAATATAACCAATTTATTATTTATCCTAACAGTGAATGTCCTCATGACACAGGTTATATAAATGATGCCTTATTCCAACATACCTGGAACACTACTGTCTTTCATCTGTTTCTTAGTTTTGATCACTTCCCAACATTTAAGTCTTAGCAGTTTGGGAAACTGGCGTATCAGTCATCACCTTAAAACCCTATGAAAATTTAGCTTGTATTACTATTACTGCATTCTCTCATTCCCTTCTTGCTGAAAATATTCTGCAAAAACATGTTGTAATTACCTTTCTTTTACTCAAATACACGTTGTACCTTTATAAATTGTTCTTCACTTGCCTGGCACAATCTGAGATCCAGCATCCCCGAGAGCGCTGGAACACTCATGGTGGACAGCCAGGAGCCCCTGAACTCAGCAGCTCCTCCCCTTTCCTCCCAGAGTTTCCACAGTGCAGCAAATAGCTCAGAGTCCTTATTTCGAAATAACTTTCCGAGCGTCTACACAGCCAAACCGCTATTTCAAAATACATTCGAAATAGCGGTGTGCTTATTTCAAATTTGGTAAACCTCATTCTATGAGGAATAACGTCAAATTCGAAATAACTATTTTGAAATAAGTGCTGTGTAGACACTTATTTCGAAATAGGGGGCCTCCAGCCTTCCCAGGGTGCCCTGGTGGCCACTCCAGCCTCAACCAAGAACACTTCTCTCCCTCCCCCCTCCCCGGAGCCCTGAAAGGGATAAACTCTGGCCACAGTGCCTGTGCCAGCTCCAAGCCTGCCAGCCCAGAGCCAGCAGTCACTGCCCCTGACCCAGTGGCCGCAAAACATGAGCCAGCAAGCCACTGGCAGCCAGCCCTCCACTGCTCCCCAGGAGCAGTCTGCCAGCTCCCAGGAGCCTGCCAGGGCCCGGAGAAGGCAGGCACCTTCCTGGTCCAGGATGGAGATCATGGACCTTATTCAGGTTTGGGGGGGATGCCCCCAACGTCCATGATCTCCGCACTAGACGGAGGAATGTGGCCGTCTATGGCAGGATAGCTGCCAGCCTGGCCACCAAAGGCCACATGCGAACCCAGGAGCAGGTTTGCATGACAATCAAGTTGGTCTGGTGAGACCCACAACCCTGAGCCCCGAGTTTCCCCTCCCCTTCTTCCTCTTGCTTCCCCCTTCCAGCTCCCTCCTTCCAGGTTTCCCCCTCCCCTCTCCCACCCTCTCTTCTACCCTCTCCCACCTCCTTTCCCCAGTCTCACCAGAGTTTCATTCCCTCGCCCCCCCCTCCCCCCCCAGTTTTGTTCAATAAAAATACGTGTATTTTATTTGATGTTAGGGAAGGGTAAGTGGAAGGACGTGAGGGAGGAATGAGGCACAAGCCCCCAGTGGGGCAGACCAGGGAGGCTCTTAGTGCTCCTCAGGGTGGAAGCTCTCCCCAGGGCCTCCTGGAGACTGACAGCCCCCCGATGGACCGCCCGGATGGCAGCCTGCAGAAAGTGCAGCCAGGCTCGCAGCAACGCGTCAAAGAGAAGCACCAGAGTGCCCAGGGGCAGCTCCGGCTTCATGTTGCAGAGTGCTGTGGTGTCCCGACTGAGGGCTATCAGAGCACGCAGAGACAAAAATGCTTTGCTGTCCCTCATCGAGGTAGGCAAGCAAGCAGGGAAACCTGAGAACTGGCTGTCGGGGGGGGGGGGTCCCTTTAAGCACAGACCTCAGATAGCCTCAGGCAGCAGCCCCACACAGTAAGTCCTGACCTGCTGCCCTGCTGGAACTGGTTCCAGCCAGCCTTAAATGTGATTCAGAGTCCACTCAGTGTGGATGCGCTATTTCGAAATAGCAAAATGCTATTTCAAAATGCATTTTGTGTGTAGACGTGTTATTTCGAAATGAGCTATTTCAAAATAACACTGTAGTGTAGACACACCCTTATTTGTGGCATTCAAGCTCAGGGAGAGAGGGGATGAGCGGAGAGGGAGGGGACGCTTGGGGGAAGAGGCAGGGTGGCCATGGAGCCCCATGGCTGGGAGGCCTAGCGTGCAGCCCCATGGCCAGCAGCAGGGGCTAGGAGCGCAGCCTGGCTGTGTTTCTGGCTTCCCGCTTCCCGTTCTGCAGTCATCATTCCTTTTTCCGAGTGCTCCCCCCAACTCTGCTTGGCCAGTGTCAGTCCCTCTGCTGCCGCTGGAGCAGAGCCCTGAAGCCAGAAGCAGCAGAGGCACTAGCATTGACCTCCCCTGCTCTGGCAAATTCTCTAGTTTGGGGAAGGTCAGGTCCTAAGGGTTCTGGACCAGTACGTCCAACTCATATCTGCCTGTCATTTCCCTTTTTTAAACGGTCTGAAACATAACTATGTTAAGAGAAAGTAGGTCTTGAAATCTAGGGACACTTGGCAGTGTGTGTGGCTTTGTGTGCGGCTTTGTGTGCACAAAGTTTTGCCAAGACAGTTATGCTGATCAGGAATGAGCAAAAAGCACCCCCACTATTCAACATAGCTACCCTCTCCTAGCATAGACACAACTATGCCAACAAAAGAGTGCTGTAGTACCAAAGGGCATGTCCACACTGGGGAGTTATTTTGAAATTACTCCCCTTATTTCAAAATAACAAGGCGAGTGTCCACACTACCAAGCCTTGTATTTCAAAATAATAAGCTTGTTATTTCAAAATAATTCCTACTTGTGAACAGGAATAGCTTTTTTCAAAATAGTTATTTCGGGAGTTATTATTTTGAAATAACTTATTTCAAAATAACTCCCTACTGTAGACATAGCTTTAGAGACTAACATGATGCCACAGTACTGCTCCCTTTTTTTGCAGATACAGACTAATATGGCTACTTCTCTGGGACTCAAATTGTTTAAATATTTTGGATGAATTTCTACATTTTAATATACTGATTTCAATTACAACACAGAATACAAAGTGTACAGTGCTCATTTTTTATTATTGTAATTTATTAAATATTTGCAGTGTAAAACTGATAAGCAAATAAAATACTATTTTTCAAATCAATCTTATATAAATACGGTAGTGCAGTCTCATTACTGTGAAAGTGCAATTTACAAATGTAGTTTTTTTGTTAAGTAACTGTTTTGTTTTTAAGTGCAATGTAAAACTTTAGCCTACTCAATCCTACTTCTTGTTCAGCCAATTGTTAAGATAATGCCGACCACTTCTTATTTACAATGCCACCTGAAAGCGAGACTAGGCCTTTGCATGGCACTTTCGTGGCTGGCATTGCAATCTATTTATGTACCAGATATGCTAAACATTTGTATACCCCTTCATGCTTCAGTCACCATTCCAGAGTGCATGCTTCCATGCTGATGATACTCATTAAAAACAAAAAATGTGTTATTTACATTTGTGACTGAACTCCTTGGGGGAGAATGATATTTCTCCTGTTCTTTTGACCCACATTCTGCATATATTTCATGCTATAGCAGTCTCACATGATAATCCAGCATGTTGTTCATTTTAAGAACACTTTAACTGCATATTTGACAAAACACTAAGAAGGTACCAATGTCAGATTTCTAAAGACAGCTGCAGCACCTGAGGTTTAAGACTCTGAAGTGTCTTCCAAAATCTAAGAGGGAAGTGTGGACAGGGCCGTTTTACACTGCTGCACAGGGCTGCGGTTTTCAAACCTGGATCGCGGGCCCATCCAGGTAAGCCACAAGATGCTTTGTTTATCTAAGCATTCATAGGTGCAGCTTCTCTCAGTTCCCATCAGCTGTGGTTTGCTGTTTCCAAACAAGGGGAGCTGTAGGAAGTGATGGCTTTGCTCAGGGCGTGGCTGCAGCGGGCGGGGCAGGGGGCTGCTCCAGGTCAGCCAGGCTGGAACAGCCCCCTGCTTCAGCATTGTTACTGAGCAGGTTCAGTACAAGCCAAGCATCAAATGGGGAGGGGAGGGGCGCGAGGGAAGAGCCAACCCCATGTGCCCACCCCTGCACACATCATCTCTATCCAGGGGCTACTAAGACACTGTAAAACTCTACTTTTTTTTGGCAGACAATTTAGCAGTTAGCTGACAGGAACACTATCTAATTCCTATATAAAATAAAGAAAATTAAATAAATACTAAGCCCACTCAACTCTAACACTAGAACATTCTGACATCGTGTGGCAAGTCACTTAGAGACACTGGTTAGCCTTAAAATTTTAGTATTTATTCTTAGTTTGTTACTGACTCTGTGGAGAGAGACAGGACTCCTGGGCTCTATTTCAACTCTGGAAGGAAAGTACAGTCTAGTGTGTTACAGCAAAGGGCAGATATATTTCAGCTCTTTGTAAGAACATCAGAAAGGTCATACTGGGTTAGACCAATGGTCTTTCTAGCCCTATATTCTGTCTTCCAACAGCAGCCAATGCCAGGTGCTTCAGAAGGAATAAACAGAAGAGGCCATCATCATGATCTATCTCCTGTCACCTATTTTGTTTTAAATCTGCTGGCTATAAATTTAATTGGGTCATTTTCTTGCGATTTGTCAGTGTACAAATGAATAACATTTCCCTATTCTATTTTTCCATACAATTCATGGTTTTCTAGACCTCGAACATAACCCCCCAACTTTTAGTCATTTCTTTTGCAAGCTGAAAAGTCCTAGTCTTGTTAATCACTCCTCATATGGAAGCTGTTACACCCTAATAATTTCTGTTCTCTTTTCTGTACCTTTTCCAAACCCATTATTTTTTTTTCAGATGGGATGACCAGATCTCCATACAGTATTCAAGATGTGGACATACAGTGATTTTATATAAAAGCAATATGGTATTTTGTCTTATGTATTCCTTTCCTGATGATTCCCACTATTCTGTTAGCTTTTTAGTTTGCCACTGCACATTGAGATGTTTTCAGGGAACTATCCACAAAGATTCAAAGATCTTTTTCTTGAATGGCAACAGCTATTTTAGAGTCCATAACTTTTGTATCTATAATTAGGATTATTATTTTCTATATGCATTACTTTGCACTTAACACTGAATTCCATCTGCCCTTGTGTTGCCCAGTCACCCATTATAACTCTTTGTAGTCAGTTTTGGATTAGTCACTGTTTACTCCTTTTTCAAGAAAAACTTAACAAAAACCAATAAATCATCTAGCAGCACCTAAAAGACTAACAAAAAAATGTTAGTCTTTAAAGTGCTGCTAGACTATTTGTTGTTTCTTAAGTTTTTCCAGTTACAGACCAATTCAGCTACCCCTCTGATCCTTTTTCAACAACATTTTTAAGAGGTTTAACAGCAGTGGTCCAAGGCTGGTCTCTGCAGCACAACACTCATTCCTACTCTCCCCCCCCCCCCCTTATCTTTTTAAGTGGAGTAGCTGGCAATGTTTTCATGATAACCTAAGGATCCTACAATCACCTGAATAACCAGCTTTTTGCTTGTCTTAATCACCTACCTGCCTCCCTCTCTTTATAACAAACTTGCTGCTCCAAAGGCAAAGTTGCAAGCAGCTTAAACTCTGTTGCATTTAAGAACTGCCTCTGGAGTCAAGACATGAGCTTTAAGCAGCCCTCATGTTTGAAATCCAAGGACCCACAACCAGGAGGGGTACTGCCTCCCCAACCCCCATAAAGGGAGCCCTTGCTGGTTCCAGCCCCACGTGCAGTTAATCTGGAGTCACAGTAGCAGCCCACCGGCCCGGGATATATCTGGCCAGTTTCACGCCCGCGGCTCTTCCCCAGCGCGGCTTCGGCGCCACAGGAGACGGGGACAGCGCTACGCTGCGCAGCCCCCGCCGGACCGTTCCCCTTCCTGCTCGAACGGAGCCCCCGGGCCGGGACAACCAGATACCCGCCCACCGGCCCGCTAGGCGGGACTAGTGACCCTGCCCGGCCTTGTGATTGGTTGAACAGCTGGGGTGGGCGGACCTGCCATAGACACGTCCCCTACACAACATGTGACGGGCTCGCGGCCTTCCCGGCGGCCCCCTTCCGCGGCTCCTGAGCGCCACCTGGCGACCACCTCCCGTATCACACAGGCTGGGGCAGCGGCCCTGTCCAGCCGGCGTCGGAATGGAGGCGGCAGCGGCTGGGAGCGACGAGTCGGGAGCTGCGGACGGGCCTGCGCAGGCAACAGCGGGGCAGGAAGATGGCGGCGGCTGCGAGGGGCTGTGGGGGCTGCCCGTGGAGCGCTGCGCGAGGCGCGCCGAGTGCGAGCGCTGCAGGTGAGGAGCAGGGCGCGCGGGCTGCCGCAGCCGGGCAGCGGAGCTTGGCAGCTGCGCCCCCTGCTGCGGCGGCGGGGGAAGCGCCGCGCCAGGCCGCTGCCTCCGCCCAGCTCTGTTCACCCCGCGCGCAGGACCTGCCTTGGGCGGGTGAGCGGGGGGGGGCGGAGTACGCCCGGGCGTCGCGGGCCGCCCCTCCCCGTTCGGTGGCAGGGGGCGCGGAGGCAGCGCGGGGTTTCCAGGCGCAGGTGCCTGGGCCTGAGCCGCAGCCTGGGTTCGCCCAGGGACCGGACTCCAGCTGGTGGGGGCGCGGCTGTGCCCGAGGCTGCCCTTGGCAAGTCATGTCATCGCGCCTCCCTTGCCTTGGCTGCGAAATGGGGGCGGAGATGCTGGTTCCCTGTCAAGGGCTTTGAGCGGTGCAGCTGTTCTCGTTGGGTTCCTCTGCCGCCCACTTCGCCCCAGCGCCCCTTCCCGGGGTGGGGCGGCACTTTGTCGTGCTGTTCCTTTAGCCTTTCTCGATGGGTGGGTGGGCAGGTCTAAGGAAACGTCAGACAGCATCCGTCAGCATTACAGGCCGAGGTTGAGCCCCAACTCTTACAAGTGCATCTGTAGTTGAAATGACAGCAGTAGCGTTACAAATCCCACCGAGGTTGCCATAGGGATGTAATACTATAGTCGATTAACCCATGAGCAAAAGCTTATAGGTTAATGCTGTAGCCTACACGTATTTTCCTCCACCCACCCTTGTCAGTCATTTTTTTTCCGCAGGCTGTTCTGGCTCACACGGGGTCCAGAACCTACTTCTGCTGTGGCTCTGCCTTTAAAGTGTATTAGGAGGGAGGCGGGCAGGCAGCCTGGCTCTGTTCCTGCTCATGCTGGGTTCAGGAGCTAAGACCCACCTTAGACAGAGGCTACTGCCACCTGGTTTTGCTGCCTCTTTATCAGAGGCAGCAGCACTGGGAAACAGGCAGCTGGTCCACAAGGGGAGCTGGTTTTTAAACTGGCTCCCCTCATTGACCAGCTCCTTCCTGACACCTTGCACTACTGCCTCTGATACAGCAGCTGTCAGACCCATCCCCGTGGACTATAGAAGAGTTGACTAACTGATAAGAATTCATGAGGTTATTTGACTATTCAATTAACCAATATTTAGCATCCCTAGGCTGCTAACAAGCCAGGAAGCTCAATAACCAATATAGTACATGTGAATGGCAGTAAGGGGTTAGACGAAAGCTTCATCTAGTCCATCTGTGCCAGTGGTGGCACCCAGAGCCCCGGGTCCTTTAAATAGCCACCAGAGCACCACACTGTGAACTGTATGTGGCTTTGAGGGTTTGCGTGGGATTGGGGGGCAGGATCTTGCACCACAATCCTGGCGACACAGAGGCTTGGAGTGACATGGCATGCTCATGGACTGGTCCTGCTCCTTCCAGGAGCGCAGAGCCCCTCCCCCTACCTTGCCCAGGGTGTGGTAGTAAGGTGTTGGTTTCATTGTAATTAAATGTGGTTTCTGCATGCTTTAGTGAAAATACTCAGTTGTTTATAGATGAGGCCATAGCTAAGAATCCCTACAGAAATAAAATACATAATAATTGAAATTTAAGCCATAAGTAGGACTAATCACTGTAGCTATCTGGCTTAAGATTCAGGGAGAGAACGTTACATCAGTTTTCATTTAGAATACCATCTTCAAAAACCAGGCTAGATATGTACTATATTTTTAAAATGAAATATATATATAAATCCAGATTACATAGAGCCGTGGTCACCAACCGGTAGATCACGATGTACCGGTCGATCGCAGGGACTCTATGAGTCGATCTTTAGCTCCTTCTGGACTGCGTGCCTGCGCACAATTAATTTTGAATTGGCACTCTTTGCGGAGCAGCTATTCATGGAGCAGCAACACAGGTGAGTAGCTGTGGTGGGATCTGTTGGGTCAGGAGGGCTGAAACACCCCGGCCAGCTGGCTGTGACGGAGGAGGCTGCACCGTGCTCCAGCTGATGGGGCCGCTTTCCCTCTGCTCCAGCCCTCATGGGGCATTGTGCACCCTGGCTGAGCGCCCTGGCCAGGCAGCCACCCGTCTTTGCTCCAACCCAGCTGCCCTGCGCTCAGCCTGGGGAGGCTGCGCCGCTCTCCTTCTGCCCGGGAAGCCATTCCTCTTTGCTCCAGTCCAGCTGGAGCGAGGCACAGCTGGGCTGGAGCAAAGAGGAGTGACTGCCCTGCCACCTGGCCGTGGTGTTCAGCCCAGGTGCACCACACTCCACATGGGCTGGAGCAGAGGGGAAGCCACCTGGTCAGCTGGCTGCGGTGTTCAGCAGAAGCAGAGGCTGTGCCGCGCTCCAGCTGATGGGGTGGCTTCTTCTCTGCTCCAGCCCAGGTAAAGCGTAGTGCATATGGGCTTGAAACCATGGCCGGCTGACTGGGCAGCCGCTTCTCTTAGCCCCAGGAGGCTGCGCTGGGCTGGAGGAGAGTGCAGAGCAGCTGGGCTGGAGCAAAGAGGAGTGCTGCCTGGCCAGCTGGTCATGGTGTTCAGCCCAGGTGCACCCTTCTCTGTGGGAGGGGGGAATAGGCCCCAGAGGAGGCACCCGTTGGGGCTTCCTTGCTCCACGGGGGAAGGGGGGAGGAGTCCTGGGAGGAGGTGGGTGCAGGGGACTCCCTGCTCCCACTGGCACCCTGCCCCCTGCTGCAGAACCCTGCCCCTACCCCAGAGCACTCTCCCTTGCCCCCACTGCCACCCTGTCCCCTTCCCCAGCACCCACTAACACCCTTTCCCAGTACCATGTCCCCTGCTCCCACCAGCGCAGTTGCGGCCACATTAGTGAGGCTTGGGGGGTTTTGGAGGAGGCTTCTTTTTTTTTTTTTTTTTTTTGCATCTGACTTTTCTGTGGGTCAGTGACCCCTGACTCAAAAAGGTTCCTGCCCTTCTCATAAATAACAACAATGAAGAAACTTTTTGTGTTTGACATAGTCTTTTATTTAAAAATGAAGCCTGGCCAACAAACCCCCAATTGGGGCCAAGCCCCCATCTGGCCACAGCATTATAACACTCTTGCACCCCCAGACCCTAGATCTGAGCCTATCATACACTGGAACCCCCTGCCCTGAGCCCCTCACATACCCCAACCCAAATTCTTGCACCCTCACAGCCACAACCTGTGGCTTGCTTAGTTCCGCATCCCTCCATCTGACCCCAACACTCCCCAGCCTGGAGCCCCCTCCCCGAGCCAGTATCCCCTTCTCCACCTCCTCCTGCATCCAAATTTCCTCCCAGAGCTTGCGCCTCTCACCCCTTCCCACACCCAAATCCCTCATTCCCACTCCAGAGCCCACACATCCTGTCTCAACCCAGTGAGGGTATGGCTAGACTGCAGGAGTTTTTCCAGGATTCCAGAGAGATCCCAGAAAAACTCTTCTGCATCCAGGGATGTGTTTGTGTTAGCCGGTAGCTGGGGTAGTGAGTGGTCTGTGAGCCCTATCACACACCTGAGTCTTCAACTGCTAGGACAGAGTCCCTTCGCGGTGGGCAGCCAGGGAGGCTGACGGGCGCCCCAAGGTGATGCAGAGAGAGCTTGTTACACCCTAGTCTTTGACTGCTAGGACAAAAAGTCTCTTCGCAGCGGGCAGCCAGGGAGGCTGATGGGCGCCCCAAGAGTCTGCCCCATGAAGGCGGCACGGTTCAATGCTCAGCTCTTACTGCGTTTACCCCTGACCGGCTACGATTCTTTTAATTGTGTCTGGTTCTGTTACAGCAACAGGAGGAGTCAGGTGAAAGCTTAAACAGTTACTATTTTATTGTTACAAGGCAAGTTTAGCTGTTAAATGTTACTGCTGTGTTACAGATAACACAGCCACTACAAAAGGACAAGACAGAAATTACAATAAAAAGTCATTTACAGGTACCATGAAACCCTTTTGGTTCTCTGAGCTCTTATTAAATGCGCGCAAAAACAGACACCTAGCAGGTATATTCTCACCCCTGCGATCTTTACTCCAGCGAAGCCAGCATTCCTCTCAATCCCAATGGGAAGCAGTCAGTGCGAGACGAAAGCATCCCTAAAGTCTCGGGGGTCCAAGACTGCCTGACCAGCAGGTATATGGTATATGGGTGGATCTCCAAATAGAGTGGGGCACAGGGCCCCCACTTTATACCCCTGTGGTCATGTAGACGCTTCTCTTGTCATTAAAATGCCAAGTAAGTTGGAATGTCTTTGTGACGCCCATTCCCACAGAGGGTCCAAAGCTTAATTTGCACCTGTGAGGTGGAGGTAACTAAATCATTAGGGCCAGACATCCTTTTCTCTGATGGGGAGGCAGATTCCTCTTCTGGGACGGTGTGTGTGGGCGTATCAATACTGGTACCAGCCAAAGGTAGCCCAAGGCCCCCGACCAACTGCTGGCCCAATTGTTTCTGTTATCTGGTTCCTGTCTAGCATCCAGGGCCATTGTTATTCCAGCACCTCTGGAGGCCCTGGAGCTTTTGAAGACAGAGTTTGGCTCTCAAGGATTTCTCTCTCCCAAGGATGTCAGAGGGAGGAGGGGGGGTTTCTGTCTGGCTACAGTTTGTTCTCCCGTTTTTTTAGTGGAAGAGCAAACATACTCTTTCGGTAACCCCTACATTCCTCGTTCCACGGGGAATAAGGGGGCTGCCAAAAGAAGGGGTTTTTCTGACAATTTGTCCAGTCTAGACAGGCTAAATGTTGGAAAAACCTCTTCCTACAGAAGAATCGGAGGGAAAAAGAAGTGGCAGTATACAGTGTATAAGGGCTGGGGATAGCAGGTGATAGTGAGGAGGAGAATAGAGAGGGTGGGGCTTCAAGGAAGGAGTGGGGTCTTGGGGGGAGGGGTGGGGCAGTAGATCTTCGCTTGTTTTGAGATTTAAAAAGTGATCTTGAGTGTGAAAAGATTGGCGATCACTGGCATAGAGTATATTAATAATAGATATGGCCCATGGCAGTGAATATGACAGATCACTATGATCTGATTAAAATATTATTATTATAAAACACTGTTCTAGGCTAGTGCATTATTGGTTGGTTGTACATTCTTTTCGTGCCAGTTCACAAACTGATTTTCCAGTACCCACACATTTTGTTTGAGTGTTTGGATTAGAGATGCTATCAAGCCTGTTACAGGCTTGAAATATAACTCAATTGAAAACATGCATGCCTTGTACATTTTAAAAATGCTTATGGTGGTTCTGGTTGAATATATCTAAGGATGTTATATTTAGATTAATCAATTAATCTAATAGTCGATGTAATTTGAATCTACTATTCAATTAGTCAATAAGGACGCCTCCACCTTTGAAATGTAGTAAGAGTCGTGCTGACTCTTGCTACATTTCAAAGGTGGAAGCGCCGCCAGGAGCGCAGGGCCTGGGAGGACTCAAACAGTCCCCTGCTGTCTCCACGCTCCCTGCTTTTGAAATGTACAAGAGCCCCAAGAGGGCTCTTGTACATTTCAAAAGCAAAGTGCTGCCAGGAGTGCTGGGCCAGCAGGGGACTGCTTACATCCCTAAGTAAACCATCAATTAAACTAGAATAGTGGAGTAGCAGGGATCATGGATGCATAGTTAATACAGTGGGAACTGGCATGTCTTGCCATCCCTCTGCCAGTTCTAGTCCACTGAGCAGCCAGACAATTGTAATTGATGTGAGTGTTGCTCTCTAAAGCCTGTCCTTTTTAAAAAATACAGGTTATCCATTTTGTATTAACACAGAGTGATTGCTGTCAATGAGACTAAACAAGTGTCTCAATACATTTTTAATGGAACTAACTTTGCTAGTTCTAACAAAATTGAAAGTGACATCTGTTGCTTCTCACCCCCCTAGTTTCATCAACTTGGAAATAATTTAATATTTAGATGTGATTTCTCACATTTTTTGAGTTTTGGTGATTGCTAAGGTAGCAATTGCTTTGTCATTTTATAAAGATTTCTTCTGAAAATTTAATCAACTGGCTTAGCAACAGAAGTTTTTCATTATTTTTAAAAATGGAATTAGGAAATAGACACCAAATGTACTGTAATTTCTTTGTCATTCTTGATAGCTATAATAAAAGAAGCAAATAATATGTCCTTTTGAAATTTATAAATAATACTTTATATCTGAATACAAATGAGATATGCAGATATTCTAGAAATAGAACCTTTGAGCAACATTAGGATTAGGAAATGGTGATCTTATGTAGACCAGGGCATCACTTGTTCCCTAAATATTGTAAGCTGCTTTAATAATAATAAAAAAAAATGCTGGAGGGAGGAGCTGTTAATCATATAAAAGAGGATGCTATAAAGCAAAACATAGCAATTTGTAGGCACAGATCCTAGTTAAAGGTCTATATATGCTATGTGCACAGTTCTTTCATAGACTTCAAAGGGAATTGTGCATGTGAAATTTTTGGAGGATCATGTCCTATGATTTTAATCCAAAATAATAAATTATCTGGAATATCATCTGTAATAGATCTGTGTTAAATGTGTTACTCGTGTGCTTCTGAATTGAGGTCTAGCAGTCTGTGAATGCATTGCTTGGTGTCTTTGTATGTTTGCTGGACTAGGAATAATAGTACTTGCTGTTGTGAAAAAAATCATTTTAACACATCCGTTACTACTTTTTGTAATTATTAGACTGTATGTTATGAGAAAACATTTATACTGAAAGGATGGCTGTTGTAAGAAAAGATTATTTAAGATTTAGCAATTTGTGGTATGATCACTGCAACTGAACATACAAGTTTTGATATACTGTACTTTATTCATGTGCTTGATGAAGGCTCTTAATTTATGTGAAAATAATGGACCCATTGGTAAAGAAAATAATGCACAATACTCCTGTGTGCTACATAGCTTGTGAAGAATGTAGTCTGCTCAGTAATATTGGTAATGGAAATGACATAATCTGCAAGTTGTTTTATGGAGAACAAAAGTGTGAAGAGGCAGCCCACTTTTCTTGAGCACAAGAATGGCTGTAGTTTCCTGATGGCACATTATGGAACCATATAAAATAATCAACGTAAACGTGAATTTTAACCAACTTGCTTTGATCCTTTCATTTCTGTGTTCTTAAAATGTGAGGTGTAGGTATGCATACTAACTGCTGTAAAGTCACAGCAATTCTGCCATCACTGAAAGTATTACTTCTGTATCAGTGCCTCCAATTTTTAGTACTTTTTCTGTTTGTGCAACCACTGGCATAGAGACTCCTCTGTGGTTCATAATTCTTAAATAAATGACTTACTAGCCTGTAGAGTGTAACATTTTTAAAAATGTCTTGCATGCTTCCTTCGCATTATATTCTCATTGAAAATATTATAAAACAAATAGATACAGAATGACTAGCAGTTGTCTTTGAGCCACTTTAGCTCCGAGGAAAGCTTTATTGCAGCAAAAATAAGAAAACAAAATGATTACTTTTATAACGTTGAAAATGTGTTTTCCAGATGCACACTAGAGCTGCCAAATGTCAGACATGATATTTGTTTGGTTCATATGTCAATTTCAGTAGTTACAAAAATCTTTAGTAGTCTTTAAAAAGGCAAAGTAGATTTTGAGCATCTCAGAGAAACATTGAGCAATCAGGTTGTCACAGAGGCTGATCAGGTTGTCAGAGGTGTGGGGAGCCATCCGGCCCTACACTTCCATCCACTGCCAGATGTGACTCTCAGCCAGCAGGGGAGAACAGAAGGTTTATTGGTTCACAGGGATAGAGCGTAGAACAGACTTGTTAGCACAGGAACCAGAAGCAGTCAGTACAGTCCATCCTGAGGAGAGGGGGGGCCCCACGGCCCTACACCCCTTTCCTGCATTCTAAGAGAGCCTAGATTAACTCACACTCAGCAGCCTGTCCCAGCCCTGCAGGTAGCCCTGCCTCCCCCTTTGCCCAGCTTCCCCGGGCAAAAGGGTGGCACCTGTCACACACCCCTCCTAGGCTCAGGTTACTGTGAACATGGGCCATTTTGAATGTGCTGGCCTCAGCATCCTCCCTCATTGAGTCATACCCAGAATTCCCATCCCCTTCTAGATAGTTGTGCAGTGCCCAGGGAAACTGAGGCACATGTGTACACACCCGCACACACAGAAGTTACTACAAAACAGTACATGACAGTAGAAATCACATGCAACACAACAAGTGAGCCGAGTGAATAAAATCCCCACTTTGTCACATCTCTCCCCCCTTCAAAACTGAACTGAGCAGGGTCACTTAGCCACGGGAAGTTCAGGCCCCTCTTCACACCAGAGTGTCAGCCACGATTTGGAACTGTCCTCAACGCAGACCTCCTCAGTGTTGTAGTCCTTCAGGAGCAGACTTCATCTCAGCAACTTGTTGTTGGGCCCTGTCAGTTGTGGTACCACTGAGGCCCACGACCACACACAGAGAAGTTACTACAAAACAGTACAGGACAGTAGAAATCATATGCAACACAACAAGTGAACAGAGTGACTACAATCCCCACTTAATCAACAGATATAACAGAAATAGAAAGATTTGTTTGTTAGAATTTTAACAATCTCTGGAGCAGCCAACGATAAATTTTAATCAGATTGTGGCAGTAGTTTCTTCCCCACAGCAGGGAGGTGAAGATTTGTATTGCCCTATTGGGAAATGGGAATCATTTGTGCCATGATGCGTACTGGAGTCCCTATGAGGGGCAAATGTATCCCTTTCTCTGTGGATAGTAAGCTCTGAGGGCTGGAACAAAGGATAGAGTAGGTCTGTGTCCTGCCTCATTCCGTGGTCCTGCCTCCTTCCATGTGGTGGCCTGTACTCCAGGTGGTGATGAGAAGGAGGGACACTCTCTCTTCCTTTATTGTGAATCTGGCCACTTAGCATCTCAAGCTTTAGCTATGATCCAGGATTGGAAAGAGACTCTTTTCTTTTTCTTTTTTAAGCTAGAAAAATCTACTGTTTTTTGAAGATGGCTTTGGTAACTTTACATCCATGTTTGGGAATTTTGATAGGTCTCCCTTGGCATCTCAGAATAAGCTAGGGTTCTGCAAAGTCAGTCATTTGCACTCTGAAGGTGATCACATAACCATATCATTTCTGTCATCCCTTGCTAACGTAATAAATGACAAATAGAATTTTGCAACGACTGATGTTTTTGCCTTGTGACTTTTTGTGTGTGCACGCACCACGAGGCCACTCTTCAACCCTTGCAAAATCTTCAGATTGTATTAAAGCTAGGCTCTACAGCCAGTAGAGGGCTTTAGACAAAAGAGGGAAAATGTGCTTGAGTATTTTTATTACAGTGTTACACTATTCCTCATCATAATAGGAACCATCTGCACAGTAATGGTCAAGAATCCAATAGACATACCTAGTTGCAGCTGGTGGGATTTGGATGATTCTATATATTTAAAATGTGACAAAGAAATATATTTAATATATTTGAACTTTTAATACTGATATTAAGACACACTTGCATCTTGTAGTAAAATAAAGGCAGAGTTGTGTTCTGCAGCAGTTACAATAGAAAGCACATTCAACTAAATTCTAATTAACCTCCTCTTTTGTGGGGTAAATACACATCAAAATCTAATAACTCACAAGAGGACTCTATAATGTGTCATTCCTGGGTCTCAGTGCACTAGCAGTGGGAAGGAGAGTTATGCATAATAGAAGAGTTCAGTTTGGCAACATTGTAGACTATTAACAAGATGTTGGCACACCTGAGGTCTGCAGATGGAGCACAAACTAATTGTGTGATATGTTACTCTGGTGACAATAATAAAATGGTGAAGAAGTATTTAATGTTGGCATTATTGAGCCAGCATACCAATTCCCTTCAGATGTCATTGGTCAATGTCCATCTTGTGCTTGTTACAGTAGTCCTCCAATGGATGTAGCTCAAAAGGTCAATTCTGTGCCAACCAGACTAATCCACACATAAGCAGCTGACAAAGAGGATGTATGTTTAGCTGATTTTTCTTAGTACAGTGGATGGGATGGACTTAACAGCATGCATGGAATTAAGATCCTAATGCTTTGTTCCTGTGATTGGCTCAGTGTAGGTGGACTTTTTTATCTATCTGTCTCTAGTTACAAGAATCAAACCATGGTGAATTATCTTAGAGCAGTGGTCTCCAACCTTTCTACACCCAAGGTCACTTTTTAAATCTCAGAACAAGCAAAGATCTACCGCCCCATCCTTCCTCCAAGACCCCACCCCTTCCTTGAAGCCCTGCCCTCTCTATTCTCCTCTTCTCCATCACTTGCTATCCCCAGCCCTTATACACTCTACACTGCCACTTTTTTTTTCCAATTCTTATGTAGGAAGAGGTTTTTTCAACATTTGGCCTATCTTTAGACTGGACCAAATGTTAGAAAAACCCCTTCTTTTGGTATCCCCCTTATTCCTTGTGGAACGAGGAATATAGGGCTTACGGAAAGAGCATGTTTGCTCTTCCACTAAAAAAAGCAGAAGAACGAATGCATCCCTGGAATGTGGAAGAGTTTTTCCGGGATATCTCTGGAATCCTGGAAAAACTCCTGCAGTCTAGCCGTACCCTCACTGGGTTGAGACAGGATGTGTGGGCTCTGGGGTGGGAATGAGGGATTTGGGTGTGGGAAGGGGTGAGAGGTGCAAGCTCTGGGAGGAAATTTGGATGCAGGAGGAGATGGGGATGCTGGCTCGGGGAGGGGGCTCCAGGCTGGGGAGTGTTGGGGTCAGACGAAGAGATGCGGAACTAAGCAAGCCACAGGTTGTGGCTGTGAGGGTGCAAGAATCTGGGTTGGGGTATGTGAGGGGCTCAGGGCAGGGGGTTCCAGTGTATGATAGGCTCAGATCTAGGGTCTAGGGTGTGTGTGCAGGAGTGTTATAATGCTGTGGCCAGATGGGGGCTTGGCCCCAATTGGGGGTTTGTTGGCCAGGCTTCATTTTTAAATAAAAGACTATGTCAAACACAAAAAGTTTCTTCATTGTTGTTATTTATGAGAAGGGCAGGAACCTTTTTGAGTCAGGGGTCACTGACCCACAGAAAAGTCAGTTGGGGCCACACAAGGGAGATGCGGGGGGGAAAAAGAAACCCTCCTCCCAAGCCTCACTAATGTGGCCGCAACTGTGCTGGTGGGAGCAGGGGACATGGTACTGGGGGAAGGGTGCTGGGGCAGGGGACAGAGTGCTGGGGTGGGGGCAGGGTTCTGCAGCAGGGCACAGGAGAGAGGGGACAGGGTGCTGGGGGGGGGAGGACAGGGTTCTGCAGCAGGGGACAGGGTACCAGTGGCAGCAGGGGACAGGGTGCTACCCCTGGTGCTGCCCCCCTACAAGTTCTGGCATACCACAGACCAGAGGGAGGGGAGCAGCCAGCGCACTTCCGGAACCCCCGGAAGTGGCGCGCAGCTGCAGGACTTCCATCCACCCCGCAGGAAGCCGGCACTACCTCCATTTTCACTGGAAGTAGGTAGTGGGGCTTCTCGGGGGTGGGAGGAAATGGGTGGGGGCCCGAACGCCTCGCGATCGACCAGTCGATTGTGATCGACCAGTTGGTGACCATGGTCTTAGAGTCACCACAGTTAAATCTGAGTTTCATTTTCCACATTAAGCAGCATAAGAATAACATACAACCTTAGCATGATTATTACTCAAATTCTGCCGTGACAGTAAAAGAGCAAACTTTAGTTTGCCTTGTAAAATCACTCTCAACATAAGCCTACTTCTAAAAAAAATATGGATTTGAAAGTCCTTTTTAGAAATTTTCCAACAGACTCATGATTGTTGTGGGTCTGGGGGTTTTTTTTACTCCTATATTTAAGGATCTGAACACCTCAGTTCACATATACTACATGTATATAAAAATAACATCATTAAGTAACTTGCAATTTTTTTTAAAAGGAGAGAGGTTTCCCTCAGTGATGCTGGGGGAGGAGGCAGCAGCGAGGCAGGCCCCTGGCTCAGTTTGGGATGGCCCGTTACATTGAGTGCTGGCTCGAGTGCTCAGTGGCTTGCTGTTGGTGGAACCGAGGCAAGCTTGGAGCACTGCAGAGAGGAGGGGAAAGCCCAGCCCATCTGTAGCCTGCACTGTCAGCAGGTGCAGCATGGAAAAGCCCTTGGGCAGCGGCCGCACCACAAAGGGCTCTTTGTGCACCGCCCGCCTTCCTCACAGGTGAAGCCAAAAGAGAAGGGAGCCCTGCAGGCAGCACGGTCCACACCGGTGTGGCATGGGAGCTGCGAGTCCAGTGGTGGGACACGGTGAGCTCCCTGCTTGCCCTGCTGGCGGCTTCCTCACTCCTGCCCTGCTGTGCAGTAGGCGAGAGGCTCTGGCCCCACTGTTGTGCTTCCCCCCGATGCAGGTTGGCCACAATCGTTATTCGCTGTCTGGGAGCTGCCTGGATGGGATGCTACTATGGGGGGAGATGTTGGGTGCAGGGTAGCTGTGCAAAGTCCCCCCCCCCCCCAGAGAGGGGCAAGTGAGGGGCGCTGGGGAGTCTGGACGTTAAAAGCATTTGCGGAAAATCGTGCCAGTCTAGATGCAGCCTTTGTGTTTGTACTTTTTGATTAGCGAGAACAGTCCCATTAAGACCATGATGTAGCAGACTGATAGCAATGTGTGGGATATTTTGTCTGTGTTTTCAGAAAGTTGAAGTCCCTTCTTTATGTAAGCTTCAGGAAGGTAAGAATTTGATCCATTCCTCTTTTTAGAAATTAACCTTCATTTTTGAAGGTGTAACACTAGCAGTTGTCGAAGTGGATGCCTCTGAGCACGCTAATTAGCTAGATTGGTGACCTACATATGAGAGGTGTTTGAAACAAGTTCAGGGATTAATTGCTGTCCCACTTAATGAATGTTTAGTAGCCTTATTCCAGACAAATTCAGATCTCACATCAGTTTTCCCATAGATTGTAAACTCTTCATGACAAGGTCTAGCACAGTGATGTCCTGGTCTTCATTAAGTTTTCTAGTGAGAGCTTCTGCCTCAAGGACTAATTGACTTAGTATAGATTTGCAAGAGTAGAAAGCATTGTGTTTACTTGGTTTGCATATGCATTGGGAATGAGGAGAGGGAAGAATTGGAAAACAGACCTAAACATAATTGAATTGTCTAAAAAGAACTCATGCCTTTTTGGGTCTGACTTATTAATTTTGAGCTTAGAGGAATGACTGTATTATGTAGACAAAGTACACAGTTCATCTAGATAGTGAGGAATTTTCATATGAACCGGAGAATGCCAAAAGCTAGTTTGAACCAGGGGTGTCTTAGCTTAGCTAGTACTGAGTCATTATTTTGACTTTAAAAGTGTGAGATGATCCTAAGCTTTGTTTTCATGTAAATCAAGATCATTATAGCTCCAAGAGAAAAGTATTAAATTTGTTCTGCAAGATTTCTGTCCTTTTGTAAAAAGCAAAAAAACTACTTCTTTGAAGTAGTTAATTCATAATTCATGAAGGAAAGCCTATTTGCTTTAGAGAATCAATGCTTTGACTAATCATATGTTAGACAGTGGGAGTAGACTTCTGCCTGGCAGGAGGGATTTTTTTTCTTTTTCCTAATTAAGTCCCAAATGAGAAGAGCCATTTTAAAATTCTTATCAGTGCTTTGCAGTATTTTATAAGTAACCTTTTGGAGGAAAATAGGAATGATTACCCACAGGTCTTATTCTGTAATCTTGGTCTTTCCTAACATAGAAAACATGCTTTGTGATATTACTTTACATTCATCTTCCTTTCTTTATTGATGTTTCTATGTAATAATCCATGTTTTAAAACATTAAAAAGTCAATTTTTTCTGCTATAATATCTAAATCTTAATTTTCTCATGTATGTTATATTTTAACGTCCTTCAGTTGCCAGATGTTAAGAATCATTATAATATTCTTTTTATCTGTGTATTTCCTGGCATATATCAGTGTTCACTCTGAAAGAGATGACAGGAGTGCTGTACATTAGAGTGAATCTCTTCATATCCAGGAACAAAACTGTTGATTGCTTCAGCTATGTTCTGCTCACCAATTTTAATTCCTGTTAGATGAGTGCACTCAGTCTCTCTTCTGTTGACAATGACTGTTTTTCCAGATTGTCCTTTTTTTCGTCTGTCAAAAGGTAACACATCTCTTGTCTGATTCCTTCCAACATCAGTAGTTATTAATGGATGAGCAGCATACCTGTTATGCATGGTGCTTTTGCTCTTATTTCTGGTCAATTGTCCTTCAACTGCCATGGAACCACTGTCATTTTATTTGCTTTGTAGATTGTGTCTATGCTACTTTTCCCTTAAAATTCGCTGTTGTTTCTACAATTTGAACCTCTCTAGTCTGGCATCCTCAAGACCTGACCAATGCCGAACAAGAACATTTGCTGAATCACGGGAGGTCAATATTGTTTTGCAGCATTGCCAACACTTCCACTGCTTACTGGGTTCTTAGAAGACATTTTAGGGGTATATTAGAACTAAATAACAGCATGGAACACTGAGAGCCAGGACTAGTGGTGGTAAACAAACTTTATGGGACTGCAGGAAACTTGGTCATACCAAGTGATTATAAGTGGACATCTGGCTAACTAAAATCATACTGGACCATGGATGTTGCTGGCTCTGAAAATGCCAGACTAGGGAGGTTCAACTTGTACCACCAGGATAGCTCTGTCCAGCAAATTGTGGGAACTAGATCCTGAGCTCCCATATTTTCTTCCTCCATTACATAACTTTTGAGCCGTTTTTCAAAATGCCCAAAGTCTCTCTTGTGGCTTTCTGTTCTCTCCCCTGGACTAACAGATCTAGCACAGCTAAGTTGAGTACTGGTGTTTGTTTTAGAGACAGGGTGCACAACTTTTCTATATTTTCAGAACTGCAGTGACTATCACTTCACAATAGTGGTGGTGCTATAATGAAGCAGCTGAGACAACTGAGAGAGAGAAGGAATGGATTATGCAGCTTGCAGCTGGGATGATCAGCAGTGGCTTCAGAACTTTTGGATGCCAAATTCCTGGATCTATTCCCTCTAGCGCAGTGATAACAGAACTAGAGCTACTTTGGACAGTAAAAAAGCAGGTGGCAATCGTACCCTGGAAGTTTGCAACTGGAGACTGCTGTTTGTCAGTGGGTAGTCAGTTCATAGAATCATAGAACCATAGAGCTGGAAGAGACCTCAGAAGGTCATCAAGTCCAGCCCCCTGCTCTAGGCAGGACCAATCCCAACTAAATCAACCCAGCCAGGGCTTGGTCAAGCCGAGACGTAAACACCGCTAGGGATGGAGACTCCACTACTTCGCTAGGTAACCCATTCCAGTCCTTCACCACTCTCCTAGTGAAATAGGTTTTCCTAATATCCAACCTGGACCTCTCCCACCACAACTTGAGACCATTGCTCCTTGTTCTGCCATCTGTCACTACTGAGAACAGCCTTTCTCTATCCTCTTTGGAACCTCCCTTCAGGAAGTTGAAGGCTGCTAGCAAATCCCCCCTCACTCTTCGCTTCTGCAGACTACATAGACCCAACTCCCTTAGCCTCTCCTCATAGGTCATGTGCTCCAGCCCCCTAATCATTTTGGTTGCCCTCCGCTGGATCCTCTCCAATGCGTCCACATCCTTTTTTGTAGTGGGGGGCCCAGAACTGGACACAATACTCCAGATGTGGCCTCACCAGAGCCGAATAAAGGGGAATAATCACTTCTTTGGATCTGCTGGCAATGCTCCTCGTAATGCACCCTAATATGCCATTAGCCTTCTTGGCTACAAGGGCACACTGACTCATATCCAGCTTCTCATCCACTGTAACCCCCAGGTCCTTTTCTGCAGAACTACTACTTAGCTGGTTGGTCCCCAGCCTGTAACAATGCTTGGGATTCTTCCATCCCAAATGCAGTTCAGGCTTACGGGTGGTTGTCATTGAGGATTGCAAGGCCATTAAGTGTGTCTGCTGCATAGATTGTGAATCTGGGTAATGTGCAGCAAATGATGGAGAGATGTGAAAAAAATGGATTCCCAAACTGTCATGGAGCAATAGGTTGCATAATAAGATTCTTCTTCCATGCTCACCTGGTGTCTGAGTATCTAAACAGGAAAGGTACTTTTCCATTGTTATGCAAGCACTAGTAGATCACTGGGATGTTTCACTAACTGTGCTGGTCAGGGAAAGTGCTTGATGTGTACAAGTTTAGGAATTCAGGATTTTCCTAAAAGATGTTCTTCCTGGACCGGCATACTCACATTAATGGGGCTAGAAATGCCAGTAGTGATTTGGGGGAAGTGCCTACTCTTTGCTTGCCTGGATCATGAAACTACATGACATCTGGACAGCACCAAGGAAAGATTTAACTACTATCTGAAAAGGTGCAGGATAACTATTGAATATGTGTTTTGTAGATTGAAAGAACTCTAGCAATGCCCCATGACTGTGCTGGATTTCAGTGAGGCAAATATTCCTATTATTGCTGCTTGTTGAATACAGGGGTGAAAGTAACTTAAATTTCTTATGGGTACTGTTCTATCACAACTTTCCCACCCCTTGAGGGGGCCTTCGGGTGGAGGGAGGTTGTGATACAGCAGTACCTGTAAGAAATGTAAGTGTAAGGGGCTCAGGACAGAGGGCTGGGTTGTGTGGGGGTGCAGGAATCAGGGTTTGGATGTGTGAGGGGCTCAGAGCAGCAGACTGGGGGGTGCCAGAGTCAGGGCAGGGGTATTTGAGAAGGGGCTCAGGGCAGCAGAGTTTGAGGAGGGGCTCAGGATTGGGGGCTGAGAGTGTGTGGAGGCTCAGAGCAGGAGGGTATGGGGATGCAGGAGTCAGGACTGGAAGGTATAGGGGTGAGTCTGGGAGGCGAAGGGTGCCATGTGGGGAGGCTGCACCCACACAATCAAGGCCACTGTTGCTTTTCCTGCTTCCTGTGACTAGGGAGCAAGGGAAGTGCAGCGCCTGCTGTGTTCTTCTTACCCTGGCACAGAAGGAATGCAGCAAGCTCTGTACATTCCTCTCACTCCCTAGGCTATTTCTAGACTCTAAAGGTTTAGCAACAAAAGTGCTGTTGACGTGTAAAAGTTGCCAAAAGTGAAAAACAGTTTTTCTGCCTCTCATTGTCAACATTTCATGGCCCCATTGCTAGCACCCTGATGACAGAGCAAAACAATGTGGGTAAGCACCCTACAGTGCTGTTTTGTGGGAAGGCAGAGATGACCCTTGTGCTTCTTGGGATTCACTTGTAGCTCTGTGAGCTCTCCATGCTAAGGAATGTCAAAGCAGCCCAGCAGTCTCTCCAGGCCTCTCCCTGCAGCAGCAGTGCAGAACAGGAGCTTTCCAGTGATTTATTGCCCAAATGGAATGGCTCACTCAGATTTTAGCGGTTTCACGCTTACACACGAGGGCCTGAGCTCATTGATTTACCCTCACGATTACCCCCCCCCATACACACACACATGCTGCTGCCTCTGTTCAGAGTGGGGAGGAGGGGCAGGTGGCTTGCTTTTAAGTCATGTCCCTGTGAGCACCAGCTCCCACCCATCCCCATGCTGCTTCCTCTGATACAGCAGTATGTGTGTCGGGGGGTATGTAATCATGAGGATTAACCGATGAGCTGAGGCTCATCAGTTAACAGTGTACATGGGTACACGTTAACAACCCTGGAGTCGACTTACCTTCCATTATTTTTTTTGGGGGGGTATCCCCACAGTGGGAGGTTGATGGGAGAAACTTTCCTATTGAATTCCCTTCATGAGGAGTACTATAGTCAATGGGGTGGAAATGGGAGTGCTCTCAGCATTCAGTTTAATGGGTCTTTACTAAATCAAACCCTGGAAGATTGATTGCTGGAGTGTCAGTCCTTTGGTAAGTGGAGATGTGGGCACAATTACTCTTTTTCTGTGCTGTGTGGCTTTAAGACACCTTTGTCTTTGCTGTATACTGAGGTGGTACAGCGCTCTGCATCAGGGCTGCTCCAATTTGAGGCTTGTCAACATACTATTTTTATTCTAATTTATCAGTTTGAAACCTGTATGGTTGAAGTGACGCAACTCCATGTGACACAGTTTTATGTTGTTCCACAAGTGCATATATGAGTATAAGACACCTTTATATAGAATCATAGAATAGAATCATAAAGCTGGAAGAGGCCTCAGGAGGTCATCAGGTCCAGCCCCCTGCCCAAGGCAGGACCAATCCCAGCTAAATCAACCCAGCCAGGGCTTTGTCAAGCCGAGACTTAAACATCTCTAGGGATGGAGATTCCAGCACCTCCCTAGGTAACCCATTCCAGTGCTTCACCATCCTCCTAGTGAAATAGTTTTTCCTAATATCCAACTTAGACCTCCCCCACTGTAACTTGAGACCGTTGCTCCTTGTTCTGCCATCTGTCACTACTGAGAACAGCCTCTCTCCATCCTCTTTGGAACCTCCCTTCAGGAAGTTGAAGGCTGCTATCAAATTCCCCGTCACTCTTCTCTTCTGCAGACTAAGCAAACCCAAATCCCTCAGTCTCTCCTCATAGGTCATGTGCTCTAGCCCCCTAATCATTTCGGTTGCCCTCCGCTGGACCCTCTCCAATGCGTCCATCTTTTCTATAGTGGGGGGCCCAGAATATATTGTTATAACTGTAGTTGCACTAGAATTTGTACTGAATTATCTAATTTGGTTTAAAAAAATTACATTCCTAACTGAAAAAGTTATTGGTACAAAAATGCTGTGTATAGCAGGCATACAGTCTTCTTCCTTTAGTCCCCTGTAACTTCTGTGAGAAGGTGAAGTGCAGTGAACTTTAGCCAAGCTGCTTCCGTATGCTTGGCAAACAGACCACACACCTGTTATGCCAGGCATTCCCAAGCATATGGGAACAAACAAAATCCTGCTAGGGTTACCAGATGACTTCAAAAAAATACCGAACATACTTGATCTCAGATGGGGGGGGGGGGACGGAGCCGGGTGGGGCTGGCCAGGGGAGATCAGGGGTGGGGGTGGGGGTGGGGGCGGGGAACTGCTGGCAGGAAGCAGGGCTAGCCGGGAGGGGATTGGAGGGGAGCGGGATTGGCTGGGAGGGCTTTGGGGGGAGCGGGGCTGGCTGGGGGAGGGAACCGGCCTGCAGGAAGCAGGGCTGGCCGGCGGGGAAGCAGGGGCAGGAACCAGCCAGTGGGGAGCGGAACTGGCTCAGGTGCGCGCAGATCCCGGGGTGCTGCCCGTCCCGCGCATGGTCCCGGCGGGGTGCACGGGCGAATCTGGCCCTGGTGATTCCATCCTGCTCCGCCCCCGCCCAGGCCCACCCACCTCCTCTCTACTGTGTAGTTGCGTACTACCTGGCTGGTAAACACACTCACACAGTGTGCGCGTGTCTACCAGCCAGGCAGTACGCAACTACTACGTACTGATACTCATGATAATAATAAAACTAACTTAATTAGAAAATACTGGACATTTATATGTCCAGTATTTTCTTAATTTGTTTCCCGGATAGAAAGCTCAACTAACGGACTGTCCGGTTCAAAACCGGACACCTGGCAACCCTAAACCCTGCCTCTTTCTACACTGACTAGAAACCTCATTACTCAGGGTGGAATTTTCAGAGAGCTCTCATAGTTTCCTTTAAGGCCTCTTAACACTGCTGGGTGATAGGCATAAATAAGAATCAGGCCTTGTTAATTATTTTGCCTGAGTGACCCTAGCCATACTTATTTAGGATGCCACATTTGCTTCTACAGTTGTGTAAGTTCTTTCCAACCATTCTTCTGTTTGTTTTCAGATAGCTGAATCATTGGCTAGGTATGATGAATCTGAGTGCTATTGTATAGGACAATGTTTCTTAAACCGGTGTGCTGCAAGGGAGTCGGAGGTGTGCTGCGGAGAACAACAGAATTAAAAATGGCTGCCCTTAAGGGGGCAGGCGACCTTTTTTCTCTCAATAACTTCCCTCGACCCTTTCCCCCACCCACCTTTTTTTTTTTTTTTTTTTTTTTTTCCTCAAAAAAATTATTGTTTGGTGTTCCTTGGTCTTAAAAAGTTTAAGGAACGCTGGTATAGGAAGTCCTTTGTCAGAACCATTGCAGATTGCTAGTCACTGTTCAACTGAGGCGATTACCTCTCGCCTTTTGGAACAAGAGCCTGTAGATTAAGACTCTAATTTGTAGACTTGTGTGAACAGCCTCAAAAATTAAAATCCAGCTTTGTTTTACTTAACTGATAAGATATCTGTCTGTTAATTGTCCATTTAACCACAATAGCTAGGATACTTCCTTGGATATTAGAAGAATAGTTTTCAAATATATGGGTAATTAAGTAATGAATATGGCCAGACTAGCTCAGACATTGCATCACAGCAAGCCTGCTGTAGTAATATTTATAAAGAAAATATTCTTAGATATCTGGAAGATCCTCTCTCTTGATCCATTGGCCCCACTTCCTTTGATCTGGGTGCCACATATCCTTCAGGTGCTATGGTAGCTTGAAAAGGAAATAGGGTTACATAGCAATATGAGTTGGCAAGCTCTGTGGGGCATCATTTGAAGAGGGATCCAGTTGGGAGAAATTTACCATGAGTTTAAATAATATGGTGCTACTTCATTAAAATTAATTGAACTGTGCCAGATTACACCATTGGTTATTGTGGAGGTATTATTATTAAACTTGGTATTCTTATTCTCAAAATAATGTTTACCAGATGCAGGTCAGCAGTAAGTTTTCTTTATTGTTCTGTAGAGGGATAGATGTATTATGGGTACTGTCATGCCATAATTTTCAAGTTGTTGACATTTTAAGGGTCATGATTACTTCTGTGGAAAACCATAAAGAATATCAGTGCATATTTATGTACTGCAGTTTGTTAGACGAAATGATGGGAAGCTTGGAGAGTTGAACAAATTAGTAGACATTGGAATGAAGTCTCTTTTCTGCTTGGAAGTGTGTATGGTTTTTAAAATGACAGTAAATTTTTCTGACTAGTATGAAGGGATTTCAATAAGCTTTGAACAGTTGATATGATTTATATTGGTAAAAATTGGATTATAAATATCAGGCTAAATATAGGATAATCAGTGTCATATTGATTGTCTTCTATAGCCTGTGAGGATAATAGTACCTGTACTAGTTAATTTTTCAGATGCCTTTGTTCCTTTAGTGTATATTAAGATTAATGAATTCTGTTAGTAACTTGGAATATTAGTTTAGATTCACTGGAAATCGCAGCAACCGGAGTATTATGTATCTTTGCTGAACTAAGTTTCTAAGGCATTCATTCACTTTTGTTATTTATAGTTTGATTAGAGTTTAGCTTGAATTGTGACCTTTTTAGGCCATTCATTCTGTGCCTACTCAATTTGTCTAATACCTGTTTTGATCTGCTGGCATAAAAAAAATTCAGGCCATTGGATGGTCACGTCCCTTGGCTGTGGATAACTACTGGCGAGTAACAACACAACAGGAGGCAAGGACTGCAACAGTGACTAATCTTATTAATTAAAGTAATGTCAGTACCCTTTGATCAGCTTCTCCTGTAATTACATCTAATGTAACCTTGCCCTGGGGAGTCTAGTTTATTGAGAGAGAGATCCAGAAAGGATATTTCAATGGAGATTAAACTTGAGAGGGATGTTCATAAGAAACGGCTCATATAAAAGAATCACTGTTGACTTTATAAATGTAATGCTAGCAAAACATAAATATGACATCTATTTTTGTTTAATGTTATGATAATATAGTAAAAACAAATCAGAAGGCTTTGTTATACTCATATACATACTCAAATGTCAATTTTTGTTTAATTGCAAATGATTTCTAGGTTTTTTTGTAACACATGGATCAAGAGCAAATGTTCTTTAGAATGTACAAACTACAGTGTCCATTGTTCAGACCTTAGAGGGGATTTCTTCAATTAAGAGCTTACTGACTGAAGAATAGAGGCATCTTTAAGAAGACACCTGGGACACTTCATCTGTTTGCTTGGGTTCAGGCAACTTCAGTATGGAACTGATACTAGAATATTGCAGCCACTTCTCTTGTCAACATTTAAAAAGGATGTTGGAAAACTGGAGATAGTGTGGACAAGAGTCATCAAGATGATGGGAGGGCTGGAGAAAGTGCCCTACAGTGAGAGAATTAGAGGTCAGTCTGTGTATTTTATCAAGAAGAAAATTGTTTAATCTATCAGAGAGAGGCATAAAAAACTCCGGTGCCTGGAAGCCTGAGTCAGACTTTTTTTTTTTTTTTTTTACGGTTAGGGTAATTAATCAGTGCAACAAGCTACCAAGGAAGTAGTGGATTAGCTGTGTCTTGAAGTCTTCAGATCACTAATGGATATCTTTCTAAAAGTTATACTTCCGTCAGACACAATTTATTGGGTCCAACACAGGATAAGTGGGGGGAAATTTAATGGTCTGTCAAGTACAGGAGTTGAAACTAGATGAACAAATGTTCCCTTCTGGCAGTAAACTGTATGAATTTATGCAGAGTTGGTCTTTTTGAGAAGCTACATGCAGAACCTGCCTGCTAGATTGCCTTTTTTTCCTCTAAAATTTCTTAGGGTTGTTACCCTCAATGACTGACTCATCATTGAAATTCCTAAGAAATTCAGAAATTCATTTTGCCTCCAGGAGATACATATGGCTACAGTAATGGACAATTGGGACCCAGGATTAATAGATGAAGGATTTTGTAATACTGGGAGGGAAAATTCTTTGGTCAGCTATTGAATAATGTAGGCCTAAAACCTCAAAATAAATATATGCCTCCTTACAGTTGGCCTCAAAAGGGTATTGGTGAATCTTGTGAATACAGGCCTTACACTAATACCAGAAAAGATATTTCTCTATTAGAGTATGATAGAAGAGATTAAAGAGGTGACAGAGCCTATTCTACAAGTCACACTAAGCCATCACTGTCATGTACTGTTTCTTTTTTTGATAATATTTTCCTCTCCTCTTTTCAGTGCCTTTTACTCTCTTTCCTTTGTCCTGAGGAGGGAGCCACTTCCAAAATTACATACAGGATTGATGCAGAGATGAAAACCTGCTCATGCCCCAAATGCAGAGGTTCCTGGCAGAGTACACAGAAGTGGTATAGTGCCAGTTTTGTCCAGATGTGTGATGCTGAAAGCAGACAAGAATCTCGCATAGATTATCATAAAGACAGATCATACATTTGGGGCTATGTCTAGACTACAGGGAAGATTCGAAAGAGGATATGCAAATTCTGTGGGAACTGGCATATCTTCTTCCAGTTTCACTTTCAAAAGCAGAGCTTTCGAAAGTGCAAGTAGTTTAGACGTGGCTTTTTTGGCGAACCCCCCGCCCCTTGTCGAAAAGCCACGTAAACCTCATTTTTTGAGGAAAAGTGGCTTCTTGACAAAGGGGGGGGGGTTGCTGAAAAAAAGCCACATCTAAACTACTTTCACTTTCGAAAGCTCTGCTCTGCTTTCGAAAGTGAGATTGGAAGAAGATATGCAAATTCCCATGGAATTTGCATATCCTCTTTCGAATCTTCTCCGTAGTCTAGATGAGCCCTTATTAGTGTGCTAATTTCCCTGCACAGGCAGTAGCCCCCACCGGAGCCAATGTCTCTATTTTAAAACACAGGCAGTTTCTTTAAAAGACCCACAGAAGGATATGAAATTTAAGGTAAGAGTCTATGTATCTGACTTCTACCCCAAAGTTTTAAACTCCCATGAAGTATTCATTTTCTCAGATAACTCAATCTCTTATTCCTGGGGCATACATAGGAATTGTCTAGGGTTCTTCACCAAGGTATTTCCCTAGGCTGAATTTTCAGGATCACTTAACTTGCATTTGTTGCACAGTAATTGGCCTTAATGACATCCAAAGTCAATCTGAACTCATCTGGTTTGACAGCCTCCGTTGTTCCAATTTAATAATTTAATTATCTCATTACTTTGCTGAATTGATTATAAGTAATTAACCCTTATACTTTCCACTTTAAATATTATTTATGAATGTTTGCCATTTTGCCAGAGTAGATATAATTGTTCTTTATATGTTAATTTAATTTATGCCCATTTCTGCTGGTAACAAATCTTAACAAAGATGTGCCAAACATTTCTTTAGCATCATTAATATTTTATACCTAGATTTATCAATTAACTGGAATTTTCTAGATTTTTCCATGCAAACACATTGAGAATAATAGTGATGGGTAATCTTTATTTTATATGATTGAAAATAATCTGTTTTTCCTCATTATTTATTTACTTATTTAATTTTCATTGGGACCTGGAAATCTCAATAGCTTTATTTGGAATCAGATAACCAGATTTGTTGCTCTCTTGTGGGCTGAGTTGACCAAAGATAAAAGGTATGCAAATAACTGCATGATATGAAACAGAGGCACAATACTGTATTTGGAATCTAATTTATAGAATAAATATTTGTAGAATTTTTCTTTATTGAATAGGTTAGTGTTTTCTAAATTTTGCATTTTACATATTTCAAATTGTGTTTTTATGCTGAATTGTACTTGTAGGAATTGTACAATAACTTTTAAAACAGTATTGGTACTGACTCCGATTTTGCGACCTCTCTCATGTAAGTAATCTTTACTTGTGGTAATTCCATTGATTTCAAATAAGGAGTACTCAATGTAAGTAAGATTTACTCATGTGATTGAGGGCTTATAGAACTGGACTCTTAATTGGCATATATAGATTTAGGAATGTACTTGGCCATGCCTTGGATGTGCTAGCTCTGAAATAACATTGAAATTAGGAGTGTATTTATTTGCTTGAGTGTTAGTGCCTTCAGAATTATTGAATTGAGGAAAAATTATGCCTTTTTTGTGTGTTGATTGGGTCAACATTGTGTTAAACTGTCACTGTCAAAGTCTGTCACTGACCAGGGAATGCACATGGTTTCAGGAACACGGTGGTATTGGTGATCCTTCCAGGAGATAAAGATACAAGACCAGACAGCACAAGGAATCAGGAACAGAGGCACTCAGGCTTAGGAATGACAAGTAGATCTTCTCTTCTTTCGTTGACATGTAGCCTTAGGTAGGACACTGTAGACCCTGGACTGCCACCAGGGTAGACCTTTTGTGCTCTCCCATTGCTAGGGAGATTTCATCGGTCACATGACACCATTTTACACACCTTAACCAAAAAGGGTGCCAACTGCCCCAATAAGAAGAGATATCAAAATAGTGGAAAACCACAATGTAAACAAACAAAATGGCGATTTGAAAAATACTTTCTACACTCGGGCTACGTCTACACGCAGGCTTTTTGCGCAAGAACAGACTTGTTCTTGCGCAAAAACTTGACGGGTGTCTACACTGCACACGTGTTCTTGCGCAAGTAAATTTATAGTACAGCGTTGGAAAACAGGGCTTCTTCCGGAAGAGTTATTTCTCTCCCCACGAGGAATAAGCCCTCTTGTGCAAGAGCTCTTCCACAAGAAGGCAGTGTAGACAGGCAACGTGATTTTCTTGCGCAAGAAACCCCTATGGCTAAAATGGCCATCAGAGCTTTCTTGCGCAAGAGAGCGTCCACACTCTCTTGCATAAGAAGCCTGCAAGAGCGATGGACGCTCTTGCGCAAAAGCACATGGTAGTGTGGACACGCTCTTGTGGAAGACCTTTTGCACAAGAACTCTTGTGCAAAACACTTCTTGCGCAAGAAGCCTGCAGTGTAGACGTAGTTTAGGAGTGGAATCCTTTAGCAATGCTACCTTGCACTTTAGAAATTTAGGAAGAATTTTGGGGTTTGGATTTTTTTGGTATTCCTAGAGGAAAAAAAGCCCTATAGACTTCAAAATGCAAACTACTGCCAGAAAAGCACTTGAACATCATTTTTAAAATGAAAAGTACATTGAAAAGTACTTCCATTCCAAAAGGATTTGGATTTTATGGATTTGTATTCAGCTGTCTACTTCTGATACCACACTAACACATGCCAAAAGAATCATTTCTAGTTACTAAGATGCAGTCAGAAAGCAAACACAATCTTGGGAAATATGTCAGTGTTCATAAAATAGTCATGAATAGTTTGAAAACAAAAAACAATAGTTTTGAAAGTGTTGTCATGCTAATTTTTAGTATTACATTTTTTTGGTTGAAACAGTATCTTATGCTATATGAGCATATGCAAGGAAAGTCAACATCAAGGTAGGAAGGATGAAATTGATTCTATCTTAGTGACTAATGTAAGGTGAACTAGATCTTTGGGCACATATATATATATAGCAGGGCTAAACTCAAAGCAAGCTACGCAACTTGAGCTACGCTAATTGCATACCTTAAGTAGAAATAGCTTATTTCAACTTCTGGCACTGTCTATATGCCAGTTATTTCAAGAGCACTTTTCTCCTGACTTCACTTTCTCCTCATACGATGAGTGTTACAGTCCTCCAGCTCAACATTATTTCAACATTATGTCAAAATAACTGCTTGTGTGTAGACACGGACTATGTTGTTCTGGAGTAATGTCAGTTATTCCAAATAATGCTGCTGTGTAGACATAGCTTTAAAGAATAGGTATCTGTATAAATCTGTAAATCAGTACTTCTGTTTAAAACTGTGGCACTATTTCATCAACAAGACTTAAGAGCTTTATAATCACATTAAAAATTTGTTTAAATATTTATATCCATCTAAATATAAAGTTAAGCAATATAATTTACCTGTATTAAAATTTAGTTAATTACAACTATTTTTTTTTAAAAAAATTGGATGTACTATAAGGAAATTGAGGATTCATGTTCAATTCAGTCTATCAGTTGGAGGTTCTTTTGAAATAAGATGTAACTTTAGTGGAAAAAAGGAATTATATTTTGTAGAACATCTGTTTTTGTGAGCTTTATATTACTTACTGAAGTAAGTTTTTCATGACATGGAGATTGTGGAGGAACTATTGACTGCCTTCTACTTTGACTGGGCCTCATTTTGCATCCTTTGAAGTTATTGAAGATATTTGCTTGGATGGCTTCAGGTTGCCATCCATTGGGATATGGTCATTAGTTTCTACTCATAAGGTATTATAGATGGACTGCAAGCACACCATATTTCTAAGGTTGAATTACCCTTCCCATTATATGACCCTGTTGTCAATTGCTTATTATGTTACTAATTTTAACCAGATTGGTTGGCTGAAATTCTCCCGGGTGGGTGTCTTCATCAAGGTGAATTGTTTTGTGAAATTTCAACTAAAATGGCTGCTGTTTTGGAGAGCAAGTGAGGGAGAAAATACATTTTTACCCATATTTTTACCAAAAAAAAAAAATGTGGTTGTTTTTGTTGGAAAGTTCTATGTTCCTGTGATTTGGAAGCAGACGCTTGAAATCTGGCATGAGGGTGGTCTTTTTGTCTGGACCTGTTGCCTTCTCTGTGTAAATCTGCCTGCGATTACATGGGGTCTTTCCATTTATTTACAGTTTAAATGCTGGCACAACTTTAGTTTTCATCCAGTCCTCTAGAATTTCTAAGAAATATTGGAAATCAACATTAACAATCCAGAGAGCTCCTCAGCCAGCCTTTAAAACTCTTGGTTCTTCTTTGAGTTGTTGCCGGTCCCTGAACCAGCCAAGGAAATAACCCAGACAAAGGGTGACCTGAAGCAGCACTAAAGCTAGTTTATTAATACAGATTCTTAGGGGTAAGATGATACTCTCACACACCTCACATTCATACTGACAGTTGAAGGTAGGCTGCGGACATAGCATAAATAACTTCCGATTTCATAGGTAGTTTGAGCTGGCCAGGTGTCAGCTTCCCAGAGACCGACCATGAGGCTCACGGATATCCCTGGAGTCCTTTGGAGCTGCAGGATGGTTACCGTCTCTGATTCAGTTCCAGGTTTCACATGCTATTACATCCTTTCCAAAAGGAGATGATCTTCTTGGCTGCTTGTCAGTTAATTTATCTACTTTCAAGGTCTTTGTCTGCCTTAAAAGGTCACGGATCCTAAACTGCCTTTTTGGTTGGGCATTTCTCATTCGCACTTCACACACATTCCACAGGTTACATACATATTCATGAAAAACATGGTTTCTAGTAAAATTCAACTTTATGGTCTTAAGTAACCTGAAACCTTCCATAAATTGGATTACTTGACATACTAAAAGGATCTACTGTAAATACTATGGGTTAACATACCAAAGGCATGATACAGAGCTTAATATAAATTATAACTAAGAGAACCAGGGTCAAGGAAAAGGGGAAATCAGAGGAGTATGGTCAACCACTTAGATGCCAGTGGACAGGAGGGAGGAGGGGGTCATGTCCGACTAGTTACATGAGCGATGTCCCCTTTGGGTGTTGGTGTGTTTTTGTGCCCGTGACTGGAGATTTCTGTCAGAGCTCTGCCATGCCGTGCATGCGCAGTAGCATCTTGTGCTGTTGGTGTCCATTAGGTGCGCATGCGGCACCTCTGTTCCTTCTCTACTGTCCTCGGCAGCAGACAGAGCGTCCCTTCAGTCACTCTTCCTTCAACCTAAACAGCAAAACATAGTTAAAATTCCTCAGTTTTTCTCTCTCATCCAAGTTACTACTCCTTCCCTTTCCTGTTCATAAAAAAAACCCCAAACTTTTTTCCTAAAATCCCCCCTGCCCCTCCCAAAACACACAACATTTTTTCTTCATCATTGTTCCTGTTTTAAAATGCCTGGCTCTGCAGGTTTCAAACTCTGCAACTCTTGTTGTAAAGCCATGCCAGTGTCCGACAACCACTCCTCCTGCATAAAGTGTTTAGGAGAGGCACATATGACACAGAAACGTCCCCACTGCTTGAACCTCATGGTCAGAGCAAGGTGGGACTGTGCTAACAGGCTGACATTTTTTCTTTATGAGAAGTTGCTACAACCTGCATGTGATGACTCTCCACCCAGAAACAAGGACACGTCCAAGACCAGAGGTATGGACAAAAGTGGTACCTGTATGTCCTCTGATAGGGAGAAAGTGAAGCCTCGGGTCTCCCGAGCTAAATCATTGCCCCCAGCACTGAGCTCCTCCAGGATGAGTTTAGGCAACAAGTCTGGCACCTCAGGCACAGCACTGCCTAAACAATTGCACAAAAGGGCCCACTCCAAGCCCAGACATAAGTCATCGGCACTGCCATCCACTGCACTGACCAAACAGCACAGATCGGCACCAAAGAAGGTGCCAGAGGCAACACTGGACACGGCACCAAAGAAACCCCATATCAAGATGCCTACTCCCATCGTGCTGATGCCAACCCCGTCCCCGGCACTGTAGGCACCGACAATGGTGCAGTCCAGTGCAGCACCGCATAAAGACCATCGTAGGCATTCTACAGCACTGACAGACCCTGGCTCTTTGGCACCTTGTTCCCCAGCATCGTTGGTGTGCTCAGTTCACTCACCTCACTCTCCAGCTCCATCTCTTTCTCTCTCAGAAAGGCTGATGTGGGACACAGTAGCTGTTTTTCATTGCAGCATTCCTCTCCTACACAAAGGCATCCTCCATGGGAGTCTAGGTTTGCAGGAACACTGCATGGGCCACCATGGTGGCATGGCCATCATTGGCCAGACCTGCTGCCACCATACCCTGGTCAGTGGCCCCTTTGAGACATAAAGTTGTCTCATAGGAACCATCAACTAGTCCCTCCACACCGGCCAATGGACCGCCACATTCCTCGCAGACTACACCTCGGGACATGACACTGAACTCCCTGGAACATCCTCAGTGCCATGATGAAGACTCACTTTCTGAAGGGGAAGATAGATCTCTTCTGCACAACTTGTCCTCATCCCCAGATGAAGCCATAATCCCCACCACCCCACCTGCAACAGACATCAAACAGTTTCAGGAACTGTTTAAGGGGGTGGCTGCAGAACAGGAACTGGATATTCAAGAGGTCCAAGAAAAGCAGTATAGGCTCCTCCACACACTCCAGTCTGCCACCTCTTCCAGGATTGCTCTTCCTATGGACAAGGCCATTGTAGACCCTGCCAACAACATCTGGCAGACGCTAGCATCTGGCATGGCTACCAGTAAAAGGGGTGACAGGAAATATTTCATCCCGGCTAAAGGGATGGACTCAGTCTGGTATAAGGTGAAAGATCCCAACCTCAGGTCCACTCCCCAGGACAAAGATCACTTATGATTAGACATCCTGGGTAAAAAGGTTAATTTGTTGGCAACTTTACATCTGATTAGTTGCTTCCCCACCCCTTGCTGCCTCTGTCAGAAAGAGGCAGCAAGTGTGGGGGAGGAAAGAAGGGAGTGCTTCAAAGAGGCAGCACTGCGTGGAGCCCAGGGCCAGATCTTGGGCTCTATGTGGCGCTGCACTTTGAAATGCTGTGTGCAGCCTGGGGACTCGCCTGCTGACTCCAGGTTCCATGCGGCGCTGCCACTTTGAAACGCTGCGTGGAGCCTGATGCCTCTTGATTGCATGAGTCCCCCCTCGGTCCTGTGCTCCTCACAGCACTTTCACCTTTGAAGTGTAGCAACAGCCCTATTCGATTAGCCAATTAATCTAAATTTAACATCCCTAGTTGAAATTAAATCTAATACCATGTAATCATATTATGCAGTGTTTAACTTCCTATTTGAAAAATGAATGACCCTTCTGACCACTGTTTGTTTTGGGTTTTGAAGACATTTGTTAATGTTTGGAATACAGGTTAAATGGCAGCTTAAAAACAAATGAAAGGAAGGGGGAGAGGCAGTATGAAAGAATGAGTGTGATGGCAGGACAACCAAAAACCAAAGCAAGGAGGGAAAAGATTGAATAAAAGTGGGAGTTGCGGAGAAAATACAGCCTGCGGGCCGAATGCAGCCCGCCAAGCCACCGGATCCAGCCTGCAGAGGCAGCGGGGAGCCCCAGGCAGGCTCCCCAGCTTGCCCCGCATGCCATGCAGAAAAGCGGCTGCAGACTCTGTTTCTGTTTTGAAACTGGAGAGGACGGGGGAAGTTTTAGGAGCCGCCCTGACCCCAGCACATTCCCATTGGCCGGTTTCTGGCAGAAACCGGCCAATGGGAGCTGCTTATTATTCTAACAAGCAGCTAAGAAGAATCATGCCCCCTCTCCTGGGTTCAGTTATTCATGAAGTACACGGCCAGGCAAGTAGGCTGGCTGGCTAGGAAACATTTTAAGCTCTGCAGGCAGGCAGGCTAATTTGGCAGCTGGCAAGTAAGTCTCTTGGCCACAGCCTGCTTCTGGCACCCCAGCCCTTTCCTGCCCCAACTCTCTGCTCCCCCCATCAACATACCCAAACCCTCTGTCCTCTTCTTACACCCATAGCCCCTCCCAGATCTGGTACCCCAATGTCCTGCCCCAGATCACAATCCCCTCCTACCCTAGGTCACATCCCAAATCCCTGCACTCCAGTCCCCTGCCCTTGTTACCTGCTCAGATTTCTTTATCCCTTCCACACTGTAGGGACACACACCTTTACCCAGTTCCTAGGGCTCAAGGTGCAACCCTGTGAATTTACACACCCACCCTTACCCAATTCCTAGGGCTCAGGGTGTAACAATCACCGGGTTGGCAGGATCTTTAGCCACTTGAAAGAGCCTCACACAGTAATGTTCTTATCCTCTATTTATTGACAATTCCCAAACAAGCAGAATGCACATGTTAAGCACACAGTGTCATGCTCACCAGTCCTGATAAAGGCAGGCAGACTTCCCTTGTTGGCCAGGCAATAGCAGTCTCTCTGGTCTTAGGCTGTGTCTCAGAGGTGAGTTCTTCTTTTCCAGGTCTTCCCCCCTCCTCCTGGTCCTCTTCCAGCCTTTTCTTCCTTCTGTTACTCCTGATGATCTTCCCCTCCTTTTCCTTCTTGAACCCCAGTTTATATAATGAAACCTGAGTCTTGCTTAGCTATACCTTAACCAATTATTTTAGTATAATTTTACTAACCAATCATAACAAAATTACCTAAGCAATCATACCCACCACCTTAATTGATTTACATCTAGCAAAATTGATTATACAGCAGACAGAAACAGTTACAAACCAGACAGAGATCACACAATCAAACAGGAAAGTGTAGTGCTAATGCTCATAGGATGAGGATTCCACAACATCCTCTACTGACAAGCAGTTTCTTGCCAGACAGAATGGTGTTACGCACAAATTTCTTTACCCATCTTGAGATCTGTTTTGTTATCTGGTGACAGTGGGGGAGCTATCAGGGCAACGTCCCTCCTCACAACCTGGTGTGACACTTTGTAATACAATTTAGATGGAACTGTGAGCATGTGACTCCAGGCCTTACAGTAATGGCTGCTACTCTTCAGTCAGCTGCAGAAGGCGGCTTTGGTTCAGGCCTAGCACAGGCCTTCCAACATGGCTACAGAAAAGCCATATTGTTACACCCTAGGTCACAACCACCTGCTTCATTCCAACTCCCTCCCAGACTCCAGTCTCCCTCCTGCACCCCAGTCCCTTACCCCAAGCTCCCTTCTGCACCCAACCTCCATCCCAGACGCCGCATCTCCTCCATTAATATCATAGAAGAGTGCGGTCCTTGACCACTTTCCAAAATCTTGGAGTGCCCCCCCCCATCAAAAATTATTGCCTACCCCTGGTTTATGTGGATATAGGTAAGGAGAGCTGGATTGGGATGAGAGACCCACAAGAGGGGAGAAAAGTGAAGAGTATAAAAGCTAGTTAATGCTCATGAAGATGTAGGTTTGATAGTCTGAGAGACTGAATTCTTCAGGTTAACTATAGAAAAGTTATAGCCTGGGCAGAAACCGTGTAAGCCAGTGGTTCCCCAACCTTTTGGGGCTGCCGGGCATCCGGGGGCGGGGCCGTGCCCGCGCCGCACGCCCGGGGGCGGGGCTGCGCACACACCATGTGCCCGAGGCTGGCGTCGCGCACATGTTGTGCGCGCCTGGGGCCCGGGGCGCAAGAATGGCTTGGGCTGGCCCTGGTCACTCGGCAGGTGCACATAAATGCTCCGGTGGGCGCCACGGCACCCGCGGGCACCACGTTGGGGACCACTGGTGTAAGCTGTGTCTGTGTTTTTTGTCTCACATTCACTTGACAGCTCTGTAGTTAAGGTCTAAAAGAGAAGATCACACTGAGTCATTGGAAAGAACTAAGAATTGAGGGAATTGAAGGAAGGATGCCTACAGGGCTACATCGATCCAGAAGGGGTACTCTGGGATGGAACCCATCCACAGGCCGTATCTTTTAAAATGAACTCTATTGTACTGTTCTTCAGGCCTGTAGAATTGCTATGAAGTGAAAACTTGTTTTCCTGATTAAAATATTGCTTCAGTTGGTAACTGAACAAAGTAATTCCGGTGCATATAGAAATTCACAATCACTGAATCACACTTGAGTCTCGTGTTTCCAGAGCTATATGTAATTGCCACAATTTTTACATCTGGACACATGATTATTATCAGAGTGTATCACTAGTGGTTATTTGGAAACATTCCTGAGAAATGCCATGAACTTCTTCTGAATCTAAATTTTTGTTTAAAAAATGGAAGTTCTAGCCTTTGCGACTGTGCATCTCTCCATTAAAAATTAAACAAAACCATTCAGAATATGAACTCGTAACCAATGCAGTGCTGTCTTGCCTGAGTGTTCTGAGAACTCAAATGCTTCTGGTGCTGCTCATGGCTTTGCCACAGTTATCAAAAATGACAAGTTACTGAAATTGTTGTCTCTGCTCGTATGGGCAACCTTGTGCAAGGTTCCATGTTAAGCCTGAGTTCAATCTTGACACTGGTTTGTATAGCTGCCTGGTGCGGCAAAATGGAAATAGTGCTGTGACTCCAGGTACATTCAAAGATGTGCTTGTTTTTTATTTAAATATAAATATCAATAGTACAGTCTTGTTGAATAGCCTCCTAATGAGATCCTGCCCCACCACAGCTGCCAGTACACCAATTCCTATCTGTATATCTGCACAGATACTTTCTCCCATAGAGAGCCCTTGTGCAGGATTCTGGAGTTGGGAATGGGGAAGACAGAGTTGTAGATATATTTGAACTTTCCTTTCTACATGAAGCTGAGAAATTTTACTTGTGAGCCCTGGGGCATAATGTGAGTGTTGGAATCTAAGGATATACCTATATTACAGTCAGCTGACATGGGCCACCCACAGATGTTTTGTTGCTTTGTGAACGCCTGCCAACTGACCCCATGGTCAATCACATTTGAAAAAATGCTACATGCTGTACAGGTGTTGAGGTGTAAGTGACACTATGGCTAGATAATGAAAATAGATAACAATAGCAACAATATAAAAAGCATAAATGCAACCAAAGGGCTATTAGCAAATACAGGTTGAACATTTCTAGTCCAATGCTTTCTGGTCCGGCAATATCTGTGGTCCAGCATGATTTTACTTATCTGGATGTCCACTTATCATGGGCGTGGTCAAGTTTCCTGGCAATCCCATAAAGTTTGTTTACATCCACTAGTCCTGGCTCTCAGTGTTTTGTGCTTTTATTTAGCTATAATGTACCCCCAAATGTCTTCTAGGAGCCCGATAAGCAGTGGAAGAGTTGGTAATAATGCTAGACAATATTGATCTCCTGTGGTTTGGCAAATTGTCTTGTTCCGCATTGGTCAGGTCCCAAGGGTGCCAGACTAGAGAGGTTCATTCTGTAGGTGATGTTCTTTATATACAAAATTTTAAAACTCTGAACATTTTTTATGTGTTTTTGTCTTGTTCTGTGGAACAGATGGAATGTTTACCCCCTTTATTAGGCTCTGGATCAGTAATCAGCACACTAGATGTTGCTTCCTTGGAAACTTGAGGCAAAATTGCATTGTTCCTTTGCTGCACTAGCAGTTTCACAATTTCATGTCCCCAAGAAACAAGAGTCTTCCATTTTTTGTTGCTTTTAGATTATGTTGATTGATTATGGTTAATGTACCTTCATTTTATTTATAATTAATTATTTTTGTCCTATTCAAAGTCAGATGGTAAACCTTTCATATTAGCCTAGTGAACTGTAATTTCTATTTTGGTCTTGGTTGAAGATGTGAATATTAGATCTCAAAAAAGTTAAAGCGTGGAATATCAAATAAGCACCTGCATTTTTCAGAAAAGACAGCAGATGGTAGTATAGCATTTAGTTATAGTACTGTAGTTTCCTGATTCAGCATTGTTGACATTTTAATGTCCTTCAGTATAATGGTCCATATAGCACTATACAATTCTGTAAAACTATATACATTATTAGCACTTTAAAAACTTTTGCATACTTCAGACATAAAGAATAAATGCCCATTCTTCTGCCATTTTACAAAAAATTGTTTTCTTTTTGTTGATTATAATTTTGTGTATGTTTACTAAAATAATTTGCAGAACAGACAAAATTTAGAATGACACAGTGAGTTTTAAATCCTACCATTCTTTCATAAATAAAGACAACGTTTTAATCTTTTGTTGAGCTAATGTCACAGGAAGATCTGTGCATATCAGAATTCAGTGAGTTAAGATGCCAATTTAATTTTTCATTGTTTTCCTGTTTGCTGTTCCAACATGTCTAGGAATATGTCAGGTATAATTTTGATTGCCTACGTGCGGAGATAGGCAAGGCTGCTGAGAGTGACAGTCTCCCACATTTTAACCAGCACTTCACCATTAACTAAATACATTTTAGTAATTTAGAAAGCATCCATATTTATTCTTCTGACATAATGCGCATTAAAATACGCAAAATTCCATAGCAGAACAGTCTTTTCCTCCCAAGTAATCTCTATCAAAATGTTAAATTTCCTCTTCAAATGTAGTTTAAAATGAAATGTATAATATAGAATTTTAAAGAAAAGCTTGTGGTTTAAGAGATGCGATGCAGTGTGGCTTAGCTGATGGAGCACAGAACTGGGAGTCAGGAAACTTAGTCCTGCCACTGGTCTTTGAAAGCCACTATTGTCCTGAACCTGCTCTCATTGAAGTCAGTGTCATCACTCCCACTGACTTCACTGATGTAAGTGAGCCTTTAGTCTTTGACTTGCTTTCCTCATTGTTTTGTTTAGGAAATACATTAGGGTAATAATTATAGAACCTTAGTAATGCCCGGCTTATGGGGACCCTGCCTAGCTCCTTTTGTTGTCAAGGAATCAAGTAAACCAAGGGCATCCTTGATAAGTGTTTTCCCACAGAGTTCTTATAAACCTCTGATGATAGGGATTCCACAACCTATCTTGGAAGCTTGTTCCAGATAGGGATGTAATAGTGTAATCGATTAATCGATTAACCGAAAAGCAAAAGCTTATCGGTTAAAGCTATAGACTACATGCATTTCCCTCCCTTCTGCCCCCACCCCCACCCCCGCCAGTTATTTTTTTTATCAGGTTGGCCAGCAGCCTGGCTTAGTCCTGGTTTGCAATGGGTCTGGGACCTATCCTTTCTGCGGCTCTGCATTTCAAGTGTATTAAGAGCTGGGCAGGCAGGCAGGCAGCCTGGCAACTGGCGAACCAGCTCCTGCCTGTCATCCCATGCTTCTGCCTCTCATATAGTAGCGGGTTCTGATACAGCAGAGGGCTCCTCGGGAGTGAGGCTGGAGTGCACTGGCTGCCAGCCCTGTCCCCGGGGACTATAGAATAGTCAACTAGCCTATAAGAATTCATGAAGTTACTCAACTATTCAATTAACATCCCTAGTTCCAGAGCAGAAGTCTCCTTATATTTAGAAAGTTTTTCTAATATCAAACCTCAATTTCTTTTGCAGCCGATAAAGCCCATTATTTCTTGTCTTGTCTTCAGTGGACACCAAGAACAATTGATCAGTCCTTCTTATAACAGCCCTTTTATTTGGGAAAACTGTTATGAGGTCCCCTCTGATGTCTTTCCTCAAGAGTAAACATGCCCAGTTTTGGAACTTTTGCTCAAGTGTCAGGTTTTCCAAACTTTATTTTATCATTTTTGTTGCACTACTCTGGACTCTCCAGTTTATCTTTATCTCTCCTAAAGTGTAGCACCCGGAATTGTGCACAGTACACCAGCTGATGCCTTACCCATACTGAGTAGAGCAGGACAGTTACCTCACTTGTCTTTTTTGTGATGGGGGTATACAAACCCCACATCGAAGAGCAACAGTTGAGGAATAGGACACCATATCATCTCAGAGGGAGGCAATGGAAGGGAGAAGTCAATTGTTCTGAGCTCCTTAGGGGAATATACTGCCCAGGAGCTCGCTGCCATAGACCTAAGAACAGAGACCAGTGCAAACCTACAAAGAAGAGATGACAGGAGGTGCAGGTGAAAGACTTGATTGAAGTGATTTACTTTAGGAAACTGAGGCTATGTCTACACTGTAGCCTTCTTGGAGAAAAGCTTATGCAAATGAAGCTTGGCGTGGAATATTGCCGTGCTTCATTTGCATAATTAACGAACAGCCGTTTTTTCTCGAGGCTTTTGCACAAAAACGAGCAGTGTAGATGGCTCCTTTTTGCACAAAAACCTCTTCTTGCGCAAGAGCCATTCTTCCTCGTTTTTGCGCAAAAGCCTCTTGAGCAAAAATGGCTGCTCATTAATTATGCATATAAAGCATGGCAATATTCTATGCTGAGCTTCATTTGCATAAGCTTTTCCACAAGAAGGCTACAGTGTAGATGTAGCCTAAAAGAGACTGGGTTAAGAAGCAGCGGATGATATAGGGCAGGGCGAGCGGGGCGGCTGCCCCAGGACCCGTGCTTCAATAGGCCCTGCGCACGCACTACTACCTCTTGGCTGTGGCCGTGGTGCATGCGTGAAATTGTGCTGCCCCGGGCCCCATGCTTCAATAGGCCCCGTGCCCTGGGCCCCGCAAAACTCTCATCCGCCCCGGTAGGAAGTAGTCTAGGATGTATGGAGGCGGCTGCTTAATACTATCAGATGCTGTCCACCCTAGACCAAGCCCTGTGGAGGGAGCAGGCTTGAGCTTCCCAACTCATTACAAGAGGATGTTACAAAAAAAGGTATGTTAACTGGGAAAGACTCTGACTGTTTAAATCCTCAAGCCTCTGTGGGTGGAGATGGGAGCATAAGAGACCATTCCATATGCTGGCTCCAGAAGGTGCTTACATGTTCAACTCCAAGGCAGAGGGGCAGCCAGGGAGCTCTGTATGCTGCCCACACCTGCAAACACTGCCCCCAGAGTTCCCACTGGCCACAGTTCCCAGCCAATAAGCACTTTGGAGCCAGCTGTTCAAGTGTGAGCAGTGTGCAGAGTCTGTGTGGCTATAGTCCTGCAAATCTGTGGATATTTGTGGCTCATTTTTGCAAATGCAAATAAAAATTTTGTATCTGGAACCCTGCAAATTTCATAGAATCATCCTCAAGCTAATGATGGAGATTCTGAAACCTCCCTAGCATTTATTTCAGTGCTTAACGACCTTGACAGGAAAATTTTGCTGATGTCCAGCACTAAAACTTCCTTGCTGCAGTTTAAGTCCATTGCTGCTTTTTCTGTCATCAGAGGTTGAGGAGAATAAATTTTCTCCCTCCTCCTTGTAACTCCCTTTTATGTGTTGAAAGCTGCTATCATGTCCTCTCAAGTCTTCTCTTTTCCAAACTAAACAAACTCAATTCTTTCAGTCTTCCCTCATGGGTCATGTTTTCTAGACCCTTAATCATTCTTGTTGCATTTCCCTGCACCTTTTTCAGTTTCTCCACATCTTTCCTGAAATGTGGTGCCCAGAACTAAACACAGTACTCCAACTGCAACCTAATCAGCAGAGAGTGGAGCAGAAGAATTACATCTTGTATCTTGTTCACAGCACTCCTGTTAATACATTACAGAAAGATGTTTGCTTTTGTTTGGCAACAGTGTCACACTGTTGACTCATATTTAGCTTACGGTCCATTATGACCCCTAGATACCTTTCTGCAGTACTCCTTCCTAGTCTGTCGCTTTTTATTTTGTATGTATCCCCTTTTTTGTGGACATGAATATGGATATCCGCAGCTCATTTTTTGCATGTGGATACAAATTTTGTATCTGTGCTTGCTCTACCTATGGACACCCATGGGTCTTGGGGATGTTAATTGAATAGTTGAGTAACCTCATGAATTCTTATCAGTTGGCTGACTATTCTGTAGTCCCTGGGGGCGGGGCTGGCAGCCAGTGTGGTCCGGCTCTATTCCCAAAGAGTCCCATGCCACTGTATCAGAGGCAGAAGCGCAGAGTGCCAAGAAGGAGCTAGTCTGCGAGGGGAGCCAGTTTAAAAACGATTTCCCCTTGTGGTCCGTCTGCCTGTCACCCTGTGCTGCTGCCTTTGATAAAAAGGCAGCAGTCCCAGTCCAGGTGGCATCTGAGCTCCAGGACCTGGCATGAGCTGGAACTGACCCAGGCTGCCTGCCCACCTGGCTCTTAGTACACTTTAAATGCAGAGCCATAGTGGGGATAGGTCCCAGACTGAGCCAGGCTGCTGGCCACCCTGCTAAAAAATTAATTGGCGGGGGAAGAGGGTGTGTAGTTGATAAGCTTTTGCTTATTGGTTAATCGGTTAACCAACTATACTATTATATCCCTAAGGCAGACATGACAATAAATTTGGGGAGCCACAGAGAGCCAGGCCAGGCATGGAGTCTGCCTTAGCCTCACTGTGATGCTGATTGGACTTCTAGTGGCCCAGTCTGCAGTGCCGACTGGATCCACCAGGATTCCTTTTCATCTAGGCATTCTGGACACCTGAGAGAAAATGGCTGAGAATGAAAATGTAATGAATTCCACATGAACTGGACATGGATTATCTGGACTAGGGATGTTAAATTTAGATTAATCAGCTAATTGAGTAGTCGGAATTTCCATCGACTACTCGATTAGTCAATAAAGGGCGCTCGCTATTCTGCTGCGCATCTCCCTTTGAAATGTACAAGAGTAGCTCGTGGCTCTTGTACATTTCAAAGGAAGAGGCACAGTGTGGAACCCATGCCAGTGGGAACTGAAGCAGTCCCCACTCACACAGGGTCTGACTGCTGCTCCGCTCTCTTTGAAATGTACAAGAGCTGCCCCTGAACAGGTGCATGACTGCTGCTCCTTTCTCTTTGAAACATACAAGAGCTGCCCATAGCTGTTGTACATTTCAAAGGAAGAGGTGTAGTGGGGAACCTGTGTGAGTGGGTACTGCTTCGGTCCCCACTTGCACCATTTCCCCCACTGCACCTGTGTCTCCCCTTCCCTGCCGCAGAGATGGTGCTGGGGGGGAACCAGTTTTTAAGCTGCCTCCCTCCAGCACAGACTCCTGTTCCCCCCCCCTTGCTGCCTCTGATACAGAGTCAGCAAGTGGGGGGGGGCGACTAGTCGAGTGGTGACTTGTCTACCCAAATAGCCTAGGCTTGTCAGGTATCGACTAGTCGTTTACATACCTAATATGGACAAAAACAATTTTTTATGTTCTGGTATTTGGATAAATAATTTGCTTTGAAAGGATTTGGGATTGCAGTCTGTCTCATAATGTTTCCTGGGAGACACTGTACTTCTGGAGACTCCAGTGGCTGCCCAAAATATAACTGTGCTCCCCAGTTCCCTGTTTCTTCTGTTCCCTGCACAATAGCTACCCAGTTATCTCTCGTCTCTTAATGGCCTCTCTCCTAAGTCAGATAGCTCCACCGTAATACAGGTCCCTCAGGGAAACCTGCTGTTTGCTTAAAACAGAGATTAAGAGGGAAATTAAGCTTTTCCTAATTAGGCCATGTTAACTGTCTTCTCATGTTTATAGAAATGTGAATAATTAAATATTTCAATAGCTGTGGTTTTTGGCTCCAGAGGTTGAGACACAAAAATGTTACAAGTGCACAGCACTGAAAGAAATTTGTTTTTAAAATACGTATTGTTCGCAAATAATTGTGCATGTGTGCAGTAAATTGGTTTACTAAAAACCTTATGAAAAGTACTCAAGTGAACGCATAATACTTGCTTGAGATATTGATATTAAAATATTAACTGCCTGTGAATATCTTTCTACAGACAAACCACACTCAACCTCAGTTCTATATTATAGAGTAACAATGCAATGTAGAAAATATCATCATGTGTTAATTGAAGGATTTGGAGTTATATGAATACAAAGAGAAAGTTATAGCACAGCTGTGACTTACAAATCACTGAACTGATCTAAACTAAACTTGGTGGGAGTACAAATAAAATAATATATATAGTTTTCTGGCTGAGACTTGGTATGCAAAAGGACAAGTGGCAAACTTGTTGAAAATAAGGTTACTAGCAAATATGCTGACAATCCCTCAATTAATTTAGCACTAGGGGGTGCTACAGCAACAAGCCATCTATCAAGTCACAACAAAGCATGCAATTTGAACACGTAGGCTTTCTATGTAAATATATACAAAGATGGCATATAATGAAAAATGTAAATTAGATGTCTGCTAATGGAAAAGCATACATTAAGAAATAGCTGCTGTGTGGATATTGCCCATATTATGCAGAATGGATAAAAGCATTTTTACTTGTCTTTCCTCTTGTATAATTTATCAGCCTCTCTGATTTGTTTCAGTTCATGCCCTTAGAAAGTCATTTTTTTGCTTTTCATTGTCATTCTCACTACATCAGTTTCAGTGACAATAATAAGATAAGGGAATTGTATGTCATACCCCACAGGATGAGTAGACCTAATCTTAGAGGAGTAGAGACATGCATTCCTCTAATTCAAGAGAAATACACAACAGAAGCTATTGGAAGTTGGTCATCAAATATATGTTCACAACATTTATCCCATCCTGTGGAAGCTCATAAGAAATGGTAAATAGTCATGTTAATTAGGCCATAAGGACTTGTGGCCCAGAGGTCCGTTGGTGGTTCACCGCTCTGTCACCCTCAGGTACTCACTACTCCGAAAACACTGATATTATAATGTATATGCCAAACATGGCATGTAATAGGTATTAGGAAAAGTAATAATATTTACTGATGTTCTTGAGTGGTGTGTGTGGGTAGATTGTGTACAAAGTTACACAAGTGCTAGACTCATGTTCTTAAAATTAAGCAGTCTACCTTAGAGAAAGGTACGGGTATGTATATGTCTGTCCAGCCTGATCATCAGGCAGAGACTATGAAAGTACTTTTTCATGCAAGGTGAACAACAGGAATGTGAAAGGCTAAATGGTTCCGGATAACTGATAGAGGCTTGGAGTAGCTCCCCACCCTGCGGGGTCCACAATGGACAGGGGTTGCTCCGAGCATCCAGAGAAGCTCCTGTCTGTGGCAGTCCGGACTCATCATTTAGAGCAGCTCCTGTCCATGTCAGCCCAGGTGCATCACAAGCAGGGGCTGCTCCTGATGTCTTGCACTGTCCCTGTCCGTGGCAGGCCTGAATCTAACACCTAAATACTTTTGTATCAATGTATTATGGGAAAATCTGGGTAGCTGGTTCAGAAGGAAAAGTGTGTCTAGGAAAGTGCACAGTGTAGCACCAGATGCATGTGCAGCAGTGGAATTTAGGACATTCTACTGAACAGAAATCTAAGAGGAGGAAGAACCAGTCGACCTAATAGAGAAGGGTCTGATTAACCAACAGAATAACTGTTATGTCTCAGTTACAGGAAGACAGCCATGAAGCAGCGTAGGTCACTGCTAAAGGATAATGTGGTCAGCTACAATATTAACTGTCAGATGTAACCATAACCTCTTTAGACCCAGATGTGTTGCTTAATTGTTACAAAGTTAAAAATTGTGGAGTAGAGTGCTCTTTTTCACATTTTTCTTGAGAATATAGGCATCCATTTGAGAAACTGAAGTCTTCAGGTCTTGTGTTCAAAGATAACTTTTATTGTATATATCATCAAACTGTTAGAACTGTGTGAATGTTTTAGCAAATTAGTTTATTTGCCAAAATGCATTTTTGGGATGAAATTTTGTAAATAATTTTGGCTAATTTAAAATGGAGACAAATTTTGAAAAAAAATGTCATTTTGACCGCTTCAAAATTAAGCTTTGGGAATATTTGTTTTGAAACAAAGTTCTGTTTCAAAATTTAGCTATACTAAGCAATAACAACCCCCCAAAAAAGGGTAAAAGTGAAGCAATTTTTTCATTTTGGTGAGAAATCAAATAATAAATTTTGATCAGATTTTTCAGTTCAAATAAATTCTTTGCATAGTTTTATCTACTGTTGTCATTTTAAAGTGCTGTTATAGAAAACTATCTCCAATGAAGTCCCTTGTTCAATTCGATAATCTGAACTTCCCTGGTCCAGGAGAAAAACTGGCGGGCCGGGGCCAGAAGTGTTGCTGGACTTGAGAAGAATGGAGCCACCCCGAGTGTGTGGAGCCCCTGTGCCCCAGCTCGCAGTAGCAACGGTGCCTCTATCTGGCTGGCCACAGCTGTGGAGGCATGGCACCCTGGTAGGCCAGGCATGACACCAAGAGCATCATGGAGCTCCAGGGAGCTGAAGTCTGGGAGTGGAGGGGCAAATGTTGATCTCACCTGGTCCGTCAAATTCCCTGGTTCGGGACTGGTCAGGTCTGATGATGCCAGACCAGGGAAATTCAACCTGTACTTCCAAACAGAAGGCTTGAAATAAGTAAGCCTACATTATTTTGTAATGGGCTTGCACAAATGGTTGAAATACCCTTGGAATCTTTGCCACTGATTGGGTGTTAATTGTTGATTGTTAATTGTTTTTCTCCTTAACTTGAGTCATAGTGTTTTTTATGTTATCCCCAGTGGACTCTTAATTTTTCTCATGAGATCTGTGATAAAAGTAATCCAGTGTATTTATGTTGCTTGTGCTATCTTTACAGCATCTGAGGCACAAACGTGGCACTAAAACACTGATAAAACTTCAATTTAATGTCTAAATTCTAATGGCTGAACTTAAGTAGCATTACTGCCACCCCAGGAGTGGGGATGGGGGTTTGGATTGGTCTTTTCCCACACTCTCCATCAGTATGGGAACTAAGCTGAGGAAGCCACTGGACCAAATTTGGTTATGAATCCTGGTCACATGCCACTTGAAGTATTTTATGCATACACTAAGAAGAAAACTACAAAGAAGAAAACTACCACTTCTTATTGAACAAGTTAAAGGCTCCATTAACTGTCTGGCATCAGGTTTGTTGGTAATCCAACTGTCTTGCCAAGCTGTAGACCCAAGATGTATGAAAATGTCAACAATATCAGGCTCATTAGTTCTTGGCTTCACGGCCAATTTTATCTTTGAGCCGTTTTTGTAACCATTTTAGTGGTGTGTATATATAAATTAAACCTCATTGTTTTATTCTTTCTTATTAGTTAAAATAGGCTACATTTTTCCAACTTTCATTAAAAATGACCGTAATCCAAAATGTTGGAAGTCTGTTCTGTTGATTTGTATGGGATTTATGTTAATTCCCATTATTTATGGGTACTATCCACATAAAGCCTGTTCTCATCAATGGGTTAATACAATGCAGACTTTCTATCCTTTATGTTCAATATCCTTTTCTCCTTGCTCCCTTTTTTCTGTCTAGTGCTAATCTGGGTAGTGGAAATGAGATGCTTTCAAAACATACATATTTAGATCAGACTTGTAAAATTGTCATTAACGGGTACAGGCAAATCTACTGCCCTGCCCTTTATTGTAATGTTTATGTATATTTCTTCCCTGTAAGAATAGTTATTACTTGCCCGGAGAATTGGAGTAAAATTTTGGAGGCTCAATTAATAAACATGATAGGTCAATGGACACTATACAAAGTCGTAAAATAGGGTCTCCTTGCATATGTTGGAATGTATTAGCTATGATTAATCTATTTTATCTAGTTGCAACACTACATTATGTGTAATATATGCCCTTGCTTTTGTGAAAATATTAATGATAGAAATTTTTGGGGATAAACTTAACACCCTTCTCCCAAACAGATAGCCCAGTGTTAAAATTCAGCCTGTTATCTTCTCATCTCTTCTTTTCTCCAGTTTCTTTAAACATTTTCCCAAGTGACTGTCTGTCTCTTTTTGGAGGAATTTATCAATTCCCAAATAAGATCCAACCCATTCCACTACAAAACTTCAATTCTACAAATAAAATTGTTCTTTTTAATTGGAAATTGCTATAACATTGTTTCCCTGGATTTTTTCAGTACTAAATTTAAGACACATGCATGTGTACATGTACACACAACAGAATGCCTACTTGAAAATAATGCATAGAGTATGAAATGCTGATAAAAGGAAGCACAGTAATAATTTGTAAATTATCATTATTAAACAGGAAACGTGGATACATAGCCTGAAAAATGTTATGTCCACACTGGCAGCTTCTTGCGCAAGAACAGCCGTTCTTGCACAAAAACTTGCCTGCTGTTTACACTGCACACGTGTTCTTGTGCAAGTAAATTTTCAGTATAGCGTTGTAAAACAGGGCTTCTTCCGGAAGAGTTATTCCTCCCCACAAGGAATAAGCCCTCTTGAGCAAGAGCTCTTCTACAGGAGGGCAGTGTGGACAGGCAACATGAATTTCTTGCACAAGAAGCCCCTATGGTTAAAATGGCCATCAGAGCTTTCTTGCGCAAGAGAGCATCCACACTGCCATGGATGCTCTTGCGCAAAAGCACATCTCTTGCGCAAAAGCACATGCCAGTGTAGATGCGCTCTTGTGGAAGACTTTTTGCGCAAGAACTCTTCCACAAAACAGTTCTTGCGCAAGAAGCTGCCAGTGGAGATGTAGCCCTGGGGTGTGTTTTTTTTGGGGGGTTTGTTTTTTTGTAGGAAGAGTTCGTTTTATCTGTAGGACCCTACCAAATTCCACTCCATTTTGGTCAATTTCATGAATTTCATGGTCATAGGATTTTAAAAATTGTAAATTTCATGATTTCATATTTAAATATGAAATGTCACAGTGCTGTAATTGTAGAGGTCCTGACCCAAAAAGGAGTTTTGGGAGGATCACCAGGTTATTGCAGAGGGATAACGTTATGATACTGGTACCCTTACTTCTGCATTGCTGGCCCGGAGCCCAGCTCTGAAAGCAGAGTTGCCACCCCATTGGCAGCAATGTAGAAGTAAGGATGACATGGTATATTGCTACCTTTACTTCTATGCTCTCTGCTGGTGGTGTGCTGCTCTCGGAGTTGGATGCCTGGCCAACAGCCACTGCTCTCTGGCTGCCCAGTTCTGAAGTCAGCCCAGAATTAAGGGTGGCAATACCATAAAACCTCTCCTAAAATAACTTTGTGACCCCCTGCCTACACACTACCTTTTGGGTGAGGACCTCCAATTTGACAAATGCTGGTTTTACCTTTGAAATCAGTATAGTATAGCATAAAAGCACACATGTGACCAGATTTCATGGGAGGACTGGGGGAACCAGATGTCATGGTCTGTGATGCGTTTGTCATGGCTGTGAATTTAGTAGGGTATTATTTATGTCTTCATTTTCTTTCAAGTACTATCCTAGATCACTTAATCCCCCTCTTCTTATACCCCCCAAAATAGTGCTGTCTTTAACAGATCTCTGAGTTTATCAGGAAATAAAATTACGCCTTCCAGGCCCTTATGCACAAATACGTGTCTTTTCTTCTTCGAGTGGTTGCTCATGTCCATTCGAATCAGATGTGCGCACCGCGTGCACCGTGTCTTCTGGAGTGTTTTCCCTAGCGGTACCCGTAGCGCCAGCAGGGCGCCCCCTGGAGTGGCGCCGCCATGGTGGGACATAAGTACCACTGCCGGTGCTCCCCCACCTCAGTTCCTTTTTACCGCCCATGACGGTCGTTGGAGGGTGTCTCTCTCTTAGATCAGTTAATGGTTCCCGTTTCTGTTAGTGTTGTAAATAGTTCTGAATAGTTTAATTAGTTAGGTAGTTAGTGTTTCTTTGTGTTTTTCCTTCTCCCCCTTCGGGGGTGAGGAATGCCAGGGCCGCAAGGCTTAAAGGCGTGCGCTGTCTGCGCGAAGTTCATGCCCAAAGGAGACCCTCATGACAGTTGTCTGAAGTGTCTGGGTGAGAGCCATCTTACGGACGCTTGTAAGATCTGCAAGTAGTTTAAGCCCCGCACTAAGAGGGAGACAGACTCTCGACTTAAACTTCTTCTCATGGAGGCGGCTTTACAGCCGGCACCGGCTGGGCACTCTGCGGTGCGCACGTCCTCATCCACCACGGTGCGGCGGAAGCGAGCGGGACATCCATCTAGTCCAGGGCAGCTACCCTCGCACCGCCCCTCCATGCCGGACACCTTTGAGGCAGCCCATGACCTTATTAGCCTCATTACCTCCCCTCCATTGTCGGTTGAGGCGGAAGGGTCGAGATCACCTATGCCGGAGGCCGTGTTGGCACCGGCTTCGCCTCCGCACCGGCATGACCGTACGGCACCGGTCACTTACGCAGCGGGACCGTCCCCGGTGGGACCAGTACCGCTTGCCTCTACATCGGTGCCGGCATCGGCGCTCGACTGGGCTCGTCCTCCCTCGGTGCTGGGACCCCTTCCAGACCCTGTCTTGGCTGCGCCGGTGCCGTATCACCCTGGCATCACGATGACGTCTTCGGCACCATCGTCGGGCCCTTCAGCATCAGCTTCTTCAGCACCGATGCACGTTTCGGCACCATCACAGGCACTGGCTTTGACCCTGTGGGTCACGCCGGTACCGCCATCACCGGTGATGTCGGCTTCTTCGGGGTTCGTATCGCAACCGATACCGTCTACAGCACCGCAGACATGTTCCGTGTCGGCACCACAACAGGCACCAGGACCGGTTTTCCCGGTGCCACAACCGTCTCCACCCCGGGCACCAGGATCTGTTCTGCCGCACCGACACCACTCCAGGCACCGGCTTCACTCACGGCAGCGGGGGCTCTTCTACCGGCACCGGCATGTCCGCACCGAGCGCACGCGAGCAAACCCGAGTCCATGGCCAGGTTTGCCCCCCCATCGGTGGCAGCACACTCGTCATCTGTGCCTCCCTGGCCTGAGTCTGATTACTCGTCCAATTCTGATGCGGCATCATTCAGGTCGGGGTCCTCGGCAGCTTCCTTGACTCATAGATCTCGTTCCCGGCACCGGCGTGATCGTTCGTGGGTGCAGCAGACTTGGCCGCCTCCGCCGCAATGGCCCTTTTGGACACCGTGGGCTTACCACCAGTGGCAGGGGCCTGTGCCCTCCTCTGTGGTGTCTGGTACCTCGGGGCACCATGCGCAACCGTCGGCGTCGCTGTCAAGACTCCCTCCCTCCCCCCAGAGGCTGGTTGCTACAGATGCCTCTGCTGAGCCGCAGGCCCCGGTACCGGAACCGCAAGCGGTGCCTCCTGCCCAGCCGGCGCCTCAACCAATTCCTGCTCTGGGCCCGGCACCGGTCTAGGAATCATCCTCGTCATCGTCACCGGACGAAGCTTTGGCGGATCCAGCACCGGCGTTGCCTACTATGGATGCCCGTGCGCATCAGGAGCTGCTTAGGCGTCTGGCCTCCAATCTGGGTGTCCCAGTGGAGCCAGTAGTGGAGGACACGGACCCCATGATTGACATCCTCTCGGACGATGCGCCTGCCCGTTTGGCTTTGCCACTTAGTAAAACCGTGGCCAAGATTACCAATGCCCTGTGGCAGACCCCGGCAACCTTGACCGCGACCTTAAAGGGAGTCGAGAGGCACTATTATGTCCCCCAGTCGGGGCACGAACACCTGTACTCCCAGCCTCTTCCCGGCTGTGGCCCAAAAAGAGAGGCTTCCCCAGCCGGGGCTGTCCCCGAAAGTTAGGGAGCCCAAGCGCCTCGACCTGATGGGCCGTAAGGTGTATGCCACTGGTGGGGTTCAACTCGGTATTGCTAATCAGCAAGCGATGCTGAGCCGTTATGCTTTTAATACCTGGCAGGCCCTGGATAAGTTGAAGGACAACCTGCCTGCCAAGGCCCTGGAGCCGCAGGTCAGGAGTTTGCGGCCATGACCTCTGACCGCCCAAGGTCAGGAGTTTGCGGCCATGACCTCTGAGGGCAGAACCATTGCCCGCACGGCCCTCCAGGCTTCCCTGGACGCTGTTGACTCTGCAGCCCGCACCATGGCGTCAGGCGTGGTTATGTGCCGTGGTGCCTGGCTGCAGGTGTCTGGAATACCTCCGGATGTCCAGACCACGATCCAGGACTTGCCATTTGATGGGAAAGCCTTGTTTTCGGAGCACACGGACTCCAGGCTCCATATGCTCAAGGACACGAGGTCTACCCTACGGTCCTTGGGGATTCATACACCGGCCCCCCAGCGTTGTCAGCTGCCCTACAGACAGCAGGGGAGAACGCAGTCCCAGGTCCCCCGTGGGGATTATTGGAGACACCGTCCTCGTGCTCCCAGTGGGGGCGCGGGGGCGGCTGCGGGCCCATCTTCCGCAAGGGGTCGTTGACGCCGCCCGAGAGGGGACAACCCTCGTGGGGCTGGTCAAGGTCCCTCCCAGCAGTCCAAGCACCTGTTTTGACGCGGTGCTAGAGGGTTGCACACCAGCCTTGCACCCTGGCCCCCCCTTTGGGGCCAGGTTATCCCGGTTTGCCCAAGCCTGGGCAGGAATCACGACCGATGCCTGGGTCCCAAAGATAGTTAGATGTGGCTATACCATCCCCTTCCTGGGCTTGCCCCCTTCCAACCCGCCCGCCCCGTCCTCTTTCAGGGACACCTCTCATGAAGGCACGCTCCGCCAGGAGGTGCTGGCGCTTCTCGAAAAGGGAGCTGTGGAGAGGGTCCCCCCACATCTAGAGGGCAAGGGGTTTTATTCCCGATATTTCGTTGTCCCGAAACCCAAGGGCGGGGTTCATTCTATCTTAGATCTTAGGGACCTCAACAAGGTGGTCGTAAAGTCCAGGTTCAGAACGGTAACCCTAGCTTCTGTTATCCCCATTTTATAGTTAGGAGACTGGTACGCAACCCTCGATCTCAAGGACGCTTACTTTCATGTGGCAATAAGACCCAGCCTCAGGAGGTTTCTCCGTTTTATTGTTTCCCAATGTCACTTCCAATTTACAGTGCTCCCATTTGGCCTTTTGACAGCACCTAGGGTCTTTACAAAATGCATGGCAGTTGTAGCGGCGTTCGTCCGCAAAAGAGGGGTACACGTTTTTTCCGTACCTAGACGACTGGCTGATCCATGGCCGCTCCTACGAGCAAGTAGAGGCCCATGTTTCCCTCACAAGGGCTCTCTTCGTAAGGCTGGGGCTCATGCTAAACGAACAAAAGTCATCGCTGACTTCCTCTCAACACCTCGAATTTATAGGAGCTCTCCTGGACACCAGGGTGGCAAGAGCACTCCTTCCCAGGGCCAGGTTTCTATCCATAGTGGAGCTGGTCTCCGAATTAACCCGGTTCCCCATCACGACAGCCCGGGTCTGCTCGAGGCTGCTGGGACACATGGCGGCGTGTACGTATGTGGTACGCCATGCTCGAATGAGGCTCAGGCCTCTGCAGGCCTGGTTGGCAAGGGCATTCAGCCAGACCAGGGGTCTCTGGGACACGGTTCTCACAGTGCTGCCGGTGGTGATAGCCTCCTTACAATGGTGGACCCAGGAGGCGGTGGTGTGCAGCGGGGTTCCGTTCACTGTACCTCCCCCCTCGCTTACACTGGTCACAGATGCTTCCGACCTGGGTTGGGGAGCACACCTGGGGTGTCACAGGACCCAAGGCTTATGGTCCCCTGCAGAGCAGGCTCTGCACATAAATGTCTGGGAGCTCAGGGCTGTCAGGAGCGCCTGCGAGACCTTCCTGTCGAAGCTGTCTCGCTGCTCTGTCCTGGTGCGCCTGGACAACCCGGCGGCTGTGTTTTACCTCAACAGGCAAGGGGGAGCCCGGTCGCCTCCCCTCTGCCGCGAGGCCCTCTGCCTCTGGGACCTCTGTGTAGAGCATGACATAGCTTTGCAGGCAGAGTACCTGCTGGGGTGCAAAAACTTGCTGGCCGATGCTCTGAGCAGGTCCTTCGGAACCCACGAATGGTCTCTCAAGGATTCGGCCCTTCGTCAGGTCTTCCACAGGTGGGGTTGTCCCCTAGTAGACCTGTTTGCCTCGGCATGCAACACCAAGTGCCAGAGTTACTGCTCCCTTTTGGCGCTGGGGGAACACTCCAGGGGGGATGCCATGACTGTGCCGTGGCGGGCGGGTGGGCGGGCATCCTCTATGCTTTCCCTCTGTTTCCCCTAATTCCCAGGGTTCTGACCAGGGTCAAGACCTTCAGGTCCACGGTCATCCTGATAGCCCCTCAGTGGCCCAGGCAATTCTGGTTCCCTATCCTGGTGGATATGCTCAGCAAGGAGCCTATAACGCTCCCGCCTGTTCGGGATCTCCTGACCCAACCTTGGGATGGGGGGACCATGGTTCACCCGAATCTCAGCTCTCTCCACCTGACAGCCTGGTTTATCCGTGGCTGACCCAATAGGAAAGGGAATGTTCCCAGGAGGTACAGATGGTGCTCCTAAGTAGCAGGAAACCGTCTACCAGGCGGTCGTATGCAGCCAAGTGGCGGCGGTTCTTGTCTTGGGTGTCCAGGAGGGGAGTGCACCCGTCCTGTGCACCTGTCCCGTCCATTCTGGACTACCTCTTTGAACTTAGGTCCAGTGGCCTCTCTACCCCCTCCATCAAAGTCCATGTGGCATCCCTCTCCGCCTTCCATGTTGGTTCGGCAGGAGTCTCTCTCTTTTCTGACCCTGTGGTAAAAAGGTTCCTTAAGGATTTGGATAAGTTGTATCCCTCAGTTAGACCCGCTCTCCCCGCTTGGGACCTTAACCTCATGTTGTCTAGACTTGTGTCGCCCCCCCTTTGAGCCGCTGGCCACGTGCTCGTTGAAGCACCTTTTGATGAAGGTTGCGTTCATTGTGGCCATCACCTCGGCTTGCAGGGTCTCCGAGCTGAGGGCGTTAACTGTGAACCCGCCCTACCTCGTGTTTTCTGACAATAATGTGAGGCTCCACCCTCACCCGGCTTTCCTCCCCAAGGTGGTGTCACCGTTCCATTTGTCCCAAGAAATTTACCTCCCGGTTTTCTTTCCAAAGCCCCACGCCTCCCCTAAGGAGCAAGTGCTCCATTCCCTGGATGCTAGACATGCGCTAGCTTTCTATATTGATAGGACCAAGCCCTTTCGTAAATCCACACAATTATTTATTGCTGTCGCTGACAGAATGAAGGGGCTTCCCATATTGACCCAACGGTTGTCCAGTTGGGTCGCAGGGTGTATCAGGGAGTGTTATGCCTTGGCCGGGAAGGTCCTGCCCCGGGTTACAGCACATTCCACCAGGGCGCAGGCGTCCTCTGTAGCTTTTGGGGCGCAGGTTCCAATCACTGAAATCTGCAGGGTGGCCATGTGGTCGTCGCTCCATACCTTTATGGCGCATTACGTGCTGGCACAGCAGGCTAGAGAGGACGCAGGGGTGGGATCTGCGGTCCTCAGCTCTGTGTTGTAAATATGTTGGTTTATTTGTACACATTGCACTTTTCTACAGTTTTTTCTGTGTTCGGTTGGTTGAATAAATATGTTTGAATTGTTCAACGGTCGTGGACTTCTATTTCTGAGTGCTCCGACCCCTCCTCCTTGAGGTGGGTTGGCTTGGAAGTCATCTGATTCGAATGGACATGAGCAACCACTCGAAGAAAAGAACGGTTGCTTACCTGTAACTGTTGTTCTTCGAGATGTTGCTCATGTCCATTCATTTCCCCCCCTACCTCCCCTTCGTCGGAGCGTCCGGCAAGAAGGAACTGAGGTGGAGGAGCGCTGGCAGGGGTACTTATGCCCCGCCATGGCGGCGCCACTCCAGGGGGCGCCCTGCTGGCGCTACGGGTACTGCTAGGGAAAACACTCCGGAAGACACGGTGCACGCGGTGCGCACACCTGATTCGAATGGACATGAGCAACACATCTCGAAGAACAACAGTTACAGGTAAGTAACCGTTCTTTTCTTGTCCTGTTTGGGCTTAAATCTGAAAAGAATGACACATTATAATCTTTGTAAGTAGTATCTTTTAGATGTTTTGCTATAGTTCAAATTCAGACTACTTCAGTTGAGATTGGAAATCATTAACATCTGATGGTTGTTTGGTGCCATCTGGGAAATGAATTGGCTTTGTCAGTCCACTTTCTAATGGACAGGTGTCAACAGAAAATCCAAGATCAAAATTGGCACTAATTGGCACCCTTGTTTGCAGTCTGCAAAGAGGCCATAAGCATGAATGTACACAGAATCTGAATTAAAAGCCCTTTCTTTGTGTTTGATATGTGGCCATTTTAGGCTCAGTACATTGGGTGCAGAGCTTATTTCAAATGTGCTGAGTTGCTTGAAAAAATCTAGCTATATGTACAATACAGGGAGCCTGCTGAGTGCTTTTGCAAATCTGTACTTTCATATTGGAATAAATAGTAGCATAGGTGAATTGTTGTATAGCAGAAATGTCACAACATTTCTTCTTCCAGTGCTTGCTTATATCCATTCCTATCGGTGTGCATGCACACTATGTGCATGATTGTTGGAAGGTTTTCCTCTAGTAGTATCTGTCAGGTTGGCTACGGAGCCCCCTGGAGTGGTGCCTTCATGGTGGTGTATATAGATCTCTGCTATCCCGTTGCCCCCTCGGTTCTTATTGCCAGGGGTGGTTGTTGGAGCAGCTCAGTCTTGCTTACAGCAAGTGCCTCCTTGGCCTTTTTTTCCCCTATAGTTGTCGTTGTAGATAGTTATGAGGTTATTAGTTTCGTATAGTTAGTGGAGTATTGTTAGTTGGGGCACTTCCCTCATTTTTCATTTGCTGTACCAGGGCATGCCTTGGTCCCAAGGCTTCCAGCTCTGTGAGAAGTGCCTGACCGCTACGTGGCGACTCATACAACTCCTTTCTCAAGTTCTTCAGGGAAGATCCTCAGGCAGATGAATGCAAAACTTGCAGGGGCTCTAAGCCCAGAAGAAAAAAGGGGAAACACTGTTGTCTGAAGCTACAGCCTCAGTGTGCAGAGCTCCAGTATGTGTGTGATCCCTTGTCAGAGGAAGGACTCCAGTAAGGGGTACAGCATTCATCTCTGGCATCAAGGCATAGTACCAGCGTGTGGTACTGTTCCCAATCACTGGTGCCACATAATAAGAAGAAAGCAGACCGGGCTGCCCACCGGTGTGGCACAGTGGTTGGGTGTATCTTGTGTTGGGACATCTCAAGTTTAGCCAGCAAATCCCACAACTGTTGACTCTGGCCACATCCAGAGGACTGTTGAGTCCAATGTGAGTGGACTGTCCACTGCCAGAGGAATTGGAGGGAGCGGACCTGGATCTCCCCTTCATGCTGGGCACATTTGAAGAGGCACAGGATCTGCTAGCCATGACAGCTGTAGTCCGCAGCTCTGCTTACATGTGCCCTAGCCCTACAGGCTACTTCGACTCAAATGAGTATAATGGCACCAATGGCAGTGCTGGCTTCCACAGCAACAAAAGCAGCACCAGTGGCCATGGCACTGCTGCCGACCAATTCCACAGCACTGATGGCACCAATGGTGGCACTGCCCCAAATTAGACACTGGGGAAAGTCCATGATGATGAGCCACCACTTCTCTTTACTATGACACCAATCTCCAGCATTGTTGGAATCTGCTCCACCCTGATCTGCATAGGACTATGCTTCAGAATCTGAGGTGGAGTTCTGTGCCTCCAGGTGGAGCCGGTATCACTCCAGATTCTAGCACTGCACTTGACCTTGCTCTGCACTCCAGCCAATGTCATGGTCACCCCAGTGGCTAGTGCAGTAGCCCTTCTGGATCCCTTGGGCCTATCATGAGGCATAGGGGCCAGGCATGGGGGCTGCTTCAGTGGCCTTCAGGATGCCATTGGCTACATCAGTCTCTTGAGACCTAGGAGTATGGGTTACTTTTAAAGAAGTAGACTTGGGGCAAGCAGGGCCACAGATGGCCACTGTGGTCTCAATGATCTCAGTGTAGGAGGAGACACTGTTGATGACAGCACACCAAACTGCTCCACTGGACACCAGGAAGCCAGAAGTACAGGAGGATCCAATCCCACCATGGCTGTCCTCTTCTTCCTCACTTGACATGCTGGTGGCAGGAACAAACACCTCTCTACCCGCAATAGACACCAGGGCCCATCAGGACTTCCTTCACTGCATAGCACAAGACCTCAGGCTGAGATCACTGATGATTCAGACCCAATGGTTGTACACATTGGCTCCAGAGGTTCCCTCCAGCGTGGTCTGGCCTCTTATAAAGGCAAATGCCAGTACCTTCCAGGTGCTCTGGCAGACCATGGCCTCAATCCCGCCAGTGATTAAATGAAAAGAACACTTTGTCTCACAGAAGGGGTATGAGCAGCTCTTTCTTCATCTCCAGCCTAGCACAATGGTGTCAGACACCACCATCACAAGGAGAAACAAGGGGAGCCGGGATTCATTCCTAAGGCCAAAGAGGTGAAAAAGCTGGATCTTTTTGGTCGCATGGTTTACTCCACTGGGCACTTCAGCCCCACATTGCTAACGAAAATGTGGTGCACAGTTGGTACACCTGCAACTCCTGGGCCTGCCTGGACAATATTCAGGAGCTGTTGCATGTGAACTCCTGTTTGGAGTTTGCTCCCACCTTTGAGGAAGGTAAAGTGGCTGCCTGTACCTCTGTCCAAGTGGCCTTGGAATCTGCAGATTCCACTACACAGAATATGGCCTTTCTAATTTTGTACCAACATATTTGTGATATTTTTTATATTCGTCTTTTGTAACTTGACCTAGTTTCCATTTTTTGTAGAATTCTTTTTTTGAGTGTTAGATAATTCTGGTTAAGCCAGGATGTTCTTTACTGTACTTCCTATCTTTCCTATAGAGTGAGATAGTTTGCTCTTGTGCCATTAATAATGTCTCTTTGAAAAACGGTCAACTCTCTTGAACTGTTTTTTGCCTTAGGGCTTGTTTATTCTGTGCACTAAAGTGGCACTGCTACAATTGATTTAGTGGCATCTATGTAGCAGGTCTGATGAACTGTACAGACCATACCTCAGAGGTGCTTTCCATAAGATCTTTGTTCAACTCCCTGAGTTTACTAATGTCTGCCTTCACAAAATCCATTATCTTTATTGTGCTGTTTTCCCTCCTACCATTCCTTAAAATCACATACTTTTCCATTTCATGATCACTTTGACCCACACTGCTGTCCACTTTCAAATTCTCAGCCATTCTCCCTATTTGTCAAAATCAAATATAGAACAGCCTCTCCCTTCTGAAATAAAAAAAATGTTTCCAATGCATTCCAAGAGCTTATTAGATAAGCTGTTGCCCTGCTATGTTGTTTTCCCAACAGGTGACTAGGTAGTCAAAATACTCTGTCACCATCAAATGCTCAGATTTGGATGATTTTGCTAGTTGTTTAAAAAAATTCTCATCTACCTGTTCTTGATTAGGTGGTTTGTAATAGACTCCCTACATGACATCACCCTTGTTTTTCCCCCTTTTGTCCTTATCCAGAGACATTCAACAGGTCTGTCTTCTATTTCCATCTCAAACTGTCAAAGTATATACATTTTAAAATATAAGATAACAATTCCTCCCTTTTTCCATGCCTGTCTTTCCTGGGCAGCTTTGTACCCTTCTACACCACTACTCCAGTCATGTGTATTATCCCATTAAGTCATTGTGATGCCAACTATGTCAGAGTTGTATTTATTAACTAGCATTTCAAGTTTTTCCTGCCCATTTCCTATATTCCTCACATTAGTTTAGAGACATCTAAAATACTGATTCACTATCCTCCATGATTCTGTTGTCTCTCTTATACCTGCTATAATGATCCTTAAGGTCCTCAGATTTTGATTCTTCATAAGATCCAGACTAAATATCCTGCCAGAGTTAGGTCCTATGATCAGGTTATGTTTATAAAAAACATCCAGGCTGGACAATAATTTTTGATGGAGGGGAGGGGCACTCCAAGAATTTGGTAAGTGGTCAAGGGCTGCACTCCTTCATTCTAGAGGAAGTTCAGGGTGTGGGATGGGGGCTGGATGCAGAATAGAGCTTGGGGTAGGGGACTGGGGTGTTGGAGAGGTTCTAGGAGGAAGTTTGGGTGAAGGAGAGGATTGTGACCTGCGGCAGGGGATTAGGGGACGGTCCGGATGGGGATATGGGTATGGGTGCAGGAGAGGATTCTGACCTGGAAGAGGATTGTAAGAGGGGGTTCAGGGTCTGGGATCAGGGTCTGTGACCTGAGGCAGGGGTAGAGGAGGGGGTGCAGGAGCTTGGGTTGTGACCTGGGGCAGGAGATTGGGGTGCAGTGCCTTGGAGGGGGTGTGAGTACATGAGCAGGAATGCAGAGGGGTTGAATTGTGACCTGGGGCAGGGTTCCAGGAGTGAGAGCAGACAGTTGGGTAGTTTGAGGGGTTGGGTTGTCAGGTGCAGGCTCTGGCTGGGAGGCATTTACCTACCTATTCATGGAGGATAGATCCATCAATGGCTATTAGCCAGGAAGGGCAGGAATGATGTCCCGGTTTGTCAGAAGTGATGGTGGCCCAAAACCCCCTCCCACACTCCGAATCCCTTGGCCCCAGTCCAGAACTTATACCCCAACTCTTTGTCCTGTCCTACGGATGTTAAGTACTTGTCAATTAGTTGACTATCCGTTAACCAAATGCTTTGTGAGATTTGTATCAAACCTTAAATGCAGTAACCTGCATAGATAGCCTAATCCTGAACTTTTGCGGTTAGTGGGAGTTTTGCCATTTATTTCAATGAGCACAAGTTAAGGCCTAAAGATCTTGCAATTCAAGAGTTAAATGGTGCTTTCCATATTTAAACCAAATAAACTTTAATGAGAGTTTTGTACCTGAGCAAAAATGTTGGCTCTAGCACAAAATAAGCATGAGCAGCAACCATGCAGTGCAGCAAAAATGCAGAGAGGCACATGTCGTTATTAGAGCTGTAATGCATTGGAGAATAAATGCATTTTCAGATACTAATCAAAGAAGGAAAGGGAGGGCTTTTGGCATAGACTTAATTGTGAGACTAGTCCAACAGTAAAAAAGTATGAATTTGTTTATGTATGGTATTCAACCATATTTTATCACTTTTTATGTTATCAGGGAATTCAGCTTCTTTAGATCCATTAGTGTGAGTAAACATGAAGGGAACAGTAGATGTCTTGAAAAAATATAAGCCAAAGTAATTACTTCAAACAAGGCATTTGAAAAAAAACCACAACACTCCTCTGACCCACCTATCTTAATAATTTAGTTAAGCAATAAAATATGTCAGAATTGTACTGTACTGGACTATTGCTGCTTCCTGAAAAATGATACCCTAATATTACACACAACCTGCAGTGTTTTAATGTGTGAAATTTTTATAGGGTACTGCCTACGTTTGAAGAAAATGAACAACTGTATTTTTTTAAATAAGGTCAAATAGGTTGCCTTGTTGTGTGGCAAAACTGGCAGGAAAAAGAACTTCAATAACAAATCTTCTGAAGGGATGATTGTGATCAGTTCATAAGGAGCACGCTGTTGTTCTTCTCGACAAAATAAGCAGCAGGGCCTGTCGTCAACCACACAGATACAAAGAATGATGCAGAGGGGTTGTATTCTTGTCAGTCCCTGCTCCTTGTCAGTATGACTCCAGAGTTGTTGTACATGCTACTAGGCACTCCTCCAGGATGCAGATTCCCTGGGCTGCTTGGGTTGTCTGCCATGGAAAGGGGGCCAGGTAAACAACATCAGACAAGGTGAAGGTCTTCGGGGGCCGGAGCACATGATTTACGAGGAGAGGCTAAGGTATTTGGCCTTATTTAGTTTACAGAAGAAAAGAGTGAGGAGGATTTGATAGCAGCCTTCAGCTACCTGAAGGGGAGTTCCAGAGAGGATGGAGAGAGGCTGTTTTAAGTGGTGACAGATATCAGAATGAGGAGCAGTGGTCTCAAGTTGCAGTGGGGGAGATCTAGGTTGGATATTAGGAACAACTATTTCACTAGGAGGGTGGTGAAGCACTGGAATGGGTTACCTAGGGAGCTGGTAGACTCTCCATCCCTAGAGGCTTTTAAGTCTCGGTTTGGCAAAGCCTTGGCTCATATGATTTAGTTGGGATTGGTCCTGCTTTTAGCAGGGGTTTGGACTTGATGACCTCCTGAGGTCTCTTCCAACCCTATGATTCTAAGGTGAAACAGTCATTCAGGTTTTTCAGCACAGCAATCCAAGGGCTGGGAGCCTGCATTTAAAAGGGCCTAATTCATATGCTAGCTGCCAATTGTGCTGGAACACAGAAATGTCAACAGTGGTTTGTTAAATGTGGGTTAGTTCTAGCCATATTGGGGCTGTTGGCAGATAAGGTATCAGTAACAGGTTGTTATATAGGTTCTATGAAAGGTGAGTCAGATTGGGGAGAATGGTTTGCCTAATAAGGGAAATTCCTTACTCCATTTCGTTGTCTAGGGTCCTTTCATCCTTTGTTATAACTCATCTTGCAGTAGTTTGCCCTCTTGTACCTCAGATTGTATGAAGTTGAAACGGTATACTGGATGTGTATCACCCTGAAGAAGATTATTATTTTTTAGGAAAAAAGTGGTTAAATATCTGATTTTTTTTTTTTAACGTGCTTTCTAACTCTGTTGCACAAGAGAACAGAGAGGGAAAGCTTTAGCAGATTAAGGCTAAATCTTTTGTGCACTCGGGATCAGTCCCCACCCCCCCCTATTGTAAAAGGCCTCTGTACCTTCTGCCCCCAAGCTAGATGGTGATAGTTGTAAGGAGCCACTGCTGGAACACTCCCCCCTCTCCAGTGACTGGAAGTGTGAGAGGAAAAGCGCCCAACATATCCAGCATCCTAAAGAATTCACAGTTAAAGGTGAAAAAATGTTGGTGGATAGTTACTTCTTGGTGTCAGTTGTTTCCATTGCATTCATTTGTTTTAAATCCTGAAAAATGAGTGCAGTTAACTAATGATGGAAAATTGCAGTTGTAGCTTGCAACATTTATTTTAAAACAAAATGTTTTTGATTGATGTGTGTGAAAAATCACTGAAGCTGTAATGCTAGTTTTCTTCTAAACATAAAAGCTTCAATTGTTTGCTCAGATTTTTCAAAATATATTTGTTCATAGTTTTATATTTGCTCTGCATGCCAAGCACCAATACAACACAATCCCTGAATACTGTTTTAATGTGTATATAATGAGTTTGTGTTGGTATTAAGTATGTGAAATGGAAAGAGGTAACTGTATGGACTCTGTCCAGCTTTGCCAGGTGTACTTTGACCTTAAAGTGTGGTATTTTGACTTAGACTGGGGAGAAATCTGTTTAACTTGAATCTGAATCTACATTTGGCCAGATGCATTTCCTTGAAAATGTTGAATCTGTGGCCTGACCTTGGCAAAATGTGTTGGAACACAACAGTCTTGCTAGTAACGATAATAGTTAAAAAACATCCCCTTCCTTTTTAACATTGCGGATATTGTTTCTAAAAAACAAGTTATGGCAGACTTACCCTCATATGGGTTTTTGGCCAGGAAAGCTTACAAATTCAGAATATAAAAATGCAGTTATCTTGCTCCGTTTAGGCTGCTCTTTATCATGGGATGGCTCTTCTGAGATCATTGTAAATATTAAAATTAGTTAAATGCATATATTCAGAACAAAGCTACGTGGCTACATCTCCACAGAATCACTTGTGGGGAGGCACTGGGACCTGAAGGTGTGCGCATATTTGCATCCTCAGAATGATGCTTGATTTCAGCCGCCTTGTGGGCATGTTCTGACAAGTTTAAAATTAAGCTTCAGAAGAGCATATCTATGTCCAGGGCATGTACTGATTTTATTTGTGTGAGAACAGAGATTGGAAAGAGACTGTGAGAAAGGGTTTTCATATACCAGGTAATTTTATGGTCTGCTGCATCTTCACTTTTATGGCATTCCTGCCCCATGATCACTATTCATAGCAGGCTTGACAACAGGAAAGGTTGGTTTTAGCTACATTGGGAAATGCTGTAATTGATTAACTTCATGTAACATAAATAAACAAAATGTTTTTCAGTTTCAACATTTAGTTTACATTTTAAAATAAAATAGATTAAAACCCCATGGGAGTGGCCTTCTGCCCCCCCATGTAAAGAAAATGGGGAGTGACAGACAGTTTCAGAACATTCAACCTTTTTAGTAGGCTTAAACCAGTAAAGTATTGTACTTACACTAGTGTGGCCTTGGGTTAGTGTCACTGCCTGGCATTGCCTTATAATCATTTCTAGATACTGTAACTCTGAAAGGGAAAACAGAGGAAACAATGTATTTAGAGAGTTCTGAACCATAGTGAAATTTCAGATAAACAGATACACGAGTAAAAGACCCATATCCCAGAGTAAACCTTTAGCTTGCCCATGTTGATGTAGACATGAGTGTCCCCTTCTACCTATCTAGGGTTACCAGGTATCCGGTATTGACCCAGACAGTCTGGTATTTTCACCTCCTGTCCAGTAAAAAAAATTCAGAAAATACCAGACACCTAAAATGTCTGGTATTTTCTAATTCTTTTTCCCGGCCAGGAGGCAAAAATACCGGACTGTCTGGGTCAATACCGGACACCTGGGAACCCTACGACACACTCGGCAACTGGGCCCAGCCCTCGGCCTCACCCCCGCCCCCGGACCCCTTGCTTACCTGGTTCTGCAGGGAAGTTGTGTTCTGGCTTGATCAAGAAAACAAAATGGCTTCCAGGAAAAAGCCTAAAGACCAAGGGGAAGCAATGTCTTCCTGGGTCTTAGTGCTCAACCGCTCCTCTGTTCCTATCCCTATTCTGACTCTGCACACACTCTGAAAGGGGCCATGCTGTTTTAATGCTGTTTTATTATTTAATTTTTTTTTGGCTAACAACTTTGTTTCCCCCCCCCCCACCTTTTTCCCCCCTCAACAGAATTTTTTCCCCGGTGTTTTTTTTAGGGGGGGAGGGGGTGTTCGGTATTTTTGGTTAAACCATCTGGCAACCCTATACCTATCTTCTTTCTCCCCGCAGAGAACCATTGCACAGGGCACAACTGGGCAGAAGGAGTCCCCCAGAGAGACCTCCTACCTTTGGACTATGCCCAGACCACTCTTAGATCCAAGGGTGCAACTCCTTCTAACGGGAACTTCAGCTTGCTGTGCATTGTAGGGTTGTGCCCACAAAAAGATCTACAAAATATTTTTTCCCAAGACAGCATTCAGATTGTAAGTTTCTGTAACCTTGAGGTTACAGTTGTGGTTGCGGAACAGGATTTATACCATCCTGTAGTCTAAGGGAAAGATTCTTTCCTTACCCACTGTTACCCTGAGGACCCCCAAAATTTGCAGGCTAGTAATGAGGGTTATATGAAGGGAATCATAGCCCCTAAAAGCACAGTAACTATGAGGCATCAAAATGAGAGCACAGAAACAAGTGTGGTGCCCCAGGGTGGGGTTTAACAAAGACTTAGTCAGCTTAAGTAGCTGGGTGCCTAAACTTAAATGATGTGTATGTACACATGTAAGTAATTAACTTTTATTGAAAACCCCCCTCTGTTTGCAAATACTTTGTGCTCCACTTCCTTCAAATCAAATTACAGATGGAAAGCATTGAGTTAAATATGAAAATACTTTCTTTTTGTTTAAAATTTCTTTTTATTAAAAGTTAACAAAGTTGAAAAGTGTAATCAAGTGTGAAAAATTCAGAAAGCAATAAAAAGGAGGGTTTTTTAAAATAAGAAACAGAGACCCAGAAATAAAGTAAATTGTGTCTGATGAATTATCTATAACAAACGTAGATCAGGATTCACTGGATGCCATTTACCTCAGTGTTGAGAAGCTATGGAAAAAATGAAGTGATTTGAATTAGAGTTTTGGAATTAAGAATTTACTGTTTTGAAACTGATTTTGAAACTGCTATGTCTCTTTGCTACAGAAAATGACATAACTGGAAAATCTTAACTATCAATGTCTTAGTGCATTGCACTGGATAATGTCCGAGAAAAATCATATATTTAATAGAATGTTAAATTTAGGAAAGTACAACAACTTAAAAGTTGTGACCAATAAGAAAAGTGAGCTTCTGTCTAAACATTCAAAGCAATGACAGCAAAAAAAGTCTCTTGTGGGCTGCACCTATTTGCAATTACACTCCGTTATAATAAATAGTATTCTGAAGGTGTTAAATATAGAAGAAAACCTGTCTAAGATCCCTTCTGAAGTGTTGTGTGTCATAAGAAGAAATATGAAAGATAAAACAATACCTTATGTGGGAGCAACTTCCATAAACTTACTCAGAAGTATTAAAATGAAAAAATAAGCCACATCATCAAAACCATTTCCCTGTTTATGTAGATTCATCTTGAGATACTTAGTCTCAGCTCATTGAAAAACAAGCTGCGGTGTTCAACCTGTTTATATCAGGCCTGAAACATCTCAAGTTGAGCACCAAAATTAATGGTCTATCTGTCAAATTTGACTGTAATATTTGTGCACTAATGCAAAAGAAAACTGAACAGCTTGAATGGTAATTTGTGATATATGCAGTTAAATATCATAGCTAACAGAGTAATAGTGTTTTCACTGATGGAAAAAATGGCTGATAGAATTTGATTGAAAAGAAATTGGAATCACATGTTTGATGAACATAGGTTAAAATTTTCTCACGATTTACTTTGCAAGTCTGTCTAGCTTTAATTTTGCTTGTTCTCCCCCCCTCCCCATCCAATAGAGCTTTCTAGGTAATTTCTGGATTTATGGCGGTGTAAGTCCTTGACTAAAATAAAGTTAAGATTTCTGGTAAGAGGTGGTCTTTGGTTGGGTCAAGGAACTCTGAACTGATTTCTGAACTGAAACACTTCAGGACCTTAAGGGCCAAAGACCTTCACTATAAATGAAACTCAAAATTGCCTTTAATTTGAGACCTGTCCTTACACAAAACCCCTTAATTTTAGTCTGATGTTGGTTTTAACTGAAATTTGCTGGCCTGTCAGGACACATAGGCCAAAGCTTAAGTTAGAACAACTTACCAACTGTTAATACTACCATACTGTTGAATGGACACTTGAATGCTGCTAGTCTTCCAATGCCTTCTGACAATTCTCCTGATGTGCTCAAAAAGAAGAGCGAAGTCTTCTCACAACTTGCTGAGAATTCATAGAACCTATTCATCTACAGGCTTTGCACGCAGAAGATTTAGTGCCACATTTGTGTGAGTATAGTGGCAGTGCAGATGCAGACATTCTCTTGATCTGTCCTAAGCTAACTCAGGAGAAGTAACTCAAGTTAACTGTGCAGCAAAGACATATTTGTTAGAGAAGAAACAGGTGACTCAGGGGCGGACGGGGTAAACAGAACTGCTTTATTGCCCACGCACATTAACCTTGGACATTCAACACAATGTCTGAGTGGCAACAAATTGGCACCAATTAATCCCTTTTATCTATTTTAGTATGTTAATTCACACGTCCATTACTACTTTTCCTAAAACCTTATTTAATAATATTAACTCCCACAAAATAACTATTAATAAGCAGGTGATTAATGCAATTATACCCGCCCCTAATTACCATTTACAGAATTTCTAATTAAATCAGCACTTTCTACACTACAAACTTTCTAAATCAGCAGGTTACAGAGATTACAAGAAATTTAACCCTGAAGATATTTTCTACAGCGCCAATGAGGATAAGCAAAAGACACAACAAAGAAGAGCAGCTGCATGCTTATCTATTTTTCTAGGCTGCAAAAACAGGGAAAGAGCATGTTCAAGGGTAATGCCTACTATGGCTGAACTCCTTACCACTAACGTATAGTCATCCCAGACCCCTATTCATTTTACGTATCCCAACAATATTAATATTAAAACATACTGTGAACATATGGTCAGTAAATCTTACGTGACCGCAAGTAGTCTGACTTTAAGTGTACAGTGGAAATAATGGCTTTTAGGGATTTTTTTTTAGCTGAAAAGAAAGAAATTTATTTAAATGACTCTGTTTTTTGTTAGTACAAGGAAAATACTTTGGTTTTTTTTGTTTTGTCACCAATCATAATATGGTAGTAGAAATTGTTGTTGTTTGTTTATTGTTGGTTAGTTTATTAGCCAACTTACTGACATCATTCTTATCCTCTGATATTATCTGTGCTCCACTATATTACACTGGGTTTCATTCTGTATTGCTTGTTCTGCTTTCAGTGCCTGCATCTTCAACCAGCACATATTGTGTACCAAATAACAATAATCATGTTCAGATCATTGTCTTTATAGTGAAAGGCCTTACAGAAGACCTGAATGAGTACAGAACAATTTTAAACAGCTATTTTTGTTTTGTACTGTTTGTGTCTCTTGACTGTAAATTTCTGAAACAGTGACGTGTCTTCCTTTATTTCTACAGTTCCAAGTGTGCTGATGAGTATAGTGTGGACTAGTAAATGATTGCAACAAAATAATATATTTGGGATGTCTATGGTTTGTTGTGCATACAAATATGCCTTCTTCTCTCTCCTTTGTATCATATTATTGCATTCCTTATTTGGGATGAAAGACTCCGGGTTGATTTCTCACTTGGTCAGTGCATAGCCACTTACATGTAGTTTCTCTTGAAGAAATTGAAAACAAATTATTTGAAGTGCTTTAATCCCTACTGAACTTTCCAGAGCATGTTTCTGAATACTGCTCTCAAAAGTTTATTTAAATACGGTTTGTTTTGTTTTGAAAATAATAGCAATATCAGCAACAGAAAATGGATGTCAGCAGGTTTGTATAGGTACAGTCTGTTGTACAGGAAAGTACAAACACAACTTTTGGAAAGGGATACATCTTTTATGTAATAAAATTTATAGTGTATTTGACTAATTGCCAATGGTTTTTTTTTCCCCTTTTCCATCCTGTAGCCGTCCACAGAAGGTGTGTTTGTGTCCATTCTTCCCTGCGTATCCTCTCAAAGTCTCCACCTGCCTGTATATAATTCAGCATCCAGCAGAGGTGAGTAAGGCTATGGGAATTGTCAGAGTTCAGCTTCTATGGCAAAGGATATGAGAGAGGTCAAGAGGAAACACTCTTTTTTCAGGCATGTGCAACTTCTTCAGCTTTGAACATAGATACTGGACAAAGCTGAACTGCTAGTTCACATGATTTGTTAACGTAATTTATTCTTTGATTTTTAAAATCTGCTATTTATTTTCCTGAATCATGGCCCATTCCTGCAATCCTTTTGTATAAGAAATTCTTCATTATACAGGCAGTCTCAGTGAATTGCAGCCTACTTGTATAAGTAAAGATTTAGGAGTAAGTCCTTATATAGCACATGTTTAGTGACCTGCAGACAGCTGAAGAATGCAAATATTTTAGTCGTAGGAGGTCTGTGTTTAACTTTTATTTTTCTGTATTAATCTATTAATGTTTAATAATATCAATCAAATAATCCACCTGAGATAATGGCCTTTAATGAATCAACAAGAAGTCTGCAGGAAAGCCCAGTTACTTACCCAGGCTACTAGAGCAACTATTTCAAAAGAGGAACGTGAGTCAGATCAGAAAGCTGCAAGGAGGAATTTTTTTTTTCCAGACAGCAAAATAACCATTGATGATGTTGAAATGTCAATAGTTATTCTTGGAGACTGAGCCAAACCCTTGCTCTCATGGCTCATAAAGCCATACACAGTCAGTCTGGACAGCAGTAAGGAACAGTTAAGGCATAGGCTGGCATTGTTTGCTTACTAGGTTAGATCTCAGCGAAAGCAGTATTCCCATTTTTGTTGTTGGTTGCTTTGTGCTCCATAATATCTGTGAAAGTAAGGGGGGAAAGTTTCCAGCAAGGTGAGGGGTTGAGGCAGATTGCCTGGTAGCCATTTTTGAACAGCTAGACACTAGAGCAATGAGAAGAGTACATTAAGACATAGGGAGTCTCCATGAAGCTTTGAAAACAAGTTTCAGTGACCCACAGTGATATGACACTTACGTATTTTGTTCCTTGTCAAACTGCCCCCTTCATTGCATGTACTGCCCTGTAAACTGTACCCCCTGCTAATCACATTGTGCTGAGAAAATGAAGAACCTTTTATCCTCATTCCATTAATTTTTATAATGATCACAAACATTGTTGAGAGCTAGCAAAGCAGGGTACAGATAACCTGAGGCTAACGGGCTGATAACACAGCCGGGCAGGGGAAATACAAGGAAAGGCTGCTTATAATTGCACTGCAATAACAGTCAAACCTGTGAGAATGCGAGTCTTCTGCTCCTTATACTGTCCCCTAAAGTTGAGTAGCGGGGGGGTACCAGAGCTACCTCCTGCACTGCCCCTGCATCCTTAGATGTCTGGGAGAGGAGATTTGGAATTTGGTGAGGAGAGCAGCAGATTCAGCATAGGACTCTAAGATGCAGCTGCCTTTCTTGAACCTCAACATGTCTGGGGCTCCTGGGAGGTATTCATAGCACTGACAGGGGTCACTGCTTAGAATTGCACACAGCTCTTCACAGAAGCAGCATATCTGTGTCTGAGAACCAGAGTATCCATTCACCTCGTCTTCTGGTACTCTTAATTAAGCTCTTCTATTTTCATGTTAGTATTTCTTCTGCTTGTTTTGAGTTTTGCCTGCTGTGACGTAGTGCGGTGTGCTGTACACTCTTGTGGCCCTGAGTCCACTCTGGTTTGTCATTCACTGGTTGCCGTGTTGTGCTGTGGGTGACCCCTACTGGTCTATACTGCTCTGCAGAGACTGTGTGTGTGTCTGTGTGCACTGCCCAGCGGGGGGTGGTCCCAGAGGGCAGGCACGTAGGCTGTGGCCTAGCAACTGCTCACCTGGCCAGGGGAAGGAGTTTGAACAAAGGAAGGGGTGTGGCTACCTGGGGGGAGTAAGTGATGGGTGGCTGGGAGAAGGAGGTGTTTTTAGCATGGGGAAGATGAAGAAAGCAGACCTAGAACAGTATAGAGGGTTCAGGGACCTGTGAACCCTCCCCCTCCCCCCCCAAGGGAACTAAGGCTGTCTGCCCATCTTCCTATGTCTACATTGAGCCTATGCTGTCCTGTATCGCTGAGAAGCAATAATATCTTCTATTCTACTGCCTGGCGGAGAGTCACATCTGGCTGCAGATAAGAGTGCAGGGTCAGGGGTCCCCGACGCGCCATCACACCTGCACAGACTCTTCTCCCCTCATAACAATAAGATCCAGTATCTCCTATACACTCCAGCTAGAGCGTGTTTGCAGCCCTGGGTATCCGTGGTCAGCCGTGCTGGTGAGCTCTTCACGTTGATCAAACAGAAAATGAAAATTCAAATATTCCTGGGGCTTGAACAGGGAAGTAGCTCTTTCCTGTGTACCTGGCTGAAGTGCAGTGGAGTTGAAAGTGGTCTCCAGAGCATTCACAACGAAGCACTCTGGATGCCTCCTGGAAGCAATCCCTTGAAATTACACAGCTCTGTTTCTACACTATCCCTATGTTGACGCAAGCACTAGGCCTCTCATGGAAGTGGAGTACAGTCGATTTTACAAGCTTTTTGTGGCATATGATGAACTAATGCCACAGTGTAGGCCAGCATACACCTGAGTTTTCTCTGCTTTGTTTAGTCCATCTTTCATATAGTGTCTGCAATTCCAAACATACACTTTTCTCTTATAATTCACCTTTAATTCAGTTGAAAAATACACTTCCATACAGTTACCAGCAAGGATTTGTCTAAAACTTACTTTGTTGTTTAGATTGGGCAGTGGGACCAAATGAGAGGAAAACATTTAAAGTAACAGTTTTTGAAAAGTCTTCTTCCTGCTGGTTACCGGTATTTTCTTTTTCTTGTCTGAGACAAATAGCTGTTCTTTCAGCTCCTTTATTGCCCATTTTTACCCACTTGCTTCAAATATGAATCTTCAGACACACCAGCATTAATATTTTTGGCATCTGTGAAAGTAAAACCAACTCATTTGTGTGTGTGTGTGTGTGTGTGTCTGGGAGGGAACCACAGAAATATAAAAGATAACGTATTCTGTGCTCATATTTTACTTTTTTTCTAGTCTATTGTTTAAATTTGGGGGAGGGGGTAGTGGTTGCTTAGAACATTGGAAGCAGTGTCACTTTTGCTGTCATGATTTTCAATCTTAAACCAAATTTCTACTTTTTGTACATTCTTGCTTCACTTTGAACATAAGAAGCAAATTGTTTATATTTTAACTTTTTTGATTTTCTAAAAGCTATGGAACTTTTACCACTTTCTTGAATCACAAAATATGCTTTTTCGCAAAATTGCCCGGTGACTATAGGTGAAGTTTATATCATACTATCTCTTTTATTTCATATGGTGGGGAGCTTTCATAGTGCTTGATGAATTAATAGCAAGTGATCCCTTTAATTCAATGCAAATTTCCTAAGAATCATTTTGGGTGTCTTGTTAAGAGCAATTTTTTTTTAAATAAGCCACTATATCCATGGTGTCCAACTGCTGTAGTGAACTAGCCACACTCAATTGGCCAAATAGCCACATGTGCCTAGTGGCTAGCATGTTGGAAACCATAGCCCTATATTAGTCAGGATTCCTGGCAGAGAAGAGAACAGTTGAGATTTGTTGAGAATAGGGGAGCATAATTGTAGTCCTTTTCACTTTGGGTGGCTCTGCAATTGGAAATCAACCTCCCTCTCTCCCTGTCATGCACAGCTATAGATATATAATACATTTTGCCCTATAGCATACTGTTTATGTAATCTGCATTATTATTAATGCTACTGAACAAGGTGTGTTCTCTATGGTTTCCTTGTTCGTTGTTTCTCATTTTTTGTTGTAAAATTCTCTTACAATGTTCTTTTATAAGCACCTGTGAGCTTTTCAAGTCACTGAAGGTCTGACCTTCTACCATTGAACTCAATAGTTTTTTTTTCACTGATTTTGTTAGAGCAGGATAAAAGTCCAGAGTGAGAATCCATTGAAATGGATATCTCTGAAAAGAAATAATTCTATACCTGTAAAATTTTTTTTCCTGAAGATATACATTACAGTGGATTACATGAAAACACTCTCTCCCCCCCCCCCCCCAGAAGCGAAGAGACTGATCTCATACATTTTTCATGTTAATTAATTAATTAAATGTGGAAGTATTTTCTACCTTGAAATTAACTAGTGAAGTACTGGGAACATGTTAAATACCTGAGCAATGAACATCTGAACCAGGAGCATGGAGGAAAGACTACAGGTTTTCACTGTAGGGATGTTAAAATTAGATTAATAAACTAATCGAATAGTGGATGGAATTTCCATCCACTATTTGATTAGTTGTTAAGGATGCTTCCGCTTTGAAATGTAGGAAGAGTTTTCATGTCTGTTGCTACATTTCAAAGGTGGAAGTGCTGCGCATTGTTGTGCATTTCAAAGACTGAAACACCGCATGGAGCCTGGGGCCAGCAGGGGCTCTTGTGTATTTCAAAGATTGAAATGCCATGTGGAGCCCGGGGCCAGTGAGGGACTCTGAGTCCCCTGATGGCCCCAGGCTCCATGTGGCACTTCCGCTTTGAAATGTACAAGAGCCTCAGCAGGGACTCTTGTACATTTCAAAGGTGGAACACCACCATTGCGCCCCTGCCCTTTCCCATGGAGCTGGAGCTGGGGGGGAACCAGCTTTTGAGATGGCTCCTCTCAGCACCCACTCCTCTTCCTCCCCCCCCTTGCTGCCTCTTTCTGATAGAGGCAGCAAATGGGGGGAAGCAACTAGCAAAAGCTTACCATGTAGTCAACTAGTCGATTAGTCACTTACATCCCTATTTCACTGAGGTGTGTCTTTTCAGAGAGCAACAATTACAGGTAAGCATTATATAGTATAGAATAAATTAAAATTGGAATCTGGATTTTTTTTCCCTATTGTATGCTCTTTCTGTCAGTTATGTCCTAATAAATCTGTTAGTCTCTAATGTGCAACAGGATGGCTCTGTCTTGTTTTTTCTGTCACTGAAAGAGCCTGTATGGTGCATATTTTGTGGTAGTAAGAACTACAAATTAAATGGAAATGTATTGGGAGTTTAAAAAAGCAACCTTGTTTTTTTAATAATTTTCCTTTTTGATTTAAAGGAAAGTCGAGTATTAAGGACAGTGCCTCTTTTAGCTGCTTGCCTCCCCCAAGACAAGTGTAAAGTCTTGATTGGTCGACGTTTTGGTGAAGACAGGTAAGCAGAATTGCTGATTCAATATCAGCGGAATTGCTGATTCAACATCGAGTTCTCTGTTGTATTCTATTGATGATAGTGGTATTAGAAATTACAGTGAATATTTATGCATGTTCTAAGTGTTCACTGCTGTGCAGTTCCCAGGCTCACTCTGAAGTTGAAGTTAGGGATGTGAATGGGTAGCTGGGTGATGCTTATTGGATGATCAGTGAACTGGTGCCCAGGAGCAGCCCCCTTGCAGCCTGCTGTGGGCAGGTGGCTGCTCCAGCAGAGCCAGTAGCTGGCAGCAGCTCCACCCCCGGGGCTAGGACTGGGATCCTCCTGCCACCAGCAGCAGCAGCCATGATCCCGCTTAGTCGGTTAACCGATTAAATGTTAGGTTAAGCTAATGTTTAACCAGTTAACGGATTAATTGGGATTTTACATCCCTAGAAGCATTCTGTATCCCTCTTTTAATTAGCATCAAATCAACAGTTGTTGTTTTTTTTTTCTGTATAAGCCCTTGAGGGGTCGGTATTTGTTACCTCTTCACATCGATGCTGTTGTATTTTGTATGTTTGTTCTTGTCCTCTTTTCAGCACCCTGGTACTATGACACCTTTACTTCAGTAAATGGCAATGCAACCCCATCATTCCTGTCAGTCATGATATCTACAAAAATCTTGAGTGGTTAGACAGCTGGAATGCAATGACCATTGCTTATCACACTGTCTCTAATAGTCTCATTGTTACATAACAGCTTGTATGAGAATAGATTACCTTTTAATGTCATGAACTGGCTTCAGCGATCTGATCCTGTAACAAGTTAAAAGGCCATTTCTATTTTGTGTGGAGTTGCTCAGTTGACCTGTAAACCTTTTAGTAATGCATGAAAATTCTGCAATAATAAGCACCTTGATGCAATTTTCTTAACTTGATCTTTTTGTATTGGTTTTCTTTTCAGGTTTTAGTTTTTCTTCTAAGATGCGGAAATGTCCCTGATTGTGGCTCCTAGGCACTTCAGTAATAGAAATTAAAAAAAAAATAACTTGTACATGTATAATTTGAACTATCGTGTACACAAATGAAATTGGTCATACCATCTGTGTGTATAGTTTGTGCACATAATGAATTTTTCTAGGAATTACGTTAGTGTTCAGAAAGTATACATGCAAATTATTCAGTTGTAAATGAAGTAAAGTCACTTTTTGATAATATATCCATGTATAACTAAATCACAATGCCCTTTTGGGAGATTGCATATGGAATCCTCTGCACTAGAAATATTCCAGAATAATGTGACTGGAGGATTATGAAGGTGTAGTAGCAATACTGAGTGACTTTAGTGCAGACAAGAATTGAAATGGGGACATGATAAGCACATTGGCGACATGAGTAAAAATTGAACAAGAAAAAGTCACGAGGAAAATTAGGTTATTTTCAGCACCCAGAAGAGTGCTATGCTTTGCACAATGATTATTACAAGCCTCACCCAGAAGATCTGATAATATAAATTTATGGATGAAACAATAAAAATAACGAGCAATAACCAAAAAAAGGAAAAAGGAGAAAGCTATGACAAGAGCTGCAATAATAGTTATGATAATAATTACATGGATCAGAAAAATCACATGGTTACACAGTAAAGGTCCAATTCAGGAAAGTATTTAAGCACATTCTTTCTTAAATAGCGGCCTAAGACAGTTTACAGTTTTGGACATAAGTTTTAGCAAAGATAGACCTGATGAGCATGAAGAACTCTACCCAGTTGTCATATTTCAGCCTTCAAACATTTTTCGGCTGTTGCTCAGTGTATCGTGTTTGAAACTGATACGGGTTTTGGAAGGAAAAATACACTTAAAAGAAACAACAAAGAGCTATGGTTTTATCAGATATGCTTAGTTTAAAATAGGCTCTAGAATAAATAGTCATCTCCTCCCATGTCGAGTGCCTTATTTAATAATCATTGTAAATTCTTTGACTAAGCACTAGTTTTATTATTAATTGAGGAAAGTGCTAACCAGACCAATATAATGCTTATGGTTATGAATAAAACACCAGAATTTTAGAATTAATTTTCTTTTTTAGAATGTTAATAAAGATTGTGCAAACATTTTTAAACACAATACATGCTGTTTGCTCAGCTCAATAGGAAATTCTTGTGCGTTGTAAAGGTACATTTTAGATGAAGATGCTTGTAATCTGACTTATCAACAATCTAAATGATCTTCATTTCATACTTTTAGAATTATATGAGAAAATCTTGGCACATACTTTTTTTTGAATTTCAACTTTATAACTGACATCTATAAAGAAAGGGGAAAAACATACCAACGCTGCTTCTCCTCCTCCTTCACCTCCAAAATAGCTACCCACTTAAATTCTAATAGTTCTTGACTTTTTATTCATAGATCTTCAAGTTTATGTAATATACTAGTAAATTCTGAATGTTACGGGTTCCAATGGTTAAGCTGTAATACAGCTATTCATCAAAATTATCCATTTCACCTGAATTCTGTTATTTGGTGCAGGAGACTGTCTTAAAGAATGGGGAGGGGATAACATATACAGTAAATTGATTTGTTTTCAAAAATAAGTCAGATGGATAATACATGCATTGATGTCCAAAATTATTGCAAGTTTCAAAATCAGTACAATAAATTCCTTACAGTCAAAATACCAGCTCTCTTTCAGGTCAGTTGTTAAATCCAGTACATCAAAAATGCATTAGATGGTTTGGGAAACCCATTACAACTTCAATATCCTTAGAAAGTTGAGTGTAACTTACTTTTATCATTTATATAAAACATCTTCACTAATTACTTGCTTGAACTGTGAGCTTTTTTCCTGGTTGATCCCAAACAAAAATAGTTTTCATTTGTCCTATATTTATTGTAAATGAAGTTGCTTGTTCCCAATATAATGTACCACCTGTGCTCTAAGTTACATGACTCTTTCACACTGTGCCAGTCCTATCCCATTGGGGCCCTTCGCAGGAATATTTCGCTACCACATTCATACGGATAATTAATATGATGCACCCTTGAGCTGCTTGGGCTCTTTAGCAATTGCTTAATCTTTTTATGCCTAACACTGGCTCTGCTTTCACAGATTCCAATTCTTTTTTATATTTAAAACTAACATGTACCTATCGTCCATAATCTGTCTATCAATTCTTATATCTGTTAGCACTTCTGAAATGCCTATTGCAATGGTATCCAGTTGTACACAGATAAAATAATGAGGATTGCCCTAAAGGCAATGTTTTCTTCATTTAAACATGGTCTGCTACTTTGTTCCTCTTCCTCCTCCTTTCCTCTCCCTTTCTTATGTTTTGATGGAGTGTTTGGCGAATACCAAACCAGGTGATACTGGTGTAAAGCCCTTCATAACAGTCTAGTGTAACCCGAGAGTGGACTAATCTAAGCTAGCTAAAGGTGTTTTTCTACTATTTTATTTAAATAGGTGTAGAAAACTATAGGCAAACCCTCAATCTTCAAGTAACCTAAAAAATAACATTGCAGGATTTTCACCTGTGTTCACTCTAAGGCTGTGAATGTCTGTCAATGTAAAGCAGTGGTTTTCAAACTTTTATATATACACTTGAAAAAAGGAAGCTAATATGTTAATAATAATATATATTCTTGCATGTATGTCAAAGTTAAGGCTACATGGTAGTTGATGGAGCCATGAGTGTTAAAAATGTTTTGTGGAAGGAAGGTAATGTTAGTTAATTGTTGATAAATTTTATATTTTTGAAGATAAAGAAACAGAAATATGGTTATTGGCCTCCACAATTTACTTGCTTTTCAGTATGTGAAGAAAACATTATAAGTAGAATAGAACAACTCTAACTAATATTAAATGAGAAAGTTAAAAAACAACAATTGGTCTGGTAGTACTTTATAGACTAACAAAACATGCAGATGGTCTCATGAGTTTTCGTGGGCACAGCCCACTTCTTCAGATTTGAAGAAGTGGGCTGTGCCCACGAAAACTCATGAGACCATCTGCATGTTTTGTTAGTCTGGTAGTACTTTATAGACCATTTGTTGTTTTTTAAATTTATCCTGTACAGACTAACTTGGCTACCCCCTGAAGCTTCCTAATATGAAATGAATTTGTCTAGTTTTTAAACTGTTGAAATTGAAGATGAAAAATTGCAAGCAAATAATATGCTGTTTTACAAAGGATGTCAACAATACGGTGAATACAGCAATTGTAGTGCAGGGTCAATGTGGAGAAATGCTGATATTAGCTTACAAGAAGCCTTTGCAACTTGACAAATCTTGTCTTGTATAAAGACATTAAATACAACTTAGTGAAGAACTTTGATACTAGGGCTGTCAATTGACATGTGTTAATGCCTGCAATTAACGCTGTCCAGGATTATCGCGTTGCATTTTTTAACATGTTAATCACAAGCATTAATGCTGTGCTGCCCCTTAGAAATGCCTCCTCCGTGTGTTTCAAAGGGACAGTGGATCCTGGGGTCAGCTGGAGGCTCCGCGTGGCATTTCCACAGAACCCGGGGTCAGCTGGGGACTTCCCAGCTGACCCTGGGTTCCGCTGCTGCGCAGACCCCAGGATCAGCTGGGCAGTCCCCAGCTGACCCTGGACTCCACGGCAGCTGTCCCTTTGAGACACCAGAGGCATCATTTTAAAGGGGCAGCCGTGGAGCCTGGGGTTAGCTGGGGACTCCCAGCTGATCCTGGGCTCCCCGTGGCAGCGGAACCAGAGTCAGCTGGGGACTCCCCAGCTGACCCTGGGTTCTGGGGAAATGCCGTGCAGAGTCCAGGATCAGTTGGGGAGTTCCCAGCTGACCCTGGGCTCCACAGCTGCCCCTTTGAAATGCCACTTTGGGGTTTAAAAGCGGCAGCGCCGCACAACTTTGAAGTACCCCCTCCCTTTGCTGCCACTGATGGCATTATATAAGTAATAATTGACTTGCAAATTCCAAGTTTTATTTATGGGACTGGCACTTAGAAAAATAATCTTTATACATTGAAATAGACCAACTTTGATGTGGAGTCCCTATAACCATATTTCATTGTCAACAGTTGATCCAGTCTAATCATGTATACGTATAAGAGATCTAATCACGTGCCTGAGGAATCTGCTTATGGCTGACAAGCCCAATTCAAGAGCAAAACAATTTGTTTAAATTTCACAGATCGACATGTTTTCTGAGTTAGAGTGCAAGATCATACTATGCTGCTTGCTTCTTTCTCGCTTTGCTTTTATCATCTGGATCCTCACTTTGTTTCCATCCTCACTTTGCTTCCATCTTCTTCACATTGAGCTGCAACCAGTACCAGATATTCTCTCCAAGTTAGGTAGGATTCTGTGTGCTCCTTCTAGCTTTCTACATTGATGTTGAACAAGTCATTGGAACCACTCAGACAACAAACAGAATCTCTCAGTGCCTTTTCAGAAAACAACTGAACCAAGAGTCAGAGTTCAAATATAACTTTCAAGTTTCCTGATGTTTTAGCCATGGAATTTTAATGATGTATTATTATTATTACTATTAAATATGCATTAAAATTGGATTTTTGTTTCTGGAAACATTTTGAACTCTTTTACTTACATAATGGAAAATATTTTCTGTATTAAGTATTCAGCCTCAATCAGATGAAAGCATTTGTATTCCTTTACTTTCTATTTTTGCTGAAACAATTTTGTATATATGTTTTTTAATTATTTGTAAAAACCTAATAAGACTTTTAAATTTATAATAAATAATTCAAAACATTCAGTGATGTCTGCATAACTGTGAACTTTCCCTAAAGCAAATAAACTGAATTTAGCTCTGTATCTAATAAAAAATATATGCTGTGAAACGGGAGATCAAAGCTCTGGTCCTGGTCCTTGTGTCCTGCTCACTGGGCTGGCAAGAGCTGGGATGATTGCAGAGTCAATATCTTTTTGACGATTATTTTCAAGTGCCTATTAAGATATTTCCTTAAGATATTTCCTATCTCTGTTTGTTGGTGCCCAACTTAAATGCCAAACCACCCTATTTTTTTAAAAATAGAAATGCTAAGTACTTAAGTTCCATTAACTTTGATTAGAGTTGTGGGTGATTCACTTCTCTGCAAATGAGGTGCTAGAACTCTCAAGTTGGACACCCAAAATTAATAGCCATTTCTGAAAATTTAGCTCTTAGGCCTTTTGTGAGATTGTGGTAAAGTAGCTCTTCTTAGTACTCTACAGATTCCTCTACCTAAAGTCCAGGATTGAAGGCTACAGAAAGGAGCATAATGGGTTGGATAGTTGTAGTTGGGAAAAGATGAATTTGCAAAGTCAGTAAATTGGCAGAGCTATGGGGACGAGGCATGATATACGTTACATATATTTTCCATTTCAGAAAAACAAATAAAAATGTTCTCTCTTTGTTCATGGTTGTAGGTATCCTGAATTAGCAGCTGTGTGCAGAAATTCTAATACTTTAATTCTGTATCCTGGAGCTGAAGCAGCTAATTTGGAAGAAGTGGCCTTGATCCTTCCAACTCCATCCACAATCATCATCATTGATGGAACATGGAGTCAAGCGAAAGATATATTCTACAAAAACTCTCTTTTCCGCCTTCCTAAACAGGTAAGATGTAATGCTTTGATTTGAAAGTGTAATGTATATCTTTCTTTTTCTTTGGAAGTGTTTTGAACTAGAACTGGTCAAAATTAGCACTTCATCACGTATAAAATTTGTACGTTTCAAATTTTGTTGGTTCCAATCGGAACAAAATGTCAAAATATTGACATTGTTCACAGAACACAAAATTTAAAAATTTTGCCTTTTGAAATGTCAGAACTCTCATGTTGACATTGCTACATTGAAATATTTCATTTTGCTTTGTCAAACAGACTCAAAACATTTAATTTCAGTTTGGGTTCGCACTAATTCACATGCACCTGAGCTGAATCATTCTCTCATGGCTGCTATAGTTTGGGTGCTACTTGCTCCCATTCTTTTTGTGGGCTGAGTTCTCCAGCCAGAGTTCTTGTCTCCTAATGCACAGTGATCACATGAATCCCATGATTTACCACACTGATTCAATTAGAAGAGAAATTGTTGTGCATCATGGGAAATGTAGTAGTCCTACCAGGAAGACTGGTCCACACAAGGGAGAATGCAGTCATGAGATATTTGAACTGCAGCTCCCACGAGGCATTGTGACAGTTCTGGCAAACAGATACAATGTCAAGTTGACCCCTGCCCCCAAAAAATTAGTTTGGCATGAAAAATTGAAATATTTACTGTTTGACTTGAACTGAACTGAAGTCTTTTCATTTTGTAATGGAAACATTTGAAAAATACCAGGGAGGTTTTTTCCATTTTGTGGAGATGTATTTTCTGTTAACAAAAAACAACAACAAAAAAAAGCCAAACATTCCAAACTATCCTTAGCTTAACCCTCAGACTTATACAAGGCTGCTGCTGGTAATAAAATGTTTGCAATGGTGAAATCGATTTTTCAGGTAAGCATATGAAGCTGAGTAAAAGTAGGATGTTGTGGCCCTCCTGTGCAAATTCTCAACCCTTCTATTTGTGTCTGAGGGGAAACTTGTAGAAATCCAGAATAGTTGTCAAATCACAGCTACTGTGTATGGAGGGAGCTTATGATGAAATCTATTAAAAACATTACGATTTCTCCAACTATTACCATTAAGAATGATAGATTTTCTCTATCCAAATACTCTAAATTGTATAATGTTTGAATATTGCAGTAATAGTGCTAATAAAATTAACTAATGTAGGTTCTAGTCTTGCCCTGAGAACTGTGTGAGCACAGCCCTAAAATAAATTTGTGTTAGTAAGTGGTACTGTGTATGGTGTACACATGTGATTCTCAGTGCAAGATGGAAGACTTAATTTATTATTGTTACATGATTAAGCACTGTGGTTTTGGCATTTCTTCTATCCTTTGTATAATAAGTTTCAGTCTAACACAAGGGGCTTGTTATACACTACATATAATGTTACCAGATTTGCCCAATACTCTGGGGTATGCTCATTTATTAGGGTTACTTGTATGGGACTGGGGGAAGGTTAACAATTCTATCAGTCTACTCCTTGTGCTTACTTGTGCTCTCACATGGAGCTGAATTCTCCCAGCTGCCTATTCCCCCTCCCACTGGAGCTCTCCTGCAGGAACTAGGTTCCTCAGGGTGGGGTTCTTCCCACCTTAGCAACACACACAGACACTCACACCCACTAACAGAGCACCCCTGAGAGGACTGGGTAATCAGCACTCACAAGCTGACCCTGAATATGTCTCTGGATTCAGCAGGCTGGGTTTAACAGCAATACCATACTGCACCCTCATGAGCCTTTGGACTCAGTGAGTTGGATTAAACAGCGCTTTAAGCTGCCATCCTCATAAGCCCCTAGGTTCAGCACTTTCCTATCCCCACTTTCACATCACAGTCATTAGCTGGTAAACCACATGATGAGCAAACCCCATAGGATTTGGGACATTACAGGTATTTTTAGCTTGGGTACAAGAAACGTTACAGAGTGAATGGGGAAGCCAAAACAACACCCCTTGGGGAAGAACGAGCAAAAGAGAAAGAAAGAGAGAGAAGCAACCAGCTTAACAATGAAAGTTATTTATTTCTGGGTAGTGATAGAAAGCCAAACACACATAACAGTTACACTATTAAATCTAAATTGAAACTGTTTACAAATGTTAGGGCTAGCTAACCATATAACAGTTTACATAAGGCAGAGTCAGGAGGCTATGCTTGGGATGGGGGGGGAACAGACAGACACAGACAGACCTCACCACTCCGTGGAGCTTGCACTGATCGGGGTTCCCAGATGGTGATGATAGCCAGGGGTCCAAAGGGCAGGAGACGAGCAGAGCAGAGCCCCCAGCACGATCAGACAGGAGATGAAGAAGTCTCGATGGAACTGATGCAGTTTTAAATCCAGGTATCAGAACAGTTTTTCTTGGGCAAGGGTAGGAGGTTTTTATAGGAATAGGACAATAGTTCGAAGAGAACACTGGATTTGTTTCTGGGTAAACAGAGGCGAGACAATAGAGACTGATCACACGCGGCTGTGGGTGATGTTCCTTGAACGAGCTCACAATGCAACTAGGCAGTTTCAGTATTTTGGATGTCAATAGGATCCATTACTAGAATTGGTCTGATAATGACTAATTTGGGTGGGAGCAGATCTGGGTTCATTAGCATCTGGAGCAGAGATTTCACATCAGGCAGTGCTTCTCTGCTTTTGGTATCCCATAGTTCACTGGGGTTCCTGCTTTGGAAGAGCTGGTCTCCATTCTGTATGCTAATGAGAGGTCCCTCTGTTCTGTCTTCAATGCAGATGAGGCTGGGGTGTTTCCTTAATTCTATCACCTTTGTCTGAAGCAGTTTAGGTGTGTCTTCCCTGGCCTTTTCATTGCTTTGTCTTTGATTCTAGCAAAGGCCTGGGGGTGGGGAATGGTTTTCCATGAGTGTCACTCCCTGGCTCCCCAAGAGCACAGGGCTGGTAGGTAACAATAAGCCTGTATTATTTTCTTCTAAAAATGCCTTATGTGAATTAATCAGTTTAGTTGTGGATTTAACAAAGTGGCGCTTTGATCTGCAAGTTATGCTTCACCCACAATCAGCTGTATTTTATCCTAAGCCCAGAGTCTATGAGGTTTTTAAAAGTAATCTCCCATAAATACTTTAAAAGTTTATAAATAGCCATAAGCAATATTTTGGGGGCGGGGGTAGAAATATAAAATTGAAAATGTAATGCAACTGTCTCTCAAGTAGTTTATGGTTCCTATTAAATTATGCAGCAAGTGGATACTTTTAAATAAATCAGACCTACAATAAGATATGGATGTTTCATTCTTACATATGCAAAGAGCAAGAGATAAGTGTTGTTGTCAAAGCCAGGTATGATTGGTCTTCTATATTGATTTGGTATGTGCTTCTGGTAAAATATGCTGGCCACAAAGGCTACTGAGGAGAGGACAAATCTAGTTTAAATAAATTTCAGTGTTTATATCCTTTTTTCATACGGTTACTGGAAATAACCACCAAGGTCGGAGACCTCCTGGACTATGACGGGGGGGGAACTGGGTGGATCCCTGAGCGCTTGCTCAGCGCCTGGGGCTCTCCACCCCCAAACACCCCTGCACTTACTCCAGGAGGTGAAGGCGGCTTTGTTGCAGCCCACTCTCGATTTCCTGCAGCGAGCCCTGCAAGAGGGGACACCCGCGCCCCCCCGCATTGGAAGCCCTCTGGCCCTTTTTCTTGGGCCCCTGTTCCATGGCCCCCCTGCCTCCCCCCACCGGCTTCCCCATACTTGGACCCCCAGCCGGCTGCAGTATCTGTAGCTGGTCTGTTTCCAAACTGCGCCCAGAGACCACCTGTACACGCTCGTGCTCCACACATTGCATTTCCTCACCCTCGTGTCCCGCCCCAACACCAAGTGGCAGGACTATCTCAGACCAGTTGAGGGTGGGGAACCCCCATGGACCAGCGTGTATTCCACCTTAATCCCATTGCCCATCGGGGACATCAGTTGGTGGCTCCTTCATGGAGCCATGAGCACGGGTGGGTACCTGGCGCGGTTCACCCCCATCCCAGATACTTGCCCCTTTTGTGGTGTGAGTGAAAACCTGGCGCATGCATATCTGAAATGTGCCAGGTTGCAGTCCCTATTCCGGCTCCTCCAGAACCTCTTACTGAGGTTCTGGCTGCACTTTTCCCCATACCTTTTTATTTATGCACACCCCATCCGTGGCCCCACAAAGTTGCGAGACCTCCTTGTCAGTCTCCTCCTGGCTCTGGCGAAAGCCGCTATCTGTAACACCAGGAGGAGGATGCTAGACGAGGGGGTGCTCTGCAACTGTGGGGCCTATTTCTGTTCCTCCCTAGTTTCACATATCTGGTCAGAGTTCCTCTGGGTGCTGTCCACTGGCTCCATCGACAGCTCTGAGGATCAGTGGGGGCTGTCTGAAGTTCTCTGCTCAGTGTCTCCATCTGGCTCCCTTGTTTGGAACCTCTGACCTGCACCCTCTGACCGTGTTTTTCATTATTTTTCCCCCAGAATCAGTTGATCCCTAGGTCCAGTTGTCCCTTCTGCAAGGCTGGGGGAGGGGCTTTGAGAAGTGGGCAGGCTGATGCCCACATACCCCTAGGCTTCAAATAGGAGGTACTGGAAATAGCTCCCTCTTGGACAGCCGTGTGGGGCATCCATCTGATTGGATATGCAGTAAGAAAAGAACACCACATCAGATTATGCCTCTCTCGCCTGTACAGAATTGAGGCTCAGCTATTTCTGTAGAACACTCTTCCCCCCAGCATCTCCACATGGACCCTGCTGAAGTTCCTTCATGTGGTCTGTGATTTTTAATACAGAACTTGGTTTGTGGCAAGGACTTGGATAGATAGGTGATGGGAGAAATAGATGCTTAAGGCAGAAAAGGTAAAACAGTGCAGTGCTTTCTTTTTGGTGTAGCTGTTGCAGTCCCTGGAAACCTTGGTAGTGGGGCTGCAATTAACCTGCACCAAGTAACATGGGCTAGACCGGGTGTACTGGTTTCTGGCCTCTATTATATCGCCCAGACTATTCTAGATTTGGTGGTGATGTCCGTTCACCCAGAAGCAATCCCAATACCACGTAATAAATTCATGATAGGGGCTGTTATTATCTTTTCTGTCAGTTTCCTGGTAGAGTAATTCTTGAAGCCGTTCATGGTCAGGGATTTCTTGGTAGCACAGCTCCATTGGAACCGGGGGCACAGTGAGGCACAGAACTTCTGTGGAAGAAGACTTTTAACATCTTTTTGATTCCCCATCATGAATCTGAGGTTTGGAATCTGCTTCCAGAGGCTCTTTCCGTAAGTAGTGGGCAAACATCATGATCTTTCTGCCCCTTTGCTAAAAGAATAATGTGATGGAAACTTCACAAAGAGAACCTTAAGCAATTTCCCCCCCCCGAATTCGTCTCTGTGAGTTTTCTGCTATGGTCTTTTACAGCACTAGAACGCTTAATTTCATATTTGTTGTTTTGTTTTAAATCCACTATTTTTAGTTGTCATTTTGCTTAATCACCTTAGTTTAAAGATTACTATTTGTGGTGGTTGCTTGTAGAAAATTACTCCCCAGCGCGCTGAGTAAAAAATGCAGATCACAGGCAGTTCACATAATCTTGATGCTTAAAGCATTTGCGGCCTTAAGCTTTTAATTTCAACAGAAAGATTTTTAATTTCAGGGCAGACAAGAACTGGTGTTCTGTTCTGAGGCAAGTGTGAAGAATAAGAAACCAGCCCTTTTGCAGGAAAATAGAGTATGCGGGTCTTTAATTGAACTACACTAAAAATAGGACTTAAATAGGGCTGTCAATGGCCGTTAACGCCTGCGATTAACGCAGGGCAGAATTAAAACGTTAAAAAAAATAACACATGTTAATCGTAGAGGGCACCAAACAGGCACGAGCTGCTCGGGAGACCGTCTCTCGTAAGGCGCAGTAATGCAAAATGCTACCAGAGGGCGCACGGAAAAAAAGCAGTGAGAAAGGAAAAATACCCTGAAGATGTCACAACTCCAACGAAGAAGTAAACAAGAAGTAAAGACCTTGACACCCATCCCACTCCCCTCCCAGGGGACCATATTTTTTTAAAATAAAACAGCCTGGAGGTGCTTGCCTAAGCCATCTCCCCTGCCCCAGCAGGGCTCACCCAAGCCTCCCTCCCTTTGCTCCTGGTGCTGGGACTGCCCCTGCCCCCACATCTGATTCTGGGGCTGAGTCCCCCCCCCCACATCCTGAACTCTGCATTGCCCATGGTGGGGTCTAGCCCCCCCGCCTAGGGGCTGACCCTTCCCCTGAGCTTGGGGGCTGACTCCCACCCCTGAGCCTTGTGCCACCTGCAGTTGGGGGCTGATCCCCCCCCCCCCGAAATCTGGACTGTCCACGGCAGAGTTTACCCCCCTTCAGCCCTGTGCCTCCTGCAGCTGGGTCTGAGCTAAAAAAGGATCCTTTTGAATAGGACACAAACATATCGAGTATATAGAAGAATTTATTGAATTATTCCAGACATTCTGCTGTGTTTTCATGATCTCTGGGGATTAGGGCTGTCAATTGACATGCGTTAACGCCTGCGATTAATCCAGGGCAGGATTAATGTGTTAATTTTTTTAACACGTTAATCACAGGTGTTAATGCTGCACTGCCCCTTTGAAGCGCCAGGGCGTTACTTCAAAGGGGCAGCGCAACACAGAGCTGGAATCCCCAGCTGATCCCGGGCTCCTGCGATGCTGCTCCTTGGAAACGCCAGGGTGGCCTTTCCAAGGGGCAGCGTTGCACGGAGCCGGGATCAACTGGAATCCCCAGCTGATCGCCAGCTCTGCGTTGCGCTGCCCGTTTGAAACGCTGCTACAGAGTTTCAAAGGGGCAGTGCACACAATTTACCACATGTTTAATCACGATTAAAGTTTTTAATCACGCGATTCATTGCGATTAAATTTTTTAATTGCTTGACAGCCCTAAACTTAAAATGTTTGGTTTTGTACAGCTAGTTTACTGAAGTTAATAAAATCTGATGTACAGAATTCAAATATTTTAACACTTCTATGCACAGCAAAGGCCTTTCAAAAAGACAGATATTCATACCTGTCTGCTACTGAACCATAATGTTAGGGTAATCACATTTTGGTATGTTTTAGTATTTTATGGGCCAGATTGTGATCTCAATATTTATTTTTATGAGCAGATACTCCCATAACTGGTCCCATAGAAATTGTAATTAAACCGTGTCAGTCATGGTATAGCAGTATACATTTCCTAGGCACTCAGGTGATGGAATGTCTTACAATAAGTAGCTGGAGGCATAATTACTTTGTAAGACTTAGTGTCCCTGTACACTGGAGAATAGCATCCTTGCAACTAATCACTAGTAATCCATGGTGTCCAACATGCTAGCCACTGTGGCTATTTGGCCAGTTGAGTGTAGCTAGTTCACTATAGCAGTAGCCACTATAGTAAGCCACTTTTACTGTAAGGGTTAAACCGAGGTACTAGTGGTGCCGAGGTACTATAGTGGCTACTGCTTCAGAACTGGTTGGACACCGCGGCACCACTAGTACCTCGGTTTAACCCTTACAGTAAAAGTTATGCACTCAGCATCTGAAAGGATGGATGTATGAATCTACTCAAACATGCCTCTTCCAGGGCTGCTAATGCTATTGGCAGCATTAGTAACTCCATTCTTTCCTGCACTTAAAAATGGACTAGGTCTTTCTCCTGTGCAGGTGAAATAGGCCGGGAAAAGGACATCTTATACCTTCTTGTTCTTTCTTCTCTGTTTTGATTTGGCAAAACAGTTTAGCACTTGGAAATGGGATTTAAACATGTGCAAAGCTTTAAGCACATGACTAATATTTATTAGGGATAGATCCTATATGCATTAAGTTCATTTTTGAGTTCTTTGCCAAATCAGGGCCCAAATACACCCGTGTAGAAGATTTTCTGGTTTTTTTATTTAAAAATACAGAGAAGAGTAACACATTCCTATTATAACTTATAACCAATTAATTCATGTCTGGAACTGACTTTGGAAAAAACTCCATGTCAGAGCCACAGACAATTAATCTTTTTTGTCAAATGCATTGGCCTATTTATGCAAGATAAATATTTTCAAGGTTGTTGTAGGTTTCTTGAATATGGTTGGACACTATTCCATTGTTACTGTGATTTATGTTAATATAGTTTTCTGTAAGGTGTATTTTGAAACCCCTCAGTCCTTTTCAAAGGGGTTTTAATATTTTTTTTTAAAGAAAATCTTAGACTGATGACTTTTCCTTTATGGGTAGATATTGAAACAGGTTTTTTTTAAATGCTCTTTGTTTTTTTCTGTTTCAGATCTTAATGTTTCTAGAGCAGAGCAGTCAATTTTAAATTAACAAGCTAAATAAATAGGATTCCCAATTTTCACATCACAATTACAGTATATCCAGATATATTTATATAGTTTAAAATAAATTTGTTTTTTTTCTCCGAGTACAAATAGTTTGGCTAATGTACATTGGCTTACTTTCTCAAAAGAGTTGGTTACATATTTTGAAAAAGTCAATTCTTTCTGGTTTAAATCAGATAAGAAAACATTCTAAATATTTCTAAGTACACAAATGCTAGTCAAATGAGTATTTATACTATAGGTTGGACCTCCCTGGTCCGGCACCCTCGAGACCTGAGTGGTTCCAAACCATGGAGTTTGCAGGACCAAGGGAACTCAAGGCTTCCCACCCAGCTGTAAGCTCTGCTTCTGGCCAGCACTTCGTTCCCTTCCGCCTGCCCCGCTGCCTCCAGCCCTCCCACTGTGCCAGTGCTGGCCAGGGCTGTCCCCCCACAGTGCTAGTATCACCACCAGCTCTGGCCAGAGCTGTGCCCCCGACTGTGCAGGCATGGGTTGCCCTCCCAGCCACCCATCCTACTGCCTCCAGCCCTGCCTGGGGCTGCACTCTCAGCAGAGAGAGAGAGAGAGTAAGAGTGAGCGTAGAGGCAGGCAGATGTATGAGGGCAGTAAACAAACATGTATAGCAAGCAATGCACTGCTCAAGTTTTCCAGGACACTGCTGTGGAACAGGCACACTGTATGGCATTACCCTGTGGAAAAAACAATGTAGATTAACGTAGATCTTATAAGCATTAATTTCTGCGTCTCTCTTTTTCTACTGGCAGATGCTTTCAGATTCAGTATTTATGGAGGTATTAGAGATGGAGCCATTGTACCAAGAAGTAAAATATTTTGTCCCAATCACCCTGCTTTTTGCAGATGTCTTGAGATCTATAGGATTTCTTGCAGATATTGGGATATTAGAGGGCCATGACTTCTGTTTAACCCATAGATATGAAAATGTTGAATAATGGAAGCTTCGGGATTTTGCTTTCCTACTGAATTTTATGTGGGAGAGCATGATTTGTCCAAGTATAAATTACTTGTCATTCTCTATATAAAATGTAGCTGATATATACAATCAAGGTGTCATGTTGATAAAGTAATCTTTTTTGCTTAGAAGCATTATTAAAATATATTGTACAGGAAGATTGAGTAACAATTTTTAATAATAGTTTACCAGGGTTTACTCTCTGTAGTACTATATCTCATTTTAATGAACTGGGAGCTGATTTCATTAGATGGAAAAGTGTGACAATTTGAAAGCCCATTATGTTCAACAAAATTAATGAACCTGATGTGAAAAGCAGATATTTTTGAATGGTGGTTTTTTGTTGTTGTTTTTTTTTCCTGAAAAGGCCTTCTACAGATTTAGGTTGTCTGGTTCATTTATAGAGAAGTCTATTAAGAATTTGTTTGTGTTACATTTTCTCCTCTCTTGGGAACTACCCACAACACTGCAATTTGGTGTGACAATCAGGCTGTTGTGATGTATTGCTGAGGATCCCTGAGGTGCAGCTTGGGACTGTGGGGCCATTGTGCCCCTCTAACTCTCCAGCCTGGGCTGTCTCAGAATATTTCACTGGTGACAAAGAGCATTACTGCATGTGGAGCCCCACCTAGACTACATGAAGGCTCCCAAAACCAATCATCAATCACACACAGAGAAAGGCACCTGCCACATTCCCTTCCCCCACCTACCATCTTGCATTGGTCAAGACCCTTTCTTGAGCAGTACCAACTTATTAATTGGTTCACCATTTCATCAGTGGAAAATGGCTGTCTACCAGCCTTGGTAAACTTGAGCAAATTTACCAAGCACCTCAGGCAAACTCACGGGTAAAAATAAATAGTAAAACAAGTTTATTGAAAAGATAGCTTTTAAGTGATTATAAGTGATAGGCAAAAAGTCATATTGGTTACTTAAAGAAAATAAAATGTAAGCACATGGTCGAAACCTTAATCCTTATCACGCTAGACCAGGGGTGGGCAAATTTCTTCCTGAGAGCCACATTGGATAGGTAAATTGTATGGAGGGCCAGGTGTGGAAGGCTGGGTGGAGACTGCCTTCCCAAACAGCCAGGCATGGCCCAGCCTCTTCCCTCTGTCCAAGCTCCCTTGTTCCCCACCCCTTACCCAATCCCTCTGGAACCGTTTGTTCCCTAGCCAGGCCCCCTGGAAACCCCCACCTCCTATCCAGTCCCTTCTGCTCCCCACACCTGGCCACCCTCCTGTAGCATTAGGGCTGGGGGTACAATGACCATGCCACCCAGGTTCTGGGTGGAGATAAGGCTGCCAGGTAGGGGAGGGAAAAGGAGGGCCCTGGGGCTAGCCTCTGTTTGCTGCACTTCTCAGAAGTTGGGCTAGCTCCTTCCAGGCAAGGCTGTTCTGACATGCTCTCTGGCTGGAACCTGGGGAATGAAGGGTCAAATGGGCTGAAATTTGCCTATCTCTGCACTAGACAGTATTTAGATCAAGCAGTGTATTCATCACACTGGAACTCTGTCCATAATTTGCATGTTTGTTTCTTAAACTTGGGCTAGTCTCCTCTGTTGAAATATTCGGTGGTCTTAGCATCCATGTTGCTAACAGTATAGCTCGTGGGAAGAGATAAGGCCAAGCATGGGGCCATTGCGTTCTGTTTTGTATCTTTAGTCCATGTGCTTGGAGAACATACGTCCAGGCATGTCTAGTGGTCATTGCTGAATCTCCAGGCAAGGTTGAACAGTTTCCCTGGTGTGGCCTTGTGCAAGTGAGCTATTGAATCGTAGTTCCCTTACTCATCAATGGCTGCTGATGGTTCTTCAACATCTATCCAGTGGTTGGTTATTTCTCTTGTTGTTGTCCTTGGGGAGCTAGTACTAAGTACTTCCCAAACCACAGCATATTTTAGTGACAATCGTATGTCAGTATAGATACTACCTATGCTGCTTGGAGGGGATTCATCTGTTGATGTAGTGCTGTCTGCATCTGGAGTAGGTTGATAAAGCATGTGGATTTTTCGTGCCTTGAGAGATATAGCTATGCTGATTTAAGTTCCTAGTATAAACAAACCATTTGTTGGGAAGAGTAGGAAGAAGTCTGCATCAAATACTTTTTCCCAAGATGTGAGATATTCTCTCTCAGTAGGGGGCAAGAGGAGAACATTGACATTTTTCTCCTGTTCCCTAAACATATCCTTGAGTGATACTGGCAGAGAGCAAGAAGGGTCTGCAAGGTGAATTATCTCTATGCTTTCTCAGTTTTTCAGTTTTTCCTACTTATGGCACGTCTACACTAGGAAATTACTTTGAAATAACTTATTTTGAAATGATTCCCAAAATAACTATTTTGAAATAAGCGTTATTCCTCATGGTGAGCAGGAGTTGTTATTTCAAAATAACCAGCCTGTTATTTTGAAATAATGGGCTTGGTAATGTGGACGCTCCGTTTGTTATTTCGAAATAAAGGGAGTAGACCAGAGCTAGGTTAGAGATATTGAATCTAATCCTTTCACATGGTTAAGGATCCCATATTTGAACATAAAGGAAATTATCCCCTTCACGAATTTCACTTTCAAAATGTGTATTTAGGATTTGGTCTTGAGTTCCCTCCTTTATATCAGCTCCCTGTCTTCAGATTTTTTTTTCTGGATCAAACCATGTTTCATTGTCCCTCAGTTTTATTCCAACAACTAATAGACTTTCATATTAATTCAACAATTGTTTTACTAATCCTACATTTGGTGCTTTCTCCCTCTCAGAGGGAACAGTTTTCTGTTCTATACATGAAGTGACTGATAAATTTTTGTCCCCTCATGCACAACCAGTAAGAGAATCTGTGCTGCTTTTCATCTACTTCCAAGGCTGTAACAAGAGAAAACAGTAGTGCTTCCATTGCTTGCTAAATAAAGAATTGCACATAGACAGTATTTAAGACCACCCAAAAGTTGCATCTGTATTCTGACAAATGTTACTACTCCTATACACCAGCATGTCAACCTGGTGCTTGGAGGGATGAGGCGCTAGCCTCCCTGGTCTATAAAGTAACCATCTGGTCCTCCCCTGCATGTTTATTTGCTATTGTCAGTTGGAACCTGTGGTAGACTCTGAATTCTGAAGAACTGTCATACAAACTGCATTGACGCTCCTTTTCGAGGACATTTGTTGATAGCCATGTTTCTGATAGCCAATACTTCTGGCCGATCATATGGAAGGAGAGGGTTATATGAAAAGGGAGACTCAGATTATCTAGTTTATTGTAGTTCTCTGGAGACTTTCTGAAAGCTGCATACAGATTATCAGGCCTCGGACCTTGCAAGCCATCCAGAAACGTATCCCATTTTTTCCCTCCGATATCATCTTTTCTTGTATGTGACTTCTTTCCTCCTGCTTTCCATATAGGACCACATATGGCTTTCCCTCTACTGTTCTTTCCAGACCAAATTCTATACCTCTAGTGGTATTTCCTGCCAGTCATTCTCTCCGTGTTGCCCGAACATGCTCATAAAGTGCATCTGGGCTGCACACCTCTTGCAAAACATGCATAAAATGATGCTTATTTATTATTCCAACTTAGAATTGTTCATGTACTGCCAGTGAGTAGTATATGCATCTATCCTATACATTCTATACACTTCAAAATATAAGATGTGTACTTGCTTAAAATATACATGTTATATTTAAGCATCTGTGTGGATTCATATTCTCATAATCATACCTTTTCGATAATAATACTAAAATTCCTATATTCAGTTCCTTAAGCCTATGAAAAGTTACACGCCCATATGAGTAAAGTTTAACTTTTGTATTTGATCTATTTAAGGGATTCAAACCAAAAATAGAAACATTTTAAAAAGTGAGAATAAGAAGAGTAAAGGATTTCAGCCTGGTAGTGAGTTAGTAAAATCACTAACAATGGTCAGAGGTACCAGACAATTCTTGAGGTATTCATGACTTGATCTATTGTCTGTTTCACAATGAAAAAATCATAGCACAGTGTATTGCTTCAAGATTGAGCTAGATTTTCTGGTGTAAATATGTAAAACTCCATTTAATTCTATGGTCCTCTGCTCATTTTACACTAGCAGAGAATTAGGCCTCACGTCTGTGTGTACTAGGATAGTTTGTTTTGTGAGGGGCTGTAGGGACCTGCACTGGCTAGCCTTGTTCTGAGATAGAGTCCCTTTAAAAAACAGTGCTTGGGAATGATAGGTTGCAGGTTGTATTTATCAGACCCAGCAAGGAAGTAGTCAGGAGACTGATTCTCCTGACTGCATGCTTCCTGGGGAGTACCTGAAGAGTGCTTCCTGCTCAGCAGGGGGAGTTGAAAACAGGTAAGATCTACAGGGAGACTTTCCTGTAACATTGAGTACAAGTGAGTGGGTGTTGCAGAGAATAAGAAGACTTCTGCAGGGTCAAGCAAAACAATCCCATTATATATAACTCAGGTGGATGACCCTGCAGAGTATAATCAGTCTAGAAAAGAGATGGCACTAGAAAGGTTCATCTTGACTTCCAGACAGAGCCTGTGGAGGTTGAGCTGCAGGGAATGAGAAGGATATGACCGAGATGCTAATCCGATGTTAATAGCCTTATTTTTAGACATAAAACTTTGAAGCCCTGAAGAAAGGATTTGAAATCTAGAGGATGGAGAGTGCTCTTTGGTATTGGGACTGCTAAGTTAGTCCATGTTGCCTACTAGTATTACTAGTTAATCCCCTTTCTCTGGAACTTCATTTCCAGTGTCTAAGCAATGAATTTCTGGCTGCAGTGAGCATTTGGTCAGTAATACTTTCATCTTTTAAAGTAGCTCTTTACCAGGTCTCTGCCAGTCTTAATAGTTTCCTGGGCACTTTCATTACAACCATGCATTAATTATTTTAAACTACTTTTTAGAAGCTATGACAAACAAAAGAGGTAACACAATTAAATATATTTTAAAATTACACAACAGTGTTCCTTTACTGAAAGTTTACCTGTGGTGTTTGTGCTCAAGTACTGCTGCTGGTTATTAAAAGATATAGCTGCATAAAGTTGATTTTCTTTTACTGTTAAAATATAACCCAGAAATAAAACTCAGAAATATATGTAGGCACTATTTTCCAAACTTTATGCCATTGAAACAGAGGCTATCTTCTTGCACTATTTTCTAAGACTGTTTACCTCTGAAAAACTTAAAAAACAACAAATAGTCTAGTATCACCTTAAAGACTAATAAAACATGTAGATGGTATCATGAGCTTTTGTGGGCAAAACCCTCTTCAGATGAGCGGAGTGTAGGAAGGTTATCTCAAAGTATAAAAAGAAACAGTTCCTGTTTTGACTGTTTTTCCTGGAGAACTCCTCAGAGGACTGGACAGGTAGGTATTGGGATTATGAAATCAGTGGAATCAAGTCAGTGGAAAAGACAGTTGAGAAAAGAGGAAAAATTACCTAACCATACTTTTTAGACGTCTTTGGTAGCTTTTGTTTTTTGTTAATATATATTTAATTCAGATCAGAGATGAGGATATTCATAGCTGAACCCAGCAAAAACCTCCTACATCAGTATTGGTTTGATTTTGGTGATTTTCTTGGTATGGACATATTAGGATGAAACAACAACAAATTATGAAGCACGTTTACCTTTGGATGCTTAGTGATCCTGAGATAAGCAGAAGTTTTGGTATTGCAATAATATCATCTGTGATGAATGTAGACTGAATATCCAACCAGTCGTTTTAAGGACTTAGCTAGAAATAAGTTCAGTGGCATTCAATTTGCATGGAGGCTGTGTCCTTCTGAGACTTGTTAGAAGTTTTATTATGATAATGACTTTCTTCAAACATCTCACAGAAACTTGAAGCCCTGTCAAGCCTGTTTCTTTCAACTGAAGGTAAAAGCTTCTACATCTTTAGAGAATATTCCAACAAAAGCAAGCACGTTAAGATGAAACAAGTAGAAGAAGAAAGTCTTTTTTTTAAGGTTGCTTCATGCATAATGAAGAAGCACTAAAGGGAACAAGTTTTGGCCCACAACACGTTTGTGAGAGAGCCAAAGATGAGCTCAGATCTGCTGAATCCCAATTCAGTCCTGTAACCAGAAGACAGTCCTTCTCATTTTGCCATCATTCTTTATAGTCCAAGGAAAGATGTCTTCTGTGCCTGTCTTCAGTCAAACTTTTCCCGTGGCCTGAAGATGTTCTTTTTTGGGTGGGAGTATGGATGATTATTATGTAGGAACTGTTGCTTGAGTTTCTTTTATTAAACTAGGAGGTTCTGATGACAAACGTAGGGCCCTATAGTAGCATTGCGCCATACTAGTCAGTCTGTCAGTAGTACATAAAGTGCTGAGAAGAGTGTTTTTAAATCTCACTTCTGGTGTACTTCCTCCTACTCATGCTAGCTGCTCTTCACCTGTGACTGTGGGGAGTCTGTCTCCTGGTCCTTCCAATCTCGGGTGGATTCTCTCGCACCGTCAGTAAGGACAAAGACCAGGATTTTGGTGCTCTTGAGCAGGTACATTCACGTTCTGGACTTAATTTACCTCTTCATTTTGTTACTTCTGTTTACATGTTTCCATTGTCAGGGTACGTCTACACTGGAAGCTTATTTTGGAAAAAGCTATTCCGGAAAATATCTTGCTGAATAGCTTATTTTGAAATAGTCTCCATACTACAGGAAAGCCTCAAAATCAGTCCAAGGCAGGCTCCCCTAATGTGGATGTGCTATCTCGATTTAGAGCCCCAGGAGGCACTGGGGAGGAATAACTTAGAATAGCCCTGGTGAGCACCTATTTCGATATAGCAGCCATGGAGCATCCACACGCACCCTCTTCCGAAAGAGCTTTTTCGGAAGAGGAGTTATTCCTCATGGAATGGGGTTTACCAATGACAGAAAAAGCCCTCCATGATTTCGATTTTTCTTTTGAAATAACGCAATCTGTGTGGATGGCTAGTATTGTTTTTCTATAATAACGGCTGTTAGTCTGGAATAATGGTGCAGTGTAGATGCACCCTCTGTAATACAAATACCAGCTTTGTTTTACTAAAATAAATATTGATGGGGAGCATGACCTTTAACTCCTCTTTGTGGTCAGATGGGAAAATTATCTTTCAAATTAAATATATTGATACTGATGTACTGGACCATGGGTACTCTGAGAAGCAGAGAAAGCTTCTGTTGGCTGAATGAGTGTGATAAGGAAGCAGACAAAGAATGACAGAGGATATGTAGTATATGTTCTTTAATTTTAAAAAATATTGTCAAAACTGAAGGGACTTTGGTGGGTGTGTAGAAACAAAACCTTTTAAACCATTGTGTGATGCTTTCCCCAAAACAAACTCATTACCAGCCTACTAACTCTACCACCTTAGGCAACAGTTTGGAAAATGTCTTGCATAAATTGTTAAAGGTCAGTAAATTATGGGTCTTGAACTGCTATGGAAGGAAATTCCAGAGCTGAAAATCTTCCACTGAGGAACACTTCCATCAGCCTGTAGACTATTAGTTGAAGCACCACAGCTGGTCTCAAAAGCTGTTGTAATACATTTGGCAGCACCTCATGTATCCAAGACTCGGACTGAATAGAACTTTAGATTGCAGTCAACATCTTGAATTTCAATAAGAAGCTAATAATAACAGGTTCCAGAACTGGGACTGGTTCTGTTCAATATCTTCATCAACGATTTAGATATCAGCATAGAGAGTACACTTATTAAGTTTGCAGATGATACCAAGCTGGGAGGGGTTGCAACTGCTTTGGAGGATAGGGTCATCATTCAAAATGATCTGGACAAATTGGAGAAATGGTCTGAGATAAACAGGATGAAGTTTAATAAGGACAAATGCAAAGCGCTCCACTTAGGAAGGAACAATCAGTTTCACACATACCGAATGGGAAGCAACTGTCTAGGAAGGAGAACGGCAGAAAGGGATCTAGGGGTTATAGTGGACCACAAACTAAATATGAGTCAACAGTGTGACGCTGTTGCAAAAAAAGCAAACATGATTCTAGGATGCATTAACAGGAGTGTTGTGAGCAAGACACAAGTCATTCTTCCGCTCTACTCTGCTCTGATTAGGTCTCAGTTGGAGTATTGTGTCCAGTTCTGGGCACCACATTTCAAGAAAGATGTGGAGAAATTGGAGAAGGTCCAGAGAAGAGCAGAAAGAATGATTAAAAGTCTAGAGAACATGACCTATGAAAAAAGACTGAAAGAATTGGGCTTGTTTAGTTTCGAAAAGGAAAGATTGAGGGGGGACATGATAGCAGTTTTCAGGTATCTAAAAGGGTGTCACAAGGATGAGGGAGAAAAATTGTTCTTCCTGGCCTCTGAGGATAGAACAAGAAGCAATGGGCTTAAACTGCAGCAAGGGAGGTTTAGGTTGGACATTAGAAAAAAATTCCTAACTGTCAGGGTAGTTAAACACTAGAATAAATTGCCTAGGGAGGTTGTGGAATCTCCATCTCTGGAGATATTTAAGAGTAGGTTAGATAAATGTCTATCAGGGATGGTCTAGACAGTACTGGGTCCTGCCATGAGGACGGGACTGGAGTTGATGACCTCTCGAGGTCCCTTCCAGTCCTAGTATTCTATGATTCATTCTATGCAAATCTTGAAGAGCTGATGTGATGTGTTTCTGATGACCACATTTTACTCTAGTTGTAATCTCTGGGAGGTTTTTGTAGAAGAGCATGTTATAGCAATCTAATATGAATCACAAAAGGTACGGGGAGAGGGGGGAGAGAGAGAGAGATATTAAGATGGGGGGGGGGGGGGAGAATTTTGTCAACTAGCTTTCTCAGATGCCAAAACAAGCAGAGGTTCAAAAATATCCTGAAGTTGCAAACCCCATTGTCTAAGAATGGATAAAATCCCCTTAATAGATGGAGTAAAATTCAATCCTATATTATCAAGCTGCTACTTGATCCACAAACCTTCCCTCCTTATTATCATTTCAGATAAATGCTAGCCATAAGTCTCTCTTACCTGCTGACTGAAGATTTTAATCTAATGGGTATGAAAAGGGCAACCCTTTTGTTTTTTTTAACTCAACTTGTAAATCCTCCTGAAAACAGGATTGAGCATCCTTGTGACTAGCTGAAAGCATAAAGGACAATAGATTTACAGAAATGGAAAGTATGTGTTAGTTTGAAAAAGAGAGAATGAGAAAAAGGTTAAACTAGCAGAGATTATTAGTCTACCCATTCTATGCTTTTGAGCATCATATTCCTTAACGAGGACCTTATCCAAAGCCAATTGAAATCAATGGAAAGGTTTCCAGTGATTTCAGTGGACCTTGCATCAGACCCCTGAGAATCATGTACTGTGATCATCATTTCAATGTGACTTTTGTATGAGAGATAATGAACAGCCTTATCATTCACAGCATGATCATTTGCAGGCTCATCACTGATTAACTGACAAAAAATTTAGAAATATGACTGTCACCACATGCTAAAATGTGATTATGGATTCTAACTTGTTACCGTTCAAGGGATATGTGTCTTAACTGTACACATTTATAAAAACCATGGTGACCGATTAATAGAATTATCCATAGCAGATGTTGTCAAAGTCGGTGCTGTGATGAGAACTTTTTACTCACAGGATCTTATCGAGTAATTGAAAAAATAAAAGGAATTGCTTTTTCCTTCCACACGTATAGATTGATTTTTAAGATGCAAATTCACATTTGAGGTCAAAACGTTCAGCTTAATTAGCTGTAGCATGTGTTTTGACAGTAACAAAATTCAGATGGCAGAGCCAGCTCAAGGCTATAATATGATGTCACTCATACAGTAATCCTACCAGGTGCCATAAAACACTATGAACATGGTATAGCTAGATATTCATGATATCACTGTTTCTTTCATGGTATAGCTAGCTGTTCATAACAGCATCTGTTTCTTTCAGGTCATTCTTAGCACTTCAGTCAGATTCTCAAATCCCATATTATATTCTCTGTGTGTATAACAGAGTATTTTCAAATATTAATAATGCAACCTGACTACTACTAAGAAATCGAATATATTGCCAAGCTTATGGAAAGGGATTTTGCAGAAAGACATAAGAAAAGCCTTCATTTTCCAATCAACTGTGTACAAAGAATAATTGGAATAGCTGCACAGAGATCAAAGCCAGGGATAAAAATAAAATAATTTCCCCTCTTATGCTGAGTATGAGAAGTATATTTAAAAAAAAAATCTTTGGAACCCTCTTCAAATACTCAATATGGTTATAGCAATTGATTTAGAAAAATCAAATTGTTTTATTCTAACTAGAAAATAGGGGAAATAGAAATCTGGGAGTTTGTATACATCATTAAAATTTACATCCAATCATTAATTATATGGACCAAGCAATATTTTGGCCATTTAAAATTACTACTGAACACTCTGGGGATTTGGCCCTTAATTATGAAAATAAGCACCAATAAATGAATATATAATGAATATAAGTTTTGGTTTTAACTCTGAAATCTGAGGGTATTCTGAATTACAGCTGCTGAATGACAGGACAAATTCCACATATAGGACATGCACAGTATCTAACAAAATGACTAAATTAGGTAGGGGACATTGGAAAAAGTACCTTTTGAATTTATGAACATCCTGATGTGTTTGGGATCCTGCGGGGCTAAATTTTTGCTTTCAAAGCTGTTAGCGTCTTTGTTTTTACCTTTTGTCACTTGGACTTCAATGACTGCCCTGCCCCAAAAGCAAACCAGGTATATCTCAAAAGGGGACTAAAAATAGAACATGAACTATCTTGTGCTATGTCACTGAAAGTGGATATGCATATATAGCTGGATTTCAAAACCCAAGCACTCTGCACCTAAATTGGTAATTGTGTATAGATATCAGAGAGTAGATTTTGCAAGGAAATTTCATATGTAATTTTAAATATCAAACTGTTCTGAAAATCAGTTTGTGGTTACACACACAAGCATGGAGTTGTGTGGTCATCTGAATGCGCTCAAGCTAATGCTTGGGTGATGGCTTGGGTAACAGAGAACCCCTTAAAATTGTCACTTGGTGGGCTGATCATACCACTAAACCTACCTACCTGCCTGCCCTCTAAGGCACCCTACCAACCTGTCTTGCTGAGCCAGAATCTCTGGACTCTCCCAGCAAAGGTACAAAATTTGGGGTAACAGCCTGAAGTAGAACAGACACTGAGAACAGCTCAGCTCTAGGATGGCTCAGTCACAGGGACTTGGCACAGCCACAAGGGAATCAGATCCCCCAGATAAATAAATCTTACTCTGCATAAAAGTTTTATATAGCAAAAGCTTATGCGGTGTTTGCCCTCTTTACTGATGAAAGAGAGAGATGCACAGCTGTTGCCCCTACCCCCTGCCAGGTGCTGCGTCATGTGCTGCTCGCGGGATGGGAGGACACGTCATGCACTCCCCCGCCCCCAAGCCCTGATTGGCCTGGGGGCGGGGGACTTGTGCGAAGTTTCCTCCGTCCTCCCCCCACTCTGTAAGCAGCGTTCAGCACTTCAAAGTGTCATACCTCGGCGAAGGACGTTTCACGCAGCTCCCCCACCCCCAGGCCTCCTCCCGCCCTGTGCATGGCACTTTGAAGTGCTGCATGCTGCTGGGAGGGTGGGTAGGGCGGGAGGAGGCTTCATGCACTCTCCCGCCTGCAAGCCTAGTGGGAAGTGGGGATAAAGGGGCTCTTCCACCCCCAGATCAATCATGGTCTTGGATGGGGAAGCCCAGAAGCATCCTGGCCCCGCACCTTCCAGGGCGGCCCGGGGCCACTTCAAATATTTTTGAAGTGTCCCCTGGCCAAAAATTATTGCCCATCCCTGCTCTGCGGGCTGGGGCTAGGGTACACCTCAGCCCCCTGAGCTGCTGTGTAGCAGTTGGCTTCAGCTCCAGCAGCTGCCACAGGGCGGGCAGCTGCCAGAGTTGAAACAGGCTGTTTGAGGATGTTAGCTCATGCACTCAACCCCCCAGAGCCCCTCCAGTGCCAGCCCTGCCCCCATAGCCCCCCACCCCCAGTGGCTCCCCGATGTCAGCCCCCCACCCCTTAGAGCTCCGCAAATACTAGCCCCACCTATAGAGTCCCCCATTATTAGCTTTGCCCCCAGTGCCCCAAATGCCAGCCCTCCCATCTCTTAGAGCCCCCCACCCTCAGAGCCCCCAGCACTAGTCCTGCCCCAGGTGTCCCCAGTGCCTGCCCTATCCCCCTCACCTAGCCCTGTGCTGCTGGTCAGGTCACAGTTGCTGTCAGGCTGCCATGCCAGGCTCCATGCGGCCCTTCTGCCGCATAGCGAACCACTCTTCTGCGTCCGGGAGGAGACCTCGCTCCTGCCCGGCGCTGGTTGGCTGAGAGGCGGGGCAGGACACGCCTCTCCCAACAGCCGTGGCAGGATGGGAGACGCTATGCGATGTACCTCAGCTCTGGCTCTAGAGCCACCGTGGCCTTGCAGCCAGCGGTCTGCGGACTGGCAGTTGGGAACTGCTGCACTAGAAGTCCTAGATAAATAAACAGGTTTATACTACATATTTCTAACTTCAAATATGGGAATAATACATGCAAACATATTAGAATATATACATTCAGAGGATTGCAAGCTCCCCAGTGATAGCCCACCTGCTCCATTTTGTATACAGCATAGATGAGTGATGTATATTCATATTCTGAAGCACATATCCATAAAAATATGGGGGGGGGGGCCAGTGTCACATCTTGTGCATGTAACTAGGATATTTAGAAAGACTTATGGAGATTTTTTTGTCCCTGATGTGGTGGTGTTGGATTAGTTTGGCGGTCCTCTGGGTCTGTGTGTATATTTTGTGACTAAATAACCTGCTTTATTGATGGATGCAATAGAATTATAGCATCTTCTTTTCTCAGAAATCTTACGCAGAAAGCATCTCAAATTTGTGATTTGAGGTCAAGCGTTGATGAGAATCCTGCAGGCGGTTGGTTGTATGCATACTTTTTGCTAAATGATTTAATTGGTAAACGAAGATGAAGCATAGGTGATCTGAAAAACTGTTTGGTGAGCAGGTATTAGACACAGGATATTCCTTTGGAGGCTAACAAGGCTAAGGAAGCATCAGGGGGTAACCGAGTTAGTCTGTACAGGATAAACTTAAAAAACAAAAACTGGTCTGGTAGCACTTTATAGACTAACAAAACGTATGGATGGTATCATGAGCTTCTTCTTCGAGTAGTGTCCCAATGGGTGCTCCACCAAAGGTATCGGGCTCGTCCCGGTGCCGCAGCTTGGAGAGTTTTCTCTAGCAGTAGCCCCTGGTGGACCACACATGTGCAGAAGCCGTCTCGCGCCTTTTCTATGTCTCGCGGTCCGTCCCGCCAGTTCCTCCTAACCGTCCACGGTCGCAGATGGAGTTGGGACAAGCTTCTACCTCCGCCCTGAGGAGAAACGCAGAATAGCAATTACACTCTGTTTTTCGTCCCAGTTTAGCCCCTACCCTATAGTTACAGTTAGAGTTACAGTTAGTTATAGTTAGTTTGTTATAGTTTTAAAAAAAACCCACCCCAATTATTTCGTTGTACATAGTTGTTGGTCAGTCAACCAACCCCTTTCAAACTGAGTCTGATGGACCTTCCTCAGTCATCGTGCCCGGCTCCAAGAAGTGTGCGTCATGCGGGGACGCCATGCCAGCGTTGGACGGCCATTCCCAGTGTATAAGGTGCTTGGGGGAAAGCCATATCCCCCAGAAGTGCACTCATTGTTGAAAGTTAACTGCCTGCGCCAGACGGGACAGGGAAATGCGGCTGAAAATGCCTCTGTTCAACAAAGCACTTCAGCTGCCATCTACAGGACACAATGGACACTCTGGGAGCGCGTAAGTCTCACGAGGGAAAGAGCTCCGCTCCAGCTAGGACTGTAAGTGTGGGAGAAACACCCAGCATATTGGGGCTGCCGCCTAGGCACGCCACGGGAAAACCATCTAAAACCTGCAGTACTTCTGCGCCTAGCCTCACGATGTCTTCTGCATCGGTACCCAAGTCACGCACGGCACCCTGCCTGGAATTGGCACCGGCTATGGTGGCACAGCCTCTGATGACACTAAGAATGGCACCGCAAGCTGAAGTGGCACCATCAGCGGCACCACGTGCCGAAGTGGCACCGAGCAAACGCCGTCCAGCGCCGAGACCATTTTCTGCGGCACCGAAGCCTGCCACCGCGCTCTCCGTGCCCCCAGCTTTGTTGCTGGCACTGACATCACCAAAACCGACGCCACGATCACCATCCAGGCCCCAGGAGCTGTTGGAACTGTGTTCCTTGATCTCTGCACCGGCTAGTCCGATACCCATGGTTCCTCCTCCAGCAAGAGCCTCCACATTACCAACCAAAGCTCAGAGGAAGGCTCGGCATGTGCACACACCAACACCCAGCCCCGACAGGGCTGTGTTTTCCCTGGAGCCTTCTCTTTCACCCCACCGTCGCTCGGACAGACACGACCACGGGTGCTTTAGATCACCTCCATGGTGCTATTGGAGATTCCCACATTGGTCTCGCATGCCTTCACGCTATCACCAGTCATATCGCTCTCGCTCACCATTGCACTACACAATACGATCAAGATCTCCCATCTCGTTCACACTACTCTCGCTACAGGAGTGCAAGTTCCTATTCTCCCGAGCACTCCCCGCATGCGTATCATCATCGTAGCTGCTACACCTACTACTACCGTGAATGCCTGCGCTCCTGCAGCGTAGTTCGTTCACTGTCCATATCACCGGAGCGTGTTCAGCCACAGTCTCCACAAATCCTGACCCAGGACATCCTACCTCCCGGGGGAAGCCCCTCCAACACCCACAGGTGATGCGCTCTCAACTTCCACCCAACGCGAGAGGGATAATAATCAGTCTCCCACCTGTGAGGAGCAGCATATGGACTCTGTCTGATCAATCGTCTTCTTCACCAGATGATGCAATCTTCCACGGTGACTCTTCTCCTGTAGACGATTATAAACAGGAGCTTTTTAAAAGAGTAGCCCACTCTCAGGATCTACGCACCACCGACGTACCACAAAAGCAACACGCTCTCCTGAGAAATCTGCAGCAGTCGCAAAAATCAAAGTTGGCTCTCCCCTTTGATGAAGCCATTCTCAAAATCGCCAATGATATATGGCAAACCCCAGATTCCGTGCCACCCACAAATAAGCATACAGACAAGAAATACTTTGTCGCTGCCAAGGATGCAGAGTTCCTATTTACACATCCCCAGCCCAACTCCATTGTTGTAGATGCCGTGCAACAAAAATCAAAGACGGCACAGGGCAGGAATACGGCGCCTGACAAGGAAGCAAAATGGCTGGATTTGCTGGGCAGAAAGGTTTATTCTTCAGCCACAGCAATTCTCAGGATGGCTAATTACTCGGCTCAACTCACGAATCATGACTTTGACAATTATTCCAAGCTTGTCCCCCTCATGGAATACTTACCTGAGCCTAAGAAACAAATCCTGGAGGCTGTAGTACAGGAGGGCTACACAGCAGCCCGTGCAGTGCTTCAAATCACTCTTGATATTGCTGACACGACCTCCTGGACCACAGCAACTTTGGTGGTCATACGCTGTGCTTCGTGGCTCCACCTGGCTTCCGTACCAAAGGATCTCCAACCGAAAGTGGAGGACTTACCCTTTGATCGCCAATCCTTGTTTGCGAAAAATACAGACCAGGTCTTCCATTCCGGCAAAGACTCTTGCACAACCCTGAGGATGCTCGAAATATACACTCCACCATTTAGGCGAAAGAGGTTCGGTTCCTATTATTCTCATAGTAGGAACCGTTCTTATATGCTGCACCACGCTTCAGACCTTATGATCAACCGAGACAAAGACAACGACCTCAACGGCACCGTCAACAACCCAGCAAGACGTCCAACCGACAACAACCCCAGCAACAGGTTTGACGAGTCAGTCGAGGGACTGCGCACTATTCCTCTTTTAGAGGCTCCCCACGGCGTGAACAAATTATTTCACCATTGCTTGAGACCGTATTACCCCCGCTGGTTTGCTATAACCACAGACTGATGGGTCAGGGAGACTATTACATCCGGTCTCACCATTCCATTTTCTACCCTGCCCCCTCCCATCCCTTTTCAGGAACCCCTCTCACGAAAATCTACTGCAGCAAGAGGTCTCACGCCTACTTACCATAGGAGCGGTGGAGCGGATTCTGTACCAGTTCAGAGGGAGAGCCTTTTATTCCCAGTACTTCCTCACGCAAAAGAAGTCTGAAGGATGGAGGCTTATCCTGGACCTCCGCAAACTCAATTGCCACCTTTGAAAACAGAAATTCAAAATGGTCACTTTAGCCTCTATCATTCCAGCTCTGAATGAAGGGGACTGGTTCACGTCTCTCGATCTCCAGGACACGTATTTCCACGTGACGGTGCACCCGGCCCACAGGAGATTCCTCCGTTTCACACTGGGCAAGAAGCATTATCAGTACACGGTGCTGCCATTCGGCCTCTCAGCAGCACCGAGAGTGTTCTCCAAAACCCTAGCCATCGTAGCCACTTACCTCTGACGTTCCGGCATCACAGTTTTTCCTTACTTGAACGATTGTCTCCTGAAGGCCCCTACTGTAGATGAGGCTCGAGCTGTGGTCAGCACAGCCAGGGAGACATTCAAAGCTCTAGGCCTCATTATCAACATACTGAAGTCTTCCTTGACTCCTTCCCAGTCTCTCGAGTTCATCAGGGCGAGACTGGATTCCACAACCGCTACCACGTACTTACCTCTCGACTGGTCCCAGACTATCCAAGACTTAGGGAGTATTCTACTCACCGCCCCCAAAATGTCTATACTCACATGCCTAAAGCTCCTGGGGCACATGGCAGCCACTACATACGTCGTTCCCCATGCCCGCCTTTACTTGAGATGCCTTCAGCATTGGGTGCTCACCATTTACGCACCAGGCACCCAGAGTACTCGCAAGCTTGTAGTTGTCCCCAAGCACGTGAGAGATTCCTTGCAATGGTGGCTCAATCCAGGGAATACTTTAGCAGGCGTCCCCTTTCATGCCCTGAGGCCAACTGTCCAAATCACTACGGACGCATCCCTGGTCGGCTGAGGAGCCCATACGCGTCACCACGAGATCCAGGGACTATGGACACATCACGAGTCCCTCCTCCACATAAACTTTTTGGAATTATGGGTAGTATTCAATGCATGCAAACATTTCCTACACATGATATGGGAAACCACGGTGCAGATCCTCACCGACAATATTTGCACCATATACTATATCAACCGGCAAGGGGGTACCAGATCCCAGTCCCTCTGTGCTGAATCCATTTGCCTGCGGAATTGGGCTATCCGCCATGGAATCACGCTCACTGCTGCATACCTCCCTGGCGAGAGCAATACCATCGCGGATGCTCTGAGCAGGACCTTTCATCTGCAACACGAGTGGGAACTGCTCGACAAAGTAGTTCACAGCCTCTTCGAGAACTGGGAATATCCCACCATGGACCTTTTCGCTACTCAGCACAACAGGAAGTGCCATCTTTACTGCTCAAGAGCAGGCATAGGGAAACTTCTCAGGGGGATGCCTTTCTTATTGATTGGGGAATGCACCGCTTGCTGTACGCTTTTCCTCCGATCCTGCTGTACGCTTTTACTCCACGGGTACTGGAGAAAATAGCTACGGATGGGGTAACGGTGATAATGATAGCACTGTTTTGGCCACGACAGACATGGTTGACCCAGCTAATGCGGATGTTGGCATCTCAACCACGGCAACTGCCACAGTCACGCAATTTGCTGTCACAACAGCACGGGATGCTCCTTCACCCTCACATCGATCGGTTGCACCTGACAGCTTGGCCCAGAGTTAATCTGTTCTCAGGCAGTCAGAGACATCCTTATACATAGTGGACGACAAACTACACAAAAGGCCTACCTTCATAAATGGCGTCATTTTCAGTCCTGGTGTGAGGCAAAAGACGTCGATCCCCTATCTGTACCCATCCAACAAATTCTTGATTATATTCTCCACCTAAAATCAGAAAACCTAGCGATGTCTTCACTTAAGGGGTCCACTTGGCAGCAATTTCCGCCTTCTGCCCCCCCATCGACGGCAGCTCAGTCTTTGCTCACCCGCTCGCCAAAAGGTTCTTGAAGGGCGTTACAAATCTCTATTCTCCACGCAAACCGCTTCTGGAACCTTGGGATCTAGGCCTAGTCCTGGATGCGCTCATTTGCCCACCTTTCGCGCCACTAGCGACCTGCGATCTGCAGACTCTTACTATGAAAGTGACATTTCTGCTTGCCATCACATCCGCATGTCGCGTGAGCGAGCTGGCGGCACTTTTGGCGTATCCTCCCTATACATTATTTACTGAACGGGGAGTGACACTGCGCAGTTACCCAGCATTTCTGCCTAAGGTTAATTTGTCCTTCCACATAAACGTACTTTGCCTACCTTCTACCCAAAACCGCACTCCACCTCCGAGGACGTGCGTCTACATACACTGGACATCAGGAGAGTGCTTGCCTTTTACCTGAACAGGACGCGTCCCTTTCGAAAATCACAGCATCTCTTACTGTCTGTGGCGGACCATTCTAAAGGCCAGCAACTTTCTTCACAGCGCATCTCGTCTCACTTCGTAGCCTGCATCACTCACTGTTACTCCCTACGTAACAAGTCATTGCCTTGCAAACCAAAGGCTCATTTGGCTAGAAGCATGGCTACCTCTACGGCTTTTCTTAAGGGCGTACTGCTGCGTGACAGATGCGGCGCGGCTTCCTGGTCCTCAACATCGACCTGCGCCAGGCATTACGCCCTTGCAAGCATCCTAGCTACAGATGTGGCAGTGGCTCACACAGTGCTCTCCTCGGTGCACAGACCATAGCGTCGAAGCACAATACTAACGCTGAGCTACTGCTTAATACTCACCTTTGGTGGAGCACCCACGGGGACGCTCCTCGAAGAAGAAGAAAGAGTTACTCACCTGTGCAGTAATATCTGTTCTTTGAGATGTGTGTCCCCGTGGGTGCTCCACGACCCGCCCTCCTCTCTGCTTCGGAACTATTGTCCTTCTGTCTTTCAGAGGTTTCGGCTAGGAGGAACTGGGTGGGACAGACTGCGCAACATAGAAAAGGCGCGAATGGCGCGAGACGGCTTCTGTGCATGTGCGGTCCGCCAGGGGCTACTGCGAGAGAACTCTCCGAGCTGCGGCGCTGGGACGAGCCCGACACCTTTGGTGGAGCACCCACGGGGGGACACATCTCGAAGAACAGATATTACTGTACAGCTGAGTACCTCTTTCTTTCGTGGGCACAGCCCACTTCTTTAGATGACTGGGGTTTTGAGTTTAGGATATGTAGACCCAAGATAAATAGGGAAGAGGGAGAGGGGGGAAGGGGAAAAAAAAGGAAGGGGGGCAGGAAACAAGGAGCAGAGGTTATGAAAATATCAAAGGGAAAAACAGGAAGGCAGAATAGGTAATCAGTAAGCACCTGAAAACTGGATAGTTAAAATGAAGCAGATAAGGATCAAAGTCAATAGATAGGGAGGGCACTAACACAAGAATCTACACAAAAAGCTGTTTGCACCTTCATTAAATGTTAGGTTGGTAATGTTCCAGCCATCCCTCATCCCTATTGAGGCCATTAACATGAGAATTGAACTTGCAGATGAATTGTAATTCCAACACTTCTAAGATAACATGCACATGCTTGCATTTTTATTTCATATTCGAGATGTTGAAAATAGATTGCCTTCTCTTTGCATAGAGTAAAGCAAGTTTTAGGCTATTTCAGCAAGTAGCAGAGAGGGTAATTTGATAGCCAGTAAAGAAAATGCATGACTCCTTGTTTTCTTGCGCAAGCAAGTAAATATTTCTTTTTTCAGAAAATCATGAAGCATATATGGGAGGTGAGGAAACAAGTGAGCTTCCTCATTTTTCTCTGTTAGTGTAAACTATTAAATACATTTTTTGTGTTTCAGAGCAAGAGCTGTTCTAAAGTGCTGGTTTTGCAAAAAACATTGCTTGCAGTTCATCTCACATAAGTTTACAGGTTTGCAAAATGTTCCTATTGTATGATGGCAGATTCTGCTGGATTTTTCTGTTTCGTATTTTAAGTGCTTTTTGGTGACTGTTGGTTTGGTCTTAACAGTCTTATCATTCCTGATCCCTGCCCATTCTCCCCCTTTTTGGCTAGTTGTACTGTTCATTTATGTAGTATGAAGAAAACTGTAGACTAGGTCAACAGTTATTGTTTTCAAAGGGGAATATTAGGTCAGATGTAAAGGCAAATATTTAGGATGCTTCACGTACACTCAAATTTTCACAAACTTGAGGCTTGTATCTGAAAATACATGTACATAACTATCAGATATTTGCACACATTTGATAGTTGTTTTGCATGAATATTTGCATGTGGAAGTACCCTATGCACTTACACAATTTGTAAGTGCAAAACTAGCTCCTGTTTGTACATGGGCCTTAGCTATTAGAACATGTTAGTCCATTTTTTTTAAACTTTCTAGAGATAGGGAGAGGTCTGAGAATAAAAGAGTTAGATGTCTAATTCACTTCCAATAATCTAATATAATTTACAGCTGCTTTTTTTTCTTATTGCAATTGAGACTTGCTGGAATGAAGGAAGTATTTTTCGGAAAAGCACAAATCTTTTCTACCTTGTGCTGTCCATAATAACTTGACTTGTGCTGGTGTTCTGTGGGCTTATGTTTTTTGGTGGTGGTGGTGGTGGTGGTGTTAATTACAAATCACCTAAAACTATTCACTCAGTTGCATTATTTGGTTTGGTAAATATCCTGACAGTACCTGTTCTAGGAGATATTAATAGAGAGGTAGCCCTGTTAGTCTGATCTTTCTAAAACAAAAGGAAAAACTATGTAGCACTTTAAAGACTAACAAGATGGTTTAATAGGTGATGAGCTTTCGTGAGCTGTTCTAGATGTTCTCTTTGGCTATTGTGTGCTATTAAACTGAGTCAAAAACCTGTTGTGACTAACTGGTTCCTTCCATTCACACTCTGGCTTTTCAACCTGAAACATGAGTAGTTCTAAAATGGGAAGGGAGTGGGTGGGTGTTCTTTTAATTTAGTTGGGATATACGGGCCAAAGGTGTAAGTATAATCCAGTCTCTATTGAACATAAAACAATTATTTTAAACAGGAATCTCAGTCTGCTTAGTACCTTGGAAAACACGCTATAAAAAAATCTTTTAAACCTTTCATTAAAGCTAAGGAAATGAAGGCAAAAAATTAAAATATTTTAAATATCAGGTATTAAGTAAGTTTCTCATTTTAACAACATCCCTTTTTCTTTGGCCAGGAGAGAGTTTTTAGAAGAGAAAATTCCCTTGTGGGACAGTCTTTTAGTTGGTATCAATGATGGTACTAACTGTCCTTTTGAGGAAAAGATCAGATTAGTTGGTTGATTTCTGGTTCCATGTTTCTCTTTTTTTTTTTATCAAGTGTTATCTCAGCATACTCCCCGAGTTATATTAGTAGGCCTTTTTGTTTGGACTACTGCAGTCTTTTTGTCTCTTTCGTACCTTTTCCCATCAACATTTGGGAACCTTCTGTGAACCTTCATTCATTTGTTAAAATTAAACTCAAAATTAGGGTAAATTTGTAGGCCCACTTACTACAACAGCATTCCTGAATAAAAATATGGGTAGTATTAGCGTACATTTTCAAAACTCTTCTGCCCTATGGCTTTTTTGGTTTTACAAAGGCTTTCACTCCATGTCTAGGCACTTTGAAGTACATTCAACATTGGCTTCACCCAGCCAGATCTGAGGAGCACTTCATCAGAAGATAGTCAGGAGACCTGTTATAACAATATAATGACAATAATCACATTTAGAAACTGAAGTGTCTTAGATTTCAAGATGGTTAGCACTGACATTATAAAGAATGCTTGTGCACATATATGATACAAAGAACAGCTGGTCCATGTGCTGTTAAAATGGTATTTACTGCTGTGCCTGTTTTGCAATCATCTTTAATCAGACTTGGAATTCTAAATTACTGTAATAGTTGTGAATTTAGCTTATTGAATTTTACACAGATTAGAATGCTTGTTTTCAAGAATACTTGTTTTCAAGTTCTGTTTAAGCGATTAACTGGCTAAACATAACGTTTAACTGGTTAATTCATTAAACGGAATTTTACATCCCTAGCTTCTATGCTGATTTACATTGTGTTACATTATGTACACTTCTGATACGTCTAGTGATAGAAGAGTGACCAAAATGCTATTTACATAAAATTATAGGTTCAAGGTAATGTCTTCTCTCCTTTAACTCAAAAATATAAATGTGTCCACGTGGATGGCAGATGCCCTTTAATTAGTAAAATTAAATGAACTGTAATTGAAGCAATATTGAAGATTAAAAAGACTGATGCTTTGTTGAAGTTATTAATCTCCTGGAATATATTTAGAAGCTGACCCCCTCTCATGGGGCAATTACACCTCCTCACCCTTGGTGTCAGAGGGAAGGGTGTTGTATCCCTGCAGCTCAGTCTAACAACACATAGCCTCAGGGCAGTATGGCCTAATGGCCAGAGTCCAGAAGACCATCCATCTATGTGGGGTCACGTGGCCTAGGGGCCAGAGCCATTATGACTGCCCTCTCTTTCAGGACTGCCTGACTTTGTGGCTAGAATCAATATGATTGCCTTCCTCTGCAGGGCTGCATCCCCTAGTGGCCAGAGCCAATGTGGCTGTCCTCCTATTCAAGGCCCCTGGCCTAGTGGCCAGAGTGAATATGGCCTCCCACATCTGTAAGGCTGTGTTGCCTAGTGGCCAGAACCAATATGGGGTATTCTCTTAGTGAGGCCTGTGTGACCTATGGGTAGCCAGGAAAGTGGGCCACTACCAAGGGGTGGTTGTTGGCCAGGGTAGGAGATCTGGGCCTGTCTGGCTCCACTGGGCCCCGGTCAAGGACCCTGATAGTGGCAAATGATTCATCACTAGTTCAGTGGGGATCCTTCTGAAACATTCTGCCTTTGTCCTGGTTCCACAACCCGATCAGTGTCCAGTTCCCATGGCTAACTTCCAACCTCATTTTCCAACATCACTCAGTAAAAATGTCTTGGGTGACTGGGGTCTTCAGCTTGTGACACTCCCAATGACTCTGTCTGTTCTTGGGCTTCAGCGAGCAGCCCAGTATCTGACCATACCTTGGCACAATTGGCCTCCACAAATCTGGCACTCAGCTCCCAGGAAGGAGCCTGCAGTATTCATCCTCTCTCCTTACTGGTCAGCCCTGACTGAGCAGGGCTGTTCCCTTTTATACTAAGGCTAGGTCTACACTAGGAATGTAAGCGAGTAGGCAAGTTGAGTACTTGACTCCTTGCTTCCCATCCTCCCTTGCTGCCTCTGTGTAAGAGGCAGCAAGGGAGGGACCAGGAGCCGATGATGGGGGGAGCCAGCTTAAAAGCCAGTTCCCTCCAACACCGTCTCCCTGGTGTCGCTTGCTCCACCCCCACCCCCTGCATGCTGCTGCCTCTATTAGAGGCAGCAGTGAGGAGGTGGGGGTAGGAGAGGCTGCTGCAAAGCAGCCTCTGCCTGCGGTGGCCCAGGCTGGCCGCAGGCAGAGGCTGCTTCAGCAACAGCCCCTGCCTGTAGCCAGCCTGGGTTGCCGTAAACAGGGGCTGCTGGACCTGCCTGGCAGCTCTTACTACATTTCAAAAGCAGAGCCACAGTGGTCCCGGAGCCAGCATGAGCCAGGACTGCTCAGTCTCAGCTCAGGCAACCCCTAGGAGCTAACCCCCTTATCGACTAATCGAGTATTCGATGAAAATTCCATCAACTACTCGATTAGCTTATTAACCACTACTTAACATCCGTAGTGTGGGGCATGAACACCCTGTCTTACTCTTTTTATCTTCTAATGATCCAATCTATTCTATACCCAGTGCTTTTAGCCAGATATGAAGATTCCTTCCCAAAGATGTGAAGGAGTAAGTAGGTAGCAGTGGGCATCTAATACCTTAAAGTAATGTAGCATAAAATATAGCAGGTATAGTAAGTGGGATGCTGGCAGACACAGTATTGTGATTTGCATTTTGATTGCATTGAAAAGTTCAGAAAAGTTATTTTTCATTATTTTACACATCTCAACCCCTTTGAAAAGGGCTAGAGCTTGAAAGGGGCACTGTGAAGTCACAAATAGGGGGGAAAAAAAAGCACTTAAATATATATGTAAATCCCAGTAACTTCAGTGGGATTTGAAACAATTGTTAAGGTGCCCTTCTTAAATAGAATTGCTTTCCTAAATTCAGTGCCTGTACGTTCAGATTTTATGTTCTGCAGCAACCACAGCATGATGTGTTGAAAATCTATCAGATTTTACAAATTAAGTAGAGTAACCCTATGTTGGTGTTAAAATAGCAGAGTTAGAAAGAAATACTAGGCAATTAGTGCTGGAGCTGGTATCTCTAGAACAGATTGGACCTCCCTGGCTTGACACCCTTGGGACCTGACTGGTCCTGGATGAGGGATTTTGCTGGACCAGGGGTGTTCATTTCTGATCCCCCTGCTGCCAGCCCCTTCCAGCCCTGGCCCGACCGCTGCCCTCCCAGCTGGCTTCCCCCTCTTGCTGGCTCCTCTGCCCTGTCAGCCACTGCTGTGCTACTAGGCAGCCCCACCACCTCTGCACTCCAGGCTCCTGCTGTTGCGCCCAGCTCCTGTTGCCGTGCTGGGCAGCCCTGCTGTCTCTGCTTGCCAGGCTCCCACTGCCATGGCAGGCAGCTTCGCCACCTGTGCGCACACCAGGATCTCAGTGCCATGCTGTGCAGCATCACTGCCTCTGCACACCGGGTTCCCGCTGCAGAGCCTGGCTCCTGCTGCTGCTCTGGGCAACCCCACAGTCTCTGCATGGGGCTTCTGATGCTAAGTATGGGGCTCCCCCAGTCCTGCTGGGAAGCCCTGTTGCTGCACCAGCTTGCATGGTCCCAGGCCCTTGCCCTCCACTGGGGCTCTCTTTCAGACCACCGATGTTATAAGACCAGAAAGTCCCAGTTAAGAGAGTTGCAACCTGTATATAGTTGAGTTTGTCTTTCTGTCTGTCTGTGTCTGTTCAAGAACTCTTCCTAAATGGTAACACTAGGACTTTCAAATTAGTTATAAAGCCTCCTCTTATTACAACTTAAAACAAGGTAAGGGTTTGGTTGTGCCAGGAAAATTATATGTGCCTGGCATGGGTTTGCTTCTCAGAGACAATCACCAGGCAGGTGAAAGGGGCTGTCTGTGGTGTGTGCATCACCATTTGGGACTCCCCCAGCTCTGAGCCTCCCACCACTCAGGCACTCTAAATGGATGGTGGGGAGGCCCTTGCCCCCGATTAATACGGGAACATTGCTGGCCATTCCCCTTTGTCAGGGAGAAAGGGAAAAGTGTAGTTTGCTGCATTCCTCACTCTGGCTAGGGAGTGCAGGGGGGTAGACAAACCTGAATCTGCCTCAGCTGGGGGACATACACAGACAGGCAAGGGGTGCTTGCTGGAGCTGCAGCAACCATGGTGAGGCACTTCTCACCTTACTCCGAGCTGCTGTGGTGAGAGAGGGCTGGGGTAGTCCTTTCTCTGAGGCAGCCTGCATACTGACCCCCTCATCTCCAGGCCCACCCAGAGCAATGATTTAAATGAATCATGTACTTTTTAATTTTATTCCCCTCCCCCCCCCCCAAAAAAAATCCAAAATTAATTAAGGATCCAAGCAATGCCGAGTAAATCTTCTAGTTAGTCCTAAAGTAGGAATCACTTTTCTTTAGAGTCAATACTCAGTTAATACCACTGTTTCTGGTGGTGTCAAACTGAAGAAAGTATGTATCTTTGAGGTCCTTCCCACTTGTGTCATCACATTTTTAAACACATTTTGTAATAGCTCCACTTATTTCCAGTATGCTTGTTGAATTTTGACTGAGGTAATTAAACTCATACTCTACCTACTTAAAATTCCCTCTGCAGTTCTAGCTGAGTTCAACATTCTTCATTCCTTGTACTATTACTACTTGAGCTAAACAACTGTGTAGTGTTACTATTAATTGTAAGCAAACATCTGCTGCATTGTTTCCCTGAGGTGGATGTATTTCAGGGGTGGCATGATCTTACTCTCTTTGCACAGTGATGTTGTATTGCTTAATTAATTCATGTTTGCAAAGCCCGCTGAGATACTTGAACAAAAGGTACTGCTTAAGAGCAAGGTATTACTATTTAATATATTTTGCATTGATGTTATTAATCAAGTCATTTTCATTTTATAATTATTGCACTTCCTAAATCTTCTGCTTTGGATCCAAGGTTTGAGTTTAGTGAGCCAGCTGTGTGTTTCCCAGACCATCAAATCTTCATAGGAAACAATGTAATCAAGTAATATACTCTTACAGATCACCCTTTAAAAAAGCAATTAATTTAATACCCGCCTTTTAATATCAATTACAATGACCGAGATCATGTGAAATACTTTTTATTGAGAAATCACTTTTTTATTTATGTACGTTATCTTTGAGCAAGTAACAGTATAAGAATTTGTTGCCTTGGCAATAGATATAAATAACAAATTCAGAAGGTTATATGGAAACTTAATCTTCCTTTTGGATGACGATTGTGTAAAATATTTTATTTCAGTATTATCTGTTTCAAATAAAATATATATAATTATACTGTATTTGGGCCAAGCTCTATCCAGTACTGGAATTCAGAGATCAGCCCTCTAAGATGCTGATAACCTCTGCAAAATATTAGTGCCTTCGGCTCTACTGAAGTAGCACTTGGGAGTACTCAACAGTTTCAAGAGTACTCAATATCGACCTCTCAAGGCCTAAAACACACTAGGAACAAATCATGAAGTTCTTCCCTGAGAAGATTGGGGAAACTTGTGAATTAGGAGCAATGCTATAGGCAGCACTTTGGGGGGCTACTTGATTTTGGGAAGGGAAATGTGAGCAGATTGGAGGAGTGGCAGAGTCATGGCTAGTAGATTAATGCAGTGTTTCTCAACCTTTTTTTTTTTTTTTTTTTAATAAAGTACCCTTTTTAAAAAAAATTATAAGTACTCCAGCCCCCGCACTCTAACCCAATGCACCCACTCCTCCTCCAGAGTCAGGCCCCCCCCAGTTCCAAACCAATGCCACCTCCCTCCCCTAGAGCCAGGCACTGGACGTATGGTAACTCTACCTTTGAAGTACCCGCTCGTGCCATCTGGCCCTGCCTTGGCGGCTTGTCTGCAGGGAGCAAGTGGCCCCCCAGTGCTGGGCTTGCTGTGTGGGTCTGTGTGCTCCCACCCCAGCCCAGAGCTCCTCTTGCATGGTGCCTGGGGACAACTCCCCCCCCCCCCCTCGCTATGCCACTGATGCGAGGATTCTGTTCCACCACTTTCCCAGCTATTTCCCCCATATAAAAGTCTTTCACTGACTGAATCAGATGTTTGGGACCACTTTTGTAAGATGCCAGGCACTGGATGTATGGTAACTCTACCTTTGAAGTACCCGCTCGTGCCATCTGGCCCTGCCTTGGCGGCTTGTCTGCAGGGAGCAAGTGGCCCCCCAGTGCTGGGCTTGCTGTTTGGGTCTGTGTGCTCCCACCCCAGCCCAGAGCTCCTCTTGCATGGTGCCTGGGGACAACTTCCCCCCCCTCGCTATGCCACTGATGCGGGGATTCTGTTCCACCACTTTCCCAGCTATTTCCCCCATATAAAAGTCTTTCACTGACTGAATCAGATGTTTGGGACCACTTTTGTAAGATGCAATAATGTCGTTAGTTTTACAATGGGATACATGTTTAAGCTATTACTCTATTTCTTAGTGCTAAAGTTAGAATGTAGTTAGCTATAGTTAGTGGTCTGCATTTTCTTTTATTTGTAAAGAAAAAATATCTGGGAATGTTTCAGTGTCTGGAAAATAAATATGATGACCCATGATGAAATCAGATTAAAATAAAATTGGAAGAAAAAAGAGAAATGAAAAAAGTAATATGCACATTTTACTGCAGCATAATTGAATTTTTTTAGTATATATTTGTCTCTCTCAGAACTAGTAGTTTTTCCAGAAAGCCTGCTTGGCATACACCTGCATATACAATAATCTTCTTTTAAATATTCTCACTCATCTTGAGCCTCTTGCTGATTTGGATGTAGTCCAGCTTTGAAAATATGCAATGACTAGAAGATTTACCCAGCATTGCTTGGGTCATTAACGCAATTAATTTTTGTGTTCTGGAAAATTAAAATGAAAACGTGCATGCTTCATTTAAATCATTGCTCTAGGATGGGGTTGGGGATGAGGGGTTCAGAATGTAGGCTGCCTGGCAGTGAGAAGACTACCCTGGCCTTCTCCCACCGCAGCAATTTGTGGCCATGTGAGAAGCACCTCTCCATGGCTGCTTCATAGCTGGGGAGAGGTGTTGGGATGAGGGGTTCAGAATGTAGGCTGCCTGGCAGTGAGAAGACTACCCTGGCCTTCTCCCACCGCAGCAATTTGTGGCCATGTGAGAAGCACCTCTCCATGGCTGCTTCATAGCTGGGGAGAGGTGTATGTCCCCTGGCTGGGGCAGGTCCAGATTCATCAGCTTCCTACGCTCCCCAACCAGAATGAGGAATGCAGCAAATTGCACTTTCCCCTTGCTCCTTGATGAAGAGGAACAGCCAGCAGTGTGTATGAATCATGAGGAGAAGGGGCGCTTCAGGCCTCTCACCCCCTGCGCCTTTCCTTCAGGGGGTAAGGGGAGGCTTGGGGCTGGGGCAATCCCAGATCGGAGAGGCACCCCCAGCCAGCCCCTTTAACTTGCCTGATGATTGTCTCTTTTCTCTTTGGTTTTCTGAGAAGCAAACCCTTTCCAGGATTGCACATCCCATTTTCCTGGCACAACCAAACCCTGACCTTGCTCTTATGATAAGAGGAAGCAGCATACCAAATTTGGTGGTCCTGGTTCTTACCGGTTAGAAAGAGTTCTTGAACAGACAGAGAAACACACAAACTCTCAAATGTATAGTAAATGTTGTAGATGTCTGTCCCAGGATATTAGAGAGACTCAGTGGGTGAGAGATCTTTTACTGGACACATTTCTGTTGGTCAACAAAGATAGGCTTTTGAGCTACACAGGTAGTATTTAGTAAAAGATACAACCTCATACACCTTGTCATTCTTTGATCACTACAGTGTTGAGCAACATGTGGCACTTTCTCCTTTTTTATTACACTAACACAGGATTTTTTAAACTTTTTTTTTAAATAGGGTAAATAATAAAAGTTGATGCAGTCAGTTAGCTATGTATGTTGATTCCCTGCCTTCCTGCAGTTAGATACACTTATTAAAGGAGAAATTCCATTTTTGAAGTTCAAGGAGTTTTTGCATAATTTTTGCATTCAGTAATTTTGTACCTATGACTGCAAGAGATTTAATTTTTACCAAAAATATTTGAATTGCAGGATTTGTGCAGTTTCAGGCCCTCTTGGATGGTAATGCTTTGATGCAGAATCATTTATGTTTAGCTCTACCAACATAGGCAGTACATAGATAAATGGCGGGGGGGGAGGAAGGGGGAGATTCAAAAGTAAAAACACATATGTATCCCAGGCATGGCTTATGAAGTGACTTTTATAGTGAGCCATATGATTATATTGAGTGTGTTTACTACTCCATGATCTGGCACCCTATTAGAGGAGCATATAATTCTGAGATGCCTTGCACAGATAGCCAAACTGAGGCTGAGGCCATGAGCATCAGAATATACACTGCAGGCTTCCTTGCAACAACTGTCACAGTTGGCAAAGGTGATACTAAAGAAGCATTGCATTAACTTGGCCCAGTGGACACAAGTAGTTCAGAGAGAAGAACAAGCTGGTTTGCACAGCAGTCATGCTTGGCACAGTTAGGGAGTTGGTATATTGTATAAAGCAATCACAGAGCACTGTGGATGAAACTGCCTCTGGTTATGAAGTGATATGGTTGGCATACTGGTAACAGATGGATAAGAAACATTTGACCTTCTAATACCTCCCCAAACAAAAATAAAACAAAATAAAATAAAGGGGGGTTTAATAGGTTGGGACAAACATGACTACAAACAGCAAATTGAGGCTCACAATACTGTTAGCAACTATTAACAATAGTAACGTAATTGTATTTTATCTACTGGTAAATAAGTTAAATGTGTCTTAATTGTGTGCTAAGTGCACTGTTGGTCCAGCATTATTTTCAATCTAAGAACCTGCTGAGGGAGCACCTGTGAAGACTCTAGCTGTAATCTGTTTTCATGTTGTGTTTTGGTAAGTTAACTGGAAGAGAACTTTCCACAATAGATGTGCTACTATTTGTGTTGTGTATCTTAGAGGAAAAAGTTGCCCACTTAAGATGTGAAACTTTACAAAGCAGTGCACAACTGATGCTGACAAATCAGTACTGCATCCACTATGTCAATTTGCTCTTCCTAGTGCATGAATCTGTGTATATAATAAAACATTGCAGACATTACAGCAGAGCAGTTCTAATGCTGCATACAGTTACTGAACCTTTTCTTGTAAATGATAGCTTTAGAAAACATGGGTATATAACAAGTCTTTAAATGTTGTTAAAATCCTGACCTAAAGATTGTGGGCTAGATCCTGAGCTGATTTCAGCTGGAGCTAGAGGAAATGGTTCTATAATTATAACATGGTCAGGTAGCTGACTTTGTTGAGAGAAATAAAAGTTAAGATTAAAGGAAGAAACATAAAGTTCACACAAGGATATTACTTGTTTGCATAATTCCTTTTATATTTTGCTATTTTTCTTTTACATAGTATAAATTTTTTAAAAAGATTCTGTACATATTTTTAATTCTTTGGCATTTGCAGCCCCCTAACATTTGAGGAGCTCCATATGTTTTCCTGAAGTCAAAGTATTCCAGCTGTTGTAATGTCACCATTTGCTTCTAGCTTTTTTTAAAATCTGAATTCTATGCTTGCTTGTGCATAAATAGGCACAGTTTGAAGTGGGGAGATTCTGTAATTCTTCACTGCTGCTTCCTTTGCTACTTATTTAGACTTGCTGTATCTCATTTTCTTTTCTCCACTAGGCTTTTCAGCAACTTCTGTCACAACCATTTCTTAATGCTTTTACATCCAAGTTTGATATTATTATATTTGTTTGTTGGAGTCTTGAATTTAAATATGATCTGCTACAACAAGTGTATATGATTTCAGTTTTACTTTTGCCTACTGAATGCAACAATCTGCTAGGTGTACAAGTATCATACTATTGGTCCGAACACTGTCCTCAGTTTGATTCAAGTCCTCAGCTTCATATCCTCAAATCGGCTAAGTCTAGGCTATGCTACCTGAAGTCCTGCCTCCCATTCTTTGCAACCATGACTTCTAAAACAGTCAGGCTCTTTATGGACAAGGTGTGGGACTTGTGAAAGTATGAAGCAAGTCTTATGCAGTGGCTTGCTTAGGCTTTAGCATGTCCTTTCACAAAACAACAAATTTCATGGCTTTCAGAATGAGACTTATCTCTTAATCATAGCTTACTTTTATTCAAAATATTACCTATTAGTAGTAATTTACATTAATCTTCATTCTAATGGAAAAATTGAGAGAACCAAATACCAACTTTAGTCCATGTGGTAGAACCCTGTAATTATGTCATGGTGATGAGTTAATCATAATAAGTACCTATTTGGATTGTTGCTCATAGATTATTTTTACATGTATCCTCCATGTTAATTTTAGGCAGAGGCTGAAATCTTCAAGTTTGTTGGATCAGTCTTGAGAGCATCTGCTCATGATAATGCTTGAGGAAAAATAAGCTTTAACAGTCCAAACTACTGTACATTGACGCACTGATTTAATGTTAGAAATAAGCAGCCAAGATTTACCATGTGTGCATGCTCAAAACCTCTTGCCAATATAGATATTTCTTAATTTTTAAGTCAACAGACAATTAAGATTATAGCAATCAGAAGTTTGGCACACCAGTTAAAATAGCGCTGCAGCAAAAGGTGCTACAGGCACATTGGGGATCATAGTTATATAAGTACACACAAGCCCTTGTTAAGGAGACTGTGTGGATTAAAGCACAAAGCTGGTTGAGATAATATATTTTATTAGACCAACTTCTATGCAGTCATTTCCCCCCCTGAAGCTTGTGGTGTCATTTGCTCTGTGGTGATGATTTTTTTTTTGATGATTGATGGTGGGGATGTGGTTGTGAGTGGTGGTGTCATTGCTGTGAAAGAATTATTTGAGGCAATGATTGCAGAAGAATTCTAGTTCTCCACATGTTAATATGGTGCCAGGTTCTTTGGTGGAACAGAAATTTAGTCCCTTATTGTATGTCTACACTACGGATTACTTCAGTATAATTTACATTGCTTAGGGGTGTGAATAACCCACAATCCTACGTGACATAAATTATACTGACCCAAGTCTCTCTCCCCCTGTGGCTTAAGCATTTTCACTAGAAAAGTTACAGCAGCACATTGTAGTATCGACACAGCCATAGAAAGTACAGATAATTCAGCTCCAGAGATGACACTAGTTCACTCGCTTTGTCTCTGCAATATCCTGGGACCCACACAGCTACAACTTCACTGCCTACAAAGGTTTGGCTGCCAGCTGAGCCTCTAGTGCTCTTTTGTGTTGCATATTAGGTGCACAAAAGGAGGGTTGATGCTCAGAATCACCTTGTAAGACCATGTTGTACCAGGTGAGGAGCTTAAGGGGTTCTCAAACTTTGTGATACCACAACTCCCCTCTAAGTTGCTCACAACCCCCCTCTAAGTTGCACGCGACCCCCCGGGGGGTCGGGACCCACAGTTTGAGAAACATGGGCTTAAGGTAAGGAATTTCCCAGCTGAAAAATTCAGGGGCAGAGGCAGGAATAGAAAATTATATGTTAAGGAAATAGATATGATTGAAAGTTCAAGCAGAACAGGCACTAAAACAGCTACTTCTATAGACTTGTTTACGTATACAGTTGCAGCACTTAGTGAAGACATATCTACCCCACTGGGAGAATTTCTCCTGTTGGCATTGGTCAGCGATGGGCAACCTAGGCTAGTTAGTGGGCTGAATGAGTGGCCCTCCTTCATCTCAGTGGGCTGCAAGATTGTTGTAACCAAGAAGTTCTCCTGGGATAGAGTATTTTTGCTAATTGCACTTGTATACCTAGAATTTGTAGAGCAGAGTGAGGAATAATTTTTGACGGGGGGACACTCCAAGATTTTGGAAAGTGGTTGAGGGCCACACTCTTCTATGATATTAATGGAGGAGATGCAGGGTCTGGGATGGAGGTTGGGTGCAGAAGAGAGCTTGGGGTAAGGGACTCGGGTGCAGGAAGGAGACAGGAGTCTGGGAGGGAGTTGGGATGAAGCAGGTGGTTGTGACCTAGGGCAGGGGACTGGAGTGCAGAGGTTTGGGATGTGACCTAGGGTAGGAGGGGCATTGTGATCTGGGGCAGGAGTTTGGGGTACCAGATCTGGGAGGGGGTATAAGTGTAAGAGGGGGACAGAAGGTTTGGGTATGTTGAGGGAGGAAGGGGGGGGCAGGAAAGGGCTGGGGTGCCAGAAGCAGGCTGTGGCCAAGAGACTTACTTGCCAGCTGCCAAACTAGCCTGCCTGCCTGCCTGCAGAGCTTAAAATGTTTCCCAGCCTGCCTGCCTGGCCATGTGCTTCATGAATAACTGAGCTGAGGAAAGAGGGCGTGGTTCTTCTTGGCTGCCTGTTATTCCAAGACGCAGCTCCCATTGGCTGGTTTCTGCTAGAAACTGTCCAATGGGAATATCCTGGGGGCGGGGTGGATCCTGAAACTTCCCCCCCCCCCCTCCAGTTTTAATACAGAAATGGAGCTCTGCAGCCGCATTTCTACATGGTGCACGGGACTGCGGGGCAAGCTGGGGAGCCTGCCTGGGGCTCCCCGCTGCCTCCACAGCCCGGATCCAGTGGCTTGGCGGGCTGCATCCAGCCTATGGGCTGTATTTTGCCCAGGCCTGTTATAGAGTGTACTGACTGATCCAGCAGCGATGTGATTGAATGCAGAGGGATCCTGTGACTCTCACAGTCAATGTTGTGTGCAGTCAGCATGCACTAACTTCATGTGTGTGTCACTTGAGTAATACTGGTAGGAAAAAACTATGTGGACAGAAACCAGTGGAATCTGGCAACCTTGCATGTGGGCAACAGTAAAGACAATGTAGCAACTGTCTATTGGAGAGGTACTACACCTCTCAGATAGACAGTAGGTATGTTGACAGGAAAAGCAAATAACTGTGTTGCTCAGCAGCTCACACTCATAAGCAATGTAGTTATATTGCACCAACATAAGTTAGTAGTGTAGCTCAAGCCTCTGTCACAGCTCAGTAGTGCTTCAGCTGTGATTTCTGCAAGAAATGGTTGTGACCACCTTTTTTTTTTAAGGAAACAAGTCTTGTGTACATTTTACAAATAAATTAATTCAAGTTTTTTCTTTTAGTGTAATGTCACTGATTTCTGCTCCAAATGTGAAACTGACCTGCAAGGCCCACATTTTGCTATTGCTTGTGAGAAGGGCAACAATAATGTCTTTTTTGTGTTGTTTAAGTGACATTATAGTCATGTACTATATTATCTGACAGAGCTAGTTAGTGAATGTTGGGAAACATGCTGCAAGTAAACTCCAGGTTTGTAGAAAAAGTTGAGCAGAAGAAAAGCATTATACATTGGGCGATGAGTGAAGGGGGAGGTTGATTCTTTTTAATATCTGATATATCAAAAAATCTGTTATTTCCTGCAAAGAATAATCTTTCACTCTCCTTTCATGTGGAAAGGAGAAACAGCCTCACAGAACTATACTATTCAAATCTCTACAGAGCTTGCTAAGTATCTCTCAAGCAAAGAGGATGAAGGTGAGTTTCTAAAATTTTAACGGGGAAAAGTGCAGCAGAAAATAAGTTGGAGACATTTTTTTATATCCTAAGAATGCAGTAGAGCATACACAAACACACACACGTACATACATGCTCATACTCTTTTTTTTGAATAAGCTATTGTGAGTAGAGAACCTGGGTGAGTGTAACTGACTTTTTTCCACAGCTAAAACTAGAGTTTGGGATTTTGTGTTTTATGTTGAGAAAATGCTTGAAATGCACATTAAAACAGCACACGTTAAACCTATTATTGGGCTATCTCAGATGGGACAAATATTCAGAGATGAGATCTATTTGAGGACATATTTTTCCATGCTGGCTCAATGGAGTGTAGTGCCTTACGTGCAAATAGTGTTGTTGATTCCAGGGAACCTATTCAGCATGAGAAATGGTGGCAGAATGAGGCCTTATTATATGAATACTAAAGTTCAGATTCTTACCTTAACCCACATTGAGCTGTACCTCATGTAGTCACATGGAAATCAAGAGAACAGAGTACAGTACTACTCACTGTGAATAAAGGGAGCAGAACATGCCCTGAATCCCTTGTAAATTACATGAGACATGTTACAACATTTTTTAGCACGTCTGCTGCAAAGAGTTGTAATTTTAGAGAATTAATCATTTGTGATTGTGACCTCAGTAGGATAAGCAGCAGTTGTTCATAATTAATACATTTCTTTTGTATAAAAGTTTGCACTTTTTCATTTTTCTTTCTCTAATTTAACATGCATTTAAACTCAACCTTTTCAAATCCAACTTTTTTAATAAGTTTAATTATTCACTAGTCCATTTATCACCTTCACAAGCATTGGAAATGTGATTGTTAAGATTATAGACCTTTTCAAGGAGATCTGATATCGCCGAGTATCTTCAACATGCACCTAGAGAGAGCGATGGACAAGATCAAGGAAGAGGTAGAAGGGATATTGGTGCATGGGATGAGAATTAACAACTTGAGGTTCGTGGATGATATAGTTATCATTGAGGAAGATGAAGAGAAGCTAGCGAGAACCGTGCAGATACTAAATGAGGAAGGGAAGCGGTATGGACTGATTATGAATATCGATAAAATGAAGACAATGGTATTTGGAGATAAGGAAATAGGAAGGAAGATCAGTGTAGATGGGATCAAACTAGAGAACGTAGAGAAGTCCATGTATTTGGGGAGCAACGTGATGTGTGATCTAGACTGTAAGAAGGAAATAGCGACTAGAATAGCAAAAGCAAGACTGAGTTTGAAGGCGATGGATAAGAGCTAGAAAAGTAAAGTGATTAAAGCTGAATGTCTTGAAAATGTGTGTATTTAGCAGCATGTTGTACGGATGTGAGACATGGGTGATAATGACAGATTCAAAGAAAAGGATATTGGCATTTGAGAGGAGTTGTTACAGAGAGATCCTGAGACTAGGATGGATGCAGAAGGTCACCAACAAGGAATTATATAGGAAGATACAGCCAAAAGAGAACCTACTGCAGAAGGTTATACAACGGAAGCTTCAGCTATTCAGGCATATCTGCAGAATGAACGACGAGCGAAAAGTTAAGACCCTGGTATTTGGTATAATGGATGGTCTGAATAGGAAAGGCAGACCCCACAGAGAATGGGTAGATGATATAGTAGATTGGTGTGGAGCTAGTCTACAAAAACTAAGCCACTCCACACTGGACAGGGAAAGATGGAAGGAAATAGTGAGGGAGGCATCGGACACCAATGGGCGTTGAGCCCATGGTGGTTGCTGATGATGATGAATTTAAAATTTATTGCCAGGTACTTACTTCACTTTATATACCATCTGCTGTTCAACAGACCGTATAAGTCCGTATTACATTTGAAAAAATATCCACCTTTTTCTTCTTCGGGTAGTGTCTCCGTGGGTGCTCCACTTCAGGTGTTGGGCTCATCCTGGTGCCGCAGGACGGAGAGTTGTGAGCCATAGTCCAGCTGGACCGCGCATGCGCGGCAGGTGTCACGTGCCCTTCGCGCCGTTTCTAAGCGTGCATGCGGTCTGGCTCCCACCAGTTCCTCCTAACTGTCCATGGTCGCAGGCGGAGTGAACTGTGTCTCCTCAGAGCTGAGGAAAGAAAGAAAGTTAGTTAGATAGCTGTAGTCATAGTTTTACTCATAGTTTGTCATAGTTACTTAAGATAGTTTTATAGTTCGTTATTTTAAAAAAAAATTCTTTTTTAATGTACATAATAGTTGACTATTACATTGTTAATCATGCCGGGATCACCCAGTTTCAAAAAGTGCGTGGAGTACCGAGAACCGATGCCCGCATCTGACGGACATGTGAGCTGTAAAAAGTGCTTGGGAGAGGGGCAAGTTCCCCAAAAATGCCTGCAGTGTACCAAGCTCACGGCACGGGCCAGAAGAGATTGAGAAATGCAGCTGAAAATGCTGCTCTTCAATAAGGCCCTGCAGCCTCCGCAAGTGAGTGCTCCCAGACCGGAGCCATCAGAGAGGGTGAGACATAATGAACCACACACGGCGAAAAGTAAGCCTTCCCCTCCCCGCCACTCAATGTCAAAAAGACTGAGTGTGGGAGATAAGCCTGGCACATCGGGAACAGCCTCCAGTCGCAGTACGGAGAAGCGTTTCCCGACCCGGAGTACCTCGGCACTGAGTCCAGCACTGTCTGAAGAAGCGGCATTGACTCTTCCTTCGGTGCCCAGAGCGGACTCAGCACCGGCACTGAGAAGACAAGGCTTATACTGGCACCGCTTCATTCAGCACCACGAACTGTGGCGCCGGCCTCATCGATGACGCTTGCGGCACCGAGCTCGTCGGCACCGGCTGTAGCACCGAGCCCTCCTTCGTCACCGGGTAGCTCGGCACAAAGCCCCACGGCCCCGCCCGCAACACCAGCACTGAGTCCTACGGCACTGGTTTCCCCTGCCGCGCCACCAGCAATGACTCTGGCACAGATATCAGCGCAGGCACCAGCACAATTTTCCCCAGTAATTCAAAAGGCTAGGCACAAGTCCAGGAGGGTGATAATACCATCCCCTAGTCCATCACCTTCAGCTTTCTCCCCGCAGCCGCAATCTCCATCCCCTCCCTTGCTGCAGTCATGTCGGGACACTCATGCCAGACCAGTGGAACAACACCGCAGTAATTCACGCCGATACTCGCCTTCGCCTTATTGACACTACGGGAGATCCGAATACCGATCTCACTCACAGAGCAGATCTCGTTCACCAAGATCACTAACCAGGTCTTCCTGCTCCAGACGTTATCATTCCACCAGGAGAATATACTCTTCAAAATGCCACTACGAATATGGCCATTATCACGGACGTCATCACTATCCTACCAAGCATTCACGCTCCAGATCACCTAGTCACCATGAGAACCAACGTTCTCATAGTAGGTTGCGCACACGTTCAGAAGCTCCTACACGACCTCCTACACCCTCAGGAGATACACCGCTTCCACTGCGCCAACCTATACCACCGAGCACTCAGGCACAGGAACAACATCAGTCCAACGAGGAGTCACCCATAGACCAGTCATCCTCTTCGCCAGATGATGCTGTTTTTCCTGGTGATTCATTGCCCACAGATGACATCCAGCAGTTTAACGAACTCTTTAAAAGAGTTGCCTAGTCACAGGAGGTACAACTCCTCCAAGTGCAACAGAAACAACACAGGCTATTGAAAAACCTTCAGCCATCGCAGAAGTCCATGATGGCCTTGCCGCTGGATGACGCAATCCACGAGATTGCCAATGAGATATGGCAAACCCCAGCCTCCTCTCAGCCAACAAATAAAAGGGCAGAGCAGATAAGAAGTACTTTGTGCCATCAAAAGGCATGGAGCTTTGTATGCATCCTCAGCCCAATTCATTAGTAATGGATGCTGACTAGCAGAGAGCAAAAGCTCCCCAATATAGGAATCCTGAGTCTGACAAAGAAGGGAAACGACTCGATCTATTCGGGAGGAAGATTCACTCCTCCGCAACTCTAACCCTCAGGATGGCAAATTATGCAGCCCTTTTGTCCAGCCATAATTTCGACAATTATACGAAACTGATAGCGCTTATTGAACATCTCCCTGAGGACAAACGACAGCTATTGAATGCCATAGTACAAGAAAGCTATACATCTTCTAGAGTGGCGCTACAAATTGCCCTAGATATAGCGGATACAGCAGCACGTACTACAGCCACTTCTGTAGTGATGCACAGGTCCTCCTGGCTTCAGATGGCAGCAGTCCCCAAGGAGTTACAGGCCAAAGTAGAAGATCTGCCTTTTGACAGACCAAGCTTGTTCATGGAAAGGACAGATCAAGTACTGCATTCTGGAAAAGACACGAGAACAACGCTCAGAACCCTTGGGATGTACACACCACTGTACCGCAGAAAAAGATACACTCCATATACCAGACAGAGACCCTTCTCTTATGCCACACAGAGATTCAGGCAATACAAACCCCAACAACGAGGAAAACCGAGAAAACAGAAACGACGCCCTCAAACCAGCAGACCCACCAATTCTCAGAGCAACCGGCAGCTGGTGTGACGGGATAGTCGAGAGGCTGCAGACCATTTATCTTACTTACCACCCACCATCGACGAGGCTATTCCATCACAGACTACAACCTTACCAACACAGGTGGTTCGCCATCACCACCGACGGTTGGGTCCAGGAGCTAATAACATCAGGTTATACCATTCCCTTCCTTTCTCCTCCCCCAACCATCCCTCCATACCCATCCCTCCTCAGGGACCCCTCTCATGAGACCCTATTAATGCAAGAGGTCTGGCGCCTAATAGACATCGGCGCTGTGGAGAGAGTGCCACATCAGTTTCACGGCAAGGGAAAAAATCAGGGGGATGGAGACCTATCCTGGACCTCCGAAGGCTCAACCAATACCTTTGGAAAACCAGATTCAAGATGGTAACACTAGCCTCTAATATTCCAGCACTTGACAACGGGGATTGGTTTACGTCCCTCGACTTACAAGATGTGTACTTTCACGTAACAATACATCCTGCTCACAGACGTTTCCTGAGATTTCTTGTAGGTACGGACCACTTCCAATACAGGGTCCTCCCGTTTGGCCTACCATCAGCGCCCAGAGTCTTTTCGAAGACTCTTGCAGTAGTAGTAGGACACCTGTGCAAACATGGCATCATGATATTCCCGTACTTAGGTGACTGCCTGATCAAGGCATACCCCTTCGAACACACTATGCGTGCCACAGACATTACAAAAGCTCTATTCGAGACCCTCGGGCTCGTGATCAACTACCCAAAGTTATTCCTCATTCCTCAGAGGTCCCTCAAGTTTGTTGGGGTTCAGTTAGATTCTTCAACGGCCAGGGCTTATCTCCCTCTAACCAGGTTCCATACCATGCAGAGCCTCATTCAAACTGTTTGCATCAACCCAAAGATACCCATACTCACCTGCTTACAGCTCTTGGGACACATGGCGGCGACCACTTACATAGTCCAACATGCCAGACTACATCTCAGGTCCCTCCAACACTAGGTAGCTTCCATCTATCGCCCAGGCAACCACGACGTACACAGAATAGTCCCTGTGCCTCTTACAGTAAAAGACTCCCTCAACTGGCGGACATCTCCCAACAATATGCTCAAGGGAGTTCCGTTTCGCCAACCACAACCTACAGTGCAGGTCATAACGGATGTTTCCCTCCTCGGATGGGGAGCCCACTGCGGAGAATCCCACGTTCAAGGCAAATGGAGTCCACAAGAATCACTACAACATAAATTTGTTAGAGCTAAGGGCAGTATTCAACGCATGCAAGCATTTCGCCGCCATCATTCAGGGTCGCACCACTCAAGTCTTGACAGACAACATGACAGCAGTTTACTATGTCAACCGTCAAGGTGGAGCACGATTCAAAACTCTATGCAGAGAAGTGATGAAATTATGGAACTGGTGCATTCGCCACGGCATCACCATCCTAGCTTCATACCTACCGGGCAGGGACAATATGATTGCCGATACTCTCAGCAGACAGTTTTTCCCACAACACGAATGGGAGCTCAACCACGATATAGCGAGGCATGTTTTCCAGTGCTGGGGATTCCCCACTATAGGTCTATTTGTGATGCACAACAATATCAAGTGCCCTAAATATTGCTCCAGAGCGGTAATCGGACTGAATTCCCTTGGAGATGCATTCTTATTGAACTGGAACCGTGGCCTACTTTATGCCTTTCCTCCCGTTCCCCTTCTCCCGAAGGTGCTCGAAAAGATCTTATTGGACAAGGCCACAGTCATTCTGATAGCCCCGTTTTGGCCCAGGCAGACGTGGCTCCCAACACTCTTTCAGATGTCTTTGCATCCTCCATACCATCTCCCACAGCGCTCTGACCTCCTGATGCAAGGAACGCTAGCAGACGTACATCCTCAAATCGACCGCCTGCACCTCACAGCATGGCTCATAGCTGGTTACAACACACGGAACTAAGCTGTTCCCAGGAGGTACAACACGTACTCATACACAGCAGATGAGACTGCACACCAATATCTTACCTGTATAAATGATGACGCTTCCACTTTTGGTACACTGATCAGGACCTGAATCCACTAAACTGCCCTATCCATCACATCCTCGATTTCCTTCATCTGCAACGAACAGGATTGGCGTTATCATCTATAAGAATGTACCTGGCAGCGACTTCTGCTTCCAGACAATCTATAGATGGTCATTCCATATTTGCCCATCCAATAGTCAAGCGCTTCTTGAAAGGGTTACATAATCTATACCCTCCAAGGAGAGAACCTACACCTGTATGGGATCTCGGGCTAGTTCTTGATACCCTTACCTACCCACAATTTGAACCGTTGGTGACCTGTGACTTCCCAACCCTCACGACGAAACTTATCTTCTTGCTAGCAATCACTTCTGCTCGCCGAGTTGTGGAGTTGGCGGCACTATCAGCCGCACCACCATATACTATGGTCACCAGGCAGGGCACCATACTATGTCGACATCCCAAATTCCTGCCGAAAGTAAACTCAGAGTTCCATATCAATGAACCGATAGTCCTTCCAACGTTTTATCCAAACCCCCACGCCTCTAACCACGAAGCTCATTTACACACATTAGACGTACGCAGAGCTTTGGCCTTTTCCTCGAAAGAACGCGGCCCTTTCGTCAATCTCAATGCTTACTAATCTCCGCGGCGGAACACTCCAAGGGCCAACCACTGTCAGCCCAGTGCATTTCTAAACTGATCATCAGTTGCATCTCTTGCTGTTACTTACTGCGTAACAAGACCCCTCTGAGCATATTAAAAGCTCATTCCACTAGGGCAACCGCGGCATCCACAGCATTCCTCAAAGGGGTCCCACTACAAGATATATGACGAGCAGCGACCTGGTCCTCGGACGTTACCTTCGCCAAACGTTATGCCATCAATGCCCTTGTACGAGACACAACGATTGCCTCTGGAGTACTGTCCACAGTGACAAATGTATAAATATATTCCCACTTCCAGTAAACAAGCTACTGCTCTGCAATCACCTGAAGTGGAGCACCCACGGGGACACTACCCGAAGAAGAAGAGGAAGTTATTCACCTTGTACAGTAATGACAGTTCTTTGAGGTGTGTGTCCCCGGGGCTGCTCCACGACCTGCCCTCCTCCCCTCTTGGTCTCTTCCGTTTTTCATATCTGAACTGATTAGGAGGAACTGGCAGGAGCTGGACCGCGCACACACTTAGAAACAGCACGAAGGGCATGTGACACTTGCCGTGCATGCGCGGTCCAGCTGGACTATGGCTGACAACTCTCCGACCTGCGGTGCCGGGATGAGCCTGACACCTGAAGTGGAGCAACCATGGTGGGGGACATCTTGAAGAACCGTCGTTACTGCACAAGGTGAGTAACTTCCTCTTTGTGGTGGATCTGTCATCAGCTAAGAGGCTTTACTTGGGGAAGTACAAATTTTGTCTGTTAGGTCAAATGACATGAGGTACCTAGTGAGCACACTTTTTCCTTCAGTGTCCCTTGAAACAATTTATATGTGAAGGCTGTTCTCCACTCTGGCATTTCGAGTGTAGAAGATGGGAGCCCAGAAGAGACTTCAAAAATACCTTGCCCGTATGGCTTCTGCTTAAAAACTCCCCAAGGTCACAGATTCCCTGACCTTGAATGTTGTGCTGCCACAACCCAGGTGCAAAATCCTTTTTCTGAATCCTTTTCCGAGGAAGACTCACTTGGGAATTTCTTCCTGTGGGCTATCCAAGCTCTTTTATCCTCCCTCAGGAGAATGCTTGAAAACAAACTGTAATTTCTAATAGCTGACCCCTCATTCTCAGGCATGTGCACACAGATCTTCCTGCCCTTTAGGACACAGGAATCAGATGATCCATCTTTAAAAAAGTGATTTTATTAACACAACAAAAAGGACATACTTGGTAAAGCACACTTGATTGCCAGATGTTACAGAGCAACTGAGAAAAATAGATTAAAGCATAAAGGATTGCTTCCCTGGGATTCAGCTTCAGGAGTGGGAGGGGGCACAAGGGCTCAGCACAGAGTTCATAAACCAGAAATTAAAAAAACAGAACAGATTGCAGTTGACAACACATTTCCTATCTACTCACATTTCTTGTGCCCATGTTCCATGTCTGGCTCCCAAGGTTCATTCCATCGCTCCCCAGCTTTTCTTTCTAACACCACACAAAGAACTGCAGTAGGCACATCACAGCTTTCAATTCAGGTCTCACACTTTCTTCCCATTGACTCTCCTGGCTTCCTGCCAACACTTCTTGGATACCTACTGTTACAGGTTTAACCCTATAAAAGCAGTTTCTAAATGATGGGATGTCTAGAAAAAGGTAGTATAGTCCTCCCAACCATCACACTTGCAAAATATTTTTACATGCAGTATTTTATTCTGTGTAAATAAAGGCTTGTTAAATCTGGCCTTTAATTTTAAATTCTAGTTTTAAACCCATTTTTTCACACTAGTGAGCATTTAATGTAACTGCTTAACAGTGTGAGTATGGGTTCACAATCTGGCCCTTTGATTACATGTCCAGCTTTTTTTCCTCAAGTATAGGCAGGTTTTTGAGAAAACAGTCAAACAGAGTACAGTATAGGGAAGGATTGATCACATTTTAGGAAAATAAATGTTTCTGATTTTACACAAATAGTCAAGGTCCAAATCCTGAAATCCATATTTTGCTTAGGGAAAACTCATTGAGGTCAATGGTTAAACAAGAATTTTCATTCATAGTAAATGAGAGATTTATTTTCTGCTTTATAAATCCTTTCAGTTAATGAGCAAGAATACCAGACTCGATTGGCTGTAGATATCTTCATGCATTAATTAGGAATAAGCCTCAAAATCTGCAGCAGTTGCCTGTTATGATTCAAAGGAAGAGCAAAATAAAACTGCTAACATTTTATCTAGGTAAAATACTTTCTAATACCTGAAGCCTGGATTTTCCCATCTGGCAAGTGTTTTCACTTAATTCTGAATCTGCTGGAAGCATTGCAGTAAAAGTGATTATGAGTAAACCTCAAAAGGCTTAGGGGTTAACTTCAGTAGACTCCTACTGAAAATCCAAATCCTGTATTTTTGTGTGCATGTGACACAGCACTCTGTCCAGCTACTACTATTTGCTTTCTGATCTCCAACCAGCAGCTGTGTGATCTTCATTCTGTGCCCAATGTGACTCCTATCTGCTTGCAATGCATGTTTTCCACCCTTGACCTGCTCTTCTTGGGGTTCTATTTCTACTGCATGTATTGGAACATTAAACTTGCCATGCCAGATCAAGCTATCACATATAGTATCCTGCTTTGGAAGTGTCTAACACCTGATGCATGAGAGGAGAGAGGGAGAAACTATAAGTTAATGGCCAGTTGTACAGTGCTGTAAGAGGGCAAGGGTAAGTTTTCCTTTTGAGCCCTCTGCAAGAGCTTACCCTCTGAAGCAATAGGATTGATTATGCATGTCTTAGCATCTATAACTACGGCTAGTGGACCAAGTCCTGGGCTTAGGAACATTAGCTATGGAAACACCCTAGGTCCTTCATGGCATGTCTTGTTTATTCAGAAGTGGATGATGACTGCTCTGATCCTGAGGGGACAACCCAGAACCACCACAGCTAGAATTAATAGTTCTTTTGACATTGACTGAAAGTGACCCTATGTTCTCATATCCTAGGACTGCATTAAAAGAAGAGACTGATCTGCTCTAACCTTACCCTTTGTCTTATATGTAAATTAATGTCTCTCTCTATCTTCTCTTTTCAAGGATTTTAAATTCTAGAACTCCTACAGAAACAAAAACCATTCAATTTTCTTGTAGCTTTGAATAAGAAGGGGCAAGGAAGGTTTATTACTTGTATCTCTGCTTTCCTTTCTGTAGCTTGTGTGGTTATTGCAAAATCATAAATTTATGCTTTGTATAAATTTGCAAACTATAGCTGTGCAACCCTTACCTCCACTATTTTCAGTCTTTCTTGCTCCTTACTAATAAAACCATAAATATTTATAAAATTCATAGTACTATCACTTGCAGGTGTCGTCATTTCTCAGTTTTATTTATTTATTTAGCCTCCTTTTTATTTAGCCCTTACCATTAGAAGGGATTTTAGCTTCTCAATCTGGTGGTGATAGATTTTTCTACACAAAGCCTGGCTTATGGGTTCTAAGGAGAAATAAAAGTTTGTTGTCAATCCTGGTAGTTACTAGATTGAAATATTATTTTTTACATGTGGTTACTGACGTTTGACAAATCATGGCCATTTTCATGTATTATAAAGGGTTGCGAGCCTGAACCTTACCTATTACAAACTCAGCTTTCATGTGACAACTGAAATGTGGTTTTTTTTTATTGCAATAGATCTTCACGTGTCCTAATTACTCATGCAAGTTGGAGCAAAAATCAGAACATATGGGCTACGTATACATGGCACATGCTTGCACAAGAAGATATGCAAATGAGGCGTGACGATGAATATCGCTGTGCCTCATTTGCATACTTATGAGCTGCCATTTTTGCGCAAGGGGCTTTTGGGCAAGAAGGAGCAGTCTACGCTGAAAATAAGCGGCAGAACGTGTAGTGGTCAATTGCGGAAGAACTTTGTACGTGCTAGTTTAGGGGTGGTGGGGCCTGCATTCTTTCCCCCCTTTTCCTTTTCCCTATATCTGATGAGCCAGAAGCAAGTCTTTGGGAACATACACCACTTAAGATAAGCATTGTTGCCAGTATAACAAGAACAAGTATAAGATAAGGATAAAGGGCAAGAACGCATAAACAATTCTGTTTACCCTAACGTACTGATCATGTAAACAGGGCCAAAGAACAAGCAGATCCAGATCAGAACCAGATTGATAACTAACAGCTAAGCCCTACATCAGCACTAATGAGTAACCCCTGGAAATTTCCAAACTGCCAAACAAGGCAGGAAAACTGTATTTAAGGCTGCCTCAGAGCTTAGCAAATCGGACCTCACCGATGGGCTTTGGGTACCGGCGCCTCGGAAGCTGAGACAACCTCCCACTTCGTCCGCAGCCTACCCGGGGTCCCAGGCTTGCAGGAAGGGACGTAAGATATGCTGCTTCTTTGTTATATTGTTCTTCCATTTATGGGGCACAGCTGTTAGCTGTCAGGAAATAAAGTACTTGTGTTTGACAGATACCTGTGTGGCGTATTTTGTACTTTGAGAGCCCAGTGTTGGACCTGAGACTTACTCTGGCCAGCTACAGAATGGCTCTTGCACAAGGGGGGAGGGGTTTGCGCAAGAAGGAGCAGTGTAGACTGTTCCTTCTTGCGCAAAATGGTGGTTCATTAGGTATGCAAATGAGGTGTGGTGATATTCATCGCTGCGCCTTATTTACATATCTTGCGCAAGAATGCGCAATGTAGACGTAGCAATGGAGTAAGTGTTCCATGTGCATTGGAAGAATAATTGTAGATTTTGCTGATGCAGTATGGCTTTTATTAATATAAGAAAGCCTTCAAAAATAATATATAGGACATGGTCTTTTAGTTTTTAATCTGTCCAAACTCTCAACTAATGTGGGAGTTTGGGATGAAAGTAGATTGTAAGACTGTAGCTTCAAGTTTCAGTTGCATAAATGTTTAAGTGAAATTAATGTTCTGAGCATGAGAAGTACAATTGAGTTCAATGGAACTAGTCACATGGGTAAATTTACTCAGACATGTTTTCAGGCTCAGGCCTTAGTCATCTTCATGTATATTTAGTTTTCATAAAAATTACCAGGTCGTTTTTGGTTGGAAATTACCACAAATTATTTTGTCATTTTATAATTGTTCTCATAAGTGTAATGAATATGAGACACTTTGACAAAATAGCCAAATATTTGTATTTTACATATTAATTTTTTTAAAACTTTATATAAATTTTGTATAACACTAGCTAGGTAATAGGACACATTCAGAACACATTAATATACTTAATATTCTGACTCAGAAGGAACTAGATAAAGATTTACTGTATATATCATCATCTGCACAGAGTTGGCACAGCTGATCAGATCATGAATATGCACTACATGTGTGTAACAAGAAACTTGAATATAGGAACTTAATTGAAATATACAAAATTAGCCTTAGTGGAGCTATGGAAACATTAACATATAGTAGTATTCAGCTGTGGCAGTGCAGCCAGAGAAAACTTAAGTTCTGTGATACCCATTTTGTATAAACATATTTTATTCTCTTCAGTGAAAGCCTTAATTTGGGGGGGGGGGAGGTTCTTTTTTTTCCCAAGAAGTCAATTCAGAGTCAAACTATCCCAAAAGTAATACTTAAACTCCCCCCTCCCAAGTGTAATAGAGAGACCTTGATCACTAAATTCAGAATGATTTTTTACATATTGGCATTTTTGCCAATATTGAATGTTTGTCAAATGTTATTGGCTGGGAAAATTCTCCTTTCTCAATCTTTCTTGTGCTCTTAAATTTCTCTTCAGCCAAAGGTTGGAATTTGAAGGGTTCTCCATGTAATGTTTAGTTTCATGGAAAACTGCAGCAGAATATGAAATAGTTTCCAATTATTTGATCTAGTATAAAATGAGTAAATCACCAATAGTTATTTTTACAGAAATGCTATACAGCTATTTATAAAATAGTAAAGAACTGAATACAGGAACCAAAGATGCAAGCTGACTGATTGGGTTGTGCTGGCTACAGGACACAAGAGCCACACCTGGACATTTCCTGGGAGTCTGCAGTAACTCCTCTCACTCAGTGGACTTCTATTTTATGGGGGGAAATGGCCAGTGACTACATAGATTCACCAGCCCCTTTAGCAAGCACTCCCTGCATGTTGGAATCAGAAGCAGAGTTCTGTCTTTGACAAGGAGTGCTGATTCCCATTGTGCTCATCCAAAACCCGGCTTATCATCCCAGCAGAACCCTCACGTGTTCTCCTGGTTGTGGAGCTTTCATGACTAAGGAAGGAAGGGCAAAACTCGAGGAGTGGAATAAAATATCTATATTGACTGCTGATATAATGTTTCAAGGGGAGGGTCAGAGTTGCTGGAAGCTAAAGCAAGTTTGAGGGTTTATTTATGGCAGGTCTCTCATCTGTTTTTTAGCTTAAACAAAATCTTTGTTTTTCACTAAGCAGCACTGGGGGTAAGTTTCAGAACTCGTGGATAGTAGGTATATCAGAAGGTTATGCTCTGAAGTTTTTTTGGTTGTGATTAGTTCCAATTTTAGCAAATTCACCAAAAGCAGAGCCCCACCAGAGCATGCCTTTTGTCTCATGTTCACCTTCAAATCCTTTAAGTTTACATATTACCATTCCTGATTTTTTTAAATAGAGTCCTCTTTTTCTCTCTTATTTTGAATCTCTTTGACATAAACTTAATATGAAATTGGTTAGTTTCACCATGCACCAGAAAGGTACAATCCATTGTGAATTTCTGCTTTGGTTTAACAGAGAGGCTGAACTTCACTCCATGTGATTATAGTACCTCATCAATTATAAAAGACACTTTCAGTGCTGGGAACTGAACTAAATTATGGTTACAAAAAGACATTTATGCTTATAAATCAGAGCTGATCTATGTCATTGTACACAATATATATTAAGCTAAATGCACAATATCTAATTACATATTTATATGTCTATCCAATATATGTGTGTAATATAGTTTGTAAATTTAAAACATCATACAAATCATACCTTATTGACAATGGAATTGTTAAGAAATGTAATTAAAAATAGAGAATTTTCTTTTTAAAATTTTTATATTATTTTTGCCATGTAAGTTTAATTTATATTGTACTCCACTTGACTGCTGTACACCCTCAATTGGCAGGTATAACAAGCCAAGCAGGTTTGATTTAGTTCTTGGTTCTCTCTTTGTTTCATACATCCTAGAGTTCAAGAACTGATCTGGTATTTCAGTAAATCACACTCTTCCCTCCAAGTTTCAGCAGAACCAATTTCTACTTTTTAATACTGGAAGTATAGTGTTACTCTGAACTGCTCTTTTCAAAAACTTGCATGATCCTTTTCCATAAGAGGATATTGTGTATTGTTACAACCGAAGCATTAAGCAAAACCTTTTGATCCTGAACAGAACACATTGATCCAGTAAGTGCTCTAAGTAAAGAACTTCTATTAAATTAACTGGGAGTAAAGTTATTCTGGATTTGGGGGTGTTAGAGAATCCTCTTTAGGTGAGTCTTTATTTACATTAAATTGTTATACTAGATGATCAACAGGAAGGACTGTTCTTCAGCAAGTTAGAATAATTTCAGTGACATTGGTCTGTTTTGTTTGGTTCATCTCATTTCATTTCTGGTCAGCAGTATTTAATGCTTCTACTTCGTGAACACATTTAGCTTTTCTTGACTGAAAGGTCTCAGATAATTTGCCTGATGTCAGAAACGTGTGACATCTTGTGCCTTGAGTTCCTGACAAAATCTTTGTTGTTAACTTACCTTTTCTGCTTTTGCCATTCTGTACATAATTATTTTTAATTCTTCAGTTGAATTTCATATTTATGAGTGTGCCTGTCCTGTTGCTAGAATGTTAACAATAACAAGGTTAGTAGTAGTATGTTCATGCTGCTCTTTTATTTCTGAAGGTCTACTTGGATTTGTGCACATAAGAAACTAATACTTTGAATTTTAAATGGTCTTGTTAAATGAAGGGATATTTAAAATCACATTGTACATATTTTTTGAATGTTTCCTACCAGAGCTCCTTCCCATCCTTTTATAGTTTCAAAGGAAGTTCTTACTATCATTAACAAAGAATAAAAAGTAGTGAAAGTAAAAGTAATTAGAATGTTGCAAAGAACAATCTTTATGCACAGATAGTATTTTTTGACATTGAGCTATTTAATTTTTCTTCTGGTGTTTTCCAGGCTTCTTATATTTACAGGTAATTAAAGTTAAATAGCTGTGACAATATATGTAATTACATTTTCTTTCTTCATTTCATGACCCTGTTCTCTAGATCCTCATTCTGCTCACTGCCTGAATTCTCTTGCAGCACTCTCTGTGTATTAATTATTAAAAGAGTAGAGCTACATAAAATATTGATCTGTTTCCTGACATTCATTTCTGAAATGTAAGCGGAGCAAGAGGTAATACAGGAGCCATTTCAAGAGCTTTTCTTTCTGTTAACACACAAAGTGTGAAGCATGAAAAGGTATTTCATTGAAAATGGATGTTCATTTTATTTTACTAGGCTTTAAGTACGCATTAGATAACAAACTTTAAAATATAATTATTTTTCCAAACATGCTGTCTTTTATTACATTTCTTCCACCACTGTAACCAGAAACCAACAAAATCTCTTCTAGACTGATTTCATACTGAAGCTGAAATTCAGATTACCTATGCCTAGGTTTGCGACTCGGTCCAAGCACAGTAAAATGTGACCTACTTTTGGGCGCTGTCTTTCATTTAAAAAAACGGGGAGGAGGGATAGGGCATACTTATCTCAAGTTAACTGACTTGAAGTAAAATCCTAGTGAAGATGAGGCAGACAGCAGTTTTCACAAGAGTTAGCAGGTAAAGTTGAAGCTTAGGCCACCCTGAAGGAATAAACTAGACCTGCTAACTCTCATGAAAATTGCAGCCTGCCTTGTATTCACAAAGATTTTTTTCTCAAGTTAGCTTTTTCTTGTAGTAAAGGCAAGGCATTAATTTTCTCTTGTTTTTCCTGTTTGTAATAATCTTCATACAGAAGATCAAGAGACCAAGTGGATTAAAAAAAATAAATCTTTCATTTTGTTACACTGTTTAAAGCACTTAATTTTTCCATTCATTGTCTTATTTTCTTATTACTCCTCTAGATTTCTCATAAATATCTCATAAATTAGGAAAGGGGTTCTTCATCCTTCAATCTTTAATAACAATATTTGGTATATGTAGTGTTTTCCCTTGAAAGCTCTTAAAGGACTTCACAAAGCAGGTAACTATTGTTGCTTCCATTTTACAGATGAAAAAGTTGGGGCTTACATAAGCAAAGTACACAGTGAGTCATCTGCTGACTCAGTGTAGGCTCCTTTCCAATGCCGTAGCTACAAGTGGAAATTTGGGTGAACTTGACTTTCAGGTGAATGGGCAATGACGGGTGTGCTAGCCCTGGTGCCCCCAGCCAAAGGGCATCACCTACCAACCTGAGCATGTGCATGGAGCAGCTCAGAAAATGGTAAGGCAGAGTTGCCGGAGCACAGCTTTCTGGCCACTTAGCTACAGCCTGGATTACACTATACTCCTGCTGAGATTTGGGTGGGTCTGGATGCTATCTGCATGGGCCATTGCTCACCCAGGCCCACCTGTGGCTATGCCTTTTGTCCTTTCTTTAGTGAAGCAATGTCGATCAATCCTAACACTAAATCTTCTCTAAGGCAGTATATCCACTGATCTGGATTTTCAGTCAGTTTAACTCAGGAAACTTGAAATAATTTGATAGCAAGTTGAACATATCCCTACTGTAGATCTAAGGTATCAAAACAATTATTTTTTCTACGTGATTATTTATTCTCATATCATTTGCTCAAGATTGGTCAGATCAATGGGCCTTCCTAACTGATCAAAGGAAATTTCCAGGTGAGCATGCATACATTTTCCTAGGTCATTGGACTGAACCTCTAACTAGTTTTTACATTTTCATAGCACTATGCAGATATTCTTTTAATATTTTTTAGCAAACAGTATGTGAAAGGTCTCATGCTAAAGTATTAGCTTCCTTCTCTTCTTTCCTCCCCCATTACATGCAACTGTGAGGATGAAAATCTGTATGGGGTGGGGGGAATAGCCAACACCCACTATTATCAAAAGCAATATACTTTATCATGAACAGGTAGTCCAAGTTAAGCAAACTCCCTGCAGACATTACCCATATTAGTAAAATATGACTAAGCCAATGTTCCAATTTTAACAAATGTTACCATGGAATATTTATCATGATGTTGTCTAAAATGGTTCTCCATTTTTTAGTACCTTTGAGGTTCTTAATTTTTCTATTCTTAAATCACCTTCCAGGTAAAATTAATTTGGAATGTCATAACTATGCTTTGTAGGGTCAATGAAGGCTACTAACTGATATGACAAATAAGGTTATCAATTGTAGATTCTGAATTCAGTGCAAAGGCAGTGTTAGTTTTCTTCCATTAAGTTGCTTAATGGAGCCATTACACAAGCTTAGCCTTTATAAAGCCTTTTGATTATCCTAGAAGATATTCATAAATCATTAAATGGTTGAAATTGTGAAGTATGTATATGACCATTATTAGGAGACTGAAGAATTGAAAGTAAAAATAAAGCTGTTTCATGCCTGATCTTACAAGGTATTGAGAGCCTCTTCTGAGGATCTGAGTACCTTCAGCTTCTGATGAAACAAGGAGTTAAGGGTGCTCAATATTTCATAAAATTTAGTTCTTGATAAGAACTATGCATGAAAGAGCTTGAAAAAAGAAAAGAGGAAAACAAGCTGCAGTCTCTAGTAGCTGACCGCTCAGTCTGAGGCATGCAGATACACACAGGCAGATCTTCCAGGACACCCTCCAGGATATAGGAATCAAATAATCACCTTAAAAAAGTGATTTTTATTACAAAAAAAAAAGATAAACTTGATAAAGCATACTTGGTTGCTAGGTGTTATAGAGCAACTAAGGAAAACAAATTAAAACACAGAAAAAAGTCTCTGGGCACAATGTCAGATGGTAAATGGGGAGGGGAGGCATAGATTCACAAAGAGCAGTTCAAACCAAACCACAAAATAAAGAAAAAAAATAACCTGAACACTACTACATAAGAACATAAGAACATAAGAATGGCCATACTGGGTCAGACCAAAGGTCCATCGAGCCCAGCATCCCATCTGCCGACGGTGGCCAATGCCAGGTGCCCCAGAGAAGGAGAACAGAAGACAATGATCAAGTGATTTATCTCCTGCCATCCATCTCCTGCCCTTGTTATGAAGGCTAGGGCACCATACTTTATCCCTGGCTAATAGCCATTTATGGACCTAACCTGCAAAAATTTATCAAGCTCTTTTTTACTAGATTCACTTTTTCCCTTTACTTACTTCCAATCTTCTCTTTATTCAGTCCACTTCCATGCCCCAAATTCCTTGGAGGTATGGTAGTCCTGCCTGGGTTTAAATCATTCTGTCTGTCTCTCAACTCCTGTTTTTTTTCTCCCACACAAAAAAGCAGGCAAGGAATCTTATACAATTAAAATTTTCTCTCTATCTCAGTGGTTCCCAAACTTTTCCAGATGGGGACCCATTTTGACAATTCAGGAAGACTTGGTGACCCAGGGCATTTCAAAAAATGTCCTTAAGAGCCACCTGGGGTGGCACCTGGCGACCCTTTTGAAATGTAATGGCAACCGATATTTGGGTCCCGACCCATAGGTTGGGAAACCCTGCTCTATCTTGATCAGTTTTCCCAGCCTCCTGGCCAACACCTTTGCTAAATACCTGAGTTTAACCCTTTAGTCACCGCTGGTCAGCACTCCTCCTGTCCATTACAGCTACTATGAGGAATCTCTTATGTTAATAGCCCCCCCTCATAGAAGTAAGTAGTACACTTAATAATATAACACACTATTCAGGAGCCTCAAATCTTACAAAAAAAAGAGCAACTTTTTTTTTTCATTTGGGACGTTTTGATTTTTGCTTTAATAGTAATTTGGAATCTGGGTATATCTCTTTTTTTTGTGATCAGCTTTTCTAGTATTGTTTGTCTTAAAAAAAATACAGGGTTCTTGTTTATGGGCCAAATTCTGCAGTCCTTAAACAAATAAAAATATTGTTGAAATAAAAGGGAATTTTGCCTATGCAAATATTTCTACCAGTGAAAATAAATCCCAATGCATGACGATTTTTGTTTACATTGGATTATTATTTTACCACAATTTTGTCTTTAATGGATAGAGACAATCCCTGAGAATATAGATTGTTCTTCCATGAGTGATTTCTCATGTGCATTCCAATGTGTGTGTGTGTGTGTGTGTGTGTGTACCATGTGTATGGGTGTGGGAAGACTTTTCCCTAGCGGTGCCCATTGGATTGAGTGTGGGGCCCCTCCCTGGTGGCATATATAGACTTCTGCTGACCTGACCCCGTTCAGTTCCTTCTTCCTGCCAGTGATGATCATTGGCCTCTTGCTTTTCAAATCATTAGTCCATAGTGTTTATAGTTCTTTGTAGTGTAGATTAGTTCTTTTGCTGTTGTGTTTTAGTGGTAGTTAGTGTGAGGGAGAAGGGGTTTCCCCTCCGATTGATTGTGCTCTTGGGGCATGCAGCAGCACCATGGTTTCAAACAGGGCTACTGTATGTAGTAAGCAATATGCTCAGAGGAAATCTGCATGCTGCCTGTCTGAAGTGCCTGGGAGAGGGACATCAGCAAGATAAGTGCAGGATTTGCAGGGGGTTTAAACTGAGAACTAAAAGAGAGAGGGATCAGCAGCTTAAATTTCTCCTTATGAATTTGGCACTTTGGCCACAGCCTAACAATGCGACCCCCACTTCAATAGCGCACAGCTTGCCGGTCTAGGAGGCCTCAGCACCAATAGCAGAGGGATCACCGGCACTGCTTTCCCATGCACAAGACAGGCTTGTCTGTTTGGCACTGGTCTCACTCCTCAGCGCTGTGGAAAAAGAAGAGGACTGACCTGAGGTCATTTTCCCAAGGCCCCAGAATCTGCCCACACTGAGCCTACCCAGGCCGAGCAACTCCATCCCAGCACTGTCAAAGGGAGAGAGCTTCTCCCTTTGAGATCATTGAGTACAGAGTCCTTGGGCAGGACCATTGAGTTTGGTGTCAGTGGACTCTCCAGTTCCTATTGTGGTGGAAGAGGACTTAGATCTTCTCTCCATGCCAGATACTTTTGAGGCCACTCAGGACCTCATCCAATTTACGGGGCCAATTCCATTTGTGTCGCAGCTGCCCCCTCTATCTGCGGCACCGTGGCAATGCCCATTGTGTCAACTTCAGCCCTGATTCTGGGGCCATTGATGTCTGCACCTGCAGCACTGCCGCCAGCGGCAATCACAGCATGGCATCACTTGCAGCATGCTCTATGCTTCTTCCAGCAGCTCCAGCAATAGGGATAACTTTGACACTATGGGAAACCTGAAGCTGTGAGCCAGCATGGATATTCTCTCCAGTACTGATCTGCAGCACTGCCTGGCTCTGCTCCTCTTTGGTCAGCATCGGAGTTCATGTCTGCCTATGGCACCGAATGCTTCATGTCCAGGAGCTCTTTGTACCTCTATCACTCCTGGCATGGCTTCTGCCACCAGTATCCCAACACACATGGCAATAGTGCATAGGAACTGGGTGCAAGTCTTCCCCTACCTAGATGACTGGCTCATCAAGGGCAAGTCCTGGGAGCAGGTGTTCAGGCATGTCGACCTGGCCATAGCCACGATTTCCTGGCTGGGTCTTATCCTAAACGTTTCCAAGTCCACTCTCACTCCCACTCAAAGAATTGGATTCACTGGGATTGTTCTCACTTCTACTCAGGTGACGACCTCCCTACCTGAGGCTCACTTTCAGGTCATGGCGAGCATCATCACTGGGTTCCGTTGAAGCCTAACTATTACAGTGCACAACTGAATTAGGCTCCTAGGACATATTGCTGTCCCTGTTGGTAGACAGGCTGATGTCTCTACCCCTGCTCTTGGACCTTGTAATGCAGGACCCGGGCCAGCTGCAGTGCCGGAACTTAGAATCACTCCACCTCAAAGTGTAGAAGCTCCATGGTTAAACCATCTATGTTGCCAAGAGGCAATGGTTCTTTCCTTAAGGGATTCGGAGGCAATAAGCACACAAATTGGGTGAAGGTTTAAAGATTTTACTAAGCAAATATCAAGGTAATATACAATGCTTAATGTCAGAGTAAAGTACAATGCTCATTAAGCCTAAGCAAATCTCCGAATAAAATGCAATGCTTATTAAGAAAGTCTTAGGAAAGGATACTATGGTTACGTCTCTTCTGCTGCTGGGAACCCCCTGAAGAAGGACAGTGGATGGACCCCAGTGGCCAGTGCATAGCACCTCCCGCAGCTTTGGTCTACGCTGAAGTTCCAATATTAGAAATATCCCTGGCACTTATATGCTATCGGATCTACGTTACTCACACCGATTGTTTTGAGAACGTGGCAAAATTGCTAATACGTTGAATATTTTCCCAGGCCAAATAATTAGCTTTAGCAGGTGGTAAACATTCAACAGAGATAGCTATGTGATATTTCTAGACACTCCCTTACTCCCATACCAGGTGGATAGCCTTGATACAGGTCTCAGAGCTTGTTAAAATTAAATAGTGCATTCCTAAGCTGTACCATCTTAAGCAAGCAGTTAATTCCTTGAGAATAAGAAAATAATGAGAAGGAAACAGCATAAATGGCTGCCTAAAGCATCCAGGTCTAAAAGGAGATTCAGGCATAAAAGGGAACAATTGTTGTACACCACCTAATCTCCTCGATATCACAGTCGTCTTCTGCATTTCCACTACACTCTCTCAAGCTGCAACATTCAGTCTGTCAGGAAAGTATTACTGGATGCTGTAAACCCTCTCTTCAGGCTACCTACCTCACAAAATGGAAAAGGTTTTCTCTTTGGTGCCTCTATAAGGGCGTATCCCCCAACAGGCTATTGTGCCTCTGCTTCTGGGCTACCTCTTTTATCTGAAACACCAGGGTCTGGCTGTGTCATCCATTAAGGTCCTCCCAGCTGCAATTTCAGCATTCCACCCAGGCTTAGAGGGAAAGTCCCACAGTGGGTGGCTTCCTCAGGGGAATGGACAGGCTTTACCCACAGGCGCAGCATCCGATATTGCAGTGGGACTGAATTGGGTCTTTTTCCACCCCACATTCCTGCCAAAGGTTGTGTTATCAGTCCATGTCAGTCAGGATATTTTTCTCCCCATGTTCTTCCTAGAGCCCCATTCCACTGACAGGGAGAGTGACTTACGCTCTTTGGATGTAAGGCACGCCTTGGCTTTTTATATCAAATATACCAAACCATTCTACAAATCGTTGCAGCTCTTCATTGCAATCACAGAGTGCATGAAGGGACTCCCAATTGTGTCTCAGTGTCTTTTGTCCTGGATCACTTCATGTATTAAACTTTGCTACAAGTCAGCCATGGTGCCGGCTCCACCTCTCATAGTGCACTCAGCCAGGGTGTAAGCATCTTTGGCAGCATTTCTGGCACAGGACATTTGCAAAGTGGCAGTGTGGCCCTCCGTGCATACCTTTATGGCACATTACGCCATCACCCAGCTGGCCTGTGACAGTGCTACATTCGGAACAGCAGTCCTGCAATCAGCAACATGTTATGGTTTTACTCTTCTGTACAAACTGTTGGTAAGTCAGTTGGAATGCACATGAATAATGACTTGACAAAGAAAAAACAGTTACCTTCCTTTTGTGACTGTTCATGGAGATATGTTGCTCATGTCCATTCCAGAACCTCCACTTCCCCTTTCTTAGACTATTCCAGCAAGAAGGAAGTGGTCGGCAGCGATCTATACATGCTGCTATGGAGGCACCACTCCAGGGGGCTTCACAGCTAACCCAGTGGGTACCAGTATGGAGAAATCTTCTGATGACCATGCACAGGGCATGCGCACACACATATTGGAATGGACATGAACAGCACATCTCAAAGAACAACAGTTACGAAAGGTAGGTAACTGATTTTTTTTAAGGAAAGAAAAGTTGGTTACCTGTATGATTTCTTTAAAGGAAATATCTTTGTATAGACCCATATCAGTTTGTCCCTGGCTCAGATAAAAACTTGTACACATTAGTGTAGCCAGCCTGAAAAAAGGACTAATAGCTTGAAACATCATCATACTACTTAAAAACCTCAAGGTTTGGAGCATGCATGTGTGTGTGCATCCACACTGTATTTACAGGGATCATCAAATTTAAAGCTTTTGGAAAAGTTTTTAAGTCAGACTACAGAATCCCCAAGGTTTGTATACTGTAGTTCCACATTTCTTTGTGTTTTGTTTTCATGTACAGTTGGCCCCCGGTGTTGGTTATGAAGCAAATGGACAAGAATACACCTGAAAATATCTGGAAAATCATTTGTAAATGCTTTCTCATAAATCTGTTAATGATATCAGTCATTGCTAGTGAACTGTGGTGCCATAAATTTGATTATTGAACAGATGGTCTGGACCTCCCATTTACATAGCTGTGAGGGAGAGTAATGAGACTCCTTGCTCTTGGATGAGCTTTGCAGGAGCCAGTGAGAGTTGTGCACTTGTCCCCTGTTTTATCCAGGGAAACATGGGGGTTATTCAGAGTTGCTCCCCACTTAAATAGGGGTGAAAAAGAACAGGGAGTAGGAAGCACTATGGCTTGCCACTATTGTACACTTGTCCTCAGTGATGGTTGTTTCTGTTGGGGACAGAATACTAGGATACATCCTTTAAAAGGTTTCCACAGGTTACTCTTGCTGCCTACCCTGGAGGGCAGCTCTGAAGCAGAATGCCTCTCCATGCTGCTCCTGGAGCTATACACCATTCCCATATCTGACCTATGACTGACTGCCAATGTGTAGGCCTAAAGCAATATATTGCGTAGGAAAAGAAAAAAAGGAGGCTACAAAATGGAGAGGGATCTTGTAGTAATCAGAAATTGCGTGGGGGGAAAATACAGAAAAAGGTTGTCAGCTAAATGGAAATTGAATGAGATGTTTTTCCCCCAGGGTTACCTCAGAGTTGTTAGTATGGCTTGGAAATGTGCAGGTTGCAATTTACATTAAATTTGTGTCAGCAGTTTACATATGGCAGAATGCACAAAGCTAGCATGGCTACATACATACGTGCAATCAGCAAACATGAAGGAAGGGGGAAGGTTTTTGCGACTTCCATTTAGTTTTTTGACTTTGCACTTATGATAGTTGCATGACAGTTATTCCCTGCAGAATTTGAAAACAGAGCGCTCTTAAAATGTCACTTTAAATTAAAGCTAGGATGTTTGAGAGAGCTAACTTATTTATGTTCTTGATGTAAATTTCAATAGCGTGCTGAGGTTTACTTTACCCAGGGTTTTTTCTCTGTCACGAAGGTAATTCATGGAACCTTATTTAGCTGCAAGGTTATGAGATTTTTGTATTCTAGAAAAGAAGTACAGTAAAAAAACAGTTACTGTTAGCCTTTCAGCAAAAGATAACGGTGTAAACTTTCAATGTTGAGAGCCAGATTCTTGTTCCCTGTCTGGCACTCCTCTTTTGGGGATGATTTTTGCACCAATAGTACGCAAACACATTTCTTGCATTTCCCCCAAACATATAAACTGCAATTATTACTAGCCTTTGAGCTATGTCTGCAAGGTGTTTGTGTGTTCAAATGTACTGCTATTTTTCCATCCCTACACACCTTTCCTACAGCCAGGAATAGTCTAGCTTGGTTTTTTTTTCTAGTTTTAATATTAATTCAGTATTTAGTATTCAGTAATTATATAAATGATACTAACCACTGTTGTGGGTAAAAAGAATGATCACCAAAGGTTCTCAACCTTGAAATTTTGTCCCTGACTGACTAAAAATTTACCAATGAAAAGTTCCAGTATGAACATTGCTTTGGAATGGGAGACACTTTCCTCTGATAAAGCCCTTCATTGGGGGTGGTTTTAATTTGTCCTTCGAGTGTCTGTGCTGCATAACTTACAGTGGCGCAGGTGTAGCCTCACAGCTGTGCTCCATAAGGTGTGCAGTGTAGACGTAGCCCAACACAAGTGAAAGGATAGCTTGTCACAAAGGGTCACTCGTCTCCACTGCAGGCCTTAACTTGAAATAAGCTTCGCAAATTGAGCTACATCAATTGCATAGCTTATTTTGAAATAGGGAGAGTCTACAAAGTACTTATTTTGAAATAGAATACTCTTCCTCCAACTTCCCTTACTCCTCATACAATGAGAGTTACAGGAGTCGGAGTAAGAAGTCCTCCAGCTCAACATTATTTCAAAATTGACAGTATTTTGACACTATTTTGAAATAACTGCCTGCTGTGTAGATGCGGACTAAATTATTTTGGAATACCACTAGTTATTTTGAAATATTGTTGCACTGTAGATGTACCCGAACTGTTTTTTTTTGGGGTGGGGCTGTTGTTATTTCTAAAAAATAAACAATAAGAAACATTCTAAGCTTCTGACAGAACCTATAAAAGGCACTTTTCTTGCTCTGAGAAGCTTAAAATCTAATTATAGCAAAGTCAAAACAAGTATGAGGCACAAACAGTATGAAGGATCAATATACAATGGGACAAGGTTGCTAACCAGATGGTCATACTGTGTTCTTATCTTGAAGAGTGCGTTATATTTCTAAATATATTTTGGGATGAGCTTACATGTTGCTTAGCGGTTAGAATTAATGAGAAAGGAATAGTTGACTTTTCAGTTCTGAAAAATAAAAAAGAATTAGTTTGGGTTGAACAAAACCATTTTATATTTCAGAATTTTGAACAAATCAGTAAAGCTGGGGAAATTGTTTTCAGGTATTTAAGAAAAGGAAGTGAAGGGCTAGTTGCACAGTTCATAGCCAGAGGAACAACCACTTATCAGTTTTAGAGCAGTAATTAGATTGTTCTCTTGGCATGAGAGACCTTAGTTCAAATCCCTGTTCTTGAGCAAGAATTGAACTAAGGCTTGCCCCTCTTAAGTGCCCTAACTACCAGACTTGAGGGTGTTCCCAGAAATGTTTAACATGGTGCGCACCCACTCCCTTGTGCCTGCCACCCTCATCCTGGCTGGCTGGTGGCAGGTCTTAAGGCTGTTGCTGAATGAGTCTTGCAGGCAGAGTGGCAGGGACATCAGCTGCTGGACATGGGTAGAAGTCAGGCCATTTGATATGTGATCCTAGGCTGAACAATCAAAATGTCTCATTTCATGAATGTTGAAACTGTTTGTTTAGACATTTATTCTCATTTTGACTGAAATAATTCACTAGAATCAACACGAATTCACAAAATATTTGTATCAATCCAACCCTATGTTTTAGGGCAAAAATTAAAAAAAAAAGTTTTGGCTGTAGAATTTTGCTAAGCTCTCAAGAGCAGTGAGGGAGGTAGGAGGTTCATAAGAACACAAGAGGTAGGACATTAAGGTAGAAGTGAGGGATGGGGACAGTATGTACAATAAAATTGCATCTGATCTTTCTAGGCCTAATAAATTAGAATCAGAATCAGAGCTGAAAGAAACCTCAGGAGGTCATCAAGTCCAACCCCCTATCCAAAGCAGGACCAACCCCAGCCAGGGCTTTGTCAAGCCGGGACTTTAAAGCCTCAGAGGATGGAGATTCTACCGCCTCCCTAGATAACCCATTCCAGTGCTTCACCACCCTCTAGGTTAGATATTAGTTTTTCCTAATATCTAACCTAGACCTTCCCCACTGCAACTTGAGACCGTTGCTCCTTGTTCTGCCATCTGTCATGGCTGAGAACAGCCTCTCTCCATCCCCTTTGGAACTCCCTTTCAGATAATTGAAGGCTGCTATCAAACCCACCCCTCATTCTTCTCTTCTGTAGATTAAATAAACCCAGATCCCTCAGCCTCTCCTCGTAAGTCAAATTGCTCCAGCCCTCTAATCATTTTGGTTGCCCTCCACTGGTCTTTCTTCAATGCGTTCACATCCTTTCTGTAATGTGGGCTCCAGAATTAGATGCAATGGTGGCAGTGCTCCTCTAATGCACCCTAATATGCTGTTAGCTTTCTTGGTTACATGGTCACACTGTTGACTCATATCCAGCTTCTCATCCACTGTAATCCTCAAGTCTTTTTCTGCCGAACTGCTGCCTATCCAGCTGGTCCCCAGCCTGTAACAGTGCTTGGGATTCTTTTGTCCCAAGTGCACTTGTCCATGTTGAATCTCACCAATTTGTCTAGGTCACTCTGGACCCTATCCCTTCCCTGCAATATATTTGTCTCTCCCCCTAGTTTGGTGTCATCTGTGAACTTGCTGTGGGTGCAATCCATCCCCTCATCCATCATTAATAAAGATGTTGAACAAAACCAGCACCAGCACCAACCTTTGTGGCATTCCGCTTGATATTGACCGCTGGCCAGACATTGAGCCGCTGATCACTACCTGTTGGGCCTGACAATCAAGCCAGCTATCTATCCACCTTAGAAAGAATTCTACTATTCTTAATTAGGATGAATCTCAGTCACATTGTGTACTTGTAGTATGATTGGCCTATAATACTATCAGCAGTTCTGAAAAGCTTAACAGGATGCCCTGGTTTGTTGCTTGAATGGGAGACTGCCAAGGAAAACCAAAGTTACTGCAAAAGGTGGTGTTAGTGCCTTAGGGGTCAGTCCTGAGAGGTGCGGTACACCCATAACTTCCTGTGAACTTCAAATCCTCAGGAAGTGGAGCAGTTAGCCAGTGCTTCACCATGTGGTATGCAGGCATGGTATTGGTAGGGGAGCCAGCTTACAAAAGAGACATTAAATCAACATAATAACTTAGTTTTATGGCTTTCAAGATACTGGAAGCCTGAGGCCTTCTACACAGTTGCACATGGAACTTGATTGCATGCAGCTCTAGGTCTGATGGCTTGAAAATCAAGCCCCAAAGTGTCGGTGGTACTTTATGTAGGAAAAGAAAGACTCACTCTGGTGTCCCAGCCAATTTGCAATGAATAATTTGCATTTGGCTTCTCTAACTTCACCTTATAACTTGAATTGATTGAAGTGTTCTTAATTTCTTTCCTTAATTTCTTGTATACTTTTGTCTTCTGTTTTCAGTTCAGAGATTGCTGTATTCCAGTGATGACTGAAATTATTCCAATATATGTGTCTGGTTTATAAATTGTTTTGATACTCTTCAGGTTCAAAGGTATGATATAGTGACTGTTTTATGGGGAAATGGACGCAAAATGCCATGATTTCTGTTGTGAAGTGTCCTATTGGTGGGTGCTTTTAGGTGCTTCTTTCTATAATTCCAGATGGAATACATGAGCTATGACAACAGAATATTCTGATCTGGGACAGGTAATGCACAGAGGGACTACTAACTTTGAGCTCAGTGCCCAGCATGTGTAGCTGGGCTAGTCTTTCATGAGATGTATATAGGAGAAGGCGTGGAAGCACCATTCCTTGAAGCTAGTGGAACACTTCTGCAAAGGTTGTTCTATCTCCATGGCTGAAGTAGCTTTGCATGGTCTTACCATGGGCTAGAGGAGAAAAATAGTAGTAATTCGTCTCTAGGCCAGGCAGATGAAGTGTTCCCACAGATCTGTCCTCAGAAATTTCACAAGGATCTACTGTTGTGGGATTGAGGGGGCTGCATTTGCCTTGTAAAATATGCAGTTAATTTTTTATGCCCTGCGTCATTCCAGTATAAATCTGGATGTCATACTGTATAGAATTCTTGTTTAATGTATGATAATGAGCTACTGACACAGTGTAGTAGAAAACATAATCTGTTAATGAGCCATTAGGCAGGAACTCCTTTTCTGAAGATGGATGGAATATGAAGACAGAGACTGGCACTCAGGTCCTGATTTTGCAGACATGAAATAATCAGCCTTTTGGGAAAATCAGCCACTAAATGTAAAATACTACTGTCTGGCTACCTATTAAATTGTCATATGTATGCATTAATTAAGGAATGAATTGTATATTGGGCTGATCCATTTGCACAAATGTGATGAATAGTAGCAGAAAATGAAGATGTTTTAAGTAATAATGACATTCAATTTGCAGAAAATAACTATAAACTTTCTCCTCCCCACACTCCCCCTCTGCAAACGTATAACCATATAAAGTACATATTTAAGAGAAGTATGTTTTTGTGCTCTTTATATTTATATTATAATACATGTATTTTCTAATGTTCATGTGGCAAAATGCTGGTTGAGAAGCCTTTAATCAGCTCATGCCAAGGAGAATGGATTGGGACTGGGTAAATAGCCCTTTGCCTGTGCACTTGCCAGCCTAATTAGCCCAGAGCCATAAAGGCCGGGGAGGAGCCAGAAAAAGGAAGGAAGGAAGAGAAAGAGAAAGGTCAGGCATAAAAGGAGGTGGGAGCCTCCCAGTCTGGTGCTAGTCAAGCCTGTTGTAGGCAAAATAGCTGTGAAGCCTGTATAAATATAATTGGGAACTGGTGGCGGGAAACCTATTGAGACGAAAGCACAGGAGTTGCACCAGACTGAAATGTCCCTGACTTATTGAAGAAGGAGATCAAGGGGCCAAATTCCCAGGGGATCAGCATGAACGCCGTCACAGTTCATTAAGGCTGTCTATATACTGGCACGATCTTGCGCCAGAGCTATGCAAATGAGGCTAAGCGTGGAATATCGCCGAGCCTCATTTGCATAACTAATAAGCCGCCATTTTTGCGGAAGAGGCTCTTGCGCAAGACAGAGCTGTCTACACTGCCCCTTCTTGCGCAAGAAAAACCCTCTTGCGCAAAACCGTTATGCTGATTATTTTCAGGCATAACGGCTTTGCGCAAGAGGGTTTTTCTTGCACAAGAAAGGGCAGTGTAGACAGCTCTGTCTTGTGCAAGAGCCTCTTCCGCAAAAATGGTGGCTCATTAGTTATGCAAATGAGGCTTGGCGATATTCCACGCTTAGCCTCATTTGCATAGCTCTGGCGCAAGATCGCGCCAGTATAGACACAGCCTAACAGTTCCTGATTCTAGACCTGTTTAAATATATAAAACATCTCACTAAAAAATGTTGACTTAACCAACCTTAAAAATAACAGAAGCATTTATCACATGATTAAGATCCCCCACCCACATGCAGAGAAATGCTTTTCAAATAAACACTCTTGTGATTGGGTTTATTCTATAGTCTGGGAAAGCGGTAGGTGGTTCTTTAGGAGCCACTGCTGTGCAGAAATACCTTCTGGTACGTGAGCCATTGCCACGTCAGGCTTCTTTGACTTGTTTCCTCGCAATGATAGATGGGGAAAGCACACTGGTCAATAAATCTTGCATGGAGGAGGACAAGAAAGAACCTTAGTGCCCAACTCTGATTGTCACCAGAACCAACTATTCTTCTTTTTCTGGCCCAGGAAGTCATTACTAGTCCTTGGGGGAAATTCTGCAATTTTACTATGGCTGTTCAGGACTGCACTGTGGGAAGTGGGTAAGGAATATATAGATGACCTCAGACGAGAGGAAGGGAGATAAGTCTCGAAAGGGGAGGCAGTACTTTCTGAGGAACAAAGATCTGACAGTTGAAGCCTGTCATTCCCCCAGGAGATGGGAAGAGTCCTTGTGCCTACTGAGTCCTTTCCTCATTCTCAGCTTTTGGTGGAAGAAAAGTGTATTAGATGGTGATTGAGTACATTATGAGAATTATGACTGATTGCCACATGAGTCAATTTGGGGGGTGAATGTGGGAGTTGAGTATATTTGGGGGTAGTGAATACGAGTGGAGGTTTGTATTTTGAGGGCCTGAGTGTGAAGTTGGTGTGCTGAATAGACTTGCAGGGCTGTGTGGTTGAATTTATGGAGTCAGTGAATAAAATATGTGGAGAATGGGTGAGATGTGGAGGAAGTTCTTGTTTTATTACTTCTGTTATCATAGCACATAGGAGCCCTAGTCATGGACCAAGACACCCCCAGGAATGAAGAATGAGTAAGAGACTAGGAAGAAGAGAGATTTTGGTGAATAAAAAGGTTCTAAAGGGAGAGTGAATGTAAAATACAGTTGTGGGTAAAGAGGAAGGAAAAAAGAGACCGTGTACTGTAGAAAGAGATACAAACACATTGAAAATGACAGAAGAAAAGAGCAGTAAAATATGTCAGGAAAGGAGAAAAATAGAGACAGATTTGACAAGTTTCATTTCAAAAAAGGATATAATAGAAAACTGTCAGTTGTTGCTGGGATATGAAGATAGCAATATACTGTTTACATAATGCAAAATACCTTTGTCTGAATTGAAGTGGGTGATGGGGAATTCCTTGCCTCTGACAGGATGGATTTCTCTCTAGGTACTGCTAAATGACCACCGCCAGAAAAGCCATTTCTGAAGAATATGTTTTTGCCTTTGAAATATACCAGATAATATAAAAATCCAGTTGATTTCCCCAAGGAACATGGATTCTTTTAAAAGAATTCTTGAACTCCTAACACTCCCCCCCCCCCCAATCCAAATCAGGTCAGTATTTTATAGGTTCTGCAAATTACATTGAAGAATATAATTATTCTTTGTTCATGACAGCATATCCATGCATTCTTTTTGCCTCAGTTTGGCTCCTGATGCTGTAAAACATTGGGAGCTGCTAGCCTCTGTCACCAAAATTCAGAACTATTTCGAGCTTCCTTTCTTTACAGATGCCTGGTAAGTGAGGACTGTGGAAGTACTTCAGAAAAGGGACTAAAGCAAGGGTCTCAAACTCCCAGCCCTGGGGCTCTCTGCGGCCCAAACACTTCCCCAGTCTGGCTTGTGAAATACTTGGAAACAGTTACTTAATCAGGCCTGGCGGGGAGTTGCACAAAGGCGCTGCTCAGTCCAGGAAGCCATGTTGGCTATCTTTACTGCAATGTGAACTGGGCTGGCCAGGGAGCCACCAAAGCTGATGTGCTTCTTCAGCCAGCACAACAGGGTCAGGGGATGTTGGTTTTGGTTACCAAGGGCAGGGGACCCCAGCTTGAGGACGCGGATGTTAGTGGGGGGTGAGGGAGGATAGATGTTAGCAAGAGCATAGATGTTAGCGGGAGGGTGTCCTAACACGAGGACTCGGAGGTGTCAGGGTGAGGACTTAGTTTCATGTCTTTTGTAGGATCCTAGTCTCATATACTGTACTGCCAACCCCAAGTATTCAAAACTTATGAAGCAGACCCCTGATCCCCAAAAAGAAAATTGCTTCTTGAAATCACTGATAAACATACACTTGGGGATCTTTTTATTAGGCATCTGGTGTTTGAGGTCTTTGGCTGAACTCAGGGCACATTTTCTAGTTTTTCTCCACAAACCATGGAACCTACAATCTTTCTTTTTTTTAAAAAAAGGAAGAACAAAAGAAAAAGAAGGCTGGGATTCTCTTTGGTTTTTATGCACCACCACACAAACATAATCTAAAGCCAGAGTGATCAGAGTTGATAGCAGTGTATGAGACATCAGCTAGTGAAGTTCCCAGACCTGGCTTAATTCTAATAATGTGGAGGGGGCTTTTCGGGGGAAACCCGCCAAATATCAGGAGGTTTGTGATCAAATCAGAAGAGCTGGCATCATTGATATCTAGTCAGTTTCACAAAATGAGTTAATAGTTTCACAGATTACCACCTATGGATGGAATGGCTCTGCGCACACCTCCCCCAGGCCACAAGAAAGTGCTGGCAGTGGCATGGAGCGAACCGCAGGAAGCCACTCTAGCCCCACCACACTGCCAGTGATGGCAGTGGGCCCCTGGGTGGGTTTTAAATCACCCAGGGACAGTAGGCGGGACTGGAGAGCACATGGGTGTGTGTGCACATCTCAACAGTAAGAGCCAGGAAGGGCCTGCGGGTGAACACATGAAGATCCCCACCTCCCAAATCCCTACCAGAGAGGGGTGATCACTGGCCCACTAGGAGGATTAAAGCACTGGCACTGGCTGTAAAGTAAATTGAATTTGAGAGCCCTGGACTAGGGTAAGATAGAGGAAGAGAGTATTGTCCCCAGGTTCAGAGGGAAAGGGAAGGGAAAGGATGAAGAGGAAGGCTCATGGAGAAGTGATTAAGAAGCCAGTAGCAACTAAGGAAGAGTAATGTTCTGAATAGGAATTTCAATCCAGTTATAGTTTGAAGTGAGCTAAAAAATGGGTTCCTTAATCAGACCATAGGAATTAGGAAATAATAATCATTATAATTAGGAAATGCTTAGTCATTTTATAGGTTTTATTATACTAAGAAAATGAACAGTGTCTCCTCAAAGATACATGAAAGGAACAGATTAGTTATGTTAAACCCTACAACCAAGGTTATGAAACAGGTAAACTCATAAGAAAAAATATATGTAAATTATAGGAGTAAATGAATGTCTGAATTCTCACGCAGAGGCTGATACTATGGAATCTATCATTTCTCAGCAGCTGTTTATAAAACCAGTGAAATCTTTTGGAGATGATAAAACAGACGGTCCAATTTTACATTCTATATGTAATTACGTATGCTTATTAATTAAATACAGTACATGCATATAAAACTTATCCATATATGGACGTGTTGTATTCAGTCATTGAGACTGTATTTACTCAGTTTAAGTATTATTTGTCATATTTTAAAAGAAAAATCCATTAGAAACCAAATTAATTCATATAATATATTAGTCTACTTTGTTTAAAAATGGATTTACTGACTTGCAAGCATATTTGAAACTGATTTATTGGCTCTGCCTAAAGTGATAACCACTTTACACTATCACACAAGTAAAACATTTTCTAAGAAAGATAAATGTCATTCAACCATTAGACCGTCTGTTTTATCATCTCCAAAAGATTTCACTGGTTTTATAAACAGCTGCTGAGAAATGATAGATTCCATAGTATCAGCCTCTGCGTGAGAGTTCAGACATTCATTTACTCCTATAATTTACATATATTTTTTCTTATGAGTTTACTTGTTTCATAACTTTGGTTGTAGGGTTTAACATGTACTAACATGTTCATTTTCTTAGTACAAACCGTCTGGGGGCCTGGGTGACGGTTGCTAATGAGGGGCTACTGACTTATGACTGCAGGTCTCTAGCAATGTACAGTGGTAAATTCTGGCTCCTTCTAAGCCTTAGGTTGGCCATCCCTGATGTATGCTATCTTTATTTATCAGCAGCAATAATTCTGAATGGCCATTGGCAAAATACTCATGTCTCAGGGTCAGGCCCTTACCTTCTAAAGTTTATAGATTACTTCAATAAGGTTAGGCTTCTGTGTTTTGTAGTAAGAACCCAAAGGAACTCAAGTATTTAAGACAGTTACATCATTAGGTTGTTTTAACAGAGAAAAACATGGGACTTAAATGTATGCATTTTCACAAAAGATTAGTTATTTTGGGTGCTTTTGCTTTTTTATGTTCACAAAACCACATGATATAATATGTTAATTTCTAAGGTGCCACAGAACTGTCCATTTACTTATCTTTTTGCCCTCCGTGCATGTTCCAAGATAAAAAGCAGCACATCCCTATCAATCTTATAGTGTCATTTTTAGCTCTAGTAAGCATAAAAATCACCCACCAGACAAGAGAAAATCATAGGTCATAAGATTAGGTCAGAGGCTAACAATCAAAGTTCAGAGAGGTTTGCTAATCCTTAGGGGTACGTCCACATAGCAGTATGTACACTGACGTGATTCCGAAATAACATATTGTGGATCTACACTACAAGCCTTTATTTTGAAATAATGTCGAGCTGGAGGACTTCTTACTCTGACTCCTGTGACCCTCATTTTACGAGGAGTAAGGGAAGTCAAAGGAAGAGTGTTCTTCCTTTTACTTTCTGCTGTGTAGACAGCGCCTAAAGCCAAGTTAAGCTATTTCGACTTAAGCTACGCAATTGATGTAGCTGAAGTTGCGTAGCTTAATTTGACTTTAGCCTTGCTGTGTAGTCATGCCCTAAATGTTCAGTAGGCCATTAAGGTACAACATGTTTTACCAAGTCAAGATCACCACTCTCACCATGACATGCTGCCATACTTCAGCTCTGTAGAAGCACTCTAGCTGAAGTTCTCTTTCTTGGTCAGGAGTCCTCAGTTTTGGAATTTGCTTCTCCCCTTTGGTCTGGCCAGAGCCCAAGTTTGTTAATCTTCTAGGCATGCCATAGTGTCCATCTTTTTCCTAACTGCTTGGAGGGTGTGGGTAGACGTAGACATATTTATAGGTGATAATTTGCTAATATTCATATGATTTTTAATTTATTAATGTTTAATTTTAATTTACCAAATTTACTGAATGGGAACTTATTGTAATAGCGTAAGAAATCAAATAAATAGAATATACATGTCTCGAGTTTAGTGAATGATTTCTGGCAAACTGTAACTTGTGCAATTTAGTGTACGTTCCAAAATATGCAAATATATCAAGTTCTAAAGCAAACCTTAAGAATGTGTGTTGGCATTGTCAACATGTATATAACTTTCTGATTGTACTCCCCTAGCGATTCGTGTCAGTCATATTTTCATTAATAACATTTTGTTGGTAATAAAAAGCCATGTCACTGCAAATTCAGATGAAACATCAATGAAAGAAATGAAGAAGAAACGAGCTTATAGGATCAACTATATAAAGCTTACATATTTATTCCAGTTCAGTGCAAGCCCTCCTCTATAAATCCACTGAAGTCACTGGGGCTAGTTCTGTGAGGAATTTAGAATCTGGCTCCTACATGACGTATGTCTATGGTTATTCTTCAGGTTCATTCATATGCAGAGATATGTATAGTCTATTATAATTGGCTGCCAGGGAACAAGACCGTAGATAGATAGGAAAGCAGGTGATTATTAAAAAAATAGAAAAGAAAAAAGAACTCACTGTATTATAGCAACTGATTTCTTTAAGTGGGGTGTTCTTTTGGTTTTTTTCAGGTGCAATTGAAAACAAGCATTTCAAGTCAATATGTAATTCGTACCCAGCCAACAAACACCTGCCTTTCTACACTTGAATGTGCAGCTATTGCTCTTGCCATTATGGAAAAAAATGATGGCATTCAGGAGGTATGTAATTAATATTAAATAACTGACTTTATTAATAGAACAGCAGTGTGAGAGCCACCTTAGTTAAATAATAGTACCGTATTTCTCTTGAGCACTTCACATATTCTTTATCTCAAGACCTGAATGCAACCATGAAATGTTGGTGGTTCACTGGGAGACCTAGCAGGAGTGAGCAAGCAGCTGTCTGGTGGTGGTGTTCTGTTCCTTCCTTGCAGACCGTATTCAGGTTGTACTGACAGATACTTGCAACTTACTCCTGCAGCTCTGTAATCTGGACTTCACCAAACCTTTATTCTTTCCCTCATCTTATACAATATCCCTGTCAAACACTACAATCTTGAATGCTAATAGTTTGTTCATGATACTTACCTTCTTTGTACTGAATACTAACTGCACTGTTATACAGCTACCACCATAACTGCATTTGATCAGCTCCTTTGTGAAGAGGAATTGGCTAAAGATAAAGTTGGGAAGATATCTGGAAGGAAGTGGTGGGCAGAGGTTGTGTTGGGGTCCCCATAGCTGTCAGGCTGGGGCAGGCAGTAGTCCTAGGCAGCAATCAGGCGCCAACCCTTGGGCAGCCAAAGCAAGTTGTGTATGGCCCTGAAGCCCCCTGTTTAGTCTGCAAAGCTATCTAGTAATCCAAGGAATTAGCCTTCCTGAGCAGTCTATAGTCCCTGGGCAGGGCAGAATAGGAGTCTGTAGTCCTGTAGACTCTTGGCTGATCTTTTAAAAAAAAAAAAAAAATATCTGGGTAATTAGCTATCTTGAGCAGGGTGAAGCAGCAAGCAGTCCCCTAGGTGGTGCAGAATAGGAGTCTAAAAGCCTTACTTCCCTCAGGGCTAGGAGAGAGTTCAGATAGCCTTCTCAACAGGTGTCAGTTTTGCCTCCCTGGCAGTGTCTGCAGACAGAAAGTTGTCTGGCAGGTATTCCAGGTTCCCAGGTTCTGTCACCAGGAGGAGGCCACGTGCTCCCCTCCTCTTCCTCCTGACTGACCTCGGCTCCTCCCTTTTACATGAGTTCTTCACTTGGAACATGTGCAACAGAGAAGAAGGGGCATGGTGGTCTATGACTGAACACAAGCTTTATTATTTACTCCTGAGGGAATGCTCTGCCAAAAATAATTAAATTAAATTAAATTCTGTGCTTAAAAAAATTAAAATGAAACACACCATATTTTCTAATTCTGCAAATGTTATCTGCCAATAAATAAATGTGGCTCCTGCATTGCAGTGGGGAGCACAGGCCACTGGCTGCCTTAAGGTGGGAGATCACCCTGAAGCTCCCACTTCATACAGGGACTTAGCAGTGAGGCTGCACTGGATCCTAACGTGGTGCTGGTGCTGATCCTGACAGAGAAACACCCCAAGGCCATGCGCCTCTGTGCCAGACCATTAGGCATGGGTGAGCAGGTACGAGCAAGGTATGAGCAAGATCCAGGTGTGGTGGGACTTCGTGTAGCGGGATCCATGTATGGGGTGAGAGATGTGGGTGGCCCAGTGAGAAATCTGGGTGCATAGGGGCTTATTGGTGGGTTCTGGGTGCAAGGGCAATGGGACTCTGCAAGGGATCCAGGTGAAAGTGGTTGGAGCTCAGCAAGGAGGGGGGATCTGGGTGTGAGGAGATGGGACCTGGTGGGGGGTCTGAGTGTGGGAGAGGCTCAGTGGCGTTGTCTGAGTGCTTGTGGATTGGGTCTTGATGGGGTAGAGGTCCAGGTGGGGGTCTGTGTGTGTGGGCTTATCAGAGGGGACCAGGTGTAGAGGGGTACCAGTGCTGGGATTAACCATTAGGCTAATAAAGTATATAACTGTACCCCTTCCTAGTCTTTAGGCCCTTACTTGTCAGGCAGAGACATGGCAGGAGCCAGGTGAGGAAGGGAGAGCAAGCTTGCTCACATAACCCTGCTGGAGCGCTCCTGCCTGTAGGAAAGGCAAAGCAGCCCCCTGTGTTTTAAAAGGAGTTCCGGTTAACATTGGTGACCAGACACTAAAAATTTCGTTACCATGCCAGCTGTGGGTGTAGTTTGAACAGGCATTGTGCTCCCCTGCCAGCTCCCCTCAGTTCCGATGCCTCTGGAGCTCTGCTTAGCTGTCAGGAAGGGAGAAAGTTCTCTTGCTGTGCCTGTGTCCCTCTCCTCATTCAGCTGGGCAGCTCTGTACTTGCAGAAATAAGTGGGGGGCAGTGGCATGTAACCCTGTGTGCCTCCCATACCATATCTCTATTTGTGGGGGAAAATCCATCCCAAAAGCCGCACCCATGGTTCCTACCCTCTGTGGCGTCCCTGCCATTTTCTGCAGGCACAGAATCCTCCAGGAATAAGTATTATAATCACAGCCTTTATGAACCTAACCTCCCTCCCATCTTTTTTCTCTCTATGTATTCATTCTCTGATTCCCACTTCTCTTCTGTTATCTTCTGGTTTGTATACCATACCCATCATCATGGTATCTTCCCTAAATTCAAACCAACTGTCCTCACTCTCATTTCTCTCAATCCCTTCTCCTTTTTTTTTTTGGTTTGGCCTCTCCTCATTTATTTTGCATCCCCCTCATGCACTCCTCCTCACTCATTCACACAGAGACAGTCCTCTTGTTCTCATCAGCTCCTACTCCTCCCTCTCCTCCACATTCCCCTTACATCCCTTTGTCATCTCTCATCCCATACTTCTGCTTCTCAATCTTATTTTTCCTATTTCTTTTTTGAAAAAAGATGAGAATAAATTAGATCTGTCTTTCCATCACTTGCATGTATATCCATTTATAAAGGCACTGAGGGTATGTCTAGACTACATTGCTCCGTCGACGGAGCCATGTAGATGAGTTTACTAGATGTAGGAAAATGAAGCGGCGAATTAAATAATGGCCGCTTCATTTACATCAAAATGGCCACCGCGCTGTGCCGATCAGCTGTTTGGCGGCACAGTGGGGCAGTCTGGACGTGCCACGGTCGACAAGGGAAGCCCTTGTCGACCACTCCGGTATGCCTCGTGAAATGCTTCCCTTGTTGACCGCGGTGCGTCCAGACTGCCCCGCTGTGCTGCCAAACAGCTGATCGGCACAGCGCGGCGGCCATTTTGATGTAAAGAAACTGGCGATTATTTAAATTGCCGCTTCATTTTCCTATGTCTAGTAAACTCGTCGACGGAGCCATGTAGTCTAGACATACCCTGAGATGTCTGTTTTGAGTATAAAACAAATGCCAAAAATAGATAACAGTTCAGAATTTTGCCCCAAATTATGAAATAGAAAATGTATTGCATTTTTAAATATAAGAGTGACAATCAGAACATGTATGTGTTGGAAACATATGCAGTTTTCCAACCACTTGGCATTCCTGATTATAATTCTTAAATATTTCCCCTAAACTGTACAAACAGCATTTGTAGTACACTTAAGTCCACAAATATAGCATGTTGTATTGAATCTTTGAAAACATTTTTTTTCAGATACTTCTTAGTTCTATAATTTATCAAAATTTACTAGGTTCTATGTACTGAATCAAACTGCCAGGAAGTTTTCAATCATTTTTATGCGTAGAATTTACATATTTATTCTGTTTTACTGCCTTCAGTCTAGACGATTAAGATTTGATATTTTGTATCAAATGAAAATACTTGTAAAATCTGCAGAAATTTCATCCTATAATTATTTTTATCTAATTTTCATGGATCCAAAACCCTTGATGATTATTTAGATAATTAATGATTCATCAGCAGTGAATGATGTGGCAATCAACATGTGGAACCAAAATTTTAAGCTAAATCTTTAAAGCCATGATGTCCAACACTCTAGCCACTAGCCACATGTGGCTATTTGCCTGGTTGAGAGTGTGGCTAGTTGGCTTGAACAATGTGCCTATTTGGCCAGTTGAGTGTAGCTAGTTGAGCGTGTGCTTCAGAACTGGTTGGACGCCACAGCTTTAAAGCTTTGTGCTTTGCACTCTGTTGCCTCTTTATGGAGGATAGGTCCATCAATGCTATTAATTAGAACGGACAGGGATGTGGTCACTATTCTGTTTGTTAGACGCTGGAAATGGGCATCAGGATGGGTCACTTGATGATTATCTGTTCTGTTAATTCCCTTTGGGGCACTTGACATTGGCCAGTGCTGGAAGACAGGATACTGGGCTAGGTGGATCTTTGGATACTGGGCTAGGTGGATCTTTGGTCTAACCCAGTATGACTGTTCTTACGTTCTTTCTTAATGATAGCTGAAAACAGCTGAAGTTGACAGGATCTTTTGATCTTGTAAATCTTATGCCTTAAATATATTTTAGAAAATAAAAGATGTATCCCTTATTTGAGAACAAATGTGTGAAAAAATATTTGAATTGGGGTATTTTACTGAACTGAGCAGAGCACATACTGCATATTTCTCTACCTAATAAGGAGTACAGCTTCAATTTACCTTCCATTGAATGTTCCAGGGCTTTTTGTTTTGACCCCCAAAGCTTGCATGGTTTCATTGTCTTGAAACAAGTTTCAGTGTCAGAAAATTTAGCAGCTTATTAATGATGGGAGTACACACAGTGAAACACACACACAACTCAAGCCTGGTCTCAGACAAAAAGACATGGATTGTCACATATCTTGTAAAGCTATCTATGGTAATTCATTTTAAAATATGTGTGTTAATTTTAGTCTTTGGTATCTGAGATCAGTATTAAATCAAGAGACTGTTTCTACTCATTAGAAATTACTAATTCAAGAAGAAAAATGTAGAATAGCAAATAGAATTTGTTTAAAAAAAGGTTTTGTTATAATTTATCAACTAGGAGAAACATCTCTTTCCGTGGCATGTATCTAGATGGAAGGAAATAGAGGCACCTGTGTGTCCTAGGCCCTGATCCAGCCAAGATATTTAAGCATGTCACTTGCTTTAAGTACATATATATATTGTTGAATTGGGGCCTTGAAGAATTAAGTCAGCTTTATGCCAATATGACCTGTTGAAACTGTTGGAGTAAAGTAGATACTAGAAGTTTTTTTAACTGGTCAGATGTGACTCTTTTCCAGTTTCCTTACATGTAGTAACATTTAGTAGCTACACAAAGGTTATTGGAGTCAAACTAAGCAATTAGGTTTGTTTTATTTTTAAATAGATAAATATTTTAAAATAGTTTTAAAATGTTTTCTTACAGTCAAAGCACTGCGCTGGTGAACTTTAACTCTCAGAAGACAGGGCTGACAAGCAATTAATAGTCCTACATGTAAATCAGTCTAGCTTTTGCAGAAATGCAGAGATGACCTGAGCTGCCCTCCACTGCTAGCTGGAAGATAAAATGTTTTTCTAAGCCTGCCCCATTGACCTGGAATAGTTCTTTAGTCAGAAAATGTGACCCACTGAGTTGCTTCTTTCAATTAATCAGCTTAAAACTGTCAAGTGCCCTTGGAGAAATTTGGGTCATGATAATTCTTGAGTTTGTTTATTCTATTAAGTCAAAGAATAACAATCAGACATTAGCCTTTGCATTGCAAGTTGTGATCCCACTGGTCTGTGATGGAAGACTCTGTCAAGACACTAATATGTCCTCAGTGTTCTCAGTCTTTTGTTGCTGGCACTGTAAATATTAATGGTAATCAGCATTTCAAGAGAGATCTAAGAGCATTTTAGGAGTGCTCAGCCAAATCCTGGGATGTAGCTTATCTTAGTATTGTAGCTTCAGAGGGTAGCCGAGTTAGTCTGTTACAGAAAAAAACAACAAATGGTCTGGTAGCACTTTATAGACTAACGAAACATGTAGATGGTATCATGAGCTTTCGTGGGCACAGCCCACTTCTTCAGATGACCGGAGTTATGGGTTGGGGATATGAAAACTCGAAATAAATAGGAGAGGGGAAGGGGAGGGGGGAGAGAAGGAAAAAGGGAGGGGGATGGGAGACAGAGCATCATTAAGTATCTGGAGAATGGGTACTTAAACCTAAGCAGATAAAAATCAAAGTCAATAGATAGATTCCTAAAACAGGAAGGATACCACTCAGGGAGCTGTTAGCACCTTCAGTGGTTATTAAGTAGGTAGAGTCCCCACCAGCCCATATCACGATTGAGTCCATTAGCATGTGAATTGAATTTGTGGATGAACTGGGATTCCAGGGCTTCTCTGTGTATTTGGCTTGTAGAGCTGGTTTGTGACAAGACAGCTACTTTGCAGGTCTGTCAGACTGTGGTTAGGCAAGCTGAAATGCTCACCAGCAGGCTTCTGTATATTCCCTTTACGTATATCTGATTTGTGTCCACTGATTCTTTCCCGCAGACACCATCCAGTTTGTCCAATATATATAGCAGTGGGGCACTGCTGGCATTTGATGGCATAGATCAAATTACTGGATGTACAGTCAAATGACCCTTTGATTTTGTGGCTTATGTTGTTTGCTCCAGTGATGAATTCGCCAGTGTAGATATGTGGGCAGAGTTGGCATCTTTTTTGGTTGCAGGGCTGGGTTCCTGGAGGTTTATGATGTGGTTGTATGGCATGGATATCAGAAAGAATATGTTTCAGGTTAGGGGGTTGTCTGTAAGCAAGAATAGGTTTTTCTCCAAAGGCCTCTGAGAGTGAGGGATCATATTCCAAAATGGGTTGTAGATTTGTATAATGCGTTGGAGGGGTCTGAGTTGTGGACTGTAGGTAAGAACAAGAGGAGTTCTGTTATTTTCTCTTTTGGGTCTGTCTTGAAGTAGTTCATGTTTGGGGTTTTTTTTTTTTTTTGGCTCTGTCAATTTGTTTTTTCACTTCCCCAGGTGGGTATTTCAGTTTTAGGAATGCTCTGTAAAGATCCTGTAGGTGACTGTCTCTGTCTGTGGGGTCGGAGAAAATCCGGTTGTATTGTAGGGCTTGGCTGTATACAGTCAACTGAAAAATGTGTCTGGTATAGAAGCTGGAAGCATGAAGGTTAAGTGTAGCGGTTGGTAGGTTTCCGATATAGGGTGGTAGAAATTTGTCCATTATTTAACTGTACTGTAGTGTCCAGGAAGTGGATTTCCCTTGTGGACTGGTCCAGGCTGAGCTTGATAGTAGGGTAGAAGTTGTTGAAATCCTTGTGGAATTCTTCAAGAGTCTCTTTACTTTGGGTCCATATGATGAAGATGTTATAAATGTAGCGTAATTAAAGTAGAGGTGTTAGGGGGTGAGAGCTGAGGAAACGTTGTTCAAGGTCAGCCATAAAGATGTTGGCATATTGTGGTACCATGCGAGTGCCCATGGCTGTGCTGCTGATTTGGAGATAGAAATTGTTTCTGAATTGGAAGTAGTTGTGGGTGAGGACGAAGTCGCAGAGCTCTGTAATCAGGTGTGCAGTGTTATCGGGGATGGTGTTCCTGATGGCCTGTAATCCGTCTTTGTGTGGAATGTTGGTGTAGAGGGCTTCTACATCCATGGTGGCTAGGATGGTATTTTCAGGAAGATTATTGATGTTTTGGAGTGTCCTTAGGCAGTCAGTGGTATCGCAGAGGTAGCTAGGAGTGTTGGTAGCATAGGGTCTGAGGAGGGAGTCGATATAGCCAGATAATCCTGTGGTAAATGTGCGAATGCTGGAGATGATGGGCCGTCCGGGATTACCAGGTTTGTGTATTTTGGGTAGTAGATAGAAAGTTCCTGTTTGGGGATTAGGGGTGGTGTTAGCGTAAATTTGTTCCTGAGTAGCATCAGGGAGTTTCATGCGCAGTTTTTTCATGGTTTTTTTTTGGTATTCCTTAGTGGGGTCACAGGAGAGAGGCCTGTAGAATCTGGTATTGATGAGTTGTCTGTTCGCCTCCTGTTCATAATCTGTCCTGTTCATGATGACTACAGCGCCTCCTTTGTCAGCTTCTTGGATTATGATGTTAGGATTGGTTTTGAGGCTGTGAATAGCATTGCGTTTTGCATGACTGAGGTTGTAAGTTATATCTTGTTTGCTGATACTGTCAGCTCGAGTGCATTTGCGGATGCAGTTGATGTAGAAATCCAGACTTTCGTTACGTCCATTGGTAGGGGTCCACAGAGAAGTCTTCTTCTTGTGCGATTGGGGGTGGGGGAGAGCAGTGAGGTCGGTGTGTTGGAAATATTCCTTCAGGCAGAAGCGGCGAAAATAGGATTCCAGATCCCCACACAACTGAATCATATTTGTGGGGGGGTGGGGGGGGGGAGCAGAAGGAGAGTCTACAGGCTAAGACAGATTCTTCTGCTGGACTGAGGGAGTGATTAGATAGGTTGATGATGATGTTGGGTGAGTTGAAAGTATCCATTATGAGAGATCCTGAGGCATATAGCAGTTTGGACAGTTTATTGTCCTTTTTCCTCTGAAGGGAGATGAAATGGTCCTTGTAGGTGGTTGTAGTTCAGGAGGGTTTTTTTTAAAAAGGTGGCTTTAAAGCCCATCTTTGCGCTCTTTGCATCCTGGTCCCCACTCTATACAGAGTAGCTCTTCTGGTCTCTCTGCAACAAATCAGGGGCACTTAGGTACTCTAATTATATGCTAGCTGCAAAAGGTTTCTTGTAGCAAAATCAGCTGGTAGGATTGGCATACTGCAGTAGGTTACCAGTCATGATCTCTCACAACTGGGCCAGATGTAGCTCTTTTACTGATCCAGAGGAATCTCCACAGAGGGGGGACAGGTGCATCCTTCATGGCTTGCCCACATCTTTCTTGGCTTGTCCTTTAACCCAGGTGTATCATGGGACCCACAGAGAAGGCTCACAGCAGGGTTGCCATCAATAGCGGATGGGAGTGGGGCAGTTCTTCCAGGGTCCAGCAATTTAAAAGGGCCCAGGGTTCCCAGCCGCCGCTCTGCTGTTACTGCAACAACAGTGGCAACCAGAGCCATTAATATTGTTGCTGGAGCCCCGCATAGAGAAGTCTGGCTGGCTTTGAGAACTGGCTAGGGGAGACATGGCTAGGGCTGGCTGCCGCTAGCCTCCTCCCTTCCACGGGGCTCAGAGTTGAGCCCTCCCCACATTCCCCAGAACCCAGCAAAGATTGTCTTTAGCCCTAGCTCACAACGTGCAGACACTTCTGTCTTCCACCTTCTGTATGTGGGGAGATCTGACTCTGAACTATCTTGCATTCTGCTGTATGACAAAACTTGGTAAAAATTACATTTTAATGGTGTTTCCTACACATAAAGCCTCGTTGAAATGATATTTCCTAAACACGTTAAAAGCATTTTGTTTTGTTTTCTCACAGACTATACTCCGTCCTCTTCAAGCTTTGTGCTCTTTCCAGCTTCAGCACGGTGCCCAGATCCATCATAGCAAAGAGCATCTTCTTAAAAATGGTTTATATGACAAGCCCATGCCAAAGAATAAACGCAAGCTCAGGAGAATGGAACTCTTAGTGAATAATGTGAAAATCTAGAAAGTCTGTTCACACAGTACTATGGAATTTATTTTTTGTATCTAACAAATACAGTTTGACATGGGATTATTCCAAAAAAACATCCATATGGTAATAGACCTTTTAAACCCTTTGTATTCAGCAGGCTTCCTGTCAGCAATATCAACTACAGTAATAGGCAGCATGTTTAGTTTTGTCATTCTACCAGGCCAGGTGTCTTTGTTCAACTTAAAATCCCCTATAGAGGGGAGGAAAACTACAGTGAATAATGTGGAGCTATTTGGTCTCTAGAGTCAGTATATGATCCCCATTAAGACTGGATAGATTTATTTTGGGAAAGCTCTTTCTCAGTACTGAAGAATAGGCAGCCTGTTAAAGTAGGTAAGGGTAAGGATTCAGTATTTGGAAAAATATTGAATTACTTCTCAGCATTTTAATTTTAATTAGCAATTACAGTAGGGTATAATTATAAATCCCTATATCAGTTAGTTAACCTGAACATAAGGTAATGTGATCAGAGTATTTTGTTTTTAAATTTTGTGAGGCTCTTGTTTCTTATTTTACTTGTTATAGACTTACATCCATGTTGTTGTGCTGGCATACGTACTTTGAGCATGTGTGCAGTTTTCAAGGGTTTTCCTTGGCTGAGATAGGCCAACATATTTTGTTCAGATTTCAACAAAGAAGAAAATATGGAAAGAGAGTTGGAGCTAAGCTTTTATCAAAATTGTAGACCAAGTTCTGCACTCCATACTTGGGCAAAACTCTGCTTGTCCATGTAAAAAGTGTAGAATTTAGCCTAAAGAGTATATGCAATATACTGCATTTTGTTTAATCGCTTTGATTTGGAATTTACATATATTCCCTTAGAAATTTCTGTTGACATCCTTTCAGAATTGAATAGTCTAGCCACACTATATAAATACGTTTGCAGATTCATCACATCTTGTCTACACTGGTGAAGCCATTCTTTTCAGTAATTGCGGAGCTGAACTATTTCTGCCAGAAGTGGAAGCACTAGAAAAGACAAGTTTCAGATATTTTATCAGTGTCATGAAACAGGTTTTCATGGCATGATGGTTAAAAACTAGTAATATTCGGGCTTTATCACAGTGAAAACCCACTTTATGAAACTGTGGTAGTAAAAATGCCGGATCCCTGTCCTAACTGGCAGTTACACTATAGGTAGCAGCAATACAGCTATAGTAATTATTCTTAGGTCTGTCTACACTAGGGTATTTTCCCCATAATTTATGACTGTGCTACCACTGGACTCTTAAGTGATCACCCGTGTTTTAACAGTTGTGGATTTGTCTGTTAGGAAAAGAGATCAAGGTTAGGTCAGAGCTAACACATTGGCTAACTATGACCTTTTCCTGAATCTAGATGTAATTTAGATAAATCCCATGTCTGCTACTAATACTGATATGACTGAATTGGTGGTACTGATGATGAGAAATCAGGAGCAGAAAATCTAATGTATATACCCATACTGTAGAAGCACATTCTCTAGTGAAGCAGGCAAGAATTCCTGTTTATGTGGTAGTTAAGCTTTTCTAGGTTAATACCAGATTGACTGACTGGAATGGAGGATTTTCCCACTTATCTTGCTCCTATTGTTTCATTTTGCCACCTTTCACATTCAGTGGGACAGCAGTATATCCCTCAGTTTACATTGTGAAGATTATTTTCCCGAACAGAAGGGTTAAATACTACTTTTCACAAAAATGTAAATTCAAATTCTGGAGAATAGAGGAAAATCTGCATTAATACTCTATATTTCCAAACAACTGAAGTCTTAGTGGATCAAAGAAATAGTCCATTTAATTGGGTTACAATTCTACATGAAGTACGTCTCTGTATATAGTATGTGAATTGAAAGGCTTTTTCAATTCTGCATAAAGGTTAAATTTTCCTGTGTTTATATGAGTGATTTTTACTTATGTGAATAATCTTATTGATGTAAGGCTACTCCCATGAGTGTTACTTAAGTGAATAATGTTCATAGGATCAGGCCTGAATGTTGAACAAAGGGATGTCTGTTGCTGTCAAATCTGTACCATACAAGTGCATTACTATGCAACAATTATTTTAAAAATGAAAATATGTGAAGTTTATTTTTTATGCTTCGGGTACTGGAATCTTAATATTTTACTTTGTTTGAGGATTTTGTAATTTCTAGTTTATCTGTAGCAGTAATTATTTTATCTGGGATGGCCATCTAGCTGCTACATAGTTGTCACACGTGGTTAGATCAGCTGATCAGTTTTTTGTTCATTGCCATTTTACAGAGAACTGACATTTAATTTTATTAAAGTTTTTTTTTATCTTCTTCCTCTGTTAAAATCCAGGTCTGTTTTTGCAGTTCTTTCTTTAAAACCATGCATAATATTTTCTCAAATTATACTTCCTCTTGTTTTCTACTCATTATGAGTATCCTATTTCCATTAATCTTTTCTGGACATTATGAACAATTTCACCAACATATTTTGGGCCAAATTTTCAGTTAGGCCTAAGTCCAGCATCCTTTTTTTTTGTAGGGCTAATTGTGGACCCCCAAAAATCTGGTTTCAAATCTGTTATAAGTACAATTTTAATTTTAAATATTTGATTTGTTTAATATTTGATTTGTATGTGCAAAAAGGTATAAAACCATCACTTCTTCTGCCCTGAGTCCTCCAATTTATTGCAGACTCCAAAATACTAGCAGAATTATTTGCACATATAACATTGTGCGTGTAAAGATGGAGGACATTCTTGAAAACCTGGCCCTTAATCTATTATTTTTGTAAACAGACTGGTTCTGTATACTAATTTGTTACTACCTAATTTCAATATTTTGTGTTACATTGTGATGAATGACAGCATCATACAGGTCAATCAGTTGTAAGTTTATTTTCAGATGTTTATATTTTGGTGATACTGTGTAGCTTAGTGAACAAAATTATGTGTATTAACAAACAATTTCAGAATTTAGCAATCTTGTCTTTAGGCCAATTGGAATCAAACCTGAAAGTTGCATTTTAATGTATGACAGTGATCTCAAGAAAAGGTGCTACCCAAATCTTAACTCTTTTTATTGCGAAAGAGCTGTCAGCTATTTTATGTAAGGAATTTTCATTATGAGTTTATTTTGCATTATTATTATTTGTTTTAATGGTCCTCCAGTCCTCATTTGCCAATTATCAAAAGATTTTTAGAAGTTTAAAATAGCAGTCCAGCATAGAAGCGATTTTGTTTATAACATATTTAATACAGTGTAATTTATTTTAATGTTTGTTCTCTTCCCTTTATTAGTTTGCATTTTTAAATTTTGCTACATAAGTACAGTCTGTCCTCTATGTTCCATTAAATTGTACCGTGCAAAATTAGTGACATTGCAGTACATATGACAATGAAATGTCAATGATATCAAACTTTAGTGAAAAAGATTTCAATGCCATAAAATATTGTAAAGTGACGAAGTTTCCAGTACAAGATGTTGGATACAAAAGCTGTATATGATTATGTAAACAATATATTTACTTTAAAAATAGATATTTCAGAACCCTCTTATTTTTATTTTCTATTTGTAGAAGAACATGTTCTAGAAAGCTTTCAAATTTCAAAATAAAGGTGGCCCAGGAAGAATATGAAGTGTTTTGTTACCTATGGGACTTCAGGCCCATTGCATTCTAGCAACCTACAAATTCCAGCTGTTGTCAGAATAGTACAAAGCAGTTAGTATTTCATTGTTTTCTATTTTCAAAAATATTCAAATGATTTGATAAAAGACAAAATTTATTTTTTAAATAAAGGGTTTTCCTCTGTATTGCTAAAATGGTTTAAAAATGTTTTTTGCTGTATTGGTTTTTATTTTCTGTTTAGAAATTTAATTAAAAAGTGATCTTAAAAAAAAAAAGTGTTTGGGTTCAGTAATTTTCTTTTTGAATACCATGTGCAGTTTTTAAAATACGTTTATCCATGCATACTTTTTATACTTTTGGTTTTCACATGATAAAACAAGATTGTCATGACTGTATCATTGGTCCCACACAGCACACATCACATAGGCTGCACCTACAGTATAGTGTAAGACAATCCTAAGTCATTCCCCTGCAATATGCCTTGTGTGTAAGAAGGATGAGTGTCTACTCCACCATCCTCATAGGAAATGAAAGGAGTAGTTCTGGTATTGTGAGCCATTGAGGGCTACCTGTATTCCAAATCCCTGTATGTCAGAAATAAACCAAAATAATTTCTATACCTTCTTGTGAAGCCTGCAATCAGGCTATGGTAAGATTTTGATAGGGATGAGAGAGTGGGCCATAGTGTGGTGGCCGAAACCTCAGCAACATTTGTGTCATGAGCAGGATGGGTAGGTATGATGTCTCTAGCCTTTGTTTGTCAGAAGCTGGGAATGGACAACAGTGGATAGATCACTTGATGATTAACTGTTCTGTTCATTCCCTTTGGGAAACCTGGCACTGGCTACAGTTGGAAGACAGGATACTGGGCTAGATGGATCTTTGGTCTCACCCAGTATGGATGTTCTTATGTTCATGTCAGCAACTGCCCAGTACTATTCAGTAGGACAGTGTTGGAACTCTGGAACCCCTTAGAATAGAGGAAAGTTAGTCACCAAGGCTATGTGTCATAGCTCCAGTTATTCCCCGGGGGTCTTGCACTACTGGCGGACAGTGTTAACCTCAAAGGTTTGCTATGGCATGCCACGTGACCTCTTTTTCTTAACTAAAGGCAGGAGTCACAGCCTACTGAGCCATACTCATCACAGGCTAGTTCATATGTTTGAGGTAAAATCCCCTCTGAAGTCCTGATCTCCCTTCTCAAGGAAGAGGTTGAGATGTTGTAGGGAGGTTGGGGGGAACCCGAGCCCACATACTACTCTGGGTTCTGGCCCAAGGACCCTAAGGCAGCGGCAACAGGCAGGGTTATTGCAACTCACAATATGGCAGCTTTTCCCTGTGCCACTTTCCCAAACAATCACAGCCAGCATCTTTCCTTTGGTACTTGCTTGTCAGTCCTCCGCTCACACCCACACAGCACTTCTTCCTTTATGTCCTTCACTCCTTTCCTTCCCCCTTCCTTGCTTGGGGGAGCCCTTTTAAAGTGGCACCAAAGGCCTTAATTGGCTGCAAATGTCTAATCAGCCTGTAGCTTCTAGTAAGCTCTAATTGATCCCAAGTGCCTGCCTGATTATGCTGTAGTTAGGTTTTGGACTTTCCTTTACTTATGGAAAAGAAAGCAATTCACCCAAGCCCCAGTATGTCTTCCCTCCATCAGTGTGTGGCAGCCAGCTAGTCTGGGTCTGTCACAGCTGTAATGTATATAAATGACTGGAGAGTTGTGGAGTGCTTGCTGCCTCTACTACTGGGCTGTAGCTGGCCAAACCCCTGATCTGTACTGCTATGGCCCTTAGTGACTGATTTATTCAACATTAGGCTTGTCCTGGTATCTTTGAGAGAACAGGCATGATTGTCTGTCTGGTATTGCTTAGGGTCAATTAATGCTTTCTTTGGACCCATTTCTGTCTTTCTAGGTGGATGCTATGGGTCAGCTTACCAGTGTTCCCATCTTTGGGCAGCCATATTCTTCAAGGAAGAACAGGTAAAGTATTAAAGCTCAAGGTTGCTCGGTGCATGGTTTTTTTTATGTGAAAGTCTGGTTGAAAAGGGAACCTGGCAGTGTCTGGTCAGATGTGCTGACCGGACACTAAAAGTCTGGTTACCACAGGTTGGGGGACTGGAGGAAATGGCAACCTGTCACCTGGTTCACAGTGATAGTGGACAGCAATGCAGGCCAGATGCAGGTTTGCATCAGTCCCTCTGACCATGTAAGCCTCAACTCAGTCCTTACCACCTGTCCCCAGGAATCCTGTGATCTTCTGTGCTCTAGAGCAACTGTGTGGAGCAGGTGATAATTGTGACCAGAATAACCAAACCAAACCCAGGACCCCTATCATGCAGACAAGCATATTAGGGGCTATAGTGAAATTGAGAGAAATTACCCACATGTACAAGTATTTATAGGATTAAGTCCTTGATGTGGATTTTTTAATGATGCAAAAAGGCTATCTATGTATTTTAGAAATGTGCATCTGTCTGTCCGTCCATCTATTTGCGAGTCCATTTGTTCAAGAACGCCTCCGAAACATTAAGAACTAGGGCCACCAAATTTGGTATGCAGCTTCCTCTTATCTTGACTTAAATCAAGGTCAGGATTTGATTGTGCCAGGAAGACGGGAAGTGCTTGGAATGGGAAAGGAAAAGGGCTGTCCAAGGGGACACTATATTGCAGAATGACCATGGGGAAGGGGGGACCAGTGAGCCCAGGAAAGAGCTACATTGCAGAGTGACCAATGGGGGGGGCAGTCATACCAGCCAGAAAGTGGCCTGCTGGGTCTCACTATCTTGCCAGCCACCAGACTGAGTCAGTGGTTTCCCTGCCTCAAACACCTCCCTGCCTGGTGCTTGACCACAGCGCTGGAGTGGGGTGGAGGAAAGGCACTTGTCAGATGGGGTAGGAAGGAAAGGCTCCTGCTGGAGAGGGGTGGAGAGAAGGCCCCACCACCGCCAGAGAAGCCATAGCCACTCCCCCCCAGCACTGCTGGGCTGCCCACTGCACCCCCCCCCCCCAACTAGCCTATGCAGTCCCATCTCCTCCCCCAGGCCCAGTCTGGGGAGCACCAGTTGGGGTTGGCCTATGCGCCACGCCGCTCGGGCCTCCCATGGCCCAACCACCTGAGGACAAGCTGGCAGTGCACAGCCACCTCCCCCTACTTCCCCCCCCCAACCTCTGCCCCAGGAAGAAGCTAGCTGCCATCCACAGCCCTTGTTCTGAGGACTCCTCCCTTCTCTCTCCTCTGTGCTCCCCCTTCTCCCAGTCCTCTGCCCTGATTCCTGCACCCCCATCCCTCACTCTTGCACCCCCCACATCCTCAGCTCTCTGCCCTGACTCCTGTACCACCACTACACCCCACATACACTGCTAGACCCATGTCCTGTAGGACCCAGGCAACACCAGGTAAGTCTTCTCGTAATATACATACAGGTCTTTTGAAAAATAACATGTAATGACCCAGGAGCTCATGACAGGTGAGCTTGGCACTCTGCTACAAAGGAAGCAAAACATTTAACAGAATGTTATCATGCTACCTTGACTGTCAATAGAAGGAACTGTTTATACCAATGTGCCCTGGTACATTTCCTGAACCCTACATTTGAAAACCGATTTCCAGTCATCGTCAGACTTGAAAATGCATTAAAATATCAAGTTCTAACATCACTTTTTGTGTTTCTAAAAATAGATTTTTCTTCTTTTAGTTTCATGTTTCTTTTTTCCCACAGACTTTGCAAGGATATTTCAGAATACAGTTCTGGATTAAAGAAAAGGTAAGATTCCATGTGATTTTTAGATAGAAGGTTTAAATTTAGCTCTAGCTCCATAGTGGTTAATACACTTCAATGAGAAAAAGAAGTTATGCCATCGTGAGTGAATTTATCAAGTTATGATACCTCATTATTCTGGAAAACAGGAATTCTCTCAGGGATTTAAATTTTACATAATAACCACTACCTTGTTCTGTTCAGAGCTGGGGATAGAGAGGGTGATTTAAATGTGTACTACATAACTAATTAACAGCACGTCATTTTCCATCTAAATTTACATATTTTAACCCGAATAATAGACAAACCAGTTGGGAAAAGAGGTCAGCTAGAAAGCTGGAAGTAGTAATCACCATTTATAAGATAAAGCAGTATTGTGAGGAATGCTAAATTTAGATGAAAAAATTTGTTTGGATTGGGAATAGGTAGAGAAGATTTCCACTTTTGGTTTTTCACTTGATTGTAATTAAACAGCGTAAGAGCATTGTTGTCATAATTTTTAATTAGAATACATTATTAATTTGCTAATGGAAGACAGTGGTAGTGAGTGATTAGCTAAAAAAATTGAACATTTGTAGTACTGATTTTCCTGTGCAAAGGATTCAGCCTGCAAATATAATTTTCTTTATATATTTTTAAAAGGTACAACAACTTGTAGTTAACATTAAAATTGTCATTATATAATGCAGAAAGCTCCTTACATTGTTTTGTTTCACTTTAGATTGCTAATATTTTTAAATGTACAGTTTTTTAAAAAATGGGCAAAATTCTCTGTAGCTCAGATGATAGACACAGGTCTAGTCCACGTAGATCAGTATTTTCCTGTATTTAGAATATATAATTCAAGTGAGGATCAAATAGCTAAAGAATGCTTCTGTATTGCAAAGTTGGGCTACTAATATACAGAGAACAAAACAATGTGATCAGAAGTACACGAATCTATGGAGCAGGAGGGAAATTACTCATAGCACTAGTGGATGAATGCTCAGGTGGAATTAGGCATCACACCATCTATATTTCTGGTGTCTGGAAAAAACAGTGCAACTCTCATAATGTATCTTGGCCTCCTATTCTATGAATGGGGAGAAATTGGGGCCTTAAACTGTGACTCATAAGTTAACAGGCGAGGCAGGAATCTAAGGATACACAGACTGCTGTGTGGAATGGACTCCTGTCCAGATGTGTCTGAGCCACTTGCAAACATGATTGCTGCCAGTGGTGCCCCACCCAAGCACAAAGTCGGATATCATTTTAGTTCTGCTGAAACTCTCAAAACAGTCCCTTGCTCTGGCTGTTAGCACAAATATGGATTTGTCCTTTGAAGCAGTGAGTGAAATCTTGACCCATTGAATTCAACATGAGTAAATTCAGGATTTCATTCTGTCTATAACACTTTGAATATGTTCTGTCACCATTTTAGCCAGCAGCATCCACAGGAGAAAGAAAAACTGGTTTGTGAACTATACCTGTTCATATATCACAAGCTTTTGCAATGAAAGTTTTGTGTATATTCAGCCATAACCCCTGATATTCATTCTCTTCAATTTCATTTGGAGACACGGGTACAGGTTTTTTTGGGAGGGTTTTGTGATCATCACTAGTCGCTATAATGAAAGATTCTGCAAGTGGTTGTCCAAATCTTTCTACTTCTGTTTATCATTCGTTTATTTAGGAACCTTGTCACTGATAGCAGCCACTTTGGGGAGAAATCTATTTTTTCCCTTCTTTAATTCAGGATGCTGTTCCTGATGTGGCAGATAACCATGAATAAATGTCTCAGCCATAGTGTCTTATGAAGAAATTAATTTTCTTTTTTCTTCAGTTAGTGCACTTGATTAATATTAGAATTTAATTCAGGGGAGGGAATAAAACACATTAACGCATTTTTCTGGAGAGTGGTTGTTCCAGTTAAGTTGATTTCCACATGAAAATGTCTGATGAATAATTCAGGCAAGACAGAAGCTAGTTCCTGACTGGCCAATGATTCCAATGAGGAAATCATGTTGGAACCAAAACATCCTATGTAAAATGCATGACAGTCTTAATGCTCATGTTTAAATTTTAATATGTTTGGTCCTGTAGGATAGTCAGAGGTATAGCTGGTTTAGGTTCTTGAACAGTAATTTTGTGAGCTGCTATTAGAGCTGTCATAAATGGTTTGTTTTACAATAGACCTGAAAGGAGATGAGCTGCTTTGCCTGAAGTGGCACGAAGTGCTTCTTGACATGAAAACAGAATTGCTTCATAAAGTGCAACTTGGGCAAAACTGTTCTTCTGATTGGAATGACATGAAATAAAAAGCGCAACCCTCCATTTCCAAGTCTGTCCACATGCTCCTCTGCAGACATGGGCTTTGTGGTGCTCCTACAGTTATGTCTGAACAACTAGAAATGTGAGAAATGCATAGATATCAAATAACTTTTAAAAGCTTAAATGTATTGTGGAAGCTTAAGCAAATGGAACACAGTAAGAGAATAAATGTGTTATTTTTCTGATTTATAAAACATGTTAAATATAGTAAAAAAGGCACTTGCTCTAGCCCTGGAAAACAGAGATTCCATTGCATTTACCCAGCCCAAATAAGGCCATTTCTGTTGGAAACGTTTGGGTGTTAGTTTCATAAATGATTAATACTAATAGTGCCTTTCATCCCAGGATCTCCAAGCAGTTTTCATAGATTATATAAGTCACCTAGCACACCTCTGAGTCAGAAGAGCATGCATTTAGCTGTTTTAAAGATGAATAAACAAGAGGCACAGAGTAAGGGTCCCATTCTGCCACCATCCTCTTGAATAATACCTTGTTATATCAGTAGTCCCATTCAAAAAGGGTGACAGAGTTAACCCTGCAAGTGAATAGTGGACATAGCTCCTCAGCATTGCTAGTGAGGGACACGGGGACCCATTCACATGAATGGTACACAAGACCTAGTTCTTTCATGTAGGGGATTGTCATAGTTCAGATAACTGCACCTGTGCTTCTCCTCTGTGGTCCATCAAAAGCACCTATTCTCAGGCTTCCAGCTCCCCATCTGTCATCTCTTTTGGATGGAGATGTGTCTTGTACTGATGTTTCTGGTCTTCTCATGCTCCCGGTCTGCAAGTTGCTGAATTTCCACATGTAGTTTGTCCCTCTCCAGCTGAAACTTCTCTTACTCTAGCTGTTGATCTGACCACAACTCCTGTTGCCTCAGTACATTAAATCTGGACTGAATATGGTAGCTGCCTCAATCAGCCTCTTCCCTATTTCTCTTCAGGGAGTTGGTTCTAAGATTTTTCTCACAATTTGGACTCTGCCAATGAACTGGAAATTCTCTGAAAACTTGGACCATTATTCCTCTTCCAATCATTGGAGTGCATCAAATCTACCAGCTGTATCTTTGTCCACTCTTCAGTGTTGAGTTGCCTTGCTTTGCAGAACTCAGTCATCTTCTTTATGCTACCCAAGGCACCGGGACACCATGAGAGGTGAGGATGCACAATAGGTTAGTGTAATTGCCATCTGTTCACCTTGTCTGTTGGATGTTCCTGCCCCTCATCAGATCCCACTAGATTCAATTGCTGTCCGATAACATGACAGTGGTTGTATATGTCAACAAGCAGGGTGATGCCTGGTCCCCTCCCTCTGCACGGATGCCATCCTCCTTTGGAACTGGTGCCTCAATTGCCCTCCACACTGTATACCTCCTGGGCACTAGCAACTCTTTTGTGGACATGCGCAACAGGTCCTTCTATGTCAATCATCAGTGGGAGCTCCATTACCCCGCTCTTTGCTCAGTCTTTCACCAATGGAGCACACTGTACTGGGTCTGATTCAAGGTGATAGAGTGACAACCTTTTCCTTTTCTGCTTTAGGGAAGCCCTTCAGCCAGATTCATAAGACAACGCCCTTCTCCTTCCCAGACCACCAAACTCAAGGGATGCCTTTCCATCCATTCCCTGCTCCCACAAGTTGTGTGCAAGGTCCAATGGGCTTAAGTGACAGCCATTCTCATAGTCCCTCTTAACCTTACCAGTATTGATTCGTTGATCTCCTCCATCTCTCTTCTTAGCCCCTGATCTGCCTTCTCACCTTCCTGAATGTCCTATTGCCTCATGGCTGTCTACAGTACCTTCAGCCTGAGCTTGGTCCACCTCACGACCATGTATTTGGATGGGGCTTGTGTGCTTTGCCCCCATGCACAATATCCTCTCTCTAAGCTCATTTACTAGAGCTTGCTTCCAAGCTAAATGGTACTGCTTCACCATCTGGGGGCACCACTATGCTCTGGACTCCATCTCTGTTCCCATCCACCTGGATTACCTTCTGCACCTTGGACAGTTCTCATCCATTTCTCCTATTTGGATTACAGTACTTGCCCTCCATCTCCTGTGCTGTGGACAATATTGCTTGCTGGTAAGAGGGACATGGAGCACCATTGACTTGCACAACCTCTTTAAGCCACGGCCACGCCATTGCCCATGTGGGTCAAGGGACATTAGCAATGTTTCCTCGAACATTATGCATCCTTGGGTGAGTTGAATTTCCTTTAGGATGGGTTGAAACTTCTTATGTGAAACACCAATATTGAGGTGGTGTTTGGATGTGTACCCCCAGTACAAACAAAAAACATAGATATAAATATATATTTAAATAGTTTATAGATATAGAAAAAATATATTAAAACAAGAGATAATTAACAAGCAGCAATGCTCAAGATGTTTATTTAAAAATCAAATATAAAGAAAATTAACACTACCCATTAATACCTACTAAACTTTGTTTGAAATGTAATCATATAAATGTCATGAGCTAGCTCTTTTGCTCCAGTATTCATTCACTAAGGCCTGAATCCTTATTTACAAAAGCAGCCAAAATGTTTTACAATAGAAAAATACTAAAACAAATGAAGTCAGATCCTGCATTAAGATCTGCTAATGCAGACTCTCTCAGGCCTCCTTACGTCTCTGCTCTGGATCTGTCTCCCTCCAGACAAATTTCTAGCGATTCAACATAGCCAAAAGCAAGCGGTTTACCTTTCCCTCCTGATGCTAGGTGAAAAATATTTTGGTCTAGAACTGCAGAGGATTCACCGTTTTGTGTTTGCTCTATAAGCCTAACAGTTTCAACAAGAAAAGGGAAGACGTATTTGGACTAAGCTCCCACTGTTGCATTAATGAGACAAGGGAGTTTCCCCAGCAGCACTTCATCTTCCATGTACCCCCATGCCCTAGCATGCCAGCATAACCCACCTGAAGTTTTGGCACCCCACTCCGATGCAGCCTGCTTCCCTTTCCCCTCCCATTCAGGAGAGGGTTCTGTGTCTGAGACAGAGGTTCTAACTATTGCTGTAGTACAGATGGGAATCAGAATGCTCCAAACAAACTCCTCACCCCCATCTCACCCCACAGATGCTGGCACCCATCCGCCCTGTCTTTCCCTCTTTTATCCCCATGCAATCTGTTCCCCCTCCTCTCTGTCACGAGCCCAGTTGGAGTTGGCTTGTAGGACCTGTTATTACAATAGGCCACTTGTGGTATTTTAAGAATTTTGAGTTGAAATTCTTAGCTTCATCAGACTTATTTCATGTCTCAAAAACAAGTTAGTGCTTGACTTTTTAAGGGGGCCTAAACGAAACTAGTTTTTTTCTCTCTCTCCCTTCCCCCATTCTCTGATAAGTTGTTTATTATTACAGGGTGTGGCTGGTCTTTGAAGCTCCCTCTAGGAGATTCCCATTGTCCTATTGCGTCCTGCTGCAGAAAACAGCAAAGTGACAAGAAAGAAGCAGCAAAAGTGGATTTTCCAAGCCTGCCTAGAGAGTCAGGAAATAGGCAACCAGAGCTTACTCAAGGGGTAAGGAAGGATGCTCCTCTCTGGCCAAAGGAGCATGATGGCTAACCACAGCTTAAGGGTGCTAGAGTGGGTGTGCTGAAAGTTGTTAAACAAAACTGTAAACTATATAAAATGGAAAGCACTTCAAGCCAGGGGTATGTGTCAATACCTCTAGTTCCAGCACCTATGCCAATGCTGTTTCTGGCTGCATTTCCTAAAGCAGAGTGTGCAGGGACTGAAAGAATCTAAGAACCTTGGCCCTGACATCAGAGTGAACCTAAAAGGGGCCAGGTGGACAGAGGCCCAGGGAAGAAGCAACAACAAACTGAAATCAAGAAGGGTGTTTATGGTATCTCTTAGCCAAGATGGGCAAGGATGGTGTTCCTAGCATCTGTTTGCTAGAAGATGGGAATGGGGAATAGGGAATGCTTGTTAAATTCTTGATTGCTTTTTCTGTTCATTCTGTCTAGGCTACTTGGCGCTGGCCATAGCATACTAGGCTAGATGAACTTTTGGCCTGCCCCAGTAAGGCTGTTATGTTCTTTTGCTGAAACACATACTGAGTAGGTCTGGGTCCCCCTACCAGCCACAGTGGCATAAGCCCCCAAGAAGGAGGTAGGATTTATTTGAAAGCTTGAACAAAGGCTAAAGACCCCCATGGAGGGCAATGGGATTGTTTATTTATTGGATTCTTTACTACTTCAGAAGGGTAGTGGCTTTGCAGGAAGGCCAAGCCATGGAAGACTCTCCACTCCCAGTTGAGCTGGTAACCTGCTGGGGATCCTGGGATGAGGCAAGGACTGCTGCTAGGAATTGTTCAAGAGGTGAGTTCCCCCTTACAAGTTACCTCACAAGAGATTTAAAGTCCTTTCAGGGCAGAAGGTGTGAAGTAGGTTATTTAGAATCTCAGTGGGGTCTGACTCAAGGAAGGAAAAACTTTTGGCTACTTGAGAAAAATTAGTGTTATGGTTTCCTTCATCTCTCTGGCTAAAAAAGAACAAGTCAAGAATGCCATGTTTTGCAGTTCTGTTGTCATTTAGTCATTGCTGTTCACGCATGGAGAATCCTCTCACCACAGTAGCTTTACTAGCACCCAATAGAGTTAATAAATAGCTTGTAAACACCTTCTTCAAAGCAAGGGTTTTGTCATGGTTGGCTGGAACTCCACTTTACTGAGGTATCTGGAGACAGGCTAATTAGATGTCTGCCTTTTGGTGGCATGATATTAAGTCTTAAATTCTAGAACGCTGAAAGTTTATGAAATTCAAGTCATCAAGACAAGAAGAAACAAGTCAAGTTTGTTAGACTACATGAGTCAGGCAGTTGATTATACTGACAAAACACAGGACTGGATACTGTAACAGAGGGGTTTGCTCTGTTAATTGATTAACTGCTATCTCCTGTTCCATTGACCTTCACTAATTTGTTGTACTGTCTGTCATTTCTTATCTTCAGCTGAATAGGGAGGCTCATGCGTAAACATCAACAGCATTAAGGTCAGAGGGGACTTGACCTATCCTCTGTGGCTTGTTCATTTTAATCGTGTGCAGAGACAGGTTGCAAGCTGCTTTATTCCACAAATCTGTCTAAAACGCTGCAATCTTTGTCACACTATCTCCGATTTAAGCATAGTAAAATGCCATTGAAAATGACTTTGGATCTTAAGGTCTGGATCATATTCTTATCTCAGAAGTCTGTGTGTCACAGAAAAACAGAGAGGCTGGCTGTTGCATCTGCTTTGCCAGATATTCAGTTTGATTTTTCATGTCAACACACAAAGCTAGATGGAGCCTGAGAAGATTACTTTTTAGTTTTGCTCTCTCTGAACATATATAGTGTAGTAAAGGATTTACTCTGTTTTTCTGAATAGTGTAACCTGCCGTCAGTATGGAGGCTCACTGGGAGAAAACCTTCCACAATTTTGCTCATAATCACTACACAAGCATATCCTACATTTTGTTTTCATCTCAGTGCTTTGATGATGCCACCATAAGGTGGAAGAGCATTCTAGTGGTCAACATGAACACGAGCCTGCCAAGCATCCTGCATTTGGAGAACTCAGTTAATGCCAGAGCTAGCTTTGGTATTTGAATTGGATACAAATTCTCTGTCAAAGATCATAGGATCATAGAAATTGCTGATAGAAGAATCTACTCTTGTTACTTTACATCTGTCGCTGGAGAATTGTTCCAAACAGTGAAGTCGTTACTAGCTTGCCCACTTTGAAATGACTGAAGTAATGAAGTTTTCATGTCTTCACTTGAAAGGCTTGCCACAGTTTAATAGGTTTGACAACTGAATATTTGTCCTATTATTCAATTTAAACTTCTTGGCTGTGTCTAGACTGGCAAGTTTTTGCGCAAAAGCAGCTGCTTTTGCGCAAAAACTTGCCAGCTGTCTACACTGGCCGCTTGAATTTGCGCAAGAACACTGACGATCTAATGTATGATCGTCAGTGTTCTTGCGCAAATACAATGACGCTCCCGCTCGGGAAAAAGCCCTCTTGCACAAATGCTTTTGTGCAAGAGGGCCAGTGTAGACAGGTAAAAACTGTTTTGTGCAAAAAAGCCCCGATGGCGAAAATGGCGATCGGGGCTTTCTTGCGCAAAACCGCGTCTAGATTGGCACGGATGCTTTTCCGCAAAAAGTGCTTTTGCGCAAAAGCATCTGTGCGAATCTAGACGCTCTTTTCCGCAAATGCTTTTAACGGAAAACTTTTCTGTTAAAAGCATTTGTGGAAAATCATGCCAGTCTAGACGCAGCCCTTGGGTTTAATTCATGTAATTACCCTTCACTGTAAGTCCCCTAACTCCCTCCTAGACCATGATCCCCAACCCTGAGCCCTTCCCACAGCCTAACTCCCTTCCAGACCCCGCACCCCAACCCCTATCTCCTGCCCTCAGCCTGCTCCCCTTGCCCCCAGGCTGGAGCCCCTTCCTGTTCTTCAAAAGTCTCATCCCCAGCCCACCCCAGAGCCCAGTTGCAGACCTCACCCCCTCCAACAACCAAGCTTAACCTGCAGATCCCTCCTGCACACTGAACTCCTCATTTTTTGCCCTACCCTAGAGTTCCCACAACATCTAATAACTCTTCTGGGGTCCTGGAGTTAATTTAGCTCTGCCTGCAGCAAGACTCAGAGCTTCTACCTGAGCAGCAGCAAGTCTCTGAGCCTCGGTACCACCCCCCCCCCCCATGGGACTGATTTTTCTGTGGGTCATTGGCCCCTGACTGAAAAAAGGTTCTCCACCGCTGCTTTAGAGCTTACAAGTCCACTCAGTCCTACTTCTTGTTCAGCCAAGCACAAAGGGCTTGTCTACACTACAGAGAAGATTGAAGCTGACGCAGTCAATCTTCTGGGGTTCTAATTAGCAGGTCTAGTGAAGACACACTAATTTGAACTGAGGGGGCGCTCCCATCGGCACCAGTAGTCTTGCTCCTCATGAGGGGTAAGTGAAGTCGATGGGAGCATGTGCTCCTGTCAACCTCCTACTGAGTGGATGGCGCCAAAACACAATTTAAGATACTTCAACTCCAGCTATGTAATCAACATAGCTGGAGTTGCAGATCTTAAGTTGACTTCCCCCTTTAATGTGGACCAGGCCTGAGAGAAGAAGTTTGTTTACATTTGTGATCAATAATGCTGTGTGTTTCTTGTCACCTGAAAGTAAGAACAGACATTCACATGGCATTTTTGTAGTTGGCACATTCCACATATGCTAAACAATAGTATGCCCCTCTGCGCTACAGCCACCATTCCAGAGGACATGCTTCCATGCTGATGATGCTCTTTGATAAAAACTTTAATTGATTAAATTTGTGACTCAACACCTTGGGTGAGAAATGTATGTCTCTTTTCACTGCAGATCGGACAAAACACAAAGAAGGTACTAGTGTGAGATTTCTAAAGACAGCTACAGCACTTGACCCAAAGTTTAAGAATCTGAAGTGTCTTCTGAAATCTGAGGGATAAGGTGTGGAACATACTTTCAGAAGTCTTAGAAGAGCAATACTCTGATGTGGAAATTACAGAACCTGAACCATCCTGTCAAGAGACAAGACCCCTTGATGGTCCGGAAGCCCCAAAGTTGGGGTCCGTGCCCACTTTCCGCAGGGAAAATACGGCCCGTAGACCTAGTTCCTCTCGAATGTCCCTCTACCAGGGTACCTACTGCCCTCCGGCCTTGTTGCAAACATAGTCCCTTCTAGCAGGGCCTGTGGGCCTAGTCCCGAAGCACAGTTCCCTCTCTTATGGTAAACATGGCCCTGCAGGCCTAGTCCCAAAGTATAGTTCTCTCTAGCAGGGTATATATGGCCCTGCAGGCCTAGTCCCAGTTCCCCCTATCAGGGTAAATACTGCCCTAGTCACACACACACTCCCTTCTCTCAGGGTCACTATGGCCTAGTCCAAAGCTAAACCTCCCAAACTGCTAGGGAGCTGGGTTGTTGTGGGGTGGGGCAGTAGGGGGACCCGGGCGCTCCCACTCCACCAGATCCCAGCCCAGGGCCCTGTTGGCAGAGGAGGATTTCACTGCCTGCTCAGCGGGGATGTCAGCCGAAGCGTGCTGAGCTCCCGGAGGACAATCCTCCGTCCTAGGCTACTTCCTACTGTTCCCAGTGTGCTGTGCATCCTCGGGGTGTTGCTCGTCAAGTCGAAGTCTCCCAGACAACCTCTCTGACTGGGGTGGCCGTTGGGGCTGCGGCAGCTGTGGCAAAGGCTGTTGCTGCAGCTGAGGATGCTGCCGTACTCCTTCCTAGACAGTCGCTTCCCATTTGGTATGTGTGATACTGATGCAAAGTGCTCCACTTAGGAAGAAACAATCAGTTTCACACATACCGAATGGGAATAGCTTGCTTTTGGGCCCTTAACAATGTCCCTTTGAAAAACTGCCAACTCTCCTTAGTTGTTTTTCCCCTCAGTCTTGATTCCCATGGGACCTTACCTATCAGCTCTCTGAGCTTACCAGAATCCACCCTCCTGAAATCCATTGTCTCTATTTTGCTGTTCTCCCTTCTACCCTTCCTTAGAATTGTGAACTCTATGATTTCATGATCACTTTCACCCAAGCTGCCTTCCACTTTCAAATTCTCAACCAGTTCCTCCCTATTTGTTAAAATCAAATCTAGAACAGCTTCCCCCCAAGTAGCTTTTTCAACCTTCTGAAATAAAAAGTTGTCACCAATGCAGTCCAAGAACTTATTGGATAGTCTGTGCCCTGCTGTGTTATTTTCCCAACATACATCTGGATAGTTGAAGTCCCCCATCACCACCAAATCTTGGGCTTTGGATGATTTTGTTAGTTGTTTAAATAAAGCCTCATCCACCTCTTCCACCTGGGTAGGTGGCCTGTAGTAAACTCCTAGCATGACATCACCATACTTATTAATAACCACCGTGAATCCCCTCTTATAATTTCTCTGTGATTCCTAGTGTTTACAACACCTACAGATATAGTATGAGCAAGTGTAATTAACACACCATTTACCCCGTATTCCAGGTCATTAAGGAGGATAGAAATATTTGTGTGTGCTTTGCATACTCAAATAAGTGGAAAAAATACAAAAGCGAAGGGACAAAATGATGTTACTGATTTTTAAGCGCTTAGCATAAAGAATCCTACTTTTCTTTGTTCATGTGTCCAGTCTTTAATGTATAAAAAGATGGCGTGTGGAATTAATGGACAACTAGTGGAGTTACTTTGACAATTAGAAGCCAATGAAATCAGTTTTTTTAATTGGCATTTACCCAGCACCTTTTCCCTGCAGCCTGACTGTGTAATAAAGATCTTAAGATACCAATGGCATTAACTCATACTAAGGCTGTGTCTACACTACAAAGAAAAGTTGGAAAAAGACACGCATCTTTTTCCACTTTCCTTCCGAAAGAGGCTTTTCCGACATTTGGCCCATCTACATGGGGCCAAATGTCAGAAAAAAAACCCACTTTCAGAACATCCCTTCTTCCTTGCAGAACAAGGTTTACAGGGATGCAGAAAAAACACATCTGCTTTTCAGATTTTTTTTTCAGAAAAGCAGATGCGTTTCTTGGATGCGGCAGAGCTTTTCCGGGATACCTCTGGTATCCCGGAAAAGTTCTGTAGTCTAGACATGCCCTAAGTGCTGGAAACTACTAACATGAATTCTGTTCATCCTCGCGAATACCTAGAGGAAACAGTTTGGTGAATTTTCAAGTCCAGTACTTTGGTTTTTGCAAAGAAACTGCATTTCGAAAGCCAGTTAAGCTGAGACAAGAAAGTTATTGCCTGCAGCCTTAGAATTTTGATCTTGCTTTGACTGCTGTTGCATAGCTATGGATTCTTCAAGGTCATAGGACAGAAATTCTCAACAGTCTTTTCTAAAGATCTAGATGATGAACCAGTAAAATAAGCTATGTACATATTTAACCCTGCAACTCTGTTGTTACACTCTGTTTTCCTTACCTCATGCTACCTGTTTATCCCTTACAGTGGTTTCTGGAGGAGAACAATATTGTTTATGGGTCATGTCAAGATTTGATGCTAATATTTCCATTGTTATATGACCAAGCACCACTATTAGCATAGTGTAGATGAAAGACAAGAAGCTAATAGATTGAGAAACTGATACTAAGGTTAACTAGGCCGGGAATCTTTAGCTCTTGCTGTGGTTAGAATGATGATAATACATCTTGAAAGGCTGCAGTAAAATACTGCACTCCCAGATAGAATGTGTACATTATAAGTCTCCAGCATTCTGCTGTGGGGTGAGGAGACTTTTATGCACCCTGTGTAGTTGCAAAGGGGAAAAAGCTGTGAATTGTGCATGCTAACAATGATCTGCATATAAATAACGTGCATGTTTCTGTCATTTTCATAAAACTTTTCCTCTGCTTCTGTGATGTATTTCAGTGGAGTGCAGGCAAAGAGAAAGAGAAAATGAAAAAGAATTCTCAGTTTCAATGGGCAGTTTATGTCCAATCAAAAGGAAATCTTTGGCAGCTTTCTCCCATCCAACAATGCCTCATCTCAGTGCTGTGTGAATGGCTGCAGCTGGAAGTTAACAGGAGGAAGATGGGCTAATGAAAAATTGCCAAACCCTCAAGATTCAATCCAAGGTTGGTGACTTAATTTGGGAAAAGTTTTAAATGAAAAGAGATTACAATGTACAAGAAAATGATCATGCCACCCTAAATGTAATGAATATGTAACAGACTTAGGGAGGTATTATACCAGGGTGTGTTGTACATTAATAATAATGTATTTATATGGGACATTTAATCAGGAATTATTCCAAACTGGTTTGCAGATTGCTCAGGTTTGAGTGTGCATGTATGTATTTTCAATACTGCTAAATAGTCCCCCACCCGCAGCTTGAAATACTTTGAGTGGTTTTCAGAGAATGGGTGCTTATTACTTTCTGAAAATCAGGTCCTGTGAAAAACAAGAACCAAAAGTGGAGGCATCCAGAATTACTAATTCATGGTGTGTGTGTGTGTGTGTGTGTGTGTGTGTGTGTGTGTGTGTGTAATTTTCTCTATACAATTGTGTGTGTATATGTATACAGTGGCTTGCTTCAGATAACTAGTCTGCATGTAGACTAGTTTCCTTAGCAAGAACAGACCAGTTGTCTGAATAAAGCAGGTGATGCTGTCTGATCTAATCAACATCTGCAGTTGAAGTAGCACACATTTATACCAGCTGGTAGGAGAAAAAGGGGGGTAGAAACAGGGTCGACTGCTAAGGACAACTGTTTATGGAAGCCAGTCAGCAGTACTGAAGGGAGCTATTAAGCAGCAGCCAAGGAGAGACTAAAGCTAGTGAGCAATGAGAGCCTTGAATAAAGATCAGGTTCAAGAGTGGGGTGGGAAGAGCCTTGGAAGGCAACCTGGTGTGCAAGAAAGAACGTGAAAGAACGCCGACTCCATGCAAGACAAAATAGCAAACCTTGGTTCTCCTAGAAGGATAGTTGCTTTGTACATATCTGCATGTAGTCCTCAGGGAATTCTGCAATTTTACTATGGCTCCAAATGTAACAATTGCAGAATACCCCCAAGACTAGTGAATGTTTATGCTCTGTTGATGCCAGTAATGATCAGTGCAGTGAGAATCTACTTTGTGCCAAAGCAGAGAACTTGGAAAAGAATGCCAAAGTAAATTCAAGGGTCACCATTTCAGAGAATTATAAATATAAGAAGACAGGCTAGAATTTTCCAAGAACCTATAAGGGGTTGATTCCATATCAATTACAGGAGCCTCAGTCTGCTCCAGTTCCATTCCTTTAACTAAAACCTCCTTTTTAAGCCCTTTACCCAACCATTTATCCAGTCACTGTGTATCTTCCCTGTGCACTGGATGGTCACCAGAAGGAACTGTTAGCAATCAGCTTGACTGTCTGCTGCCTGAACACATTCAGGTTCTCAGACATCTCCCAATGCCCTCTTTTATATCAGCCAAAAACATGTCAGTAAGCGCACGTCTAGACTACAACCCTTTTTCGGTAAAGGGATGTAAATTAGGCATGTCGATATTGCAAATTAAGCTGGGATTTAAATATCCCCTGCTTCATTTGCATAATGGCGGCTGCCCCTTTTTTTCAAAATGGGGCTTTTTTGAAAAACTCCCCGGCAGTTTAGACGGGAATCTTTTGAAAATAAAACCCTTTTTCGAAAGATTTTGTAAACCTCATTTTTTGAGGAGTACAGGATCTTTCAAAAAAGGGTTTTATTTTTGAAAGATTCCCGTCTAAACTGCTGGGGGTTTATTCGAAAAAGCCCCGTTTCAGAAAAAAGCGACAGCCGCCATTATGCAAATGAAGCACGGGATATTTAAATCCCGGCTTCATTTGCAATATCGACGTGCCTAATTTACATCCCTTTAGCGAAAAAGGGATGTAGTCTAGACAAAGCCTAACTAACTCTAAACCCCATCCTCCCCAAATAATTCTGGTGCCTCATATAATGTCCCAGGATGTAAAATTACTACCTTTCTTATGGTCCCAAGAAAGCTGGCTACCTCCCTGTTCACATACCTCCTTGCCTTGTCCACCCTGCGAAGCCTCATAGTTCCCCACCAGACTTATGCTGAAGTGTGTCTGACTGTACAGTTTTACGTTACTTTAAAAGTTCAGGGATCAGCCTCAAGTCTCTCTTTGCTTGGAATATAAATTCAGCCCCTTTACTCATTCCTAAATTGTTTTCCCTAAGGTATACCACAGTTCCATCTGGTGGCTGCTGATGGACCCCCAGAGCATTTAGCAGTGGTATCTGTTGATCCCATGACATGCCTCTCTTTTCTATGCCAACTCAGTTCCATGCTGAACCCCAGCTGCAAACCCTCAGGCAACTTGGACGCATGCCTATGTGCCCAAAAGACAATCCACCCCAGCGTCTGCATGGCTAGTCATTCAACATCTGGAATGAGTTTACAACAAATTTATGTGATTTACCATCTGAGAGCTCACATATGTTTGGTACACTTCTGAATGCTAGTGCCTGATTGCCCAGATTGCCTCTGCTCCTATACCTAGCTGTGGTGCTGCTCCTGTTCTCCCCCGTTAGAATGAGTGAGAACCAAATTTGTGGGTTAGCAGTACCTGTCTCAATACCCTAATGAACTATGTTGTGAGGGGACTCCAGTCACTGTGCCTAAAATGGGGCCTTTCCCCTGCATCTGTACCGTAATGTAGGCCCACAAGGACTGCACAGGGCAGACCCAAGGCTCACAGCCCTCCTGAAGGATAAGAGATATGATCCTCCTCTGACCTTCGCAAGTGCAGTATCACTGAATGCTCATGCTATTGTACATCACTCAGCTCCAAACCTCTTCTCATAGACCCAGGTACTAGCTTGCTGGTCCTGAAAGCACTAAACAATGCTACCAAGAACACTGCCTTGCACAAAGTTGCTTCCTTGTCCACTACGCAATACATCACCAAGGATCCCAGCCATGAAGCACTGTTCCCTGCATTCAGCCAATCAGCCAAATTCCCTCCTGTTTCAAGGTGTGATGTGGCCAAATTCTGCCAGATCTGGAGAATTTACATTGGGTCAGCAAAGGGCACCTCACAGGCCCCACACCTATCTCTCTGTTTGCAGCAGGCCTTTGAAATTCAGCAGTAGTGACGTTGGCTCTCTTAAAAAGAAGTTGCAAGAATCTTCTATAGTGGAAATGATAGAGAACCTAAATAAAAGGGGGAATGCTCCCCCTATAATAGCAGCTAGATGCAAATTCTTGTTGAATCTGTAGGAGTGGTAATAATTGTATACTATCTGATGCGTATTATTTTTATTGACCACTTCCTACCCTCTCCCTCTTTCATACCTGTCTAGTTTATCAAAAAATTTTGATAGCACCTGGGGGAACAATAAACTTTTGTGCAGGAACCTCATTGCTTTGTGTTCCTGTGGCCAAAGCTCATTTTCCTTTTTACGCTTAGATCGTTCAACTACTAGCCTTGCCCCTAGCTGACTCCATCCTCTCCATGCTTGGAAAGGAAAATGAGACGGTTACTGATAATGTACAAGAAGGGCATGTCAAAAAGGGCTGAAAGCAACTTTCTAGTGGATGAGTAATTTTTATCATAGTCTACTGTGTTACATTAGCACTTTTTAATGTCAGAAACAGTTGTCTTGCTTGAGTGAAAGCAAATGTAATATGTTATAATGCAATCAACCATTACCGCCTTTGAGTCAGCCCTAAATTGAGTCAGCTGCTCTGCTTATCTGGCCTTGTGGTCCATGAACCTGGAGTTTTGAATAGTGCATCCTTCCATGGCTTGCCTAAAGAATTCAGATTTCCCGGAAGCCTGCACTCCCGCCTCAGTGTCAGCGTCTCCAAAAGTGTGGATTACTCTTACTAAGAGCCAAGGAGACTTGGGGATTTAAGGGTTATATATCTGAACTAACCAAAAGCAATAAGATTAAGTTCAGTTAATTGGAAAGATTGATATTTAGGCCAATTCATATTTTTTGCCTAGTCTGCCATTTCAGGACTAACAAGGAAGCAAGTATGACAAATTGGGATGTGGGTGGTGAGTAATACGTGCCTGTATAAGACAAAGCCCCGAATATTGAGACTGTCCCAATAAATCAGCACATCTGGTAGCACTAATTCTGAATAAGAAGATTGGATCTTAGAGTGGGATCAGCAGCAGTGTGAGACAAAGGGATATTAAGTAGCACCATTTGTCATGATGGCAGGGTTAGCTATACCTGTGACCAATGTTCCCTCTAATCTTTTCCATCCATGTGCAGAATGAATTTTTTATTGTGCACTGAGGCATGTGCAAATATGCACCACCAGTAAAAACAAAAAACTGAGTTGTGGGTGCTCTGCTGATCAGCTGGGCAGGATTGGAATCTCCCCCAAACTGCCTGTGTCCCCTCACTCCAGTGTTAACCCTTTCAAATGACAGGCTCAGTAACAAAACTTCTCCCACTTTTAGACTAGGATTCCAGGTTATAGAACTTGTTTTCTGAGCAGGTCCAGCTGCATTTGTCCTCTACTATAGCTTTTCTTTAGGGAACAGTGATTAGCAGTGACTCAAGATGACTTGTTCAAAACAATGTATTTATCTACAGGAACATAGCAGTTATAGAGAAAAGGGTCAAAACAACAAAAGAGTTATATGCATATTGTCTTACCTAAAGCTTAGGTAGGCCTCCCCTTCCCCCCAAGATGTTGGTAGGCCTTATCCCAGGTACACTGCCATATCTGAGGATTGAAGCTCCATCTGCTTTTCTGCAGACCCCACTTCTCTCCATCTGTACTTTAAGGCTGCTTTTCTGACAGTTTCCCAGTTCTTTGTTTAAGGTGTCCTACCTGAAGGCCCCCTTTCTTCTCTCTATGTTTGCAGTTATTGTTCCCCTCTTACACAGAGAGAAAATTTCAAAGGGATTGATACCAGTATTGTCAGGTAAGGACTGGTGATTGGCTTAGCTCCAGCCACTGATTTTTGTTCCTTAACATGTGCAGGAACATGAACAAAGCTACCTAGGACTGTAGTAGGCAGCCTGATGGTAATCAGATTGTCAGTTACACATACTAATCATAAAAATAATGCAGATTAAATCTGAGCACCTTATTTTTTTAAAACAAATTCTATTCACCATATCCCTGATGGAATGCTGCTACTGATACTCCTGAATTTCTTTCTTTCTCTTACCCCAAGAGAAGCAACACTGGTTTTATCTGAGAGGACAGAACTGCTTTTTTAGTTTACACTACCCCCTTTAATCAGCTAGATGGGGCACTGCTAGCTGATTCAGGATTCTGCCCCCATCCTCACCTAGTCTGAGGCCTTGTCTATACCAGTGTTTCTCAACCTTTTTTTTAATAAAGTACCCCCTTTGAAAAAAAAAGTTCCCCCAGAACCTACAGTTTTCAGACATACAATTTTTTTTCTACCTTTTCAACACATTTGTTTAAACAACTTAATCGTAGCCAGGTGTGGGATGAAATTTTTGGGTGCAAAAAGTACAAAATTAATAAAGCGCTGTAAAACAAATAAAAAATTCAGTTTTCTCCAAATTTCAGTTGTGTTGACATACCCCCCAGACTTCTCTCGAGAGCCCCAAGGGTACTCCTACTACTGATTGAGAAACACTGGTCTATACTACCTCAGAGTGTCAAATAATATAGCTGAAGTCAGTGTACTTAGGTCTGCTTACTGCAGTATCTTCACAGCACTAAGTCAACAGTTGATGCTCTCCTGTGGACTCCCTCAACTAGATAAGTCAGGATACTAGACATGATAAATCAATCACTGCCCAGTGATCAACATGCCCTAAGCATGTTCCCTCTGTGTTGCTTCCAGCCCTTTATGGTGCCAAACTTGCAGTACCAGAAATCAAGCTATAAAGCTGTAACCCTCATGCTTTCTAATCAAGACCTAGGCCATCTAACTGGATTCTTTTAAAAAACTTAAATGAAATATTCTTGCTATAGAATAAAAGTTCATGCAAAGCATAATTTATTTCTAAAACACATATTTACAAGATTTTTGGAAGAAAAAATCTTGAAATAGAGCTAGTGTAATGCAATAGATTCAAATATCCAGAAGGTGGCACTTGAAGTATTTCTACTGTGATAACAGGAAACATTAGGTAAATAATGCAGCTTTGCCTCTCTGGAACTTATTCTATAAATGAGACAGCTTTACATTGTTAACGCTGTGCTAAAAGGAAAAGTCTTAATGGCTGCATGCTTTTGTCCAAACCATGTGGAGCACTCATTGCTGTAATACTGTAGTGTTAGCCAGAATGAACTCAGAGGTTGGATGCGCTCTCTTCTTCTCCCTCTCCCTCTCTCTCTCGCTCTCTCTCTTTTGAGATTTGATGCCTGTCATAAGTGTCTTCTTTTCTTGAGGCTTTGAAGAATAGGGCTTAAAGCTTGCTGGGAAAGAAGATGCCCTGTGCTCGCTTTTGCAGCAATTTCCCCTGACTTGAGTATATATTTTTTTCCAAAGTTAACATTGTAATTCTGGGAGTTCTAATGATGCTATCAAGCAATCATGCTTTTTGTCTTGGTAGCTCTTTCAAAATGTGTCTTACAATTTGGTTTAAATGGTGTCAACACAGCTTTCACCTGACTAACAACCTGATGCTTAAATAGATCTGATTTTTTTTCTGAGTGTGAACTACTATGAGTAGGAATAAGAAACTTGATCAGAACTCTGTAGCCTCTGAGATTTTCTTTTATTGAGCAAAAAGCTCCTCAGAAAGACACTGTCAGCAGTTCTGTGTTAATGGCCACCCAGAAACCTGCTGTTTCACCCACCTGCATTTAGCTGTTTCAGAACAAGAAGCTACTGCTAGTCAGTCTGACCTTTCTTATAACGCACCAGAATAATATAACACTTCCACCCAAACATATGTGTTTAAAAATATTTTAACCCATTATAAGATGCAACTGCTACTCTCAGATCTTGAGAAATTATTTGAAGCAGCTTATCTTTCAAATATTGAACTTTAAAAAAATGATTATTGTAAATTTTCTTTCCTCCTGTAATGGGTTGAAAGTCCTATTTGTGTGTGTATGTGTGTAAAATTCTCCTTCATGAAGTTGCACTCACATCTCTCCATACTTGGATTCATGTGTTATGCAAGGCATATCCCAGAATAAGTACATGGAAGAAATATGGGCTTAATCCTGTAAGGTGCTAAGTGTTTGAAACCAGTGGGACTGCTCACGTGCTAATCCTTCTGATTAAGGGTAATGGCTGAGGCAGAGACATTTGCATCCTGGAAATGATTGTATGACTGTGTGGATAGTATCAGCAGGAGGGCTAAATCTCCTTGACTGTAGGATGGTGTTCTGAGGACTGCTGAATGGAAATGGGATACACCTATCAAGGAAGGGAAAGAGTACATTGGGATACAGACAGGCTAATTTAGCGAGGCAGGCTTTAAACTAGGTTCAGTGGGGAAAGGAGACAAAAGCATGGAGATGTGGGTGAAGGGTCAGAATCTGAGGGAAACATGAGCAGTTGTAGAAGGGATGCAGGGGATATGAGGGAAAATCGAATGAACATCTTAGATACCTGTATACTGATGCAAGAAGTATGGGGAATAATCAGGAACAACTAGAAATACCAGTGAATAATCACAACTGTAACATAATTGCCATCACAGCGATTTGGTGGGATAATTTACGTGACTGGAATGTTGCTATAGAGTAGTACAGCTTGTCCTTCCTGAACAGGCAGAGAGAAAACAAAAAGGGTGATGCTGTTATTTTGCATATCAAAGATATATATATATATAGATATAGATATAGATATATATATATAAAATGAAATTGAGATAGAAATGGGAAGCAGACCAGTTGAAAGTTTCTGGATAAGGATAATAGGGGTAACACCCTCCCAGACAACAACTACAACAAAACAAGGGGGATGTCATGATAGAATCTAACCCAGAAGAAGGGTGGGACTTTTTAAAACAACTAATGCAAAATCATCCAAAACATAACACTTAGGCTTTGTCTATTTTAACCCCTGCCACCAATCTAATCTACATCACTTCAGCTATGCAAATAGCATATCTGAAGTTGACATACTGTGGCATCTTGTGTATGATAAACTCGATGGGGGCTGCTCTCCCATTTTGCTGGCTACTCTTCATGTGCCGGTGGAGTACCAGCATTGACAGGAGAGCTCTTGGAAATGGATTTATTGCATCTGAGCAGAGATGATAAATCAATGGCCAGTGGATCGATCGCTACAGTATTGATTCCCACGATAGTAGAGACAAGTCCTTAGTGACAGGGGACTTAGCTTCCCTGATATCTGTTGAGAAAATAATACAGATTATCAAACAAGTTCTTGGAATGTGTAGGAGGCAATTTTATTACAGAAGGTAGAGAAAGCAACCAAGGGAGACGCTGTCTAGATTTGATTCTGAGAGATAGGGACTAGCCAGTTGAGAAGTTGAAAGGGAAGACAGCTGGGTGAAAGTGATAGTGGAATGTTAGAGATCATGATTCTAAGGAATAGCAGGAGAAAAAATAGCAGAATAAAGGAAAGATTAAAAAAATCGCATTGTCTAGTCTGGAGAAGAGAAGACTGAGAAGAGATACAATACAGTCCTCAAGTACATAAAAGGTGATTGTAAGGAAAGATGGCAGTAAATTGTAGCAAGAGTGATTTCGGTTTGACATTAAAAAAAGTGTCTTAATAATAAGGGCATTTAAGCACTGGAATAAATTACCTAAGGAGGTTGTGGAATTTCCATCACTGAAGATTTTTAAAAAACAGGTCAGACTAACACTTGTCAGGTATTATCTAAATAATACATAGTCCTGCATCAATTCAGGAGATTAGACTAGATGACCTATTGAGGTATCTTCTAGTCCTAGATTTCTGTTACTCTGTGTCTTTAAGAGCTTTGTTGGTACAAGGCCAATGTGCTCACAGCACCTTGCAGGACTGATCCTTATGAGGATAATTGTACTGCAATCTGAAAATACAGGTTCTGATTAACCCGTCTGTTGCTGATGTTTTATGCCATTATGATGCCACTGGAACTAACAAGATTACACATATATAAAGTTTGAGTTGTGCACTGATGAATCAGGGCCTTGAAGTGCAGTGTAACTGCTAAGTAGTAATGTTGTAGGGGTACATCTAAACTACATCTGTCTTTCGAAAGAGGGATGTAAATTAGACATATCAAAATTGCGAATGAAGCCAGGATTTGATTTTCCCATATTTCATTTTCATAATTGCATCATGGCGTTCTTTCGAAAAACGCTATTTCAAAAGTGAAATCGCGGTCTAGATGCAGTTTTCATAGGAGTACAGGATCTTTCAAAAAAGGCTTTTCTTTTTGAAAGAACCACGTCTAGATTGCGGTTTCACTTTCGAAATAGCGTTTTTCAAAAGAACGCCATGACACCATTATGCAAATGAAGCATGGGAAATTCAAATTCCGGCTTCATTTGCAATTTCAATATGTCTAATTTACATCCCTCTTTCGAAAGAGGAATGTAGTCTAGACATAGCCTTGCTGTTAGGAATTCATTTCCTGCTTGCTAAGCAGGGGTGGATGAATAATTCATAATAAATATATTAAGATTTTTGTGTGTGTTTTTGAACTGATCATAAGCAGACCATTTTTATTGTCATTTGTTATTTACAATGATTCACAGAAAGTGCTATAGAATTTGGTAGAGAATGATATCCCTACTATAGAATTCTGTGGATTCCGCTCTACTCTGCACTGATTGGGCCTCGACTGGAGTATTGTGTCCAGTTCTGGGCACCACATTTTAGGAAAGACATGGAGAGACTGGAGAATGTTCAGAGAAGAGCAACAAAAATGATTCAAGTTCTAGAAAACATAACTTATAAGGGAAAATTGAAAGAACTGGGTTTATTTAGTTTGGAAAAGAGAAAACTGAGAGGGACATAACAGCTTTCAAGTACCTAAAAGGGTGTCACAAGGAGAAGGGTGAAAAATTATTCTCCTTAACCTCTGATTTAGGAATGTGGCCTGCTTAACCTCTGATTTAGGATCCAGCCCTGCCAGGCCCCAAAATGTAGGGATGCCAGCCAGCAGCCTGCCCCACACAGCTGGGGCTGGGAACTGGGAGCTGGCAGCCCGCCTTGCATGGCTGGGAGCCGGCAGCCAAGAGCCAGCAGCCCGCCCCATGTGGTAGGGGCCAAGAGCTGGCAGCCCATCCTACATGACGAGCTGGGAGCTGACAGTCCACCCCACATGGCCGGGGCTGGGGGTGGGAGTCAGCAGCCCACCCCATGTGGCTGGGGTTGGGGGCTGAGAGCTGTCAGGTAACTCTTCACCGCCAGAGCTGGGGTCCAGCAGCCACATCCCCATAGGTCTGGGAGTGGGAGCTCTGCAGGCTGGAGGCCGCTCCAGCTGGGCTGGAGCAGTCCCCACCCTGGGATTCCACTTAGTCGGTTAACCTGTTAATTGTTGGCAGGATTAGGCCCCATACTGCGTCTAATAAATCTTCCTTATGCCATATACTAAATAGATTTCTTCTTAAAAAGGAGCTTTGGATTGTTTAACAGAAACACAAATGGAAATTGCTTTTTAGCATCTTTCCCTCATGACTCGCTCTTTCTTTATCAAGTGATTAAATAAGATTGGGCCTTTATGTTCTTCTGTGTAGGTTGAAGATTTTGTTAAGGATGAATTGCAGATGCAAGCCATCAGGGAGTGAAAGATTTAGACACCGAAATCTAACTTTTTTCTTTTAATGTTGCTGTACTATTAACACAGAAAAATAGTATCAGTTATATTTGTGTGTATTGATATCATATATCAATAAGTCTCCCATATATCATTTGGGCACTATTGTAGACATACAGGGATGGTCTACACAGTACTGGGTCCTGCCATGAGGGCAGGGCACTGGACTCGATGACCTCTCGAGGTCCCTTCCAGTCCTAGTATTCTATGATTCTATGATATATTCAGACTTAGTAACATTTGCATTTGAAAAAGTATAACATCAGAATCAATTTCTGTTAAAGTTCCCTGCCCTCCTATAGTTGCTGTTTATCAGGAGCTTTTCTGTTCTGCTAAGCTGCTGCTTCTTTCTTTTGAAAGATCTGTATCACAGAGACTATGTCTAGACTGCAGAGCTTTTATGCCGCATCCAAGGAATGCATCTGCTTTTTCAGAACAATTTCCGAAAAAGCGGATGCGTTCTTTTGCCATCCCTGTAATCCTCATTGTATGAGGAAGAAGGGATGTGCTGAAAGAGGAGGTTTTTCCGAAATCTGGCCCTGTATAGATGAAAAAGATACACAATTATGGTTTGCAATTTGTGTATCTTTGCCCAACTTTTCTTAGCAGTCTAGACATAGCCTGAGTGGAAAAAAAGGGTTAATAAAGGAAGCTTAGCTTCCTACGTCACTTACTGCTAAAAGTTTACTTTATTTATGAGACAAATCTTTTTTTAATGTGTCTAAATTCTTTATTACTTTATCTTGTAACTTAGACTGATGTTCCGTCTATTTCATTTTCTAGAAGCACTTTATACAGTAGAAAGACTGTCCATATTAATGGTAGAGTTTCCAATGCCCACCTCTTGCTGCAACAGACAGTAATACTCTATGTGCATTTATTGAACTTGTTTTGGGAATTAATCCCTGCCCCAGTTTGGTTTATCTCTGTCTATATCTGGTTTTAGTTTTTAGCAAATGACAAAAAGGAAAATGTAGAAAAACAGGCTGCTTCAATCTTGCATGTAAAGCACTGGATGTTCTGTGAAAAGTTTGCAATGATTTTAAACTGTTGACAAAACAAAAGCCATGTTATTAGTAATAGTTCTTATGTTGCGAAGATTGTCAGATTCACTGGAAATTAGTAACAGACTTATATTTTGAAAGCTTAATGAACATTTTGTGCTTGGAAAAGCCAAGGATTTATCCTGTTGAGATGGACCTGTGTAAATTTATTATGCATATTCTCTTTTTCTGTGTTTACATGAGCCCAAACTTACCAATGAAGGGATAAAAATACCACATCCCAACTATACATTTCAGGAGTAGGCAGCACAAGGAAGGTATTGCAAGTATTGGCCTTAAAGAAGCATTCTTTGTTCCCGCACACAATTTATGCCTTTTTACAAAGAAAAATGGTAAGATTGCTAAAATCTAGCAAGTAAATTTTTCTTGCATGAATTATTACTTCTGGTCTTTGTACTATCCCGTTAGCCTCTTCTCCATGATCTTGCCTTCTCAGCACATGAAATCACAAAACCTTATGGGAAGATAATGATACAAAGATAGAAAAACAGATGTTAGGAGGAATGTCTGACTTCAGTAAGACTATTTCATAATCAGGTTTGGATCAATGCTGTTTTAAAACTGTTTCAATTTACCCTTAAAATCTGAAATTCTCATGTATTAAGACTTCAGCTTGTGGAGGTTTGCCTTCTAAGTATAAGTCAGAAGTCTTATGTCATCATTAGAATAAATAAAGATTCAAAGCCAATTGAATGTCAAAACAAGAAATTTGACCAGGCAAGAGTGCTAGAAGAAAGTTTCATTAAAACGATGCAGAACAGAATAGCAGTGTTTGCTGTGCAAGTGTTTGTAGACAAAAACTTAATTTCTTAAGTATTTTGCCTAGGGAAAATTTGTGAAATCAGGTGGAAAAAAATGTTTTACCAGATTTCTGGTAAAATTATGATTTTTGATGTTAGGAGAAACTTGCCATTTTGGATGCTAACATATATTGTGGTGATAATCTGATTTATACCAATAAAAATTGTCTTTTGGTTTTGTGGAAAAAATTAGCTTTTTTCGTACAATAGTGTGGTTTTTACACAATTGCCCTGGCAGTGGCGATTTTCTTAGTAGAGCTCAAGCCAAGAGTGATATTCAAGTAGTACATTACACTGCAAAGACACATTGATATACTTTTATTAGAATTATTCTGTAACACTTAACTTTGAGGTTTCTTGACACTTCTGAAGCATTAGTTGCTAGCTGTTGCCACAAACAGGATAATGGACTAAAGAGTTTACCTAGCATCTTTTGAAGTTAATGGAAAAAATCCCATTGATGGAGGCCAAAGAGGACTCTGATCAAGCATGTAAGTTCTTACTCTTCTAAAATGTAGTGCAAAGTATCACATCTGCGTACTATGTAACACTTAAAACATTTCTGCAAATGTAGTTCTTACTATACCAACCATATTACAGATTCTCAGAACTATGCATGTTTAGATGCATGTATTGCAATCATGGCATCAACCTGTACTACTTATACTTTCAAAACTTTCAACAAAGTCACTGGGAGATCTGAATATGCAAAGAAGGCAAAATTACACCCTAAAGGCACACGAAAATGACAAGAAAATGCCAGTATTCATGACTGCATATAATGCAGTAAGAAAGAAAAATATCATACTTCATAAATTCCTTCATTATAGTTGTTGGTAATTTCTAAAATAATGAGATTTGTGTACAATTGACTTATAAAGTGTTTTGTTTTTAAGGCTCCTTATTACGTAGTTATTTCTGATAGAGTAAAAAAATTGTCTTTATAAAGTAATTTGCTTTTTAAAAAATTCTGTTTTCTGACTGTAAGCAGGATCTAAACTAATATGTCCTTACCGCTAGTTGGAAGTAGGAAGGACCCTGGACATGACCATGTAAATACAGTTTGCTTCTGCTTTGCTTAGGTTTGTTAAATATTCAGATGATGGAGAGGTTGTAATCAACTTGGTTGGTGTTGGGTCACAAATTGTGTTAATATTAATTGCACTGTCAGTAATTATTGTAGGAATACAAAAAAGAAAATCTGTGCTTAACCTGGCACAAAGGAGGGAAACACTCTCAGTTGCTGGGTGGGTAGCAGGGTGGCTGGTGGGAGCAGCAAGTGAGTCGGCAGCTGGAGGAGTGTCTGGCAGGAGCAGCAAGCTATTCATAAGGGCAGCTGGTGGGAGCAGCAGAAGGCCAACAGGTGGCCGGTGGGAGCAGTGAGGGAGGTGTCATTGTCCCCGTGCACAATGAGTGGAGACTTCATGCTGATGTACCTGTGAACTCTGGGTCTGTGCTGACCAGACAGAACTGTGAGTGGGGTTGTGATGTAGTTCTGGTACCTTGCTGGTTGCTATGCTGGGCGTGAGCTGTGGACGACCTCCGCTGGCGGCTTTTTGTAGCACGGCCCAGCAGAACAGGGGATGAGTCATTATGCAAAGGGGCTTCCAACCTGTCCCACCAGTTGGCTCCCAGGGACAGAAACAGAGGAAGGAGGGCGAGGCCAGCCCCTGGCTGGGGGGCAGGGCTGGAAGAGAGTTTTTTTAGGTTTCTGTCTGGTATCATGGAGGAAGCAGCCTAAGGAAGGGGCTGGGATTTAGGGGCCCAGTCTCCCGCATCTAAAGGGGGGCTGAGGCATCCTAGGCCTGTCCCGTAACCAGATAACATCTATGCTGTGCTGTATCCTGGAGAAGCAATAAACTCCCTCTATTCTACTGGCTGGTGGAGTCTGTTCGTGCCACTACGGGGGTGCAGGAGGCGGGGCAACCCCGACGTGCCGTCACAGGGGTGTAGGGATGTAAAATCCCATTTAGTTAACTGGTTAAACATTAAGTGTACCCAGTTAACCTGTTATGCGGGTTCAGGTGGGGAAGCTGCTCCAGTCCAGCTGGTCTGGAGTGGTCCCCCTGACATAGGCAAGGGCTGCTCCGGCCAGGCTGGAGCAACCTCTTGCCTGTGGCAGATGGGGGACTGCTTCAGCCCCCACCAGTTAACCATAACCAATAAGCCTCACCTGTTAAGGATGAGGCTTGCTGGTGAACCGGCGAACCATTAACATCTCTAGTGGGGTTCTGAAGTGGAGTTGAGTTGTTGAGGTATTGGGCTGAAGAACTTGAAGCAAAGGACTTCACCCAGTGGACTCTGGGGAGAGTGCCTGGTTTGTGAGTTTTTCTTTGTTTATGAATATTTCATGTGTTGTCATCTTAGATTAATGCTAGACAGACTACTTCTTTCTCAAAGTCGATGCTTGTGAGAGGGGAAGAATTGCTGCTAAAGGTGCCCAGTGGGTAGGTTGAAATTTTCCCAGTTTACTGGGTGGGGGCTCAAGCTGGTTTGGTTATATTATTGAAAGAACCCCCTACATACTGAATCCGGCCCTTCTTGCTGCTATCTGCAACTGGCTGGTGGGTTGCATAACTACCTTGCAGCACTTAGTTTTCCACTCTGACTCAGTCATGACATTAACACCTGGAGCCTTTCCAGGGCAGGAGTTTATCTCACAGGATGTGTGGGGTTGTGAAATCCAGGATGTGATCGGTGAGGGAATTGCAATCAAACCTGTGCCTTCATAAAGCTTTAATATTTTTTCTAATGTATAAATTCCTCCTCCTTATCTATATGCTTCATATTACTACATTCTCTGAAAATTCCATTAAAGCAACTGCTGAATGCCATGATGATGTCTCAGTAGATATCACTTCCTCCTGGAGATTCCTGTTTGGAAAAGATAGAGAATCTAGGATTTGAAGAGTGAATGGGCACAGTTGAAATGGATACTGGGAAAAAACTGTTTCTTCTCTGATTGTGTGGACACTTCACTAGTTCTATAGTCAACTGACTTAGCTCATTTCCCCGCCTAAATAGTGTGCACAAACGCAATCCATACCAATTAGAAGGCGCCTCTGCATTTTCAGAACAGTGTCAAGGAGCCCCAGTGGGAAAAGTGACCCAAACCCACAAAGGGCATCATGTTCTGCTGGCCAAAATACCTCAGACTGACAGAATCTGGTTTACATGGGTTGATCAATTAAAAAATGGTATTGCAGCATGGAGACCTGACCAAGTTTTGACTGCATAAGGCAAAAGGCCCATAGAGAAGGAGTCTGGTATTAGGGAAAATGTAGCAAATGGTAAAGCGTCGCATAGCTTATGTGAAAAGAATGACCCATTTTAAACTTTTTTCTTCTCTTTGTCCAAAAGTGCCTCCTGGGGTATCACTGGAAAACCTTGCCAAAAGTAACAGATTTGAGCAGCAAACATCTAATCCAGAACATTTTGCAGCTCATCTACAGAACTACCTCCATAAGCATAAGCAGTAAATCGTTTTGATATGGGAATGTACGGGTGGGCTGTGTAACTTGAGGTCATGGAAAAGTGGCGAGATTTGCCAGCTTGTGATTGTTTTCCCTTAAAGTCTCTCATATGAACAATTCATTTCTATGGCGATTTAACATTTGTATGCTTTAGCATCTTATGAAAAGATAGACAAATTTCAGAAGGCTACTGGACTATGTTAGGAGAGGCTCACAACAGTACAGGCCTCCTAATAAATCCCCTTTTCTCTCCTCCCTTTAACACTCCCACTGCTGCCTTCCCTCCCCAACTTTTCATTATCCTTTCTGTGATTGAGCAGGCCTAGTCTATACTGATGTAGAAGGAAGATAGAAGAGCTACTGGAGAGATGCACAGGGGAACTGGGAAAGTGTTTGGGGAAGGGTGGACTGATTATAGCTCAGAGACTGAGTTAGAGACCAGGCACTTGTTGGTGCTGGTGCTAGTTCCGGAACCCTGTGGCTGATTGAAAGGATCACATGACTTTAATTTATAATAGAGAAGCCTCAGCAGAAGATAACTGAAGCTGCAAGTACGCTTATAACAAAAGAAATACATATTTAGATCTCAGTCCGGCAGGCAGAGTCACACAGATTTCAGAGAGGCTCAGTGTGGGTTCAGGGCTCTGCCCACTCTGATCCAATTGCAGGATTAGGATGGTAGATAGAAATATTTAGTTTAATACCTTTTTGATTGGAAAAAGTGATCTCTCTCAGCCACTGTCTTTGGGCATTATGGTTCTGATTTATCACGGCAGTCAGTCATGCATAGAGCAGCCCTATTTACTTCAATGGAAGTATTCACATATTTGAAGTTATCATATGTTATAGTCTTATGTTACATGTTAGTAATAATACCATGTGTGATGGGTCAGGACCCCCTTTGGTACTGTCACCTGATGACACCCCACAGAGCCTATTTTCGCTGCCAGTTTGGGCACCACCCACTGTCCTGTCTACTGAGCCAGACACACTAGCCTGCTGCATCATAGGGCATTCCCCAAAATCTGCAGACCTTACCTGAAAACTGAACAGCGAGATATCCAGACCCTCTGGGAGCTGAATGCTTGATAAATCCATCCAGTGCTGTACAGAGATCTGTCCAATATAAGTTCATGACATTTGTTCTCTTTTTCAATGTAAAGGGAGAGATGCATAGACTTCTTGCCCATCCCACATAACAATTATTTATACTGGATTTATTGATAAACAGAAGTGATTTTTATTGAGTATAAAAAGGTAGGATTTAAGTGGTCATAAGAGATAGCACACAGAACAATGTAGGTTACTGAACAAAATAAAGCAGAACATGCAAGCTAAGCTTAATACACTGAGAAATAAGTTACATATAATATCTCATTCTCGACCTTTTCTATTAAGCTTCTTTCACAGACTGAAAAGCATTCCAGCATGGGCCCAACCTCCTCTCCCTTTTCTCCCCATCCCCCGCCTGTTCAGTCTTAGATGTTTCCACCAGTCATTTTGGGTGGGGTAGCCACAGAGAACTGATGACCAAGATTACATCACTCCCCACCCTTAAACAGGATTTGCCTAAGGCAGGAGCCCTTTGTTTCAGTATGACCCCCCTCCCAGCTTCTCATATAAAAGCACAGGGTTTAAGATGGATTCCAGTATCAGATGACATGGTCACATGTCTCTGCAAGGGCCCTGTCTCCATACTTCACAGGCTGACGCACACATCCACAGGATGGTTAAACTCCATTGTCTCTTTGCTAATGGGCCATAAGAGTCCTGGGGTATGTCTACACTAGCCCCCTAGTTCGAACTAGGGAGGCTAATGTAGGCATTCGAAGTTGCAAATGAAGCCTGGGATTTAAATATCCCGGGCTTTATTTGCATCTTCCCGTCTGGGCGCCATTTTTAAATCCCCCAGTCCGAACTAACTGCCCGCAGTCAAACTAACATGGCAGTCAAACGTTAACTCGAACTAAGGACTTAAAAATGGCGCCCGGATGGGAAGATGCAAATAAAGCCCGGGATATTTAAATCCCAGGCTTCATTTGCAACTTTGAATGCTTACATTAGCCTCCCTAGTTCGAACTAGGGAGCTAGTGTAGACATACCCCTGAAGTGTAATCAGTGGGAATGACCCAAAACTGAAAATACAGTTAGACACACAGTTCAATATTCTTAACTTGATCTACAAAAATTACACGTGCATACAAATGGGAAAATCATATTCAGTAGATTACAATTTTTTCCAAATGATACCTCACATAATGTATTTTGCATAAAGCATATCCCAGTTATGTCATATTCATATTCATGAGCATATTTTCATAAAGCATATGGAATGCCCCATCGCACCATGTGTCTACCATACTGCATGGAGATTTGGCACTAAATGTGCTTTACAAATAATAAATCACTGTATTCTGTACCTCTTAATTCAGAGAGGCTCTGGGGGTGAGTTTCCTATAATTGGGTAATAATTATAAATAAACATCCCCATTTTACTACTGAAGAGTTGGAGGCAAAGAGAAATTAAGTGACTGGGCCAAGGTCTCCTACAAGCTTCTGGCACAGAATCCACATGTCATTGCATTTCCATTGTTTTTTATTTGTATTGTAGGAGGGCCTAGGAGCCTCATTCGATGGTCTTCACCACAAGATGAGTCATCTTCACTTTGTCAGTGTGTGTAATTCCCTCCCCCCCACCATACAAGGTAAAACAAAGCATATACTGCTGCTCGGGAGGCACCACTTAACAAACACTGGAGAATTCAGCATTCTAGTGCAGAAGCTTGGGCTGGTTGAGGAATAAAAGCACACATTGACAGAGCGGTTTACTGAACTTGATGAGAGCTCTCCCTGTGGATAGTTTTGCTGTTTCAGTAGCAGCACCTAACCTTAGTTTGGCATTTTTAATACGGGCTTGCTTGTAAAACTGTAGTAATGTAAAATGGTGGTATCACAGTAGCTATCTGCTGCTCTGCATTTTGTTGCTCTTCCGGACATGCACATGGAGGATTTGTCATAAATTCAGATTGTTATGCTACCCTGCCTTCTTTCCTGCGGGCACAGGTACTCTTGAGGCCTGCTCTATACTGGAAAATTATGTTGGCATTGCTCAGGGATGTGAAAAGTCCACATGTCCTCAGAAGCTGGCCTAAGTCCCTTTGTAGACAACCTTAGGTTGACAGAAGAATTCTTAAATTGACCTAGCTTCTTAAATTGACCTCTTGACACGGTGGAGGGGAGGTTACCTGGACTGACAGGAGACTCTCTGTTACAGTGCTACAGAGAGCACTACAGTAGCACAGCTCCAATGGCACTCTAAGTATAGCCACCCTCCAAGTCTGCACTTTAGGCCCAGAGCTGTTCTTATGTTTCTCCTTTATGCTTTATCTAATTGTTGTGTTACCCTTGCTAACCATTTTCATTTTCAGAAAAACTGGGATAGAGAGCACGTTTTCAGCTCAGTTCTATAAAACTTTCTCTAACGCTTTCCACTTACATGTGAGGAAGAGGAACTGCAGTACATGAAGCTCCCGGCCCTTGTGGGAAGATCTTGATAGATTAATATTATCCTTCAAAAAGAAATGTGTGTCCTTGCTGCTAGTGAATACTGTTATCCTTGCCCCAAATTCTGTTTTTCTTCTATTCTGTTCTCTTTGCAGAACAGAGCAATAATAAAACCATATTAGTAGCTTTCCAAACTGACCAAATATCACAGCCACTAAACCAGACCAAAAAAGGAACAATGAGATCTTTAGAGAATAGCAGCCCCTGATCTGCTATAAGACAAGCTCATGTCATCCTGAGCCTCCTGGATCTGTCTGTGCAGAGTTCTACAGAATGCCTCAAAATCCTGGCAATAACAAAAGGGTGATATATTTGCAGTTGGATTTGAATCATGGTAGCTCAATGCTTCTTGCGTGTCAGGGGAAGAAAATGGACCATGGGGAGCTTTTCTTTTGTAAGCTCTTCTGTTTAGTTTGTTCTAAATAGCAACACACTGTGAAATCTGTTCCTTGTAAAAAAGGTAGAGTTGTTAATAGTAAAGGTAGTCTTTTATCCAGCTAACTGTGGGCTCTCTCCTAATCTACAACCAGGCCCTTTGAAAAGAGTGGGTCATGTAGTCATAGGCTAATTCAGTGGTGTTTCTGCTTAGTTAAGAGATGCCAAGTTCAGACATCCTTGCAAAATATCCAAACTGTTTGGGTTTACATGCATTATAGAGGCCACAATACAACTGAATACTTCGTCAAAGTTGATGGTGGTAATTCCAAAGCTTCAGAATCAGAAAGGAATATATCACCATAGTTTGTTGGGCTAAAGAAAACTGTCTCCCCTGATAACATTGTAAATGTGGCATTTCATTAAGGTTACTTTGAGCACCTTCTTAATCAAAATCGTTTACTGTTAGATACTGGCAAAAATTTCATGGACTCTTGATACTAATTATTGCATAATGTTTTCTTTATCTGTGTTTGTAATGTTGTTGTCTGCAGGATGCCTCGCTAGTTGCCTGTATTTGAAGGACAGAGGTTGTACTAATGTCTCTTATCATGCGTGTGCTTTGAACCCAGCATTGGGGAATGCAGAGAGTGCAGCTTAAGTGGGAAAAGACAGGAAGAGAAGAGGTCACACTTCTACAGTTGATATGTAATGAATTATGGCTCCATGTGTAATAGTGCAAACCAGGACAGAATATATTTTTGGAAATGATAAAGCATGTGGTTGGTACAGGTATTTGTATGAGCTGAGGACATGAAATCACTAAAGAAGAATGGAATTCATAGGATAATACTATTCTGAAGATAATATATTTGTTCATGCAGGAACCCATAGGGACGAGCTGGAACCAATACTGCCATAATTAACTGGCTGGACATTTTACATTTGACTAGGTATCTGATCTTTTGACTACTCTTCACTAGATACTGTTAATGTTTGTATTGGCTTTGCAGAGTGAAGAAGTGTCACTGAACTCCAAGTTTTCTTTCTGTTGGTCTCCATTTGCCTTATCTGCTTTGAAACTCAATGGTTTGTGTTCACTGATATATCTGTACTTTCATCTATCACTTTGTTCTTATCTCCACCATTTGCTATAGCAATATTATCATTGCAACAGGATTTCTGCAAACTTGCAGAATGCTAATATGCAAGGATCTCAAAGTATCTTACGAAGATGAATGAATGAAGCCTTGTTATATCTTCGTAGAGAAGGGAGCTATTATTTCCATTTTATAACTGGATAAAGTGAGGCCCGGAGAGTTGTCTTGCTCAAGGCCACACATCAAATCTACTGCAGAGTTTGCATCCAGGATATTGGTCAACCAGTTAACCAGTGCTGGACTTAATCAGCCTTCCAGTAGAACCTCACATGTGGAAAAACAACAGTAATAGAAAAACGTTCTAGTCCTCTGTGTTAAACAACAATGCAACTAGTGGTTCATTATACTATTTAACATATTTATTGATTTTAACAAGTCATTTTCTTGGTTAGCTGGCCATGCCTTCCTGTTCTTTATTTCAGCATTTGATGGCTTTGGTTCTCTTTTGTTTCTATAGCTATTGTAAGAGGACAAGATACTTTCTCCACATACATATGCTTCACCTATGCTTTCTCTGTAAAGACTAAACAAAGAATTAAAAACAAAAGAATGTTTCTTGCTCTGCTAAAAATGAAAAACAGAGAGACCCCAACATTAACTTTTTAGATTTATAAGAGTCTGAGGGAGTGAATATCAGAAACTGGTTTACCAGTACTGATAGCATCAGACTATCCAAATTAGGGATTTAATTGTATAGTCGATTAACCGATTCATTGATAAGCAAAAGTCTATAGGTTAATGCTATAGACTACATGCATTGCCTCCCCCCTCCTCTGCCAGTTAATTTTTTAGCAGGCTGGTCAGCAGCCCAGCTCAGTTCTGGCTCACACTGGGTCTGGGAGCTGAGCCCCCATCCTGGAGAGCTCCTGCCTGGCACCCTGCACTGCTGCCTTTGGTATAGAGGCAGCAGCGCAGAGTGGCAGGGGGGCTCCTCAGGAGTGGGGCCGGAGCACACTGGCTGCCAGCCCCGCCCCCAGAGACTGTAGAATAGTTGAGTAACCGATAAGAATTCATGAGGTTAATCGACTATTCAATTAACCAATATTTAACATCCCTAATCCATATACACATATCCTCATAGCTTCAAGCAGCCAACTCGGAGAATATGCTAAGGCAATGGAGGCGTAGTCTTGGTTCTTATTCATTGATGTTTGGGGAAGAAACCCACAATTCATGCCCAGCACATGGACTTTACTTCTTTATAGGAATGTATATTATGTAGTGGACTCAAGGAATACATCAGTACACTTATGTTGTGGAAATAATGTCTGTTTAAGATAGTATCTGTTTAAGACAGTGGCTAGGTGCTAGATTTGAACATTCACACACAAACTGAATGGAAAAATACAGCTGGCAGACTGGCTTTGTTGGGTTCATGTGAGATTAAGTTCTGTTCTATTTCCCCTCAGATTTCCAAACAGTGCCCTCATCACTTGAGCACTCATAGTTTCTGATAAAAAAGCATGATTTATACTAGCTGAGGATCTGGCCTTGATTCGATACTAGTTGGTAGCTCTGAAGTCTTTTACTTGTTTCCTATCTCAGATTATTTTCTGGTGACTGAGAGTAGAAGAAATAAAATATTTCTGAATAAGGCACGTCCTCTGGCATTATAAAAGTAAACTTACAATGGTAGCCAATGTAAGCATTTGAAAACTTTCTTTCTTTGCAGGACTGAATAGCTGTTCCATGTATAAGACAGTCACTTAGATGCTATTCATCAGTGTGTTCCCCATCTCTTCCCACTTTTTCCACATATATTGTATCCTGCCATTGAACACTGTTCCCTCCTTAAGATCTTTGATTCTTATTTGGGAAACTTGAAATCTTGTGGGCCTTGGAGGGGCCAGGGTATTTATTCTCTTTGATCACAGGCCAGCACTTTCTTTTGAAATGATATTGTTGTATAAATATGCTAAAAGGTCTGCAGGAGCCTTGGCTCACAGAGGTGGGGGTGGTGGCAGTGGAGGAGGACTGATCTTTCTTGAAACAAAGATTGCTGAGAAGTAATTATAGGCAGCATGCCCATAAGGCTGAAACTGATTTTAGGCCTTAATATCTCGGTCTAAAACTCCACTGCTATCTAGTTAGTATAGATCCGGTATGTCTAATGCAATATTAGTGTGTTTTAATTCCCATCAAAGGAGAGAAATCTCCAACCAGTGTGCAGAGAGGGAACAGAAGGACAGGATATAATTTATTGGGTAGATACAAGTTCTGAGTTCTCCCAAGAGAAAAGCGGCATAGACTAGCAGGAGCAGAACAAGCCTTTTCTTTTTTATTACTGTAAATTGCCTGGACAGTAGGCAGAGCAATTCTAACACATTTTAGTTTGCACACAATTGAACTGTCAGTTGAAAACAGATTGGGAAAAGAGATTTTTTAGAAGTCTAATGGCTACAGTCACATGTGTGCTTTTAGAATGAGAGGTTTTGTAGGCATGTCTAGTGATAATTAAGGTATCTCTCAACTTATAGATACAGAGTATATTCCTGTTTATCCTAATTAGCCATCTTTTAACTCATATATATGAGATATATTTCTTAAGCGGCCCTCACTTCGCCGCTCTCCTGTTTTTACAATCCTGGTTATAGATCTGACTAGGCAACATGAAATATTTATTTACTCATCTGCTTTAAAGTGGGCAAGAGACTTTTTACCTCACCTGTTAACCATTTCTAGCCCAGCATCTCAATCCTGAGAATAGCAACTAGCAAGTCCAAAATGGTGTGTCCAGGGAGATTAAATCCCCCCCCCCCGTTTTTGTATGTTGCCATTCTTAATATCTGATAGGTGTCCATTTATTCTTTTATGTAGAGACAGTCCAGTTTGTCTGATGTACATAGCAGAGAGGCATTATTGGCACATGATAGCATATAGTTCATTAGTAGATGTGCATGTGAACGAGTCTTTGATGGTATTGCTGATGTAGTAATCCATTCTCAGGCAAAAAAAACCAGACTGCAATGAGAAACTGCTGAGCTGGAATTTAGATGCAAATTTGACACCTTGAAACAAGGTTTAAATAGACTAATGGAGCGATTCTCACATTTCAATAGGTAATTTCCCCTTCAGTTACTCTCACCTTCTCATCTCTGTTGGAGAGGAGCCACATTCACACTGATTTAATTAGCACTGATGTCACACTCCCATCTCTATATCACCTCCTTTTCTTTTCTCTTCAGCATCTGAGGAAGTGAGTTGTATCTCATGAAAGCTTATGCCTAATACCTTAATAAATATGTTAGTCTTTAAAGTGCCACCGGACTCCTTGTCTTCTCTTCTATGAATCTTATCTCAGAATTGTACTCTCGTCTGTATGTTTGTTGATCATTCGACCAATACTTCCTCACTTCTATTTTTTTAAATAAATTTTAGTTTAGTTAATAAGAATTGGCAATAAGCATGAAATATTCATTGACCTGCTAGGTAACATGTCCGATCCTTTGGGACTGGCAGAACTTTATTTGACTTGGGTGTCTGGGTGGAGACTAAGGCTGTGTTGCCTTAAGGGATCTGTGTTGTTGGCTTTTGGGTGAGGGATCACAGAGGCTGCTTTGTGTTGGCTTGGTAAATCTAGGTATTGGAATAACTCCCAGCTTTGGGGAGTGGTTGCCTCATCCTTTGAAATTCACCCTAATTTAATGACCTTAGATGCCTTCCCCTGGGACATTGGTCACACACTCTCTTTCCTAGCCTTGTCCTTGCAGGATTATGCTCTGTAGATCACTCACCTCAGTGTCAGAGATAAACCGAGTTCTCAATTACTCTTATCTGCATGCTTACTGATTTTTATGGAAGACCAAGTCATCTTCAAGCTATCACCTAATCTGTGGCTTCATTTGATCATCTGGGAGGCTCCATAAAGGACCAGCAATGCTTTAACACTCACAGTGATTGTAACGTGAATTGGATAAGGCCGCTGGTTTCTACCAGAGTAGGACAGAGTCATTCAGAGGTCATTTTTTAAGTCAAGGTTTTCAATACCGTATTGATCTATAGGCCATTTTATATACCCTTTCCATATACCCTTTTCTTTTTATATACCATTTCCATGTACAACAGTACGTTGCTGTTCATCAATAAGCACTTTTACTGATGATAGAGGTATATAAAATCATGAGTGGTGTGGAGAAGGTGAATAAAGAAAAGTTATTTATTAGTTCCCATAATAGAGGAACTAGAGGACACCAAATGAAATTAATGGGTAGCAGGTTTAAACAAATAAAAGAAAGTTCTTCTTCACACAGCGCATAGTCAACCTGTGGGACTCCTTGCCAGAGGAGGCTGTGAAGGCTAGGACTATAACAGAGTTTAAAGAGAAGCTAGATAATTTCATGGAGGTTAGGTCCATAAAAGGCTATTTGCAACAAAATGGCAAATGAAATTTAATGTGGATAAGTGTAAAGTAATGCACATTGGAAAAAATAACCCTAACTATACATACAGTATGATGGGGGCTAATTTGGCTACGACAAATCAGGAAAGAGATCTTGGAGTTATCGTGGATAGTTCTCTGAAAACTTCCACACAGTGTGCAGCAGTGGTCAAAAAGGCAAACAGGATGTTAGGAATTATTAAGAAAGGGATAGAAAATAAGACACAGAATATCTTACTGCCCCTGTATAAAACTATGGTACGCCCACATCTTGAATACTGTGTACAGATGTGGTGGTCTCACCTCAAAAAAGATATTTTGGCCTTGGAAAGGGTTCAGAAAAGGGCAACTAAAATGATTAGGGGTTTGGAATGGGTCTGATACGAAGAGAGGCTAAAGCGACCGGGACTTTTCAGTTTAGAAAAGAGGAGACTGGGGGGGGATATGAGTGGTGTGGAGAGGGTGAATAAAGAAAAGTTATTTATTAGTTCCCATAATAGACGAACTAGAGGACGCCAAATGAAATTAACGGGTAGCTGGTTTAAAATTAATAAAAGAAAGTTCTTCACACAGTGCGTAGTCAACCTGTGGGACTCCTTGCCAGAGGAGGCTGTGAAGGCTAGGACTATAACAGAGTTTAAAGAGAAGCTAGATAATTTCATGGAGGTTAGGTCCATAAAAGGCTATTAGCCAGGGGATAGAAATGGTGTCCCTGGCCTCTGTTTGTCAGAGGCTAGAGATGGATGGCACGAGACAAATCGCTTGATCATTGTCTTCGATCCACCCCCTCTGGGGCACTGGCCACTGTCGGCAGACAGGCTACTGGGCTAGATGGACCTTTGGCCTGACCCAGTACGGCCGTTCTTATGATATCCCATTTGTGAATGTTTATTTTTGACTTCTAGTGGTTAATAAGAAAAGGATATCTCATGCCATCTCTAGTGTTAGTTTCTTTAATGTAAATCCATAATATAGTAGTCTGACATTACCCATGATTATTTTTGCACCACATTTTCTGCTCAGTGGTTTAACCCAAATGACACTTGTCTAATAGGACTGAATGTCACCCATCCAAACCGACAATTAAAAAGAAGGGATCAGCCGTAATGTGTTTCTAAGAAATAATCCATTTAGTTTGTATAGCTAAGGGAAGCTCTATGCACTGTCAGCTCATGAGACACATTGCCTGGCACAGCATTCATCTGATAGACTTAGTGTATTTTCATTTAGCTAATCCTGAGTCTTCCTAACATTACTTAATAGTCTAGTTACTTGGGTGAACTCTGAAATATCATTGGCCTCTGTGAAGCTAAATGTTCATATTAAAGAAGAAGACGTAGCTTTTATTGTTGATATGCTTGTACTCAGGAGACTAATATATTATAGGAACAGGAAGTAAAGTGGTTTGAATCATATAATCATAATTGTTCGGGTTAAAATTAGGCAGTGGTCAACTGACTTAATTTGGAATTGTGTATATGGCAAATATTTACTCTTAATTATGTCCAGGGCATGTAGTATCCTAACATTTAAGTCTAGCCCTGACACTGCAAAGCAACTTCTTTTGCCGAGAAGTAACCTAGTCGCTTCATAGCTAAGGATGGTGTTTATAAAAGAACTAATCATTCGTTATAAAACTTTATGCAAATACAGTCAAATTGGATTTATTAAAATGATGAAAGAGTGCAGGGAATTTTTAATGAGCAGCTATGCTGTACATTATCTGTGCACAAAGCAGATGCAATGATGCATTATAAATGCTGAGAAAATTTAATCAGTGTAGAAAAAATATAATGAAATGGTTGTTTAAACACTGTAAATCTAATATTTTAGTAATTATTTGCCATCGACCAAGGCATGGAGCCTATTACCCAAGCTGTGTTTGATTAGTGATCCTGCTTACAACATCTGGCCCTTAGCTCAATTTTTACTTTAATATAATTTAAAAGCTCCTCAATGTGAACCCCAAATAAATAAATAATACAAAAATCATCTGTAAGAGCTGAATTATTAACAACATTCACAAATAAATTTTAAAAAACCAATATATTTTTTCTAAAGATAACTCATTGTGTTTTGATTTACTATGGCCAGGTAGTTAAAAATCAGATACATACAGTCTCAGAGCCATGGTTTCTATAAGGTTGATTTCTATTCTTTCCCTCTTTACAATAATATTAGCATCTCTGCTCATAGTGAATCTTGTGTTTTCCAGTAAGTCCTTCCAATAGATTAGAAATATTGAAGTTTTTCTGTGCATTTCTGCAAGCAGTGTTTAAAATGAGTAACATGGATTTCACAACTTATGTTTCACCGTTCCTAAGGGAAAAGCTTATAGAGATTTTTTTTTACTACTATCTTTATGCAAGGGTCTAAAGTTAAACATACAAAAATCTCAAGTAGCACTTTCCTACTAAAATTCTTAGCCATGTGTGTACAACACAATCTAATTCCCCTTGCCTGCTAAAGTTTATTTCTAGGACCCAATTAGAGTCTCTGCCTAATGACTGAAGATATCATGGCGATCCCAAATCTTGGTTGGTAGTATGATAAATATGCTGGTTCTTAAATGATAGAGGCAGAGTGTGTGGTTTTCTTTAGTCTTTAGGCTATGAGATTAACTTCAGGGAAAAAAGGGCCCACTGAACTCCCATTAAACTCAGAGGGAGCTTTTCCATTCTTTTAATTAGTTGCAGTAGGTGCTCCATATTGTACAACACTGGAAGCCTCCATCCAGCGGCAGATATAGGGCAGGGCGAGCGGGGTGCTTCAATAGGCTCCGCGCACGCGCTATTACCTGTTGGCTGTGGCTGTAGTGCATGCGCGAAATTGTGCTGCCCCGGGCCCCGTGCTTCAATAGGCCTTGCGCCCTGGGCCCCGCAAAACTCTTATCTGCCCCTGCATTATTTCAGATTGGGGCAGAAAGGAGTTCTTTACATTTCTCAGGTATCACAGTTTTATAGGGAGAAGCCAGAGCCATATAAAGAAAATTATTTAAAGAAAACAAATATTATGCTTCCATGACACTCCTGTTTATTAATTAACAGTTATTTTGTAAATGTACAGAAAGACTTAACAGTATAGCTGGACTAGTTCTCAATATATTACAAATTTTACATACATTCATCTTCTCAAATAAGAAAGCAAATTTATTTGGGATTCTGATTCTAATTCCAGTGCATGCATTCTTTCCACATGAAAAGTGTGTGCAAATTTCTACATACACAGAAACCTTTCTCTCAGTAAAAGAAAAATGCTTTCATTGTTATCAATTCAATTCTGACCGTAAAAGCTTAATAACAGTGTGATGTGAACTCGATCTTTCCAGCAAGGTCTAAGGAAATTTATTGCCAGCTTTAGAGACCGTGAACACATTCTGTCATTAGAATTAGAGACAGGTGTGGTTTTCAGTGATCATTCACTGCATAGGGTACTAGCAACAGCTTTGCTTTATTTTCTGTCAGGTTCCAATTGGCTAGCATAATAGAGACATGTATGTGGATTCTGAAATTATTAAAAGTAGGGAGTTGTAATATTTAGGATTCTAGAGTTTCTGAAATGTGTTCAGTTCAAATGCTATTTTGAAGAAAATGGTTTTTGTTTTAAAAAATAATTATTTTAATTCCCAGATGTGAAACAATGTACTCTATTTATTTCTCATGTTTTAAATTTGATTATGAGTTACCTAGCTGTGAAATGACATCCAAAGAAGAAATCCCTTAGCTAATTCTGTGAACCTTTGACTATTCAATGGAATTTAGAACACATTGTGTCAAAAATGAGTGCCTGGCTGATCTTGGACCCCGTGAAAACTGGGTAGCAATTGGTACAGTTGCTGTTGCTGGCATAAGCCTTGAAATGAAAAACAATTTTGGGCTAATTTAAGATGTGAACAGGTGAAGCTAGAATAATTTAGGATCAAGGAGAAAAAGCACAAGTGGCAGCTGCTCCAAGAAACATTGGCTTGTGTCAGGGCAACATTTGGAAGGACAATTCATGTGCACATGATTGCATCATCTTTGTGATGAAGGGTTTTCGTTCAGAGGAGCAGCATACAAATTTTGTTACTGTTTTGGTTAATGAAGAATATTAGGTTAGAGCTTCACTAAGAGAATCCCAGAGAGTCACAAAAGAAGCCAAGATGTGGCTTCACTCCAATAATAATCCTTATCAAGTGAAAACTGAGCTATAGCAATAGCCTAGTTGCTTGTTGACTTATCTAGTATAAGTTATTGAGTACAAATTCTTCTTTTCTGTTGCTTAAAGAGGTATGTGTTTGATTTACATTTTTTGAAATTAAGCATCATGCACTTCCCACACTCTAGTTGTTATATGACACCTAAAACAAGGCTGAAAGTAAATTATGCCAGAATGATGCACCCCACTTTGAATGCACACAGACTGCACTATGAGCTTACATCTGTAATTGTAGCCATGACAGTCTACAGATACAGAACAAACCCTACAGCATGATTTATCTTTGTCAGAATGGTAACAGCGGTCAGTACTGCAATCCAAAGTTATATATGACCCTAAAAAGAACAATTTGTCAAGTATTTCATTGACACAAATTGAAATTAAAGTACTTCTCAGGCTCCAGAGGTCACTTTGCAACAGGAAGAATTCATTATCTAAGCATACATGGAAGCAAACTCTTTCACAATTGAAGTTGATTTGTGGGAGGTAGATGCACACACACAAAGCTAAAAACTCACAGGTCATACACAAGAAATAAAAGATACAAATCTGCGGGCAAAAGGGTTCCCTGGCTAATAACTCATCTGTTCCTTCTAATCAACCAGAGCTATTTGTGTGTCAGTTTGGAGTTCAATTGTTTCAGAATTTTCCTGCACAAAGAACCATATATTATCTATTTTACTTCATACCCAGAAAACTTTTGCTTTTCTATTGAAGGTGGGTCATTTTCATTAAGAGTCCTGCATATCACATCTACTATTAAGTGTGTCAGAAAAAGCTCTTCTGTAGACATTAAAGAGATAAGGTGGGTGAGGTCATATCTTTTATTGGACCAATTTCTGCTCATGAGAGAGACAAGTTTTCAAGCCATGTACAGCTCTTCTTCAGGTCTGGGTAAGAGCTCTGTGTGGCTTGAAAGCTTAAGTCTCTCACCAATAGAAACTGTTCTAATAATAAAATATTACCTCATTCAACTTGTCTGTCTAATATCCTGGGCCCAACACAACTACACTGCATAGTCCCTTAGGCATGTCAGCTTTCATTCTTCTAACAGCAACGGGTAATAAAATGAGTCTTTATTTTAATTTTTCCCCAGGTTAAAACGTGCTTCTGCTGTGGAAGGAGAGAAAACCTGTTACAGAGAAACAAATGCATTTCACATTTGATGAGAGACTGCTGAGACGTGAAGAGGAAAGGAGAAAGGATTAAGAATGGAGAGGAGGAGGAAATAAGCATCAGTAATAATGTTAGCAAAACTCAGATGTCTACAGGAATAGGGATGTTTAGCCTCTTGAGTATTTTCATGGGAAGGCAATGTAACTATTGGTGACATGCTGAAGTCACCAAAGGGAGTGCCATTGATCAGCAGAGACATCAGATTCTAATGACATAACCCTTCAGAAGGAGTTTAGTAGGAATGGGAAATTGCATTCCTTTGTAGCACTCTAGAGGGGTACGCAAGGTGCCCTTTCCAAAGCCTCTGAGCTGCACCCTAGACTGCCTTTCCACCAACTGCTTACACGTGGTGCCCAGGCAGTGGCAGATCAGGCCCAATGTGCATGAGTTTAGTGGCATGTCTTTAATCATGTGTTCCTACACTGAAAATTATCATCAATACTTTACAGGTCATTGTGAAAATACAAAGTATATTAGGGGTATTTTGTTCACTGAACAGACTTTTCCAAACATATGCAGACAGACCTTAAAAATAAAAAGAATGTAATGAGAAATAATTCTATAAAACTCTATAAAGGTGACAAACTTTGGGGGAAAAAATCCAATCCACTAGGATGGTCCCATTTAGAAAATGGCCAGTGTAAGTTCAGATACTCACCTAGTGGCACACACAGCCATTATATGATATTGGGAGTGAGCTTGCTATATTTGTTTCCTGGGCTATGGCTAGGTAGAAGCATTTCCAAGGTAATGAGCCCCATTCAAGGCACATGCTCGTATATAACCAGTGAAACTCCATTGACAATAGAGAAATTACCTTATATGCTAGTGTAAGATCAGAAACAGGCCCTCTTCTCTTAGCAGAGGATTGGCACTATCCACTCTGGCCTGAGGAAGGGACAGTGCATAGTTACACTGTCCCACAGCAGTGGAGGGACCAAATGGTGACTCAGTTGTGCTGCTCAGTGCATTGGAATAGTGGAGCTAAGGCTCAGTCACTCCAAGGAGAATGGACCTGTAGTTAGTTAGTTCGTTCATTCTCTCTTTCTTTCTTTCTTGTCCCTGAATTAGTGGATATTTTTATAGCTATTTCTTCATGACAGATATAATGTGGAATGCAACTTGATATTTTATATTCTTAAATTAAGGTTCCTACTAGCTCTTGACATTTTTTCTGCTAGCAGAAAGCCATCTGCTCCTTTGAAAATCCTTCAAGAGGGAGTGACTATTTTGATGATTGTTTGATAGAGGGGAAAAATGTCCTTTTGCATAGCATCTCTTGCCCTGTTCTGATTTTTCAGGTGCCTACTAATATATTCCTATCAGCTACCTCCCTAAGTATTGCTTCTTTGAAACAAATGATAAAGATAAGTGTGTCCACTATTTATTTTTCTTTCAACCACTGTCAATTTTTATACTCAAGCCCCCAAAGTTTGACTAAATGAGACACTAAAAGTGGACTCTCTTCACTCCTAGATGTATTTTACTCTTTACCCAAACAAATTCTTATTCCCAGCCAACCATCCTTTTCCTCCAAAGCAGGGAGTGCAGTATCAGGAAAATGGATTAGAAAACCAAGTAGATTTCTTCATCTCTACATTCTCCAGCTTCTTGTGTTCTAGTTTGAGTGTTTGGTCTTCTAAGTGAGTGAGGCCGTCAAATCCATCCCAGCAAACTAGCTGGTTACATTCGTCACTGACCAAGCATCCCAGATACTAATGATTGAAGGATCCTGCCTTATACAATCCCAAGATACTTTCTGAGACTGTTGATTAAAAGCTTCATTGCTGTTAACTTCTGCTATGTCATTGTAATGATGGTCAGATACATTGAGCTCATTTAAATACAGTAGTACCTAAGCAGTGGCGTAATGATGCTAGAATTTGTTAGTTTGTATGTTGTCAAGATAACTGATCCTGTTAAGGAGTAACGCTACACTATGCTCATATTTCTGGTCTGTTTCTAAATACACTAGATATGACTCTGCATGGATCATTGGAAATGGCTACTTGAGAAGAGGCTGAGCATCACTCATTTTATTGAACTCCCACTAAACATAATCTCCTGTCAGCGTTACCAGTGTTTTCTGAAGCTTGTATGCTATTGCCAGTAGTATACAGGTCACAAGCTAGCCTGAGGGCCCACTATTAAATGCACATGCTTGTTTCTGAGTATGGCTGTCACTTTCTTCTTCTTGATTGTAGTTTAAAGTCTTGGACATAATATATGATAAATGTATGGGGGGGGATTTCTTCCTTATATTCTCTTTTGAAGTGGAACAATATGGAAACAACAAACACATTCTGAAGCAGTGAGTGACTCATATTTTAACCTGCATTAACTTGAATGACACTGTGTAAAACATAAAGATGTTATGTTTTGATTTAACTAGATTGTAAAACTAGAGCTTTCAAAATAGCTTTTCTGTATCCTACTAAAAAGAAAGAAGAGAAAAGAAAATTACATATCTGCACTGATTAAAATAATAAAAAGAAACAAGAACTTGGTTCAGGTTACATTTATTATTCCTTGGAGCAGGAGGAAGAAGTAATGGTCATAATATTCCTTGAATTGTCTTAATCCTCTACCAGATGTAGAGTTTACAATGCTATCTGTGGAAGACAAGAAAACAAAATATTTCAAGTAATATTTCAAGTCATAATAAGAATGTGGAAATTCAGAGCATTACAGGACAGCAATGGAATTCTGCATGTATTTTAATTAATGACAAGAACGCAGGCAAACATCTGCTAATTCAAGCTACCTGGAGTTAAGGAGAAACATCTTCCTCTTTCTTGTAAGTCTGACCAGTTTCCTCTGACCAGTTCTTTGCAAAACTAATGAAAGGATTTTGAGGCTTTTTATGGGCTAGCAGAGATATGGGTGGTAAAATATTCAGGCACTTTTGAGTGCCCATCTTTGCTAAATATTCATGTTAAATGCAAATATTGAGTCTGACTCTTACACTGGTGAAAATCAGGAATAACTTAGGAAAGTTGATACATTTACACTGGTTTTAAAGTGGAAGAAGAATTAATACATTTATAATTATTTATGACATATTATGGCAGCCCTAAAAATGAGCTATGTGTCATTCTAAACATATAGGGAGATACCATCCCTGCCAAATTGATGCCCACACCAGAAAAAAATCAAAATGAGGGACAGCAGTGTTCTATACATAGAAAGTGATCAGGAAGACAATTGACTGACGTCTTGTTATTTCAATATTTTTGTTTTAATTAATGACATAATTATCTTTTGCTCACTTCTTTAGGCATCCTGGCAGAAGAGGCCTTGGGGGATTTGAATAAGGAAAGTTTCTGATCAGATATATGGTAAAATTACTGAAAAAGACTCTCTGGGGTTGCAGGTGGAATGGGAAAAAAGTTGTTGTCCTATTTCTAAATTCAATCTGACTTCAGTGCAATATGGCTACAAAGTCAGTGGGACCAAAAAAGAAGGCAAGAGGGGAAAGCAAATGTCTCTGAAGGGCTCTGAAACTGATCAGGAAATGTGAAATCTGGGAGAACATTCTGTTATTACTTTGACTTCTTTCTGTGTCACCTCACTTATCAGTTTTGGTTACGCCTATGAACCAAGAGCTAAATCCCTTCTGAAAAACCAGGGATCTAACTGCAATTTCTTTACTTCTCCAAGTCAGTCCCATTATTTAAGTATTTAAATCTCAAAGCTAACCCCATTTCCCTGCCTTTGAGATTTAAATATTTGTTGGACATTTTGGGGACTTGTGTTAGGGACAGTCATCCTATGACTTGAATCAGACAAAAGTTCAGTGGGTTGCCACTGGTTTGGTATTTCTCTTGTCCACATCCCATTTAGAATATGTCATTTGTAACAGACCTTTGGTAGCTGCCACAGATAGACAAATGGCTAATTTGCCTGCAGCAAAGAGGGTTGTTGGGTGGGGATGCTTTTTTAAGACCAGACAATTGGGACAAAGGCTGAGACCACTGGTGAAAGTTCTAGGATTCCAGAGGACTTACCATTTCGTGGTAGTGTTGAAACAGATGAAAATGCTCCCATGACAAACCTCTGAGGAAATGGGCCCTTGAAATCAAAAGTTTGCAAAAACATTAAATGAATTGGTGACAAATTTTGTGTGACATCTTATGGAAAATAATATCATTTTTACACAGCTCTGCTTGCAGCCTCCATTTCGCACTCTGTGGTATGAAGAATCTGCTGTAGTTCTAAGTCTATCATGAGGGGGTAAAATGGTAGCATGTTTCCCCATAGCATGTGAAATAAAATACATAGTCCTGAAGTAATAGTTCATGACAGCTTTTAAGTATGTTGAAGTTAAACTTACTTTCTGTGCACTAAAAGAATTATGGAAGCAAAAGTCTTTGCTATATGTCCAAGTAAAATACTAGGCCCCCATCATCTTAGAAGCTTGAAAATCTCTCATCATTGACTTAAAGCAAAATAAAAAAATTAGCAATACATGCTGCAGATGTGGCTCATATAAGAAAATTGTATGGGGCTAACAGAGAGTGAAAAGCTCTTTTAGAACAGTCACAGCCCATTGCAATTGTTAAGATAATTCTGTGTATCACATAAAAATGGCTAACCAATAGTGTCTATCGTACTTCAAAAGCAACAAGAAGTCCTGTAGCATCTTATAGACTAACAGATGTATTGGAGCATAAGCTTTAGTGGGCAAAGACCCACTTCGTCAGTGCATATTACATGCATCTGACGAAGTGGGTCTTTGCCCACGAAAGCTTATGCTCCAGTACATCTGTTAGTCTATAAGGTGCTACAGGGCTCCTTGTTGCTTTTGCAGATCCAGACTAACATGGCTACCCCTCTGATACTATTGTACTTCAGTTTCCTGTTCTCCATTGGTGGCTAAGCATGCTAGTTTGTTGCTATGTAAGGTGCCTCATTTTGCTAGAATCACATCAAATGTGACATTTTGGATTTGGCTCTTTTTGCTGGATGTCCAGCTGAAAATGTTCTTTATGGGATTGCTAAGCTGAAGATGTGGCAAACACATAAAAATTGTAGAAACAGTACAGAGGCCCCCCTTTGTCTTATCATTGGTATCTCCTAAAACTCTAGGGCAGCTAGGATTGCAGTTGTTTCTATTTTCTTGTGTCTGGGAATAAAATGCACTAGTGATGACAGAACTTTTGCTCATTGTTCAGATCAAGTACTCTGTAAGGGTTGAGAAGTATGGTTAAGAAAGCCCATCTTTTTCCTTTTCCAGTCTCTCTGTTGAGCTCTTAAATATACATTGCTCATTGTTCTGCGATGTGCAGTGTGCTCGGGAGAATATAGATATAAACTGTATGACATTTATATTCAGCAGGGTGCGTGGTCCAGGTTGCTAGGTTACTGGAATTGTTGGGTCCAGCTCCTGCTGCTGCTTGTAGATAAGATGGGTGGTAAAAGCTAACTGGTTCCTTTTGCAGAAGAAAACCTGCCAAATCAGAGTGACACATAGGAAGAGATGATGGAAATGGGCTCTCAGGGATTCTTCCAAAGTTGAGTTGTCACATGAATCTGGGTGAAATGAAGGCTCTGAGGCCTCCTTCTAAAGTTCTTAAGATAGGGAGATGGGCCATTTACATAAAGTGAAGAGACTGGGGTTTGTAGGTGCAATTAGAGGGGGAGAAGTGGGAGACGGCTGAGAAGATGAGTGTAGGAAGGGGTGCTTGAACTGCTGCAGAATCATTAATATATGCCTATATTTATGCATTGTTTTTAAACTGGTACAATGTGATGTTTTTCTAGGCACATTTGTTTGCTACCTAAATACATACACGAGTTAGCAGCAAACTGCTCACCCATGCAGGGACTTATGTGTTAATGCTTACCTACATGGCATCATGAACACTCGCCATGGATAGACACATGCCTGATTGCATGGCGAGTCAAAAGGCTGAAAGCCAAGGTCTTTGGATTACTTAAAAGCTTTTGGTATTTAACAAAACTGCATTTTAAAAATATCTTACTGCGCTTTTGTAGCTGTTGGCTAATGAGCTTCCTGACCTGTAGGGTTGTACAGATCTGGCACAGTAATTCTTCTTTTTGCAGAGGCTGTTTCATAAATATATAGATCATGAATTTTCCGTAATAGATTTTGTGCTTGAATCCATTGTAAAATCAGCTCTGCCCAGCTGCAGCAGACTTTTCTCATTTGCTTGTTTAATGCGAGCCTTCTTTTGTAACTAAAGATCTTTATTTTCTGAAGGGAGCATTCATAGGCACCGCTCTCAAGGAGCATACTTCATACCAAGAATGTACAGTGCATCTGAATTAATGTATAAGGCTCAGAGAGATGATCACTCCTCCTGACTGCTGTATCATTAAGATTAGAAGCTGAAAAATCTTGCTCCATGAAGATTCTCAAGACAAAAGTAAATCTGCTGGCTTTACATCTTTCCTTTTTCATTTTTATTCCCATTCAGTTTTACTGATTGAGCACAACATCTAGGAACCCTGAGCGTGCACACAGATGAAAAAATAAAGTACCTTTTTTTTATAAGCCTCAGAAGCCTCAGAGGGACTGTATTACTTTCACTCGGCAAAAACTACTTTAAAAAAGATAAAACCATATTCAATAGGTACTGAAAGAGGGAATATTCCAGACACAAACATTATGGCACAACATCCAATGCAGTTTCAATCTGCTATGTTTTTAGTAGCACATCAATCACAATGAGCCTATTGTAAAAGCTTTTCCCTTGCTTGTGTTTTTTTGGGTGTTTTAGGAAACCAGTGGAGGTGGTGGGATACGCACATGCGGGTATATTGAGTATGTGTGTGGTGGGGATAGACTGGGTGCATTGTGTTTAAAGCAGCTTCCGTAGTGTTGATGACTGATCATTTGTCAAAGGCTCCTTAAATGGAGCCTGCCCATCTGCACTTGGTGAGACCTGCTCATATAATACTGATAGCTCCTGAAAGACTGCTCCACATCTCATCAGTGCATGAAATATGAGCAGGGTGGAGCAGGCAGTAACAAGTGCCCACTTTACAGAGCCCCCATTCAAGCATTGGGTATCAGCATTTGCCAGCAGACAGCAGTTGCAGTTCAGTTAGAGACAGACAATGACAGATTTAGCATCTTGCTTCGATTGTAAATGTAGCCCAGCGCACATGCACAGACTTGTAGTGTGAAGAGCATGCCAAAGAGCTGCCAAAGTCTCAGTGCTATAAACAGCACCTGTGCTGCCAAATGGTGATGGTGTTTGACAGCCATCCCCTTCCACAGTGCCTCTTGTTTGTGAAGGAGGATTCTCAAGGTCAGCCCATGCTTTCTCCAGAAGTAATGTGATGTTATAGTTTAAAGATAAAGACCCCCTTCCCTCTTTGTGTGAGCAATTGGACAGATCATCTCAGTGATGGCTAAAGGCTTTCTCAAATTAAACAGTCCACATAATACATGAAAGCAATTTGATTAAAATAATGTGACCAGGAAAAAATGCTGTTATGTTTACTAACCAGGGGAAGCTTACTTAACTACAGTTTTACAACAAAGGTCTGTTTTTAACCTTTCTGTCTGTCTCCAACTTCCTTTCAATCAAATTTAATAAGCGATGAAATGCAGTGAAATAACATCTCTCTCTCTCTTTACAAGTGCAATGACCCAGGGTTTTGTTATGTGCAGTTTTCTTTTGTGCCATTTTCTGAGAACAAATCAAATGCTGGGGTAGCTAACTATGTTTTTCTATTTGTTAATCTCCTTTCTCCCCCCCCCAATAGTCTAAGTAGTTTGAAGAGATATTTCTTGCTTATTTAATTTATCTAATATTACTTCCTCCAACCTCACAAACCCTAACAAAATCCTTATGAATTCTGAAAGAAGAAAATGACTTTTCATTGTGGGATTTGTGAATATCTTCCATTTTCCCCCCTGGGAGAAAGAGTCCAGGGGAGAAGTTGCTCCTTTCACCACTCCTGAAGCGGTACAGACTGCCTCCCTAGACAAGGGCATAGTTATTAATTTCAAATTGTCTTGGCATACCGGCTTTGCATACAGTATTGCTATTATGACTTCAAACACAGAAACTTTTAGCAATGAGTTAATAAAGGCTCCACCTATGTCCCCCCAGTCACCATAATAATAAATATTACTCCAAGGAAAGTGAAAATAGAATATCCTGTGGCATATATATTGTATTACACACAAAAACTACATTTTAAGAAAATAGGATGATTGCAAATTCCAGAAATATTGCAAAAAGATTTCAAACGTTAGGAAATGCCAGAATTAAAGTTGCCTGTGCATCCTTTGTGCATGAGGATTATGATATAGGCTTTAATTACGGGATCACATACTGTTTTTTCCACCCCGAAACAAAGGCCAGCTTGCTGCCAAATTTCAAATCCCTGCTCCAAAAAGAAAAGCCTAAGAATTTTTTTAACGTGAGTAAAACAGTGCATTTTCCCCTACTCTCCTTCTCAGAAATGGCTGAACCATCATAGTATGTCCCCAAACAAAACAACCCTCTCTCCCCCCGACAAAAAACCAAATCAAACAGAAAACCCAAAAAAACTGGGGCAGTCATATGTCATGGGAAATTCTGGTTAGAATTTGGCAAAGTTATAAGAAACTGAGAACAGTCATATAATGGGAAATGTTGAGAAGCCACAATAATGGGCTGTGCTACCAGCCCTAGCTATAATGCCTACTTATAATGAAGTCTGGACTTGTGCCAACTTCTACTGGTTTAGACCCGGCCTACATAGCTATTTCTGTAGTGATGCTCTTTTACATTGCCACTGGACTATTTGTTCAGTACAATATAGAAAATGTTAAAACTGAATTCAGAAGGACAACAGCAGCAGCCACAGTTTAAAGTCAATCTTTGCATACAGTGGTATCTGAAATATCACAGTATTTCCATATAGTTAACATGGGAATGCATGTGGAACTCTGTAAATATTGGTTTTGTAACAGTGCCCACTGTCAGCTTGCTTCTGATGTTGGTGTTGCTTTCCACCTCCAGCCTTCAAACATTAGAGTCTTTCTTTAAAACTCACCTTTCCATTGGAGCTCTTCAGCAAAAATGCCATTCCCATTAACTTCATTGGCACCAAGATTTTACCCCAGGTGTCTTCACTGGTTGTTCTGAATTATTTTGTGTATAATATTTATTTAAACTGTATTTTGGTGAATTATTTGCCCCCGTTCACCTATGGTATGCCATCTTGTCTAGCAGGGAGCATCTTACATCTGTGTTCAATAGACTGCCTTGGTTTATGTAAAGTTCATGGTATTGGTTTTCATCCGTAAAGCCCTTTATGGTTTGGGTCCTGACTGTGTTAAAGATTACTTCTGGAGAAATTCTGTGCCACTGTGTAATGCAGAATTTTGCAGAAATTAATGTGTGTGAAGAATTTTTCCCCCCACAGAAATTGGCTCTAGGGCTGCTGGCTACCACTGAGGAGCCACTGGAGCTGGCAGAGCTGAACTCACGCACAGAAGGGACTGCTGGGGGGAGGGAAGGGAGCTAGAAAGTTCCTGGCAGCTGCAGTTCCCTGCACACACTGAGGGAAGGAGACAGCAGGAAACTCCACACAAACCTGGGACCCAGCATCAGGCAGTTTCTCCCTCTCCATCTCTGGGCTTTGAGTAGTGGGAGGGGGCACTGCTAGGCTCTGGGGTATAGAAGGGTGGGTGTGTACTCTGGGGGGCAGGATATGGGTAAACTTTGGTGAGGATGGAGTTCTGGGTATATGAACAGGAGGGCCCTGTGGCTGGGCTCTAGGGGTAGGGAGTGTGGTTATCTGGGCTGCGGGGATCCTGCAGATGGGCTTTGGGGAAAAGCCAGCAGATAGGAACTGTGTTGTCATAGGAGCTTCTTTAACACACTACTTCTGGAGATATTTTGTGTGTATGTGTGTTTTGTAACAGAGATACTTGCAGACAGGTATTTTGAAATAAATTACCGAAATAATTGAAATGGGTGTGATCATGCAGTGTTTTGGCAAATAAAATGTACAGAATTTTGAATATTTTTATATTATTTTGTGCAGGATTTTTAATTTTTTATGCAGAATTCTAAGTAGTAAAAGATTCTCTCTCCAGGCAGTTAAGATCAGCTGCGATAGTTTTGCTCATATTCCAAATCAATGGCATCCATCACTGTAGCATTTAGTACCTACATATCTGGGGACAAAAGACAAGCAGTTCCCAAGGGAAAGCCCTTGCCTTTGACTCAAAGAGCCAGAATGTGCTGACTTTCAGCTAGGGTTTAAAGTATACTGGATTGTAGATCTAGCTAAAAAAATTAAAGCAGTTTCTGAAAAGGAGCATAAACCATTTATTAAACATGTCATCTAAGGAAAATGTAGCTTTAACTTCTAGTGTATCTGAAGTATGTAAAACTACACTGAGAACATTATTGACTACCTTTTAAAAGGACAATTGAAACAAGATAGTGGGTCAAATTTTTAAAAGTGCTTATATCCCTGAGGAGCTGAAGACTCTTACTTATGGCATATTTTTGCTGACATATTCTTTTAGGACTGATCCTTAAGAAGAAGTTGCAGACAGAACTGGTGTTGGAATTTGTTCCCTGCATGGTATTTTTGTATCATCCCTTCGGATTTAGTGAGCCATGCTGTTTTGTTCTCAGTCACAAGCAGGAATGACAGTGCTGCAGCATGCCTGCCTAATAATGAGACATCTTTCCCAGAGCAATCACAGAGATCCTGTGTTGGTAGGTGAAGTATTTGCAGATATTCACGAGTTTATGATGATTGTGTAGTTGCCAGCTGGCTTCCCTCTAAAAATATTTTCAACATCCTTTTCATTTCAAAGTTCATATTTTTTAAAAAGTGCCAAACAATTCATGCTTATAACATGAGAGAATAATGTGTACTTATCTGAAAAGAAAATAAATTGTTCTACTGATTATGGGTTCCAGTCAAAGACTCATTAGAATACTTTAAAAGGCATTTTGCAAAGAGCAGTAACTCTGTTGTTTGCTATACAAAACACATCTGTGATGGTCTGCCTACAAATAGCCTCTCTAAATAGACAGGGTTCCTTGTTTATGAGATTCCCTATTCAAACATCTGGTGTTTTCAAGATATTTCTGGAGGCAAATGACTCTCTTTCTTTCCATGACCAGGAGCCAAGAGGAGTTGAAGAGTTTTCCAATATTATTGTATGTTGGGAGGAGATGTATCTGAGCCATGTTGGGAAATGGATGATGGTGGGGGAACACCTTTTGCTTTTCTGGCTCTAGAACTCATAAGAAAAACACTTTCACTAAAGTCTCAGCCTTCATTGTTAATTGTTGTCCTGGTTCAGCAGAGTTTTAAAAACATGTGGAAGTTCTAGCTTTTTGATACCCCTGGTGTGGCATTAGGGGGTCCTTTAGTAACCAGAAGAATTTCTTAGTGTATTAACTGACAGCCAGCAAAATCAGATTTGTTCTCAAGAGTACGTTCCATTCAATCAGCTTGTGTCTAAGGAACAGGGTAGCCCTGAGGCTCACTGCTATATGTTGATGAATACAAATTGTCTGCATTTCTCCAGAATGTTGCAATTATTTGGGAATGGAGTACTGGTGACTAAAGAACAGTTGTAAAATCTAGAGATAAATTCTGTAATTCATCTTCTTACCAGTCCGACTGGCTCAAGAGCAGGTTGCATGGAAGGGATAATGGACAGAAGCATGAAATGGTTTCCCACATCCCACGTAAGTGCTCTGACTACTGGGCTTAAGAGTATAAGGTGGGGTCAGCAGCAAACTCTCCCCTCCTCATTCTCTTTGACTTTTCTTATGGGCTAGCTTAGGCAGGCCCCTGCTCAGAGTGCTGGCTTCTGTGAATCCCTTGTTTAGGTGTCTAACTCTCCCCATTCATTGTACAGGGAGCCTGGGCACATAAGTCAGCCTGTGGATTTTCACTAGGCAGCGTGGTGCCTAAACGTTAAGTGTTGCAATGTCTAAATCCCCTTTGTGAATCTGGGTCAATGAGGATTTCTGGCTGAGTGACCCAGAATTCCACACAAGGACAGAAACTGCAGAACAGCCACTGTGTGTCCATTCTGGCATTCTTGAGGGCTCGAAGGGCACAATTCTAGCTATTAAATTTTTGAGTCTCAATGAGTACTTCAGCTAGATTGTGGGAATTTTTTTTTGATGTGGCATACAATCAACAGTTGAAGTGAACTTTGGAAAAGATCCAGCCATCCTGCAGTGAGAACAAGAGAAGCCTTTTAAGAAAGAAAAGAAAGAAAAATAAGAAAGCTTACGGGTGCAGATTTGTTTTTATATCTCTGTTTTAAGCACTTGAGACAGAGTGGACCTGAGGGGAGGCAAAAAAGCAAGAAGCGGCCAAAGTCCAAAGATCCATGTTCAGTTTGTGTTTGTTTTTTCCAATTTTGTCTGCTTATTATTGGCTTTGATGTCATGTTCCAGATGCTGCCTTAGTAGCTGATGGTGGAGAAACTGTTAAAAAATAGTAAGAGTATAGAATAACTGTCTGTGAACCAGATTTAACCCTGACCTGTGTGGGCTGCAGTAGTGTGCAACAAAATATTCTCACTAAAAAGGATGTTCATTTTTATGATTTAAGGTGAAATCAGTTTTTATTTCTTTGCAAGGGCTTGTGTTTTTTAAGCACAGCATGCAAAAGATACATTAGGGAAGACAGGAAGAAAAAAGCAGCCCAAAGCAGCCTGGTTGAAAGCTTTTCTAATTTTCCTTATCTACACTGCACATTTGTTGGTTTATTGCTTTATTAGTAGCTGCCACTTTAGTGCATTCTAATCTAGTTTCATACATTGGCCATGCGTGCGTATGAGGTCTCCATTTATGGCCTGTGTATGTGACACACTCCGTGTTGTGTGTACTTTTTTGTTTTATGTCTTTAGCCTCCTTTGTAGCATGTGGTTTCACAAATAAAACAGAATTTAGTTTTATACGGCACCTTTATATTCAAGGTATTTAATTCAAAGCACTTCCAGAGTGATGAATATGGTACTTGACAGTGCAGTGTTTGTGCAGGCAGATTGAGTAGTCGTGTGCCTAATTTACAGTTCAGATAAAGCATGGGACATTAACCCTGCAATACTGGTGGGGAGAATGTTGCTCAGGATAGTGGGTGATCTCCACTTCTTTTGGGAAATGAAATGGAATCAACAACAGTCACTAGGGAAGGGCCAGAGACAAGATGGTTCAGCTCCTTATCCAAAACACAATGTTTAACTGTGCAGCTCTAGTGAAAGAGTATGCTCATGTGCAGCTTTGAGGTTACTGGGGGTGGAAATTTAAGTCACCAAAGAAAATAAGGCTCAGAACACACTAGTGGTGTCTGAATACTGTTGGTCACAGACAGAGTGGATAAAGCCCTCTGCTTTCCTCAATGCTGAACTGGGGCCAGGCAGATCCATGCAGTGTGAGAGCTTGCTAGCTATACCCAAGTAGTGCCAGCATTATCTGGGTTTATCACACTTTATTGTTTACCTATCATTGCAGGGCCTTGAACACTGGTGTACATCCGTTCTTACTATTCTCTGCCTGTGGCACATACCAGTGTCGTATCCTGTAGCCTGTAACATTACAGTTTCATTTTGATTGTTGGGCTTTGTGCGGGTGCTAGATGATGTTAGTGGCTTGTGATATTCAGATCAGACTGGATAATCTATGGTCCCGTATTGGCTTTAAACTCTATGATTAATTCTCTCTGGAGATCTCCTTGAGGCTCATGTGGCAATACAACACCTTAAAGTAGAAATGTATTTCTACTTCTCTTGGTCCCGACAGGCCTTGTAAACAGACTTATATTTTAGGCCACTGTGCTTCGCATATATATGTTTAAAACCATCTGAATGGGTGTCATGGCAATTTGAACTCTTCACGGGGGTTCAATTTTGGCCTGGGCCTCTTGAATCAGAGAAACAAATATAAGCTCTAAATTTTTTAATGCTGCTGCTTTTGCACAAACAAAATAAATAGAATGTAAGATCTGTCAGAGTAAAATTTCTGTGATTGCATTTGTGTAATTCTACCGTACAAAGGCATGACTAAAAATATCAGCTCAGAAAGAGCAATATGAAATTCAACAAGAGACTGTAACTGGCCTTCTTGGAGATGCTCTCGATCCTGTAGTGAGCAGAGGAAAGCAAAAGGGGCATTAGATAATTTGCAGATTGAAGAGCCACTTAAGCATTTATTCCTTTGCATCCCTTGGGACTAAGCTGGCAAGCTACACAATTTAGCTTTCACTCATTGTAGAAGAAAAAGAGAAGGAAGACATGGTGGACAGGAGGGAAGGTCACACTGCAGTCAAAGCTAGAAGATACAGGTTGTACTTCCCTTAACCGGGATTTGCTGGTCCAGCTACTGGATCACAGATGTTCTTGGACCACAGAGTCCAGGAACAGGGAGGTGTGGTGGTGGGGGAAAAGCACCATAGGGGCACTGGCAACTTAGCTGGGGGGGTGTGTGTGTGTGTGTGTGTGTGTGTGTGTGTGTGTGTGTGTGTGTGTGTGTGTGTGAGAGGGGGGGAATGGGTAGCACAGCAGGGAGCTCTGGCCATAGCAGTGGCTGTGGAGCTCTGCCTCGGCCGCGTTCTGGCTCCAGCAGCTGGGAAACTCCAGACCCAGTCTCAGCGGCAGCCAAGGAACTCTAGCCCCTATCGCAGAGCTTTGCCCTGGCCCTTGACTGCACAGCTCCGGCCCCAGCCACAAAGCCAGGTAGTTGCGGAGCTCTGCACAGGCTGTAGAGCTCCAGCCATGGCACTCTGACTCTGGCAGCAGTGGGGCCAGCAGCATCTAGTGAACCCCGGGGGGCTGGGGCAGCAGCAGGGGCAGGCTGGAGCCCTAAGCTGGTGGCAGCACAGGGCAGGAGGGGAGGGATCTCCCCTGGTTTGGCAAATCCCCTTGTTTGGGTCCAGTCAGGCCCTGCAGGTGCCAGACCAGCAAGGTCCAACCTATACTGTCAAAAGGTTTATTCATTCAGATTCCTCTGAGCTGGCTCACCACCTTCTCAGAAATTATTTTTTCAAGAGGAAATAAAGGACAATACAGTATCTTTTGAAGTTAGAGCTCTGTTATTTTCTGTATAATGAAGTCTGACAGATCATCTTTGATCTCTGGAACAATCTCCAATCTTGTATAGCTTTGATCGCTATCATAATGGATGGGTTGTTTTCTCTATACATTAAAAGTGGGTCTTACACATCTAATTAGTATGGATGTTAATAAACAACTACATGCTACCTCATACAGAAAATGGGGGTTATGAAAGGAAGAGTGACCTACATTCATGTTATCATCACTTGAGCATGAGACTGAAGCAGAGAAATATAGGCGGCAGTGTGCCATAACACAGCATGCTGCTGTTATAAAAGTGTTCTTTTACGGGATTAATATGAGTGGCTGTGTTTATGCCTCTCAGTGTATGTAAGTCTTATCTTGCAGTGTCATGTTTCTGGAGAGCACGCTGGTGTTTGCCAGCAAGCGCTTCACTAGTGAAATAGCATTATAAGAGACTCCCCTTTCTCTTGGTAATATGCTGTAGGCAGCTCCAATGGAACAGATTGCTAAGGTAGTAGCAGGCCTGTCATACCCCCCCTCACCCCTTACCAGGTTATCATAAAAGAACAAACATATTAGTGTGGGAACAGAACCCAAACCTTGGCCCTGATCTTGCATCGTGATCTGCACAGGGCTTCAGGCAGGAAGAGGGATCTGCCTGTAGAGGTCCACTTGCAGAATTAGGGCTCAGAAGTGATCCTAAAATGGCAGCACAAAAATGGCTGATGGAAAAAATCTCAAACTGTTTCACTGTGGAAAATTTTCATAATTACATGAAAAATATTGCTCAGTACAATTGATAAGATGGCATTTGGAGAGCCATGCCTGCTTTTGGAAGCTAGACTGCAGCAAGACTACTGACGAAAACAGTAAACACGTAAGCTAGTGATTTCCCAACTTTCATGCCCAAGTTCACTTTTTGAATTTATGGGCAACCCAGGGTCTACCCTGTCTTTTTGCCAAAGCGCTGTCCCTTCCCCAAAGCCCTTCCCCAATCACTCCACCTCTCCTGTTGCTCACTCTCCTCTGCCTTCACTTTCACTAAGTTAGGGCAGAGGATTGGGTTTCAGGAGGGTGTGCAGGCTCTAGGCTGGGGCTGAGAAGTTCACAGTAAAGGGGGGCCCTGGGCTGAGGCTGGGACAGAGAGTTGGGGTGCAAGAGAATTGGGGTGCAAGCTCTGGGAGGGAGTTTGGCTGCAGGAATGGGCTCTGGGCTGGGGCAGGGGCTTGGAGTGCAGGAGAGGGAGTTCAGGGATGGGACAGGAGGCTGGAATGCAGAAGGAGCAGCATAGGACAGGGCAGGTAGGGAGCAAGCCTGCCGCAGCAGCAGCCCACCTGGTGATTGCTATTGACTGAGAGTGTCCAGGATTGACTAGTCGATTGCGATTGACATGCGGGGACTCTAAAAGATGAAGCAGGGATTATCTCCTCATCCATTTTGGGCATAGGGCAGTACAATTCAGATCCAATTCTGATTGGGTGCTACAATATAGTATAATGTATGAAGTACAAAAGGGCAAGGGGTGATAATAAAGAATTTAAAATACATGGTTCTTTTTGAAAAGTGGTTTATAATATGAAGGGAGATAATTGAAGATACGTATGGGGCTGCGTTAAAACTGTTTGCTTGAGAGTGTATGAAGCTCAGCAACAAAGGAGCATGAATTGAAACCAGAACCAGCTGCTCCAAGAAGCAGTCATTTAAGGTATCAAGAACTTTATCTCCGCACCCTGTCCTGAGGTGATGGGTACCCAGTCAATATGGGGATAGTTGAAATCCCCTATTATTACTGAGTTTATTTTGACAGCATCTCTAATCTCCCTTAGCATTTCACAGTCACTATCATATTCCTTGTCAGGTGATCAGTAATATATCCCTACTGCTATATTCATATTATTAGAGCATGGAATTACTCTACATAAAGATTCCATGGAGCAGTTTGGGCAGTTAAGATTTTTACATCATTTGAGTCTACACTTTCTTTCACATATAGTGCCACTCCACCACTAGCATGACCTGTTCTGCACTTCTGATATATTTTGTACCCTGATACTACTGTGTCCCATTGATTATTCTGATTCCATCAACTTTCTGTGGTGACTATTATATCATTATCCCCTTTCAATGCATGGCATTCTAGTTCACCCATCTTATTACTTAGACTTTTAGGTCCAGTCTTTCAAGGAGATATTCCTCTACAATGAGCATAGTTTCTATTTTGGAAGACTCAAAGGAGAAATAAAAATGAAATTGTGACCATGCTAAAGAAAGGTAAGTGAAAGGGACACAGATGGTGCACAGATGGTGCATAAGCTAAGCCTTCTTGGGGAAGGTTGGATGGGCACGCACAGCCCTTCATACTTGGAATACCGTTGAAGAGCCATTGTGCGCACCACTGCAGCCTTGATGCATACTATTCAGACTAACTACTAATGTACTGATGCATTTAGGCTTTTAAGTACAGAGAATGTCACAAACATAAGGTACAGTAGTACTGTAGGGTAGTAAACACCAAACATTTTAATGGAACTCAGTTTGAAATGCTTATAATTCAAATACAGTATCTGGAAGTCTTATGCACTTGGGTAAAATTTCTAGAAGCCCTCAGCATCATCCTAACTCTGCTTCTATCAAGGTCAATGGTATTGTCTTCATTGGGAGCAGAATTAGGCCAAATGCGGAGCATTTTTTACACCCTCCCCTCCCCCCAACCCTTTTGCACATAAAACCCTGAGGTTAGCTGGATTATGGCAATGACTGCTGTCAGACCGTGAGCTTGATTTATTCCACTCTTGTGAAGTGGTCCAAATTGTTGTTCTCTATGTTAGCAGGATTGCTGGGTTTGAATGAGTGTTTCCAAATGTTTGTCTTGTCTTTCACAAGCTGCTGAAGAAGGGCAGCTTTAAATTACATTTGTGGCCTGCATTGGGGCTATTCTGCCTGATTGCAAGCACCCGCAACCCATGTTGACCTCCTCCAATGCAACCTCATGTCAAGCACTGACAGAGACCCTGTGCTTGGATTTTACAGCAGAAGCAATCAGCATAAGCTTGGATCAAGCTCCATAACTTTCAGAGGCAAGTAGAAACGACTTTTGAATATTCACTGATCACAACCCTGATATCATTCAAAGCAGTACTGAAGGCTTGTTTTGATTTGTCCAGTTCATTTTATTCATTATGAGTTGGATGTTTCACATACTGTACAATTCAGACTCTGCAAATTTATTTGAGGGCTTCTTGCCTTACCTTTATACCATTCTTGCAGTTTTGTTTTTTAAATTTTGTATAGGCACTTAGAGAACTGTGGGTATATAGCATCAAGAAATTATAATAATAATGATGATGATTATAATGGTAGTTTTTAATTATTAATTAAAATTACAATATACTTAGAATTCTTGAAAGGAAAATCGAATTTGAGTGGAATAATACATTGCACAGTAACTGAATTCTGAACCACATCTGTCACTGATACAGTACCTCCCTAAATCATTACACATGCATTCACGTCTTGTGCAAGCGCAGACACCAGCACTGGCTGCAAGAATGGCTTACAAGTTATAGCTCTAGAAAGCAACCAAAGGCGTAATGGACAACGTAGATGGCGTAATGAGTGAATGCATTCATATCAGTTGACAGGAGGCATGATTATTGGCAATAATAGCAGATTGAGATGGTTACATTGTGTGTTCATCCAGCCTTGCCTACACACGGTTTTGATATATATACTACAGAATACTGAAAAAGATAAGAGACGTAAAAAATTATTATAAAGGGAAACTATGTTTGGGATAGCTAAAAAAGCTAGTGATCTTATGGACCACTCTTCAAGATTTCATGGTGCCTTAATTTACTATGTGAAGGCATATTAAATGAAAAATAAATGGGTTAATGACATGAGAATAACATGCCATTTAAACACAATGAGCTACATACAGGTTGGACCTCCCTGGTCCAGCACCATCGGGAACAGACTGGTCCCAGCCAAAGGAGTTTGCCAGAGCAGTGGAGATGGGTGGGGGGGCAGCCCTTCCAGCACTTGCAGACCAGAGAGCTCCAGCAGCCCCACTGTCTGCAAACTCTGTGGCTCCCCGCCCCACAGGCTCTGGTGGCCCTGCCAGCTTCCCAGCCCAGCCAGCTGCAGGCTTTGGTGCCACACAAGCTCTGCTGCACCACTGGCTGACTCAGCTTTGGGGCTCTCTAGTCCAGCAACATCTGTGGTCTTTGCCAGACCAGAGTGTTCCAGACCACAGAGGTTCTGCTTGTACTAATATGCTTAATTTATGTTGACTGGTGCTGAAAGTTGGGGGCAGGGTGAGAAAAAATGGTATTAAACCACCTCTTGTTTCCCTAACCCTTGGGGCTGCTTTAATTCAAAGCTCTGTGCTGGCCATATCCTGTGGCAAGTTAGAGCAGCCTAAAAGCTACCAATGGTTCTGATGTAGCTGAGACACACCACAGCACAGCAGACCACTCGCCATGCCATTTTCCCAAAGTCCCATCATCTCTCTTGCTCTCTATTACCTAAGGCTTGCCCTAGTCTGGGGTGGTCCTCTATGTAAAAGTGCACGCAACTTTCCTAATACTTGCCATGTCTACCCACACTGGTTTTCGGCTGCACTATGTCACTGGAAGACTGCAAAGTGTTCTAGCACAGCCAGGAATCGGAAGTCAAAATAAACTTTTGGGGTAGGTGAACTTCTGTGAGTTTGTCCCTAATCTTTCCCAAAATGGTATTCTCTCAAAGAAGGTGAAAATAAACAGGACTTCTATCCCTCTACAGCTTTCTTATCAAGACCAATTGAAAACAAAGGATAGTTAATTGCAGTAATTGCCTCACAGCTGCACATCATTTTGGCTTTCTAACCAAAACATCTGTCACCTCAAATGTTTAAAATAGATGGACTGCACTCTGTTTTGAGTTTACCTTGAAACTGTAATCCCATCATTTCCACAATACCTGAGGTTTAGGAGATAAACATAAATTTTGTCTTAAGTCTTGAAGATGGTTTTTAATTCCTTTTGTGGACTGTGGTTCCCGTCTGTGTTTTTCTATCAATGTATCTTTCTTTTTTTCTTCTGGGAAATATTAGGCAGAAATTTTTTTAAAAATGGATAATGTTATTACATGACACTTTCCTCATCAACTCCTCCCCCCCAACAAAAGCCACTCTGTTATTAAAATATTTTGGTGTTATTTACATTTGCATTTGGAAATTTTGCCATAGTCTTATTGATCATGAATAACTATTAAATGGCTTGAACTGTATTCTACATAAAGAAAACTTTGTTATAATGATTGTTTCAAATCAATGTCATCAGAGATAAAACTGGATTAATATAAATCCTGCAAAGACTAAAACACATTTGCAGATTAACCCTGACCTCGGTTTCAACCCTCCCCCCCACCATGCTCTCTTTTTGCATTGATTTATCTAAACAAGGCCAGCTGGCTGCACACAATAAAATACTTCCTTTGTAGGTCAATTAACAGACACCTGGACAGGATTCAGACCTTTGTTATGATCAGAAAATCCCATTAGATGTTGCTACAGGTGGCTATTGAATGCTCGATACCAACATGAATATTGCATCTGGAAATCTGAAGGAGATGGTCTGAAAAAGCCTGACAGCTATAAATCTCATGTGTAGAGTGGACTCCTTTATTGACTGATGCTATCTTTCAAATAGCAGGAATCTGCTCTAGCCCTTTGATTTAATATGATAGAAAATTATTTTGAATGATTGAAAGCTGAAAAGGGACTGACTCACCAAGAACTCTGAATGACTATATTACCATAGGTGGTAGCCTAAACGAGAAAGAGGGGCTCTCATTACTGTATTGCAAGTGAGAGAAATTGCCTTAAATACAATAAGGCTATATTCATTTATATTGCAAACAAATTGTAAGAGCTTTATATAAATTATTAATCCCCAGGCTGGTTGTGCACTATCCTGAGCTATTGTTTGGATCATTCTTTGTTAGACTCCATATAGGGATATTTTTAGTGTGTTGTTGAAGCTGCTATTTCAGGTAGTGTTGGTTCCCAACACCTTACCCCCTAGAGATCCACATAATCTACACATGACTAAAAATTCAAAATTATATTTATTTATGCAGCATTAGGGAAGAGGGAAATGATTTAGAGAAGGTGAGAATTCCTGAACTTCTGAGAGCCCTGAACTTGGGGCCAGAACTGAAATTAGAACCTTTGCTGAGTTTCCAAAGCAATCAGTGGGCAGTTTGTTCTTAAAGTGTGAAATCTTGACTCCATTAAGGTCCATGACAAAACTCCCATTGCCTTCAAACAAGTAACTTTGTGCTTTCTCCTGTGCTACTCCTTTTGCTTCGGAGGAGCTCCCTGTAGCCATCTACAAAATGAATTCACTATCTTCCTTCAAAACCCTTGTGGAAACTCTGCCACAGTACCTACAAAAACTATAATACATGCTTTGTTCTGAGAGCACTGCCTATCGTGCCTATTAATACTACATTGTCTCATTGTTTCCTTATATTTAGCTGTTTATCTGTATTGTATTATCTGCTGTCATTTATATTTATATTGGAAACTCTTTGGGTCCAGGGCTATCCGCCTACCTTAATGTGGACCTGGTCCATAACAAGGCTCTCTAATTGCTATAGTAATACAAATAATAATTAATCAAACCTTTCAAGGTTTTCTGATAATCGGGTAGTGACTTGATGTTCTGTGCTAATCATTCACTTTCTCTTTCTCTGAGGGGCTTTGACACCTCACCAGTGACATTTGAAGAACTGTGAAAGAAGCAGCGTGTGTTTTTCTCTGCTGACAGCAGAAGTAAGTAACACTTAAGATATCAAGACTTGTGTAACTTTGCTTCATGAACATACTATGAAGCAATGTTTCTGAGCTTAGACTGGTTGTCCTCAGACTACATCTGCCATGATTCAGCCTGGTCATGTCTCTTGCTGATCTGTTGTGGTGCTTCATGGGAGCTACATACTTTGGATGTATTATATAAGAGAGAATCTGGGCTGGGAACTCAATCCATAAATGAGAGTGGGAGCATGAGGCACTTAAACTACACCTTCCATAAGGCAGTGTGGTGGCTCAGTAGCACATGTTTTAATGCAGACTTAGCCAAAATGAAACATTTTGTTTCACGAATATAAAAATAGCTTCAGAGGGGTAGCCGAGGGGTAGTCTGTAACAGGAAAAACTTAAAAAACAGCAAATAGTCTGGTAGGACTTTAAAGACTAACAAAACATGTAGATGGTATCATGAGCACAACCCTCTTCTTCAGATGACCGGAGTGTTGGAAGGCCAGATCCAAGAATAAATAAGGAAACGAAGGAGGAAAAGGGGGGAAGAAGGAAAAAAAATGGAAGGGGAGGAAGAAAAAAAGACAGTGAGTAGAAAAGCTTTAGAGGGATAGCTGAGCAAGTCTGTAACAGGAAAAACTTAAAAAACAACAAACAGTCTAGTAGCATCTTAAAGACTAAATAGTTACAAGAGGCTGATAAGAACCATTAGTTAGCATTTGGAAAGGAAGATGACCAACACCAGATTCTAAACAGACATGAAGAACCATTAGCACCTTCATTACTTGGTTTGTTTTAAAATGTTTTGTTTCAGTCAAAAATGATCAAAGCAAAATATTGCAACATTTCAGAATCAAGTTTTGATTTTCAGTTTTTTTTATTTAAAAGTAAAAAAATTCAATGGAAAGCAGCACTTCTCATGCAGTTTTTCTTTTTTCCCCCAAAACCCCTGTTTTCTCTTTAAAAGGTTTTGGCTGGTCCTACTCATCAGACGCCAGAAGCTTCTTCTGGAGTGGTGCACTTTTGTTTCCTCAAATCTGGATTGTGATTTACAAACCACAGGAAAGCTCTGAGTGGGGATTGGTAATTAAACTATATCTCTTTTCCCTCATTATAGGGAATGTAGTGACTGACTAGCACTTTATATCTAATACTGCTGGAGGGTTTGATGAGTAATTGGCATGCATGCACTGCAATAGGATAGTTTGGAGACATGAATCAAATATTAATAATGATTGATTTGTTGGGTTTTTTTACAGTGGTTAGTTAGATATAGAAGAGCAAAAATTAATCTGTCTTAAGAACCTATTAATGTTTCTAAATGTCAAGCATTTATATTTAAAATCAGTATTTTCTCATCATAAATGTCATTGGATGGCATGTCGTTTGGTTACATATCTGTCTATAGTCAATAGCTATTCTGAAAATGATTATTAATTTTTCAGCTTTTGACAAATGGTACTTAATTTTCTTCTAAATATGTGAAAAAGTTTGATTGGATGAACCAAACTATCCCAAATTGATTTCTTGTGAGCAAAGGAAAATGTAGTCTGAAGAAATGCAGATTTTTTTCACTTTTGAATATATTTGTATTTGGGTTTAAGATTTCTGTATCTATATCCCATTTGTTGTCCTGGTGAGTGTGTATATATTCAGGATTATTAAAAACGCCTCAGGAGTTTCTTGCTTTGGGAAAACTGAACTTCGGACTCTGAATCACATTACTCTACAACTGAGTATCTTGTATAAAAGAATACCATGCTTATGTTGTTCATAGAATAGGCTTGTTCTTTTCCATTCAGATGTGACATTATCATCATGCAAACTCTGCTATCTTTTGGATGTACAGTGATAACAGAGCTGATAACCCATTTTATTCCCTTTATATTGCACAGCTGGCAGTTTAAAGGACCTAGATGTGAGCAGGTGTCTGTCCTCTCTCTTTTGTCCTGGACATTTGCTTACAACAGTTTTGGTTGGCAGCCACAGTTTTCTGTTGTCTCCAATATTCAGTGGGCGTAATATAATAAAAAGGAGAAAGATGGTGATGAAAATATAATTCTTCTGGAGTTGAAAATAATTAGTTGGAAATTCAGTTACTTTCTAAAACTTGATGGGTCAGCCCCTCAGTCTGTGTAAATTGGCACAGCTCCACTAACATCCATGAAGCTATGTGAAGATACACCAGCTGAGGATGCTAAGTGAACGACAAAAATATTCTGTGAATATTCATGTGAATTGTAAAATGAGTTCAGTTTAGCTGTGTTCTATTCAGCTCAGATTCTTATAATGGTTCTCATCACCATAGTAACTGTTTGCTGTCTGTGAATGTTCATGTGATTGACTTTTACTAGTATGAAAGCTTGTGCAACATGAATTTTAAGCTTACACACTTGAATACTTGCAGAATGTGAAGTTTAAACTTACTTTCTGTGAACATTTACGCTCGATTTTTTATAAGAGTTTAATTGATTTAACAATATAATTTGACTTATGTTCATTACAGTGAAGCATCACAACTTAAATTTAAGTTAGCAACAAGAAGGTCAGGGAAAGTGTGGGACCCTTTCTGAGTGGGGAAGGTAACCTAGTGATAGTTGAAGTGGAAAAAAGCTTAATTATTCGATGTTTTTTTTTTTTGCCTTGGTCTTCACAGATAAGGTCAGCTTCCAGACTGCTACACTGGGCAGCACCATATGGGGGAGGAGGGGAGCAGCCTTAAGTGGTCAAAGAAGAGGTTAAGAACAGTTTGGAAAAGCTGGATTGGCAAATGTAGTGCCCATCTTTAAAAAAAGGGATGAAGGAGGATCCAAGGAACTACAGACTGGTCAGCCTAACAGTAATCCCTGGAGATAATCATAGAGCATGTCCTCAAGGAAACCATTTTGAAGCACTTGGAGGAGGAGAAGAAGGTGATCAGGAACAACAAACATGGATTCACCAAAGGCAAATCATTCCTAACCAACCTGATTGCCTTATATGATGAAATAACAGTCTTGGGAGGGCTGGGAAATGGTGACTGATATATCTTGACTTTAGGAAACCTTTTGATACTAGCCAATTAGCCCATCATAACACGGGATTTTCAGGTCTCTCCTCCACGTCCGTCTTCTCTCCTGAACCTCCCGTCTCTTGCTCCATCTCTTTCTCTCTCTCTCTCCTCCTCTTACTACTGCCTCCCCCTCTCTCTCTCAGCTCTCCCCCGCCTTCTGCCTCTCTCTCCATCTGTCTCTTTCTCTTCTTCCCCTCCTGCCTCTCACTCTCTCTCCGCCCTCCTCTGTCTCCGTCGGGGATGCACGCTCGTCCAGGCCCCGCCTCCTGGGCATGTATGTCACCGCCCCTCCCCCCTTCGCCTCCCACTGTGGCGCTCGGCTGACTTCTGCGCCGCTCAGCCGGGCCGCCGCGCAGGAGCAAGCTGCACAAACAGCCTCCCTCCCTCTTCTCCTCCTAATGCCTCGCCCTCCCTCTCTCTCTCTCAGCTCTCGTCCACCTCCTGCCTCTTTCTCTGTCTCTCTCTCTTTCTCTTCTCCCCCTCCTGCCTCTCACTCTGTGTTTCTCTTCTCCTCCTCCTGCTCCATCTCTCTCACTCTCTCTCTCGCTGTCCTCCGCCTCCTCTGTTTTCCTCTGTGTCTGCACCGCGTCCTCTGTGTCTGCTCCGCTTTCCTCCTTTTGAATCCGGTGCCCTTTCCTGACGTCAGAGACGCACGCTCATCCAGGCCCTGCCCCCTGGCTGTTCCCTCTGGGCGGCGCTGTTGCCTCCTGCCGTGGCGCTCGGCTGACTTCTGCGGTGCTCCCCATGCAGCAACCCCGGATCCCAAATGACTGCTTGCACCGCTTGCTCCCACGCGGCGGCCGGGCTGAGCGGCGCAGAAGTCAGCCGAGCGCCACGGCAGGAGGCAACAGCGCCGCCCAAAGGGAACAGCCAGCGTTTCAGTGTTACAGAGTCACAGACATTGGGCTACTATATTTTGATATGGTCTCCCACAGTATTCTCGCCAGTCGGTTAAAAAAGTATGAATTGCATGAATGGACTAAAAGGTGGATACAAAGCGAGCTAGAATATTTGGCTCAATGGGTAATGATCAACAGCTCAATGTCTAGTTGGTAGCTGGTATCAAGTGGAGTGCCCCAGGGGTCAGTCCTGGACCCAGTTTTATTCAACATCTTCATTAATGATCTGGTGATGGGGTGGACTGCACATTCATGGATGACACTAAGATAGGGGGAGACGAAGAGGAGCAATGCTCTAGGTTGGATATTAGGAAAAACTATTTCACGAGGAAGATGGTGAAATAGTGGAATGGGCTACAGTGGAATCTCCATCCTTACATGTTTTTAAACCATGTTAGACAAAGACCTGACTGGGATGATTTATTTAGGGTTGGTCCTGCTTTGAGCAGGCTGGGATTGGATTAGATGACCTCCTGAGGTTTCTTCCAACCCTAATCTTCTATGATTCTAGTATTCTAAATTTCAGTTTTCAAAGAGGAAGTCACAGAGTAAATTAAATATGCCATACATCTAATTGAATAAAGAATACATGTGAGAAAATTGCTAGTTGCAAGCAGAAAAAATGTTAAATTCATGAAATAAAATATTTGTTATGAGTTGCTCTTTCATTTCTATTGGTAGATCTAAAAGTCAAAAGACAAATAGAGTGCAATTATAATATTGAACATTACCTGCATATCACAAACTCTTAATGCCCTACTGGACTCTGTCCACTACCTCAGGATGACTATGCTGACTGGCGAGCACCAGTAAAAGAGACAACAGCATGGAGCATGCATGCAAATGTTAAAATGTCTACAATACTATCCACATTAACATACTATACAATTTTAAATCCAACATTAAATAACTAATTCATATGTGGTACAGTTTTCAAAGCACCTAAATGATTTAGGTAAGATCCATTTTCAACAGCAGTGAACATCAATGGGATCCCATTGTATCTGATGAACTCTTAGGCTCTTAAATCACTCTTGAAAATAGGATTTAGGCCTCTAAATCTCTTATGTAATTAGAAAATGTTACTATTTGTGCCTAATTTTGTTGCCCCTGCAGCCTATGATGATTTTCAACCACATAATCTATAAAAATTGTTCATCTATATCATTGATACAGTCATCTGTATCTCTTGGTAAGCTGGGAGCAAGCAAACAGTATATATTTTAATATGTCCAAATGTATAATTATATATCAATGAATTACGAATGTAGGCCATACTTTGGGGAAGTAGGGAACTCTGTTCTATGAGGTGGGGACTCTGAAAAAGATTTGGGGGCCATTAAGGATAATCAGCTGAATACAAACGCCCAGTGTGATGCTGTGATAATTTAGGCGGAAAAGATATAACAAGTTCTAATGGCTGGACATTAAAGCTAGATAAATTCAGACTGGAAATAAAGTGCAATTTTTTAACAGTGGAGGTAATTAACCACTGGAACAATTTGCCAAGGGACAAGGTGGATTTTCCATCACTGGCCTGTGTTCTACTGATGATCACAGATGATCACAGTGGTCTCTTCTGGTTTTATAATCTATGAATATGTGAGTCTATATCATGGACTCTGCTATTATCACATAATGTTGTAAGAAGCTTGTGATTTAAGGCAAGACTATCATGAAATGTTTATTCATTCAAGGAATGTAACTTTTCATTAACTCACTATTAAAACAAGTAGCAGAACTATCTCTTTTAATGTGATGTACATTATTTTTTTAAAATTCTATGTCAAGTTCCCCTACTGTGACAATTTTTCTTCCATCACAATGAGAAACTTAGTAAAGAAATTGTGAGGAATTTGTATGCTTCAGGACAGTATTGTTTTTAAAAAATGATATCTAAGTAATTGTTTTTCATTATTGTCAATAGAGCATTGCTTGCTGCCCAAAATAATTGTGATCAACTTGTCTCTATTCTGCCTTAATCAGCCTTCGCAATATGATGCTCGGTCATATAAAGCAACACTGACACAACACCATATCAAATTTGTAAGCACATCTTTGCAAGCCAATTGGCTGTAGCCACCTCTAGTTCCATGAGTGTAAGAGAGACAAAGGAATTGTGCAAATATTCTTACCTATGCAAAAAAAGTGATTAGGCCAACTCAGAATTTCTTGTCAGACTAGATGACACGTCTCAGAATGAAGATGAGATTTGAATTGCTCATTTCACTTTATTTTGGTGTCTGTTTTTAGATTCCCCTCCCCATCTGTTTCTTCTTCACATTCGTTCTTGCCTCTGAGTATGGCTTTGTCCTTTTATTCTGTGGCCCCTTTTGTAGCTTGTTATCTTGAAGCTCTCTTCATAATGGATGTCAACTTTTTTCTTTGACCTTTCTAGGTCCTGATCTGAAATTTTTGTGAGTACCGAATCATGAAGTATTCACTGAGCGGGTGAATTAATTCAGTTTGGACATTAAGAGCCTGATCTAGCAAAGTGAAAATTGAAGTTGATACGGGAAACTCTAAGTAGAACTAATTGTATCTTTGCATTGTCAAGAATTATACCTGTCAGAGCTTTGTAAAACTAGATAACGGGATTCGTTGGGAGCTGTCATGTGAATCACTCAACACATTGTAGAATTGTGACCTAAAAACATTGTTTCTGCAGCTCAAAGGAACGGTACCAGCCTGGACAGCAGGACTGGTAAGGCCACTCCTGGACCTAGATCTCTTTTATAATTCTCTCTTTTCAAATTAGGCTAGAAAAAAGCTATGATTTCATATGGATGCTTCTCTCTCTCATTTTTCCTTGAGGGCAAATGATAGCTCTATCCTTCTAAGTGCACTTGTGCCCTTGAGGCTCTGAATAGACGTTGTTTTGCAGGTGGATGGACACTTACAATGTGTGCGGTGCCCAGAAGGAACATTTGAAGTATGCTTAATAATTGAAAGGTGCAAGCTGGAAGAATGTCTTGGGTGGTGCCAATAAGAAGAAAGTAACCAAATGCTTGCAATGTTGGCTGTGTTCCAGGTAGGAATGAATAAAATGGAACAGAGCTTAATCTGTGTTTGCTTTCCTATTCATTTCCCCTTTTTTCCTGGGACAGAAGAGAACCTATTGACCCCATGTCAACATGTAAACAAGTTGGCTGCCCCATGTGCCCTCTTTTGGCTGGGCTACTTTTGACCTGCCCTGCCCTTTATTCTTTTACTTCCAGTTTTATAGAAACTGCCCATATTGTTCATCTAGTCACCAATCCCTTACCACCATTATTCGAACAAGTAACTGAGAAATGAAACTTAGTTCCAAAACTCTGACCCAAAGCATGGCTCTGAATTCAGAGTCGGGATACGTGAAAGTGTTCCTTCATAGAACCCTTTTTGGTCAGTTCTTAGGGGGCGACCTGCTCTGGAGGTTGGCTTGCAACCATTCTGCTCAGAGTTAACCACCCTTTAGACTTCCAGAGTCAGCCCTGCCCAACCTGTTTATAAAAAGTTGCATTTTACAAGAATGCGTTGTGTACATCCCCCCCTTAGTGCTGCTTAGAAGCCTACAAAACCTGTTACTGCTGCAGTGGCACCTTTGTCCTTCTGTTCTTTCTTCCTCAATTTCAAGGAAAAGCTTGGAGTGAAGAGTACAAGGAGGAAGCTGATGTAAAAATAGAAAAATGGCATCTGTTTTCTAAACTACAGACAAACAAAAGGTGATAGTGAGGACATAGACAGAACTATCAGGGACAGTAAGGATACGTCTACACTGTGGGCTTTTTCCAGGATACCGGAAAAAGGTATCCCAGAAAAAAATCCGCTGTGTCCAGGGAACACATTTGCTCTTCCACTTCTTTTTGCAGAAGAGCAGATGCGCTCTTTTGGAAGCCTTGTCTTCCTCATTCCACAAGGAAGGGATCTTCCAAAAGAGGGCATTTTCTGAAATTTGGCCCAGTGTAGATGGGCCAAATTTTGGAAAAGCCTCTTCCACAAAAAAAATTGGAAAAAGCTGTAGTGTAGACCTAGCCTCAGGGAATGAGAAAAGAAGTAGTAAATATTTGCTTATCAACATTTATCTGGGCTGAAGGTCAGATACGGAAGAGAAAAAAAGAAGAGTTCCTTAAAAGAATGCATCCATAAAGCAAGGCAATAGACTTCCCACCACGGGCCACTTCAGAGATTTGGTTTGATGTTTTGACCCAAACTGTCAAATTGGGTACCTGAGGTCAACATCTAAATTCAGATTTTTAGGAATCTATGGTAAGAACATGCCCTGCTTCTTCAGTTTGTGGGAGCAGTGAGTGTCAGCACCTAATATACAAGCATTTTGCATTTTGGTGCCTAAGTGGGGATTTTGGTGCCTGATTTTAAGTACTTAGATCAGGCTTAGATCAGATACTTAGTACCTGGCCTGCCCTTGTCAGAAGCGCTGGGCAGTGCACCTTCATTAGAAGTAGGAAACACTGAGCGAAGAAGGTAAGGGCTAATTAAATCAAGGTCACAGTCTCACATAGACGCAGTGCTTGTGAAGGCTCTGCTCTACTAATTTTTCATGCCCCCCCCTCGACATATCTAAATGCCCCATCATTTGAACTCCTTATTTTTTGGGAATGGTTTCAACTGTCTATTAACTGGCCAACACTTGTGCACTTCAGACAGATTGTTTCAATGACTTCTGAGCACCCTTAATGTTGGATCTTGTTACCTTGCAAAAGTGGGATCTATCAGTTACTTTCTCCCATGGAGTTTTGCTCCACTGTGGTGTAAAAGCTACAGATGAGAAGTAATATGTTACTCTGCGTGAAAAACTGGGAGGAAAAATTAGTGGGTGTCACAGAGGGAAAGGTTTGATGAAACGGCTGGGAACCATTACTGCAAAAATCTCTTTTTCAGGTTTTTTCAGTTATTCATGGCAACAATTACTAATCTGATTCATGAATAAGAACTTTTGTCAGGGAGCCAATTAACTTGGGCCGTGAACCCCAGATTATTGTTCCCACTAAGATGCGCACCTGCGCAGCTGTGCACAAAAAAGTCTTTTCCTGCCCACCTCCTCTGGAGAGCTGCACAGCAGCACTCGTGCAGCAGGTGGCTGCTCCAGCTGACACAGTGTGGTGAGGGAGCCGCTGGGGCAGTAGGCCGGAGCCTGCCGCAGCTGCGTAGTTGGGTGTGGGGAGGCCTGCTCCAGTGGTCGGGGCTGCCACATGGTGGGGGGGCCAGGGCTTGTTCTGGCGGCTGGAGCCAGGAATGGGACCCGCTGCATGGCGGAGGTGTCTGCTCCGGGGGCCAGGAATGGGACATGCTGCATGGTGGTGGGCGGGGTGGTCCTTTGGTGCCCAGGAATGTGTGTGTGTTAATAAATTGGGTGCCATGGTGGCACAAGTCCAAACCAGTGCACATGACCTCAATATTGGTGCACGAGCCAAAACTCACTCTGCTCTTGGTTGGAAAATCTTGGAACACTGCCCCCATCCCAATTTTTTTACTTAATTAGTGGGTTGGGTGTAACCATAGTAAAGGCCAAGCAGAGATGCACATTTTTAGACTGCTCCTCTGAACTGTTGTTTTAAATATGCCAGGATTTAGAGTGGCCTGGGTTGATGTGCGCAGTCTTTTTGAAGGAGCTCTAAAAAGTTAGGGCCTGGGATTAGTTTTGGCTGAAATCTCTCAAAGTTGCACAGTGCCTTAGCAGAAATATGCTCTGGGGGTTACCTAGAACTGAACCTTTCTCTTATTCATCTATTTTCCCCTGAGAACTACATAATGCTGAAAGTAACTCGTGTCAAATTTACAGCTGGCCAGTTTGAATTAATTTAAAAAGAGTCTGATGCTTGAAGATTATGGAAACCATCAAAAACTGAAAAATGCAACTCTGCTCAGTCTCATACCTCAGTCAGGGGACAAGTGACATTGCATGACATGGTGCTTTTATGTCCAGAGGTTAGTGGGCAGAGATCTATCATCATGAGTAGCTAATTTTTATTTGGGTAGCAGAAAAATAAAGGTGGGAGAGGGGCAAAGGCATACTATTCAGATGGAACAGCCTGGATGTTTTGCTACCTATGACAGTAATGATCATCATATTTTAGACGGAGAGCCTGTTGTTATATCTCAAGACATAGGCACTGACTCTGTAAGGCTATGTCTAGACTACATCCCTCTGTCGGCAGGGGGATGTAAATTAGACATTTCGAAAGTGCAAATGAAGCCGGGATTTAAATATCAACATTTAAATATAAAAAAATTAGGAGTACAGGATCATTCGAAAAAATGCCACATTGTCGAAAGAATTGCGTCTAAACCATGGTTTCACTTTCGAAATGGTGCTTGTTTGAAACAGCGCCATGATGCGATTATGCAAATGAAGCATGGGATATTTAAATCCCGGCTTCATTTGCACTTTTGAAACATCTAATTTACATCCCTCTGCTGACAGAGGGGTGTGATCTAGACGTAGCCTAAGTTTTCTGGAGCTGGAGCACTCACAGCAAAAAATTAGTGGGTGCGGATCACCGACTGGCCGTCTAGTCCCGCCTCCCACTCTCCTGTTCTTGTACATTGGTGGGTTTACTTACAAACTTGTCCCTGCCCTCCTAGCAGCTCTTAAGTCTGCCTGGGGAGGCGGAGATGCTGTGGTCCGCAGGGGCGGCCCTAGACTAGCTGCCAGCAACTGGCACCCTAGGCGAACCATGCAATCGGCGCGCCCACCTCCAAATCCCTCAATGATATTGCGCCACCATTTGGCGCCCCATTTAGCTTGGTGCCCTAGGCGACTGCCTAGTTCACCTATATGGACAGGCTGCCCCTAGGTCTGGGTGGCACTGAGGGCCAGGTGGCCTCTATTCCCACCCCTTCCTCCAGAGGACTCACCCCTTCCAGGAACACCAACCTGCCCACCCCCACCTTGCCCAGGGGCCCGGTGAGGCTGTTAGCTCCCTTGGGTATTATGCTACATTAACCTAGGGAGTGTTATGGAGTGTTAGGTTCTGGACACTTCAGCTGTTTTTTCAAGCCTGACAACAAAACTTTGTTCTGCTTTTATTTATATTCTGCCTTCCTGTTGAAGCACACTTGCTTAAATAAATCTAAATATGATGCTTCCAGTCCATTTATTTCTTAACAGTGAAGTCTACATGCAGGTTTCCTCATGTGCAGATGCTAATTTAGTTAATTGCCTCTTTTGTTGTTGGCTTGTGATTTCAGATTGTGGTTTAAGGGTTTTTTTTTTTTTTTACCAGTGATGTTGTTGCTGTATGGGTCCCAGGATATAAGAAAGACAAGGTAGATCAGGTAATACCTTTTATTTGTTCCAACTTCCAATGGTAGACGGGACAAGAGTTTGAGCATCACAGATAAACATCATGGCCTTGAAGGAGGTTACACAGAAAAATGATACAAAAAGCACCCTGCCACTTGTGGGTGAACACTTTTCACAAAGTAATTACTTCATAGCTGACTTGTGACTCCACGCTGTGAAAGGAAACCTGCATAACACCTTCAGAAGACAAGTTTGGGAACTTAAATTCTTGATTCTGCTAGCCTCTAAAAACCATGGAGTAAACAGAGACAGCAGTTTCATGGCTCATTACAACAATTTGTAATGTTAGCACACCTGTTGCCTGCTAACCCTTAATTGCCCACTTCGTTGAAAGTGGTCGCCTGCACCATGTGTGAACACCTTAGCCTCAATAACCTATTCCAACTTGTGTTTTACTCAGAAACTCCAGTTACTTTCCACAGAGCTGAAGATGAGCTCTATGAAGTTTGAAAGTTTGTCCTTTTTACCAACGGAAGTTGGTCCAATATAAGATACTACAACCAGGGTGGGCAAATACTGTCTCATTGGCTGGAGTTGGTTTGCCAGCGTTAGCCATTGGCAAGCTCCCATTGCTACATTTACCTGTACCCCCTCAGGTATGGATAATTGCAGCTCCTGTTGTCTGCGGATTGCTGTTCCCTGCAAATGAGAGCTACAGGAAGTGGTGTCCCGGTCTAGGTTAATACAGTGGGAGCAGCTACCAGGAGCTAACCCTGGTGAAACGCCCCTGTTTTATTGCAAACCTCTCTACTAGCACATTTACATGGTGTTGCTCAGGCCCTTAAGGAGTGGCTCAGGGCAGGGGGCAAGGGATGTGGAGGCTGCAGTAGTTACAGTTGTAGAGTGAGGAGGACAGGGGATTTTGTGTGTGTGTGTGTGTGGGGGGGGGAGTGGGAAGCCCCTCCCCCTGAGATTTGTACCAGAGCTGATTGCTAAGTTATGATAAGTGGAAGCTGCACACCAAATGTGGTGGTACTAGCGCTTACCATTTAGGAGGAGTTTTTGAACAGACAAACTCTCTCAAACATGTAGTAGATTATTACCTGGCCTACCTTGCCTCTTTTGAGTGTCTGAATAGACACAGAAGAAAACTGTGCCTGTTGCTTGCATTTACAATCATCCTACTTGAAGTTTCTAAAGCCCAAAGAAGAGGAATTGAAATAAAGCTATGCTATTTTAACAGGAGTGGACATAATAACTGAAAAGGACCCACACATCCCATGTGGGGTTCTTCCTCACACAGCTCTTCTGTTGAGTTCAATGGGAATTTGGTGTAAGTATAAACTACAGGATTAGTATAGTATTGTACTTCACCTGTTCTAATGCCATCTGCCTGGCAGTAAAGCCGTCACACTGTAGATAAAGATTGCATGCTTATTCTATCAATCTGTGGGGTACTGAGACAAATGCAGAAACAATGTAAATTTATAATCTTAATTACATTCCACAAAGTATTCAACACTGTGAACCAAAATTACCTTGAGTGACAGTGATTAGCTTTGCTAATGCTTCAGCTTCCAAGTTCTTTTGAGCTAAACAGAGAAAACACATGGGGCGATATCTTGATATTTAGCAAAATGCCTTCTTGGGATTAACTGACCTTTCCTATAAATCAGAAGCAAAGTTGCCAGCTGGGTACTTTCTCATTTGCAACGTACATAGGCAGCAGGAAAATGAACCGAAGCATTCTCTGAAGCAAAACATTACACACAATGTAATTCTTTCCTACTGCTCTACCTCTGCCATTATAATAATGCAAAGACCTATTACTCATGATAAATCAGGGGAGGTGTTTGAGCATCAGTATCTCCTGCTCCTTAGCAAGCACTGCAATTATACACCAGCTAATGTCAATACAAGCCTTTGTTTGCAGGGAAGTTACTATTGAGTTTGATGGTCGTGGTGGGAAGAAGAGTAGACATAACATAGATTAGACATATCTATTAGAACCTCAGAATTACGGACACCTTTGGGAATGGAGGCTGTAACTCATGTTCATAACTCTGAACAAAATGTTATCCCTTCAACAGAGGGACTAGTCCCTGGTGCCTTGTGTACTACTTTGTATAATGAATGGAGCAAAGGGGCTGGATCAGACTGCAGAATTCATCCCTTTGTTTTCAGCCTTCTGGCAGATACTTTTCTGGTTACTTTTCTTACCCTTGAGATCAGGGGAATGTGTCTGGTTACACCTACTTTTCTTCCTGTTGGGTTAAACTGACATAAAATTGGAAATGCCAGATTTCTTTCTACATTTACACCAATGGAATCGAGGGCCAAAGTCTTTACTGGTGTTTAAATTACTCTTGATTTTTGCCCTGGTGCAGTGACTGCGAGTGCCAAATCAGTGAAAGTTATACTTCATTACTTATCACACTTACTCATTTTCTGACTCATTTATGGATGATGTGTGACTTATAACTCTGTTTGTCACCACTGAATTTGGCCCCTGCTGTGGCCAGCATAGGTTCACAGACCTTAAAGTTCAGCAGATCTTGGGACAGAATATTATATTACTTGTGGTACATGGATTTAGATTTTATTTGTAGTCACATTATGAAACTTTTAGTGCATGCTAGAAGACCTGCGCTGCCCAATTAGTGCTTAACATCTTAGTGTGCTGGAGAAAAAGCACTCCAGAGTGAACACTGTAGTACACGAGCTCTAAGTCTTATTAATCTTGAGAAAGTATAAATCACTACGCTAGAAGATTTTTTTTTAAATTACGCAATGAGTTATTTCTGAATTATACCAAACTACAGATAGATAGGAATGGAATTGTGAGATAAATTGGTCTGCATTTAAAATAGTTCAACAATGGTGAAAAAAATCACTGGTAGAAGAATATATTGGCAAAGTTGAACAGATTTTAACTTTTTACTGGATTGAGTTGGAAGTGCCATTTTAAAAAATACTATGACCCTTAGGCTGTTCAAACTAGAAGTCCACCAGACTGAACCAAGTAGAAGTAAAGCTGTTATCTGTGGACACTCCATAAAATAATTGACATACCTTTAAACAAGTAGCTATTTTAAATTAGGAAACAAATATTTTAAATCAAGATGTAGTGGCCATCTAGGGCCCGTTCTCACCTACACTCATTTTACACCAAGGTAACTTCATTGTGTTCAATGAAAGTATGAATGTAATCTGCACTCTGTGGCAGTGTAGTATTAGCTCTAATCTACAATACGCTAAAGCCACTTTACTCCTTAATGAGAGCATCCACATAGGAATTTAACATGTTTTAATTTATGTACACTGACTTCACACCTTTAGTTGACTCACCTTAATGTCCTGAGCATCCTAGAGTAGTGGCAATAATGCCATTATTAACAGGGACTATGGGGTAGAATCATTTATTTATTTACGAGGGAGTAGTGAGATGGTAATGCTGAGTGAAAATCCCACTCATGGCAAGTCAATTCAATGATTCGACTTGCATAAGTAAGGCAAGCACGATTTGACATTTCAATAATACTTAATTCTAAAGTTGCAAGTGCAGTATTACTATTAACCCTCTTGTTGGTGCTTAAAAGAAAGCATTTTAGGGGCATTGTTTCTTCTTGCCCCTATACAGAGGTACCTTTCACTATCATTACTGAGAGATGAGCTCCCTCAAGTAGGAAAATGGTGGATGGCTGATTTGAAAATAGCCAATTTGCAGGAGTGTTAGACGGTATGCCTAAAACAAAATAAATGCCGAGTATTGGCATCTAGGGGGATGTGGGAAATGTCCAGGATATCCCAAATGTCCAAAAAGATAAGCAGAGCAAAATCTTGTCCTCTGCTTTGAAGATATCAGCTGTGTATATGTAGGATATTTGAAACCCTTTATTAATGGTTGAGGTGGCGACTATTGCTTGCACAAGGAAAATGGGCATAGGTTAAGATTTCAAAGTAGCTCATGAAGAAAAATTCTGGGATTCTACTGTTCTGAGTAAGGCAGTGTAGTGAATCAGACTGGCTGCTTGCTGACCCAGAAGAGGAAACTCTCCGTAACACCCGCTTGGTGGGCAGTGCCAGAGCAACCTGGCCCCTCCACAGGAAGCAGAAAGGTGGAGCTGGAAGTATAAAAGAAGGAGCTCAGAGCTCACTCAGAGCCCAGCTGTGGAGCAGCCCAGAGACTCTTGCCCAAACCCCAGAGGAGGAAGGCCCCGTCGCGCTGTGCTCAGAAGGAGGACTGGGTTGGGCCACCAGGGCCACTGCCGGGCCCCAACAATGGGTCAGGGCCGCCAAAACTGCTGCCAGGGCCCGAGGATTTGATGGGACCCCTAGGATCCTCACCAGGCCCTGAAGACTGGGCTGGACCTTCTGGGACCCTGCCTGAGCTGGACCTGGAGCCCATGGATACGCTGCCAGCACCTTTGTCCCTGGTGGACCCCACAGAACAGTTGTGGAGCCAGGTAGGGTCCCATGGGGAACCAGGAAGCAGCCTAGGGGTAGCTGACATAAGGCTGGCAGAGGAAATTGAGGTCAACTGGGCAGCGTATTGCAGCCAGGATCCCTCCCCAACCCAGTGGAATCCTGCACTGCCACTGTTAGATCCCTGGGCTGGGACGCAGTGGAGTGGGTGGGCCTGCGTCCCCCCTGCCATCCCACTCCTGGGGTGGCAGGTTCCCCTCCTTATAGGAGTAAAATCCCCTGCACTTGTCAGCTCTCTGCTAGCAAGGAGACCAGACCCCCCCATCTCAGTCTGCAGACAGGCCTGAGCTTTGAACTGTTTAAACTGGATAGCCGCTTATGGACTGTTTGCTTGTTTGGTTGTGGGCCTGGCCTTATAAACTGTGACTTGGCCTGCAGTCAGACCTGAGCTTTAAACTGTTCAAACTGTTGTTGCCCTGCCCTGGCCCAGGGTGTGGCCCTTATAAACACCTATCTAGCCTGCAACCAGGGCTGAGCTGTAAACTGTTTGTTGCCCCACCCTGAATCAGGCCTGGGTTTACCTGACTAGTGAACAGTTGCTGCTGGTGTGCCTGCCCCTTCCTGTACTCTAGGCCTGGGCATAAAAGGGGGCCACTAAGTAGTTACTTACAGGCATGAGCATGGGTCTGGGGCCCAGGACTAAGCCGGTTAAGCTTACAGGCAGAAATGGACAAATTCTATTCTCTGGCTCTGTGATGACTTTTGTAGTGACATGGAATTTACATTGATGTAACTGAGGAGCACTTGGGTCACAATGAGTGATCCCTACAATTATATAACTGTTGTTGTTCCTGTACCATAACACTTCATAACACAAAGGAGAATTATGAGGCACAGTGTATGTGCTGTAGTAGACACAATTTACATGTATTATGAAATTCTATTTTAGATGTTTAGCCCACAGCAGAAATTCCACATCTCCCCTTCCCATTAATCATTTTAGATTAATATTGCTAAGGATCTGGTTCCAAATTTGCAGCAAGTAAAATAATAAAGCAATAAGACATGACAGGGGGTACATTAATAGGCTATAAATACATGCCTCAGGTAGCATGTGTGCATGAGGCTGAAGACCAAGAGACTATAACCACCCAAGATGTGCATTAATAGCCCATTAAGACATACCCAGGAGTGCATTACTACTAATAAAAATAATTACAACAATAATTTTACAGAAAAAGATTATTTTTAAAAATTCCCACATTACAATTATGGAAAGATACAACTGTAAGAAGGAGATAAGGCAATCACTACATCTTGAACCTTTTGCTTTTAAGGCTTTTTAGATCATATCTGGTACTAACTTTGAGACATGACTTGGATGAGTCTCACCCTGCAGTGGTGAGTCTCAGCTTGTGACTACAGACTGGTGCTACGTCTAGATAGCAAGCTTCTTTCGGAAGAAGCTTTTCTGGAAGAGATCTTCCGGAAAAGCTTTTTTTGAAAGAGAGTATCTACACAGCAAAAGTGCAATGAAAATGTGGTCTGCTTTTTCGAAAGATAGTGTCCACATTGATTGGACGCTATCTCGCATTTCAGTTGTGATCACCTGTGCTTTTTCCTGGAGGTATCTTCTTTCAAAAAAACCCACTTTCTTCTCCATCCACACATGCCTTTTTCCAAAAAGCTTTTTCAGAAAAAGGCTTCTTCCTCGTAGAAAGAAGTTTACTGCTGTCAGAAAACCCCCTTAGTTCTTTTGACTTTCTGTCGAAAGAACGCAATAGCAGTGTGGATGTAAGAGTAGTTTTCCTGGAAAAACAGCCTTTTTTCTGAAAAAATTCTGCAGTGTAGACATACCATGGGGTGTGCTGAGCCCAGCACAATGCAGTGGGGGAGAGGGAAGGAGGTCCCAGCTGGGTTGTAGTGGTGGGGACGGGAGCTCAGCACAAGGCCAAGATGGGCTGCCTGGGAGGCCTGGGAGTCAGGAAGCTGTTGTGCTTCTTGGGGAGTGGAGGGAAGGTAAAGGAGAGAGGAAAAAGGTTGGGTGCCAGGAAGCCCAGCACATGGCTCAGCTGGGCTGCTGGGGGGCTGGGAGCTGGGAAGACTGGCATGTGGCTCAGCTGGGCTACTTGGGGAGATGAGGGAGGGGGGGAAGAGAACCAGGAAGCCTTACTTCTTAGAGATGACTGGCTATCTACTTGGGCTCCTGGATTTGGCCGTAAAGCATTGGACCTTCTAGTGTGTTGGGTCTTTGCACAGCCACAAGTGGCATCGTTAATTGGTATATGAGTTGCTCTTATCTATTTTACACATTTACAAATTTTGTTTTGCAGAAATAATGTCATTGAAACTTGGGACTGGTAAGTGGTTTTCTGCTTTGAAAATAATTGCCTCAGATCTACCTCAATATTTGTTTTCTGCAAATGTTTTGGCTTAGCCAGGCCTGGCCTGGCCTCAGCATTTATCTTGCAGCAGGAGGCCATTATCCAGAGACAACATTCCATTCCATTGACATTCTTTCTCCTATATTCAGCATTTAGAAGAAAGCATTTTAAAGATCATTATGCTACAATCAACGTGCTACTGTGGGAACCAGAGGCAATGAGCCCTGTATTTATTTATATTTTTACCCTCGACCCATTGAGTTCTTGGAAAAAAAAAAATGTCCGCACCTCAGTGCACCTACACTGCAAACCCCCAACCAAAACATGGATGCAAGCCTCAGAGTGGGTCAACTGGTTCCGGCTCATGGGCCCGTGGAAAATAACAGTGTAGACGTTCCTGCTTGGGCTGGAGCCTGGGCTTTGAAGCCTGGTAAGGAGGGAAGGTCTGAGAATCTGCACTCTAGCTCCAACCTGGAAACAATTATATGGCTATTTTTAGTCCTCTTGTGCGAACCTGAGTCATCCGGCCGAGGCTGGACTCTGAAACTTGCTGTTATGGAAGTTTTTTGTTGTTGTTGCAGTGTAGATGTACCCATTGAAGCCTTTGACATAAAAATAGGATACATCTATTCATCTGTGGGGATGGCCATTTTGTGAAGGCCAAGAAATAGGCTGGATCAGCTGTGATAAGGAAATAATTTGCTGGGATGTCAGCCTGTGCAAGATGTTTTAGCCAGCTGACACACTGCGTAGAAGATGCTGGACTGGCTCCTGAACTAACTGTGAAAACTATGAATGAGAATGTACTTTAGTATTAAAGGCTATGTCTAATGGCAGACACTGTTGTCCTAATCTTCACCATAATCTAAAAAACAACTAGATTATTCCCCTTTGCCCATTTGACACTATTGTTTAGAAAATCCCTGTTTATCCATGACACATGTTTAAAGTGGCACAGCCCTACATTATGTATCTATCTCATGTACCATTCCAGTATCAGGGTAAAAAGAAGAATGCTACTATAATGTTTGCAGAAGTTATGACTCTTAAATTGTCTGCAGACTGAAAAATAAGTGAAATGTTTTGACAGAGAAAAAAATGTGTTGTCAACTTTGTTTTATCCATGGCTGAGACAGGAAATTGAAACTGTACTTCAGCAGAGTTCAGATATTGATGAGTAAAATGATCTTCTAGTAAACAAATTAGTATAAAATTGGTGTTCTATTTTATGCCTCATTCCTTCCCTACGAAATGGCCAATTAAATGTACAGCTCATGTATTTAAAAAAAATATTTGAAAGAGTCTAAAGAAATAGCAGCAGCGCCAGAAGCAATCATTTGCACTAAATAAAAGGAATAGAGTATAAACAATAGAGTGACCTCTTCTTTAATCTGAAGGGTGTTCTAAAAGGTCACCTAAAAGGAATGTGCAGTATGGCTACTCTATATTACAATTAGTCTCAGAATCTTCTGCGCAGACAGCATGGTGAAATATAAAGCTCTGCAGCAAAATGAAGCGGGAGCAAAGTTAGCAATGGAAGAATGCCTTCGTGACAACAGTTCCACGGAGCTTTACTATTAACTGGTGACTGAGTGGGCAGTTGTATGGCCAGCTTTCGCAAAACTTGCTGTTCTTTTTGTGCCTGTCTGCCTTCTGACTTATTACTGTCAAGAGCTCACTCTAACTGTCGAATGTTCTGCCAGCCTTGCTGAACCATTCTCCCTATTATCTCCAAATTCAGATTGTCTCTGAGGCAGGTCTATTTTTCTTTTTAAATAAAAAGAACACCAATCATCTTTAAAATATGTGTTGACATCCTTGCCTGAGAATAACTTTTGGAAACTTTTCTTCGTATAGGTTTCCTACTCTATTGTTCTTTTTTGAAGATGACATGGAAAGGCAGAACAATTCTATGGTTAAACAAAGAACCTTCAAAACAGCAGTTGTTTTGGAAGTGAAAAACCTTTGGCTGATCATGTGCCTACATTCTAAATAAGTGCACCTTAAGGGTCAAATCCAGTATGTGTTGGATAGTGGCCTTTATTAGAGAAATTAATCTTTGTGAACAGAGTTTAGGTTCCACATAACCTTTTGTCTGAAGTTTTAAATGGGACATGGCTTTGTGCTCGTGGGTGAATTTCACAGTGAGAACTAGCCAGAAGGATAATGAAATTTCCCATGTTGCTCTTAGTGTAATTACAGGCTATTGCCTATATGAGGTTGAAGGGGATTGTAGAATTAATATCTAACTTGGATATATAACCCCCAAATCACCACTGTACCTGTCAGAGGAAATATTGCAAAAATATGTAATCATCCTACAAATATCTGAGTACTGTTATTATTAATAATATTCCATAGCATTTGGGAGGCCTCATTGTGAACCAAGACCCCATCATGTTAGGAGCTGCACAGAGAACCAAAAGACAGTCCTATGAATATCAACATTTGAATTTAAATATTTGTGATCTATTTGAGAGGGAAAGTACCATAAATAAATTTGCAAATAATTTTGAAAAAATAAATGTAAGATGAGTTTAATACAGGTCATCGGCATTTCAGGGGCTAAATCAGTTGACTAAAGTATTTGTACCTAATTACTCTCAGGTCTAATTACCAGGTTTTTAGTTTGAAAAGGGTAGATTGTAGGATTATGTATTTTAAAAAATATATCTGGTTCTTTTCACTTTCTGGTAATTGGAGATTAACTGTAGACAATGTCTTTAAATACCTTGACTGTTTTTTAATCTAATATATGGTAATTGCTTGGTCTCTCCTTTTGTATACCTATAGTGGTATGCACAGTTCTTTGTCAGCATTTTCATTCTGAGAATGCAACATTTTAGGTAATCCCCAAATACCATATCATACCATAATAAGTTGATTATCATTGATTTGCCATTGTTTTATTTCTTTAGAAGAGTAAAACACTAGCTTTTCTTTCTGATTGCAGGTGAATGAATCTGCCATCAGAGGCTTGTATACATACCACCTGCTGTATTTCAGAAAGCTGTAGAGAGTCAGTGCTAAGATTTTTTTCTTCAAATATTGAGCACCACAATTTCATATAAACAGATCTCAACCATTTTAGCAGAGTGTTTTTCTTTTCCTGTAGACAACATTTTAAGTATATACCAATATTTAGGTTAATTTAAAGTGAGAAGATATGTTTCTAAACTGTGTTTTTAGATCTCTGTAATATTCACAATGACTGTAAGTAGTCCATACGTCGGCTCACTGACAAAGGGGTCAAATGCCTGGGGCCCATTGATTTTAAAGTGCTGGGGCTCCTGGCCACCGCTGCTATGGCAGTGGTGGTGCCCCAAAGCTCTTTAAATCACTTTTAGAATGTGTCACATTGTGAGTATGACCCACCCCAAGGCAATGTGGTCCAATGGACACAGTCTATAACACAGTCCTAGGGTTCAGGGCAACACAGCCTAATGGCTAGGGGCAGTAATACTCAATAATACAGCCCTGGATTTCAGGGCAGCACAGCTTAATGACTAGAGTCACAGCGTTTGGGACAGCAGCCCAGTAGGGGGGATCCGGGCCCGCTCTACTCCACTAGACCCCGACTCAGGCCCCTATCAGTGGGGGAGTGATTCACCACTTGCTCAGCAGAGAATCCCACTGCAACACGCTGAGCTCCCTCGGGTTGGAGATATTACTTGCGCATCCTCCCTGGGTCACTTCCTGTCAGGTCTGGCATTTGGGTGATTCTCGTAGTTTCCGGGTTGCCAGGCTCCACAGCAACAGTCTCCTTCGCAATTCCACTGGGTCTGGAGGCTCAATAAAGTCTCTTGAGTCTCCAGCTCCCGTCATCTGGGTTTCTGGCTGGTCCACTTCTGGAGCTCCTCTAGCAGGTCCTTCCTCTCCAGCGTCCAGCCCAGACTGAGCTGAGCTGCTCCCTTTTATACTGTTCCAACCCTTGGAGCTTGCCCAGTGTGGCTGTAGAGTGGGATGGTACTTCCTCCCTCCAGAGTGCATTAAGCCCTCCTATCCCAGTGTGGAGCATGCACACCTGTCATAGAGCGCCATACAGCATACTCTGGGTGGCTCTAAAGGCTGGGGAAGGCAGTGTGGCATACTCTGGGTGATGCTCTGGCACACTCTGGGAGGCACTGAGGGCTAGCTGCCTTGGCCCCAACCCTTCCACTCGAGGCCCCGCCCTTCCAGGAATGCAGAGTTGACTCCCCTGCACTGTGCCGAGGGATCTTGCATGGCTCTCAGCTCTCCTGTATTATTTAATGGCTGCGAGAGGAAAACATGTGTGGATTTAGTTGGATTTTGTCCAGTTCACAATGTTCTCTTTCTCCACCTCTTCCTTTGTAACTACATCCTAGCAATGAACTTCTTTCCTAGATTTCAGTATGCCTAAGTTTAAGTGATACCACAAGATGCAATGTGGTGCTTATTATGCATCATTTCACTGCTTATACTTTGACTGTCAAGTGTAAGTAAATTTACAGTCAGGGAGGACCAATCGTCTTTCTTGAAACGAAGAACAAAGTGCGCTGTAATTCATACAGTGCTTGAGTTGTTTATGGCCACACTGTGAGTAATACAGTTATCAAAGTCAAAATAACCTTCGGTTTAAAAAATACTTGTCCTTTGATGGTCTTAATTGTATATGTAAGTCTGTATTAAGCACCTTTCACTCAATGCTGCTGCTGCTGTCATTCTATGCTTCCTTCACAAAAATGTATTTTGGTTTATTAATGATGGACTAAAGAGTAGTAAAGAGACAGAAACAATTACCATTATGGTCAGATTTGAGAACCCTGAATTTGGATGGCACTCATTCAGGAAAGTACTTTTTGTCAAATCAATGGACTTCAGCTTTGCTGAGTCAACTTCTGCATCCTGTGCACAACTTCAGTACAGCTGCCATGCACAGAAGAGCTCTACAGAGATGGTGGAACAGATGCATTAGTCTCATCTTAAAGATTTTGTGATTCACCCTCTGTTGGTAAACAGAGGGTTGGATGATGGATCTGCATATTTGTAGATCTACTGGCTATATACCTCACCATCCCTAGCATTCCAATCCAAACACCGCACTGTCATTCATCTGCCCAAATCTTCCATGTTTCCTAATCAGTTGAGAAATGCTCTCACACCTTTCTGATTAGACAAAGTGATCCAAATTCCCCTGATGAAAATCATTCCAGGTTGTTTGGGTGCCAAACCCTTCTGCCCAAGATACCCTATGTGGACTAGCAGCATCTGTTTGAGACTTTTTTACGGGTGTCTGAGAACTCTAGGAGTTGCTCTGAAGATGACCCCAGCATCAGTGAAGATGAAAGAATCACTAAAATATAGGTACGAGTCTCTCATAATGTAGTTTGGAGGAGAAGGGGCTGATGAATAAAAGCTGCAGTTATGCTGACCTGGAGCATTGAAGAAGCACTGACACATTAGAATCATTCTAACAAAAGAACAACTCCTGCACATTTACATTTTAGTTTCGAGAAAAAAAAGACACCTTTACCATGCTGTGCACCTTCCAGTGAAGCCCTGAAAGACTAACTCTACAAAGTCTTTAAAGAATGCCCTAGAGTGTTTATTTCCAAGATTTGAGCTGTACTATGTACATGACTATTTTAATGACAAATGGGGCACTGAAATTTCTTTGGCCCAAAATTTCCTATAGATCTAACCTTTGGAAATTAAATGATTATAGGCTCTGTAGAAAGAGCCGTTCTCCATTCACATATAATGCACAGATAAAAAATATTAAGATATTTCTTCTGGACTAAGAAAAAGCAATATAGTATACATTTTCTAGCAGTGCCCTGTCAAAGTGTGAGCCTTTGCATGCAGCTGACTTAGGAATGGAAATAAAAATATCCAGATGCAAACGGGTTTTGCAAGCATACTGGAGTGCACTGTGCGTAAGTTATATCTACTGGAGCATAGCCTTTATATAATTCTGTATTTAAAGGAATGAGGAATTTCTGTATAGCAATTCACTTTTCCCTATGTTGCAAAGCACTAAGATCGAATAGCAACATTTATGTTCAGTTCCCAATCATAATTTTGATACGAGTCATACAAAAAATATAGGCCTGTAGATACTTGTGTGAAGTCTAATGTAAAGGAAGAATAGGACCTGGTAAATCCATGGGCTAGAGTTGCAGTTGTTACTTAGAGGTTCATTCATTTTCATTATGAAATATTGAAAATAAAAATAGAACATTTGTTTCAAATGAAAAACCATGCAGAGGGACTTTTACATACTACAATCTTGGTTTCATATAGAGTTCCTTTTGGGGAAATATGGTATGTGATCACAAGTCTTACTAATAGAAATTGACTATATATTTGAGAGAATTTGTCTACAGGAATGTCTACACAGCAGACGTTTTTCCAAAATAACATAGTGGTGTCTATACCACAAGCAGTTATTTTGACATAATGTCCAAATAATGTCAAACTGGGGGACTTCTTACTCCAACTCCTGTAAACCTCATTTTACGAGAAGTAAGGGAAGTTAGAGAAAAGGGGTCTTTCTTGGACTTCCTGCTCTGTAGACAGCGCCAAAAGCCGAAGTAAGCTATTGACATAGCTCAAGTTGCTTAGCTTATTTCGGCTTTAGTCCTGCTGTGTAGACATGCCCTACGTGTCTGTCTTTGTGTTTGCCTTTTTGTTCAAGAACTCCTCCTAAATGGTAAGAACTTGGCCCACCAAATTTAGTATACAGCTTCCTCTTATCATAACTTAAAGCAAGGCAAAGATTTTTTGTGCCAGGAAAATGAGATGTGCCTGGAATGGGTTTGCATCTCATATAATCAGACAGAAAAGAGAGAGAATCACTAGGAAGGTGAAAGGGTCTGGCTGGGGGTACCCCCTGGTCTAGGACTGAGCCACCCACCCCTTCAAGTGCCCTTTAGAGAGTGTGGGGAAAGCTGAAGCTCCCCCACCCCAACTTCTTCAGGAATGTTGCCGGCTATTATCCTTCATCAGAGAATGAGGGGAAAGTTTGCTGCATTCCTCACTCAGGGGAGGGTTAGGGTTAGCGCAGGGGGCAGATGAACCTGGATCTGCCCCAGCCGGCGGACATGCACCCCATCCCTCAGCTGTGCCTGCTGTACCTGTGGCAGCCATGGGGAGGTGCTTTTCACCTGACCCCAAAATGATGTTGTGAGAGAGGGCTAGAGTTATGTTTTCTTCCTGGGACAGCCTGCATACTGAACCCCTCATTGTCAGTCCCACCCCAGAGCTATGGTTTAAATGAAACATGTATATGTTCATTTCATTTGCCAAAAAACAAAAATTGAGATAAGGACCCAAGCAACACTGGATAAATCTTCTAGCCTACAAATAATTTGTGATGAAAACGAAGTAGGTAATGTTTTTAACTGCAAAATTCTCAAATATACCTCGTGTTTGAAATTATTTGTGAATTTCTTCACATATAATTTTAATCTTCTGATTCTTCACAAACGGTTGATTGTAAATACTCAAATTGTTCATTGTTTTGGTAAATTTCATGGTATTTTTCTCTTCCCTGATTGGGTCACTTATGCAATTAACCAGCCACCATTTGAATATTAAATTGCATATTCATATACTAAGTAGGCAATTTGAAATTCAGACTGTAAGATCATTATGCAAGTCAGCATTCAATTGTAGTATGTATTGGAACAATCAAATCTTAGATATTAATTTTCATGAATATTCATACTAGTCAAACTCTGTGATTAGAATTGTCACAGGAAGTAAACAGAAAAGGTGCTGACATAGTCAAAGGAAAGAAAATTTAAAATAAAATTCTCGTGGCTTTTCACAAAATATTTTTTCACAATATTCATCCATTTGTGACAACTACTAGAAATATATCTATTTTGAGCAAAGGAGGGAAATATAGGAGATATAAGAAATCACTTTGATGTGTACACTACATGCCACTAACACTTTGTGTAATCATATTTAAAACATATAATTCCAAATAAAATATGGCTGGAACATCAAACTGTCTAAAATATGTTAATTGGAGTTAACCATACTTCATTGTTTGCACAGCTCTACATTATTTACATTTTTTTAGTTAGGTAGTAAAAATGCAGATATGTCATTCATTTTTACTCTAGTTCTATGTTTTCTGGGATAGTCAGTTATAATACTCTGAATAGCTGAAAAATTAATGTAATCAACATGACTATATTGACAGAGAAAAACTTAGCCTACATGTGATAAACACAAATGATAAATGCAAAATCAGTGTTTGACACCTGTATGCCTGAACCATTAAATTAATAAGATTACTTGCAGCCTAGAAGGAAACTGCCAAATGTTTGTAATACATTAATTGTGCAGATTATGTCAACGTTGTGGACTACACTGGATCAAATACTTGATCTGCAGTATCAGGATTATCCAATATCCACTCATATATATGGATAACAAATATAAAAACACTCTTCAAGATGACACCAGCACACTATAAATCAGATCCAAATTTAGTGTAAACCACTGTATTGCCACTGAAACCACTTTATACTAGTTTGGATGTTTTCCTATTTCAACCATAAGTAATTGGGCTTGGTGCAGGAACTTACCTAGAGATAACAGTCTATGACCTGAGTTAATGCAGGAGATTGTAATGAGATCATGATGGGGGGAGATGGGGCACATTTGAGTGAATGGTGCTGTGACCTGGAGCAAACCTGAATTGCGCTGCACCCTGTGTGCCAATTTGCCCTATATGCCTGATATGTCTATATGCCCTAGCTAAACTGTGAAGTGTAACTATGACTAAGCAGCAATTAGCAATGGAAATTAACTTGTATATTCTTTATAGAAAAAAACCCATACAAAGATTATACAAAAGGCAAAACCAAATCCCAGTGGTTTTATTCAGTCTTACACCAGCAGTGAAACTATTTTCAAAAGTAGGTGAAGGAGGAGCAGGGGAGATGTTGTCACCAATGGGACATTTTTCTAATGTATGTGGGACCTTAGCAGTTGCAATTAGGAAGAACACAGTAGCCACAATCCATTGTTGCCACAGGGCACACACTGCAAGGAATGAGTAAAATCGCATGTGCGTATGATTTTTCCAGTTCCACAAGAGGTCCAGTAGATTTTCCTCCATAGTCACATGCCAGAATAAACTAATACCTGACACCCTACCAAGTTTTAGCAGTAAACTTTTTAAAATTATGGTAATATAAATGAGAGCAAAAATACAGAAAATTTCTCTTTGCTATGGCTCTCACATACGTTTTTTAAAAAGGTAAAACAATATATATATATATATATATATATATATATATATATAGGAACAAAAATTGTTTTACACCTAGGAACTTCTCAGTTCAGTCAGTCTAAAAAATGTTTATGACAAAGTTCTAATTCTCTCAAAAAATAGGAGTTTATAATGGGAATTTCATTGACATGACCTGTAATTACAATGAAGGCCTTTAACTGCAGTGGCACTAAGTGGTATTTGATAACCGGAGTAGTCTGGTCAGAGTTGTTAAGTGTTACCTAATGTAGCACAGGAGAACCAAGCCAGCAAGTGTAGCATATTATGGGATATTCAGCATTATTTATAAATTAACATTTGGCATGGTCTGTTATGCAAAGTAGAAAGAGAGATTATTGCTAAGCAGATTTTCACTTATGACATTACTCAAAATAATTTCATTGCAGTTTTGTTGTATTACCATGTTCTTCACATATTATGGCTTGTTACTATGCTTTATTTGTATCCCTTTTGATATTAATGTGACATGTTGGTGGCTCATCAATTTCCAGGAAAGAAATAGATTCATATTATACTGTCTTAGAAAGGCTAATATGTTTTCACATTTTATAACAAGAAAGTTTATTACAATGGTGACATTAATATGTGTGGAGTAATATCTCCAAACCAGTTGTTATCGGTAGATAAAGGCTGATCTGGTAATTTCTAACCTAGGGCAGGATCAAAAGGCTGTTATTGCACTAAAATCATGAACTGCAGGAATGACGATCAGGCCTATAATATTCTGGTACTAAAAGAGCTGCATCAAGCTGCCCGGATTTAACGTGAGTAGCTGTTAATAATGTGCTGTGGAAAGAATCCCTTTATCAATACTTTTGGATATATAAAATCTACAGATTATTGTAGCACTCTTTTCCCCTCTTTTAATTAAGGGTCTGCCAGCATCACTGTTACAAGCCCTCTTTCTTGTAAACTGTCTTCTTGCTGGAACTAAACTTTCACATATACCAGAGAAGAGTTCAAAGATAATGGGCACATCCTGGGCTTGGCTGAACTTCAGGGAATGCAGGTGGGGTAATAGGGGCACAAAGAATGCATTAATTCATGCTTTATGGTCCCTCAGTCTTGAACCTGTTATGAATTGAGCTGGGTCCCTGGTATAAGTTATAGCTACTCCAGGGATCAAAATGGCCATTATAGAGAAGGTCCTGGTCATGCCTCCTTTGCTTTCTTTGTACCTTATGTAGCATGAGAGAACCCCCTTCCACACACACTAAGGGTATGTCTAGACTACAGGGTTTTTTCTAAAAAAGTGGCCTTTTTTTGAAAAAACTTCCCTGTGTCTAGACTGCTGCCGCATTCTTTTGAAAGTAAATTGAAAGAACCCGGCAGTTTTTTTGACCGCGGAAAACCTCGTTTTATGAGGAATAATGCCTTTTTTCAAAAGTGCTCTTTTGAAAAAAGGTGCTACGTAATGGTGCTTTTTCAAAAAAGAACATCCAGACTGCCTTGGTGCTGTCTTCCGAAAAAGCGGCTTGCTTTTTCGAAAGTACTGGTTGTAGTCTAGATGCTCTTTTTCGAAAGAGGCTTGCAGTCTAGACGTAACCTAAGGGTGCTGGTTTGAAGGCAGAATTTACAGCAAGCACAGTGCAAAACAGCCATCTTGCACCCCAGAGTTTCTCCTGATTGTTAAATTTATATACAGTAGTCCTCCTTTTTAAGAAAATATGAATGTAGGAATTGCCATGTCAAAATGCATTTATTGTCCAGTTGTTGCTGTACTCTGTCTCTATCGTCATTGCCATTCAGTAGCATATCCTCAAGCCTTTTGCAGAGAAAGTAATTTTTCCCCTGTATCTTAGCTGGTTTATGTCCTGAAACATAATGTTAGAGGGCCTCTGTAATTTATCCTAGCTGTGTGACCACAGACACTCCATTGATTCATATCTATATCTCATTCTTTGTTGAATGTTACTAAACTCTCTGGCTATTTAATATCATGTGACAGTGAGTTTCACAAGTTAATCATTGCATACAAATTACTCATCACTCAGACTAGATTCTACTTCCTGCTCTGACTTTTTTTGCACCATTCTGGCAGCGCAACTGTGCAGGGATTCACCTAGATGGCAGAACTCCCCAGGCAGAGAAGCTGGCACACTACACTCTATGTCAGTGGCTCCATCAGAGCATCCTTGAACTCTGGCAATCCCCTTTGCTGCATAGATGGAGGGTCGCTGCTGCTTGTGCAATATAGAACAACCCTACAGCTGACTACAGCTTAACCTGACTCTGATTTTTCAGAGATTGGCAGAGCAAAAAGGCGGCACTCCTACTCTTTGGCTGTACTGGCCATTATCTGTTTTCTTTTGATTTTATTGAGATCCAACTTGTTCTTGTGTTATGGGAAAAGGCAAATAGGAATGGTTTTCAGTTTGAAAGTGGAAACCAGAAATCTGAGCTGTATTGCTTAGTAGTTCATGCCAGTCTTATGGAGCTGCTTCTATATTGTAGTTGGTTGATTCTTGTAAGGAGTATTCTGGTAAAAATGTTTATAGAAAGTGGATTTTTGCATCAGAAAGTACAAGCTTAATAATATTCTCTACTCAAAAATGTTCATGCTAGCAAGTGAACGTAGGAGTGGCAACCTCAGTGCTGAAATGAACTAATTTAAGTATTCAAATAAATGTTTTTGAAAAACTTTTCTAATGCTTATCCATCTATACTGTTATCCTCTTTCTTTGCACAATGCCAATAATTTAATCCTTCTTTTGAACCCTGTATTATGGCTAGTTTTTAATCCAAGAAAAGACTTTGCCTTATACACTATGGCTACGTCTACACTGGCCAGTCTTGCGCAAGAATATATGCAAATATTCATCGCCGCACCTCATTTGCATACTTAATGAGCCACCATTTTGTACAAGGGGCTTTTGTGCAAGAAGGAGCAGTCTATACTGCTCCTTCTTGAGTAAAAACCTCCTCTTGTGCAAGAACCGTTCTGCCGCTTATTTTCAAGCAGAACGGCTCTTGCGCAAGAGGGGGTTTTTGCACAAAAAGGAGCAGTTTAGACTGCTCCTTCTTGTGCAATAGCCCCTTCTCCAAAAATGGTGCCTAATTAAGTATGCAAATGAGGTGTGACAATATTCATCACCGTGCTTCATTTGCATATGTTCTTGCACAAGACTGGCCAGTGTAAACGTAGCCTGTGTTTATGAAGTTTCCTTCTTTGTGTTTTGTGAGAGACTTTTTAAAGCCTTTAAAAACTTAATATTTTATCAGCTAATGCTACTTTATTCCTTATTTTGTTGCCTGTTATGAAGAATTCTGTTGGGAAACAAAGTCATGATTTACTCTTAGAAACGATATATGGGTTTTTTCCTAGTATCTTTGGCTATTATCCAGAAAAGCACATAAGCATGTGTTAAACTCTAAGTATGTGAATACTCCCACTGAAATAATGAGAATTAAAATTAAGCATTTGCGTAAGTGCTCTGTCAGCTGTACCTAATGTTATAGTCAAGTGCTTTATTTTTAATGTTTTCTCAACAGTTTTTTTCATATTGACATAACACTCATTAGTCCATAATTTCTAACGTCACTCTGGCTATGTCTAGACTGCAGGCTTCTTTCAGAACAAGCTTTTCCAGAAGAGATCTTCTGAAAACACTTCTTCCTAAAGAGAGCGTCCACACTGCCAAAGTGCATCGAAAAAGCGATCTGCTTTTTCGAAAGATAGCGTTCACACTGAATGGACTCTATCTCGCATTTAAACTGTGATTACTATGAACGGAGTACTATGTGAGTACTATGGTACCAGGGCACCTGTACTTTTTCCTTTCCTCTTCTTCCGAAAGAACTCCCTTTTCTCCGTCCACACATGCCTTTTTCCGAAAGAGCTCTTTTGGAAAAAGACTTCCTTCCTTGTAGAAAGAGGATTACCAATGCTGAAACCCCCCACCCCTGATTTTTTTGATTTTCTTTTGAAAGAACACGATTGCAGTGTGGACATAATTGAAGTTTTTTTTGAAAAATGGCCGTTTTTCCGAAAAAACTGTAGTGTAGACATACCCCCTTTGTGCCTTTCTTATAGCTGTGTACTGTCATCTGATATAGTTGCTGTTTTAATGCTTAACTATTTTTCTTGGCCCCACATTTAGGCTATGTCTACACTACAGAGCTTTTGTGGAACAATGGCCGTTTTTCCGCAAAAATTCACAGAGCATTCACACCTCAAGTGCGTTTTTGCGCAAGAGAACCGAAAGAACAGAGGGGCTTTTGCACAGTTGGTATTCCTCTTTCTACAAGGAAGAAGCCCTTTTGGTAAAGAGTTCTTTCGCAAAAAGGTGTGTGTGGACGGGGAAGAGGAGGTTTTTGTGCAAAAAGAGGAAAGAGGAAAAAGCACAGGTGCCCTGGTGGCCATTCTGTGCATACCAATCAGTGCTTACTTTCGAGAGAGGGTCCATGCAATCTGGATGCTCTCTTTTGCAAAAGCCTATCGCTTTTTCGATGCGCTTTTGCAGTGTGGACGCACTCTTGTGCAATAATTTGTTGCAGAAGATCTCTTCCGATAAAAGCTTCTTGCACAAGAAGCCTGCAGTCTAGATGAGGCTTTAGAGCAATGCAGAGCTGAATGGCTGATAGAGCTCTTGGGTGTATGGTGGCAATGTGGCATCTATTACACTATTTTATGGGGTAGAGCATGCCCTCTGTGTACCTTGTAGGCCAGTGTAGGTACACAGAGGGCATGCTCTACCCCATAAAATAGGCCTTGTGGTTCCCACTGGCTCCGGTTTGCTGTTTGCTGCCAAGGGGAGCTGTGGGAAGTGGCGTGGGTTCGGCCTCCACTTCCTGTGGCTCCCCTTAGCTGCAAACAGTGAACCGGAGCCAATGGGAGCTGTGAAGCTCTACAGCCATAGAGCTGGTAAATAAACACACGGAGTGGACAGTTAGCAGGTTTCTCAAAGTGGCTTCGCAGATCACTTTGAGAAACACTTCTGTAGGCCAATTCCCTTCTATTCCTCATGCCTTTTATAGGGAATAAAAATCTGATTCTTATCTGGCCCTTGTGAGGAATGGCAGAAGCTTCTCAAGTCCTTTTCCTTCACTGCACATCCATAGAAGGCCAAGGCAATCTGGTTTTGAGTTAATTTTTTCAACAATCCCTTCAGAAACCTGGCACAGATGGAATCTGCTCTGCGTAATTTATGTAATATCATTTCTCAAGTTCTACTCTCAGGACCTTTTTTTAAGGCCTTTATGTCCGACCCTGCTTCGTTTTTATGATGTGTGAAGAGTAACCTCTGAGTAGATATTTCTACTGTCCTCTCTATTGAAAATCAATGCAAATACCTAATTTAATTTCTTTTTACTCCCCTTAATCTCTTTGCATTCCCTCCCACCCAACTCCAGCTCATTATTTTTTAATCCTTAAGGTCTAGTAAAACCCACTGACTCTGCTGCAGGCATTGATGATGTGTTTAAGAGGTTCATACATACCTGTGATATACTTAAAAAAGTCTTGATATTTTCTTTCATGTTATCTTTTGTGGTTCTGTAACTTTAAGGTATAGTTCTTCGCTCCTCTCTCATTTTTGTTCAATGGATAGAATTCATATTCTTATCTGTATGATTATTTTAATAGGGCTGTCTAAAACCCCCCTAGTGGGCATCATTGTCCATTGTGTCAAAATCCACTTTTAAAAATTAAACTAAAAAAAAGTTTAATACATATTGTATGATTTTAAAAAGTATAACTGCCGATGTATCCACTAGAACATCAGAAGACACATTAAAGAACAATATTTTTTTAGCCTTTTTTTAGAAATACTGCAGTTCAAACAATGAACAAAATTAAATGAAATACTACATTCAAATTTATGTCCTGAAATAACAACAGGTTCCAAAGTCTTTGTGATCTGAATTGTATTTTGAGCTAGTGACTAACTGGTAAAAAAAAAAAAGACTGTGCATCCTACTACAAATTCCCTCTGCTATTTTGGACCCTAAATCTAGTTTCCTAGTAGTTCAATATATTTCCTTGGTTGCTTTGTGGACTGCAATTTGTAATATAGACCAAACTGAGAATCCCCCTGAAAATTTTGCTAAAGCATAACAGCAGTCTGTAGCAGAAGGAGAAGTTTGGATAATAAAATAATGCCCTGACTCGTCTCTAATTAAGTGTGCAATTTATGAAAGGAATCAATATTTAACAATGGGGGGCAGGGAGGAAGCAATAGTTTTTTAAATAGCTTATTGTTGACAATCTACAGAAAATCAATCCACTCCTGAAGTTCAGACAAACTGGACAATAGTAGAGCAAATTATCTGGGGAAAGTATTGATGTTGTAAAATGTAACCAGTGCTTAATAGTACCAAAAATTGATCATGTTTTTAATTTTTTTTCAAATGTGCTTTTATTTTTTAAAGACAGCACTGCTTGCGAAGAGTTTTTTCATTAACATAGTAGCAATAATAGATATTTAACACCAATAACAATGCAAGTGTGCTGGGCAGAATTCACTGATGGGCATGAAAGGATATTAATGAAGGAAACTTTCACACAGAGAGGGCTGTCATATGGCCTCTTGCATTATTCAGATTTCTGAGTTGTGGGCTTAAGTATTAGTGGCTCATGCATCTTCATCCCAGGAAAGGCCTAAAACCAAAGGGTGAAATCCTAGACCTACTGAGGTTAATAGGAGTATCACCATTGAATTCAATCGAGTCAGAATTTTCCTCAAAGATTCACAAAGACAAGGTGCAAACAGACTTAACTTGCTGGGTTATAATTGGATATAAGATCTTTAGAACTGTATCCCCTGCTTTCCTCATCTTACCTTCCATGTTGACCCTTTGATCCCAGCCTCTCCCACCCCCTGACCTTCCTTCCTATATCTCAGCTAGTCCCTTACGGTATATCCAAAACCTTGCAGCTGAGAAGATCATTCCCTCTCTTCTGTCTCTTTCCTGGCTTCCTGGCTCTTCGTGCTCCTCATCCTCATTTCCTCCTTACATCATAACACTACCGATACCTTATTTTATCCTGAACCTCCTCATATTTTGTTGTAGCCTCCTTTCTAGCTGCTCTCTTTGTTCCTTTCTCTTGCTCTCAACTTGTACCTTCTTCCATATACCCTATACACCCAGTCCCATTCATCAAATGCATCCTTAGAACCTATTTTTTTTTGCTGAGCCTTCCTAGATTGCCTCCATTCCATCCTTCATTTGAACAGCTGTTCCACGAGTCATGCTTGCACGTGTTGGGTTTGGAACTCCTTGGGAGGCAAGAATCCTGCCTTTTAAGCGTTCAGTGAAGCAGCTTGTACTCTGTTAGCATTCTCTAAATAAATAATAATAAAAATCCACATTCAGAGCTTATACACACATGCAAAGCAGCCAATTAAACAAGCATATAGGTCTGAATGGGCCTGTTTTGTGTATACAGATGCTTTGATATGCAAATACAGTTTTGGGGCATGCACATAGTTTAGGGCACTGGTTGTGTGCCCATATTTTGTAAGTGAAACTGAAATGCCAACAGTTGAATATTGGGCCCCAAAGAACCAACACTGTACTGTACAGTACATCATACGGTTGCTTTGAGAGCTCTTCAGTGTCCATAGGAGTTTATAGGGTAGAGCAGCAGGTGCAGAGCTCAAGGCAGCTAACCTGTGACTCAGTGTAAGTTAATAGGCTAGGACAGAGACTGAAGGCAAATGGGAGCTCTGAGGCAGGACAGTCAGAACAAGGAGAAGCAGAACTGAGGCCAGAAGGTAATGTGAGGGAAAAGGAGAGAGAGAGATAATGGGAGTTTAAAGGGGAAAAGAGAAGGATGTCATGAGGAGGAGGGAGGGAGGAATCCCAGAAAGAAAACTGGTACAAAAATACATTGAAATACAACAGAAAGAGGCAAAGTGGAAGCTGCTGAGAGGAAAACAAAGGCAACTCGAAGTAAACAATAGAACAAAGGAGAAGGAAATGATGAAATAATAGCATCAGAAAATAAGCGCTGTGAAGCAATGGGAAAGTAAATTGTGCAGAAAAGAATGCAAAGGTCTAATAAATGGAAATTAAGAGAGCATGAAGCATGATAGGTGAACTAAGGAGGAAACTGGGTTTCAAGCCTAGCCGAGCATATGATCATCTTCAGAAGTTTGAGCCTGCCAGGACTCCAGTCTTATGTCCTGCAGCACAGGGGTGAGGCTAGGAGCTTTAGCCCCTTGGGAGGTGCCTGAAAGTACTTGGGGCTTCAGTTAGAGCGGGGCTAAAGCCCTGAGCCCTGGCGGGCATCTCCTGCAGGGCTGGATCCCCTCCGCACTGGGCAGATGCTTCAAGCTCAGTCTTGTAGATGGAGAATGGATAATGGCATGTGGGGGGCTCTGCAAGCTGCAATAGAAACATATATGGCTCATGAGTGGCAGTTTGGCCACCCTGATTTGCTATAGCAGAGAAATTATGTGTGTGAATATATAAAAATATTTGCTGAAAATTCACAACTCACAGGATGATATGACTAGCCTGTGATACAGACTTGTGGCCATATTGTGCCTCCCTTACTCACAAACAAATGTATCTAAGGATCCAATCCTGCAGCTTGTGATTTCAACAAGGCTCTTTGTGATCTCAGGGTCTTGCCATCTGGAGTCATTTGCAGGAAGGAGGCCTTACTGAGCAAGTAATTGCAGTGAAATTAGTAAAACTCCTAGGCTGTGTGTACATTGGTGTGATCTTGCGCAAAAGCGGCTGCTTTTGCGCCAAAACTTGCTGCCTGTCTACACTGGCCGCGAGTTCTTGCGCAAGAACACTAACGTTCTAATGTATGAAATCAGTGCTTCTTGCGCAAGAACTATGATGCTCCCGCTCAGGAATAAGCCCTCTTGCGCAACTGTTCTTGCGCAAGAGGCCAGTGTAGACAGGCAACATGAATTTCTTGCGCAAGAAAGCCCTATGGTTAAAATGGCCATCAGAGCTTTCTTGCGCAAGAGAGCGTCTACACTGGCATGGATGCTCTTGCGCAAAAGCACATCTCTTGCGCAAAGGCACATGCCAGTGTAGACGCTCTCTTCTGGAAGAGTTTTTGCACAAGAACTCTTCCGCAAACGAGTTCTTGCGCAAGATCATGCTAGTGTAGACGTAGCCCTAGAGTAAGGCACTACTCTGCACAATTGTGGCAGAAACTGGCCTTAATGAATAAATACTCCAGCTCAAGTATATTCATAGAAGACAAGGCCCTTTTATTTCAAAAGTTAACAATTTAAATAATGCTTCGTTATTAATGGGATAATGATTCTATTTGTGTTTTAATAATACTGTAAATTAAAGGAAATATTGACAATGCTAGAATTAAGAGTCACCATTTTTAACATTATAAAAAAATGTTCTTCCAACTGAGGCTTCCCTGAAAATCAACTGCTGTTTTGGCATCAACCCCAAAAATGAACAGTCATGTGCTTGCTTGTTAAAATCAAATCAGTTAAAATATGAGTAAGGTTAATGTTCTGCTACTGAATCTTTTAGGAACCTTGAGAGCTTTCCTGCTTTGCATACCAAGTCATCAGAGCCCTGGGGATTTGTGTGTGTGCGTGTGTGCACATGTGTGTGGTAAAATAGAGGCAATAAAAAACCCTTTATGGCTTGAAGTTTCAAATCAATCTTTTTCTTCTTTGTCCTTGTAAGAAAATTTCTGACAAGTTTACTTGTCATTCTTCTGAAAGGCCAAATGGTTTTAACATGGTCAGGGACATCCATCAAAAATACATTCAAATTGGAAAGCTATTGCCAGGATTAGGGAACTGGGTCCTATCTCCTATGCACCCCTTTTGTGAACAAATCTCATCTTCATGTCATAGGTCTACACTTATTTATTTTACTGCCCTGTTGTCTGTCTGTCTGTCTATCTAAACGTTGACTTCTGACTTTGTCTCTGTCACTCTTTCTCTCTTACCATGACATTCATTGACAGAGAAGGTCGAAGTCATCGTGAAGGGACTGGAGTATTTCTGGATAAAGGAACCTGCAGATTTCTTTGATCACAAAAACATCCAATCCCACAGAAGCTGAAAATTTGATTGAAATTTCCATGAGAACTTAAGCAAATAAATAAAAGGCAGCTACAGAAAATGCCCCTGAACATATCCTGTAATAAGAGAACTGAGAACAACAGCTTCAAATGTGCTGGTGAGCTTTTAAAAATAGGACTATAAACTACAAATTATTTTCTTTGTCATTTATTCCCTCCCATATCTTTTTCCTCTTTTCCTACCCCACCCTTCCTTTTTTCTACCTTTTCATTCTTCTCTCTGTTCTTTGTTCTTCTCCCCAAAAACCGAAGTGTGTATCTGTCTCACTAATAAACAACATATAGCCATAATATTTGGTGAATGTCAATGTAAACAGAAACAGGGAAGCACAGCATATACCAGATACTGGCTGTTGTTATGGGCATTAGCACATCAGCACTGTCAGATAGGTGATGCCAAATCAAATGGTAATAAAATGGCTAGAGTTAATCCAGTCTGGTTTCTGAACTAGCAGTCTCCCATTTGGAATCTTGGGATTTGATCCACTCTACTACAGATCTTTATGCAAGTGACTACAAGACTCCACTAAAACCTATTAAATGATTGTATAATTGAGCAGCCCGACTTATCTGAAACTAACTTTTAGCTGTCATCGTAAAGTATTTCCCAGGCTAAACTCAATGCAAACATTCAAATGTAGGAAAAAATGTGTCTCTTGAGTACTTTACCAGAAAATTCAATTACATTTGTTCAATTCATTCAGTTAACACTAGATCTGTCTACCATGGAAATTATTACCCATCCAGTGTTTGTTTGAATGTGTGTAAATGCTGATCTGATTACTCTGCAGACTGTTGTAGTGAAAGCAATGGAACCTCTAACTAGTTTTCAATATAATTTGAGGTTTTTTTCCATATGACATAGACACTGAATACCAATCCTGGTACTTTATGCTTTCACTGGTACTGAGTATAATTTATAGTTTCATATTGCGCTGTGTAACGCAATTACTTTTTTACTGCAATTGTTTGACACTGTTACCAGATCCATAATATATAGGGGAGGTAGCATCTCAGTTCTGATGAATGAGTAAAATAAAGTAGTTTGGCAAAGTGACCCTTATCTTGAATTGTGACTAACAAGCTCTTTCTAGTGGAGCTGACAGCGTCCACGAGCTCCACGAGCTCAAGGTGAGGGGGGCCCAGCTCTGTGCTCCCAGAAGGGGTGGGGCCAAGTGCAGAAGGGGTGGGGCTGAGGTCAGTTGGACCTCAGCACTGCTCAGAATGTGGCATGGTGACTTCCCCTCCCAGGCCTTAGTGCTGCCCCAGCAAGCAGTGTGGCACTCTGGCAGTGATGTAAAGGGCCCAGGGCTCCGGTCGCTGCGGCTGTTATTTTGGCAGTGGTGGTGGCAGGAGCCTCAGGCCCCTTCAGATCACAGGGCCCTAGGACAACTGCCACTTTTGCCCTTCTGTCAGTGGGTCTGCCTCTTTCACAAGCCTCTCTGATTAATAATACCAGTGATTGCTGTTGAACCCACACTCTGGTTCTCTTTCATCTATAATCCTGCATATAGTATGTGACACGAGGCTTGATTCTGCTACTCTGAGATTAATAGAAGCTTTGTCATTTTCTAATGTGGAAACAGGATCAAGCCCAGGAATACTAATGTGTTTAGAAAGAAAAAATGGACAGATTCATTTAATGGCTATCTTGAGAGCAGCAGCTAATTTAATTGGCAAATTGAATGAACTTGTAAAGGACTCCTCCCAGAGATTGTAAAAGTTTTGGTGTCAACTCCCCCCAGAGCAGAAAGTTTGTTCCATCTGGCATGGGTAGAAAATTGTCAGTATGGACTGTCACTCCGCAAATGACACAGCTACTTCTATCTACTTCTCCTTCTGCTCTAGTCCTCTCTTCTAATTCTTGCTCTCCCTTCCTCCTTCCTTACTTACTCTCCCTGCCTGCTTCATTTTCTGACCTCTCTTTTCCTGCTAGTCTTTTATTGTCTTATTGGACAAATCAAAGTGCACAAGAAAATGGGATGGGTGGGATTTTACTATGGGATATGATTTTTCCATTAAACAGATTAGTGACCAATGTCTGGATGTCTTTCAAAAAACAAACTGTAGAAAAGAACTCAGTAAATCACAGGCCTTTCAGTTTCTCCCCATTACTTAGAACACAATCAGTGCTGCAAAATGGCTTTATTTTGGAAGTGCACAGTGGTTTTGGCATATAGTGGTCAAATCAAATGACTGACAAATGATCAGAAAAGCATCCCACATGAGGATTTTGGGATATAAACAACCTTCCATGGGGGCCGTTGATGTCTTTTTATTAGCAAATACTCTGAATCTCTCTCTAGCTACAGACCCTTTGCCATTTTACATTGCACTTTGTCAGACTTTTTGCAAAAGAAGGCATGAGCAGTGTAATGCTAATTGCGGCATCTACTGCTACTAATACTCATTTCATTTTCAGAGGGATCAAGAACAATGAACATGAATATTTCTCTTTAAAGGTTTGAGAGAGACTGCTGAGAGATGGAACTTGAGCCAGCACTCTGATCACTATTAGTGTCAATTAAATTCCCCTGAAAGAGGCTTAATAACTCTGGGGTATGTCTGATTAATAGGCTAGACTGGGATTAGAAAATTAATGAGTGAATTAGCCCATTGTTAGTGAGCAAATAGTTTAAAAAGAACACTGAAAGGAAGTGCTTGGAGGAGGAAGGGAAAATGTTATAGAAAACTCTTTCCCAGGTGTGTCTTGCCCACATGCACAGGGTCCAGCTGATTATCTTATCTGGGGTTGGCAAGGAATTTTCCCCGAGGTCAGAGACTCTAGGAGGTTTTCAACTTTCTGTGGGGCTTGGGTCACTTGCAGGTTTAAACTAGTGTAAAGGGGATGATTCTCTGTAACTTCAAGTGTTAAAAGCCTGATTTGAGGACTTGAGTAATTCAGCCAATTGCAGGAGTGCATGACCGATGGTCTGTGGTGAACAGTGAGCAGGAAGTCAGATTAGATCAAGGTTCTGTCTGGCCTTAAAGTCTATGATACAGTCCTTTCTTGTCTGGCAGGTTGAGCCATAGGAAATGATTTTATGTGAGAGCAAGCCTGTGCACAGAAGCAGCTGCTCATGTGGCAGACCTCTGTAAGATGGGCTCTGTAAATGATCCTAATACTTTCTTGATTGTTTTGTAAGAGTACATATGAGTGCAGGTTGGGACAAGGGTACTACTACTAGCACCCTATTTAACTGGAGAAGTTCAGGTGATCTATGTGGCTCCAAGTGATGATGTCAGACTATGCTATGTTTAAAGCAGCCATCTTATACCAGATGGGTCTATCCAAGAAAATACATATTGTGCCACTTATTGGTTAAGATCAGACCAAGCACTGTGAGAGATTATGCACCCTGTGATTCTGGAACAGTTTCTTCAGACTCTCCCTGATAATACCAGGGTATGATTTGGGGGTGTGGGGTGGGAGCATCAACCAGATGCTCTGGATGCAGCAGTAAATTTTCAGGGGAATTTACAGAGATGGATATTCCCAGGGTGAGTCAGCAATTTAAGGAATTAAATCTAGGGAGAAGGACTGCAGAGTTTATGCCTGCAAGGGGAACTGAGAAGAAGATGGAGGAGCCCTGAGGAACTCTGGTGGGTGCTTGGGCCACACTGATTCCCCTATGTGGATGTGAAGGATATATAAAAAGAGACTGTCCGTTCATAAACTGTGCATTTGCACAAGTTTGTGGATAGGCTGAGACCTGCAGGCGGGATGGGGGTGGAGAGGAAGAAAGTATCTACTGTCTTGGTAACAGTAGGGAGGAAGCACCAAAGATTCCAGTGGCTATAGTTTCAGTCTGTACATTAATTGGGCAGGAGCTAGTGAAGCCCCACTGGCTATTTCCTGGAGGTAGGGTCAAAATGTGTACATGGGGACAAGAATTTCTGCCCTGTGGCAGAGGTGTCCTTAGAGGTCAAGGGAAAGTTTAGGTGACAATAGGTAGAAGTAGTGTATGGATTGCCCCTCCTTCGTTTACTGGGCACAGATTGGAAGCTCTTCCAATTAGGGAAGAAAAAGGCTAGCTGTTTGTCCTAGCACCCATCATGTGGAAATAAAACCCACAGGGCAAAATAAGGAAAAACAACCACGCAGGAGCTGTATAACTCTGGATGTGAACTGACAAGTCATAGTGAGAGCGATGACAAAGAAGTCCTCTGAGTAACTGTGGCAGAGGAGAAAGAAAACAAAGATTTCCATAACAAGGGAGCATGAAACCATTAAGAGGTAAATGGGTGGGTTTTTTGCAGAATCTGTGGATGTGTGAGGCTGGCAGCAGTCTGTGGCACACCAGCATTAGGTCGTCTCAGGGTCAGGTTGTTTGGGAACGCAACCCAAGTGGGTGGTAAACTCCATTTAATGCTAAAAATTGGCACAAGACTGGTAGCCAAAAAGTAGCTTAAGGAAAAGAACTTTGAAGAGTAAATTGAAGAGGATGAGGAAACACATTGTCTTTAGAAAAGATCCAGTAATGGAGGGAACGTGAGGAGAAAGAAACTGTCTTTTGTTAGAAAGGAGGGGAGAAGAAAGAGAGAGATCAGCAGGGTTGAATAAAGGGATATCTTGACCTAAAGGGATCTCTTCCCTTGTTGTCTCTTTGGCAAAAATGTGTGTCTTGGGGTGTGATGACTGTATGCTGCTGTAAATAGAATTGCTGCATGGGAGTACCAGAGGGTGGTGATTGATATAACACAAATGAAGTGCACAGTGATGGTTACAAACTGGAAGTGCAGAATCACTTCTGTAAGAAGACAGGGGTGGAGGACCACATCCTGCTACAAAGTGGACCAAATTTCTCTGGACATCAAAACCAGAAAATATTTAGAGCCCTTGTAGTCATTGTGGATAGCTTTCTGAAAACATCAACATCAGTCAAAAACACACAACTATATTTCTGGTAAAGAAAGCATGTAGAACAGAATCAGAATAATTGACCAGACTATTCATCTAGTGAAAATTTTTTTCCATAACATGACCAAAATAGAAATCTATTAGCAACTGATGAGGACATTTTACCATGTAAACTGCATGCCCTTGAAACCTAAAGAATTTGTGTTAGATTTATATCAGTGAACTTAAACTATGTTGACAGCTGTATTTTAACTAATAAATGAATTACACAAGCAAGGAAAACAAGCACTAGCTCCTTGGAGGATGTATAAGCTATACAGCTAATATTATCCAGAAAACACTGATCAAATGCTAGCTGATTTCATTTTCCCCATTGGTAGTGATAAGCTGTATGGCTGATGAAATTGTTACTATTCATGTTTCTCTACTCTTCATTTTTCATTTTATTAGTTTTAGTCTATTTGCTATATAGTAACTTTCCTGTAGCTTCAAAGCAGTTAAACTGAAAGATGATTTACCACTTTGAACAGCCTTCTCCTTCCATCTCCATTCTTTAGGGTTAGGTGTTGAAGTCCCCTCTCCCCACAAAAGGAAGGCTCTCTGAAAGCCCAGTATCTGGCAGCGAGGTCCCCCTTGGCACAGACATGGCAGAACGCTGCTGCACACCTGTTTCCTAGGAACTCCCTCATATGTCCTAGTGTAGGTGGTAGAGTGAGAGCAGCACAGGACTGAGGAGACTCCAAGTATAGGTCAGCCCAGGGAGGCGTCTGTAACAGATTGGAACCCTGTCTTCCTGAATTGCACCAGAGGTCTCTCCAGACCCTTAGGGCAGCCCAAGGTATCAGAGAACAATGGTCATTTAAAGCTCCCATACTCACTTATCTCTCTGAGCTGTGACTTCTGTGCAGTGCCTCTCACTGATGCCCAGAGCCGTAACTAAGGTTTTCTGCGCCTGGGGCAAGCTACTGAACTGCGCCCCGCTGCCCCCCAAAAAATGATAAAATTTGTAATTTTTGGTATTAATTTTATTCATTGCACATGTTGTTAATTGCACATATTTTGAGACTGCAAATAGATGATAGTAAAGATATACATGAAATAATATTTTAACTTTCTAATTTTTAATTTTGCGCCCCTAAATGTACTGCGCCTGGGGCGAGTGCCCCACTTGCGCCACCCTTGTGATGGCTCTGCTGATGCCATACTGAATCTGTCTAAAAACACTTATTTTATTTGCTAATATGCATGTATTAATTGTAGGCCTTATGTTTTCTCTTAGTCACACCAGGAGTAATTCCACTGACCTCAGAGAAGTTACCACAGGAATAAGTAAGGGGAGAATCAAGTCCAATATTTAATTTAATTTTTCTGCAGAAAAGTTTTAGCTGTTACACAACACAGACCTTGTTTAGAAAAGTTTCATATGCGTTTAATGGGAAATAGCTTAAGTTGCAATGAAAACTGCCCTATAAAGGAGCACAAAATTAAAAAAAAACACATAAAATCAACATCTACCAACCAATCAGTTAGTGTCTGATATAACTCAATCCTCTTTAAATAATTAGAATAGCCAAAAATCTTTGGTATCTTAGATACCTCTCTGTGGTAATTGAAGGTAAATGTTCTTTGTGAAAGGAGGCACTGACTACATTTTAAGCTAAGTAGTTACATTTTTAATCATTCTAAAACTCAACACCACCTTGGCTCAGTGGAGCTCCCATGATTATGCATTTTGATCATAGTTTTTCCAGGGTGAAATCTTGGCCCCACTGAAGTCAGTGACAAAACTTCAGTTGATCCAATAGGTTCCAGAAGAATTTTACAGTTATCCCTTTCACTTTTTTAAATAATCAACTATTTTCTCTCCCTGTCTGTTTCCAGCTCCCCCTGCCCCTCATCTCTTCTTTCACTCTTGCCTCCCAAATTGCTCTTCCCCCCTTCCCCCCATGGCTCACTTTTTCATCTCGTGGCTGCCTTCATCTCCTTTTTGAGGCATATTCTTGATACTAAAAAAATGTTGCTGCTGCTAAATGTGGCTCTGAGTATCCAACCTTTAGGTTGGTGTGTACTTTATTACATAGGTAGTCCTATAGTAGTCAATGTTACTCACATGATAAAAGTTCAGTGACATAAATAAGGACTAAATATTTGGATCAGGGATGGGCAATAAGATAGTGATGGTTCTCCAGGGTTAGCCCCTGACACCATTATATTTACCTGTAGCTCCACAGGTACGGGTGCTTGCAGTGCTGTTGGCTGGGGATTACCATTCCTAGACAATGGGAGCTGTGGGAAGTGGTATGGACTGGTACATCACTTCCCATGGCTCCAGTTGGCTGGGAATGGCGATCTGCAGCCAATGGGATCTGAAAGTGGCTGTATTTGTGGAGGGGGAGGTAAATACAGTGGTAGCCCATCACAGGCTAACCATGGTGAACCAGATCCAGCCTGTGAGCTGGTATTTGTCCACCGCTGATTTAGATCCTGAATGTCATCAGTGCTTAGATTTACTACTTGCTGTACATCCATTGCTGAATTGCATTAGGTTGATTTTTTTTTTTTACATTTTTTCTCTCCATTCTTTCTACTTTCCAATATCAAGCTCATTTAAAGATACAATTCAGAAATGGAATTTGAAAAAGTTCACACTGTCATGAAATCTTGAAACCAGGAGGCTTGAATTGGGGCAGGGGTGGCAGCAGAGCCCTGGCCCCAGGGATTCCCAGCTGCACCAGCATCAGTGGGGCTGGAGGATCCCTGGGGCTCCCCAGCTGTGCTGGCAGCAGCAGGCTGGAGGTGGGATCAGGGCTCCCCAGCCAGGCTGTCAGCAGGGAGGGGCAGCAGGCAGAGAGGCCAGCTGCAGGGGACCTCCCCTGGTCTGGCAAAGTCCCTTGTTTTGGACCAGTCAGGTCCCAAGGGTGCCGGCCAGGGAGATCCAACTTGTAGAGTAATGCATCTGGCCTCCTGAATATTATTTACCTGAATTTGTGATTAAGAGGGGACTTGATCAGTGTTTTCAGTGTGTGGGTTTTTTTAAAGTTTCTAGGTGCTATTTAGAATTTACTGCACTGTTACCTCAGGAAAGTGAAGAAAAATTAAGAAAACCTTGCACAATTCAGAGCATTACTTCTTAAAACATTTTATTTAATTACTTCCTTAGACAAACTATTCCATTTATCAGCAGAACTGATTTTTCAGCCACCCTAACCTTCCTTAAGGCTCAGCATTATGAGCAGATTTGAATTACAGTTTAAATAAAACAGTTTATATTCAGTGCAATCCCTCAACAATGCTGGGTTCTCCTATGGGGACATCAATCTAGGGCTGATTAAAAAAACCCAACAAATCCCTGGGTCCAATAACTTAGGTATCTTTCGACAGTTGTGAAAAGACTGAAGACCCTTGTGTATGTGTGTGTGTATAAATATATTTATGTCATTTAGGTGAGATTTTATAGTATACTATAGGATAGTTTACTCCTGCAAACAGAAAATTAAATTAGAAGTATTTCTTGTAGTTAGAAAGTAGGGTTGATAATGTGAAGAAAACAAAGGCTGAGTAGGCTGTTACCAAGGAATTCTTACTTCCTCACAGTAGGTAATCACTTTTATACTAGGTGTTCCATCACAGGCCATGTCTCCACTTGCCACGCTGGAGATCAGTCTTCTGGTGTTTGATTTAGCAGGTCTAGCTAAATCGAACACTGAGGGTGGCTTCACTTGGTGCCAGTACTCCTCGCAGTCTGAGGAGTAAGGAAAACCAATGTGAGCATTTGCTTCTGTTCGTCTCCCTTTGTGAAGATGGCACCAAGCTCATCTTAAGGTAAGCTGGCTCCAGATAAGTATTTTACATAGCTAGAGTGGCATACCGTAACCAAGGGCGCTGTTTCGGGAGAGTGGGGGTTGGGAGAGGGGTAGCAGCTGTGTGTACTGGGATGCGGTTTGCTTTTTTTCCCTGTTCCCCTGATGATGAGGGAGCGAGGGGAAAGTACACGGCTTCTGTGCTTACCTCTCACTCGTGGCTAGTGAAGGGGAGGGGACAGAGGAGCAATTCATGGAACTCAAGTACTTTCCCCTTGCTCCCTTATTGTCAGGGAAACAGGATGTAAAGCAAGCCATGTTGCAGCATGTACGGCTGCTGCCCCCCCCGTTCTCCCAAAATGACACACTTGACCTTAAACTGGTCAGGTCTAATGTAGATATGTCCGTAATGAGTGCATATTGCCACATTGCTGTATAATTACTACCTTCTCCCCTACCAACATAATGCCTCAGTGGTTGGCATACTTTTCCCCTTAATTACAAATGCCTTCATATCTTATGTTGATAATAAAATCAGATTGTGCTTCCTAATAGAGGAGAGGAAAGATGAGAGGAAAGATGATCTTGAGGTTATGGCCAGAAGTGAAGAACAGGTGATATGGCTACTCTTCTAAGCTCTGCCATAGACTTTGAGTGTGAGCTTGGACTAGGATTGCCAGTTTTGGTTGGCTATATTCATGGAGATTTCCTCATGTGACATAATCTGTAATTAAAGATAAATCTCCAATTCCTCAAGACTCCAGGCTAATCCATGAGGGCTGGCAACCCTACCTTGGGCAAGTTATTAAGTGTACCTCTGCCTCAGTTAATTTCTCCATTTGTAAAATGGAATATTAGTATTTGTTTATCTCACGCAAGTTTTGCACAGGGGTATTGTAATGCTTGATTCCTTATTATTTTAAAGTATGTTGAGATTTTTTGTTGGTAAGTACTATAGAATTACAAATTATTATTATATACTTTATATGTTAACCATATGTATGTAGGGGAGCCAACATGATTCCTGGGCCACTGGGCAATGTGAGTGTTGGGACTGGCTCTGTGCTCCAAGGAGGGGTAGGACCTCACCAGAAGGGGTGGGGCTGAGGCAGTCTGCCTCCAGCATCTCTCAGATGGCGCTGTACCCCCCTGCTTCCACCAGCACTCAGAGCCAGCTGAAGCACACATAAAAGGGCTGTGGAGTGCGCTGCCTGGTTCTCTGGCAGCAATTCCAAAGGGTCCAGGGCTCTGGCCCTTTTAGAATCATCCCCTTTGTCCCCAACCATCAGCAGGCCCGTATATATATTGTATGGCTAGAATCATAAAGATTCTGAAGGATCAAAACAAGAGATCTAACAAAAAACTACATTTTGCTGAAACAGTAGTCTTTCCATGTTTAAGAGCTGGGTTGTAATGGATAATTTTCTCAATCTGTAATGGATAACTTATTCAATTAAGTTCCCCTTTTTCTCCCCGTTCATAAATTGTCCGTGAGCAGGTCACAATTTTCTTATCAATAGTTGCTATTCATAGTATTCATTGAATAATTCTGGTGAACAATCTCTTGGTTTGCTGTAATTTCTTTGTGAATAATGAGTAGCCCTGTGGCACCTTACATACTAACAGGTGTCACAGGACTACTTGTTATTTTAAAGTTACAGATGGCTACCCCTCTGAGACTTCTTTGTGAATGGTTGATAATGAATTTGGAATCTCAACCTGAAGCTTCATGGAGTGTGTGTTTTTTTGTTTCCACTTGGATGGGTGTAACTCAAAATATTTTAATTTTTTAATACTGCATTTGCTATTTGTGAATATTGTCCAATATTTGGTTAAGATTCACTACTGGGTGATTAATACAGGAGAGCCACACAAAAAAGGTCTGATCAGAATTGGAAATAGTGGGATACTTTTTTCATGCATATTTTGTTTTGTGGATAATAGATCTTATTAGTTTGACATCAATAATATTTCTAAAATGTAGTTAGATTTCTGCAGCTTGTTTGTAAAGTCATAGGATTATTGTTTTTCTGGTATATGTTTGGACATATATATTGGCCAATATAAAAGAGATCACCTGAATTATTCCTTCAGTTGCCAGCCATTTGTAGAAAGATGTGATATAAGTTTCTTTGAATTTCCATCTTCTGTCTCTCTGGGTATGTCTAGACTACATGCCTCTGGTGACAGAGGCATGTAGATTAGGCTACCCGGCATAGGAAAATGAAGTGGCGATTTAAATAATCGCTGCTTCATTTAAATTTAAATGGCTGCCGCGCTGAGCCGATCAGCTGTTTGTTGGCTCAGCGCTGTAGTCTGGATGCTCCGCAGTCGACATCAAAGGCATTTGTCAACCTCCCCGGTATGCCTCATCCCACGAGGCATACCGGGGAGGTTGACAAATGCCTTTGATGTCGGCTGCAGAGCATCCAGACTACAGCGCTGAGCCGACAAACAGCTGATCGGCTCAGCGCAGCAGCCGTTTTCCTATGCCGGGTAGCCTAATCTACATGCCTCTGTTGCCAGAGGCATGTAGTCTAGACATACTCCCTGAGACCTCCCTTGTATGCCAAGTTTATCTTAGCCAGAGCTGAGGAGCTAATCTATTTAACATTCTTGGTAATATACAGAAAACTGGAAGGACAGTGGTTTTGAGAGTTACAATAAGGCTTAGCTGTAGTTTGGAGAGGGACATGGCACAAATGCAACAGGTGTCCCTTTGATGCCAAGAATAGTGGTTAACTGGTGTGCTGTTCTGAGAAGATGTATTCCTTCGGATCTCACGTTTCTCTGGTTTTCAGTGCACTGATGGTTCCTAAGAGGATGACTGCTGCACATCCTGCACTCATCTCCAGTCTGTTCTGGCTTTTTAGAACATGTTGTGAAAGTGTATTTGTACTCTAAAAAGTGACACTGTAAAAGTATCACCTTGTGTTAGACAGAATTGATTTCAGTGTGTATTCAGAAATCAAATCTGTTGCGTTCAGTGAGAAACATAAATGTTGTTACTTCTGACTCGTGTTAATTCTCCAGAGCCAATGCATTTAACAGGGGTGAGCTGGATCATGTTCTTTTCTGTATGCCACAAAGGAGAATTGTTTATGAAAACCCAATCACTTACAAGTCTCAGAGGGGTAGCTGTAAAAACTTAAAAAACAATGAATAGTCTTGCAGAACCTTAGAGACTAACAAAAAATGTAGATGGTATCATGAGCTTTCGTGGGTACAATGGTAGCTGTGTTAGTCTGTAATTTAAAAAAAACTTATAAAACAAGTGGTCCTGTAGCACCTTAGAGACTAACAAAAATTTGTATAGTTTCTTGAGCTTTTGTGGGCACAACAGGCAATGAAGCAGCACAGGAGGCATTGAGGGTATAATTTGAGGACAATGGGTTGAAAATGGGGTATAATTTGGCCTGCAGAATATTTATTACCAGTGATGGTGCCTGAGAATGTAAGATGTATACTTGAGGCCCAGGGCCTAGCTTCAGTTTGCAGGAATAGAAATTAAAAATGTCTTTCTTCATGTGTGAAACAAATACATTAGATATGGAAACCAATGAGAAATGAATCATGTTACTCCATAATGCCATTTGTAGAGTAGAAATGTGCATTGAAATCAACGATTTTGTCTAGGAGCTCAATGTCTGCTGCTTTAGACTAATTTTGGGAAAAAAATGAAAGATTAGTTCTGGTTATGGAGAGTCATGGAGGCCTATGAATATTTCATGATGAGCTTGTAATTGTGACAGTTTAGGTAATCTGCCTTTACAATTTCTTAATTCCAGCTGATATTCCATAATACACCAGTTTTCATAATGCCTGTATCCACAATGGGGCTGACAGAACTAGTAGCATGTACATACCTGACTGGGGACGGCGGAGACTCTACTCTGTTTTGTCATAAGAACATAAGAATGGCTATAGTGGGTCAGACTTATAGCCAGTTAGCCTAGTAACATGTCTTCTAACAGTGGCCAGTGCCAGATGCTTAGAGGGAATTACCGGAACATGGCAGCTATTGAGTGACCCATCACATTATCATGGCCCAGCTTCTGGCAGAGTCTTAGACACCCTGCACAGGAGACTGTCCCTCTGCCCATCTTGCCTAACAGCCACTGATGGGCCTATCCTCCATGAACCTTTCTAATTCTTTTTTGAACCCAGTTATACTTTTGGCCATCACGACATTCCCTGGCACTGAGTTCCACATGTTGACTGTGCTTTGTGTGAAGAAGTACTTCCTTATCAATTTATTTTAAATTTGCTGCCTACTAATTTCATTGGGTGACCCCTGGTTCTTGTGTTATATGAAGGGATACATAACACTTCCCTATTCACATTTGAAGACTTTTATCATATCCCCTCTTAGTCATCTCTTTTTTAAGCTGAACAACCCCACTGTTATTAGTGTCTCCTCATATGGAAGCTGTTCCCTGTCCCTAATAATTTTTCTTGCCGTTTTCTACACCTTCTCTGATTGTGGTATGCCCTTTTTAAGGTATGGAGGACCTTAAAATGCATGCAGCATCCAAGATGTGGGCATATCATGGATTTGTGTAATGGCATTATAATGTTTCTGTCTTATTATCTATCTTTTACTAACATTCTGATGGCTTGTTTTGACTGCTGCTGATCAGTGAGCAGACATTTTCAGAGAAATATCCATGACAACTACAATATATTTCTTGATTGTTAACAGCTAATTTAGACCCCATCATTCAGTATGTATAGTGTAGTGCTGGTCCCAGTACAGATCCTTGGAGACTCCTGCTATTTGCTTCTCTTTCCACTGTGAAAATTGACCTTTTGTTCCTATCCTTTGTTTCCTATCTTTTAACCAATTATAGGTGTGTAAGAAGCCCTTCCTTCTTATATCATGGCTGCTTGCTTTGCATAAGAGATTTTGGTGTGGCAACGCTTAAAGGATTTTTGCAAGTCCAGACATGCTAGGGAAGCCAGCGGAAGGAGCCATTTCCTCAAGCTTGTCTGAAAGGAGCTACGGGTTTGGGAGAGTGGCAAGTTACCAGCTGAGACTCACTGTGTCAGGAATGGGAGATGTGGGTTAGGACAGAGGAAGGGAACAGATCAGAGAAAGTAAGAAGGCAGAAAAGGTTCCATGTTTCAGATCATATGTCATGTATGGCAGCTGAAGGATACTGGATGGCTCTAGAGGATTCTGACCCCAACACACAGAATGCTGTGAAATAATAAGAAAACTGAGGCAGGGAAATGCATGCAGAATGTATTCTTTTAGTGTAGATCTGTATATTTCTTGTGTGATTAAATACAGAGAGCTGTGCTTATCTTATACTAAATCTGTCTGTGTATTGTGACAGACCCCGACCAGCTGGCGACCATAGCTTGGTGGAGGGAAAATATGCAGGTAACTTCATGAATAGTTTTCTGTTCCATGAGTGACCAGAGCAGGAGAGCAATTAGGTCAGACACCAGGAGTCAATTAGGAATGTGCCTGAAGCAAAAGAGAGAGAGGCTAATCAGCTCACCTGCAGCCCATTAAGAACCTGTTGAGATTAGTTTAAAAGCTTCCCTTCAGAGAAGGCTGGGGAACTAAGTGGGGAAGTGTACTGTGGAGGAGCAGAAAAGACTTACTCGGGTACCAGGAAGAAGGTACTGCAAGGAGTTGGGTGGGGAAGTGGCTCAAGGAAAAGCTGTAGCTCTAGTGGTGGAAGATTTACAATCTGCTGCTGCTGCCCTTAGGGTCCCTGGGGTGGAATCTGGAGCAGTGGATGGGCCTGGGTTTCCCCCAGTCCTCCCTGCACCACCACGGAGGTCACCCCTGATGGGGGAGTTTGGGACTAAAGAGCAGGGGTTCACCACAAACCTGTTTGATTGGCCTGTGATGAGGCTGGCCAGTAGTCTGTGACCCTTGCCTCTAGTAAAGGGCAAGGGGCTATGTGGAAGGTCACAGTGAGTCTCTGAGGCAAACACTATCTGCCCAGAAGCACAGGACCCCTGGGGCAAGGCCAGAGCTTTGGCACAGTATTATGTATCACTCTATTCATGTGCTCCTTGAAGAAGTAAACTACAGGCCCAGACTACCTGCATAGGTGGAGTTATGGGAGAAGGCATGTTGAAGAGATGGTAGTCTTCTAAAAAATGTCTAACCCCAGTGAAATATTTGCAATGTCAATGTCATTACAATATACTGTATTAGGCATGTCTACACAGCACTTTAAGCATAAACCACTGTTCCCTCCACACAGATCTGTCTGATTTTGGGCCCTCACCTCCTGCTAGGGGCCTGGTCAGAGTCCATATCCCACTGTGACGTGGGTCAAAGCCCCATGCATTTTGCAATGTGAATGCAGCTCAATCTAGGTTGCCAGATTCAAGTCTAGAGAGTCCATTAACACTATCCCACACCTTTCTAGGGCTGTGCTTCACAGTCCTTCCATCCCCACATTTCCCATGTAATTCCCAGGAACTGAAATCAACCTCCTGCTTCCACTACAGCTGCTTGCATGGCATCTAACCCTTCATTTCCACATGGACTGCTCAACTGGAAACACAATCCACTCTCCTAGGTATTAGCATGGCCAGCTAAGCAGAACTGAATCAAACACTTTGCTAGCTGCTCAGAGGAACACATCCAGATTCTGGTTAACCTCTGGTGTGAGGCAAGTGCTTCATTCAACTTCAGCAATAGCACAAGAAATGAATGTGTCTTCAGAACTTTATCTGAGCAGCTGGCAGCGCTGGGGAATCAACTGCACAGCAGAACATCATGGAGACTAAATAAAGAGGTTGTAGACAGACAACTGCAATGTCAAGAGTGTGAACAGCTAATGGGAATGCCCCATCTTCCTGCTTCTTCCATGAGAAATTAGACTGTGTACTAGGAACTTGGAGCACTGGGTCCAGAATGGTGCATGACAATCTCCTGAGCAGGGGTGGCATTCTGGAGGAGAGCCAGGTGCTAGATGCAGAATGAGAAGTGATCCTATTACTGAGTCTGCTCCAGAAGCATAGCTTCTTTGATTACCAGATACAGACCATTCTGGGTCTATACTGACAGACCCCATCTGTGGACAGTGCTGGGGAGCAGATGACACCCTCAACAAAGCAAATGCCAGAGCTGAAGATTGGTAAATTTCTGCCACCATATCTGTTGTTGTTAATATATGGATGGGGGCCCTGTTTTTATGGCCCTGTTAAAAATTATCAGACACATAAACATGGTAAATTGGGGAGAAGTCAACATAGCTTTTGTAAAGGAAAATCCTATCTCAGCAATGATTTACAATTATTTGAGGGAGTCACCAAGCTAGCAGAGTGTTAGGGACCATTAGGAAAGGGAAAGATAATAGCACAGAAAATGTAATGCTATTATATAAATCCATGGTACACCTGCTCCTGGAATACTGCATGCAGTTCAGATTGCCTTGCATAAAAAAGATCTATTAGAATTGGAAAAAATAGAGACGGGCAACCAAAATGATTATGGGTATGGAACAGTTTTTATACAAAGAGTCACTTGATAAAATGAACAGGTGGCAGGTTTAAAAGAAATAATGAAGTACTACTTCACATAGTGGCTCATCCCCCCCATAGAACTTGTTATCATGGGATGTTGTGAAGCCCAAATTATAACTGAGTTTAAAAGTTCTTTAGATTTATCAATGGCTATTAGCCAACATGGTCAGGGACACTACGGCTACGTCTACATTGGCAAGATTTTGCACAAATACTTTTAACGCAAGAGTTTTTGCATTAAAGTATTTGCGCAAGAGAGTGTCTACACTGGCATGTGCTTTTGCGCAAAAGCATCCGTGCCAGTGTAGATGCTCTCTTGTGCAAGAAAGCTCTGATGGCCATTTTAGCCATCGGGCTTTCTTGCGCAAAAAATTCATGTTGCCTGTCTATACTGGCCTCTTGCGCAAGAACACTTGCGCAAGAGGGCTTATTCCTGAGCGGGAGAGTCATAGTTCTTGTGCAAGAAGCACTGATTTCTTACATTAGAACGTCAGTGTTCTTGCGCAAGAACTCGCGGCCAATGTAGACAGGCGGCAAGTTTTTGCGCAAAATCTTGCCAATATAGACACAGCCTACTAGTGTTCCCTCTAAGCTGCAGGACAACACAGCTTCACAGGTGATTAATCATCCCCGCCCAGTCAGTGAACTCTGAGCCTCTGACTGGGCAGCACTGATTAATCACCTGTGAATCTGTAATACCACACATCTTAGAGGGAACACTGGACACTACCCCATGCTCTATATTCCTCACCCCCAACTGCCCTCTTCTTGCTCCCTGGTTCCGTCTTTAATATCACTGCTTTCTTCTCTGAGGTGCCCAGCTCACGAGCTAATTATCTTTTTAGTTTACCAGGCTCTCCCTAAGACCGGATGGCACAGCCAACACCCAGGCCGCCCCGATGGAAAGTGGGATAAGGGACGCCCTGAAGGTAAGGTGGTAGGATTGATTCTGGTGTGGCCTAGGGGATACACATTCACCTGGGGACAGCAGCGTGGTGGGTTCATGGTCCCCCCCCCCCCCCCCCGGGGACGGCCAAGACAGGTGATCCTCTCTACACTTCCAAACCTAAGGTACCTATGATCTTATGTTTGAAAGACCTAAGATCTCTATCTGTATCCATACACTGGGGCTATGTCTACACTGGCGGGTTATTGTGCAAGTACAGCCGTTTTTGCGCAAGAATCTGCAGAGCATCTACACTGCCCACCCGCTCTTGCGCAAGTAAATTTACAGTACAGCGTGGTAAGAGAGGGCTCCTTGCGCAAGAGCTACGCTCTTTTTTATCAGGTGTAAGCCTTGTGCAAGAGGGCAGTGTGGACACTCAGCAGGGATTTCTTGCGCAAGAGAGCCCTATGGCTAAAATGGCCATCAGAGCTTTTTTACACAAGAGAGCGTCCACACGCCATGGGAGCTCTTGCGCAAAAGCACAGCGCGCACATGGCAGTGTGGACGTTTTCTTGCACAAGACTTCTTGCACAAGAACACTTGCGCAAGATGTTCTTGAGCAAGAAGCCGCCAGTGTAGACATAGCCTGGGTGTTGAAAGTGATCAGGGAGCTGGCTTCCAAAGGGCTCATTTTAACAGCAAGCTATCACAAAGTTATAATACCAGTGTCAGCAATAAGCACTAGTTACAGAAGGGGCTTGCTATCATGAGTCTTTTTTATAACATATAACCATGAGTCAATGAAATATATGTGGGGTTTACAGACAATTACAACTTAGCATGCAGTACACAAAAAGGGGAAATGTGTTTTACTACATTTCTTTCTGTCAATTGAAGGAACATCACTAAGCATTGGAGACAAGTGTTTGAAATGCCAAAAAATCCATCAGTTCCAGGTCTAGAGTAATTAATGTTGGCATAGATGGCTGCTCCTTATTGTTCCTCAGTAAGAAAACAGAGGAGACAAGCAGTGACTTATAAGACAGAAGAACAATTATCATCTAGGAAAGAAAGTAATGGATCAATCTAAGTAATTTTAATTGACAAAGTTAACTAAATTCTGAGGTCATTACTTAGTTTTACTTCAGACAAAAATCCCATTGAAGTTGATATGGGATTTGCTTTAATAAGGACAGAGTGAAAAATCATATTATTGAGCATAATAGGATATGTTGGGGGTTCCTGAGCACTTGCACATGAGGCATTGTGCAGCTGCTCTTCCCTACCATTCAGCTGCTGAAGAATTGCTGTGTAACAGCACAGGATTATAGAGCAGCCATATTCCTTATCTGAATGGAAGTCACTGGCCATGGAAGAGTAAGCGTTTATTTTCTTCCAGTATTATATAAGCAAGGCCTATCCCAGAAAATCCTTAGGAATTTGGGAGACAGGGGCTGGCTTCTGAAAGAGCCTTCTGTGTGAGGGAAAGAACATCCAGGTTTAGGAAGTTGCACATGGGTCACTGGGCTTCTTTCAAGATAACAGTGAATTTTCAGGGCTGGGGGAGATAGAGAATGTTGGTGTGGGTTTCCTGTGCAAGGGACTTCGGGTTATGTGAAGAACATCATCCCAAGTCTGGAAGTTTTTCACTATATCTAAGATTATGAAAGTAAATAGCACCACAAACATACCCCAGAGTTGGATTAGGATTTTATGGGAATTTATTTACATAATCCTGAGAGGAAACTGGCTACTTTGACAGTCAGGAAACACTTCTTCAATGTACAGGCATGGGCAATTGCCTAGAAGCAGTATTTATTTTGTTTTTTCCTCACTTCCCTCTGAATCACTGAATAGTGGCTAATGCCAGAGGCAAGATACTGGACTTGATGGATGAATGGTCTAATTTGGTACAGCAAATCCTATGATTAAATTTAATTTTGTGTAGAAGTGCTACAAAACCCACATAAGAACAAGGCATTTACTATGTCAGCTAAGAGAAAGAATATTACTTTGGCTGGTGTATAATGAGGAGAAACTAAATATTATGTTATGTTCCAGATTTATGCAATACAATATCCAGCAACAGTTTGGGAAAATGTAAGTAATATTGTTACACCCTTCCTGTTTCCTTTTAAACAGACTGACCTTTACAGATTGCTTTTAGTATTTAAAAATGGCAAAACTCTATTTGGAGCACTCATTAACTCCACAGGCAATCCTTCACCTAAATCTAAGGTTACTTAGTTCCACATGGAAACCATATACATGGTACTCTTGGTATGTACAATTTTCCTGCAGTGGGTTTTAGTAGCCTTTTTTGCCTAAAGCCTTTAAAGTGAATATGGCAATTCTTTTTCTTTCTTTTTTTTAAAGATTCTTTATCTACCAGTAGTTACTGTGAAAAGTTTGCTCTGAAATATTATCTTGTACACTAATTACACTGAATGTGCTACTGTAACACATTCAAATTATTGAAGTTAATGACCCAATGCATTAGTGGTGATAATGAAGGCATATCTGAGGACAGTGTTCCTAGTTTAATTGCAGCATTGTACAGACTGAACAAGGCTAATACTTGTCTGGAATGTCTTTAAGGTAATAGATGACATTGTATAAATGGTAGAATACCATTTGTGTCTCCTGGTCGATTTGTATATTGATAAACATTTTTATGCCCATTATATCTATCCAGCAAGCTTAAAATGGGTGCTGATAGTATACTTTTTATTCTGCCCCAGCACTAACTCAAATTACTCTTTGGGCCAAACACCTAGTTCTGGGTCTCTGACAGTCTGTTTGAGGAAAAATTCCTTCCCACCCCCAACTATGACCATCAGTTAGACTCTGAGAATGTGGGCAAGACTCACTAGCCAGACACATGAGAAAGTACCTCCAAGCTCTCCCCATCTAGTGTGTCATCTCCAGTTGTTGGAGATACTTGCTAATAACAGATATAGTTGGGCCATATGATAGTGTAGGTGATCTCATCATCTCTTCCAAAAACTTACCAAGCACAGTCTTGAAACAAGTTAGGATTTTTTCCTTTACTTCTCCTGTTGGAAAGCTATACCAGAACTTCATTCCTTAAAGCCAAGCTCCTTAAATCTCCTTTCCTAAGGTAGGTTGTTGATTCCTTTGATCATCCTGATAGCCTTTCTCTATTCTATATCTATTCTAGTTTGAATTCATCCTTTGAAACATGGGACATCAAAATTGCACAGAATATTCCAGAAGAGATTGCACCAGTGCCTTGTACAAAGGTAATAACACTTCCTTATCTCTACTGGAAATAACTCACCTGAAGCAGCCTATAATTTGTCATCACATTGGTAGCTCATAGTAAGACTGTGGTCGGCCAATATACACAGGCTTTCCTCTTCCTCTGTTGCTTCAAACAGATAACTCACCAATTGTAACAAACTTTTGTTGTTAGTAGTGCATTACTTTGCGCTATTAAATTTTATCCCATATCTACTAGGGGGCTGTGCTCCCTGTTTGCTATGCTTGCTAACCTCCCTCTCTCTTGAGGTAGGTATCTGGCCGATGGGGGAGGGCAGGAGTGGGTTAGAGGTACGGGGTCTCTGCAAAAAGAGTGAGAGGATGGGGGAGGGGGAGGTCGGGCTCAGATGGCAGAGGGGACACAGGGTGGCCTGGGGGGGCTGGGCTCAGATGGCAGAGAGTAGGCTTGGATGGGAGTATAGGGTGGGGTTGGGGGTTGGGCTCAGATGGCAGAGGGGACCTGGTATGGCCTGGGGGAGGGCAGGGGTCAGGCTCAGATGGTGGAGGGGTCCTGGTGTGGCCCAGAAGGGCAGGGGTTGGGCTAGAGCTCATACCAAGAGGGGATGGTGCCGAGGCTGGTGGATGGCAGTGGCTGCATGAGCATGCAGATGTCATCACTCTGTCATCCCACAAGAAATTTTATTTTTATATATAGAGAGATTATCCCAGTTTTCAAGGTAATAAATTTCTTCTTGTACAATGCTCTGGTCCTCCTTCATAGTGAAAGTACCTTCCAATTGTGTGTCTCTGACCCACGTTTTTCCTTCTTCTGTTGCTTCCAACTGATAAGTCCCCATCTTATAGCAAAAATTCTTGTTGTTAGTCCCTAAACACATGACCTTGCACTTTGCAGTATTAAATTTCATCCCATTTCTATTATTCTAGTTTAAAAAGTCATCCAGATTTTCTTGTATGATATTCTGGTCCTCCTCCACATTGGCAATATCAGGTCACGTTGTGTCATCTGCAGATTTTATTAGCACACTTACACTTTTTGTGCCAAGGTCAGTAATAAAAATGTTAAATAAGACTGGTCCCAAGACTGTTCTCTGAGGAACTCCTCCCTCCAGCCTGACCATTCACCTTTCAGTGAGACCCATTGTAGCATCCACTTTAATCAGTTCTTTATCCACCTTTCAGTTCTCACATTAATTCCTATTCTCTCCAATTTAGCTAATTTCCCATATGGAGTTGTATCAATACCTTATTGAAATCTGGATTTACTATATTTCCTTTGTCTAAAAGATCAGTTACTTTCTCAAAGATGGAGATCAGAGTGGTTTGGCACAATCTACCTTTTGTAAAACCATGTTGTATTTTGTCACAATTACTGTTCACCTCTATGTCCTTGACTACTTTCTCTTTCAAAATGTGTTCCAAGTCCTTGCATACAACTGAGGTCAAACTAACAGAACTGCAGTTGTCTGGATCACTTTCCCTCCTTTCTTAAAAATAGGAACTATATTAGCAATTCTCCAGTCATAGAGAATGACCCCTGAGTTTACAGATGTATTAAAAAACCTTGCTATTGGACATGTAATTTCATGTGGCAGTTTCTTTAATATTATTGAATAGAGATCATCTGCCTCCATCACCCATTTAATCCCATTATGACCATTGGAGTTTGACTTCCACCTTGGATGTTGTAATTTTCACCTCTATATTCTTATTGCCATTATCCACCCTGCCACTACTCCTAAGAATTTCATTTTCTCGTGAAAAAAAGAGGTAAAGTATTTGTTTAGGTGTTGGGCCATGCCTACATAATCTTATCCCTCCCCCATCCTCAGTGTTTAGCAGTCCCATTTCTTCTTTCCTTGTTTTCTTGTTATATATAGCTATAAAACTGTTTACTATTGGTTTTAATTCCCTTTGCAAGGTCCAACTCTGCTTGGCTTTTAGCAGTTCTCACTTTATCCCTACACTCCCTGACCCTCAAGAGAGAGTTTTCTTTGCGGATCAATTCCATTCCTTTGTTGGCTTTTCTGTTTGAGATGCTTGCTTATCCAGCTAGATCTGCAACCCTTCCCTATGATTTTTCCCCTTTCTTGAGATGCGGGCTTCAGATAGCTTCTGCAACTTTGATTTAAAGTAATTCCAAGCCTTCTTCTCATTCAGATCCTTGAGCTCTTCAGTACCCTAACTTCCCTTCCCTTATTAATTCTCTTAAACCAAAGTTGTTCTCTACCACCAGCTCTTCTAAGAAGTTCTTACTACTCACCAATACCACCTGTTAGTGGTTCAGCAACTATTTGGTGAAAAAATCTGTTAGCCATCACATCCAGGAAAAGCTGTTATTAGCATTTCCAATCTAGAGCTGGGTAATTAAAGTCACCCTTAATTGTACAATTCACAGTAGTATTTATTTCTTTAAACACATTAAAGAGATCTCTATCTCTATCCAAACTGGATTGTGGTGGTCTGCAGCCTATCCCAAGCATTATATGTGGGTAATGTTTAGATTTTTTCCCCATAAGTAATTTTGACCCAAACATCATCTGTTTTATTCATTCCATCACTTCTAATTTCTTTACAGTTTATCCCATTATTAATGTACAGTGCTACTCCACCACCTTTGCCTTTATTTTTGTCTTTCCTGAAGAGCACATACCCTTCAGTCTCTGTAGTCTAGTCATGACTATTATTCCATCATGTTTCCTTTATCACAATAATATCTGGGTTCACATCCTGCATCAATAGTTCTAGTTCCTCCACACTGTTACCTGGCTCCTTGCATTGATAGACTAATTTAGAAGTTGGGCCCATGCCTACATTATCTCTAATTTTACCCAAATCTGGTGTGTTACGGAATAGGATGCCTGTGTCTATTGACATCATCCTGCTAACAAGTTGGTGTCTTCCAGGGAGTCTCCTACATCCGGTGTCAAATTCCAAGGTGGTAGGCCTTTGGCACAGATGACCACACCTCCTTGGAGAGTGTTGGATGACCATTTAAGTGAGTAAGATCTGTTTAGTTAGAAAATAGATCTCTTCATTCATTTTTAATTTGTCCCATTTGATTATTTTAATCATTCACAGATACTTCATCTGACTGGTATCCAACTTTTCTCAAATGTGACAGTGACAGTACGTGTTTCAGACTCATAGGTCAGAAAACTGCCCCCCCCCCAACTTATCTATCTTCAACTCCACCTCTCCACTTATTAGGGTGGCTGGTTTATGAAAGATGTTCTTAATGAGGTGCCCCATTACCGACTATGCTTTTGCAGTAGTGGATTCAAGTTCTTTCTTGATGTTACCCATGTTGTTAACAGAGCAGAGAAAGGTAAAGTCTCCAACAAATCTCAGCTGGGTGGCCACTGGCTAAAATGCTAACATCTGTAATGTGCTTAAAATTACTGGTCAGAAGAACTTTGTTTTAACACCCAAATAATTTTCAGGCCAACTTTTGCTATGAGCTTTCCAGTGTTTTAAGTGCCTCAGCTGGCCTGTCCATTGATTCAATGACAAGTGCTGTATTGTCAGCATGATTAATGTTGATGAGGTTCTTATCAAGGCATATGCCTAAAATGTGATTGCTTCGTGACCGATCAAGCATGTAGTCTATAATGCCACTGAAGAGCTCTTGGTCAGCAAGGTATCTTTGTCAAATACCTGAACTAATTTGGAAGAAGGTGGTTCTTTTCCCATTTACTAGAATGCATCTTAAGGCATCATCATTTAAGAAATGAAACATTCTACAGCACTCACTGTAGTTGGAGGGTCACAATACACACTTCTGACTAGTTGTATCAGAAATTGTTATGGCGACTCCTACCACTGCTACATGGGGTGTGTGTGTGAGTAGCAAGTATGTTGGGGATGAGGCCACTAGAAATAGGAGTTGATAAGCCTATTGCATCCCCTAGTCTTCCCCATATCCTGCTGTACTGACTGTATGACAACTATACAGGTTCTGAAACAATTACTGGGTTTCAGGAATCCTTTCTTCAGTCCTACATCCTTTGTTGAAGCTTTTTTCCTTGCTTCTGGATTTGGCAATATTAAAAAATAAAGGTGATATGATTATCTAGATGGTTCAGTATATTACAAAAAAGAGAAATAAGATTCACTTGTACTACAATAGACAGGGTATGCTATTAGAGACTGCATGCAATAAAATACGATGAAAACTATTTAATGTCATCAGTCTTAGAAGATATACTGTGAAATAATGGATACGAGGCACCCAAGTCTTATTAATATCTCAGAAGACATATACATGATTATGCAATTACTTTGGGAATTGTACATTTGATTAAAAAACTTGTAAAATGAGTGGGTCAATGGGACTTTGACAAGACAGGCATTAATGCCAATAAATTCTTCTGTGTTCACATCTCACCGGAGCATCAGACCTATTTGATTCTTCATATAATTTAATGAGAAAGAGGTATGAAGAGAAGGGAGGAGAAGGAAGACTGGTGCAATGTAGCCAGGCATTTAAATATATCATAATTTTATCTCAGTATTAAGAAAATGTAACCTTAAAATATGTTTTAAAATATCAGCTCCGCTTTTCCTTTATGATTCAACTATTTTAAAGATATTTGCCGCCTGATAGAAGTGCTATTGTTCCTAGAAGTCATGTATGGCATACTGGTGAAGTAAGAAAAATGAGTCAGTAATAATAATGAGTAATATTTAGTTCTCATAGCTCTTTTCATCTGTTTGATCTCTGTTTGATTTTTACAAAGGAGGTAAGTATCACTATACTCATTTTACAGATGTATCTCTGTGTGTGTGGGGGATGTGATTGTTAAGTCATTTAAGGATCATGATTCCTGGATATTTTGATAACATTTCCTTTTGCACTAATTCCTTCCTCCTGAGCAGAGCAAGGAGTTTTGTTGCAGAGGTTTTTGTGGCAGTTAGGCGGAGGACAGAATTTTATAACTACAGAGTCAATGGCTGCGTCCCTGCTATCTGTATTCATGTTCTGCATTCCTCAGCAGCCTGTATAGTGCACAGCTCTGCAAAGCATAGGAGTGTTGGACTCCCTCTGCTTCTCCATATCTTACCGTTGAGCATAGCAGTCTGGTTCCACTGCCCATTAGGTTTTGTCCTCTGAAAGAGGGGCAAGATCTACCCCTGTGTCAGTAATTCACGAATGACTGCTTCTTAACCCCAGAAAAGCTGATCTCTTTAGTCTTTGCTTAGGTGAACAAACAGAAGGTGCATTATAAATTGTGGCTCATATGGGGTTAAATGAGTAGGCAAGATATGGAAACTTGCATTATCTGAAGGCATTAATCAGTTCTGAAATTTCTTTTCAGTGTAGCTTAACTCCTATCCAGAGTGAAACTTTCTGTTTCCTGACTACTTTGTTTGATGATGCTGTGGGCTCTCAGTTTGTGCTTGCTTTGTGGCATCCCCCTTACAACTTGGCCACAAGCTTTTCAAAATTCACTAGGCTTTTCCTTTGTCCTTTTCTTTCTTGCAAACTACTAAACTTCTTTAGTGAACAGGGAAAGAGGAGTGGGAGGAGGGGTAGATGTAGAACATGCTTCTATGTTCCAAATGCTTTCTCTGTCCTGTTAGAGAAGCACTCAAGAAGGATATTGTGCTATCTTGGCATAAAGTACAGATTGATGCCTTCCTGTGAATGCTGCATTTTGTAACAGCTCTTTGATTGTTAGTTAAAGGTATCTCCTTCTACAGAGATTCTGTGTGATTGGAAGCCAGCTGTGGCATGGAAGTCTCTATCGGTCATCACCTTTCTACTCACAGGCTGAGATGAAACTCTGTTCCCATCATTTTGTAGTCTGAGTCAGGCTCTGTGTGTGTATGTGGCATTTCCTGAATGAATTCAAACACTCTGTTGAAAGAATCTTGCCAATTTAACAGAAAATTATTCTTTTTATGGAAATCCTTGTACAGAGTCATATACAAGGAGGGCAAAAGCCCCAGTGATATTTTTAAGACTATTATAAAATCTTTCTGTTTCTGTAGCAGTGCCAGCTGACAGTAGTTTGTGTGGTCTGCTATGTGAAGGTATCACTAGAAATAATATACTGGATTGGAAAAACCTGTATATTTTTAAACATATGTATTTTACTATGTTTATCATTCTTTTAAAATTATAAAGCATTAAGTTCTTGATTTTTATCCAAGCCTCAAACTGGCCTCCAGTGTTGTGGGGATTCTTACTGATTAGCTGCACCTTCCTGTTAGATCATTAGGCATGTAGTGGGTGCAGCTTTGCCCTGGAGATAGTGGAAGGCATTTCTGAAAAATTAGGATCAAATTTTTGTTGAGCAAAAATGCGAAAATGAATAACATACTCAAATTATCCCACTCTTCATATCCCCATTGTGCCACTTAAACTCTGCCAAACCATGCTAACTAATTTGGAGAGTAGTATATCTGCCTTTAAGTTTTTATGTAACATATTTTTATTATTGTATTATTAATTTGTGTATTTTTGCACAGCACTGGCAAAACTTAGAATTGGTGCAAATAGAGAATGTTACAGTCCCAGTGTAATATAAAACTCATTTTTTATCAATATGAGTTTTTTTAAAGAATAGATATTTACCATTTATTACAAAGAAGTTATTTTCCCTGGGATCAAAACAGTGAGTGAAAGATACTGATATATATATTTAATATGCTTTTGTATGCTGGCTTATTTCTCCACAGCATCCTTTACTGATGCCAGGTCACATTGATGTATCAAGAGGTTTAAGTACTTACAAAAAATAGACAATGGCAAAGCAGATTAGATTCTGATTTGAGTGGGTTTAGGCTTGGGTTCAAGCTTCTAGTTTAAAGCTGAATTGACATGTGGCGTCATGTCTGGGTTCTGTTCAACAGCACCAAAGGAGGGCTGATCAGGTGGTGTATTCCAGGATCAAGGAGCCCACCAGGATAGGGAGAATAGGAGCTGCACACCTATAGATGGGAGGTCCAATGAGGGAGAGTTGTAGTTAGCAAGCACCCAGGAAGACCTGATTTCAGAAAGAGATTCTTGTAAAGAGTGGCAGGAAGCCTATATATACTGTTCTGTGGAGGAGCAGTTGTTTCCAGTTCTCCACAGACCCTTGACTCTGAAGAAGGACTCCACTTATGTAGAAACATATGGCTGCAGGCAGAAAGCTCTGAGTCAAAAGGACCCTGGTGGTAGAGGGCCTGGACTGAGCCAAAGGATGGACTAAGATAAAACAGACAAAATTGTTGGCTTTATATTAATAAATGAGATCCTCCAAAAAGGGGCATACTTCAGTATTAAGTGTGTTTGTTTCTAGCATGTGGGGAAATCAAGGCAAGATTTATTTATGGTGCTATATTTGACCACATGGAGGTGCTTCAGGATGGCCTAACTCATTACAGATCAAGGATTTAAATCCTGTCCTAAAGCTGAAGGTTCTATGCATCTTCGGAAGTTCTAATTTTGGCCCATCTCCAGTGATTCTGTTTTTCTGGTACACTTTAGTTGTAGCTGCTGATGTTATCCTGATGAGAGAAGGAAATCCTTCCTTTGTCAATTTTTTTATAATAATTACTAAATCTTCCTAGCACTTTCAAAATAAAAAAAAATCAATTCCTTTTGCTAGAGGTTGTTGGTTTCTCCGGTTCCTGTTACTTCGCTTCTCTCAAATTATTTGTTTCCCCCTTTTTTCCCTAACTTCTCTTTTAACTGTATATAAGACACTTCGCTTTGTGACCTTATCTAACAAACTGGTGTCCATAGAGGAGGAGCCATGAGAAGTTTATCCTTCAAAAAAGAAGTCAAAGAGAGATTGTGTTCTTATGAGGCCAAACAGAACTGGGGCAATAGGAAGCTTCTTAAAAGACAATGCTACAGCAAGCAAGAGGAGAGAAGGTACATCATTCAGACAGTGGGTACCCTGAAACATTCTTTTGGAAGACTTAACTGTCAAAGGAGCTAGGGAGTGTACGTGAAGACAGCACTTGATATGCTTTTAAAAAAATGCATTCAGTATGCCCACCAGCACAGCTCTGCTCAGATATGCACCATTTGGACATACTAGAATTGTCAACAGAGGCAGCCAACTCCATAGCCTATGTTCCCAAGTGTTCTGCTGACATATTTTGGCTGCCCCTGTAAAAGGATTCTTCTCCTTCTCCCACTTTGCAGGCACAAGAAGGAACTGCTGTAATTCGACCCTAGAATAAATTACAATATCCCATTCAAATGGAACCTCTGAAATGTCCTGATTCTTCAGCCACTCCTAATGACTGAGATAAGAAATGGAGGGAAGGGACATATTTTAAAAGACTACAAGCAAGGTTGAAATGATTGGGATTTTTATGTTAGAAATGAGATGAATAAGAGGGAACATGGTGTAAGTATATTCAGTAATGAATGATCTAGAGAAGATAGAAAGGGAGAACTGAAATTTCCAATCTCATAATACAAGAACAAGGGACTATTCAATGAAATTAAATTCAAAACAAACAATAAACACTTTTTCACATAATGTGTAATTAATCTGTGGATTTTATCTGTGGAAAATAGTAGAGGCCAAACACTTAAAATTTTTAAAGGGATTGAATATTTATTTGGGTAACAAGAATATCCAGGGTTATCATAATTAATTATGTTGATGGGACACTAAACTAGGTAAATTTATTGAGGATAGGTCAGTCAATGGCTATTAGCCAGAATGGGCAGGGATATGGTCCCTAACCTGTTTGCCAGAAGCTGAAAATAGGTGACAGGGGATGAATCACTTGATTACCTGTTCTGTTCATTCTGTCTGAAGCACCTGACATTGGCCATTGTTGGAAGACAACATACAGGACTAAGTGGACTTTTGGTCTGACCCAGTATGGCCAGTCTTATGTTCTTATGTTCTAAACTTTGTGTTTCAAGGCTCAAACCAAACTATTAGAGATCAAGATGCAACCTATTATCCCTCATCTGTGTACTGAGGGAGTCTCAGACTTTTTTCTGGTGCAGATTATTCAAATATTGAGTGAGTGTTAAATAATGAAGAAGACTGGTTAATGATTCAAAGTGATCTGGCTCACTTGTTAAACTGAGTGCGAGAAAAATATGCCTTTTAGTATAACTAATTGTAAATGTATATATCTGGGAAGAAACAATGCAGGCCATAATTACAGGATGGAGAAGTCTATCCTGGGCAGCTGTGACTCTGAAAGATTTTGGGGTCATAGTGGGTTATCAGCAGGCTTTGAGCTCTCATGGTACATCTACACAGCATTGTTATTTTGGAATAACTGATACTATTCTGAAATAACATGCCTATACTACAAACGTTTATTCAAAATAATATTGAGAGGAAGGACATCTTACTCCAACTCATGGTAACCCTCATTCCACAAAGAGTAAGGGAATTTGAAGGAAGAGTGTTTTTCCTGAGACTTCCTGCAGTGTAGATAGCACCTAAAGCCGAGTTAAGCTATTTTGACTTAAGCTACGCAATTGGTGTAGCTGAAGTTGTGTAGCTTAATTTTACTTTAGACTCACTGTGTGGATGTACCCTCAATGTGATGCTGTTTCCAAAAGAGCTAATGAAACACTGGGATACCTAAATAAGAATCCTGAATAGGAGTAGAAAGGTTATTTTGCCTCTATATTTGGCACTGCTACAACTGCAGCTGAATATTTTATCTAGGTCTGGTGTCAACAAGTCATAATCAAGTTGATAAATTAGAGAGGGCTCAAAGAAGAGCCATGAGAATAATTAAAGGATTAGAAAAACATGCCTTACAGTGATAGATTCAAAGAGCTCTATTTAACTTAAAGAGAAAGTTAAAGGTTGATTTGATTAGTCTGTAAGTATCTATATGAGGAACTAATTTAATAATGGGTTCTTCAGTCTCCAAAGAAATGTATAATGATCCTATGGCTAGAAGCTGAAACTGGACAAATTCAGAGAGGAAATAAGGCATACATTTTTAACAGTAATTAATCAGTGGATCTACTTACCAACGATTGTGGTGGATTCTTCGTCATTGACCATTTAAAAATCAAGATTCGATATTTTTCTGAAAAATATGCTTTAGTAATTTTGTGAAAGTTCTGTAACCTATGTTACATAGGAAGTTGGACAAGATGATCACAGAGGTGCCTATTGACCATGGAATTTGATTCTATGAACTCATTCATGCCTCTATTTTTCTAAGTTGTGTTTCTCAATATTTTAGATTCCATCTCCTTTCCCTGTGTGTCATCAACAGCTACATCAATGCAGAAACCCTTAAGCAGAGAGGCCTTGCAAGCACCTTAAAGACGAAGTTTTTTTAATCTCACCATGAGGTTAAGGACATTAAAAGCAATACGTCATTTGAAACTGATTCCACTCTTCCTTTTTTTCTCCCCTTCCTCCCTCTCCTCGTTTTCATGTTATTTTCATGTATTTCAGCTGAGTGTCAGACTCCATTGTGCATAGACAATTGAAACCAGATGGTTTCCAGGACCTTTTCAGTATTTATAATTTCTTCTACTACCATACACAAAGAAAGTACCACGTTTTTAGAGGTGGTTGTCAAAACACATCAAAAACGTTGTCAATAGAGCGCAAGGGCAAGAGTCTCAAAGATAACTGGTTTTTGGTCCACTTATATCAAAGCAGTAAATGAAGAAGAGAAAAATTTAATTGAATTCATAGAATGCATTCACTAAAAGCCAGTGTCTAATTACAGTGGCAAAAACACAGTGGAGCCACTAGAAAGAAGATATATAAAATAGCCTTGAAGAGGCTCATTGTGGAGCCTTTGGGCCATTATCTTTGAAAACTCGTGGAGATCAGGAGAGATCCTGAATGACTGGAAAAAGGCAAATGTAGTGCCCATATTTAAAAAAGGGAAGAAGGACTGTGACGGGGCGGCCTCGCCCCACCCCCTCAGGGAAGGAAAAGCCACACTCTGGGCCAAGCGGTGAGGCGCATGCTTGGGCGGTGGCGCGGGCAGATTAAAGGCAGAGCCGGCACACCTGGAGGAGGAGGGTGGAGATGCAGGGGGAGTGGCTGGCATCAACCCGAAGCGGGGAATGGCCAGCAGAAGTGGAGAGCGGCGGAGGACGCTTCTGGAGGAGGACCCCCCTCGGGCCAGCACGAGCAAGGAGAAGCCCCAGAGCTGTCCAGGGAGCCAGGGCCAAGGGGGAAGAAACTGCCCGGGGAAGGAGCGGGGAGAGGCCGGGCTAGGGATCCGGAGTGTGGGTCTGGGCGGCTGTGGAAGGCAGCAGGTGTGGAGCGAGCGAGGCGGCGAAGTGGAGTGCCAGAGCAGGATGACTTGGGTGAGCCCCAGGGAGGGTCCAGCTGCCCCCCTTGAACAAGGAGGCTCACCCACATTGAACGTGGAGGGTGGCCCAGAGGTCTCCGAAGTCGAGAGCGGTACGGGAGCCCTTACGCCAGTGGGACCGCAATGCCTCGATGGGAGAAGACGCTGGGGGTCGGTAAGATCTGAGGGTGGTGCCGTGGCATGGAGGAGGAGGAGGCACAGCATCTAGTGGGGTAGAAAGTGGCCCAGGGAGGAGGAGCGAGTGGTTCCAGGGATGGTTGACAGGGTACGGGGCTATCCCCGCCAGGCCGGTAAGACCACCCTCTTCTGTCCTGACGGCCCTGGGCCGGGACCCAATAGAGTGGGAGGGCCCCGGGTACCCCTACCCCACCATCACTATCCAGGAACTCACTGTGGGGTCGTAAAGGGGGCAGTGGGGACAAAGTTCTGTTGTCTGGCTAGCATCGGAGCAGGGAGACTGTTGGTGGAGAACCTGGCAACCCAAGGACCGAGCGTCTTGGGAAAGGGCATGGGATATCGCCAAAAGGCTCAAATGCCCTGTAGATAGAGGCCTACCTGGATGCCGGCCGCAGGCCCCATCGTCCATGCCAGGCCACTGCCACTACCAAAGCGGGGCAAGAACAAACCCGGGGCAGGGTGCTCCCCACTGCCGTGGGGAGGGTTCACTGCCCCACAAGTATTTGGGGGTCACTTGGGCCATCGACAAGGATGATCCAGGGAACTAAAGCCCAGTCAGCCTTACCTCAGTCTCCAGAAAAATCATGGAGGGGATCCTCAAGGAATCTATTTTGAAGCACTTGGAAGAAGGGAAAGTGATCAGGAATAGTCAACATGATTCACAAAGGGCAAGTCATGCCTGACCAATCTGATTAGTTTCTATGATGTGGTAACTAGCTCTGTGGATATGGGAAAGACAGTGGATATGATATACTTTGACTTTAGCAAAGCTTTTGATATGGTCTCCCACAATATTCTTGCCAGCAAGTTAAGGGAATATGGATTGGATAAATGGACTGTAAGATGGATAGAAAGCTGGCTAGACTGTCGGGCCCAATGGGTAGTGATCAAGGGCTCGATGTCAGGTTGGCGGGCGGTTTCTAGTGGAGTGCCCCAAAGATCTGTTCTAGGACTGGTTTTTCCAACATCTTTATTAATGACCTGGATGAGGGGATGGATTGCACCCTCAGCAAGTTCGCAGATGTCACTAAACTAGGGGAGAGATAGATATGCTGGAGTGCAGGGATAGGGTCCAGAGTGATCTGGACAGATTAGAGGATTGGTCCAAAAGAAATTTGATGAGGTTCAACAAGGACAAGTGTAGAACCCTGCACTTGGGACAGAAGTATCCCAAGCATTGTTACTGGCTGGGGACCGACTGGCTAGGTAGCAGTTCTGCAGAAAAAGACCCGGTGATTACAGTGGATGAGAAGCTGGATGAGAGTCAACAGTGTGCCCTTGTAGCCAAGAGGGCTAATGGCATATTGGGGTGCATTAGGAGGAGCATTGCCAGCAGATCCAGAGAAGTGATTATTCCCCTTTATTCTGCTCTGGTGAGGCTACATCTGGAGTATAGTGTCCAGTTCTGGGCCCCCCACTATAGAAAGGATGTGGATGCATTGGAGAGGGTCCAGTGGAGGGCAACCAAAATGATAAGGGGGCTAGAGCGCATGACCTATGAGGAGAGGCTGAGGGAATTGGGTTTGTTTAGTCTGCAGAAGAGAAGAGTGAGGGGAGATTTGATAGCAGCCTTCAACTTCCTGAAGGGAGGTTCCAAAAAGGATGGAGAAAGGCTGTTCACAGTAGTAACGGATGGCAGATCAAGGAGCAATGGTCTCAAGTTAGAGTGGGAGAGGTCAAGGTAGGATATTAGGAAAAACTATTTCACTAGGAGGGTGGTGAAGCACTGGAATGAGTTACCTAGGAAGGTGGTGGAATCTCCGTCGTTAGAGGTTTTTAAATCTCGGCTTGACAAAGCCCTGGCTGGGTTTATTTAGTTGGAATTGGTCCTGCCTTGGGCAGAGGGCTGGACTTGATGACCTCCTGAGGTCTCGTCCAGCTCCATGATCTATGATTATATGAATCAGGTTAAGACGGCAGATTTCTGAAAAATATACCTGAAATAAATGTGCCATGGATGTGTAGGTGACCCTATGGAACATTTGTTTCAGAATTCATATTCTGCCTAATTATGTTGCCTAATTATTAATAGAAAGTGTGTTTTCTCTTTTTCTATACTAATTAACGTTCTTCTACATTTTAAGACTTTTGCTTGACAGTGTTATGTCAAGCAAGTTGGCAACTCAGTCGTTAGTGCATAACATAATCAGAATGACTGTAGAGGGCTGTGTCACATTCTTGGTTGATGATATAGAGTTGAAAAATACAGTTTAATAAAATGGTGCTGAACTTTTACACTAATATCTCCCAATTTAGCCAGAGGGTATTTTTGTTTTTCTTTATACATTTGACATGTGGATGTATGGTTGTAGAACAAATGTGTTGCTATAAAATTAGCAGAGTGGCACATATGCTTATTCTGGAAATGTAATTGATAAAGACTGTTGCATAGAATACATTTCATCAAAGTAATATATTCTCTATATATCATAACCATCTCAATTACAACAGATGACTTTGGTATCAACTTTTGACCTACTACCCTTGATCATTCTGCAATTGGCGAAAAGAACAAGATTTATAGCAGCTAATATTCAGTTATATTAGCAATTATATTTTTCATAGTGAGTGATTTTTTGTTGGTTGTTTTTCATTGCAGACTTGTAAATATAGCTGTGAGTTCCCAAGAATTAAGTTATGTTGGTATTTTAGGTATCTGAGATCTAAGAGCAATTCATAAATACCTTCATAGATATGTTCACAATGTCCACTCCTCAAATTCTAAAACTGTTGCAACTGGAACCCTCTTTTACTCTCCCCTGTCTTTATAGATTTCCCCTGTATCCATGGAATCAAACAATTCAGGATATCATAACAGTTAAAATAACATTCTGGAACGGTCACAAGAGTAACAATGAAATCTCATCACAAGTTCACAACTATCTACTTCACTTACTGAAGATCTCCTCACAGCTTAGAGGTTGCCTATTACAGTGTCACCAGCAGTCAGGCTTTTTATCACAAATCTCATAGTATTTCTTGGCCCTAAAGTTTCAGCTCCCAGAGTTATGTGAGAGAATCTATTAAACAGCCCCTACCTGCTTTTCCAGCCCTTGTGGTTGAGAAGAAAAGGTTGAAACTATGATCAAACCATACTAAAGGTACTAAAGCTAGACCACAAATAAAGAGAACCTAACATTCGTATATATTTATGATTTCATGATTTTGAAGCCACGATAATGATTTTGAGGGGCCTGACTACTGATTTTTGAATATTGTAGGGTTGGCAATACTGTTTTTGTGTGCCTAAATAAGAGAGGCTGGTCTGAAGACAGGTCAGGATGTTACTTTCCCATTCCAAATAGCTGAGACCAGTCTTCCCCTGTCCTTCGGACAGATTGGCCTGTGAGATTGGACTCTCAGATCAGGTAATTAGATTTATAAGTGCTATGAAATGTTCCCTCAAGTATTTGTGGGCATGTCTGCACAGCGGGGCGAAAACTGAAATAAGCTATGCAACTTGAGGTACGTCAATCGCATAGCTGAAGTCAAAATAGCTTATTTCGGCTTTTGCTGTTGTCGACACAGCAGGAATTCTGAGGAAGAGCATTCTTACTCCGACTTCCCTTATTCCTCGTGCAATGAGGGTTACAGTTATTGTACAATGTTAGTTATTCCGAAATAATGCTGCTGTCCAGACATAGCTTGTGAGTGAAATCATATGAACACAGCATAAGAGACTGTTCCCTAAAGCCTAGTCCCTAAGAGTGGGAATAATAGCTTTTGAAACATCCTATGGCCCACTTAAACTGTGAAGAATCAAGACTTATCCTGCTTATGCAGAATAAATGGGACTTTTGCCACTGATTTCAAAGGGTGCAGGATCAGATCACTCATGGGTAAATTTGTGTTTTCTTTCCATAGTTTCTGCTTGTTCTTGGAAGCATTAGGATAATTTTCTAAATTCACAGATACCATGCTGATCTTTGCATCAAGGATTTACCATTTCTTAGGGGTATTTATTTAGGTATTTACTAGAGTACTTTTAGGCCTTTAATCATAAGAAAGCAGGGCTATTCTGGGTTTAGATACCCAAGATCTCCTTGGGTATGTCTACACAGCAAAGTTATTTTGAAATAACAGCTGTTATTTTGAAATAACTTTACCAGCATCTACACAGCCAAACCACTATTTCGAAATTAAATCGAAATAGCGGAGGGCTTATTTTGAAATTGGTAAACCTCATTCCACGAAGAATAGTGCCAATTTCAAAATTGCTATTTCGAAATAAGCACTGTGTAGATGCTTATTTCAAAATAGGGGGCCTCCAGCCCTTCCCAGGGTGCCCTGCTGGCCACTCTGTCCCCAACCAGGAAAACTCCTCTCCTCCCCCACTTCCCTGGAGCCCTTAAAGGGGCAGACTCTGGCCACAGCGCCTGTGCCAGCTCCAAGCCTGCCAGCCCAGAGCCAGCAGTCACTGCACCTGACCCAGTGGCCCCAGCATAAGCCAGGCAGCCAGTGCCAGCCAACCCTCCACCGCTCCCCAGGACCAGTCTGCCAGCTCTCAGGAGCCTGCCAGGGGCCGGAAAAGGCGGGTGCCTTCAGATCATGGACCTAATTCAGGTTTGGGGGGATGCCTCCAACGTCCATAATCTCCACACTAGACAGAGGAATGTGGCCATCTACAGGCGGATGGCTGCCGGACTGGCCACCAAAGGCCACATGTGAACGCAGGAACAGGTGCACATGAAAATAAAGGAGCTGCGGCAGGCCTATGCCAGGGCCATAGGGGGCAGCTCCCAACCAGGGCTAGGGCCAGACCCAGACCCCTGCCCCTATTTTGATGCCCTGGACCGCATCCTGGGGGGCAGGACGGTCCGTGCCCCCCAGGTGGTTATCGACCCTGGGGCGGAGGGCCCTGACCAGGAAACGGAGGAGGAGGGCCAGGAGCCGCAGGAGCCTGGAGGAAGTGTGCCGTGCACCCAGGACTCCCGAGCCATCCCAGCGGGCCTGTCGCCAGTGTCATCCGAGGCCAGGGAGGCAACGACATGTGAGTGCCATCGCTGTCCCCTTATGCGGGGGGTGGAGGGAGAAGGAGACCAGGGACCGCACACGTGGCCTTTGCTGACCACGGATCACGCAGCAACCTGTGCATGTGCCATGCCACCCCTGGGCACGTGGCCCCAGCTGGCTGCCACACAGGGGCCTTGGCCTGTTACCCACACGCGTGTATGTATGAAGGCACATGACATGCACCTGACCCTGGTGTGGGACACTGCACAATGCCCTCCCTCCAGAAACCCCCTCTACACAGAGGCAGGGCACTTCTCCCCCTCAGCCACCCCTACACTATAGACAGCACAGGGGCATGGGTGCAGTCCCGGGCCAGCTCCCACTCCTGGGGATAGCAGGACACGCTGAACATGGCCTGTGTGCAGGCACATCGGCTCCGATAGTGCGGAGACCTGCCATCCTCGCTTTGCAGATGGGGGCTGGGCTTCACCCACTGTGTCCCCAGGGAAAACTGACCACTTCTCTTGTTTCTCCAACACTGCAGCAGCTGTGAGTGCAGGGTGCACCACCCCACCCAGGACATCCTCCCGCACCCGGGCCAGCAGGCTGACCCGTAACCAGGAGGAATACCAGCGGCAGCACCTGGGGATACTGAGAGGCCAGCACTGCACCCTGGACTACTGGGTGCATGAATACCTGCAGCTCTGGTGGGAGAGCTGGTGGGAGCTGCTTGCCCAGGGCCGTGTCATCTCTGACCACCTGCAGACCCTGGTGCACAGATTGGTGCCTCCTGCTGTTCCAGCCCCTGCTGCCTCCCCACCTACCACTCCTCCGCCCACTCCTGCTCCCCCTTCTGCTTCTTCCTTCGCCCCCCCCCCCAGGGACGCCGAGGCCCCTGCACACACAGCTCTGGTAGACAGGTGGGCCGGCAAGACCCCCAATCCTGAGCTTCTCCTCCCCTTCCTCCCTTTGCCTCCCCCTGACAGCTCTCTTCTCCCAGGTTTACCCCTCTTTCTCCCACCCTCTCACCTCCTCTCTCCCGCCTTCCTTCCCCCACACCCCAATTTTGTTTAATAAAGAGAGTTTGTTTTCTTCAACACATGTCTTTATTTTATATCAGTAAAAGGGGTTTAGGGAAGGGTAAGTGGAAGGATGTGAGAGTAGAATGAGGCACAAGCCCCCAATGGGGCACACCAGGGAGACTTTAGTCCTTCTCCATCTGGAAGCTCTCCTGCAGGGCCTCCCGGATATGGACAGCCCCCCGGTGAGCCTCCCAGCTGGCAGCCATGCGGGGCTGCATGTACGGGCCAGCCAAGTGGTCAGCCTCTGCCATCCAGACTGGCAGGAAAGCCTCCCGCTTCCTCTCGCACTAATTGTGCAGCACATTGCCACCACATGAGGAATATTCCGCTCGGAGAGGTCCAGGCGGGTGAGGAGGCATCTAAAATGGGCCTTCAGCTGGCCGAAGGCATCCTTCTCCACAATGCGGGCCCTGCCAAGCCTGGCATTAAAGGCCTGTTGGGAAGGGTTTAGGTGTCCTGTGTAGGGCTTCATGAGCCAGGGTTGTAGGGGATAGGCCTCATCCCCCACCAGGCACACAGCATGTCCATGTCCCTGACCCTGTTGTGGCGGTCGGGGAAGAAAGTCCTGGCGTGCAGCCTCTGACAAAAGGAGGAGTTGCGGTAAACCCGCGCGTCGTCTGCTTTGCCAGCCCAGCCCACGTTAATGTCCATGAAGTGGCCCTGGTGGTCAGACACAGCCTGCAGGATGATGGAGAAGAATCCCTTCTGGTTTATGTACAGGGAGGCCTGGTGTTCCGGGGCGTGGATGGGGATGTGTGTCCTGTCGATTGACCCCCTGCAGTTGGAGAAGCCCAGGCCGCCAAACCCCTCGATCACTATGTCCACATCAGTGGAGCAGCACGCTGTTGATGGCCTTGACCACCTGCAGAGGGACACACAAAACCGAGAGTCACTGGGGTGCCAGGTGGCTGAGAGTGCACCCTCCCTGCCACTGCCCCACTCCCCAGGAGCAATCCCCTCTGTAATCCTGGCCACCACGGGCAGTCCTTAGTGTGGGCTGGACAGCACAAACCCTCTCAGGGAGGGGACTTTCATCACCTCCCCCACTTTTCCCTAGGGCAGCCCATCCTCTCCTTGCACCCCCTCCCCCCCCAGCACAGTGGCCGAAGACTGCCATAGCTGCATGAGCACTTCTCTGACGGTGGATCTCCCCACACCGACCTGGTTCCCCACGGATTGGTAGCTATCCGGTGTGGAAAGCTTCCAGAGGGTGATGGCCACACACATCTGGAGGGGATTGGCAGGCCTCATGTGCATGTCCTGTCGCTGCAGAGCAGGGGCGGGCCACTCACAGCAGTCCATGAAGGTGTCCTCCTTCATCCTAAAATTCTGGGTCCATTGTTGGTCTCCCCAGTGCTCCAGGACGATGTGGTCCCACCAGTCGCTGCTGGTGTCCAGATGCCAGATGCGGTGGGGCATGCTGGTGTCCAGGAGCTGCAGCTGCTCCTCCACATACCCCAGGAGGGTCTGGATGATGGCCTGGGGGTTGGGCTGCAGCAGATGCTGTGAGGCAGCCTCCAGAAAGTGCTGCCAGGCTTGCAACAACACATCCAAAAGAAGCATGAGAGTGCCCAGGGGCAGCTCCGGCTCCATGCTGGAGTGTGCTGTGGTGTCCCGAGTGAGGGCAACCAGAGCACACAGAGCTTGCACACTCAGCAAGGTAGGCAAGTAATCAGGGAAACCTGAGAACCAGCTGTCCGGGGGGGGCGTCCCTTTAAGCACAGGCCTCAGATAGCCTCAGGCAGCAGCCACACAAAGTAACTCCTGACCTGATGTCCTGCTGGAAGTGGTTTCAGCTGGTCTTAAATGTGATTCAACATCCAATCAGTGTGGACGTACTATTTCAAAATAGCAAAACGCTATTTCAAAATGCATTTTGTGTGTAGATGCGTTATTCTGAAATATCCTATTTCGAAATTAGATATTTCGAAATAACGCTGTAGTGTAGACTTACCCCTTGAGAACAGCAGTCTAGAAGACAATAGAACAGCCATGAAGCTGAATTAAAATAATAATCAGCCATAGCGTAAGCAACTTCCCTCATATCTCCTCACTGTATCACAAATCTCTGAATATTTGCATAGGGTTTCTTTCCATACTATTGCAGTCTATGAATATAGTACACACATTTGTGCTAACATGAACACATTGTCTTATACATACTTCTAGTTAATAAAAATGACCCGGGGAAATGCCAGTTTCCTCCTGTGGGCTGAAAAATGGAATTCCTTCAGCTTACATTTGACTCTTTTACACAAACTCATTCCTTGCTCTGTTGTGCCAGAGGCTGGTACGTTGCTGAGGACTTTTTGGGTGCTGTGCAGATTTATCTATTTCTGTAGCTAAATCCTTCAAAAATAAGGATGTCTCTACACAGCAGGGCTTAACTCAAGATAAGCTACGCAAGTGAGCTACGTCAATTGTGCATCTTATTTTGAAATAGGGAGCATCTACACAGCACTTATTTCAAAATAGAGCGGTCTTCCTCCGACTTCCCTTATTCCTCATACAATGAGAGTTACAGGAGTTAGAGTAACAAGTCCTCCAGCTTGACAGTATTTTGACACTATTTCAAAATAACTGCCTGCTGTGTAGATGCAGGCTATTATTTCGGAATAGCACTAGTTATTTTGATATAGTGTTGCAGTGTAGATGTACCCTAAGAGTGCATACAGCAAATCACAATCCTGTTTGGGGATGGAATAACCAGTCTGGGTAAAATAATACTTTGTCCTGTGCTTAACTCCTCAGACATTTCGACTAAATCTGTGTTTTTCTGTAGATGAAATTCCTAAAGGAAGGTCCAAACATTTCCTCTCATTCCTCCTCCCAAATCTAATTTTAATCACTGTATCAGATCTTCATGAGCAGAGGCATATTAGTATTCTAGCCCCTCAAGCATCCCACTGCAGCTGGTGCTTTGAGCTTTTTTAGAATTTAAAGTAGTTGAGGGTTGATATGCTACAGTGTGCACTGCCATATATTAAAAACCCACCCCATTTCACATGCTTTACAGAGAATTTTTAGAGGCCTAACAGCTGGTTCCCTACAAGACAAGACATGGGGCATAGGCCAACCAGCCATCCTAATAAAGTCAGAGAGTCTATCTGGTCAACTGCAGTCGCTATCAAAGGGACTTAGAAGTCTACTTGGCTTCTTCCAAAGAGACTGTGTTTATTTGATAGATTATTTTCAGGGGAAGGTTTGGACTATAAATGGAATGATCAAGTATCATGAATTTCTTTGTGTATCACACTGAGCACACTATTGGTGCTTAATAAATAAGAAGAAAAATTAATAACTTAGACCCGAAAAGATTTCAGTAATGCAGATAATCACCTAATGTTTGTTTTATGAATGGTGGGTTGTCTATTTTTTGGCCCAATCACAAACTCCAAACAAACTGAGGCTTGCTCATTGGTTCCTAATCCTATTGGTTGAAACCAGAGTGAACTGGGTTTTCAGTTTTTTGAAATATTCTGTAATTTTCCATTTTTTTTTCTATTCCAAAATGAAAATGAATTTTCCCACAAAACCAAATCCTCCACCACACCTCCACAAATGTGGCTAAGCAGTTTTTTTGGAATTAATTTAGATCTATAAGGACCTATATATGCCAATGTTCATATGTTAATGTTAAACAAGGGTTGAGGTTTGATACACAGAGACTTCAGACTAATTTCCACCAGGGCAAACAAACCATTAAGGTTCTCTTATTGACCTTTTAATAAAGATACAAAAGAGAAGGCACTTTTGGAATTTTAAGGCTTTCATTTTAACAGCATCCATTGTTTCCTCTCTTTAGTAGGAGTGTTTTTAGTGGGGGGGAAAACCCCACTTCTATGATAGTTTCATAGATGGTACCAAAGATGGTAAGAAACTGTTCTTCTGATGACAAAAGGAGAGTTGAGATGGAATAGAGTTCTTGCTGGTGTTGAGAGTCAAATCCTGTTTCATCCCAGATGGTATTTGAGATTTAGCAAGAGCCAGTGCAGACAGCAATGCCATCTGGCCGGATCTGGTCAGAACATTTTTCAGGAACCAGACATCTCTCAGGTGAGGATGTCAGGGTCTCTAGGGGTAAGTCTACACTACAAAGTTAATTCGAACTAACAGCCGTTAGTGCGAATTAACTTTCATAGCGTCTATACATACCAACCCCTAGTTCAAGCTTAATTCGACCTAGCGGAGCGCTTAATTCGAACTAGGTAAACTTCATTCTACGAGGACTAACGCCTAGTTCGAATTAAGTAGTTCGAATTAAGGGCTGTGTAGCCACTTAATTCGAACTAGTTGGAGGCTAGCCCTTCCCAGGTTGCCCTGGTGGCCACTCTGGGCCAAACCAGGGAAACTTTTCTGCCCCCCTCCCGGCCCCGGAGCCCTTAAAGGGGCACGGTCTGGCTACAGTGCTTGTGCCAGTTGCAAGCCTGCCAGCACCCAGCCAGCAGACCCTGCACCTGGCACGGCATGAGTCAGCCACCCGCTGCCACCCAGCCCTCCGCCTCTTCCCAGGACCAGGCAGGCTGTGTGAAGAAGAACTTTCGCTTATTAGTTTTAAACCTGCTGTCCATTTCATTTGGTGTCCTCTAGTCCTCCTATTATGGGAACTAATGAAGAACTTTCTTTATTCACCCTCTCCACACCACTCATGCTTTTATAGACCTCTATCATATCCCCCCTCAGTCTCCTCTTTTCTAAGCTGAAAAGTCCCAGTCTCTTTAGCTTCTCTTCATATGGGACCTGTTCCAAACCCCTAATCATTGTAGTTGCCCTTTTCTGAACCCTTTCCAAGGCCAAAATATCTTTTTTGAGGTGAGGAGACCACATCTGTACACAGTACTGAAGATATGGTGTACCATAGTTTTATACTTACCCTCCTCCTTCTTCCCCTGGCTTCCCCCTTCCAGCTCCCTCCTCCCAGGTTTCCACTTCCCCTCTCCCACCTCCTTTTACCAGCCTCCCCAGAGGTTAATCCTCCCCCCCCAGTTTTGTTAAATAAAGAGAGTTTCTATTTTTAAACACACGTGTCCTTTATTTTTTACATCAGGAAGAGGGGCTAGGGAGGGGTAAGTGAAAGGAGGTGAGGGAGGAATGGGGCACGAGCCCCCGATGGGGAGGACTGGGGTGGCTCTGCGGGCTCCTCGGGGTGGAAGCTCTCCTGCAGGGCCTCCTGGATCCTGACAGCCCCCTGATTGACCCCCCCCTGGATGGCAGCCTGCGGCAAGTGCAGCCGGGCTGATGGCCGAGTGCTGTCATGTGTCGAGTGTGGGCACTCAGGGCACTCCAAGACAGGACTGCTTTGCTGTCCCTCATCGAGGTAGACAAGCAAGCGGGGAACCCTGAGAACTGTCTAGCCGGGGTGGGGGTCAGGTCCCTTTAAGCACAGCCCTCGGCTAGCCTGAGGCAGCAGCTTCATGCTGTAAGTCCTAACCTGGTGCCCTGCCAGCACTGGTTCCAGCCAGCCTTAACTTCAGTTCAGGGTCCACTCAATGTGGACATGCTAGTTCGAATTAGCAAAACGCTAATTCGAATTAGTTTTTAGGTCTAGATGCACTAATTCGAATTAGCTTAGTTTGAATTAACTAAGTTAGTTCGAATTAGTGCTGTAGTGTAGACATACCCTATGACTAAAGGTAGCTTGGGGTGGGGATGATGATGATTTTTAGAAGTGTGATTTTATAATTTTCAGTGACACGCTAATAAAATATTTTAAAGTAAATTTTAAAGTAAAGTCATGTAGATTAACAGTAAATTCAGAAACTTATAGTATACATGTGAGGTTAGCAAAAAATGGCTTCATTACCAGTGAATGGCTCTTTCACAAGTTCAGTGTTCTGCTAAGGGTCTGGCAGGATTTTTCACTTTAAAGTTAATTAGCTCCTCTCTGGAGCATGCACAGCCACAGAACAAGGATAGGAAGAGGAGGCTGAGTGGACATTAAGACTCTGGGGTGTACCATGCAGCTGCATATTCTGCTTATGGGTAAGGACAGCTCTGTCAGCGATGACGTGAAGCTTGCTCTGGTTGCCCATTTTCCTTCTCAAGTCCCTCTCTTTCAGGACCTCAAAGGAGAGGGGTTTCATTATTTATGATTTTGTTCAATTTGCCTTATTTTGTTCACCAATTAGATCAGACTTCCGAACCAAGTGTTTTTCAAAACTGGACAAGTCATGAATTTGTGCATAGTCCCTCAGTCTAGCAGTCCTCAGTCTAGCCTCTCACTCCAGAGGCAAACTGTAGTGTATCTTGGCCACCTTCATCACTGGCAAGTGTAGGAGAAGGGGAGAGCCCAACCCCATCCACTACTCTGGTCCCCAAACCAGAACCCTTTAATGGCAGCTTCTTACTGCTCCTCCTCCAACTCTAATGTTGCCTGCTTCCCTGGACCACTTCCACATAGCACAGTGCCTTTGGCTTCTGCCGCAACCTCTCTCCTCCCAGGGCCTTGAGCCTGCCAAAAAAAATAAAAAATAAAAGGGGGAGTAGGTGTTGCCTTATAAAAATGTATACGCTGGGACTGAGGTGGAGATGGACGTAGGAGACAGACTTGTTGAGAGTCTCTGGGTTAGGTTAAAAGAGGTAAATAACAAGGGTGATGTAATGGTCGAGGGCCTACTACAGACCACCTACCCAGGTACAAGAGGTGGATGAGGCTTTTTGGGGTCAGTCTTTCTCTCATTTTTCATGGAAACATTTGGAAAGGCCATGCTTTTTAATGGGAAACTTTTTGAAATCTTGAAAACCTTTGCAGGACAGGAATACTGTTTCCCATGAGACCTAGGCAAGGGAGAAATCTTTCCCTCTAGGCTTGGAACAATTGTAGAACCATTGTATAGAGACCAGTCACATCTAATGAGTGCAGCAGCCTATGCACAAGGGAAAAATGAGCACATAAGAATGGCCATATTGCATGAGACCAAAGGTCCATCTAGTCCAGTGGCCTGTTTTCTGACTGTGGCCAGTGCTAGATGCCCCAGAGTGAGTGAACAGAGCCCAGTACAGAGTCTGTGCACAGAGTCAAGTTTTACTTCAAATCTGTCCTTGCCCTGCCCCTTCCAGCCTCTGTGCATGCTATGTAGGGCCTTTCATTTATAGGACTTCCACTTAGGGACCCTCTTTTTCCTTCTAGCTAGACAAACACTGAAGTGTATTATGTGTTAAAAAATGGTGAAATATATTGAGAAACATTCTCTGAAGAAGCAACTCTTTATCTGTGATACAATTGTGATTCTGATGAAGAAATGGAAGCTTTAAGCACCATAGGATTTGATAAAGTATCATTTAAACACAGTAAATTCCCCCCGACCAAACAACTGAAGGACTATAATCACTCTTAGAAATTTGAATCAGCATTACAAATGAGTAACTTAATGTTGTTGCTGAATATTTAAATTACAGCAATATTTAGAACCCTACTCAGGATAAGGCTCCATTCTGCTATCACACTTCAAACATAGAGATAAAAATGGTCCTTGGTTCTAGAATTTCCAGTCTAAGGAACTCTGACTTCATGGAACTGAAAGTTTCGCTCGAGACAGAAACCAGCAAGGCAAACTTCTCATCTCTTTTTTATAGGGTCTCTCCCTTGCTGCTTTTATACGGGTTTCATAGCATGGAAGATATGTCAAATTGTAACTCAAAGAGGGGAATTTATATTTACATGAGAATTTGAAGAATATGAAATCTGAAATTCCTACTGCCAGATCCTCTGGAAGGTGCTCATGTATGTGTGTGTGGGTATATCAGTTGTACATCTTACTCAGTAAATCCTTCATTGAAGCTCATTGTGGTCTGCATGAGTCTTTGTGTAGATGTCAGTGGATTTTGGATCAGGCTCTCACTGAAATGGATGTTATGAACAGATGCCTAATCCTGCAGTGATCTACATAAAATCTTGCTTCCTTCCTTTGCTTGTTAAAATCTACATTTGAGATGTTTATATCTCTTTCCTCAAGTTTGGGCAGACTCTCTCTTGTTTGTTTACTAAATCATTGTGTGCCTGCCAAATACAAAAATTTCAGCTTCTGTACATTTCCACTGTCTGACCTCACCTATTGGGGAAATAAACTAAAATTAGTCTTCATAAAATAATCAATTTTCATCTCATTGGGCATCTTTTTGTCCATGTCTTTCTATATTTCATAACATGTCTATCTTTTGATGGCTAAAAGAACTAGCGTTGTTTTGCTAAGCTTTGATCAAGACATACTCATTCAGACCATGACAGCTTTAATTACATCCAGAAAAATGGTAACGAGGCTGGCTTTTTCCTGCCTAATGCACTTAGCATCTTAGAGTATATCATCGATCCAGATTTCCCAATATTCTGAAGCCTTTTGTCTGGAATTTTTTTTTTAACAAAGCAACAATTCAGTTTTTTTCTTTCTTTTTAATGATTACATATTTGTTCATTTAAAAACTTGAAATAAGGATAAGGTTTATGTTCAGTCACACTTCAGGGTAAAAAATAATACACGTCCAATAATATCCATGGACTGTAGAAAGATGCAGAATTTCTGGTAGCTCAATGTATCTTCTTCTGGAATACAGTTTAAGGTTACTATTATTACATACTTCCTGGGTCAGTCTTGGTGCACAGGGTGGAAATGCCAAACTTGTCTCTTCCATTCCTTTGTATTATTAGCTGCTGCTTCCACGTGCTCTGCAGTGTTAAGCTCAACTGCTAAGGTTTCTGTATGAGGTTTTTCTTGGGTGCCTTCATTTCCTTTCGCCAGTTGGTTTCCAACTGACCACTTCGTGAGGGAGTCTGTGTGTTGGCATCTGGAATATGTCCCCAGTATGGACAGTGCTTCCTTCTAATTTTAGTGGAGACAAGCTGTTTGTTAAGTTTTATATCAGTCATACCCTTGGTCAGTTATACCATCTATATTCCACCATTGGAATGACTAAAGTTTGTTTCGTATCTTCAGGTTTCAAAATATTTTCAAAAAAATGAGCACGCTATTTCAGCATCCCGGTAACCCTCATTCCATAAGGGTCAAAGGATGTCTCGAAATAGCGCGTTATTTTGAAATTTGCCATTGACGTGCCAAATTTCAAGAGTCTTATCTTATTTTGAGTTTAGGATGCTGTGTTGATGCACCCTAAGGGAAGTCAGAGGAAGAGTGCTTTATTTTGAAACAAGTGCTGTGTAGACACTCCCAATTTTGAAATAAGCTATGCAATTGACATAACTCAATTTGTGTAGCTTATTTCGAGTTGAGCCCTGCTGTGTAGATGCACCCCAAGTGTAGAGTTTAAATTCAGATTTTCTTATTATTCAAAACAGTATCTGTGTTGCCAGCACTTGTGATTATTTTCCTATAAATGATGGGATTGGGTTTGAACTGGAGCCCACTCTGGCACTGATGTGAAATGCTCCAGTCCTCATGCAAATATGAGTCCTGCCAGGGAAAACACCTTCTCACTAGTTATATGGATGGAACTGACTGGGGACTAGCTTGCGCTGGAGACTAGCGGGGGCAGAATCAATTTCTGGTAGGTGGTAGGGAGAAGTGGGGGTGAGAGATCCTGCAACTAAGGCCAAAATCACCACACCAGGTATATTTGGGAGAATGAGAAACACTAATTGTCTCTCTCTCTCACACACATGCATGCTGGGCACAGAGTTAAAAAACCAAAAGAGCCCCCCCCCCCCCATCACAATATAATCTTTAAAAAAATTCATGATTTTTTGGGGGTCTGACTCTGACTCATGGTTTTTGATCTCTTGAGCCTAGCGATACTGGTACATACATGAGCCCAACAGTGGATATAGAGCAGGGTGGCTGCCCCGGGCCCCACGCTTCAATAGGCCCTGCTCACGCGCTATTACCTGTCGTCTGTGGCCATGGCGCTGCTCCGGGCCCCACGCTTCAATAGGACCCGTGCCCTGGGCCCTGCAAAACTCTCATCCACCGCTGCATGAGCCTTTTTGGAAAAAAAAAAGTTAGATTCCATATTTTGGCTCACTTAACTGGCTCTGGGCCACGGTTCTGTTGAAGGATTCTTAGGCTACATCTACACTCCATTGCTATTTTAGGATACCGGAAGTATTCCGAAATATCTATTCTGTGTCTTTTGAGCAAGCCTGTTGTTTTGAAATATAACGGGCTTGTTATTCCGATGTCCCTGTAAACCTCATTCCACAAGGGTTTAGGGATGTTTCAAAATAGCAATTTATTTTGAAACTACCTCAAAATAAACTATGCAATTTGTGTAGCGCAAATTGTGTAGCTTATTTCGAGGCAAGGGTGCAATGTAGACACACCCTTAGAATCCTGTTCCTTTGCTGTGTTAGTAAGCAGTTTTTCATTTCATCTGATATATAAGAGGTACATTTCACTGACTAGTGTGTAGTCTTCTATCATCATCATAGTAATTCAGCCAATAGCTGTATGTGGATTCACATACAGTCCTAGTTAGCTAAGAAGGTTGTGGTCAAATCCTTGACTGTCTTTTTTACTTGCCTATATTTGCTAGGGATCCTGAAAAACAACTTGAGTGACTGCAAAGGAAAGTTCTAGAACAGTGTAATGCTGCAGCAGTGAAGAGATTAACTACTGAATATAATTTTATAATTTGTAAAACACTACAGAGGTTTAGAAATAAGAGTTTCATAAAGGTTTGTTCACCACATAACCACCTTGTTTAGGAAAGCATTACCCTGATTGCTTTTTTTCACCCCTCTAATTGGAAATGGATGCCAGAAAGCAGGAGGTGTTTTACATTGTGTAGAGTGCTTCTGGTATTAAATTATTAGTGGAAACAGTATTAGTTTACCCACTAGGTCTTGGTAAATGAATGCAGATGCAAAGACTATGTCAGCTATATCAATAGTGAATGCTGTACCACACAGACTGAAGAATTAGAGGAGGGCAGGATATAATTTATTTTGCTAACTACCCATTTCCCATTTACAGTTTGTACCTGTTGAAGCTGAAAATGCTCCCCTTGTTTTGTAACTGGCCTTACTTCCTCTCCTTGCTGCCTGTCTCTCTCCTTTATTTGACAGACATTCAACACTTGAGGCCTTAAGTTCAGAGGAGTATTATTAACAGCAACTGTTACAGTCCCCCGTGGATTAATTTTACTTTTTGTGTTCGTGTTTTTACAATAGTTTCAAGGTGCTGGAATGCAAATATATTTCTAGTAAAAAATAATTTAGACAGGTTGATACATTTAGCTACCCAGCAGGATCTGATTGCTTTTTTAAAGTTAAATCCCAGCAAGATCTTTTCTTTTCCCACAAGACAAATACTATTGCAAATATTGCTGTGATTGGAAGGTACTGTTTTCTTACAAAGAAATGGATCACTGTTTGTTTGTGTGTTTTCTTCTTTGAAAATTGGATCTTTTTTTTCTGCATTTTTAAACCCCTAAGAGCAATGATACATTAAACATATATTTACAACATCTTGTTCTTACTATGTCCTTGATTTTTCAAAAGCCCATAGTTTTTTGTAAGGAAATTAAGAGATTGCTTTATTCGGAGTTAGATTTTGTAGTTTTTTTGCTGGTATTTTTGGTTGCCTGATTTTAGTTGCTTTGTCCTGTTATTCAAACTGAACTTGACCTCTTTTTGAATTTGGAACAGCTACTGCAGTGAACTATGCATATTTCAAATGTGCTTATAAGAAGTTACTTTTTTGTTGTGGTCTTTCCAGGAAACAATTGTGAAACAGACACAGTAGGAAGTAAATCACTTTGCTTGTGGTAGTAACATATATGCTTGTTTTCAGCAACACCTAATTAAAGCAACTGCCACATATGAGCAACATTTCTTCTGGGAAAATTGTCCCCACTGTGAATTGTCCACTTGGTAACAGCAACATAGCCACTGTATAAAAGCAACATGTGATGCTGTAAAATCACATCCAGGGTGCAGATGGGGGGCATGTATGGATGTTGCCTCCCCACTTTTCTCCTACCTCTTGCCCATCAGTGCAGCTCCAGGGCACACAACCCCATCTGCCCAGCTGACCAAGCATATGTAGGGGGGATTTTTGGGGAGGGTCTGGAAGAAGAGAGGGTTTTTTTTTCGGGGGGGGATTGGGGGAGCAGCAAAGGCTTGATGTGAAGATTTCTTCCTCTCTTCCTCAGCATTTGGCTTGCAGGCAGCAAGGACTGGGTGGGGTTGCTATTTTGCAATATAGAGTATTGGGGACACCGTTTCTCCCCCACAGGGTACATCTACGCAGCAACATTATTTCAAAATAACGAATGTTATTTCAGAATTAATTAGTCTGCGTCTACACAGCAGGCAATTATTTTGAAATAATGTCAAAATACTGTCAAGCTGGAGGACTTCTTACTCTGACTCCTGTAACCCTCATTATATGAGGAGTAAAGGAAGTCAGAGGAAGAGTGCTCTATTTTGAGGTAAGTGCTGTGTAGACGCTCCCAATTTCGAAATAAGCTACGCAATTGACGTAGCTCAATTTGCATAGCTTATTTCGCGTTAAGCCTTGCTGTGTAGATGTTCCCACACTGAGCTGTCCTCTTCAACTCAGTTGCTGGTGGTGGGGTTTGGGTGTGCTATTTTGACATGCAGGGGTTGGGGGGAGATCCCTTACCTGGGCACTGATCCATCCCCTCTCCCCTCCTGTCTCCAGTGTCTGTGCTAGGAGCCTGCCCCCTTCTATTGCAAGTTGTGCTTGGTGCTCTCCCTGTCCATCCATCCATCCCTGGCTATGGCACAGCATGAAGCTGCTAGCGTGAGCATCCTCAGCCTGTCGCCAGCAGCAAAACTCACTCAGCTGTTTTGCTGAATGGGGGCTCTCCTGTCAAAGGCAGGGTTCCCCTGCCCCATTGCTTCTAAACGTGGGGACCCTCTAGATCCCCTACACAATGTGTTTGCCCCTCCCCTTCCAAAACACTGTTAACTCATTGAAGACATCAATTTGGGCGACATCGCAAATTGGAAGACATCACTCCTTGTAACAGCAACAGCTGCTTTGGAGCAACATCGCAAAAAGGCACCAATGTGTCATTACTAACAAATAAGCTTGCTGTTTTAAAGGGTAAGGCACTTGTCCTTGGGTTTGAGAGCCATAAGTTTTATCATAATTTTGTAAAAGTAGTGACCATACTAATAGAGACTGTCCCACAATCTTTGGAAGTATTAACAGGGGAATATTAACTCTGCAAACTGCACTGGGAAGGCAATCATATAAATAGTAGCCCAATGTTTGTGACTCTGTAATGCTGAAATGCTGGCTGTTCCCTCTGGGTGGCGCTGTTGCCTGAGTCACATCCTTAGCCTCCTGCTGTGGCACTCGGCTGACTTCTGCACCGCTCAGCCGGGCCGCCGTGGGGGAGCAAGTGGCAGAAGCGGCCATTTGGGTGCCGCAGTCCCCATTCAGCATGGGGGTGCTGCATGGGTAACGCGGGGCCCAAACGGCCGCTTGTGCCGCTTGCTCCCCTGAGGTGGCCCGGCTGAGCGGCACAGAAGTCAGCCGATCGCCACGGTGGGAGGCGAAGGGGGGCAGGGCAGTGATGTACACGGCCAGGGGGCGGGGTGCAGCTGGGCCGCCACGCGGGAGCAAGCGGCACAAGGGACCATTTGGGCTCCGCGCTCCCCATGCAGCACGGGGTGCGCGGAACCCAAATGGCCTGAGTGAGAGGCGGGAGGGGGAGGAGAAGAGAAAGAGAGAGTGAGAGGCAGGAGGGGGAGGAGAGCTGAGAGAGAGAGAGGGGGAGGAAGAGAGAGAGAGAGAGAGAGAGAGACCGGAGGCTCAGGAGAGAAGACCGACGTGGAGGAGAGACCTGAAAATCCCATGTTATGATGGGCTAATTGGCTAGTTAATGTCATGGTGTCCACCATTTACAAAGGATGCTGAAAAATTGGAAAATGTTTAAAAAAAACCCTTCAGGGAGGATTTATGTTAACAAAGAGAGCTAAGAAACTCAAGTCTATTTAGCTTATCAAAGAGAAAGTAAAAGCCTGACTTGATCATGATCTAGAAGTACCTATACAAGGAGATGGTTGATACAAGCATGACCACTAAAGAGCTCTTTAATCTGGCAAAAGAAGACATAAAACCCAATGTTTGGATGTTAGCCCTAAAAATAGTTAAACTGGAAAGTAAAAAAAAAAAAATTAACTCTGAGGGTAATTAACCATTTGAACAGCGTACAGTGAGGTGTGGTAAATTTTTTTATCACTTGGAGTCCATAAATCAAATAATATGTTATAATTCACCCAAAAACAAGGGTTACAAGAATTGCTAGGTGAAATTATATGGTCAGTGTTGCACAGGAGGTCAACACAGCTTATCCTAAACCATACCAAAGGTAGTCACTCTATCTACCTAATCTATGATATTATTCAATGGTTAAAACTAGCCATTCATGTCTGTCTTACCCAGATAAAGTTACTGTACTCACCACAAGGAATAAATAGGAAATAATGAAGTAACCTTGGCAGGCTCTTAAGGGCATCCATTGAAAGCAAATATTCTGCTCAGATTGAATATTGTTATTTTATTTATAACCTCATAAACAAAGAGGTTAAAGAGAGAATCATTGACAGACATTAACTCCGGTGGGCTCCACCATAATACCATCTGAGAAGCATGATTTACTGACTACATTAAGGTATAAAGGTCATGTGACAACCTATCCATTTTAAAGAATACCTGTCAGCATTTGTGAAAGATTTAGCGTTGTGAGGTAAACACTTGTGGCTCCAAGCTAACTCATGAAATCAAAGAGAAGTGATAACAGATTACTATAAATTAAAGTGAATTTATAATTTGTTAGGTAGGCCAAAGTTAATGGGTCATACTGAAAATGGTATGCATCAATATAGGTAGTTATTTCTCTTTTAAATTAAATTGGTAATGAACAAGAACACATCTGGTTTGCCTCGAACTTATAATGTGAAAAGCAAATTTCTAATAATTAATAGTGAAAATATCCATGATCAGACCTTAGATTGTTGCTCAAGAAATCAGGCCCAGGGGAGAAAGAGACAGCAATAATAATCTGAGAGAACTGACATAGCATCATTTAGGAAAATGTTCAGGTGCTCCATGTAACTGATACAGTAGAAAGAAAGAGTCCTGATTTGTTAACTAATATAAGATTGAAACAAATTTAAGACTGAGACACAGACTCTGTGTGATTTTAACATCTGTCCTACATCTGTGACAGTTTTAAAATCATCAGCCAACCCCACAAAATCAAAATATGGGCTTAAAATCTGAAGACTTTTATTAATAAATGTTAGGGCATTTTAATGTATTTTCTAGTATTTAAGCCTTTAATATTTAGTTCATATTTTAAGGCTTTTTTCCAATCACCTTGAAGGCTGAATGCTTAATAAAAAAAGTCTGGATTGTCACAAAGTCATTTGACACAAGCTGCTAGGGCTTAAAGAAAAATGGAGTTTATTTACCTGTAACTGAGGTTCTTTGAGATAGACTTTGCATATTCCCACTCATAGGATGCTGTGGCCAGTGCAGTCAGGATGAGTATACTTCTAGCTAGTACAATAGTAGCTGTTAGAGAGGATATGCTCCTCCCATGCCCCTCACTTCAGTGAACACTGAGCACTCCAGAGGAGGGTATAGAAAGGGCATGATGCTCCAGCCAACTCAGTTCCTTCCCCTGAAAACCCAAACCATATAGTAAGTAGGACTGTGAGGTATGAAGGAAAGGAGGATAGGATGCTTGTATATTTAGAATGCATCTGATAGAATTTAGGTTACAGATAAGTCAGTATAATTTCTCCTTTGAGTATCCTCTGCATATTCCCAGAGGTTACTGGAATTAATAGATTAATAAGTAGCACTCAGGTCCAGGATGGTGGAATCATGGCACACTGATTAAATAAGGACTGAAGGTAAGTGTTGCCAAAACTTGAACCAGATCAAAATTCTAAATCTAAGGTATAGTGTTCAGTAAAGGTGTGAACCAAAATCCACATTGCCGCTTTACATCTCTCTCTCAGAGGAATATACCTAAAAAAGCCATAGAAGTTGTTGTGTATGTAGTAGATTGTGTTCTAATTCCTCGAGAAAGAGACAACGCTTTCAATTTATAAATCTCATTAATATATAATCTAACACATCTTGAAAGCATTTGCACAGAAATAGATTTTCTCTTGCTCTTCCTTTCACAAGAAATAAACAATTTTGTGGGACTGTCTAAATTGCTTAGTCCTGTCTAAACAAAAAGCTAAAGTTCTTCTAAAATCTAGTACATAATTTAGCCTTTCACTCCTGAATAAGAGGTTTGGGGAAGAAAACCAGTAAAATAGACTGATTTATGTGAAATCAGAGACTTATTTGGTAAAAACCTAGGGTCTGTACAAAAAACTTTTTGTCTATGTGAAAAAAAGTAATTCTGTCATTAATGCACGTAAATTCACTTATACACCTTGCAGAAATGATTACTATAAAATGCTACCTCTATAGACAGATGAAATAAAGAACAATTTCCTAAAGTATTCAAAAGGAGTCTTCAATAACTGTGACAGCACAAAATTCAGATCCCAAGATGGCATAGGGCATCTTATTGGAGAGTATGTGTTATTAATGCCTTTTAAGCACCTCATAACCACATTAGTATGCTAATATGGTTGTTTTCTCAAAACCGTTTCCATTTATGACTGTAACATTTTCATGTTGACTCTTTTCAGGAATGTAACATTATATTCTGCACCTCTAATGCACAACTTTATTTAGATGTTCCAGAATCCTGTTTCCCATGCTGTTAAATGAAGTGACTGAAGATTTGAATGATAAACCACCCAATATTGTTGCAACCCGAGGTCTGGTACCAGTGGTAGAGGCTCCATTATTTCTCTTGACAGGTGAATTAAGTCCGGATAGCATTGTTGTCTGGGCTATGCTGGCACTATTGAAATTACCCTGGCCTTGTCCTGTCTTACCTTATTTATCACTCTCTGAATGAGCGAATATGGGGGAAATGCATACATTAAACCCTGACCCTAGTGTATTAGAAAGGGATCCAATACAGAGTCCCTGCTTCTGCTTGTTCTCAAGCAGAATTTGTGACTCTTCCTGTTGCTGATGGATGCAAAAAGATCTGTTGTTGCATTTCTTTTGTTACTTTGTCCTTCAAAAACCACTTGTGTATGTGATATTTTGACCTTCTCAGATGATCTGCAACGGTGTTTTATTTCTGACTACATAGATTGCTGTTGGATAAATATTGTATTCTAAACACCAATTCCAAAGGCTGTGTGTCTCCAGTCATAATTTCAGGGAATCAGACACCCTTTCCTTGCTTGTTCAGATAATATAATGCTGTCATATTGCCTGTTACTACCCGAACTACTCTCTGTTTGACCTGAGGTAGAAATGAATTTAGAGTCGGTTGGATTGCTCTTAGTTCTAATACATTTACATATAGGCTCTCATCTTTTGGTGACCAATGGGCTGTGACAAGCAAATTGTTGTTCAATATAGATGCAAAGGAGGTAAGTATTTCTGATGGCGGATGGGAATTGAAAAGTCTTCCCCTCATTACACTGTTTGTTCACCATATTAGTGATGTTAACACTTGATGTGGGATTACTGTTTTGCAATGCATGTTGACTGACCCTGGTTTATAATTTATTGCTAACTAGTATTGGAGATCTCTCATCTGAAGACAAGCATGTGGCATCACTGAGTGTGGTTGATGCCAAAAGACTCAGCAGGAGGAGAAAAAAAGAGAACTGGTTGATGTGGGGATTGGAGAAGGAGATATATAGACATGTTTATTTTTATAAATCTCTCCTCTGGCCACAGTCAAATTGAATATAATCTCTATAAACAGGATCCTCTGAATTGAGTTTAGTAATGACTTTTTCTAATTTATTTGTAATCCAAGACCTCATAAGTTTGTACACTGTATATTTGTTTTACATATAATAAGATATCTTCCCTGAGTGATACTTTCATCTAGGTATGGGTAGATATACATTCCTTGCCTCTTAGGTTGTTGCTGCTATAGAGAGGCATTTTGTAAACAACCTGGGTGCCAACTAGGAAACATAGCTATGTCCAATGATATGAAGCACCTATAGCCTTATAAGGCTCTGATAAGAACCTAATAACATCCTCAATCACCTCACTTCAGGCAGACCAGGTGGAGTGAGGAATTAGAGAGGACTGGACTTTCGAGATATGTTGCCAAGATTTGAAAGACCAGAGAACTGGAGGAACAGAGACGCTGTCCCAGTAGAGCAGGGAGACTCTCTCCCCAAGCATCAAGGACTGAGGATAATCTGACCCAAAGGGAAAGAGGGTAAGAAGCCTGCAGGAGTTGAGAGGGCATGAAGCTAAGACCCAGACCTCTTTTTTTTTATTTCCCTTCTCTACCATCTTCTTTGGCCGCTGATGGGGCCCTCAGTGCCCCAAGAGCAGGGGCAAAGGGTGATATCCTAGACCCCACCAAGAAAAGTGTGGGGCTCACCATACCAGAATTGTCCATTTTGTCATGATAGTTTCATAATTAGATATATGCATGATTAATGTCGATGAAGATTTTTTTTTCTTCCAGATGCATCCACTCTTTCCCTCTCTTTAGCAGATGAAGAAACATTTGGGCATTTCATGATCTTTGAAGTAGTGTTCAAACCATGAATCAGGAGATGGTTGTGTATAAAACATAGCAAGCCCTTCCTGAAAGAAGTGATATAATTTATCTGATTTTTTTTATGAAGACTGAGTGGATGTGTGAGTATTCCAGATCACTTCTGCTTTTCCAATGAAGGAAACATAACTCATTGACCACTGGCTGCTTCCCAAAATGTCAAAAAGTAGGGGATAAACCCACCTCAAAAACTGAGGGAATATTTTCAGCATCCTCTGGTAGAGAGGCTGCTGAAGTGTCTCCCACATTTTTATCTGGAGAAGACATATTTGCAGAATCTGGATCATTCTTTTTGAAGTTCAATATTTCTTCTTCCTCATATACTATTTCCTTTACTCGTGTAAGTAATTTATCCAGTATGAGTTGCACTGATGGATTCACATCCTTTGGATCTAACAATGTCCTTTTGGCAGGAAATTGGTGAAGGGCTATTCTAATACATAGGACCTTCTTGATAAAGCATGGGAGATAGGCAGTGTGACCATTTAACGCAGGGGATACTTGCCCATAAGGCCAAAAGCCCCAAAATGTATCTGGTTGGAATTACTTCTGCGCGTATAGATGATACTGTCTATAATATTCTTTGTCTGGATCTGATCTGCATCTCTTTCTTGATCCCAGTACCTTTATGGTTCAGATAGCACTGGAGATGACAATCTCCTATGAAAAGGGAATAAAAAGGAACACTGTCTGGAGATTCAGAAGGGGTTTTGGGTAGTGGAAGTAAAGGAGAAATACTGACTTCTTCCAGCATTCTGCTGACTTCTGGAGGGAAGCAGTTATTTGGATCAGCTGTAACAAAACATCCAGTATCTGCTCAGAAGAAATGCCTGGCTTTGTTATCAAATGAACTGGAGACAGAGAAAATCAATGAACCATTGCCTTAACTGTTGTCTGTTGTGGTACTCGGTGCCAATTACTGAACCTTTATCAGTTCATTTCATTGCCAATTCCTGAGCTCTTGCTTTTGGAGCCAGTTCATTTGGGTCCAACATGATCGGATTAAAAAAGCAATTCTCCTGACCTACTCTGAGGACCTGTATCCAAGACAGGTTTCTTAAAATGTCTCTCTAGTAGGGATGTAAGTGACTAGTTGACTTATTGGATAATTGACTAGTGATGCAACTAGTCATTCCTCCTTGCTGCCTCTATCAGAGAGAGGCAGCAAGAGGGGGTGGCTCAGGAGCCAGTGATGGGAGGAGCTGGCTTAAAAGCTGGTTCCTCAGAACACCATCTCCATGGGGGCAGGGGAGGTAGAGGCACAGTGGGAAATGGCACCAGCAGGGACTGAAGCAGTCTCTGCTTGTGCCACTTCTGCTGCGCTTCTGCAGTGGCGCAAGCAGAGAGGCTCTTGTACATTTCATAGACTCAGGTGCCACAGGTAGCATGGGGCCAGTGAGGAGTCCCCTGCTGGTCCTGTGATCCCTGCAGAGCTTCCTTTTGAAATATACAAGAGCCCTGTTGGGCCTCTTGTGCATTTCAAAGGCTGAGGAGCCGCAGGGAGTGTGAGGCCAGTCCCTGGCTGGTCCCGTCTTCCCTGTGGGGCTTCCGCTTTTGAACTATAGCAAGAGTTCAGTAGGGGTCTTGCTACAGTTCGAAGGCAGAGGTGCCCTTATAGACTAATAGAATAGTCAATGGAAATCCCATCAACTATTTGATTAGTTAATTAATCTAAATTTAACACCCCTACTCTGTAGATAAGACTTTCTCTTATGGATTGCATCTTTGCAGATAGGACATCAACAATGACCAGACATTCAAAATGATACAGCTAGGATGCTAAGCATGAATATGGTTGGAAACAGATGATGATGCCACCATGGCCATTTTCTTCCCATCCTAATTTTTCTTGCATCCTGTAGAATTGGGCAAGAAGGAGGAGGACCTGTCCTTCTTCCTGGCCAAATCATTCAAAACTAACCCAGACCTCTGAGATCTGGCCATTTGCTTTAAATAAAATCATTAATAAAGGGATGGATAATGAGACAGAAAATATCATATTGCCTCTCTATAAGTCCATGATACATATACATCTTGAATACTGTGTATTGATGTGATTGTCACATCTCAAAAAATATATTGGATTTGGAAAGGTGACAACTACGGGGCGGGGCATGATAGAAGTCTACAAATCATGATGGATGTGGAGAAAGTAAATAAGGAAGTGTTGTTTACTCCTCATGATGGAAGATCTAGGGGTCACCAAATGAAATTAATAGGCATCAGTCTTAAAACCAAGAAAAGGAAGTATTTCTTCACACAATGATCATGCAGCATGTAGAATTCTTTATTAAAGGATGTTGTGAAGGCCAAGACTATAACAGGATTCACAAAAGAGCTAGATAAATTCATGGGGTCCCTCGCCTCTGTTTGATAGAAGCTTAGAATGGGCAGCAGGGTATTAATCACTTGGGCTATGTCTACACAGCAGTGTTATTTCAGAATAAGGTATTCCAGAAGAGATATTCCGGAATAGCTTATTTCGAAATAGCACGTCTACACAAAAAATGTGTTTTGAAATAGCGCTTAGCTATTTTGAAATAGCACGTCCACACCGATAGGACGCTGAATCACATTTAAGGCCACCGGAACCAGTTCAGGCAGGGCGGTGGTCAAGGGTGCCTTTGGCCGCCTGAAGGCGCGTTTTAGATGCCTCCTCACCCGCCTGGATGTCGGGGAGCACAACATTCTGCATGTGGTGGCTGCATGCTGTGTCCTGCACAACGTGTGCGAGAGGAAGAGAGAGGCCTTTCTGCCAGGATGGGGACAGAGGTGGACTGCTTAAGCAGGGCCTACAAGCAGCCGTGCACGGCTGCCATCTGGCAGGCCCATCAGGGGAATGTGTGCATCTGGGAAGCCTTGAGGGAGAGCTTCTCCCCAGGGAAGCAGTGACATTGTTTCCTGGTCTGCCCCAGTGGCAGCTTCTGCTTCACTCCCCACTGCTGTCCTTCCACTTACCCCTCCATTACCCCCGTTCCTGATGAGCAAATAAACACAGTTTGGGGGGTTTTTTTAGGCCAAACTTAAGTTTCGTTATTTTACAGAACTGGAAGGTCAATGCAACTGGGGAATGAACCTGGGAAAGGGGAGGAGAGAGGGTGGAAGAAGGGGGGTGGTGAGAACCTTGGAAGAGGGAGCTGGAAGGGGGAGAGAGGGGGAGGAGAGGCTCAGGGCTCGGGCTGGGAATGGCACCGGCCTCTGTTGCTCTCACCTCCACAGGTGCAGGGGCCTTGGTGTCCACAGGCGGGGGTGAGGAGGTTGGGGAGGGAGAAGCAGGAGGGAGAGTGGGAGGAAGAGCAGTAGCTGGAGAGGGAGCAGAGACTGGAGTGGGAGGAGGCAGCATGCTCTGAACCAGGGTGTGCGCATCACTGAACAGGGAGCGGCCCTGTGCAAGCAGCTCCTGCCAGCTCTCCCGCCATAGCTGCAGGGCCTCCTCCACCCAGCGGTTGATGGTCCTGTGCAGGGCTCGCAATGCCGCCAGGTGCTGTCGCTGGTATTCGTCCACTGGATGTGTACGACTGTGGAAACCTCGGGTGCGGGAGGATGTCCCGGGTGGTGTGGGCCACCCTCCACTTGCAGCTGGTATGGCTATGGAGAACAAAAAAAGATGGTCATTCATCCGGGGGAACACAGTGCCTGAAGCCAAGCACCGCTCTGCAAGCCGAGAATGACAGTTCTTGGCACCGTTGCAGCTGATGTGCTTGGAGCCAGTGGTCATGTGCACTATGGCCAGTGGTCCCTGATATCCCTGAGACTGGGGGCTGCCCTGAGACTGTAGCCATGCCCGTGTGCCATGTGCGAGAGTGCTCTGTGTGAGTATGTGGTGTAGGGTGATGTCCCCTGCCTCCTTCTAGAGGTGTCTTGTGGAGGGAGGGGGCTTGTGGAGGGAGGGTGTCCCACCCCAGGGTGAGAAGCATGGCAGGTCTCTCCAGACACCCTGTTGCAGCCTGCTGGGGCCACGTGCCCAGGAGCAGCATGGCACATGCTCCTATGTGCATAGGTTCCTGCGTGATCCATGTCCAGCAAGGCCCACGTGTGAAACGCCTAGTCCCCCCGCATGCATGATGGGAAAGTGATGGCACTCGGACAATATTCCTTCCCCGGCCTCGGACAGTGCCTGGGAGATGTCTGCAGGAAGGACTCGGGGCTCCTGGGTCAGCTCGGTGGTCAGGCTGGCCTCGCCCAGGTCCTGGGCCTCCTCCTCGTTGCTGTTGTCTGGGCCCCCAGCAAGGATTGGCATCTGCACCCCAGAGTCTATAACTACGGGGATGGAACAAACTGCCCTGCCCCACAGGATGTGGTACAGCTCCTTATAATATGGGCAGGTGTGGGGCTCTGCCCCGGATCAGGAGCTGCCCTCCTTGGCCCTGGCATCAGCCTGGCAGAGTTCCTTGACTTTCATCTGCTATTGTTTTTGGGTGCGGATGTGGCCTTTGCTCCCTAGGCTATCTGCCATGTGGCCATACACGTCTGCATTCCTGCATCTGGTGCGGCAATCCTGGAGGTTTGTTTCATCAAAAAATGAGGAGCAATGTTAGTTCGAACCAAGGGGTTTGGTTCGAACTAACACGTCCCAGCGCGCACTTTCACTGTTGAAACAGCTGTTGATTGGAGTAACGCGCCGGCGAGATCATGCTAATGAAGCACGGGATATTTAAATCCCCACTTCATTGACTATTTCAAATGCCTACATTTGCATCCCTAGTTCGAACTAGGGTGCAAGTGTAGACATACCCTTAGTGACCATGGGCGAGTCACTTCATCTCTGTATCTGTTACATCATCTGTAATATGAGAATAATGGCACCTACCTCCTGTGTAAAGTACTTTGAGATCTAGTAATGAGAAACTTTATATAAAAGGTAGGCAATATCATTATTTCAGTGGGATTTGTGTGTCAAGCCAGTTAGTCTCCTTGGAAAATTCTACCCCATATCTTACTTTGTGCAGGATACTATTCTTTGGGCAGTAGATATAGGTGGGCCTGGTTTTCCCAGCCAAGACTGAGTAAGATTCTAGTTGTTTATGCTAAAACTGACCTATTCCTTTTTTGTTTTCATGTATGCTATTTCCTGAGTGATTTCACAGGATTTTCATGACTTCAAACAAATAAACTTTTGATCCATTTCAAAGGGAGAGATTAATTTGTTCATTTAGCTGGATAGAGGTTTTGCATACAAATATTAACTCCCTAATTCTTTTATTGCCTATCTTAAACACCAGATCAAAGTATTTCCATTCAAGTGAAAAAGAGCTTGTAAAGCACAAGCATAGAAATAATGGTACAAAACCCAATAACACATACAAACAGTAATTGTCACACACAAAAACTAAAATTGAAATGCAATGTCTTATTTTGAGGGATTTATCCAATAAATTCTATGGTCTCCCACACTGAGAATCTGTGGAAAGGTTGTGCAAATTATTCTGAAACATTTAATGTGCAGAACCTGACATTTGTTGATGTACAGAACCTGACATTTTGGGTAAGTTCTTAAATTGCCTCCTATAGGAAGGCTGGGAGGATGAGAAAGATGGATTTCATGGTAATGAATTCTGCCAGTTGATTTATTTGCAATCAATCACCCTTAAAACAGAATTTTTTATTTTGATTTCCATTTTGAAGAAAAGGAGAGACTGAATCATTTCTATAAGAGGCATGAGGGAAAATTCATAATAAGGATAAGTAGAATACTCTGGAAACATCCAGATAAACTTCTAAGTATATATGAGTTTTATAATGTTTCTACCAGGAGTAGTCAGTAGCAACAAGGGCTGGGTTCAAATGTCTGCAACCTTTAAAAGTTAACTATGGCCTGTCTACACTGGCACATTTCGTCGCTAAAAACTGCCTTATCGAGACAAAACAATGAAAGCGTTTACAATGTAATGCGACTTTTGTCAGGAAAAACACCCGGACTTGGTGACAAAACCTTCCAACCCTGCGAGAGACTTTTGTCTTTTTCCATCTCTTTATTGTTGACAAAGAGCCAGTGTGGACTTCTGTCAAGGCTGATTCCCCACTCTGGCACAATGAATGCAGAAGTGGGGGCCTGCAAAAGCAACCCCAAAACCTTATCTTTCCAGGCTTTGGTATAAAGCTTTCCCCCCAAATCTTAAAAGCCTAGATTTTGGGGATAAAAATCTGCTGCCACCACCCAAGTAATGGTAAGAAAACCAGGGAAGAGATCACTTGGGAAATCTCAGCCCTAAAATAAAACCAGGACACAAAAATTAACCAATACCAGGTTAATAAAAAAGAAAGAACTTTTATTATCACAACAATACTCCTGTTACAAGTATAGTTGGATTGGGTAGATAGTAAGAGCCACCAATTAATAAACTCATGGGGAATTTTCCCATGGGAACAAAACTTAGTTCCAAAGAAGAGGAAATCTCATTTCTAAATGCACATATATCAGATCCACAGTCCCAAACCATAAAACAAGAAAACCTAATGGATTTATCTAAACTTTACTCTACTTACAGATAGTGAAGAGTCTTTTCTTGGAGAGAGACATTTTCTCTGTCCCTCTCAGTACCTGGAGAGCAAACTGGCCCAGAGACAAATGAGGGAAAACCCCAAAATTCCTTTGTCTCAGTCTGAAATTCCTACCTGCATGTCTATTGTCTGACTGCTACCTGGCTAAGTACAGTTAACCCCTTAGTCCCCAGGCTGCTGGCCATCCCTCATGACCATGACAACTTCGCTGTTTGTTTTGTAAAGAGAACTGGTTTCCGCCAGTATCCCACAATGCCTTTCCTGATGACTGTGGTCATTTTTTTGTGATTTCTGCTGCCCCACATGCATGTGCCCCTCCTGTTTCAAAGCTCCTGGAATTATCTGACAGCTGACTGAGCTGCTCTGTTTGGAGAACAAAGAGAAAATCATTGGAATGCTTCTGTTCTGCCCTGCTAGAACACAGTAGCAGGCAGACTGCTGCTGCAACAGGAGGGCTGGAGAGACTTTGACATTCCTTAGAACAGAGAGCTCACAGAGCTAGGAAGGAATCCCAAGAGGGTTCATCTCTGCCTTCCTATAACACTGCAGAGTGCATAGGATGCATACCCAGAGTGCTTTACTCTATCTGTCGACAGGATGCTAGCAATGTGGCCATGAAATGTTGATGATGGAAGGCAGAAAAAACAGTTTGACCAATTTTCACATTCAGTGACTTTTGCGTATTGACAGAACTCTTGTTGCCAAACCTTCCCAGCATAGACATAGCCCAACACTCATCTAGAAACCTGGGAAAAACTAAATACATTTTCTGGGTTACCTTAACCCAAATTGCAAGCACTGATTTTGCATATAAACAGGAAAAGGTTAGTAGGGGAGGTTAGTATAGTGATTTTAGCTTAAATGGAGGCCATTCAGCTCTGTTGCTTCCCTTTGTGCCTCTTCAAAGAGTTTCTTTGCGTTGTCTTTACATCACCTCTCACTACACTTCTGCATCTTCTCTTTGCAAAGTCTTCAGTGCAGGGACATAGCGATGTATAGAATTGTTGAGTTGAGTTCTTGCCTCAAAGTGGAAATCCTCTTCCCTCTTCTTTCAGTTTTGTCCCACTCTGCTATGGAGTTTGTATGCAGATCTGTTGACTCCCCTAATTCTCTCTTGGAGGATTTCTGGGCAGAAACTTTATGCAAATAATCATTCTCTGTAGCTGTGTTTTCCCTATTCACCAATAGATGGTGGCAGAGAGTTCATTCACCTATGGAGCTTCTGTCCACCAACAGACGGCTAGTAAATGCTCCCTACCCTCACTCTGGTCCACAGTTTCGAAATAACAAGCAGAGCGTCCACACTATCCAGCCTGTTATTTCAAAATAAGGGGCTGGTTATTTAAAAATAATAACTCCTGCTTTCCTTGGGGAATAAGCTTATTTTGAAATAGTTGTTTTGGGAGTTATTATTTTGAAATAGTTTCCTAGTGTAGATCTACCCCTCTAGAGCTATAGGGCAAAGGGCTTACCCTTTATCGTAAATCATCTTTCATATTTTTATTATCTGTCCTCCACTGGCAGAATAGCCTCCCACATTATAAGTCAAAGAGATTAGAGAAGGAAAATGCCTGATTGTATATCATCTAGACTGTACTCTTGTCAATTCTTGATTAAAGTAAGATCATGACATACAAAAATTTTGGGCAAATGTAGTTGTTAGAATGAAAGACCTCTTTAATCATTTGCTTGAAAGGTCAGACCTTGCAGGAAGCAACTAGTCAGTGACTAATCAGAAAATAGAGACTCCATTAGCATTTCAGGGATGAAACAGGTATGAAAAAAATGAAATATATTTTTGAAAGCCTGTCAGATGTGTTTGCTGCTTCAATCTTTTTTCCACTTAATACAAGCAGTTCCAAATAAATGTAGCACATTTTTTTGTAGTACAGTGAGATCTGGCCAAATCTGAATGATTTTCTATTTGTGTAAATTGTATAGGAAATGTGTGGTATTGGTTGAAAGCAAGTAAAGGACCATCACATCCAGGGCCTGTATGGTAGCTAGTTTACCATAACTAATTATGGCCTAGGTTATAGTGTGACAGGCTAGTGACTCTAAGTCATAAGATTATGTATAGTGATAAGTGTGTAATAAGTTTGGGTATGTCTACACTACCACCCTAGTTCGAACTAGGGTGGCTAATGTAGGCATTCGAAGTTGCAAATGAAGCCCGGGATTTAAATATCCCGGGCTTCATTTGCATCTTGCCGGGCGGGCGCCATTTTTAAATCCCCTTAGGTCGAACTCCGTGCCCACGGCTACACGCGGCACGGAGTAGGTAGTTCGAATTAGGATTTCTAATTCAAACTACCTACTCCGTGCCGCGTGTAGCCGCGGGCACGGAGTTCGACCTAAGGGGATTTAAAAATGGCGCCCGCCCGGCAAGATGCAAATGAAGCCCGGGATATTTAAATCCCGGGCTTCATTTGCAACTTCGAATGCCTACATTAGCCACCCTAGTTCGAACTAGGGTGGTAGTGTAGACATACCCTTTGCTTATTGGTATGAAGTGAGAAACCACAAACATGGGTTACTAGTATTTTAGGGTGTTCTAAGTAGTATGAATAACTGAAAGTCATAAGTGTTAATCACTATAGTGCTATAGCAATAAGTTAATGCACGTACTAATGATTATGGAATAAGTAATTATCTTATTAGAATCGGGGACCCCAAAATAAGTGGGAGTGGCAGTTCAGATAAGGAAAGGGGGTTGGAATCACCATGAATTTTCATGAGATAAACTGGGTATTAGTATAATGCATGTTTCCACACATAGGTGTTTCAGGAGATGCTAGGATGATGACCACCAAGAATATTTTTAAGAAAAACAAAAGCAAAAGCTGAACACTAACTAAACACATGTTCAAGTTTAACCTCAAGTGAATAATTTAGCATTTCAATAATCTGAAACAAAAAAAATCACATTTTTGGCATTTCAACATAAAATCAAAGAAATCAGCTGAGGAATGTATATTGCCTCCTTACAAAGATGGAGTGTCATTTCTTTTTAAAGTCATTTGTTTCCCTTCCAACTAGAGCTAGTGGCTTTATTTATAAGATTGTTGCAACAATGCAAGCACATGACCTAAAGCTTCTATTTTATGCTGTGTATAGCTTTTTTCCCTCCAAGAACAGTCTAAACAGATACTGAATCTATTCCTACTAAATCAGAGCTATTGGATTCATTGTTAGAATTTAATTTCAAATGTTAAAAATAAAAATCAATCAATGTGATTACAGGTAGGTGAAAGATGTACCATCAAAAATATCTGTTATGGCTGGCAATACTGTATATAACTTTTAACTGATGCAAAATGCTCATGAAATGTTTTGCTTCAAGTCACAAGTGCTGAATGTTTTTAATGAAGGAAATTAATCTTTATTGGTGAAATGTTGCACCATTTTGCTCTGATCATTCTTTTTTATCAAAACAATGCCATTAAGAGAAAGCGATGAGAAAATTGGAACTGAAAGTCCTGGCTTTTTTTAAAATGAGGTTCATTTGAACCTAATTAATAAATACCATCATCATGAAGTAATACATAGAAAACAGGGCTATTCAGTTCATTTGCATCAAGCAAACTGGAACCAAGACATTTCTCCCCTCCCATCATTTTCATGGAGTCTATAAATATTGGTCAAGTTAGGGCATTTTTTGGCAGGAGTTACTGAAGAGTTCCAATAACTGCCCTACAATGGTTATTCATACAATAAATCAAATAAGCCCTAATGATGTATGTGCATAATGAAAATTCCAGGCATGTTATGCAGTTTTTATTTAGTAGCAAAAATCTGGCAACTTTTAAAGTGAAAATTTAGCAGACTGTTAGTTCTTTTTCTTTTTCTTTTCTTCAGTTCTCAGTAAAAAAAACCCCATTTGGACAGTTTAAAATATGATTAACAAAATTTTAAATAACATGAAAATTGGAGTAGAACTTTTAAAAAATGCCAAAAGGTGCCTCTTTCTATAAATGTTTCAATGTTTTTAATTTTGTATTATGATTCACTATTTATTGCCTCATGCTTTGCCTCTTATTTTGGCTTTTATAACAGATGAAATTCAAAAGATTTAGCACGTTGTTAGAACACAGACTGTATGAGTAGTAAAAAAGCAGGTACATGAGATTAACAAAAAGGTACATGAGGTCACCTTCCTTTTTGAAGTTCTATATTAATAGGAACTTTCCCACTTTGAAATTAAAGTGAAGGCTTCTACAAAGTTATCTGTGAATGTAATAAAACATAATGCTAGATTTTAAAAGTATTCTATTCTAAATTGACATTTATCTTAATTCCTAAATGCGCTTTAAGGCTCCACGCTGTAATGGGGTTAATGACAATTAACACCTCCTCAGTGGAAAATCTTTAATTGTTCAACCTAAGACATGTGCAGTAAAACCTCAGAGTTGCAAACACTAGTTATGACAGGGCTCTCAAACTCATGGCTCATGGGCCATCTACAGACCAGAGCAGATTCTCAATCTGGCCCAGGAGACGTGACAACATGGGGGAGGTGTGCCCATGCCTGTCTGCATCCCTCAAGCCCCACCTGTTCCTGCCACACTCCAGTCCTCTCCTCATTGCACCCCACCCTGAAGGACACGACCTCAGGGATTACTGAGGGTGCCTGGTGCAGGGCAGCAACACTCAGCACATGTACTCAGTGTGCTTCCCTACATCTTCTGCCACCACGGGTCATGTGGAGGAGCCTGACTGCTGCTGCCAACCTGTACCAGGCCCTCCCTCTATCCCCAAGGCTTCATCCCTCAGGCAATGGGGTGCAATGAGGGGGGAGAGTGGAGTGGTGATGGGAAGGGAGGCTTTGGGGGACAGGAACAGGCACCCCCTCTGGGCTTCCATATCTTCCAGGCCAGATTGCATGTATGCTCCGGCCTATAGATGGCCCACCGGCCATGAGTTTGAAACCCCTGGTATATGAACTGAGTGTCTGTCTGGGTGGCACCTCATTTGGAACCAGAAGTACACAATCAGACAGCAGAAGAGAACAAACCCCCCCAACCCTACCCTGCACAAATACAGTACAGTGCTGTGTAAAATGTAAACTGCTAAAAAATAAAGGGAAAGATTAAAAAAAATGACAAGGTAAAGAAACTGTTTCTGTGCTTTTTATTTAAATTATGATGGTTAAAAAGCAGCATTTTTCTTCTGCACAGTAACATTTTTAAGCTGAATTAAGTCACTGTTTGGATGTCAGATTTTGAAAGAGCAACCATAACGTTTGGTTCAGCGTTAGAAACATTTCAGAATTATAAACATTCAAAATGCTGAGTTTTTACTGTATTATGACTTCCGCAGCATGGGATAGGATGGATATTATGCTGAGCGCAAGGTAGAATCCTCTGGCTGGTTCTCTGTAGTAAGTGGTTATTTTAACCTTTTGAAGTCTGCAACTTCATGCTTTCTAAGTATCTTATCATTTAGAAGCAAGTTCTTCCATTTATCTTCCATCAGTGCAGGAAGCCTGAACACAGACATCCAATTGATTCCAGTGCATGGAGTAGAGGACAGCATCCTTGTAGCCTGTATTGCGTATTTCCATCCACTGTGTGCTGCAGGACACAGTTACACGTGAATTCATAGGTCCCCAGCATGGAAAGAGATTTGAGGGTAGCACAATGGATCTGTAACAATAGTGGGGCAGCACTTCTACTTGTAATAGTGGCATGTAGTAGCTCCACTGCCAACTTCTGGTCTGGGTGGATGAATGCTTTGACCTCCAGCCACTAGGGACTTCCTTACTCCAGAACCTATTTATTTGCATTGTACAATGAGTACAGGGTTGGGCCTTTTTTCTAGTTTTGTAATTTTTGTTGACACAGTGAAGATCGAGGGCACAGCTAATGCCAAACTTTCAAAAATGTTCTCCTGAAATTGTCCCTGAACATTTTTGGATAAGTAATTTTGGACAGTCCCCAAACTCATATTTGCATGGGCAAATGCTGTTTGTATGTTCAAATACAACAGTTTCTTTTGGGGCCGATATGCACAAAAGCCATAAATAAGAATTATGATTGCAAGCAAGATGGATGCCATTTGGAAATTTGACTGCAGTGTGTGTCCAAAGAAAGATTGTTCTCGGAAGCTATATTTGACATAGGCAAGGGGTTAAAGAAAGCTTCCTAATTATTACTCTTTTTTTACTTTTAACATCTCACATTGACTCCTTCATTCCATGGAAAAGATATCCAATAAAATTCACTAACTCACTTTGAGAGGACCTGAAACTCAAACCAGAGAACTGACTGGCACGTGACCAACTGCACAGTCAGAGGATTACCTAAAAATTGTGAGCATTTCCCCCCTCTTCTGATTTATACAATCTACTTACTATATGTTGTGAGATTGTGGCATATTATAGCATACAAATGTAATCATTTGCTAGGAATGTATGTATTTCACATGGCCAGGACATTTTTTATTACTCCTCAACACCCAATAATTCAGTCAATGGCACATCTTGTCCATTTTTTAAAAAGAAAATTTGGTAAGAGCTCCTATTTTATATAACTCATTACTCATTGGTCATCCATATTTTATTCTTTAATGATGTTCAGTGGAGGAGCATGTGGTTGCAATTGGAAGCAAAAATGCAAATGTAGACTAGGAAACAAGTGCAGAACCTGCCTAACCATAAGAAAAGTATAACATAAAGCATCCCAGAAATGACGCTTACCACCATTCATCTTCAAGTGCTAAATATACAATGTACTATAAGAATCATATTTTTGCAGCTGTGATGGTGATCATTTTTTCATTTCCCCAAATCCTGCTTGGCAAGCACCATAAAGCAGACTTTCCAGAAAAGCTGCAATCATCATGTGGTTTATGATCAGTGGAAAGTCTAATCTGATTCTGAGCTATTGAAGTAGATATAGTGGCTCTTGTACACTTGGACAAGAATGTGCACATTAAATTTCATCTACTGCTTCCTGGTAATGCTGCTTCATAAAGAAAAGTTAATGTCACAGGTGAAAATTGAAGCCTTGTAATCTTATTAAGCCTCTTTGCATCAAGGAGATTCCATCACAGGCATGTATAGCTTGATGGTGTGATCAGTTTCCCCTGCTGGTGGAGAGCAGAACTAGGTGGAAGTGGGGTGGGACTGTAGAGGAATAGCAGCAGTTTTACTGAATACTTCTCCCTGTTCCCAAGCCATACTCTGAGAAGCCAGGAGAAGGCGTTGTGGTGATGCATACTAAGGGAGCCATTGCTCTATTTAGCATGTTTACCTTTGAACTTCTGCAGATCTAGTTGTGTAGCCCAATGGCCAAATTAGTATTGTGCCAAGCAACAATAACTCCCATTCTCTTACCTGTACCTCTCTAAGGTTAGGGTAGTTTTGCATGTGCATAAGGAGGGAAGTCAGTGAGCTGCCAGATGTGAAGAAAGCACAAGGCTTGGCAAAATAGTGGGGCTTGTTGCCAATATGCTCCTCATCTTCCCTTACAGGAGAACATGAAATAGGAACTCTCCAAGGTCTGCTCTGGACTTTTCCCCTCCCACATTTTTTTCTGTGGAAGTTGAAAATTGGAATAATATTTTAGGAATAATAATCTTCTGTTTGTGGCTTATTGGACTTCAGAGCAGGTGAAAAATAAATAAAAAAATAAAAGAGCCAGACTCCAAGTCCTGCATGTAAATCATTGGCTTATTGTTGTAAAATTGCTTAATGACTTGGTGCAAATGTATCTACAGGTTGGATCTTGCTGGTCTGGCACCCTCAGGATCTGACTGGTCCTGAACGAGGGGATTTGCCAGACCAGGGCAGGTCTCTATCTTTCTGGGCCATGCTGCCACCAGGTAACGGCTCCACACTGCCCCTGTTGCTGTCTCAGCTTTATACATGCTGTCGGCCCCACTGATGCTGGGGCAGAGCACTACGGCCAGAGCTCCACAGCCGAGGCAGAGCTCCGTAGCCAGGTCAGAGCTTCCTGGCTGCTGCGGAGTCTGGAGCCAGAATGGGTCAGGGGCCAGAGCTCCACAGCTGCCACTGGGAATGGAGCACCCTGACTGTACTGCTCATTTTCCACCCCTCCCGCAACACTTACATTTGGCTCCTGGCCGAGTTGCTAGTGTCCCTTATGGTGCTCCTGCCCCGCTGCTAGACCTCCCTGTTCCTGGGCTCTGTGGTCCAGGAACATCTGTGTTCCAGCCGGACCAGGGAGTCCCAGATTTGTCTTGAGAAATGTGCATCTTGTACTGCCCAGCTCTTTCCTTCTGGACAATTCAAGCTTGTAGAAAGTCTGCCAAGTCATTAACAAGATTTGTGTGTATCATTTTATATTATCCCAGACACTTTAGTCCAAACGTACTGGCTTAGCTAAAACAAGTTTATTAACTACAGAAAGATAGATTTTAAGTGATTACAAGTAATGAGGCATTAGTCAGAATTGGTTGTAAAAATCCAAGGTAAAAAACTAATACCTAATTTAACAAGCAAGTAAATGTAAAGTACAAAGATTTCTCTCATCACATGTTTACAGCAGTCTGGCTGGATTCCTTCAAAAGTTTCAGAGGGGTAGCTGAGAGTCTGTAACAGGAAAAACTTAAAAAACAACAAATAGTCTGGTAGCACTTTAAAGACTAACAAAACATGTAGATGGTATCATGAGCTTTCATGGGCACAGCCAGGGCCGGCCTTAAGCCGATTCGGCCGAATCGGACCCCGCGCCTAAGGGGGCCCTGCACCCTGCACCCGGAAGCTGGCTCCATCGGCTCGGCCGGTTGGGCTCCCTGCCCTTATCTGTGCACACTGCTGGCTGCTGCTGCCACCATGCAGGTGAGTGGGGAGACGCCCAGGCGTGACGTGATGTGACGTCACGCCTGGGATTTTGAAACTGAAAAGGCGGTAGTGGCGGCGGCGTATGCGGTTTGGAGTCCGGCCCTGAAGAAGGCAGAAGGTAGGGGAGGGGGAAACTAGGGGGAAGTGTGGGAGAGGAAGAGGCTTGTGCAGAGGGGAAGAAAGGGGAAGGCACCAAGAGACAGGCTGGAGGAGAGACAAATGCCAGGGGCCAAGTGCAGACAATGAGGGAAAGGGCAGGAGGGGAGGTGTCAGTGGGAGGGGGTACAGGGTGATGCTGGGAGACCAGAGGAGAGGAGAGGGGAAGGGCATTGGGGGCTGGAGGGGGAGGTGCTGGGAGAAGGCTTGAAAGAAGGGGTGGGCATGTGAAAGGTGGGGATGGAGCAAGGCATGTGTGAGGGCACAGGGGCATGAGGGGAACGAGGGCAGAGAGTGGTGAGGGGATGGGCATCAGGGAAAAAGGAGGCAGGGGCAGTGAGGGAAGGGGGAGGCACGAGGAGGGTGCAGGGCTAAGGGAAGGTGCAGGGTGCCAGGGGATTCTGGGGTGAAGCAGAAGGGCAGACACCTGCAGGGGAGGGACCATCACCAGAGGAGAGAGGCAGGGCAGGTGTGTAGAGGGAGGTGTTAAAGAGGGGTAGCTCACATGATCAGAGTGGGGCTACTGGAGGAGTGGGCATGGGGGAAGAGAAGGGCTGGTGGAGCGGGGCAGGTCGCAGGAGGGCTGAGGGCAGTGAGAAGGGCAGGAGTCAGGACAGCAGAGGAGGGTGAGGAATTGGGGGGCAACAGGTACCAGGGGAGATGATGGAGCAAGAAGAGGAGACATGGCAGCAGAGAGAAAAGGTAAAGGTTTATAAAATATTTATTAATAACTTGGTATGCTGCCCGCGGTGCAGTTTGGGTTTATGTGGGGATCAACACATGGCCGGCGAGTGGGAGCCAAAACAAAAAGGTAGTCAGTGTAATGATCTTCTGTTGATATGTTTTAGAAGTTAAATTCTTGGACTGTCATTGCTCATGAAAAGTGCTGTCAGATGGGTAGAAATCGGGTAAATATTGCATTTTATTAATATCAGCAGAACTGACTTACATGGGGCCTGTGTGTTGTGTAGTCTTGCCTTAATCTTTGTATTCATGCCTGTAAGTGTGAGAGAAGCTATTTGTATATATTTGCTTGCATATGCAACCACACTTAAGTTGAGGCCCTCAGCATGTTCTGTAAGAATCAGTGTGGCCCCTGGGGCTTCCAAAGTTGAGTTCCTCTAGCTCATCCCTGACAGGTGTCTGTCAAACCTGGTCTTAAATATCTGCAATTTAAGCCCATTGCTTCTCATCCTAACCTCAGAGGCCAAGCAGAACAATTTTTCTTCCTCCTCCTTATGATACTCTTTTAAATACTTGAAAGCTGCTCTCATGTCCCTTTTTGGTCTTCTCTTTTCCAAGGTAAACAAGGCCAATTTCTTCAGCCTTGCCTCCTATCTCATGTTCTCTAGACCTTTCATCATTTGTGTCGATCTTATCTGGATTTTCTCCAGTTTCTCCAGGTTTCCTGAAATGTGGCACCCAGAACTGGACATGATACTCCAGCGGGGGCCTAATGTAGATGGCTCATTCCCTGCCTAGGGGACATGAGACTGGGTGGGTTAATTTCCAATCCTCCTGTTTATTCTTTTCCTAAGCCAGGAGGGCACAGTAGTTCTGATGGGGGTTGGAGAGGGGATGGAAGCCAGATCCAAGATCAATGAGCCCTGGGAAGTGGGCCCACTGAAAGGAGACTGGACCTGTGGATGCCTTGGGAGTCAGCAGCAAGGGCCTGCTTTGGGAAGCCCCCTCTTTGGAGGTGAATGTGGCAGCATTGAGACACCACCCAGAAGCAGGCGCCACAGACACTAACTGCAGATTCATAGGACGGCTCTCACAGATCTTGCACATGCATAAGAGGATAGATCTGCAGGAGGGGGGGCAGTGGCGTAGTGAGGGGGCTGGAGGGGTCAGGAGAAAAATAATATAAAATTTAGTTAAAAATAGATGTCACATGTTTTTAAAAGGAATACCAGATCTCCTGCCTTTTGTCTATTTTTGTCTCTTTAGGCCCCCAGTTAAAATTTTCAAAAGCACTTGAGTGACTAAAGTCATTTTTGAAAATTGGACTTGGAAATCTAAGCTCAGATTTTGAAAGGTAATTAAGCTCCTAAAGAGACAGTTGCCAACTCGGATCTTCAAAGATATTTATCTGATCTTTACACACCTTTGAAAATCTGGTCATAAGTGTCCTAGTCAGTTCTGAACGTGAGATGTAGGAGCCCAGTCCTAATTCCTTCAGGCTTTTTTTTTTTTTTTAATTTGAACATTTATCTACACTAATTCCCCTCCTTTCTCTTTCACTATCCAATAAATGCATGGATCAAAATTATAGGTGCTTTGTGAATATGCTGACTTGATAGTGGAAAGATTTCATATTGTCATGTATAATTCCTGGTAGCCCATCTCAAATATGAAAAACTAGGTTGATACCTGTTCATATCAGGAGCTGTTCTATTCAGTTCACCATTTACAGTATCTCATTAGGATGTTTAGTGGAGAAGATATTGGGGGTTTTTTATTTATATTGTGGGCAAAGCATGGGCTCACAAGAATTCCTCCATTGTTTTACCATGAGTGTCAAAACATTTGGTGTTTTTCTAAAGGCCTGGAGTCAATTGATTATGTAGGAATCTCAGCTTTCATTTAAAAAAAGTTCTCTATACTTCTGGGCCTTACAGCTAAGGAGGAAAGCTTTAAAACATGAACCCTGAATACTCAAGAAACAAAAGGCCAATAAAAATCCAACATGTTTTATTTTTTAAAAAGCTTATGATTTGTAGACCATTCTCATAACTTTGTGTAGGCGTTCCTTGTGATTTTTGGGTTGGCAATACTGCTCTTTGATTGGTGAATTTAGAGAGGTCTCTCCTTTCAGTTTCCCTTTCCACCCTCCTTTTTTGTCACAGGTCATCAGAGAATCATCGAGACAATGGAGAGTAGGGTGAGTCCATGACTATGGTTAATGACTGGTCAGGGTGACTAACTATTATCAGCCAGTGGTCTGAATGAGCTATCTACTGCCATCTGTTAATCAACTGTAGGAAAAGGCTTCACGAGCAGACCTTATTTATATAGACAACCTACTTTGCCACAGAGCTCAGTAGACACACTTGCTGTGTCAAGGTGATCAATTTTGGCTCTTTTGGGTTGAAATTCACTTAAGACTTGGAGCTGGGAGAACGAAATGTTGTTATCCATATTGTATGATTAAAAGGTAAAAGACCTGAACTTAATATGACCTGGCTTAGGGTCTACCATAACTTGAACACTAAGCAGAGGATAGTGAGTCACATCTAACTGAAAGTCACAGAAGATGGAAACAGGTTTTATTTCTGGTGGCGTAGAGTCTATCTGGGAGTCCTCAATTATATCTGACACTTTACATCCAGTGTTTAAAGGCAGAGCTGACTAGAATCAATTGAGAGTCCTTGTCTTGTCTCAGTGATCGCTTGAGAAAAAATCATTGATAAAAACTTGTGTAGACTGACCTTGGACTCAACATGCAGGCAATATGTGTTGAAGGGCAGTGCAAAGGAGGCAATGGTGGTGAGGTACCATATTACCTTGTGAAATCAGTGGTGCTGAAATCACTAAGGACTGGAATTTGACCACAGAACTGACACTTTCTTAACAAAGACTCCATTTTTGCTATTTAAAAAGTAAATCAATGTAACAGAAAACTGCAACGCTCTCTGGTAACTTTTTAAAAATCAAACTTTAAACTTTATTGAAAAAATTGGATAGTTTGCAATTGAAAATATTTGACCTACACTTAAGGCAACTGATTTAATTTTGTGTAAAATTTTGCATAATAAAGGATGGCATTTTTTTTGAAAATGTTCATCTATATTGATATACATTTTGATCAGATCTACTTCTGATGTGATATTTGTGTGTGGTTGTGGTTTGTTGTGTGTGTGTGTGTGTGTGTGTGTGTGTGTGTGTGTGTGTGTGTGTTTTTGCTCAACAAAAAATCCTGGGTGTGGGGGGGGCCCGCCAAAACGGTTCGAATTGGGCCCTTCACTTCCTCAAGCTGGCCCTGGGCACAGCACATTTCTTCAGATGACCAGAGTGTTGGAAGTCCAGAACCAAGAATAAATAAGGGAAGGGGTGGGGGGGGGGGGGGAGAGAGGACATTGGGTAGATAAAAGTTTCAAAGAGATAGCCGAGCCAGTCTGTAACAGAAAAAACTTAAAAAACAACAAATAGTCTATTCGCACCTCAAAGACTAAATAGTTAAAAGAAGCTGATAAGAACCATTAGTTTGCACTAGGAAAGGAAAAGTACTAACACCATATTCTACATGGGCATCAAGAACCATTGGCACCTTCATTGTTTGGTTGGCTGATAATGTGCGAGCCATCTGATATCATGATTTAGGCCATTTGCATGAGAGTTAAACTTGAGAATGAAGTGGAGTTACAAGCCTTCTCTGAGTATTTGGCTTGTGGAATTGGTCTGAAACAAAGGAGCAACTTGTAGATCCTTTAATGAGTGTCCAGGGAGGTTAAAGTGTTACCCAACAGGTTTTTGTGTGTTGCCTTTTTGGATATCTGATTTGTGTCCATTAATTCTTTCCCGTAGAGTTTGTCCAATAAATATCGCAGTGGGGCATTGCTGGCATTTGATGGCATAGATCACATTACTGGATGTGAAGTTAAATGAGCCTCTGATTTGGTGGCTGATGTGGCTGGGTCCAGTGATGAAATCGCTTGTATAGATGTTTGGGCAGAGTTGGCACTGGGATTGATTGCAGGGGTTGATTCCTAGATGCTTATGATGTAGCTGTGTAGTGTGGTTACCGGAAAGAATTTGTTTGTGGTTAGAAGGTTGTCTGTAAGTGAGAATAGGTCTTTCCCCCAAGGTCTCTGAGGGTGAAAGGTCATTTTCCAGGATAGGTTGTAGATTGTGGATAATGTGTCGGATGGGTTTAAGTAGGTAAAGACAAGTGGAATTCTGTTGTTTTCTTTTTTGGGTCTGTCTTGAAGTAGTTCATGTTTGGGTACTATTTTGGCTCTGTCAATCTGTTTTTTTCACTTCTCCATGTGGGTATTTCAGTTTTAGGAATGCTCTATATAGATACCGTAGGTGTTTGTCTCTGTCTGTGGGATTGGAGCATTATTGGATTACTTCGGTCAGGACTCCTCCCAAAGTCCAGGGATGCTTCCTTTGTCTGTCAAACATTGTTGATGTCATGAGTGGAGATGATGGGGGTTAGGTTATTTCAGGTTAGGTTATTTCTGCCTTGGCTGTGGAGCTCTGGCCATAGTGCTCTGCCCCAGGATCAGCGAGGCCAGCGGCATCTATAAAGCTGGGGCAGCAGTGGGGGCAGGATGGAGCCCTTATCTGAGGCAGCACGACCCAGGAAGACAGAGACCTCCCCTGGTCTGGCAAATCCCCTCGTTCTGGACCATTTTTATACTTCCTCCTCTTCTTTGAGACTCAGCTTCAGCTGGGGTCCAGGTAGCACTGGCAGTCAGTCTATTTATATGGGAACCTGCAGCTGTTCCATTGCCACAATGTGAATTTCTGACTTGCACTCTTTTTCCTGCCAAAGAATGGCTGCCTAATCAGGTGATAGTTCATTTGATGTGTTTGACACCGGCTGATCATCACTTTGTCTTTTGTTTCTGAAGAACAGGCTAGTACCTGCTTTTCTAAACTTGGAGCATGTTGCAGGAAAGGCATATGGTTGAATCTTATAATTTTACACACAAAGTTGCCATTCCTTTTTACAAGGACAATAACCAGCAAATATTGAGTTTTCAAATTATACCTCATAAGGCATACTTTGTGCAAAATTTATCATAGTCCTATAAAAAGGGTGAACATAAGGGTATAGACTGTCTGAGGGGGGTTGGTGCAGGATGGGTGCAGGATGCACTGGCAGAGTTGGAGGTATGGCAATTTGGAATATAGGTTGGGTGGAATGAACTGGAAGAAGTTGGGGTGCACTGGCTGGGGGTATGTCACTTTCTCACTTGAGTCCTCCAATCTCCTGCGTCTGCTACCAGCCATTCCCATTTATCCCCTTCTCCTTGTTGTAGACCCTAACTATCCTTTCCCCATTACCCTACTCCTCACCAGCAGGGTCTACACAGACCAATTAATGTGCAACACATTAAAGCACATAAATCACACCTCCACAGAATGCTTTGCAACACTGGGTATATAAACCTTGACTGTAGAAAAATGTGTAGTTTCAGACTATACTCTGCTAAAGTGATGGGCTAAGATGGGTGAATTCACTGGTCCTGCATCACTGTTGCCAATATGTTTCCTCTCCTCATTCTTTACCTGCAACATCTAAGCATGGCACAGTGTGTCTGGCTTTTCATACATAGAATTATGCTTTGATTTACTTGAGTATAAAGTAGAGTTTGTATTTATATTCTGCTGAGCCTAGATGTTTATACTCTGTTCACCATTATAACACAAGGATTTGAAAAAGTAAAACATTTAAAAAAGGATATACCTGTGGCAATGGTGATAAGATGTGATATTTAGAAGCTAGAAGACAAAAGCCAAAGCTAATGAGTTACTATAGCTGCAGTTCAATAGCTGTAAGTGTGTTACAGGTGTTGCATTAGAAGATGATGCTAATATCAGGGAGGACTGTAGGTTCATCTGAATGTTTAGATGGCACAGATCATCTCCTCTCACATTAAAGGTTGTAGGAAGGAATTTTTGAGGAGGAAACAGCCACAAGATCATCTTCCCCCAATATCGTACCATCTCCCAAACACAGGACCATTTTGAGTGCTCCACGTTTAACCACTGTCTGTCCCTTCTTTCTTCCTAGCAAAGCTGCACTACCAGGTACTTCCTGCTGGCCCCCGGGACCTCTGGAGATGGCTATGTGGAAAAGGTAATATAACTGGTTGCCACATTTCTTTTAGTAAGCAAATTTACAGGACCCAGCAGTGACCGACATGTTTTCTGCCCTGTCTGTGGCTTGCTTGCTTTCCAATTTTTCCTATTGCACAGGCTCTAGACAACGTGGAGGGGATTCTGTGTCCAGGTATGGAGGCAAGACAGTGTCTTTGAAGGTCCTAAGCCTCCTTTCCTATGGAAGGGAAGAAGCCACATATGAAGGACTCCTGTATGACCAGTCTCCTGAAGTGCAGTATAGCATTTAACTGGGAAATCTTCTTGAAGGAGTATGAAAAAAATCCTTTCAGCTTTCAAATTCTCTGAATCCTTTTCTTAGTTCTGCTGTTTTATGTCATACTATGCTATTGACTTTCATTTCAGTAATGCATAAAGATAGAGTTAATAAGTGAAGTGTGAGAGGTGAAGGTAACTTGACATTTCTAAGTAAAAATACTTCACATATTCCCAGATGTATCTAAAGCAACACAGATTCACAGGGAAAAAAAGGCATTGCTCATATCAGCGTTCACATCTCCTACTATAATGGCTCCTGTGCTTTTTTCTGGTAAGCTCAGATTGTTTGCAGATGTGAAACAGTTTTTTTTTTCAATTATGGTTATACAAAACCTTTCTCACAACTCAACTGAATAGTGTAGAGGAGACGTTCAGTAAACAAGGTTCAGATGGATTTGAGAACCTGCTGGCAGAACTATTCTTCCTGACATTTAGCAGTCAGTTTGTTATATGCTGTGGTATTTTATTTTATACCAAACTTGAAAGCATTCCTCAGGCACCCTGTGCTACTGTGGATTTATTCTTCTCTTTTCTCTTTGTAGACCGTCTTTTAGAACATTTGGTTCTTGTTTTCTGATTTTATACATGCAATCCAAAGTGATCTGTGGACTGAATCAGGACTAATAATTATTAATATTGCATATTTTTCTGTTACCTTTTTAACTTATCAGTCTCTATCAATCAAGATATTATTGGTGGTAAATTTTGAAAACCAATAAAAATGATAAAACTTTTTAAAATAAAATTTCATGTGTCAGGCTTTACCTTACAAAAAGAGATCCTATTTATATCGACAAAAGAACAACTTAAAGGATAGTCTCATTATAGGAACAAATTGATGCATTTTGCTTATCATTTTGTGGCAGCCCCTTAAACAACTCCCTCTAAAAATCTCTCTCAGTACTGAAAAATAGTCAAATTTCAGTTTTTACCTCATTTGTAATCTTTTTTGAATAATTTCCAACTTGTGAAATGTATTTCAAGCCTTATCAAGATCCCGACAATATCTAGATCTTTTTAAAATTGTGTTTAGCAAACATGACACAGTTTATTAAGGAAAAACACTATTTCTGATATTGGTGGTTAGGACAATAAAAGAATAATGAAATAAATAGAAAAACTGAGGGATATTTATACCCAGAGGTGAAACTAAACTGGTGCATCCTGGTGCATAGCTCCAGCAAGAGCTGGCTGATCTGTGGCAAAAGCCAGCAGGGAACTATTTAAAGAGCTATCAGGGACCTGGGTTGCAACAGAACAGTACCTGAAAGAAATTTTAAGTTATTTTCACCACTGTTTATATCTAATGTAAAAAGGAATACTGCACAAAAGTGAGCAAAGTTGCCATGTTCAGCAGAGACCTGAAAAGTAAGAACAACAGAAGAAATGTCTGGCAGGCCATTTTTGAAAACTGAAAGGATTTCATCTCGCCTTGTGTTGACAGGTATGGTGTCTTGCAAAAACTACTTGCTCTCCCTAGATTTTGAAGCGGGAGGACAATTATGAGAGTGACTAGAACATGAAGAGTTAGAACATGATTTTACATTTGATTTTGCCTAACTATTGCTGGAGAACACGTGGAATTCTAGAATTAGGCTAACAATAAAGGGAGTTGATCGTAGTATTTATAAGTGATGGTAGAGGTGCTTAGAGAGATGTGGTTGGGTGCTCTTACATATTGGGAAGTAAATATACAATGAGTACATTGTTGTATAGATTGTGGTTGTCCGGAAATTGTTCACATAGCAAAGAAAAACAATTTTTTGACTGGCTTCAGAGGGTAGCCACGTTAGTCTATACAGAAAAAAACAACAAATGGTCTGGTAGCAATTTATAGAATAACAAAACAGGTAGATGGTATCATTAGCTTTCATGGGCACAGCCCAGTTCTTCAGATGACCGGAGTTTTGAGTTTAGGATGTGCAGACCCAAAATAAATAGGAGAGAAGGGGGGCGAGGAAAAAAAAGGATGAGGTCGGAGACAGGGAGCAGAGGGAACCAGTAAATAATTGGGTAGTTAAAACAAAGCAGATAAGAATCAAAGTCAATTGATAGTATCCTTCCTGACATAGGAATCTACACAAAGAGCTGTTTGCACCTTTATTGGTGAATAGTGTCCCAACCATCCTTCATCAGGATTGAGTCCATTAGCATGAGAATTGAATTTGCGGATGAACTCTAATTCCAATGCTTCTCTGTGTATCTGGCTAGTAGAATTGGTTTGTGAGAAGACAGCCACTTGAAGATCTTTTAAACAGTGATTAGGAAGATTAAAGTGGTCCCCAATAGTTTCTGTATGTTTCCTTTACGTATATCTGATTTGTGTCCATTGATTCTTTCCCGCAGAGATTGTCCAGTTTGTCCAATATATATAGCAGTGGGGCATTGCTGGCATTTGATGGCATAGATCAAATTACTGGATGTGCAGTCAAATGACCTTTTGATTTGGTAGCTTATGTTGTTGGCTCCAGTGATGAATTCACTAGTATAGATATGTAGGCAGAGTTGGCATTGTGTTTGGTTTCAGGGCTGGGTTCTTGGATGCTTATGATGTGGTTGTGTGGCATGGTTACTGGAAAGAATTCATTTCAGGTTGGAGGATTGTCTGTAAACGAGAATAGGCTTTTCTCCCAAGGCCTCTGAGAGTGAGGGATCATTTTCCAAGATGGGTTGTAGATTGTGTATAATGCGCTGGACTATCGTTGTGGACTATAGGTAATAACAAGTGGAGTTCTGTTATTTTCTCTTTTGGGTCTGTCTTGAAGTAGTTCATGTCTGGGTACTTTTTTGGCTCTGTCAATTTGTTTTTTCACTTCTCCAAGTGGGTATTTCAGTTTTAGGAATGCTCGATAAAGATCCTGTAGGTGATTGTCTCTGTCTGTGGGATCGGAGCAAATCCAGTTGTATCTTCGGGTATGTCTAGACTAGCCCCCTAGTTCGAAGTAGGAAGGCTAATGTAGGCATTCGAAGTTGCAAATGAAGCCCGGGATTTAAATATCCCGGGCTTTATTTGCATCTTCCCGTCCGGGCGCCATTTTTAAATCCCCCTAGTCCGAACTAACTGCCCGCGGCTACACGCGGCAGTCAAACGTTAACTCGAACTAAGTCCTTAGTGTAACAGTTAACTTGAACTAAGGACTTAGTTCGAGTTAACGTTTGACTGCCGCGTGTAGCCGCGGGCAGTTAGTTCGGACTAGGGGGATTTAAAAATGGCGCCCGGACGGGAAGATGCAAATAAAGCCCGGGATATTTAAATCCCGGGCTTCATTTGCAACTTCGAATGCCTACATTAGCCTCCCTAGTTCAAACTAGGGGGCTAGTGTAGACATACCCTTTGGGATTGGCTCTATACAATAGACTGAGAAATGTGTCTGGGATGGAAGCTGGAGGCATGAAGGTAAGTGTAGCGGTTGGTGGGTTTCCAGTATAGGGTGGTGGAAATTTGTCCATTATTTAACTGTACTGTAGCATCCAGGAAGTGGATTTCTCATGTGCACTGGTCCAGACGAGAAATTTGTCAAAACTTCAGTCATCTGAAGAAGTGGGCTGTGCCCACGAAAGCTAATGATACCATCTACATGTTTTGTTAGTCTATAAAGTGCTACCAGACCATTTGTTAATTTTTTCACTGTTTATGCTGAAAGAATGGGACTCATTTGTAGAAGTTGCCTACATTTTAGTGATGATGAATAAAATGACCCCCTTTTCTGTAATGTGATACAGATGCAGTAAAGGGCCAAAATATGCCTTCCGGTGCAAAGAGAGGTGAACCAGGAAAAGTTAACTCAAATGCTTCATGAATTAGGCTCCAGGACTTGATTATCTTCTGGGCTGGAACTGGGCTTCAGTGCAAGCATGTGGGATTCCGCAGGGGTCTGTTTTGGGGCTGATTCTGTTCAATATCATCATCAATGATTTAGATGATGGCATAGAGAGATGTTGGCATCACAGAAACTTGGTGGGATAATACACATGATTGGAATGTTTGTATAGAAGGGTGCAGCTTGCTCAGGAAGGATAGACAGGGGAAAAAGGGAGGAGGTGTTGCCTTATATATTAAAAATGAACACACTTGGAGTGAGGTGGAGATGGACATAGGAGATGGATGTGTTAAGAGTCTCTGGGTTCGGCTAAAAAGGATTAAAAACAAGGGTGATGTCATGCGAGGAGTCTACTACAGGCCACCTACCCAGGTAGAAGAAGTGGATGAGGCTTTTTTTAAACAACTAACAATATCATCCAAAGCCCAAGATTTGGTGGTGACAGGGGACTTCAACTATCCAGATATATGTTGGGAAAATAACACAGCAGGGCACAGACTATCCAATAAGTTCTTGGACTGCATTGGAGACAACTTTTTATTTAAGAAGGTTGAAAAAGCTACCAGGGGGGAAGCTGTTCTAGATTTGATCCTAACAAATAGGGAGGAACTGGTTGAGAATTTGAAAGTGGAAGGCAGCTTGGGTGAAAGTGATCATGAAATCATAGAGTTCACAATTCTAAGGAAGGGTAGAAGGGAGAACAGCAAAATAGAGACAATGGATTTCAGGAAGGCGGATTTTGGTAAGCTCAGAGAGCTGATAGGTAAGGTTCCATGGGAATCAAGACTGAGGGGAAAAACAGCTGAGGAGAGTTGGCAGTTTTTCAAAGGGACATTGTTAAGGGCCCAAAAGGAAGCTATTCCGCTGTGTCGGAAAGATAGAAAATATGGCAAAAGTCCACCTTGGCTTAACCATGAGATCTTGCATGATCTAAAAATAAAAAAGGAGTCCGATAAAAAATGGAAACTAGGACAAATTACAAAGGAAGAATATAGGCAAACAACACAGGAATGCAGGGGCAAGATTAGAAAGGCAAAGGCACAAAATGAGCTCAAACTAGCTATGGGAATAAAGGGAAACAAGACTTTTTATAAATACATTAGAAGCAAGAGGAAGACCAAGGACAGGGTAGGCCCACTGGTCAGTGAGGAGGGAGAAACAGTAACAGGAAACTTGGAAATGGCAGAGATGCTTAATGACTTCTATGTTTCGGTCTTCACCGAGAAGTCTGAAGGAATGCCTAACATAGGGAATGCTAGTGGGAAGGGCGTAGGTTTAGAAGATAAAATAAAAAAAGAACAAGTTAAAAATCACCTAGAAAAGTTAGATGCCTGCAAGTCACCAGGGCCTGATGAAATTCATCCTAGAATACTCAAGGAGCTGATAGAGGAGGTATCTGAGCCTCTATCTATCATCTTTGGAAAATCATGGGAGACAGGAGAGATTCCAGAAGACTGGAAAAGGGCAAATATAGTGCCCATTTATAAAAAGGAAAATAAGAACAATCCAGGAAACTACAGACCAGTTAGTTTAACTTCTGTGCCAGGGAAGATAATGGAGCAGGTAATTAAGGAAATCATCTGTAAACAGCTGGAAGGTGGCAAGGTGATAGGGAACAGCCAGCATGGATTTGTAAAGAACAAATCTTGTCAAACCAATCTGATAGCTTTCTTTGATAGGATAATGAGTCTTGTGGATAAGGGAGAAGCGGTGGATGTGGTATACCTAGACTTTAGTAAGGCGTTTGATACGGTCTTGCATGATATTCTTATCAATAAACTAGGCAAATACAACTTCGATGGGGCTACTATAAGGTGGGTGCATAACTGGCTGGATAACTGTTCTCAGAGAGTAGTTATTAATGGTTCACAATCCTGCTGGAAAGGTATAACAAGTGGGGTTCCGCAGGGGTCTGTTTTGGGACCGGCTCTCTTCAATATCTTCATCAGTGATTTAGATATTGGCATAGAAAGTACGCTTATTAAGTTTGCAGATGATACCAAGCTGGGAGGGGTTGCGACTGCTCTGGAGGATAGGGTCATAAGTACCAAAATGATCTGGACAAATTGGAGAAATGGTCTGAGGTAAACAGGATGAAGTTTAATAAAGACAAATGCAAAGTGCTCCACTTAGGAAGGAACAATCAGTTTCACACATATAGAATGGGAAGTGACTGTCTAGGAAGGAGTACGGCAGAAAGGGATCTAGGGGTTATAGTGGACCACAAGCTGAATATGAATCAGCAGTGTGATGCTGTTGCAAAAAAAGCAAACCTGAATCTAGGATGCATTAGCAGGGGTATTGTGAGCAAGACACGAGAAGTCATTCTTCCGTTCTACTCTGCGCTAGTTAGGCCTCAGTTGGAGTATTGTGTCCAGTTCTGGGCACCGCATTTCAAGAAGGATGTGGAGAAATTGGAGAGGGTCCAGAGAAGAGCAACAAGAATGATTAAAGGTCTAGAGAACATGACCTATGAAGGAAGGCTGAAAGAACTGGGTTTGTTTAGTTTAGAAAAGAGAAGATTGAGGGGGGACATGATAGCAGTTTTCAGGTATCTAAAAGGGTGTCATAAGGAGGAGGGAGAAAACTTGTTCATCTTGGCCTCTGAGGACAGAACAAGAAGCAATGGGCTTAAACTGCAACAAGGGAGGTTTAGGTTGGACATTAGGAAAAAGTTCCTAACTGTCAGGGTAGTCAAACGCTGGAATAAATTGCCCAGGGAGGTTGTGGAATCTCCATCTCTGGAGATATTTAAGAGTAGGTTAGATAAATGTCTATCAGGGATGGTCTAGACAGTATTTGGTCCTGCCACGAGGGCAGGGGACTGGACTCGATGACCTCTCGAGGTCCCTTCCAGTCCTAGTATTCTATGATTCTATGATATCCCTTAAACTGTGGGGCTCAACAAACGTAGTTTGTTCCCAGGTTTGGGGAGGGGCAGGAAGAAAAATCTGATATGGAACTGCTTCATCCTTCCATTGTCCACCTCCACCTGGCACTTGCATGTGTGTGCTCCCTTCTGTACTTCAGAAAGATTTATGCTGGACTGTAGTCTAACCAGGTGAGAAAAGAGACTTCAATGTTGTTTTCAAGTTCAGTAGTAGGTGGCTGTACATCATCTCAGCTTCTTCCTGCAGACTTGTTGTAAACAATAACATTGAAAGGATGTATAATAGGATGAGCATAAAGCATCCTGTTACATTTAAATAAATGCCCTGATGTATGCAAGATGATCATTAACAGCTTTTCAGTGTGTAAATCTTACCACTAAAAGTTCTAGATTTTCCATTTACTGGTACACTATTGGGCAGCTTCTCTATACATGACTACTAGTGTAATGGAGGACAAAAGGGTCCAGTTACATTTTTTAAATTGACTTTTGAAAAACAAGACAGTTGATGAGATTGTAATATTTGTTCTCTTTATGCAAAAGGACACCCTGAGCCTGATTCTGATTTTGGTGACAAGGTATTTACATTATGGCACTTCCATTGACTTCATTGGAGATCCTCTGACTTAAGCCAGTATAAGCAAGTGTGATCAGAATCAGAATTCATAGATTTTTTTCCCCCTATGGTGGACTCTTGGTCCTGTCAGTTCCCTTTTAAAGCATGTTCTACTGCATAGTGAAGAAGGCACCACAGTGCTCCATAGAAAGTTTTTTTTGCATCATAATTCTACTTCCAAAGAAAGTTAGATGAAGAAATGAGGATCCAATCCTGGATAAAGATTCATTGACTTCAACAGGAGCGGACTCACACTCATAGTCAGTAGGCTTAAAATAAATTATTTTATAAAATGCCATCTGAGGCCCTACTGGAATTTCCCAGTGCTGAGTCTCCAGCTACTGCCTTAAAGCAGCTTTTGGGCTTCTTTTTGCTGCTGGAGAACTACAAAGGACACTTCAGAAGAACCAGAGTTTGAGCCTACTGACTGCAGAGTTTGGCCCAGAGAGAAGCAGCAAACTTTTCAATAAGGAAGAATGAAAAATGAAGTATGCTATACCTTCCACCTTCTGCCTTTGAATTTAAACTAATGAAGCAAATTGCTGTCAAATGGTTGGGGTTCATTTTTATTAAAGGACTTAAAAGAATAACAATGTAAAAATAACCCAGGGACAAAGAGAAAAACGATCATTTAAATATTCTTATAATTTATGGAGATATAATAGGTCTATTACTATTATTATCACATTATAATTAACCAATTTTTAAACAGTAAATTGCTGACCTTTATCTCACAAAGGCAGAGGCATAACAGAAAACTTCAGTTTCATTCGCCCTATTGGCTTTTCAGGTTGCTTTGGGCTCTACATAAAACTTAAAAAGTATAACAAAGAACCTCCCCTGGCAACAAATCAAAACAGAGCCAGAAACAAACCCCAAAACAGCCCCCAAACAAAGCAAGTTTAATTTTCCTACGAGTGTGCATTTGATAATGAAACTAGCTCCTAAATGTCAGATTTGTGGCTGGTCCCTTTGTGGTATTGCCAATCTTCAGGTCACCTGGGTTTTGCCTCTGGCTTTGTTCACATGAACAGTCTGGGAAAAACTTATAGCATCAGAAAGTTTAATTTCACTACAAAAAGTGACAAACATCAATGGCATAGATTTGGCTTGAAAAACAGAAATGAAGGCCCAATTGTCAAGAGCAAAAGAATGATTGCTGTGTGCACGCTGCATGCCCATTGCATTATAAATTAGCTGACTTTGAAATGAATAATGATTTAAAAAAAAATCTTCCACAATTAACAGTTTCTGAGCTTTCAGAACAAACCTCTTTCTTCTTTTTGTATTAAGAATTTTATGGCTGAGAATGTCAGTCCATTAAAGAAGAGGTAGTCAGCCTTGCTTTGCAGGTTGGCATTTTCATCTCGAAACAATTGTCATTTAATGAGCAAGAAAAGAGCACTTTGAGAGTCAGTGTTTATTTTTATGCAGTATGATTATCCTACTGGTTGCATGACAGTGTTTTTAATGTACAGTTTAAAATGGTTTATATCAAATTGAGCTCTAAATGGACACATTTCATTAAATCTGCAAGACTTTCCTTCTAATCCCATTAAATTTCATTATAAAAATCACCAGCCTATAGCTTAAAGTATTAAAGTTTTATCTCTAATACTTGTGCAGTTTTTTTAATGCCAAGTCCAAATTAAAATAAAACATAGCATGTCTTATTTTTAAGTTCCACATCTGTGTTAGAGAATTAAAATATTAGGATTGGACCCAAGTTTGCAAACTTCCTGTCCACAGGAGGTTTTGTTACCAGCAGTCTTCATTATTTCATCCAGAAGAAAAAGGAACAAAGCCAACATTATAAGTAAGTGGGAATGTTCCAGGAAGAGGAACTTTTTTAAGGGCACCTTACAGAAAGGGCTAAATCCAGCTCACCCGACTTATCTGAATATCCCCACTAGTCAATCAGACAAATCTGGATATTACCTACTCAGGCAAAAATCCAATTGAAGTATATTAGAATTTTGCTTAATAAATGCTTTGTATACATTAATGACCCAATAGGACCAGCCTCACAAGAAAGACCAACAGGAGTTCTACACATTACCCAGCAGCACCCATTCTAATACACTGACATCCATTCTCACGATCTTAATCTCTTTTGGTCAGTTTTTAAAAAATTACATCATGTGTATTTCTTTCTTTCTGCTTCCAAAGACCAAAATCACGTTGCTTTTCAACAACAAAATAGAGCATACTATATTTGAAAATGAATTTTAAAATTCTTGTGAGTTGACTTGTCACCATCTGGACTTCTCAGTAAAACAATATGTATCGAGCAACAGGCAGAATCTAAATACAACATAAACATGTGTGCAGCCTCAAAGTTTCTTGGACCACAATCTTCTTTTGGTCAAAAATCATTGCATTAAAATACTTTCAGAAACAAATGCAATTATGTTCAATACTTATGTACTCCAGCAGTCTTAATGGAGGCATGAAAGCACTTTCCATCCAAACAAATGGGATGTCGCAGTCCTATTCACACTCATAGGTATTGTAAGTGATTGGGTATATTATCATTTTATTGTTCATACTTTGAAGTGAAATGATGTGGTTTCCTTGAAGAGACACTATCCAAATATTAAGTTCTCACAATTGGGCTTTCTGAAAATGAAGTGTAAAATGTTCTCCAGATGTCCAAAATAATTATTATAAAAATCCCCCAGTTCAGTGCTGAGAGATTTTTGCCTATTTTTTAAAATTATGCTGTTACTGAGATGCAAAGAATGTGTTCCCTTTGGCCTCATAGAGCATGTCTACATTTCAATAAAACACCTATGGCTGGCCCATGCTAGCTGAGTTCAGCATGTGGGGCTCAGGATGAGAGCTTATAAAATTGCAGTGTAGACACTCCAGTTCCAGAGGCTGGGCTCTAGTCCAAGTCTAAGCCACTATGCTGCAATTTTATAGCCCCACAGTCTGAGCCCTGTGGGCCTAAGTCAGCTGACACAGGCCAGCTGCAGTTTTTTTACTGCAGTGTAGACAGACTCATGAATTTTAGGGCCAGTGGGGAATATTATATCCTCTACTCTGACCTCCTGTATATTTACGTGACTGTCTGCAGGCAAGATCAAGTCAGAACACTTTTCTGCTGTCATTAGGACTCAGTCCATTTGTTTAGGCAAATAATGAACAGTAAATATTCCAACTTTTCATTTTAAAATAGTTTCATTTAGAAATTTAGTTAATTTTGAAATAGTGTGAAAAACACCACTGCTAACCTGAAACAAAATGAAAAATGAAAAACAAAAACATAATTGTTTTTGTTTAAACCGAATCAAATATTTTTTTAAATGTTCATTTTGGTTCTTTTTTTTTTTGGCTTGACCCCCAAACAACAACAACAATAGAAAACCCCAAAATCAATCAATTGTAGTTATAATACAATACTCCAACATAGCAATATTGCGTGCTTCCTTGACTATTTATTACGTATTAGAATGGATACAACTGACTCCATGGTGTTACTGTGAAATGATTCAAGTTCTTTTGGTGATACACTATACTCACCACACTCCACAGACTCCAGCATGTGGTGGGGTCCCATCAATATTAACATAGTTCTAATACATAAATATAATTATTTTCAGGGGCTGGTAGGAAAGAGAAAGGGAAAATTCCCTACCCACAATTTTAGAGGTTAAAGAGGAAGATCAAAGTAATAGATGTAGAGCAAATTTAGTCACTATAGGGAAATTCAATAGATGGATACAAGAGTAACTGTGTCCCATGGCATTTCTTAGTCTGGTTCCTGGGATATCTCTCCATCTCATCATGAGAAGGAAATCTAAGTACTGACTTCTAGGAACCCAGAGCCAGAATTCAATCCTCTTGACTGTGTACTATTTGAGGGCCCCTTTGCATTGTCTTTCTGTTATCAACTAGTAGGAGGCCTTCTTAATTGAAGATGGTTCCAATATTCTGGTACAGATTGTACCTCCCTGTTCTGGCACCCTTGTAACCTGAGTGGTCCTGAAACAGGGAATTTGCTGGACCAGGGAAGTCAATTCTGGACATATTGTGTATGTCACGTCTAGACTACATCCCTCTTTTGACAGAGAGTGTAAATTAGGCACTTCAAAACTGTAAATGAAGCCGGGATTTGAATTTCCCGCACTTCATTTGCATAATTGCATCATAGCACTCTTTCGAAAAGGTGCTATTTCGAAAGTGAAACTGCAGTCTAGACACAGTTCTTTAAAAAATAGCTCCATCACATGGCACTGACTGCCTGAGCCCTGTCGCAGTCTGGGAGGCTGACTGCCCAAGCCAGAGCTCCACTGCTGTGTGGGACTGAGACTGAAGCCAGAAGTCATGGAGGTCTGTTGAAATCACAGAATCTGTGACTTCCATGATGAAATCATATCCTTAATTATATGGCTATACTCCTACCCATTTTGGGGTGTTTTTTCCCCTGTGCTCTTCACAGCACTCGCCCCCCCTTGGCAATGAGATAGTTGTGTTGCAAAGCATCTTTCGTGTATTAAATCAGGATGAATTTGAAATCTAATGCAGATAAAGACCAAAGCAAACCTGCTCACTCCACTATGAAGGTCCCAATTCAATCAAGCACATAAACATGTACTTTGCTTTCAGAGTATGAGTAGCTCCGTTCACTTCAAATGTTACACACGTGCTTGTCTGGATTGGGGCATATGGTCAGCGGGAAGGGAATGCACATAGGCTCATAGGCTACGTCTACACTGCAGGCTTTTTGCGCAAGAAAGGCTGTTCCTGCGCAAAAACTTGTGGAGCGTCTACACTGCACGCGTGTTGTTGCACAAGTACATTTACAGTAAAGCATCAGAAGAGAGGGCTTCTTGCGCAAGAGTTATTCCTCTCCCCACGAGGAATAAGCCCTCTTGCGCAAGAGCTCTTGCGCAGGAAGGCAGTGTGGACAGGCAACAGGGGTTTCTTGCACAAGAAACCCCTATGGCTAAAATGGCCATCAGAGCTTTCTTGCGCAAGAGAGCGTCCACACTGCCATGGACGCTCTTGTACAAAAGCACATCTCTTGTGCAAAAGCACATGGCAGTGTGGACACGCTCTTGAGCAAGATCTTTTGAGCAAGAACTCTTGCACAAAACAGTTATTGCGCAAGAAGCCTTCAGTGTAGACATAGCCATAGACTTTAAGGACAAAAGTGATGATCACTTAGTCTAATGATCACTTAGTCTGATGTCCTGCACATTGCAGGTCACAGAACCTTACCCATCCACTCTTGTAATAGACCCCTAACCTGTAGCTGAGTTACTGAAGCCCTCAAATTATGATATAAAGACTTGAAGTTACAAAGATTCCACCATTTATGCTAGTTTAATCCTGAAAGTGCCCCATGCTGCCAAAGAATACAAAAAAATCCTCCAGGGCCTCTGCCAATCTGATTTTTGGGAAAATTCCTTTCCTGACCCTAAATACAGTGATCAGTTAGACCCTGAGCATATGGGCAAGATCCACCAACCAGACACCTGGAATAGAATTATTTGTAGTAACTCAGAATCACCCCTCCTCCATCTAGCATCATGTCACTAGCAATTGAGGATATTTGCTCCAAGCAGTAACATAATCTATGTATCTCATGGAATGTTGCAGATGACTGTGGTGGAGGCAGGCGAAGCAAGGGCATGGATCCATATTTATGTGGATACAGTGGTATTGTTACTCCACTAATTGTTGTATGGGGACACTGCCTCCTAGATCAAAGGAGGATTTCATCTTCCCAGACCCTCCATACTCCATCCACAAAGAGCCCATGTCTTTCAGTTTTATGCAAGGGAAGGGAAATTAATCTTCTATAACTAAATATGTTGTTTCCACAAATATATTGTGTGTCCACTGGATTTGAGGAGTATTTTATAAATGTGCTTATTTGTTGTAGGAGTGAGATTATAACTCAGCACTACACTATTAATACTTGTTTTTATAAAACCTTTATGAAGCTGTAAAGTTATATGGTACTTTCCCCAGATCCAAAGAACTTGCATATGTGCTTATAATTGCCTTGCTTGACAAAGCCCTCAAGGCAGGTGCTGTTCAAAGAAAGATTTTTTTAAAAAGAGTTTAAAGAAGGCTGACTAAAATGCTTATGGAAAGAGGAATGTGCTGATCCTAAGTTTAAAATGAACTAAGGGAAGCAGATTTGAAGGTACTGGGCAGAAAAGGCCAATTCCCCAGGGGGGGTGTAATTAACAAAGACCTTGATAATTTGCTGTATCTCCGGCCTGAATTTAGGGATATTTACTAAATGAGTATGAGAGGGCCACAAAATGTGAGATGGAACATAAGGAGAATAAAGATCACTTAAATCAGAAGAGATATAACCATGAAGGACCTTGTAGGTTAAAGACGATCTTTTTACATCATTTCAGGACTTTATGGGAAATCAGTGTAGTGGTTCACAAGAAATAGGTGAAATATAATAACACTTTGTGTTGGTGACTAATCTCGTCTCAGCATTTTAAACCATTAACTTTTTTTTTCAGGACAAGTTCGGGAACACCATCTGGTATGGGTGATAATCAGTACATGAGGTGACAAAATCATGAACAAGCAAAGTCAGCAGGAGAAGGCAAGAAATATTACCAGTCAGTAAAATTTCTTAAATGACAAAAAGAGATATTTTCCCTCCCTGCTTGCACTGTGGCTCAGATAACAGTTGGGAATTCAAGGTGACACTGAGTCTATTAGTGAATGCTGAGGCTGTAACTGGAAAGTGGGCTGTGAGTGTGTCATCATGCCAGCCTGCGAGTAGCAGCCACTCATGGTGAGCTTTAAAATCTGTATCACATTTTTTTTAAATGTTAACTGTAAATGTTGTTTTCTTTGAGCAAGAGAAGCACTGAATGCTTGGAGAGTCTGGAGGCATGACTTCATAGAATCTCTCCTAGAGCTTTTCAATTATTTGCCCTATATCACCACTCTCCAGAAGTTTTGTATCTCTGCACAAATACTTTGTATGAAAAAGTATTAGCTGAACATTGCTACATTTCAAAAAGAAGTGGCTGGGAAGCAGTATTTACATAGCCTCTACCTGCATGGTAAGATGTGTGCTAGGTAACTTATTAATACCTAATATATTACTGATAGATAATTCCATTCACAGTATATTGCAAAACCAAAGCAAACCAGACACCAAAACCAACAATGCAGATATATGGTTTTGTTGTACTTTTCATATTTCTGCATACATATCATGTTTCTGGTCAAACTATAAAGTGAATATCTATGGTCAATATTCTTGGTATTAGAATGAAACTCAGGGACTCAGTGGGTACTGCATGTGCTCAGTACTTCTCAGGCTCAGGCATTTAATCATTAGTCTATGCATCTGTAAGTAACTAAAGTAAATTGATGGTGGTACTTTTGCTTTATCTGCATGTCCTGAAATGAGTCAAACTCTCATTACATCTCATTAATCTCTTTTCTTCTTTCTTTCTAGATCTCCAGAAGCTCATCATTCCTATTCAGCTGAAGTTTTGCATTAGTGAACACTGGGCCAGTAGAAAATGAGGTTCTGCTCTGAAAAGTGGCTCTATAAAAGCAGCATAGAGTGAGTTCTACATTTACTGCCTCTAAGTGATTTCCATACCAATGTGTTCTATTTACAAGTGAAATATGTTTTTTTCTGACTGCCTGTCCTGCAAACTCAGCTGGGGATTTGAGATGTATAACTGATTGGAACTTAGTAAATCAATGCATATGATACTTTAAAAGGAAGAATAAAATCCACCTCATTACTTCATAGTTTGCTCCACATGGCTAATGAAAAAGTAAAGAAGTAATATAAACTTATTTATGCCAATGGGATAAGTAGATATGAATCTGAATATTAATAGGTAACAGACCTGTGGTGTACAAAGGATATGTTAGTACATTGTCATTTTTCAGTATAACACCTGTGGTAGTTATATTTAGACTTAGCATTTAATCTCAAAATGGCTGAATGGCAAAGTAATCAGTGGTTTGTATGAAAAACAAGCTGTATGTTTTTGTATGAAAAAAGGATCTGATTTCTCGCATTCCTTTACTAACTATTCAGATCTACAACGAGGAGTCATGTGACACCTTAGAGACTAATAGTTTCATTAGAGTATAAATTTTACTGGGTAAAACCCAATTCATCAGATGAATTGGAGTTCACAGAGGCATGGGTATATACAAGGACAACAAAAGAAAGAGGGTACTTGTGTAAATGAGGCTAATTCCATCCCGACTTAATTAGCCTCATTTACACAAGTACCCTTTTTCTTTTTGTTGTCCTTGTATATACCCCTGCCTCTGTAAACTCCACTCCAGGTCATACGATGAAGTGGATTTTACCCACAAAACCTTATGCCCTAATAAATCTGTTATGTTAGTCTGTAAGGTGCCACAGGACTCCACGTTGTTTTTGCAGATAGAGACTAACACAGCTACCTCTCTGAGACTGTTCAAATCTAGGTGTGTCAGTGAAATGGAAGACCTGAAATACAATGAGAAAACATGTTCTTCTATTATATTAAGCCAATTGGAACCTGAAAATACCGGCTCTTATGATGTTTCTAGTCCTATTTCACAATCTTAAGAAATTGGAAGTTTTCAGATATGGTTTGAAAATAAACTTTGCATGCTTAGCCACCTCCTATCCTTTTTGATATATACTTGGCCTGAGCCTGCAGTCATTGTTTATTTCTTACATTGCATCATCAGGATAAGACACATAAAAAGACAAGCTTTCTGCCTTGCAAACAGGTAAGAAACAGTGGATCCTTTCATGGCTGCCCTATAGTCACTTTGTGCTAGAGTGGCTAAAAACTGCGTCCCTAATTATCCTGAGTGAAAGCCTTCCCCACCATGGCATCTCAAGGAGGGTGAGGTGCATTCTGGAGTAGGGATGTAGCCATGGGTGGGCCTGAATGGGCGATGATTTACCCTCTTTGAACCCAGGTCCATCTCCCTCCAGCCTGCCCGGTGAACCAGCCAGGGAAAAGAGCTAGGGCTTGCTCCCCTCCACCACACTCTTGCCTACCTCCATTCTTGCCCACCCACCCGAAGTTGGGGCCAACCCAAGCAGGCTCTTCTGGCTATGCCAGTGCCATGGCTGTCATATAAACTCACAGGTCCTCCTCTGCCATGAAACCCATAAGGACTATGGGCAATCAGGCACACATTAAGGTAGCCTAGCATCCCAAAGGTTAGTGGGAAATAAGCTGTTCCACCTTGTTCCCCAGCACCTTTGCTGTAACTCTGCACTGAGTTACAGTGTGCCTTTTTTAAAGGTCTGGCAAGCTAAATAATGGGAATTTTATCTGAGGAAGGGCTGCTGGCTCTGACTCACAGGATTGTACACTGAGTGCTGTGGGATGTGTCACATCCATATAGGAACAGCGTAATGTATGAAAAAGGGACTTCAGAGTAAATGATAAAATATTGGTAGGTTTATCTCTAATAACAATGTGTTCTTTCAATCTGCCAGTCCTTGTAAAAACACAGCCAGGAATGGTGGATCTTGCTATGACTATATGGGACCCCCAAAATTATGCATCTTATGAGCACCTGCAGACAGTTTATTCATCAAATTAAATAGTTTACTAAATATAAAATGCACCTAATCATAAAAACCCTGGGCACATGAACAAAATCCAGAAGGAAACACACCTTCTGCAACTTTAAAAAGAAGAGACCGCCCTTCCCAAATACATCTCTTAGCAAAGCAGTACTTACACCACTCAAACAAAAGCCTGCTGAGAAGGTGGACATGGTACCATGTCCCAGTCGCTGTTGCCATTTAATTGTTTTTCTGTCATTTGCTACTATTTATCTTGCATGGATGACCAGATCAGACAACAGTGCATAGAGACTGACTGTGTGGAATGTATAAGCAGTTGCAATTGGGAAAATCTCAGTTTTTGTTATTCCTGGTATTTTAATACTATATAATACAGCTTCATTGTATGACAGTATTGCAGAGACAGGCTGCTCTTCCCCATGCCGGGGAACTCAGTACTGTTCCCTGGGTTGTCAGGAAGGCACTGAAGTTGGCATGGAAGGGCTCTGTAGTCAGATCCTATTGCTCATGCCTCTGCATCCTGATCCATTAATCTCCTTTGTACAGAGAGACTAATCTCATTGGAGAAAGCTTTGGAGGTGGAAGAAAATAGCTGGATTGTGGATAGTTCTCCAAAAACATCTACTCAGTGTGCAGCAGCAGTCAAAAAAGCAAACAGAATGATAGGCATCATTAAAAAAGGGATAGAGAATAAGTCAGTGAATATCTTATTGCCTCTACATAAATCCATGGTCACCCACATCTTGAATAGTGCCTACAGATGTGGTCACTTCATCTAAAAAAAGATAATATTGACATTGGAAAAGGTTCAGAAAAGGGCAACAAAAATTATTAGGGTTTTGGAACAGGTCCCATATGAAGAGAGATTAAAAAGACTTGGACTTTTCAACTTAGAAAAGAGGAGACTAAGGGGGGGATATGATAGAGGTCTATAAAATCATGACTGGTGTGGAAAAAGTGAATAAGGAAAAGTTACTTCCTCCCATAACATAAGAACTAGGGGTCACCAAATGAAATTAATAGGTAGCAGGTTTAAAACAAACAAAAGGAAGTTTTTCTTTGTGCAGCACACACTCAACCTGTGGGACTCCTTGCCAGAGGATGTTGTGAAGACCGGGACTTTAACAGGGTTAAAAAAAGAACTAGATAAATTCATGGAGGTTAGGTCCACGGATGGCAATTTGCCAGGATGGGTAGGAATGGTGTCCCTAGCCTCTCTTTGTCAGATGCTTGAAATGGATGACAGGAGAGGGAGCACGTGATGATTACCTGTTGTGATCACTCTCTCTGGGTATATGGCATTGGCCACTGTCAGGAGACAGGATACTGGGCTAGATGGACCTTTGGTCTGACCCAGTATAGCCGTTCTTATGTTCTTATGAGGGTTTGTGAGAGTAGGAAGAGAAAAAAAAATGCTGTGCCCTGAGTCCCCCTGAGTGCATAGCATAAGAGGACATATTGAGAAGGAGGCACTCACAATCCAGTACTTTGACACCTGGGTTCCAGCAAAGATGTTTGTGAGCTCTACACAACAGGAAAAATAATTACAAAGGCCGTAGAGAGAGGAGCAGGTTTGGACCAGTGGGATAAAGCCAACCCAGATATGCAAGTGTGAATTTGGTCATGTGGGATACAGGTACATACTAGTATCTATATGTGTAGAATATTTCTCTTGTAACATTTCTAGGGAGGTGGGGAACATTGCAGCTCAGAGGACTATGGATCACTTTCCACAGTTCTCTAGCTCTGTGCATGAAAGACAAAAAACACAGCACTCGCAGAATGATTTTATTATGTCTTATTTTTAATACAAGTACTTGGTATTTATTTAAAAACAGATGGGTCTTGGGGGCAGAGCTTAAAAGATAGATAAAAAGGAGAAGGTGCTGCTGATTACAAACCCTGGTCTAGCTGTGTAGGAGAGAAAATGCAGTGCTGAAAAATGCAGTGCTGAATACTCATAATTGATTTTGGACTTAAACTTTAAGCTGCACCGTTTTATCTGCCAACTGCAGAGATAATGACAACAAAAAGAGAAGAACATTACACAGGGCATGAAGTGGGTCTATGTGGGAAAAAACCTAGCAAATTCCTTTGATAAAGGAATGCCATAGATCTTAGTAGTTTCACACAAGACAAATTAAAAGTGCACTTTTAATCTGAGATAAATTTATAATATGAAACTGGTGTGGTGAAGTAAATGTTACATTATAAATGAATGATGTATCCAATGAATTATAAATGAATTACTCTATGTTAAATTATAAAGAATTTATGTAGAGTATCACAGCTAGAAAGAAAAGAGGAGATTGCACACCTTCTATTTTTAAGAGCTTTTCAGTTTTCCCAGGAGTAAGGAAGTATGTAGAGCAGCTGAACCACAAAAAACTACTTTGTTTTATTGCACTACTACTTTTTGTTTTTTATCCTGCGAAAAACAGTGCATTTACCAGCTCCCTGCACTTATCATTTATCAAAATCTACGGTGCAGGCCTCATCGTAACCTCCATGGGGTATAGATAGAGCAATCTATGTACACACTAGTGGTGGTGGTTGAGAGAGAGTTTATCTTCCTCTGCAGGGCTAGTAGCACGTTGCTCTGGCCTTTTAGTCAGTCATACGCTAATGATTAGCAAGTGGCCCAAAAAGGACATTCTATCAGAGTCCTCTACTTGAATTTTTATATGAGCCAGAAATGCTTGACAAAATACACACATTTTGACCTCTTCCTCTAGAGGAGACTTTCTTATGTCGCCAAGAGCAATGGCTTTCCCTGTGTCTCCTGCTAAATGGAGCAGAGAATGTCTGTGGTGATAGACTAAATTCCTGCTCAGTCTTAACTTCCCCCTGTGTGGTATCATAGATTAAGTGCTCTGTTTCATGCCGGGGTGTTCTCATTAACTCTTCATTGTTCATAGGGACTAGAGAGGACAATAAGGTTTTGGCCAGACTTTACTATGAAACTAAGAAAGGGAAGTTAGTTCCTCATCTCCTAGGCTATGTCTACACTATGATGGTTTTTTGGAAAAAGGTACACAAATTGCGCTTCTCAATTTGCGTACCTTTTTTTGATACTTTTGTTGGAAGAGGCTTTTCCGAAATTTCGCCCATAAACACTGGGCCAAATTTCAGAAAAACCTCCTCTTTCAGAAGATCCCTTCTTCCTTGTGGAACGAGGAAGTCAGGGCTTCCGAAAGAGCACGTCTGCTCTTCTGCAAAAAAACAAAACAAAAAAACAAAAACAAAAAAAATCGCAGAAGAGCAGATGCATTCCCTGGACGTGGCAGAGCTTTTTGGGATACTGGAGGTATCCTGACCCCCCCCCCCCCGCAGTCTAGACGTATCCTTACTCAATTACCCTCAATTGCTTTAGAACTGTTTCTAGATTCTTGTCACATTTTGCCTTAAGAATGTAAGTGTATTATAAACATTGTAAAATGTTTGGTGTAAACTGCTCCAGAACTGTATAAATTGTTCACATTGAAGTGGGAATTGCAATTGTTATTGTATCTTGGACTTCATTAACTAAACTAATGTATAACACCTGGGAATCAGGCCTTGAATGTAGTATGGAATCACATCTGGGAACTTATGAGTGAAGTTGAAAGAGAACCAGTTTATGATTATGGAACTGGACATAGCTATAATATTGCCACTTGAAAACAAACTCTGAAGAAAGGTATAAGAGACAGATTTACAAAGAGTGCTCTCTGGGCAAGTCCACACAGGACTTGCTTGCAGTTTTTGGAGAGCTGGTTGCTCACTCTTCTCCTTCTTTCCAGTTGAAACAAAACTGGCAGAGAGCAAAGGAAGAGCAAAAATGCATTGTTGGGATTAATTTGTTTCAAGAAACTTTGAGCTACGGACAACTTAAATCAATACTTTTCTGTGTAACATTGCTGTAGTTGACACAGGGAAGTTACGATATCATGAATGTAGTTCATACCTTCTTGAGATGGCCCAAGAGATAATCTCTCTATTATTAAGTAGAGCACACTATATTCTAAGTTTTAAAGAACTACGACTTTGATACCCAGATATCAAGCTAAAATATTTGGAGGCCAAATAGTTATGGGAAAGCTAGAGGATGTAAAATTATCATGGTCTGCAGACTAAGGGTTTAGGATTGGTCCTACTACATAAATTGGCAGAATGTTAAATCTGTATATAAGAAAAGTAACCTTGAAAAATTGCTCCCAAATACCATTTCTGACAAACTGTGTATTGTATGGATAGTTTGTGGCATGCAGGTTATCTTGAAAGTGAAGAAAACTGCTACTCTTATTTTTTTCAAACAGCTATGTGTTCTAAACAATTTAAAAAATGAGGGTTGGAGTAGTCCTCTCTTCCTCCGGCAGCCTACATACTGAACCCCTCATTCCCAGCCCACCCTACAGTAATTATTTAAATAAAGAAAAATTTATTTGAGTTAAGGATCCAAGCAATGCTGGATAAATCTACTAGTCTACTATGTATTTTAGAGAGTGTTCCTGTTTCTTCAAGAATTCCTTCTAAATGGTAAGAACTAGGACCAACAAATTTGGTATAGAGCTTCCTCTTATCATAACTTAAAGCAGCTAAGGGTTTGGTCATACTAGGGAAATGGGATGGGCCTGGAATGGGACTGTTTTTCATAAAACGAAATAGAAAAGAGACATTATCACCAAATCAAGTGCAGTCCTCAAAACTGACATAACTAACGAAATGTTGAAGGACACTAACCCAAGATGAGCCAGAAAAATAGTATGAATCTAAAATAAGATCGTTTCTCAAAAAACTTTACAGAAAAGAGATAAAATGGAGACATTTGGAGCAGTGCTCTGTTTTGGCACAGCTAAATCAATGCTTAAGGTTTACAAACTAGAAGACAATGTTACTGGAAACCAAATTGATTAGAACGCTTTTTCGTTGAAACATAGAGAATGATAAGAGTTCATAGCAATGAAGAAAAAAAATACTGTATGGAATGCCCATTTAAAAAATTTACTAAAATTAACTTCATAAAAATAAGACTGTATTTTTGAAAAATAAAATCATTGGGAAAAAAGCATTCATGTTTTCCTTTTATTTAAAAAATTAATTGAGTTAAGGACTTGAGCAATGCCAGGAAAATCTGCTATTTATTAATATTACTTGATACTTCCCATTATAAGAATTTTTCAGTTGCTTAAAACTGCCAAACTGTAACTGTTTAGGGGATGAATATTTTACATGTTGTCTGAATACTTTTTGGAAAATTACAACCAAAATGGCAAAGATTTTTCTGAGAATGAGGCCAGGTTAAAATACATTGTTTTATACAAGTTAAAAGTTCTTGCAACATTTTTGGGGAAATTTTAGTCCCCTATGCTTTGGAGCAAGGGCTTGACATTTGACAGTGTAGCCTTTGTGTCAGAGATGTATCTTTGTCTTATTCTGTGAAAATATGCCTAAACCTGCCCAAGTTATGAATCCTGGCAACCTTAATTTCAGCATTTCTTATCTTTAAAAGTTTGACTTTGCAACCTTAATAATGTTGTTCTACTTTAGTATTTATGCATATAGTAATAAACATTGCATAAGTTATAGGCCATTTAGCACAGTAATTCTTCAATGAAACCATACTAGCACCCTGGCACTGAGGCAATGAATAAAGCTGGTCTCAAGATTTTCTAGTGGAACCCTTTTCAGTTAGAAAATGCTGATTTGTTAAAAGGAACTTAACATTTTAATAAGGTTTTCAGCATCTGGGAGTAGAAAACTTTGTTTTACCATTTGAAAATAAATTTTTATTTCACTTTTTAAAATTTTATAAAAGGGTAAAATTCAAAGAAATTTTATATCAATAAATAAAAGATTTTGATCAGTCCTAAATGACTTTTGGGAACTTTGTTTCAGAGAACATTTCAGAACTTTTTGTTTTCATTCTCTTTTGTAAAAGCTAAACAGTCAAAATCATGACATTTTCCACAAAACAGAAAATCTATACATGGTTGTTCATGTGCATGTGTCTACAATTGGTTAAAATATTAAAAAAGAATTCTGACTGTTCAGAATCTTAAATCTTGGATGTGTCTGTTTAAATCAGAACAGAACCTATGTATTTTATAACTAAGGTCAAGTATAGAGTCAAAAATAATGATTTCTTTTTTAAAAAAAGAGAGAAATCTTGAAGTACCCTAAAATACTCTAGGGCTGATTTACTCATCTGTTTATCTCAATCTCTCCTCCCTTTGTTCCCACAAACATGCTCTGAAGTATCAAAGCCCCCAAGAATAATCCAGGCACTGCTTCTTTTTTAAATATAAGTTAGGATATCCAATCAGGAAATACCAATAACACTGTGGGTACGTCTAGACTACAGGCTTTTGTCGACAGAAGTTTTGTCGACAGATACTGTCAACAAAGCTTCTGTCGACAAAGAGCGTCTAGCCTACATCCAGTTCTGTTGCCAAAGTAAGCCGCTTTATCGACATGACAGTGTAGACGCAAAGGACAGTGTAGATGCAATAACGCCTTCTGTTGACAGAACTCTGTCGACAAAAGGTGTTATTCCTCGTAGAATGAGGTTTACAGCCGTCGACAAAACTGCTGAGTTCCGTTGACGTTATGTCGACAGAACTCAGCAGCAGTGTAGACGCAGGTATAGTTTTGTCGACAAAAGTCCACTTTTGTCGACAAATCTCTGTAGTCTAGACACACCCTGTATCACTGAGGTGCTGCTCAAACAGATCCAATATAAATCATGACTATCACTCTCTCAAAAGAACACAGAGGGTAAAGAGTTTGTAAGAAAACCCTATGCTGATATTTCTTTGCACAAGGTAATCTTCATACAATTTTAAACAAGCTAACACATTAATCACAATTATGACTGGTTTCACAAACAATTCTTTAGGCTGAATTTGATGGATACATAGTTTGGAGCCAGTGAACTGCAGTGCTGGTGTTGGTCTGCATGACATTTGGCAGAAGAGCTCTTTGGAATATCTAATTCTACTCATTGTGCTATAGAGGATAATTTGCTTTCAAATTTATAGTGATATTATGCTTCAGCTAACCATCACTGGCAAAAAGCTTTAAAGCAAAAAGAATCCATGGCATGTTTTGAGATATTTTGCAAATCGGTACTCTTCATTGAAATAACAATATCTTTAGTGGTTATACTGCATCATATTTTTCTTGTTAAATTTGATTGTCTGTTTTGTCCGCTTTTATTTGTTGCCAGATTCACACTATATATCACTGAGGTATGTACAGAAACACTCCTAGAAAATAGAAAATTTTCTTTAACAATGATAGAAGTCTATGCATAGGTACTGAAGGTAAAGTTACTTGCAATCTGATAAACATTCCTAGTTCTTAAGGCCAGAAGGGACCATTATGACTCATCTGACTCCCTGCACAACACTGGCCATAGACCCCTATAATTCCTATATCATAACTTCTGGTTGAGTTATAGTACAATTTTAAGAAAAGAAAGTCACAGTTTAAAGACTTCAAATGATGAAGAATCCATCACATCCCTAGGTAGACTGTTCCAATGACTAATTACCCTAATTGTTGAAAAATTGCCCCTAATTTTTAGGTTGAATTTGTCTATCTGCAACTTCTAGGCATTAGTTTTTTTTGTATGCTTTTGTGTGTTAAATTAGTATAAGACATCTTCTCTTTATGTACTTCTAGTCTACTCTACTCCTATTCAATATCGTCTGCTTATACATCAGTATTATTATTCATTTAGTTATATCCAGAGAGACCCTACTGAGGACAGGCATTGTAGAGTCATAGTGGATGGGGAGCAATTCCAGTTCAGAATGGCTATCCCTGTCTGTTGTATTATGAGACTAAAACACATTGCTGAAATCACATATCACATTAATATTAACATTTCTGTTGTATTCATAATGGCACTCTAATCACAGAAGAGGAACCCCTATTCAGATCTTCAGGCTAATTTGTGCCAACTGAGGATTTGGCATACTGGTTTCTACACTTGTAATTAAACATATTTGGACACTAACAAGTACTAAGATGTAGATTGAACGGTGTGGTGCTTGCACTCTATAGTGGGCTGGATTGTGCCTTAAAGATACAGCCCTGTACCAGAAGTGTATGACGAGAGGGGGGGATGGCGTTCAGAGTTCCAGGAGGAATTCTGTTAGACCTAATAAGATTTTCATCCTGCTGACTCTGATACAAATGTACACTGCAATTTATGTATGCAGGCAGCAATGTGTTTTCCTGTCTTTGCTTAGTCAGCTCGACAGGATGCAGAAAGGAAAAGTCAGATCACTGATCTGTGTAACAGAATCTTTGGTAGTGTCTCCCTCAGAAGTTGGGAGAACTTGACCACGACCAGTTGTCTGTATTGGGTGGTCCCAGCATAGGCCCCACTTCCTTACTATTTGCAAGGGGAGGTGCTGTCTTTTGTGGGCCTTCTTAAATCTCTCTAGATTGGGGGGATGGGGTGTCAAAATGAAAGTCACAGTCCCCAACATATTTGTGAATAATCCCTTCCTTTATTCCCACCAAAGTGGAGGGGGTAAGAGCAGTTGTCTAAGTAAGCCTCTGAATCAGACTGAGCCTGTCCATCTTACCCTTGGAGTCTGCTGTTCTCTCTTCAGGTTTGGGGATTAAGAGTTCCCTCCACTGCTTCAGAAGTCGCTCCTGCAGTCTACAGCTTACGGCAGTACTGCTCCTCCCTCCCCTGCTGACTTCACCTGCCTCCTTTTGAAAGAACTCCTCCCCATCATATGTGACTGGCAGGGTGGGAGCAGTCCTACCACCAGGGCTTCTCTGGCACCTTTCTGGTCTGTGTGAAGTCTATAGAGTATACATCTGTAACAGTCCCCTTTGGGGCAGCTGGCACTCTTGAGGGCTGGGGTGGGGGGCTAGCTAAGGGCTCCTTACAAAGCCTTTCCTTGGCCTTCAGCAGACTTTGGATCAGGCAGTTGGTGAAATTTCACTGGCCCTTGGTTACTCTGTGATTGGCTGCTATACAAATACATAGGAGAGGAGAAAAATTCTTGTGTCCTTCCTCAGTTTTGCAAAGCTACACAGGATCAAACAAAATCTGGTCCTAGGTTTCTAGTGATTTGTCCACAAACCAACAGTGGATTTATTAGAAGGCTTCAAGAATTTTGTATTGGTTATTTCTTTCAGTTAATGAATAGCAGGCTTTGGGTTCATCTCAAAAGCCGTGCTGACACATCAGACATAACTGAGATCATTTAAAAGTGCCAGCAAGCCTGATGTAAAGGAAGAATCTAATAGCTCACCACAGCTAATGCAATGCAGGAAAGAGACTAAGAACTTTGATTTTTGAATGAAACATATTGTATTACAGTCTGGTCTGTCACTGGGCTTTCTGAGTTACAGTTGTCTTGATAAAAGGTAGATTATACCTTTCAGGTTTATTAAAAATGTAAGTTTTTTTCACTATAGAGAGGAATACTATGTAAATATGCTAGTATGTGCTACTTGGCTATCAAACACAGCACAATGTTGAGGAGAGAGTATATAATCACAGCATATAGTAGAATACAAACATTGAATGTCTGCCTACCCTTTTTTGTGCTTTATTTAGCCTTCAGATATCATAGCATGGTTTATACACATATTTAATATATATTGTAAGATATGACTTTCTCGTCATATTAGAACATAAAATTGGCTATACTGGGTCAGACCTAGCACAGTATAGTGTCTGTCAACAGTGGCCTGTACCAGATACCTCAGATGGAGGGATCACAACAGGTAAACCTCACATGATCCCTCCCCTGTCACCCATCTCCAGAGAAACAGAGGCTAGGGACACCATTCCTACCCATCCGGGCTAATAGCCATTGATGGACCTAACCTCCATGAATCTATCTAGCTCTTTTTTGAACCCTGGGAAAGTTCTAGCCTTCACCACATCCTCTGGTAAGCAGTTCCACAGGTTGACTGTGTGCTGAGTGAAGAAAAACTTCCTTTTGTTTGTTTTAAACCTGCTGCCTATTAATTTCATGTGGTGACCCCTAGTTCTTATATTATGGGAACAAGTAAATAACTTTTCCTTATTCACTTTTTCTATATTAGTCATGATTTTATTGACCTCTATCATATCCCCCCCCCCTTAGTCTCCTCTTTTCTAAGCTGAAAAGTCCAAGTCTTTTTAATCTCTCTTCATATGGGACCCGTTCCGAACCCCTAATAATTTTTGTTGCCCTTTTCTGAACCTTTTCCAATGCCGAAATATTTTTTTTGAGATAAGGCGACCACGTCTGTACGGAGTATTCAAGATGTGGGCATACCATGGTTTATTCTCTATCCCCTTTTAAATGATTCCTAACATTCTATTTGCTTTTTTGACTGCTGCTGCACACTGAGTGGATGTTTTCAGAGAATTATGCACAATGACTCCAAGATTTCACTCTTGAGTAGTTGTAGCTAAATTAATCTCCATCATATTCTGTATATAGTTGGGATTATTTTTTCCAATGTACATTACTTTACATTTAACAACATTAAATTTCATCTGCCATTTTGATACCCAATCACTTAATTTGGTGAGTTCTTTTTGAAGCTCTTCACAGTCTACTTTGGGTCTTAACCTTGAGTAGTTTGGTATTATCTGCAAATCTTGCCACATGACTGTTCACCCCTTCATCACCTACTATATCTGAGCTTAACATTTTGATACAATGTAGGTTTTTTTAAATGTTTTAAAATCTACTGTACATGTAATGCTGTGTTACTTACAGCACACACCTGCATGGCTGCAGCTCCATTGATTTAGCTAGGATTGCACCTGTTTACACCAGCTGGGAATTTGGCCCATTATATTTAAATATAACAGAGTGCAGTCTCTGTTTAATAATGAATTTAGCAGGTGATCCTCGGTAAGGTTGAGGGTATAAGCAAGGAACATTTCTGTTATTATACCAAACAACTGGGACAGTTGGTAGTGCATAAATTAATCCACAGTCAGATCCCTGAGAAGTGTTTCTTGTATCCTCAAGAGTCTGAAACCTGTAGCAGTTGCATGAATATCAACTGCGTAATAAAGATGTAGTGACTGAAAAGACACTTCAGGACATCCACATATCAGATCTCTTCATATAGGAAGCTATGGAAATTATGTTGTCTGTTATGATGGTCTGTTGAGCTTCGTGTTTAAGCATTCTCTCCCTTTTGGTTATCACAGTTTGGAAAAAAGTAAACAAGGCTTGTCTCTGAAGTGTAGGTATTCCAAGTCAGGTGAAGTGCAATTAGTAGTGAAGTAATTACAGTTTAGAAGCAATAGAAAATATGAGAAACAATTTGTAAAACACCCATGGCATGTCCCACTTAAAACTAAAATAATAGCAATGTTTATGGAAAAGTATATAATTTATGCAGCTTCCAGTGTAAATAACCAGATGGCAAACAAGTATATTCTATACATATTGTCATTCAAAAATGTTGATCCCACATTTTGGCTGCCAGGGTATGCCTATGGTAGCATAAATATGTCATTGATAATTTGTCAGTTTGCCCTACTAATGACAGAAACTGTGACTATCAAAATAATTAAGATGATTTTTTAAATAATATCTGTCAGTTAGGCACTTTTGATGGATCTCTTTGATATTGAACAAATAAAGCATTGTTTGCAAATATTCTATTAAATGTTTTATTGGCAGCTTTAATGAATGGAAATACAGTGTAAGTAGGTTATAGGAATGGCTCAGGAACACTTTCCCTCAACCTATTCAGCTCCCGTCATTATCAGAATGTGATTTTGCTTTAAAAAAGACTTAAGATATACCACTGGTTTCTGTTTTTCATTTTTAAGTTTGCTATCTGCCTAAAATTCTGGGTCAGAAGCCCCTCTAGTGTGTCTTTAAGGAAAATAACTACAAAGATGTTATGTGACCTTTTTAAAAAAGCTCCCAAGCCTTTCAGATTTACTTTCTTCTGTTAAATGAAATATTGTATAATGAGCAAAGAGTGAGACACATCAGACCAGATTCACCCCAGATGTTACTTGATTGGTTTTGTTTTGGCCCATGCTCTATTTCATGCATCAAGATTGCAGAGTGAATCAAGGGAAGAGGGGAGGTGAAATTGGAAGGAAGATAGAAAAACAAAGAATGTTCAGTGCATACAACAGAGTACAAGTGTTCAAAGTCACCTTGTTGTAATGAAGAAATTGAAAACATTTTACTTGATTTAGTCTTTGATTGTTTTGGCAACTCTGTGAACTATCTAATCCAAAATAGTTACATTTTATGTAAGAGAACTACAGTATAACCTCTGTGGGAGGCAGATTAGGAAACAAAGTATAATACTTTTTTATTTATAGATATTATAATTTCAAGTAAAGCAAACCTAACTAAACATAATTTACTGAACTGGGAAGAAAGCACCCAGACTGCAAATAAATATACTTAGCAAGATATTTGTATCTTGCATCTTTCAACAGAAAAATCATGTTGAAATATCACTCTACTGCCCCTATGAAAAGAATGTTTGCCTTTTAAAACTTTATTTAACTATTAGGTTTTATTAGATGTAATATTATATTCTGACAGTTCTATGGTTAAACTGTTGTTCTGATGCCACTTAAGATTGTGGAGCAGTCCTAAATCCTCAAACAACAGCATAAAACTGTTTGGAAAACATGAGCTCAAGTCAAGTCAATTTTCTGCAGATAGGATTTTAGAATTATTTTCATAAAAATGTGGCAGTTGCTTTCTCTAGGAAGGCCTGGGAGACTAAGCATTATCTTTTTATCATTGGGGAAGAGGAGTTCAAAATATTGATCAGGGTCCATTGCTCTAAGTTTGGCAGTTCAGATAAACATCCAAATATTCATATGTGTATCACACTGGCAATGGAGATTTCAGAGTGTTTCTCTCCTATTCAGTTTCTAAACTACCTAACATATTCCCGGCCACTCACTACAATCCCATAGTTATCTTCTTCTCCTTCAATTCTCCAGCTCTCTTATATTCTTGGATTTCCTGGGAGTTACCCCTAGCCCTTACTACTTGAGACATCTGCAGATAGGCTGAATATTGCTAATGATCTCAACGGTATAGAGCAGTATGGGAAATCAGCTGGAAAAGGGCATAAATGTGCTATGGGGAGAGGGATGAGATTCTTGGGAAATAGCAGCAGGTTAGACAGTTCTCCAGAAGGAGAAGTGGCAGAAGAAACCCAGAGGCTAAGGTGAGGGAAACAAGAAATGTTAAGGAAGAAAAAAGGAAAAGTTAGGGGTAGAGACTCTTCATCCACGACCAAAACTTGAAACGGTTTCTGACGTCTAATTCAGATCCTTCTTAAGAACATAAGAATGGCCATACTGGGTCACACCAAAGGTCCATCTAGCCCAGTATCCTAGTGGCCAGTACCAGGTGCCCCAGAAGGGGTGGGGCTCTATGGCAAATGAGCTGGGAAATTGATTCCCAGAATGCACTACAATAGAAAAAATATATTACAGAAGGTTTCCTAAGTATACTAGCCACAGACTATGGATAATCAGTACGCATTAATTAAGAATTAGCACTTTTCACTCATACATACAAATGTAGTTAATGATATCTGTGTAGATAGTGATATCCTCCTTGTGATGACTTGGTGATATTGGAGTTGTTAATTAGGTTCTCCCAATGCAGACGTATGTAGGTATGTCTATATTACAATGAAAAACTCATGGCTGGCTGTCCTCCCACCCTGCCAGGTCCTAGACTCAGGACTTCAGCTTGAGCCTGAACATCTACACCAGTGTTCCTCAACCTCAGGGGTACTCGAGAGGTGTCTGGGGGGTATGTCAACACAACTGAAATTTGGAGAAAACTGAATTTTTGTTTTAAGTTTTACTGCGCTTTATTATTTTTGTATTTTTTACACCCAAAAATTTCATCACCTGCCCAGCTATGATTAAGTTGTTTAAACAAATGTGTTGCAATGGTAGAAAAAAAATTGTGTGTCTGGAAACTGTAGGTACTGGGAGTACTTGCAATTTTTTTTTTGAAAAAAGGGGATACTTACAATTTTTTAAAAAGGGGTACTTTATAAAAAAAAAGGTTGAGAAACATTGATCTACACCACAGTTACTTAATCTCTTAGCCTGAGCCCTACAGGCTCAAGTCAGCTGGCACAAGCCAGCCATAGGTTTTAATTGCAGTGGGACATACTCTAATGCAGGTTCTTTGCTTTGTGAGACAATCATGTATAAAGAAAAAGGAACAGATTGAATCTGAAAAGTCTAAAGGGGAAGAAATGCTATCCAGCAGCAGGCATCACTAGGCAAAATTCTGTCCTAATTGATGCCAATGGTCAAACTCTCATTTTTTTCAGCAAGGTCAAAGATTTCACCTACTATGCTCGAAAGCAAGGCAGAACCCCATGCTCTGTTTACCTGATTGTAAAATACATATTGAGAGAGCAGTTGATTTTTCACAAGCATTCCAGCTAGTAAACCCCTGATAGTCACAGAACAGAATATCATGACATAAGGGTTGCAAAAAATGTTAATTTGAAATTCACTTTTGAATCTGAATAAATATTGACATACATTTTCCCCTCTCATTTGGGATAGGATGTCCAAGTCTCACACTGGAGAGGAAGGGATTAAGGATCTGCTCTAGGCCCAAACTTCTCTGCCCTGCCATACCTGCAATACATGCACAGAGTAGAGGGAGATCTTATAAGGGGAACAGTGTAGCTCATGTACAGACAGCCAGTGGAGGTGAAAATACCTACATTCCAAAGCACTTCAAAAGAAGCCCTGGGGGAGGCACATCTACTAGGACTCCTGACTGTTGATGGTCTGCCAGACCACCTGTGGGAAGGGGACTCTAGATATTTGAAAGTTTGGAGATGACTTCATTGATGTTTTTTGTTTACTTTGCTGTTTCTTCTAACTTGGGAAGACTGGTAGGAAGTGATCTGGAAAGGCAGCAGCATAGCACTGTAGGATGCAAGACTCAGCCCCCCCATCTCTGGGCCTTGAATTGGAAGCCAATGGAGAACATGGACAACTTCAGGGAATGGCAAGACAGAAGAGAACCGATCACATCCTCATCTGACCACCATTATTCAGGTCTCTCCACATGTCTGGTGTGAAATTAGCTGCAAGAATTGTCGTGTATGAGGGGTGCACAACTGGCTGAAAAACCAGAGTAGTTCTCAATCCAAGGATGTATCTAATGGAGTCCCACAGAGGTATGTCCAAGGTCTTGTTAATATTTCAGTAATGACATTGGTAAAGGAGTAGAGAGCATGTTTATACGATTTGCAGATGACACCATAGTGGGAGGGGTTTCAAGCACTTTCTGACAGGGACAGGATTAGAATTCAAAGTAACATTGATCAACTGGAGAATTGGTCTGAAATCAACAAGATTAAATTCAGTAAAGGCAAATATGAAGTACTATTCTCAGAAAGGAAAACTCAGTTGCACAGCTACAAATAGGAAATAACTATCTATGCAGTAGTTCTTCTGAAAAGGATCTGGGAAGTACAGTGGATGCAACTGACTATGAGTCAGCAGTGTGATGACATTTCAGGAAAGGCTAATATTCTGGGGCATTGTGATAGAGCATCTGCCCCACACTGGCCCTGCAAGGGTTACACCCAATGAAGCAGTCTAGGGAGGCTAAGTGGTAGGCAGCCATAAATGGAGCTGCAGATAACGAAGACCCAGCTGGGGCTATATGAATAGAGGCTCCTGGAGAGTATGGAAACAGACACAGCAGTGGAGCAGGAGAGGCCTGGCTGCTAGGGAAGCTACAGAGGCTCCTGAGACAGAGAAGTGCTGGGGAAAGGCAGGCAGAGCTGGGGAGCTCTGGCCGGGCAAACTCCCATGCTGAGACCTTAGGGTACTAGGGCTGCAGGGAGGCAGCCAGGGCAGGAGAAGGCAGCAGGTCCACACCCCTTGACAATGATGCGTGGTCATTTCTGATTGTAGTTTGCCTCCCAAGATAGGGGCTAGAGGAAGACTGGCAGTGGGTCACTGAGGCAAGATGGGCAAAGGGGTTGGAAGACCCCAGAGAGACAATGCAATACCCTGGGGGAAGGGCTCCATAGTGTGGAGAGACATGGATGTTGATACAAGATAACAGCAGGATAGACACTGGAAAGGGGTGCTCCAGGGCTGAACAGAGCTGATTCCCCAAGTGACCAGCAGGAGGCGTCATGGTGGTGTTATGGGTATAATAATGTGAGTATCATATATAAAACATGCCAGGTAATTGTTCTGCTGTGAGGCCTCAGCAGGTATACTGTACTCAGTTTTAGGCCCTAGACTTTTAGACAGATGTGGACAAACTGGAGACAATGTCCAGAGGAGAGCAACAAAAAGGATACAAATTTTTGAAAACCTGGCCTAGCCTATGAGGCATAGGCTTCCAAGGGAGTTTGTAGAATCCGCATCACTGGAGATTTTTAAGAACAAGTTTGACAGACACCTGTCAGGCACGGTCTAGAGTATACTTGTTTCTGCCTCAGCAGGAGGGGAAGGCCCAGCTGACCTCTTAAGGTTCCTTTCAGCCCTACTTTTATAAGATTCTATAATTTTGTGAACTGTATTGTGATCTGAGATGTTGGCCAATAAATGAAAAAAAGTGGACGAAAAGAGGAAAAATCTGTGTATGACAAAATCCCTGGGAGAAAATGGAAAGTGAAGGAGACGATATTTAGCAGATTGGTAAAGCAAATTTTAAAATATTTACAAACATGCAAATGACAGATGAGTAACTAATACTTTTTTCTTGGTGAACAATTATTGTATTCGCATTTGGAACTTTAAACTACATTACATCAATTAATCACTTGTTTTATTTGACTGGACTAATGTGGTGGTTTGCTGAAAGGTTGTATGATGCACTGTACAGTCATCCCCTCCCCCCCAAACCAATTCATTAAATTTAGATAGGCCAATAGAAAAAGAATCATTAAATAAAACTGGAAGAAATTTTACTTGGAATATTCATAATAAGCTATATTTGGTTCTAATGAAACAGAGGCACTGGTTCTAATGAAACAGAAGGAACGCAAGATGAAGAGCAAAAAAGTCTACTTTAGAAAAGCATATGAAGTACATTAATCAAAGCTCATGGTGGATTATCATAGTGACTTCTTTCTAAAGTAGAAAAGGTGAGTACCAAAGTTCCCTCTATTTTTTCCATCCATGTGCAGAATAAGGCTGTGTCTGCACTACAAAGAAATGTCGGAAAAAGATACGCAAATTGTGAACTGCAATTTGTGTATCTTTTTCTGCTTTTCTTCCAAAAGAGGCTTTTCCGACATTTGTCCCATCCACACTGGGCCAAATGTCAGGAAAAATACCCTCTTTCGGAACATCCCTTCTTCCTCGTAAAATGAGGTTTATAGGGATGCTGAAAAAAACGCATCTGCTTTTCTAAAAATTTTTTTTCGGAAAAGCAGACGCATTCCTTGGACTCAGCAGAGCTTTTCCGGGATACCTCTGGTATCCCGGAAAAGTTCTGTAGTCTAGACATACCCTTAATGTTGTCATGTGCACCAAGGCATGTGTGGATGTGCACCAACAGTAGAAACACATGCAGCTATCTGTAGGTGCTCTGCTAATCAACTGGGTGGCATTGGAATCTCCCCTGGGTGGGTGACCAAGCATTCATCTTACAGGGAACACTAGTGAGTAAGAGTAGTTTGATTTTTAAATAAAAATACTGGGATATGGCAAATCTGAGATGGTTGGGAAAAGATCAGTTTTTTCAAATATTTGAATAAAAAAAAGCCTTGCTAGGTTTTTTTCAAAATAATATTTTTTTTTAGTTTCTTATGTGTTATTCTCTGTTCATATGCACATTTAATTTATCTATAGGACTGATTATTTAAAATGTTGAGTGATTTCTCTCATGAATGTTTTCTATCTACATTTTAAAGTTTTCCTGTGAACTGTAGGCAATATGAATAGCCTTACAGTAAATACTTAAAGTATCTCATAATGCAGGCAATATCCTTGTAACGATTATTGTTTATGTAAGATCGTAAGTTTTTCCACTTTCTTTAGTGTGAGATGTTCATCAGCTTCACAGCAAAATCTTAATGTGTCAGCTGAAATATGCAGTTGAGATAATACTTCATAGAACAGTGCCCGATTGAGATGCTAACAGGGCCTCTACCATCTTGTGAGAACAAAATATAAATCAAGCAACAATTCATTCCTGTATATGAGAGTGGTATATCAAGTAAAAACAGACTTAAGATCAGACCCATAAAGTCACTTTGAAGATATTCAGTTGCACTCTAATGCAAAGTGTTGGTGGATGCTTGTCAGCTCTGTATTTGCACATTACTTAATGGTACTTTTAGAGTTTTGGAACCTCCCCCCAGGCAGTGTAGTTGCTGACAAAATAAAACTCAAACATAAAATAAACGTAAAAGGAAATTAAATCCTTCTTTCGTAAAGCTTCAGAAAGGGTCACAACTCAGCACTGTTGTGGGAAATTTCCCAGGAGGCAAATGTCCTTCCCAATTGGCATGAAGTGTTTTGACTACTAGGAACTGGAGAACAAGGATTTAACACAAAAACAGAAAACCCTATACCTCAAATAGTCTTGAGTTAAAGATAGTAGGGCAAGCATATTTTAATGCTGTTTGAAGTATTGTGTTATAAGATTGAGTCTCATGATGTTTAAAATCTTTGTGTAGGAGTCTTAGATTTTATTCTCTAAATACATTTACAAACAGGAAAACCAATAGAAGACAGTTGTGGCAATATAACTACCCCAGTCAAACAGTATAGAGTATTAGGGAACAGCTGTGTGCAAAGGAAAGTCTGCTGTTGACACATAACTAGGTTTATCAGAATTCATTTTTCTAGTAAATGTGATGATATGTAACTTTTTTCTGATTTCTTAAATCTTTTTAATACTTTTTGTATGGTGGGACTGCAGGAGGCTCCAGGCCTGGCCATGAGACTGGTGGCATTGGGTCACTTTAAGTGTACACCACAGGAAAGGCTCTGGTCCTGGCAGGGCAGTTCAAGATTACAAGAAGGGGGACAAGCCCCTGACAGTGTGGGAAGACAACCCTATGCAAAATGGCTTCTGCCCAGGGACAGACAGCACCCCTACTTCCTAGCCAGTGAATGAGGGAGCAGAATGGGACCAGAATAGTGGAGCACTGTTGGGTGCAAGGGAGGTTGCACTCTTTATCAAGAGATATTTTTCCATCTATTTCTGTACACCAGGTGAAATAAATCTTTACCGAATCTTGTCAAGCCTACAGATAACTGAATAAATCACTGAAGTAGAAGAAGGCTCACTTCAGTGACCATATGATTAGGCTTTAGAACAGAAAGCCACACTGAAATGAATAGGCCTTTCTGTTTAAAAATCAATGGCATGACAGACCTTCCTATTTAATAGGAAGAAAAGAAAATGTGACACACTGTTCTTTACTAAAAAGAAAACCTTTCCCCTCACTGTGCCAAAACTTGTCCATTCCCTTTACAAAAAGCCTCCCACATCTTCTGGCTTCAATACTCCCCAGTCCACTATTCCTCTCCCCCCCCCCCCCGCAATATTTCATTAGGCGTCTCTAGTTGGCTCCCCTTGCCTATAGCTGTTCCTTATAATAGCATCAGTGGGTTGCTGGAGTTCTACCTGCAGCCTCTGCTGGCACACAGTGCTGTCAAGGAAGTCATCCCTGTGGTGTCCAGCTGGCTGTTCATCAGACAGGCTCCAGTTGGTTGGTTAGGGAATGACTATCCTTTTAATTCCTGAGGTAGATATATCTTCTCTGACTGGTCTCTCCCTGTTGTGGTGGAGAATGGAAGAGTGGAGCCTTCAAGGCTCCAGGCTCTCTATCTAGGACAAGTGAGCTTTTCTGGCACTAGGCTGGGGCTGGGTAGGCAGGTATTGTAAAGGAAGAAGGCAAGTGAGAGTTTCTACAGCACTGCCATCCAATGCAGTAGTAGTCTCTCCTTATAATCTATTACATTGCTGGAAAACTTGGCAGAAAAGGGGGCAGTTGAGGAGGAACATGTGATACATCATTACTGGGTACCTAAATACACTGGTGAGGGACAGAAGAAGGTACTAATTGTTCTTGTTGTACTGGGTACACCTTGAGAAGGATGAAAATGTCAACAGGCTGAATAGTCCTTTGAAATTTGATGTGGGTTGAACAACAGGTATTTTTTCCTACTTCTTTCATAAAATGTAATCAGTTTCTGTCCACAATTACTGCAGTGATACATGGATTGGACTAGTGTTTATTTGTGAGGGTGCTAATTCTCAACTACATCCTTCTCATGTAAAACGATTGTGTTTTGCTTGGAAATAAATCTTTATGTACTTCCCAGTCATCTACAGTAGAGCCCAGCTATATATTCCCTTCAGCCTAAATCGTCTGTTTGCATTGTTTTATGTTGTCCAGATTATCTTCACAAAAACAAAGGCTTTTTTCGAAAGAAAAAATAAATTAAAAGCAGCTGAGTCTTTTCACAGGTTCCAAAGGCTGTTCAATTAATGAGGGATTGCAGGATTCCCCTCCAGCTGATCACTATTCAACAGATTTCAGGCCTTTTAATAAAATTCACTGCTTCTGTTTGAGTTTAAAAAAACGAGGCCTGGAACTACCTCTAAAGCATGGTGGTTTATGGAGCTGATCATAACTAAAACCTTGGAGTAGAAAAACATCTTATCTTGGTGTCAGGGCAGGCCTGCTGACAGGGGTTGGGCTGGGGTGGAGAGGCCACAAAGGGGGCAGCTGCTCCATGGTCCAGTTCACTATAATCCTCCCTTTCCAGGGTAGCACAGTCTTTCCTTGCAAATGTTTGTAGGCAGCCTTCTCATTCACTGTCCCAATGATGCCACTTTCCCAGTGGCTAGTAGGGGAACCCAGAAGGACTCCATGTTCCAGCTCAAGAACCCTCCCAACAATCAGCAGACAAGTTTTACACCATTCTAAATCTCGCTTCCTTTTCCCTGAGCCTTTCCTATACCTTCTGGCTTTTCCTACCCCATTTGATAGTTCAAACTTCTGCATCAAAGGGGGTAACTCAGACTAAATTCCATACACATTCCCAGACATACTTCCCTCTCTCCTAGAAGAGACTGCTTCCCCATAGCCCCCTTTTGCCACCAGCATCATGGCTTTATAGGAGTTCCTGCACAGGTGAGTTCCCCCTATTTAGGGATTTCCTCTCAGCCAAACTATCCTATTGCAGCCTAAGGCTATGTCTACACAGCAGCATTATTTCAGAATAACTGATGTTACTCTGAAATAACATAGTCCGTATCCACACAGCAAGCAGTTATTTCGACATAATGTCGAGCTGGAGGACTTCTCACTCCTACTCCTGTAACCCTTATTTTATGAGGAGTAAGGGAAGTTGGAGGAAGAGTGCTCTTTCTCGGACTTCCTTCTGTGTAGACAGCACCAAAAACCGAAATAAGCCATTTTGACTTAAACTACGCAATTGATGTAGCTGAAGTTGTGTAGCTTATTTCGGGTTTAACCCTCCTGTGTAGACGTGCCCCTACTCTCCAGAGCTTGAAGAGAAGTGTATGCTTGCTTAGGCCGGGACCTATTCATGAGTCTTTTAAAAGTGGACTGGACAAAGTGCTGAAGAATTTTTCCAATAGTGGCAGGAGGTTGTACTGGATGGTCAAATACATCTTTCTTCTCTTCAGTTTCTCTGATTCTGGGAGTTATTTTAATGTGTTTCAATGACAATGGCAACATTTATGGAATTTTATGCATAGTGAGTTAATACAGTTGATGAATGGCATTTCCATAACATCTGCAATACATTTCTTAATACTTCCTATTGCCGCAGAATAATTTTTATGGAATTAAACCTATCGTAAAAAAAATCATTGGATGTGTCATTGCTGGATAATGTGATAGACTGGGGATGGGCAGTGAGAACTCAGACATAAAGGGTGAACTTCAAGGAGCTTCCAAATGCCAAAAATAGAGAATGGGCTTGGCATGCAGTTATTTTGTATGGCTATGCAAGTGTCCACGCAAAGCTCTTATTTGCTCTCACCTCTCATCCTTCAGCTTCTGTGGAAGTTTGTCAATGCCCCTTTAAATACTGGGCAGAGAGTGCACATGAGTCACATACTCCCTGTCTTCCGCCAACCCCTAGGCATGAGTGCCATTGGCTCCGTGAGTGAGTATATTTCTGAAGTTAACTTTCCTGCAGAGCAACGCAGCCACTGCTGCTCGGACAAGAGCCAAGAGGAACAAATTCCAAAGAGAGGGTCCCTCAACAGAGAGCTCTGCAGCTGAAAGACACCCTGAAACACAGATCTGTATCCTTCAACCTGCTTTGTGTGTGTCTGGACCGTGTGCAGGCATCTTGAAAGAGAAGGGCCAAATATGCCACAGTGAGAGCTTCTTGTCTTCTTCTTTGCTATGAAAGAGTATAGGATGAGATACACCTCTTAAATAACTGTGTCCTAGGCCAGTTTAAAGGCACCCCAGAACTTTAAAGGCACCCCAGAAATGAAGAGGAAGCCAGAATAGAGACCTGAGCACCAGGGTTGTGTGTATCTTCCTTTTACTTCTTGGAAAGCAGTTCCTGGGTGGTGAAGCACTGGAATGTGTTACCTAGGGAAGTGGTGGAATCTCCATCTTGAGAGGTTTTTAAGGCCAACCTCGATGAAGACCTGGCTGGGGTGATTTAGTTGTGGTTGGTCCTGCCTAGAGCAGGGGGTTGAACTATATGACCTCCTGAGGTCTCTTCCACCCCTCATCTTCCATGATTCTATGAAGCTTCCTCCAGTGGGCTTTGAGAATAGCCTAAGTAATATGCTTTGTGGTAATCTAACTTGAGTATGGCCAAGTCATCGTGACTGTTCTGAAGCCTGTCTTAGGGAGTAGAAAATCTGCAGTCACCAGTCTGTCCATAGATACGGAAAGGTACTATGGCCATGGCTGCTACCTAGCAACCCAGGAGCAATGACACACCCAAACAGACCTATTAGACTCAGAGCCATTTTTATCAGGATAAGGTTGGTTATAACCACAATGGGGTACGTCTATACTGCAGCACTATTCCAAAATAACAGTCTGCGTCTACACAGCACGTTGTTATTTCAAAATAGTGTCAAAATACTGTCAAGCTGGAGGACTTCTTACTCTGATTCCTGTAACCCTCATTGTGTGAGGAATAAGGGAAGTTGGAGAAAGAGTGCTCTATTTCAAAATAAGTACCATGTAGATGCTCCCTATTTTTAAATAAGTTATTTCAAAATAAGCTACGCAATTGATGTAGCTCAATTTGCGTAATTTATTTCGAGTTAAGCCTTGCAGTGTAGATGCACCCTAATAGATTAACTGACCTTCATTAACCCCATTAGAGTGAGTGTGGAGAACATCACACTGGGTTATAGTTTGTTTCCATTTTATTTCTGGAGGCCAAACTTCAAAGCACAGTTATTCAGGAATTTAACAATGATGGGGCAGAGCTTTCCTTCAAGGTGGAAGAAAGCCCCTCTGGACCTTGCATGCACAGATTCAGTTTTAGTGGTTGTTGGGAATATTGCTGTTATGTTGATTTATAACATAACCCCAAGCATGGGGAAATTCATCTGGCTAAGGGTTTTTCTGCAAACTGAGCTCAAGTTCCCCAAAAGCAGAGAAGATTTATAATGAATCCATGTTGAATTTTGAGCCAACCCATTTTCTCCCTGTGAGTTCCAGGTATGGATTTATAGTTTTGTGTCCAAAACAATGAGAAACTTGGCTGTTCCAGCTGAGTTACGCTTTGAGTTTTTGTGGTCCATTTAAACTCAAATGACAAACCAAAATTATAAAGATTTTAACCAATGGAAGAGACGAAAATGTTTCTTTGACACTAATGCAAATGGAAATTGACCAGTTTTGCACCACTCTAGAGAATAGCTACAGTTTAGGGTTTTAATTGTAGTTGGGCTCTCTTACAATATAATGGTATTATTTTTAGTTTTGAGGAAAAATATTTATTTACAGGTTAAACTAATTGCACTCAAAATAATCTTTAGTCATGCTATTCAGACTCTGTTCCATACCTCCCACCATTCTTTTGCCCAGCCCATAATTCCAGCTCACAGAATTTCAGATCAAGACTGGAGTTTACTTTCTTGTGTGACTGAAGATGTGAGTTGAGGACTCAATGATTAATAATAAATAAATAATCTAGCCAGCAAGCGCCTCGAGAAATTACTTGGACCCAGATCTTCAAGGGTATTTAGGAGATTAATACCTAGCTCAGTGGGAAACTCTCCCACCTTTACCTCTGCATAGTATTCATTTACATAATATGCATAGTAAACATTTTCAGCCATTCATTACATTATATATTTTAGAATAAATGAATTGCCGCAAATGTCATTCCACATACTAAATAATAATAAACCAATGGTTCTCAAAGTGTGGTCCTTACACCATAGTGGCCTATGACTGTCTTGCGGTTGGGCCATGGGCTCAAGGCTCGCACAATCCCCATATGCTCCCCCTGCGAGGTTGGCTTTCCAGTGCAGGCAGGAGAACCCCAAGCCTCATGGGCCAGATCCAGTTCACAAGGGGGAGGAAGTGGCTCTGTGCACTTCCACTCCCCCTCCCACTGGCTGGGAAAATAGCAGCAAAGGAAACTGCTCACCTTGAGGCTTTCCCCACTGCTTTGATTGTCTGGAACGTCAACCAGACCCCCCCACCCCAAATTCCTGCACCTTAGCACCTGCCCAGACCCCCCAACCCCAGCCTGCTCCTGCACCCAACCTCCCAGCCAGATCCCCCTCCCTCAGCCCATCTTGCACATATTTTATCATCATGGGTGGTTGGCTGGTGGTCTGCGAAAAGGTCTGCACTGAGCAGGGTGAGCCATGGGCCAAAAAGTTTGAGAACCACTGAAATACATTGATACAACATACTGTATAGCATGTATTTAAATTTTGAAAATGGTCTTTCACTCACAGAAATGCAGATCTTGAAAGAACTTTTTAGCCATTTTACTCACTAAAAATATGAACCCCGCTGAAAATATCTCCAAGAAAGTAGGATCTCAATGGAAAGGTTCAGTGTTCATTAAAGGAGACATAATATTAATAAACACCAATAACCTCAGAAAGTGTGACTAGAACATTTATGCTGGTCTTGGGAATAGCTATGAGCAAAACATGATGTTATAAAGAGTTTATTAATCATAATAGTACGTATTGCTTGATCTATGTTGAAAATATTTAGAATTAAGCAATTCTGCCTTTTCTTAACTTTTTTTTATTGTTGTTTAAGTTTTGGAGCATTTTGCAGGATTTATGTTCTCTGCAACTTTCTGTTCCATGACAGGTTGAATGGATCAGCAGCCAGGCTTTACTGTACATTAGCACACCATATATTTCTAGACCAATCTGGGTTACTTTGCAATATTAATAAATCTTGATTCATAACCTAGGAAGCAAATACTGAAAAAGCAAGTACAATATAAAATGAATGACAATGGAAGCTTCCTTCAATAATTCTACCTGTCTGTGTAAAAATACCATGATTTATTTTACTAGAGTTTATTTGAATTCTTGACTGTAATTGTACATGTGGCAAGCCACTAAGCAGATATGTTTTAAATCAAATTTCCATACATTCACTTGGACTAATTATGGATGATGCCTTAAAAAAAGAAAAGTTTCATGCCAAATGCTCACTTTAGACATTAGGGATTGGGTGTGATTATTCTTTATTCAGTCATACTCTCTAGAACCTTTAATTATTGCTTTCTTGAAGTCATTTGAAATTTCCTGTGCAGATGTGCATGATAGAAGGATTTTCTAAAAGAATTCATAGGTTTCACTAACATTTTTTATTGTAAACTGTGATTTCAGAGACGGTATCCTAAGTATTTCATCACTAAATACTCAGAGTCTTAGCATACAAAGATAGGGCAGTTAACAAATTTGAGAAGGAATAATGGTGAACTTTGAAGAAAATTTAAGGACTAGCATTTTACAGTTAATATATTTAAAATAATTGTTGTAGCTTTGCAGATGATACAAGTAAATGTTGATTTTGAAAGTCTCATGGACACCACATTTTCGTGAGTGAATTATAAAATTATTTTCAGTGTCAGACTATTATTATTAAGTACTTTTCTTTCCGTAGTGCGATTATTACAGATGCATTCATATACTAGGACTCTATTATACTAAGTGCATTACAAAACACAGAACAAAAACAAGGAGCTTTCAATCTAAGGAAAAGACAAGAGACAGCAGATAGATACAGAAAGATGGATGGGGCAGTAAGAGGAAACAATTAAATAATAACAAACTGCAAGACTGGCAAAGACCTCATCAGCCTGACTATTGTTAATTTATTTGTAGTCTTCAAGAAAAAGGAGATCTTTTTAAGGGTTGTTTTGAGGGAGGATCATGCATTAGATGAGCAGATGTTTACACTGAGCTCCTCTCAAGTGGGAGGGGTAACATGGAAAAAAGCATGAAAGGGCTTGTTTGAAAAATTAATAAGTTGGGTGATGGAGGTTGGCATCAGAGAATCAGAGGCACACATTGACATCCTAATAGTGAATTAGGGATGATAGCAAGGATGAAGATAGATGGTGAAGGGCATTGAAAAGGAAGTCAAATAGCTGGGTGAGAATTTTATCATCCTCTTTGTAGGCCAGCAACTGGAGAGGGAGGAGGCACATACTTTGCCAGTGTCTTTATAGCAGGAATATTAAGACTGAAGAATATTGAGTTCCATACAAAATCATAGGACTGGGAAGAACCTTGAGAGATCATCAAGTCTAGTCCCCTGCACCTTCTAGACCATCTTTGACCAGTGTTTATCTAACATCTCTTAAAAATCTCAATGAGGGAGATTCCACAACCTCCCTAGTCAATTTATTCCGATGGTTAACCACCCTAATGATTTTCCTAATGTCCAACCTAAATTTCCCTATTTTAAATTTTTAAGCTCGTTGCTTCTTGTCCTGTCATCGATGTTTAAGGACAATATTTTTTCTCCCTCCTCCTTGTAACAACCTTTTAGGTACTTAAAAACTGTTATCATGTCCTCTCTCAGTCTTCTCTTTTCCAAACTAAACAAACCCAGTTCATTTGATCTTCCCTCCTAGGTCATGTTTTCTAAACCTTTAATCATTTTTGTTGATCTCTGGATTTTATCCAGTTTGTTCACATTTTTCCTGAAACGTGGAGCCCAGAACTGGACACAATACTCCAGGTGAGGCCTAATCAGCACAGAGTAGAGCAGAATTATTTCTTGTGTCTTGCTTACAATACTCCCAGAATACTCCACTTTCTTTGCAACCGTGTCACACTACATAAGAACATAAGAACATAAGAATGGCCGTACTGGGTCAGACCAAAGGTCCATCTAGCCCAGTATCCTGTCTGCCGACAATGGCCAGCACCAGGTGCTCCAGAGAGGGTGGACCGAAGACAATGATCAAGCGATTTGTCTCCTGCCACCCCTCTCCAGCCTCTGACAAACAGAGGCCAAGGACACCATTTTATCCCCTGGCTAATAGCCTTTTATGGACCTAACCTCCATGAAATTATCTAGCTTCTCTTTAAACTCTGTTATAGTCCTAGCCTTCACAGCCTCCTCTGGCAAGGAGTTCCACAGGCTGACTACACGCTGTGTGAAGAAGAACTTTCTTTTATTAGTTTTAAACCTGCTACCCATTAATTTCATTTGGTGTCCTCTAGTTCTTCTATTTAGGGAACTAATAAATAACTTCTCTTTATCGGCCCTCTCCATACCACTCATGATTTTATATACCTCTATCATATCTCCCCTTAGTCTCCTCTTTTCTAGACTGAAAAGTCCCAGTCTCTTTAGCCTCTCCTCATATGGGACCCGTTCCAAACCCCTTATCATTTTAGTTGCCCTTTTCTGAACCCTTTCCAAGGCCACAATATCTTTTTTGAGGTGAGGAGACCACATCTGTACACAGTATTCAAGATATGGGCGTACCATAGTTTTATACAGGGGCAGTAAGATATTCTGGGTCTTATTTTCTATCCCTTTCTTAATAATTCCGAGCATCCTATTTGCCTTTTTGACCGCCGCTGCACACTGTGTGGAAGTTTTCAGAGAACTGTCCACGATAACTCCAAGATCTCTTTCCTGATTTGTTGTAGCCAAATTAGCCCCCATCATACTGTACGTATAGTTGGGGTTATTTTTCCCGACGTGCATTACTTTACACTTATCCACATTAAATTTCATTTGCCATTTTGTTGCCCAATCACTCAGTTTGGTGAGATCTTCTTGGAGTCCCTCACAGTCTGCTTCCGTCTTGACTATCCTAAACAGTTTGGTATCACTGTTGACTCATATTTAGCTTGTGGTCCACTATGACCCATAGATCCCTTTCTGCAGTACTTCTTCCTCGACAGTCATTTCCTCTTTTGTATGTGTGAAACTGATTGTTTCTTACTAGGTGGAGTAGTTTGCATTTATCTTTATTGCATTTCATCCTAATTACCTCAGACTACCTTTCTGGTTTGTCCAGATCATTATGAATTATAATACTATCTTCCAAAGCACTTGCAACCATCCCAGCTTGGTATCATCTGCAAACTTTATAAGTGTGCTCCCTATGCCATTGTCTAAATCACTGATGAAAATATTGAACAGAACTGATCCCTGAGGAACCCCACTCATTATATCCTTCCAACTTAGAATCATAGAGCTGGAAGAGACCTAAGGAGGTCATCGAGTCCAACTCCCTGCCCAAAGCAGGACCAACACAAACTAAATCATCAAAGCCAAGGCTTTGTCAAGCCAGGACTTAAAACCCCTAGGGATAGAGATTCCATCGCCTCCCTAGGTACCCATTCCAGTGCATCATCACCCTCCTAGTAAAATAGATTTTCCTAATATCTAACCTCGACCTTCCTCACTGCAACTTGAGACCATTGCTTCTCATTCTGACATCTGTTGCTACTGAGAACAGTATCTCTCCATCCTCTTTGCAACCTCCTTTCAGGTAGTTAAAGGCTGCTATCAAATCCCCCTCATTCTTCTCTTCTGTAAACTAAACAAGCCCAAATCATAAGAATGGCCATACTGGGTCAGACCAAAGGTCCATCTAGCCCAGTATCCTGTCTTCTGACAGTGGCCAAAGCCGATGCCCCAGAGGGAATGAACATAACAGGTAATCATCATGTGATCGCTCTCCTATCATCCATTTCCAGACAATCAGAGGCTAAGGACACCGTTCCTACCCATCCTGGCTAATAGCCACTGATGGACCTAACCTCCATGAATTTATCTAGCACTTTTTTTAACCCAGTTAAAGTCCTAGTCTTCACAACATACTCTGGCAAAGAATTCCACAGGTTGACTGTGTGCTGTGTGAAGAAAAACTTCCTTTTGTTTGTTTTAAACCTGCTACCTATTTATTTCATTTGGTGACCCTTATTTCTTATATTATGGGAACAAGTAAATAACTTTTCCTTACTCACTTTTTTCCACACTAGTCATGATTTTATAGACCTCTATTATATCCCCCCCTTAGTCTCCTCTTTTCTATGCTGAAAAATCCAAGTCATATGCGACCCGTTTCAAACCCCTAATCATTTTTGTTGCCTTCTGCTGGACTTTCTCCAATGCATCCACATCCTTTCTGTAATGGGGGGCCCCAGAATTGGACACAGTACTCCACATGTGGCCTCACCAGTACCAAATAAAGGGGAATAATCATTTCTCTAGATCTGCTGGCAGTGCTCCTCTAATGCATCCGAATATGCCATTAGCCCTCTTGGCTACAAGGTCACACTGTTGACTCATATCCAGCTTCTGATCCACTATAATCCCCAGGTTCTTTTCTGCCAAACTGCTGCTTAGCCAGTTGTTCCCCAGCCTAAAACAGTGCTTGGGATTCTTCCGTCCCAAGTGCAGGACTCTGCACTTATCTTTGTTGAACCTTACCAGATTTCTTTTGGCCCAATCCTCCAATTTGTGTAGGTCACTCTGGACCCTATTCCTACCCTCCAATGTATCTGCCTCTCCCCCTAGCTTAGTGTCCTCTGTGAACTTGATGAGGGTGCCATTCATCCTCTTATCCAGGTCATTAATAAAGATGTTGAACAAAACCGGCCCTAGAATCGACTCTTGGGGCACTCTGATACCAACCACTAACCAGACATCGAGCTGTTGATCACAACCCATTGAGCCCGACAATCTAGCCAGCTTTCTGTTCACCTTACAGTCCATTTATCCAATACATAGTTCCTTAACTTGCTGGTAAGAATTCCGTAGGAGCCCAAATCAGAAACTTTGCTAAAGTCAAGGTATATCATGTCCACCACCTTACCCATGTCCACAGAGTCAGTTACCTTGTTATAGAAGGCAGTCAGGTAAGTCAGGCATAAGTTGCCCTTGATGAATCCATGTTGACTATTCCTGATCACTTTTCTCTCTTCCAAGTGCTTCAAAATGGATACCTTGAGGATCCTCTCCATGATTTTTCCAGGGACTGAGGTGAAGCTGACCAGTCTGTAGTTCCCTAAATTGTCCTTCTTCCTTTTTAAAAGATGGGCACTACTTTGCCTTTTTCCTATAATCTGGGACCTCCCCCAGTTGCCACAAGTTTTCAAAGATAATGGCCAATGACTCTGCAGTCACATCAGTCACCTCCCTTAGCACCTTCAGATGCAGCCCCATGGATGTGTGTATGTCCAACATTTCTAAATAGTTCTTAACCTATTATTTCCCCACCGAGAGCTGCTCACCTCCTTGCAACACTGTGTTGCCTAATGCAGTAGTCTGGGAGCTGACTTTGATTGTGAACCACTGATAACTACTATCTGGGAATAGTTATCCAACCAGTTATTCACCCATTTTCTAGTAGCTCCATCCAGGTTGTTTTTCCTTAGTTTGTTAAGAGGAAGGTTATGCAAGACTGTATTAAGTGTCTTAGTAAAGTCTATATAGACCACATCTATTACTTCACCGTATCCACAAGACTTGTTACCCTCTCAAAGGAAGCTCTCAGGTTGGTTTGACATGATTTGTCCTTGAAAAATCCATGCTGACAATAACTTTTCACTTTACTATCATCTAGATTTTTGCAAATCGATTCCTTAATTATTAATAATTATCTTCCCTGGTACAGAAGTTAAACTGACTGGTCCATAGTTCCCTGAGTTGTCCTTATTTCTCTTTTTATAGATGGACACTATATTTGTCCTTTTCCAGTCTTCTGGAATCTCATCTGTACTCCATGCCTTTTGAAAGATAATAGCTTAATGGCTCAGATATCTCCTTAGTCTGGTCCTTGTGCATTCTAGGATACATTTCATCAGGCCTGGATGACTTGAAGACATCTAACTTGTCTAAGTAATTTTAACTTGTTCTTTCCCTATTTTAGCTTCTGAACCTACCCCATTTTCACTGGCATTCACCAAGTTAGATATTCAATTGCCAGCATAATTCTTAGTGAAAACTGAAACAAAAGAGTATGAAGCACGTCTACCATTTCCACATTTTCTGTTATAGCTTTCCCTCTTCAGTGAATAATGGGTGTACTCTGTCCTTGATCTTTCTCTTGCTTCTAATGTATTTGTAGAATGTTTCCTTCTCACTCTTTATGCCTCTAGCTAGTTTCAGCTCATTTTGTGCTCATTTTCTAATTTTGTCCCTACATACTTGTGTTATTTGCTTATATTCATCCTTTATAATTTGACCTGGTTTCCACTTTTTGTAAGGCTGTTTTTTAAAATTTTTATACCACTCAAGATCTCCTTAAGTCAGCGTGGTCTCTTGCCATACTTCGTATCTTTTCCGCACAGTGAATAGTCTGCTTTGTGCCCTTAATAATGTCTCTTTGAAGAATTGCCAACTGTCTTCAATTGTTTTACCTCTTAGACTTGGTTCACGGGAACTTATTACCAACTCCTTGATTTTGCTAAAGCCTGTCTTCTTGAAATCCATTATCCATTCCCTCCTACCATTCTTTAGAATCATGAGCTCTGCCATTTCATGATTACTTTCAGTCTAGCTGCCTTCCACTTTCAAATTCTCAATCAGTTCCTTCCTATTTGTCAAAATCAAATTTAGAACAGCCTCTCCCTTAGTAGCTTTCTTCAGCTTCTGGAGTAAAAAATTGTCTCTAATACATTCTAAGAATTTATTGGATAATCTGTGCCCTGCTATATTATTTTCCAAACAGATGTCTGAATAGTTGAAGTCTCTTATCACCACCAAGTCCTGTGCACTGGATGATTTTGTTAGCTGTTTAAAAATGCCTCATCCACCTCTTCTTTCTGGTTAGGTGGTCTGTAGTACCATTATTTTTACCTTTTTTGTCCCTTCCCAGAGACTCTCAACAACTCTGTCTCCTATTTCCATCTCAGGCTATGTCTACACTGCCGCTTTTTATCAGAAAAAGGTACGCAAATTGCGCTCCGATAGTTTTGTCAGAAGAGGCTTTTCCAAAATTTGGTCCATCTACACGGAGCCAAATTTTGGAAAAACCTCCTCCTTCAGAAGAGCCCATCTTCCTCGTGGCACGAGGAAGACAGGGCTTCTGAAAGAACGCGTCTGCTCTTCTGCAAAAAAACTCCATAGTCTAGACATAGCCTCAACCTCAGACCAAGTGTATACAATTTTTAATATATAAAGCAACACCTCTTCCTTTTTTCCTGCCTGTCCCTCCTGAGCAAGCTGTCCCCTTCTATACCCATATTCCATTCAGATTATCCCAACAAGTCTCTTTGATGCCAACTATTTCATAGTAGTGTTTATTTAATAGCATTTCAAGTTTTTCCTGTTTATTCCCCATGCTTCTAGCATTAGTATACAGACATGTAAGATGCTAATTTGATTTCACAACTCACTTCTGTCTTATCTCTCCTTTATGCCTGTTATCGTACTCTGTGCTTTCCCCAATTTCTGACCTTTCTCCCAGGTCTCCATGTTCTTGATTGCCTGTGGGCTTTGGTCACCTGTGCCCTTCAAACCTAGTTTAAAGCCCTCCTCACAGTCTGCATCAAAATATGTTCTTCCCTTTTCCCAATAGGTGAATCCCTTCTCTGCTAAGCAGTCTTTCTTCCTGGAACAGCATCCCATTGTTAAGGAATCCAAAATCCTCCTGGGGACACCATCTTTGCAGCCAGGCATTCACCACCAGGATGCATCTGACTGTGTGTGTGTGTGTGTTAGTTAAAATACTGCCTGCCAGTTTTATCCCTCCTTTACTGTACTGTCTCTGTCAGTGTTTGAAGATAAAGGACAAATGACAGGGATATTCTGGCACCAGTCCAGCAGTAGACTATTGTTAAAGGTATTGTGTGGTTGGAGGAGCAGGCATAAAGCAGTTTTATTGGGATGTAAAAAAATAAAATAAAAAAATTGGAAGAGTTAGGGGAGAGCAAGGACATGAAGAAAGCAGACATGGAGTGACCTGATCTGAGGCAGAACTGTTTGGTTATGGACTAAGAGGTACAACCTTACAGTCCTGGTTAGAAAACTGAGGAATTCAAATGAGACACACATTACATTTTAGGGCTCTCAAAATATGAGAACAAGACGACCCATAGACAGTCAATAAGTACATGGGTGTGTATTAGGAATGCTGAGAGCTCAAAATTGTGATCTCAGCATTACCTGTAGGCCAAATCACATAAGTTTGTATACATATTATTTAAGTTGATTTGTTGTATTAAATATAAATATTTGATAAGCAGTTGTGTGGCAGTCCCTCTCTTGAAGCTGACTATAAGATATTAATGAAAACAGCAGTTCAAGGTTTAAATATAATAACCTTGAGTGGATATGGTGTAATGCTTTCTGACAACTCTGGCCAGTGCCTCAGGAACAACTGTTAGAAATATGTAAAGGAAGGGGAGTGGAATAGTAGAGGTACGTATTTTTCCTCTCAATTACAGTAACATTACCTGGCATACTTTTCCACCATATGCACATTTTCCTTCTGTAGGAAAAAGCTCTTTTGTGCCACATACAAAAATATGTGCAATTTGCTAATGATTCCCTTTTCCTGTATTTTTCTGTAACTATGTTTTTACTGCTCCTATGGTATCTTGCTGTGTGAAAGAAAGGTAATTACATCTAATTAGAAAAGATTAAAATGCTATGACTCAGAAAAATAATGAAACTTGATTGTGTTTTATATAAGGCATAAAATCCCAAACCTGCATTTTACACTTGAAATTAGTTATAACTTGATCAGCAAATAAATGGCAGTGTTTTGAATGTTCATCAATGTGCTTGTTTTCCTAAAAGTGTTTTAACAGCCATTCCTGAGCCTAATTATTATGAACAAAATTTCCTTTATCAAAGCGAAGGTAGAGTTTCATTTTATTACCTTAATTTACTTATATATATATTTTATTACATTTTTTTGTGATAATATAGATTTAATTGCTGCGTTGAGGTGAAGGATGACTATTAGAACACAGCTTTGATATATTAAAATATAATGTTTTTTTAAATCTGCCCTCTAATAGCATTTTTAAATTTAAGGACCTTTTTCACTTTTATTAACATTACCATAAAAAAGTTGAAATGTGAAATGCTCTTTATTTTAGAACTAGTTCTTTCACACTGTTGTTCCAGCAGAAATGTTCATTTCAATTACAAATCAATTCAAAAAGATACTTGCTACATGCTAGCAGTGTACTCAAACCCTGTATGCAGTTTTATAGCAGGGCGAAGGCAGACATTCAATGCAGATAGATTTTTGCATTAAATATCTTATCAGACATTGGTTAGATGGAGAGGAAAAGATGGGCCTACATAAAAACATCACCTGGATTAAAGAGTAACTCTTGTATATGGAGAATATATACGTATCTCAGAATCCAAGATTCCAAGAAAACTGTGACAGACGTATAAAGCTTGCAAGCTGTCCAATCACATGATGATTATTCAAATGTTATACTGGATATGCCATGAAAACATGGAGTTGTCTGTCTAAAAATCCATAACCACTCTTAAGAGAATCTCTCTTGTACTTTGGCAGCTATATGTGAGCTGCAATTAGATCCTAAATGTCTATGACTGGATTGTTTAGATCAGGTCTCAAGTTCCCAGACCGTGGGCCATCTATAGCTGGAGCAGTTGTGCAATCCAGCTCAGGAGTCCTATGGGCTGGTGGTGGGGCGGAGGGAGGCTCGCTGTTCCCATTAACCAAGCCCCCACCCTCACCCTCTCATGGCATTCAACCCCTGAGGATGCGGTTTCGGGGATTACCAGTGGTGGGTGGCTGGAACAGTGTGGCAGCAGCTGTCAGGCCCCCTGCACTCCCCGTGGTGGCAGGAACTGTGGGGAAGTGGAATGCACTCAGCTGGCACAATTGCTCTGCTTTCCCACAGCTCCTGCCATCACGAGGAGTGCAGGGGAAGGGTCTGACCGTGGCTACTGCACTGCATCTGGTCCCTTCAAGTAATCCCTGAATGTGTCCTCAGTGGACAGAGTGCCATAGGGAGGGGAGGGAAAGGTGATGGCAGGAAGGGGCAGGACCTGAGGAATGAGAATGTACAGCCACCCCCACCACCCTCATGGGGTTCCTGGGCTGGATTGTGCAACTGCAGAGTCCAGGAGTTTGAGACCCCTGATTTAGATAATGAGAACAAACAAACGTTTTCCGCTCTATTAATATGAATACATTTCAAGGGCTTTCTTAGTTACATGTTCTTCCACATATCATTTGGCAATTTTACTTAAGATAATTATATTTTATATACCAATCTCCTGTGTATACCTTTCAATAGCAATTAGCCATAAATATTATTTCAGTGCCATGAATATACTATCAGAACACAGGAGTTGAGAGACAGTGAACATTTTTAGTAGTAGCAATTAATTTGAAGTGGCATTTATATGCTTGCATTTTCCCTGATAGGTTCTCATGCAGTTAGTTCCATTGATAATAAACTTTTATGTACTGAAAGGTGTGAGAATGGGAGACATTAAAGGGACAATGCGTTATTAGTCTCTCAGGAGAAAATATGTAGGGTCAAATTTCTCAAAAGCTGAAGACCAGATTTTCAAGTGATCGGAGTGTGAGAATGATTCTGTAGTGCCATGGGTGGGTAGAAGACTTATGTTCCAGTCCCCCATTCCAATGCATATTTTATTGCTTATAGACAGTGGAACAACTTTAGCAGAAGATGTTGAGCGCGACCTGCCACAGAATATCACATAGTTAAATAGGTTTCATTTTGGAAAAGGGAAACCCAAGTTTAAATTCCCTCCTCAAATGAGAGAATCTAACACATGTCTCTCATATCCTGGGAGAATTCTTTAACTATTGGACTAAAATTTTATAAGGGGCCACCACCACCTCCTCCTCTTCCCCTGGTCACTTTGTGCATTTTATATGTGCCTTGAGCATATCTACTGAATCAGGCTGACAAGAAAAGATAAGTAAGGAAATATCTAGTTTGTGAATCTTTCGGGGGCATAGGAACTCAGCTGCTGGGTTGCGGGGGGGCATATAAGAACTGAGGCAGTGGTGTACATACATACCCAGCTACTAAGATACCTTGGGGACTGTAACAGTGGAAACTGAGACACCTCGGGTGTGTCTAGACTACAGGGTTTTGTCAACAAAAGTGGACTTTTGTCGACAAAACTATACCTGCGTCTACACTACTGCCGAGTTCTGTTGACATAACGTCGACAGAACTCGGCGGTTTTGTCGACGGCGGTAAACCTCATTCTACGGGGAATGCCACCTTTTGTCAACAGAGTTCTGTCGACAGAAGGCGTTATTGCATCTACACTGTCCTTTGCGTCTACACTCTCATGTCGACATAGCGGCTTGCTTTGTCAATAGAACTGGATGTAGTCTAGACACTCTTTGTCGACAGAGGCTTTGTCGACAGTATCTGTCGACAAAGCCTCTGTCGACAAAAGCCTGTAGTCTAGATGTACCCCTCCAGAATAAAGCAACAACTGAATGGGTATTTGCAGTGAATACCAGTGGTGCCTTAATATTAGAGTTAGGCACCAGACAGGCAGATAGGTGCCAAAGTGCCCCTTGTGTATACCTCACTGATCATTCTGCTAAACATTCTTGAAAATCTGGCCCTTTATTCTGGTGCCTAAAGGGGAGATGAACCCTTATGAAGATCTGACCCACAGTATTTGTTTAGATGTACTACATTCCTATGTGCAAGGTATTTAATGTCATGTGCCGTAAGGTTTGGCACTAAGTTGTGAAATACACATACACGCGCACACATTATTAACAAAAATAGAAATGGATATATTTAATTTGTACATGATTTATTTTGATAAGAAATAAGAATATGCTTCCATCCTCTGTCCCCCTAAAATATTTGTCCCAATAGTCCTCATGAAATTGAAAAACTAGTAGCATAGCTCCAAGCTTGACACAATCTGCTAGATCCTCAGCTGGTGTAAATCAGCACAGCTGTAATAAAGTCAGTAGGCTTTAACGGCTTTACATCAGAAGGGCTGACTGTGATGTAGCCAAACTGCTAGAACTACAGTTATTGGAGCAGTTGAGAATCTGCACCAGAAAGTCTGATACCATGACTAATGAAGTCAGGGAAAAGAATCCCTTTGCCTCAAAGAGTTTTGACTTGGCTAAGGTTTGGGTAGGTTTGAGGTTTTTTTCTCTGTATTGTTTTTCTAGTGGTTGAAAATCCTTATTTGAACCCCCTTCCCTATTTACCTGTTGAGCATGGCTACACTATTGATTGATATATTGCATTGAAGGGATAAGGAAAATGAATGTAGAAAACTTATTTTCAGTGATAAGAGATAATAGGCAAAACTTCCCTTGACTTTGATAGCACACAAGCTATTTTTCTAAATGTGGGTATCAATCTCCTGCTGCTTTCCTTTGATGGGCTGACAGACAGTTCCACTGCATCATCCATTGGGCAGCTCCAATTTACAAGCTTCTTACAAGTAATTTATCATTTAATTCTGACTGATGAAAACTTATAACTGAGAGAACTCAATATCTTTTCTTTCCATATTAATATATAAACTAGAGAGTAACTTTCTTTCTGTCTGAGGTCATGCAGCCCTTTAAGATGTGAATTTTTAGTATGTATCTCAAAGCATTAATAACTTAAAATAGTCCCTACTTATGTTGGCATTGCTGATAATTAGTTGTCAACTGCTTCAATTTATGCTAAATAGCAGCGAACTGATGACAGTTCAGAATAAGACATTAATGTCAGGTGTCAACAGGCATTTTTAACAAAGGCTCAAGAAGAAATATTTCTTGTTAATAAATGTCACTAAATTGTTACAGCTGTGAAACACTCTTAAGGGCTTAAAAGTCTGTGTCTTGAGAGCAGCAGCTACTCTGGAGCCTGTAAAACATTCTGTATTATATGAAACTTTCCTGCCCTTCCCTGTCAACAGATTTTGTAAGAGTGATGCATTTTGATAACAAGATGCACAGATATCACTGAGATGAGTATGTACAGATTATCTTTCTCAAGTGGCCTGGTCTTGTGTGTGTATATAGCTGGAACCAATTATGAGTGGATACCACTTGATCCAACAAGCCAATCTTTGAGGCTCCTTGAGGGAATGAAGAGTAACCAGAGAAAGAGGGTGAGTTGTTTGAGTGCTCTTGTACATGGCAAACACTTTGGTAATGAGACTAAGATGTTGCAGTGTGGAATATATACTATAAAAGTCACCTTCTCCATTGGTACTGGATCATATTAATGGAGAACAATGGAAGAAAGAGGGTTAATCTGGCAGGCAAATCTCTATTTATAAAGAAATATATTTTCCTGGGCAAAATCCTGGAAGATGCACTTCAAGTCAATGAGTTTAATTGTTGAACATTTTTAAAGATTTGATCTCTATTGTGCCCAGTACAACAAGGTGTTGAGTACCCTCAGCTCCAATTGAAGTCACTGCCCTGTCCATCCCTCAAAAGGTCCTCAGCATTTTGAAAGATCAACCTAGTTGATTGGAATATTTATTGCCATAATAAAACTGCCCTTAAACTTTAAGGTCACTGTATGTGTACCTCAAGCAAGGAGTAATAGAATTTTACTTTGATACTGATGAAAATCTTATTCTGTTCTAAAGATCAGAGCATTTGTTCCCAATAATTAAATGAAAAACAGATTTTTTCTGTAGCTGTTAAAATACTTACCCAGATATAAAATCTCCATGGAAAGACATCTTCCTGTGAAGTCCTACAGGTTGAACCTCTCAAGTTTGGCGCTCTCGGGTCTGACAATACCTGTGGTCCAGCATCATTTTAGTTAGTTGGATGTTCACTTATCTTGGGTATGGCCAAGTTTCTTGTGGCTCCTTAAAATTTGTTTATAGCCACCAGTCCTGTCTCTCAGTGTTCTGTGTTAATTATCTTTAATTTACCCTTAAATATCTTCTAAGAGCCCAGTAAGCAGTGGAAGTGTTGATACTGCTGCTAGACAATGTTGACCTCCTGTGGTTTCCCACATTTCCTGATCTGGCACCTGTCAGTTCCCAAGCATGCCGGACTAGGGAGGATCAACCTGCATTATAATCCTTCAGTGGCACATTTCACCTGTCACAGGGGTTCTTCAGCTATTTAAGAAATGTATTACAATTAGTCATTTTTTGACTTACAGTTTAATAGATATTTCATGACTTTAAACCATAATTTTATTCTAATATTAAAAATTGAAATAGTGTTATCACTTAGAAACTTTAAATTAAAATATTACTTTCCCTTGGTCCTTCCTTACAAACATGCCAGATGACATTAATGAATGAGTTGAATGAACTAGTTTAAAATTAGAAATGTTTGCAATAATAACTGGAACATGCAAGAGTCCTTGGATTGAGGGTTTAATTAAAAAAATAACACAAATCCATATTTGTTGGAAGAAAACCCGAGAGAATGCTATGCTGGTTCATATAACTGTTCATTCAATAAAAATCAACTTCACTTTTGGTTTTCCTGAATATTGTAGTGAGTTTACTGCCCAAAATATTTGCAAAAACATATTTTAACCACACATTGGAAAGCATTAACAGAAGGTGAATTTTAAATTTTGTGAGAGTATATGCACTGATATCTCAATCCTAAAATGTCCATGTATCCAGTTAGATAAACTGGAACTTGGAACCTACCTGGCTAATCAAAACTAATCCATGAAACTCAAATTTTGCATATCAAATATCAAAGAACTCTTCAAAAACAATCCAAGGTGCCTAATTTTCAATGAAACTAGCATATAATTCTGATAACTGTTTTCTTGAATATACTTATTTAACTATGCATATAAAATTCACACAAATTAATCTGATTAGTTATTCACTGCTGATTACTTTCTTAGATCACTAACATTAGAGTGAATCTGGGTCATCTTAGAGTTTGAATAATATTATGAAAAATGTGTAGCTACTTTGTTCTGTGCCTACAAAGTATTAAGCTAAGATACAGAATGACTGTACTTTGTCAGAGAGGAACCACCTTCACATCAGGCCTCAACTAGCATTTGCTCCTATAGAATGCCTTGACAAGAAAGTAAGACTGCCAGTGCTGACCTTTTGAAATAGAATAGATTGTGGCAGAAGAAAGCAGCACAGCAGGTTGGGGAACAAGGACCAGAAACATGAAGGGTCAACAACAGATCTGTAATTTTGCTGTTGAGTGGCCCTGCTGTTGTCTTGCAGGAAAACATTGGCTAAGTCCTTTTGTGCCTCAGTTCTCCTTGCCCTTTTGCTGAGTTAGATGCAACTGAGTTAGAATGGAACAAGGCTGAAAGAGATCTTCCATTATCTGAGTGGGAGTGGTTCAATTTGTGGAATTCAAAAGAGAAGAAAGGGAGTTCATAGGAGCCAGCAATATCCTCCAGGATTTTTAAAAAATAAATATGTGAGATGAAGTGCAATCTTATCCATTCCAAAGAGAAAAATTTGCAAGGAATATTTTAATGAGACCAATGATAAAGTCAGATTTGGCAAGGGTAATTTAACATGATTGAGGAAAGGAATGGGTTCTCTGTCAAAGGCAAAAAAAATAATCCTAAGGCTCCCTTTAGTTGGGTGGTGAAATTTGAACAAAGGGTTCCCAGAATCTTTCTCTTTTGCTGTTCAGTCATCACATCTTGGTGTACAGATAAATGTGTATTTTCATCATGGTTTATGAGAGTCTAAGGCAGTGTTTCTCAAACTGTGATCTGTAGAGCCCCAGGGCTCCGTGAGACATCTCCAGGGGCTCTGCGAGGTTGACAAACTGGAACAACACATACAATCAGTGGACCACTGGGGCTCCGCATAAATTTTTACACATGTAAAGGGCTCCGGAGCCCAAAAAGTTTGAGAACCGCTGGTCTAAGGTATCCAACATTTCAGTACCTAGGCATAACAAACATGGCACATGTTACCATAGTGACATCACGTGTGGGAAAAATTAGGTTTCTGCTTGGGGCCTCTTAGGGTGTCTCTACACTACAGAGTTTTGTAAGAAAAATGGCCGTTTTTCTGACAAAACCTGAGTTACGTCCACACTGCAATTGTGTTCTCTGGAAAGTAAATTAGAAGAACAAAGGGGTTTTTCTGGAGTTGGTAATCCTCTTTCTATGAGGAAGAAGTCTTTTTCCAAAAGAGCTCTTTTGGAAAAAGGCGTGTGTGGATGGGGAAGAGGGAGTTCTTTCAAAAGAAGAGGAAAGAGGAAAAAGCACAGGTGCCCTGGTGGCCACTCTGCCCATAGTAATCACAGCTTAAATGCAAGATAGTGTCCATTTAGTGTGGACGCTATCTTTTGAAAAAGCTGATTGCTTTTTTGATGCGCTTTTGTGTGTGGATGTTCTCTTTTGGAAGAAGTTTTTTCTAAAGATCTCTTCCAAAAAAATGTTCTTTTGAAAGAAGCCTGCAGTCTAGACATAGCCTTAGATGTTTTTTACAGCGTTTACTACTTGTTGCTGATGCTTGTAGAGTTACCACTACACTGAGCCTCTCTGCTGTGAATCTTAGCATCACTTCCCCTTTTGGACAACATGGATACTTCGTATGTGAATAAGTGTGAACAGGAGTTTAACAGTCCCCCATGGCTGCTATGGGACAATGGGAAAGGGGCTTTAATGTGGTTGTGGCCTACATTTTTTTTTATTCTAGTGTTAGGCTTCAATCACATAACACATACTGTATGAACTGGACAGGCAAAATGGAACAAATTCTCTGATCTCAGAGCATGGCTGCTCTTGGGATAAATTAAACTACCATGTGAGGAAGAAATTTAAAATAATACCAAATAGCAGAAAATGTACCCATTTCTTGTCTGTATAAATCATGAGATAAAACAAGTCAAAATACCCTTGAGGAATGCAGCCATCTCTGATCTTTCTCAGAGCTCTGCTGCCTGTGGGTTTCGCTTATAAAACCGTAAAGCCTTCCATTGTCTTCGATTATTAATAACAAATCAGTTCTCAAGTACTGTAATAAATGGTAAACAATTCCCAGAGGCTGTGTCTACATTGGCAAGATTTTGCGCAAAATCAGTGCTTCTTGCACAAATACTCTAACGCTCCCGCTCAGGGATAAGCCCTCTTGCGCAAGTATTCTTGCGCAAGAGGCCAGTGTAGACAGGCAATGTTAATTTCTTGTGCAAGAAAGCCCGATGGCTAAAATGGCCATCGGAGCTTTCTTGCACAAGAGAGCGTCTACACTGGCACGGATGCTTTTCCATTAAAAGTATTTGCGCAAAATCATGCCAGTCTAGACGCAGCCAGAATGTTTATTGTTGTTGTTCTGAAAGGGTAGAAAAAAAGAAAAGATGTGATGTTTTCCTCACAGGCTTACAGACAGTAGTCTAACTATTAAATAGAGTCAAAATGGCTTCTGCTGAATCTCCTGGATACACATGGCTGGCTGTGCCAGTTGGAGGACCAGAAACAATACCCATATGATTTAATTTGTTTGGCCAGTTCCAATCAGCTTAGCTCAGAACTCAAAAATACACTGCAATAAACTTCCTGGAAATTTTTCTGTGCATCCAGATAATAAAAAAAACCTTCAACTGGGAAAAAAAATGTCTTGCACTGAGAATTTTACCACAACTTTAATGTAGAAAGATTAGTGTCTTAATTTTGCAGCAGATATTTTACACAGTTCTAAGTAGTAAGGTTTAAAATGGGGTTTACAGCATGAGCTTAGCAACTTTATTATCATCAGGAAATTCAGTACACATCCTTGTTTTTCATTTACAATGGCTTGGAGTCTGCATCGGCACAACAAAGGGCATTAAATAGCTGTGCAACAATGCAAACCCATGAATACAAGCTTCAGTAAGATTGAATACTAGACATAGTTTTGTGAACTGCATGGAAGTAAATGTTAAAATCCTTGTGTGCCTCTTCCCCTGCACTCAGGAGCATGAGGCTAGTTAAAGAAGCAAAGTCATAGGAACAAATGTACAACTTCAAAAAGATACCAATTTAACAGTAGTATAAACATATGATTCACCCACTTTTATAACTGCTTTTTTCTTTGTGGTTCATCTTCTCACCTTGAATAACTTTGTGGCTGTGTAGCATCATTCTCATAGAGGAAGCTTCAAGTTCTAACATGCTTCTCTGGTGCCGACATAAAATACTCGATTCCTACTCTGTTCAGGATCAAGCACAATAGACTAAGAAAATGTATTTTTATAGTAACAAACTCCCATCAATGCAGTATCATGACACCAATAATTCACAGCTGAAGAGTTACCAAGTATATACTGAAATACTAGATATGTTCTATGAGCTATGATTCATAGACATGTGTTAGTGTCCAGTAAGAATACTGAACATGAATTATAATAATCATTATTGTTAAATCTTATGAATAACAATAGTTGGCTTTTTCAACTCGTGTTGTAACTTTTTTTGACAAAAAGAAAGCAAGGAAGTTCACAGTGCAAGTTCCCACTCTAGGCTTGAGTCTTCACAGATACAGTGTTACTATGTATGATTTTTGCATTCCACAATGTGTCTCTAAGGGTATGTCTACACTACCCTCCTAGATCAATCTAGGGAGGCTAATGAGGGCAACTGAAATTGCAAATGAAGCGCGGGATTTAAATATCCCACGCTTGATTTGCATGTTCCTGGCCGGTTGCCATTTTAGAAATTGACTAGCCCGAAGTAACTGCCCATGTCTACATGCGGCAGTGAAATGGGATTCCGAAATAAAGTTCTAAATCGAATTAGCTGGTATTCCTCCTGCAATGAGGTTTACCAGCTAATTCAATTAAGGGCTTTATTTCAGAATCCCGTTTCACTGCCACGTGTAGACGGGGACAGTTACTTCGGGCTAGTCAATTTCTAAAATGGCGACCGGCCGGGAACATGCAAATCAAGCGCGGGATATTTAAATCCCGTGCTTCATTTGCAATTTTGGTTGCCCTCATTAGCCTCCCTAGATCGATCTAGGGGGCTAGTGTAGACATACCTTAATAGAAATCAAAGACCATTGCTTATATGGGAAACAATGGTAACTGGAAGTGCCACTTACATCAGATGACTAAGATTCGTAGAGCCCCAATCTAGAAAATCACTTAAACTTATGATTAACATTAAGCACATGGTTAAGAGCTTTGCTGCATCAGGGCCTAAGATATGGGTGGTTTCATATCATGATTCAGGGCATAAGCTAATTTCCAAAAAGGCTATGAAGGAAATTTATCCTTCATGTAAAGAATTTACTGCTGGGGTTTTGCTTAACCCAAAGCTCTTGGTAAATTTACTCATTGTGAGGCGGCGGCAAGAAACAAATCAATGAGGACAGAGCTCTCTGGCCAATATATATTGATACAAACAGGCAAACAAAAGTGCTTTCACTCAAAGATTCTACTTTATTTAGTCTCCCACACTCACAAACATCCACATAGGTTAGTAGAGCATACCACATACTCCCAAATTCATATTTGCCCAGGTATTGAAGAGGTCTCAGTGGTTAACTGTAAAGCACAGTCTTTGGTCTGCACGGGAAATAGATACATGTCCAAGGGTCCTTTGAACTCAGATTTTTTCCTCTTTATACTCAATTTGTTAGTATTACATAGCTTGTTCACCAAGAAAAACTTAACTTCTGTTCAGCAGTTTAGTGTGGAGTTTTCCATCCTGCAGTGTGGAATTGTTCATCAGTTAACTGAATATATCTCAGATAGCAATAGGTAACTATTGCCAGACTTTTCATCTTGCACAACTGCACACTTCAACAAAAAAGCGTAAGTTAGGAGGGCACACAGTTATGTTTATTCCAGTGGTCACTTGTTTCTCCCCACCCCTGTTGGCATGTTAGTTGTGCTAATATTTCAGAAAGACCTTTTTAGCTGCTTTCAGCAATAAATATAACAATTGATATCCCAGCTGTAGGCAATAGTCCATGCAGGTTACTGGATCAGCAAAATGTTCTGCTTACAAACTGAATTAGGTGCATTTAAGGGGGTTAGCACTTTCCCCTCAACATTAGGCATTAGCTTTTGCTGGAGACAGGACACCAAGCTAATTGGACAGACAGCTGGAGACAGGGAAATCCTATTTGAGTAATAAGTTAGAATATGCCACCACATCGAATGGTATATAAATATGTATTGAATAACCCATCCAAGAGTTGCTAGACTTTGGGTAAACATAATCAAAATAAGTCTGAGTTAAAAATAAGGTACATAAAAAAAGAGCTAATAGGTTATCCAGGGAAATGGTTCTCAGACTGCTATCCATGTGGCCCACAGAAATTCATCTCATCACCAGTTTGGAATTGCTCCTTGCTGTATTTATTTATGTTTACATATACACATTGAAAAAAAGCTTCAATCCATATACTCCAGGTGCCCTTGACATAACTTAAAAATACAACAACATTAAAATACAAAATTAAAAACCAGACATAACTAAAGGGCAACAGTACAATTCAATAAAATGAACTACCTTTACCTGTAAACCAATAAACTCCAAAGCTAAAATTATCCTCTGCTTCCAACAACTTCTACAATTCCCTACACTTTCAAATGCGCGGGGGAAAAAAGCGGATCTTTGCAGTGCTACTGAAGGCCATCAGTAATGCACTGTTTCATATTGATGGGGCAAATTTTATCTAAAGCTACTGTTCCCTTTCAGAACTGTTAATCCATTGCTGTGTTTCATCTAGTTTTCAGTAAGGAAAGAGCTAAGGCTTCTACTGCTGACAAACAATTCCATATAGAACTTGTGTGAAGTGTCTATGAAACTCAGCCAAAAGTTTTCCTTTGTCACATTCATCTATATTTATATCACTCTAATGAATTCTTCTTTGTATCCTTGCAATGTGCTTTCATTTCCCCTTTACTCAGCCCAACATACGTAATTGTTCTAATATTTCTTGATAAGTCAAATATTTTGGTCACTGAGCTGTTGGTAGGTTTTTTTCTGAATTCCCTCCAGTTTATTGCTCTCCTTCTGGTATTGAGGTTTTATAGAACTGAATGCACAATTCTAGGACACAAATTTCTTAAAGGGAAACCATGAAAAATGTAAGAAATTGTCCTTAGATTGTGTCTATTCAAAATATAATAGAAAACCTCCCTACTGTTATTTTACCAAAATGAAGTAACTAGTATTCTATTCTGGTCAACAGATAGGGGACATTTTCATAAATAAACTTAAGAAGAACAATATTTTTATACTATTGAATTTGACATGCTGCTTGTTAGTTATTTGAAGAGTTATTGCTTGTTAGTACATTGTGTTTGAAAAGTCAATTTGCCTTTTATAGACAAATGTAAAGTAAATCATTTTATGCCACTCCACTGAGAGCTAGGAAACATTTAAAACAATGCTATCAATAGAATACTTTTCACTTCCATCAGTTCTGATGCCACACTGGATACCATGTTACTGTTTTGTAATCTTGAAGATGAAATGATTGGCACATAAATTATCTTCACTTTGACCCAAGAAAAATTGGAAAATGATAGGCTGATCTAACAGATTTATCTTCAGAATAGCAGAATGCATCTAAAAATAATCTTTAATGATGCCTTTTTATGTGCTTTTCAATGTGCTAGGAACACTGTGACTTATTACAGTACTAAAAATTATGCTTAAATGTAACATTAATGAAGCATACAAATTTGCCATCAAAACTGACAGAGAAGTACATGCCCAGAGTCTATGAAATAGAATTGAATGTATCAAGCTAATCTGATATAGTTTTTGACACTGAAAATTCAACATTTAAAAAGTTTTTCCATGGCGGTGCCTCAGTTACTGCAATATTTTTTAAACAACTGTGATAGAATCTGTACGGCAGATCCAGGTGTTCCTACTGGATTATTGGGGCCTTCGTTACCACAGCATGTCAGCCGTTGGTTACTGTTCACAATTTGCTGACAGCCTTATCATCTGTCTGCACAGTTTTCCAGTAATGATAGTCTACACACACAACTGTTTATAAAAATGTTAAAGTCCCATTTGTTCAGATTGTGCCTTTAAAACTTTTTTTTTCTTTTTTGGAGGGATGGAGAGGATGAGGGTACTGAAAAAGGACATATTAGAAGGACTATCTGTTGTTGAGTTTGGTTAACAATTTAACACTAGCTACACCTGCATCAAACTAATGCTGTTTTCTGTGTGAAAAAGCAAACTGTAAAAGCATGACAGGTTTAGAATCCAGGTCTGCCAGGCAGCTGGCATCTCCACCCTGTCTCCCAGCAACATCTGTAATCAGCTTTCATTTCATTGCTCATGACCTACAGTCTTCCAGCACCTGATTGACTCCTCTCCCTTTCTGTATCTAAATGGTAATTCACGAAGTGTACAGGACACATGGTATATCCACTGTGGCTGCCATGACCATTCCTACTTCTGAACTCCTGGTTTTGACCTCAGCTTAATTTGGACTTTTTCTCCTCACACAGACCCTGAAACATACCTCAGATTCCAACTGTTGATATTGACCCTGGCCTGGAATCTGACTACACACCACTCCCACCCTCTGGTTTGATCCTGACTGCCTTTATTAGGATCCTAACAAAAACTTAAACAAGTCATAAATAAAGAAACATATTTTCTAAGCACATCAAGATAAAGTATTCTCTGGATGAAGTACAACCTGCTTCTGATTATACAGCATATATGGATTTAAGGGATCAGTTCACCACAAATTTGCTTTTTTCAAATTACATTCTTAAATCAGCTTTTAAATAGATTTATGTTGCCTGTGGATATGAAGCAGCAAAATAAAGCTAAATCTCTTTGATTGCCAAAACAGCATTTAAAGTACTATAATTCACTTTTAATGAAGAAAAACAGCAAAATAAGCATCCACAAGCATTTAACTAGAGAATTTAAGCACATAAAGTTTTTATCCTCTGCTAAAATCTCCTTCACCTTATCTTTTTATTATATGCTGAGGCAAAATGTTAAAAGGGAGTTGGATATTGTTAGCATGCTATTAAATTAAACAAGGAATGAATATTAGGAATAAATTTTAGTCTATTTGACTAAGGCATGGCTGGATTTTCCGGAGTTGTATGAATCATTTTCCTTTTAAAGGGAAGAAAGTACTTTATTACTAGTAGAGCAAGAAACAATAATGAGGCCATGTGTCCCTGACATGGGATAACAAAGGATAGATCTTGTCAGACAAACCTGATTTTTTTGATAGAATTACAATATTAGTAGGTGAAAGGAAAGAAGATATACAATAGTTGAATTTTAGTAGGTATTTGATAAAGTGTTCAATCCTTCTCTCAAAGCTGATTTAGATCAGATTGGATGTGAACATCATAATTGCAGCCCTACTAAAAAGACTATAAATAAAAGTTTAATGATAAATAGTGAAGTATTATAGAGGAGTGTCTGAGGGTATATCTACACTACAGAGTTTTTTTGGAAAAACAGCCGTTTTTCCAAAAAAACTTCAGTAATATCCACACTGCTAATATATATTTGATAAAATATGTACTAGCTAGATTATCTCATGCATATGCACAAAAGGATAGAATTAAGATCCATGGGCTGGTAAAGTACAGATGCGGAACCATGGACCTGACAATTTCCTGACCCTTTCTGGGATGGTTTGTATCTCAGGGGTTATTACCTACTCAGTCCTCATCATGTTCTCATCCTTAAGCATCTACCACGTAAAAACAAACCACAGTCTTGCTGTGTGTGTGTGTGTGTGTGTGTGTGTGTGTGTGTGTGTGTGTGCAGCTGAAAATTACATTTCATGGTATTAAGAATAAGAGGACGAAGGAATGCACCTTTGTCCTCCCTTTAAGCAAAGCATGCAGACTACTATATAGGACACGAGGATACAATGTCCAATATATTGGATACAATCTAATAACTAGTGCCTGAGCAGTCACTTGCCAATTTTAAGACCATGCTGTCACTTAGGGTGTATCTAGACTACAGGGTTTTTTCGAAAAAAGTGGCCTTTTTTCAAAAAAACTTCCCCTGCATCTAGACTGCTGCCGTGTTCTTTTGAAAGTAAATTGAAAGAACACGGCAGTTTTTCGACCGTGGAAAACCTCGTTTTACAAGGAAGAACACCTTTTTTCGAAATGCTCGTTTGAAAAAAGGCGCTATGTAATGCAAACTGTGCTTTTTTGAAAGAGAGGATCCAGACTGCCTGGGTGCTCTCTTTCAAAAAAGCAGCTTGCTTTTTCGAAAGTACTGGTTGTAGTCTAGATGCTTTTTTTTTTTGAAAGAGGCTTTTTCGAAAGTATCTTTGGAAAAAGCCTCTTTTGAAAGGTTTGCAGTCTAGACATAGCCATACTGTACTGGACAAGTCTAATGAATAATAGCAACGAGCTAAACTTTGCACTCATATAACACCTGTCACCTGAGGGTTGCAAGGTGCATTACAAACATTTAGTTATTTAAGCCTGACTATGCCTCTGGGAGGTAGATAAGTATTATTTTACCTGGTGACAGATAGCTAGCCATGGAACGGGACTTGTAAGATAGTGTTACATTTCTATACATCTACTTATTCTCCATGCTGCAGTCTTGACCTGGACTCTGTAGGTGTGGAAAATCTCTTGGCAGTGATCTCATGAACAAGGGGACGGGCAATTTTTCATGCTCCTCCCCTTGAATGGTGCAGACTCCAGCCCCATGGGGGTCCTTTAAGGCAGATAAATGGTGGTCTTGGGGAAGAGTTCTTTACTCCCTTTCCCCTGCAATGCGTGCTGGGGTTTTGATAAACTGTTGTGGGCCCACCAATTCACAAAGGGGGCAAGTGGACCAGGACAACTGCCAAAGTTTGGAAGGGGTTGCAGCTCCAGTCTTAGCAGGTGGGTTTATGCTGGCCTAGTGTGATTCTGTTGAGCTTAGATTCCCTGGTGTCTAATTAAGCACTCTTACAAACCAGGTGACTAATCAGAGGCACAGATACATGTATCACCTACATTGGCACTCCCATTTTCTTAACATTGGGCATGCTCCATTCCATATTATTCCCTCACAAGCGGAGCTTGTTAAAAATAAACTGATGAACTCTTGTGCTGCCTGATTCTTTTTCTTGATTTCCTCACCCTAGTGAGGTGCTCTACCTCATTATTGAAGTTCCACTGAAACTCTGCTGGGCATCTAAAATAGTTTCCTGGTTTTCTCTGTGATGCTGTAACAGCTTTTTCAGCTACAATGGCAGCCCTTAGACACTCTTAGCTGCTCTCCTGTAATTTTCTTCAGTGGTCCTGGCCTTGTCAGTTATATTTCCAACTGCTCCTCAGTAACCTGGCACGGGGACATAATGTGTCCTGGATTTGCCAAATATCTGGAAGAACATTGTCTGCCATAAAGACAGAGTGCCTGTTTACTCACAAGAATATGTGCTGTAATTGTTCTGTGTAATGACTGTCATACAAATAAATACAAATGGAACATAAGTTATCCATGATCAGTGTTTTTAGCCACCTCTAAGGCCTTTATGTGGAATTTTGCAAAGCAAACCATTTTAGTCTATTCTGATGAAGGACAATTGTATTCTTGTAGCAGAAAATGCCATGCCTTAGTTTCAGATATGTGCAGTTGCAGAGAAGTGACAGAGATGGTCCCCATGTCTAATAGCAGCTGCCCAGATAATACTTATGTATTGGTCATTTTCTAATTTACAAAAGTAACAGAAATATAAGCTGGCCACCAGGACAAGTTTCCTCACAGTGACACCTATTACACTGTTGAGCACTCTCCTAATAAAAGAATAGTAGTCCCTTTGCTTAAGACGATATATTTAGAAGATATACTGGCATGGGAAAGGGTATTGCAAATGACATAGGAGAGCTTTTCTATATTAACAACTTCTTATTGCCTTGGAATGCTAGATACTGTAGTAAGTTGAGGGTCAGTAACATGGAGTCAGCAGGCCTAAATAGAGGCCTGTAACATGAAAACAGCAACAGGCTTGCAATCTAGTGAGCAAGACTTTGGTTCAGTAACACAGGAGCCAAGAAAGAGGCCCTACTGGTAACTGTGTAATTGTGTAAGTTAGGTGAAGCATGGAAGGACACAGGGAAGCACCAAGTACAGACTGTAAGCCAAAAGGGAGTAACGAAACATCTTAAGGAATGTCCTGGTACAAGAACTCCCTAGGCGTTAGGCACATACCAGCCTAGGTTCAGGACCAGGTCGGAATGGACAGGATGACAAATAGAAGGTAAAACCCCCTTGCATAAGGTGAGGGGTGGTAACTAGGCAACAGAGGGTGGCAACCTGGTACATAAAGAAGTGATGTAAGTTGTTTGTTCCTGTCTATAAAAGGACACTCGCAAAGGGTGCTCTCCGGCCAACCTTGGAGTGGAGGGGAGCCCACCAGGCGCCCGAACGGCAGGTGTCATTGCCTAAACTTACAGAATGCACAGTAGCTTAACTCTGACTGCTGTTAATATCTGTTATATTAGATAGGCCTGCCCGGTGTTGGTACCTTGTCAACGCGGGCCATAGTGCCCAGTGGTGTAACATTGTACTGATCTCTGTTACCAACTGGTAGAGCTTCGCATTTGACAATAAACCTGCTCGATTGATTTCAAACCTTGCCTGCATCTGTCGTTTCCGGGGCCTCTCAGAGATCTCCTGTGTTGACCCAAGTGCATAGGGCCTAACACTCTAGATAAAGGGAGTACTGATTGTTATGCATGCAGCCGAAAGTTTATCATCACCGATGGAGTAGAGGTCCTGTCAGGAGCGCGCCAGGACAACCCTGACCAGACGACGCTGACACTGACAGTTCAGACCACCGAAGGTACTGAGGTATAGAACACCGAGGTACGACAGATACAAACATGGTAATTCTCTTGTTAGTAAATAAAGAAACTGCAGATATCAAATTAACTGCTCTACCAATGGTTTGTCTGATAGCACCTGAATTGTCCTGAGGACACTCAGAGTGTTTTTTAGTTTAATTTAGAAATATACTGTTAAACTGCCTCTGATCTGGCATCAGCAAAACTTAGGCTCCAATTACATTTGCATATATGCATGATTAGTATAGAAAACACAGCCACTTTCCCAAAAGTTAAGTGGTTTATTTAAATAATGTTCACACCATTTTCCCTTTCATGCTCTGTAAGGCCTGTGGGAAAGGATATGGGAAACCAGCTAGTTTCTAATCTGTCTCTTTGGTAGATTTATGGAGCATAAAAGGCTTTTTGAAAGGATGAAGGATACTTGCCCAAAGAGTGGAGGAAAATTCTAATTTTAACACTTGTAACTTTCTAGAGCACAGCCACAAGAAGACATTCAGAAGATGGCCTTAACTTGAAATCCTACAGACTTTCCTTTTCCTTTTCCAGAGTGCTCCTCTCTAATTAGGTTCTACACCAGCTACAGGCCAGAGCAGAGCCAGATACTCCAATAAATGACAACATGGCAGAATATGTCTGCCCATCAACAGAGATGAGGATCAAATATCCTTAGAAGTATGAGAAAATTAAAGAGGAGTTAACAGATAGCTGTCTCCAATACATAGAAGTCTATTTTTAAAGAAATTGCTCATATGTTTTCATTTTAATTCCAGGACTGTCATTATGGTAAGAAATAGAAAATAATAAACTGGATGTAAAATCTAAAGCAAAGAATTTATTATGTGGGGGTGACTCTGTAATTTGTGCACTGTTTGGGTCAGGGCATGTGTAGAACTGAGATGCTCTATATGAATAGATGAAGATTGTACAACAAGTTTAGGGTGTGACCCCCATGTAGATAATGTACCTGGCCCTCCTCCAGAGGCCAATCTAAAAGGTTAGGGAGAAACGTTTGAATTTAGGTGAGCAAATTTCTCATAACTAGGTGAACTCTAGACTGGGTGAGAGTGAAAATCAGTTGGGTTTCAAGTGAACGTGTCTGAGTTTTCAGTGGTGCAGTAGGTTTCTATGTTTTAGGGATGTTTGGGTACCAGAGAGGCTTATGATTTAAGGATAATTGGAATATATTTACTGTGACAAATCTGTACTCTGCACCATTGTTTAGTTGCTGTAAAAGTAAACTAGAAGAGTGAATATGGAGCATGAAGTAGCTGAGAAATGGTAATTAACTTAAAAAGCTATACACTGGAGGACTAAGTTGCATATTGAGTATTGCAGTAATTTTGCATCACTGGAGAGCTGGGTTCAACTTACCAATGAGAATTAATTTTGTTTTTCTTAATTTTGATCTAATTTTTCACATTCAAAAGACATAATGCAGGGATGGGAAATCTCTAGTGCATTGGCCACACACAGTTTGTCAGGTTTGTTTACCTGAGTGTCAGCAGGCCTGGAGCCCTGCAGCTCCCATTGGCTGGGAATGAAAACCGTGGCCACTGGGAGCTGCATGTTCCATGCCTGTGGACGCTCAGGCAAACAAAACATCTGGTGGCCTGCCAGCGGCTAACCCTGTTGAACCATGTGTAGCAGGCAGGCCGGAGGTTTCTCCCGCTTGCCATAATGCATCTAATAATCTCCGTTTAAAAGTGAAAGTAAGAGTTTTGCAGGTGAGGTCAATACTGAAGTACGTTAGTAGAACAATATTGAGAAGTTATCACAATGCCTGTTAGCACTGGTTACAATTCCACATAACCCTAAAACAGGATTTCTAGTGGATGGCCTCTGCAGAAATTCATTTAATCCCTAGACAGAACATACCATTCTTAGTGAAGTTAAAGGGAGTTCCAGGTGCTCCAAAGCTGTCAAAATTCAGCTCAGTCACATTGTAGAAGACAAGTAGCTGTTTTAAAGCATCTTGCACACTACTGATGTAAATTAGATGTCACGAAGAGGGCTGAAGCTGTAAATTATCTGCCTCTTTGCTGCTAATTTAGAAAGTTGAGAGCAAGACGGAAATTAAATGTACTAAATAAATATTGCTTTTTCACCTTTTATTGTAGATATATTTTTCTTATGATGAATTGGAAGACTTGTGGATACCATGAATAATTATAATCATTTTGACTTCAAACCACTTTAGCTTTGATTTATGGCTTCTAAAGCACTCTGCAATTTGAGCAACAAATGGCAAACAATTTAAGTAAAAATAGCTGTTTATGCAGAGTATTGCAGCATTTGGAACTGATCATCACAAAACTAACTAGCCAGACAATTATTAATTAAATCATTACAGGGAAACATTTATCATACGACTGACTATCTGGGCAATTAAGATGTAAATTAATTGTAAAAATGATGTATTTTTTCTCATTTAAAAAACATATGGATGGGATTCCACTTAGTGATAGATTTGCCAGCGCTGTCAGTCTTCTAAATACCAGTTACTTGCTTTTTAAAGCCAATGTATAAAAGTTTGTTTTGCTGCTTTCCTTTATATTCTACATCTGTGATAGTTAATTAGCTCTAAACAAAAAACAACAGTAACAAAAAATGTTACCTGCCAATAAATAAAGACCTCGATTACAATGTAAGAATTAATATTTCTATCTTTGAATAAAGGTTGTACATCTACATTATTAGCTATGTGCGTGGCAATCTCTAACAGCAGAGGTGACGCCGATGATCTCTGGCAAGCTTTTTGAAGAGTGTTTTGTAGGAGGCCCGGGCAAGGCACATGCACTAGTGAAGATGCTCATCTGTTAGGCAATTGTGGTGTTTGTTTTTTTCCTAAAATTCAAAGTAGAAAACCAAGATTTGGAGAGGTAAGTTGATCTCAACATCATTAAAAGATGGATGGTTACATTCTTGCTAATCTGAAAGGGCACGTCTATACAGCAGGGTAAAGCTGAAATAAGCTACACAACTTGAGCTACATCAAATGTGTAGCTTAAGTTGAAATAGCTTATCTTGGCTTTTGGTGCTGTCTACACAGCAGGTAGTCTGAGAGTACTCTTCCTCCAACTTCCCTTACTCATAAAATGAGGGTTAGAGGATTAGGCATAGGAAGTCCTTCAGCTTGATATTATTTTGATATTCTGTTGAAATAACTGCTTGTAGTGTAGACGCGGACTATGTTATTTCAGAATAATGTCAGTTATTCCGAAATAACACTGCTGTGTAGATATACCCAAACTGGCCATTATATTGAATTCAGAAATCAGAAATTCCCATTTCTCTGAAGACATTTACCTGCAAGACATATAAGCTCTGGAGCCATGCAATTTCTAACTGAAAGGTACCTTCAATTGAATCAAGAACAATATTTGTTTCAGAAGTGTCATGTCCATCAGGAGAGACAAGTGGATCATAAACAAATAAAATCAAATCCAATGGTATTTTAAAATTCTCAAATAATATTTTAACATTTTTTATCAGATTGTTTAATAATTCTTGCATTGTTTTCATCAAGTTTCATGTAAAGGAACAACACACAATGTGGGAAAGCGCAACATCTTTCCCATTAGTTCGACCTGAAAGATTTCAAGATTCCTTGAAAATCACACACTTTTTCAAACAGATCCCCAAAACTGCTTACACAGCATTGGAGCTGCAAGATGAGGGAATTCAAGTGCCCCGTAAAATTGCGCAAAAGCTATCTGTGACACAAGGAAACATCATTATTAATTCCAGGAACTTGCAAACCTTGCTGGTCTTGGATTTGAAAGAAATTCTATTTCTTTTTAAAGTGCACAAAAACTTCTCCAAAGTGCATCCTTACTTAACCAATAAATGTTGCTGTGCGACAACACGTCACTGCATTTGGTTGAAATGTCTCATAAAAGAGCATTAAAAAGATGATGTTGCAAGGTAGAAGTTGAGCATATACATTTCACTAGTCTCACAACATTCATTGCTTGTTCCCCTCTCCCCACAAGTTCTCTGACCACATACTGCACAAGACAATCTGGTGATGACGCAGTGTTTTTAATGAAGGGTGTATTATTGTCAGACATGAAGCAAAGCCCTTTTGGTTTGACTTCCATCTGTAATAAGCAAATTTAATTTCTGAAGATCTAAAACATTTTTTTAAAAAGAAGCCCTTTACCTTTACAAAAATGAACTCTTACTATATAGATTTCTAATGGTATTAAGAAAAAAAATCTTCCTTGAAAACTTCTGTCATAAAATCTAACGAACAGTGATAACTAGGGCAATGTTACTTAAATCACTTGATTTGCCCACTGCAAGAGGTATGTATTTGGCTTTTTTAAAAAATCAGAAAGCAGTGCTAACAAACAAGCCTCATAAATTACCTCCCCTGTTCATGCTGCTGTGGAATCAGACAGGGGAACTTGGTTTACACAGTTCACAATGGCATTTTTGTTTTTATCTCCAGCAACAAGGTCCTGCAGCATTTCTAACATGCACTCCTTCACAAGTTCGGCATCCAGGAAATGCCTTTTCTTTTTAGCTAGTACCAACATTAATTGAAAAGAAGAAGCAGTTACTTTTTTCTGTACAATCGTTGTTGTGAAAAAGACATTTGAAGTGTGTTACAAAGTCTTCAGATTTTGAATATTGTCACATCTTCCGACATTGCCAGGGGGATAAGCCACGATGAAGTTACTGTGCTTTGATTCAAAATGGTGCTTCATGTTGACGACCTTACAGATGGATACAGTTGTTTAACATATTGAACACCTGGATTTTGCACAATAATAAGAAAAGCCATGGTCCATCCTGGGTTAAAACTTTGTTTTTTGCTGTCAATGTTATGATGTTTATGCCCAATCACAGTCACTGATGAAAAATGGGTGGTGTCCTAGCTCAGCCATACCTGATGCTATCAAGAAAACTTAACCTCTAGCATTTGTGCTGGGGCTTGCCACCTGTGGAAGCCTGAGTATAAAGGCAGGTGGTGAAGAGGCTGGAATTCTCACACCAACACTGGCTGAAAAGACCCTCACAGCTTGTCTATGACTGGTACTGTCATCTAAGAACTAAAGTGGTGTCTGTGGCTTGTTACTCAGTCTCTAGATCCAGGAGAAGCTCAATGGAACCTTACTGCCCTGGCCAGGGCCATCCTCTACCCTCCTGAGGCTTTCATAGACTTCCTTTGAAGACTGCTGCATAGCACCACAGGTGACATACTGCCCCCGATGTAGTCTGGCTATACCCTGCCTCTCTTCACACTGCAGAACTTCAGTGCCAATGGTGCATTCAGGACCTTTCAAAGCGTTTGCCTGAGCTGGTAGATTTAGCTTAACTGAAAGAAGAGTGGCTTAATGAAGCGGTTTCCAGGCTGGTTAGCGTATCTCAGATTCTCAGAGGAGAGCTTGCTGGTTGCATATTATGGCTAGAAAATAGTCTCCAGTGCCATGAGTGTGAGATGCTAGACAATGTAGATATGAAAAGCCTCCTTCACACCCAGTGCACTACCACTGGCACAGATTTTTCCGCTAGAGAGTTCCCTATACCAATAGAGGGGAGAGTCTGATTTGCCTGAAAATATTTCCCCCAGGACTGGAATTGAACATTCAATAGTCTGATGCTCAGATTCAATAAAGATATAGTTTAGCAATGTTGAGACTAGTACACCATCCTGTTTGGAATACATCCAAACCCTGAAGGAGCTCCCTGAAAGATCACACAGAGGGGGCTTGCAGGCAGAGTAGGCATTGGCTGGAAGACAGAGCCTCCAGTACTTCCCCAGAATGGGCTGTGGAGGCTCTTGTAGCCATTAGTCCCAGGCTTGGTGTTGTTCCCAGGCTGTCATCACTGGGGAGGCTTTCTGTCCCCATAGAGATAGTAGCTAGGTAAACCTAAGTGCCTAAATACCTTTCAAAATCTAGCCCCTAGCCTATTTCCTTGAGGTGGACACCAAGGAGAAGATTTTCTCCTTTATTTGCAAATGGTGTATTCCAAACAGTCACAGATGGTGGGATTCACAAAGGTATTTAGATGCCTAACTTACAAATTTCAGTGAGAATTAGGTGCCTAAATACCTTTGAATCCCACGCAGAGAGATTTTCTTAAACAGCACCCATGTTGCCTAATTCTTCTCCACACACAGTTCTTCATTTATTAAAGAAACCATTCAGCTCACCAATTAGCTGGTTCACTGCACCTACATGTGTTCCCAGTGAAATCAGTGGGGCTCTATGTAGGATCAGGGTCTTGACTAGTTTGCAGATAGGAAGCTATTGTAGCAAGTTGTTCTTTGTGGCTCTGTCTCAGATTGGACTTTTCATCACCTGATGTTTTCTTACATTATTTCAATCATTATCTCCTGGTAATTATTTTAAATATGCTTTTATTCTCAAGCTCCTAGATCTCTGCTTGTAAATCACTACCAGTTTGGGATAGCTTCCATTACATTGTATTTTTTTCCAACAAATTATTAAATTATCTGTACTGTCTCTTTGTTACAAACCACAAAGAAATGAATAGCATTCTCTTTGACTCTTATTAAAAACTGAAGAATGATGATAATGGTTTATAAGTACTTGTACTATAGCCTAACACACCACTTATGTAATTGCACTGCATGCGTTTCATTCTTGTTTTGATTAGGAGGTGACTAGGCACTGTTCAGATTGTAGTACTTAGTGCAATAAATTGGGCTAGTGTTGACGTCTTGGAAAAATAAATCAGACTGCTTTTTCTTGAGCTTTGACAATGTAACATCCTCTGTGCCCATGTTTAAAAAGTTATCCATGGACTTATTTTTCGATCACTGGAAGTAGAAGCATAAACAATTTGATAGAGCCATGAGCAATACTTTCCTGGACAGTATGCGTGCTATACACAATTAACCTGATATCAAGTTTTGTTACAAATGCAAAATTCAGATCACACTCCTCAGAAGGTTCATTAGCTTTCTGAATGACTTTGTGCCCAGTTTTGAGTGAAGCTGTAATGATCTATGTGTTTAGGATTGAAATGATGCCAAAACCATGCTTTTTGCATAGTTTTGACACAAAACAAGGTGAACTGCCATAGTTTAGATGTAGTTGCTGGATATATTTCAATTTTAAAATTCAAAGTGAAACTTGGGGATGTGGAGCCCTGAGAACTGGAAAAGAAAATGTGTTTGCATAAACTCCAATGAGGCGAAATGTCTGAGTTTCTCAGAGGCTGTGCTAATGAGTAAAAGTAAAATCAATGTTTTTAACTAGGCCACTTGATATATAATTGATATTTTTTCTTAGATCTTGGTGGTTGTATGTCTTTGACTTTTCTAATTTGTGTGTCTGCATTTTAGATGGGATTTAGCCTTGCTTCAAGATATAAGCCTGTCATTAACTGACGCAGGGGGGAAGTTTCTGCGGTGGGGGAGGCGGGTTACACAGAAGCTTGTCCTATAGGAAGGTTGTTCCATAATTCTCCACTATAGGGTTTTCCTCTGAACCATCTGATACTGGTGGCTGACAGAGACAGGATAATGGACTAGATGGGCCACTAGCCTGATTCAATAAGTCAATTCCTGTGTTCATCTTTTGTAGTCATGTCTCTGTACAGCTATGTCCTCACCACTCTGAGCTGCTCTTTGGTTGTTTTTACTGAATTCATATCCTAGGCATGGGCTGGATGGATATAAAGGATTATCTGCAGTCCACTCCTGATCTATCACCATTCTACTTCTAGTCTACTGTTGATGCATAATCTCTTACTGGCTTATTGTGATATTCCCATTTTTGTGGTTGCTGTGTACACAGGCATGTAGGAATGCTAGCTGCTCATGGGTAAACCTTCCCTCTTGTCTCCAGATCATGTCGTTTGGCTTGGCACTGGAATAAGGAATATTCCTCTGTGGGGACTGAAAGGAAGAAATTACCTCATGAACTGGGAGCACAAGTGGATCTGCTGTGTGATCACAGCTGTATTCTTAAAGTGCAGTAGCTCTCAGAACATCTGCATCCACACTTAGAGGAGAAGGAAATGGATGAGGAGGGAATGAATGGGGATTCTGCATTGCATTACATTCTTCTTCCCTGATTGATTCTCCCTGGAACCATTCCATCTCATCCCAAACATCATTGTCCACAGGAGATTGACTGCCTGTGTGAGCCCCACAAAACCTCTCCTCCTTGTCCTGATTCAGGCCATGTTGTTTTGCCAGTTTTGGGGCAGAGCCTAATACTGGAGAAGGGTGTATGGTTTGCCAGTTAGACTGTAAGCAACTTGAAAGACTCTCATCTCTTTTCTTTGCATACAGCACCAAGTGCAAGATCTGCCCTGACTAAAGATGCTGATAGTGATACTGAATAGTTCAGAGAACTATCCACAATGATACCAAGATCTCTCAAGTGGTAGCAGCTAATTTAGACTCCATCATTTTATATGTATAGTTGGGATTATGTTTTCCAATTTGCATTACTTTTCATTTATCAAAATTAAATTTCATCTGACATTTTGGTACCCAGTTTTGAAAGATCCTTTTGTAGCTCTTCAAAGTCTGCCTGGGACTTAACTATCTTGAGAAATTTTGTGTCTTCTGAAAACTTTGCCATCTCAGTATTTACCTCCTTTCCTAGTTCATTTATTTTGAAATTGTTAATGTTCAGTAACTGAGATTTTTTACTTAATATTTTCACAGAATTAGTGTGGGCAAGTCTCACTAATGAGTCAATTTGTTTTCAAAAATAGTAACTAACAATATATATTGTGTAGTGGGACTGGAATATTAAGATAATAATCTTGTATGAAAGTTCATAGTTTTATGATGTTCATAATTGAATTAATAACATAGATATAATAACAGCTAACATAAAGCTAGTTTATAAAGATATATGGATATAATACAAACTAATAGGACAAAGGCTGCAGACAAGGTCACTGCAATTTATTCGTTATATTCACATTGAACTTCAAAGCAGCATTTCTCATCCTTTGATTTTATTTTGATAAAAAAACTTTTGTTGCTGGTTTCTTCCAAAGTTCCAGGAAATATTGGATGATATTATTTCATTAGGAGGAAGATAGTGCAGGAATCTGTCAGGCTATATGTCTGCTTGAGGTTGTATTGATCTGACTGCCGTGGGCAATTCTTTTCTGGCTATAGATAATGTTGTTCCTCAAATGGTCCATAAGTCCTCCGTCTTTAGAGGTCATACAATTCTCAGAATATCCCAGGACAAAGTCCCTCAGTTATTCACAGAGATCATTATCATGTAACTATATTGAACAGGTCTGTTGCAGGTTAGTGACGGCTCAGTAGATTTAGTGAGCTTTGAAGAAAAGAGGTTTAAAACAAAGAGATACAAGACTTGCTTGTACATTAACATTCATTTGTGCTTTTACCCTGTACTTTGTATTTGCTTCCTGGAGCTTAATGTAACACCTCTGATCTACAACAAGCCGAAAGATCAACAGAAAGGTTTGCTAGAGCTATCTCAGCAGGGTAGCCATGTTAGTCTGTTTCTGCAAAAACAAGGAGTCCTGTGGTACTTTAGAGACAAACAGATGTTTTAGGGCATAAGCTTTCATGGGTAAAAGCTACATCGAGTTGGCATGGGAGGCAGGTTTATATACAAGAACAACAAAGGAAGTTATTTGTCAAGTGTAGGATTGGTGTAAATGAGGCTAATTAAATCAGAGTGGATGTGTCTCATTCACAGCATTTGATGTGAAGATTTGAATAACAAGAGAGGGGAGTTTGCCTTTGTAGTGTATTAATCAGTTAAGATCCTTATTCAATTTTTAGTTGATTTTATTGAATTTGCAAATGAACTCCAATTCAACTGTCTACCTTTATAACTGGATTTTAAAATTCTTTTGTAGAAGGATGGCTACTTTTAAATCCATTACTAAATGTCCAGGGAGGTTCATAGAATCATAGAGCTGGAAGAGACCTCAGGAGGTCATTGAGTCCAACCTCCTGCCCAAGGCAGGACCAATCCCAACTAAATCAACACAACCAGGGCTTTGTTAAGCCAAGACTTAAAAATCTCTAGGGATGGAGATTCCAGCACCTCCCTAGGTAACCTATTCCAGTGCTTCACCATCCTCCTAGTGAAATAGTTTTTCCTAATATATAACCTAGATCTCTCCCACTGTAACTTGAGACCATTGCTCCTTGTTGTGCCATCCATCATTACTGAGAACAGCTTCTCTTCATCCTCTTTGGAACCTCCCTTCAGGAAGTTGAAGGCTGCTATCAAATCCCCCCTCACTCTTCTCTTCTGCAGACTAAATAAGTCTAAACCCCTCAGTCTCTCCTGATAGGTCATGTGCTCCAGCCCCCTAATCATTTTGGTCACCCTCCGCTGGACCCTCTCCAATGCACTCACATACTTTCTATAGCGGGGGGGCCCAGAACTGGACACAATACTCCAGATGTGGCCTCACCAGAGCCGAATAAAGGGGAATAATCACTTCTCTGGATCTGCTGGCAATGCTCCTCCTAATGCATCCTAACATGCCATTAGCCGCCTTGGCTACAAGGGCACACTGTTGACTCATATCCAGCTTCTCATCCACTGTAACCCCCAGGTCCTTTTCTGCAGAACTGCTTCTTAGCCATTCTGTCCCCAGCCTGTAACAATGCTTGGGATTCTTCCATCCCAAGTGCAGAACTCCGCACTTGTCCTTGTTGAACCTCATCAGATTTCTTTTGGCCCAATCCTCTAATCTGTCTAGGTTCACTCTGGACCCTATCCCTGCCCTCCAGCGTATCTATCTCTCCCCCTAGCTTAGTGTCATTTGCAAACTTGCTAAGGGTGCAATCCATCCCCTCATCCAGGTCATTAATAAAGATGTTGAACAAAACCAGTCCTAGAACTGATCCTTGGGGCACTGTGCTAGAAATCGACCTCCAACCTGACATTGAGCCATTGATCACTACCCGTTGGGCCGACTTCTAGCCAGCTTTCTATCCATCTTACAGTCCATTTATTCAATCCATACTCCCTTAACTTGCTGGCAAGAATATTGTGGGAGACCGTATCAAAAGCTTTGCTAAAGTCAAAGTGTATCACATTCACTGTCTTTCCCATATCCACAGAGCCAGTTACCTCATCATAGAAACTAATCAGATTGGTCAGGCATGACTTGCCCTTTGTGAATGCATGTTGACTATTCCTGATCACTTTCCCCTCTTCTAAGTGTTTCAAAATGGATTCCATGAGGTTCCCCTTTCTGGGGACTGAGGTAAGGCTGACTGGTCTGTAGTTCCCTGGATTGTCCTTCTTCCCTTTTTTAAAGATGGGCACTACATTTGCCTTTTTCCAATCATCCAGGATCTCTCCTGATCGCCATGAGTTTTCAAAGATAATGATGAAAGGCACTTCAATGACATTTGCCAACTCCCTCAGTTCCCTTGGATGCATTAAATCTGGACCCATGGAGTTGTGTATGTTTAGCTTTTCTAATTAGTTCCTAACCTGTTCCTTCCCCACCGCCTTCCCATACTGCGTTGCCTAGTGGGAGCTGACCTTGTCTGTGAAGACAGAGGCAAAGAAAGCATTGAGTACTTCAGCTTTTCCCACATCATCTGTCACTAGGTTACCTCCCTCATCCAGTAAGGGCCCCACACCCTCTCTGATCACCCTCTTATTGCTAACATGCCTGTAGAAACCTTTTTTGTTACCCTTCACATCCCTTGCTAGCTGCAATTCCAGGTGCGCTTTCGCCTTCCTGATAACTCCCCTGCATTGTCGAGCAATATATTTATACTCCTCCCTAGTCATCTGACCAAGTTTCCACTTGTTGTAAGTTTCCTTTTTGTGTTTAAGATCACCAAGGATTTCCCCGGTAAGCCAATCTGGTCACCTACCATATTTACTTTTCTTACTGCACATCGGGATGGTTTCTTCCTGTGTCTTCAATAACACTTTAAAATACTACCAGCTCTCCTGGACTCCTTTCCCCTTCATGTAAGCATCCCAGGGAATCCTGCCCATCAGTTCTCTGACGTTGTCAAAGTCTGCTTTTCTGAATTTCAGGGTATGTATTTTGCTACTCTCCTTTCTTCCTTTGGTCAGGATCCTGAAATCTACTATCTCATGATCACGGCTTCCCAGGTTGTCACCCACCTCTACTTCCCCTACTAGTTCCTCCCTGTCTGTGAGCACTAGATCAAGCTGCACGTGTCCCCTGGTCAGTTCCTTCAGCACTTGTACCAAGAAGTTATCCCCAACATTCTCCAAAAACTTCCTGGATTGTCTGTGTACTGCTGTATTGGTCTGCCAACAGATGACAGGGTGATTAAAGTCCCCCATGAGAACCAGGGCCTGTGATCTGGAAGCTTCTCTCAGTTGTCTAAAGAAAGCCTCGTCTACCTCATCCACCTGATCCAGTAGTCTATAGCAGACACTAACCACAACATCACCCCAGTTGCAAGGTTAAAGTGTTCCCGTATAGGTTTATGTGTGTAACCTTTCCTGATGTATGATTTGTGTCCATTTATCTTTTGGCGCACTTCCCAAGGTGGATATTTAAGTTTTAAGAATGCTTGATTAAGATCCTGTGTTTGTCTCTGTTTGAGGAGTTGGAGCAGATCCAGTTGTGTCATAGGGCTTGTCTGTAGACAATGGATCATGTGGTGGGTCCTGGATGAAAGCTAGAAGCATTTAGTTAGGAATAGCAGTCAGTTTGTTTTGAGTTGTTATTCTGAGGATGAAAATCTCAGATGATTGAAATACTAGTATATTTCCTGTCTGCAAAGCAGGATCCCTGTGTGATGGGGCAGTCACTACCCGCACCTCCAGTGAGGGACTTGCTGGGGTAGCGCGGCAAGCGCCACGGCGAAGGGGGGGCCGTGTCTCGCCCACGACGCATGTGCGGGGCGCTGCACCATCCCGGCAGGTGAGCTGCAGTGGCCCGCTGAGGGGGCAGGGGCCACAGGGTGGCGCAGACATCTCCTCATCAGCAGACGTCCCCGGCACCGGCATGGGGAAAAGGACACGTGGGGTGCAGGGGATAAAAGAGGGAGAAAGAGAGGGAGAGGGGGAGAGCCGAGGGAACCCGTCGGCTGGACAGGTGAACCAGACTCTGCAGAGGCTGGGGAGGAAGGAAGTGACCGGAGGGAGGGCTGAGTGGACATCTCTGGGTTGGTGCATTTAGGGGTAACTTCCCCACCAAACAAGATGGGGAAGGCTTTCCCTGTCTTTAGGGCCCTGGGTCGGGACCTGGAGCAAGGGCAGGCCCAGGTCCTCCTTCCTTCAGCAGCGTGTCGTATCAGAGAAGGCCCACGCGTGGGGGAAGAGCTACGCGACTGAGGGCACGGGTGTAAACTTATGGGAAAGGGGTGATAGCCTTGGAGCGTGTGGTGCCCACTATAAATAAACACAGAACTATTGATGAACTTAGAAAGGGCTTGCGAGAGTCATTGGAACTGGGAGTAGATGCCAGGGGCAGAAGAGGTATAGCTCGTGGCGTGTCACACCCTGTTTACTGCAAAAGGGTGGGCATCCCTTGCAAGCTGTGGAGCCCCCTCTCCACAGAGGTGCCTTCTCTACTTCATGAAGGAAGGATTTGATGATGGAGTGAACTTGTGACTTCATGGATTCTTCTGCTGTCCCCTAATGCCATGTAATAGGGACACCCGGGATGCAGAAATGACTGCAGCACTGATATGGGTGGGAGTGGCTGTATATTGCTCTTTTTGCATTCCCCTACATCTTGGGGAGGTGGAATTGTTACCTGCAATATCAAGATCTCCTGGTGCCATGCCCTGTCCCACAAGCTTGGGAGAGGGGGAAGATTTACCTCTTAGAGTAAGTCTACATTGCAATGCTATTTTGGGATACCGGAATATCCCAAAATAGCTATCCTATGTCTTTACAGAAAGTCTGTTATTTTGGGCTCACTATTCCAACGTCCCTGTAAACCTCATTCTATGAGGAGTAAGGGACATTTCGGAATAATGCTTTATTTTGAAATCTGGCGCTGTCCACACAGTGCCAAATAATGAAATAAGCTATTTCAAAATTGCATCAAAATAAGATACTCAGTTTACATAGCTCAAATTGTGTATCTTGTTTCGAGTTATGGTGCAGTGTGATGCACCCTTAGTGAATTGGGATATACCTTAATCACAAGGCATTTATATCCCTTAATTGGGATATAAGTGCTAGTCCCGTAACCTCCACTTTCATAGGCTTCACGTGACTCAGGAAGTGGGAGTTGAAGGCACCCTTCCCTTTCCATGATCAGGTCCTTAGTGAGGTGTATTTGTTTTGTTTTTTTAAGACCTTGTATCAGTTCACCTTTAAACTAGATATAAAAGTTTAAATAAATACCAGTGCAGACTGTTTTCAGGTTTCTCTCATTGTGGTTTTATATATATTATCATATCTCTTCTAAAAATACACTGGCAGTTGTTTGTGACTGTATTAGGCAAACCCTTCAGGGCAATATACAAGACAGGGTATTATTCCAAGATTAAGGGAGGAAAATGAGAAAAAGGACAGATGGGCACAGAGGAAGCTAACAAAAGGCAATCTGGAGAGAAGGAGGATCATACTTGGTTTCCACTGCTAGATTAAAAAAAAGAAGAACTTGTGTGCTTTGAGACAGTGATTATCTCAAGTCACTGAGACTAATCTGCTGCTTCACTTACCTTTTTTCCTTGTACTTGGAAAAGAAACACCAAAAAACATTAATATTCATTATGGTTAAGATCCACACCAAAAGGACCATTAACTAATCTGTGTTAAAAGACTTGCTAGATAAATTTTGATTCCCAAACACACTTTGAGCTGATTATTTACCCTTTCCTAATATATTCATTTTTTCTAATGTGTTTGCAGGTATTGTCTAAGTGAAATGTATCCTGGACTGAAACTCAGTGTATCCTGGACTTTTGATTCTATGTAGCCGTGGATTAGGATTTTGAAATGCAGATGTCTGGGTCTTGGCTACTAACAGACAAAATTGTCAGCTGCTCAACGATATCTGTCCCTCTCTCAGGGGTGTAGACTGAAATGCCAGAGGTAGATCCTCACAACATGACAAAGCAGGTCAGTCTGGAATCATTATTAATAAGCCTCTATCAATGTAAAAATCCTGAAATTGAATGGTTATTCACAAAGAATAAGGCAATTATTAAGTGACAGAGACATTATCTCTTATAATATATCTGACACTTAATATCTCACTGACACCTATTTCTTTTGAATATAATACGATTTTTTTTCTCTTCAATTCAGCATGAAGTTAGATCAACTATTGTATTTTTTCTTGTATTATTGTATACTTAATTAACTTGTTAAATGAACTATTGTAAGTTACAGGTAACAGTACCAGATGTGCCACTCATGTGACATTGTAATGTGCTCAATATTAATTTTAGACATTTTTTATAGATTTCATTAATTACAATAGGTAGCCCAAGGTCTGACACAAATGCATTTGCTGTGTTTCCTCAAACATGTGAATGTGTATGTGCATGCACATACATACAGACACCCACATTGTTTAATTTCCTCACCTCTTGCTGTGAGGAATTTATCTTCTTTATTTCTCCAAAAGATTATCCACATCCAAATGGCCTTATGGCCCACCCGGATCAATCAGCTGAAAGCAGGTCCAAAGCACAATGCTGTCCTTTCAAGTATTTATCCCACCACACAAAAAGTAGCCATGGAAGCTCTGAGGGCAATGGAGACTATCACTTCTGACTCTGACCCCTTTTCAGAGAGCAGAGGATACTTGACTTGAGGCCCCTCCTATCAAAGGCTGTTACCACTTCTTGATGAGTGGAATTAACCACCCATTCTGAAAAAAAAAACCCAACAACAACAAGTCCTGTGTCACCTTAAAGGCGAACAGATTTATCTGGGTATAAGCTTTGTTGTTTTTGTAGATAACAGACTAATACGGCCACCCCCCTGAGATACATCCTGAAGCATGCCACAGTCTAACTAATAATAATGCAACACTGAGATGTTATATTAAAAAAATCCCCACTGGCTGTCAGCAGCCACTATCCTGGATTCCTTTCAGTCGGGCATCAGGCCAGAGCCCAGAGTAGGGAGAGTGCATGTTGCTCTGGTGTGGAACATTCTATCCACAAAGAACAAGGAAATCCAATCATGCTTCTCTTAATGAACCTATCTAGGCTTTTGGTGCTGATGGTTTTTTTTGTTTTGTTTTTTACAAACAAACTTATGTTCTAGCTTCAAGAGACTGGAAAGGTGAATGGAAATTACTTTAAATAGCTCAAGTGCCTACATGCAGCTGATCACAGAGAGTTACAGGTAACTGTTGCTCCCCCTCCAAATCTCCACAATGCTCAATCATTTCCCCCAGCGCATCTGTTGAAGTGGGTTTTACCCAAGAAAGCTCATGATCCTATATATGTGTTAGTCTCTAAAGTGCCACAGGGACAGCCTGTTGTTTTTAAAGTTACAGAGTAACATGGCTACCTCTCTGAAGCTCCCACGTATGGTTCAGCATCTATTATTCCATTGGGACAACTGTAGCACAACTTAGGCTGAAATGCCAGCAGTACATCTCCTTTATGACAGATGAAAGTGGAGTCCTTCTGGATGCCAAAATAACCAAGATGACAAAAACATACTGACACCCATACTGTCATTTGCAACTGGACAGAAGATTGTCATCTTCCTGGACAAAGGCCTGGTCACAATGATCCACGTATTCATGGTCTCTAGCCTTATTAGTGTAACACAGTGTGTCTAGGAGTGAAGTCAGATGTCCTGAAAAAAACTTCAACTGGTACTAAATGTAACAGCTAACCCATCAGATTAACCACCCAAGTTGCCATGATGACTACATCCACCTAGTATTCTGTTCTCTGTGCTCACAACACATTAAGTTAATGTTCTAGATCAAGACTTCTGATGTCATTTTCAAAACTTCCCATGGGATTTGCTTGTGGCTAAAAGAGAGTTTGCTTTCCCTCTCTGGTCATGACCTCTCATGACAGCTTATGTTCCACTGGTTCAACAATGATTGATTAACTGGGAAGCTCACAAGCATAGACTTTGACAGAAGCTTATCCTAGACAGTGGAATATACTCCTGCAAAAAGTAAGAATGACTGGAGAACTTTCAGAAATGAATTTTTCATTTAGTTATTTCATTTAGGATTTTTACAAACTTTTCAAACTCAGCACATAGATAGACATACTCACTCATGCAGATGCCTACATTTCACCTACTCATATCTGCATGCACACATACACCTTCTTCCTTTCCTTCCCCACATACACACCTCTCTGCTATAAATTAATCAGCCTACATCTACAGACCGAGAATGAAGAGAAAGATTGCTAGACTGTTACTCTTATTCCAAATTTTAAATATTTGTGTGAGATTGTTGAAGTCATAGTGGGAGTATGCATGAGTAGATGCATACTTATCAGTATGTATATCATATTAACACCCATATCTTGTGCATGGAAAATCTTGGCCCACATATTGTACATTTATGAAAAAGCTGACAAATGGCAAATTATATATGCAAAATTAAGTGATATTGTAATATGAATGTGATATCAGTTATTTCTCTGTTAATTTAGATGAAGTGTGATCATAGGAAAGCATGTTTCTTGGAGAAACAATGTCTTATTAATAGGTTGTATAAAACTCATAGGACACAGCACTGATTGCTCTTTTGTCAGTAAAAAAATAAGTTCGGTTGGGGGGGAAACAAAAATTTCAATTACATTTACAGCAGCAGCTGAAGGGGAACAAAATCAATGAAAGGAGCATACTTATTAGAGACCTGCAGTTGCCATAAAACTGAAACTAAATCACACTGACAGTGTCTGAACTTCAGATAAATTGCTTTGAATTCAGAATGGGAGCCTGGAGAAATAATGGAAATGATATTGCAGTTGTTGAAGAAAGGGATAGAACTTTTTATATCCATTGCTTCTTTGGATCTTTTAGCTATTGTAGGGATCAAACACTGATTTATCTGCATTATTTTTTGTAGAGGGACTCCTATTGTTTCTCTAGCAGATAAACACTGTTGTCAATCACCCTGGCATTTCATAGTATAGAAATTATGCTGTTTTGAAGGAGGAGAGGTTCCTTGTGGGTAGACAAACAAAGGTGACCCATTGCATTTACAGAAGAGATGGAGGAGGAAGAGATATGGGTACACTGAAATGGCCAGTTAAACTTACTTTTGCCTAAAATGATTCATTTCACCGTTCATTTTCTGTGATGTTCTGATGTTAGTCCCTGTGGAATGAAATCTCACATTGTTTCTCATTAGTATTATTTAGCCAATACAGCTGAGATCTCTGGATTCATTGAATTTGTGTTATGGTTTGACTCAGACTCAAAACTTTTATGAAATTGCAGCTTTTGCCTTTGTTAATTAATGGTCTAAATTCTAGAGGCTGTGCCTCTTAAGGAGTGCCTCTCAACAGCTCCAGCACAGGGCCTTTATGACATCTCTGTGCTTTTCTGGATTCTGGGCCCCTGAGGGGCTAAAATGACTCCTAGTGTGAAAATCTGTCTGTAGGTAGTATAGCAACCCTGAATTTTCTTTCTCATCATATTCAGAGTTGTTGGCAGGTCCACCGACAGCGTTAAGGTCGGGGCGGTGGGCAATTCAAAGAGGCCTGGACCCTTTTAATTGCCTTCAGAGTGCTACTCAGAGTTCTTCAGGTGGCTCTTAGGGCTTGGGGGAGGGTGCACCATGTGCTCTGGGAAGCTGTGAGGGCTGGCGGGGAGGGTGCACCACAGGGGCGGACTAGCCCGGTGGGACACTGGGAATTTCCTGGTGGGCCGTCCTCCGAAGGGCCGGCCGAAGGGCCGGCTGGAGGCTGCTGGAGGAGGAGGGGGATTATGACGGGGCGCCACAGCCCCACACTTTAAATTCCCCGGCGCAGCGCGCTGGCCATGTACAGGCAGTGGGGCCGAGGGAGCGCATGCGCTGTGTGCTCAAACGCTGCGCAGCAAGTGAGAGGGGAGACGCCCGGGCATGGTGTGACATCACGGCCCGGGACTTTAAAAGCGCTCGGCCCAGAATTGCACCGCGCGGCCCAGCTCGAGGCCCAGCACGTGGTCTGGAGCCCTGGAAGCAGCTGGGGTCCAATCATAGACTCCAGCCCTGCAAACTGGAAGGCAGAAAGTAGGTGGGGGGGGGGGGTTGAGGGAAATAGGAGGAAGGGGTGGGAGAGGAAGGGGCTTGTGCTGAGGGGAGGGGAGCAGGTCAGGAGAAGAAAGGGGAAGGCACCAAGGGACAGGGTGGAGGAGAGACAAATGCCAAGGGGCCAAGTGGAGATAATGAGGAAAATGGCAGGAGGGGAGGTGTCAGTGGGAGGGGGGACAGGGTTATGCTGGGATAGGAGAGGATAAGGGCATTGGGAGCTGGAGGGGGAGGTGCTGGGATAAGGCTTGAAAGAAGGGATGGTCATGAGGAAGGTGGGGATGGAACAAGTCATGTATGAGGGCACAGGGGCATGAGGGGAATGGGGGGCAGAGGGTGGTGAGGGGGTGGGCATCAGGGAAAAAGAGGGCAAAGGGGGCAGGGGCAGTGAGGGAAGGGGGAGGCAGCAGGAGGGTGCAGGGATAAGGGAAGGTGCAGGTGCCAGGGGATTCTAGGGGTGAAGCAGAAGGGCAGACACCTGCAGGGGAAGGACCAGCACCAGAGGAGAGAGGCAGGGCAGGTGTGTAGAGGAAGGTATTAGGAGAGGGGATGAGGAGAGGCTACTGGAGGAGTGGGCATATGATCAGAGTGGGGCTACTGGAGGAGTGGGCATAGGGGGGATAGAAGGGCTGGTGGAGGGGGGCAGGTCTCAGGAGGGCTGAGGGCAGTGAGAAGGGCAGGAGTCCGAGACAGGACAGCAGAGGAGGGTGAGGGGGTGGGGAGCAGCAGGCTCCAGGGGAGCTGATGGAGCAAGGGGAGGAGACATGGCAGCAGAGAGAAAAGGTAAAGGTTTATAAGATATTTATTAATAACTTGGGTGCCACAGTGGCACATCCAAACAAGCCACATGAACTCAGAACTGGTGCACAACACAAAATTCATTCTGCTCATGGGAGGAAACTCTTAGAGGGAACACTTCCCCCCAGCCTCTCTGCCACCGAGTTAATATGACACACATTGGGTTAATGCAATTGCAGGATAGTTGCATGAGGGGGTTTTGTGGGGGCCAAACTAATCCCTGTTGGTAGGAGGATGGTGGGAAAAGTCCTTAGAGGGGTCACATGACACCTTTTACTTCTGGTCATGTGTCCATCTTGCCCCGAGAGTGTTCCCTCCAGAGGTCTGGCTAATGGGAGTCAGGGGTGTGGCTAACGGGGGTCAGGGGCGTGGTTAGCAGGGTACAGGGGTGTGGCTAATGGGGGTCAAAGAGTAAATTAAAAAAAAATTCTTTGATGTGAAAAAGTGGCCTATTTTTATTGCCAGTCCGCCCCTGGTGCACCACACTCTGGGAGGCCATAAGGGCTGTGTGGGAGGTCATGCTGCATGCTGAGTGGCACTGAGGACTGGCTGCCCCAGCCCCACCCCTGCTGCCTGAGACCCTGCCCTTTCTGGGGATGTGGAGCTGCCCCCCCCCCTTTGTCTGGGGGGTCTTTGAAGGCTTTTGGCTTCCCTGATTGTTGGGGTATCTCCTCCTGCCCTTCTACTGAGGCTTGCAATGGAGAAGGGGGTGGTGAGCAGGCAGCATAGAATCATTTACATCAGTTCTATATTGTTCCTGCACTGGAACAGGTTGTCTCCTGGCTCCTTTATGGTCTGTAGAGGCTCTTGCAGTTGCATATAGGGGCCAGTGTGTCACCAGTGTTGTGGTGTTTCCCCAATTACATTAGGTAATTTCAAATACATCATAATTTTTATAATAAAAGTGGACTATAACGGAAAAGAATTACACTTTTCAGAGGCTCTAATAGACCTATAAGATATTAAGACTCACAACATGTCTGTGTGGTTAGTATTGGTAAGAGTTAGCCCCATGACACCATAGCTTAAAAAGGGAGTTCAGCTTTTCAAGAAGCAGAAACTCTTATCATCTAGTTTTAGTCAAATTAATCAGTAATTTATGTAAAAATATGGATATCAATATTTGGTTAGGGAGGTATTACAGGGATTGTACACTGCCTCACAAGATGCACTAGTTTGTGCATCTGCATTTATAGATTATTTTCTTTTTGTAGAATGCTTAGTAATATTTTTAATCTATTCTGTTTGTGCACTGATTAGCACTGGGTAACTCCCACACTGTGAATATAGACATGTGTGAATTTAAATGAGAGGTTTATGCATTCGTAGGCGGTAATTTCTTCATATAAATAATGCAGTCATTCCCAGAGGGAGGAACTATGTATGGTTGGTGCATAGATTAATAGTGACTTGCTTTTTCTACTAAATGGTTAACAATATTAAAATATTCAAGAGTCTTTCATTAAAATATTAAAATATTCAAAAGTCTTTCATTTGGAATTATTTTAGATTCACTGTTTAACATCCCTTTGATTCTTTGGGTTTTGCCAGCTCTTGCATAGTGTATTGATAAAAGTTTCCAATCCTGAATGCCAAACATTACATTCTAACTAGTCCAACTCTAAATTTTGGAATCTCCTTCAGTAATTATGTACAGACAAGCTTCTAATTTTTGTTTTTTGTTTTTCAAAATACCTCTGTATACTTACAAATGAATTTGGATGGGAATATATTTCATTAAACATTTCCTAAGGAGAAATATATGTATTTTTTTTAAAAAAAGAAAAGAGTTCAAATATGGAAAAGATTATTATTCAGATGCATATTCTGTGAGCCAATATAAAACATTTGCTTGAATTTACAAATTGCTTTAATGGGTGATGCACATAGATGTTTGCCTTGAAAGTGTTCAAACCTCCCCACAATTGCCAAGATCAGTGCTCAGACTAGGGGTAGAGGAAATATGATCACTCTAGGATATGTTGGTATCTTTTTTTCCCTCCACTTCCCCCCATCCCCCTCTAATCAGTTTTGTTTCCATTTTTCATCTACAAGCCCAGATAAAATCCTGTTGGTTGGTATGCCTATTTATGCCCCTATACTCTAGCTGTGCACTGAAGAGCACAATGAAGCTATCTAAGGCTACATCTAAACTGTAGCCTTTTGTGAGCAGACACAATGCAAATGAAGCGCTCATTAGCATTTGTTGTGCTGTCATTTGCATATCTCTGCCGATGCTTTTTGCGGAAGACGTTTTTGTGCAAAAACAAGCAGTGTAGATGGGGCCATTTTGCATGAAAAAACCCCTTTTTGCAAGATCCCTTATGCCTCAAAAAAGGAGGTATACAGGATCTTGCACAAAAGGGTTGTTTTGTGCAAAACGGCCCCATCTACACTGCTTGTTTTTGCACAAAAACCTCTTCTGAAAAAGGCATCGGCAGAGAGATGCGAATGACAGCACAACAAACGCTAATGAGCGCTTCATTTGCATTGTCTCTGCTGACAAAAGGCTGCAGTGTAGACGTAGCCTAAGAGTAGCTTTTACTAGGCATTGATCCTAGACTGAGAGCCATTCCTTCTTGTTAACCCCTATGGCCTGAAGGAAATGCTTGAGTGTTTTCCATCTGGAAGTCATTGCTGAGATGGAGTCTCAAAGTTAAGCATATTAGGATCTATTGATAAAATTATTCAGGTCTCTACCAATCTGAAAATATAGTTGCTCTTCTGAAGCACATAAGCTCCAACATAGATTCAGCCCCCCCTCCCCCCCATCATCATTCCCAAGGGCCTGGTCTATTTTTGTAGCAATTTCATGATTCTATTCTTGAAAAGAGGGCAGATGTATTTATGTTTTTTTATTTTAAATATTGACATGGTGTTACAAGGATGTGTGGTGGCTGAGAGGGGCGATCTTGTGGATTTCCAGGAACCGCTTTCTATTAATTCTGCCTTCTGCCAACAAACTGAAAGGAAGGTTCAAATGATTTCCTGGCCTCTGACAGTTCACCCTTCTCCAGACACTGCAGTATTTTTCCTCCCAGAGAGAATTCATCCCCTAGGATTCATAAACACTTCTAAAGAGCAAGGGGGTTTTTGCCTTTGAAATGGAGCATATTGCACCAGATGGCTGGTATTTCTTAAAAAAAATGTCCCAAAGGAGGAATCTCTCTGACAGCTCTATAAGATCTTCATACCTAACCCCCTATATGAACTGTGCAGTTTGAATGCTGCTATGCTATTAAAATATTCAGTATAATTTTGATGAACAAAGTGTAAATGCTTCTTGCAAAGGGTATAAACTTGTTGCCTCCTTCAATGGTTATCAGAAAGATTCTCAATTTCATTGGGAAAGCAAATTAATAGAATCACATGGGGCTCATTCAAGAAGAAAAATGCACCCTTGGTTTGAGATTATCACTGGCTAAGAGGAACTATTTTTGTGGGAGCCTCATGTTAAAGTATTAGCAGAACATCATAGGTATGCCAGATACTCCAATAAAATATGGAAATACCTTGAGAGGAATGTCTGTCACTATGGAAGTATAAGATTGAGGATTTAAGGGCATATATCTGAGTGAGCCCTAAAGGTCAATCAGGGTCATCAGAAACTACTTGCGAGAACAGAACTGCTATGTAATGTTCTTATAGGGAGGATCTGAGATGAATGTCAAATAGATGTCTGTTACGGAACCTGCATATATTTGCACAGAATTTATTCACAAACGGATATGTACTTTATTGCTTAAATTGTTCATTTTTCTTCAAAGAATGCAACTAAAGAAGGGAATTATCTACACATTTTAATGCTTGACTTGAGAAGAAGTGGTTGAACCAAATGAAAACTTTCGTGCTCCTTTCAAGTGTGGTCAGATAGTAAATATTGATTAAGCCTGCAGTCCTTTTCAGAGCACCAGCACTCAGGCTATGTCTAGATTGCAAGCCTCTTTCAAAAAAGAGCATCTCTAGACTACAACCAGTACTTTCGAAAAAGCAAGCCGCTTTTTCGAAAGAGAGCACCCAGGCAATCTGGATGCTCTCTTTCAAAAAGCACAGTTTGCATTACACAGCGCCTTTTTTCAAACGAGCACTTTCGAAAAAAGGTGTTCTTCCTCGTAAAATGAGATTTTCCATGGTTGAAAAAACTGCCACGTTCTTTTGATTTACTTTCGAAAGAACGCGGCAGCAGTCTAGACACAGGGGAAGTTTTTTTTTGAAAAAAGGCGACTTTTTTCAAAAAAACCCTGTAGTCTAGAAACACCCTCAGACAGAGATCTAACCATGTTATAAAGCAGGTAGAGGACCAGGTTCCCTTGCTGTCTGTTTCCAGGAAGACTCTATCTCATCTACTGCACCCCTGCGAAATGAGAACCTGAAAAAGAGGCACGAGGAACAGGTGTCAGGAGACTGATTTTTGTTTTTCCTTAGGACTTCACTTTCTGGATGATTGTTGGAAGCATAAAAAGAGAGGATTTATTTCTACAAGGTTCTTGAAATCCAAAGGAGCATTGGGCCATTAAGTCATTTGGTATTTGCAAGTGAGATTCTGCTGCTCAGGGGCAACACATATGAATAATGAGTTGGTAAAACAGCTCTTTGAGAAAAGCAGATGGTCAGTAAGTATATGGAAGAAAAAAAATTGACAAATAAAATATATATGTATAAAACCACATCTAAGAACCACTTACAAATGTATACATCCTCATCCAGCATTCCTTCTCTTCGTATCTCTGTGTGTATATTACACATAAAATAAGCTTAATGTTTCAAAGTAAAATATTTTGAATAAAAAATGAGGGTGCATTCTTCACAGCACCGTAAACTTGAAATAAGATACTCAATTTGTGCTACGGAAATTGCGTATCTTATCTTGACTCGATTTCAAAATAGCTTATTTTGTAATGTGGTGGATCTACACAATGCCAAATTTTGAAATAACACGCTATTTTGAGCCATCTCTTAACCCTTGTACAATGAGGATTACTGGGATGCCAAAATAGCACACCCGTTATTTCAAAAAATATTTTGAAATAATGGGCAGCTTGTGTAGACCCACGATAGCTATTTTGGGATACCTCCGGTATCCCCAAATAGCCATGCAGTGTAGATCTACCCAGACAGAATTAGAATATCTGTGCAAATGTATTTCTGTGCATGTGTGTAGTGGAGTTATTGCCTCACTCTGGCAAAGGAAGGGTGAAAAGCAGGCCTGAGGGAGCCTGCACAAACTCCTTCCAATCAGGGGAAGTCTTATAGGGAGCCAATCAAAGGGCTGCTTGCTGGGGCAGCCCTGATATAAGGAGCTGCTCAGCAGAGCAGATGCAGTTGTATCCTGACCAGCAAAGGAGAAGGACTTGTTCCCTGGAAGAAGCACCTTAGGAGGAGTAGTCCTGGGCAGGCTCAGAGGAGCTGCAGAGAGGATCTCACCTGTTACCTCCCAGGCTGTGGATTTGATACAAAGGTCAAGAATGCGCAAGGGTCACAGGGAAGTGGCACAGTGAATGGGAGCAGTAAAGAGCACATGAAAGAAGGCAAGACAATGCTTCCACCAGAGGGTCTCTGGGCTGGGACCCAGAGTAGTTGGTGGCCCTTTCCCTTTGTACCACACCAACCCACACTGAAGCATGGCTTATACCAGGGATGGGCAAAAGGGCCTCTGAGGGCTGGATCCGGCCCACCAAGCAAGTTAATCTGGGCAATCAGGGCCTGGAGGTGGGGGAAACATGCAAAGTCTCCTCCCACTGTCAGGGGCACGGGTGCCTGGAGGGAACCGCCAGCTGTTCAGAACACCTGGCAGTTCTCTCTGCGGGGGCAAAGACTTTGTGTGCTCCCCACCCCCAGACCAATCAGGGTTTGTGCGTGGGGAAGCATGGAAGTTTCCTGGACCTGCCCCTTCTGCCTGAGGCCCCGCCCCTTCTGGGGTGGCCCGGGGCCACTTCAAAAATTTCTGAAGTGGCCACCGGTCAAAAATTATTGCCCACCCCGGGCTTATACAAACTGAAGCTTTCCTTTGAGGTAAGGGGCTAGACTTTGGGGCTGCAGTTGGTGTTGGTGACAGGTGTATTGATGGAGGACTGCTGATACCCCCAGAAAGCAATGAGAATAGGGTTGTGGGCATTGCTGGAGGGCAATGTCCTGAAGAGGATGCCATAGTCCAGGAAGCAATGTGGGTCCCAATCCAGAGTACGGAGACAGTGAAGCAGAATGATGATGGGTGAGACACTGGCCAGAAGGCATCACACTGTCATGGACAGAGCTAATTCCCAGTGTGACCAGCAAGAGGTGCCCCAGTAGTGAGTCACAACCCTATTACAGTATGCTTATGTTATCATCTTTATTTACATGGTCAGATATTTTATACCTTGGACCCCTGCCTCATTCGGAGTCCTATGGTTGGTGCTGACCTGATAAGCAGCTATTCAATATTTTGTGTAATCTTTATTGTTCAATATGTGGTCCTAGTACATTAGTTACTATCCATTAATCAAACTGTGCTCTGGAGAAAAACTATTAATTTCCTTATTGGCTTATCTGTGGCACTCAACACTATAATATCTAAGTGCTTCACAAACTTTAACAGATTTTCACAATATCCCTGGGAGTTGAGGGCTGCTATTCGTCCCATTTTACAGAAGGCAAACAGAGGCACAGAGATTAAAGTAACAAATACCCATTTCTTTTGGATGCCCAATTTAGGACAACTAGGACCAGAATTTTCAGAGTACTTATTGTATACCACTCAAAGCGTTATTCCCATTGACTTTAAGTAGAGGGATACAAAAATAATCCCAGTAAGTATATCTTTAAAGCTTAAATATGGAGAGAATATTAATTTTGTAATGCATGCAGTTCAGAAGGAGATCTGGACTCATGTCCTATATCTTCCACAAACATGTTGGCAGTCTCTTGATATATCTCGTCAGTTTCCCATCTGCAAATTGGAAATAAGACTCCCCTCTGTCTTGTCTTTCAAGATTACAGATTCTTCAGGCAAAGAACACTTTACTATATTTATACACTGTCTAGAATAAGGGTGGAGGGGGACTCAGTCTTCATTATGGGCTCTAGGAACTACTGTGATGCACACAGGAAGATTTGATGCTGATACATATGTGCATGAATATGGCCAGATTCTCAGCTGCTGTCAGCTGATGTTACTCTGTAGAAGTAAATGGCACTATGCTGGTATCTCTGTTAAGGATCTAGCCCGTAAATGCTACTTTTTGCCATTTTGATTTTTTCATCCAAAGTTTAACAAGACAGTGTGCAGGCTTATTTGGAAAGCTTTATTTGGCTACTGTTAAGTAGCTGATGACTAGAAGTCTTAATGTATATACTTTTCACTCACCATAATTCACACATCACTGGAGAGATTTTTCTTATAATAAATAAAATATACTAATTGGCAGAGAAAAAGCATGGAACAGTTCAGCTGGAAAGATAACTTTCTGAAAAAAATAATTAGCATATAAAAAGTCTCAGGGTAACTTAAACATAGTAGTTGCCACTAGGCAACTACTATAATAAAAGAAAGCCATCATGAAGAGTACATTTTCACTTAGTCTGAATAGAAAAAAGCTTTCTTATGATTTAACATTTTTCTTTTATTTATTTCAAACATCAATTTTACATTTCATTAGGTGCAACAATGTACCATCAGTCTAACCCTCAATTTACAAGCTCAAGAAATAATATATAGCACAAAAATAACACATAGAGGGAGGCAACAAAAGAGCAAACCACCTTACCCTGAGTAATCCGTGCACACTCTCAGGATACTATGCTAGTATGGGTCAACATAAAGCAGAAAATATTGTTTATAAATAAAATCATTTCTCTAGTGAATCCCAGAGAGAACTAGCCATGCAAAGATTGTTTGGTTTCTGATAATGATCCAAATTTTGCCACCTAATATTTGGGCTTGTGGTATTGCTTATAAAAAGTGAAGTCATGTGTACATACCAAACATTGAACCATCAAGACATGTCTATCCCGCTGAATAACCAAGTGATCTAGTTTTCCCTGTGTTCTCCTCCAACCCAGTCTAGCTATCTTGTTCTTCTCTTTCCCCTTATCCTATCCACCCGGGACAGATTATGAACAGGAGGTGAACTGACAACTCACCAATACCAGATTCTACAGGCCTCTCTCCTGTGACCCACTAAGGAATACTAAAAAAACATGAAAAAACTACTCATGAAGCTCCCTGATGCTGCTCAGGAACAAATTTACACTAACACCCCCCCCCCATCCCCAACCAGGAACTTTCTATCTGCTACCCAAAATACACAAACCTGGTAATTCCGGAAAACCCATCATCTCAAGCATTGGCATACTCACCACAGGATTACCTGGCTATATCGACTCCCTCCTCAGACCCTATGCTACCAGCACTCCTAGCTACCGCCACAACACCACTGACTTCCTGAGGAAACTTCAAAACATCAGTAATCTTCCTGAAAATACCATCCTGACCACCATGGATGTAGAATCCCTTTACACCAATTTTCCACATGAAGATGGATTACAGGCCATCAGGAACACCATCCCCGATAACAACACTGCACTCCTGATTACAGAGCTTTGCAACTTTGTCCTCACTCACAACTGTTTCCAAGTCGGAGACAATTTCTATCTCCTAGTCAGCGGCACAGCCATGGGCACTTGCATGGCACCACAATATGCCAGCATCTTTATGGCTGACTTTGAACAACGTTTCCTTAGCTCTTGCCCCTAACAACCCTACTTTACTTACGCTATATCAATGATATCTTCATCATATGGACCCACAGAAAAGAGACTCTTGAAAAATTTCACAAGGATTTCAACAACTTCCACCCCACCATCAACCTTGGCCTGGACCAGTCCACACGAGAAATCCACTTCCTGGACACTACAGTACAGTTAAATAACGGACAAACGAAACCTATTGGGGAACACTTTAATCTTCCTAATCACTGTTTAAAAGATCTTCAAGTCGCTGTCTTCTCACAAACCAATTCTACTAGCCAGATACACAGAGAAGCATTGGAATTAGAGTTCATCCGCAAATTCAATTCTCATGCTAATGGACTCAATCCTGATGAAGGATGGTTGGGACACTATCAACCTAACATTCAATGAAGGTGCAAACAGCCCGTTGTGTAGATTCCTATGTCAGGAAGGATACTATCAATTGACTTTGATTTTTATCTGCTTTATTTTAACTACCCAATCTTCAGATACTTACTAATTCCCTCCACCTTCCTCATTTTCTATACCCTCTGCTCCCTGTCTCTCACCTCCTCCTTTTTTTCCTCCCCCCCCCCCCTTCTCTCCTATTCATTTTGGGTCTGCACATCCTAAACTCAAAACTCCGGTCATCTGAAGAAGTGGGCTGTGCCCATTAAAGCTCATGATACCATCTATATGTTTTGTTAGTCTATAAAGTGCTACCAGATCATTTGTTGTTTTTTTCTGTACAGACTAACTCGACTACCCCCAAAAGTTTCTAGATTTTGTTAGCCACATTCCATCCTTTGACTTCCCTCATCTCTCTGTCATTTATCACATAATATATAACTACATGAATCACATAACGTCTAATCTACTACTTAAGTCAATGTAACTTATGTCACTTAGGGGTATTACAAAACCACTGCACTACGTCGGAAGAACACACTCTCCTGCTGACAAGACTCCCACCTCTTGTTGAGAGGAGGGGACAGCACTCTCCCATTGATGTAGTGAAGACAAGCCCTCAGGTAATATATATTTCCAGGCAAAAACTATATTTTCTTGTATTTATGAGACATCTAGTACGTTTTGAATTTAATAATTAATAAGTCCTGTTGAACTGGGAGCACACATGGATAGTTATTTTACTACTATTGGAAAGTATTCTATGTTACAGAATATGTTGCATCAGTGATAGGAGACACATACATTGTATCCAGTGATAACACCACATTTTATTTGTTCTGCTTCACTTTCAAAATATTCCAGGTACCTCATTCAAAACATAGCTAATGTTAACCCTGGCTAAAACTCAATATTGGCAATCTTTACAATCACTAAATTAAAGAATCTTGCAAAAAAATGTTAGTGTGTAAATAGATTTTAAGCTCTATTTAAGACAAGGAAAATCCCTGATACTGGGACTTTTTAGAAGACTGAGCATTCTAGAGGCCAGGTCAAACCATCAGCTGTCAGTTTCCCCCAACTTCTGAAGCTGTTCTAGCAGACTTGGTACCACTCAGAATCCTAATGGGCTGCTGAAGAGAATAATCATTTTCCTGTCTGTTGGAAAACAGAGATGTTTTCTCACTTAAACATGTATGTGAACTAACAAGGACACTAACACTGTCATAGCATTGAAAGATTTAATAATTGGATCATGACGTTGGGATAGCTAAACTGAAACATTCATCTTTTTAGTTCTCTCACAAATTGACTCATAACAAAGACGAACCCCTATGGAATTCTAATAAAATTAGTGGATCTGAATTTGTGGGGCTATATCTCACAATCCAGATGTAACATTCCAATTAATTGTTTGGTCAGGTTAATTAAATTTCAGAAAATATTGGATTCTTTTAGCGGTTCTTTCTATACTAATTTCAGTTCATAGACTATCCTCCAATTTTTGTGCATTTTGGCCATAAATGCTTTTTCTGAATCAGGTCAAAACACTGCTGAATTTTGAGTTAGGTTGACATTCAGATTTCAAAACAGTGAGGTTTATAAGTCTTTAGTTACACTGAATGGTGAATTACTCTATAAGAAATTCTATTGACATCAGTGGAGTTACTCTTTATGTTTGGGTATGGTTCAAGATAAATAAGATAATGCAAACTGGTCTTTAACTTGTGATTAACTTATAAATGGGGTGGAAGGAGACCCATAGTGTTATCTTTTAATATTAAATCTGTCATGATGATTTTTTCTTTTCAGGAACTTTAGACCAGTTTTTCAAAAGTATTTAAGTGCCTAAAGATGCACCTAGTGGATTTTTTCTTAAATGCCTAAACAGGTTAGATCCCTAACCTACTAAGGAACTTATGGAAATCCTACTAGGTTCTGTCTGCACCTTTAGAAGTCTTAGAGGGGTAGCCATGTGAGTCTATAATGTTAAAAACCAGTAGTCCTGTGGTACCTTAGTTTAACAAAAGTATAGAATTATGAACTTTTCTGGGTAAAACCCACATCATCAAATGTACCTTTAGGTTAGTAATACCTCTGAAAATCTGGCCCTTTCCCTCCTTGTTATGGAAGATATTTGTTCTTTACTAATTTAAACAGATGCTACTCTATTTTGATGATGAAGAGGCTGTTGCTGCAGTAAAAAGATATGTTTTTGGAAATGCTATCTAATGTACTCTTGTTTATATTATTGGCATGGAATAAAGAAATATAAATAAACAACAGCAAAAAGAAAAGGATTAACTCATTCCACTAAAGAAAAAGGAAATAACAGCAAGTTTATTTCAACATGGATCTAATTAATTAATTTGAAAAATAAATGAAGAGAATGATAGCTGCACGCATAATTAAAAAATGAAAATATTAGGCAACTTGAGGAGCAATAGAATTTCTAAACATAATGGACTGGATGCGTGAACTGTTTTGCATAAATGAGGCAGGATATAGCCTGTTAGACAAATGCATTAAGGAGATAGCTGATGATCTCCACAATGAAGGGAATCACAGAACCAGCTACTATGTTTTCCTCTGTTAATGGAAGTGAGAATGGCATGTCAGGGGAAGGCCAGAGCAGAATGTGGTGCTCTTCTCAGTTCTGGACTAATGAATTAGGACTACTATAGCTGGTGTTATTTTGAGCATTCTTTAGTCCAGAACTGCTTCAAATTATACTGGGGGCTCTTGCTCCAGCTGTCCCAGCAATAAGGGAAACAGAGTGTAAACTTGTTTCTGCTGAAGATCAAGGCTTATATATATATATATATATATATATAAAAGCAAATCACTTTCCAAAGTCATAGGAACTGGAGTGGATAGCTCAGAAATCAGTTAGCCTTTGACTCCCTGCTGTAGTCTTGTTTTAAATATGTTAAAAATGGGCAGTGAAAACAAAACCTGGCAGCTTCATTGCTTTAATAAGACAGAAAACCATAACGAACCAAAGCACACAACATTGCTTTTGCCATCTGCAGAGCTTCCAAACCTCTTGTAATTTTATAGCAGTGGGCTGCCAAACCCTTTGAAAGCCAAAACCTAAATAGAAAACATGCACACACCAAAAAAGCTAAAGGGAGAATATTGCAAATAATAATAATTAGAAAACTGACAACAAAAGAATAAATGATACAGAAAATTCAACAGTGACAAATAAAACAAGATTGCCCAACAAAGCTGTGAAGTAAGAATAGTGGAAGGGGGAGATAAATGGGACTTACAGAAAAGAGACAGGACTCTATATAATACAAACTGGTATTAAGCAGAAAGTCTTCCAAAGCAGAATTATGTTAGCCTGCTATAAAACTTTAAAACCTTTCTTGCTGTGTGTTACTTCTTTCTCTGTCCCAATACTTTGTCAGGAGAGATGAATCATGGTATACTTATTCCACCTAAAATAAACCTTGAATTTTAAAGCTGCAGTACTCTTGTACTTTTTTTTCTTGGTTTGTCAGATGGGAAGATCTTTTCCTACAGAGATTAATACGTGCAGGCCAAACTGAAGAATTAATTGCTGAATATGTCATCTTGAGAAAAATGTAAATAACCAACAAGGCAAATGCAGGGTTTTAGTCCTGCTTTTTATGTTAAAAAAGCAGTAAGCAGATGAGCAATACTAAAATACATGAGTATCTCAATGACCATGCTACATTAAGCTATGAATCTATCTCTAATGCAAGCACAGGATAATTGCAGGTGAAAGGTGAACTGAAGTTATCAGGTGGTGCGCCCTGTCACTGAAAACAAATGCTATAGAGAGAGAAGTGGTAGGAGGGATGGAAGTGTCATCATGTGAAGAGCAAATGGAGTCAAAGTGCTATCCTAAACCTATGATGAAAATAAAAGTTAGTAATGATATTTTGATCATGAAACCACCTTCCTATAAAAAAGATACCAGGCTTAATTTGCAGGTCACTGCTCTGTCAGTGTAAAGGGGCCTTATGGAGGATGTAACTGTACTTTACTCCCACACCTTTACAACATGGGGATCGAATAAGGAGACTTTAGTATAAATGCAAGTCAGGTCTAATAAAAAGAGTACTTTAGAAGCAGGGACCATGCCTTCAGAAATGCTTGTACATTGCCTAGCATGGATCCCTTATCCTCATTATTGTTATAATGTTGTACAATTGTTTAATATTAATAATTAACCCCTCTCATGCCCACAAAACAATGAAACTGTTTCAATTCCTCCAATCAGGAATAGTGATGAGAGCTCTGCAACTTGTAGAAAGGTCTCTGCAGCTTGTAGCCCATAACTGTCAGCTAAATATTAGTATTACAAGGAAACAAGCACTTTCACTGACAGACAGGCTTTAGATCACATGCCACATGTTCCTATTGGCCCCACCTCAGGTAGTATCTATAAAGCAAAAGGAATGAGTTTGATTTGACTATCCCCCCCTCCTTCCAGTCTATGGCTTAGTAGGAACTAAACCATTAGTTTGCTCATAGAAAGGGATACCACACAGTGGTGTTGCCCCTGAAGCAATCTAGGAACCCCACTTTGGCCAGTTCTACACTACGGGAGAAAGTCAAACTAAGATACGCAACTCCAGCTAGGTAGGTCCATGGGAGAAACTCTCTTGCTGACTTTCCTTACTCCTTGTGACCCGGTGGAGTAACAGGGCTGACGAGGATACCATCAGCAGTCAGTTTAATAGGTCCTTCCTAGATCCACTAAATCAAACCCTGGGAGATCAATCTTCAGAGCATCAGTCTCTGGGAAGGTGAAGACAAGCCTCTTGCCTCAGGAATACCCACCACCTCAGAGTAGGGGGTTTCCTTGCTGCTGTAAGAGAAGAGTAAACTTTGATATAGAATCATAGAATACTAGAACTGGAAGGGACTTTGAGACATCATCAAGTCAAGTCCCTGGCCCTCACAGCAGGACCAAGTACCATCTAGAACATCCATGATAGATGCCTGTCTAACCTGCTCTTAAATATTTCCAGTGTTTAACCACTTAGGAAGTTTTTGCTAATGTCCAACCTAAATCTCCCTTGCTGCAATTTAAGCCCATTTGCATGAAGGACATATAGTGGCTCTGAGGATTCTGCTTTTCCTTGTTTGCCAGAAGCAGTGGTATATGGAATGCCTCCACTGCTGTCTTGTGCTGGCGCACCAGATAAGTTATAATCTGTCTGTATGAAATCAGTCCAAAAGACATTTGAGTCTGACTTCAAAAATCTATACCAAGCTACAGGAAACGTATGTACTTCACAATGCAGAAAGATACAATATAGGTTATTAACTTCTTTGTGGATACTAACTTTCTTGTGCATGAGACCTTTAGATGCTGAGAGCCACTGGGATGTGCTAAGTCCTCACAACCCCTGACGAGGCCAATAATAGAATTGAAGGTACACAGCATGTTGCAGGATTTTGCCCTCGATGGAGTTCTCAAGAAACTCACTTGTAGCTTTTAGGTAAATTAAGGTGGGGTTCAGAGCTGTATTATCCAGAGGAGTGAGTATACAGCATAATCCCTTGAGAAATCCCACTGAAAACCACCTGCTTTATACTATCCAGTGTTTGAAACAAAGAAAAGGGGAGAAGCAGTCAGGAAGGGGCATGGATTTTAGCTGGACTACTCATATGGAGGTCATCTAGTCCAACTCCCTGCTCAAAGAACCATCCCAGCTAGGGCTTTGTCAAGTTTGTTAAAACCTCTATGGAGATTCAACCATCTCTCTAGGTAATCCATTCCAGTGCTTCACCACCCTCCTAGTAAAGTAGTTTTTTCTAATATCCAACCTAGACCTTGCCCAATGCAACTTGAGACCATTGCTTCTTGTTTTGTTATCTGCCAGCACAGAGTACAGCCTAGCTCCATCCTCTTTGGAACTCCCCCCCCCCTTCAGGTAGTTGAAGGATGCTGTCAGATCCCCACTTGTGCTTCTCTTCTGTAGAAGTGCAGAAGATAGGGCAGGAGGGGGTCAACACGAAGAGTCCAGAATATGTTGTGGCAGTCACTAGACATGTTCAGTAGCTGTTTCTGAGCCTGTGTAGGAAGTTTCTGAATTTGTATAAGAGATTTTCATTGTGATCAATACCCCTGGAGGTCATGCCCAGTCTCTTTCTGTGAGCTGAGCTAATGAGAACATGAGGGTCTGGTGAAGGTTTTATAAGTATAGCAGTTAAAATCTGCTCTGTGGTCTCAGCATCTGATCGATGTAGAACTTCTGATGTGAGGGCTGGGTTGCTATAACTGAACCACTTCAGATACAGGTGAGTGTTATGTCACCTTTACTAATGAGGGATACCTTCTGTTGGGATTCATGGTCAGTCCATGACGTTGTGTCTCGTGGAACTAGAGGGAGAGTTGGAAGAGGAGTGTCGCTTCTAGAGGCTACAGAACCTATGGAACTTACACATCAGCTAACCGCTCTAAACTACGATTCTGTCATAAAGAGACTAGGGCAGTGCGTAGGAGGTGAGGGATTGTAAGTTCTGGCCTGACTCAGCTGCTCTTATGGGGAAAGATAGCTTTTTGTAGATTGAGAGATTTGTGGTGATTCAGGTAATGGACATTTATATGCTGATTCTGATACCTGTTCCACTTTGGATCAAGCTACTTGAGAAATCCTGCTAGCTAGGGAGACCCCATACTTGTTTGCTGACACGACTCTGAAATGTTTAAAAGGACTGTAACACTGCCATTTTTATGATGCTCTGAAGAGTCCATGTGGCATCATGGTCGTGCTATACAGGCTGAGAAATCGTCTCTGAAAGAAGATTATGGGGGAAATGTGTTTTGATGCATGCACTGAAGTATAGACATTTGTGCATTAAAAGTTTGTTTTACTAAGAAAGTATCTGCTACTTGATTTCTCTCTGAAGTTAACTAGGAAGTATTAAAAACTTCTATTTGTCTGGCTTTTACAACCTGTCATGAGGCAGGACTCACTGCTATGGAACCTCCTGCTGGTAGCTCTAGGGAATTAGTATGGCAGTCAGCCAGGCACCACCTCCTGGCTGGTGCCTCTCCACATCCTTGCTGTGGACCTGCATTGCTCACAGACTACAGTGTCCTCTTTGGGACACTGCCCTCTGGCAGTGCTCATTACAATGGTCTCTCAACCCCTTCCAGGGGTTACCAGAAATCCTTTGTGTAGCATCTGCCATTGTAGCCAACTGCAGCATCAGTCTAGCCCCTCACTCCAGGGGCATGCCACACTCTTTCCAGGACATATGTCAAAGGTGGCTAAACACAATGCCAGGGGGGAAAGGATCCAGGCCTACCTACTGCTCTGGGGCCCAACACAAGGACCCTCCGACAGCAGCCTTGTCCTACCCTCCTTCACTCTTCCTCCACTGCCTCTTGTTTCCTGGGTCAATTCCCCTGTGACCCTTTTGCATCCTCCTGGCCCTTGAAGCAAGGCCAGCAGCCTGGCAGATATCAGGCACTGCACTCCCAAAGGTACTTCTCTCAGAACCAGGTCCTGCATATTTTCTGGTCAAGACCTAACTTCCTGCTCTCTGCCTAGCAGCTCCTTTTATACAGGGCTGCCCCAGCAAGCTGCCTTATGGTTGGCTTCTTCAAAGCTGCTCCCTGACTGGCCAGGGCTCAGTGCAGGCTTCCTTCATATTCTGTGTACATCCTGAAAAGTTTTCAAAAGACAGAATTCTGGCCTGTGCTGCAGCAAAAGAGAAGCTAAGGTAAAGGAAAAGGGGAGTGTAAAGGAGTTATACGTATTATTGCTTCAGCAAGAGGATGCTAGGGAATACAGATTGTGATGAGCACTAGCAGAGGAGATATAGGCAGAAGGCTTTTTTTCACTTCATCCCTGCTCATCCATACAAGCTCTAATCACAGTGTAGCTGGGATAAGGAGAGCTGGAAGGGCAGGAAAACATCTCTTCATCCTATAAACAGAGGATAATTCCTAGTGCATCTATAAAGTCATAGTTGAGGCCACCCAAAGCTAGATTCACAGCAGCAACATAGTTTCAATCCCTCACTTTAAGGTACTTTGCTGTGCAGTGGAATTCACACCCCCAAGTTGGGTGCACAAAGGCTTCCTGTATGATGCATGGGAAGAATTAGGCCCCCAAGAAAGGGGCCCTCAAGCCAGTCAGGAAGCTGAATGGAGAGGCACCTAAGCTAGCCAGACATGAAGTATAGAGGAGGAAACATGGGGCTTAAGGCTCACATTCAGAATGGTACTTAGTGCTTGGCTAGAAGGTTGGAGAGATGTGCTTCTCTCCACTTAGAATTCTTAGCTGTGGCCTCCAGATCTCCTAGAATTTGGTGCCTAAGCCAGGTCAGCTCTTTTTCATGAAAAAGCAGAGAGCGCACATATAAGAAAGATACAATGCATCTTTTCAAATGATTCTATAGTAGTCATGCAGCCTTATACTCTGAGGGTATGTCTAGACTACATGGCTCCGTTGACGGAGCCATGTAAACTAGTTTACCCGGCATAGGCAAAGAAGCGAGGATTTAAATAATCCCCGCTTCATTAAAATAAACATGGCCGCCGCGCTGTGCCGATGATCGGCTGATCCGGCACAGCGCGGCAGTCTAGACGAGGATCTGTCGGCTGGGGAAGCCTTTGCCAACCAATCCCTTATGCCTCGTGAAACGAGGCTTACAGGATCGATCTTCTTTGCCTATGCCGGGTAAACTAGTTTACATGGATCCATCAATGGAGCCATGTAGTCTAGACATACCCTAAGAGGCATTGTATCACCGACAGATCCTGCCACCTACTAAGGAATATGGTTCAAAGCCATAATTTAGCCCCAACTATTTAGAAACCATCTCATTCCTAGCTTTCAGAAGTACTGTTCTTTATACAGTTCTTTGCTTTGTTACCTCAGCTAAAAAAATTGTTCAGGTAATCTTAATCAAGTCAGGACAAATAACTGTGATCTATGTTCATTCCTGCAAATGTTTATACATTTTATGTATATAAAAAAATCTAATTTAAGGAGAAACTCCAATTTAATTCTACAGGCAAAATCCCTCTTGTGAGGGCACATTGCTCTGGTAATGTCATTTCCCCCTATAATAACTCCGGACTTTGTTTCTACAACAATCCCACACAGTTTGGAATTTGATTTCACATTATCTGTGCAAGTTATATGCTTTCATGCAGGAAACACCCACTTAGAATAGTTTCATAGAGAAATCCTGAAGCCAGCCAGCTTATACAATCCACTTCATTGAAAACCTTTGGTACAAAGGGTATTGTATGAAATACATCAATAAAATATTAATGACCTATGCTTGCAGTCTTAAACAGCAGGTGTGCACGCTTTCAAACAGCTCACTTTCCATCTCTCATAGAGATTGAAGCAGCACGACTGCTTCTGCACACTGTAATTATGTAAACTATTTTATATACAGTTAAATTACAACATAGATTACAGTGGGATCCCCTGAATATTATCAATAGCATTTCTTCATGATCTGAAACAAAATAGCATTCACTTGCACTACAAACAAACCATAGTATCAGCATAGCACTTCTCCTTAATGCAGGAAAAATGAATATACAGTACAGTGGCTTTAAGAATTTCAGATTAGTTATATTGTTGTTCATTGTAAATGGTACTGGGTAAAACTTGAGTTTCAGAATGATGAACACTTTTTCTGACAGCTGACTTAAGTAGTGTCTCTCTGATTATGAGTAGCAAAAAACTGGAATTGAAGATCGTTTCATAACAGGACAATAAAACACAATACCATATATTTTAAGAAGAAAACCTTTAGGTAGGATCATTATTTGCATACAAGCTGAGCATTTGCAACACTTATGATGTGCTTTTAAGCTGTGGCAATTCTTTTGCATATGTGGAGGCAGCAGGCAAGTCCCTCTGGTTCAGGCAAACTGCAGAAAAAAATGGATGATTGGAGGCAAAAGCGACTTTAAGATTACCTTTCCTAGTGGTACTCTGAGCATGGTGATCCAATACTGTGGTGTTCTAGAACAGCCGTGAGACTGCTATAGCTTACAGTGAAGTGGAGCTGAAGAATGAAATCTTGAAGATCTAGTGCTGTAGCTGATGCGGATTTTCTGCACGGTGGGAGTAGCAGACCCAAATTGCTGATTCCCCATTCTTCACTGCTCAACTGAAGGTCATTGCAGTTGAGCAGTATGGAAACGGACCCCATTTTCCCCTCCCCCACAGCCTATTCCTATTCTTATCTTTCCCTTTCTGTTCCTCACATAGAATTAACACTAACCATTCCTAAGCATCCCTTGTGACCTGGGGCAGAGGACTGGGATGCAAGAGGGGGTGCAGGGGTTTGGGCTGTGACCTTGGGCAGAAAACTGGGGTGCACTGTCTGAGAGAGAAAATGGGGGCAAGAGAGGGCAGAGATTTTCGGTTATGTGGGGGGGCAGAGGCTTGGGGGGAGGGAGCGGCTGGGTGCAGCCCCATGCAATGAACATGCAGTGGTTGGATTGTGTCTCTGCTCTTGAACATGCACACTAGTGGAAAGGATATAATAGCTACTTAGCTGCCTGTGGCATTGCATATTGATTTAAGAAAAATCAGGATATTTTAAATGTCTTATGTTTTTAATTCATTTTTGGCAGTCAACTAACAATGTTCTCTAAAAACAAGGGTCTAAAATGATACCTCGTGTAACTCCACTGACTATAGAATCAAACCATGGTACAACTCAGCCTGAGGAACCTAAACCAACAGGAAACCAAAATTACAACTTTTGGTTTGGGTGGCATATTTCAAGAACAACTTCATGTAAGGTGGGTGGGCTGGAGAAACTGACCCTTCCATAACAACCACCCAAATGCTTTTGGCATCTAATGTAGGAGACAACATTACTACAGTATGTTTCACAAGCTGGCAATCTGTTTTGACAAGCTGGCAATTATATAATTGGTTTCAGAGTCAGCGGCATCAGGCTTTCCAGTTTTATGAGAGTTAGAATGTAACTCCAGAATGAGATCTGGAGAGCTGCCGTCTTTCACCTTGTTGTGCGAACTCCTTGTACATGGTCAAAGAATTAAAATCAGTGGTTTAAAGGCTCTCAATGTAGACACAAACAAAATTCATAGTTTTATTTAAATGTTATCACACACACACAAGCATACAATGGTTTCTCTTAAAACGTTGCCTTTTTTATTGTAACCATAAGAATACATACAGTAAACCAGACTGTTGGCTGTCTAATGCACCCATGGATGGGGCTAAAGATGTGCCTTACTCACCCTTTTACTTTTTGCACTGGCTACCCATATCAAGGGTAGAAACCCAAGAGGAGGCCTTTCACATGTAGGCAGGGAGTGGATAGAGCATTCATTCTGCACTGGCACAGCGGAAGAAATAACCTCTACTAGGAGTTGATTGGCTCACATTGCTTGCCCTCAACCCCCACCCCCTCAGTTACCAGAGTCAGTAACTCTCAAGCAATCCAATTAATTGCTGCCCTTGCTCTGAGTTTGTGTCAAAAACACAATAATTTGAATAATTCTGCTTACAGACAATGCTATACCGTCTGTAAATAATGGCAAAAACAATACGTGGTAACAACAATACATGGGAAATTCTACTGAAGTCAACGGAGTTACACCAGGGCACAATTTGGCTCTGGATTTTAAAAATAGACTAGACGGCACAAATTAATTGTACACCACAGGCTTTTAAACCATGTTACATAAGGTACATAGTCAAAGCTAATCTTATTACAGTACAATGGTATCAGAAGAAGTACATCATATCAAATTTAATTTTGTTCCCGCGTGTCTGATTTAGGTGTCCATTATCTCCAATTTCTGTCTGAGACAAATGCAATGGAAGCTAAAAACATGTCCAGTTGAATCTGCTGCTTCAGTTTACTCTTGATTTTGCATTGAATTTTCATAACGGAAAGTGGACAAATGTAATCAGTAAGCAACTTTCATGATGTAATTTTCATAAACAGCTCCTCCCCCCCTTTTAGAATAAAGAAAGAAAATGTAAAAAGACTAAGATGAGTTAAAATGTCAATGGTTTGGAAAAAATCAGTTAATATAAGTTATCTTATAGCCAGTCTCCTTATGAACTTGGATACAAAAGGAAAATGCTTAAGGTATATAAAGGAAACTGGAATTTATCCATTTTAGCTGAGATGACTTTCCTTTATGAAGGAGGAAACCATGAGTGGATAATGTGAGTGTGCCAGATAACACTATCAATTCCAAATTCTTTGGGCAGCTTTTATTGTAGCAAGGTACATATTTAATGTGTATTCCTTTTATAATAGCTCTTGGTTTAAACACACTGCTGTGTAGTTGCTTTGATCACTTCTATCTGCCATGATTGCACTGTTCTGAATTGGTTCTTTCCATTGAATAGGAAAAGAAATGCAAAGAAAGGATGCAGAAAAGAAAGACTGGAGGTGTGGGAAAATAGAAGATGATTACAGCAGGAAGGAGAACTTTTGAAAAATACTCTGTTATATGTTAGCAACTAAATGACATACTTGCATTGGGAAGTGCTAAGATATTGAAGGGTAAGTGCTACCATTGGCATTCATACTAAGGTTGAAATTCTAACTCCATTGAAGTTAATTGGTGTTTTGGTACTGATTTCACAATAGATTTCCAAAATAGATGGAAATTTCCAATGTGACTGGAGAAAGGATGGTCCAGGGGACAGGGTGCTTAGAGCTCAGGAGACCGAGATTCATTTCCCTGCTTTGTTACAGGCTTCCTGTGTAGACTTGGGCAAATTGCTTAGTTTCTATGGGCTAGATGTACAAAGCGGCTTAAGTATATAACTTAGACTTCTGCATCTAAATCCAACATTTAGACATCAGTAACCTTCAGAGAATTCCTTGCTCAGCTACCATTTATCTCCAGAGGCACCTAAAGTCCCTCAACAGCTCAGTTTCTGCTGTGAAAGTTCCCTAGGCGCTTATTTTTGTGAGATCTGGGCATGAACACAGTTGCATCTGTCCTGACCTCTCCCAGCAGTCACTGTCTGTCTTGTGCCTAAGCTCCAATGGCATTTTCAAACTAGGCATTGTCCTGTCTATCTTACCTGTGGGACCCACGCATTTTGTACAAAGTGGCTTCATTGGAAGAAATGGGAGAGATCTACACCAGAATGTTCCATAAAGGAGGCTGCCTGACTCCTTCTTCTCCAAAGATAAGCACCTCTCTTGAACCACAGCTTGCTGAATTCCCTGAGAGAGGCAAGGCTTTGGACACTACATAAATCCTGAACAAACAAAATATTTTTGTTTCAAAATACAATGGCAGCCTACTATTTACTGACCACTGCTGTCAAGCACCTCCAGAGCAATGACTGCTTGCTGAAGACAGCCCTCACGTCAGTATCAGCCTACCTCTGTCTGCTCTCAGCTTCATATAATGAGTTCCACAGGAAGGCCAGCACTGAAGCAGAACAGAATTGGGAGAAGATGACAGACTGCCATCAACCTGTCAATAATTTACATTTAGCACTGAGTACTAGTTTGGGTATGGAGGAGTTGCAAGAATGATACAAGCCTTGTTGCTCTGAGCTCAGACAGAAGTCAGAAATTAAATTTGAGTATGGATAACAAGTCCAGCAAGGACATAAAACATTCTGAAAAACAGATCTGTGTCACTCAAAAGCATGTCTCTTTTACCAACAGAAGTTGGTCCAATAAAAGATATTACTTCACCCACCTTGTCTCTGCAAGAAAACATGGTCACTGAGCTAGAACAAAGAGCAGATGGATGTTACAGTGAGGTATGCTTATGAGGAAATAAGTGAACCTGAGCTAGGAGGTATCTGTGACAGGATCCCAAGGGTGCATCCTGGAGCCATGGGCTAGCTATGTCCCCCTAACAATCCATCCTGGGCTGTCTCTCCCAGTGCTTTATTGGTGACAAGCAGTAAACCCTTTTAGGTGCTGTGATCACTTTAGGTGCATGTAGAGCCCCCACGTCCAGCATTGCACGAATGCTCTCAGAGCCACTCATTAATCACATAGGCTATGTCTAGACTGCAGAGCTTTTCCGGGACGCAGGGAACGTATCCACTTTTTTGGAATAGTTTCAGAAAAAGTGGACGTGTTCTTTTCCTCAGTGAGAGGAATAAGGGATGTTCTGAAAGAGTTTTTTCCGAAATTTGGCCCCATGTTGAAGGGCCAAATTTCGGAAAAGCCTCTTTCAGAAGGAAAGCAGAAAAAGATACCCAAATTGTGGTTCGCAATTTGCGTATCTTTTTCTGACTTTTCCCTACATAGCCATAGAAAAAGCCATGAGCCAAATCCCCCAGCTGCCAACCTTGCATCTCAGGAATACACCATCTTTCCCTGCTCAAGATGAGCTGTGTAAATGTATTAATTAGAATAACCTTTCCTTAATGGAAAGTAAACATAAACCAGCCTTTGTAAATCTGAGCAATTTACCGGACACTTCAGGCAAACACACCAGTAATGATAAACAGTTAGACAAATCTAGTGACTCCAAAAGATAGATAGGCAAAAATTCAGATTTGTTAGTAAGTCTAAACTCTCTACCCTAAGAGGTTGAGAAACAAATTTTTCAGATTAAGCAGTTTTTTCACCCTTCTTTATATTGCAGTCCTTAATGTACAGAAAAAAAAAAAAACAGCAAGCAAATGGTCTGGTAGCAAAAGTGCTACCAGGCCATTTGCTTGCTGTTTTTTTCTGTAACAGACTATCTCGGCTACCCCCTGAAGCTCCTTAATGTACATGTTTGTCTCTTAAATGTGGGCCAGTATCCCCTGTTGGAGTCTTAATTCTTCTCAGTATCCTTGTTGTTTACAGCAGGAGAAAGGCTAAGCATGGGGTCCCTGTGTTCTGTGTTATACCCCCTTGTCTCATGTGCTTGAAGAACACAAGTGCATGAATGTCTGGTGAGCATTTCAGATTCCCCAGGCAAGGCTGAGCAATTCCCCTGTTGTGGCTTTAAGCAGGTGAGTCATTGAATTGTAGCTCCCTTTCTAGACAATGTCTGATGGTGGTTTGACATCCTATCTTGGCATTTTTCTTGCTATTGTGTCTCAGGAGCTAATATCTGATTCCCCAACTTACAGCATATTTTACTGACAACCATGCAACACAATCACATCACTTCATATGAACTAAAGATACACATATTTAGATAGAACAGTTGGTTTCAGCAGTTCATAACATTTCCCATGATACCTCACATAGAATGTGTTATATGTGATATCAAAATTATATACAAATGGTGCATTTGGGGATTACAGAGAACTCCCCCAAGATACAGAGTGTCACAGTATCTAATGGGTGTTGTGAAGATTGGTTAAAGGCACCTTTGTCCCCACTCTTCCTACTTTATTGGGAAAGCACAACTGGACTGAACTGGAGATCTGGCCCTAATATAAATATAAGTTTAGATTTCTCTTACGTGTACAGTGCTTAGCACAATGGGGGCTTAAATAGTTACTGGAGCCAGTGCTAGGGTCTATCAGCCTTCTGTCCCCTGCTTGAATCATCAGTATCCAAAAACTCTTTGTCTAGGATCCCTCTCCTGGGGTCCCACTGAGGCATGGGAACCAACAAGATTTAGCCCTCCATGGGAGTAGATGAGCCAGGAAGACATGCTTGCCAGTGAAGAGCAAGCAAGTTAAGATGACTTGACTGCTTCCTCTTGAGAAAATGCTGGGTGGACCTCCTTAGTTCTGTCCTAGAATCCCGACCAGTCAAGGTCTTTGTTTAAGCACTGAGCTCAGGAGTGTCACTTTTTTGTTTGGTTACAAGTTTAAAGGCAGGTCTAAAGGGACTTATTAGAGGACTGATGCAGAGCTCATTGTAGGAGTCTTACATTGAGTGGGCTGCCAAAGGTCTTGTAGGTGTGTCTGCAAAACAAAAATATTATAAAATTGCACAGATCAAAATATATATATTGTGATTAGGACTATTTTAATAATATTCATTCCATCAGGAAAATGAAAAAAAAAATCATCGTCTACAATTGTGCAACTTAATAGGCTTTTCTGGGCAACTTCTAAATAATTTTAAATGAAATGGGGAAACAAAGCATTAATGATATGCACTTTTCTTCTGAAAAGGGAGTTAAATATTGGATCATAGACAGTCTCATAGCTTCTCAGATTGTTTGGGGAAATGGAAGATAAAATAATCAGTTTAAATTTTAAAAAAGACATTGGAATAACAGGTACAAAAAGGAAAAGCTGCACGTCTATGAAAATATGAGGCAAGATGAAAACTGAGAGAGTTGGTTTTCTACTTGCAAGATAATTAATCAAATGAAAAAAGCTGCAGGAAGAAAAACTGCAGTTGTGAAAATATAGACAGCGAGGTACCTGCTGACATCTGAAGTTTTGCAGTATTAAATTGTGTTTCAGAGATGTTTTTCATGTTTCCTCCACTGAAAAAATATATAGGCACAGATTGTTAAGAAATTCTGTTTAGAATATAGCTCTCCTATTACATGTGAATCATCTTTTATCCTGTATATTTATACATTACATAAATCTGAGGCAATTTTTGAAGAAATAGGCCTTTTGCACCCTCACCCTACATCTTTAGGGAAATTCACATCTAGTGTCCTGCACTGTAGCTTAGGCTAGTCCTATTACTACAGCATGACATTGTTTTTCTGTGGACTATCATAATATGTGTGTTTCTTATTAAGCTGGTTCTGTTGAGATAATCTTGCTGACATTTTCTAGATTTATAAATAATTAAGTAGGCAACATTTTTTAAAAAGCTATACCCAGTGTATTGGAGCCAAACTGAAAGGTTGTTCTGAGTAAAATGTAGCATAGTAGAGGACCTGAGAAGGAAAGTATATACATATTTTAAAGATATTTAAGAGGTACAATATTTAACATTTTCTCAGTCTCCAGATTCTGCCAGAAGAAAGTCTTCAGGAGGATCCTACTGAGAAATGGATGCTGCATCTCAGCTGTACTTTCCTGAGTATTTAAAAAGAAAGAAAAAATTAAAAGCTGAAAGGACATGCTGCAAAATCTTGATTTCAGCAATGTAGTCTCTTTGAAGTGTTAGTTGATTGTCTTAAGAAAAGATTAAGAAGTTTACTTTCATGAATTTCATGCTACAAGTTATAGAGTGCCCACGGGAATCAAATCTCATTGTAATTTAAAGTCATACTGCAGTATTAGATTATTGTAAATAGTCATGGGTGACACTCAAAATGTTTATTCTGATTTGGATGAATATTTGAGGTTATATTTACTTTAATTAGATAGGAAATCACAAAAAGAAACAAACAAACCAAAAACAACTATCCCCCAAACCCCGAGCTTTCCTTTGTGAATTCTAGTTTTTCCTAGTTCTTGATGGATTGGAAATGCTGCAGTAATAGACATATTTGTGGTACTGCGTTAATTTCACTTCCAATCCCAAACCAGGAAGTGTAGAGACATATAAAAATGAAACAAAGGAAAAACTCAATGTAACATTTAGGAGTCTCAGAAGAGGTCCTAATTGGTGAAGGTACAGCTCAGTTTTTATTTCATTTCATATGCTCTCTTTTTTCCTGCAGGGAAAACTTATGCCAGCATTAGTTTGCCTAATATGTTGAAATCATGCATGGCCATGAAGTAGTCATGCAGAAAGATGCAGAGCACACACAAAAATGTGTTGATGGTCTAAGGTATTTAGTTGCCACAAAAACATGGATCCCAGAGCCTTTCCCACATGAATATTACTGATTCATGTGATTAGTTCCATTGACATGAAAGGTACTATTTTTACAACAAAGGAAAATTGACGTGAGTTAGGGCTACAAGATCAGACCCTTTATCTTTGTCCAGTATAAACTGCTGGGAAGTGCTAGGAAGACCTGACAGACTGATTACAGTACATGATTTTAGTTCAAGAAGTACTTACTGCTTAGGACGCAAAGAACCTCAAGTATTTAGTTTTTCACTGGGTCACTAAAAATAACTTAAGTCTATTGATCAGCAGTTGGTAACCTGAAAATGCTATTATTGTATAAAATGTTTCCTTCCCCAGCAATTGCTCAACCGTCAGTGTGTTGAATCTTTTCCACAATGCATCTAAATGATTTTTTCCAGTGTTTCAAGGAACTGCTTTATGTTGCATCAAATTCTTAATGAGTTATATTTACATTAAGCGGAGTCCATTTTAGCAGAAAATGCAAAATAATAATAATAATATCAGAACATAGGCAGGCAGGAAGTGCTGCAGAGCATCAGAATGTATACTATTTAGTCCTGTCTTCAAGAGGGAGCAGTCTCATCTGCTGCAGAGGAATGTGCAAGATGAGTGGAAATAGATAGCTCTTCAGAAAATGGCAGATTCATGGAATTGCCAAAAGAGACATTGAAGGAGCAAAAACAGAAGCCAGAAGAGATTGTCACAAAAGCATCAGATGTGGTGGAGGGTCTGACTGACAGTGACAAAAGCCAAATGCACAGGGAAGGGTTGGAACTTTACTTCATTTACAAGTTTGATTCTTATCAGAGAGGAATGAATAAAAAATATCAGCTGGCTCGCACAATGCCTTCCACATTCTAATGACTTAACCAACCAACCAAACAATAGGTGCTTATAGAGGGGCAAATTGTTCTTATCAGCCTCTTGTAACTTGAACAATCCAATTCAGGATTTTTTTTCTCTTTTCCCCCTCTCCTTTCCCCACCCTCACCTTCCCTTATTTATTCTTGGATCTGGACTTCTAATACTCCAGTCATCTGAAGAAGTGGGTTGTACCCACGAAAGCTCATGATGCTATCTACATGTTTTGTTAGTCTTTAAGGTCCTGCTAGACTATTTGTTGTTTTTTAAGTTTTTCCAGCTACAGACTAACTTTGCTACCCCTCTGAACCTTAGTGTTGGAATATAGAAGTTGTTTGGGAAAATGCTAAATTGCCAGACCTGTAATGATTTATGAAGACATGTCAGGTTTGATTAAACTTAGCCAGGGTTTCAACAGTACCTCAGCTTGGAGTTCTGAGGGCATCCAGACTCATAGAACCAGAAGACTTAAAGTACTGGAATGGGAGCCTGCAAGCTCTGGACAGCTCTACATTGTCGCTGCCTCTGGCCAGGATCCCAAGGGCTTCCAGACTCCTTGGCTAGCTGGCTCCCTGTACTGCCTGACTCTGGAAGCATGGTGAGCCAGCTGTCCTGAAGCCTCAGATCCTGGAAGCTCTAGCAATTGCTAACTGAATTTGACATGATTCATATCCATTTCAGTTAGCCACTGCTGAGGTCCTCGAGAGTATCTTTCCTTTTAGCAAAGCTACATGTTGGTGTTTCTAATTTCTTTTTAAATGTCTCATTCACAGGAACATCTGAAGTATTACAATTTCCTGTGGACTGAAAACACTGATTGTTGGCTAGTAGGATAGTCAAAGAAAATGAAGATGAAGTATAGACCCTGAGACCTGGCCATGAAGAGCTTAGCAGAAAGGTTGGTGAGATCAATTTGAGTGCAGTACAAAGGGAGGAACCAAAGTTGGACAGAATCCAAGGTAACATTGAAGGAAACAAACCCTAATTTCCCATATTGTTAAGCTAGATGCAATAGATCACTCTGTTTTGACTCCTTTCTTACTTTCTTGGAGTGCAAAGCAGCTGTAAAGCTGCCATAAATTAGGCACTGAGAATTCCCTCAGCAGGGGATAATCTGTAGCTGATGTAGAGAAGGCATGGGCAACTCTTTGCATAGCTTGTTGGCCTCCCAGTAAGTATAGGGAGAAAGGAGGGGCTTGCCTGAAATTTGTTTCAGTAATGCCCAGATGAAACTGCAGTGCGTAGGTGATTGTTACAAATGGAGATATTGTGGAGTGGCCATGAGGCTATTCTAATCTACACCAAGGCCTGCCCTAGGATCAGAGGTGTACAGAGTTGGTCTATGGTATCAGAGATTTCAGTGGGAAATAGTTTCCAAACTTGCTTAAGTGATTTTGAAAAGCCTTCTAGGTGTCTGTCTACCTCTTTATGGGCCTAAATACCTTTAATAATCTGGTGCAAAGTCTTAGGGGATCAGTCAGGGTCAAAGGTGCTAAAGGTAAATGATAAATTAAAGATTAAAGAGATGGGTCCAGGTCAAAACCCGAACTCCAAATATCTTCACACTCTGGAGTGTCTTGAGTGCCATATCTTGACTTTATGTTGACTCACAGCTAATGAATAGTTTGAAGAATATGTCAGTACAGGAAGCAGAAATAAAGTTAAAATCTCTTAAAATGTTGGAATGTGAACATTATATTTAAACATATTCTTCTTGTGTTATAGAAAGGAAAAAATATCAGTGTGGAATTCCCAAGGTATTTTTTGTTCCTTGGAAAATATATTTTTCTTTCAGTGGCACTTTGTATGTCAATTTGATTAAATGGAAACCGTCTGAGCAAACTCCTTGCTGCCCCTTTTCCCCCCTCCCCGTCCTCTGACTGTATTGCCTTTCATTAGACACCTGATCTATTTTAATTGATTAAGTTTCTGTTGCTTTCACTGTAATGTTTGCAAATAATGTTTAGTGGGCTCTGAAGTCTATAGAGTGACTTAAGGTGTAGAAAACCAATCTGCATTTACTTTAGATTTATAATGATTGACATGACCACTGAAAGAATACTTTAAAATATTCACTATCAAGCTTCCTGCATTGCATTTAATTATAGCTTTTAGATTACTTATGAACTGAATATATTTTCACACTGGGGCACAAGTTATCCAGCCCTCTCATCCTATTTTGTTTGATTGTTTTTACATTATAATAGTAAATTTAGTAATAGATTGTCTGACAACCTTGGACACTAAAATCTTTCCTTTATTCACACAAGAGAGAAGTGATAACATAAGCTTCTGGTACTGAAATCTCTGAGGAATCTCTCTGGCCTTATTCTGGAGAGACAAGGGAAAGAGTGTAGGTAGTTTGTTCTTGATGTATATTTACTTAACTGCTGTTAGTTCTTATTGTGGTATTGCTTAAAGTTATCTATTAATATTTCTCTCTCTCATGCACACAGTGTTAATATACTGAGTTAAATTTACAGAAGGGAAAACAAAAATCTGAGCAAGATGAAATCTACTCTCACTTACCCCCAGTAGTCAAAGTACTTGTTGGATCAGTTTCAAATATTATGGCATGTTTCAAATATATGCAATGAGATCTAATTGCCTTTCCATATCCTCTTGCGAAACGTGGCAATATAAAGGACTTGAATGTAAAACAGGGAGAAAGTGAAAACCTCCTTTGATGACAGAGATCTTAAAATGAAATAAATAAATAGTTTCATATTTTGTTACTGAAAATGGCCATTACCAGATGCTTCAAAGGAAGATGCAATAAGGGTATAGTTTCCTTCCTCCTTCTCCCTCCTCCCATATGAGGTTGGCTTAGGAGACAATGACGTACTACAGTCAGCTGTTATGGGAGTTCACCTTTAGAATGAATTGTAGAGGTCTGCATTCTTTTAGCTGATGAATTTGGATCTAGTCCCAGCTGTATGTGTGAAGTAATACATAATAGATAATTGTGTCTATTGTAAGTAGCAAATAAATTATTTATATTATTGTTACAAAATGGTTTGGTATCTGAATGCATAACTATCAAAATACATCTTTCTATAAGCTTTGTGAGATCAGATGGAAGGTAGGCAGGGCAGTTGTTGGTGAAAGCAGTGGAGGTCTGCATTGGAATGGCATTTGCATGGAGTGGGCCTTTGATTGGTATGATTTAGATTTGGTCAGAATCTGAACTTTCAGTGTTATCCAAATTCAAGTGAGACACTTTGGAGGGCTTTGTCCATTGTTATTAAATTACAGGCTGAACTTACTGCCTAGTCCTCCATCACTGAGATCAATGAAAGCCTCAGCATTGACTTCTCCAGAACAGGACTAGTGCCTTAATTTTGGGGGGCTGAGATTAAGATTTCTTTTTTGGTGCCAACATCCGATTGGACAAAACAGCTTGATGGATGCTAATGACCCTGACTCATGTACAAAAGGGGTTTGTATTGTGAAAGAATCCCTTTATGTGTGTTGCAATGCAATTGAGATGCAACGTGTATTGGGTACATTTCTTTTAAAATACCTCATAGGTGAAATATAGTTCAATTGCCAGAGTAGCAGCACATCAACATCACCAGGGTCTCTTCCCTTCCCACAATATGAAGGGTTCAACTTTGCTGCAATGGTGGGAATGGAAGAAAAATGAAATGTTATGCCATGTGATTCTTGAGGAACACTTATCACAGTGGGAAGTAGCACCTGAAATTGCCCTCTGAATTTCTTTGGAGCACTATTGATGACTGTTTGGGTAGCATGTCCCAAACACTGACTCCAGAAGGTGCAGAGTAAATGTGGTTTTAGTATGTACATAGCTTGCTTTTCAAACAGCACCTTTATAAAGGAACTTAAACATTTGATTTTGCTAACTCTATTGAAAGAATAAATAATATTGACAACATGCTGCTTCAGTGATGATCAAAACAGAAGGCCAAATAATAAAACACAAAACCACACTGTTTTAAAATGCTTAATGTACTGCACTTACAGTGGAGAATAACTTATAAAGTTTTAAGTGAACTGTGAAAAGTTTATGCAGTTATATTCCTATTGCTCTCTAACTCAAATTCTGACTCAGGGTCTACCATAAATGTGTTATGGGAGGTGCCTCTGTAGTGCATTTTTGTATAACAGGCTTTGTCAGGTCAGGCTTGGAACAAGAAATGCAGCTTGTGTATATGTTCATACATAACAAAAAGAATTCAAGACATTTCACCCAAACAAGCCCTACTTCAAAATAAAAACACAAAAATGTACTATGTTAAAGTAACATTCAGTATGTTAATTGAATCACCTCAAAACCCAGTAAAATATAGATAGATAGATAGATAGATACAGCTGTATCTCCAAGGTGACACTCTTGATTTGACAGCTCAGAGCCAGATGTTTGCATTAGTTGCTGGAGTATCAGAAAGCTCTTGTGGCAAACCTTGAGCCTGCTTGTATTTAATTTGAGATTTAATTTGAGTTTGTGGTTCATTACCAAACCCAAACTTCAGTCCAGGTTCATCATACACTTTTCACTTTTCTCCCCAGTCAGTATTCTTCCTTTTTTTTTTTTCCGCACAAACACTCCCCAAACCCTCTTAACTTTATTGTCCATAACCCACTGGGTCTGATGTTTTTTGAAACTGAGAGACCTGTTCCTCATCGATTTTAGGGTGTTGCTGGATTGCTACTCTGCTCCCCGTTCTTTGCTTAGGAGATCTGCAAAATGGGCCTTGCATGAAAAAAGGTCTTCAGGAGAGGGAAACCATGTAATTCACCCACTTCACTTCCATACCGCTGTAGGAATAGAAGCACTCATGCCCTGATGGCAGAGCCTCTCATATTTAAGATGCATTACAAACCCCTGTATGTGACAGGGTGGACCAGGCCCTAAGGCCCCCTGCTGGAGGCACTGTAGTCTTGTCACACCCCACCCCAGAGAAGCAATAGAGAGGTCCTCCAAAAGGGCTAGAGTGGATAAAATGGAATCAGCCAATTAGGGGAAGGAAGGCCCTATAAAAGGAGCTGGGGAAGAAGGCAGAAGTCAGTTCCTCTAGAGATCTCAAGATATGCAGACTGGGTGACTGGCTGGGAGTGTGACAGCACCGTGGATAGCACCTTATTGGAGATGGATGAACTGTGTTGGACTTTGGAGATAAAGCCCTGAGATAAGGGTGGGGACACTGCCTCTAGGAGGGGATGCCCTAGGAGCACTACTTTCTATCAGAGTGGGGAACAAATTGAGGGATACTATAGGGGGTACTAAGATGGGTCCCTATTAGACATGTATCCCAGAAGGGGTTTGTGTACTTCGCACGTGTGTGTCTCGGCTGGAAGGTGGAGTCACCAAAGAGGTTTCAAACAAGTGAGTGCATGAATGAGAAATAAGTGACACCCCATTACAACCTTGTATGCAGTTGTGAACTCTTACCAAATATGAAATAACACAGTTATTTTTATCACATATGTTTATAGGTCACCCAGCACCTTGGTATGAGGTATTTTTGTAGAAATTTTCTGTATTTATGATAAAGATAGCAACAGTGGAAGGTCCTCCTTGCTCCTTCTATCCCTCCAGAAAATCCTATTGTATTGTTGGCAGTGTGCCATACCAAGGGGAAGGGTGTAGAAGCACCTTCAGAAGTTGAGACCGAGCAGCATGGGGGGATAGCAAGTCACTAGTAACCTTGATGAAGAGATTAAGGGCCTATTTACAAGATGGGGGAATTAGGTTCACTGAATCCAACACATGAAGCAAAGTACTAAAATTGCTGCCAAATTTGCAGACCCCACAAACTGATCCTTGAAGAGTTTGATTTGTAAGCCCCATATCAAGCATCACTTTATGTAAGTGACCACAGTTTATTACAAGATCTCAAAACAATTAATTTTTCTTTGGGGATATTTTTCCCTTCCTTCTCTCCATACCCATGGTTATCCTTTCTTCCAGGATATTGTCTATTTTGCTCTCACTCTCTCTCATATTCAGATTACGACCATGTTCTCCTTCTTACCTTTGCTCTATCTGAGGCCATAGGCATAAGAACCATGGAGACATTAGTAGGTCTACATTTTGGTTCATTTCACAAACTGTTTAATGGTATACAGCTTTCTTGCATGCCAGATTTACCTAACTTTGTATTTCTTCCTCAGTTCATTCTAGTCACTCTTCAGTCATCTCTCCATTCATCTTGGCTTGAGGTTGCTTTCTTTAGTACCAGTATAGCTAGCATCAAGTAGTTGTACTGGTGCCACCCAAAATGTGAAAAAAGTCCATTAATGAAACACAGTGTTTTTTCACAGATTTAGATCAGTAAGTAAACTTCAAACTAGGGAGCAACTTTTAGTTTGTTTAAAATTCTGCCCGTTACAATGTCCATGCCAATGAAAAGAAGTAAACCACGTAGATCTGCCTCTGCATATTATTTACCGACAGATTCCAGAAAACACTCTGAATTTTAGAATAGAGTTCTCATGTGTTTTCAGAAAGGGAGGTAAATAAGACTGAGACAGCCTTATTAAGAGTAACTGATGATATATTGATTCATGTGGCTACAGTTTACAGTTATCTTTTCATTTCTTCATTTACCATCTGATGTTGGCACCCTTGAACATTCAGTATTGGGATCTTTCTTAAAGCTAAATTTCACTGTATAGTAGTGATTGTATTGATAACTGCTAAGCTATCAATTACTTTAAGGCTCTTTCTCATTACCCTCGTCTGTAATTCATAGAGTCTCTGAGGTTTAACTTGCTTGACACTTACCTTTAACTGCAGTTTTCTGAATTTGTCACTGCCATAGATTCATACAGCATAGCATGTAAATCTTGGATTCATTAAACTTATTTACCACTTGTTGGGGTCACTTGCTGACATTCAAAAACATCTCAGCACCAAAAGGAAGGTTTTAAAAAGAGGCTTATGGGCCCTCTTTCTGCATGGAGAACACAGTACCTGCATAGAAGCAGCAAATGGGAAATATGCTTGTGGATCTGAGAGGGCAATATTGTCAGACACCTCCTGTTAAGCAAGCTTTTTATCTCCATTGGGAGATCAGGTCTGTAGATTCCAGCAGTAACCCATCTAGGAAGTGGGTTTAGGAGTTTTAAGACAACTCTCTGAAAAAAATGCTTCTGATCTAGCCTTTGCTTTTGAGAGTAATTCTGGATAAAAGTTTATATTGAACTTTCTCTAGTCACTGCATCACAGAGATCTGGTGCAGACAGATTGTAGAATCTCTGCCTGCAAAGGCACCCTCAGACATTTTTCACGTGATACGAACAACTAAACCACTGTTTTTAACATAGCAAGCGGTCTGTAATGCACCTTTTAAAAATCTTACTCTAGGCAAAATCTTCTTGTGTACAAAGTGCAAAGATGGATCTGAATCTACAGGAAAGATTAACTTAAGGGAAGGCAAGAAAAAGCCCAACTTCATAAACAAGGATATGTAAACAGTAAACCTGGTCCAAAAATGGAAAACACATTTCAGAAAGTTACAAAATTTCCAAAGGTTTTTTTGGGGGGAGGAGGGGAGGCCTTCAAATTGGAACATTTTAGTTTTTAAAATGGTTTTCTCATCTTTTTGTAATTTCAAAAATTTCAATTGTGACTAAAAACTGGAAAATTTTGACAACACCAAAAGCTTTTTGTGCAAGGTATCAGTTTTAAAAATAGGCCTTGTTTTGTCAAAAGAAAAAAAGTTTTCAATTCATTATTTTGACCATATCTTGTAACCAGAGCATAGCTGAAAGCTCAGTGGAGAAAGACTCTCACTGTACAGTGAGCTTCTCTCCTGGAACGGATACTAAAGGCAATTTCGGTGTTTTTAAATCATCTTGTAACATTTAAGAACCAGATTCTTGTTGCCATCAGCAATAATTTGCTGAAGACAAGTAAAAACAAACTTAGTTTTTAGTGGTAAAACAATTAAAAGAAAAAGTATCTAATGAATGAAGATGAGGAACATATCCCTGAAATTTTGGAATCTGCAGATTATATATTATCGCCTCCCATCACCATCTTTTTTTAAAATAGTTCAATAGTGTTTTAAACCAATTAACAAAAAAACAAAACAAATAAGAAACAGAGAGAATAGGGTCTGAATTTTCTTCTGTTTAGAGAAGAAGCAAATATTCTTTCTCAAAACTAAGGCTATGTCTAGACTGCATTGCTTTTGGGATACTGGAGGTATCCCAGAAAAGCAACGCTGTATCCAAGGAATGCATCTGCTTTTTCGATTTTCTTTTTGAAAAAGTGGACATGCTCTTTTGCCATCCCTGTAAATCCCATTCTACGAGGAATAAGGGATGTGTTAAAAGATAACTTTCTTTTGACATTTGGTGCTGTGTCGATGCGCCAAATTTTGAAAGAGCCTCTTTTGAAAGTAAATCGGAAAAAGATACTCAATTTGCGTACCGCAAATTGTGTTTCTTTTTCTGATTTAACATTGCAGTGTAGACCCAGCTTAAACTCTTTTCTGAGAGGCAAACACCATCTAGGATGCAACCATTTTTATAGCTAAATATTTTCAATGTTTTCAGAGGCTGTGTGGATTCCTGTGATGTCTTGCTCAGGACACCCAGAACTGTGATCCACTGTGTTACCACTCTGCCTCAGCAGGTTTGAGTTTTGCTGCTGCCAAACCACATGTCAGTTCCTGTCCAAAGCTCTTCAGTTGTCTGTCAATGCAAACCTTCCCTTCTAGATAACAGTGAGTGAACCCCAGATCCTGAGTTCCCCAAAGATATCTGTCTGCAGTGTCCAGTCCCTCTCACTGGACAGTCACTGATGTTATTAAGTTCTCTGACTCCGAAGCCTATTAAGTTAACTGAGGACTCACCCTCCGTGATTAAGATTTGTCATAAAACAGGAATATTTTTAAGAAAGAACAGAGATTTGAGTGATACTAAGCAAGTATAAAACAGACAGGCATAGATACAAAGAAAACTGAGGAAAAAACCCATTCTATCGACTAAAACTTAATTTTAGCAAATTACAATCATTACCCTATCAGTTTTCTGACTTACATCAAGTTATCAACATCTCTTACTTTTCAGGTCAAGAGGACCCAGCTGTAATATGCTCAAAGTGTGCTGTGCCCTGTGGTCCTCTCAGGAAGCATTTACACAGCAGGGCTTAACTTGAAATAAGCTATGCAAAATGAGCTATGTCAATTGCGTAGCTTATTTTGAAATAGCGTATTTTGAAATTGGGAGCATCTGCATAGCACTTATTTTGAAATAGAGTACTCTTCCTCCGACTTCCCTTACTCCTCATACAATGAGGGTTACAGGAATTGGAGTAAGAAGTCCTCCAGCTTGACAGTATTTTAACGTTATTTTGAAATAACTGCCTGCTGTGTAGATGCAGTCCTAAGTTATTTCAAAATAATGCTAGTTATTTCGAAATAATGTTGCTGTGTAGACATACCCTCAGTGATGGATAACAAAAATGCCACATTGTCCCACTTGTATTACCTAAAGTTTATTGTCTCTGTGCTAAGAGACAGAAAGGCTTCCTGGGGTACAGATTCTGTCCTCTGGTATGATTGTGAAACAACTTTCTTTCCCAGTTGTCTAACCTGATGGCTTTGTTTACCTTACACGTAAATGTACTTCTGTTGTCCTCTGCCTGTACCAGGCTGGTAAAAGAAATAAATACACATTCTTTTGTCAAGGGCAAGTTGGCTTCATTCTGTGCCCCCCAGACACAATTTAAAGACATATTTTTAGCACACAATTCTAACTCCTTGCGTACAGTCTGTATATACATTAAGGAAAGATTTTCAGGACCACTGTATTACCAGTGTACATATAATACCTTATATGACATCTTTGGAATATATGTCATGAAAACAGTGTATTGGACTAATGAGTGTCAGGCATGGTGGGGAGGGCCCTCTGCTAGTTGCATTGAGAGACTTCTGGTGTTATAAACCAAAAAGAGAAGATCATTATAGGCAATTCACAGCCTGACTCAATGCCTGTTGAGTTTTGCTAGCCAGTCAATCAATTTACAGTTGCTTTTACTAGTTCCTGTAATTGAAGTCTACTGAAGTCATTCTTGATTTTCCAAGTGATTTCACTGGGCTCTGGATCAGGCCCAGCATACATGATCCAGGACCTCTTTTATACTTAAAACTATACTGGCATTCCAAATATATTTAACTTTATTATAATCACAATTCCTTTTATCTTTCAGCATATTTATCTAGACTGGGATGCCTGTGCGGTGGATATGGCTGGCCATATATAGTTATAGCTTTTCCACTGTTTTGATAAAATTGGTCTCCCAGTGTTTCTTGGTTGAGGAAATGAAATGCTGTCTTGTTTTATTGCTGCTAGGCAGCTCTCCTTCTGAGCTGACTGCTGATTTTCAGAATCAACTTTCCTAACCCTGCATCAGAGGCAGGAACTATTAATCTCTATAAGACTTAAGGAAGGTGGGGCAAGTTTTCAATTTTCCACTCACTGCCAAAGAGAGAGAAAAAAGGTGAAAAGAAAATTGTTGCACTGAATCAAGAATGGATTTCCATCCCAGTCTGAAAATTCTCTGAGCAATATTATGCCTGTCAGCATGTACTTTGTGTGTGTATGTGTGTGTATGCACACAGCTTAATACAATTTCTAACAGAGGCTAATCACTGTTCCACTTTGAAAGTGTTATTTTCACCACTTTAGGAATTAATTCACTACTTCCTGACCTTGAAAGTTTTGAATTAAAAAATCTTCAAAGCAAACTTGATCTCTAAAATATTCTGTGTACACATTATTTTAGGCAATGATAAAGTCATGTGGGGACTGTTTGTATTTAATCCTTTCCTTTAATTCTATGGTAACTGTGTCTCTGAAATGAGCTCTTGCCAGTTTTTAAAAGAGAAACCCAACACAAGGCAGTGAGTAGCAGCAGTTCCCATTTAATGTGATTGAAATATGCCTCTTAAGGGATTTTAAATGAATGAAAAGCAGGTGCTTTGATTTTACTGTAGATTGGTGAGCTGATTAGCTTGGAAATTAAAGCAAGATACGAACTAGAAATTTTGAAAACCCAAATAATCTAAATTAGAAGAAGAAAAATATCAAAACTGTACAAAGCAATATTTATGATGAAAAAGGAGTTATTTCAGTTAACACGAATACAAATTATAACTAATCAGTGCTCATCTGTAGAGGTGAATGTATTGATTCTGCTGGGGCTTAATAGTGTTGATGAATCTTATTTTCTCAATGGTTTATTGTTGTGGCGGGTAATGGACAATAAGAACAGTGTTATTAGTACAGCTTCCCCTTGAAAACAATTAGGTTCTTTCTACTATGTGCCTGGCCACTATTTTTTTGTGTATCTGATGTCCACTGTCTGCTTTTAAACCAATTAATCTACATACCAAGAGGGATTGACAGTCTATTTAAGAACTTAGGCTGGCAATTTCCCATTGTTAATTTTCACTTGAATATATTTTTGTCAAATTTCTGGATATATACATTCATTAGCATTCAATAATACATCATATAAAGTGAATTCTATGTTCAAACTCACTGTTGGCAATGTCTCTTTTGACCTTAACATTTAAAGGATCATTGCAGGAGTTCCTTCAACATGGAACTTCCCAAATAAGGCATATGTATACCACTGAAGTTTCCATTTTAGAAAAACCATGAATTCAACTAGTTAGTAGTGTACAGTTGGTTTAATTGACTTCAATAATTCAAGTTTCACATTAAAAAGTCATACAATTATTTTCTATCTTTGAAAATATCACAGCACAACAGGTAAAAACCATATCCAGTCTGATCTTTATAACCAAAAGCTCCAATTATCAATCACAACTATATCAATATAAATGGATCATGTGGGAAGTGAGTTTTGTAAAGTACAGTTTGATCTCCATATCAGAGTAATCACTACAAATGGTATTCAGAAAATAATCAGTGACTCTAATTCTATCTGTCTGTCTGTCTTTTAGAGAATGTGTGCATCTGTTTGTCTGTCCATAAGGCTGTCCATCTGTAGTTCATTTGTTCAAGAATTCCTCCTAAATAGTAAGAGTGAGGACCACCAAATTTCAGAGAGTACTAGAACTGGAAGGGACCTCAAAAGGTCATCAAGTCAGTCCCTTGCCCTCACGGCAGGACCAAGAACCATCTAGATCATCTCTGATAGATGTCTATCGAACCTGCGCTTAAATATCTCTAGTGATGGAGATTCTACAACCTCCCCTGGCAATTTATTCCAGTGTTTAACGACCTTGACGGTTAGGAAATTTTTCCTAATGTCCAACTTAAACCTGCCTTGCTGCAATGTAAGCCCATTGCTTCTAGTCCTATCAACAGAGGTCAAGGAGAACAATTTTTCTCCCTGCTCCTTGTAATTTGGTATGCAGCTTCCACTTATCCTAACTTAAAGCAAGGTCAAGGTCTGGTTGTGTCAGGAAAACAGGAGGTGCCTGGAATCTGACTGTTTTCCATAACACAGAAAAGGAGATGGCTGAGAGCAGGGACAGTTATGTTCTGTAATGATCCATATGGGGCAGCGAGTGTGGGGGACAGTTATACTGCAGAGTGACTATGGAGGATGCAGGGGGCCTCAGGAAGAGAGTAGCCAGCTGGGGCCAGAGCTCTCCATAATGCCCCCCCCCTCCCGCCTCCAAGCCTTTCCCCTATGGCCCATGCTTCAAGCACCAGGCAAAGGGGTCCTGCTGCCCAGCACCAACCCCCCGCCCCTCCCGAGCGCTGCTGGGGCTGACTAGCACAGCCCCAGCCCCCTCTCTGCCTTGAGGGCCTGCCAGGGCCAGGCTGGGCCTCTCAGTCCCAGCCCCCAGTGGAGCTCCCCAGGCTGTTCCGGATTGTGCAGCCCTTATCCACCCTTGTGGTATACAGTGTGTTTATGAAGTCCTTTCTAAATTTCAGGATACAGAAACATACTTCAAACTACCTGTATAGCAGAGTAGCTTGTATGATGGTAATAGGAGTATTGGTATATAAGCTACCCATTATCCCATCATTTAAATAAACTGTATTTTCATACAATAGTGAACATATTCTGGAGCATGCTAATTATTCCAGTGCCTACCCAAAGAACAGTGAGAGTTAAAGGAATTACTAATAACTAGTCCTTTTGACATTTCCCAGAGCTTGAACTAGGGATGGGCAATAAGTGGCCTGTGGGCTGGATGTGGTTTGCCAGTGTTATCCTCTGGTGGGCCACCAGCACTTTACTTACCAGTGAGTCCACAGGTACAGCTGCTTGCAGCTCCCATTGACTGCAGATCACCATTCCTGGGCAATGGGAGCTGCAAGAAGTGGCATGGACTGGAACACCACTTCTTGAAGCTCCCATTGGCTGGGAACAGCAATCCACAGCCAACAGGATCTGCAAGTGGCTGTACCTGTGGACTCACTGGTAAGTTAAGCACTGCCAGCCCACCAGCGGCTAACCCTGCCAAACCACATCCAGCCTGGAGGCCACTTATTGCCCACTCCTGGCTTGAACCATGAAACTAAACTGAGGAGTGTCATTTCTGTTTATTTATTCTATTTATGATATTGTGTTGGAGGTCACGATATCAGTGTCTATTTAAATTAAAAATCCCTATCTTCGTTCAGCTAGATTGTAATCCACATGTCACAGACTTTCAGGAACATTCTTGATTGTGCTACCTAGAGCCAGGTAAGAGGTGTGCAAGTGTGTCCTTGAAGAGCAAGTATTGGAGGCATGGATGAGGTGTCCCTGGGAATGAGACAAAGTTACACCCACTGACTGGCATGGGGTGTTATAATTTGCTGATGGCCTAGGCCAGGGACAAATTGCTTTGCAATGGAACCAGGGGAAAGCAGGGAGGGAATTATACCCCAAATGAGTCTCTAGTGATCACAGAGCTTCCGAGGGCTAGTACTGGAATCATTTAGCCTTTGAATTTCAAAACAATAATGAAAACATTTTTCTATATATAGTTTTGTAAGCCCTCCAAAGCCTGTTTTACAATAACTATAAAATATATCAGGGAGGTAGCCATGTTAGTCTGTAACTTTAAAAATACGACTAGTCCTGTAGCACCTTAAAGACTTAGGGTATGTCTACTCTACCACCCTAGTTCGAACTAGGGTGGCTAATGTAGGCATTCGAAGTTGCAAATGAAGCTCGGGATTTAAATATTCCGGGCTTCATTTGCATCTTGCCGGGCGGGCGCCATTTTTAAATCCCCTTAGGTCGAACTCCATGGATCTCTAATCTGAACTACCGGTACACCGGCAAGATGCAAATGAAGCCCGGGATATTTAAATTTGCAACTTTGAATGCCTACATTAGCCACCCTAGTTCGAACTAGGGTGGTAGAGTAGACATGCCCTTATATATATATACACACACACACAGGTTGGGACCTGACTCATCCCGAATGACAGAATTTGCCGGACCAGAGGAGATGTCCCCTGCCACAGACCCCGAGCCAGCTGGCCCCCTGCTTCTGACCCTCTCCACCCTCTCCACAGCTGGACTGTCTTCTCTGACGCTGCTGGCCTGGTGCCAGGCTGCCATGAGCAGCCGGGGTTCTCTGGCCCTGGCTTGCACTGCTGTGTAAGGCCAGGTTTCCCCAGTCCTGTGCTGCTGCAGGAGGCCAGGCTTCTATGGCCCGACACTGCCACAGGCAGCCAGGCTTCTATGGCTCCTGGCCCCATGCTTCCATGGATGCCTGGGGTTTCCCAACCCCCAGCCTTGCACTGCTGCTGGCTGTCAGGGTTCTCTAGTCCCTGGCCCCACCACAGCTGTGGGGCCCCTCATCCTGGCTGTCCCTGGCCCTTCTGGTTAGGTTCCCTGGCTCTCTGGTCCAGGAGCATCCATGGTGCAACCTGTATAATATCATGAGCTTTTGTGGACAAAACCCACTTCCTCAGATAAGAGTGGAGAAAAAATTCTTCATTATATTACACACTTGTTACAAAATCTTACATTTTGTGCCTAAATTAGGTTGATAGTGCTTTTAATCTGTTTTTCTGCACAAAACCCCCCCTGTAGTTTCAATGCCTTATTTCTTTCTTCTAGTTATGGTGTTCATTTAGCCAAGAATTTAAGCAGATGCTTAATTTTAAGCACATGACTGTGATTAAAGTTAATTATATGCCTAAAGTCATTACTAAATAAGGGCTTATAACATTTTCAGTTAGTAATATATATGAATATTTCAGAAAAAAATGTACATTTCAGCAAGAAATATATTCATTGCCCTTAGTAAGTTTTCTGTATTAGCAGACATTTTCAGTTAAAAATGTGAGTGAACATACGGCTGAAAGCAAAGGGCTAATAAGCCAACCATCATGTTTGCATGAGGTGCTGTGGAAACTTCTCCATAAAAATCTTCTAAAACATAAATCAGTGCTAAATTGCACTGTCTCTGTTATACTAATTCTAGGCTTTTCTCATGCAGATTATCAACTGTACAAGTTATGTGGTCATTTTGTGGAGTGAACAAATAAAAAGTTACCGTAGGTTGAGAATACCAAATTAATTTTCACTTGTTGTGATCACTGAAGGATTAGGAAGGTAAGATAGAATAAAGTGGTTCAAAAATGGTCTTTAAGTGCAGAAGTTACATAGTTTGAATAGTTTTTCAAATTTCTGTCTCTCTGCTTCTTGTTTCCTGTTTCACTCTGTCAGTTACTCTAGTATTTTAAAGCTACAGAAATTATTCTTTGAGAGTCTCCACAATTATAAAAATAATTCACTAACACACTGTACCTTTGATCTCTGTCATTCTCTTGTTGTACTCTCCTGGACAGAAGTAGAAATTTATGACAATTATACTGATAAAATACTTCTAATATTCTGTGTGTTCTAGCAAACCAACTTAGTAGCATCCAGAAAACAGAAATAAAACCCTAACTGGGGGGAAATACCCACATTTGAAGCTTACAAGATCTGAAACTGTCTCATTCTTTTTGGATAGCGTCAGTATTATTCTTAGAAACTCTACAATAATTGTTTATAAGAAAAGATGTATATTGTATATCTGGTTTCTACAGCAAAACCTCATCCTATAATGACAGAGTCAAATATATTTCAGATTTATAGTCAGATCCTTAGCTGGTATAAACAGGCGTAACACGACTGCTTTATTTTACAGTGATAAATACTCTCTAACTAATTGGAAAGAACTCAAAGTTTGAAATCTGGATAATATAAAACATGGAACTTTACAAACTAGGCTTACATGACAGTTTCAACACTAGCTGCCTCATAATATCAGCAATATATCCCTCTGGTCTTATGCAGGCTGTTATCTGAGGGCATGTCTACATTAGGAAATAATTTTGAAATAAGTAAAATTGAAATAATAACTGCCAAAATAACAAAATCAAAATAGCACATCCCCACTATGGGGGAGCATCAAAATTGCTCAGAATTATTTCAAAATAGTGTATCCACACTGACTGGAGCCTGCCTCAGATTTAGAGCCCCAGGAAGCACTCCAGGGAGGGCACCAGGAGGGCAGATACCTCCTGTGGCTGCTTGGTTAGGCAAGCTGCAACATGTGCTTTCAGGGTCTTCTCTTTACTGCTGTGTCTCACACGCCAATCCACGGCCTCCCCCCTGACTGGTGGGACTGCATCATCCTGCAGCTATGGGATGACCAGCAGTGACTGCAGAACTTCCATATGTGGAAGGCCACCTTCCTGGAACTCTGCGAGTGGCTCACTTCTGCCCTCAGGTGATAGGACACCCAACTGCAACTTGCCATGCCCCTGCAGAAGTGTATCGCCATGGCCCTGTGGAAGCTTGCCATGCCAGATTGCTACTGCTCTGTTGGGAATTAGTTCGGCATGGGGAAATCCACATGTAGTGGGGTGGAGTGGCCGCCCACTGACCCAGAGGGGGAGGAACCTCTCTGCGAGCTTTTTGGGCTGAGCCTGGCCCGAGCCCCTCATCTGACCGGAAGTCAGGAGGCAGGGCTAGGACTATAAAAGGCCTGCCCAGGAGGTCAGTAAGGACCCAGCCAGCAGAAGAGACAAACGTCTGCCCGGTGCTCCTGCACCTGCCAGAGGCTGTGGACTGGCCTGGACCCCCGCACTTACCAGACGCTGTGGGCTGGCCTGGACCCCCACACTAACCAGATGCTGGGGACTGGCCTGGACCCCCGCACCTACCAGAGGCTGGGGACTGGCCTGGACCCTCACTCCCGCCGGGAACTGAAGAGTGGCCAGGATCAGCGGACCTGCCAGTGCCGGCAGACCCCAGCCACCCAGCAAACCTGTTGGAGACCCAGGTACACATGGAGGGGGAGATGGAAATGGCCCAGGGAGACATGCCCCAGTATAGCAGGGCCACAGTAGTGGTCAGCGTGTAGTGGTGCGGATCCCCGCTGACCCCACAGCAGACTGCTCTGCTGCTGTTAGGGCCTTTGGCTGGGATGCAGTGGAGTAGGCCTGCATCCCCTCTGCCACCCATCTACTGGGTGGCAGTCTCTCCTTCTCTGCCACCACAGGCGAGTTGCCTGAACCCGTTCTGCACAAGGAGACAAACTATTTGCTAACGCTTACCTGTTTATGACTGTTGTGTTTGCTGTCCCGCCCTGACCTAGGGCCAGGGCTCCCTGAACTGTGTTTACTTGCTGCCTGGCCCTGACTCAGGGCCAGGGCTCTCTACTGACTATATTGTTTGCTGCCCCGCCTGAAATAAGGCCTGGGCTAATGAACTACGGTTATAACTGTTTGTTTGTTTGCCACCCCACCCTGAACTCAGGCTTGGGCCAAGATATTGAATTGAACTGGCCATTGGCTTCAGACCCTGGACAAAAAGGGGCTCCATGAATATCAGCGAAGTGGCGGCCCACTGACCCGCAGGAGGAGGAACCCCTCCACGAGCCCCCCCACGGGCTACAGCACAGTAATGGCTGTGCTCCTGCAAGTAGCCAAGGCCATCAATAACATCTTGCTATGTGGGGTTGTCACTCTGGGCAATGTCGATAGCTTTGATGCCATGGGCTTCCCCAACTGTGGGGGGGGCCATAGATGGCATTCACATCCCCATCCTGGCCCCCGACCACTTTGCCTCGGACAGCATAAACAGAAAGAGGTACTTCTCGATGGTGCTGCAGGCCCTTGTGGACCACAAGGGATTCTTCACCGACATCACTGTCAGATAGTCGGGGAAGGTGCACAACACCCACATCTTCCAGAACTCACGCCTCTTCTAGAAAATGCACTCCAGCCCTTTTTTCCCCAACCACACTATCACGGTCAGGGATGTGGACATGCCCATCTGCATCCTGGGCTATACAGCCTACCCTTTGTTTCCCTGGTTTATGAAGCACTACACAGGCAGCCTGGACACCACAAAGGAGAACGTCAATGCCAGGCTGAGCAGGTGTCACGCGGTCGTGGAGTGTGTATTCAGTTGTTCAGGAGTCTCCTCACTTGCCTGGACCTCCTCTCCTCAAAGGGCTCCTGCATTCCCTGTGTGTGTCTTTCCTCCTCCACTCCTCCATTCCCCTGTCCTCCCTTCCCACCTTCCCCTCCTCCTCTGCAGCACAAATAAAAAAGCCTCTTTAAAAACAACAACAACAACAACACCACCCACTTTGTGGTAGCAGCATGTTGTGTGCTCCAAAACCTCTCTGAGGGCAAGGGTGGGGGGGCAGATGCTGAACGACTGGCCAGAGCTTATGAGCAGCTGGACACTAGTGCCATTTGATGAGAACATCAAGGGACGGGGGGGTGGGGAAAGGGGCAGTGGTGGGGAGGTAGCCAGTGACCTGCTCCATGCATGAGGCCGTGGGCTTCATCACCAAGGTGAGGGAGGAGCACATGGCCTTATGCTGGTGCACCAGCTAGTTCCAGGAGACCTTCTGCTGCTCCTGGTCAGTCTGGCGCTCTTCCCTCCCTGTCAGCCTGGACCTCCTGCTCAGTGGCCTGCTCCCGGCACTCTTCATCTAGCCCTCAGATGAGGGACTGGAAGCAGGCATCTGCTCATGCATCAGGTCTTCACAGTGTGTTTCCTCTGGCAGATCCCATGGAGTCAGAAAGATGGCGGACTTGCCATGCTCACAGTTGGCTCATTTGTGAAGAAAAGTTGTAAGATCATCCCAGGAGACATTGTGTATGAAGCCTACTCCTAATCTCTGAGCTGACACTGGTCTAGGATCTAGGTGTGTCCTTTCTCAGCCATGCTGGCAGCCATCCAGCTATAGACAGCAGTGTTTCTCTTTCTGGTGCAGAGATCCTGGAGGTTGTTTTCCTCACCCCAAACCTTGATGAGATCCAGGATCTCCACACCAGTCCAGGTTGTTGCTCTCCTGTGTCCCTGACCAGTGGCAGCCAAGGGTGCTGTGGGAGTACTGGCAGCCATGAGGGGCACAGAGTGATTGCTGGGGTCGGCTGTGGCTCCTGGGATGGTGCTGTATGGCACGGGACTGGGCTGGCAAGCCCCTTTCCTGCTGTGTGCTGCTTTAAGCTCCACAGGAGAAGGGGATCAGTGGAGATGGAAGGTGTGGCCAGAGTAGCCAAAAGTGCATCTGTGAGAGGCCTCTGGAGGACAATTATTTTGCATTAGCAGCACCAGATTGTCCACACTCATGGTATTTCAAAATAACTATTTCAAAGTAAGTGTTATTCCCTGAGGAAAGAGTACAGATTTTAAAATAACAAGCCTGTTATTTCGAAATAATGGGCTTGGTAGTGTGGATGCTCTGTTTGTTACTTTGAAATAAGGCTGGTTATTTCAAAATCACTTCCTAGTGTAGACCAGGGCCAAGTGGCCTTCCTAAAATGGAATGTATCAGTATACTGCAGAACAAATTGAAAATTGTAGACCTCCTGCACAATTATGAGCCTTTAATTCGGGGGGCGGAGAGGGAGAGGGAGAGAAAGAACAAGAAAGTGTCAGCCTGTTCTTTCTTTCCCTCTCATAAACCCAACCAATAATCTCAGGAATTTTTTAATCTCAGGAGATGGCTCAGATGTCTGCGCTCTGTTAGTCTGTTGGAATCCATATTTAGTGATTTTTAGGTCTCAGTGTAAGAATGACTTGATTACTCAGGTGCTTCATTGATCTTTTTAATAGTAAAATAGCAAGAATTGGTAATGGGACAAAGGCCTGTGGGATAGGGCCTGCCATTTTGTTCTGCAGTCATACAGCACCTTACATAAGGGGATACTTGGCCATGAGTAGTACTCCTGGGCACTGCAGTAATACACATAATACATAATAATAATAGAAAACATGTAGCTATTTTAACTAATTGTTTTATTGATGCAAACATTCAAATACTTGGATGATGAGCACCAAATATTTATTCATAAATAATTAATCTGATTTTATAAACAATTGCCAATTCTACATTTCATTGTCCTTGTGCATATTCTCTAGTTAAATATCACCAATTACATTGATTTATGCATTATGGAAAGCTCTGATTCAGAGTACGGTATGCAGTTTCCCACAAATTTTCAGATTGCTTTTTGATCTTGCCCTCATAAATCAACAGCCTCTCCATGACAATTAGAATAACACTGTCTAAACTTTTATGAAGTATTATTATTTATACGAACACTAAATTATACTGTAGGCATTACAGAACAAATACAACATAATCCTTGCTTCTAGGAAATTATAATCTCACATTAGATGTGATTCAATGAGAGAGTGAGAAAGAGTGTGCAGTACTTGAAGAGAGAGAAAAGGAAAGGGAGAACGAGTAAGATAGTGGTAACTTCATCACATGAATGTGATAAATCTGTTTCTCCTTTTATGTCTCCTGTGCTCTTCTGTTATGTTGGGGGTGAAGAGGACATTCAAAATACACAGGTTAGTGTTTGTGTACCTTATAGAAGATTTGAATAATTAAGAGGGATTTGAATAAGGCGGGAACCTGACATGCTGGGTTTGCAAGATTGTCCCAATCATGGAATAAGTTAGAAGGGTATGTCCACACTATAAAATTAGGTTGCATTTATTAAGGTCGACTTTTTAGCACCTGAATTTACGAAGTCGAAGGTACATGTCTTCACTGGACACGTGAAGTCCGTGAAGTATCTCCAGTAGCGTGGCTCCCTTCAACTTAAACAGCAATGCACTGTGGTAGCCACCTCACAATTCCTGCCACCCCTTTGAATTCTGGGTTAGGCTCCCAGTGCCTGATGGAGCAAAAACATTGCAGATGGTGGTTCTGAGTACATGTTGTCTCCCTCCCATAATGCACTTATCCCCTCCCTCCCTTCTTCTTTCCATCCCTGCTTGAAAGCAATTGCAAACAATTTTTTCATGCCCTTTTTTAAAATGGTTATCTGTGCAGACACCATAGCATGGCAACCATGGATCCTGTTTAGCTACAAACTGCTGTGGCAAGCATTGCAAACACTTCACGTATTATGCTGCAGTTTCTCCAGAGCATAGCAAGGTGCTTCCAGAGTGAGGAAGAACTTGTGGAGGCCACGAACACAGACATTCAGGAGCCCATGGAGTGGAGCAATTGGCATATGCTGGCAGCAATCCATCCTGTTGATACAGTAGAATGCTGATTTTGGTCCCATAAGACAAGCACAATTATGCAGCTATGGGACAATGACCAATGGCTGCAAACTTTCCAGAGCAGAAAATAACCATTGGATATGTTGAAATGCCAATAGTTATCCTTGGAGACCCCTTGCTCCCAGGGCTTGTTCCTACCCCTTGCTCCCAAGGCTTATAGGCAGCCTGGATAGCAATAAGGAGTAGTTCAACTACAGGTTGAGCAAGTGCAAAATGATGGTGGAATGTGCCTTTGGCCATTGAAAGGAATGCTTTCGAAGTTTATTGACTAGGTTAGCTCTCAGTGAAAGCAATGTCCCTATTGTTGTGGCTGCTTGCTGTGGGCTCCATAATATATGTGAAAGTAAGGGGGAAAAGCTTCTGGCACAGTGTGGGGTTGAGGCAGATTGCTGAGCCACTAATTATGAGCAGCCAGGCACCAGGGCAAAAAGGAGAACACATTGAGGGGTGGTGCAAATCAGAGAAGCTTTGAAAATCAGTTTAATGAATGTCCAGACAGTGATGTGACAGTTATGTATGTTGCTCTTAACAACGTGCCTCCTTCAGTATGTGTACTGGCTTGTAAACCTACCCTTCCCTACCACACACAGTTGACACAAACAATAAAGATCCCGTTGTTCTGAAATCTTGCATTTTTATATAGGAAACACAGGGAATGGAGACAGAAAAGGAGTTCTGGGCATGAGATCTGATGGGGAGGTGGAGGGCGCAAGGGCAAGTGACCTATTTCAATCCCTCTCTGTGACAATCATAGCTGTGAGAATGAGAGCCTTCTGTTCCAGGAAACATCCCTAGGAGTTGAGTGAAAGGCTGCCCATGCCTCCTTCCCCTCCGCCCCACTCACACATTCTAGGGTGTCTGGGAGAGGAGGCTATAGAATCCGGTGAGGAGGACAGGTGGTTTAGCATAGGGTGCAGGGGGACTCAGTGCTCCAGATGCTTTTCCTGCACTTTACCTGGTGCCTCATTAGCTCTGTTTGCTCCCCCACAAGCCTCAGGATCTTATCCTGTGTCTTATGCTTGTGTTCCCTGCATGTTCTCCTCTCCCCATGTTCAGTGCCTATGATCTGTAACATCGTTCTACTCCATGCATTCAGTTGTGCTCTGTCATTGAGGGCAGATTGCATTTGCTCATTAGACATTTCATCCCAAACGTAGGCTAATACAGTTGCATCTGCATTGCAGGAAAAAAAATCAATGGTAAACTTCAGAGAAAATACACTGTAAAACACAGAAGGTTAATTCTTTTACAGTGAATGAACAAAAGACATGTGTTATGTACAAGACCAAAGTTATGATTTTAAGCACCTACCAGGCAGGTAGAAGACCCAGCATAGCATGTGACAGCTGGATTCAGTTTGGTGGCAGGCATGGCAAGTAACAGGTTGGGGGTTTTGTTCTTTTCCTTCCACTTTGAAAACATATGTGACAGAATGCTTGCAAAGTACAGCCCTCATGGCTATCTAGGCATCTGCATTTGCAAAGGGGGACCGCATCTGTGAGGGGAGATAGGGGATCAGGTGGGTGCTGGCTGTCAGTCAGTAGTATGGATTCTCTGCTTGCTTGGTGAGCATTCTCCTTCTCCTCAGCTACAATTTCTTTCTCATTGTTACCTCAAGCTGTCTGAAGTGTCACTTGAGAGGTATCCACAGGTAGCTTTCAGACAGTGGTTGGGTCCCCCTCTAGAATCCTATGCAACTGCTCATAGAAGCAGAATGTTTGTGGGTTTGACCCAGGCTGACAATTTGGCTCCTTTATCTTCTTATATGCGTGCCTGAACTCCTTTATTTTTATGAGACACTACTGGTTGTCCCTGCTGTATCCTTTTTCCACTATGCCCTGTGCAATTTCAGTATAGATATCAGTATCTTCTGCCTCTTCAGAGTTCTGTCTGCACAGATTCTTCTCCCCACACACAGCAGTCACATCCAGGATTGCCTGCATGCTCCATGCTGGAGCTCGTTTGTGACTCTGGGCATCCCTGGTTAAGTGTGCTGCTGAGGTCTGCTTGTTATGCTGGGCAAACAGGAAATGAAATTCAAATTTTCTCAGGGCTTTCCCTGTGTACCTGGGAGAGCAGCAGAGTTGAAAGTGGTGGCTAGAAGGGTCACATTGGGATATTGTGGAACATCTCTTGGAGCCCAAGAATGTCAACTTTAAAAGTGCTGCATTTGCACTATCCCAAGTTGACTATGCAAGGTTGAATTTAGTATTACTCTTCTCATCAAGGAGGAGTACGGAAATCAACTTTAACTACCCTTAAAGTCGGCAGAACAGGTTTAGTGGTGTAGACTCATTTGTTATAAAAATCAACTTAATGTGGCTAATTACGACCTAACCTCCCAGGCTGAAGATATGATGGAAGGGCACACTGGGAATGACATCATTGTTTGAGCAAAAAAGACAGCATAGAGGGCATGATTAGATGTCAGATTCAAGACACAGATTGGTGTTAATAAGAGTCTTGAAAGTGTGAGTGCGAGTTTGAGTAGAATATGTGTTGAATTTGTGTCAGAGCCAAGGAGTTTATATATCAGGTCATCTTCCCCAAAACTATTACCATACAATAACATACTCAAAAGAACCAAACATTTAGCTAAAACAGAGCATCTGAAAGCAGCATAATATTGAAGTCTGTCTCTTGCCATCTTGGACTCCCAGATTATTCTGCCATTGACATTTTTTTTCTGTTAATGTGTATCATTTTGTGTAGCATTTTAAAAAGTTGTCTTTGTCCCTTTAAAAAAATAAAAGTGCTACACCTTTTTGATGAATGCATGGGGGAGAAAAGAAAGGGGATGATATAAACAAGAAACAATACTTCATCACTTTAGTGCTGTTCATGTAGCAGTTCAGACAGCATTTGTGTGAAGTCTGAGAGAGAACATTTTTTTTACTGTCTTCTCAGAGTTACAATGATGTATTAGATTTTCCTTGGCACACAGAGACTTCAGTAGTCCAGTTATATTTTTTTCTAAGATCCTGAGTGCCATTTACAAAAATCAAGTAAACAAAGGCTGATCTTTTATCTCTGTAGTAGCCCCTCACTGTACATGATTCTGTGTGGTGAGGGAGCCACTGTGGAGGGCAGGGGGACCGGGACCTGCCACGTCTGCATGGCGGGAGGAGGGAGGCTTACTCTGCTGGCCGGGCTGCTATGTAGCAGGAGGGACCAGAGCCTGTTCTGGCATCTGGGGGTGGGAACGGGACCTACTGCATGGCGGGGGGTTTGTGTCTCTTCTGGCGTCTGGGAATGGGACTTGCCACATGGCTGGGGGGGGGAGGGATGGGGTCTTTTCTGGCGACTGGGAACAGGACATGCTGCATGGTGGTGGTGAGGTAGTGGTTCTGCTCTGGCAGATGGGAACACGTGCATTAATAAACTGGGTGCACTGATGGCACACATCCAAACCAGCGCACATGAACTCAGTATTTGGCACAAGCCAAAACTCACTCCGCTCATGGCTAGAAAATCTTAGAGGGAGCACAGCTTGGGACTGAGGGGTTCTGAACCAGGGAGTTTGCCAGACATGGGGAGGTCAATGCTCTCCTGCTGGCTGACCCATTCCCAGGCTCCTCTCCCTGGAGCTCCTAAGGCTGGGCTCCCACCCTGCTGTCTGCTCGCTGCTGCCAGAGCTGCCCAGGATTCCAGCTGGGACTTCCTGGCCACTGCTGGCCTTGCTGCCACTGGGGGTTCCCCACCCACCAGAGGTTCCCTTGCTGGGGCCATCCAGCCACCCCAACCCCGCTGTCACTGGGAATTCCCCAGATTCCCCGGCCATGACTCCTGGGCCACCTGGCCTCACAACCACTGGGAGTTTCCTGGGGTTCTCTGGTGCAGGGCTGCCCAGCTGCCACCTGGCTCTGCTGCTGGGGCCAGTTCTGCTCCCACCAGGAGTTCTCTCAGATTCCCTGGCCCAGGAGTGCCAGGCTGCTGCCTGGTCCTGCTACCACTGGGAGTTCCCCGGCAGAGGTAGGGATTCCTATCCCCCAAGTCCTGCTGCCACCGGGCTTCCTTACCCTGGCCAGGGCTCCGCTGCATAGCCCAGCCAGGGCAGTGCTGCGAGCCACAGTTGTGTGTGCAGATACCAGGGAGGGCCAGGCTGCTCCCAGCTCCTCTGCCACCCATTAGGGGATCTCACTGAGGCTAGACACTTACCTTGCCTGCTTGTCTATGGGCCGGGGGGCTGGGGCACGTGGGAAACTGGCAGCATGGTCTCCTGGGTACCTTGGGGCCCCTGGGAGGCATGGCCCACTATGCAGCCCACATGTGGCCTTGCTCCCAGGACATCCCTCTGCCCTGAGGACTGTTGGTCACTGCTCACAGAGGAGGGCATGGCCTCAGGGACAGTGTCTGCATGGATAACTGACTGCCTCTCCCTCTTTGTGTTCTCCACAGCTGAACCAGCTAGGATGGAGGGGTGAGCCACACCACCAGAGTCAGCCTCCAGAGCCCAGGGGTCCTGAAGGCATGCCAGGGTCCAGGAAGACTTAATGCATCAGCATGTCAGCATCCTGCATGACATACAGCAGACCCTGGCACAGAAGATACACGTGGATGCTGAGTAGTGGAACGGCACATGGGACCAGCTCATGTAGCGATGTGATAGCATGTGTGCCAACATGTTGCGCATGCAGGCACACCCGGCTGCTGTTGCTGCTCCTGGCTTCCACACTCCTGCCCCCCCATGCTATGCCCATTCCCCCTCCACCTGCCCCCCAGGTGATGCCCATCCCCCCTCCCCAGGTGATGCCCTTGCCCCTCCTCCACCCTCCCTGCCAACCCTGACCCAACTCCAGCCCCCCCTTCCTATCTACTCCCATGTGGTCCCCAGATGCACCCAACCCCTCCAGGTCCCCGCATCCAAGGTGGCACATCTAGACGCCCTCCTCCCCCTCCACGTTATGAGCCCCCATCCCCCTGCCCACCTTTTCTTAATGTAAGATAAATACAGACTTCATTTTGTTGGAAACCAAACAGGTGTGTTTATTGAGAAGTCAGGAAAGGGGCAAAGGAAGGGGTTGTGGTGGGGAAGGGATAGGGCAGCAAGCCAGAGGCCCCTGTTGGGGAGGCCCTAGGGAGAGTTACTGGGGTCCTTGAGAGAACCTCTCCCTCAGGACCTCCCGGATGCGCACCCTAGCCTGATGGTCCTGGCTGATGGCAGCTGTCCATGGCTGCTGGAAGGCTCGCCCCTCACGACCAGTGTCTGCCCCTCACCCAAGGAGGAAGGCCTCCCCCTTCCTCTCCACAATATTGTGGAGGACACAACATGCTGCAACCACCTCTGGGATGTTGTGCTCTCCCACTCTGAGGCGGGTCAGCAGGCACCTGAAATGTGCCTTGAGGCAGCTGAAGGCGCACTCCACCTGGATCCAGGCACAGTTCAGGTGGGAATTAAATTGGTCCCTGCTGGGGTCCAGGTGGCCAGTATACGGTTTCATAAGCCACGGCATGATGAGGTAGGCTGTGTCCCCCACGATGCACGGTGGCATTTGCACATCCCCAATGGCAAGTTCACAGTGGGGGCAGTATGTGCCCACCTCCAGCTTGCCGTAGAGACTCGAGTTTCTAAAGATGTGGGTATCGTGTGCCCTGCTCGACCACCCAACAAAAATGTCCATGAAGTGTTCATGGTGATCGACCAGGGCCTGCAGCAGCACGGAGGAGTAATCCTTCCTATTAATATACTGGGCCGCTCGATGTTCTGGTGCTCGGATCGGGATGGGGGTCCCATCTATGGCTCCAGGGCAGTTTGGGGAATCCCAGGGCGGCAAATCCGGCCATGATTGGTTTCAGGTCTCCCAGGTGGATGACCCTCCACAGCAGGATTGAGTTGATGGCCCTCACCACCTGCAGGAGACAAACAAACACACATAATAGAGAATGAGAGAGGGAGTGCCTGAGTCCTTGGGAGGTGCTCGCCCCCCTCCCATACCTCCCCTCCCACAAACATCCCAGGATCCACCCCCAGGAGACTGCCCCCCTCAGCAGCAGGGCTGTGTGAGGGCGGGACAGCACAACTCACTGGGGACAGGGTTTCCCTCCACTCCCACTACACCCCCCACAGCTCCCAACCCCCTTTTCCCTACGGTCTCCCTTTTCCAGGACTCCCCCCCACCCCGGGCAGGGAGTGCAGCCCTGGAGTTCCTTATATCCATGAGGAGGGCTCCAACAGTGGACTTCCCCATGCCGAACTGGTTCTCCCCCAACCAGTAGCTGTTGGGGGTGGCGAGCTTCGAGAAGGTGCTTGCGACCCGCTTCTCCAGGGGGATGGCAGGCCACAGGTGGGTGTCATGTCTCCAGAGGGCAGAGGTGAGCAAGGTACATAGCTCCAAAAAGGTGGCCTTCTGCATGTGGAAGTTTTGGAGCCATTGCTGGTCGTCCCACCACTCCATGACCAGCCGGTCCCACCAGCCGAGCCTCCAGAAATGCCTCTCCACAGTGGGTTGCAGTTGCCAGAGTGTAGCTCCTGCACCCAGGAAGAGGGTCTGCAGAATGAGCTTGGGGTCGAGCTCAGTCAGGACCAGGAAGGCAGCTGGTACAAAGTGCTGCAAAAACTGCAGCATGGCCGTATGGGGCCATCACATGCCCAGGGGCAGCTCTGGCTCCAGGGCACCAAGAGAAAAGCTGTGGCATCCAAAAAAGCAGGGCAAACACAGCAAGCACTGTGAAAGCTTTGCTGTCCCTTGAAGAGGTAGCAAGCAGGCAGCAGAAGCAGAGAAACGGCTGTCCGGGGGTGTCACTTTAAGTGTGTGTCTCTGCAAGGCTCTGGCACCAGCTCTTGGAAGCAACTGGTGACCTAAAGCCCTGGCTGAAGTGCTTCCGGGTGTCCTTTTACACAAGAGAGCATCCCATCAGTCTGGACGCTCTCTTTCGAAAAAGCTGATGGCTTTTTCAATGCACTTTTGTGTGTGGACACTCTCAGAAGAATTTTTTTCAGAAGATCTCTTACAAAAAAGCTTCTTCCGAAAGAAGCTGCAGTCTAGACGTTGCCTTAGTGTACTGTTTTAATTGTCACTTGTGTAATGCTTTAGCAGAGACATCATCACTCGCAACATTTTCCTTTCCTTTCACACTTCAATACAAAACATTCATACTTCATGAGATTGCCTGCTCTGCAGAGGAGATTATAAAACCTACTTTTCTTTAATTATTTAAATTAACATTCACTGCTTGTATGTGCCCAGCACAGCACCCAGGCATTTTCTGCACTTAGACAAGTAATTTGAAAATTAATATCTCTTCTGTAGCATGAATCCCAAAAAATGTAATGTAAAGAACAAGAAAGTCAAGGCATGTTTATTCAGAGGTCTGGGTTTCTCAGAATATAAAAGTATAAAATACTGACAAAACCAGATCTATTTGTGTGCTCCTGGTCTTTGTTAAAGGCTGTGCTAAGCCCTGAGCTTTACATGGAGAAGTAAAATGTTTCCATTCCGTATTTTTTTTCTGAAAAAGACTTTGGCTAGTACTAGACTGATATTTATGCTAAAATGGGGAGAGGGTTTCAGGCATTCTAACTGGACAAAAGAACTGAGTTAGCTGTCAAACCTGCATGCACGATTGGTATGGCCTGACCAAATTCATGGTCCATTTACATCAATTTCAAGGTCATAGGAGTTTAAAAATCATAAATTTCATGATTTCATCTATTTAAATCTAGAATTTCACAGTGTTATGATTGTAGGGATTCTGACATAAAAGGGAGCTGTGGGCTGGTTGCAAGATTATAGTGTGTGTGTTTGTGTGTGTGTGTGGGTTCTGCTACCCTTATTTCTGCACTGCTATTGACAGTGGCACTGCCTTCAGAGCTGGGCATCCTGGCTAGCAGCAGCACAGAGGTAAGGATGGAATGGTATGGTATTACCACCCTTCTGCAATGCTGTTGGAGGGAGGCTACCTTCAGCACTGGGTGCCCAGCCAAGAATGAATGAAGCACAGAAGTAAGGGTAATAATACTGTGACCCCTAAAATAACTTTGAAACCCCTCTACAGCTCCCTTTTGAGTCAGGACCCCAATTTGAAAAAATCTATAAAGTATAGGGTAACGTTTTCCATGCTGGCTCCCTTGGCTTCCTCCTCACTATCTCTCTGGGAAGAGAGAGTGACTGTGGACTGTATCTCCTCAGCCCCTTTCTACACAAAAGCTCCTTGTTATAATAACCAGCCTGCTGCTTCACAATCAGTTAAGCCTAGCATGTTAAATGGCTGCTCAGGACCACCGTAGCCCAGACAGGGCTTGTGTGAGTTACACTGTGGCAATGGGGACCATATAAGAACCTATGATAGATAACCTTTGTGGATTTAAACCTCAATGGTTGAACTTGAAAAAGTTTGCTTGGCTAAACAACTAAATATGAACTCTTGAATAGTGATTGTTGCAATTATTTGAACCTGTTGTCTCTAAGAAAAATTAGGCTGGATATCTGACAGAATAGATCCTGTTTCTAATTGCCCTATAAATACTTTAAGAATAGCTTACCTCACTGCATTTTAGCATTTCCATTTCATATCCTGGTCAGAATATGGAAGACATTGATACAAGTAAATGATCAATGATGGGAGAAAAATACCCAAATATCAGGAAAAGTTAATATGATGTTTTGTTTTAAGTTGGGGCAAATGTTTAGGAGTAGGAGGGAGGTTCATCATATGCTATGTTTTGCTTAGTCATGACATTGTCTCACAGGGAATCAAGCATTGCTTCATTTTGTTACTTTAATAAGACAGTGTAAAACTTTGCTCTGGGTCAGAGAATGAGAACAAGAGTTGTGCCAAGCCCTGAGCAGGGATGGGGGAACTGGACAGTGAATAGATGGAATTGGAACCATGGCAGGGGGTGAAACAGAGGCAACATATGTACCTCAAAAAGGTGTAGCTAATCAGTGTTCCCTCTAAACTTCACAGCTTCACAAGTGATTAATCAGCCCCACCCAGTCAGTCAGCTCCATGCAGGGATCCCTGAGTCTCTGACTGGGCAGGGCTGATTAATCACTCTGAAGCTGTGCTGCTGAGCAGTTTATTGGGAACAGTGACGCTAATCCTTCTCCTCTTTCCCAGTGGAATGAGGATATTTGGGAGGCACAGTGGTTTCCTGAAGAACAGTGGTTTCTAGACCTCCTCCTTGGGTGGTACAGCTATATACTTCTCCTTATCCAAGGTTGTGAGTAAATCCTACAATTTAATCACACATGAAGAGATGGCATGGGCCAGTGGAGATGGCAATGGATTGGAAGTCCTTTTGCCACGGCTGGACAAATGACATCACCCTATGTTCCTCAGTTTTTCCATTTGTAAAATGAGAAGAGTAATGCTTTGAGAAGCCCCTTGAGATCTCTGTGTATAAGTAGCAAAGATTACTTTATTTTATATAAGTGCTGCCATGACTAAGATTTGGAAGCAACAAAAGCAGAGTTTTCACTTCATCTTTCAAGCTTATGTTATTACTTTGCCAGCCATTCATAGTTTTCTGTTACATCTGTTAATGCAGTATAGATAAATCTTCTTCTGTAAAAGGAGCCTTTGTCCTGGTAAATCTGATGAAGATTTGTAGAAAGAGGCTATGTGGATTTTCTTAGGTATGGTACCATGAACCCTTGGAGATAAATCCCTCAAAATTATGGCTTGGTATGAAAAGCTCGCTCATGCGTTTGAAGGAAAAGGCAATATAAATAAAGTATAGAATATAAGCCTTGACTGAATCCTTCTGGCCTATGCTGGTTTATTTCACTTTTTAATAATCAGCGAAAGATAGTTTTCTCAAAAATTCAGTATGCTAAAGAAACAAATCAGGAAAAACCTACAATGTAAAGATTATAAAGTGCATTTTACCTGACCACTGAATTTCAGTCTGGATTCAGTGTATATGGCCAAATTATAAACCTCGAAAAATAGGGCTGATGGTGGAACTACCAGCACAGCCCTAAAGCAAATACACCTCTATAATGAGTTCTGCATAATAAGATACTCATTTCATACAATCCCATATCACGTTGTATTTGTACCAATAAAGGGTTACCTATTTTCAGCATAACCAGCACCTAATCAGAGGAATAGAACTATAGTATATGAGGGGCTTTTTAAAAAGAGAGAGAATTACAAATCCTGTCTATCCAAGATGCTGCATAATTCATTTAATGGTAATACTGTGATGTATTTAGTTCCTTTCCTTAATGCCTAAGCATTTGGGAAAACAAAGGAGTCTTGGCTGATTCTAGATTATCTTTTTCTTCCTCAGAGACCAATACTCATTTTGTTTCTGAAGAGAATGTACGATCAAAATGTTAAAACAAACAAACAAACCCAAGTCTCTTTTCTTCCACTGTTTCCCCCATTAATATGTTCATTAGAATCTAACCTACCCATTGACTTATGGATTTAGAGAAAATAGACATGGATTTTTCCACAAAATGAAATCATCCATATTGAATGAGATGTGATAGAATAATAGGAGAATATGTTATGTTTTGATTTAATAGTGCACTTTGCAGTTTATGGATAGATTTTATTTGTAAAGTAATTAAAAAGAAAACTTACCCAATAATAGGTTACAATAGCACAGAAATAAGATTTCCTTAGTCTAAAATATTGTACTATATGCATGAAACGTTGCGACTCCCAACTATACTATGAGACCCACTAGTTTAACACTGAGGACTATGGGTTTGCAGTTCAGCTTTTTGTATCTCCCCTTCACTCTTCATGTTATATGGTCTGTCTATATGAGTGACCCTGAGTAATCAATTGTCCACACAGATGAGGGATTTTGAAAGATTTCAGAGCTAAACAAAAAATGAATCATGTGCAATAACAGAAACAGCAATAGCCTGGGAAGGCTATTGTCAAGCAATAGGCAATTTCTATGTGCACCTAAATGCAAGGTCTCATTCTCTTTAGAGTCGTATCTTAGGGATACTTCATTTATACTTCATTCAGAATAGATGTAAAATAAGTTCTGTTCAGAATGGTTATGTAATAGGATGAATAGACCCCACACTAATGAAGAAATGTGGGGGGGACAGAGCTAGTCCCACCCCTCCAGAACTGTCAATAATGTAAAGTAGGAAGGATGTCTTTAAAAAGAACAAACTGCACTCAGCAGGTGAAGGAATGTTTGAAAGTAGGAGACAGTTGTATGAACTCTGGAGACACAGTGGGACTTCTCAGCTAGGAGACCTTCACCTGGCCCTACAGAGGATGTTGTGAATTCCTAGGGTAAGCCAGAGAGACCTTATAAGGCCTGTAAGGGGGTCTTTGAAAGAGGTAAAAAACTTGGGGCCTCTGCTGGAGATACCCAGTGCCTGTAACTGATGTGGCCAGGTTGCCCCACCATCTGGGTAAGAAACCTCAGGGGACTCTCTTACAGGTAGTTCTTTATGTTCCCTTTGTACGGGTTTACATGACTGCATGAGATAAGGGCACTAGAAAATCAGGTCTTCAAGGCCTGAGTGAAACCACTGAAATGAGGAGGAATCTTTTCATTTCTTTCAATGGGCATTGGGTCATACCTTCGGTACATAAGCAACTTCTCCCAGTAAAAAATAAATCAGAAGGAGGGCTGTGCTATGAGGTTCCATGAGCAACTTGTGAGTAAGGAGTTAAATGCTCTCAATCTACTGAGAGAGAAAACTTTGCCTAATAAAAAAGACTTGGAATCTAAACTCAGTTTAGACTGCATTTTGAGCTTGCATTAGGAGGTAAGGAGAAACTTACTCCTTACCAATGAAAGGTTCAATGAAAGATCTCAACTAGGATTCTTATTGAAAAGCCTGAGTCAGTTTCACATGGCTTTCCCAAGGTGGGGGAGTTATTCTTTTATATTTGACAATTAAATCTGCAGTGAACATTAAAATGTAAACATTTATTATTTTGAAACACCACCTATGTATAGCCTGCTTTGCAATAAGAACAAAATTGGCCAGCTTCCATTCTGAATATATAAACTTGAGAACCACCTGCCCTTTCTGTGTAGACTTAGAGAACAAATGGATGGAAAGCTGACATGCTTACTCCTGTGTTCACAATGGAAAATGCTTCACCTGAAGTCTTATTAAGGCTTTGTCTACACTTGCAGTTGATTCACACAACTTTTGTCATTCACAGGTGCTTAACCTGCCTCCACAGAATGACAAAAGTTGTGCCATGGCAAGTGCCAGTGTGAAAGTTGTTTTGTGGCAGGAGCGCACTCCTGCTGACAAGGTGAAAACTGTTTGTGGCAGCTAGAACTATTTTGTCAGCAGTCACATGTGCTGACTTCTAGTGAAAAGACTGTCCATGCAGTCTGGTTGCTAAAAGCAGCATAGTGTAGACATAGCCTTAGGTTTATTCTTGAGGTTTATGAAAATAAAGGGTGTGGATTCTAATTTCATTTACAAGCCTTTTACATGTTGCTATTTCAGTGACTCTGGCAGAGTTACAAAGTGTATTTGAAACCAAAATGTAGGTCAATGATTTTTAAATGTGCAGAATGGATGATTTGTTAATCGTGCAGTAATAACCATTGGAACCATGATACTCTGCTGTTGTAAGACACATTTTGTTCCATCTCGTAGACTAAACAGATGACCACAATGGAAAAAAGTAAGAGTAAGGCTGGGGTACTGTAAATGATCTGCAGAGCCTTTCATCTATAGATTTTGTGTGATAACAGTGAGCAAAAGTCATTATAAAGTGATAGTTGATGACTGTGAAACCTGTCAGCTCCATTACCAAGAGGACAATTTTCCTTGTCACAAAACCAAGCACTGCTACAAGTGGCATTAATTGGTACCCTATCTAACTATCTCAGTAGGGAAGAAGGAATAGAAATCAAACCTACAGACAGCTTCACCTCTTAGATGAGGTAATGACATGAAAATTTGGTTTGGGTTATATTTACCAGAAAACAGTTCCTGAGAGCTGAAGATTAACTTAAATCACATAGTAATGTATTGAAGTAAACATGGCCTGCACTGCTGCTTACTAATGATAGCTAACATATTTTGTTTGTAAATGACATATACAAGTATGGTGTGGTTTTTGTATTAACAAAAAAGTATCTTTGAACACTTTATGGCTGAGACCCAAAATCTAGTGTCAATTCCTGTACTATTGTGACTATTAATGAACAAATAAGTAGTGTTTATTTACCCATACAAAAATGTTACTTGTGAATGGTCAAGTCAGGATTTTGGAAAGTTGAGTGATTGGTTAAAAATATGGGCCCTAGTTTTGATCTCACACCATTTATTCATTAGTGTAAATTCATAGAATTCATTGGAGTTATTCCTTTTTTACATCAGTGTAAGTGAGAAGAGAATCAAGGCTTCACACAGCTACAGTACAGGTAATAATATAACTTGATTACAATTACTTTTTGCATTTATCCCACTGCTTCCCACCTATAGGAAGGAAAAATGGGAATGCACATAAAAATTGTAGGGTGAATGTTTATAGAATCATAGGGCTGGAAGAGACCTCAGGAGGTCATCGAGTCCAGCCCTCTGCCCAAAGCAGGACCAATCCCAACTAAATCATCCCAGCCAGAGATTCTACCACCTAGCTAGGTAACCCATACTTCACCACCCTCCTAGTGAAATAGTGGGGGAGATCTAGGTTGGATATTAGGAAAAACTATGTATCCTATTTGCCATTTCTACTCTGCATGAAGGGGTGTTTTAACAATATTTCACGGATTATGGTGGCTAGAGATGTAGTTGGGTAAGAAATTATGGGGAGAAAAAATTTCTCCCTGCATTTCCATCTGGGATTCTTTGCACTGCAATACATTGTGGCAGTTCAAAGATCATAGGCTGCAAGAGCTTGACAGAGGGAAGGTATACAGGCAGTTGGGTGAACCAGGTTTTGTTCCCAGACGAGACAGCTGGAGGCTGCTGCTCCAGCAATTAAGTCAGGCAGGCACCTGCAGCTCATCTGGGCTGGCCTGCAGCAGACCATGCAAATACCTGCAGCCAGTTAGAGACTGCTGGTCCCTTAAAAAAGGCTTCCCCACAGACAGGGGCAGGAAAGGGGAAGAGGAGATGGACTGCAGGTGAGAAGGAAGCACAGATGGAGTCAGAGAAACTGCCAGAGGCAAAAGAAGATGTCCTTCCGAATCACCAGGGAGAAGGTATTGTGGAAGTGGCCCAGGGAAAAGGCTATTGTATGGGAACTGGGGCAAGAGCCCCATTGACAGCTGCTGCATAGGGTCTCTGGGCCTGAATTTGGAGTAAGTGGCTGGGCCCATGTTCCCCACTCCAAACCTCCCCTGTATCTGGTGGACTGCCACTGGAAGAAAAGGGGAACTTCTGGATTGTGGAAGGGTCTTTTCCCTCCCAGCTAGTAACTGGCCAATGATGAAAAGGGCTTGTTAAGTGGGGAACGCTCCCCTCTTAAGCACTGAAAGGCAATGGGAGGGTTGCCATGAGCCTCTGAGGCTTCTTAAGAACCCCCAGTAAGTGCAGGACCCAGGGAACAGGGCCAGAGATCTGCCACAACATCTAATAATACACAATGTAGCACATCACTCTCACTTCCCATACAGTAACTAACCATCCCTTTTCCTTATGTGCTTATATTTTCTTTGATCTTTTTAGTTGAAACATAAGCATCCCAGTGTGAGAGCAATGGTATAATTAGACTATAATTTTGGATTATTTAAACTGGATCTGTAGAATGAGCCTGTACTTTGTATTTTATTGAAAATGAGAGACTAGATTAACCTTTTTCCAAAAGTGCTTTAGAAACATATTTGATAAAGTTGTCAAAGGCAGCACACTGCAGTTTATGAATCTGGAGATTTTTTGAACTGTTACACTGCAGATGACATTTTGAAGGTCATGTTGCCAATAAGGTGTTATGTTTTCCATAAACTTGTGTTATCCTGGGGTTTGCAGAGATTCAAAAATACATGTTAATTAAAAAAAAAAACCCTATTCCCTTCCTCATAATCACTCCCCTAGCCTGAAATGCTTATTTCAAGATAATGTTAATGAAAGATGGGGATTTGATATTTTGATGCAGAACCTCCATGGTATGCCTTTGAACTGCTGAGACACTGCTGCTTTCTCTGTCTGCCTTGTTTATACTAGGTTAGCACAAACCTTATTGCTCCATGTAACTATGTGTTCAAAGCAAAACATAAAATTGTGTAGTTCTAAAAGACTCATTAATTTTTTTTGTACTCAGAAGCAGCAACATTAAAAATTGTAATATGCAGATTTCAAATGCAAACTCTTTCCACTCTTACTGCTATTTACTTCAAAGGAGTCCTGGAAAGGACTGCAAGAGAATTACATTCGTGTGTTAAAAAATTAATACATCACTGACACTGACCCATTTTCTGGTTTCTCTGCTTTATAAATTTTTATTTTTTTTCTATTTGTAAGACAGACATAGTTTCTGGAAGTAGGGGTGCTGGTAATGCTGCTGCACTCCCTGGCTTGGTGTGGCTTACTTTTAGGGGTGGGGAGTCAGTTCCTGGCTTGCCTGGATCCAGCCCCCAAGTCTCAGAGCTCCCCCCACAGCATTGGGTAGTCCGAGCTGGCACTCCAGCCCCCACCATGAGTCTGAGGCACACTCAATCTACTAGCCTGGGCTGCCTAAGCTCTGATGTACAAGGGGATTGTGGGGAGTTTGTTTTGTTTTATTGCTTCACTTGTGTGTGGCCTCTGACTGATTTTCTCTCCCCTCCGCCCCCGGTGGATCCACGGCCCCCAACCCAAAAAGGTTCCCGACCCTGCATGTTATATAAAAGGGTTCATAGCTTAGTTTAATAGTTCTCACACCCCTACTATAAAAACTGTCCCAGTACCATTCAGGTACCCTAGCAGAAGTTGAATATCTTTCAGTCAGCAATAGATTGTAACACAAACCCCTTTTCTTTTGAGGATTGATATTACATGAAATAAAGAAGTGTGGAAGTTTTAATGGTCTGTTGCTCTGATACCTGTATTGCTAACAGACATACTTATATTACAGGAAAGTATGCTGTAGCTATATTAACATGGGTCTGATGCTGCAATTGTCCAGATGCACCCCGAGTGTGTATAGGAGGGTTAGCTGAATGGTCCTACTGAGTGGGGTGCCCCATGTTCAACTGAATTGGCTTAAAATGACTCAGTGCTCATAAAGATGGAGGATAGTACATTTGAAACAGAGTAAGCTACAACATGGCAAGCTAACAGTTTTTAACAGGCTTGTCTGCATCTTAACAAGCATTAGAGGCCTTCTCAACTCAAAGGTATCATGACCGCAGTACCCCTTAACTGCGGTCAATATATAAAACTGGCTATCAAGAAACACAGCTGTAGGTCCCAGGATTTGCCAGTACAGCTTAGAAAATAGTTAAATTTGATTGATACGCTGATGTGGCAACACGTGGAAGATGTACTTAATTAAGTACATGTCCTGGAGAGCCTCCACTGTCTAGGCTCATGTAGACCCTCTTCAGAATTTCAAGTTACCTTTCCATAGAGAAACCTTGGTGAAGGCCAGTCATACAGAAGGCCTAGCTGACTGAACTTCCCCAAGCTGGCACATGCAGATGCATGGTGCTCAGTACAGTATCAGTTGGAGTTACTGAATGTAATGCTACTTACAATAAGTACCTCAACTGTCCTTCACCCTTTCTGCACTGAGACTCACAAAGCATAACTTTATGATATACAAAAGGTACAGACAGCCCTGTATGCTGTCCTGCCCCCATGCAACATGATTACACTGCCCTCTTTCTCTCCCCCCCCCCCCCGCCATCCTATCAGGCCAACCATACTAGAAATAATGTGGGGGGAGGGGGAGAGGAGGAGGTGTTCAGGGGTTCACATCTGTTATTTGCCAAGATCATCTAACCACTTAATCAGGCATAGCATTATGTAAAGTAATTAGACTGGTCTATTATAACTTTTGCTGGATTAAATAAACAAAATATCCCACCACATGCAGAACAACCTATAGAGAACTCCGCATCACTGAGTAATGTCTAAAGTGGGAATGTTTAATGTTTCCTTGTAAAACTCCATCAAAGTCACTTTTGGAAAGGTGTGTTTGATCTATTGAAATTGATTAGATTATTTTGACAGCTTTACCTTTACTTGGAGATTCCTGCAGCTGCTTTTCTGCAGCAATCAATCTCTACTATGAAAGATACAAAAAAATACAGCATGCCAGTAAGAATTTGAACGACAATGAAACATACTGTGGTAGCTTGCTTGGTTCGCCACAGTCAATGCCATCTGAAGAGATGCTTACTTTACTGCAAAATCAGTACCTCTGAATATGTGATCTCTAGCTGAAGGCTAAAAAGTATAATGAAATTAAGGAAGTCAAGACATTAAAATTGTCACTATTACTACACCCTCCAATTTACTACACACTCCAATTTAACATCTAGATTCATGGCAAAATCCTCAATGTGATTTCCAAATTAACAAAAGAATTGGAGATATATGCAGTGCTATATAACTCTACTTGAACAAATTTTCATTCAGTGATATTATGGGGTGAAGGGGGATGTATGCAGACATTGTAAATTATTCATTATAAATGCCTCTCACACCAACATGGATGACCAGAAACCCAAACCAAAACAGCAGTACTGATTTTTCTGTGGGATACGTATGGCAGATATGAATTGTGTCAATTGGGAGCTACTTGGTTGGATAGATAGGGCCCATTCTTGAGCTGTAGCCACAGTTTAGAACTATAATGTGCTAGTTTAGTCCCTGGTCTTATATTAGAGCAGTGTAAAGGTGGCTCTAAATTTTGCTGACTAGCAACTGTATCCAAGGACCTGCTCCTTGATAATGCTGTGCCATAACAATACCCTGGCTACCTCTTCTCCTCCCTTCCCCAATTATGCTACTACACAGAATCTGCAGTAGGGGATTGTATAGGAGCCATTACATGGCCTGGCTTTCTAGTTTGTACAACAATAATGAACACTTCTTGACATAAGGTGCAGGTACATTTCACCATCTTATAAATGAGCAATGGTCTTGTTCCCTAGTGATCAACTGCCTCTTTGATCAGAGCCCAGTAACTTTTATTTTCCTCCTAATGTAAGTTGTTTGACTGCTTTGTGTGCATATTGTGTTATAAGTGGCAGTCATTTGTATCTTACAATATGGTTTTCTATTCCTCAGCCATCGTTTTACACAGAAACTTACCTCCCAAATCACCCATAAAATGAATGATCTTAACTCCTGCACTGGCTACACCCTGGATGGAAGGTATAATTGGTGGGTATATATTCAAGTTGTATGTGTTCTGGGAGGTTTCATTACGTGACACTGATGTTAAGGACTTGGCTATTCCAATACTCCATGCAGTGTGGAGCAAGCAGTTTATCTGCAGTTTACCTTCAATGAAAAACAAGCAGTAATGTGTATCTCTTTCACATGCCTGTAAAGTTCAAACATGCTACAAAATAAACAATACTGAAAAATCATCAGTAATGTGACCCTTATTTTTAAAAAGGGTGATTGATAGGATTCAAGCTACTTTACTGGTGTCTCTGTGTGTATTCTGTTTTTTAAAAAAACTAAAATGCCATAGCATTCCAATACCAAAAGACAGATACAACAAAAAGGTATTATTTAGACTTAAAGTAAATGGTCTTGCATTTATTTTATGAAAGTTGGGTCTCCAGTTGCCTTTTCTCCAGTTTCTTTCTTATCTATTAGGTTAAGTTGGTTGGCTGCTGCTTTCAGCAACTGTGCAGGCTTTTTAACATTCATAAGTCAGCACATGATATACGGTATCAGCTGTGCTAGTGTAACTCTGCTTTTACAAAACTTAATTTTTTCCCTTTTTTTGCTCTGGATTGAAGTCATTAAATTGAAAATCCTTTCATAGAATACATTTGAGACTGGAATTTGAAAAGCGAAAGATCTGAGTTAAAAAATTTGTCTGTTTTCCATATGGCGCAGGGAAACTTCCATCTACCTTTGATAAAATGTTTGCTCCTTTGAAATTATTTCTTCTCCTTTGCTTTAAAATGCAGCCACCATCGTTTAGCATGTCATAATCAATCTCAAGGTGAAGAAGTTCAGCCAACTTCTCAATGTCAAATTGTTGCCCACTGAGGGGACTGACATTTGTTTGAAAACACGTGTTAAAATTGTACCACTTCTCAAGGTGTGTGATGCATCTTGGCGCCTTGTCTGCTTCATGGATAGGTTTTGGAGGGGAGAAGCTGGTGAAGGTGCAGAGAAGAGGTGGTGCCACCTTCAGTTATACCTTTTGGTTAGGTGATTCCACACATTATCATATCTTGGTATTGTGATTACCAAACTAGTACTGCATTACAAGTTGACAACAAGTTGACAAAGTAAAAGACAAATTAGCACGGTATGGGTTATGATAACTTTTATGTATTTTTTTTTTTTTTTTTTGTTTGTCGACAAAGTGGTAATCTATCAAGGCACACAAGACTGCCTGGCAGTATCTAAGTTTCAGGATACTCTCCTTCAGTGTTTCATTTTACTCCAGGGCACAGCAGCATAGATCAGCAGGAGGACTATGGTGGGGGCAGCTGGGGACAGAGAGGCCACATAGTCACTGCTCAAGACCTTCACCCTTAGTCTTGCCCAAGGATAGCCCATTAGGGGCTGGGTTGGGCTGAGCATTCCAATTGGGCCAGGTCCTCTAGCCATACGGCCTGTTCTGAGGCCTATCTACCCGTGTTATTGATCAAAGCATGTTAAGGAACTGTTAATGTATGTCAGGGTGCACACTCACAACTGGTTCCAGGACAGGCTAGTGTGGGGGTAGATCATAACTCAGCTTGCTGTGAATCTGCCACCGTAGACAGCTGTGCATCTTTGTCTATAAAATCCTTTGTCTATAAAATCCTCTGACTGCATAATATTCTTGAGAAGATGCCACACAAACACTGAAAAGTTGCTGGGAATGAGGGTGAAGGATAATGGAGGGTAGTCCCCATGCCTTTATTAGCTTAATCATGTTTCTTTCCCAATTTTTTTCTCTCTCTCCACTGAGACACATTGTGCAAACTTGCCTAAGGTGATCATCCATACCACCTGTCCTCTTTCCTTTTCTATGGTTCAAAATAAATAGTTTATATGACAGTCTAGCTCTGTACAGTTAGCTTTGTGATATTTTCACTCTTGGGAGTATATTATCAAGCACTCCTATCAGGTTATGTAGAAAATAAATGTAACAAAGAGGAAGAGATTCCTGCTCATCCTTCCTGAATACTTTCCATGTAACAGGATTCATTCTTCTTTCTCCTCTGAAATGAAATATGCCTTTATTGTAAGCTAGCCCTGTAGGAGTTGCCTTTCTACAAAGTCAAAAAAATGAAATATGTGATTGTCTTGGTGGATGAAGAGAACTCACTATGATTCAGAATAAACAAAAACTCAAAGCTTTCATGCTGTTTCTAAATGTAGTTGTGAATTAGATTTCCGCTCATGGTGAACTGACCTGTTTCCCAAAATTAACAGGAGTTATCAGCTACATAGAGTAACACACAGTTCATATGAAGGTTATTTTCTTCTCTCATGTTTGAAATGAGTGGAGCAAGTTTTGTTATGGTACAGATGAGATAATCCCTTCAGTTTTTTGAAAAATAAAGAACAATTAGAGGGAAAACTATTTTTGGAGTTTATTCCAATTAGCAGTAATTCAAGATTAGCTGAAGTTGCTGTGGTTTTGGTGCCTAAACATTATCAGTAATTCTAGATGCTTTTATATGTCCCCAAAACACTTTTTTCCTAATTTCTGAATCCAATCAAAACTATGGAAACTATTTGTCACTGCTCTATTGACTAGAATAATCTCAATGATGAGTCCCCCAACAGGAAAACTCCTTTATTTCTTCATTTGTCACCAGATTTTTCCTGAAGTGTTGTGAGTTGTCTTTTTTGCTTTTTGGAAAATGTAATTTGAGATGTTGACTTCTGATTTTTTTCACAGCATCTTTTGTGTTTTGCACATCTAGCATGAATGGCAATGAACATTCTCCCTTTATGTTAAATGGAAAATGATTGACAGTGACTGGGTTTTATGTCAATCATCAGTTAACCTACTATATGAAACCAGTTTTTATATTCCAGGTCCTTACCCCAATCATCAATGTAAGTGCAACCAGACTTCCCTTTTCACAGTGACTTCAGAGCTTCTATTGAAGAGACTCCACTGAAATAATAAATTTTGAAAAACAGATCTCTTCCTTTGGGAAGTGCAAAATGACATTACTGCTCACAAGCCAGGGTTACATTTTGTCACTGAGACAGCACTGACTTTAGATACATAACAAGTTACAGCATCTATATGCTAATAAGATGGTTGAGACAGGGCAAGTACATGGTGACATATTTCAAACATGGACTGGCATTAAGAGTCTCCTATCTTTGTATGAAACTAGCAACAAGCTGATGAGAAACATCTGAATCACCATTCAATACTTATTTTGAGAATTCTCTAACTTCTTCTCCTGGGTTTCTCATAGAAGTCTCCAAGAGATTAATATTTAATTCCCAGAGATTCCATAGAGAACCTGAAGAGTTGGGAACCATAAAACAGAAAGGGACAGAAACCCTTACTTGTGTAGTTGGTCTGTATTGCAGTAAGATAGCAACGGTTAGAATGACATCTCTTGGAGCTTCCTATAGGCAGAACTCTCCATTTATGGATAGAGCTCCTCCAAACTTTCATATGCCCCCTTTAAATCAGGCTTCTTTTATTGTGTTGCTTTTCACCCACTAAAGAGAAGTTCTTTTGTGTTCAATTCTTCTCCCCACTCTCAACTATTCTTTTTTTTCTTCTTCCCAAGTTCACTTTTTATTGCTTCTGCCTACTCTCCTACTTTCCAGAGCACCATTAACAAAATTAACATCTTGCCAATTCTGGTTGGAACTTCTCACTGGACTTTCCCTTTGACCTGAATAAGCCATTTAACATGATTATAAACATATTCTACACACACAGAGACCTGCCCAATACAGAGCCTCATTCTTGCACAGTCCTATGAAGGTAGGGCTATTATGAGAGGCAACCACTTTAAATGGGCATGATATAGTCAAGACAGGATAAGAATGTACCATAAAAGGAAAGTCATGGTTCAAGCTGTTAGATATGAGTCATGTTAATTCCAAATGTTTTCTAGAGTGTTTTTTTTTCTTTTTAAGGGACCAATGAAGGAAATAAACAAGCACAGCATTAAACTATTTGCATCACATTGTGAATTTTTTTTTCACTTAGAGGAGTTAAATCATGTTGCTTGTGTGCAAAGGAGGAGGGCTTGTTAGAAAGGGACTCAATTTTTTTTTAATTCATCCAGATACCCCTTTGCCACCCATAATCCAAACTTTATGGAGCCTGGCAGCTAGTTCTTCACTGAAGTCTTGGGTCCCATGGAAGTCAATGGGAGTTTTGCCATTTACCTCAATCATCAAAATTGTGCCTCTGCCCCCATTACTAACGTTAGTTTGCAGCTTGATTCACCGATGGTTGCCACTTATTTCTTCATACCTTGGCTGTTTTAAGAATTATTCCTGTTAGAACATATTCACATTTAAAGTGTCTGTTTCTATGCCAGATTCAATTAAATGCAATTTGAAACACACAAGCAGCAAAAGAAATAAAAACCAAGGCTTACAATATAAATGCAGCCAAACTTGTAACTGTAGTACTGTGACTGGTGGGCAATTCTTTAATAATACATACACACACACACAGCTCTAGAAGTTTACTTATCTTGAGCTAGTTTAGTTAAACTTTTATACTTTATTGTAAATATTGTCATCAATATAGGTGGCTGATGTACTAAGGTAGTAAATTTACACTTGATCTCTGAAATCCTAAGTGAGAGGAGATGCCCATGAAATATTGCTTTGTTGATTTAAACAAAACACTTTTCTCCATGAGGACTAATAACATTATTCTATTCAGTTTAATGTTTTGGGAATGAAATGTATTTTTCTGCCATGTAAATACACTTTTTCCTTAAGGAGAGGGGGAAAAGTGATCATCTCTAATAGATAAAGCATTCATTAAATGAACACAGGTGATGGGGGTTGAGGAGTCCCTCTTAGGAGGGACTGAGTCATCCATCTGCCATCCAGATCTGCAATCTTAAAGTGTGCTGCTTACCGGGAGCTCTCATGTGGGATGTGACCGAGAATCTTCGAAAACTGATCAAAGCTTCAGATCGCTACCCCTTCCTGCTTCTTCATGTAGGAACTAACAATACGGCCAAGAATGACCTTGAGCGGGTCTCTGCAGATTATGTAGCGCTGGGAAGAAGGATCAAGGAATTTGAAGCACAAGTGGTGTTATTGTCCATCCTTCTGGTTGAAGGAAACGGTTGGGGTAGGGATCGTCGAAATGAGAAAATAAATGTGTGGTTGCACGGGTGGTGTTGGAAAGAGGGCTTTGGTTTCTTTGACCATGGGACTCTGTTTTGGGCACAAGGATTGTAAGGAAAAGATGGGACCCACCTAACCAAGAGAGGAAAGAGCATCTTCACGGGCAGGCTTGCAAACCTAAACCTAGTGAGGAAGGCTTTAAATTAGGTTTGTTGGGTGATGGTGACCAAAGCCCCAAAGTAAGTGAGGAAGTCGGATACCAGAAAGAAACACAGGGAGGAACCAGCAACAAAGGAGGACCCTTGACTCGAATGGAGAAGGCAAGGCAATCAACTTGTTATCTAAGGGGTTTGTACACAAATGCAAGAAGCCTGGGAAACAAATAGGAAGAATTAGAAGCCCTGGCCCAGTCAAAGAACTATGATTTGATTGGCATAAGGGAGACTTGGTGGGATGACTCGCGTGACTGGAGCACTGTCATGGAAGGGTATAAACTGTTCAGGAAAAACAGGCGGGGGAGAAAAGGAGAAGGAGTTGCATTGTATGTAAGAGAGCAGTATGATTGCTCAGAGCTCCAGTATATAGAAGGAGAAAAGCCTGTTGAGAGTCCATGGGTTAAGTTTAGTGATGGAAGTTACAGGGATAGATGTTGTGGTTGGTATCTGCTATAGACCACCAGATCAGGTGGATGAGGTAGACAAGGATTTCTTCAGACAACTGAGAGAAGCTTCCAGATCACAGGCCCTGGTTCTCATGGGCAACTTTAATCACCCTGACATCTGTTGGCAGACCAATACGGCAGTACACAGATAATCCAGAAAGTTTTTGGAGAATGTTGGGGATAACTTCTTGGTACAAGTGCTGAAGGAACTGACCAGGGGCCATGTGTAGCTTGACCTGCTGCTCACAAACAGGGAGGAACTAGTAGGGGAAGTAGAGGTGGGTGACAACCTGGGAAGCCGTGATCATGAGATAGTACCTTTCAGGATCCTGACCAAAGGAAGAAAGGAGAGTAGCAAAATACTCACCCTGGACTTCAGAAAAGCAGACTTTGACTCCCTCAGAGAACTGATGGGCGGGATTCCCTGGGATGCTTACATGAAGGGGAAAGGAGTCCAGGAGAGCTGGCAGTATTTTAAAGAAGCCTTATTGAAGGCACAGGAAGAAACCATCCTGAAGCACAGCAAGAAAAGCAAATATGGTAGGTGATCAGATTGGCTTACCGGGGAAATCCTTGGTGAACTTAAAGACAAAGGAAGCTTACAAGAAGTGGAAAATTGGACAGATGACTAGGGAGGAATATAAATATATTGCTCGAGAATGCAAGGGAGTTATTAGGAAGGCAAAAGTGCAATTGGAATTGCAGCTAGCAAGGGATGTGAAGGGTAACAAGAAGGTTTCTACAGGTATGTTAGCAAGAAGAGGGTGATGAGAGCGGGTGTGGGGCCCTTACTGGATGAGGGAGGTAACCTAGTGACATGATATGGGAAAAGCTGAAGTACTCAATGCTTTCTTAGCCTCTGTCTTCACGGACAAGGTCAGCTCCCGGACTAAGGAACTAGACAATACAGTAGGGGGAAGAGGTGGACAGCCCTTGGTGGGGAAAACAAGTTAGGAACTATTTAGAAAAGCTAGACCTCCACAAATCCATGGGTCCAGATTTAATGCATCCGAGGGTACTGAGGGAGTTGGCAAATGTCATTGCGGAGCCTTTGGCCATTATCTTTGAAAACTCATGGTGAGCAGGAGAGATCCTGGATGATTGGAAAAAGGCAAATGTAGTGCCCATCTTTTAAAAAAGGGAAGAAGGACAATCCAGGGAACTTCAGACCAGTCAGCCTTACCTTAGTCCCTGGAAAAATCATGGAGGGGATCCTCAAGGAATCCATTTTGAGGCACCTGGAAGAGGGGAAAGTGATTCATGAAGTCAACATGAATTCATAAAGGGCAAGTCATGCCTGACGAATCTGATTAGTTTCTATGATGAGGTAACTGGCTCTGTGGATATGGGAAAGTCAGTGGATGTGATATACCTTGACTTTTTAGCAAAGCTTTTGATATGGTCTCCCACAATATTCTTGTGAGCAAGTTAAGGGAGTATGGATTGGATAAATGGACTGTAAGATGGATAGAAAGCTGGCTGGATGGTCAGGCCCAACAGATGATGATCAATGGCTCAATGTCAGGTTGGAGGTCGGTTTCTAGCAGAGTACCCCAAGGATCTGTTCTAGGACCAGTTTTGTTCATCTTTATTAATGACCTGGATGAGGGGATGGATTGTACCATCAGCAAGTTTGTGGATGACACTAAGCTAGCGGGAGAGGTAGATACACTGGAGGGCAGGGATAGGGTTCAGTGTGACCTAGACAGATTAGAGGATTGGGCCAAAAGAAATCTGATGAGGTTCAACAAGGACAAGTGTCGAGTCCTACACTTGGGACAGAAGAATCCCAAGCATAGTTACAGGCTGGGGACTGAATGGCTAAGTAGCAGTTCTGCAGAAAAGCACCTGGGCATTACAGTGGATGAGAAGCTGGATATGAGTCATGAGATATTTGCCCTTGTAGCCAAGAAGGCTAATGGCATATTAGGGTGCATTAGGAGGAGCATTGCCAGCAGCTCCAGAGAAGTGATTATTCCCCTTTATTCAGCACTGGTGAGGCCACATCTGGAGTATTGTGTACCCCACTATAGAAGAATGTGGACGCATTGGAGAGGGTCCAGCGGAGGGCGACCAAAATGATTAAGCAGCTGGAGCACATGACCTATGAGGATAGGCAGAAGGTTTTGGGCTTATTTAGTCTGCAGAAGAGAAGAGTGAGGGGGGATTTGATAGCAGCCTTCAACTTCCTGAAGGGAAGTCCCAGAGAGGATGGAGAGAGGTTGTTCTCAGTTGTGCTCAGAAAAAGGAGCAATGGTTTCAAGTTACAGTGGGAGAAGTTTAGGTTGGACATCAGGAAAAACTATTTCACTAGGAGGGTGGTGAAGTACTGGAATGGATTACTTAGGGAGGTGGTGGAATCTCCATCCCTAGAGGTTTTTAAGTCTCAGCTTGACACAGTCCTGGCTGGGTTGATTTAGTTGGGATTGGTCCTGCCTTGGGCAGGGGGCTGTATTTGGAGGCCTCCTTGGGTCTCTTCCCGGTCTGTGATTCTATGAAATGTTACCATGTTTGCAAACAAAATAAAACTTGAAATTTTACTGTGGCAGTTCCCCACCACTTGTAACCACAGACCTTCCATGTGTAGTAGTAGTACATGAGTAATCCCATTGACCTATTCTGCACCCATTTACTTTAATAGTAAAGGGCAGAGCTAATGAAACAACTCCCATGTTAGAGGGACAAAAAATGGGTGAGGCAAGATCTTTTAATGGCGAGTGAAATAAGCCTTTGAGAAGAGAAAAGCTCATATCTCACCAACAGAAGTTAATACCTAAAAAATTATTACTCCTCATCTTGCTCTCTAATAACAAATCTGCATGCATAAACTAACACATGCCCTTAAGGGTTTTGATGCTTGGTCACATTATTTTGTTTTTGTTGCTCTGTTAGGTCTCCCATTGATAGATCACTGAAGTATATAAGATCAATTGCTATAGTGAAGCCCAAGTGGTCTTCAAAAGTCTCAGACTCTCTTCAGTTTTTGAACTAGAAATTAAATTCTCTTGGGTTTTATTTATTCTACTCGGTGGTTGATTTGTTTAATTTCTGGCTTTTTGTATTTTCACATTTTCATTTCTTTTTGGGGGGAAAGAATTTTGGGTAGATGAGATGTCCATGTTAAGAATGTCATTCTTGTTGTTGAAAGGATTTTCTGTAGATTATTTTCAGTGGTTCCTAAATTGGTGGGTTGAAGGAAAATCATAGAATACTAGAACTGGAAGGGACCTTGAGAGGTCATCGAGTCCAGTCCTTGCCCTCACAGCAGGGCCAAGCACCATCTAGATCATCCCTGATAGATGTCTATCCATCAGCTCTTAAATATCTCCAGTGATGGAAATTCCACAACCTCCCTAGGCAATTCATTCCAGTGTTTAACCACCTTGAGAGGAAGTTTTTCCTAATGTCCAGCCTAAACCTCCCTTGCAGCAATTTAAGCCCATTGCTGCTTGTCCTATCATCAGAGGCCAAGGAGAATAATTTTTCCCCTTCCTCCTTTTAACACCCTTTTAGATACTTGAAAACTGCTATCATGTCCCCTCAGTCTTTTATTTTCAGTCATCTCTTTTCTAAACTAAAGAAGCCCAATTCTTTCAGTCTTCCTTCATAGGTCATGTTTTCTAGACCTTTAATCATTTTTGTTGGATCCCATCTTAATTTTCATATTTGTGGCACACAGTGATGGTAACATTATTGGCATAATTCAGCATAATTATCAGCAAGCAGGGAATGAAATAATAGATTGAAAATCCAAACTGAGATGCACAGATGCTCTGTATGTGAAATTATGTCTGGCTTAAGCTAATACAATTATTTCCTCATATTTTATCCATTGGCATTACATTTCTTCAATAACAAAATCTGAATGTTCTAATTAAAAAAATTGAAGAAATAAAGTAGTTTCTAAATTACCTTTCCCTCTTCTGTTTGTTCTTGGATTGCTTTTATGTTCCTTCATATCCCACGGGAGGACAGTCTGTATAGTCATATGGATAATGGGGGTCAAACAAGCTTTGCATTTTATGTATTAATGTTTTCCTTTATATGGTACACTTAAGCCTATGATTTTTCTATCCCATTGCCTATATTTTATTTGGGGAAAGATAACTGTTAGATGAAACTTATGGGAAATATTTTTAATTATTTAGGTCAACTCTGCAGCCTATCAAATTAATGAAGAACAAATAATTCAGTTCAAATATCAACATGGAAACATGTTATATCCTTATCAATCTTTTGTATAGTATTTACAGTGATAACTGTCCTATTTGCCATTGTTCTTAACCAAAAAATTATAAAGAACAATGCAGAAAAAGTTATTTGCACTGTACCACTGCAACAAACTTTACTGGGCCTACAGAAACCAGGACCCCTGGTTCACGTTCTTTAATGACATCTACTTGCACACATTTTTTGTTAAACAATTATTTACACACACAGCCCTGGTCTACACTAGGACTTTATTTCAAAATAACCCCTTTAGGTCAAATTTATAAGTGACGTGTCCACACTACCAAGTCCATTATTTTGAAATAATGGGCCACTTAATTTGAAATCTGTTCTTCTGCTTCTCATCAGGAATAATGCTAATTCCAGAATAGCTAACTTAAAAATAATGGTAGAGTGGACATTCTAGTGCCGCTATTTTGAAATAACTAGTCCCCAGAGTAATTCTAACTAATTACTCTGTAGTGCTTCCTGGGGCTCTAAGTCTGAGGTAGTGCACCCACATTAACAGAGCCTGCCTTGGATTAATCTCTAGGCTTCCCCATAGTTTGGACACACTAGTTCTATTTTGTTAATCGGGATTTAAATCGAATTTAGTAATTTCTAAATTTCCTAGTGTAGCCATGGCCACAGATTTAGAATACTCATGTATATAGAGCTCTTTCTATAATGTCAGAGTACCCCTTTGTAAATTGAGTGTAAAATGCTTTTAAATGAGAATGAAAACAGTTTATACCCACTAGGCATAAGTTTAAATTGATACAATATGAAATGCAGTGGAAAATCAAGATCTGGAGCTTTTTGTTGAAAAAGTAAACTGCACACAATAAACACAAATATAGTCCATCAAATTCTACTCTTAATAACAGAGCTGCAACTCCCATAGACTTCTGGGAACATACATTTGTATTTTTATCAGTGAGGAAAGGGGGGAAAAAAAGGCAGCCCTGAAAATTATGGGCAAACAGTAATAAACACGGTTGTGGGAAACCACAGTCTAATGAATGTAAAAGAAGAAAAACTAGTAAACTAATGAATTGCACTAGATAAATATTTCTGTCTAATGAATATCCTTATTCAGCAAATGGAAATATGTAAGCACTTTATAGTTCTAGAATATTACTTGCTTCCGGTGAAAGTTCTATTAATATTGCATTACATTCTTTATGCTGTTATCCTAATAAAATATTTTCCCATGTTGCTAAATCAGAGGGACTCACAGGGGAGAGTAGTCAGGGGCTGTCTGTTAAATATACCATGCAACTAACAAAATTTAGGCCATAATGTTACCTCTGATAGTATTAAATAATCATAGTCTTTGAAATGGGGTCATAATTAACAGGACTTCCCTGCAGCAAAGTATCAATTGTTCTTATGGACATCTAGTAAAACATTGTCATACAATCTCTGTAGAAATAACTCATTTACATCTACAATATATGGATATAATCTGTTGTCTGCCTATGTACTCTTTAGATTATACTTTGTTTTGAATCCTGGGTAGCTGAAGTCTCTTCATTTTTTGGGAAAATTGTAGACCATGTAATTATGGAGGCTTGTATCACCTGCTCACAATGCCCTTGCAGCTTGCTCATACTGCCAGACACCAAATACCTTCTGAGGCAGAAATCTTGGAATATAGGCCAGGATTTTACCTTTATTCTGCTGTAAATGCAGGTAATAATATGAACTGAATTTACCAGAATACACTGTGGGGTGTGGCTATTACAGCTCCCATCCTACTTTCTTAATTCTACCATCACTCTTCAAAGGGTTATAATTTAAATTGTGGAGTGGCTGTCATTTAGCTATTGGCTTTTGCCAAGTTAACACATGGTAGTATTGGAGTATACAGTTCCCTCCAATGTGTAGAAAAACAAGTTAATTATGGTGACTCTTTGATGGCTATGTGCATATACTGACACTTTAATGATGAACAGTGATATACTCTCTTCTGAACTCTTCCTGAAGTACTGTATACCAGGAAAACATCCTGGTACCAAAACCCTACAGATCCAGATCTTTAGTTATGGTTACACAGCACCAATATCAGCAAAAATAGATTGCTATTTTATTATACAGAAGAAAATGGCACAGTGGATTTAAGCTTACATTTTTGATGTGTTGCAATGTAATTGTGGACCGAATTATAGTAACTCTCTAGTTGTAGTGAAGTTCTGCAAAAAGTGACTTTGCTAAGAGGGATCTACTGTCATACAAAAAACAGTGGTCTGAACTAGGGTATAATACAAAAACAGATTGAAACCATGCACTTTGAAATAGAGTACTTGAACACAGCAGTGCTTGTTTTCTGAGTCTAATGCAATTAGAACACTACTGGTGGTAATTGGTTGGCTTATGTTCTCATGTCCCTGGTCTGCAGGGAAGTTTGGGTGAAGACTGCCATCTTCCACTCTTTTATTACCATTAGGAGTTGCAATCCCATGTACTGAAAAGTCTGTTGTACAAAGGTAGCTGAATATACCTCTGCATTTGTGCTGTGTCTACTTTAGTATTAGAAGGAAAAATTGTTTGAAAATGACATCTCACCAGAACTAGAAAGTCTTCAGGCAGTGAATTTAGCATGCACTCCTTGTTATAAAAAAGAGTGAATCAGAAATAAAATCAACTTCTAGAAAAAAAAATCTTTCCATAAGAAATTCTAATAAGTCAAAGGTATGTTTAATGAATCTGCCAGGCTTTTTGCAGACTGTACTGGCCCATGAGATACAGTAATAGCTTTCCAGAAGCCTTTCATTTCTCTGAGGATTCTATTTATAGATATGTGAAACTTAACTGATGTTTCATCCAACTTAAATTGCATAACAAATCGAACACTTGTCATCAAACACTGGAATACTGCTTATTATAAAACCTGAGTTAAAAATTGGTGTTTTCAGGGATTCACATAGAAAGTAATATATCCAGGTTAAGAAGTTAGGGCTCTATTCAGAGGAAAATGGATTATGCAGACATAAGTCCCCCAAATGCACATTTCATTTGGCACAAGAGAGAAGCTGCATATGGTATTACTTTGTCACAAAGCAATTTCAGTAGATTTAACACTCAGCGATCTTAACCACCCTGTGGGTCTAACCCACTGTACAGATGAATTCAGTAAACAGTGAGGTTGTGCACAGAATGCTACATTCAGTGAAGTGCTGTATTATTAACTCACCCAACTGATTCTATTTGTCACAGGTGCTTCTGGGGTAAGTTGCTGCTCACCATTGTGAGATCATGGATTTTTTTATCTCAACATTCTTATGTTACAATGCCATGTGCTGAGACAGGTTGTATCTTGGGAGAGGTCTGAACCTGAATGCTCATGAATGTATGATGAATAGCTCGGTGACCAACTATTGAGATACTGCAAACAATATATTTTACTGTTGGTGTAAATTTATATTCCTGCTTTTATAACAGTTTTCATTTCAAAAAAATTCTAACCTAAAATTGAACAGAAGATTCCTTTTTTCTTCTCCTTATTTGTATTTACTATTTCTGTTCCTTCAAGCATTTCACACATCTTAGTTCACACATGATTAAGTTATTTTGGTAGTTAATTTGATAAACTACTCCTAAAATACATTAAGTATAGTCAGTAAGGGTATTTCAGAATAAATCCTGTAATATTAAAACAATATAGACTTGGGTTAGGATAGAAGAATAAATAGCACATGCTTAAAATTTTTGTTATATGTAATAATTTAGTATATTAAAATTAAGGGACACATTCTAAATTACATGCCTTTTTACAGCAGAACATACTTTTTTTACCCAAGAAGTTTCTTGTTTCAAATTTAAAAATAAACTGCTGAGAGTTATATTCAGTATACAACTATACCAGCTTTGAAGAGCATTTGCACACTGGGGAAACTTAGAACAAAAGAGCACTTGTATTGAATAAACAGTAATTTTCTTAGAATTGAGTTTTCATTGTGACCCTTTTAATTGCTGAAATTGTAGCTCCTAAAGTATCTTCTCTTCTCACTCAGCTTGTTCTCCCCTCTGATCCTGCAGTGACAGTATAAGGTCTGTGTTTATGACAAGACACTTTATTGTCATGATAATGATTGTCACTGAATTTTCATGTTGGTATGGCAGCATGATAAAGAGCCATTAATTTAAAAAAATATTGCTAATACCTGTAACTGTCTAACAGGGCAAGGAAAGTTCTGAATGCTGCAGGTAAATGATTTTAATGTTCAGGTATGCTATAACTGAATGCTTGTTGCAGTAGGATAGTTTCTCTTTATAGTTAGAATAATCTATCTCAACCTATTTTTTCAAATATCCTTTTTAATTATTAGATTTATTTTACTAGACACTCAATGAAATAAGGTCCTTATCCTGCAAAGATATGTGCACATGTTTAAATTGAAAAGGTGCCTCTAGTGTTGTGATATCTATTAAAAAAAGCATCTACTGGAACATTAAAGCAATATCTTCCCATAGAAACACTGAGGTATACAGATCCTTTCAAGAAAAAGAGGATATATGTACAAGGGTATTCTCGGGAATAAGCACGTCATATTTTTACATCATCAGGTAAATAGCCTTTTAATTGCATTTGTGAAAACAATTACTGTTGCTATTCCATTTCCTTTAATACATTTTATATATTATCTAGTTATATTTAGGTTGGTCATTAGCATGTGATATTCTTTTTCTTGAAAGTCCTGGGGGACTTCAAGGCAAACCACAAATTCGAGATTAGAGGAAATATCTGTAGCTGTACCTGACCTTGAAAAGAAGTTAACTACATAAGGAAAGGCATTTTATTGGTTTAGCATGTCTTACACACTGACAAGGCGACATCATTTCTAGGGTGAATCAATGTAGTCTTTTATTTTAGGCATGTTATGCTGATATGCACCAGTTGAAGTTCTGCCCCTACATTTTAAAGCACATAGTTCAGGTGTACAGCAGAAAGACTCAGTCCTCCTCCTATTTTCCTTCCCTGTTTTTTTTTTAAAGGGCTAATGTAAGACTTACGTTCCTCATTATAATTCTGAAAAGTGATTCATACTTTGACATTTTTCCATATTACATTTGGTATAAAAATGGGATTTTAGAATTGTATAGCGAGTACCATATGTTCTGTTATCTGACTTCATCATTTTTATGTATGTTGATTACTCAGCCATTCTCCTTCCTCTTCACTGGCAGTGAAGGAGTAGAAAACCAATCACATTTCAGAATATTGAAAAGGTCAAAGCATTATAATTTAGAAAATGGATGTGGCAGTATAATTTTTGATATCTCATTTTCATGTCTAGCACAACATTAATCTTCTTATGGGCTCACCATTTTGATAAGAATGAAAAGTGGAGCAAAGTTGATGCAGTCCACTTGGAAATATTAGACGGTTATGTGAGGTTCAGCTAGGACAAATTACCCTATTTTCATTTCTTCATTTAAAGTAGTTCAAAAGCTAAATATTTGGAAATTGAATCCAGGATGACATTGCAAATAGAAGTTCTACAATTAAAATCACTAGACATGATTCAGATGTTTCTTACTAGTTAGCAGCATGCATCTGCCTTTTAAAACTAGCCTTTTGCTCCCTTTAGTTTTCAGAAGTAAGCTCTGTCTTTTAAATATAAACTATAAATTCTGGTTGTCTTTTTTGATCTTGACAAACCAGTCTTTATATTCCTTCAACTCGTCTCCTTCCCCACCCCCTCAGGTAGTTCTAAGTAGTGGATATATCCTCTAAATCTATTGAAACTCAGCCAAAGGTCAGTCCTGTGAGGAAGTGATATAGGATTAATGTGTCAGTAATTGCTCATCACTAGCTGACATGAGAAATTGCTAGACTGACAGAGCTGGCAGATGAGCCTCCAGCTAAAGGAACTTTCAGCTAAAAAGGATTAGATTAGAGCTAAACCTTGGAAGCCTTTGACTATGCCAGCCTGAGAGAACTAAAAACACACTTCCTTTGTGTGCATTTGCATATAATTTCTCCTAAACCCAAATTTACTTTGAGTTCAAGTTCTTGAATAGGATATTTCGAGTGAAGAAAGTTTAGACCAGTGAAGTTTCCCTGTGGATGAATACCTGAGTTCAACTGTCTGTTACCTACCACATTAAAGGGAATTCTTGATCCTCCTGAACTCATGCTGTCAATTAGCTTGTTGTCATAGCAGCACCCCTGCTTTGGAAGCAAAGGTGCAGGTGAAACTGGCATGGTCTTTTTTTTTTCTTTTTCTATTAAAATATACATTTTATTCTGCGAGCATGATGATCCTCCTGTGCTTTACCCGGTATCACTTGTGAATGTATCTATCAGGTGATGAGGCAACAGCTACTCAGTTGCTGCCTTTACCCTCTCTTTATTATCTACCCACAGTAAGTAGTAGGCTTGACACAGCACAAGACAATGAATAGATTCATAATCCTGAACTGCGGGCATATCTCCTAATCTGGCTTTCTGTTGGTATTTTTCTGCACAGAACACAACTATCAGGCAATAAAAATAAAATTATAGCTGTAAATGGCTAGCAATGTGCATATATTAAAACACTGTTAGAAACATGTCATAATTGTATGGTTCCTTGACATGTTATGCTTTATATTTTAAGAGCTACTGTATGTTACTTAGGGATATATGAATAATAAAAGTAATATCTCCATGATCTAATTAATCTTCACCACATCCTTCTCCTTAGGGAACATAAGAATGGCCATAATGGGCCAGACCAAAGATCCATCTAGTCCAGTATCCTGTCTGCCGACAGTGACCAAGGCCACGTGCCCCAGAGGGAGTGAACACAACAGGTAATCATCACATGATCCTTCTCCTGTCATCCATTCCCAGACAGAGGCTAGAGACACCATTCCTACCCATACTGGCTATCAGCCATTAGATGGCAAGGAGTTCCACAGGTTTACTGTGTGCTACATGAAGAAAATTGTTTTTTCTAAACCTGCTACCTATTAATTTCATTTGGTGACCCCTAGTTCTTATATTATGGAAACAGTTAAATAACTTTTCATTATTCACTTTTTCTACACCAGTCATGATTTTATAGACCTTTATCATATCTCCCCTTAGTCTCCTAAATGAAAATCAAAGTCTCTTAAATCTCTCTTCCTATGAGACCTGTTCCAAATCATCTTGTTGCCCTTTTCTGAACCTTTTTCAATGACATCTTTTTTTCCAATATATCTTTTTTTAGATGAGGTGACCACATCTGTTTGCAGTATTCAAGATGTGGGCATATCCTAGATTTATATAGAGGCAATAAGATTGGTGGTCAGTTTCTAGTGGAGTGCCCCCAGGATCGGTTCTAGAGCTGCTTTTGTTCAACATCTTTATTAATGACCTGGATGAGAGGATGGATTGCACCCTCAGCAAGTTTGTGGATGACACTAAGATAGGAGGAGAGGTAGATAAACATTGGAGGGCAGGGATAGGGTCCAGAGTGACCTAGACAGTTTAGAGGATTGGGCCAAAAGAAATCTGATGAGGTTCAACAAGGACAAGTGTAGAGTCCTGAATCTGGGAAGGAAGAATCCCAAGCATTGTTACAGGTGGGGGCTGAACGGCTAAGTAGCAGTTCTGCAGAAAAGGACCTGGGCATTACAGTGGATGAGAAGCTGGAGATGAGTCAACAGTGTGCCTTTGTAGCCAAGAAGGTGAATGGCATATGAGGGTGCATTAGGAGGAACATTGCCAGCAGATCCAGAGAAGTGATTATTCCCTTTTATTCGGCTCTGGTGAGGCCACATCTGGAGTATTCTGTCCAGTTCTGAGCACCCCACTATAGAAGGAATGTGGACGCATCGGAGAGGGTCCAGCAGGGGGCAACCAAATGACTAGGCAGCTGGAGCACATGACCTATGAGGAGAAGCAGAAGGATTTGGGCTTATTTAGTCTGCAGAAGCGAAAAGTGAGGGGGGGGGGATTTGATAGCAGCCTTCAACTTCCTGAAGGGAGGTTCCAAAGAGGATGGAGAAAGGCTGTTCTCAGTAGTGACAGATGGCAGAACAAGGAGCAATGGTCTCAAGTTAGTGGGAGAGGTCTCAGTTGGATATTAGGACAAACTATTTCAGTAGGAGGATGGTGAAGTACTGGAATGGGTTACCTAGGGAGGTGGTGGAATCTCCATCTCTAGAGGTTTTTTAAGTCTCGGCTTGAAAAAGCCCTGGCTGGTTTGATTTAGTTGGGATTGGTCCTGCCTTGGGCAGGGGGCTGGACTCGATGACTTCCTGAGGTCTCTTTCAGCCCTACGAGTCTATGCTCTCTTATTCTCCATCCCTATTTTAATGATTCCTAAGGTTGGTTGGTTGGTTGGTGGTTTTTTTTTTGTTTTGTTCTGTTTTTTAAACTGCTGCTGCACACCTAGTGGATGTCTTCCAAGAATTATCCACAGTGACTCCAAGATCTCTCTTGAGTAGTTGTAGCTAAATTAGTCCCCATCATACCGTATGTATACCAGGGAGAAAAGGGGCAGTGGAGACTGGTCATCTAAGGTAAATCAGCAAGCATTTTACAGAAGGGAAAACTGAATTTGGAGAGGTGAAATTACTTGCATAAGGTCACACAAGTCAATGTAATGGAGCTGGGATGAAAACTAAGTAATTGAATCCTAACTGTATCTTATTCATGCATCTCTCTTGTATTTATCCAAAAACACGGGAAAGGTTATTAGAAGGTTACTTTCTATTTTATACATAATCTAAAAAAACTTGTAAATCAAGACACAATAAAACGTGTTTTTTAACATGAGAAGCTTTTCATAGGGGAATAAATGACGTGTGACAACTTGATAGAGATTAAGTAGATCATAGTTGTGATTGCATGTAATAATTCTTATTAAATGTCTGATCATAGTTTCACACATGCTCTCAATTTACATTTAATTACTGATAAATAGATCAAATGATCTGAAATTATAAAACGTGACATTATAAATCTTGTTGCATAAATTGGACGTGTGGGTTAAACAAAGCAACTGCTTCAGTGAACAGGCACATATGATTTCTTCAAACATGAGTCCCTAGACTGCTTATGTTAGAAATGAGACCCATTTTATTTTCTCAGTAAGTCTCATGAGATCATAACTCTGAAATGCTTTGCTTCTAAAGAGCCAAATGCGAATGGCCCCAGAGAATTATTCATAATTGTATGCCCTCCCACAAAGGTGCGGGAGTTTATAAAGAAAATGTTTTGTGTAGACATAAACTCTGTTTACTGTCATTAGTATTATTCACTGAGCACCAGAAGGTGCATTGGGTACTCTACAAAAACAGATGAAGACCCAAGGCTTTAGAAATAATACATTACACACATGTACTACTTAAGAGAAAAGAGAAGTGGAAAAACTATTTTCACTTTTCATGGATTATTGTTGAAAGGTTGGGTGGAAGTGTTTTAATACCAGGACTTGAATGAGGAGGTAGTTGTAGCTTGGCACACAGAGTGGTAGAGTTCTATCCATATAAGACAATATGGAAGAAGATGAGAATGGGGAAACTGAATTTGAGAAAATGCAAGAAGTCGACAATGGAGAAATTCAGTGACACAGTGTGTCAGGAAGAGGGAGGAATTTATTAGCAACATTTTGCAAACAATGTGAGTGCAATGGGAGAGGGCAAACAGAGCACTTCCATGAAACATTTTGTTTAAGGAAACTCATTTTCTTAGCATTCCTAACAAAGAACACACCATGAGACTTCATGTCAGGACTGCCAGAGGTTCCATTTATATAAACCAGATCATAAGCATATCACCACAGATAAAAAGAATGAGCAGAAAGAGCCATGCACTAATTACCTATTCATCTTTTCACCTGAGGTCCAAAGATAAATGTCAAGCTTGTGTACCAAACACATGGAATTTGTCCTACAGAGATGTACTATATGTAATGACTAATAGCACCTAGGGTGACCAGGCAACCCAAATATCAGGACTTAACCTATAAAATTGAGACTTTTCTTATACAGGTGCCTATTACCTCCCCACCCCTTGTCCTGATTTTTCACACATTCTATATAGTCCTCCTAAAGATGATTAATGTTTAAGTTTGAAATGCAGGCTAGTTTCTCATTTCAGAGCAAATATCAGAGGATTAGATGGAGTCCAAGCTAAACATTGACAATGATCAACAAAGAAACAACTGATCCCAAGAAAAGTAACCACATACATTTAAAGCAATCTGAAAAATACACTATTTACTTGGTTTTTATCCTAGACCATTTATCATCAAGTTGTAATGATGACATTGTCATCTCACCACTGAGATGAGACAATTCCTCATGGTTCAAGATAACTTGGAATTAAGCTAGGGGTTATCATTTCCTGTGCTTATACTAAAACAGCACTTGATGTACACAAGACCACAGATAAAAGTAAGTCCTCGATGGAGGAAAAAATCTTTCTCTGGCCTTATAGGCTGGACTCCCGAGAAACTAACTTCAAAAGCTGGATGGACTTGAACAATGACTAGATCTGGTTGAATAATTTAATTGCCAATATGCAGTCTGATGAATGTTCCCTTCTCTCTGGTTATTCGACATCAGGCCTTGTTTTGTATTTGAGTAATTTGTTCAGGCACATCTCAGTCTCTGGACTGTGTATGATCTGTCCCTTTTGGCTTTTTGCTATTTGTTATTGATATCAGTTGCCTAAATCACACATTGTCAGGATGGAAGTATTGCTTCTAAAAAGAATATAACAAATTTTGAATGGCAAATATGCTTTGTTCACATGTGGATATAGTTATTTTCACGAAAAGCCACTCTCCAAAACCTGAGAGAATGTGTAAAAATGATTGTAATGGTGTACAAATGGTGAAATGAAAATAGCCATTTACAAATCATTTGAATGTCCCTGAGCAATTTGCAATATTTGAACAACTCTAATGATGATTCACAATCGCCGTGATGTCGTTTAAGTAGCTGCCACATATATAATAATTTCTTTGAAGTGTATTTTGAGTAACCAAAGCACAGAACTGGCTTTGTTGTGTTTTCTTTTTTCATTTTCATTGTGTATTAAATCCCCACTTAAGCTGTGTGTTCTGTAAAACTCTTTGTATTTTAAAGAATAAACAACTGAAGAGCTGAAAAATAGGAAAAAGGCCTGGAATAAAGTTGATTAGTGTAGCCCCTGTAGAGAGGAGAAGGGCAAGAAAGAACATACAGGATGAAGAGGGTCAGCACAAAAGGTTTTGATTGGTATTAACTGAGGTTAGAGCCAGGTGAATAGCTCCTTTTTCCTTTGTTAGCAGTTCCAAAAAACTAAAATTAAAAATTGGTTCAGCTTTAACTGAATCTAGATTTTTTTCCCCAATATTTTTGGCAAATTAAAAGTCCATTTCAGAAAAATTCTCAAATCAGTAAACTAAACATTTTTAAAGGGGACATTACTTCTTCCTCCTTCTCTTCATCTTCATATTCCAGTCATTCTGTGAATGATGCCTAAATCCCCTTATGAACTGAGCCTGAAATAAATGTTCATAAATATTTGGCAGACTTGTGTGAAATGCATTAATAGTTTTGGATCAATTTCTGCTCAATTTTGGTAAGTAAGCTACTGAAAAAAGTGCACAGCTCAACTAGCAGCTCAAATGAAGACACACAGATTAAAAAGTTGTGATGAATTGGGGATCCATGAGAAAAATGAGATACTGAATTGAGAGGAAGAAAATCTTTTTTTTTAAAGAGGATATGAAGTCAGCAGGTGAGGGAAGGAAGGAGCAAAGAGGAGAGGGAATGAAGGAGGTGGTGACTCAGGGAAGAGTTAATGGGGAGAGGGATGGACATGAAGGCTATATCTACATTGCATGCTTATTTCAAAATAACTCATGTAATTTCAAAATAACAGGCTTCTTACTCCAACTTCTGTAACACTCATTTCACTAGGAGTAAGGGAAGTCGAAGAAAGAGTGTTCTTCCTTCGACTTTCTGCTGTGTAGACAGTGCCAAAAGCAGAGTTCAGGTACTTGGACGTCTGCTATGAAATTAGCATAGCTGAAGTTGCTTGTCTTAATTTGATTTTAGCCTGCAGTGTAGACATATATTAATGGAGACCTTGAAGGAGTATAAGTGAAGGAAGTGCAGTGCAGGACTGTAGGATACTTAGCTAGTGTGAAAGTGAAGGAGCAGATAGCTGCCATTTAGCCTGTCTCTGATTATTATGAGGAATAGAAAAGTAACAAACAATTATGTAGAAAGACAGCAGTAAACAAAGTGGTAAATAATGGTATGACAAGTAATAAGGCAGCAGTCAACGTGGAAGATAAAAGACAAACATACTGGTGGGTAAAAGGGCAGCAGTCAATATGGAAGATGAAAAACAATTAACATGGCAGGTAATAAGGCTGAAATCAATATGACACAAAAAGCAAGTAACTTGACAATAAGTTAGTAGGCAGTATGGCAGATAAAAGACATTCAGAGCCCTCTCATTGAACTTGGAGAAATTGTACTGTTTACTTTAGTTAGGTCAGGCTCTGTCTCAATGTGGCAAAACTTGTTAAAATGTCTACTGACAGATAGCTAGTAAAAGAAGGAAGAAAGCTATAGTAGGGTGTTTATAGAATAGCAGGACTGGAAGGGACCTCGAGAGGTCATTGAGTCCAGTCCCCTGCCCTCATGGCAGGACCCAGTACTGTCTAGACCACCCCTGATAGACATTCATCTAACCTACTCTTAAATATTCTACAACCACCCTACACAATTTATTCCAGTGTTTAACCATCCTGACAGTTAGGAACTTTTTCCTAATGTCCAACCTAAACCTCCCTTGCTGCAGTGTAAGCCCATTGCTTCTTGTTCTATCCTCAGAGGCCAGGAAAAACAAGTTTTCTCCCTCCTTCTTGTGACACCCTTTTAGATACCTGAAAACCGTTATCATGTCTTGTCTCAATCTTCTCTTTCCAAACTAAACAAGCCCAATTCCTTCATTCTTCCCTCATAGGTCATGTTCTCTAGACCTTTAATCATTTTTGTTGCTCTTCTCTGAATCTTCTCCAATTCCTCCACATCTTTCTTGAAATGTGGCACCCAGAACTGGACACAATACTCCAACTGAGGCCTAGTGCAGAGTAGAGCAGAAGAATGACTTCTCATGTATTGCTCACAACACACCTGTTAATGCATCCTAGAATCATGCTGGCTTTTTTTGCAACAGTGTCACACTGTTGACTCATATTAAGCTTGAGGGCCACTATAACCCCTAGATCCCTTTCTGCTGTACTCCTTCCTAGACAGTCACTTCCCATTCTGTGTGTATTGATTGTTCCTTCCTAAGTGGAGCACTTTGCATTTGTCCTTATTAAACTTCATCCTGTTTACCTCAGACCATTTCTCTAATTTGTCCAGATCATTTTGAATTATGACATCCCAATGATAGCCCTCTGCTTTTTTGGTGACAGGCTGGGTAAAGAGCAGTGTAGTGCTCTTCTGGGTCCCTCTTGTGTGGGGAGAGCCCATCAAAGGAATGAACTGAAAAAGGAGCAGACCGTGCACCTGGCACAGGATGAGCCAGCAACCCGCTGCCACCCAGCCCTCCTCCGCTCCCCAGGACCAGGCTGGAGGCTCTCAGGAGCCTGCCAGGGGCCGCAAAAGTGGGCGCCTTCCTGGTCTAGTGCAGAGATCATGGGCCTCATTGAGTTTTGGGGGGAGGCCTCCAATGCCCACGATCTCCGCACTAGGCACAGGAATGTGGCCGTCTACAGCCGCATGGCTGCGAGCCTGGCCACCAGAGGCCACATGCGTAGCCAGGAGCAGATGTGCAGCAAAATAAAAGAACTGCGGCAGGCCAATGCCAGAGCCTCCCAACCAGCGGCTGACCCAAAGGCCCGGCCACACTATGAGGCCCTGGACCGCATCCTGGGGGGTCAGACGGTCCGTGCCCCCCTGGTGGTCATCGACCCCTGGGGCAGAGGGCCCTGCCCCTGACACAGGGGAAGAGGAGGAAGAGGAGGATGACGGCAGCCAGGAGCCTGCAGGGAGCATGCCCTGCACCCAGAACCCCTGAGCTGAACCAGAGAGCCTGTCAACAGCCTCATCCGAGGCCGGGGAGGCCTCCACATGTGAGTGCCGTTACCGTCCCCTTATGTTGGGTGGGGGGGAGGGGGAGCCCAGGGACCATGTGCGTGGGCCTTGCCGACCACGGAGCAGGCGGCAACCTGTGCATCTGCCGTGCCACCTGGGATTTGTGGCCCCAGCTGGGTGCCATGCAGGGGCCCTGGCCTGTTCCCCACATGCGTCTATGCGTGAAGGCACATGACAGGCTCCTGACCCCGGGGAGAGACACTGCCCTCCATCCAGATGCCCCCTCTACACAGAGGCAGCACACATCTACCCCCTCCCCCTCCCCCCCCCCAAACACACCACACTATAGGCCACACAGGGGCTGGGGTGCAGTCCTGGGCCAGCTCACACTCCTGGGGATAGCAGGACATGATGGTGCAGAGACCTGCATCCTCGCCTTGCAGAGGGGGGCTGGGTTTCACCCACTGTGTCCCCAGGAAGAAATGACCACTTCTCTTGTTTCGCCACAGCACCTGCGAGTGCAGGACGCACCACCCCGCCTGGACCATCCACCCGCACCCAGGCCAGCAGGCACACCCGCAACCAGGAGGAGTTTGAGGCAGCAGCTGCGGTTGCAGGGATGGCAGGTCCACAGCCAGGAGCAGTGGGTGCAAGAGGAGCTGCAGCTGCGGTGGGAGAGCTTGCGGGAGCTGCGGGAGCAGGGCCGTGCCCTCCACGAGCACATGCAGGCCCTGGCAGACTGGTTGCTGCCTCCTGCTGCTCCAGGCCCTGCGGCTGCCCCAGCTATCGCTCCTCCTCCCACCCCTGCTCCCCCTCCCACTTGGTCTGTCCCTCCTGCCCCACCCTTCATACTCACTCCCCCCCGGGAATGCCAAGGCCCCTGCACCCACAGTGCTGCAAGACAGGAGGGCTGGCAAGACCCCCAACCCTGAGCTTCCCCTTCCAGCTCCCTCCTCCCAGGTTTCCCCCCTCCCTTCTCCCACCCTCATTACCCCCCGCCCTCCCCCCCCCACACCAGTTACGTTAAATAAAAAGATTTTTTTGTGGCAACACAGGTGTTTTTATTGTATATCAGGAAGGGGAGTTAGGGAGGGGAAAGGGGAAGGAGGTGGGGCAGGAATGTAAGGCACAAGGCCCCAGTGGGGCATGCCAGGGGGACTTCATTCCTCGTCTGCCTGGAAGCTCTCCGGCAGGGCTTCCCAGATGCGGACAGCCCCCCGAAGGGCCTCCCGGCTGGCAGCCATATGGGGCTGTGCGTACTGGCCAGCCAGGCGGTCAGCCTCTGCCATCCAGGCTGGCAAAAAAGCCTCCCCCTTCCTCTCACACAAATTGTGGAGCACACAGCACCTGCCACCACATGCGGAATATTGTGCTGGGAGAGGTCGAGGCGGGTGAGGAGGCACCTAAATCGTGCTTTCAGTCGGCCGAAGGCCCCCTCGACCACAGTGCGGGCCCTGCTGAGCCTGGCATTGAAGGCCTGCCGGGAGGGGCTGAGGTGTCCCATGTAGGGCTTCATCAGCCAGGGCTGTAGGGGGTAGGCTGCATCCCCCAACAGGCACACTGGCATGTCCACGTCCCCGCCCCTGATGTGGTGGTCGGGGAAGAAAGTCATGGCGTGCAGCCTCTGGCACACGGGGGAGTTACGGTACACCCGTGCGTCATGTGCCTTGCCGGACAAGCCCACATGGATGTCCGTGAACTGGCCCTGGTGGTCAGACATGGCCTGCAGGATCACGGAGAAGTACCCCTCCCTGTTGTAGAGGGAGGCCTGGTGGTCCGGGGCACAGATGGGGATGTGCGTCCCGTCGATTACCCCCCCCCACAGTTGGGGAAGCCCAGGGCGTCGAAACCCTGGATGACCGTGTCCAGGTTGGTCGATGACTCTGCGGAGCAGCACCCTGTTGATGGCCTTGACCGCCTGCAGAGAGACACACAAAACCAAGGGTCACTGGGGTGGCTGGGAGTGTTCATGCCCCGTCACTGCCCCGCACCCCACTCCCAGGAGCAACCCCCGCTGCAATCCTGGCCACCGCGGGCGGTCTGTAGTGCAGCCAGGACAGACCGAACCCGCCCGGAGAGGGCACTTACACCATCTCCCACCTCTCCCCCCCGTTTTCCCTGGGGCAGCCCATGTCCTCCTTGCAGCCCCCCTTCTCTCCCCCCCCGGCCCAGTGGCTGGTGAGTGCTGTACCTACATGAGCAGCGCTCCAACGGTGGATCTCCCCTCGCCAGACTGGTTGCCAACGGCTTGGTAGTTATCTGGCGTGGAGAGCTTCCAGAGGGCGATGGCCACCCGCTTGTGGAGGGGAATGGCGGGCCTCATGCGTGTGTCCCGTCGCCGAAAAGCAGGGGCGAGCCACTCGCAGAGCTCCAGGAAAGTGTCCTCCTTCATCCTGAAGTTCTGGGTCCACTGTTGGTCTCCCCAGCACTCCAGGATGATGTGGTCCCACCAGTCGCTGCTGGTGTCCAGATGCCAGATGCGGCGGGGCATGCTGGTGTCTAGGCGCCGCTCCTCCAGGGCCCCCGGGGGGGGCAGGGGGAGGGCCGGGGGCTGGCCTGCAGCAGAAGGTGCCAGGCAGCCTCCAGCAATTGCTGCCAGGCTTGCAGCAAGACATTCAACATGAGCACCAGAGTGCCCAGGGGCAGCTCTGGCTCCATGTTGCCTAGTGTTGCAGTGTCCCAAATGAGAGCGACCAAAGCAGGCGGAGAGGAAACGCTTTGCTGTCCCTCAGCGAGGTAGGCAAGCAAGCAGGAAGTTGAGAACTGGTTGTCCAGGGGGGTCCCTTTAAGCACGAGCCTCAGACAGCAGCCACACAAAGCAACTACTGACCTGATGCCTTGCTGGAACCGGTTTCAGCTGCCCTTAAATGCAATCCAGTGTCCAATCAGTGTGGACGCGCTATTTCGAAATACCAAAACTCTATTTTGAATTAGATTTTGTGTCTAGATGCGTTATTTCGAATTAGCTGATTTCGAATTAACTAATTCGAAATAAGTTAATTCGAAATAGCGCTGTAGTGTAGACATACCCTATGTCTTCAGAACATCATGTATTTCTGTGCAGATAAGCTCCATTTTTATTTTGAAGAGCTCAACTGGTGGAAGAACAGAAAAATGTAGCTGAGAATATGATAGCTAAATTACATTAGTGATTTTAACCAGCTATTTTACTCTTCTTATATTGGCTTTCCAACAGACATTAGAGCAACTGGTTTTTGTTCAAATTAATGTTTGGGGAAGAGCTGATACAAAAGAGAATGCAAATATATTTACAGAAACGAATATGAATATGTATAAACAAGGATTTTTGTAAGTACTTGTCCAGATATACTATGTGTACTCTGCATTCAATTGCTCACTGGGAATTTGACAAGAGAAAGTGAAATATGTTAGATGGCTAATATATCTGTTCTCTAAATTATTCCTTCATTCTTCATTCTTTCCTAGATATTTTAAAATCTGGGCCCCACATGGATAGTCAAATACAATATTTATTTGTTTTCTACAAACAACAGAAAAATTATTGAACTATGCCATTGTTTTCTAATCCCCTTGCCTCCTGTGTCTCTTAATCTAAAGTACTCCTTACACCAGGCTATTAAATGCAACACAGTAATAACATCTTCAGGAATTTCTCACTGTTTATAATATTACTTGTATTCAGTGGAAGCAGTTAGCCAATATTTGGAGTCTTGCTGGGTTGTTTTCATTAGAAGAAAAAAGTGATAAGTCAGTTATTTCTGTAATGCAACCCTGTTTTATTTTCAAAGAATATACAAAGTCCTGTTTCCTTAGGTTCTACTGTGTATAACAGGAGGCATTTTTCTTGTTCAGGAATCTAAGTCTGCTAATTCTGGGCACAGTACTCACTGAAAAGGCATTGTATCTTGGCTCTCTCCCAGAGGCACACTCACCAGTGCTGCTCTTGCTTTCTGTCTCTTAAGCATACAGCTATAATACAACAATCCTCAGCCCCTGCATTTGCAGCCACTTGGCTGAGAAACCCTTCCACTCATACAAGTCTGCTTCTGATTAGCCTATCCATGTTGCTCAAGGATTGGGCTTCTTTTGTTGACTACCACTAGACAAAGGGACAATTAATTGCTCCTTTCACTTAAGCTGATGCGTGGCTTAGTATACTCATCAGCTTGATCTTGTTGCATTACTGCACATCCAGTAATGTGATCTATGCCATCAAATGCCAATAATGCCCCACTGCTATATATATTGGACAAACTGGATAGTCCCTACGGGAAAGAATCAATGGACACAAATCAGATATCCATAAAGGGAACATACAGAAACCTGTTGGTGAACACTTTAATTTGCCTGGTCACTCATTAAGAGATCTTCAAGTTGTAGTTTTGTTACAGACCAATTCCACAAGCCAAATACACAGGGAAGAGTTGGAACTACAATTCATTCATAAGCTTAATTCTGATGCCAATGGTCTGAATCGAGATACCAGATGGCTGGGACATTATCAACCAACCAACCAATGAAGGTGCCAATGGTTCTTTGTCTGTGTAGATTCTGGTGTTAGTACTCTTCCTTTCTAATTGCTAACTAATGGTCCTTATCTGCTTCTTTTAACTATCCAGTTTTTAGGTGCTTATAGACTTAGTTTTGCTTGTTACATACCAGCTTGGTTTCCCCTTTGATATTTATATGCCCACTGCCTCCTTTTGTTCCCCCCCCACCCTCCCATTTTTTTCCTTCCCCGTGACCCGCCCCCCCCCCCTGCCTTTTTCTCTATTTATTTTGGTTCTGGACATATAAACTCTGGTCATCTGAAGAAGTGGACTGTGCCCACAAAAGCTCATGATACCATCTACATATTTTGTTAGTCTTTAAAGTGCTATCATACTATTTATTATTTAAGTTTATCATGTAAAGACTAACTCAGCTACCCCTCTGAAGCTTAATCTCAGACTGGGTTAAATGGCAGTCACTAGTGTGTCTCAACAAAATAATGTTTAGATTAGTCAGTCAGGATTTTTAAGTGACCAAATCATATAGTCATTATTCCAAACATTGAAAATACTAAGCGCTGCTTGGGTTGAAGACTGATCTTAGGTTTCATATATCTATATCGTGGCCTCTGTGTTAGCTCTAAAATGTGCATGTTGCTGATTGGAAAATGGCATCATTGTGTTACCTGTAATATATTTAGAAAATGTCACTTTTATTATGGTAATAGTGGTATCATTTTGCATCACAGTGAATGGAAAAGTACAGTCTTGACAGCACTCTTAAAAAGAGAGAAATGAAAACTAGGTTAGTTACATAATTGATTAAGTACATGAGTAATTGCTACTTGAAAAATACCCTAATTCATGCAAGAACAGTATTTTACTGTCCCCTGTTCAGAAAATCACAAGGTGTCAGAAAAAGCACTTTTTGCAATTTTCTTATCCTTTATGGAGTATCCTGTTTCTTCCTTTTAAAAAGTACAGTATGTATTGCCAAAGAGCAAGTGAGAATGAAGTGTGCACTATTCAAAACTGTCAGGTGTGAAAAAATATTTTACAAATTACTTCTCATGGTCACTAAATATCAAATGTCTATGTTGATTCACCAAATACGATGGTTAACGAAGAGAACGTACAGAATTGCGACTGCCTAACTTCCTCTTTTGTCTACATTTTTTGGTCTTGTAATGATGATTTGGTGGAAAAAGGAGAGACTTTTTTTTCTAATCTTGCTAATTCAGTTGGGAGGATAGTGCTCATAGAAGAGGAAAATGTACAGTTCTTATACTAGACATGAGGCTCTAAAAATGGTATCTTTTTGTATTGTATGTGGAGCCTTATAAGCTTCTTATCACTGAGCACTGATCCTATTGGAATGGCTGAAGTGAATGTTGTTTGTGGCATACTTGTTTATAGTTTTTTTTCCCTCTCATCAAAATTATTTTTATAACATTCTCCACACCACAGTCATGACAGGAGTGAGTCAGCGACCAGGGAGCTTGCAAACAGGTGATTGCAAACAGGGAGTTTAGAGTGGGAGTTCTCCAGGTAACGGAGAAGTGAGTACTGGACTCTTGAGGGAAGTGGCTGTCTGTAATGTGTGTTGTGTTTGTTTGGGGCTGTCTTGCTGTGTGCTGAGTTCGTGTTTGTGAGTGTGTTTTTTTTGTTGTTTTTTTTCCTTTCCTCCCCCTCCCCCCAATGGAGTGTGTGCCGTGACTGGCAGCTGGAAGCTGTTGGGTACTAATTAAACTTTGAAATCTAGAAGCCTCTGCTGATTGGCTGAGCGTTGGTAGGGGGAGGGGCTATCAGTCAGTCCAGGGTTTTATAAAGGAGTGAGTCAGCAAACAGGGAGCTTGCAAACAGGTGATTGCAAACAGGGAGTTTAGAGTGGGAGTTTGGAAGGGGAGAGGGAAGGGGGCGAGGTTCTCTTGTCTTTCCTTTAAACCCTTTTTTAGGGCAGCAGGTATGGATGGTGATAGTTCTGCTGTGGTTACCTGCACAGCATTTGCCATGTTTGTCTTCCTCCCGGAAGAAAGAAGGGATTTCATCTGCACTAAGTGCAAGCTGGTCGACATTTTGGAGGAAAAAATTAGAGGACTGGAGGCCCAAGTGTTGATCCTACGCTCGATCAGAGAGGATGAAGACTTCCTCGATAGAAGGCAGCGTTTAATCCTGCAAGCAAGGCAGGCAGAAGAGCCAGAGAGGGCAGTACAGGATGAGGAAGAGAACTGGCAGCATGTAACTTCTAGAAAGAAAAAAAGGCCAGCACGGGAATCCCCCATTCCTACAGAGGTAAGTAATCGCTTGCAGGATTTCTCCACAGGCTTTGCGATGGAGAATGCTTTGGAAGGGATCTCACAAGGAAGAAATCAGAAGGGAACCACTTCAACTGGAAGGCATTGGATGCATGGTCCTAGGGATGGGGGTTCCATGACCACCACCCCCAAAAGAAGGCAGGTGGTGGTGGTCAGGGACTCCCTCCTAAGAGGGACTGAGCCACCCATCTGCTGTCCGGACCTGGATTCTCAAGACGTGTGCTGCTTACCGGGAGCTTGAATTCAGGATGTGACTGAGAGGCTTACAAAACTGATCAAACCTTCGGATCGCTACCCCTTCCTGCTTCTCCAAGTGGGAACTAACGATACGGCCAAGAACGACCTTGAGCGGGTTACTGCAGATTACGTAGAGTTGGGAAGAAGGATCAAAGATTTCAGAGAGCAAGTGGTGTTCTCGTCCATCCTCCTAATTGAAGGGAGAGGACTGGGTAGGACTGTTGAATTGAAGAAGTAAATGCATGGTTGCGCAGGTGGTGTCGCAGAGAGGGCTTCGGTTTCTTTGACCATGGGACTCTGTTCCGGGCACAAGGATTGTTAAGAAGAGATGGGATCCACCTAACAAAGAGAGGAAAGAGCATCTTCGTGGGCAGGCTTGCAAACCTGGTGAGGAGGGCTTTAAATTAGATTCGTTGGGGGACAGTGACCAAAACCCTGAGGGGAGTGGGGAAGTCAGATACCGGGAAGAAATGCAAAGAGGAACGAGCAACAAAGGAGGACCCATGATTCAAATGCAGAGGGTAGGGCAATCAACTGGTTATTTAAGATGTTTGTATACCAATGCGAGAAGCCTGGGTAACAAACAGGAAGAATTGGAAGCCCTGTCCCAGTCCAAGAACTACGATTTGATTGGGATAACAGAGACTTGGTGGGATGACTCGCATGACTGGAGTGCTGTCATGGAAGGGTATAAACTGTTCAAGAAGAACAGGCGGGGGAGAAAAGGAGGAGGAGTTGCACTGTATGTAAGAGAGCACTATGATTGCTCAGAACTCCAGTATATAGAGGGAGAAAAGCCTGTTGAGAGTCTATGGGTCAAGTTTAGAGGTATAAGCAACAGCAGTGATGTTGTGGTTGGTGTCTGCTACAGGCCGCCGAATCAGGTGGATGAGGTAGATGAGGCTTTCTTTGGACAACTGGGAGAAGTTTCCAGATCACAGGCCCTGGTTCTCATGGGGGACTTTAATCACCCTGACATCTGTTGGCAGACCAATACAGCAGTACACAGACAATCCAGGAAGTTTTTGGAGAATGTTGGGGATAACTTCCTGGTACAAGTGCTGCAGGATCTGACCAGAGGCTGTGTGCAGCTTGACCTGCTGCTCACAAACAGGGAGGAGCTAATGGGGGAAGTAGAGGTGGATGAAAACCTGGGAAGCAGTGATCATGAGATGGTAGATTTCAGGATCCTGACCAAAGGAAGAAAAGAGAGGAGTAAAATACACACCTTGAACTTCAGAAAAGCAGACTTCGACTCCCTCAGAGACCTGATGGGCATAATCCCCTGAGATGCTAACATGAAGGGGAAAGGAGTCCAGGACAGCTGGCAGTATTTTAAAGAAGCCTTATTGAAGGCACAGAAAGAAACCATTCCAATGCATAGCAAGAGAAGCAAATATGGTAGGAGACCGGATTGGCTCACCGGGGAAATCCTTGGTGAACTTAAGCACAAAAAGGGAGCTTACAAAAAGTGGAAACTTGGACAAATGACTAGGGAGGGTTATAAATGTATAGTTTGAGAATGCAGGGGAGTTATCAGGAAGGCGAAAGCGCATTTGGAATTGCAACTCGCAAGAGATGTGAAGAATAACAAGAAAGGTTTCTACAGGCATGTTAGCAAGAAAAAGGTGATGAGAGAGGGTCCCTACTGGATGAGGGCAGTAACCTAGTGACAGATGATGTGGGGAAAGCTGAAGTACTTAATGCTTTCTTTGCCTCTGTCTTAATGGACAAGGTCAGTTCCCAGACTAATGCGCTAAGTGACGCAATATGGGAGGAAGGTAGACAGCCCTTGGTGGGGAAAGAACAGGTTAGGAACTATTTAGAAAAGCTAAACGTATATAAATTCATGGGTCCGGACTTAATACATCTGAGGGTACTGAGGGAGTTGCCAAATGTCATTGAGGAGCCTTTGGCCAGTATCTTTGAAAAGTCATGGCGATCAGGAGAGATCCCGGATGATTGGAAAAAGGCAAATGTAGTGCCCATCTTTAAGAAAGGGAAGAAGGACGATCCAGGGAACTATAGGCTGGCCGGTCAGTCTTACCTCAGTCCCTGGAAAAATCATGAAGGGGATCCTCAAGGAATCCATTTTGAAGCACTTGGAAGAGGGGAAGGTGATCAGGAATAGTCAGCATGGATTCATGAAGGGCAAGTCGTGCCTGACCAATCTGATTAGCTTCTATGATGAGGTAACTGGCTCTGTGGACATGGGAAAGTCAGTGGATGTGATATACTTTGACTTTAGCAAGGCTTTTGATATGGTTTCCCACAATATTCTTGCAGGCAAGTTAAGGGAATGTGGATTGGATAAATAGACGGTAAGATGGATAGAAAGCTGGCTGGAAGGTCATGTCTAGTGGGTAGTGATCAACGGCTCAATGTCAGGATGGCGGTCGGTTTCTAGCGGAGTGCCCCATGGTTTGGTTGTGGGACCAGTTTTGTTCAACACCTTTATTAATAACCTAGATGAGGGGATGGATTACACCCTCAGCAAGTTTGCGGATGACACTAAGCTAGGGGGAGAGGTAGACACGCTGGAGGGAGGGGATAGATTCCAGAGTGACCTGGACAGATTAAAGGATTGGGCCACAAGAAATCTGATGAAGTTCAACAAGGACAAGTGCAGAGTCCTGCACTTGGGACGGAAGAATCCCAAGCATTGTTACAGGCTGGGGACCAACTGGCTAAGTAGCAGTTCTGTAGAAAAGGACCTGGGGGTTACAGTGGATGAGAAGCTGGACATGAGTCACCAGTGTGCTCTTGTAGCCAAGAAGGCTAATGGCATACTAGGTTGCATTAAGAGGAGCATTGCCAGTCGATCCAGAGATGTGATTATTCCTCTTTACTCGGCTCTGGTGAGGCCACATCTGGAGTATTGTGTCCAGTTCTGGGCCCCCAATTACAGGAAGGATGTGGATGCATTGGAGAAGGTCCAGCAGAGGGCAACCAAAATGAATAGGGGGCTGGAGCATATGACTTACGAGGAGAGGCTGAGGGAGTTGGGTCTATTTAGTTTGTGGAAGAGAAGAGTGAGGGGGGATTTGATAGCAGCCTTCAACTTCCTGAAGGGAGGTTCCAAAGAGGCTGGAGACAGGCTGTTCACAGTAGTGATGGATGGCAGAACAAGGAACAATGGTCTCAAGTTGCAGTGGGAGAGGTCTAGGTTGGATATTAGGAAAAATGATTTCACTAGGAGGGTGGTGAAGCACTGGAATGGGTTACCTCGGGAAGTAGTAGAGTCTCCATCCCTAGAGGTGTTTAAGTCCCATCTTGACAAAGCCCTGGCTGGGTTGATCTAATTGGGATTGGTCCTGCCTTGGGGTGGGGGCTGGACTTAATGGCCTTCTAAGGTCTCTTCCAGCTCTATGATTCTATGACAGCAAGGCTCACAGCTCACTATCGCTGTATATTTAGATGAGTAGAAAGTTGTAGACATGACTGCTATTGTCTTCTGATGTTGAAGTAAAAGAAGAACCTTGTCTGGTGATTGCTATATTAATCTATTTCAGAACCATGTAACTACCATAGTTGGTTTTTCCTTTCCATTATTTTCCTCCTCTAAAATTTTGTTTCTTTCTCAGGAAATCACATAAGGTTATGTTTAGGCAGCAGTTTATGCAGTTGGCTTTCTTTCTTGCAACCACCTCTTTTCACTTATGGACATATGAACATCACTTTATGAGAATTTCCACTAAATTTTAAAAATATTACAGCTGAGAAAACTTGCAATTGCTCAGTTTAAGAACATCTATCCTTTGTTACTCAGAGACTCCTATGTTTCTTGTGCATGTCTCTATGTTTGTCTTGTCTTTCATTGTGTAATAAGCACACACAACTCAAGTGATTTGTTTAGACCTAAATGTATTAAAAATCTATTAACTTCTTTGAGTCAAACAATAATTTGAAAAAAAAATCTGACGACTAAAATTACTTTTAGCATATTGGTTTTTGCATCATTTTAAAGTGATTGTGTAGTTAATAATTCATCACTAAGATATTATTCAAAATGCTATGCTTTATACTTTAAACACACGTTAGTTCAAGAAAAATGCACCTACCGCATCAAATATTTTTCATGTGGTATTTTCTTCTGAGCAGTTCAAATCAATTAAACATACTTGAATGATAAAATATGTATTTATTAAGATGTTATCTTAGGGCACTGAATTAGAGTAAATATAAGAATAGTATGCAGACTAGTATATAACTGATTACTGGTAAATCCTTCAAATTTTAATCCTCAGATAGATGGATGTTTCATGAATAGAAATATACTGTAGTTTGTAGATGCTGCCTTTCTGAGTTACTCAGAGTTAGTCTTAGGAAGAACTGCTCAGGGTTCCAAGAAATCAGCAATACTTTTTGTCTAATGGCATAATGGATTAAATTCCCAATATGGAAAGGGATGATCCAGCAGTTAGGCACAAGCCGAATAGTTTATGTTCACTTAAATGTCTGGGTTGGCTTTGAGACAATACAAATGAGTCGGAATTAGGGCTTGTCTACACTCAAGTGCTATCTCACCAAAAACTGCCTTTTGCCGATAAAATGGTAAAAACGTTTCCACTGCAATGCAACTTTTGTCAGGAAAAACAGCCAGGTTTGGCAACAGAAAACTTCCAGTCCTGTAAGAGACTTTTGTCTTTTCTCCTCCCTTTACTGTCAACAAAGAGTCAATGTGGACTGTATTGTTTTTGCTGAGAGAACTGGCTTCCACCAGTGTACCACAATGCCTTCCCTAATGGCTGTGCTCAGTGTTTTGTGATCTCTGCTGCCCTGCAGGCATACGCCCCTCCCCTTTCAAAGCCCTGGGAAGTACCTGACAGCTGAGTGAGCTTCTCTGTTTGGGGAACAAGGAACAAATCATTGGAATGCTCCTGTTCTGCCCTGCTCTAGAAAGACAGCAGCAGGCAGACTGCTGCCACAGGACAAAAGCTGGAGAGACTGCTGTGTTGCTTTCATATTCCTCAGCACGAAAAGCTCATAGAGATAGGAGGAAATCCCAAGAAGTGCAGGGATCAGCTCTGCCTTCTCACAACACTGCACTGTGGGATGCTTATCCACATTGCTTTGTTCTATCTGTCGTCAGGTGCTAGCAATGTTGCCATGAAATGTCAACAATGGGTGGCAGAAAACTGGTTTGACTGGTTTTTTACTTTTGGCATCTTTTGCATGTCAATAGCACTTTTGTTGCCTTCCCAGTGTAGACACAGCCTTATTCTTTCTCCTTTGATTGTGTATTGCTTTATACCTGATAAAATTGCTCCAGAGACAAAACTTTTTTCAATTATCTTTTGCCAGAAATTTTCATCAGGATCCTATCTTATTGAGCAACCAATTAACTATCTTCTCAGAATTTTTATTTTGGAAGATTTATATTAGTGCTAATGAATTTCTGAGAAAATTAAGACACAAAATTATATGAGAAACACTGTATGTGAAGTGCTCTCCTTAATTTTATCCAGGATGTGCAGAGCCTGTTTGATTAAAAGTACCTTTGTTTCAATAAATTTGGGTACATTCATTTGGTTGGTATTTTATGGGCAACATACCACTTATCACACCAAGTCATGCTACATTAGCAATGGAGACACTTCATGACAGGTTGCCCACTGCCTCAAAGTTCATCTGGGTCATAAGATCTTTCTTCACTCCTTGTACTACAGGCAACTATTTTAGTTGGCTGCTTATGGAGAGACCCAACACGTTCTTCTGCATATCCAAAGAAAAACAAACAAAATGAAACAAGTCTAAATTTTTAGAGCTAGATTGGGCCTTTGAAGTGACATCCTACCTATAGGGTTGCCAGGTGTCCGGTATTTGTGGGCTCTGTCCGGTTAAAAAAAACCACAGGAAATACCGGACATGTGAAATGGCCGGTATGTCCTGTTTCCCTCGGACCGAAGCCCGGTGGGGACAATTTTCCCCTGCCGTGTCTGGTAAGTGCTGGGGAGTGAGGAGTGTGGCAGAGTCGTAGCGAAGGGGGACAGGAGGGGACACTTGCCGGACACCATGCTAGGGGGGCGCTGGGATGGGGTGGGAGCGGAGTGCACACTGCTCTGGCCCACATGACCAGCAGAGCCGGCCATGTGATGCCTCCCTCTACACAATGTGAGCAGAGGCAGCCAGGCTGGGCGGCAGCAGCAGCCACTTTAAAAGTAAAATTAATTTACCCAGCCATCCCGTTCCTCCGGTGCCTGGCTCTGCGGGAGTGGGGGGGGGGGGGAAGATTTGATTGGAGCAGGGCTCTCCCAGGGTTCGGGATGCCTCACTCAGGGGGAGGGGTGAGTGAACTGGGTTGGGAGAGTTCTAGGGGGGCCTGGGTCTGAGGCAGGGGTGAGTGCACTGGGATGGAGGGACTGGGGAGCCTGGCTCATGGGGAGGGGTGGGTGCATTGGTGGTTAGTGTGGCCCCCAACTGGAGGGAGTGGTGCAACTTTTGCTTAACAACTTTGGTCTCTTCCCCGCCCCCCTTTTTTTTTCTGCTTAACAACTTTGGTCTCCCCCTTTTTTTTCCTCAACAGAAGTTTTTCCCGCTGTTTTTTTGGGGGGGAGGAGTGTTTGGTATTTTTTGTTAAACCATCTGGCAACCCTACCTACCTAGGCAGGAGTTCAGAAGGCCACTGCCCTAGGAGGAACTCTGGAAAATGTGCTTTCATATTCCTCAGCATATGGGTGAGATGCAATTTCTTCTGGATTGTGCTCCTTCCACAAGGCAGGGTCAGCACATTGATCCAGCTTTTTTTTCTTTCTGATATCCATGTGTAGGAGATGCGTATATTCACGGCTTTGCCTCTTCCCCACATAAATCCACTTACATATTAGTATACTGTTCATAAAACAGGGGGAAGTACAGGAAATAGCATTGTGTGTGGCCTTGGTACAGTTGTGGAAGGTGGAAAAGCTTCTTGCTTGCTCCTTTCAGGGACTACACACAACCTAGCCCCAAACATTTGAATTTAGGAATCAGGAAGAGGACTTTGCTCTCTCCCTGCTGAGGCTGCTCTGTAAGGGCATCTAAAGAAAAGTAAAATTACAAAAACTACTTTAAAAAGTTTCAGTGCAACCATAGTATTTAATAGTTTCATTTTTAGGATAAAAATGGAATAAGGCCAATTTCAGAAGAGAAAGTTGGCAATTCAGACTATTTATTTCTTAAGGTCTATGTCATAACTGCAGAACAAGATGATTTAGATTCTCATGTGGTTGTTAAACCCAAAGAACAAGTTCGTTTGCAAGCTTAATATCTCGAGTCATGTGTGCATAATTCTTATCCAGGTTTTCTAAGCCATCAAACAAATCCATTTTGGAAGGACATAGAGCAGCTCCAGAGGTAAATCTGGTGAAACAGTAGCACTGATGATTGGAAGAACACATTCTGAAGAACAGCAGCCCATTGTGTGTGGCAGTGTCAGTGTGGATTTTACCTGTCAGACTCCTGAATAGCTCTTAGATTTCGCTTTCTCTAGTCATAGCTCAACAGGCTCAAACCAGACAGACACATCTGAATAAGAACAAAAGAATTTGCAGCTTGTGTGAAATAGACAGTGATCATCTGTACAGTTTCAAATGGACAGACAGACAACTACCTTACAAAAACCACTCTCCCTCTTAAGGGTAGTGTCAGACGAATAACCAGATTAAGACTGGTGGTAACCATCTTTTGAAAGACAGTCATTTATCTCCATTTGAAGAGTATTATCTTTGTTCTACAACAATCACAAAGAACAAGGTTAACAAATATTCTGGGATGCATTTTTGAAAGCTTTAGTCAGATCTTGTTCTCTTAAAACCACATGTGTGGGACCCAGGGGTCTTGAAAGATATGTTGTGGAGCGTATTGATTACTGTAGCAGGGAGGGTTTATCTTCAAGTTTTGCATCTGTTCTGTCAAGGTCTCATGCCCCTTTGAGTCTGAATTGGTGTGCCCTAGTCAGGGGCTGAGGGAGCTTGTTCTGAGAATGAACATCTTGAGTTAAACAAGGCATGTTTTCTAAATGTTTAAATCATTCTAATGGCTCTCTTCTGAGTCCTCCTCAACTTATCAACCTTATTCTTGAATTTTGGAGACCAGAACTAGAGACCGTATGTTGTCTGCAGTAACAAATAGAAAAGTAAAATAACCTCTACTCCTTCTCTAGATCCCCTTTTTATGCATGCAAGGTTGTGTTAGTCATTTTGGCCACAGTATTGCACAGAGAGCACAGTATTGCACAGAGAGTTCAGTTGTTTCTCTCTCTCAACCTCAAAATCTGTTTAAGTCACTGCTTTCCAAGAACTCCATACTGTTAGTAATTTTAGTTTTGTGGAAATGGCATTTTTCACTAGAAAAATATATTGATGAAAAATTTCCAATACATTTATTCTTGATAGGGCAGTGATTCTTTACCAGAACTTCTTGCAAAAGAGCTTCCTCTACGCTGATTACTACAACTGCTGAGGAACACAGGTATGATAAATTAAATGTTTGTACAGACAAATGGGAGGGGCAATGGGGGCAGTTGCCCCAGGGCCCAGCAATTCACCACAGCTGCCCTGGGCCTTTAAATCGCTATGGGAGTTAGAACATAAGAACTGCCATACTGAGTCAGACCAAAGGTCCATCTAGCCCAGTATCCTGTCTGCTGACAGTGGCCAATACCAGATGCCCCAGAGGGAGGGAACACAACAGGTAATCCTCACGTGATCCCTCTCCTGTCACCCATTTCCAGAGTTCCATCTGGTGTACTCCAGGCAGCACTGATGGCTGAATGGGGAAGGCTATCCCCAGCCCCACCTCTTCCTTGCACATGGGGCCCTGTCACCTACCTTGCCCAGGGACCCAGCAAGTCTGTCAGCCCCAATGCCTTTGTAAATTGCCCTAAGAACAATCCTGCAAGTTCCTGGATTTCAGGTACAACTCAGCCAAAGAAGAAACTATAATAAGCTGCATGTCTGAATTTAGCTTTAGAGAGAACTAATTGGAAATCATGGCCCTGTGTTGGCCTATGTAAAATTTTGTAGGTAATTTCAATAGGTGTTTAGATGATGATATGATCAACACACTATGGTAGAAAGATGGTATAATGCAGGGGTCATGACCCAAAACAGTGCACCAGACTGTTTCAGAGGTTCACAGGGCCTCTCCGGTGGCTCTGGTCTCATGGGACTGACTGGAGTCAGCTCTCCTTTTGGAGTTGCCATCTCCAGGATCACATCACCGCTAAGCTTTGGACCATCTAGGTCAAATCTGAGTGACTGGCACTGAGACCCCGTGTACCAGGTCTCAATGACACGCAATCAAATTTTACTTAGGTGGCCCCACACAGGCAGTGGGGCACAACTAAGCAGTGCTGAGACCTCAGAGGTTGTAGCACCTTGGGTGGGAAGCTGAGTCTAGCCAGCTGCATGGGCCCAGTGCCAGAGGAGACACGAATGTGACTCATTCTGCAACAAAATGAGTATTAGGTTACAGAATAGTCCCTACGTAGGAAATGGCACAGTCTTCACAATGCTCCTAAGGCAGAGCTATGTGCATATCGCCATTTTACAGAGCTCACAGAACAAGAACAAAGTGACATAAGAGGATTCCTGCCAATCCAGAACCATCTTTGGTACTAGGCTGATAGATCACCAGAATGCTTCATTAGCTAGTGCAAATGGTATAACAGGATGAAGCTGCTCTCTATTATTGTTGCTACAGCTCAAAGAAGGCTGAATGGGCTTCTGCTATACTGTATGTCTTTGTCTTAAAAGGAAACACAGGACACGGCAGCATGGAAAACACTCTTTCTTTCTCTCTTTCCCATACAGATACTTTCTGGTCTAAAACATGTATGACATTCCAACAGATCTGCTGTTCCTTAGGAATAATCTTGCAGTTTCAAAGGATGTTTCAATATTTTATGTTGCTTTATAAAAAAAAGAAAAACATCATGAAAGCCACTTCTATTCCTTGTAGATGTTTCATCTACTTAGCACAATCATTTTCTGAGTTCATCCTGATATAGTTTTAACACACTGAGATTCAATTATGATATAGCAATGATATGGAGTAAATATTAAATACTATTTTTTTATTAAAGTTGAACAGAATTGTTGTCAGTAAAATCAACTTTTAAAGAGACTGCCAGGTACACAGAATAAGTGAAGAGCTCAGAGCTGAGTCTATGTTTCAGGCTATTTTATTTCAGTTATAAGAATTATTTGTTTTAAGGTTAATTCATATTCCCTCCTCCCGCCCTTCCCCCTCTCCCCCAGATGGAGAGTACCAATGGCAAATTATTTATTGAAGTTGTGGCAAAGACCTCCATGAAAACAAAGCCTCTATTGTGCCAGGCACTATAAACTAACCCAGTATTATGGAATAAAACAGATCCCTCTGAAGTCCAATTGAGGAATGCTTGAATCACATTTGTGCTCCCCCACTCATGGGGCCAGCCTGGGGCCAGTTCAGACCCTGGCATAAATGAGAACATCCTTCAGGCTGTTCATTCTGGTTGACAAAGGCCCAGTGACATTAAAAGATCAGAGACTTCAAGGATATTATGGCCACACTTCCTGGGATTGCAGGCAGAAGGTTTCAGAGCTGTTATAGCACTAAGCAATCCTAATTTATATGGCTCACACATCACTTAAATATACATTATACCCACTTGTGGAGTGGAACAATAAAACGGTTCTTCATTAACCCTGTGCAACTGCTTTAGGACAGGATGTAAAGAATAATCATATTGAAACTAGAATTGGAATTCTATAATTTCTCAAGATGAAATTTGCAAGGATACCAGGACTAATACGCTTAAATGTACCAAGGGATCTTCTGTCACCACAAGAAATCAGAGCCTCAGTTTTATGCTTTTGTGTGACAGATAAGTGTGTGTTTTTTTTCTTGTGTCTACAGAAACACAGCTAGAAAGAAGCAAATGGTAAATCATTCAAAACTGTTAACCTTACATGTTCATTTCTTATTTTTAATACAATTGGTAACCAGCTTTTGTAGCAGCAGAGACATATGAACACAAAAGGTGACTTGCTATCTCTTACATTTTAAATGTAAATGTAAATTTTACATTTACATCTTAAAATTTTAACCAAATTTTAGATGCCAGGTAATGAGAGAAGAACAGGGCTGGGTAGGGTTGCCAGATGTTTTAACCAAAAATACCGAATACCTTCCCCCCCCCCGCCTCCCCAAAAAAGGGAGAAAAATTCTGTTGAGGAAAAAAACGGGGAGACCAAAGTTGCTGAGGAAAAATAAAAAAGGACCCTGAGAGTTATTAAGCAAAATAAAATAAAATAAAACAGCATTAAAACAGCATGCCCCTTTAAGTGTGTGCAGAGTCAGAATAGGGATAGGAAGAGGGGTCTTTAGGCTTTTTTGCCGGCGGCCATCTTGATCGAGCCAGAAGGCAGCTTCCCTGCGGAACCAGGTAAGCGGGCGGGTCTGGGGGGGGACCAGGAGCTGGGCCCAGTTGGTGAGTATGTCGTAGGGTTGCCAGGTGTCCGGTATTTTCGCCTCCTGGCAGGGGAAAAAAACAGAAAATACCGGACGTTTTAGGTGTCCGGTATTTTCTGAATTTTTTTTACCGGACAGGAGGTGAAAATTCCAGACTGTCTGGGTCAATACCAGACACCTGGCAACCCTAGGCCTGGGGAAAAATACAACCCACGGGTCAGATGTGGCCCACCAAGCCACTGGATCTGGCTTGAGGAGGCAGAGGGAGCCCCAGGAAGCCTCCCCAGCTTGCCCCGCAGCCCTGCGTGCCGTGCAGAAAAGTGGCTGCAGGGCTCCATTTCTGTTTTAAAACAAGAGGTCGGGGGGATGTTTTAGGAGCCATCCCACCCTCAGCATATTCCCATTGGCTGGTTTCTGGCAGAAACCAGCCAATGGGAGCTGCTTGTTAGAATAACAGGCAACTAAGAAGAATCACACCGCCTCTCCTGGGCTCAGTTATTCATGAAGTACATTGCCAGGCAGACATGCTGGCTGGCTGGGAAACATTTTAAGCTTTGCAGGCAGGCAGGCTAGTTTGGCAGCTGGCAAGTAAGTCTCTTGGCCACAGCCTGCTTCTGGCACCCCAGTCCTTTCCTGCCCCCCCTCTACATACCTAAACCCTCTGTTCCCCTCTTACCCCATATCCCCTCCCAGATCTGGTACCCCAAGCTCCTGCTGCAGATCACAATCCCCTCCTACCCTAGGTCACATCCCAAACCCCTGCACTCCAGTCCCCTGCCCTAGGTCACAACCTTCATCCCAACTCCCTCCCAGACTCCATTCTCCCTCCTGCATCCCAGTCCCTTACCCCAAGCTCCCTTCTGCACCCAACCTCCATTCCAGACCCCTCATCTCCATAAATATTATGGAAGAGTGCGGCTCTCGACCACTTTCCAAAATTTTGGAGTGGCCTCCCATCACATTATTGCCCACCCTGGATAAGAACTTCTATTTGTAAGTTAATGCTGCATAACACTTGCTAATAAGGAGAGATATAAATAAATGTTACAGTATTAGGGCTTATTGGCTGATACACTTAGCTCTTCTTGCTTTACTGTTTCCACCCTTTCTTGGTGACTGATTTGTGAAGCACAAGACAGAAATTTGTAATCTGTGAATTCTGTTCATACAAAGAATCTTACAAGAGGTTGTCATAGAGATTGAAAGGAACCCTCATTTACACATTCCTCTTATTTTGACAGTACATCTTTTAACAGGGATGAAGGATATTCTTGATAGCAGCACCATCTCAACTGTTGTCCTCTTCTGGAGAAACTCTATATTTATAGTAGCTTATAGGGACCTTTGAGCTCAAGGGAAAGATCTGCATTTCATTTTGTTTCTTTTCTGGGTATTAATGGAGCATATCTGAATACCTTGCATTGCTCCCTTGTAATCTTTTTTTTTTTTTTGAGAACTTGCCAAAGGAACAGCCCACTTTTACAGTTTCTTTCAATGTCTCATACTATTTAAAAACCCTCTTGAAAAGGAGTTTTAAAGATCATCCTTATTTGAATGATCTTCCTGTAAACAATCTGAAAATGAAAATCTGGATGGCTGTGATTAGAACAAATTGTTAGCTAAATGCAGATAAAACTTCTGTTCCTACAGACCCTGAGAACAGAAACAGTTACAGTACATCCTTCCCTGAAAGGAAAATATCTCAAGACTGCCTCTTGGACTGATCAGTTATTTCAATATATCCTTTTTATTGCTAAGTTTGTTCTCTAGATTAGAAATTTGAAAGCTTGACAGCTAAAGAACATTGCAAAATTGTGCTGGACACAACAGCTAAGCAGAAGTACATACAAGTAGTATTTTTCTTTTCAAAACTCTATTTACTTAATTTGAACAGTTATTGCAAAATAAACTTACATATGACACATTTCCGTTGTCACATTGTCAGCATAAATAACACATGGCAATTAGAATCAAATTCAAAATCTTTCATATCTACTTAGTATTGATATGTGAGTGAAGGCTTGAGCCAAAACTACATAGCTGAGTTGATTAGCACCGTGTAGCAAGGATATGTGGGGGGAGGGGGAGAGAGGAGGGAAGGGATCACTCCCCTGCAAAAGATGGATTTGGACAATTCTCAAACCTGTACATTATATAAGATGTGAAATATGGTCTTAAAACAATTGAACAGAATTACCAGTGTGCACAAACCTTTGAGTAACCGCATGATCTCAATGTTGAAACTTATCTTATGCCATCTTTCTATATTATCCATGAAGATGTAGCCCATAGTAAAGGATGGCATGTTGCTACACTACTCTGAGCATCTCAGTGCAAGAATAGCACTTCCTTTTCTACTCTCTGGTTCTCTTTGTGAGTATTACTGAGTTAGTGTTCCATTTTCCAGCACTGATTTTTCTGTGTGGGGTCCCACAGTAGCTAGGTTGCCAAAACTCTCCTTGTTCAGCTGTACCAAGGAAGGAAATAAACTGATATGTAACATGACTGACATCTAAATGTCTGGACTGCAATAGCCTGTGTAGGGACTTATGAGAGATGGTTACTCAGGGATGTCCTGTCAGAAAAATTTGGTGGGGGGGGAGAGAAAGTTTTGTGTTAGCATGCTGAATGTTATACCTGAAAAGTTGGGGAGGGAAGTGAAAGACCCTATGGGGCGCATATACTTAGGAAAAGATTTGGGGGACAAGTGCCTCCCTTGCTCATAATGAATGGTGCCCGTGTTATTTCCCTGCACAGATGTGGACTCCAAGTCCATTCAGCCTTGTGTTTATTATCCTTCCTCACTAGTATCAGGTCTCAAGTCATGATCTAATATGGCAAACACTTACATGTATACTTAACTTTTCTTATGCTTGTGGAGATTATTCATATGTTTAATGTTAAGCATTTATGTATGTGTTTTCGGGTCTTGGACCTTAGACTGTAACATTTGCAGACCAGAGATCTTGCAGTTATTGTCTTAGAATTGTAGAATACTTTAGAACTGAAAGGGACCTCAAGAGATCCTCAAGTCCAGTCCCCAGCCCTCATGGCAAGACCAAGCACTGTCTAGATCAGTGTTTCTCAACTAGTGGCAGAGTACCCTCAGAAGTACTCAAGAGAAGTCTGGGGGGTATGTCAACACAACTGAAATTTGGAGAAAACTGAATTTTTGTTTTAAGTTTACAGTGCTTTATTATTTTTGTACTTTTTACACCCAAAAATTTCATCTCCCGCCCGGCTACAATTAAGTTGTTTAAACAAATGTGTTGTAATGGTAGAAAAAATTGTGTGTCTGAAAATTGTAGGTACTGGGGGTATTTATAATTTTTTCTAAAAAGGGGGTACTTTATAAAAAATGGTTGAGAAACACTGGTCTAGATCATCCCTGATAGATGTCTATATAACCTGCTCTTAAATATATCCAGTGATGGAGATTTCACAATCTCCCTAGGCAGTTTATTCTAGTGTTTAACCACCTTGACATTGCTTCTTGTCCTATCATCAAAGGCCAAGGAGAACAATTTTTTCCCCTCCTCCTTTTAGATACTTGAAAACCGCTATCATGTCCCATCTGAGTCTTCTGTCTAAACTAAACAAGCCCAATTTTTTCAGTCTTCCCTTACAATTCACGTTTTCTAGACCTTTAATAATTTTTGTTGCTCTTCTCTGGACCATCTCCAATTTCTCCACATCTTTCTTGAAATGTGGCGCCCGGAACTGGATACAATACTCCAACTGAGGCCAAAGCAGCGCAGAGTAGAGCGGAAGAATGACTTCTCATGTCTTGCTCACAATACTCCTGTTAATGCATCCCAGAATCACACTTGCTTTTTTTTGCAACAGTGTCACACTATTGACTCATGTTAAACTTGTGGTCCACTATGACCCCTAGATCCCTTTCTGTAGTACTCCTTCCTAGACACTCACTTCCCATTCTGTATGTGTGAAACTGATTGTTCCTTCCTAAGTGGAGTACTTTGCATTTGTCCTTATTAAACTTCATCCTATACACCTCAGACCATTTCTCTAGTTTGTCCAGATCATTTTGAATTATGACCCTATCCTCCAAAGCACTTGCAATCCTTCTCAGCTTGTTATCATGTGCAAACCTAATAATCATACTCTCTGTGCCAATATCTAAATTGTTGATGAAGATATTGAGAACAGTTGTCCAGCTAGTTATACACCCACCTTATAGTAATCCCAACAAGTTTGTATTTCCCTAGAAGGGAAGGGATAAGAAGACCCGATCAAATGCTTTACTAAAGTCTAGGTATACCACATTCACCACTTCTCCCTTATCCACAAGGCTTGTTATCCTATCAAATAAAGCTGTCAGATTGGTTTGACATGATTTGTTCTTTATAAATCCATGCTGCAGTTACCTATCACCTTATTATCTTTCAGATATTTGCAGATGATTTCCTTGATTACTTGCTCCATTATCTTCCCTGGTACAAAAGTTAAACTCACTGGTCTACAGTCTTCTGTGTTGCTCTTATTTCCCTTTTTATAGATGGGTACTATATTTGCCCTTTTCCAGTCTTCTGGTATCTCTCCCGACTTCCATGATTTTTCAAAGATGATAGCTAAAGGCTCAGATATCTCCTCTATTAGCTTCTTGAGTATTCTAGGATACATTTCATCAGGCTCTCTTGACCCTGTGAAGTACCTAGTACAATTTGGAATTGGAAAATGCTGAATAATAGTATCCCTGAGTGCTTTATTTTATTAATAAAAATACTTCTAATTTGTGGGAAATGTCCAGTTTTCGGTCTTCTACATCTCAATTTAGACTAACTGAGGATCTGACCCAAATGTTCAAAGATAAATGCTTTTGAATGAAGGTTGTTACAAATGTTACTTTTTCATAGGTTGTGCTAGTTTTTGGCATTACACACTGGCAAATGTCCATTTAGAATCAATCCCTTGATAAGTACATACAATGAAATATGTAATAAAACACTAATTTGTTCTTAAATCAAGTGTAAGTACAACAGAATTTTAAGATAACATCTCTCGTATATTTTATAGTAAAAAACAATCTATTTTTAAACTGTATTTGTTAAGTAGGTTCAGATGTTTGCATTAATGCTGTTGATATTTCTTTCCCATGTGAAACAAAGGGCAGGTCATGCCATTGCTACTGTTTGCTTACACCTACACACGGAAATATGTGACTTTGTTTGAATTAAAATATTACATTCCACTCCAATGGAAGAGTCTCTTTGTTACTTGCTGAAATTTCTTTTTCATTTTCTTTCTTTCTTTTTACTTTCCATATGTATATATATAGAGAGTAATTTTTATTTAAGGAAGGCTGTGTTTAAGCTTCTCCAGTATGTACATTTATAGAAATAACACTGATACTGAGGAATAAGTTAAAAAAACACACAAAGACATCTGCAAGATGAGACAGTTTCAGCTTGACACATGTTTTACAGAGTTTGTGCTTGCATGGTTTATGGCTTCTAATTTGAATTTTTTTTCGTACACAGAAATCAGTGAGGACTTATTTGAAGAGGTTGCATCTGGCTATCTAGAAACAAATTGTGATGGAACAAATGAACAGAGCTGAGAGCTTCAAGGTGAAATAGATGACCAGACAGATTCAATGCTTCATTTGTATGGTGTGGAAAAAGAAATGCAAACTACAAACAATATGGGAGGGAGGCAGAGGATAGTTTAGAAACAAAATGTGATGAAGATGTAAGTATACAAATTACTATTGTATTCACCATCTCAAAAGTCACAACATCTGGGAACATAATGTTAAAACTTCAGGACTGAATTTTAGTCCCATTGGAGTCAATGGAACTTTTCTAGCTCGCACCATGGACATGCATCACATCACATATATAGAAGAAAAAGTAGCAACTCCAAGTTCTCGGAATTTTGTAGTCTTAGATATGGAGAAGGGAGAAATGAGATCAAGCCAGGTGCAGTAATGGGTGAGGGGGAAGACAGATGTTCATAAGGTCACGAGGTAGTTTTGTAATGTACACAATACATGTTCCACTTCATTTAAAACATAATATTTAGCAGGATTTGAGTGGATTATTGCTGGAAATCTACTCAAAGAAGTAGATGCTGTAGGTGGATTTAAGGAAGAACAGGACACTGCCCGAGATAGGAGACCAGGAAGGTCATTCCAGATGAAAGCAGCAGTGTAGAAGAAAATATGGAAGCACCTGCAGGACAACAGTGCAAAAGGACACATGCGGATGAGTGGAGTTGACATAATTTTTCAATTGGCATCATGGGGAGAAGTGTGTATGTTTGTCTGTTTGTTTGATTTGTTTGTTTGAAGGAGCGTGTGCTGTGGCCAGCAGTTGGAAGCTGTGAGCTTCTAAAGGTTTGAAATCTAGAAGCCTCTGTTAATTGGCTGAGCCTTAGTCATTGGGTGGGGCTATCAGGAAGGCCAGGGCTTTATAAAGCCGTGAGTCAGTGACCAGGGAGCTTTGCGAACAGGAGCAGCAAACAGGGAGTTTGGAAGGGGAGTGGGAAGGGGCCAAGGTACACTTGCCATTCTTTATAGTTTAGTTAAATCAGGAAGTTTTGATTAAAACCTTTAAACTAGAAACCCCATCAATAACCTAGGTAGCTGTAGGAGAGAATGCAGGCAGAAGCCCAGCAGCAGAGTAGGGGCTATCCTGTTTATTGCACTCAGTGTAGCATGTATGATTACATGCCCTATGGGTGGGTGGCATATGTGTGCATTCGGTTCAAGGAGCTCCTGGCCCTCAGAGACTGCGTACGGGCTTTGGAGGCCAGGGTGGCTGAACTGGAGGAGATGAGGGAGGCAGAGAGGTACACAGATGAGGCTTTCCAGGACACCGTAGAATTGTCCCACCTCTGGTCAGACAGCCCCTGTGCTGTTAAGGAGGATGAAAGGCTCAGGGAAGGAGAGCAGTCAACGGGAGCAGAGGCAAACCTTCCCATAGTTGGGACCCTCCTTCCAGATGTTGGGGTATCCTCTCACGCTGAGGTTACCTCTCCAGGGGAGGGAACTCCAGTAAGTAGGAGAAGGCAGTTGTTGGTAATGAGAGATTCGATCATTAGAAATGTAGATAGCTGGGTCTGCAATGACCGGGAGAACCATATGGTGACTTGCCTGCCTGATGCGAAGGTTGCAGATCTCTTGAGGCATCTAGATAGACTTATGTGTAGTGCTGGGGAGGAGGTAGTGGTCGTGGTACATGTAGGTACCAGTGACCTAGGGAAGGGTAACAGAGATGTCCTGGAGGCCAAATTTAGGCTGCTAGGAAAGAGACTGAAATCCAGGACCTCTATGGTGGCATTCTCAGAAATGCTTCCAGTTCCACAGACAGGGCCAGGTAGGCAGGCAGAGCTTCAGAGTCTCAATGCGTGGATGAGACGATCATGTAGGCAGGGCCAGCTTTAGGAAGTGCAGGGCCCAATTCGAACCATTTTGGTGCCCCCCCCCCAGGATTTTTTGTTGAGGGGGAAAAAAAAACACCCCCCCACACACACAACAAACCACAACCACACACAAATATCACATCAGAAGTAGATCTGATCAAAATGTATATCAATATAGTTGAACATTTTTTTAAAAATGCCATCCTTTATTATGCAAAATTTTACACAAAATTAAATCAGTTGCCTTAAGTGTAGGTCAAATATTTTCAATTGCAAACTATCCAATTTTTTCAATAAAGTTTAAAGTTTGATTTTTAAAAAGTTACTAGAGAGCGTTGCAGCTTTCTGTTACATTGATTTACTTTTTAAATAGCAAAAATGGAGTCTTTGTTAAGAAAGTGTCAGTTCTGTGGTCAAATTCCAGTCCTTAGTGATTTCAGCACCAATGATTTCACTAGGTAATATGGTACCTCACCACCATTGCCTCCTTTGCACTGCCCTTCAACACACTATCTGCATGTTGAGTCCAAGGTCAGTCTACACAAGATTTTATCAATGATTTTTGCTCAAGTGATCACTGAGACAAGACAAGGACTCTCAATTGATTCTAGTCAGCTCTGCCTTTAAACACTGGATGTAAAGTGTCAGATATAATTGAGGACTCCCAAATAGACTCTACACCACCAGAAATAAAACCTGTTTCCATCTTCTGTGACTTTCAGTTAGATGTGACTCACTATCCTCTGCTTAGTGTTCAAGTTATGGTAGACCCTAAGCCAGGTCATATTAAGTTCAGGTCTTTTACCTTTTAATCATACAATATGGATAACAACATTTCGTTCTCCCAGCTCCAAGTCTTAAGTGAATTTCAACCCAAAAGAGCCAAAATTGATCACCTTGACACAGCAAGTGTGTCTACTGAGCTCTGTGGCAAAGTAGGTTGTCTATATAAATAAGGTCTGCTCGTGAAGCCTTTTCCTACAGTTGATTAACAGATGGCAGTAGATAGCTCATTCAGACCACTGGCTGATAATAGTTAGTCACCCTGACCAGTCATTAACCATAGTCATGGACTCACCCTACTCTCCATTGTCTCGATGATTCTCTGATGACCTGTGACAAAAAAGGAGGGTGGAAAGGGAAACTGAAAGGAGAGACCTCTCTAAATTCACCAATCAAAGAGCAGTATTGCCAACCCAAAAATCACAAGGAACGCCTACACAAAGTTATGAGAATGGTCTACAAATCATAAGCTTTTTAAAAAATAAAACATGTTGGATTTTTATTGGCCTTTTGTTTCTTGAGTATTCAGGGTTCATGTTTTAAAGCTTTCCTCCTTAGCTGTAAGGCCCAGAAGTATAGAGAACTTTTTTTAAATGAAAGCTGAGATTCCTACATAATCAATTGACTCCAGGCCTTTAGAAAAACACCATTGAGACTCATGGTAAAACAATGGAGGAATTCTTGTGAGCCCATGCTTTGCCCACAGTATAAAAAAAAAAATACCACCCAATATCTTCTCCACTAAACATCCTAATGAGATACTGTAAATGGTGAACTGAATTTAACAGCTCCTGATATGAACAGGTATCAACCTAGTTTTTCATATTTGAGATGGGCTACCAGGAATCATACATGACAATATGAAATCTTTCCACTCTCAAGTCAGCATATTCACAAAGCACCTATAATTTTGATCCATGCATTTATTGGATAGTGAAAGAGGAAGGAGGGGAATTAGTGTAGATAAATGTTCAAATTTAAAAAAAAAAAGCCTGAAGGAATTAGGACTGGGATCCTACATCTCACGTTCAGAACTGACTAGGACACTTATGACCAGATTTTCAAAGGTATGTAAAGATCAGATAGATATCTTTGAAGATCCGAGTTGGCAACTGTCTCTTTAGGAGCTTAATTACCTTTCAAAATCTGAACTTAGATTTCCAAGTCCAATTTTCAAAAATGACTTTAGTCACTCAAGTGCTTTTGAAAATTTTAACTGGGGGCCTAAAGAGACAAAAATAGACAAAAGGCAGGAGATATGGTATTCCTTTTAAAAACGTGTGACATCTATTTTTAACCTAATTGTATATTATTTTTCTCCCAGGGGCAACTGACCCCTCCGGCCCCCTCACTACGCTACTGCCCCCCCTCCTGCAGCTCTATCCTCTTATGCATGTGCAAGATCTGTGAGAGCCGTCCCATGAATCTGCAGTTAGTGTCTGTGGCGCCTGCTTCTGGGTGGTGTCTCAATGCTGCCACATTCACCTCCAAAGAAGGGGCTTCCCAAAGCAGGACCTTGCTGCTGACACCCAAGGCATCCACAGGTCCAGTCTCCTTTCAATGGGCCCACTTCTCAGGGCTCATTGATCTTGGATCTGGCTTCCATCCCCTCTCCAACCTTTGCAACTGCCCAGATGTGCTCACCTTCCGCCTTATCCATTCCCACCTCGTTCACCCCACAGGGACAGTCTCTGCCTCACTTGTCCTAGGGACTATTTTACCAAGACGTAATACAAGTTTCCATGTAAAAGGACTCAATACAAAGCTAAAAACTTCAATGAGAGAATGATTAATACAGAGACGTGTCTACACCTGCTGCAGGGAGACACCTCTGCCTGCCTCCACCCCTTTCCCCCAGAGTCTACAGCCCCATTGCAAAGCGGGGGAGTGGAAGGAAAGAGGCTGAGGCCCATCAACGGGACTGAAGCAGTCATGAGCAAGCCGTGCCCGGGAGCCATTCTCCTGTCCATTGCTGGTGCAGTGTTGCTTCAGGCACGCTGAAATGCAATCACCTCTAGGGTGGGCTGGACAGCTGTTTAACATCTGCACAAGGTTTCAGGCAGGGGACAGTGCGGGCTGCCTTCCTGCAGAGCCCCCATCAGAACTACTGTGCCCTCCTGGTTCAGGAAAAGAATAAACAGGAGGATTGGAAATTAACCCACCCAGTCTCATGTCCCCTAGGTAGGGAATGAGCCATCTACATTAGGCCCCAGCTGGAGTATCATGTCCAGTTCTGGGCACCACATTTCAGGAAACGTGGAGAAACTGGAGAAAGTCCAGAGAAGATCAACACAAATGATGAAAGGTCTAGAGAACATGAGATATGAGGCAAGGCTGAAGAAATTGGCCTTGTTTACCTTGGAAAAGAGAAGACCGAAAAGGGACATGAGAGCAGCTTTCAAGTATCTAAAAGAGTATCATAAGGAAGAGGAAGAAAAATTGTTCTGCTTGGCCTCTGAGGTTAGGATGAGAAGCAATGGGCTTAAATTGCAGCAAGGAGGTTTAGGTTGGACATTAGGAAAAACTTCTTGCCTGTCAGGGTGGTTAAACATGGAATAAATTGCCTAGTGAGATTGTGGAATCTCCATCACTGGAGATATTTAAGACCAGGTTAGACAGACACCTGTCAGAGATGAGCTAGGGCAACTCAACTTTGGAAGCCCCAGGGGCCACACTGATACTTACAGAACATGCTGAGGGCCTCAACTTAAGTGTGGTTACATATGCAAGCAAATATATACAAATAGCTTCTCTCACACTGACAGGCATGAATACAAAGATTAAGGCAAGACTACACAACACACAGGCCCCATTTAAGTCAGTTTTGCTGATATTAATTAAATGCAATATTTACCCGATTTCTACCCATGTGACAGCACTTTTCAAGAGCAATGACAGTCCAAGAATTTAACTACTAAAACACATATCAACAGAAGATCATTACACTTACTTTTTTGTTTTGGCTCCCACTCACCGGCCACATGTTGATCCCCACATCAACCCAAACTGCACCGCGGGGCGCAAACAAACTGGCCGTGGGCAGCATACCAAGTTATTAATAAATATTTTATAAACCTTTACCTTTTCTCTCTGCTGCCATGTCTCATCTCCTTGCTCCATCATCTCCCCTGGTGCCTGCTGCCCCCCAACTCCTCACCCTCTTCTGCTGTCCTGACTCCTGCTCTTCTCACCGCCCTCAGCCCTCCTGCGACCTGCCCCCCTCCACCAGCCGTTCTCTCCCCCCCGTGCCCGCTCCTCCAGTAGCCCCACTCTGATCATGTGAGCTACCCCTCTTCTAACACCACCTTCTACACACCTGCCCTGCCTCTCTCCTCTGGTGTTGGTCCCTCCCCTGCAGGTGTCTGCCCTTCTGCTTCACCCCAGAATCCCCTGGCGCCTGCACCTTCGCTTAGCCCTGCACCTTCCTGGTGCCTCCCCCTTCCCTTAGTGCCCCTGCCCCCTTTGCCCTCTTTTTCCATGATGCCCACCCCCTCACCACTCTCTGCCCCGTTCCCCTCCTGCCCCTCTGTGCTCTCACACATGACTTGCTCCATCCTAACCTTTCTCATGCCCACCCCTTCTTTCAAGCCTTCTCCCAGAACCTCCCCCTCCCCCTCTAGCCCCCAATGCCCTTACCCTCTCCTCTCCCAGCATCACCCTATGCCCCCTCCCACTGACACCTCCCCTCCTGCCCTTTCCCTCATTGTCTGCAGTTGGCCCCCTGCCATTTGTCTCTCCTCCACCCTGTCTCTTGATGCCTTCCCCTTTCTTCCCCCTCCCCCCAAGCACCTTCCCCCAAGCACCTTCACCTTCCCCTCCCCTCCCCCTCAGCCCCTTCCTTTCCCTTCCCTTCCCTTCCCTTCCCTTCCTCTACCCTCTGCCCCCGCCCCCACCTCTTTCCCTTTCCCTACCTTCTGCCTTCCATGTTGCGGGGCTGGAGTCTGCGCTCAGGCCCCGGAGGCCGAATCTGGAGGCAGCCCCGCAACGTGACTCCGAAGAGTTTTAAAATCCCGGGTCGTGACGTCACGTCACGCCCGGGCATCCTCCCCGCCCACCTGCAACGTGCATGGAAGCAGCAGCAGCAGCTGGCGAGGGGGAGCCGTGTACGACAGGGACGGTCCGGAGCCGAGGGAGACGCTCTGGGGGTGGGGTGGGAGGACACGCGGGGGGGCCGGGGCCTGCTCCAGGCAGATCCGGGGGAGAGACAGGGTGGAGTAGGGCCCCCAGCTCTGAATAGTAACTCGCCTGCACTTCCAGGTTCAGGGGCACGGGGCACCCTTAGGCACGGGGCCCGATTCGGCTGAATTGGCCGAATCGGCTTAAGGCCAGCCCTGCGTGTAGGGAGCAGGGGTTTAGCTTTACAAGGAACTAGAGAAACTTTTGGGATAGGGGGAGCCTATACAGGAAGGATGGGCTCCACCTAAACCATAGTGGATACAGACTGCTGGCACTTAACATTGAAAAGGTCGCAGAGCAGTTTTTAAACTAAGAGATGGGGGAAAGCTGATTGGTGCGGAGGAGCACGTGGATCGGACAGAGACTTCTCTTGGAGGAGAATCTATTGATAGAGATTCTCTAGGTTTTAGTCAGGAGGAGAGGATCGAAGAGGATAAAGTATGGGCTAGATCAGATGAAAACATTCACATAAAAAAGAATCTGACAAAAGGGCAGACAAACGGTGACAAGTTTTTAAAGTGCTTGTACACAAATGCTAGAAGTCCAAAAAATAAGATGGGTGAACTAGAGTGCCTCGTGTTAAAGGAGGATACTGATATAATAGACATCCCAGAAACCTGGTGGAGTGAGGACAATCATTGGGACACAATCATTCCGGGGTACAAAATATATCAGAAGGACAAAACAGGTCGTGCGGGTGGGGGAGTGACACTATGTGTGAAAGAGAATTTAGAATCAAATGAAGTAAAAATCTTAAATGAATCAACATGTTCCATAGAATCGCTATGGATAATAATTCCCTGCTCTAATAAGAATATAACAGTAGGGAACTAGTATCGACCACCTGACCAGGACAGTAATAGTGACTATGAAATGCTAAGGAAGATTAGAGAGGCTATCAAAATAAACAACTCAATATTAGTGCGGGATTTAAAAAATGGAAGTCAAAACCTAATGAAGTAAATAGAAAGGAGCATAAACACTGCCAAATTAAGTGTAAAAATGTAAAAAGAAAAGCCAAAAAGGAGTTTGAAGAACAGCTAGCCAAAAACTCAAAAGGTAATAACAAAAATGTTTTTTAAGTACATCAGAAGCAGGAAGCCTGCTAAACAACCAATGGGGCCCCTGGATGATCGAGATATAAAAGGAGCACTTAAAGTCATTGCAGAGAAACGAAATGAATTCTTTGCTTCAGTCTTCACAGCTGAGGATGTTAGGGAAATTCCCAAACCTGACCCGTCCTTTGTAGGTGACAAATCTGAGGACTTGTCACAGATTGAAGTGTCATTAGAGAAGGTTTTGGAATTAATTGATAAACTTAACAGTAATAAGTCACCAGGACCAGATGGCATTCACCCAAGAGTTCTGAAAGAACGCAAATGTGAAATTGAGGAACTATTAACTATGGTTTGTAACCTATCATTTAAATCAGCTTCTGTACCCAATGACTGGAAGATATCTAATGTAATGCCAATATTTAAAAAGGGCTCTAGAGGTGATCCCGGCAATTACAGACTGGTAAGGCTAACGTCAATACTGGGCAAATTAGTTGAAACAATAGTAAAGAATAAAATTGTCAGACACATAGAAGAACATAATTTTTTGGGCAAAAGTCAATATGGCTTCTGTAAAGGGAAATCATGTCTTACTAATCTATTAGAGTTCTTTGAAGGGGTCAACAAACATATGGACAAGGGGGATCCAGTAGATATAGTGTACTTAGATTTCCAGAAAGCCTTTGACAAGGTCCCTCACCAAAGGCACTAGACGATACTAAACTGCTCAAGGTAGTTAAGACCAAAGCAGAGTGTGAAGAACTTCAAAAAAATCTCACCAAATTCAGTGACTGGGCAACAAAATGGCAAATGAAATTTAATGTGGATAAATGTAAAGTAATGCACATTGGAAAAAATAACCCCAACTATACATATAATATGATGGGGGCTAATTTAGCTACAACTTATCAGGAAAGAGATCTTGGAGTCATCATGGATAGTTCTCTGAAGACGTCCACACAGTGTGCAGTGGCAGTCAAAAAAGCAAACAGGATGTTAGGAATCATTAAAAAAGGATAGAGAATAAGACTGAGAATATCTTATTGTCCTTATATAAATCCATGGTACGCCCACATCTTGAATACTGCATACAGATATGGTCTCCTCCTCTCAAAAAAGATATACTGGCATTGGAAAAGGTTCAGAGAAAGGCAACTAAAATGATTAGGGGTTTGGAACGGGTCCCATATGAAGAGAAATTAAAGAGACTGGGACTTTTCAGCTTGGAAAAGAGAGACTAAGGAGGGATATGATAGAGGTATATTAAATCATGAGTGGTGTGGAGAAAGTGAATAAGGAAAAGTTATTTACTTGTTTCTATAATATAAGAACTAGGGGCCACCAAATGAAACTAATGGGCAGCAGGTTTAAAACAAATAAAAGGAAGTTCTTCTTCACACAGCACATAGTTAATCTGTGGAACTCCTTGCCAGAGGAGGTTGTGAAGGCTAGGACTATAACAGGGTTTAAAAGAGAACTAGATAAATTCATGGCGGTTAAGTCCATAAATGGCTATTAGCCAGTATGGGTAAGGAATGGTGTCCCTAGCCTCTGTTTGTCGGAGGGTGGAGATGGATGGCAGGAGAGAGATCACTTGATCATTACCTGTTCGATTCACTCCCTCTGGGACACCTGGCATTGGCCACTGTTGGCAGACAGGGTACTGGGCTGGATGGACCTTTGGTCTGACCCCGTATGGCCATTCTTATGTTCTCGTGTGTGTGTGTATACACACACAAATGTACAATATATATATACACAACTGGACTGACTCACTCCTCCCCATGCATCTCAGAGAACTTAAGTGATCTAAGTATAATTCCTGGCTCAGCCATAGAGCTAAGGATGTGATTCTCATCTTAAGTAAAAATACTCCTGCTAGCTCTCATTGGGCTCATGTGTTAAATATAGTAGTGGGTAGCTGGTACTAGCATAGGTAGCTGCAAAAGGCAGCATGGGCTAGCTGCCCCACTACAAATCCTCTGAGTCTGGGCATGTTTGTACTTGGGGCAGATACATAGCCACCATAGCAGCACAGGCTACTATGTTCTAGCTTGATGAAAGCTAGCACCAATATAACTACATAAGCTGGGAATCGCATCCCCCAGCTTCAAGGTTAGATGTAGCCGCAGACTTACTGTGTGATCTTTGGACAAGTCTTTAGTATATCTCAGTGCCTTAGTTACCCATTTGTAAAATGGGGGAATAATACCTCCCTACTGGACAGAGGTGTTGAGGATAAAAACATTTATATTTGTGAGGTGCTCAGATATACAGTGATAAGGGCCATGCACTACCTAAGATGGATACCATACAAGTAAAATAACAAGGGGGTGACTTTTAGTATCCCTCCTCTGAGCACCATTGAATCTGTTTTTACAGTACCCTCCAGCTTCAGTTCAACTGTCTTTATATTCCTCCTTCCCAGTAGCAGTGAATGGGAAGCGTAGAGTTCAGTTTCGGCTATGTTATGTAGAAATTAGAGGTGAGACACTCGAGAGGAGATGACAGAGTGCATGACTGGCTGGAAAAAGATAGGTCAGAAGTGTAAAGAGAAATTTGAGAGAAGATGTTTGCAGCAGTGGTTGATGGACAGGCAGAAGATCTCTTGCTCTATCAATTCTTGCACTTATTGGTCAATTTTATGACATCAGTAAAAACTCTTGTCCAGAGATGTGGTGTTATTAGCCAGAAGGCACTGCAATGTCACTCTGTTTAGTCACTTTCCTGGGCTTTCCGTAATCCACCTCCCAACTGAGATGACTAATGCACCTCATGATACGCTATTTCTTTATATAGGTGTTAAGCCATTTAGTGTTCTTTATACCTAAATATCTGTGTTAGCAGTCCAGTCCTCAGAATGAGCACCTCTACATTAGCACCCATTCTAAGCACACGGTAGAAGAAAAATAATGAGCGGCATAAATATCAGTTTCAAATTTTTCAGGGGCCACTTAAAAAGAAAGCTATAAGAGAAGAAATAACATATAAAACAAATGAAAAATTCCTTTACAGTATCATTTTTAACTACAGTTGGGCAACTGATAATGGCTTTAAATTGGAACTTTTAAAATGAAGACATATTTATATAAATATGTGCCACTAATGCATTTGTGTTATAGGATTATTCTGGCTTTTTTGATATTTATATTATCCACTAACTAGCCTTTTACTCATTTTAGCAGAGTCTGATCGTCAGTCAGCATCACAATGAAAATACTTGTTCCATTAACCAGGAAATGGAGTTTTAAATAAATGCATTGTTTCAGTGATTTCTGTCCCATTTCAGTTTGGCACTGTGTACTTGAACATATCTGCAAACTAACTATTTTTCATTTGCATTTTTGACAACACTGTTATGAACATTGTGATCCTGCAGATATGCATATGTGTAACTTGTGCAAACAATTCTAGTTGCACTAGTGATATGGGGGATCAAATAAAAATGTACAGACTAAGCACCTTGGTAATTAAAAAGAGTGTTAGGCTACTTACCTGCAAATGGAGTCGTTTAATTGTAATATGTCCTCAGTGATAAATTGTGTAAAAAATGCTTGAATAAATTTCCCATTATAAAATGAGAAATTATGTCATGCCTTTGCCCTTTTCATTTGCTCCTTGAGAAAGGTGAACTTCTCTAAAAAATTTATACCAGCATAGTTTCAAGTCTTTTGCTCTGCTAATGAACTGCAGTAACTGGAAAAAAACAACACTTCTTCAATTAAAAGAAAAAAAGCTTGTCCAGCTGGGCAAGAAGAAGGAACAATGAGAGAACCCTTTTAATTATTAAGGAAATATTACAAAATTACATGCTAAAAAGCTATTTTTTGTAAATCATTTTTGTCCTGCACATTACTGTTTGCCAGTGCTAAAAATACAGACACATGTGACTATTTCTTCTTTTTTAAAAGTGAATACACATCCAAGGTGTACGCAGTCATTTAAAGTACGTAATATACTACAAAATAATTACACTCTAAGAGTAAGCCATCTGTAATCATTGCTGAACTATTTAACTTTTGCAGATGCACTTTTAGGATTTTTGACTGCAGGGCACAAGTTATTGGTATGGCAAATAGCAGTTGTCTTACATTTCAACATGCTTGTCGGGGAATGCCATAACTGTAATGGCCACTTGAATGGAAGGCTGAAGTAGGTTTTAGCCAATCTTCTGCTGTTCAGACAAGACACCATACCTATTTATGGTAAAGTCGGGATATGAAATCGTGTCTCTATTGCTACTTATTCTCATTCACAGATGACATCTGTGCAAACATAGGCAGGAAAAAAAGTGGGACTAAAAGCTTGTTTTTATGATAAATAAAAATAAAGGAAAAAATATATTTCTAAGAACAAATTTTTCAGTTAATTCAATGCAATTTCTTATAATGCTTTCTGATATACATACTAATCTTTCAATAAACCTTACCGTACTGCTCATCAGTGATTTGTCCATTGTGAAAAAGAATTGCTTTTGTCAGCATTGAAAAGACACAATGCTTTCTTTAATCTGAAAATATTTAAATTATGAGATGCATTTATAGGGATAGTTTGCAGAATTACCTCTGTGACTAGCAATTTTCTTCCAAAAATGCATATTGCAGATAGTCTTTAAATTCATTGAAAGTGCTTCACTGGAATATAATAAAAATCAATTGTAGAAAAGGAAATCAACTGCAGCATTATATAAAAACAGTCTTGCTTTAGAAAGCCAAGATTTTATTGTTTTGCTCTAGGCAAGGGATAATGTTGGATTTGGTAAGTTCTATGCTGCAGTGCACTAGAGTGTTTCATGTAAATAGACCCACGTAAGAGATGTCTTTGACTAGACGATATTAGTTTACGTAAAACAATGAAAGGTTTTTGTGGGGGGGAAAGATTTGAATAGACCATGCAAAATTAATATTAAGTTTCCTGTCGTCTACCTCATTACCGTGGTAGATGGCTTGTATTAAAGGCAGTGAAGCAAAGAATCAGTAACCTGGGCCTTTGCCATTTCTGCAGTGCTGCAGATACACTTTTCATACAATTTATACAGAAATTATGTATGTTGAGTGTGCCTTCCTGGAATATAAATGCAATAGACTAGAAATTATGAATTTATTATGACACTGCTGTTTGAAATTATCTGAGAAAACTGTTGTCGTTAAAGCAGAACTGGAGAGAACTACAAGAGAATCTTTTGTTTCTATACTGAACATACACAATAAATATATAAATATGCATGAACAAATGAAAATATGTGCTCAGTTACCATTTTGCATCCTTAAACACAGAAAAATTATGTTTTATTTTAGCAGAAACTGCAAAATATATGATCTGTAACAGCAATAATTATGGGCAAATCCTATAATCGTGGACAGATTCTTCTCACCTTACTACTTTCTCCATGAGAGGAGCTTTTGCAAGAGTTTGAGAGAGAATTATCTCATATTGTGTTTTTATTCAGTGATAAAGCACAAAGAGGGATTTCTTTTTTCATTGGCTAACCAAGCAAGAGCAGGATATTATACTGCTACAACTTCAAAATGTGTCTTATGAAAACCATGTGTATATATATACTTAATTGACAGGGTCTTCTGAGCTGTTCTAGTCTATTGATATATATATATGTAATGCAGTTTCTGTTTTTAAAAAAATGCCTTAATATGTTCGTCCATGGACTGGAACTGCTCTGAAATGTCACCTCCAGTTGTCACTTATCAGTTCTAGTTTCCATTTTTCTGTTTCCAACATCACTTGCCACATCATACCAGTAAAGAAAATATTATGTCACGTTTTAATGTCTTCGGTAGTGACATATTTTGTATATCCTATATTCTTTAAAAAGTCTGGTAAGAGACAAGAAGAGACTTTAACATGCTATGTGTGTATGTATGCATTCATTTAGTTAACCTATATATCTAGGGTCTGCTATTCGTGCCCATCATTATGATATCTGAGATTAATTCAAGAGATAATAATTAAAACCGCAATAGACCAATGGTCTAATTGTCAACTTCTCTGTGTTTTTCTCTCTGGTTATTTCCGATCTTTCCAATGGGTCTTTATGACATTTCCCTTCTCTTTCCTCCACTTTTATCTTTACTCATAGTCTTGGTGATTTTGAGTTGTCATCAGTGATCAAAGTAACTTAAAATTCTTAGAGGTACTGTCCGGTCCCTGCCAGCTCTTTAAATAGCTCCCTGCTGGCTTTTGATGCAGCTCAGACAGTCTTGCCAGAGCTGCACACCTGGGTGCACCCTTTTACTTCTACCTCTAGTTGTCACACTGAGAATGTGAAATCAGAGAAGTGGCAGGGTTTTTTTATGCTATATGTTGAAAGCTGTGAAAGTTGTCTTTCTAAGCTCCTTTGGTTATGTGTTCCCTGTTCCAAAAATATGTTTATTGTCTAAACAAGCAAGACAAAGAAAGAAAGTATTAATATCTCTCAATCTCTGTAAAATAGGATAAGTGACTTGTCCAAGGTCTCTCTCTCACACACACACACACACACACACACACACACACACACACACACTGTCTGTTGCAGAGATGGAAACAAAATCTGAATCTCTTGAAAACCATCCAGTGCCTTACCCACAAGTGTGTCCTTCCTTTGAACTTTCTTCTCTTCCTTGCATGGGCAAAATTCCCCATGACATCAGAGGTAGATTATGTATGGCAAGAAAAGTAGACTGCAGATAAGATCTACCATGTGGATCCAGGAGGAAAAAATTGCACATTAAAGCCAAAGTAAGTGCCTGTCAGCTCAGGCAATTCTGTAGACTAGGGGGTATGACATTGGCTTTATATTGCTGATATGAGCAATCATTTTATAAGTGAGGTATTTCTGCAGTTCAGTTTAGGTCTTCTGCCTGTCCTCCATTGTTTTGAGAAGGCTCTGACACAATGGAACCACTTTGTTTTTGCTGTAGAAGGAGAGGCAGGAGTTGGGCATGCCATGGAGGCATTCTATCTCAGCGTGCTGCAGAGCTGAACTCTTTGGGGATTCTCTTGTACCCCAGTGCTGAGGGGGTTTGGCAGACTGGCCTTGATGGGACTGGGGTAAGGCTCTGCTGGGGAGAGGGAGACACAGGCAACAGGGAATTAGAGAGAAGCTCCAAGAACAGTGTCTAGAGCTACAGGTGGAACAGGCTATGAATATCTGACATTAATTTACAGCTGACTACAGGTCTGTGTGTGGTTTATGCAGGAATAGCAGCATTTGGGTCAGGAGCCAGTGCAAAGGGCCCTGATGAGAGAGATGAACTGAGCCTGAGTTGGAAATCCACAAGGGCCTATTTTGTTTTAACAGACTGTCTGGAGAGAGCTCCCCAGGTACTAGATCTTAAAGAGCCCAAATTCTCAGTCAGACTGCCCCTTGGACCTAAACAAGAATCATAGAACCATAGAGCTGAAAGAGACCTCAGGAGGTCATCAAGTCCAGCCCCCTGCTCTAGGCAGGACCAATCCCAACTAGATCAACCCAGTCAGGGCTTTGTCAAGCCGAGACTTAAACACCTCTAGGGATGGAGACTCCACTACTTCCCGAGGTAACCCATTCCAGTGTTTCACCACTCTCCTAGTGAAATAGTTTTTCCTAATATCCAACCTGGACCCCTCCCACCACAACTTAAGACCATTGCTCCTTGTTCTGCCATCTGTCACTACTGAGAACAGCCTATCTCCATCCTCTTTGGAACCTCCCTTCAGGAAGTTGAAGGCTGCTATCAAATCCCCCCTCACTCTTCGCTTCTGCAGACTAAACAGACCCAACTCCCTCAGCCTCTCCTCAGAGGTCATATGCTCCAGCCCCCTAATCATTTTGGTTGCCCTCCGCTGGACCCTCTCCAATGCGTCCACATCCTTTTTGTAGTGGGGGGCCCAGAACTGGACACAATACTCCAGATGTGGCCTCACAAGAGCCGAATAAAGGGGAATAATGACATCTCTGGATCTGCTGGCAATGCTCCTCTTAATGCAACCTAATATGCCATTAGCCTTCTTGGCTACAAGGGCACACTGTTGACTCATATCCAGCTTCTCATCCATTGTAACCCCCAGGTCCTTTTCTGCAGAACTACTACTTAGCTGGTTGGTCCCCAGCCTGTAACAATGCTTGGGATTCTTCCGTCCCAAGTGCAGGACTCTGCACTTGTCCTTGTTGAACCTCATCAGACTTCTTGTGGCCCAATCCTCCAATTTGTCTAAGTCACTCTGGACTATATCCCTGCCCTCCAGCGTATCTACCTCTCCCCCTAGCTTAGTGTCATCTGCAAACTTGCTAAGGGTGCAATCCATCCCCTCATCCAGGTCATTAATAAAGATATTGAACAAAACTGGTCCCAGAACCAAACCTTGGGGCACTCTGCTAGAAACCGACCGCCATCCGGACATTGAGCCGTTGGGCCCGGCCTTCTAGCCAGCTTTCTATCCATCTTACCGTCCATTTATCCAATCCACATTCCCTTAACTTGCTGGCAAGAATATTGTGGGAGACCATATCAAAAGCCTTGCTAAAGTCAAGGTATATCACATCCACTGACTTTCCCATGTCCACAGAGCCAGTTACCTCATCATAGAAGCTAATCAGATTGGTCAGGCACGACTTGCCCTTTGTGAATCCATGCTGACTATTCCTAATCACTTTCCTCTCCTCCAAGTGCCTCAAAATGGATTCCTTAAGGATTCCTTCCATGATTTTTCCAGGAACCGAGGTAAGACTGACCGGCCTATAGTTCCCTGGATTGTCCTTCTTGCCTTTTTTGAAGATGGGCACTACATTTGCCTTTTTCAAATCATCCGGGATCTCTCCCGATCTCCACGACTTTTCAAAGATAATGACCAAAGGCTCCTCAGTGACATTTGCCACTCCCTCAGTACCCTTGGATGCATTAAGTCTGGACCCATGGATTTGTGTACATTTAGGTTTTCTAAATAGTTCCTAAACTGTTCTTTACCCACTAAGGGCTGTAGATCTTCATCCCATCTTGCGTCCCTTAGCGCATTAGTCCAGGAGCCCACCTTGTCCGTGAATACAGAGGCAAAGAAAACATTGAGTACTTCAGCTTTCCCCACATCATCTGTCACTAGGTTACCTCCTTCATCCAGTAGGGGCCGCACACCCTCTCTGATCACCTTCTTCTTGTTAACATGCCTGTAGAAACCTTTCTTGTTATCCTTCACATCGTTAGCCAGTCGCAATTCCATTTGCGCTTTCGCCTTCCTGGTAACGCCCCAGCATTCTCGAGCTATACATTTAAACCCCTCCCTGGGCATTTGTCCAAGTTTCCACTTTTTGTAAGCTTCCTTTTTGTGCTTAAGTTCACCAAGGATTTCCCCTGTAAGCCAATCCGGTCTCCTACCATGTTTGCCTCTCTTGCTACGCATCAGGATGGTTTCTTTCTGTGCCTTCAATAAGGCTTCTTTAAAATACTGCCAGCTGTCCTGGACTCCTTTCCCCTTCATGTTAGCATCCCAGGGGATTCTGCTCATCAGGTCTCTGAGGGAGTCAGAATCTGCTTTTCTGAAGTCCAAGGTGTGTATTTTACTCCTCTCTTTTCTTCCTTTGGTCAGGATCCTGAAATCTACCATCTCATGATCACTGCTTCCCAGGTTGTCACCCACCTCTACTTCCCCTATTAGCTCCTCCCTGTTTGTGAGCAGAAGGTCAAGCTGCGCACGGCCCCTGGTCGGATCCTTCAGCACTTGTACCAAGAAGTTATCCCCAACATTCTCCAAAAACTTCCTGGATTGCCTGTGTACTGCCGTAAACTTCTACTGATCACTTTAAACTGGACCTCTTTAAACCTCTGTACTTGGGGCATCTGTAACCTTTCCCTTTCCTGCCAACCCTAGTAAAAAGTCTTAATCTAAGTGGTTTTTGAGCACTAGCTGCTAAAGCATGTACAGTGCTTGCCTGAGAGTTGTGGTACACCTGGCATGCTACTGACACACCTGGAACTGGATGCACTTGGCAGCCACAAAACTTGCATGGTAGATCTGTCACTCTTAGCCACTCTCTCCATCAGAGAGATCCCCAGTTATAGGGGCTATTGCAGCTCTGAAGTTGTAGAAGAGATCAGAGCATCTACTGCTACTGTGTGGCTTAAAGGGGAGGATATCTTTCCCCTCTGACCTCTTAGAGATCACTAGTGCAAAGTTCAGCCACTTTTGGCTCTGTATTGTTTCCAGAATTTGGCCTTAAAGGGGTTTTGTGTCAGGCTAATATGAAAATATCATTTGAGGAGGAAAATACGTGGACAGTCTGTCCTTTCTTGATCATCCTTACCTTTGTGATATAAGTTTAGGGAGGTAGTTGCAATATTTAAAGTTATTTCAAATTTTATGGTATGAATGAATTTTAAAACTAACAAAAGCTTAGCATGCTGTTATCTTCCTGCATGTAAGAACCAATTGGTCCAACACTCATCTTAAAATGTTAAAAAAGGCCTTGTGAAACTTATCTAAGTGTAATAGTTCTTGAATGAAAACTCTTAGAATAAGAAAGATGAATGCCTGCTTTTGAATAAGAGTCTGGAACACATGACCCTTGAGACCCCTTCCAGTCTTGAAAAATTAGAGAAAATGGTCCTTGCTAATCCACTCTAGAGATGCCTCTCTTTTGGATTTTTTTTTTTTGAGATGGGAAGAGGGGGTTAAAGGAGGGGCAGAACTCCCGTTCAAACAAGTACAGAGATATGCAATTGAAAGCCATAATGTGGAAAAGAGATACATTTTTTCACTTGTAAATCTATGGCAATGAAGTTGATGCATTATACAACAATATAATTTGTATGCTACTTATTCCTTACTGTCAAGATAAAGTGATCAAATTACTTAAATTTTGTGTTATGAAATTCATAGCAGATGTTAACCATAAGCAAAAAGCAAAAATACTCCTGAAAGTGCAAAGAAAATATTCATCTTTCCATTCCTGCTGTAGTATGCAGTGCCAGCTTCAAACTGAATTTGCTGTTGAAAACACCCAAAAAGTGATAATGACATATTATAGATAATGCCAAACCATAAAGAAAACCTTCAAGATTTTTTTTAAAATCTAAGACAGACCTTAAAGTGTTCAATTCTGTACTGGATCCATTCCAGTGTAGGAGCAGCCATTATGGCTCCTCAACAAATAATTTAAATAGTAGAATAATACTTTTTCCTGAGCTAGGTTTGTGGTGGTAAAAATATTTCTAAGGTAATTTTTTTCAGCAATGTCAGAGGCGTTCTCTATAGAGCAGGGCCTGCATTTTAGAAAAAAATATGGCTGACAAGCCTTTCAAAACCCATCTTACTAATATGCTATTTTCCACATTAGCTCTAGCAAGTCTAATCAAACTGCTTTCAAGTCTTAGTACAATGTTCTTCTCACAGCACTATGTTAAAGCAGACCTGTCATACATGATATATAAAAACCAAAATCCATGTTAAACATCAGTCAGTGGAGCTGACTGGATAATTCATGGCAAAATTAGTTGTATATTTTGACATTTTCATTAACAATTGATTATTTGTGAATAACTTTTCCCATTGTTTCATGAGCTTTACTAATTACATAATTGTGGTTTCAGTATCTGGGAAAGGACTGTAGATTAGAAAATCAAACTCCAATCATCTCTTCATGTTAATTCAGTCAGTGCTGTGAATACCTATGAATGAATGCACAGACAAAGCAATGTTTCTTTCATCGTGTCAGAAACACATCATTCATAAACTACAATAATCCAGTTAGAATATTTTTAGGGCAGAATAGAAATTATTGCCAAGCATTTTACTTTAGGATGTAATAGAGCTACTGGAATTCTAACTTTGATACTAATCTATATATGGATTCATGGTTTTCTGAATGGCAATAAGGATGACTGAGGTAACAAACTTCAGGAAAGTCCTAGAATATTCAGAATGAAGTCTCTAGTATAAATGCCAAATGGATTTCTAATAGTTTTCTATTTTGTTTTCCTCAATTCTGTTGCCAAGAAAGCATTGTGTGACAAGTTGAGATGACATTGTCATTAAGAATACTGATCGACAAAATGTAATATTTTATCATTTCAAGTTCTTACACAAAGACTTACAATTATAGATGTTATATCTGTAAAAGGCCATTAGATAATAGACTTTTCATCTTTGGGAAATGCATGATATAGTCCCCAGCAGAGGATTAGTGAATGTATCTCGCATTAAACTGATATCTATTATACCTGATCTGCATCAAAAAGTCAAGATGTACTATAAATAAGAGTAGTTACCACAGATGAAAATTGTGCCCACAAAATCCAACTGCTGAAGACTTTACCTTTGTCTGATCTAATATCTGTGGTTCTTATTTGTTTCAAATTTAGTCTTTACCTAAGCAAAGTCAAATATATTTTTGTTAGTCTCTGAGGCTACACCTAGACTACAAGCTTCTTTCAGAATAAGCTTTTCCAGAAGAGAGCGTCCACGCTGATTGGATGCTATCTTGCATTTAAGGCCACCTGGAACCAGTTCAGCAGGGCTTTGGGTCAGCAGTTGCTTTCAGGTGCTGTTGCCTAAGGCTAGCTGAGATGCATGCTTAAAGGGTCCTCCCCCACTGGACAGCCATTTCTCAGCTTCTGCTGCTTGCTTGCCTACCTCTCCGAGGGACAGCAAAGCATTCACAGTGCATGCTCTAGTTTCCCAGCTTCTGGACACCACAGTATACTCCTTGACATGGAGCTGGAGCTGCCTCTGGGCATGTGATGGCCCCACACTGCCAAGCTCATGATCCTGCAGGAGCTTGACACCAAGCTCATCAGCAAGACCCTTTGTCTGGCTGTGGGAGCAAGGCCCTTGCACCTGCATCCCACAGTAGAGAGATGGATGGTTCTGGAGGCTGGACATCAGTTCCGACTGGTGGGACAGGCTGGTGATGGAGCAGTAGGATGACCACCAGTGGCTCCAAAACTTCCACATGAGGAAGGCCAACTTCATGGAACTGTGTGCTTGGCTTGCCCCTGCCCTCCGACGACATGACACTCACCTGCAGCCTGCTATCCCCCTGGAGAAGCGGGTCATCATTGCTGTCTGGAAGCTCACCACCCTAGACAGCTACCGGTCTGTGGGCAACCTGTTCGGCATGGGAAAGGCCATCATCGGGGCTCTCCTCATGGAGGTAAGGCATTCTAGGGCTGCAGTCCCTGCAGGGCAGGGAGTACTGGAAAGAGGGACCCTAGGGAAAGAGGGGTGGGGGGATGGGAATGCGGGGGGTGGACAGGAAGCCCCATCTCCGGCGGTTTCTGCCATCCCGCCCTCACACAGCCCTGCAGGGAGATGGCCTCATAGGGAGTGGCTCCTAGAATGTTAGAGGGGTGAAGAAGGGGGGTGACTCGGGGACCCCTCAAGGGCTCAGGCACCCTCCCCCCCCCCCCGATTCTCTATTTTTTGTGTGTATGTATGTGTTTTTGTCTCCTTCTGCAGATGATGAGACCATCAACTTTGTCTTGCTGTGCAGGGTCATCCACCTGGGAGGCCTGGACCCCATTGTGGCTTTCCCATCTCCAGGGGAGCCATAGATGTTACCCATATCCCCATCCGAGAACCAGAACATTGAGCCACACAGTACATTAATCACAAGGGCTATTACTTGATGGTCCTGCAGGCCCTGGTTGACCACCGCAAACAGTTCAGACATTTTCGTTGGGTGGTCAGGGAGGGTGCACGACACCCACATTTTCAGAAATTCCAGCCTCTATGCGAAACTGGAGTCTGGCACATTCTTCCACCAGCATGACTTTTGGGTTGGGGACATGCAGATACCACTATGAATCATGGGTGATGCAGCCTACCCCCTCATGCCGTGGCTCATGAAGCCGTACACAGGCCGCTTGGATGCCAGCAGGGACTGATTCAATGTCCGCCTGGGTAGGGCCTGCATGCAGGTGGACTGTACCTTCGGGCGCTTGAAGGCACGGTTCAGGTGCCTCCTGACCTACATTGACGTGGGGGAGCATGACATCCCCGAGGTGGTTTCTGTGTGTTGTGTTCTCCATAACATTGTGGAGAGCAAGGGAGAAACCTTCCTATCAGGGTGGGGGGGCAGAGGTCGGCTGGGAGCGAAGGGCCTTGGAGCAGCTGTGCACAGCTGCCATCCACCAGGCCCATCAGGTGTGGGTGCACATCTGGGAGGTCCCAAAGGAGAATTTTTCTCTAAGACCCCAGGGCCTCCCCACTAGGGGTCTGTGCCTTGCCCTCCTATGCCTTTCCCACAACAACCCCTCTTTTTCCCTCCTTCCCTGTATAGTCAATAAAAACAATGGTTTTGTTTTCAAAACATAACTTTGTATTTTGTTTTTCAATAAAAGTAACTGGGGAGGAGGGGGGCAGAGAACCTGGATAGGTGTAGGGAGGAGGTGGGCTCAGAGCTGGGGCTGGGAGTGGGGTATGGTGTGGCTGGAACTTCTACCTCGGGTCCAGGGACCTTAGGGGTGGGGGTGGGGCAGGGACAATAGGGGGATAGGCAGGATGGGGGGGGGGGCTGAAGCAGGGTCCAGCATGGGAGGGGGAGTGGGGGCAGGCATAGGCATGGCAGGGGGAGGAGGGCAGGAACAGGGACAGGCATGGTGGGGGGACAAGAGCAGGGACACAGGCATGGTGGCGGGGAGGCAGGGACAGGAGCTGGATATGACATTATCTCCTGTATGATGGCACACATGTTGTGGCCCTGCTGCACCAGCTTGGTCCACATTTGGCTCTGCTACTGGGTATCATCCCAGACCTTCTAGGACAGGGTCTGCTGCATGTGTCAGAGGACACCCACATGCTCCCTCAGGAGGTCCTCCTGGACCCTCTGGTACTTTCAGCTTCCCCGGGGTCAGGTGGCTGTCTTCAGCTGGCAGTGATCACCTCTCAATCATGGCTGGTCCGGCTGTGGAGAATTAAGAGGGAGAGGTGGTCGGTCATCCATGCAGACATTGTACCTGAGCCCTTGCCTTCCTCTGTGAGCTACAGTCCTCGGGCCAGAGGATGGTAATGTCCCAGGAGCATGGCCATGTGTGGCCTGGACAGTGGGCCCTGTCTCTCAGGGGCCCAGAGGTTCCCAGGGGACCATGCTTCCCGCCTCCCCTCCCTGTCCCATGGACAAGCAAGCAAGGGGAAGTGTCTGGTTACACTGGGATCCCATGGGCAGGAGAGGGGCCTGGAGCAGCCTGGCCTTCCATGGGGGCTGCACACACCTGGCAGCGCTGTCCCTGGGCGCGGGTGCACAGGCATGTCTGTGTGCGAGTGTATGTGAGCCCTTGTCCCCAGCCTCCTTCTGGTGGTGGGAGGGCTTCCCCCCTGGGGGTCAGTTGTGTGTGTGGGGAGGAGGGCTCCCCAGAGCCTGTGAGCAGGAGTCTAGGGGTACTCCAGGGATATGCCTTGTGGGACTATGTGGTGCAGACTGGTACTGCACTTGCTTCCACATGCACGGACTGCAGCACGATGTCCAGGCCAAGTGACAATCGCCCCCAAGCCCCTCAGTGCCCACCTTCCCCACCCTGTGTGTGTGAAAAACGAAGAGTACACACCTGATGATCCCTCCCTGGCCTCGGAGGATGCCTGGGAGACATCCAGGTCTTGGGGTACTGGCTCCAGGGTGAGGGTGGCGGTGCTGGCTGTCTCCTCTTTCTCCAACCCGTTGTCGTCCTCCTCCTGGCCTGGGAGGCCAGGGTAGGTGACAACAGGCATCTCCAGCCCCAAGTCAACAACTAGGGTAGGGAAGGGGCTGCACCACCCCCTAGGATGCAGTGGAGCTTGTTGTAATAGGGGCAGAAGTGGGTTCCTGCCCCAGAGGGAGAGCTGCTCTCCCTTGCCCTGGCATACCCCTGCCAGAGCTCTTTCACCTTGCTCCTGACTTGCTCAAGGCTCCTGGTGTGGTGGCCCCTCATGGCCAGGGCCTCAGCTATCTTGCTGTATATGTCAATGTTCCTGCACCTGGAGTGGCGATCCTGCAGGGTATCCTCTGTGCCCCAGATGTCCAGGAGGGCTAGGATCTCCACCCCAGACCAGGACTGTGCTCACCTTTTTGTGCCCTGGTACTGCACTTGCTTCCACATGCACGGACTGCAGCACGATGTCCAGGCCAAGTGACAATCGCCCCCAAGCCCCTCAGTGCTGGGTCCTGGAAGCCCTGGGCATGCTCCCTGTGAGGGCCAGTGGGCTCTTGGGGGCGGGGGGGTTGAGGCTTGGTTATGGCTCAGGAGCAGTGTGGCAGTGTCAGCTGCACAGTGAGTTGCAGCTCTGAGAGTTGGCTTCCTGCCACAAGCCTTGTCCCAGGTACCTGCAGCTTTAAGAGCTGGCTGGGGACAGGAACTATAGAGTTGTGATGAGTTTGGGCGGAGTGGCCACCAGGATATCTGTGTTATTTCCTGGAGACATCTTTTTTTGACAGAGCTCCAACTTCTGCATCCACACATGCCTTTTTCCGAAAAAGCTTTTTTGGAAAAAGCCTTCTTCCTTGTAGAAAGAGGTTTACTGTCATCAGAAAAACCCCTCCGTTTTTTCGACTTTTTGTCAACAGAACGCAATAGCAGTATGGACACAAGTATTGTTTTTCTGGAATAATGCCTGTTATTCCGGAAAAACACTGCAGTGTAGACATGCTGTGAGGTGCTACAGGATTACTTGTTGTTTAAGTCAAGGACTGAGTTAGGACCTGAAGTTTTGGCTCTGTGCTTGCTCCATTGTGTCATGCTCTGAGTTGTACAGGATTGTGGCTTACATATGTTCCTGGGGTATGCACTGTGTTTGCACCTTGCTAAGCACCTGAGACATTTAGGGTGCGATAGAGCTAATCACAGAATTACATTTTGTATGTGGGTGGAGGGGGGGTTGTTGGCAAGAGATATCCCTGTCATTTTTCATTGAAAAATAAAATGTATGAAAATAGTTCTAACTGTAACAGTTACCAACTCCATAAATGTATTGAAAGTTCCCAAAATAAAGCAAATGCATGTTTTATGAGGCAATAGCTTTTTGCTTGGGACATTTTCTAGGTGCAACATTTTCCCTTATTCATTTGTTATTTATTAGATGGATTGTGGTAGAGCCCAGTGGCCCCAGTCAGATCTCACAGTCCCATTTTGCTAGGTTCTGTACATATTCATACATGCGTGTGTGCACACACGAAGGTTCCTGTCCCAAAAACATTTTCATCCAAATATAAGATGTGAGACAACAAGCAGGCACAAAAGGGGAACTCAGTAATTTGATTATGAACAGTGTGATAAGTAGTGTTGATAAGCACACCATCTAGCTAACCATTGCCAACGGCAGTCAGTAAAATCAATGATGATATTCTTCAGTCAGAGACAATCACTCCCCATGAGCTAATGTCCATTCATTTTCAGACACAGTATAGCAAACCAACTTTTTCTATAATTCCAGCAGATTTTTATCAACTCAAACTCCAGTCCTGAAATGCCATCTGCTAATTTGGTTTCTTCTGCCCTCTCCACTTGAAGAGCTCACCTATGAAACCCATATACAGATAACGAACGATCTAAGTACCCACTGTAGCCACCAGAACAGGGGTTGGACAACCTTTTCAAACCAAAAAAGCCAAACTACATCAAAATTCAGAACAAGCGGGTCAACAAAGAGCCATATAAAAATGCCCATTTGCATGACTGAAAATATATAACTTAATATTATTAATAATTGACATGATTAATAATAGCATAAATGAAATGTACTCACAGACTTCATTTAATGGGACTTCTGCTGCTGCATCTTTTCACACATTTCTTTGAAGTTTACATCCTAACTGGTCAAACTAAGGTTCATTCAAGCTGCATCAGTAATTATGATTTTTTAAATTTTTGAATTAATTGTTCATTTTAATTTAAAAAGTTGCATGTATTTTGGGAATAAAAAAAGAGCCATATTTGGTTCCATTTGATTTCATATTCGGCTCAAGAGCCAGAAGTTGCATACCTCTGTACCAGAGGGTTCATGGCGTTTTTAATGTAACTTTGCAGAGATGGGAACCATGAGGATAAAAAAAACACTCCAAAAAGCTACTGATCATGTGCTGTAGTTGCTGCTTGGAGTCAGTTTTGGGGAAAATGCTATTTCACTGCTGCCAAACTTGTAAAACTCAGACACACGAATGCTCACAGATAGTGAATTCAAAGAAGAGTATGAGCACTGAGTTGAGAACCATGATTTCAGGCAATTTTCTACACTAACGACGTAGCTCATCAGGATTTAGGTGTATTTGCAGAGCTTCATGGGGAAAATTAGCTCAGTTCTCCACTATTTTTGTTCATTTTTATGAGCACTAGGACTGTGTCAGGGTTGCCTAAGAGATTTAGGTGCACAACTCAGTGGGATATAGGGACCAGATTTCCCAAGACTCCTTTGGAAAACCCTAGCGTAAATTCACTTACACTTCTTTTTTAAGAAAAGAAGCAAAAAGGCATCTCGGTTGAGAACATGATTGCTGCCAGAGTTGTCACTGCTCCTGTTGTCGTCCTGGGGGAATGTATATGGTAATAATCTGGGATATTCTTGCCAGTAGGCTCATCACTGGCAAGACTGTAAAAGTTAGAAAATGGAAGGATTAGGGTCAGCTCCTTGTGATATAAATACTTTCCTTGACTAAAAGCTGCATTTTAAATTCTTAATGTGACTTGGAATCCCACATGGAATAAAAATATATTTAGGAAGCATAAAGGAAATGCATTAAATGGATTGCAGATGGGATAGTTGCATCACATCCCTGACTTTATCTAGGCCTGCTATTCCCTGAGATGAGAAGTTTGGGTTTAGGTGGGATTAATCTAATTCTGCCTTTGATGTGGCCATGCAGAGTATTTAATGATATTAGCTAAACTAACAGATAAATAAAGTATATGGACCATTGTTAAATTTAAATCTCTCTAAAGTGATATTGATTTGTATTTTGAAAGAAGTTGCCTCTTGGTTTAGAAGAAGATATTTAGTAGCTAATAAACATGTTACAAACAAGGAGTGTAGGAGTGATTTCAACCTGCCTGAAACAGCCATGAACATTTTAATGAAATTCCCTTACGTCAGGCCTGCTGCTGACATTTTCATTTGCTTTAATTATTACAAAATGGGTCTGGAACAAAGACAAATCTATTATCTATAGAATAACTGACAAATTAAAATCACAAAAGTAAACAGTGGCATGTGGAACATAATTCTCATGTGTTTGTAGTAAAGAACTGTGTGCACTCAGCAGACAGAATGAAGCTGATTTTTGGACATCTGTCTAATGGGGAAATGCAATTGCTTCTGGCAGGAAAAAAAAAGAAGAAAAGAAAGGAAAAAAGAGCAGCACAACTTTTCCTTTTTGGGGTTAGGTAAGTTATTAAATGAATCTGTTTTTGTCAAACTTGTTTAATTCTGTGCAGTGAAGAAATGGCTTATTTAGGGTTGCCCTGTATGTGGCCTGTAATTGTCCTCCAAGTAAAAGGGCTTTTATTAAAAATCTCTTTTCATTGATTCAAAACTATTAAAGATCCTTATAAACCAGACTTTGTTTTCTTGCTTGCTTAAGCAATTAATTGCTAGTCAAGCACAAGTTAAAGGGGTGCCTTCATGTTACTTGTTTGGCATTAGAGAGAGAGAAGCTGAAAAAATGACAGAGCTGTGGTCAGATTAGAAAACAATGCAGATGGTACATTCTGAAGTCACTATTGATCCTGGAATATCTGAATTAGGGTTGTAAGCAAGTAGTTGACTATCCAATAAGCAAAAGCTTATTGGATACTTGACTAGTCCCTTGACTAGTTGCTTCCCCCCTCCCTTTGCTGCCTCTGTCAGAGGCAGCATGGGTGGGGAGAGCAGGAATCAGTGCTTGGAGGAGCCAGCTTGAAAGCTGGTTCCCCCCAGTACCGTCTCTGCGAAGGGCAGGCGGGTAACAGGGACTGAGTACAAACCGAGAATCAGCTGATTTCCAGCTCGCACTCAGTTGAGATGCTGCACCTCTGACTTTTAAATGTATTAGGAGCCTACTGGCTCCTAATACATATAAAAATCAGAAGCATAGCGGGGGGGACCAGGTGTGAGCTGGGACAGCTGATTCCCAGCTCGCGTGGGGTTCCCCCCCACTGCTCACCAGCTTTTTAAATACAGCCGCTCCCCGAGTTACGAACAAGTTATGGACCAACACTTGGTCCGTAGCTCGAAGTGTTCGTAACTCGGATCCCATAGAGTTACATGGCGACCGCGCTGTTCGTAAGCGTGGATCGCCGTTCGTAACTCAGATCCGCATATACGACCGCTTTGGTTGTAAGTGCGGAGGGTCATAAGTGGAGGTGATTGTAACTCAGGGAGCGGCTGTACGTTTAAAAGGCAGATCCTCAGTGAGGTAAGCTCCCAGGGCAGGAGCTAACGCTGCTGTGGCTCCTTTGCTTATCAACTAATCAACTAGTTGATGAAAAAATCCATTAACTAGTCAATTAGTTGATTAAACTAAATTTAACATTCCTAATCTGAATATAGGGATGTTATAGGAAATCTCATACTGCTTATGAGACTATTTTAGAGACTGCTGCATACTCTATTTGATATTACATATTGTATCATAAAGTATAATCTAGTAGTTTACTAGCTTCACATTCTTCTTCAGGCAGCTTCAATTCATTGCTGAATATATAAAATTTAATCCCTTTGGATGTTCAGTGACAAACACTGGCACAAATCATTTAATTTGTCTACTATTATATAATGGCTGATGCTCAACAAAGAAGCAAGAAAAGGAACATTATGTTGTTGTTTCCTCTGCTTGTGAAGAACAAGTTTTGTTTTGTTTTTTTCCATAGGACATTTCTGAGTTTTGGTTGGAATAACTTTTTAGTGGCATTGCAGGAAAAAGTGCTATATTTGTAGTTTTTAACTCTTGAAAATAACCTAGTAAAATATTTTTGCAAGTTTTCAGCACAAATTTTTATAGTAGCAAACTAAAATTTGTATAACAAACCAAAATCTTAAAAGGTGTGACTTTTTATTTAAAAAATTGTTTAGCAGATATTTTTTGAACAAAACCTTTAGAAATATGGCACCTATTGAACTACACTTCTAGTGGCCAAAGTAATCCATGGTGAAATTCCTTTGCAGATCAGTGAGATGGGGGTGAGGACAAGTTTTGTTTCTGGGGACTGAATTCTCAGGTAAGGAATATCAATGGGGTACCATTGATCTAAATGATGCACACCATTTTATTGTGTTTAAGAACTGACCAAGCAGTTAAAGCTCTCATTATTTAATACCATCAATAAAAAAGCATAAGGAAAACTGAGTTATGAATGCTTTCAGATTGTATCCTTAAACACTCAAATAATGGAATGAAAAAACTAAAGCTGATAGCACAACCTTAACTCTGCCTCTCTATGGGTATGGCTACACTGCATTCGTCTTTCGAGAAAGGAAAGCAAATGCAGACACCTGAAATTGCAAATGAAGCATGGATTTGAATTTCCTGCATTTCATTTGCATAATCGTGGCCGGCCGCTTTTTCAAAATACCCTATTTCGAGATAAAAAACGCTGTGTAGATGCGGTTATTTTAAGAAAAAAAAACCTTCTTTCGAAATAACCCTTAAATCTCATTTTATAAGGAGTAGGGGTTATTTTGAAAGAAGGGTTTTTTCTCAAAATAACCACATCTACACAGCGTTTTTTATCTCGAAATAGGGTATTTCGAAAAAGTGGCCGGCCGCGATTATGCAAATGAAGCATGGGAAATTCAAATCCGTGCTTCATTTGCAATTTTGCTCGCCTGCATTTGCATTCCTCTCTCGAAAGAGGAATGCGGTGTAGACATACGCAGAGTTTCAAATAAAAAGCTGTTTAAAGATCGCATGCTATTTCTCAAATGCAATGTCAACCAATTTTTTTTCTATATATACATAGCAACATTTTTTTAATTCTTGCATACTTGCACTGTATTCATTTGCCTAATGTTCCAGTACAGCTTTATTGAGGTAGATTGACTTGAGAAATTGCGATTTGTATATGTATTTTAATAATGTAAATCCCCATTGTACCTAACCCTGAAACATGGATGTGATGGAACTCTTTCTTTTTCTTGCATGGCCTGTATAAGAGTGAGGCATAACTGCAGTCCTAGGACTCAAGGGAGTCCAGGATTTACCCTGACTGCTATCCCTTCTGTTCTAGAGTTTATCATGTCCCAAAAGTGGGTGGGAAGGAGCCATGGCTCCATGCTCCAGTCACCACTGAAGTTTACAGCAGTATGGAAATAAGGTGACATTTTTTATCAGTGAGGGTAATTAACCACTAGACAAATTTTCCAAAAATAATGTTGTATTGTCCATCACTAGAAATTTTCAAATCATGATTGATACCTCTCTAAAATGTGTTTTAGGGATTATATTGGGGAATTTCTATGGCCTGTTTTTTACTAGGTCAGAGTAGATGATCAGTGGTGCCTTGGAATGTATGAGTCTATACCACTGATTCAAATACCACTGATTCAGATAACAGTTCCTTATTCTAGGATACCTATGGCAAAAGGCATATTGCAGTGGGGTCTATTTCCACATCAATTTTCACCAACTATTCCTATGATAATGCTGTTCAAAAATGGTTGCAAGAAAATTATAATGCAGAAAGAGTATTTTTTTCTTTCATTCTCCCTAACACTAGAAATATTTTTGCTCAGACTTAAAATAAAATAAAAAAGCTCCTCAGACAGAAATGAGCCCTGGCAAATGACAGCACAAAGATGAACATTTCAGAGTTACGAGTGATTGAAAATGGTGCATTGGAAGAAAAATTGGTAGGCAACATTAGCTACATCAGTTGCTACAACATTTGCTGCAGAGTTTAGTTATCTCCCCTAAAGGGAAGGGTCTAATGAAGTATGCATATGCTCTAGGCTTCTTTTAATGTGAAAGTCTGTATGGGCTTCCATCTGACCATTTTTGCAATGACCACAGAAAAATGTGTCTCGCTTAGATTTTATGGAAGCTGCCCTGCAGGAAGAACAAAAAACTGGCACAGAAAATACGAAAATAAGGGAATTATTTTTGTTGGGGGATGGATAAGGCACCATAAGTGATATTTTAAGTCTGTAAGGACTGGTAGTGGGTAGATTTGTTACTACTGAACACTAGGACCTGCAAATGCAGCAAGGACTGAATAAGTGCATGGGGGGAAAAATTGCAAGAACACCACTTAGCTTGATTTGTATCCACTTTCTCATTTGGGGAAGTGAGAGACACCTCTTGGATTACACTCATTTGGTTTATGGTGAGATGAATGAGAATGAGTCTCAGTTTGGCATAACCAACTACAAACAGAACAAATATTACTTGGAAAATATGTCCACAATTTTGAGGGATATTTTTCTAGATAAACACGAATTGTGGAGCTGTTAATGAAACTATTTCTAAGGCTATCTTTGAGGTGTGGAATACTAATTATTTTCCCTGTTTTACAATATTGCATTTGCCTTATTTATTGAACAGGAGCATAAAACAAACCCATATAATTATTTTTGAAGTTGCCTCGCCTGTCTTGCTGTCTGGTGTGTCTCCCCACCAAATGCTGACTTTAAGGTGTTTATGGTTTCAATAGTTTTCAAAACCAAAGTGTAAATTATTTAGCAAATATATAAATTAAAGTTTTCAAGTGCTTTTATGGAGAATTTGACCAAACACTTGAGATCTCTAGCAGGCATAAATCAGCATTACATGAATGATTTCAATGGAAGTTCATTCTTTTACACTCAAACATTTTTGTTAAAGCATTTTATTTGACAGAAAATGGATTTTTTTACTAAATGGGAAAATAAATGTTCAGAAGCATAATACAAAAATGTAAATCAGAGCTCCAAAAAATAACCACGTGTCATTGCCATACGTGGCATGCCTCTACCTGCCCCTGGGCAGAAGCTCTGAAGAGAGATACCTAAGTAGACAAGTGGCAAGGAGAAAATGCACTTTAATACCTGCCTTCATTACAATAGCTTTCTGTGTCTACAAACATTTGTGAGGAGCTGAGTAGTTGTCACATGCTGATCTTAAATTCCTGGCCAAGGTAGATAGACCATCCATGTTCACAGTTGTATCAAGTAACTATGGTTCGCTCTAAGTTGCTCTAATATATGCTGACTTCTTCATACTGCAACTAGCTGATACCATGCTGAATAGGACTTGTTCTTATCTACATTGGCCAGTCATGGTCAGCATCACCTACAGCCCCCAACTTAAACCCCTCTAGTGCATCATTAATCTACAACCTATCCAGGAAAATGGATACCTATCTCACACTCACAGGGTTTGGGGGACTGCCCAATCCTTGCATACAGACAACCCCCTAACATGAAACAAATTCTTTCCAGCAACCACGCAGTGCACCTCAAACATACTCACCGAGGAACCCACCTGTGCAATAAACTCTGGTGCCAACTTTGTACACACATCTACACAAGCAACATCATCACAGGACCTAAACACATGAGCAACCACATAAAAGGCTCTTACAATTGCACATCCACCATCAAGGGCCAGCAATGCCCCTCTATCATGTATATTGGCCAAACTGGACAGTGTTTATGACACAGGATTAATGGACACAAATCAGATATTCAAAATGGCTAACACAGAGAAACCTATTGGAGAAATTTTAAGTTGCCCCGGGCACTCATTAATGGATTTAAATATGGCTATTCTCTTTCAAAGTAATTTCAGAAATCAACTAGGGAGAGAGTCTGTGGAACTGGCCTTCATATGCAAATTTGACACTATCTCTCATGGTCTGAACAAAGATATGAACTGGATGGGCCATTGTATTCAACACCCAAATGACATCAAAAGCTAAGCATCGGCCACTTACGGCCCACACTATTGGCCTCATTTAGCAGGGGGACTTTAATTGCCAGGTGGGTTTTTTCTCTTACCACTCTCCCCTCTTTTTCTGCTTTTTATTTGAAGCTCTGTGTGTCTTGCTCCATATTTGTCATCTGAAGAAGTGGGTTGTGCCCACAAAAGCTCATGATAGTATCTATATTTTTTGGTTAGTCTCGAGGGTATGTCTAGACTACATACCGACATTGCAAATGAAGTGGGGATTTAAACCTCCCGATCCCTTATGCCTCGTAAAATGAGGTTTACAGGATTGGCCGACAAAGGCTTTCTTTGTCGCCCAATCCCTGTCTTGACAGCCGCTTTTTGCCAACAAACTGCTGACTCTGCAAAATGCGGTAGCCGTTTTTATTCAAATGGAGAGCAGGAGATTTAAATCCTTGCTTCATTTGCGATGCTGGTAAGTCTAATTTACATCCCTCTGGCGACAGAGGGATGTAGTCTAGACATACCCTAAGATGCTACAGGGCCATTGTTTTTTTAAGGTTTTTTTCAGTTAATTCCTGACTGTCATATATAGAGCATGAGAAAATTGCCTAGTGAAGATGAGCCTTCAATATCTATTGGGAGGGCCAAGAAGATTTCCAGGGAGACAGTGGCTCCCGAACTGATCAGAACCTTAAAAAATGTTTTGGTTGAAGAATAGGAATGCAGTTCAGACTGGCTCTCATAATATGCAGAAGAAACAAGGAAAACCTAAATTATGTGAAGCGTGGAGAAATGTAGCAGGCTAAGCCAATGTCTGTTGAAATATGCTGGGTCAGTTACAAAGAAGAAATGAGAAATTGCTTCTGGGCCTCATTCACCTAATGAAACAAAGACAGTTAATTTCTTAGTAAAAGTTGATGCTAGGATTGGCTCCAAATGACAGACACAATTTCCAGCTAACATTTTTGCAGTGCAGGCTTACCTCATGTTATAGTACCACTGGTACTGAGATCATTTTAAAGAACTTGCAGTTTCTTTTTAAAACTGGTGGTTGGATGTGATAAAGTAGCTGTCAGTTTTGAAGCATTTGCATTTATTTCTAATTGTACATCAGCTTTTAATGTGGAAACTACATGGTATGCATTATCTATATTTTACATTATATTTTTGAACTCTGACTAGAAAGTGGGCAGACTATATCCTAGAATCGTAGAATACTAGAACTGGAAGGGAACATGAGAGAGATAATCAAGTCCAGTCCCCTGCCTTCACAGCAGGACCAAACACCATCTTGTTCACAGCACTCCCGATAATGCATTCCAGAATCATGTTTGATTTTTTTGCAACAGTGTCACACTGTTGACTCATATTTCGCTTGCGGTCTACTATGACCCCTAAATCCCTTTCAGCAGTACTTCTTCCTAGACAGTAGCTCCCATTCTGTATGTGTAAAACTGATTGTTCCTTCCTAGGTGGAGTACTTTGCACTTGTCCTTATTAAACTTCATCCTATACACCTCAGACCATTTCTCTAGTTTGTCCAGATCATTTTGAATTATGGCCCTATCCTCCAAAACACTTGCAGCTGCTCCCAGCTTGGTATCATCTGCAAACTTAATAATCATACTCTCTATGCCATTATCTAAATCATTGATGAAGATATTGAACAGAACCGGCCCCAAAACAGACCTCTGTAGAACCCCACTTATAATACCCTTCCAGCATGATTGTGAACCATTAATAACTACTCTCTGAGGGTACGTCTACACTTGCTCCCTAGTTCGAGCTAGGGATGCAAATGTAGGCAACCGAAATTGCTAATGAAGCGGGGATTTAAATATCCCGTGCTTCATTAGCATGATCTCGCCGGCGCGTTACTCCGCTCAACAGCTGATTCGAACTAGGAAGTGCGCGCTGGGACGCGTTAGTTCAAACCAAACCTCTTGGTTCGAACTAACATTACTCCTCAAAAAATGAGGTTTACATGATTTGTTCTTTACAAATTTGTTCTGGAGGTTACCTATCACCTTATCTTCCAGATGTTTGCAGATGAATTACTTGCTTCATTATCTTCCCTGGGAGAGAAGTTAAACTGACTGATCTGTAGTTTCCTGGGTTGTTCTTATCTCCCTTTTTATAGAGGGACACTATATTTGCCCTTTTCCAGTCTTCTGGAATCTCTCCCAACTTCCATGACTTTTCAAAGATGATGGCTAAAGGCTCAAATACCTCCTCTATCAGCTCCTTGAGTATTCTAGGATGTATTTCTGGTGACTTGAAGATGTCTAACTTTTCTAAGTAAATTTTAACTTGTTCTTATTTTATTTTAACCTCTAAACCTACCCCATTTCCACTAGCATTGACTATGTTAGGCATCCTGTCACCATCAGTCTTCTTGACAAAAACTGAAACAAAGAAGTTCAATATTTTACATTGAAATGTATCTGTTTATAAAGCCATTCACCAATGGTGCTTAGTCTTCCTTATAACATGACTGAAGTAGATTTAGATAAAATGTGACTATCCCTTGCCTAAGCAAGGTGACATTTGCATAGCCAGGGATATCCATAGCGAGCTTATTGCAATTGGTGTCCAGCTGATATGTGACTGTAGGTATTGGTTGAGTCTATTGGAAAACAGAACATTACCCCGTGCTGAATTAGACCCCTAACGGTCTAATTAATGAATAATAAAATGCAGTGTGATATTATGGAAACTGGTGTATGACTGCTCAAAACCTCTACTTCAATATTTCCTCCCCACCTTAGTCCTGCCATGTTGCAAAAAATGGATATCAATGACATTTTATTGTTGAATTTGACCCTTAATTCTGAAATACCTGCAAAAAATGAGTTAGTGTAATCAAGAGAACCGTTATGGGTACACATCAAAACTGCATAAAGATGTGATCCTATTACAGTAAGCTTTTTCATTCCTTACCATAATAGCATCCTCCTATGGCTTTTTTATTCTTTCTGGCTACATTATATCTAAAATTGGATTACCAACTCTTTAGGGTAGGGGCCCCAGCATTGCTTTTTACTTAGTCTATAAGGTGTTGAGCACATTTTTCAGTTCTGTATAAATAAGACATCCTCGTCTGATACAATGAATACTGTATTGGTGTAAGCACATAATAGATCATAGATCACTTTAAAGAGTTCAGAGAATGTGTGGAAACTTTGTATTGTTTGTTTCCCCTACCCTTTCTCATCTGGATCAGCAGTTTTCCAGATCTTTTCACCTACCTCCCTTGTTGTTCTCCAAAGCAGCAGTGACTCTCCCTTTCTCTTTCTTGTTCAGGCCTTTGTTCCTGAGAACAGCTGCGGTTCAGCTCTTAGCAAGCTCACAGCCACGATGGGGAATTTGTTATGTTTGTTTTTCAGTTTTTAACCACTGCTTTGCTCCTGCTTATGTTTATTTTGAAATGGGTCCTCTGCTACTCTTTCCCATCAAAAGAAGGGCACAGGGGACCTGACTGAGCTACTTAGACAGGGTCATAAGGCTAGCAGCTGTGATGATGGAACAGCAAAAGATAAGAATATTCATGCACTACAATAGTACTTTAAGCTATGTTAGCAGACTTGTGTTGATTAAAAACTAGTTGTTTTTATAGCTTGTAGGTAGGCAGCTACCACTTTTCACAGATTTGACTCTTTCCTACTCTGGCTACACAATTGCTTTTAATCCTGATTTTGCCATTGATAATTAAGGTAGATCCAAGCCATGGGAAGACAGTGTTATGGAAAAGCTATTCAATTACTACATTATATCTAGGTAGGCCAAATATCTTCCAATATGTCATTTCCCATCTGAGCTAACAACACAACATATATAAGAAAGAAAAAGATTTTGAATACAAGTCAACACATTTTCCCTGTATTACTGTCCACAGCTTCTATCATTGTCAACTACATCATTTAAGTAAATGTCTTATCTGTATCTATGATTCTGAAGTAGGTAACATACTACCTAATCTATTACTAGGCAATTTTATTGTGTATAAAGTTTTTTCAGACAAACTACATGGTAAAAAGGATATATTACAAGTGAATATGATATAAATTACTAGAGAACAAAGATTTATGGAGAATCAAGCTGAATCATTCAGTCCCAACGATAATAAAGAAACAGGGAGGTACTGCGAGAAAGTCCAGCTTGGCCAGTAAGCATAATGGAAAATACATGCTGTAAAATAAGCTAAATGATACCTACTAATGCAAAGCAAGATAATGATGACAGTTGTCAACTCAAGGAGAAACTCATGATCAGATATAAGGTTCAAAGTGTCACATTTCATTGTGTTACCTTCTCTACCAAACTGGTAAAAGAACCAGCCATTGTGTAGATGTGGAAACCAAGTTTTTTTTTCAAACCAATCCTAAAAGTAGACTAATAAATCCATATTTAGCTATCTAATGAAAAGTGGCTTGAATTTCAGAATTGAATAGCCACAGCTGACAGTGACAGCATGCTTTTCTTCTTTTATCTGCCCCCATTTATTGATAAGTGCTGGAACAGACAATTTTTGGTCTGAGAAGTCCTTTTAGTTTGAATAATAACTCCCTAATAGTTCACTGCTTAGATGGTACAATGAAGTCTTGCAGTTTTACCTTTTTTCAACTTGTCTTGCTGATTTCTTGTTAGACTTATCCAATTTCTCTTTAATTTTCCATTTAATTTTTAACCAGTTCCTGGACCAGATAACTAATTCATTGGTAAAATATTTAAACCAAAATGTTATTCAGGTATTAGTTTCAGATAAGAATATGCACAATTTAATTTGTATCTGATGAAGTGGGAGCTGCAAACTTGAATTGGAAGAATGTTGGCTGTAGTGCATTTTCCATCTATGACTATAAACGGGAATTAAGTCTGAAAATTACAATAGTTGCTTGCTACTGTTAGTAGTCTTTGACCATCTGATAAATTGAATTTCATTCAATTCCATAAAAATGGAAAGTAGTTTATCATATTTTTCCCCATCATGAAAACTATTTATTTCTCATTGCTTCTGGCCATTATAAGCTGTACAGCAATGTTGCAGCATTCAAATACTGTTCTGTTTTGTTGGGTGGTTCTCTTGACCTAAAACTCCATTTTATGTAGTCTCTAAGTTAATCTTTTCTTGGAAGTGAAAACAGTGCCTCCTTATTTCTTTACTTGGATACTACAGCCTACAAACCTCATTCATATATTTTCTGCATCTTTTATCCATGTTCTGATTTTAGTTGGCTCTTAACTTTACATGAAACTGTGCTGCATCTGTACTTTGTAACCAGGTCAACATATGACAAACCAAACAGAATAGGGGATCATACTTTTGTTTGTAACCTCTTAATTGGTATGCATTCCTTGTGGTAATGTATTGGAACTAATTCCTCACTACTCTTTGTTGTGGCCTGTCTTCAGTACTGCATTCTGACACTTCTCTATGATAAGTAAAATTTCCACTGCCATATACTTTTAATCATGAGGAGGGGAGTTGCTACACTTGCTCATTTTGAATTAAACACTAGTTTTATTAGCTCTTCACTCATAGTCATAGCATTTTAAAGGAATTTTCATTTTCCTCTATTGCACATTTTCTATTTTAAATTGAAATAATCAGAAACATGCAACATTAAATAAGTTATATATCTCATACTGACAGGAAACGTAGTAAAAAATAATGTTATCTTGACTTAAAGGAAGCAATAGCAATCTAAATTAATACAAGAAGAAATATTGTTTAATAACAGCTAACTTGTGAAATACTCAATATGTGAAAATAACAAATGGCTGAGCAGCACAGATTGGGCAAATGGAAGCTGAGGAGTGGGCAAATATTTGACCCACTGAATTTCTGTATAAAAAATACCCTGAAGCACAGGTGAATTTTAAAGCTCCAGAGTCTAGATCCACTAAAACTCAGTCCATGTCTATACTCCTAGTGTTACAGCAATATAGTTGCAGGGCTGCATTTATTCAATGTAGACATTTCCCATGGCAACAGAAGGGATTTATCCATGTATATAATCTTCCTCTCTGAGGCAATGTCTACACTGGGAAGGTTTGGTGACCAAACTGCTATCGACATGCAAAAAGTCGCCAAAAGTGAAAACCGGTCAAACCAGTTCTTCTGACTTCCATCGATGACATTTCATGGCCACATTGCGAGCACCCTGTTGACAGAGCAAAACAATGTGGGTAAACATCCTACAGTGCAGTGTTGAGAAGGCAGAGCTGATCCTCACACTCTTGGGATTCCCTCCTAGCTCTATGAGCTTTCCGTGCTGAGGAATGTCAAAGCAGCACAGCAGTCTCTCCAACCTTCCTCCTGTAGCAGTAGTCTGCCTGCTGATGTTTTTTTGAGTGCAGAACAGAAGCATTCCAATGATTCGGTTTTTTGTTGTCCAAATGGAGCCGCGCTCACTCAACTGTCAAATACTTCCTGGAGCTTTGAAAAGGGAGGGGCACATGACTAAAGGGCAGTGGAGATCACAAAACACTGAGCACAGCCATCAGGGCAGGCACTGTGGGATACTGGCGGAAGCCAGTTCTGTGAACAAAACAGAGTCCATGCTGGCTCTTTGTTGACAATAAAGGGAAGGGAAAAGACAAAAGTCTCTCACGGGGTGGAAGTTTTCAGTTGCCAAAACTGGCTGTTTTTCCTGACAAAAGTTGCATTGTAGTGTGTACACTCTCACTGTTTTGTCAACAAAAGGCAGGTTTTGGTAACAAAATGTGCCAGTGTAGACAAAGCCTGAGTATGGGTAGCTAGATTGATGGAAGAACTTGCCAGATTTACATTTAACATTTTAGATCAATCTAAAATCAATTGCACAGGGGTGTGAACAGTTTACTCCCTGACCATCATAGCTAGGTTGATCTAAATTTAAAGTGTAAACTAAGCCTTAGACATGGAAATGTTCAGCATTGCGGTGCTTAACTTTTAAGGACCTTGCCATCCAGTGGTACCCATAACTTGAATTAGGCATCTCAGCTCCCTAATTAATGCATAGTCACCTAAGAAGAATGGGGATCCACAAAAGCCATCATGCTGAGTGGTGGGCTGTTTAAGATAATCAATAGTATATACAAGGAAGAGTGGGGCAAAGGTTACAAGAATGGCCCCTTCCTCTTCTTTCTCTGCCAAACCTGCCAAGATACATGCCTGTATCTTATAAGGCATGCTCTGAAAATGCCTTATTGATTGGACCCCATGGCTCCCTACAGCTATGCCTCCTTTATCTCCTTCTCCTGATCTCACCCAAAAAGTTACATACCAAAGAATTTAGAAATTCATCAAAGAGAAAAATTTCACCTGAAAACTGAATTTTTATCATCGAGAAAATTTCATTTCTGATTTTAAAATTTTGATTTTTCCAGTGGGAAAACTTTGAATTTAAAAAGTGCTGGGAATTGCACTTTACATACTTCCTTAGACTGTTCCAAACAATAAAAGTTGGAAAGTGACAAATCTGCTTTTTCACAATGTCTTCTTATTTTCTAATTGGAAAAAACTTGGAAAACTCTTAAAGTGTGGAAAAATAATGTATCTTCCACACTTTTTCATGCTTTCTTATTATTTTCCAACTTTATTTTTCATTTGGAAAACCAAAAAAAGTGTGAAAAGCAGGATTTTCCCTAGTGTTTCAATTTTACTTTTTTTCCCCACTGGAAAAAAGGAGGGGAACATAGACAAAGGAGAGTAAATGAGAGAGGAAAACTCACAAAGAAAAACTGAAATTTTAGGTTTCCAAAAACTGAAATGATTTTTTATGTTGAAAGAAAACTATAATTTTCATTTAATTTTGCGATTGTTAATTTGATGCAATTTTTTTTTAACTAACAGAACACAAATCTTTTCTCTGGAGAAGAAATGCGGAATGTTCAATGAAAGTATCCAAGATTGTATAGATGGTTGTAGATCAGGGATGGGGAACCTTTTTTGGGTTGGGGGCTACTGACCTATAAGTGAGACGCATGGGAGGGCGGGGAGCCCTGAGCCTCAGGGGCTGGATCCAGACAAGGCAGGGGCTGTATATGGGGCCTTGGACCTTAGGTTTTCCCCTGTGATCTACATAAACAATTTTAGTTCTTTTCCCCCCTATATTTTCCATAAAACTTTTGCAACCTAAAAAAGGTACTTATGCAAGTGTATCCACACAATGGTTAATTCTCAGCCAACATTAACAACTTATTTCCACACAAACATAATTCCGAGGACTGTCTATTCTTAGTTCTAGCTCAATGATCTTATTTTCATCTATTAATTTCCTTCACTGGATATTGTTTATCTATATCCAATTTGCTTTTTGAGATGCATCTATTTAGATACATAGTCTTATAATTATTTCTTATCATTAACTCTATTGTACATCAAACATGAATTATTGATTAATGCTGATCTGTCTCTGTCACAAATTTAAGGTTTTTTTGTTTGGTTTAGGTATGTAGTGGGCCTATTTGAGACCATGGGGAGGTGGGCGGGTACAGCCCGCCCACCATTCAAAGTCCCTCCCCCAGCCCTGCGGGAGGGATAACTAGACCCAGGCTCAACTGATTACTGGGGACAACTAATGACTAAAGGGAGGGGGTGCAGGTTACAGGTTCAAAACAAGGGAGCCAGATGGGGACACGGAGCAGAGAACCCCGGACAGCGCCCACTGCTCCTTGAAACTGTCAATGGAGCCAGTGGACGCCGCCCAGAGGAACTCTGCCCAGATACGTGACACTAGGAAGGAACAAAAATAGGCCCCACAGTCGCAGGGAACCCCCTCATCTAACATCCTCTCCCTGATGTTATATATGGTGGCTTTGGCTAAAGCCAGGAGGAGGTTGACGAGGAGGTCCCGCGACTTTGTGGGGCCACAGCTAGGGTGTGCATATATAAAAAGGTGTGGGGAAAAGTGCAGCCAGAACCTCAATAAGAGGTTCTGGAGGAGCTGGAACAGGGGCTGCAACCTGGCGCATTCAAGATAGGCATGCGCCAGGTTTTCCCTCATGCCGCAAAAGGGGCAGGTGTCCGGGATGGGGGTGAACTGCGCCAAGTACACGCCTGTGCTCACGGCTCCATGGAGGAGCCGCCAACTAATGTCCCCGATGGGCCGTGGAACTAGGGTGGAATACACACTGGCCCATCGGGGTCTCCTACCTTCAACAGGTGTTAGGTAGTCCCACCGCTTGCTGTCGGGGCAGGACACGAGGGTGGGGAAATGCAGAGTATGGAGCACGAGCGTGTACAGATGTTCTCCAGGTGCGGTTCAAAAGCAAACTGGCTGCAGATTTTGCAGCCGGCTGGGGGTCCAAGGATGGGGAGGCCGGGGGGGGCCCGTGGAACAGGGGCCCAAAAAAAAGGGATGGAGCGTTTGCAGGAAGGGAGGGGCGGGGTGTACCCTCTCGCATGGACCGCTGCAGGAAGTTGAGAGCGGGCTGCGGCAAGGCCGCCTTCACCTCCTGGAGTAGGCGCAGAGGAGTTTTGGGGGTGGAGAGCCCCATGCGCTGAGCGAGCGCTCGGGGATCCACCCAGTCCCCCCCTGTCATAGTCCAGGAGGTCTCCGACCTTGGTGGCTTCTGCCAGGATCAACCTCCGGTGCACCAAGGGAGACTCTACCACCTGCACGCACGAGGCTGGATTGTGGAGCAGGGGCTCAGCGAGGAGGTCTGCCCCCTCGGTGGCCACAACAGACCAGGTCGCTGAAAACAGCTTCCAGGTCTGGAGGAGTTCCTGGTAGAATTCCGGCAGCTCTGAGAGGTCTCGCGGAAGGCCCCCCGGATGGATAAAAAAGAGCTGCCGGTCGTATCAGAGCCCTCGGAGGCGGCGGAGGAAGGCGCACCCCAAGGTGCTCCATGCCGGACTACCTGCACTAAAGAGGAGCCTCTGCAGGGCCTGGAGGTGGAAGGTCCGGACCTGGCTGCGTATGCAGACCAGGCCCTGGCCCTCCTCCTCCAAGGGGAGTGATAGAACCCCTGCAGAGACCCAGTGCAGTCCTGGCCAAAAGAACTCTAAAGCTGTCCTCTGGAGCTTGGCCAGGACCTCCGGGGCTGGGTGCAGGGTGTTGAGCCGGTGCCAGAGCATGGACAGGACCAGCTGATTTAGCACCAGTGCCCTCCCGTGGAGGGAGAGACACTGGAGCAGCCCTATCCATCTCCGCAGCCGCTCACCCACCCTGGCCTCCAAACCCTGCCAGTTTTCCGGTGGAGAAGGATGTGTGGCGGATAAATAAACAACCAGATAGAGCAGTGGACCCGCGCTCCACCTGATGGCCTGAAGCGCGGGTGGGAGGGAGCTGGCCCGTGGCCCGTCCCCAACCACCAGGCCAGAGCTCTTGACCCAATTGACCTGGGCGGAGGAGGCCGCTGAGTAGACGGCTTGGCAGGCCTCCACCCACGCCAGGTCGCCCAGGTCCTGGACCATGAGGAGCACGTCATCGGCGGATGCCAACAGGACCAGCCGGAGCTCCGGCTCTCAGAGCACCAACCCCGTCAACTTCGTACGGGGGAGACGGAGAAAGGGCTCGATCACCAGAGCATACAGCTGGCCCGACAGCGGACACCCCTGACGTACTCCCCACCCGAAGCTGACCGGCTTGGTCAGGGTCCAGTTGATCCTGACCAAACACTCTGCGAGGGCGTACAGCACCAGGAGAAAACCCAGAAAACAGGGCCTGAATCCGAAGGCCTGCAGAGTGCCCAGGAGATACCCGTGGTCCATCCGGTCGAACGCCTTCTCCTGGCCCAGGGACAGGAGAGCGAACGACAAACTGTCCCTACACCGAAGCTCCAAGAGATCCCAGACCAAATACAAGTTGTCAAAGACGCTAAGGCCCAGGACGGTGTAGGTCTGGTCAGGATGGATCACGTCCGCCAGCACGGACCGCAGTCTCAGCGAGATGGCTTTTGCTACGACCTTGTAGTCCGTGCTGAGGAGCGAGACGAGACGCCAGTTCCGGAGGTCGCAGAGGTCCCCCCTCTTCGGTAGCAAGGCGAGCACGGCTCGCCTGCACGACAGAGGGAGGACCCCGCTCTCCAAGGACTTGGCCCAGACGGTGACGAGGTCTGGGCCGAGGACGTCCCAGAACACGCGGTAGAACTCCACGGTCAGCCCGTCCATGCCTGGGGTTTTATTGTTGGGCACGAGACAGAGGGCTTCCGAGAACTTGGCCAGAGTGAGAGCCAGCTCCAGCCAGTCCCAGTCGCCTGCGCTGACCATCGGGAGCTTGGTCCAGAGCACCTTGCAGGCGTCGGCTTCGGTCGGATCCGGGGAGAACAAACTGGCGTAGAAGGCCCTGGCCCTTCCACGCATCTCCGCCAGATATGTGAGGGGGGTGCCATCCTCCTCCAAAAGGCAGGTGATGTGCTTTTTGGCCCCTCTCTTTTTCTCCAGGGCATAGAAGAAGTGGGAGCCGCGATTCATCTCCCGAAGGAGCTGGATGCGAGATCGAACGAAGGCACCCCGGGCCCTGTGATCTTCCAGGGCCCGGAGTTCCTCCCGCTTCTCCCGGTACGCCTCACAGAGGGGTGGAACCTCGGGGTCGGATACAAGGCGCCTCTCAAGCTTCAAAACCTCCTGTTCCAGCTGCTCCATTGCCACATCCCTCCACCGGCTGGCGCCCCGGGAGTAGTCTTGGCAGAAGAGCCAGGCGCACACCTTCCCCACGTCCCACCATCGCCGTGCCAAGGGAATGGCAGGCCACTGCCCCGCCAGGCCAGCCAGAACTCCCGGAAGGACGCCACGAAGCCCACGTCCTCCAGCAAGCTATTATTAAAATGCCAATAGGCCGGCCCCAGCCTCTCCGAACTCAGAGAGGCTTTCACGGCCACCAAATGGTGGTCTGTGAATGCGGCCGGCTGAATGCTGGAGGAGTGGGCTCGTGCCAGATGGAACCGTGATAGATAAATGCGATCCAACCGGGAGTGGCTCGACCGATCGTCCTTCACCCGGACGAAGGTGAAGGTGGTGTTGTCGTCCGGGTGGTGGTCTCACCAGATGTCCACCAGGGAGTGATGGTCCACAATCTCCCTGAGGACGCCTGCTGCGGCCTGGCAGTTCATGAGTCCTACACGGTCCTGGTCATCAAAGGTGGTGTTGAAATCCCCGCCCAGGACCAGACACTCATGAGGATCCAGACTGCCAAAGAAGGTGGCCGCCTGCCGATAAAAGATGACCTGGTCTGGGCCCGCATTCAGGGCATAGATGTTCACCAGGTTCAACATCAGCCCCTCTACGCGGGCCCGGACGTGCAGCAGGCAGCCTGGGACAACCTCGGCGTTCCCCAGCACCTCGGGCCGTAGGGCAGGGGAGAACAGGGTGACCACCCCAGCCGAGCGAGCGCCGAGGTGGCTGAAATGCACCCCGTCCCCCCCCATTCCAGCCACCAGCCAGCCTCGACGGCTGGAGTCATGTGGGTCTCCTGAAGGAAAGCCACCAAGTACCCCCCCTCCCGAAGGAAGGAGAGCACCTGGCTCCTGCGGAGACCCGCTCTACAGCCCCGGGCGTTCAATGTTGCAGTGGTGGTGTACTTCATAGTGAGGGCTGGGGTGGATCCTCACGGGCAGGGTGATCGTCGGTCTCCCGCAGGCCCCACAACAGGCCACTCCCCGACCCAAAGGTGAGGAGAGCGTCACGGAATTTGTGGGCCCGCTGGTAGGCCGCGATGTCCTACCTCTTGGTCCCTCTCCCCTCCTGCAAAAGGGCCCTTGTGGCCCCCCAGGAGGGAGTGAAAGTCCCCCCAGTGCTGAAGGGCCAGCTCCACCTTCCCCTTAGCCCCACGTGTATCCGCGAGGAATTGGCAGAGCTCGGCCCCCAACTCTGAGGGGGCGCTGGACGTTTCCTCCGTCTGGGCCCCCTGAAAGACCTCGTGGGCCACAGAGACGGGCAAACCGGGGTCCAAGCCCCGGCGCAGCGCCAAGAGTGACGGCGCTGCACTGCCTGCTCCCGACCCCAGCTAGGGAAGGTGCGGCAGAGGGAACAAAGCAGCCCCTATGGGACTGGGGACTGGGGACACAAATACCACCCCCTGAGGGCCGCCCGCAGGTAGCAGGAATGAGACGGCCCCCGTGGGGGTGGCAATAAAGGTGGTTTGGGAGGACGGTGAAGGCGGGACAGGCAGCACGGTAGGGGTGGAAGGGGGGGTGGGCTCACGGCCGGACGGTGGGGCAGGGGTGGAAAGAGGGGGAACGGTAACGGTAGGAGAGGGATCAGGGACAGGGGAGGACTCGGTGCTGGAGATAGGTTCGTAAAGGGTAGGGTCGGGGCCAAGGGCATGTACAGGGGTGAGGGGAGGATGGGGACAGGGAAGGGGACCAGAAATTGGGGCAGAGTCTAGGGGAGGATCCCCCGAGTTTATGCCACCAGGCTGCGGCTCCTCCCAAACGGAAACCAGGGGGGCAGGAGCAGGGAGGGGGCCAGCGCTGATGCTGGCGCTGATGGAGAGGCAGGAGTTGTCACCTCGGCGTCGGCCTGAGTGGTGTTCTTCGCTGGGCCCCCAACGGGAAGGGAAGATGACTGCCCCACCTCGCTTGCTGGAGAGAGGGCGCCCCCGAGCTCGAGACCTGGCCGCTCGGTGCCAGCCGTCGCCCCGAAGGGCTTGGCGGCTTCAGCTCCGGCGCCCGAGTCGTCTGGGCCAATAGGTAACACTAGGGGCACTCTGAGTGTGAGGACGGGGTCGGCCACCTGGGACGTAGGGTAGGGTTAGGGTTAGGGAGAGGAGGGGGCAGCACCACAGAGTCGCCGCCCAGACCAAGGTCCACTGGCGGAGGGTCGTCCTACCCTGGGTGAGCAGGATCAGACCCAGGGCCTCGATCTCCTCGAAGATGGAGCGAAGTTCAATCCCCTCAACCCTGGAGCCCTTCCCGCTGGCTGCCGAAGCAACAATTACCTTGGCGGTGACTGCAGGGAGTGCAGTTGATACCGGGGCCAGGGGAGCTCCACCCGAGGCCTCCTCGCAGATGGGCTCCGCATCTCGTTGCCACAGCTTCCTCGGCTGGCACCTCCTGCTGACACTCGCCGGGGGGGTGATCTCAGCAGCGCTGGCCCCCCTCGGGATCTCTCAGAGGGGGGCCTTCCCACCCTCCTCATCGGAGGGGGGAGATCGAGCCCGCGAACGGCGGGCTCTGCGCTTCCCTCCGACGAGCGTCCAGCCCTCCAAGGTGGAGGTGGAGGGCTGGTCAGCAGGGGCAAGGCCAGGGGACGCATTTGGTCTTCGGGAAGGGCGCTGAGGCAGGGGAGGGAGAGAGGGGGGCAGGGAAACCTCCACCTGGGGGGGCGCCCTCTCCCTTGCCCAGCAGCGACCGCGCCACCCTCTCCTCCTCGGGCCCCGCAGAGACGGATGGAGTGGAGGCGGGGCCTGCCTGCTCGCTCGGGCACGCCAGAGGGGGCGCCTCCGGCTCCCGAGCAGAGCCGTTGGTTGGAGGAGGGGCAGCCATGGAGGCCGGACTACCAGGGGGGCCGGCGGTGGCAAGGCCAGCGCCCTTCTGGCGACGCCTCCCCCGACCGGGCCAAGGGGCAGTCCCTCTGGACATGCCCCGTCGCCCGGCAGAGGAAGCACCGGGCCTCTCCCGTAGAATAGTGGACCCGGTAAAGGGCCCCCTGGTAGGGCACTTGGAAGGACCCCTCGAGCGCCACCCCACCATGCGCCGCTAGCAGCAGCTGCAGCTGTACCTGCCAGTGGAAGGACAGGACGTGGCGGAGGGCGGGTTCCTTACAGCCCAATGGGAGAGGGGCTGATGATGGATATCAGCTTCCCCAGGGTGTAGAGGGAAGGCAGCAGGGCGGCATTGGGGAGGAAGGGCGGGATGGAGGTGAGGACTACCCGTACGCCCAGGTCCTCCAACGGTTCGAGGCCCCTCTCCACCGCTTCCTCCGAGGCAAGGAAGAACACCACTTTGCCATACATCTTGGAGGCTGCCACCACAGCCATGGCCCCAACCACCCTCGCCAATGCCCGCACATAGGTTTCAACGTGGGGCGAGGCGGCAACCAGGAGGCAATGGACGCCATGTCTCCTGGTCATGGTGGGAAAGGGGTCCCGGCCACCCGGGATGGAGCTGGAGGCGGCAGTCGGGGCAGATGACACGGCACATGGGGGCCGTGGTCGGATCACCCCCAGAGCTGGTGGAAGGAACAGCAGGGGAAGGAGGGGCTGCGGCGGACGGTGGGGCCACAGTGGGTGGGGCAGCCTCAGCCACGGAGCGTTTGGCCTTCCGGGCCGGGCTTTTGCCCCTTTTCTTCCCCCCACCCTTTTACCCGGCTGAGGTGGAGGCTGCTTCCGATTTTGAGGGAGCGTCAGCCGTGGCAGCAGCGGAGCTTGGGCTGGGGGTTGGGAGGTCAGCCGCCACATTCTTTAGGCCCGGTGGCAGTGGGGGGACCGTGGGACCAACAAGGGCAGGGGTCTCCTCCATTGTAGAGAGAGGATGGAAGGAGGCACGGATGGCGGGGAGGGGGAGAAGGGGTTAACCACTCCTCCCACCAGAGAGCAGGCAGGGGAGGAGGGCGTCAGTAAGGGGGGGGGGGGAGAAAGGAAGGGTACAGGTTTCAGGAAGGGGCAACTGAGGAAAGTGGGAGGTTAGCAGCCTCTCCTCCCTGCTGAGGCTGTGGCAGAGGAGGAGAGCGCTATTGCGCGGGGAGGGACGCGAGGGAAGGGGGGACGCGATTGGGGAGGGAGGGAAAGGGGAAAGCAACCATTCCCTCCCGCTGACTAATTGCAGGGAGGGAGGGCACTAGGAAGGGCGGGATGGAAACAGGGAACCGAGGGGCCAGCAACCACTCCTCCCTGTAAGGCTGGGGACAGAGGAGGAGGGTACTGGCAGGATGGGGCAGCGGATGTAGTGAGAGGTGCAGGACGGGGGCCGGCTCCTCTGGCTGCACTGAGGTCCGAAAGGGGACTATGGAGCCGTGAAGTGGGGGGGTGCAGCGTGCAGGGGGACTAACTAAAAAAAGCCGGGGGGAGGAAGAGGTACAAGCGCTTGGGGCGGGGGTGGTGGTGGTGGTGGTGGGAAGCAGCAGTGTCCGGGGGGGGGAGCAGGTCCAGCAGCACGGAGGCCTCAGGTGGTGGCTGAGTAGGGCGAGGAGGGCTCTGGCTGGTGCAGGTAGCAGGAGCGGGGGGGACCCTGCTGCCTCTCCTCCTTCTCTGTAGTGGGACACAGGAGTGGCCGCCCACTGAGCCAGAGGAGGAGGAACCCCTCCCGCCGCCATGTTGGGCTGAGGCTAACCCCGGCCTGTCACCTGACCGGAAGCCAATGGGTGGGCCCAGGACTATAAAAGCCCAGGCAGCAGCCTCAGTCAGGGCTGAGCCTGCCATGAGACTAGAGGCATCCCCTGGACCCCCCAGCCTGGGGAGTGGGGACTGAGGCCTGACCAGGGCCTCCTACCTGCCGGGGCCCAGAGGCTGACTACCGGCTCCCTGCCTGGGAGGCGGAGGCCCGGCTCAGCCGGCCTACCTGCCCGGAAGTAGCTGAGGACCCAAAGGGCCAGCCTGATCCTGTGCTCCCACTTCTGCCCTGGAACCAGGAGAAGCAGCCCAGCTACCTAGAGCAGAGGCACCGCCTGGGACTCCCACGGACCCTGACCCTGAGGCTTGGCCCAGCCGCCTGACACCGCCTGCACCAGGAGCCCAGCTGAGCCCCATGGACCTGCAAGCAGCGAAGGACTGGACCGGACCGCCCCAGTGGGACGAGACCCTCCTGGACTCCCTGCCTCTGCCGCCCGACACCCAGGTACCGGCCGAGGGGGAGAACGGAAGTGGCCCAGGGATTAGTGGGGGCTGTTAAAGGCCCCAGGCCGGCGCGTTTCGGGCTGGAGCCCCTGCTGAGCCATAGCAGCCCGCACTGCTGCTCCTAGGGCCCTGGGCCGGGGCGCAGTGGAGTGGGGGGGCCTGCGTCCCCCCTGCCACCCACCTACCGGGTGGCAGTCTCGCCCCTGCCACAGGCAAGTAGCCTGCAACCCTCCTGAACAAGGAGACCCCGCCCCCTTGCTTGTCTGCTGCCACACCCTGACCCAGGGCCTGGCTGCGCTCTAAACTGAGTGTTTGTTGCCACGCCCGAACCAAGGGCCCGGCCCCTCTTTAAATTGATTGCGTTGGATTGTTTGTTGCCTGAGGGCCAGGGCCTCTTGAACTGACTGCTTGTTGATTGTAATTGTGTGCTGCCACCCCTTTGCTAGCCTAACTGGGCTGGCTGCTGCCACGCCCTGAACCAAGAGTCTGGCCTGTATGTAAACTGACTGTGTTTGTTTGCTGCCACGCCCTGAACCAGGGCCTGGCCTGCCTGTAAAACTGACTCTGAGTGGCCCGTCGCCCGCCCTGAACCTGGGCTTGGCGTACCCCCAGAAAGGGGCTGGGTGGACTCGCAGCTCCCCTGAACCAGGGCGGGGCCTGGATAGATACACAGACTTTGTTGGGTGCTGTCCGCCTGAAGGAAGGTCGGTCATGGACTGGTGACCTGGGGGCTTGGCTTAAAGGGGCAGTGTAGTGGGCTGGGGTGGCCGCCCACTGAGCTGGAGGAGGAGGAACCCCTCCAGGCAGGCAAACCGACTACACTGTGTAATAAAACAGACACATGCAGTTCTTTTCATTTTGGCCATAAAAAGACTATAAAAGCTTTATTTATGAAAAATAATCATAATAAAGTGTGACTAGTAGAGCACATAGCTTTTTGATGTACATGTCTTTTAATTTCAGCTGATTTTAACTGGTGCTTGTGAACACTTCTCTGAAATACATAGGTGGGAATTGGAACCCTTATTTCATAGGGTATGTCGACACTACAAAGTTAATTCGAACTAACAGCTCTTAGTTCGAATTAACTTTAATAGCGTCTATACATACAAACCGCTAGTTCGAATTTAATTCGAACTAGCGGAGCGCTTAATTCGAACTAGGTAAACCTCATTCTACGAGGACTAACTCCTAGTTCAAATTAAGTATTTTGAATTAAGGGCTGTGTAGCCACTTAATTCGAACTAGTTGGAGGCTAGCCCTTCCCAGGTTGCCCTGCTGGCCACTCTGGGCCAAACCAGGGAAACTTTTCTGCCCCCCTCCCGGCCCCGGAGCCCTTAAAGGGGCACGGTCTGGCTACAGTGCTCGTGCCAGTTGCAAGCCTGCCAGCACCCAGCCAGCAGACCCTGCACCTGGCACGGCATGAGCCAGCCACCCGCTGCCACCCAGCCCTCCGCCTCTTCCCAGGACCAGGCTGGCGGCTCCCAGGAGCCTGCCCGGGGCCACAAGAGGCGAGCACCCACCTGGTCTAGTGCGGAGATCGTGGACCTCATCGAGGTTTGGGGGGAGGCCTCCAGCATCCACGACCTCCACACTAGGCACAGGAATGCGGCTGTCTAGAGCAGGATAGCTGCCAGCCTGGCCACCAAAGGCCACATGTGAACCCAAGAGCAGGTTTGCATGAAAATCAAGTTGGTCCAGTGAGACCCCTGACCCTGAGCCCTGAGCTTAGAACATAAGAACATAAGAACAGCCGTACTGGGTCAGACCAAAGGTCCATCTAGCCCAGTAGCCTGTCTCAGATGGGCCTGCCCTCCTGCCATTAGACTCCTGGGCTTTCTGGTGTTGCCGGACCAGACAGTGTCAGTTTTTGGATGTGCAACCTGTATTAGCTCTTTTTGGGAAGCTACATATTGAGACATGGACATCTGCTGAACACACAACTAGACTGTACCTCTGGATGTCCCACAATATTTGCATAACAGAAGACTGCCACAGCACCTCTTTCCAAGTCCAAAGGATGGGTTACAGGAACTCACTTTAGTGAAAAGAACTATACTGTAATAGTCCAGCTCAGACCAGCAGTGAGAAAGATTACTTCTACAATTCAAAAGACACCTGTGCAATCTTGAAGGTACCACATTTTCTTCATTCTGTTTTGTCCAGGAATTTACTACAGAACTTGGTGTAGTGCCTACTTCTGTCTAAACATGTACCTGATTTTAATGTGACAAACTCACTGAAACAAACCGGCTAAACCGTGTTTCTATTTCTGAGAGTTTATTCAGGCTAGGGATAGATTAGGGATAATACAGTCTTTTGGGAACAGATACTAATTGATATGTCTGCCTCTCATGTTAATGTCCATCTGTTTGGACGATATGGTGTATACTCTTCAGTTGGCCCAATCTTTATTTAGGGCTGAGGTGTCAGCAGGCAATGAAGGATGGATAACATTTCATAATCTCTAGCTATGGTCACCTTAAGAACAGAAGTAGGTCAATTGCACAGACTACAGCTTTCATCATCCAAAACCTGGATACTCAAATATGAACCAGGTATGTAGAAGCAGAGTACAAGCAAATATAAATTAAACAAACATTTACATGTTTCTCTCTAAAGATTATTATTATTATTATTCACACAGCAACATAAATATGCATAGTTCTTTATAGAAAAGAATGAAAGACACAGTTCCTGCTCTGAAGAGATTAGCTATAGCACAAAGCGAACCAACCGCATGAAATTAGGGAGACAAGAGGATAAGGGTTACTGCAATATTATTATTAGCTATTATTTGCAGTACCATATGGCCATCTGCTTGTTTTGATGTATTGTGTATGTGTCTGATAGTCCCCCTGTTTCATTTAAGTTGTAAAAATATTTTGGTTTATAAGCTACAGTTATTGATTATGTTGTGTGTTTGTGTAACTGAATTAATGGGAGTAAAGGTGGGTGGGCGTATGAGAAACACAAGGTTTTAGCAAGATAAAGAGATGGTCAAACTACTAGGAGTAACACAAAAGGAGAGTGCATTAAAAAGCAGCCAGGCAAAGTTAGCAGACTAAAGGGAATCAAGTAGTAATACAACTCATGGAGTAGTGGAGAACCAATCAGTTGATGACTGTGAACCACAGTTAAGTTGATAATATGATTCATTAGTAATATAAATGTTAGAATACCCCTAAGTGCAGGTTTACCCGTTAGTGTAGATGTACCTTGTAACTGATCTTGGATTGGCTGGCATCAGAGCAGCACTCTGCTGAAAAAGAGGATTTCTGTAGTCACACAACAGTCAAAATGTAGCTTCTGTCTAGAACAGAGATGCTCAAGTGAAGTTTTTAATTATTATTCAGGCTGTAAAAACAAGTGGGATACTCAAAATCTCTTGTGGTGACAAGGTCTTTTGTTGGAGAGTGCAATCCATGGTGGGCAAGAGAGGAGTCTTATTGAGAAATCATTGGTATAGAATGCTAAAGTTTGGAGTTGGTGGTAGGGATGTAACTGGTTAACCAGCAAGTATCACTATTACAGGGTGATGCTTACTGATAACTGGTTAACCAGAGGCCTGGCTAGGCTGAAGAAGCCCTCCTACCTGAAGCTTAGTTGGTAGGCACCATATGTGAAGACTATTCAGAATCTTAAACATATTTTTTTATAATTTCTTTTCAGTTGACAGTAAATTTAAAGTTTCAGATGAGACACCTCCTATTTTACATCCAGTATTTATGCTGGAAGATTTTCATAAGGATTTTCTTTATGCACAATAGCCATTGGAAACATAAGGAAAGGGTTCTTGTCTTATATTAGGCCCTAATAGGTTTTTAGACACATCACAACATCTTTGGTCAATGCAACTTAAATAATCGTCTATATTCTGGAATGACCAAGAGAGTAAAAAGGAGACCAAAAAAAAAAAGCATGTGAAGGTTAAGATGAAAGATTTCACAAGCAGATGTCCCTATTAGACCATTACTTGGTTCTTACAAGTTCAGTGCCTAGTCTAGTACATTGATACATTGGTGTGGAGAGGGTGAATAAAGAAAAGTTCTTCATTAGTTCCCATAATAGAAGGACTAGAGGATACCAAATGAAATGAATGGACAGCAGGTTTAAAACTAATAAGCGAAAGTTCTTCTTCACACAGCACATAGTCAACCTGTGGAACTCCTTGCCACAGGAGGCTGTGAAGGCTAGAACTATAACAGAGTTTAAAGAGAAGTTAGATAAATTCATGGAGGTTGGGTCCATGGAGTGCTATTAGCCAGGGGGTAGGAACGGTGTCCCTGGCCTCTGTTTGTGGAAGGCTGGAGATGGATGGCACGAGACAAATTGCTTGGTCATTGTCTTCGGTCCATCCCCTCCGGGGTACCTGGTGTTGGCCGCTGTCGGCAGACAGGCTACTAAGCTTCCTGATTTCAATCAGATCAGGAAGTAGGAGTGATGAGTAATGAGACATATGTTGGCCTTTATATGAATAAAGATAGTCCTATGATTATGTCACTAACTGGGATTAAAGACACCAGGAGTTTTATTCCCAGCCCCATCACAAGCTTTTTTTGTGACCTTGAATGATTTGTTTAGAGTCAGATTTTCAAAAGTATTTAGAAGTCTTACAATGTAGCCAGATGCCTCAATGGGATGTTAAAAAATGCATTAAGAGCCTGTGACCCAGGCCCAAGGGAGTCAGCTGAGGTTACTCCATTAAGGCCAAATGGCAAAGAATGTGACAGTCACTCCCCAAAGCTGGTGATTGTTGAGACTTACCAAGACAGCACAAAACAACATCTGATACCTTATACTGGTTATTCAGAAGTCAACAACACAATTCCCTTAAAGCATCCCAGCGTTATGCCACTGCAGATCTTATTTCTCACATGAAAAAGTTCTACCATCCCTAAAGGCAGGGCTGGATTACCCAATAGGCAGACTAAGCATGTGCTTAGGGCACCAGCAAAGCAGGGGCACCAAAAAAAAAGAAGAGATTTTACGGTATAGTATTGTTTTTATTTTGAATTACATATGGCGGGGCACCATAATCTTTTCAGTGCTTAGGGCCTCTAAAGGTCTTAATCCTGCCCTGCCTAAAGGATTGGACACATTACTCCCCAGGTTAATCATCATTTCAGATCTTACCTCAAAAACAGGTTTATAACCGATTATTAATAACTAAAATAAGAATTATTAAAAGAGAAAGAAAAGAGAGCGCATTGGCTAAAAGATCAGATTTCATAGTAGAATTGATGAACTTTGTAGTTGCAAATAGTTCTTATGTGTGATGAAGTAGATCTTACCCAGCACATGATGATATATATGATGTTAGTCTTTAAGGGGCTGCAGGAGTGCTCATTGTTTTTAGAGTTACAGATTAACATGGCTACCCCTCTGACATGTTTACTATATTTACATCTCATTTAAATATTTATCTCCTTTTTAACTCAATTGACAAGAATATAATATAGACAAGAATCATTTGATTACAGTGTTAAACTTCTAACAACATGTATGTAAATCCACAAAGTACAGACATTGTTTACCAAAATGTCTACGAGCTAAATTTAGGCCTCTTTATTTTACAGGATGCTTATCCCTTTCTATGTCATGGGTGTCAGAGCCCAATTCCCACTCTTTATCTTCAAGTGTCTAAATGCCTTTAAAATCTGTCCTACAGTCTCTCTGAACCTCAGTTTCTCATTTGTAAAGGGCGAATATTAGTATTTCATAAGCTCTCAAGAGCGTTATGAAGATAAATAGATTAAAGATAAGTGCTCAAACTCTGGAAATGGGAATGATAGAAGTGTAATTGATTGTGATACTTTATTTGTTATGGAAATATATTGAAGAGGCATTTGCAACTCAATTTTGCAGACTAAAGAAAGTTTTGATACTACTGATAAGCTTTGAATAAATATCTCAAATTCCTGGTTAATTTTCCAATTTAACTTTCAAACTTTTGAGGGCTGCTAATCCTGATTTTTTTTTATTTGTATATCAAGTACCCACAGACACCTAGCACAGGGCAGGGTTAGAAAATGTGGACCATTTCAAATTAGTGATCTACCAATTTATATATATAAATAAAAAAAGTTGAGAATCATATTTATGAAATACTTTAGCTATGCAAAGGTCTATATTTTTCTGAGTCTAATTAAGAGACTAATATCCTATTGCATGATAGTATAGTTGTTTTATATCTTTTTTACTGTACACTAGAGGTTCTGATTGTACGGGCGCTGCCAAGAATATAGATTTAATTAGCAGATATCATTTAGATTCTAAGAACTGCAAATTTACAAACTAACCTAAAGGGAGAAAATATTGCATGTAACAATGACTTCATTGACACTGTTCTGCATATGTATTAGTGTAAGGAGATGTTAATTTTTGGATACAGATTAGGCCCTGTATTATCTTCAGAAAGTTCTTTCACTCAGTAATGAAATAGTATAGAATAGTAATAAAAATAGAATTCTGTAAGTATGTCAGTTCTAGGAAAAAAATGTGACACACACAGGATACACACTATGAATAATTCATGAAGCAAAACTGGAGATGCGTAAGGATGTGCAGTGTAGTAGATTAAGTTGGGCAGACTGTAGGCACAAATCCATAGAGGGAAATACCCGGTTTAATTTATAATGCAATAAACACATTTCTTTGTAGTGGAAAAGTGCATCTTATTCAAAATTATAACAAAATGTTTCAAAATATGATGCACACATTGTTCCAAGAGTTGCAATATGGGGAGAAGCACAATAGTGGGTGTGGAAATCAATTACCTGCTCAATGACATAGAATAAATGCTTAGTATCCTCAGATGCAGGTGAGTATTTTAGTTTAAATGGCTATTTTTCAGTTTAGTAGGGCTAAATACTAATTCATGTTTTCCCCACTGTGCTTTCTCTAAATATGAAAGGGAAGGAAGGAAGGTGTAGGTCAAAAAACATTGGTTCCAATCACTTCCTAGTGTGTTGCTTGAGGCCAGTATTTTAGATGAGTTCTTCCATTATTTCATCTTGTGGCCTGACCAAGTGAAGATGAGAGTGGTTATGAGTACAGTATGGTCTGCCTGGTTCTGAATGAGGAATTTTGCTGGGCCATGGGAGGTCACTTCTGGCCCTCCTGTCACAACCTCAAATCCTGGCTCTGCTTCTGGCCCAGCTGGCTCTGCTTCTGGCCTTCCTGCTGGCTGGCTGCCCCCCTGCTCTTGACCTAGCTGGGTTCACAGCTACAGCAAGGCAGCCATCTCTCCCCTCCCTGCCAACCCCCGTCTGTCACTGACCCCACTGCCCTCCAGGGCTGTCAGTCCTGCTGGCAAGCCACTGTCCTGCTGGGGTTTCCAGCCCCACCGGTACCCACTACCCCACTGGAGCCCACTACCACTTCTGCTGCCAGCCTAGCAGGACTCCCTCAGCTGGGCTTCCAACTGCTGTCCCCCCTTCAGCTCAACCAGCTGGGCTCAAGGCTCCCACAAGCCTCCTGCTTCTGGCCTCCTACAGGACTCTCTGGTCTGACAGGACCATGGATGTTGCTAGACCAGTGTCCTGGTTTAGAGACATTCAACCTGCATTAGATATCACGGTTTTTGGAAACAGAGCTTAGTTTTGTTTTCAGAAGAGGCCATTTGTCAGATTCTTTGGTTTATTGTTAGAGAACTAAGTCAGCTTGCTTCTCTCTCTTCTGTACTACTACTGTGAGAGTGCCTGACTCTTAATGGTGAGAGTATCTGACTTTATAACACAGGCCATAGAACTTCCCCAAAATTATTCTTAGAGCAGATCTTTTAGAAAAACACCCAATCTTGATTTTAAAATTGTTAATGATGTAGAATGATGTAGAGGGCCGATAAAGAGAAGTTATTTATCAGTTCCCTAAATAGAAGAACTAGAGGACACCAAATGAAATTAATGGGTAGCAGGTTTAAAACTAATAAAAGAAAGTTCTTCTTCACACAGCGTGTAGTCAACCTATGGAACTCCTTGCCAGAGGAGGCTGTGAAGGCTAGGACTATAATAGAGTTTAAAGAGAAGCTAGATAATTTCATGGAGGTTAGGTCCATAAAAGACTATTAGCCAGGGGATAAAATGGTGTCCTTGGCCTCTGTTTGTCAGAGGCTGGAGAGGGATGTCAGGAGACAAATCACTTGATCATTGTCTTTGGTCCACCCTCTCTGAGGCACCTGGTGCTGGCCACTGTCGGCAGACAGGATACTGGGCTAGATGGACCTTTGGTCTGACCCAGTACGGCCATTCTTATGTTCTAATCCACTATGATCCTCAGTAAACTGATGCAATTGTTAACTACCCTGTCTAAAATGTGCGTCTTTATTTGCAGTCTGAATTCGTCCCACTTCACTTTTCAGCTTTTAGATTGTTCTAACCTTTCTCTGCTATATTGAAATATATGTTCCCTGTGTAGATACTTATGGACTATAATCAAGTGACGCCTTAACATTCTCTTTATTCAGCTAAATAGATTGAACTCTTTGAATCTTTGAGGCTTGTTTTCTAACCCTCTAGTTGTTCTCTTGGCTCTTCTCTAAATCAGCTCCAAGTTATCAAAATCATGAGTTGTAGGTACCAGATTTGAGCAGCAGTTGTAGGTACCAGATTTGAGTTATACTGTGCCTAATGTAGGGGTAATCCTTTCCAACTTCAAGATTCCCCTGTTTATCCCATGAGCACATTCGCTCTTTTGGCCTCAGTGTCACCATGGGAACTCCTGTTCATTTGTTATCTGCCAAGACCCCAACTTTTCTTTGAGTCACTGCTTCCAGTATAATATACTTCATCGTGTAAGTATAGCCTATCTTCTTTCTTCCTGGGTGTATACATTTACATTTAGCCATTTTAAGTACATATTGCTCTCTTGTGCCCAGCTTACTAAATGATCCAGATCACTCTGTATCACTGACTGATGCTCTTCATTATTTACCACACCTCCAAATTTTGTGTTGCCTACAAACTTTATCAGAGATGATTTTTCCCCCAATTATTGATACAAATGTTAAATAGTGTAGGGCCAACGACCAATTCTTGTAGGGCCCCTCTGGAAACACATACACTTGCTGGTGATTCCCCTTTTAGAATTACATTTTGAGACCTATGTGTTAGCCATGTTAATTGTATATTTAATTGAAATGTCATATGCCACAAATTCAAACAGCTTCAAAAGTCTAAGTATGTTTCATTATTCCCTATCTTGCCCAGGATTGATGTCTGGCTGACAGACATACAATCATCCAGGTCTTCCTGTTTACCTTTTAAAAATATGCATAATCTCATTTTCTATTCTTCTGGAGCACTTTAGCATTAACATTCAGTGACTGCATATATAGCCAGCCCTTTTAAAATTCTTGGATAGGCAAGTTATCTGGACTTGCTGATTTTAAAAATGTCTGACTTTAGAAGCTGCTTTTTAACATCTTCATGAGATATGAGTAGAATGAGGGGGAAAAAAAGTTATCCACACCAAATTGTGTGACTGTCATGCATTTTTCACAATAACTTTCTCAAGATTATTTCTGGCTCCATACTTCATGTGCCTGTTTTCTAACAACAGTCTGCTTCTCTACAATCACATTTCTGACATAAATGTTCATTTTATTTTCTTCAATTTTCTTCTTGTCAGCAGCATTAATTTCCTAAATTCAAATTTATGTCACCATGGAAAAATGGGTTTTTCCCGACTTTAATCTTTATACATCTCAAGATGGTGTGTTCCCTTTTTCCCACACTGTTGTAACAGGGTGATGGCTGAGTGAGTCATTTCTTCTCTTCCAATTTTTTTGGAGCAGCCTCCTTGTTTGGATAATTATGATCCCTGATAATTAAATCAATCTACTCCTTCTTCAACTTAACTGTTGATCCTGATGTCCACTTGTATTCTGCTTGATTATTGATCATGTCCATATATATGCCTTTGTTTCCATCATATCTAGATATAGTCCATATTATTAGCTATTTTTAAGGATGAAACATAATCAATGGATGATTATATTCCCTGAATTTTTAGCATGATGGATTTTTGCAATTTAATCACCTGTTTTGAGTTTCTTTTTGAAACCACTTGTGGTGGTGATAGTTGCTTCTATTAATTCTATCATCCTATCTTCAATTATGCAGAGCAGGAATTTATTGGCTTGAGACCAGGGAGATGGTATTATCATGACATCACTTAGGTATATCCCTTTTCTTAGAAGGGAATTCTACCCTTACCTATCAGCTGGCCAGTTTCTAGTCATCCCTTCAGTCAGCTGGCCAATTTCTAGTCATCCACACATTGCAGATTTTCCACATAAGATAATACTCAGGTCACCAATCACTTTTACCATTTCTTCTGATGTCTTACCTACTCCTGCTGCTTTCCCAAACTTAAATTTAATTAATAGCATTCACTATAATATTAACAGGGTTATGAACGTTCTGTGCAGTGCAGCTGGTCAAGGGGTGAACATTTTGCTGCTGTTTTGGTGACAACACATCCTCAGAGCATTCTTGAGGTGAACAAAGGTTTGAACCCTTTTTTATCAGTGTAGGTGAACATGTATAGAGCAGAAGTAAGATGTTTCACACCTTCCAGTTATATAACATTTATGGCGAATAAGGAGTTTTGCTGTAAGACAGCTGGTCCCCCAGACTTCTACAGGAAAAAAAACCCACACTTTATTTGAACTGCAAGCTATATAGAGCAAATACTCCATGCTGTTTCAGTTCTCTGATCTGGTGATGCCTTCTTAAGACCTATGCAGTCCCAACCCTATAGAAAGGCTTCTGTTTCATATATGGGAACATGTTGGAGCAAGGGGAGACAACAGACTTGTCTGGTTGGGGAAAAGGTATGGATGGCTTTAGGCTAACTGGGTTTTGGGCTGAAGGACCACCAGCCCTCACCATTGCCTGGAGCCCACCATGTCGGACCCTGCCAGCCCACAGAGCCACCCCAAACATGCCATGCAGCACTCTGACCCTTGGGCAACTCCTCCTCCCCCCATCAGCAGGCCTGTATTGGAGAGAGACAGCTCTCCCTGTGCACCTGTAGATGTGGGGAGCATGGGGGCTTTGAGCTGATATTTTTTTTACCCATGTTTGTTTGCAGGGCACAATTTGGCTGTATGTGTGTGCTTTACCCATGTGTATACTTGTATTAATGTACAATTAATATAATTAATGGCTCATATTAATCTAGCTAGAAAAAAGCACAATTGAAAAGGAAGTGATTTTAATTTTGTGTTGTATTTTTTTTGTTTAAAATATTGGTTATTGGTGAGGAAACTGGACCCATTCCATTGATGCCAAATGTGTCCATGAAGTCAGGATCACTGAGGGCCAGAATCCTAAATGCACAGGGGAGCTGGCTGTACCTCCATAACCCAAGGGGCCCTTTCTACCCCATTGTTAGCTTTAATAGAGTTTAGAACAATTTGAGGGAATGCTCTGAATATAGAAATCAGTTGGACAGTCATCAATTAGCGACCATGCATTCTGGCCATGCCTCTCATCTTCCAGAAGGTTTCACTTATCAAGACCCCCGCTAAGGTAGGAATTCACTGTGCCTGTTCCAGGACTGTTTGAGACTTCCCCTTGGGGAAACCTAAACCTGTTCTGCTTCTTGCTCCTCTCTACATCAGAGAAGCTCAAATAGAAGATTCTGTTCCCAATTCTGGCCTCTTGTTTAACTTGCTATTAAAGAAATGCATTATTTACATGCTAGAGTACTTTAATTGGCAGACAAAAAAATTGTATATTAATCATATTTCAAACATATCACACTAGCAGATTTACCCAGATTGCTTGGATCCCTTAACTCAATTGTTTGTTTATTTTTTTAACTAAAGGTAAAATGTACCTGCTTTATTTAAATGTTTGTAGAGACTGAACTTCTCTAGTCCTGCACCTTTGGGACCTGACTGGTGCTGACCTGGAGAATTTGCTGGGAGGACAATATTGTCTAGTTGCATTACCAACACTTCCACTGCTTACTGGGCTCTTAGAAGATATTTAGAGGTAAATTAGAGCTAAATAACAGCACAGAACACTGAGTGCCAGAAGTGGTGGGTGTAAACAAACTCTATGGGATGGTGGGAGACTTGGCCATGCCCATGATAAGTGGACATCTGGCTAACTAAAATCATGTCAGACCACAGATGTTGCTGGACCAGAAAGTGCCGGATTAGAGAGGTTCAACCTGTATTTTTCCAAAATACGGTGTTGCTTTTAAGAAGTTAATGTTATGTTAGATTTCTTTTAAAAAGGGATTGTTAAATTTTTGTCCATTTAATTTTTTTGTAGTAAACTTTTTTAAATGGGAATTACATTAAGTGTATTTTTTTTCTTCATCCCTATAAGCTCATATCATTTGCTATGTTTTAACAAAAAAGGCTATAGTCAATTTGGTTTCCAATAACATTGTCTTTTAGTTTTTCAAACTTTAAGCGTTGATTTAGCTGTGCCAAAACAGAGCACTACTCCAATTTTTTCTCTTATCTTTCTTCTGTGAGGTTTTTTGAGAAGCACTCCGACTGTATTTTTTTGGCTCATCTTGGTTCAGTCTCTTTCAACATTCTCTCATTATGTCAGTTTTGAGAACTCTACTTGATTTGGTGATTGTCTCTTTTTTCTATTGGGTTTTAGGAGAAGCAATGCCAATCCAGGCATATCTCATTTTTCTGCCACAACCAAATCCTTTCCTTGCTTAAGTTATAATAAAAGGAAGCTATATACCCAATTTGGTGGGTCTCTTATCATTTAGGAGTTCTTGATCAAAAAGCCAAACAGACAAATGCTCTAAAATATATACTAGATTAATGGGGAACTTAAATCTATAGAAGCTATGGGTTCCTTTTGAAACATGAGTGACTGACCCTGAAAAAGATGGTTTACCCTTCTTATTTGAGCCTCCTTTATGCTAAGCCTTCAGCTTTAATGTGAGTCAATGATTTGTGGTTAAATCTTTTCTGCTGCTTTATAGAGAAAGCTCTGTGTGTAGGAATTGTTAGGATTAAAAATTTAATTTTCACTGCCGCTAAAGTCCTTTCATGTTCCTATAAAACTGCTGTATATGGAAAAATTCTGCTAGATATTCAGTAGTCTCCATTTTTCTGTGCTGCATTATTTGTCTATGTAATGTGTTGTCTTGATTATTTGTTGATTGATGTCTTTTGCCAGCCAGCAGACTAAATGTTATAGTGAGAACTGAACAAATATTCTCACCATTTTGAGAAGCTGGAGGGAGGTAATCATTTTAGTTGCAAATGATGGCTATAATAAAATGCATTCGACTAAATCCTTTCTTACAACCCGCAGAGTAAAGTGGAACTGCCTAAATGGCATGGAATAAGGGGGCAATTTTGTTGAGTTTTGATTTGATTACCATGTATTTTCCATAGTCCCACATAGCCTGATCCTATAAAAAAAAATCACTGTCCTTTGCCACTGTTTTGTCAGGAAAGCCTAAGCAAAAACAATTTTGCTTTTCTTTATAAGTTCAGGAAGAATGCGGAAAGGTATTTCCCATCATTAAAATAAAGATTGTTTTTAAAAAGGTTGCAATGTTATAGATGAACTAGCTGAGACTTGGAAAGTGAATTTTGCAAAGCAAATAGTGCCCAGTGAGGAACAGTGCTCTTTTATTGTACTGCAGAAAATGGTTTTGATTTGACTGAAGTATTAAACTTCAGAAATTCCAGATTGGGTGTGAACAGTAGATTTATTTTTTGCTATGCTTGTAAAATGCAACTTAAAGATTTTCTGTATGCAAATGAAAACTTTGTAAGGTGCTGAGAGCCTTAAGCAAAAATGATGCAAGAGTCCTGGGGTGGTATGTGATGATACACTGTATTTACAAAATACTGTACTATGTTATCATACAATTCAAGAATAAATTGTATTGCAATTCTGCAGCCTCATTCAAGTTAAAGTTGCATCACAACTTCTATTTAAAGGTCAATCTTACCAAGTCCTCTAAAATTGACTTTTTTAAAATTCCTTTTGAAATTTGGTGTGCCTTACAAGGATTCAGGTAAGTCTTGGGAACCCAAGTGTGGGGTCATTTGAACCAGGGATTCAAGAGGTATATCGCCCCCCCCTTCCCTGTTTGATATCCTTTATTAAAAATGTTCTAGGTAATTGGTTGATTGCTTGATTTTTATTTTTTGCCCAGAGTTAGAGATCAAACTATAGAGGTGATGCCGGTCAATGATCTTGATCTGTCAAGCTCTACCCAAGGTGGTTCATAGAACCCACTAAGTGTCTTGGGGAGCCAAATTAAGAATGCTCTTTAGAAAACAGCACACTTTTTATACTGTGCAAAACACCAACACAGGTTGAACTTTGCTGGTCTGATGCCTTTAGGACCTGACCGGTCCCAAATCAGGGAATTTGTCGGACCAGGGAAGGTTCCCTGCTATAGTCCCTCAGCCCTTGACTCTTAGTGCTGTCAGCTCTGGGGGCCCCCTCACTACTCCCAGCCCTGGCTGGTCCTGCTGCTACTGCCCTGGCTGGAGGCTGCCTGCAGACTCCAGCAGCCCCCACTCTCACGAGCTGCCCATAGGCTCCAGCATCGGCCCCATGCTGTACTGCTGCGGGTCCAACCCTGGTCCCCACAGCCACGATCTGATAGGGGCTGCTGCTGGCTCTGGCCCTGGTCCCACTGCCATGGGCTGGTAAGTGCTGGCTCTGGTCCCAGTCCCATTGCCACAGGCTCCCAGGGCCTGTCGATGGCTCAGGCTCTGGCTCCACGGCAGCCTACGGCTCTGGCCCCACACTTTTGCAGGCGGCCTGAGGCTCTGGTCCCAACCCTGAGCTGCCACAGGCTGCTGGGGCTACCACCAGCCCCAACCCCTTTCCCATCCTGCTGCTTTAGCCCAGCCCTGCTTTTGAGTTGCCCTCCTGCCATTAGGCTACCAGGCTCTCTAATCCAGGAACTAGAGATCGCCAGTTTTGGGAGGTGCAGCCTGTACTGAAAAATGGCTAGAGGGTTTCTATTGCCACCATTTTATATTCTTCAAAGTTTGATTCTTATAAGTGAGCTAAATTCTGAATGATTATGTAGATTGCTTTGGAATTTTGTGTGGCTTATGGGGACATGGGGTAGCATTAGTGATCCAAATTTGGGGTCATTTGTCCAGGGAGGTTCTGAATTATGTTTCCCAACCATGCAAAAGCAATCCAGTTTCCTTCTGCTGCCTTATATTGTTTAAACTGAGAGGAACTAATGGCTGGTTGAATCACACACCTTGTTGAGTATGTCTACACTCCAACGTAAGCTCAGGGTTTGAACTCCCTTCTGCCTACACACAAATTGTGCTAATGTTTGAACCCAGGGTCCCAAGACCTTAGCAAGGTAGAGGGTCCAGCTTGTGTCAAGCCAGGACTCAGGGATAAAGCCTTATTACTTTGCAATGTAAACTCAGCCCCTGAACTCATGCTTGGGGAGTCTACCAAAAGTATTCCACAGGATGATTTTTTTTCCCCCTTCTAGACAGTCAGGTTGGGTGAATAGTCATTTTTTCCCATACTGCACACCACAAACAAAGAGCTAGAGTGGCCATACTCTGGGAGGATACTAAGAAGTCTAGGATATTGGTGGTTTGTCTCTGGCCTTCATAATGCCATGTTGGGACTCGTGTTGGAATTGTTGGCAATGTGTTCAACAATTCCTAACCCAGGGCTAGAAATGAGTGTGGACACTCACATCCTGTAGTGTGGACATGTGAACCATTCCCACTAGGTATGTGGGTTACAGAAGCTATTTTGAAATAGTTATTTAGGGAGTTATTTCAAAATAAGTTATTCAAAATAACTTCTTAGTGTAGACATGTCCAAAGAGGTTTGGACTGAGATTGCTGGATATTGCCACAATATGTGAATCATGGATGCCTATTTTATTTTTTGATGGAGAAGAATGTTATCAAAGTATTTAGGGGAGAAAATACACATATGAATGCTTCCTGGAAGGTGAGGGAGAGGAAGAAGACGGGGAAGAAAAGGATAAGCGGGCTGCAGTGGGAGGATAGATAGGGGAGAGGAGAGACTTTGGGGCTCAGGTGTAGGAAGCTTGAGGGCTAAGGGGAGTGGAGGGTGGGACATTAGGATGGGGGGCATGAGTGTGGGTGTGTGGTAGGTGCTTGAGGGAGAACAGGGATGGGGCAGCTATTGGTTTCACATTATCCCCTCCTGTGTCTGTACTTGTGAATTCCCCCCCCCCAGCCCTATCGTATTATCTGGGACATGGTGGACCATGTCAAAAGGGGTTGGGATCGCTCCCTATCATACTCATGAGAGCTCTGATTTGGGGGAATTGCCCTTTTGGGAGGCTCTGAGGCTTCTTCCCTCCCACCATGTGAGCTAAGATTTGTGGCATTCCTGCCTTTTGTGGGAAGATGAGAACTGGCATAGTTCATTCATACCACAGGCTCTAAAGCACTCAGGAGAGATATGGGAGCACACTGAGATGAAGGGAGCAGTCCACATGTCATAAAGCCTCCTTTGTGAAGGTGGGTTTGTAGAGAAGTCCTTAATCTTGCATGTTCATTTAACCTTCCTGTTTAAAATATGTGGATTTAAGTGCTCCATAATCTGCATGCTTGCATAGATTTTCTTCAAATTTGCTATGTCTCATGGGACTGCTGAGGGGGGCATACAATCCATATCTGAGGTTATCTGAACTGGGAAGTTGGGAGATAAGCCTTAAAAGTTTTTTTTTAAATCCGTTTCCAAAAAGTTTAGGTGGCTTGTTTGCATTTCTCTTTTGTGTTTTATTTTTGTGCAGAGTTAGAGATCAAACTATTGCAGTAATATGGATCAAAATGGGCTCAGTCTGTCAATTTTTGTCTGAGGTCATGCTCAGCACCCATCAAGACTTTGGTGGATCCAAACGGTGATAGTTTTTAAATACATGTTCACTTCTTGCTTGCATGGATGTGTGGAAAGAAAAAAGCACGAGAGTTTCTATACAGCTGCTGTATTCTTATCTGTAAAGTTCGAGGAAATTTACCAATACCATTGCCCCTAGAGAACACTCTGCCACTGATGTTTCTAATGCTCTGTATAACAAAGATTAGATAACTCACGCTTCTTGCTGCAAATTGGCTCAATTATAACTTTGTTTTTTATTTTACGGAGTGGTTAACTGAACAAAGCAAGAGAGAAGGAAAAATGAGGAAGAACGGCTCTCGCGCAAAAGGGGGTTTTTGTGCAAAAAGGAGCTGTCTACACAGTGCTTTTTTGTGCAAAAACCTCTTGCACAAAAGGGATCCGAGGAGGAAATGCAAATGAGAGCATGACACATGCAAATGAGTGCTCCATTTGCATTTCCTCTTGCAGAGGAGGCTCGTAGTGTAGACGTAGTGCCTGTGGGGGGCAGTGGATGCACGTAGAAACAGGAATTGGAAGAAGCATTCCTCAGATGCAATGGAGGGGAGGATGCAGGGTCATCCTTTTTTAAAAAAAAAAAATCCTCCAATAGCATTGGATGGAATCCTCTGGGTGAGAGTGAATGGAATGTAAATGGAGATGAAGAGCTTGTACTTCCAGTAACTGTGGGGTGGGCAGAGTAAAGGTATGTGATTTTAGTGGGCTATATTAGGGCAGTGCTGAATGAGTTGAGTTAGCAAGGTTAAAGTTTAGATTGTATTTCCTGGTTTGCAATAGTTTAGCAAAACTCAAACTCAGTGTTCTGCAAGTGGATGGCGAACCACCCAAGTACCAAGGGTGCCCCTTCTCCCCACATTGAATAAGGGAGCAGAGTTAAGATTCCTCTGATAACAGTAGCTGTGGTCTTCCCTGCCTCTTGAGTGCTAGTTGTGCAACCTTAACTGTCAATTAACATAGAGGTTTTTTTTTCTGACAAGAAAATCAGAGGGGCTGCTTTATATTTTTTATTATGCATTATGCAATTTCAGAAACCTGGAATTTTTCTCCTACTTTTAAGTTAATAAGCCTCACCCTGGGGAAGCTCATAAGCTAAGTATGAATTCACTAGCCTTCTATAGAAAAGGATATGGTGACACCTTCTGTGCCTCACATCCTTTTTTGGAATAATTTGCTTCTCTGGGAAGGCATAAAAAGAGAAATCACTACTTTTTCTCAAGCATGGGGCTTGTGATTGTCCCTTTGTGCCTTCCTCTCTTATTTGCGTATTGATACAGAGGCTCAGAACAATTTGGCTCTTTCACTGGCAGTTTTGAAAATCCTGCAAAATTTCTGACTGACTGAAAAACTGGGCTTTGGAAATCAAGCCATGCTCCCTGTTCCCAGAGAGAGTTCCCCAACAATAGGAGTGTCTATCCAGGAAATCTATTCAGTGATATGGCTCAAAGAAGGTATGTCCCAGCAATGGTGAAATCTTCAAGGTGACTTTGCCACTTCCCAACAATATGGCATTCCCAATAATGTCTGTTAAAAAGGCTTTGAACTTGCAAACTGCTGTGTGTGAATAGACAGCCTTAAATTATCTGAAACCTTTAAATGATGGCTGCAAAATGTGCTAAGAAAGTAGTTGGGGTAAAACCTAAGAGAAAATAATTGGACACTTGTACAAATCCTGTGATTTGGACTTGGCTTTTAGTTAGGGGAAGGTAATTTTTTTAAAACCTTATTTCAAACCAACTCAAATACTATGGGTTTCAAAGTCTGACTCATGATTGTATTTGATAAATAGGTAAAGTGAAAATCAGAAAAGTAAAGCACAGACACACAAAAATAGGAGGTGGGGTGAAAGAAAAAATGAATATAATAAGCTAGAATTGTCCCATAGGGAAGTGTGAGGGAAGCTACACTTCCTTTGCCAAAGGGGGTAGCTGTACCAGAGTGTTCAATCCTGAGAGAAGGGCAGGCAGGGATGCTTGTCCTGTTTTCCACCAGAGAGAACAGCTTTAAATTGAAGTTAAGGATATATGTTGAAATACTGGACTCTTATGGATGGCTTAATCTCACCCTGGTTGGCCTTACCCACTCTTTGAACTGCACTCACTGGCTGTGCTGGGTCCCTTCTAACCTTCCCTGATCTGAATCTTGAAGAAAGCAAAACCTAGCCAATAAATCAGGATCTTATAACATACACATGGAACTCCATCTTCTGCTAACCACCTCTTAGAGATAGAACAAGATTTTCTTTTTACATGTAACCCTTCTGCCAGGTAGGCCTGGCAGCAACCAGGACCGGGTTCAACATCTAGGGGTCTATCTCACACACAACCAGCTCAAGCCCCCACCCAGTAACCTAGGAAATTCACACACCCCTGGGTGCCTCTGAGAGGCAATGCTTCCCCACTCGCAAGCACAGAGTCTGAGTGTAGGAAAGAAACATTTAATGAAACTGAGAGAGAAATTATACGGCATTAACTTGGGAAAATACCACAAACAGAGTTCATAGCCTAAACATGAGCTAAGCCCCCACCCCCCCCCAGCCAAGAATCACCCGAAGCCCCAAAGTCCGACACCCCAAAAGTCTCTGTCCCTGGTCAGTGCCTCCCAGAGTCCAAAAGTTCACCCACAGGGTTTTATCTCCCAACCTGGGTAGAAATGGGGGCGGGGGGATAGATAGGGGGCACCTTACGTGGTCTGAGGCCGACAGCCCCACCTCTCCGTAGGGTTCTGCTGCAGTCTTTAACGCGAGCCACTCTGCCACGCTCCACCAGCTGTCTCGTTCCACTCTACCAGACGCTCCGCTGGTCGCTTGCCGCTGCTCCTACCAGCTGCTCCGTACTGCTGTTTGACTGCTGCCACTCCTCGCCTGCTGCCGCTCCTACCAGCCGCGCCGTGCCGCTCCTTGCCTGCTGCCGCTCCTTGCCTGCCGCCACGCTCTGCCGCTGGTCACCGCTCCTCACCTGCCACCACTCCTACCGGCCGCGCTATGCCACTGGTCGCCTGCCGCTGCTCCTACCGGCTGCCTGCCAGTGGTTCCCACCAACCACTCTGCTGGCCACTGCCGCTTCACTGGCTGCAATGGGTCTGGCCCCCAGCCAAACCAGTGATTTCAGCTCTTAGTGATTTCAACTCTTTAGCCACCACCTAGACTGGCAAATGATTCCAGCTTCTACTGGACTAGCAAAAAGACTCCTCGTGGAGTCTGCTATAGGTCAGTCCTTAAAACAAAGGGGGAAAGGGGGAGGTTGGGCCAGTCTTACAGCTCATACCTGGCAGGTGTGAAGCAAGCTGACTCAAGCCCTTTAACCCTCCCCCCCCCCAAGCTCAGTCCACTCAACTTTGGAAGGGGGGAGGCTTGTTCCTCAGAGACCTCTTACAATGATGGTGTCTCTCCTGCAAGCACTGGTGTCATGTTTTACTGTTACCACATTTAGGGGTAGCATGATTTGTGACCCCCACAACAGCCCCAAATTATTTACAATACACCACATTCCATTCCAACATTGATCCTCCATCAGCCTTAGCTGAATTGGATTTACATAGCCACACCTCGTGTTCCTTCCCCCTCCTGGCATGAGCTGTATTTACATATCAACAGTTAATTATCTTGCAGAGCTAAACAATTGTAGTGGGCACACCCACACCCAGGACAGCTCTCTTCTTTTAGCTAGCTGACTGCAAGCAGCAGTTCAGCCCCTGCTTACATACAAAATGTTTTGCAATGAAAAAAAATGGAAAATTTTCAGTCTTGAAAACCTAAAATTTTTTGTTGCAGTTTTTATTTACCTCCTCTTCTCTCATTTTTTCCCAAATGTGAAAGAGAAAAAAGGAAAAGGAGGAAAAGGAGTGAGTAATGGTAGGAAGGAAAACTGAAAAAATTGCTGACAATTTAAACACTTTTTTTTTTACATTTCCACAAAAATCACTTCCCATTTTTCAAGCAGCTCCACATAAGGAGGTCGTTCACAGGGAGCAACGACTTGGCTTTGAGCAGAAACCTTTTTGTTTTAAATTTAATCACCCAAAAAGAGAAATGGTTTTAAATCACAGGGAAATTTGTTTACAAAGCTAGTATGAATTTGTAAACCCTGTGAACTCAAGCAATATTTTACAAAGCCATTAGTCGTGAACTGCACAAGGTTTGTTTATCTCTAATTTCAGCACTGGGTTCATTTTCACTCTTGCGATTCAAGGACTCATAAGGTACAATTTCAGCTCAGGAGAACAGTTTTTTAGATATGCTTTTGTAGGCATTTAGACCCAGATCCTGAAGTGTCCTTGCTCAGCCACATGGAGACAGTGGATGGGCATGCAAAAACTCAACTACATTTCTTCCCATCTCTTTTATGTGGGCAAATAAGGGCATAGTAGCACTCCCAAAGGATAGAGGAGAGAAACATGATCCATCCAAATGGATAGTACAGTGAGAGACTGAGGCTACGTCGAGACTGAGGCTACGTCTAGACTGCATCCCTCTGTCAACAGAGGGATGTAAGTCAAGCACGTCGAAATTGCTAATGAAGCCGGGATTTAAATATCCCATGTCTCATTAGCATAAACATGGCTGCCGCTTTTTTCTAAACGGAGTTTTTTGTAAAAAAATGGCAGTCTAGACGTGGATCTGTCAAAAAATAAAGCCTTTTTTAGACAGAGCCTGTATTCCTCAAAAAATGAGGTTACAGGATCTGTTGAAAGGTTTATTTTTCTACAGATCCCCATCTAGACTGTCTTTTTTTTTTTTTTTTTTTTTTTTTAAGCTCTGTTTCGAAAAAAAGCGGTGGCCATGTTTATGTTAATGAGGCACGGGATATTTAAATCCCCGCTTCATTAGCAGTTTCGATGTGCCTAATCTACATCTCTCTGTCGACAGAGAGGTGTAGTCTAGACACACCCTGAGAGGCATAATTTGCTTGAGACAATCTCCAATGTTCTTTCTGGGATTATGCATCTAAACACTATGTCCTATTCAGAGTTCTGGTTGAAAAGCCACAGTCTTACACTTTGATACAATACAGTAAAGGCTAAATGCCCCAGAACATAAAATCCTTGCACTGTATGTCTTCATGGTATGTTAAAATGTCCCCCCTACAGCACAGTTTTTTGTACAACTGGTCAGATTCGTTCTTTTGTAGCACCAAATACTGGCCTCAGCTTCAGAGAGAACAGCATAATATTATGATGCAGATTACAGCAGAGCTCATAATGTGCTAGGGGCTTCAAAACTAATTATAACATGCCCCAGTGAGTTCAGAATCTGAGGAGTTTAAATGCTACTTGCATCTTTACAAATGACTTAAGTGATGCATAGCCCTCATAGTGGCTTTCTGCACACCAGCAAATTACATCCCCTTTGAATGCCTCTGTGTGAGAGAGTGCTAAGCTAAAGAATCACCATTCTAGCACAGGTTTTCTTGTCTGCTTCAGCCTTTTGTACCTTTCTTCACAGCAAATGCTAGTGATTCTGCCATTTTTGTCCCAGACTCATGTCAAATCAGGACTCCTAGTATAAGTGTCTGTGCAGCTGCCGTTGTCAGTGTGATGCTCACAGCAAAAATCAGTGCTCAGCTGCTTCTGGCTTGTTGCAGCATTTATTATCTGTGGCAAAGGGATTAGCATCCATCCAGGATTCTTAAGACCTATTGTAGTGAAAATACAGCAAGAATGTGTTGTCTTTAGGGTATGACAGAAAGAAAACAAAGCATAGGGGCAGGTGGGAAAGTGTGTGTGTGTTTTAAACAGGAGGTGGGAGAGAGACAAGATGGTATGAGACAGGTGGATTTGAAGGAGCAAGCAGTGGTAAATATTAGGGACTAGGGAAATTTAAATTTCAGCCTGTTTTTAAAAAAAATATTGCCTTTAATAAAAACGGTAAAAGATCATAGCTGAATATATTAGATATGAAATTGAAATACGTTATGCTCATTTCCGTCTTTGGATTTATAGCGTAAAGCAAAGTTGCATTCAAGTATCTGACATAATATTCATACTAAATATTTATTTATTTATTTGCAGATGTACTTTTTAAAGAACTTTTTCACAGCCCTAGGTCCCAGGTTCACTTTTGGATGTAGAATGTATGGTAGAATTTTGAAGCGATTAAACAATAATAATATTTATTTATACAGTGTGAAAAATGTGCTAGGCAAACAGGAGGAGAAGACTGTAAGGCGTTTGTAGACTGATGAATTATGGAGTATAGGTATAGCTCCACATTGGAGCAGGTGTAAAAGTCACTTAAAGGCGCTCCAGGATTCTGCCTCCTTGGAAGGCAGTGAGAGGTGGCTGCATCTGACAGACACTATGTCTCTGAAAATGTTCTAATTTTTTAATGTTGGTGGAAGAAAGAAAGCATAGGAAGATTTCAGTTACAAAACATTAAACAAAAAGTCTGTCACAAGGAGGAAAAGGACCAAAAAATTCCATTCTGCTCCTCTGACTCCTGTCCCCTGCTAAACCTCTGCTTGGCAGAGGTTTAGCATTCACCAATGCAATTTGTATTTTTACTGGGGTAATTCATCTTATTTTCCTGTTAGTTTTGTAATAACCCAATGGATTCTGTGGTCTTGTGAGCCCTGATAGAACTTTGAGCTGCTAGGATCCTGCTTGTCTCCAGTCATTTCCCCACAGAAACCATGTAAATCGTAGTCAGCAATTTGAATAACTTTTTCTTCCATTCATTTATAATACCCATGTGGAAAAGGCATATGTAATCTATATACTGAACACAGAGAGTATGTCATATACTTTTATGTTACATAGGTACATGGACTTCAATAGGAAAAAAAGAGGCCACTTTGATATTAGCTATATATGCGTCAATATACAACCTCCCATAAGTCCAATATATAAAACATGTGGTAGCATTTGTATTTACATTGCATGTATTTTTTTATTTGACATGGATACATATAGTTTTCCAGATGTTTTGTTAAAATTAAGAATTCCTCTCTTATTTACCTTATTTTAATGGAGTAAGTTAATTTTACTTTCGTCTGAAAATGGGGAATTCCAATTGTATTAATTTTCAGGGCTGTCTGAAATACCCTCTACGTACTGTTGTACTACTTGTTTGACACACTGAGAAACTCCTGACAATTTCATGTACTTTCTCTCCTCCTGGATAATGTGTTCTGCAGCATGTCTTGCCTACAAATTATTTTTAGAACATTTTTTTCCAAGTAAAGAATTTCTTCAGGCTGGGCGTTGCCAAAACTGCTGTTTTTAATCGTAATTAATTGATTTGTAGATTTAATCCTTCTCCACCTACTCAGGACAGATTCTGTTGTCATTATTCCCCATGTAATATTTGAAATCCAGTTTTCAACTTGGCCACTTGGGTCTCATGGAGTTTTAGTTTGGTCGACATTAGCTGATCAAGCAAACAGCAGTTATTCCTGCTTTCTTTTCACTGACTCTTCTGTGACCTCCTCATAGCTAACTATGTTTTACTCCAGCAGTGGCCCCAGGCAGCTACATGTCTGGATTTTCCTTTTCCAAGACTAAGCAACACAGCTTGACTTAATGTACAAGAAGCTGTTGCACAGCAGCACTTTAATCCAAAGGTTTACTCAGCTGTGTGTCCACTCTGTCACCTGCAGAAATGTTTCTTTTGACACCAGAAATGTTCCAATACCTGTTCCTCTTGCCAGAATACAGAAGGGCAAACCACCAAAACAAAATATATTGAGTTTGCTGAAGTTTCCAAGTAATAGTGAATGCATAAGAAAAACTTCACTGTTTGTTTTTCTTACAGATTATTCTTTTCAAAGTGTTTCTCCTATTTTCAGGATTATCATCCTTTCTTACCATGTTCTTTCTTTCTTATCATTTTAAACCAGAACGTCTTTTCCTTTGGCCAAGTCCTGAGGTTGTTTGGTTTTTACTCAAGCATATTCCTATGGAATCTAGTTGGAATCTGCCTCAGTAAGCAGAAAGACTATAAAAACTGAATAAGGACTTTATTTGTCTTCATCCCTCCTCTCCCCACCCTCCAGTTGCCTCTGGTCTGGTTGCCTCTAAACCTTCTGAATATCTTTATAACTTTTTTAGCCACTGGCTTATGTATAGGAATTGTGCAAGCCTGCTGCAAGTGTACCTACATGAGAAAGGGATGGAGCATAGGATCAGGCCCTTTCCTCCTATATAAGTTCCCTTTTTCAGGCAACAGACTAGTTATAACGTTTACATTTTATTTTTCCTTTTAATGAATGAATTAATATTGTCAGACCCAGCTCTCATCTAGTATTATAGACTAGGGACACATCTTCAGATGGTATTAATGAGTACAGCCACACTGAAGCCAAATTTACAGAGATTGACATTGGCTGAAGTTTGTAAGTACCAACCGTGACATCTTCAGTGATTTTTATAATCATACTTGAAATGTTGATGTCTCATTCCATGCAGTCTCACTGTTTGTATAGATTTCCTCTGCAGTGGTGGGGGGAAATGTGATTAATGATCAGGACCTCTCAAATGACCAAAGTTCGAACTCCTCCCTTTCCTTTGCTGTATTACATCCATTCTGCAGAGTCCCACTTCAGCTGAAACTGGAACAACATGTTAAAGCAATCAACTGATTCTCCTCTTTTCTGGCTGTCCATTCTGGATGGATACTTCCAGTATCATTCAAAGACCCTGAAGAAAGGAGTGGAATTACTTTGTGACAAACTGCTAATTACCCTTCCAACAATTAACAAACTGAGAATTACTCTTCTCTTACTTTCTAAATCATTTAGTCATTCTATATCACTGTTGAAATAATGTGAATATTTTAAGTGCAATTTGTGCAGTTATTTACAATCTTGCAAAACACTCCTATATTTTAAAAATGCCAATTATACCTGCTCCTGTTTGGAGGATTGAGATCTCTTTGGCTCAAGGGCTGAGAGAAGGTTGTTGACAGGAAGAAATATTCTAATGAAAATTAGGACTGACCTGGGCTCTTTGTTCTATTTAGGAACTATAAATGTACCTTCTGCTTTTTTTCTCCTCTTTTGATAAGGTTCTATCTCGACAGCAAATTATATAAGTAGTAAACCAAGAGAAACATCATTATGAGGAGAATATAATGTAATATCAGCATTTAGTGCTCTGACACAAGCCTCTAATATGAATAGTAGCGCCTTATACTAAAAGCTGTATAATTGAGCTAAAGAAATCACTTTCATTTTGTACACTAATCCATACAAAAAAACCAAACACTCCCAGCCCCACAGCCTCCAAACAATGAATTGTATTGAAATAGAAAAATAGATGAGGCTGGACTGCCAAATTATTTATCTTTCATTAAAGGAGAAAATCACACATAATTACCTTTGCTGTATGAGCACATTTGTTGCAAAGTTGGCAAGGAATTGAGCAATAATAATCATAAAACAATACTACCGCAACAAAGTTGAATCCAACTAGCTGCTTTTTTTTGGTAAATGTTAGAAAAGGGAATATTGAAGGAAAATCTTCCACCTAAAAGTAGTAATTATGTATGTCCTTCTATTATCTGACTATAGCCAAGAAAGGAATAGCAACATTTTTTATAGCTGAAAAGAGAGACCCATAAATTTGAAGTAAAATTTTTATATAAAGTGTATATGCTAATCAGTGAACTGTTAAAATATGTCTTTTGTAGTGTGCTCATAAACAAATAACAACTGAGCTGCTTTTTAAATGAAAGGGAATCTGATGCCTTTAAATTAAGCAGGAATGTGATGACTTGTGGTTTTATTCATACACTTCTGAAAGGCAAAATAATGTGTATAGGAGAAAAATACCAGATCAGGATTTGCATTTCAAAACGTTCCATGCTTTCTGTTCTCAGTTTAAAAAAAAATCTAGTCTATAGTTACTCATAAATTAGAGCAGCAAGGGGTGACATTCAGTGTCTTCTAAGCCTACAAATCTGTAATTTGGAGTGTAGTCACCTTAAGAATTGGCCATTATATACAGTTAGTGTATGGGGTTTTCATTTTCTTCTCCATTATCACTCCATTGACATTTGTTGTACAGCTATAAATATCTAAAAAGCTAGAGATGCTTTGCATAGTTTAAATAAATGAACAGTTGCTTCTTCCTTTCCTTTTTCAATGTGCCAGGCTTGTTGTGTGTTACTTTCTTATGCTGATGTGTGCTACTGATGGCTTAACAGCTCAGTTTGGAAACCTTGCACAGTCCTTCTAAAACAGCAATTTTTTTTTTTCATGAGACCTTTCTTCTCCTGCATTTAAAAATGAGACAGGGGTGCCATTAAAATCACATGACTATCCATCTACATATCAAGTAATAACACTAGCAGCGTTTACTGTTGTTCTGAGAAATTATGAAGAACTATTTCTTCCTCCCGCCCTCACCCCAACTCTGTTCTAAAATCTGATTTGTCAATTTTATGTGTTTACTTTTTTTTTTATTGTATCCCTTTGGTATATATGGTCATGCCAATTTTCTTCCACAAATTGATCTGAGGAAGTGGGTCTGGCCCACGAAAGCTCATCACCTAATAAACCATCTTGTTAGTCTTTAAAGCGCTGCATAGTCCTGTCTTTTGTTTCAGCAAGACCAGACTAACACGGCTACATCTCTATTACTATTTCTGTTCCTGTTACAGAACTAGGAATGATCATAGCAAATATCCAGAACACTTTGATGATCCATTTAGCAAAAAAAATCCCTCTGCTAGTGACCTGTCTTTGCCCTTTTCTCGACTACAAAATTAAGTTGACCTAAGATTGACATAAAGCCATCACAGGAATTATTGCAGTTTTTCATGTCCACATTAGGTCTTTCTGTCAACAGTGCCTCTCTCACCAGACATACTTCCACTGATGTTGCTGATGGTGTGATGCACTGACAACCCATAGACCCACTGCTGGAGCCAACAGTAACACAGAGTCTACATAAACACAGTGTCACCCTAAGTTGCCCTAAGTGCTATGCTGCTTACAGAGGAATAGTTACTAAGTGAATGGTCTGGATGACTTACATCAGCAGGATCATCACTGTAGCGTAGATACTTACAAAATAAGCTACCCAATGTCAACCTGACTCTGTAGCATAGATCAAGCCTTAGATTCTTCATAGGAAACTTGCACAGAAGCAAGGCTGGTGATCACTTTGGCCCTGAAGTCCATGATTTTGCTATGGGGTTTTTTTGGTTTAGTAATTACCAAAGGATCTTACCACATTTATAATCAGTGCTTATTTTTTCCTTATTCAGAGAAACTCACCTTGAGGAAGTTGGATTAGAGGCATAGTGTATAAAAAAAAAACAAAGAAAAGATATGTATAATGTATAATTTTTATAAAATGAGCTTAAAGAGGAACTCCTTTATTTTTTCACTGGTATTTTTTGGTATTTTTTCTTTCTTTCTTTGCTGTTTATAGGAGACATTAATTTTTCATGATACTTTTTTAAAACGGAAAATGCTGATTCAGCAACAAAAACTTTATACCTGAAAGGGTCATTTTACATTATTTTGTTGACTTGAAATTCTTTGAGAAAAAAGATTCCAAATTGTGGAAGTTTCAAATTTGACATTTTCCACATGAAAAATTCTGGTTTTCCAGTTTAAAATGATCTTTCATGTAGAGAGCTAAACAAATGTATAGTACAAATAAATTTTAAATTGGAATTAAATATTTCATATGTTATCAAAATGAAAGGTTTCAACTGATCTGAACCAAAATGATTTTCAGTTTGTAAAAATTTTCAGCTAACAACTTTTCATCCTGATTCAGGATGGGTAAAGTTTTTGCAATCTCTGAAAATTTTGTGCAATGGAAAAAATTTTTCCCACTCAATTCTTGTTTTCTACCCAATTCTAGTTTAAGTGGCTTAGTTCTCTTACCTTCTATATGTAATGTTCTTGAATAGCCTCAATTTTCAGACATGACTAGTGATTTGAGTTTCCTGAATTTTTGAGATTGAGAATTTGTTTTTAGAGTATGTTTGCATGTGTCTCAAAAAATCTACTCCCTTTGAAATGTTGCAAGTTGGACATACAAAATTTGAAGTACGTAAAGTCACTTCTGAAAATATTTCTGCAACAAAGGCAAAAGAATCAAAGAACTCGACTAGCCTGGTCATTTGTTTCTTGTATACTTTTTTTCTCTTTTTGCCCTTAAGGAGTTAGAAAGGGATATGGAAGAAAAGCCATGTTCTTTACATCTATGACCATATTATTAGGGTTCAACATGTAACAAATGAGTAAAATAACATAATGTGAGAAGTTTAAATTATTTTAGTATATGAGAGTCCTGTATGGCAAGGAAAATAAGTGCTTCAGGATATCAACCAAATCTTCCTTTGTGCTTGTATAGTGGTTGATACAATGGATCCCTGGTCTCAGTTGGGATGTTGGTTTCTAGCAAAATATAAATAAATAATTATATATCTGCCTTTTATGCTCTCAGACCCAAAAGTTAATAGCAACAAAATGTAGAACATGCACATAGTGTATTTTACTCATCCTTATTGGTGCACAGATTAAAATCTGCACACCCAGTGCCAAAAAGACAACTGCTTGCAGGGGGAAGAAGTCCTAGGAAAGGAGAGGCATAGAACTACAGTTATCCTCCATTGGGTTTCTCCAGAACTGGTGGATTTTTAGCTTTGGCTGAAGCTCCAGATTTGCTGAATAAGCCTGTTTCCTGAGGGTCTTCACCATGATTACTCTTTTCTTAGGCCAGCAATAAATACTTTGGGAGCTAACTGTTGTCAGAATGAGGAATGTGAGCAGCTTGTGCCATTGCAACTGTTTTCTGGGAGAATATTCTTCTGCTGATGGACAGCCCAGGTTCTGGGTGGCTGTAAATTTGGCACAGTATGTGTCTGAAAGAGAATCACTAGTCTCTGCTAACAAACATGGGTGCCCCACTCCCCTGAAATCATGGTGGTTATTGCTATTTCCTGTCAACTTACACATTGTGTGCATGAAATCCCTGAGCCAAGTAATCATAATGGAGTTCACCGTTGAAGGGGGGTGCAATTTTCAGCACCATATCTTCAATGTGGTTGATTGTGACCCTACATGTATAGCCTCTAATCATCTTGGTTATTCTTAAGGTGACATGTAATTAATGGTGAAATCTTGTTCTCTGGCACAACTAGGTGTTTCTGCAGTTCTACCAGCTCCATTTAATGTGATTGAATACTTGAACCTGGTTACCTAAACATTAAATGCCCAGTTCAAGAATGAAGTCCTTGTTCGTATTTGATATGAGCCATTACCAAATTTCCTTTGAATTTATAGCACAATACAAGCTATTATCAGAAAATGCAGTGAAATCTGTTAATCTTGACCTCTGCCACATACATTAAACATCAAAGGTAACTTTTATAGACCTTCTATGGAAGTAGTTGGAAGTCTTGCAGACTTTTTTTTTTGTTCCACCAAAAGTCTTGTATAGGCCAGACTGAGGGCAGATTTTTCATCACTCGGCTGAATGTAGATGTAACTTATGTTTGAAAAGAGCTGCATAGATTTGGATAAACTGAAACAGCATGTTACATAAATGTTGATTCTGAAGAGCTTGTCTTTTGGTAGACTTGTGTTGCTTTTAAGAATGAATGGATACATATCTAGTTAAATTCATGTTTTGTACAACAGCTTCTCTGGAGAAGAAGAAAAAACTTTAACTGATGAAAATGTTTCTCTAGTTGTTGATGCTGAACATCTATACAGGAAAAAACAAAGAAAGAAGCAAACAGAAATGTCATTTTTGCAAAGCAACTGCCTCGTTCTGAAGAAAAACCATATATAATCAATATCCATCTGAACTAGTGATATAACCGCAACAGCAGACTAAAAGGTATAAATTGCGTTTTCAGCAACCTCTTTTTATATACTGTAAAAGGCAAAGGTCCAATCCTGAAACCCTTACTCACATGAGGCGCCCTTCTTGTGAGGATCCTATAGAAATCAGTGGAAGTGCTTTTTAATCAAACAAAAATGATTTTCTCTTCTGTGCATGTGACTGTGGCATCAGCTCTGCCTCTAATGCCATCTTGTTGAATGTACAATAGCCATCTTTCAGCCATTCCTTTCAATGAACAAATTAAATTGGGCTCATAAAAATAAACAAACTGACTTCATAGCCATTTTGATTTTTAATATGAACCATTTGGAGCAGCTCTTATCAAAACAGAGCTGAGAAGTATCTATTTCCAACAACTGCTGACTAGAGTGGAATGAGACCCCCTTCACAGTTATTTATTTTCTTAGGGCAAAATATCAAAGAGTTACTACTACAAGGACTTAGATGATTTGAATTTGTATATCCTTTTGGCTCAGAAAGTTTAAAAATGCATATCGCAGTGCAGTCAAGTGTAGCTTAGTTGGAACTCTGTGTGTTATATCTGAAGACAGTTGTAAATTATTTTTTAAACTTGTTTAATATTTGACTTTACATGACATAGCACTGGCTAATATTTATTACAGACATAAAGGCTCTTCTGTACAATAACCACAATATCCTACTTACTTTTTCTTTACCAAAAAAAAAAAAAAAACCCCGGAAAACACATTTCTGGTACAACTTACAGATGGCCATACATTACATAGGATCAATCTACCTGAACGACCGTCTGCTGCCTTATGTCCTACTGACACAATGAAGATTGACAGGGCTGGAATTGCTAACTGTTGCATGTTCTAATCTCAAGAGAATGAGCAGTAAGAGATACTCTGTAGAGGGCCTATGATTTTTTTTGAATGATTCTTCCTCAGACAGCATACTCTAGTTACATCCAAAGCCCATTTGCCTTACTCACAAAAGTAGGCCATTACCTTCCCTGGGCTCCTCAAATGAGTAAAAAGAGTGGGTGTTTTTAATGCATTTAGTCAGCAACATTCTCTTGGAAAGGCTTGAGACATTTTTGTGTGTGTGTGTGTGTGTGTGTGTGTGTGTGTGTGTGTGTGTGTGTGTGTGTGTGTGTGTGAAGGCATGTGCTAGAATTTGAGTATTGGGACACATTGCCATTTGGTTAAAGATAGATTTTAGTACCTTGTTTAAAAACAGTGATTTTTTTCAGCAAAAAGTCTAATAAATAAAAACATATTATATTTGTGGCATAAAGCTAAAAAGTATCTCTTAAAATGTTTCTACATTTGTGAGGCACGGCAATTCTGTTATTAAAATTGTAGTGTACCACTAGGTTATTTTGGAAGGCAGTATATGGACTTCTGGATTGCTACTATACTGAGTCCTCTAGCAAACTGTAAGAGTACAATATTTTCTTCAATTTTATCTGTTACAAAAAGAATAGCTCTCAAAATCTGCTATTTCGCTCTACTAGTCATGAGTTGAAGAGAAAACTAAGAAAGACAGACAATTTATTTTGTACAGATTTAACCCTAACAGTAAACTACAAAGATTTTTTTAGTGACTTTGTATTGAGAAAGTATGAGGTGAAATGTAATAGTTGGTGTAAGTGTGTAAAGGAGCTGTGTTTGGTGAACAGATCAATTGACTGGTCAAATATCAAATATTCCAGCTAGAATTCCCTGATGTCCACTTAAAAGTTTTCATCACTCACTTTTCTTCATGCTATTGTTACCTTTTGGGGAAGAAAGGTGAACTAAATAATAACAAGGGGTGCCTGGGCCCCTGGGCAAGGTGGGGGATGCCTGGCTCTGTGCTTTTGCTAGGGGTGGGGACTCAGGCAGAAGGGGTAGGGCTAGGGGCAGCTCTTCATTCCAACCAGAGTGCACCATGCCATCCCCCTCCCACCCCAGCCCTTAGAACTCCTGGAGCAAATGGAACAGTGGTAATCTAGTGGTAATCTAAAGGGCCTGGAGCTCTGGTCACTGTCACTGCTGCAATAGCAGCAGCGGCTGGGGAGTGCAGGGCTTCCTTGAATAACTGGGCTCTTGGCTTCCTCCCTTCCTGTCAGTGGGCCTGTTGATAACTGAGCAATTTGATTGCCTGGAATTTGCTAGAAAAAACATTGTATGTATATCAGTGTATACGATTCCTTCAGTGTTCATGATGGTTTAGAAAGCACAGTAAATACGTTAAGAAATAGTTCATGCCCCTAAGTGCTTACAGTTAGGGTTGCCAACTTTCCCAGCCAGATGGAGCAGACTCCATTTGCAGCAATGGTGTCTGGTCCATCCTGTCCAGGCAGGTTGGCAACCCTACTTAAAATCTAAATTTCTATAGGTTTGTCTAGTCAATAAACTCAGAAATGAGTGGAGAAGGACTCGATCGTAGAAGAAACACAAAAAGAAAAGAAGTACAACCATTAAGCTGCATGGAAAGTTGGCTTGCTGCCTACTTTGCATAAGAGTATTTAAAATGGATTTTTTATTTTATAGTTGCTATATGTTTTTATTCCTGTTTAATTTAATTTAATTTTTTCTTCAAGTCTGAACATTACAAATATTCATATTTCATATTTTCATACCGCTAACAAGGTGGAGGTAAATATCTCATTTTTATAACTTCATTTCATTGTTTTACTTTTTTTATTTAAATAACTCAGGATCCATCTACACTGCAGCATAACTCAAAATAAGATACTCAATTTGAGCTACACAACTTGCGTATCTTAATTTGATGATATTTCTAAATAACTTATTTTTGTCAGTTGGCGCTGTCTACACAGAGCCAAATTTCAAAATCAAGTTCTATTCAGAACCATCCCTTACTGCTTATAGAATGAGGTTTACAGGGGCGTCAGAATTGTGAGTCCAAAATAATGGACTTGCTGTGAAGACACAGGATAGCTATTTCAGGATACTCTGGTATCCCCAAATAGCATTGTAATATAGATATCAGTAGCTAAGGCTAAGCCTACTTGAGACCATGAGTCCTTACTATTTCACTGTTGTTGTTCTAATATTTAATCATTTTTATATTATCTGACAAATATTTGACTGGCTATTTTTTGATTGGTCAAATGCCGAGCCCTGAAAGGGGCCAACTTGCTTGTATCAAATATATACTACGATACATTCAGACATCAATTGTTTAGGAAACGCAAAAGGAAGCCAAATCTGAATCAAACTGAAAGAATTTCAAAAGCACTCAACTACTCTCTTGGTGTGTTAAAGCATTCAACCACTTTCTTGAGCTGTTGGCATCTAATTGTGTAAGACTGAACATTTTTGCCTTCCTCAAAATCTCATATGAGGTGTATTGTTCTGCCTGACCAGTAAAGTGTAAATTACAATTCTGCTAAAGATTTTCTGAGAAGTTTAAATCACAGAACAGAGCCTCAGTGCATTTTGTCTTTTCACAATTTCCCCTCCTTCGTCAGTCTTTCCTCACATTAATCACATCAAGTGTTTCTAACTGGGGCATGATTTTCTTATAGACCTTTTAAAAATGTGTCCACAGGCAGACAAATTACAATAAAAGGCACCATATAAATATGTGTCTGAACCACAACTTCTCAGTTTATTGACAAAATCAGGTTTTTATTCATGTCAGCAGTCCAGAGTCAATAGAGTTACAAAAGAGCATGATACGTTCTTTCCTACCTCATGTGACATGAGCAAAATGGCTAAGTTCTGATTTCAGAAGTTTTCTTATTAGTGATTACTGTGTGTATGAAGCCAGCCCTCTATCCTAATTATGATGTCCCTACATTAGAAAAACATCATTTTGACAGGGAAACTGAACATATTTAATATGAAAGCCAGTAAAAGTGGAAAACAAACAAAAACTAATTTCTTTAACCAGAGATTCTAAGGCACATTGTGTATACATGAGACCATTTTAACAAAACGAATTCCCACAGTTGCTAGCACTAGTGCATTGCTGCTGGTGTTTTGATCCCTTTGTTTTCTGTTCAAGAAGGTTGGTTTTATGGTGAAGGCAGTTGAGTGCCACCATGGAGAACTCAAGTCTAGCCATGCCTTTGCACAGAGTTCAAGGGTGATGTTGGGGAAGTTTAACCAAACTTTTCACAAATGATCACTTAATTATGTCTGTCTTACTTTGGGTGTGCAACCTGAAACACCTGAGGGCTGATTTGCCAAGGTTTTCAACATCCACACTTACAGCTGAAGTCAATTGGAGCTGTGCTTTGAGCATACAAAGTGGTATAAAGTTACCCTTAGGCATCTTAAGTTGGACACCCAAAATTAGTGGGCTCATGATAATGTTCTTGATAATTTGTCTTCATTTTCCTTTCAGTAAAATGGGGATAATGCCTTCATATCCCATGAGGTGGAGGTGCAAAGATAAATTATAATTGCTTGTGAACCACTCTGATTCTTTAGTACTGCATAGCAAAAACAGAAATTCAGTCATGCTGAATATAGCTGGTTGAAATTTTTTGCACAAAGTAAATTCTCCTCAAACTGTGTTTCTGTTCCTCATCCTCCTGATTCTATTACCCCAGCCTATCCTGTTGTTTCCCCAGTGATTCCAAAGTTTGGCTCATCTGTCTCTACCTCCTTTTCCTCCCACAGCCTGCACCTGTCTCCCCTCTGTTCCTCACTCTTCAGCACTAAAGCCAGGATGTTTCCTGGGTAAAAGCACGGAAAGCATTGATAGTACAGGGGGATCAGTCTACTTGCTTTCAGTCTGGTGCCAAGTACCATAGTGATTCAAAGCAGAAGGAAAAGCAATTACAAGGAAAGTCCTGCTCAGCATAGACTGACTAGAGAATTTTGTGGCCAAACCCCTAGCTTCCCTACTAAGCATTCACAAATGGCAATCCCAGATCCCAGTTACTTGGCCCAGTATGGGTGGATTTGCACTGGTATGGTAAAAGGCATTCCTGGACCTGAGGGTGACCCCTTTTGCCAAATTTCAAGTCTCTGCTCAATTAATGGATGTGTTAAATCTTCTCAATGGCATAGATGTAACATTATTTTATTAATGTATTTTCCTTTAAGCCTGTTACTGGAAACAACTGAACTGCTTTTCGGCAAAATTTCCCCAAAAGATTAGCTTCAGGCAGGCACCCGGCATAGATACTTTCAGACCCAATAGGTACATTTTGGCAATGTTATAAGCAACTGAAAACATGGTCTTATAATGGAAAATGATAGACACCTTAAAAGCACCACTGCAGGCTCTATCTATAATAAGGATCTGATTCAAGGAAGCATTCTTATTAAATAAAACACTTAAACAGGTGCTTAATGTTAAATATGTGCCTTAGTCTCACTAAAGTCAACGGGTCTTAAACACACTTAAGTATGTGCTTGAATGCTGTCATCAATATGGATGGTCTTACACACATACTTAAGTGCTTTCCTCAATCAGTGCTATAAGTATGTGGCATTAGACAGACACTAATTATGTATCAAGTGTATACAATGCTATTATAATGTTAGATCATCTGCCAACCATAATATTTCAGGACTATCACATATGTATATTTAACATAATGCTGCAGTCAACCTTAATGTAGGTGAGAGCTGTGTCAAATTATTCATTAGGAAAAAAGAAAATCCTAGAAATTTGCCTTTTCAAGTGTGACAAGTCTCTGAAAAGGTAATGGTTTTTCATATAGTAGGAAAAGTAAATTTTATAAAAGAGCTGTTTTTTAAAAAAAGTGAATAACATGATTAGTTGTAAGGACCAGCAAAAAATATAAAGCAAATGAGAACTGAGAACATTTTGTTCACAAATGATATGCAATAGAAACTGGATTAGGGCTAATCATAATCACTCAGGCTACATCTATACTGCAGCACTATTTCAGGATACCAGAGGTCTTTTGATAGCACTTGTTATTTTGAGATCACGTGCTTGCTATTCCAATATCCCTGTAAATCTCATTCCATGAGGAGTAAGGGACATTTCAGTATAGTAATTTATTTTGAAATAAGTACTGTGTAGGCAGGGCCAAATTTCAAAATAAGGTATTTCGAAATTAACTTGAAATAAGCTATGCAATTTGCGTAGCTCAAATTGAGTAGCTTATTTCAAGATCTGGGTGCAGTGTAGACATCCCCCTCAGTTAAGCAGAGAATGTGTAATGGAAAAGGTAGGATAGTGGCAAAGAAATGTTGCTTTTTTCGGTAGAATTAAGGAAACAATTAAAAATAAATACTTGATATGATTGATATCGCATTTGTGTGCTTTTGCAATTTGATTAAAGTTTCCTCAAATGGATTTGTTTTTCAAATAATTCAGGAAATATATTTTTAGTTCATGGATTGATCACAAGTCTTAGATATTTGATCTGTTTTTCCTAGAAAATGATTGTTCTTTTAAGGCACATGTTAATAATTCTCTTCCCTTACTGGCTGTGTATGCAATTCTTTTCCAAATGAATAATATAATTGAATGTACACTTAAAAATTCTGTTTCCCACAATACTTACATGAATGACTCTGAAAGTTGCCGTCTGTTAACATTTATAGAAGTAAAAATCGTTGAATGTTCACAGAAAGCAAACAAAAAAGAAGTGAACACATAGCCAAAACAAATTATATGGAGTTTTTAAGAATATTTCAGCAATTTTTGAAAATTATTTACCCTGCTTTTGTCCATGTCTGAAGTCCAGACAATCTGGGATCTAATCCAAACTTTACCACAAATATCTGATATGACCTTGGGCCAGTCAAATTAGTCTATAGAAACAGTGCTGGGGAAATGCAGTGCTTTATTATTAAATAGGGAAAGAAAAAGGAAAACTTTAAATTGAAAAAGATTGGAAATGTAAATGGGAATTTTATAGTAGATAATTGTATTTTTTCCCAATTTAAAAACTATAATGTGGTCTCCATGGAATTACATTAAAATCATTGGGGCATTTTCTTGACAATATAAAATTGTCATCTTATGGATTGATATAACTTTCTTATCCTAATTGGACTTGTAAAGTGGTCTCAGAATCCACGCTGTTTTCGGTGTGTTGTGTTGACTTTATATAATATCTGTTCTTTGGCTTTGAATAGACATCGGCAGGAGGTTATTGTGACAATGCCAAGTCACATTTAAGTGAATGGGTAACGTCTCACTAAAGGTTCCAAGCAGGAACAAAAGGTAATATTTCCAAACAAAAAAGAAAGGAGCAGGAGCCTTGAAGCGGGACTGAGGTTCTGCAGTCCCACTCCAGGATCCACTCCCATAATAACAGTAGTGGGTAAAATATATTTTACTATGGGAGGCATTGGGTGGGCAAAATAATGCACTTGATAATTTGCAGGAAAAAAATACATCTAATCAGTTTACCATGTAAAAATTCTGAATTTGTGTGCAAGTGAGTGTGTGTGTGTGTGTGTGTGCGTGTGTGTGTGTGGTAACAAACTTTTTTTTTTTTGGTTACTTTTTAGTAGCATGGGGAAATCTGTGTCCGTTGTGGTTCTAAGGCTTCTGCAGTTGAGAGCAGGATAGAAATGCATTAAAAAAGTGGGAGTTGTTACGGGGTGTGTGTTAAGGATGAGAGTGGGATTAAAGAAATAGTTCCATGGAGGGCTCTAGAAGCAACTCCTGTTAAGAATAAACTCACTTCCAGATTGTATTTATGATAATTTTATAATTTACCCCTATTTTATGTAGGTTTTGAAATTGCATCCAAATTACATTGCTTGCTTTGTGTAATGTAAAAGGCAGAACTTTTTCAAAAGTTTTTCCAAACTTCAACCCTCCAAAACCAAAACCCCACATGCATCTGGGCTGACAAAGCACTGTGATGTGATTTGAAATCATTTAGTAAGTTAAGTGCTGAAGACAGAAGTATTTAGAATAGAAACACAAACTCAGCTTTACTAATATATACACTTCACTACCATCTATGAAACCATTTCCTTGCTTTATTTATTATATCTTCTGTCCATTTTTATCTTTGTGCCACCTTTAATTGAGAAAAAGAGAGATATTGTATAGGTTTGGGCCTAATGAGAATAAACAATCTGAAATTAGAGACAAGTTGAAATCCTGCCCAGCCATTCTGTTTATGCAATATTTATTTTAATTGACTTTCTAGTCAAAGCACTTTTATTTTTAATCAAGCTGGGCTTTATTGTGGCAATAAGGCTTCTAGTTTCCACTAATACTTGAGCCTTTTGGAGGGCCGTTGAAATTCTTGGAGAGGAAGAACACAGCAGGTTTGAAGTCGAGTATTTCAGTAAAAAATTGTAACATTTCGTCTTTCTCCATGCACAATGACAAAAGACAAAGTTTACATGGGCCTGTGTTTCAGATGTGCCCATGACAGTCCCCCTGATCAGCTCTCTCTTTTCAAGCGAAACACCAGTGTTCATGAAAATACTCAGGAAATGTTCTTCCTAGATTATTTTCTAACATCAATAATGTAACAAAGTGACTGTCTGGTCTGAAAAAAAACTGTATTTTTTTCAGTGGGAACTGATACTCGGTGTCTTAGGTACATTTCTTAAGACAGTAAGCCTAAGGGTTGTGGCATTACCCTTGGACTTGGGAGACCAAGGTTCAAATCTCTGCTTGGCTACAAATATCCAGAATGATGTACTTAGCCTTTCTAAGCCTGTTCCCTAACTTTAGAAAATAATAATACTGCCTTATCTCACACAAGCGTTGTGTGGATGACTACATGAAAGACAGTTATGTTCTTTTAGATCCCCTGATGAAAAGCCAGATGTTATTTAACAAACTATGTTTTTATTTTTGTTTTTTGTTTTCCTAGGGACAGTCATTTTGCTTATAAGTCATAGTGCAGAAGCTGAATAAACTCAAATTTAGACGCATAGTCCTATGTGAGCGGCAGAGGTATTTGAACCCAAAATTTCAAGTCAAACTTCTCTAGGCATATACTGCAAAATAATTAATAGGATAATGCATCACAATATGGAATGATATTCCTTTTCACAGATATAGTCTAGTTCCCCAGTGGAAAGTCTGGATCAGATACAGAAAATCTGAAATAATGGTAAGTATGCATGTGTGACCATTAGATTTAAATACCATACCAGTAGACTTTATAATGTAGATATATAATTTAGTAAGCCAGAATATTGTAAGGGCTTCAAAACCTGAACTCATCTACAGCAAATTGACACTGGCATTAAAAACAAACACTAGACACTTTTTTTTTTTTTTTTTTTTTTTTTTGGTCCTCACTAGGGATCTCATACTTTGCCAGATCTGACATATGATTTGTGCTGATACTGTTCTTTGTGTTCATAACAGCTGCATAACCAATGCAAAGTTTTGTGTGTCAAATCTTCAGCACCTGTCAGGATTTTGAATTCCCGAAGCCCATTGAAGTCAATAGGAATCTTTCTTCTAAGTCAGCCCTTGTCCCTGACCCAATTCTCTCACACAATAGTAAACAAACAATGTTTTCCTCCCTGCTTAATTCATTTGAGTAGTTTCAATCAACAACCTCCATTTAAACAAGAAAAGAAGGAGAAGCTCTGTGTCTACAATATTTGGCCCATTGCTTCTATTATTGCTCTAAATATGTCATAGTAAATGTATATAACACTTTCAATGTCTAAATTTGAACTCTAAGTATTTTGGGGGAGTATTATGTGAGTGTTGAAATGGACAAAACAGGTTGAAAGAACATAGTACTCCCTGAAATTCCCCATGACCCACTTTTGTCAAAAGCATTCTATCAATCTTTAATTTTTAAAGCTCTAATAATATATACCAACGAGGGTGGCAGAAAGCCCTTTCTCTCTCACGCACAGCTTCACCCACTGCAAGGCATTAAACAAAATTTCTTTTTTTAAAGAAACAGAACATATATTATTTATGTAGCATAAACATGAACATTTCAAAGAGCTGTGCTGAGAGCGGTAATCCTAGCTCAGTCAAAACTCTGATATTTGCTGTTATCTATACACGCGTTTACAAAGGTTGACATATGAAAAAGCCTGGAAATAATCTGAGGTTGCAGGCTATGAAACAAGCCTGGTTTGGAACTGAATCTGCCTGTCAAGTCCCTTCATTGGGTTCATCTGACATTAATGAAAGAACATAAAATAGAAAGTTTTTGCAAGCACTAAATGATGGACACATCTGCAGGGCAAATGATTAGCTTACTGGTGTTCCTTCATGTCAAAACTAGTCTTTTTTGTTCTTCAAATGTTTTATGGGATCATATTAATTTTTTGGTATGGGACTTTGAAGATACAGTAAATATGTACATCTCAAAGGTGGTGAAGGAGATAAGTATTATAATGTAGGATTATAGGGGCATAACTAGAATGTATTTCAATTGGGCACAAAATTTCAGTCTGAGATTTTCCTGAGGTTGCCATGAGGGAAGATTTAGCTAACACAATGTACAAAGGACAAAATCGAGAGAGATGAAGTGGCTTTCATCAGTCCGTGACTGCTCTGGGAAAATGATGAGGAAACCCTATGCTAGGAATGTATCTTCCATAGAGTAGATTTTAGTTCTTTCCCTCACAAGAATAGTGTGTTCTCATATCATGCAAATACAGTTTATTGTATATGGTGGCTTTCAGATGCAATTTCTTAAATGTATGTGTGTGGGTTTTTTTGAGGGAGAGTGAAAACCTGAACTTTAGAGAGTTGAATGCAGAGCCGCAGAAAAGGCAAAACGACATACAGAGATGGCATCTAGTGAAAGTTGAAACCTGATTTTCTGAATCTGCTCAAAAACTGTGCATGTTAGCTGAGGTAGCACCCAAAACATCCACAATTGGAAAGCACAGCCTGGTGTACATCGTTCTACTTTTCCAGAACAAGGAAGAAAGAACAGGAGTTCGGAGGAGACATGATGACAGTTATAAACATTCCTTATTATAGGGCCTCTCAGGGCATGTCTACACTTGCACCCTAGTTCGAACTAGGTATGCAAATGTAGGCATTCGAAATAGTCAATGAAGTGGGGATTTAAATATCCGGCGCTTCATTAGCATGATCTCACTGGTGCGTTACTCCGCTCAACAGCTGTTTCGAAAGTGAAAGTGCGCTCCGGGACGTGTTAGTTTGAACCAAACCCCTTGGTTTGAACTAGCGTTACTCCTCATTTTTTGAGGAACCTTGGTTCACTGAGCTCTGCTGCTTATCAGACTTGGAACCCTGTATTCCTATTTGCCCCTGGTTACTGTCCTCCTTATCCTGACTCCCAGCTACTCCCCATTCCTGGTTTTCTGCCTTACTCCAGCTCCCCGCACCTATGTTTTATCCTGATGCTCTCTCCATCTCTGGCACCTGACACTGTCTAGTTCTGACTACTGGCCACAATGAAAAATCTAAATAATCTAATAGTGGCGAACTGAAAAAGTCCAACAACTTGTTTTGAGTAGAACAAAACATTTTGGGTGGCCTGAAATGTATTGTTTTGTTTCTCTGCTTTAACCTTTTTAAACATAAAACTGAAGTAAACTTCAAAATGCAAAATGAGTCTGAATTGAGAAATCAAAATATTTCATTGTGGGCAAAAAAGCAAACAATTTCATTTTTCTTCTAGATTTTTGTGGGGGTGGTTCTGATAAGAATTTGTAAAATATATTGGGGAAGCTGAATCTGCATTTTTTTGGTGAAAAAAGTTGTGTACAGCATATGTTGCCCAGCTCTACTGTCAATCCTTGTCTGATGCATACAGAAATAGCTAAAGGACAGCACTTTGAAGGCCTCCCCCAAGGCTTGCATTTCCATATGCCCTGTTTACTAAGTCCCCAGACCAGCGTAACAGTGTGTATCACAGGCTCTTGCAACACCTGAGCTTAATGCTTCAGAGCTTCAGTTTGCTTAAGTTGTCACATGGTTACTTCAAATCCACTTCTATCTTGTACACTGTACAGCTGAGAGCCTGAGCTAAAATAGTGCATCAGATACAATGGAGATGAGCATCATGCAAAAATCTTACTTAAAACTGCAGATGAATACATACTGTAGATATCTATACATGCACATTATATAATGCCTGGTGGGACAGTGAAACAGAAACCTGGACATTTTTGTAGAGATGTGGAATGCTTTGTATCAAGTCTTCCTCTCAATGCTTCTTCCTCTGCTTTTCTTTGTTCTCTGCATTGGATGTCTTCCTCATTCATTGTTTTTTCATTCTGCTTGGCTATGGATGGTGGCAAAATTAGAAAGGCAGGAAGAGGATAAAACAAGCTGTTTCATTTTTCTTGAGCATTTCTTTGTGTACTGGTAGGGAGTCTTTACTCCATGCTGCTCCTCAGAGAAGCAAGGGTGTTATTTAGCTATTAAAATGCACTACACAGGAAAAGCAACATTCAAAAGCAAGTGTTCTCTAATCAACTTGAATAGTAAATTGAACCATTGTAAAATGTCCTGCATGTAACTTTCTTGGGGAGTGCCAAGAGCATTTTGGGGAAACATGCTCAGATGGCAGGATTAATGGGGGATTTAAGACTCAACATGATTATATTAGTGTCTCAAGCAAGCTTGCTACCTATTGAGAGTACTATGTTGTATACAGGATATTTAGCAGATCAACTATATGACATGTCTACAAGCACTCAGTTTAGAGAGAGAGAGAAAAAGGAGGGCCATTAGCATGCAAAATAGAGTCTCCAAAGATAATAGGTAAACTGGTCATGCTGAAGGGACAGACAGCCAAGACACAATGGTAAGTTACTGCCCTCTCGAGCTACCCTTATATTATAGTACTTCTGTTTAAAATATTCAGCAAGTATGGATCTAGCCTTGAGATCAGTATTTCATTTCCATTCAATGTTTATTTTTAACCAAATATATAAAATATGTCCATCATCTTTGTTTGACAGGAAGAAGGTGATTGTGGCTTTATGGTCAGGGAAGATCCATTAATCTGCATATTTTACAGTATGTGTTTTTATTTAATTATTCTGGAGGATTCTTGTTAGTTTAGATAATTATGGGAGAGATTTTCAAAAGCCCCTATGGGATTTAAGACACCAAATCCCATTGAAAGACAAATATCTCCCTATACCAATGGTGGTTCTTAAGATCATCAAACTTAAACAATGGTTAATAAGAAAAGAGAATTCAGTTAAGGCCTGATTCCTATTGGTCTTGTAGCAAGAGTGCACACATCAAATCAATAAGGCTGGACCTCATTCTGCACTGATCAGAGAGTGTTTTTCTGATCCCTGATATGTAAACTGAGCATTCAAGTGGGTATTCTTTGTCAAGGTTCAATCACTCACTGAAAATATTGTGCTTTCAGTTCTCAATCTGAGACTGCACTAAGAAAGAAAAACAGTTTTTTGTGTACATAGTATACAAAATAACTTAATGCACCTTTGAAAAACTATACAGCAAATAGGGACCCTTCTTAAGAAAAAGAACAATTTTAATACAGTTGGAACATATTGGACAGGGAGTATTAATGGCAGTGTTGCCTGATCGTTAGGTTGTGTATAATTATACAGAGTACTTATAATTATTATTCAGATTACTTACCCCAGCTTCACAAGATAGATAGGAAATATACATCTATATTTCCACACAATCACACCATTCATGCTTGAAAACCTGAAGTGTTATCCATTGTCTTCCTCATCATCATCACCTTCCCCATCATCACCCGTGGCCAGCATTCTAGCACCTCCCAGGGACTACATTTCCTAGCTCCCCTAGGCTGAGATACCACTTTAATAATATCTTTCACCGTCATTGTTTATGTTTCCCCCTCTCCTTTTTTGCATTTTCTCAATTTACTAATGGTGAAGTGACTTTTACCTATAGGTCAGTATAGCATTGATCTCACTTCATTATCATATACATTAGTTTATCACCATGGCCCTTTGGGGGTTATATATCACAATTGTTATTTCTGTCCTACCTGGTTATTCAGTCTGGTCTTAAACAGTTATTTTGTGTGGTTTTTTTCCAAGTAATGGTGCACCTGGTATGTTTGAGGGTATTCTTAGAAGACTGTATGCCACTGAAGGTTGCTTTATCTGGGTGAAAGGCCCCAAATATATGCACATTTAATTTGTTATCTATGTGAAAATTTCCAGGCATGTGTATGCTAGCTGCTTATGTATGCTAGAATAGGCCTTTAGGCAAGAAAGAGAATGAAAAGTTAGAAAGAATCCATTCTAAACAGCTGCCATTTTCATGCATAGTTTTGTCCCTCAAGTACACGTTGCTATAAATGATTTACTTCTCCCATACATTTTTATTTCTAACACTATGGCGAATATAAAGTTATTGACAGATAAGCAAAATTCTTATGTATCATGTTAGCTGCAGTGAGTACATCTACTAATATCCCTATATTTTATTTAAAGACATCATTAAACAATTTTGTAAGACAAATAAAAAATATATATTTTTTTATCCCCAGATAAATATTCTGAATTTGAGATTAACAGTATGCATCAAGTATTTGGAAGCAAACCCAAAAACTTGCAGGAAATTTATAATTACAAAACAAAATTAGAAACCCTTCCCCTCCCCATATACCCTATCAAATACCATTTGAAACTAAGGACATTTAGGAGTTACAGTTGAAGGTAAAATAAACCCCAATATTTGAAACTATGCACACATAAGGCACTCAGATAATAATTTTGGCTCTGGTGGTGATGCCAGCTTCCCATATTTTCTTTTTTCCTTTCTTACTGACTTCACAAGGTGTGTATGTGAGGGAGATTATTTTACAGAGCTTCTTAAGACATTTTAAATTTAGAAAGGCCACTGTATTGATAAAGTAGCCCTACCACCATCACCCACCCATTTCCCCTTTGATAGCTTCTTTCATAAGATGTGAGCAGTCAACAAATGGGTTCATTGTAAATTCAGCATGTAGATGGAATAACAAAAATGTAAATGAAATATCATGCAGCACTGAGTTTGGTTTTATGCATACAAAGCTGATCGCAAGTGTTAGTTTGACATCTGTAGTATGCAAAGTCTTGGAAAAAATTTTGAAGGAGAAAGTAGTTCAGGACATTGAGGTTAATGGCAATTGGGACAAATTACAACATGGTTTTACAAAAGGTAGATCATGCCAAACCAACCTGATCTCCTTTTTTGAGAAAGTAACAGATTTTTTAGATAAAGGAAATGCAGTGGATCTAATCTACCTCGATTTTAGTATGGCATTTGATACACTACCACATGGGGAATTATTGGTTAAATTGGAAAAGATGCGGATCAATATGAAAATTGAGAGGTGGATAAGGAACTGGTTAAAGGGGAGGCTACAGCGGGTCATACTGAAAGGTGAACTGTCAGGTTGGAGGAAGGTTACTAGTGGAGTTCCTCAGGGATCAGTTTTGGGACCAATCTTATTTAATCTTTTTATTAGTGACCTTGGCACCAAAAGTGGGAGTGTCCTAATAAAGTTTGCGGATGACACAAAGTTGGGAGGTATGGCCAATTCAGAAGAGGATCGGGATATCATACAGGAAGATCTGGATGATCTTGTAAATTGGAGTGATAGCAATAGGATGAAATTTAATAGTGAAAAGTGTGTGGTTATGCATTTAGGGATTAATAACAAGAATTTTAGTTATAAGCTGGGGACACATCAGTTGGAAGTAACAGAAGAGGAGAAGGACCTTGGAGTCCTGGTTGATCATAGGATGACTGAGCCGCCATTGTGACATGGCCATGAAAAAGGCTAATATGGTCTTGGGATGCATTAGGTGAGGTATTTACAGTAGAGATAAGGAGGTGTTAGTGCCGTTATACAAGGCATTGGTGAGACCTCATTTGGAATACTGTGTGCAGTTCTGGTCTCCCATGTTTAAGAAGGATGAATTCAAACTGCAACAGGTACAAAGAAGGGCCACTGGGATGATCCGAGGAATGGAAAACCTGTCTTATGAAAGGAGACTCAAGGAACTTGGCTTGTTTACCTTAACCAAAAGAAGGCTGAGGGGAGATATGATTGCTCTCTTTAAATATATTAGAGGGATAAATGCCAGGGAGGGAGAGGAATTATTTAAACTCAGTGCCAATGTGGACACAAGAACAAATGGATATAAGCTGGCTATTAGGAAGTTTAGACTCGAAATTAGGTGAAGGTTTCTAACCATCAGAGGAGTGAAGTTCTGGAACAGCCTTCCAAGGGAAGTAGTGGGGGCAAAAGACCTATCTGGCTTCAAGATTAAGCTAGATGGGTTTATGAAGGGGATGGTTTGATGAGATAACATGATCCTGGTAACTAATTGACCTTTCACTATCAGTGGTAAATAGGCCAATGGAGAGATGATAGGAGTTACTATAGAGAACTTTTCCTGGTGTCTGGCTGGTGAGTCTTGCCCACATGCTCAGGGTTCAGCTGATCGCCATATTTGGGGTCGGGAAGGAATTTTCCTCCAGGGTAGATTGGCAGAGGCCCTGGAGGTTTTTCGCCTTCCTCTGTAGCATGGGGCATGGATCACTGCTGGAGGATTCTCTGCATCTTGGGGTCTTTAAAACATTTGAGGACTTCAATATCTGAGATATAGGTGAGAGGATTATTCCAGGAGTGGGTGGGTGAGATTCTGTGGCCTGCGTTGTGCAGAGGGTCAGACTAGATGATCATAATGGTTCCTTCTGACCTTAAAGTCTGAGTCTATGAGACACGCAGCCTTACTCTTTTTAGGAAAGTGCTACAATATAATGATCTCTGCAAAGGAGGTCATCATATGTGCATGATCTTAGTATGTGCTAATACTGGTAGCACATGGATTCAAACAGTAGAATGGCTCCGGTCTTGAGCATTAGCATCGGGCCTCAATGGTATTAAATCACTATATTGCAGGGTATATGGGGAGAGGTCTGCCTGCTGAATAGGTGCCCAGGGAGTGTTTCTCGTTCTTCTGTTTGCCAGGGCAAAAGGTCACATTTGGGGAAATGTTGGAAGGAAGCTACCAAAGGAGCTTTCTTCCTTCATATTTACATGGATCAAATGGTCTCAATAGCCATACAACTTGTGCAGAGGGCTGCAGCCACTATTCTAGCCCATAGGCTGAAATTTCAGCCATGAAGAGAAAGTGAGGAGAAAGAGGAGTCTATATAGCATTTCTGGGCCTTAGCCCTGAGTCAGCAAAAATAGATTGCATCCTGTGCGCCACCAGCAGCAAACATGAATACTCTCATTTTTTATCCTTAATGAAGGATGGGGGTTGGGGCTCTTGTCTGAATGATCTTTGTCTAATCAGAAAAGTATAAAGTACATCCTTTTTAAGGTAGAATTAGCATAGTCATTATACCATGAAGAGTAAAGCATTCTATGCTTTGTGGTCGCTTCAAAGTTGAAGTTGTTTGTTGAGGATGTTACAGTTGTCTCGGAGTTTGTGTTTTCTCAGTAACTTAGAAAGCAAAGTTAAGGTTATGCGGGGGTTTTTACTCAATGTCCTAGTGGAGCCTATATTTCCCATCAGGTGGTTGCCTCCTGAGGTGCAGCTTTTTACCATGAGGGTGAGTTGGACAGTCCTAACTGTTCAAGCCTGAGATTCAGGGCACCAATGTTTAGTGGGCATAATGTTTTATTTAATGTGCAGGTAGGTTTTATAAGGTAGTGCTTCTAAGCAGCCGAACTAACATCATTGTGCAAATTATTGTGAGCTGTCACTTCTGGTTGTAACTTTCTCATATGGAAAGAAAATGGATGTCTCTCAAATCTGTGTAGGGAGTAAATGTGATGATTCCACCACTGAGTCCATTCAAGTGGAATATATCACAATGTTGGATAATATTAGAAATCCAGTTTGCAGAGAGAAAAGGTGCCATTTATGGTGTGCCATGTACTGTAAACAGGTAGTGAAGTTAACATGATACAATATTTGTGGATGTCAGCCTGGAGAACATCATACTGAATGAAACTCTAATATTATATAATATTATATAACATTAGTTAATAAGATGAGGACATCACATTGTATTAGACTTTCTCCCATGGAAAGACACATCACAATGTGTTAATTTCTGAGATGAATATTTAATGGTTGATTCTTTCCTGCCCAGTCATATTTAGCAACTTGCACAATGCACGTTTGTTAATGCCAAAATAGCAACCACCATAACTGATTAGAATCTGATACAATTGACTGAGCACTAACTATACTTCAGGAGATCAGACAAGAAGAAAAAAATGCACTTTCAGTACCTCGGGCAATAGTTAAAAGGTACAGTGTTTTGCCTAGATAACAGCAGAATCTTAACTATATTTCCCTGGAGTGGGAGGAGTGTTTGATTTTGGTCAGTTTTTTAAAAATCATATTAAATGAATATTCTTTTAATCAGAACACTTTTCTTTGTAGTTGACATATTTTGACCAGTGTAGTGATATATTTGGTATCATAGGCATTGATTCTGAGGGTGCTGCACCCACCGGCAGTCAAGCTCCCTCCCACCCCACAGCACCTCCTGCCCACAGGTAGCCCCACTAATCAACTCCTCCCCAACCCTTCCAGCGTCTCCTTCCCACCTTGGAACAGCTTGTCTTCATTGTGCAGGAGATGCTGGGAGGGAAGGGACTTAGCATGCTCGGGGAGGGGTGGAACTGGGCAGGAATAGGAGGGGAAGGTGCAATGAGGCCTGTGGGTAGGGGGAGAAGTGTGATGGGGTGAGGCCTGGGGCTGAGTGGGGGAAAGTTGGAAGCCAGCACCTGTATTCAGTATTGACAATTGCTCAGTGTTCTGAATGCTAGTTGCTGCTGTTGTTTGCAAATTACAGTGGAAATCCAATCTGCTTATACCATACTTATGTTATAGTCATTACTTTGTGTTCATTGTCAGTTAACTTGCACTAATTCATGGCACAACCCTTAATAGGAGGTAAATGGGGAGGAAATCTCCATGAGAATCTCATATTGCTTCCCCCCATGTTGCCCTGTAGGGGAGAAGGATCTGAAAGAAGAAGCAGTGTGATTTATTGTATAAGGGCACTGAGCTAGTAGTTATGAGGCCTGAGCTCTATTCCTGGCTTTGACAATGACATGCTGGGTGACCTCAGGCTAGTAATTTCATCCCTCTATGTTTGTTCCTGCTCCCGCACACATATGTGACCCTTTGAACAATGTTATTGTATTACAAGAGTGTATGAATCCACCTTACCAAATGCACTGTAGCTTGACACTCCAACTTAGCTGCACCATACCTTTGCCCTTTAGTCAAGTCCTTAATATGGGTTTGTGCGAGGCACTGCTCAATAGAGCTCTAGTCTTGTTTGGGGCCTGTAGGTGCTATTGCACTACAATAAAGAAAGGTTTCAAAGCTAGCACATGCTCAAGAATGCACAGAAAACCAAGAGCATCTGCATGGAAGCACAGGGCCTGCAAACTGGTAGCTTCCCTTCACAGAATATCTCAAACATGGCCATGAGAGAGACTTCAGATGCTCTTGAGTAGATGCCTGGGGCTGTATTACTTTTTCCTCTGAATGTCTTTAGGACATATGGAGAGAACCTGTTCTTCTAGGCCCCTATCACTTCCCTTCCCTATGTTTGGATACTGTAGTAGCCATTGAGAAATAGCTGTATGGGGCCTGGAGAAAAAAAGATGGTACTATCAAAGGGCTGGTAGATGAAAAATCTGTGAAGGCAGGGTCATCTTTGTGTATGGCTTTGTTGGAGAATGATCCGAGTCACTGCACTTTTGCAAAGTAAGATGTCCTTTACCCTTTGCATCATGCAGTATCAAGTACCTACAGAATATTAATTAATCCCTTCGTAAAAACAACACCGCGTTTAAGTTATAGGCTCTTCGCAATGTTTCTTAAAAGTCTAGTCTCCTATAGCCAATTATATTTTTGTCAAAAGAGATTTCTATCCGGGCAAAAATCTTGAATACAGAGGTTTGTATGGACAAAATTTGCAGCCAGGAGTTACAATAGTTTCAAAATTAAGCTCTCTAACCCTCAGCCTGACAGACCCTTTATTACAGCACTATAGTGCTTTCCAGTACAGCTAAGATACATTGTTACTTTCCTGTGGCAATAAAACTGATGCTTTAAATGAGTGCTACAACAGGATTTCTCCACTAATTGCAGAAATAGATAATGTGTGGCTTGAATGGCTCTTATTCATTCTACAGTAATTTTTCTTAAATTCTAAGTGGCATTCTGTTTCAACAGAGCTGCAGAGTCTGACATTCCCACAAGAAAAGTTAAAATGCTTCCATAGATAAAAAGCTCTGCCTTGTTAGTTCTAGCTTCCAGAAGTGGAATTACCTGAGGGCTTTTTTTTTTTTTTTTTTTTTAAACAATGTGTTGCATGTGCAGAAGCAAATGTCTGAGTTTAGAGTCTCATCTGATCTTCCAGTGCTTAAGATGCTACAGACGAAACCAGCTCTCATGTACAATAATTAATATAATTAACATAAATGAGAATTTGATTAAACTGTATTCAGTACAATTCAAGGGAGATTTAAAACTGTTTAGAGAAAACTTTGAATGGTGATGTCCTGAAATGATGCATTTCTTATGAGTTAATGTAAGAGAAAATCCTGCTAATAGGAAAATGAAACCCCAGATTTTGCATTCTCTAGGATTAAAATGAGATGAATTAAGTGATAATTAATTACTATGAAAGCAACCAGAGAAATAAATAATCAAATGTATCCATAATGTTGATAAAATGAACAGCTCAAGTTATGCTCTGTGCTGGAACAAATAAAGTCAGTTAATCTGCAATGTTTAATTAAGAAGATGAAAAATGCTACGTGAAGTAGAAAAATTTCTGAAACAAGCTTAAATAACATATGAAAGAAAACAGTCTGTTTAAACATATAATCTCACCTTTGTCCTGCACGCTTGAAAATGCACAGACAAAATAACCCAAGATAATAATCTAGAGAGACAATGGGGGTGAGATGATACCTTTTATTGGACCAACTTTTGCAGGTGATAGGGACAAGATTTTGAACCACGCAGAGCTCTTCTTCATATCTAGAAAGAGGTACTCCAAGCATCATACCTAACTGCAAGGTGGAACAGATTGTTCAGCATAAATAGCGCATGTGCTAAGCCTAAGGGACCATTCAAAGTACAGTGGCCTGTTTCCACCTCTGCTGTCATAACGCAAAAAGGGGAGGGTTAGTGTTGTACTAAGCCATAAATCCATTATCTCTGTTCAGGCCATAATTTTTAGTGTCCTATGCGAATTCCTTTGATAGAGTAGTGATTGTCTGGTTTCACTCACATAGCTGCAGTTGGGGTTTAAATGCAGTTGCATTTAGTGCACTGAATGAGGTATATCACATGCTATGATAGGCATGTGTAAGATACATGATCTTTAAAGGTGTGTTGTGAGGTATGTTGGTCATAGCACTAGAGATATGTCCACAGGTTTTGCATATGTTGTTCTGGCAAGACCTGGTGCAACTTTGAGTTGATGAGCCCTGGTCTTTGGGGGCTTGCTTCTGATTATGAGCTTGGAGAGATTAGAGAGATTGTCTGAAACCTAGAAATAGGGATTCAAGAAAGATTTATTTCAGGATAGGATCCCTATGGGTTATAATTGTTTGATATCCCACATAAGGTACAGAAAGAAGTGATAGATAATATTTAAGGGACTGTGAACAGAAAGGTTATTTCTGTATTGTATTTGGTTCCTTTGGGGTACTGGAGTGGCCTGTCTCCTGATGTGAAGGTAGTTTTGAGTGTGTTAAGGGTGTATGTCTCTGACTTTCTCCTTAGAGTATATTCTGTGGTGTCTGAGTGCCTGGCTGTGGATAACAGATTTTTTGGTGTGTTTGGATTAGTTACTAGATATGAAGGTTGATGCAGTGGTCCATCTTTTTTTTTTTTTTTTTTTTTTGGTATATAATTGTCTTTAGGGTTCTGATTAATGGACAGGTGGTAGCTGTTGAATTTGTGATTAAAAAAAAACTTAAGGATTTTAAGGTTTCTGTCCCAGGGATGAAAATATCATTCATTTATCTTAGGCATATCTTTATTTTGGGGTACAATTGTCCAACATTTTTTCTTTAAGAAGAAGGTTGGCATATTGGGGAGCCATCATGGTGTTCCCGGCTATTTCCAAGATTTGGACAAAGTGTTTGTTATTGAATGTAAAATTATAATAGGTGAGAATGATAAGTGGGGGTGCACAACTACAGTCCTACTGCTGACAGCTGAAGCTGAAGTCATGGAGGTCCAGTAAAGTCATGGAATCCATGATCTCCATGACTAAATTGTACCTTAATTATATGGTATATTGCATTACATAAAGATGGCCATACTGAGTTAGATTAGTGGTCTATCTGGTCCTGTATCATGTCTTGTGACAGTGGTCAATGTGAGGTGTTTCAGAGATAATGAATAGAACAAATAATCATTAAGTGATCCTTTCCCAGCTTCTGGAAAACAAAGACTAGGAATGCTTCAGAGTGTGTTTTTTTCATTCCTGGTTAATAGCTATTGATGGATCTATCTTTGTTGAAGCATATCTAGTTCTTTTTTGAACTATATTATAGTCCTGACCTTCACAACATTCTCTGGCAAAGAGTTTCGCAGGTTGACTATGTAAAGAAGTACTTGTTTTTGTTTGTTTTAAACGTACTGCCTTATTAATTTCATTGGATGACCCCTGGTTCTTGTGTTTTGAGGAGTAAATAACACTTTCTTGTTGACTTTTTCCACCCCAGGTTTGCTTTGATAAACCTTATCTATCTCTTTTCCTACCTGAAAAGTCCTAGCCTCATTAATCTCTCCTCATACGGAAGCTGTTCCATACCCCACATACCTGGTGTGACCACAACTATATACAATATTCAAAATGTGGGTATACTATCGATGTTGTATAAGGGCAATATGGTATTTTTGTCTCATTATCTAACCCTTTCCTAATGATTCCCAATATTCTGTTATTTTTTGACTGCCAATGAACATCAAGTGGATGTTTTTAGAGAACTATCCATTATGACTCCAAGATCTTTCTTGAGTGGTAAGAGCCAAGTTAAACCTCACCAATTTCCTGTGTATAGTTGGGATTATGTTTTCCAATATAAATTATTTTGCATTTATCAACATAATTTCATCTGACATTTTGTTGCCCAATTACCAGTTCTGCAAGATCCTTTTAGAGCACTTAGCTTGGGACTTTACTAGTTGAGTAGCTTTGTGTCCTCTGCAAAGGACCTTCCTCAGTCTTCATTTTCAAGACTGAATATGTCCATTTTTTTAACCTTTCCTCAGGTTAGATTTTTCTGAAACTTATAATTTTTGGTGTTCTCCTCTGGAGTCTTTCCAAATTGCCCACATCTCTCCTAAAGTGTGTCACCCAGAATTGGCCTCATTGGTGTTACGTAGTTTGGGACAACTACCTCCTGTGTCTTTATAATGTGATTCACCTGTCAATGTACCCCAGAATTATATTTGCCTTTTTGGAAGCTGCATCATATCATGGAACAATATTCAATTTTTAATTAATTAAAACATCCAGATCCTTTGCAGCACTATAACTCCCTAGCTAATTATTCCCCACTTCATACTGCATTTGATTTTACTTTCCTAATGAAGTTTTTGAACTTGTTTGTATTAAATTTCATCTTGTTGAATTCAGACCAGTTCTCCAATTTATCAAGATAATTTTGATTTCTAATGTCCTCTAAAGCTCTTGCAACTCTCCCAGCTGTGTAATGTGCAAATGTTATAAGTATTTTTTCCATGATTCCTTAGTTTGCATATGAGAATCTGGTGTGACAATGTGATATTGCAGATATATCACATCTAATACTTTCCCCCATCCATTCCTCTGGTTACCCTATTAAAAAAGGAATTTAGCTTGGGTTGATGTGATGAGAGAGAGGATGGTCCAGTGGTTAGGACACTAGACAAAGACCTGGATTCAGTTCCCAGCTCTACCACAGACTATCTGTGTGAATTTGGGCAAGATATTTAATCTCTCTGTTTTTAGTTTGCTATTTATAAACTGGAGATAATACTTCTGTTTCTCAAAAGGGGGTTATGGGAATAAATACATTAAATCGTGAAGTTATAATAATTGGGATCACATAGTTAATTAACCAAGATAGATCTCTTAAACTACAAGACAAAAGCATGTTGGATTAACTGAAGCCTAATAATTATATAAAATTCAAAAAGGTAAATTTTAAAATAGTAATTTTAATATAAACCCACTTTCCCCAGAAAAAATAACCGAGATAGGCTAAATGTAAAAATAATAGCACCAATGCCTACTTCCAAACAACTTTGTCTTTGGACAATACAACATAATACTCAAATATTAAGGAGCCTTTCTTTGGTTATTTCAACTAATTCAGCCAAATGAGGCCAAATCAGCCTTCACTTAGTTTTACTGAACAATAGTTCAGATTGCAGCAATATTAAAACAATTAGTAAATGTTCCAAATTTGAAAAAAAAAAAAACATTCTGACATATGATCTGAGATGAAATATAATTCACCCTTCAAATTTATCCTTTGGCATATACACAAAGAGCCTTTTTCTTTTAAGGACCAAAGGTCACTAGGGAGTCGTATACATTGCTCAGGTAACCAGTGTTAAATGGTAACATGGAGGTGCAATGAAAAAAAGGATATGAGGTAAATAGAAGATTCTTGGGATTACTGATTTCCTGAAATCTGGAAAAAGTCAAATGAATAATCTAATTATCTGACCTCGTTTGAGTCCTTTATACTGGATGATAAATTGAAGTCATTCAACATTATACATTCTTTCTTTTGTTGAATTTATGACTAAATATACATTACTTCATTCAAGTACATAAAATAGCATTTGTCATAATTAAAATTATATTCTACTCTTGCTATTCTGTGCAAATGTTTTCCATCAAGTCCTTTTTTGTTTCATAGTTACTAAATCAATACATTAAAATCTGTTAAAATGAGGAAGTTTTATATTCTAGTCAGCTAGTGGTTTTATCATCAGATATACTGTATTTCTAGCTGCATTTGGTATGCTCATTTCCATGGCTCTCTCATGGACTCTTTCTTTTGAAAACACCAGCATGCAGTTAACATGTTCATGTTTGGTTTCTGTTAGATAGATCACCTTAGTGCACAACACTGTTTTTGTTATTCTTAATGCACTTTCCAACCCCTCCTCTAAAAATGAAACAAAAACAATTTGAACTTTGAAACTCATCTGTCAGGTGTCCTAAATGCTAACACACTTTAGTCTAGCCTTGATTTTGATTAAATAGGGTTTATGAACTTTAGTTCTTCTATTATTCTTAGTGAGGCAGTTCCCACCTGCACTTTGCAGAATGACACCAGCATGCGTGCATTTAAGTTTTAGATTGCTTTAGTTCCCTTCCAAACAGGGAGCCACTCTCCAACTGGAGATTAGAAACCTATTTCTGTATAATATTGAATTAATTCCTCTGATTTATCCTCACAGTCCCCAAAGTGAGAGAGCATTCATTTTTAATGGAAGGAACCATAGAATGGCAGCAAGAAGTCTTCTCTCCCCCGCGCCCTTGTGTTTTCTTTGGAATAAATAGCTAAATATTATTCTCCTTTCAAATGTGTATATCTCCATTTTGGATGAGCCATTGTTTAGGGAGACAAACATTTTACAACTGATTGATCGATTGATTGATTTTACTTCTAGAATCTTGCTTTTCAGATTACATTTTTTCTAAATTTTTCAGTGCAATTAGAAAGCCTAGGAAGAATTACAGAATAATTTTGAAAGCTTCAGAGGGGTAGCTGAATTAGTCTGGATCTGGAAAAACTTTAAAAACAATTAATGGTCTAGTAGCACCTTAAAGACTAACAAAACATGTTGATGGTATCATGAGCTTTCGTGGGCAAAACCTACTTCTTCAGATGAAGTGGGTCATGAAGTCATCTGAAGAAGTGGGTTGTGCCCACAAAAGCTCATGATACCATCTACATGTTCTGTTAGTCTTTAAGGGGCCACTAGATCATTTGTTGTTTTTAAAGTTTTTCCAGAGTAATTTTGCTCCTACTTACTGATATACAAATTGAGTACCCAATCTTAACCACACAGTACTGACACTAAGCTTTCTTGTGAGTGGACTTGCCTTGTAATGAGGCTCTCTAAGGAAGAGAATGTAGAATTTCAATCATAATAAATCTATTTATACAGGCATTCCATTTCCAAAGAAAACCAGAAAATGAACAAAATGTGTCGGGAAACATCCCAAGGAGATGGAAGCCTCTCTTGTGTACTGCATCCTAAAGGCCACTCTGCTCTAATCCAAATGCATGTGACTAAGGGTCTGCCATGGTGGGGAGAACTAGTAGAAAAGGGCAACTGCTTCTTTGCTCTGCTGCAGTAGGGCCTGGGAAGATTTCCACAGTAAATCCAGTTGGAAGTTACAGATGGTAGAAGCAGTGATATCTCTGTATCTTTCGTTCTCTCTCCTTCCCCTGCCCTTTGAAGGCATACAAGTGCAGGTTAACCAAAGGTCAACAGCTCATCTGAAACCATTTTTATAGTAGGGATGGGAGCAGCTGAGTTGCTGAAAAGGAACCCCCTCTGAATTCCTTGCTCATGCTCTGTTTTAAAGCTGCCTTCCTTTCCATGATAACCCAAACTCACATAAGTCCATAATTCCCCTGAGCACTGAGTTCAGGAACCTAATATTTCAGTGGCCATTTCACTTTCCATGTATATAATTGAAATTCTTAATTTCTGTTCTTTGAGAATTTCCAGCTTCTTAAAATTTCTTTTCACTGTGATTTTGAGCAAAACAAACTATTTGAAATGTCATCTCTCTCCTTTTTAGCTAATTGAAATATTTTAGCTAATTGAAATATTCTATTATTCAATAGAAAAAGACATTTCAAGTGTAACCTTGCCTTTTTTTATATTGTATAGTAACTTAAAATAAATTTCAAAATGAAAACTTAAAACCATTCCATTCTGGTAAGGTTGAAATGTATTTTAACCTTATCAAAATGCTTGGTTTTAATTTACTAAACAAAATTGAATCCAAATCAAAACATTCCCATATAGCATTTCAATTTGGAAAGGAAATGTTCTTTTGGAAATGTGTTCTATCAAAAAAGTGTCAACCAGTTCTAATATCTTTTGCATTAAGCATAATAGTATAATGAAAGTGATCTAATATTAAAATGATCTTTTGTACATAAGATTCTTCTCTTACAGTAAGTTCCCACTTTGTAAAATATGACAGATGACCAATTGCTCATCATTTTTACTGCAGAGATAAAAAAATGTTTGCATCCCAACTAGCTGACCCTTTGTTTGTTATGTTGCATATTTTTTCATTCCAAAAGAGGTGGGAAGCTTTAACTTCCATAGTTTGTGCAAGGGAATCATAATTCAATAAGATTATAACTCAGCAGTCAAAGCAATCAGAATGATCTTTTGTTATTATATATGTGTGATGTTGGCCATGTTGTTTTCAGCCAGGTATGTAGGAGTTTTTCATGTAGGACTGTTGGGGTGCATCTGCACAGCAGGGATAAAGTCGAATTAAGCTACACAACTTCAGCTATGTCAATTGCGTAGCTTAAGTCAAAATAGCTTAATTTGGCTTTGGGAACTGTCCGCACAGCAGAAACTCGAAGGAAGAACACTCTTCCTTTGACTTCCCTTACTCTTCGTGAAATGAGGGTTACCATGAGTCAGAGTAAGAAGTCCTCCAGCTCGAGATTATTTTTGGAAAAAAAAAAAAGGCTTGTTGTGTAGACTTGCACTATGATATTTTGGAATAACATCAGTTAAATAATGTTACTGTGTAGACGTACTCTTGATCCGTTCATACAACATTATATCCTTTTTTATCATTAATATGTTTGATGAATTATTATAATTATAGTAAACCAGGCATAACTTGCATAATGCATAAAAAGTGTGAAATTTTAAAAATGCACATAATCTTATGTTATAAATACTAAGTGTATTTTGTCTCTGCTTGAGCCACATCTTTTTCATCTGACTCACATGAGTAGTCCCTTTGCCTTTGAAAGAGACATTTATTTGAATAACAGGCACGGAATTTGGCTTAACCTTAAAATGGAACAACCCAACAGTTAAAATGAAGCATTTGCAGAATTATTAGTGTCACAGCATATAGCATCTACATTGCAGAAAATTATAGGATAAGACACAATGAATGAATCCAGTTATCTGGTAGGCTGAATTTGTGTTTCGATTTAAATTATTATTATGTGTGCTGATAAAGAATTTGTAACATCTGCAGAAAGACTATTTTACCAAATAGCAGCATTGGGTACACTAAGATCATATATGTTTTCTTACTTAAGAGTTAGACAACATAAAAAATATGTTACTGTTAAACTACTTGTTCTCCAAGCACCTGTTACTTAATGATGCATATCATATTAAGGTGCAATATATATTCTTACTGGATGAAGGAATCCTTCAATTATTAGGTTATTAAAATGCACGGTACAAGCTTTATATGCATTTTGTATTACAATGTGCAGCTGTACTGTAGATGAGGGGAGCTCTCTGCAAACCACATCAGAAATGATCATCTTAATGTTTTTAAGTTCTCTTTTAACATTACTGGAAAATTGTTTAATTATCTCTCTCTCTTTTTTTTTTTTTTTTTTTTAAGTGAGTCTTATTGAAATCACATCAAGCTTGGTCCTTGCTTTCAACTCTGATTCATGATCATACTCTATGGAAACAGTAACCTGCGGATCAGTGTTCCTCAGGGCTTAAACTGAGAGGAAACCAAGGTGGAGGTAGCTCCAATTGGTGAAACAAATTACTAGCAGTGACTCCCCTGTTACATTGCAAGATAATTGTCCTGTTATTATAATGCTATAAGAACTTCATTAAATGCTCACAAAGTCATTATTAGAAGCTCTTAGTGAATGTACTATCATTTCAAAGCATCTCCTTATACAGAAATTTAGGAGATTACTGATGCTGATACACCTATGTCTGGAAAGTAAATAAAATGGGCCATTCTTTCTTCCTTTTTTCCTTTCTTCTTGAAATTTATTTTCAGTAATTATTCCCAGATTTGCAAACTGCTAATGCTTCTGCCTTTTTCTTTACAGACTTTGAAAAGGTTGCTTCTCAAAACTTTCAGAATGAGTGTTTTTCAACATTTTTTTCACTTATCTTGTGTCTCTTAATCCCCACCACTTTGTTAATTATCCTTTCATACATCCTCCATCTAAATTAATGGAAGCTCCCTTTCTTCTTCTAAGCATCACCAACAATAAGTTTATCTTCTGTCTTTTTTCTTTAGTTCACTTCTTTCTTAAATACTTCATGGACAGCAAACCAATTCAGGTCTCTAAGCCTCATGCAGGCTATGTCTACACTGCAATTTTTTTGGAATAAGCTATTCCAGAATAGTTATTCCGAAATAGCTTATTTCGAAATACCATGTGTACACTTCAGGGAAGCCTCAAAATTAGACCGAGGCAGGCTTCCCTAATGTAGATGTGCTATCTCGATTTAGAGCCCTTAGGAGGAATAACTTAGAATAGCCCTCGTGAGGGGCTATTTCAAAATAGCAGAAGTAGAGCATCTACACATGCCTTATTTCGAAATAGCTATTTCAGAATAGGCATTATTTCAAAATAACAGAATTGCTGGGTAAACGCTCTCATAGTAATTTCAGAATAATGGCTGTTATTCTGAAATAACTTTGCTGTGTATACACACCTGCAGTGTCCACTGACATTAATAGAAGTTTTTCTCGGACTGTGTCAGGCCCTTTAATAACACCTTAAAAACTTGCATTCTATTTTAAAAAAATTTACAATAAATGAAAGGATTTTATCAGTAAGCAGGAAGAACTATAAATAATATTTTTAAAAGGAAAATTATACACCTTGTGAGAGATTTGACCACACCAAAATGTGTTGGTTTCACTGGATTTTTTTGTAGGAAAAATATAATTTTTAAACAGTTGAAATGTTTTTCCTTCCGACACGTTTTTAAATAAAATGTTTTGATTTTTGGGGAGTGAAAATATCTTTTTCATTTTGAAATTGCCTTAAATTGAATGATACTTTGGGGGCACAACTTTTTTTTCAACACTGATTTGCCAAAAAATTAAAAAAATAATAATTTCCAGTTTGCCCCAGAATGATTCTATTTCAATTCTCTTGAAGTGCTGGCAACCAAATACTTGGTTATTTCCACAACTAAACCTACAACCAGGGATCTCATGAAGACCCAGCTGTGTGGAGCATAGCGTGTAGTTCCCTTAAAATTCAATGGAATTGAAGGAAGTTGCCTTATACTCTATATTAAAAAAAAAAAAAAAGAGAGGAGATGTCCCTAATGGAGGCCCAAGTTTTTATATTGTTAAAATGTCAATGTAACCCCTATGGCTTGATTCACTGCCACCCCCTAGGAAGCAAACATCAGTGCTTCATTCATGTGATCCAAGTTCTATAGAATTCAGAGTTGAATGGAATCAAAAGTGGAGGAGCTGAGGTAGCCCTGGTCTACACTAGGGATTTTTTTGAAATAACAAGCAGCGTGTTCACACTAACAAGCCTTTTATTTTGAAATAATGGACTGGTAATTTTGAAATAACTCCTACTTTCCACAAGGAGTAATGCTCATTTCAAAATAGCTATTTTGAATAGCGGTAGTGTGGATGCTCCACTGCTTCTATTTCGAAATAACTACTCCCCAGAGTCATTCAGAGTAATTACTCCCCAGTGCTTCCTGGGGCTCTGAGTCGAGGTAGAGTGCCCACATTAAGGGAGCCTCGGACTAATTTCGATGCTTCCCTGTAGTGTGGGCATGCTATTTTGAAGCAGTTATTTCAGGAGTTATTAGTTCAAAATAATTTGATAGTGTAGACATGCCCATAGTGAAAACCATGATATAAGAAAACCATTATATAGAATATCCTGAGGGAAGAAGCAGGAAAAAAAGATCACAATAGTTTCCTTTGCAGTTTCTTCTCAGGGAGTGAAAGAAACTGTATCTGAGAGAAATGAATGACAGAAAGGACTTTTTTTTTTCTTCCCTGATGTTTACTTCACTACATTTATACACATTTAACTTTGTCCAGGTGTGTAATCTCACCTAAGTCAATGGGGCTAGTCATACTTAATCGCATGCATACATTTTTATGGTGCTGGGCCACAATGAGTAAAGATGGAAATAAACTGAATTAACCTCCAAATTGGCCCTAGACTGCACAAAAGGGACAGATGCTGATCTCTACACTAGTATAACATATGTCTGTGGAATATGCTCAGAATTCATCTAATGTGCACATAATAAAATAGAGGTTGGATATGTCTCCCTGTGACGGGCCGCCAGCGGCCCGCACGGGAAACCTCCCGGACCACCAGGGGGTGGGGGGGGCGTGAAGATGCCCGAGGGGTCCCCAACCCCGGATGCGGCGCGGGGGAGACAGGGCGGCGGGGCCGGTTTCAGCCTACGCCGCCCAGTTGCCACTGACCCCGCCCCCAGGGTAGCGCGAGGCAGGGTGCAGCGGGAGACCGGCAGCCGGGCAGCTGCGGAGAACGCTGGCACGCCGCCAGAAGGGGGAGGGCCCTGAGCGGCGTCCGGCGCGGCGGGCCATTTTAAAAAGGCCCGCCATCCGAGAGGGAGGGGGGCAGCCTCCTCGGACGGAGGGAGAAGAGCCCTGAGCCCAGGACGGACCCAGGGCAGGACCGAGGCTGGCGGACGGTCCGGCTTCGACCCGGGGAGCCGCGAGGGGACCGGCGCAGCGGCCGGCCGGCCGGCCCCAGCTTCGAAGTGGACTGGACCCGACCCCGCCGGACCTGGGGAGAGCGACCGGGCAAGGACTGGACCTACCGGAAGGATCCGACCCGCGAGCTGTCGCCAAAGCGACCCCCGACCCGGACGGCTGAACCAGGGTAGGTTCCGGGGAGCAGGAGAGCGGCCCGAAGGGGCCCTCCCAGAGGGGAGGAAGCAGCCCGGGGTAGGGCCCTTTTGGCGTCACTGGGTAGATGGGTTTCGGAGGGAATTACCCCGTCTATCGCGTTGGGGCGCGAGTGAGCCCCGGCGCTTAGGGCCCCGGGCTGGGACCCGGGGAGAGGGTGGGACCAGGTCCCCCTCCCCATTCCCCCGGAGGAGCCGCTTCCGGTCGGTGGCAGCACACGGGAGAGAGAGAGAAAGGGGGGACGAAGGGGTTCGCTGAGCCCCCTCCCCTTCCGGGAGGGGGTGATCGCACCCCGAGTCCTCCACACTCCCTTGCATTCTGGTTGCTGAGGTGGAGCCTCCAGCCAGCATTCTCTCAGCCCACCCCTAAGAGAATAGTAAGTGTTATGTAAAGAGGCGGCTAACATTTGCCTCACCCACAAACAAGCCATGAATAACGGCAGTCTATTAATAAGTCCAGCCTCACAAATGCACCATTTTATGAACAAAACAACCAAAAGCCCCAGAAATCAAATCACATCATACAGATTGGCTAGTCAGTAAATGCAGATAATGCCAGAGGCTTAACCACAGTGTACAGGGTAATAAAGGAGGCTTACTTGAATCCATTAATTAAGTCCTACACTGTGGTAAGGTTCAAATTATTGGATATATTCAACATTAAAGTGTTCTGTAATGCAATGTGTTTCATGTAGAATCCATAGTAAATATTTCTGGGGTTGTCTATACAGCAGTTCCAAAGTCCTGGTACAGAACAAAAAAAGGACTTTTCCAGAAAATGACACCTTGTAAAAGATAGAAACCTCCTATTTTTAATAGTGACTTACCTTAGATCCTTTTTTAGCATCCTAACAAATAGCAGCCACTGTTCTTTCATATTGCTTTGTGTTGTATTTTCATAGTGGTTCATCATCTCTATGGTTAGTCAGCACAAGGTATTAAACCTTTAAAAAATGTACGCATGTGTTTATCTCCCACATACAATGTGTTAATATTCTAATTGGCATCACTTCAAAATAATACTTGGAAGGTTTCTAAATGAATCATGTCTGAAAAAGCAGATGGCTCCATTACATTCATCAGCTGCGTTTTCTGCTTCAGGTCTGGTTTCCAGATCCTCACCTTAAAGCCTATGAAAAAGCCTTACCTATGAGTTAGCATTTGTTTCTTCATATACACTCTCCTTCTATTTACTATAATTAGTTAATTCTCTTTCCTTACTATTCCTTCTCTCACACTTGATTTAATGGCTTCTTTTATACCAATCCCTAAGGCTAGTACACTATTCCTCTTCCCTTTCAGCTGTAGCTGAAAAATCAGTACAGAGTTGATACTGGAGATCTGCTGATATGTGGATTATTGGAATGATTTTATTGATCAAAAAGCAGGAAAGTTCTCTCATGTTTGAGTAACTATAGTTAGTAAAGGGAGGCTCTACTACATAATACATATACCACAGCTGACACTTTTGGCATGATGGATCCATTTCCCCCTGCCTCTATTTCTATTCTTGTCCTTCTTGTGATGGCCGTATCTGCCTGGGCCTCTACTGATGATCTGCTATATATAGACTGTCCGTGCTGTTTCCCTGGCCGGATTTGTCATTCAGTGAGTACATTTGCTACATTTTACCTGCTGCATCTGCCATGATTACAGCATTTGTTTTGGCCTCTTCTGTTCTTTTGCCGTATCTCTGATACTAATGGAGACCTATGTTCTGGCCTCTTCTGCTATTACACTTTATTTGTGCCATGACCATGAGTTCCCTTCTTGCCTTTTCCCATAATTCTTAAACAGAAGGCTTTTTTTGAAACATAGATGCCTCCACGAGGCAGGTGACAAGGAAGTTCTTCCTTCAGCATTCCTCCTCTGCTTATCTGTATCTTTAATTTTTGTGTTATCAAGCCATCATTAAGAACTAATGTAAACTTTGTATTATATTTTAAAGGGGAAAATATGTTTGCATATGCTGATAGGGAATCTGTTTTTCCTCCCATCAGAAAAATATTTACAGAAACAATAGAAATGTTTCCCTCCATATTTTCTTTGAAATTGTTCTGGTTTTAGTTGTGAGGAAAACTGAAAATGAACATTCTCAAACTTTTATTACAAAAATAGAAATTTCTGCTGTTGTGAATTATTTTGATGAAAATGGATTTTTTTGACAAAAATTTACTCAGCGTCTTCAGGTAGACCTGAAAAAGAGTTGTGTGTGTCACTCAAAAGCTTTTCTTGTTCATCAAGCCAAGTTGGTCCAATAAACAATATTACCTCACCCAGTTGATTTCTAATATCCTGGGATTAACATAGCTACAACAACACCGCAAACAATATTAGTCACAAATTTTAATGAACTATTCCACTAGCTTATTTCACTTGTGATTGTTTCTTTAATTCCAGCTGACACATTCATCTCTTATTTTCAAGGGTGTTGCCCTAGGGCAATTAATAGAGAATAAGTGTAAATGAGAGCAGAATTTGCCCAATATGTTTCATTGGAATAAAGCTGGCAAGTTTAAGTAAATTAATTTAACCTATTGAGTCAAGTCTGCTCTCACTTGTATCCAGACTGCCCCACTGAAACTCACAGAGTTGCTTCGAGGTAGATGAGAATATAAATGGCTCCATGTATTTAATTATAAATTGTCATCTTTTTTTCCCCAAACACCTGTCATGAGGTTGAGAGCTGAAAACTAAATGAGAAGAGCACTCCATATGGTTCCTGTCTGCTCCAGACCTATTTAATCTTAATTGTAACTTAATATCTTCCACAAAAGAGAAGCATGAATTAAACTGTGTTCTAACGTGTGTCCATAATGCAACAGAAGTGCTAACATTGAAAAATCCTCAGTAACTTAGGTTTGTGATATTGTCCATGAACATGGCTTATGCTTAAAAACATATACAAAAAAGCTTATGAGGGCAAGTTTTTGCTTATGATTTCACCAGAATTGAAGCTAGTTGAATCTGAGAAGGGCCAGACACCAGACACCAGCATTTATAGGCAGGACCAAACACTTGGGGCTTTTCAAGATAAAAGACCTCTTGATGCTAGAATGAACTCAGTTTACACATATAAGTATTTCACTTGCTCTGTATAAAAAACATGGAATGGAGAAGATGTCCCTGTCAGCCACTGACTTTCATATTTTATATCTGCCCATCGCATTCCCTCCTAAATGGTAGAACAACATAGCTTTGCATAAGGCATGTGTTGTGAGTAAGAGCTTGATTTTAATAAATAATATCTTATCTTATATGGACCAGAGATGGATGAACAAAAAAGTAATCTTAGAAAATATCTGAAATATCCTTTTGTGGAACCTATGAGTCTACAAAATAGGGCAGTGTTGCCAGGCTTTCGGGGCCCTGTTGAGCTGCAAGTCAATGGGAAGTATTTGCTGAGGTGGGAGGCAGAGTGGAGGAAGAATATAGATAGTTAGACTAGTTCAGTGAGAACTGTTTTTCTCATTGTGTTAATGAATTTCTTCCTACCTCAATGAGGACAGACAGAAGGGTCTGAAAATAAAAATTAAAAACAATAACAAAATTAACTAAAATTTTACAAAACTGCTGTAAACATTGACTTTGTATTTTTAACAAAGATTCAGGTCAGTTCCTCTTTTATCTGGATCAATTCACCCAACCCAATCCACCCATCCATTTTCTTCCACCCACATACTACAAGAAATGAAGGGAATGGGAGACCAAGTCAATTAATTTAAAGGGATTCCGAGACTATTATGAATGGATGGTTAGGGTGTGTGTGTGTGTGTGTGTGTGTGTGTGTGTGCTATGATTCATAGTAATCAAAGTGTATTTTATAATAATTGGGTCTTCAGTACATGCAACATTTTTGCTACAAATTATAGTTCTAAAAATGTGGAGCAGAAAGATAATTGCACTTTCCCTGTACTATTAGCAAAATTGACAAGCATCTGTCTAATTCAATCTCTTTGTGTAAACATTTTCCTTTTTAAATTTATTTTAAAAACATTGGAAACATGTAGATTAGCAACCTGTGTCAATGTCATGACATCTCAATTTTAAAATTCAGTGTTACACATTCATCAGTTTATGTCCTGTGATTGAGTAAGTTCTCACATTCTTGGATAGACTAGTTCAGGATGTTTGGGATACTAGAAGCATCTGGTAAATGCTCTGGTCTGAGTGATAATGACTTTTACGATACATATTACCTTTAAAATTACAATATTTCAAGGGAAGTGGAAAACAACATTCAAAAGTATTTTTCTACCTCCAGAGCTTCACAAATTATCAGCACTTCAAATCACATAATTCTGATTACCATCTTCCCTTTCCTCATTGTTAGTTCTGATCTAATTGTAGTAGAGACTAACTCAAGCTTGCAGATAGCAACTTGAATATTTTCTTCCTTATTGATGCAAATTGCTCACATTTGTATACTCGTGGGTTGGGGACTAGAACCAATACCATGTTTGTTAAACTATATGAGCCACTGGTAAAATACACTGAAAAAATTCCCTGGCTCCCAAGAATGGAAAGAACATTGTGCTCTTTCACCAAAATGTTTTTGTATGTAAAATGCTGTGCTAGAGGCTGTATTTTTGTGGAAGGATATAGATTCAGAAAAGGGCATATTCTATGGGATTTTTTTTTTTTACACAAACTTCATACAGTTCTACTATATGCTAACAATATGGAACTAGTGTCGTCTTCTATTTTTGTGAGGAATACAAAATGTGAGATCATCAAATTTCTCATCATTTATGACCTGATCCCTGATGAAATTCTTGCTCTTGCCTATGTTGTTGAAACCTGGCTGAATGACTCAGCTAGACTTATGCTTGCACAGCTATTTCCATCTGTTTACTTGGAGCTACATGAGCACAGAGGAAGCAGTAAAAGAAAACTGGCATATGTTTTGAATCTGACCTCATGTATAATAGAAGCCCACTCCTAAGAGGGGAAAAAAAATAAAGTGCATCCACTTACCATGAGAATCCTAGGTGAGAGCCAAAACAAGACTCATGGTGGTATACAGACTGCATTAAAGTTTGTCAAGGACTGTCACAGCTAGCTGAGCAAGGGAATTCCTAAATTAAATTTATAGTGTTTGGGGACTCTTATACCCAGCCGTGCTACACTTTCTGCTAAGTTCCATGGTGACTGTCAGATTCTCCCATGTATCCTACGGAGAAACTTGACAGCTGGACACATCTTTGACCTTAGGGGCCTTAACCTGACAGGCCACAGTGCTTAATCCTGTCAAAATTCTTTTTTAACATCTATGAGAGAGACCTCTAACAGATACTATAAAATGTCATGTGCAAGTTCAAAGCTGATGTGCTAAAAGATGTCGAGTGAAACCTTTTGGAATCTGACCCTTTTATAAGCAGTTTGGGAGAGGAGAGAAGAGAGCACCTTTCCTATAGGGGCATTCCATATTTTGGTAAGATGCTCAGATATTGAAGTATTGGAGGTGTTTACATGGTATTGTACATAAAAATATTTAGGAATAAATTAATTTTAATAATTTATTTATTAATTTAATAATTAATAAATAAATAAAATTGTTACAGGTTTTCTAGTAATCTGTTTGCCAGTCTCAACTTCTTATGTCTTTGCTGAGAAATCTGCTTTCAGAGCATATCAACAATTAATTATCATTATCAATTATCTGTAGAACATGACTTTTAGTATATTATCCAAAAAGCTAAAGAACTGAGGGCAGCACCAGTGACCTTACCTATCTGGGCATATCCTGCATCTTCTTAGGTTTGGGGATCTTAATGATTGGTGGCTTCAATCAGACAACCCAAAATCTTACATTATTTTGTGCCTATGATTAACTCTTTCTTTGATGTTTTAAACTGAATGTTTCTTCAAGCACCAGGATTGTCAAAAATATTTAAATTATATTGTCCAAATGTGGAGCTGGACATTGCTGACATCTTAGGAAACTGTGTTTAGTTAAACTCAGAACAAATTGTGGGCTCTAATTAATTCTCAGTGACACCAAAAGTAATATATGGCTTTTTCCATTCTTATTGGTTGTAAATTTTGTTTCATGATAATCATTGTATTTATTTTCCATCTGTCCTTGTCTAGTGTCTGACTGACTATCACAGGGTAGCTGGTCCCTGTGAGTAAACCAGGATCAGCACCATTGTGTCAGAGCTGGTGGTCCTAATTAGTCAATTACAGAGAGATGCTTTATACCTGGTATTCTAATAGTAAATCAGACAACAAGTAGAGGAGGATGGTTTGGTAGCAGGCTGTGCATGGGGGAAATGACCCACAGAGAAGTGGAGTTAATGTCCATGGAGCAAGGGGCCAGGTGCCAAGGAAAGTTGTTGTAGTTCTGCTGTTCTAGAAAAAGACAAAAGCTGGTGCCGAGCAAAACTATCTGAATGAGGGCTCGGTGAACTGAGGAATGTTTGTTTTGTTTTTCTTTGCATTATAAACACATTTAAAGTAAACTTGGTGGAGGCAGTGTATAGTTGGAAGCAGGGGAGAAGCTCTGCTTTGTGACATTGCCATACTTATATTACAAACAGTTCTTAACCTCCAGAGAAAATCAGAACCCTGTTTCTGAACCTCTGCAAATACCAAGGTGAGGGAGCAATTAGGTATTGTCCCATAGTTTTGGTTTTAGGACATATTGAATCTGGAAACTGGCCTTTTTGTTGTACAGATGCAGCCAAAATCTTGCAACCCTAAGTATTTAGTATTTAGTGCTGTAGAAGCTGTACACTGGTCCCAATTCAGCCTCAGACACAGATCCCTAATGACAACCTCAGAATCTAAATACCACTGCCTCCGTTATCTCTGCTTAAAAGTGCTACTCTTCTCAATATATAAAGTGAATGGTACAAAGAGCACTGTTGGTCCCACTGTTCTCAGTTGCAAATATAAAGTTTTCTCAGTCTGTGTGATGCTTAAAAAAGGACAACTGGAATGCTAGTGAGGGGAGTCAGATCATGTATTCCTTTTGTTTTGCTGGCCACTCAGTCCTTAGAACACACACTAAAATCCTGTTTGGAGTCTGAGGGCACATATGTGTAGCCGGGCAAAACTCGAATTAAGCTATGCAACTTCATAAGAACATAAGAATGGCCGTACTGGGTCAGACCAAAGGTCCATCTAGCCCAGTATCCTGTCTGCCGACGGTGGCCAGCACCAGGTGCCCCAGAGGGGGTGGACCGAAGACAATGATCAAGCGATTTGTCTCCTGCCATCCCTCTCCAGGCTCTGACAAACAGAGGCCAAGGACACCATTTTATCCCCTGGCTAATAGCCTTTTATGGACCTAACCTCCTTGAAATTATCTAGCTTCTCTTTAAACTCTATTATAGTCCTAGCCTTCACAGCCTCCTCTGGCAAGGAGTTCCACAGGCTGACTACACGCTGTGTGAAGAAGAACTTTCTTTTATTAGTTTTAAACCTGCTACCCATTAATTTCATTTGGTGTCCTCTAGTTCTTCTATTTAGAGAACTAATAAATAACTTTTCTTTATCGGCCCTCTCCACACCACTCATGATTTTATATACCTCTATCATATCCCCCCTCAGTCTCCTCTTTTCTAAACTGAAAAGTCCCAGTCTCTTTAACCTCTCCTCATATGGGACCCGTTCCAAACCCCTAATCATTTTAGTTGCCCTTTTCTGAACCCTTTCCAAGGCCAAAATATCTTTTTTGAGGTGAGGAGACCACATCTGTACACAGTATTCAAGATGTGGGCGTACCATAGTTTTATACAGGGGCAGTAAGATATTCTGTGTCTTATTTTCTATCCCTTTCTTAATAATTCCGAGCATCCTATTTGCCTTTTTGACCACTGCTGCACACTGTGTGGAAGTTTTCAGAGAACTGTCCACGATAACTCCAAGATCTCTTTCCTGATTTGTCGTAGCCAAATTAGCCCCCATCATACTGTACGTATAGTTGGGGTTATTTTTCCCGACGTGCATTACTTTATACTTATCCACATTAAATTTCATTTGCCATTTTGTTGCCCAATCACTCAGTTTGGTGAGATCTTCTTGGAGTCCCTCACAGTCTGCTTCTGTCTTGACTATCCTAAACAGTTTGGTATCATCTGCAAACTTTACCACCTCACTGCTTACCCCTTTCTCCAGATCACTTCAGCTATATCATTTGCATAGTTTAAGTTGAAATAGATTAATTTGGCTTTTGCCGCTACACAGGAGTCAGAGTAAGAAGTCCTCCATCTCGACATTATTTTGAAATAATTGCTTGCTGTGTAGACACACATTTTGTGATTTTCGAAATAATGTCAGTTATTCCAAAATAACGCTACTGTGTAGACATATCCTGAGTGTGACAATAATACGTTTAACTTACTGTTCCTTTCAGTTGCTACATCGCATCAGCTTAGTAGAGCTCCTTCGTGGTGTTCACTTACAAAAACTGTTACATGAGCATGAAGTACACCCATTTGCTATAAAGCTTCTTAAGAAAGGGCTGGAAGAAATGGAAAAATTCAGCACATGTAGATTTTTATTACATTCAGCACTCTGACACCAACCTTCCTACCTATCCCTAGGAAAAGGGAGAACAATTGTCTGTAACAGAGCATCTCTATGTATCGTCTCTTCCATTTCATATAGATTCACATAATCTTTTTTGCTCATGAAAGAAATCATTATAGCCTGGCTCAAATCATTATAGCCAAAAGAGCTCTGAGGAGCCCATTGGCCAGAGTTCAAGTCTTTGGGGTCTGCAGTTCATTGTGGCTATACTTTACAATCCTTTTTACATTACAGATAGGAAAATGAGGTGATGAAAGGTACTAAAGACATCTTCCTTAATTTCTAAAGTAATCTGCCTCACCTGAAGAGTCAGATGGCTTAGTGGACTGTTGAGTCCTAAATCTCTGGTGAACGAAGGTGACCTCCTCTTAAATCACTATGTACAAAATATATTTTGTCAGACAGTCCAATAATCCAAATCTGTTAAACTGCAGTAAGCTCTTGGTTATTTTAGATGCATGAATGGAAAAAAAGTAATATTGATTTGTTTTTTTCAGACACTAGCATTAAGGGAAGTCAAAGAATCAAATTTGTTTGTTCAAATGAATAATAATTACAGCATTGAATTTAATCCTTTTTTTTTTTTTTTTTTTTTTAAAAAAAGCCTATTTACATGGAAAATGAATTTAAAACAAGCTGTTGAGTCTCAGAGGATACAATAAATGACTGCTTTCTCTACATTTTTGAATATTTTCTCACATATTGCCTCCCAGATAAAAACTCATAATATAAAATACCCTGATAAGTTAGTCTCTGTTTCTATACCCAAAAATATTAATAATTGTAGCTCACATGTCAATAAAAGAGAAACATTTTGTTAAAAATTGCTGCCTTGTGTTAAAAAAGAACAGACTAGTCATAATAATTCATGGAAATGTCCTCTCAAAGCACAGGCGTCTTTTAGCCATCCAAATTTTATGCTGAGATCAAAAGGTGAGTTTCATGAAGTATGGGCAGATGTTATGTAGGCAGCTCTCGTTTGGTCTAACAAAGATGTATTCATGAGCAGGGATTGAAAAGACCACTTTGGACAGCATTACAATCACTGCAGACTGAAAGATCTTCCCCCATAAATAAGGCCCTCTCTTCCGGCTATATTGCAAACAGCTGGACCAGAACAAAAAGGTTCCTGAAATGTTTCCAGAAAACTGGAACATTCTCTTGAGTGAAGGTTTGTGAAGAATTTCCTTTTTCTTCCTCTGCTTTCTGTATAACTGGCAAGGCCAGAATTCTCTCTCACTGAAATTCCTCTGAGCTGATCAGCCATGGATTTATAGGTAGTAGCAGCCAAGGAAAGGTCATGTAGGTAAAGAAGGGATTAATCTGTTTAGTTAAGATAAGAATGGACCCAGAACTTCCCCTAATCTTAAACAGAAACTTTCTGAAGGCTGAACAAAAAATATGGTCTAATTCCCATCTATCTCCCTCCATCGCACAACTGCATTGTATTTCAGAATTCTGCACCTCTGCACTCCCTATTTCCAGCAGGGTTTGAAATTGCTGAAACTAGATACTTGTCATCCCAACTAGGTCACAGCCCCATTTTGCTAGCCACTGTATAAACATATAGAAAATGACAGCTCATACTCTGGAGATTTTACTATTTAAAATAAATGTTAGAGGAATGACTCTCTAAATACAGTTTATGTGTGCCAACTCAAAGTACCCTATTTTAAAAGTTGGAAAGAAAAACATTACTAAATCTAATACACTTCCTGAGCACCAAATGTAATTTACATTGGTAAATAGATTTTCTAGTAAAGTTGATGACCTTGACTTTGATCAAAACTGAGCTAATGGAGCTGTGAACCTCAGGATTTGTCTTCACTGATAATTTGAGATGCTTCCCCCATTGTTTTGTATAGTGCCAGCAGAGCTCCACTAGTTTGGCTACAGGCATTTTTATGGCCATTTCATCTGAAGCTGCTCTAAGCTGCTGAAAGGAATAGTATATAGCATTAAAAAGATGTCATATTCAAAATCTCACTTTGAATAGGATTTTAGCATGTTTGACAGAAGACAGAGAAGGAACATGAACTGATCCTCAAAATATCATGAAATGTCCCCTTTAATACTTCCCAGTAATAGAGTGGAATGATAAAAATACATTTACACATTAACCTCCTGTATTTTAATGAGTGCATAATTCCATTCTGATCAGGTCTTAAAAATAGAGCTGGGTGATTTTTTTTTACCGTAATGTTATTTTACTGAAAAATATAGATTTGGGTTGACCAAAGTATGTGACAAATTTGTGTATGTTTTGGAAAATTGTTTGTCAAAATGTAACAAGAAAAAAATAACTAGAGACAAGTGGGTGAAGTAGAATCATTTTATTAGACCAACTTTGTTGGTGAAAGCAACAAGCTTTCAACCCACTCTTCTCCAGATTCCAGTCCCAGTAACAATGCTTTCCCCCTCCCACCACCTAATGTGACAAATCATCAGAATATTTCCTTGTCATGAAAAATATTCAGTTTATTTAACACTAAAACTCTTTGAGGTAAAGATTACGCACCCTGCTATATACAAATTGTTTTCAATTTCTGTGGGGTTTTTTTCTTCCATTAAAATGTATAAGGTTATTAAATGGAAACAAACAAAATTAAGTTTCTATTTCACCTTTCTTGTTGGCGGTGGTGAAATGGAAACTAATAGCGGTTCATTGTAATGACATGAACTAAGGGAATATCTCCCATTCTCTTAACAAGGCAGAGGAACAGTAGTAAATGGCAATACTTCAAAAGGCTGTGGATTTGAGATCAGTTCATATAATAATGCTTAGCTTCTCAGCTGTAGCTAGATCTCAAGTACTCCCCAGATGTGGCTTCACATTGCTTTCTATTTCACGTATGAGGAAACTGAGGTAGTAAGAGGTTAAGTGACATCAATTGAGAACAGAATTCATACCAATTGCTTTCTAGCCTAGTATCTTAACTACTGGATTACCAACAGGAACAGCCAAGTTCCTGAAATGAACAAAATCTGTTACCTTTAGTGGGATATGGATCAGGACCTAGATGAATTATCTTTACAATAAAAATCTGAAAAGTGTAATGAGAAATCTTACAAGAACAGATTTTTTTAATTTAGTTCATATTTGAGGTAGAGGTTTGGATCAGTTTCCATATTTGGCCATTTCATTTTTTCCTATTAGTTATCAATAGAGCTGAGAAAATAATTGGAAATAAAGAACTCATTTTATTACTTTTGTCTTTTTCTGTTTGCAAATTATTTGCAAATTTTGTGTTGAATAAATCCAGGAAATTACAAAGTTGCAGTGAATAATTTCTGATTTGTGGCTTGTTTGCAAATAACTTTGTGAGAATTTTGAATAAGAACATAAGAACATAAGAATGGCCATACTGGGTCAGACCAAAGGTCCATCGAGCCCAGCATCCCATCTGCCGACGGTGGCCAATGTCAGGTGCCCCAGAGAAGGAGAACAGAAGACAATGATCAAGTGATTTATCTCCTGCCATCCATCTCCTGCCCTTGTTATGAAGGCTAGGGCACCATACTTTATCCCTGGCTAATAGCCATTTATGGACCTAACCTGCAAAAATTTATCAAGCTCTTTTTTAAACCCTAATAGAGTCCTGGCCTTCACAGCCTCCTCGGGCAAGGAGTTCCACAGGTTGACTGTGCGCTGTGTGAAGAAAAATTTCCTTTTATTAGTTTTGAACCTACTACCCATCAATTTCATTTGGTGTCCCCTAGTTCTTGTATTATGGGAAAAGGTAAATAATTTTTCTATAATCACTTTCTCCACACCATTCATGATTTTATATACCTCTATCATATCGCCCCTCAATCGCCTTTTTTCCAAACTGAAAAGTCCCAGTCTCTCTAGCCTCTCCCCATATGGGACCCTTTCCAAGCCCCTAATCATCTTAGTCGCCCTTTTCTGAACCTTTTCTAATGCCAATATATCTTTTTTGAGGTGAGGAGACCACATCTGCACGCAGTACTCGAGATGTGGGCGTACCATAGTTTTATATAGGGGAAGTATGATATCTTTTGTCTTATTATCTATCCCTTTTTTAATAATTCCTAACATCCTATTTGCCTTACTAACTGCCGCTGCACACTGCGTGGATGTCTTCATAGAACTATCCACTATAACTCCAAGATCCCTTTCCTGATCTGTCGTAGCTAAATTTGACCCCATCATGTAGTACGTGTAATTTGGGTTATTTTTTCCAACATGCATTACCTTACACTTACCCACATTAAATTTCATTTGCCATTTTGCTGCCCAATCACTCAGTTTGCTGAGATCTTTTTGTAGTTCTTCACAATCCCTTTTGCTTTTGACTGTCCTGAACAACTTTGTGTCATCTGCAAACTTGGCCACCTCACTGCTTACCTCATTTTCTAGATCATTGATGAACAAGTTGAACAGGATTGGTCCCAGTACTGACCCCTGGGGAACACCACTAGTTACCCTCCTCCATTGTGAAAATTTACCATTTATTCCCACCCTTTGTTTTCTGTCTTTTAACCAATTCTTGATCCATGAAAGGACCTTTCCTCCTATCCCATGACCACCTAATTTACGTAAAAGCCTTTGGTGTGGGACCGTGTCAAAGGCTTTCTGGAAATCTAGGTATATTATATCCACTGGGTGCCCCTTGTCCGCATGTTTATTAACCCCTTCAAAGAATTCTAACAGATTAGTTAGACACGACTTCCCTCTGCAGAAACCATGCTGACTTTTGCCCAACAATTCGTGCTCTTCTATGTGCCTTGCAATTTTACTCTTTACTAGTGTTTCTACTAATTTGCCTGGTACTGATGTTAAACTTATCGGTCTATAATTGCCAGGATCTCCTCTAGAGCCCTGGTCGCTTACCAGCAGGGTTTAAGTGAATATATGAAATCCATTTTTAAAATTATACATAGGTTACATGGTGTTTCTGTTTATGGCCTAGATAAAAACAATTAACACAATCAGATTTCCAGTGTGAATTATTCTGGTGGAGCATTCCTTTCAATAGTGGCTTCAAATTATAGTAAATATCCAGTGAGCTAGCTTGTTTGCTGAAATGATCATAAACAAGAGAAGAGAAAGTGGTTTCTTTTATTTATTTTTTTTTTTAAATAGAAATAAAAAACCCATCTTCGATCAAATAATTTGCTGAAAATCTGAAAATATTTTCCACTGGCTGTGTAGCTTGGAGTGGGGGTGAGGATGGTAGGAACCTAAGTAGTTTTAAATGGGAGAACCCTAGGATTCAGGGTGGACAGTTGGACTGTTTATAGCTTCTTAGTTAATTCTTTGCACCTCCAGAAATCAGGTAGGAAAACTTTAAACAAAAAGGCCTCCTTAGTCCAATAATAACCTTTCTTGTAAGGATTCATTTTCCTTAAAAGTAAGTACCATTGCTCTGATTTAAGACAAAACCTTGTTCTTCACAAACATAGCTTCATGCCATTAATTGATGGGGTTGGACAAGGTATTTCCAGTAAAATTTCTTGCCCCATTCTCTGAAGCATTTGGTAATAGTCATTGTCAAGGACAGCACCAAACTGGATGGATCACTCATCCATCTTGTACGCTAATTCCTATGTTTTTGTTGAGGGAAGGTATGCGCATCATGCATTTACATTTTTGGGCCAGGATCTCTAAAACCAAGCCAGAGACCTCAATTCAGTGGAAGCATTTCAGGCTTTGTACACCTGTTGAACAAGATGAGGGTAGAAGGGAATAGCTCTGCGTTTCTTTAGACTTGCTTTGAAACATGGAAAGCATTTACAGAAAATAAAAACATTATGGGGGAAAATATTGTTAGCATCTTCACAAAAAAGCCTTCGTGGTGACTGATCTACTCCTCTGAGCATTTTTTTAAACTTGATTAACTGCTGGTGACAAATTCAGGAGGCAACAGGGTAATGATAAGAAAATTTAATTTGAAATGAGCTCATTACTGCACTAGTTTCCTGTAACTTTCAACAACTAGAAAATAGATTCCTAAAGTCAGTGCAATTCTTAAAAGAAGAGGATACAAGATTTCAAATTTTTCAGGTATGTGCTATTTCTGTGGCTTTATTAGCATTTATAAGCCCCCACTTGACTTATTGGCTTTTGAGAAATCAACTGGAAATCTAATATTAAATACCAGGCAGTGAAGAGTACTGCCTTAAATCAAGTTTAAAAATGGTCAATAGAGCTTTCTAAATCACAGACTGAGCTCCAAATAGATATAGGTCTTATACATAATTTTGAAGATTGAAAATATTAAAGCATAAGCGAGAGAGCTCACTTTAATGAACTGATTTAACAGCTCTTTAGAAAAACCTGAATGTTGTATGGAGTTGGACTAGGTACAGTAGTCATTCATCTCGGCCACTGTTAGTAGCTCCTTCTGGATAACAACCAGAAGAAATCAACTGAAATATTTGCTTAATGAACTAGTTATCCATTCCCAGTTCCAAGTTTTTTCTTTTTCTTTCAGTACCTGGAAGTATGTGCCAAATCACTAGCAATCGTGGATAAACACAATCTTCATTTCCCCAATAGCTAACAAAATGACTTTCTATGCTCCTGATGGCTCCATTATCAGGTTTGAAATTCCCTTCCAGCACAATTGGAAGGAGGAGGTTGGAGGCTTATGATAGAAACCCAGCGCTGCCTCTACAGATAGACTTCAGTTTCTTTTTTTAAAGGAATTTGTTTCCCCTTTCATAGGTACTGGAATTAAGGGTGGGAATGGTGCACTACTCACTTGCTTGAAGTGGCTTTGATTATATCCAGGGTTTACCTTTGGTTCAATGGCTCTGAGCACTGCCACTATGAAAATTATTCCAGCACTCCTGCCTCCTTTTGTATCAAAATGACAAGAAATTTTTACAGCAACATGTTTGCCAACATATTACAGCACATACAAAAAAGCAAATAGTACACACTGCTGAGATCTTTGCTATTGCATAGTTAAGAGTAGGACTAGTTGGGAACATTTTTCTAGTCCATTAGAATTTTAGGGAGTTTGAAAAAAATTCAGTCCCAAATTGGGACAAAGTTGAAACCTCAAATTTTTGTGACCCAACAATCTAGTCCCCTCTAAAAAATCAAGTCAATTGAACTGATTTTTTAAAAGATGTTTCATTTCAATTGAATGTGTTCATTTAAAAACTTTGTTCCTAGTATAAGTTAGATTAAATTTCCTTTGAAACAAAACGTTGCCCCAAATTTTTCAAATAGAAAATGTTAAAACCAGAGATTTTAACAACTGTGCAATTCCTTTAAATATATTTTAAAGTTGGAGAATTTGTCTAAACTGACCCTCTCACATGAACAGGAAAGAGAATTTAACAAAATAACATTTTTGGCAAAAATAGTTTTGTTGAAAAATTCCCCATCTACTCCAGTGATGACATTGCTCTTGAAGTCTAGGTTCAGACTCCATGTTAGATCACTTCTGAGTTGAGCTTGGTTATCTTGCACTAATTCTTGTTGGATATTGGCCCATGTCACAAAAACAACATATAATTTACTATTTTCTATTTGCAACATGCATCATTTTTAAATAGCTAGCGTATTGTGGGTCAGGAAGGAGGTACATTGGCAGAAATCTATGGGATAGCTTGCACAATACATGTAAACTTTAGCTAGTACAACTACACGTTCAGGGGCATCAATTTCAAGTCACAGTTAACCTGGAAGAGCCAACATATTATTCGGTGTGACTTTCTCTCTTTCCTGTTGCAGCTGTCCCACTTTACTTAAATATTAATTAGAGCGCAAACTGGAAACCAGGTGCTCGCCATCTCAGATAAGCCCTAAGTTCCAACCCTAAGTACTAACCAAGCTATTGGCCATTCTGGGGTGGTCCTCTGTTCTCTCCTGTTTAAATCATTCCATTTTGTAGAAAATATCTGTATTGTAACTGGCCCAAGGAAAGACAGTGAAAATGACTCTGAAATCAGGTGGGTAGGGGACTCACCTACATGGGACACACTGGAGTTGCTTCAGAGTGAAGATTCAATTTTGGGTGTCTCTGTACCAGATGAGTGCCCTAAATACTAGTTTTTAAGAGGCATCACTTCTGTTTTGTGACTGGTCCCTCATTTCCTTTGCATTTATTAAAAATACCCACCACAATGTTTCATTTGACCCAAAACTATTTTTTTCTATCTTTTTCCAATTCTTTGGAAATATTATGGAACTTCTAGAAATTGAAGAATCAATTATTTACATAGCAATATTTCTAATATTTTTTACATTGCAAATATTTCATTTGATATTTTAAAAATTATGTTAATTCATTATCACTAGCAAAGTATTTGCCCATTTCCGTAAACTGGATGAATAAGAAAATATGTTTACTGTTTTTTTTTTTTTTTTAAATCCCACAATCTGCGTCAAATTAACTAGCAAAGAAATACAGGTTGAACCTCTTTAATCTGGCACTCTCTGGTCTGCTAACATCCATTGTGTACATGTGCATAGTGGTTTGGTAGAGTCTACTGACAACTATTACAGTACTTCACTTTACAATAGGCCGGGCGCCTTGGATCCTTATCAGATTTGTGGTCTTTGGGGGTTCTTTCAGATTCTGCTGTGTAAATTCATTGTGCAAGTCAACACGGCATACATAATCGAGCACACACATATGCAGCCTTTTGATTATCATAGAATGAGTAAGAGACCTATGAGGACACCACAACAGTAAATCCTGACCTACTACACTGGTGGCCCTACTATATGCATTATGTATGTGTACTAAATATCCCTACGAAATTGTTTCTGAGGATTGCAACAGAGCTCAATCATTATTAGTGTCCCTCTTCCGCAAGTTGCCCATGGCATTATTCCACATTATGAAGCAATTTCCCTGTAAAACAACATTTAAAAATGGAATTTGGGAATTTAAGGAATATAAAGTCCTTTCAGGAGCATTATTTTATCTATTCGCCTCACAAATAGAAATTATTTTTTATTTCTATAACTTAAAGGCAACCAAACTAATTATGTACGAGTAGGGTTTTCTCCGTGCAGTGATCATTTTTCTCTGATGCAGCTGAGATTCTCCTTCACTTCATTCTCTGTTTTAAGCCCTATCCTTAAGAGTCTTAGGGTATGTCTACACTACAAAGTTAATTCGAACTAACAGCTCTTAGTTCGAATTAACTTTCATAGGCGCTGCACACGCAAACCGCTAGTTCGAATTTAATTCGAACTAGCGGAGCGCTTAATTCAAACTAGGTGAACCTCATTCTACGAGGACTAACGCCTAGTTCGAATTAAGTAGTTCAAATTAAGGGCTGTGTAGCCACTTAATTCGAACTAGTGGGAGGCTAGCCCTTCCCAGGTTGCCCTGCTGGCCACTCTGGGCCAAGCCAGGGAAACTCGTCTGCCCCCCTCCCAGCCCCGGAGCCCTTAAAGGGCCACGGTCTGGCTACAGTGCCCGTGCCAGGTGCAAGCCTGCCAGCACCCAGCCAGCAGACCCTGCACCTGGCGCAGCATGAGCCAGCCACCCGCTGCCACCTAGCCCTCCCCCTTTTCCCAGGACCAGGCTGGCGGCTCCCAGGAGCCTGCCCGGGGCCGCAAGAGGCGGGCGCCTGCCTGGTCTAGTGCGGAGATCGTGGACCTCATCCAGGTTTGGGGGGAGGCCTCCAACGTCCACAATCTCCTCACTAGGCACAGGAAAGTGGCCGTCTAGGGCAGGATAGCTGCCAGCCTGGCCACCAAAGGCCACATACGAACCCAGGAGCAGGGTTGCATGAAAATCAAGTTGGTCCAGTGAGACCCCCGACCCTGAGCTTAGAACATAAGAACGGCCGTACTGGGTCAGACCAAAGGTCCATCTCGCCCAGTAGCCTGTCTGCCGACAGCGGCCAACACCAGGTACCCCGGAGGGCATGGACCAAAGGCAATGGCCAAGCCATTTGTCTCGTGCCATCCATCTCCAGCCTTCCACAAACAGAGGCCAGGGACACCATTCCTACCTCCATGACTTTATCTAACTTCTCTTTAAACTCTGTTCTAGTTCTCACCTTCACAGCCTCCTGGGGCAAGGAGTTCCACAGGTTGACTATTTGCTTTGTGAAGAAGAACTTTCTTTTATTAGTTTGAAGCCTGCTACCCATTCATTTCATTTGGTGTCCTCTAGTCCTTCTATTATGGGAACTAATGAAGAACTTTTCTTTATGCACCCTCTCCACACCACTCATGATTTTATAGACCTCTATCATATCCCACCTCAGTCTCCTTTTTTCTAAGCTGAAAAGTCTCAGTCTCTTTAGCCTCTCTTTATATGGGACCAGTTCCAAACCCCTAATCATTTTAGTTGCCCTTTTCTGAACCCTTTCCAAGGCCAAAATATCTTTTTTGAGGTGAGGAGACCCCATCTCTACACAATACTGAAGATATGGTGTACCATAGTTTTATACTTCCCCTCCTCCTTCTTCTCCTGGCTTCCCCCTTCCAGCTCCCTCCTCCCAGGTTTCCACCTCCCCTCTCCCACCCTCTCTCTTCCCCTCTCCCACCTCCTTTTCCCAGTGTCCCCAGAGGTTAATCCCCCCCCCCTCAGTTTTGTTAAATAAAGAGAGTTTCTATTTTTGAACATGTGTCCTTTATTTTTTACATCAGGAAGGGTAAGTGGAAGGAGGTGAGGGAGGAATGGGGCACGAGCCCCCGATGGGGAGAACTGGGGTGGCTCTGCGGGCTCCTCGGGGTGGAAGCTCTCCTGTAGGGCCTCCTGGATCCTGACAGCCCCCCAAGTGACCCCCCCGGATGGCAGCCTGCGGCAAGTGCAGCTGGGCTGATGGCCGAGTGCTGTGATGTGCCGAGGGTGGGCACTCCGGGCACTCCAAGACAGGATTGCTTTGCTGTCCCTCATCGAGGTAGACAAGCAAGCAGGGAACCCTGAGAACTGTCTGTCCGGGGTGGGGGTCGGGTCCCTTTACGCACAGCCCTCGGCTAGCCTGAGGCAGCAGCTCCACGCTCTAAATCCTAAGCTGATGCCCTGCCGGCACTGGTTCTGGCCAGCCTTAACTTCGGTTCAGGGTCCACTCAATGTGGACATGCTAGTTTGAATTAGCAAAGCGCTAATTCGAACTAGTTTTTAGGTCTAGATGCGCTAATTCGAATTAGCTTAGTTCGAATTAACTAATTCGAACTAAGTTAGTTCGAATTAGTGCTGTAGTGTAGACATACCCTTAGACAGTTACCCCATTCCTCAGTAAGGCCCTGAACCTTGCAGAACTGCATAAGTGGAGGTCAGTTGATTTTAATGGCATGCCATTTGGACAAAGGCACTCAGTGTAATTTGCTCTACTGATGCCTAAACAGGAGTATTGTGATCATTGCCTTTGAATAGTTGGGGCTGTTGTTTTATGTACTGAAATCTTCCCACAGGGCAATACAGAGCTCAAGGACTAGGCCAGTAGATCAGTTATGCTTACATTTAAAAGCACAGTTTGTGGCTAACTTGTGAGAACTTAAACATTATTTAAGCCCACATGAAATGCATGGCTGTTACAATCCTCAGCAAAACATGATTGATAAGGGAAACATAAATGCTGACACAACTTTAACTCTAATGATATGAACTTCCCCACTAATAGAGTGTGTTTTATTTCAGCCTCTGCCGACCCATTTCAATTAAGTGTTATCTGATATATAAATTAGAGACAACAGTATGATTTTATTCTTATTTGGCGGCAATGCCTGTATCTGGGGGATAAAAAACCAAACATAAGTAATATCAGAACACTGAATGTTTCATTCATTGAGGCATTAAATGTTGAATGACCTTCAAATCTTTCTCATATGGGAAAATTACAGCTTGGTTTCTGTGCACGTACATTAAGGGAAAATTAGTTGCTTATCTGGACTTTCTGGTGTAATCATCCAAATTAAATATTTGGCCATGCTTCTTTGGGTGATAGCTCTCTTCCTCTTACTGCCACACAGTAGAATTTATGCTGAAAGAAAGGAATATCGGATATCTCCTTAGTTGCTGTAAATTGGTGAAGCTTCACTGAAATAAATACAGATGCACTGAATGACACCAGCTCAGGATCTGGCTCAGGAGGCTGAGGAGGAAGAAACTGGTCTTTCCAGTCATCATTGGCATCAAGCATTGCTACCTCTGTCTCCAGAAATATTTAGCTATCTTCCATGAGCAAAAATAAATGAGTTCTTACAAGGAATTTAGGGGTGCAGATTAAACTCTCTGTGTGGTTAAATTCACACCTACCCATCAAGTTCAGGGCAATTGCATTAGTATTTCCCCTGAGTGGCCCAGCAAGGCCCTTGCTCTCTCAGGCTTCCTGCTCTCTAGCTATTGTCTATCTTGAGTGGAGACCGATATCTCTCTTCCTTTTGACTAGGCTATTTCCAGACTGCAGAGTTCCCTGGTTTCACATAGCAGAGGCTGGTTCACCAAGAATCCCTTCATGCTTTCTCTTTAGAGGCTGATTACAGAGTGATTGCAAGCTTTTAAAAAAATAAATAAAAGCACTAAAGAGGAAATCTTAAAAACTATGAAAAAATCTGCATGTACATGCTAATAATCTTCTCAGAGATCGACCCAGCTCTAAATTGGGCTCTGGCTGGAGCAGTTATTCCAAACTGTTGTGTGTTTTGGATATTAGATATGAAAGGAGACAGTAAACGTCAGGGATAAATGATATCTCTAACTTTATGATACATAGAATAGTAAAGGAAAGCAATGCAGAGTTACATAATCCATTCCAATAAATGGGATAGGTATCACAGGCAATATAATAACACCTACATCTAGGACAATACACAAGATATTTAACTGTAAGGATATAATCATACATGTGCTTGTTTCTATAAATAACACACAGCTTCACCATTAGCATCTTAGAGTTGTTGGACAGAAGGTCATGGCCTCTTTCTTTCCCCATGCACAGAGGCGTCCACAATGCATTTACCGGTAGGAACAGGCACCAACTTCTAACTGCAGTGAGTAAGGGAGTGGGGACCCCTTACCCAATCCCTTCCACTGATTACTACACCTATATTAATACTTTACTTGGCCATTCTAATAATATCTACCAATTGATTACATATTGTGTGAGCCACCTATTATGCCCATTTTGGGGGTACATTCTGCTACTCAGGATGTTGCAAAAACTATGTGCGTGGTTAACAGTGTTATGGCTGTATCTTGTATTTTTGCTTATCAGAAATAGAAGTACCAGTACAAGGTTGCTTTTTGTGTGTTCTTGACGTGGTCTCACTGTACCATGCTTAATCTGCATGACTATGCAAAATATTCCTGCCTCCCAAAGCTCCCTCCTCCCCTCCCCGCCCCTCGCCCCCCAGCCTTGCCTATGTGCTTACATGCACCAAACTTGAGATAGGCCTGTGTTTTGCTTGTTAGAGATCTGCACTGTGGTCAAGGCAGACATTATTGTCAAGGCAGGGCCATCCAGGCTCCCCTACACAAATCCACCCAAGGGGAAAATGAGCAAACTCATAACATGTTTTCTCCACCTTTTTATTCTATTCATTGATCTTTGATCTGGAGTTTCTAGAGCAGGTAATTAGTACAACGTATGTTTTCCTCCCTTTTCAAGTAGAGTCAAAGTGGGTCACTTGCATTTCCTCTACCCCCAAGTATTTCACAGAAAATTCACTTCCTAGGTCCTTTTCCAATTTTTGATGTTCCTAATACCTTTCAGAAATTGTAAATTCTCTGTTTAGCTCACTAGAGCATGTGCACAATTCCATAATAACACATACACAACTGAATTTTAATACCATTGAGCTTAATGGTATTAAAATTTATCTGATAAATTTCATTAGGATATTGAGAGTCTATAGTATCCAAGGGAGTTTGGTGATTCTTCATCTAGTCATATCTTATTCATCATCAGAATCAGGGAGAATGGTGTATATTTGCTAGGGCTCCAGGAGCAGATATAACTGTCTGATATTAAGGAAGGCATCCCTGAATGTCTGGGAACTCTGTCAGGGGGCAGTGAGGGGGAAGCCAGCCAAACCTAATTAATGGTGCCTATTTGGGACATGTATCCAGTGCAGATACTTATCTTCTCTTTTTCCAGACTAAACAAATCCAATTGTTCAACTTTCCCTTACAGGTCATGTTTTCTAGACCTTCAATCATTTTTGTTGCTCTTCCCTGGACTTTTTCCAATTTGCCCATATCTTTCTTGAAATGTGGCAATAACAATGATGATGATGATGATGATGATCACCTGCACTGTGTAACTTATTGCTGAATATTTCAGGTGAATAAAATTGTAGCCCAATTAAAACATATTTGTTGCCTCCTACCTGTCATCTTGCACAGCCAGACAAGGGAGAGGTGCACTCATATAGCTAATCAGTAAAGTCCTATTTCCCACTGGCATCTGATAAGCAGTCAAAGAAGTTGGTTAAGTTTGTACTGTATACTATAAGAGAAACATATGTAAAGGGTGAGTATTGCTTAGACTGCTTCCGAATGTTGATCAACATTTTGGTCACTACAACCATAAGAAAATATACTGACATACTGTCTACAAAAAACATGCTGCAAACATTCAATGTCAACAATAATGTGTGGATCACTTCTGATCCTCTCTCATGTGTGGCCTCTTCTATGTGGACAATAACTGCAGTGTAATAAGAGCACAGAGGGATTTCTAGACTCCTTCATGTATTGCATCTCATGCTGTATTAATTTGATCTGTTGTGGTCTTTGTGACAATATCCATAGAGTGATGTCAGTGTTGGCTGCATAATGCAGGATTTCCACATATTTTTACCACTTGATGAAAGTCTCACTAGAGTCCAAAAAAAAGAGTGAAGGATATTCCACTTCACCAGTTTTGTCAAGATTTACAAACCATCTCTAATTCTATTAAAACTTATTCCTGATTCAGAAAGTTAAAATGTCTTGTGTATATACTTGAGAGAGTGTTGTTGGGTGGGAGTGGCAGTCACAGAATGAGGAACTGTAGTGGAATAACTGTTTTCTGCTTTATCTTGATCCTATTTAAACACAGACAGGCCTTGGGGAAAAACTGAGGGTAACTTCAGACCTCCATCATATTCATTTTTGTATCAGTGTTTTGAACCTATTATCCAAAGGCAGAAATTTACCAGATACTAAATAATTGGTTAAGACTGATTTCAGATATTTAAAAAAGAATGGACTCTCTCCTACTCTGTAAATCTCTATAAAAGTTTGTCAAATTATAAACACAAAAACCAAATCCTCCTCCCCATCTGAAATCTTTTTTCATGGCCCTAGCCAGGAATGGAAAGAAGTTAAAATATCAAGAGAGCATAAGGTGTCTGAGAAGCATAAGAAACTCATGAGCAAGTCTGTTCATTTGAGGTTTCCAGGTTAGCCATTTATATTGAAGTTCATTTTGGCTCTACTTTACAATCTTGCAATTGTGCAGGCTGAAAATGCTCTAGCAATTCAGATAAGGTTTGGCTAGCAGCCACAGTTGGAAAGCTTATTCAAAATTAATCTAGGCACTCTTTGAGGTTCATTGACCTCTGTGTTTATAATTTCTAAGGCTGTGTTTTACCTTTCTGAGTTTACCTTCTCATTCCTTTTTTGTTTCGCTGGTACCAGTTCATCACTCCATTACTAACATCTAGCTCATCAGCTGTGATAAAATGCCTTAAAATAGATTAAATATTTAAAAATAAATTTTACAGGGACTATTCTTCACAACTCTCCTATAGGTGTAGAAGTCCTGATATATTTTTAAGGAGTAAGTTGCTTTGCTGGTTCTACATCTTTCAAGAGTTCCTCGGTGTCTGGCTTGCTTTCCTTATCCACTACTGGAGCAGTGCACGGGGTGGGGGGCGGTGCTGAAATGGGAGCTGAAAATCCAGTCCTCTATTTTCATAGACTGGAAGAGACATTGAGAGATCATCTAGTATAGTTCCCTGTACTCGTGGCAGGACCATGCACCATCTAGACCATCCCTGATAGGTTTTTGTCTAACCTGCTCTTAAATCTCCAATTATGGAGATTCCATAATCTCTGTAGGCAATTTATTCCAGTGCTTGATGACCCTAACAAGCCGTAACTTGACCCTAACAAGCCCTAACTGCTATTATATCCCCTCTCAGTCTTTCTCTCCAGACTAAACAAATCTATTTTTTTCAATCTACCCTCATAGGTCATGGTTTCTAGACCTTTAATCATTTTTGCTGCTCTTCTCTGGATCTTTTCCAATTTGTCCACATCTTTCCTGAAACGTGGTACTCAGAATTGAACACAATACTCCAAGTATGCTTGGCCATGAACTGTGTGCTCTTCTCAATGCCTGCTTTGAGACTGTGGGGCTTGAACTGCAGAAATGCTGAATGCTGACAGCTAGAAGTGCGAGTACAAACTGCAAGTGGTAGTGTTGTTCTGAATATAGGCAATGATATATAAAGGTGAGTAACTAGAAAAATTCAGTCCTACTCCTCTCAAATCAGGCACCCAAAACTACTGCATACTTCTGTCCTTAATCTTTGCACCTCAGTCACTGTCTCATAAAATTAGGATGATGATTAGTCTCCCCCATCTAAGAAAGTATTTTGAAAATAAATGACACTTGTGAAGGACTCAGATAGTAGAGTGACGAGAAATTTAGAAAAACCATGAAAAAATGAATAATTGTGTCTTCAGAGCAGGGTTTGAATAGCTTGCAACAAATAAGAAAGGGCCACACATTGAGCAATGAGAAGAAAACACGGTAATGAATAGCTTTTCATTAACTGAGCACTGAATGAGGCAGGTGTTCTGTGGAAAAATATATGTGGTTATGTCATTAAAGGACACTCATAATTCATATGCCCAAAGGGACTGAATTATAGTTGTCCAGGTAACTTGAATTCTGACATTTTCTAACTTGACTTCACAACCTCAGCCTATGTTCTTTTAACATAGTGTTGTCTCTATTCTCTCTCTCTATAAAGTATGTCTATATAAATGTAGACAGATTATATATTTTTCTGCTGAAATTTGCTGCCAAGTTCTTTTTGCACATTTTACATCTGTATTTTATACATGTATAATAGACTTGGACATAGAAAATTAACAGTGACATTTTTTTCCCCATACATCACATCACCTACCTACCAAGCAAAGAAATCCTACAGCTAAGGAAGCTAATGGTAAAGACAAATAACAAAGACATTCACAGCTCTGAGATAATAAACAAGTTACTGTGTTTTACTTTGACCTGTTGGTTTCAATTACACATTAGAAATAAATGGTCAGTACCAAGCATCTGGCAAAACATCTGTGAGACAGAAGAAAGATGTAAACTGGTTCTGTAGCTTGTTTTTTGATGTGTTTCAGATAAGCTGGGATACTTCTGATTAATCACTGGATTATGTTCACTGATATCATCTACTGAACCTAAGTATAACCCTTTTAAAAGAAGCTCTTTGCCCTTGCTTAGATTATCAAAAAGAGAGGCAGGCCCACATTGTGTAGATGTAACATATAAAGATTTCTCTTTTTCTCTGCAGTGAGTGAATAGGTCAACATGATGGGTCTTATTACAGATAACATCTTTCTCAATTCCTCTTTATTTCAGGCCAGTAGCATTAGGTTGCCAAAAGAAAAAGTGCGCAGATCTAAAGGTCTGCTTACTAAATTTAGGAAGTACTTTTAAATATAGAATGAAGATAACACACACTGACATTGGATCACACAGCATTAGGTTTTCAGAGAACTGAAGGAATAATAGTGCTTTTTCTGTAGGAATATAACTTTGTTTAATGCAACTCAGATCTATAACACAGAACAAAAATGGATATCTTGCATACTGTACTGCAAGGAAAGTATGATAAGATTTTGTGAAAACCACTGCTCTGCCTAGTAATGGGAGAACATGACAGGCTCTGCAAGACATAGAATCCACATTCAGTTTTCAGCTTACATAACTGCTCCTTGTAGGTTATTGTTTAATCGGCATTGCGTCTCTCCTCTGGTGCTTTTTTTCTTATACAACAGAGCTAAGTGAGAACTTAATGAGATCAAGTTATCTTAACTGGGCTTATGGAGAACTAGCGTAAAGTTGCTATACCTACTTGACTACCTTATCAGTAGAAACACACCAAACTTGGTGCAATTCCAGTGGGCATTCCCAATTTTTACATATATAAGCTGATTTCCTAATAGCTGATAGATCCCAACAAATTTAGTTCATGAAAGCTGAATAACCAGTATTCTGAAGAGGAAGTCAGGTTAAAACAATTGAATTTTTACCCCATCTATAAATTAGGAAAACAACTTACTTTAACATAGGGTGGGATCAAGCACAAAGATAATGGGGATTATGAGAATATTTTCATAGTACATCTTGTTTGATGTACTTTTTTGGTTTAAAGGTGAAAACTAATATCTTCTAATTCATGGGTAGCTATATTTTTATCCAGGATTTTCATTTATGTTCTTCTTCACACAGAAATTCATAGAAATTACCTAAGCAGGCATTACTTATAAAAAAATGAGAATAATTAAACCAGATACTTGTGCTCCCATTGCCAATGCAGGAAAGCCTAGCAGACTTATAGGGCTTAAGGGAATCACCACTCAGACAACCTGGGAACAGTTATTAGGCCATCTTATTGCGATTAATTCTCTCCCAATTCATGGGCCTAGTATGGTTACAGTGCAGAAAACGTGAATGGAAGAAATCTTAATTTACCATGCAATTTTATTATTTTACAAACTTTTAACAAACTTCCCTCCCCCCTTGTTTATTTTTCTTATTGCACACAATTGCCCATTTTGTTTCCCTTTGCATTTACAGTAGATACTTGTTTTCCTGCTCCTCCAACTGGCTGTTGTTTCTTTGAGAGCTGAACATAGACCTATATTATGAGATGACAATATGCCCAGAATAGAGTGTTAATTAGCCACTGCTGGAGCTGCCCCAGAAGGGTGTCTGACTCATGGTTCGTTAAGTCTTCCTTCTGGTTCTCTCCCCTGCTCATATGGGGAGGGAAGAAACTGCATTACCCACCACAGCTCACACTGCCTGATGTGTCATCCTCAGCTATGCAGCCCTGTGTGTTGTTGGGACAGAGTTAAGGCTGGTTTTGCCCCCCTCTTACCTATTTGTGGCAGGTGGATAAGTAGCAGCAGCTGGGCAAATCCTACTTCTACTGTTATACCGCTACCCGGGAGGCGGGGGGGAAACTGTAATCCTTTATATCACTGCTTTGCCATAGTCCATACTTGCCAATATTGCCATACTTCATTCTAGTTTAAAGAAAGATCACTTGCAGGGCTTCACAATAACTTGTTGGGGATGTGTGAAGATTATGATCTAGCCCTACATGGAGGCACCAGTGGGGAGCAGAGAAGAAACAAGAAAATATTTTCACCTTTCATCCCTGTGCAGGGACCTAAGGATTCTAGAGCTTTAACCTGATAGTGAACAAGGGCTCAGGAGTCCACTGCCAGACCTGATTCTGATTTTAAAAGTACACCTGGGAAGTCAGGTGTAAATTCTGAGCGGACAGGGGACATGCAAAAGTGAAACTCAGAGAAGCTTTATGAAGCATGCAGATTGTTGTGGAGTGGGAGTGGGATGGCGAAGGTGATTTTGATGGACTTTAAAGTACTGTGAGGCCATAGAAAAGCAATGAGAGATTATAATATAATTTGAGAAGAATATTTACACTCACACACACTGACACTTTTGAATAAGCATCCAAAAGTTCAGAGAGTTGGCCTACTATTTATTATATGTTATATTATGGTAGCACTTAAAAGCCTGTTCAGGACCCCCATTGTGTTAGGTTGCATAGAAATTCATATCAAGAAAGTCCCTGCTCCAAATAAATTTTATTCAAATATCAGATAAGAGAAATAGATGGATATGGACAAACCAAAGGGAAATTGCAAGGAAAGAATGAGACAGTTTGGTCAGCAACACAAGCAGTGATCTCAGCATGCCAGCAGCCTTTCACCATTAACCTAACTACTTGAAGTTCTGGAGTCCACAGACTTGAGCTGGAAATCTCATAAGATTAGGCTTGCTCTTGAAACCCAGTTTGTGTTTTTCTGATCCTTGAACCTATTTTCTTGGCATTTCACTTCTCCTAGTATATTTTCACACTTCCAGCCCATCTGAAATGAGAGGAGGAAAAATCTCCAAAGTGCTAAAAATTCAACAAGGCTTAGATGAAATGAGGTGGGGAGGAGTGTTCTAGTGATTTTTTTCAAGATAGTTTCCTATTTACAATATAACATTATGCTCTTCTGTCTGTACTCGTAAATCAGCTTGGTATGAATCCTTTCCCCTTTTGATTTTGATTCCCTCCATATTACCCACCAATACATCGTTCCTGGATTTTATATAAACAGTAAAACCAACTAAAAGTCTATGCATTTTTTAAAAGAATGCATTATCTCCTGAGTGCCTCCCTCCTCTTGTCCTTCTCAGTGACACCACTGAAATTAATGAATGCCCTGTCTTCTTGCAGTACTGCAGCATACAGTATGTAGAAAAGTCTCTTAATGGGTCAGACCAAGAAAGTTCACAACTCAATGCACTCAGGCAATTCTCGCCTCATACTAATTGTGCCCAATCCAATAAGATTTGTACAGACTCTAAATCATTTAGGCTTGTTAAAATGCTGCTGGTAAGATTCTTTGTGCCATTTTTCAGGATGTAGCAGTTTCATGCTGAGATGTACCCTAGAAAAGAAGAAAGGAGGTGGGAGGAAGAGAGAAACAAATATTTCCTTGTATAATTAACTATATTTCTGACTCATTTCTGTATCAAAAAGCCAACAGTGTTGTTCTGAGTGCTTCATTGAAATACCCTTGAAATTGGAGGGATGTTTTGTTTGACAGCTCCCATACTGCTGCACTTGTAAAGAGAGAGGCATAATGCTGATCCATAAACATGCAGCTATTATGCTGTGTATATATTGTAGTTGTTTCAGTAGGTCATGTGGATCTGCCATTCTGGAGGCTCTCCTAACCCACAGTGTTTTCCTGTAAATGTTCTTTCTGATTCTAATGTGCATCACAATTGCAGTTCAATTGCTTTGCTATTCTTTATGATTGATATTCTCCTCTTGACTCCTTAGTTTTTCCTGTGTAACTGTTCCTTCTGGCTAGGGGCAAATAAATCCATCTCATCTTCATCTAGTTTACTACAGTCACACAGCTGCATCTCTAAAACAGCAAGTTATGCCATGTAGTATGAGGACTATATAGCAACCTTCAGCTGAGTAAAACTCCATTACCTTCTCAGTGTGCATTCTATGATTACTGTAGGTTAGGGTTCAAGTGCATTAGCAGAGAATACAGGGGAGCTAGCAGCCTAAAGGCAAGACATTTCCAGCACTTTCCCCCTTTTTCTGCTCATTCAGAATAGCACAAGGGGCACACACTGTTACAGTTCCATCAGACTGAAGTTGATTAAATGTCACATATGCTGGGTATTATCTACTACTAGGCTATTTTAAAATGTGCTATCTGCATAACCTTTGTGAATTACATTTAACATATTATGAAACATAATCACTGTCACATGTTAACCAGGGCATTAAAGGACCCAAAAGGTCACAGAGTGAATTTAAATTTCTTTAAAATTGCAAATGTAGGGTGGTTTAGATTTAATTCCTTTTATTTCGTATGAGTGATACAACATGTGAGCATGCCTCTGATTCCTTTTATTTATCATGGCAATACAGTGTGTGAGAATGCCTTCAATAAATCTGTCTAAAATAAGACTATGAGATATTGAAGTCAAGGTGAACACTGATATCCCTGATGTTTTAAAAAATAATACTTTTTAAAATTTAGTTTTTTAATGCAGTGTGTCAGCCTAAATATTTCTGGCGATGTGTATTTTCTATTATTGGGCTATGGAGTGTTTTGAGAGATCAAAACTCTATTACTTGAGGAGAAGAGAATATTCTGTAACTGAAAATGTGAAAGTTAGATACAGCATTAAAGATTTTATTCTCATAATTTGATAGACTTTTTGCCCTTCTCCATTTTTTAAAACCCATGTAATTCTTATACATGAGAGTCTTTTTTGAAGAGGAGGGAGGCTGCAGCCTCATATAGAAGAGAAACCCTACAATAATCAACTAGAATTCACATTCGGTGGGAAAATATATAAGGAGTTTCAGTAATAGATTTTACTTCTGAATCCCCACTGGGTTATTATTAGGGACGGGAGAACTGGTTCAGATAGATTCTTAAAAATATGCTGTAAATCAATGCAAGGGCTGTACTGGTTTTGTCTGGCCTCCCAGGAGTTTGTGTAGACCAGCGGTGGGGCACCTAAGGTCTGGGAACTGGATCTGCCCCCTGAGGCTGGGGACTTCCCCCAGCCCAACATTAGGGAGCCCATGCTAATGTTCCAGTCCCAAAGCCCCCGCATGCCCCAATGCTGGCTCCCTGCTGCAGAGGAGGAGCCCCAAGCTTTGCAGGCTTGAGTCAGGGCCTGTCTGGAGAGGGGGAGGAAGCCTAGAAGGGCCCCCAAAATCTTCTAGCCCAGGCCCTCCTATGCTCTGATATATGAGGGGATTGTGGAGGGAGTGTCTTTCTGCTTCTTAGTTGGGGGCCATGTCAGTTTTTCCTTCTCAGTTTTGTGTGGCTGATTTTTCTGTGGGGCAGCAGCCCCTGGCACAAAAAAGGTTCCCCAGCCCTGGTATAGACACAAGGAGCCCTCCTTCCAGCACCGTGCCTTTGCACAAGATATAGTAATGATAAAATAAAATAAAATGGATGGTGTAAAAATACATCTCTATACAGCTTCCTCAAAGAAGAAAGAGTGCCATGATCTTGTCTCCCACACCACACCAAGAGCAGGTCAGGCAGACAAGAGAGTGTGCTGTACTTACTTAATAGGAGGGGCATCTTCTAGTTAACTAGGAGACCACCTAAGAAACCTTCCTGAGGCTTTTGCTTTGCTCTAACATCAAGTAGGTCTGTGCCTTAATGTTCAAATTGATTTTGGTGTTGCTCCCTTATCAACCTTTACCCCTCTTCTCTTGCATATAAAAATTTCCTCCTCTTCCCTAAATCTCAAGAGGGCCACAATTCCTGCAGCTGCCCCATTCAATCAATGGCAAATGAGCATAATAAACATAAATGATTAGGAACCTGATTATTTCAGTCTCCTTTAAAGATATTCTTTCTATAATGTCTAGCAACACAACTCCAACCTCCCCTGGCCAGAAAGAACAGAGAGAATTTTCTTTGAAACTTGTCAGCACTGATGTTAGTGTAGGAAACACACACAGTTCTCATGGACCATTTCTGAGAGAGAGCATGTTTCTGCTTTATGATTTTACATCTCCTGCAGGGATCTGCTGCATTGCACATTTGTGAAGTTGCAGCTATGGAGTGTTTCTGGAATCAACAATGAGATGGCCACTCTTTAGCAATACCTACTGAAAATGACAACTGTTTCCTTTTATAATGAAACAATACATCTTGAGTAGTCCATTAAATACTAGATTTAGAATTTTTTCATTTCCTTTCAAAAAGAAGTCACACTGCTCCAGCCACAATAAAATAATGAAAAACTAAAGCCAAAAGCAGATATTTAGTTTTACCTTTCATGCAATAGAATTCTATACAGTTTGAAGCATAGCACTAGAGGTTCCTTGCTTGTTGGGGTGCATATAAACAGATTGAACACACACACACACACACACATTCTTTTTTGTATCATGTTTATTTAGGACTTGCTTAGGATACTTAAAATATAATACATGTTACTTATGGACCAATCTTTATCTGAGGAGCTCTGAGAACTTCAAGCATTAAATACATTTTGATGTATATTATCTTGTCAAAGATGTGTAGATTTTTAGAACCAGAAGAGTCTGTCAGACATATGGCTTGACCTCCTGTAAATCACAAGCCATAAAATTTCACTGAGTCACCCCTGCATTGAACTGTTCCAGAATGGAATCCAGACTTGATTTGATGATTACAAGGGGTGGAGAATCAATCACTTCCCTTGATAGTTTGTTTCAATGGTTAATCATCCTTGCTGTTAAAATGTATATCTTATTTTTTAGTTGAATTTGTCTTGCTTCAACTTATAGCTGTTGGTTCTTATTACACCTTTCAAGGTTAGAGTACAGAGCTCTTCAGTGTCTATTATTTTCTCTCAGTGTAAAAGTACTTTCACAACAATCAAGTCACCTCTTCATCTTCAGTGAAAAGCTAAACAAATTGAGCTCTTTAGAACTTCTTACCTTAAAGTTATTTTATCCACTGACTAAATCCTTTTTGTGTCTCTTTTCTACACCCATTCTATTTTTTATCTCTTTTTAAGAGGTTCGACATCAGAACTGAAAATAGTATTCTGGTATCACTCACCTTATACCAGGGCTACTCAACTTTGGAAGCCCCGGGATCCACAATGATACTCACAGCACATGCCAAGGGCCGCATCTTAAGTGTGGTTGCATGTACATGCAAATATATATGCTGATAACTTTTTTCACACTGACTATTGCTGCTTTCGCTTCTTTTGCGTGAATACAGAGATTAAGGCAAGACTATACAACATGCAGGCCCCATTTAAATCAGTTCTGCTGATATTAATAAAATGCAGTATTTACCCAATTTCCACCCATATGACAGCACCTCTAATGAACAATGACAGTCCAGGAATGTCACTACTAAAACCCACATCAACAGAAGACCATTATATTGACTACATTTTTGTTTTGGCTCCCACCCGAGGGCCGCGTGTTGAACCCTGCGTAAACCCAAACTGCATTGTGGGCTGCAAACAAACATGCCACGGGCCATGCTGAGCAGCCCTGCCCTAAACTATACACAACGGTGCAATTATTTCCTCTCTCCTCATTACGCCTTTCTTTATACATCTTAGGAGTATATTAGCCCTTTTGCCACAGCGTTACACAAGGTGCTTGTGTTGAGTTCCTTCTCCCCTGTGACCTCTTTTAGTCATTTTCATAATCACTGCTTTCTTTGACACAGTTCCCATCTCTGTAGATATGGGCTGCATTTTTTTGTTGCTAGGTATACAGATTGCTTTGTACACCTTTTCCTATCATTATTATTTACTGCTCCACTAATCACCATCTGCCAATTTTGAAATGATATTTTAAAATGAGTGTTTCCAGGGATATACAAGGATTGGTTTTAGCCTGACACTACTCAATATTTTTATTATTTGGAAGCAATACTGATTCACCATTAATAACCTCTTCTTGAGATCTGTCAGTTGGCTAGCTTTTTACTCCACTTGATGAATGTTTTAGTCATGGTGTATCATGGTAATTTTTAATCAATCTCATGCCAAATCAGACTTCTTACAAAAAAGTCTCAATATATCAGTTACCTTTCTCAGTCAAACCCAGTAAGTAATCAGAAATGAACACCACACAAAGGCCATATCTGCACTAGGAAATTATTCTGAAATAACTAACATTGAAATAACTCCTGAATAACAAAATCAAAATAAAGTGTCCCCACTATGGGGGAGCATCAAAATTAGTCAGAATTATTTCAAAATAGCACGTCCACACTAACTGGAACCTGCATCAGACTTAGAGCCCCTGGAAGCACTCTGGGGAGGGCACCAGGAAGGTGGACACTTGCTGTGGCTGCTTGGTCAGCAAGCTGTGATGCGTGCTTTCAAGGGCTCCTCTCTATGGCTGCATCTCACACGCCACTCCTCCACTGCCTCCCCCCTCACAGGATGCAGTGTGCTCTGGCTGCCCTTGTAGATGTCACAGCGCTCACAACATGGAGCGGAGCTGTGGCAAAGTCGTGCCAGGTTCCCTGTGTTCTGAATTCCTTTTCCTGAGGCAGAGATCCTGGAAGCTGGTTTCCTCTCCCAAGACCTTGATGAGGTCCAGGATCTCCTCACCAGTACAAATCAAAGATCTCCTGTGTTCATGGCCAATGACAGCTAAGGGAGCAGCAGGAGTGCTGGCAGCCGTGGGAGGCTCTGAGGGAGCGTTGCGGTCCCTCCCTAGCTCTGTGCCACATGGCACAAGCCCTTCTCCTGCAGCCTGGTGTTTTAAGCTTCGCAGGAGAAAGGGAGCAAGTATAGCCAGAGCGGTCAGAAATGTAGCTGTGAGAGGTCTCTGGAGGCCAGTTATTTTGAATTAGCAGCATCAGATCATCCGCACTAATGAAATTTTGAAATAACAATTTTGAAATAAGCATTATTCCCAGAGAAAAGCAGGAGTATAGATTTAGAAATAACCAGCCGGTTAATTCGAAATAATGGTGGTGAGAATGCTCCACTTACTATTTCAAAATAAGGCAGGTCATTTCAAAATAACTCCCTAGTGTCGACCAGGGCAAAGATTTAGCGCCTGATCCAGGAAAAGTCCAAATTGTCATGACTTCAAAGTGTCATGTTTTAGACACTGGAAAATGCTTGTGTGTGTGTGTGTGTGTGTGTGTGTGAGGGGGAGGTTAATTCAAATTGTCAAATGCACCAAGGTTTAAATAAGCCTTTAAATACTATCACATCCTAATAGTTCCTGTCTGGTTTCCATTTTACCAGTTTTAATTAACACACTTAAAATAATGTGGGTGATAGGAAATAGTAAAGGTTGGTAGATGTTTTGTCCCTTTATAGGTTTGTACCACATAGTCACATAGAGATTGGTTAGAATGTGAAAGATTTTGGAAAAAAAGAGTTGTACCCAATTCCAGTACCAGAATAATAGTTCATTTGACTTTCTTCCAATTTGCTAAGAATGCTATTGTGAACATGGATTTATATCTGTGGATGCCAATACTGCTCAAGGTGACTTATTATCTTAGCAGAAATGTGACTTGTTTTTCTTTATCCTGCTTCAAAAATGGAGCTACAGCCACTCTCCGAGTTACAAACAAGTTACAGACCAACACTTGGTCTGTAACTCGAACTGTTCGTAACTCGGATCCCATTGAGTTACACGTGACCGCGCTGTTCGTAAGCGCGGGTCGCGTTCGTAACTCGGGGACCGCCTTTACAACCGCTGCTTGGGAGCATTGGTCGTAAGTGCGAACGGTCATAACTCGACCGTTCACAACTCGGGGAGCGGCTGTAATTATTAGATAGAATGCTGAATTAGTTTTAGCTATTTTTTGTTGGATCCAGTCCTGGTTACCTGAATGTGCTACTGCTTCACAGGGGGATAACTGGCACACAGATGGAGCTCAGCCAAAGACAAGCACTCTCGCCATGTGGCAGTAACGTAAGCAGGTGATCAATGTAACTACAGTTGTAATTATGTAATTTTTAGCTCGACTTCAAGTTCCCATTGTGTTCTATGCATTCACTATATGGGACACTGTAAACATGAAGGCTACGTCTAGACTACAAGCCTCTTTCGAAAGAGAGCGTCTAGACTACAAGCAGATTTTTTTTAAAAGCAAGCTGCATTTCAAAAAAAGGCGTTATTCCTCGTAAAATGAGGTTTACCGCAATTGAAAAAACTGCTGCATTCTTTCGATTTACTTTCAAATGAACGCGGCTGCAGTCTAGACGCAGGTAAAGTTTTTTTGAAAAAAGGCTACTTTTTTTCGAAAAAATCCTGTAGTCTAAACATACCCAAAGCTACCTAATGGTAAATGGGTAGTTAATTCCCATTAGCTTGAAAATCTCAGCCCAACATATTATGGTTTTAGATTATAGAAAAATAGAGGTATATCTGACTAAAAAGATAACTTCAGATATAATCATATACACACAAAATAACCACTCCTATCACAGACATATATATTATGACTATAACTCCTGTCATGATATCTGGCCAGGTTTAAATAGCTCCTTTCATCATACCTTTCACACACACCATTTTTCTTTCTGAACACCAAGGGAGACTTGATCTGCCAGTATGTCCAGAAGGTTAACAAATCCAGGTTCTGACAGACAGTGCTGTTTGCAGGATCCTGATAGATAACAAAAAGGTAAAAAATATGCATGTAACATGAAGCAAGGCTTCCCCCATCCCAACTAATCTACTGACCTCACCCTTTATCCATATTTTTTCTGTGGAAGTGAAACAATATCCCTGATTTATGGTGCTGCTAAGCTCATCTTGAACCCTTTCCCTCCTCCTCTCATTTCTAGCAGCAGACTCTTCTCCCACGCTGCCCCCACCATCTGGAACCACCTCTGTGCAGTTAATTGATTCCATGGTTCTCTTCATTTCCCATCTGGAAAACTGTCTTTTCTCCCTGTCTTGTAACCCCTAACCTTCTCTCTAATAAAACAATCAAATCCGACTCCTCAGTTTCCTTGTACTCAATCAAGCTCGCTTACACTTTATCCTTTCTCTCCCTTTCCCAGCCCCAATATCTGCAGATGCCACCACAGTGATACACTATAATTGAAATTCTTGTGATACTTTTTGTATAAAAGATAATGTGCAAAATCAGCTCTGTGGTATCGTAGTAATGAGAGCATGACAAATCTGTTACATGTATAAAAATACAATTTTTATAAAGAGCTAAATCAAGCTTTTTTGTCTCCAACTTTAGCTTGAGTGATACACAGACTCAGTTCCTCCTCCTCCCCACACTTCCTCAAGAGGAAATAAGTTGTAACAGCCTTATGTTGGATACACCTTATTTTCCTCTCTGAAACCAGACATCTGTTGCTATTGCCCCTATCCAGCCACGTCCTCACTGAGCCTGGGAATACTGAACATAAATCCCTATGGTCCCTTCCCATCACCCCGGCACTCAAGCCATCTCTGGAATAGGTTCTATAAAGCTGCAATAAGTTTCCCAAAAGAGAGAATACAGGGGAAAGGGTAGAACAGTGACTGATACATACTTTAGAGGCAAAGGTTCTTCTACTCTGTGGATTCAGCAGACAATTTTGCAAAATCTTTTCATCCTGCAGTCCTTGATTTCATCATTCTCATTTGCAGAATTCAGTCTTTGTGGACCATGGTTTCAGAACTAATTCTGGTTCTGATACTAAGGCAAATAGTGGGAACTGTCTAAAAATAGGCATTCAGATTTGAAAGTCTATTTGTATTTGAATATATTTACATTCCATAAATCAGGGGTGGGAAAGCTTTTGTGGGTCGGGACCTCTGACCCTGCAGTGGGGCTGGAGCACCAGTGAGGGCTCCCCAGTTATGAGCTTTGGGGTCCAGATCTAGGCAAGCCAGGGGCCTCAAGTGGCCCCTGTGTCTGAGGTTTCCCACCCCTGCCATAAACATTCAAACTGTCAAGCTTTATCACAGTTATTCACAGACAATTCATTTTAAGATTAAATACTTGTACTATCTCTAAAAGGAAACTGAAAATTGTACATTCAGTTCTGCAATTTGCATTGTGCTGGTTAGTTATCTCTGTCATAGCAAGAATGCAGCCCAAGAATTATTTACTAAAGAAAATCAGACAGCTTTGAATACAGTATAAATATGAGAATTTCACTATTTTCACAAACAATTTTTTTAGTTTCAAAATTTGTGAAATTCTAATACTGAATTATTCACTGAGAATTATTTGAACTGCTCTGCCCACTGTCTTGGGAGCAGGGTAAGTGGCTTCTTTTCTCTGGGATTTAAGTGGTCAAACACTCAGTTGTTGCATAATTAACTGGGTGGGAATTTCAAAAGCACTAAGTGACTTAGGAACACAAGTCCAACCAAAAGTTAATCAGACCTGAGTTTCTAAGTCACTTTGGTATTTTTAAAAAATTCCACCCATTGTACACAAATTAACCCAAATGTCCTTGGCTTAAGTAATATCTGATTCTTAGTTATCACAGCAAGGAAAAGAGCAGAATGCATCCTTGGCTCTTCAAATAGTACATACCATCAGATTTACTGGTTAAATGCATTTATTTTCAAAATTGAATAAAAATAGCATTACTACCCTTAATAGAGAAGACCGAATTAGACCTCCAGGACTCAAATTTTTATCTTTATCTAGGAAGATTGCTGTTTGTTCTTCTCTAACATTTCTAATGGCTATAATTTAAAGATAGTGCTCCATCCATCCTTCATTCATTTACTTTGTCTGACTATAATATTATAATCCACTTTTCTTCTTGTACACCTTGGTAAAGAAATCTATAAAAACAACTAGGGAAAAATATCCACTCAGCTTTTTTCTTATTATTAATTCCTCTGGAATATGGTGAATAAAGCTAGCATCTTCTTTTTTCAATAACATCTGTTGCTGGAAGAGAACTAGAAATCACCTAGGGAGAAAAATGTCTGTTATTCAGCACAGCGATAAACTCTGAGGCTAAATGTATTATTTTGGAGTGACCGAGGGAAGAAATAAATCACACTGAGAATCTACAAGCAAAAATATGTTCATAAAGCTCCTTTATCATACTCCATGTTTATACAGCACTTAAAAACCTCTGATGTTTTATAATACCACTGTTGGAAGGGGAGCACTCTACACTGCATGAGCTGTGATGGTCAAACAGATGGAAGACTCAAATGAGTGCTTTATCTGACACCTGCTAGTCTCTAAATGGCAGTGGATAGGCTGGACTACCCCTTAATGTGACATCTGTGCCTCTGAATTTATAATTACAACACTATGAGACCACACACATTAGAATATTGAGTTCTTCTGCCTGGATACCTACATGATTTTCATTTCGGGATACATGTGTACCAGTGCTTTATAAAAATGACTAAATGGATTATAACACCATCCTAAGTGTTTGGGGGCAGTATCAGATATTTTTGAGTGTCTGACAGAATGTTATAAATATAGTTCTGTCTAAGTGAAACAGACTTGGTAGAACAGTTTCAATTATGTACCTAAAGAAAGGTTCTGGACCAAATACAGCCTTATCAAATGCTGTTCACTGAATGTGAAAGCAATTGTAAATTCAGTGTAACTAGGAACTGCAAACCATGTAATTTGAAAATGTTCATCATCTGATACACTCAGCTGATTATAGACAAGGGCCAGCTTAGTTTAAAAAAGTAACTCAAAATGTGCAATCTTTATTTGGTTCCTATTGCATAAAAACATAGATTAGGTGCAATACATTTGCAATGCAGGAAGGCAATACAGTGAACAGTTCCCATTGTGCTTACTCTTAGGTCCCATAAATTTTTGGTATAATAAGTGTTGTAAAGACAGAAATAGACACGATGAAACAAAAATGTAGAAAACCTGCCAAGTTCTCTCACCAGCTCACAATTCTCCTTGGCTTACTCTAGCACACATGCTATTGTAAAAATGTTAGGAGCCCCTTGGGAATAGACTGGTCTAGTAAATTAACAGCCTCCTCCAGTCATATTGAAAGAAGCTAAGAAATCTTTTCAAGAACTCCTAACAGAAGGAAAAAAAATATTACCGGGGTCTCTAGTTAAGATGTTCTCTATTACATCACCAAATTCATATGGAGTAAATGCCCCAGAGATCTTCCTCAGGTTTCACCTAAGAATACTTCTTTTGTTTTATTTCAAACAAAGAAGACAACTTGCAGAATATCATTAGGACACAGGTGAACTAAGGTCCTTCAGTTCAATAAACTGAGGGAAACTCATAGGGACAGTCTCTATTAGTGATATTTCCTGAAGCTTCAGCGAGCACTGAAAGTTTTTAAAGCTGCCTTTTCAATGGCAACATTGTTTATTCCTAGGCTTTGCCTGTTTTTAATGTAGAGTTTTGCTTTACCATTCCTCTCAGGAAGAGCGTCCCTGATTGTCTGTGATGTATTCTATATGCTTGTGCTACACTGTCCAAATCTTCATACAAACATTTCTAAGCTGTTGAACATTTCATAGAAAAGTACCTGGAATTAACCTGGGTCACACAAACAAAATCCTTCAACTGAGCAGCCTCTTGTGCAGCCTCTTGAGACTTCTGCATGCCACTGTATGTATGGTCCCACTCCCTAAGCTAATGCAGGATGGATGTGGGGCTAGAGCACTACCTTACCTCCGTATGCACACATAAGGTCTGGCCTTTGGTATTTTAGGCCTCAGCTTGTTCAGTGTGCAACAAATTGTGCCAGGTGTATCTGTCAGTGTAGAGCTAGGGCCAATCTTGAACTTGGTATCTGAGGTAAATAGCCAGATCATTGAGTCAGTTGTAAAGGCATTCATGCATCTGTTATAAATGCAGGTTTTCCAAGGTGACCTGTTAGCTAGGCTCCATTGATATTAACAGTACTTCGAACTGTTATTCATAGACTTACTTTCCAGTTGTAGTTTTGATGTGAAAATACTGCTGAGTGCAAACTGCAAATGTGGCCAGTTCTCTGATGCTCTTTATCTGAATATGAACTGGAATGTTTAGACAGCTAATGTCTTTCTAAAAAGATATGTGTTAGCTGAGCCAGAAGCAATAGGCCTGATGCAGAAATGATCTGGTGAAATTGTGTGGCCTCCTGCCATGGAAGGGAATCAAACTAGTTGATCACAATCATCCCCCCGGGCTTAAAATCTACAAAGCTATTATTGCTGCAAATTTTGGTGGTTATGGTAATGGCATGTTAGAAACTTAAAAGTGTGTGAGAAAACAAGTTTGCTGTTATGATATAAAATGTGTTCCTCCCATACCTTTTAAGTGCAATGATAAATCAACAAGTGTGAAATAGGAAGAGTTTAAAGCACAGTATCAGGCAGAGACTAGTTAAAATAAATGAAAGATGTATATACTGCAGAGACACTTCTGATACAAGACAGCACTCCTGCAAATTTCACAGTTTTCCTGCCATGACACTTTCTTTTCTCATAGCATGCATATGCATACTATAGCAACTACCCTGCGACCTGATCTGTATTGGCAAACCCTTTCACCCATGTGGAGCTTTATAAAGCTAACAGGTACACCAGGCCTAAAATGATATATTTTCAAAGATACAATGGTACGCAAGAGAAGAGAATAGTAAGAGGTGATAATGTTTGAGCTTTGATATAGAAAGTTTAGTGCTGAGATGAATGGCTATTCAAAGACGCAATGCATCATTTCACTTACAAGTGTTAATGAATGAAAATCTAAGTGATAAATCTACCACCTTATTGCTAATGTGAGATTGCAAAAGGAATCTGTTTGCACTGCCATGAGCTAAAATTGTTTTTATTTCTCCAAGTGATCAGATAGAAACTTTAAGACTGGAAGGGACCACTATGATCATCTAGTCTCACTTTCCTGCATGTTACTGGCCTCTGAATCTCACCCATCTGCTCCAGACATAGGCAAATAATACCTGGATAAGTTACAGAAGTAATCAAATCTTGATTTAAAGACTTGAAGTTACAGAGAATCTATTTACTCTACATTAAAACAACAAGTGACAATGCTGCAGACCCTCATCCCTGATATTAACAGGCAAAAATCTCAAGACTCAGTTTAGGAGAGCAGTTAAGCAAGTGCAGAGTTGCACTCTTTTCAAGAGCAGTAATCGCATGTTTAGGATTAAACATTCCCTTTGGTACTTTGTTGAACTGTGGACTTAGTTGTTTTTAAATTAAAATTGCTAGGAAACTTAGATTATTTTAAGGGAATGCAAAAATCCAATTGATATTTTTCTCCTCCTTTCAGAAACACTTTCAAGTTAAAAATCTAACCATATCTGTGACATTGCACTCCATATTATTTATGGAAATATACTTATGAATATGAATGACATAACTGGAATATGCTTTCTGAAAAATACTATTTGTAATATATCACTGAAAAAATGGTATAATTTACTATGATTTTTCCCATTTGTGTGCATGTATCAGTTCTGTATTTGAAGTTAGAAATATGAAGTATAAACTGTGTTACTAATAGAGACCTGCTAAGTGAAGGCCATTAAGGGTACTTCAGAAACTTGATGGCTCATTGATAAGGGCAATGACCTGTAAATGGGTTTATTTTTCCTATGAGCCAGCCTTCTTCCTTAAAAACCTATGTTTAGGTCACCTGATATGGATGTCCATCATCAACGTACTATTTTTCCACACTAAGGGAGGGGGAGGCTTGCACGACCTATTTAAAGGGGGAGCCCCTAGAGACATGGCCACCTGTCCTGAGAACCCCATTGTTACTATCTAAGTCAGTCTGCTGGAAAAAACTGAAACTGAGCATTCAGAAGGAGTAGGTCCAGACTGAAGGCTTTCCAGTCTGTGAAAGAAGATGATCAGAACTACTGTTAGGGTAAGGTATTACGTTCACTAAGTTTCTTAGCCCATGTCTACACTAGGGAGTTATTTCAAAATAACTCCTCTTATTTTGAAATAACAAGTGAAGCATCCACACTACCAGGCCTGTTATTTTGAAATCACAGCAAGCCCGTTATTTCAAAATATAACAAGCTCTCTATTCTGACGTCCCTGTAAACCTCATTCCAGGAGGAGTAAGGGACGTTTTGGAATGGTGGGTTATTTTGAAATTTGGTGCTGTGTAGACAGCACCAAATTACTAAATAAGCTATTTTGAAATTGACTCAAAATAAGCAATGCCATTTGCATAGCTCAAATTGCCTAGCTTATTTCGAGCTATGGGTGCAGTGTAGATGAAGTCTAATTGTAACCAGGTGTGGGGGGAAGTAGTTATGCATCTCTCTTTATGTAAGAAAGGGGGTGGACAATATGAGCTTACTTTGTATAAATCTTTATACAGAATAAGACAGATTTATCTGGGGTTCAGATCTGATTGGGGCTGTGCACCTGAGTGTTGAGGCAAGTCCCTTAAACTGAGCCTTTCCAGATCTGAGCTGATCTCAGCATCTGTATTATACTACTGAGGGCTGTGACCCCATCTCTGCGGCAATGCTGGACGAGGCTGGAGGGCCTGGTTCAGCAGGACAGAGGATTGAGGGGCACCCAGGAGGGCAGGTAGGTGGGTTCAGTGGTATTTTCAGCATATCAGGTGACTGTCATAAGGGGAATCTCTGTGAATAAACCCATCATAATACCTGTGCACTCAAATCTACCTGTCTATACAGTTAACATCAATATTGAAAGAATGTTAAAAACCATATTTGCTTTTCACCATTTAAGCTGTGTTTTTACTTTTCTGTGTATGGGTTATTGTCTGGCTTCAGACAGTAAGATTTCCTTAATGTCTCTATTTAACCACCCATGTTTCATAAGCACTGACTCTGGAGCTACCTCTAGAAAGGAGGAACGGGACTAGTCATCTTTTTCTACAAAAGAACTCTTCAAGGGTACAAGCTTGAAAGCATAAGAAATCTTTTGTGTCCGTGGTGAGTCAGAGTGAGCAGGACAGCACTGAAATCCACAGAATCCACTGAAATCAGATTTAGGTGATGCATTACCATGCCTGGTGTGACAGGCCTCTGTTAGAGATTGGAGAATCCAGCCATGGAAATACAAGTTGTCAGTTCTCAGACATACAATGGGGACTGCAGATATCACTTGAAAACAAGAACAGTTAAACAGTATTTCTCAGTACAATGCTATACAATGCTCTAGGGCATTAGACAATTTGCCAGGGAGACCCCATTGATTACACAATGATTACATCAGTCACTGGATATACGGAGTAGTGACAGCTTAAACTGCAGAGCAGCATGACTTGAAGGATTTAATCTCAGTATAAAGAAAGGAGATGAGGGTGAGAATAGCATTCCACTGAATGAATATATTTGGGTAAAAATTCTGTATTTGCTATTTTTACTGGGATCACAATTTATTTTCTAATAAAAATAACAAATACATTCAGTTGTTCCCGAGTAGTTTGAGAGAGAGGGAGCAATCACATCTTGGCAAAGACGAACACATTGTTTGTTTTTGTTTGTTTATATTTAAATAGCATAGCTGTCCCAAAGCTATAGAAATAAATATAAACACTGCATACACTAAAATAATTTTATATGGTACTGTGAGTTGCAAGGCCCCAGTAAAAATAATAAGTGACTGTATGTTCCAAAGATCTGAGGTTAGAGGATAATATGATATTGATAGCTCATAAAACATGATACCTTTCCTGCCTCTTGAGAACCTTCACAAAAGGCTGTTGTTATTATCCTGCCAAGCAGGCCACACCATCATTTGTCTTGTTTTCTAAGTGAATGTCTGAATTGTTTGCCAAATAGTTGTCTGGCTTTCGCCTAACATTGCTGTGAGAACCAGGGCTGGAGTGTCCCCCTTGAGGGTGTTAAGTAGCATATTACATAAGTAGCATATCACATATGGCAGTGTGGATTTGCATCAGTTTACTCTGAGCATGTGTTATTTTCATTAGCCTCAGCCTCTCAGTACCTAATGGATAACGTCTGGGTATTACCATTACTGTATATCACAAGCAGCTTGAAAATAAAAATGAGTCTAAAAAGAAAAATTAGCACACTCCTAAAGTTTCTTGTAACAGAAAATAATAAAATATATCAGATTTTTATATCGATCTTATTTTGAGGTTATTAGGGCTTTTTTTAGTGAAATTGGTAGCAAATGTCACAACAGAACCTGGCCAACTATGTCTGGCATATCACGTGTATGGCAAAGATGTTTTTATATGTTTACAGTTTGAATATCTTCTGAATTCTTTTAAATCTTATAAATATTAAACAGTGTGTAGAGAATTTATTTTCAAAATGAAACACTTAACGAGATTACAGAAAAGAGAGAAACAATATCATGTGAGACACAGTTTAATTTTAGGTGCTATGAAATAACACAAACAATGAACCACAATAAGTCCTGCTCATGTGTGAAGTGCTGTTGGGTGCATTATGGGATGCTTCCTTTGTGAAGTGTTATAATTTACAACCTCTGGAAAGTGATTAAAAAAAACAACCAATGATCTAACGTTATGTCCATACAGAGATGGACCTCAATTACCCTTGACACTTGTGATGCTCTGGATCTGCATCTTGATCTGAACTTTGTGTCTCTGACCCTTCTTTACTTGGGTGAGGTACTTAGAAGTCTGGGAAGAGGCTGACCTTACAGATGTGTGCTGGCTGTGAGACTAAATTTTGGCTCTTTCTATCTCACCTATGGGGACAAGAAGAACAGTAGCTTATGAAGATGTTTCCTGAGCTGTGTTGCCTCTGCTGGGTCAGTCCAGAGAGATTGACTCTGGGTGGTGTAGGGCAATTTCCTTAGCAACCCTTCTGATGGCAGGCCAATTTACTGGCATCTCGCAAATGCATCCAGATACTAGCATATTCTAAGAGTGGGCAAGAATGTGGTCAGGGGCTACACCACACACGTTAGCCAGGTCCCTGGCTTAGCACTTAACAATAACAATGTTTAATTCTTTAATAGAATTTTCACTTGTAAATCTCAGTGCACTTTATGAAGAAGGGTCAATATCTCTATTTTACATATGGGAAATGAGGCAAAGAGAAGGGAAGTGACTTGCCCCAAACAAGTCTGTGTAGCAGAAATGAGAAGACAATCCAGGTCTCTGAGGCTGTCTACACTGCTGGGGTTTTTTTGGAAAAAGGTACGCAGATTTTCCGATTCTTTTTTCCAAAGAGGCTTTTCCAACATTTGGCCCGTCTACACTGGGTCAAATGTGGGAAAAACCTCCTCTTTTGGAAGTGCCCTTGTTCCTCATAAAATGAGGAATACAGGGCTTCCAAAAGAGCGTGTCTGTTCTTCCAAAAATTTTTTTGGAAGAGCAGACGCGTTCCCTGGATGCAGCAGAGTTTTTCTAAGATACCTCAGGTATCCCAGAAAAACTCTGTAGCGTAGACATAGCCTGTATCGCTGTCTGGTTGTATAGCTATACCATCACATTGGCTGTGGACACCAATTTGCCTGGCTCTATGCAGCTGCATTGGTGGTGAATGAAAAGATGCTTCCTCTGTTCTCTTTTGTCCTAGTTCACCTAGAAAGGTGTCAGAATTTATCTCACTGAAAAATATACATCTACAACTAATGGTATAGTGAACTTGTTATAAAAGTTATTACTTAAAAGGTTTCATCAAATATGCTGAGTTTTGAATTGCTATGTATACATTTTTTACCATCTCAGAGAAAAAAAATTCTCTCTTAAGATCAGGTACTTTCTTGGTTACTCTGGCAAGCAAAGCTTATTGGATGGATGCCATTATGCTCATGGGCCAAGTCACAAACCTGAAAGCTTGGGTTTGTCAGCTGTTTTCAAAATGTACATTATTCCATCCAGTATGAGCTTTTGCCAGTGTCTAACACCACAAGCAATGTAGTTAGGAAAAGGATATCTGTGTATATTATATATATAATTTTAAAATTTGATAGCCTTTTGGGCTTGTAACTTATTAAATAGCCTAAGCCATTAATTTTGCTGGGTGACTAACCAATAACATAATTAAAATAAGTTTGAAATGGAAAAAGGAAGCTAATTTTTGCTGCCAGAATGCTCAAAACATATAACTATACATGCTATTACATTGATGTATGTGGTTTGGCAAGCATTCTCAGAGTTACTATTTTTTAATGAGAAGACCTGAGGTCCATAGCAAAAGTATGTCTGCTCTGGGACACTTACCAATGCATGAACAAATATCTGGCTTGTTTCTGCCACCACAGTATTTCACTTGGAAATGTAAGTGTGCTGTACAAGCACATTTTTGAACAAGGGCCATGTGTACCTTTCTTTAACAACATGAGCTTGTTTGGCTAATTAAATTACATGACACGCTCTTGGTCACACACATAGCAGAATTAATCCCAGTTTCCTGGAAAAAATATTTCAAAAGTTTCTTATCCTATAAAACATAAAGTACTCTTATTTCACTCCATCAAGAAGAGCACAATTATCTTTACACAAAACTATCGAGAATTTATTTTTTAACTTTTTTATTAATTCATTTGAAAATTTATTTTTATATTTTATTCATTATAGACTTCTGGTTAAAATTGTAACATTCTAGTATTTTGTTTGGGGACAACCAAATGGATCCTTCATTATTCAGATCAAGAACTATGTAAAAATGAACTTCTCTCACAATAATGCTGTACTCTTGGGTTCTTAATACTAAATCAATTCTAATCTAAATCAAAACTAATTCTGTCAGCAGTTCACCAGGTCAATTTACCAGGTTTTTCAAATTCTGTCATCGGCAATTGGATATATGAGTCACAGCTAGAGGCATGTAGGACTTCTGTACTGAAAGCCAAATCATGTTAAATTTGCCTGGTTTGGGCTTTGAGTAACAAGCCATCTAAACCTACAGTAAGGTTGACAACGGTTCTCCAACATTTTTGGCGAGTCTTGTCCAGGTTTCAGGAGTGTAGGTAAGGTATTTCTAATGTATTCATTACTGTACTATCTATGTTCCATTTGATAGGAGCACAATACCTCTGTGTAACCCCATGAAATAGCACATTCCAAAAAGTTGTATTCTACAATAGTGCAATATCATTGCAACAAGCACAGCTCTACATTTCTGGTCAGAGGTTTGGGCAACGAAGACTTCACTTATTGGGACTTTGAAGTATATTGCAAGAGAGGGGAGAAACCTATTGGATCTATTAACAGGAACTGGTATTCAAGTACCCTCTCCGCAGGTGAATGATCTAAAGTGGCAAGGGTAATTCAGAATGGTGGAGAAAATCTCAATCACCTGGGCTAATAGCGAGACAGGCAATTGGAGACTCTGGAATTTCTCCAGAAGCCTATTCAAAAGAGAGATTTGCCTTATGATAAACCTGGCCAGCATACAAGCAATCCTCCTCTCCTCAGACCAATTGGAGTTCAAGTAGAGGTAAATACAGAGAAAAAAAAATCCATCATGGGGTTGAGATGGGAGAGCTGCAGGGAAAAGAAGCCATGCGTTATCAGAAAATTAATTAAAAGTTATTGACAAATATCAACTTAAAAATACTCTTACTCCAGAATGCTCCTTTATAAATTACCCATTATTTAAGGGTATGCCTTAAATACACGAGCCTTGCACCATTGACAAGAAATGTAAGTTCAGTCATTAACACATTCCCTCTACAGAAAATATTTTGCCTCCAGTCCCAGACATTTAAATCAAGGGACTGCTAGCAAAAGTGCCACATCTGATTTCAATTATGTTGTGACCAATACATAGGAAAGACATGGCCTCTTAGGCAAGCAGAGCTTCATACTCTGGGATAGGCTAAAGAGTAGTATTCAAGGTCAAATATTTAGGAACAAAGAATATAGGTCAATTGTATAAGATGGAGAACATCATTGTAGCTAACAATGAGTCTGAGAAGGATGTAGGGTTTATTGTAGACAGCCAATTGAACATGAAACCCCAGTGTAATGCTGTGGCTAAGAAGGCAAATACAATCTTTGGATGAATAAGGACAACTTCTGCATATGGTTTAGGGATACTGTTTCTGGACTACTGGGTCCAATTCTGGTTCCTACACTTCGAAGAGGGTGTTGAACAATTAGAATTCAGTAAAACAACTCACAAATGATGAGAAATTTAAAAAACACAACTTACAGTGAGAGACTAAAGAAGCTCAGTCTATTTACATTATCCAAAAGAAACTTAGGAGCTGATTAGATCATGTATAAGAGTATGGGGAAGAAACTTCTGACAATAGACACCTTTTTAATCTAGCTGAAGAAGGCATAATGAGATCCAGTGTTTGGAAGCTAATGGTAGACTAAGGGCACAGATACAGTAGGCAGTTTACAGTGGTGCACCTGAAACAATGCAGCTGAGCCACTGTAAATTGTCTAATGTAGCTTCTGTAAGCCAACAGGAGAGAGCTATGACTTTGGCTTAACTATACCAGTCCACACGAGTGACAGAAGCTATGTCAGTGGGAGAAGCTCTTCCACAAGCCTAGCACAAGCATAGCACTATTCACAATGGCATTTATGTCTGTGTAACTTATAACGCTTCTGATGGGGGGGGGAGGGATTTATTCACCCCTCTGAGGGTATGTCTAGACTACATGTCTCCGTCGACAGAGCCATGTAAACTAGTTTACCCAGCATAGGCAAAGAAGCGGGGATTTAAATAATCCCCGCTTCATTAAAATAAACATGGCCGCTGCACTGTACCGACGATCAGATGATCCAGCACAGCGTGGTAGTCTAGATGCGGATCGGTCAGCTGAGGAAGCCTTTGCCGACTGATCCTGTAAGCCTTGTTTCACGAGACATAAGGGATCGGTTGGCAAAGGCTTCCCCAGCCAACCGATCTGCGTCTAGACTACCGCACTGTGCCGGATCAGCTGATCGTCGGCACAGTGCGGCAGCCATGTTTATTTTAATGAAGCAGGGATTATTTAAATCCCCACTTCTTTGCCTATGCTGGGTAAACTAGTTTACATGGCTCCGTCGACAGAGCCATGTAGTCTAGACATACCCTGAGTGACCTAAATTATGCTGACATAAGCTGCAGTGTAGACATAGAGTACATCACAAATTTTTAACTATGTGCATAATCAATCATTGGAACAGAATACTTGCATATATGGTAGATTCTTCATCACTAGAAATCTGTAACTTAAGAGTGAAAGTTTTTTTTCTGAAAAAAAAAAGAGCTATAGCTCCAAACAGCTATGGATTTGATGCAGAAATTATTAGATAAGGTACTTCGACCTGTGATGTACAGGGGGTCAGACTAGATTATCACCAATTATCACAATAGTAATATTCTCACCTTATTAATCTGACTCTCTGTTATTGATTTAGTTTGACAAATTCCACAGATGGCTGCAGAAAGATTTACTGCTCCTCAATCACGCATAGGTTGTAGTGGACTGTGAGGCAACAGAAGGGTTTATAGACTTTTTGGCAAAATTTTAGTACTCTTGATTCTTAGATAAATGTTAAATTTCCTTTAAGCATCTGATCCTGCAAGATGTTGAATGAGCTCCCAATGAACTTGTTCAAAGTTGAGACCCAAAGACCCTAAGTATGCCACAGGATTGAGTCAGATATTTATCTGAAATATAACTAGAACTCTGAGTTACTTTTGACAAGTGTATAGACATGTGCTGAGCCGCAAAAATATACCAATAAAAATGCCTTTACCTGGGACTATAAGGGTGTGTCTACACAGCAAAGTTATTTTGGAATAATGGCTATTATTCTGAAATAACTATGTGAGTGTCTACACAGCAATTCCGGTATTTTGACATAATTCTGAAATAACGTATGTCTTGTTCCAGCTTCTGTAAACCTCATTCTACAAAGAATAACACCTATTCCAAAATAGTTATTTCAGAATAGGGTCTGCGTAGATGCTCCACTTCTGCTATTTCAAAATAGCCCCTCACCTCGGCCATTCTAAGTTATTCCTCCTGGGGCTCTACATCGAGATAGCACATCTACATTAGGGAAGCCTGCCTTGGATTAATTTTAAGGTTTCACTGCAGTGTAGACATGCTATTAGAAATAAGCTATTTTGGAATAACTTTTCCAGAATAACTTATTCCAAAATAAGTGTGCAGTGTAGATATAGCCTAAGTGGGGATTCCTCATAAAATCTGGTGGGGGTGACCTAAATGATATTGATAAACTGAAAAGAGTACATGCCATTCTACTATGATATGTCTGAGATGTAGATATCTATAATTTTAAGAAAGTAAACTTGCTTTTCCTCATAACTAAAGTAGTGTCTGAATTGATGGAGACAGTAATTTATAAGACCTCTGAGAATTTATTTGAAAATACGCTAAGCAATTAATTTTTTATTGGATAAAGCAGGGTTTGTTGTAACTATCTTTCCTATTTTACTTTAGGATACAATTTAGCTCTAGTGTAAATAGACTTATTGGGGTTTCACTGGAACAATGAGAGTAAACTATGAGTTTTGAAAAAAGTTCTAAGAATTCTAAAAATGTATGAAACTTCTAGAATATATTGTGTGGAATTCTTCTCTCTAATTAGTGTAGTCTTCTTTGCTGAGTGAGATGCAAGGTATTAAAACAGACTTTGGTCAATTGTAAGGTATTTGTTTTAAAAGGCCTGAAATATCTTGTAGATTGAAATAACAGCATGTTTTGTACAGAAGGAGGCAGTTGACATACGTGACTAGAGAGTTGCTGTATCATCAGCTGAGGGTAGTAAATTTCATTTTCAGAACACTTTCAATATGTTATTAATATACCATTCAGAAAAAATGTGGGCTAAGGACTGACCTAAATGACACACCAGTTTCAACTGAATTAATCTCCTACTGAGTTTCTCAAATGGAAGTTTCCTTGGAGCACATTTGAAAAAAAAAAAGACCACCTTTAACGTTGGATTTCATTTTCAGATAGTCCAAATTTGTCATTCAGTACAGAAATGTCAGTGTTCATTTTATAGGTAGTGCTGTAACTAGGACATACCAGTGTAATCCATTTTAATCAATTTTCACTCTGAATTCTAAGTATAGTGACATTTTCTACATTCAGATCACACACATCTAGATGAGGGTATAGCTAGAAAACAGATATTTGCAAAAGTACAATAATGTTTTGTGGATGCAATGTTATGAGATGTTATTCTAAAATCAGGTAATGAAAAAGTTTAGCAAGCATTTAGAAACAAATTATAGAGATCAGAATCTGATTCTGTGTACCATATACACTGTGCAAGACAAAATTACTAGCCTAGAATAATATAAGATATTAATTTGCAGGAAGGTGTAACCCATGTACCTTCTGGGTGTAGTGTACTGTCCCATCTAGTGGCACTGAGACCACTTACAGAGATAATAATGAGTCTGCTCTACAGCCTTTGCTGATGATGAAGCTTTGAGCTCATGTGGTAGAGCAGTGGTCTCCAACCATTTTAAGCCCAAGATCACTTTTTAAATTGAAGTGCAATCCAAGATCTACCTCAACCTAAATACCCTTTTCCTGCCTCCTTTGTGCCCCTTTTCTGAGGCCTCGTCCCTGCTCACTCCATCCTTCCTCCATCCTCCCTCGCTTTCACCAGGCTGGGGCAGAGGGTTGGGGTGCAGGCTCTGATCTTGGGTTAAGGGATTTGGAGTGTGAAAGGGGCCCTGAGCTGAGCTTGGGGCAGACAGTTGGGGTGCTTCAGGGTGTTCATGACTGGGGTAGGGTTTCAGGATATGGGCTCCAATTGGGCACTGCTTACCTCACGCTGCTCCTGGGTGGTGGTGTAGTGAGGCTAAGGCAGGCTCATCCCTGCTCTGGTCCTGCACCACACTCAAAAGCAGCCAGCAAACTCCCTCCATCCCAAGCCCTGTTGTTCCCCCCCCTGCTTTGTGGAGCTAGGATACAGGATGGGAGAGGGGGCACCTTGATATCAGTGCTTCTCTTCTCCCTCCCCTGCCCTGCACAGCAAGCAGGAGGCTCCCAAGGGTGGGGAGAGGAAACTCCAAGGCAAAGGGCAGGAGATGTGCAGCAGTAGGGGGAGGGGTAGTTGAAGTACTTGCACTTGATAGCCTCTTGGCCAGACCAATCAGGATTACCTGTCAGAGGCTCCAAGATCTACCAGTAGATCCGGATCTACTGGTTGATGACCACTGTGGTAGAGGCTCATACGCTAAGCTCTTGTTGGCATTACAAGGGCATAAAACTGGAATTGATCAGGTATTCTTTAACAGACATGCGATACGTTTTTCTTTTCAGGAATTGTTTAAAGGTTTTTTTTCTTTGGACAATTCTGATTTGTTGAAATAGAAATTGTTCACAAGAAAGGGTCAGTTTAAACAAATTTCCCATTTTGAAAATATTTTGAAAAAAGTTTCAAAATTGTTGAAATGGAATATTTTGACATTTTCAAAATGAAACATTTTGTTTTAAGTCATATTGTTTTTTTCATTACACAATTTTTGTTTATTTATTAAAAGGCTAAAAAGTCAAAATCAAAATGAAACATTTTTATATTGACAAAACATTTTTATTGACCCAATTCAAAACTTTTTTTCAGATTTTCAATTTGCCAAATGTTCACGATTGAGTTTCTTATGATTCACTTTTACCCAGCTTTTGTAATAACCAAAGAGCTAAAAACCAAGATACAATGCAGAATACTTTTGTTGTCTGCCAGTTTCAATTCATTTTTTTCTGCATCAGTATGGCATCTTTCTTTACTCGCATCCGAGGTAGTGCAAAAATATTGATGTACTCTGAAGATGAAATGTGCGAAGCACCACATGGAAGGAGCAGTATTTTTTTCACATGTTGATCAATGAAATACAATGGCATGATAATATAGTATAATGCCCAGAATGAGTGCTGTGTTGGTGTCACGTAATATTTGCATAATCTTTCAGAATATCACGTGTCATATTATTACAAGTTTTCATTTCTGTTTATAGGTTATGATAATCCACAGTGGGACTTGATAATGTATTGTGTTATTACTTATTGGTAGCTTGCTTGCATCATAAAGTAGTCACATACTTCACATCAGGAAGTCCTAAGCCACTAAACTTTCCAATCTGGAGAAAAAGTAGCAGAACAAGCAGGAGATAACACTATAAGCCAAGATAAAAGTGTGAAGCCAGAGAGCAGAACTTCTTGCTTCAGAAAAAAACAGGAAAGGGCAATAAATCCATATTTGCAGGAGACTGTAAGAATAAAGGCCTGGTAGCAAATTCACTGACGGCAACTATGTGAGACACAAATACAAAATGAGCTGACTTTGCCTCCATACTGTTTGGGAACTGAAAAATATCTTCATAGGGTAGCTGAAGTCCTTTTTTTTTTCTATAAGCTACTTCAAGATGTTAGTGCTCTTCTGAGTTTCTTCTGTTTTGTTTAGTTCTCAGTTTCCCTGAGATTGTTTCTTTAGATTGTAATTTAGTCAGCCTAAAGCCACATCTTCACTCACTGGTTGATTGATCTTCTGCAATTTGATCCCACTAGTAAAGACCCACTAAATCAAATGCTGAGGGTGTCCCCATCAGTGCCAGTACTCCTCGTAGTCACAAGTAGTGAGGGAAGTTGACAAAAGTATTTCTCCAGTCGACCTCTTGCTTTAGAGATGTCACCAAGCTCAGCTTAAGGTACATCAATTCCAGCTACATTAGTTGGAGTTGCGTACCTTAAGCAAGGTCTACACTGCAAGTGGAAGGTCAACTTAAGTGCAAATTCAGTTGATTGAAAGAGTAAGTGGGATCAGCAGATAGGGTGTAAATAAGGGCTCTGTTTATAAACTGTTATTAGGAATGAATGAATCTCACAAGGTTTGAGTTTCTATTTCACTACACATCCAAGACACATATGTAAAACTATGTTTCAAATTTAATTGATCAGCTTTGGAAGTTAGATTGAAAATCTCATTAAATAAGGACTTTGGTTTTGGCTTGCTGGTAATTTCATGAGGAAAATGTCTTGTACTTTTTTGCTATCACATCCAACTGAAACTCAGATGTTCAGAGGAAGATGTAAATAAACAAAAGAAGACTCTCTAATGCTATCTAAATGAAATCCAGTGGTGGGATATGAAAAAGATCCATTTTGGGTTCTTATTTTTTCTATTAGTGACTCAGATAGTATTACACACACATATTGATAATGATCACTTTATAAATAAATCTCCTCCAAATTTACCCTAAAAGATTTTGGAACAAATTGACAAATTAAATGGTAATAAGCCCCTAAGATCAGATAGTGTTTGTCCAAGAATTGTAAAGGAATTCAAATATGAAATGGCAGAACTACTAACTGTGGTATGTAACTTATCACTTAAAGCAGCTTCTGAATTTTTGGCATTGGATAGCTATTGTGATGCCAAAAAGGCTTCAGAGGCAATCCTGACAATTAAAGGCCATTGAGCCTAATTTCAGTAGCAGATAAATTGATGGAAACTACAGTGAAGAATAGAATTATCAGACACATATGAAGCATCAACACAGCTTTTGAAAAGGGAAATCATGCCTCATCAATTTATTAGAATTCTTTGAGGGAAGGTCAGCAAATGTCTCTAAAAGGGTGATCCAATCCATATTGTGTACTTGGATTTTCAGAAAGCCTTTCACAAGTTCCTTGCTAAAGGCCCGTAAGCAAAGTGAGCAGACATGGGATAAGAAAGATCCTCTAATAGATCAGCAACTGTTTAAAGGATAGAAAACAAAAGGTAGGACTAAATAGTCTATTTTCCACATGGAGAGAGGTAAATAGCATCATCCGGTAAGGATCTATATGGGACCAGTGCTGTTCAACATATTTACAAATTGTCTGGAAAAAGGGGTAAACAGTGATGTGGCAAAATTTGCAGATGAAATTGCTCAATATTTGTAAGTCCAAACCATAATGCAAAGAATTAAAGAGGGATCTCACAAAACTGGGTAACTGGGCAACAAAATGGCAGATGAAATTTTTCAAACTAAAGTAATGCATACTGGAAAACATCATTCCAACTATATGTACAAAATTAAGAGGCCTAAATTAGCTGTTACCTCTCAAGAATGAGATCTTGGAGTCATTGTGGATAGCTCTCTGAAAATATCCACTCAATGTGCAGTGGCAGTCAAAATAGCTAATAGAATGTTAGGAAACAGATAGATAATAAGACAGTAAATTTAATAATGCCTCTATTACTTGGTATGCTCACTGTCACCCTCAAGCTTTATGTAAATTGGCTCATGAATATGTAAATGCATAACTCAAAGGCACTTTATACAAAACATATTATGTGGCATCCAATTTTAAATGTTGCAATCTGCTGAATCTGTATATCCTATTGTTTTGTATGTATCATTCTTGTATGTGAAGTTAGAAATATAAATCATGGATCTGATTTTAATTCCAAATGTAGTAATAAGGACCATTACTGATGCTCTGTAAACTTAATGACTCAGTACTCAAACCCATGACCTGTGAATAGTCTTGTTTATCCTGTAAGCCCAAACTGTGACTGGTTTAAAAAAGATGTGGGTGCAGTAACTCTGTGCCTTTTCTGGGGGACATGCGGGTGTCTGGCCCAGCAGGACATAATGGTGGGGAAACCAAGAGGTCAGGAAGGTGCGTGTCAATGGCCTGATCAGCACCCCGGGAGACAATCCAGAGACACTTCTGTGAATTAACCTGCCACACCCACATCTTGAATATTGCTTACAGTTCTGGTCACCCAAGTTTTTTAAAAAAGAGAAAGAAATAGAGAAGGTACAGAGAAAGGCAACAAAAACTATTAGGGTTATGAAACAACTTCCATGTGAGAAAAGATTAAGACAGGGATCATGGTCAGTGGGTATAAGAGGCAAGGGGAGGCAATGCCTCCCTGGGTTTTAGTGCTCAACCTGTCTCCTCTTCCTGTTCCTATTCTGACTATCTTTGAAGGCTCCTTCAGCAGGCTGTTGCTGCTTGCAGTCTGATAACTTTTGAAATGGATCTGTTAAGTTTCTCAAACTGTGGATCCCGACCCCCCGGGAGGTTGCGAGCAACTTAGAGAGGGGGGTCGCGGTATCACAAACTTTGAGAACCCTTGTGTTAAGTTAAAAGTGGCTCTTTTGCAGGTTCAGTGTTATGTTGATGGGTCTGGGAAGTTTGAAGGCTGAACCTGCAAAAGAGCCATTAAGTGGTAATTAAACCTTTTAACAGGCATGTGCCAACCCTAAAATAATGACACAAACAGTTTTGCATTACTTTGTTTACAGGACCTAAGTTTAAAATTTGCTTTAAGTATTTCATTAGTTTGTTGCTGAAGATTATAAAGTCATATCATGAAAAAAATCCTTGCATAGATATTTAGATGCACAATCTGAATATTCAGCTTTAGCCTTCAATGTTTGGATCTTCAGATATATAGCTTTTTAAATAAAGTCTTCAGAAGACCACCCTTGTTTAAAATACACATTTTAATTTTAATTACTATAGTATAAAAACTTGCTTTTAAATTCTTTCTGTCCCTTCTGTCATGAAAGCCCTTAAGGGGACAACATTCCTTTTCTTCCATATAACTGGATAAAGGAGTTTCCCTTTTATTTCTGACTATTTGATGAAGTAGTTTTAAGAGAACCCTCCACTAAAATCAGTACCTTTCTAAGATATAAAATCCTTTGTTATGCCTTAAATATTTGGAAACATATTTTAACGTAAGCATGTTTTGTTATGAAAATCACACAAAATAAATTAGTGTTCCCTTTTCCTAAAAGCAACAAACTTTGCTATGAACACACTAAACTGCTCTGACTGATTAATTTAAAATAATATTTTTGTTTCAGTAAGCTTCAATATATAATAATCTGGAATGACTACTTTATGAAGTCTTAAGAGTATATTTAAAATATAAAACCATCTTAGAAATACTAAGAAAATGTAAAACAGAGAGAGGCTGCATCATGTATTCCATAAAATTTAATGTTGTATTTAGCAGGACAGCGGACTTGCCCTTACTACAAAGTTTTTACAAATAAATCTCTGACAAATTTCAGGGATTATATTAAAAAAAAACCCCTATGACTGACATTTTTTTATTCCCAAATTTAGTGATTTACTTAGGTACCTTTTGCATGTCCAGTCTTCACAATCTGGCATGCAGTGGAAACATGCTTCATTTTCTTTAGAAAGACATTTTAGAGGGGTGTCCCGCCCCCCCCAATGGTATTCTCTACATATGGGTTCAGGGATTTGGCTGGAATGGGTGAACAGAGAGAAGAGGGAGACAATGGGGATGGGGAAAGGCCTGGGAAGAGCAGAGGTGGAGTATTGGTGGGGCCACAGGCTGGGAAGTAGCTGCTTTACACACCCCTTGTGTCTTTTTAGCCCAGCGATTAGGATACTTGCCTAGGTTGTAGAAAATCCTGGTTCAAATCCCTGAGTTACTAGTATAAATGAGATCATCTGTTGACATTTTCCTAGCAAGTATGCTCAGTTTTCTGCATGGGCAAGCCACTGTGGTCAGATGGAGCTCCTCACTGGATGGGTTTGGACATTTACCTACTCAAAGCAGCTAGCAGTTTAGGAATCTCAGTATCAGTAAAGAACGGAAACTCTCAAGCATCACAAAAATAGGAAGGTAAGAGACATTGCTAGCTGATTCATACACGTGAATGTGAAAAATACATAGTATGTAGCCCAAATAAGTGTCAAAAGAGCGATGCAGTCTAAATATTCAACAATGAAGTCCTCATTAGAAACAATGGAAGAAAACAGACCCACTAATGAGACTATTTATAAACATGCATTTTAAAATTAAAGATGAAAATATATCAGGCACTTTTGTTTGGAGGGTGTTTAATTTTTTGCTTTGCTCCAAGAAAAGGAAACTAAAACAAAGGTAACAATGAAGCAATAAAGACTCAAGCCAGCTGACGGATAGCCAGCATACACTGCAGTATTTTGAAAAGCCAGCTACTGTGCTTGCAATTTTACAGTAGTTGATTTCATAAGGTATCAGCTGTATATCATAAGGATGAACTGATCCATTTTTGAGAAATTTGTTTCCTAGCTATTCTTATCCTACAGATGAACCCACTCCATTAATTTAAAGGATTCCTCCTTTTACATACATGTAGCAGTCAAGCAAGTTCATACACATGGCTGTGTGTATTTCTGTTCACATAAGACCAGCCATGAGTATGCACTCTCTCCAGTATACACATCAATCACTCCTACACACTTCATAGGAAATATATGCACACAAAATATTTTTCAAAACACATTTCCAGTCATTCATAGACTCATAGACTTTAAGGTCAGAAGGGACCATTATGATCATCTAGTCTGACCCCCTGCACAATGCAGGCCACAGAATCTCACCCACCCACTGCTAGAATAATCCTCTCACCTATATCTCAGATATTGAAGTCCTCAAACGATGGTTTAAAGACTCCAAGATGCAGAGAATCCTCCCGCAAGTGACCCGTGCCCCATGCTACAGAGGAAGGCGAAAAACCTCCAGGGCCTCTGCCAATCTACCTGGAGGAAAATTCCTTCCCAACCCCAAATATGGCAATCAGCTGAACCCTGAGCATGTGGGCAAGACTCACCAACCAGACACCAAGAAAAAAGTTCTCTATCATAACTCCTATCTTCCCACCATTGGCCTATTTACCACTGATAGTGAAAGGTCAGTTAATTGCCAAGATCATGTTACCTCATCAAACCATCCCCTTCATAAACCCATCTAGCTTAATCTTGAAGCCAGATAGGTCTTTTGCCCCCACTACTTCCCTTGGAAGGCTGTTCCAGAACTTCACTCCTCTGATGGTTAGAAACCTTCACCTAATTTCGAGTCTAAACTTCCTAATAGCCAGCTTATATCCATTTGTTCTTGTGTCCACATTGGCACTGAGTTTAAATAATTCCTCTCCCTCCCTGGCATTTATCCCTCTAATATATTTAAAGAGAGCAATCATATCTCCCCTCAGCCTTCTTTTGGTTAAGGTAAACAAGCCAAGTTCCTTGAGTCTCCTTTCATAAGACAGGTTTTCCATTCCTCGGATCATCCCAGTGGCCCTTCTTTGTACCTGTTCCAGTTTGAATTCATCCTTCTTAAACATGGGAGACCAGAACTGCACACAGTATTCCAAATGAGGTCTCACCAATGCCTTTTATAATGGCACTAACACCTCCTTATCCCTACTAGAAATACCTCACCTAATGCATCCCAAGACCATATTAGCCTTTTTCATGGCCATGTCATAATGGCGGCTCATAGTCATCCTATGATCAACCAGGACTCTGAGGTCCTTCTCCTCTTCCCTTACTTCCAACTGATGTGTCCCCAGCTTATAACTAAAATTCTTGTTATTAATCCCTAAATGCATAACCATACACTTCTCACTATTAAATTTCATCCTATTACTATTTCTCCAATTTACAAGATCATCCAGATCTTCCTGTATGATATCCCGATCCTTTTCTGAATTGGCAATACCTCCCAACTTTGTGTCATCCGCAAACTTTATTAGCATACTCCCACTTTTAGTGCCGAGGTCAGTAATAAAAAGATTAAATAATAATGGTCCCAGAACTAATCCTGAGGATCTCCGCTAGTAACCTCTCTCCAGCCTGACAATTCACCTTTCAGTATGACTTGCTGTAGTCTCCCCTTTTACCAGTTGTTTATCCACCTCTCAATTTTCATATTGATCTGCATCTTTTCCAATTTAACCAATAATTCCCCATGTGGTACTGTATCAAATGCCTTACTGAAATCGAGGTAGATTAGATCCACTGCATTTCCTTTATCTAAAAAATCTGTTACTTTCTGAAAGAAGGAGATCAGGTTGGTTTGGCACGATCTACCTTTTGTAAAACCATGTTGTAATTTGCCCTTTTGATTGGTGTGGTGGGGGGATCTGTGGGGAGCCATTCTGAAACTCATATATGTGTAAGTGGGGGAATGGTCCTGCTATTGTGGGAAATTTTCCTGGCTTCTATACTACCCCAGTGAAATGGATCAGCAAAAGGATCTGAGTCCCCACTCCCACTTCTTTTACCCAAAGGCCTCCCTGCCCCTGAGGGCTCCCTTTCTACTCTCCTGAGGAGCAGAGTCCTCAAAATCCCAACAAGGCTGGACTCAGGTTTTCTGGGGCTTAATCCCCAACCTTGTAGTCACTTCGGGCAGGGGCTAGGATGTCCCCACTCCAGGGTGCTCTCTTCACACTGGATGCTTTCCTGACCCACTGATCACTACCTACAGTTCAAAGCGAATACAATTTATTATTAAACAGCAACTGATTAAAAAGAAAAGAATAAGGAAAAACAAGAAAGGTTAAATGAGAACACATAGTCCTGCTCTGTAGCATGGGGACATCACAAACAGCAGTCTGCAGAGTATAAGGACAGTTCACAGTCTGTTCCTTATAGGTCTCAGGGCTCTTTCTCAGGCCCTGGCTGTGCTGCAGGGGGGGAGCTACCGGTTGGACATGCTTGGTGTGGCAGTGACCACATGACTTCAGGCTCTGGGTGGCAGGACCCCTCTCCCTGTTGGAGTTACAATCCCTCTCCAAGTCTGGCTTGTAGGGCCTCTTGGCTGGTGGCATCTCCCTGCCTAGAGCCTCTTTTCCCCACTTTGCTGGTCCCAGCTGCTCACCACACCCAGCTCCAGACTATGCTGCTTTGCAAGCCTCCAGTTCCTTGCATTGCTTCTCTCACCCCTTTGGCTCTGGTCACTGCAGGTCTGCTTCTTAGCACAGGGTCTGTGCTGTGTGGATCTCTGGCTCTGTCACTGCAGGTCTGCTCCTCAGCACAGCTTGCTCTCCTTGCTGCTCTTCTTAGCTCTCTCCCCCTTTGACTCAGAGACCCAGAAAATCCCAGCTCACACGGAGGATGGGACCTGGCCTCCTAATTCCCTCATTGGTCTGTCCAACCTGTCAATCAGGCTGACCTGGAGTGTTGGCCTCTTCCTATTGTCCCTGGGGACTGTCAGTCTCAGGGCCCTGATTTCTCATGGACCCTTCCCCTTTTGGTACTGGGAGCTGTCCAACCAAAAACTCCCACTGAGTTTTAGTAAGGGGCTAACATTCCCCTTACATATGTCTCCCAAAACCAATGAAAGTATTGTTGGTTTGAACTCACAATCTCCCTTACACTTGGTGCCTTACCTGAACTAATCAAAACAGAAAGCTGTATGGAGCAAGGTACAGTAAAGGGGTGAGAGTAAAAGTGTTGGCAGATGGATCTGACCCACTGGTTATTATTTGTCACCATTTGTAACATGAAGAGCACTTTCTCATTCTTCACTACTTCCTCCATCTGTTCATGAAATAATGTCAGATTTATTGTAGGAGGGTCGGAAGATGTTGAAGCTTAAACTCCACTCCTGGAGTGGAGTTTGGGTTAGTTGACTTACCCATTGTTCTCAAATATTGTCCTAAATCTGACACCGTAGCAGTGTTATTGCTTCACCATTTTTCTAATTAGGGCCTAGTGTTTTTAGGGTTTCCAATTTAATGTACTTCAGTTGAAAATATAAATTGTTCATTGCAAGTACACAAGGGTAATAAAATATAAACAATGCCAAACATTCAGGGGAAGTGGAAAGTATTTTCATTTTAGTTTCTGTTCCCTCACTTTTGAACAGATTTTTATCTTAGTTAGCCTGTTGAAGCCAATGGATTTACAGCACTATAACTGAGGTCAGAATCTAGCACACTAACTGTGAAGTTGTTCCTTCTGAGGTTACCACTAAGGGCTTATCTAGACTACACTAAAGTGTCGAAAGAGGATATGCAAGTTCTGTGGCTACACTAAAGTAGTTTAGATGCAGCTTTTTTGGTGACACCCCCCCCCTTTGTTGAAAAGCCACGTAAACCTCATTTTTTGAGGAAGAGCGGCTTTTTGACAAGGTGGGGGGAGGTTCCCCGAAAAAGCCGCGTCTAAACTACTTTCACTTTTGAAAGCTCCACGGAATTTGCATATCCTCTTTTGACATTTTAGTGTAGTCTAGATAAGCCCTAAGTTTTTCTCTCTTTCTTCTTGCATCTTTTGTCTCTTTCCATAGGGATTCTTCCACATTAGCTTTATTATTCTCACTGTCATCAAGTTTAATGTATATCTTTAGTAGTTTCCTCAAACGACCATTTTCTCTCTGCATTAACCCATGTTTAAGATGTGTCAGGTAAATTCAGCCAACATAGATTATGAAGCATACCTCTTGTATGATCACAGAAAAAGCCAGATGAGATAACTGGAGAGCCAAATTTGATACCAGATGTAGTCTGTGTACTCTGCAATGGCAACTCCAAATAGAGTCCATTGCATTAATCCACATTTGAAGGAACAAATAGATGAAATCCATACATAATCTCCCTAACAGACATGGACGAAAAAAGGCACTCATATACAATGGTGATAGGAGCCATATAAGAAAGTAATATATAGAAAGGAGGCATCTTGGGTAACAGCTGCTATCTAGCAACCTGGAAGAAAATACATCAGGATCTTACCAACAGCATGATTTCTGTCTTTCCCCATTAACGATTTTTCAATGAGCTTGTTGTTTTAAAATAAATAAAGGCTACTTGGCATCATAATCACTTCACTTTTCAAAGACACAGATGTGTTCAGCCAAGCCACATGATAGGATTCTCTTTCTTGCATTTTTTTGCTCTGTTCCTACATTGAAAATTGATCACTTTTCACATAATCACCTTGAATTTGGTTTTGGATTTCAGGGTCAATATCATATGTGAACATGAGTACTCATGAAAGATGTAAGATAGCCACTCATTGGCACTAAGTAATTTAGTGAAGCTGCTCTTCAAGCTGTAATATAAGATGCTAGAAGACTCATTTTCAGTATTGAATTTTGCATCTTAATCTAGTCAAATAACTAATGAGAGCAGGACCATTTAAAATTGTCAGTAGAAAAGAGTCAGGGTACTAGAACAGGCAACTTTAAAGCCTCTTATTCAAAACATGCTTGCAAAGCAAAACCATGACAAACACAACATGCCCTTAAAAATGTAAGTAATTAATCTTCACACTTGGATAACAATTCTCTTTTTCATTACAATTGTAGATGATCTGCCAACTAGGCCAACAATTTCCAATTTTCCTTTGATCTTTAATATAGCATTAGGAGGCTGGATTAATTTGATACTTAAGCATTAGCCCTTAGGTTTCCAGCTGCTTATACGGAAAACAAATTATACATCTGTGTACTTTACACACACCTTATATAATATACAGAGGGTGAACCCAAAGAAGTGCTGATAAAACCTTGTCACCTCACTACCTATCATATTTTCTGTATATGCTACATATGTTATAGAAAACATATTTTGAGAATTTTTTTTAAGTATTTTGGAAATTATTTTCTCTTTGTGCTTATAAAGCTAAGGCTCTATCTCTATGGGACTGAAAGAGCAGAGGGTATGTGGAGGGACTAGTGCATGCTTCTTGTTAAAATAACTTTTTTTTCAGACCTGTAATGGGTAATATCAGCTTTTATTACTCATACACACAAATCTCTTGTCTGTTGCTTTGTAATGATGGAATTGAAAACGTACACTGAAGTTGGCCAGTTATAAAGTTGGAAAGGGACATGCAGCTGGGTCCCATATTTGCACCAGGTGGCTTGTCAGGGAGGTGAAACCTAAAGATTTTCCTCCACATATAAAATGAGCCAGTTGTATGTGGCATGTTGAGCTTCAGAAGAAAGTCAAAAGAATCCTCTCATTAACACTTCCTACAGTCCTTTGGCTGTCACAATGCATAGTGGCCTGATAATCTAGCCAAAAAATGATTGCATGTGATGGCAGCAACAGAACTACTAATATGCATGGGGGAGATTCACCATGTAGTTTTGTTAATGAATCCCCCAGTATTTCATTGCTTACCATTCCAGCACTACTGGAGGAGGACAAAAGGTGGGGCCCAGATGTTGCTACGAGTGGGTGTCCTGAAGCCTCTTCAGCTCATCACTAACTTCCCACCAGAATCTATTTGCTTAGTCTTGCCTTGGAATCAGAGGAACTTGTATTAGAAGGGAGGCGGTAGCGTTGTTCCCACCTCTCAAACTGAGCAAAGTCCCAGACCCTAGTCAATGAAGATCTATTCCTCCATCAGCCACCGCTGCTAAAGATGGATGGAAAATGTAGGAGGGTGATCCTCATTAAAGTATCGAAAGAACAAATTGCTATACGGGACTCAGAGGGAGTTATAAATCACTCTGAAATACAAAACATAGATATGTGTGTGTGTGCATGTACATATATTTATATGTGCACACGTCTAAATATGTAGATAGATAAAATCAGTAATATTTTAATGAAAATTTCATTGTTTATTTGATTGTAATGGTGGGTAGGGTATGTATCCTGAGATTTGGTCACCAAACTCTTTAGTGGTCATAATATTAGTTATTATGCAGTCCAAAGTTGAGTTTCAACTTTATTTGCCTGGTTATCACATAAAATTTGACAGCAAAATCTATTTCCTTTTAGAGTCCTGATCAGCTGAATTTGTAAATTATTGAAACAGGAACTTGATGCTGCTTTCCCTGATCCTTTGAATGATGTGCAAGTACCTTAGGGTATGTCTACACTACCACCCTAGTTCGAACTAGGGTGGTTAATGTAGGCATTCGAAGTTGCAAATGAAGCCCGGGATTTAAATATCCCGGGCTTCATTTGCATCTTGCCGGGCGGGCACCATTTTTAAATGCCCTTAGTTCGAACTCCGTGCCCGCAGCTACGTGCGGCACGGAGTAGGTAGTTCGAATTAGGATCTCTAATTCGAACTACCAGTACACCTCGTTCCACGAGGAGTAACGGTAGTTCGAATTAGAGGTCCTAATTCGAACTACCTACTCCGTGCCGCGTGTAGCTGTGGGCACGGAGTTCGACCTAAGGGGATTTAAAAATGGCGCCCGCCCGGCAAGATGCAAATGAAGTCCGGGATATTTAAATCCCGGGCTTCATTTGCAACGTCGAATGCCTACATTAACCACCCTAGTTCGAACTAGGGTGGTAGTGTAGACATACCCTTAGGGATGGTTTAACATTTAATATTGATTTGTGGATTTAATCATTGGAGTCTAATAATTTTTGGGCCACTGAAAATACTGTCCTGCAATCCTCAGTCTCAGCCAAGCTGCAAGTGAGCCCAGGTGGCTGTTACATCTTCTGCCTCTCCTAATTCCTGGATGACTGGGGGTTACTGCTTTCACTTATGCTGGCTGGTAAGTGTGAGCGCTGAATGAAGTGAGTTGTGCCCACAAAAGCTCATGATACCATCTACATTTTTTGTTAGTCTCTGAGGTGCTGCTAGACTATTAGTTATTTTTTAAAGTTTTTTTCAGTTATAGACTAACACGGCTACTCCTCTGAAACTTCCTTCCTTCAGATGTTCCTGTGACATTCTCCCTCTACTGGAAGGGCTGAAAACAGAAGGGGTCTAGAACTGGCTAAGCTGGGTTTATACTAAGTGGGGATTTTTCAAGGCTGAGGAAAATCTTAACTATCCAGCAATATAGCTGCTTAGTGTCACTTTAGCAGTTTAAAGAGACTTCAGTATAGGGTATTGTCTAGCGTATTTTATTTAGTTTCTATTACTGACTAGATTGCTTTCTACTGAATATCAGTAGCTGGCAAAATGTTCTGTTGAGTGGCAAAAATCACTCTCCTTCTATTACCTAATTGATGTTTCTCTTAGTATTTCTCAAGGCGGGGGACGTGATACAATTTGTTATTGCATTACATATTTAATGACTTGTATACAAAGGCGACCCGCTGTCCCCACCCTGTGAGTCCCCCAGTTTGGCTCCCACATAGGGGTGGATAGAGTCGGATTCCCGCAACGTCCCTCAATCTGGCGTGCGAAGTCAGCAATGAAGCTGCCGCCCCTCCTTTCTCTCCATTCAGGGGGGCAGGGTAGGGGGGCCCCACTCTCACAGGCCCCAGCCCAGGGCCCTAAGGACAGGCTCTACTGGCATCCTGTCCAGCTGGTGGGGATAATACCCAATGCACCAGCCCGCTGGCAAGTCTTATGACGCCCCGCCCTGGGCTGCTTCCTACCCCGCCGGTTTCAGCGTTGCAGAGCCGCCACACCACCATACCCCCTTCCTCACCTACTCCTTCCCCCTCCTTGTATCCCCATTGCCCCTTTTAACCCCCTACCTGGGTCGCCTCCTGGTGATATCACCTGCCGACCCCGGGGTCGAGGGCATCCCGCTGCGTCTGGTGTAGCCTCGGTGTGGGGGGCTCCATGGCTTCCGGCCTCCATGCCAGTCAGCTGGGCCGCGGTCTGAGAGCAGCACATGCAAGCAGCCCGCGTCTCTCTGCCTACCCCAAGGAGCGTGTGCGCAACCGCGGGCGGAGTGCGGGGCGGATCGGCCCCATCCTGGCGGGGCATCTCCGACCCATCACAACTTGCTATTGTTACACTGGTAAATAAAAAATAAAGTTATGATATCAAATACTTTTTTCTAGTCCTGGATATATGTATGTATCTAGCTAAGATTTGTACATAGTCCCCATTACTAGAGCAATCTTAAATGCATTTATCCTGCTAACATTCCTGTTGGGCAGGGAAATGCTATCTTCATTTTACAGATGGACATCAGAGGCACAGATAGATTCCATGACTCACCCAAAGTTACACAGGAAACAAATCTAAATTGCTTGAGATTAAGACAAGCACTTTAGTCACGGATCTTCCATAATCTCAGTGTAGTTTCTTTCAAGTTACTTTTTCATTTCTTATATTGTTCTTACAGTAGTTTTATTTTCCATCTGTATATTTATTGAAGTAGGGTGGGAGTTTATAAAGTCACTTAGACACTTTTGAAAATCTCACCTGTTATCTTTGAAGGGAAACATATCTATAAGGAATTGTATATTTTCATCATTTGGTCATCCGATCTTTCCCTGTACAGTTGAGTGGATCTTCAATATAGCATCAAATGTCTTGTCTGTAACTATTTTTGATAAGCTTCTGTTATTCATATCATGATTATACTGTTCTTAATAGTAAATAAATAAATTGCTAATCAATTATTACATATTATACAAAGGATAAATTAAAGTTTGAAGCTAAGGCTCATCTTAGTGAAACACTCCTAATAAACTATTCAGCAGGCATGCAACAAAGAGGGTTCTTTAAGTCTCATAAACCAAAAGATAGCCTAGATACCAAAATAAAATGAACTCTGTTAGCATATGATTAATTATGGTGCGACTTTTGTAAAATGAGGCCATTTTTTAAAATCATCATAATAAACTAAGATATGTTTACACGATGCATTTTCGACGGCCACACAGAATTATATGACAAAATTTCTCACCTGTTTTGTCCACATACAAGATTACATGGGTGTAATTTCTCCTGTGGAATTTATGTATTGTTTTATTCACAACCTGTGTGACAGTTATTCGACTGACTAATGTGGTCATCCAGTACTGCAATGCAATGAAGGAAGAGTCATATTCAAAAGAAGAATGCTTAATATTTTTGACACACATACATTATATATAATCTACTTCTTTTCATTAATGAGTCCTGACAATTTCTTTAAACTAAAATGCAAGCTTTGCAGCATGTTCAGCCTGTCATTAAACTACCTCTGACCTGAAAGTAATTCAAGCATCTTTGCTAAACTTTGGAAGGTGACTTGAAAGTAAAAACTGTGGAGAATGAAATAGAGGTTCCGTGGAAAACACAATATCCATATGAAACAGAACCGGGATGTCTCAGTCTGAAAATTGATAAGTCTTTAAATTTCACTGTTAAGTAAATTGGAGAAAATGACTCACCTTGAAATGTTTGGCAGGAATTATTATAATTGCATGCACAATTAATATAATTGCTCACACAACTGTGGCAAATGAATATTCAAATAATAGGTCAGGTCTCCTGTGAGGCCCAAGTTTTCAGAAGACTGCAAGATTTTTTTATTTTGTGTGTGGCAAGTGCAGTGTTGGAATATTTGGAATTCTCTCACTATTCTCTGGCTTCAAAATTCTTTGTTTTAAATTTGACATTCTATTACTGAAAAATCTAAGTATAAATCATCTCCATTCTTTAATTTCTTTACAAAATATTATTTTTTATTATGAACGAGAGGATTGGGAGACAGGCTGATGAGTCATGACCATTAATGCATGAGAGACAAAGCACGAAAGCACTAACATGCAGAAATAGTTCTGGTAATCACACAGCTTAAATGTGAATGACAGAGTACTGTTTTAAGAACTCACAGTGACGTGTTTGTGAACAAAGCACAGAATTAAAAAAATGATTACATTCAAATAAGCAAATAATTCTGAGGAAATTGCAATCTGCTTATAAATATTTTGAGTTGCTAAAAAGTAAATTCTAGGTCTAATTAAAATTTTCCAGTAAAAAATCAGGTTGAAACTACACAATTTTTATGATAATTGTACTTCAAATTCTAAAACAGAAACATGAAGGTTTTTCATAGAATACATTTTCGATTAAAAGTAAAAAATTTCCACGAGGGAAAAAAATTCCAACTAGCCTTAGTACATTTATCAAATAAATTCTTTGTTATGAATTATTTTCGCACCTCTAGGAAACACTTCTTTTATGTCTTGTTGTCTTACTCTGAGACCATATTGCAAGACTCAGATCCTATTGTGACTCAGGCCTTGTATTCCCTACCAAGTTTTGTCTTTTGATGACAAAACACTGAGGCTATGTCTACACTCGCGGCTTCTTGTGCAAGTACAGCCGTTCTTGTGCAAGAATCTGCAGAGCGTCCACACTGCCCGCCCGCTCTTGCGCAAGTAAATTTACAATACGGCATGGTAAGAGAGGGCTCCTTGCACAAGAGCTATGCTCTTCTTTAACAGGTGTAAGCCCTCTTGTGCAGGAGCTCTTGTGCAAGAGGGCAGGGAGGACGCTCGGCAGGGATTTCTTGCGCAAGAAAGCCCTATGGCTAAAATGGCCATCAGAGCTTTCTTGCGCAAGAGAGCATCCACACTACCGTGGGCGCTCTTGCGCAAAAGCACAGCTCGCACATGGCAGTGTGGACGTTTTCTTGCACAAGACTTCTTGCACAAGAACACTTGCGCAAGATGTTCTTGCGCAAGAAGCCGCCAGTGTAGACAAAGCCTGAGAGTATACACATTGCCATGTGACTTTTGTCAGGAAAAATGCCCAGTTTTGGTGATCAAAAACTTCTACCCATATAAGAGACTTTTTTCTTTCCCCCTCCTTTTATTGTCATCAGACAGACAGTATAGAGACTACACCTGTTTTTATTACTTTTATTGGCCTCCTTGAAATCCCACAATGCCCATGCTGACCGCTCCAGTCAGCAGTTTCAACTGTGTTGCTCTGCAGCCAGGTAAACAACAATCTGTCCCTCCCTCTTACAAGCCCTGTGAATTTTAAATTCCATTTCCTGCTTGCTGGCTCAGCATGGTCAGGTCTTATCGCAACTTGCCAGGTGACCATGGCACCGAACACTGTCCTGCTTGAACCACTGCAGAACTTTTGGATCTGGTCAGTATATGGGGAGAGGAGTCTGTGTAGTCCCAGTTGCACTTGTTCTATGCATTAATATGGGTGCATTTCTGGAGGCTTGTGCAGAAGGGGCTATGATTAGGACACTTCTCAGTGCAGAATGAAGATAAAGGAACTAAGGCAGAGGTACCATAAGGCAAAGGGGGCAAACTGTTGCTCCAGTGCTGCACCTAAGACTTACCAGACCTGCCATTTCTATAAGGAATTGCATGCTGACCTTGGTGGTACTGCACATCCACCACCAAGAGCCTTGTGGATACTTCAGAGAACACAGAGGCAGCACAAAGGGCACTTAACCCAGAGGATGAGATGATTATTTAAAAGATGGAGCTAGACAAGGATGTGGAGCTCTTAGTGGGATCATCTGGTAGGGCAGGTGGCCAGGAACTGTTCTCCACTCGTGAAGTACATAGCCAGTCTCAGCAGATGCTCTCTGGGAAGTAGGAAGCAGATGAGACACAGGGTAAGTACCTGTGGCTTGTGGAATGCAGAGGTGGGCACAGGGTATAGAAAAATGGGAGGCTGGCTGTGTTTTTGTGAGCTGGACATTGCTAATTGATATGGCCAAATGGAGTGTTGAAGGACACAGAGGATCTCAAGGAAACCATACTTTTAATCCTCCATCCTGCACCACTCTGCAATCACTTGTGCAGGGATCAAAGCAGCACATAGCATATAGAGCAGGGCAAAAGCCACAAGCACGCTGCGGTTATACCGTGGTTTTCTTGATTACCCTCAGCAGTGAGATGCCTGCTAGAATGATTCCTGCCTGTGGAAAATTGTGGGATAATTTTAGAATGAATTCCCTGCAAGCTGCACTGCCAGCCCTGCAAACAAATTCATTTTTTCTGTCTGTATTCACCCTCCCCTGCACCCCTGCAACACTCAGTACGCTTTGTGTGCTGGCAGAGATATGTGCCTGGCAAGGGTCAGTGAGAAGTGATTGGAATCTTGCAAAAGGTGCTTATAAGTGAAATATCTCAGTGCTGTGCTTGAGTTTACAATCCCTCCTCTGTGCATTGTCTGCTTGTGCTTCAGCAGATATGTCCCTGAGGTACACTCCACACACCCCTGCCGACCATCTCTGGCAGATAAGATAGAAGACATGTGCAGGGAGGTGCTGCAGCACTCCTCTACAGAGACAAGGAGCTCTGGGAAGCTGCAAGGCAGGACAGAAAAGAGAATCAAGCATTTGTTAGGGTCGCAACTAAGTGGGAGATAAAAGTAATGGAGAAACAATCAGAGATGCTCAAGTCTTTAATAATGCTGCAGAATGAGTGGATCTGGACTCAACCTCCACTGCAGCACATGCAGGGACTCTTTGTCAAGCAACTCTCCCCTGCTGTGCCCACACATTCCTTCCCACTTTCTGGGTCTCCTCAGTTCACTCCACCTCCTCTCATAACTTTAACAATGATAGCTGGACCTACACACAGTTGTGAGGTTTTGCCCTTTCAAACCCCTCCTTTACCAGCAAAAGTGTATCGTGTTACTCACAAATTCAATTATTTCAGCTCCAAGTATAGGCTTTTAAATCATTTTCTTACATGGATATGTGTACCAGGGAAGCAACTCCAAAACAGATATATATGTGGCTGCCCCTCATTGCCAGCGTGCTTGCTCAGAGCCTCCCTGATGTCAATTGCAGCCCTCTGGGCTCCTCTGATAGCCCTAGGATCTGGCTGCCAAAAAGCTGCATCCAAGCTCTCTGTCCAGAGCAAACATTTCACTCTTAGATTCATGCAGCGATGACTATGGGAATATTATCAGTAAGATATAACCTGCCATACAGGCACCTCCAGCCTGCCTTTCATCTGCCATAGGCATATTCAGCTTCCATGCAGCGCCTACTTAGCCTGCTATTCTAATGCTCCTGACTGCTGTCTAAGTGCCCTGTATAATGTTTCATAAACCAGGGCTGTAAGGGGTAAACTGGGTCTTTTCAGGATCTCTATGGGCATTTTCTTGTCATCCACTGTAATCTTGTGGTCTGCAAGGAAAGTCCCTGCTTGCAGCTTTCTGTACAGGCCAGTGTTGCGTGCATCATGCATCTTTTCAGACCAGCCCATGTTGATGTCTGGAAAACATTCATGTTGATCCATAAACACCTGCGATAGTAGTGGAAAGTATCCCTTCCTATTGATGTACTCTATTGCAAGGTGGCCTGGCGCTAAAATTGGAATATCTGTGCCATCTATCATCATCATCATCAACAGGGCTCAACAAACTGCGGCGAGATCTACTCACCAGCCCCGCACTGCGCATGCGTCAGACTGGCACTGCGCATGTGCGCAGCACCGGTGAACAGGGCGAACGGAGCGACTGGCTGAAATCTACTCGCCACGGGCGAGTAGAAACAATGATTTGTTGAGCCCTGATCATCAACAGCCATGGGCTTAACGCCCTTTGGTGTCCAATGCCTCCCTCACTATTTCCTTCCATCTTTCCCTGTCCAGTGCGGAGTGGCTTAGTTTCTGTAGACTAGCTCCGCACCGATCTACTATATCATCTACCCATTCTCTGTGGGGTCTGCCTCTCCTATTCAGACCATCCATTATGCAGAATACCAAGGTCTTAACTTTTCGCTCATTGTTCATTCTGCAGATATGCCTGAATAGCTGTAACTTCCATTGTATAACCTTCTGCAGTAGGTTCTCTTTCAGCCGTATATACCTATATAATTCCTTGTTGGTGACCTTCTGCATCCATCCTATTCTCAGGATCTTTCTATAACAACTCCTCTCGAACGCCAATATCCTTCTCTTCAAATCTTTCGTTATCACCCATGTCTCTCATCCATACAACATATTGCTAAATACACACACTTTCAAGACACTCATCTTTGTTCCTAAGCTAATTGCTTTACTTTTCCAGATCTTATCTATAGTCTTCAAACTTACTTTTGCTTTAGCTATTCTAGTCACTATTTCCTTCTGATAGTCTAGATCATACGTCATGTTGCTCCCCAAATATGTGAACTTCTATATGTTCTCTAGTTTGATCCCATCTACACTGATCTTCCTTCCTATTTCCTTATCTCCAAATACCATTGTCTTTGTTTTATCAGTATTCATAATCAGTCCATCTATCACCCTACCACAATTAGGAAAACTCATCTCTGCAAAGCTGTCCACTATTTCATGCACATCTCCCAGACTCACAGTCCTTCATAGCAGGATGTGATTTATTGCCCTGCACGCTTGCATTAATACAGCCCCAACTGTCAACTTTCCTTGCCCCAATTGATTTGCATCTGACAAGTAACAGTCTGGAGTCACCAGCTTCCAGACAGCAATTGCCACACACCTCTCTACTGAGAGGGCAACTCTCATTATGGTGTCCTTGTGCAGGAAGTTTGGGACCAACTCAGCACACAGTTCCATGAAGGTTGATTTATGCATTCTAAAATTCTGTAGCCACTGCTCTTCATCTCCCACCTGCATGACAAAGTGCTGGTTTCCCTAGCCCAGAAAGAGATGGTCCACCCTATGCAGCTGCTCTGTGAGTGCCAGAAACAATACTAAGTTGCTGAAACATGCAAAATGTTGTGTGCCTGCTAGGCTTCCTCTGTTTGTAACTTCATGATCAACTGCACTGTCATGCATGATGTCCTCATGACACTTAACAGAGCATAGGAGAGAAGTGCAGCATCCATCCCTTCTCAATGCAAATGCTAGAGTGAACAGCAAAGAATGGAAGTTGAAGAAAATTGTTATACCAATAAAAGCAAGCAGGATCTTATGAGGGGGATAAGGCAAAAAGCCACATTTATTGTAAAGATAATAATAAAGAATAAAGAAATAGAAGCAAACAACGTTGTTTAACTACTTATTCCTATCATTACTTAACCCTGATACACACACATATATATATATAAACATTCATTCAATCATTCATCCATTCATTCAGGTTCTGTGTAGTTGTTATAGTTACCAGCCTGGAAGTTGCTTGTGACAGAGTACTGGCCAGGTATTCTGTACACAAGTGATGGTAGTGGGGAGCGAAGTCCTGATCAGATGCGCATCTGAAGCTCCTGGTGGGCTGGCAGCAGAACCTTGACTCTGACTCCATAGTCTTTTGGTCCAGTCTTTATAGGAATTTCTTCCTATGCCAGTCTATGGGAATTGCTGCGTCATGCTGATGTCTACAGGGTGGCTGCCAGGTGCTTGCCAGTGATCTCACAGGGTGGACCTCCAGTCTCCAGTTTTTCTCCACTTGACACCTTTTGGTTGCACTGGCACCTGACGCCTTCTTCAGCCCTTTGATACTGTATTCTCAGGCTGGCACCTCTCAAACCATTCATTCATTGTCCACTCTCTCTTACATACATTCCCTAATTAATGTTTCACATACAGTATTTTGTATAATAATAATTTTACATATACAAGAGTTGTAGTTACAAAAAGTTACAAAAGTTTCTGGGTGGCATTTCTTAAAACACTCTCTCTCTGAGGGTATGTCTACACTACCACCCTAGTTCGAACTAGGGTGGTTAATGTAGGCATTCGAAGTTGCAAATGAAGCCCGGGATTTAAATATCCTGGGCTTCATTTGCATCTTGCCGGGCGGGCGCCATTTTTAAATGCCCTTAGTTCGTGGAACGAGGTGTACTGGTAGTTCGAATTAGAGATCCTAATTCGAACTACCTACTCCGTGCCGCGCATAGCCGCGGGCACGGAGTTCGAACTAAGGGCATTTAAAAATGGCGCCCGCCCGGCAAGATGCAAATGAAGCCCGGGATATTTAAATCCCGGGCTTCATTTGCAACTTCGAATGCCTACATTAACCACCCTAGTTCGAACTAGGGTGGTAGTGTAGACATACCCTGAGTGCGGAGTTAGTTACTGTTATAGTTACAATGTTTCGCTTTGCGATTAGGGTTAATTGGTTCACAATGCTTTGAAGAGAACAGGCGTCAATTGTGTAACAATGCCCTTAATCAATTACAGGGCTTGGCTCCCAGAGCAGAGTTAGTGGCTTGACAAGCAGCCACTTGCAAAAGTTTGAGCATGCCCTGGGACACAGAGAGGGGAGCTGTTTCTGGCTACATAGTATTATATTCTTAACAAATTATATTCTAGAGGGGCAATAATTATAAATCTAAACATTTAACAATCTTAACAAATAATAATAATAATAATAAATCTAAACACTTATCAAGCTTGATAACACTAAATCTAAACACTTTAACAAGAATAAATCTAAACACTTATATGCTTCTTCTACTTGGGGAATCATTTTTAATACTTTAATATGTTATCCCTACAAAATGGCACAAAAGAAAGACAGAAGCTGTTGGAGAGCTGGGACAGAAAGCAGTGCAAGGCAGGACATTTAGCATGGTCCCAAGATGAGCCGCACACCATTCTGCCTTCCCACACAACAGCTACTGAGAGAAGGTGTCACCCTGCACTGGGGGATGCATTCCCACTGTGTATTGTTCGTGCTCTCAAAGATGGTGCCTCAATGACCCCATCTCATCAATGACCCCATCTCAATGATCTGTCAACAGAGGGAGCAAGTGTGAACATTCTTTAGTGATGTTTGTTTTGTCAATTTTTCTGTGTCAACATAAGTTTTGTTGACAAAACTTTGTGGTGTAATAAAGCCCTTACACACCTTCATTCTTTCCATAGAATATATGGGATTTAAGATCTCAATCATCATATCATGGAAGAGATATATTGAGTAAGAAATTCAGCAAACTGTTTTTGGAAGATTTCCAAAATCTTCTACTTCCAGTCAGTCAGGCAAAACTATTAGAATCGGTTTCCACATGCTACAGTTTCTGATTTCAGCAAAAGCTAGGATATGCCGAGTCACATGATAATGAAACAAAGTTGGGAGAAATGGGTCCAAATCATTCAGAGCTTGCAGAAAAGCTTGGTTTGGATTTATACTGCATTTTATTCAGAGACTTGGATTGTAGGATTAGGTCCTCGTTTTATGAGATCTGACTTGCCCGTTTCATTTATTAGTTATTTTTCAGTGTTTACTATAGATGAATACACAGTACAGGAGAAGAAAATATAGGGTTTTACTTATTACTTTAATAGACCAATTTGCAATACTGCAAAGGATTGTGGGATGATGCAAAAGAGAATCCCTAATTTCCTTTGGTAAAATGAGTGCTCCTTTAGTTCTTTTGAAGAGAACAGTTCAGCTTTGACTGAATGATCTAATGAGCCGTTTTCCATATCTAGCTTTTATGAACTAGCACAACACTGAACTGGGGAAAGGAGGAGACTCAGGTGCTCTACTTTACCTCTGGCTTCTGAAATATTAATTGATATACACAAATCCATTCTCTTTCAATGAAGTGTGTCAGCATCTGTTGGCACAGATGTCTACACAAAAATGTCATTACTGGACTTCATCCAGATACTTATGATGATCAACGATGTTAAATGGATGGTCTTCAAAAATACAGCTTCATAATTTATTGGTTGAGAATACATTATTATATTAGTGTAGCAGAGTCAGGTGAAAATAATGTGTGCCACCTTTTCTAGAATTTCCAGTATGAATTAAAAAAAATAAAATGTCCCCAAACCCTAACTCTTTAATTTTATTTGGTGTGATTGAATAGAAGGAAATGAGGGTTTAAAATAATCTGGGCACTAAAAAAATAGTTTAAGGAAAAAGATTGGAGCTGTGAGGAAAAATAATTCAACAAAATATGTGTATTCAGCTCCCTTACAGGTGGTGGTTGTTTTCAGAGATCAGCCCTAGTGTTTGAGCTATAAGAGTGGACAAAATTGTATGTTCAAAATAGATTAAATGGACTAGAATATTTATAAACATTTGCTAGGACAGAGGGGTCTCTGTGGAATATATTTGTGCAATGCAACAGCACAAAATGGGGTTTCTTAAGTTATACAGTTTTAAGATAAATCCTTATGTGCACAAGAGGAATGACTGATTTGGTCAAATAAAATAAAGGAGGAGATGTATTTCTTGTCATAAAATATAAAATAATGGACTAATATAACAAATTAAGCAGTAGCATACCACCTATGCAACCACAGTGCTTTCAATGTTGTATTTGATTTGTTTTTTATTTTATGCAAATATATTGAACAGAGGCAAAAACAATGGTAGTGATTTGAGATTCATGGGTTTTATATTTTCAAAAAGTGATTAAGCAATCTGACTATGACCCAACAAAAAGCTGAAGCATGTGCTCAGCTTGATGCATATGACTAATCCCATCGCTTTAGAGCACAGTATCTTGAAGTTTCAGGCCCTAAATATCTACTGGGAAAAATTCTCAGCAAGTATAAATCAGCATAATTTCATTGACTTTAGTGGAATTATGTGGATTATGCCAGCTGAGGATCTGTCCCAACAGATATTTAGGGGACAGTCCCCCAAACCTTCACCATAGACAAGTGATAGTTATTCAAAATGAGTGGCTGCAAGAAAATCATGAAATAAAGCCCTTGAATCGAGTCATGATTTAAGAAAATATAAAGAAATTAAAGCAATGGAATGAATCACAGTTGAGTCTGACAATCTCAAGAACTGGCTGTGGGCTACTAGGTTTTAGTCCAGAGGTGGGATATAATTTTTAAAAGGGGGCCACTTCAGAAATTTCTAAAATGGCCCTGGGCCACCCTGGAAGGGGCAGGGCCTCAGGAGGAAGGGGCAGGGCCAGGAGACTTCTTGTGCTTTCCCCCCACACACTGATTGGCCTGGGGTGGGAGAATGTGAGAAGTTTTCTCCCTCCCTCCTCCGCCCAAGAAACACCAGCAATTTTAAAACAGATGGCGGTTCCCACTAGGCTCCCAGTGGGAGGAGTCCTCACATGCTCCCCGTGCCCGCAGGTGAATCAGAGCCTGGGGGAAGGGGAGTGCTTGAAGTCTCCTTGCCCCTGCAAGAGCATGCTGCTTCTAGAGAGACACTCCAGCTGTTTTAAAATAGCCGACATGTCTCTTTAGCTGCTGCGTGCCCCTGGTAGGGCGGGGACAGGATGTGAGAGACTTTGTGCGCTCCCTGCCTCCCTGCCCCCACCAAAGGCATGCAGCAACTAGAGATAAAGGCCAGCTCCTCACGTACTCTTGCAGGGGCGAGGAGACTTTGCACATTCTCTCACCTCCAGGCCTTGATCAGCCTGGGGAGGAGGGAGTGGCAGGGTGGCTGCAGGCCGGATCTATGGGCTTGGCAGGCCATATCCAGCCTACGGAGGGCCCTTTGTCCACCCCTGTTCTAGTCAATACTTTATTTACAACAATATAAATGATGAGGACAATTAGCAACAGACCAGAACTAAAATCACATTATACTGAACCCAATGAGCATGGGATCTTGTTATCCATGTATTGATACTATCCAAATGTATTAGTGCCATAGGGTACATCTACACAGCAATGTTAGTTCAGAATAACTGACATTATTCTGAAATAACATAGTCCGTGTCTACACTACAAGCAGTTATTTTGACATAATGTCAAGCTGAAGGACTTTCTTACACCAACTCCTGTAACCTTCTTCTATGAGGCGTAAGGGAAGTCGGAGGAAGCGTGTTCTTCCTAGGACTTCTTTCTGTGTAGACAGTGCCAAAAGCTGAAATAAGTTATTTCAACTTAAGCTATGCAATAGACATAGCTCAAGTTGCGTAGCTTATTTTGGCTTTAGGCCTGCTGTATAGACATACCCATATTGAACATATACACTCTTTTTCCCATGCACTACAAAAAAAACCCATTCTTTTTTTTTACCTAATCTATTACATAACAAGCAAATTTTTCTATACACCTATCTGTAAATATCTGTTAAAATATAAATAATTATATTAAACATAAAAGTTACTAAATGAAATTTTAATTAAGAAATATGGGTCCTTAAGTAGGTTTGAATGGGGACTTATTGGCATTTCACCACTGTCATACACAGGATTTATATGGTTGTTTACAAATATAGACTTACATAAAGAGCCATTTGAACTATTAGCATGCAAAATAATGTGTCCAACCAGAGCTTTTACTTGGGGTGTGTCTACACTGCACTGTAACTTGAAATAAAATATGCAATTTGAGCTATGCAAATTGCATATCTTATTTCGATGCTATTTCAAAATAGCTTATTTTGTCATTTGGCACTGTCTACACAGCGCCAAATTTAGAAAAAAAAGCAGTATTACAAAATGTTCCTTATTCTTCATAGAATGAGGTTTACAGGGACATTGGAATAGCAAGCCAAAATAACAGGCTTGCTGTGAAGACACGGGTTAGCTATTTTGGGATACTGTGATATCCCAAAATAGCGTTGCATTGTAGACATAGTCTCAGTGACTTCAAAACTGACATGCCTCATTCAGATGACAAGAATGTCACTGAAACAGGGTCACAGGCCAAAGGGTTTTTACTGTTTGTAAATGCATGAAATATAGGGGGATTTCTGCTGGGTCTTGTGAGAGAGCCACAAAAAGTCAGAACATTTCAAATTCCCTGTAATTATGCATCTAGAAAGTGAACGCCAAATTGTTCCAAGGATCAGATCATATGAATGCAATTAAACCATGTGCATATAAAAACTGGAAATAAAACAAAAACTATGTTTACATGAAGAAAATGATGAGGTAATTTATTTTACTGGTTCAACTTCTGTTGATGAAAGATACAAGGTTTGGAGCTTAGAAAAAGCTAGTCTTCAAGTATTTTTCTCCATTAATATGAAAGTGTGTTAGTTTATTATTAGTAATACAGGCCATTAAAATTAAGAAACACATAAGACAAAATTAAGCATATTTTACTTTATTTGTATTAAGTCAACAGATTTACTGGATTGTTACTCAGAACACATGGTCATGCCAGTAAATAACTACCCATCTATGCATAGTAACTGGACCTTGGATTAGGCAGTCTGGGCATTGTGTTTGCCTTCTGGGCATTTTGTTTGCCCCCCTGGGGATTCTGTTTCTGGCTACAACATCTGAGGCAGCATGGATGGGAAATCACAGTGATTTGCTGTTCAGAATAGGCTAGCAGTAAATTACTAACTCCCATGAGCAACAAGAGCAACAAGGGGAAAGAACTATGACTCAGAGGGATTTCAGAGGCACAATGTCACCAAAAGCTTTATTTATGAAGCTTTTCAGCACTGTTTCTAAAGTAAAAATCTAGTTTTTATTAATCAGAAATAGTAATAGCATATCATCAGGGTGTGACCCTCTTTCCGCATATTTTATGGACATATATTTTTGAATTCTGAATATGCATAACTCAGATATGCTATGTGCAAAATATGGGATATAATCTCTTGTTGAATAACTTGTTATCTTCTGAATGTGTGTGTATTTTATTTGTGTGCATGTATCATTTTTGTACCTGAAGTTAGAAATATGAAGTGTAAACCTGCTTATAAATCTAGGTCTCCAACTGAAAGACATTGAGTGGTACTTAAAGAACTTAATGGCCCAGTGGCTCAAGACAATGATCTGTAAATAGTTTCGGTTTTTTTCTGTAAGCCCAAACAGTAGTTGGTCCTACAAAGACATGTGACTGTGTAACCTGGTGCTGGACTCCATCTTGAATTTTGTACTCTTCTGGGGGAGGGGGAGGGAAGGACTGAACAAGTGATTCAAGCCCTGGGAAAACTCTATTTAAGGTATGGGGAGCAAACAATGCTTGTCTTCAGTTTGCTTCACAAATTGTTCCTGACCTCAAGGGAACACATGAAAGAGCTAGGAAATAAAAAAAGATTTAGAAATAACAAGGAGAAAAGCTGTTTGACCTAGATCAGAGAAAAGATCATCTCTGGCTTGGAGAATTTTACATGGAATAAGGACAATTTCTCTTAATGTATTAGACTTAGCTATCATGTTTTCTTTCTTTTTCATTCTTTCTTTTTTCTCTTTCTTTTTTTTTTCTCTCTTTAACTTACTCTGATCTGACTGTCACCACTTACATTCACATCAATCCTACTTTTTTATGCTTAATAAAAGCACTTTTGTTTATTATCAAACCCAAAGTCATCCCTGTGGCAAAGGAATGCAGTGGAATATTATATAAGAACCTAGGCATATAGGTCAGTTTACAAACATGAGAAAATATCATTACTTTACTTTCACTGATGAAAAACTGAAATAAGATATTCAAGTAATTGCTCCCAAATTACATAGGCTATAAGTGGCAGAGCTGGGAATGTAACTCTGGTTGCTGGAATCTCTGTCCCATACATTGTCATGATGCAGCGTATCTTTTTCCTTCAGAAAGTGTCACATAGGACAGATACAAGCTTTCTATTTACATAGGGCTGGCTCAAAGGATTATTCACTTCAGGTCTCATTCAAAACCCATGCAAGTCAATGGGAGGCTTCCATTGACTTCAATAGATTTATATTCAGGCCATTTATAATTAGGCATACAATATGACTTTACATTGAATAACTTGGAAATGAAGTATGAGTAATCCTGTGGCAACTTAAAGCTCATGATACTGTATATTTTTGTTCGTCTCCAATGTCTACACTAGTACTTTTGTCGGTTGATTGTAGGGTGAAAAAACACACCAATTACTGGGGATGGTTTAATCATGTGGACAGGAGAGCTCTCTTCTGTTGCCATTAAGTGGCTAAAGGAGACCTTATAGTGGCACCACGATGCTTCTATAAAGTCTGTAGTATAGACATAGTCTTATAAGGTGCCGCGGGACTACTTGTTGTTTTTATAGTTACTGCTACCCTGCTGAGACTTGGAAATAAACATAAGAACATAAGAATGGTCAGACCAAAGGTCCATCTAGCCCAGTATCCTGTCTGGTCTCACCAGATGCTCCAGAGCGAGGGATCGCAACAGGTAATCATCACATGATCCCTCCCCTGTCAAGCACTTCCACAGTAAAGTAATCATAGATATGTTGCTACTGTCACAATGTTAATTTAAATGAAGATGATTTCTTTAAAAGTAGGATTAACACCTTGGTAGACACTAGGTTGTTTTTAGACTGTGTCATTTAAATTCAACAATTTCACATGATCATTAGCATCATAATTATCCAAAAAATGCCATTAGTGTCTCTATATTCCTAATGTACCTAATTATTCTCCTGCATGTATTGGATTTTCAAAACTAGAAGTGATTAGAGTGATGAAGTTTGAATTCATTGGTCACAGCTGGTATTAATCTTGCAAAAATAAGCACAATCTCTAAGAGCTTTAATTGAATGATATATAAAGATCTCATTCACATTTCTTGGCAAACCATGAACATTATTTAATCCCATCTAGTCAAGTACGTTTAAAAGTAGCAAAGGCCAAACATCACCTTTTTGTCATGATTAGAATTCTGAGTGCCAAGGGAAATTACTTCAATAGCCTATGTAGAACAGCACCAAAAGATTTTCAATGTACTTGAAACACAGAGCAACTGGAAGGCTAAAAAGAATTGGCATCTGTTTCGTTCAGTGTAGCCTATGGATTGGGAGTTTATTTAGGGCATGAACTCAACAAAAATCTAAATCTATGATAAACACAAAAATGTCAAGAGAGGGAAAGATTTTGTTTTGTAACCTTGGGACCAGCACAATTCTGATTCTGCAACATTATTACACAATCTGTTCTTCATGTGAGGAAAATATTTACTCTGGCTAGGTCCCTTCACAAGGGCTCATTACAAAGGAAACAGTGCTTGGCAGGAAAGTATTTCTTACTGCTTTTCTCCATTAAAACAGTTCTTATTTGTTGGCTTCTCTTTTCAACATGCAGTGCAGTTAATTAGTGTGTTAGTTAATTGCTTAAACATACTACAATAAAATTTTACTATAATTGATTCATAAAAATGCTAAAATCCCTTGTTTATATTAGTATTTTCAGGAAGTAGTAAGTTGGACTGCATAGATCAAATCAAAGAATGCTATCATTTTCCCATTTTCAATGATCACATAGGGATGAAAATATCATTATTTTATTTTAGCCAATAATACCTCAGTAACCATCTTTATTTGAAGATTTTTAATAGTTAGTGGTGTAAGTAGTATCTTCAGAATTTTATATCCTACGTGGAAAGAATTCACAACTTTTATATCATGAAGAGGAACAGATATATGATTATGGCTGACAGAACAAAAGTGTTGTTCTTCTCTGCTGCAGGGCATTGTTACTACTGACTGAAATATAATGTAAACTTGGTTAGTAATGACAAGGTTCCTGAGAAGCAGAAACTTCTTTACACATTAATGTAAAAAGCAGCTAGTGCCATTGGCATTGTACTAGCAAGTGGAACATGCAAGAAACTTTTATCTATGAATGTACCTGTTAGAACATAAGAATGGCCATACTGGGTAAGACCAAAGGTCTAGATGGCCTAGTATCCTGTCTTCTGATGGTGGCCAATGCCAGGTGCCCCAGAGGGAATGAAAAGAACAGGAAATCATCGAGTGATCCATCTCCTGTCCCACATTCGCAACTTCTGACAAACAGAGCCTAGGGACACCATTGTTGCCCATCCTGGCTAATAGCCATTGGTGGACCTATCCTCCATGAATTAATCTAGCTTTTTTGTTAACCCTGTTACAGTCTTGGACTTTACAACATCCTTTGACAAGGAATTTCACAGGCTGACTGTGAGTTGAGTGAAGAATTGTTGCTATACAATTCCCTTAGTCACCAGAGAGATAGATGAACATATGGTAAGGAAGAGCATTTCTAGCATTAACAAACAGTACATTAGATAAAGTAGCAATAAAATGCACATATTATGCAACTAAGCACGTCTTCATCTTTTTATATAATAAATTCCTGGAGGATAGGTGTGTTAATGACTATAAGCCAAGATTGTCAGAGATGAAAATCAGCCCTTTGGGTATTCCGAGCTTCTGACTACCAAAAGCTAGGAGTGGATGACTGGGAATGGATTACTCAATAACCGCCCTGTTCTATTCATTCCCTCTGAAGCACTTAGCATTGGCCATGGCTGGAAGAGTAGATACTGAGCTAGATGGATCAATCTGTGACCTAGGTTGACTGTTCTTATGTTATTTTCAGTATATGTGCTTTCCCAGTGTTACTGTGTATTGTAATGAAAAATAATAGAGAAAGTTTTTTTATGTAACTGTGAATACTGGTGCTTAATTAAAGGAGAATGAAGAGATAGCTGGAGATTCTGAAGGGGACTTCTGGGCATCCCATGATCACCCCACTCCTGCAGGGTCTGTGCCGGCTCCTGAGATCCCCTCCATATTTGTACATGAATTTAGAAATATGAAGTATAAACCTGTTTTATTAATTTTAGGCCTTCTAGTTAAAGCCATTAGTGGTATTTAATGGATTTAATATCTCAGTGCAAAAGACAATGATCTGAAAATAGTTTAGTTTTTCCTGAAAGCCCAAGCTGTGGTTGTTCCTACAAAGGCATGTGACCATGCTACCTGATGTTGGAAACCATGTTGAATTTGGTATTTTTCCGTTAGGCTGGGGGGAAATAAACAAAGGTTTCCTGTCCTCAGAAAATTCTATTTAAGGCATTGGAACCAATTAATGATCGTCTTCAGCAGACATTTGAAACTGCCTCCCCACCCTTAGGGCACATCTAGACTGCCTACGGCTTTTGAAAGAAGATATGAAAATTCTGCATGTCTTCTTCCAATCCCATTTTCAGAAGAGGGTTTTTTTTGGGGAAAAAAATAGTCTAGATGCGGTTCTTTTTTAAAAAAACACCCTTTTTCAAAAGAACCCTGTACACATCATTTTTTTAGGAAGAAGGGTTCTTTTGAAAAAGGGTGTTTTTTTAAAGAACTGCATCTAGACTGCTTTTTTTTTTTTTTTTTTTTTAAAAAACCTCTTCTGAAAATGGGATTGGAAGAAGATACGCAGATTCGCGCCAAATGTGCATATCTTCTTTCGAAAGCCGTGGGCCATCTAAACATGCCCTATGAGAATATACAAGAAGTTGTTGGACCCAGGCCAGAAGAAAGATCAGCTGTGACTTAAAGTATTTTACTTGAAATAAAGACTAGGGTGAGAAATATGATTTATAACCAGCTCTCTTAGGGTATGTCTACTCTGCAGGACAAAGTCGAATTAAGATACGCAACTTCAGCAACATTAATTGTGTAGCTGAAGTCTAAGTACCTTAACTTGGCTTTTAGCGCTGTCTACACTGCAGGAAGTCAAAGGAAGAACACTCTTCCTTCGACTTCCCTTACTCTTTCTGAAATGAGGGTTACAGGCATTGACTGGAGTGCTCCTCTCAGTTCTAATTGGCTGTCTTAACTCAACCGCTAATTCAAACCATGCAAGATTAACAGCGGCAGCTTCGATCTTTTTCTGCAGTGTAGACATACCCTTTGTGTATTAGGTTTGGCTAGCAAGTTTTGTTTATTTTAGATTAGTAAAGTGTTTTCATCTGTCTGTTTTCACATGCAATCACTTATATCCTATTTTTTATGCTTAATAAAAACACTTTTGTTTATTATCAAATCCAGGCTAAATAAATGTTAGGGGTGAGGTGGGGAGGTAGAGCAATAACTGTGCATATCTCTCTTTCATTGATAAAGAGAGTGACCTCTATGAGCTTTCTCTATGTAAAACTTTCTGACAGAGTAAGATGGATTTATTTGGGGTTTTGGTCCCTTTTGAGGGCTGCGAGGGAGTGCTCACAAGTCCCTGTAACTGAGTCCTCCCGAAGTGAGCTGTCATCAGTGTCTCTGTTGACAGAGGCTGGGGGCTGTTACTCTGTTGGGGGCTGTTACTCTAACTTTGTGTCTTTGCTGGGGAGACCAGCAGGAAGACAGGCTCAGTGGTATGGAAGGCACATTGGATGACAGTCTGAAAAGGACCTCTGTGATCCCAATCCATTACAGGATGGTCCTCTGAAGAACTGGAGATTCATTTTGATTCTGATAATCATTCTAAGATCTTGATGTTACCTTAACTTCCCACAACTCTTAGGAATATAAAATCCAAAGTATAGAGTTCTCATGAGTACCTCCTGCTTTCAGTTACAGTGTAAATAATACATGTGTCTGTCTCAGAATATTTAAACATTTCTTCTTCTGGTACTGGATCAAATCCTGAGCCCATTTAAGTCAATGAGTGTAGGATTTAACCCCAAGAACAAAGCTGAACTTGAAAATTGGTTTGAATTTTGAACAATGTGTGGGGCAGTTTTAATTTTATCCAAACTAGCTCACTACATTTAATATATATTGACTATAGCAGAGTGAAAATCAGAATTTGTGTCTCATGGAAAATTCAGATATTTCAAAAATTGTCTTTTTCCCAAATCAGGACAAAAACTAAAAATATTTACATTTTTTGCAGATCAGAAAGTTCCAGAAATATAGACTTCACATGTGGGAACATTTTTACCGTATCAACATGTTCTATTATTCATGATTTTTATGTAGTTTGTTGAATGGAATTAAAATGTTTAATTTTAAGTCAGTGTGAGATTAAAGCATATCTGCCTATGAATGCCAAGATACTCAAGGTTGGTGCTTCATGTAGCGATTCTTCCTTATGGGCCAGATGTAATCTCAGTGTCTTGAGACTCATATGACACAGCACGTTTCAGTTTTCTGGCTAGGAAATTTGAAAAAAAATTGGCAAAACTTAAATTTCCAGTGGAAAAATTTGATTTTCCACCAACTGTATTTTTTGTTAAAAATTATTTTGATGGAAAATTCCCAATGAATGAAATAATGTTGAAATACTGTCAAGCTGGAGGACTTCTTACTCTGACTCCTGTAACCCTCATTGTATGAGGAGTAAGGGAAGTCAGAGGAAGGGTGCTCTATTTCAAAATAAGAACTGGTAGACGCTCCCAGTTTTGAAATAAGTTATTTCAAAATAAGCTACGCAATTGATGTAACTCAATTTGCATAGCTTATTTTGAGTTAAGCCTTGCTGTGTAGACATACCTCTAGTACATGTGGTTCACTGTCCCATGTAGTAGCATTTAGACCACTTAGAGCGAGAGCTAAAAATGAGTGAGCACTACAGCATAAGGTGAAAGCTAGCTGGCTTTGTAGCTTAAGCTCTGACAGCTTCTATACTAAGCTCCAGAAGTTCTAGGTTTGAATCTACCTGCTTGATGGTTACATATGCTCACTACAGAAAAGATTAAATATGACCACTAATACACAGGTGGAGTAATGAGGTAAAGGGCAGTTTGGACACACTGAAATTTTGCTTTGTATGATGATAATTGGAACCATAATTACTTTTAGCATGCAAATGAGTGGAAAGACCAGAAGGATAGAGAGCAGAGAATGAGAATCACCGCCAGCCTGAATACTGAAAACTATTTTGAGTCTATTTGACATTAAATGACTTCTGCCTAATGATGCAATGGTATCCCATGAGTGTTGTAGTTCTGGCACCTCATGTCACTATACTTGTTCCCTATGGGCCTGATTACTTCTCCTATGATGAACTCAGTGTTTTGAGGCTCACATGTAATACACCACATTTTTCATTTTGACGGAAAATTCCCAATCTGTTCTATTATTGGTATGCATACAATAGCCAGTACCCATGATACTAACAGAGTAGAAACAATTAACAGATATTTTAGTCCTGTTACTTGGTCCAAATTCCTCATTAATATGAAGCATCTCCACTTTTCCATATTGTCAAGGTTAATTTCTCTAACTACTAACTGTACATTGGCTACATTTTAAGACTACTCATTTCCCTCATACACATTCCGTTCTTTCTCGGCAGAATGTATTTTACATTTTCTCTCAAAACTATATTAGTTATAAGTCTGACTCAAAGCCCAAGTGAAATGAATGGAATCTTTCCACTGACTTCAGTAAACATTGAATCTGGAGTTTTGGGGGTAAGGAAGAAGAAATGGATGGATGTTTAAAAACCAACATTAAAAAGTGGAGTAGACTCATTATGTATTTTTGGGGGGAGTAAGTAGACAGCCATGACCACATGAGAGAGTGCAAAGAAAATGCTCTGTTAAGGCTTTATTTAAAAAAGAAGGGAGAATGTGCCAGTTATTTCTTTTCTGTTAATACTCTAGGAAGAACGAGCCAAGGCTGCATGAAAGTGGTTTTAGGGCATTGTTCTGTGCCTTTGGAAATTGCTTGGGAAACGTTTGGAAAATCTTACTGTTTTCACAATAAGACAGACTTTTCAACTGGTCACATGGAGAGGTTTTTCCTTTTGCCTCATCCTGGAGTATATATTAACATATGTTGCTAGGTGAGGGACTTGTTATTTTCCTATTGGACTGCGAGAGAAAGGGGACCAAAGCCAAGTCAAAGGCTCTCCTTTCTCTGTGCATTCCCAAAGCACAGTATAAGGTCAGAAGTCCAGAGGCTCACTTGGAATGGAAGTAAAATCTTCAGACCCATTTGCAGCTCTGGAAGGTATAAAAATAGCATTGTGTCAACAACTGAAATTGGAGAGGCTGCCATGAATCAAGAGGCAATATACTGTATAGATCCTGCACTATTAGCTTTAACTAACAGTGATGAGGAAGGGAGTGTTAATCTAAGAGAGCAATGTTTTAGTTTCATGGAGTTTTTAAGGAACATAGCTCGACCATGACAGAGTAGTTACCTACATACCTGGGTATTCCCTGCTCAGGTGAAAGAAAGAGATGGAATGAATCAAGGCTTTCGTGTGGAATGCTGAGATTTCATTGTGCTTCATTGTTCAAAATTGAAATGAGTCTCAGATCGGTAATCATGTTAGTCTGTTTTAGCAAAAACAATGAGGAGTCCTGTGACATCTTAAAGACTAAGGGTATGTCTACACTAGCCCCCTAGTTCGAACTAGGGAGGCTAATGTAGGCATTCGAAGTTGCAAATGAAGCCCGGGATTTAAATATCCCGGGCTTTATTTGCATCTTCCCGTCCGGGCACCATTTTTAAATTCCCCTAGTCCGAACTAACTGCCCGCGACTACACGCAGCAGTCAAACGTTAACTCCAACTAAGTCCTTAGTTTGAGTTAACAGTTAACTCGAACTAAGGAGTTAGTTCGAGTTAACGTTTGACTGCCGCGTGTAGCCGCGGGCAGTTAGTTTGGACTAGGGAGATTTAAAAATGGCACTCGGATGGGAAGATGCAAATAAAGCCAGGGATATTTAAATCGCAGGCTTCATTTGCAACTTCGAATGCCTACATTAGCCTCCCTAGTTCGAACCAGGGGGCTAGTGTAGACATACCCTAACAGATTTTTTTTTAGGCCTGTGCTTTTGTGGGCTTGAGATCACTACATCAGATGCAGGACGAAGAGGGTTGCAGCCCACAAAAGCTGATGCCCAAATAAATGTGTTAGCCTTTGGGGTGCCACAGGACTCCTTATTGTTTTTGCCAAAATGGAAATGATGTTTTGTTTATCACGTGAGCCCCTGGCTCCCTTTTGCACGCAGACTACTGACAGCTGAAAAGCATAGCAAATGCAAGTAAATTCATAATGGACCAGGTCAAAAGGACCTGGACAATGATCTCTCCAGATAGTTTGGCTTGCAGGAAAAAGCACATGCCCATTTAGGGGACAGAAAGTCAGGCAGCTGAAGACCATGTAAGCCTGGAGGTGATGACCCATCCCTTCTTCTAGGTGACTGGAACATGGGAGGAGGGAAATACATAAGTCCATGATGGTGTAGGAAAAGCTCTCGTTTACCTGGGTCAGACAGAGCAGCACTCGCCTTGCCAACCATAGAAGTGACAAAATACAAAAGCTATTGTGGGCACTGTGCTAGTGGCTCCTTTCATGAGGGGCTGGGAAGGCTTTTTCCCTCATCAACAGACTGGCCAAGGCAAGTGTTTTTGTTACTTCCCATAGTGTATTCAGGGGGTCTTAGTTGAGGTGAACTTGAAATGGGTGTTAGGGGCTGCTGTACCTCATTATGTCAACATGGGGAGGCTGTCCAGTGCAGGTACTTCATAGGGAAGGGTTACAATGATCAGATAAAATGGATTGATAAAGGATTTAAAGGAGGTATTCTTTCAAAGAACGGAAATGGGGGTTGGAGGGCTTGCTTATTATCGATATGGCAGGAAGCCAGTCCCCCCTCATTTATATTCCTTTTTAACCCTAAATCAAGATGAGCTCCAAGCAGTGGGTTGGCTGAGGACAGAATGGATAAGGGCAAAGCCTGACAGAAGCCCGCTAAGTATCTATTGAAATGATTATGGAATGAACTCTACACTTTCAAGTACTCCCAGACATTTTAGAATAAATTTGTGGCCTAATGAAAACACAACCAGTTTCCCCTGTCTTTCTTCCAGAGTGAATAGTTTTCAGAACAAGCCCAATGTTCAATCAGAAATAGAAAACTGTAAAGGCACTGACTGAAATTTTTTATCTTGGGAAAAAAACATAAAATAGCTCAAAACAAACGTGCAGTATTATATCTCATAGGACTTTGTAAATGCCTATAAATCACAAACAGTGATCCAAAAATGTTAACTGCTAGTACTTTGTGACCTCTTCCCCATCCATGCATCATGTTTTGCACAGCACTAGTACTTCCTAACAGATCAGACCCCACCCATAATGAAGGGGAAACTTTGGCTGATTATTTTTTCTTCTATACTCTATGATTGTGAAAGCAACTTGAAAGCAGTGGATAGAACCAAAGAATAAAAAAAAAATGTTTTTTCCAGACATGGCAAGGGCAACTCAGGCGAGACACTGTAGATTTAACACCCTTACATTGGAATTCATTAGAATCAAAACAGATGTGGCATTGTTATACCTCGCTAAACTCTGCATAATTTACTAGAATTGCAGTGTTTTTTTATGAGTGTGACAATGCCAAATGCTTTGCAGATGCTCAGATAGCTGCACTAGAGAAATATGAAAGAAATATTTATTTGAAGAATTTGATAAAAATATGGAAATAATCTTTTATCTGTTTCTTCCTTAAAGTCAAGAAGAGTGTAAGAAAGGATATTATATATGCATATACAGAGAGAGAGAGAGAGAGGCTAGGTCTACACTGAAATGGTAATTCAGAAAAAGAAACTTAATTTGCGGTATGCAAATTGTGTATCTTTTTCCACTTTACTGTCAAAAGAGGCTTTTCCGAAATTTGGCGTGCCTACACGGTGCCAAATTCTGGAAAAACACAGTCTTTTGACACATCCCTTATTCCTCGTAAAACGAGATTTACAGGGATGGAGAAAGAGCACATCCACTTTTACGAAAATTTTTCCAAAAAAGCGGATGTGTTCCTTGGGTGCAGTGTTCCTTTGACGCAGCATTGCTTTTCCGGGATACCTATGGTATCCCGGAAAAGCAGTGCAGTCTAGACATAGCCAGAGAGTAAGGTAACATAAAAGAAAAACACAAAAGAAAAAGATAAAGACTTTAAAAAGCAATTTCTATAGGGTGAGCTCCAGCCTCTAGCAGTCATATTGATATATTTTACCCATTTCCTCCTGCACCCATTTTTTCCAGGTGTTCATCTTCATCTGTTTCAGGAGATTCTTTTTTTCTCTTCCTCTTCTGCCTCCATCCTCATTTAGAACACTCTTCATCCCATACTATGGCTGTGTCCACACTGCTTTTTTTTTTCCGGAAAAAGATATGCAAATTGCGAACCACAATTTGCATACCTTTTTCCACTTGTTTTTTCAGAAGAGGCTTTTCTGAAATTTGGCATGTCTTCACAGGGGCAAAGTGGGAAAAACCTCCTCTTTCAGGAGATCCCTTATTCCTCATAAAATGAGGAATGCAGAGATGCCAAAAGAATGCGCCCATTTTTTCGGAAACTGTTCCCGGAAAAACTCTGCAGTCTAGACATAGCCTATATGACCCACATCAAAGCCATCACCTTTTGGGCTGAGAAGGCATGGACAGGCCCCCCTCTGAAGTCTCTCAACTTCACTTCTCAGTACCCTGTCAGTATTGTTATTAAATTGTTCCGTCACCACAGTGAGTGAATGTCCGACTACTGCAGCACTTTCAAATGCAGCTGTGTGAAATGTTTCTGCTGAAACTTTTCCCTGGGAAAAATGCAGATTCGGTGACAATAAATTTGTTTTTTTGGGGGGAGATTGTCAGTCAAAAATAAACAAAAAAAAATCCTCAAACCGAATTAGTTCTCCCATACAGATTTTTAAATTAAATGTTTCAATTTTTCCATTCCAAATGATTTTTCTTTGTAAAATTTCCTTCAACTTTATTGAAAACCCTATAAAAACTGTTTAAATGATCAAAAGTAAAATCTTGCATTTAGAAAATATTGAAAGAAAATGTTTTAGTTGACTCAAAATTATTTTTTCCTGATTTTTCCAAATTGCCAGCAAACTGAAAAACCTGTTATTCATTCTGCTCCCCATATAAGCCATTAACATCTTATGGGATGATTTATTTAAGTTGATATTCTTATATTTCAGACAGAAAATATGATGCTAGGGATGAGAAATGGGAAACTTTGGGAAGAGGAATGGGAGGATATATGGGAGTAAAAGTACATGACTAGGGGAGGAATAAGATGTTTCATTGTGGCGGTAGTGGTACATTTTGTTTTCATTTTGCAAATTCAATTGGTTTACAGGCATGATCAGTAGGAACAAATAAACATGCTTATAGGCTCATTTGGAATATGATGTCATGGCTGTATGTCATGCAACTTGAAAAAACAGATACTGTAATTGTACTAGTAAGTATAATTCTGAATAAAGGAGGAGTTATTATTAAGAATTAACCTAATATAAAACTCTTCTTCTTGAAAGTATTTTGGAGTCTCCCTCTAAATACTGTTTTACATATTGTTGATTAAAAAATGGACCTGATTCTTTGTTCTGAGTTCTATTTAAAGCCTCCTTTGCACTCTTTTCAGTCCTGGGAGAGCTGGAGACTGATCTAGCTCTCCAGTGTAAATTAGTACAATCACCGGGCTGCTCTATCATATTCCATCTGTAATGGCCCCATAGAAGCCACCCTTCTAATGCATGGGGTTCTAGTGATGTCCCCTTTCTCAGATGACATTCTCAACCCACTCACCTATGCATACTGCCAGAGGTGAGGATTCCCTTAATCAAAAGGAACCCACAGCTGCTCTGTTGGGCAGCTGCCACTGTACCTAAAACTTTGACCAGGGATTTAGGACTGGGTCCAACACATTGAATTTTTCTCTCCCCTGAAAATTATCAAACATTCATTCACATAGGTTGTTTTCCCCTAAGGTTTATTTCTTCTCCAGTTGCCTCTAAGAATTAAATGTTGGTTTTGGTTACTTTCTAAATTCTTCTCTTCATACAGCCTAATTCTGCAAGAAAAAGAAATTAAAAAACAGTAAACCCTTAGGTTCTCTCTTGTTTGACCTTGTGCCTTGGAACTGTGTATATCAAGCATCTGATAAATATTTTTACCCATTTCAATCTGACTTCCAGGAAGACTAATCTAATGTAGGGGGAGGTTTTTGGAGAAAAGCCTGAATTTGATTGAAGAATCATAGCCGCTGACATCAAATTCCAAATAATCTCTATTCTAAAGGAAATTGGAAAAGTCATTGTATAACTATTTGTTTTTCAAACAAAGTGTGCATGTGTGACAATAACATTAATTTAGATATTTAGAGTTTGTATCACTCAGGATCAAACTCACTGAATTCTATAGACTCACACCAGTATTGAATTAGTGTGATAGACTCAGGGTTCCATTTTTACATCAACACAAGTCCCTTTTATGAACAGAGTTTGTGCAAATGTGTTGGAGGAAAGACATATTTTGACTCTATTTTCAGTGGTGTAAAGGTGAATGAAGTCAGAGAGATGTGAGATAGATCAGGCCCCTTGAGTCTGGAATAAAACATGTTATAAAATGTAGTTAGTCAGGGTGTGTCTAGACTACAGGGATTTTTCGAACAAAGTAGCCTTTTTTCAAAAAATCTTTACCTGCGTCTAGACTGCAGCCACGTTCTGTTGACAATAAATCGAAAGAACACGGCGGTTTTGTCGACAGCGGTAAACCTCATTTTATGAGGAATAACACCATTTTCGACAGAGATCTGTCGAAAAAAGGTATGTGTGGACATGGAGAAGTTTTTTTGTCGAAAATAAAGGCCTCCAGGAAGAAGCCCTGGTGAACACTCCTGCTAGACCTTTCACCTCTAGCAGGAGTTCCTGCCTGTAGCCATCTTTTAAAGGCACAGGCACCCAGGAGTAGCATTGTGGCAGCAAGCCAGCTCCAACCAGGACCCTGACTGCTTGGCTCTTGCTGGAAGGCCCACTCAGAGCCATGTCCCAGGGACAAGCCCCCTGAAGCCCCTCTGGCCCTTCCAGGGACACATCCCCGCACCAAGCCAGGGGCACCAAATGCTGGGCATCCTCCTGGTCTGCGCCTCAGATCAAAGCCCTCTTGGAGCTCTGGTCCGAGGAGGAGTCTCTTCAGGCCCTGCAGTCCAGGAGGAGGAATGCAGACTTTTATGACAGAATGGCTGATGGCCTTGCCAAAAAAGGCTACCATCCCTGCACACTAGACCAGGTCAGAGCAAAGGTGAAGGAGCTGCGGCAGGGGTATGTTAAGGCCCGTGAGTGCAGCTCCTGCTCTGGGGAAACAGTACACTATTGTGCATACTATGAGGACCTGGACCGGATCCTGGGGGCAGGGGAACCCCTGTGTCCATAGAAGGTTGTGGAGTCTGGGGTGGAGACCTCTGTGCAGCAGCAGCTGCAGCTCCAGGATGACATCCCAGAGGACCAGCAGCTCCAAGACGAGGAGGAGGACACCAGGAAGCACAGTGACCCTCACCCTGGAGCCAGACACCCAGACACAGGAGGTCTCCCAGACAATTTCGGACACCGGGGAGGGAACATCAGGTGAGTGCTGTGAGGGTCCAACACGCACAGGGCAGGGGACGCGGGAGCAAAGTAGATGGTGCAGTACTGTAATGTGTCATGCTGATCATAACCTGGGAGGGGGGGCACACATGGCCGACCGCAGGGAGGGCCGTCCTACTCCTGCACCTGTATGGGTGCGAGGCACCACCTGTTCCTGCAGACAGTGATGCCAGGTGCAGGCATGGGTTGGGGACCCTGGGATTGCCACACAGCTTCAGGCCTCTCAGCAACCTGTGGGAACCCCAACTGTGGCCTGACACTTGTCTGTGCTGCTTGGCCGTGTGTGTGTGTGGGGAGGAGGGCAGGATGGTGGCCTGCACACCTTCTGCGTTCCAGGAAGGCCGTGGCTGCTGGCCAGGCCACACCATGCCTTGCTGAGACCACATGAGCATCCCCTGACCCTAGGACAGGCACTGACTGCTGAGAAGGAGGGCATACCCTCTCAGGGGAAGTGTGAGCATGCATTACTGATGACTTTTCCCTCTTGTCCTCCACAGCCAGACCAGCTGTTCAGAAGGGGAGCGCCATACCTGTCCCACCACCCAGACAGCTGCATGGAACCCATCGGCACTGGTGCACATACTTGGACCTGATGCGCCAGCACATCTCAGTCCTGCAAGGGATGCAGGAGAGAATCACACAGAGGATGCAGACAGAGGCAGAGTGGTGCAGTCGCTTGCTGGATGAGTTTGTCCAGCAGCATACTGCAATTTGTGCTGCTATCTGGGAGGCGATGGCCTTCCCCGGTCCTGTGCCTATTCCTGCTCCTCCTGCTCAGCCTGCCCCCCCTACCCTGTGCTCCCCCCTCACCCCCTGCCATCCCAAACCCAGGTGTGGCCCCACGTCCTGCCCAGCCCCCTACTGTCCCAGTCCACATGCACAGCTGTCTCTGAGCAGGCTCCCGCACCCGAGGTGGCAGGAGCTCTTCATCCAGGTTGTGCAGCACACAACAGGCAGCAACCACCTCGGGGATGTTGCATTCCCCCATGTCCAGCTGAATGAGCAGGCATCTAAACCTGCCCTTCAGACAGCCAAAGGTGCACTCTACCTGGAAGCGAGCCTGATTCAGGTGGGAGTTAAATAGTTCCCTGCTCGCATCCAGGTGTCCAGTAAACAGCTTCATGAGCCAGGGCATAAGGGGGTACGCCGCATCGGCCATGATGCACATAGGCCTCTGCACATCCCTGACTGCAAATTTTTGCTCCAGAAAGAATGTCCCAGCCTTCAGCCTGCAGTACAGGTATGAGTTCCAGAAGATGTGGGCATAGTGTGCCCAACCTGACCACCCGACACAAATGTCTGTGAATTGTCCCCGGTGGTCGACCAGGGCCTGTAGCACCATGGAAAAGTAGCCCTTTCTGTTAATATACTGGGCTGCTCAATAGGGCGGTGTGTGGATCGGGATGTGAGTCCCATCGAGTGCTCCACCACAGTTCAGAAATCCTAGCTACGCAAATCTGGCCACGATGGTATCCTGGTTTCCGAGGCGGACAGTCCTGTGAAGCAGCTCCGAATTGATGGCCATCACCACCTGCAGAAAGGGACAAATAGAAACACACATAACAGGAAATTAGAGGAATTGCCTGAGCTGATGAGAGGTGCTCCCCAACCGCTCCCCTCCCAGACCCCAAGAGCCCTCCCTTAGGCAACCCTCCCCCCCCCCCCACACCGCGGCAGGGTGAGGCCAGGCTTCTATCACTCCACCCCATCCCTCATTCACTCTGCCCGGTCCTGACCATCCCCCTTATCCACACCCCCCCTCCCATGGACTGTCCCCAGAAAGTGACTTACCTCTATCAAGACGGCCCCAACAGTAGACCTCGCCGCATCAAACTGGTGTCCCACCGAGTGGTAGCTGTCAGGGGTGGCCAGCTTCCAGAGGGCAATAGAAACCCGCTTCTCCAGGGGGATGGCGGGCCACAAGTGGGTGTCCTGGTGTTGTAGGGTGGGGGGCGAGCCAAGCACACAGCTCCTGGAACATGGACTTCTGCATTCAGAAGTTTCGGAGCCAAGCCTCATTGTCCCACTGCTCCCTAACAAGACGGCCCCACCAGCCTGAACTGGTGTCCAGCCTCCAAACTCGCCTCTCCAGGAATAAGTTACGTGACAAGGGCAGTTGGGCTGCAGCTTGAGTGAGGGGCTCAAAGCTGGGCTCTGAATCCAGCTCTGCCATGAACATGATGATGGTCTCATGAAGATGCAGCAGAACTTCCAGCATCACAGTGTGGGGACATAGCCTGCCCAGAGGCAGCTCTGGCTTCATGGCAAAAAAACAACTGAAAGCACAAAAACCAACCAGGAAACAAAATACTGTGGTGTCCTACAAAGCAGGGCACTCAAAGCAAGCACTGCAGAAGCTTTGCTGTCCCTCTAGGAGGTAGTCAAGCCAGCTGCAGGAGCAGAGCAACGGCTGTTCAGGGGGGTCCCTTAAAGCATGTGTCTCTGCAAAGAGCATGCTGCAGGACCCGGAAGTACAGGCTGCCCTCATGCCCTGGCAGAAGTGCTTCCAGGTGCCCTTTTTTGACAGCTTTTTCAATCCGCTTAGTGCAATCTAGACCAGTGGTTCCCAAACTTTTCAGCATCATGCCCCCTTTTTGATTTTTGAGAAATCCTCACACCTCCTCCACCCCCCATAGCAGCAAAGCTTGTTGAGAAAAAAAAAAGCAACTAACTGGGGCTGAAAAACAAAAATAGCAGCAATTTCGGCACGCCCCCCAGTTTGGGAATCCGTGATCTAGATGCTTTTTTTCGAAAGAGGCTTTTTCGAAAGATACTTTGGAAAAAGCCTCTGTTGAAAAAGACATGTAGTCTAGATGTACCCTCAGCGTGCAGACCTTGGCTCTATAACAGTAACTGACCAGACTCCACAGCCAGACCCTCAGCTTATATAAATTGTCACAGCTCCACTGAAGGCAACAGAGTTCATGAAAATTTACACTGGCTGAGGATCTGGTTCCATATATTTCTTCCTTGAAAACAAGAATTTTAACTTGTTTTGACTGAGAAAGATAGTTTACTCATTATGGGTCTCCAAAGACAATTGTAATGGCTAGCTTCAAGGCTTAGGGAGGGGATACCGATAGCAAGTGGAAAATGAAGCCAGATGTTCAACCTTATACTCCCTTTCAGTTCTGGATGAAAATTGAAAAGGGAGTGTACAGAGAAGAACTTTCAATTGCAATGGTACAAGAGAGATTCATCTTATGTGTCCATGTGATTTTTTTTGTTGTGAAATTATTTCACTCATAGTTATAAGCAAACTTTACACAAACTAGCTGTAGCAGCTTGAGAGGCAAAATTCAGAGTCATTATGTCACAGAAGGGAAATCAACAAAGAAAGGAAAATATTGTTGACTGCATTGTTGGGTAGAGTAACAGCAGAGAACATAATACACTTTTGGATTTAAAAAGTCTGCTGTGTGTGCTTGATGTGTGGGGGGGTACAGTGGGGGGTGGTGGAGTATTAATGATTTCACCGAAAACGTAGACAGAAAGATAGGAAATAAAAATTGAAGTGAAACATGTGGGTATATTTTGTAAAGAAAAGAGAACAAAGTACTGTTCTGTAATGAGGACTTAAATCTATGAGAAATGTGTTTCCTTTTCTCCATACCACTATAAATCTCTCCCTCACCCCCCACAAAAGAACCCCTTCTAGTTATTGTTTTGTCACTAATATATAATAATATATCAATATTCAGGAATCTTGCCTGAAAATTAAGATCTTATTTGAGATCTAAAACTATGCGTCATCTCATATCATGTAAGGTCAGTTACAGAGCAGGACACATGCTTTCATATAAAAAATATTGACTAAAATTTACATTTTATTCCCCAGTTTTTAAAACTTATGTTCTTATGAGTAGGCCCAATGACAGCAATTCAGGGCCCAAGAGCAGAAATCAGTGGGCCTTCTGCTCCACAACTCCACCGGGGTTCACTGGCTTCTCCTGTCCAGAGAAACCCCCAAGTGCCTCCCCACGCCCACTAGAGGAGCCCTGGACCAGCCAACCCCAGTCCCATCTCCTCCCTTCCCTCCCTTCCCCAGATTCAACCTACCTGCTCTGGGGAAAGCTACAACATCATCTCTTGATTGAAAGATGCTTTTGATATGACCCATGCAGGTCCTGCAGGGGGCATATCAAAAGCGTCTTTCAATCAAGAAAGACTTTTCAGCAGAGCTACTGCAGCAACAACTGGGGCCCTTTTAAATTGCTGGGTGTCTGGACAATTACTTCCTTTGACACAATCTCCCTTCTCTATGGGCAGGCGTGGTTATGGGTGTATTTGGCCAGGGTAAAAACTAGTGCTAAATGCTTGCATTTTACAATCCCATTGTCATCTCCATGTGTTTGCTCTTTGTGACTGCATGACTTTGCTAGCTCCATGCTATTCACACAAAAGAGAATTTGAAACAGATCTGTATACAGTTATGTCTACACTGCCAGATGTAAAGCACTGGAGGTTATAGCACTGCTCACAGAGAACAGCAGGGAAATCCCTGTTTTGTGTCCACACTGTGCTCTCTGGGATGAGGAAGCACATCCACAATTGCAGCTCTTGCAATGCCACAGAAAGCAGTGCATTGTGGTAGCTATCCTACTGTGCAACTGACTGCAGGGCTTTGGGAAGTGTTTGCAATGCTGCATGGAGCCAGCATCACATGATGCAGGTTTCCTAATCCCATTGTTCCATGGTCACCTGCTACAATGACAGCTGCTTTTCAGCCGAAGTCTGGGGGGTAGGGGGAAAGTGTAACGGGCAATGTGTATGCGAGTATGGGGGAGAGACATAAACCACTGCACAATATGTATAGATTAGCCCTATAATGTTGTAGAGTTTATGTCTGCAGTAGCAAGGATTGTCTTATAAGAGCAAGAAGTATAAGTTAGAATTTCATAGATCTTCAATTTTTGTATCTCCTTTCCCCTACTTAGCCTACCTGCAAGACTGGTGCCCCATCAGCTTGTATTGCTAAATACATATTTTTGGTTCAGATCAGTGAATTGTCTTGGAAAACATGAGCTAGTTTCCCTAGCCCAAAGGTGATGTTCCGCTGTGCATAGCTGCTCTGTGAAAGCCCAATGCAATGCGACTTCATTGCTGTTCCTGTCACCCACATTGTCATCTCCATCCAAATCTTCTTCCTCTGATACCCACATTGCTTTGCCCTTTCTATTGACGGAGGAGTAACAATGTGGCCATGATAGGTCAACAGAGGGTGGCAGTGATTTGGTGACATTCTTCTTTGGCGTTTTATGAATGTCGACGGTATTTTTGTTGCTAAATCTTAGTCATAGCCTTGAAGCATATTTTCTGTTCTGCTGGTTGTAATGATGACCACCGTGCCTCTGGAGATAAAAGGTGATCTTTTAAAGCTTATCTACATGTACACCACAACAATAACACTTTTCCTGTCCGCATAAGTAATCCTCCTCCACAAGAGGTAGTAGCTGCATTGGTGGAAGAATGTCACCTGTTGACATAATATCATCTACACTGTGGGCTGATCAATATAAATGTCACTCAAGGCTGTGGTTTTCCACATAAGTCTGTAGTGTAGACTAAGCCCGAGTTTCACAGAAAAACACACCAGTGCCTTGTATCTCTTCCTGAGCACAGCTTCAGACTGGGCTTAGGGCTCTAGGCAATTTCAGCAATATCTCTCAGATCTCTTTCTGGGTCAATATGATGTAGCCCTTTTGTATTTAACATGTGTTATCTCTTTAGATTCTCTCCTATCAGACCCATCATCCACCCCTGTCTGATTGATTGACATTTCCATCTATTTCTGGGCCAGATACTCAAGATATATAAATCCTTTTGCAACTGACTGGGGTTGTGCTGTGGTGCATTTTTTTTAAAGCTGTGCTTCCTGGTGGTTCTCTCTTGTATTTGTGCACTTGCATAATGTATAATGCATTACAGCTTAATTGAAAAAAGAGATCTCCATTGAAATTAAATGATATACTGTAGTTTATAAAGTGAGTGACCCATTAGATTAGTTGGATGTGGGGACTTTCACTGCCAGGCAATAATGCTCACTTGTGTGTATGTGTATGCATGTGTGAGTGCATCAATTTGTGACAGCTGTAGCTGAAGGTTTAAGCCTCAGAGCTTTTTCACAGAGATTCTGCCCTAAGCAGGGCTAAGCTGTCTGGTTGATAGACAAGAATTGTATTCTTTTGAAGAGGAAAAATAAATAAATAAAAAAGCAAGCCTTCCCCCTCAGTTCCTTCTCTCCCTTCTTTTTCTCTCTCTTCTCTCCTTTCCTCTTAGAAACTCTGATGTTACTTAAGTCTTTTTTGGTAGAAATGAAAGACCATTGTAATAGTAATAACTCAAAACATAGGCTGCAGAACCCAGGAAATCAACATCTGAATAGGAAAGCTACCTTTTAACTAATTCCTCATGACACTAAAGACCTGGTGGAATCAATTACTAATTGATAGTGGCTCACACCAGCAAGGAATGTAATTCCCCAAACAATCACATAATTATATTATAGTGTTAATTTATATACCTCTTAAATTATATGTATACTTGTTTGTTCAGCCATGTTCCAACAACAAGTATTTATAGACTTTCTCATATGGTTTGCACTCAAATGATATAAATGGTTTTTCCTCCCCTATTTGTATTTTGTTCACTATAGAAATAAAAGAGAAAGGAAACACTGTATAAACCTCTATGTTTTTAAGAGACAAGACTATTCTTCTGATCACTATCATCCCAACTGAAAGTGTGTAGACTTCAAAAAATTAATATGCATGCATACTTACTGACCTCAGCTCAAAGGGGAAGTTTTCTGGTGGTTTCAATTAAAGTGGGTTTCCAATGTAGGTTTTAGTTTGCCTGTTGAGTTGAACAAACCTAAAACCTTTTTTAAAAAAAGGTGGTCGAATGGCAAAATTCACCTGGTTTTGTGTCACTTGTGTGTCTATAAAACACTGTACTTTAAATAGTGCAGTTTCTGAAGACATACCTCAACTATCTTTCATCTAGCTGCTAGTTTAGGTAACAGAGCAGTAAAGCTTCAGCGCATGAGTGGTACAAGTCCAACCAGAATGCTGGGCAATTACTCACATGACTTGCTTCTGGTGAAGCATATATTGCCATCATTTCACTGCTACAATACCCTATCTAGCTGGATTAAAGCTTGGTCTGGTATGTCTACACAAGTTGCAATCATACCCCATGGCTCCACAGCCAGTAGACACACTCTAAATCAGAGTTGCACTCATCAAGGAAAATCCCAGTGCAGAATGATAGATATTTTATTCACTATGGACAGTTAAAAGAAGGCAGCAAATATGTATTTTATTTATCTATGTTTTAAATGTAACAAAAATAGTTTATGAAGGAGATGTGACCAATTTGCAAATTAGGAATGAAAGAATAAGAAGACATAGGGTAACGAAATGGAATGGAATTAAGGCCAGAAAATTTCAAAGTGATTTAAATACATGTTTTATCTTTTTTCATAACCCTGTTCAGTGTAGTGGATGACAGAGCTTGGATAGCAGAATCAGTCATCTGCAAGTCTTAGAGCCTTTGGCTAACTGGGAAGACCTTTTCTTCTCTCACATTTCTTTTCACCTACTTTACTACACTAACACAAATACCTTTTTTCTTTTCTTTCCACATCCATCTCAAGGCTTTTTTGAATGCTGCTGCATGTCCTCCCAATTTCTGTTTACCAAGTCACCACTCACTCTCCTTATAGAAATTCTGCTTAAAACACTTTATCTATGTCACCAACAAATACTGAGTTACCCAATTACAAATGATAAATGTAAAGAACATTCAAGATGTGCGCATTGAAATCAATCGACCGCACGATTTTATAACTGATACAGGAGAGTTATTATTAAGAGCCATTTTAAGACTCTGTATTCTTATGTAGTAAATGTTTATGCAGGTATCTATTTAATCACCACAGTTTTTCTTTAAGAATGTTTCTTTTGTTTTTCTCATTCTCATTCTTCTGACAATCTTTGTTATGAAAGATAGATACGTGAAATGCAATGCCCAGTGTAATCTGTAAAAGGCAACAACATGCTGCAAAGTAAACATTCTTAATTTTGATTGGCTGACCCCCAAAACAAGTGGTAAGCATTTAAGAAGGAGAACTTTTGCCTTCCCGTCTGCTTCCTTCTGACACTATACATAAGAACCAAACGTTCTGAAATATGTCTAGATCTAGGGAAGTCAATGGAACTACACCGATTTACATCATCTGAGGATCTGTCTCAATATATTAAACTGTCCATTTCAATATGGGAAACCATTTGCCCCTTACACCCCATAGTCTTCCTGTTTTGTTCAGTTTGAGTCCTAAATCTGTGGGCAAGAATGAAAAAGTCAGAATAATAATGGCCCTTAAATCAGTCCATCTCTCTCTCTCTCTCTATATATATATATATCTATCTCACTGTGTGATTTTTTTCAGGCTCTCTGACACCTTGACAATGAACAGTGTTCACAATGTTTCTATTTTATCCTCTAAATAGCAAACTTGTGGTCCTTGATGGACACTTTCTTATACCTTCATTTTGTCAGTTCATGAGTATAGTAATTGCTAAAACAATTTACTAAATCATCTTTTCAGTTTGTAAACCTTAAGTATTCAGGGCCAGATCCTCAGCAACTATAAAGCACAGCACTTAATTCAAAATATTTTTTTTTTCAGCAGAAACATGGCCATTACTTAGGGAAAATCCACTTTTCAACTCTAAGAAGGATAATATATTTAATATGCATCCTGGGCTGGTGATTCTTTAAGTGATACAGCAGGAAAAGTTTCCATGTTATTACTTTGTTTTATTTATGTCTTTGCAGGAGTCAACAAATAATGTTCGTGCCACACTGTATCCATTCTGCTATGAGAAAGTTATTAGCAGAGATCACTAAAGATGCTGAATGTTGTTGTTTAGTATACTTAATCAGCTTGTAGGACCTTAATTTATGACTGAGTTTAGCGGTTGATGATAAATGCTGAATCCCAAAGTAATATAACAAAAATATAAATTCATGGTACAGGGCCTTTCATTCTATGCCTCTGCAGGGGAAGTGAATAACTTTGTTATCATTTTATATTAATTAAAGTTAGCATTGAGAAAATTTATCCCTGAAGATGTGACTGTAGCCAGATTAAGGCACAAAGAAAAAATAAACTCTGCTCCAATGTGAACGTATATAAAAATGCAGACATTTTAAGATAACACTGATCATGATGGCATTATCTTTATATCTCCCCTTTAAGATGTATTTTCCTTTCTACCCCTCTCTGGAAAGTTCTTTCATCATCTGAATTAAGAATAACCCATTTTAAGAATAAATTGCAAAAGTTTATTTTAGAATTATAATTTAAATCATTATTGTGGTTTTGGCACTGATTTTTTCCTTAGACATGCAAGGATGTTTCCTTGATGTCAAATGGAGGCTGGCATCACATTCCTTAATTCTAAACCGTAACAATTCCCTCCTTTGTTCTCTTGGCAGAACTAAGTGGTTTGGGCCCCAGTTCAGCAAGGTGTTTAACTCTACAGCACATAAGTAGAAGAAAAGAAGTCAACTTCAGCATATGCATAGTTCCAAGGGAAATCTCATTGATTTTTATCTGGAGCTACTCATTAGCTTAAAGTTATGAACATACTTCAGTAATTTGCTGAATCAAGGCCTTTTTGTTCTGAGTCTTCTTGAGATGATAATCAAGTAACCTTTCCTAAGGCTTCCAGGCCTTAGGATTGGCTAGCATAAGGAAGTGAAGAGTAAGAGGGTATCAGTAAACTAACCCTAGGTGAGAAGAACCTAAGGCTAGAGTGCTAGCAAGACAAAAGGTGCTGCCAAAAGCCATGTCATAACTGAGAACAAGTGGGGAAGAGAAAATAATAATAGACTGCTGAGGCTATGTTGGACTCTCTCCCGTCTCCCACCTCTTCACGTCCTTATCCAAGCACCTCAGATATCTCAAAGCATAATTTTGCATTATGTTCAAAATTTCCTCTTTTTTTGAGCCAGTCAAAAGACTCTTTCTTGCAAACCTCCTCTACATTTTGATTAGGTATCTTAGGGTTTACTATTTGCTGACACACACAATTCTAACTGATTTTCTCACACCATGATGTTATTTTTCCTATTCAGCACTTTCGCCTGTGATTTTAAGTCTCTTGCTTACTACACACCGGGGCTAATTATTGTAGTGTCATGCAACAAAAATGTGTAAAAAATTGAGAAAATCTCAGCTGAGGTCCCACTTAATAACACAGTGCTTTGCATGCCTCCATGAAGAGCTGTTCAGGTTTTTGCTGTACCAACTAACAGAAATTCAGTCCTAGAATGGTATTTTGCAGCTATTCAGCAGCATGATACAACACGCCCCCACTTGGCATGGAAAATGCGGTGTGAAACAACAGCAGATGATGGATTATGATGACGGTAAATAACAATGATAATGGCTATTGATTTTTTTTTTTTTTGGAGGGACCCTTCTTCACATATTTTATGTGTAAACAGTGATACAACCAGCTGGCATTACTAGATATTGTGAATTAGTTCAAAGAAAAAAGGCCCCTTGCTGACATTTGTATCGCTCTTATCCTCCTGCCCAGGGCAATGGACGTCAAAAAATTGACCTTGTTTCTAAAATAAAGACTATTCAGATTGAGTTATTTTCTTAGAAGGAAACAGAAATGCAATAAAAAATTGTGAGAAATAAGCAGATGGGCTAAAGCTTTCAATCAAGAAAATGTAACCATGTTTTAGGCATATATAGTGTGATGGGAGCTGAATCAGTCTGTCATATAATCACTGCCTAGTTCTCAAATGGGAAGAAGTCTGCCTAGATTATGGGAAAGCAGATGTTCAGAGAGAAGTAAGTGAACTTTCTAATCAGTTTAGAGTTCTCTATTTACATACATTTATGTGCAACACTCAAAATTTGGATCCAAAATCCGATTTTGTATATTTATACATGTTGTGATGATGGCTAAGGTTGTATGATTTTCACAGTCATCATGGATTTCAGAGAAACCTTTAAATTGATTATTTGCTGCAAAAGAAGCAAATGTCAAAATTTCTATCAGATGTCTTACTATACAGGGAAAAGCCCGAGAGATGTGGGTACCATTGAGCAAGTGATTTCAGTGCATAAAATAGGTGTGGAGGATAACTTGTCTGGTGCCTGCTGGCTGGTTTTTATGATCTGTCAAACTGAGCTTCCAGCCCACTGATAAACAGAGAGAAAGGGAAATAGAAGCTTAGGAGAAAGGAGACCTATCTTAAACACAAACACAAACACACACACACACACACCAAAAAAATCTGCACTCTCTTCTTAAGGGAAGGGAACCCTTGGATCTTTTTCTATTAAATTATTATGTGTTCTTTTCCAGTGTCTTTCTGTTTATCTCTGTACTCTGATGTCTCAAGTGTAGAGCAACCTGCTTTTTTAGCTGCATGATGTGGACTAAACCATTCAGCAAAAAAGCCTTTTTTTGTTCAAGCATTTCTCAGATGTAGACTAGATAAAATATATTGCTTTGCCTTTGTTGAAAAAATGTATACAACAATAACATTGTGAAGATGCAGTGCTTCCATACTGTGGATCAAGAATTTGAAATGTGTTGGGGTAAGGTCCCCTAGTGACTGGGATTTTTTTCATCCTGTGAAAATCATAGGACCATAGACCTATGGTCATCTAGTCCAACCCCCTGCCCAAAGCAGGACCAATCCCAACTAAATCATCCCAGCCAGGCTTTGTCAAACTGGGACTTAAGAACGTCTAGGGATGGAGATTCCACCACCTCCCTAGGTAACCCATTCCAGTGCCCCACCACTCTCCTAGTAAAACAATTTTTCCTAATATCCAACCTAGACCTCCCCACTGTAACTTAAGACCATTGCTCCTTATTCTACCATCCGTCACTACTGAGAACAGCCTCTCTCCATTCTCTTTGGAACCTCCCTTCAGGAAGTTGAAGGCTGCTATCAAATCCCCCTCACTCCTCTCTTCTGCTGACTAAATAAACCCAAATCCCTCAGTCTCTCCTCATAGGTCACGTGCTTCAGCCCCCTAATCATTTTGGTTGCTCTCTGATGGACCCTCTCCAATGCATCCACATCCTTTCTATAGTGGGGGACCCAGAACTGGATGCAATACTCCAGATGTGGCCTCACCAATGCTGAATAAAGGCAAATAATAACTTATTTGGATCTGCTGGCAATGCTCCTCCTAATGCACCCTAATGTGCCATTAGCTTCTTGGCTATAAGGGCACACTGTTGACTCATATTCAGTTTCTCATGCACTGTTATGCCCTGGTCCTCTTCTGCCAAATTGCTGCTTAGCCACTCTGTCCCCAGACTGTAACAGTGCTTGGGATTCTTCTGTCCCAAGTGCAGGACTCTGCACTTGTCCTTGTTGAACATCATCAGATTTCTTTTGGCCCAATCCTCCAATGTGTCTAGGTCACTCTGGACCCTATCCCTGCCCTCCAGCGTATCTACCTCTTCTCCTAGCTTCGTGTCATCCGCAAACTTGCTGAGGGTGCAATCCATCCCCTCATCCAGGTCATTAATAAAGATGTTGAACAAAACCAGCCCTAGATCTGATCCTCGGGGCACTCTGCTTGAAACCTACCAGGCATTGAGCCATTGATCACTACTCGTTGGGCCCGACAAACTAGCCAGTTTTCTATCTACCTTACAGTCCATTTATCCAATCCATACTTCCTTAACTTGCTGGCGAGATTACTGTGGGAGACTGTATCAAAAGCTTTGCTGAAGTCAAGGTATATCACATCTACCAACTTCCTCATGTCCATAGAGCCAGTTACTTCATCATAGAAGCTAATCAGGTTGGTCAGGCATGACTTGCCCTTGGTGAATCAATGTTGACTATTCCTGATCATTTTCCCCTCTTCCAAGTGCCTCAAAATGGATTCCTTGAGGATCCCCTCCATGATTTTCCAGGGACTGAGATAAAGCTGACTGGTCTATAGTTTCCTGGATTGTCCTCCTTCCCTTTTTTAAAAATGAGCACTACATTTGCCTTTTTCCAATCATCTGGGACCTCGCCCAATCTCTACAGATTTTCAAAGATAATGGCCAAAGACATTTGCCAACTCCCTCAGTACCCTCAGATGTACTGGATCCATGGATTTGTGTTATGTCTAGCATTTCTAAATAGTTCTTAACCTGTTCTTTCTCTAATGAGGGCTGCCCACCTCCTTCCCATACTGTGTTGCCTAGTGTAGTAGTCTGGGAGCATCATCTGTCACTGGTTTACCTCCCTCATCCAGTAAGAGCCACACACCTTCCCTGATCACCCTCTTATTGCTAACTTGCCTGTAGAAAACTTTCTTGTTACCCTTCACATCTCTTGCTTGCTGCAATTCTAATTGCGCTTTCACCTTCCTGATTGCTCCCCTGCATTCTTGAGCAATATATTTATACTCCTCCTTAGTCACCTGTCAAAGTCTCCACTTGTTGTAAGCTTCCTTTTTGTGTTTAAGCTCACCAAGGATTTCCCTGATAAGCCAGTCTGATCGCCTACCATATTTGCTTTTCTTACTGCACATTGGAATTGTTTGTTCCTGTGCCTTCAATAAGGCTTCTTTAAAATACAGCCAGCTCTCCTGGATTCCTTTCCCCTTCATGTTAGCATCCCGGGGATCTTGCCCATCAGTTCTCTGGAGGAGTCAAAGTCCAGGGTGTGTATTTTGCTACTCTAATTTATTCCTTTGTCAGGATCCTGAAATCTACCATCTCATGATCACTGCTGCCCAGGTTGCCACCGATATCTACTTCCCCTACTAGCTCCTTCCTGTTTGTGAGCAGCAGGTCAACCCCCTGGTCAGTTCCTTCAGCACTTACACCAGGAAGTTATCCTCAATATTCTCCAAAAACTTCCTGGATTGCCTGTGTATTGCTGTATTGGTCTCCCAACAGATGTCAGGGTGGTTAAAGTCCCCCATTAGAACCAGGGCCTGTGATCTGAAGAAAGCCTCATCTGCCTCATCCTCCTGATCTGGCTGTCTACAGCAGACAACAACCACAAATCCACCCAAATTTAGCCAGATTATGTGGTTCAATTAACCTCAGGTCACACATGCTGCATAGAGACTTGTTTGAGTTGAGCAGATAATTTTTCCAAAGGTACCATTCGCACTGAGGATGCTCTAGTCAGCGGCTGAAGAGGACTTTCCCTGAAAAGTTTTCTCCCAGAAGCCAGGGGCTGCTGTGGTGCTTGGCCAAGTAAGTGAGAGGAGAAAGACTATTCTCATCAGTCCTCCTGCTGGTGCCAAGGCAATGGGGAAATGTAAAAGGATGGGGGGACTGAAAGGGTGGTAGAGGATGAGGATTGGAAAAAGGTTTGGGTGTAGGATGGAGATTGACAATGAATTGAGAGTGGGAGATGAGATGAGGACTAGAATATAAGGATGGGACAATGAGAGACTAGGACAAGGAGTCAAGGGGTCCAGTGACAGAATGATCTGTAACCAGTAGAAAACAGTGAGAGCAGAAACTGTAATGAAATCCAAAATTCCAAGTCTCACTAACCCCTTACTATCAACAAATAGCTGTGAAACCCACTGGCAAAGTATGTGCCTCATGGTCCTCTAGTGACTGGCTACACATAGGATGACAGCCTACCATTGAGAACAATTGCTCTATTTGCTCAATTACAGAGCTCTGTGTTTGGCTCTAGATTCCAGCCTCACTGATTAATCAGGAAGAAATCAAAACGTATCTATGTGATAGATTTTTTCTTTTTTCAGTTTGCTTTTTAAAAATATCTAGGATATTATACACACATAACACACACAAAACTCTGAATCAGGCAGGGTTCCTTTAGAGAAAAAAATAGTATATGATCATGTAATTAAAGACGGTGTCAGAATGCATATGTACAACAGGGGCAAATTATGATTACATAAGCAACCTGAATTCTGGCATTTTTCTGCTTGCAGGGACTTGACTTTACAACTTCATCATTCTCTCTGCTTAGCTTTTGTGCTCAGTTATATATATATATATATATATATATATATATGTAGCTAGCTAGCTAGAGATATATTCCTTATTTTTTTATTCCCACAGGGTCAAATGACTGGGAAAGTCTACTTTTCTACATTATGCCTTAAGGAAACAACACATAATGAATGAACAGATTTTGTTTTCAAAGTTCAATCATTCACAAAATTAAAAGCAGAGTATTGCCTTGTGCTTTGATGCGTTTCAGTTGTTTCACGTTGCTTCAAGTTGGAACTTTTTTCTTTTTTGTTATTTTTATAAATCTGCCTGCTGCTAAAACTTTGAAGCGATTCCCAGCTTGTGGTAGCAGAACTGAGATCTGACCATATGCTATCGAAGAGAAATTCTTTCACATTTGGATTTTCAGGAGGGCTTGTAGCTCCTTGACCCCAGTAACCTCACAAATTAATTCTTTTTGGCTACAGTGACATCTGTTGGTGAGGGCAGATCTGATTAACTGAAGACCTGGCTTCAGTGATGGAAATTAGCCCACAAGTAGAGCAGATGTTTTCTTTCTCTCCCCAACATTATACTAGTGGACTCACTTGGATTAGTTGATATAGTTCACACAATTTAAATGTATCTTTCTTCAAAATTTAGTGAGCGCACTAAGCCACTTTTCATCCAGCCTGGCTGTAAGTCTCTGTAATGTGTCAATGGTAAAGATTCATGAAATGAGATGCTAACACTGAATAAGGAGCTTTATTGGAATAAGGAAAAATATTATCCATAAAGCTATACACATTGTCTCTGTTCCTTGACAAGTGTCATCCATAGATTCCTCTTGCCTGTCTTCTAGCCTCAGGCTACATCTACACTGCAGACTTCTTTCAGAAGAAGCTTTTTGAGGAAGAGATCTTCTGAAAAAACTTCTTGTGCAAGAGCGCGTCCACACAGCAAAAGCGCATCACTTTTGTGATGCGCTTTTGCACAAGAGAACATCCAGACTGCATGGATGCTCTCTTGAAAGAAAGCTCTGATTGCTATTCACAGAATAGCCACCAGAGCACCTGTGCTTTTTTCGATTGGCTCTTTTTATGCAAAAACCCCCTGTTGCCCATCCACACACACCTTTTTGCGCAAGAACTCTTGTGCAAAAAGAAGTTATTCCTTGTAGAATACCTACACCGCAAAAACCCCTCTGTTCTTTTGATTTACTGTAAATTTACTTGTGCAAAAACATACTTGAGGTATGGCCACTCTGTGGATTTTTGCACAAAAATGGCCATTTTTGCACAAAACCCCTGTTCTGTAGACATAGCCTCAGAGTTAAATAAGCAGAACACCTACCATCGCTTCCTGCAGTCCATAGCTATCTACTAAAGCTGGTTAAAAAAGTTACCACAGGAAAGTTTAAACAAATATAGCTCTATTTAAAATTTCAGTTTTCCACGGGAAGATTTAATGTGAAATATTAAACTTAATTTAATTTACAATGACATTTTGCTTCAGCTTTTGAAAACCAGAAATTATTAGTTTTACACTTTTTACTCTTTGAATCTTTCCTTTTTGGGGAGGAGTGGAAAAAATACAAAAGGATTAAAATGCAAGGGGGTGATTCTGGTAAACCACAAACTGAAAATAAAGATTTTTTTTAAAATGTGTTATATGCTATAACCCCAACTTTGGCAATTTCTGCATGTATCCTGCAAAGATTTAAGCATGTGTTTAATGTTAAGTAGGTGAAAGTCCTCATATTGGTACATTGCAAGGAAGGGTTAAAGTGCATAACATATCATCAGATACGTCAAGGGGTACGCAGAAATTCCCAGTGGAACTACTCACATGCTTTAAGTTAAGCATATGTGTGAGTCTGTAGCATTAGGGACTTACCAATTTTCAATTAGAGCAACACTGAGTTCTTTGAAGTTATGTATGCTAAGCATCAACATTATAAAATATTCTTCTCCTTATTGCTTATTTTGTTTCGGTACAGTGCATTAGGAATTACAGCTGGTCACACACTAGAAAAATATAGACAATCAAGGAAAAATAAACGTTTCAGTGGAATAAATGAAAAACCCCAACTTGATCAAATTAATATATCTGGCAAATGATATTTCACATCTTTTCTAGGCATACTTTTTTCTTCATCTTTCCAATGCAATAGGAAAATATCAGAGCACAGAAAAAAATCATCATAATTGTACTTTGTTTTTAATAAGTTCCATCTTACATGTAAAGTTCTCCATCATTCCAATTAATAGTTTTGAGTAAAACTCTGTAACTTATTATGTGTTTAGAAACAGCCTGTCAATTCAAAACTTCATGAAGGAGAAATGCATTTTTCATTGCTGATACATTTTCAGTAGAAATGAGTCAAGGAATGTTGTATTTGTGAAATTATGTTATAGAAAGATTTTATGAGAGGTTATCTAATTTCATCTAAACAAATCCCAGTAGTACATTGTCCTGTATAATCAAACTAGTAAAGTCCTGTCAACAACAACAAAATCAGATAGTAACAGGGAAAAAATCAGGAACCAGTTGGAACCATTCACTGTAGATGGATGGAGAGTCTCTGTAATAATTCAATTATTTTTAATATGATAGGACCTAGAGAGTTGTTGATCTGTCCCCAAAGCAGCTCTTGAACTGAGTATAATGGACTTAAATGTCTACGAGCCATTAGGTCATTAGGGTGATGGCTAAAGACTTGGGATATGCTGTTTTTGGTCTGCATTTGATACCAAACTTTTTTGCTTCCTTTCAACTGACTTGGGTTATACAGTGGAATAAGATTACCCAGTTCATACTGGCAATCTGGAGTTAGGTGAGAGCTAGTCGGAAACTAAACTTATGCCGGTAGGCTATGGAATGAAACCAGAAGATGAGGCAAGAATTGTCAGCATCCTTGTTTGAGGGATTGCCACAGTCAATTTTGATACAGGTTTGAAGGAAGTCTTATTGAACTGAAAGCTGTTATTGGATGCTTACATTCAAGTGGGAGTTAAAAGCCTTTTTTACATTTGCATTAGGTGAGACAAGACACACTAGAAAGTTTTCATACAATTTAAACAAAAAAACAGCTTTTTTCCAAAATTGGGGGCATTTTAATTCATTTTTTGTTTTCTAATTTTCTTGATGAAACTGGAAATAAAACATATTTTTTCAGATTATTTTTCCATTTATTTTTCATTTTTGTCTACTTTCCCCTTTCTTCAGTAGGAAAAGCAGGGAAAAGAGAAAATGTTTCAAACTGAAACTTTCTCAAACTGAACATTTTCTATATCTATTATATTTTTCATCAAAATTTTTGAGTAAATAAAAATAGATCCATTAGTTGTGGAGTGAAAATTATTCTGAAAGTTTTGAGAACAAAAGAATAAGATCAAATAAGTAAACCTCCTCTGCCTTTTCATCATAGGGCTGCTATTTTCTCTGTCTATACACAAGAGAAAACTATGTTTCTTGTGATGTCTTACCTGGACTCACTCTACGAAAATTCAGTTTTGCTTATTTTCAGGACACACAATAGAGTCAATAAGATGCCAGGATGCTTTACATTATACATTATATTTCTGGTAAAAGAGATATGGGAAACAGACAAAATTGTTCCTCAGATTTCAGGGGGGGTTTTCCCCAGAGAATGCTTCTGAAAACAGAAGAGGCTCGTAAGCCTGACATGACATTTAGTCTAAGCAATTTGCATCCCATATCCCTCTTTAAAAAAGGCAGAAGACAGAAAAACTGCAACAGATAATGTCACAGGCAAGGTTTGTTGATGATTCTGAACTGAAGGACTCATTAACTAATAAAGGACAATGTAAAATGTAATCTGATTCAGAATGACTGGAATCGTTTAAGTACCTGACTAATAGAGTGCAAATGGAGTTCACTGCAGATTCAAATATTAGTAAATTCTGAAGGAAAGAGCCACAAGATATGAGATAAATAGTAAGGCATGGTAATAAACTTACGAGAAAATAGATTTAAAAGAAATTGGAGGAAAATGCTGTATTAAAAGTCATCAGATTGTCAGCTGCAATGAAGAAAGCAGTCAGAAATATTGCTAGAGGACTACACAAAAGGAGGAGATATAAGGAAAGACTATAAACACGATCACTGTTGGCCATAGATACTATAGTATGGCATGATGGCAAGTCTCCTTAAGTTACTTTATAAGAAAAGATTAAGAAAGTTGAACTTATTCTCACTGGAGGAAAGGAGACTTCATAATGACCTAATTTAGAGATTTTTAAATTGTAAAAAGGATTCATAACATTGATCCACACACTGCTGTACTGTTATAGCCTTACATTCAAGAAGTTTGCAATCAGCTCTCGGTAGAGAAACAAATCAATAGAATCTCTCCTACTTGCCAAACTCCTCTTTATGTCAAAGCAGTTCATTCTGAACAGCAGACTGTTTAAGTAATTTAATCAGTTCTTCACTTTTTCCCCCCTGTGTGCATGTGGAATGTGTACCAGTTGCCGGATGGCGAAGGCTGCTTTAGTTGGCTAAAGCAATTATCTTTAAATCTCCATTCAGAACATTTATCTTCACTGTAGTATATAACATAATACACTACTGATATAATCCTAGGAAAGTATATGTAAAGCAATGGAGTCACCCAGGTATTACTCTAGTGACACCAATGGAGTTACTTATAATTTACATCAATGTGAGTGAGAGGAGAATTGGCTCCATAAGAACCTGGGACACTTTGAACAGTTCTTTATTCCTATGCAAAATGAATATAAAAAGCTTCCTAATCTGAATGGTCACACCAGCTTCATTCTCTCTTTTGCACTAGTAGAAATAGAGGACAAAAGAGAACCAAGGCCCTAAATCACAAGCACTGGATTTTGCTTTCAGCCACAGAACTGTTAGTTTTGTAGTTTACACAACACCCCTATTCCCAAAGGACATGGAGAAAAACATATTTAAAATAGACTTCTATAATTTTGGAGAAAAAACCATAAATTGTATGGCATGTGTATAACAGAAAACCCCCCAACCTGAAACGAATTCTTTCCAGTAATCATGCGCACAACCACATCATAAGCATCCAGGAACCCAGCCCTGCAACCAAACACGATGCCAACTCTGCCCACATATCTATACTAGCGAATTCATCACTGGAGCCAACAACATAAGCTACCAAATCAAAAGGTCATTTGACTGCACATCCAGTAATTTGATCTATGCCATCAAATGCCAGCAATACCCCACTGCTATATATATTGGACAAACTGGACAGTCTCCGTGGGAAAGAATCAATGGACACAATCAGATATACGTAAAGGAAACATACAGAAACTTGTTGGGGAACACTTTAATCTTCCTAATCACCATTTAAAAGATCTTCAAGTGACTATCTTGTCACAAACCAATTCTACTAGCCAGATACACAGAGAAGCATTGGAATTAGAGTTCATCTGCAAATTCAATTCTCATGCTAATGGACTCAATCGTGATGAAGGATGATTGGGACACCATCAACCTAACAGTCAATGAAGGTGCAAACAGCTCTTTGGGTAGATTCCTATGTCAGGAAGAATACCATCAATTGACTTTGATTCTTATCTGCTTCGTTTTAACTACCCAATCTTCAGATTCCCTCTACTGATTCCCTCTACCTTTCTGATTTTCTATACCCTCTGCTCCCTCTTTCCCACCCCCCTCTTTTTTTCCTCTCTCCCCCCCCCCCCTTCTCACCTATTTATTTTGGGTCTGCACATCCTAAATTCAAAACTCCGGTCATCTGAAAAAGTGGGCTGTGCCCACAAAAGCTCATGATACCATCTACATGTTTTGTTAGTCTATAAAGTGCTACCAGACCATTTGTTGTTTTTTTAATGATATTATGTCCTTGTCTCTTGAAAGAGTGAGAGAGAGTTAGAAAATGTTTACGTTTCTTAATTGGTATAATTTTTAAAAAAAGATTACAATAAGGGACTTCATTCTTTTTTATTTTGATTAGAATGAAACCATAAATTGTAAATGAAGAAAAGATTGTCCATACTCAACTATGAAACAAATTTCTATTTACTCACCCTTGTCCTAGGATGCCCCTGTCCGTACCGTTTGAAAATTTGTTGCAGTCTGTTAAATAGTCCTGGTAAACTAACAAAGAACTAGAACAGAGTAAAGACAAGAATAGCAGTTCAGTGAGCCAAGTGTGCATCTACAACAGTGTTTCTCAACCAGCGGTAAAGGTACTCGAGAGAAGTCTGGGGTTTATGTCAACACAACTGAAATTTGGAGAAAACTGAATTTTTGTTTTAAGTTTTATAGCGCTTTATTCTTTTTGTACTATTTACACCCAAAAATTTCATCACCCGACCAGCTACGATTAAGTTGTTTAAGCAAATGTGTTGCAATGGTTGAAACAAATTTTGTGTGTCTGAAAACTGTGGGTACTTTATAAAAAAAGGTTGAGAAACACTGATTTACAATATGAAGAATAGAATGATGCTTAGTAAGAGTTTGTTGCAGCCTGTTAGGAATGGGATACTTGGAATAAAAAATGATCCATCTTAGGGATAGGTAGTTGCTTCCTACAGCCAAATGGATTAGGTCTTTTACATCAAGAAATATTCAGAATCAGGGTTTCTATTTGTAGTTTGTTTGGTTTTCCTTTTGGTGGTGGCAGCTTCTTTTTGAGCAGCATAATCATCAACTCAGGAAGTGTCCAGGTTACTTTCTGATGGATGATTGGAAGGAATGTGATTGGCAGGGCATTCACAATTTCAGTGTAAATGGATTCCTTTATATATAACAATCTTCATTTACTGATCACAATAAGCTATACAGATTGGGTAACACTTTTTTTTTAAATGCCAACCCATCTGATTCAATTTTTAATTCAGAAAGTTTACAGGGAGTTTTCTGACTCCAGTGCAGAGAAAAACTCTATTGTTTTTCTCTGCAAGGCTGTAGGTTGGGTTGCACAAATTTTATTGCTCTTCCTCTAATGGACAGAAAACAGTGGAAAGCATTCAGATTTCACCCATAAATATGCAGATAAAGCCTTTAAGTACCACTGAATTATAAATCAACTCAATTAAGAGTCAGAGAAATAAATACAAATCCCATCTGAGTTTGCCAGCTCCTGGAACTTTGGCCTGAGCATGTGTGGGCTCCTGCCTTATGGACTACAATAATGACTACCTGAGGCTTCTGCTGGTGGTAATCTGGACAAGCAGGATCTCAGTGGGAGGGGACAGCCTGACTCAAAAATGGAGACTAGGCTTAGTTTCAGGTTTGAGCTTTGGGGCTGTGAGAAAGCAGAACAGCACAGCGATTCTTAGATAGAGTTCCCCTCCATCCCACAGCAGGAGTCTGGGTCAGATTGTTGCAGCCCTGTAGAAACCAGCATTCAGAGGGACAGAGATCCAGCTGAAATCTGCATGGGACTCTGGACAAGGGAAACAGGAAAGGGTCATATCTCACCCAGGTATGAAGAAACAGTAAAGAAACCCTACTTGTTAAGCAGGCTAATATATGCAGCAGTTATCTCCAGACATATCCACAGAGTCCTTCCTGCCTGGAAAGCTGACACAGAGGGAACAGGGCATTGGGAGTGTTGGGAGGTGGGGACTTGGTTGATTTATTAAACATTTAGTATTTATCAGTGAACCCTAATCCTGCCTTTTCCCAAGATCTTATTTTCTACCTCCCAGTAAAATTCTCCTTTGTTATATTGGTGGTGCAGGATGCTTTATTTCTTTGCTGGGGCTTGTGTTGATGTATTTTGTTGTTTCTTGTGTACAGGATTTTATTCTCTTTGCCAGCAATGGTAGCATTATTCATTTTTTTTTCAAGGGATAGCACCCCTGGTGTGCAAGCAGAGTGGGAGGAGTCACCTTGGATGGAGGCATGTAAGGAAAAGGGTGAAACTAGTCCAAGCAGCAACTACCAGGGGAAAAACTTAAGGTACGTCACTGAGTAGGGGCTACAAAACATCACTTTATAAAGGTGCCCTGAAACTTCAAAACTGAGCTGAAACAGATATACAGGCATTGTGTCTACTCTCTGAACTGGTGAATTTCACTTTGGTGCATTAGGTTTGCATCAATAAAATATATTTCCAAATACTTAGTATGTAATGAACTAGTAATGTTATATGCCTTGATTATATTTCTACTTGCCTCAAATAGAAAGGTCAGGCAAGATGTACTATTTCATTGCCTTTAGAAATACATTGCTCAATATTTTCATATTTGTGGTGGAATAACACATAAGGAGCCTGAGGCTAAGCTAGCCTTATTAGGGAATGATCCCCACCTGAGGTGGATCTGGCACTGCCCCATAAAGAGCAGAAGATAGCTGCAATAAAGAGGGAGAATCAGGCTTAACTGAAGCTCGGGGAGGAGAATCAATTTTAGAAAAAACCCTTAGAGAGTAAAGAAAAGCTTTCCAGACAGTGGCTTGGGGGAGGCCCTGATGGAAAGAAAAAAAAAAAAGTCTGAAAGACCAAGAGAAGAAATTAAAAGACTAGATAGGAAGGAAGTGTGCTAGGAGAAAGTTGAACATGTAAAGGTTAGGCCTACCTGTTCAGTACAGGGACATGGGCTGGAACTTGAGTAGACCCTCTACTGGCTCTAAGGAAGGAAGCATTCAAAGCCTTATATAAGGATTATCAAAGCCTTATGTTGGAATTTAAGTTTAGGAGACAGGTGGAGGAATAGCCCCAGTGCAGGTAGAGGGACTTTGTGTTAAAGACACTTTTTTTTTTTGGAGTTTTAAGTTTAGATAGTTGTGATCCTGGAAGGGGTGAACTTAAGTTGATGAGCTGGCTGCAAGGCTGAGTCACTGGAAGAGAAACCATTACAGTGCTGGAGAGGCTGGAGGTGCTACAGAAACAAGTGCTGCTACAGTACACATGGCTACAAGGAGTTGTCAGTGAGTGGATATATGTCCATGTGGTTTGACTGAATATAGTTAGACTTGCCTTAACTGTCTCTTCTCTCCTGCAAGGATATCTGTAAAATTGTTCTGTGTTTAAAAGAAATTGCTAGGATTTAGCTGTCTGAGTATTCACTACAGCTGTATCAATTCAAGACAAACCAGAACAAAATAATCACAGTCTATTACAACTAACAATTCAGATATTGTGTTACACCCTTGGAATGTGCTCAAGTTTTGCATGAAAAGTGAAATTGTCCAAACTGTAAAAGACAAAAACATCTAGTGGCATAAGGAAATCTGAACAATATCCTGGCTTTCTTGGGTAGCCTTAATTCCTCAACTTGATCTAAGTGGCTCCTAATTAGTGCTAACAGACAGCTTTGTGGTCTATGAAACTAACATTAACTTTCTTACACTGATTTTTTTTTTTATTTTAAAATGTGTACTATGTTTTCTACTCCTATTTTTGAAAAAATTGAAAAGCTAAAACTATGTACTATCTGAAGCTCTAACTTTTCTATAAACACACTAACTATAACTGTTTCTACTGAGTCTGTTCTTATAGTAGATACGCCCCTTAAATATCACTTGATTATAAAAGCCAAGGGCTATCAGTAGAAGATTTTGATGAGGAGTCCCAGGCTTTAGAACCAGTTTCCACACTGGGTCTGAAGTACCCAGGCATCTGTGATTGTGCATAGCCAACTTATTTTGTTTTATTGGTACGGTTTTGAAGGTGGTTTCTGATGAAAATGAGAATTATGCTGGAGGGAAGCCTCTTTCCTTTGTTAGGTTTTTACCTTCATTTGTTTAGGATTAGTTACTGGCTTGAATAATTGGGTGGGTGGTGGTTTTTCCTGTCAAAGGCAAATACAAAAAAGAGAGTTTATATGTATGACAGAAATATTCAAATATAGAAATATTAAATATGGTAATATACCCTCACAAAGGAGAATCTTTTTAGCTGATCAGTGGCAATTTCTAATTCTTTACAGGTCTGTTCATACTGACTGCAAATTGCCAGCTGACTCTTTGCAGCTAGATTTATCAGGTCTAATTCCGGGCTTGCAGGTGTCTTGTTCAGAGGTGATAAGAAATATTTCTGCCTTTTGTCAAGATGAGCAGAGTTATTGCCCATAAACTGCCAGATGCATAGTTTAAAGTTGCCAGATGGATCAGTGGTTTGGTCTGCTACTGTCACTCCTTGTAACTTCATGGAGCTCAGCACTATTCCTTTTTTCCCTCCCCCCCTGCCCCCTTTTTCCTTTAGCATTCCCTGGCTGTCTGGTTATTTTCTCACATTGAAATTACATGTGGCATTCATCTTATGCATTGGATGTTAGATACCTGCTAGCTGATGTAACACCAAGATGCAACTTGGAAAATGCAGAAATGCCGGGTCTTAAACTGCAGGAATCCCTGAGCTCCCTATAGTTAACAATTGCATACAATACTCCTTGCAGAGTCAAGGCACAAAAGAATGAGGTTAAGGTCAAATCCTTAGCTCTATTGATTTCACACCAGCTGAGGACTTGCCCTATTAACTCTGCATTTTCTTGCCTGGCATGGGCTGTCAAACTTTCATTTTATGAAACACAATTATTTAGCTGTTTTGTAGGGACTCCTTGTGAAGAATCAAATTCTCACTTAGTGCCTGAGCTTCAGAGAGACTGAGCGCTTGCAATTCCTATTGACTTGAATAGGAGCAGTGGAAGCTAGCACCTTTGAAAACAAGGTCACAACTTATTTGTTACCCTATAAGTCCATGGTGGCTAACATTGTTCTGGAAAACAAATTTGAGTATATAGTGAACATTGCTTATCAGAAATGGCACTACTTTTTAGCATTTGATTTTTGGTGTGAGTCTCCATCTTTGGAAAAATAAGATGGACGTATAAACTTCTAGTATGTTATGCAGTGTGACTAGGTGGGAACTGCACATCAGCCACTCAGTGTGCAGCTCTGTTACAACACTATGGTGGATAATGGAACACCTATGTGATGAGCCATCAGACATTGTAATTCTCAGGTTTTAGAAATTGCACAAGGGATGGGTCCGTGACACAATTTTTCAAGAAGTCATAGTAACAGCTGTGGTTGCCACTGTACAAACTATCTGTTGCAAGGAGTAAGTGAAGTCGACTTCCCACTTTGGAGATGTGTCAAACTTGGCTTAAGGTACGTCAACTCCAGATATATTATTTCCATAGCTGGAGTTGCATACCTTAAACTGACTTTCTGGGTGTAGTGCAGACCTGGCCTTTATTGTAAGCATATAGTATAAATATTACAATAAACTGCCAGTTGAACCTGACTTGGTTATCACGATGGCTCAAAATATATTCTGTAAAGTGAACTTAAATAACTTTCTGAATTTCCAGTAAGGATGGATTACTGTAACCTATTGTCCATAAACAGTCAGTCATTAGGACGGAGCTATATATAAAATATATAAATTAAGTGATTGAATCCCTGTAATATGCCATATACCTCAATATTTTAAACTGGTTCCATTTTTATGTTCAGCTATCTTAAAAGCTATTTTCTGTGTGTAATTTGTCTTGATCAGTGTACACAATTATAATCCAATCATTATTTTGTGCAGTTTAACTTGATGATATGTAGCTTGCTATCTGCTTTACACAATTAGCTTAGTTCAGAGAGTGGGTGGAAGGAAGCAAAGTGATTTTGAACCTTTTTAAAATTTTGATTTGCAACTTGTTTTGCTGACCAATCAGAGCAAATGCTATTGCTCCTTTGCCTATTGTAGGATGACTTGCATAATTGATCTTTGGGATGCATACTTTGTATTGTGTGTGTGTCACTTAATATACTATCTCACATAGGCGCTCAGGTCAAATTCACAGATTATAGGGTGGTATTAGCCTTTGTTTGCAATTATTCATTGAGTGGGCTCCTGTAGTATGTACTTGTCCAGCAGTTAACTTATTCCTAGCCTCATATTCCTTCTTGCTTTAAAATACAGATTTTGTCTGATGCTTTATTTTTATAATTATTCACTGTTAGAAGGTAGTTTTCTCTTCTAATTGTTCAATCCTCCATTCAGGTTATTCTCCAGGTTAGAATTCACTTATTTTCCAAATACATTACCACACATCAAAACATTTCTACATGCACTGACTCTAATCCTACTCACCTTTCCCTATTTTTGAATCCTTCTGGTCTGTGTGCTCTCAGACTAAACTTCAGGAACCCTTAGTGACAGGTTTTGTTTCTTCTTTCATATTTCAGCACTTACATCTAGTTGTGTAGAAGTAAAATATAAGTATGAGACTTGCTGATAAGACTGACTGCATTCAACTCACTGAAGTGTAATAATGCTGTTCAATGAAAACTATCTTAAACTAAATTATATTGCACAATGACTCAGTTCTGTAAAGTATTGCTCTCAAACAAATACTTCCATTGATTGCAAAGAGGAGATTCTGTTGCTTTGATAGGAATTCTGGTGTCAATGGCAAAAGACTTTTAATGATGCAACATTGTGGCAAAAAGCTAGTTGTGGATGTTTTCCTGGGAGGCTGATCACTGAACATTTTTAGTTTGGAATGAGCTACTGCAAAATAATAATAATATGGGAAAGTTTTTATATATCATTTGTCTTGGTATTACAGTGATGAGAAATTCAACAGTTCACTTGGTCACAGCAAACAACTGGGAGCCAGGACTCTCGTTTTTTGAACAGCTACATAGCATTGTTCCATGCCTCACTTGACTCTAAAGTGAATATGCAATTTCTTACTGCATTCACCAGGGATATGGTGCTGCTTAATTTTCAATAAAGCAGTCCGACAGTCTGGACCTAAAAAATGACAGGATGAGCTCACATGACTAAATCGCGTCTGGATACTGAACAACCTCAAATTATGAGATTTTTTTTTTTTTTTTCAGAGCCAACATTTTAGATTGGTCTGTTTTAAAAATGGCCTATTTGCAACACGTGGATTGGGGTCTGGATATTAAAATACCTGCAGGCTTATTGCAGAAATATAGTACGAGTAACTACCCTGCCCTCTTCCCCCTCCCCCCCTTTTTTTTGGGGGGGTGTTCCTTTTTTGGCATTTCAAATGAATGTAGAGTTTGTATATCTTGGTTCACTGTGTAAAGCTTGCTTTCTGTAACAGATGAGGTTATAATTCTATGTAACCAACAGATTCCCAGTCTGCTATTGTTTGTACTACATGTTCTAAAGATAACATTGGGAGGCTTATTCCCAAAAAAACATTTTAAACATTGACCTGTCAAAATAGGTATTTTTGTAGTGGAATGCCTGGGTATTTTACCACGGTCTTCCAAAGAACATAGAGAAGAGGAATGTAATATCAGGATATAAAAGGCTGTAAGGGCCAATCTACAGTTTGAGAGGATATCTTGTCATAGTGAGACAAATTTTTGTCTGGTTTATTGACATCAACCAGCACCACCATTTCATCCTTTCCCTGATTCTCTGGCTCAGAAAGAAATCATTTCTGCTTCCAGTGCTCTACTGCAATTGTCATTTATAAATACTCAAGAAAGCAGTGGAAGATTCTAGAAGAACATTTGTCATAAATGGGCAGCTGTGGTTCTAACTTTCACTTAGAGGAAGGGTAAGAATATTATGACACTATATAAATGTTTCCTCGACACCAGAGATTGACAACCTGCTCACAATTAAACAATGATCAATACAGGGGCTAAAACTAGCATAAGGTTGGTCAGTGTAGCTTGTTTCCATAGCAGGATGCCAGAAGAATACTGTTCAGAAAACAAAACTAATTTCTTTTAACTTGAGAGTATTTTAAGTAGACACGTGTTGAGTATTTGCACTAAAATAAATATAGATACATCTGAAAACTATTTCCCTTCATGATTATTTAGTCCCAAATCTCCCCAGTGGAGAAATGTCTGTTATAGAAACACTCTCCCAGCATGTCTCTTTTTATGAGGCCCTTTAAATTTGTCAGAGATGTGTAGCTTCAGCTTTATAGTGGCCATTTTGAAACCATTTGCTGCCTGCTGTGTCTCCCTCTGTTAGCTTTCCTTTTCACATTCCACATCGCATTATCTTTGACATTTGTATTAATCAATAGTTGTTTCTATATTGTGAATTACCACCATCACTGCAGCTCTTCATACTAGAAAGACAAAAGTAACACCCCCAGCTTTTCTGACTTTCAGTTCTAAATACCAACCTCCAGCAGAGCTAAGATCCTACCTATTATCAGATGTATTGTGAGAAATTACATTCAGACTCTAGGGTATGCAGCCTTCATGTGTGATAAGGGAGTGGCAGAACTGTGAGGGGAGTTTACCATATCAGCAAGAACAGTGCTGGCAGTAGGAATAGAGGGAGCCAGAATAAGTTGGATTTTAGTGTGTTTGGGAGCAATTTGCTGTACTATTCTAATCCTAGCCCAAAAGATAAATGTCAATTTAAAATAGGAGCTCTGAAAAATATTTAAATAAGATGGTATCTGAACTGGACTAGTATGACTATTTCTGCAAGATAGGTGCAGGTTCTCATTTTTTCCTACCTATAAATATTTGCTCATCACTGATAAGCCAGATACAGTATATTGGCAGACTTCATTTGATGTTTTCAAAGGTTGAAAAGAAATTACTTCATCTGAGTGCCACTTGGCTGGAAGTAAATAAAGCTGCAACCCATAGGAGTGCCAATTAGAGCCAATTATAATCGGATTGATCTTTCCTGGCATGGGTGGGAAAGCTAGTAGTAGGTCTTTTATCATGCTAGATGGGGACTTGACTTTGATGGACTATATGCTTGTTTGTGATATGGGAAGCCTGACCAGCACACACACACTTGGGGGAAAAAAATGCAGAGATGAGGTACCAAAACAAATGTATTTAATAGTTTTTACTGCTGTATGTCATGCTACTTAAGTGGTCAATCTTTTATAATTGCATTTCCAGATACTTTTCATGCTCACTTATTTGAAATATACCTACAACATACTTCATACAGCAGATAACTAATAGTATAACATTGCTTTTTCCATGTGTGAAGCATACTGCCAATATCCCAGAGAGGGCATCACAGTTACATTCAAGAAGCAGTTGTTCCTTTGTTACAGATTTTGACACTTGTCTTGGGATATATAAGCAAGTGGCCATCTCCATACCATGGAATCATATAAAGGAGAAGTTCACAAAGGACTGAGAGCAGTGTTCCCTGTAAGCTGTGCACTTGAGCAGTCATCTAGGAGAGATTGAAATGTCACCCAGTTGATTTGCTAAGTGCCCACAGCTGGCACCAGGTGTGTCTACTGGTGGTACACATCCACACATGCCTCAGTGCACAGAATAATTTAATCCACACCTGGATGGGGGAGAAATTAGAGGGAACATTGGCTGAGAGTCTGTGGTGTCTCTAATAGTTCAGAGGCTATTCTACTTCTAAGTTTCATATTCCTTCCAGTCAATTTCTATGTGGAATGGCTCTGGTCACTGAAAAATAAACCAACATGTATATTTTGGAGATCAAGGGATCAGATTTGATACCACAGGTGATCTGTTATTCCTGCTTCATCTGTAACTATAGGGCTTTGATTCATGTTTGTCATCTTAACAGCGAATGAGAGGAAGAAATATTGCTTTCAAACAAAGTTTCGTTACTGGTTATGTCTATTACACTGAAATATTGCCCATCACCCTAAGGATTCTTTTGTAAAGAGCTTTAAATACTATAGTTCAGATCCTGCTAGCTCTTAAAGCAGAACATTTCTCAAGGGTCTAAATTTTTGCAGGATTGTCTACATCCACCACTGAAAAGTGTCCATTTCTGGCTTAAAATACAGTAGGTATTCAATAGCTTAGTTTCCATTTCCTGTCCTATCAGATTTACTTTATTTAATAAAGTAGAAATGTAAACAGGTGCTCGCAACACAATTTTTGCTACCTTTTTAGTGTGACACAACTTTTTCAAGTATATGTTGAAAGCTGATGCTTTACAGTATCCTTCTGAATATTACTACACCAATATAGTAAAGCTAACCTTTTCTGTCTGTTGTTTCCAAACCTCACAATGATGTTTTGATTAATGAGCATACTGGGCATCTCCCAGATGCCAGCCAGATGTTCAGAGAAAGCTAACAATATTTTGGTTAAGAAATGAAGTATAAATCATGTCCATGCTGACACACCTAATGGAACAAATGGAAGAATTCTAAGTGAATTTGCTACTCGCTTCAAATGTTTATTTTTCCTTGGGCAAGTTACAAGACACACTAACACATTGCAGGCTTGAAGGTAAAACAGGAGGTAAGAACGTGAAAATAGTAGATCAGCTTTTTCCTCTTTTGTTATGAGGAGGCAATTGTGCTGCAAGGCACTCAAACTTCCTTACCCTGACAGCTTCACAGACCATGAGGTAAGTCAGCACTGTGTGTGTGTGTGTGTGTGTGTGTGTGTGTGTGTGAGAGACTGAGACTGTGGGAAGAGGAAAAGAAGGGCTGCTGACAGCACTGTTCACTGCTGGTAACAGATCAAAAGGCAACCTGGAAGATGACAGAGGCAGTGGTCAGCTCTCAGGCAGAATGGGGGAAGAAGGAGAGGAGTCAAAAGAACTTTTTTTCCTCAGTCAGCTCTTCCATCTTCTGGAGTAGAATAGGATTTTTTTCCCTCTGAGTCCCTGAAACCACGTGGTAATTTCCTGGACTTCTAGCTATGACAGGGAAAGGACTCTTGCCATTTACCTTCAATCAGATATTTTTAGAAAGAGCAATCTCTGCACACAATCTCAACCCTTCCTCTGTACATTAGAGGCAGCTTCAGCACTTTTGATGCAGAAATCATCGTGCTTTCTTTCAAGCAGCCTCTACTCTCCATGATGACTAACAAAAGCCTATTTTTTTTAAACCCATATCAAACCCAGTCATATACTTACTCATTATGTTCTTGGGCTTGCTGAACAGTGAGAGTCTAAGAAGAGAATCCAGCTATGTCTTATGAGTTGTCTTGACTCATGCCTTATGACTTGACCCACATATTCTTTCCTTCCTCAAGGCCAAGTACTTCTGTAATGTCCATGTCAGTGGCTAATAAATCTATAATTGGAAAGGTGATCAGAAGCAATGCTTGTAAGTCTGTGTGCTCCTACTGCTCACCAGTATCCTTCAGGCATGTTTCATAGCCAGGACTAAAGAGTATCAATAGGCAAAGATCCCACCTGTGTGCCCCTTCAGATATGAGGCTTGGAGGGAGCATTAAGAACAGGCTGTGATGGGATACACATTTATGCCCCCTAAATGTGGGCATTGGCTCTGCATCAATGGAACCATACTGGAACCTCATAGACAGCCCTGTTTTACAGGGTGGATGTCACACTACTTTTGCCAGATGCATAATGCTCCGTTACTACACTTACGTTTTCTTCAGGATTCAAGAATTTTACTTGCAGTGAAAATGGGTCAGAGCTGTCCTGGGCAGCAGGGAAAACATTTAATAATTGATTTTTTTCACCTTGCTGAACAATGCTGCTTTGCTCAATTTACATTCCCTCTTCATTTCAGGGTCATCAAGTGATTGGGGAGGTGGGTGGAGGTGTGACACAACAGTAACAGGGATTTAAAATCAATCACTATTATTTCTGCCAGATCCTGGTCCTTGATTTGGGTGCCCTGTATATGAGAGGACAAAAATCATTCCTTTCACAGGCTATCTGAGCCTCTGTTTGTTGGGATTGTGCATAGACACACAATCACTGATTCTTTTTGACACACATGCGTGTGCACACAACCCCTAAAACTGACTCTGTGCATAATGTGGTGAAGTCCTCTAGTAGAGATCAGCTCGTATGAAATTTTCTCTATAACACAGCTCTCCCAGACTCCGTCACTAGATCCTGGTGGCTTCAGGGTGGGAAAGGAGGAAAGAGAACCTACTTCTAACACCGGGAAAAATGTCATTGCTGCTCTGGATCGCTCCATAGAGTGATTATTTTCAATATAGCTACTGGTTGCACTCAATTTAAATAATTTGGCATGGACTACCAAACAGCCATCAGCATTAGATGTTTGCTATTTGGAGACATAATTGACCAATTCAGACCAGTAAATTGAAAACTGAATGCTTCTGCAGTTCTATTTAGTGTTACAATGGGCCTTAACTGGTCTGTGGTTGGGAGCCTTAAGGCGTGAGTTCAAGAAATGCATTGGAATGATGACTGACTTGTCCTTGCCTATAGAAATAGTCCCCCTGGTGGTGGGTTATGGGTTCTGGACCTGCACTTGATGCAAATAGCTTTTCCTATTAGCCGTGTTGTCATTTTCAAGCTGAGTTACAGAAGTACAGTCTTTACTGCTGCCGCAGCTGCTGCTCCTATCACCAATATTACCGAAGTGTCCCAGAAACACAAACTTGGTGTTCAGTGTAAAATGGAAGAATGATTGCTGACCCACAATGCTACTGACTAAAACATGGGGATCTTTCTTGTGGTTTTGCCCCTACATATATAGATGTGTAGGGAGTTGAGAATGTTTGATCTAGTCTCTGTCAAACACATTTGGATATGTTCCAGACATTTTAACATAATAACTTAAGTAGCTGGTTGGTTAATTTGGGGAAGCAGAGTAAAGGGCTATTGGGTGAGGGTTATCTAAATGCTGGATGTTTGGAGGCCAGCACTCTGAAAGGGATCTTGTAGGGAAGCAGGAGCCTGCACAGATTCTCTGCTAGTGTATGAGTGCTAACATAAGTGGATTGAGGATTATTGAAGCACGAATGTTGCGTGGAACATAATGATCAATTTCAGATATTACAGATCTATGCGCCATCATTTTGAGTCAATTGGCAAACTGTTGAATTGCAATATTGTAAAATCAAAGATAAATAATGTTGCGTTGCAGCTTTTGTTACCTTAAAAATACCTCTTCCTAGAAGAGCACAAGTCTTCCTTTTTAAAACCTAAGTGGCAAATTGAGCCATAGACAAAACTATAGTGGTTTTTTTACTGGTTCCTTAAGAGGATGAACATTAATCTGCCTCACAACTGTGTTCAGAAATAGCCTCACTATTTTGTCCAGGCTTCAAGAACACAAAAGAATGTCATGACTGCTTTTCATTATGTTTCCCAACTATGCCACTGCAAACCACATGAAGACATTTCTAGCTTTATATGGGCAATAAATGGACTAGCTTTGTGTTTCAAGTCTCATGGCTTTTAAGGAAGGAGATGCCATCAGAAAATCTATATTGGACATTAACTAACACTGCTATTTAACACCCTAGCTGTCTGACTGTTCACCCAGGGCTAGGTTGGCTTAGGCTGAGTAATGCTTTATTACTGCATTATGAGTGGGGCTGTCGATGCATTATTACTCATTATGAGCAGCTCTTGCAAGAAATTGTGACTTACAGTTACTCCCCTGGTTTCCTCCTTGGTTTGTGATAGGGACTGGATGGTGCAGGAAGAGAAAGCAGGTCTTGAAAACAACTTCCCCTTTCTATATTTAACCAGCTACTGTGCCTGGCCTCTGGGAGAATTGTATTGCATACCATAGTTGCATGTTTGGCCAGAGCCATGGAGCTAGTTAGGGATTTGGATGACCCACCTGCAAGATGTGTGGGTTAACTTGTCGTCCCCCCCCCCCTCCCCCGCCGATGATACAAAAGTTATGCTAAGAGTCCAAAACTTATTTGGTTAAGTGAAAGGTGTCAATGAGAAAAGAACAAAAATATGGTGCGGCCTAATTCTTGCTTCACGAAATTGTTAAACGGCACTTGTGACTGTTCACTGTATAGGTACAGAGGCATAAGAGGAAGGCAGTTGATTGCATCCCTGTCCATACTTAGCCAGGCATAATCTAAGTGTACAAAAGGGGAAACTCATGGAAATTTCTCTTACAAATTTTCAGGATAGATATGTGGCAGAAGTTGTGTTTTTTTTTTTTGTTTTGTTTTTTTTTTTTTTAAATTCATTCAGTTGCTATTCTCATTTTGAAAGCACTGAAGATCCACAGCGGAAAGGTCCAAAAATATACAGTGATGTATGATACTCTAGGTTAATTCATTTTTTCTCTCTTGATTATTTATCGTTTGACACTAAAATGATTTTAATATTTTTTTCAAACTTTCCCACAGTGGAATAGTGTCTCTTTCAGTGGCACCTGAGATGTACTTTAAAAATATATTTCCTAACTAAAAGTGCATGTAGAATAACTTTTGTAATCCACTGTGCTAATTTTTGTTTACTACTTTCCTCCTTTCAAATCAGAACTGTAATGTCATTCCAATGTAATCAGTGTCACCTATTTTTCATCTGTTATAGCTACCTCAGCCAACAGATGGTGCTGTGTATAACACTTATGATATTGTATAACATTGTAAAAATCTATTACAGCCAAACTGCACATTAAATTTCCCAAAGAAAATCTCCAGTAATATATTTAACATAAAAATTAGAACTGAGCTGCAAGAAGCAGCTCAGTCACTGATGAATATTTATATCCAGTCAGAGGTAGAGAAACAGTTCAACTTCACATGTAAATCAGAGCAGCCAATAATAATCTCTTAGGTAAAGCTCCTGCAAGATCCTACTAACAGTTCGGTAGGTTTTTGGTCACTGGAAATAATAGGGAGTTAGTGTGACCTAGTGACTAGCGTACTGGACGAGGATACCAGGAGACCTGGAGTCTATTCTTGGCTCTCACTAGCCAGCTGGCTGACTTGGAGCAAATCATTTCCCCCTCTCTGCCTGTTTTCCCCATCTGAAAACTAGAAATAATACTGACTTCCTTTGAGATCTTGTGAAGAACAGGACTATATAAGAGATCAGCATGACTGTGATGAACATTTGGCCTGGTTCTTGTGCATTGGACTTAAGAAAACAGGCTCTATGTAAATCAACACAGATGCAGTAATGCAGTCTTTGCTTGTTGTTTAAATGGCACTGGTACGTGAGTTTACAAGAGTCTTCACTTCAAAAAGAATATGTTTAGGACCCAGATGCTGCCAGCACCTTGTCATATGCTCAAATTCCAGCATGTGAGTAATCTCATTGACTTCAGTGGGATTCTTTTGCGTGTGTTTAACTTTAAATACATGAAGCTTTTGTCAGGATGGAATCATAGTTTGTTTTCTCTATGGGCTTGACCTTTTTCTGAAGTCAAGGGCAGCTTTGCTGTTGACGGCTATGAGAGCGCATAAAACATGTGAATGGTTGTTGAGATCTTGTTAAATCTTCATTTGAACATCATATGGTAAATAAAGCTTCACATAATTGTTTTTAATGTTGACATTATAGATAGGTGCATATTTATATATTAACTGAATAGTATTAGACTTGCTACCAAACTGATCATTACCAGCAAAAATGGTATACAAAAATGTTTACTAGCAATTTAATAGCTGTCACACCTGGACCCTGGTTTTCTAGTCTTTGCAAGTCTATTGCATTGCATCTCCATGTTTCATTTTTGTAACTGTAATAAACTAGATGACCTTTCACATTTTTACCATGACTTTGGCAGTAGTTGCATCTGTAAAGAATGATGCATCACAATCTGAGGCAGCAGCAAATGGAAAAGAAGACTCTCTAGGGCAGGCCAAAGTCGTGAACTGTACATCCAGAAGAGCAAGAATTCCAACAGTACCCTGAGAGGCCATGGCATTACTAGGAAAGGTATGACTCTGCACACTCAGCTGACATGGCAGCACATTCTCTACCTAATCTTCCAGCATCACTGTTTTGCTTGGTTTCATTTATTATTGTATATTATACTTGCTGCTCAACCCCAAGACCTGTCCCAATAGGTACGAATAGCAAGATACAGAGGTGTCTGTGTTGCCAAAAGGCAATGGTCCTTTCCTTAAAGGATTCAGAGGCAATAAGCACACACATTGGATGAAGGCTTAAACTTTATTAAGCAAATCTCAGAATAAAATACAATGCTTTCATCCCTTCTGTTGCCGGGATCCCCCAGCAGAAGGACAGTGGACAGACTCCAATGGCCGGTACGTAGCACCTTCCATGGCTTCGGTCTATGCCGAGGTTCCATGTTAGGAATATCCCCAGCATTTATATACTGTTGAATCTACATTACTCACGCCTGTTTTGAGAACCTGGTGAGATTGTTGATACATTGGATATTTTCCCAGGTCAAATAATTAGCTTTAGCAGGTGGCAAACATTCAGCATAGATAACTGTGATCATCCCAAGCACTCCTGTACTCCCGTACCAAGTGGATGGCCTTGGGACCCATCCCAGAACTTATTGACAGTAAATAGTGCATTCCTAAACTGTACAATCTTGAACAAGCAGCTAACTCTTGTTGTTCTCTCATCATTCTCGAAGAAACAAAAAAAAGCACAAATGGCTGCCTAGGGCATCCAGGCCTGAAAGGAGATGCAGGCATAAAAGGAATGATTGCTGAACACCACCTAGTCTCCTCGATATCACAATCGTCTTCCGCATTTCCACTACAGTGTCCTAGGCATGCTCTCTTTCTGTCATGCCCAGATTGGGGAGTGATGTAAGAGTCTTGTCTGTGCCTGCTGTGACTCAGCTCCCTGAAACCACCAGCCTATGGCTGAACAAGCATTGCCTTCCACGTAGCTTCACCCTCATGGTAGGTGCACACCACACCCTGAGTCAGTGAAATGCTCCCTGCTGTATCCAGGCCCTCACTGGACATTCAAAAGTAATTACCAGGTAGTCTGCCCTTGAGGATCTAGCTTGACCACCACAAATCTAGGTGAAGGATTTAATAATGTTAAATGCTGCAATGTGTTTAGGGTGAAACAATACATTATTATCAGCGTTGGTGACTTGAGACAGTGAATAAACATAAATGAAACCAGAAATGGTTACACACAAACCTAGGTCAAAACTTATCAGTGGTTACTCAATTTATTAAATAGAAAAGGTATTTTCCTTTGACAGAGCTGCCACTTTACAGTGAAAAATCAGTGTGCAGTTTCCATGAACACCCCCATGCCTTTCAAGGGTTTCAATAAGTAAGGTGTCCTTTTGCTTTGTTCTTAGACACCCCCACCACGTCCATGTCTCTGAGCCTGGATGAGCCCTTAGTTCTTATCCTGTGGTGGTCATGACAAAATGTTGTCTTATGCGCTTGTTCACTTCACATGCAGATTTAGCTTCCATTTTATTGGTTTGTTATGCTTAACATCTATAGCTGACAGCAACCAGTGGATCCAAGTCCTTTGTCCCCACAACCAGCCTGTCAGCTCTGCTTTGGAGCCAACTGTCAATATTTATGCACAGCTCCCTAGATATCTGTACATACATCTCACAACGGCTATTAAAATCAGCATAATATAAACTTTTATTAGACACCTTCCATGATGCTCTTTAGATAGATGCTGGGTGTAATTCAGTTAGGCCTGACAGGAGCTACTGTTATAGAATAGTGCAACCTTCCCCAAATGGGCATTGAGGTGTGTAAAGTCAGTTTGTTCATGGTGCTATCTTCTAGGACCATTCTAAAAGGAAGGAGAGAAACAATTGTAGGGCTAGTCTGTCTGTCAGTGATGGCTAAAAGTAAGTCAATGGAGCCTTGTAGTCAATGATATCACTGACTGTTGACAAAGCTACTAAAACACAAGCATCTTATTAAAAAGATCACAAACAGTAAATCTTTACCCAAAAATAAGGTTTGAGTGCAGTTGAAAAGCACAACTGACCAGATTCAGAGACGCTTCTAGCCATCTCTGTTTTTGGAAACATATGACTTTTTAAATAATGCAAGACCAGAAGAAACTCTTGCATTCCTATGCCAGCTTCAATAAAACAGACTGTACAGAAGAATTCAAAGAACTGAATTTCATAATGATTCTCTGTTGGGACTAAAGAAAATGCATTATTTTATATAGTGATCAGAAAGGGAAGTGGGTTTAAAAAAAATCATTTTTATTATCTTGTGTAACTTGTGCTGTATTCTCACAGTACAGTTTTGGTTTTCCCTCTATTACAATTTGAAATGGTGGCACTGCAAATATTTTAGCACTTATGGAACTTTCAAGCAGTCAGCTAATATAGAGGGAAATATAGGAGAGCAGAGAATATAACGAAGTCAGAAAGCATTAAAACAGAACATGTCCAATCTCCATTTTCACAATCTTCCAACAAGTAAAATTAATAGTCTAGTATATTGTTGCAGAGGAATAATGCTACCCAGATATCTGACTTTAACTTTAGCATTATCTACGGTTGGTGCTGTACATTTAAATTAAGATATTAAGTATTGAACAATTCAACACACAACTGTAAGGCATTTAACTTAATATTTATATATGTTTTTGGCTCAGGCTAGAATGTCTGAAGTGATTGTTCTAATTCAAGAATACTAAATTGTTAGTACAGTACCATACTGGTCAACTGACTGTACTCTTAATTATCCCGAATAACCCTATTGAAGTCAATGAGCCTCTCTTAAAGATCTTGGATTTTCTATAATGCTCATCAGAGCAGTAAGCATTTAACTTGGAACTGATGCTGCAAGCAGTAACAAGAACTCTTGTTAATGCAACATTAACTCAGAGTATATACCATATTCCATGAGTTCAGTTTTCATTTTTCAGGAAGGGTATATGTTGTCTTTGTCTCAGAATTATTTTAATTTGGTAAGTGACCTGATAGTTTGTGGATGGGCAAATCTGATATATTCAGCCGGGAAATGGTACTCGATTGGTGTTTAGATCTCTCTTCTCTGATTGGTGGTTAAAGGATTTGTGGGAATTGTATGTCCTTACTATTCTTTGTATAATTCCTAATCCAATGATTCTTGAGCAAATTTTGCTCTTACATTGACTTTTTTTTTAACCATTGATGGAACTACTGCTAATTTTATTATATTGGTGTAAACTCAGAATCAGGGTCTCAGCTGCTATTAACAGCAGAGATCTTGATGAACTACTTCAAGTTATTTAATATATAAAAGGTTCTCAAGAACTTTAGAAAACATTTCAGCAAAGAACATTGATATGGAAGCTTGCTGTGCAAAACTTACTATATGAACTATGATGCTGGCATTTGTTGCTGTGGATATGTTTTTCCATATGCTCATCTATAGCTACTTAGTCAGTGGTGGTGCCTATGTAATAGGGTGTGTTTTTCCCCCCCCCCCCCCCCACTATTCTTTTGGATATTTTGAACATCTCTCCCTTTCTATATCTTCCATGTGTCTTCCCCTTTTGTTCATGTATTTAAGATTTTGATCTTGCTCTTTCAGGGCTTGTCCACATGTGACATTATCACTCAGCAAGTGGATGTAAGCCTACAAAGCACTACTTTGCAGCCCAGTAATGTCCCATGTGGACTAAAAGTTCCATAGGATACTCTGCCATGTAGTGACAGTACAACTCAAGTAAGCTGTTGATTCACATACAGGTTTGCTGTGTAGTAACATCCTAGGTAGAGAAGACCTCTGACATTCATAGCTTCAAATTTTCCATTATCTCAAAAAGAGAACCATTCTTTGTTGCACAGATGTACTGACCCACTCTAGATGACAGTGAAGAGGAGACCTGTGATTCTAAATGACAAGATCTAAAACTAATTTGCTCCTATTTTCCTTTTTCAATTTTGTCAGTCTGTATTTCAGTTTAAGATTTTCAAAATCTCTTCTAGTAGACACACCTTGCCGAATTGGATCTCATGACTTTAAGGTTCATTGGATCCTCTGAATTTAGTGTTGTAAAAGAGATCAGAATCTTCCCTCAGAAATGGGAGTAGTGGAGATGTCAATATATTCAATTTCCTGGCATGAATGTCAAGCATTTCTGCTCAGTCTGGCAATTAAGCTTCCTTCAATGGGTTTGTAAAACATTTAATTTGTTTACTGTTGGACTAAGAAAGTAAGTGGTGTTGTCTTAAGAGTGTGTGATGGCAGTCTTTAAAATACACACACCCCAAATCCCTCAATCCAATCAATATTTTGGAACAGCAATTTGATATTAGCTGCAAAGCCCCTCACAAAGCCTCCCCTCCCTTTCCTCCAACACAGCTAGCTTGTGTGACTGTGGGTGTACTGAACAAACGATTCCAGTTTCTGAGCAACATGTATGAGGGGGGAGCATTTGCTTGAAGTAGAGGTGCTAGGGTTGCTGTTGCACCCCCTGGCTTGAAGTGATTTCCATCAAGTGCAGGGTTTTGTCATTTGCTTCCATGGCTCTCAGCATCCCTGCTAGAAGAACTGTTCCAGCATCCCTGGTGTCTTGAACTGTAACCAAAATGACAAATCTCTGCCTCAATTAAGCCAAGTGTTAACATGTTCATTGGACTACAAGTGGCAATAATATGAGCAAAAATGCTACTGCCACACATTTTATTGTAGGCTGAAAAGAATTTATTCTGATATGTTCTTAGGGTTACAAGGATATAGGGATACAGAAAAATCTCTTACAAAACACATTTTAAGTTGTAGCCTAGTAATTTCAAGAAGACTAGTCAAAATACAACAATAGTGTCGAGTAAAGCACAGGGCTTAAATGCTCAATCTCATACATGTGATTAGTGTTCAGCTTATATGAATATATTGACAAATGCTGTGATTAATAAATTGCAGGTGTTTTGTTTTCCATTGGCTAAATTTAACAAATGTTTGTTCAGATGGCAGAGACTATTTCCTTAACTATTAAGCACATTTGTAAGATGGTAACACTAGGCTGGTTGGCTAACTATATTCCTTTCTTCTTTTACGAAGATTAATATCTGGGAGCTTTAAGGTTTTAAGTTATTGAGGGTTATTAGTGATATGAAAGTTCAGCTTTCTGACTACTTACAACAGTAAAGTCAGCAGCACTCAGTCTGTTTTTTCCCTAACTGCTCAGCAAAAAGATTTGCAAAATGCAACATATCCCCTTTGCGGCTCTTCCAAATGAGTCTGTTTTGCTGCTGTTCATATGGTCCCATTTTCTTGTTAAATTGACTAAAGCCATGCATGCTTAATTGAGTTGACATAAATGGGTTGTGGTTTTCACCATGTTCTCATTTCCCTGACTTTCTTCTCTTCCTCCCCTCTCCTCATCTATGCTCTTAACATGAAGCACTTATAACAATCTCACTGACTCGGAGCTTGATATTTCAACATTTGGTGTTCAACCAATTATCACAGTTAAATTGGAGGGCTTCTATTAAGGTATAGTAGCTGGACAAGGAGAGTTTGCCACCATCTTAACACAGTTCAGAACTATTCATTTGAGAACTAAGCCTAATAAGTAGACCTAGAAACTGGCAGGGGGAAGAAAGGAGAGATAAGTGCTGGGCATATGTCTTTGAACAGACTTATGAGAGGCTTGTGGGTATCTTTTTTTTTTTTTTTTTTAAATAGCGTTTGCAATTAAATTTCAAAACATGATATTTGGAAAGGCAGAAATGTTTCCCATTCTTTCTGCGTGAAGTGTCTTTGGAAGAATGGTCACAGGTTTCTTCCCTTTGCCAGTTCACCTATATGAAATGTGGTAGTGCTGCATGAAGGAATTGGGATGAAAATTGGTGTCACTGTGTATGTGCCCTGCATACATTGTTTTAGTGAAATTTAATCCACCTCATATTTATTTATTTATTTTCAATGGTACCATCATAGCTGTTTGGCTTGATTTTCATAGCCTTTCTAAATATTATTGATGGGAGGGAAATAATGATTTTGATACCTATGGCAATACACATATTGTACATGGTCTCTCAGCTCCTTATACATCTGCCTGGGGACAGGATGTTAGCATAGGCAGGAGCTAGCAGAGGATTGTGCCAAGAAATGTACACCGTGCCAAGCAAGGATGATTTAGATGGGCAGTCTCCTCATACTGCCAGTGCTGTCTTCTGTATGAAGTCTTGCCTCTGCACCAGTGCTGAATCAATGGCGCTGCAAGCCTCCTCACACCTGTTGATATTTTTGAGCCAAAAACTAAAATCTAAAACAAAAGAGGGAAAAAGTAGGCACTGCTTACTGCCAACAAGACAGGTTGCATTGCATCTGGTGAATGGAAAACTCATTAAGATCACTTGGAGTGTCAGTAATTACCGCATGTATCATGAGAGCACAGCCTGCAGTCTCTGTGTGCAAACAATCCATCCGTTGTTAAGATCTTGCCATCAATGGTTCTGGACCATGAGGGAGTGAGGCAACAGAATTTGAGACATCCATTGTATATGTGTCTAGTTAAGTTGGCATCAGTGGAAGATCTGAAACCCAGAGTGAAGAGGCAAAAGCAACATAGATGTGGATAATTCTCACTCTGTCTCAATGAACTGCAACTCTGAAGTGTGAAAAATTAACTTTGTAAAGTACATCTCCAACACAGTGAAGACTTAAACACATCCTTAACTTTATACATATTTTTATAGTTGAATAGCCTTGTTAGTCTGTAGTGTTAAAAACGAGTAGTCCTGTGACAAAACAATTTTTTTTATATATATATATATATATATATATATATAAAAATAAATATATATATATATAGTATCATTAGTTTTCATTAACAAAGTTCACTTCTTCAGATGAGATGAGCTTGCATGGAGAGAAAAAAGGGGGAACCTTGGGTTTTGTCTATGAAAGCTCATGACAATACAGGTTGTACCTCCTTTAACTGGGACTCCCTGATCTGGCAACATCGGTGGTCCACCATGGACCACGGATGTTCCTGAACCAGAGCCCAGGAGCAGGGAGGTCTGGTGGTGGGGCAGGAGCACTGTAGGGGGCACTGGTGATTCATCTGGGAGTGCAGTGTGTGTGTGGGGAGGGTGGGGAAGGACAGGTGGCATGCTGGAAAGCTCTAGCTTGGTAGTAGCCATGGGACTCTCTGGCTGCTGCTCGGGTCAGAGCTGTGGAATCATTCTGGCTCCAGCGGCTGGGGAGCTCCAGCCTCAGCAGCAGCCAGGGAGCTCTGTCCCTGTCTGTGGTGCTCTGACCCCAGCCGCTCTGCCCCAGTTGTGCAGCTCTGGCTGTGGTGCTCCAGCCCTGGCAGTAGTGGGGCCAGAGGTATCTAGAGAGCCCTGGGGGCTGGGGCAGCAGTGGGGGCAGGCTGAAGCCTTAGCCTGGTAGCAGTCTGGGCTGTGAGGGGAGGGACCTTCCCTGGTCCTCAAACCCAGTGATGTCCATCCTGTAGTTACACTCTGATGTGCCACAGGACTCTACTCAGTGTTTTTACACATTTTTATGTAACAATTGGGAAGATTGGGGCCTAATTTAAAAAGCTATGGTACAACATTATATACATCTAGCAAAAGAAATATATCCATAAAGGCTAAGAGTTGCTCATCATTATTAAAACAGATACAATAATTGTTATTCCCAGGCAAACATTCCATGCCAAAGCAAAAATTTAATCCTGAAATAAAACTAAATGTATGTCAACTTGCTCTAGGCAAAAATATGCAGCAAAACTTCATAATGTTTGTAGAAGACAAATGTATCTCCTCCTCCCCCCCCCCCCCCGGCTGAAAATTTGCCTTAAATTTTGTAGAAGAGCTTTGGCGGGGAAATAAGATCAGCAAAATATTCCTCCTTACATCCTACTAGTTAACATGATTTTTTCCTTTTTGAGGAACACCGAGGAATATTAATTCACTGTTTCAGTGAATTTTAAGCAAATATTGCAAAATATTCAGAAAAAATGAAATGCAAAAATTTGTACTGATTATGCAGTTACATTATGCTCATCCTATCAGGAAACAAAAAATGTGATGTGCTCCTGTAATCAAATAACATCAAATTTAGAATTTTGCATAATCTCAATTAACTACTTGCAAATGAGGAAGTGAATAAAGAATCATTTTGAACAATAGCTAAAACTTTCAGTCTGTTCCTGGTTGTTTTTTAATATGGGGAGGAAGAGCAGGAATACCACCTATAATTCCTTTCCTCTTTTAACCTTCTGTATAAATCATTTTAATTTGAGGGTGGGTGGGGGTGTGTGTGTGTGTTGAGATTATATAAATAAATAGACATTTCTGTATATTAGGTGCTCTTTGCATAATAATGAACAACTGCAAAAAATGTTTTAAATTCATTAGCCCTACAATTATGTGTACAATTAACATGTATTCATGGAGGAAACAAAGAATTCCAGATAACGCAATATATTTCAATAGCCGTGTGTATATATAAAATAGGAAGAGGCATCATTTGTCATGATTTGATATCAGAAATGTTACTCATTTTTTGCCATCTTCACTCAGTAAATACTTTCTTCCATTTATTAGTATTTATTCATATCTGGCAGTAAGGCAAAATGTGGCCCAATGATAACAAACTGAAGTTATACCAGAGGGGTTCCCATGTGTAATATGGATATTTTTCATGTGAAGGGAAGGTCCTAGCCAGAGATGGCACTAAAATGAAATAACTTTGTAGAGGTTCTTACTGTGGAAGACTTTCAAGTTGCTCTGTTTGCTTTTACAACAATCAAAGTTTCTACTGTACTGCAAATGTAGATAATTTCACCTGTGTCTTGTAAGTTTAAATTTAGTGCTAAGGTAGTGATGACTTCTGTAGTATTGGTGAAGGCCTCTATGTGTTAGACTTACGATATGGATTTAGTCAATTTCTATAAAACTGGCACAGGAACTGCTGTTGTTGAGACCACCTATCTGAAGTGGAAATATGAGGCCCATCAATCCATCAGATGAATATGTGCAGCTCCTCTTGACATCAGTGTTAGCGGCTACTTAAGAACTAGTGAAAGCCCAATTCTCCCCAGTATTAGCATTGTGTTTTTGAGTTGCTCCTCTGGTACAAAATAGCTCTAAAGCCAGTTAGGCCCTTGTACCACTACTCTGTTAGGATGAAGACTGGTCTCACTTGGAGCTTGAGATCAGCTATGCTAAGATATATTGAGTTCATCTCTTGATGGGGAGATCACGAGTTTATTCAATATGTCTATAAAAACAAAAGGACAAACACCTTTTTAAAAGTATTATAGAGTTTCACTAGTTTAGCCATGGTTTTTATAGCCCGCTGAATGCATTTTGGGAAAACATCTGATGCCTTCCCTCTCCTTCCCCTCCTGCTCTTTCCACTGGAAATGTTAGCAGAAATTCTAAGCATTTTGGGGTTACGCAGATCTAGACATTAGGTAATACTTAGTCCAGCCATGAGTGCAGATGACTGCAGTAGATGACCTTTCAAGATCCCTTCCACTTGTTTGCTTCTACATTTTGATTACCAGGAAATATCCTCTGTATAATGGAATTTCTAACTGTATGGCATTCTATACCCAGATCACTATCTCCGATAAGCAGCCTTTCACTGGCTTGAAGTTTCTAGAAAAAGTGTCTAAAATAAAAGGGCAAATGTTTACATCACAGAATTTCTGAGACCGCTAGCTTAGACTACATCAATTGTCATAGAAATGAAGAGGTAAGAGCAGTGTAATAAATGCATTGAAACAGCTCTCTTGAACCAGTCTATCAGGAAGCTATTTAAATCACCATGGATAGCTTAGGTTTGTGAAATTTGTTCCCCTCCCCAGTCTATTGCTTAATATTTTGGGGAAAACAAATTGTGTACGAGGGCAGGGATATCATCATAGGATGTTCTACCAATACCTTTCTAGAACATGCCTCCCATGAGATGAAGACCTGATTCTCTGTTCCCAGGTGGTCATAGCTATTACAGCTGGAATGTTAAAGGGTGGGGGAGCACAGTATATATTTGAAGAACCATAGAAGAGGATGAACAAGTTGAGACTGGGTTTGCAGGAGCAGAAATTTGAGGAGCTGCAGAGCAAGAGCTATACAAGGCATTTTGCTTGGTAACGTATAGGTATGTGCTGTGAGACTGGAGTTCGGGAAGCATTTCTGAGAAGGGCAGAGGAAACTCTCAGCTGCCCAACTTTTCAGTGTGTTGCACCTCAGAGTTGATAAGATTTTTACTCTGAATTGACTAAGCCAGCCGTATCTGCTGGCATACTTTGAACTCCAAGCAACTGAGGCTATCCCCAGCAGGTTGTTGGAATAATACAAATCCACTGTGGCTTCCCTAACACTTTACTTCCCTCCATTTGAAATTCACATGTGGATTTTATAACTGATCACAATAGTATATACAAGGGCTTGTCTAGATCTAGCTTAACTCAGCCTCGATCTGAGAATTTTCAGGGCACACAGTTTATGATATCCACCTGTTTTTATGTCCGCTAAGCATAATTAATATATAAAATCATAGAAACAATAAACACACAGTCTGCAATGCCCTTTTAATAACATGGTTATTCTCCCATAGCATTGCTAACAAACATTATCTGTAACAAGTCAACTTTCCAAAAGGAAATAGACATTTCAATAAAAATTGTCCTTCCAAAACAGTTAAGTAATGCCCCCCAATATTTAACGAGCATCGATCAAACTAGTTTTTTGATCTAAATAATTTTGTCTCCCACTTGCCCAAAAACCTAAAAAAGAGGAGGATTTATTTGGGGGAAAACTCCCAAGAATTTTAGAAAGGTGTTTTGTTTTTTTTTTTTTTAATTTGAGAAGTAAATATTTTGGGTTAACTTTTTTTTTTTTTTTTTTTTTTTTTTTTAGCATTAACATTTCTTAAACTTAAAAATTAGGAAACTAGTCATATTTCTGACAGTTTCAATTTTTTCTATTTAAAATGAGTTCAGATTTTTCCTGAAATTTTTTAATCATTAAAATCAAAAAACCATGAAATGGTGTTAGTTAAACCTGTATTTTTGCTGTAAGAGGTAGGCAAAATTTTCTATCACACCTTTATTTTTCATTATTGGTTGTAAATTTTGTTTTGTAAATCCAATTGAACTTTGCTTTGAAGAACTACGATTATTATGACCTGTTGGTAATGGAATTTTTGTTTTCAAAATCTATAAGAAATCCTTTCGAGTTTAATTGGTCTCAAGCCTCTTGACACCTACTGGATTGTTTTCGCTCACTGATTTTAAAAAAATCCTTTACAAAGGAAAATGCTTGACTTAGTGAATAAGGTAGCATTTATGCGAACTTTCAAAATTATTTTTTCTACGGTATTTATATAATATTTATTTTATTAATTACAGAATTTGTTCTCATTTGCTAGGGAATGGGGCTGACCAAAATCCATTTCAAAAACAGTGAATTCAATAGGCAGAAGTTTATTACAGCTATAAACTAAGATAGTGGTAACATGCAAAATGTCTTGCATCAGCAGATAATTTATGTTGAAAGTATTAACTGAACAATACACCATATTTGATAATGCTTGGTTAATGTTTCTTATGCTTTATAAGAGCCACAGATCATGCTGTGCTCCGTACCTGTACCTATTTTGACATGTATTGGGCCACCCCTCTCTGCGTTTAAGCATCTTCCATCTGGCAGAGTCCCTCACTGATAATGGAATTACAAAACAGAATGTTGTCAGTATCTTTCAGTAAAAGAAATTGGTTTAATTGTATTGGTTTGTTTATCTAACAACTGCAATAAATAACATCTTAGTGTTTGTCATTCCTTAATTGTTTTGTTTGTTTATTGACATCCCTTGTTTCTGCATTTGAGGCGCTGATTCTTATCTGTAAGGATTTGAGTCAATACTCATGGCAATCAAAGGCGATTTTGTTCCATTGACTTCAATGGACACTAGAACAGGCCCTGGGTCAGGCAGCTGAAAGATACTGCTGTGTGTTGAGCCTTATTTTCCTCTCAAGTATGATCTGTTATAAATCATAGCAGAAATTTGATCTGACATTAACTACACAACCAGCAGCTGGCTTCTTGGATCCTTGTTACATGCCATAAAGCTTTGTCAGCACTGGTCATTTGCCACTAGATTACCCACCGCCATTTCTTCCATGAAAATGTTCTGTTATTTCCATATGTACAGCTGATGGGACCAATGTGCATATGATTGTACTTGGTGATTTCTGACAGCTGAGTCAGTTTCTCTTCAATAATATTTCTGACATAAGCATGTGTTTTTTGTTTTCCATCTTGGATATACATAAGACTCTTTTGAGCGCTGTATCTCAATTTTCCTCCTGTCAACATCATTAATTTCACGGAATTCACATCCATAAGTTGCTATGGAAAACAATTAATTGTATTTTCACCAGTCAAATCTTAGTACATTTCAAGATGGCATTCCCCTCTCACCCATGCTTTCATAAACAAGGCCACTGAGTGAGCCATTCCTGGTTACTTTCTGTTTCTTTTAAAGCAGCCTCTTTGGATTTATATGATCCCAGATAATTAACTTAAATCTGCTGTATCTACAGCACAACCAGTAATTGATGTTCCTGATCATGTCAGCATGCATACATGTTCTGCCAGTTTCAGAGAGTCTTCATTTGTTAACCTGTTTTTGCAAACTCCCGTGTCTTGTTGCATTACTTCAGTAGTTGTAGTATATCTGGGACTGGTTAAGAAGTGTCCACCAATGAAAACTTCAGCTCATTACATTTATCAAAACCTTCAGTGATTTGTTTTGTATACAGTTCTGCATATATGTTGACAAGATTTGGGGCAAAAGGCACTTTTGTGTCTCGCCCTTTTTATCCTGACTGTTGGAATATCATTTGTCACCCACTGCTGGTTGCCACAAGGCCTGTTGCCAGTAAAGAGTACAGTGAATGCTCTGGAAACCCCATGTTTGCCAGTATTCTCCAGGGACTAGCATGTCAAATGGTATCAAATTTTGGAACAGTCAATGAAATGCACAAATGCAAATATCCAAAACCATTTTACTGAAAATGCAGAGAATTTGCAACTTCCTCTGGGCTTTGTCCCTCTCTGAAACAAGCTCATTTGCATAATGCGCTCATGAATTATATAGAACTGCAGCTTATTCACATATGATACCAAGGATATAAACCAGTAATTACAACACTCTGTTGTATCTCTTGTCTTTGGTGAGGATGGAAATTCCCTTTGTGCAGTTTCCAGCCTATTTTTGTTCAACCACACATTGCATTTCCATTTGAGATCAGTACTGCAGTCACCACATGCTTTTAGCAATTCTGTTGGAAGTTATGTACACTCGGTGGTGTGTGGGGTTTTTTTTTGTTTTGTTTTGTTTTTTTCAGGCTTCATTTTCATAACACCATGCAACACTTCCCCTTCCATGGAGCCAGAGCCATCAAGCCTGCTTTCTCTCCACCTGAATATTTTGTATTGTAAGTAGCTTTGAGGCATACCAATTAAAATAGCAATCTATCTGCCATAGTGAGTTTTCATGTTCAATTATGAAGAAACTTCTATAGTAAGATGTCTGGTCCTTGTGGATATGCCTCTAATTCTTAAATACTTCACCTTTTTGCTTTGAGGTGTTCACTCTTGTCTCACCTTATCTGCCTTTGATACTGGCTCCTATAGTCTTCAGATTCCAACACATCCTCTCCCTCAGCTCAAACATTCTCTATTTACCATAGTGTGGTCTAGTGCTGACTTCTCAAAATGTGCTTTGGTGAGTTCGGTCCTGATAGTTCTTCCTCTTTTCCCCCTTGCATCTCCCCATCAAGAAAGAAAGTTTGTTCAAGTTTTTCTTCCCATTCACCTGTGACAACATCTTAAACCCATTCTGGCTGGAAGTCATGTAGCTTTTATTGATTCTAGATATGACCAGGCTCAGGAAAACTTATCTTTTTAAGTTTTAATTTTGTATTTGACGCAATAGTTGATGATCTGATCTGCAGTTTACTCTCAGGAAAGTAGTCCTTGATCTTCAGCATCCCAGTAATATTACATTGTCAGTTTTGGTTCTTTCTTATCAGATGACCACTTTGTACATAAACATCTAGAGTGTTGAATGAAAATGGCTTTTATAATGACCAGCTTATTGGAGGAGAAAAATTCAGCTAAATGCCTTCCTTTCTATTTTGTAAATCCAGATGACTTTTTTTCCAATGCCTCTTTGGTCATTGGTTCCTTTTTTGAAGCAGCCTGTTAGAATATCTATGATCCCAGATAATTACATTAATACACTGCATCTACACAGCAAAATGCCAGCTTTTGCATTCATCTTTCCAGTTGCAAAGCTCAGGTCTTTGCTAAGAGAAAGTACATGCTGCAGCTTAGGTTGGTATAACTTGCGTTTCTGTGAATAACTAATCCCCTGAGCAAGGTAACACCAACCTAAGAGCTGCAACCACCATTTCAGGGGACAGAGCTGCTACCACCATTTTCAGGGGACTGATGCAGCTGCACCACTGTAAAGCAAGCCAGAGGCTATGTTTACATTACAAGGTGTTTGTGCAAAAACAGCTGGTTTTGCGCAAAAACTGGTGGAGCATCCACACCTCAAGCATGTTTTTGCACACACAAAATTACAGTAAATCAACAGGACAGAGGGCTTTTGCTGATGAAATTATTCCTCGTGGGGAGAAGAATAACGCTTTTGCGCAAAAAGGCATGTGTGGATACTCCACAGGGTCTTTTTGCGCAAGAAATCCCTATCAGAAAAAGCATAGCTGCTCTGCCATTAACAGAATGACCATCAATCAGAGCTTTCTTGCACAAGAGCATCCATGCAGTATAGACGCTCTTGCGCAAAAGCACGTTGCTTTTGTGATCTTTTGAGCTGTGGACACACTTTTGCACAAAAACTTTTTGTGAAGATCTTCCATAAAACCCCTGAAGTGTAGACAAAGCATTAGCATTTTAACGAGTGTCTCCAAAGAGTTCATGGAACTCAATTGTGTCATTGTCAGCTACTGTCATAGGGGAACAAACCAACATGATTGACATGAACTGTCTTTTCTGAAAGGCAAAATGTAATGATTCTGTCACTTACTGATTATATACAAGCACATATTTTGTCTCCTGGGATAAGACAAATGTAACTCAGTTTTCTTTCACTTTCACAGATTTTGAATAGTATATTCATTATTTGTCCTGTAATGAACTTAACCATTCTGTCTCAGCCTTGACATTCTACATATCTGTTGCATATCTTTCCAGGTTTTTTTGGCCACAATGAGGAGCTTCTCTTCTCTCCCAACTACATTCTGTGTTCCTTATGTGATTCAGGTCATTCACTTCTGTTGTACCAAAATTTCTTAGCACTGTACTTTTTGAAGTCTTTGATTCACAGCCATCATAACTGTACATTTAGACTACATCCTCACTTAGAATCACTCTCCTAGCTTGAAAAGACAGTCTCATGCTACTTCAAGGAGAGCTAGCGCTCCAAAAATAGCTTGTCTCTAGTAAATAGCACTGATACTGAAAAGGAGGAGTACATGCTAGCCATGTGCTGCAGGCCACTAGCCATGTCATCACTCACCACTGCCTGTGTTACTTCAGCTCTGCTATTATTATTAATACATTTATCATCAAGCTACCACTACTGGTATGTTCCTGAGGTGGGAATCTCACCCCGTGCTCCAAGTGTTTGTGGCTGGAAACTCCTTTCCTATATAACTTGATGTATTTCTAGCTTGGGGGTGATTATCCTCATGTGGTGCTAGATTTTGAGAATGTTGCCTTTATTCTAGCATAATAGTTCTCATGGGAGAAAATAAATATGGGGTTTCCCATTGCCTTCTCTCTGGTTTGTGGCCTCTGTTGATTAAATTGTGGCTTCCTTCGTTCAGCTTTTTATGGTATTCCTCTATTTGGGGTCCTATTAACTTGTCAATAGTGACTAGCATTTCATGAGGTTTTGGCTAGTCACAGGTGATACCATTTACTTCCATTACTATAGCTGGCTATAATACAGTATGAATAATGGACTTGACACTTCACTGTAAGGACACATTTCACTGAAGTCTGTCTATAGCTGCTGTAAATCAGATGATAACCATAATAGCTATAAATTGGAGCTAGGATGATAAAACTTAAAAGCAGACACATATATGCAAAGAAGGGTTATTTATCCACAAGGGTAAAACTCATGACTATGCACCAGCCTACCAGAAGGCCTGTGCATCACATAAATTCCACTTAATCCCTACTGCAATCTTACAAGCCTTAGTTCTGTAATGAGCTCCATAGAAGTGGATTCTTCACCAATACAAAGCTCCATTGAAGATGGAGCAAAAGAGGACTAAGTTATTATAGGTACTGTCTTTTGAGAAATCAAAACTATTTATTGCTATCTTTAAAACTTAAGAAGGAATCCCAGTGACTACATGGCGAAGAGAAGATGACTCAGACCTAGATATGAAGTAAAAGTGGAATAGTCGATTTTCATTCAACTTCAAACTCCTGCAGAGAAGAGGAGAAAAGAGACCCCCTAAGAAAGGGGTATTAGCACAGAGAAAAGGGGTTCAGATACTGCTAAAACATTATTCAGAACTTCCTAGAACTTGTATAAATTCTTTACTTATGAAGAGCCTTTAGGATTTGTATTTGGCATGGGATTTCAGTTCTATTCATCTTGTGTCCAATGCTTGCCAAGCAATTGGATTTAGATTAGGTGTTCTCAGAGGAAGGGATTAGATTTTAGTTAGCCAACCAGTTCACTAGAACTGGGGAGAAGAAAATGCTTGCATATTGTAGTAAATCCATAGTCACTCAAGATGTGTCAATTCTTATTAACGTTGCTTGCCGTGCCAATGTGAAATGCTATGAGATTAGTAAGAACAGAACTCTGCTACTGCTGCTCCATTAGCTGTTGCAAGTGTAGGGTATATGACACAATTGACTAGTTCTGATTTCATCCAGTAGAACAATGGCATAACATCAGCCCACCATTCATAGAAAGTTGATGCCTGAGGAGTCCCTGGTGTGTGTGTGTGTGTGTGTGTGTGTGTGTGTGTGTGTGTGTGTGTGTCCCGAACCCCTCTTCCCTTGCTAAGTTTCTTTTCCATGGGAATTGTAGTAGAAAATGGTTTCTGCCCATACTTTCCATAGCAAATTTTAAACCAGGAAATGTATGTCTTAAAGTCAAAACAATGCCCCTTTCAGGGGTTTCCTTACATTCTTTCTTCCTTGGACTACTCGATACAGTGAAGAATCTGCACTCCAACTAAAACTTAGGCTACTTAAAATTCTCATCCCTCTTGCAGAGGCTGCAGCACTCCCTGGCTCGAAGTGATTTACAGTTTGGTTCAGTAGTTCCCAGCATCCCCACCATAAAAATTATTCCAGAACCCATGCCCTGTTTGTAGCACTTGACACAAGATAAAGGGGCTCTAGCAGCAAAACATAGCTCTGAATACTTTAAAGTACTTTGGTGCGGATGTAACCTACATAGAGCTGGGGATGTTTTCAGTTTAAACATGACCAATAACTTAAAGCTCCCTTAGTCTGTTCCACCTAGGCTGTGAGTTTGAAGTTGTGCCTCTTAGGGGGACAGTACAGAATTTTTTTCCATTTGAGTTTCCTTTAATTTGTTAGATCCTGCCAGTAGATCCAAATCCCGCCACTGGATCTGTCATTGTGAGGAAATGAGATGGGGTGAGTGGCTGGCTATAAACAATCATGTACCACTGGTGAAGAAAATAAGTCCTAGAAGCCCTAGGACTACAATTACCAGTTTCCTTCTGCTTGGATGGGAAAGAAATGAATGGATAGAGATCCGGGGCGGGGGGTGGGGGGATTGATTCCTCCAACTATATACCAGAGGCTTTCAAAGTGGGGTGCCCCTCCAAATACTTGACTAGGCTTCTCCATACCCAACTCACTCAGTAAGTACATGGTAATTTAAATACCACAACAATAGGTAAATCTAGAATTTAGACCCATACATACAGGATATATAGCTGGTTGAGTCAACAGTTGCCAAGAAGACTAATGGCCTATTCAACTGAACATTGCCAGCAGATTGAGGGGAAGTGATTATTCCCCTCTATTCAACATTGCTGAGGCATCATCTGGAGTACTGTTTTCAGTTTAGGGACCCCACTACAGAAAGGATGTGGACAAATTGGAGAGAATCCAGCAGAGACCAAGGATAATGATTACGAGGCTGGAGCACATGGCTTAAGAGAAGAGGTTGAGAGAAATGGGCTTATTTAGTCTGTAGAAAAGAGTGAGGGGGAAATTGATAGCAGTGTTCAACTACCTGAAGGGGAGTTCCAAAGAGGATGGAGCCAGGTTATTGTCGGTAGTGGCAGATGACTGAACAAGGAGCAATGGGGGAGGGTCTAGGTTGGATATTCGGAAAAAGTATTTCACTAAGAGGATGGTGAAGTACTGGAATGGGCTATCTAGGGAGATGGTGGAATCTCCATCCTTAAAGGTTTTTGAAGTCAGGCTTGACAAAGTCGTGACGGGAATAATTTAGTTGGGGTTGGTCCTGCTTTGAGCGGGTGGTTAGATAAAATGACCTCTTGACGTCTCTTCCATCCATAATCTTCTGTGATTCTAGTATTAACAGTATTAAGTCTCCTTCTCCCTCCTCCCACAATACAGAAGTTGCCATACACCTATGGAGAAGGCAGCTTCTATCCACCCATATTTCAAGGCTCCAAGTAACAGGCTCTAGTAAGAGTTAGCAGCCTTGGTTCTCAAATCAAAGTTTCATCCTGGGATTACTTTTTGTCTCTCTGGTTTTTTGTTTCCTTTTGTTTAATTGGTTTGCCTTTGCAGAAAAACACCTGGAACAAGGTAGTGGGCCCCCAGGGAATGTTTGCACAGTGCCCAGCCCCCAGAAAAGCCCTCCTGGGTTGACGAGTGCCTTCTGATTAGGACTCGAGTGATGCAACTGCCCTGCAGTTCTATCACTCTGTAAACTTCCAGCCACCAGTCTGAGCCTGAGCTCTGTGATATGGAAGGGCTCCAGAGTCCGGCCTCTAGCTTGTGCTTGGAAGTTAACACAGTGATGAAACCGTTTGATTCAGAGTCAGTTGTGGGTTTGTCTTTGCTATGTAAATGTACCCAGAGGCTTCCTTTCTCAGCATTAATAGGCTTGCATGCTATAGCTATGTCTACACTACAGAGTTGTTGTGCAAAAACGGCTGGTTTTGTGCAAAAACTTGTGGCGCATCCACACCTCAAGCGTGTTTTTGCATAAGTAAAATGAAAGAACAGAGGGGAGTTTGCGCAATAGTTTCTATGAGGAATAACTCCTTTTTTGCGCAAAAGCTCTTGTGCACAAAGGCGGGGGTGGGGGGCTGTGTGTGTGTGGGGGGGGGGGACAGGGCATGGGTGGGTGGGTTGTTGTCTTTTTTGTTTTTTTTATTTTTTTGCGCAAAGAGGCAATCAAAAGAGAGCAGAGGTGCCCTGGTGGCTATTCCATGCAGTCTGGCTATTCTCTTGCACAGAAGCGCATCGCTTTTTCGATGCACTTTTGCAGTGTGGACGTGCTCTTGCACAAGAAGTTTTTGAAGATCTCTTCTGCAAAAAGCTGCTTGTGCAAGAAGCCTGTAGTGTAGACATGTTACAGGTATACCTCCACCAGTTGATTTAAAATATGTATAGCTGCAAAGAAGCAATCTACATTTTAGCATCTCTATACCTCTTCCATACACTGTAACTTCAAAATATTTAAGAAATATTGGAAACAATGCAAACCTTTCATACACATTTTTCCCTCACCAAAACACAAAACTAAAGTCTGGAAAGTGCAATTAATCATAAGTTTTAATTTGTGACTTGACATTACCTTACTATGGTAGTGCAGATAAATACAAAAGTGCCAGCAATTTTATGGTGGCTGATCCTGCAGCCAGCCAGAGACAGAAAAAAGAAGTGTAGAATTAGCTGTTAAGGATGATCGAATGGCTAAAGACACAGCCCAGACTGTGATGCTTGAAATCAATATCTAACATGTTGATTTCAAGTCCAACAGATGCATACAATAATTGAAGTTTCTCAGTGCAAGGGCACTCCAGAACTGTGATTAGACCTGAGAGCCAACACTACTTCATGCATACTAAGACACGAAGAAGCACAAAGACTGAAAGTAAGAAAAACACATGATAGAAATGGAATTTATGCTGGATACATATGAAAAGTCTGATTTTTGTATAATAACTGTTTTGTAACTTGTCTACCTAAGAGAGCCTGTAACATAAATTTAGTGACCGTGTCATACTATGGCTCTGTGATTGGTGTAATTAAGCACAGTACAACCCAAAATATGCCTATCTAAGCTGCAAATAACATTTGAAAAATTCTTCTGGACATGTACGTAACTGCTTTGGCTTCTCTCTCTCAGGTATTGTATCCGAGATCTTTTTTAAGATCATGGAAGTACAGCAGAATGAAGTATATTCTGTGGGAAGTAGAATCAGGTCCTCCATGTATGTAGGGGGATGCATACCGTAAAATCTCGCGTATAATGCACACTGTTTTCCGACTTTTTTTTTCTGGGTCAAAGTTGGGGTGTGCATTATACATAGCAGTTACTTTTTAAAGTTTTATTTTGGCTCCCGGATAAGGCGAGGAGCCGGCGGTGCTGCCATGCTGCAGCGCCTGGGGGCCCCCGTGGCAGGCTGGGAGTGGGGAGCGAGCCGCAGAGCACACCGCCCCCTGGGTGCAGCAGGGCATGGGAGGAGAAGGCGGCGAGGCACTCTGCCAAGGGGCCGCCAACTGCCCTGGCCCAGGGTGTCCCCCCTACTCTCGGCTGCAGCTGCAGATGACGGCCGGGTCCAGGCTGCGGGTCTGGCAGAGCCTCTGCTTGGAGAGGCTCTTGGAGGAGGTAGCTGTGCCCAGGGGGCCCCCGCGGCAGGCACAAGCTGGGTGTGGCACGCGGGCAGCTGTCAGGGGGGCCCCGTGGCAGGAGCAAGCTCAGCGCGGCACGCGGGCAGTCTGGGGCCGGCTCCGGGAAGTGGGCGAGGCTGGGCTTGGTGCTGGCAGACCTATTGGTGGAGTGTAGACACATAGATGCGCGTTACATATAGGAGTTCAGTTTTTTCCATGATTCTGACATTGAAAAGGTAGGGTGCGCATTATACGTAGGTGCGCATTATACTCGTGATTTTACAGTATTTAAATATCCGTAGGATGCATATTCGAATATGCATGCCAAACAGGCTTAAATATGCTGATTCAAGCAGGTTCAACTTATACTACCTGTTTGCAATGAGCACTGTTTCAGGAATTGCTCTGAAAGAGGATACGTGCTACCGTTTTCTATTGGGGGTTCTGCCACGGGAAAGGAAAAATTTTGGTCAGAACCTCTCCTTCAGAGGCTGCCTACAGACAATGAAGAATCAACATTTCCCCATGTTGCCCTGGCCAGCTTACTTCAACAGCCATTGCCATATAGCATGTGCATTAATTATGGGTAATAGCATGGAAATGCTGGACACTGTTACTAACCCTCTCTGGGTGTGTTTTCTTTGCATAAGATTGACAGAAGCCAACATAACCCTGGGCTTAATCTAGCTTCGTAAATATGCAAAACCTGTTTATATGGCTCCCCAGCAATCCTTCAAGATGCTTTGCAGTAAGAGCTCACGTTGCATCTCAGATCTACATCAAGTTCAGTTGGTCTATCCACAGGGGAAGAGTATTTGAATGGGAGTAAAAATAAAGATTTTTGCCTAATGACAGAAGAGTGGCAATTAGCATATATCTGCCTTCAAGAATTTCCACTTTGATTTTATATGTAATACTCAGAGAAATAGTGCCTAGATCTTATTGTCACTATTTTTTCCAACAGAAATCATATTGTGAAGTTGTAATACTTTTTACATTGTTTGCTGACAACAAATGTTACGGGTCTTCTCTTGGACAAAATCTATAGTACCTGAGATCTCTACTTGCACAAGAGGAAATTTACAGCTGCATTATTCCCCCAGTTCCACTAGTAAAATCAGATCAGAGATGAGCTCAAAAATACATCTAGATTTTTACCTTGTTCCCTTTAATGTAAGCTTTTTTTCCCCCCATCTTTGTCTCTTTCCTTTCTGATACCAAGTGATAGGAAATTATCACATGCACATATCTCCTGCAGTCAGTTTAGGCCTTGTGCATTCTGTGAGGTGGGCTGAAGAATGATAGATGCTATTTAAGAAAAAAAATCCCCACTCTGGAGAGTTGTAGTTGATGCTAATAAAAACAGTGATTAATTTACATGTACAGCTGCCTTCGAGCCTCAGTCAACCACTTGACAGGATGGAGCAGCCTGAACTGCTGAAGATGAATATTTCATAACAAAACTTGGCTCTTGCAGATCAACAAGGGAGATATGTTGGTGGCAGGACTGCCACTGGCCAACTGTTGTCAGAGCTAAAGAATTGCTCTAAGTGACAATCGTCTTTGGAGCATATAAATGGAATATGCTACATTACTCAGTTATACCAAATATTTTTGATTCCATGACTTTATTTTATTGCTGTTTTGGGAGGTTTGTAATATTGGCATGTATTTGCTTGCAAGAAACTAATCCAGTGCTGGTGGTGGTGTTTACATGAGGTAAGATATCAAAAGTGCTATGATGATTGTGCCTCCCACAAGGATATGATGATCACAACTTTTCACTTGATGAGTTGGTGGTCGCCACATAATTCATAGGTAATTAGAGCAAAATGTTTTACAGTTCCCATAGACACCTATTTTGTACATCAGACAGGGTATCTGCAAACCATCTCTTGCTAGGTACAAACTTTGTTGATACCTCTAATTACTCATATCTATTGGTAGAGTTTTGGAAATATGTATTGATTACATCCATATTATGGAAGAAAGGGGGGCCAATTTTTCAAATTATTAGTTTCTAATTCTTTATACTGTTTTGAAAATAATCATTTTAGGGATATAGGTCAAAATTTGGGTGTCTGCAAATCAACAGGGATGTGCTTTAGATAGGATGTTAAGAAGCAGGTAACCAACTAATTCTGTAGTTGATACAGTTTGTATCAACTACACCATTAGTCGATAAGGGAAGGCACAAACTGGAGCTGTCCCTGCGCACCTAGCTCCTACTACATTTAAACTGCACAGCCACAGCAGGGGTAGGTCCTAGACCCAGCACAAGTCAGGACTGAGCATTCCCAGCTCGTGCCAGCTCCGGCACTGCTGCACCTCTGCCTCTTGTGTCTCCTCTCCTCGCCCCAGTCACCATAGCTTTTACGCCGGCTTCCCCAGCACCATCTCCCTTCCCCCCCCCCCCCCCCACCTTTGCTGCCTCTGAGACAGAGGCAGCAAGGGAAGGGGGAGTGAGTAGTTGAGTAGTGACTAGACTAGTCACTTACATCCCTAGTCTTCGATGGGATTCTAGGTGGTTTTGATCTAATTTGAGGCCTCCCAGGTTGTAAAATTGGGCTTTTGTTGCATACTGTGAGTTCTGTACTGCAGATCTGATAACAGGTTTTTGTCCTACTGTTTAAAAAGCAATTTTTATCTAAGTTCTTGAATATTAGCATCAGTGATATCAATACAAGTCATGTTCTAACTGGCTTACTGGTTATGTGAACCAGCAAGGCTAAGACTACTTCTGATTTACATAGCAGAAATATCAATTATTGGTTTATTTTCTTCACCAAAAAAATCAAGATTAAGAGGAGAAACATTTCACACACTTTCAAACTTATGCCTAACACCCTTTTGAAATGTCACATAACACTTGTGACATAATTAATTTACTATTTCAGACTAAGAAAACACATACACAGATTTATGTACATATTACATAAGGTTTGGTATCATCAGGGATACCTCTTGCATCATCCTTAACATAAACAAACACAACAACATGTTTAGCTCAATGCTTACATGCAATCTAATTCCCATTTAAACCTTCAGAAAAGATAATGCCAGCTAGTGTGATTTGTGGGACAGTGGACTTCAGTACATGGTAAACATTTATTTCTTGTGTATCCTGCAATTGTTTAAAATAGGATTCTGCTACTCTTACTGAATAGTATTTTTCTCTGAGAAATCACATTTACTCCTGTGGTTTGAAAAGGGGAATATGGCAGAATCCGGCCCATAGTCCCTAGCTTATATCAGTAAGAATGTGTTTAGGATTTGGTGGTACAGTTGCCATCAAGAAATTTAAATTTAGTTCCACTGTAGAGAATTTTTTACTCATATTTTATTTATTAATGGATACCACTAAAAATGGACTTGCACTGATAACTACAGAGGAAAGAAAAACAAAATCTTATTGGAAGGTACTGCTTAGGATTTTCAAATATACTGAAGTTGTTGGGGTGTGTTGATCCTTTGGTGATGCATTTTCTTAGTTACCATTCCTTGGCATGCATCTAGAGCACAGCAAACCTGAGAGAAAGCTTACAGCAGTGGTCTCCAACCTCTTTAACCACAAGATCACTTTTTTTTATTTAAGTGCAATGTAAGATCTACCTCAAACGCAAATACCCTTGCCCCACTTCCTTCCCACCCCTTCCCTGAGGACTCACACTACACCCACCCCCCCTTCCTCTCCAAACTTCATTCACTTTCACCAGGCTGGGATAGAGGTGCAGGCTCTGGTCTTGGGCCAAAGGGGTGTGGGAGGAGCTCCGGGTTTAGCTCAGGGCTGGGGATTAGGGCCTAGGAAGGGGTTCAGAGTGCAAACTCTAAGAAGGAGTTTGGGTCCAAGGGGACTCATGGCTAGGGCAGGAAGTTGGGTGCAGGAAGGGATGGAACAGGGGTTCAGGAAGTAGGTTCTAGCTGGGCAGCATTTAACTGAGATGGCTTCTGGGTGGTGGAGCTGTGGGGTTAAGGCAGGCTTACTCCTGCCCTGGCCCTGCACCACTCCTGAAAGCAGCTGGTATGTTCAGCAATGTCTCCATGGTACCATGTGCTGCCTCTCATCTATAGACGCTAAGCCTACAGCTTCTACTGGCCATGGTTCCCCATTACTGATCATTGTGAGCCACAGGAGTGGTGCCTGCAGGCAAAGACAGTGTGTGGAGATCCCCTGCTCTGTCTTTCTCAGGGTCTGCAGGGACATGCCAGCCACTTCCAGGAGCAGCAATTACCACAGGGATAATTACTCCAGACACAACAGGTTAGACATTTTAGAACTCCCTAATCAAAATTAAATGTAAAGGAGAAATGAAAATTCTGAAATGCACAGACGATCACGAACCAAAATTAATACACTTAGCAAGCAGCAAAAGGTAACAATGCACAGATGTGTTGGGTTGGGAGATGAGAGTAAAGGGGGGTGGGTGGGGGTGTGTGTGTGAGACAGATTTGCATTGCCAAGCTCTCTCCATTTCCTCCTCCCTCTCTCTGTGGTGATAGGGTACAGGAGTGGGGGAAGGATGGGCACTCTGACAGCACCCCCCTCTTCTCCCTCCCACACCCTGCACAGCAAGCAGGAGGCTCCCAGGGTGACAGCTGCAAGGCACAGAGCAGGAGCAGCATCACAGTGGGTGGAGGGGCAACTGAAGTGCCAGCGCTTGATAGCTTTCAGGCCAAACCAGTCAGGATCACCTGTCAGAGGCTCCAAGATCCACCAGTAGATCCTGATCTACTGGTTGGTGACCACTGGCTTACAGTATAACTGTTTTGCTATAATTTAGATACTTGAGCTCTAAAAACAGCAACAATATATGCTGAATGTTCATATTTACTGTAACTTTAAAAATGTGGCAGATGAGTAGGGGGGAGTGAGAACTCACTGTGAATGGGCCTTCGGCCTTGCACTAGAGTGGCTCCTTCCCCTGCCTTCCATGGTGACTGTATGTTACCTAACTGGGTCCTGCTTTAGCCGTAGATATTGGCTGGAGGAGGGACACAGACAGATTCTCTCCCCGTGGTATTCCCTGTGTGTGAGAGAAGCTAGCCTTGGCTGCCCCTGCTTAAATATGTGCATTGAAAAAGCTGACAATATACCTGATTTTTCTTTGTGCAAAGCTTAATTGCAGTTCTGTGGAACTGTTCATTTGGAGTTTGTTTATTTTCACTGCAAATCAGACTTGTAAGGCAAGGGGCTCTGGGAGCTGTCCCCAATGTACCAAATCAACAGGTATTCCCCCTAAAGCAGGAAGGGAGTAGATCATACCTAGGGTTGCCAGTTTTGGTTGGAAGAATTCCTGGATATTTCATCACATCTCTAATCTTTAATTAAAGATTAATCTTGGAGACTCCAGACCAATCCTGGAGGGTTGGCAATCGTAAACCCCTGTGTTTACCCACTTAGTATCCTTTGAGGCCCTAAGGGATCCTGGCAGCACTAGAATCCCTATTTCCATCCCTTAACACAAGAGGCAAGTTTGTGCTTGGTTCCTCTGTGACTGAGGTAGAGGAAGAATGATGTTGCTGATCCCTCTATCCTCAGGCTAGTGCACCTACACTGGGCTAGGTATAATTTAGTAATATTGCAAAATAATTTCATCTAAGGTATTTAGCAATGCTGAGCACAAATGAATTATTCCTCCTTTTTTTTTCCTCAGCTATCTTTCCTTGGAAATATCAACAATACTTAAAAAAATAATGGGGGGGGGGAGCCTATCTTGCCTCCTTCCACATTCTTAGGGTGAACTGTGCCTTTGACTCATCAGTCAGTCTCTTAGGAGCCACCCTTTCCAAGTGTTAGGCCTGTGCCTTCCCTCCTCAGGGTGGAATTTCTCCATCCAAACTACAATTTTAGTCTGGATTTCCCAAAGCACAGCAGCCCACTCATGAGATCTCAGAAGGGCGAACTTGATGTTAGCACCTGCTATAGACTTCCCTTTGGGACTTGAGACCAGTTTGAAAATGTAGTGACTGAGAACAGCTTGCTGAAACAAAGTATTTAGTTATCCATAGGAATATAACCAATGGAATATTGGTTTAAGGGTTTAAAAAACATACTTTTTATAGGGCTTATTTTATCATGACTAAATCTTGCCCATTCCTTACCAGAAGCTTCATGTGTCACTCATCCCTGTATCTGAAGGAATTGGAGCAATCCTGCTGTCTCTGACTCTACTCTCCCCATTTCTCTCACCCCTGAGTTTCACAGGCAGTCCCTTTATTTTTTTTATTTTATTTTTTAAATTCCACCTCAGTCTTCTTTCTTAGGCCTGCACCCTTTGAATCTGGTCAGTCTGGTTTATGTCTCCTGCCAAGGAACTCTGAGGCTGGTTTCTAGGGGTGCATTCATTGTATTGTCCATCTCAGCAACATCAACATTGCAGTGTCGTTGCCTGCCACTTTGGGGATGTGTAAAACTTATTAGGATTAAATTAACTCTCTGCCTTCCTTGTAGCAAGAAATTTGAAAATTCCATGGATAGATACACATACTACTTAAAAAAAAAAAAAAAATCTGTCTTCACACTAATTGACATGTATTTAGCTGGTTGAAATTTAACTCCTTTTATTAGAAAATTCAAATTGGAAGTGTGAGTGGGGGAATACTGTGAATTTTTTTAAACCAGATCAGTCTCATGTTTTATATACAATAAGCACCACGAATCTGAATCGGTCATGCTAGAAACACATTCTGCCAGTATCACTTAATGAGGCCTTCTGCTGAATCATTAGGCCTGTTGAGGAGTGGTCTCATTTATGTTATAGGGTTGCATTTGACTGAGTAAAGGCAGCAAAATGTGGGCTTTAAATCGACTTGTTTTTGTAGACTTTTCAGCAATTTCAAGGAATAGTCTCCCTCCTTCAAAGCACTATTACCCAGGGTCTCATTAAGTCCCTTTGACAGCTAATTAGTAGACATTCTAGCTGGAGCAATGTAAATGATTGACAAAAAGATAGGACTTATGAGAAAAAATTAAAATAACTAAATATTTATAGATGAAATATGCTAGGTGATTGAAACAGGTATGAATAAGGGTAATGAGATCAAATTTATCCCAGGAAAACAGACTGAACACCAAGAAACACTTCTACAGAGTGATAGCTATTATACCGTAGAATACTCTCTAAAGGGAATTGATGGATGTCCCATCCAATCACTGAATCATTTGAAATTGGAGTGCCTGGGGCACATAAAAATAGATTGTAGGGGATAATACAGGACTGACAGTGGGTTGGACTATGCAAGCAGTCCTTAGACTTACAAGGCTCAGAGTGTATTCATGAGCTCCATAATTTGCATAAAATTCCATCATTGCCAGGTGTGATAGAAGGATCCCTGTGAGTTAGTACTCAGGTATGTATCTAAAGTGTAAATTATGTGCTGGATTTCTAATATAGTGTGGTATAAACTAAGACACGTGATTGCTTATGAACCGATGCCCAGACAGTGAAAACTACTTTTGCAACCTCGAGATGGGTCTAATACTAAACAGAAATACCACTATTAAAGGGGATATTACACAAAATGATTCAGAAGGGACTGCTTATACTAGTATGAGATTTGTCAGGAGCAAGGGGTAAGATTCTCAGGGTAAATCTTCATGGTACATAGACATTTGGTAATGGAGTCACAAATTGGATAGTTAGGCTCCTTAGTGGAAACAAACGTACAAGAGAAGGAAAACACTTACTAACGCATTTTAAGATTATGGGCTAGAGATAAGGGAGTAATGGGATAACCTTTGCTCTTTAAAGGTTATTATCTTGTATATCTTCATTTATGTGACTTATGGGGAAACCTTATCTAGAAAGCCAATAATAAAGCTGAAGTTTAGATAAGGGAATACTTGTTTTTAGTTTGTAAATTATCTCCTTAGTACATTTTTGTAGTAAAAACATAGAACTTAGTTAAAACAACATTTGATTTTTAGTTTGGAAAATTCATGATGGTCATCTAGGAGAGGTCTGAGCAGGTATTCAACCCAAAGGAGCCTGCAGAGGTACAAGGGACTATGAAACAAGGCACTGTACTCTGGTCTGGCTAAAAGTAGAGAATCCTAGGTTTCCACTTTAGTTGAGAGTGGCAAAAGAGCCCACATCTGAGAATTCTGAGACACCCTGAAAACAAAAAAATAGGTGCAGTGGTCTATTATCTGTCTCAACATCAAACACATACCACAATAAATGACAGCACAGAAAAGTCAAACTATTCTGCTACAGTTATAAATTAATTTTAGTGTAAATACACATGTAAGGGTAAAATTCTGGCTCACCCATGGGTGAGTCTACACTACCACTTCTGTCAATATAACTTGGGTCATTCAAGGACATAGAAAAAAGAGCCCTCCAAACAACTTAAGTTACATCAACAGAAGCACAGGTATGGAGAGTGCTGAATTGATAGTTTTTCACACTGACATAGTTACCGTTGAGGTACTGTTGTTGCTTGTATTTCAAATCCAAAAGTTCTGTTGACCCAGGAAGGAAGAGCAAGGTGATGCTAATTCTGGACCAAAGGTCCTTCTGAACCACTGTCAGTATATTCTAAACATTCCTTATTTATCTGAATCTGATGAATCTATGTAAAAATTTGGAAGGAAGGAGGATTTCTTACAGAACAAACATGTTAAAAAAAAAAAAAAACCAACACTCCACTAAGGAGCTTGAAGGTAAATGTAAATGAAATCTAAAAATGTCTCCTGATTTGTGACACACAATATATGAGGCATTCTTTTATTAAAACTACTTCAGTTGGTTAAAGACAAAATTTTGAGCCACATAAAGAGGTTCTATAGGTAATTTCAAAGCTAGTTTCTTTCAATATCAGAAGTTGTGGTCTAGTATAGAATATTACCTCACCCACCTTGTTTGTTTGATATCTTAGGACCAACATTGCTACAACACCGTGAACAACTCATTTAATGTGGTATTTGCTAAGTATCAGAGACTGGCAGTTTAAACATAGAAATAAATTACACCTTTTACAAAAAGGACATATTAATCTAAAATGTTCTGGGAAATATTTTCTTCTGCCCATATTAGCTTTATATCTAGACAATCTGAAGATATTTTGTAAGCTTTAATAAAATATTAAGCTAATAAATATTTAGGTTTAATTCTATGCTTTGGGTATATGACTGCCTATTTAGGGTACACTGTTGTACTGTAATTAACACTTGTTTTAAAAGCTATGTCTAAAGTTTGTGTAAATTTCTTAAATTATCAGAAAATGAGATGGAGAAATGTGTACAGCAGAAATGAGTTACATAGCAAAAAATGGGGATTCACATCAAAGGCCTCTTTCCCCATAGGTTCATGCTGTATATGCTTGCAAAGTATCTATCTGACCGTGTCAAATCTAGCTGGATGCAGGAATGTTTCTAGCTGGATACAGCATGTTTCATATATGATCTCAAAGCACACTTACAGAGATTGCCAAGCATTGTCATATTACAGACATGGAATCTGTGGCACAGAGGTGAAATCACTTGCCTATGCTCACAGAGTAAGTTAATGATGGATGTGGGAATAACAGCCAAATATTCCGACTCCCAGTGCAGTGTGATAGCTACTGAAATTGATCATCCAGGACTGGATTGTTACTTTACACCGTAGCCCAAAGAAGATTAGAATCCTGGTGGCTGCTGCGTTCCCTTTAACTATCTTTCTGGATGCTGGTAGACCACAGAGAAAACCAAAGGGATCCTTGGGGGTGTCCACACTCCTCTGAATGGCTGTGCAATGGAACTCACGACTGAGCCCACACCATGTCGCTGGAATTGTAGATAGGTATTTAATATTTTTCTAAGCATGAAGAATTTCCTAATACAAAATATTCCATAGAGTAAAACACTACAGAGATGTTAAGAGCTACCTCAGTAGTGAAAAATATATATTTAAAGCCACATCATTGTTGCTAATTGCAGCTTAGCAATTTGCTGTGGATATCAGTGACCTAAATTAAAGCAGCCTTAACTCAAGTGCCTTTAAATATACACATTAGTTGGAGAACCCAACATTCTGCTGAACAGATTTCAACGCTCTCTAGTACCCATTTTTTCTATCCCCATATAAGTTATGTAAGTGAGCTATGAATAGCTATATATCTTCTCATGCACTTACAAACATCCAAATATTTTATTTTAACATACTGAGGGAATCTTCAAATAAACATTTTCATATTTTCCTCCCTGAGGACTAAAAAACAGGCCAAGCTGAAAGTTCCTACTTTCATCTTTTCTTTTTTCAGTTATACTAGGGCAAAACTGCGCTTGGAATTGAGAAGTGTGGATTTTTTTTCCTTGTCATTCTCATAACTCAGATCTGGTGGAAACACTTTTATCCAAACTTCCCACTCACAGCCTTCTTCAATAACTATATTAATGAAAGACTTTAGATTGATGGAGATGAAGTGACTTCACCATTTGGGCTTAATTATGTAAGGCTTGTCTTATTACTGGCCCTCAATACCCCCTTCTTTGAAACAACCCATGGGAGATTGATTTGGGGAGGGAAATCTGAGTTTTCTCAAGAGAAGGTCATGGAGCCCTCAAATTTGCTATGTTGTGAAAAATCTGTGAAGCAAGGCATCCACAAGAGACCAGGACACCTATGTGGAGGACTTGTACCTCTGTATTGGCTTTGGCTGGGGCCTCTCCGGTTTCCAGGGGGGAAGGATGGTATGCAGATGTGACTGAGATTACTTCCAGTATCCAAGTGGAGTAGCAGCATTTCAAGGGTTCTCTCCCTATGCAAGTCTAAGGGCCTCAATAGGAGCCATTATTATTAAATTAGCCCTGACAACATATACTCAGCAACATGAAATATGTAACAACGCATTCAATCCTTACACCAAAGTGCACATTGCCTCTGGTACACTGGGGCAAATCTTCAAAAGTATTACTCTGGATTTACCCAGTGTACCAGAGAACAGGTTCTGGACAACATAATGTTGGGGCTTTTTATCATTGCTCTATGTAAATTAACTCTTAAAAGGTGACACTAAGAAGGGAAGCAATCGGTGTAACTGACTCTGCAAGAGCTGACTCCTGTGTGGAAGCCATATCATTAAGTGAGAGGAAGGGGTGATTCTAGTCCTTCAGTCATTCCAAGTTGTTCTGTCAGGTTCTTCTGGAGGCAGCTTTTATTTACACATACTGGAAAACATATTCTCTTTGGACAAGAAAAGTATGTTTAAAGATAAATCTGCTGAACTGTTAAGTTCTAACAACTAAAATGAAGAATGGCAGTATTTGTAGTTTAAGATGCCTTGGTCTTGACACCAGGGAAATAATTTTTGTAGAAATGATTTTGTGTCTGGTTGTACTTGTTGAAAGAAAAATATTTAATTTATTTTTTGTGGTCTGAGTAACAAGCAGGAAAAAAAATCAATGTAATAAAGATAATCGTTTTGATTATGTGACTCTCTTATTGAACAGTACTTTAGCAGGAAAGCAGGTGTATAAATATGAAAATATATTGATCACATGAATGAAACTCCTTGAAGTGTTCCCTGCAGGAGGCCAATGGGTCTCTAAAAAGAACAATAAGACTTGCTCGTCTTACCCTGTACACACAGGTTTGTGCAGTTGACATCTCAATAAATAATTGATACTTATTGACTTCTTTATGAACTAACAGCAAGCCAGAATGATATCCTGTTGAGTGGCATTTATGGAAATGTACAAATTCTAGTTCATAGACGTAAATCTTGTTAACTGCAAGAACTCAAAGTGGCCGAGTGAACTGTGAAACACCAGAATTTGTGGTAAGTTTGACCTTGGGGAGTCTTTAGAAGGTCATAAGTTTGAGACCTCTTACCTTAGCCCCCTCTCATCCTCTGCTCTCCATGTTGAGGAGATGAAACTGAAATATATTTCTCTCAGGATCTCTTACTACTCTCATTTTTAATGCAGCCAAACCAATCTCCAGTCACACCTTCTAAATCTTAAATCTAATCTCTTTTTTGACTTTGACCTCACCAGTGATTCTCTGTAGCATTACTGAATGGTGACCTTGTACAGTACATCCCTTGGAAATTGTTACTGGAAGGGAATCCCTTTCTGATAAGGTTTATATCCTAATTCTTTGTTTCCCCATGATTAAGTGATTTTTTTTTTTCCCCCTGTGATCACCATGAGGAAATGTTCACAATAAAATATGTACTAGCAAAAGTGTGATCTAATACACATATCTGGCTCCCATTATAGTCATGGCCTTCTATTCATCAAGTGTTAGAATTTGGCCCTAAATCCCTCAGGAAATATAACAAGAAAAGCAGATGCCTGTTCTACAAACTAATATTAATGCATGGAATTGCCAGTGGAAGACACTTGACACTGTTTTGTAACAGAGGTATTGCATTTAATTTAGTAACATTCTTACTACTGAAAACTCACTTTGTAACTAATACAAATCAGATCATGGGAAATTATGGTCCACTTTGCTCAAGGGGCAGAAAACCTATTCTGGCAAGAAATAGGCTGTAGAGAATTTTCCCTGTATAAGAGAGCTTTGCACTGTCTTCCATTAGGATAGGCTTAAATCTTCATCCTAGGGTTATCTGGGGTTGAGATTTTAGGTTAACGAGTGTAATATGCAAAACACTTTTAGTAAGATTGGTTTTGTCATCTCATTTTGCCTTTATTTTTATAATTAGTATATTGTTTGCTTTGATGTTAGACTGCATTTACTAGCTCTCTCTTCATGGTAGTGACCACTTGTGTATGGGGGGGAAAGTAAATAGAGAAATAAATGTTATTCCTGGGTCTCTTCCTGGTACATTTACTCATGAAAAGTGTTTGCAATACCTCACTTCTTTAAATCAACCAAGAAATCCCATCTTTCCGAAGTAGATTTCAGATATGATATAATTAGAAGATAAGTGAACTAAAGGCTCTGTCTGCTAATATACTACATGTTTTCCTGCTGAATCAATGTGTAGAATATTCTGGCAAGGGAATCTATGTGAGGAGACCATTAAATAATCCCCATGGGCTGCTGCTTTCCCTTTTCTGAGGAAAACACCTTTTAAAAAAAAAAAAAGAGAAGGTTTTGAGAGCCAGCTTATATCACCTTTTTTTCAAAGGCTAAGACAGTTGGGTCATGGATCTCTAGTGAAGAGCTGTTTAAAATGTTGACAATGAACCTTAATGTCACAAGAATTCAAGGTTTACTGTGTTTCTCAATCTCTGCCCACTTCTCAGGTTCACAAACCCTTTGTGACTGAGACACTTTCTCATTCATATGTATTCCCAGTACATTCCTGACCTCTCCTGAATTTTGACTTCCTCGGTTCCTTAAAGGGCTGGTCTTCCTTTCTGCTTCATCTTGTCCAGTTTCAACCCATTCTGAGGCACAAGTAATCCTAAATTTGGCATTTCCTGACTTTGAATCATTCAAATTTTGGCCTCAGTCCTGCTTGCACTTATTTGTGTGATTAATTTTAACAATATGAAGAGCTCCATTGAAGACAAGAGAATCACTCATATGCACCACATTAAGAATGCTTTAGCTGGATCAGGCCTTAATTTCCTTTTTAACATTGTTTTGCATATGTAATTTCTTGGTTTATACATAAAATATGGTGATTTGTTTTATTTTAAACACACACATGGAGAACGTTTGAAAGTTAATTTAGAATAATCAATTATTACTTTTAAAGTAATATTTTTCACTTATAACCCTACTTTCTTCTGAGGATCTCTAAACTCTGTGGAAGGATTAGTGGCTTTACTATATATTCTAGCATTTCTCAAACAATTGGGTATGTACTACTATGATGCTGTATGATTGAAATATGACCATGTATATCATTGTTGCTATCGTTGTTATAAAAGTGTAATGAATTCTGCATGGTGTATATTGTGTAAGGTGTCACTGGAAAAACTATGGTTTGTTGAGTATAATTATGCTGTTACACTATCAATTTTCATAAATTTGCTCACGTATTCATGTGTGTAACAGCATTTCAAATGTCTGTCCTGTGGTAACTCCTTGTTGGTAATTTTACATCTAGTCTGGCGAGCACATTGTGAATTAACTATTCAAGTTGATGGCCCATTAAAAAATACTTCTCTCGCAGTGAGTCACAGAAGAAACTCCTCTCCACCCAGCAAGTCTTCTGTGGATGCTTTCGCCAGAATATGGGTAATGACTGTTCCTATGAGTCATCAAACTATGTAAGGGCATGTGACTGCTCATGTGACTCTGAACTTCATCTTAGTCTGTGGAAAATTATAGGCACAAGATTAGAAGCAGTCTGTACCCCATCCACCAAGATATGGGGAAAGGAGTAAAGAACCTTGGAAGCATATAAATTTGGCCCCTTTCCTGCTTTGATCTCTGGAGTATGGACTTCCACTAAAAGGAGCATTCCAACCAATGGATTGAAGACCTTCCAATATTTTGGAAGAAACCAGAAACTCTAGAGCTCAGTAGATGGTCACATGACTGCCATAAACCTGAACCAAGAACTTGGCAATGATAGCATACGTATGATTTCCTTAACCATTTTATCGCTCCATCTCTTCTCTTAGCCCCGCTGTCTAGATGTAGCCTATTTCAGGATACCAGAAGTATCTCAAAATAGCAATTCTGCATCTAAAGGTGCCCATGATTTTGAAATATTTCGAAATAATAGGCATGCTATTCCAGCATCCCTGTAACCCTCATTCCACAAGGGTTAAGGGACTTGTCAGAATAGCACTTTATTTTGAAAGTTGGCGCTGTGTAGACAGAACCAAATTTCAAAATAAGCTACGCAATTTGCATAGCGCAAATTGTATAGCTTATTTTGAGGTAAGGGTGCTGTGTAGATGCACCCTTAGAAATAAAAAGTGAGATATTAGACACAGGATTGACAACAGCATGATTACTAGTAGATCAGATTGTACATAGTGACCTGGCTGTGTGGGATTTGAAGGACACCTTTTTGGATGCAAGTGGTTTCCAAATAACCATTCCTCATAAAGTCTAGTGATGATATTAGTGCTGGAGTGCTTAAGGAGACTGCATATATAACTTTTTTGTTAACAAGTGTGGAAGGACAGAAGTTCACAGTTGTTTCTGGCTTGTTCTATTTTATGTAGAATAACCACCAGTTTGGGGGTGACTCTGCCTTGTTTCTCAGTAGTTTGTCCTGAATCTGATGTTCTCAATGACCCACTGAAGCACAATGGCAACTACTTTAAAATATTTTGTTTCTCACTATGGCTGGGGTATTCACAAGACAGTGAATTTGATTTCCACTCTTCCTGAATATCAGGTTTTCTTTGGCAGCAATAATGAATGACACTCATTTCCTTATGCAGTGTTTATAGCATTTTTAATATAAAACACAAAGTATAACACTCCTGAAAAATGTTACCATGTTCCCCTCTTTAAATTTTAGCTGCATTTAGAGATTAGGTAAAATCTTCCAGGAAAATGGAAGTGTTTCATATTTTATCCCTTCACTCTGTAGGCAGTCTTATTCCATATAGTCAGCTTGGGTCTCACGGTAGTATCAGGCTGGCTTCTGAGACGTTTCTGACATAGTAGCATCCATGAGATTTTAGCCCAAGGAAAAATTTACAAGTGGCCTTTGAAACAATGCTGAATAGAGGTCTTGGCCCTAGTGTCTCAATGGGTTGTCCACCTGTGTTAAATCATTTGAAAAGCCTGCTATTTCAGGACTCTATTTGTCAAATACGCTATAGGGGATGGAGCTCAGAACAAGAATCAATCAAATAAGGGCAAACTGAACTAAAATATAATACATGCTTTTTTGGTTTTATTTTACTTTCATCTGGTTGATATTTCACAATTTAGATCCTGCAGGGCCAGGGATTTGCAAACCTTTCCACATCTTAATAGAGAGATTGCCTGATGGACCACATTGCTTTCCCAATTACAAATCATAATCTTATTTGTGAGAACACAGCATTCTTATAGCAGCTACAGCAATTAGGAAAAGTGATATTATGGATGTATCTGATGTATTTTTAGGTGATTTTTTTTTTTTTAAATAGCATGCCATTATTTTTGCTCTTCATTTTATCTCCTGTATTTATCTGCTCTTTTCTCTCTTCATATACTGAATTGCCTGTCACCTAATTGCCTTCTCCATACTTTCCTAAGCAAGCTTCCCTTTGTCCAGGTGTGTCTGTGCACAATGCTTAATTTCCTTTTTCCCACTCCCTAGACCTATTGATTATTTGCCTGGTTCCCGACTTCATTGGACATATTGCGTAGCCACCAGGGCCCAGATTTTTAAATGCATTTTGACATTATATTGCAAAGCCTAAGTCTCATTTTTTTAAAATATTGGGACTGAAAAGCCTCATATCCCAATGATTGACAGTGAGATTTAGGAGCTTAAGTGCCCAGGACACTTTTGAAAATTAGATGTTATGCTCCTAAATCAGTAGTCATTGCAAGGCTGAGCACAACAATGCCTAAATACCTTTACAGATTTGGGCCTAAGTCGTCCTTTTCCACTATTCTCTTCCACATTCTACCCAGCTCCCTTGTCTCCTGGATGTAGCTCTGTGGACGTTGCTCCAAAACTATTATGTTTCTTTTTCTTCTCATGTTGGCAACTCCAGTTCTTGGCTCAGTCCTGGAGAGTAGCACCTCTTTCCTGTTGCTTCCACCTATGAGGAAGTGTTCTTTAATGGAAGCAGTATCTTGTTTTCTACAAAGTGATCACTGCTTTATTTCTTACAGTTACGTTCACCTTCCCACTTGCCCCTTTCATGATCCAATCTATTGACTTCCCTAAATTATTTTACCTCAAACTTTGTGTTTTGCAATAAGAACATGAAGAACTTGGGTCAAAAAGGCTAAAGAAACAGAGCAAGATAAGTTTAGGTACACATTAATTGTTAAGGAGTAGCCAAGGAATTCAGGTTTAGAATATGCTTTGGAAAAACTGAGGCTATTGTTGGTTTTGTGTGCACCTGTTACATAACATCCTTCATGCCAAGGAAAATCCTTCTTCCTGGCTTCCACATGTCCTTGAAGCAGAAGTCTTCATGAAGTCTTCTGGCAAAGCAGAAGTGCCATGGCATTTTAAATGATATCTTGCAGGGAACTGGTGACTGAAGTAAGTGAGAGAGAGAGAGATGAAGATGCATATTCAAGTCTTCCAGTTAAATCTGCATAGCGACATAAAAGTACCTTCCAATTGACTTTGCCACAAGCTAAAACCAGTCTCATAATAAAACTTGACATTTGTAGCTGGTATTACTTTTTAATACTGCAAGTTTTGCCAGCGTACATCATGACTCTACCAAAACCATTTTTAACAGTCCCTTAAAATGAGTTTTTGACAGTCAAGTACCTTAATTGCACTTCAAAGAAAAGTTTGGTACATAAGTCAGTAACCCTAAGTAACACAGGTGACCTTTTGAGTACTTTCTTGAAAAGTTAGAATTCATCCTGTGTGAAAGATTATCAAACTTTTGAATGATGAATCTGATGCTTTAGGTTTTTCAGAATGGGTGTTTTTTTTTTTTTTTTTTTTTTAATGAATTAAATATGCTGCGAGTAAGCATCAGATGCTGATGCTAAAAGTAAAGTTTACCTATGGGACTGTTCTGTAAATCACAATCACAAAAAGTAAATTGCAAAAAATGTAGTAGTCAGCAGTCATATATTACACAGACCCATGAAATATCATAACTTATCAGTGACTATTAGCTGGGAGATATGCATGCATTAAACCTGGTATTTGACTGCCAGTTTCCTTACTGTCACCCAGATCAATGTTTGTTCACTGTTTTGAAAATATTTCAAAACACAATTATACTTTGACAGACAGAGGGGCTTAGTTTTGAAGTTGTGTGGGGGTTGAAAAAATGAGCAAGTTTCTACACTGTGGACTGTGTGTGTGTGTGTGTGTGTGTGTGTGTGTGTGTGTAAAATGTAGTTTAAACAGAAAGCTATAAAATGGCATTATTCCACCAAAGTTATATTGTCAGTTCTCTCATTTTGAAGGATTACTGAGATGAATCATATTGAAAGCAAGCCGAATCACATTTTTTGCATGTTAAAACCCAGATTTGAAAGCAAGAATCTATGAATCTCTTTAGTTTTGTTTCTAGAAAAGCACAACTCTGTAAAATTTAAATTTACTACCACTGTGTCTGGCTTAGTATGGCTCTATTTCATTGTCATCTGTCTAATCAGAGCATGGAGACAGCAGGGATTCATATCTATTGGCAGTGTTGCTCTTGGGGACTGGATTCTTGTTCCCTTTTTAGCATCATCCTGGTGGTTGTGGGTTTTTTGTGTATTGCTCATATCAAACTGTATTTCATCATTTGTATAACACAAAGCCCATTAGCTAGATGGTCCAAGGCAGACATCACTTTAGAAAGGAACAGACACTTGCATCTGATCAGAAATGAGCAGCTCTAAAAACCCTCTTTGAATTCAATAGGAGTTTTTCTGTTCACTTGAATGGGTATTAGTCGAGGGCTGTGGAGAGGAGGTCTTATTCATTTCTGCCTTTGGACAACTGCAACATTGGTGTATTACTATTGGTAAAATATTGAGGTCCTCAGATGGGAGTTGCTATATAAATGCAAAGTATTTCATTATTATGAAGCCTTGATGTCTAGACACATGGTAAATGCCCAGTGAAGTTTAGCAATAATGTTTAAATTGAATACTTAAAGTACTCTATAAGTTCCAAATATTTCTTTAGGCTGGGCACTGTTTAACTGTTTCACAGTAAGAAGGAAGGAAAAACACAAAGGTGTTTTTGGAAGGGCGAGTTGGAAGGCTGGGGGGTTCAGGAAAAACACAATCTACTGACAGAAACAATAGAGTGACCACCCAGAAAGAACTTGGATAGACCTCAAAATTCTGTTTCTGTCACTAGTGAGAATCTTTAGGAGGTTTCTTACCTGTTGCCACTTATTCATCATGTTTGTTATTTTTATTGCCACACAAATCAGCCCGAAGGAGAGTGCTGAAAAAAGGAGAGAAACTTGAACACTTCCCCTGAACATTATCTACTAACTTATCTACTAAATTAATTAAAATTTACCATACAACAAGCAGAATTGCTTAAAGCTGACAGATCTTCCTAGCTGAGGATTCATTAGGCATGGAGACATCCACAGACACTTGGCCTACCCCATCACACACCATTATACCAAATGGATATTATATGAAGCTGAGATTCTAGAGCAATATAATTTTTTGTATGCAAGAAATGCATGCAGCATGGATTATACCTAATGGCCAACCTAGAGCCTGGAAAACAAATTAGTGTTTGTTTTAAAAAAAACAAAGCAAGACTTAGAGGTATAAGAATGAACAACACAGCAAAAAAAAAAAAATCTGTTTTTGCTTAACAGCCTTATCCTTGTTTAATGTACCTATGGAACCATTGCATGTGCAAATAATGTATCACCAGATTATTTGTATGGCCACAAATACGGTGTTTTCAATGCAGTTCAACTTGTATTTTACTAAATCAATCAGTGGAAAATTGTCAGATATAAGGGTCAGAGTAGATATTAACTTAGGGCAGAGTCAATTCACTTACCAGTGGTTTAATGATGGTAGATTTGACCTTGTGTTTGGGAGTGGTCAAACTTAAACCTTTTCAAATGGCAGTTGTTACAATTTTTATCCTGGACCACAAGCATTACTCCCCAAATACCCCATTCTCCCCAAAAGATCATTAGGAGATTACTCCACAGAAGCTGCTTCAACAGTCTGCTTTGGACTGAATGCTTCAGAGGTGCAGCTGGCTCCTAGTCCATCAAGATCTTACCAACTTCATGGATGTGACCTCTGGCCTAAGGAAAATGATCATTGCTGCTTGCCCCCTTGTGCATCTCCCTGTCTTAACATGTCTTAAAGTACTCTTGGGCCCTCTTTGCCACAGTAAGATGTTGTTGTTGTTTTTGTTTTTTGAAACTGACAGTTTGTGCCTTAACTGAATGAAAAGTTGTCTTGCTTTAACAAGGCTTAAAAGAAGTCTTGTTTAAAATATAACCCCCTTTAAAATAATTTCAGATAATGCAAATTAAAGTTTATATATGCTAGACCATATTAATGAAAGACTATGCCCCTTGCACAAAGAAAACATAACATTTTAGAAGTACAGAGCAAGAATTTTGCAGGAGTTACCACAAACTGGGGGGAGGGAAGATTTCCGTGTTTAGCACAAATGGACCTACGTCGCACAACAAAGAAACTTAAACCCAGTCTGGCACAAGGGTCTTTACACACAATATCTGTGGCCAGAAGTCACTAAGTCAAGCAATGGCAGCACTTTAGTTAAGTCAAAAGTTTGCCTTGCTTCAAACAAAATATAAATTATAGAACAAAAGAATTAACCCACTACATTTTAAATAGTGCTGAGACACAGGACAGGATGAATGGTACAAGAAGGAATAAAGAAAAATATTGGTTTGAAAATTCATGGCTATCATTCTCCACATGTCATGTCACCACTCATATTTTGCCATCTTTACAGCTATTTTTAATGGCCCTGCATGTATAAAATTGCTGGTAATGTTGTACAAATGGACGATGAATCAGACTTACAGCTATACTTTGGGCTACATTCCTGCCCTTCAAGAGAATCCAGATTGTTCAGAGATCACAGATTAATCATTGTGTGATTCACTATTAAGATCATTTAAATTATGCTGCTATAAAAGTGTGTGGGTGGGGGAGGGGTTATTCAACACACTGCAGCCTTTTTTTTGGGGAGGGGGGTAAGACTTCTTTAAAAAAAAAAAAAAAGAAAGATGTACGTAGGCTCACAACCAGATTTCCACACAAATACTAAAAGGTTTTGCAGAGAAAGGAACCATTCATTTCAGTAGAGCTGCTATACATATACATGTTTGCAAGACTGGAGCCTTAGTTTGCAAAGTACCATAACACATCCTCTGTGCTTAATAAGTGGCTACTTTTAATAACAAGTATATAAACATACACACATTCTATGCTATACACTATAATTATTAAAATAAATAATAGTAAAATATATTCCTAAGCATTCTGTGGATAACAAAACAATAAGCCTCATGAGTTTGTAAAGAACAGATCATGCCAAGCTTGATTGCATTTTTGATTGAACTAGTAAGCTACTGGAAGAAGAGAATGCCATAGCTGTAATAAATCTAGACTTCAGAAAAACATTTGATACGTTGCCTCAAGGAATCTCACTAGAAAAATTTAATTCAAATTGGCTTGAACATGAACTCTGTCACGTCACGTGGGCTCAAAACTGGCTGCAGGATATTAAACAAATGATAAAGATTAATAGCAACAACAATCCAGGGGCAAGTGTCAAGTGGGGTGTCATTGGAACAGTGCTTGGATAGAATTTAACTTATGTATTAACGTTAACCTACTGAAACATGTTGTGAGTTTTACATGCGATAAGAGAATTCATGCATGATCTGGAAGAAGAGATGAATTCAAATAATAGGAAGGATATTTATTTAATATCAATTGAGACTAAATAGGGAGGAATCCTGAACAGCAGTGATGCTATCATCTTATCCATACCCTATCAGTTTGTTTTGTCCATCTGCTTAATTCACCTTGACCTAAGCTAGTTTGTATCCAATTTTGGCTCCCAGACTTATCACTTAATTTTAAGGACTTGATTCCTGAATGGTGATTCTTGGTGCTACAATTTAATACATTTGTGAAACACTGACTGACTCTGTTACAAATCAAACCCAAATAAAACCTCTTATAGGTCTGGACATTTCTTTTTTTAATGTTTAAATTGCAACAGAAAAGAAAACATCATAGAATCATAGTACAATTAATTTTCTTTTTCGTACAGTGATGTAGATTAAATTTACGTGTGTTGACCTGATGTAACATGCCGGCTCACTCTGAGGATCAAGGATGCTTTGGGCAAGGGTCAGTGAAAAGATAACTTCCTGTTTGGAGGCAGAGAGGGATTTTTAAGGTTCCTTTACTCATATAAAACTTTCTTTTTTGATTGATAGAAGGATGCCTTCTTCTTAACCAGCTGCCATTTAGATTTTAAAGTGGATATGGAAATACTGTATTTCTTAAAACAAAGTTGTGTGGAGAAAGAGAAAATGTTGAGAAACCAGTATTCCTGTGGAACAATGTATGTTTTGTATGACACAATGTACAGGAATTATTGGACACTGAAATTCATTCTCTGTCATTAGTACAGAAATTAGTTTTTGCTATCATCCCATCCTTTCGTATTCTATGTATGAAAGGGGATTACCTTCTGGCTGAAATGAAATTGTCACCCTGTCAGGGAAATGGCCATAGTAAAACTGGAGATGTGGTGGTCAATGATTGTTCATTTAAAGTACTAGCAAGAGATCTACTTTACTTTGTCCTGTTCCAGGAGGCTGTGCATATTAAAAGCTATCTCTGTGCTCACATCGTGTACTGTCTGGGAAACTTAGCCCTTAATGTCTCAGTCACCAATGCTACAAGGGAGAAAGTATCCTCAGGTTCCAGAAAATCATACAAGGCTTTGTTCTCCACAATCAAAAGGTTGATCTTCCTCTAATAAAACCAAACAGTTTATACTTCTTATATACAGGGAAATAAGGTTCTCCTACAGTGGCAGTTACCAACAAAATTTATATGTAAAAAGAAACCTTAACTGTAAAATGTCATCTAAGATTTCCAGAGTTTTCAAGTAAGTCTACAGGTATTTACTCTGTGGCTCTGCTCAGTAGTACAAATCTGAACGCAGCCATTGGGCTAAGGATGAAGAGCAAACCTAAAAAAGATAATGTTGAGAATAGCTCAAGTAAGGTATGGGGCAATTCAAAGTACATAAAGCAAAGGAGCTAATGGAGCTGCTGAAATGAGAGAGAGAGTAATGTCCTGAATGATATAATTAAATCATGAGTTCATTCTGCTGAACAAATGACTATTTTGATGTTTGAAGTTAGCCTGAAGCTGAATTGATGTGTGTCAATGAGAGACACTTAGGACTCCATCATTCCTTCAGATGCACCTTACTTGCCTTGTATCTGGTCAAAGTAGCTCCTGAAGACAGAAAGGAACCTTAGGGAGTGAAGATACAGGATAGATTTGACAGAGAGATGAAATATTTGAAAGCAAGATCCCACCTACAGGAATGGATTAATGATTTGTACTGCAACAGTGTCTTGTTACTTAAAAATTCAGGGTCTGGATTCAAGAATTTGAGAATTTATTTTCTTGACTGAGTTAAATTTATGCCTTTTGGCACCTTAAACACTAAAACTTATTAGGGCTTAAGCTACGTAGGCTGCTGTTCACTTTGTCAGATTCATGAAATGGAAGCTTCAGTTTGGCAGGGATCTAGAACAATGGAGAATGTGGTAAGGTCCAATTATGCACAAGGGTTGGGGGACAGCAGCAGACAGGGGAAAAAAGTGAAAATGGCATACAGAGACAAGTGAGTAATCATGAGGTAGAAAGGTCAAGTATGAAGCAAAGTGGAAGATGTGTACGGAGAAAGCACACAAGCAGTGGGCAAGAGAATGGAGTCCTGGAAAAAAAAAGAACAGTACAAAAAGGATTAGTAGTTTCTGTAGATTTCAAACCTAAGGTCAGGCCACATCAGTAGTTGGATAGGAGACTAACAATGCACATCAGGTGCTTATGACTTGATAGGCATCAGTCTTCTATGGAGCCTGACCGTAGTACTGGTAGAAGAGACGTACTCTGTATGAGATGTAAAACCAAAACTTTACCACGTGTGGCAGTGGACTCTTTGCAAGTATAAGTATTCTGCATTAGACAAATTTTTGTTTGATTTAAATTCTGCTTATCAAAATTGCACCTACAAATTAATTGGAGAAGGACACTTTCACTTCCTGTCTTTAATTGCTGTGTTGCAATGAGATGTGCTACTTTTAACACTTTCATTCATTTCAACGGTAAGTGCGTGTGAACCCTGTGTTGAATTTGTCTATTGGTTTGGGATACTTGACAATGAAAGAAGCTTAAAAAATGGAATAGAATCCTCATTATTTGTAATATGACAATGGTTTCATGCACACATTGAAGTGTACATAAAAATTCTTTCAAAATAAATCAGGAATTTAATGTATTAGCTATAAAAATCACTTGATAGGAAATCAGTGAAAAGGAAATGGAGTAAAAGGAACAAAACAGTAGCTAAGGAAATCTACCACACCAAAAGACAACAGCAGAAACATATTATGGACTCCTGAAGGCATCTGTCTCCTTCTGCAGGAAAAAATGACAGGCCAATGACATTTCCGGGGTAATAAAAACTAATGGTGTACACACAAAATATTGAGCAGAATGCATACAGCATAATCCTTTTAAAATGAAAACAGAACAAGGCTTTTCAATTTATAAAATTTGTGTATGATGAATAACATAGTATAAATGCATACAGACAGCTTTTAATTTGTCAGCCAAATGTTTCTAAACTTAGGACAGTAACTGCATGTAAGCAGATGTAAAACAAGACCATTAATTCCGCCATTGGTTAAATGTCTCTCAGTATGCACATAGCACATAGGTAGTAAGTAGTCTGCAGATATCATGGTATGGCACACAGTGGCATGTTTAAAACTTGCTTTTTGTTAGGATGCTTATACCATTACAAAAAATTGAAAAAGATTAAAAATAAATTGCACAGTGTGTATCTTCTTTCCTGAAATAACTACCAGTGCTTATTTCATTGTAATCATATCTAGTTATATAATAGAATGCCAAAATTATGTTAATGTCAAAAAAAATTCTTAGTTGTAGTTCCCTGAGCAACCTGAATTTTGCACATTTACGTGTCATGGAATCTTGGGGCTTGTCTACATGATGGGGTAATGAGCTACTGGGAGCGGGGTGGGAGGGCGGGGGAGAAGATTTTTAAGGTGCACCAATCTGTTGTTGCTCATTAATAGTCAATGTAACCTCTGCTGGGAAGCCTTAATGTGTTTTTAAAACAGTACTTTTTCAAACAGCAAAGTGTTAAAGCACACCAGTAGGGTTTACATGGACCAGTTAATGGGCAACATGTAAGTGTACTTGAAAAATCATACCTCAGTGCACATAACACCTCAGAGCTCATTATGCAAAATAAACAGTTGTTTCACTCCTGAGTAGAAACAGGAGCAGAGGAGTCACCACACTGCCTGAAATGTGTGATCCTTCTAATATCCTGTATCTGGTTGGAGACAGTACAAGGTGTGGCAGAGAAAAATGCAAGAAATGTTTAGAAACGTTTTGGAATAGTCTAGCTAAAGGAAATTGTCCTCCTAACTCATGTCATGGTTAGCTTATGCAATGAAACATTGCTTTGTATTTCTTGAATTGCAGTACTATGACTATGACTTGTATCCTTTGTATTTTTTTTTAACTATAGATAGTTTAGTAAGTGTAGAAGTGCTTATTCCTTTTTTTAATCCTGCTAACCTCTTATTCTCAGTGACACGCTGCAGTGATGCAGTCCAAGTTATATTCCTTTTATATGCCTATTTCATTGACTATCCCCTCATGTTTGTTAGGGGACAGGATAAACAGGAGTATCAAATTTATCTTCTCTGTACTGCGCTTTAATTTATATGCCTCTGCCACTTCCCTTCCTCTGGTCTTTACACTAGTTGTCTTTACAGTCACTCCTCATGAGGAATTCTTTTCATGGTTGAAATAATTGTCATTGTCTACTGTGGAAGTTGAGAGTTATCAGAAGGCTCCTGATAGTGGTTCCCAAATTTAAAGTTTTTTCTACTGAGTGTCTTGTTCCCTGCCTTTGGAATTTGCCCCACTTAATGTTTTCCCAGAACCTGATGGATGCAGAGGAGGGATAGAGAGTATAATGTTTGGCTTATTTACTTTAACTTTTCACTGGTTTTGTTTTGACATTTAGTCACTATGCACTTGAGGTAGTTGTGTGACTAGCTACTGTTTAGTGGTAGGGGCTATATCCCTTAGTACGTGTTTTCATATAAATGACAAACGCTTCTAAGATGGAGCCAGGCTATTGTTTAATACAGAAATGCAAATTATAAGTCTTGGGGACAAAATTCAGACCTAGTAAAACCAGGAACAACACCACTTATTACAATACAGATGATTTTGACCCATAAAGTAGAAATAGATATTCTTTATAAAGCTGATATTATAATATAGGTTTACATTTTCTATGTTAGGGCTTGGTGCACAGTTACCCTCATGATTTTCTTAAATACCAAATTCATTTGAGCATACCTAGAGGAAAAACTTCTGACTTAACAAGAAGCTGAATGTCACAGATGTCTGACCTTAAAAATTGGCTATTGGGTGCCATATGGAACTATAAAATATTCCTTGGAACACTAGCCACTTTCATTGGGAGACTGTAAAAAGTTCCATTTTGAGCATCAAAAGAACCACTTACTTTACTTATAAAAATATTGTCTTGATTAATGACCTTATTTGAAGAAACATGCATAAGATTATCAAAATATTCCTTTGTAGAATAAGTCATTTAAAGCCTACTTTTAGTACTTTAAGTTCATTAAAATTCTGGAAGCATGCTGTATGTGCCTAAGTACATACAAAGTATATTTACTGTAGGTTTTATATGATTAACATAAGATATTGAACTCTCTTTTAACAAACTGTCTGTTTATACAAAATAACATTTCTCTGATGAAATGGAGTTCATAGTTCAACCCCTATTGCATAGTGAACTATGGTACCATGCAAATGAAATGGTTCAATTTAGTTCACCAAACTGGAATATTTCAGTTTGGATCAAAATGCCCCCAAATGAAATACTTTACTTGAGACATACAAATGGAAAATCAGAACATTTCAATAAAATCAGGTTTTTCTTTTGGTTTTTATGGAAAACTGCATTTTCTGTTTTTCTTCCCCCTCCTTTTGGGGGGAAAAAAAAATCATCCTGACCTGCTTTATTCATCATCATGTGATTCTGGAGGAATGATGGGAGACCAAGAAGACACACAGATTTTTGCTAAGGTTCCATGCATGTTTGTGTTTAGTTCTCCTGAAGAAATTAGAGAATTAGTGGCCACCTGCGATCAGTTTTTGGTTTGTGACTTGCCTATGATGATGTAGAATGAAGCTCTTTGTCAGAGGCACACTTAGAATCCAGTTCTCCAAGACTGGGATTTGAGCATAAGGGTTATCCTCTCCTCTGCCTCAGTCACTCCACACATTCCAAATTCTGACATAAATGTGACAGAGGTTTTTCACATAGTTCCACTCACTCCACAACTTTGGTTCATACATCTATACTGTGCACTGTCCATGGAAGGGAAAAAACTTGTTCATATAATCATAATGCCTATGAACAGCGGAGTTGACTAAAGGTTACACCACAACCTTCTTTCTGACATTTCCTAATTTGACTACTGTGCTTCGCAACCTTAATGCTCTTTAAACATAGTGAAATTTTTAAAAAATGTAATTCTATAAATAGGCCAGAGAAAACTGCAGAACTTCAGCAGATTTGCAAGCAAGTTGTTTATGCTGTCACTGGGCACAGATGCCATTAGAATATTGTCTCTGTTTCTTCCTCTATTATACCATCACTTAGTTCATTAATTAGTTATGCATGATCTTTGGCCCCAGCTCAGTATAAGTGCTCCTATTCTGGTTAGAGTAGGGAAAATTGTTTGGTGCAAAGGAAAAGATAAGTCCCGTCATTCTGGATGATGTCTAGACATGTCAGTGAGCAGTTGTGTTAGGGATCAAGACTTTTGAGTATACTGTAAAAACACATACTGGCAGTGTTTTCTAGGGAGAGAGAGAGAGCTGCTGTAGTTGATCTAAAAGGTTTGGTGATCTAAATAGGATGCCTCACAGACATATGTCCTGTTGCCCTGTAAAAGAAATTATACTAAATGCTGTTTTAATGTATGTACATTCAAAATTTTCATAACTGGCAAATCTGGTGGCAAACTCAGCTTCAGTATAATGTACTTAATGAGTGCTAATGCTTATTGCATGCCACAAGATAATCTGCTAGAGCACACAGCTCCTGGATATGTGGCCAAAATCAAAGGTGTAAAGGACACAGTTTCAAAATCACGTGTTTAAAAATAAATGCATGCTGAACAGAAAAATATTTAACTACTTTGCTACATATATTTGGGGAGTTCTGTCATTCTAATCTATTATATTTTCTGTTGTATTTTCTGTTGTATCTTAAATGTAGTGGGTATTATATACATATCTCTGTTCTCAGATGTGCTGATGTCATCAGTGATGCAAAGGGATCTCTCACCACAAGGAATCGGAAAAATATAATTTCACCATAGTTTTTCTGCAGAAACATTTTCATTCACGTAATTCAATATAATAAAGATCTGTATTCATGAGTGACAAAAACAGATATACAGTGTTCTCGATCTAGTTGAGCTGATCTTCTAAAAACACTGAAATTAAAAGGATAAGAAGATGGTGTTCTGTTGTAAAAATAGAATTATTTAGCCAAGTTAGGTTGGAATCTCATTTTGAGATGTGTGTGTTGCTGTTCTCTGGCAAGAACAATTCTTCAAGAAATTAAATCTTATTGCAGAAAATCTGAGTTCTTTATAAGCCATGTTTATATTATCAATATGGTTCATCCATTATTTAGAACAAATGCTGATCATTAAAATTATATTATTATAAATTATTTATTTGATATAGCTTTGGCGTTGTTTGCTTTCCCATCTTGACTACTAAAGATCTCAAGTTTATTATATTTTATTTTACTTGTACTCCCTCATCTGTTTTTTTTTAACTTGACCAAACCCTTATTTTTCCTCTCTCGCCTCCTCCATTCCCAGCAACCAACTACTATCCAAAGTTTTACTTTTCCTGTAGGAAAGAATTTCCCCATGTTTAGTATATAACTATCCTTCTGACAGCAAATACTAAGACAAATGAGAACCTGGTGAGGTTATTCTCAGATTAAAGGACTTTAATGTTTTTAAAGACTTTGTATTCTGTAATGCAGCTGATCCGTAGGCATGGTATCTGTTAATAAGAGTGGGAGCAAAGGATACATACTGATGACAGAGTGAACCCTTTTGGTTTGGTGTTTGAATAAAAAAGTACAAGCCAGAAAGTTGTTCTTCTGCAAATTGCAAAGTACATAGGTTATGCTATGTGCAACAGTTTGTAGCTTCATTGCCCATAACCCCATTTCAAGGGTCAGAAGTTACAATAATACTATATAGTAGGAGTCAACACATTCAAGACACTATGAGAAATAAAGCTTAGCTTTTAGCACACAGTCTGTCAGCTACAGAATAAAATGATTGCTTAGTTCATTAATGAAATAAAACCACCAAGCTCTCAATAGGCCTTGTTTGTGTTCCCACTAATGTTTAATGATGCTTTACCTGCTTTACCCAGCTGCTCCAGGGCAGTATATTAATTCCTGGCCTGTGACTGGGTACTATGGTGTGTCCACACAGCATTGTGGATTCACAAGAGTGAACCTTCCAGCCCTGGTCAACAGACTTGGGATAGCAAAGCCCATGCTAGTGCTCTAAAAACAGTTGTGTAGACTTTGAGGTTGTGGTTTGGGCTCTGAAGCCTAGGAAGAGGGTGGGCTTCAGTCCCCGAGCCCCAATTTCAAAGGACTGTCTACCTGGCTACTTTTAGAATGGTAGTTGTGAACCCAGCTAGTTCCATTCTGTCGACTCTGGACTCCAAAACGCTGTGTAGACATAAGTTATGGTAATACAAATAAATAGTAATAACTTCAAGATCTCCTGTAAGTGCTCTGATTTTTTTCCAAAGGTCATAAAGTGAATTCTGACAATTTGGTTAGGTGGTAACTACTTTTATAAAGATGTCACCACCTAACAATTAAGTAAACCTTCCTGTTTTGTTTTGTTCTGTTTGTTTGTAACAGAGGAAACACCACCATATGCATCTAATTAAAGAAAATGTCAGGAGGATAATATTACAAAGCTCACGATCACAGAACTCAGACTTCTGGGAAAATTTCTATTTTTTTTTTCCTGCGTGAAAGTTTCTTACCTCTCTTCTATATGTCAATGAATTAAAAACAACAATCCCATACTTTTCTACTTTCATGGGATCTTGTTAGTTCTAACTGGAGTAGTATAACAGTAAAGAGGACTTTGTTTACCTGCGGGCTGCTTAATATGGCAGAATAGACTTCTACGCCACAGGCCAACTGTGCAGGATCACTGTAGAGATTTCTAAGGGGGTGAGTGATATACTGTATCAATAGGTAGTTTGTAAAAGTGTGGCAAACTGTGTTTTGAAATGAGTCATATAAAACTTCAAGTTGGGAGCTGAAAGTGAAACTGCTAGAGAAGAGATTTTGTTTAGACATTCCCCTGAAGCACTTTCCCTTGCAGGGGCTTTGTCTGGAAAGGAATCTCCCAGAGGGTTTTTCCCTTGGTAGAAAGATTTATTTCTTGCATGTGTGTTTGATAGGTTTGGTATTTCAAAAATGTGCTGTTTTCTGACACTCTAGATGACAATTGCTTTCAGGTGGTTAGCAGCATGCAGTGCTAGGCCAGAATGCTAAATGGCTACAAACTCTCAATTGAACTGTTGGTTCCACATCAGAGCAACTTCCGTCCTTTATATCATGAGCTCCCTGACTGGTAAAACAGACAATTGCTACCTGACTGGGCATCACTTTCATCCAGGTTTGTGCTCAGAATGGAAGTGTTTTATTCTGGAGAGCAAGTCCAATCCTCTCTTCCTTCATGCTGTGGCACATGACCAAAACCAGAAAGCATCTCCTTCCCTGAGCATCTCAGACACACATTCTTTCCTACCCTGAATCTTCCTGTCCTTCTCTAACCTTACATCTTACCTGGATCAAAGAGAAAACACACACAATCCTCTCAGCTTCCAAGAGCATCTGGTTCAGATGGGTTACCACCCCTGAAATCAACATAGATCCATGCCCCATACAGCTCAGGAATTTTCAGAGCTGACAACTCAGCTGTGGCCAGCCTGCATTCCCACTATTAGCACCTCTTCTTATTTCCAGAAAGTGAAGAAGTTCAGGGATCTGGTTAATGGCCTTATATGGGCCTAGGCCTTGTTTTTCCTCCTAAATATTGGCCTTCTCTTTCAAAAAAGAAGGTAACATATCCATGTAGATACTCTTCTCTGGCTGTGTTCCCTACTACTTAAATCAGGCCCTCCTCTTGGCAGTAGGATAAAGATGGAGAGTGATTCCAGGGTGGGATAAGGAGACACTTCTTATGAGCCAGTCAAAAAGTACCATGTCAGTGACTAGGCAAGCTACTTCCCTCCTTTATGCATTTTGTGGCTAATTCCCTATTGCTATAGTTTTTCCTGTTTGAATCCACAGGAGTGGGTGATTATCAAAATCACCTTCGATAGTTGGCAGAGGTAGACATGCCCCCCCTCCTAGCTCCATATGCAGTCCTGTAGGTTGCCACAAGTTGGATTAAGACTAGAGCCTCTTGGCACAATGAAAGACTTTTAATCTTTGAAACACTGTTTAACTGGCAAGGCTAGTCCTCCTTTGTTTCTGCTATTCCCCATGTTCATAGGCTTAGAGTGCCCTATTGTGAAGTGGTTTAAAAACCCCAGATGGGTTCTTTGACATCAGAAAGTTCCTTTCTAGTCCTAGTGGTAGCAGCTTTGAAGGGATAGTAGTAGTCTCCAATAGATACTAAGATATCTTTGTTCTGTTTTTTCTGTTGAGCTGTCAGACTGCCACCCAGTTAAATGTCAGGGAGACAGTCAGATGTGATGGAATGGAAGACTAGTCACATGTGAAGAAATAGATTTATGGGTCATTAACATAGAGAGGCCAGCTGAATCAAGATGCAGAGGCACAAGTGGTTAAGGGGATCCGGAATGAGTTACAGCAGAAGAAAATGATGAAATCTATGACTGAATCTCAGAAATGTAGAGGGGCAGAAATATTTTTTTAATTAGCAGCTGATAGGGACAAAATATACTTTTGGCAGCTCATTCTGAAAGTTAGACAAATCACCAAATGATTGTGAAAGGACCAAAAAGGAGCCTAAATTATTTTTTCATAATTTAATGTGCATGTTGTACAATACCTCAACTATAGGTTACAGGGCAATGGACAGCATAAAAGGTACATCCTTTTAGGAGACACTCATTATGGTTCACACATGTGTTGGGAAAAGTGGAGTGAGAAGTACATAACTCTCACACCACAACCATACAGCTCTCGCATCACAGCCATATTTTTCTGCAATGTTGCCAAGAAAACTACTCTCCACAGGCATACTAACTTTGAAAAACAATGTCATTTCTCAGGTGTCAAGGTAAAGTTTTAGCAAAACTCTACTTTCTTTGCATAACATCTAAATATGATATCAGATGTGCATAGGGAAAATAAGTCAGACAAGATACTATGCACACACAAAGTGTTTCCTTTTTAGCTGTTCTGTTGATCAGCACCAAATTGTTAGCATTTCACGTACAGTGAAGACATCATAGACGTCGTCATGCAGTTCTAGGAGACCATCTGCCTCTTTTTTTTTTAGTTCTTCGCTTGGGTGTTTTGTTGTTTTGTTTAAGTGAAGGAGAATCCTCTCAACAGGTATAACCTGAGTTAGTGATAGCTCTGCAGGGAGCAGCATGAAGACAATGTTGGAACCTTAACTACGGAATTCAATGCTATGGCTTTATCATCTAAGAACCTTCAGCCAAGACAAGTGACCTCTTATTGTGTGAAAAGTGCCAAGTGAAGTTACAGTACTATGTCATTTTTTAGATGAAGTGTGACTGGAATGCTGAAATGAAGAATCAGAGGGTCAGTTATAACACTAAAATGTACTATTTTCCTCCAGTAACTTAATGGAAAAGTTCTAGTGATAGAAATGTCCAAATGGATGGATTCTACTCAATAAGTGGAAGGATCATGACATGATTAAAAACTGTTTTTTCTTTACTCTCCTGACCCATATTTCTCTGTTGGTATGAGAGGTCTATTTCAGGCAAAGTATAGTCCATGTCAGTTTATTTTTGGTCAAGTCTAGGTTCCTTTATGAAGCACCACTGACCATGCATTTCTGGAAGTATTCAGTATAATTATTGTGACTCCATGAAAAAAGTAAACCCATGCTGTACTGTATATTGACCTTTTGTTGTTCACTGTTTTTGTTCCAAAATAACTTATGTATATTGTATTTCCTAATTTAATTGTAATGTTTGTCCACTGAAGCAATAACATTGTCATACTGAGTTTGAAATGGATGACTGTGCACTGTTACAACTGTTTATAACTTTCTATTGTTTTCATAAATATGATTCATAACACTAATAAAGATGTAGGACAACTACAGCATTTTAATGTTTCTTCCCATAATGCTATTGGGTTACTTTGTCCTTGATTGTAAAAGTGTCTGCATAATATTCTGATTTTTTTTTTTGACTCCATGATTTATAACACAATGATTTTATTTGAGAGAAACTGCTGAGAGAGAACTTTTTGAATAACTGTAGATTTATGCCTCAGTGGAATTATACTTCTATAATACATGGATTGTGCCATAATGGATTAACACAATGAGGGTTAATAATATGCAGTTGCTTTAAAAATCTGAGGTTTCTGAAGAAAGGAATCTGAGGATGTCTGCACTTCATTTTGGAATGGACTTTCCAGAGGAAATTTCCAACAGAATGTTCCCAATAGCTTATTGGCTTTGTCAAAAGTCACCTGCAAGAGGTATAAACACCTTCCCTATTCTAGATCTCCTCCCCATTTTCTATTGGATTTTCTTTCCTTTTACTCTGTTCCCATGGAGCCACCAAAAATAGTCTGAGAATGCTTGACTGATTTCCAGTCCAGAGAGATTCCCATTATGTTTGGATAAGCATCCAAACTTTTGGCTGATTCACCAAACTGAATTGAATATGAATTTTTTGGTCTTTGCTCATAATCACATCTTTATGCTCCTGTCTGAGTGCATTGCTCTGTCATACCACCTGAGAAATTCTTTTGATTATGAACAGTATGTGGGGCAGATGTAGCAAACCTACTGCCATTTACATAAATGTTAGAACTGTTCAAGTACTTTTGAAAGATTGGTGCTTAGTTTCATTTCAAGACACCTTTAAATTTTTCCTGATCTTTCAAACATGAGCACTTATTAAAACAGTAGTTCTAACTTAGTGTATGTGAGGTCTGACACTTTTTTCTGGTGGGACTCCATCTCAAACTTTCTAACATCTTAACAGTAGAATCTCATTTACAGAATTAGAGAAACAAATCTGCACCTTGACATCTTGTGAAATTTTCCTAGGTATGATGACTTTGTCACACATGAGGCTCAAAGTTACTGAGCAATGGACAGGCAAGTACTAGAGTATTCACAGTAACTTCAGACTTACCAGGTGTCAAAGGGTTTTGTCAGGTAATGCAAACTGACAGATTTTTATAACCTTTATTTAAAACGCACTTTAACAATGCATAAAATATATTCAGACTAATTCAAATAATTTATCTTGATATTTGCAATAGTGTCACTGATACTTGTAATTGCTGGATCCCGACCTTCAATTGCTTTGTGAATGAAGTGGCCCCAACTCCATCTTCTTCTCAGAATGTGTCCATTCTGTTTTTATTTCTATATTTTTCCTTTCATCTCATCCTTGTCTTTTTGCTGTCCACTTCAATTAATTTTTTTGTCTTGTCCCTGATAGTTCCATCTGTTCATAACCCTACTTGTCAGTGAGCCTGAGATATATATATATATACTGGTGATAGGACAGCACACATCCTTGCACAGTTGAGATGTGTATTACAAGAACCACAAAGCTTGGGCCTCTATTGCTGTATGCAGACATACATGCAGTCATAGAATGTAAAGCCAGAAGGGATCATTTAGTCTGACTTCCAAGAAATCAAAGGCCACCAATACCGCAGCAAACCCAACAACTGAAATGAGACCAAAGTATTACTTCAGGGTGTGCATCCAGGAGAAAAGATGTTTCTCTTTCTACCCCTCTCCTCTGGACAAAACAAAGGCTAGGAGATTTGTGTGTATGAAAAGGAATTACACAAAGAAAACCAGTTGAAAAAATCATCCAAAAAGACCTTTACTTTTTTAATTTGTTTAATTTTTTTAATGTGAACAATTCAACCAATTGTATTTGCAGGTTTGAACTCTTAAACTCTGAACCCACAAAGTCCTTAAATGTGTGATTAAGCTCTAGCATGTGAATAATCTCACTGAAGTCCATGGGTTAAAAGCTTACTGATGAAGGAAGCAAACTTATTGGCCATATACTCATCATTTTCCCTCTTTGGGAAAAGTGTTGACAATGTAAAGGAGCAAGTTCCTGAAAGATACATTAACAATTGAATGTGACACAGATTCTCCAATAGGTGATAGAGATTTTCAAATATTTCCTGATGTGTAAGACTTTGCTTATTTCATGTTTGGTGGGTCTCAGAAAACTGGCCCTTTATAGTAAGGTACCTTGTGACTCATACATGCTCAGATATGGAAAACTGCAAGTTAACATCTGTATACACGGAGTAATTTTTTAAAACCAATTATATTTATACTGTAACAGTTCTACTCTTAGAGATCAGATTTAGTGTCTATTTTAATGAGAATAAGAAAATATTTAGTTTATCTTCTGATTTGTCAGACACTGTTTTGCCTTGTGCAAGTGCAATAAAAATTCAAACCAATAGTTTGCCATGATACCTGGAAATATGTAAATTTTGATCTTTTAAATAAAACACTGCCTGAACTTTACTTCATCTCTATCATTACTAGAAACAAATGATCCTATAATGTCTTTGTGGTGGTACTTCTACTCCTATAAACTGCACTTCCATCTCCTTGCACAAGATTAATAGCTAATTTTACTCACTTTCACTTCCTTTTCCCTCAGTTGGCAAGGAAACAAACCTCCTCAGGATACAGTGTTTTTACTTTTTTGCCACTATTGAAAAATTATGTACATCATCTTTATAGTTTAATACAATAATTGAACTAAAGTGTTCATGGAACTTTCGGCTTCTTGAAAGCATGTTATAGTTAATTTCCTCATGAGTTCCTTTTCTTAGTGAAGTTGCAAAACTGGAAATGCTTAATGTTCTGGTACCGTTTTCTGTAGTATCATTTCTACCATTATAATGCCGTAAGGTCACAGTTATTTGTACGGTTGGATTTCATAGTTACTTACAGATGATCCAAATTGTCTACATGAAACTCCAAATATAACACTGAAGCAGTTGTTTATAAATTGAATGATAATGTTCTGGACTATCTGGGGAATTAGGGTATATCTTGAAGTAAGAGTCTGCACTCCTCTTGTATTATGACAGGTATTGACAAGGCACTGGAAGAGATTTACAAAGGTGCAGTAGTACTGCTATAAAGAACGAACATCACAATGTGCAAAAAGAAAGTTGGAGGCACAGAAGCAAAACTACATTTTTTTTTCAGAGCACATTCACATCTGAAAAGTGCTAGGCTGTAACTGCCCTATTTATACCAGTTATTTCTTTTTTTCTTTTCTGCACTGCCAAAACTATTAGCAATTTCCTAATATGCCTAGGCTAGTTATAATAGTTGTATGAGGAGGATGAATGCATTATAGATAAAACCATTCATCGCACCCTTCCAATTCCCATTTTCACCTGCTCATGTGGTATTCATCTGCAGCTTGAAAAGAATGTGTTTCTTCACAGCATGGGAGAGATTCAGGGGTAGTGTCAGCCTTCTATTTTTTGCTTTTCTTACCCCATTTTTTTTAAAAAAAGCGCTTTATAAAGAAAGAGAAAGAAGAACCCATAAGGTAAGGTCTAGCAAGCCATTTTTAGCATGGAAGGGAACAAAGATAGCACTTGGGAGAGGGAGACAGGAAGAATTGTACAGAGGATTAAGATAGAGACCTGAGAGTTTGGGATAGTTGGGAAGGATAGGGAGAAAATAACTTGCTGCAGTTCTAAATCAGCGTGATTTATTGTATGGTCTAGTAGACTAACATGACACCATTATGCTACGAAGAAGGGCATGGTGACCTGGGAAGTTGACTATTGAAATTTGCAAACGTACTGTGTCACAATTACAGAAACTCAGTCTGGGTGCATCTACACCGCACCCTTACCTCGAAATAAGCTACGCAACTTGTGCAGCTTATTTCAAGGTAACTTTGAAATAGTGCCAAGTTTTGAAATAAGCTATCTACACAGTGACAATTTTTAAATAAAGCGCTCTTCTGAAATGTCCCTTCACCATCGTGGAATGAGGAATACAGGGATGTTGGAATAGCAAACCCATTATATTTTGAAATAACAGTTGCACTCAAAAAAACAAAGAATAACTATTTTGGGATACTTCTGGTATTCTGAAGTAGCTCTGCAGTGTAGACATAGTCTGTGACAAGTACATTTCCATGGGTATATCCACTGGGGGAGGGATAGCTTAGTGGTTTGAGCATTGGCCTGCTAAACCCAGGATTGTGAGCTCAATCCTTGAGGGGGCCATTTAGGGATGTGTCAGGGATGATACTTGGTCTTGCTGTGAAAGCAGGGGACTGGACTCAATGACCTTTCAAGGTCCCTTCCAGTTCTATAAGATAGATATATCTCTCTGTATTTTCAGCAGCTTCAAAATGCTTACCTGGAAGTGCTCTGTTAGCGAGACAACTTGCAGACATATTTTTGAAATTTCAATGAAAATATTTTCATTATTTTTAAACCATTTCTTCATAGGCACTATTGATGAAATCCTAGATCCACTGGAGTCCGTGTCAAAACTCCCACTGATTTTAGTAGGACTACAATTTCAGTCTATATACTTAAGAGGTACATCATACAGAAAGGGAAGCTTCGCCGTTGTTAAAAATGTAATCAGCTTCTGTTGTATGGATACATTTTTGTTTCCCAAAGTAATGCATAGGGAAATTGGTTTGGACAAAATATTTGTGTATTAATTTATATTAAAGTAACATCCTTCTGCATATTGAAACTGTTAGTAAACAAAATAATATGTATTTATCCCATTCCCGTCTTGTATGTCAAAATCCGTGCCTGAAAGATGAACATATTATAGTGTAAAATTTATTGTAATATAGGTTTACTTGTATTTTGACTACATGTGTTTCTTTATAGATCTGTGGTCTATTATTACATTTTAAATGTTTGTATATGAAAGACATTTTGTTGCCATCTAGCTTTGATCTGTGTCAAAACAATGAAAGCCCAAGGGAGCATTAAAAAAGCTCAGTGAATCAATGCAGTAAACTGTTTCTGAAAGTGCAGTTTAAATATCATATACTATTAGTGAAGGTTCATGCAGAAAAAAGTTCCATGTTTCAGAGAAGAATTGTTTTCTTTGTCATGCAACTGCCTGGGTATGAATATTCAGCCCTCTGTAGTACTGTGTTGAGAATTAGCTGCAATTCATTACTAATTAGCAAAATAACTAATGCAATTATCATAACACATTTATAGAATCACTTGTTGACTACCGAGGCTAGAAAAATAGTTAAAATGAGGCACTTAGACATGTGGAAAAATGATTAACATGGACTGTGGCCCAGACCATCAAAAGTATTTGGCATTGCTTCACTCAGTGCTGCAGTGGTGGGCCCTTAGTCAAACTAACACCGCATGGGTTCATCAGCCAGCCTCCACATACAAGTCACGGAAAGAGTTGGGTGCATAAGAGAGGGATCCTCAGAGTTAAGGATGCTGAGTGGGAAGCCACTTAACCTGGCCAAAGTGAAACAATAAAAAGGGGATGGGAGAAGCAAGGCGCATAGGTGCTGAAGAAGTTGACTTTGTGCATCTGGCTGATGGGATGGCAAATGCATACATGACGAGTTGTATGGGCCCATGTTGCCTAGGCTCCACCATGTGAAGTCCCTGCATGCCTAGCTCCACCAGTGTCAGGACTGAGTCTTTCCCCTTGCCTCTCCTGCCAACCCTTCACATGTCCATGCTGGATATCCGCCCTCAAAGAACTGACCTGTGCCCTGTCCTTCCTACAGCATGCATCAAGCACCGGGCTGGCTTTTGTGCTTCAGCTGGGCTGTAGGGAGCAGCCTTGGCAGCAGGCTGATTGCTGCATCTGCCAAGGTAGGAGGCACATGACATTTCCTTCCCACCCCCAGGCAACTCCAAATGGAGTCATTCCTGCCTGGGGCTTGGGTGAGTGTGTGTGGTGCCAAGTAGGTAGAGGAGGAGGAGAGGACAAGGTGATGTATTGGGGGGGGGGTGGCTAGTCCCAGTCCTCCCATGCCCCAAATCCCCCATCTGCACTCTAGAGCCTGCATCCCAACCCTACACCCCAAACTCCCCATTCGCAGCTGCACCCCAGAGCCAGAATCCTCACCCCCTCCCAACCTTACCAAGTAGGAGGGGGAGGGCTGGACCTGGACCCACTCTGGGCACCACCAAAATTTAAACAAACCTGCCACCTCTGACAGAGGCACCTCCATCCAATCAGAATCCTCAGCTGGAGTTAGGCACCTAAGCTGGGTCTGCCACTTACATAGCGCGTGTCCTAGCAGGCAAAATCATTTCTTTGTCTCTTCTTTTCACTCACTACCTCTCTTGTGCTCACCCTGCAGTTCCCTATGTGATTTTTTTTTTAAAAGGATGCTTTACAGCCACCTCACCTATTAGTGGGCTGCATCAAATATTGCTGCTCTGGGGTCTCTTTGATATCCGGTTTTAGGTGTGTTTAGAGCACACCAAGACCACCAAGCAAACTTATGAAATAGATTTTCCCTCACCTATTCTGAGCATCCCATTTTAGTAAATCCTTGTTAGATGTGAGGCAGTATTAGTCTTTAGGTGGCCACCTAAATGTGTATGCTGACTGGGAGAAACTTAGACACTGATGGGGATTTATGCGCCTATGCGGGAGGACAGCAGCTGGATGGCAGTTTTGAAAATGTCAGAGGTGCCTAAAGAGGCAGATACTTGCCTAAGTACCTTGAGGATCTGGACCTTTCGCCTCTGAAATGTACATTTCCAAATGCTTTGTGTCTTGAAAGAGAGAGACACTTCTTCATTGCGTTTCTCCCTGTCTACTATGGCAGCCTCAGAATTCTTAGGTTATTTGCTATGATAAATCACAGGATAAGGAGAAGTACAAATCAAACTAGACTGCTGGTTTTTAGTGCTGGGGCTCCTAGATGACACACTAAACTATAAAAAGGATATTCCAATTGCCTTGGGAGCACAGGCAAATCCTGAAGTGAAAAACCTTAAAAATAAAGTCAGTTTGTATGAAAACTTTAACTATTACCATGTCTAGGTCAGGCAGAAATGATTAGGTAAGGCTACCAAAAATTATACCTAGATGAGGTGAAGATGAATTGAGAGAATGGAAAGAGTTTTGTGGTGGTTTCGATAAGGAATGATTAATCAAATTCTAAAGTGAAGAATTTAGACAAATTTTCCCAGTTGAAATTTTTCCTTTAATAGATGATAGCTTTGTATGGGGTTCACAACAGGCTGACCTGTCATCAGCATTAGTTATTCTACAAAAAGAAAAGGTGAGACTTTGCCAACAGGAAAGACTTGAAAGATATAAAACTTGTATATATTTTTTGGGGGGATTCATGCAGCCCTACCAATCTGATGATGACTAATGTGGCTGGACAAGTAAGGTCATTACTAGACAGTGAAACCTGTTTATAATTTCTCTTGCTATTAGGATGAATTTTTTCTTTGAAAAAAGTAAAATGTCTCTGATTTTGCAGACATAGCATTTCTATGGTATATGTCTTCCCCCCCCCCCCCCCTTGCTAGGGGAAAAACAACTTTTATGTGAAAGCAGAAAAAAATCTGAAGCAAGGAAGGGGGATATTACTATATTATTAGATATTATTATATTCTTATATATTCTTATATATATATTATTAGATATTATTATATTCTAAGGGGAATATTACTTTGTCTCTTAGGTGTCAGTAAGTTTCTGTAGCCATAAGTAGTGAAGGACTTTATCAGTTCCTGACATACTACCATAATATGTGTGGTATTTTTCTGTTTGTGTGGGGTTTGTTGTTGAATAGTCTCTTTTGTAAGGTAGGGATTTTCTACAATATGACAGAGCAGATCATAGCATTATGGTATAAATTCAGTGTACATAATATCTAAATGACAACATGATACTGTTGACTGTGAAATTTTATGAGTTAGTTATGATACCAAATGGGACTAAAACAAAAGATAAAGCCAGATACAGACTTTCCCATAATTTAGGTCAGTGCAGAATCAGGATTTTGGGTCAGCTCAGTATAGAGATAGGGTACAGCCACAGTATTTGATGGATCCAAATTTTCACGAACATTTGGGACAGATTTTGCTTCGGGTCCATTTCTAATTACATCCCAGCCAAGGTCACCACTGAAACCTATAACTATTATGACAAAGCTCCAACTTTGTCTTGATGGGCCCACATTTCCATGTGGATTACACTTGCTTCAGGGGTGCGCTATAACTTTTAACCTAGCCCTTCTTTTGGTAGAGCCAAGGTTAACAGCCTGCTGAGCCACTTTCATCATAGGGCAGAAAGGGGGTTGTTAGGAAAATTCCCACAGTCTTCGTTGCATCTTCATGCTTAGTAGAGCAGTTCAGCCTCCTGTCCCAACTGGGGTCTGTCTTCCCTCTTACGTGGGTGTCTCTGGAGTGATTCAGAGGTTGGGGGAACCCATGTCCATTCTCTAATCTGGGTTCCACCCCAGGGACTCAAATAGCAGCAGGTGTTGACAGTGTTTTCCCTTCACCACTGGAACTACTACAATCCCCTCAGCCACTTCCCCATGGCACCTCTCATTAAACACCTCCTTTGCCCTTGCTTCAGAGCTTCCTTGTCTGTAGCTTGTGGGTGTTTATACTTCCCAATTCTCTGGTAACACTTCCTTTCCTTGAGCTCCTTCCCTCAAGACTGATTGGAGGGAGAGCTTTTGAACAGTATGAGTGGGGCCTTGAATGGTTCCAGGTGTCTCCATTACACTAATGGCCTCATCTGATTCTTTGCAGGTTAATTGGAATAAGGTGTCCACATTAGCTTAATGGTCTTAATTCATCTTTTGGCAGATCAATTGGCCTGGAGTAGCTTTTGTTTGGGCTACAAGGACCTGCTCACCCTGCCTTCCACTATACTTCTATAGCCTTCTGGTCTGAGTCCATCACGCTATATATACAGACTCCAGCAATTGATGGGGGTTTTTTATGTCATTTTTTAAGTACCTATGTAAATGATTTTCTCAGTGGTAAATTATCTAGACTGAGTAATTCTTTTCTAATAGGAGTCAATTCCTCAGTCATCTTAATACAGATTTACAGTATTAATTGTGGAGAGGAAGAAGCGAACTCTTGAATCTAGATGTCCATAGCTAAAACATCAACATGGGGAGGAGACTTCATGATGAGGGGAAGTTGTGCTTGTCTTCAGAAGTTTATGTACTTAGTAAAAAATGCAGTCTCAGTCAGAAGTCTTTTTAAAAACTTTATTTGTATGCAATAAGAAAAAATGCAATTCTTTGTGATTGTACAGTATAATAAATATTCAAGAATTCAAAACATTAAGTAATATAAAATTAGAACTTAACATGAAAGTACTGTAACATAAAATGTTAAATCTGTTCATAAAACTAAAGTTCATATTAGTGTCTGAATTCTGCAAAGACATCCAAGTTTTATTTTGAAGTGAAATCACTTTTAAATTACAAGAAAATGAGGTTTCTCTTTCTTTCCTGAGTCATGCTCATTCTTTGTGGCAGAATTCTCTTTATGCAAGAAAAAGAATTCACAAGCAGCAGTTGATACTGTAAACAAGCTCTATAGACATTTCAAATATTGATGGAAAGTCTCCTTTAATTCATTGGCAACATCTAGAACTTCTCCACATTCTTTGTACTTTCTCATATCTATCAGTGTTTTTAATATAGACATTTCAACTTTACCTTTTCAATATCTAATCTAAGCAACTCCATCAAAGTATGCAGTTATTACTTTTCTCCAAAGATTTCCTTTGGTTTCATCAATAAATTCCTGATAGTTCTAGGACTAATGATGAAGATACACTTTGGAATCCTAATAAGTGTTTAGTAACTATGGAATCTAGGAAGTTTTGAGAGCAATAGCTTGGCTCTTTAAGAAGTACATCCTGGTTAATGCTTCTTCATATGCATCTTTCAAAACAGTTGCTTGAAAACAATTTGTAGCCCTTATTCTCCCAAATTTAAGAGGAACTTGAGTCTAAAGATCAGTAAGGTATTGACTTGGTGTCACTGTAATATTGGTAGGGCTACCAATACTACAGCAAGAGAGGCTCTTGCCCCTCTATAGCATTCCAGTGACTGAGATACCGGCTCTTGAGAGGAGTTTGGGAAAAGGGAAGTCTGTCTTGCAGTGGTGCAGCATATAGGATTGCTCTGGAAGTGAGTGGAAGTTATTGAAGTTTCAGGCCTTTTGGAGTCAGCAGAGGCTGCAGCAGTAAAGTTCTGGTCCTTGGATAATCCAGGTAAAGGTTTTTTCTTGGTTCTAGAAGCTGGAGTTGCTCCATTTCTAATCAGCCCACCCATGTGCTTTCATGCATTCTCATGCATTCCAAAAGGAGTGTGCTCTCTCTCTGTGCAAAAGGAACTCTGCTCTCCCTCCTTTTCCCTCAAAACAGATAGGTAGATCTGGTCACAGAATCTCCAGCATAGAATCCCATGGTCCCCACTTTACTACTTTGTAAACCTGTTTGAAGGGCTGCTCTTTCCAGACAGATACTTTCTAACCAGGGTTGTACATCTTTAATAGAAGCAATGTAATTCAGTCAGTGTGCTTCACTTAGCTAAAATACTATCAATAACGTGCTCCCCGAATTCTGCTGGCTAGCAGAATTGTGAATAGTATTTTGTGGCCTCAGGCCTACTATCGCTCATCTGAGGAAGCAAGCAAAGTAATTGTCGTCAGAGGGAAAAGTGAAAGGAAAGGGCAAACATTCATCATGGAAGAAAAAAAAGTAGCGTATAAAGGAGGAGCACTGCTGGAAAAGAGAGGAAGTGAACCCCACACTGGAAGGAAGTGGGAATCTCACTCTGGAAAGAACAGAAAAACTGGCATCAGCTACCAGGAGGAGAAGGGATAGCCGCCACCATCGTGGAGAAAAGGGTAAATAGAGGTAGGAGAAGGACAATAGGAAGTGCTGGTGAGATCTTTCTTGAAGTACTGGCAGCTCCAACTCCTCAAATAACATTTATCTTTTGTTATGCTGCTCCCAACAGAAACGATCAGTTTGTCTACAGCCATTTCTAGGGGAGTTTGTTTGCTTCCAGAGCCGACTATTATAGTGCTGGGAAAGGAAATACACAGAATGAAAAGCAGCTTGGTGGGGTACAAAAATGTGACTTGCCTATAGAACTCTGCTCAAAGCTTAATATTATTTTGTTTTGGCACTGTTTTTAATTGGTTTAAATTTTGATATTAAGTCTGCATTTTCAGAGTTAATACTTTTCACAAACAGAAAAGATAAATCATATATATAGTAGCCCAATGTCTGTGACTCTGTAATGCTGAAACGCTGGCTGTTCCCTCTGGGCAGCGCTGTTGCCTCCCGCCATGGCGCTCGGCTGACTTCTGCACCGCTCAGCCGGGCGGGAGCAAGCGGCGCAAGCGGCTGTTTGGGGTCTGCGCTCCCCATGCAGCATGAGGGTGCTGCATGGGGAGCACGGGGCCCAAACTGCCGCTTGCGCCGCTTACTCCTGCGTGGTGGCCCAGCTGAGCGGCGCAGAAGTCAGCCGAGCACCACGGCAGGAGGCAACAGTGCCGCCCAGAGGGAACAGCCAGGGGGCGGCACTGATGTGCGTCTCTGATGAGCGTGCGTCTCTGATGTCAGCAGAGGGTGCCGGATTCAAAAGGAGGAAAGTGGAGCAGAAACAGAGGATGCGGAGGAGACAGAGAGGCGAACGGAGGAGGCAGAGGACAAAGAGAGAGACAGACGCAGCAGGAGGAGGAGAAGAGAAACACAGAGTGAGAGGTGGGAGGGGGAGAAGAGAGAGAGCGAGAGGCAGCAGGCGGACGAGTGCTGAGAGAGAGAGAGAGAGGGCAAGGCAGTAGGAGGAGAAGAGAGAGAATGGCCGTTTGAGCTGCTTGCTCCTGCATGGCGGCCCAGCTGAGCGGCACAGAAATCAGCCGAGTGCCACAGCGGGAAGCGAAGGGGGGCAGGGTGGTGACGTACACGCCCAGGGGGTGGGGCCTGGATGAGCGTGCATCCCTGATGAAGACAGAGGAGAGGGGGGAGAGTGAGAGGCAGGAGTGGGAGAAGAGAAAGAGAGAGACGGAGAGAGGCAGAAGGTGGAGGAGAGCTTAAAGAGAGTGGGGGAGGCAGTAGGAGGAGGAGAGAGAGACTGGAGGCACAGGAGAGAAGACCAATGTGGAGGAGAGACCTGAAAATCCCGTCTTATGACGGGCTAATTGGCTAGTTCTCCAGAGTGAGTGATCAAATCTATTTTTATTTTATTTTTTTTTGGAGAATAACAAATCTTAATTTCCTAAAAGCTATGAAAATTGAATAATAGAGATGCATATTCCTTTTTCTTCTCAACTAATTCCTACACATTCAAAATCACTAAGTAAAGGTTTAGGGACAAAACTAACTTCCTTTTGACACCTATTTGGCACCTATCTGTATCTTTACAACCTAAATCTGTTTAAAAGACTAGTCCAAAGATATGTTTTAATGTAAACACCCTTAGTAGAATTGTATGAGGTGGAGAAATATAACCCATATGATGGAGATGTTGAATGATTTTAAAGGTTTCCCAAAATATATTCTTGAAAATCTTATATAACTTAGCACCTTCTAAACCCGGTAAGCATACATTCATGAACTGAATTCAGTATTTACTTTATACAAACATGACTTTTTATGTATATATTAGGTATCCCACTGGATACTCAGGTTTTATCATCAGTCTTCAGTCTTTCTAAAGATGGTCTCCAGGATCATCATCCAAAAGTAATCCTTCAAGAATATAAAGGAAGTATGTTTAGCTTGAGCCTTTGAATAACCCTATTGATAATAGCATGTAGGAGCTTACCAAATCACTCTCCATGGTAAGTGTGTATTGATCTGTTCTGGAAATAAAGGATTTCAAACTTCAGTCCTACCTAGTCAACACCTTTCATGAGAACAAAACCATAATTATTTATATTTACATGTCTATTTACATTCTCAGTGTCATAAAAAGCATTAACTATTTATTAAAAACATACATTATACAGCTTTCCTCATTCATTTTTGATTACTTATAACTTTTAATCATGTGCAATGTATTGTCATCCATGTGTTTCATTTAAGTATGACTATGATGACCTGAATAAGTAAATAGAGTAATCAAATGTTTGTGGGCTGAAACTTGCACGTTTATTTTCCTTTTCAATCACTATAAGGTAATTAACAGGTGATGTAAACACTTTTATTTATTTATCAGTCCATTTTTAATTAGTTATTACATAGTTTATATTGCACAAACTGTAATAACAGAACCTTGGCAGTTGATGTTTTCAAGTGGTGAAATTACTGTTCTGGTGACTTATCTATGGACCAAGAAATTATCCAGTTATTACAGAAAATCTACCTGATTATTATCTACAAAAATTGGTTTAGCTATTCACCTTTGGAACCATTTTTCAACTCAAAATAGAGCATGATTTGACATCCTTAATGAAACTCAATACATCAGTTTCTATTTTTCATCACGAGACAAATTATATATTTCTTTATTCAAGGCACAAGTGATTATTTTATTCCTATCACAAAATTTTTCATTAGGAATATTGCTCACTTTTGGTGGTGGCTGTTGTCCTCTCGTGACACCAGATAACTGATGGGAAATCACACATGTACTTCAGACAGAGAAACAATAAAGCCATTTAATCCTGTGTGTCTATGTTCAAACTGTCCCTCATTATGAAAGATCGCTCTCATTTTAGACTCAGAATTACCTACACCCTGCCCTAAAGGACTTATTTTCCTTCTATTAATGTAAAATAATTAAATTTTTAAACACTCTTAATTATTTTTCCTGGTGCCAGCTCACTCTAATGTGAATTCTAAAGATAGTCCTAGAGCCTTTAAATTCCACCTGTTCTGCATGGGCTTTCCCATTATCTGAAGAACTGTTGCTATTTAAAGCTTGAGCAAATAAATATTTTAGGTAACTAATTTTATCCTTTTGTTCTATTCATGAATTGTTTGGAAACAGATTTCAAAATTTTCAACTATATTAATTTAAAATATTCATGAATTTCTTCAGTGAAATAGTCTTAGTGATTATTTCAAGTACGATTGTCACAAATGAATGTGCAATTTATACTGGAATTTATGAGCTAGGCAACTGTAATTTATCCAATTAACTTCCCAACACAATGTGAATTTCAAATGATATAGTCAACTCTTTGTAATATTCATATTCAGACAGATATGTAAATCATTTCATCAGGTATCAATTAAATTAAAATATGGGGTATAAAAGTAACCAGCACAATATCAATGATGAACAGAAACTATTATAGTTAAAAAATACAATTTCATTTTTGGCAAGTATTTAATAATTTTAGTTACAACTCATTTTGGTGACTAGTTATGCAGCAAAGCTTGACAGCTCCAATAGATAAAAGATCAATCCTATATCCATTGATAGCAGCAGCAAAACTTCCACTAACTTTAATGTTGTCATTACAGACTTAAAAAAACCAACTATAAGCAGTATGTGCAAATATTGGTCAATTTTAAGCTCCTATCATTCTGTATGCATTGGATAACACTGAGCTCCAGTAAACAGAGGTGGAATTCAAAGGCCAAGGCTACATAGCAAAGTGAGATGTATAGAATGTATATGGTAGGAAAGAACAACCCTGACCCCATGATTAACTGAAAAGCAGTGCTGAACCGAAGTGGTGACATATTTTTCTGTAAATGTCTTAACTTAGAAAGAAATGGGCATTTCACACACCCCAAACTTCGTTTTTCCATTAAATTTCAACAACGTATTATTCTCAAGAGAAACTGATGAAATCTGTTGATGTGGAAGTTCATTCTGAGTACTTCTCACCTCTCAAGTGGTCAATATATTTTCTCCAAGATGTCACTGTGCCTCTCTCCTTCATTTTATTTTTAATGGCAAAATTGTTGCTTCTTGGGGGGGGGAAAAAAAGTCCTAACCAAAAGAGATGCTTCCACATGCCACTGAATAAGATTTTCGGTGCCTGATCCCAATACTTGTAATGTGACTTGCAATGAATCAGACTGTTAGAATGTATATATCAATATTAATATTACTTGTTTCCATTAATGTCAAGATTAATTGTGCCCGGAGATAAATCTTGAATTTCGGTTTGCTCAGTCAATATTTATCTTTTGAGTCAATAGATTGTAATATTCATGTCAAAGGAAGTTAATATCTACTGATGTGACTGGTATGGATTCTATATGTCTCTATGCAAATACTTGAGGAAAAAATATGATTTGGGAAAGGGAGTTTATAAAAAGCTGTAAATTGTATTAAAGTAACTTGATCTCCCTCACAAGTAGAGCTGGTTGAATAATAATCATGAATCTGCCCCCTTTTTATTTAGCAAATCATTCACAGACTGATCCTGATTTTCTTTTTATGCATTTATTATTTGTATCATCACCACCATGAATGAATGACTATTGTGGAATATTGCACAACACCCTAGCCACATCGATCTGGAAAATAAAAAAACCAAACAAACAACAGCAAAAGCTTGCCAAGGCTTTTCAGTCACTGATTACTTAGCACAATTTAGCCAAAATGCTGCCTTGTGTTTTTAAGGAACCAAACCAAGCCTTCTGTTGTAAGTTTAATGAAGAAAAGGCAATGAGCAGGTATTGCCTCTGCCTACCTCACCAGTGCTAGCACTATTTCCATTGCAAACCCAGCTCACCGAGAAGTGTCCTTCATGGCTCAAAAGGAGCTATAGGTCTTCTTTCTTAGGGTGCATCTACCCTGCACCCTAACTTGAAATAAGATATGCAATTTGAGCTACGCAAATTGCATATCTTATTTCGATGCTATTTTGAAATGGCTTATTTTGTCATTTGTCATTTTGTCATTTGTCTACAAAGTGCCAAATTTTGAAATAAAGTGCTATCCCGAAATGTCCTTTATTCCTCATAGAATGAGGTTTACAGGGATGTAGGAATAGCAAGCCAAAAATAACGGGCTTGCTGTGAAGATGCAGAATAACTCTTTTGGGATACTCTGGTATCCCGAAATAGCATTGCAGTGTAGACATAGTCTTACAGAACACTGGAGAGGCATTGATTTCCCACAACCAACCCAACCTAATCCCTTTCAGTTATTTTGTAGAAAAACGTTAACCATTTCTTCACTTCCCTTGGTAAGTGGTACATACATGCCATCACAATCATACCATGAGCTGTTTATGAACTGAGAATGTTTGTCCTGTGCTGCTTTTCTAGTTCACGTCCTGAGATAACTCAGCACGTGTTAAACTGAAAGCCTGTTAACCTCATTAAGCATTTTCCAACCAGTAGAAATTTGGTGATGAAGGATTTTATTTTAAATCCTTAAGCACTGTACATACTGCACTTACAAGCCATACTTACAGCCTTTGATCGAGTGCTTTTTCTTTCAATGACCCACAACTGGTACTAAAATTAACATCTGTTTGGATAACAGAATTTATTTTGTCATGAGTAAGACCAGATCAATAGACGGCGATTTGGGATTTATTAAGCTTTGGGAGCTGGAAGAATCCCAGCTAAAAAGTGTGCTTCTATCTATACATAAATGCATGTTAAGCACCCCAAGTTTTCAAGGCTAATGTGAGCTTAATTGCATTCATAGTCCAACTCCTCATCTCAGCACATACACCAGAATTTAAAATAGTTGAGCTACAGCTGAGCGTGTAGTCAGCCTGTGGAACTCCTTGCCAGAGGAGGCTGTGAAGGCTAGGACTATAATAGAGTTTAAAGAGAAGCTAGATAATTTCATGGAGGTTAGGTCCATAAAAGGCTATTAGCCAGGGGATAAGATGGTGTCCTTGGCCTCTGTTTGTCAGAGGCTGGAGAGGGATGGCAGGAGACAAATCGCTTGATCATTGTCTTCGGTCCACCCTCTCTGGGGTACCTGGTGCTGGCCACTGTTGGCAGACAGGATACTGGGCTAGATGGACCTTTGGTCTGACCCAGTACGGCCATTCTTATGTTCTTATTACTGTTCACTTTTACTTCAAAGCAGATAAATATGTCTTTTTAGTTTTACTCTCTGATGAAACAAATGAATCCCCACAATGAAAGCTGCCAACTACATGTTATGTTAGTCTCTAAGGTGCTGCAAAACTATTTGTTTTTTTAAGTTCTTTCCAATTACAGACCAACACTGGCTACCCCTATGAAATATTTCTAAATGTCAGGCTTGGGTTTCATTCTGACAAGTGTTCATGACAGGCAAGTGTCAAGGAGTTTAGAACCTTCTCCAAGTGAGTATTGAATGGGTGTTTTTGAGAAGCTGATTCTGATGACTCACTAAAGGCATGTCTACACTAGGAAATTATTTCAAAATAACTTATTTTGAAACAATAACTCCAAAATAACTATTTCAAAATAAGCTTATTCCCTGAAACGTCCCTTATTCCTCATAGAATGAGGTTTACAGGGACGTCGGAAAGCAGAGGTTATTTCAAAATAACCAGCCCCTTATTTTGAAATAACATACTGGGTAGTGTGGATGCTTTGATTGTTATTTCAAAATAAGGTGTAGACCAGACTAAGGTCTTTTACTTTACTACTTCAACTTTTTTCACACTCACCAACCCATTTGCACAAGTAGACAGGACACATCTTTGCACTTAATACTATTAAGGTCACTAAATTAGTATTGTTAAGGTCAGATCCAGCAGAGAAGGATAACAGGAGAATTAATTTCTTGTCTACTTGCTCCCTATTCTGTATGCATCACAGCAATTGTAGGAGTTCTCTTGGTGACTGCAGTTATCTTTGAATTAATATGGTCTAATTTCATTTTTATTTTTCTAAAAACAATACAAAATTTAGTGACTATAAAACCTCTTCAAGAACCCAAAAAGGGAAATGTTTTATAATGTTAATTAAAGACAAGCCTGTACCACAATGCTTCACCTGAATACATTCAAACTTGGAGAAATTTAAGTCTAAATCAAGATCCAAATATAACCCTTGGACTTGCCACAGAAATAGCAGCCAACCTAAATCAAACTGCCAGATCTGAACATCCACACACTTTCTTTGAGGGCATTCAAAGCTGAATCCAGATTCAAACTTTTTGTCTCAGGCTGCCATCTAATCTTTAGCCATAGGAGAATTAGCCATCATGGCAAAGCAAGATTCTCCCCCATGAAGCACAAATCCATGAAGGACTTTAATGGTGAGGATTCCATGTGAAGGCAGTCTCCCTACTGACACAGGAATAAGCACTATCTACCATGGTACTGTTTGCAGAACCAGGCGCTAGTTCACCTGGACATGCCACACAGCCCATCTTCTTATAGTTAAATAACTTTAGAAATCTGTGGAGAATTAGTAAGCAGCGCTCTGTGGAATAGTGTGAATCAGGTCATCACATTAGATAACCAGTGAGTAGCTATAATTTATCATTCACTTTCTGCTGTGTGGGCCATGAAGGTGGTGCAACCAAGAAGCAAAATGCTGCCATATTGTCTGAACATTTTTTTTCTCTCTTGTTTTAAAATCATACATGTTGGCAGATGAGCATCAGCAGAATATTCAGATGTAGAAAAATGTTTGGGATAGGGTGGGAAAAACAATTCCACCGTTCATTTACCAGGAATCTGACCTGGCATTGTGCATTCTGACTGATGGCAGCTCCATATGAATATCATAATAATATGCAACGGCATGTTGAAAGCCAAATCAGTGCAGCTGATTTTTGGGAATGTTGCAGGGAGGGCACCAGGAGCTTCTTTCTCCTGCCACTCCCTCCGCCCCATATGCAACCCAGAAGAAAACTATAAAATGGCTGGCCCTTCTTTTCTAAGGGGAAAAGGGCCAAAGGTGATCATCTTGATTTCTGAAACTCTTGTTCACTCAAAATGGGTCACATCGGAGAGAGAGGCCATCGCTCTAAGCCTATGTTCACCAGGTAGCTTGGGTGCAGGCACTGCCAAATAAAATGCATATTACAGCTTTGCTTAAGTAGCAAGAGCCACTGCTGAGCTCAGTCCTCGGCCCCCTACAAGCACTGGGACACATTTTCAGAGGCTCTAAATAGGGTGGTGTGAGTTGTACCAAAAATATGTACACCACTTTACAGATGCAAGTAACTTGCACGCTAACGTGAAAGAAGGCTAGGTTAATATCCAGAAATGCAAGCATTAGAGTATATCATAAAATAATGATGGCCCACTTTATCTTCTAACTTTTATATGTCTGTTGGTTGCTCTTTCTGGTGTAACCCCATCCTTCCACTTTCTCAGCAAATATGCACCCATTTATACTCGGAGACTCAGTTAATGAGATTAGAATAAGACATAACTTGACATACATTGTTTTACTGTTATAACATTTATGTCATTATTCATCTCACCTACAAATATGACCCACTGTGCCTTGGATAGATATAATGGCAAAAATTTAGACCTGCAGCAAGTTGGTCCAATCTTGTTGACTAGAGTGGCATCTGCTTATACAAGATCTAAATTTTGTCTAATCATTCCCTCCGTGCTACAATTGAGCCCCTCCTCACCAGCCCCTCCCTTAAATCATCATGGGTTTCACAACAATAATTTTCCTCTAAGCCTGCAGACATACCTTGTAGCTAGATATGCCCATGTCTGAAGTCTGTTTTCCAGTACTACTTCAGGCAAACTCTAAACAGGTACTAATGCACAGTAACATCTGCAGCAGAGTATCATGTAGTTGATGCACCTACCTGCTATAAAGAATATTCACTAGCATATGAGTAGGAAAGAGATTCAGTTGTAAACCAAAATTACTTCAAAATTCCATTTTTTTTAATCATTGGGGAAGTTTTCAAAAGCTCCTCACAGCAAATCAATTCTTTTGAAAATATATCCCTATAAATGCATAAACAGTGTGTTATAGTTTCATAGACAATTATATACAGTTCCATTCATATTTGTAGGCTAAGCGTTTTTTCTTGCATTATTTTTGTAGTTGATCAGCAAGCAATTACACACTACAGGGAGTTTTCAACCATTTGTAAATTTGTATCCATTGCTAAACTTCTTTGGGATTCACTGCTGCTTGGGTTAAGTTAGCTAGTGTGATTTGTACTTGTAAGCATACAGTGGAAAGTTTCTTTTTAATAGATGATTAAACAAATGGAATGTTTGCCTAGAAATGGTGAGTTTGGTGCATATTGGAAATTCATCTTCCTTTGAGAGAAATTTTGTGGGGGATGATGCCAAGACCTTAAAGGCATTGTTGTCATAGAAATAAAGAATAAAAATCTCAGCTGAATGCCCTTAGACGCATTAGTAAGCTAAAACTTTTCAATGCCTACAGGAATCATACATTTTTATATTCAAATCTTTTTTTAGCTTAGGCAAAAGAGAGAGGCTGTAAATTGGTATATGGGAAATTTCTGGCCCCTGTTCTGAATGAATATATCCACAGGCTTTGAAACTAGTGCATAACTGAAAATTGCACTTTGAAACAGTGTTGCAGTGAAGAAAAATCTTCCTTGATTTTTCTCATTGAATAAAAATGCAACGGTTTTGAATACTATTTATACCTGCTGATTTTTTTTTTAAGAGAAAGGAATTATAATAATTATTACTTCAGAGCGAAGGCCTTTACTTATATCTGGCTAATTGCAAACATATTTAGCCCTTTCAGTTGAAATTTCTGTTCTGGGAATTGTATAGAGGCTTTATAATGCTATAAAAATTGAAGCTAAGTTTTCACTAACCATGGTGGTTTTCTCCTACATAATTCTTTAAGACAAGCACTTCATATTTTGCTTAATGTTATGGGAGTTTGTTCTATATTTTATTTATCATAATCCTGAGGGAAATTATCTTGACAGCTGTATTTTGCATAGATTGCAGAGGAGCAATGCATGCATCAGGGAGACCTAAGAGAAAAAGAGGTTGCAGTTCTTAAGATGGGAGATGAAAAGTGCCTGAAATAAATATTTTGTGGACTGGTTTGATAGATATGTGCTTGCTTTTCTATGAAGTTCCTCTGCCTTGAGAAAAATATCCTTTTTAAAGGGGAGGCACTGACCTATTACAGCTATGCTGCCAGAGAGCTGTATTCTGGGGCTAGGATTTCTTAACCTCATTCACTATTGGAAAAAAAGTGTCTTTAGCCAGGAAAATCTCCCATTGAATTCAATGGTTTCAAAGACTCCAATGAAAGCTTTATTTGCAAGACTGGTCTAGTATTGTTTGGTGCTCGTGTAACAACTTACTACTTACCTTGAGTTCAGATTTGATTCTATCATTAGTTTTTATTAACCTACAAGTATTATAGTGTTTGTTTTTGTGACTCTATGGACTTAACGGTTGTGTCAGACTTTCCATCATAAAACACTTCTTTCCAGGGTTTTATATGTCAGTTGTTAAAACGTTCCCTGGATTGTAACTTCATATTTCAGACTTATTTTTTTCCTAGTCTGAGAGTGACGGGAATGGAATTTGACAAAAATCTGGTTCTACTATTTTTGAGTTATAAAAATGCAACAAATGCTTTCTTTTAAAAAATGCTTCATAATTTAAAAACAAAGTTACAACATTGTGATGGGTTCGGTCACTGGGACCCCCTTGAGATGGTCACTAAACGTGCTGAAATACCACTAATCCCACCTGCCTACTCTCCTGAGCACACCTCAGCTCAGTCCTGCTCAGCCAAGTCCTCTGGCCTCCTCCAGCCTTGGGCAGCCCTCTGCAGTACATTACAGATGTTGAGATCAACTCAACTCTAAGAAGCCCCAGCTAAAACGATTTGCCTCAGCTCCCAAATGCACAGCCTCAATGGGATTTGAAGCCCAGATACATCTGTCTTCCTCTGAATAAAGTTTTATACAAGGTAAGCTCATGTTTGCCTTCTTTCTCGGGATAAAGTGAAATATGCACAAACTCCTTGTCTCCCATGTAGTAATTACTTACACTGGGTTTATTAATAAACGAAAGTGAGTTTACTAAGTATAGAAGGTAGGACTTAAATGGTAAGAAGAGAGAGCTCACAGGACAGTGCAGGTTACTAAACAAAATAAAAAAGAACACACAAGCTAAGCTTAATATACTAAGAAATTGGTTACATGTAATATCTTAACCCCAAAGATGTTCTAATAAACTTCTTTTACAGACTGGAAAGCTTCCTAGTCTGAGCTCAGTCCCATTTAGTCATAGATGTCTCTAGATGTCTCCTTGGATGGGGTGGCCAGGGAGAACTGACAGCCAAGATAACTTCACTCAACTCCCTTAAATAGGTTTAGCATAAGGCAGGGAATCCTTTTTGTTCAGTTTTAAACTTCTTTCTCACTCTCAGTGGAAAAGGTACAGCATCCAAGATGGGTCCCAGCATTAGGTGACATGGCCACATGTCTTGGTAGGCGCAATTATAACCACTCTTCTCAAGCTTCCAGGAAATACATGTCTATCCACAGATCATTACTCTGAGTATTGGGCTATTAAGTTCCTTGAGTACTACTAATGGCTCTCAATTAGCATGACTACATTAGTAACACAGATTATACTTCATTTTTCTAACTTCAAATACAGGAATGATATATGCCTACAAATGAGAAAATCATATATTATAACATTTCCAGTGATACGTACATGAGATATTTCTCATAAAGCGTATTCCAGTTATGTCATATTCCATGTGCACATTTTCATAAAGTATATGGAATGTCTCATCATGAATATTTCCTGAAACAGTATTTATTTTGCATGAATTAAATAGCTTTATTATTTAAAAAATTTAAAATGGAACACAGCTACAGGCAGACTATCTAGACTGGAAAACAGTCAGCGGACACTTAAAACTGGTCACCTTTTTACATAATGTAAAAAGAAGGGGGCACCTGATAAAATTAATGTATTTGAAATATTGCTTTATTTGTGTATTTTAACAGTTAAATTCACCATCCTAAGAGGTCAACTCCACTTTGCAGGTGTAGTTTATCTGTAGCCATGCTTTGTTTTGTGAAGTAAACGTCTGTCTGCTGGAATAATATATTAAATCATTAATCAGATCATGCTTCATTCAGTGAGAGTCATCCATATGCTGAATGTTGCCTTCCTATTAAAATATTTTTCATATTCATTTAGAAGTAGAGTAAAAATTTCCACTATCCAGAAACTGCACAAATGAATGGCAAGACAGTGACACACCAAACCGTGAACAGCAGGACATTTACAGTGAAGGGAGAAACATTAGTTATGTTCTCCAGAACTGAGACACAGCTGGATGCCCCCACAGCTATTCTCTTGACATATCCTGTTGTGCCTAAATACTGGAGAACATATGGTGTGCAAATTTCTCATCTTTATAATTTTGTGTCTCACTTTCACCCTTCTTTTAATGTCTTTGGAAGGAGGATATAGAACAAGGGAATGCTGTGCAGTTACCGTATCTCACTTAACCTGTCCTCTGGTTGTTTCATAAAAGTAGAAATACCACCACAACTGTTTAATAAATTATAGCTATTTATTTCTCATGGCAGGGAAACTATGAGAGTACATTCATAGGATGAATAAGGCCATTGCAGTATTATCAAGGGGACCTTAGAGGTGAATACTGCAGTTCCATGCCCTGACAACAGTGGCCACTATAGTAGTGAGTGTAATCCAGTTATGATGGTAGAAAAGTAAGCTGAGCAGGTTTTGTCACATTTTTCTAGTAAGTTGGTATTAAGTAGAGCCAACATAATCCAAGTACTATACCAATTTTGTTTTCTGTCTTAATATTAAAATAGTTGGTGGTCTTCACAGGAGACTTGTATTTGGGATTCAAATTATACATAAAGGTATATGAATGTATATACATTTAAAAATACATATTCTTTCATCTTTGAATAACACACCTGCAACACACTTAGAAAAAAGGGAGCAGGAAAAATAAATCCAGGTAACAGTTAACTGCAATAGTAAGTCTAGATAAAGCATTTCTGCAGGGGAATATGGAGGGGAATTAGTATAATTTGGGTCCGAATCATATTATGCATTTATTGTCAACAAGTAAATTACTCAGATCCTCTGCCGTTACGCAGGTTTTGAAAAATATCTTAATTTCCTAATGATGATAAAATCACAGACTGCAAAAATAGTTTTTATTTCAAACCCTAACCTGACCAAGGGAGAGAAAATGGTATCAAAGAAGAAAGCAGAACCTTGTTTTGGTATGATAAACATATAGCTCTGCTCTCCCTTTTATGTCTGAAACATGCTTTTAAAGTTACATCCTGACATCGATGAAAAGATGGAAGTTAAAGGATTCCTGGGAAAATCTTTTGCACCAAAACAGAGCTTGGGGACTCCATCCCATGATGACATATTAGTAATTGGTAATATTAATTGTATTGCTCCAGCACAAGGTGCGCACACACACATGGAAGCCTCAGAGAAGTCCAGTCTCCCAGGGAAAATTAGGGCAGGTCAGTGATACCATTAACAGTCTCTAATATTCCCGGGAGAGCTAGTATTGCAATTCTCAGCTGGTGCTCTTCATACATCCCTTCCTCGTCTCCTTTTTGCTCCCATCACCACTATGTGACTTTGAGTGGGAAAGAGGACACTCACTCCTGCGTGGAGATCAGCAAGAGAACAGATGACCAATAAGAGAATGGTCAGGAGTGAGGGGAGTGAACTGGGCAACTGTGGTGATTATATTGGAACAGAAAATAGCACCAGAGGCCTGATTTTCTAAAGTAATGACTGAGTCCTAAGCCAGCATGGAGCCTAGGCCAGCAGGGACTAGTCTAACAGTGAAAATCTGGTATGGGTCACTGTCAAAGGCAAGAGATGACATTAATTGGACCATTCATCTGATCTAGTATGGCAAATCTTATATTCTTCATATAAGCTCAGAATTACTCAGGACTTTGTTCTGTTTGAAATCAAATCCCTTGAAGTCCCTAAGATCACCTGTAGCCCCAAACAATGGTAAGCACACCTCCTTTTGCAGCAGACTGCAACTCCTCTCTCTAGGGGACAGGGCTCACCTTTCTGCCTTACAACCCAAAATCTAAAGTGAAAGAAGTCTACCCACCAAGAAGAAGCATGACATTATTAATTAACCTGAACAAAACTATTGCTGTCTGTTAAGGGCACGCTAATGGAAGTGTGACAGCCAAAACGCATCAGAAGAAAATATCTGACGTGCTAAGGACATACCCACCTCCTCTTGATTATTGCACCACTAGGAATGCACCAGAACATGATTGCCTTCACCCTACATTGTTCCAGGGAAATCCCTTCCTGATTTCTGGTTACATCCTTTATATGTGAGCAGAAATCATTGCTCCCAAGTGTTAGCTATGTCTAAATCTACCCAAAATGTACTGCCCTGAGGAGGCCTTATAAATGCAGGAGTTGTAGGGGGGGAAAAGTTCTGCTGCTTGAAAAAAAACAGGGGTGTATATGTCCCTTAAGAATGTGATTTGTAGACCACTAAATTAGTGGAACAACCAATGGGAGAAATTGGTGAATTTTAAATTTGATAATCCCAAGCTAGCCTGCAGCACCCAACCTGAATCCCCACCCAAGCTAATTTGTACAATACAGCAATAGATTTTATATATAAACAGAGTAAAGTAGCATGGCCATACGATTCAATAGTGATGGAGTCTATTATGTGTGTTCTGTGAGAAAACTAGGCTATACTATCAGATTCTTATCAGTCTCAATCTGCTTCATCAGGAATGAAAACATTAATTGTTTAAAAAGTGACACCTTCCCCTCCTCCCCCCGGTCAAAATAAGAGGCTGCTCTTCAGACTTAATCTTAGATATACAGGTAAGTTCGAAGCAATTACTTGTTTAATATTGTGCTAGAATTTCAAATCAATACTTGAAATGTCAGCAGAAAATGAAGTCATTTGGAAGGGATATAGAAGTTGTCAGGTAAAGGTAATTTACGATGCTGTAAACATTAGAACTGCCGAAAGTGTGTATGATTACATGAGGTGTTACAGGTGAAAAGGAATTGTCCCTTCTGAAAAGCATCTTTTATTAATATTTAGATTTTGTACCAGCAACATTGCTGCTTGAATTGAATCTTGCATATAAATTCTAAATGTACAATCTATAGTCTTGGGTCACATTTTCACAAAAAACATCCCTTACGTTGTCCTCCTAAACCTTAACATCCAACTTTTCTGTGATGCATACAAAAAGCTCAACAACAGTAAAGCCACTCATATGCTGTAATTATTACTTATCATGCTGTCCAACTTTATTTATTCCTTTCTTGTACTCCCTTGTATATGTATCAGAAAGGCTGGAAAGATGCTCAAGATGTCTATCCCTCTGCACCGAGGCAGGGTTGAGTAAAACTAGGCCAGTCATGACAGATCTTCATCTAACCTGTTCTTAAAAACTTTCAAGGATGTGAACTCCACCATCTACCTAAAGAACATTTTCTAGTTCTTTAACTATGCTTATAGGGGTTTTTTTCCCCTAATATGTAACCTAAATCTATTTTGTTGAAAACTAAGCTGATTACTTTGTGTTCTATCTTGACTGGTCATGGAGAATAGTTGATCACCATCTTCTGGATAATAACTTTTTATATAACTGAGGACTGTTATGTCCCCTCGCCCTCATACTCTCCTCCCCCTCCCCGTGGTCTCTATCAGTGGTCTCTTTTTTTACGCATAGATTATAAGCTCTTGGGGAAAGGACCATCTTTTATTTTTGTTTTTGCACAGCTCCTAGCACAATGTAGCCCTTGTTCATGACTCGGGCTCCTATGTTGTATGACGATATAAATATAGCAATACAGAGCGAAAGTAAGAGGTTTGTGAATTCTAGCATTGCAAAGGAAACCAAGAAATGCAGAGAAAGTGGCAACAATTTATTACATTTTTATAAAACCAGAGAAGATTTATTGACAGTGAAACCACGAACACAGATATGAAACACAGCTAACTTTCCCTCTTGTTTTTCATTCATAAATCCACAATGCTCCTACCAAAACGATGTCAAATACCATCTGCCGGGAAGCATGGGAAAGTGTGGGAGGAGAGGGAGGAAGAAATTACTTAAGAGGCACATGTAGAACTATAAACCTATAACTGCTAATAGTCCTGTAATTTATTATGGATTTTTTTTTAATGCTACATATAGTGGCTCTCTTTTGCAGGTACCTGGTCTCCAAACAAAATTAGTAAGTAAAATTCAATGCTATGTACCCTGGAAACCAGTTCTGAGGGGGGAAACATACAGTACCTGTTTTTCCTTCAATAAATCTGAATTTAAGAATTTTTGTTGTTATGCCTAGATATATTTAGTACCCATGGGATTCAGAAACAGAGTAAATATTTCTCCAGCTTTTTCCCCATATATTTTATAGACATTAGCAGTGACAACAGTATTTCATGTTTTAAAATGGGGAATTTTAGTTCCCATGAAAAATGAGTGAATGTATAATGCAGAATATAGCTAGCAGGTTTTCATAGCTTCCCCTGTACAGGTCCTTTGGATGCCTCCAGGGTAAAATGCATGAGCCGTACTCTTACCAAAGAAATGTCTGATACTCCACATGAATAGTTGTCTCTGTTTGTGTTGTACCATCACAGCACATAATTGAATGGTGAAATAGCTATTCATGCTATTGTGCTATCATTTGATAAAAGAAATCCAGATTAGATTTACACCCAGATTAGTCTCTACACACATGAAGGAGTGAGTCAAACACCTGCAAAGCTGGGAGCCCCTTCACCTCTACCCTGAGCCCAGAGAGTCCTGGGATATACCAGAGAGGAAAAGAGATGCTCGTGATTACCTCCCCAACCTCACAAAGAATGAAACTGAGAATGCATTAATATTTCCACCCAGTCCCCTCCACGCTGGGGAACACTCCTTTAAGAGACATGCCAGGAATCCAGGAGCCAGAGGAGTGGGGCAGGAGGCACTGAAGCCAATGGAGAGGCACAGCGCTGATGGCTCTGTACGTTAGAGAATACCTTGAGATTACATTTTTGTGAGGACAAAGACTGTCCCCTGATGAAATGATCTGAGGGATCTCCACAAGGCAGTTGGACAGAACTTTCATCCCCCTCACCCAGTACTACATTGTGCAAGATGAAGCAGACTGCCACAGAATGTCTGCCCTTCTCCCCCCACTCCCGCCCCCCCCGGGACCCTCAAACAAATGGGACCTGAAACCACAACCCATGTGAGAAACCTTGACAAGTGAGAACTTCTGTTGGTTTTTAACTGGAACAGTCACGTGATGTGGGATTTTTCATGTGGGAAAGCGATATGGGATCATACAGTATAATTATTCCATGCAACTGGTGAGTATGGTCCTTGGGTGACTCATGAAAACAAGAATACTTTATAGCTGTTGGTTCAGTGATCAAAGAGCACTGCAGGTCTGGGCCACTTAAGAAACATTGTCCTTAATTACTTTTGGTAAATGATGGGCATCTTCCTGCTTCCCCTCTTTGCTTATCTGATGATGTAAAAAAGCAAGGTCAAATGTTCACTGGTTCCTGAGGAGGAAATGTGAATTGTTTATGCTTGACAGGGGAAGAACTGTGAGTAATCTACACAGTCGCCAGTAACACTGTGCTGCAGCATGGAGGGGGGAAAAATCAATACTCTTGCTAGGAATTTCATGCAAAAGAAACCTAAAAGGATGAACCACTGGTGTGAGAGGAATCAATATTCACATGCAAATGAAGTCCCCGAACTTTATGAAGCGAACCCGTGCGTAAGTGACTCACTCTGGAAAAAGCACGTGAAGGTTCAGCTATAGTTTACTCTGCCAGAGGGAAATCTGAATGCACTACTTTCTGCATTTTTGATGATTAGGATGTGAGGGGGGAGGTAGCAAGATGAAAAGGGAGCATTTGGGATCGTTATTAGGAGCATTTACTAGACGCGATGACCTCTCAAGGTCCCTTCCGGTTCTAGTGTTCTATGATTATGCATCTAAAAATTGTTGCCCCAGATCTCATATAATAAAGCTCAAGCTTGCTTTAAACATTTTGCACCTGCACGTTCAAAACATCTTGTATTAATCCTGCTAAGGCATACAGGTCCTAGGACTTTAAAAACACGTAGTTCGATAGTCTTGGGAGATTATACAGCTCTGAGGAGTAGAGAGAGGTTTATCAGAAGCATTAGACTAATAAATAATGCCATCTTACAATTGCAGTGTGAGCCAAAGAGCAATACAAGAAAAAGGAGTTTTTTCTTTGTATTGGGGAAAAAAGTACCCAAAACACTGTTTTCATCACACTAGGAAAGATCCAACAGCAAAATCCCATTTTAGAAAGAAGCAGGGGTTCCTAAATTTCCTTGCATCATGACCTTCTCCTGACAACAAAAATTACTACATGAACCCCAGCAATAGGGGACCAAACCCAAGTCTGACGGAACCCTGTGGTGCTGGGTGGGGGGAGCAAGAGGACAGAAGGGGCAGGGGCAAAGATAAAGTCCCTTGCCCTGGGAGGGAGGGCAGCCAAAGCTGAAGCTTTAGGGCATCAGTCCCAGGCAGGGAGCCTGTAGCATAAGCCCTACCACTGAAAACTAAAGTCCTCAGGCTTTGGCCTCAGCACTGGGGCCTCAGATTTCATCTTCAGCCTTGGGGCCCCTTATGCCAGTTCTGTGACAAGATGTGACCCACTTTGGGGTCCTGACCCATAGTTTGAGAACCGCTGAGAGACTAATTGTTTGTGTTCAAATAGACTAACAAAAGAATTTGCACTCCCCTCCCTAAGGCAAAAGGGACTGTCTTATAAATGATGCCTTTCACCTCTGAAGGAGATAACTGGAAGACAGCACAAAATGTTTCGTCTTAAAAGGAGTTTAAATAGCTATATCTAACATACATACATCGCAGAGCAAATTTCACCTCATTAGATATTTTGTTTCCCAATAAAAAACCTTGCTTTCTCAAACGTTGTAGATCTGCTTTTTATAAAAAGAGCATATTTCTATTCCTTTATGAAAGGCTTTAATATTTTTGGCAGATAAGAAAGTAAATGTTGACTTGAAAGGAGTTGATTTCACCATTAAATTTAATTGTTAAGGTGCCCATCCAGCATCCATTGTATTTGATGTGAGGAGGAAGAATCAGGCCCTAGAAATATAAATGTCCATGCTTTCAACATTAAAAGTTTGTATCTGCTTTTAATATCATGATACTAAAATAAGTATTTCATGCCAGGACATTGTGTATTTCCTCAGAGATTTGTAGTCCAGTAAAAGGAAATATGAAAAGTTCTGAAAGACACAATTCAGATACTGTTTGGTCTTAAACTGGCAAATGTTTTCGTCAGAGACTGCAGAAAGCTGAGCTCAGTTAAGTTCAGTGGTGCTGTTCACGCTCAGCATGATGTTGAATTAAGTGGGTATTGATGATGCTCGGAATCTGGCCGTGTGTTTGTGGAGTGGTCATCAAAGTACTAATTCAATAAGCAGTAATCAGAGAGTCTGCAACTCCTGCAATTTACTTTCTTGTACTCCGAGACGCTTTGCCTCTCATCACATTTTCCACATTTAAAAAATGAGTCTCTGAAGGCAAACCAACCCTGCTGGCAATCCTGCAATTTGTGACCTTTCACATATGGCTTTGTAGGGCTATCTCTATAGTACACTAGAAGATTTACCCGGCATTGCTCAGATCCTTAACACAAATAACTTTTTGTTTTTCCTTATTAAATGATTATCCTTTGGTGGGGCTAGGGATGAGGGGTTCGGCATGCAGGCTGCTCCTGAGAGAGAGAACTAACCCAGTCCCCTCTCATTGCAGCAGCTTGAGGCCAGGTAAGAAGCACCTGTCTATGGTCATTGAAGCAGGCACAACCAGGGGAGGGATGCATGTCCCCCAGACAAGCTCTCTGAAATATATAGTATATAACTGTCTGTTTTCCCACCTCTGCCTCCTGCTGGCCCAACAGGATTATAGCTGTCCTGGTTTCCATCTCGGCCGCTTGTGGTCATTCTGAAGTATAACTTCTTCCTGCCTGACCCCCTCCCTTTCAATTTTATGAGAAAATCAAATTCCAGGCACATTCCATTGTCCTGGCACAACCAAACCCTGACCTTGCGTTAAGTGCTGATAAGAGGAAGATGCATACCAAATTTTGTGGTCCTCACTCTTACTGTTTAGGAGTACTTGAACAAACACACTCACAGATAGACAGACAAACAGTTCTAAAATATATAGTAAGAAGATATTCTTTTATACAAGTTGCATTTGTAAAAAGGTTCCCTCATGCAGCTGGTACATAAAATATTTAAAGCATCGTACATTTGCAATACACTCAGAATTGTAATGAATAAAAAATAGACTCAAGTCCTGATGATGTTGTGAAAGTATTTGGGTAATTCCAAAGATGGACATAGCCGCCAAAGGTTTGTTATGTGGGCGACAAGTCCTGCAGGTGCACCATGCTCAGGTAGCAATCACTACAATGGAGTGAGAAACAGAGTGAGTTGACACTTTATTTCTAAACCCTGTAATGGATAGATGGGTATACACAAATTTATATGTATGATTGCATCCCTTTCCATACGTCCTTTTTCTGCTATGTGTCCTTTTATGCTCTGATCCTGTAATGACTTACTATGTGAGTAGTTCCATTGATCTCAATGGGACTACTCACAATGAACAAAGCTAAGCATGTGCATACGTTTTTGCAACAGCAGGGCCTAAGACTGTAAATTCTTCAGAGTGGATTTTGAGTTCATTTTGCACATGTAGCACAACAGGATCCCAATCCTGACTGGGGCCTTGAGATGGTACCATGACATGCATTAAATAAATAATAAAATAGTACTACTATAAATAAAAGTAGGGAGGATTTTTTCTACGCTGCCAGAGTGTTGATGGAGACATAGCAGTAGATCCATTATTATGAGGCTGCATTAGCAAATTTCTAAACCAAATGTGTCCTACAGCACTCTTAACACATCATCTCTGATGCTGTAATATCATTTTAGTCTTTCAGGGTAGTACTTCTCTGAATAATACTACACAGAATAGCTATTGCTGGCTAATTGTAAGAGAACTACAAATAAACAAATTGTTTACGTAGTTCTTATTCTAAGCTCCTTAAGTGAAATTTTCAAAAGCACCTAAGTAACTTATTTCAGAGCTTCAGTCTCCTTTTCAAAAGTGACTTAGGCACTTAGGAGGCTCTGTCCCACTTAACTAAATCTCATCTAAATATTCAGCTACTTCTGAATAAAATAAATAATACTTTTTTTTTTCTAACCAGAGAAGAACTTTTACCATGTCTCATATCAGGGACAGAAATAGCCTCTAAATAAGAGGTCAGCATTTGTGGATGCCATATATGTAATATCTATGCCATATATTTTCTGTTAGCACTTTTTTCTCCTCTTTCTGTTCCTCCCTTTGTAGTGCTTTGTAACAGAACATGAGTTCAGCTGTAATTATTGTGGCTACTCTGTTCTCCAAACTTCAGGAGTGCCTATAGAATTATCAGGTGTACATAAAAACAGCCACAGGTGAGACCAAAGGTCCATCTAGCCCATTATTCTTGTATTGTGACAGTGGCCAATGCCAGGTGCCCCAGGGGGAATGAACAGAACAGGTAATCGAGTGGTCCATCCCCTGTCTCACATTCCCAGCTTCAGACAAACAGAGGCTAGGGACATCCTGGCTCAGAGGCAAGCACTGTAGGTATTTCAGCAGTGAGGCTTTGTAGGTGTTTGCCCTGGTGGCTCCCAATAAACACTTGGACATATGACTATTTTTATGAGGACTGGCAGGAAAAGGGATAAGGGTCAAAGGCTTAAACCATTTCAGTTCAAAGTGAGTAGTAATTGTTCTGTTTGTGCCGCTGAGCAGTCCAATTAATACAAGGGCTTGACAGACCTAGGGACTGGGGAGTCTTCTCCATTCCACACACTTCTTCAGTGAATAGAGGCCTGCAGGTTTCCAAGCCCAGCTCGCTTAGTACCTCATTGAAACTCCTCTGCAATGGCTCCCTGCTCAGCCATTGGCCTCCCCCATAAGTGCCAATAGACTTATCTGTCTGGTATTGACAACCTGTTCCACCCAGAGGTCTATTCAGTCCTTGGGGATTCTTTTCACTCCCTGCTGCCATGAGACTCCCATTCTTCAAACACAGCCTGGTTCCAGACCTTTTCCTTATTGCATGTGACATGGGGAAAGACAGCAGAGGAAGCTTAGCCAATTCATGACAGAACAGTGCTCAAATGGAACTTCTCAACTCACAATATTTCAATCAGTTTAAATTTAGGCAAAACAGTTTCACACTGTCCCCCTTTTTTTGTACTATATTAGGTAATGATATGGCTTGAATGTTTGTGCACCATGATTACCGTCTCCTAGATAAATCAGATATTCAATAGCATATGGATAGCTGAGGAGATGAGCCCTAATGTTATTGCCAGACCATGTTGATTTGCTACCACAGATGAGCTTATTTGGAGTAGACTATCTCTCTCATATCCCTGTTTATGGCTATGAAATCAACATTGACCCATTATGCAGACATACTGACCACTGTGTGGTCCTGTGTAGCCAAACAATCATTAAAATATCTCCGGTTAAAAAGAATGGAACCTTTCCCCCTTACATTCCAATAGGATTTTTGAAGGTATTGAACTCCTTTACTAAACGTCGACCCAAAATCCAATACCAGTAATTAAGGAACTGAGTTACGTGTGGAAAGTCAATGCATACAATTAAAGCGAATGGTTCACTTATTTCTATATAAAAGCAGAAAACAGCTTCTTCATTAACTGTATGTATGTCTAAGTCTAAATATTTTACCAGCCTATAACCATGAGGCCTCATGTGCGTCCAGTATAATAGATGGGGGAAGAAAGGGCTCTAGAGGTGATTCTGGCAATTACAGACTGGTAAGTCTAAGATCTGTACCGGGCAAATTAGTTGAAATATAGTAAAGAATAAAATTGTCAGACACATGGATGAATATAATTTGTTGGGGGAAAGTCAACATGGTTTCTCTAAAAGGAAATCATGCCTTACTAATCTGCTAGAGTTCTTTGAGGAAGTAAACAAACATGTGGACAAGGGGTATCCAGTCGATGTAGTACGCTTAGATTTCCAGAAAGCCCTCACCAAAGGCTCTTAAGTAAAGTAAGTTGTCATGGGATAAGAGGGAAGATCCTTTCGTGGACTGATAACTGGTTAAAAGACAGGAAACAAAGGGTAGGAATAAATGGTAAGTTTTCCGAGTGGAGAGAGGTAACTAGTGGGGCTCCCCAAGAGTCTGTCCTGGGACCCATCCTATTCAACTTATTTATAAATGATCTAGAGAAACGGGTAAAAAGTAAGGTGGCAAAATTTGCAAATGATACCAAACTGCTCAAGATAGTTAAGACCAACGCAGACTGTTAAGATCTTCAAAAAGATCTCACCAAACTAAGGGATTGGGCAACAAAACGGGAAATGAAATTTAATGTTGATAAATGTAAAGTAATGCACATTGGAAAAAATAATCCCAACTATATATACAATATGATGGGGACTAATTTGGCTACAACTACTCAAGAGACAGATCTTGGAGTCATTGTGGATAGTTCTATGAAAACATCCACTCAGTGTGCAGCGGCAGTCAAAAAAAAGCAAATAGAATGTTCGGAGTCATTAAAAAAGATATAGAGAATAATCTTATTGCCTCTATATAAAACCATGGTACACCCACATCTTGAATACTGAGTACAGATGTGGTCATCTCATCTTATAAAAGATATATCAGCATTAGAAAAGGTTCAAAAAAGGGCAACTAAAATGATTAGGGGTTTGGAACGGGTCCCATATGAAGGACTTTTCAGTTTACAAAACGGGAGACTAAGGGGGGATATGATAGAGGTCTGTAAAATCATGGCTGGTATGGAAAAAGTAAATATGGAAAAGTTATTTACTTATTCCCACAATAAAAGAACTAGGGGTCACCAAATGAAATTAATAGGCAGCAGCTTTAAAACAAACCAAAGAAAGTTTTTCTTCACTCAGCGCACAGTCAACCTGTGGAACTGCTTGCCAGAGGATGCAGTGGAGGCTAGAATTTTCCCAGAGTTCAAAAAAGAGCTAGATAGATTCATGGAGGTTAGGTCCATCAATGGCTATTAGCCTCGATAGGTAGGAATGATGTCCCTAGCCTCTGTTTCTCTGGAGGTGGGTGACAGGGGAGGGATCACGTGAGGATTACCTGTTGTGATCCCTCAGGGGCATCTGGTATTGACCACTGTCAGTAGACAGGATACTGGACTAGATGGACCTTTGTTCTGACCCAGTATCGCCATTCTTATGTTCTTATGTTCTAACAGCTTTCCCAAACCACCAATCTGGCCCTGCCCACACTCTACCCCTAGAATGCCGTCCACACTGCAAGAAGTTGAAGGGAGCACTCTTCCTTCAAATTCCCTTAGGCTATGTCTAGACTGCAGGCTTCTTTCGGAAGAAGCTTTTCCAGAAGAGATCTTCTGGAAAAAACTTCTTCCAGAAGACAGCATCCATACTGCAAAAGCACATTGAAAAAGCAATCTGCTTTTTCGAAACATAGCTTCCATTCAGTGTGGATGCTCTCTCTCATGTAAGCTATGATTACTATGGACGGAGTGGCACCAGGGCACCTGTGCTTTTTCCTCTTCTTTCAAAAGAACTCCCTCTTCCCTGTCCACACATGCATTTTTCTAAAAGAGTTCTTTTGGAAAAAGGCTTCTTCCTCATAGAATGAGGATTACCAATGTCAGAAAAACCCCCTCTGTTCTTTCAATTTTTTTTTTTCGGAAGAACGCGATTGCAGTGTGGATATAATTGAAGTTTTGGGGGGAAAACGGCTGTTTTCCCGAAAAAACTCTGTAGTGTAGACATACCCTTACTCCTCGTAGAAGCAGGACTAAATTAGACTCACTAATTTGGACCCCGGAAGATCAACTGCAGCTGCTTCTATCTTATCTGTAGTGCAGACATGGTCCTAGGTCTAAGTTCTACTCTGACTTTTCTCTTCCCTGCCTCCTTCTTAATTTCATTAGTAGCATGCAGGATGTAGAAAGACCATTTCTGGCCACTAATGTATACAAACAACTGGTATAATTACAGTATATGAGTTTAGCCGAAGAGGAACAAGTGACCTATATAGTCTACCACTGATACAGAAACACCAGCCCCTAATCTAGTCGCTTGATGCACTATGAGGATATATAGCACTGCAACCTAATACATGGGTACACAAAACTGTCAAATTAGGGAAACGTGATGAGAGTTCTAATGAAATTCAAATTTTTTTATAATGATTGTTTCCAAGTTGTTTGAAGAATTTTTTGTTTGTTTTCATTAATCATGAACTTTAGGAGTCAATGGAAAAACTTATCTGAATTTGGAGATTATTTTTCAGTGTGACATGGTTCTTTAAAAAAAAAATAGAAAATAGAGACAACCTACAATTAGAGAACCAGTAGGTGCACATTAAAGATCATTTGTTCTCTAGATTTATTTTTCACTCATGAATGACTGCATCATGGAAAGGAATTAGCATAATTTACATCAATAATATTTTGCAGTGATGTGTGAATAAAATAATATTCTGCTGTAAAATTTAAAAAAGCCTCTATGACTGCATTTTTATTAGTTTATTTACCTTTATTTATATTTGGTGCTGGAAAGACATATGAATAGTTGTGTAAATGGCCCAGGGAGAAAAGTACTGTTTGTTTTACAGGGTGGCAGTTAGCTGTTATGTTTTCTGTCAAAATTAAAATGACTTCAGATGGTCCACCATATTCGTTATGATTGCTCTTTGATTATTAACTTCCTGAAGCTTGGGGATGAAGCATAGCTCTTGTTGCCTATGTGAATTTGGTCAGTCTCTTTGCCAAACTGCCGAATTAATTTAATTTGCCTTTTAAAATGACCTCTTGACTTGCAATCGTCTGCATTCTGGTCATGCGTTAGTTTATTTTATTTTTACTGTAGAGCACTTTGGAATGTTTGTCATGAAAAGAGCAACATAAATATTAATGTATTGATAGTGTTATGGCTTTTCAAGCCTATTTTTCATTTCCTGGGTTTTAAGAGCTACAAAATTTACTGACTGTTCTGAAAATATAGGTATAATGGACTTTTTGAAATGCCCTAAATGAGATAAAATATATGAATTATTAATCCTGTGAAAGCCAGTGTTGCCCTGCTTAAATGCCTAACTTTCTGTACCAATCAGGTACTAATGTTTTGGTAAAATTGGCAATCATAGGATGCATTCAATTTAATCCCCTAATTTGTAAGTGTTTGTATACAAAAATATGATCCTAATTCTATGATAAATCTAATAGTTTGATTCATCCTAATGGGCATAAACAGATGCATTTTGTACATGATGAAATTATGTGGGCAGTAGTATTCCCATGGGACTTCATTCCTTCGACGTAGTACTTGATATCATCCTCCTGTGTGGGAGGGCGGTTTTAAACTGTACCTAGTGCTACATTAAACCCTTTTATGCCTTCTTGAGCACTTTGTTTCTGTGAAGAGGAGACAAATATCTGAAATGTTTCCAATACTTGTTCTGATTTTTGTAGTGATACACGCTTGCCACCTTCATATAATGCCATGGTTTCAGGTGAGGGGGTCCAACAACTGCCTTAATATAGAAAAGAAAGTGACAGTCACCCATGAAAGCTCATGATACTATCTACATGTTTTGTTCGTCTCTAAGGTGCTGCAAGGCTATTTGTTTAAGTTTTTTCAGTTACAGACTAACACGTCTACCCCTCTGAAACTAAAACGAGAGTTAGGGCTATTTCAGGTGTAATTTTTTGGGGGGATGAGGGCCTGCAGCTAACCTTTGGGAGGTTGCTGCAGATTAGAATATCTACTGTACAATAGGCTGGTTGCAGTGGTGTGGGGCCACTACAATTTTGCAGTCCCTTATAAGTGCCAGGATTTACAGGATCATAGCCAAGATAATTCATGATGTCAGTTTGCCTTTCAGGAGCCACTCTACTCACAAAAATTTCAGTATCTTGAATTTCAATTACCTTGTTGTAGCAAATGTGCAGAATTCAGTGTTTGATGTGACATAATGGGCCAATTACACTTCTAACTCCTGTGATGGTCTTAACATCTTTATTCCACAAGAATCTGAGATTAAGAGATGGACTATATTAGTCTGTGTTCCACAAGTTGGTGCTGATGAGTCAAAGGGAGGAGTATTCGTCTAACAAAATAAACCTCACCAAAAATCATGTTCTTTTCATTCCTCTGACATCTGCTATTCATGGTGATTCTTTTGTCTGTAGTCCACAGGGAACTCGGACATAAATTGAAACATCTGAGTGTTTTCCTGCACTACTGAATGTGAGTGTGGAGCACAGCATGGAATTTCCCCATACTGCAATATGCTCGGCTTTCTTTAAAGAAATTATTCTTTTAAGCTTCACATGGATATTTCCAGTTAACTGCTCTCCATTAGACAAAATTGATCTACTTATTGCAACTGTCCTGCCCCAACCTTTATAGTCCTTGACTTTGCCTTCAGGAATCCTCTATGAGGGGAAATATGAAAGTAAGCGGAGGCCAATTAACCTGCGCAAGACATTTTTATTTTTAGAAATATAATTTGGAAAGATGACAAACATTTTACTGACAGAGGTATGAATGTCAGCACAGTAGGCTGTCTAAGGAGCAATTATGAATTCTGACTCCATCCTTTCCAAACCAGTCTTTGAGTGGTGGGCTATCAGAGAGCACTGCTATTTTCCTGTATTCTGTAGAAGACATTTTTATAATTCATCTGAGAGTCCTTATATTAAAGTGACCTTAATTTTCTCTACCCCAATCAAATTACATCTTCTAAAATGTCATGGGTCCTAATCAGTCATCAGATCAGTCATCCAACTGACAAGGGAGAAAGTGAATGGAGAAAATAATGTCAATGAAATGTGGACACACTAAAATTGTAGGGTAAGGACAAATATGATGGATTTGATGTTCTAGCAGTTCCAGGAATACAATATTATGACTCATTTTAAAAAAAATGTAGATGATTTCTAAACAACTGCATCTTCCACTGAATCTATGTAACAAAACAGAAGTATATTATTCTGGATGAGTTTAGTGAGTTTTATAAATGGCTGTATTCTGATGCACTATATTGCAGAAATATTTCATTTCACTGAACAGAGGGCAAGAGGGAATACCTCTTTTTCAATTAAAATGTATTTTATACTGTTTTGTTTTAAATTGGTGTTATCTAATAATACACAGAGTGCTCTCCAGGTACTTTGCCCCTCAATGCAATCCACGCCTGCTCTTCTTTGCAGCTTAGGGTTATTGAAGCAAAACATGTTCCGCTTTATTTTACGCCTGCCCAGCCACAACCCAAACTGTTCATTGTGCTGAAGCCAATAATACAAAAGAAAGTACCTTCTGGGCAGTGTATACACTTAGGGACTTTCAGACAACCATGCCATTAGTTTGGCTGAACCCTTCTAACCCTAATATTGTGTATACAGGGTGCCTCGAGCATGAATGAGAATGAAAAGAATAAGCACTAATTCCTGCTTATTGAAGTGTTTTGCTGTTTGAGTGAATATCCATTGATGCTACTCAGAAATCTTGATTCAAGGACTCCTGATCTTACGATGAGATGAATCCTGCCTGACCCCTGTATCTGTGTAGAGCCTTAGGAAGTTCAGGAGCCTTCCTGTGCAAATCAGAACAGAATGAGGAATAAAATGTAGTCCCATCGGTATAATCACAAACATACATGGCTTCCCAAACTGCCATATGGATAGGGCTCCATCTTCATCCCCTGGAGAAGTACTGTACTTACAGGTTCACTCGTGTTCTGTCTTGTGCTGGCAGCCCCCATATTCCTCTGCAGCACTTATCATTTCTATATGGGGATACTGAAGCCTTATTTGGGGAGGCATGAGAAGCAGAAGGCCAGAGCACAAGTGAGTCTGCAGCCTGAGAAAGCATTGCTCTGAGGTGTGAAGGCAGTGAAGTAGAGAACAAGAAGGATGGGGAAAGGTCATATGACAACATAAAGGTGGGGGGGGGGTGAGGAAAGGGAAACATCTGATAACAGGGAGGATTTAAGAATAGATTTTAACTGTGTTTATGGTATTATGTATGCTTGCTTAATGAGTTTGTTGTTCTGTCCAAAGAAAAGAAATTCTTCAACCCTTAGGCAGGCCTTGCAGCACGTTCTGAAGTGTGACAAACTCAAACTCTGCTGAGGTGAGGAGTGAGGAGTAAATGAGCATGAGGACCATTTACTTACAAAGAGCTGCCAGCAGCTCCCTCCATTTAAACACAGGGAGGAGCTCAGGCACTGTAGGTGATCTCAAGCTCTCAGGTATCACACACAGAGGTAGGATTATCAATTAGCTAGTATCCAAGACGGTTAGAACGTCAGACTAAAACCAAAACTTTAAATTGCACTTGGAAGTGCACAGAATTCATGTGCTTGTGGGAAGCCCTACTGCTAAGTGAGGGGCATTCTCCCCCAGATGAAGTACCAGAGGGTTTTTCAGGTGCAGCCCCAGTACAGTGCATTGCAGTAATCTAATCTGCAGAGGACAAAAGCAGGTAAAACTGGTACCCATACAGCAGAAAAGAGCTCAACCATCAGACGACTACTGCTTCTCTGGACCTATGGATACAGCCAAAGATCAAACAAAAGCCTTGCATTGTTAACTGGAATAACTAGCAATGTCTCTCAATGAAGGGAAACAATGAAGTTTTCTCATGCAAAATTCAAACACCAGGATGGAATTACCTTTGTTAAATAGTCATGAAGACCTGCCATGAAAGTGGTAGTTTTTGAAGTTCCATTTAATCTAACCAGAGGAATGGGTCTCTTCATACAAGATTCCCCATTTTTGAAATTCAGATCTGGATCCAAAGTTATTGGTTGTATGATGCTAGAGTTTTGGTCTAGGCCTATTTCTTCTTCAAAGCATGCCGGAGAGTCTAATTAGAGAAATAACAATATGAACCATTTGCAACTTTGGAAGCCTTCTGAAACATACTGATATATGCTCACTTTCAGTCCTTTCATGAATATTCTATTCCATTGCAGGATGCACTGCCTGCAGTGTCTAGGATTGAAACAAAAGAGTTATTACTCACTGCTAAGACTTTAAAGAGTTTTTCACTCTCACTTATAGCATGGAAATCATTATGGAGGTGCTTAAGAAGAAGCTGGAGATGATTTTCTTATTACAGACAGAAAACTTCAAATAGAATATCCTCCATTTATTATCTCCCTAAAATTGTTGTCATAATGCAATTATGCAAATGAAGAGCTGCAATCACAATCAGCATTTTCTTCCATTTTTGAACCATATACTTATTAGATCAGAGCAGTAAAAACAAAACCAAACAACCCACAAATACACACACAAACCTCACAACAACACCACAACTGTATTCAGGGAGTGTGCAGGAGCACAAGAAATTCCCACTGGAATTGTTCTCGATATATTGCATAAATAAAGGTAAAGTGTTTTGTGTTGTTTTTTTTTTTTAAGGAGGGAGAAGAGAAGGATTTTTTTCTGAGAATGTTAAGCTTGGGGAATGAAGCATTGCTGAGGCAGTCAGCAGCACATCTTCTATCTTGATTTCTGTCTCATTTTCCCCTTTTAGACCCACCAGCTTTCCCTTACTTTCTTTCTCTCCCCTCTCACACTTCCACAAAAGATTTCCAGCAGAGAGCAGCTGGTGCCTCGTTTTGGCTGCTTTCCCCAGACTCTGGGGGCTTTCACTAGAAATCAATGCCTGCTTATTTTCCCCTGTTCTGAGGTTTTTTTTTTAATGTGTAGACTGACATGGCCTCAACCATACTGACCCATTCTGCTGAGCTATTTCCATTCAGATGTGCCTCTTTACAAATAGCGGAAATTAGTAGAGGGCCAGTGTCAAACTGCTTGTCACATCTTGTTTTCAATCTGTTGAAATCAGGTTTATAGTGTCCTATTCAGAAGCCTAGACTGCTTTTGAAGGCACACAATGCATATCAAGAGTTCCATCAGGCGATAAATGCAGAACTCCACTTTGCTATTAAAAAATAATCAAAATGATTAGTCTTTTGAATTTTCTGAAGTAACTTATTTGCTTGGAATTTGTTGTTTTAATTGCATTACGTCACTCGTTCCTATGTATTCATCTTTCTAACGTGTAAAATCATTCATAGCTGATCTGTCAGTGTTGCAGCTATAATATGTGAATACGTTCTCCTGATTTTGCAGAGCAGCTATGAATGAATGAGTAAGTGAATGAATAATCAAAGGATTGATAGAATGAATACTCAACCTGAGATGCCAGTATTCCCCTTGGCCTCTAGGGGCTGCTTCTGTAAAATATAGTTTTGTTTTTTATCTAGACCTAACAAGCAACAATGGCAGAATCTCAAGTAGTGGGAGTATAGCTGGGTTTATAACCTTATTGTTTAAATTAAAGAGGAAATTCCTTATAATCCTGTTTTTAGATTTCTGATATTTAAAAAATGCACTCTTGTAATGACATTTCTCATGGTGATTATTCTGAAGTTGTCAGTAGCCTGTTTTTGTAATTTCAGCATTAAGAATTTTTTTCACCAGTTCAGAAACATGCTCAGATGACTCTGGTGTGCCACTTGAATGTAAAAGTTTGCATTTGCCATTGGCTTTAGACTCAAGTAGAACTAGTGCCTTTGACACATTTGAAGCCATTTGTTTTACAAATAATGAAGTTATTGAAATAAAATATGCAAATGTATAATATGTGTGTTTCCACTCATTTTTAACCTAGAGTTTCACCACTTCTCACATGTTCATGTATAGGCAGCTGCTCCCAAATGCTTGTGAGAATGTAAGAGTTACACTCGGAGTGCTTCTCTGTATCTCAATGTGTGTTTATTCAAATGCACAATCAATCACACATCACTTTTTCTTTCATTTTAAACATCAAAGAAATTGAATGGAAAGAAAACCATATTAATGCAATGTTGTGGTTGAGAAAGTCAGGAATCAAAGCTTTGGTTTCCACTGCATAGCTCTTAAAATTCTTCTGCAGTTTCCTTGGGTTAATTCATTCTTCATTTGGCTTGTATAGTGTTGCTTTGCACTCTTTAGCTGCTGCTGCCTTCCACCTCAGCAATGGCTATCTGTGGTTTAGTAATGGGCGAGGCAACCCCTACACAAAAGAGCACTAAGGCATCCCTTATCATGCCAGGATAATAATGTAGTGGAGTGGGACCTGTACTGACTGTACAAGGGCAGTTATAGAGACACCACAAAGGATATATGACTTATATAAGCCAAGTCCCTGCACTTTTCACTAGCCCTCTGTCAGTTCTTGTACTGACCCCACAGAAATTACTGAAGCTTTAATAGCTTCAATAACCTTCCCCCTCTCCATCCATCCCCTTCTGGAGAAGACAGAAATGAATCCAGTAAAAAGGATTGCTCTTTGGGGTCAGAAAACAGGAATTACTGAGGAAAGTATTGCTCTGTGTATTGTCCATATAATGGACCTTTATCTTCCTCCTGGGTGACAGAGCTGCTTACTAACTAGTAATGCATAAGGAAACTTACCACCAGAGTGTAAAATGTAATTGTTTAGCTCCCTTGGGAAGGGGGGATTGACTGCCTCTGAAGTATTGGTGAACATCAGGGGCAGATTACCAGACTCAGTGGACTAATAGCTTGATTCAGTGTGGCATAGCTTTTGTCCTACTTCCTATACCCAACATTTGGACTTGCAGGTTCCTAATGTCTGAATCGATTAGAGACCTAGCTAGGATATCATTTTAATTAGAGATGGAGCTCTGCAGTAAAACTTGTTCCATGTCTGGATTTTAAACTCGCCAAAGTTTGGTGGTGTTTCAATGCAATGTTTTGATTCAGGCTTTTCTCCACCGTTTGAAGTGATCTGATCAGCACAGGTTTTTTCCTTTGTCCTGGGACTGTGGTCTCCTTCCCCCTACCCCCCCCTTTTTTTCTTTTGTTTCCTTTTGTTATAGAAAGAAGGCCTGGAAGCCTTGTTTCTTTTTGTTTTAAACAGAGGATATTTTTCTGTGTTTCTATTTTCTTTTAGAAATGTCAGAAGTGTTATTTCTGGTCATCTTAGGATACGCAGGGGACATTTTCGTGATCTCAGAGAGGCATTCTTTGAGCTCTCACTCATTAATTAAAGGGGTCCGGATGCTGAATCTTTAATCGAGAAATCTTTCCCTCTAAATCTTGATTAGCAATTGGAGTCTAACATAACCACTTTTAAAACTGTTTTAAAGATTTTGATTACCAACTTTTGATTGCTCAGCTCTTTATTTCTTGTGTTGTTGTGATTAAAGAATGAGTAAAATTACCAGAAGGTCTTCATATCTAGACAGGTCCTAGATTTAAAATCCAAAACAAGCACAGTTGTAGTTGAATTTAATTTATCATTTGACCAAAAAACCATGTCTTTCTGACCTTCTTTGCTCAACATAAATGACCAAAAAAATGGCCACAAGCCAATTTTCAATTTGCCTCCTGGGCCACCTTTAAGGTCAGGCAAGACTTCTCTATTACTGATGAAAGGGGTGTGAGAAATAAGTCCCTGGAGGCATATCGAGACAAATGATACTTGAAACAACAACCAACAAATGAAATAGAAATGAAAAAAACAAACGTGTTTCTGGTATGGGACACAGCCCAAACTCCAAGCCAAACATATGAGTTCACAAGAAAGACAAACTGAATATATGTGGGAGATTCAGGTGCTAGAACTAGGCTAAGTGATTTTTCCTCAAATGAGGCAAATTACTCTGTGCTTGACATGTAACAGCAGGCGAGATGTTTATGTTGCAAGACTAACAGAAGAGAAGGAAGGTAACTTTGTATTGTACATAACCAAAACCTTGTGAATATAAATCTAGCTTTCTCTAATTGTCATGTTGAGTGATTAGGGACCAGGCTGGATTTTTACCACTCAATGCATTACTCTTGAGACTTCAAGGATCAAAGTGTTTTACCTTCTCAATCAATATTGACATAGCTAAATGGAATGTTAGCTCCATCGTCTTCAAGCCAATACTTGAGACAGAAAAAGAGAGTCCAAAGGTGGTAGAGACAAATGAGACTATACTAGCACTCTGCATGATTTGTTCTGTATGAGGAAGAAAAGACATTATACATAAGGTGAATAGTTAAACCCTACAATGATTAGAGCTATAGAAAAACCATACATAAATCATTTGTATTTGCATTTAATTAGCTTTAGAAACATTTTGATATATGCCCAGGCTCCCAGTGCTATTCACAGAATCATAAAATCTTAGGACTGGAAGGGACCTTGAGAGATCACTAGTCCAGTCCCCTGCACTCATGGCAGGACTAAGTATTATAGATGATACCTAACAGGTGTTTGTCTATTAGTAATAAACTATTAAATGTATGCAATAGTAACATCAATGATAATTTCAAAGGAATTATAATTGAAATTCTACAGTACTTTGGCCATAATAGGGTTCTCACTTTCTCTCCATATGATGCCTGCTAATTTATGGCAGATGCATTGGGTGCCTTCACTTGGAGAAGATAGGTAGTGACAGCTGTTGATCAGTAGTGTCAACCAGAGTCCATCCGGAATAAAAGAATTCAGCGCCGTCGCCACCAATGTGTCCAAGGTAACAAATACTACAATCCTCCCCCAGCTCTCAACCCACAAACATGGCTGCAAAGAATTATCTGTGGCTCTTCTTGCAGAAGCAGATTTTCAAACAACCAGTTGGCTGCAACAGCTCTTTTTTCTTCAGGGGCCTAGCCTATCAAATTATTCATTAAGGATAATTTATATCATATTTTCAAATACTTTATTTGCAATTGTTTTTAGTATTTGACAAACCAGTGAGTCCATAGGTAGTCAGATAATAATAGGAGAAGAATGGGTGTTTTTCCCCTTCAGTATTTTTTCCAATATTCATTAAGGTTATCTACATAAGAACTTGGTTTGGGGCGTTCTTTGACAAAGCAGTGGTGGAGAATTTAGAAAAGGACTCACATTTCCATATGTTTCTCCAAATCTAGGAAGGTATCAATATTTGAACCATAAAAGTGATACTAATAGTATGTAGAAAGAGACACTGATACAAAAGAAAGAAGAGTGGGATATACACAAGACCCCGCCCTTCCTTTATGTCAGGAAAAAGTTCACCACAAATATCCCTGTAGCAGATAATCACAGCTGTTCCAGGACTGCAGACAGATGATCCTTGTTGTATGAATCAGAAAAGCTGGTCACAAACAAGTCCTAATAATTATGAGAAGACAATGTCATAGTTTACACTGCTCTCCCTAGCTCACTTGAGCTAATCAAGAACATCTTATAACCCAGGACTACGTGTGTTCAGTCATCTAATGAAGAAACTTCAACTGAACCAGCTCCTCATTAAGAGATTATGAAGTATCTACTCTTCAATGTTATACTAATGTAAGAGACTGTTCTTAAGAAATTAGGTAGAATAAAAAATATTCTGGATATTAAATGTTTGAGCAAATCCATTAACTGTAAGAAATTCTGAGTGCAAACCCTGACCTCTAAACTATCCAACATCCATCTGGATAACTTGATATATATTTTCCACAAAAACAGATTTTCTATCTTCATCTACTACTCATATTTTCCTCTCAGATGTTCATTCTACCTGCCTGCACACCTGCATTGTATCAGAACCATACTTTTTTGCTAAGTTAGCAACAGCTCACAAGTTTCTTGCCAAGGTGCAAATAGTAATTGGTGCTTATTTGAAGATACAGAGAAAGCATACATATCCTTCTGGCAGCATCTTTTATGGGGGACTTTTCAAGGATAAATTTCTGACCATAATCATAGCTTAGAACTATGGCCTTTTAGTTCACTGCAAGAAGAGCAGCTTAGTGCCACCTCAAACAGTCACTCATCTGTGAGAAGAAGTTGTAGGTGAAAAAAAATAGTGACAGGGGTGGCATGATATCCACATTCAAGGAGAGGTTACTCAAAGATCAGGCAGTGATAGCCCTAATATCTTCCAGTGTAAGCTGCAGATTAAAAGTCCATCTTTACTTGCTGGGGATATGTAATCAAACACCAACTATTCCTTTTTGTAAATGCTTAGAAACCCTGCTGAGAATTATGTTAACAAAATGGTTGAAATTATGTATGTCCATGCACATATGATCATCAGTCTCAGAACAGTGAAAGATTCACTAGCATGAGAGAGACCAGTATTTAGATCAGACTTCCAGATGGCTGTTTACCAGGGTGGAAAGCCTATATAGGAGACAAATCAATGCAGGGGCTTGATCTGAAGAAGTGAAAAAGAACAGTATCATTGCCTGAAGTTCAAGGCAGTAAACTGCATCCATGCCAGGATAATCAGCATGTCCTAGTCATGACAGGAGACACTAGCGTGGTGTCATATTTGATCCAAAAATGGATCCCAAAGTATTTTACCACATCAAGAAACAATTCCTCAACTCCAGAGGGTGCACGGGCACATATTCAAACTGCAAACAATGCGGGGGGGAAGTACTTTAAGTACAAATTGAGTGAGAAGTCTCTCCTAACAGAATAATTGGCCTTGAAGACTTCAGTGTAACAGAGGTTGTTGAACTCCCTTGAGCATAGCAAAATCAGTGTATTCACCTTTACAGAGAGCCCCAAGAATAAATGTATAGCTCCAGGAACCAGCATACACATTGTCACAAAAATAATGGCAGTTTGAGCTGTATATAGCACATATTTCCTTCTATGACTGCCCTCAGACAAGGTGTTCAAAAGAAAAAAATGGGCTAGAGTTATTCTGATCATTCCTCACTAGCTGGGGAGATCATATTTTTTGTAGGTGGTTAAGATAAGCATGTATCATCCTGTCCCGATTTCCTATTGCAAAAACAGTTATACACCAGCATCCATGCTCCTTGAACATAGCAGCATGGCTGCTGATTGGAAGTCTGCAATCTCTCATGCTTAGGGTTTTATATGCTTAGGGTTGTACATATAATAGTACATAACACTTACATAGCATTTTTTCTCAGCAAGACCTCAAAACCCACTACAAAAGAGATCAGGGTCAGGATCCTCATTGTACAGATGGGGAACCTGAGGCATGTAGAAATGATGCAACTTGCCCGAGTACATCCAACAGACCAATGACATAAGTACTATGACCTGGGAACTGGGTTCTGTTTCTGGGTCTAAGTCATAGTGCTTCCCCTGTAATTTCCTTAGTCTCTACCTGAAAAAGTTGAAATTGCAATCATTTCTTTCAACACAGTACATCAAGTGGAGATGGTGACTGAGAGGCAATGAATATTTTTTTCACTAGTTTGATTGAAAGCTGTTATAAATTCTGCTGATATTCAGAAGAGGATCGCAATTCACTACAGCAATTAAGCACATTCTTATATGTCCTGCCTACATATGAAATGATGCTGCTTTCCCAATTCAGAAGCTATATTTGTAATAAAATCTTACAGCCCTGTGGAAATATTTTAATTATGCCCACTGTATGTGTACAAGAAACCATGAGACTTTTTCTTATGAATTGATATTATAAAAATCCATTTTTTTTTTGTATCCCTTAGACTCAGAATGTGTTTCCTTCTCAGGCTAAATGTTCTGCAGTCTTGAAAAAAACATCTGTTTGGATCCTGCAGCTTGCTTTATTATAGGTACACCTAATACATTATGGTGGTTGTTAACATAAGAGCCAAATACTCAATATTTGTGGGAAATGTTGGGGAAAATCTGCAGAAGTCAGCAAGAGGGTCTGAATCTTGTTTAGTATTTCCTTATAGAGCATAAATAATCCTCCTTTTTCCTGTCACGCTCACATACATACAGAATTGAAGCAGCGACACAAAGGGATTTGAAAACATCAGATATGCTGCTTTTTAAATATCTGTCGAGAGATCAGATTTCAAACAGAGAATGGCTTCCCTTCCAGAAATCTTCTTATGAATGTTGTAGTAGCAGCCTTAGAATTTCTAAAACTTGACTGATGTAACATATTTTTCCCCATGAAAGAGAAACCTCCATTTAACCTTAGTATTTTGAATACTAGACATGTAGAATGGTATTAATGGTGAAGGATTTGAAAATATGTTATAGTAGGTGTCCATTTTAAAAGTTGTAATTAACTTGAACCTTACATCAATGGCAGCAGTAAGTTTTTCAGAAAATCCATTGCCATTCTCTCCAGAGTGCATCAGTGTATGGCAAAAAGTGTAGGAGAGCAACATCAATCAAACTGTTACATTTATATAAAGTTCAAGAAGTTGTTGGGTAGCTAAGCATGAGTCTAATACCCAGTTATTTAGGTATTAGATCTTGCACACCCCATGAAGTTAATGACAACATTCCACTTGACATCAATAGGAACAGAATTGTACCTTTAAGCCAGACCTAATGTCCAGTCATCTATCCTAAGTAATAAATCAGAACTCAATGAATTAATTTTGGTATTGCTATTTCAGGAGATATTACATAGATGAAAGAGTCTAAGAATCCTAATAGGCAAAAATGTCAGTATGGAGCATAAACAAGTACAATATTAACCATAAGGAGATGTTGGGTAATCTCACTGATGATGATGGTTTACATTTTTTTTCTTATGGCTCTGATGTTTTAAGCATAGTCCCTAAAAAGGTGTAGTACAGATACGGTTCATAGAGTAACTCATGAATTGATATATTTAGAATGTCTAAGTTGGTTAGCTGAATTCCTAATTCTTCTTAACATAAGATAATGAATTGAAATTGTTTGGGCACTTCTTTAAGGTCAATGGTAATTTGAAATGTCAAGAAATGACTTCAGGGCCAAAAGAATGGATTGGCTCGCACATTTTACCCTACAACAGCACTCTCTGAGGTACATGGCTTTCTATAAACAAAGTAGTCTAATATGAACATAAACATCAATTCTTAATGCTGGTTATAGGTCTCTGTGCATGAGGATGGACTCCCACTTGTACATCACTTAGAGCTGCTGTTAAGTTAAAGCTTGTTAAGTTGTGCTAAAGATGTAGTATTCTCAATAGTGCTTAAACCAGCAGAGAATTGAGGAGTGGAGCTCTACTTCACGATGCTCCCTCCACAGTGTAACATGTTCACTAAGTCCCACAGCATGTTCCCTTCACTCCTGAGGTACAGACCTGGGTCTGGCATAGTTACAAGTAGCAGACAGGTTACCTCACCAGGGCAAAATTCTGGGAACTAGCAATAAAATTACAGCCCATTTATACCACTTGAGTAGCAGAAAGGGCTGATTGCATTAGAAAATCTGTCTGATAGTGTTCTGCATATTAACCAATCACAAAGCATATACTAGTTTTTCTTTAACACATGCTTATTAAGTGAAGTAAAAGTTGCTAAAGAGTGGTCAAAATCAAGCCAGCAGCTTAACCAGTTTAAAAACCATTACCATTGTCACTAGTAGCATTCAAATTGTTCTTTTACAGAGCTACGTGTCTGGACAAAATCATTGCAAACAGTGCAGACTATAACATTATTCTCAATAAAATATCCTATTACAATTCCCTGGTTCCTCTACTGAATAACAATACACCATCTGAATGGACTGTAGCTTTGGAAATATGCATAGCATTGCAATAATTAACCTTTTAGTTATTAAGTTAATATACTGTGCAACTTGTGGATCTAATAATGAATTTCAGAAATAATTTATATTCGTATTAAACACATCATTTTCAAGAGAGCATGTGATCTTTGTAAGAGTCATATACATTTAAGATATGCTGCATAAGCGTGTAAGCTGCATAACATTCCATAATTTCCTCTTCCTCTGGGAATACTTTTTAGTTGCTTGTGCTGATGGTGGCAGTATATGAGATGAACAAAACCTGTTACTTCACATACAGCAATGTGCTACTCTTGGTATCCTGTTTACTGAGTGCTCTTTTCAGCTGCAAAACCAAATTAATTGAGTTATGATCTTGGACAACAGGATTTATTGACCCATCTTTTCAGCCACTGGTTACATTTTGAAAAAGGCTGGATGGTACAGTTACTTTGCCATCTGTTGCAGAAGTAAGAAAATGAGCAGAGCCATGGTCATAATTCTTACTGACATGCTATATCCTGCCTTCTAGTCGTAGTTAAACAGACACCTGCATATGCTCCTTGAATTCTCTAAGGGTTATGGACTTGAAACTAGCAAGGTGAACAAATAAAAGGCTGCCATCCAAAGTGATTCCACTGTGCAAATTCTATTTACATTTGCAGAGGATAGAAGAAACAATAACATACCAAACATGTAAAAATGTTATCAGCAGCACCATCATCAGGTTTAGTATCCCAAGTGGGCCTTTGTTATATCAAAATGTTGGCAAAGATGAGAAATGAACAAGCATCAAATAGTTTTCTTTGGATTCCTTTGGGTTATATTCCTTCTGTATTTATCAAATCAAAAGTTATAGCATTTTTCAACAACTCCTCTGTGGGTCACAGCATTCCAGCTCAAAAAGTTAGTGTTGATGATGTTAGCCCAGACCAACAAAAACAAACAAAAACAAATGTGATTCATAATTTACTGTCTGTTAGTATTTGCCCTGAATTCAGATTTCTATTTCTAGGAATTGCACGGGAATTACCTCTTTTTATGTAGTATGGAAGAAACCTGTCATATATGAAAATATGGTCTTTTAATAGTAACATGAACCCTGGGCACCCTTCCTAGATAAGAAAGAATTAACATGGACATCATCTATCTATCTAGCCTATTTGTGCACATCTCAAGCTTGAATACATTCATCCTTTCATTACCCATGAGAGATAGGAAAGGAGGTAGGATGCTTATGAATAGATTTAATTTTTCGTCTTTTCCCCAGCATACCCATTAAAAATCAAATTCTGGATTGCAATTTAGTATACACTGTATTGTACATTCTGCTTTGGGATTTCATCTAACAGTTTCCTCTGAAAATGCACGGTACTGCACAGTATTTTTGTGATACCTCTCTGGAAAAGAAAAGAGAAAATATTCATTATACTGGCCTTTGGCTTCAGCACTTAAAAACTTGAGCTAAAAAAAAGAGGCTGTTTTCTTTGTTGTGAGCAATATGACTTTCCAGTGAGAAACTGCTTGCTTCATATTAGCTGCAGCTATGATTTTGCAAGTTTTGTTTATCTGAATATATTCTAGTAGTTTTGGAGAACTGCTTATTTTAGCTGTATACACTTCCTTTTAGAAACTGAACACATCATTACCAGTGAACTCTTTTCTGCCTGACTTTCCCTTTCAATGAATCATTCATACATGCAGCTGTTACCCACATGTAATACTCATGCAAGCAGGCCATGGATACATCTTAGGTTTAGACTAGGTTTTAGAGTTTAGGTTTAATCAGAGCCAGGTCATTTAATCAAATAGGTCATATGAAATGGTGTTGAAACCTGGAAAAATATTTCTGATATTAGGGACACTGTGAGGGGACCTCTGCCCTACAGTGGCACTTTAAGGGTTAAAACCCAGCCTTGGGAGGCGGCTGAGAGAGCAGAGCTCTCAAATGAGCCAGATACAGCCTAATAGGGCCCAGCTGGGCTGTATAAATAAGGGCTCTGGGAGGGAGGAGAACAGGAGCAGGAGGGACCTAGCTACAGTGGGGGGGGGGGGTTAGAGGCTTCCTGAGTTATAGCAGAGGGCAGAGCTGGGGAAGCTCTTGCCAGGCAAGCTCCCAGGCTGCAGGGCCTGAAGCAAGGCCTGAGGTCTAGGGAGGCAGCCAGGGTAGCAGAAGGCAGCAGGTCCACACCCTCTTGCCAATGATCAGTGGCCATTTCAAACTGCAGTTTGCCTCTGAGGTAAGGGGCTAGATGACAACTGGCAGTTGGACCACTGAGGCAAAGTATGTATAGAGGGTTGGGGATTTGCTGGAGGGAGGGCCCTAGAATGTAGGAGCACTGTAGCAGGGCACTACCCAGAGGGTAAAATGCCATGGTCTGGGAGGGGCATGGGTCCTAATACAGACAGAGCAGTTGAGAATAAAAGAAAACAGCAGGTGTGACACCAGCTGAAAGGGGGTGCTCTAGGGCTGAAGAGCTAATTCCCAGAGGCTATGTCTATACTACATGCTTCTTTGGGTTACCAGGTGGCTTAAAAAAAAAAATATTGGACACACTTGATCTCAGATGGGGGGGAGCGGGGATGGCTGGAAAGATGGGGGAGGGGGGAACTGGCTGCTGGGAAGCTGGGCTGGCAGAGGGGGGTCAGGGGCAGCGGGGCTGACCGGGGGAGATTGTGGGGGGGGGCGAGGAACCAGCCGGCGGGAAGCAGGTCTGGTCGGGGGGGGGGTGGAGCAGAGCTGGCCAGGGGGATACTGAGGGGTGGCAGGAAGCAGGGCTGGTCATGGGCAGTGGAGCTGGCTGGGGGAGATCAGGAGGAGGAGGGGGGGGAGAACCAGCCGGCGGGAAGCGGGGCTGGCCGGGGGGTGCAGGGGGAGAGAATTGGCTGGCGGGGAGCAGGACTGACCTGAGCGCACGCAGATCCCGGAATGCTGCCTGTCCCATGTATGGTCCCGGCGAAGCACGACCGAGTCCAGCCCCAGCAATTCCCTCCTGCTCCCACTCCCCTCATGTAGTTGCGTACTGCCTGGCTGGTAGACATGCTCATGCAGCATGAGCATGTCTATCAGCCAGGCAGTACGCAACTATATACTGATATCCTAATAATAATAAAAATTACCTAATTAGAAAATACCGGGCATTTTATGTGTCCGGTATTTTCTTAATTTTTTCCTGGACAGAACCCTCAAAACTGGACACCTGGCAACCCTAATGCTTCTTGCGCAAGAAGCCTTTTGCGCAAGAGTTTTTGCGCAAAAACTTCTTGCCAAGAGCACGTCCACATCTCAAAGCACATCGCAAAAGTCCACACTGCATGGACATTCTTGCGCAAGAAAGCTTTGATGGCCATTCATAGAATGGCCATCAGAGCACCTGTCCTTTTTCCCATAGGGGTTTCTTGTGCAAGAAACCCCTCTGGAACATCCACACTTGCCTTTTTGCGCAATAACTCTTGCACAAAAGGGAATTATGCCTCTTAAAAGGAGATTTACCTATGGTGGAAAAAGCCCCCTCTCCTGCTGTTTTAATCTTGATTTCCTTGCACAAAAGCGCATTTGAGGTGTGGACTTTCCACGGGTTTTTGCGCAAAAACCTTGCAGTGTAGGCGTAGCCAGAGTGACCAGCAGGAGGCACCACCGTGGTGAGTCCAGACATGTTACAGCCACAAATAGCAAACAATCTCATGTTGTGAATGTGATTATCTTGAAAGATTTCTTATATGTTGGACTGAAACATGAAGAGAACAATTATTGTATGGCATTTTGTTTGTATCAGAAGTAGAATCAGAAAATGTTGTCTTTTAAAGATCTGATCTATATCCCTTTCAAAACCAAAGGGGTGGATCAGATGCATAGATTCAAATCTGAACCTTTGAAATTTTAGTGGTACCTTCCTTTGGCCTATCATTAGTACAAATCAATCTGATTTTAATAAACAAAATACTTCATGTACCAAAGTGATTATCTGGGAATGAAGAGGTAGAAGTTCCATACGTGTGCTATTACAACCATAATACTACAGGTTGAATCTCTCTAGTTGGCACCTTTGAGACCTGACTGGTGCCAAACCAGAGAATTTGCCGAACAGGAGGTCATTATTTTCTAGCAGCATTACCAACACTTCCATGGATTACTGAGCTCTTAGGGTGCATCAACACTGCACCATTATTTTGAGATAACTAGCATTATTTCGAAATAACAATGCGAATGTCTACACAGCCATTCCATTATTTCAAAATAATTTTGAAATAATGACTGGCTTATTTCAAAATCTATAAACCTCATTTTACGAGGAATAACGCCTATTCCGAAATAGCTATTTTTGAAATGTGTGCAGTGTAGATGTACCTTGAGAAGTCATTGAGGGGTAAATTAGAGCTAAGTAACAGCACAGAACACTGAGAGCCAGGACTGGTGGCTGTAAACAAACTTTATGGGACCATGGGAAACTTGGCCAAACCTATAAATGGACATCCAGCTAACTAAAATTATGCCAGACCATGATGTTGCAGGACAAGAGAGTGCCAGACTAGAGTGGTTCGACCTGTATATGTATTCTTTTGGAATGGGTCAAAAGGCTCTTGGTATGTTTGGAAAAAATGCTCAATAAGCTGCATGTGGAAAATAACTTAAGGTCATAAAAATAAAATAGCAAAAAGGAAAAAAACACAGACAATTAGTCATGGAAGAAAAAAATCTCCATCAGAAATTATCTAAACTATTAATTCTTGAAAAATTACAAGACTTACCTTGATAAACAATGTGATATCACTAACTGCAGTCATTCCATGCAACTGTAGATTATTTCAGTGGAATCAGATACATTCACCATGCATTCTATTAGCTGAAAATGAAACTCAGGTACACGTATTTAATCATTTTGTTACATGCTGTTTTTCCAGCAAATTGGTTGAGTATGTAGGCTTCTTTTGGAAGAAGCCTTTCTGGAAGAGATCTTCTGAAAAAACTTGTTTCAAAAGAGAGTGTCCACATAGCAAAAGCGCATCGAAAAAGCGATCTGCTTTTTCTAAAGATAGCGTCCACATTGATTGGACACTATCTTGCATTTAAGTTGTGATTACTATAGGGGAGTGGACACCAGGGCACCCGTGCTTTTTCCTGGAGGCCTCTTCTTTCAAAAAACCCCCCTCTTTCCCGTCCACACATGCCTTGTTACGAAAGAGCTCTTTTGGAAAAAGGATTCTTCCTCCTAGAAAGAGGTTTACTGCTGTCGGAAAAACCCCTGTTTTCTTTCAACTTTCTGTCGAAAGAATGCAATTGCAGTGTGGAAGTAAGTGTAGTTTTTCCGGAAAAAGACTGTTTTTCCAGAAAAACCCTGCAGTGTAGACATACTCTGTATTGTAGAGTAAATATGCCATGTAAAATAAGCGTTTTAGTTTGGTCTGTAGTTTACAATGTAATTGACAGGAACTGTTTGTTTTCTGAGGCATAAAAAGCATTTTTTGTCTAAGTGTCATTTCCTTTATGGAAAATTACAAATGTAAAGTTTGGATTCTTCCTTGGCACCCCAGCACTGGACAAGGTGAGTGAGGAAATCTGACTCAGTCAGCCAAAATTCCTCCCGAAGTCTCGTGGGGATGCATGTTAGAATGACACCTCTAGAAGTGTGTCAAATGTTCCTCACCTCGCACAGCAATGTGGTTAATAATTTTAGAAATGTAGGCATATAATTCTATTCTCAATTTTTTCTTTTATGGGGATGGCTTTTTTTTTTTTTAAATGGGATGAATGCATGCATAACCCTTCCCTTCCTGGCGGGAAGAAGGGTCTCTGCCCTTTGAAGGAGAATAAGGAACTGGGTAGAATTAATGGACCATCTTATATGCCGAACAAGTATTTTATCTTAATGCTGCTTTTCCTGTTTGTGAGTTACACAGTCACAGAGGTTCACAGGGCAACCACTCATTATGATTGTACACCATGGCACCCAGATATTAGAAGCAGGATTACTATAGACAGCACCCTACAAGCATTCCATAAAGTCTAAACAATGAACACATTCTTATAACTCTAGTATCTGTTTTAACAATACAACCCACAGGTAAACAAGATGGATTTCCACCTACACATTTGTCAGTATTCAGTGAGAAAAGAAGCCTTGGCATGAGCAGGCATCTAAACTGCCAGCATCACAATGAGGACCCCTTCCAATACCACCTTAGCCAAACCACAGTGGAGTGGCAGAGGTGAGAATCCCTCAGGCAGAGCTCTGTGATAGGATGAAGCAGGGAAACACCAGTACCAGAGCAGATAAAGCAGTGAGATTCCAGGTTAGTATCTCATAAAGACATATAGGCCAGGCCCCACCTCTCATAGTTTTTATTATTTCAGGCTGTTGGGAGACTCAGGCTGTGCTTCAGGCACATTTTCAAGTTTTATTTATTGTGCAGCCATGATGGCTAGAAACATTGTTTTAAGAGGAAGGCTGAAATAGTGGTGACATCGTGTAACTCTACAGATTAGTCCCCACACGCACCTATAGTGGCAGTGCCATAAACTGGATGGTGTAGGCTAGTATTCAGTCTCTGACAATCACATCAAGGGAAGGTACCAAACTCCCATATTGAACTAATTAACCCGTAAGAGATGTTTCTTCATAACCCCAGGCAGTCCTGAATTCATTTTTATACTTTTTCTATGTCCCTTATCAATATGGCATTGCACATTGTCACAGACATGAAACAGCTTCTCTCAAAGCAGTGTTATGAGGTTAATATCTATTTGTTTATAGATGCAGAACTGAGGAACAGAAAGATGAAGTGAGTTACCAAACACCACACAGTAAATTTGATGGCAGAGCCACAAAGAATGGAATGCTGATTTCATAGGCAGAATGCCTAGATCCTTAAGAACAAAACCATTCTCAATGAAACATGAGGCTTTATGTTCGCTATGAAATGTTCTGCAACCTGTTTAATAGAGGATGGTTCTCATTATCTGTGTTTAAAAAAAAAATCTGATAATTTATTTAATCCTACTAAACACTGAGTGCATTACTACACTAGGAAATTATTTTGAAATAACTTATTTCAAAATAATAGCTCCCAAAATAACTATTTTGAAATAGCATATCCACATTACAGGAAGCCTTGAAATTAGTCCAAGGCAGGCTCCCTCTATGTGGATGCACTACCTTGACTTAGAGCCCCAGAAAGCACTGGGGAGTAATTACTTTGAATAACTCTGGGGAGTAGTTATTTCGAAATAGCAGCAGTGGAGCATCCACACTCCCACTCTTTCTCATGGAAAACAGGAGTTATTGTTTCAAAGTAACCAGCCTGTTGTTTGAAAATAATGGCCTATTTATTTCGCTTATTATTTCGAAATAAGGGACCTACTGTGGACCAGGGCTAAGCCAAAAATACATTGTAGAAGTGAGTTCCCCCAAATTAAAATGAAAACATCAATGTTGAAAATATATCAATATTTGAAAATATTATTCCAAAACTAAATGCTTGTTTCTTTTTAAAGAAGGTGCATATTTACACTTCAGACAGTTTCAGTTTGCTGTTATCATTTCTCACCACCAGCGGTGTCATTGTATTGATGCACTGACCAGTATTTAGCTGTCCTATCTGAAAGCAGATTCAAAAGAAATAATCAAAACAGAATAAACTGTGGATCGGTGAAATCCCTACACAAAGGTAGATAAAACAATTTCAATGGCTTTTGATGAAATGCACTATTTACACAGGTCTGTTTTATACTGAAACTGAAGTCCTGGGGTTTGGTTAACTAATGACCTAGCATACAAAGCGTACCATGTCTGACCCAATAACATTACTCGCCAACAAATTTCAAAAGGCTCCAGCAAATTAATTTCCTGGCCACAAACTGGGATAGGACTCTAAACAGACAATAGGCTTTGCTTGATATTATACTGAACTAAAACTTTTCCTCTACTAGTGTTGTAAAGTATCTGTGTATGACCAAGCTAAGATTTGCATTCAAACCAAAACTCTGATTGTTGCATGTCTGCAGTTGCCTGATATAGATGTCATATTAATTCGAAAGATGGATGTTTCGTATCTATAAATAATTTGAACAATGCCAAAAAGGCTTGCTCTATTTAAATACATCCTTTCTATAATTCCCCTATTTCCTTCCAGCCTTTTACAGTACTACAAAGGAAACCCTTTACCATGTATTTTCTAACTTGTTCTCTCTCATTTTACAGTATTTGTGAAATCCATTAACAAACATCCCATACCATCGCAGGCTTTTCATAGGAGGCTCATGCACGTTAAAATGTTATTAGGAGCTCTGTTTCAGATGTTTGGACATCACAAATTTGTTACTTTAGAGGCTATTTGCTTTTTTGTAGTACAGTAGCTTGTGCAGCAAGACCACCCTTGCAGAGGCCCCAAATGCCTTTACACTCCAATGGGCTCATTCTAAAAGTAACATAATAGAATGGAGCATGGTGGGGAAAATAGTACATAACAAAACTCCAGCAGTAACTTTGGCACAAAACACTTCAGTCAGTAAGGCACAAAATCGAAATGCTACCCAAAAAACCAAAGCAAAACAAAGGAAAATGTTTTGACTGGAACTGAATTATTGTGGTCTTCTAATACAGATCACATTATTAGTGTTTCTAAAGCAGGATCTTCTCTGTGGGTTTTAATCCACAGTGGGTGGTAAGGTTCATAAGAGGCTACACAAAAGAATAAAATCCATGTATCCACTCAGCTGTGGCTATCGTAATTTCACAGATTAGAACGCCTCTTCCCCAGCACTAATTGTAAACCCATACTCAGTCTCTTACTCTATATTACCACTTTGCTTTTTGATGAACCCTCAAATATTGCAAGCATGGTATAGTTCATAGCCTGAGAACACCAGCACAATAGTCTGTGTATGCTCCGACCTGCTGCCTAACCATTCCCACTACTTCCGTATCCTAAATCTTTTTTTTTATCTCTGAAATTTTAGCATAGGTCCCAAAACTGATTCTTGGGACTAAGCAATTTGCACTAAAGCAAAGTGGGCTAGAGTATTTTTTTTAAACAAACAGTTGGAAAGTCTTACTCTGAATCTCTTTTCTTTAGATAAGACAGCTGTAAATATCCTTGCTTTTTATATCTTCCATGGTACGAATGTTGGGTGAAATGTGAGCTTTTAACAGTGCAGTCATTATACACGTCTGTCAGCTGCACTACTTTCCATTTTTGTCAGCTTAGCAATCTTTAGATTTTTGCATTGATTTATTGGTATCCCTATTTACCTAGCAGTATTGTTTTCTCATATCACAACTTTTGTGTTTTAGCAAGATAGTGTCAGCTTGTTATAATTTATTTCATGAATTATTTTTGACTCTGCATTTGGCTTTTGACTCTACATTTGCATTTTGACATTCACTTTGTTTTCTTTCTTTGTCAGAAGTACAATACTATTCTTAAAAAAGGTTCCTGATTTATTTCTGAATCATTCCTATTGTTTTGCATACTAACTTATTATGAGATGTTTATTTCATAATTCTGTTTATTTTGTTTACATGCTGATTCAGGTATCATCGAATAGCCAGTTTATAAGGGCAAGGGATATTAGTTTGTAAGTCTACACTAGAAAATTATTTTGAAATAACTTATTTCAAAATAACTTATGAAATAATAATTTTGAAATAGGGTGTCCACACTATGGGGAAGCCTTGAAATTAGTACGTGGCAGTCTGTTTATGTGGACACGCTACCTCGACTAAGAGCCACAGGAAGCACTGAGGAGTAATTACTTTGAATGATTACAGGTACATTTTAGACTATTCATGCTGCTTAGTATCTGGATTGTGGGCAAAGTTAGCTACTTAGCCACATACCTGACAAAACTGTGGGTAAAGCATAGGCAGATACAGGGGGTCAGGATTTGAAATCTGACTCCAAGTGCAGAGATGAGCTAGAAAGGCCAAACAAAAAACTACCACCAATATTAACAACAATAGACTAATTCAATCAAATTAAATTGAAACTACATAATTCAGCAGGAGAGGAAGAATTCCAAGTTTGCCTGTTCCATCTATGAAAGCTCCTTAGAAAAATATTTGAACACCTTTATCCCCACCTGTACTGTCATGGTTGTCATTGTAATGTACACTAAACATTCAGGCTTCATAGTGACAGCAAGGGTAGCAATCAGATCCTTTTGCTGGGGTCTGGGGACATAGGTTTCTACACTGGAGCAGCATTTGTTATGCCATACATGTAGAGGGCATTCTCCAGTTCCTTACAATATCAAGATACATGCATTACATCATGTGATGGGGTGTAAAAACCCCATGCTGGAACAGGAGGGGCTAAAGAGCTTCTCTGGGCCTTGGTGGCCCGGCCCCAGCTCTTCTGCAATGTTACAGGAGTTGCTTACCAAAAGCAGCAGAATTGTTCAGTAGCTGACAGAGAGGGGAAGGGGAGCTTACCTTCATCCTGAGCTCCTGGGAAGGAGCACTAGAGGAACTCTTGCTAACTGAGGCCCTGGTGACAGTTACCTTACAAAGCCACCAAAGGAAGGTCTTCAGTCCTCTGAAGGTTAGAAACTTCATCTTGGAGTTTAATTCTTTATTTTAGTAGGTGGGAACAGAGAGTATTGGTAGGAAGAGATCAAGGAAGGTGGCTGCATAGTACTCCACAGTGCAGCTCTTAGCTGCCTACCACTGCGCCCTGGATCAGAGTGTAGCAGAAAAGATGAATCTGGGTTCTTCGACCAAACCCTAAAGATAGACCACTATGGAAGTCTCTCCCTGACACAGGGAACCTAGCTGGGGTAAATCACTCATGATATGAGACCACATGACCCCTCCCCCCAACCAAAGGCGAAGCCCTGCAACCTTTGCTTAATCCCCAAGACTTTCCTGTTTTGACTCTATATATTCCCTGACAAGGTGGACTTGAACATGTGACCTGGCTGGAGAGCTGAGTCCCTGAAAAGAATATCCACCTCAGAGTGGAGCAGTAGTAAGAAAGAGGACCTTATTGACCACTAGCAATGATGTTCCCTTTCACACATCACTTTAACAAATACTACTCCTGAGAGCATTCTGCACCAAAAAAATATAAATTCTGCACATAATAATTTAAAGTTCTGCAGATTTTATTTTTTGAAAAAAAAAAACCCCACAATATACTCAAACCATTTTCAATTCTTTTCATAATTTCAAAACACCTGTCTGCTGGTGTGTCTGTAACAAATACAAACAATGAAATTGATTCAGGAAATGTGTGTATTTTGGGCAAATATATTCCCTGCTAGCATATTAGTAAAGAACTTTGAGTAATGATTCATTAAACTACAAATAGAGAACTATATTTCTTGCACCCCTCAGAAGCAGTGCAAAGGCTTGGAGGAATCCGATGTAATGAAGGACCCGAGACAAAGGGAAGTAATGGAAGGAGCCTGGGAATGAACCTGGAGGGTTGTCGGATGTAGGTGGGAGAAGTACGGAACAGTTATTTTGCATGGTGACAAATTGTTAGCAAGTTGGGAAAACTTCCCCAAGCAGACTTTCTGGATGATTCCTAGCCTGTCCCATTCAGTCAGGCACATCTGCCCCTGTCCCTGTATGGCTCTTCATCCTACTCAGCCACTCTTCCTCCCCCCTGTTTCCATGTGGTTCTGCACCCCCACTCCTATTCTGTCCCTGTCTCAGTCTGTCCTCCCTACTAGCCCTTCTGAACGCGAGTCTGTGATTTCCCCCGCCTTTCTGCAGCAGCCTCATGTGCCCAGCTCTGTGCCCAGCTCTTCTACTCCCTCCCTATGGACTGTTATTGCTGGTGAGCAGCTGCCCACTGTTTCAGTGCCATAGCAGCCCATGCTGGGCAAAAGGCAAAAATCCTGCATTTCTTCAGCAGAATGTATTTTCTGCTGGAAAAAAAATCTGTGGAGGGCATGAATTCTCTGTATGTGTGCAGAATTTCCCCAGGGGAAAATGCCCATTGGCTAATCTTCCTCTAAAGTATGATACTGTAACTCTGAGATAGTGGGACCCTTCCATGAAAGGGTCCCACTGTGTTATTATGTCAATTTTTTTTTTTATGGTTTGCCAGTATCTTACATCTTACACTTTTTAGTAATGGTATTGAACTCAGAACTTCAATACAAATAAATTCTAAAACAAAAAAGAATAAACCATAAAGGAATAAAAATATCTATGGGCTTTGGATGGAAAATGAGAGCTAAATCAAGTCTGATTTATTTTGGAACCAGTCACTGTGTAAAGAGTAAAATGTTTTACAAATTCCTTAGGCAAATACAACCTGGAATTTGAAAACCCATCATTCCCAAAAGAGCTGTAGTAGATGGAACTTGCAATAGCACATAATGCTTCATTTTTGTCAAACAAAGTTCTTGTCTAAAAACTCAGTCATTTCCATATAAGAGCTCTAGGTGACATTGAGTAAACCTCCAAAAGTGTCACATTTTTTGAAAGACAGAGGACATACAGCGAATGGGAATACATAAAAATCTGAGCATTCACAAACCTTAGAAACAACATATATCATTGGAAGCAAAACACAACACCATATGGAATGCTATTAATGCAGCAATTCTAGAATTAGAATCTTACAGGGTAGTTAATTTGTGGTGTTTATTTTGGGGAAAAATATCTGGAAGATAAAAATATTTTTGATCTCTGGGGACAAAAATTCCAGTTAAGAGCCTGAATAAATCTGCCAGTGCAAATATGGGCTAAGATACCTGCACAGACTGCTTACTGTCTCACCTATGGCAAATTTGCAATCACTCATAACCCTTCTCTTCCTCATCACAGTGGAGATAGATTGAAGAGAAATCTCCAGGGTGTCGTCTTATCCCCCTTGTGCAGTAGAAATGTAGTAATTCTGCTGCACTGATGGCCTTCTTGTGGTTTTGAGAATTTATTCACCAGGAATTGATAATATCTTTTAAGTCAGAGCTTATCGTGGCCCCAATGGTAACACTTATTTCTGAGGAAACTGAAAAAAAAAACCCTATGAATATTCACTCACCTTAAAAATGAAATTGCTTTTGCCATACTTACATTCCTTTTGTGTTCATTACACAAATATTTATGTAAATGATCAGGTGGTCTAAGTGCTCGTGGAAAGTAGAGTTTAGCTTTGCAATTGGTAAATAGGTAGCATCAGTGGCTTCTATATGAAGATTATCTTCCTATGTCTTTTCTAAAAAGCTCTGTGCAATGCCCAGGTCTCTTTGAGAGCATATACACAGCAGGGCTTAACTTGAAATAAGCTACGCAAATTGAGCTACGTCAATTGCGTAGTTTATTTTGAAATTGGGAGCGTCTATACAGCACTTGTTTCAAAATTGAGCACTCTTCCTCCGACTTCCTTTTAATCCTTGTACAATGAGGGTTACAGGAGTCGGAGTAAGAAGTCCTCTAACTTGACGGTATTTTGACATTATTTCAAAATAACTGCCTGCTGTGCAGACCTGGACTAAGTTATTTAGGCCAGATCCCTAAATGGCCCCCTCACAGATTGAGCTCACAATCCTGCGTTTAGCAGGCCAATGCTCAAACCACTGAGCTATCCCTTCCCCCCGTGTGGAGTTCTTCCATGGAGAGTTATCATCATCTCCATAATTAAGGTTCCAGACATCTTCCATTTAAAAACTCTAGTTAAGCCCACTATAACTGAGATTTGGGAAATTTGGGTTGGCTTGAAAATTGCCAGATTTAACTAAAATGCAGAGAAATACTGCATGACAATTAGCCTGGAGATCGGGGTTATCTACATTTGCATGGTAATGAACAGTTCTCTTCCAAGACTTGTCAAAACAATCAAAGAGGCTAATGAGATTTTGTTAACCAACTGCTGGACGCTATCCCTTACACAAAACCCTGGGTGACATTAAGATGTGCAGCTAATCACTATGTATGTATTTGTTAGAATTCAACAGATAAGTATCGACACTTCTGTGCGTACTTTAAAAAAAAATTCTATAGCAACATTTTATTTCCTACTCTTGAAGCCTCTTTCTGTTTACCTGCTGAGAGCATTCAAATACTTTGCTTTACTAGAGGGAACACTCACAAAAGTGGATTATAAAATCAAATAAGATGCAGTTTGTTCATGAACAGGGAAAAAGTCACCGAACTTATTACCAATTGCATATTATTTGCTGCACTCTCCATAGGCACGTGATCTATTCCTGTCATGTTCTCTGACTGCATTTTATAGTAGCATTATTAATAATTATTCTCATAACAGTCACTGGAAAGAGCATAGAAATGAATAGTATATAGTGATACTAATGGTGCTTGCATAAACTTCTGTGAATTAGTTTTTTTATTCCATCTTAAGTCAGTACTATTAATAAAATATTAATATTGAGAAACTAATTTGCTCTTTTTTTGGGGGGGGGAGACAAGGCATGGTGCAAATACCTCCAGAGCTATTCTTTATGCTAGGATAGGCATTTTCACAAAACCATGGTAAGGGAATGCTATCTGTTCAAAAATTGTACGCCACCGTAGACATAATCTTTATTCCAGAGTTACTGAGAAGCTTTATCTTCCACTGTCATTAAGTCCAAACTAGACCACAACTATGTCACAAAACAGGATGATGGAGCAACAAAATGGTTGATGAAATGCAATATTGATAAATTCAAAGTCGTATATGTTGGATGGAAAAATAATCCAAAATATAGACATGAAATTGTGGGTTCTAAATTTATTTGTTACTACCTAAATTACCTCTTACCTAAGGTAAGAGATGTTGGCATCGTCATGGTTAGTTCACTGAAAACTTCAGCTTGATGCTCAGCAGTGTTCAAAAACCATGAAGGGGATGGAATGGCTTCCATAAAAGGACAAGCTAAACTGAGAAATGTCGTTCAGCTTAAAAAAGAGATAGCTGAGGTTGAGGAAGAGCATGACAGAAATATAAAATCATGAATAGTTTAGAAAAAAGTATAATTTACCTTTTCCCACCATACAAAAACCAGGGTGGCCCAATGAAATTAATCGACAGCAAGCTTAAAACAAACAAGAGGAAAAGCTTTTTCAAACAATGTAGTTAACCTGTGGAACTCATTTCCATGAGATATTGTGATGACTGAAAGTATGACTGCATCCACAAAAGTATTAGGTAAGTTCATGGAGGGTAAGTCCATAACTGGCTATTAGCCAAGTTGGCCAGGAATGTTACCCTCTGCTTGAGGTGAATGTCAACTTGTGAATGCCAGAAATCAGGTGGCATAGACAAGGGTAAATCTCTGTACAGTTGTTCTATTCTGTACACCGTCCCTGAAGCTCTGGTACTGTCCACCATCAGAGACAGGATACTGGCCTAGATGATCATTGTTCTGACCCATTATGGCAGTTGCTATGTTCTTATGACATCAATGAGAACTACAGGTTCTTCTTCGAGTGATCCCTGTGGGTGCTCCACTCAAGGTGTCGGGTCCTGACCCGGCGCCACTAGTCGGAGATTTCCAGAGCCGTAGCCGGGTCGGACCGTGCATGCGTGAGAGCAGCACGTGGCGTTTGCGCCTTTGCAACGTCTCGCGGTCCGGCCCCCCCCCCTCGCCAGTTCCTCTCAACCGCCTGTGGTTGCTGGCGGAGCGCCGTTTATCTCTTCAGAAAAAGCCGTTCTGTTAAAAAAAAAAAAAAACAAAAACAAACCACAAATAGTTTAACTCTAGTACTTACAGGTAGTTAGTTAGTAGTTAGTTGAATTTTTTTTTTTTTTGCTTTTCTGAGGAAAAAACTTAGTTACTGTTCTTAGTTTTATTAGATTAGTCATTGTATATAGTTATGCTGATCGAGCATCATGCCTGGGTCACCCGGGTTTAAATCGTGTACTCAGTGTAAGGATGCGATGCCTGCGTCTGATGGGCATGCGACATGCATCAGATGTCTAGGAGAATCACACGTCCCACAGAAATGCGCCCATTGCGCGAAATTGACACCGCGAATACGCAGGGAGAGAGACATGCGGTTAAAACTCCTGCTGTGCGATAAGGCTTTACAGCCTTCTGATGATCGTGGCTCAGAACCTCCCGCAGGGCAGAAAAGGAGAGCGCAATCACCTGCGGTGATGGTGCCAAAAAGGAAGAGAGCTTCTCCTATGAGCTCTCTTCCAGCCGGTTCACTGTCCCAGATCAGTCAGGGACACAAGCTGGGTACGTCCGGAGTGATGGGACAGCCGGAAAGATCACACCGGGCGCTATCGGTTATGCCTGCACCTCTGAGCCGGTCGGCATCGGCACCGGCTCTTCACCCCTGTAAGCGCTCGGCGTCTCACCGCGAGCCATCGGCACTGCCAGAGGTGCTTGAACCGGCAACGTCCGCACAGCCGCAGACTCTAGCGGCACCGCAAGCGGCACCGATGAGCCGCGACAAGCCGGCGCCGGAGCCGGCAATGAGGGACGAGCCCGGGGAGCTGTACGAACGGGCCCGACAGCTGAGCGCCCCGCAGCACGCCGAGTCGGCACCGGGAAGTCGCTCTCTGTCAACAGTCTCGGCAGAGACGGAGCTGCCCATAGTGCCGTGTGGGATTTCAGCACAGCGGCACGGTAGCACAGTGCACCTGACGGAGGGCCAATCCCCTCCTCTCTCCCCCTGTTCTTTACCATCATAAGAACGTGAATCTGCTCGTGCAGCTAAGGTCCCTACAAAGGCGGCTAGGAAATCAATGCCAAGGCACTCGATTTCACCGTCACCAGTTTTTTCTCCTGAACCTTCGCTTTCACTGCGTCATTCAGCGGAGGTCAGGAATTATTTGGTGTCTCAGTCATGCAATGCCCTCTCCGCGATGGAAATCAGTGTCTTGTCACTCTGATCATTACGACAGGTATCCCTATTATCACCGGGGATCATCATATAGGTCTCGCTCACCTAGCTACTCCCCTCCGAGATCTTGTCACAGGAGATATGCTAGCAGATATTCCTCACGACGATCGTCCCCTGAGCACGTTGACCACAGGAGTCACCATTCATCCTATGGGCATGGTAGATCTCAGTCCTGTTCCCATCTGTGCTGCTGCCATACCTCTTATGGGTCACGACAGTCACCTCCAATCCAGGATTGTCAAAGGGCGAAATCTTGTCTGGAGACCTCCTCAGCCCCGGCTCAGCTGTCGGAGTTTGAGGAAGGGCAAATTTCTGATACGGACAATCGCCCGCATCCTATATCTCTGGAGGATATTTCGTCATCCTCCCCAGATGATGCTGTGTTTGCAGGGGATTCCTCTCCTCCTGACAACACAAAAGAATTTCAGGATCTTTTTAGGAGGGTGGCTCAGTCACAGGACATCTAATTATCAGATGTCCTGATGAAGCAATTCAAACTCTGGAGAAATTTACATCCCAAGCAACAATCTAAGGTCGCTCTCCCTATTGATGAGGCAATCCTCCAGTCGGCAGCAGAAATCTGGCATATGCCGGCTTCGACTACTCCAACTTCGAAACTGGCGGAAAAGCGTTATTTTGTCTCATCTAAAGACTCAGAATTTCTTTTTACCCATCCTCAGCCAAACTCCTTGGTCGTCGATGCAGCTCTCCAAAGGGCTAAGAACCCACAGCTAAAAAATGTAGGGGCAGATAAGGAGGCCAAGAAATTGGACATATTTGGCTGCAAAGTATACTCATCGGCCACATTACTATTTCGCATCGCGAATTATGCAGCCCGATTGGCAAAGCATAGTTTCGATAATATCGCGAAGCTTACAGAGTTGGCCCAAAGAACATCGGAGGCCGATAAAGAGCTCTTACGGACAATCCTCAAGGAAAGCGAATCTCCAGATAGCTATGGATGTGGCAGACACGGTGGCTCGAGGAGTAGCAACAGCAGTGTCTATGAGATGCTCGTCCTGGCTCGCCACAGCGGTGGTACCCAAGGAGCTACACTCCAAGGTTGAAGACCTCCCGTTTGACAGGGAAAAACTGTTCGCGGAAAAGACCGATGAGGTACTTCATACTGGCAAAGATTCAAGAACAACACTCCGTATGCTAGGAATGTACGTCCTACCATTCCGTCGTTGTCGTTATTTCTGTACCAGAGACGGTATGATTACCAGTCTCGTAGACAGCAAAACCACACGTTTGACCAATCCCGCCTTAGACAGTGGCCTCAGTGAAGACGCCCACCACCGCCTAGCATGTCCACCTCAAAACAGCAAGTCTGACTTTTGTCGAGGGCATGCGAACTCCGCCAATCGTTATTGCGCACACAGATCCCATTTTCCACCATCGTTTATGACCCTATTATCACCGATGGGTCGAAATAACATCGGACAGATGGGTACTGGAAGTCATAAAGGTTGGCTTCACCATCCCCTTCACTTCCGTCCCCCCCCCCACCACCACCCCACCTTCCCCGTCCCTTTTCAGAGACCCATCTCACAAAGGCCTCCTACGGCAGGAAGCCCATCGTCTCCTTACCATCGGAGCGATAGAGAGGGTCCCAGATCAGTTCAAGGGAAGAGGGTTCTATTCGAGGTACTTCCTAACGGAAAAGAAAACGGGGGGGTTGGAGACCCATTCTCGATCTACGCCGCCTAAATCGTTATCTCCGCAGGCAGCGCTTCAAAATGGTGACCTTGAATTCCATAATCCCGTCCCTCGATTACAACGATTGGTTCTCTGCTCTCGACTTACAAGATGCGTACTTTCACATTGCCATGCATCCTGCTCACAGGCATTTTTTTCTCCGATTTGTGATAAACGACGATCATTTTCAGTATTGAGTTCTGCCGTTCAGTCTTGCCTCAGTGCCCAGAGTTTTCTCGAAGACCCTGGCTGTCGTAGCGGCTCATCTGCGTCGGCTACGGGTGGTAATATTCCCCGTACCTGGATGATTGCTTAATAAAAGGTTCCACGGAGCAAGAAGCATCACAGATGGTGGCGACAGTCGAACGAACATTTGAATCCCTCGGTCTTCTCCTGAACAAACAAAAATCAACACTTACCCTGATGCAAACTATGAAGTTCCTAGGGGCGAACCTGGATTCTCTCACGGCGAGGGCATACTTAACGCAGGAGAGGTTTCAGGCGATCAAAGATCTCATCACCATACTCAATGGGAATGTGAGTGTCTCTGTTCACAATTGCCTCTGTCTCCTGGGACACATGGCTGCTGCCACCGTTGTAGTTCTTCATGCACGACTCTATCTGAGGAACCTCCAACACTGGTTGTCGACGGTTTATGTTATGTTTATGAAGCACGACATTCACAAGACAGTATGGCTACCTTTGCATGTTCAAAGATCTCTGCGTTGGTGGACAAAAGCGCGAAATCTTTTGTTGGGAGTTCCATTCCACCGACAACAACCATCGGCACAGATAACGTTGGATGCCTCACTCGTCGGCTGGGGTGCTCACATGGCCAGCGAACGAATACAAGGAAAATGGTCTCTCATCGAGAGGCGTCTTCACATCAATCGACTAACGCTCCGAGCAATTTTCTATGCATGCAAACATTTTCTCCCACATATCAAAGGTCTCACCGTAAGAATACTGATGGACAATGTAGCGGCGATGTATTATGTGAACAGGCAGGGAGGAGCACGATCACGCTCCCTATGCGCCGAGGCGGTGCGGTGTTGGAATTGGTGCATACAGAACAACGTAACCATAATAACATCGTACTTACCTGGCACCGCCAATGTAATTGCGGACTCCCTCAGCAGGCGTTTTCCCACGGACCACGAGTGGGAAATAAGGTCAGACGTGATTCGGGCAATATTTTGCAAATGGGGTATGCCCCTGGTGGACCTTTTCGCAATGACCAACTACAAGAAGTGTCGCCTATATTGATCCAGAGCAGGGCTCGGCAAGGGCTCCCTTGGCAATGTGCTTCTGGTCACCTGGAAGAAGGCACTCCTGTATGCTTTTCCCCCCACGGTCCTCATCTCCAGGACACTGGAAAAAATCAGAGCAGAGGCGGCGACTGTCATTTTGCTAGCACCAGCCTGGCCCAGGCAAGCCTGGTATCCGTTTTTACACAAAATGTCGAGACAGCCACCATACCCCCTTCCTCTCCACCGAGATCTTCTTTCTCAGGAACAAGGCTCGCTGTTACATCCCAGACTCGAGTCGTTACATCTGACGGCACGGCTCCTGAATCGTTAAAAGGAGACGAAAACCTGTGTTCTGAACAGGTCAAAGCGATACTGCTGCATAGCAGAAAAGAATATACACGAAATACTTACCTTGCGAAACGGCAGAGATTTTCCAAGTGGTGTCTTCAGAAGAACGTACAGCCGCTTCCATCTCCTCTGCATCACGTTTTTGACTACATCCTACATCTACGAAATTCGGGACTTGCGTTGTCATCTTTAAAGGTGCATTTGGCAGCTACTAGTGCTTTCCACCATCCAGTAGAGGGTTCCTCGCTCTTCTCTCATCAAATTACAAAGAGGTTTTTAAAGGGGCTCATGAATTTATACCCACCACGAAGGGCACCTCCCCCTTCTTGGAATCTCGACCTAGTGCTGGACACCATCATGTACCCTCCTTTTGAGCCACTAGCGTCGGTTTCCCTACATATGCTAACCATGAAAACTGTGTTTCTACTTGCAATTACATCAGCGAGAAGAGTGAGTGAGCTGGGGGCTTTGACGGCAAACCCCCCTTTCACCGTTTTTTCCAAAGACGCGGTAACGTTACGATTACAGCCGGCCTTTATCCCCAAGGTCTGCTCTCCCTTTCACATTAACGAGCCTATTGTCCTCGCAGCTTTTTACCCCAAGCCTCATTCTTCAAGTAAGGACGCTCTTTTCCACACGCTCGATGTCCGGCGCGCACTATCTTTCTATATAGACAGAACCCGCCAATGGCGGCAGACGGACAGCCTGTTTGTATCAACGGCACAGAGATCCAAGGGCAAGGCACTCTCCACCCAGCGCATTGCCAGATTGATTACGCTTTGTATTACAAATTGTCATTCAATCCGGAACAAGCCTCTTCCTCCTTTACCTCGTGCTCACTCTACGTGAGCAGTTGCAACTTTTACAGCTTTTGCAAGGGGAGTTCCCCTCACTGATATCTGTCGCGCGGCTACCTGGGTCTCTAGTGTAACTTTCGTGCGTCATTATGCCATAAGTAGGAGGTGAGCTTCAGATACCACGGTGGCCTCTGCGGTCTTATCCACGATAGAAAATAAACTGACCCGGAGCGCATTCTGGGTTACTGCTTTGTAGTCACCTTGAGTGGAGCACCCACAGGGACCACTCGAAGAAGAAGAAGAGGTTACTCACCTTGTGTAGTAACGATGGTTCTTCGAGATGTGTCCCCGTGGGTGCTCCACATCCCGCCCTCCTCCCCGCTCCGGGTCTTTTCTGGTTTTCTCTTTCAGAGACTGAGCAGTGAGAGGAACTGGTGAGGGGGGGGCCGGACCGCGAGACGTTGCAAAGGCGTGAACGCCGCGTGCTGCTCTCACGCATGCGCGATCCGGCCCGGCTACAGCTCTGGAAATCTCCGACTAGTGGCGCCGGGTCGGGACCTGACACCTTGAGTGGAGCACCCACGGGGACACATCTCGAAGAACCATCGTTACTACACAAGGTGAGTAACCTCTTCTTTTAAGATCCTCTGATAACCATATCATTAAGAACTTTAACAAACTTTAAAAAACATGTGCTGCTCTTAAGATCAGTTACAGTGATTTTTATGAAAAAGTTTCATCATTTTAAGAGGCATATCTCCACAATTGTGTCCATTTTCAAAAGCGCCAGTGTATATGGAAAGCAGCCATATTTGCAGTCAGCACGCATCCATGGTCATACTATTATTAAATAATAACTCACCAGGAAAAAGTAATTTATATTTATAATCATTTTACAAAGGTCAAAATATTTACTACATCTCTTTTCTTGTGGTGTTCTCCTCAGATCGTCTTATTACCCTTTAAAAGCATCAGTAGCATCTGTTTTATGTAGTGTAATAAGGGTATCTTTATAGCTTTGAGCAGCTTGTTTATTACACTTGCCATGTTTTAATGTAATGCTGTGATCACCCTTTCTCCATACTGTATGTGATGTCATACTGCCTACCATAGGTGTCCTTGTTATTTATATAACTCAATTAAGAACTAGAAGAAAAATGTGTGAGTTTCAAAGTACCATGTCTGTACTTCTTAGGCTTTGTTATCTTCAGATATATCATGTCAAGCCTGAAATTGATTTTTCAAAGGGATCACAAATAGTATGTTTAATTCAAATCTAGACTTCATAGCCTCTATTTTCAATTAAGTCTGAAGATAAGATAAAAAATATAATTTTAGAAAACAAATGCATACCATTGAACAATGCTGTTACCTATATAAAGTAGTATTTTTTCAGGACATGAAGAAACTTAGTATATATCATGAGATCTATTCATTCTCATGGTCAGAGATCAATAAGTGACATTTCAAAGTGTCTAATATGTAAAAGCCTGCCCTGCCCCTTTTTTTTTAGATGACTTCGGCAGATTCTGGCAAGCATGTTTCTGCTTAAAAAGAAAACTCACTGCAATTCACTTCAGATATCATATATTATTTACATTATGCCATATTGAAATACAAAGTGACCACATATTTTGACACAGGTTCAATTACATTTGAGTACTCTGCCAATTAATACAGTCATGTAAGTAGAGAGATGTGTTTTCATATGCTTCTATGCTTTCTTGCAACTTCATATGGTGATATGTATTTTATACAGTATATCGCAGATTTTCAAAATCCTGGTCTCTGTTGTTTTTACTTCTTTTTTCACCTGAATAGATTAGCAGTGATCTTAATCTATCTATTATTTCCATTGTTGGCAAACAGGCTCCATTCCCATTTAACCTATTTGAAATAACTTCTTATCAGATCTGAGCCTGTGCTTTTAATGACAGCTTCTTTCCTTTCAATGCATCCTTACTATGTGACATCCAGCAAGCAATCAGACACAGCTTTTGAGTTATCTTGTCTTATTTTCTCATCATAACAAAAATCAGCTTTTTTTCACCTTCTCAGTTATGGCACTTGTAAAGAAGATAAGATAGTTTATAATAGATGTAGTGATAGCTAGCAGTGCAGGCATGCAAATAATCTGAAGAAAAAGGAGACTGAGTCATAGCCAGAATCTTGTTTGAAATGATTGAGTGGCAAAATCAAACATTTTTTACACTTAAAGATAATACTGTAGAGTAAAATAAACCTGAAGATAATGTTGATGCTTCCTTGTTCCCTTCCTGTTTGTCACAAATTAAACACTTTAGCTAGAGATATGGGATTGGAGCGGAGCGCAAACATGTATCTGTGTGCTCCTTCCAGGTATATGCATTATGGCATGACACAGAGCACTAGTATCCTTATAGTAATCTATGTGGAATTTGAAATGTTTCCTCCCATTTAACATCAGCTACATACATAATTGTCAGCCTTTCTTAAAGGCGGTCAAGACCCAAAGAGCTACCCAAATGTAAAGTCTGAATCTCTGGTGCAGTATCATTTTAACTGCTTTATAACAGGAAACTGTGGTTGCCTTCGAAGACTCTTTTGCTTTGAGACAGACACAAGGGAAAAAGATAAAGAAGAATGGGTTGGGCTGGGAAATGACTGTAAGCATAAAGCTATTTGAGAACATGCAATGTGGCATCTGATATTCTGCACTCCCCCATATGTGCTATATAAATATCTGTCCTGTATATTCCATGGGTGGATCAGTGGAAAATAAACTAGTCTTTCTAGCCTTCCATAAGTCAGAGGTTGGTGGCATGATTTTCCAAGTTCACATTGTTGTGTTGATACATATTCATATGCCATGAATCATGTATCAAGTGGGATTCTCCGACACCACTCTCGAGTGATTTATGCACCCCTTTTTTAGGTGCTTTGAAGTCAGAATATTAAACAAGGGTGGCAGCAGATAACTTCCACTCATCTCTTGCAAGACCAGGGAACAAATCTATATTTAGAGCCACTGAACAAAATTAAACTATTGAAGATGATATCACTTAAACATGATTAATTCCAGAACATAACATTTAGGAGTACACATGGGCCAGATTCTTGACTGAGTGAGCAGAGCTCAGACCCACTGAGGTGGTGGAAAGGACAAGCTACAGTCTCAAGCTCTGCCAGTGGTGTATAGTCTCTGAGGTGACTTTAAGGGGGAAAAAAATGAAATAATTTTAAAATTATGGTGACCTTTTTATTATATTTATTGTGATGTGCAAAATGAATTGGCTTTACCCCCTTTCATTTTCCTGGAAGGGCATAACAAGTGGGATTCCACAGGGATCTGTTTTGGGACCACTTCTGTTAAATATCTTCATCACCAATTAAGATGATGGCATAGAGAGTACCATTATTACATTGGCAGATGATACCAAGCTGGGCGGGGTTGCAAGTGCTTTGAAGGATAGGGTCAACATTCAAGATGGTGTGGACAAACTAGAGAAATGGTCTAAGGTAAACAGGATTAAATTTAATAAGGAGAAATGCAAAATACTGCAGTTAGGAAGGAACAATCAGTTTCACACATACAGAATGGGAAACAACTCTCTAGGAAGGAGTACTGCAGAAAGGGATCTAGGGGTCATAATGGACCACAAGCTAAATGAGTCAAAAGTGTGATAGTGTGGCAAAAAAAAGCAAACATGATTCTGGGATGCATTAATAGTAGTGTTGTGAGCAAGACACGAGAAGTCATTCTTCTTCTCTACTCTGCACTGATTAGATTAGGCCTCAGTTGGAGTATTGTGTCCAGTTCTGGGCACCACATTTCAAGAAAGATGTGGAGAAACTGGAGAAGGTCCAGAGAAGAGCAACCAAAATGATTAAAGGCCTAGAAATCATGAGCTATGAGAGTAGTAATAGAGATGTAGCTGTGTTAGTCTGGTCTTGCTGAAACAAAAGACAGGACTATGTAGCACTTTAAAGATTTTATTAGGTGATGGTTATTAGGACGACTGAAAGAACTGGGCTTGTTTAGTTTAGAAAAGAGAAGACTGAGAGGGGACATGACAGCAGATTTCAAGTGCAGGTTGGACCTCACTGGTCCAGCACCCTCAAGACCTGACTGGTCCCAAACAAGGGGATTTGTCGGACCAGGGAAGGTCCTTCTCCTAATGGCCCATGCTGCCACCTGGCCAGAGCTGCAGCCTGACACTGCCCCAGCCCTTCGGGGCGCTCTCAATTTTGCTGGCCCCACTTCTGCCAGGCCAGAGCTGCATAACTGGGTCAGAGCTCCGTAGCCGCCTGGCTCCACAGCTGGGCCTGGAGCTCTGCAGCCAGGGTGGAGGGATGGCGATGGGGATGGAACTTCATGGCCCAGGCCAGAGCTCCCTGGCTGTCACTGGGGCTGGAGCTCGCCAGCTGCTGGTGACAGAATGGGGCCAGAACTCCCTGGCCATGGCCAGTGCTCCACAGCTGCTGCCGGGCTAGAGCTTCATGGACGTTGGGGCCAGGGACCTCTGCTGAGGCCAGAACACCCTGCCATGCCACCTATCCCCCTCCTCACCCCACACACCCTTCACTTCCAGCTGAGTCACCGGTTCCCAGCTGTTCCTGCACTCTGTGGTCCAGGAACATCCGTGGTCCATGCTGGACCATGGATGTGTCCAGACCAGGGAGTCCTGGTTAAGGGAGGTACAAACTGTATCTAAAAAGGTGTTACAAGGCGGAGGGAGAAAAATTGCCTCTGAGGATAGGGCAAGAAGCAGTGGGCTTAAATTGCAGCAAGGGAAGTTTAGGTTGGACATTAGGAAAAACTTCCTGTTGGGGTGGTTAAACCCTGGAATACATTGCCTAGGGAGGTTGTGGAATCTCTGTCACTAGAGAAATTTAAGAGCAGGTATTACCTAGACAGTGCTTGGTCCTGCTGTGAGGGTAGGGGACTGGATTTGATGATTTCTCAAGGTCCCTTCCAGTTCTAGTACTCTATGATTCAGTAGAGTGGATAGAAAAATGTTGGATTTTGTTGATCCATGGAAAATATGGATCAATAACAAAATCACTCTGGCCTACATTTTTTGATTCGGGGAGAGGAGGGAGAAGCAGCAGAAATGCAAACACCAACAAATCAGTCAAACATGCAATATTCAAGGTGGTGTTCTTTGAAAAACAATTTAAATGGATTTTTGACCAACTATAGTTATCAGTCTCCTAGCTTAATAGTTGTAACACCATGAATGCCTCTGGATAGTTGAATATTCAGTTCTCTCATTTACTTTATATTTATTTTGTTTCAGCTATAATTCCACATTTTTTTTCTAAATTATCTGCTTGATATAATACTTCTATAATAGAAAAGAAAGAAACTTCAGTTCCCAATGCTCCAAGTAGTGGGTGCCCTCCATTCCCCTAAAAGCCCTCAGAAAATGAGGGTACTTAGCAGTTATAAAGAAGAAAACTTACTCTGACTGTTTTTCACAAAGGAAAGATTGTACCTCAGGTAGGCTACACTGAGGGGTTTTTTCAGAAAAAGGTACGCATTTGCAAACCACAATTTGCGTACCCTTTTCCGATTCTTTTTTCGGAAGAGGCTTTTCCGACATTTGGCCTGTCTACACATGGCCAAATGTGGGAAAAACCTTCTCTTTTGGAAAAGCCCTATTCCTCATAAAATGAAGAATACGGGGCTTCCAAAAGAGCACGTCTGCTCTGCCGAAAAAAGTTTCAGAAGAGCAGACGCATTCCCTGGATGTGGCATAGGTATCCCGGAAAAACTCCGTAGTGTAGACATAGCCATAGTTATGCAGATTACAGAATGGAAACTCTTGATATTTTTGATGTGAATATAGACAGTGTTGCCAGCATAACACTGAGAACAGCTGAGATTTTAAACTCCTGTTGGGAGGCAGCATTGCCTGGAAGATGGAACACTAAGCTGGGACTAAGAATATCTGGGTTCGGTTCCCAGCTGTTCCAGTAGCCTTAGAAACCACTTTTCCTCTTTGTCCCTCATTTTCTCCAAGTAGAAAATGACGTAGTATTAGAATGTTTAATTATCTACTGATGAAAGCACTGAATCACTTATTATAGTACCTAGAAGCCCCAGGAGCAGACCCTATTTTCATAGTTATTGAATAAATATAGGAGAAAAAAAAGTTCCCTATCCCAAAGTGTTTTTATTCCAAGTATTGGATAAGAGAACAGATGGATACCTTCAGACAGGGGAGTACAAGCGAACAGTGTGACAGCACTGGTCAACTTGACAGGCAGTGGTCTCAGTGTACCAACAGTTCCATTGTCAAGTTTTCTGTAGGCAGCATGGCAAAGGAGAGTTTTAAGGAGGGATGTGAAATTGGATAATGAGTGAGTTTTGTGGATGTTTACGCGGAGCACTTCTCAAGCACGAACAGCAGCAGGGGAGAAAGCACAAATGTGCTTATTTGAAAGTGTAATACATTGGCAATGGAGGCTGGTATCATGCGTTGATAAGAGGTCAGATCTGACCTGTCAATAGTTAATGAGATATAATAGGGTGAATATAATAGCTATTTATCATTCTAAATAGCTTATATTTAGAATGATAGAAAGGAGGAAGCTAGTGGAGGATTGCAAAGAAAGAGGTGACATGGTTAAAATCATAGCCTAGGAAAATAATTTTTGCAGCAGCATTCTGAATGGTAAAAGAGTATTATTATTATAATTTATTACTATTTTACTGATAAAACGAGTCTTATCCTTTAACTTTTATGTGCTTTGGATCAGGCTCTTCATCCGTTGATCACAGGGCCAGTTTATTGCATCTGATGAAAGACTTCCAAAATATTTTCAGCATCTATAATGAGGGATTATAGAAAACAAGCTCTTGCTCTGTAAGTCCGGAAGGACTGCTTTTTTTTCCTTTGAAGAATGAGTCAGAGATCTTCTTGGGACTTATTATTTCTTAAGCCTGTCAGTTTTATTTCTGCTCCATGAGTTAGATAATTAGGATAGGTGAGCCCCAGAAATGTGCTTTTAATGTCTGAAACATTGAAAACCAGCAAGCTAATCCTTACAAACTGTGAACAATGAACATTGTTATATTTGCTGGCCCAACTCCAATCTGGGTTACACTTCCATCTTCCTAAAAAGCAAAAGATCATCAAGGACCTTGTATTTATGTAAAATTAGTTTAGCATTTATGACTTTCATGTTTGCTTTTCTTCTGCCATACTGGAAATGAGTTGAGGGTATTAATGGACGTCACTCTCAGAAGGCATTTTTAAAGCTCTTCCCTTTAAGTTCTATTTGTTTAATCAAGTATTGCTGTCTTTGATCATTGATAAAATGTTGCATGGCACTTATAATTTATATACGTACTGATTCACTTATTATGTGCTCATCACTTTGTCATCAGGAGACATCACAATGAAACAAGCATCAATTTTCAGTTGTTTATATAGGGTAGTGATACCAATGTCTACCTATGAACCATCCACCCAGCAGGAAAAGAAAAGCAGGCATGATAGAAGAGATAAGCATAATATATTCTGAACTCCAGCAATCTCTGGTTCTGGATGACCCTTTGAGAGTGAAAGGAAGATTACCACAAACTGAGGAATCTCATTTTAACAATTATATGAAGTGCCTTTGGAGGGTGGAGAAAGCCCTGACAAATGTGTGGCTTTGCTCACCTTTACTCGTGTTGCGTAGCTCCTGTGCTTGCCACACTTACTCAGCATAGAGCTTGGTGGACAAGATTTAAAAACTCACCATTGAGCTACTCATTGAGTAACCATTATTGAGATTAGGTGAATATGGCTCTTCATTTGTGACATGTTCAATTATTTGTTGCCAATAAATGTTTCATGAATATTTGTAGCATGTGCACAGCATTTCACTAATGCAAAGAACCAGCCCAGCTACTCTGTGTTCATATTCATTTGATAGTACAAAAGCTAAGGAATGAATGTAGTCTTATTTAAGAGTCAATAAGTAAGCAGCAAGCCTACATGAGACCATTCAGCCATTGCTGTCCATTGTGTCAACAATCCACATATTAAAAAAGCTTCTGTGTACTGTCAAAGTGTAATTAAGTAAATAATCATTTAAGGAAGTTGATGAAATTACATGAAAGCCTATAACAAATGGTTGTCATCTACTATTGTGAGACCTTTCCTTCAATTCCAATTTTGCTGATGTTTTCTTAAACCTTTTCTTTCTTACTTTAAAAGGGGACACGGGAGAATGAGATCAGCATAGAGTCTCATTTATAACTAATTCTCCCTGATTTCATAGATCTAAATTAGATCCTTCATGTTAGTACAAAAATCCTTGCTTGCTTTGAATTTCAGATTTGGAATATCCTTGATATAGATAAATATTTTAGCCATTTCCGTCACTTTCTACATTTTACGTTAATATATACCATATGTAAAATCTGAATCAGACTCAGGGAGATGCTGATTTCAATCATAGATGAGGGAATTACTAAGAGTGTAAGAAGTACCTGTACCCAATTCTGAAATATTTTTTTCTGGATCTGAGAGGAAATATTAGTCAAGCACAAGGAAAGAAGTGAGGAAACACATTTTTACTTGCTAAGCCATTGGAGAAGCACTGCTATATCACTTAATTCAGACTTAACGTGCCACTGACACCCCTTGGAACTTTCCATCTAAACTGAATAATAAAAATAATATCCTCATCAGGTAATTCTGGTCAATACCACTCTGGAAATTATTCCAGTAAAGATTTCTATAGATACCATTGACTTAAGATTTGAAAAGCAAACAACAAAATGGAGCTTTTCATTCTTGGAATGACTTCTGTATGTTCCATTTTTATTTCACTTTTTCATACTCTTTACTCTCAAAGGCCAAAACTACAGTCAAAATAATTCAGTCTGAGAGGTAGACCCCTGCTGTTGCTTACAATGTGTTGTCCTTGTGCATGTTATCAAATGAAATCATGTGGTTTGGGGTTTTCTCTTCTCTTTTCTATATATTCAATGTCAATCGAATTGTACTTTATTTGGTATTGAAAATAAAGCGTTCTTTAATACTACAGAAACACAACTTCACCTTTTTGTAGCAATTAGAAACTATTTTTAGTGTACCTTTGTATTTGTGGATGGAGGGGTGAGGAGACTTTCTCTTATTCATCCGAAAAGTGTGATGTGGAGTTTTCACTCTGACCAATGGTACTGTGCAGGAAAGAAAGCAGAGATGAATGAGAGTCACAAAATTCAGATTTGGATTAAAAATTAGCGGGAGTGTAGGAGGTGTTGAGATCTGGGATTTTGATTTGACGTTTTCTCTAAGTTAAATGAGGAGATTTCAAGCTTGTGTTTTTGTCAAGAGGGAAGAAAGAATAGCACACGCATCATGTTAGGGAGACATAGCAAATAGATTACCATGGAGCAGTAAGCAGAATAGCTATTTTCCCCAAACCAGAAATAGGAAGCAAGTGAAATTGAGAAATCTGCTGAAAAAGTGTGAATGAGCTCAACTCTGAAGGCACAGGAAGACAGCAGGGGGAAGGAAAACTGAAAGGGAGTGGGTATTACATTCTGAATTTACAGCTTCCAAAATACATATGATGTACTGGTAACATTAAAAAAAATCCCAGTCTCCCCCTCCCCTGCCCCCCCCACACCCCCACCCACCACGCTAAAATCATGAGTTTGGTTTAAAAGTTGAGGGTTTTTTAAACACACTTTGGTTTGGTTTTTGCATTCTGGTTTCTAGCTCTTGAAGATGCCAGAAGGTCACGCTTTCAAGCTTTTTTCCACATCCATAAAAGCTAGAAAGTTATTTTAAAAAATGAAGGTTGAAATTCTCTTTCTAGCACTTATCTCCATAAACTGGGACTTGAAGTAAAACATCCAGTGTTATGAAAGCTGGCAATTGGGCAAGTGATACAATTCCAAGTTTTGCAAGGAAAATATTGAATTATGCAGGTGTGGAGAGGGAGGAAACTTGGTAAAGGACTTTGAATTGTTAAAGGATAGGATTAAAAGACAATTGCCTGGAAAACCTAGGTAAGGTCCAAACAATTCTGTAGTTTAATAATTGCACATAAAATACAGATGTTCTGAGACACTGAAATCTATATTCTAACCCATGAGAGCGAGGATAATAGTTCAGTTTGTTTAAAAATTAGACTTTGATTCTAGTTTATGCTTGCCACTTGCTCTTTCTCCAGCTAGTAATGTCCAAAATAATAGATGTCAGCCTAATAACATTCTCCTAGTATGTCAGCCATGAAAAACTGGGATCAATATCCTAATCTTCCCATGTTGAGTTCTATCAGAGAAAAATAAAAATATAAGAAGGCTATTACCTTTTCTCCACTGTGAAGAAAGTTTAATCTCCCCAAAACAGATAATCTAGCATTTTATCCTTTCCTTGATACAAAAGAGTTAAAAAGAAACTATTATCCCTGCAGACAACTCATTCTGCAAAGCAATTTCTGATGCATTTAGTTAATCTGTAATTTGGTCTTCATTTACTTCTTAACTTTACAGATTGGCTGCCTTTAAAGTGATACATGAATCCATGTTTAAACAATCAATTTTAAATGTGGTACATCTGCATTCTAATCTAAAGCAGCCTTCAATGCAACAGTTGGCAACAACTATAGTTCCCCGCTTGCCTGCCAAATAATTCAGTCACTGGTGTATTCCAAGCAATGGAAGTATTGCTGCTGTGACAATAGAGTGCATGTTGGTTCTTGTCTTCAAATTGATTGGTTTACTTGGCAGAGCTTAAGTTTATTTCTTTCCTATCTTTTGTTATAAATATTCTTGACAGTGTGTTGTATAGCATGTCTTGTGAAGAACAGACAAGCAAATATATTTAGCTTCATAGGCTTCATGAGTTCATATGTACACTACTAATTCATAGGAAAACTGCATTTGACTTATTGTAAGGTTGAGATATGTCAAGAAAAAAAAATAGGGCTAATACTCTCCTTTGTGCCCAATTATTGAAATACACATGGTATGGTAATGTATCATTTCTCCACTTTTTCCCATCTTGGGTGAGAGATTTTTCAATGAGCAAAAGGACTTTTGAAAGTACAGTAGGACTTTTGCTCCCATATCCTTCTAGGGCTAGGCATTTTGAAAATCTCCCTGAAAATGAGAAGTGGAAAATCTTTGCCTGTTGGATGTGTGCTCTTAAATCACTTCACTGGAACTTGGTTTTTAAATCCCTAATGTGCTTTTTTCTTTTCATTGTTTTTAAATCTCCCTCCAAACTACTTTCAGTTCCATTCTTCTCTCCTCCCATGTCTTTTTTTCTCTTCCTCTTTCTCCATCTGCCCTTCTGTCTTCTCCCATCATCAAAGTGATTTTTATAATGTTTTGCTTAGAGTTATGCTTGATTCACTGGCCCCCCTGCTATGCTGAAGTCTGTTCGAGTGAAAGCAGCAGTTCCTCTTAATAGCTAACAGAATGCAAGTCATCTAAAAGCTCATACCATGTATTTAAAATGGAAATAAGATAGGGAGCTTTTTCATATGGATTTGCATTTGCTTCAAGACATGGTGTGCATATAGGGAGATTTTAATATTATTTTAACTTAATATGAAAGTGAGTTGAGATTCAATACAAACTGGTCTTATGTGCATTTGCCACAAAGCATTCCTGTCAAGACTTCCTGTCAAGACTTAAACTCTCAGAGGTAACAAAGTGGTGTTGTACTTATCTATTCGATAAGGTTTTGTTGTATGTTCAGCAATGTGTGTTTTAAACCTATTGAGCCATCAATTTAAATCTGTTGTCATTGGAGATTGAAAATTTAATAAGCAATTACCAGAGTTCATTCCTTTATGCCTTTAATTTTTACTTCGATGCTGTTCAATTTCAGACCTAAGGCACTCAAACCCTCCAGAATATTTAATTCGGTGAATCCATAACTCAGTCCTGCTCCTCACTGTATTTTTCTTCAATGATTTATTGGGCTGAATGATACAATATCTCCACATAAAATGAGTAAAGGGAAAATGCAAATCAGAATTTTGGCCATAAATACACAGTACTGCAATGCTCATCAAGTCAATGGAGGGCACACTTCTTCCTTACTTTGGACTATTGAATTGCTCCACCCTTTTTGTGTGCACATAAGAGATAGTGCAGCCTCCCTACATTTTCTAATTCCATCAAATGATATTCTCCTCATAGCACATAAGATAAATGAGGGACATTTGGAGCTATGAGAGAGTATCTTGAGAATCCAGGGCAACATAACTGAATTATTTTGATTTCCTTTTCCATTTCCTCTTCTAGGGTATCCTTCTTCCCCCCTCTCCATCAGTTTGTCTCCAGCATTTTTAAATTTAGTTTTGGGGTAAAAACAATACATTATTAAATTTGTTTTCAATTTTCATTATTCCTCTGAAAGACCAGCAAAATGACTCAAAATAAGGATGACGTCTATATTAAATAACTGCATCTACACTGTTAAACAATAAGATCAGGGCCATTACCTAATGGAAAGGGCCAGATTCTGATTCCGCTTACATATTTTAATGCTTATTTAATTCTGTTGATTCTCACCTGTGTAAGTGAGAAAAATCAGGTCCAAAATATCTATGAATGTGGAAAGAATAGATATGAACAGGATTTCCGGGGTCTTTTAAAAATCCACAACAATCAATTTTTTTTTCACAGCACGTGGACCCCCTAATCTTTCCAGTGGGGGCTCTTCACTACAGTTACTTTTTAAAACAAATATTTCACAAGTACCTTTGCACTTTCACTCATTTTGCCTTTTATATGTGAGACAAGCTCTCACTCAAAGTCCATCAAGCCATCACTTTACCCTCTGGAAAAATTCGCTGCTGCCGTGGTGCATCCAAAAATAATGTGACGAAAGCTAGTTTCAATCTGAAATACATGAGCCCACCATGGAACTTTTAGTGCACTGTAGATTCCCACCCTAGGTTGCTGTGCACAAATTTGCTATGTAGAAAAAGTCTTAGTCAAGCAGCAGCAGGGATCATTGTCAGTTGCTGGTGTACAACAGGTTTCTGGATGCCAGCTGTACTATAGTATCACACTGTAGCATGCCACATGCTAATTTGGTGTGGAAACTAGCACAGAGATTACTTTCACTCCTAGTCTGGACTTTCCTTTCCACTTGTCTCATCCACCTGTTATGCTTTGTCTTATAGATAGAAGACTGCTTTAAGCAGGGACTGTCACTTACTATGTGATTGTACAGGATAGATCCCTGACTTGGTGGAAGCCTCCGGGCATTGCTGCAAAAGAAATATTAAACATGGGGCCAAAGTTCTCAAAATAGATCAGTCACTCTGTACAAGCACATATAAACACAGCCTATGTACTGGAAAGTTTCCATGCTGGCAACACAAAGGTGACAAAACCCTCACTCCTAATAAAAGAATTTCCATGTATCACAAATCTGGCAGAATGGTGTATAGGGTGGGCTGAAGTGGCGAGGGGGATGACCAGGTCACTTTGCACTATCACTATTTTCAGCAGTGTTAACCCACATGAGGTCATTACAAATCAGCACAATATAGAGCAGACTTAGGGCTGTGCTGCTTTAAGAAGTTCTGTAGGCAGAGTCAGACTTCAGGAGGTAAAGAGGTAACATAAAGACACATTGGCCCTCCACCTTCCTTTCCTGCACCTAGAGTTTTATAGAGGCCACATTCCCAGCTCACTTTATGCAATCTTGTGGCCCAGCTGTAACTTCCTGATACCTGAAATGTCAGGCAATATTCTGAAAAATTATGATTCAAAAGGATGTTAGCAGAAATGTCAAGGAACATGATGTGGATAGAATACTAAATACCCAAAGGAGGCATGCAAGTTTGGCCACACATCTTTATGTAATACATTTTCCTTGTCCCTTGCTCACTGTCCCAAAAATGAGAACAAAAACATTCTGATATAAAGTAGAGGGGGGAAAAACCCAGCTAAGTCATCAGTGTATTGCTAAGACAAATTGGTGAACATTTACATAAGAAAGCAAGCATGGGTTTGCTCAACTTTTGATCCCGATCTGCAGGCTCTTTTATATTGTTTACGGAAATGCTCTGCTCTAAACCCCAGATACAGATTATTGTGGGCCATGTGACATTTTGTTATCTTCATTGACATGGGAACTTAGGCTGTGTCTACACTGGCGCGATCTCGCGCAAAAGCGGCCGCTCTTGTGCAAAAACTTGCTGCCTGTCTACACTGGCTGCGTGTTCTTGCGCAAGTACACTGACGTTCTAATGTATAAAATTAGGGCTTCTTGCGCGAGAACTCTGACACTCCCGCTCAGGAAGAAGCTCTTTTGCACAAGAACTCTTCCAGAAGAGGCCAGTGTAGACAAGCAACATGAATTTCTTGCGCAAGAAAGCCCTATGATTAAAATGGCCATCAGAGCTTTCTTGCGCAAAAAAGCATCTACACTGGCATGGATGCTCTTGCACAAAAGCACATCTCTTGTGCAAAAGCACATGCCAGTGTAGACGCTCTCTTCTGGAAGAGTTTTTGCAGAAGAACTCTTCCGCAAAAGAGTTTTTGCGTGAGAACTCACCAGTGTAGACGTAGCCGTAGCCTTAGTGTGCAGGCCAATTTCCACTTCAGTGACAAACATATTAGGACTTAGTTGTTAAAAGAATAGCCTCCATTTTTGCAGACACTGTTTTCATCCATCAAATTTGCAACCAGAACTGAATTGTGGGAATAAATCTGAGCACTTGCTCAGCTAAATAACTGATTGTGGGTAGTTAGACACACGTGCTCATACTTGCTCCTGCAGTTTACTTTGCAAGTGCAAATTAATAAACGTTGAACCATAATAAGGCTTCTTGAAAATTTGATCTGTAATGTAAACATTTTTTCCTATTTGTTGAACCTTGACACTTTAAGAGATTAGATTTCATCACTTAAATCAGTAGTGGAAGAAGGAGAAACATGTTTCAATACAACTCTTACATCATTAAAATATTCAGTGAAAGTACATTTTTAATGTTCAGTCCCTCAGTCCCTTATCAAGGCCCATCAAAGCGACCAATCTGTTACATAGTTGTATTTTTGCCTTGTATTTTTTCTAGGTCACATCTGAAAACAAGCTTTCCAACTGGCAGACAATGTGCTTCCTTGCTTCACATTCACACCTTCTTTAAAACTTATTGCTCAGAGAGAGGAGGTAATGGAGATAAACATACCAAACACCTGTGCATGGTTACCAATTGTCTGTCTTTGTCTCTTTAGCTTTGTATACACTGCAAATTGAACAATAATACTTGTCATTTACAGGTGCTTAAGAAAGCCCTACCCCCCCCCCCAAAGACAAAAAGTTTTGCCATGGCAAGTGGCAGTGTGAATGGCTCATTGTGGGGGAGGGGGGGAGGGAGGATTTCCCACCTGTCAACAAGGCAAACCCTGCTCATAGGAGGTGGAAGTATGTTGTTAGCAAAAGTGCGGACAAACAGCATTTATACTGCCAGACAACACAGTGTACAGTGTAAACAAAGCCTTTTTTTTCATTGGGTTTGGACTGAATTAGGTCGAGCATATGGCAACCTTTATAGACATTTGCCAGAAAATCTGAGAGAAAAAAACTGCTTACATTCTAGTACACTGTATGCATCTTCGATCTTCCTTTAGACTCTTATCTTAAAATAAATGTTCTTGGTTTTATTTTTCTTTTAACTCTGATTTTCAACTTCTAAACATTAAAATAATCCAGAGGCTACTTTGTAAACCTTTCTAATATTCATGTTACTTTCATTCACTTTCAAGACAAAAACTAAAGTTGTATGTTTTACAGCTGCAGGCATAAATAAGTCCCATTACCTTGTGATAATTTTTTGTGTGTGGCTTAAAATATGAAGTCAGTTTTGAACAGGATTTATGTGACAGGGACTGGAAGGATATTGTTGATTCAAGAGATCACATGTGGGGGATTTTTGTATGTTTTTTAAAAAAGGCTTGATGGTCTTAGCAGAATTGGTTCAAATTCTTTTTTTTAATAATCTGTCTAGTTTACTATGTCTTCGTATGTATTGCCACACTTATATACTTTTACCTATGGGTATATCTATATCATGCTTGTTGAAATGTAATTCTGCAAGTGTCTCCTTCAATATAACCTTTCTGTGAAATATGTTACATGGGTCACAGGCATTTGCCTTTTATTATTGACTGGCTTTGTTGATTCGTAATTAAATACATTTGGCAAGTTGCATAGCATTTTTCAAATAAAATGATTACTTTTAAAAATTTACCTACCTCTCTCATGCACATCATTTATCCTACATTCTTTAGTGGAGGCTAATCTATAATAGAATAAATATGCCTAGAATGATCTTAGTAGTACCTATTTGTGTAAAAGCATCATTTGAGGGAATAGTGCAATGACTTTACCCCAGGATCCTCACGGTGTAAAGACCAAATGAGCAAAAGTAAATATTATTATTGATGTTCACTTTTGTTTTCCTATACCTTCCTATCCAAGAAGCCTTTTTCATGTATAATTGAGGACAATATAACCCCATCTCTTTAAAGAAATTTGTTCTATATCCTGTTTGCTTCTTAAAAAGTCATTAACAAGATGCCGTTTTTTTTACTGCCCATAGACCTGAGAATCCTGTTATTAACTGTGCTATGCAATTAACAGATAACAATAGATAGAACCCATTGGGATAAAAATGTGATCAAACTGTATCACATCAGAAATCACAAAATGCAAAATAGGTTTGAAGAAGAAGCTAGTTCTATTCCAAAGTAATGTTAGAGGCAATATCACAGCAAGAGAATCTGTAATTTACAATATGGAAAGACCACTATTCATTCATGTAATAGACCATTCCAGTCCTCACTTAGATGCCCCCCCCCCCCCCGGAAACACATACTCACCACCAACCACACACACCACAACAGAAACACTAACCCTAGAACCAATCCCTGCAACAAACCCCATTGCCAATTCTGCCCACATGTCTACCCTAGTGACACCGTCGTAGGACCTACTCACACCAGTCACATCAAAGGCTCATTTACCTGCACACTTACTAATGTGATTATGCCATCATGTGCCAGCAGTGCTCCTCTGCCATGTATGTTGGACAAACTGGACTGTCTCTACACAACAAAATAAATGGACAAAGCAGACATTAAGAATGGTAATATACAATAACTAGTGGGAGAGCATTTTAACCTTCCTCAATATACCGAGTCGAAAGTTGCCATCCCCAAGGAAAAAAACCTTCAAAAACAGGCTGCAGGCTGAAACTGCTGAGCTGGAATTCATATGCAAATTTGATACCATCAGAATGGGTCTGAATAGGAACTGCAAATGGCTCTCTCCTTATAGTAAATAATTTTCCACTTTAGATATTCTCATCTTCTTATCCACATCCACCCTGATTGAATTAGCTCTGGTGTAACACTCCCATTTCTGTACACCTGACATCTGCTTCCTTCTCTTTCACTTCATGAAGCTGATAAAGAGAGTTGCAACTTATCAGAGCTTATGCCATAATACAATTGTTAGCCTATAAGGTACCACTGGACTCCTTTTGGTATTAACAGCATTGCTGATTGTGTGGATTGTCACTCAGAGACTCCTGCCATTTTGTATTAAATTACATTAGAAAGTGCAAGTAAATGTATTACCAGCTAGTGAGCAGTATGTTGGTGACCACCCTTTACTGCTTCTGTGTTAAAGGGGCATTTTTCCTTTTAGTTTAAGTTTCAGCATGCAGAATATAGAACTTGCCAGCCTATATTCTGAAAGTGAGACTCTACTGTAGCAACACTCAAGAAAATAAGTACTAGTAGATGTCTCTTAATGGCATCTCAGAATGTAAATGGAATTAGATACTTAATCAGTGATTCTTACTTGCATATGTAGAATTGGACTGCACATCAATCATGGGTGATAGATTGAAGGAGCTCAAGCTACTTATCTTAAAGAGAAGGTTAAGAGGTGACTTGATTACTGTCTATAAATACCTATGTGGGGAACAAATGTTTAATAATGGGCTCTTCAATCTAAGAGAGAAAGGTATAAGACAATCAAGTACTGGAAGTTAAAGCTAGGCACATTCAGACTGGAAAAAAGGGGGAACATTTTTAACAATGAGAGTAATTAATCATTGGAACAACTTAGCACAGGTCATGGTGGAGTCTCCATTACTGACAATTTTAAACTCATGACTAGATGTTTTTCTAAAAGATCTGCTTTAGCAATTATTTTGAAGAAGTTTTGTGGCCTGTATTATCTAGGGGTTCAGATTAGATGAGCATCATAGATCCTTTTGGCCTGCTCATCATTGTGGAGGAGTCATAATCTAGCCCTGAGAGATGAGAAATGTGGAGGGAAAAGGAGGTTTCTTTTTTTGCTCAGCCATTTGGAAAGTCACATTAGAATGCTGTTTCTGTGTTTTAATAAGGTTGCTCTAGGCAGGGGAGCTGACAGCCTCACCAGGCTCCTGGGCAAAGGGGGATGTGGCTCCATGCTACCAGAAATAGCAGGGCCTTGGGTGGAAGGGGTGAGGCTGATAACTGCCTTTCATGCTTTAGTTTGGAACGGTCAATTTCAGCCAGACTGAACAGGAAAGAATACAGGCAAACAGAAATGGAATAAATGTTTTATTAAAATGTGTCTAAACAATTTTTAAAAAGAAAAAGAAAAGACTGAGTTCAGGGTTTGGACAAAGGTTGATGGTTAATTCTCAGAGTGATAGGAATAGAGGTTCCTCTGCCTAGAATACCTGCTACACAAGATAGTAAAATAAATTATTTAATTATGATAAATGGAGAAAGAGCTAAAATACTCTACTGAATTAAACAATGAGGATTACACACACTTCCTTGTAACTGATTCTGTCAATATCATAAACATTTGCACTGCTGACTCATTAAGTGTGCCACTTCTCAAATGGCCAGCAAGGACTATATCTCTCTCATGAGTTCAGCAGACCTTTGGCTAATGTCTGTTCTTATCATTAAAACATTGGTCTGGCTTCAGTTCAACATATTAAGCAAAACCAAATGTGGCTTAAGTATTATCTAAAGGAGACAGAAACTTGACTTTTATTAAGTGTGGTTACGGATTTAGACTCTTGTGGTAATTTCAAGAACGCTACAATGCTAACAAAATGTCAGAGATTCCCATGAGTTTTTAATCTGCAAATTGCCTCCACTGTCCTATGGAGTCAGCTCATGTTAAGCTGTGTTGATCAGTTCAGTGCTACATTGGTTCAGCCAAGTGAAGAAGTAGAAGTAGGCCAAATTGTACACATTTTCAATCAAAATGAAATGGTCACTATTTCTGAATCAAAACCTCAAGGTGCAGCCCATTTGCCCTCTTCTAAATTGTAGTCTAGCTAAAGAGGCATCTTCTTTGTCATTCTCAGAAATGCTCTCTAATGTCTGACGTATCCTCAGGTTGATCTTAAAGCTTTTTTTAGAGACAAATATCAAAAACAAGAACTAAACCTTTCTAGAAAGGTTGACATACAGATAAAAATGTTTGTTTATTTGCCAATGCTGCTGAATTACTCTATAATTCTATGCAGATTTAACTTAGCAAAGGACAAAGTTTGACAAAAATTCACCACAAGAAGTATATTATTCCAAGCCATTATCAATATTTTAACCAAGTGACTTTTAAAATACAGTTTCAGGCTTTTGTGTGTTTTGCTGATCTTAACTTTTATAGACACATTGATTGCTCCCACTCAAGAGTGGCTGGAGAGAGGAAGAAGGGATAGGGAGTTATAAATACCTGACAAGGAGCAGCATGACTGAGGAAAAAGTCCAACTTTGCTCTGAAAAGGAACTATATTTTTAAAAAGTCACTAGCCTTCTTTTCTGAACTGAAATGCATACCTGCTTACTTTGATTCACTCTTTATGGTTGCACCATCAATCATCATGTCATGAGACTCCAACAAATTACTTTCAAGAGCTATGGAAGCCTTTTTTACCAGAACATAAAACTTCTTTGATTTGGAATTTCATTAATAAATCATAACTTATACCTCTTTAACTTACAGGTGTATCCATGCTCAAACATTTTACACAGCCTAGATCAATATGCTAGCAAATCTGGCCCTAATTTGGGTAATAGGTAGAGATTCGCACACCTTGATTAATCAGTCCTTTAGCCTTATATAGACTGCACTAATCACAACACATCTGCTCATAACCTGGCATTCCTTCTTCATCTGCAGCCATACCTTTTCACAATAAAAATCTTCCCATTTCTTTGGAGGTCGACCTAGTGGTCATTTCCATGCTCATGGGTACCACTTGGCAACAGCTACACTCCATCAATTGTCAATGAGCCCATTTATATACCTGACCCTTTACATTTTACTATATCTGCTCTCAGCAATGATATCTTGCAATCCACTTTGATGTCTGAGCTCTTCACTGAGGACTCAGTTACAAATTGAAATTCCCAGAATTCTTCTTTCCATCGTCCTATCCATGACAGTTGCTGCTCCTCTTGTTTTTGTCAGCACTTATGTTTTGTTGCTGTACAACATTGCAGGCAATACTGTTGAGTTTAAGAGGCTGGCATTTGTTGCCCTGTTGATTTTTTTTCCCCTTGGATGACACCCTTGATAGTTTTGAATGTGCACTTACCTGCTTTTATATTCAAGAGTTCACCTTCCCAACCACAGTACATGTAAATTTCTTGGCCCAAATAGACATATTGCTCAGCTTCGTCTATTTGTTCTCTCTTGATTGTTATTTGGGCTTTTGATAAGGTATCAGACCACATATGCTTAGTTTTGGAGTGGTTAATTTTCAGTTCAACTTGGCTGCTTTTTCTGTTGAATTCTCACAGCATTTTCTGTGGTTTGATAGTACTTTAGAGGATCAGCACAATATTATCCACAAATCTGAGATGGTTTAACTGTTCTTCATTGATGTTGATCTAACTTTCCAATTCATCTGCCTTACCATGCATACAATGTGGGCTCTGAAGATTTTCGATGAAACCTCTCTTAACTGGGATGTGAAGGGGAATATAAAACCAAGTTATATCTGTTGAACCATCAGAATTTCCTTCCTTTAATAGTTTGATATAGTTTGTGTCAATGCCCATCTGTGCAGGAGTTTTCAACACTGACATCTATGCTGTCAAACATTTTTCATAGTCAAAGGCAATGCATAAAGGGAATTTGTATTTCATTGAGCATTCCAATAGATAATTTATAGTGAAAATGTGGTCTATTTTGTTGAAATCCTTTCAAAAGCCTGTCTACATGGGTGGTAGGTGAACCTAGGGCTGGGAGGGAGGTAAGCCCCTGCCCTACCCCTGCCACCTGAAGCTCCCCATGGGAGCCAAGACACTCTATGGTAGAGGCAGGTCTGCAGCCCATTCTGACCCTGACTGAGCAACATGCTGCCCCAGCCTCCCTGGTCCTGGAGCATGAAGAGGGTGGTTGGCCCTGGGAGGCTGGAGGGAGCGGCAATGAAGGGGGGAATGATTTAGTGTGGGTGGAGTCATCCCTGGCAATTTGGAAAGACGTTGCCTTCCCCTGCTTCTGATACCCACCACCTGTGTCTGCCTGCTCTCTAGGCTGCTGCTCGTACAGACTCCATGAGAGCTGGTGGTTGTTTTGGTGAACAGTTTGTAGATATGAGAGTAGGCACACTGGACAGCAGTTCTTTACATCTTTATGATCGTCCCTCTTGTACAGCAGAATGATATCAGTTTCCTTCCAGATAGATGGTATCTTCGGCATTTCCAAACAATGGATGAGCACATCTGAGCAAGGGTTTTCCAGAGGTCTTGGCCTCCAGCTCTTATTTCAATTGTCAATCCAGGAGCTTTTCCTTCCCTCATTTGGAAAATTGCATGTTGAACTCCTCTCTCCAGGACTAGGAGTATTTGCTTGTTGGTCTGTTGAAATGTTGATACTGGGACATTTGAAACATGAACCCTTCCATGTAGAAATGTTTGCAGACTGCTTTCATCCCTGTTCTCTCGATATTTGTACAAGCCCAATTTAAAGAAACATGGCGCTCTGGAGACATGAGACTGCCCCTTTCCTAGTCCCCCCCCATGCATTCCAGAAACCCTGACATGCATCTAGCCCTTCTTACTCTCTAACCCACCCACAACTTGTTCCCATGTGACGAAAAAAGTTGAATTAAACTTGCTGTAATGATGTAATAACCTTTTTAGTGTTCATGAATTTTTCTCTCAAATGTTCTGATACAGATAATTGTGTCTCCCACCTTTGGGACACTGCCTCATACTATCATATTACAGCCATTTATTGCTACTTCAGGTGAATGACATTTACTCAGATTTTTGCCAAACTTGCACAGTAGTTGACTATATGCCATAGTAAGTAGAATTTCTCCTAGCTTTTATCTCAAGAATGGGATGCTGCCATAAAAAAGCTTGCTTTCTGACTTAAGCAAGAGCGTCCTGACCCTTCATAGAGTGGTTAAAAAAAAAAAGGGAGTAAATCCTTATATTGCACATTTAATATTGCTCACTTATCATCCCTATCAGGAACGTCATAGATTACTAAAGCTAACTGACATACGAAATCCCAGTCCTGTAGGAAATTCAATATTTCTGAGATTTGTTTTCTTTTCCCAGTGAGTTATGGAAAGTCAAAACATTTTAGAGAATGTCAAAATTTGTAGAGAAGATCCAAAAAACTGTAAATGAAGAAACATTTTACTTTGGATCAGCATTCAGTTTAGTCCTTACAAGGCCTTATGGGAGTTATAATTCAGAAATGTCATGCACCCATTATCCCTGTACGTCAAGGAACTTGGCCAGACTATATCTTCAATGATAATCCCCAGTTTCTTTTTCTGGCTTAGTTTCTATGATACATCAATGGGAAATGTGATTAAGCTGGACAGAGTAAGTGTATGAGGCACACAAACTACCATGCCTAAGAGGTACTACTGCTTCATAGTCAGATGCCCAGATTAATTTAAATGGATCCCAACTGAAATATTTTTATTTGGGTAAACTTGATATCACACACAATTTTTAGCTTTAATTTTCTCTACAGAAAATTGAACACATTTCGAATATCCAATATTTTCCTCCAGAAAATTACACTATGACACATTCTCTGTAGACAAAACATTTCAAGATAAAATTTCCACTAAGTTCTACTGATGGACAAATGAAAGTAAGGTATAAAACAATGGATATTGGTTAGTTATCCACAGCTCAATTTTGTAACTCTTACTCGTGTTCAATAGCTCTCACACATATAGCACTATTTATCTCCCTGGCTCACTTGTGAATAAAAAAGTAGTAGTTGACACAAGTGTTGCAAATTCAGGTCCTCACTGAGCATGTCAGATTGCTATTGTAGTCCACAATACAATGAACTGTGAGAGAACCCAAGCTGTGATCAGATCTAGCATTAAAAATAAGTTGGAAGCCGTTATATTCATTATCAGGAATAGTTTTACCTGGAGCACAGCCATTTGTGTGTGTGTGTGTGTGTGTGTGTGTGTGTGTGTGTGTGTATGTATGGCAGGTGACTGTCTTTACTTTAGGTAGTGGTAATTGTAGTGACGGTGACAGAAATGCTGATGCCAATCTAGCAATCAGTGTAAAAAATAACACCATTCCCCATTTCTAGGCTCAACGCTAACTCAGCGTGCTACAAAACAATGAGTTGTCTGTTTGTCCATATGTTACTGCAAAATTAACTACTCTTTCACCTTCACTAATTTAATGTTTATGCTATTGTATCATTATCTTACAAATAACAAGGAGTTTGGGATTTTTATTCTATTTCTTGTACAGACTTTAGAGAATAATTATATCACTGGCTGATGCTTTAAGAAAATATGTTGGAAATAAAAAAACCTTGCAATAGTGCAACAGTTTGTTTCCTCATTTGGTTAGGAGTATTCTTGTAAATGTCCCATTTTAATAAAAGAAACAAGAAATACTTAAGTGCCAATATTTGTTAATTATTGCCAACGAAGCTCTACATGTCTAATTCTAAATGTAAGGAAATGTATCGCAATCTCTTATACAGTGGTGTAATACTTTGAGGTGCAATCTAGGTCACTGAGGGGTTGTTCTGAAACCCTGAATCTCTGAAAATGCTTTGCTGTTCTAGCCAGCATATAAGCGTGTACTAAGGGCCCATGTATTAAGAACATAAGAACATAAGAATGGCCATACTGGGTCAGACCAAAGGTCCATCGAGCCCAGCATCCCATCTGCCGACGGTGGCCAATGCCAGGTGCCCCAGAGAAGGAGAACAGAAGACAATGATCAAGTGATTTATCTCCTGCCATCCATCTCCTGCCCTTGTTATGAAGGCTAGGGCACCATACTTTATCCCTGGCTAATAGCCATTTATGGACCTAACCTGCAAAAATTTATCAAGCTCTTTTTTAAACCCTAATAGAGTCCTGGCCTTCACAGCCTCCTCGGGCAAGGAGTTCCACAGGTTGACTGTGCGCTGTGTGAAGAAAAATTTCCTTTTATTAGTTTTGAACCTACTACCCATCAATTTCATTTGGTGTCCCCTAGTTCTTGTATTATGGGAAAAGGTAAATAATTTTTCTATAATCACTTTCTCCACACCATTCATGATTTTATATACCTCTATCATATCGCCCCCTCAATCGCCTTTTTTCCAAACTGAAAAGTCCCAGTCTCTCTAGCCTCTCCCCATATGGGACCCTTTCCAAGCCCCTAATCATCTTAGTCGCCCTTTTCTGAACCCTTTCTAATGCCAATATATCTTTTTTGAGGTGAGAAGACCACATCTGCACGCAGTACTCGAGATGTGGGCGTACCATAGTTTTATATAGGGGAAGTATGATATCTTTTGTCTTATTTTCTATCCCTTTTTTAATAATTCCTAACATCCTATTTGCCTTACTAACTGCCGCTGCACACTGCGTGGATGTCTTCATAGAACTATCCACTATAACTCCAAGATCCCTTTCCTGATCTGTCGTAGCTAAATTTGACCCCATCATGTAGTACGTGTAATTTGGGTTATTTTTTCCAACATGCATTACCTTACACTTACCCACATTAAATTTCATTTGCCATTTTGCTGCCCAATCACTCAGTTTGCTGAGATCTTTTTGTAGTTCTTCACAATCCCTTTTGCTTTTGACTGTCCTGAACAACTTTGTGTCATCTGCATACTTGGCCACCTCACTGCTTACCTCATTTTCTAGATCATTAATGAACAAGTTGAACAGGATTGGTCCCAGTACTGACCCCTGGGGAACACCACTAGTTACCCTCCTCCATTGTGAAAATTTACCATTTATTCCCACCCTTTGTTTTCTGTCTTTTAACCAATTCTTGATCCATGAAAGGACCTTTCCTCCTATCCCATGACCACCTAATTTACGTAAAAGCCTTTGGTGTGGGACCGTGTCAAAGGCTTTCTGGAAATCTAGGTATATTATATCCACTGGGTGCCCCTTGTCCGCATGTTTATTAACCCCTTCAAAGAATTCTAACAGATTAGTTAGACACGACTTCCCTCTGCAGAAACCATGCTGACTTTTGCCCAACAATTCGTGCTCTTCTATGTGCCTTGCAATTTTACTCTTTACTAGTGTTTCTACTAATTTGCCTGGTACTGATGTTAAACTTATCGGTCTATAATTGCCAGGATCTCCTCTAGAGCCTTTTTTAAATATTGGTGTTATATTGGCCATCTTCCAGTCATTTGGTACCAAAGTGGATTTAAAGGATAGGTTACAAACCACTGTTAATAACTCCGCAATTTCACATTTGAGTTCTTTCAGAACCCTTGGGTGAATGCCGTCTGGTCCCGGAGACTTGTTACTATTCAGCTTATCAATTAATTCCATAACCTCCTCTAATGTCACTTCAATCTGAGTGAGTTCCTCAGATTTGTCACCTAAAAAGGCTGGCTCAGATTTAGGAACCTCTGTAACATCCTCAGCCGTGAAGACTGAAGCAAAGAAATCATTTAATCGCTCCGCAATGGCACTGTCTTCCTTGATCGCTCCTTTTATATCTTTATCATCCAAGGGCCCCACTGCTTTTTTAGCGGGCTTCCTGCTTCTAATGTATTTAAAAAACATTTTACTATCATTTTTTGAATTTTTGGCTAGCTGTTCCTCAAACTCTTTTTTGGCTTTTCTTACGACATTATGACACTTAATTTGGGAGTGTTTATGTTCCTTTCTATTTTCCTCACTAGGATTTGACTTCCACTTTTTAAAAGCTGCCCTTTTCTCTCTCACTGCCTGTTTAACATGGCTGTTTAGCCATGGTGGTTCTTTGTTAGGTCTCTTACTGTGTTTTTTTATTTGGGGTATACATTTAAGTTGGGCCTCTAGTATGGTGTCTTTAAACAGTTCCCATGCAGCTTCCAGGGATTTTAGTTTAATTACTCTCCCTTTTAGTTTCTGTTTAACTAGCTTCCTCATTTTAGTGTAATTCCCCTTTTTGAAATTAAATGCCAGAGTGTTTGACCGCTGCGGTATGTGAAGAAGTATTTCCTTTTAGTTGGTTTAATTAATAGGTTGTTGCCTATTCATTTCATTGAATGACCCTTGGCACTTGTGTTACATGAAAGGTGTATATAATACTTCCTTATTAATTTTCTCTGCACCATTCATGATTTTATAGACTCTATCATGTCCCTGTCCTTAGTCATCTCCTTTCCAAGGTGAATAGTCTTCGTCTTTAATCTCCCCTTATGTGGAAGGTATTCCAGGCCCTTAATCCCTTTTGTTGTCTCTCTCTGTGCCTTTTCTAATTCTAGTGCATCTTTTTTGAGATGGAGGCAACCTGAACAACATGCAGTGTTCAAGATGTAGGCATACTAAGGATTTATATAGTGGCATTATGATACTTTAGCTTATCTATCCTCAATGGTTTAACAACATTGCTAGCCTTTTTGGTTGCAGTACACATTGGGTGGGTGTTTTCAAGAGAACTCTTCATAGTGACTCAAATGACCTTTCTTGAGTGGTAACAGCTAATTTAGATGCCATCATTTGATATGTATAGAGTATGGAATGAAATTAAGGAGTTGTGAGCGGTGCAATCTTCGGAAGAATCCATTTCTAATGTTCACTGAGCTATAAAAGAACATTGAAGAGAGGCTATGAAACAGGATTGTAAGATGACAAAGCAATCATGACAAAAAGCTTTGGACCCACCCCAACAACCAAAGCTTTGGACTTTTTGGAACATTGTAGTGGTCAACCATACTGCTGGAAGATAGATTGGTAATAAAACTACCTTGAACAAAGGCTGTAGCTTGTTTTGTTAAGCCCTAGCTGCTAGAAAGTGTTTATTGCTCTATATGCTTATAACATTTCTAGTTTTACCCTTTATAGTTGAACTTAACAAAATAACAGTATATTAATTAAGACACTTGTTTTATTTTAATCTAACCCATGCCAATGCTGTGGCTGACAAAGTCCTTGCTAACTCCAGCTGAAGTGATAAGATATGCATTTTGTCTTAGAGGCACAAATAAACCATATGATGCACTTAAATAGTCCTGGAAAGGGATGGATACTGCTCAGCCCACTGTTTTAGGAAAAGTCAGGACTGGGAGTGTGCTGGGATCACCCCTACATGAGGTATCTAGCTGACAGAGACTACTAGCAGTGGTCACCAACCAGTAGATCAGGATCTTCTGGTAGATCTTGGAGCCTCTGACAAGTGAACCTGGAGCCTCTGACAAGTGATCCTGGCTGGTGTGGCCAAGAGGCTATCAAGTGCAGGCACTTCAGCTGCTCCTCGGCCCCACTGCTGCACAGCTCCTGCCCTTTGCCTTGGATCTGCCCCTCTCCCTGGGGAGCCTCCACTTTCTGGGCAGGGCAGGAGAGGGAAAGGAGGGGTACTGATGTCAAGGTGCCTCCTCCCCCACTCTGTATCCTTTCTCCACAGAGCAGGGTGGGGGCACAACAGAACTTGGGATGGAGTTTGCTGGCTGTTTTAGGGAGTGATCCAGGGCCAGGGCAGGGGTGAGCCTGCTTTAGCCCCCCTGCACCACCACCCAGGAGCCACCAGCAGTGCCCAGCGGAAGCCCACATCCTAAACTCCTACCCTGCATCCAAACACCCCTGCATGAACCCCCTCCTGCATCCCAAGCCCCTGCCCTAGCTCTGAGCACCCCTGTATCCAAACACCCTCCCAGAGCTTGCACCTAGAACCCTCTCTGGAACCCTAACTACCTGCCCCAAGCTCAGCTCAGAGCCCTTCATACTCTAAATCCCTTAATCCAAGACCAAAGCCTGCATCCCAACCCTCTATCTCAGCCTGATGAAAGTGAGTGAGGATGGGCAAGAGAGGGAGAATAGAATGAGTAGGGGTTGGAAGGAGGCAGGGCCAGGGTATTTATATTTGAGGTAGATCTTGGATTGCATCTAAATTTAAAAAAAGTGATCTTGTGCTTAAAAAGGTTGGAGGCCCGTGGATTAGAGCGAAGCTATTGTGTTGTAGATAGCAACCCTGATTCCAGCAGCCTGAGTCAGAGCTACTTAAACCCTGCTGGTAAGCAACCAGGGAGCTTTGCGGCCGGGTGCTCGCGGACAGGGTGAGTGCTAACAAGAGGGAGTTTTGAGAGGGGAGTTTAGAGGGGGAGCCAGTGACTTCTATTGCCCTTAAACTAAATCCTTTATAACAACCTCTATCTGAAACATTTAATTAACCCTCATATATAATTAGAGTAGGAAATGGAGGCAGAAGCCCAGCAGCAGAGTGGGGGCTATCCTGTTTATTGTGTCGAGTGCAGTATGTATGACTACCTACCCTGTGGGTGGGTGGCGTATGCGTGCGCTCGATGCAAGGAGCTCCTGGCCCTCAGAGACCGAGTGCGTGCTTTGGAGGCCAGGGTGGCTGAACTGGAGGAGCTAAGGAAGGCAGAGGTGTTTGTGGATGAGACTTTCCGGGACATAGTAGGGCTGTCCCACCTCCAATCTGACAGTCCTGATGCTGTTACGGAGGATGAAAGGCTCAGGGAAGGAGGGCAGTCAATGGGAGCAGAGGGAAACCATCCCATAGTTGGGACCCTCCTTCCAGAGGGTGATGTTGTATCCTCTCGTGCCGAGGATACTTCTCCGGGGGAGGGAGCTCCAGCTGTTAGGAAGAAGCAGGTTTTAGTAGTGGGGGATTCAATCATTAGAAATATAGATAGTTGGGTTTGTGATGACCGGGAGAACCGTATGGTTACTTGCCTGCCTGGTGCGAAGGTTGCGGATCTCTCGAGGCATCTAGACAGACTTATGGGCAGTGCTGGGGAGGAGCCAGTCGTCGTGGTACATGTTGGTACCAATGACATAGGGAAGGGTAGAAGAGATGTTCTGGAGGCCAAATTTAGGTTACTAGGAAAGAGACTGAAATCCAGAAAATCTTTGGTGGCATTCTCTGAAATGCTTCCAGTTCCACGTGCAGGGCCAGATAGACAGGCAGAACTTCAGAGTCTCAATGCGTGGATGAGACGATGGTGCAGGGAAGAGGGGTTTAGATTTATTAGGAACTGGGGACACTTTTGGGGTAGGGGGAGCCTATACAGGAATGATGGGCTCCACCTAAATCAAGGTGGATCCAGACTGCTGGCATTAAACATTAAAAAGGTCGTAGAGCAGTTTTTAAACTAAGAGGTGGAGGAAAGCCGATTGGTGCGGGGGAGCACCTGGATCGGATGGAGACTTTTCTTACACGAAGCTCCATAGGTAGGGATTCCCTAGAAGTTAGTCAGATAGGGAACGTGGGAAATAATATATGGGCAAGATCAGATGTGAAACAATCGTGCATAAAAAAATCCAATGTGTCTGTGAAAGGCGGACATATAAATAGTGGTAGTTTTCTAACATGCTTTTACACTAATGCTAGGAGTCTGTCTAATAAGATGGGTGAACTGGAGTACCTCATATCAAAGGAGGAAGTTGACATAATAGGCATCTCAGAAACATGGTGGAATGAGGACAATCAGTGGGACACTATCATACCGGGATATAAATTATATCGGAAAGACAGAACAGGTCGTGCGGGTGGCGGAGTGGTACTATATGTGAAGGATAATATAGAATCAAATGAAGTAAAAATCCTAAAGGAATCAAAATGTTCCATAGAATCATTATGGATAACAATTCATTCCTCTAATATGAATATGGCATTAGGAATATATTACCGACCACCTAACCAGGACAGTGATAGTGATGCTGAAATGATAAGGGAGATTAGAGAGGCTACCAAAATAAAAAACACAGTAATAATAGGAGATTTCAATTATCCCCATATTGATTGGGTGCATGTCACCTCAGGACGGGATTCGGAGATTAAATTTCTTGATGCCTTAAATGACTGCTTCTTGGAGCAGCTAGTACAGGAACCCACAAGGGGAGAGTCGATTCTCGACCTAGTCTTGACTGGAACGCAGGATCTGGTCCAAGAGGTAACTGTTACTGGACCGCTTGGAAATAGTGACCACAATATAATAACTTTTAATATTCCTGTGTTGGGAAGAACACCGCAGCGGTCAAACACTCTGGCATTTAATTTCAAAAAGGGGAATTACACTAAAATGAGGAAGCTAGTTAAACAGAAACTAAAAGGGAGAGTAATTAAACTAAAATCCCTGGAAGCTGCATGGGAACTGTTTAAAGACACCATACTAGAGGCCCAACTTAAATGTATACCCCAAATAAAAAAACACAGTAAGAGACTTAACAAAGAACCACCATGGCTAAACAGCCATGTTAAAAAGGCAGTGAGAGAGAAAAGGGCAGCTTTTAAAAAGTGGAAGTCAAATCCTAGTGAGGAAAATAGAAAGGAACATAAACACTCCCAAATTAAGTGTCATAATGTAGTAAGAAAAGCCAAAAAAGAGTTTGAGGAACAGCTAGCCAAAAATTCAAAAAATGATAGTAAAATGTTTTTTAAATACATTAGAAGCAGGAAGCCCGCTAAAAAAGCAGTGGGGCCCTTGGATGATAAAGATATAAAAGGAGCGATCAAGGAAGACAGTGCCATTGCGGAGCGATTAAATGATTTCTTTGCTTCAGCCTTCACGGCTGAGGATGTTACAGAGGTTCCTAAATCTGAGCCAGCCTTTTTAGGTGACAAATCTGAGGAACTCACTCAGATTGAAGTGACATTAGAGGAGGTTATGGAATTAATTGATAAGCTGAATAGTAACAAGTCTCCGGGACCAGACGGCATTCACCCAAGGGTTCTGAAAGAACTCAAATGTGAAATTGCGGAGTTATTAACAGTGGTTTGTAACCTATCCTTTAAATCCACTTTGGTACCAAATGACTGGAAGATGGCCAATATAACACCAATATTTAAAAAAGGCTCTAGAGGAGATCCTGGCAATTATAGACCGATAAGTTTAACATCAGTACCAGGCAAATTAGTAGAAACACTAGTAAAGAGTAAAATTGCAAGGCACATAGAAGAGCACGAATTGTTGGGCAAAAGTCAGCATGGTTTCTGCAGAGGGAAGTCGTGTCTAACTAATCTGTTAGAATTCTTTGAAGGGGTTAATAAACATGCGGACAAGGGGCACCCAGTGGATATAATATACCTAGATTTCCAGAAAGCCTTTGACACGGTCCCACACCAAAGGCTTTTACGTAAATTAGGTGGTCATGGGATAGGAGGAAAGGTCCTTTCATGGATCAAGAATTGGTTAAAAGACAGAAAACAAAGGGTGGGAATAAATGGTAAATTTTCACAATGGAGGAGGGTAACTAGTGGTGTTCCCCAGGGGTCAGTACTGGGACCAATCCTGTTCAACTTGTTCATCAATGATCTAGAAAATGAGGTAAGCAGTGAGGTGGCCAAGTTTGCAGATGACACAAAGTTGTTCAGGACAGTCAAAAGCAAAAGGGATTGTGAAGAACTACAAAAAGATCTCAGCAAACTGAGTGATTGGGCAGCAAAATGGCAAATGAAATTTAATGTGGGTAAGTGTAAGGTAATGCATGTTGGAAAAAATAACCCAAATTACACGTACTACATGATGGGGTCAAATTTAGCTACGACAGATCAGGAAAGGGATCTTGGAGTTATAGTGGATAGTTCTATGAAGACATCCACGCAGTGTGCAGCGGCAGTTAGTAAGGCAAATAGGATGTTAGGAATTATTAAAAAAGGGATAGATAATAAGACAAAAGATATCATACTTCCCCTATATAAAACTATGGTACGCCCACATCTCGAGTACTGCGTGCAGATGTGGTCTCCTCACCTCAAAAAAGATATATTGGCACTAGAAAAGGTTCAGAAAAGGGCGACTAAGATGATTAGGGGCTTGGAAAGGGTCCCATATGGGGAGAGGCTAGAGAGACTGGGACTTTTCAGTTTGGAAAAAAGGCGATTGAGGGGGCGATATGATAGAGGTATATAAAATCATGAATGGTGTGGAGAAAGTGATTATAGAAAAATTATTTACCTTTTCCCATAATACAAGAACTAGGGGACACCAAATGAAATTGATGGGTAGTAGGTTCAAAACTAATAAAAGGAAATTTTTCTTCACACAGCGCACAGTCAACCTGTGGAACTCCTTGCCCGAGGAGGCTGTGAAGGCCAGGACTCTATTAGGGTTTAAAAAAGAGCTTGATAAATTTTTGCAGGTTAGGTCCATAAATGGCTATTAGCCAGGGATAAAGTATGGTGCCCTAGCCTTCATAACAAGGGCAGGAGATGGATGGCAGGAGATAAATCACTTGATCATTGTCTTCTGTTCTCCTTCTCTGGGGCACCTGGCATTGGCCACCGTCGGCAGATGGGATGCTAGGCTCGATGGACCTTTGGTCTGACCCAGTATGGCCATTCTTATGTTCTTACATAAACACACAGTCAGCTTGTAGAACTTTTTTTTCTAGGGGATGTTGTGAAAGCCAAAACTATAAGTGGATTCAAAACAGAATTAGAAAAATTGATGGAAGATAAGTGCATCAATAACTATTGACCAAGGTGGTCAGGGATGAAACCGCATACAGTATTCTGAGTTTCCCTAAACCTGTGATTACAAGAAACTGGGAATGGCTGACAAGAGAGGGATCACTTGATAATTGCCCTATTCTATCCATGCCTTAAGCATCTGGCACTGGCTGCTGTTGCGAGACAGGGTACTAGGCTAGATGGACCATTGGTCTAATGTAGTATGGCCATTCCTATGTTCTTATTCAAATGTTTTTGAAAATTTATGGACATTTCTTGAATAAAAGAAAATAAGCAGAATTTAACTTACATTGCAAACAATGTAACATTGGGTTTTCATTCCAGTGAAGTACTCCCTCCTGCTGTCTTTGACTGTAATGAGCAAGAATGGCTAGAAGATTGTAATTAACAGGAGAGATGGAGCTACTGCTATATACAGTGGAAATAGGATTTTAATCAAATAATTAAAATACAGGTCCAGTAGCTATTCAGTGTGTTTATCTTTACCTCTAATTAGGTTGTTTTCCCACACTGAATTTTGAGAGAGGCTCCAGTAGAGTGTGCTTTTATGGGTGTATTAAAAGAATAACAAAAACATATGAAGCAAAGCTAATATGACACTAATTTGCTTCTAAACTAATCAAATATATCTCAATGCAATTATTAAAATAACAGTGCATTTAAATTGAATCAGTAGATCAAAGGTTCAATGTATCTGGCCCACCAGTTACTGCATGTTCAAAAGTTTCAGAAGGGTAGCTATGTTAATCTGTAATTGAAAGTTTAAAAAACAACAAATAGTCCTGCAGCACCTTAGAGACTAACCGAAAATGTAGATAGTATCAGGAGCAGAAGTGGACTGTGCCCACAAAAGCTGATGATACCATCTACATTTTTTGTTAGTCTCTAAGGTTCTGCAGGACTCTGTTTTTTAAACTATTTCAGGTACTACATGAGTACTTATATTAATGTATAAGGTTAACGCAAGAATTATTTTAATACTTTACAGGAAAGTTAAGGAAGAACATATTTCTTTAAATGTAATTTGGGTTGAGAATCTGCAATTGACTCTTGCCTTTGTTTTAAGGAAGTACAACACATAACGACTTAATAGTTTATAGCTTCCCACTTTGTTCCAGCTTACAATTTCTGTTAGACCCTGTTTATTTAGCTTATTCTCCTTCCCACATTAATTCAATTTTTGCATCATGCTGAAAATCTTACAAAGATGTAGAAGTCAGGCCCTTTTTAGCAATTTAGGAACAACACACTATGAGCCCAAACTAAGCTCTTAACTAATTAGACAACTTCAGGTGTTGCTGATGTGTCCCCTCCCTGATGCTTTCCTTCTGTGTGGTTAGAATCTTTCGTAAGGTTCAATGTCCCCTAACTCTGCATCAGAGACCACCTTGTCCAATTGGATATTCCAGCATGTTGGCTCCTGCTGGACTAATAAAGTGTTAGCAACAGACAGACTAATGGGCAAACCTTCATTTTCATTATGCAAAAATATAATTAAAACAAGTGAAAAGAGTCAGGGAGGGACTAAGTGTATAGCTTACTTTGGTTTCTTTTTCACCTAAAATCAAGACAAAGATGGAGAATATGTCATTATTATTATTGCCTTTCCTACTTTTTAACCCCTGTGGTTATGTGGATTCTGTAATCAAAACATCCTGGCATATTTCAACAATATTTTAAGGAAATGAACCCAAACATCTGACACTGAATGCCTCAAAAGAGGAATCAATGTATTTCATAAAAGATGTGATCAGTGACAAGTCAACAGCAGTGTATTGTATTGGATGTTGGAAGAGAATTTTAGTGTCATTAGCAGGGGTACTGTCATCATGTTCCTCTAACCAAGTGACAAACCAGATAATGAATGAATGACAATTCTGCGGCGTTAAAAGTCGACATACAATTAGAACCTTTTATCTAGGTACACAATGACAGTTATATCAGACATTGGCGTCATAGGGTTATTGTAGCATTGTAGGAAGGAAGAAATAACATGATACGGAGATGTGGGCAGAGATAAAATAAGGGAGGAGAGTGGGTTGTTTGTGAATAAGAACCCTGACTCAGCCACTCCAGGTAGGAAATCTTTCACTTGCCTTCTTTTTTCTCTATATCCTTTCTTCTCCCCTCATTTTCCATGTGGGTGTGTCTCCTCCTCTTGTCCTTCTCTTTTTCTATATGATTCCCCCTTCATGAAGTTATCTGTCTTTGTGTAGGCTCTGCATTATTACTTTCCTCATTACTGCTTTGCTCATGCTACCAGCAATAGAATGAAAGTAAAGATACCCTCTGTGCGATTGTTTTAGTAGGAGACAGAAAATAAGGGGGAAGGAATTATCTCTTTCTGTATGACTATCACATATGATAAAACTTCTTGAAAGAGACCAAGATAATTTAAAACACACAGCAGCTTGTGTGTTTAAAAACTAAAATCCTACCAAAACTACACACTCAGTTTTCCATTTGTGGGGAGAGAGAACAAACCACTTGTGACAGATGTTAGTTAAGTCACTTCACACTACTGTGGGGTGCTCAGCTTCTATATTAGGACAATATAAGAACCCGTATGAAATAAACTCTGAGACTTCACACTGACAGGGTTGTTTTGGGATCTTCCTACTTTTCCCTCTTTTTCTTTCTATATCTTAATTATAAAATAAGGATGTACTTCAAAAATTTGAATGGAAGTTACACGTTTCCTCTCTGCTCCATAACAACTTCGGTTAGTTTGTTTTTCTGGCCTCAGGTTACTTCAATCACCAAAAAAAACAAAACAAAAAAAATCATTCAAAATCGGAAGCAGGAAACGTGACACAGCAAAGCTGCTCTAATTTTTGTTAATGTCTGTGTATTTCATCAGCACTTTCATTGCCTCTTGTGCTTAGAAATATTTAAATCCATCATTAGGTACAATTTCCTCAATTCATTTAGACCTTCCTCCCCCCCACCTGCAATAAGGCCCTTAACTAGATTAGAGAACCATATTGAAACCATATTTCAGCTATATTTAACATGGTTTAGATAAATAGGTGAGAGTAAGCTAGGGTACTTGGTGAAGGCACATTTTAACATGTTATATATATATATATATATATATATATATATATATATATATATATATACACACACACACACACACACACACACACACACACACACACAGAATTGAACCTATGCTGCTTGAGTTGCAGGTTGACTCTAGCCACTAGACCATCCTGCCTCTACATGGAGCCATTGCTCATCCAACAGTTCAATGCACAAGGAGTCTATGGCACTACTTAAAGCTAATAGCAAATAAATAACCTACCAGGCAACCTAACTGGAACTGGGATTTACCAAGTTGGGTCATAGCTTACTGCTGTTCTAGTATGTCTTATTTAAACAGCTGGGTTTAGAGACTGGACATCATATTACATAATGATATTTCTGTTCAGTGCATGAGAGGTATGAAATTCCTTATTTCCACTCTCCATTTCCTAGTGAAGTCCACAGAAACTTTCCCACCCTTTTTGTAAGGCATGTCTTTCCTTTCGTTCCCTGTGGTAAAGGATTTCCCTGCATTCCAATTGAAGAAGAAACTGTTCATCCCAATTATCATGCTTGAATTTATTCTTCCATGGGCTACTGCCAACATAACATCCCAAGCTGTGGATAAATCTTACTAGCACTTATATTTTAATTTGATCATATTTTCTTTTTTAGAAAGGTGAAACTCTCTCTGGTTTATTTCTATGGAACATATTCACTATCTCTTACCAAGCTATAAAGAGACTTTGTGTGTGTGTGGTGTCCATAGCATATTTCTGTTTCAGACATTTCTTTTCTTAGCCTGAGACTTTCAATGTATTTTCCCTTTAGTTCTTTTTCTCTCAAAGAGCTACATAATAAACTGCTTTAGTGCTGAAGCTGCAGCCGTCTCACGCTGTGACAGACACTTCATTCAGACATTGGCTGGTCATTTGGGCCAGACGGGTGCAGCTGTGGAATTAGAACTTTCCAGTTGGTGCATAATTATGTTGGTGAGGGATTTGTGACCTCTGGATTCAGACTAATATATTCCATATATTTCTACAATACCATAACAATCTAGAAATGGATTCATTGGTAAAGAGTCCTCTCACGCTGAAGTCATGTATTTTCCTCGGAACGGTAGGGACATAACTCAGGAAGCATTCAGCAAGATTTTTGGAAGCAGACTTATTTTGCCTTTCTGTACCATTCTCATCTCTAATTTTTTTGCTGGTTGTCCTGCATTTGTACATAACTATTTTCAGTTACTGGTAATGCCCAATCAGCCTATTCTGTGTGGCTTGCATTGAACTGAAAGCCAGAACAGGTTGCAGCTAATTTCCGTACACCCTTAAATGATGAAAACAGATTCCATGCTCTCAATTGTTCTAAAAAGAATTATTACATTCCTCCAGGTTGCTTTCAGCTGCTTGGATATGTAAGTGTTGCAGTCTTAGGTTAAAATTGGCATATCTAAACTTAATATAACTAACTTTTCATTTCATGTGTGTAGGAATGGGAGGCCGAAAGCAATGATTAGAAAATTATGTTGGGTGAAAGGTGTATGCTTTGGCATAGATACATTTGAAATATTCTGAACTATTTTAGAACTCCAGCAGCATTAGAAGAATTATTTTGGTTATGATATTTTGTGCTGGGGATTTAGCGAGAAAGGGGAAAACATTCACATGATAGTCATTGATTTTTTTAAAAAGACCATTCACCAGGTTCCAAAAGAAGTCATCTGGTAGCATAATAGGGAGAAAATGGTACAGGTTAAATCTCTAAGTCTGCCCCCTCAGGAGCTAACCGATGCTGAATTAGAAAATTTGCCAGACCATGAGAGATCAATATTGTCTAACATTCCCAACACTTCCACTACTTACTGGGCTCTAAGAAGACAGGTAGGAGTAAACAACAGCACAGAACACTGAAAGCCAGGATTGGTGGCTGTAAACAAACTTTATGGGTCCATGGGAAACTTGGCCACACCCATGATTATGGGCATCCAGCTAACTAAAATCATGCCAGACCATGGATGTTGCTGGACCAGAGCATGCCACACTAGAGAGGTTCAACCTGTACCAAATTTTTCCTGTGTCTTTTTCACACTATGTATTTAGATGCAAAGTCAATAATCAGAACTTCTGAGGATGAAACACAAATGATCAGTAAATGTGGGAGCTCAGAGATCAGCACTAAGCCCTTTCTTGTTTATCCTCATTCTGGATACCCTCAGAGAGAACATGCAGGCAGAGGCTCCTTGTTGCATTTTGTTTGCAGATAATATCATCCTATACAGTTTAAAAAAAGATAATTGGAAAAAGGTATTGGAGAGTCATGGACTCTGAATTATCAGAGGCAAAACAGAGTATATAAGGTATGTAATTTCAATAATGTAAACACTGAAGAATTATCCTTAAAATTACATAAGCAACCGTAGGACTATGGAGGGTTAGTAGGCAGCACGTTACCCAGTTTTTATGGGCCATTGTTACAAATTGTATCTAAGTCAATGTTTTGTGTGTGAGTGTGAGTGTGTGAGAGAGACCAGCAGACTTATGAATTTAAATTCCCTGGTTCATCTTTTGAAGGTGAGACAGATCTTCATTCCAGCTCAGGTTACTTTGTTCCATCCATGTGACGCAAAATACTTTAAACCTGAAGATTCCTTAGTTTTGCACTGGTGTCCCTTGCAAACAGAATGGTCCCTAAGACACCACTCTTGTCAGGAACTAGAGCAAACTATAAGTACTCTGCCTTGCACTGGGGTTGCTTCAGTCCCGTACCATACAAGCATTCATACCATACATGAAGCTTACCACCACCTTTGCCTTCCCCTTGCACAGAGCTTGAGTGTACCCTACCTGAAGATACCAGGACCAGGGCTGGATTACCCAATAGGCAGACTAAGCACGTGCTTAGGGCACCAGCAAAGCAGGGGCACAAAAAAAAAAAAAAAAAAATAGATTTTACAGCGTAGTATTGTTTTTATTTTGAATTACATAGGGGGGCACCATAATCTTTTCAGTGCTTAGGGCCTCTAAAGGTTTTAATGTGGCCCTGACCAGGACCTTCAGGAGTGCCTAACGCTGAATATCATCTATCTGAACAATCACCAACTCAAGTTCAGATTGTTTTAAATTAAAGCAGAATTCAAGTAAAAACTAATGAATGAAAACATACCTCAGACAAACACAATGGGGCGCACACAAGCCTTAATTTACCAGTTATGGAATATCAGTCCTACAACTTCAATTCAATGTCATTTATATCTTCCTAACAGGTAAAACGGTCTCTCCTCAGTGTGTCTGTGTCCTGTTAGTGCCATAAGACATGCCCAAAGTACAGTGTGTTTCTGCACACCCTTCTCTCCCACCACCTTTTTAGAGCGGTTGTTTTGTTTCCTCCCTGTCTGATTTTAAGTAATTCAACACTTTCTGAATGGAGCTTTTGTTATCCACTGTTGGCTGTGTTTTTCCAAACTGGGGGGAAAGAAAGGGTCACTTATATACTCCGTCTTCAATTTTTGCATATAAACATCAGAGCTTTCTGATAAATTCAGCAAAACGTTATATATCATATTTGCAGATATAGTTGTCATCGCATCCAAATTGTATAGTCACTAAAAACATTCTTAACTTAACTCTTACCTCTATAAATGACTTATCTGGTACTGTTCTGTTAAGGTCCTTATACAATTAAATATCAGATAACTTTGTTCCTTCCAGGACTGTCATTTTTCATGAGTGACATTTTAGGATTATATCCTCCAGCCTAGGAGGCAGGATATATGACTTACTGCCAAGAACTAGCAAGCCACAGGACCTGCTGTAAGAAATATAAGCTCATTACCCTCCACAACACCCACAGTATTTGCTTCCACTTGTCCAGGAGAACTTCAGTCCTAAGATCATGCCTGGGTATAGACAAACTTTCACATTGAAATGACAAAAAGCAGTGACAATGTGACTCCAGGCCAACTTAAGGTAAGAATAATGTGGAACTCTGTCCTTAATCTTTAGTAGTTTTGCTGCTCCTGTACCTAATTTAGTGGGTGCTTAAGGAAAGCTTTCTAAAACCTTGCACAGATACTTCTTTATTTAGTCCTGTGATTTGATTCACACTGAGTGCTACTTTTTTCTACGAATAGCTCCATTGTTTTCAGAGAAACTACTTGTCGAGAAAAGTACCACTCAGCATGAGTAAGTTTACCAGGATCTGGACCTAAGTGTTCTTCTCAAACTCTGAATATACTTTTACATAAATTTTTAGAATTAACAATGGGCTTGATCCAAGCCTACCTTAGTCAATATAAAGGTTCTCATTGACTTGAAATACTTTGGATCAAGCCTAATAGGTGAACAAATTCGAGACATCTTAGAATAACCTACTTATCTCACTTTGGTAATTATTCATTCAGAACAGTAACAAAGTTCCATTTCCCCTAGACCATGGGTTCCCAAACTGGGGGGTGTGCTGCCCTGGGGGGAACATGAAGAAATTCCAGGGGGGCACAAGGCAACCCAGCCTTGCCCCCCCCCCCCCCATCAAGTTTTGCTGCCCTGTTCAGTTCCTTTTTTTGCTCAACAAGTTTTGCTGCTATGGGGGGAGGAGGGGGGCGCGTGAGGGTTTTTCAAAAATCAAAAAGGGGGGTGTGATGCCAAAAAGTTTGGGAACCACTGCCCTAGACAGTCCTCTGCGTGTACCTTCCAATCCACCAACATAATCTTGGTTTTATGTGGATTCAGCCTCAGCTTGCAAAGCTTTCTCTGATTTCCATCATGCTTTCAGAGGAAACCTGGCCTTCACACTCCCCCTTCCTAAGCAAAAGAGAAATGTTTGTTTAGGGCCCTACCAAATTCACAGTCCATTTTGGTCAATTTCAAGGTCATGGGAATTTAAAAATGGTAAATTTCATTATTTCAGCTATTTAAATCTGAACTTTCACAGTGTTGTAGTTATAGGTGTCTTGACCCAAAATGGAATTGTTGAGCTCTCAGAATAATTGTGTGGAGGTTGCGGTATTGCTACCCTTTATTCTGCACAGCTGCTAGCAGCAGCCTTGCCTTCGGGGTGGGGCAACTGGAGAATGGTGGCTGCTGGCCAGGAATCAAGCTCTGAAGGCAGAGCTACCACCAGGAGCAGCACAGCAGTAAGGATAGCTTGGTATTATGTTGCCACCCTTACTTGTGTGCTGCTGCATGCAGAGCTGGGTCTTGTGTCAGCAGCTGCCACTCTCCAGCCACCCAGGTCTGAAAGCAGCAGTGCAGAAGTAAAGGTGACATGGGGCATGGTATTAGCACCCTTACTTCTGCACTGCTGCTGGCAGTAGCTCTGCCTTGCAAGCTCAATTCCTAACAACCCACTCTCCAGTTTCCCAGCTCTGAAGGCAGTGCAGAACTAAGGGTGGCTATACCCTGACCTTCCTAAAATAACCTTGTCATCCCCCTGCAACTCCCCTTTGGGTCAGGACCCCCAATTTAAGAAACACTGGTCTCCTCTGTGAAAACTGTATAATACATGGTAAAAGCACACAAGGTCAGATTTCACGGGAAGAAACCAGATTTCACGGTTGATGACACCTTTTGCATGGCTGTGAATTTCATAGGCCCCTATGAATGCTTTTCACTACCATTCTTGCTGTCAAGGTCCTTCAGGAATTCGGTTGTAGAGTGGTACTTGGACTCCTATAACATGTTTAAAGAGAACAAAGATGTGTGGTTAGTGTGTTTATGTTGGGACTTATGAATACATTTTTATAACAATTGTATATTTAATTGATAAAATGCCTTTATCTAACATTGATATTTATTTTAGTCTTATGTATAGTGTCTTCTCTGTTTTTATAGTCTAGCTTCTTCAAGATACCAAGTTAAATGAATTTTGCTCTAACTGAACTTGAACCCTTTATATAAGAGTTAAGACTGACAGCATGATTTCTTTTACAAGCATTTTACTCTTTGAAATTAATATCCAAGATCTTTGTAATTTTCATTCTAAAGAAAATTAGAGAGCTCATCAAATGGGAACTTTTATAGAATAATTTTAGATTATATGGGATAATAGTACTTCAGAAGCTGAGGTAACTGAATCTTTTAATGTCAACCAAAAAATGAAAAAAAAATTCACTTTCAACCTTCTTTTACTTAAAGGACTTGTGCACTGATCATGTAATGTCACTAAAATTATTTATTAAACATTCATCAGAATTCATGAATCAACATCAACATTACTTTCAAGTGTTAGCTGATCAGGCCAGGGGATTCTTATTTAAAGATACTTACTGTCTAAGATTGTAACTAATTATATTTAATAGTGCTTCAGTAGCCCTACTATTGATCTTTCTGCATACAGAGTCTTGAATCTAACTCCTAGAACCTGAAGAAAGATCAAGAGAAAAATTCACCAAAAAGCATTAGCTATCTAAGACCAAACTTACAGCCAGTCTAAATTACTGGAGTCAGTCCTTCTGAAAAGGCAAGCATAGTGAGTTAGTTCCTCCCATTGCAGCGCACAAATTCATGGGGAAAAATTACAAGACTGGTTGTAAGAAGCAGAAAGGAAATGGGGTTGCAATCTTTCAAAGTTCAAGCAATATTAAAATGCTGCATTTTAGGAATCTGCATAATGTTCCCTAGAGCTAGAGTATTGCATACAGGCTTCTATAATTTTGGTGATGTAATTTTTACCTATTGATTTATTCTTTGGACATTTATAGTCTCTAAATACCTTGATATCCAGGGTCATATTTATATATGATTCCTTTAAATATCAGAGCTAGAGATACCATTTCTGAAGGGAAAATTACTATGTAGGGCAAAATGAATTAGCAGTTTATGTAACTTGTGTCATGATTTGAATAAAGGTGAATACAGGGCTATTTTTGTAATCACCATAGATAAACCAAAATAAGATTTCAGTATTAGTTCCTCTCCATTATTTCTTTAATATCAAAACCAAGTGAAGAATTTGTTAGAGAACAAATATCATACTTTTTTAAAGTCTTTGAAATATTAATAGATGTGTAAAGGAGGAGCAGATATCATGGTCTTAATATTTTCAGTCATGAAATCTGGAAAATCTCATTGCACTAAGTTTTGGGGACAGATCAGATCTCTAATTAGGCAAAACCCAAACTTAATTTGCTATTGAGATCTAATATTGAATTTTAAGGAAAGCAGTAAATATCTCATCTGGTTCAAGTTTATAATGTAATACCTCATTGGTAATTCACTGTACAGAATAACATCTTTAATAGAAATGGCAGATTAAATCTGTTTTATTTATAGTAGCTAACATTTTTGAATGCCAGAAACTCACTGGTTAGCCAAAATGAAGAAAAAATTGAAGACTGTACATTAAATGAAAATGATGGAAGAACTGTGGTTGAAGTGAGCTGTTCCATGGGGGTTGACTCCCAAAAGTAACAAAACAAACATAACTGCATTGTAAAATATGTATTTCTCCATCATTTAATGCATCCAAAACATTGCTGCAAAGTGCACCAATATACTCGCATATTACCAAATTCAGTGTATTGCAAAAATGCTTGCCTAATATTTTAAAAATACGAAAAATCTGCTTAAGCTTGATACTAACCAGATGGACCACACAACGATGTAGGGCTGCAGAGAGAGGAAGAGGGATTAGTTTGGGAACTGCTTCTATTCTTGCAGGATTCATACTTCCATCTGCTGGGATTGAAACCAAACCCACTTGGCCTTGTGCATATCTAGTCAATGTTAGTTCATGTTCAAGCTGGATTTAGAGGAAGTACTTTGTGGCTTATCACTCATGGGGTGGAGGAATTAAGGCGGCAAAAGATATAGAAGGTTGGTATTGCTTTATCCTCCCATTCTTATGTGCACAGAAGCAACAGTTTAGTTACAGTGCAGACATGGGGATGACACACATATATAACACTCTTGTTCTCTGAAACAGAGTCATGTTCTCTTAGTTTAGCTGAGGGTGTGACACTGTTTTGGAGACCAGCAGCTTTGTATAAGCTAAGTCTAAATAACCAGGAAATCCTACTGGCCAATTCCCTAATTATTTGCTAAGAGCAATTTCCTAAAAAGAAAGTTTGGGAAGCAGAGAAGAATTCTAAGCACCTAATATGATTTAGTAAGGCCCTGTTTCTAGACTCATCTTTCTGGTTACCTTTCATGATAAAGGAGGGTCCAGACAGTATTTCAGGACACACAGATTTGAATAATCAGAATGCTCTGTGTATCCAAAGCTTTTGGCTTCCCCTGAGATCTTTGGATAATTGGGATTTGACTTCATTAGAGTTGAAAAATTCAGTATTAACCTACACCAGACTGAGTGCCTCCACATTTTCAAAAGCAACTAGTGATTTGAGGAGTCTCAGTTCAGAGTGCAAAGTCTGAGACATCCTAAAGATGACCATTTTTCAGAGGATGATGGGTAGATTGCATATACTCACTTTCCATTATGTGTAGGAAGGGACTGAAGATGATAAAACTTCAATCCCTTAGATTCTCTCCCCACCTAATAAAATAAAGTCTCATTTTCTTCAGAGGGGCTTCAAAAGAGTATAGAAAATAGCCCTCAGCAACATGGATTATTGTATATACAATGAAAACAGGTTGATTTAGGTCTGCTACTTGCCCAGTCTCTGTTCTCTGAACTGGGACTGCAAGTTTCACAGAGGGAGAAATAACATTCAGTTCCTGGAACCTCTTCCCCACTACAAATTGCAGTACAGAATCATAGAAATGTAGAGCTGGAAGAGACCTGCACTTAGGGAGGACTGCTAAACCTAGACCATCTCTGACAGGGGTTTATTCAACTAGTTTTGAAAATCCCCCGATGACAGGGATTCCACACACAAACCCTATAACCTATTTCAAACTAGCCTTATAGTTTGACTTTTTTCCTGACATCTAATCCGCAGCAAAAGAGATTGGGATTAAGTCCTATCTTCAATGGACAGAGAGCAAATGATCACCTTCTTCTTTGTAGTAGCTTTTAACATATTCCAAGATTGTCATCAGGTCTTCACTCAGTTCTCTTTTCTTAAGATCACACACATCCAATTTTTAGAACTTTGCTCATATGTCAGGTTTCCAATATCTTTTATCATTATTGTTGCTGTCCTTTGGCCTCTCTCCAGTTTGCCTTCGTAGTAGCAGTATGGCTGGCCCCTGAAACAAAATTGTGTTCAGCTCTCCTGTTGCTGTGCAGTTTGGTATGATGAGGTGGATAGGTCTTTCTTGGGAATTATAAATGAGACACCCCCCCCCCCCAACAGCAGGAGAGAGTTCAGAAACAAGACTCCAGAGAGGGTGAGAGAAAAGGATATCTAGAAAAGTACAGTGAGAGCTCAGGTGCAGAGCTGGGCTGAGAATTTCAAGATAGGATGTCCCTGAAAGAGGGAGAGGTGAATTCATCAGCTGAAGAGAGAGTCCAAATCAGGCTGATGATCACCTACAAACTTCCACAGGCCAGACAGCCGTGGCCATAGAGGACTGATTGCTGAAAGCAGTAGAGGCAGATGTATGCTGGTTGTCTCAGCCAAAGAGCTGAAGTCAGAGGGTAAGAGGACTGAATGATGGAGAGGTGAGCCTCTGATATCTCAGGGGGAGGGTTAGAGCCAAGTCTGAGAATGAAAGAGAGGAAAGACATAATACAGTTAGATGGGGTTGTGGTGAGGCATAATGAGAGATATTTGAGCTAGATGTGAGAAGTGAGGCATGAGATGCCAGAGCTGTACTTGATATTAATGGATTTTGAGACCAGAAAGATTGAGTGTACTCGTTAGAATGTGCTGGGAAACTATGAATTGTGATTTGAGGATTTTTGTAGTAAGTTAACGCCACAAAGGGCTATTTATATTTGGAAAGTTTACACAGATTTACTGGGGATTCTACAGGAGGGGAAACTGAGGAAAAATCTCAGTTATGCCACAGCCTGATGTTGGAGGCTGTTTCAGGTATAGTGGAGAATGCAGATAGGTGATCCCAAATTAAGAAGCAAAGAAGCAGGGAATTGCAAGTGCCCAAAAGCAGTAAATCAAGGCAGGGACACACTTCCTGGGCCATTCTAAGATTAGGAGGCCCTACAAGGAGGTGGGGGGGAGAGGGGCTGGAGCACGAGTGTGGGCTCCCCAATGCTGGGAGGGGAGACGTGAGGCTCGGGGGCCAGATCCAGACAATTTGGGCCTTGGGTTCCCCACCCCTGCTTAAGAGCAAGTCTATTGTTCATATCTGGTGCCTAGATCAGAAGTTTCAAAGAGGATCTTCTGACTTATCTTGGACTAGAAGGCAATGGTTATGATGCAGGAGGTTGGAGCATGGGTGGCAGTGAAGCAGAACAAAACATCTGGGTAATTTTTCAGCTTCTAAAGAGGGCACTTGGTAAAGAATATTCATGTATGAAAGAAATATTGGGCTCCCAATTATATAAGTATACATTTTCATTATCCATGTTAGCAGTGGTTAAAAGTATCTCCAGTTTAAAAGAGATGAAATTATACTGTCAATATGGATATCACAGCTAAAACAATGAAAGAGTAGAATGTTAATTTATTTTGTTCAGTTGATGTGAACTGAATATCCCAATTATTTATCCAAATATAAGCCTACATTGGAGTTGATTATATACTCTTTATTAATGTATATAATTTAATATGACTTATACTATTGCTGTCCAACGATTTTGGTGGTGAATGTGTTTATTTGGATATACTGTTGTAACAGGCAAAAATACATAAGGTCATGAACTAAACTTATATGAAATCAGTACTCTTTACTGTACTTGTAGCAACTAGAATCAGATAACTTCACGTCAATCATACGGTGAACCAACTTGTATCCAAATATTTTCATTCCCCAGAGTGCTGTTGCAAGATAATATAGATTTGTCTTGTAGACTGAGGAAAGTTATTACTACAGCTTTGGGAACGTGGGAAAACTCCCTTGGTGATTTTAATTAAAACCAGACTAGGACAGCAAGAAATATTGTATGTAAGTGTGAGGGGGCTGACTCACCACCACAGCACCACCAGCCATCTGTCCTGGGAATCAGCTCTTTCTTGCCAACAGGGTGCCTTCCTTCTGGTGATGTCTCCCCTCTTTCTCCCGGTCACAGTGTCCTCTTTGGGACACCGTCCTCCGGCAGTGCCCACATCAGTCTCTGAGCCCACCTTTCGGGGGTGGTCATTTATTCAGTGGGCCATGTCTCAGGCTCTGCAGCCTGGGAGTTTACTTGGCCAGAGCTCCCCTAGCCCTGCCTTGCTTCCCCAGCGCTGCTTTAGCTCTCCTGCTTCCCTGGCAGCCAGGTCCCTACTTCCCTCTGCCCAGAGCAGCAGCCCAACCTCCCATCTCTCCGGGAGTCCTTCATTATATAGCCCCCAGCTGGGCCCAAATCAGTGAGGCCTGCCTCAGCTGGGGCTTTACTCCCAGCCCTTGCTCAGGGCTGGGGTTTGTCCTTAAAGGGCCAGTGCAGGGCAAGCGCCCTGTCACACACCTTCCCCCTTAAGTATCTCCCCTAAAGTCCTCAGAGTTTCCTTGCCAATCAGGCCGTCTCTCAATTGTCCCGTTCTGTTGCAATCCCGTAATAATCGCCCGCCTGTGGTGGATGGCGTAGGGGGGACCCGGACCCGCCCTCACTCTCGGGTCCCAGCCCAGGGCCCTAAGGACAGGGCCAGCTCAGTCCCTGTCTGGCTGGCGGGGGATCCACCCCACAATTCACCAGTCCGCGGGTGTTAGTTCCGCCCTGCCCTGGGCCCTTTCCTACCCCTTCTGTCACTCCTTTATTGTCGGGTTGGAGCTTATGGAAACGTCCTCCACTTTCTCTGCACCTACCCAGAACGTCTGTCCATTCACCTCTCCTTCCCGAGCGGCTTTTCCAATCCCCGCTGTCTCTGTCCCCGCCCCTTGTGTAGTGCAGGGCCCCTTCGACGTGGGCGGCCCCACCTTCCATGTCAGGTGAGCCGCCGCATATTTGCTCACCCCCACCTCCTTCCAGCTGTCTCGCGACCACCGAGCAGGCGGCTCAATGGGTCCAGCACGCCTCCCGCCAGGCGTACCAGGTTGCGGAGGGTTCCATGGGCCCCAAGAACACTGGTGCCCCTTCACAGTAAGTTTTAAAAAAAAGTGCTTGCAACGGGTCCAGAAGGTGCCAGTTGCCATTAGTGACCATTAATTTCTATCAATTACTGTGCTTTTTAGGAAGCCGAAGACCATCATTTCATATTGGGCCAGATCTGGGGGTTCCCTTTTGTGTTTTACTCAGTCCTTACTCAGGCAAGTTCACGATGACTTAAATAGGTGTCTGCCAGAGGAAGGGCTTCAAAATTTAGTCCTTAGCAGGGGAACTTTAGCCACAGTAGCACTGTGAATAGCATTTATGTTAAGCGAGGCACACACTAGAGACAGGGCAGTGATTATGCTTAGGGATCCTTATCCTTCATTTTTTTGTGGTTAGAAGTAAGAATTCTGGAAGAGACTTGGAATCTGTAGGCCAGATTAGAGAAGAATCTCCATATACATTATGAACCCCTGACCAAACACTCATGGAGGCACAGGGAATTCCAACAGTGAGACTTGGTGTTTATGCAAATCCCGGCTCCAGCCTAACATCTCAGTGGTTTCTCACCATCACCTTGCCCACTGTCACAGGTGGATATGAGGGAAGGGATCAGACAAGTTCCATGAGGTTTTTTTTACTCTTCTTGATTTAATGATGGATATAACAAAACTAACCTTCTGGCCAGACACTGGGGAAGTAGTTTTATGTATGCTTTTTTCAAACTATATTAAACAATTCAATGCTTTTCTCTCCCTGACTGGTATCTTCTTTGTGAAAAAATTACCGTCTCCAAAAAAGAATTAAAAATGGTGAGTTGAGGTTCTGTCCTCTCCTGTCAATTTCTCACCCTCCCAGAATTCTTTTGGAAAGGCTTGAAAGGATTCCACTCTGCAATCGAGGTTGCACTTGATTCCTCCTGCTTGTTCTTCCCCACTAATTTGTCAGATATAGACCCTCAAATGTCCTAGAATGCAACATTCCTGGGCCAAAAACAAGGCATGTGCAACCTGTAGGGAATTCACTCAAAAAAAAAGTTCCTATATGTGTGGGAACTCTTGAGGAAAGTAAGAAAGAGCAAGAGAATTCTAGCTTTTAAGTGTGTGTAAGTAATTTGAAGGGTGAAAATGGCAAGGCAATAAAGAAATTGTTTAGGAGTAATTGAAAGAATCTGAGCAAAAGCTAGGCTGGCTATGAGGAAATAGTGAGGTATATGAAACTCTAGTAGTTTTCCAAGAGGTTTGGCAGAAGTTAAATTACTTGAATCATATCTTAAAATTGGAACAAACAAGCACTCATATGATATAGGGAGCAATCCTACATTTTGCAGGGAATGGACAAAAAAGAGCAAGAGAATTCTAGCTTTCAAGTGTGCGTAAGTAATTCGAAGGGTGAAAATGCCAAGACAGCAAAGAAGTGTTTAAGAATTGTTTGTTTCCTTCTCCAATTTCAGGGATTCTATGATCGTGACTCCCTCTATGCTAGGTTAATGTGATTCTGTATTGTGTATTTCTGGGTCTTTACTCCAGTCCAGAGGATTTGGCTGGATTTCAAATTCAAGAGACAGCATTTGAGTCAGACCCCGCTCTCATTTAAATCAATGGGAATCCCTTTCCATAGACTCCAGGTGGAGCTGGTTTGGATCCTAAATGACCTATACCTTTTCTAATGATGCCCAGCAAGCCAGATACTCTTTAAAAAGAAAGTTTTGAGCTTACGCTAGAGAGATCTCAGTATGAATTTTCTAACAATCAGATTTTGATGGTAAACCACACTGGTATTTTTGGACTTCAGATGTAGAAGGGAATTTCCCCTATGAGTTTTAAAATAAAGATAACAAGCAATCACAATAAGGAAAGAATTTACAAAATCAGTTAAGGAAGTTAGTCACCCAGTTCCCACTGATGGGCAGTGTAGTTGGACACCTAATTCTCTCAGGTGTTTTTGAAAATCCCATTCATAATTGAGAATGTGTTTTCCTACCAGTTTCTGTACCCTGATCACCCTGGTAAGATGATGTATCCCTTTCTTCCACTCTTCTACTTTCTATCATTTGGGACAATGTAGGCAGGGACTCTGTCTTTGTGTTTGGAAAGTGCCAGCGCCATCTAATTAATTTTTTAAAAAAAGCAAGCCTAACTAGCTAATAGTAGTGAGCTCACAGACTTGATAGAGCTCATTATTCACCACTTACTGAGGGAGACTTTTGGAGTCAGATGGCTTGATTCTACAAGGTGCTGAGGTGTGCTTAAAGTTGTACACGGACTTCAGAATTTTGCTGGACTGGGGACAGAAAAGGCCATGATATTGAAGAATTGAGCCAATTAAACACATGATAAAAAAAAAGCAAATATAACGTATTGTCATAATTTAATAACAATTTTAGAAATCTTATTTGTAAAGATGTGTCCAAACTGCAAAGTTTGGATCCAGATCCAAAGTTTGTGGGGACAGAGAGATATTTTGGATCTCAAACAACCTGAACCCATCTCCAGTTATGTTTTTGTTTTTGTTTTTTTTAAATCTGACTCAAAGCAAAAACACTAAAGACAAAAACTAAGTGTTTTGAATAAGATGCTTTAAAAAGAATTCTCGGTGAACCTGATGTATTGCCTAAAGCATTATCAAGTTGTATGCTTCAGTAAACCCTGTCACAGCACAATGTACCTGTTCTTCTCAATGGGGAGGGAGGGTAAAAAAGATTAGCATTTGCTTTTTTTGCTTTCCTTTCATTCTTTCATTCATGCAAAATCACCATGTGGATTTTACATACTCCTTGCCTTATGGATCTGTCACCCCACAACTATATCAGAAAATCACTTATGTCACAGGGGTTGTTTTTTAAACATCTATAGCTTAAAAGTTGAATAATGTCTATTGTATGGAATCCAGATATAGAGATATGGGAAACAAAAAGATGAAAAGTATTTTTAAGAAAAAAAAATTATATTCACATGTTTACCAATAATTTTTGGGTTCCATTTTGCAAATTTCAGGAGGGCATGGTATTTAACAAAACTGGGCATCTAAACAATATGCAGCCTCTAAATTATCTGTTATTTCTTATAAAGAAAAATAAGTGTGTGTGTGTGTGTGTGTGTGTGTGTGTGTGTTCATTTTGTGTGTTATCTTCACATCTTCTGGTCACTGTATCTGAGTTATATAAGTAACTCATCTGAGGTTAGAATAAAAGTTAAAGTAATATTAAGAACTTGCCATTCTCTATAGACTACTTACATGTACAGTGCAATGAGTCAGTCAGACCACAGCTTTATGCACCTGGGTATTCGTCAGAATAAGGACAAGAACAGTTACAGCAGGACTGACCTATCAGTTTCAGGTGTGTTAGTCATTTTAGTTGTATTTTTAGAAACAAGGTTTTTTGGGAGGAATGCATATAATTGGGACTGGTCTTGTAAAGTGTATGCATGCACAATTCCAACTGAAGTCAGTACGAGTTCCCTGCAGAGAGAGCTTGAAGGATAAAGCCAATTCATTGAAACTGAGTTGTGTTCTGCAAATAATTTTTACTGTATTTTTCCTCTAATTATCCTGCACTCTTTCAGTGGTCTCTGACAAAGGCAGTATGCAATCCACAGATGAGTCAGCCATTCCACTAATTTAGCCCTGTTATTTGGCAGTACAGCACAGAAAAAATGGTAAATAAAATTTAAGCCAAAAAATGAGGAAAGTTTTCATCTGTGCCTGGAGTTGATTTCTACACACACAATTATTCAGCCAATCCCACCTATGTCCTACCTTTAGAGTGGATATCATCAATTTATAGTGTATTTATTACCACTATAATAACTCCATATTAGAGTTTCATTGTAAAAAAGCACAGAATGGTCACAGAAGTGCAATGGATCAAGTGCTCCACTAATTTTAATGGGGATCCATTGTCATGAAAAAAATTGAAATAAAGAAATGATGACTTTTTTACATTTTGTTTTGTTTGCTTATTCTGTAAGGGTATGTCTACACAGAAAAGTTATTTCGAAATAACAGCCCTTATTTCGAAGTAACTTTCCTAGCATCTACACAGCCAAACCACTACTTTGAAATTAATTCGAAATAGCGCAGTGCTTATTTCAAATTTGGTAAACCTCATTCTACGAGGAATAATGCCAAATTCAAAATAGCTATTTTGAAATAAGTGCTGTGTAGACACTTATTTCGAAATAGGGGGCCTCCAGCCTTCCCAGGGTGCCCTGGTGGCCACTCCAGCCTCAACCAAGAACACTTCTCTCCCTCCCCCCCACCCCCCGGAGCCCTTAAAAGGGTAGACTCTGGTCACAGTGCCTGTGCCAGCTTCAAGCCTGCCAGCCCAGAGCCAGCAGTCACTGCCCCTGACCCAGTGGCCCCAAAACATGAGCCAGCAAGCCACTGGCAGCCAGCCCTCCACTGCTCCCCAGGAGCAGTCTGCCAGCTCCCAGGTGCCTGCCAGGGCCCGGAGAAGGCGGGCACCTTCCTGGTCCAGGGTGGAGATCATGGACCTTATTCAGGTTTGGGGGGGGATGCCCCCAACGTCCATGATCTCCGCACTAGACAGAAGAATGCATCCATCTATGGCAGGATAGCTGCCAGCCTGGCCACCAAAGGCCACATGTGAACCCAGGAGCAGGTTTGCATGAAAATCAAGGTGGTCCGGCGAGACCCCCCAGCCCTGAGCTTTTCCTCCCCCTTCTTTCCCTTGCTTCCATCTTCCAGCTCCCTCCTCCCAGGTTTCCCCCTCCCCTCTCCCACCCTTTCTTCTCCCCTCTCCCACCTCCTTTCCCTGGTCTCACCAGAGTTTCATTCTCTCCCCCCCAGTTTTGTTAAATAAAGAGAGTTTGTGTTCATGAAAATACATGTATTTTATTTGAGATCAGGAAGGGGGGTTAGGGAGGGGTAAGTGGAAGGACGTGAAGGAGGAATGAGGCACAAGCCCCCAGTGGAGCAAATCAGGGAGGCTCGTAATGCTCCTCAGGGTGGAAGCTCTCCCACAGGGCCTCCTGGATACTGACAGCCCCCCGGATGGCAGCCTGCAGAAAGTGCAGCCAGACTTTCAGCAACGTGTCCAAGAGAAGTGCCAGAGTGCCCAGGGGCAGCTCTGGCTCCGTGTTGCAGAGTGCTGTGGTGTGCCAAGTGAGGGCAATCAGAGCACGCAGAGACAAAATGCTTTGCTGTCCCTCATCGAGGTAGACAAGCAAGCAGGGAAACCTGAGAACTGGCTGTCCAGTGGGGTCCCTTTAAGCACAGACCTCAGATAGCCTCAGGCAGCAGCCCAACACAGTAAGTCCTGACCTGGTGCCCTGCTGGAACTGGTTCCGGCCAGCCTTACATACGATTCAGAGTCCACTCAGTGTGGACGTGCTATTTCGAAATAGCAAAATGCTATTTCAAAATGCATTTTGTGTGTAGATGCGTTATTTCGAAATAAGCTATTTCGAAATAACTATTTTGAAATAAGATATTTCGAAATAACACTGTAGTGTAGACATACCCTGATATGCATAATTACTATATATCTCTTACATTAATGCTTTTCATCTGTAGAAAATTAATGTTGTGCTGTATTAGAATTCAGGGTAGCCTACCCTTCCACTATACTTATGTGTACACTTTTGACTTTTCTTGGGAGCCATTGCCTTTAGGATCTAATGTTTTCCTTTGATTTTTGTCAGGCTTCTCTTTCTTTCTCTTTTCTGAAACCTGGTGAAATAGCAAGCATGCTTTCAATTCTGGGTAAGTGGTATTTCTCCTGACAAATATTGTCATTTTCCTATCCTCCATCAACAAAATGAATTGGTAATAGATAGGAGGCACTGGCCAAGAAGATCTATTTTGTCTCTAACTTATAGCATTCATTTTTACTTACAATAACAGGCGGTTTTGTAATCATTTCTAGTCATTTTGGGTCACATTTTGGCGCAGGCAGAAAAATCTATGACATGCCCACAATTGTACAGCTAATAATTGCATAGGCAATTGTCATATACCAGACACCGTAACACATGGGCATTTTGTAGCTGATCCTGCTTCCATACAATTCAAAGGCAAAGCTCCCATTTATCTTACTGGTGCAGAATTGAGCCCTCTGTTGTGTATCTATAACCATACACATCAGATTCTGTGAGGGGGAATTGCTTACTTTGAATGCAGACAGGAAATCTGTGCTTTGTTATTACTTGGTTTATTTATATAGAAAATTTGTCTCCAACTCTTGGTGCTTTACAAAATGACAATAGCATAATCCATAAAATAACAATATCCTTTTAGATGAAAGAAATAGCTCAAAGCTTCCCATACTTATCAGATATTTAAGTAGTATGCAATTGTACATGTTCTTCTACATAGACCTTAGGCCTCATTTTTCCCCCCAACATATTTCCCATTGTTGCCACTTGGGGCTACTAACATATACTATTAAAAATGGCAGGGAGTAAGAAAATAACGCAGATATTCCCATAGAGCCAGATCATGGCCTGTAATTGGGTGCCCATGCTGCATATAGTACTTTATTACTGCCCTATGCCAACTACCCTCATCACAGGGGGATACACATTGAGGGAGAGGGGAGCAGCTTCTACAGAGTTCTACTGCCTCATCTCACACACATGCTTGGGGAGTGAGAGGCTGGTGTAGGAATATGCAGAGCCTTTGCCCCATAGAGAGAGTGTAGAACCATACACTGAGAAGGTTATAGGGCGGGCCCAGCATGTGTCAACTCTACAGAACAGAGAAGGCTCAGGGAGTCAGAACTGCTTCCAGGGTTGCTCCTGAGGCAGCACAACAAGACGTCCTATATATGGAACATGTGACAATTAAGCTTTTAATATTAAACCACAATCCCATTCCCAGACCAGAGAAGGATTCTGGTTACATGAGATTCTCCAGACCAGCACTCAGGAGTGGTCTGCTTTGTAGTTCCCTGCTACGTAAAACAAAGGGAGAATAGAAGAAATAGCTTAAACTAAAGTGGATACAATTCTCTTGGGCCACAGATTTTCAGGCTACTTCAACTTGTACCAGGAGACTGGTGAGGTGCAGAAAGGCTCCAGGAGGAGTGTGGGAGAGAGGGAAATAGATTACAGCCACTTTGGCATCCCTCCATGCTTGGCTACATGAGCAAGCCTCAGCTACAGAATGCGTTCTGGCCTATGTTTTATAGTTCCATGGCATCTATCTGAGTTGCTTTTGCTGACACAGCTCTCAATTTCCCTCTCAAAGAGAGGCCCTGTTTCTGTATGAGACAGTGAAACAGTATTTAATGTGACCACTGCTTGGGTAGATTTGCTCTTAGCCTGGGGGCTCAGCTTTGGACTAAAATAAATAGTCTGTGTAGCCGGTTTCCATGGTCTGCTTGATCGCCATGTAGGGGGAAAAAAGGAATTGTTTTGACGAGAGCTGGTGAATAGGCTATGTTTAGACAGACAGACTGTTTTTAGCAATTTGAAAATGCTACTAAAACTGCCGAGCTGTCATTAGAAGGCACTTACAGGGAGTTCAGGACAAAGAAAAGGAAATTGACTTTCTGCATCTGGAAGCTGAGAGTCTGAGACAATGTAGGTTACTAATTAACTCGGGCCTAACACCTACATATATCCGAGACTTCGTATTTGGAGGATGACTTATTTTTTGGTCTGTTTCAAAGTGTTTTGCTGCTAGACGAAGGATATAACTCAAAGCTTCATACATCAGTCAGTAAACTGGGCAATGTAAAAAAAAAAATCTGCAAGAGAAGAGTTACACCTTATTGACAAAAGTCAGCTTTGTGTCAGCTAAACAGTGGAGGTGTACACAGTGGTCCTCCTGCCAACGTGACTTCCCTGCTATGCCAACATAATAAAATAACCGTGACAAGAGGTGTGCAGCTTTTCTTAGTGTAATTAGGATAATGCACTCTTTCTGTAAACCCCGTGTTCTTTACACTGGTTGTTGGCTGTCATTCTTGCCAATTTCACAGTTTTACATGAGTTGTGAAATTGACAAGAAAACTGGTTTCCAGGCTGCCCACCCACTCTCCACCTCAAGCCAGAGCTGCTGCCCATTTTCCAGGCTTGGGGTACCACCTGACCTCTCCCCTAGGAGCCCTACTGGCTCCAGGGTCCCTGCTCACTAAAGGGAGAACATCAGCTGACCGGACTTGACTCTTCAAGCCAGAAGTCAGAAACTCCTGGGGGACAGATTGTCTCCTAGTGTGGAGCAGTGTGGACCTGGGAGTCCTGGCTGTCAGCCCCCCCACTCAGCTCCTCTTCAGCTGGTGGAAGTGCTCCTGGTGAGGATGAGCACCACTGAGAAAAAGAGAGTAGTGTGGACATTAGCCACCACAGTAATTAATGTGGAAGTTGTAAGTCAACCTAATATAGGCTGAATTATCTTTGTCATGTAGTTAAAAATACTCTGTATAGTTATCATGGAGTGAAGGCATTGACTTTGAGACTCGTATTAACATAATCTTGCAATGAAAGAATCATTGTAAAAATTGCCAGTGTTGTTCTCAGAAGTATAAATAGAGGTTATACTTACAGTTATATGTTGCTGTGATGTAGCGGGGAATTTGTCCACTCTTGTAGTCCTGTGTTAACTCTGTTTTTATATTCACTGTTTGCTTTGTTGTGTTGTGTGTGTGTGTGTGTGTGTGTGTGTGTGTGTGTGTGTGTGTGTGTGTGCCCAGAGGGGGATGGGATCTCTGGTGGAGAACTTCTGAGGGGAGGCACGTCGGCAGTGGCCCAGGCTGGCCTGACACCTGAGCTAGGTGGGAGGTTTCAGTCAGGTGACACTTTGCCCGGGGAATCTGAACAAAGGAGGAGACATATCAGCCTGCAGGGCTGTGAGCAGTTGCTAGGTGTATGTTAGTTTTCTGCTGGCTAAGGGAGAAGGGAGCCTATCTGGCCTGGGGGTAGGGGGCACCTTTCCCCAAGATAGATTGTACTGAATGTTCCTGGTTCCTGTAACAACAAATCTGGGCTACGCTGTGTCCCTGTGAACCAATAAACCTTCTGTTCTACCTTCTGGCTGAGAGTCACGACTGGCTGCGGATGGAGGTGCAGGGCCCGGTGACTCCCACACAATCCATGACATTCATCTTAAGGATGCCACAGCTCTTCATAGATAATAGGCCAAATTCCCATTACTAACTTACATTACACACAATCATATTAAAACAGTTTTGCCAATATAGCTTCTTCTGTTTGGGGAGCTGATTTAATCTATACCACCAAAAGCATTATTTTGCCCAATTAAAGCTGCATCTCCACTGGGCAAATTTGCGAGTATAACTCTACTGGTGTATCTATATAAAAAATCTTTTAAGTATGTACATGGCCCCAGAGGGGAGAGTGCCAGATAGTAAATGGCACTACAGCCCTACTATTGGAGCATCAGGTGCTCTCCTTGGACAATTTGCATTCAAGAACTGGCAAGACCAGACATTGTTGTCCAGATCACCATTAGTCTGTTTGGGGGGTAGGGGGGCGGGATTTATGCCACAAGAAAAATATAAGAAAAGATGACACATGTTATAGTGCTTGAAGAATGTGATAAAAGGAAAGACTGAGGACACTAATTCTTTATAGTCTAGAAAAGAGACGGCTCAGCGGACACATGATCACAGACTAAATTCCTTGAAGGTAGCAATATAAATAGGAGAAGGGAATTATTCATAGTCTTAAAATGGGAGAAAAAGGCACAACAGTTTAAAATAAAGGAAGGAAACATTAGGTATTAAGGATATTTTTGGAAAATTGGGCAAGAGAACAGAATGATAAAGGAAGGGGGAAGACACTTTTAGTGAAAATATTCGTGAAAAACGTAAATGTTGTACTTAGTGGGAATGATGAAGTGAACAAGAGTGTAAAATCCAGGTTGATCAAAGTGGCATTTTCTAGCCTCACTTTCTTTGATACAGAGTCTGCCACTTTGCCCACAGCCCCAGAAAGGTCTGCATTCTGTGGGACTAGTAAATTGTGTGCGGGGCAAGGAAGCATATTGCTTTAAGAAGCTATTTTCCATATTCTCACATATCCAAGTTTGCGTCAAGCTATTTGAGTACACGATTGCACACAAAAGGAAACTTCCATTTTAACAACACAGTAGGAAAGGAAGATCTAAGTCTCTGCTATTCTGAAAATAATTTGTTAAAGTGACAATGAGATTAAATGATTTATCAGCAAAACATGAATGTTGAGACAGTAACATAAAAAACATCTATACTTTAATTATTCAACTGTTGCCTGTGATACTACTTGTACATACATACTTTTGTAAAACACAACAGTCATTTTTCAAGCTGTGTTTATTAATAACTACATCCAATAGTGTTATAGAATACAATGGAATGCTTGTGGATATGATAGAGCACTGTGTTCAGAATCTCCTTAATCTTACCAAAGTACATTTTAATGATTTTGAAAATCATAGGCAGAGAGAAAGTTACGTTTTTGTGCAAATTTTCCCCCAATTTCACTGTAAGTGCACCTTACCTTTACCTGCTTCCTTACCCACACCAGGCCCTGTCTACTGTTCCAGACTGGTACGTGTTTTTGTGATGTGGATAAGAGGACAGGAGGGGATAGATTGAGACCTCCCAACCCATTCCACTCTAAACAGATTTAAAACTAGGTCAACACTAGTGAAAATTTAGTGCATTCACTCCAAGGTGTTGGCAGTGTCAGAGAGCCAGCCATGACTCACAATTCAAAATGATTGATGCTACGGTCCAGCCAGACCTCTTCCAACATCTTTTCAACAAACAACCCTTACACTAACATCAATTGGGTGTTTTTGATCAAACAAGTTGTTACCATTACCATTTTTCCCTCACTATTAAATCATAGTTGCATAAAACCCGACTAATTTACTAGGAAGATATTAGCATGATCCATCATGTATAAGCTTCTTTCTACTACATCTAGTGCAATAGTATGATGAAAGTGACAAAGGAAAGTTCTATCATACTGTGCCAAGCTAATGTAAAGGCCCAAAAAAGTGCGAGTAAGGTATTAAAGTATGAATTTTACATATTGATACACAGCATATATGAATGCTAATCTTGCTCACAGTAGTTCCTACATTCTGTAGCCTTGGGGAATTAAGGAATAGTATATTGCTGATTAATACAGGGCCGATTTCATACAAGCACATGTGCGTAGCCCTGATAAAGTAAAAACATTTTTCCATGTGAACATATTAGTAATCTAAACTACTTAGAGATATGAGTAGCATATAGCCTTTGATACTAGATTAATGATTTTCCTAACTGTGTGTCAAGCTGATGCCACTGGAATTCATTAACAGTTTCTAGAACAGTTTAAAAGTTGGTAAATCTGAATGTTCATCTGGGTCTATGTTTTCTCATAAATAGGTCAGGGTGTGCTCACTGTTTACAGCAATTCACCTGACTTTGTCATAGGATTCAGGTGCAAATTTCCCCAGTACTTAAGGCTCTTCTGATCTGAAGTTTTGGTTTGGATCCAATTCAGATCCCATCAAATAGAGAGAAGTCTTTAGTGTTCTCAAAGACTCATAAAAGTCCTGGGAGAACCCTTAAAAATTCCATATATAGAAAGTCAAGGATTAGCAGAGAAAAGTCAAAGGGCCTGAATGTATAGTGGGCCTGAGATATAAGAAACTAGATACTGTGAGGTAAGAGAAGCTATGCATCCAATCTTAAATTAAATCTGAATAATACAGTGAATCCTCAGCTGCAGCTGAAGAGTGAGATCACAGTGTAGATACCTTTACATCCCACTGATTTCCTCTCTCCTCCATCTTGGTCAGTGTCATTTAAGGCAATCCAAGATAGCATACCATCAGTAGAAATTATCAGAGTATGGTAATGCTCTGGTCATACCTCCTTCAACTGGCATTCATTGGCCAGATTCTGTTCCCGATGCTTAGGAATTCAGGAAGATTGGGCATGTGTATCTGTATTTCAGATTTGTGGCTTTGCATCAGTCCCACCACTGACTCTTCAGGGATTGCAATGGAAAAGTCAGACAGGGTTTAGTGGCCCATCAGCTCGAACAAGAAACTGTAAATAGGCTTGGCCTTCCTGGGGACTTTCCATACTGTTACTGACACATGGACAACAGTGTCCGGTGTCCTGGTCACCCGATACTAACTTGCATCTTGGATTGCTGAACTGTGTCTGCGGGGGTGGAAGAAATCAAACAAAAGGTTTCCCACCTCATGGAAATTCTGTATAAGGAAAACAATGATTATCTTCAGCTTGCTTCATCTCTGCCTCCCCACTCCAAAGTGATACATGAAGACACCTGGAAACAAAAGGACTGTAACTGAAAGGTGGGATGGAGAATCGCTGGCCAGGCCAAGAGACAGCTGGCCTGTCAAGGACTTTATATGAAGTAATATCTAGGATAAGAAATTATTATTTATAGAAATATCTTAGTGAATCTAGCTTAGATTGTGTGTTTTCTATTTTCTAATTAATGTGATTTGTTCTGTTTGCTGCCTCTTTGACCACTTAAAATACACCTTTTCATATTCATAGTTGATTTTGGTTTATAATATAACCCAGTTTATGTCATTTCTAACTGGGCTGCATCAGAGGCTATGCATACCTTCCTTCACACCAAGAAGGGAAGCAAACTTCATATAACTTTGGGTTTGTACCCCAGTGGGAAAGGGGGGGCGGTGAGTGACTGGGTGGTGAAGTAAAACCATTAAGCTTAGTTATACCAGAGCTAATCTCAATGTCTGTATCAGCAGCTGAGTGTGGCCTGGCCTGTGGGCTTTGCTAGAGGAGGCAGGAGAGCCTGACTCAGCAAGACCAGGCAGAGAAGGTGGGAAGAGAGGGGAGAAGTAATATCTAAACAGGCTCGCCAATGAAGGTATAAAAAGGATAGCTGCCCTGGGGCCTAAGGGTTGCAGCAATGGCCAAAGCCCTGGGCTCTTTAAATTGCTGCTGGAGCCACTGTGGTGCATGCTGCTTGATACTAAAAAGCTGTCGAGCAAGCTGGGCCCACCCCACCCCTTTTGCCTTAGGCTCCCACCCCTTTGAGGGGCCCAGAGCCTGACCCCTCATGTTGCCTAGGGCCCAGTGAAGTCTGTCAGCTACCCTATGTCTAAGCACCTCAGGTGACATCCCAGAGGCCACAAGTCCATGATCCTATGAGCTCTGATATAGGGGAAAAATCCATGTTCTTGTTTTGTTTTTGTTAGGTGGAAATAATGGATGAAATACACGTTTTCTTCTGGAATGCTTTAGAGACTTGTGAGAGTGTTTGATACTTTTCTAAATCACCGGAAAATTGTACATGTGCTAGAAGGTGTTAAAGTTTCTGTAAAAACTGCTTTCAGAAATTTTGTGGTGAGATTAGAATTTAAATACATTACAGCTCTATATTAGCCACAGTCTTTAAATGCAAGTGAAACACTTCTACATGTTGCTGAGGCTGTGTTTCATTCAAAAATTCAACATCAAGCATCTTTCTATGCAAACAAGCCAGCTGCTCTGAATTTCTAGTTATTTTGGTAGAGTATGATATTTCAGCAAAGGAAAGTCTGAGATGCTTTTGGGGAATTCAGAGAGAGCATATGGAAATGATATACACGTTATAATAAAATACTTACTTTTAATAATGAAATACAGATATTATGTGATGAAACATGCACTATATGTACTATGGGTTAAACCCTGCTCTACTTGAGCATGCAACTCCCCTCGGATACAAAAGGACTTATGTGTACATATATGAAAGCAGAAATTGCCCCCATAGATATTGGCAATAGAAGGAAACACAGACCAGAGGCGCTTATTATTTCTACTCTACCTAGCACATATGGTCTCCAATCTCATTGGACCTCTGGGTGCTACTTGAATACAAATAAATACTAAACATATATGGAAGTCTGGAGAACATGTGTTATGATATAGTAGGTAGTGAAGAAAGGAACAAAAAATGAAATGAATAAAGAAAAGGTAAGCAGCAAGGCCACATCTATACTTACTGGAGGATCAACACTCCAGAGGTCAATCTTCTGGCATTCCATTTAGCAGGTATAGTATAGAACCTTAAATCAAATGCTGAGGGCAGCTCCAGCCGGTATCTGTACTCTTTGCAGTTGTGAGGAGTAAGGGAAGCCAATTTGTTCCCATCCATCTCCTGCTGTGTGGATGGCACAGAAATGAGATTTAAGATACATTGCCTCCAGCTATGTAATCTATGTAGCTGGAGTTGGTATCTTAATTCAACCTCCCACTGTAGTGTAGACCAGGCCCAAGAGTGTTATTTCCTAAGCCCAGCTTTTCAGAGAGGAGGCTAAATTGGACTCAACTAAGTTTGGCACTAAACCAGAGGTGATGAGTGGAACAAAGATAGATTCTCAAATTATCATCATCAGTAACATCTTGTTCAAGTACATCTTATGTAGGTAAGTGGTAGTGTGATGACTGGGGCTGGATTTAAAGATTAACAACCACACCTCTGTCCTGCTAGCCATTTGGGTCTCAAACACAGACTTTCATCTTCAACTCAGACATCTAAGTCCTCAAAGCCAGGCTAATGCCTAAATATTGTAAATTCCATCTGCAGAATATCTGAAAGTCACAACTTTTCCTACCCATCTACACAGCTAAAACTCTTGTTCGGCTGCGATTGCCTCACATCTTCACTATTGCAACATCCTTTTTCTCTAGTCTTGGCCCATATCCTTTTAGAATGCTGCTGCCAAGATAATGTTTCTAGATCATTCCTTTGACAATGTCACCCTCTCTGCACCTCTCCACTGCCTCCCTCTTTCAGTCACATCAGACATTGCACATGAGGTATTATGAGAGTGTAGTGCCAGAGTAGGCTCTAGTGGTGGCGTATGGCACAAGACGCAGATGTGTGATTAGATATGACTTGCAAAGAAGTAGTATGAGTGTTTAAATGGGGGAAGGAGGGGTCAGGGAGGCATATCCTGAACATGACAAAGATGCAAAATATATGAGGATCAGGAGAAAGTGTAAGTATAGAGTGCCAGAGGCCATACCAGACAATCTTTGAGAGGCACTCTGAGACAAGTGTTCAGACTGAGAAGTCAGGGGGACAACCAAAGATGATACATCTCCAGTCACATATTGGATACACAAATCTAAGGCTCTAGTTGCCAGCTGACCCTTAAATGCCAACTGAACAGCTCCATCAGAAGACTTTGCAAAACAGAATAACCACTTAATTTGTAAAACAACGTTCTGCACTGTTCTGGAGACTGCTTTCAATCTCAGCCTTTGTATCAGCCTTCAGTGAAAGAACTGAAGTCCTTATTGTCAATACTTCTGCAAAGAAATGTTGCCTCTCATTACATTTTCAGAATAACAAAAAGCCCTGTCAAAGTCAGTGCAGATTATTTTGGAAGGATTCTAATGGAGAATTGGATTATGTGGGGATAACCATGAAGTGTTGGTGTGAATTATTTTGGAAGAGTTATTAATGTTAATAACTGAGAAATATTCTGAAATAATCTGAGTCAGTTTAGTAATTCAGTCAGAGGAAGTAGTGATTTAAATGGTTAGAGGAATAGGCCTAGTTTAAGATGCTGCTTGTATATTGCACCAAAGTTTTTAATCCTGAGGAAGAAAGAAGGAAAATATTTTTCATTCTTTTAATGGAAGAAATGCACTTGCAAATGATTGGCCATATTTTTAAAAAGCATGTTTTATTTAGAGAACTGAATATTTCAAAACTGTTCAAAGATAAGAACTGTTCCCAGGAACAAGTAAACTATCACATTTCGGCTGCAGAAACAGCTTGTTGTGTCCAAAAAGGAAATGGGTTTAACTGTTATAAATGAACATGACTCGATCCTTACCAAAGTTCTTTTCTTTTTCATAAAGAAATAATTTGTAGATCAGAATAAAAGCCCAGATTGGCAGCAGCACGGGGGCCACTCTGTGTCTGTCTACTAGAGCAAGGCAGCTGTAGATCTGGCAAACCCAGGAAGATCTCTGAATATGAACATTTTCTCCTCACCCATCCTTCCTGCACCTTCTCTTTCCACTCCCCTGTGAAAAGAGGGCTCCTGTGAGAAAATAGATATGACTGATGTGCCCCTTCTCCCCAGTGAGTGTCACCGGCTGGAATGGCCCTTCAGGGATCTCTAGCGACTGGCATAAAACAGCTCAACCTTGACGCTGCTCTGATTTACAAAGGAGAGCAACCCAGCAGCTGGCTCATTTGAGTACTGAAGTAGGGTGAAATATTTCCTTCCTCTTCCTCTCCATACGTTGAGCCAAGCAAAGTTCAGATGCAGACCAGTATCTGACCAAGGTCAAAAGGAGATACCTGCGCATGTTTAGATGGTTAGTTACAATTCAGATTTCTTTAGTCTCCTTATAACTAGTTTCTAAAACTTTAGTAGGGTTGGTAATTATCTCATAAAATTATCTGCGCTCAGACTTGGCAGTCAGTTTTACCATCTGTAGACAAATTTTAAAATAAGTCTCTGCAAAGATCAAAAACAGGTGTTTACTCTTTCCTAAATGCCTTTTCACAAATCTTATTGGAGGGAGGCCTAGAAGAAAGCAGACTTCATACCCATTTTCACAAAGTTTTAAACAGAACAAATGGTCAGTCAAGCATATGCTGGGCAGCAGCAAAGGAAGGTTTGCAAGAAGGTTGGTTAGATCTACCCGACTTCTCATACATGCCTGGGTAAGATCTGGATCTTCAGGTTGTTCTTGGTTATATTAGTGACAAAGGCTTTCTCTTGCCTTGCGTACTTCCTACAGTGAGGGACAGAACAAATGACATGGAGCTGGTTATACATCAAAAGCATGGAGCATTAGGATCAAGGGCCAATGATCTTGTCCTTAACAGTAAATATCTGAATAAAATAAAAAATATCAAGAGCAGTGCTCCTTTGACTCAAGTGATGTTGCCTTCCTCAGTGGTCTTCCTCTGTCTACTGCAACAACGTTTGTTCTTCTTTTGTGCCGTTTTTCATCCATGGGATGTGTTTAAATATGTATTTTAATATACATAGCACTTTGCCTTATAATCATTTGACAGATGAGCATTATACCCAGGTCTAAGGAACAAAATACCATGAGGTTCTGCCTCGTATGGTAGGTATAGCATTTTGATATGACTCAAGGAACCACCATCTCCCTTGCTGAACTGATTTGACAAGTCCTCTAGAAATGACCATGTAGTGTGAATACTACTTCTCTTGTTTTGTAGACTTTTGTGGGATCCGTGACTCTATGAACTTTCAAAAGCAACTGTGTCAGTGCATACATGAGCCCCTGCAATGATCTAAGCTTTGGGCACTGCTGCTGGAAGGCATTTTGTAGAATTCTTACTTATCTTTAATGGAATAGTAAATTCAGTGTATTGCAAATGCAGAAGCTAACAAAGGCATATGGGACTTGCTCCCACCTAAGATACTTCTAGTTTCATTTTCATCTTCCTTTTCATCCTCTTACTTTAGTCCCCGTACTTCTGCTTATGATTATGTACTCTACAGCTGTTTGTCTCGCTTCCACACACAGCTGCATGAGGTTTTCTTTTTTTGAATGACTTGTTGAAGCAGACAGAATTCCCAGGTGTTGCAAGCCATCCTTCACTTTTCTGGCACTTTGTCTACGCAACTAAAAACATTGTGTTTGTGTTGTACTAGTGATCTAAAGAGAAGAAACATTCTCCACCAGTGCTGCTGGTTTTCTTTTCGAGTGGTTTGGCAACATGGTATATGAACTTTGCCCCAGTCCTTTCGGTCTTTAACCTCTGGTAGCACTTGTTGCAGATGTGATCTAAGCCTACATCTACACTACAAGGTTTTTGCGCAAAAACCCATGGAGCATCCTCATCTCAAGCGTGCTTTTGCGCAAGTAAATTGACAGTAAAATGGCAGAACAGAGGGCTTTTTGCAGTGTAGGTAAACCTCCTTCTACAAGGCATAACTCCTTTTTGCACTACAGCTCTTACACAAAAAGGCATGTGTGGATGCTCCGCGGGGATTTCTTGTGCAAATAGAGCCTATCCGAAAAAGCACAGGTGCTCTGATGGCCTTTCTGTGAAGGGCCATCTGAGCTTTCTTGCACAAGAGCATTCATGCAGTGTGAATGCTCTCTTGCACAAAAGCTCATTGCAAAAGCAATGCACTTTGAGGTGTGGACATGCTTTTGTGCAAGCAGTATTTGCACAAGAACTCTTCCACAAAAGACTTCTTGTGCAAAAACCCTGCAGTGTAGACGTAGCCTAAGAGTACATCTACACTGGACCGTAACTCAAGATAAGATATACAATTTGCATAGCTCAAATTGCTTATTTTGATGCTATTTCAAAATAGCTTATTTCATCATTTGGCACTGTCTATCCAGAAATAACATTGCAGTGTAGACTGTAACATGGTACAATCTTTCTCCCCACATTTTATCTCCTACACATACCACCATTCATCTCTGTTTAACTCAGGTTTTTATTCACATTTATTTGCTGTTGAGTTTTAACATTGTGAAGCAAATCCTCAACTAGAAGAAAATGAGGATCTAGCCCTGTGTTTCTTTGGCTTTGTGAGATTTACCTGACAATGATTCCTTAATCAACACCAAATTTTCATCAACATTCTCTCCCAACTTTTTGCTAACTGCTACTGTGATGTTCCATATAGACAGAAAACACTTTGGTGATATCTTGGTCTCAAAGACCGCAGACCTGTTTCGGCTTTTCACTTTGCAAGGGATAGAGCTTCACAGGTAGAAAGAAACTCACAGATTTTTCAGATGTCTCATTTTGGCAACTATGTTTCTATTAGCCAATTAGCCCATCATAAGATGGGATTTTCAGGTCTCTCCTCCAAAGAAAACACTGTCTCTTCTTATTTAAACATTTTCTTGTTAGATTTCAGTAGAGCTGATTGTTATTTCTTTTTGGGTGGATTGGAGCCGATACCTCTCTTACATATAGTTTAGAGAATTGTCAGTACCTTTTCAGTGTTGTAAACATACATTCCTTAATGATGTTCCCTGTTTCAAGGGGTGCTTCGGTCTCAGAGCATCTAGGTCGCCACTTTTGTCTTCAAATAGCTAGAAATGACAGATATTAGAGAGAAAAGATCACTTAGGTCATTCAGTCCTTCCCTCTGCCAGTGCAGGACTGTCACTGCTTCCCCATGGCCTCATTCTGAGAAACCATGCCTATGTTTAAACAGCCACAACATCCTAGTAAAGATGAGGATACTTACCCAGCTGGTCAACTGGCAGATACCACGATAGGTTATAAGCAGGTGTAGAGAAGCAGATGCCAGTTTAGGGCCATACAAGATTTCCATTGGCAATGTCTCCACCTGTAGGGGCGGGACACACCCACCTTTTTCTTTTTGTATAGCTTTGCAAAAACCTGCTGCCAAGGTCATCTCCACTGTTCATCAGTGGGTAGAGATCCATTGTTCAGGTTCTCTACTGCTTCACCCAACAGCACAAGTGAGTTTTTTGCTGCTTGTCATGCTAACAAAACTACACAAGAGGATGCTGTATTGGGCCCTTGGAAAAGAATTCTGTAACCTAACTGTAACGATATTTCCTAATGAACTTGATTATTTGGCAGGACATCTTGCAATACTTATTTAGTCCCTCTCTCAGTCCATAACATTCTATGAAATGGACTTTTATGCATAAGGAACTTCAAATATATGTACATAATTATCATATTCCCTCTTAGTGGTAATTAGCAGTATTTAGTTTTTAACCTTTTCTTCTAGATCAGTTCTTCTATATTCCTAATATTCTTTGTTACCATTCTCTGAATTCCTTTCCATTAATTAATGTCTTTCTTACACAGAGGCACCTAAACTGCATATAAATTCAGCTGGACCCATCTGAACTTATTTTTTATTTTTGAGGTATTGTATATTCTTATGAAGTGCATGTATAATTCCTGTTGGAGCTAATGGGAGTTACGCTGATGTATTAAGAGGAGAATATGTTGTACCAATAAAAGCAAGCAGGATCTTATGAGGGGGATAAGGCAAAAAGCCACATTTATTGTAAAGATAATAATAAAGAATAAAGAAAAGATAGAAGCAAACATTCATTCAATCATTCATTCAGGTTCTGTGTAGTTGTTATAGTTACCAGCCTGGAAGTTGCTTGTGACAGAGTACTGGCCAGGTATTCTGTACACAAGTGATGGTAGTGGGGAGCGAAGTCCTGATCAGATGCGCATCTGACGCTCCTGGTAGGCTGGCAGCAGAACCTTGGACTCTGACTCCATAGTCTTTTGGTCCAGTCTTTATAGGAATTTCTTCCTATGCCAGTCTATGGGAATTGCTGCGTCATGCTGATGTCTACAGGGTGGCTGCCAGGTGCTCGTCAGTAATCTCATAGGGTGGACCTCCAGTCTCCAGTTTTTCTCCACTTGACACCTTTTGGTTGCACTGGCACCTGACGCCTTCTTCAGCCCTTTGATACTGTATTCTCAGGCTGGAACCTCTCAAACCATTCATTCATTGTCCAAGCACTCTCTCTCTTACATACATTCCCTAATTAAAGTTTCACATACAGTATTTTGTATAATAATAATTTTACATATACAAGAGTTGTAGTTACAAAAAGTTACAAAAGTTTCTGGGTGGCATTTCTTAAAACATTCTCTCTCTGAGTGAGGAGTTAGTTACTGTTATAGTTACAATGTTTCACTTTGCGATTAGGGTTAATTGGTTCACAATGCTTTGAAGAGAACAGGCATCAATTGTGTAACAATGCCCTTAATCAATTACAGGGCTTGGCTCCCAGAGCAGAGTTAGTGGCTTGACAAGCAGCCACTTGCAAAAGTTTGAGCGTGCCCTGGGACACAGAGAGGGGAGCTGTTTCTGGCTACATAGTATTATATTCTTAACAAATTATATTCTAGAGGGGCAATAATTATAAATCTAAACATTTAACAATCTTAACAAATAATAATAATGATAAATCTAAACACTTATCAAGCTTGATAACACTAAATCTAAACACTTTAACAAGAATAAATCTAAACACTTATATGCTGCTTCTACTTGGGGAATCATTTTTAATACTTTAATATGTTATCCCTACAAATATGCTTCTCAGAACCAAAATCATCTGGCAAACTGATAATTCTGAGTGAGGTAGAATAAATGAGTTAAATTATCATGAGTTACATTGTGTTTGAGACATAGTTCACTAAGAATTCTTCATTTGTGATTGTTGTGACCAAGTGAAGGAAAGTGTGGGGTTTTTTTTCCTTATTTTTAATTTGTACTTCAAAACTTCAGCACAGTGGTATTTGAAACAGAATGATATCCTAACCTTAATGTTAATTGAGAACAGGCCCTCTTTTATCCCTGATGTCAGCCAATGACCTAAGCCTGAGGGTGAGATACTGCTCTTCTTGCAGAGAAAACTTTTGTTCAAGCAGGTGCAGAGGCCTCTGTGTCAGACCCTGCCACATGGTACACCTTACATTATAAAAAGCCCATATCTGTTTTGGGAAACAGACTACTGGACCAACTGCAAAAGAAAAAATAAATCCAGAGAGACTGGGAGCACTGAGGCTTCCGCTGAAGAAAGCAGTGATTAGATCAGAGCCCTTAATATCCGCTGTCTTCCTTGACTAAGCTTATTGCTTTGACATATTCAGTGGTTACTAGAACTTAGCTAACTTTGATCATTAGCTTGTAGCCAACACCCTGACATATGATATTTTATTTTGTAACTGTTGGCTATGCCTTGCTAGTCATCTAATGTAAAGAAAGTATAGTGATGAATTGTTGACTATTTTTTGAAGCTCTGTCCAAATCTGATTGATTTTAACTTTGTATGAGAAAAAAACATAATTTATATTTCAAGTCATTCTAATTCTGTGGTTCAATGTCCCACACTGGCGACCTCTTCCCTAAAACTACATAGTAGCCAACTTTGTTCTAAGGTGCAACTGCATATGTCAGTGTGGCACATGTGTAAGTTTTGATTAGTGAAGGACAGAAGAGAATTATCTCCCATCCCCCAGTCCCAATTTTTAATAAGTGAAATCAGGGGAAACATTTTGAAGCATGGTTATTGACTATTTTTAATCTTATTGTTTAGTCTTATATTTGAATTGCACAGTATTCTTGTACAAATCTAATGAAAATTTGTGTTTGATTTTAATAGTAGGACTCACCAGACTTTTTCTACTTTTTCATTAAGTTAAACTAAATCCCAATCCAAAATAACGAAAAAAGTTCTAAGAAATACTACTCTGCTTCATGTTAGCTATTCCCAATGTTAGAGAATTGTACTAGTGGTTGGAAAGCTATCATAATGAGCATCAACTAGGGGAAGATAAACAAAAAAATCCTAACAGACTGTGTGATAGAAATCATTATGCCTTGAGAGTTCTGTAAAGAAGAAATTTTCTACTGGCTCTTTGTGGGTAGTATAAAGCTGCTGTATGCTTCTTATATCAAGAGTGGTGGCCCTAGTGTACATGGAGTACAATTCAAACTATGTTAAAACATTACCATGAGCAACTTACTAACAAATCAAATAGTGTAGTGCCTCCAAGAGGTAGAGGACTAATTGGAAGAAGAGAACTTTCTCTTATAAGATACTGATGTATTCTGTATCAGCATCTGTTGAGGACTGGAATGATTACTTTGGTTTCTTAATATTTCACCTCCTTCACCAGCACACAGTAACTGAACATTGTAGCATAGCTGATATGTTAACACTGGCTTCTTTTAGACCCTTTAGAGTATGAGAGGGCATGAAAAAAGTTATCAGTTTATTTTTTCTTAATAAACTAAACTGGAATGTGAGCTTGTGTGTCTTTCCGTTTCTTGCCAGTTACGTAGTATAAAGAGCTATTTCAAACTCATTTATCATTTGTTCACTTCTATTATTATATGTGCAATAAGAAAAATACAAACTGGCTATTGTGTGAAGAAATTGGCATGATGTTTGAAGAACCTGAAAAGTGATGTTACAAGCTGCTGTGACACATATGACTGAGGAACCTAGTGCTGGCTACCTGCAGCTGCACCAATAGACAGCAAAAGAATGCTTAAAGTACTTTGTAATTCAGTTTTAAAAATTCAAGCTGAATTCCAGTAGGGCAGTACAAATTCTATTCATAATATTTATTATTGTCATTGAGCTGCATAAAGTTGATTATACCTTGTGCTTGATCAACAGTGGCATGGGATCCACTTTGCATTTTTGCTTTTTATGGGGCGGGGTTATTTGGTGGGGGCAAGTGGAGGTAGAGAGAAATAGTTATATCTTTACAAGGTTATATTGATTACTTTATAAATTTAGTACAGTGAAAATGAGAAAATAACAATGGGTAGTAAATGGCATTCTTTACATACAATCCTGATCTTGACTTTGTCCATAAATGCACAAGAAGTGTAGAAGCATGAAAAAATGGTTAATTTGACTGTAAATGTTTGCAATTGCAATAGTAATGTATTCGGATCTCATTCAGACATTGTACAGTTCCTTATTCTCATATATAATCTCTGCTATGAATGGTGTTTCAATGACAAATGGTTTCCAGCAGTAGCATGTTACAATACCAGAGAGATTTCTATACTTACTAACATCAGAAACATCTTAAGTAATCAATCAGCCATAGATTTTTGTAAAATAACCATAATTTTACAACGTAACATAAACAAATCCAGAGCACACCCAAGAGTTTGGCTGTACAATCTTTTGGCAATTAATTTAGCAATTCCATGCTGAAGCTGCTATTGGAATCAATGGCATAAACTATCAGTGATAGAGTGTAAGGTCGCCAGGTCTCTTGAATTTCATTAGTTTATCCAAGAAAAAACAACAAACATATAAAAGTACTTCCTAATTAAAGAGTAAACAAATTATCTTATGAGAACAATCCAGGAATTTAAATTCTCCTTCCTCATCCAGCTTAGGGATATTATTAATATGCTATTAATAATGAATATTATTTTATTGATGAGTACACCTTTTGATCCTATGAGAGAAAAGTTTACAATGGGTCTTGCCAGAAAAATGAAGAAGAGATAGATTAACCTAATGAGTATTTCCAATATGTATTTATTCGTTATTCAGGTAAAATGCAAAGCAAAAAAAATCCATATATATTAAAGGTAGCCTAAACTTCATTAGTCTCACTTTAATTTGTTTTTCATGTGACACTAAAGCTGATAAAACTAAAACAGATATGTTAGGCAGAGCCATTTTCCACTTCATTTTCCCCATGCTAACCAGTGATTAAGGCCACAGACTACATATATGTTAAATTATGTAATTAATATGTAATTAAATATGATTCAAACATTATATGTGCTTCCATACTGGAGGATAAATCAAGGAATAAGATTATGAAAGACGGTGCTTACTTTATTCTGGCCACCAAACAAATGATCTTTAATTCTTTTCACTTAAGGAACCCTATAATGAACAGCTTACATGTTGCTTACATGTCTTGTTTTTGTCCAATTTTATTTAATTTTTGGAAGAGAATGTCTTGAAGATCCTGGAGAGCATCCTTACAGTATTTTTCAGTTCTTATGATTGGGTTACATTAAAAATGGTACAGGGGAATAGATTGAAAAAGCAAAATCTAATTCCCCCCACCCAGTTCTGTAAGCAGAAGTACGTTGACCACATAACAACTGTGAAAAACTGGGATGGGGTGGGGATGGTAAAAGGAATCCATATAAAAATAAGTTCCAAATCTCAGGACTATCCCTATAATGGGGGCATCAGGACACCCTAAGTATAATACAAATTCTGACTTCCTTGTCCTCCTTTGACATGGAAAATGATGCTAATATATGACTGCATTAAACTGGTACCTCCCCTTAAAATATTGGCTCTGTCGTAGATAGTGACTGGGTATAGCCACTTCACTGTGGTGCAAGATTACCTATTTATACACAGATCTGCAGTAGAATGTAACTCTTGCAAATGAGAAAGGTGTGTTTTATTTAGCTGTCATACTTTCAAATAAATTAGAGGTGATGGTAGCTATTCAGCAGGATATATTATTTTTATATATGCAATTGTGGAATTTTGAATTATAAACTGGTAATGTCATCTTGTTGGGATTTACTGGTAATATGACACATTTACACCAGGGAACAGATGTTCCTTGTTCATTAATAGCTATGAAAGAGAGGGGGGGTACCGTAAAATTGCAAAATTAACTCCACATAATTGGAATTGTTTCTCTTATTGTTGAAATAGACATAAGCCAAGTGATCTCCGTGCATTTTAAGATATGGCAGATGTTGAAAATCATGATCGATTTGGAAAGTTTCACTTGAAAAAAATGTTTTCAGCAAAACAATGCTCAAGTTAATCATTTTCTCTTTTGAATTTTTCCTGGCTCCCCATTTGTAAGCTTGTCAGAGAATTTAGGAGAGAATCCAGACCAGTGAAGTGTTCAGTCCCATAACCTTAGGTGGCTCAAAACACCTTGATGCTGTAGCTCCCATCTGGTATGCTTACAGCCAGCCTACAAGCATGCAGATCTCCCCCTGAGTCTATATGGTTAGATACCCTTAGTTAACTAGCTCTGACTCCAGCAGTTTGCCTACAACTCCACCGTACCACTCTGGTGTCCTTGGTAACTTGTTGCAAGGTGACCTTAGCACTTTCCAGGTTCTGAATTTTCCCGAAGCTGTGCCCTCTGTAGTGTCCACCTCTCTATGGGGCTGTTCAGAGACATAATAAACTTATTTTTCTTGTTGTTATTCCTCTAAAGACATACAACCCACCAGCTTGACACATTAGCTGAAGTTAATATTTACTTCCATTCAAACCCAATGCTGGTGGTTTAGAAACTTTAGATTAATAGTAAAACAAGTTTATTACCAAAACAAGATACAATTTTAAATGAATTCTAGAATAAGAAATGATGTTAGAAATGTTTACAATCAAACAAAAGTGAAAACGCCTATCTAAAAGTCTAAAACCTAATCTAGTAAGGCACGGGCTTTGTTGAAGATGATTTCCTCATCTATGTACAATAGTTTTAAAAAAAAGAGAGTTTAATTTTGTGTGATCAAAAGAACCACTTTCTCTTGACCCTGGAGGGGAAAGAAATGAACAAAAGGAGTTCAGCCTCTTCTGTATGGAATTTAGTACTTTCAAAGACTCCTTCCACGTCTGTTTTTAACATTTGCTGTAAGGGCTCTCCATGATCTTTTGAAAAAATATGTTTATACATTTTCCCTGTAGAACTGAATAAACTAGATACTCCTGAATTTTACAGAGCCTTATTGTGCTCCTTTGATTATAAATGTTAGATCCAAAAATCAAAGTGATTTCATAAGAAAAAAGATGGAACACCAACTTCTGACCTTTAGTTCCCTAGGAAGGTGGTTTTAACAGTGGCTTAAATGCAGTGGCAAATATACTGCAGAACTTGGGGTAGTTGGTAAATTTAATGGGTGGCTCAGAAAATTGCTTATGATATGGAGGGGGAAAAACAACAAAAAACAAGCAAACAAAAAATGTTTCCCCTCCAAGTCAATTAGCCAAAGTAAAGCTATGGCCAGTAAAGATAAACTTGTTACCATATTTCCATGATATATATGATGGCTGATTAATGACCTGAGTAGAATAATATTTTAGTCTCAGTCCAAGTTTTAGGAGACAGGAATCCACATTACAAAACTGCCAGCATAAATGACAATCTTTATTGGCATTCTCTGTGAAGAAGCCAGTGACCAAATGGGTACTGGAACCTTAACTATTCTGTTGCCTCTAAGGCTTCGGTACATTGGGAAGGTGATGTGGGGAAGTTAGCACTGATACCATCCACATTATACCTGTTTTGTGCAAGTATAAAGGACTTTACTTTTCAAATCCATCAATTGGTACCCCTCGTGAAAAGTTATATATAAATATTTATATTTAAAGGTTTAACTGTACTGTCAAGGCATGTGCTGGAAATGTCTTACCTTTAATGAGCTCACATGGTAAAAGGCTACACAGATAAAAGTAAATGGGTATTTTTAGTTTATTTACTTGTCAGGAATACTTGCTAATTGAGCTTTTTCTTTTTACATTTTTGTGGGTTTCTCTTTTTTTTTATAGCATGGTTTTCTGTTTCTTAGGAAGTTCTCTCACGGCTCACTCATGTAGTTAAGTCTTACTCTTTCCTTTAATTATTGATTAATATGCTAATTATCTATTGATAGACAGAAAATACGATTGTCACAGGGTCCCCCCATGCTTTATGAAAATTGGCTTATGAATATGCATAACTCAAAGATGTGTTAGACAAAATACTTCATGTGACATATCAGTGGTAATGTTACGGTTTGCTGAAGATGTATATAGGGATGTTGACTATCAGTTATTTAGTAGTCGAGTAGTCAATGGAATTTCCATTGACTACTCAACTAGTTGATAGGCACTTCCACATTCCAGTGGGAAGTCCTGCTGACTCCGGGTTGCACATGGGCTTCCCAGCTTTGAAGTGTACAAAAGTCCCCAGTGGAATCCATGGTGCACTGCTGATTTGAAATGCCACGTGAAGCCCAGGGTCAGCTGGGGACTCCCTAGCTGACCGCAGGTTCTGTGTGGCATTTCCCCAGAATCTGGGTCAGCTGGGGACTCCCCAGCTCATCCCGGGTTCCGCAGAAATGCCGCACGGAGCCTGGAATCAGCTGGGAAGACCCCAGGTTCTATGCGGTGCTGCCATCTTGAAACGCTGCCTTGGCATTTCAAAGCGGCAGCGCCGTACAGCTGAGCCCAGGAGAGTACTTTAAAGTGCAGTGCTGCCACTTTAAAGTACTCTCTTCCCTCCCTCCCCCCCTTATTAGAGGCAGCAAGGGGGGGAATTGACTAGTCAACTGACTATCCAATAGGCATTTGCATACTTTTTTTTTGTGCATACATCATTCTTGTATGTGAAGTTAGAAATATGAAGTGTGGATCTGTTTATAGTTCTAAATGTCCTCATGAAGGCCATTAATGATGTTCCAGAAACTTAATGTCTTTGTGACCAAACCAATGAACAGTTCTGTTTGTCCTGTAAGCCCGAAGTGTGGTTGATCCTAGAAAAACATGTGGACAGGCCACCTTATGCTAAAACCCACTTTGGATCTGGTATTTATCCACTCAAGGTGAGAAAAATTTGAACTGAGCACAAAGAATTCCCACGTTGGACAAAAGGATTATGGGCAGAGGGGAGGAAACCAAGAATAGGTGCAGTTGCCAGATGCCAGGAGACCCCCCCCTTTTACCACCTAAGATGCCTGCTGGAAAAATTTTAGAGTGAACATGGGGAAGGATTGGGCACAATCTAGGAGGCTGCTTAGCTTGGGAAAGAGAGGTTTAGATCAACTGTTTAGAGTAAGCATTAGCACATAACAGGTCTCTTATATATTAGAATTAGCTGGTGCTCTTTTGCTTATTGTAATTTAATAACTTAGGGTGTGTCTACACAGCAGGGCTTCACTCAAATTGAGTTATGTCAATTGCATAGCTTATTTTGAAATAGCTTCTTTCAAATTTGGGAGTGTCTACACAGCACTTGTTTTGAAGTAGAGTACTCTTCCTCTGACTCCTGTACAATGAGGGCTACAGGAGTCGGAGTAAGAAGTCCTCCTGCTTGACAATATTTTGATATTATTCCGAAATAACTGCCTACTGTGTAGAGGCAGACTAAGTTATTTCGAAACAACACTAGTTTTTTCAAAGTAATGTTGCTGTGTAGACGTACCCTTACTTTGATATAACTATTTTCACTTACAACAACTTAAATCCTACTTTTTAAACTTAATAAATACACTTTTGTTTATTATCAAAATTGGGCTCCCTTTGTTGTAGTGAATGTGATTATGACACTTTAAGGTAATGAATGCATCCTGAAACTCTGCAAATTTCTTTGGCTCTCAGGTTGAGTAAAAATCTGTGGTTTCTAGGATCATCCTGCAAGATCCCTTTAAGTGTAAGCCTTTAATAAACTATTATCAGATTAATAACAGCTCTATATATTCTACTACTACACTTACACCTCTAAAAATATAAATGGTTGAGCTATTTATAAGGGGCCTCTTTCTCACCACACTTTTATATCTCACTCATGTATCCCTTATACATCTTCATCAAACTGTACACTGACTCTTAAGAAACTCCATTGGAATTTCAGAGTTAATAAATGCCTTATAATTATTTGAACCATTTATTTAAGTATCCTTGCAGATCTATTTATGAATAAATTATCCACGGTCTTTTAGGTTAAACACATTCTTGGGTACTGGGTTTGTAGTTTTATGCAATTCTCTCTGTGACATTTCAATGTTTATATAATTTCTTTAGTATATTACATTTCACTTTAGAAAACCTGTAAAGGAAACAATTCTATAATTTTGTCTAAGGGCCATATTCTGATGTCCATGTTCAGGTCGAATAATACTTCACTTTCCAAGCAACAAGTTCAGTGCAGCTTCCCTGGGAATAAAGTACAGCCGGTCCCCGAGTTGCGAACGGTCGACTTACGACCGTTTGCAGTTACAACCGAAGCTGTCGTAAATGGCGGACCCCGAGTTACGAACGCAATCCGCGCTTATGAACAGCACAGTCACGTGCAACTCTATGGGGTCCGACTCATGAACAAACCGAGTTATGACCAATTGCTTGGTCCGTAACTGGTTTGTAAGTCGGGAAGAGGCTGTAGTATTCAATATGAGAATTTGGATTATAGATCAAGCCCTTACTGAGAAATGGGAAAGGCACAATTAATATGAACAGCAGATTGAGTAGTTACAGTCTGTTATGTTTAAAGACCACTGACAATGAGGTCATCAATATCTCTTCTTTAAGGAGAATGAGAAGAAAGAAAACAATACATTAGCTCTTTTAACTTAAATAAAGAAGAAATGTGCTATTTCTCCCATATGAGTTGGAAGCTTCCATTGCAGTGTGTCCTCTCTCATATGATACTTAAAAAAAAAAACAAAAAACTGGTGCCTTTCAACTCTCCAGCAGGAATTTATCTATACATGCTGTACCACTGAAATGACCATAAGTTATTGCAAATATAGCTGCAGGGTCCATAATATTTCCTCAATGGCTAACTTCCCTGCTGTTAATGCCATCTGTCTGAAATTCAGCCCAATGAGAACAGGAAACTGGCTAATAATGAAAATACTGTTGTGTACTTTAAATTGTTTATCATAATACTGACCAAAAACTGTCAATAGCAGAGGTAATTCTGAGTTGCAAAATCTGAACCAGATCTACATTTTTCCAAATTTCAGAGGTGTTCCAGTCTGTGGTTTTGATTTTGATACCTCTCAAGTAAACAGACATGTAATAATACTTCTAAATGCTAGCTAAATATCTCATTTTTATAGTAACAAGCCTTTTGTGATTGCTGCCAGAGTACACACAATTAATAAATAATGGGATCCTACCGCTCAGCTATTTGTAAAAATGTTAGCAAAGCCAAGTTTTGCAAAGTTTAGGAATACAGATTGAACCTCCCTTGTCGGGCACCCTCGGGACCCGACCCATTCCGAATGAGGGAATTTGCGAGATCAGGGGAGGTCCCCTTTCACTAGCACCTCAGGACACTCCCCCTCACCCTACCCCTCCTCCCCCACTGCAGCTGGCTCCACTCCAGCACCACCTCCACTGGGTTCCAACCTGTAGCACTTGAACTTGGGCTCCAACCCACTGGGGCCCTCCAGGGCAGAGCTTCCCCGCTACCACAGCCCTGCTTTTCCTCTGCCCAACCGGGAATCCCCAGGACTGGTGCTTGCTGGCTGCCCCACTTTTGCCATGTTCTGCCAGGCATCACCAGGGCTTGTCAGCTACCCCGCTTTTGCTGCTGGCTGTCCCACTACTGCCCTGCCTGGCTGGAGCTCCCCAGGGACAGGTCTCCCAGCCAGTTCTCATGTTCTTGTCAGACCACGGATGTTGTCAGACAAGAAAGTCCCAGATTTCGGAGGTTCAACCTGTACTGACTATTCTTTCCAAAATACATACTCGCAATGTTTTATTTACTGTTCTTCTTTCAAAAATATGTCATCTACCCACAGAAAAGAAACAATGTCATATGACTAGGGCAACTAATCATACACAGCAAATAAATAATGAACAACCAACATGACCAGTCCACAGTAATATCCTAATGGGAAATTAATCACCCGAACTTTTCTGAATACACAAAAATAAAAAAAATCAAAGAACATCAAGAACCCATGTGAACTGATTTAATCAAATTAAGGGGCAACATCCATAGCTAGTATTCATAACGAATGGTTTGAAAGCTCTGCCTTATACTAGATACTTCAAATAACCATGCACATTCACATTTAGATTTTTAATTTTTTTTCTTTTTCCAATAAAATATCAAAATGACCGACATGAGAAAAGTGACACATTAAAATATTTATAAAACATATATCAGCAATAAAGAAAATGCAGCAGTTTATCCACGTGTCAACTTGAGATGTGACAGGCTGATTCGATTAAACTTATCAGGCAATGAAAAGGAGGCTTTCAAGTAAAATAGGCAGAGGAATCACTGCTGATGAATTTCTCTTTCTGAAATGACAACAGAAGAACACTAAGCTCCTAGTACACGGCTTGAGTTCTGTGTTTCCTTTAGGTTTCGCTGGTACGATACCGTGTGACCCAATACACAAAATAATGGCCTCGTTCCTTTTGAATGGATTTTGTATGTATATGAAAGAGAGGGAAAGAGAGTGAGAGAACCAGACTTTTACTGACCTTTGAAGAAGCTCCCAGTCCATGCATATGTTTCCCATAAAAAAGTACAAGTGTTGAGCAGTGAAAGAGGTCAAATAATGAAGTAGTAAACTTAAGTTTAAGATGTTAGGAGGATGTTTTTTCTCTTACTGAAAAAGAGTTACATAAGAAAGAATTATTCATGTCAGCTGGATAATTTTTGTGCTTCTATATTAATTTATATTTTTTTAAACCCGGCCCAAGTCTGTTTTGGTGCCATTTGGGTAACTAATTACTACCAAGTGTTAGCTTAAGGTATCTCTGTGGAGGTAGACAATATACTATGTTGTCTAGTTCCATCCTTTAATATATAGCCATCATTTCCTTGCTGTATGTTGTAATACATGGACATTATTGCCTTTGAAAACAAGGGACATCGCTCACTTTAGTCCCAAAGATACTTGCATCACACAAATATCTGGTGATCCCTCTTGGTCATTATTGGGAAAATATTTAAATCAGAAAACATAGCTATTAGAATAGGTATAGATTGGATTCTATTTTTTTAAGTTTCCTATATGACTACATTTTTGTGCCTCACATTTTGAGTCTTTCTCACACATTTGAGCCTTAGCAGGTTGAGAAGTATGTTAGGGTAGTATGCTTGCAAAGAAGACAATCAACCAGATCACACAAGAAAAAGTCCCATAATTACAGAAAAGAACTTCCAGCTGTGGGCAATTAAAGATGTACCATATTAACAATGAGAATCCTTCTAACAGGAGGAAGAAAGATAATTAACATAAGCTCCAGTCTCTGGAGATAATAGCTATAATGAACATTTTAGTCTATCAGCCTTCAGGAGATGGTCATCATCATAAAGAAAATGGCTTTGGAGGGCAAGTTAGGTGCAATTTCAGATCACTGGGAGCACATAGCACAATAATGTATTCTTTTAAAGAAACAATTAAGCTATTTTATCAGGACATACAACAAGGAGTCCAGTGGCACCTTAAAGATTAACAATTTTATTATGGCATAAGTTTTTGTGAGTTGCAACTTACTTCATCAGATGTATGAAGTGAAAGAAAAAGAAACACTGGGGCACAGAGATGGGAGTGTTACATAAGAGTTAATTCAATCAGGGTGGATATGGGTAAGAAGAGAATACCTAAAGTGGAAAATTATTTTTTGTAATGAGAGCGCCATTCCCAGTTTCTATCCAGATCCATTCTGATGGTGTCAAATTTGAGCATGAATTCCAGCTCAGCAGTTTCACGTTTCAACCTGGTTTTGAAGGTTTTTTTTTTACTTGAAGATGGCAGTTTTCAAGTCTGTGACTGTATGTTCAGAGAGGTTAAAAGGTTCTTCCACTGGTTTTTGCATGTTACCATTCTTGATGTATGATTTGTGTCCATTACGTAGAGACAATCTGGTTTCTCCAATGTACATGGGACAGGGGTATTGCTGGCACATGATGGCATATCACATTAGTAAATGTGCAGGTGAAGACACCTTTGATGGTGTGGCTGATGTGGTTAGACCCTCTGAGGGTGTCCCTAGGGTACATGTGGGGACAGAGTTGTCAAAAGGGGGTTGTTGCAGGGACTGGTTCCTGGGTTAATATATCTGTTGAGGGCTATGTGGTTGGTGGTGATATGTGTTTCAGGTTGGGGGCTGTCTGTAAGTAAGGACTGGCCTGCCTCCGAAGGTCTGAACTACAGGACAGACCAACAAAGAAGGTAACAGAACACCACTAGCCATTACCTACAGCCGTCAGCTAAAACTTCTCCTACATATCATCAAGGATCTAAAGTTATCCTAGATGGTGATTCCCTTGCTCTCACAGACCTTGGGAGGCAGGCCAGTCCTTGCTTACAGATAGTCCTCTGTCCCTCCCCCCACACCTGGTTTTTCTCTGAACCTTCTATGTATTGCCACGAGGTGGACCACTGATTTGCCTCTTATTTACCCAGGCATCTCTTCCATTCTGCAACCTTTACATCAGGAAAAGAAACATATGGGCCTCTATTTATATATATAAATAGAAACTGGAGGTCCGTATGTTTCTTCTCCTGACTAAATAGCGAACCAAAATAAAATATAATACATATAAACAAATTAATTTAAAAGAGTGGCTGACGTCCAATCAAATTAATCTATCACGTTGATTAGACCATATGAAATAAACCAGCAGTTCCATCTACATATGACAGGTTGATTTGATTTAACATATACATTTAGTAAGTTGCCTAAGACTTCATGGTCATCATTTAATTCTATATCAGGGTCACTTAGGATTTTTTAGTCACAAGCAGGGAAACGGCTCAACTATTACTTCCCCAAATGACTAGGATAAAGGATAACTAGGAGAATCTCTTCTTTCATTTGAAGTAGCATGAGAGTTTGCAGACACACATTTGAGCAGGTCTGCACATGCAGTAATGTTTGACGCCTACAGATACCACTGAAGATCATGGTTTATGAGTGTAGTTTACCTTCAATAACCAGCAGTGCTGAGAGAACCTTTCCAGAAAGTAGCCCTCTACAGTTCAATTGTGAATATGGTTAAAAAATAAGATGATATTTTGAAGATATTCTGTAGTTTCATGTGGCAAGACAGACTGAAGCCTGGACTTAATTTCTGGGAGAGCTATTGGGTTTTTTAGGCAAGGCCATAGGCTATCCTGGCTAGAAGTCTAAATTCTACTTCTACTTTATTAGAGGAGATTTCAGTCTTGACATTCAGCTTTCCAAAAGAAAAATCCTGAAAAAAAACAAAGGGTGATATGTAAAGTTCATCTTTAAAATAATCATTTCATGGCAAGTTTGACATATTTGCTTGGTTGCTAAATGTTTCTCCCTCCCACAGACTTCTATATTTCCCTGGTTTCAGACATATACAAAGATAATTGAATTGTGTGCATCTATTTCGACTTCATTCATTGTATTCTCTCTCAGCTGACTCTGCTTTCTTTTCATTGAGGCCGTGTTCTCCCTTTGTCAGAATCCAGTTTGGTATAGGCAGCAGTGTCCCACTAAAAGATTGCTTTTCTCGCTATGTATCGCTTTACTGGCTACCAAATGTTATCTGGGAAAAAAAATCAGAATTGGGTAATAAAATGGACACATTTTCATTTACATAATGCTAGCACTACTTACTTTTTCTGTCTCAGGATCTGAGTGAACAAGGGGTCTGGAGAGTTAGTTCAGATTCAATCTATATAAGACTGAGGTGAAGCTGATCAGCCAGGGGAAGCACTCTGAAGAACTGCAAGGAATTCTGGCTTCATCCTCAGCTTTAGGGTATTTGTTTTCCCCTTGTCAAGATGGGGAGTAAGCTCAAGGTTTTATTAGACATGTTTCTGTTCCTGCAATTCACAGATAGCAACATGGGCTACAAATGTCCTGCCACCCCCTTCCCAACTTCAGCTAGCAAAATAACTGGCCCTCTCCTCCAGACCTATCAATGACTATCCATATCTATTTCATTTCCAGACTATACCACAATACAACATACTAGCCAGTGCTACCTGTAAGGCTGCCCAGAAACTGATGCAATTTCAGAAGGTAGCCCCTTAACTTCTAATGAGGGCAGAACAATGAGACCCCATCTTTCCAGTGCTCGATGCTCCGCACTGACTGCAAGTTCAATGCAGTGGTGAAGTCTAGGTTCTGAAATTAGGCCCTTGCCCCTTGAGGGCTATACAGACAATAATCAGAATGTCCGTCACCTTCCACTCTCCTGAGGAGGATTTGGCTTTGATCCCATAGTAGGACTTGCAGGGGCAGGATTCATATGCACCCCACTGACTGGAATTCACTCCAGCTGTAGTTCTCTATTAGGACAGGATAAATGACTCATCTCCTTGATCCAATCTTTTCCCTTCCTGGATTTCAGAGAGTCTTGGCAACACTATCTAGATACAATCAGGTTTTGTTCTGTTTTCTATATAAGCAGTTATAGAAAAAGAATAGGAGGAGGTGCTCACTGTCCACCATTATGGAGACGATTGCCTTTCTGTGTTGTAGAAAGAAAGCCCACATGCGACATTGATCACCATCGCAGAAAGGAGCCAGAGTAAATACATAATAGAGTAAAATAACTCGTTAGCAGTATATTTCAAAAAGGCAGTCTAACTTTGCTAATTACATTTGCTCTTTGTGTGACAACACTGATCTTTAAACAGTTGTCACATGACACATCCTTGAGCGGTGTGTGCTTGAAGAAAAGGCTCACTGCTGCAGGTAGAAATAAAATCAATGTGCTGATTGTGACATATGTCTGACTGATTGCCATTGTTAAACTTGTGCTTTTTTTAAATTCCATCTTCATCAAGTATGGTGATCACATTAAGATTCCGGTGATCTTTCCTACATATTGTGCTAATGCATTCCAAGTCTATCCGCATTTCCAGAAGAGCCAGAGAAATGTCAGAGAGCATAGTGGAACAAGTGAGGGACAGAAAATGGCATGGAGTATGCAAGAGGAGAAGAGGAATGGAAGAGGGAAGCAATAGAAAGAAGGGAATGGGTGTGGTACAGGAAGGATAGGGATGAAAAGAAGTGGAAGGAAAAAGATATTGAGGGAGAAAGTAAAAGGACATAGATTACATACAAGGATCCTGGCTTTTTTCTTCATTTTTTCCTGGGCCCAGAAATTCTCCTGCCAGCTTAGATTGTCATCAATAAAACTGCTTCCTCACAATTACCATATGTATCTGGAAACTAGCCATCCTGCTTGTTTAACCACAGTACATGCTTTGGAAATTTCATTTAAATGTCAGAACTGTCTGTTTGAATTGAATTGAATTCTATTTAACTGTTTTATTTTATCGAAATAAACTCTCAGTGCCAAAACAGCTGCTGATTCTTCTAAAGTTTAACCTCTTCCTCCCCTAGTCTTGCTTTCTGTAATATGTCAAAATCCACTCTCTCTTCATAACTTAATGCCATATTAATTTTTTTTAAAAACCCCTCTTGTGTGGGATTTTCAAAAGCAAGCAGAACTAACCTAAACACTGTGGCTATGTCTACATTGAGCTTTCTTGTGCAAGAACATATGCAAATGAGCTGCTATTTTTGCGCAAGAAGGAGCAGTCTACACTGCTCCTTCTTGTGCAAAAACCCCCTCTTGCACAAGAGCCATTCTGCCTGAAAATAAGCAGCAGAACGGCTCTTGCACAAGAGGGGTTTTTTGCGCAGGAAGGAGCAGTGTACACTGCTCCTTCTTGTGCAAAAGCCCCTTGCACAAAATGGCAGCTCATTAAGTATTCAAATGAGGTGCAGCGATATTCATCGCCATGCCTCATTTGCATACACAAGAAAGCGCTATGTAGACATAGCCAGGGTATAACATCTACTATTGTTGCATCACAGAAAGTCTTACAGACATAGTTCAGTGACTCACAACATTCTATTTCTCACCAGTATTCTATGTCCCGCACAGTATTCTATGTCTCACCAGACTTCAATGCCATTTTCCCTCAGCTTACTTCATCCTATTGGTTCATGAGTAACTGATCATCATGTTCCATAATACTACAAATAGCTCAGCACTGCCTTCTCACAGCCCTCAGCATTTCACAATGTCTGGGGTTTGCAATAACCTTTGCAAAAGACGGCACTGGGTAGTTTTCTTCTGAACTACCAATGAATTAAGAATATTCAACAGAGTTTTGTAGAAAAGCAGTTGGACTTTTAAAATAATTTCCATACTTATCTGAATGTTTTTAAGATACCTCCAGATTTTTGAAGTGCTTGTTACTCATTTTATTCAGCAGTCATTGAAATTACGGATATTGCTTCTCACTGGAAGTCCTTTCAGACCTATATGAGTGTTATTGGTTATAATCTCTCTACTTTTTCTATTATTATTGATTTTACATATATATATATAGAGAGAGAGAGAGAGAAAGAGAGAGTCCACTTCAGAGGACCTCCATTCCCCATAAACATACCTTCTGATTTGGGTATAGATTTCTGATGCGCTTTCAGGTCCGGGCTGATTCACTTTATAGTCACTACATAAATGACTGGACCAGTATCATATGGACAAGTACTGTCTGAACAGTCCACTCAGAATAACTTGCTTTCCCTGTAACTACTGAACTTGTTCATCCTTCTCAGCTGTTTTTTTCTATTATTCTTTAGAGTATACAGTACAAAGTATGGTTTTAAACAACTTTGTAATACTTCTCCGCTGTACTTCTGCAGTATTTTACCTACTGAAATGTCCAAACAGTATTCAGTTTATTGTGCAAAACATGGGAGAAAATCCTGGACCCAGTGAAGTCAATGATAAAGATTAAATTGGCTTTTGTAGGGCCAACATTTCTCCAGTAGTATCTGAATAGCAACTTTTCATGTATACGGATTTGACCTGCTGTTGATATAACTAGAAGATAGGTAGAAATTGTCTCTAACAGGGCCAGCGGATTATTTGTCATAGCAACCTGGTAATATGAGTGTCAAAGGTCATTGCCACCTCTAGTTTTCTAATCTCAGACACTGCTGGAACTGTAAACATTTTCAGCTTGTCATTCAAGTCTTGAAATAGCATTTTGTTAAATTTTCAGATAGGAATGATACAAATGTGCCTATGTCCAATTCCTTAGTAGTGGGATAGTTCTCTGTTTTATCTTCAGTAATAACTTGTGTGGTTGCTTCATTTTACAGTTCTGAATCCCTTTTCTCAACAATTTTCCTAACTTTTGCTATTACTCCCCACTCCTAGGATTGTGTTGCAATTTTTGTTGTCAGAAGCGGGTCATGATGTAAGGAAGTTTGAGAACCACTGGTCTGGCCTTTGTATAAATTTCTGGTTTCCCATATGCTTTTATAGAGGAAAGTACCCAGCAAATTTCCTTCCTTTTTCTTTTTCAAGTATATACATTAGAAATGTAACCAGACTGTATTCTTGGGTTATTTATTTGAAAGAAATCAGTTGCTTTTTACAAGTTCTTTAAACTGATTTTACATAGTCAGCCTACTGGATTTCAAACTTTCATAAGACCACTTAAAACATTACAATTCCTGTTCCTGGGGTTTTATAGCCTTCCCCTCCCCCTCCCCCCAACTTTATTTTTGTATTGAAACAACAGGATCCTTTTGGACCATCAGGTTTTTTTGAAACAGTACTGCTTTCCAAAATGGAAAAACTATATGGGAACATTATACTTTTGAGTTTCTTACGATTTACACTGGGATAAGTAGAAGCAGTATTTGGCCAATATATGATATAAACTATTCGAATACAATACCGCACATATTAACAACAATGATTTTTTCATGGTTGACCTGAAGGGCTGTAGACTGTAGACATTAAAGTCACATGTAATGTTTTAGGAAGAAAGATTATATGTCTATTGCCTTGCCTTAGCTCTCAAATGTGCACACACTCATTCACTTTATAAAAAGTCTGAACAATCTTCTTAAAGGCACTTTGCCACAACTTTTGCTCTCAGGTTGTAAATACATTTTCTGTGGTTTATATTTTGCTGTCATGAAACTTTAGAGTCCAACTGAACCTTATAATTTTAGAGTTTATATGGCAGCCAGCGTAAATTATGCATTCATTTATTATTTAAAGTAGTAAGGCAAATTCACTCCAACACATACACACACTCACCACTGCATCATACAGAGAGAGAGAGAGACAGAGTGTGTGTGTATATGAGTGTTAATACAGGCTCGCAGATCACTCAAAACAGAAAGATCTGAATTGCAAGCCTACAGGTTGAACCTCTCTAGTATGGCACTCTCTGGTCTGGCATGATTTTAGTTGGCCACTTTTCCTGAGTGTGGACAAGTTTCCCATGGTCCCATAAAGTTTTACAGACACTAGTCCTGGCTCTCACTGTTCTGTGCTGTTATTTAGCTCTAATTTACCCCTGAATGTCTTCTAAGAGCCCCATAAGGAGTGGAAGTGTTTGTAATGCTGCTAATTACAAGGAGGAAGGAGCAACAAAGAAGGACCCTTGATCTGAATGGAGAAGGCAGGGCAATCAAGTGGTTATCTAAGGTACTTGTACAGGAATGTAAGAAGCCTGGGAAACAAACAGGAAGAATTAGAAGCCCTGACCCAGTCAAAGAACTATGATTTGATTGGAATAACAGAGACTTGGTGGGATGACTCGCATGACTGGAGCACTGTCATGGAAGGGTATAAACTGTTCAGAAAGAACAGGCGGGAGAGAAAAGGAGGAGGAGGAGTTGCACTCAGGGCCGGCCCGAGCCATTTTGGCGCGCCGTCCCCAGGGCACACGGCGCATGCACGGGCCTGCCTCCAGGGCGCATGGCGCATGCGCTGCCCAGCCCAGCCCAGCCACCGCTGCTGGCGTGCAGCCCGGGGAGGGCCGCGCCTGGCAGTGCAGGGCCCCGCAGCTGTGGGGGGAAGGGCACTGCTGGCTGGTGCCACGGGGCTGGCGCTGCGGGAGCCAGGCACACGGTGCCTGATGGCAGCTATAAGGGACGCTGTGCACCCCTTACAGCTGCCATCAGGCGCCCCCCATAGGTTGGCGCCCTGGACAGCTGCCTGGCTAGCCCACCCCTTAGTCCGGCCCTGGTTGCACTGTATGTAAGAGAGCAGTATGATTGCTCAGAGCTGCAGTATATAGGGGGAGCAAAGCCTGTTGAGAGTCTATGGGTTAAGTTTAGAGGTGGAAACAACAGGGGTGATGATGTGCTTGGTGTCTGCTACAGACCACCAAATCAGGTGGATGAGGTAGATGAGGCTTTCTTCAGACAACTAAGAGAAGCTTCCAGATCACAGGCCCTGGTTCTCATGGGGGACTTCAATCACCCTGACATCTGTTGGGAGACCAATACAGCAATACAGAGACAGTCCAGGAAGTTTTTGGAGAATGTTGGGGATAACTTTCTGGTACATGTGCTGAAGGAACTGACCAGGGGCCATGTGCAGCTTGACCTGCTGCTCACAAACAGGGAGGAACTAGTAGGGAAAGTAGATGTGGGTGGCAATCTGGGAAGCAGTGATCATGAGATGGTAGATTTCAGGATCCTGACAAAAGGAAGAAAGGAGAGTAGCAAAATACACACTCTGGACTTCAGAAAAGCAAACTTTGATTCCCTCAGAGAACTGATGAGCAGGATCCCCTGGGATGCTAACATGAAGGGAAAAGGAGTCCAGGAGAGCTGGCAGTATCTTAAAGAAGCCTTATTAAAGGCATGGAAAAAACCATCCCGATGTGCAGTAAGAAAAAGCAAATATGGTAGGCGACCAGATTGGCTTACTGGGGAAATCCTTGGTGAGCTTAAACACAAAAAGGAATCTTATAAGAAGTGGAAACTTGGACAGACAACTAGGGAGGAGTATAAATATATTGCCTGAGAAATGCAGGGAAGTAATCAGGAAGGCGAAAGCGCAATTGGAATTGCAGCTAGCAAGGGATGTGAAGGGTAATGAGAGAGGTTTTTACAGGCATGTTTAACAATAAAAGGGTGATCAGGGAGGGTGTGGGGCCCTTACTGGATGAGGGGGGTAACTTAGTGACATAAGTTGTGGGAAAAGCTGAAGTACTCAGTGCTTTTTTTGCCTTTGTCTTCACAGACAAGGTCAGTTTCCAGAACTACTGCATGAGGCAGTATGGGAAGGAGGTGGGCAGTCCTCGGTGGAGAAAGAACAGGTTAGAAACTATTTAGAAAAGCTAGACATACACAAATCCCAAGCATTGTTACAGCCCGGGGACCGACTGGCTAAGTAGCAGTTCGGCAGAAAAGGACCTGGGGATTATAGTAGATCAGAAGCTGGATATGTATCAACAGTGTGCCCTTGTAGCCAAGAGGGCTAATAGCATATTAGGTTGCATTAGGAGGACCATTGCCAACAGATCTAGAGACGTGATTATTCCCCTTTATTCGGCACTGGTGAGGCCACATCTGGACTATTGTGTCCAGTTCTGGGGCCCCCCACTACAGAAAGGATGTGGATGCATTGGAGAGGGTCCAGCAGAAGGCAACCAAAATGATTAGTGGGCTGGAGCACATGACCTATGAGGAGAGGCTGAGGGATTTGGTCTTATTTAGTCTGCAGAAGAGAAGAGTGCAGGGGGGGGGGCGGGGATTTGATAGCAGCCTTCAACTTCCTGAAAGGAGGTTCCAAAGAGGATGGAGAGAGGCTGTTCTTAGTTGTGACAGATGGCAGAACAAGGTGCAATGGTCTCAAGTTCCAGTGGGGGAGGTCTAGGTTGGATATTAGGAAAAACTTTTTCACTAGGAGGGTGATGAAGTCCTGGAATTTGTTCCCTAGGGAGGTGGTGGAATCTTCATCCCTAGAGGTTTTAAAGTCTCGGCTTCACAAAGCCCTTGCTGGGATGATTTGTTGGGATTGGTCCTGCTTTCGGCAGGGGGCTGGACTTAATGGCCTCTTGAGGTCTCTTCCAGCCCCAGGATTCTATAATTCTAGACAATATTGACTCCCATGGTTCAACAAATTCTCTGGTTCAGCACCAATCAGGTCTCCAGGGTGCTGGACTAAAGAAGCTCAACCTGTATTTGTTTCTTAGAAGAAAGCTAGAGTACATTGATAGGGTGCTTGATTTAGCTCTGTTGAAATCCTGGTGCTGTATCTAATATTCCTTTGTCTGCTTCTTTTATTATTGAAAAAGTCTACTATTTCTGGAAAGTTTCCAAAAATATACTCTACTACTTCTTGCCAAGGTTTACAAGATGACAAATTGTGTTCCAATTGAGAGCTAGGAACTCAGTCATATGTAGAAAACTTTTATTTTCTGTTTGGGGTTTCAGGACTTTTTATCGTGTGTCTGCATGAGTTATTATCAATGAACTTCATTTTCATATGTCCTTCCATTTTGAAGGAAGCTTTGTTGTTGGCATAAAAGTAATGACAAAGAAAGTTAAAATGTAGCTGTCATTTTTTCCTTACATCATTATTTATTCCACAATGATTTACAGTATACAGAAGTCTCAATAGTTCCATGTCAGGATTTATATAGTAACAAGCTCTGTACCTCATTACAATGTACTGCCAATGTCCAATTTTGTGGAGTTTGGTGCAGCACACAGGTGTTAAAGGAAGATTAGGCTGCTAATGCCAAAAGTAAACAAACAGAATTAATGCAGAGTCTAAACAAGGTCAAATAAATCTTCAAACAAGATTAGATTACTTGAAAGTGCAGTTGCAGTAAATATGTGTTGGATCTATTTACCTTTATACAAGCCCTCAATTACACATGATGTAATGTTTTTCTTTATGATAAGGAAACATTCCTGGAATAAAGTAAAATTGTTTTTGTAACTCCCCCCCCCCTTTTTTTTTTTAACAAATACTCCTCTAAGTTCTGATAAGTCCTCTGAATCAACCTCATATATATAGATCAAATAATTCCACTATCATAAGGGGGGGACACTACCATTTTGCCCTAAATTTTGCACAGTAGCATCATACAATGTTTGTGGGTTATGGGAAAATCTGTCCCTCTTAGTACTGATGCTTTCTACATACAAAGCCACCTTATTTGGGTTTTCTTCAGGTAAGGGGTAAATTTCAGCTTTTGAGAAGTAGTAATAGGAAAACAACTATTTTAGTGTATGTTCCCTATACTGCAAAAATCTTGGATGCTTGAAGATACAGCTCTAAGCGTAGTTATTTGGGTTATATGTAGAGCCAGGCACAGTGAAATCCTGTCCTTTCAGGACATTGATTATGAAGCTGTGTGCGCTCATTACCATATGATGATTACTGGAAAATAGATTATTTCCAGGAATAGCCACACAGCCTTTCCCCCACTGCCCAAACCTTTCAGCACTGCTACCATCCAGTAGATATGTATGCACACCTGCACATACTGAGTCCAGTGGATCTTAAATGCTAAAATTAAACAACTCCATAATGGTTTTTTAAAAAAAGTTAAAAAAATAATGGCAGTGCAACTTAAAAGGCTGCAGAATAATGCATCAGTGATGCATACTTACAAAATCATGTGATACCAAGTGACAGACTGTCACATAGAATTAAATCAGGCTGACTACTACTTGTCAAGAAATATATTGAATAAAGAAGTTTTGGCATGGGGAGGAGTTTGACCAGCTGAAGAACTGGATGAAAAATGTCCTTTGAAAAACATATTAAATAACCTCTCAGTAAATAATTGTATCCACTATTTAACTGTCTATCTAGATAGATAAAGATATATAAAAATCATTGGTTCATATAAAGATGAAAAATACATGTCTTATAAAAATGCCATCAAATGAACATGGTTTATTTGTGAGTAAAATGAGGGACTAACTGTAAATAAAATGTTAGTGCCGAAGACTATTTAACAAATTGTGAAACATTTGAAACATTTAAAATAGTAATAATTTGAATGATAAAGAGAATATACCATGATTTGTTCCACGTATGAAATACCGAGGATTATCTTGTGTAAGATGGGTGCCTCCTAGTCGTGTGTAAAAGTTTTACACTAAAGAAGACTCCATGAAAATTATTTATGTGGGAAATAACCTTTGTTCATGGTCCAGATGAAACTATTACAAACTTAGGAGAATAAACCAATGAAAACAAGGATCAGCATACACAGCAGCTTCTAAGCAATACAAACTCTCCTCTCTCCAACCAGCCCAGGCCCAAAAGAGGGGATTCAGTGTGTAGCAAAAACCCCAAATGAGGGATACAGAAAGTGCATCTGTGAGATTCCTTCCTTTCTCTGTACCTTCAATCTCATGATTCTTTATTTCCCATGTAATTATGAACCCCTAATTTGTATTGCTTGGAAGTACCTTTAGGACTAAAATGAGTAATTCTCCTCCCTTTGACATGATAAAAGAATCACTGTTGAATCAGCCTGAGAAATGGTAGTTTCTCTGCCTTCCCTGCCAAAGAGAGTTTGGTTTTTATATAGGGATAACAACCATGAATTAATTTCTCATTTTAAATTCTACTGGAGAAAGGCACAAGTAGATTTTTTTTATTTAGGTAGCTAGGAAAGGTCAATTGTACATCCTGAGCTCACCTATCTATATTTTGATTAAAAAAGCTACCTTTGCCTTGTCTCTACTAGGATTTTACTGTGAGGTAGCTATGGCACATAGTTATCTCACTGTAAAACATTTTTGGTGTGTGTGTGGCAGTGAAAACATGATAGAGAAATCATCACCAGTAAAATGGAGGAAAATAGGAAGAGAACATTCTCTTTTGAAAAAAAATACATGAGTTTTCAAAAATATGAGCAGAAGAACAGATCTGACATGTTTAATAGTAGTTTGGAAAATTTCCTGTCAGCAAATGTGTGTTGCTGAAGGACCATTTTCCTTATTGCAATAACAGATGTATATAATTGTATCAAAAAGAAAGTGACATTGGCTAACATGAAGTCCATATGGTTTTTTTTGTTTTAAGGTAAAAAATTATGTTAAAACTGTTCTGCCAGCATAGGTTCATTTAAAATGCAAGGTTGTTTCTATTTAATATAAAAGTTATAACCTGAAAAGCTATCTGATTTCAAATTCAAATTCACAGGTCACTGCGAACTTCTTCAGAGATGAACAGATGTGAGCTTTACTTAGCAATGGAATACTTAAAAAAAAAAATTCATGTTAGTGGAATGTCAAAATTAAACTTACAAAGGAAACACCAAAGGGATTCAGCTGAAACTTCAGCATCTGACAAAAACGTTAAATTTTGTTATTAGTTTTGGCTATGACTCTTTGTTCCTCATTTGTAATACCCCCTTTGTTTCAAATGGTAATACAATACTACTTATTTGTGTAAGAACTTCAATTGACTTAGAAGCAAAGTTCCTAATGTCAGTTAAAAGTATGGTTTTATTTATATCTCTTACGTGTGTGTGTGTGTGTGTGTGTGTGTGTGTGTGTGTGTGTGTATACATAATTTTCCCATTTAAAATATTTTTATCTGTTAGGGTGTCCTGGGCTACATGTTTGCACTTGATTGAATACATCCTGACATTTCATCAATGATAATCATAATAAGCTTCATTTTAAAAAGCAGAAAAAAGAAAAATGCACTGTCAGCATTTTAGGTTTCAAGGACATGTGGCTGTTTCTTAGCTCATAAAATAGTGAGGAAAAAATAGAAGTTAGAGATGGATGATAAAAATTTAAGTGTGATTTAATTTAAAAACAATTAGCAATGAAAACTTAAGGCCAAATTGTGATCACAGCTGCACCAGCTCAGTTCCAGAGTGACTCCATGGAAGTCAATGGAAAGTGTTGGGATCCTCACTGTTACAACCGAGATCACAATCAGAGCCTCTGTCTTTACTTTATTCACTTGTTTTTAAAGTGAATAAAAGTCTTAAAACTGCAATAATCTTACCAAGAGTTTGTGCTGCACCATCATATGTCTTTTCACTGTCTTCTGTCTCACTGAAGCATACAAAATCATATTACGCTTTGCTTCAAATTCCCTGTGTACACTGTAGTGTATTATAAAAACATACTAATATTTTAAAATGCTAATAATGATTCAGGAGCATAATTTTTTTTATTTAGAGATAAAATGTAGTTTGACAGAATATAAAGTGGTGCACAATTTCACAATCCTCCCTCTCTTTGCAACAGAATAGGGCCATACTTTGCTCCAGCCATTTATCTGATGCAACATATGTTCCCTGATATGCTGGTCAGTGTTTGTCACCCATCACTTCCCATGAATACCCCTACCACATATGGACCTTAAGTAGCATCACATATTTAGATGATATTGTAAAAAAGTGTGTGTCTGCCCCAGTCAGTTTACAGACATGTGCAGGAACAATACAGAATTGAATGAATATATCATGGTCACTCTATCTGGAAGATTTAGTAGCACAGATTTGTTTTTAAGGACAATATTGGTTTATGTAAAGCATCATCACAGCAAACATCTGTGTGATCAAGTAATTCTGTTCAGCCTTCATTATATGCTGACGCCTTTATAATTTTTATAGAAGATGTAAATCAAAGTTGTCCAGTATTACAAGAAAAAATTAAAGTGATTGGTCAGGAATCATGGTGCAGACTAAATTACTGTAAGGTTATGTCTACACTATGAGCTAGAGGTGTGGCTCCTCTGCTCGTGTATACATACTTACACTCTTACTAAGCTAGTATGAGTACCATGAGTTGCAGCCACAGTAGCACAGATAGCAATGGTGGAGGCATAGACTGAGCTCTGCCAGGTAGAAACCTGCCTGAAATCAGTGAAGTGGAATGTGAGTTAGGTTACAAAATGGAAACTTAGTACATAAAACTTGTGGCAGATGTCCAGTAAAGGTGCTCGTTGCGTCTAGGACAAGGTTATAGAATACAATGGCTTGAAGAAGGGTTTGATAGAAAGCATCCCTTAAGTGATGCTTAAGGGAGTAGGGCTGAGGTCTCCTGCATCTGGCACACAGGGGAGCCAACACTACCATCTCATCCAGCCAACTTTAATCCTCATAAAAGAAAAGGTTGGTGGCATCCCAACCATGGGCTGGCTGGAACCAGGTTGAGTATTATGTGGAAATTATTAGGGAAAAGGTCACCTGCTCTGTACAATTAGTTGCATAGGACCTCCAGAAATGTTAAGTGAATTAAGTTGCAGTCTAATTAAACCACATCCATTGCCTTTTGTCTTTCATCCCGTGTGGGTGGAGAGAAACGTCCTGCCCAGCGTTTTGTATCTTGCCCTCCTCCCCCCACCCTCATTCACTTTGTACCTCCTAAAAAATTATTGAAGATGTTTTAGGACAATATTAAAAGATTCCAATCATCAAATGGAAAACTGAGAATCTAAATGGAATGGATGGAACAGCCAGTTGAGATGGGAGGCCTAGTGCTGCCTGACTTCAGGAGACATGATAGGGTGGGACAAATTAGAGTGGTACTAGAGAGATTCTATCATGGTTACTGGTAGAACAGAAACTAGCAAACCTCATCTCTTTATATAAATTGTGTGCTGGACTCGTATTCCAACATGCCAGAATTCTTGGACTACCACGTGTTACTTAAAAGTGTACTTATTGACTGTGCATATGTGAGGCACTTGACCACATAAAAAGAGCATACGTTAGTCATGTCAGAAATAAGTAATAGTGCTTTCAAACCCAGGCTGAATAAGGAAGAGTTTAGATCTTGGAGCATGTGCCAGAGTGTGAGTAGCCTAGGGCTGGCTGCACTTGGTAAGCAGTATGAGCTAAAATGATAAGTGATTAATTAAAAGCAGGTGATTAACTAATAAAAATGGAACTCAGCTCCTGAGCTGTTGATGGGTAGGGCTTTTTTTCTACACTACACAACTTTTTCTATACTATACAGTTTTTAATGACATGGTGGTCAGGCAATATAAATGCTGTTTGTCACTTTTGCTGAAAAAAATACTTACACCCCTATGAGCAGGGGTTTGTATTGTCAATGAGCTGTTTACACTGCCACTGGTCATGGCAAAACTTTTGTTTTTCTGGGCAGGAGTTAAGCACCTGTGAATGACAAACATTTTTTGGCAGTATAGACAGAGCCTACCAGACAAGAAAAAACAAAGGGGGAAGAGAGAAGGAATGCTGAAATAAAGGGAAGAGACCAGGATCTCATCCAGGGGAGATTTTGCTCTGCTCCCTGCCTTGTGTGTGGCAGCAGGCATGGGTGTTGGGTGAACCAAGGGCTGGGGGAGTCAAGCCCTGCCCCTGCCACATGAGGCCCCCAGTGGGAGCCAAGCCCACTGCGGGGGCAAGTCCCCCAGCTCACCCCACTCCCTAAGTGGGCAATGCATGGCCCCAGCCTTCCCAGCCTGGAAGCACAGGGTTGGCGGGCAGTGGACAGCACTACCCTTGGAGCACAAGAAGGGCAAGTGGTGTACAGCCCCAATTTCACAGCACAGGAAAAGTGGGAGGGGGATTGGCATGCACCCTCAGCTTTTCCAGCACAGAAGGGTGGGCATCCTCAGTGTCAGCACAGCTAAAGCCCAGGCAGCCTCTGGAAGGAGCCATGCTGAAGCAGAGAAGATCTGGGCAGGGGGGAGGAGGGAGTATTGGCAGGGCCACACCTGGAAGTTTGGGAAGGAATTCCTTCCCTTACCTCTGATACCAGCTATCTATGGGTATGCCTACATAGCAGTGTTATTTCAGAATAACATCCGTTATTTTGAAATAACATAGTCTGCGTCTACACAGAAAGCAGTTATTTCAACATAATGTCGAAATAATGGCGAGCCGGAGGACTTCTTACTTACTCCATTTTATGAGGAGTAAGAAAAGTCAGAGGAAGAGTGTTCTTCCTTTGACTTACTGCTGTGCAGGCAGCACCTGAAGCCAAAATAAGCTGTTTCGACTTAAGCTACGCAATTGACATAGCTCAAGTTGTGTAGTTTATTTTGGCTTTAGCCCTGCTATGTAGACGTGCCCTATGGTGGTAGGTAAAGCCTTGCAGAAAAGCCTTATGCTCTGGAGAACAAACCCCTGTAAAGCACACTGAAAATCAAGCCCATGGTGTTGAACGTGTCACTGGAGTGCATGATGATTGTTTGAAGCAAAGTGAGGGAACTCTGCCTCTATGACAAGGTGAACATCAATAAGATAAGTGGATAGATTTTTCTAGGGCTAAACAACCATTTAAAACAAACAGATATAGCAAATGGATTTAAAAAGGGAAAACATGCACAATACAAATGTATACAGATTTTTTTACTTTATTTAAACACTTTCAGAGAAGAAAGGAACAAACCATACTATCTGTATTAGAAAACTGCTTTCAATTTAGCAGTTGAGGTTATGTCTACAATGTGCAGTCTCATGACTGTGTTTTAAAGGACAAATGACAAAGCTATTAAGTGATGGAGAGCAGACTGTAGATATGAAATAACAGCCAATGAATGGAATCAGATAATGGAGTTGATTGATATTGGCTCTAATGCTATCCAAGTGGTACAAATTCAGCAATGTTTAGTTTGCAATATGTATTTTTTTTCTGCCTGCGTATAACAAAATACATACTGTTGCCCCAGAAATGCAAAACAGTTGGGCCCTCTTTCATACATACCTCTATGGAATTGCTGGATAGGATAGGATAGGATAAAGCCTATCAAACACCAAACTGGGAAGATAGATGATGCCCTAGTTGCCATTATAGAGGATAATGCTATGACAGGAACTGTTCGTGGAAGAACAGTGGCAGAGGAAATGGAATCACCAAAAACATACATAACTTCAAATTTCTGTGTGGCTTAGTGTTGTGGCATGACATACTGTTTGAAATAAATGTTGTAAGCAAGAGATTCCAAGGTGTTGACCTTGATATATAATGGAACAATATAATAACTGGACAAAGCAGAGTCATACCTACGGTCTTACCAGTCAGATGAGGGATTTCAAAATGTTCTGAAGAGTGCGTTGGCAGAGGAACGTCACACTGAAGCTATTTTCCCACCCAGTCAAGAATACAAGAGTCACCGAAGAAGACGACATTTTGATTATGAGGCACGGGATAATCCCATAAGAGACCCTCTAAAAAAATTCAAAGTTGAATTCTTTAACCAGGTGCTAGATTGCGCAATACAGTCAGTTGAAGAACGTTTTATGCAGCTCGGGGAACACAGCAGTATATTTGGGATGTTGTATGATATTCCAAAACTCCTCACTATACCTGAAGAAGACCTACACAAGCAATGCAGGGCACTAGAGATAGTGTTGATACATGATGACATGCACGATATCAATGCAAGTGATTTAGGTGATGAACTGAAAGCCCTTTCAAGATACATTTCAGCAGGATCAACTCCAAAGGCTGTCCTGGAATATATGTGCACAAATAAGATGACCACCCTCTTTCCAAATGCTTTTGTTGCTCTGCGCATACTTCTAACACTTCCTGTAAGAGTTGCCAGTGGAGAACGCAGCTTGTCCTAGCTGAAGTTAATAAAAACACATCTACGCTCCACAATGACACAGGAGAGGCTGATCGGCCTTGCAACCATCTCAATAGAGCATGAGCTAGCCGAGACTGTGGACCTTCAGGAAGCAGTTCAAATCTTTGCAACCAAGAAGACACGGAAAGCACCACTTTGATTATTCAAACAGATAAAAATGCCAGTGTTTACTATGCAGAGAAGAAAAGTTACATTTGCTGTTGAGGCATTTGAAAGTTAAATGTTACTTAAAATTTTTGAAGAAGGCATTTTAAGTTGTTAGTTCTCCTTTATTGGGGTAGGTAGCAGAGCAGGACCATGAGAGGAGTAGAACAGGAAGACGGCAGAATTGAGACCTTTCAAAGTTTTGGCCAAAGCAAGGGGGCATGGGGGCATCATTTGAGCTCCCTGCCTCAGGTGCCAAAATGTTGTGGGCCGGCCCTGTATTAACGTAGCTCAAGTTGCGTAGCTTATTTCGGCTTTAGCCCTGCTATGTAGATGTGCCCTGACAGCCTATGAGTGGGGGAGGATCACAGAGCTTGGGCTCCAATTTGAGCCCAAACAGCTATGCTTCAATTTTATTGCTCAATGAGCCCAAATCTGCTGACCTGGGCCAGCCACAGCTGTTTTATTGTAGTGTGGACCAGACAAAAGCCCAATGAAAAGACAATCACTAACTTCTGCAGAACGATCAAAATCCTTTCCCAATTGTTGTTAATTTACTAATCTTCCTTATTCTATACATTATCCTCCTGGTCAAGGCCATGAACCTCCAAGTTGGTTTTATTTTTGCTTTTAATGCTTTATTTCAATTCCCAGTATTAAAATAAATAAGGTCAAATTTTTCCCATTCTTATTTATCAAATTAACTATGTACAGCCAGCTGTCATTTTAATCTTTTGCCACATTGTAAGGCCAAAATTTTCACTGATTTACAGCTTGTACAACCTCACTGACGTCAGTTTGTGCAGGGGTGTAAGTCCATGTAGATCTTAGTTTTTGGTGCAGTAACTACAGTTTTACTGATTTATTATGTAATGGTTTCACATATCAAATTAACATATATTAACAGTGAAACATGATTTCAGAAGAAATGTTAGAAATATCTATCCTCTGTGGAACATAATGATCACAGCTGGTATGTTTCCAATTATTTCAATGACATTTTACTGTGACGTATGCCATATTTTTTATACTGTGATGACTGCTAATTAGAATCACATCACTCTGTAGAAGCACAGAAGGAAGAGATGGTAAAAATGCATTAGATTACTAGGTAATGCATGCTGGTACTAGAGTTTTACCTATAGTTCATTTTCCATCATTTTATTTAGTGTAATCCTGAAAGTCCCAAGCTACCGGGTCAGTAACCACAGTCCCTTGGGGGATTTTTCTAAACCTTAGGCCCCAATCCAATTTATAAATATCCCTCTTCGCATGTAGATCTGAGATGAGGGGGGAATCAGGCCCTTCCTTGGTGCATACATACTTCACATATGCATAGTCTGCTATTCTATTCTTAATCATCACTTAATGAAACTAGACAGGTAGCTCTTAATTTCTTTCCATGAGGTATTCTCTCCAGCCACTTGATACATTTCTCTTTTCTGAATTCCCTCCATTTTGTCAATATTTTTCTGACAATGTAGTGCCCAGAATTGGATGCCATATTCCGGAATTATCAGGATATGCACCATAGGGCACAATATTCAGGAATTATTTTTTGTAACATATAACTATTTTAATGATTGAGAAAATTCATTGTGATATTTCTGTTGTGACAAGAAAAACATAAATGACCTACCATCATACAACTTCCTTATGGTTGGGCACAGCATGGGAGCTCTCAGTTCAGTGAGTTTTTCTGCCTCTGTCTTTTGTTTATGGATGATCCAGAAAGAGGAGAAACTTTGAAGTGTACTTGCCAGAGTCATAGAGGTAGGCCACCACAAAGGCAGAACAGGCAAAGTTGATTAACAAAAACAAAATGACTTAGTAAGAGGAGTAGGATAGCAGGCAAAGGCCACCCTCTCAATGCCTATCAGAATCAGGTCTTCCCTACCTCATGGAGGGACTTCAGGCAGCAGTTGTCTGGAAAGTTCTTGTCTATAGTCAGCCCTTTCCTTGGAAGCTGAGAGCTGAAAGTCTGTTCTGTTCCCTTCCGTCATTGTGAGCTGTTGTGCTCTCTGTTTAAACATTTTATCCAGCCTGTTTGAATGCTTGCAGATGTAGTGGGGTAAAGCCTAGAGCAGCAGCTTGTCCTTTGTTATCCAGTGTAGGGTTGTATGGAAAGACAGAAAATAGTGCTCACTGGGGGGAAGTGTCATTAAGTGCTTACATGAAAATTGGTTTTGATATCAGTGAGCTATAAGACATTGAAAACTGCACTTGGCACTTGTGCAGTAGGTTTTGAGTAGAGTTGCTTGCTAGGCCTGTAAATTCGCCTGCCAAAAAATGTTGCAGTGCAAATCCATATTTGAGGTACTTAGTGGCATCTCAAAGGTAGATTGGAAAGTGTGCGTGGGCACTTGAGGAGCTCTTGCTGTCCTCTGGGCTGCAATGCTGCCATACCACTCTTGCTTCCAGATCTCTCTCTTGTGGATTACAGAAGAGTCCTCTGGAATTAGTATTGCAGCTGTCTTCCATAGTGCCTGCACAAGGGGAATCTTCCCTTACCTGGACAGGGAGCTTTTAGGCTATTTATACCACTCTGGCCTTTTTTACCCAGCTTAAAGAGCTTGAGCAGAGGGTGAAGATCAGCCTTCTACTTACAGAATTACAGGCCACTAAAATATGTTTAATGTGTTAGTAGAAAGATGAAACAAATATCTCACATTATGAAAATCCCTATTCAATATGTCAGTAGCTGGACAGGATATGGGTCTAATTCTGTAATCATTATTCATGGGAGGAGGAGTCCTTATTCATGCAAATACTCCCATTGAAACCCATTACATCAGTTGTCTGAGTAGCTCATTGCCTGATGGGCACATCTCCTCTGAAATTATGCTTTTTATGTCAAGATACATTGTCATCATTTTAATGAACAAAAAGCTCAGTTTTCAGAATATTCACTGTCAGTTCTGAAGACAAATTGGCCACAAGAGGTGATGTAATTTCACAAACTCACTGACAGCCATTTGACTCAGACTCTTTTTATCTTCCCTAAAAGACACAGCCACAATATTTAAAAGTAAAAAACTGTTTCTGTGTGACTGCATAGATTTTTGCAAATTGGTTATAGAAAAATAACTTAATTTCATTTTCACACGTGGAAATGATTATAAATCAGACATAAGAGCTTAAAAGAATTTGTGAATGTATGGAAAGGTAAACGGTGGCCATTTGGAATGCAATAAACTGAACATTTTAGCTGGATAATAGAAACATAAAATGCTAACAGTATTTTTCCAGACTTTTCCAGTAAAGGAAATGTATACATCAATTTTAACTAGATTTTCAACTTTCAATATGTTTAAGTTTCTCTTTCACTCGCTCAGCAACAGAGCTTTAGAAACAAAGAAGCATCATCACGCTTATTTCAACTGGGGCATGATGTGACTAAGGTGAGTGATACAATATTTGACACAAACAGTCTGGATCAAGCTCTCAAAGTTCATTATCTTCAATGGAAATAGGAATGGGGAATTATTTTTAAAACTTTGAAATTCTGGCCCAACTAAAGTCAATAGGAGTTTGGCCATTGACTTAAGTGGAGCCAAGATTTTAACCCAACCCCTTCAAAAATTGTTTTTTAATATATAAGTTTAGATACACTCTCTCCCATCATAATTCAGAGTCATAGATTCTAAAGGATCACTGTGATCATCTATCTGACCTCCTTTATAAGACAGGCCATATAACTTCCCCAAAATAACTCCTGTTTGGACTAAAGCATATCTTTTACAAAAACATCCAGTTTTGATCTTAAAATTTCTATTAATAAAAACACACCACAATCTTGGCAAGTTGTTCCAATGATTAAATACTCTTACTATTAAAAATGTACACCTTACTTCCAATATATATCCAGTGAGCTAAATTTCAGAGGGCTAGCTATGTTAGTCTGTTTCAGCAAAAACAACAGAGTGTCCTGTGGCACATTACAGACAAAAGAAGTTATTTGGACAGAAACTTTTGTGGACTGGAAACTTCTTCAGGGTTGCCGCCCACAAAAGCTTATGCCCAGGTATTTTTTTTAAATCTGTAAGGTGCCACAGGACTCTTTGTTGTTTTTGCTGAAACAGACTAACATTGCTAGCCCTCTGAAACTTAGCTCATTAGATATATATTGGAAGTAAGGTGTACATTTTTAATAGTGAGAGTATATAATCATTGGAACAACCTGCCAAAGATTGTTCATTGTTTTTTCAGTGAGTTACAGTAGGCCTGAAAAATAGTAAGGCCCAATCCCACAATAATTTATGCATGTGCTTACATTTATGCATACCGTCACTGAAACCAATTAGACTACCATAAGTATAAAATTAAGCACCTGTTTAAGTCTTTGACCGATGAGGACCATACATTTCTCTTCTGATTCTTTTCAAGTTCTGCAGTGAATTTCCTCATGTCATTGGCTTTAAAGTTAATATAATTAATTAAGTCCAAGACACTTCCTGTTTTCAGGACAGTATCTCTTTGAGGCTTTTCCAGTTAGTTATGCAGACAAACGTGAGATATCTGAGATTTTATATTGCTATAAAGTTACAAAATATATTTGCAAAGAATCAGAAAACATCAAAGCTCTGATGTTACCAGAATTCATTGGCACTACTCTCACACATTACATTAATGGGTGAAATCCTGCTACTACTGAAGGCAATTGGAGCTTTGCCCTTGACTTTGGCTGGGTCAGGATTTCATCCAATGTGTGTATTGGGAGGGTTGTGGGCCTTAGTCCTTTCCAGACAATATATATTAATCAAACCTGCATGTTAACAGCAAAATGGCATAGCCCTTCTTCTCCCCCCTCTCCCCTTCACCATTTTTTTCTAGACCATTTTGCAGCTCAAAGATTTCACTTTTGGTGATATTTTTTTTCAAAATAACAGTTTCATGACAAAACATGCAAGATTTAGAAAGGCTTTGCATTTCTGAATAAAAAGTTGTTGGTCACTTACAGAGCCATTTTTTAGAGCAAATAGACCATTATCATTCCAAAATGGTAACTTCTATTTTTTAGTAAAGCTTAGGAAGCATGTCTGACATATATTAAAAATGGATTATTTTTGTGAAAACAAAATAAAATGTGAACATCTCCAATGCTGAGACCTTCATGTTCCAATGCAAGTATTTCACAAAGCTCCACCATTGTTATTCTTAAAGTAAATGAGCATCGCAGGTTGTCGTTGGCTAGAAGAGAGGTGAGGCTTTTCTGCTGTAATTCCAGCGGATGTTAATGCTTCACCTTTCACAGAGAAAGGGTAGCATATAGCAGTAAATAGTGGAGCCAACTGCAGCTTGCCACACAGCTAGTCATGCTGACAATCTAGACAGCAGGACACGCTGCATGCGGACACAGATTTTCTATGCTAATAGAGAGCACAAGAATGATGCACTAGCTTTAAGCCCAGTGCCTTAAAAAATCATTACTATGCCTCTTCTAAGAAGCTAAAACTTTTTCTTCCTGAAGAGAGAGCTCTGCTTATCCCATCTTCATAGATTGTTTAGTTTAGTTCTCCTTTCCACCTACCCAACATATCTAAGTGGAGGAGGGCCCTTTATATTTTAAAGAAGTTTGAAAATGGAAAATAAAGCACTGTTATGAAATATTATGTATGTATTATGTATTTACTATTAATTATGTAGTCACCCATTGAGAACATGTAAAAGTTGTAACCTGTTATAATCCTATAGGTGTCTTTAGTAATTTTGTTAGTAAAAGATGAAATGTATGCATATTTTATGCAGGGGATGGTAACCCCAACTTTGTGCCTTGTCTGGGGGAGATCAGAGAATTTGGCCCAGCAGGACAGGGTGGTCGGGAGCCCCAGAGAGCAAGAAGGCAGGCATCGATGGCACGGTCAGCACACTGAGGAACAACCCCAAAAGGTCTTCTGTGACCACACCCCATCACGCATGCTATCACCATTTAATGTAGGATTCTACACCCCAAGTTTGCCTAATCCCCCTCAACCTTTATGGTTCAGCTGCAACCGATCCCACAAGCTCTGGGAAGGGATGGATAGACATTCAAACTTTTGTTCAGGAGGAGGAAGAGCTATTCATAGAGGTTCCCCGTCTCACGTGAATTGTGGGTAGACCAGGCCCCATACATTTAATCCTAGCTAGCACTTTTGTTACAGGGGTGGAAACCAGATTATCTGGACAGAGTAAATGCTCATTTGTATAAAAATTCAGTCATAAACAAATAACAAATCGTTGGTATAATTTCCATGACCTTTTTATTAAGCCTGTACACCCAAGGAGCGCTATTTCATGTACATGCCTGACAGTTACTAGAAAGAATATAGAATGAAAATAAACTGGAAATTGTGAATGAATAGAAGAGAGAGAGAGAGAGAGAGAGAGTCAACAAAAAGATGCAACTAAAGAGTTAAGATCCAACTGTAAACTATGGCAAAATATCTTAGAACTGAATTAAACTTCTATAAAAATGATGAAAAATAACTATACTGGCTACCGAAGCATTAACACGTGAAGAAACTGCCTTCCCACTCATGTAAGCCAATTCACCATTCTGTAAAGCAGAGGTGTAACACTGACAAACTGCTTTGCATGGAACTTGCATGCATGGCACATTGAAACAGGAGTGGCCTTAAGCTTCTGTGTTTTCACTGTGAGGTATTGGACTGATCTCAATTATTCAAGAATTAAAGACTGGAAAGTATAATATATGGTTCTGGCTTGCAGTATTATACTGCTTTTTTATATATTGCATCTCAAAGCACTTTGTGGGTATTTTTAGCCTGATATGAACTGATTTCATGGAAACACATGCAGCAACCAATGCATATTCAGCTAGTGCCCACTTATACTAAGGATCATTTATTTTAGTGCAACCTACATTAATCTATAGTGGTATTAACTCAGAGGGAACATAAGCAAGGGCACGCTGGTAGTTATCTCTTACTCTTTTCAAACAATAATAGAGGATTTCTCGTATCTGTTTCAAGCCCACCAGAAGACGGAATATATAATTTTAATATTTTTCCGAAGGGATATAACTCACATCTCTCACCATTTTCTGATGAGATGCAAGAAGAGTACAAAAATCCTGTCTAATAATGGAAATTTAATCTGTGATATTTTCACTGTATGTTATCCAGCTTTTACCTTCTCTGCTGTTACCACACATACAGAAAAAATTTTCAGTGATCAGTTCTTTGTCTAGATTTGATTTTTCTTGCCTACTAATATTTTTTTCAGTTCTTGTTAACTATTTGTTTAATATTTTCTTCTGTGTAATATTGTAAATAGCACCACCTATATAGAACATGTCCTATTCAGAGAGTAGGAAAACTATTGAAGAACAAAAACAAAAGAACATAAGAATGGCCATATTGGATCAGACCAAAGGTCCATCTAGTCTAGTATTCTGTCTGTTGACAGTGGCCAATACCAGATACTCCAAAAGGAGTGAACACAACAGGTAATCCTCACGTGATCCCTCTCCTATCATCCATTTCCAGACAAACAGAGGCTAAGGACACCATTTCTACCCATCCTGGCTAATAGCCATTGGTGGATCTAACCTCCATGGATCTATCTAGCTATTTTTTAAACCCTGTTAAAGTCCTAGTCTTCACAACATCCTCTGGCAAGAAGTTCCACAGATTGACTGTGCAGTGTGTGAAGAAAAACTTCCTTTGTTTGTTTTAAACCTGCTACCTATTCATTTCATTTGGTGACCCCTTAGTTATTATGTGATGGGAACAAGTAAATAACTTTTCCTTATTCACTTTTCCACACCAGTCATGATTTTATAGATCTATATCATATCCTCTCTTAGTGTCCTCTTTTCTAAGCTGAAAAGTCCAAGTCTTTTTTAATCTCTCTTCATATGGGACCCGTTCCAAATCCCTAATCATTTATATTGCCCTTCTCTGAACCTTTTCCAATGCCAATATATCTTTTTTGAGATGAGGTGACCACATTTGTATGCAGTATTCAATATGTGGGCGTACTATAGTTTTATATAGAGGCAATAAGATATTCTGTGTCTTATTCTCTATCCCTATTTTAATGATTCTTAACATTCTGTTTGCTTTTTTGACTGCCACTGCACGCTGAATGGATTTTTTCAGAGATCTCTCTCTTGAGTAGTTGTAGCTAAATTAGTCCCCAACAAGGAAGTCAGAAGCTTTGGTCTGGTAACTCTGCAATGGCCAAATTGTTCATCAAGGGCACAATTTTGCACTATTAAGGTCAAAGGACATTTTGTTATTGATATCAATGGGAACAGATCTGGCACTCAAATCCCTTTTCTTTTAGAAAAAATCTGTAGGAATGAAATGCAATAGGGAAAATAGCACATTTCTATAGACATTTGAAAGGTTGTATAGCAATGATTCAAAATGATTACAGAAAATAGCACAGCAATATCTTCTTTTGATAGATTTTTAATCGTCCCCTTAGAATTCTATTATTTTCTATGGATGGTTCAAAAAATCTGTGTGGGGAGGTATTTTTTTTTAAATAAAATTGCATATGAACTTTCAGTAGTAGCCAGTCTTGCTGATTTCAATGGGACAGATTACATGACTACATACCCTCAGGATCTGGCCCTGCATCTGGTCATCAGAGTTTCAAATTAACATTTTAAAGACAAGCATCAGAACCACAGACAAGAAAAATGTTACTTTACTACATGTGGATGCAATTTTATGGGCTGGATCTTCCAAGGTACCCCAAATTCCCAATGATGTCAGTGGGATTTGGGCACATGCTTATAGTTAAGTATGTGCTTTCTTAATTAGAGATGCTTTCCTGAATTCAGCCATAATGAAAAATGAGTTAATTTTGATCCATTTCCAAGTACTACTCTTGTGTCGTAGCTCTGTTTTCTTCCCAGCTACAGTGGGAAGGCAATTTTCTATTTTTAGACCGGAAGCTATAACTCTTGGTAGTGATAGAAACCTAATTCTTCCTGATAGCTGATGAACACTACCAACTCCCACTCTGCAGTATCAATACCATAGAATGCTGTAAGAAGAGCAATAATTACACTGAAACCTTAGAAGTGATGCTTTCAAGAGACAATATGCACAGGCAAATCAGTAAATCACTCAAATGGGAATCGTTTAACTTCTCAAGGCAAATTTTTAATATGTGACTAGCAGCTATAAGGAAGAAAAATTAATTCATTAACAAAAATGACAGCACTTTTAGAGCAAGTGATATAGGAACAGTACTGCCACCTTGCTGGAAGAACAAAACAATGATTTGTGTTTCCACACAGTGTTTTGATTAGCCTAGAATTCAGAAGTAAATATGCTAATAATCTGGTAATTAACTGCAATTACTTTTGTTGCTGTGGAAATGGCATGACATAAGCAGCGCTGACCTATGGTTTCTTTTACACAAGTTTTGTATATATCATCACTTTAGCTATAATTACCATTGCAGTTACCTAAACTTTTTATCAGTTACTCATAGGATCCAAAGGATGCTAACCTAACCAGGGTCACTTCATTTTCTTGATCCATTGAATGAAGGGCAAAACCATCGAGAAAACTAAATCCACTGTGACAAATACATTGAAAAGGTAATTAGAACTATCATTTCCTATCTGATAACTCTTGGGTAAGAACATAAGAACATATGTAAATATGCATAATAAAAAGTTAATTAATTTCTTTTGTCTTTGAACTGTTTTCCAATCATTAAAACTATAATTAAAAATAACAGACTACAACAGTGTTGAATAAACTATGAAGGATTTGGTCTCCCCTTGAACTGTGTAGTTAGTCCCTCAAACAGCAGTGGGTTTTATGTATTGCATAGACAATTTTTACCATACTTTATTTCATTATGAAATATATTCGAGCCCCCAAATAACCAAGGTCAGCCAGGTTGATTGCTGTAAGCCAGCAATATACTACACGAAAAAGGTTCTATATGACACTGGTCTCCAGAAAGCCATCTCATGTAGCTTTATTACATTCACCTTACGTAGTAGGTATGGTTCCAAAGCTACATGCCTAAAGCTATCTTTGTATACCCTACCTCTTTAGAAGTAAAAAGTACTGTGTTTGTCATCTGAAACTAGATTTAATCAATCAGTTTTCTACCTTGTGTTTCTGGTACTGTGGTATATTTCTTACCTCTTTGTTCTGATCACATGCATAGGAAGTGCCTAGGTGTATACTAGCATAGAACAGTCATCTTCCTTCGGGCATTCCAATGCTGTGCCCCAGTGAGACCAAGCTGTCTGTAGTCCTGTCACCTGCAATGAACTGCAATTTAAAATCTTTCTATATACAGCTTTGGAGAATCTATGCTTCCAAAATGAACCCTGTAGCACTGGTGCCAGTAGTATGTCAGTCAGCAGCACTTCCATGCCAAGGTATTGTATTCATAGGAAATCATATCAATGACAAATGAAGCCAGCCTGGTGAACTGTGGACTTACATTATATCTCACAACAATGCAAGAGAGAACGTAATGTTGCTATATAAGATCGTTATAGTATGGACACCACAAAAAATTAGAGGTAAAATTTTGACACATGGTCAATATGATTGCTGTTACTTCACAAAGTAAACGTGTTGTATGATCTCCAATCATTGATGGCTATTCTTATCCAGCTGTTAGCTTGTTCTGATATATGAAAAGGACTAACATAGCTCCCAGATAGCTCTGGGATCAGAGGACTGCAGCGCACATTGGATTATGAGCTCTTCTTTCTTCTCTGTAAGTCCCTTTGAATCTGTATAAATGGTTACATTGGGCCTGATAATTTTCTCATTTCCATCCATGTGACTCAGAAATAATTCCAGTGAAACCAATAGACTTACACCAGAGTAGGATCAGCATATTTGCATATCCATTGTTAACCCATTCCATCTGCTATAAGTCGTTGAGATCGCAGCACAAACATACGTGAAGTTAATTCTTTGAATTTCTTTTTCTCTCAGCAGTTCAGACTTCAGAAATTATTATAGTAACAACTATGAAAACAATGTAACAAAAAGATCTGGCCTCTCCACATGCATAGCATGCATGACCCATAACTTGTAGAGACATTTCCTTGGCATATGCTAAACTTTTTGCTGTTTAATCAAAAGCATAATGAGAGGACATAAGGGTCACACATGGAAGAGATAAATTCACATCTCTTCCCCCTCCACTTGACAAATGAGTTTACAGCATTAAAGCAGAGCTCTTGTTGAACTGCATACACAGAGTTTACCTGAGCTCTTTTTATCTTTGCATATCCTATGCAGTTCTCTGCAGAGATGGTTTTCTCTCCAGAGAGGTGAATTTTGCCCTTAATTTTCCTGACAGAAATAAAAACATGTGTCTTAGCAAAAGCCTCTGCTTGTTGGAAAGAGTGATAATGAGTCCTGGCACTGCAATACCCCATTGAGTGCACTGATGATTACCTTACTGCAGTGAATCACAGAATGGCTATAATATCTAGAATGTCTAATCATACTACATTTGTATTTCCAAACACAATGGAATTTGGATGACCGTGTCCACTTCCCTTTTTTTCCATTCAAAGATTTAAACTTTATTTCTTAATCAAAAGGCTCATTGTCTATGTTATATCAGGATGTGGGGAATAAGTAGGAGGCAAATTGTGTAAATCCTTATGCACATGAGAAATCCTTGCACACAGGAGTAAAGCTTTGTGTGGAATTTTTAGCTGACATAGGACTTGCATGTAGGGTTGCCTGATGGTTTCAACAAAAATACCAGGCACACTTGACATTACATCACAATCTACATTACATTTTATTTAGAAAATACCAGACATTTATATTTGCTCATTTATATTTTCTCAATTTGTTTCCTGAACAGAAAGTTCAAATACTGGACTGTCCGGTTCAAAACGAGACACCTGGCAACCCTACTTGAATGAACCTTTGTTTTCTTTTTATCTGCACAGGTTCATACAAGGTTCACTTTGAATTTGAGGAGGAACATCACATGAAAAAGAAAGGAATATGGCCAAAGGGTTATAATATGGGACTAGTAGGAGTTCGGAGCTTTGTGTTTTATTTAAGGCACCACCAGGCATGAATCAGCATTCACGTTGCACTACTAGTCAGCACCCAACCCAAATTAATGATCCAACCAGCAGACCACATTCGGTGATGTTTCCTGATCATGTGGTACCTGAGGCATATGCTAAGACTACAGTCTTGCAATGTGGCCTCCAGTTAAGACACAACCTCTTTGCGCCTCTAGTTCCTGATCTGCCAAAATAGGAATAACAACTGGTAAGAATATTATTTAATCTACCTCACAAGGATTTTACAAGGTTTAATGGACTCATCTTTGTAAAATGCTGAAAATTCAAAGTCACTCACTAAAATACAATTCAAAACAGCCAAAAATTCTGAGTCCTGCCTAGTTTGGAGTCTAAGCAATGCAAAATGCCTTAGTTTTATTTCTGCCATAAACCATCTATAGGGCCAAGCTGACTAAAAACGTATTCCAGGTGTGCTTGAAGTTTGACCCAAATAAACTTTGACTGAAGTCTCTGAATGATTTGGGGAGTTTGTACAAAAATTGAAACCAGCATCATTTAACTAGGTTTAAGATGCTATGAACACTCAGAAAGCTGACCAAATGAAATGGAAAGCTTTCTTTCTTATAAATGGCTTTGTTGTTCCACCCGAGGGAAAGATTTTATCTCTTGTAAGTATCCGTCTTGAAGGAAAGGAAGCTGAATATTTTTAAAGATGGCTTTAGAATCACATAAATGAAGGCAAAAGTTGTTGTCTAGGCTATAATCCCATCACTTAATGTATTTATTTTTAAGGCTTAAAATGCATTCATCCACAATTTTGCACATGTATATATGTTTCATTATTAAAAACTGTATACAGACTGTAGCAACCATGATGCTTAAGAGTATCCCTGTTATAATACACTAACATAACCAGCTGGGTTGAAATCTGGGTTCTATGGCAATCAGTGGGCCAAAATGCCATTGTCTTGTATTGAACTAGAATTTCACCTGGGGGTTTTCATTCCTAGGACCTTGAGTGTTTTACAAAGGACAGTAATCACTGCTAGCACCATTTTAGAGATGAAGAAACTGAAGCACAGCAGGTCACACAGAAAGTCAGCAACAAAAGTGGAAATAAAACCTAGTGTCTAACTCTCTTTTTTTTTAACCAGATACAATGGGGTGGAGTAATCTAGCATGATCTCTGGAAAAGAAAAAGTTCACAGTCAGGAGACCTGTAGCTGCAGCTGCAGGTGCAGATGTAGATTCAATGGAGAATTTAATCTTAACAGGATAGCAAGGCAGCCTTTAGAAATGTGGACACATCTAATTGGCCCCAAGTATCTGATGTCCCAGGGTAATACAACACCATCGCAGCAGCAGCAGCAGGAGGAACAAAGAGGCAAGGGCAGCGGGAAGACAACATGGGTTACTTCTGTGTAGACTCAAAGCTTTGGGAAACTAGATGGTTAGGCTTTGAGCTGCTACAGATTATGTGCTGGCTTCATTCCTAAAGTGACTAGTTGCTGCACTGTCTGGCTTCTTACACCAACTATGACCATGAAAGTTTGGTGATCAGGGAAGACAGAGGGTGAAATCCTAGTCCCATTGAAGTCAACAGGAGTTTTGCCATTGGATTTAATGAAGCCAAGATTTAATCTGTAATGATTACAGCAGTAGAACTTTGTAGTCATGATTGCTACACTTAGCATCCTAGTGTTGCCTACATACAAAATTTAAGGAAATATCTTTTTAGGAAGTAGGTATCACTTGCATTTCCCATAACTAGAAAACAAATAATGGATTTTCAGTTAAGATTACCGCGATGCCATGTGTACCCTGCATAAACTCTGAATCAATTGATGTGCACCTGAGAGGCTAATTAGCATACCAGGCTGCGACTAAAGGATGGGCCAGCTTAATAGTAAGTTCATCTGAGAAAGAGCTGGGAGAGGACTATAAGATTAGGAAATTGAAACCACAAGGGGGGTAGGGAGGAAAGAGATTTTGTAGTAGTTCGGCTGGGACAAGATAAATTGTGATGAGATAGCTCTAGGGGGAGATAGTTAGTCCTAAGATCCTCTTTTTTGGGGGGGATTATAAAGCAGGGCCCTGAGGGAAGGATGAACCTAGGAAGGTTGTGGGGTAGAAGGCCTGAGATAAACCAACTGAGCAGCAAAAAGTTGGAAGGAATTGATCTTGTTTGCTGGTTATAGGGTTCCTGGGTTGGAACCCATTGTAATGGGAGGTCCCCATTCCTCTACTAACCACCAAAAAAGGTGGCAAGCAGCTAGGCTGATAGAAGAAGATAATGATGTTAGAAAGCTGAGAACTAGAGAGGCCATAGAGCTTGTGTGAGGACAGCTGGACAGTTTTCAGTTACAAACTCCTGGGGTAACAGGGTGTATTTAAATTGTGGCTCAAGGGCTGAGTTAGGGAAGAGGTGGACTACTGGAGGACTAGGGCAGTCATTGGCAGGTGGCACCAGACAAGAAGATAGTTGTCATGCAGCCTGTGCTCCAGCAATAAATCTACTCTTTCGTAATTGCTGCTTTTTTCAGTTTAAAGCAAACAGAGGAATAAACAAATGTAAAATCTCTATCAGAAAGCAGAACGTGCTTAGTATCTCCCTGAGATCTTGAGTCTTCACATAGACCTGGATCTTAGCACAGAAGCAGTTATGAGATTTTTTTACAGGATTCTTTGCCAAATCTATGTCAATCCCCAAACAAAATATTAAATAGATGCCACTGGCCACCAGCTAGTTAGCCATCAGAATGTGTCCGCTAAAAGGGCAACCACTCACATACCTTACTAACACACATGGTACATTTGGTCCTGCCTAGCCTCCCAAAAATCTTTGCCTGGTTTAGGGATTTGAAGCAAAAACTGAAAGCAGTAGAACTTCACCATGTAAAGGGATTTTCAAGTGTTCAATGTACAGCTGGAGAATGGGAGTATGGCTGGAGCTGTGCTGCCAAAATTAGCTCTCTGGGCATTGCAGTCAGGCAAAAATTAGAACTAGCCCTTAGCTACTTCCAGGAGTGGGAGTGGGAGAACATAAAAGCACATGATGTATGAAAGCATGATGGCATTTTTATCTATATCCTGGGGGTCTGTGCCAGCTGTTAAAGTTTTTTATTCAACCATTTTGTTTGCTCATATAAAAGAAAGCTGCTTTGTACAGTTTTTGCCCATCTTGCTGTCAATTAAATTCTGTTCCACTGTATGTTTGTTTAAAAAGTATAAAACCTCTACGGAGAGGGGAAAAATGAAACTATATCAATAAGCTTTGAATTCCTTGGGCTAAATCTACCTTTGGGCTGCTTTAGTGGACACGTCATCCTGGCACTGGCCACTGTCTACTTTGATCCCCTGCACTACTAGAGGTTGCTCTGTTCTGCCCAGCTGCAGTGTCCCTGAAAGAGCCATTTCAGCAGTGACCTAGGGCTTGCAGGAGGATAGCAGAATTCTGGCAATGTTCCCCTTTCCCACCCTCCACCAAGGTTTCTGTGGGGGGTGACAACAAAGAGCCATTATGCTGGTTCTATGTCATCTTGAAATTGAATTCTTTCATATTAAGGGAATGCTTCAGTAGCCTTTTATGCCAACTAGTTTGCACTTCCAGGATCTGACCCACTTAGGGTATTTCTAGGTCACTGCAGATCAAAACATTATGTATACAACTGTATTTTTTTTTTCATTTTCTATCCAGTTTCTTCTTTGAGGTAAGTGTACATGCTTGAGAGGCAGGTTTCAATGATAGAAAGATTTTTAGCGCACAGTCAAAGGTATCATAAAAAATTCACATTTGTCTCAGAGGTGTCTGGCCAAACACGTACTTGAACATCACTTTCAAATATGAACAAAGGCTCTAGCTGCTGCTGCATTTGCTGCTGCCATTACCATACTTATGCACGAGTTCCAGGGTGCAACCTCTGAGCCTTCACACGTCCAAAGACTGATTTCAGTGCATGAGAGAGTAACCTTCTGAGACAGAATATCAACACCTACACCACTGAATTAAACCTTGAAAGGGGATAGAATACAGTGAAATCAAACCAGGCTTAGAACAAAGTACTACAATTCTGAAGCAGGGTGTAACTGAAGTTGTCAGGAAGCGTAGACATAGCTGTAACAAAATTTTGTGAAATCACAGTGGAAGTAGAAAGGCAGCTCATTAGCTGGTGAAAAGCAGCACAGCTCCATTGACCTCAGTTTATGCCTAACTATATTAGCTGAGGATCTAGTTCAATAGTCTCTCTAATTAGTTGTATGATATCTGACATGTATGCACTAGCCATTTCAATTATGCACTGGTATAAGTGATATAACTCTGTGCATTGGGAGAGATGGGAAGTAAGATATTTCTTTTACAGCTTATTTGGAGTTTTAAGACTTGAGCAGGTCCCTTGTGTTGGGATAAACATCACCCTTTAATAAACCTACATAATTTGAATATTGTGATCATGTCCAAGTTCAATGATGAAAAATAGCTTGAGAGATCTCACAATACATTGTCTTTCATAAGGAATTAGCACAAAGATCCAGCAGAGATACCTTGCATATCTATGACCTTTGTTACATATTCTGCAGTTGAAAGCATTTATAGCCTGTGGTATTATCAAGACCTTAAAATAATTCAAACAGTAGACTACTAATATAAACATTCCTCTTCAATGTTTTTCTTTGCAGGGCAGTTCTTTTGTCACACAGCTGGCTTTTGGCATCATTCATATTGTGTGTTCTGTGCTCTAGCCAAACAAATGTAATGTCTCAACAGCCATAAAAGTTGTCAGGTGTTTCAAGTTGAACAAATTAGTCCTCACCTGCCAAGTTGTCAGCCAAGTATTGGGCAACCATGAATTTGATATATTGTGTATTAAAGCAATATCCATCATCAACAGAAAAAAACTGATAGGTATTAAAAAGCCTTATTTCACGGGTATCCCCAAAAGTTCCGCTCTGCTAGAGGTAAACATACTTTACATGATTAACTCTTAAAGGAAATAATGGCCATTCCTTTCATCAATACGTTTAAAATAAAGTATTTTTAAACTATGAGGACTAGATAAGAGCAATTATTTTTATTATATTACTACAGTAGCTCCTCTGTGGTCCCATCTGAGATTGAAGCCCCATTGTGCTAGGTTCTGTTCATATATATAAAAAGATTAATTATTTTGGGGTCTGGGACTCTCTGTATATCTGATAAAAGATGATAGTTGGATACAACAATGTGGGAGAGTAAAAGGTAACAGTGAGATCATATCAAAGGACAGATATTATGCAGGTTTTCCGTCTGTTTCCTAAACAATCTCCTCTTCCCTAAGTGTTCTATTCTCTCTTGTAGTCTCAAGTATCAACCAATTTTGCTTTGCTTTGCTTCCCCTGCTAGTTACCCCACATCATAGAGACCATCTTTACAAATGAAGAGGAAAGTTGAATGCAGCTGCTCCTGAAGCCTGTAAATCAGATAGTGGAATTACTGCAGAGAGATATGCAGCAATGTCTCTACATAAAATGGCCTGGCTACTCTAGGCAACTCTTTCAAATGTACAAGTCCTATTTTGGGACACAATTGTTAGACTGATAACTCTTTGGAGAAGGAACTATGTCTTCCTTTGTGCACAGCACCTAGTACCATAAGACTCCAATCTTGAATGGGTGATTTGGAAAGCTGTCACAGGACAAATACTAAGTGATGATGAGACTTCTGAGGATCCCAATTCCCTTGAAAATAAAGGTTTCATGCTTGGCTGTGCATTAGTGTGCACACTATGAGCAGAGGCAACAATACAAAATAAAAATAGAATGTGCGAGCATTATGTATATTCTGTTTAGAAACTTGATAGGTAATGAACTGATGCAGTAGAATGACAAAGTGCATACGGCAGGCCTACAGTAAACTTGAGTCATATTTGAAGAGCATCAAGGATAGCATATGTAACCCCCTTTTTCCTCCCCAGGTTACTTGGGAGCAGGTCACACTCACAGGTGTGCCTGGGCACCTGATGGTTTTAACATAAAAGGAGTTCCTGAGTACCCCAGTGGTGATGTTGTTTAGTTAGGGAAACCCTATCCACCCTCTTGCTGCTCTCCCTTGCTCATAAAGAACATACAATGGCGGTGCCTCCACCTGGCTGGCCCTGTACACACTTAATGGTGTGCCTTGGAAGCCTCCAGGAATAAAATTATTCCAGCAATAATCTGGATCTAGCTCCAGAACAACAATTACAAATCATAAATAGTATACATCTGATAGATTACAGTAGAATGAACAACCTTCACTTAACAACTTAAAGAAACAGAGTTTAACAGAGTAACAGTGAATAACACTAACAAAGTACACAGAAATAATAGTAACTTATCTATCTGACATTTGCACTGCTATTGTTTATTACACCCCAGAGTGTGCATTCCTCAGGACTCACGGTACCATACACTTGCTTGTGTGGGTTCACTTGAAGATTTTGCAGCTGGAGTGGATGATTCTAGTCTCCTTCTGTGTGCTGGGTGCAGAGTAGTACTTCTAGCCACAGGTATAGCCAAAGAGCAATCAGAAGCAGCCTGCTCGATTCCAGTCCCAAAGGCTCTGAATCCAACTCTGTAGCTGCAACCTAACAGCTCCTGAACTGGATAAAACTCCTCCACAGCAGCCTGGCTCCTTTTTTCCAAAAACAAAGGGAAGAGTCCACAGACTGCTGAGCCTTCCTCCACACACGTGGAGAGACTCCGACCCACCCCCCAAAAAACCTTCCTTCCTCATTTCCTCAAGGCCTCATGGGAATTGTGGTCTCTGGGGCTAGATTGCAGTACACAGGATCTTCCCAGAAAATAAGCAGAGGCACCTTTAGTAAGGGGACTACACATATATTATATATATATGGAGAGGTTCCCCCCCACACCTTCTATTTGGTTGACTTTCAGTCATTCTTGGGGATTACCTTTGATGAATGGATTATAAATACTTTGAAAATTACCAATCTTTTTCTTTGTTGAGATCTTACTTTACCTGAGATATTTCTAAACAGTTTGTCGTCTAGGCTTGAACAAACTATTAGAATTTCTATCTTCAACCTCAGATCACTTTGAATAGTCATTACAAACATTAAAAATTTGCTGTTTCACTTTGCTCACTTGCTGTTTTTTCATGCAGCTTGGCAAATGGGCCAGTCTGGTTTTCTGTAACAGCAGCTTCAGAAATGCTCCTACACATTCTGCCAATTTTTTTTTTTTATGGCTGGTATCTTTACAAAACAGAAACACATCATCATAATTCTATTTTTAAGTAGAACAGATTTTTGCAATATTAAAAACAATGCAATAGCACAAACACTGTACTTGATTGCATTAATTATATGAACATGTCTAAAACACTCCACTTCTTGCATCAAATATTAATGTGCCTCTGTCATCTTTTAGCCATATTTATTACCTCTCTCTTGCTTTGATGTTGCCTGCTTTTAAAGACCTTTCCCAGGACTCAGATCCAACCACTTCAGTGAAGGATTTCTATAGAGATAAAGCTGGCATTAACCCAAAGACTAAGTATTTCATCTTTATAGCACATTCATCTTTCATTTACCAATTCTGAAATTGCCCCAATTGCATGAAGTAACAGGTCCCTTAAACACCTTGTGTTTGAATGGGGAGGGGAGATTTATTCTCCAGGATCTTTATATGGACATGAGCCTCAATGGGTAGATTTCCATTCCCAACCTTGCCTTTATTTGTGGTGTGAAGGGAAGTCTGGCAACATCTGTCAGCTTAGAGACGTGCATTGGAAAAGGAAAGAAGGCATGGGGCAAGATGTAAATTATTTCCTCGATCTCTTTCAGTGAATACTTCGAAAGGACATTAACTGGGGAGTGAGAGGCTTCTGATACCACTGAGGGTGTTTCATGGAATATTGGCTGCTAATCCAATGCAGTTGTATTGCCAGGGAGCAAGAAGAGATGCTGAGAAGCCCTGAGCAGATGTGGAGGAACAGGGCTTCTTTGTGCAGTCCTGTACCTCAAGCCGATTTGCTCATACTTCCCATCTCACTCATGGGACAATCAAAAAATCAATCTCCATCCAACTTTCTATTTTATCAGTAAATTAATTGTATTTAAGAATGGAGACTTTCAAGGTTTGGGATGTAAACTAGGGATGTAATAGTACAGTCGATTAACTGATTATCCGATAAGCAAAAGCTTATAGGTTAATGCTTATAGACTACATGTATTTCCCTCTCCCCTCTCCCTCGGGGCTGCTGCCACCCCGTGCTGCTGCCTCTGTATCAGAGGCAGCAGCATAGGGCCACAGGCAGCCAGTCTGCAAGGGGAGCTGGTTTTTAAACTGGCTCTCCTCCCAGACCAGCTCCCTCCTAGCACCCCATGCAGAGTGGCAGGGAACTCCTCGGGAGTGGAGCTGTAGCGCACTGGCTGCCAGCCCCGCCCCCAGGGACTATAGAATAGTCGACTAACCAATAAGAATTCATGAGGTTACTCGACTATTCAATTAACCAATAGTTACCATCCCTAATGTAAACACCATACTATGAAGCAAAGAATTTTGACCTTAAAACAGTTGTTGCTATCTGCTCAGGAATGTATTGCAAGTATCTTTTCAAGTGGCTCCCAACACTCTTCCCTCTAAGACTCTAACAACCCCCATATACTTGGATGAAGGATTGGAGAATCTATTCATATATACAAACCATTCATTGGCTTAAACCCAAGGAATAAGACCACATCCAGGGCCGTGCCCATAACTTAGGTGCCACTTACTGGAAACTTTCACATTTCGTTCCTCCCTCCCTTCCCCGTACAGATCTATTGACAGCCTATTTCATTCTATAGATTGTGAACATAGGAGAAGAATGGGGTGAGATGAAAAGGTATAATCCTTCCTGGATATTTCTGAAATCATCTGCTCTATCTTCAGAGCAACAATCTGTTTGTCTGCATTATACTTGTTTACCAGTTTCCGGCCAATAGAAGCTGAGAAATTTTGCTGAAGGTAAGGGCTGTGAATGAAGCAGCCCCCACTCTCTCTCTCTCCTTCCCTCCCTCTACTGGAGCAGAGCCACATGGAGCAGCCTACGTAGCTCACAGGCAGGGATCCTGTCTCAGGTTCCTGGAGAGCTTCCTCCCTGCTTCTGGCACCCCACCCCCTCTCTCCTCCCAGCTACCTGCCCCAGGCCTCCATCCAAACCTTCTGTATCCCTCTCTTCCAGGTCACAACGCCCTCCCAGAACCTGCACCCTCTCCTACACTCTTCCCCCAGGCTATAATACTCTCCTGCACCCATAACCCCTCCTGGACCTTGCCCCCCAAGCTTCTGCCCCAGATCATAACTCCCTCCTTCACCCAAATTCCCTCTCAGACCCCACAGTCCCTCCTGCACCCCAGTCCTCTATATCAAGCTCCCTTCTACAGCCCACTTGCCATCCCAAACCCTGTACCCCCTCCACAGGACTGTGGCTCTTGACCACTTACCAAACATCTTGGAGTGTCCCCCCCCCCTTAAAAATGATTGCCCACCCCTGATCTATGTATTTCTAGTAGCCAGAATGAACTCAGTCAGATCCAGGAAAATCACCCCAACCTTCTTTGGGGGAGGAGTTTTAGCAAAGGGAAACACTATTGTCATATTGCTGTGTATGAAGGTAGAACCTCCAGAGATACATCAGCTGAGCAGATAAGCCTAAGGTTTTTTCCCCGTAAACTTTGATTTTAAAAACTGATTGTGTAGGCATGAAACCAAGCCCTCTTTGACTGACTTGATCCCATTGCTTTCTACATGAGTAAGGAGAGTGAAACTTGGTCTACTGCAAGAAAATTTATAAGCACTAGACAACAACGCTTACTGTTTGCTTTTATTTTTAAATCCAGACACTGCCCTAGGATATGTGTACATTCTTATACAGAGGCAAAATTCGGCTCCCCTGTTATCCGGTTACGCTGTAGTTTGGATGTGAAGTAAATCACATAATCTGCGGTCACATGGAGATTAAAAAAAAATCTGCTGTGGATAAAAGAACTCAGATGCAAATTTACTACTTAGAGAACCATCCTGACAGGTGCTGAGTGCCTCCTCGATGGTTCTATGTTTCATGAACTCCCAGGAAAGTCAGTGGGAATGGCAAGCGCTCAGTACTTCAGGGGAGGTGCTCAGCATCTGCCAGGATCAGAAGCTAAACGAATAACTGGAAAAAGCAAATGGCCAATGGTTCCCAAGCTGTCCCTAGGCATTTTACTGCAAGATTAATTTCAAGTTTTAATGAAAATAAATGGTAATGATCTAATGGGGTTTTTAATTAGAAAATATACACAGTCTTTCAGTTCATTCCACAAGAGTGCTGGGTAGTTAGAAAGCAAATAGAGACTCAGACCAATAATTTCTGATACCAAGATGCATATTACTGATTGGAAAATATACTGTTACATATATTTTAAATGCTCTCTGCCATGATTGGCATATAATATATATGCACATTTAGATGAAATGTATCTGATCAAACCTATTAAAATATCAGGAAAAACAACTACATAAACACATTTATGTATTCTAGTGATTCATGCAGTTCAGAATTCTGGCTGATCATAAACATACCCATGGTAAAGACCTGATTATGACTTCTTGAGCTCCATAGCAAAACTCTCCTTTACTTCAATGCTTCAGAACTAGCCTCTCAATCACACTTCTGTATGCATGGGGATATATATACTTATCTCTTTTAGGTAGCAGTTCTCAACTCTGCAATGTTTTCTCTCAAGCCATTCTCTTGATTCCTGAATTTGAATATTTCATGTTGCAAACATTGCCATATGGTTTCTTAAAGATAAAAATATTACTTTTGATTCATTTTGTCATCCTACTTTCAGTGTATTGTGAGGATGTAAATAGACTAAAGAAGCTTGCACTATGCAGCCTAGATTGTATAGTATATGGCTGGCTGAACATAAATCTCAGACAACTCTTTTTAAAATGTAAAATTAATTATTGGATGTATTGTTTATAAACTTAAAGCTCTTTCCCCTTGGTATTTCCTTGCTTACTACATATTCCATTATGACCATTCAAATTTTTTTAATTTCACTAAATGGTGCATTCTGTGATGGTATCTTCCTCACCCCACAGGGTAAAATATAAAGAGATAAACTGAATCTACTTAATATAGAATGTCTCCGATATCTTGCAGGGATTTGGAAGTGCAGCAGTGAAGTACATATGGTGAACCTAAACAAAGAAAAAAAGCAACAGGAAACCAATGTGAAAAACAAATGGCCAAAGTTTATAGAAGATCTTAAGTAATACTTAAAAATAAACAAAATGGTTTTGGTCTCTAATTTCTAAATGAATCTTTCATTTCCTTTTGAAAAATCCGATCTTATGGTATGTGATATAAAATAAATTTTCATTTTCATTTTTGGCATCCCAAATTATCAGAACTTTATATACAACAGTAATAACTGCATGTATTTCTGCACAATCCTGAATCTGGGATAATGCATACAGAGATACTACTAATGTAACAAGAGGGATACAACTTTAAATATATATGCCAAGAAAAAAAATTAAGACTAATAATGCAATTAGTTTTCTCATTATAAATGGAATCACCAATCTTCTTAAACAGGAAACGGGTAAAGAAAACAGCTACTGATTTCACAGATTTGTCTCTGTTTACCAGAGCCCAAGGTCTACCTGAAACTCAATTCAGCACATAGCATCTACTGGCTGAATAATGTGCTACCTTTGAAGCATCATGCCATGTAGGCGGTAGAAGCTTTTGATTTTGGGATCCTGCGAATCCTGATGGGTTCTGCCCGGCATGGTTCCCTTTGTAAAACAGAGGCCAAAAAACAGGGAGAAGAATCCCTGCTTTCATGAAAAAGTACAGTACTAGCTCTTTTCCTTGCTGAGATATCCAGAAATGTAAACAAGTTAAACACCTCCCCAACTAGGACTAGAAAGAAACAAGCTGTTGGAATCCATTTTTATAGCAAGTGGCTGGATAGGGTCCTATAATACACACTTTCTAAAAAAGAATCAATTAAATCTGGATTGCATCTCAAAGCATCTTCCCCAAGAACCTTTTCAAGTCCTTAGGCTGGCCATGTGCTCTACAAACAGGAATAAGTTACATTTTTGTGGGGGAGGATGGGAATGGTAGACTGGAATAGGCTACATATTTTTCTGGGGAATGGTGAAAATATTTTGCAGGCCCAAACAGGCTCTGAATATTAAGTCATCAACAGAGCATATACAACAACTCCTGCTGCTACTTATACTGTTTCAGTTGATCTCCAAATATTTACTGTAGACCAGCTTCTGCTCCCTGCTAATTAGGAGTGATATTCTGTAGTGCCCTCCAGAAGACCCAGATTGCTTGTTTATTTGTTTGTTACTAAAATAGCTTAATGCTGTGGAGGGAACTGAGTTTCTAGAATGGGCCTGGGCAAAATAAGGCCCACAGGCTGGATCCAGCCTGCCAAGCCACCAGATCTGGCCCGCAGAGGCGGTAAGGAGCCCCAGGTAGGTGCCCCTGCTTGCCCCGCAGTCCCACACATCGCTTATAAAAAGAAAGCGCCCTGCAGCTGCATTCCTGAGTCTGGAAGGGAGGCGGGAAGATTCAGACGCTGCTCCTGCCCCCAGCACAATCCCATTGGCCACTTTCTGGACAGAAACTAGCCAATTGAAGCTGCATGTTTGAATAACAGGCAGCCATGAAGCACAATCCTCCTGCTCAGTTACTCACTCAAGCACGTGGTCAAGCAGGCAGAAACATTTTAAGCTCTGCAGGCAGGCAGGCAGGCTGGTTTGGCTATTGGCTGGTAAGTCTCCTGGCCAGAACCTGCCTCTAGCCTCCTAGCCCCTCCCTTCCCTAATCTTCTGCCCCCCACTACTGCCCCAAAATTCCACATGTACCCATACCCCCTCCCAGATCTGGCACCCCAATCTCCTGCCTGAGATCACAATCCCTTCCTACCCTAGGTCACATCCCAAAACCCTGCACCCCAATTCCCTGCTCTAGGTCACAACTGCCTCCTTCACCCAAACTCCCTCCCAGACTCCATTCTCCTTCCTGTACCCCAATCCCTTACCCCAAGCTCCCTTCTGCAACCAACCTCAATCCCAGACCCCGCACGTCATTCATTAATACTATGGAAGAGTGTGGCCCTCGACCACATTCCAAAATCTTGGAGTTGCTTCCCCCATCAAAAATTATTGCCCACCCTTGTTCTAGGAGGACATTCCGATAATTAATATTTTGGTTCATATTAGTATCTAAAATCTGATCTACCATAAGTAAGTTATTTGTCTTTAATGCCACTTATTTTCACTTTGTACTCCCAAGTATTTCTTGGGTTGAGTGCAGAAGGACACTGAGGTATCAGAGTAAATTGATTTATGTTCTTCTTTATGGATTCTGTAAGTCCTTTGGCACAAGGACCATATTTTGATATGTCTGTGGTCATTGACTCTAATTTCACTTAACTGGTATCAGTAAGGAGTAATCCCACTAAAATCAGTAGTTACTCCTCTAGAAAACCCTATGATTGAGATCAGGATCCACCCCAATATATATTCATTTCAATTGTCATCTCCATGGTTCCATATGAATACTTCCTTCTCATTGGATTTAAGCCCTCCCCCGCCACAACTATCCTTCCAGTCTGCAATTTGCTATTCCTTGATCTCCTTTACTCATCACATCTCAAGGCTGGAAGGGGGGGTTGTGTCCTCCACAGACTAACTGTGTCCTCATCATTATCCATCCCTGCAGCAAAGCTACTTTCTCCACCTTATTATATGCCATAAAATATCACATGCTGATCCTGGTAATCCCATAATGTGTATGTGTTCTGGAAGAGCAGTTTGGGGTCATTTTTTGTTCTCTAGAAACTTTTTTGTTCTCTGGAAGGAGCAGGGGGAAGGAAGGAGTAGTTTGAGGTCATTTTTTGTTCTCTAGAAAATTTCCATGCTTTCATTGAAGTTGTTAGTGCAAGTTAGTTCTCATGTTAAAGCTCTTCTGACATTGTAAATGAGCCGTGGTCATAAAACAAATTGTTTTTCAGAAGTTTCAGTCCCACAAGTAAATTTCCAACTAACATTCAGATCTTTGAAATGTAATTAATGTGAGTGCTCTGAGATTCTATGCAAGGATTTGAAACCTTCTTTGAACTGCTAGCCAAATTTCTCTCTTCTACCATATGCCTTCAATGATCCACATGTAGTCACTCAGATACCACAGTTGATGTCATTTCTCTCAGCTTTAAGTTAAATTGACTATTTTTACATACTGGAATGTATAAACAATTATATTTTTGATTTCTTGATGTATAAATGTACAAAAACCATTCAGAATCATCAGATGTGACAGTACACATTGTAAACACGGAATGCCTTCATTGGTGAGCAAGGCTGATGCACAGATCTCTGTACTAAACAATGGAGAGCATGGTAGAGATTAGAGCATGTTAGTAGTTAAAGCCCAGGACTAAAAGGCAGGAGATGTGGATTCAATTTCTGCTTTCACATTGAGAGCTCTGACTACTTTGCAGAGCTACGGAAAGGCTATAAATGGGGCTCAAATGAAGTGTTGTAGGATGAGTGTAGGTTCTTTCAAGTGGATGAGTTTTACTCTGCTTGCCCCCGCTTTATCTGCCAAAAGAGGCTTGTTTGTTTTTCCATATTTCATAGTGGTCATGTGGCAAATTTATTAGTTTTTCAAGAACTTTGAAGACTGAAGAGTCTCTAAAAGTGCATATAATTTATTATATATGGTTCCCCACTATAAGACTTATGCATGTGGCTTCATCCATCTTCAGGAAAAAGGCGTGTTGTTGAAAGTCATGCTAACATACTTGAAAAGTCATGAGTAGACAAGTCACACTGCCTTTAACACAGAGGTAGGTAAGACAGCCCACCAAGCCAGTTGATGCAGCCTGCAGTCGCCCTGACTCTCCCCTGATCCCATGCCAATCGAGACCTGGGGATGGGGGAGTGTGCAAAGTCACCTCCTCCCACCAAGGGTGCGAGGGACCAGAGTGAACCACCAGCTGGTGGTTCTCTCTAGGCACGGCATGCTTCTAGCAGAGTGGGGGCATGGGGCAAAGACTTCAGTCACTCCCCTGCCCCCAGGCTCTGGTTGGCCTGGGAATGGAGGAAGCATGCAGTGTCTCCTCCCACAGCAAGGGTGCACGGTGCATAGAGGGAACTGTCAACTGTTCAGAACAGCTGGTGGTTCTATCTAGGCACTGGGAGGGGGGTCAGGGTGCAAAGACTTCATGCGCTCCCCCACCCCCAGGCCAATCAGGGTCTGTGGGCGGGGGGAGCATCGGAAGTTTCCTGGTCCCGTCCCCTTCTGCCTGAGGCCCTGCCCCTTCCACGGCAGCCCGGGGCCACTTCAGACATATGTGAAGTGCCCCCCCACTTTAAAAGTTATTGTCCACCCCTGCTTTAACATATGCTAATTTCCCATTCTAGGCTTCAAAGCAGATGGAATACTTCTGTCTTCTGTCTTTTGGTTTGTAAAGAGCTGTCATTGTACAGCTCTCTACATTAGTAGAAAATTTTGGCAAAGAATTATTTTTGTGGGGGAAAAGAGAATTAGTTGAAAACCTAAAATTTTCAAAAACTGCCTTCACTAATGTGTGGTTTGTTAGTTTTTTAAAAAAAAACACCCTCTTTTGTATTAGAAAAAATCGGACAATACTTTTGACCAGCTTTATCAGTTACTTTCTAGATCTGGGCTACACCTAAAATCTATGTCAATCATACTCATTACTTGACGGTGTGAAAAATTGTGTCCTACCCCTAGCAGGTGTAGATGTGACTAGGCCAATGGAAGGATTCTTCTAGGAGTTTCCATTCTGTTGAGTATCCTGGGTAGTTTTGCAATAAAATACTGATACCCACCCACCATCCCAGACTGAAAAATGCAGATTGAATTAAACCTATTAACTTGTGAATTTAAGTAAGTACTCCCAGCCTCTCCCCCAAGGCATGGGCATTTTCGTTTCCTGCTGTGAGCTGTTCAGTGAATACTGACAGGCTTAGCTCTTAATTTTCAACCCTACTTTGTAACATGAAACATTGCAACGTGTGACAAATTACCAACATGAGGAATGTATGTATTAAAAAGCAGACTAATCTGCCAGCTAAGGTGCAATGCAGGTATAAAACCTGTTTCTAAGACTTCCTTCAACTATAAATGTAATCTATGCCAGGTTAATTGTGTGGGGTGGGTCCCTGTGACTGATTGCTAAACTGATTTCTTTCATACACCTAGTGAGGCCATCCTTACAAAGTTTTCTCATTTAATATAAATGTTACTGTCACTCATGCATGATGTCCAACAAAATGCTCCTCTTCCCCAGTTCAGCCATTAGGGAACATTGGGGTCCGTGGCAGGCGGTCCTTGCCCATGCTTCTGCTGGTACACGGGGAACAAGTTACAAAGTGGTGAGAAGAATGGGCCCTGAAAAGGTTTCCCTTAATCTCAATTCATGCAGACCTACCCTGTGAAATTTCTCTCACACACTGTACACCAGATGGTCTCCCAAAAAATATCAGACACCTCGTATTTTTTGGTCGAGCAAAAAAAAAAACCACACACAAAAAAAAGGATCCATGGGACTCTAAGGCTAGGAGGCGGGGCCGCTGTCGGCGCTGGGAGCCTGTGATTGCTCAGAAGCCTGGCGAGGGCGGGGGGAGTGGCTGGGGGTTCCAGCCACTCCCCCTGCCAGGCTTCTGCGCAATCACAGGCTCCTAGCGCCGATCATGGCCTCGCCTTCCAGCTGCTCCCCCCGCCCCCGCCAGGCTTCCGTCCAGTGCTCAGCTGGAAAAATCAGAGAATACCGGTATTGCACATGTCTGGTATTCTCTGATTTTTTTTTACCAGACAAAGAGCACAAATATCGGACTGTCCGGTAGAATACCAGACATCTGGCAACCCTATGTACAATTAATGCTACCTACCCCATCCTCTAATGGATAATGGCTTCCCCCACACATAAGCAGCCTTTAATGAAAACAGACTGCCTCCATTCACAGTCCCCTTGCTCCCACCGCATTGCATGCCCAGAATAAATACTGGTTGCCTCTGCTGCAGCTTGCACCTGAGGGATCCTCTGCCTCTCCAGAAAGAAGGAGGAGATGATGATGATGTGGTAACCAACTCATCCATCTCCCTCCTGCAAGCAAAGAGGGATGTGGAAGGAAAGGAGGAGAAGTTCTTAGGAACCAACAGTAAAAAGAACATGTCCCCTGGGCTGACATATTTACAAAGGGGAGTAGTAAGAGCTCAGAGTCATCTCTCTCCTTCCTCCACATTGCCCCTGGTGAATGCTGGCTAGCCACTCGTTTGCCTTACCTGAAATATGGTGTCAGGCCCTCTTGCAGCTCCTCAGTGGCCTCTTTCCATTCCTCCTAAGGGAGAGAGAAAAACAAGGAGCCAGACAAGCTGTAGCAGCAGAGCCATCTACTCCCAGATGGCAGCTTCCTGTTTATTCAGCACACAAAGAAGTTTGCAGTGGAGGGAAGGTGGCTGGTTCTAGTGTGTGCATCTTGTACCTCCTAATGCAGTACAGGTAAGAGTTCTGCTGATAGGGATCATGCTTGTGACCTATCACTCAAATAATCTCCATAATCCCCTTCTTTTCAGGCATGCTGTACATAGCATTGATTAAAACATGGGAGTTTTAATCAATCCAGTCCATCCTACAGTGTCCATCTGCTATGTACATTGGACAAACATCTCAGGCGCTTCGCCAAAGAATCAATGAACACAAATGGATAACTGACAGTATCACAAAGAAAAAACAGTTTCTTGCCACTTCAACCAGAAAGGGCATTGTCTTAATGACTTGATTACCTGCATACTGCTTCAAAGACATTTTCACACCAGGCTTGAAAGAGAAACCTCTGAATTGTCATTCATGCTTAAATTTGACTCTTTACGCAGGGGTCTCACAAAGACGCTAATTATCTTACCCATTACAAAGATAGCTTCCCCAATTATCACCTCTAATATCATTAGCTCACAGACATTTACCTCCCCCCCCCCCCCATCCCTCCTCTGTTCTGAAATTTGATTTGTCCTTTTTTATGTGTGTTCACTTTTTTTGATTGTATCCCTTTGGTATATATGGTCATGCCTATTTTCTTCCACAATTTGATCTGAGGAAGTGTGTCTGGCCCACGAAAGCTCATCACCTAATAAACCATCTTGTTAGTCTTTAAAGTGCTACATAGTCCTGTTTTTTGTTTCAGCTAGACTAGACTAACACGGCTACATCTCTATTACTATTCTCCCTCCAAATTGTGAGGGTAGGGCCATATGCCCTGCTCCCCTCCCTCTCCCCGGTTCCCCCCCCACACACACACACAAATGCCCTGGGCAAAGAGTGGGGCCAGAGTCCCTGGGTGGCCCTGGAATTTAGCAGGGGGAAAGGCTGGCACCAAGAGCAGGGGTCTGCCCAACCCTCCTGCACTCACCAGCACTGGCAGGAGAAGCAGAGCAACGTGGCCCCAGCTCACTGTGCTCTCATGGCCACATTGCTTTGGTAGGGTTACCAGGTGTCCAGTATTGGCCTGGGCAATCTGATATTTGCTGCTTATGTCCGGTAAAAAACCCAGAAAATTCTGTTTTTCTCGGACAGAAGGCTGCTTGAGACATTCTTCCCCTGCTGCATCTGGTGGAGGTGGGAAAAGCGTGGGGATTTAAAGACTTTTTTTTTTTTTGGTGCGATTGGCCTGTTGACCTTGCCCCCAGCCTTTCTATTAACTTCAGTGGCCTTTGAGTAAGAGCCTTCAGATACATTATATTATAGAGGGATATAACCCTATATATTACATTTTCAGAGAAATTGTTTGGTTTAATATAGAAATTACTTGAGCATTCCTTGAGTGAACTGCTAAGCACCACATCAAAACCCAGTGTCTCTTATCTTCAATGACACTGTTTGTTTGCTATATTATGTTTTCATAGGCCTCTGAAAATGTAAACTATCTGCTTTAAAGTGCTTTAAGCATTTGTGACTCATAAAATAATCTGGCTTAATGAGAACATGTATGTTCATAAATTTGAATTTTTAATTATATTTAAATATTTAAAGTGAATTTAAATGCACTGGAAGCCACAGGACCCTGAGGACCCTAAAGGCTCCAGTAAACTTGGCTACATACCACTAGCGTTGCTTTTTTCTTATTTAAAAGTAACTAACTATTGAAGTTAAACTGAGCAATAAGTAAAGAGGGGGAAGCTTTAAAGGAATAAAAAAATAATAATAATGCTGTTTTTAGTTTCAAGAGAATCTTCCTTCTTAGCTTAGTCATTTTCAAAGAGATATTAAGGAAACAGTAGCTCAGCTTGCACCATGTGCCAGAAGCAAATTCAGTGAGCTACTAAAGGCTATAAGAACCTCAGGGTCCTGAGTCCAGCACTATAAACTTGCCAGCATTTTCTTCCTTTCTTATCCTCATGGATTTGCAGCACTAATCTCTTTCAGCTTCATGTTTTGCTTTATTTTTTGAGTTTGAATGTGTCCAAAGGTATTCCATCAATTATAAGGGGGAGATACATAGGAGAGGTGTTAAGAGATTGGTTTTTATGTCTGTACCCCATCACATGACATGTTTATACCACTGCTGTAATATTACACAGACTTCTCAAATCTATGGCTTTTCTCAATAGGCTTCTTATTGCATTTTATCCCTTTCTCCTGGGAAATCCACCCAATCTACTGCTTTTTCTGATTCCAGGATCACTGTGCATGGGATTTTGTATTAAAGAGGGATTTGAGTGTGTTAAGAAAAAGCTCTGGCAGTAAGATGGCTAAAATCTCTAGTATCTCTGACTTTTCTCATCATTTAGATAATCCAAATTCCCCAGACTCTCTTTTGAGACACAGTTCTAAGATTTTTTTTCCCTGGGGGGGGGGGGGAAATGATTTTGTTTTTAGTGTCCCTATTTCTCAGATTTTCTATTCATCTTTGAAATATGTTATGAGAACTTTAGGGGTATCTTAAAATCATTTAATTTATCTATGGATCAGAATAAACATTACTGCAGGGGAAAAATCCAAATGTATTATTTTGAATCCTACAATTTCAATGTGCAACCTTTTTGGCGTTTCTTCTTTGTGTATTAGTACTGCAGAGATATAGTGGAGGTATTCTAACAAGGGTTACCATAAATTTTCTCTGTGATGAGTAGTGCATAACCCTATCTCATTACAAAAGAAGTCAAACATTAAGTGCCACATGCTGAAAATGTTTATACCTTGTTCTGGAAAAACTGCCTGCCTGTATTGATTGCCATTCTTGCACAGAATTCGATTTGTGAACTTTGACGATCAATTTGTGAGTCTAAACATATTCCCCCACTTTATGTTTTTAATACCTGCCAATAATTGTGTGTTCTACAAAATTATTTTATTTAGCCTTGGGTAGAAGACCTCTTTTACAGGGATGATTAACCAATATTTGGGGAGGAAGGGGGAACTCCATCAGAGGTAAGGAAATCATTCCACACGTTTGTACGGTTTGGAGGAAGAATTTTAACAAGTGTTTCTTGTGAACATTCTCTGGCATAGCTCTGCAATAAAAAATTATTGAATATGGCTCGAAATTACAGCTTTTTTTCTGACATTTCTGCGGTAATACCAAGGGGAGGTTTTCACTGACATAAATTAGAAATTAGGCATTGAGCTTCTATTGACTTTCCCTACAGGGTTTTTTCCAAAAAAGTAGCCTTTTTTTCAAAAAAACTTCACCTACATCTAGACTGCATCTGCGTTCTTTCAAAAGTAAATTGAAAGAATGTGCCAGTTTTTTCGATCATGGTAAACCTCATTTTATGAGGAATAACGCCTTTTTTCAAAAGTACTCTTTCGAAAAAAGGTGCTATTGAATGCAAACTGCTTTTTTGAAAGAGAGCGACTAGACTCTCTTTCAAAAAAGTGGCTTGCTGTTTCGAAAAATCTGATTGTAGTCTAGATGCTCTTTTTCGAAAGAGGCTTATAGTCTAGATGTACATCTACATAGCAGCATTATTTTGGAATAACTGGCTTTATTTCAAAATAACATAGTGTGCATATACATGGCAAGCTGTTATTTTGACATAAAGTCGAGCTGGACAACTTCTTACTCCAACTCCTGTAAGCCTCATTTCATGATGAATAAGGGAAGTCAAAGGAAGAGTCAGAGGACAGCACCAAAAGCCAAATTAAGCTATTTTGACTTCAGCTATGCAATTGATGTAGCTGAAGTTATGTATCTTAATTCGACTTTTGCCCTGCTGTGTAGACATACCCTAAGTGACTTACATTATGGCAGTGTTAAGAGGGACTTGTCCTAAGAAGGGATGGATGTGGGACGTTTCACCACGTTAGAAAATAGAAACAATAGTGAAAAATGGCACGTGAATCTGTTTATTTAGTTATATCCTGTTTCAAAATGTTTATATTATTAAAACAATTTTAAATGTCAAAATTGGAACAAACTCACCTTATGTTATTGAAACACAATGCTTTCATCAACCCCAAATTATTTTTTTCCAAAATTTCTTTTCATGGGTTTTTTTTTTTTTTGGAGGAGGGGATTCACAAACTTCAGAATTTTCTGCAAAATGGAAAATGTGATTCCTGTCACATTCCAAGTGAATGGTGTTCTGGAGAACTACCTCTACCAAAAAAGGTCCCTGTCTGGTGCTGGGGAAGTTGCATAAACCAAAACTTTTCACAGGTGGCTATTATTTGTGGGTTCCTCATTGTAATGGGAACCTGACTTGAGGGTCTGATTTTAAGAACTCATAGCTGCCGGCAAGTGAGTGGGAGCTCAGCTCTGAAAAATAAAGTACTAACAATGCTATGTACTCTGAAAAATCAGGCCCCTTGAAAGCTGAATTAGTGATCACTTTTGATAACTTTGTCATTAATATTACTGTTCCTCAGTTTCCTGGGTGTAATACAAGGGAAATAATGCCATGTCATCTCCCAGGTTTTGCAAAGATACAGTTATTAATGTTTGTGAATCAAAGAGCAATAAGCACCATGGGAAAGCCCATGGGGAAAATAATTTTTCTGTACTCAGTGCAGAGTTTGGATAATATGCAGTAAGTACTCTAGAGATGGAGCCCACAGTGATGAATACAAAAAGAAATATTGAATAGTTACACATTCAGTAATCACACTTCATCCTGTGCTCTGAATGAGGCAGTGGTCTCGTGGGGAAAAATAGGGATAGGTGACCACAAATTGTGTGCATTCATAGCAAGTTACAGTGCTCCTGGAGTCAGAAAGGGTCACTTGAGAGCATCCAGAAAGAGTCTTTCTCATTCTGAGAGCTAAGCATTTTGCTTCCGCAGCACTCCTTTATAGACTCAGGAATACGGGACCATGCTCAGAATCCAAATTCACAGCTCCAGTATGGGAACACAATCTGCTGGCTCTAAACAGATAGGCTTGAGCTGCAAAATTTTATACTCATTAAGAAAAGGGAGAACAAACCACATAGAGACACTTTGTTTTCTTTCCCTTTGAAGGACATATCAATGGTGTTTGGGAGTGATATGATTACTGTAAATAGTTCAAAACTCTCAAATTATAAGATATTTGGTTGGTTTGGATGTGTTATAACTGATTCTGTTCCCTTTTGTATTACCAAATACAGACAGTCAGAGATTATGTCCAAAGATCATAGAGAATAAAACAGTCATTAATTTTACAATCAAACTAAACAACTGGGGAAAATTCTGCTTCTAGCAATACTAGAATATTTGGCTACCCCTCTGAAGCTTATCTACTCACAGTCTCTCTTTCTTCTTCCTCCCCTCCTTTTTTTTTCTCCTCCCCCCCCCCCCTTCCCTTATTTATTCTTGGATCTGGACTTCTAACACTCCTGTCATCTGAAGAAGCGGGTTGTGCCCATGAAAGCACATGATACTATCTACATGTTTTGTTAGTCTTCAAGGTGCCACTAGTCTATTTGTTGTTTATAAAGTTTTTTTAGCAATATTAAGTTATAGTTACATGCATTCAGGAATCTTACACTCCAAATATACATGCAACTAAGCAACTATGGGGGAGCAATGAGTTATGATAGACAGGACAGGGTCCAAAGTCTATGTACATACTTTCTCCTAACCTCTAGCTGCCTTTCTGATAACAGAAAAATGTCAAGCTGCAATTCCGTTGGGGTAGGTGGAAAAAGCAATTTACAGCTTCTTGTGACACATATTTTTGCACATGCGGGGAAGATGGTGCAGTAGCCCATCGTGCTGGGATGAGTAAAAAGACTCATTTAATAAAATGCCAAAAATAAAATGCAGCTATTTAAAGGTGTAGTACAAACATCATGCTGCAAACTTTAGAAAGTACTAAAGAATGAAAGGATAAAACAACTTCTATATATGTTTTGAGTAGAAAAAATTTGTTCCAGATATACATTTGATAGTAGTTAAGGATTAACTGGAGTTCATGCCTGCTGGGACTATTTGAGCATAGAATCTGAAAAGCATAGGTGGGCTGTAAGACAAACTAAATCAAGAGGGGAAAGTCTGCATTTTCTATTCAGTAAGACTGTACTAACCTATATTATAATCATTTTTCTAATCATCATCTTAGATTTTCATGCTATCTGGTTTTTAGTTTAGCCACCTAATCTTTAACAGGGAATATACACAGGAAACAGACCCAGATGATTTTACTAGTCTATTCAAAATTACTGTAATCCCTGTATTAGAGATGTTAATATGCCATTCTCACCCCTAGGGGAAAGAAAGGTGTGTCTCAGTTGAAAGCATGAGACGTGATTATGGGAGAAATAGGATAATTATTTCTCAAGCACTGTGCTAAAAATATTGCCATCAACCCCACCCTTTCATGATGCTACAAGTAAAGGGTCTGTCAGCATTTCCATCTGAATTTCTTATTTTCAGGGGTTATAGTCATAAAAATTTGCTTGAGGCTCAGCTTAGGCATGAAAAAGTGCATATGATCCCTTTGATATGTGTACATGACTCCCACTGGAGATACAGAATAAGAAAAACAGGAAGGGCCAAGAGGACTGTTCACATCCTCTTGTAAATGCAGGAAATTGAGGGATATACTGACCTTATCTCTACCTTTTGCTCCAAAGGAATGGAGGGAGGAGAATAAAACCCCTGTCAATGTGTCCAGAAGAGAAATTCCTTTCCATCCCCCAGTTGGGAAATCAGGTTAAGTCTGTGTATTTCTGAAAGAATCATTATAGGTAAGCATCTCCTCCCATTTATATTTGTGTCCAAGTCAATCTAAACATCCCCGAAGAGCTAATTGAACCCACGGTTTCTGTAGATGAACAAAATATTCTTTTATGAACAGAGTTTAAAATCTCTTTGGTCTATTTTTGAATTATGTGACAATGTTATGGTTTCGGGTGCTTTTTGTGCTGAGAGAAATTGAAAATAGCTGGGGGGGGGTATTGTTCAGGGGGGTTTTAATAGAATTTTGCAGGTGATTGGTTTCAAGGGAAACTAATTGGTTTTCTTACTTTGGAAAATAAATTAAAATTGATCAGGTTACTTCACTTAGAAAAGCAGCTTCTGTTCATGCCCAATAACTTTATTTATTTATTTTTAATTGGGATGAGAAGCTGGCTTCTCAGTACATAGCATGAAGGCTAATACATGACAGTTTGACACAATAAATCCTAATGGCTTGATAAGAGCTGTTACAGCCCATTGAGTCATTAATACTGGATTTAAAATATCCCTACCAAGGCCTTGATATGACCATTATATTGTACTGTGCAAGAGTGATCAACAAATTGTTTGGCTCTGAGAACCCTGATTTCAAAGGAAAGCTCTGCAAATAACTTATGTGTGAGAAGTTTTATAATACTGTGTTGTGAATAAATTTAAAGGGCTGATATTAGTAAAAGCAGAGTCTTTTAATCAAACTGTTCTTCTACATATGGTGTTTTGCTAGGCCCTATCCTAATTATATCAAAATAAGTTTACTGTACATTTACTGCCTTGTCTACAAACTAAACATTTAAATCTATGTTATTCTCAGTCCAGTTTAGAAATGAGTTCAGGGAACACTGGTGTACATCATTACTTAGGCAGGAATCACACATTTGACAAAACTCTCCTCTTCCACATATAGAATTTCCTCTGGGTTATTTCCTTAATGAACAGGGTCTGGTATTAGTATGGCCTAAACAGGTAGTTTTCCCCCCTCACGATCTGGATGGAAGCCCTGTGTTTCTCCAATACAATCAGAATTCCTTCATCTGCCTCCTCTTCTCCATGCAGCATAGAACCCATGGCTCCACCCTGAGAGTCAAAACTCTGTGGGGAAATTGGAGTTTTGTAGAATCTTAGCATCAGAAAATACATCATAATGTTCTCCTGTATTCCATTATATACACAGGGGAATTTAAAGGGTTGTAGTAGGGAACAAAAATTGACCCCCTAGAACAGTTTATTTTTTCAAATAAAGAGTGATTTTTCTAGTCTTAAAAATCATCTGGATGAATTAAAAAATGAAAAAGCCAGATTCTACCATCCTTATTCATCCTGAGATGTATTTGCCAAAAGTTTGGACCAAAAACACTGTCACTTTTCATTTTAATATCCTATACACTGTTTTATTTGATTCTGAGTCCATTTTGCATTGTTTATGGAATAGAAGGAAGACCTATCTGAAAAGATTCTGTTGTTGACCCCTGGGTGTTTGGCTGCTTTTTATCATCACCTAAATTAACATGGATTAAGGTGCTAAAAGGGACAATTGACATTTTGTTAATATATAAAGTGGCAAGAGGAAATGATAGATTTTCAAGTTTATAAACATTTTAGGAAGCCATACATCAAATGCAAGTTGGTGAAATGGTTGGCTCAGCACACAAGGGCAACGAGTTTATCTCAGCATCACTGATTGAATTGGTGGTTTGGGACTGATTAGTCTGGACAATACCTTAGCAGATCTGAAAGAAATGAGTGATTTGTGACTTAGGGAAAGAGAGAGCTATCAATAATGCAATTCCTTAAAGAAAAAAAGTTAAAATATAGACAGAAACCCTATCATAAGCCTTATTTTTCTCCAGCACAAGCAATGTCATGGAACCACTACTTAAGTCTAGCCTACCACTGTTTGTCAAGATAAACACCCAACTATCAGGAAGAAAGACTGCAGCAGGTGTAATGGCACATGCCATCAAGTTAAAATGATGAGTCTTGCTCAAACTGAGATAATATACCAGTAACTGATGTTTATACCAGACAACAAATGTTCCTGATTTGGAATGAAGCAAAACACACTTACTAAATTAGTGAATTAGAAAAGCCTTGACAATAGGATTAAAAGTGAAAAGGGAAGAGATAAGCACAAAGATATGTTAATTAATGGTATGTCATCTTCAGGATATATTACTTTTCTGCATCAGCATCATAAATAATTGAGCAACCTCTTGAGGCAATCATCCAGAGACTGTTTTTAACAGCAACAAATTAAAAAAAAATCTGAATAATCTATCAATAGTAAGTGGACTAGTATGGATATGGAATTCTTAGCCACAGACCCATGGAGATTAAGACAATGTAAGGGTCTGCCTTTCTGTTCCACTGTTTCAGAGGTGATATCACTATTATAAGGTCTTATGTTGCTCAGAGATTAAACCCTGACTTCCTCTCCCTGCCCCTCTAATTTTAGGTTTTAATGCCAAATTGTATTTTTCTGTAAAAAAAAAAAAAAAATCACACTGGAATTGGCAACAGTTAAGACAAACTGAAGTTCATTTCCATTGCTAGTGTACTAGTCATTCCCTTTCCATTAGCATATTGCATGGAAAGATTTTTCTCCAGATGTCAAAGACTTTAAACTGTGTTTATACTTAAAATGTCAAAACTCAAATTCAGATATCACTCCAAAAAACAGGATGGGTAATGTTTTGAATTGATAATGCTGTAGAAGACACTAGGCAGTCTGGGCTATTAAAGCAAAAATAGGCAGAGGGAACAAGTTTAGAAAAGTTTAGGTAGAGTGATATTTAATTGGAGTATAGGTCAACTGGGGCCATGTTGCTATTCATTGATCAGCCATTAATAGACTGGGTAGTTCAGAAGATCTGGAAACAGAACTTGGATGAGACCAGTAAGACAGTTTCCACATAAAGACATTCTCTTGGTGCACAAGAAAATGTGGAAGTCAAGGGCATTGGCTGGTCATATGATGCCATTTTTCAGCATGATGGAAGATGTGTCAACCTTTGTGCTACTGGCTCATTTCTCCAAGTAGTAAATCAGACAAGATCTTATCCAGAAAATTTTCACGTGGTATGCACAACACATGGAACTTTCAGGGGTTCCAGACCAAAGTTCCTTCTCCCACAAAATTCCCACCCAGAGCAAGGTAATACCCACCCAGTCAGCAGTTCCCAAGTCTTACATGGGGGAGCCAGGGAAATTTCAGGAATGACAGACAATCACTGTGGAGCCATCCATGCTGCAGGCTGAAGGTGCTAGTCCCAGGACCTCACCACCTAAATCCATGCCAAGTCAGCTCTTCTTTCCAGGTCTGCCTGGCCAAGTGTTATGCCCTTGAACAACACTGCAGCCACTGAGCATGCCTGGGAGAGCAGCAAAAGTGACTACCCACCCTAGCTCCACCTCTGCCTTTGGTACCCAGTGTGTTTAACATGCATACAGCTGTGGGTGCCACTGGAACCACGCCACTGAGGGGCACACATTTTTATCACCACTTAGGGGAACCCCTTCTGACTGGCTGCTTTTCATACTTGCCACCCTACTGGGGAAGAACAACTAATCAGAGGTGCTATAGAAAACAGACAAGAGCTCTCTCCCACTTCCTTCTGGAATGGACACCATTCTCACAGGCTCAGAGGGGAAGCAGAAAGAGCCCAACAGCTCAGGGTGGCTTCCTCCCTTCTCCCTATCTTTACTTGTTAGCACAGGGACCTTAGTTCCTCCCTCCCTGCAACACCCAGCCTTGGAAGAGAGAGATCCTGCTTCAGCCACCCCAGGCTTGAGAGAGGGGAGTGAAGAATCTCAGAATGAGCAAAAGTAAGACTAGATGGGCAGAATTGATGAAAGGGCAGCACTGAGTCAGGGATTGAGGGGGCAGGACTGATTTGGGCTTTGGAGGCCTGGGTTTAATTGCAGGCCAGAGGGACTGGCAGATGTGGGAGTGAAAAGAGACATACCTCGATTCAGGCCACTTTAAGCACTGGGCAACATATTCTAAATTGAAGGAGGGGAACCCAGCAGAAGCATTTGGTATAATAATCCAAGAGATCAAACAACCTGTGTGCCAGCACCCAGAAGAAGAGAAATGAATCATGTAGGAGTAGAGTAGGTAGGAGGGAAAATGTGGCAATCTGTGCCACACCGTAAGAAAAACCAGGACAGTGATGAAGAGAAGCTGAAATTGAGACTTTCCTCTCCTGAGTAGGTCACAGCTCTTTTCTATTGGAACACAATGGAATGATCAGCCCCCAAAAACTATCATGGAAAATCTGGTAATCCTATTGCTGCTAAACCTCTCCTGCAGTTACTGCTATTTCCACTTTCACTTGGGTAATGGCCAGCAAAATGACACATGCTGAAGAAAAGCTTAGCAGTAGCATCGATTGCCAGACTAAAAAAACCCAAAGACACTGTTGAGTAATACAAACACTCTCTCTTTCTTTTTTCTCTCCCGCAGAACCAAATGAACTGGTTTTTAAAAACAAACCAAAACCATGCTGAGGAAATTGAAGCGCTAGAAAACTCTCAGGTATTACAAAATGGCAGCATTAAGCACTAGGATTACATCTTTCATAAACACAAAATCAATGTGCAAAAAAAATGTGGGTGATTAAGCAACTGGGACAAATTGCTGGTTAGTCCAGCAAAGCACGTAAGCATATACTTAACTTTGGGCATGTGAGTATTCCCACTGACTTTAATATTGTTCAACTTCAGGATTCTCACAGGATTAAAAATAAGCATGTGCTTAAATGCTTCAGTGGGGCCTGGTCTATACTCGACCAAGAAGGCCAGCTTAAAGTACGCAACTACAGCTACACAAAATGCATGGCTAGAATTGGCTTATCTTAAGCCAAGCCATGGCAGCATCCATATAGTGAGAGGCTGATAGGAGCAAACACTCCTGTCAGCTTCCCTTACTCCTCATAGAAGAAGTACCACCAGACATTGGTGGGGGTTGCCCTCAGTGTTTGATTTAGCAGGTCTATCCCACTAAATCGAACACTAGAAGATTGATCTCTGGAGTGTTGACGTACCCTAAGTGACATATGCCACACTAGCATTTTACATGCTCATTTGTCCTATTTGCATGTACACTGACAGAAGAAACTGTGCATGCAGTTGTAGGTGCAGGTTTGTTGTACATGGATTTTGCACCTCCACTTTTGAATATTTGATCATATGAGTCAATCTAAAGAGAGCTGTATGAAGAATAGCAAAAGAAAAAGGGATAAAGTGAGAGAAGGGGGCACATACACTGCATGTGGTTAATAGTCAATTGAATCTCAGGTTTCTTTCTCACTCCCCTCTATGCCCCCAAACATGCCTTCAAGATCCCCAACATAATTCAGATTGTTGCTGGATATCTGGCACCTAAAAAGTTTTTATCTGTTAAATATTTGTTATAGCATGTCATATGCCCATGAAAGTGTTTAATTACAGCGATCTCTTAAAGAACTCTTTAATGGCCTTTAATGAACTCTTCTCTTCTCTTACAAGTCTCTTGTGTTTCTAGGGAGCTTGACTGTTGTTCTATGGTGTGGCATTAGTTCTGAATGTTTTAAGGCAATTGGTTCAGTTTCAGGAAGTCATGCTGTAAAATGTGAAAATGGTGTGACAAGTACATTTTGCACTCCCCTTGTTTCAGGCTGGTGAGTGCAAATTAAATTTTTGCACTATCCTCCTCAAAGCAGTTAGCACACAATTTGTATCTCAGGATTTAAGGCGATGTCAGTAAAAATATATTACTTTAATTTGTGCAATGTGCAAATATAACAAAACTGTTCTTTACCATTATCAGAAGACACTGCCTTTCTACTAATACCTAATAGATAGCAAAAAAAGTATAACCTAATGTCTCATAGCATATAGAATTTTTAATCCAGTAAGAACCTATTGCAATGGCAGAGAACACAGAAGATTCCATGAGATTTGTTAGCCCCGGTTTATACTAGGGAGTTATTTCTAAATAACCTCCCTTATTTCGAAATAATAAATGGAGCATCCACACTACCAAGTCTGTTATTTCAAAATAATGGGCTGGTTATTTTGAAATCTGTACTCCTGCTTTCCTCGGAAAATAATGCTTATTTTGAAATAGTGTTAGTGTGGACGCTCCCCAGATGCTACAACTATTCCCCAAAGTAATTCGAAGTAATTACTCCCCAGTACTTCCTAAGCTAAGTCGAGGTAGCACATCTACAATAATGGAGTCTGCCTCGGACTAATTTTGAGGCTCCCCTGTAGTGGGGACATGCTATTTTGATTTTGTTATTTCAGGAATTATTATTTCAAATGTAGTTATTTCAAAATAATTTCCTAGTGTAGACATGCCCTTAGATAGCTAGGTATGAGGCAGCCTGAACTAGTAGTGCATGCACAGGCCAGGGAATAGGAAACATCTAAATTCTACTCCTGCTTCTGCCAGACACTAGCTGAGTGGTTTGAATACATCTGTGTTATTGTTCCTTATTCGTAAAGTGATGACGCGTGACTTACAAAGTTAAGTATTAACCCTAGATCCCCTTTGTCTCAGTGAATGGCCAGAACCTAGAGCAAAATGCTATTTTTCCATGTATGACCAGAACACTTGCACTGCTTTTTAAAAAATATATATCTATATGGGGGAAATGACAGCCTGTGGGCTGCCATATTTCAGATGCTTAAAAAGATTATTTTGTAACAGGATTCATTTTTATCAACTGGATGTCCTTACCATACTGAGCTATAACTTCTGAAGGTAACAATCCTATCAATATTATTATAGGCTCCGAAACAACCATTAATCCCAATTATGGCACACCTAATAGGGAGGTCTGCAAACAGATGAAGCAGCTGCATAGTGCAGTCGTTCATGCTTGGGGAAGGCCAATGGGCAGTACAACCACACCTTTCCCTTATATTCTACCTGGGGAGCTTCGTTTATATTCAGGAGTCCCCAACAGATGTGCAGAATCAGTTCATTGTCTCTCCTTAGAGGTTATTGGATGGCTCTTCCCATTTTGTAGATAACATCTGCCTGTTACTGGTGCCCCAGCATTGTTGTAGTTGTGGGTAGTTTATGCCACTTCAAACACTATATTTTGGATACCCCAAATTAAATGCATCATGATTTTGGGACTCTTGGATTTAAAATTTGCACAGAAGATTAGAGAAATATGCTTAATCAGACAACTTTTCTTCAGGAAAAACCTGTTTTAACAGTGTTCCCCATTTGTCAAAAGGCAAGTAGGGACTGTTTCATAGTCCCAAAATATCCCTTGGGCCACTATGGAAGAGTCCCATAATCAGCACTGTATGATCACACTGAAAATAAAATAGGTTTGTAAGATATTTAGTAAAATTCGCTTTCTGAAAATCAAGAAAAGCACGTATGCTTTGCATGGCAGTCCAGAATCAGCAACTTTTGAATTTCACTCACTTATACTAAAAACAAAAAATTACTATAAACAACTTGTAGATTTCATTCTTTATTACAAAAGAAAAATTACAGTGACAAAGCACTTGGTTGAAGAAACAACTTGTAAATTTACCTCTGTATTGTAAAGAACCAGCAGTTACAGTGCATGGTTCATGCACCTCAGTGCTCCTTCTCTGTCATCTCTCCTGTCTGAATGGCCTAACTTGTCTCACATGGACAAACAAGGGAAGGGTATGATACTTGGACTTGCCTAGTGTATATGGGACAATGCCCTTATTTCAATCATAGTAAACTCATCAAGTTTATATTGCTTCAAGAGTTTGTTGCAGCCATAGGTGAGAAATAGTTAAAAATAATGAAAGCATAAAGAATAAGTAATTTACAATGAGGGAGTGCACAGAATTACACTATGTATAATTACGACAAAGAAACAAAATACCCTTCTTGACTATTGTTCCAAACCTATCTATATGTGATTGTTGTCTTCCCTGCTCTATAAAAAGATAATTTTTAGCACTGCTACCTACTTTTTTTTTTTAATTTAAGCTTTTGTGAAAAGAAAAAGAAGCATGAAAGTCTTAAGAATAGCAGAACATGATCACTTGCATAGCTTGTTTTTTTAAAAAAAGGAATAAAAGGCTCAAACCTAATCAGTAACCTGCAATATAAAGTAGAAATGTCTCCTATTGTTCATTCACAACTGTTTCTGCTGTAATTAAGCATCTAATGCTCCAGATGTCTATGCATTCAAAATTTGTAAATTTCAGCTCTGCTGAATACTTTATTTCAAAATGTGCAAAATATTTCCCAGAAGCTTTTAGCAATGTTGGTAGTGAAAGTCTCAAAACACTGGAAAGCTTTATGGCATCTGTCACATTGGGCATAGATGCAATATTCTTACTGAAACTTCATGCATTAAATGATTCAAGCAAACTTACTTCACTGATAAAAGGTTCTAAAGAGCTTGATCCATGCAGAGCAGCAACTCTACTAGTGCTCAGTGCTCATCCCTGCTAACCAATACCTGTCCTATAGGTGAAATGTGAAGGCCTAGACTGTGACATTAGGCACAATCCTGAGCACATTACTGTTGCATAGGCCAGCAAGTGGAGGAGTGTGGAGTCCTGGCTTCGCTCATTGATGACTGTCAACCCACTGCTCTTCTTGCCCTGTGGAGGGAGTAAATAGTACCTGGCACTCTTTTTTTATCCCATACCACCAGAGAGAAAATCCAGTTAGCCTATATATGGGCTAATGGGTGAGGGTGAGGTTGTGGTGAGGGTGAGTTTCCCCTACAAAGGTGTGTAGTATAAGACACAACCCAGTCATTAATGTGCAAACCTCTGTATGAATATCTATTGGCTAGTATGCTGCCCTTAGAAACAAAAAGTGCTGTATAAAAATGTATCTAATCCTGTGTACACCCTTTTCCTACAAGCGGCATGGGTGGACATACACCTTAACAGTCTAAGATTGATTCATTTTAGATTGAAATTTCCCCCTCCTCCCTTACAAAATCAGTCTTGTCAGTCAATCTATTGCTGTAAATGGAGAACAAAGGGCAAATTACGATATTAACATTATAGAAACATTCTTGCACAGCACATTGAAAAAATAATCCTACCTAATTTCAAGCTTCCTTATCTGCTCTCTTGTACTGAGTCACTCATTTGTGTTCTTTGTTTATGCATTTCATAGGTCATGAAATGTCAAAAATTTAATCTTGATGCAGTCAGTTACTTATTCTTTATTACTTGTTAAGACAATATGTTTAGCATTATACGCTACCCAAAAATACAGTCCCTTCCCAAAGTACTTAGAATTTAAAAGGAAAGGACTCAGGGAAATCCAGAGGTCAGGCAGATATAGACATGTTTTTATTATTAAAATTACTTATTGAAAGCCTCATGAGATAAGTTGGCTTTTAAAGTCTTAAATTCAGTGACGGAAATGAAAGATATCAACCTATATGTGTGTCCTGTAGGAACATATTAAGCCATGACCATGACCCAAAAAAAAAAAAAAATCAGTACATTGACTGATTCTGGGGATATTTGGTCTGATTACCTCTCATTTTGTTCTGGAAGGACAGTGAGCACAATCAGAGGTGCCAACTCTGGGAAAGTGGTGTCAAGCTTCTCCAGTCTAGCCCCTTTTCCCCATGCCTTTCGTGCACCAGTGGCCCACTTACCTACTCCTCCCCCCATCCTCCCAGTGCTTTGAAGTTCACAAAGAGCTGATTCGAGGTATTCAGGAAGCTCTGAGAAGGCAGGGAAAAGTGGGAATGGGGTGCACTCAGGGGAGGAGGCAGGGCAGGGCTGCGAAGAAGTGGGGCAGAGTTGAAGGCTTGGGGAAAGAAAGCAGGGTAGAGCAAAGGCAGGGAGGGGGGAAGGGGTGAAATGAGGGTAGAGCCTGGGACAGTGCATGGTTTTTTAGCACCCCCAAGCTGGAGGGGGTGCCTATGAGCACAAAAATTAGTACAGATGTCTTTGAGAACAATGCTTTGCTGGGACATGAACAGTTACTCTAATTTTATAATGTGGAATGATCACCAATAGCTTATATTAAGAAGAAAAAAAATGTATTCTCTAGAATAAAGAGCCTGGTTCAGATTCTGGGCTGAGTCTAACCTGTGCTCAGCACCACCCAATCAATATAGGTGCTGACTGACTGTTTGGCCAGTACTGAGAGCAGGGAAAAGATGCTTCACAGCTCTTTACCTTATGCCAGCTTCTAGTGGCTCCCATAAGCCATTCAGGCAACCCAGACATGCCTCTTACCCCCCTCGCTACACACTTCTGTCCCAGAAAATGGGAAAAGGGGGCACCAAAGGAGTTGTTAGGCCAGCCCTATATCACCTGTGAATTGCCCTTTCAGGAAGGAACTCTCCACTGGTAGAATCTCTAGGACTTGCGGCTCTCACATGCTGGTCTGTCAGCCTGAAGCAGCCACAGTACAGCCAAGAATCTGGGTCTCCATCTGTGACTTTTGGTACATTTTTAAATTAAGTGCCAGTTTACTGTCTGACTGATCCAATTATTAAGTTAATTTGGCCTCTGGCCTCTTTATTATACTAAAAGTTTTCACATGCAGTTATATGTATTAAGCCTAGTTTAGCACGTTACCTTCTTTTTCCCCCTACAAAAGTACCTGTCTCTCAAGTCTGCAAATAAGCTTACCCTACATATTGGAAGCTATAAATAACAATACCATCAAAGGGGTAATTTGATTTAAATTTAAAGCTATGGTGAGATTTCCTTCAAACTCTAAATAGGCCTCTCAAAGGTCTTTAAAAAAAAAAAAAAAAAAAAGCCAAGGCCCTGACATACATGTATCTGTTGGACTCTTGTCTGGCTTGTAAAAGTCTGTGGTTCAAAGAAAATAATTCTTTCTGAAGTTGTGGCCCTCATAGTGGCGCCAATAAGACAATCAAGCAAATAATGATCTCTCTGGCTGGTAATTAGAGAGCCTCAGATGCTGGGTGTTTGCAGAAACAGTGAGAGTGAGGATAGTGTGGGGGCAGGGTAGGAGGACCTTTTGGCTGGAAAGGAAAAAATAAGAGGAAATAGTATTGGCAATAGTTTGATACTCGAGTGGAAAAGCAAATCTGTAAAGGATCCCCCTCAAATCTGACAACAAAGCTGCTGAATCCAAAGGGAAAGAAGACAAGCAAGGAGACAAATACTCCTTTAATAATAGCGATGACTAAGAATACCAAGCAATAATATAGGGCTCCGCACTTTCAAACAGAGAAATCTTCACAGCAGGCCCTGTGAGATTTAATTATTGTCCCAGTTTTACAGAGTGGCAGTCTGAGTCACAGGCAGGTGAGTTTACCCAGGATCACACAACAAGTCAATGCTATTGCAGTGATAACAACTCGGAGGTTCCTGTCTCCCACTCTCATGCTCTGTTCACTAACCGCTGGAGCATACAGAGGGCTTCTGCCATTACAAAAATCAATACTGCTGATAAGTGGGTAAAACTTGCAAGTTTGTGTACAATGTAGTCTATGTATGACATAACTGCACAGATTGACTATACTGCACACACTGCACACATGTACTCATGGTATCCATGTGCTAAATTCCATCTGTTTTTCACCTTTTGCCTCCTCACCTGCACTCTGTCCATTGATCAATTGGAATTTGTTTGTGATTTTATTCTGAGTTTAGTAAAGATTTTGACATAGGCCCCATAACATTCTCATAAACAAAGTAGGGAAACGTGGTCAAGTTATAATTGCAGGTTGTACCTCCCTTAATTCAGACTCTCTGGTCTGGCAACAGCTGTGGTCCATCATGGGTCACAGATGTTCCTGGACCACAGAGCCCAGAAACAGGGAGGTCTGGCAGCGAGGCAGGGGCTCCATAGGAGGCTCCGACAACTTAGCCAGGAGGGGAATAGGCAACATGGCAGGGAGTTCTAGTCCCAGCAGAATTCCCTGGTCCTAACGGCCATGAAGCTCTAGTCTGGCAGCAGCCATGGAGTTCCGGCCACAGCCAGGGAGCTCCAAACCCAGCAGCAGCCAGGGATCCCTGACCCTGCTCCTGACCCCAGCCACAGAGCTCCAGCACCATTCTGGCTCCAGCAGCTGGGGAAGTCCAGCCCAGCCCCAGCAGCAGCCAGGGAGCTCTGGCCCAGGCCGTGGAGCTCTGGCCCAATCCCCGGCTGAGGAGCTCCGGCCATGGAGCCAGGTGGCTGCAGATCTCTGCCCTGGTTGTGCATCTGTGGCCATGGCACTCTGGCCCTGGCAGTAGCAGGGCCAGTGGCACCTAGAGAACCCTGGGGAGAGGGGGGAAGTTTGGGGCATCAGTGGGGGCAGGCTGCAGTCCTAGCCTAGTGGCAGCATGGGCCATGAGGAGAGGGACCTTCCCTGGTCATTCAGGACCAGTCAGGTCCCAAGGGTTTTGGACCAGTGAGGTCCAACCTGTACTCTAAAGTGAGTACACAGCTGGTTGAAAAAACATATATTGAGAGTATGCATCAGTGTTTCACAGTCAAAATGAGAAGAATCAAGAATCCCACATGGGTTTGGTACCATTATATATTTTCATTAGTGGATTGGGTAATGGAATGACAAGTATACTTATAAAATGTGAGGATTATACCAAAATCTTCAGGGTTTGGGGAGTTCAAGCACTTTGATAGACAGAATTAGAATTCTAATGGACCTTGATAAATTGGAGAGTTATTCTGAAATCAACAAGATGAAATTCAGTAAATACAAGTGCAAAGTACTATACTTGTGTTGGTTTTAGAGGCCTCCAGGAAGTGTCGCACAATGTCTTAATGTAACCGCTCTGGTCAACATTTTGAACTCTGCTGTCCAGCGGCCAGGTACACAGGTACATGCCCTTTATCTTTTAATGTGCTGCAAATTTTTGCTCACCTAGCAATGGGCCATGCTTGCTCCACACTACAGATGTTCCTGCCTAGAGTACACAGGAGGTGTTGGATCTCCTGGATCTGTAGGGAGAAGAGTCTATGCAGACAGCCATAGAAACATAGATAACTTCAAGCAGTTGGCTCTTGGCATGGTGGAGAAGGGCAACAAGAGGCATGAGCAACAGGGACTGAAAATCAAGGAGCAGTGGCATGTGTGTACCAGAAGATAAGGAAGGGTAACAGTTGCTCTGATGCAGGGTCACAGACATGCTGCTTTTATAAAGAGCTGCATGCCATCCTTAGTGGCGACCGCCACACTTTAGAGTCCCTTGGATACTTCAGGTGAGCTGGAGTTACAGCCCCTGAAGTGAACAATGAGGAGGAAGTGTTGGATGAGGAAAAGGCAGAGGAGTATGGGGGAAAGGCAAAGTGATTGTTCCACTTTACTCGGCACTGGAGTTGCCTCAGATGTAGTATTGTTTTCAGTTTTAGGTGCCACACGTTAAGAAAGATGTGGACACATTGGAAAAAGACCAAAGGACCACAATGAAAATAAGAGGTTTAGAAAACCTGAGAAGAATGATTAAGGGGAACTATGCATGTTTGATCTGGGGAAAAGAAGACACAGAGAAAACTAATGAGCTAGAGCCGGCCCTTGTTTTCAGTTTTAGGTGCCACACGTTAAGAAAGATGTGGACACATTGGAAAAAGACCAAAGGACCACAATGAAAATAAGAGGTTTAGAAAACCTGAGAAGAATGATTAAGGGGAACTATGCATGTTTGATCTGGGGAAAAGAAGACACAGAGAAAACTAATGACAATTTTCATGTAAGTTAGGGGCTGTTATAAAGAGGACCATGATCAATTGTTCTCAATGTCTGCTGAAAGTAAGACAAGAAGTAATCAGCTTTGTCTGCAGCAAGAGAGATTTAGCTTAGATGTTAAGAAAAGCTTCATAACAATATAGGGATAGTTAAGTGCTGCAATAAGTTACCAAAGTAGACTCTGGAATTCCCACCACTGAAAGTACAGGTTACACAAACACCTGGCAGAGATGATGGAGGTATATTTGTCCCTGCCTCACTGCAGATGGTAGACTAGATGATCTCACAAGGTATTTTCTATAACTACTTTTTTGTGATAGTAAAATTCAAACATCTGGGCAATTTAAAGCTACAGTGGTTGGTCAAAAGAACCAAGCAACATCTTCATTTCCCCCAAGATGTGGAATATCTCTTTTTTCATCTTCCCCAAGCTGATTTAAAAAAAAATCGTAACCATACACCTACTGAAATTTGAAACTAGTCTGACTTTTTAAACCATTACAGCTAGAAATATGTACCTAATTATTCTTCTGTGGAGCTGAAATTCCATGCTGAGCAGTGATTGGATTCTAGCCCTGGTCAGTCAGGAGATAATGAAGCTATTTCATATCACCTTTAGAATTTAAATATTATTGTATACTTTTCCTCCCTCTGTCTCTACAGCTCTTTATACTGAGTGCTAAGGTACTTTGCTTTACAAGTGGAGGGATAAAAAAAAATAAAACCAACATGTTTTAATTCTCTAAACATTTCAAAAACAACTTCTTTTAAAAGTATGACAAAATAATTAATGCTGTGAGGCAACTAATTTATCAATACTAATTTGAATGACCTTTATAGCTCAATTACAGCATCCATTTTATGTGGAATGCAATCATCCTAAATTCAGGCTTTTCTGGATCATGTGTAGGGAGGGGTTCAGTCAATGGCTCCTTCCCTCCTGAGATATCTTGAACCCAAGGAGTACGCAGAGGGTGTAGTCCTGGCATTCCAGGAAAGACAGGGACTGTTAATGTGCCCTACTGCCAATCAGAGCCACATGACAGAATCACTTTGTGCATTTCCCCAGTCTGGAGCCCCCGCAGAACAGCATGACATAGTCTGGCTGAACAAGACATGAGGATAAATAGGACTGAGAAGACATGCAAGGCACAATGCATTTATACTCAGTCTGTGAGTGCTCAAGAGCATCTTAAGTAGAGCTGGTTGGAATATTTTTCCCTCCCACAAAACATCTTGCAATCGTATAAAACTTTTTAAAAAGGACATTTCAGTTCATTCTGAAATGGTGAAATAAGACTATGACAGGTTCAAAATGTTTTCCCAATTTTTTAAAAACAAAATTTTGTCAAAATATAAATTCGTGGAAAAAATCATTTTATTCAAAATGGCATTTTGAATCTATTTTGATGTAGCTCTTCTCTACAGTATTTTTTACATTTCTAGTATTTTCACTCTCCTGTCACAATCTGTGCGACACCTGTCTCTTCCCTTTAAAGTTCTGTGTGATAAGTAAAAATAAATAGATGGGAAGGAATGTCCTTTATGGATTTCTAACCAGCCTTCTGGCATTGAATCTTTGGGTCATAAAGAGGTCTCCATTAACATTTCAGTGTGCTTTTTGGTGCATCATATGACAAAATTAGTTTTCTTCATACTTTCCAGGAGCTAACTACAGTGTTCTCCATCTTTGTCTCTAGTTCCAATAACCAATTTGTACATCTAACCCCAACATGGGTAAGGTTCCTATTCAGGCAACAAACAGTTTTTCATGTAATATTTAATTTAGGCAGGAAGCAAATAAGAAAATCCATGACTACTCTAAAACAGAGCTAATCAATTGTCTCCTTCCAATTGAGTCAAAGAAAGCAAGAATAGTTTATTCCAGCCAAATATTTGTCTCTCATTGTGAACACTTTTTATTTTCAGTACATAATCACATGTACCCAAAGTGTCTTCAAGATCTATGAAATTGTATTGGCTACTGTACTTGAGCAAATTAAAAAGAGAGAGGGAATATTTGAGGGTTGTGAAAATTTCTATATCTCCTGTCACTCCTGGACATCTATTCTTGAAACACTTAGGCTGTCTATATACTGGCGCGATCTTGTGCCAGAGCTATGCAAATGAGGCTCAGCGTGGAATATTGCCGAGCCTCATTTGCATAACTAATGAGCCACCATTTTTGCAGAAGAGGCTCTTGCACAAGACAGAGCTGTCTACACTGCCCCTTCTTGCGCAAGAAAAACCCTCTTGCGCAAAGCCGTTATGCCTGAAAATAATCAGCATAACGGCTTTGCGCAAGAGGGTTTTTCTTGCGCAAGAAGGGGCAGTGTAGACAGCTCCGTCTTGCGCAAGAGCCTCTTCTGCAAAAATGGCGGCTCATGAGTTATGCAAATGAGGCTCGGCGATATTCCACGCTGAGCCTCATTTGTATAGCTCTGGCACAAGATTGCGCCAGTATAGACACAGCCTTAAAGGAAAATGCCATTGTTTTTCAGCTACTCCTGAATCACTTTATTTTAAACACAACTATAACCAGCACTTTAAAAATAATTCTATTTTATTTATCATAAAAACATAAGTAAAGAATATTAAAGAAACTGGAGGCTGATATTTTGGCAGGACTTGGCTTAAAATAGGACAGAAAGCAATTGATTGAGCACTTCGATGAGTGCTGCAGAAAAAGGAGATTTTGAAGTTTGTTTTAATCCATTTGTCCCTGCAGATTGTGTCCAGGGTTTTTTTTAATAGTAAGACAAATGTGAAGATTTATGGATTTGGTGCAGCAATCTGATACTTAAGCCACTGCTAGTGTGCAGCTCAACAATATGTGGACCTAATAGCAGCAGCACAGGGAGCAACACCCTTCAGAGTACTCTGATTTTCTTAGTATTAAAAACTTAAAAACTTGGACAGTCTAAGCAAAGATAGGGCCCAAACCTGACCATCTTATTTCACATGATCCTCATCATGCCTTGGCCTTACTTTATGTCAATGACATTGCTTGTTTGAGTAAGAAAGCTTCAGAAGGGTAGCTGAGTTAGTCTGTAACAGGAAAAACTTAAAAAACAACAAATAGTCTAGTAGCACCTTAAAGAATTAAATATAGTTACAAGAGGCTAATAAAAACCATTAGTTACACTTGGAAAGGAAGATAATCAATACCAGATTCTACACAGACATCAAGAACCATTAGCACCTTCATTGTTTGGTTGGTTGATAATGTGAGAACCATTCATCCATTTGCATGAGAATTAAACTTGTGAATGAATGTATAAGAGACAAGAATTGGCCCCAACCTTGTTTTCTACATCTGAGATGTTCAGAAAACTGGGACGAGTGCACATTTTAAATAAGACAAAGTGAAATGATATGTAACACAATTCTCAAAAGTACCAAGTACTCAACTCCCACTGAAGTCCACCATTTTGCAGGATCAGGCTTGGCTCTTATGAAGCAACAAATGCAAAGAGTGATGACAAAAAAAAAATCCCAAATCCAGTAGGTAGGCCAGGAGCTTTCTGACTCAGCCTGTCCCCCCCCCCCCCCCTCCCAATTAACAATTCTATTTTAGGAGGGAAGATCCTTTTAGGAGCAGCTGCCTGCTTCAGCTGAAACCCAGGACTGCAGAAAACAATAAAAGACTATGACTGCGTTTCTGAATAGACAGAAAGATGCGTTACAGAGAAATGGATGCTTTTAAGTGGCAGGAATCCAGACGATGTTTATATTCTGAGCAAATTAAAAGAACTAAAAGTTCAGATTGAGTGAAATTGCAGTAAATTATCCTAAAAATAAATAATGATTTGAAAAGATAAGATTTTTTTGTCTTAATTCAGTGAAAGTTCTTTCAAGAATAATTTTTTGCTATGCCCCAGGGTAGTACCAAAACTCCAGAAACAGATAGAAATACTTGATAAGCATATCTCAAGTGTCATATGAAACAGATTTTATATTATTATTACATTTATTATGATTTATTATTATTTATTTGTATTGCACTAATGCCTAGGAATTCCATTCCTGCCCCAGGATCTCATTGTGTATGCCATTACAGCTCATGAAGAAAAATGGACATCAAGCCTTGATTAAGATGCTGTTATGGTTTTGTGGAACTTTCACAAGGTACAGAGAAGTAGCCGAGTTAGTCTGTAACTGGAAAAACTTAAAAAAACAACAAATAGTCTAGCAGCACCTTAAAGACTAAAAAAACATGTAGATGAGCTTTCGTGGCCACAACCCACTTTCTTCAGATGAATGGAGTATTAAAAGTCCAGGATATCAGGAAAGGCAACACACAGAAACCTGTTGGAGAACAAACCTGCCCGGCCACTCATTAATGGATCTCAAAGTCACCCTGTTGTTTCAGGCCAATTCCACAAACCAAATACACAAAGAAGCCTTGGAACTTAACTTCATTTACAAGTTTGGGACCTATCACAAAGGTATGAATAAAGACAATACCAATAAAGATAATGGGTACTTAAGAACAATTTGCACCTTCTCTATCAGTTTCATGTAACATAAACACTCTACTTCACTTTTTTTCTTTTCCCTCCCACCCCCATCCCCTATTTATTTTGGAACTGGACTTTTAATACTCTATTCATCTGAAGAAGTGGGTTGTACCCATGAAAGCTCGTGATACCATCTACATGTTTTGTTAGTCTTTAAGGTGTTTCTGGACTATGAGTTGTTTTTTAAGTTTTCACAAGGTAGCTAACCCTTGTGAGTAGATTGGACTCAGCATTCCTGTGTCAGAGCAGGTGAAACCAATTCAACCAATCCAACCAATGAATTGGACTTAGTCACCCCTGATCTTATAACAGCTTTTCATTTTTAGTGGAATTACTTAGTGTATTCTCCAGCTATATACATCTGTATTTGCATCTTAATACCTCTGGACTAGTCCCTCTCCTTATAACAACTGTCACAGAAGAGGAGGTGGGAAAGAGCTTTCAAAAAGTGAGTGTCTTGTCATGTCTTGTGCCTGGCAGCTTCCTTCAGATCAGATGCTAGCTGATGATAGCCTCAGGAAAGAGACAGGGTAGTTTAAGTGAGGAGTCTGTTGAAAAAATTAGGCCCAAACCACAAATGCTTCATAAGCCCAAAAGCAGTGTCAGACAAATCTTGGCCTCAGGGGTCCAGCTCCCACCCCATGCAGCCATAGACTCCTCTGTTGCTGTTGTATAATGTCGTCCCCACTATGGTAAATGAATAATAGAGTAAGAGAATTAATTCTAACCCAACTAACATTGTCTGCTACAACCTTCAATAGAGACAGAATTTTTCCATAGAGACAGCATCCACTATCTAGTCTGACCTATTCAGCTGACAATGCTTTTGCCTCAAACACCACCACCACTGGAGACTGAGATTCAGAATTGCTGTGCAGCTCCAGCTCCAGTACAAGTGGAGGTGGGGGTGCTCGGCATCCCTGAAAATCAGGTCTTCAGGGTCAAGGGGCTACTATAGATAAGGGAAGGTTGCATGATAGAGACTCACAGCTTCCCATGCCTTCAGATCTGCTGCTGCCCCTTCTTACCCTGCATTACACATTAGTTCCCTTATGTGAGCAGGGCCGTCCTTACCTATGCACAGAATGTGCACTTGTATGGAGCACCTGAAAATCTGAGGCACCACTGAGTCTTAATGTCCACCCATCTGCCTGGTCCTATCTGTCTTCTATGGATTTGCTTACTCCCAGAGAGGATTTAGTTAAGTGGAAAAATCCTGCCAGACCTATTAGCAAAACATTAAACTGTGAAAGAGCCATTCAAGTCATAATGAAGCCATTTAACAGGCATTAGACAACCCCAGATACATATTGTCAGTTTCTGAATTTACTGAGTTAGTCTACAGGACCTTCATTTAAAATTTACTTAAAAAATACTTCATTAGTATGTTGCTGAAGATTATAAAATCACACCTCTAAAAAATCATACACCCCACCTTCAGCTGCCACTGTGCATAGGAGCAATTTAATAGTACTGCGTAAGGCCCCATAAATCCTAAGGACATCCCTGTATATGAGCACACAGGGAAGGAGAGCAGAAAGTCCATGAAAACTCAGCTGTGATGAATTTCTACTTTTCAGTCTGTCACACTAAAATCTACAACAACTAGAAATCAGTATGTTGCTTTATCCTTTTTTGTTAAATAATTGCATAGTTTTATGCTTCGATTCAAGTGTAGATATACTGCCTGCTTCTCATTTTTTTATTCTAATTTATGTGCAAAAACTCTTAACCAAATGTAAATGCAAATGAACAATTTTTCAATAGTGATAGAAATTAATCTACAATCGCTTAAATGGAAATGAAATTCATATATGATGTAATAAAAGTATAACTGCAATAATTCTGAACCTGTTTCCTTAGAAAGAGAAAAGAGTGTAACACCCAAGATCTCCCAAAGATAGGATAAAAAAAACTATGTAGCCATGTGGCTGATATGCCTAACTGAATCTACATACTCTCATAACAAATATAGTATAATCAGTTAAAAAATAATTAAGAAATGAAATAAAGAACTACACAGCTCTAACAAAGTTATTCCCTAATTCATATCAAGATCTAAATACATAGAACATTTCATAGAAGTAACAATCTGTTTCTCTTGAACAAAAATGTTTGAAGATTTTTATGAAATTTTATCTTAGTCCAATTTAAGCCAATGGAAATTTAGCTACTGACTTTGATGGAAGCAAAGTTTGGCTCGTAATTGCCTATTTTGACATAATAAAATATTGCTTGACACAAGGGAGCATAGCTATGGAAAGTCTTGTGAAAACACAGCTGCCCCAGTTGTAATAGCTTTGAGATATATATATATATATATATACATATATATATATATCTCAAAGCTATTATATATATATCTATATATATATGTATATATAGGGTCATTTTATCCATGAGGCTGCTCAGTAATGCACAATTAATTACCTTTTATTATGGTAGAAGCTGTTTTTATTCAGTGGAATTATTTAGTATATTCTCCAGCCATATATACATTTGTATCTGCATCTTAATACCTCTGGAATGGTACTCCCTCCAGCAACTGTACCAAACAGGCTATTGTCATTGTATAAGAAAATATTGAAAATTGTAGGGAAATGTAATAAGTCAGAGAGAAGTTCTGGGTTCAATTATAGAACATTCCTTTGTTTGTTCCTCTCACAGTTAGTCTGTGTTTTACTTCATTAGAAAAATTGAAATGGAAATGAAGAATAATTTCCCAACATTTTAAGCTATAAATATTTCTAGAAAGGAGGCCCTAATTAAAATGACCATGGCCTGGAGGGTAATTGGGTCTGTGCAAAATCATTGAAAGGATAAAGTTTAGGGATTTATTTAATGTTTATATGGTGAGTAATCTAACTACCTGTAGGAATATATTAGGCTCTCACTTTCTAGATTTTTCAACAAGATCCCCGAAGTTGCCCAAATGTATCAGGATAAACTTATTCTTATGAAAAGTAGCATGGGCAATTTTAATGTCCAGAAACAGAGATCTGAGCCTGGCTTTTCAAGTCTTATCTGAAAGACTTCTCCCTCTACCCCCAAAGAAAATTGTAAGGCACAAAGCACAGTCTCCCATTGTGTTCTAGGGTTTTCTATAATCTGAGCATTGGACTCTAAAGCCATGGAGCACTCCAATCAACACATTTTCCAGCAAGGTTCATCCGGTACAGAAGGTAGTAGTAAAGCTCTTTCTAAATTAGATCAACCATTACCATAAACAGACTGACCTTCAGTAGCTGATGCCAACTGCTGATGACTACCTGTTGTGGTCAGATGTTTGACTGCGGGTATGTGTTCTCCCTGTGTGCTGTCTCAGGTCTGCACAAACAATTGATACAAAAGACATCGAGTAAACTGCCCGGTGACACTCAGCCAGGTTTATTGTCAACAAAGCATGATAACAGCACCTAGCAGATTCTACCAGGATACTAAGAACTGTATGCCCATGACAATAGATACAGCTCAGTCAGTGGTGGAACTTTCCACTCTCCCTTAGATTGGCCAAAGATACTCCCTCTGAGATACGTTTTAATAGCCTGTTATAAACAAGTTACATACTGTCATGCTGACCTATTTTTTAAGATGGGTCAATGTGTTTTTATTAATCTTGGAGAATGTTTTTGTACCATCTTTGATATTGGGATGTTTTGACACCACTCAGTATGGTGTTTGTGTGAGCACTCTGTAGTTGGCGCTTCTTAGGAATGTGTATTTTTGTAATATCAGCCCTGTTCTTGCTAGATTCTGTGGGCAGGTTTTGCCCCATACCAGGCCTCTGATACAAGGGCTTATGTCTCAGGCTCGTTCCCTACTTGAAGCTAGTGTCATGCTCTCCGGAGTGGCTCACAACCATGAATGCCAACCTCAAGGTAGATTGTAAAAAAAAAAGCAGGACAGATGCTCTAAACTGGTTTTATGTTCTATAATTAGATTTGCACCAACCCAGTAACAAATGTGAACACTTGAAGAACCGTAAAAGTCTTACCATGGGGACAGACTGTCCCACTGAGCACTTCAGTCTATCGTGCAAACTGGACTGAGTGACAGGTATTTTCTGTATACAAAAGATCACAAAAGAATCATGTTGCTTCCAATCCCAAGAGACTAGTCATTTGTCCTATGTCAATTTGCACCTCTCTAAATCTTCTCATTTCATTCTCTGACAGCCTGATCATTCTGGCCTTATACAGGTGGAATTAATTTCACTCAAGATGATTATTATGGTGTCATTACTCAGGACTGGAATTATGATGATTGTTCACATTCTAAAGGCTAAACTAGGGCACTGCAGCTGATCACCTCCCAAAGATAAATCACTAGAGTATCAGTACTTAGTGGCAGAGTTCCTGTTACCTTCCTGTCTTGTCTGTATGATATTCATATAGAACAATGATAAACACATATCTAGATGGACAAGCACTAACTAGGCCTCAGTCTTACACTGAGCACTAGTTAAAATAAGGAATAGGAAATTAAAGACACCTGGTCCATATAGGATGAGACCTTTATTCAATGACTCACATGAAATTAAGTTTAAAATTTCTGGGCCTGATTCTGTAGCCCTTAATGCCTTTAAGTAGTACTTGCCCACATAAGTAGTTCCAGTCATCTCAATGGGACTCCTCGTGAGTATAAGAACTACTCAGTCACATGGTTGAAGAAACTGGCCCTTAAGCAGTAAGATTTCATATTTCATTCGCTACTAGTAAACTACTGATACACTTCCTGTCTTAGTGGAATATTCTTAGTGAATTTAAGGGCAAGAGAGAGGAGAAAGTAACCTACAGATAAGGGAAAAGCACAATGAAACCAAAACAGTACATCCACAAAAGTGTATATTCAACAGCATGTCTGGATCTATAATCCAACCATGAGCTTAGAGTATTAAAAAAGAAAGCAAGGATGTAGTTTTAGCAGGTGAGCTATTGCAGAGACTTGGGAAGAAGAGACATTATCTAAAATCCTCATGGTGGCTCTGATCATGTGAGGTTCTGAAATTCTTTGCTTCCAGTGAAGTCAATGAGAAAAAAGGGTGCTCAGTCTTCACAGGACAGAACATCCTCACATTTGGATGCTATCTACATGCAGGGTGCAAATTGTCTGATCTACTGATTAGAGTCATGCTGTCTCTAGACTATACCTCTCTGTCAACAGAGAGATGTAGATTAGGCACGTCGAAATTGCTAATGAAGCGCGGGATTTAAATGTCCCGTGCTTCATTAGCATAAACATGGTCACTACTTTTTTTGAAACGGAGCTTTTTTGAAAAAAAAACCCAGCAGTCTAGATGCAGATCTGTCGAAAATAAACTCTTTTTTGACAGATCCTGTATTCCTCAAAAAATGAGATTTACAGGATCTGTCAAAAAAGGGTTTACTTTTGACAGATTTGCATCTAGACTGCCATTATTTTCGAAAAAGCTCTGTTTCAAAAAAAAGCGGTGGCCATGTTTATGCTAATGGAGCTCAGGATAATTAAATCCCTGCTTCATTAGCAATTTCAACATGCCTAATCTACATCTCTCTGTCGACAGGTGTAGTCTAGACGTACCCTCAGAGTCCTGCCTAGAGGTTAGAGCCAGAGCCAGGGCCAGGAACCAGGAGCTGGAGCCAAATGTCTGAGCCAGAATCAGAAGCCAGTAGCTGGAATCAAAGCTTGGAGCTAGAACCAGGAGCCAGCATGAAGCAAGGCTGGAAACAACACAAGCATAGCTATGATTGCAACTGCAGTGGAAATAACCAAGGGACTAGTAGTGATCTGCTTCTTCTGGGCTTTTGCGCACACCTGCTAATTTCCTGCAGGAAATCAGGGGAGTTGGCCAATCAGGAAGTTTTGCTGTAGCTCATCTGTGTTTATTAGTCTGCCTGGAAACTGAGCTAGCTAGTCTTATGCAAGCCCTGGCTGCTGACCTATATTATAAGTTGTCAAGGCCTAGCTTATAATTATTATTGATGCTTTCATTCTTCTGCTACTTTAGACATGCAGTCCTCAGATGGGCTGACTTGACCCTTGGCAAGGGCTGATGGGAATTGGAGAAATAGGGCTTTAAGCCACATGTGGCCAGATGAGGGGACAGCACAGACCTTGACATAAGTTTCTATAAATTATGCCAGCTCTATTTTTCCAGACAATTCTTCTTTGTCAGGATTTGAGGAATCCTCTACTTCCTTTTAAGGGCAGCTTTACAGCTGCTCTGCACTGCATTCAGGACTGGGGACTGAGCCCTAGCTGATTGGACTGGTATACAAATCTGTCAAACAAGTAAGACACACAGCACAAGTTCCCTGTCTCATGGGGAAAAAATCCTTCATCGCCAGAGAAATTCACATGTTGGGAAAGGATGTCAGAGTGGTAGAGAATAATGCCCATAACCCTGTGATGCTCTTGAGAAGACTGAGAAGTTGATGGCAAGGAGTGCCATGTGACCACCTCAATAACAGCATAAGTAATGTAACTCTAACGTCTGTGCATGCTAGATTGTCACTTGATTTTAAATATAGCCAAAATTCTTAAATGCTTGACGTTTTTTTAAAAAACACTTCCTTTTCATTTGTTGATAGCCCTCGGTCAATTGTATGTTTGTGTGGGAGGTCACTCACTTGTGTTGCAGAAAGAAGCTAAAGTTCTGGCTATCTGAATAGAACAATTGCATGCCAAACACTTGGCAATAGAAGTAATTCACCATTTGATGAAACTGTTTACTCTAACATTTTAGCTAGGAATAGCCAATAGTTAAGTAAGGCTATATCTCACTAGAGTATAATCTATGGAAATGAACATAGCATCCCATGAATACTAAATAAATTCATTATGATCAGCAGTATATCCAGTGAATCTATAATGATGGAGCCCTTAAATTAAATTGTCTCTCTCAATTTTTCAGTGTAATCAAGTTCACAAACACATTTCTTTTTTTCCCTTTATTTAAGACATCAATTTCTTAGATTCCTCAAGATATATAGCACTCCTTTGGCTGTCCAGACCAAGACCAAGAGGGAAGGAAGTAAAGGAAAATATTATACTTTGCATTAGGGATGTAATAGTGTAATCGATTAACCGATAAGTGAAAGCTTTTAAGTTAATGCTATAGACTACACACATTTCTCCCCCCACACTCCCATCTGCCCGTAAATTTTTTAGCAAGCTGTCCAGCTGCCCAGCTCAGTACTGGCTCGTGCCAGGTCTGGGACCTACCCCCACTGTGGCTCTACATTTAAAGTGTATTAGGAGCCAGGCAGACAGCCCGGTTGAGTTCCAGCTTGTGCTGGGTCTGGGAGTTGAGCCCCTCACCTGGACAAGGGCTACTAACACCCTGTGCTGCTGCCTCTGTATCGGAGGCAGCAGCGTGGGGCAACAGGAAGCCGGTCCGTAAGGGGGGCTTATTTTTAAACTGTCTTCCCTTGTGGACCAGCTCCTGCCTGGCACCTCACACTGCTGCCTCCGATACAGAGGCAGCAGCATGAAGTGGCAGGGAGCTCCTTAGAATTGGGGCCAGAGCACACTGGCTTCTGGCCCCACCCCCAGGGACTATAGAATAGTCAACTAACTGATAAGAATTCATGAGGTTAATCGACTACTTTGCATCACGTATCACTTTATTCTTGATTTTAAACACATACATACTCACTCAAAGACTTAAACAACACAACATAAAGCATACATTATAATAAAGCAAAGTCTATAACAGTATTCAGAAAAGAAAGATTCATCAATAGGGATAGTGTCCTTAGCCTCTGTCTGCCAGCAGCTGGGAATGGGGATTGCCTGTTCTGGTCATTCCTTCTCGGGTACCTGGTAGTGGCCACCATAAGAGGATGGGACACTGGGCTAGATGGATCTTGATCTGACCCAGTATTTGACCGTTTTTATTTTCTCATCCCTGCTAGGGAAATTGCAGGGACCAAATGTTCTATAACGTATCTTACAACTATACTATGGTAATATGCAGGGATGAGAAACCTAGTCTTAAGAGTTTTCTCCTAGTAGCCATTGAACTCTTGCTTCTGATTTCAAACAATTGTTTCCTCTTGGACTGGACTGTTAACTTCCTGGGTAACTACAGAGCATTCTTTCTTTCTTTCTTTGGGTAATCTAGCTATCAGGGCTCTAGGCGTCCCAGCTGAATCCAAATTCTTTTATCTTTTTACCATAACCAGTGGGTCATCAAGTAAACAGTGGAATTTTAACACAATCTGCCTCTATCCCAAGAAAACTTTTGACTTCCCTGAGTCAGTAGTAGGCTAGTGGCATAATTTCGTCTGAGCAGGGCTGGTCTCTGGTTGCATCATTTGCTCCAGTACTGCTTAGTAAACTGCACCTTGCTCAGTCATCAGGCTGAGGCTATTCATTCTTCATACGATAGTCTTTCTAAGCCCTTTTCTTCATCTTTTTGTCTCTTTCTCTCTGGTTTCGGTTGGTGTGGATCGCTGTCAGGACCCTTGCTTTTTATCTGATGCAGGAAATGCATACATAAAAACATTAAGCTTTATTTGCTTTATCTATTTTAAACAAGCCAGCCACCAAGCATGTATGTATCAAAGCTGAAAACTCCTCTGTCTGTAATACAGATGCTGAAACAATCTTTCATTGCCAGAAAAAAGCAGCATTTATAAATTTTATTGCTTGAGCAAGTCCATATGATTTCAGCTCTTACCTGAGTGAACAAATTCCTAGTGGTTTTTTTTATTCCTTTGTCATAAATTCAATTAAGGGCCAATTTCATTCTCTTTACCCTTATACATATGCACAAATAAAAACTATGCATGCCTACCATATATCTGAATTTGATCTAAATAATAAGTTCATAATAATTTAATCAGCAAAACTTGCATTTTTTCACATTGCAATTGCAAATTGGCCATGAGCAGATTGTGATTTTTTTCATCATCGTTTATTCATTAATTGAAATTATTCACAAAATTTCTGTGAATAATTTTTAGTCTGTAGTTCATTTGCAAGCCCTTTGTTGAAAGAATTTGATATTCAAAATGTGCACTGTATAATTGGTCACCTGCATTTCTGCTCCTTGATTGGATGAGCTTGATTCTTAGAGTCTGATTTCCTGTATGAATTCTCTACAGAAAGATAATTTAAAATGTGCTTCTCACACATAGTCACAAAATAGGCATGAACACAGTTGAAGTGAATGGCTTTAAAAAGGGAAGGGACTTATTCTCAGAGTATCTTTGCAATATTTGCCTAATGCTAGTAGACGCATAAATACTTTACATCTATATTTACACCTCATACAGAAACATAGGAACATTGGATATGCAATTCTGAATCATAACAGAGGGCCAGCTATTTCAGTATTCTGTCTCTGACAGGGTGCAAGTGACCCTATACTTCACAGAAAGATGTAAGTACTCTGTGGTAGGCAACTGTGGGGTAATCTGCCTCCCACATTAAGTCTTATACTGATCTCTAGTAGTTAAAGATTGGCTGAGGCCCTGAAGCATGCAACGTAATATCCCTTGTAGTCATTACAGAGTTGAGTGAATCACACTATAGTTCAGATAATTCTGCCTCCCTACAAAGGAGCCATTACTGGAATCCTGTCCATATTTCATGCTACTAGAGGATGTCAAGTTAATTGCTTAACAAAAGGTTTTTAATGTGTCTGCAACATCACTGTGTAACCAATACCTGCTCACTCCTAAGTTCACTGAATACCCTTCAAATGCTCGGGTTGTACATCTTTGATTTGTTTTAGTCTGTTGCATCTCCATGACAGAACTAATAGGATAAAAAGCACAACGTGCATTGTGTGACCTTTTCTCTTCACTGTGAAATGACAGTAGTAAACACATATTTACAGGAAGTGGGCAATGCGACAAGAGAGCACAAATAATTTATTGCAAATACAAGCCACTTTGTATAAATAATTCCCTCTTTCAATTGCACTGTGAAATTCTGTTTCAGCAACACTTAGGACCCTGCTCATCAACATATCACTCATGTGGGTGGATCTTCATTTTAACATTATTCTTCAATTTGGGCAGATGGATGTGTTGGCAACACTATTTTCATCCCTTGAAATCCCAAAAATTGTGGCAGCATAGCAGCAAGGGGGTTGGCCTGACCCTACACTTAGGCATGGATTTCTAATGTTGACAGAAGGACTCCCTTTTTGATCACATAAAGCAGCAAAGCAAGTCTTAACAGATTTTATAATTTCGAATATTAATTACAAAGGGGCTGATCCAAATTCCATTTAAGTCAATGGAAGTCTGTCCATTAATTTCCATGACCATTGGCTCAGGAACCAAATAATGTGATTCATCCGCTCTCTCAGCCTCCGTCTACACTAGGGAGTTATTTTTAAATAACCCCCCCCCTTAATTTAAAATAATAAAGCAGAGTGTCCACACTACCAAGTCTGTTGTTTCGAAATAGCGGGCTGTTTTTTCGAAATCTGTACTTCCGCTTTCTTTGGGGAATAAGCTTATTTCAGGAGTTATTATTTTTGAATTTTATTATTCTGAAATAATTTCCTAGTATAGACATGCCCTAGCAGTGCTAGATAAAACAGATATGCTTCATATCACAGTCAAACTAGTTTGTGTTGATGTTTATAACTGGGGGAATAATAGTAATCTGCATTACGGTAGTGCCTGGGTCTACTCACTCTGGACAAAAATAGAGGAAGATACAGTCCATGTTCCAATATACCTATCATATGCAAAAAGTTTCCCACAAATCTTCATTCACATTTTAAAATTAAATTGCATCAATGATGATTTGACCCCTTTAGGGTTTGTCTATGCTTGTGATTAAAAACCTGTGGCTATCTGGTATTAGCTGACTTGAACTTGAGCTCACTGACTGCTTAATCAGCAGTGTACATGTGTGGGCTCAGACTAGAGCCCAGATTCTGGGACCCCATGAATGGGCAGGGTCCCAGAGCTTAGCTTCTAGTCTGAGCCCAAATATCTACACTGCCAAAAAAAGCAGCTCCTTAGCCTGAGCCTCACAAATCCAATTCAGCTGACAAGAGCTAGCCACAGATGTTTAACTGCAGTGAAGACATACCCTTCACATTAGCTCCCTGCAAATATTCAAACAATGAAGTTTTATTGACATGGATTATTTATGAAAAGGAAATATCAAAGTCACATGTGTCGGTATTTACAAAAACGGAATTTAAAAATCACACACACAAATATTCAAATTTGAAGTCACTATATATTCAGAACAGAGGAAAATACCATGTGATTTGTCTGGCCAGCACATCTCAAGCAGCCAGTGTCAAATATCTGACCATATTATGATATAGCAACCCTTTAGGCACGGACAAAATAAGAAATATTCAACTGAGACCAGTTCTGGTTTGAAAAACTGTGTGGTTATGAGGACAGTACAGTAGCTTAATTTGTCTCCTTTGCTTCTGAGAAAGATTTGCCATCAGAACTGAAGAAATTTCCTCATACTAACCCAAATGTTGGTCTCTGAGTCTGTAAGTTCCTGCTTTTTCAAATAAACTGAAGATGCACAAAACTTTCTAAAGGAGGAAGTCTTCAGAGACTGAAGGTATGTCTATACTACCGTCTATTTCAGCAACTTATGTCACTCAAGAGTTTACAAATATTCCACTCCCTAAGATACAGTGTAAGTGCTAGTATGCACAGCACTATGTCAGCAACATAGCTTCTCTCACCAACATCACTTATGCTGCTCACAGGGTTGTTTGTTGTTGATTTATGCTGACAGGAATGCTATCTCCCATCTGCATAGTGTTTTCCCCACTTCTGGTACAGCTATGCTGCTGCAGTGCTATAAGAGCAGACATGGCCTTACAGGTGAGCTCTGAAAGAAGTACTCAGAGAAACTGATAACATCAGCTTAAAAATCTGCCATTCCACTGAGGTCTTCCATATCTTTTAAACATAACACCTAAAAATGAATTCACAATTACCCAGCTGTTTGCATGGGAAATCCCAAAGACCTAAAAATCACTGGATCTGGGTCTCACTTATACTAAGCTACTTTATACTGCTGGCAACATATTTAGAGACCTTAATGTAAATGAGAACCAGGCCTTGCAGTATTATTTGCAAAAAGACTTTTCTAACAAATACAGACTCAGGGAAAGACTTCCTCAACATCCCCAGGCATTCCAGTTGCAAGAGATTCCTAGCATTCTCCTTGAAATGACTACAGTGACAATGAAGTATAATGATATTGCTAATGATTGCACCAAGCATTTTAACATTTTATCAAACCAGACATATAGAATCATAGAACACTAGAACTGGAAAGGACCTCGAGATGTCATCGAGTCCAGTCCCCTACCCTCACGGCAGAACCAAGCACTGTCTAGATCAGGGGTGGGCAATAATTTTTGCCAGGGGGGGCCACTTCAAAAATTTTTGAAGTGGCCCCGGGCCACTCCAGAAAGGGTGGAGCCTAAACAGGAAGGGGCAGGGCCTAAAAGGGAAGGGGCGGGGCTAACCCACCCCCAGACCATGATTGGTCTGGGGGTGAGGGAGCCCCTTTGTCCCCCTCTTCCCACTAGGCACCCATGCACTGGAAGTGGCTTGGCATGCTCCCCCAGCCCCAAGCCAATCAGGGCCTGGGGGCGGGGGAGCACCGGAAGCCTCTTCCCGCCCTGCGAGGAGCACATGGCACTATGAAATGCTGCAGGCTCCTGGCAGGGCGAAGGAAGCTTCACACAGCTCCCCTGCCTGCAGGCACTGATTGGCCTGCGGGGAGGGGAGCATGCAAAGCCTTCTCTGCCCTCCCCCCAGCCCTGCGAGCCGCACACGGTACTTCAAAGCACCATGTGCTCCTGGCAGGGAGGGAGGAGGCTTCACGCGCTCCCCCACAGAGCAGAGAAAGCTTTGAGCGCAGGAGAGCAGCAGAGTCTCAGTGGGCCGGATCTTGGCGGGCCAGATTCGGCCCGTGGTGGCCCTTTTGCCCACCCTGGGTCTAGATCATCCCTGGCAGGTGACTGTCTAACCTGTTCTTAAATATCTCCAGATTCTACAACCCCCCCTAGGCAATTTATTCCAGTGTTTAACCACCCTGACAGGCAGGAGGTTTTTCCTGATGTCCAACCTAAACCTCCCTTGCTGCAATTTAAGCCCATTGCTTCTTGTCCTAGCCTCAGAGGCCCAGGAGAGCAATTTTCCTCCCTCTTCCTTATAACACCCTTTTAGAGACTTGAAAACTGCTATTATGTCCCCTCTCAGTCTTCTCTTTTCTAAACTAAACAAGCCCAGTTCTTTCAGTCTTCCCTCATAGGTCATTTTTTCTAGATCTTTAATCATTCTTGTTGCCCTTCTCTGGACCTTCTCCAATTTCTCCACATCTTTCTTGAAATGTGATGCCCAGAACTGGATACAATATTCCAACTGTGGCCTAATCAGTGCAGAGTAGAATGGAAGAATGACTTCTCATGTCTTGCTCACATCACTCCTATTAATGCATCACAAAATCATGTTTGCTTTTTTTTGCAACAGTGTCACACTGTTGAATCATGTTTAACTTGTCATCCACTATGACCCCTAAATCCCTTTCAGCCGTACTCCTTCCTAAACAATCACTTCCCATTCTGTATGTGTGAAACTGATTGTTCCTTTCTAAGTGCAGTACTTTGCATTTGTTCTTATTAAAATTCATCCTGTTTACCTCAGACCATTTCTCCAGTTTTTCCAGATCATTTTGAATTATGACCCTATGCTCCAAAGCAGTTGCAACCCCTCCCAGCTTGGTATTATCTGCAAACTTAATAATCGTACTCTCTATGCCATCATCTAAATCATTGACGAAGATATTGAACAGAACTGACCCAAAACAGACCCCCGCAGAACCCCACTTGTTATGCCCTTCCAGCATGATTGCAAATCGTTAATAACTACTCTCTGAGAGCAGTTATCCAGTCAGTTATGCACCCACATTATAGTAGTCCCATCTAGGTTGCATTTCCCTAGTTTATTGATAACAAGGTCATGCAAGACCGTGTCAAATGCCTTACTAAAGTCTAGGTATACCATGTCCACCACTTCTCCCCTATCCACAAGACTTGTTATCCTATCAAAGAAAGCTATCAGATTGGTTTGACATGATTTGTTCTTTACAAATCCATGCTGGCTGTTATCTATCTTTTAGATTGTTATCTATCTTTTAGATGTTTGCAGATTAATTCCTTAATTACTTGCTCCATTATCTTCCCTGGCACATAGACAGTATGAAAGTGGAAGCAATCAGCAAGTATTAGAATTGGATATCTGGACCTTCAGGGGGTAGCCAAGTTAGTCTGTACAGGATAAACTTAAAAACAACAAATGGTCTGGTCACATTTGATAGACTAATGATGATACCAGTTACATGTTTTGTTAGTCTATCAAGTGCTACCAGATCATTTGTTGTTTTTTAAGTTTATATCTGGACCTGTTGAACGGATTGAGAGCTCTGGGGCTGTGTCTAGACTACACCTCTCTGTCGACAGAGAGATGTAGAAAAGGCATGTCGAAATTGCTAATGAAGCAGGGATTTAAATATCCCGTGCTTCATTAGCATAAACATGGCTGCCGCTTTTTTTTGACAGAGCTTTTTTGAAAAAAATGGCAGTCTAGACGGGGATCTGTCAAAAAATAAACCCTTTTTCGACAGATCCTGTATTCCTCAAAAAATGAGGTTTACAGGATCTGTCAAAAAAGGGTTTATTTTTCGACAGATCCCCATCTAGACTGCCGGGGTTTTTTTTGAAAAAGCTCCGTGTCGAAAAAAAGTGGCGGCCATGTTTATGCTAATGAAGCACGGGATATTTAAATCCCTGCTTCATTAGCAATTTCGATGTGCCTAATCTACATACATCTCTCTGTCGACAGAGAGGTGTAGTCTAGACGTACCCTGCTAATCTTTAAAATGTCTATTTTGACTGCACATGTTGAATGTTTGTCATTTACAGGAAACAACACAGTATATGCAAAGGAGGAAAGCTGTTAAGTGACAATCCAGCCATTAGTTGTCACAGACAGCTTTGTCCAAGTGTAAATGAAAACTAAGTTTGCCCCTCATATGAGCTATTTATTAATAGGCCCTTCGATCTGATCCTACACACACTCTTAATTGTAAGCATCTGATGATCCCATTGACTTCAATTGGAGTGTAAAGTTAAACACATGATTAAATGTTTGCAGGACTAGTGTCTTTGGGGACTCCACATTTAAAAACAATTATTTAATCTCAGTTTCTAAAAAAACCCGATACAAATACAGAGACTGCAATGCCTAAAATAGAGATTTCCTTCCTTTTTGAGCCAAGATGAGGCAGAGGGAGGATGAGATTTATTTCTAACTATGTGATCCGGGATAGAATGTGGAAAAGAATTAATCTTCACTCTGTCCCATTCCTCAGTTTAATGCCCTTTCTCTCTTCCTTCATACACATGTGTCTGTAATGCTAGTCAGAGCAGTAATGGTGTAATTAAAGTCTCCACAATACAAAGTGATACTAAAAATTCATGAATAATTTGCTCAATGTTTGAAGAGCCTGCATAGCTACCCGTTGTTATCCAAACATCTGTTTCTCTCTCTCCCACTAGCTCTGATAGCACATATGTAAAATCTAAAGGAAGCCACTTAATTATCCTGAAGGGATGAGCTACATAATGTGATAAATCTCACTGCATTCTCAAAGATATTAGCTTTGTAATTTTTGTTTTGACTAATAAAATAGAAAGAAACTCAATGGTCCCCTCACCCATTGCTTTGAATGTCATATTATAGTGTGTTTTATCTTCATAAATATAAACATCTGTGGAATTAGAGCTTCCAGTTAATTTCTCATGAAATGAAAGCAGCCTTAGTCAATTTGTAACCCACCCATCAAATGCAGGAAAATTTCTAAGCAGCTTTTATTTGTTTTAGGGCTTTCACTAATATCTCCTGAGGAAATTTCATCCCCTTCTACAGGATCCTCGTGCCAAGTGAGCCCCATTGCTTCATTAACTGTAGTAGCAAAAGTGAAGCATGTGCACAAGGGATTTTCTGCAACCCTTAGGCTCTGAAGGCTCGGAATCAGCCAACATAGAAGGGAGTGATGTAGGCTGCAAACAGGCGCCTGGATTTGTGCATAGAATGAAATTCTTATTGGGAGTCCTAAAGGGCAGCAACCACAATCCTTGCCCAAAGTCTGAAACAATGGTTTCAGGGGCCTGTGCTGCAGCCCTACACTATGCAGCAGACTGAATAGTAGCCTGGTGGAGGTGGCAGGGGGGGCTGATACCATTCACTCTTCTCCCATCACCTGCTTAATTCACAGCACAAAACACATTGGGCTAGGTTCTGGGCGAGGAAGAGAATTTCTCCATGTGAATAAATGAATGATAGCAGTCATCAACTAACCAATGCTACTTAAAATCAATATTATGGGGATGATTTCATTTAGACCTGAGAAACTGAGGTCAACATGTGGCTAGTCATTATGGGTGCATCTACACAGCACCCTAAACTCGAAATAAGATACTCAATTTGCGCTACGCAAATTGCATATCTTATTTCTAAACTATTTCAAAACAGCTTATTTTGAAATTTGGTGCGTCTACACAGTGCCAAATTTCAAAATAACATGCTATTTTAAGCCATCACTTATCCCTCGTGCAATGAGGTTTACCAGAATGGTGAAATAGCGCGCCCATTATTTTGAAAAATATTTCAAAATAATGGGCAGCTTGTGTAGATGCAGGATAGCTATTTCGGGATACCTCTGGTATTCCAAAATAGCCATGCAGTATAGAAGTACCCTATGCTACCTTGATGTGAATAGGCACAGGCACAGGTATCCAAATACTGGCTGATACTGCCTACAATGGCAATAACTGTTATAACCTTTGTCATTGCCTTGGGATGTCATGTTATCTAGCATTTCAAGTTGCATGAAACTGCAGACAGATTTTTAAGACATTTTTCTTCCTGACAAAGTGACAATGGTTTTGAACTGGTACACTCTTATTTCAGTATAAAAATATAAATTGGTGCATATGAAAGGATATTTGTATGAACAAAGTAACACATAAGTGCACAATTAACTCCTTTTACATTCAGAAATACCCCTTTTGTGCACAAAGTCAGACTGGGCACAAAGCAATGTGGTTTTAAAGTTTGAAATATTATACTACACATTTAAAGGAATACCTGTGCCTCACAGCTTCTGGTCTCTTTTCACTGTGTGGGATTCTTGGAACTACAAAGGGGATTTAAATCACAAAGTGTGTACCCTTAGCATACAAATACAGAATTTGAGGGTGACTGAGAAGAACTGCTGCACTGATAAAAACGGAGACAATTCTGGGCTTAATCCTATGAGGTACCAAATGCCTCTTAAGGGCTACGTCTACACTGCATCCCTCTTGCGCAAAAGCCTATGCAAATGAAGCACAATTAGCATATTGCCACACTTCATTTGCATAATTAATTCGGACTGGTTTTGCACAAGAGGCTTTTGCGCAAAAAGGAGCCGTCTACACAGCTCCTTTTTGCGCAAAAAAACCCTCTTGCGCAAGAGCCGTTCTTCTGCATTTTTTTCAGGAAGAATGGCTCTTGCACAAGTGGGGGGGGGGGGTTGCGCAAAAACAGAGCCTCATTAATTATGCAAATGAGGCTCAGCGATATTCCACGCTGAGCCTCATTTGCATACTTCTTACGTAAAATGGGCACAGTATAGACATAGCTCTATTGTCTTCAGGAAGTTCTCAGAATCTTGCTGAATTGAATCCATCATTTTCTAAACTGGTTATCCATCAGTGACATTTCAGTTAGCTGTCAGTTTATTCCACATAGTGTAACCAGTTTCCAGCCAGCCAGGAAACAACTGTGTATTGTTTCTGATAATGCTAATAAAATATCAAGGGGGATTTTAAAGGCTTATTAGGCAACAGTACTGTCTGGCTCTTTTTAGTTCTAGATCTGTCTATCTGATTCTCATATGCGGAAGGGTCTTTCTTGTGGCATCTGTCTTTACCCTCAAACACTGACCTTCTTTGTAAATCACTCTGAGATCTAAAAAGATCTAAATAAAAAGCTAGGTTAATAAAATTTAATCATTATTTATCTAAAATGTTTAATTTTAAATGAATTGTTTAAATTAATTTTTCTTTCAGAGTATGCATTCCTCTCGCTTCTCTTCAAGACATATTTTATTCTCTATGGGTGCATCTGCACAGCACCTGAAACTCGAAATAAGATATGCAATTTGCGCTACACAAATTGCGAAGCTTATTTCGAGTCTATTTCAAAATAGCTTATTCTGTCATTTGGCGCTGTCTACGCAGCACCAAATTTCAAAATACAGTGCTATTTCGAGCCATCCCTTACTCCTCATACTATGAGGTTTACAGGAATGACGAAATAGCGTATCTGCTATATTTCGAAATAGCGGATGCATTCAAAAGACATGGGATAGCTATTTTGGGATACCACAGGTATCCCAAAATAACTTTGCTGTATAGACATATCCTATGAGTTTTGCCTTGCCCTTCAACTGCTTCTTTTCCTCTCTCTGCTTAGTTTCCCTTCATTATTTTTCCCTCCCTTATTATATGCAAGCTTTTGGTTTAATTTAGGGGGTGGATCCATGGCCTATATCCCCTATTTAATGGGGGGCTTACAGTGGCTGCAGAAACTACAATATCCCCTTGGTTACAGACCCAGCTACTCCAGTAGCACTTAATAGCCCGGGGAAGAGGATTTGTTCTCCCTCATCTGTGACTCCCTGAAGAATCTCTACATACAGAGCTTTTAATACAAGCTTTACACAGTGAGGAGTAATTTGGTCCTATCTCCTCTGGAACTTCACTGAATCAAGGATAATTTGAATAATATGCAGCACCATTTCTGCATCCTGTTTTCATAATGTACCAAATCTGCTGCCTGAAGAAGTAGAATAAAATAACTGAACTTTAGCCTAAATGTTGAATTTCTGGACTATTATCAGCTTAAATCAGACCCAATCCCTACCTATTTAAAGCATCATGCAAGATTTTTAGCTATGTGATACCCATTAAAGTCATCAGAAGTGAATGGTTAAACTTTATCCCTTATAAAGGTAAGTGCTACTGCTGCTTTAACTTTTTTTTTTCCATGATTGAATAATAACACATATGTTGAACATTGGGCTGCAGAGATAAACATCTCTCAGCATTTTTACACATTTCATTCAGCCCCTTTTTGCAGCATAATGTTGGAAAAAGAAAAAACATTAGAAGGTCGTGCTTCCAAAGAGCAAACTTTCCATTGTTCTTTGAATAAGAGATTGTATTAGAGTACAGAGCTTTGCATAAGAATTAGTTCTTTTCCTCGTATGAAGTCAGCTATTTTCAGCTCAGTGCAGCAATCTTCGATTTCTTGGTTGTAACTATGGCAATACGATTAGACGGCATTCAATAAAATTCGTTTTACAAATTAGCATGGGGAGGAGGAGCACCTAATATGGATAGAGGAACAATGCAAAAAACACTATGGAATGGGATTGAAATGGAATTAGGATTCACAATATTCCTCACACTAATGACCCTCAGATTCATCTAGCACAATCTGTCAGTTTGTGAGCGATGTACAGTACCCCACAATAAGCACAACAGAATCAATGTGCGTGGGATTTATTTCCTACTTTTTTTATAGCACCACACTTTACCATTTTGAAAGTATATTTTAACCCCATTTTGGGGGGTTTGCTGATTTCTTTGATCTGGTACTTTTAAAACATGAGCAGTCAAATCATTTTCAAACACTTTCATTGTGGTACAAAGCTCATTATGTTCTGAAGCAAAAAAAGTTTTGCTCTAGGCCTTGGGCCATGTTATAATGAGGATAAGAATGAACACTGGTGTGCCTCTCTACCTTTCCACTAAATGGAACACTCCTCACCAGTTCAATAGAATGGCAGGCCTCAGTTTGCATGCACTAATGACTTCCTCAACATTTGAATCATTTGAAAAAAAAATTGGTTTTGATCATATTTCATTATAAATGAGTCTTCTATCCATTTTATAGCCCTTTCTTTTTTTAATGATACATGTAAAAACAAAGTCAGAGGAAGGAGATTTTCAAACATTTAACATATTTTGTCTCCCAATTTGTTTCTTCAAAGGACATTTTTCTTTAAAAACAAAGCCATCATAAAATAATTTACTTTAAAAAAATCTTTGTTAAGATTTTGCTTTACAACTGTACTGATTTCCACTACCCACCCCTACTAAAAACCCCACAGTGGAACATTTTCCTTTACAAATATTTTTCCTTGATCTTTCTGGTTCTGTTTTGTACATTGTTTAATCAGTGGGACCAATCCTGCAGTCCATGGGCATACTGGATGAACTTGTAAGCCTATTCACTGTTCAAATCCCAAATGAGTGCTTAAGTATTGAATAAGGCTTGTGCTGAGCCTCTGCACAGAGGTGAGTGGCACTCATGGAAATCCTGTGGGAGGTTTTGCCTGCATAAATGCATTCATAGGAGTTTTGTCTCCATAAATAATTTTCTACAATCCTCCTTCACATGGTGAATAGCTAAATGGGATAGCTCACATGACTAAGGACTGTAGGATCATGAGGAAAGTAGCAGATCATGTAACCCCACACAGCCCTACTGGTAATGTCACCTTCAGAAACTTAAGTCTGATTGTTTAGCAGTTTTGGGACTCAGACTGGAAGTCAAGAAGAATTGTAAGTATCTACCAGTTTGATCTCATGAGTCATGACTAGCATGTGAACTGGATTTAAGTGAGAGAAAGCTATGCAGTTTCTCCCTCACTCTCTCATCCAGGCTAGTCTGAATCCAGTGGCACAATGATGTCAAGATGTCTAGAGACAGGTTTGGATGCAATGGGAGGCCATCAAATTCTACTGCACCTGTACTGATGCCCTCGACTGCCCACACAACTCTTATTATCCACCTTCACAGCTGGGGAAATAAGTATATCTGATTGATTGCTTTGTCCAGCAGAGACACCTTTTTTGAGGGAGCCAGGTGTATCTGTCCACTGTGATCAGCAGCTGCAGTTAATACTATGTGCTATTACTTATGGTAGTAGGCATAGCTTGACCTGTCTTGAGAAGTTTGGACCGCACTTCATCTGGAACCGCATGTCAAACCTGTTCACTAAGGGTGGGTATAAAAGGAGTAAAAGACTCCAAATGTTATTGTTCTGAGTGTCATTGGGATACATTAGCCTTTCCACTAAAAGAAGGTAAAAGCTGAAGGCATAGAGTATGGGCTATTTCCCTTCAACTTGTGGCACATTTTTGATCTCACAATCAACATCAAGAAGACTGAAATGATGTACCAGCCTGCATCAGGAAAGCCTTATATAGAACCTGTTATCACAGTGAATGGCCAAAACCCTCCTGACAATGGACAAGTTCACCTACTTTTCTAATACGCTGTCAGGTGCAGTTCTCATCAACAACTTAACCAATGCCACAATTGCCAAAGCAAGTGTGGCCTGTGGCAGACTACATGCAAATATGCAAGAATTCAGAGGAATCAGTCAACAAACATTACTAAAGGTCTACAAAGCCATTGTGTTGCCAGATCTGATTCATGCATGCGAAACCGGGATGGGGAACTGATGCCATGTTAAGAAGCTGAATCATTTTAAAACGGGCTGTCTGAGGAGAAGGAGAAGGTGTTAAAACAAGTTTCTGGATACTGAGGTTCTCATACAGGCAGGCATTCCAAGCAGGCATTCTATACTCTGCTGATGATTGAAATCACAGATGAGCTGGGCAGGCCATGTCACCAGAATGTCGGATGAGCAACTGCCAAAGACCATCTTTTTTATGGTCTCTAAAGGAGGGAAAGCATTCTCAATGAGACCAGAAGAAAGGACTCCCTCATGTTATCTTGAGGTATTTCAACACTGAGCCAGCATTTTGGGAATGCTGGGACAATCTCACTCATGAGCGTTCTACTGAATGCAATCTTACCCATAATGGAGCTACAGTCTGTGAGCACAGAACTTCTAATCCTGAGCAAAAATACCTCCAGTGTAAATCTTGTGAGAGCAGCATGTCCACTGTTAATCAACTAAGTCATGATAGCAGCTCTTGTTCAGAATGCCACAGACCATTCAAAGCTCAAATTGGCCTGACCAGCCACTCAAGCATTCACAGAAACCAAACTATTCCGTGGTATCGTGGTCATCTTTGGACTCAAAGGATGAACAAGGTGCCCAACACTTTTCAGGATTAAGCCATTGCTGCCTGAGTGACCATCCACACTGACACTGGCATTCATCCAGCAAATAAATGTTTTACTATTTGCTGAATTTACCCTTCAATACTTTCCTCCAAAGTTAATTAATTATAAATCCTCTTTGAAAGCCAGGAAGAGAAAAATTACTTCAGTAGACACATAATGCATTATCAAAATTGCTTGAGTTCCTTTTCAGGTAGAAACACAAACTACTGAGGTGGAAATTGACTTGCTTTCACTACTGGTTATCTAAAATAATTGTGTACAGTTCTGAATGAAAACAAATGAATGTTTGCATATAAATAACCATAACCTGTTCTCTTGCCAGCAAAGCATACTCTAGTTGGCGGCATAGAGAGCTCTAGTTACACAGTAGCTTTGAAACTGCTCGGACTCTTTTTAAATGGCTTGTTATGCGACTTTTTTTTAATGCCGTATAAGCAAGAGATAGCTGTCACCATGTTAAACTTGCAGCTCTCTTGCAGAACAACATTCAGTGGTGTGTTCAGTTAACTGTTAATCTGTGAAAATGATACGTACTCTAACCAGGGTGGGGGTGGGGGATAATGCACTGTGACAGCAAAGTGATAATGGCACACATACCACCTTACTGAAATCTGTCTATCTGGTTCCTATGTTATTCCAGTGCAGAGAGTGGAAATGAAGCTGAGCAGTAGGAAACCTGAAATCTGATCCTGTAATTTAGCAGGTGATGTGACATCAGCCCTGGTTTCAAATGTAAGATATTAAAGGATTGGGCAGAACTATGAAGCACCTCTCTTTTCCACTTAGAAAGAACCTCATGCTTGAGCATGCTTCAAAATACAAGAAGTTTGTGTGGAGGAGGTTGAACCAGCGCTGACATACGTATACAGTAGCTATTAAATACTTGACATTTGCCAATAACTCCCACACAGTTACCACAGACTTAGATCACTCCTCCTAGTGGGAGGAGGGGCTCTCATGCATTCCCCTCATGAAATTTTCACTGAATCATTACATCATGGAAGAGAGACTTGCACTCTCCAAATCAGGAGCAGTTCAGCCCCCAAGGCTTAGGGCTTCTTCAGAAGACCGTATCCATATACCTAGAAGGGCTGTTTCTCTGCAATACTTCTGGGGCCCTCCTGCTCCAGGGCACCACATATCCACTTAAACAGGATTACTAGGGGCTCCTAAACCACTAGCTATCCCAAGAGCCACATCCTAGGGAATCTCCCAGGCACAGAGTGCAATTCTGAAGGTTTTCCATCTAATTTCTCAGCCTCCCTCTCCCCAGCCAGTCACAGTTTGCCAGCTTAATGGATCACTTCTACTTCATCCCTATGGGACAAGAGCAAGCCATGAGAAGAATCTTTTGTGCAGCTCTTGGGGAGATAATGAGGGAGTTATTTCACAGAGGGGGCGAGGAGTCCTGTGGCACCTTATAGACTAACCGAAGTGTTGGAGCATAAGCTTTCGTGGGCAAAGACCCACTTCGTCAGATGTATGTAGTGGAAATTTCCAGAGGCAAGTATAAATATGCAGGCCAGAATCAGGCTAGAGATGACGAGGTAGATCCAATCAGGGAGGATGAGGCCCACTTCTAGTAGCTGATCTGGAGGTGTGAATACCAAGAGAGGAGAAGCTGCTTTTGTAGTTAGCTAGCCATTCACAGTCTTTGTTTAATCCTGAGTTGATTGGGTCAAACTTGAAGATGAACTGTAGCTCAGCAGTTTCTCTTTGAAGTCTAGTCCTGAAGTTTTTTTGCTGCAGGATGGCTACCTTTAGATCTGCAATAGTGTGTCCAGGGAGATTGAAGTGTTCCCCTACAGGTTTTTGTATATTGCCATTGCCTATTAGGAATGGCAATATACAAAAAGCTGTCAAGTTTGACACAATCAGCTCAGGATTAAACAAAGACTGTGAATGGCTAGCTAACTACAAAAGCAGCTTCTCCTCTCTTGGTGTTCATACCTCCAGATCAGCTACTAGAAGTGGGCCTCATCCTCCCTGATTGGATCTACCTTGTCATCTCTAGCCTGATTCTGGCCTGCATATTTATACCTGCCTCTGGAAATTTCCACTACATGCATCTGACAAAGTGGGTCTTTGCCCACGAAAGCTTATGCTCCAACACTTCGGTTAGTCTATAAGGTGCCACAGGACTCCTCGCCGCTTTTGCAGATTCAGACTAACACGGCTACCCCTCTGATACATTTCACAGAGGAGAATTGTGGTATCTCAGTTGAAAGTGTGGGGTAATCAGTGGTAAATGATGAGCAGTGTGGTCCTAGGTACTGGGAAATCACAGTGACTCAGCCACAATGTGTGCTCCTATTTCTCTGGCTGGTCTGTGTAGTATAAAGGTGATGTATGCACTCTGAGTGGTCTATTGAACACAAAAAGTTGCACCTGCTATTGATGTCTCTGATCTTTTAGGGGGGTATAAATGTCATTAGCAATATTGGGTTGCAAAATAACATACTCTGTCTGCCTTAGGAAAACGTGCAGGTAATGCTTACAAAAAAAGGGGGATGGACCAAACTTAAAATAAAAAATAGTTTCTAGTCACTAACATGGCTTACAGGCCCACTTAGTACATTTCTCTCCTAAATTTGCTTGTGGTTTTTTTTTAAAGCCAAATGAATGTTCCAATAAAGCCTTGAAGTTTAAGGGGACAATCAAATGGGTGTATCAAGAGCCTATGTAAATGTTGACTGTTTCTCTCCTTTTAATTTGTGAATGCACTAACTGTGTTTCATAACGCCTGCCTCTGATTGAGGAGAATGTCTAAGTGTAACAGGAGCCTGTGGATAAGGTTTACTCTCTTGTTGTCTTCAGCATTGCCAGAACAATGCACAAAATGAGTCATTACTTAGCTGACAATATAGTAAATCAGAAGTAGCTGATACTTATCTATGATTGGGAAGGCATCACTATAGTTCTTTTTACCTGAGCAATTTAAAACCTTTCCTTTAATCAGACAGAAAGGGAGCTCTGCTGTTTTATTGAGTGAAGGATATTCTTAGAGTTACTGAATACTGTAAGATCAGAATTTCCACCTGTCCTTGAAACAGCTTCAAGTTTTCCTATTCTTGTGTGCTAGAATTTCTTGTACTAACGAAACTGTTCTCAATTAAGCCTGTCCATTCTACACTTTATTTTTATATAGGTCTCCTGGGAAATGAAAAATATATAGATAATGGAGGTGCAACTATGTGGGGCAAAAGGAAATGGGTGATGATTTCTGCACCTATATGGATAAATACATTCTGACAACCTAAATTCCTCTGCCACATTAGTTGGGGAAGATACTTCTACATTTCTTGTCCATAAGTAATAGAGTATTGTGGGAGATGTTATAACAGCTGCCACCTCTTGGGTCACCAGACTTGTAATATTTAAAAAGTGGACATTCCAGCAGGTGTGCCAATATTTCTTGCACCTCACCTCTTTCCCCCCTAAGTCCCTGTCATCCATTCACTCTTCTTCCTCCATCTCCTCCCCCATCATTCACTGCTTTCTCCCTCTCCCTGTCCATCCTTTCTGCCTGGGTCCAGAGGGACTTGTCTGTGGAACTGAGGCTGTGAGTTGCAGACACTGGACACAGGGAAGAGGCAGTTCCAGCTTAATAGGGGATGATGTCAGTCAAGGGTGGGCAATAATTTTTGCAGGGGGGCCACTTCATGAATGTTGGTTGTGGTCACGGGCTGGCTCCTCCCCCAGAAAGGACAGGGCCTTGGGTGGAAGGGACAGGGCCTCAGGCAGAAAGGGCAGTTTCTCTAGGTACCCCATGCCCCTGGCAGGGAAGGAGACTTTGCATACTTCCCCAAAGTGCACAAAGTCATTCACTCTTCAAAATGGCTGGTGGCTCCTTCTAGGTGCCACACGCCCCTAGCAAGGCTCACGGGGAGCCACCAGCCACTTTGAACAGCAAATGACTTTGTGTACTCCTACACCCTGAGGTCTCGATTGGCCTGAGCATGGGGGAGCAGCACGGCAGGTTGTGGGCTGGATCAAATGGCCTGGTGGGCAAGATCCGGCCGGATCTTGCCTATACGCGATGGTGATGCCTGGCACCTCCCTGACACCCTTACCTGCAATAACCAGACTTTGAGTGTTTAGTCAATAGATCTGAGTAGACTTTTCTCTTTTCACCAAACAATCAATAATTACTCTTTAAGAACGAATAGTCCTGTGGCACCATCATGAGTTTTCCTGGGCAAAACCCACTTCATCAGCTAAAACTGCCTGATCTTCTGAACTCTGGTCCCTTAGATTTTCTTCCCATAGGAACCTAACTACAGATTCTCTGCTTTTGCTGAAGTCTCAAGTCCATTGTCCTTATTCTACTGATCTCGCTCCTTCCTTTCTTCAGAATCATGTAATCTATTATTTCATTCTCCTTATTGAGTTCCCTCTTGTTCCTTCAATAACCCTATTGAAATTTTCCAGGTCTCCTCCTGTTCACTACCATATGTTAGGCACTAATTGAACTGCCATCTGTGGCTCTGAGCAAATCACCAGTTGTGTCAGCATGCTTAAAGAGGAGGCATGTTCATCCCAGATTGGCTTCATACAGAGCTAGGGTTGCCAGATGGTTTAACCAAAAATAACGAACTCCCCCCCCCACCACCCCCCAAAAAAAAAACCACCAGGGGAAAAATTCTGAGGAAAAAAAAGGGGGGAGACCAAAGTTGTTGACCAAAAAAAAAAAAAGGACCCCGAGAGTTGTTAAGCAAAATAAAATAAAAAAATAAAGAAAAAACAGTGTGGCCCCTTTAAGAAACATTTTAGCACTAAGAGGTGGGTGGCCATCTGCCATCTTGTCGCCCTGCTCCGGGCTGGACAGCTCCCCTTGCAGAACCAGGTAAGCAACCGGGATTTTCGCCTCCTGGCCGGGAAAAAAATCAGAAAATACCGGACATTTTAGGTGCCCAGTATTTTCTGAATTTTTTTTTACCAGACAGGAGGCGAAAATACCGGACTGTCTGGGTCAATACCGGACACCTCGTAACCCTATACAGAGCAGTTCCACAGCATCATCCCCATGACAGCTGCATAGAGATGAGAGCCTTCAGTCCTGCACCTCTGCTCCTGTTAATTCAATGGAAGAGCTCCTGAGGAGGACACACACCACTGACAGAGGGAGGACAGCATGGACATAAACAACTGCAGTGGCTGCAAGTTGATCTAACTTAGGTCAAATTAAGTTTGTAGGGTAGACAACCCCTAAGAAACAATGTGGTATATGGTGGGGGTTATGTTGACCTACTGTTTCTGTGTGTTCATTGTAAACTTGTTTTTGTGAATCCCTGTAAAAAGAAAAATAGAAAATAAGATACTTTCACACAAAATCATACAAACACTAAATTCAGTGGAAAGTAGGTTTTGGTTTATTACCAAGTAAGAGAGTAACTTTCTCCTGGAAATTTGCAGAAAAGTCAAATGTTAGGGAAATAAAACTGTTTGGAACACAAGAAAAAAATTTCATGCTGATTTACCCACACAAATTGTCCCTTTCGTGGTGCACTAAGTATGTAATCTACTCCTGCTCATAAGGTCCAGGCTCCACTTAGCTCCCACATAAGCCTCTTTATGAGGATGTGAATGGGGTAGAGGGCTTTTCCACGTGGAAACTTAGTTCAATAGAAGCTATATTGTGACTGCATATCATACTAATTTGTGTTCATACTAATTTGTGTCTCTGCTATGGTGCACTAAAAATTTTGTAATGCACTTTGACATCCTGCTCCTTTGAAACAGCAATAAGTCAAAGCATGTTATGGAACTTTTAGTATGTGTCAGCAGATTCACATGGCTAGTTAGGCCACAGCAGGCTCGAGCACTGTAGATTTGCACCCTGGGTTGTTGTGCACTAATTAACTACGTAGACAAACCCTTAAATAGTAGACAGCCATTGTGTGGTCCCTCTACATTGGAGAGAATTTCACTGTTAATCACCCCTCCTTCACAAAAATGCTTACTAATGGGTTCCAGTGAAATCTTCCAGTGTCTCACCTGACTGCCACTAGAAATAGTCCCATGATATAGGTCCAAGTATGAATTTTCTCAGATTTTAATATTTTGATTCAGGATTTTGTTTGGGTCAGTTTCTAACTGCAACAAAAAGGCAAGGGTTGAGTGGGCAATGAATCTTACCAGAGTGTATTTTGTCAGTCTGGCAATTGTCATTAGACTGCTGGAGAATGAGATCATTTTCTCTGAGAGGCAGTCAGCTCAGAAATGTCAACCAACTCTAAAAATTAATTCTTGCAGCTGCTTTATGTTGGCTTCTGCATATTGCTAAAGGAGATGGATAATATATATTATTGTGGGGGATCTTTTGTAGATTGTGCTGATTTAAATATTACATTTTAGTCATCATCCAAACTGAATGCATTTTGTTTTTAGAATCCTGGTGAATAAAATGTAATATTAGCTGAAGTGAAAGGCTAAAATGAAATCTTATCAAAAGCAATAACATTTTTGAGCCAAAATATTTTCATTTGAATCTTTTTGTTGTTCTGGTTTATTGAATGACTTCTCTCATCTGAACTCTTTAATGGCATTAAACATTCACTGATGCATTCATAAATCAGTTGAAATTTAAGGAAAATGCTTTGCATTCATATGCTTGGGATACACTGTGGCTGCATTTCTCTGAATAGCAACTCAGAGAAATAAGACGGAAATTCTCTGTTGAGATGCAGCCCATATTCACTAGTGAAAGTCTTCACCAGGACTTTTGACCCACTCTCCCATATGGAACAGGACTACTTCAAGGGCACATACCAGATTGCAAGGAAAATAGCCTCTGTTTTCCATGAATGAAAATTCATACTGAACACTAATCTCATGTAAAATAGGAGAAATAAGAAAAGATGTGAAAGTATTGTGGACATCATAGTCCAATGTAGATTAATAAATCAATAGCTAACATTCAAATGGGTAACAATTTTTACTATCCAGAAGAATTGTGGGTATCACACTAGGCCAAAGTTTAGGCAAATGTAACTTAGCAGACTAGTGACTTCAGTAACTGTAAGCCAATTTATTCTAATAGAGAAATGCAAGAGGGTGTGTGTACAGATAGATTAAAAAATATAAAACATTGAGATTATCTCCCACCTTGCATACTGTGTAGTCATTCACAGCTACTCAGAGAAGGTGCAAAATGCTACCACTGATCAGACTGAGTGGAGAATTTGCACTTGATAGCATTTTATGCTAATTTTGCATAGATGTAAATCACAGTGTGGCACCAGGCAGCGAAGCATCAAACCTACTCAACAGATGTATGTTACCTTTATTACATTTATTCATACATAATATTATATAAACAGAAAATGTACTTTCTACCAATTTCTCTTGCAAAAGGTAATTTTGATGCGTGAAACCGTAAGAAGAAATTGTCTCCTATCTAAGCTTTTTGCACCTCTCCTCATTCATCTTGCTGTAGTATTTCTGTGCCAGTCTGTTTTTACTCTTATGATGTGAAATATTTTTTCTTATCCTCTACTAGAATGTAATCACATCTTCTTTTGGAAAATCCTCTTTTTCATTTGATTTTCCAGGGTACCTTGAATCCAACATATGATTTTCCTACGTAATGAAATCTCCAAAGGTAATGAAATAAAATGCAGTGATTTTTTTCCAATAGATATTTGTATAGTTTGTGTCAACCAAATTAATTTCTATTTCTGATTTCACTCAGTATTGACATTAGAGGCAGTGTACATGGAGGTGGTGATGATACTTCCTTTTTATGTATCTTTTGAGGAAACTGTGTATGAACATACTATCAGATTTAGCTTACTAAGTACAAATGAAAAGCAACTAATTAGTTTCCTATGCCATTGGTTATAAATATCCTCCAGTAACAATCATTAATGTCCACTCTGAAATTTGCCAATCTTGTTTCCTCTTCTATGACATGAAAAATTTCACTGGAAGTACCATTGCCTTATCTCAGACTCCAAGCCATTTATCATCAAGAACCATGGCTTTAATCAGCCAACCTTAATAGTCATTGGCTTTGTTACAAGCAGTAGGTATATACCTTCCATCTTCAAGTGCTTGACTTAACATTCTCCAATTAGGCAGAAAGAGTAGCAATTTCCATAATGAAGGAAAAACTATATGAAAGATTTTGAACTCTTGTTCCAGAAAAGTTGTTTATCTAGCATGCACATATATAAAAAAAAGACTTACTGTCCTTGAATAACTTTGGCTTTTCTTTCATGATGTTTGTATTAATATACACCGTGCAATACCTGTTGAAATAGATTATTTGTATTAAGGTAGCAGCTAGTGACCCCAGGAAAGAACAGAGCCCCTTTGTGTTAGGTTATGTAAAATACAAAGTAAGAAATCGTCTCTACCGCCAAAGAGACTACAACTGAACTAGACAAGGCAGACAAAGAATGGGAGAAAGGAAGCATTATTATTATTATTCATGTTTTAGAAACTGACATAGAGTGGTAAATTCTATCCTGGGTCAGAACTCTGTTCAGGGCCTGGCTGTAAGAAGCAAGGTGTCAGGAAGTTCTGGATCCCTGATCTTGAGGCCCACAGCCAGTCACAGCTCCACTTGAAGAGTTGATGCTAAGCAGCTCTAAGATATGCTCCTGGCATAGGGTCCTCAGTGCTATGGAGAAACATTTCTTCCTTCCGCACTGCCTATTTCTGTACATTGTAAGCAGGGTCTTATATCTACAGATCTGTACTTTTCTCTTTGTTTAATTTAGGCCTGATGACAATATAAAACCTGGAAAGACACCAAAATGTCCTAAAAATTCAATCATAAACTCAAGTGTGCACATTATACTATTTATAGATAGGTATAGATATAGCTATATGTATAGATATACAGAGAGAGAGAGAGAGAGAGATGTACTTAAATCCCAATTCCAACACGGGCTAGTTTCGTATTTAATCATATAAATATGTGTATTCTATTTAAAGGAGCATAGACAGACCTGACCTTTCTTATTGAAATGTCCATCCAGTGTTAACATAGCTCTTTCTTTGGTTCATATAAAATAGCTGTTACTAAAATTAGACTTCTTAATAACAATAATGAATATGAGCTTTATTCTGTATGCAGCTCAATAGTCTTATCCTGATAATGTGCTAAATTGGGAACTTTTCATGCGTTGTAATTTGGGAAGTTGTTCCTGGGCAATCACACACCAGGGTGAATGTAATCTTTCTTCCTCAGGATGGGAGATTCTTTCCTGCTGCTGAAGTAGGGACTATGGTTTCCTTTTCCAGGATACTGATTTTTACCGATAGCAACTAACCTACTCCTTAAAACATGCAATATGTATGATTCTGCCAGGGCTTTGGATGTGTGACCTGCCCTCTTGATGCAGAGCATCCTGTACGTAAAACTATTGTATTCCACAGCATGTGTGTGCGTGGGGACTGCTGTGGGTGTAGGTAATGTGCGTATGAAGAGAGAGAAAGCCTCTTTCAGAGGTATCTGCAAACTGCCAACTGGAACAGCAGACGTAAGCAAAAAATAAACTAAAGTCAAGGGAAGAAACAGGAAAAGAAGTTTGGCAGAAACTAGGCTAAAAACAAACACTTTTTTACTGACTCTAGCAAGAAAAACACTGACATGAATCATTTGAAAGGGAAGTAGCATGCTCTCCTAACCAAATGCTCCTTCTGGCCTCAAATCTTGACTGCCCTGCACACTTTGTAGTCCTTTACCCCAGGTGTAAATCTAACAAATCAAAATGTTCACCTCACTCCAGGGTTATTCATTTTCCTTGCATTCACTCAGTACAAGAGGCTAGATTGAATCACATCTATAAAATATTTGTACTACATAATCTTAATCTAATTTACTACATTCCCCCTGTGGAATAAGAGACTAACTTTGAATATTATTTTATATCAGGATAAGTGAGAGCAGAAACAGACCCAATGTATATCTCAAGTACCCCTGGAAAACTATGTCAGAAAGGTTGGAAAGTCAAAGTTTCAAAAATAGGAAATGCTAAACTTGTTGCCTGTGCATTTCTCCAGGTATCATTTATTTGCCTTAACCAGGTGACCATCCTTTCTCTCCCTGCACTCTCCTGGCTCATTCACTAGACAGCTTGAAAATTCTACAACAGAGGCAGAGGCCCTACAGATGACATACTACTTCACTACATGACTTTGATTCATATCCACGGTGAGTCCATCCTGAAGCAGGTAGGGACCTGTGAAAACAACTGTGATCCTGTAATAAAAGACTATATTAATACATACAGACTGACAATCATGATGTTGACATTCCCTAACTTTTGAATGCTTAACTTAGACATTTTACAATTCTTTTAATGTAGGGGTTTTTTAAAACACAATTTTCTAAGTTTTAGAAAAGCAAAGAGAAATGTCATTATGTGGCATCATATTGATACCCATCCTGGTCATCAGCAGGATTGGAACCTTTAGTTCCTCCTCAGACCTCCACTACCTAGCTAATGGCAGTATTGACAACCTCAAGTGTTCACAAAGAATGGATCAGGGCCCAGGAAATCCTGAGATTGTCTTAAAATCAAGAGATTTTTTAAGAATATTTTTCATTTGACATCTGTTTTCTGAGCCTTTAGAGTGCAGTCAGATCATGTTCCCAAGCTTTTCTGTATCACCAGGAGGGCAAGCCACATCATTTTTTTGAAGTGAAAGATGAGATTCTTAGGCAATGCCATGGCTAGTGTCTCAGGCTTTAGCAAAATGACAAGTATCACAGCTCAAGATAAAATCACGAGTTGGAAGCAGTGTAACAAAGTAATTGATAGCAGCAGAAATTGATTGTCATCCTCTGTGTGGACCAGCCACTAGACAGGCCTGAGACACACAGTTTGACGGTGTATTTAATCAATATTAGCTCCCAGCTGAGCAACGATAAGAGGAATCTTAGTTTCCATTCCAGGTTCAAGACTAGAAGGAAATGTTCTTTCATAATCAGAGACCCTTCCATCCCTGTTCCATTCAGCCTGTTCTTGTCCCATTCCTGTCTCTTCCCCACTCCCCAAATGGCTCCTCATCCCAGCCCAGATCCCAGTACCCTCACCTCGCCAGTCCCAGTCACCATCCCACAGGCTGCTTATTCCAGTTTGACTCTCTTGCCCAACCAGTCCTATTCTTCCTTCAGCACTCCCTTCTGAAACTCAATCTTCTTCTTACCCTGGCTTCGTATTCCAGTCTACAGCCTCAATATCCTCATCACAGGCTGCCCCCCTTCCAAATACCCTCCCTCCATGTTCCAGTTTCCTTGCCCAGCCCGTCCAAGTCTCACCCAGCCCACCACTCAGGCTCCTTGTCCTGTCTCCCTGCCCTGAAATCTTTGACCCTACTTCTTCACTAGGATCCTTCTCCCAGTCTCCTATCCCACCCTGTCTCATTCTCCTCCTCTTCTGACCCCAGAGCAGTCCTCCTCCAATCTTAGCCTTCCTAACCACTGTTCTCACACCCCTTGGCTCTTATGCCCACTCTCCACCCAAAACCCACCTGCTCTCAGTCCTAGTTTCTCCCCAACAAGAGCTGAATCAGGCTGCTTCCTCCTCCCTGATGGGGTACCAGCAATGGGAGCACTGAGACAGCCTGGCTGTCCTGAGTCCTGGTGCCCAGTGCCATAGTGTCTGCTAGGAATAGCAGTTGCACAGGGTGCTGTGCTGCTTAGCCCCTGCAGCCCTGGGCTGGAGCTCATTCAGCATAGATGGAATCTTCCAACAATTTAACTGCCAAACCCTAAACAGTCTCTGCTGAGCATATGTGAACTGTGATTTTTCAAAGGCTTTTAACTTGTCTATATTTAGGCAAGTTTTCACAGAAACAGCAAAAGGCACCAGGGGCACCATCCTGCCAAATTTCAAGTCCTTGCTCCAAAGCACAGCATCACTGGAGTTTATCAGTCAAAGTATTATAAAAACAAAATGTTAACATGGGCAAAATAGCATTTTTTTCACTATTCGCATTTTCAGAAATGTCTGGGTTTTTTTTTTTTTTAACTGAAACTTTCCCCAAAAAAACCACCCCAGCATGGAAAATACCAGGCTATTGCCAAGTGGCTGATCCCTTTAAAAGATGTCAGGGCCCAGTCTACCTGTGAGAGACGAAATTAAGAGGATCAAGCACATCTTGCCCCACTTAAACTAAGCAGCTGATTGGCAGTTAATTGAAAAACAAGTACCTGGATCTATTTAACAGCAGCAGAGCTCAGTTGAGGGAGAGAGGATTCTAGGGACCCTAGAGATTTATTTCCCCTGATAAGTTAGCAGGTAAAAAGAATGAGTAAAGTGAGGCTAGCTAGGGAGTAGCTGAGTGGGGTGAAATATGCTCTGAAACATAATTCAGTTCTGGGTATTCAAGGTTATTATAGAAAGTAAGACCCAGGAAGAAAGGGGGAGAAAATGAGCTGTACTGAAGACATGATTGTAACTCATGGCAGAATCTGGGACTTTTTTGTGCACACACAGACACAGCTGAAAATCACTTGGCTTATGTGCTTCTTCTAAATTTAGTTGTGTATGTGTGTTCTCCTGCCAATTACTTTGTGTAGCATAACACAAAATATTTAAGGTATTTGTATTAAGTCTCTCCAGTTAGAATTCTTACAGCTGATAACTTGTCTATGTTTCAGGTTAATTATGACATCTAACTGAGCTACTGCTATTTCTCTGTGCATAGTTATGGGAGTACTTTAGAGTCACAGTGAAGACGGATGGCAACCAGCCTAGGCTGCCTGTCACTGATGCCTTGCATAACCTACGACAAAAAAAAAATCAATCATGCAATTAGGCAATATACTAATAATGAGGAAAGATACTGTAAAACCAAAAGATATCCCCTGCGCTTCTAATAAACACACACATATTACACCTCAATGTAGCAGATCACTGTAGCCAAATAGATATTCTTCAGGTCTGAAGATATTGCTAAATATATTGGCAATTTTGCATTTGAAAAAGGTAATATTTCAGATTAAAGTGGATACTTACGAAGTTAATTTCAGTCATAGATAGTGGGTTTAAGGTGAAGCAATAAACTACTTTATTCAATTATAATTTGAAAGGAGAAGAACATTTCCCAGAAAATACACAGTGACTCTTCATTCTGCAGTATAGTCAAATACAAGTAGCAAATGTCATTTGTTAACAAGCCTCCCTGTCCTCTTCCCACTATGCACTTCAGGTATGTCTGTTACACTCTCAGTTGCTTGCCATGATACCCACAAGAAATGAGTCAACAAATGCATTCATTTTAGATAGGACACATTTTTAAAAATAAGATTATCATGCTAGCTTCTGTTAACCTTGTTCCTTTAGCTCCTAGATTTCCTCCCTCAACTCCTTTGCACCATTTTGTGTCCCTCCACTGCCTCTTGTCTGTAACACTTCCCAATTTTGCAATCTAATCCAAAAAGTCTGACCCATGCACAGTCCTAATGATTTCAGTGAGGTTCTATGTAGGCACAGGTATCTATCCACCTGGGTCAAATTGCAAATTTGGGTGCTTTAGACTGTAGACATACCTAAGAAATTTACATAAGAAATGCTACAGCAGCTATGCTGTAGATGCATCCCTGCAGTATAAACATTGCAGCAATGGAAGAAGTTCTTTTGTCATTGTAGTAAAACCACCTCTTCTTCTGCCAAACTTGCAATGTCTATTCACTGGGGCTTAGGATGGCTTGTTTACATCTCACAGGGTGTGAAACTTTTCACAACCCTGAGTGACCTGTTTAAGTTGATCTAACTTTGTAGTGTAACCAGCATTTTGGGGCAGAGACTGTATCTTATTTGTACTGTGTCCACAAGGATACTGTAATAGTTATAATAACTTTTGACAGAAAATCACAGAATTCAAAATTCTTCAGAACACTCAAAACACTTTCAGCTCAAGTTTATCAGTCTTTTTTGTTGTTTTGTTTTGTAATATAAGACAGTCTGTTCAAAGGTAGACTGCATTATTAGAAAAAATCCCAGACCATATAGTTTATATAAATTGAAATCTTTGCTATGTTTTAACTAGCCTCCCACCCTTAATTCTCAAGTAAAAATTTTGAACCTACAGTATTAAAGAGGGTTCAAAATCAGGCAACATGAGTGCTTAACCTGCCCAGAATCAGCTGTGCCCAAAGGATAATATAAGGTTGTATTTTGATCAAGGAATTTTAGTGGCAGAATGAGCCACAAGAATGAACCTTGGTGGTTTCAAAATGTCACTAGAAATCCTGATCTGAAAATGCCTATGAACACTGTTTATGCAGTTTAGGTGAGGTCTGTTATTTATATTAGTCTGGGAACATCAAAACCCACAGACAAAAAACATTTACATTTTGAAAGCATAGTGTGAGCTCAATCATGTGGCTCTCATTGACTTCATCGGAGTCATTCAGTTAAAACTCCACAGCAGTACTTTGAATATGTAGGGATAATTGTAATCTTTTGTATCTATTCAGTACCTTAGTTCCAGTTTGATAGCCCCTATCTGATTCATACTGAGTGGATATTTATAGCATGTTAGCTAGGGCTGCACATTTCCATTTCTACTTTGAAAGTTCCCCAGCATCCTGTTTAATAGTCGCAGCATAAATAAATGGTTAGTTAAGAGCATAACATTTAATGTTTCTAAAATAAACATGCTTTCTATTACTTTTCCCCCTACAGCTCCTCTTAGGTACTCCAGTTAACAATAACTAATTAACTGTAGCCAGACACATTTACACCCAATTAGTTTTTAGTTAATTTATTTGATTATCTGGTACAAAACCAGTTATTTTATGACCAGTAATAAACCCAATGGGCTCAGAGGAGGTTTCCTTTAGACAACCCAAAAAAACTGATTTTACAACTGCTTCAGGGGGTTGCCGAGTTAGTATGTACAGGATAAACTTAAAAAACAACAAATAGTCTGGTAGCACTTTATAGACTAACAAAACATGTAGGTGGTATCATGAGCTTTCGTGGGCACAGCCCACTTCTTCAGATAACCGGAGTTTTGAGTTTAGGATGTGCAGACCCAAAATAAATAGGGGAGAAGGGGAAGGAAAAAAAGAAGGGGGTGGGAAACAAGGAGCAGAGGGTATGGAAATATCAAAGGGAAAAACAGGAAGGCAGAACTGGAAATCTGTAAGCATCTAAAGATTGGGTAGTTAAAACGAAGCAGATAAGAATCAAAGGCAATAGTTAGGAAGGGTACTAACACAGGAATCTACACAAAGAGCTGTTTGCACCTTCATTGAATGTTAGGTTGATAGTGTCCCAACCATCCCTCATCACAATTGAGAATTGAACATTACAACTGTTGGTGGTGTTTAGTATTAGCTAAAAGGTGGAAATAAACAAAATTCCCTTCAGTTAATCTATCATATGGAAGACAATAGGACATTATAAAGATCAGAAAAAGACTGACAACAGAAAAGTCTGCTTTGCCATAGCCTTCTTATGTCACCTTGCACCTGATCTTCAAAGATTTTTAGGCTGCTAACTTCCTCTGATATTAGTCAAAGCTAGGGGAACATCTACACAGCAATTAAACACACATGGGTGCCCTGGGTCAGCTGACTCAGTGGGGCTAAAGGACTCTAAAACTTTTGTGTAAACCTTGGATTGGAGCCTGACTTCTGGGATCTTACCTCTGGGTATTAGAGCCCAGGCTCCAGTCTGGTCCCAAATGTCTACACACCAATTTTTAGACCTATAAGCTGCGGCCATGCCAGTTCTTTTCCAGTACAGACATACCCTAGATATGTAGACACAGCTAAATACCTTTGATTATCTGGGCATTAGCTTCTCTGTGTCTCAATCCCTCCTTTGTAAATGGGGAAAACAATAACCCTTATCTCTCAGGGATGTTGTGAGGATAAAGAATGTGAGGTGCTCAGATACAACATTAATGGGGGGTACTAGAGCAACAAATATCTAAAATCCTTGGGACCAAACAAATTATCCCACCCTTCAAATAGCTGAATTACTTTCAGCCACTTTTCTTTTGTGTCTATACTCATTTCCATCCTGAATATGTTCAATTATATCATACTTATATCACAGACTTACCCCACATTGCCTGAGTCCTTCCGGGCAGGGGGCTGCTGGTGTGTAGGATGCAGGACTCAGGGCAGGGCCTTGGGGATGGGTGGGAGGGGGGAGTGCAGGAGGCTGCAGAAACAGAGGGATGGATGCTGGAGTGAGAGTTGGGGAGTAAGGAAGGGCTCAGGGCAGAGGGATCCATCCAGCATTCCCTTCCCCCTACCCACTGTTAGCCAATGCCCAGGTGCCAGCTAATGGTCAGGTGAGGCAAGGTGTATGCCACCCAGTAACAACGCTAGGCAGCCAGGACAGGCGGGGGTTCTTTTGTTTGTGTTCGGTTCGGGTACAGCAGCACGGGTTCAAGTCAGAAACTTGACACGCACTTACTTATTTGTAGGAAAAAGAAAGAGAAAGAAAGGAAAGAAAACTTGATTTTATATATATATAGAGAGAGAGAGAGAGAGTGAATGAGGGCACAGACTTATTTTTACTATAATTTAGGCAGCGGTCCGAAAAACAAAACAGGGCAGCGATTTGATTGACAGGTTAATTGGGTTTTCACAGTTTATAGTTGAATCACATTACCAAAGGCAGTTTACAATAGAAATGAAACAGTTTGACTTAAGAAACTATAATAGAGAAACTAAACTTATAACATAGTAACAATTAAAGTGTACACATAAAGAAACACATTGCAGGTATAATTCTCACCCCTGCATTCCAGACTTGGCGTGGCCAGCGTTTTTCTCTCAATCCCTTGGGAAGAAGTAGGGTGAGGTTGGGCGTCCCACAGACCTTGGGAGACAATCAATACCTGCCAGCAGGTGTAGGTGATTGGAGCTCAAATGGGGTGGGCTACTGAACTCCTCTTTATACCCCTTGGGTCACGTAGGCTTCTTCCTGGTCTCAAGTGGCCAATTAGGAAAAATGGCTTTGAATGCCAAGTTTCCCACGAAGGGTGCAAAGCATAATTCACACCTGGGAAAATGCAGACAATGGGCACTTCTAATATGTGATGGGCGAAGATTCCTCTTCTGGGACAGTGCAGGCGTGTCAATTACTGGTACTAGCCATCAGGGCGACGGGAGGCCCCCAGTCATCAGCTAGCCCATTTACTGTCTAGTTTCTGTTTATGGTAGAGTCAGGGACAGGCAGCACACCTGCGTTCCCAGGGCATCAAAGGCTGACTGCCTTTCTCTTGCTCTCTGGGGGGGGAACAAGATGGGGTTCATGTCTGGCTACACCCCCCAGTAACCATGGAGGCCCAGAGCCCTTTTACTCCCTACACACCACCCCCATCTGCCAGTGGGCCCTTTTTCCTCCCCATCCCTCCTGGCCACCAGGGGCTCCTTTTCTCCCTCCAGCACCTCTCCTGGCTTTCAGGGTGCCCCACCCCATTCCGGTGCAGCTAGGATGGGATGGGGGGAAAGGATTTGGGGCAGACGGGCTACTTACCGGTGTACTGGCTGGCAAGATGGCAGAATGCCAGCCTTCCTGGCCACTCCCTTGGTGGTATGGCTGCCCCCAGTGGACACTCTGCAGGATAGCTCTCCCCTGTGGGCTTTCTGCCCACAGTGGACACACTCATAACTCCTATTGTGTCCTTCTGAACAGCAGTCCCTCCACTTGCATGTTCTGGAAAACAGTCCTGTTCCTGGCACTTCCCATTTTCTCAGCACTGCCAAACCCTGATTTTACTTTAAGTTTTGGTAAGAGGAAGCTGCAAATCAAATTTGGTGGTCCTAGCTCTTATCATTTAGAAGGAGTTCTTGAACAAACAGAAACACACACACACACACTAAACCAGGAGTGCTCAACTTTGGAAGCCCTGGGGGCCACAATGATACTCACAGCACATGCCGAGGGCTGCAACTTAAGTGTGGTTGCATATACATGCAAATATATATTGAAATATATGCAAATAGCTTATTTCACACTGACAGGCATGAATACAAATATTAAGGCAAGACTACACAACATGCCGGCCCCATTTAAGCCAGTTCTGATGATATAAATAAAATGCAATATTTACCCAATTTCCACCCATATGACAGCACTTTTAATGAGCAATGACAGTCCTGGAATTTAACTACTAAAACGTATATCAACAGAAGACCATTATATTGAGCCCCACATAAATCCAAACCACACCACGGGTGCAAACAAACTGGCTGCATGCCGCATGTTTAGTAGTCTGGCTCAGATAGATAGATAGAAAGATGTAGTTGTAGCCATGTCAGTCCTGGGACTCCTAGACTGTAAGGTCAGAAGGGATGATCATGGTTTTCCAGTCCAATTTCCTGCACTTTGTGAGCCACAGAACCTCACCCACCCACTCCTGAAATAGATTGCAACCTCTGGCTGAGTTACTTCAGGTTACAGAGAAATCACCATTGATATTAGTTTAAATCTGCAAGGGACCCACGCCCTATGCTGCAGAGGAAGGGAGAAAAACAAGATCTGCCACCTGGAAGAAAATTCCTTCCTGAACCAAAGTATGGCAATCAGTTTTGGTATGTCTACACATCAAAGTTAATTTGAAATAACAGCTGTTATTTCAAATTAACTTTACTAGCGTCTACACAGCCAAACCGCTATTTCGAAATAATACAAAATAGTGGAGCACTTATTTTGAATTTGGTAAACCTCATTTTATGAGGAATAATGCCAAATTCAAAATAGCTAATTTGAAATAAGTGCTGTGTAGACACTTATTTCGAATTAGGGGGCCTCCAGACTTCCCAGGGTGCCCTGGTGGCCACTCCAGCCTCAACCAAGAACACTCCTCACCCTCTCCCTGTCCCCGGAGCTCTTAAAGGGGTTGACTCTGGCCACAGTGCCTGTGCCAGCCTCCAAGCCTGCCAGCCCAGAGCCAGCAGTCACTGCCCCTGACCCAGTGGCCCCAAAACATGATCCAGCAAGCCACTGGCAGCCAGCCCTCCACTGCTCCACCGGAGCAGTCTGCCAGCTCCCAGGAGCCTGCCAGGGCCCGGAGAAGGCAGGCGTCTTCCTGGTCCAGGGTGGAGATGAGGGTGGACCTTACTCAGGTTTGGGGGGATGCCCCCAACGTCCATGATCTCCTCACTAGATGGAGGAATGCGGCTGTCTATGGCAGAATAGCTGCCAGCCTGGCCACCAAAGGCCACATGAGAACCCAGGAGCAGGTCTGCATGAAAATCAAGTTGGTCTGGCGAGACCTCCAAACCTGAGCCCTGAGCTTTCCCTCCCCCTTCTTTCCCTTGCTTCCATCTTCCAGCTCCCTCCTCCCAGGTTTCCCCCTCCCCTCTCCCACCCTCTCTCCTCCACTCTCCCGACTCCTTTCTCCAGTCTCACCAGTTTCATCCCCCCCTCCAGTTTTGTTAAATAAAGAGTTTGTGTTTATGAAAATACGTGTATTTTATTTGACATCAGGAAGGGGGGCTGGGGGGGGTAAGTGGAAGGACGTGAGGGAGGAATGAGGCACAAGGCCCCCAGTGGGGCAGACCAGGGAGGCTCTTAGTGCTCTTCAGGGTGGAAGCTCTCCCGCAGGGCTTCCTGGATACTGACAGCCCCCCAATGGACCTCCCAGATGGCAGCCTGCAGAAAGTGCAGCCAGGCTCGCAGCAACACGTTCACAAGAAGCACCAGAGTGCCCAGGGACAGCTCCGGCTCCATGTTGCAGAGTTCTGTGGTGTCCCGAGTGAGGGCAACCAGAGCACGCTGAGACACAAATGCTTTGCTGTCCCTCATCAAGGTAGGCAAGCAAGCAGGGAAACCTGAGAACTGGCTGCCCGGGGTGGGGGGTCTCTTTAAGCACAAGGTTCAAATAGCCTCAGGCAGCAGCCACACAAATAAACTCCTGACCTGATGCCCTGCCGGACCTGGTTCCTTCTGGCCTTTAATGCGATTCAGCGTCCACTCAGTGTGGACGTGCTATTTTGAAATAGCAAAACACTATTTCAAAATGCATTTTGTGTGTAGATGTGTTATTTCAAAATAAGCTATTTCGAATTAACTATTTCGAAATAAGCTATTTCGAAATAACACTGTAGTGCAGACATACCCTTAGACTCTGACCACATGGTCGAGACCCACTAACCAGATACCTGGGAAAGAATGCTCCATAGTAACTGAGAGCCCTTCCCATTTAGTATCCCATGAGCCAAAGGTTTGCCTCCCTCACCAACAGAAAGGGTGAGGAACAGAGATTTGCTAGGGAAACAAGCAGGTTATTTTGAGCTGAAGGTAAAGATAAATATACTGGGTGGCTTGATAGGAAAGAACTTTAAAAAAACAACAAATGGTCTGGTAGCACTTTATAGATTAACAGAACATATAGATGGAATCATGAGCTTTTGTGGGCACAGCTATATCATGATTCCATCTATATGTTTTGTTAGTGTATAAAGCGCTACTAGACCATATGTTGTTTTTTAAGTTTATCCTGTACAGACTAACTTGGTTACCCCCTGCAGCTTTTGATAGGAAAGGTAAGAGGGAAAGGTAAGAGTTTAGGGAGGGGAAGTTGTCTGGATGGCGATGAGAAAGAATGCAGCTGGGACCCTGATGATAGCAGAGGGGGAGGGGCTAGGTTATCAGATGCCTTTCTTTTATTGCAGTGATCTCCAAGGCTGTGTCTACACTGCCCTGTTTTGCGCAAAAAAATATGCAAATGAGGCGAAGCATGGAATATCGCCGTGCCTCATTTGCATAATTAACGAGGCTCCGTTTCCGTTTGAAAAAAACGCGGAAGAACAGCTCTTATGCAAGAGGGGGGTTTTGCACAAAAAGGAGCTGTGTACACTCTTGCACAAAAGCCTCTTGCACATAAACAGAGCCTCATTAATTATGCAAATGAGGTGCAGCAATATTCCATACTTTGCCTCATTTGCATATTTTTTGTGCAAAATGGGGGCTGTGTAGACATAGCCCAACCTTTTGAAGCACAAGATCACTTTTTTTAATTTAAATGCAATCCAAGATCTACCTCAAACCCAACTACTATTGCCCCAACTCCTTTGTTCCCTTTCTCCAAGGCCCTACCCCTGCTCACTCCCCCCTCCCCCCCCCATCCTTCCTCCCTTTCATCAGGCAGGAGCAGAGGCTTGGGGTGCAGGCTCTGGTCTTGGGTTAAAGGGTTTGAAGCGTGAGGGGCTCTGAGCTGAGCCTGGGGCATGGAGTTGGGGTGTAGGACGGGGTTCAGGGTATAGGCTCTGTAAGGGAGTTTCGGTCTGGGGGGGCTCAGGACAAGGGCAGGAGCCTGGGGTGCAGGAGGGGGTTTAAGACTGGGGCAAGGGTTCAAGATGCAGGCTCCAGCTGGACACTGCTTACCAGAGATGGTAATAGTAGGGCTAAGGCAGGCTCACTCCTGCCCTGGCCCTGAACCACTCTCAAAAGCAGCCAGCAAACTTCCTCCATCCCAAGCCTGCTGTGCCCCCCTCCGTTCTGTGGAGATAGAATACAGGGTGGGAGAGGGGTTACCCTGACATCAGCGCCCCCTCCTCTTCCTTCCCTGCCCTTCCCAGCAAGCGGGAGCGGAGGCACAGCTCCAAGGCAATGGGCAGGAGGTGCACAGCAGTGGGGGGAGGGGCAGCTGAAGTGCCAGCATTTGATAGCCTCTTGGCCAAGCCAGTCAGGATCACCTGTCAGAGGCTCCAAGATCTACCAGTAGATCCCGATCTACTGGTTGGTGACCACTATTTAATTGTATTAAAGCTGCCAGGAAAAAACACAGGGGGTTCACTATAAAATTTTCACAGACTAAAAGAACAATCTCCTAATTGAACTAATTCTCCTACCAGTAAAGATCACATTGGTTTTAAATGTATTTTTATTTGTTATATATTCTTGATGTTTTCCTTCTCTGCTTCACACTAAGGAAAATCCAAGTACTGTACTCCTGAAAATATTTTCCTTCAGTTCAGTATACTTGGGTGTCATATTGAAAAATGAATAGATATTACTTATCCTTTCATTTACTCACAACCACTTTACTTTGTTTGCAGTATGCAGTAAGTCTCCCCCATCTTAGACAGCATGGGACTACTGACTTTAAAGAGGCATCATGCAAAGATACATGTTTCTGAGTTTATTTTTAGGGATAAGGTTTGCAGTCGTCTGTGAAATTAACTATTTTCTCTTCCCCTCCTCCAGCTAAAGTACTGCATCCCGGATGGTGGTCGGACAGCATATAAACAGTGACAGAAATTCTCAGTTCTGTCTTATAGTTAATTTCTTCTCTCCCAGCTCTGCAGTATGCATTGGAAATGCAAACTTGCTAAAAGGGACGATAGACAGTCCTGCTGTGCATAACTAACAGGTGTCATGCAGATAGATTTCACTGTCCATGCCTGTTGTGTTATTGTAGATAGTCTCAACTCAAGCTGTCACTCAGTCTTGTCTTCTTCCTTTTTTAAGTACTTTATAAGACCACAGGAACACATGTGCAACACTTGTGCTGCCAGAAGGGAGAGGAAAGTGCCATTAGAAGGTCTATTTAAATGACTTTGCCTTCAAATTAAAATTGCCAAATTCTGCTCTCATTTCTATGGGTGAAAAACTAGAGTAACATCATTTACTTCAATTGAGTTAAGTCTAGGCTTACACAAATGTCACTGAAAGTCAAGTTTGACTTCCATACAAATCTGGGCATTTATTTTTCCTGATATAATACTGAAAATCATGGGTATAAGCCTGGCAAATACCAAGGGAGGGGGAGAGAATGGTGACAAGTTGGAAATGATTGTTTTCTCTATATATGCTAGTCAAGTGGGTTCTTACTACTGGAACTGTAAAGATGAAAAACAATGAATAAGCTTCAGCATATCTTGAATATCTTTTCTTGCACACAAAGATTTAAAAACATGGGAAATAATATTATTTCTTTATTGTTTTACAGTCAATCTAAATCTTCTGTGTGAAAAAAATATCCAGTTTTTTCTGACCTTTCCACCCCTGCATAGGCTCCATGAATCTGAAAAAATTGTTATTCTCTCTCTTGGATTTATGGTGGAACATTAATGCATGGTCTGTGTGCACACAATTAAAAAATAAAAATTGTTATTAGTAATCCACATAATTGCATGTGGGTGAGTTTGGGTGAACATCAAAGATTCAGTGAACTGTTCACCTCCACAGCAAACTGTAGAGAACAATGCTGTCAACGTTCACAAACTAAATTTGATTTTCCCATGAAGAAAACATCTTAATCACAAAGCTTGAATGTGCCTGTTAGGATAATAAAGAGGATGGGTCTATAAAGAAACTTCCTTGCCAACAGCTGGTTCCAAGTGCTTTAGTGAAACACACTAACATAGACATTGAGTACCAGATTTTTAAATGGGCCTCTAAACTTATATACTCACCTATTTGACTGGATAAATATGTAATATTTGGTGGAGCAGCTTTAGAAGCCTACTTGAACATGCTTTGAAGCACAAGAAATTATCTCTAATACAATTTTAACTTCTTCATATGTTCCAAGGTCAGATGGGGACCATTTTGACCATCTAACAAGACCATAGAATTTCACCCAAATAATTCCTTGAGCAGATCTCTTAGAAACACATTGAATCTTGGTTTAAAAATGGTCAGTGATGGAGAATCTACCCCAACCCTTATTAAATTGTTCCAAGAGTAAATTACCCTCACTGTTAAAAATTAAGATCTTATCACCAGTGTGTGATTCAGATTCCAGCCCTTGGATTATGGTACATCTTTCTCTGCTAGATTGAAAAGCTCACTATCAGATATTTGTTCCCCATGTAGATACTGAGGGACTTTAATTAAGTCATCCCTTAACCATCTTTTTGCTAAGTTCAATAGACTGAGCTCCTTGAGTCTGTCACTAGAAGGCATGTTTTCTATACCTTTTATCATTCTCATGGCTCTTCTCTGAACAATCTCCAACTCGGCTCTTCTCAGAACCATCTCCCACTCATCAACACATCAACAGCAGCAATCAACAACAACAACACCAAATGCAGAGGTAAAAGAACATTTCCACTTCTACCTGATAAGTCCCTGTGTAGGCATCCAGGATCATATTAGCTTTTTGGGTTATAGTGTCACATGGGGAACTTCTGTTTAGCTAATTATCCACCATGATCCCCATATCTTTTTCACAGGTGGAGGCGGCCATTTCCTGGAGGACTACTACTCTATAGCAACAGAAAAGTAAACTTCTATCATGGGGGACTGACTGTGAGTCTCTCTTACCTCCTAGACATTCTGCAAGAGGGAAAAAGAATCGTGGGCAGGGTTTCAAGAAGGCCACAGGCATCAACTCTAGTTATGGGAGGTAGAAATAAAAACTCTAAGTCCATTTTGGTCACACCCCAAAATGAGATGCATGGGTGGTAGGAAATGACCCATGGAAAGGTGACCAAGTAGCTCAGCTGAACTTAAGCTAATGTATACAGATTCACTTTCAGGGCTCCAGACCAGGACCTGATCCAGAGGAAGGGCTCTGGATGCCTTCTATCTATCCTAGAGCTAGAGCTCTGACAGCAAGGAGGAAAGGGCTGTGACAGGAATGGGCAAAACACAGTGACAGTTCATCAGAGTTAGCTCCTGATAGGCCACCATCGCTACATTTACCAGCACAGCCACAGGGATCAGCGAGCACAGTTCCCATTGGCCGTGGATCACCATTCCTAGCCAAGGGGAGCTGTGGGAAGTAGTACAGACTGGGGGACCACTTCACACAGCTCCCATTGGCTGAGAATGGAAATCCAGTACCTATGGCTATGCAGGTAAACACAATGGTGGGACCCTGCCAGGAGCTCACCCTGACAGACTGGATGGGTTACAGGTTACTATCAAAGAGACCAATTCATGTAAGAGGGTGGGGACACCATGAGCCAATAGACTGGAGATGGAGGCCCAGACCAATTGACCTTCTGACCACCCAAACCACTCCACTGTAGACTAATACAAGGGCAAGAGTCAGAGCTCTGGGCCTGCCAGCTGACTAAGCCACCCTGTGACAAACTGACAGAAAGACTGGAGTCAGGCCTGGAATACTAGGTCTGCTGATTGAATAAACCATCCTGCTATAAAGAGAAACATTGGGAAAAAGCAACTGCCAACAGGAAATGGCTATGCTGGGGAGACAACAGGAAATTCAGGTTTCCATAGTTAAGAGTGATAAAAATCTTCTTTATGATTATTCTGGGCATTTTAATCTTTGTGCTGTACATGGCAAACTTATATGAGCTTAAATGTACATGGCAGTCTTAGTAAACTATTTGTTTTTGGTAGAAAGAAAGAGAAATTTCACTAAGATTAGCTCAATCCCTTCAGGTCAAAAATTTTAGGCCTTGTCTCCACTGCTTGGGTAACTAATCTGTGGGAGCTATTCAAACATAAAAAACACAGTGAAGACCAGACCCTTAAGTTTTATTGTGAATTAAAAAGCCCACTATCCCTGCACAGGTTGACCTCAATGAATTTACCCCTTGGTAAAACTAAATTGTCTGGTTTTCACTGTATGTGTCTCATGTATATTTTTTACCTCAGGGTAAATGATATGAACCTTTTTATCAGGGCAGGCTAGCCTTCATAGGACATATTATGTGTGGGATAGAGTGAGTGATGCTCAAACGCTACAGACAGGTGGTCTATTGACCATTTATGAGGATGAAAAGAAGTCCACTTGTAAGCGCTTTGATGGCCAAAAAGACTGAACCATGTTATCCACTCAGCAAAAGCTGCTCCCAAGGGGCAGATAAGGACACCCCAAACAATGTGGAAAAAGTTCATTTCCCTCTGAAGTCATCTGTCATTATGCTTGCCTCCTCCTAAAGAAGCTATCAAAAGCTGGCATAACTGACTGTATGTAATATCTACTGCCTCCACCACTCTCAAGATGTCAGGGTCACTCAGGGGCAACTGGGTGTTTTCGGGGTGAGAAAAGAGGCAGACTTGAATCATAATGTGTTCCACCCAACCATGGCTAGTGAAACAGTCTCTGGGAGTCTTTTCTATCTGGCTGATGTATGTTAGAATGGCCTAGTGGATTGCATCAAGGGAGGTTTAATCACCACCAGCACTAGGGTTAGGGGAGCTGTAGAGGCAATGTAGAGCCACTGTTGCCCCTTCCAGCCCTTCTCATTTGAGGATTGTGCCCTGCAAGTAGGATCTAAACTAAAAATGACAGAAAACCATGAAAGAGCCCCAAATTTTCTATGAAAGGATTTTTCTTTTCATTTTAACATGTCAAAACTTTTCATGCTTATATCTACTTAGAATCACTAGCCCAGAGAGACTCACAATGTATACCCTCGTTTTACCTCAACAGGCTCACTACTGATCTAGAGCAACATACAGAAGGTGAAAATCAGGCCCATAGTATGCAGTGTTTGAGGAATAAGATTTGCAGAGAAGGAGATCAGATCATGCTTGAATGCATTTGAGAAAACTATATAGTTTCTTGCCATTCCCATTGTTTCAGAATTCCTTGAAATTTCTGCTGCTGAGAGAAACATGCAAAGCTGAATGCAGTTAACAAGCAATTGTGCAAAATAACATAGGCAAGACAAAGCACCAAAAAGGCAGACTTAGAGCACTGGGCAAAAATATTTCTATGAAATACCTTTATCTTCATTTAATTACCTTTTTAGAGCACTTGAATAGGCACTGCTCAAAGCATCCACAGACAAAGAATTCAGATCTGCAGCCTGTCCTAACTGTTGCTTTCCATAGTTTCTAAGGAACACACATCTAGATTGCATCCCTCTGTCGACAGAGGGATGAAAATCAAACACATCAAAATTGCTAATGAAGCAGGGATTTAAATATCCTGCACTTCATTAGCATAAATATGGCCACCGCTTTTTTTCGACACAGAGCTTTTTCGAAAAAAGCAGCAGTCTAGACGTGGATCTGTAGAAAATAAACCTTTTTTCGACAGATCCTGTATTCCTAAAAAAATGAGGTTCTATTGAAAAAGGGTTTATTTTTGACACATCCACGTCTAGACTGCTGCTTTTTTTTGAAAAATCTCCATTTATATTGTATTGTCTGGGACAATACTGTAGCATTTAGCCACTGCTCTGCCTTGCAAGCAGTGTATGGGAGGAATGGTGTCAGGCATTCTATCTCTGAGAGCTTTCCCAGTGTGAGAGAGGAGTACACAGATTACCATACTTTTTTAAGGGTTACTTGGTATGATACAGCTCACATTGGAGGAACAGAGATATTGCACTGCCTGTTTCTTGATTTTCTCCATGTCTTCCTGCTCTCTCCTAGTTGAGTCATGGGAATATCTAGATAGCCCTTCCTTGAACTTGGGGGCTGCAATTCTAGCTGACCTTTACAACAGCCGTGCTAGTGGGGTGGGAAGTTCCTTACTCAGTCCCTTTCCCACTACATGGCCATGCAAAGGCCAGCCATGTGTTCATATCTTGCACACATATCATAGAATCATAGAATACTAAGACTGGAAGGGACCTCAAGAGGTCATCGAGTCCTGTCCCTTGCCCTCATGGCAGGACCTAGTACTGTCTAGACCATCCCTGCTAGACATTTATCTAACCTACTCTTAAATATCTTCAGAGATGGAGATTCCACAACCTCCCTAGGCAATTTATTCCAGTGTTTAACCATCCTGACAGTTAGAAACTTTTTCCTATTGTCCAACCTAAACCTCCCTTGCTGCAGTTTAAGCCCATTGCTTCTTGTTCTATCTTCAGAGGCCAGGAAGAACAAGTTTTCTCCCTTCTCCTTGTGACACCCTTTTAGATACCTGAAAACTGCTATCAGTTTTGTCCCCTCTCAATCTTCTCTTTTCCAAACTAAACAAGCCCAATTCTTTCAGTCTTCCTTCATAGGTCATGTTCTCTAGACCTTTAATCATTCTTGTTGCTCTTCTCTAGACCTTCTCCAATTTCTCCACATCTTTCTTGAAATGTGGTGCCCAGAACTGGACACAATACTCCAACTGAGGCCTTATCAGTGCAGAGTAGAGCGGAAGAATGACTTCTCATGTCTTGCTCACAATACACCTGTTAATGCATCCTAGAATCATGTTGGCTTTTTTGGAACAGCGTCACACTGTTCATATTTAGCTTGTGGTCCACTATAATCATCTGCAAACTTAATAAGCGTACTCTCTATGCAGATATCTAAATCGTTGATGAAGATATTGAACAGAACCGGTACCAAAACAGACCCTTGCGGAACCCCGCTTGTTACTCCTTTCCAGCAGGATTGTGAACCATTAATAACTACTCTCTGGGAATGGTTATCCAGCTAGTTATGCACCCACCTTATAGTAGCCCCATCTAAGTTGTATTTGCCTAATTTATTGATAAGAATATCATGCGAGACTATAGGAAATGCCTTGCTAAAGTCTAGGTATACCACGTCCACCACTTCTCCCTTATCCACAAGACTCGTTATCCTATCAAAGAAAGCTATTAGATTGGTTTGACATGATTTCTTTACAAATCCATGCTGGCTGTTCCCTATCACCTTACCATCTTCCAAGTGTTTGCAGATGATTTCCTTAATTACTTGCTCCATTATCTTTCCTGGCACAGAAGTTAAACTGACTGGTCTGTAGTTTCCTGGGTTGTTCTTATTTCCCTTTTAATAGATGGGCACTATATTTCCCCTTTTCCAATCTTCTGGAATCTCTTCTGTCTTCCATGATTTTCCAAAGATGATAGCTAAAGGCTCAGATACCTCTTCTATCAACTCCTTGAGTATTCTAGGATGTATTTCATCAGGCCCTGGTGACTTGCAGACATCTAACTTTTCTAAGTGATTTTTAACTTATTCTTTTTTTATTTTATCTTCTAAACCTACCCCCTTCCCTTTAGCATTCACTATGTCAGGCATTCCTTCATCAGACTTCTCGGTGAAGACCGAAATAAAGAGGTCATTAAGCATCTCTGCCATTTCCAAGTGTCCTGTTACTGTTTCCCCCTCCTCACTGATCAATGGGCCTACCCTGTCCTAGGTCTTCCTCTTGCTTCTACTATATTTATAGAATATCTTCTTCAGAGGCATAGCGAGGGTGTTTTGCGCCCAGGGGGAAAGGCAAAATTTGTCCCCCCGCAGTCATTTTTTACTGTGGATCTGTTATTATTTCTAAGTCAGCAAAAAAATAAGAACATAAGAAAAAAATCACAAACACTACTAATAGCCACAGATCCTTGGATCAGTTAGTAGATCATAGTAGAACTATCTTGATGATGTCTGGAGTAAGCTGGATGAAACGTTGGACTGAGAAGTCATATATGCATTCAACACCAGAAGCAACAGGACATTACAATTAAAAACTTTTGTTAAGTAAGTTTAATTTTTCTTGTCTTAGCTACAGCAAACTGATTAATTATGTCATCAAAATCTATTTTTTTGATGTATATTAATTTTATATCAGTAAATATGTCAATTCTTTCTAATTGCATGAATAATTATATGTTTATGCAAAATTTCAGACTTGCAAAGTATCTGAAATTTGATTGACCATGATCTATACCTGCTTTAATTTCAACAAAACAAGTTATGTATCATATACAATTTTTTAAAGTACCTTAAATTTATATTTAAATTAAAAATCATTTTATATGAGCAAATAGTTTTACACATCAAATTATTGTATTATATTAAAACAAGACCTGAAAAATATTATAAAATATACCTAAAACATATTCTATAATAATAAATAATTACAACTGTCCTATAGAAGTACATTCTCTTTGGTGTCCCTGAAAGCTATCAGTTTTCATTTGTGTGGCCCTCAGAGGGCTTCAAGTTTGACATGCCTGATCTACATGTTTGTTAGTCTTTAAAGTGCTACCAGATGATTGTTTTTTAGGTTTTTCCTTTTGTTATAAAGTATCTTTTATTTTAAAAAAATAAGTAACCCCAATACACTCACCCCTGCCCCAGAGCCAGGCACCCCCCCATTCCAATACAACACCCCTTTCCCAGACCAGGCACCTCAGCCCCCTCCATACCAATGCAACTATCGGTAAATCTCATTAATCTCTGTATTAATCATTTTCTCATTTTTTTTCTTTTAGCTTTGTATCAAGTCCTTTTAGTTTTGTAATAAGTCTTTACTTTGTTGTATTATGTCCTTTTATAGAAACTTTGTATACTTTTACAGAACATAGAAACTTTGTATTAAGCCTTTTTACATAGAAACCGTGTATCTTGTAGTCTTTTTACCCCCCCCCCCCCCGCCTTTGCTAAACTGATTGTCCTGTTGAGTGAATGAGGGGTGAATGGATAAGGCATGAAAGAAAAGCATCTCTGGGCACTTGCAATGGTTGGAGAAAGGTGGAAGCCAGATTCAAGAACAATAAGAACAATGGGACCTGTGAAGTGGGCTTATTGAAAGAAGACTGGACCTATGGATGCCTTGGGAGTAAGCAGCAAGTGCCCGCTTTTGGAAGGTCCCTCTTTGAAGGTGAATGGGGGAGCATTAAAAAAAAACACCCAGAAGAAGGTGCCATAGATGAATAACTGCATATGCATATGATGACTCTCTGCATGAGAGGGAAAACACTATACATCTCTAAGGCATCTTGCAGTCAACATGGGAGCGTTGATCCGGCTCCAACCCTCCCCCACCTAACTAATCTGGCCAGCAGTTAGGCAGAACAGCTATTGGTAAAAACAAGACTGTGTGTGTATGGGGGGGGGTATTATATGCATATAAGTATTGACTGCTATATGTGTGTATTACCAATAAATGTGGCATTTTGCCTTTTCCTTAAAAAAGATCCCATGCAGTACTTTTAAGTACAACACAACCATCCCTGCCCCAGACACAGCCCCCCCCCCAGTACTCCCCATCACAAAGGCACTCACCCCCTTCCCCTGAGCCAGCCCCCCCTCAGTGCTCCCCATCCCAATATACTCACCTCACCCCTGCCCCAAAGCCAGCCTCCCCCATGCATTTTCCCCTCCTCCCCCCAGAGCAAGGCACCCCCAGTGCTGGGGGGACCACTCCCTCAATCAAATCCTCCCTTCACCCCCAGCCAGGCACAGAGGAACCTATCTTTCTTCAGAGCACTGCTCCTCCCACCCAGCTGGCTGCTTTGGCTTGCACTTTGGAGAGAGCCCTGCCGGCAGCCGCAGCAGCACTTAGCCGGCAGCTTGCAAGAGCAGCGTGGGCGCCGCTCGGTCCCACACCAATCTGGCGCTCCCCTAGCGTGGCGCCTGGGGGCAATTGCCCCTCCCTGTCCCCCCTTCACTATGCTTCTGGTCTTCTTGTTTCCCTGTAGCTAGTTTGAGCTCATTTTGTGCCTTTGCCTTTCTAATCTTGCCCCTGCATTCTTTTATTGTTTGCCTATATTCATCCTTTGTAATTTGTCCTACTTTCCATTTTTTATATGACTCCTTTTTTATTTTTAGATCATGCAAGATCTCCTGGTTGATCCAAGGAGGTCTTTTGCCATATTTTCTATATTTCCTATGCAGCGGAATAGCTTGTTTTTGAGTCCTTAACAATGTCCCTTTGAAAAACTGTCAACTCTCTTCAGTTGTTTTTCCCCTCAGTCTTACCTCCCATGGGACCTTATCTACCAGCTCTCTGAGCTTACCAAAATCTGCCTTCCTGAAATCCATTGTCTCTAATTTGCCGTTCTCCCTTCTACCATACCTTAGAATCATGAACTCTATGATTTCATGATCACTTTCACCCAAGCTGCCTTCCACTTTCAAATTCTCAAACAGTTCCTCCCGATTTGTTAAAATCAAGTCTAGAACAGCTTCCCCCCAGTAGCTTTTTCAGCCTTCTGAAATAAAAAGTTGTCTTCAATGCAGTCCAAGAACTTATTGGATACTCTGTGCCCCACTGTGTTAGTTTCCCAACATATATCTGGATAGCTGAAGTCCCCCATCACCACCAAATCCTGCGCTTTGAATGATTTTGTTAGTTGTTTAAAAAAAGCCTTATCCACCTCTTCTGCCTGGGTAGGTGGCCTGTAGTAGACCCCTAGCATGACATCACCCTTGTTTTTTACCCCTTTTAGCCTGACCCAGAGACTCTCAACATGCACGTCTCACACACATATCTTGTCCTTTGCATTCCAAACATGTAACAAGTGCAGAATGTGAAATGTATGGTCACACTGCTGCTACCTTTAAAATGAAGTAAACAGGTTAAAAAAAAGCTGCAGAGAACAGCAGTCTCCCACTTTAATTTGCCTTTCTTCACTCTAGCTTAGCATCTGGCAATAGATACAGTGACTTTGTACCGTGGCATTTCATCGTGAGGATAAGGAGTGCAGACAAACAAGATGAGTGGGAAGTTATCTAGGAGTCAGTGATGAGCCAACTTTTTCACAACCTCTTTTTGTTTAACACCCAGAAACACTCTCTCTCTGCAAAACTGCTTTCAGAAAGTCACTGAAGAGCAAGGACTATCATGATAATTAGACCTCTGCCAATCGTAGTGGGGTGAAAAACATATTTGTGGTACTAGCATTGAATGCAGTTTTACCAGTCCATTTGTTTTACTCTTTTTTGAATCATCTTGCCCAAAGGCTTGCCATGTTCTTGCTCTGAGATTACAAAGCACCAAACAATACACTAAGGTTTGCTTCACCGAGGAAGTTATAACTTCTGGATCAATACTATCAGAAAAAAAGTCATTAAGTGTCACAGCTATCAAATGGAGATCCAAAGAGGAGCAATGAAGCCATTATAGATTCAAAACTGAGAATTATACAGGGAAAAGTTGAAACTCACCAGTACTTAATCATGTGTCTAGTTCATTACTCTATGGGTACATTTACACAGCAGTGTTATTTCAGAATAACTGACATTATTCTAAAATAACATAGTTCGTGTCTACACTACAAGCAATTATTTCAACAGAATGTCAAAATAACGTTCAGCCAGAGGACTTCTTACTCTGATTCCTGTAACCTTCATTTTATGAGGAGCAAGGGAAGTCAGAAGAAGAGTGCTCTTGTAGACAGAACCAAAAGCCGAAATAAGTTATTTCGATTTAAGCTAAGCAATTGACGTAGCTGAAGTTGTGTAGCTTATTTTAGCTTTAGCCCTGCTGTGTAGATGTGCCCAATGTTTCTTTCCTCCATCAGCTTCTCTTCAGGCTTATCTAGAATAAGCCTATATCCAGAATGAGTCTACATCAGTTTATTTTCATCCACATCCATACCTCTGTCAAAAACTGGGAAAAGAAAGAGTGTATAACATCTAGACTTTTGGAAGTTTGTATAAACTGAACACAAGCTATGGACATTTTGGCTGTGTCTACACTACAGCCTCTTGCACAAAAAATATTCAAATGAGGCGAAGCGTGGAATATCACCATGCCTCATTTACATAATTAATGAGGCTCCATTTTTGTGCAAAAACCCCCTCTTGCGCAAGAGCCGTTCTTCCTGAAATGCAGAAGAATGGTTCTTGCACAAGAGGGGGTTTTTGCGCAAAAATGGAGCCTAATTAATTATGCAAATGGGGTGTGGCGATATTCCACGCTTCGCCTCACTTGCATACGTTTTTGTTGAAGAGGCTATAGTGTAGACATAGCCTTTGAGTTTTGGCCATCACTACTGTTTTAGGTCATATATAAAACAGATTAATTAACTACAGAAAGATAGATTTTGAGTGATTATAAGTAGTGGGCAGAAAAGGTCAAAGATAGTTACCAAAGAAAATAAAAGGTAAGTGCAGTCTAAATCTTAAACCTTATTAGATAGACAGTATTTGGACCAAGCAGTTTTCTTACTTGACTAGATGTTATAGTCCTTAATACACAGGCATCCTTCCCCTTTAATCCTGGGACCAGTCTCTCCATTCAAGTTTTTGTCTTCCAGCATTCTTGTTGCTTCCAGCATAGGCGGGAGGAGGAGAAAGGCCAAAGCGTGATGCCTCTGTCCCCTATTTTATATCTTCAATCCATATGCCTGGAAAACACTAGTCCAGAGATGTCCTGGTGAGCTTTGTTGAGCCACAGAGTTGAGCAATCCCCCATTGTGTAATGCTTGTGCAGTCCTCTTGCAGTGCTATAAATCCCTTGTTTACAACTCCAATGGAGATATAATGGTCACATAACACACCTCTGGAGTTAATCACAACATAGCAGTAGAGACTCTTAAACTTACAACATATTTCAATAAACAACCATATTGCAAAATCTCATAATGTCATATATTCATGAAATATGTGCATAAGATATGTAGGTATGTGGGAGAAATGGATAATTCGGCCAGGGGCTGATGGTAACTTTGACAAGCAGTTATATTTGTGACACAAGCAGTTATTATGGGTCGTGACTTATGAAGTAAAATTGGCCATCTATGACAGGAAAAACTTAAAAAACAACAAATAGTCTAGTAGCACTTTATAGACTAACAAAACATGTAGATGGTATCGTGAGCTTTCGTGGGCACAACCCACTTCTTCAGATGACTGGAGTGTTGGAAGTCATCTATGACAGAAACCTTCCACTCCACAGCTTTGGTGTTGGTGACAGCAGAAATTGTTGATGAATACGTCGAGTCAAGGGCTCAGAAGAGGCACAAACCTCAGGGGAAGTTTAGTCTCTCTGTTCCCTATATTAAAAGGGATGAAAGATTTAAGAATAAACCTAGCCCCAATTTTGTTTAAAAACCTCAAGGGAGCCCAGATTTTTAAAACCTCTTATCCTAAGGGAAGACAGATAATCTGCCATCACTGTGGGGCTGCTGGCCATAGAAAACCAAATTGCCGCAAATTTAGTCACCCACAATCTGCAACCCCAATCCTTACCATAAGTGCCAGTACTAGCACCATGACTGCTAATGCTACTTCCTGGATCCCAGAGGAGTCTGTGGAGTAGAAGAACAGCCTCATAAGCTCGATTACAATCGCATCTTGGCATGGTAATAAAAAAATAGTGACTGAAGAATAAATTAAGATTAAATGGCATTGAGTGTACTGGGTGGAGGGGCACTGCATTGCACATCACCTTGGTTAAGGAAAGTTTTGTGAAGGAAGAGGACAAACTACCAAGAAAAAGTCTGAATATTTTAGCTTTGGCTGGATTCTCTCTGACTGTTCCTCTAGCTAAAGTCCACCTTGAATGGGAAGATTTTAAGGGTGATGGTTGTAATTGGCATTTGAAATTTACTACCCACTGTTATTTTAAAGGTAGTTACATTTTAGCTACATCTGAGTATACTCATGTTATAATGAGGTCTCAGAGAAAGTATGTTTCTGAAACACATCTGTGGTCTTTGAAGAAGGCTGTAAAGAGGAGGGAAATCCCTGCAAGCCTCTATCTCTTTAGAATAGCAGTTTCCTGCTGAGAAGGAATTTTAAAGTTATTCTGTTGTGCCAGAATTTGCTCTAGGCTTAAGTGAAGCACAAAAAAAATTTGTCTGCTCAACAAACTCATCCTACTTTGGACATGGGAGATTTGCAGAATAGAATAATACCCCATCTAGGGAAGGAAAGACTAAGAGGGTTTTTGGTTTTGGTTTTGTTTAAATTCGAGAAAGTTTGCTGTATGGGGAAGCCCCTGCGGGAAAGAAGCAGCATCCTGGTGAGATGTGCAAGCAGTAGTTATGCTTGAAAGATAAATGAGAGAATTGCTTCAATTGTTCCTCCATTTGCAGAGCATCTGGGAGTGGAAAAAACCTGTGACAGTTTGAAGCAGAATTTCTGTTAGACTCATAGATTAATAGAATCATAGAATAGTAGAACTGGAAGGGACTTCAAGAGATCATCAAGTCCAGTCCCCTGCCCTCATGGCAGGACCAAGCATGGTCTATATCATCCCTGACAGATGTCTGTCTAACCTGTTCTTAAATATCTCTAGAGATGGAGATTTCCACAGCCTCCCTAGGCAATTTATTCCAGTCTTTTACCACCCTGACAGTTAGAAAGTTTTTCCTAATGTCCAACCTATACCTCCCTTGCTGCAGTTTAAGCCCATTGCTTTTTGTCCTATCAGAGGCCAAAGAAAACAATTCCCCCTCCGCCCCCGTGACACCCTTTTAGATACCTGAAAACCGCTATCATGTCCCCTCTCAATCTTCTCTTTTCCAAACTAAAAAAGCCCAATTCCTTCATCCTTGCCTCATGGTTCATGTTTTCTAGACCTTTAATCATTTTTGTTGCTCTTCTCTGGACCTTCTCCAATTTCTCCACATCTTTCTTGAAATGCGGTGTCCAGAACTGGACACAATACTCCAACTGAAGCCTAATCAGCGCAGAGTAGAACAAAAGAATGACTTCTCGTGTCTTGCTCACAACACTCCAATTAATGCATCTCAGAATCATGTTTGCTTTTTTTGCAACAGTGTCACTCGTATACCTGAAATAGTAAAAAATATAGCAAAAGTTGTGATTTATGCATAAGGGTTTAAAAGGACCTTGCAAGTCATCTCTGTGACCTTTGCCCACTATTAAAGAGGCATTTATCAGAGTATTTGTGCACATGATACATATCAATAGATTAAAAGCCATGAAAGGGAGATATCGGTAAACATGATATGTTATGGTGATGATTTAGCTGGTGTTGGTCCTGCTTCGAGCAGTGAGCTGTCTAGATGACCTCCCGAGGTCTCTTCCATCCATAATCTTCTATGATTCTATGAGGAAACTGACCCCCTCTGAACAAAATTATGCTGTCATTGAGAAAAAGTGTTATGCCATTGCCTGAGTTTAAGTGGCTTAAACTTTATTTGTGTAAAAAAATATTGTTTTATATTATTATGTTCCCTTAACATGAATACACCAAGCGAAAGGAACTTTATTACAATTACTTTATTGGAATCTAGCCCGTAATTCTGGAATCTAGTACTTTGACCAGAACATAATTCAAATTAGAGTAGTTAAAATGGTTAACTGGTTAACTAGTTAACTTAGGGCCTGCCTCCTGGCCCACCTGTGGAATCCAGCTTCGGCTGTGAGGTCCTGTCACCAGTCTGGCTGGCAGCCACAAAGTCCCGCTGCCCAGCCCACCAGCTCCACCACAACAGGGACTGCTCCAACCCAGCATGACTAGCCACCACCAGGGTTCACCAGCAAGAGTGGGTTAATCAAACTGGTTAATTAGTAAGCATACTGGTAACCCTCATACTCACCAGTATGCTTAACGGTTAACCAGTTAACATCATAGTAAGGTAAAGAAAAAGGCTGATGCCTTGTCCTGAATGGGGGAACCCTGGGGTATGTCTAGATTACATGCCTCTGCCGACAGAGGCATGTAAAATAGGCTACCCAACATAATCAATGAAGCGGGGATTTAAATATCCCCGGCTTCATTAAAATAAAAATGGATGCCGCGCTGTGCCGGCTCAGCTGATCGTCGGCACAGCGCGCGAGTCAAGACGCGGATCAGTCGACAAGGGAAGCCTTTGTCAACCGCTCCTGTAAACCTCGTTTCACGAGGCATAAGGGAGCAGTCGACAAAGGCTTCCCCTGTCGACCGATCCACGTCTTGACTCACACGCTGTGCCAACGATCAGCTGAGCCGGCACAGTGTGGTGGCCATTTTTATTTTAATGAAGCCGGGGATATTTAAATCCCTGCTTCACTGACTATGTCGGGTAGCCTATTTTACAATGCCTCTGTTGGCAGAGGCATGTAGTCTAGACATACCCCTGATGTCTAACTGTATGTAGTTAAAAAATAAAGATTTGTCTATTATCTTTCAGAAAGTGGGAGGTCAGAACTCTTAGTCATAATGCTGGTTTTATGCCAAGAAGCATGGAAGGTGATTTCTTCATGGTCTGTTATAACATCATGCTATTTAACTAGCAAGAAGGGACGAAAGAAGTCTAGGTTCATTTCCCTCCTAAATGATGATCTTCTTCCAGAAGACTCTTCCCTATGATCTAATGTCACGCTCTGTTCTGCCTGATATAAATAATTGCACTAGGTTAGTATGGTTAATACTAGAGAGTCATTGAACCGCATCCAAAAATCTGTCGTCAAAGCAAACTACACTGATGAATTAATTAGCAAAATACAAATCTCCTTTTATGTGGAATATATGCCACCATTATTCCAAAACAGTGTCAGTGTCTAAGCAGTTTCAGCTTATGAATTTCAGAATATGACATGGGAACAAGGATAATGCAAATGAACAATCTGGCACCAACATTCAGACCCTACAGAACAGAGTTCAGCATGGGACCCAAAGGAGAAAGAGGGCAGGGTAGTTATTCACCAGCCATCCCATATTCATGAGAGCAGGGGGAGTCATGATTGTAACCTATTTCTCCTTTTGAAGTGCAAAGTGAGAAGTGGAACACAGGGATGATGACTAGGAATAGCAGATGTGGATGAATTTGTGGATATTACATTTCTTATGATCAAATAATGCTAGAAACCCATTGTGTAAAGTTTTTCACAGGCAAAACCTTAATGGATATAATTATGGCTGGGAAAAATTGTTGTTTCCTTTCCACTGGGTTCAATTCATTTTTTTCCAGTTCAAAAGTACCCAACAATTTTTAATTTTAAATCCACAACATTTAAGGCCAAAAGGGACTGTTTTGACATCTAGTGTGACTCCCTTCATAAAACAGGCCTGAGATCCTCACCGACTCATTTCTGCACTAAGTCAATAACTTCTGTTTGAGCTAGAATACATTTTCAGAAAGAAATGAGATCTTCATGTAAGGAATTTGAGCAACAAAAAAATATACCATATTCCTAGGTAAATCGTTGCAATATTTAACATAAGAACATAAGAACGGCCGTACTGGGTCAGACCAAAGGTCCATCTAGCCCAGTAGCCTGTCTGCTGACAGTGGCCAGCACCAGATGCCCCAGAGAGGGTGGACCGAAGACAATGATCAAGCGATTTGTCTCCTGCCATCCTTCTCCAGCCTCTGACAAACAGAGGCCAGGGACACCATTTCTATCCCCTGGCTAATAGCCTTTTATGGACCTAACCTCCATGAAATTATCTAGCTTCTCTTTCAACTCTGTTATAGTCCTAGCCTTCACAACCTCCTCTGGCAAGGAGTTCCACAGGTTGACTACACGCTGTGTGAAGAAGAACTTTCTTTTATTAGTTTTAAACCTGCTACCCATTAACTTCATTTGGTGTCCTCTAGTTCTTCTATTATGGGAACTAATAAATAACTTTTCTTTATCTGCCCTCTCCACACCACTCATGATTTTATATACCTCTATCATATCCCCCCTCAGTCTCCTCTTTTCTAAACTGAAAAGTCCCAGTCGTTTTAACCTCTCTTCATATGGGACCCGTTCCAAACCCCTAATCATTTTAGTTGCCCTTTGATGATCCTCACTGTCAATATGATCTTCGATCCCATTATTTTTATTTTATTGTATTGTATTAAGTTAGCCAATACCACCGTGTTTTTCATAGGTTTTATCCTACACAACAACCTTGACCAGGATACAGCAGAACTCTTCCTGACCCTCAAAAGGACAAGAGTTGAGAGATCACAAGTACCTAGATAGTCTCCAGATTGTAGCCATCACTGGCAGCTTGCTGGTACCAGCAGGGATTGTTGGCTTGTAGACCCTAGCATATGAGACACTGCTTATGAAGCTTGTAATTGGAGGAGACATCCAGCTTCTCTGTCTCAGAAGAAGGCACAGTAAGTTGTCTGAGCAACTAGGTAAATTTCTGTCTGACTTCTACATTGGACCCTGCTTTCTTTCCTGACTCTCTAGACAAGCCTTGTTCCTGATTTCTTCTTCCAATTCTGTTCTCTTTCTGGTTCCTGCATCTTGTGCTCCTACCTTGTTTCAGATCTGTGTTTCTATGCCCTACCCCTGGCCTTGACTCCCTGCCTCCAGTTCCTGGTTCCCAACTCCTACTTTGACTGATGCTGCTTTACCACTAAGTCTGACCACCTACATCTTACAATCCACAATATGGGGTGAGAAGATTTGAGTCACAAGTCTCATTCCTTTCCTCTTACCTTTTGACATTTTCTCAGTAGGCAGGCTCAGTTGTCTACTACCTGTTAAAGCTGAGAAACCGATAGAAGCTGGGATCTTAGACTGGCTATGTCTAAATCAAACCAGGTGAAACTGACCTCTTTTCCTGTACGGACCTAGTGTGAAACTCCACATACCTTGCTTAATAGTTAGTACAAGTTCAGTGAAACCCAGCAAAATCTACTTTCACAATAAAAAGCAGAAGTTCCTTTACCAAAGATTTTTGTACAATCCTGTGCAGTGTATAATCTGACATAGTTGCTTGTGGATTTATTCACATAAATCTCCACTAATCAAATTAAAAATCTACCTTTAAATATTTATCAGTTTCTACAGAATTTAGTTAGCTATTTTGATTTGTAAACCTGTTAATCATTCAATCAATAAAACTCATTTCATGTCCTGGGCACCTTTATTGACCATTAACATTTTCATTCTCATCTAAAATACTAATAGATATCACAGAGTGACATGCTAGAAGAGAAGAAAATAGACAAGTTTTATATGATGTCTTAAGCTGCTCTCCAAAGAGATGAGTTAAATATTCAAGGCCTTTTTACTTGTTTACTGGTACATAAATGAGGTGTACCACAGATTACTTCTATGAAGTTAAGTCACTGTATGCTGCTGAAAGTGAGATCAGAATTAGGCCTTAAGAGTGCAGTGACTATGTAAGCAAAACTCAGAAGCTATTATGCACTCAACAATAGGTCACACATTAAGCACTGAAATTAGAAACTGCTTTTATTGAGAGAAAGAACGTTGGCCAGGGTTTTGGTGCTGTCACCAGTCCATTTAGAAAATAGCAATTGGATCTTTGTCTTCCAACTGACAAGTGCCACAGATGAGTAGACAGGGCCTTAAAGTATGCATCCCATTAACTGTGTGGCAGAGCCAAGGGAAACTGCAGGGCATATCATTATCAGTAATAAAGCATTTTTGCAAAGCTAAATATCTTTAAAACACTTCACAAACAATACATTAATCCTTACAGAGAGCCAAACTGTGAAACCCTTGCTTCCCAAAGGGAATGATTATTCCCACAGTGAGTCATTTAAACTTCAGTAGGACTACTTATGGGCAAGAGAGTAAAAGGGGTTCATAGTTGGGCCCCAAACCTCTGAGATTAAATATACCTTATCTGTTTTATGGACGGTGAAACTAGGATAGAGAAGGGCTGGTATTTTTAATGTGCTATAGAGGTCAAAGATGCATTGGAACTTATGTTTTCACATATAATTAACATAGCTGAATGTATTTGCACTAGTGATGTTAAGAAGGCAGTATTTAACTAATCGAATAGTTGATAGAATTTGTATTGACTACTTGATTAGTCGATAGGCTGCCAATGCAGTCCTGGCTCACACTGGATCCAGGACCAAACCCTGCTGCAGTTCTGCAATTTAAAACGCAGTAGCAGCCAGGGGACAGGCTGCCCAGCTCCTACTGCCTTTTAAATTTCAGAGCTGCAGCGGGGTTTGATCCCAGACCCAGTGCAAGCCAAGACTGAGCCAGACTGCCTGCCCAGATGGCAGTAGCCCCTGTCTGCAGGAGGTCGGGACCCCTGTGGACGGGGGCTGCTTTGTGGCAGCAGCCCTCCCTCATCCCCACTGCTGCCTCTGATAGAGGCAGCAGCAAGGGGGAGGGGAGTCAGGCGGCAGTGCAGAGACAGTGCTAGGGTGAACCAGCTTTTAAGCCAGCTCCTCTCCAGCACCAGCTCCTGCTCCCTCCCCCACTTGCTGCCTCTGATACAGAGGCAGCAAGGGGTGGAGAATGTAAGTAGTCAACTTGACTCCCCAATAAGCCTAGGCTTATCGGGTAGTCAACTATTGGACTACTCGCTCACATCCCTAATTTACATGTTCAAAGGGTTATTAAACACTTAAATCCGAATGTGTAAATATAAATACATGTGCTACTGCAGTACACATTGAACCCCGCTGATCCAGCATCCTCAGGTCCCCTAACTGGTTCCAAACGAGGGGATTTGCTGAACCAGGGGAGGTCCCTCTCCTCCTGGCCTGTGCTGCCACTGGGTTAGGGCCCCAGCCTGACTGGACTGCTGCCCCAGTGCCCTAGGGCTGTCTAAATGCCACCGGCCCTGCTGCTGCCAGGGCTGGAGCACCACAGCCTGAGCTCCATAGCCAGTGCAGAGCTCCACAGCCGCCTGGCTCCGTGGCTAGGGCCAGAGCTGCACAGCCAGGGCCGGGGTGGAGGGCCAGGGCTGGGACCAGAGCTCTCTGGCTGCTGCCGAGACTGGAGCTCCACAGCTGCCATTGGGGCCAGAACTCCCCACCATGTCACCCGTCCATCCCACCCCAACACTGGGCTCCTGGCTGAGTTGCCAGTGCCCCCTGCAGAAATCCTGCCTTGCCGCCAGACCTCCCTGTTCCTGGGCTCTGTGGTCCAGGAACAGCAGTGATTCATGCCAGGACAGAGATGTTGCTGGACCAGGCAGTCCCAAGTACCTTATGCTAATACACAGAGCTAATATACAGAGCTCCCCTGAGAATTCTTCAGCAAGCTGTGAAACCATATTTTTGTTGTCTGTCTCTCTAAATATAACTCCTGCCTGTCCACCATTATCTTAGTGCTATGTACTAGAATAAACTAATAATTATGCAGAGAATCAGTGAGATGATTCTTCAGAGATAGATACCACAGTTAACTGAGCCATCTTATAGCTAGTGTGCATGTGCATGGAATCTTTAGGTCCCCCTTTTCCTCCTGATGAAAAATGGGGGCAAGTTATTGTTCTTTCAGTCCTCATAACTGGCATAAATCAGTTTAATCTGACTTGCATTTTCCAGGTTATCTTTGCAAAGCCTAAAGTTAGTTCCTAAATTTATGTTTAAGCACCTGTATAAAATAATCACCTACCATTATCATTGACTTCAGTCCATTTCTAGCTTCCCCAGATCTTGCTGACTATCTTGAATGCATAGGTGATTTCTTCAGTAAACTTTGTTGTCCTTTTTCCACAAAGAGCTTGGCTCCCCTGTAGTACTGTAGAGCAGTGTAAACACTAGATATGAACTCAAATCTTGTTATGCAACCTATCACATCCAGGGGCAGAAGGCATACAGTCATGCTCACACCTATTTTGTATTGCCAACAAAAAACAATTTAACAACGAATCATGCTTTTAAGAGATACGTATAAATTAAATATATGGTAGCGCACCCAAATTTTAGCAAAATGCAGTGTTTGCTGACTTGTATAAAGCTGGCTGCATATATTGCCTAAAGTGAAAGAAATCATCTAATAGAGATTGCATTCATCATGCACTTTTAAGGAGGCACAACTGTATGTTAAATGTGTTCTCACAATGAGCATCTATTTCACTTTGGAGGAGACATTAAACCATCTCAGGGGGATTATCCTTTTTGCAGGTGCTGTGGGGCCTGCTTTGTTGGTCCACTGGTTTATTCACACTAAAGTGCCGAGAAGCTCAAAAGGTCTTTTAATTGTTCATTTTCCACCCCACATGTTGACTTATGGTAACCTCTTCATTGTTCCAGTCCCTTATCTGCTCAGAGAAGCTGGGACTGATTGACTTTCGGGTAGCAGTATCTTCCTCGCACACCTTTTGTTCAAAAAGTATTTGTGCAGGTGGGGTGATATGAGTGAAATTGGAGAATTTAAAACATTTAACTGTTTGCCTTCCATTCCTTTTAAAAATGTGTTCCAAGAGCTGGTTGTAAACATTCCTTGAGATAATTATACAAAGTGTGAAAAGGGGATGGAATATTCATCTTACAAAGGGGAGTGCTTTGAAAATAATCATTTGTTTAGTGTCTAAATGGAGGGGATGGTATTCAATAACAATAGGTCTGTTTCTAATGAAGAAGAATACATATATGGATTCAAAGGGTTTGTTTTGACAGACCATGATGTCTTCTTTTCTAAAATTCCCATTACTGACTGAAACTGAGGTTCATTAATTGACTTCTAGCTAAGTTTAGGTTTCCAGTTTGCTTTTATGTTAATTAATGTATTTAGGCAGCTGGGCTGTGTCTAGACTGGCAAGTTTTTCCGCAAAAGCAGCTGCTTTTGTGGAAAAACTTGCCAGCTGTCTAGACTGGCCGCTTGAAATTGCGGAAGAACACTGACGATCTAATGTATGATCGTCAGTGTTCTTGCGCAAATACTATGATGCTCCCGTTCGGGAAAAAGCCCTCTTGCGCAAATGTATTTGCGCAAGAGGGCCAGTGTAGACAGGGGAGGACTGTTTTGCTCAAAAAAGCCCTGATGGCGAAAATGGCGATCGGGGCTTTCTTGCGCAAAACCGCGTCTAGAGTGGCACGGACGCGTTTCCGCAAAAAGTGCTTTTGCGCAAAAGCGGTCCTTGCCAATCTGGATGCTCTTTTCCACAAATGCTTTTAACGGAAAAACTTTTCCGTTAAAAGCATTTGCGGAAAATCATGCCAGTCTAGACACAGCCCTGGGGTTTACATTTAAAAGGAAATGTGTTGAAAGTATAAAAACTAGAACATCACCTAGTTATTCCTAGTGTGTAAACAGACACATATTAGAGAATGGATACAGTACATGGGAGAAAATCCAAGCAAAAGATATCTCAGACTAATTCATTTTGGGATGTATTAATGTGAAGCCAAACAGTGAGTAAGTCAGTTGAAAGAGTTATATTGATGACAATTTACCTAAGTGAGAGTTTCTCTGGAGTTTCATCTTGATTAGCCAATTCATTACTCTGAAGGTTTTCAGCTGCTAGTTAATTGGGTATGGCTGGTCACAGCATATCCTGAGAAAGCTTTGTACAATATTGGCATGTCTTCGGAGCGTGCACAGGACCAAAAGTTGCCAAAAAGCCTTCTCAAATAAGTCTGCCAAGTTTGATAAGCTTCCACAGAAAGGGATTACGCATTAAATATAGTACTGAGTGAGAAAATTAAATTGCCATGCAGAATACACAATGCAGTAAAATGGAAAGGAGTCACAGTCTGTGCCTGATGCTGATACATGAGTTTGTGTCTGTTTATTGCTCAATGCACTCTTATAGCCTCTTTCCAATAGCGAGAAGAAATAGAAAGACCAAAGACAGAGCACACTCTGGCCAACACAATGGTCATCATGGGTTTTTTGCATTTTTTTCTTTGACTTTTTCATTTGGAGAATTAACTCAGAATGGGAAACAGGCTAAAGAAGAACTCATCTCAGTAAAGAGAGTCAACATCTAAACAAAGAATCTGGGGGCATGGGTAAAGGGACTTTCAACAACTAAAAAGTTAAAAAGCCTGCCAGCCATGATGCCCTCCTTTTGTGAGAAGGGAGGTTTTTTAAGTATTCCCCAAATCAATGAATGGGTCCTAGCATTAGCTTCTAGCACATCAAACCCTTTCTCTTTTGCTCTAGCAGTGCCTGTATGTATTTTGATTACTTGTATAGAGGGCAAGAGCACAGTTCACATGCACACATATCTGTTGGCTATACTCTTGCCCTCTATGCAATACCTTTTCCTCATTAGTGCAAAGGAAAATAATTGCTCATTTGGTTTGTGTGCACTGGTGCACTAATTCACTTTTTCATATATATAACCTATAAAAAGAAAACTAGAATAGTAGCACAACCTTTTGCTAATTAAATAAGCAATATTGTCCTTTGCTGTAATGAAGAAAATGATCTAGAAAATCCAATTTTTGAATCTTTAAAATAAAGGATGGGGGATTTGGTCCAAACTGTCCGGTTAAGTTAAGTAGGGGAAGAAGGCTTTGTTTATTCTCTCACATGTTCGGGGAGGGGGAGGGGCGGTTAAATGATATTGAACAGTGAAAACATAAGGTTTGGTGATGACATTTTTGCTGCATCAGTTGATTCCATTAATCTTTGAACAGTAGCACAGGTGGCCAGGAGGGTATATCCCCCAGCCAGCATGCTCATTAGGCTTTTGATGCAAGTGCAGGAACATCAGCTTCAGAACACAATAATCTGTTCCTGCTTATCCTCTTGAAATTGTTGCCTTTGTGAGGAGATTTCGTTGTCATGATTCAGCTACTCTGTGACAGATAAAGTCCTTAGGAATGCAAGCATATAAAAGCTCTACAGTTTCAAAAGTGAATACTAATTTTGGATGCCAACATTTTGGGGGCTCGATTTGAGACATCATAAAGAGTCTTGATTGTTTCCTGTGGATAGGTTATTTGGTACTTTCTGAAAATTAGATTACTTTAATGTGTTTCAATCTGAGCCTGCAAAATTACTGTCATTGTGTCCTATGCACAAATCCCAAATAGCAGTGTTCATTTCACACCATATTAAATGTTCCCTATGTAGTATGTCAGCTCTTCATTTTTTTTCCTATTGCATAAACTTTGCACTAGTGAAAAGTGCCACACCCTTTGTTTGAAGTAGTTTCCATCATATAAGGGGTTTACAGTTTAATTCAATGGATCTCAGCACCCCCACTATAAATATTGTTCCAGCTTTTCCATCCACCTTTTTTGCGCGGTTGGCCTTTAGAATTTCAGCAGTTAAGAACATAAGAGCTTCCATGCCAGCCAATGATTTATCCTATCTGGTATCCTGTGTCCAAGCAAGGTTGATATCAGATGCTTTAGGAAAAGGTGAGACAGTTAGACAATAATGTGTCAGTGAGGAAATCTATGCGTCCTAAGCCTGATCTCATATGTTTAACATTCTAAAGGAAGAGAACTGATTATACTTATTATTTTTGCCCCAACTAATGTAAGTGTGGATATTATTTCATACGTATAAATGTCTGCTTTTTAATGCCTGCCAAGTTCTTTGTCTGCATTGGATAAAGTTGCACAAACACTACAAAAAATTCATTTCTTTAAATAAACCTTGCAGATTCATTTTGATTAAATATACATCCCCATGCTTTTTGCTGATAGGACCACACACATGTGACTACTACAGTACATCAAAATGATGGTAGTGAATGGGGATAGGAAATGGAGGTCAGTTAGTTATTCAGTCACTGCCCTTAACAGGAATTCTCCATTGTTGTGGAATGGGGATAGAACACAACACACCAGTTCTGCCCCAGAAACAGTTCCTGGGACAAAGTCTCAACCCAGAGAGAACAATGAGGAGTCCTGTGGCACCTTAGAAACTAACAGATTTATTAGGGCATAAATTTTGTGGGTAAAACTCACTTAATCAGATGAACTGGACAATTCATCTGATGAAGTGATCCTCATTGCTTTTTTCACATACAGACTAACACAGTTACGCCTCTGAGACAACTCAGAGAGAGAGATAGTGTGCTGCAGTGTATGCTTGCAAATAAGATGATGCACACACAAACACAATGCAATTACTTGGTATGTGACAAGAGAAAATGTAAATATTAAAAATGAATCTGCTTATCAGTCAGTATAAATAGGTTTATATCTCTCCCATAGTAAGAAAGGAATCCAAGTATATTAAAATGAAGACTTTAAATAAGCAACCAAATATTATGGCTTCAAAATGGAAAAAATGGATGATGAAGGTTTTAATATTTCCTAAAATCCCCAAGTCTTATCTCCTCCTCCTTTCCCTATCTTTCCCCTCAAAGTCCTGGTAAGCAGAGCAGGCTAATGCCTTTCTGATAAAGTTAGTTCATCTAACTAGGGAACAAAAGCACAGTATCATTTAAGTTAATCAAGTCCAAAGCATTGAGGATCATTTAAATAGTATAGGCCCAGGTCATTGACCCTGGATATTGGCTGGAGACCACAGAACTCCTTTCATAAAAGTTACCAACAACCAATACTCAGTCCCTCTAATTTAGCCTGAATGTGAACCCAAGTCTTTATGGTGAAAGACTATATAGTCCATTTTCAGTCTCCTGGACTATCCTCCTAAAAGTCTACTCCATTGCCACTGTCCTGAAGGTTGTTTCTTATCCACAGCATCTCACAAAAACTAATTGTTATTCCATTTTCTGGAGAAATACATTGTTTGTGAAGTGTTTGCTTAAATGTTGGAACATTGCTGCTTACTGGATGGTTTAATTATTTTATTATGAAAAGGATAAATAAGATGAGTAAGAAATTTTTCACCTTCCTAGTTTTTACAAATAGAAGACGTTTCTATTTCCTATCACCAGGTCCTAAGAAATTTTCCTGGTGCAAGTCCTGCAACTCTTACTCAGCATACAACTCAGTCCCAATGGGACCATCTCGCAGGGCAAAAGTAAGGAATAACCCTGGAACTCAGGCTTATAGACCTGGACCCCAAGCCTAGTAGCCAGAGATCAATATGAAAGATGGGAATTCCACCAGCTGAGTTCAGAGGCAATGGAAAACTCCAACTTCTGGGAGAGGAACACTGGGATTCTCACCAGACGCCTGTCCTGACTTTGCCCAGAGACTTCATCTAATGTATTGGTTTCAATGAATAATGTCTGATCACATGTTCTGTCTTCCCCCATGCTTCCTTGGCTGCCTGGAAGGGCGATGAACTTTTTGTCACTCCTTGCCCCCTCAAGGAAAGCCGGCTTCTGAATCTCTCAGATTTCTGTCTCATGGCTACTGTTCCTAGTGCTTATAGTATGGGAGGGGTGGAGAAAGAGGATGTTGAAGGGGGTTGAAAACCTGGGGCAAAGGAGCCTTGTTAATCAAGCTAGGAGTGCACTTTGGGAAAACAATACTTAATATCATTGCTCCCAGATTGTGAAAGGATCTGCCTTATATACTTACTGCATTGTAAGAACTGGCTGCACATTCACCTTCCCCCACAACTCTCTCTCACACTTCTCGAGGATGTAAAAAGGGGGCAGAATTTGGTCATCTCTTCTGGCTTCTTGGAAGAAGGAGAGTTCTCCCTATCATCTTTGCAACCCCCTATACCCACTGTTTGTCTCCAGGCTGTAGGATGCCACTCTCCTCAGCTCAGAGAGTGCAATTCTGCTTGCTTCTTTCACAGAGTGTTTATAGGGACAGATGTCCCTTTGCAACATCCTCACTCCATGCCACTTTCAGTGCACTCACAATCTGGCCTTAAGTATTAGAAAACAGAAACATCCATCTGTTCTCCCTCTGATCAGACCCACCTAGTAGGTAAGCTGTGCAATGAGATGTGCTCTTTAAATGCTGATTATACAAATACACTGTAAATGCCACTGTGCTCACATCTTGCTTGTTATCACCTGCTCTGAAATTTTTAAAGTTCATTTGCAAATTCCTTCTCAGAAGTATCACAGGTTAGTTCACTGCTATTAAGAGATACAACAGTCTCAGCTACAGGAAACTCTAGTGATCACTATTACACATAGTGTCTGATCTTTATTATCGGGTGGCACTTAGTATTGTGAACAAACACAGGGGCAAAACGGGACCCTGCCTGCATTGCTGTGGAGAAGAATACATGGGGTTTAAGAATCACTTCATTCCCCTGCATAGGCTTCCTGTATCGTGAGTGATAATGTAGTGGGGAAAAGGAGTTGCCTCTGAGCTGCTAAGTCTCACCCTAAACAGGTGAGCAGTGAGTGGGAGAGCAGGGGTTTGCACCATCCCTACCATACTACCCTATGCAGCTGAGACAAGCAACAGAAGGAAGTAAGCTGGTCCAGGAAAAGAGCTTGTGTAATGTCCTTCTCTTCTGGAGTACGGTTGAAGCTGGGGTTGAAGTGCGACTACGCCTGTTTTGTTTGGGGCAGTACAACAATGCACTCAGGATTGATGATCAGGGAGGGGCCAGATTTCTAAAGGTATTTAGGTGCCTATGACATAGTGAACTTTAGCATGAGGATGAAGGAGAGAAAAACCAATCCCCAAGCTGCTGACTTCAATTAGCCCATCTTCTCAGAGGCTGCTAGGAATGGGAGGATTCTGAAACTATATAAGCCAGTCCCACCCCATTTTAAGGAGAAAGAACACAAGAAAGTAACACTCAAGAAAACTGGGAAGTTTAAGAAGTGTGAAAGGGGATAGCTTCAGGAAGGGGAATGCCTTGGAGTAAAGCTACTGAGCTTACAGAAGGAGGGACATCAACTGGGACCTGCTTCCTGTGGGGAAATGAGATTAAAGACTGGGTGTAGATGATGATAAACTAAAAAAAATATGATCTTTTATAAGTATTGCTACCTTCTCTCTTGCTCCTATTTTTCCTTCCTTCCACCATCTTTTTTAACTACAGTGATCAGGTCATCCTGTCCCATGTAATATCTTGGTGACTGTGCTTGAAGATATGGAAAGGCACCTACTGCTATGTTCAAATTAGCCTACACCAGGGCTACTCAACACGTGGCCCATGGCCTGTTTGTTTATGGCCCATGGTGCGATTTGGGTTTATGCGGGGCTCAATATGTGGCCCGCAGGTGGGATCTTTTGAATGTGGCCTCCACTGGGAACAAGCTCCACAACAGCGAGGCATCTCCAAGGTGGGGCGAGAATTGAAAGACACAAGCAGATGGGCTGGCTGGAACAGACAGGTACAGGATGTCGGCGTTTCTAGTACCCAGAGAGGAGGTGCCAGGAGTGCTGGGGCATTGTGGGAAGTGCTTTGTATTCATGCCCGTCAGTGTGAAAGAAGCTATTTGCATATATATTTGCATGTATATGCAACCACACTTAAGTTGCAGCTCTTGGCATGTGAGTATCATTGTGGCCCCGGGGCTTCCAAAGTTGAGTAGCCCTTTCCTACAGACATGGTGGTACTCTTGAAAATTCCACTAAAGGCCTTTCAAAATTTTAGGCATCTAAAATCTAGACCATGGGTTATTTCCTGAATATCTCTCATTCTAGATAGATGAAAGACAAACAACTTAAATGCAAAATGTTATGTACAACCTTTGTCACATGTTTGTGGGGAAGGAGTGTTTTATTTTCTATTTCTAGCCTTCTGTAGTTATTGTTTTGTATCAGACTGTACAAAAAAATTAAACACCACTGTGGTTAATGTAAAAATGGGAACTATGACTCTGAAATCTCAGTGGCCCTATCAAGGAATGATTTTGAGCATATTTTCATTACTGCATAACAACCAGCTTTTCTGAAAGCATTCTTGTCACTAAATGCATCTTCACCAAGCCTCTGGAGTGGAAAAACAATGAAAGAGAACAGGTTCTAAAAACATCCTGACTATTCACTTCAGGCTTCATAAAGAATGCCTGCCTGTACAGCAGCAATTAAAAGAATGGTGTGAAAATAGGGTGAACATTTTTTTTTCCTGTCAGCTGTATAAACTCAGAATCATTTACAAGCAGGTGCTCAATGTTTCCAGAAAGCAAATGGGAGAAGAGAGATACAGGCATCTTTATTGTGTTCTAAGATTAGTACTTACTACATTAAAATTAGAAGGTTCAGTCAATTGTCACACAATGATTCCCCTGGCCATCTTCTCAGAAACCACTTGGTTGGGAATGGAACAATGTTCTGTCTTGTCTTGCTGCCAAGTCACCTGTTTTGGAGACATGGCTTTTAGGGTTTCCCATAAAAAGCTGAAGGAGCAGCAAAAATATGTTTTACCACAACCGTTATTGCTGAAAAATCCCTCCTAAACCACCAGCCATGGAACTTCCTGCTTTTACTATTCAACTTTGGCCTGCAGTAAAACAGCATTAGTGTTACTGCTTAGCTCCAATTAGCATTGTCATTTATTTGTATTGTAATGCTTAGAGGCCTCAGTGAAGGTGTGAGGCCACACTGTGCTAAGCACTTCACACACATGAAATATAAACAGTCGCTGACCCCCAAATTGCCACACACGGTTGATAACACATACTCTCTTTCCCTTCTGCTGAGCTATGCAGCTTGATGTTGCTATTCCTATTCTGTATCTATAATTAAGCTTGGGAAAAGCTGCTGAATGTTGTCTGGTTTAGCTCTGCACACAGCTAATTAATTCATGGTTATGCCTCTCATGGTTTCCTGTGCTCACACCATTATAGCCATGGCACTGCAGAAGGTGCTGTGCTGTTCCATACGGTATGGGAAAACAGTGTTTGCTTTGATTCCTGTAGCACCTCTGCACAATAGGCAAAGAAACAGAGACAACCTATAACTATAAGCATCCTGCCTTGCACAGAATGCATGCAAGGCTATTTCACTGCTTTATTTTGGGGCCTATTCTGACCTGTGATCATGATCGGTAGCATTCCACTTGTTGCAAGTAACCCCATTATAAGGATTGTATTATCTGGTCTTTTGTGTCTAGTTTTGTTCGGGAAAGGAGCAAGGGCTATCCAGAAGAAACAGAAAGGAAAATTGTCCTTAAGACAGAGTATGGCACCTTATCACGAACAACATTATCCCCACATTGAGAATTCATGGCTTCAATTTTAAAGAAGCATATGACACTTGAACACATTCTGATTTCTTTATTGGCATAAAAGACAGAGTAACTCCACTGTCTTTAGTGCATTTATTCCAGATCTATGTCAGTATAATGAGTTCAGCATCAAACCCCCTCACATGTGGAATTCCCTGGCGTGCAACATGGACTGTGGGACTGCTGAGTCTTCCAAGCCCGCAAACCTGGATTGACTCTCTGACAGCATTGCTGATGTCAAGCACTGCACTTACACAGATATCCTCAGGGATGAACATACCCATGAATGATCTCCCCACCACTCATGCATAATCAATATGGAAACTCCAGCTAATTCCCTTGAATCCCCCAGCCTTGCACCCAGAACTGTAGTCTTGCACTGATCAGAAGCCTGGCCAATGTAAGCTCATTAGCTAATTAGCCACTTCTTCAAGGAATGTGGATATGTACCAGCTTTTATAAACTGACCAAGCACTTCAAAACAGTTTTACATAAAATAAAGATAGATTTTAAATGATTATAAGTAGCAACTGTAGAGCCTATACTTGGATAAGTAAGAAATAAAAATAAATTCAATCTAAATTCTACAAATTAAATAGGATTTGAATTGAGCAATGTCTCATCCTGACACATGGTACAAAAGGGTTGCAGTTCTTCGATACACAGACTAAGACTCTTTTTTCCAACCCAGGACCAGTTCAAAGTCTTTTTTTCTTTCAGATGTGTTTCCAGGTGCTGAGATTGGGGAGGCAGGGAGTAAGGCCAATTGATGATCTCTCTCTCTCTCTCCCCCTCTGTCCTAGTTTCTTCCAGCTTGCTAGAAAGATATTTGCTATGTGGGCACCAGGCAGTCCCCATTGGTCAGGCAGTCTTCATTGCATGCAGGCTCTCTCTGAGAAGTCCTGAGATGGCCATTGAGAGAATGGATTCCCTCTCAATGGGCCATCAGCACGTCTGACTACTTCTTTGTTGCAATTGAAAAGTTGGTTGTGGACATCTCCCAACCTCACTGAATATTTCAGTAGTGTATATATAATGCATCATAAATTCACATATAATGACAGCCCATACAATCCAACAGGACATTAATGTTTAACAGATCAAGACTTAAAATAACTCAAGGCATACTTTGTTCAAAACAGCACAATAATATGTGAGCAATTAATACAGAGGTTCTAGGGTGCTACTTTGAGGTACAGAGTACACACCTAGTATTTACTCTACATATTAATGTTTTATTCATATTTTGAAATGTAATAAAACTGGCAAATACGCAAACAGAGGCAAAACACAAGAACACAAAAGTAGAATGTTCCAAATCTTTCCCAAAAAGCTGCTTATAGAAACAGCATGTACAATAATAATTGTTTCAGAGACCTTAACAATGCTGATTATATGCTGTTTGGGCCTGAAAGTGACACACCCTCACCTGGGTTTGTGAAGGAGGGAACCTCTTCAGCACTTCCATGAATCCACATGAGCCAGCCATAGCTGCAATTCCTAGGGAACTGTTTCTTCAATGTATCTCATGGGGTGCATGACACCCCACAAGTTGCAATAAAAGGAAGGGGGAAAGTTGTACCAGAGGACTTGGGACAATGTGGCAATGCACTATTCCTTATTTGTAGCAGAGGCAAAATGTTACAGATTCACCCTTTCCATTTCAAAATGTAGAACTTTTTTGTATCTATGATGTACACAAACTACAATAGCACTATTAATTATTGCAATATCAAGCACTCTACCCTTAGGAAAAGATAGGATTACGGTTATACTCTCAATAGATGAGACTGGATGACTGGATGGTTTGCTAAAAATTGCCCTGTTCAGTTCATTCCCTCTGAAGCATTTGACACATGGCCTTTGTCCAAGACAGGATATTGGGATTGATGGACCATTGGTCTGACCCTATCTGGCCATTCTGATCTTTTCAACCTTAATTCAGCTCCTTGTGTATGTGCATTAGGATACATTGTTAATTATAGGATCATGTACTATATTATTTTCCCACAGAAGTCTTGCCTCTTTCCATGCAGGCAATGGATGGTGCTCAGTTAATGAAAAGCTAATCACTATTTTGTTTTCTGTTCATTATTCCACCTCTGGCCCTCCTCCCCATGCCTTATTTACTGCACATGATTGAAACCCTAATATGAAGACAGAATTTCTATAGAGCATCAAGATGAATTACAAACTAATTTATTTTCACAATACTCCTGTGATGTAGGAGGTATTTCTCCATTTTACAGATGGGGAATGGAGGCAGAGAGATTAAGGTTGAAAGTACCCTCTAACTAATCTTGGGCACCCAACTGGGGGTGACCAGGATCTGAGTACTTAGCATTATATTACATTTCATACATTCAAAGCACTGCTCCCACTTGAATTCAGTTACAGCTGAGAGTGCCAATAAAGCATTGAGAAAACAGAGACATGCAGTTAGTGATCACGTCTCAAAACTTTGTCAGTGGCAGGAATAGAATCCAATTCTCTGCAGACTCTGAGCTATCCTTCATTTGTGCAGTAAACCAAGACCATCTTTTCCCTTCCTGCAGTACCTGCGGCCTGTATCTATATCCTGCACACAGAAGATTACACGTGACTTCCTGATCACCTAAAAGTCAATCCACAGTCTGGTAAGTGCTAGGAGGTGTGAGGGTTAGAAGAGGTTCAGTACGGATGAAAACTTCTGAGGTTTTAGTTACTAAACTCTGCCTCGGGTGAACATGTATAAACGGATTTTTTTTCAATGGCCAAATTTGGAAGGATTTTCACAGAAACAGCAAAAGTTCCATCTTGGATCCAAAGGCCACTTCTTTTGCAAATTTCAGGTCCCTGACTCAATTAATGGGAGGTGATAGACCTTCTCAAAGGAAAGGTTGCCAAACTTGTTTTATATATGGCAAGATAGCATATTTTTCTTTAAGAATCTCAGAAATGGCTGAACTGATTGGACTGAAACATTCCAAAAAGTATTCAGACTGAGGGAGACATCCAGCATGGAAACTTTCAGCCTATACAGTAAAAGGTATAAGCAAATGAAAATGATGAATTTTAATGGGGAGTTCAGATATCTTAGGTGCTTCCTGTTTCACCTCTGATATTTAAATCCATTGCCTATAACTCACTTCCATTATCTCCTCTCAGTTCTTAACTTCCATTGGGTGTAATACTGCTTTGGGTGTAATAACTTCCATTGGGTATAATAAACCGTTCCACTGAGAAAGGGTGGCAGAATTAGACTAGTTGTAAATAGGTGAACTGATGGTCCTCCTAAAAAGAGTTATTGATCCATAGCAGATTTTTATACTAAGGTAACTCAACTGATTATTTTGGTCTGAAAATACTCAGAGGCAACAGTGTATATTTTGGACTGACAGCTTGTATTCTACACTCAGACCCAAATCCTGAAATTCACTGCTTACTACTGAATGGCTTTGCCCATGAGCAATGAATTCAGTATTAAGGCCTCAGATTCTGGGAAGAAAGTTGCTCGAGGTGCTTTCCAGCCTCTTTAGAAGTATAAGCTTGTATTTATATACTTCACAGAATGTGCAGTCAACCAGCAGCAAAAACTATACCGGGGTTCAGAAAAGTGTTAGATAAATTCTTGGAGGATAAGGTCCTTCAATGGCTATTAACCAAATTGGTCAGGGATGAAACATCATAATCTGTGTGTCCCTAAACTTCTATTAGAAGCTGTGACTGGGTGATAGGATGGATCATTCAATAATTACCTTATTCTGTTCATTTTCTCTGAAGCATGTGGCACTGGGCATTGCTGGAACACCAGACACTGGGCTAGATGGACCATTGGTCTGCCCCAGTACATCTTTTGTTATTTCAGATTCTAAATCACATAACAATGTTTAGTGCCCTTCCCTCATCCACCAACAGCCAGTCAAAACTACATCTAACAAAAAATTTTAAAACCTACTGCATAGAAATTTTAGACAGATTTTAGCTTTATAGATGAGTTTATAACCCTGAAAAACAGAGCTTAGAGAAATGAAAGAACAAAGGATGAATTTGTTCCCATGCTACATTTGCTAAATGTTCCATCAGATGGCATTGCAAAGTAGGGGGGAAATCATGGATCTTAGATGAAAATCTAACAGAAGCTACAACAAAAGAGGGAGCAAGGAAGAGCTACTGCTACAAGGTTAACCTTCCATTTAAAAAACTCATTATCAGTTGTCCTTTACTGTCCTGCTCCCCTTCATTGTGTGAGTTGTTTTGCAGCATAGCAGGTTTCCAGAGCCATTTTTCAGATGCTTTACAGCAGATGTGATAATTACAAGATACACCATCAAAGGATTTTGTCATTTATCTGTTTTCCGTAATTTCATTTTTTACTACCTTTCCTTTAAAGACAGCAAGATATAGACGGAGGCCATAAACTGTCAGATTTTGTATTTTATGAAGCTACCAATATCCTGACATGCAAGATGATTTAAATTTCCAATCAAATGGACAGAAATGAGAAATTCAGCACAATTCCAGTGGTGGTAGTAATGGCTCCCAAGTGGATTTTCCCTCCTCTAATCTTTATAATTCCATATTAACACAAAATTACAGATTGTAGAAGATTTTCACAGTGCAATCTAGTTAAAAAGAATTGGACTCTAAATCACTGAGTGTAAGTTGTTCTACTTTGCCATTTCCTTGGTGAATATAGGTATCCCATCCCCAAAGGAGTCAAGGTATTCAGGATGAGACTACAATAATTGTTCTTGTCATGAAACAAGATGATTGTGTCACATGATAACTAGAATGAAAAGAAAAAATAAGCTGTAGAATAGGAGTTGCTTTGCTTTGAAATTGCATTTTTCTTTATCTAAAATATAAATATTAATAAATTATAAAGAAATTATATTGAAGAGGAGAGTATACACTCAGTGGACAAAGTAGCAGATGTTGCTATTCTCTTCTGGTAAAAAAAAGATCTTGAATTAAGGCTTGGGCTGCCCTTCCCCCACTCTCTATTTCATATATACATGCACGTGTGCATGCACACACACCTCACCATAGAAGCTGGTGGGCATTAGCCAAATCAAGCAAACTGATCATTGGTCATAGCAGAAAGTGCTGAATGTAACCTGTGAAGCAAAAGGGAAGTAGAGTTAAGGACATATGGTGATGTTTTACTGTGCTTGCTATTGTTTTGAGATGAAAAGGAACTCTGTAGGAGGATTTGCAATGCCCATCAAGCATGCAAAAGGGAGCTTTCAGCTAAGCAGTTCTGATAGCATTCAGTGGCTAACAGGCATGGAAAAGTGAAGGCCACCTGGGATCACAGGATAATTAAATGCAATCCTGGTTGGCTTTTTGGGGGGGGGGGCTTGTTTTTCTTTTTTTCTTTTTTTTTCCCACACAGTGGAAAAACATGAGCTCTAACCCGTGGAAAACACACAAATTGCAGTTATTCTCTACTCATTAATTACTGTGTCTGGTTAACTTTATTTGCAAGCATAAGGGCTTTTATAGCATTTTCACATCTCTGTGCAAGGTGTGGTAGCATAATTAAAACCCAGGGGTGAAAGTGAGAGATGGGGAGGAAGGAGAGAGAAAGTCGATCCCCCACCTGAGTTGCTGTAACCACTCACTCGGGTGGTCCTTGTCCAATTATTTTGCATCAAAGCTATATTAACAATGTGAAGTGTCAAGAAGGCACAGGATCATCTGGCTGGGGATGATGGTTGTACCGTTCTGCATTCTGGGATAGCACACAACCAAACTGCCAGGATAAAAGGAACACAGTATTCAGCCTACCCTGAAATTAATTACCTTCCCAACATTCAACTTGTAGCATGAAGGCTTTTCGGACTTTGTAAGCTTTACAAGTTCCTCCTTATTGAGCTGGGAACTATTTTTTTACTGCGCTGCTCAAACATAGTAGCCAACACACTTTTTTATGAGCTAGTGGAGCTGATGTAGAAAAGAACTTCTGATGACACAAATGCAGAGTACTTGCCTTGGCAACTGCCTCCTTTTATACAAGCCTTACAGTAATGCTTTATATTTACATAAGACTTTTACCGTCTGTTACAAGGGACTATTACGGGGGCAGGCATTTTGCTTATTAAACTATTAAGCACCTTTCAAGCTGATTCCATTTGGTTCACTTTTAACATAGAGATTTGAGGCTTTTGGAAGTTCTTTCTCACAAGAAGATTGCTATAATAACAATCCTTATCATTTATAGCATCATCTTTTCCTTTGAAAAGCACTTTAATTAATCCTGTTATTGGATCAACTTCTGTTGGCGAGAGACAAATTTTGGAGGTTACACAGTGCTACTTTTCACAGACTTCACAGAAGAGCTCTATGTACACTCAAAAGCTCACCCAGCCTGTCTCTTTAATAACCTGGGACCATCCTACAACTACACTGCATATATTAATGTCTGTCAGTTAGGCGAGGTCTACACTACAACTTTTTTTCTGAAAAAGCTACGCAAAATGCACTTTGCATTTTGCATAGCTTTTTCCGATTTTTTTTTTTTCGGAAGAGGTTTTCCGAAATTTGGCCCATCTACACCGGGCCAAATTTCTGAAAATCCCCCTCTTTCGGAGGATCCCTTCTTCCTCATGGAATGAGGAAGACAGGGCTTCCAAAAAAGCGTGTTTGCACTTCCGCAAAAAAAAGCGGAAGAGCAAATGCCTTCCCTGGACACGGCGGAGTTTTTCAAACCCCGCAGTGTAGACGTACCCTTAGAGGGGTAAGTGTTACATTTCACAGATTAAGAAACTGAGGTAGAACCCTTATGTTTTCTTACCTTAGCTATTCAAAATCTCTCTTCTCCAATATTTCCACTGACCATCATGTGGTGAATTGCTTCAAGTGGCTTTTTCACTTGTGCAAGCAAGCATGACCATATGAATCTCATCTCCTGACATCTTTATTGGCTTCTCATTCATTGCAGAATACAATACAATATATTCCTTTTTAATTGACAGGGTGAGGGGAATTTCTAGTCCTTCACTCTATTTTTCTTCCATGTCCCATAGGTTTACCATTGGCCTCCCCTCTGTCACTATATAATCTGGCCACTAGTGGTACAAGAGCCTTTGCTTCTGCATTTCTTGTCATTTGAGAATCCTTTCATTATTTTTATTATTAAGAGGAATTCATTTGTATTGAAGCTGCATGTAAGGATGCAAACCATTGACTGTGGCCCCATTTTGCTAGGGACTAAATAAATGTAACAAAAAAGATAGTCACTGCCCCAAGGTGCTCATAATCTAAGTGTATCTCAACCTCATTAACCCCAAGGGCAGTTGCCATACAAACTAAAAGTGTATTTTAAAACTGATTTAGTTAAGCCAGAGCAAGTTTATGTGGAGACACTCATTTTATGTTGAGTGGTTTAAATTAACAAATTAAAGTCTGTGACAGGTTTTTTCAATCAAGGAGATCACTTTTAAATTGGCTTCTGTACTGGTTAAGCTAAACTAAACTAAACTGTTTTTAAACTGAAGAAAGAGTGTTCACATACAAATTAGTGCCAGATTAATCAAATCAGCTGAATTTAGGAACTGTCACACTGATTCAGACTCATGTGCCACCTAGTCCAATGTTTGTGTTTATTAATAGATAGGAGTTAAGAGAAAACAGCATGGTATAGAGCAATACAAAATACAAAATCAGAAACAGAAACTCCACCGGAAAAAAAAAGACACACAAAATCACAGTCAGAAATGCCATTGGAAATGAAAAGCAAGCAAGAAATGCAACAGCAAGCAGTGCTCCAGTTCCAACCTGAAACGCAGAGTTCAACATCTCTCAGCTACCCTTAAAAGTCCCCTCGCCACCAGGGAACAAAGACAAGCCAGATAGAATCAAAATTCTTCTTGATCCCAAAGCCCAGCTCATGCCTGCCACCACTCAACTGGGGTATGTCTACACTGCATTCCTCTTTCGAGAGAGGAATGCAAATGCAGCCAAGCGAAATTGCAAATGAAGCACGGATTTGAATTTCCCGTGCTTCATTTGCATAATGGCATCCGGGAGCTTTTTCAAAATGCCCTATTTTTAAAAAAATGCTGGGTAGACGGGGTTATTTCAGGGGGGGAAAAACACTTCTTTCGAAATAACCCTTAAACCTCATTTTTAAGGCATAAGGGTTTTGAAAGAAGGGTTTTTTTCAAAATAAGCCCGTCTACACAGCGGGGTTTTTTTTTTCGAAATAGGGCATTTCAAAAAAACGCCCGGATGCCATTATGCAAACGAAGCACAGGAAATTCAAATCCGCGCTTCATTTGCAATTTCGCTCAGCTGCATTTGCATTCCTCTCTCGAAAGAGGAATGCAGTGTAGACATACCCCTGGTGTCCTGACGCTGACAACACCTAGCACCAAATGCCTCAGAAAGGTGCAGAACCTTGCAGCAGGAAACCCTGGGATAACCTGCCCCATCATGGACTTCCATGTAGTTTTAGCTGAGACTTGTAAATCTCCTTCCTTCTGTGCCTATAACGCTTCATTTCTTTCCCCCTTTGGTATCTCTGTAATTGATATATTGAATTTGCAGTCATTGGGAGATATAATTCCTATGAATGACACTTGAGAAAGTAGAGCTGTATTTCACTGTAATGTTCTGTGCAAATATGGCCTGCTCCAAAGCCTATGAAATCAAGGGAAAGATTCCTATTGACTTCAAAAAGCTCTGGTTTGGGCTCTTCACCAAGATTACTGGGGCGGGAGGGTTTTTGTTTGTTTTTTGTTTTGTGTTGTTACCGTGTTATGTCAGATATCAACAATGCCCTCCCTACTGCTCATCAACATCTTTTCTTTAGTGAAACAAATGTCAACTACACGTATGTCAATGTGAAACAAAACATGTAGGAACACATTACTTGTGGCAGAACTCCACATTGAGCCAGCCCAAGGCATGCCATTACACCCTGTAATACACAATGCCTCATGAAATGAGGTCAAAAAGTTGGTCTATCCCATGCAGGCAATCGGGCCAGTATGGTTAAAGCCACCAGTACACAAAGGAGTAACCTGGCTGACACCAGGTCTGATTCCTCTAATCCAATGGATCCAGTACCCATTTACAGCAGGAAAGACTGGTGACAGTCTTTCAGCATGAGATCAGTAATGCTTGAACCCACAACACTCAGGATTGGACACAAGCACCTGAACTACTCAGCTGCCGCACCTCCTATTAATGTGAGGTAAGGGACCATAAATTATTGGAAGGTTGCAATGTTACAACATAGTGTACAGTAAAGAATTATAATCATTTATTTATTTGATTGTTCAAGCAAGTATTTGCTCCTTGCTCCGCTAGTGACCCTTTAATTAGTAGTATTCCCTTTGGCAGTCTCAAACAAAGGCCCAGAGTTCTTGGCAAGCAAGACGTTTTCAACTGCTCATGAATTGTAAACTGCTATGCTTGCCCCACACACAGCACATTCTAGTCTTAAATCCCTGCTGCAATCCAAAGCACATGGCATAGGCTGTGTGGGCCATACAGTTGCATGAAGAGACAAGGCCATTGTTTGGACCACAGTTAATGAATGAAAACTGAGAAATCAGCCAAGAAACCTGTTTCTGCATCTTTCCCCTAATGTATTGTTAAATGCTGTGCCAGCCAGGGCGAGGGCAACACATTTTATTAGGAGTCACAGCTATAGTATGAAGTGTTTTCAAGATGTCTTTCACATGCCCTTGCAACTACTCTAATAAACAGAGATCACAGAATTTGTTTGTTTCCCTCCATTCCTAGAAGTCTGGTGGCTATTTTGACAAAGATAAAAATAAATTAATAGAGTGATTTCATCTTAAAACCCTTCTTGTGCCATTAGTTCTAAAACATGCCTTTCAAAATTAGGGCGATGTTGTGTGTATGTAGGACTATATTAGTTCTCCTCCATTTGACGTAAGTGGTTAACGTTCAATGAAGAAGTTCTTTCTATTGTATATTGGTCTTTTCTAAAACAAATAGCTATGGTCTTTTAAATTTATGGGGGTGAAAAACACTATATAGTTCTGAAGTACATAGAGAAAGGAAAACACAATGCAAAAAGAAATATACCCAGCAACAATCAGCTATTTAAATCCTGACTTGAATTACAGTATACAGTTAGTTGTGAAGACAGAAAAAATGACACTCGATGATGGGACATTTTCAGTCCCTCCCCCTCCCCCTTTTTCTTCAAGGCTTGATTTATAGCCATTCAAATAGGAGATAGACTAACAAAAGTACTAGTGATGGACACCCTGCTGTGGGCTTGATTCATCGACATGCTGAGAATGCAGCTGGCAGGGAGGGGGATCCTACCTGTCATATGAGTCTTTTCTCTCACCCTATATATTATAAATTAGCTGACTATAAAGATGCACTAAAAATGCTTCCTGTAATATCTTCTCTCTTTTTGAGTCCAACAGCATACAATTGAACTTCAGTGACTATGTGATATGGCATAATAGTACTATAGTCAGTTGTCACTACTCTTTAATTAGCCAGTAACTTTCATATCTGCACTTCCTAGAAAATGATGAATTTATTTAGGATTACAATACAATTTGGTGTAAATTCTGTGCGATCCTAATTCTGCAGAATGTTAATAATACTTGATTATGGATTATAGTTAATCATATAATCTTTCTGGGCCCAATTCTGCCTGCCTTACTCAAACTGAGTAGTAACTTACTATGTCAGTAGTTCTGTTGACTTCCACCTAACTACTCGTGCGTACTAGTGACAACAATGGGCCTTCAAATCCCGCAGATAATGCTTTCTGTTGTTCCCTTCTATCAATATTTAAGCAGCTAGAGAGGTAGAAGAACAAAATCCAGTACTTTTAGAGAAGCTTTCATTTGTCACTCAGCAAATAACTCAGCAAAATAACTTCATGGTGCTGGTGAGGAGTGCCCATTCTTGCCCCTGTAGTTGAATTGTGGGAGGAAATTGAACCTGCCACTGAAATGCAAGAACAAATTAGAGAAACTGTTCCTCTGCCTACCTAGTTACAGGCCTAGCTCAGGTAATGAGAAGTAGGAGTGTTCTGATAGCTGCTCAACTACTGTGTATGGGAACCAGAGTTTCAAAGAAGTAAATTATTAGATTTTCAAGACATCAGCCTCCATAATAAGAACATAAGAACATAAGAATGGCCATACTGGGTCAGACCAAAGGTCCATCGAGCCCAGCATCCCATCTGCCGACGGTGGCCAATGCCAGGTGCCCCAGAGAAGGAGAACAGAAGACAATGATCAAGTGATTTATCTCCTGCCATCCATCTCCTGCCCTTGTTATGAAGGCTAGGGCACCATACTTTATCCCTGGCTAATAGCCATTTATGGACCTAACCTGCAAAAATTTATCAAGCTCTTTTTTAAACCCTAATAGAGTCCTGGCCTTCACAGCCTCCTCGGGCAAGGAGTTCCACAGGTTGACTGTGCGCTGTGTGAAGAAAAATTTCCTTTTATTAGTTTTGAACCTACTACCCATCAATTTCATTTGGTGTCCCCTAGTTCTTGTATTATGGGAAAAGGTAAATAATTTTTCTATAATCACTTTCTCCACACCATTCATGATTTTATATACCTCTATCATATCGCCCCTCAATCGCCTTTTTTCCAAACTGAAAAGTCCCAGTCTCTCTAGCCTCTCCCCATATGGGACCCTTTCCAAGCCCCTAATCATCTTAGTCGCCCTTTTCTGAACCTTTTCTAATGCCAATATATCTTTTTTGAGGTGAGGAGACCACATCTGCACGCAGTACTCGAGATGTGGGCGTACCATAGTTTTATATAGGGGAAGTATGATATCTTTTGTCTTATTATCTATCCCTTTTTTAATAATTCCTAACATCCTATTTGCCTTACTAACTGCCGCTGCACACTGCGTGGATGTCTTCATAGAACTATCCACTATAACTCCAAGATCCCTTTCCTGATCTGTCGTAGCTAAATTTGACCCCATCATGTAGTACGTGTAATTTGGGTTATTTTTTCCAACATGCATTACCTTACACTTACCCACATTAAATTTCATTTGCCATTTTGCTGCCCAATCACTCAGTTTGCTGAGATCTTTTTGTAGTTCTTCACAATCCCTTTTGCTTTTGACTGTCCTGAACAACTTTGTGTCATCTGCAAACTTGGCCACCTCACTGCTTACCTCCTTTTCTAGATCATTGATGAACAAGTTGAACAGGATTGGTCCCAGTACTGACCCCTGGGGAACACCACTAGTTACCCTCCTCCATTGTGAAAATTTACCATTTATTCCCACCCTTTGTTTTCTGTCTTTTAACCAATTCTTGATCCATGAAAGGACCTTTCCTCCTATCCCATGACCACCTAATTTACGTAAAAGCCTTTGGTGTGGGACCGTGTCAAAGGCTTTCTGGAAATCTAGGTATATTATATCCACTGGGTGCCCCTTGTCCGCATGTTTATTAACCCCTTCAAAGAATTCTAACAGATTAGTTAGACACGACTTCCCTCTGCAGAAACCATGCTGACTTTTGCCCAACAATTCGTGCTCTTCTATGTGCCTTGCAATTTTACTCTTTACTAGTGTTTCTACTAATTTGCCTGGTACTGATGTTAAACTTATCGGTCTATAATTGCCAGGATCTCCTCTAGAGCCTTTTTTAAATATTGGTGTTATATTGGCCATCTTCCAGTCATTTGGTACCAAAGTGGATTTAAAGGATAGGTTACAAACCACTGTTAATAACTCCGCAATTTCACATTTGAGTTCTTTCAGAACCCTTGGGTGAATGCCGTCTGGTCCCGGAGACTTGTTACTATTCAGCTTATCAATTAATTCCATAACCTCCTCTAATGTCACTTCAATCTGAGTGAGTTCCTCAGATTTGTCACCTAAAAAGGCTGGCTCAGATTTAGGAACCTTTGTAACATCCTCAGCCGTGAAGACTGAAGCAAAGAAATCATTTAATCGCTCCGCAATGGCACTGTCTTCCTTGATCGCTCCTTTTATATCTTTATCATCCAAGGGCCCCACTGCTTTTTTAGCGGGCTTCCTGCTTCTAATGTATTTAAAAAACATTTTACTATCATTTTTTGAATTTTTGGCTAGCTGTTCCTCAAACTCTTTTTTGGCTTTTCTTACTACATTATGACACTTAATTTGGGAGTGTTTATGTTCCTTTCTATTTTCCTCACTAGGATTTGACTTCCACTTTTTAAAAGCTGCCCTTTTCTCTCTCACTGCCTTTTTAACATGGCTGTTTAGCCATGGTGGGTCTATGGTTTAGCCATTTGTTAGGTCTCTTACTGTGTTTTTTTATTTGGGGTATACATTTAAGTTGGGCCTCTAGTATGGTGTCTTTAAACAGTTCCCATGCAGCTTCCAGGGATTTTAGTTTAATTACTCTCCCTTTTAGTTTCTGTTTAACTAGCTTCCTCATTTTAGTGTAATTCCCCTTTTTGAAATTAAATGCCAGAGTGTTTGACCGCTGCGGTGTTCTTCCCAACACAGGAATATTAAAAGTTATTATATTGTGGTCACTATTTCCAAGCGGTCCAGTAACAGTTACCTCTTGGACCAGATCCTGCGTTCCAGTCAAGACTAGGTCGAGAATCGATTCTCCCCTTGTGGGTTCCTGTACTAGCTGCTCCAAGAAGCAGTCATTTAAGGCATCAAGAAATTTAATCTCCGAATCCCGTCCTGAGGTGACATGCACCCAATCAATATGGGGATAATTGAAATCTCCTATTATTACTGTGTTTTTTATTTTGGTAGCCTCTCTAATCTCCCTTATCATTTCAGCATCACTATCACTGTCCTGGTTAGGTGGTCGGTAATATATTCCTAATGCCATATTCATATTAGAGGAATGAATTGTTATCCATAATGATTCTATGGAACATTTTGATTCCTTTAGGATTTTTACTTCATTTGATTCTATATTATCCTTCACATATAGTACCACTCCGCCACCCGCACGACCTGTTCTGTCTTTCCGATATAATTTATATCCCGGTATGATAGTGTCCCACTGATTGTCCTCATTCCACCATGTTTCTGAGATGCCTATTATGTCAACTTCCTCTTTTGATATGAGGTACTCCAGTTCACCCATCTTATTAGACAGACTCCTAGCATTAGTGTAAAAGCATGTTAGAAAACTACCACTATTTATATGTCCGCCTTTCTCAGACACATTGGATTTTTTTATGCACGATTGTTTCACATCTGATCTTGCCCATATATTATTTCCCACGTTCCCTATCTGACTAACTTCTAGGGAATCCCTACCTATGGAGCCTCGTGTAAGAGAAGTCTCCGTCCGATCCAGGTGCTCCCCTGCACCAATCGGCTTTCCCCCACCTCTTAGTTTAAAAACTGCTCTACGACCTTTTTAATGTTTAATGCCAGCAGTCTGGATCCACCTCGATTTAGGTGGAGCCCATCATTCCTGTATAGGCTCCCCCTACCCCAAAAGTGTCCCCAGTTCCTAATAAATCTAAACCCCTCTTCCCTGCACCATCGTCTCATCCACGCATTGAGACTCTGAAGTTCTGCCTGTCTATCTGGCCCTGCGCGTGGAACTGGAAGCATTTCAGAGAATGCCACCAAAGATGTTCTGGATTTCAGTCTCTTTCCTAGTAACCTAAATTTGGCCTCCAGAACATAATCAAGCCCAGATTTTCAGAAGGGCTCAGCTATGAATGAGGCACCAAAAAAGGTCCAATTTTCAAAAGTACCCAACAGCGAGCAGTGTCCATGGTTATTTTGAGTTGAGTTCAGTCTCCAACACAATCACCTCTTATGAAAATTGTGTCCCAATCTGGGGGTGCTCAGCTCTTTGGAAAACATTGGCCTTGGGGAAACACTTTCTCACAGCCAAGAAAGCAGACAACATTACTTGGCCGATACATGTGAAGGTGCCAGCTTTCTAAAGGCCCAGCCTCTCTTCTATGGGAGTAATTTGATCTTGCCTAATCTGACTCCATTGTTTGCCTCATCGCTGAATTGTGAGAGGAAATTGGACTTGCCACTGAAATGCAAGAGCAAATTAGGGAAACTGTTCCTCTGCCTACCTAGTTACAGGCCTAGTTCAGGTAGTGAGAGGTAGGAGTGTTCTGGTAGCTGCTTAGTTTGCAATGAACAATTTTCACACATGGTCTCAGGGTGACTGGCCCCTTTAAGAGGGGTGGTGAAAAATATCACACCCACATGACAGGTAAGTCATTGGCTTATCAGTCCAGGCCTTGCACTAAAAAAGCCCCAATAAAGTCAACTGGGAGAAAGTGAGCAGGTAGTTTGAAAGAGGCCTGTCTAGGGAGAAGGAAAGAATTAAAACAGATCAGCTCTCAGAGAAGCCAGCCTGAGTTATCCATATGTACCAATGAAGAAGGATGATAAAGCTCCTGCTTAAGGGGAATCAGGGCCGGATTAAGGAGGTGGCTAGCTGGGCAGCTGCCCGGGGCAACCTATGGGGGGTGCCTGATGGCAGCTGTAAGGGGCGCCGCGCGCCCTGGGCCGGGGGCCACGCGGCACCCCTTAGAGCTGCCATCAGGCACCGCACGCCCAATTGCAGCTGTAAGGTGCGCTGCGCGCCAGGGGGCAGAGCTGCACATGCGTCGCGCGCCCACTGCCTGGGGCGCAGGAATGGCTCGAGCCATGCCTGAGGGGAATTGAATCTATTTGGAGTATCACACAGATGTAGAAGGTGGGTTGTAGGAGCTCTGAATCCAGGGACGAACAGGAGATGAACACAAGGGCAAAGGATGAACTGATATGGAGTAGGAGACTTTATGAATGAGAGAACCCCCACAAGAGGAATTCTGACCAGAAAGTGACATCTCACATGGGGGAATAGAGTGCAGTGCATTGGCAGGGCCACAACATATCACAAGGGGATGTTCTGAGGGACGGTTGCCTGTCACACCAAATACAACTTTTCTAAAGATCTGACCCTGAGCATCACATTCTGGAAAGGGTTGTACTTTAGTCCTGAAAGATATATTGAGTTTACTGCACACAGTTCAACTTGTGAAATTAAGAGAATGGGTTGAATGAAAAGCTCATACGAGGCACTGAGTGTATTATACCCAATGAAATACTTGGAAAAACATCTGCCATTTGGAAAAACCTGATCCATCCCACATATTGTTAGCCCCAGAGCAATCCTTAGCAAAGATAAGTTAATAGTAACTGAAAATAATTCCCTGTTAGAATCAGGGAAACTGACCAGGGAAATGTCACCCTTAATATGGAGGTGGCATTTTAGTAAGGGGCCTTGAAGAGCCTGAGATCCTTCTTCAGCACATCATTATTTTAGCAGAGGACTAGTTAGGCAATGGAAGGACTGCAAAAGGAATGTTGAAACAATCATTAGTGGAAATGTTCCTATAAAGGCCCTTTGATCAGCTGATCTAGATGATTTAAGGGATATTAGGATCCTGTAACAAAGTTGGGAATGAGCTAGTTTTTCAGAGGTCTCTTTAATGTCATATGAGAGTCCACAGGCCTTATTCATCTCTCACTTGGTCTAGTTTTGTGCTGGTGTAACCGTCTTGACTTCAGCCAGTGGAATTACAGTAGCATGAAATGAGTTACTCACTGGTGAATTAGGCCTTTTGATTCTATGCTGCTTTTCAGCTCAGTTGTGTCTGCTAAATCGGGCTATGGCTGACTTGTTGCTAATTTTACATAAACATTTATTTTTAATTGCTTTCAACTATGTGTCTCTAAAACAATTAATGAAATAAGAATGAGCATCTTCCAGCACAACATATTGTGAAGAATGGACAAAAATGAATTAGGGCCTATGAACCTCTTGTTAATCAGGCTGACGATTTAGCTTTTTTTTAGATCCACTCCTTCTGTGAAGAGTACACAGAATTATAATGCTGTAATCATCATTTTGGTGGGAGGCAGTAAGATATAGCTCATGCAAATTGGTTTTGCCAAAACACTGTATGTAGGCCTTGAATATCAGAGGTGCTGAGTGCCTACAACTCCTGATGAAGTCAGTGGGAACTATGGTTTTAGCACTTCTGAAAATCAGGCCAACAATGTTTTTAAAAGTATTTAATGCACATAAAATGTGGGTACACATATAGATTGTATCTTGCCCACCAATCTTGTTGTCTCTCTTCTTAGACTACAGTTCCACAATCAGATACATATGGGCCAACTACTGTGTGCAGCTAGAGTTCCACTGATGTCAAGGACCCTACCCATAGAAGCAAAAGTCCATTCATGCAGACTATAGACTGTGACCTTAGACTATAAACCATTTGGCACATGGATTGTATCTTCTGGTGGGGGTGGAAAATACCATGGCCATTTTGAGCATTATAAACAAATAATAAGCCAGATCTTCAGCTAGTGCAAACTGGCATAGGTCATTGGCTTCAGTGAAGCTACATTAGTTTACACCAACAGTGATCTGGCTCATTCATAATAAATCTACTGTCACTATAAAAGGCTTTATATAAACTTCAGGGATTCCTGCAGCTTTAAAGTTGTAAGGGTGAAATGCAATGCAAAATAAGGGGTTTTTTCCTTCTTCCTTTATTTCTTTAACATGTATACAGGCCATACAAATTAGAGGAGTTTTTTAAAAGCAAACATTTTTTCTGTTTGCATTACCCATGAGAAGTAGTTGATCTGTATTTCTTTGTCTGCTGGAAGTATTCTGGAAATTTCTTGGAACTGTTCATAGTGATGTCACATAAAGCTGTAATCTGCATCTCTCCCCTCCCCCCCCCCATTCCGGTAACTAAAGAGATGGGATGCTGACTCCCAGAATCATCAGAACATTCACTGTGTGGGAGACTGTTGGCCAGTTGTGGCTTTATAAACACATATTTGCCAGTCTGCCTAAGGAAGCAGAACTGCTATAGGAGGCATGATGGGGCTGCTTTTAGGTGAGAGGTAAAATAGAGGTCTTGAACACTTGCGGTCACTTAAAATGTCACAGCAATTTTGACAAAAGTTGAGACTTTCATCCTCATACCATAGTAAAATTCCAGTTCTGCCCACCTTCAGCAAAATTTTAAAAGGATATGGTGTTCTTCATTTCTTGTCCACCGATAAGGAACAGCATTGCTTTGGACCTGATCCAAAGCCCAGTTTCAGTCAATAGGAGTCAGAGCCAGTCTCCCATGGGCTGATGCATTTTGCCCCAGAGATGTCTACATTTAAGTGCTTCCGTCAGACAGAAGTTTGGAACGCTCTTTGGGCTCTCTACCATTGGATTTTAATTTCCACAAGTAATCAGGATCATAGTTTCATAACTCATAAAAAATGAACACAATAGTGTCAGCTGCAGGGGTTCAGCGGTTCCAGGCAAACTGGCAAATGCTAGATCTGATCCTTGATCCTGCTCCCACCCAGTAACACAACAGAGTCAGAAAGTTATTCTGCACAAATAAGCATTTTGCAGTAGTCCCTATATGGCATGTCTTGGGCATATAAGCAAGAGGAAAAGGATTGTGGCAGGGACATCGCTGGTCTCTCACAAACCCCACCTGACAAGATCAGCCTTGAGGCTGGTAAAACTGCTTCTCATGTGGACAGAGTAGAACCAGCTGCAAGATCAGGGAACAACAAACATTACCTTTACAGCTCCCTTCCTGGGGTGTGTCCAGGTCTGACTAGGTGCAACTGAGAACTGAGCTTAGGGTATTAAACATCCACAAACAGGTACTAAATAGCTATTGAACCTTTTGTTAACCTGTTCACTCAAGCCAGCCTTGATGCCTCCAACCACCTCTCAGGAAGACTCCTACTGAGTCACTTGCATCACTTCCAGTGGCTACTTTGTTTCTCCTTGAAGTTGTTCCCATCCAAACATTTACCTGGCTTGAGTGTGCTTGGGTTGAAACCTAACAAGCCTGATACTTCTGAGGTATGTCTGGCTGCATATAGGTATAGAAGTATGTTGGAAAATTAATTGCAAATCACTCAGTCATATTAAAACTTCCCTGAATTACTACTGGCTCTGTAAGGTTGTTATTTTTAAATGAATAAGCGTGATGTAGATAGCTTTGTAATTGTGTTCATCTAAGTGTTTAAAGGTTTATCCCTTCATCCTCCAACTTCCCTGGTCCTTCTCACATGAACAGAGAACAGCAATACCCAAAGTTCAGAGATGCAAACAATTCTATGTTTATTCGAGTTAGATTCCAGAAAGCATAAATCCAGTTTCCTTTTCTTTTTCCCACTCTCTTCCTGATTGTTCTTTATATATATATATTTTTTTTTTTCAGGTATACCTTACCCAATCATTCTACTCAAATTTAATTAACCAGTCCTAACATATTGTAACTTGATTATCTAACCAATTATATCCCACCACCTTAATTTGTTTACACCCAGCAAATTAATTATATAAGAGACAGAAATAATCAAAGAACCAGACAGAGATGATAGATTAGATGGCCTTTCTAACAGCCCCAAATTGCCTTATTTCAATATCACAGGTTTGGAATGTGCCTTATTTCAATATGCTGAGCCAAAACCTTTAAGTTAAGAACAAGGCTTCAGACCATCACACACGGATATATGGTGATTTTGATTCTTTTCCTTATTCCCCTGTGTGACAGGGCAGAGACGCCCCGCACTCCGGTCCTGCTGGCAGCCGTGCTGATGGCGGCTCGGGGGGCGGAAACGGGCGCCGCAGTGCCATGCGCGCCCCAACCCGAGGTCCCAGGGGCCCCGCAGGCGGCGTACCGGCGGTGCGCCGGATGCTCCCGGGCAGCCGCCACAGCGGGGCACCCAGACGTGCCGGGGGTGGCATCCAACGTCACGGCGGTGGTGACGTCACCACATGGCCCTGCTGGCTGGCCGGGAGTACGCCCATGCCAGGAGGGGCGGAGGCCCCTTTGCCGGAGAATGGCACGGGACTTTAAAAGCCCGGGCGTGGGCAGAGAAGGGGGGGGGGACTCGGAGAGAGCCCCTCCGCAGCGGAGAACAGCCACGGATGGGCCCTAAGGCCTGAAGGTAAGCCTGCCGGCTCGGACGCCATGGTGACGGCGGGGAGAGGAAGCAACTCAGGACGGGCAAAGAGAGCCCGTGGGCTGGCGAGTTATGGCAGACGCCCCGCCAGCCAGACCGGACGGCACACACGTTTGAGTCCTTAGGGCCCTGGGCTGGGGTCCGTGAGAGGGGGCGGGCCCGGACCCCCCTCTCCCCGCCACGGGCGGCTAGTCGACTCTCGCACGAAGCGAGCCCCTACGAGCCGGTGGTGGGACAGACTGTGACACCAGAGGGCGATGCACAAAGGTGACGGTAGCATGAAACTGGGGGAGAGACTAACGTGCCCACGGGGCATCCGATAGACCCATTTACAGGTGGTGGAGAATGTGGGTATATTGAAGGCCCCGAATGGAGGGGGGGGCGGGGGAAAAAAAAAAAACCTCCCCTTTTGGGCTCATTGCCCTGGAAGCACCCCACGCTGGGGGCGGGGGCTGAAGAGCGGGGTTGGAAGCATTTTTCTTTCTGTTTTCCCCTGGCTTCAACGAAGATCCAAACACACCGAGATGGACCCGGCAAAAGTGATAGAGTGGCTGCGGAAGAGTCAATGGCAGCACCAGCAACAACAGACCGTGCTCATACAGCAACTCTCGGCCCAGCACCTGGAGCAGCAGAAGCAGTTGGTACACGAGCTGGCAGAACAGTTCGAAACCCAGCAGGACCGGTGGAGGCAACAGTATGGGCCGTCACGGACGGCGACCCCGGGGGCCGCAACGGCGGAGGGAGAAGAAGGAGCAGTTTTCCCGATGGCCCCGGTCAGGCTGTCAAAGATGGGGCCTGAGGATGACCCTGAGGCTTTCTTGATCACATTTGAGAGGGTAGTGACCGCTGCAAGATGGTCTGAGGAGCAGTGGGCCACTATTCTGGCCCCATACCTGACGGGGCCTGCCCAGATGGCGTATAGGAGCTTGGGCTCCCGGGAAGCGTTACACTATTTTAAAGTTAAGGAAGCCGTCCTAGACCAGCTTGGCATCACCCCCAAAACGTATAGGCAAAAGTTCTGTCAAGAGCAGTACACCGCGGGAAGCCGACCGAGGGCCGTAGCCCAGCGACTCCGGGAAGCGGCCTGGTGGTGGTTGGAGCCGGAACAGCAGACGGGGGTCCAAGTCGCTGAGAAGGTGGTGCTCAAACATTTCCTGCACATCCTACCGATGGGGCCAATGCTGGGTGAGGAGGCAACACCCATCGACACTGGAAGAGGCCATGGTCCTCATGACAGACTATGAGGCTGCCGACACCGCCGAAGGAGTAGGAAAAGGGGATCAGCCCCCACCTTCCCCGAAAGGCGAACCCCCGAGGTTGGCTAAGCCCAGAGGGGTGCCTGAAGACGCCCGAAGGTTCCCGGCTCTGAGAGCCCGGAAGCTTGAAACCCGGAGGTTAGCCCGGGCCTGGACAATCCCTGGGAAACGGCACCCATCTGGACCCTCCCAGCCGCCTGCAGGGGGAGAACCGACCCAGGGAATGACGGGGCCAACAAGGGGCGCGTGCTTTCGATGCAGTGAGGAGGGGCATTTCCAATAGGAATGCCCCTACATGGACTGTATGTATGCCCAAGCTTTGACCGGGGGTCAACCGCAAGAAGAGGGGGAGAAGGCACGGATCACAAGGCAGGTAGTGATCGGAGGGCAAAGAGTGGAAGCCCTAGTGGACTCCAGTTGCAGCCAAACGATCATCAGGGAAGATCTGATTGGGGCACTGGGGCCCCGAGGGTCGCCGGTGCAGGTCCAGTGTGTACATGGAGACGTGCACAGATACACAACGGCATGGGCCCAGATAATAGATAGGACTCACGAGAGCTGGGCCTACGTGGTGGTGGCTCCCAGGTTAGTCTACCCAGCCCTCCTCGGACGTGACTGGGAAGGATTTCGGCGAGTGATGGGGGAATGGGGAAACCAGGAGCGGCGAGAGGACACAGAAGGGATGCTGGGGGAAAGCAGGGGACCCTCCGACCCCCAGGCTAACCCCCAAGGGGGGCCATCCGGCCTCCTAGGAAGGAGGGAGCCACCGAGCGACGCAGCACCCCTGGAACCCTGGGACGGTGACTTCATTCAGGAGCAGAGAGACAACCCGACCCTGCAGCACGCCTGGGCTGCAGCCAGGGAGGAAAGCGAGGCGGAGAAGGACAACGGGGATCGACGGGGATCAACGGAGCAGACCCTTTTTCGAGGTATGTCGCGACCGCCTGTACTGGGTTACGGAGGGGGTGGAAGAATATGGGACCCTTAAGCAGCTGTTGATTCCCGCCCGGTACCATCGGCCGCTGATGGGCCTAGCCCATGCCAACCCCTGGGCTGGGCACCTGGGCTACAAAAAAACAGTGTGCAGGATCCTACAGCGATTTTATTGGCCAAGCGTATACCGGGAGGTTAAAGACTTTTGCCTGTCATGCCCAGAGTGTCATGCCCAAAGGGATCCCTAAGGTCCCCCTCGTGCCATTGCCGGTTATAGGCGTGTCCTTCGAGCGGGTGGCCATGGATCTGGTAGGCCCGCTGGAAAAAACAACTTCCAGGTGTCAGCATATTCTCGTGGTTATAGACAATGCCACCCGGTACCCTGAAGCCGTTCCCCTGAGGACGATGATGGCAAAGGTGTTGGCAACAGAGCTGGTGAAGATCTTTACCCGAGTTGGGGTGCCCAAAGAGATCCTCACCGACCAGGGGACGAATTTCATGTCACGACTCATAACGGAGCTATGCCGGCTATTGCGTATAAGAACGTTGCAAACATCGGTGTACCACCCCCAAACCGACGGTCTCGTGGAACGATTCAATAGGACCTTGAAAAGCATGTTGAGGAAGTTCGTAGAACAGGACCCCCGGGCATGGGACCGCCTACTACCCGCCTTAATGTTTGCGGTGAGAGAGGTCCCTCAGGCCTCAACGGGATTGTCCCCTTTTGAACTCCTCTACAGGAGACAACCCTGGGGGATATTGGATATTGTGAGGGAACACTGGGAGGAGCAGGAGACGCGGGTGAAAGGATCGGTCCCCTATATCCTAGAGTTGAGACAAAAGCTAAAAACTCTAGGGGAATTCGCCCAGTTGCACCAACATGAGGCCCATTATAATACGGGGGATCGCCTGAGAACCTTCGAGCCGGGGGACCGGGTTTTGCTCTTGTTGCCCATACAAGACTCTAAACTGTTAGCCAGGTGGCAGGGGCCCTTTGAGGTGGTAAGACGGGTAGGAGAAGTAGACTATGAGATACGTCTTGCTGGGGCCCGCCGAGAAACGAAGATTTACCATGTTAATCTCTTGAAGGCCTGAAGGAGTCAGGAGGGACTAATGGTCAATCCCGTAGATCCCGAAACAGACCTGAGACCCGGAGATGCGTGCCTCACTGGCCCACTGGAACCGAGAGTGAACCCCGAATTGACACCGGGACAGAGAGAAGGAGTAGAACGCCTGCTCCAAAAGTTCACCGACGTTCTGACTGATCAACTGGGACGAACAACCCGCGCCTACCATCATGTGGATACCGAGGCCGGAAAAATGGTGAGGGACCCTGTGCGCCCTTTGCCGAGGAAAATGTGGGAGACGGTGAGGGAGGAGATCCAGAAGATGCTCCGGTGGGGAGTGATTGAGGAGTCATATAGTGACTGGCGGAGTCCCATCGTGCTGGTCCCGAAAGCCGACGGATCGACACGCTTCTGCATCGATTTCCGGAAAGTTAATGGTATATCGCGCTTCGACTCGTACCCCATGCCTAGAGTTGACGAACTATTGGACCGCCTAGGGCAAGCGCGCTACCTGTCAACAATTGATCTGAGCAAGGGATACTGGCAGATCCCCCTCACCGCCATGTCAAAAGAAAAAACGGCCTTCTCCACGCCCTTTGGGCTATACCAATTCGTACGCATGCCGTTCGGCTTACATGGGGCCACAGCCACCTTCCAGCGCCTGATGGATAAAGTATTGAAGGATCACCAGCAGTACGCAGCCGCGTTCATTGATGACATTATAGTATACAGTGAGTCATGGGAAGATCATCTGAAAAGACTCCAGGCCATCTTGAGGACGCTACAAGAGGCAGGGCTGACGGCGAACCCCAGCAAGTGCCATTTTGGGGAGCGGGAAGTGACCTATCTAGGTTACACGGTGGGGCGAGGCTGTGTGAAACCCCTAGTCGATAAGGTGGGGGCGCTGTGGAAGTATCCTTCACCCACGACTAAGAAACAAGTCCACCAATTCTTGGGCCTTGCCAGTTATTATCGGAGGTTTGTCCCACACTTCGCGTCCCTGGCGGCCCCGTTGACAGACCTGACGCAAAAGGCACACCCTAACAAGGTGGTGTGGACGGAGGCCTGTGAGAAGGCCTTCCAGATGCTCAAAAGCAAGCTGACCGGAGCACCGGTATTAGCCCAACCAGATTTCGAGAAACCCTTCATGGTGCAAACCGATGCCTCCAAGGACGGGGGGGGGGCCGTCCTCTCCCAAGAACAGGAGGGGGCAGAACACCCCGTAATATATATAAGCCATAAGCTGTTTCCCCGCAAATGCAGGTACTCGACTATAGAGAAGGCGGCACTGGCGGTGAAGTGGGCCATAGAGATGCTACGGTACTACCTATGGGGTAACTGGTTCACAGTCATCATCGACCATGCCCCGTTGCGGTGGCTGCAAAGTATGAAAGACACTAATGCCCGAATCATGCGCTGGTATCTCTCGTTACAGCCATATGCCTTTGATGTAGTCCACGGGGCAGCGCCACACATGGGAACGCCAACTTCTTCTCCCGGAACGACACCCAAGAGGAGGACTTGGACCAGGGGGTAAAGGGACCTTTGAGGGGGGAGGTGTGTGACGAGGCAGAGACGCCCCGCACTCCGGTCCCGCCGGCGGCCGCGCTGATGGCGGCTCAGGGGGCGGAAACGGGTGCCGCAGTGCCGTGCGCGCCCCAACCCGAGGTCCAAGGGGCCCCGCAGGCGGAGTACCGGTGGTGCGCTGGATGCTCCCAGGCAGCCGCCACGGCGGGGCACCCGGATGCGCCAGGGGTGGCATCCGACGTCACGGTGGTGGTGACGTCACCGTGCAGTCCTGCCGGCCAGCCAGGAGCACGCCCACACCGGGAGGGGCAGAGGCCCCTTTGCCGGAGAATGGCACGGGACTTTAAAAGCCCGGGCGTGGGCAGAGAAGGGGGGGGACTCGGAGAGAGCCCCTCCGCAGCGGAGAACAGCCACAAACGGGCCCTAAGACCTGATGGTAAGCCTGCCGGCTCGGATGCCGTGGTGACGGCGGGGAGAGGAAGCAGCTCAGGGCGGGCAAAGAGAGCCTGTGGGCTGGCGAGTTACGGCAGATGCCCCGCCAGCTGGACCGGACGGCACGCACGTTCGAGTCCTTAGGGCCTTGGGCTGGGGTCCGTGAGAGGGGGCAGGCCCAGACCCCCCTCTCCCTGCCACGGGCGGCTAGTCGACTCTCGCACGAGGCGAGCCCCTACGAGCCGGTGGTGGGACAGACTGTGACACCAGAGGGCGATGCACAAAGGTGATGGGAGCATGAAACTGGGGGAGAGACTAACGTGCCCACGGGGCATCCGATAGACCCGTTTACACCCTGTAAGAATATACCTAAATTCTTTATGCTGCACTCTGGATATAAATCTGGATATCTAAAAGTATAGGCTAGGAGTGGCCAACCTATTTAACAAGGAGAGCCGAAACAGCGGCGGAAAAAATGCGAAGAGCTCCCCCAGAATTGTCAAGAGAAAAAAAAAAGAAAAAAGGAGGCTACCCCTTTAAGAAACAAGCTTAGGCATTTTTGCCCATATCAGGCGCCCGTTGACAGCCACCATCTTGGGCGCCATTTTGAATGGTGAGCACAGGGGAGCCAGGGGCTGGTGGGGGGGGGAGAGGTGCGGGACATTGGAGGAGCACAGGAGCGGCTTCACGAGCCACGCTTTTGGGGGAGAAGAGCCGCATGCGGCTCATGAGCCGTGGGTTGCCCACCCCTGGTATAGGCCATATGAGGCAAGCCTGAATATCTAGATCCTAATACTCCACCCTTTTTTTGTTCCCTTCTTGGATCCTCCTGCTCAGATATCATTGGAAAGACATAGGATGTATGATACCATACTTCCTGATTGGGCCAGGCATCAAGGTGGAAGGCATCGATACTCCATCTGTGCTACTGTCCTTTGTGTAGGCATATGGGAATACTACACCTATTCCAATTAGTGTCCCAGACTTCCCATTATAGTGGGCCAGAGAAGGTTGAGTCCAGACTGTCTAGTGCACTAGAGGGGAAGGTATAGTATATTACTTATAGGTTATATTTAGTGGCTGTTCTTTAGAGTTGTTCCCCTCTTACCTGTTTCCATACACAGCATAACACAAGTACACTTAACAATACACCAGCCACCCTGATAATCTGTGGCAACACAGAGAGTCCTAATCACTTAACTTAGCCACGTAGGCTACGTCTAGACTGCAAGCCTCTTTCAAAAGAGGCTTTTTCAAAAGTATTTTTCGAAAAAGCCTCTTTTGAAAAAGAGCATCTAGACAACAAGAAGATTTTTTGAAAAAGCAGCTCGCTTTCTCGAAAGAGAGTCTAAATGCTCTCTTTCAAAAAAGCCCTGTTTTCATGCAATAGCACCTTTTTTCGAAAGATGACTTTCGAAAAAAGGCGTTATTCCTCATAGAATGAGGTTTACCGCTGTCAACAAGACCACTGCTTTCTTTCGATTTACTGTCGACAGAACTCAGCAGTAGTCTCGACTCAGGTACAGTTTTTTTTTAAAAAGGCCACTTTTTTTGAAAAAACCCTGTAGTCTATACACACCCTTAGTATGGAATTAGGCAATGTGCATTGGTTCAATAAATCACAGCAGTAAGTTTCACAAATCCATTTGTGTACCAAATACAGAGTGCAGCATGAAGAGGTATATAGTTTGGTCATGCAAATTCTCAGCAGAATATCCCCTATGCCATACCCATTACACCCAATTGTCCACCACTTGCCATAGGCCATTTGGGGTACGTCTACACAGCAATATTATTTCACAATAATGAGCATTATTCTGAAATAACTTAGTCCGTGTCTACACAGCAGGCAGTTATTTCAAAATAATGTTGAAATACTGTCAAGCTAGAGGACTTCTTACTCCGATTCCTGTAACCCTCATTGTACGAGAAGGGTTCAAAATAAGTGCTGTGTAGATGCTCCCAATTTAGAAATAAGCTATTTTGAAATAAGCTATGCAACTGATGTAGCTCAGTTTGTGTAGCTTATTTGAAGTTAAGCCCTGCTGTGTAAACTCATCTTTGGTGTGCTCCTCCATGGCCTTTGGAGAAGGGCACATCTAAATATTTTGTCTGGATAAACATTATTTGGCTGAATTATTGTGCAATATACGCCATTCTACCCCCTCCATTTATTCCCCAGTGGTTCCCAGTGAGCTCCTCCCCTTCTTCATATTCCCATGAGCTTTATGGGGACCCCCTTATTTCAAGGTGTCATGGTAACTATACATAGCATATAGTTCTTTTTATATGGTGCTAGTCCCTTAGTTCAACATTTTTGCGTTCTCATAAACTTCCGCTCCTAGGTTAGCCTTCTGAAACCATCCATCACCCATGTCTGGAGCCTAACACTAATGTGGACCCAGTTGCAGAGAAGATACATACAGCGACTTTAGCCCTGAGCCTCAGATGATATATGGTGGGGTTGCTCCACTTGGTCCATCTTGTTTTGTTGTTTCTCTTTAGTCTGAGAAAAATGGCATTCTGAGTAAAAGTACATAGCAATTCCTTGTGTTTGGAAAACTCAACAATTAGAAGCATATCTGTACAACTAAGATGAATGAGAAGGGAGGGTAGAAGAAGCAAGACCTCTGTGCTCACCTTAAAGAAGCCCATTATTTCCTGAAATGGTATCAGACTGTACAGATATCAGTTCAAGCTACTGTGGGAAAGTGTCCTGGTTAATAAAGCTCTAAGATCTTAACCTATAATTTATTCCATATTATCTCATATTAATTACATAACTCTTGTACTTTAAAATGAAATGGTAGCATCTTAATTATATATAATTGTATACTATAATGTATGTGAATTATGAAGGAACTTTTTATAATTATCCTGACAGTAATGGCATGTCCCTGTCATCTAATGCATGGGTGCCCTAATTGAGGAAGAGGGTTAAAGGGGCCACTTTCCATCTACACCAGCTCTAGTCAGCAATGTATCAGGTTTACAGTCAAATACTAGGGAGAGAGAGAGCGAGAGAGTGGCTACTGCCCGGCTAGTGGACCCAGATGTTTGACAAGGTGTGGTACCAGCTCCCCTGCATGCATATTATTGTGTGCAGCAAACACTAGGCACTTGCACACACTGATTATTTTTAAAGGTAAGCTGTACTTCACAGTATTGGCTGCCTCCCCCCCCCTTCCCCCGCCTTTGTAATTCCCAGCTTTGGCACTCAGTGACATATAGTGACTGCTCTGCAAAGGAAAAATGGTTTTCAGATCTAACAAGTAGCCAGCACTAGGGATGTTAAACTGTGTTTAATCAGCTGATTGAGTAGTGGATGGAATTTCCACTCCTGGACCCGGGAGCTAACCCCGCTGTGGCTTTGTCTTTTAAATGTATTAAGAGCCATTAGGCTCTTAATACATTTAAAAGGCAGAGGAGTAGCAGGGGGACCGGGTGCGAGCCAGGAATCGGGAACTAACCCTGCTGCGGCTCTGCAGTTTCCCCCCTTCTTCAATAATCGAGTAGCCAATGGAAATTCCTGACGGTTCTTAATACACTTAAAAAACAGAGATGTCTGGGACTGGGCACAAGCCAGGACAGCTGATTCCTGGCTCATACCCAGTCCTGCGCCGCTATGCCTCTGCGCCCTCTCCCCGAGGAAACAGTGTCTGGGGAAGATGGCTTTTAAGCCGGGTCCCCCCAGCACTGGCTCCTTCTCCCCCTTCCTTATTGCTTCTCTCTGATAGAGTCAACAAGGGTGGGGAAGCAACTAGTTGAGTCACTACTTGACTAACTGATAAGCATCTGCTTATCGGATAGCCGACTAGTCACTTACATCTCTATCCAGCACTGGTCCATTCCTCTATCTAAAGTCCACACATGTTTTTTTCATTATATACAGTACAGTCCCCGAGTTACGAACGGTCGAATTACGACCGTTCACATTTACGACCAAACCTCCCATTAAGTGGTCGTAAAGGCGGTCCCTGAGTTACGAACGCGACCTGCGCTTACGAACAGTGAGGTTGCAATGTAACTCAATGGGGTCCAACTTACAAACATTTCGAGTTACAGCCAAGTGTTTGGTCCGTAACCCGTTCGTAACTTGGGGGCCGGCTGTAATAATACATAAAATTGCCACTTAACAAAACATACCAAATCTAAATTATCACACAAAGATGACCTAGATAACCCATTTTCATTTGGAAAACACATCCTAAAGGAATATTTAATCCCTAGGTGCACTGAAGCTGCAGCTAAACAAAATAACAACCAAATACATATGAACCAGAAAAAAAATAGCACTCCATTTCGCTAACAGAAACTCAAACAATAAATACTGTGTGTGACTGGAGAGCTTTCATTGTTGTAGCATAAAATACATCTTGTTAATTCTGCAGCACTCAGTGCTTGGTGAGACCACTTAGCTCTCCCTCCTCCATTCTTCTCATATTTACACAAAATGAGTTTGCTTGTTTGTTTTCGCATGTTACATTTGCTAATTCAATTTATTGATTGAAAAAAGAAAGCTCTGTCATTTCTACTGATTCTGTAAATAAATATGAAATCCTGCAAAAAGAAATCAAATCCAACCACTGAAAACAGCAGAGGAAAATATACTTTTAGTAAACTTGATTTTTAACTTTCAGCGGTAGTTATTATTAATACATAAAGGCTTACAGTCTTATGTGAAGAACTTGGTACAGATTTTTTTTCTTGTACTTTTCAGTAGAAGAATATAAAGAATACTCTTCTTTGTGGGAGCCCTGCAGTTTGGCCTGTAAGTGTGACTTCTAGGTAAAGCTATGAGTGTTGTACTGTCAGGTTTCTGTTTGGAGAGTATCAGTGGAATTGTTTCTTCTCTTTTAATTTTGGTGGGTTTAAAACTAACTTTAAAGTTCATGTCTAAATACTGTCATAGTGTCAACTTTCCATAAAACCAGTGCTTTTTTTGTTAAAAAAAAAAAAAAAAAAAAAAAAAAAAGTGCCGCTACCCCAGCTGACTGTTGGACATTTGCATACAGAGGTGCTGGTATGCTCTGTTCTTTCCAGGTAAGCTCTGACTGCAGGTGCCGGTACTGTGTACCAGGCAGTACCATAACAAAAAAAGCACTGCATAAAACTATAACTCAGGCCAGATTCGCTCAAACTTCCCAGACTTTCACATGATACTAAGCCCCACAAAGTCCCTTTTATCACATGGGAATCATTACTGCTCTTAGTGAGAGGCTAAAGATTTTCCTCAGCCCCCAACATAGTGGCAGTGCTGGATAGGGGTTAAAACATAGATGGAGGGTGTTGTGCTCAAGGAGTCTCTGCCAGCATGACAGTCCTCAAGGGAATAGTGCAAGATGGCACAATTCAGAGCTGCCCTGATATGGCTGATATCACTCACAGCTACCCCCAATACTGGACAGAAAGGGGATGATAAGCCCTGTCTTACTGCTTGGCCCTGTACTTCCCAATGCATTTTACAGATTCAACCCTAAAAATGTGTAAACCTTAACAAATCTTTCAATAGGCCTAATCCATGTTTCCATTTTAGTAATACTGAGATTTTATATAATGTTACATGTTCACAGCACTCTACAAACAATGGGACCGATTGTGATGTGAGGCATACATTGTAAATACTGAGCTTGTTTTCTGAAACCAATAGAATTAGTAAGTTTTGCACTGGGTTTAAATCTGCCCCTTAAAAAGCCCTCCATTTATAGCCTAAATCTGTATAAGATGGTGGCAAAATATATAAAGGAATCACAATCTTAGTTTCTCAGTTTTCCTTCAAGGTTTTGTAATTTCCCTTTTGGCTCTTGTTCGTCTTTTAACGACACAAAGCTCTAAAATGCACAATCCATGCTGGATAGTTTTGAAATGATTTTGGTATTTGGTTCTGCTTCTATTAATTTGCTTGTGTTGCTTATAGATTTGCTGATCATTTTCTTTCCATGTTTATATCAGCAGCCTTTAACACAGTTGATTATAGTGGGAAGTCTTAACCATGCATAGTGAGTAGAGAAATAATATGCAGCCTCAGTTATTTTAGCTTCAGGATTATTGGTGAGAATATCATTATTTCCTCAACTGTATTTGTAGTTCACAATATTTTCTACATTAAAAAAAAGAACCTTTATTGTTCTGCCTCCACTGATATAGTGTCAGCAATATATTCTGCATGAAAGTGCATGCAAAACAAACTCAGAACGTACTATAAACATGGCCAATGTTTAGTTCCTTGAAAAAAGTCTAGCAGATATTCACAAATATGGGTCTGCGGTTATTTACCTACATTTAATGGAGATAAGTTTTTTTTCTACTGACGTTTTCATGTTTATTTCAAATGCAGCTGGCCAGCACAAATATGTGACCCTTATATTTCTAAACACCCATTCTCTCAGCCTTCTCCCTGGTCAGAGGTGCATAATTATTCTGATGTGACTTTTTTACTGAAGAAAATTCTGAGCTTCTGAGATCTGAAAATAGCAGCGAGGATGTGTACTGTTCATTTAAAGCTGTAACACAAAGCTAGCGAGGAAGAAGCTGGGGAAAGTTCTAAGCAGATGATGTATAGTGAAGCAGACAGAGCCTGAGTAAGAGCAATTACACTGCTTTTTGTTTCCTTAGTCTAATCAAATTCCTTCTTCAGCATTCGATGGGAGTAGCATTTGGTGACTCTGTAAGACTATCACATGGTGTAGTCTCCTCTGGGCCAGCTGCTATCAGATTTGTTCAGATGCTGCAATGGAAGGTGCAGGATATCTGCACAAGTAGAGTTGTCATGGAAAGAACAGAGCTTTTCTACCATAGAGTTATACTTACCCAAACACCAATCCAGTAAGAACATTCAAAAAGATCTGGGCTTGAACTCTGATTCTTATTTTTCCCACTTCCTACAAATAGGGGGACTGATAGAAACAATTTATTGAATCTGATCAGATTCTTATTTCTGCTACTTAAAAAGTGGTCAAAATTGTGCTGCAGACTGTCCTATCTGATTTGTCACTCACAGAATTCAGCTGGAATTTAGCCAATTCTGTCTTCACAGACTGATGTAGTGCACGTGTCTGTGATCTCTTAAAAATAGACTATTGTGCTGCTTTACTTTATGGCTTTCCTGAGAAAATGCTGCTGTCACTAATCTTGAGGGAGCCATGTAGATTTGTTTATTGGGCAAAGGGAAATGAAGCGGCGATTTAAATAATCGCCGCTTCATTTAAATTTAAATGGCTGCCACGCTAAGCCGACAAACAGCTGATCAGCTGTTTGTCAGCTCAGCGCACGAGTCTGGACACTCCACAGTCGACATCAAAGCCCTTTGTCGACTGCCACGGTAAACCTCATCCCACGAGGAATGGAGCCATGTAGTCTAGACACAGCCTAGATAATCACTCCTCTAACTTGTTAAAATTACTGCAAAAACTGTGAGTAGACCAGGCCTGAAATAAAACAGTACTCAAACCGCTAGTTAAATTTATCTTAATTCATGTTTTAACCCTGCTAAATCTCGATTATGTGCTAGTCAGCAGTGGGAATGGTTCTCTCTCTCTTTTTTTTTTTTTTTTTTTTCAAATTATGTACTCAAAGAAAAGGGGGAAAAGTCACTTTACTATTGAACTGGAAAGATTCTTTTCAAGCAAGAACTGAGTATTAAAAATTCAGAAACTAAAGACCAAGAAGAAATCTGAACCAGAGATCATCATGAATTGCTAAGCTTTCTACATTATTTGTAAATTTGGTAACTAGGTGAAATTAGGAAGGAAGAAAGTAGGTCAGAAACGTGATAGTCTGAAAACTACTCTTGCTGTACTTCTTGAACCAATATGATTTAAAACGAGGGATCTGTCTCTATTATAGTCTCTATTTAATAGAGAGGCAAAAAGCATCAGACCCTGAGACATATTTGATGGATTAAACTAAAATCTAGCATGGACTATCCATTATATAGCAGCAAGCATGTGTGCACAAACATGTGTTTAGGGAACAGTGCATGATGGAGGGACTGGAGGGTGTTTAGGGAAAAGTGCATGATGGAGGCACTGGAGGGCTCCAGGAATGAGTAGTGGGATACAAAGCCTTTTACCTTTTCAGACAGTATCTGTGGCTGTCTGGTGGCTTATAGTATGTGAAATGAAGTGGTAGCTTTTTCTTCACAGTCTTGGCAGAAATAAGGACAGAAAGGAGACTGAAGCTGAACCCTCAGCCCCAAAGGTGGTTCCTCCAGACTAGATGTCAGCACATTAGTGGGGGCAGTATGAAGAAGTTTGCACTGACAGTGTCCATACTGGATAAATAAAATTTAAGGGGACCAACATTTCAGCTGGGAATTGGCCCATCTAGCTCTGTTGAAGTCAAGAGACTTAAGCAAACATACACAATACACAAAATACGTGCCTCTGCAGACATCCCACATTCCCTCCATGTTGAAAGCTGTCAAGCTGGTTGCTTACAAGCCACTACACTGAAAAGAAAATAAACCAACTTCAGCATAATCTAGGCCTGATTCAGCACTGCATTACTCATGCTTTATGATGGTGTAATTCCATTGACTTCAGTGGAGTTATTCTGGCATAAAATTCAAGTAAGCCAAGGGTGAACAAGGTCCAATATGTTTATTCAGCACCAAGGAACAGATTCTGACACCCTTACTGAGAGTGTTTCCCTTCTCCTCGAGAAGTCAGGTTGCAATCTGTGGTGTATTTCACAGAACAAGGTACAATGTAATGTGAGTACGATTAACAGAATCTGGCCCTATGTGATTAGCTTAATAGTGAAGGACATTCAATTGACCATAACTAGCTGACTTCTTAGCTGCAGTCTTTCACAGAAATGGAAGAGGTGAGTTAGATGTTGGCATTTTTTAATTACAAAATCTCTCTAGTTCTTTCATGACACACCTAGCAATCATTCCCTGGAGAGTGCAAATTAAAAAAAGAAGCTGTTAAATTAATGCATTGCCGCATTGACACATCCTTAGGTATCCGAAGCACAGTTAGTATATACTGATCTTGTTAAGTGCTTAAGACCATCAAATAGGAAAATCTGAGAATTTGTTTTTTGAGAGAGAGAGAGACGTAGAGTATCTCGGAGAAACAAATATTCTCTGGATACACAGTGGGGCCAAAAATAGTCAAAGGGAGGAAAAAAATACATCATTTTAACAGGGTAAAACTACAAGGTCCCAATCTGAGGCCCTCGAGTATTAACAAAACTCAAGGGTCTCAGAGGGAAGCTATGTTAGTCTGTAACTTTAGCACTGGCACTACAACTGACAGGTACTTTTTTCCCCCTTCCCTCTGCCTTCTTTTTCTATTATAAATTCTGAGTCCTCCTTTTTTCTCCACTCAAGCTCATCTGAAAGCTCATGATACTGTGTATATATATATATTTGTTAGTCTTTAAGGTGCCGTGAGACTACTTATTTTTAAAACTCAAGAGGTGCATTAATGAGCTGTTCAACCTTATATATATGGTTCACACTGCACACTGCTATAGTTAAGATGAGGCCAATAGTTTCATTTATAAAGCCATATTTTCAAAGAATATAGATCCGATTCTCTCTGGCTTCTGGCTTATATTGAACACAACAGATAAGAGGGACTATGATGGAGCTGGTTATTACCCCTTGATTCTCTCCTTAGCCCCAGACACAGGTATAAGTAGCCATTCATCCTTCCAGCCTCCAGCATGCCCCTCCATACACCCCACATTCCCTCAGTAATAAGTGCAGGAGGATGGGAGGGAGGCACAGGAACCAGTTATGCTGGATCACTATGTGCAGCTGTCATCCTCAGCTACCACAGTGTCTCCATCTGAAGAAGTGGGTTGTGCCCATGGAAGCTCATGATACCATCTACATGTTTTGTTCGTGTCTAGGTGCTGTAGGACCATTAGTTGTTTTTTAAGTTTTTCCAGTTACAGACTAACACAGCTACCCCTCTGAGATTTCCCAACTGGAGTGTGACAGTCCATGTCTGCACCCCTGGTGGCACCACCTGAGCACTACAAATGGAGCAGATGAATGGCAAACAATTTGTTCTTGTGAGTTTAACAAAATAGGCTTGAGTCTCTTCCCTAAAGCCAATGGACTTACTCTAGCATAAAACCAAGTGAAAGGAGAATTTGGCCTAATTTGTAGGTATTCATATGAACCTGATCTACCCGTCATTTAAAGAGGGTTTTACATCTGTGTACCTTGATTAATGTCAGTAACCACTGACTTATGTCAGAATTGTGAGAGGAGACTCAAGTCCATAGATATGACTAAACTGTGCGCTCTTCAAAGCACTGTTAGGCCACACAGTCTCAGCATAAATAATTACTCTGGTAGAACAGAAGCACTATCAAAGCATTATGAATACATGAGAATGCCACTGGCTGGTAGTGGTTTAATCTTTTTTTTTGTTCATATTCATTAAAACTGCTGTATAACAGAATTTTAAAAAAATATTCCCCCAGATTTGTGAGGTGTGCATAAAAAACATAATATCTGTATAACAAGGCAGGGCTCACTCAATATGCAACTGCCTTCAGTTTGAGAACTATCCTAGAAACCAATTAAGGCTTTTGCAGATGACACTAAGCTAGGGGGACAGCTAGATATGTTGGAGGGCAGAGATAGGATCCAGCGTGACCTAGACAAATTGGAGGATTGGGCAAAAAGAAATCTGATGAGGTTCAACAAGGACAAGTGCAGAGTCCTGCACTTGGGACGGAAGAATCCTAAGCATTGTTACAGGCTGGGGACAGAGTGGCTAAGCAGCAGTTCAGCAGAAAAGGACCTGGGGATAACAGTGGATGAGAAGCTGGATAGGAGTCAACAGTGTGCCCTTGTAGCCAAGAAGGCTAATGGCATATTAGGGTGCATTAGGAGGAGCATTTCCACCAGATCTAGAGAAGTTATTATTCCTCTTTATTGAGTAGTGGTGAGGCCACATCTGGAGTATTGTATCTTGCTCTGGGGCTCCCACTATAGAAAGGATGTGGACGCATTGGAGAGGGTACAGCGGAGGACAACCAAAATAATTAGGGGGCTGGAGTGCATGACCTATGAGGAGAGACTGAGGGGTTTAGACTTATTTAGTCTGCAGAAGAGAAGAGTGAGGGGGGATTTGATAATAGCCTTCAACTTCCTGAAGGGAGGTTCCAAAGAGGATGGAGAGAGGCTGTTCTCAGTAGTGACGGATGGCAGAACAAGGAGCAATGGTCTTAAGTTACAGTGGGGGAGGTCTAGGTTGGATATTAGGAAAAACTTTTTCACTAGGAGGGTGGTAAAGTACTGGAATGGGTTACCTAGGGAGGTAGTGGAATCGCCATCCCTAGAGGTTTTTAAGTCCTGGCTTGATAAAGCCCTGGCTGGGATGATTTAGTTGGGATTAGTCCTGCTTTGGGCAGGGGGTTGGACTTGATGACCTCCTGAGGTCTCTTCCAGCCCCAGGATTCTAGGATTTTCAAAGGTGATATAGGCACTTAGCCTAATTTGCACTGACTTTCAGTAGTATTTCAGTGCTTAAATCTCTTTCAAAATTGAGACCCTAGGCTCCCAAATTACATAGGATTTTTTTTAGAGAATGTTACCTTTAATGTCTCTGTTCCTAAAGTTGCTGCCTCAAAGGCATCCTTTAAGGCCACATTCATGAATGCCTCTGAGGCATTCGGATGCTGTGGTGTTGTGGGTCATACACAGACCTAGACAGGTAGATAGGTCTCTACTTGGAGAATTTAAGTCCAAAGGAACACACAAAATTGTCGTTTTCTGTTTTGTAATGGGATACGTTTCTGACCACTCTCTTTTTAACTACAGAAGAAGGATTTCTGGATACAAATTTCTGTTCCTTCATTAAAACAAAATCAAGAAAAGTGCTGTAAACAAAGGTACGTTTACATGTACTGAAGACATTATTTCAAGTAGAAAAGCTGTTGAGAAGAGCTCTTCCCCAACAGAAAATTCTGTTTCCCTGAAATTGTATGCAAACAATTTATTCTTTCCAGGGCATATGTATTCTAAATTTTGCAATCCTGGAAGCTGAACTTTATTTACAGAACAGAAAAGACAGAAAAAAACCTAATAGATTAAAAATAACTTTTCCATAAAAACACTGTAAAAAAGGAAGAGGGAAACACTGCAATCCTGATAGATCACTGGTCACTAACCAGTCAATCACAATTGACTGTTCAATCCGAAAGAGTCTCCCAGTTGCTTGTGGTCGGCACTCAGCAGACTCCCTGCCTGCCTCGGCCCCAGTCTGCCAGCACACTCCCAGGAGCTGCCAGTGTGACTCCACTGGAGGAGAGGCAGGAGTCTGAGTGTGCTTCTCTTGTCTGTAAGCACCGCCACCAGAAGGTCCCATTGGCCAGGAATGGGAAACTGTGTTGTGCCCCTTCCGTGGGTGGCAGTAGAATCCTGCACAGATACCAGTGTGTGCCCACAGACAGACATTGATAGCTGCTGATCTTCAGGGCTCTGTTCCCAGCAGCCACTGCAGCCAAAGGAGAGGATCATGGTGCCACCGCTCCTGGGAGCCAGTGCCTCTCGCTGGCAGCTCCTCCTGGTGATACAGCTGTACCCCCCCAGCCCTGCTATCAGTCACATCTCTTATCCAGTGTTGTACAGCCCCACTGGTGACGGGGCTAGTGGCACTACAGCTGCATGGCTAGGAAGGACTGGTGGCATGGGACACTAGGCACTGGAAGTGGCAACACTGTGCTCTTTTCCTTTGGCTGCAGTATCTCCTGGGAGCAGAGCCCTGCAAATCAGTGGGTACTGATATCTATCTGCAGGCAGACATTGGTATCCATGGGGGGCTCTATCATGGGGCCGGGGCAGGCAGGGAGCCGCCAGCAGTAAGTACCCCTTAGAGGAGTTTGCACCACGGTCCCCAGCCCTCTCCCAGAGCCAGCATCCCCTCCTGCACCCCATCTCAACCCTGACCCTCCTTCCTGAACCAGCACCCCCCCTTGCCCCTTCCTACCCCCACACTAACTCCTGTATCCCAAGCATCTGCCCCAGCCCTGATCACCCCTCTCAGAGCCAATGCCACATTCCTCCTCTTGCACCTCAACCCCCTGCCATAACCCTGACCCACTCCTTCACCCCAAACCTCCTCCTGTACCCCAGCTCTGAACCCCTACCCAGAGCCACCCATACTCCTGCCTAAGAACATAAGAACGGCCATACTGGGTCAGACCAAAGTCCATCTAGCCTATTGTCCTGTCTGCTGACAGTGGCCAATACTAGATGCTCCAGAGGGAGGGAACACAACAGGTAATCATCACATGATCCCTCTCCTGTCATCCATTTCCAGACAAACAGAGGCTAGGGACACCATTCCTACCCATGCTGGCAAATAGCCATTGATGGACCTAACCTCCATGAATCTATCTAGCTCCTTTTTAAGCCCTGTTAAAGTCCTAGTCTTCACAACATCCTCTGGCAAGGAATTCCACAAGTTGACTGTGCGCTGGGTAAAGAAAAATGTCCTTTTGATGCCTGCACCCCAACCCTTCTCCTGAACCCCAACCTCCTATTCCAAGCCAATAAAAGTGTGTGAAGGTGGGGAAGAATGAGTGACTGGGGGGGGGGGCATAGAGTGAGAAGTGTAGGTTTTTGCAGAAGGGGCAGGTCCTCTAGGAAGGAGTAAGGTAAATGTTGGATTGCCCTTAAGTTCAGAAAGTGATCTTGGGCATTAACTACACACTAGCTGGGCACCACTGTATTAGATAGTATTTCCTGGTGAGGCATACATAAAAATATCACTTCACAACAAATTGACAACCAACCAGAGCACTCTAAGGCACATGACAGTGCAATTAATGTAGTCTTACATTCATTGTAATTGCTGCTTGGTAAAAACCACTTAGTCCTTCCATTACCAAGTGCTTATCTGTCCCCCCCCCCACCTCTCTCCCTCTCCTCTTCTCCACACACACTGAAAATCAGATTTTTATAAATCTGATTCCTCTGGAATGCTCTACTTAACACTTTCAAATATACATACAGGCAGAGTTCACAGAAGAGCTGTACTTCTGAACTAGGTTGTATTTTAAGCTTGTACAAACACTGCCTACTCAAAGAACCTTCTGCTTTACAAAATCAACTATTGATATAGGTTTCCAATCAACAAATGGCAATCTAAGTGGCCTTTAAAATTCCATCTATTTTGGCTTCTGTATTGCTATAGGATTTTTTTCCCCAAATTTGTATCCAAAGCAAGGCACTTAGGAGGCTGAGCCATAGACCACTGGTGTCAACAGAAGTTTTTCCACTGACTTCAGTGGGTTCTGGATCAAGCCATAAAAAGGTTATTGATGGTGTTCTGTTAACCAATGTTTTCCTAGAACTATACCAGTCAACTGCAATTTGCATTTGCACCCTTGTGCAATATGCAGTGAATTCTGCTCCACAAAGAAAACAATGAAATAGCCCGAAGGATTTCTATAATTTACTCATGCCTTCATTCAAGTGTAGGGAACTGATGAGGAAAAAACAGGACAAAATCAATCTTTTGGAAAATGCGGGCTCTAAAGCAGAGTACAGTTCATAAAGTAAAATTCCTGCAAGGCATATCAGTTGATTGGTTTTTAATGGAGTGCAGACTTTAATCCAGTTAAAAACCAAGTCACACCTAAATCAATTTAGGATCCCTCTAGCTGACTTCAGGAAAGGAATGTATTACAAAGCAACTTGCTTGTTATTGCTTTCATAATAGAACTACTCCAGTATATTATGGATGTGGTGTTGGTAGAGGGTGCATAAAAAAATGGTATCTGCATATATGTCAGTTTTTGTGTAATTAGTGAATGGACCTACCATGGTTTTCACTAGCATCCATTGCCATCTGGCATTCAGAAGGCAAAAGTTTCCGTGTTCTCTGAGTTGCCCATCATTTGTTTATTTACATTGAACTTTATGAGCATATACCTTTTGCATGTAATTGATACGTCATCCAACCCACCCACAAACAAATACTCAAGCAAACATATGAGCCCTGTACCATAAACGCAGACTTTGGTGAACCATGAAAAGCAAGTGGATTTTCTATTGAGTATATCTGGCCTTCAAAACCCCAGAGTCTGATTCAAGCATGATTAACAGAAGCACCAGCAGGGACCAGGAGTCCCAGCCAGCATCCTGGGGAACTCTGGTGGCAGCATGTGGGCAGTAGGGTGGGAGCCCAGCCTTGGAGCTCCAGGGAGAAGAACCTGGAAGCAGGGCAGCCAGCAGGGGAACTATGACCTCCCCTGATCTGGCAAACTCCCTGGTTCGGGACTCCTCAGGTCCTGAGGGTGCAGGACTAGGGAGGTCCAACCTGTTTAGGCATACCCACAGCTTTTGTAGATTAAAGCCAGCACTAGGAAAAGCACTCAGAAGCAAATAAAAAGCAAGTGGAACAACATGTTCACACTGCTGAGCAGCTGAAAATGTCCAGTTTTTTCCAGTGTCACTCCAAGTTGAATTGAATTGCAGTAGTCAAACTTGGCGATAACAAGAGCTTGGCTGCTTCCACAGAGAAGTAATAAGCTCTGTTTTGAGCGGGCTTAGTGGTAGCACAGATTGATCAATCAACTGTTGTATTGGTCTGAAAACTCTTTTTCCTTGTTTCTCAGGAATAAATTATAGCAGGTCACCCTGAGGTTGGTATGACACAATAGACAATTATCTGAATTGTAATCACAATGGTTTCCACATATCTACAGAGACTTTCCCTTTAAAACAGCAGTAAGTGTATCATCTCTCCTCTTTCTCTGTCCCCCATCCTCTCTTTTTGTCTAGAAGTAATAGCATAGCTGAAATTCTAATTTATAATAATTATTTGCAATTATATGTCATTTTACATTTTCAGAGACCTTCTGAGACACTGAGAAACCATAGCACTCAATGACTTTCTTTGAGTGTGCATCACGAATAACCGTAATGTATACTTAGTGAAAGAGAAGAGGCTGCTTTCTTGGGGCCACCTTGCTTTGGGGCTGGCTGTTTGCTTTCAGTCATGCATGCTGTGCTACCAAACACAATTTCTCATCCAAGCTATGTTGGGAGACAAAGTGGTTTTGGTGGAGTATGTACATGAGCTTACAATCACAACCTGCTGCTAAGTTGCCCAATCTTTTGTTAGACCAATTACAGCATGCTGTGAATTTTCTGATAGAAAGTTGCTGTTTTCAGGGGGAGACGGGTGTTTCCTTGGATACAAAAGGAGGACATTTCTTTAAACATGTAAGACTGGGGGAGGGTAGAGTTGATAGGTGAATATTAAATGCCTCAAAGGATGCTGCCCTCTCTTTCCCCCCTTATAGTGCATTCATTGTTGATCAAGGCTGTCTTTCCTTTGTTTGTGTTCATCGTGGAGTGAAATGCACTAGTTATTTACTGGTGAAAATGAGATGGTAGTAACAAGCAATGGAAGACAGTGTTGTTTTTCATTTTGCATTGATGCCCCTCTACAAAGGCATGCATTTCTCACATTAATCTTCTCAAAGCCTTTATTGTCCTAGCTTCCTGTTACAAATCAAGCTAGTGATGGCAGCCCCATGAAATCCCATTAGAATACTGAAAGTAGTGTATTACAGTACCAGGCAATAGAGTAAATACAGAACAATAAGTATAATAGGGAGCGTATTAACCCAAAATGAAATGGAGGCACTGTATTGCATGCCAACACCACTAAGGTGCCTTTGCTGCTGTTTGAAAACAAATAAACAGAGTATTTGGGGTTCAGCTTCACAGCCAAGTAAAGGCTGAGAAGTTCAAATGACAGAAAGAGATAAGCATTAAAAACTTGACTGCTCTGATGCTTCTGCCTGGTCTCCCTAACTGTTCATGGACTCTCATTTGAATCTCCCTGAAAAGAGATTGACTTGCAGGGCACAAAAAGCTGTGTACATTTGATCTCAGGAACTGCGAGGTGATTGGAGCCTGCAAACAGATGAACTCATTTTGGAGACTTTTTCTTTCGCTTCTCTGGTATCCAATGCAGTTCATGTGATCATTTGCCTTCAGGAGAGATGCTATCTTTAAAAGTGGCAGGGTTGATTTTCAGTGTCAGCCCCTGAAGGATAGACTGCAAGGGAAGCTGCAAGTTAGTAGCCAGGGGTGCAGCAGCTTGGGAGGAATATATTGATATGAATGATGGAAAGACAGCTGGGTCTTCAGCATATGCCAACATAGCAACTATACTGCCAGTTTCCCAGGGGAAGACTTGTATATGTATATTGGTGGTCTTAATGGTCTTGCAATTAAGGCATATACACATGCAACTGCAAGCCACCTGTGAGTGCCAATGTATTTTTGCACTAACAACAAATTGAAATCCAGTTTAGAGACCATGCTAAAAAGGAATTAACATTTATCCCTCTCTGGAAAGGGCAAACCTTTATAAAACCTCTGAAACCCAGGCCAAAACTGTACATTCCCACTGCCTTTCCTTCCCCCAAATATCCATGTACTGGAAGGGTGAATAATCAGACTACTGTACATAGCTTCATAATGACAGGAATCATCAACCAAAACAGATTTTTAAGAAGAAGGGTCAAAGTGGCTTTTTCATGTGTTTATTGTACTTAGATAGCGTCATTTAAAAACCCCACGTGCACATCATGATTTCTGTATCAGCAAGTCAGTGCAGTGTTTACATGTAGACATACTTTTTTGCTTCAGCCCTGGTTTTACACGCTGACCCATGAGGCCAGTGAGCTCAGGGATCTGTATACACATATCAGTTTCCAAAGTCAGCAGAATTATATTTACCCTAAAAATGCCATAGTACTCCAGCACGAGGAAAAAAAAATTGTCAAGCAGATGAAATCTGGAAAGGCATCTGGCAGTGACGTGATCCCATCAGGGATTTATAAAGCTGATGGTGGCCAGCTGATTTGCCATCTCACCTGTTTATTTATCACTGTTTGGGAGAAAGATCGAGTCCCCCGGGACTTCAAAGATGCCCTGATTGTATGCGTATATAAGAGAAAAGGTGACCATGCATGCTGTGATTACCACCGGGGCATCCCACTGCTGCCTTTAGCTGGTAAGATCCTGGCTCATGCTCTATAATCAGCTGTCATAACATGTGTTCACAAATGGCATCATTCCTGAAAGTGTGGATTTCGTTCTAGTTAAGGCACTGCTGACATGATAGTCACAGCCAGACAAATACAAGAAAAATGCAGACAGCAACACCAGGATCTCTATGTGATTTTTATGGACTTGATCAAGACATTTGACACGGTCAGTAGAAATGGGGTTTGGAAGAAACTTGGGTGAATTGGCTATCCTGAAAAAATTATCAATATAGTTCAGTCCTTTCATGATGGTTGCATCCTTAATGAAGAGACATCAGCACCTTTTGAAGTATCAAATGGTACAAAGCAAGAATGTGTCCTTGCTCCTCTCCTGTTCAGCATCTACTTTTCAATTATGCTGTTAGTTGCTTTCAAGGATTGCACGTTGGATGTACCTATTCAGTTCCGAATGGATGGTAGCATTTTCAACCTCTGAAGACTTCAGGATTGCACCTAAGTGTTCACTACAACTTTCTGTGACCTCCTGTTTGCTGATGATTGTGCTCATTCAGTTGAGGATGCACAAGAACTTTTTGATTGTTTTACTATTTCTGCTCACCATTTTGGATTTGCTCTGAGCCTCAAGAAAACAGAGATTATGTCTCAGTCTGTTCTGAAAGAGCCCAGTACTCCCGTAATAACAGCTGCTGATACTGTCCCGAAGGCTATTGATAAGTTTCAGAAAGCATATTGTTCTCCAGCATAAACACTGATGATGATGTATCTGCTTGACTAGCCAAAGCCAGCACTGCCTTCAGAAGATTGACCAAACAATTATGGAATGACTATGGTATTAAACTCGATAGGAAGTTAAGAGTCTATCAGGCAGATATCCTGCTGTATGACTCGGAGTCATAGGCCATATATCACTATTAGAGTTTCAAAACATATCTGTTCCATATGCACTGCCTCAGGAAGATTACCCATGTGATCTGGTGGGACAAAATTCCTAACATGGAGGTCCTTAAGCCTCCTTAAGTCATAAGCATGGAAGCAATACTTGTGAATCAACCCATTTCACTGGATTGATCATGTTATGAGGATGGATGATACACAGATACCAAAGATGGTCTTCTTTGATTTGTTCATGCAAAGTTCTTTATTGGTGGTCAGTGTAAGCACTGTAAAAATATCTTAAAGGCCAACGTGAATGCAGCATATCTCCCAGTGACCTGGAAATCATAGCTCAGGACAGATTGTTCTGGCAGCAAACTATTGTTCAGACTCTCAAACGCTTCAAAAGTCAACATATCCAGAGATTACAAGAAAAGTGTAGGATTCAAAAAGAATGTGCAACACCCACAGATGGTGAATGTTTATGTGACCTCTGTAATTGGATTTACTGATTGAGGATTGGTTTTGTCGCTCACCACTGGCGTAACAGAAGATGAGATCCACCAAATTGTGAAATTGAACTTGTGTGGGAAATCTCATAAAAGATATCTATGTGAGTGTCCACATTTTCTAGTTTGAAACAAGTTAAATGATCTAGGCTCAGACAAAGGTAGGAAGTGTTTACAAGCAGCAGCATTTAAAAACAAAAGCCAAAAGGGGGGAAATCCTAATTAAATACCTTTTGAATCTTGCAAAAAATTCCATTCAGGCTAAATGTAGGTTCTGGATAAAGATTTAGTTTGGAAGATAGAGAGAGCCCCTCCCCAACTTTAATGGAGACATTCCTACAGTTTAGACTCCTTTCCCATGGCGGCAGGGCTAGCAGCAGCTGGAGAGGCCTGGGAGTGGAGGCCAGGGCCAGTGGTGGCTGGAAAGGCCAGGCATATGGGACTGGGATCCAGGACCAAGGTTCCCTCTAAGCTGGGTGGCAGCATAGCCTGCAGCTGCTTAATGAGCCCCACCCAGGGGCTCAAGGCTGCTGCCCATGGAGCTGCCTGGCTGGGGGAGGGGCACTTCTCCATCAACTACAGCGGCAGCTCCCTGATAAGGACAGAGCAGCGAGTCTGTCCCAGCCAGTAGAGAGGGGATTCCTACTCTGTTAATTCCTCTGACACAGGGCCATGATCCCAGTGACACAGTAAGGTACTGTAGCCTCACTCTGACCCACAGTGGGAGGTACGACCATGACATCACCACAATCCCACTGTGCTGAAATCTGTACATATTTACACATTGTAAGAGAGTCCCTGATCTGATGAGCCTACAGTCAAAAGAGACAAAGGATGGGAGAAGAGACATTTTTAAGTGATTTGCTGATATCATGTAAGAAGTCTGTGGCATTAGTGGGAATTGAATCTAAAAGTTCTGAGCCCCAGAACAGTGCCTTAGGGCTGGAGTCAGCAAAGTACCTACCTTTTTACTTAAATGCTCGATGAATAAGATGATCCTTCCATTCTAAAATCTAATTGGTATACTTTGAAAGATATGAGGGAAAGATAGTGAAATTTATTTTCAGTGATTTATACTCAGAGCGCTCTATGAGCTACATCAATCCACATTACTTTGCAAAATTTCCTGTTAGTGTTAGCATGCTTCCCTCATTCCCAATAATCAGTGAGGCATCAATTCCAAGCATTGGAAGGGATTTGTTTGATTTCCTTTGATATTTTCAAAAGGATAAAAAGACTTGGAACTTTTTGGAATGCCACTGATCCACACATTAGGGATTGTGAAAGTCAGATGGAGCCAGTCACATCCTGACAAAAACTTTTAAAAGTCGAGCAGAATTCCTCTGTCCTTGCAAGAGGCCATCTTGCTTCTATGTATTATCTGATTCGGAGATGTTACAGCCCTTATGGACCTGCATTTAGGATTTAGTTATAACAATCAAACTGAGGTTAGATCCCTATTACAGAATTCCTCTGAAAGTTGCTTCACCAAGTTATAGTCTAAGGTATGGGAAAGAGGAGTTTGACTGAATAGAAAACTGCCTTAGGCTACAAAATTTGAACTGAACATAAACCAATTTCAGAAATATTAAGCTAGGTTGATGATTACTTTTTCTGTTAATTCCCGCTAGGGTACCCAGCACTGGTCATTGTTGAAAGAAGACCCGATACTCTGATAGATGGAGCTTTGGTCTGACCCAATATGGCCATTCTTATGTTACTTTTTAAATTTATATGTACCTCTGGTGTTCCTGCTTTCGGCCAAGGTCAAATGTGAATATATTACAAAAAGCAATAAATGTGTTACCTGAAATTCTGCATTATGGAACTTCCAGCCCAGTTTCTTCTCCAAATGTATGTATCTGTTTAGGTAAGTTTGGTTAAACTTTTAAATAAACACCCCAAACTTGAAACTAAACTTTACCTCTCTGCCATTTGTGATTAATTTCTAATCTATTTAAATTAATTATCTGCCACTAAGACATGACTACTACATTTGAAAATGTCATCTGTTCTAGTGTAGTTCTGTTGACTTCGCCCCAGCTAAATTTGACTTTCACTGGAATAAGCGAGATCAGAATCAGATCTACTCTGGAGCCAGATCCTTCCATCTGTTTATAAGAATTTCCTCACAGAGATTGACACACACAGAAAGGTCAGGGAGCCCACCCATTGATCCCAGGGAAGCTGCCTGGCACTCCTGTGCCTACGTATCAGCCAGAACCCTCAGCTACTTCCATCCCTTAATTCCGTAGAAGCAATATTATTCTCAGGAAGTAGGACTGGATATCTTTAGAAAAGACAATTCAGCCCCACACTATATTACTATTTATAAGGAATAATCATGAGACTGAAGAGAGGGTGATATGTGTCTCTCCTCTGGGGTCTCCACTTCTCTCCTAGTCTTGTTGTCTCCAGTCTTTAACCTTTCCTCACTCAAGAGACCAGACGCACAGACTGCTGTCCAGAGGGGAGAGATGTTGCCATAGAGATGGCTGAGATCTCCTTCCACTGAAAAGGGAAAGACCTACACATGTAAAGCATCCTCATTACCTGGATTGAAGGGGAACAATCCAGCCCCTGATCTGTAAATGAATTAGAGTTTCTAAAATGTATAAGGTTTTTTGTTGAGTAATTTAAAGACATGAGCAAAATATTAGTGAAGCTGAATAAAACTGCTAAGTGTTACCATTTGTTTCCATGATAAATGAAACTATGTGCATAAGAAAAAAAGAATAGCCATACTATGTCTGATGAGTGGTCCATCTATCCCATTATAACATCTTTCAAGAGTGGCCTGTGTCAAATGTCTCAGAGGTAATGAAAAAAACAACAGAGTAATTATTGAGTGATCTATCCCCTAATATCTAGCACCAGCTTCTGGCACTCAGAGTTTTAGGGACACCCAGAGCATGGGGTCGCATCCCTGACTATCTTGGCTAATAGCCAGTATAGACCCACTTCTAAGAACTTAATTCTCTCTCTCTATTTTTTTTAATCCTAGTTGTTATTTTGGCCTTCACTACATTCCTGGGCAACAAATTTCATGGGTTGACTGTGTATTCTGTGAAGTAGCACTTCCTTTTATTGATTATATTGGTGACAAGAAAATATGATTGAAAAGTGTAATACTATTGTAAAAAAAAGGGGGGGGGACTTCATGCTAGGATATATTAGCAGGAGTGTTGTAAGCAAGACATAAGAAGTAATTTTTCTACTCTACTCCACACTAATTAGGCCTCAGCAGGAGTATTGTATCCAGGTCTGGGAGTCACATTTCAGGAAAGATGTGGATATATTGGAGAGAGTTCAGAGAAGAATAAAAAACATTATTAAAGGTCTAGAAAACATGACCTATGAGAAAAGATACAAATTTGTTTTGTTTTGCTTTGGGTGTTTTTTGGGTTTTGGTGTGGGGTTTTTTTTGGTCTGGAGAAGAGAAGACTGAGAGGGGACATAAGAGTTTTCAAGTACATAAAAGATTATTAGAAGGAAGAAGGAGAAATATTGTTCTCCTTAACCTCTGAGGATAAGATAAGAGGCAATGGTCTTAAATTAGAGCCAGGGTAGTTTAGGCTGGACATTAGAAAAGCTTCCTGTTAGGGTGGTTTAACACTGGAATAAATTGTCTAGAGTGGTTGTGGGATCTCCATCATTGGAGATTTTTAGACAAACTCCTGTCAGGGATAATCTAGATAATACTTAGTCCTGCCATGACAGCAGGGGCCTCGAAAAGATGATCTATTAAGGTCCCTTCTAGTCTATGATTTTATGTTTGTTTTAAACATATTGTGTGTTAATTTCCCAGAGTGATCTCTGGTTCTTGTGTTATGTGAAGGGGTAAATAACACTTACTTTCTCAATACTACTCATGATTTTATACATCTTTATCATATGCCCTCTTAAACATATATTTTTATGCTAACAGTCTGTCTTTTTCATCTCTCGTACAAAAGCTGATCTATTCCCCTAATCATTTTGTTGCTCTTCTCTGTACCTCTTCCAATTCCAATCTATCTTTTTTTGAGATGAGGTGATCAGAATAACATACAGTATTCATGGTGTGTGTTTATCATTGATTTCCATAGTGGTATTTTGATATTAACTATCTGGAATAATTTTGTATCATTTGCACTTAGCCACCCTACAGTTTATCCTTTTTTCCAGATCATTTATGAACAGCACTGGCCCTAGTACAGACCCCTGGGGAATCTTGCTGTTTACCTTTCTCCACTGTGAAAAATGGTCATATATTTCTACTCTTTGTAACTTTCTTTTTGCTCAGTTGAAGGGCAAATAGTTACAACAGAAATCCCCATTTTTTTCTTCTGAGTCCCATTCAACTTTCTTCTGGATGATGTAGAATAATAGTCAGCTAGGTTTTGAACACCCCATTCTCCAGTAATGTACCCAACATAATGAAATATACTTTTGTGAGCCAGAGATGAAACTGGAGAGGGTTATTTGTTGTTCTCTTAGAGGTGCATCTACATAGGACCCTAAACTCAAAATAAGATACACAATTTGCATAGCAATAATTGCGTATCTTATTTTGAATCTATTTAGAAATATGCTATTTTGAAATTTGGTGCATCTATACAGCGCCACATTTTGAAATAACGTGCTATTTTGAACCACTCCTTATCCCTCATGCAATGAGGTTTACCGGGATGGCAAAATAGCACGCCCATTATTTAGAAAAATATTTTGAAATAAGAGGTGGCTTGTGTAGATGCGAGGTAGGTATTTTGGGATAATTCCGGTATCCAAAATAGCCATGCAGTGTAGACACACCCTTAAACACAGAAAATCTCAGATGTCTGTCAATTCCCAGTCTTCTTAGTGAAGGCAGCTCTTAAAGAATGAAATGTATTGTTTTAGTTCTGTTGTCAGCAACCTTCATTGGATCTTCAAATTGTCCACAACTTTCTATTTCAAACTATAGAAATATCTAGGAAATCAAAACTATACCATATGACAAAAGAAAATCTATGAATAGTTTTTCAATACTTAAATCATTTAGGAAACTAGATAATTTAATTCCTTTTATTCTTAGAACTACAGTAATATTGCTACAGTTGAGAGAGGCAGCACAAATAAACCCTAGACACAATACAATTATGTTGTTTGGATTTTTTTGTTTTGTTTATTTATTTATTTTTCATAATCCACATTTTCTCTGAAAGTGAAATTGAGTGGCTTGTCCTTCTTTTAACCTAGCAGATTAGAATAATCTTTTAAAACCTCATTCTCAGAAACTGCAAAGAGATGTTTTACCAAGGCCTAGTCAGGGCATTTTATCTGGCTATGGTATCCTAGAAAAATGAATCAGAATTCCCACAGTTCTTTAAGAATTCTACCAGGACTTAGCTGCTAATTGCAGAAATAATGTGTCTTCACTTCAGCAGCCTTTCTTTATTTTAAGGACATTTTTCATCAACTTTAAGAGATTTTTCTCTTTGAAATGCCACATAATTTAATGCTCCCCATCTGGAAAGTTAATAATGTACATTAAGAAAGAAAAGGGGAAAAACAGAACTTAAAAAAAAAAAAAAAGGTCTTTGACTCCTGTGTCAGTGGAACCAATTAGCTGCATCAGTTTCCAGCTGTTTGAGCAGAAGAAGAGGTCAACAGCTGCATCCTTTCAGGGAGGCAGCTGACAAAGCCACCAAAAGCCCCCTGCCCCTCTCAATATTACAGGTATCAGATCAACCAGGCTTTGTGTGCTAGCATTGAAAACTCAAATCTAAATTGAAAAAAACCCTCATTTTTTCTTTTGCAGTGAAATCCTTTTGCATGTTCATTTGTATAATTGGTTTTGGTTTCTATTTTATTTTCTGGGAATTGGATTGAACAACATAATCCCATATGTGTGGAATTGTATGAGTTTTCTAGTCTGCCCATCAATAAGTGCGCCAGAACAATGTTAAAAATTACAGGGCAATCAATGAGTTCCTTTGGCACAGTCTATGCAATTAATTGGTAATATGTATTGTGCTAGGTGGTTTTAACTTAACCTATTTCTTTGCTTAAAGAAATAGCTACACTTAGCAATAGTCTCAGTGTATACCATGAAAATCAAATTATTTCTCACATTTAAAGGGTGCTGTACTTTTCTTTTGAAAAACAGGGGCATGTTTACTCTAGGGATTGGTAAACCTCAATGAATTCATAGTCCAGGCATAGCTCAGATAAGCAACTTAAGGTTTTAGTGTTTGTTCAAAGTTCATCCGAAACTTTTGTTAGTCTGCAAGACAAAACTGAAAATTTCAAGGAAATAGGCTTTCTTGCAAGATTTTTGGCACTTTTGACCTAGCTGGAAATATTGTGTATACAGCATTTTTCATATTTTAATGTTTCTATTTACAAGCCCTGCCATAAATAACAAGTGAAAAAAAATCACTTCTCTGCACATTTCAGAATTTTTTTTTTTCAGTTTGGGATTGGTTCTAAAACAGAGTAAAGTGTTTGGAAAAGAGCTGGCAAAACTTTGTGGGCAAATGGTTTATTTGGCAAAAATAACTGCTTTGATTGACCCAAAACTATTTGCAACTGTGACACAAATAGTTTCAACCATTCACAATATGGCCAGAGGAAGAGATAATACTTATGATGACAATGCTACCCCCTCTCTGTAACATTTAACCCAACAATTAGGATGCTCAAGAAGAAAGTCAGAGACTCAGTTTTTCAATTCCCCAAATAAAATTGAAAAGCTTCAGATTCGGTTCAACCCAAACCATTCTGCCCTCCACCCCCAGTTTTATGGAACTGCCGCTTAAGAGAAAAATCAGTTATTTGCCCAGCAGTTTAGCATCTGTCCTATTTCATCCAGATCAATTTGTCCATTGTTAATTTCATTACAAAAAAGAGAACAAGAGAGAAAACCAAAATAAACTGTTCATAGTGAATCAAGTTAAGCCTTTTTCTGTTTTTACATTATTCACGTATTTTATATTCATTATAATATCTGCTATGCATTCAGCTCCACTGTGAGGTTAGATAGTTTAATCATGTGGTACTATTTCTGGATCCTGACTGGTTGGGTAACATTAATGAAGAACAGGGAGGATGTGGCCTATTCACTGGATCATTCTTTATGTCAAAAAGAGCTGGTGTTTCTGAATTTGGGAAGCTCTAGGCTAACAAGATTAGTACTTTTCTTTCCAGGTTACCTGAATAGGCCTTGCCTGACAAATCACTGGTAGAAAAATTGAACTATTGTAATATTATTAATTTATGTGAGTCAGAATTAAAATTAAGCTTTGTCTCGGCATATTTACACAAAACAAGTGAGCAGAAATATTCATGCACAGTTCTGCCTATGCAATTTGTGAGCAGATTCTAGCGAGATTTACTTAAATGTCTCTCTTTGAGGACTCTGAGCCAGGGCACCTGTGCTTTTTTTCTGGAGGCCTCTTATTTCGAAAAAACGTTCTCTTCCACATCCCCACACACCTTTTTCTGAAAAAGCTTTTTCGGAAAAAGGCTTCTCCCTCATAGTAAGAGGTGTACTGCTGTTGGAAAAACCCCTCGGTTCTTTCAATTTTCTGTCAAAAAAACACAATAGCAGTGTGGATGTAAGTGTAATTTTTCCAGAAAAACAGCCATTTTTCCAGAAAAAACTGCAGTGTAGACATACCCTGATTGTTCCCCCACTTTTAAAAGAAACATTTTCTTTTAATGTCCACACTTGGAATTAACTAAGGCCAGGATCCTTTAAAAATATATGTGTATGTGCATAAAGTTAAGCACGTGCTTACATCTTTGCAGGATAGGGTTGCCAGGTGTTCAGTTTTGAACCGGATAGGCCGGTATTTGAGCTTTCTGTCCGGGAAACAAATTGAGAAAATACCAGACATATAAATGTCTGGTATTTTCTAAGTAAGTTTTATTATTATCATGAGTATCAGTACGTTGTTGCGTACTGCCTGGCTGGTAGACACACTCACACTGCATCAGCATGTCCACCAGCCAGGCAGTACACAACTACACAGTAGAAAGGAGGGGGGTGGGGGCGGGGCCAGGGCAAGATGGAGTCCCCGGGACTGGACTCGCCTGTGCACCCCGCCAGGACTGTGAGCAGGACGGGCAGCACCCCGGGATCTGCGTGCACCCGGGCTAGCCCCACTTCCCACCGGCTGGTTCCCCCTCCGGCCAGCCCCTGCCAGCCCTGCTTCCCGCCAGCCAGTTCCCCCCTCCCTGATCTCCCCCAGCCAGCCCTGCTCCCTGCAAACTGCTCCTGGCCAGTTCTGCTTCCCACCGGCTGGTTCCACTCCCCACATCTCCCCCAGCCAGCCCCACTCCCCCCGACCAGCCCTGCTTTCCACCAGCCATTCCTCCCCCCCCCCGCCCCCCGATCTCCCCAGGCCAGCCCCGCACCCCCCAACCTCCTTACGGCCAGCCCTGCTCCCCTTACGGCTGCCCCCCCCCATCTGAGATCAAGTGTGTCCAGTATTTTTTTGAAATCGTCTGGTAACCCTACTGCAGGATGAAAGCCCAAAAGTATTGTCTTTTTAGATGGTCACAGTACCTAAAATCCTGTGTAAGCATGAGAGTGGTTTATGACAATTACTTATTTCTGAAGTAGTTCAAGCCTCAAATTACCTTCTCACTATGTATTTCTATTATTATAGTAACCAAAATTATGTTAAAAGAACATTGTCAAAAAATTGAAAGTTAGGAAATGTAAACATTGAGGTGCAATCCTTAATTCAGCAATTTTGTGCCTCTGGAGGCTAGAAGGAGCAATTTCAGGCAGGGCTGGATTAACGGGGGGCTAGCCGGGCAGCTGCCCGGGGCGCCAACCTATGAGGGGCGCCTGATGGCAGCTGTAAGGGGCACTGCATGCCCGGCTGCGCAGTGCCCCTTAGAGCTGCAATCAGGTGCCGCATGCCCAATTGCAGCTGTAAGGTGCGCCGGTGGGCGGGGCCGCACATGCGGCGCGCGCCCGCTGCCTGGGGCACAGGAATGGCTCGAGCTGGCCCTGATTTCAGGGAAATCCTGTTCAGGTCCTGCAATCCTAGGACAGAACATGCTGAGTCATTCTGTAGAACTGACATATGTACAGTCTGGTCAGCACATCTGTGAGGGGAAGAAGCATGTTCATCACAGCTAGAAGCTTCAGAGGCTACGTCTAGACTGCAGGCTTTTTTCAGAAGAAGCTTTTCCAGAAGAGATCTTATGAAAAAACTTCCAAAAGAGAGCATCTACACAGCAAAAGTGCATTGAAAAAGCGATCTGCTTTTTTGAAAGATGTCGTCCACACCGAAGGGACGCTATCTCGCATTTAAGCTGTGATTACTATGAACAGAGTGGCCATCATTGCACTTGTGCTTTTTCCTCTTCCCTCAAAAGAACTCCCTCTTCCCCGTCCACACACGCCTTTTTCCGAAAGAGCTCTTTTGGAAAAAGGCTTCTTCTTCATAGAAAGAGGTTTACCAATGTCGGAAAAAAACCCTGTTGACTTTCCATATTTTTTCAAAAGAACGCAATTGCAGTGTGGATGTAGGTGAAGGTTTTTTTCAGAAAAACAGCTGGTTTTCCGAAAAAAACTCTGCAGTATAGACATACCCAGAGTATTTAGCTGCCAAATGCTAGTAAGTCTTCACTAAGCATATACAAACTGTCATTAATTTTATTTGTAAAATCTTTTTTTTTAATTTGGGAAAATTTTCATAGGGACTACAAAAGATGCTTTCCCAACATTAGGTGAACACTCTACCAAATATCAAATCCTTTGCTCCAAAGCATGGAATCACTGAAGCTTCTATACAAGACTTGTAAGATTCTTTTCAAGATGAGTAAAACAACACATTTCCCCAATCTTGTTCTTGGATATGACTGAACCAGTTTTACTGGAACATTTTTAAAAATTCAATCTAAGGCACATCCCTGAAAATTTCTGCCCAAACAGTTTAAGTTTGACGAAGTTATAAACAACTGAAAAAGGCTCTTATAATGAAAAGTGTCAGGGAGCCATCTATACAGGCATTGCTACCTTCACCACCTATAATTATTTATTTATGCATTACTTATTATTTTTAAAATAGCACAGCAGGAGCAACAACTAAAATTGTAATGATTTTTTTAAAATCTAATACAAAATGAAGAACTTTATTGGCAATGAATTTCTAAGATAAAGCAATGCATGCAAAACCAGAGTGTAGTACAAGAGAGCTTTTAAGTTAATTCAATATTTTGAGTCCTCAAAGGTTCATATATCTTTGAAGGATAATGACTTTTTTTATATAAAAATCACTACCTTACAATGACAATATCTGATGTTAAAACTGTCTCTGTTAACATATGTTTCAAGCTGAAAAATATTCCTTATCTCATGGCTAAGAGGTTTTAAAATGATTGAATCTTGGATCTTGAATCACTAGGCTGTTGTGTTTCAAATGCTTCTTCTGAAGTATAATGTTTCTCATAAGTATATGGTTTACCAATACCTTCTCTCTTCATTTCTATCCTTCTGTTCTACTTTCCTCTTTTTGTCAATTACCCCCAACAATAAGTATTTCTTGACAATATTACTCTTTGTATCCAAGAACACCAAAGATCATAATAAGAGATTCTGCAATTAGCTGTTGGAAATGAGATAAAATATCCATAAATCAGAGATTAAGCTACATTGGCTAATTATATTTTCTTTATTATTGAAGCTATTTGTAGAAGGCTTATTCTCAATTTGCATTCAATCTCTTCTAAACTTACTTTTAGTGTAGCCAGCTGATGCTCCAAAGATTTATAGAAGGTGTCTCTCCATCAATGAAATCAGTTTCAGATTTTAGACTTTCCAAAGTCTGCACCTACACGGGAAGTTATCTGCTCCAGCTTACCCAGTATAAATGCCTAACAAACAGCTAAATTGTATTACTCTCCACTCAGAGTACAGACTTTATAAGACTCGTTTATGATGTCAAAATCTCTGAGAAAGTTGAATGTACTAGGTAGTCTCACCTTATTACCCTTGTTATCGCAATACCTCTTGAGAACAACTTGGCTCCTGAGAATGGTCTTATATTGTACAAAGGGTTCATTATCCATATAGCGTATATCATATATCTCTAGATCAAGGAATGGAGAAGAAAAGAGAGGGATAATGGACCAAAGCCCCTGCTTTATAATGGCTGAGGACCTGGCCCAGTGAATCCCAGGTGTTTTCGTGATCAAAGTAACAGAAAAATATGTAATTATGCCTGGTAAAAATGGTGAACATTTTTTAGATTAGAAGATTGAAATGGGAAAAGGAGCAATCAAACTCCTGTCTGCAGAAAGCAGAAGGATTCTGAGTCAATTAAAGTGTATTTGGTTTTATTTCTTTATTTCTTTAGAAAACCATAACATTTACAATCTTAAGCGCTGAGAATTTTACCTAATTTTAAAATTTCACAATAGGAAGCATAAATCAATACACATTTGTAGATACAACATACCATGTTTCTTAATCCAATAATACACAGATTGTTGTTGCTGTTATTCCAATGGTCCTAAAGCCTCTTTGTCATGCTGTACTAATATGCAACTAAAATACAATCTCTGGCCTTAATTCAGGCATCTCAAACTCAATTTACCTCAGGGCCAGTGTCAGTTCTCAAATCCTCCTCGCTGCCCAATAATGTCACTGAAGATGGTGCTTGGAGGAAAAAAATTTCTCGTATTTTTTATTCTGAATTTTCTTAGAAATAAAAAAACTGTCATACAATTGTATACAATTCCTCACCTGGCAGAGAGTTTTTAGTGTTTGCCAGACTGTGATTGCAAGAAGCTATTCTATTTTTGGGGTTGGGATGGGGGATGATTCATGAGTTTTGAACTCTGGGGGTTTACAAAACAGTACATACAAGTTGATAGCATCTCTTCATGTGTCCAGGAGCCTAGTCAGAGACCTGCAGAAGACATGAAACTGAGTCCTCACCTTGAAACCATTACTAACATCTATGTCATTGTACTGGGATCCTGCCTGCCCCTCTCTTCCCCACTTCCCCCTCCCTCCAGCTGCTAACATTCATGTCCTTGTGCTGGAATCATCTGCCCTGGGTAACTGAACGTGAAACCCACTGGCCCCGCCCCACTGGCTGCAGAAGTGCATCAGCTCGGGTGTCTCACTGGCCAGTGCAGTTTGCATTGCAGCAGTACCAGCCACTGTGGCTTCCCAGACCAAGTGGTGCCCTCTGCAGCCAGGACTACATGGGTGTTGGGGTATAGGGTGTTGCTGGGAGTCATGTGCACAGGTAAGTCCCTACATGCTGCAGGATTCTCATCCTTCCCCTTGGGCCAGCAGACATGTGGGCTGGACTAAATAACTTTTTCAAAATATTTCATAGCTAGATTAGGGAAGTGCTTGGACTGTAGGTGGCTCGCAGGCCAGAAGTTTGAGATGCTTGTCCTAATTGTTCACAATTTACTTCAAGACGAGCAGTAACAAAAGGAAGGCCGTATAAAGGTTAATGAGGGAAGCCAATAGTGCATTAACGTACTTGCACACTTTATAAATATGTACATGGGAAACAAAAACTTGACAAGGGAGTCTTTAGTTTAGCAGGTCAAGGTCTAACAAAATCCAAAGGCTAAAATCTGAAGCTGGACAAATTTGGACTAGACATAAAGTACATATTTATAAAGTACATACTTCATAACAGTGAAGGGTAATTAACCATTGGAATAGTTTATGTTTTATGGTGGATTTCCCATTACTCACTATTTTTTATATCACATTTGGATGAAGGTGAGCAAGGGGAAAGTCAGGTATTAGGCTAGATTTAGGCAAGGGGAAGAGGAGGAAATAGGGAAATTGTTGAGGATGGATGGGGCATTTGGTGAGTTCAGGAGGAACTGTGATGGGGAGGGCACACAATTTACTAACTGTAAATGGTCACAAGGAGATCAACCCTGAAGCTAAGTGTCAGCTTGGAAAATGTTGGCTATAATGTCAGGAGTCTCTGATGTGCCCTGCTGCTGCTCTCAGGACATCCACTCCATCCCCTCCCACAGATGCCTGAGAGATTTGCAAGATGTCTGGAAGGCTAACACATTCAGACTCTGGTGGAACAATGGGTATGGAAAAAAATTCTCAAGTCTATGCATCCTCACAGACTATGCCCCCCTGGGAAACTTCATTTACTTCATAGGAGCATCCAGTTGAGCACCTCCAATCATCCCAGTGACATTGCCCAGTATTGTACACTGGTAGATGTGGTCTTTCGGGTATGTAGGTGTGAAAAAAAGACATAGTCATCAACAAAGGGCCATAACGTTGAACTAAGCAGACTTGTGTCACTTCTTCAGGAAAGGCTTTCATAGTTTATTATCATATTTTCATACTGTACATTTTCGTAAGAAGTCTGGATGGATTACACTCGGTGACTCAATTTCAAATGCTGCAGAATAAAACAAAGGAAAGGGAAAAGAATTCTCAATGGAAATAAAACACATTTCATGTTAGTCAACCAACAACATCTTCTTGTTTGTCCTGTATGAATTATTCTACTTGTTCAAGCTTTCATAGGTTTCCTTTTTTTTTCTTTTCTGGTGTTGCAATTATTATAGAGGTGAAATCACTGCTATAAATGAATTTGTGCTGCTGCTTATATTAAAGCAGCAGTAGCCCAAGCGTGCCTTACTAGTTACGTGCAAATGACAAACAACAGGAAGGGGTCAAGTTAATTAAAAAGTGATGATAACTTGAATCAATTGTTTTTCCCAGTTGTATTATGTCCATATAACCCCATATGCTCTTTCTTGATGTTATGTTGCCATGTGAAAAATGATATAGTTGCTTGAATCATTTTCCTAATTTTCTTTAAGTCTACTGTACACTCACACCTATAACAACATTCACTTAGACAAATACATTGTCCCATTGGATTTACCACAAGACTCTTCTGGTAAACAAACTCACATTTATAAAAAAAAATATTGTCAAGCATTCAAGCTTAAGAAGAGCTTCTTTATAATCACTAGTAAAATCAAATCACTAGTGAAATCAAAAGTTTGAAAAATGAAGGCAGCAAAACACAGAGGAAGGGACAGCAGAGAGAATTTAAAAACATAATGGATCAAATTCAGAGATGGTGCTAAGCAAATCTCAATTCATGTGCAGAAAGTCCACTTGATGCAACTTAGACCTACTTCTAGAATCCTAAGTGTATATATTCTACAAATTATGGCCCCAATCCTACAAAATCCTGGGATTTCTCACAGGATGTGTAGATTAACCTGAATAGATAAATGGTATATGGATGTCCTGAACATCTCACAACTCTGTTTCTACCAGAATCTCTCCCCAACCTTTTTCTCCAACTACATAGCAGTTGATTGGATCTAGCTATCATGGCTTCACCACTATGCTTTGTGCTTCCTTGTACAACACTTGCTGCAAGTTGTTTATTCCTTGACATGTCTACAAAAAACATGAGTCTTTTAGCTGCTTATTTTAATCACAGAAAGGGATTGTCTCAGAATAACATCACTAATATATTGTTGTGCTTTAGGACATTGCCCATGGCTAAACAGCTCCCCAAACACACCAAATTCAATAACGGCACAGTCAGTATCAAAATAGGTTTAGCAATATTTTACCTTTTTAAGGGTACCACATACCTACACTTTGAGCAGGAGGTGTAAATTCAAGCTCAAAGAGATGCATTGGAGTTAGTGTTGATGGAGTTAGTGTCCTAAAAATAGAATGCAGCCATGGCTGCCCTGAGCAAGTGCCTTGTGTCTTGGATGAATCCATACAGGGTAACAAGCCTCTCCCATGGCTTGTGCTGCCACAGCTATGCTTCTATTTTTAGCACACCAGCTCAATCGGAGTTAAAGCGAATATGTATCACCTAACTGGAATTTACATCCCCAGTTCAGAGTGCAGCAGCGGCTGATACTCTACCAGTTGTAGATCCTGTGCAAGTGTCTTGGCAGTCACCACATCTATTAGTTGAACTTGCCAATGGGAAATCTTTCTCATTTCCCCTGGACTCATGGCTCATCTATGACACTAGAGACTGAGTTGGATGAGATTTATTTTAGACTTTTGCACAAACAGAGATAAGGAGCAGTATTGCACTGTTGAAAACACCAATGATTTTTTCTATGGTGCTCTTTGGCGCTAGAGTACTGAGTGATCACTCAATCCTTAAGATGCTGTCTTGTGCTTCACTTTATTTTGTGTTGGTTCCATTTGGCTGTGCAAAACAATACATTAGACCTTCACAATAACATCTTCAAACTGATGGGAAGCAGAGCCCGAAAGGGCACAGTCCCCAATAGCATTATGCATGTTGTTATTTAATAAATATTTACATTAGCTATAAAAGGTTAATTTTCTGTTTTTAAGAAATACTTGCCTCTGTTTCAGTATCTCCCTTCAGTGAATGGAATATTTATTTTACTCTGTGGAACCTACTGAATGCTAAAACATGTTTCCAGTTAAGATGGTTTCTAACATGGTTAGATTAGATGGGAGTTAGACAATACTGATTCTGTCACTTTTGATCCCATATCCACATTGGTTAGCCAAAACATATTAGAAACCTGTGTAGGTGGAACTGCATCTACAGCAAGTATAGATGACAAGCCCTTTCACGCCTGTCTTCTTTGATAACCTTTCAAAAATAGAAAAAAAATATTGTACTAGTCATTGTGAATGTAGATGATTTTGCAACTCTGTGAAATGGCTATAAATAGTGCATGATGGAAAATAAAACAGCAATAGCGAGAGTTGTCAAATCTGATGTTCTATTTGACATAGCAAGAGATGCATAATATTCCTCTTTCAGAGTCCCAGTCACAAAATTTGGCCCCTCAGAAAAGATTTCCAAACGTGAGCAAAAAAAAACATCCAAACATGTTTTTTAACTTTTTTTCTTTCCATTTCTATGCTTCATATATGATCTACCATGTAAAATATTATCTACAGCCAGTGGAGAAAACCATTCTCCATGGAGCAATATCCTTTTTTGATAACTTTGCCCTCAAAATCAGAACCTTTAATATAATTTTCAAATAACAGTATTACAGGGAATTATGTTTTAGAAATGCTGAAGAAACAAGCTATGTCCCTGATTAATTCATGTAAAAAATGTTCATGCATAACAGAGTTTTATTCCCATCAATCATCCCATCAGACAAAAAGGGTGAAATCTTACCCCAATGAAGTCAGTGGGAGTTTTGCCATTCATTTCATTGGGGCCAGGATTTCAGCCAAAGAGCTTACTCATGTGAATAAAGTTAGTCACATGAGATAAATCTTCACAGGACAGCACTTTAAGGCAAGATCCTTATGCCTCAGAAAGGAAGTATGCTGATCTTGCGCAAAAGGTTTTTTTTGCGCAAAACGGATCTGTCTACACTGCTAGTTTTTGCGCAAAAACCTCTTGCACAAAAAGCCTCAAGCAGAGATTCTACAAATGAAGCACAAGAAGTTGCTAATGAGCGTTTCATTAGCATACTTTCTGCCGGCAAAAGCCAGCAGCGTAGACATAGCCTAACTGCTGAGTAACAAATATATTTCTTCTGAGTTTAATGGATGAAAAGGGGTTGAGATAAGGACTTGTTCAAATCCCTGGCAAACAGCTTGCTTCTGCAGTTCTATTTATTAATTCTGCAGTGGGTGTTTTATACACACCACACAATGCCATTGAAGGTTAGCACAGTTAAACAGCAACATAAATGAGTACTACAAAGTGATTGGCAGTTTATTTTAATTCAGCTGGGAAAACTGACTTGTGTTTTTATCATCCTTTGTATTTGGCAAAGGTGAAGGGCTATCTCAGTTTCACAAGATGCCAAGCTGTTGAGCAGATCCTGCCATTGTCTCAGTGAACTCGGAGTTGAATATTAAATCCAGGATCTAAGCCTCAAAAGGTAAAAGTGTAACATGGCCCAGATGGAGTTAGATGGGATTATTTCATTTAACAACCACATTAATCTGATTTTTAATGTTTCCTACAGAAATATTACTGACTCCTTCGAATGTTTGACTATAATTTGCTACTACTTGTAGCTAAAAATGAACGACTGCAGGCCAAGCCATTAGTGCAGCATGATTATCTTGTAATACCCTTGAAATGGCCCAGAATTGGCAACAACCTCAGAGTGAGTCTCCAGGAGCCCTGGAGACTAAGTGCATCATGGAGATGACACACATGATCTTCTAGGCAATATATTGATGACACAATGCTGAGTGCATATCCTTGGTTGGCCAACAAAGAAATAGTCAAGAACAGAGACTTCATAATTCACCTTTCCATGGGTGGAAGATTGTGGAGGGCAATCACAACAGCTAAGGGAGCAGTGCTGAGATTGGAAAGTGAAATAGCCTCTGTTTGCTGGAAGCTGGTAATGGGAAACTGGGGATGAATTATCTGATGATTACCTATTCTGTTCATTCCCTCTGAGACATTTTTGCGCAAGATCAGTATACCTCCTTTTTTGAGGCATAAGGATCTTGCGCAAAAAGGAGGTTTTGCACAAAAAGGAAACATCCACACTGCTTGTTTTTGTGCAAAAACCCCTAGCGAAAAAACAGATCAGCAGAAAATATGCAAATGAGATTGTGACTTATGCTAATGAGTCCCTCATTCGCATATTTGCTGCCACAAAAATTCATAGTGTAGACATAGCCTAAGTTAGGTGGGCTACTGGTCTGACCCAGTGTGGCTGTTCTTGTGTTCTTAACAGGCAAGAATCATGACTCACTTGATAACTAATGAGTTATGTTGCCACATTTTAACATTTGACAGACTGTGTCCTAAATCAATCACTTACAGCTAATTTGTATAGTCTAAATCCAAATCTGATGTTAAAGAAATGGGAAAATGTGTTAGAGAAAATAATCTTCAGAGGAAAAAGCCATAATTTAAAATTGAAGTAAAGTATTATTTGCAATTTATCCAAATGTTTAGAGGTGACTTACAATCCCCACCCTGATTCCAGGTCTAACAAAATAATGTTTTAGTAGTTTTTTTCTAGATAAATTATGTTTTCCAAAAAAAAGTACCCCATTGACAAAATGGGCACTCAGAAGAGCTTTAGGGCAGAAGGAAACTGTAACAAGCGAGGAAATATGAAGAAGTGGACAGTTCATGTACTGAAGTTTCCTTCATGTTATATAAAGGAGATCCTGGGCCTATTCTTATTCTTATTCTCTGCTTTTTCTAATACAGAATATTCAAACTTCTGTAATCATGAACAAAACATAAAGAAAATGACAGGTTTGCTTTTCTCTTTAATTTTTGACTTGTCCAGGAAGTTTTGGCTGGAATCTTCAAAGGGACCTAGTAGAGTTAGGCACCCAACTCTGTTGAACAGTAATGGGAGGGCAGCACCTATCTCTCTTACAAATCCTACCCTTTACGTTTGCATTATGGAACAGAAGGCTAAGAGCTGGGAAGAAATTCATCTCCAACTTCCATTCTTTTATTTCCCCATGCACCCTGATTGACACAGCTCCTTCGCATGATTCATTTTCAGGCAACTATTGTGATGTGAATGTATCCCTTACAAATGCACACCCCCCCCCAAATATATATAGTGCCATGCACACGCCTCCCCACAATACACATACACACACACACACAGTATACCACAGTATCGTGGTACAGGTTGGACCTCCTTGGTCTGGGACCTGACCCATCCTGAATGAGGGAATTTGCCAGATCAGGGGAGGTTCCCTGCCACCAATCTCCCGGGTCATTGCCCCTTCCTCCTGCTGGCTCCGCTCTAGCCCTGCTGCTCCAGGACTTGGGCTTGGCTCCAGACCGCTCTCCACATCCAGCCAGGGCTTCCTGGGGAATGGGCTCTGGGCTGCCTCGTTTCTGTCCCACCCAGCCAGGGCTTCCAAGGGACTAGGCTCCGTGGCTGCCCTGCTGCTGCCATGCCAAGTTGGGGTTCCCTGGCTGCCCCGCTGTGCAGAGCCCATCTGGGGCTCCCCGGGACAGGGCTTGCCAGTCCCGATGGTGGTGCTCCCCACCACTGAACTCCTGACCAGCTCTCACTCCCAGGTGCCAGGGGTCTCTGGTCTGGCAACATGCATGATCCTGTTGGAATAACGGATGCTGCCAGACCACAGAGTCCCGGATTTAGGAGGTTCAATCTATACTATTCCTATGCTTCAGGAAAAGATGTAGTACTTTATCTATCTACATTTTTGGAGGTGACTTGCATGAAAAAGTTGATTGCTCCTCCTTTTTCAAATAGGTTCAAATACTGCAGATGGAGTTTGGAAAAAGATGGATCATTTTATCACTATTGCTAACATTTGCAGTATGCATGCTGAGATACTAAAGGTAATCAAATCTCCTGTGTCACAATGTAAACTGGTCCGCTGCAGGAGTCAGGAAAGAATATTTCTTCCAGGGAGGTTTTAGTGCATTATTGGGACTTTGGCTGCCTTCTGAGAACTGCTGGAGGCAGAGTAAATTGGTCACTGTTTATAGCAACTGATGGTAATGATGATTTTTTTTAAAGTGCTGTTTATGATGACAACCAAACCTTCCTTACTTCTCCAAAGCACCCCCCACCCCCAATTCTATATTGATGGCTGCAAGGGAAATTGTTGGCATATTTTAACTTTTTAATGGCAGTCACTCGTCTGTGTCAGTATAATGAATGCTACTGTCTGTTCCCAAATCTCAGAGGTAAGTAAGTTTCCTATCTCAGGTCAAACTTAAATTACTGTTTAGAGGACTCAACCGATTTTTTTTTCACTTTGACTATGTGTGGAGCAATGTATGCAGCAGAAAACTTTCTAACCCTCTGTTTCTATTGTATTTGCTTCCAAAGATGTGCTCTAAGGGATTTTTTTCTTTTTTCTTTTTGGATGAATATCCTATATGTTCTGTCTTCACTACTCATGCATACCATATAACAGAGTTTGAACTTTATAGTATACTGTGGTTCACTTTCTTATGTGAAAGAGAGGAAATACTGTTGTACTTCACATCAAAATCAGCCAGTTTGTAGCTGCTGGGACTTTTAATGATTGATGAGAACTTTGGTATAGTTTCTATTTGGAAAGGGTAGCTTTGAACTGATGGATGAAATGCGAAAGGAAGAGACTTCGATAATGGGCCCATCTCCCCCTAATCTCCTCACTAAAGAATACTCAAGGAAGAAAAACAAGGAGTCCCTTGTAACCCATGCAATGACAAGTGCCTTGTTTAATGTATTCAGTTACTTATTAGTAGACCAATATAAATCTAGCAGAACTGTGTGCAAAGTCAGCAGGGGGTCTGAATCCTGATGTTATTTTTCCCATCACTGAATAAATGATTCCTATCACCAGATTCGGAAGCTCCTCCTCATTAGTATGTATTAAATGAGTGGAATAAGCACTGGAAGATTTATACTGTTCTATATGCAATTTAATTAATAAAAGGCAGTGCTGATTTCTGGGGGAAAGAGGCAATGTCCATAGATTCCGCTGCACCTTTCATTGTAATTAGTGATATAAATCTATCACAGCATGGAGACCTTAAAAAGTGCCCTCATCATTTCCTTATCCTACTGATATTCATTAACCAGACCTTTCAGCAACCTGCATATTATAATGTGCTACCATCATTAAGGTGGCAGCAGAGTTTTTATTACAAGCCCCCTACTTGCAGGGGTTTATAGCTCGACTGGAAAATTAAGGCTGGAAGTGTGTCAGCTAAGAAACATTTTTAATACAGTCTTTGCAGCAATAGTAGTAGGGCTAATTTTAAATTCTAGACAGGCAAAAACCAAAAGGGGGGAGGGGAGATACTGGCCACCCTAGTTGTTGGCAGAGCCTTTCAAATCTGCGGATATCTATTTTATATACATGGGTATCTGCATCCATGGATGTGGATGCAGTTATCCTCAGCTCATTTTTTTGGATACAGAAGCAGATGTGGATACAACATTTTGTATCTGTGCAGGGCTTTAGCTCTTGGTTTCCAATGCAGCTTTGAGCCAAAAATATAATGATTTTTAAATGTGATCTTTTGCAGGCCACTCCTACCTATTGGCCATCTGCCTTGCAAAGTCTTGAGGGGGACACTGAAAATGCCTACTTGTTGCTGCTTGAATAGTGACTAATAAACATGAACAGCCATTTCTTTCTACAAAAATAATTTCAAAAGTTCACGATCCAAACCCCTATCTCCTCACATGTGGAGGTTCCCCAGGCACTGAAATCTGTGCAGTTCTGCTGCATCTAGTGACTGATTGTGTCAGGGAGGTTCTTATTCGTGCATGTACTCCTTTTGTGGCATAGACTACCCTCTGCAGAATGGACATTATGGAGCCTTGGGGATCACACAAGATTCCAATGGGCTGGAGTAGACTATGCATTCCATTAGCATGAGGTAGGCTGTGGGAGAAAAGGACGTAAAATTCCTCCCTGCCTGTCTCTCTCTCTATGTGTACCCCAGACCCAGCCTGAGTGCTTGGTGCTGGGGTCTCTGTTTGTACCTATGGCCAATTTCTTGTTGAACTCAAGTCAATGCCAGTTTTGCCATTGGCTTCAGTGGGACCAGGATTTGGGCTGGGCTTTCTAGTTCTATGCATAGTGTACTACATATCAAAAAGTTTAGGAAAATAATCTCTCTGATGCTCTGCAATCCCAGAATTTAAAAGAAAGGGTCAAAACTGATTTATGCAAAGAATTTTGAGAATCATGGTTGAAATCCAAGCTCCTATGGAGTCAATGGCAAACCTGCTAGGCCCTAATTCACAAAGGGACAGAGGGAATGCATACATTTCAATAAAACACCCATGGTACAACCATGATTGGCACTGGTCAGCTGACTAGGATTCATCGGGCTCAGACTGTGGGGCTACAAAATTGCAGTGTAAATGATCAAGCTCAGTCTGGAGCCTGGGCTCTGAGACACTGTGAAAGGGGAGAGTCCCAGACCGCAGGGTTCAGCCTGAGCCCAAATGTCTCCACTGCAATTTTTAGCCTCACAGCCCTCACCAGCACAAGTCAGCTGACCTGGTCTCTGAGATTTGGTGCCATGGGGACTTGAATCATAATGTAGACATACGCCTTAGTGTTCATTTAGGCCTCCAGAAAATCACTGGAAGAGCAATGGGATACAAAAAGCCAGAGTTAGGTGCCAAAGGTCCTTATACAATGAACAGAGACGTGTGCCTGAAAGCTTGTCTCCACTACACCTGGAGATCGATGCTGAACTGATTGATCCACCGGCTGTAGATTTATTGCTTCTGCTTAGATGCAATAAATCAATTTCCAAGCAATCTCCTGTCCCACCAGGATGAGAAGAATAGCCGGCATCGACAGGAGAACATCCCATGCCAACCTTACCGTATGCAAGATGCCACAGTGAGTATGTCAACTTCAGCTACGCTATTTGCTATTTATGTAGCTGAAGTAGGTCAGTGCAGGAGTCAGTGTAGACTAGGCCTTAGAAAGCAAACCTAGAAAATCAGCGTATTTGGCAGCTCCCCATTTAAACTAGCCAATGACAGATACTGACTAGAGCAGGGGAGGGCCAGATGCAGCCCCTGGCTTGCCTGGATCTGGACCCTGAGGCTCAGCCCCCCCCAGCATTGAGGAGCATGTGCTAGCACTCCAGACCCCCCACTGCCCTACCATGGAGCTAGAACACACAAAATCTACTAGGCTGGGCCCCCTAGGTCTGGTGTGTGGGAGGGGAATGTGGGGAGTGTCTTTCTCCTCAGCTGGGGCCATGCCAGTGAGAGGGGTTTTTTGGGGTTTTTTGGTTCTCACTTGTGTTTAGCCCCAATTGATTTTTCTGTGAGTCAGTGGCCCCCAAGCCAAAAAGGATTCCCCGCCCCTAGATTAGAGAATTGTGTCCTAAGTCCAAGCTTCAGGGAGATGCCTAACTTTTCATAGGGAGCCACAACCACAAACCACTCTTGTGGAGTCAAGCACCTAACAAGATTTTTAATAAGACCTAGTACATTGGCAGCCTCTGGGCAAACCCATTGGATTAGACTCCAGGTGCGAAATTAGTGAGAAGGCTTGGTGCTTGTGAGGCTTAGGCAAGGTAAACATCTAGGCACTAGAGTTAAGCAGCAGTGTGCATGCCAAGAGGTGGAAATTTAGGTCATTAAGGATCTTCTATGATAAAAAATTATGCACTGAGTTTAGCTGCCTGCAGGGTTAGGCTGCAGCCAAGCTGGGCTTTTGTAAAGCACAGTGGCACCTAAAAATGGTGCCTAAGTTCCTGTGCATATCCAGGCCCCAATGACTTTACTGGGGGGAAAACGTGATTTGACACCAGGTATTCTTACCCATAGGAAAATATAGGTAATTTATTACACCAGATTTGTCCTTTATGTCATTAAAAATAAAGAAGTAACTTTAACAGTGAAAATTCACTACTGGGCCCTTGCAATGTCTGTGCACGGCTTAAATTCACTCATGGCATGCCTTCAAAATAGGGCTTAAGTGGTATGTAGGCCCTTGGGTTGGCTGTGTGTGAACCCTAATGTATATTCTATGCAGAAAACTATGTGAAATACACACAGCCACCACAGGAAGTCACAGCAGTGAAGAAAGGTTGCTGGCTTCAGTGTATCATGAGTAAAAGAGCCAGTCATCAATAATGTTATAAATGATGCTGTTGAGAATACTTTTCAGAGAATGGAGTTTCATAAATGATAACACACGTATTTAATATGATGTTTATTTCATGAAATTTAATGTTTTTTCACATTTCCTCTCTGCTATATATAATCTGTTTAGTTCTATTGTTTCCATGTATTTGTGCATAGATAGACATATACAGGGCTTGACAAATTACTGAATCTACTCGCCCATGGCGAGTAGATTTCAGCTGGTCGCTCCGTTCACCGGCGGCGTGCGCATGTGCAGTGCGGGGCTGGAGAATAGGTTTCGCCGCCATTTGTCAAGCCCTGGACGTATAGATATGCTTTAACATAAGCAGTAATGTCAATATTAGCAATACAGGATGCATTCTTATGTGTATGTTTGGTGAGATGGATTAGGAAAAGGGCAAACTTTTAACTCAGAAATCAAAGTTTGTGTCCATTAATAGCTGGAAAATTCCCATTTGTATAACGACTCAAATAGGCTTCTGTTCCTACATGGTTTCCTGACCACTTTGAACATTTTTCATTAAACCAACAAACTGGCTGGCCTCTCTGAAGTGTATTTCACTTCCTTTCCCATTTTGTTATAACAGTGTTGGCCTCAGGGGAATAACTAGAAACTGTGACAGATATGGCAATTTCCTGCAATATCTTTGGGAGATCTTACTGTATTAACTTTTATGTATCATTGTAGGTCAGAGATTGCATGTAAGTGTATGAGGGAAGGTAACTATAGCCCCCGCCGGATCTGAGAACAGTCAGAGCCATCCTGTGCTGCCCCAGGACCTGTGCTCAAGGGGATGGGGGCATGGCAGCTGCCTCAACTATCATATGGAGGGGACCCATGGGATTACCTGGGGGGGCCTGGTGTGGGATGGCAACAGGAGACACCCCCCTCACCATCATGGCAGGAGCTGGAGTGACTTGGCAGCCTACTCTGCCCCACTGCCCTCTCCCAGCTTGCTGCGCTCCACTTCACTGTTGTGACAGGAAGCAGAGAGCCCTGTTCTCATCCCCAGGGTACTCTGCTTCCCGCCACCATGGTGAAGTGGAACATAGTGGGCTAGGAGAAGGCTGTGGAGTGGAGTGGAGCGGAGTAAGCTGTCAGGTTGCTTCAGTTCCAGCCACTGTGGTGGGGGTGGGCATCCCATGCCAGGGCCCCTAGTAATTCCCCAACTTGTGTTGCTCATGGAGGGGGCTTCAGACAAGGGGGTGGAGCAGGGTTGGGGTTTGAGAGAAGGGGTGGAGTGGGGACGTGGGGGCCTATGGCAAGGATTTGTCCTGAGCCCCACACCTAGGGCACTGGTGTGGGGGACTGTTCCAAGCCCCACGCCTGGGACACTAGGGTAGGGGAGTTGCTCTGTGAACAGTAGAATGGGATTAGGTAAATTCACTCAGATTATAATACCTTCAGAGATGTATCACCTCCAGGGGAAACATATACTAGTTCAAACTGGAATCTGCAAAGGACTTTTGGATAAATAGCCTTAGTTTAAACTGACTCAGGGTCTTTCTGATCTAGCAAATGGACAGCATCTTCTATCCAAGGGAGGTGGACAGTGTTTAATTTGTGTCTAGCCCTGCCAGGGCTGAGCCCGACACCTCTAGGCAGCCCTACTGACAGAGGGGGGGGAGGGGTTGTCAAAGGAGGCAGTTGCCCTGGGGCCTGGCAATTCAAATGAGCCCTGAGCCCTTTAAATCATCACCAGAGTGCCACACCTTGCTCTCTGCACACCTCTGAGGGCTGGAGGGTGGCCATTGCTGTGATCCAGGTAATGCTGAGGGCTGGCTGTCCCAGCTCCACAAGATCCCAGTTCTGCCCAAGATCCCACTCCTTCTGGAGGCACAGAGCCAGCTTCCCCCTCTCCCCCCAGGGGGGCCCACAGAAGCAGTCAGCCCCTGTGCCTCTAAGGCACTGGATGTGAAGATGTAATCCTTAGAGAAGGTCTGGAAGGATTGATACCTGCTCTACCCCAAGGTTGGAGTTGGGGGTGAACTCTGCCAGGCTTCTTAGCATTTTTCTGTAATGTTTTCACTTGAAAAATAAATGTGCTTGCTTAGAAAACACTGTGTGATAATTAACTGTGGGCAATTATGCTGCTTATATTGTCTGGGGAGAAGGTGAGGCAGGCTGACTTGCTGAAGATTTTATAGTGTAAGCAGGAACTTACAGGCATCCTGAAATACCCACCTCAGAAAAGAAAGAGAGATTTCTCTACCAAAGAGAGGTGATGGCTAAAGACCCAGAAGCCTGAGAGTAGATTCCCTTGGTGAACAATTGAGGGAGAATACAAGTGCAATTGCTCTGAACTGTGACAGAAGCTACTTAAACAACCCAAGAATTTTCCAGCTGGGATTTACCTGTGCCTGAGTGAGAGAGATTAGCTAAGGGATGATTCCAAGGAAATGAACAGACATACTATTTCTCTCTCTGGTGATAAGGCAGGCTTCATTAGCAAATGCTTTTCAGCTCTAATAATCACCAGTAAGTCCCAGACTAGCATGTCTTCTCTTGTATAAATGCAAGCCGGTTACTTCCCTAGTTAGCCAAGATGTTAAAATGATGTTTGCAGAGTGCAATACTAATTTCTCATAATTAGTCTGAAGGGAATTTAATGTCCATTACTGGCATTTAAATTCCACCAAGGCAATGTCTTTTTTTCAGTTACAATAAGGCAGGGAGTGGTCTACTCAGTGTAGCAGTTAACTAGTTGTGAAATCACTTGGAAGAGAGGAAAGTGATTAGGAATAGTCAGCATGGATTCACAAAGAGCAAGTCGTGCCTGACCAATTTGATTAGCTTCTATGATGAGGTAACTGGCTCTGTGGATGTGGGAAAGTCAGTGGATGTGATCTACCTTGACTTTAGCAAGGCTTTTGATACGGTCTCCCACAATATTCTTGCCAGCAAGTTAAGGGAATGTGGATTGGATAAATGGACAGTAAGATGGATAGAAAGATGGCTAGAAGGCCGGGCCCAGCAGGTAGTGATCAACGGCTAGATGTCAGGATGGCGGTCGGTTACTAGTGGAGTGCCCCAAGGTTCGGTTCTAGGACCGGTTTTGTTCAATATCTTTATTAATGACCTGGATGAGGGGATGGATTGCACCCTCAGCAAGTTTGCGGATGACACTAAGCTAGGGGGAGAGGTAGATATGCTTGAGGGCAGAGATAGGGTCCAGAGTGACTTAGAAAAATTGGAGGATTGGGCCACAAGAAATCTGATGAAGTTCAACAAGGAGAAGTGCAGAGTCCTGCACTTGGGACGGAAGAATCCCAAGCATAGTTACAAGCTGGGGACTAACCAGTTAAGTAGTAGTTCTGCAGAAAAGGACCTGGGTTACAGTGGATGAGAATCTGGATATGAGTCAACAGTGTGCCCTTGTAGCCAAGAAGGCTAATGGCATATTAGGAGGCTAATGGCACATTAAGAGGAGCATTGCCAGCAGATCCAGAGATGTCAGTATTCCCCTTTATTCGGCTCTGGTGAGGCCATATCTGGAGTATTGTGTCCAGTTCTGGGCCCCCCCACTACAAAAAGGATGTGGACGCATTGGAGAGGGTCCAGCGGAGGGCAACCAAAATGATTAGGGGGCTGGAGCATATGACCTATGAGGAGAGGCTGAGGGAGTTGGGTCTGTTTAGCCTGCAGAGGCGAAGAGTGAGGGGGGATTTGATAGCAGCCTTCAACTTCCTGAAGGGAGGTTCCAAAGAAGATGGGGAGAGGCTGTTCACAGTAGTGACAGATGGCAGAACAAGGAGCAGTGGTCTCAAGTTGTAGTGGGAGAGGTCCAGGTTGGATATTAGGAAAAACTATTTCACTCAGAGGGTAGTGAAGCACTGGAATGGGTTACCTAGGGAAGTAGTGGAGTCTCCATCCCTAGAGGTGTTTAAGTCTCAGCTTGACCAAGCCCTGGCTGGGTTGATTTAGTTGGGATTAGCCCTGCCTAGAGCAGGGGGCTGGACTTGATGACCTTCTGAGGTCTCTTCCAGCTCTATGGTTCTATGATTCTATGATAAATCCTGACTCCAGTGAACTGCATGGCAAAATTCCCATTGATATCAATGGGGCCAGGACTTCACTCCAGGGCTATGTCTACACTGCACATTGTTCCACAATAAGATATACAAATGAGGCGTGGGGATGAATATTGCCATGCCTCATTTGCATACTTAATGAGCTGCCATTTTTGTGGCACGGGCTTTTGCTCAAGAAGGAGCTGTCTACACTGCTCCTTCTTGCACAAAAAAACCCCTCTTGTGCAGAGCCGTTCCGCCACTTATTTTCAGAAAGAATGGCTCTGCGCAAGAGGGATTTTTTTGCTCAAGAAGGAGCAGTGTAGACAGCTCCTTCTTGCAGAAAAGCCCATGCCGCAAAATGGCAGCTCATTCGGTATGCAAATGAGGCGTGGTGATATTCATCCCCGTGCCTCATTTGCATATCTTATTGCACAACAATGTGTAGTGTAGACATAGCCCAGGAGATGGGGTTCCTGACACTCTTCCAGACTTTGCCACTGATTCAAGCTGCAGGACAAGTTACATCATATCTCAATTTGTCCATTAGTTTTATGGGCAATATTCTTTTAGCTCACAGCAGTCTTGAGAGGGTTGCTTAGTTAGGGTCACATTTTGCCCAACTTATTTCAGCAAAAGGTTAAATTTAAAAAACATATGAAGGATTATTCAATAAAGCAACAATTATGTTCCTCAGCAGCTTAATTTTAGCATAACTGATTCAGCATTATGTTTCTGAGTTCATCATATAAACAGTTTTCCCTCTAATTATATCAGGCATGCATTCTAATTATCAGATATGCCCTCTAATTATATCAGGTATGCATTCTGTAATGCCAAAAGAATACATCTCCTAGATATAACCCATAGACTACACACACACACACACACACACACACACACATCTATTTCTATATCCTATATATTATACCAGTTCTTTAATTTTTTCTGGATCCCAGAATTCTCTACATTGGTTGGGCTTGTGTTTGGGAAATTATCTTGAAAGTTGGGGCAGCACTGGAAGAAAATGCCTATGGAGGGTGTGAAATCTCCATCACTGGAGATGTTTAAGAACTGTTTAGACCCATATCTGTCAGGGATGATCTACATGATACTTGTTCCTGATGTGAGTACAGGGGATTGGACTTGATGATTTTTCAAAGGCACTTTCCAGTTCTAGTGTTCTGTGATTCTCCTTACAGTGTATGAAAGGGCATTGTAAGACAGAATGTGATTCTGATCTCACACCAATGTATAACAGGAGTAGTTCCTGATGTCACTGGAGATAAATTGATCTAAGAAAGATCAGAATCAACACAGAAGCAAGGTGCATAAGTGACAGTGATGGCTGTCATCGTCATCATCATTATACAGGCCCAGATTCCATCAGGTCTATTTACACTAAGTAGTACCTTAGTCCATGACTAGCCTTATTAACTTCAGTGGAACCACATGTGGAATAAAATGTTAGTAAACATAGGTAATGTTGGCAGGCTCTAGTCTCATAGTTATTTTAGTCTTTTAGTGTCTCAACATTGTTAATATATACTTCCTGATATAGGTTGAACCTCTTGAGTCCAGCACCCTCAGGACCTGACTGGTGCTGAACCAGAAAATTTGCCAAACCATGGAAGGTCAATATTGACTAGCAGTGTTACCAACACTTCCACTGCTTATTGGGCTATTAGAAGACATTTAGAAGTCAATTAGATCTAAATAGCAGCACCAAACACTGAGGCTATGTCTACACTGGCGGGTTATTGCACAAGAACATCTTGTGCAAGGGTTCTTGTGCCAGAAGTCTTGCGCAAGAAAACATCCACACTGCCATGTGCAAGCTGTGCTTTTGCGCAAGAGCGCCCATGGCAGTGTGGATGCTCTCTTGCTCAAGAAAGCTCTGATGGCCATTTTAGCCATAGGGCTTTCTTGCGCAAGAAACCCCTGCCGAGCGTCCACACTGCCCTCTTGCGCAAGAGCTCCTGCACAAGAGAGCTTACACCTGTTAAAAAAGAGCGTAGCTCATGCGCAAGAAACCCTCTCTTACCACACCGTACTGTAAATTTCCTTGCGCAAGAGCGGGTGGGCAGTGTGGAGGCGCTGCAGATTCTTGCGCAAGAACTGCCGTACTTATGCAAGAAGCCGCAAGTGTAGACATAGCCTGAGACCCAGTACTGGCAGCTGTGAGCAAACTTTATGAGATTGTGGAAAACTTGGTCACGCCCATGATAAGCAGATAACTGGCTAACTAAAATCATGCTGGACCACAGATGTTGCTGGAGCAGAGAGGTTCAACCTGTAGTAAGACCAGAAAAGTGTGAAAGAAAAACCTCCATATTCAGATATGTTGAACTGGTTTGGAACTCCATACCTGTAGGTTTTAGCCTTTAAAAGATAACGGTTAAAAAACCCCACAAACAAGCAGAACCATGAAAATGCCTTATTTTGGTCTTGTTCTTAGGTACTATCTCTGTAAAATAAAGGATACTCAAAAGTCACCAGAAAGACCTGCATCTATTACCTTTTTATTCCAGCTGGGCTGCACTCACAATTCTCATGCTCTGCCTTAATCTGGGGGAGGAGTACATTTTCAGCATTTCCAACAAGATGTAGACTACTAACCCTCTTACAGCAGCTTGACTGCACTACCTGATGCAATAGAAGGGTGTGGACCTTAGGCCCATTCTCTTTTAATTTTCTCCCAGACCAAGAGTTAACAGCCTAGTGAAACCTGTTCTCCTCTAGCACCTTGAGTTGCAATCTGGGTAAACCATGCACAGAGTGATACAGCCTCATGCTCTTTCTAACTTCATTAGTCTTAACTACACTCTGAACCAGGGGTGGCCAATAAAACAGTGGCAGTTCACCAGGATTAGCCCCTGGTGAGCTGCTGCCACTATATGCATCTGTGCCTCCACAGGTGCAGGTTATGATCCCCTATATCTGCGGAGGCACAGATTAATACAGCAGCATGGGGGCCCACCAGGGGCTAACCTTGGCAGACCAGATCCGGCCTGTGGGCTGGTATTTGCCCACCCCTCTCTGGAGTTACATTCACAGTATCTGCAAATCATGAGTTATTTTGACCTTATTTTGGGTGCATGAAAAATTGCATATCAGACATCGTTGTGAGTTGACTCACACAGATGAATGCTGATCAGTCAAAATGGAGGTGTACTTTTTTCTTTTCAATCATTTGGCCATAATGTGCTTGACATAAATTTCTCCATTAATTTAAAAGTATTATGCTGTTTCAGAACACATACAAACACGGAAGAACTCAGGATCCCCTTTTCTAAGCACCCTTTTTTTTATTCTGTGCTCCCACAAGATAGGAGGAGAAAATCTGATTTGTATGATCAATTTCTCTCATTTTTCAGGGCCCAACAGTGATTGGCCAATCACATTTGTCCTACATTCGCATTCTATGACCTACTAATACTTTGCTAGGCATCAGCCTTTTTCTCAGCTTTTTCTTTGTTAGCTTCCTAACTCTCTCTCTCACACATCTTTCTTGCTCCTTAGGTCTCTCTGTTTCCCCCACATACACCTCTGCTATTTTTTCAGTCTGTTCTAATCTCAGCAAAGTCTTCTCAGCTGGAGCCTTCCTCTCCTCTCTCGCTCACTCACTCTCCCCTTTCATCCCCTCCAAATCCTTTTATTTCTTCCAATGCCATCAACTCCAAGGATTTTTAAAGTCAGCTGCATGAGATTTAATGTTGTGAATTAAAGTGGGGGGAGGGGAGTGAATAAAGCCTCTTTCTTTTCAGCTACTGAAACCATTAAAGATTTCTCTTTTGGTAATATTGTATTGCCTAGCAATTCAAAACACTGAGCGTTCCTGAGGGCTTAGTTCAGCTGAAAGGACACTGAAAGCAATGATTTTTACTTATTTAACTAACTACTTTTTATTATTTTAAATTGGATTTGCTCTCAGTTTGATGCTATAATTGTATTTAAAACATTTTATTATATCGACCTCTTTCAACACTGACTTTTCAGTTATGATAATTTTACACTTTTCTTGCCCCCCTCCACTAGATCTGAACTGTTCATTGCTATTTTGGGAACTGCAATAATGGTCTGCTTTGGGACACATTCATCTGCAGTAAGAACACAGACAAAGCCAAAATAAATCTACACTTCCCTCACCACCTTCCCTAAGCTCTTGATTGATGCCCTGATTTTATCAAGTCCTGCTGAGAACACCTTGAAAAATGCTTAAACTGGCTTGACTCTCCAGTTCAGATATTTTTGCACATTCTCAGAGTGCTTTTTTTCACCCCTAAACAACACCATGGGGTTAGCTTCAAACCTTGATCGTATAAACAGGACCAGCAACTGAAAATCTATGAATTTTATTATCTTTGGCTCATAGCTGTACTCAGAAAGGATGCAATGGCAATGAAGAAAGCTTGAAAGAGCTAAAGAAAAAAAAATTTCAGAAATGGTGAATAATAAAAGTAAAGCGCAATGCTACGAACTAAGCTACTGTATAAATACTAACTAAAGAGCACATTGTACCTTCCCACAGAAAAACCCTTGGGAAGGGCAGTCTAAAAACCCCACACAATTCACCTCATATAGTTTCTGCTAATTTTTTTCATCAAGTGGGAAAGTGTTTTGGCTTTGTAGGAGACAGATATTACCAGGCTTTTTGGATTTTGAAGGGTTCATGTGTGAAGAAAAGAAGCTGCCCTTATGGAAAATCCTGTACAATTTAATAGCAACAAATGACTTTTCTAAAGATTTTTGGGACTGATAGAATGCAGTAAAAAATTGTATCCTTGCTATGGAATTCTATAGGATGGTTAAAAAATTATATACAAAATGAACAATTCTCAATTAAATTTTATAAGCCAGATCCTCAGGTGCTGAAAATCATCTGCAGTGGGAGCAGCTTATTCTTCTTTCATATGGCAAGAGAGGTAATTAGCAACATTCAATCAAGTGTAGATTAGTAAGCCAGTGTATAGCTTTGGAAGTGGCTATGTGTTGTCTGAGATACCCACCACCAAAGGACTGAAGTGAGCAATGTGGTCTGCAATTTGCAACTAGTGTCTTGCATTGTCTCTTCTGTTCCTCAAATGACAGCATCTAATACATGATATTCTGAGGTGGGTCAATGAAGATCATTGCTTCTTGGATAAGCTGAAGTTCTCCTATGAGGTCAACAACCAGGTTACTATTTGAATACAGAGGGTTGGGGGGGAAGCATCAACAACCAGGTGTTCATGTGGGATATTAGCATTATTCCAGAATTATTTCAAAAGTGCACCAGGATTCATTGAGGATGTTTTAAGAGCTTTAGCCTGATCCCCAAAGGGCTTGCAAAATTTCAGTCTTTTGGAAGGTTCTATGATAAGATCAAGCTGGCTATGAATTGGTAACATTAAATTGTTCTTGTGAGGCGTGTGTGCGTGTTTTCAGATTTAGAGTGGAGTTATGTGCCAGAATGGGGGTTGACATTAATATTCAGTTTAGGATTCTCATTGCAGCATTAAACTGTGCATCCTGAGATTTGGTATGTGAGCTGCAATATTGGTACATAATATTCAGTGGTAGAGCATCCCAAGGTTAGAGTTGCTGTCTGAAATGTGTGTGCACTTTGGCACCCAATGTTGTGCCCACAAGTTTTGAGGTGAGGCTAGTCCTTGCTTTTACTTTTCTTCATATATTTTTTCCAGGTGATCCTTAAAAGTCAAACTTCTGTGCAAGGTTGCATGCTGGTGTTTTGAATAGGGCTCTCATTTCAGACCACAAAAGATGATAGTGTGATTCTCTGATGCCTTTTTGTTTAGGTCATAGGTTATTACCAAGAATTTGAAGGCATTCAGAGGAACTTTCAATATTAAAATTATTCTGCCATTATCCTGAGGTGGGTGGAGAGGCGTTGCCAATAATGGCAAGATCTTTGCTTTGTGCTGCAAGAGCCATGTCATTAGCATAAATTAATGTATGCAAAATGTTATTAGGTAAGTCACTAATATAGATGTTGAACAGTCAAGGAGCCAACATGAAACTCTAAGATAGACCATCACTAAGAGTGAATGCTTCCCTGATCTGTCAGTTCAAATGACATAGTATCTTATGATTGCTCATTATGGCCAAGAGTTGCATTTTGCTATGGTATCTGATGCCCACCAAGCATTGAGCAATAGTTCATAACTACGTATCGTGTTGGAATTCAAAAAGTAAATCTGTAAGTGCTGTTCCAGCATAGTCTGAAATCCAGAAGCCAGCCTCAGTGAGACTAGTAATTGTGAGTATCTGGTTGCAGCAGCTTCATCTCAGTCTAAAACTGGCCTGTTCGTTTAAGAATAGCTTCAAAGATAGTGGTAAAGTGGGGCACCTTCATTGACTGGAGAGGAGTAATATTGGGCATTAGCTAGTGACATCAGTAGGTGGTTTCCCATGTTTGAGAAGGGCAATGACTATCTCCTCACATCAACTTTGTGGGATATTCCCTACAAATAAATAGGGCATCCAACCATGCTTGTCCCTTTAGTAGAACTCTTAAGCAATTTGGGATACATGAGGTAGCCTCTATTTTTATTTAAAGTTAATTTAAATTATGTTATATTACACCATCAAGAGTTTAGCTCTGGTGGCTACTATCCTGTTTTCAACAAAGTTATAGACCTAGAGCTCATGGGAACACAGGAAACCAGAGGCAAGTAACAAGATCACAGTCCATACAATCACAAGAATAGGTCTACTATTTCTGATCAATGTTATTAAAGTTATGAATATACACAGCACATACAACTTATAAATCTAGCCATGCACTAGTTATAATTACAGAAACATCCTCCTAGATCAGGGGTAGGCAATAATTTTTTGCCGGGGGGCCACTTCAAAAATTTTGAAGGGGTGGGGCTAGGATGCTTCTGGGCTTTCCCACCCACAGACCATGATTGATCTGGAGGTGGGGGAGCCCTTTGCCCCCCTTTCCCACTAAGCACCCATGCCCCTGGCAGTAGGAGGAGACTTCCCATGCTCCCCACCCCCAGGCCAATCAGGCCAACTCCTCCTCACAGGGTGGGGGCAGGGTGGAGGAAACTTTGCATACTTCCCCTGCCCCCAAGCCCTAATTGGCCTGGACGTGGGGGATTCAGCCCACGGAGGTCCTTTTGCCCACCCCTGTCCTAGATGGTGTTAGGGTCTGACGGGTCACTCATGGACTGATCATCAGCAGACGAGTGGTTCCTGCTGGAGCTCTCTCAGGGGTATCACTCTGGGTACCCCTTTTTAATAAGGTGATTCTGCCTATAGCTACCTTCTGGGCATGTAGAGAAGAGCGTAAAGAAGTTATGTCAATGGACATGGATGCAATTCAGGAATTGTATCCACCTGCTGTTGAGCTGGTGTTTGACCTCCTTGAGACAATGTGTGACATTAAAACAAATTTGGAGACTATTAGTCATACCTTTGTTAGGTTGTACTTTGTCCTGCTTCCTTGATGATTTGTAAAAGCTCATCCAGGCATTCCACATGTTCCTCTTGTGTCTCTGTTGCCAAACAAATGTCATCTTCATATTGAAATAAAACACATGGTTTGGAAAGCCTAGACAGAACTTACTTCATTTGTCCACGGAAGGCAGACAGGCTCTTATGGGATCCTTGGGGCAAGACTTGGCAGGGGTACTGACCCCCCTTCCCCATGAAAGTCAGACTTTCTTTAAATCGGGTGCTGACCAATAGCCACTGACAATATCAATGGTAGAAAAACGTTGTGCTTTGGGAATTAAATGTATTTAGACTGAGCGTTTTGGCTTCAATAGCTGCACAAGCTGGAGTCACTTCATTTAATTTTCAGTGATCAAGAGTAAGATGCTGTGACCCCTCTGGTTTTTGTACTGGCCAAACTGGAGAATTGCACGCTGAAGTACTCTGATGAATTATTCTCATTGCAGCAAAAGTTCAATGAATCTTGCCTAATCTGGAAAAGGATACTATTGCTGTGAGGGGAAAAAAAAAAAATCTCCTCTTGCAGTTTCAACAGTTACTTCCATCCTTTCACATGCTTGTGTTTAGCAAAAGCATCAACATGTTTAGCCACTGATGCCTACATATCAGCTCTCCCTTCTTCAGTGTTTTCTAGAGTACACGTTTCGTTTTGCTATTGTTGAAACAATGTCACATATGGGAATGACAGCAGGCTGATTGTCTGATGTCTGTGCTGTGGTTACACATTGCAAGTGATTGGTAAGAACTATAATGTGCCCATGTTTTTGTTTTTTCAAAAAAATCTACTCCCAGTAAATTGTAGCATTTCTTTGGATTTGCAAATGAATGTGTCCTCTTCTCATGTCCTATTTATAATGCCATTCTTTTAAGTAACACTGTTGTGATCTGGTTACTTGCAAATATTTCAAATATTGCAAATGTGTTACCAGCACCCTTGGTTGCTCTGATGATAAAGAGGATAATTCTGCATTTTTATAATTGGTTATGCTAATTGATGCCTCAGTATCAATAATAAATCATTATTGCTGATACTGTGGATCTCCCTTTTACGTTTCTTCCCAAAGGGCTACAGCACTACATGGGGCCTCCTGGCATCATGTTCTCGGTCCTTGTCAATCCATATACTCCTCCCCTTCCTGGTTTTTATACTGTATATGAGAAGTTGCAATCCAGGACAATGGTCCAGTAACTACTGCGAAAGATTGAGGTGGAATGTCAATATCATGGAGTTCATTTGCTATTGTATTTCTTGCTTTTCAACCTTCTTCACTTATTACTGAATATATAATTATTCTTTCTAAGTACTGATGAATTTTATACTTCTATAATACTACAACTTTATTCTACTTCACACATTTGCTATATATAACATGACATACTAATTCAGGGGTGGGCAATAACTTTTTGCCGAGGGCCACACTGGAAGGGGCAGGGCCTCAAACAGAAGGGGCAGGGCCAGGATGCTTCTGGGCTTCACCACCCACAGATCATGATTGCTCTGGGGGTGAGGAAGCCCCTTTGCCCCCTCCCCAGGCTCTCCCTTGGCACCCATGCCCCTGGCAGTGGGAGGAGACTTCCCGTGCTCCCCCACCCCCAGGCCAATCAGGGTTTGGGGGTGGGGGAGCACATGAAGTCTCCTCCCACCCTGCCAGGAGCATGCGGCACTTTGAAGCACCACATGCTTCTGGCAGGGCAGAGGAAACTTTGTGTGCTTCCGCCCCCTGCCCCCAGGCTCTGATTGGCTTGGGGGTGGGGGAGAAGCAGGGCCTCCACGGGCCAAATCAACCCACTTGGCAGGCCAGATCCGACTTGTGGAGGCCTTTTTGCCCACCCCTGTACTAATTAGTCATAGCATCACACAATAAATGAATAATAAACTAAAATCATTAACTACAATGTCATCCTTTTCAGTAGTTTTTCCATGTTTAGTGACCATGAGGGCTTTGTTCCTATTGCGACAGACCGAAGCCAGCAGCCTGCCACACTCTTGTGGAAGGCAGGTATACAGGGCACTATTTGGTGTCCGGGAGGTGGGCGGGCGTTACATATCAGCTCTGTCCGGGGTTCTCTGCTCGGTATCCCCATCCGGCTCCCTCGTTTTAGCCCTTTGACCCTCACACCCGTCCCTGTTTTTTCATTATTTGTCCCCAGTAATTAGTTGGTTCTCCTGGGTTCTGTGGTCCTCCCCGCAGGCTGGGGGGAGGTCCACATCCTCCAGCAGGCTGTTATTGAAATGCCAATAGGCCGGCCCCGGCCTCTCCGAGGAAAGAGAAGCCCGTACGGCCACCAAGTGGTGGTCCGAGAAAGGGGCCGGCTGAATGCCGGAGGAGTGGGCCCGGAAGAGATGATGACGAGACACATAAATACGGTCCAACCGGGAGTGGAAAGACCGACGACCCGCCACCTGGACGTAGGTAAACACCGTTTCCTCGCCCAGGTGGAGGTCTCGCCAGACGTCCACCAGGGAGTGATGGTCTATTATCTCCCTGAGGACGTCCGCGGCGGCCGGGCACTGCTCGAGCCCCGTACGGTCCCGCTCCTCGAGGGTGCAGTTGAAGTCTCCGCCCAGGACCAGGCACTCGCGAGGATCCAAAGTGCCGAGGAAGGCCGACGCCTGCCGAAAGAAGCGGAGCCTCTCCGGGACGGACGTCGGGGCGTAGATGTTGATGAGATTTAGTGTCAGCCCTTCCGTCCGAACCCGGAGATGCAGCAGGCGACCCTGCATGACCTCGGCGGTCCCCAGCACCTCGGGCTGCAGGTTCGGGGAGAACAGGGTAGCCACCCCGGCTTGACGGGCCGACAGGTGGCTAAAATAAACCCTGTCCCCCCACTCCAGCCGCCAGCTAGCCTCGGTGGCCGGAGCTGTGTGGGTCTCCTGGAGGAATATGACGGAGTACCTGCCCCTCCGGAGGAAGGAGAGGACCTGACACCTACGGAGGCCCGACCCGCAGCCCCGGGTGTTCAGAGTGGCAAAGATGAGCGGCGGCATCGAGAGGGCTGGGGAAGATCCTGATTGGCAGGAGTGCCGACGGCCCCCATCGGGCCCCGCAGCAAACCGCGACCGTTCCCAAAAGTGAGCAGGGCGTCACGGAAGCTGCGGACCCGCTGGTAAGCCGCGGCCCCCCGCCGCCCGGTCCCTTTACCCTCCCGCAAGAGGGCTCTGACTATTTGCAAAATGAGATGAAAATCTCCCCAGCGCTGAAGGGCGAGAGCGACCTTGTTCTTGGAGCCACGGATGTCTTCCAAGAAAACACGCATCTCGCCCTTCAGCGCGTCTGGCGTCGGGGCCTCGGGCCCTCGAACGCCTTGGGGCCAGACCCCTCCGTGAGCCCCGCGACCCATCGGCACGGGGACGCAGGGCGTTTGAGGTCCCTGCTGAGAGGACGGTGGCGGAGGGAGATCAGCCCCAGATGTGCTGGGAGCAGAAGAAACGAAAACCGCCTCCCGGGGGCCAACGTCTGGAGTAAACGTGGCAACCCCAGGGGTGGCAGTAACAGAGTAAGGGGAGGAAAAGAGTTCAGGGAGGGGATCGGGAAAAGGAGGGAGACGAGGAAGGAGAGTAGGGGGAGGAAGAGGTGAGGGATTAGGGAAGAGACAAGAATGGCGGGGAGGAGGAAGAGGGGTGGGAAACTCGATTGAGAGGGCATTTGAATAGGGAGCAGGAGAAGGAGCAGGGCGAGATGCCTCAGCAGAGGAGGCACCGGGGTGCGGTGCCTCCTCGCAGGGCAGAGAATCGATGGCAGCGGTAGGGGTAGCAATAGTCTCCCCAGCGCTGGGCTCCAGTGCCACAGAGAGTGCAGCACCGGAGGCCTCAGCGCCGGGGGTGACAGATATTAACGGGATCTCCCGCCCGCTGAGAGCCTCAAGGGTTTCCGCGGCCGCGGCCGAGGTGTTGTCGATGGCCGGGCAGACGGTCGCACCCCGGGGCAACTCAGAGGCAGGGAGAAGGGATAGCAGCGGGTCGGAAGGGGAAGGAGAGGTCGGTTGTTGTCCCTCCAGGACCTGATGATCCCCCTCCGAGGCAGCCGGGGTCAGCCCCAAAGCCTCCACCTCCTGAGAGAGGAAGGCGAGCCCGCCGCCCGCCACCAGGTGCTGATCTCTGTCGGTGGCAAGGTCAGCGGCCGCCCCCTCAGTGGAGGCGGGAACAGTGGGAGCATCCTCCATGGACACCCCCTCTTGCAGGGACCCCGGGAGGGAGGTGTTCACCTCTCCCGCGTCCGCCGCAGTCACCTCGACCGCTTCGTGGTGCTGTGAATCGCTTGCGGGCTCAGAGGGTGGAATGGCCCCAGCGTCCACCCCCATGGGTACAGGGAGGTTGTCTTCCCCCTCAGAGGGCGGGGTGGAACGCCGAGCACGCTTTCGGCGCTTCCCCATTGCGAGCTCCCATTCCTCGGAGGAAGAGGGCTAGGCCTGAATGGAGGAAGAGCCAGGGGACAAGGGCAGCGTCGGGGGGGCAAGGGTAGATGGGGGCTGGGCAGCAGGGGAAAAGGATACCTCCCCCCGAGGTAGGTCCTGCCCGAGTCCCGTCACTGACCCCGCCGCCCTCTCCTCCGCGGGCCCAGCCTTGCCGCTTTTGGCGGTGGCAGCATCAGCACCCGCACGCTCGTCTGGGCCCTGCGGAACCCGAACGGGATTGACGACGGTCACGGTTGGAGGAGGGGCGACCCCAGGGTCCGGACCGTCAGGGCCACCGGCGATGGTAGGGCCGGTGCCCTCCCGGGCATCGGGGGTCCCGGGTGCCTCTCCAAACCGGGCCAGGAGGCAGTCCCTTCGGACGTGCCCCGTCGCCCGACAGAGAAAACACCGGGCCTCCCCCATGGTGTAGTACACCCGGTACCGGGCCCCTTGATGGGGCACCAGAAATGACCCTTCCAGGGCTTCTCCGCCACGTCCCGCCGGCAGTAGTAGGATTTGTACCTGCCGGCGAAAGGAAAGGACGTGGCGGAGGGTCGGGTCTTTACAGCCCAGAGGAAGGGGACTCAGGACTGACAGAGGCCTCCCCAGGGTGGAGAGGAAAGGCAGTAGGGCGGCATTGGGGAGGAAGGGAGGAACAGAGGACAAAACCACCCGTACGCCCAGGTCCTCCAAAGGCTCGAGGGGAACGTGGACTCCCCCCACCGCCAAACCCCTTTCCACCGCCTTCTGGGCGGCGGCCTCGGACGCCAGGAAGAAGACCACCTTCCCGAACATCTTAGAGGCCGCCACCACGGCCGCGGGCCCCACCACGCGTGCCAACGCCCGCACGTAGGTCTCCATGTGGGGCAAGGCCGCCACCAGGAGACAACGGACCCCGTGCCTCCTGGTCAGGGTGGGAAAGGGGCCGCGGCCGCCGGGGATGGTATTCCGGGAGGCGGCTTGGGAGGCGACAGGCGGGGGGGTGGCGGCCACCTGGGCGTACGCCCTGGGGCCCGGGACACCGTTGCCCCCAGAGCTGGTGGAAGGAACAGGGGAGCGGGAAGGAGGGGGAGCCGCGGCCAACATGTGGGTCGCGGCCGGGGAATGAGCCCTCGCCTCAGGAGGTTTTGCCTTCCGGGCGGGGCTCTTGCCCTTTTTGGTCCCCAGGCCCTTCCTACCCTTCAGGGGGGCATTCTTGATGGTAGCCGGAGGTGCCGCAGCAGAAGCGGTCGAGGCCCCGGGGTCCTCGTCCATGTCCGCCCCCTCTACCGTAGTGACGGGGGGCCCGGCAGCCTCAGAGGAGTTGTTGTTTTTAGGGAGGGGTGGGGAAGGTTCTGCATGGGGTGTCATCCGACAACCCCTTCGTTGTGGTCATGGGTAGGGAGGAAAGGACAAAACAAACAATTAGGGGAGAACCAAAAAAACACCAGGGAAGGGAACAGGGAGAGAAAGAGGAGGGGAGGAAGGAGATTTACCACTCCCCCCCACTAGGCTGGAAGTGGGGTGGGAGGGTGATAATTCAGAAGAAAGGGAAGGGGAAAAGGTGTAAGGAATACAGCTCCCAGCACAGAATGGAAAGAGTGGCTCCTCTGGCTGCACTGGGGAGATGAGGGGTAAATAATCATTAAAAGGACATGGGGACAAGTGAAGCTGTGTGTGTGGGAAGAGTAACTAAAAGGAGGGGGAAGCTCAAGCGCCTAACAAAAGAAAGCGGGGGGGGGAAGCACTGGCACCCAAAGGGGTGGATGGGACAAGCAGTGGAGTGGGAAGGCAGGCAGTTAAAAGATGCCTGTTCAAGGGCGGGAAGAGGGAGGAGACACTGCTGAGGGAAAGGGAAACAGTGTACCCACAGGCACCTGAGCAGCAGGCCCACAGTACCTGCTGCAAGGCCCAGAAGAGCAGAGAAGGGCAAGGAGACAAGCAGTGGGGCCGAGAATGGAAAGGCCCCTACAGCAACCGGGGCTTGGAGAGGGAGCAGCAGGAGAAGTGTGAGGGCCGATGAACTATGGGGAGGTAAACCACCCCCTGCCCTCAGCACCCCAAAGGAGCTGCACCGGCCCCCCCACCCAGGAGCCCTGATGGAAAGGGCCCCTAATCTCCCCTCCCCAGCACCAGGCAGGCTGTGGGGAGAGGGAAACCCCAGGGGCTGCTTTAAAGCAGCCCCCTTACCGTCTCTTCTTTGGGGAGAGCAGCAGCAGCAGGAAAGATGAAGGTCCGGCCTGCCAAGGTGGAGAAAAAGGGGAGGGGGGGGGGTCAAAATAGACCCCCAAGAAAATGGGAGGGGGGGCTCCCCCACCCCACCCAAAGGTAGGGCAGCAGAAACCCCCCCACCCCCCTGCACCCAGCACCCTCAGCAAATAGCTGAGGTGAAGGGGGGAAAAGCTGCCTGCAAAAAGGCAGGTGGAAAAAGGGGGCCTGGCCCAGAATGTAGGGGTAGCCAGGGCCCAGTTGCTACAACAGCAACAGCCCCCCTCCACAGGCACCCCCTCCCTAAAAGGAAGAAGAGAGGAGAGGTGCAGGAGAAAGTACAGCTCCCCAAGAGCAGAGGGCTGCAGAAACCACGTGGACAGGAGGTTTACAGGCACTGGATCAGTGGTTTTCTCTTTCCAAACTACTAGAGCCTGCTGCAATAAAATGAAGGCAGGAAAAACACCTACGGCTAATTAACTAGATTGCTTCCTCAGGCAAGTCACTCAACACCTGCAGCCAATTACAGCAGTGGAGTTGCTTTAAAAGGCCTCCCCTAGGCCACGCAAGGGGGAAGACAAAGAGTAATAGACTAGAAGGAGAAAAAGGAGGAATAAGAAGAAGCTGTGTGAGAGCTGGTTAACAGGTACCACAGGGAGACATTTTGGAGGGGTTGTTTGGGGGAAGTGGCCCAGGGAAAAAGCTGCCAAGTTGGAAGCGAAACAACCTTGACTGATGCTGCTACTTTTGAGTCCCTGGGCTGGAACCTGGTGTAGTGGATGAGCCTGGGTTCCCCCCAAACCTCCCCCCCATGCCATCCCAGATCCTGTTCCAATAAGGGAGGCCAGGATTACTGGGGGGGGTTCACCCCAAAACCATGAAGTATCCTGTGATGAGTATAGCTCTCTAAGCTGTGGACTCTGCCTCCTGTAAAGAGACAGGGGTTGTGTATAGGACCACAGCAAGTCTCTGAGGCTAATATTATCTACCAGTAGATGAGACCCAAGGGGCATACCCAGACTTTTCCACACTATCCTCTGTAGTATATGGAGATAATAGCAGTGAAGTGGTGGGACTTTGTCAGGTAGAAAGAGCTCTTATGGTCTTGTGTTCTGTCATTTTTGTTAATTTTGGTCTGAGTTACAGAGCAGGTGTAAGGCAATGGCATTGACCATCATTTCTGGCTGATAGGGTCTTACTGGAAGTACCCAGGATTTGTAATTGGAAAGAGTCAAGTCAAGACCCTCCACAGTCTCATTCTATCTCTTCGGGAGGGCAGAATTCAATGACTCTATTAGTGCTTTTGCTGTGTTTGCATCACTGCTCTTCTCGTACTATTTGAAGAGTGCTTATCTCTGGCTGTCAGCAAAGCTTGCAATAGCTGCAGAGAAGAAAATGAACAAAGTGGTCATAGTATTTGGGGATCAATTTGGTAGAGTATCCTGTTTTCAGTACCAGCAGTAGTATATGAACCCCAGTTCACTTTGTGGAAATTCTGATGAAATTTTGGTGTTGATTCCATTAGTGAAACTCCAAAGACAAAATGCAGAATATGTTGTTGAAAGTTTCGTGGTACTGTTTGTGAAGCACACAAAGGAATGCCACTATTGTCTTTCATCAGAATGCACAGAGTTGAATTGTGTTCACTGTTCCATCTGGCTAAGTCCGTGATTGGGATAAAAGATTGGGATAAAAAGAGGCCCAATCTGTGAGTTTGTCACTAGCTGCATCATTTCTGCTATAACCCTGTTGTGAATGGTAAGCATAAAGGGCACTATCGTACATGGCACGATGAAGAAAAGATGGATAAAGAAAAAGATTTGGAGGCTTGTTGATATTGGTTATGGTCAGTTGTCTGATTCCTGTTTATCCTGGAGGAATCCAAGACATCTATAAGACTATACCAGGTATAGATGGTAAGGTCATATGTTCCAGAATTTACAGTAGCAATTAGATCATAGCCCTGAACTTAATATCTTGTAGCTTGGTCATTCACTGAACCATGTGATTCTTGTAGAACTATAACATCAGCTTTATACACTTTGAGAACTCTTTAAAGACACTCACAGTTGGCATGTGACAGGCCTCCTACGTGATACACAGAATGCATCCCACAGTTCTTCTGCACTGCCCCAGACTACTTTTAACATGTTTCACATAGCTAAAATTGTATTAAGTAGAAGAGACATAAATGCACATACAAACATGAGTAAGTGTATGTGTACAATCAGTACTCAAAGAGAAAAGGGAAGAGCTGGAAAGCCCCCATCCTAGAAGGAGATGCATAATCAGCAGCCCAGTATTAACATGTTTTTACTTTCAATATTCTTACTTTGCTCTATTTGTTGTTTTTCTTCTCCCTTCCCTGTGACAGGCTGGATCACAAAAATCAGCTTGGGTTGTCCCCTGGTGTGGTAATGAAGCCACTGACAGCAGCCTTCCAGCCATCTGGCGCTCCTCCCCACCACTCTGTACTGCTGAGCCAGAAGCTCTCGTCTCCCCCCAGCCAAGGCACAGAGCTGGGGTTACTGCCCCTCTGGAGATAAACATAGACACTAAACTAGCTCAGCTCTGGGAGGACTCAACTATAAGGCATGTGAGGGGGAAGGGCTGACACTCCCATCCCCCAATATTTATCCAAGCAACTGAAGTTAATTTTTGCACTGATTTTTCACTTATTTTTTTCATAGTAACTAGTAAATTCCTGAGAAAATTGAAATAAAATAAAAACCAGAAAGGAAAGGTCAACATAACATGTAACAGGAGTACCATCTGGAGACTGTCATCTTAGGAGCTGCACTGATATCTATATAATGACACTTTATATCAAATGAGGATCAGACTTATACGTGTTATATAATAGGGTTCTGCTATGAAATAGCTATAGAATTCTACTCGTTTAACATCTGTTCAGTTCTACAATTCTGTTCCATATTGTGGTCCCCATACCTGAGCTTTTGTATAGGAGGCCAGTCACCCTGCTCTTCTGACACCAGTCAGGATTTTCTCAGGAATTCTGCTTCCACTACCTAGTTTGGCCAGGCCTGTGCACCACTCCCTCTCAGTGGGAAGCAGATGACATGTGAGAAGTTATTGTTTATCCTACAATAGCATGAGTTTCTGCTGATTTTTCCTGGCAGAAATATAACTGGTTGACCAGGGCAGCATCTTGCATAAAACAGCTGTTCCCTGGCCCGGTTTCCCTTCTGTCATTCCCCACAGCTGTGCACACCCAATTGCATGGGGTTGGCACAAGATTCCCTGTGGACTCCTGGAGTGGGAGGGGGGACATAATCACACAGTGAAGTCCTGATGTGTATTATGAACTCTCTTTTGTTTACTCCCTTGAGCATATTGCACAGGGCCATCCTGCTCTTACCTTGATTTCAGTTCATTTCAATATATCTGAAATATGTCAAAAGCTTATGGTCCTAAATCATGGGCTTCATTCAATAGCCCTTCTTCAGGCAAAATGTCCATTGATTCCTTGCCCAAGGAAGAAGTTTGGGATCAGGCCCCTATAAGTTAACTATTCACCCAGCTGCTTCTTCCTGCCAGTAATGGTGTGAGCAGGAATGATTATCTACTGATCTAATGTCAGCTGCTTTTAAACATACTTGGAACACAGCTGAATTTTGAGAATTCCTCTGATGCGATTAACAGAAGGATCTTATCTTCTCTGTGTAGGAGTAATTACTTTGCTAGGCATTCAACAATGTTGTCTTGACAGAAATCATATTTACAGTTTGGGCATTCCTTGTTGCTGTAAGATTAGAAAAAAGAATGAAAACATATCTGTATTAAGATGTCTTTTTGCTCAGTGCTCTATTCTTGCATTTTAACATAATTGTGTCCTGCAACTTTAATGTCATCTTGGCCTGGATGCACAAAAGAATGGCACCTGGAAAATCACTGCAATTAAATAGCCTGAGTTAGGCTTCTAAACAATGAATGGGGAGAGGTGCCTTAGACTACAATTTGCAAAAGCTAGCATACTAGGCAGTTAACCTCCTAAGCTAGCAACTGGAACATGCCAGCTACTAGGCCCCACACCTATCTCTGCTAGCAATTCACAGCCAGGAATCCCCCTTGGAGCTAGGTGCCTATACCATTTTTGAAAGGAGTGACATAAAATTAACAGAAGCTTCCGGAGGTAGCCGAGTTAGTCTGTACAGAAAAAACAACAAATGGTCTGGTAGCACTTTATAGACTAAAAAAACATATAGATGGTATACCTGTTAAATGGTTGAACTGGCTAACTATAGGTCTCCAATGATAATTGCAAATAGGAATTGTCATCAAGCAGGTGCATTTCCAATTGGGTCCCCTAGGGATCTGTTCTAAGCAAATATTAATAATGGGCTCTTCAATGCAGTAAAGAAAAGTATAACATGATCCAGCAGCTAGAAGCTGAAGCTAGTCAAATTCAGACTGGAAATAATGTGTACATTTTTTATATCAAGAGTGATTAACCATTGGCCCAATTTACCAAGGATCATGATGGATTCTTCATTACTTACCATTTTAAAATCAAAATTAGATGTTTTTCTAAAAGACCCATTGCAGGAATTATTTTGGGGAAGTTATACAGAAAGTCAACTAGATGATCACAATGGTCCCCTTTGGCCTTGGTATTTAGGAACTTCCTCAATACTTTTGGCCCAGTGGTTAGGGCACTTACCTGGGATATGGGAGACCCCCATTTCAGGTTCCTCCTCCATTTAAGAGGGAGAAGGGATTTGAACAGGGGTCTGCCATCTTGCAGTTGAATGCCCTAACAGGTGGGCAATGGGATATTCCAATACGAGCCCGCCTCACTTTCTCCTGTTGAAGCCATGGGACTGTGGATAATACATTCAAAAAGTCATTGGAGCAGGCCTGGGTCTCCCAAATCAGTGCTCTAAACACCAGGCTTTAGAGTCATACACACTCTCCTTCCTTCCCTATTTTGATTTGGGGCTCCCTTGGGGTATGTCTAGACTGCAATGCTATTTTGGGATACCAGAGGTATTCCACATCTTTTGAACCAGCCCATTATTTCAAAATTTATTTTGAAATAACGGGCATGCTATTCCAACATCCCGGTAACCCTTGTGGAATGAGGGTTACTGGGTTGGTTTGGAATAGAAGTTTATTTTGAAATTTGGCACTGTGTAGATGGCTCTAAATTTTGAAATAAGATACACAATTTGCATAGGTCAAATTATGTATCTTATTTTGACTTACAGGTGCAGTGTAGATGTACCCTTGATCTTTCCCATTAAAGCTGTTGAACTCTGGATTTAAAAAAAAAATCGAGACACAGCCAGCGTATGAGAGTGACAGTGACTCTTTAGACTTATCTGGGAGGTGGGAGACCCAGGATCCAGACCCCCACCCCGGTGACTCCTTTTGTTATTCACAGTGCAACAACTTCAACAGGAGAGACTTTAGAGTGCCCCACATCAGAATATCTTATAGCCCAGTGGTTTGGATACACACCTCAGATTGTAGATCCTAGTTCACAATCCCATCTCCTCAGATGGAGGGGGTATTTGACCGAGGCATCTCCCACATCCCAGGTTACTACCCTAACCACTAGGCAAAAAAGGAGCTTGTCCTTCCCCCATTTTGTCTAAATCATGCCTATAGGGGACCTGATCCAGAAGGCAAGGTGTGAGTACACTTATTGAATTAGGCATTCCTCCATGCAGGACCTATCTTCCCCCAGTTTATGCATCGCTCTGGGTTTTAAGTGTCTGGATGTCTCATGTAAAATGCCTAGGGACATTTTCTGCAAAAATGTAAGTGCTGAGCAAGTTTGAGCACCCATGGGGTTCTGCACTAGAGCAGGAGGGTTGTGAATCTAAGGGTATGCCTTCACAGCAGGGCTAAAGTCAAATTAAGCTATTCAACTTCAGCTATGTCAAATGCATAGCTTAAGTCGAAATAGCTTAACTCGGCTTTTGGCGCTGTCTACACAGCAGGAAGTCGAAGGAAGAACACTCGTCCTTCTACTTCCCTTACTCCTTGTGAAATGAGAGTAATCATGAGTTGGAGTAAGAAGTCCTCCAGCTCGACATTATTTTGGAATAAAGGCTTGTAGTGTAGACATGCATTTTGTTATTTTGGAATAATGTCAGTCTTTCCAAAATAATGCTGCTGTGTAAATGTACCCTTAGTGGCCTGATGCTGGGATTTAGGCATGTTTAGTGGTAATTAGGCACCTAAGTTGTGAATTTAACCAGTACCTTTACCCTACAATAAAAAGTAGGCTAAGAAGGGTCCAAATCCTCCTCCTCCTCCTCATATTCCTGTTCATAGGCCCAGCAAGTTACTTGTTAAGGTGAACAGTATTTGTGTCTCAGTTTTCAGAAGATCAGACCCCACCACAAAACAGAGTGTGAAGGCTGATGTTACACTATTAAAAAAGCACAAAATGCTCTCAAAGGGAGAAGAAACAAAGGAGAAAAAAATGCTTCACTGGGTTGGGTGTTGAGAGAGAGCAAAAATAGAGAGTTAAGCAAAAGGGGAAAATGCAAATAGGTAACTTTGCAGACAGCTTCTAGTCAGCTGAGAATGGAGGTGTGCGGTAAGGGGAGAAAGGAAATTAAAGGTGAGTTTCCGAGGCTGAAGCAGAGTTTTTTTTTTTTTTTTTTTTTGAATGTGAGATCTGAAAGAGAAATACATTAGTGCAGATTAGAAGGAGGGAAATGAAGGAAACAAAGTGGTTGGATGGGAAGCGGTCTTACAAAAGAGCTTAAATATAACTTATCACTAATGTGGTTTAGTAAATAAGGAAATAGGCTTCTCAGCTGCATTTTCTTGCAAAGCCTTTTGAAATCTAAAAATCTGGTCTGCATTCATGAGAATGTTAAAATACCCCACCCACCTCCATTTGAGAGTCTTTTCTATGCTGAAGAGAGGAGAGCAAGTGAGAGCATTTCTGAAGTTTTGGTGAAGAGCATGAAGTATACAGTCCAGGCTGGATCTTGTTGTACTTCCCTTTCAAACTTCCAAGGAAGCCAATGGAATTTTGGGTGCCCAAGCAATACAGAATCTAATGTAAATATTGCATATTGTTGAGTAGATGGCCTCTGTCTATGGGGACAGCAGGGTGGGGGGGGGGGATATTTCAGTTTTCCTATTTCTGGTGACTTAGGCCTTGTCTTCACTTACCAGGAGTCTAATGCTACAGAGATTGATCTCCCAGGGGTTGATTAGTAGGTAAGGACACACTAAATCAACCACTGATCATGCTCTCCTCAACTTCAGTACTTCACTGGGTCATGAGGAGTAAGGGAAGTTGATGGAAGAGTTTCTCCTGTTGACCTTCCACAGTGGGGACACCACTGTAAGTTGAAGTAAGGCACACTGACTCCACCTACACTGTTCATATAGGTGGAGTTGCATACTTAAGTTTGACTTTGCTCCCTGATGTAGAATTGGACTTAAAGAAATAGCACAATATCAGTCTGTTGCCTCTTTAGGGAAATGGGGCTAGAGCACTTGTCAAATCATGTCCCATTCATCTGGCTTCATCCCTGACACTGTATTTGATACCCAAATAATAGGTACTGTACTACTTCAGTTTCTCTAATTTCAGATTTAGGGTAACATTGTTTAGTTAAAATTTATCCATCTTCAGAAATGATTCTGCTTGGTGCAGAGCTGTCTTGTTACATTTCCAGTGAAAAGATATATAAAGTCTCTGTTTCTTTGGTTAGAAAATTACTCTAAGCATATATTTGACTTAAACTGTTGCGGGGTGGAGGGAGAAAATATGCTTGATACCAGAAAAGTCTTTTTCCTTGTAACCTAACAGTTAGAAATTGAATGAATTTGTGTAACTTTATATCCTAAAATAAATGCCACAGCAAAGCCAATTTCTAGCAGTCCTTTCATTATCTAAAAGTAAAAGGCAGAAAACCAGTTGTCATAAAGAAGTAATTATTTTAATGCCATGCTTCTTGTGGCCAAATAGTAAATCTCTTAGCTGTAAACTGTACTCCATCATTTAACTTATCTGGTTCTGAAATGTATTACTTGAGGGTGTTGTTGCAACATGGGGCAGTTGAGAACTCGAAGATGTAAGTTACTATTGAAAGCATTATGATTCCTACCACTAGACTGAAGACCTCAAGAAAATATGGAGAGAGGGTTTTAAAAAAAAAAAAAAACAGACCTGGATTTTTCCAATCTCTGATATTTTATTTTATTAAAAATATTGGAGCAGAATAATTTTCCCAAACAATAATTTGATATAAAAGAATGGAGCTAAAGATTCAATGCAGTACAGTAGAATTATTGTTGAAAGAAAGGACAGCAGTGCTGTGAATCTACTCATGGGGCACATATACAGTAAAAGTACTGTTAGGAAATATTCACACACTAGTTAGATCAAAACAAGAGGTAGTGGTTTGGCATTGCCCCCCATCCCCTCCCCCCAAATGAATTCAGGTTATAGTTTAGTTCCTTCCCAGGACATTAAAGGTTGTTTCATATCCAGATTTAAGATCCTTGAGAAATCTCCATGTGCTACACTGAGATTCCACAGTGGTTTACATCCCAAACAGTGCTTTGTTTTAGACAGGACTCAATCCCACTTGGGCTCCAGTTTATGTGCACCGGGATTTTGACCATATAACCCCTAGGTTTTAGCTGCAGCAGTCAGAGAAGACAGGAACAGCCTGAAATCAGCAAAAGGGGGAAGAGGTGTGTGTTCCTTTCCCCCTGTTCCGTCCTTTGCTGTCAAAAAGGCACTTGTAAAAGAGCGCTAGAGAGCCAAGCCAGCGGATTTACACGTGGCTTCCACTACAGTTTCATCTCATAATCGAAATCCAAAGGCTTTTAAAATGATAGCTGTGTAATTGGATCGTAATGCAGCCAGATTTGGAAAATTCTAAGGGCACAGCTTTCTTTAGTGAGAGGCTACGAAAAAGGTAAGCAAGCAATTACAAATCAGTGTACTACTGGCTGGATTGTGCAGAAGAAGCAACAGAATATCCTGCCCCTTGAACGGGTCTGAAATAAAATAATAAACATTAATATTCAAAACAGCGATACATCCTGCGAAAGAAAACCCCACCCCGCCCTCTCCAGAAAAGCAACGTGTCTCACATTTCAACGATATCCATAAAGCAAACAAGACAGCTTAATTTTGTTTCTCTAAGGGAAGGCGCTAAACCTGGAATTAATTTGGTTCAGCCTGTGAAACAATCCGTTTGCTCTGCCTAATTCCGGCAATTAAAGAAGTTTTCCCAGACACAATTAACATGTAAATCAGCCGCGGAGTGTGGGGCTGGAGCAGCTACCGCCCGAGACGAGAGTGAAAGACGGCTCCGGCTCTGTTCCTTCGCCGTACCCGAGCCTGGGGGCGCTAGAACTGCTACTCACCGGAATAGCTGCATTGACTGGCAGCAGCATCAGAAGGAGCAGGGTTGCCGGGCGGGGGGGGGTTGGGAAACCGGAGGATTAATCTATTAGCTCTGCTCTTGCTCCTCACTGGCTTGATTGGCACCGAGGCACGGACGGATTAACCCAGCCAGCAATTAGCAAACTGGGATTGGTAGTGTGGGGGGAGGAAACTGGGACTGATATGCCAAACAGGACCAGCCGTATTTCCCTAGAGGCCATCGGACTGATGTCATCATGGTACTTCAGATTAGTGCCCTGCGGGTAATGTCCATACGATTAGGTTACACAATAGAATGGGATACTTCAAAATGGGAAACTGTATGGAGGTAGCTAGCGGCATACGTAGCATGGGTCGTATGGGAACTAGGGAGGGAGACGTCCGTGTATCTATGCACACACAAACCGAAAAGCACGAGACGTGTGTAAATCTATCCTAGCATGAATGGGAGGCAGGGAAGCTCCAGCTGGGCTAATACGAGCGCAACTCAAACGTCCGATCAAACTGCCATTGAAGTTAGTGGTGGTTTTGCTGTCGCCTTCAAAAGAAGCCGGATCAGGCAGCAACTTTGCAAATGTAATCAATCCATGGGTTGTTCGCACAGGCGAATTAGTGCAGCGGCCCCTTCTGGAACACAGGAAAACAGCAAGAGACAGAGCCGAGACGTCGTTTTCTCTAGGCTGATCCCCTTCAAACTAGGTAAAGCTATTGTGTGCGTGCATGTTCTTAATCATAACAACATCTTATACGCACGCAGACTGTACTTACACACCATGCATGCCTATATTGAATCTATTCCGTGGCACTTAGGTTTCGGAGGTAGAAGTTAGACCACCCGAGTGAATTTTTCATTGTCATATTTTCAGCTTTTTTTTTCTGCAGATCTTCATACACAACTATATCTCTCTTCTATTTTGCTGCTTCTCACTATTTTAAAACGAAACATTGCTACTGGCATGGAAACAGTTTTAGTGGACTGGGAACAATCGCGACGCTGGAAATTTCGATTGCCAGCATCATCAGCGTTTATGGTTACCTCACTCTAATCAAAGCTGGTGTAAACATAAGAATATACATATGGAAGAGAAATAAGGATATGCCTTGGGAATCCAGAGGCGAGGGGATGTACTGGCCTTTGGGAAGTTTCCTTTAAAAATGTCTTCTTTTTTTTAACGTGGGCGACGGATGGAGGTTGGGTCTTGGCAATTTAAGGTTTTTAGAAGAATGGTTCTTTCTTTTCTTCTTTTCACGCATCCGCATAAAATAAATCTAATACTTAAAATGTGCTTGTGCACGTAGTCCATGTTTTTTATTGGCACTGCATTTCCTTTAATAAGGATTTAAATAAAAAATTCTCATTACATGTAAATACAAAATTTCAAACACAATGTTCAGACTATCATAGCAGTTCTGTTAGCTTATTGGCATATATTTTTCTTTAAAGAGCTGTTATACCTACATATTTGTACAAGAGTACTGTCCAAGAATACTGTGTACTGAACAGTTATTTTACATATATTTACATACCTTGTAGTCAGTTCGCTTTGTGTGTAGGATGCTTATTGCTCCAGGAAGTGAGAACTGGAACTGTTCGCAGAATTAGAACGTCTAAACAATTCACTTACCCTCATCCTTTAAAACTTTTCCATTTAATAAAATCGCTGAGCAAGTCCTTTCTTGTATTTGTATCTCGTCTCCTGGAGTACTTCTTCCTTGCCTTTTTAAAAAGTCAAGGATCAGTAATACTTCTCTCATCACTGCTTCATTCCCAGTCATGATTGCAAACACAATGCACTGTACATAAATACAGTATTTGGGATAAGCGCTTTTTCAGCTCTTCACTTTCGTTATCTCCTTGTTTGTAGATATCTGGGGGGGAGGGGAGATTATCCACTTGGAAGCTTGCCATGCCCTCACCCTATCCTCTACCCATTGCACATGCTCATCCTTGTTCGGTAGAGCAAGGGACTGGAGAGGAAGGGTGGGTGGAATCAAATGAGTCCATCTGGAGAGATCCAGTCCGGGATTTGACTCCGCCCGCACCAAGCTGCCTTCCTTTGACAGAGGAGTTGGGACTCGGAGACTACCAGTGGGAAGAGAGGCAGGGCACTGGGAGAGAGGTTGCTCTGAACTCCTCTCCAAACATAGTTCAATGACCAGGAGCTTTGGGCTAAAGCGACCGCTCTTTCTTGCCGTGGCGCACTGAGCGCCGCCTGCCTGGGAGTGTTCCTGAAGCAGCCTCTACACCTGGCGCGCTTTTGGTAGAAAGGGAGCAGGACAAGACCCTGAAATGACTTATCTCCTAAGATTCGACTGAAGGGGACTTCCTGGAGTGGAATCCTAGTGGAATTTGGGTTTGGAGAGGAGTTGTTGCTAAACCTTTTTTTTTTTCCTCTTCCCCCTTTTCTTTCCCGTCATTGGAAATGAGCAAATTGCATTTGCATTCCAGAAAGTAGCAACATTAAACATCCCATCCCCCAAAGAAGCACACATGTAGTAATGACAAAGGATTGCAAAGGAGAGAGTGGATCCAGTTTCCCAGAGAGATCCCCTTAAATGGATTACTAAATGGGACACTACATCAGCTAGTTCTGTCCTCTAGCTGCCCAGATACATGCACCGAAAAGGTACGGTATTCCCCTCTCCATATCTCTGTCTAAGCCTTTGGGTTGCTTGCAAAGGAAGGCTCCTCCTGGTTTGCACTGGCAGGTCCGGGAGGAGCGTGTTCGGTGTGTGGTTAAGGCTGGCTTCTGGTTTCTAGCTCGGCAGCGTTTGCAGCGCTTCGACAAGGCAGAGGAGAGCCGCCTGCCCTGGCACACGTTGTGCGGTTGCCCCTGCCGGGTCAGGTTGCGGTTTGGGGGGGCTGCCTTTTTGACTAGCCTGGCGCTTCAGCCCGCAGGCAAAGAGGGGCGCCCCTCGGGGGCTCGCGCGCTACCGGGCGGACCGCGTTTGTCCTCGCGCCTCACTCCGCCCGCTTGTGAGCAGCGGACGCGGAGCTGGAGCTGCTTTGCCCAGCCGCTGGGCGTGCGCGCCGCTTGCGCTGCAGAGCGCCCCGCGTGACAGCTCCAAAGCGGGCCGGGCCGGGCCGGGCGCAGGCTCTGGGACGCCCATCCCCCGCCTTTAGCTGCTCGCCGAAGGGCTGCAGGGCGACCGGCGGGGGGAGAGTCTTTGTTGTAGGGACAATGTGGGCGCCTTGCACGTGCGCAATCCCTTGCGCTGCTCTTTAGCCCGGCTGCCGCGGCTGCAGTTACTGGCAGGGGCGCTGGGTGTGGAACAAAGGAGCCGCCTGCCGGCTTGGAGCCCCCCACGCTCTGCCCTGAGCCCGCCGTGCCCATCCCGGTCCCTGGGTGTGGATGCGCGCTGCTGCCTGGTTGCCTGGCTTTGTTCGCCAGCATGGGGCTGGAGCTCCGGACTGAGCGCCCCCTCCCAGCCACGGGTTCCTGTCATTACTCTGCCTGGAGAGGGGCTCTGGTGCTGCCTGCCCCCGCACTCCTAGCCGGGGTGTGCATGTGTCGGGGGCCATGCAGCGCCAGTCGGCTCCGGGCAGCTCTCGGGCAGGACCGGTCCCCGCCCCCTCTTGCCGCTGCTGTCAGCTCCATTGGGGCTGGAGGCGGCTCAGGCGCTCGCTCCCCCCGCCCCGGGCTTCTTTTTGCCTCACTCGAGGGGCCAGGAGCTGAACCCAGGCCTGAAGGGAGGGGAGCCTCGGAACGCTCCTCTCTTGCCAGCTGTCCGCATTGGCCCGAGTATGAAGGAGCCACAACACGGTCCTTGGGGGGAACCAAACTCCCCGCCCTTTCCTTCCCCTGAGCCCTTGCCCTCCTGCGCACCCCTACCCCCTTCCAGACAGTGAAGATCCCGGGGAGCCAGGCAAAGTTTGTCTAAAAGGAACTAACAGGGCTGGACCGCACAATGAAGCGTTTGTTCCGAGCTCCCTCCGAAAAGTGCTGCCTGGGTGAAAAAATACAGGGGTGGGTGGGGAGGGGAGGACTCCCAGCTGTAGGGAATAAGAAGGGAAGGAATCGAGATGGCGATAAGACCCTCGTCCTCCGGACTACTTCAGACTGAGGGCGTTAGATCTGAAGGGGCCCGAGGGCTTTCCGCCCCCATCCTCACCCCTAGTCAGCAGCAGGGGGCGGAGAGGGATGATGGTGGCAGGGAGGATGCTGCTGGTGGGAGAGGGAGAGAGAGAGAGAGAGAGTGTGTGTGTGTGTAGGAGCATGAAAAGCTCTCAGTTGAGAGTAATGTGCATTAAGTGCTCTGGCTGTGAATTTGCATGAGCGAAAGTGGGAGCCTGAGCCTGCAAATCCCCATGAGTTGTTTTCCTGCCTGCTGGTGTATTGGAAAAGTGGAGCAGAATTGAGACAGCCCGGGGGAAGGTTGGGGACTGGTGCCTGCTGGCCTCCTACAAGCAATTACAGAAGTAACAATTGTTAGATAAATCAGTCCGGGTCATGGGATTGTTGGCTCCGGGGCCAGAGAAGCCATTTGGGGCGTTCTTGTGGCTCGGGAAATATTAGTGAAAGTTTTATCTTAGGTATGAAAAGACATCTGGTTTGGCCTGCACGGAGCGCTCTGTGCCAAAGATTTTTGCTTTGCTCCTTGCTTGTGATGAGAGGAGGGGGAATCGGTGCTGACGACTGACATCCAGAGGAAGGGTTAAATGTAACAATCGCAGCTTTTCCTGTCCCTTTGAAGCTAGACTCCCACCAGCTTTGACAAAGTTTAAGAAGTAGAACTTTTTAAACCACAGTCAAAGGATTTCTCCGGAATGACTGTTTCATGGCTACTTGCGATATAGTAATTATTGGGTTCTTCCTACACGTCTGCTTTGATAAATCCTTCACCGCTTGTTTAGAAGAAAATTTGTTCTTCTCTTTTTTTTTCATAAAATAAGTGCTGGTTTTCAGGTATCTTTGTAAACTTACATACTTATGCCAGTGTTTATGCATTTCAGACCTCCTTTAAACTGATACAGAATGAAGACCATGAAGTTCAATGCAGATACAGAAGCAGTGGCTTTAATTAACTCTGCTATAAATAAAAAATTGAAATTCCTAATGGGGGAAGGGGGAGGATGTTTGGCTTTGTAAATACATAACAGAGGAGTTAAATCATCCCAAACACCTTCTTTTTTTTAAAATCTCTGGTCTGCATATCTTATAGTATTGTTTGAAATATACCCTGATAACTTCTGTTTAATATAATCCAGAACTAACATTAATTATTAACCCAACCTTAAATATAGTGGCAAAATCATTTCTCCAGCTATTATCTTGTCTTTGTAATTTCAATGACTGTGGTTTACACATTCTTATTTACTTTGGACCCATTCTGCAACCATTCCTCATGTGAATAATCCTTACCCACAGGAGTAAATTCATTGACTTCCCAGTAGGACTTTTCCAATGCGTAAAAATTACTTGCACAAGAAAGGCTTGCAGGATCAGGCCCTTTGTGCAGATCTCGACCAACTTTATTTGACTGGTTTAAATTATGCATAAATATTACTGACTTTAGAGTTTGGTTTGAGGATTTCAGAACAAACAGTGAAAAAGAAAAATGACCTTGTTTTGGTTAACTGATCTTGTTTAATGGGGCTGGCCAGGGTATTTTGAAAAATAGTGGGCCATTGCCAGCAAATCCTTCCTTATAGTAGTAGTCCCACATGACTTTGAATGGAACTACTGGCATGAGTAACAAAACCAAACCACCAAAATCACCTACAGTGCCAATGTGTTTCTCTGTTTATACAGTTTTCTTTAGAATATTAAACATCCCATTTCTATATTGGTAACCATTTATAAAAGACCCAAAGACAGTAAGACAAAGGGAGTATTCTTTTGGTATAAAACCAAGCACACCCTAAATATAAAAAAAGATGGATTCAGATTTAGTTCTATACTCCTTGCTCAGGAAAATCTTACACTGAGTTCAATGGAAGTTTAGTCAAAGTACTGCATATCCAGCCTTACCTATGTTAATGCTAAACTTATGTTTTATAAGAACTAGTGCAGTGTTTCTCAACCAGTGGTATGTCAACACAACTGAAATTTGGAGAAAACTGAATTTTTGTTTTAAGTTTTACAGCATTTTATTATTTTTGTACTTTTTACACCCAAAAATTTCATCGCCCGCCTGGCTATGATTAAGTTGCTTAAACAAAAGTGTTGCAATGGTAGAAAAAATTGTGTGTCTGAAAACTATAGGTACTAGGGGTAATTTTTTTTAAAGGGGTACTTTATTAAAAAAAAAAAGGTTGAGAAACACTGAACTAGTGAGCTCTGCCCTTACTCGCTTCTCTCTGGACACTTTTGCTTTCATGGCCAGAGAGTGTGAAAGCATGATGATGTCATTCTGGCGTGAAAATGTGATGATGTCATTCTGTTACCCCGCAGGAAAAACTTTTTTATATATAGAGATAATTAATTTCATGCAATAGAAGACATTTGCTACATTTGCTTTTCATATAATAGAAATCAGAGAAGATATGAAAATGAGTGAACAGTTTTGAGTGAAAAGAATAATACGGTCCCAGATGTTCTGCATATTTGTAATTAGTTTACATGAGAACTGTGTATTTTTCTTATGACTGCATAATCTACTTTATCAGCTAAACCAGTGCTCCTGCAAGGGAGGAGGGAGCTAATAAAATTTACAAGGAACAGTATATTTAACATCTCTTCACTACTTGAAGATAAAAGTAGATGTTAGCTATGGCTCCTTTTTAATATATGTAATTTGAGGAAGGCAGCTATTGCAATTGGAGTCAAAAGAAGGAGGTAGCTGGGGTAAAGACAAGGAGCTGTTTTCATTGATTCATTGATTTTTTTTTTAAAGGAGCAAATTAATGACCTGTGAAAAATCCAAAATAGAACTGTTTGCATTTAAAAGGAAATAGGTGATTGTGAACCTGTTTGTGTGTGTGTTTTTGTAAGGAAAGAGGAAATTTGTCATTTTGTTTTGAAGGGCGAGAAGAGTCAGACATAAAAACATCTGAAAGGAATTCACACAGTTTACAGAAGGGAAGACATAAAATGTTTTCTGATTAAACTGGCCTGTGATAACACATGGATTGCAGCCTACTTGTTTGCAGGAACACCTTGTTATGCTACCCAAACAAATGTTTTGTATATGGTACATGACTACCATATATTATAATAAAACACTCAAAAATCTTACAGAATAAAATCTGGAAAGTAATATTAACTCTGATTTTTCATATATATTTTGGCATACCATATGTAGGGAGAAAGGTTAATGGTACTAAAATAGAAATCTTGTATTCCTGAATAGGTGTGAGTGCTGCTTTCTTTTACCCATTTTTTTTCCATGTGGCCTCACATTCCAGTTCCAGTTGGACAATTCCAGAACAGGATCTTCAAAATGTGACTCTTATGAATAATCCTTATTCATCTGAATAGTTTCATTAAAGTAAAATGGGATCATGTAAGCATGGATTACTCTGGTGAGCAAGAGTTTTCACGATAAAGTCCCTATACTGGATATTCTGTCCTATGCTAAGAAATGATCCTTAGTCCCACGGCCTGATGTAGTGAGGTGTTGAGAACATCCTTGTAGGGTGAAACCCTTAATGTTAATTTTGCACTAAGTCTCTGTATCAATGGTCTGATATGAGTGATTTCCAAATCAGGTCCATAATAAATTGTGCTGAACTGCATATCTTTCAGTTACCACTTACACCCACCACCATACCTGGTGATTCTTAAAGTATTTTTTAACAACCATTAACCAGTTATCCCACATTGTATTACAATGAGGTGTGCATGGGATATATGGAGATCATTTTGAGAGAGAAATGTGACCACCGCTAGTACAAAGAGGAATTATTGTTCAAAAACAAACAGCAGCAACAACACAATTGTCAGGATAGGAAGTAATACCATTGTCAAGATAGGAAGTAAACAGCAGAGAAAATTGGTTCCTCATCTGTGAACTCTTAGGTAAATGAGTAACTTTACTTGACCTCAGTGGGACAATTCACATGATTAAAGTCATTTAGAAGTCAATTCATGGCTTAAATCTGGACCACCAGAAACTTTTGAACAGACTGGGAAATCTTTTTATTTATTTATTTATTATTATTATCATCATCATCATTATTGTGTTTTGTATTATTTGCTCTGGAGTCTGGACCTTGACCAAAAATAGTTGATTAACTCAATGTAGGTTTTTGCAGCACCGGGCAAGTAGAACGCAATTGCCAGCCGGAATTTGGTCTGTCAGCTGAATTAATTCAATATTCCTGATGTTGGAAATAATTGAGCACTAAACTTTACAGTTTTATGAGATCTTTAATTACCTTTATCACAAGTGGTCAAGAATTTAGTTTAGGACTCATCCAAAGAGTGGCACTGATAGAAGAACAGTGCCTCCAAGCACTAAACTGGGGTATTTGATATAGCACTTTAGAGTGAAGAGTACCCCCTTGTCAATTGCCATTTATTGCAGATCCTAGATTTCTTCTGAAGATCTTCAAAGCACAAACTAATATAGCCTGTCCCTTTATAGCAACAGTGAGATCAAAGGGTCAAAGCAACAGGGGAAATGTAAATAACTTTAGAAATAAAGACATGTATAGTGAAGAAATCAAATACAGTATTGAGAAAGTCATAGTTTATTTTAAAAATATACCCATAGAAGGATTAATTATTTTTGACATTTCAGAAGCAGAAAAGTTGCTAATGGTTAACGAAGGGGACACAGGATATAGAGAAGGGAAGTGATACTTTGGAAATCTCCTGCTCCCACCTCCCACTCTCCAAAATCAGCTTATTCTTGGCGTTTGTCACCAGATGAACAGAAATAAGTGTGCCAGCCTAGTGTCTTTTGAAATGTAAAGTTTGACTCAAGTTATAGTTTTATAATTGAAAGTAGATATAACTTTGTGTAAACAACTTTTTAAAAAGCAAGAACTATGAGAAAAGAACCACAACCACATTATCCCATAATTCACTGCAAAACCCCATGAAAGTTCAAACTTCCTGGAGTCTTCCACAGTATGGAATTATAGTTATTTATCAGCCAAAAAAGAGGGGTATATAATACAGTATATGAAATACAAAAATGTTCTTGTATGAAAGGGGTTTTTTTTAAGTTCCCAAAGTATATCTGTAGTGGTTGAAACAGAGATGTAAAATGAAGTAGATAAACCAGCTATTAAGGGAACTGCCAGTTGCTATATCTCAAGAGTGAAGACATATGGTAATTCATGCATTCATGATCTTTCTTTTAAAAGTATTGTTAGTAATAGCTATTTCTATATACAGTATTTTAGAGCAGATACTTGGAATTCATGTTTAATATGCTGCCTTCTCCTATTTCTTTTCAGTGGTTAAATCATCCCCTTCCCCTGCTACTCAGACGATTTCTTCAACAATATTTTTAAATGTTAATGCCATATTTAAATTAATAAGAGTTTTCCCTGCATGAAAGATTGCAAAATTGGGCCCTTCATGGTAGGTTAAAAAGAAAGTATGTCCCAATATTTTGGGGTTTTCTGAATTTAATTGCCTTCAGTGGATGCCAAATGTTTATGGAAGCAGAAGGAAGTGAAGAGTGTTTTTTGTTATGGGTTTTTAGGTTAGCCTGAGACCAGCAGATAGACACTATGTATCAGAAGTTTTCCTAGAGGAGATAGTGAACTTCTGACTTACTGATTATGCATTTTAGTAAGAATTTCAGGCCTTTCATCAATGTCGTAGTGACCATGGTCTACAGCAGTGAAAATGACAGTATCCTGATGCTGTTGATGAAAAGGAATGTACCTTTTATGAATGCCAGTCCCAAAAAGCTGCATCCCACCATACTCCTAATCCAGGAAACATTACCCCCATTTCTTTATGACCAGTCATTCAGCCTCAGTTGGATGATTCCAATAGTAGATATGCTTGTGTTTAGCTTTGAAACATCCATGTAGGAAACTATCTGTATCACTCCCTTCATCTGGCAGATTTTTATCTGTCAGTTGCATGGGAGATACCCATCTTTTCAGTGTGATATACATAAGTATCTAAACAATAGTCAGCACTTTGTACTGTTTTTAGGTGAACAAAAGCACAGTTTTCTTGATGCCCCTCAAAATCTACTTTTTATTGGTAGTTTGAGATAAATTCTATGCTAATTTCTCCCGTGTTCTTGAATTATGGCCTACCTAGACACTGTCGCTGGGATCTTCATCTATTAATCATGGAAGCTGCTTTCTTATTCGGTTGCCATAGTTTCAGTGTCTCAGATAGTGTTGGGGTGCCTTGGGAAAGGCTTGAGATATACTAGGACTTGCAAACCTTGCAGTTATTTTGGCAGTAGTAGAGCTCTAAAAGAATAGAAAACAGCTTCCAACATAATTCAGTGTTGGATTAAAAGAGGCAACTCCTAGATGTGTCTCTCTGGACCTTGTTATGTGAACATACAGCTGATTTTTTACTCCCAAGATTTGCTTCTTGCTAAGTCTTGCTGCTAAAAATGTACAGTTCAGAGAGTAATGGCTACTTTTATCTATTGCAAGAGTAGGAAAGGCTTTTCATTAGGACTGTTGATAAATGGTTGGGTAAATTAGGGCATTTAGGGCTTACTAAGCAATCCAGGTAATTTGTTTTAGAGTTTGTTGAGCTTAGGTACATGACATCATGTGTTTAACAGAGTAAACATTTGTTTAGTTTCCATCATTAGCTTAATTTAACCTTTCCTTTTTGGGGAGGGAGATCTCTGTTCAGAGTGAGGTAACATTTTACTGGTTACTGTGGCCATTTGAGTTACTTAGCAGGAAAAAAAAGGAAGTAAACTTTTGACATTCAATACTAGTGCTCTTTCAGCACTGTATGAGAACATGCATTTACTTTTCCTTAAGGTTGTAATATCTGTTTTTAATTCTATTAAAACATTTGTAGCTTTATATAGGCAGAACTAGAAGCAGCTACTAGTAGCTCACCTGTAAAATGGTGTCTTGTTTGACAGTGGAGAAAAAAGTGGAAGAGTACTGATTTGGTATAGCTAGAAACACTAACAATATACATTTCTCAGTCTAATTATTTATGTGTGTCGTATGCAATGTAAAATATTGTACAGCTTTCATTGGCACACAAATTATGGATCTGCTTCTTCCCATGGAAGCAAAATTTCCATTGATTTCAGCGTGGGTGGGAATGATCCATTCGTTTTAGCAAATATTTCAGTCCCGTTTCTGTTAGTTTTTATTTTCAATTTCTCAAATGGGAATCCAGTGCTTCTCTCCAGTTTTAATAATGCAGTTTTGTTATCATATAGGCTATGTCTAGACTGCTGCCTTTTTTTGGCAAAAAGTAAGCAAATTGTGCTCTGAAATTTGCGTACCTTTTTTCCGATAGTTTTGTTGGCAGAGGTTTTTCCAAAATTTGGCCTGTCTACACAAGGACAAATTTTGGAAAAACCTCCTCTTTCGGAAGAGCCATTCTTACTCGTAGAATAAGGAAGATAGGACTTCTTAAAGAGCGTGTCTGCTCTTCCGCAAACAGAAAAAAACTCCATAGACATAGCCATAGATAAACTTGACCAGTATTTTTCTTTCAAGAAAAAAACCTGTAAAATTCATATCAAGCAAGGCATCATACTATAAGCTGTGCAGTGAGATTAAAGAAAGCTTGAATTCATTATAAATGGAACTAATCTGAAAAATTAGCCTCTTTTTACTGTAAAATTATTAGATTTCATTCAAAGATGAGCTTCTGAGCTTCAATTTGGAATTTCACTATACCAGCTTATCCGTTTTCCAAAAAGATCAACAAATAGTTTTAGTACATGTGCTACTACATGTAACCATCCCTCATGAATTATACCTAATGACTGATTTTAAAATCTTAACAATTTAAAGTAAATTAGAGGGGATGGTAAGGCTTTAATTGCTGCTAGCTTTGGCAGATTTCTGAGCCTGGAAATTAATATAGTATATTTTGTACTTTCAAATGACATCAAAGTTTTTAATTCTGTGGTGTGACTTTCTCCTACATTGCAGTTAGGTCTCCTGACCCCCCAATTCTTTTCCATTAACCAGAGAAAGCATAGAGTCCTCACAACAGGACCAATAACCATCTAGATCATCCTTGACAGGTGCTTGTCTAACCTACTCTTAAATATGTCCAATGAGGGAGATTCCACAACCTCCATAGGCAGTTTATTCCAGTGCTTTACCACCCGGACAGTAAGGAAGTTTTTCCTAATGTCAAATTCAAACTTCTTTTGCTGCAATTTAAGACCATTGCTTCTTATCTTCTTATCAGAAATTAAGGAGAATAATTTTCTTCCTCCAACAGCCTGTTAGGTGCTTGAAAGCTGTATCATGTCCCCTCTCAGTCTTCTCTTTTCCAAACTAAACAAACCCAATTATTTCAGTCTTCCCTTATAGGTCATGTTTTCTAGACCTTAAATAATTTTTTGTATCTCTTCTCTGGACTTTCTCCAATTTGTCCATATCTTTCCTGAAGTGTGGCACCCAGAACTGGACACAATACTCCGGCTGAGGCCTAATCAGTGCAGGGGAGAAGAATTACTTCTCGTGTCTTGCTCACAACATTTTTATTAATGCATCCCAAAACTGTTTGCTTTTTTTTTGCAACAGTGTTACGCTATTGATTCATACTTAGCTTATAGTCCACTATGACCCCTAGATCACTTCCCATTTTGTATTTGCGAAACTGATTGTTCCTCCCTAAGTGAAGTACTTTGCATTTGTCCTTATTGAACTTCATCCTGTTTACCCTCAGACTAGGGATGTAAAAGAGCAGTCAAATAGTTTGCTACGCTTACTGGGTGGTCGAGTCGACTACTCTCATTTCCTCCTCACCTCCCCCCACTGCCTCTATATCAGAGGCAGCAAGGGGAGGGGAAGCAGGAGCCGGTGCTGGGGGAACCAGCTTATAAGCCGGAGTGAGCCTCCAGGCTCTTACTACGTTTAAAAGGCAGAGCCACAGCAGGGTTAGCTCCTGGGCTGGCGTAAGCCAGGACTGCTTAGTTTCAACTCACAACACCCCTGGGAGCTAACCCCGCTGTGGCTCTGCAGTTTAAATGTAATAGGAGCCGGGCTGCTGCACTACATTTAAACTGCAGAGGCCCAGTGGGGATAGCAAGCATCCGGACTAATCGAGTGATTGATGGAAATTCCATTGACTGCTCGATTAGCTGATTAATCACAATTTAACATCCCTACCTCAGACCATATATTCAGTTTGTCTAGAATATTTTGAATTATGACCCTATCCTCTAAAAAACTTGCAATGCCTCCCAGCATGGTATCATTTCCAAACTTTATAATCATACTCTCTATTCCATCATCTAAATTGTTGTCGAAAATATTGACTAGAACTGGTCTCAAAACTGATCCTTGTGGAACCCCACTTGTTATGCCCTTCCAGCATGACTGTGAACCACTGATAACTACTTTCTGAAAACTGTTATTCAACCAGTTATGCACCCACCTAAGAGTAGCACCATCTATTTTGTATTTCCCTAGTTTATTTATCAGAAAGTAATGTGAAGCTGTAATAAATGCTTTACTAAAGCCTAGGAATATTACATCTACCACTTCCTCCTTATCCGCCAGACTGGATATCCTATCAAAGAAAGCCATCAGGCTGGTCTGGCATGATTTGTTCTTGACAAACCCATGCTGACTATTTCTTATCACCTTATTATCTTCCAAAGGTTTGCAGATGGATTATTTAATTATTTGTTCCATTATCTTTCCTGGTACAGAAGTTAAGCTGACTGATCTGTAGTTTTCTGGGTGGTTCTTATTTCCCTTTTCATATATATATTTGCCCTTTTTCACTCTTATGGACTCCCTCCCATCTTCCATGACTTTTCAAAGATGATGGCTAATGGCTCAGATACCTCCTCAATCAGCTCCTTAAGTATTCTAGGATTCATTTAATCCAGCCCTAGCAATTTGAATACATCTAACTTTTCTAAGTAATCAGGTGACATGGTCCAGGTATGCCGGAGTCAGGGCCACTGCGGCGCAGCTGGAACCAGGGCTGCAGAAGCCAGGGCTACAGTGCAGCTAGGAACTGGGTCCGGTGCTGCTGGGGAATTGCTGGGTCCAGGACACAGGGCACTGCAGTGCGGCTGGGCCTGGGAGACAGGACCACTGCCAGGAGCCAGGGCTCGGGCTGCTGTGGCATGGCCGTAAGCTACAGCTGTGGGATCCAGGGCTGCAGAGTGGCTGGAGGCTGGTGCTGCTGTGGCCACTGGGATTGTGGTTCGGCTGGGAGCTGATGCCATGGCAGCTGGGGCTGCTGGCATGGCCACATCTGGGACCACTTGGTGTGAGGCCAAGTGTGGCGCTGGTGCTGTTGTGGGAAGACCCACCAGGGTCAACTGGGCTGGGATCTGTGGGCCACTGCAGTGTGGCCAGGTCCTGCCTGCCTGCCGTGCGGTCCCATCGGCCACCATGACCTTATCAGGTTCCTGCCAGCTGTCACCATGTGGCTGGCAGTCCAATTAACTGGTTACCAAATAAGCATTCCAGAAAGCGTAATGCTTAATGGTTAACCTTTTACATCCCTACTTAGGGGACATTGCTATTTACTTCTCTCCAATCTGGCAACCGACCATTGCTTCCTACCCTTTGTTTCCTATATGTTCACCATTTACTGATTCATGAAAGGATTTTTCCTCTTATCCAATGTCTCCTTATCTGGACCTTAAGTCTGGGCAACATCAATAAAATGAGTGCTAGGCACCCATTGCTCCCTTCTAAGATAGGGGGTAGGGAGAAGTGATGGGGAGGATAGTTGGAGCCTTGTCTGTACTTCTCCAGTGCTCTGGTACAATTGAGATATTGTAGGCAGTGGTTAAGGGTAGTAGTGGAACAGGCCAGCAGCAGAGTACCATCTTCCATAATACATGCCAGAGGAGCTATGTGTTACTCCATGCAGAAGTCTTATTCCAAAGTAATGATTTTTGGAGTTACAGAGGCCTCTCCATGGAGTGAGCTACTACCCAATGCCAGCATAACAAAAAATGGTTTAGAATTTTAACACCTTTTTCATTAACTGGTACCTCAGAGCAGACCTCAACCTATTAATTATAATCTTGAAGCCTGGTTGATGAATCATCTAATCAAAGTCTGGCTATCTTTTAATAGTGCTTTGCTTCTAAGAATAGCTTTATATTGAAAATAGGGTATAATACGTTAAAGTTTTAAATTAAAGTTCTGTGTGAGAACAATAAATTTGTAGCTTACATAAACTATTAGTAGCAGTCAACTCATCAATTTTAGAGTAATTTGTACTTATTAATTATAAATTCTCAGGTTTTGCATTTATGACTAACTGATCCTTAACCATCTTACTAAGAAAGGAACTAAATTAAATTGAATTTTAATATTTGCTGTAATGTGTTCTAGGAAAGTGATTACATAACACGACTTTTCCAAACTGTATTAGTCTAATAAGATTTCCTCTAATATAAGTAAATTCATGCAATAGATTTTACAGATTTTTCATGGGGCAGTAACTAGAGTGGGGAGGGAGAAGTAATTTTATTTTTTTGCAAACGATTAATAAGACTTCTTTTTAGTGGCTTTTTTGGGCCCCAGTATTGCAGTGCAGGCAAAAACAAACAAACAAACAAAAAAACCCTTTAAATTCCATAGGCATTTTTCCTAAGTACAGGATCTGTCCCTTAAAAATATTATTTGAATGGGAAGGACTTTTGCATAAGCTATTACACTTTTTAAATTATCTTCAAGGTGTTTCCTTTTAGTTCAGAGGAAGGGAAGTTCAGTGTTTTCAAATACTCTGATTAATTCCCTCCCCACAAGCATATATCGTAGGGTGGTGTCTTCTTTTTTCAACTTTTATCCTGTTCTGAACATAAGACCTGGAGATATTGCCAGAACACTTCCTTTCCCAAGAAAGAGGGAGAAAAGGCACTGTTCTTGTTTAACAGACCAAATGGATAGTTAGCCAACTTGGAGCTAACAGTTTGAAAATAGGGATAAAAGGTGACTGGATGACTGACAACTCGAATAACACAGTTCTTTCATTGACAAAATACGTTTCCAAGTACTTTATATAATTTAAATATGCTTATAATAAAAATTGACTATAATTGGAAAAAGTGTTTAAAATAAAAATCTTGTCTATATAATAATTAGACTATGTTCTCAGACACCAATATTCTATTTCCTTTTTAACAACTGCTTTACAATTTTAACAGATATATGTTTATGTAATAGTTATATTTATCTGTGTTTATGTCTTAAGATATCTTGTGTAACTGAGATGGTGGAGATGACATCACTTGCAAAATCATAAATAGCACCTAACAAGTGTTGTTTGTAACATTGTGCTGCAAGTAAATGCTGCTGATGTACTGAAGAGGGAATGAAAATGTAGAATGAGTAATGACCGTTAATGTCAGAGAAGGGATCTGTAAGAATGCATACATTGATTTACCTTGAATAGCAAATCAATTCTTTTAGACATTTTTAAAAAATGGTCAGTAACGAGTGTTAGTTTAAAACAGAAGGAAACACTGATTGTCATCGCAGTCCAAGAATCCTAAGAACTTCGCAGACTCTACATCTCGTCCTGTAGTATTTTCTGAGTACATGGTACTGTATCAGGGCCTAATTCTGCAGTCCTGATTCATGCTGAACCTGAGGGTGCAAGTCTTGGGGCCCAGTGCTGCAAATCCTTTTTAGGCAAGTAGTCCTTACTAGGGATGTTAAAGACTAATCGACTAGTCAACTATCCGATAAGCATTTGCTTATCGGATAGTCTGTTGACTAGTCAACTAGTTGATTTCCCCGCCCCCCCCCCTTGCTGCCTCTATGAGATAGAGGCAGTGAAAGGAGGGGAAAGGGTGCTTCAAAGTAGCGTTTCAAAGGGGCAGCCACTGAACAGCTGATCCACAGATCAGCTGTGCAGCGGCTGCCCCTTTAAAATGCTGCCTCTGGTGTTTCAAAGGGGCAGCTGCCATGGAGCCTGGGGTCAGCTGGGGACCGCCCAGCTGATCCCGGGCTCCCCGTGGCCTTTCCCCAGAACCCAGGATCCTCTAGGGTGTCCCCTGCTGACTCCGGGTTCCGAGCAGCATGCACGTAGCATGGAGCCTGGGGTCAGCAAGGGACTCTGTGTCCCCTGCTGAACCTGGGCTCCATGTCTTTAAAATGCACAAGAGCCCCCGCTGGGGACTCTTGTACATTTCAAAGCAGGCACCTTCGTGCAGCCCAGAGTCAGTGGGACTTCCTGCTGGCCACAGGCTGTACTCGGAGTTCTGCATTCCCCCCAGCGGGGGCTCTTGTACATTTTAAAGGAGGAATGCAGAAGTGCCTATCGACTAGTCAAGTAGCTGATGGAAATTCCATCGACTAATTGACTAGTCAGTTAACCGCATTTTAACATCCCTAGTCCTTACCTATGTGAATCATCTCATGAAAACCAATTAGACTGCTCATGCAAGTAAGAATTAGTTGAATGACTACTCATCAAGTTTTTGAGACTACTTACAAGAATAAGGGTTAAAAGGCTGTAGCATTCAATCTACTTACACCTAATTGACAAAACTAAGGACCAATCTTATTTCAAGTGGCAAAATCCCTGTTTATTTCATTGGGAACAGGATCGGTCTTTAGGGATCCAATCGGATTCCCACTCAAATCAATGGAAGGACTCCTACAGATTTCAGTGGGAGATGGACTGGACCCTCAACCTGGAGATTTTAAACTCTCTAAAGAAACAAATAGAAAAATTCCATGACATTCAACCCATCCAGAAGTGCCTTCTTTCTCTACATATATAAATATGTAAGACTTAGATAGCAGTTGTTTTGAAGAACTTATTTCTTTTAGAGTGCCTGTGGCAAAAAGAGTTTTAAAAGTGAACTCTTTAAAAAAGTTAAATTTGGAAAAGCCTGATATTTAGTGAACAAGATTGAACCCTCCCCCCTCTTCCAGGTCACAATTTTATTTACTTTGAGTAGCCAAATATGAGCTGCTGTATAAATTTCTTATGAGATGAAGACCTCTGCAAAGATGAGTGCAATACACTTACACCCTAAACTGTGTCTTGTTCTGTATGCAGAATTTACTTGGAGATGATATGTCACATTATCATTAGTCGGTACAGAAAAAAATAGTACAAAACAAGCAGCTTTCCTTGGTGTTATGTAGTAGCTTCAGAAAATGCTTGAAATTTCAAGGAAAAAAGCTTGTCACTTGATAACCCAGCTAATTTTAAAATTAAATTTTCTGTAAAACTACCACTATCATTAAGGGAACAAAGAAGGGTTTAGCCTGATATTTTTGTTTGTTGAAAATGAAAAATATTTATATTTTAAACTTAAAGTATTGGTTTTTTTAATCTCAGCTATTTACATTTTGAAAACTAATAGAAAAATATGCTTTTCTTTCTGTTTTTCTTTTCACGTTACATATAGTCTGCCCTCTTGTGTTTATATATCTCAGTGCAGACATTCTTGCCAGCCAGAGTTTAGCATGGGGAGTGAAAACATTAAATAGAAATAGGAAAAGACCCAAAAATCACTTTTGAAATGCTCTGTAGCTTTTATCTTTGTGTGTTGTCTTGCTGTTTACAAGTAATATAAGATGCAATGCAGTTGATAGCTTTCTGCAGTAGAGCCTGGTGATATCTCAAAGTGGGTTAGTGAAACTGACACAAACATGCACTCAGAGCCAATTTACAGCAGTGAGTAAAGGCCATAATGTGTCTGATTCAAATGAGATTCACTGCTGCCCTGAGGAACCACGGCTTGGATTAACATGCACTTTTAGGGCCCAATCCTGCTTATAATCAAAGTACTGGTGAAATTCCTGTTTAATTTCAAGGGTAGTAGGAATGTCAGGATATACAAGTGTTAATAAACTTAGACATGAAATAATAGATTTTTTCCTTCATCGAGGCCATGGCTGTTCATTTTGGCAATACGTCATCTTATGTTAATATTAAAAGAGCGCAGTCTAGGTTTAGTTCTAAATTATTTGGTTTTCTGATTATCATGCAAAGGGGATTCTTAAAATGGAAGATTAACTTCAAACAAATTAGCTGGATTTTCCTACAAAGAAAGGAAGGAAGCAGCTAACAAAGATTTCACAGCTTTTAAACAATCTTTCCTCCATGGTGAAACAAGAGTAAAAATTGCTCCAAATTATTAAATAATTTCTGGCAATTGTCCCAACTCAGATGAAGTATATTTGTAATGGTTTCAGAGTATTTATCTCTTGATTTATGTTGTAAAGAAATGCAATTATTTTAAAATGTAAATAAGTATTTGGAGGGTACAGAAAAATAGGCTGCCATAGTTCTATATTAAGCGAGCGCTCAGCAGCATAAATAAAATTAAGGTAATTTGCTGGTTTTATTGAAAAACATGTTCATAATTCAGCTGGGGTGGTCTCATGAGCCTTAGCATCTACACCTGGCCTTTCTCAGAGTTTGGTGGATCTGCAATTTTGGTTCTGGTTAGGGTGACCATCTGCTCCATTTTTAATGGGGCAATCCTTTTTTTAAACTTCCTTGAAGGTGTCTTGAATTTTTTTTTAAGAGCAAATTGTCTCCTATTTTCCTCTCCAATGTGCCCCATGCTGATCAGTCACAGTCAGCACAGCTGCAGCAGCCTCCTCTTTGTGGCTGGCACATGAATGTGGGTAGGTGGTGCTCTCAGGCAGTGTCCAGAGGCAGAAAGATACAAAGCCAGTAAGAGGAGAGGCAGCCTGTGTGTGATAGGGTGGTAAGGTCCAGGTGGAAGGTGAGTGAGAGGTATGTTACCCTTCCCTGTGTGCACTCTAAAACAGGGTTTCTCATGGGGGCTACCAGCCCTTTCAGTCTGCGGAGCTGAAGCCCTGATACCTGACAGCCCCTCCAGGGCTGAAGCCCCAATTCCTGGTGCCACCCCCCACTGAATTCTCAGCACCCCACTAGGCTGAAGCCCTGATCTGTGGAGCCCCCTCTGAATTCTGAGCAACCTGACCCCCCTGGCTGAAGGCCCAATCTCTGGTACTCAAGTCCATCCCCTGGTCTAAAAGCCTTGATCTCTGAAATGCCCCTTCCTCCCATCAATGCAGCTGGGATCTGTGGAGCTGAATGCCCAAGCCCTGGCAACCCATGCAGGGGTGAGGAATTGAAGCTGGGGGTAGCAGGGCTGGATCCCGGATCTCTGGTGCTCCCCATGCAGCAGAAGCCCCCTGAACTCCTGGGCAGAGCTGGGGGAAGGACTGGGGATGTTGCCCTCCAAAGTTTCTGTCGAAGTGCAGGGCAGTCCCAGGGACAGACAACCACTCCTCTTTCGCTGTCTCCTGGCTAGTTTGGAGGTGGGATGCTGGAGCCAGGCAGTGTGGGGCAGCTGCTCCTTTGGCTGGTGCCAGGGCACAGGCAGTGGGGGTGCAGGGGATTCAAGTTTCCCCTCTGCTCCCAGTCCCCTTTTCTCACAGAGCTAGTTAGAGCTGTGGCTCCATGACTCTTAGGCTATGTCTACACTCGCAGATTCTTGTGGCAGAAATATGCAAATAAGGCTAAGTGTGGAATATCGCTGAGCCTCATTTGCATACCTAATGAGCCGCCATTTTTGCAGAAGAGGTTCTTGCGCCAGAAAGAGCTGTCTACACTGCCCCTTCTTGTGCAAGAAAACCGCTCTTGCGCAATGCCGTTATTCCTGAAAATAATCGGCGTAACAGCATTGCACAAGAGGGGTTTTCTTGCGCAAGAAGGGGCAGTGTAGACAGCTCCTTCTGGTGCAAGAGCCTTTTCTGCAAAAATGGCAGCTCATTAGGTATGCAAATGAGGCTCGGCGATATTCCACGCTTAGCCTCGTTTGCATATTTCTGCCACAAGAAGCCGCGAGTGTAGACATAGCCTTAGAGCCCTCAGGGAACAGGGGCCACGGGGCACACAGCCTCTAGCTACCCCTGGCCACACACAGCCCCTAGCTACTCCTTGCCTGCCCCTGTGCTACATCCCACCTGCACAAATACCCCTCTATCTTCACCCTGAGCAACCTCCTCCCTGTAACCTGAGCTATTTTCAAACTTTTTGAGTTGAGCCTCCCCCCTTCGAGTTATAATTTTTGATTGAGCCTCCCTCCACCACAACCAAGACAGGCTGTGTGCCCTGTTGGGGTGAATTGGGGTTGAGGTGGTGTTGCCTCCCTGATCCTGCCATATGGAGCTACTTGAGCCTGCTGCCCCCTGCTCCCAAAATAGAAGTCATACTACACCTATAGTTGAGCCTCCCCTCCCCTTTGCTCTACTCAGACCTACATGGTCCCCTTTCTTTGCTGGGTCTTGGAGTTTTTATAGCATGGGTTATTTTTGGCATGGGAGAGAGACCACATCGGTCTGATTGATTACCACTGAACTTTTTTGCATTGAAGCAAATTTACCAGTTGTCCTGTATTCACCATAGTGAAATATGTCCATATGTCATCCTAGTCCATTTTTAAAACATTTCATTTGCATTGTGATGAAACAGGGCTCAAAAACTTTTTTGTACAATTTATTGCTTTAAAAGTTTTTAAATTTGGAACAGGAAAAAGATAATTTTAGTAGTATTTTTAACCATCTTTAATTAAACTGCTGCCTGATTGTCAGCATTTAGCATCTAATTCTGAGCTTGGTTAAGTCCTGTTGGTGTCAGAGGGTGCTATTTCAGACTTTTCTCCAGATCATTTTTCTTGGGGATGAGGTTTATGTGTATGGAGTGAATGAAGTCCCACGCAGGTCCTTTGAGATCCATGAAGATCCCAAGAAATCTGCAGAAGGACAAAGTCATCTGCTTAGAGGTCCTGTGCAAGCAGGTTCCTAGCCCTCTTGCCTCAGGATGGTGTCACCATCAAGTGCATCCTGCCAGGGCATACTCATCTAGCATTTACCCCAGACCACTCTGTGGAGGGGGATTACTCATTTAGAATCACAGAACTTGAAGGAAACTCAAGAGGTCATCAACTCCAGCCCTCTGTACTCATGGCAGGACCAAGCACCATGGAGAGAAGTGGAAAAAAAGTTAAAGTGAACAGAGGCTGCATTACTGTGTGGATTCTCTGCTCTCTTGCTTTTTCCTCAGACCCATACCCTCCACATTTTCTCTGCCCCACTCCCCAGTCACAGATCTATAATGTTACACAGGCCCTCTGGGGAGGCAGTTAACCTCTGTTTCCATGGGAAAGGAAAAGGATTGTTGCACAAAGGATTCCCTTAGCACGCCAATCTGAGCGGGGATGATTAGGTCTTTTTTGTTTGTTTAAATGATGTTCCTTTATTACTGTGAATGTATATAATATGTTTCAGCCCCAAATGTTTCAGGAACTCACAATACAAATAGCATAAAATTCACATGGGACTAAAACGAGGAAATTAGGCAAATCTAAAGCTTTTGTCTTTCTGGGTATGTCATGGAAGTGAGGTAACAATGCTCATTTGTGTGAATGAGACGATTATGCTTGATTTTACTGGTAGGTTGGAGGCACCAGTGAAGTAATCAGCCTTTCCAGTCAAGCCATTATTTATTAGGATTGATAAGAGGTGCTAGTTGTTAATTTTTTAGCACATGTAAAAAAATCAGATACATAATTAAACTGTCTATATTTTAGCTTAGTTTCATCCAAAGACTCTCCAGACATGTACTCCAAAATCCCGATCAACAGCCCTCTGCCATTAAAGAGCCTGGCAAAATAAGTGGGCCTTACTGTAAATCCTGAGGTTGTCAAAGATGGCATCTGTCTGACTCAGACAGTGTGGAGTGAGGTGAGCAAATGGGTTCCAAAGGAAAAGATATCTTGTTGAGAACACCTGCTCGCCAATCCCATCTCTTAAATCAATATGTTAACTCTCACTGTGTAATTGCCACACAGTCAAACAACAAAAGAGATGATCTCTATGGTAATGCCATTGCCTACACTATTGTGGGTGTGGCTAGGAAGAAGATCTGTTTAATAAAGAGGAGGACCACATTGGGGATATTGTCAGAACTGGATTTTCTGTTGGAGGTAGGAACCATAAAATTGTGGACAAGCTTAAATGTCTGGGATGGCCTACTATCTCCTTACATACAAAAAATTGTGTTAAAACACAATCTTAGAACCTATGATGTCCTTGAACTGTGCATAGTACTTCTATTGATATCAGTGGGGGTTCAGCATACAAAACAAGTAGTATTTTTGGTAGCAGTAATTTAATCTAACAAAGGCAAGAAAATTCAAAATTAAGGCTGTCACTCTGTGGTTTAAACTTGTTTCATTCTGCCTCTACATTACAGTACACAATACAAAAGAGCAAACATGGTCTTAGGAGCATGTACTAAATGGAAAGTTAAGGATGGAATGACTCTATTAAATACATTTCTTTGCTTTCCTTGACTGAAATGAAATCCTTAACATTCTTTAAAAAAGTATTTTATCTCTAATGCACATTTTTAGCTCTATTAACCTTGACTTGGCTAATGTAGTAGTAGGAAAATGTATCCTCCTGGTTCAGCATACATCTTAGAGCACTAAATAATACATTGGTTACCTAGTAAGGATATGAATTGTTAGCCAGTTAACTGGTAAGCATCGCCCTTGCAGGTTATGTTGAACCACTGCCTGGGCTGGAACAACCTGCCGTGCTATGGGTGGGGGTGCTGCAGCCCCTGGAGCAACGTTTAACCAGTTAACTAATTACATGGGATTTTACATCCCTATTACCTAGGGGTTACACCTGTCAGTTACTCGAGCGTTTTAGAAACATATTTGGAAATTAAATAATGTTTTAAAAATAGTTTCTATGACAAGCTGATATCTACCGTGTATGTTAAGTACATGTTTCCAAGCTCAAGGAGATCCTTCCGGATATCCTTGTACTTGATCACCTTAGAAGTTCTGCTGTGAAAAAGGTTATCTACCTTGTCTGCATTTTCTTTGGGTGGAGCTTCACCCCATATGAATTAAATGGACAGTGCTGTATTGATTGTAAATCTACTGCACACATAACCCCTTTAGTAAACTGAAATGAATACGGCAGGAATACATCAGTGATCTGCATATATATTACCTTTCAAGAGTATGTATGTATTTTTGTATGTAGAAAGAAAAAAAGAAGAAAGTTATAACTTAGTAAATTCAGAGTTAAGGTCCAGCTCACAAGAAGTTGCAGTGTAGGTAGCTATTGGTTCTTGGCACGTAGTCTGCCATCCTTAATGTTGGAACATTAGTGGAGGGAGAATATAGACATCCAGGGGAGTGAGAGTATGACATTCCCCGTACAACCTGGGTTCTTCAACAGCTGTATCCTCCTCCCTCACCCCGTTCTCCAACCTAAGCTGCTTCTTACACTGCTCTACTGTGGCTACGTCTACACTGCAAGTATTTGTCTGCAGAGAGTATGCCAATGAAGCTTTCATTAGCATTTGTTGCACTGTCATTTGCATATCTCTGCTGATGCTTTTTGCGCAAGAGGTTTTTGGGCAAAAACAAGCAGTGTAGACAGGTCTGTTTTGCGCAAAAAAACCCTTTCGCGCAAGATCCCTTATGCCTCAAAAAAGGAGATATACAGGATCTTGCTCAAAAGGGTTTTTTTGCGCAAAACGGACCCATCTACACTGCTTGTTTTTGCCCAAAAACCTCTTCTGCAAAAAGCATCAGCAGAGATATGCAAATGACAGCGTAACAAATGCTAATGAATGCTTCAGTAGCATACTCTCTGCCAACAAATACCTGCAGTGTAGACGTAGCCACTGTGAGAACAGCCACTCCTAGCCAGTTAACACAGCCTCCTGCATGTAACTTGATCCCAGTTACACAGTATGGCATGCTCCGAGCTAGCCATTTATGAATTAAACTGTGGAGCAACACCAGCAACTTCTGTAGTCCCAGACATGTGCATCTTGTATTGCCCAATGCACTGCTGAATAAGGCTGTGAAAGGTTAACCGGTAAGCATTACCCATTAAAGCAAGGATGGGGAAACTTTTTTTGGTTTGGGGGCCACTGACCAACAGAGAAATCAGTCGGGGGATGCATACAAGTGAGAGAAGCACAAAACCAAAACAAAACAAAACCAAAAAACCCAAACCAAAACAAAACAAATCCTCACTGACATAACCCCTGACTGAGAAGGAGAAAGACACTCCGCATATTTCCCTCATACACCAGAGCCTAGTGGGACCCTGACTAGTAGATTTTGTGTGCTCCAGCCCTGTGGGGGGCTGGAGTGACAACACGGGCTCCCCAGTGCTGGACAGGAGCCCTGAGCCTTAGGGACTAGATCTATGCAAGCTAGGGGCCACATCTGGTCCCCAGACCTTAGGTTCCCTATCCCTGCATTAAGGTGATTATTGTTTCTGGTTAAGTGGTGGGGACTGGAGCAGCAACCTGACCCCCACAGGCAGGAGGCTTCTCCAGCCCTGTGGGGCCCACCACAGACAGGGATGCTCCAGCCCAGCTGGAACAGCCTCTGTCCATGCTGGGCCTTAGTGCACCACATCTAGGGGCTGCTCCAGCCAAGCTGGGGAGGGAAGCCCGCACTCCAGCCTGGCCACAGCAGGCGCGCCTGCCCTCCCTTTAATTGGTTAACTCATTAAATGCTACGTTTAAGTGGTTAACCAATTAAACAGGGTTTTACAACCCTCCTGTTGAAAAATGCAAGCTTATATAAGGCTGTCATTTCATCCATGGAAAATGATATGCCCCAACCTTGCTATCCCAAATGGAGCTTGCCACACACTGGTTAAGATAAAACAGTAAAATAAGTTTATTAACTACAGAAAAATAAGAAAGATTTTAAGTGAATTACAAAAAATGTGGCATAAAAGTCAGGATAGGTTACAAAAAAAATTAAACATAAAATTTAAGCTGATGGCTAACTTAACAAATGAACAGAATCCAAAGCAAAGACCCTTCTCTCACAACTCACCGTGGTATATTTCACAGGCTAGGTCTCTTTCCAGCCTGAGATCCGGCCCCATTAGTTCAGTGTCCTTCAGGTATCCATGGATGTCATGAGCACAGAAATAGGAGGCAGATGAGTGAAGTCAAGCATGTTCTTCCCCTCTTTATAATTCAATTTCTTGTGAGGGAAACATTTTTTGCTGACTCGTGGTAACAGAAAGTCTCTTGTGGGCATGAGATTTGAACTGTCCCTATGATGGAATGTAAATTTCTTGTTTTCCCTCTTCCTCTTCCTGGAGAATGAATGTTTAAGTAGGTGGTACCCCTTTAACACCAGCTGGAATGCCAGTGTGACTTTGTCTTTGAAAAATAGGTTTGGGCCTGCTTCTCTTAACCCTGGAGTATAACAGTGTCATACAGTAGAATCTTGTAATGTTACATAAAATGTTGCACACATATTTTATCTAGACAATAATGTTCAGCAGATTATGAGTTTTCAAGTGATCTCACATAAGGCATACTTTGTACAATATATCATAACCTTATAAAAGGGTTAACATGGGGTATAGGGAGGCATTCAGAGAACATTTGAGGAAGAGGGAAGCTGGAAGGAACAGGTCTCTAGGACTATGTCTGCACTGTTCCATGTCTTTTGAGTGTGCTCGTTATTTCAAAATATAATGGACTTGCTATTCTGATGTCCCTGTAAATCTCATTCCTTGAGGAGTAAGGGATATTTCAGAATAGCGATCTATTTCGAAATAAGTGCTGTGTAGACAGCACCAAATTTTGAAATAAGCTATTTCAAAATTAACTTGAAATAAACTATGCAATTTGTTTAGCTCAAGTTGCGTAGCTTATTTCAAGCTATAAGTGCAGTGTAGACGCACATTATGTGAAGAACAGGAAAACTTCAACTAGCAGAGGAGTTGAGGTAGGGAGGTGTGTACTGGGGGAAGTTAAGAGATGGAGAGGAAGTACTAAGCACCTTTCCAGTGTCCTCTGCCTTATAAATCTGTGGTTTACACCAGTGAGATTTCTTTCTGATGAACCATTCCACCAAATGACCTCAGGAGGTCAAAGTGAGTGGGGGAAATCAGAGAAAACAGTAGGGTAGGGAAAAGATCATGTTCCTATAGAACTCCTGAGCTTCATAGGTGGGGAAAAATAGAACCCCCCACTTATCTTCTTTTTTCTGCAAAGTCTTAGAGACTCCCTGACCTTCTCGCCTCCTTCTTGGAAGCCTTTGATGGAAAAATTCTCTTTTCATCCTTAACAAGTGATTGGATTAGAACTGGAGGCCTACCTCTGCAGGAACAAGAGCATAATACTTTCAGAGAAAGAAGATTTGCTCTCCAGCTAGGGTTGCCAGGTGTCCGGTTTTCACCCGGATAGTTCAGTATTTTGGCCTTCCGTCCGGTAAAAAAAAAACCAGAGAATACCGGACATGTAAAATGTCTGGTATTTTCTGTTTTCCTCGGACAGATGGCCGGCAGCATCTGCAAGGGCGAGGGGAGTGAGGAGCGTGGTAATTTAAAGGTGCAGCGACTTTTTTGTTGTTGGTTTTTTTCCTTAACAAGTTTGGTCTTTTTTTTGCTCAACCAATTTTTCCCTGCCTGTTCAGGATTTTTTGTGAAGGTATCTGGCAACCCTATCTCCAGCAGCCATTTAGCATGCTACATGAGGTTCACCAAGGCCAGCACTGACACTCTTGATTCAAAAGCACATAGGCTTTTAAATTGGACTTGACATTTTGGTTCAGAACAGCTAAAGGACAGTAAGGTAAATTGTATTAGTCTTCTGTTTGTTTACTTTCTTTGTAACAAAGTGGCAAAAAAAATATATAGAAGACTTTTTGAACTCTAGTAAAACCCTGTATTTCATTGGAGTGTCCAAAATTAGGAAACCAATTCACTCAAACTTTGGATCTTGGTAGAAAATGTCTACTTTGACCTCATGACTAACCTATCAAACACTGCCTAGCAGACTCTTTTAATGGACTTAACTGAAGGTATCAATTTACAGCCTGTAATGGTAGCTCTCTTTTAACCTTAAATCCACAGTAGTTGGAACGAGGCTCTTCCAAGCACTGGTCCTAGAGCAGGTATAACAACAAAAACATGTTGATCCTTGCTGACTCATCTATAGAGGGTCAGACCAAGGTTGCAGCATTTGGCAGGACTTGCACTGCTGCTGTCCATGATCTACCTCTTCTATGACGGTCTGGGGATTATCAAACTGTCATTGTTGTAAGACTTAAAAAAATGTAATGGGAAAGAACCTGTATATTGCAAAAAATATATTGCAGTGAATTTCCAAACCCCAAGTTTTAATGGAAATATTCCTTCAGATACTGGACTTTAAAATGTGTGCTTTATAAAAATGATTAATTCCTATCTTGATTATGAATCTTGCCAGAGGAGTTTGTTCATGTTATTCTTTTGAATGTAATTGATTAGTAACAGCAGTGATTTTTTTCAAATATTTTGATTTTCTTTAAAAAGACTGATTTTTAAAAATTCTACTTTAGTTCAAACCAAGTTTTTCAAAGCTAAAAGTGCTTGACAATGTCTCATTAATAATTAGATGGACTAGCTCCTACTTGGATAGGCTGCAATTAACTGCCTTTGGTTCAAACAGACACACTGTCTTTTCAGTTCCTGGAGCGCTTTGTGAATGTTTTTAGTATTGGTTGCCTGTGTGTTTTAAGAACCTGGCTAGAACCTGGCTTTATTAGACAGTTTTGTTTTATGCCAAACTATTTTGAACCCAGCAGAAACCTGTCATAGATACATTATAAATTAAATTACACATGTATGTGTACCATTTATATTTTCTAATGGTAGCATTTTTTATGACCCATGTCTGAATTGGTGTATTCATGGTGCAGTGCTCCATGGAACGTGACAGCATTCAGAATGTAAGGACCTTGATTGTCTTCCTTCCCTCTTACCCATCCCCCCCTCTGCATGGAAAGTAGCCCTGATTAAAGGAGCCAGAACATACTCAATCGGTAGTGCTGTGTGCTATTGAATCCATTGTTTTATTCTTCCAGTAAGAAGCCAAATCTCATTTTATAGCACAATGTGTTGTAGAATTTTCACTTCATTAGGACTACAGGCTTCCCTATGTCTCTGGTTTTCCCATTTATTGCTACTGCTGACAGTACTGTACTGTTTTCTGCAAGTGTGATTATAACCTACTTCTCTGAAAATTTGGTCCTTAATATTAACAAGGAATACAGGCATAATATATTATATCATTTGTAAACTAATGAGCTTGTGTACTAATGAGAAGAAGAGACAAAGATGGTAGTGTCTCTGATATTAATATAGCATTTTGGACTTGTTTGGAGTTTCAGGGTGGTCTTGGGGGAAGTTTGGATAAGCACTTGTTGTGTGTGTATTAGCACTTGTTAACAGTGAAATAAACGTATTAAGGTATTCATTCATTGTAACACCAAAAAGCTTGAAATGTAAAAATTGGGTTAGATGATATAAATAAAAATACTACAGGGAAACAAAAATATTTGAAATTATATGCCACCTACATGTGGTACCTATGGGATGAATGGCAGAGCCACATGTTAAATAGCATTTGTTATATACCTTTGGCCGTCTCACCTGCATTTTTCCCATTAATACATACATCCTTGGATTAGTTACAATATTCCAAATTTAGGAGTACATTCAAACAGCAGCAATTTTCTTCATCAAATACCCCAGCAGAAAAATATGATACTGACTTACCCAATAAATGAAGAAGTATCTGCTCAAAACTACACTTTGCCCAATGTCAAAGACATTAATCAGTCACGCCTGCAATGAGAAGTTTAGCGGTTGATCTCTTCTGACCTATCTTCAGGGTTAGAGAAGGATGGTCAGATCTCAGCTGGTATAAATTGGCATACAGCTGAGTATCAAACTCTAAGATGATGGAAAAAGGACATCTGTATACTGTCAGCTGGACACAAGGCACTTGATTCCAGGGCCTTTTTCGGCACCAGAATTTAGAATGTTGACATTTTTATGTTTTGAAAAATCTAAACTGGATTATTTTGAAGTTTCCAGTGTTGTCTTGTTCATAATTTTCCCGCTTCTGATTTCTGTACACTTAGAACATAAGAACATAAGAACATAAGAATGGCCATACTGGGTCAGACCAAAGGTCCATCGAGCCCAGCATCCCATCTGCCGACGGTGGCCAATGCCAGGTGCCCCAGAGAAGGAGAACAGAAGACAATGATCAAGTGATTTATCTCCTGCCATCCATCTCCTGCCCTTGTTATGAAGGCTAGGGCACCATACTTTATCCCTGGCTAATAGCCATTTATGGACCTAACCTGCAAAAATTTATCAAGCTCTTTTTTAAACCCTAATAGAGTCCTGGCCTTCACAGCCTCCTCGGGCAAGGAGTTCCACAGGTTGACTGTGCGCTGTGTGAAGAAAAATTTCCTTTTATTAGTTTTGAACCTACTACCCATCAATTTCATTTGGTGTCCCCTAGTTCTTGTATTATGGGAAAAGGTAAATAATTTTTCTATAATCACTTTCTCCACACCATTCATGATTTTATATACCTCTATCATATCGCCCCTCAATCGCCTTTTTTCCAAACTGAAAAGTCCCAGTCTCTCTAGCCTCTCCCCATATGGGACCCTTTCCAAGCCCCTAATCATCTTAGTCGCCCTTTTCTGAACCTTTTCTAATGCCAATATATCTTTTTTGAGGTGAGGAGACCACATCTGCACGCAGTACTCGAGATGTGGGCGTACCATAGTTTTATATAGGGGAAGTATGATATCTTTTGTCTTATTATCTATCCCTTTTTTAATAATTCCTAACATCCTATTTGCCTTACTAACTGCCGCTGCACACTGCGTGGATGTCTTCATAGAACTATCCACTATAACTCCAAGATCCCTTTCCTGATCTGTCGTAGCTAAATTTGACCCCATCATGTAGTACGTGTAATTTGGGTTATTTTTTCCAACATGCATTACCTTACACTTACCCACATTAAATTTCATTTGCCATTTTGCTGCCCAATCACTCAGTTTGCTGAGATCTTTTTGTAGTTCTTCACAATCCCTTTTGCTTTTGACTGTCCTGAACAACTTTGTGTCATCTGCAAACTTGGCCACCTCACTGCTTACCTCCTTTTCTAGATCATTGATGAACAAGTTGAACAGGATTGGTCCCAGTACTGACCCCTGGGGAACACCACTAGTTACCCTCCTCCATTGTGAAAATTTACCATTTATTCCCACCCTTTGTTTTCTGTCTTTTAACCAATTCTTGATCCATGAAAGGACCTTTCCTCCTATCCCATGACCACCTAATTTACGTAAAAGCCTTTGGTGTGGGACCGTGTCAAAGGCTTTCTGGAAATCTAGGTATATTATATCCACTGGGTGCCCCTTGTCCGCATGTTTATTAACCCCTTCAAAGAATTCTAACAGATTAGTTAGACACGACTTCCCTCTGCAGAAACCATGCTGACTTTTGCCCAACAATTCGTGCTCTTCTATGTGCCTTGCAATTTTACTCTTTACTAGTGTTTCTACTAATTTGCCTGGTACTGATGTTAAACTTATCGGTCTATAATTGCCAGGATCTCCTCTAGAGCCTTTTTTAAATATTGGTGTTATATTGGCCATCTTCCAGTCATTTGGTACCAAAGTGGATTTAAAGGATAGGTTACAAACCACTGTTAATAACTCCGCAATTTCACATTTGAGTTCTTTCAGAACCCTTGGGTGAATGCCGTCTGGTCCCGGAGACTTGTTACTATTCAGCTTATCAATTAATTCCATAACCTCCTCTAATGTCACTTCAATCTGAGTGAGTTCCTCAGATTTGTCACCTAAAAAGGCTGGCTCAGATTTAGGAACCTCTGTAACATCCTCAGCCGTGAAGACTGAAGCAAAGAAATCATTTAATCGCTCCGCAATGGCACTGTCTTCCTTGATCGCTCCTTTTATATCTTTATCATCCAAGGGCCCCACTGCTTTTTTAGCGGGCTTCCTGCTTCTAATGTATTTAAAAAACATTTTACTATCATTTTTTGAATTTTTGGCTAGCTGTTCCTCAAACTCTTTTTTGGCTTTTCTTACTACATTATGACACTTAATTTGGGAGTGTTTATGTTCCTTTCTATTTTCCTCACTAGGATTTGACTTCCACTTTTTAAAAGCTGCCCTTTTCTCTCTCACTGCCTTTTTAACATGGCTGTTTAGCCATGGTGGTTCTTTGTTAGGTCTCTTACTGTGTTTTTTTATTTGGGGTATACATTTAAGTTGGGCCTCTAGTATGGTGTCTTTAAACAGTTCCCATGCAGCTTCCAGGGATTTTAGTTTAATTACTCTCCCTTTTAGTTTCTGTTTAACTAGCTTCCTCATTTTAGTGTAATTCCCCTTTTTGAAATTAAATGCCAGAGTGTTTGACCGCTGCGGTGTTCTTCCCAACACAGGAATATTAAAAGTTATTATATTGTGGTCACTATTTCCAAGCGGTCCAGTAACAGTTACCTCTTGGACCAGATCCTGCGTTCCAGTCAAGACTAGGTCGAGAATCAACTCTCCCCTTGTGGGTTCCTGTACTAGCTGCTCCAAGAAGCAGTCATTTAAGGCATCAAGAAATTTAATCTCTGAATCCCGTCCTGAGGTGACATGCACCCAATCAATATGGGGATAATTGAAATCTCCTATTATTACTGTGTTTTTTATTTTGGTAGCCTCTCTAATCTCCCTTATCATTTCAGCATCACTATCACTGTCCTGGTTAGGTGGTCGGTAATATATTCCTAATGCCATATTCATATTAGAGGAATGAATTGTTATCCATAATGATTCTATGGAACATTTTGATTCCTTTAGGATTTTTACTTCATTTGATTCTATATTATCCTTCACATATAGTACCACTCCGCCACCCGCACGACCTGTTCTGTCTTTCCGATATAATTTATATCCCGGTATGATAGTGTCCCACTGATTGTCCTCATTCCACCATGTTTCTGAGATGCCTATTATGTCAACTTCCTCCTTTGATATGAGGTACTCCAGTTCACCCATCTTATTAGACAGACTCCTAGCATTAGTGTAAAAGCATGTTAGAAAACTACCACTATTTATATGTCCGCCTTTCACAGACACATTGGATGCTAAATAGCTGAAACAGGAGGCTCAGGCTCTATCTGCACTATCAGGTTATTTCAAAATAATAACTCCCAAAATAATTATTTCAAAATAAGCTCATTCCTGTTCACAAGCAGGATTTACTATTTTGAAATAACAAGCCCATTATTTCGAAATAACAGGCTTAGTAGTGTAGATGCTTGCCTTGTTATTTCGAAATAAGAGGAATTATTTTGAAATAACTCCCCAGTGTAGACATGCCCTCAGGTGTTAACAAAGGGATAGAAATATAATACCAAAGCATGTACTTTAGCATTGTTATGGCTAGTAGTTTTCAACAATAATGTGAATAGGGCCTTCATTTCACACCATAGTTGCATATTCTTGCGCTGCTATTATCTTATTTTGAAATATTATGTAAAACAGATTTTTAATGGGAAATAGAGGAGATTTTGAATGCCGATTCAAACGATAGAAATATTCTGACTTTCTGCAGCGCTTCTCAGACTGACTCAACAAATGGAGGTAAAGGATGAGAGAACTATGGAGCCACATTGGTAACAAAATACCGCTATCAGAGAGCTTCTGTAAAGCAAATTATTGTTAACATTAGCAAATTTGCTAAGTTATTTCACAGTGCTGATTTCAAACCCCAGAACTAGAGCACTGAAGCTCTGCCTGTATCAAGTAACATTTGAGATAACGCTTTCTGTAACCTTTTTGCAATCCATATAAACATTGCTGACACTGTAAAATTTGTAGCAGACCTTCAGGCTCAAAGTGCAGTTCAGTTGCACTCACAACAGAAAACAAGTGTTACTTATGGTTTTGTCTGTTGTATGAGAGAATCACAGGTTTAGGGAATTGACATTGGGAGCAGATTGCATTAAAGCAGATGTCAAAAATCTGCAGACCTCTGAAAAAATATGCAAGAAATGTGTTAATAAGGGATGGATGCATCTTATACAAAATGATCTTTCAGAGTACGGCTCGGTAGCTCATTAACATTCAATATGTACCAGAAGAGATATAGGCCTTGTAAAGTAAAATAGAAATACGGCTAGATAATCTCATTTTGTATGGATTCTATAGAAGAGGTATTTGACTTAATTATCATAGACCTATTTACACTCTGCCTGTGAGAGAAAAGAGGGTTGGTCTCATAGTCAAAACACAGGCTGTGGAGTTAAACTATTTTCATAATCCCTATTCAGATTCAGACTTTTATATCACCTTGGGGTAGTCTCTACATATTTTTCTGCCTTAGTTTCCTTCCATCTGTAAAATGAGGATAGGTTAAATATATCTGTCAAGAGTATTACAGTGTTTAATTAATTAATGTTTAAGTGCAACGATTCTTCATTTATTTAATAATGCAAATATTATTAAAACGAATGTCTTATTGCAAGTTAATATGACATTTTTCCATTTATTATGAATGAAAGGATTTTTTTTTCTCCAGAGTTTTGCCTTCATGTTTTATATTCCTCACTCATTTTTCGCAGCTGTTAAGAAAGATATCTGGCCTGACTTCTAGACTTGCGGGATAACCAGCAATGACTGTTGCAAGGGCTCCCTATCTCTTCGATCAGAGCACTAGGTCTTTACTTTCAGCCCCCATGGTAAGTAACATTGGTATTATCTTGAGCCAGATCCCACAGATCGTTTTATGCAAATCTCCCATTGACCTCTGTATGAGTCGCACATGCTTAAGGGCTGCAAGAGCGAGTCCTTAACTGATCAGCTGATATGAAGGTACATAACAAAAGCAACCAGATCTTCTTGCCATTTTCCCAGAAAGATTATGAAAAATATCATTGCGACACACCAAGTTTTCATTAGCGGAGTCCATTCCCAAATCCTAAGTGCACTAAAATGTGTCACTTGGTAAACTATTTCTGGTCAAAATTAAAACAAGACATAGTTCTCAGCACTGTTCCCTCTGATCTTTTCCATCCCTGTGCAGAATAAATTGTGTTGTGTGCACTGAGACGTGTGCAGATGTGGACCACCAGGAGAAAAACAAACCTAGTTATGAGTGCTTTGCCAATCAGCTGGGTGACATTGGAATGTCTCCTGAGCACATGCACAAGTGAACATTGAAACATTGGTTCACAGTGTTATTACAGGGAACATTGGTTCTCAAGAAAGTTTTTAACTTTTTGAGTTCCTCAGAATTTCAAATACATATAGTATTGCTGCCTATAACTACTCAAAAATCATGAGTCAAGACCCCCCAAAACCACATGCAGGTTGACTTCTGAATCATGAAATAAAACAAAAAACTTTAATGTTGAGATCTCTTTATTATCTTCTGGTATTTGTGTCTGTGAAATTCACATTTTCAGTCTTTTCTCTTTACCTATGTGGGCTAGCACATAGTTGCTATGTCTACACTATGAGTCTTCTCGGCAAAAAATATGCTAATGAGGGGCTCGTTTGCATGAGTCACGATCTCATTTGCATATTTTCTGCTGATCCATTTTTACGCTGGGGTTTTTGCACAAAACCCTGAGAGCAAAAACGGATTGGCAGAAAATATGCAAATGAGATTGTGACTCAGGCAAATTAGACCCTCATTAGCATATTTTTTGCCGAGAAGACTCGTAGTGTAGACGTAGCCAGGGGCTTTTTAAAATAGACACTGAGATTCTCATATAATCACATGATTCCAGAGGCAGAAAGTTTAAGAGAAACACTCCACGTAATGTGGCTCTGAATAAAACGGAAAGACTGCGAATAAAATGGAAAGAGTTAGGAATAATGGGATGATAAAAAATAAGTTGGTTTAAAAATTTAAAACAGCAAATCGCATTTCCTGACAGTTGTTCTAATAAAGTTTTGCTAAATAGTTACATCATTCACTCATTGTCAATTATGATAGTGTTAACAAGATAACCACACCATAGTAAATAACCACTTTGTGAAAATAATGCTATTCCTGTAGATTTTGGGGTTTCATTGGTTTGGTCATGGATTGTTTGTGAATTAACTGTTGGATATACAATATAGTTTAAACAGGATTTCTCACACAATAAGGGGCTAGTCAGCATGAGTAAGTATGGCAAAATCTGGCACCTGGTGATTAATGCAGAAGAAATAGTAGTATGGGAGAAACAGCCGGGCAGTTCTTAATATGGACATTTAAGTCTGAATTTTTTACAGGTTGTAAATGTATATATTTATGAATGAGAGAAAGATGAGTATAATTTCAAAACATATCAAGAGTCTAGTGTGGGATACATATCCAGATAAAGGTGACTCTCTAGGGGAGGTAGTCAGGATAGTATGTGAAAAAATATGATGCATAAGTATGTTGAACTTTATTCCTTCAGAATCACATAGAAAGTTTATCCTTTCATGACCAGTGAGATTTTATTGAAAAAAAATGCCATGTGCAGTGAAAGTTATTTTATTAACCACAAAAGTCATCAGCACTTGAATTTAATGGTTGGTATATGATTGACACACCAATTTTATTTGAAATCAGGAATTAAATCTCCTTAATCAAGGCTTGAAACAGAAAAAAAATGCTCAAGAGGGCAAAATTACTGTAAATTGGCCAGGCGCAGTTCCTTGGTCACCAGCTACAACCACAGTAGAAGAATATGCCAGAAAGCAGGGAGGAGATCCAATATCTCTGTTAAAAATAAATTCCACAGCTGGATGTCTGGATTCTGTAGTCGGCCAAAATCATCTGTACTTGCAGGAGCTAGTTTCTATGTTATAACTGATACAGGACAAGAAATAACAAAGGAAGAATGTTCTTCACCTCTATTTTTGGTCCAAAGCCACAGTAGAACAAGCACAATGATTTATTTTAGCAAGCATCCGTTTCAGTGTTATTCGTGAATTCTGCATAATTTCCCATGGCAGGAATATTTCTATAAAAGTGACTTACTTTCTCTAGTAGTTCTCTGTTTCTGCTAACAGTTGAGCCAAAAACCAAATTTATTGGAATATCTACAAGAGCAAGCAACACAGGAACATAAAAACAGAAAGAGCATTTGTTTAAAAATTTACAGGTATATTTTGCTCAGCTCTAGTGAGGAAAGAATCAAATAGATTCCTAAAAGTTAAGGATGAAGACATACTAGATTACTCAGGACATCCCCTCACAAAAACAAGATATTGTCAGCTGGCAAGAGAACACACCAGATGTTAAACTGACATAACATCTGTTCTTAGCCAAAAGGCCAATAGCATATCAAGTACTCATAAATTGAAAAGCCTATTTGCAACTCTGATGGGAACCAATAAATAGCATAAAAAAGTTTGTGAAAGAAATAAAACTAATTCAGAAAGCAAAATGATACATTAAGTTGAACATTGCATATTTGAATATTATTTATTAATAGGTTCTAAGGAGTTTTAGATTACTGAATCTATTGTTATGATACCTTAGCACCTTCAGCATAAAATCATTTAGTAGCTGTGAAGTTCTTGTTGGACTTCATAGAGGTTACAAGTATTATTCACTTACATATCCCATATTTTTAATGTTCAGTTAATGGAAATTCTATGTGTTGGTATTGCTGTTCTATAATTTTCATATTTTGAGAGAAAAAAATCATAAGCCTTCACCACATATTCTGTATATAAGAAAAGCTCCCCTTGACTTGAATGGTCTGTAAAATAAGTGATAATTGCAGGACATATACATATTATGTATGGAGCCTGTCATCACTTTGACACAGATGGTCTTATTCTGGATTGTGATGAAGTGTACATCGTACAGCACAACTCATGGGGAAGTTTTGTGGAAGTTGTGCCAAGTGTCAGAGACTCCAAAGGGCCATTCTAGTAAGTGGAAATCAGTGGAGCATAAAAGTACTTTAGTTTCACCCTCTTTCTCCTGGCCTCTTCCCTTCTGAGGATGGCTTGGACGACAGTAGTGCAGGCATGACTGTAGCAGATCTATGCCCTCAGAAGAACCCCTTACCAAAGAGGGTCCTCAAATAGTTGAATCTAATAGGCATGTCAGTTTTACACTAGAGGAATGGGACAAATAAGATGCTGGAGTATGAGAGATGGAAAACCATTTACAGTTACTTGTTTGAATAATTATAGTACTTACAAAGTCCAAAAAACATCCACAAAGAATGAAAACCCAAAGAATATGACACAGCAGCTCTTTGTCATAAATAAGGAGGGTCTTGGAAATGTTTCTTTGTTTAGCCTTGCAACTCCTTTTAATTGGAGAACATGATTATATTTTTGTTAGTCATTATACTTTAAACATATAAAACTGCCAAACTTTGTCAGAAAACTAATTAAACTAGACCTCAACATTTTGCATGCCTTATGGAACACAGCACCTGCACTATAGAGGATAGAATTCTTAGCTGATATGACTGGAGCCATATTCTATCAGGGTAAACAGAGACTGTAGAGTTTACTGACTGGATTTGCTAGAGGAATTACCCTAGTTTAGACTGTTGTTTGGATTAGTTTAATCCTTATCACAGTGTTCAACAACACTAAGATGGGGAAAGGGACTTTATTTTATTTATTCAGTGAGTGACTGTAGTTTATAGTTGAAGTGAAATTCAGAATGCTTTTGTATGAAATAATGGGAGCAAACAGCTGGAATGTGTCATATTGTACAGGACCACTCGTTGTAAAACAATAGTTTGTAAATCACCACTGGTGACCAAAGGTCAAGGTGAATAGGGAAATGTGTTTGCATGAGATTCAAAAGGCCAGTTTGTGGCAAAGTTCTGCTATCTTAGCTGCAGCCTTGATAGTTATTAAATAATAGGAGCAGCGAGGACAGAACATGCTGTGCTTTTGTTTGAAATATGTTCTACTTACAGTATTTCCAGTAGTTATGCCTGGGGCATTCAGCTGATTAAGTGGATCAGCCTGTAGTGCCTTACATGGAAAATTTCTGTGATGGACAAGAGACTGACTTGGGTAATACCTTGCTATGAACCCAGGAGAATCTTTTAAGATCCTGCAAGCAACACAGATGTTAAATCCTACATATACCACTTAGGAAACACTGTCTACAAATAGTGAAAGTCAAATCTCAGTTATCTGGATTTCAGAAACCATAAATCCTCATAGATCTGAGGTCATCTAAACCTTCCATCTTTCTCTACAGCTTGTCCCATGGCATGTTTATCAGGGAATGCTCAGGAAATTTAAGCTGAGTTAAGTAAAGGTGTGAATTTCAGGTGCAGTATTTAAAACTAATTAAAGCCCCATGAAGACACTCTTATTCAGAAGCAAAGTGTTATTAGTTGGATTTAGCTTAATTCACTTTGGAAGTTTTATGCACTTGAACTAAATATATTTAAATTCCTACTTTTAGTTAATGTAACAACATTTCCACATGTCCTCATGTAGATAACACCATAGTATTCTTCCCAACTCAACCTGAACCCTTCCCCCAAACTATGCTTTCCAGATCCAGATTCTTTTTCCTACCCTCACTTTGTATGCGGTCAACTCTCTTAGTAATTCCCCCAGCCCTACAATTTGATTGGGAGGATGCCTTTTACTCATAAGTTTTCTTTCTTTCTTCCTTTTTTGTCTCCCTAGTTCCTAGTCTTATCCTCTTATCTTTATTATTGCCCCAAAATCTCCAGCAACATCTCTGCGTATCTCTAATTTCAGGGCTTTCCCAATTCATAGGCATCCAACAATATATTGCATATTGCATTCCTGAGGAAACTTTGGAGTACCTGTGATCTGGAGATAACATTCAAGCCAATAGAGACTTCTACACCTGCTGATCCCCATATGATTGAGCAGGGTGGGTAAGATTTGGCCCACGGTCCAATTTAGCCCATGAAGCCATGGGATCCAACCTGTGAGCTGCCCCACCAGGACCCTCCAGCACAGAGCAACACCATGTGCTCCCTGTGGCGCTCTGCTCTAGGCATGTGGGGAGGAGGAGATTTCACGTGCTGCCTCCATCCTCAGCACAATTTCTCATCTCCCGTTTGCCAGAGAGCAGCCATTAGGAGCTGAGAGATTGTACTGACAGTAGGGGCAGCACACGAAGCCTCCCTCCACCCACCCCGGTGCCTGAAGCAGAGAGAGCCACAGGAAGCAGCCAGCCACTTTGAGTGGCCTGGGGCTGCTATCAAGTAGGGAACATGCCTTGAGGTCCTTCAGGACTGCTGGCAGGGAGCTGCCTAGGTATGAGATTCCCAGTGCAGAGGCATCCCAGCCCTTCCCACATCCCTCCCCTAGGTCACCACCCAAACCCTCTATATTCCCCCAGGTCACAACTCCCAGACCCTGCCCCCGCTCCTAAGCCCATCCCCGAGCCCAGAATCTTCTCTTGCACCCATACCCAGAGCCAGCCCAAGCTACAGGCTAACCGGGCTACCACCCGGGGCGCCCCATTGTAGGGGGTGGCGTGCTGGGCTGCCGGGCCGGGCGGGGGCGGCACTGCACATGCTCCATGCGCCCGGGGTGGTGCCACGCATGCGCCGGGCACCCGGGAGCGGGGCCACACATGCGCTAGGTGCCTGGGGACGGGGGGCCGCACATGCGTTGCACTCCCAAGGGCAGCACCGCGCTCCCGGGGCCCAGGGTGCACGAATGGCTCAGGCCGGCCCTGCCCATACCCCCTCCTGGACCCTGCACTGCAACCCCCCTCTGCCCCAGAGCACAATCCTCTCTTTCACCCAAACTCCTTCTCAGACTCCATACCCTCTCCTACACCCCAGTCCGCTCCATGAGCTCCCTTCTGCACAACCTCCGTCTCAAACTCCACACCCCTCCGTAGAAGAATGCAGCCCTTGACCACTTACCAATCTTGGAGTGGCCCCCGATCAAAAATTATTGCCCACCTATGTGATAGAGACTGATATTATTCTTAGTAACCAGGGGGTCCTGATAGTTACATCAATAATTACTTATCCAAATCTTTAGAAAGATCAAGTTTTCATTTAATGTCTTGGCTGAGCTTTCAGTTTGTAGTCTTTTGTCCCTAAACAAATGAACCCACCCCTGAGTAAAATCAATGATTTAATGTTTCATTAAAGGAATCTTGGGTCTGCTTTTATGTATTGTTGTTTATACCTTGATCAACATGAATCCCTTGCTAACACAAATCAAATCATTGCTATCAAAGCTCTTTGTAATCATTAAATCATTTTTCTTTATTACTGAAACGGGGGCTGTAGAAAGTGCTAGTTATAGTGTGCTTTGGAATGGATATCATAGAGAATCGGTGGACTGAATCTGTGAACCTGTACACGATTGACTGTATTGATCATAATTTTTTTAAAACCTTTTTGTTTAGTTGACACTATCAGATAATGAATCTGTGTCCAAAACAGATGGAAAAATTATCGGCTAAATGTTGATTTCAGTAGAAGCAAAATAGGGCCTTAGAAAATCAGGGATGAAATAGGGATGTAAGCGACTAGCCGAGTAGTCGAGTCACTACTCAACTAGTTGCTTTCACAGCAAGGGGGGAGCAGGAGATGCAGAGGCACATTGGGGGACTGGGCACAAGCTGGGAAACAGTTCTCTCGGCTCGCACCCAGTCCCCCGCTTTGCCTCTGCCTTTGAAATGTAGCAGAGGCAAAGCGGGGGACTGGGTGCGAGCCGAGGACACAGATTCATTATCTGATAGTGCCACCAGCTACACCCCCAGCTCTTGCTACATTTCAAAAGTGGAGGCGCAACTTCTGGGACCAGGTGCAAGTGGGAACTGCGGATAGCAAGCAGCCCCTCCCCATTTATCAACTAATCAAGTAGTCAATGAAAATTCTATCAAATACTTGATAATCTGATTAATCGAAATTTAACATCCCGAGTATGAAATCCTAGGTCCTTAGAATTCAGTGGCAAAACTCCCACTGACTTCCATGGATCATAAGTTCACTCCAGATTCTCAAAGGCTTTTCAGAAAGCTGTAATTCAGAAAGGTAGTAATGTAGACTAACTAGATCTGTTTATCTGCGAGGATATCGTGTGCTGGTTGTTAGAGTGAAAAGTCTGTACAATAGTTATAACATTTTTAAAGTGACTTTAATTGTCAAAGAGCTAGAAATGTGTCTTTCTGAGTTTAGTTAAAGACAAGGGGGATATAACAATGGAGGTACTTCCTTGCTTGAAAGTAATCTCTAAAAAAAGGAGAAAAATAGAATGGAGAGAAAAGGGTATAAAAACTGGGAAGAGAGAGACCACTTTTCTTGTATCATGTTCAGTTTTTCTACAGATTATATGGGTATTTAATTCCATATTCCCAAAGACTGAAAGCTTTTTTATATTGTAAGGAGAAATGAATCTGAGGAACAGTTGACGAACTCTGGCTAAGTTAAACAAAAGCCAAACACAAGTCTTTTACTTCTTAAAGGTGCACTATTTGCAGCTGGCACTTAGTCAAAACTGTCATCACCTCCATTGTCTTTGAATGAGGACAATTTAGAAGACATTTTTCAGTAAAAGGTAAAGAAGTACATCTCCCCTCTTGTTTTGTCTATACAACTGTTTTTGATCTTCAGCCACAAGAAATGCAGCCTACATGCAAACTGATCTCCATTCACAACATCTTAATTTATGGAAGCTCATGTTTATTAGCTTGCTTTAACATGATGGTCATTAATTACAAGCAGAGACAACAAATGTGAAAGAGAAAATGGTGGAAGATCTTGTATCTGTGGTTACTATAAACTTTTTAAGCAGCATAGTATAAAGATCAAAAACAAAGAAATGAAACTGAAAATCCATCTACTCTGGGAATTCCATAAAATATGGAACTACTCCCATTTTAATATGATTCTTAGAAAGCATCTTTACATTTTAAATTGCGCATCTTTCCTGGGCATTTATAAACTGGACTTTTCAGTGCATGCTTATATCTAAAGAGAGAAAATGGAAAAGAAGCAGGAATGTGAAGGGCAGAAAGAAAAATGCTGATTACTCTTTGGAAGTTATTTCAGTGAGACTGTCCATACCTCTGAATTAGACAAACATATTAAAGACTTCAAAGGGTAAAGTGTGTAATTTCTAATGATAACCTTAGAGCAGGGCTACTCAACACGTGGCCTGCGGGCTACATGTGGCCCGCGGCCTGTTTGTTTGTGGCCTGCGGTGCGGTTTGGGTTTATGCGGGGCTCAACACGCAGCCCACGGATGGGAGCCAAAACAAAAAAGTATTCAATATAATGGTCTTCTCTTGATATGCTGTTTAGTAGTTAAACTCCTGGACTGTCATTACTCATTAAAAGTTCTATCATATGGGTGGAAATTGGGTAAATATTGAATTTTATTAATATCAGCAGAACTGACTTAAATGTTGTGTAGTCTTGCCTTAATCTTTGTATTCATGCCCATCAGTGTGAAATGTGAGACACGTTGCTTTTCTAGAGAGGGCGGGGTGGGGTTTTCTTTCGCAGGATGTATTGCTGTTTTGAATATTAATGTTTATTAATGTTTATTATTTTATTTCAGAGCCGTTCAAGGGGCAGGATATTTCTGTTGCTTCTTTTGCACAATCCAACCAGTAGTACACTGATTTATAATTGCTTGCTTACCTTTTTCATAGCCTCTCACTAAAGAAAGCTGCACCCCTAGAATTTTCCAAATCTTGCTGCATAGCTATCATTTAAAAACCCTTTGGATTTTGATTATGAGATGAAACTGTAGTGGAACCTACGTATAAATCTGCTGGCTTGGGACTCTAGCGCTCTTTTACCAGTGCTTTTTTGACAGCAAGGGAAGGAACAGGGGGAATAAAAGGAAAAGACCCCTTTTGCCAATTTCAGGCTGTTCCTGTGTTCTCTGGCTGCTGCAGCTAAAACCCAGGGGTTCTATGGTCAAAATCCCAATGCTCATAGACAGGACTGATGTTCAGAGTGCTCAATCCCACTTGATCTCCAGTTTGAAACAAAGCACTGTTTGGGATGTGGGTGGGATGCAGACCACTGTGGAATCTCTTTACAGTGAATGTAATGCAACTCAGTGTAGCACAGGGCTACTTAACACATTTCTTTGTGGACCTCGGTGCAGTTTGGGTTTACACGAGGCTCAACACACTGCCCACGGGTGGGAGTCAGAACAAAAAAATAGTGAATATAATGATCTTCTGTTGATATGCATTTTACTAGTTAAATTCCTGGACTGTCATTGCTCATTAGAAGTGCTGTCATATGGGTAGAAATCGGGTGAATATTGCATTTTATTAATATCAGCAGACTTAAATAGGGCCTGTGTGTCTTAATTTTAGTCTTGCCTTAATCTTTGTATTCATGCCAGTCAATGTGAAAGGAGCTATTTGCATATATTTGCATATATATTTGCATGTATATGCAACTATACTTAAGTTGAGGCCTTTGGAATGTGCTGTGAGTATCATTGTGGCCCCCAGGCCTTCCAAAGTTGAATAGCCCTGCCTTAGAGTATTACATGAGCTGTACAGCAATCAATTCCATTATTGTAAAAAAAAAAAGTCATACCTCATTCTGGTTTTACACTGACATAAATCAAGAATAACTCCACTGAAGCCAATCAGTAAGGCCAGGTCAACTTAATGTATGCAACTCCAGCTATACAAAACAAGTAGTTGGAGTCGGCTTAATTTAAGTCAAGCCATAGCAGTATCCACACAGCAGGAGGTTTGTTCCCATTTGTTTCCCTTACTCCTCACAGGAAGAGCACCAGACGCCAACAGGAGCTGCCCTCAGTGTTGGATGTATGGGTCTACAGTAGACCTTCTAAATCGAATGCTAGAAGATTCGACTTCCAGAGCGTTGATCTTGTGCTAAGTATAGATGTGCCTTAGTTTATGGAGTATGAGTAAACCTAGTGTAACTAAGATCAGCATCTTTAAATTGCTCTTTGCCTAGATATATATAGATAGATAGATAGATAGATATTTTTTTTTTTTTGCAAAGCATACCTCAATCTGCTAAACTTCATGTCAGATCCTCAACATTACATCTATGGTACCAGGGCAAGTATGATAAACTTCAAGTTGATGTAAGCAAGACGAGTAGTTTGATTTGTTAGCTAAAAACAATATACCACCACAAAGCAAATGAATGTTTGTGAAGCTGGAGATTTGTCTTCATTGCTTCTGAATTTCTCATCAGCATTCCTCCAGTATGTTTTGCAGTGCTCTGAGACTGAAGAAGAGCTGGTTATGCACCTTAGATGCAAACTAAGATGTAATATATTAGAACATGAGGCTTCTCATTTTCATGGATCAAATTTCTTTAAGGCTTGCAGAATTTAGGGGTTTCTCCTGTCTTGAATATCCATTCATGTGTAAGATATGATTAAGTGCACTGGGTTTACTATTGTATGCTTTGGAATCAGCATTTGAACAGTGATGACAATAATGTGAGCTCAGTATTGACAGTCAAAAGGTGTGTGGGTGGACTATTAGCAGCAGCATATTATAATTTATCCTTTGCTCTGTCCATGGTATTCCTTAGTTTCCAGCAGAGTTGTTTGCAATTATATTATTATATAATTTTCCATTCAAAGCCATCATCACCTTTCGAAGTGAGAAATCACTGTACAGTTTTAAAGTATCTCTTCTTCCTAAATTAATCATTTTAGTTTCTGAAAACTGATGGACAGAAGGATTGCGGAGTTAATTTCATTTCTACAAAATCAGAATTTTTAGACTACCAATTAATTATTGCCAATTAGCAGTTTGTCTCAGCAAAGCCAGCATGTAATTCAAGCATTCCACAAAGTCTGGGCTTTCTGTCTCCTAGAATAGTGTGCATAAATGTTCATAAGGAGATTCAGCCTCGAGTATATATGGAACTAATCCAGTTGTTGACCTTCAGCTACTTTGTCTTCTTTGAGAGATCTCTATGAAGAACTATTGCAACAGGGATAAGAGAACTCAATTATATGTCACTGTCAGTATGACTTGTTATAATTCCTATCGTTTACAGTGAAAACTCTGACATTGACTTAACTTTGCTTGTGGAAATTATATTTGCCAAGGATTCCTGGCCTGAATTTAGTGACAACAATAAGATGTAGCCCAAGGACTGAGAGAGATTAAAAATGAAGCAGGGAAAAGAGGGAACTGTGCCAACTGGAAAAGGAAGAACTGCCAAAGAATAATACTATCATGCACTGTATTGCATGTTTTATTTGAGGATCTTAAAAGTGCATTACAGCTACCGAGACCCATAATATACCTGTGAGGTAGCTATCACTGTACAAATTTTACAGACAGACAAATTGAGGCGTACAGTCATAAAAAGTAAGTGGAAGAGCTGAAAGGGGGAGCAAAGAGTGACTAGTCTACATTTGTCCTGGGAGACAATGGAGTGAAAATGATAAATAAACTACTTGCACAGTATCTGGTCTTTGGACGAATAAAAGGCTCAATCTTAGAATTACTGGACATCTTTCACCTGGAAAACATGGACTTGAAACACTAAGAGGAAACAGAAAATGTGCATTTAAAACCGATGGGGGAAATGAAGGCAAAAATAGGACCTCAGAATGTATTCCCTTTATATTGCCACTATCAACCATCACTCGCCTTCCCTGCCTTTTGGCACATTGTCCTCCTGGAGTTTTTTTATGATGTTTCTCTTATTGTTATTTCAGTTAAAATCAGATAATTAGGAGCCAGTAATAAATATTTACAGTTTAGTGAATTTATGACACTAGTTAACATCCTCAAATCTAAAAGGAATTTTCCATCTCTAATTTCTATTACTATGATTTATTTTGTTGGGGAGGATCTAGTTTTTGTTTTTTGGGGTTTTTTTGGGAAAAGCCAACCTTTTTTCATCTACCCCAGGGCTAATATATAATGACAATGGTATGTTTTTTATTCTTACCTCTGCTGGAAAACACAACCATTCAGTGGTAAATGCTCCATTTTTACCTCACTGTGTAGAATGGGCATGAGCGGCACTGTGACACAGCGACTGATCACTGTATGCCAAAATAACTGCCTTATAATTGACATAAAAGTTGCTCCTGGCTTGGTATTTAGGATATTAATGCTGCTCTTAGCACAGGTCTGGCTTCCAGAATAAAACATATTCCCTTTTCTCGTGCATATTAATTCATTGTCCTTCTTCCTTTTTCTAATAGCCCATGAGATTTGAACTTGGAGTCAGCAAAGTACAGGCTTTGTGATGCACAAAAGAACACCAGGTTTTTATCACACTATGCCTGTATTTAAAAAAAGCTGTTCAACCATTCAGTTGCTGCTTGTATTGTGCAGCTGTTATTTTACTGCTGAGAACATCTTGCTGTTGACAATGTAGTACCTGAAGAAAACACTAGCACACTGAGCTTTTCAGGAGGAGCTGGGATTGGGATTTTGCCAATTCACTCTGGAAGGTTCAGGCTTTTTCTTTTCTTCCCCCCCCTCCAATCCTAAAATCTTTGTAAATAAGTTACATTTTTTACTTGCTTGCCAGTATTTGCTCCAAGATTTTTTTGCAATGACGTCTTCTCAACATGTTGGCAGTCACTGTGTTTTAAGCCCACCTCACTAAAACTTTTTCATCGGTCATAGTCTACTCACAGTTTGCAATACATCATTGTGTTGACTGAGTTCCCATGAGTGTGAATTCCTGGGACAATGTCCCTTTCTTCACTAAACGGACAGTCAATATCTGGTCAGTCTCATCTATTTAAAGTCAGCCAAGCAGGAATCCCAGGGCTCATGGAGAGGATTCTTTGTTTGCTTACAAGTTAACAGGAGATTCAACTGTTCCTAATTAAAATTAAATACAAACAACTGTGTTAAAACAACACTAAGGGGCTGATTTAAACTTACAAACCCAAGAAATCAGAGAGAACTTCAGCCTTATATAGCTGGTAGATTAAACTCTGCTTCTGGCAGTGGGGTTGCAATTCTCATTGCAGTCTATAGCCCAAATCCTTCTTGTCTGACTAATACAAAGAGCCACATATTTTAGCAGCAACTTTTTCCCATACATGAATGCATCATTCTTGTCACAAGATAGTGTGAGGCTGAATTTGTGTATTATGATTTAGAGTGTACAATAAAGTCTACAACAAGACACAACCTATCATTCTAAGTACAGAATACAAATTCCATCTTGCTACCCTCCAGCCGGCTACCCTTCTATTCACTTAATCAAATTCAATGGCAGGTTGTCAGGAGCAGGCCAATAGTTTAAATGTATGGCAATGACTTTACAACTAATGCTATGATAGCATCTAAAGCCCTGACCTTTGCACTACCTAGAATGCTGAAAGTCTGTACAGTAAAAGCAAACTCAATAAAATAAAATGGTATTTTAGTAAAACCTGTGAAAAATTGTCTGCTGCACTCTAACAATCATGATGTGTTGCATAAAAACAGGAGAACTAATGGATTTTGGTGTGTGCTGTAAACCAAGTTCAAAAAACTATTGTATGTACTCAGGAGATATTTTTCAAACAAAAATATCTGTAGTTTGTCTGATTTTTTTTTTCAGAAAATGACCAAAGTACCTTGTATATGTTACTGATCCATTCCCATTAAATTTAATGAGGCTCTTTCCATTGACTATAATGGGAAGTTGAACTGGCCCTATAAGGTTAAACCCCCCCAGAAATGCTTAAACTGCCCCTTTTTCCCTTTAGGAACTGTGTACTAGGGATGCGAAAGTTAACTGGTTAAACACCCCTAATGGGTGAGGCTTACCAGTTCCAGTTAATCAGTGAGGGCTGAAGCAGCTTCACACCTGCTGCAGGCAGGATGATGTTCCAGTGCCACGGGGCCCACCGCAGATAGTGGCTGCTCCAGCCACCTGGGAACAGCCCCCGTCGGCGGCAGACCTTGGCACATTGCAGGCAGTGGTGTTTCAACTGCCCAGAGGAGCCTTGTCTATGGCAAGCCCAGGCAATGTTTTAGGTTATTTGTACTCTTAAGGAAGAATTTTTTTTGGTGTTTCTATAACAAGTCCACATGCATACACAAAAACATATCGGTTGCTGGACGAGAACCCAAATCCTTCACCTCTAAAACCACACTGCAAGGCTACGTCTACACTACACAATTATTTCAGAATAAGCTATTCCAGAAGAAACACTCTGAAATAGCTTATTTAGAAATAGTGCATCTATACTACAGGGAAGCCTGGAAATTAGTCCGAGGCAGGCTTCCCTAATGTGGGCACGATACCTCGATTTAGAGTCCCAGGAAGCACTGAGGAGTAATTATTTTGAATGGCCTAGTAGAGGAGCTATTTCAAAATAGCAGCAGTGGAGCGCCCACACTACTGCTATTCCGAAATAGCTATTTCGGAAAAGGTGTTATTCCTTGTGGAATGAGGTTTACAAACACCGAAGTAAGCTGTCCATAATTTCGCAATTATTTTGAAATAATGGGCTAGCTGTGTAGATGCTCGCATAGTTATTTTGGGATAACGGATGTTATTCTGAAATAATGCTGCTGTGTACACGAACCCCTAGAGAATTCCTTAAGCACTGTAGTTCTGAAAACTTACTCAGTTTGAACCGCATATGAATGCAATGATTGTTTCAAGGACCAGCAGCTTTTACTGTTCATGCACTGAGGGCTACCTCCCCACACGTGATCAAAATACATCCTGAGGCAACTACTGTAATTGCTGATGTGGAAATGTGAGCATAGGGAAATATTTAATATATTTTGGCTGTCTTTTAATGTGATTTAATAGCTGGAAAAGAGGGGAAGAACCAGCAGCAAATGACCAGCCAGATATCCACAGAATGCTAAGGAAATGTGCCTCAGCCTACATGCTATACTTTGAGAGCCTCAACTTTAGCTAGCAAGAGTGAGAACATAAGTATCCATTCTGTGGACCAAACACTAGATGTCAATATCATTCATTCCCTAATGTCAATACACATATATATACTTTGCTTTTATCCTTCGCCTACATAAGATTAAAAGGGTTAGTGAGATTTGTAAATTAAAAATATATATCATATCCATGAAAGCCAGGCTTGGAATGAAAATGAGTAAAATATCTAATAGTACCTTTAAAGTTGGGGGGAAGCAGGTTTTATTTTTGCAGCTCACTTGTTTTCTTTCTTTCTTTCTCTTTTCCTGCTGGGCCACTTTTCTCTAGTCCTCTTTCGCAATGATCCCTCATCTTTTCCTTTTCTTCCGCCTCTGATCTCATGATCCCTGTGATCTCATTTACTTCCTTCTAAAGTCATCTCCACTTTTGGCCCCCTCTGAATTCCCCTCCTACTCCACAGAATCATTCTTCTTCCATGTACTTCCTTTTTGGGATGTTCCCCTGGTTTTCATTCCTTCATCCAGCCTACTTACCTTCCCCCAAAAAACTTCCCTTCCTCCTTCCATGGAATGCTACCAATTTCCCCCCCCTCCTTCCTGCTTTCCCATTCTCTGACCTCTCTCCTTCTCCTGCAGCCCTGTTTCCAGAGACCCTCCTGGTCTCCACCTCCACGTTCTCTTTTCTCTGTTCCTTTTCCAGGTTCTCTTTGTTCTGACCTCAGAATAAATTCTACGTTCAGATATTTCCATGCTGTTGACTACAATGGGAAATGCTTGTAAAAATCTGAGGGCAGAATATCACTCCTGGGCCTAAAATGGCCAGAGCAGGGCAGGAATTATTTTGAGCTTTCCATTGGCACACCCCACTCCTTTGTTTCCTGTTGTTAGGAATTAGGCAGCCTGACTACTGCCCAGTCAGCAAGGGAGATTGAGCAGCTGCTGCCTTGAATCCCAAGAGTTACTGTGTTCAATGTGTAGTAGTACTGCTATAAAGCAGATCAGCCTGGCAACAGTGAATATGGAGGAAAAGAGAAGCCAGAGTCTATAGAAAAGAGTTTTTGGAACCCTTGCATTGTGACACCTTTTTGAGCCTACATACATGTTCATCACTACAGTTTTTTCATATATCTTTTTATAGGTGTAACTGGTTACCTGGTAAGCATCACCCTTACTGGGTGATGCTTACCAGGTAACAATTAACCAGCACCCAGGAGCCCTGGTGTGGCTGGAGGAGCCGGGAGCCACGGGGACCAGGAGAGGAGGCAGCAGCTCCCCGGGCTGGGGGCTGCCCCAGCTGGACTGGAGCCTCCCCTTCCAATCCCGCTTATTCGGTTAACCCGTTAAACCTAAGCTTTGACCAGTTAATTGATTAAATGGGATTTTACATCCCTAGTTTCCATGAGGCCTATCAATATTTACTCTCCTAATAGCATTACATATTCATAAAAAATTTAACTCCATATCACTGAGTCTGTACTGTATTATTTGTAGCACTTAGTGCCCGCTTCTGCAATCACTTCCCACAGAGAATTCTCAGTGTAGTCAGTAGGAATTCCACATGGGGAATGGCTGCCAAACTGGGCTAAGATGAGATAAACTTACTGGGCACAGGGACTACATCCTACTATAGAGAACTGAGTATACAGTTGGGGCTCAATAAATGATAGATATATAGGTATGTCTACACTAGCCCCCTAGTTCAAACTAGGGAGGCTAATGTAGGCATTCAAACTTGCAAATGAAGCCCGGGATTTAAATATCCCGGGCTTCATTTGCATGTTCCCGGGCGGGCGCCATTTTTAAATCCCCCTAGTCCGAACTAACTGCCCGCGGCTACACGCGGCAGTTAAAAGTTAATTTGAACTAAGGACTTAGTTCGAATTAACTTTTAACTGCCGTGTAGCCGCGGGCAGTTAGTTCGGACTAGGGGGATTTAAAAATGGCGCCCGCCCGGGAACATGCAAATGAAGCCCGGGATATTTAAATCCCGGGCTTCATTTGCAAGTTTGAATGCCTACATTAGCCTCCCTAGTTCGAACTAGGGGGCTAGTGTAGACATACCCTATAGGAATAATAGTGAATGACTGGTCTTGTAGTACAGTTGAGATCATAAATCATTGTATAATCAGGAAAAATGCATTATGGTGGCACATTTTATGATTTCCTTCAAGCTTTGAAGAATGCCATTTAGTATATATGGGGAAAACCCATTGAGACTTCCCCTATTTCAAGTGACAATGAGCGTGGGTATTTAATGCAACGTGATTAAACTCTCTGGGCACCAGTAGTAGGCAGCCATTGAACAGATCGTGATGAGGGTGGGTAGAATTACATTCACAGTGCATAGGTTATCTGCTTTGAAAGCCGAGGACACAAAGGATTATCGCCTTTAGATATTGAGTTCTGGGCTGTCAGTAAAATACCCACAGATTTTTATGTAGTGTCAGTCATGTCTTAGGCTGTTAACTGCTGCTGTTTGCTATTTGGAAGCTTTCCTATTTTTATGATTATGACTGGGGGATGTAAGATACGAGCCAAGGATGACTAAAGGGTTCTAAATGGTACAGCTATGATACTTCCAAAAGTGCTGTCATACTATTGCTCTAGTCATTAGCTGAACGGATACTTGAGCCGAATCAATATCAAAGGGACGTACACAAAGTCGTCTATTTCATTAAGCTAATTTACATGACTCAGCTTACCCAAGAATCAAATTTTCATGCAGTGTCAGTCTTCCAATCAAGGAAAATAAAGAGAAGGGAAGGCCACAAGGCAAGGCCTGTGGATGTGCGCATTTCTTTAATCAGTTATCCTCTAGTCCACATTGCTTTTAGAAACCAGAAATAACTACCAGTAAGCTTTATCAAGCTTAATTTTAGTCACTTCATATTACAGGGGCTGTCTTAGAAGGGAGAAATTACATTGCCAAAGTTGAAATGGTAGAACTGGTCTAAGTTCTTCACTGAAAGATATGCTTGAAGGCATTAGCCACTCCTTGGATTAGAAATGAAAGTGTTGTTTTCAAAGAAGGGGATCTGAGGGTTAAAATAGTTTGCTCAAATAGATCTTCAAAGCTCCAGTGGTCCCTGAGAAACTTCAGTGACGTTTGTATATAGACTCACACAACAGTGTGATCCTAGGGGAGTCATGACTGCTATTTATATCATATAAGAGCTGGCTGTTACTTTAACAGAAAGCTGTAATGTGTTGTAATGTTTTCTTTCTTTACCCTGGTGGTCACTATACTATCTTTTGTAATCTGACTGAAAAAAAACCCCATAACAATATTTAGTATCATCTTTTTCATCATTGCAAGAACTGAGGCTTAAAAAATTAATAACTCCTGAGTGAAACTTTATTCCATTAATTGGAACAGCTAGTAATTGTTTGCATGTTAAACCTTGATCTTATCTAAAGTGGTTGTTTCTGAGTTTTGTTTTTAACTGTGAATTTGTGGTGATTACTGGGGTATCCTTGTTGAATACAGTGCCAAAAATCATTAACATTAATTAAACTTTATTCATTTTACATGATAAAGGAAAACTGTTGTCAGATTTAAAAATGCTTCCTGAAAGCTCTTCCATAATTATTGGATCAAGAATGGGGTCGACCTATCTGATCCATCTTCAAAGATTTCTAAACCTGCTCCAGCTTCTCTAATAATGATTTCATTGTTTATCCGATTGTTGCTCTATTTTTTATGGCAACTTTTCAGGATAGAGATTTCACAGCAGTCCTCTTAGTATTTATGTAGCTCTTGTCAGTGCACCTCAAAAGCACAGCTCTGAGTGACCACTCAATAATGAGGAAAACACAAAACAAAAACATTATTATGAATTGACTGTTACCAGAGAGATGAATCATCATGTTTGTGCTTCTTGAACTGGAAACTGTATTTTCAAGCCATGTCCCTGCTGGAACAGAAACCGTGCTAGCAATAACTCATCTTTTCTGGTGAACATTTCTATGTGCATGCTTAGGGTTTTGAAGGCCCTGTTACAGGACTGAGGTGCAGTAGTTGTATATATATACATTTAACAGTGCTGGCCTTGGTTGGAGAGGCTGGGCTCAGAGTTAAAATTGGTGATTTAAAAATCAAAAGGACTAAATAAAACTACTTAGTTTAAACAACTGCAAGTGAGGAGTACTTTCAACATGCTTTCTCAGTTTAGATGGACTGTAAGCTTTGCAGGGCAGTGACCTGTTTTCTTACACTTTGTAGAGCTCTATCACACTTTCAGGAGACATATATTAACAATTAAGGGTGGCATCCTGGATGGTTTGGCCCGGGGTAGCCAAGGCTTTTTATTTACTTTTTCTTTAAACAGTCTAGTTGATCCCATGGCACATATTAATCCCCAGCAGAGTTCTTGCACAGGGATGTAGCACAAGGGTTGTAATTTATGTGTATGGCAGACACAAATTGGGTTACAACAACCATGACTTCATGTTTGAAAATGGTTCCAAACCCAGTTACAGGCACTGGGGTTGTAACTGGTGTGAACAGGGCCTCATGCTGTAATCTTTCCTTCAGCTGGCACAGTGTCACTAAAGCCTTTTAGGATATTAGTAACCCCTGGATAATGGTGTGTGGTTAGTTAGAAGCAAATCAGTAATCAAATTTCTAATGTATAGGTCACCGGAGTCAGAAAGGATGAGCCAGAGAGGGATGAAGCTGCTGTTGGATAAGTTGGGGGGATAGGTTTCCTGCCTTAACTCTTAAATAGCATCTGGTTTTGCTAATTAGGGCTGTTTTATTTCAGGCCTGTCATAAAGGAGAGCATACCTTTTGTCTGTGTTTATATTAGAAAGCTGCATATTGGAAATAAAAGGTTTTATATGGCTCTATGCATTTTTTTTCAAAGTTATAATAAATCCGTGTTTAAAAACAATCCAGAGAGAAGGAGAATACTGGCAAATGTCTGCATTTTTGAACCCGTGGTATACATCTTATATTAGGCCAGCATTTTTCTGATGTGATTAATTCTAGATGTTTTTAAACATGCATAACATCAAACAAAGGTTGTGACTTGAAGAAACTGAAGTGGAAAATGTTACAAATTAGATTTTTGTCACCATTTGTATTTTCAGTCAGGCAGAATGCTGCTGGGCTATTGTGCCCATTTCTTATAGCAGGGGGGCAGGACCTCATGCTACTCAGCTCTTCCACGAGAGAGAAGCATCACATTCTACTCCCAGGGGGAAGCAGGCTGTTCAGTTCCATGGAGGAGCAGACAGCAAACTTCATTCTGTGGGGAAGAAAGAGGTGAAGGGAGAAAGGGCACTCACCTCCCAGAAAGGAGGCAGCTTCCTGTTCAGAACTCCCTCTCACTCCTGTAACCGCATCTTTCTATTGCAATCTTTCATTAAAATATACCTCTTCTGCAAACCTATCTAGTGTTACCCACTAATAAGTGAATATTATAGTCCTGATTTACACAAATTCAAACCAAATAGTAGCTTCCAGTATTATGAAATAAGATTATTTTCTGATCATCCAGATCATGATGGTTATTAGAAGCACTGACAGTGTAGTTAGCAGTGTCCAAAAGGCAGGGGAAGAGGCTGTCTGTCCCTCAGCATTTGCACCCTAAATAGGTGGAGGAGACAATTTGGAAATATCTGCTCTTGGGAGAGGTTGGAAGAGCTTGGAACTTCAAGAAAGGTGTGTGTGTGAGGTGGCAGGGTATTCAATTAGGGTACGTCTATACTAGCTCGTTAGTTCGAGCTAGGTAGGGTAATAAGGGCAACCGGAGTTGCAAATGAAGCCCGGGATTTAAATATCCCGGGCTTCATTTGCATGTTCCCGGGCACCGCCATTTTAAAATCCCCCTTAGTCCAAACTCCGTGCCCGTAGCTACATGCGGCACGGACTAGGTAGTTCGAATTAAAGATCCTAATGTGGAATCTTTAATTCAAACTACCTAGTCCGTGCTGCGTGTAGCCGCGGGCATGGAGTTCGGACTAAGGGGGATTTAAAAATGGCGGCGCCCGGGAACATGCAAATGAAGCCCGGGATATTTAAATCCCGGGCTTCGTTTGCAACTCTGGTTGTCCTCATTACCCTACCTAGCTCGAACTAACAAGCCAGTGTAGACATACTCTTACTCGTGTAAGGGAGGCAGCATCCTTAACTTTTATAGGCAAGTCATCAATATACCTTGCTCTTATGATAGAGAGGAGACTGTGGAGGCTTTTGGAGGTTAAACAGAAAGTATGCTAGGTGTTTTCCTGCAGAGTGCTATGTGCTCAGTAATAACTTTAGAGGACTCCATTCTTATTAAATTTAACTGGCTATTTATTAAAGCAATTTATGACGGCTCCACTTGTAACTCAGTTTTCTTAATCATGTGCATACTCTGACTTCCTGGAGCCTATTCCAAATATTTCTCTCCTGCAACTCCTACTTGTCCCTTCAGTTTTCATTCAAGTTGCTGCAATCAGCTTCTGTGAGAGAGGAGGCTGCTTGTGCAGAACCTTAGTGAAAGGTGCACACTTGCTTGCTAGGGGAAATGCTCTCAGTTCTAGGGATAGACTGAGAAGGAAAGCAAGTGCTTGATCCCTGAAATTGGAGGTAAACTCAGGGCCTCAACAGAAGTGATAAGTACTAGGCAAATTTCAACCCTTTTTCTATTTGTAGATTCAATATTTTTTAAAATGTATTTGTTATTCAAAATAATTCATCAAAATATTTTGCAGTTTCATTTATTCTGTGGATGATTCTTTGAGCTGTGTTGCTTATCTGTGGCTGGCCAAGTGGTGCTGTTTCTGGGGTGAACCTAACTCTTAAAACCAATTTACTGGTGGGAAAGTTTTCAAAACTGAATTCAAAATTTGCTTTCCATAGCTATTTACAAGTATGATGTCATCCAGGACCTGCTTCACTGATGATTCAGTTCTGTGATAGATATCCATGAAAAGTCACTCTTGAAGGTCAGGAGATAGGAGTGACGTATAGATACCAGAAGTAGAGAAGTTCAACACTTCCAGAGCAAGGGATATAGACAATAAAAGTTTTAATTATTTTTTTCTCTCAGAACTAGTGAAAACACACACACAGAAACTGCATACAAGAGAAAATAATGCAGGGCCTTCATGCTATCCTAATCCCAAATCGGAGAGAGAGAATCTCTGAAAATCTGCTCTAGGGGATACTGTGTCCTAGAATTTTGTACATATGCACACACATCCCTATATTTGTGCGAATCTTAAACTCTTGTGAATAATGTATTGGCTGTGCTGCATTTGAAGTTGAAAGCCTCTGAATTGAGCAACCATATACCATCATGTGGGTGATATTGATCCTGTTGTTCAGGACATCAAAAGTTACCAATGTACATAATCACTGACATAGTAAACAAAGAGTTGTTCATAATCTGGGATGAAATATATGTAAGTGTGTATCAAATAAATAAATATTTACTTGGAGTCAAACTGGAATTTCCTTTGCTGGTGTTTTCCAAAAAAGAAGAAACTCCATGGGATTCTGTTCTGAATTAGTGAAAGGGAAATTTTCCAAAAAGAAATGGGTAACAGAAGAGAAACATGACCGAAGTCTGCTACTTTGGTTATTGTAAGAAAGACACAGTGGAACTCAGACTCTCTGAAGGCTGATTAGAAGGGAGATCCCCACTATATTTCATGGGTAGCTGAACTGCAATATGTGTCTTTCCTCATTTCACCAGAAAGAATGGGAGCAAGGACATTGGCCAATAAATCTGTACAAGGTCAGGAGAAGGCAGTTGATTCCTACAGGATTTATAAAAGAGGTATTGCAAAATCATCCATTCCATGGGCCAAATGCTTAGAGCTGCTGAGCACCTATGACTTCTGTTGAAGTCAGTGGGAGTTGTGGATGATGCTTAATCCCAGGGATGCCAATGTTAACATTTCCACTGATTTTATCTGAAGGCCCTTTATTTGTAACTGATATTGGGGGCCAAAGAATCTAACAAGCCAAAGAATCATTGCTCTAAAGCAGGGATGGGAAACCTACGGGCCAGGGGCAGGATGCGGGCTGCAGCTTGCCTGGATCTAGCGCCTGTGGCTCAGGGCTCCCCTCCCCCCAGCACTGGAGTGCCTGTGCTGGTGCTCCAGCCCCTGCCACTCCCAAAATCTAGTAGGCTGGGCCCCGTAGGCCAGTGTTTCTTAAACTGTGTTCCGTGGGACACCGGTGTGCCGCGAGGCAGTCGGAGGTGTGCTGCAAAGAACAACAGAGTTCAAAACAGCCACCCTTAAAGGGGCAGGTGACTTTTTTTTTTGGCTCAATAACTTTTCCCTGGCCTCTTTTTTTTTTTTTTTCTCAACAAAAAATCCTTGGTGTTCCTCATAAAAAAAAATATTGTTTGGTGTTCCTTGGTCTTAAAAAGTTTAAGAAACACTGTCCTAGGCTTTGGTGCGCAATGGGATTGTGAGGAGTGTCTTTCTCCTTCTCAGTCAGGGGCCATATCAGTGAGGGTTTGATTTTGGTTTTCGATGGTGGTGTTGGTGAATTTTTTGGCTTTGTTTTTTGCTGTTCACTTGTGTGTGCCCCTCGACTGATTTTTCTGTAGGTCAGCAGCCCCCAACCCAAAAAAGATTCCCTATCATTGCTCTAAAGTAATGAGAAAAGGTAAGATTCAGTCCTTCAGCTTGTACTCAGGTGTAGTCCTGAGTCCCAGTGGGTTTATTCTCATGAGAAAGGGCTGGAAGACTGAGTCTGTTGCAAGTACGCAAAACCATCATGCAAGCAAAGATCTCATCAGGCTTTTCAAGATACCATAGAACACACATCTACCCTGCAGTCTCATTAAAAAGCTATTTGAGTATTTGATCTAATTCCTTTTGTGCTTTAAAAAAAATCTCTTCTCTCTCTGCTAGCGGAGATCCCTATCTTGGCTGTAGATCAGCAAACCCTGGCAACCGACCAGTTGAATTTGCAGGTTATTGAGGCCCATCAAAAGTCATCAGAAATTGCTCTCAGCCATATTTGATACAGATGATATAACCAGCAGAGATGCAGCAGGAGAAACAACAGAGCAGCAACTACAATGTTCCTGGTCCTACACAGGAATTATACTTTTATCATGCAATTTATGAAGTATTTATACAAGCCCAAAATACCCGACAATCATGACAGCTAGAAAACATCCTTTAAAGCTGTAAAGTTATCAGACTCTCATGCAGAATATCACAAATGTTCATTTAATGGTTTTTTTCATGTGCCCTCTCCTCCTCCCCTTTGAAGGGTGAAGTCTGTGGTCAGGGAGAGGAAAAACTCTTTGGTCATCTGAAAAAAAGGACTAAGTTTCAATTACAGCCAAACCAAACAATTATGTATCTCTAGAGTTAGTGAGTAACCTATCCTGACAGTCAGCTGGTGGGTATAATTTCACAGTTTGGCAGAATGCTGATGTCTGTTGCTGTATGAATTTTTAACTCTACACAATTAGCTGGAATATCTGTAATAATGTTTTCCACATCAGACTTAATTGTGTGTCTGAGTCAAAGTTTTTTCCCTCTCCAATATATCTCATTATTATTTGTTGGAACACAACAAAATAACTGTAGAAACATCAATGATATAGAAGTCTTTTTGTCTTATTGTTACTGTGGTGGGCCGAATAGCTTAGCCTGTCTTAGCTTGCTACCTGGAAACAGACTGCTGATTCATCCATGTGACATTCTTTATTTCCTTTGCAAAGACCCTGGCTAGGTTATTGAAAGGGCAGTGAATATTTCCTGAAGGAGAGGAAAACGACTTTGCTTTGTTCTACCAATTATCCTGAGAATGGATTAGAGGTTTCCCTTGTCGACAAGGAAACTAACCCATCATTTCAGTTCATGCATTTATATTCTGAAGACCTCTTTTCTCTCACTGCACTGGGCAGGCCCTTTTCCTCAGCCTTTCCAGAGATGTAAAGTACATAATAACAGAGCTATTACTCTTCTAACTTGTAATCTAGGCGGCTACCAATGTTGCTCTGACTCCCTTCTTATACTATTCTCATCCTCTCAAGAAACAATGAATACATATGGATGCTTATACTCTAGAGTAAATGGGTAAGGGCATGTCTACACCTACAGTGCTGCAGCAACACAGCTGTATCAGTGCAGTTGTGCCACTGTAACACTTAGTGAAGACACTATCTATGCACAAGAACTTTTCTCACTGATCAGAGAAGTCCTCCTGTCAGCATAGTGCTGTCTATACCAGGCATTACATCCACACCTGTGAGTGATGGAGTTCTCCTGATATAAGTTTGGCTGCATGTATGCCTGCATAGAAATGCAGTGTGCCTGTTTGGTGCCACGTCTGAGCTCTTTCTGAATTGGCACAATCTGTTTCCTGACTATCTATATGTCAGTTTTGTGCCTGCTTTTCACATCCCTTCTCATCAGATAATTTCACATTTCCTCTTGATGCTGGTTTCTCAGTAATTATAGTGATTGTGCAGTGTTCTATTAATTAAAGGAATTGTGATTTTATATTTAGGGATTAATTGGTAATATCTGCATATAACATTATCCTAAAATATATGAGATTACTGTAATTAACTTTGTGTCCAGGATAGCAGACAATAGTACTTTTATTAAGAGTACCCTGGAAGTAGGATCATTTAATACAACTGTTGGTTCCTTTAATTTACTTTTTTCCTATTACCAAAGTAGGCAAAATGAAGCTATAGATGAAAATATATGCCATGTTGTCTCATCAGTGATTCTTTTCCCACAAAACAGTTTTTGAGGGTAGGATTCTCTCTTGTATCAATCTCTCTCCATAAAGTTGGCAAAGCTCTGGATGATGTGTAATTTGGTAATTTTCTGGGCATATATCCAGCCAGAGTAGAGCTCAGAGACTGCCACTTGCAACTAGCAATTACAGCTGAGTGCAGGAACTGGATGATTGGTAACTGCAAGCCTGGGGATCATCCCATTTTGGAAAAGTAAAACTAGATAGACATTCAGAATCCTTTAGGACTTTTGCCTGTTTATTTATAGACATACGCACATATGAAAAAATCTGAAAAGTATCCAATTCCAGAAATTACCAATGAAAATAAATAATTAAAGTAAAATAGAAATCTAGACAATCTATCTACATTTTACATATGCATTGCTTTGATATTTAAGCACCTGAAATAAAGTGTGCATGAAATGGTGGAGGCAATATTCCAGTTTCATTCTTGCTGCAGCGCTCTCAGTTTTGTTATCACCATTGACTTATGCTTACCTACAAGGTGCTTTTAAAATTTGCCTTAGGGATTACATCTGTTTTTTGACCATTATTCATTTTTACAGCAGTCTCCTTCTTGCCATTCAGCAAGGTGGAGAGAAACTTGAGAAAATTGATTTCATACACAAATAAGGGAATAAATGTATAAACACAACTCTCCAAGAACTCTTTGCTTACCTGCAGTTTTTATCTGTCAGGGACATACATAAATTATCATGATGAAGTGGTTGCTTTCCAGGGGAAAAAAACCTGCCTTTACTTTTCCGTTCTCCTTCAGAGTTGTGATGTACATTTATAAAAGTCTCCCTGCTTGAGTAGAATGTTGCTGTATTTCAGTTGGCAGTTTTTCAAAGATACATTATTAAGGGCACAAGTACAAACCATCCCACTACATAGGAAAGATAGGACGCATGGCAAGAGATCACCCTGCCTTAACCAGGAGATTTTCAATTACCTAAAAATCAAAAAAGAGTTATACAAAAAGTAGAAACTAGGTCAGATGGCAAAGGATAAATATAAACAAATAACACAAGGATGTAGAAATAAAATTAGAACAGCCAAGGCATGAAATGAGAGCAAACTAACTAGAAATATAAAAGGGAAACATTCTGCTAATACATTAGAAGTAAGAAGTAAAAGAAAATAAGAAATAAAAGAAGTAAGAGAAGTAAAACCATTGACAGGATAAGACTATTTTACTCAGTAAGGGGGGGGGGGAAATTGTATCAGAAAATGTTGTAGTCAGTAATTTTAGTTTTATTATTCATTTATTGTGTGATTAATCAATGTTATACTCTGTATACTCAATATATGTTAATGAAAAACAATGCATACCATTATAAAAATATAAAACTGGAAAAAGTATAAGAGAAAGCAGTTTTTAAAGAAATAAGGTAATAAGTCAAACAAGCTAAAATACAAGAAAACTGTAAGCAAAAGTCTACAAAATCTAGCTTTGCTATTTTAGTCCTTGAATACAAAAATGAGTAACCTAAAAATAACCCAAAACCCTAACATTCAAAAAAGAAGGCAAAAACTGGTAATATTGCAAAAGCAAATATGGAGAAGTTAAATTTAATTATAAAAGTGCTTAATAACAAAAATGTGTTTATAACATGTGCCTATATACATTCTAGAAAATGTGGGGTCCCTCGAGTCTTCAGAAAACAAAACAGTAAAAAAAATACACAATGAAGGTATAAACAAAATCATTGTACAAAAAAGTGGTACCCAAAATAAACAAATTAAGCTTCCTACAAAAAACTCCAGCAAAACCCATTCCCATGTTAATAATCAATCCATACAAGGGCCAAAAAACTCTAACATCACCCCAAAACGTAAGCATTTCTATAGTTATAGTTAGTGCATGGCACTTATCTTTTTTTTAAATGGCTGTTGCATTTATAATTTTATTGACAACTTTAATGAAATTACTAAAAAAAAATGTTCTTGTAATTGTATATGTTATGTGCCACAATTTCTTGTGTTCCTATGGGCTCCAAATCTAAAACCAATAAGAACAGCTCCATTAAACTTAAAACTATACAAAGCAAACTCCCCCCAGACTAAAATTACCTGTACATAAAATAAATGGCTACAGTGTGGAAATGAGAGAGGCAGTGTTCCCTCTAAGCTGCACCACAGCACAGCTTCATAGGTGATTAATCAGCCCTACTGATTAATCACCTGTGAAGCTGTGCTGCCCTGCAGCTTACAGGGAACACTGGACAGAGGTGCCTAATGACTTCTTTCAGTGTCAATCTGTAAAAAAAAGGGAAATTAGGACAACCCAGAAAATTATAGACCAGTCATCTTAACTTCTGCACCAGCAAAGATACGGGGGCAAATAAATAAGCAATCAATTTGCATACATCTAGAAGCTAATAAGAACAAAACTTGTAGCTTTCTTTGACAAAGAATCAAACCTTGTGGATAGGGGTAAGTGGTAGATGCAGGATATCTTCACATTAGGAAGGCTTTTGATACTATCCTGCATTATCTTATCATAAACAAACTGAGGAAATACAATCCAGATTAAGCTACTATAAAGTGGCTGCATAACTGGTGGGAAAACCATTCCCACAGAGTAGTTGTCAATGGTTCATTGTCATGCTGGAACAGTGTAACGAGTGGGGTCCTGCAGGGATCAGTTCTGTGTCCAATTCTGTTTAATATCTTCATCAATTATTTAGATAATGACATAGAGAGTACACTTATAATGTTTGCAGATGATGCCAAGATGGGAGGGGATGCAAGTATTTTGGAGGATAGGATTATTATTCAAAACGAACTGGACAAACTGGAGAATGTCTAAAATAAATAGGATGAAATTCAAGGACAAATGCAAAGTACTCCATTTAGGTACAATCAGTTGCACATATACAAAATGGGAAATGACTGCCTAGGAAGAAGTACTGCGGAAAGGTATGTGGGGTTGGTTCATTGTGGACCACAAGCTAAATATGTGTGAAAAGCATAACACTATTGCAGAAAAAACTTATGTCATTCTGGGATGTATTAGCAGTAAATATATAAGACATGAGAAATAATTCTTCCACTCTGCTCCATACAGATTAGGCCTCAACTGAAGTACTGTGTCCAGTGCTGACCAACATATTGGAGGAAAGTTGTGGACAAACAGGAAATAGTCCAGAGACGAGCCACAAAAATGATTAAAGGTCTAGGAAAAAAAGACCTATGAGGGAAGGTTGAAAAAACTTGGTGTGTGTGTTTAATCTGACAAAGAGAAGACTAAATAGGCATAGAACAGTTTTCAGGTACCTAAAAGGTTGTTACAAAGAGGAGGAAGACAAAAATATTCCTTTTAACCTCTGATGATGGCACAAGAAGAAATGAGCTTACATTGTGGCAATAGAGCATTACGTTGGACATTAGGAAAAACTTCCTAACTACCAGGGTGGTTAACCACTGGAATAAATTGCCTAGGGAGGATTTTCATAATTGGAAATATTAATTTACAGGTTAGAGAGACACCTGTCAGGGATATGACCATGGATCTCAAACTCCCAGACCATGAGTCATCCCAGGCCAGAGTGATTGTGCAATCTGGTTTAGTACTCCAGCAGGCCAGAGGAGAGCCTGTCTGTGATTGACTTCTAAGACCTGCCTCTTCCCACCATCACCCTGCCTACTTCCCCCCAACACAACGCCTCATTCCCGAGGACACGGCTTCAGGATCACTGGGAGTGGGGGCTGGTCATGCCCCCTGCACACCCCATGGAGCCACGGGTGAGCACTGGGCAATTGCACTCGCTCCACTGTGCTCTGCTTCCCCCGTGACTCCTGCTGCTGTGGGGAGTGTGGGGAGAGGAGGACGTGACCACTGCTGCCACACGGGGGGAAGCTCCCCCTCCCCAGTGATCCCTGAAGCCACATTCTCAGGGACAGGATGCCATTGAGTGAGAGGGCAGGGTGATGGTAGGAAGGGGTGGGCTTAGGGGCTAGTAACAGACAGGCACCCACTAGCCCTCCAGGAGTCCCAGGACAGATTGTGCAATCACTCCTGCTGGTGATGGCCCATGGGCCGGAAGTTTGAAATTCCTGGTTTAGATAATACTTAGTCCTGCCATGAATGCAGGGGATTGAATCAGATGACCTCTTGAGGTCCCTCCCAGTCCTATGATTCTGTGATAGACAATGAGCTTGAAATTTGGCCCAAATCCTGTTATTGACAAGTCTATACTGTGCTAGTATATATAATGGGTACTGGATTCTTATTAAGTTGACATTGTTGGTGGAGGTAATGCACTTTCATGGGATATGGCATAAGTGATTGGATTAATCAAGCAATGATTTAAATTTTCAAAAGTGATTAGCATTGTGCGATGGTTGCCATTAAGTTGATCCATATTCTGAGTTGTGGTATTTCAATCACTTCTGAGGTAAATTTGATTTTTTTTAAACATATACTGTAGAAAGTTGCTATTCTACTGAATGTAAATCAAGTCAGGTTAGTGATTCTTTTTTCTAAGTAAATTGCATTAATGTGCCCAACATTACATATCCATAAGTGTTCAAAAGCTAGATGATGTGCTCTGATTACTCAACAGTTGACTTAAATGTGTTCTCTGCTGTTTCATGAAATTTAAAGGTGGGCATTTTCATTTCAAATAAATAAGAATGAGTTTCTCAAAGAAAGCGGCCAAATGCCACAAATCAAGAGATAATATTTCATTTCTTGAGTCTAGTTTTGAATTTTAAACAAATATGCAAAAAATTATTTATGATTATGTAAAGCAGCAATCAGCCATTCCAAAACACAATGATATGTTATTTGGGATCCTAATTTTGGTCTGGAATAATGCTGTGCTCTTTTTGTTGTGCAGACATAAATCAACTGTAAATTGCTTTTTTTTCTTTGGGTGGGGGAAGAGATTGAAGAAAAGACTGGAACCTTTTTAAATATGCACCAACAACAATGAAAGGAGGCATATGCTGAGTAACTGAGGGAATCTGACCTGAAGAGTTTAATGCATTAGAGGGATTATTTTAGGATTACTGCCTGATCCTGATGTTATGTTTACCGCAGACATGTAGCAGCTCAGAGGATGTCTGCAGGGCTTTGTCAAAGTTTTAATCAGTGGCAATTGGCAACAGTGTTTTGAAAACATACATGGTTTTATGTTTCACCGTTGTTGTTATTGATAACAAAAGAAAAAGGGAAGACCACATTTCATTTTCTCATACCTTTGAATCACATGGTACAGTGTAATTTTAATTCCATATACCGAAAGAGGGAATAGAAGGTCAATTGACTAGCACTGATATTTCCCAGGCAAAGTTACAGCCAGGAAAAATGATGGTGTCGCTGGTAGTGTATCTGTTTTCTATTAAGCTGAGATGAAACAGCAAAGTGTATATTAGAGATGGTGTTCTGTCTTGTCTAAAGGCAGTGTTATGTTTAGCTCTTACATCAGTTCAAAATCTTGACAGTGGTTTATTGAAGTCCACAAACAATCAATAGAGCTATTTTTATCTCTTACACAAGAGAGGTGTATTTAAAACAGGGATGTAAAATCCCAGTTAATCAGTTAACCCGTTAAATGTTAGTTAACCAGTTAAACATTAGATTAACCTAAGTGGGATCCAGGGCAGGGGTCCAGCTCCTGCTCCCAGCCCCACACTGGGCTGGCTGCCACCTCCTAGTCCCAGCCTCGCTTCAGGACACAGGTGGGGGGCTGCTCCTGGGTAACCAGTTAATGGTTACCTGGTGGTAAGCATCACCTGGATTAGCCATTCATACCCCTAATTTAAAATAATAAAGACATCATTGTGATGACTGAAAGTTATTTCTGTTGCTCTATATGTTTCTGGTAGTAGGAAAAGGAATAATTTGGGCACTGCCTTTGATCTTTAATGCAGGGCTTATTGCCCCCAGAATAAAATTGAATAAGTTTCTAGCAATGATCCTCCAAGCACAAGTAGCTTTCTTGCCAGTTTTGGAAAGCCTATTTTCAGCATAAAACTGAGCAGTTATAGAAAGTGAAATACTACTTGATATAATGCCACCAGCAGCTTCAAGACAAAATATTTTCATGGTTTCTTTTGCCATGTGAGCAGGTTATTGCCACAGAATTACCCGTTCCTTTAAAATGTGTACCTCTGGTACCGTGACAAAGAGATAACCAGAGGAGTAGAAAGGAACAGATGCTTCAGCAAGGAACTGTGGCCATTTTTTCATTTGCATTGGCTTTGTATTTCAGTGCAAATATCACTTACCAGGTAGCTGGTAAGGGCCCTGTAGATTGCTTACAGTAAAGGTAACAACCAAAATCTATAGGCCTGAGATACTTCTAATTCCATCTGGGAGATGTTCATCTTCCATCTGATTGTTCCCTATCTGAACCACAGAATCCTATTAAAGCTGTAGTCACTGGAACTGTGTCACTCAGGTCAGCAGAAGGTTCTTCCTGTTTAAGCCTTTATTTTTTCTTTACATTTTCCTTTTGTACTATACTGGGGTGATCGGTAATAATGATCTATACAAGATAGGTTGCCAGCACTACCTACAGACATGACACCTTCTTCAGGAAGGGATTCATCAGTTCTGCCTGGCTTTTTCCAAATCTGTTCAGTTACTGAATCAGGAGGAAGATATTATACAACAGACCTGACATGGCTGTGCATGATCTATTGCCAGTGTAACGCTGCAAATGATTACTCACTTTTACACAAACATCAACATGCTGCAATAGAACAAATCCCTCTTGAAACATTTTTGATAAATATTTGCATTTTGAGTTGAAAATTGATTTTGAGTTGCTCTGGTTTTACTGGAAAGCTGCATCCACCCTTTAATAGATGATTATGTAGTATCTGCTTGTACTTGTGTGATAGATTTTTTTATTACTCTCTTCAGTAAAGGTATATGCTGTCACTTGCTATATAAATCAGAATATATCCTATGTTTCACCACCGTGTATCCCCTAGCCCAGTCGTTATATCTGGCATGTAGCCTGCAGCAGGTGGGAAATGAGTAAGCAATGCTAAATCCAATTACAATGGTAGTATAGTGCATATATCTGAGGATGGCTATCTATTTCCCTTTTGTGTGGGGCGCACTTGGAAGTATGCATAATCAATGTGCATAGAATTTATATGCACATGTATTATGTATTTATTTATTTTATTTTTATTGTGGTAGTATCCACAGAGTCAAATCATAGATAAGGAGGTCATTGTACCAGGCACTATATAAACACCTACAAAATGGTCAGGCCTTGCTCCAAGAAACTTATAAATCATAGAGGGTATAGTCAGCAGGAAAAGGCTTCTCTGCACACCAACCTGGACCACATGGCATTGTCTGCGCACTAGTCATGTGCATGTGGGAGAAGTCCCAATCAGTGTGCAAACTGAAGTAGCCCAGGTGGCTACTATACGATCAAGGTCAGATACCTGGACTGTTTGGGTATGTCTAGACTACATGGCTCTATCACCAGAGCCACATAGGTTAGTTTACTAGACATACCCAAATGAAGCCGCGATTTAAATAATCATGGCTTCATTTACATGAAAATGGCTGCCGCACTGTGCCGGGGATCAGCTGTCCCGGCACAGCGGGGCAGTCTAGATGCGCCGTGGTCGACAGGGAAGCCTCTGTCAACCGCTCCGTTATGCCTCGTGAAACGAGGTTTACCAGAGCGGTCGACAGAGGCTTCCCTGTCGACCGCGGCGCCTCTAGACTGCCCCGCTGTGCCGGGACAGCTGATCCCTGGCACAGTGCAGCAGCCATTTTCATGTAAATGAAGCCGCAATTATTTAAATCGCGGCTTCATTTGGGTATGTCTAGTAAACTAATCTACACGGCTCTGGCGACAGAGCCATGTAGTCTAGACATACCCTATGAGACGTGTGGTCACAGAAATAAGATGGGCAGCTGTAGAGACAACAGGAGCAGGACAAGAGGGGGGAAGATGAATGATAGAAGCACAGTGGGGCACAGAGTGATGTTGATGGTTGGTGGCTATGGTGGAAGAGGGACTTGGCATGAGTAGTTACAGCCACCGGCACGCAGGTGTCTGATTATCATCAGAGGAAAAATAGAATTGGCCTTCCCAGACATCATCTTGCTGTGTGCCAATTCAGTGCTAATGCCTGGCACTCCAAACAGTTTCCTGATGATTACCACTGTGTCACCTGCATTGTAGTGCTTGTTCATTTCGGCAAGCACCCTTGAGCTTTCCATTGCTTCTGTTAATTCCTTTTTCTCTGCTTGCCTATGGCACTGTTCCATCCCCCAGTGGTCATCAGAACATTGTGTGTGATTGTTTTCACTGCCACACACAACCATATTTGCATGGTCCCTGGGTGGTAGATGTAACCATTACAAAACAGAACTGCTATCCAAAAATCACATCTAGCAATAGGATGGTTTTCCTGGATACCTCCCCTTGCTGATTGCATCTGTCTATCTTTCCTCTTTTCACAGGGCTAGTGGATTGCAGGCTACATTCTTATTATTGCTGTTTTATTTCTAGCCTCTTTTTCTGGCTTGCATAGAGCCATGACTTTCTCTGTCTAGGTACTGTGAATTTAGAAGTGGTAAACAATAATAATAGTGATACTCTGAATTTATACTAGGATTTCCAAAGGATTCTCCAGCTGGAGGTAGGGAAGTCATAGTGTAGTCAATTAACCAATAAGCAAAAGCTTATAGGTTAATGCTATAGACTACAGGCATCCCCTCCCCCTTGCCAGTAAATTTTTTAACAGGCTGACCAGCAGCCCAGCTCATTCCTGGCACCCTGTGCTGCTGCCTCTGATACAGAGGCAGCAGCGTGGAGTAGCAGAGGGCTCCTCAGGAATGGGGCCAGGGTGCACTGGCTGCCAGCCTCACCCCCACGAACTATAGAATAAGTGAGTAACCAATAAGAATTCATGAGGTTAATTACTATTCAGTTAACCAATATTTAACAACCCTAGCTGGAGGCAGTAGGGTTTAAGTGAGCTGACCATCATCACACAGTAAGGCTGTAGTAGAGTGGGAGATAGAATGCAGGGTGGGAAATTGAGTCACATAGCTTGTTTTTGCCATTAGGAAGCACTCTCCTTATATAAAGTGAGAAAGATATATACACACACGTGTGCTTTCAATTAGGGTCCTAAATATCTAAGTCACTTTTGAAAATGGGACTTAGGCTCCTAAATCATTTATCAAAATTTTATACAGAGAGGCGAGCAAACAAATTTAGGCAAACCTGCCTCTTAGAACTTTTAGATGTTTTTATGTTGTCTAATTCCTCTTCCTATCCCTTCATTAATTTTCATATTACCTGAAAGTGATGAGAGAACCTTTTCTCCAGGTATTTATGGAGATCCCCCTGGATTCTGGCAGGTTTTCTTGTCTCCTTTATTCTTTTCTCTGGGAGGAAGGTATGTTTTGAACACTTGAATTTCTCATTCATAGATTCTTCAGAACGTTTTTTCCCACACATTCCAAAACTTGCTTGAAGGACAGTAGCTTGCCTCCTTTAGTTTGTATGAATAAATACGTATTCTTCTCATTATTAGTCATAGAGTTTTATGGTCATTAAGATCACTTAGGGTATGTCTATACAGCCAGCAGTTATTTCAAAATAATGTCGAAATACTGTCAAGCTGGAGGACTTATTCTGACTCCTGTAACCCTCATTGTTCGAGGAGTAAGGGAAGTCAGAGGAAGAGTGCTCTATTTCGAAATAAGTGCTGTGCAGAAACTCCCAATTTCGAAATAAGCTACGCAATTGATGTAGCTCAATTTGCATAGATTATTTCAAGTTAAGCCCTGCTTTGTAGACTCACCCTAAGTCTAACAAGGGCCATTAGATTTCCCCAGGTGCTCAACAGTTTGTGGATTGAATTACAGCATATTCTTCAGAAAGATATCTAGCCTGGATTTCAAGTATGATATGTGTGAATCCAGCAAAAGCTGTGCAAGACTGATCATGATTGGAGATCAACAGAAAAACCCCAGCATTGTTCTGCATTCTGACTTTTAGCTAGAATTACACCTGATTAACTGAGGGTACAGCTGAGCTCAAAAGTTAAATGGGACTTTCTCCAACAAGGAAGATTGTAGCTCTTCAGGACTAAGCACTACCGGACTATGCCTCTGTTCTCAGGATCCAAACTAGCTTTCAGTTTTTACAGATTCTATCAGGAAATTGGTGCTTCATTTTTACATATTACATGTAATATCTGCAGAGTAAAGTTAAACCCTTCTTATAAAGTCCAGACACAGTCACAAGGTAATAGGATATTGTGGCAGTAGCAATATATTCATTTCCTTAGCCAAAGGGTTATTTTGCATGCATTTCTGCCTTGAACCATCCCTCAGTAAACACTAAAAATGATCAGACAGCAGAAGGCTGATGTCATGCTGGTTTTTTCTCTGGCTCACAGAATCATAGGCTTCCTGAAGTTATATATTGCATTTGGCTCCAAAAAAATGAAACCATTATTTTTATATCACAAGCCATATTGAGACAGGGATATTATTACCTCCTTATCTTCAAATACTCCTTGATGCCAGTAATTTGTTTTTTCCCAATGTGTAGGTTAGAGACTAATAATTACATAAACTTTATTTATTTATTGATATTGAAGTAGCACCTAAATGCCCTTATCAGGATCAGTGCCCCACTGTGCTTTACTCTTGCTTCCATGAATTTACAATCTGAAACATTTCCCTATTTTCTCCTATAAAGGACTCAATTTGCATATAAGAAAAAAGAGGCTATGTCTACACTAAGTTTTTGTGGCAGAGAATATGCTAATGATGGACTTATTAGCACGAGTTGCGATGTCATTAGCATATTTTCTGCCGATGCTTTTTGCACAAGGGATTTTTGTGCAAAGAGAAGCAGTGTCGCCACTTCCGTTTTGCTCAAAAACCTCCTTTTGCGCAAGATATTTATGCCTCTCTTGGATATATATAGAGAGAGGCATAAGGAGAGGCATAAGGATCTTGAGCAAAAGAGGTTTTTTTGCACAAGACGGAAGCAGCGACACTGCTTCTGTTTGCGCAAAAACCCCTTGCGCAAAAAGCATTGGCAGAAAATATGCTAATGACATCGCGAATCATGCTAATGAGTCCGTCATTAGCATACTCTCTGCCACAAAGACCTTGTAATGTAGACAAAGCCAGATTATATGATTTCTTTGTATCTAATCATTGCAATGACAAAAAAGGAAAATATATATTTACTTAGGAAATATCTCCTCTCCCTAACACCTGTGCTACCCCATTAATTTCAAGGAGATTGTTCAAGGCAAGACACTTTTGCATCTATGTATACCTTCATTAGTCTTAGGAACTCAAGAAACCAGATTCCTTGTTTGTGTCACTCCGAACTCAGAAGAAAGTCATCCCCTTTCTCAAAACCTCACTAGCTGAATGAGTTGTTGTAGAATTGAAATGGAATCTTTCATTCAGCTACTTCTTAAAGCATTTATCATGCTGTATCTCAGCAGTTTACAATTAAAAAAAACCTGGGCAAATAAAAACCCTCTTGCCAAAATAAATACTTTTCTGCTGGAGCAATGTATGCTTTCTGAATAGGAATAATGGAAGTTCGTTGATACAGAGCCTCATCTGGTGTAAATGGGTGCAGCTATATTGAAGTAAATGGAGCTATATCAATTTACACCAGCTGAGGAGCTAAACCTTGATGATTACAAAGCCATTATTTGGAGATGATACCTCTACACTCTGGCCATCACCATCTGGCTATTTGTGCTTCATCACATGCTGCATATGGAAAGGCATTTGGTTAGGAAGTAGTTCCATCACACTTGTAAATCAGAACACTTCTATCATTCCCAGGAGCCCAACTAGAGTGGAGAGGACTTGCTGAAAAGGGAATGTATAGTAAAAAGGGAGGTAACTATTTCTAACAACCATCTTTCTAAAATTTCATTGGAACTGATAAAAAAAAAATCTTGCCCTACAGAAAGAATACACAAATTCATATTAAATCAGTATAATTACCTTCCAGAAAAAGTTGAAATAGAGTAATCTTGGACCCAGGTCTCCACTGCACTGCATTTACCACAGGAAAGAGTGGGTGTAATGTGATAACAGATCAAAATGGGAGAATTTTGTACTGGTGCTGACTACACAAAGTGTAAGTGTGGTACACAATCAGCCTCCATCTTTATTAGAAACAAATAAAACAGAGTATTTTGGGTTGAGTTCACTAAACGAGTTAGGTGCCTAAGTCCCAGATTTGGAACCATTGTGATGCACAAAACTCCTGCTGAATCCTGTGGGACCTAAACTCACATGACCCCTAAGTTTTTGTGGAGAAATTCACTGGGCACCTATATTTCAGTCTTTGAGCATGCTGCTACCTCCCCATAGCTATTCACAAACCAGGGGAGCACCGGCATTTCCCTGCCTAACTTGGGTGTGCAGGGCCCAATCAGTAGGGGCCCTGCGAGCATGCCTATTGGATTGGGCACTTCAGAGGAGTTCTGAAACATTATGGGGGAAAAGATAGTGATCCCTCATAGCATTTAGCTCAGCAGTTAGTATGCTCACCTGTGAGCCCTCCATTTCAAGTTTCTTCCTGCACCTGAGAGGAGAAAAGATTTGAACAGGAATTTACCACCTCTTAGGTGAGTGCTCTCACCACTTGATGTGGGGTTCCCTCAGTCTCTCTCGATGAAACTTTTGCACTGCACTTAAATAAAGAGTCATTGGAGAAGGAAGACTGATCCTGAGTTCCAGCAGGCTATAGAAACACACACATGCTTGTGCGCTCACTCACTCTTGCGAAGTCATTTGGGCCAGAGAGTGCAAGTGAGCTAGCACAAGCATGACTCTATAGCCAAGTGGTTAGAACGTACAGCGGGGACATGGAAGATGGAGAATCTGGTCCCCCTGCTCCAGTGATTTTTTTAAATTAGTTATCTAGAGTGCTTCAGCTTCAACAGGAGACACTGAGGGACACCTTGCTCTCACTTCCAAATATCCTATATCCCAATGATTAGAACACTTATCTAATCTCAAAGAGAGAGAGAGAGGAATTTAATTGAGGGGAGGTTCTCCCACATCCCTAATCACTGGGCTAAAAACTCTGGAGTGTTTCCTCCCATCCAACTTCTTGCTAAAACGGTGAAGGCACATAACGCTAATGTAACTCACACACTGAGTATTGTTCACTGTCCCGTGTAAGCAGCACTTAAACCACTTATAGAGAAAGAACAAATGAGTGTGCTCTACAATCTTAGCTGAGTGCCAGCTGGCTTTTAGCTCAAGCTATAAAGAGGTTCATGAAGCTCCAGAGGTCACAGGTTTGGATCTGCCTTTTGGCGCTATGCTTAAGAGAGGGTTTAAATCTGGAAATTACAAAGAGGGATGGGGCCTCCACTGCAGAAGGTTTAGCACACAGCCCTCTTGTTGGCATCTCTCATTGGCTAGCTTCAATGACTCCCTGCTAGCATGCTGGCTTTTGTGAATCACAGTCTAAGATGCCTATTCATTGTGTAGGAGCTTAGGTGCCTAACTAAGGCTTTGTGAATCACAGTGATTCTCAAGGCACCTAAAAAAGTTAGGCATTGCGTCATCACAACACTTCACTTCTTTTTGTGAAGTCTGGCCTCTGTGTATAAAAACAGCTTTGCACTATTGAGCTGTTAGGCTACGTCTACACTGCGGATCTATTTCGGGATACCTTCAGTATCCCAAAATAGCTATTCCACTTCTTAAGAGCAAGCCCATTATATCAAAATATAACAGGCTTGCTATTCCAACAGCCCTGTAAACCTCATTGCATGAGGATTAAGGAATGTTTCAGCATAGCTCATTATTTTGAAATGTGGCTCTGTGTAGACAGCGCCAAATTTCGAAATAAGCTATTTCAAAATTACCTTGAAATAAGCTACACAATTTGCATACTGCAAATTCCGTAGCTTATTTCGAGGTCAGGGTGCTGTGTAGACACACCCTTAGATGGCAGAACTGAAAACGCCTTAGTCTTCTCTTTGTGTTCATGTGAAGAAAAAATCTTGTCAGTTAAACTATACTTAAAATGACTCTGTGGTATAACAGAATTAATTAATCTGACGGGAGACCCTCTTGTCTACATGTTTACACAGAACAGTTCAGAAGGCTGAGTGACAAGAAGGGAGTAATATATCACAACCTTCTGTGAAAAAAAGTTTTTAAGGTTTTGCAGTGAAATGGCCAAGATTTATCAATGCTGGCTTAATGCTTTTCCCCATATAACACATACATTGTTAGCTAGTTGATGATGTGCTGATAGAGAATAACATAAAGAAGCTATTCTTCTGTTGCAGAGTCCCAGTGTAAGCCATATTAAGTTTGACTTATCAGCCTGCAGACTGGTAGTGGGTAAAAAGCTTTACATTGAAAAACTGAATTGCTTGTTAAATTTCTTCTAGATAAACTACTCTTCCTTTCCTGTACTTCAGAAAAGAGCTTTGCATTTGACCAAAGCATTTGCAATGAGGAAGGAATTGAAATTTATTGATATAGTAAAGCACTATACTTTGTCACCTTGCAATGCACTTGTAAGAGACAAAATAGGCACTTCATGCTGAATATGAAAAATGAGTCTTTAAAGGTAAAAAGGAAAAATGCACTTCAGAAGGCTTGTAAGAAGGAAGAAAATCAGCCCCTTCATTCTTTTTTCCTTTTAAATCCTGCCTGAAATGCAAACCCTGGAGGAAAGTCTGATTTCGATTATTGCTGTTTGTTTGCTATTTCTGTTGTAGTAGTACGTAAGAACCTCAATCAAGAATTATTAAATTTGGCACTATGCAAATAAACCATGCATATTCCCTGCCCCAGAGAGCTCACAGTTATCACTGATGAAGGAAGGGAGACAACAAGATAGCTACAGGGAGGCACAGTTGTCTCATTAGTCACAGGTGGCTACCAGCCTAACCAGTTCTAGTCAGAATGGTTTCTCTTGAGATGCCTGTGCATTAGTCTCTCCCCATATATTTCTTCATGTAAAATATAATAGCAGCCAGTTTATGTTTTATGGTTTACTTGATATTGTACTTTCACAATTCTTCAAATGCTGCATGGCAGCCAAGGAGTCAGTTAATCAAAGTGGCTCACATCAAAGTTTATTTTCTGTGGGTTCAAACATTGGTTAATAAAAATACAGAAGCAGCCAGGTTTTCAAGTTTGTGTGTGTGAACAATAATAGGGAAACACATAGTATAATAAATCATCTAGTTATTGCCCTGAGGGATCACAGTGCCCTTCAACAGAGTTTCCATCTAAAGTTAAGTTATAAGAGCTGGGCTTTTCATTAAAAGCACATATTAGAAAAGGCAAATTAATTAGTGTGATGTTTCCAGTTGAATAAATGAGTGGGAACCAACTGTGTCAGTGAAATTACAAGTAAAAATGCAGTACTCAGAACTTGTTAATGCTTTTTTTGGCATGGAAAAGGAGACATAGGTATCTAATGTTAAACGATGTTGCAAAAGGGCAAGTTAAGACTTTATTTGCCAAGTTAACTTTCAAAGACTATCTAGGTTATAAAGTTTGACTCCTGTACATAAATCTTGAATGATTGACAGACTACTGTAAAATAGTTTTGTTCAGAAAGATAATCTTTGTCAGGTAGCATCAATGGGATGAGAAGGGATGAAAAGAAAACTCCACGTTTAGACTGATTTCCCCTGCTGACGAGCACCTCTGTAAAATTAGTCTGGGAGTTATGAGCTATTTACTGTATTATAATGCTTTTTTTTCACTGTATGCACAGGAACCTTTGGTTCTTTTTATCTCCAAGATTTGGGGGTTTATTTATTTATTTACTTATCAGATGAAATGTTAATGAGTGACTACATTGGTGAAACATGAAGGGAAAAAACCTGATGTTAGCCAGTTCTATTCACCTTTATTGTATTGCACGTTGGATTGTTGATTTTATGGTACTTAAACTGATGGGTACATATTTTTATGGTAAAGCCCAATGACATGTTCAGAGTGCTGCATCAAACTCTCTGTGTTTCTGTGTTTGATTCACAACTCTGCAGGGTATGAATCAGTCTCCCAGTATAACCCTTAATCACTTTTTTAAAACCTAAATAATGTAGTGCAGCTTTTATTTATGACCTGAGTCATCATCTAGTTATATAAACCTACCCAAAGAAACACCAGATGGAGCATTTCCCTAAAAACTCTTGTCAGCTATACATTGACTCAGAAGATGAAGTTTCTTTACCGGGTCCAATCAGCAGAGACAGAAAATGCACAGGCAGCACACGGCATATTTAAATCCGGTCAAAGTCAAGCTGTAGGTGCCACTGATACGGGCAAGCGAGGCTTATTGTAGGGCAAGAATGAAAGAGAAGGGGCCAAAAGGGCAGGCCCTTTTAAAAATTACACTTGACAATGAGAATCCCCTTTGTTACCTGTTGACCATTCAAGCCCTACTTTCTGTGTGCAGCTGTTAAAAGAGAATGGACAGAAAGTTCTTACACTCTTGTTTGTTTTCCGCAGGGTGAAGTGAAGAAGTAAAGACTCCCAGCTGAACTACTATGAGGTCAGAAGCCTTGCTGCTATATTTCACACTGCTACACTTTGCTGGGGCTGGTTTCCCAGAAGATTCTGAGCCAATCAGTATTTCGCATGGCAACTGTAAGTATGAAAGGCCTGCTGCCTGCTTCCCTCTCTCCCCTATGCTTCAAGAAGGAATGTATTGATCACTGAACTTCCTACTTACACAGTTTTAGCTGATCTGAAGTGAACAATATTTTTTTGTTTCTTGATGGCTCTTCAGATCCGTCAAGTGATTACACTAGAGCAGAACACTTCCACCAGGACCTGTTTACAGAGCTGACGAGCTACTTGCTCCTCTAATGCCATAACCTATAACAGTGGTTCCCAGCTTTTTTGATACCAGGGACCTGCAAACCCATTCGTAAACTTTTGGCGGACTGGTAACATTTTATGTACAGGTTTGCGTATTCATTATGCACGTGATGAATATGCAAATGTGCAAATAAAACATTACCAGTCCCCCAAAAGCCCAGACCCCAGAACCCCCAGTGCCAGCCCTAATCCCTAGAGTCCCACACCCCTCCACTACCCCTAGTGCCGGCCACTGGCCCCAGAGTCCCCTGCACCCAACCCCCCCCAATGCCAGCCTCGCACCTTAAAAACTCCCCAGTGCCAGCCCACCATCCCAAATGCCTCAGTGCTAGCTCCCTGCCCCTTAGCACCAGACCCCCCCGTACTAGCCTCCTGTTTCCAGAGCCCCACAGCACCCAACTCTCCCAGAGCCTCCCCCTATGCCAGCCCCCAATATTATCCCCATCCCCAGAGCCCCCCAGTGCCAGCCCTGGCCCCATAACTCCCCCACTATTAGCTTAGCCTCCAGAGCCCCCCAACACTAGCCCTGCCCCTGGAGCCCCCAGTGCCTGTCCTGCCCCCCTCACTTAGCCCTGTGCTGCTGCCTGCATTGTGGTGGTTCTGGGGGTAGGGGTTGGGATACACTGCCCAGAGCCTCTCCTCCTACCACAGCTGTTGGGAGAGGCGTGTCCTGCCACATGGAATGAGGTGTAACAGTTAACTCGAACTAAGGACTTAGTTCGAGTTAACATTTGACTGCCGCGTGTAGCCGCAGGCAGTTAGTTCGGACTAGGGGGATTTAAAAATGGCGCCCGGATGGGAGGATGCAAATAAAGCCCGGAATATTTAAATCCCGGGCTTCATTTGCAACTTCGAATGCCTACATTAGCCTCCCTACTTCGAACTAGGGGGCTAGTGTAGACATACCCTCTGAGACTTGACTAGCACAGGACAGTGTAAGCCAGGATCAAAATGGATTAGCTCAACTTTATAGGAAAGCATTCACTGCATTTGATTACCTGGCTCAGGCCCTCAGTTTAAGTGCCTCTTTATCATGGTTACCACAGTCCAATCACAATTATGCCAAAAAGCCTTCTGAGGACTAAATTCATATGGGGGAGTTAGGCATCTCACAGCCCCTTTAGTAGCCTAGGTACAACAAGCAGATTTAATTGGTATTTACAGAATCACACTTAGCTGCCTTGTAACTCTGGAGTTACCTAGGCATCAAAGTTTCCACTTGTGAAGTTTAGGAGGTGCCTAAATTTATGCCATGAAATCTTACATTGCCCAGCAGCCTGGCATCCAGTTCACACCAGTGCCCTTGTGAGTTTACAAAGTAGGCATTCTCCCCACCACTATGGCAATCCATTTACGTAGTGTCCAGCATGCTAGCTACTAACCATGTGTGGCTATTTGGCTGGTTGAGTGAGGCTAGTTGGCTTGAACAATGTGGCTATTTGGTCAGCTGAGTGTGATTAGTTTGCTATAGTGATTAGTTTACTATAGTGGCTACAACTTCAGAACTGGTTTGACACCACGGCATTAGACATAGTCATAGACCGGACAAAGGACAGTTGGAGAACAAGGTAGTACCCCACCTGTCTCTTTAACCCGTAGCCATGACCAGGCCTGCCAGGGCCCAGAAATTCTAAGGGGCCTGGGGCTCTCTGCCACCACTGCTGTTACTGTAGCTATTGTGGCACTGAGAGCTTTGGGCTCCTTAAATCACTGCCAGAGCCCTGCAGGCATGCTCCGGGTGGCTCTAAGGACTGGAGAGGCATCATGGAATGCTCCAGCAGTGTTGAGGGCTGGCTGCCCTGGCTCCACCCCTTCTGCCCAAAGCCCTTCCCCTTCCGGGAGCATGGAGCTGGCCCCTTCTCACCTTGCTCAGAGGCCTGATGTGTCTGTCAGCTCCCCTGACCATGGCTTTCGTTGCCTGATGTGAGGCAGAGGTTTAAACACAGAGGTCCTCCTCACAGATGAGTGCTGTAATTTCTGGGCTCTCCCTCTCTCCTGATGGAGCTATTGTACTTTGTATAAATAATTCAATATTCATTAGTGAAGATACTTGAACTTGAGTCTCCCACATCCCAGGTGAGTGCATTTCACCTATAGTGTCATTGCCACTCTCTCATGTCTCTGAGTATGATATTATTTTATACAAATTGGAACAATGTCAACAGGAGAGTGAGAGACATCACACTGGTTAGGGCACTCTCCCGGAAAGTGTGAAGCCTGCATTCAAATTCCCCTCTGTCTGGTGTGGAGGAGAGATTTAAACTGAGGCCTCCCATCTCCTAAATGAACGCTCTAGCCCCAGGACTATTGGATAAAAGCGCAAGATGCCATCTGCAGCTCAGTTTTTCTTGGGAAAGGGTTGACTTGACTTAGGATTCATGGCTATGAACCCTCTCATGGAGCTAGGTACCTGAGAGGAAAAAGGCATTTCCCTCTGGCTCAGACTAAGGTCATGTCTATACTAGGAAACTATTTCAAAATTAGTAAATTCACCTTAACACCTGATTTAATAAATTCTAACTAGCGGGTCCATACTACATGTAATTCTTGAAATTAGTCCAAGGCAGGCTCCCTTAATGTGGATGTACTACCTTAACTTAGAGCCCCAGGAAGCACTGGGGTGCAATTAGTTCAAATTACTCTGGGGAGTAATTATTTCAAAATAGTGGCACCGGAACATCCACACTAATGCTATTTTGAAATAACTATTTTGGATTGAATGTTACTCCCAATGGAAAAGAGGAGTACAGATTTTGAATTCCTCAGCCCATTATTTTGAAATAATGGGCTTGGTAGAGTGGACATTCCACCTATAAATTCGACTTTGTGAGAATTATGTCTAAATGAAGTCCTAGTGTAACCTGCGCTTAGCCAGCAGGAAATGCTGAGGAGAAGGGCCCAAGCCCTGCCTCTCAAAAGGTGTCTATCTTAGCTGGCAGACTGCTCAGCTTACTGGAGACTGTGAATCCCATATTTAGGTGCCTAATTCTCCCCACACACTCTAGGAATCCTGGGTGCCTCACTTGGGGCTGTGAATTCCATTAGACAGCAGGTCACCTTGAAGCTAGATAGAACAACAACTAAATCTAGCCTGGATGCTCTGCAGCAATATGGAAGCATTCAGCACCTGTCAGGATTATCCCCTGCATCTGTAAAAGTGTGGTAAGGAATGGCAAATCAGCAATCTTAACCCCTTTGCAAAGGAAAACATGGGAAAGGTCTATTTCTATGTTATGAATGTCAGATGGCTGCAAACATATAGGCCCCAATTCACACAAGGTCCGTCAGCTACAAAGGAAGCAGTGTTGGACAGAGGAAAGCTGGAATGTTAAAAATTATTATTTCTCAAGTAAATCTTGGTCAGGAAGATTAACCTTCTGAACCCAAATCCTCAGTGACTTTAGTTAATTTATTTACCCAGGAATGCTCAGATCAAATGCAGCATCTGGTTTGCAGGGAAGTTCCGGTTTCTACCCAGTTTTATAACTATGCTGATTAAAACACAGGGGGAGTTGCCCAAGCCTGGACAGTGAATCAGTAACTTCACCATGATTAGAGCTGAGAGAGTTCATGGTGAAAATTAGAGTATCTATAATAATAGCCCCTTATGGTAGCTTTATTTGTTTGGAGCCAATAGATTTTTGGGAAAGGGCTTAATGCTTGATTTGATGCCAGTCAACTGCATTATGTGACTGTGCAGGAATTCTGCCTTCTGATGCTGCTTCTACTTACAGTCTCCTTTTCTTTCTGTCTTCGGCATGTCTTTCTGATTGCTTTCCTAGGAGCTGGCTAGTTGACTGCCTTTTGCAGACAGACAGACAGACAGGTAGAAACTCTGTCAGAAATGTTTTCTGGGTGGCTATTATAGGATCTACAGACAGACCGTATACAGACCTCATCAGTGCACATTGTCTTTCCAGCAATGAGAGCACTGGCATATAATGACTCATTGACTGTCAGAGTTAGGGAAAAGACTGAGTGGCTACTGGCGCAGACTTTCAATCAGCATTATCATCTGGCTGCCAGGAAAAGTGATGTATCAGACAGGGTGCCAAAAATAAATAAATACAGCCAAAAACATTCAAATAAATAAATGTCAATTAATGGGTACCCACAGCTTCTAGAAAAAATACACACAGCTGCCTTGCAGTGGCAGCCCAATTCTGCAGGAAACCCATAGAGTTGGCAATTTTGTACCTAGTAGTGACAAGTACTTTGCTCTGCCCACTAGCCAGCATAGCCACTGCAGTGCCAGGTTATTAAAAAACAGTGACCCTCTTTTATTTGCGGACTCCTAAAACATTTAAATGGAGATCTGGACATTTTAGACATAGTCTGTGGACCCTCCAGGAGTCCATGGAGCATAGATTGAAAACCAACGTACTATGGTAGTGACAATCTTTTGCAGATCCCTTACACATAGTCTGTGGACCTCCAGTTGTCTTTAGACCTCAGAATGAAAACTACTGCATATTATACATAAAATAGCTTTGTCCTGAAATATAAATGTTGGCAGGCAGCATCCAGCATTTAAATCACTGCAGGGAATGAAAGGAAAACTGTGTGAAAGTTCTAAGTACCTTGATGCCAAGAGATCTCAGAGCAGTTTTATGCTCTCAGGAATTACAGTTTTTCATTTCTAAAAACATAATGGCTTTCTTCTTGACAATTGCAAGCAAAGATTATAACCTTGATGAGCTATGCAATCCATTGTGCTGTTACTTCAGTACCCCAGGTTATGTTGTGGGAAGGGACAGCAGGAGCAGGAACTAAAGATTTTGGCTGTGGGTTTGGTGATGGGTTATTCCATGACTTCATAATGTGACCGTCTCTCTGTCGTTTGCTTTCTTTCTCCCCATGCCTTCCCCTTCTTACAGATACAAAACAGTATCCGGTGTTTGTGGGGCACAAGCCAGGACGCAACGCCACACAAAGGCACAGGCTAGACATCCAGCTGATCATGATAATGAACAGAACTCTCTACATTGCTGCTAGGTCAGTAGTATTTTCCTCATTCTTTTCTACCTTCTCCTAGAAAAAAATGATATTCTGAGTTCATATCTGCCAGATATTTATTTTAGGATTTTATCACACACATTGGTCTTTATAGTTTGTGACACATCTTAACAGCCACATTCATCTGTCATCTTGGGTTCAATCCTGCAAGGAGTTGAGCAACTTCTAAGGGTGCTGGGACCTGCAGCCACCATGAAAGCCAATGGAGGTTGAAATGACTTACAAGAGATTGCAATATAGAGCCAGAACCAATATTTCCTTACAGGAGTTTGTGATTTTTTTTGAGCAACAATTAATTATATATATTTTTGGAGAACAAATACAAATGATCCATTTTGTGCATGCATTCATATTTGAATAAGAGTAATTAATCTTTAATGTTGCTGGTCTAGACATATTTTGTAGTAAAAAAACAAAAAAAGCAGACTAAATATGCTTACTGTTTTTCTTTTGATGTACTGCAAGAGGTTAATTGAATGTCTTTTCTGGATCTTTTAGCTAGACAGATATATTTTTAAATACACAAACACATGCATTCATATGAGAGGCTTATTAGGCCAGCTCCTAAACTTGTGTAAATTGGCATAGCTCTGGCAATTTCAGTGGAACTATACCAATTCATACCCATTGCAGATCTGGAGCATATTATATGTAAAGACTAATTCTCCCATAAATTGTTGGCTTTTTAATACTAACTTAATGTTATCATATATGTGTCACAGAATCATACCTAAATACCATGCTGAGTGGCACATAAGAAAGAATACATTCAGGAAGCAGATGTGTTAGAGTCACTGATTGATGGATTGATTGATATGCCAAGGAACAGAATTGTTGAGTAAGAAGGTTCCATTTTTACACCATAAATTGCACTTCCAAAGTGCTTCTCATTATGTCTAGACAGTGGAGGAATCTGAAGAATTCACTGCAAAGCTCACTTTCTGACAAACTCTTTAAATATAGGCTTGCATTCCCCACATGCCTTGGAGATTTTGCATCCCCAGTCCTCTTCTTGTTTCCTATGATCTTTCCTTTCCTTAGCAAATACTCTTCAAGACCAGCAGTCCCTAGAAAAGGATGCAGTTTTGGAACTGCGACAGAGTGGGAAGTACTGTTTTAAGCTAAGAGTATATATTTTCAAAACAAAGCCATTTTGTCTTTCCCCCCTTACCCTTTCCTCAGACCCTACTCAAACATCATTGTGCTGATCCCCGTGCATACTCCAGCCTATTCTCAAGTATTGCATGCCATGCTTTTGTAACATCTCCAATTCCTGTCCAAAAGGCACTAAAGGATGATCAAGTCTCAAAATCAGGTATTCTGCATTGCAACCTGTAGCACTCACTAAAGGACTAGCCAGGCTGGCCTTTAATGTTCATTAGGGGCCAAATTCTGGGAAAGAGGGAAAGTGTTACTCCAAATAAATAGATCGGGGCAGGCAATAAGGTGTCCTGGTCCGTGCTGCTTCCTGCAGCTCCCATTGGCTAGGAATAGTGATCTGCAGCCAATGGGAGCTTCTAGCAGTCATACTTGTGGACATACAAGTAAATAATTACCAGCGCCCCTCCAGGGGCTAGCCCTGATGAACTACATCTGGCTTGTGGACCAGCTATTGCCCATCGCTGAACTAGATAGTTGTACAGCACAGGCGGAGTACTGGAATCCTCAGCTTTATCCGCTATAGCACTGCTATACTGCCCAAACAGTTGACAGCTACTACTACTGGTTTTGGAATAGGAAGCAACGGATGTGATTTATGGTTTCCCAGGTAGTATTCTGAGCAACAGGATCCATGCTTTGCATGTACCTACTGGCTGGGTATCCCATTGTATAACTTCACCTGCAATTAGTCTTCAACGAACAAGTATGAATCTTGGCTTGTTAACAACAGAGGCTGTGGAGAGTCTCTCAGGGAGGGTGCTCCACTCTCTGCCTTCTCATAAAAATATATCACCGGTGTGGTTATGTGCATGGGGTGGAGGGAGGACAGAGAAAGAGTGGTGGCAGGATTTCCTCAATATGTTTTTTTTCATGGGTGAATTCTCTTATTTTCTGTATTCATGTTTGTTAAATTGGTAGATTATTTTCCCTCATGACAATTAGAACTGAGACTCACTAATGCAAATCTGCTTGGTGGATTAAACTAGACAAACTAAAATGCTGATGCAAATATTAACTTGTATTCAGCAACCTACATGCCTCCGCTGTACGCTGATGCTACACTTTAAAATCTAAACTTTTTGTGATGGCAAATTATCATTCACAAATAACCATTCATTTTAAAATATTTAAAATATTAGTCTAAGTATGTGTAATATATATAATATTTGGGTATGAATGTGTGTATTTTATTTAAATACAGAAGGGCTTCAACATTACTGGGGACAAATGACCTGCCAAAAGAACAGAAAGAATCAATTTTTACTTATATGAGCACAAAAAATCTTCTTACACTTTTCTTTGCTCCAGTAGCTTAAAAACTGTTAAGTAGTTTATTTTCCTCCTCAGAACATTACGGGGAAAAAATCCCTGCTAAGTTGAAAAGCCTATGTGATAAAAGTTAAAATTCAAAGGGTCATTTTTATCTTCAAGTGATAAACTTTCAAACATGAGTAATCTTTCCATAATTAGTGTGAATGAAAGTTTATATCTGTAACACTAATGTGAGAAACTGAAGCAAATGTGAACTCAATTGAAAGTGTTTATCAAAGAGCTTCATAACAGGATTAATCAAAACTGTATTTAGCATAAATCCCTTAGTTACCATATCAGATGCTTCTTTTAAGTTGTTTTTAGGCATCTAAATATAGCGATACTAAGTTTACATTTGTACCCAATTATCTGAAAAGCAACCAAAACAAATGATTAAACAGTGAGGTTTTTGAGAAAATCCAGTGCTCGCTGTTCGCTTTGCAGTTAATTTCCTTGGGAAAAAGGACAAACTGATTTCAGAGACAGCTAGCAATTTATTACTAGATGTCTGGCATGCAAGAAAATTCTGTTTGTCAATTGCTTATTTGTTAAATACGATATGAGGATGTATATAAGAATTTTGTACCATTATTAAATATTTTTGTGGCTTTGGAAAGATTGCAGTGCAAATTATGGGCTGTCTATTCAGCTGATGTACGTTAGCAAAGGCTATGTCTACACTGCAGAGTTTTTCCAGGATACCAGAGGTATCCCAGGAAAACTCTGCTGGGTCCAGGGAACGTGTCTGCTCTACCAACATTTTTTTCCGGAAAAGCAGACGCACTTTTTCGGCATCCCTGTAAACCTTATTTTACGAGGAAGAAGGGATGTTCCAAAAAAGGGGTTTTTTTCCGACATTTGGAGCAGTGATTCGCAATTTGAGTAGCTTTTTCCAGAAGAACAGTGCAGTGTAGACATACCCAAGCTTCACTGAAGTCAACAAGGCTAGAGCCTAGAGCAGTACACCCATCTGCATCAGCTGAGCATCTGTCCCAGGGTGTCATTTACTTTTGGGCAAGCAGAGTAGTTTCCCCTCCAGACCATAGTTTGCTTCACTAGGACTTTTCATAGGCTTATGCTATTTTATATTTTCCACTTTTTGCCCCCTCTCCCAACTTTGTAGGGTACAAATTGTGTTCTATAATAGGGATGTAAGCGACTAGTTGAGTGATAACTTGACTACTCGCTATCCCCCCACCCTTGCTGCCTCCTGTTTCAGAAGCAGCAAGGGGGAGGTAAAAGCAGGAGCCAGTGCTGGGGAGAGCCAGTTTAAAAACCAAGTCTCCCCAGTACCATCTTCGCAGTGCGTGGGAGAAATGGGGGAGGCAGAGCCGCAGCGGTCCCAGAGCCAGCATGAGCTGGGACTACTCAGCCCTGGCTCACGCCAGCTCCAGTAGCTACCTCCAATGCAGCTCTGCAGTTTAAATGTAGCAGGAGCCGGGCTGCCTGCACACCCAGCTCCTATTACATTTAAATTGCAGAACCACAAAAGGAGGATAGCTCCTGGATCCGACGCGAGCCAGGACTGAGCAGCTCCCCTTATCGACTAATTGTGTAGTCAATACAAATTGTTTTCTAGCAGCTGTCACAACTTTTTCTGCCTCTTCCCCCAGCAGAGTTTTTTTCTGAAATGTTATCCCTGAGCTGTCCCTCTGCATATGTGACAGAATAGCAGTATTTTCTTCTTCCCTCGGACAGTACAAGTTTGCACACACCTTTCCTGAAGCTCACTGTTCAGTGCTGTCTTATTTGGTGGTTGCTTTTGTTCCCATGATCTGTCACCTCCCATATGTATGTTCAGAATGGTTCACCGAGCCCCTGCAGTACCAGAGTGCAGTTACACATTTCCAGACACTGCACTGAGTGGCCAAGGGTCATGCACAGCCAGCAGCATTATTTAAATTCCCTTCCTCCACAAGAGTATACCATGGCAACAAAATTCATCTCGACTGACTGGAGGTGGGAAAACGGAAGCAGTAGGATTAAGTCAGTTTGTGTTAGAATTACTTAATTAGCAACGAACTGTTCATATACCACAGCCAGTAGACAGTATTGGGGAAGAGAGGGAAAAACAGTCCCTTAATATCTATAGTGCCTTTCACTGGACAGTTCTTTTAATTTTTGCCAACATTGTGAGCAACTGTGCTTTAGATACAGCATGTGGAAATGGTTTTAATTATCCAGAAATCAAATTTCATAGAGGTCATTCCACAGCTTGGTATATGAATTCTCCTAGGACACTTTGGCAAGACAAAAAGTAAGTTGCTTACTCACTTAAGTCTCTCAGAAGAGCCATGGTTTGAGTGATACTAAGTGACACAAGCCTCTCTTGGAATCTCACCCCTTTACTTGTACTGGATTTTTGTTGTTGTTACCTAATCTTTTACAAAGAAACCCACAACCCTAAAATGATCATTAACATAAAGAGCTGTACTAGAAGGAGACCAATCAGAATAGTTTTTCAGGTGTTTCCCGTGCATAATTATCAGTCCATTTACAATTCAGATTATTGTCTTCCACTGTTACGTTGTAGCACCAACTATTATAAAGCTGATATCATGCTAATATGTAATTTAATTCTGATACTGACCGTGACCAAAAAAAAAAATCTCTTCACTTTGGCATGAAGCAAACTGCCTCAACTGCAGTGGCAGACACATTTTTTTTTAAAGCCAGTTTCTATTAGCAGTGCTGTCCCTTTTCTCCAGGTGACAGAAGTGTTGCTTATTTTCATTTTACAGCAAAGAGTGTTTTCTATCTGCTTTAGTCAGAAGCTAATATTGTTTCTCTCAAACTCAATAAAATGAAGCTAATCTTGACAGTAGAGGCTTTTAAAATGGAAGTGGTCTGTATCCTACTTTCAGCAAACTCCTATATAGCCCCCTTTTAAAGCTCTAGATCATTTTCTAGTCACAAAACTTCCTGTATTTTTAAAAAATCATTGCTATTTCAAGGAATATGAGATGTAGGGTGTTTTTCACCTCTCTTGCCCAATTTGTTGTGGCTTCTTTAGGTGCTTTGTTTTGTTTTTTAATTCTGTGCCCTAGTTAGGGTTGCCAGGTGTCCGGTATTTTCGCCTCCTGTCCGGTAAAAAAAATCAGAAAATACCGGACACGTAAGATGTCCGGTATTTTCTGATTTTTTTTTCCCCGGCCAGGAGGCGAAAATGCTGGGCACCTGGCAACCCTACAAACACTCAGTGCCTGGCCTCCCCCCCGATTCCCCCTAGCCTCCAACACCCCCAGCCCCCCCGACCCCAGACCCCATGCTTATCTGGTTCCGCAAGGCTGCCGGCACAAAATGGCTGCCAGCAAAAAGACCAAGGGGAAGCAATGGCTCCCCTGGGTCTTAGTGCTCAACCACTCCCCTGGTCCTATCCCTGCACTCACTGTTAAAGGGGACATACTGTTTTAATGCTGTTTTATTTTAAATTTTTTTGGGGGGGGGCGGGTGTTCGGTATTTTTGTTTCAACCATTTGTCAACAATATCTATGTGCTCCAGTCACTCATAAGGGAACTGCTTAAAAATAACCCCTCAGCAGACTTTCTGAGTCTGTTTCCCCTTGCTCAGGAAAGATTGGCAGTTAATTGTAAAAAAACCCAGGTTCTCAGCAAAACAAGAAGGCAAGCACAGGAGAGACATGTAAACTTTTTTTGAGGATGAATTTTAGAGCTTGATTTGGCCATCAGTGTGTGAAGAGTAGAATAATTTCTGGAAACAATTTTGTTGCTGTCAATTTTTTCCCTTCCATATTGTCAATCAAATCATTATGGCTGAGGCTGGAGGTGTAACTTTAAAAAAAAAAAAAAAAGGCATTAACCTCTTTAACCCTGAAGGACTAATAATGGCATACTGAATAACATCCCAGAAAGCTGGTAAAGGTTGCTTAAGTAGGATTGCAGCTGATATAAAGATGCACAAAAACATATGCCCACCCCAGAGGATATAGAATTAGCCCCTTTTCCTAAACTTTGTTCATACAAGTAAGCTGTTACTAGGAAGAATCTTGAGTTAGGGGCTTTTTTGGGTTTTTTTTAAATTTTGTTTTGTTTTGTTTTTAGAATTACTCTTCATATTGAAAAGCAAAACACTTTATGTATAATGGCGCATTCTCAGAAAAAGCAACCCAATCAATCATTAATGTTCTCTTGTATAGTGTCTGGTCTTTTTTTTTTTTAATTGTATAAAATAAATTGACTACTGCTTTTGACTTTGCATTCATTTATGTTTGTTTACAGGGACCATATTTATACTGTTGATATGGACACATCACATACGGAAGAAATTTATTTTAGTAAAGTAAGTTACTTTTTAATCATCCTGAAACCAAAGACACTAGAAAAAAACCAAGGATAAATAGGAAGTGGATAGTGTTTCAATCAGCTTACCAGCACTGCTGTAAAAATTGCATTAATCAAGGAAGGTGGAAGTGCTAGTCATGTATGGGGAAACCTGGAATAGCAGTCATGACCTCTATGAATTCCGGATAAGTGATTTAGGTAGCCTGATAAGCAGCCAGTACTGAAATACATTGAGGTCCCTATAACCCATCAAACACCTATTCACTGATATTATGTAGTTTTCTATAATTACAATACTGTACCAATTAAGAGTACTAAAACTCATCATCAAAGGAATAGGACTATTTATGTATTTTTATATTATGGATGTGAAATCCTGTTCAACTAGTTAACCAGTTAAACATTATGTTTAACCAGTTAACCAATAAAACGGCGTAAATAAGCCAGGGTAGGATGCCATGGCCAGGCTGTAGTGATCCCCCCCCACAGATAGCAGCTGCTCTGGCTGGGCTTGAGTGTCCCCTACCAGTGGCAGGCCCCTCAGGACTGGAATTTAACTAGTTAAACATTAACATCCCTATTTCATACACATACTTTTAGTCAGTCATGCAAGTAAGCAATAAATAAAATCTTATTATAATATCATGCTCTAGAGTGTTGTAAGAAAATCCACATTGCGTACATGGGAAATTTATATCCAAAATGGGAATAGTTTTGCTTGCATTGCTCTCCTGTATATTAGCATGAATGTTGCTAGAAATAACCTCCAATGAACTTTGTTATACTGATTGCATACTGCATATCCTATGTGCTATATGTGGTATTCATAGAACACCGGGGTGAATTTTAGCCCAGGAAAGGAAAAATGGATGTGTTAAATCCATGTTATGGATAAGCTTATGACAGGATATTCACACTAAAATGATGTCACTGAGAAGCCGAGGAAACAAAAACTAGTGTTACATCCATGAAAAATGTTTTAGTGAAGGACTCTTAATGAATGAGCACTAACTCAATTCATTCAGTGGAAATGTTGTTAGGTATAAAGGTGTTAGTATTTTAAACTAGGGACTTTTTAATGAAGTTTTACTATAATTATTCAAATCTACTACACTCACTCCAGGGCCCAATTGATGACTATATGTGGAGTCAGGATCTTCAGGGTTTTTACCTTCCTACCTACCAGTGAAATGTGGGGGCCATCTGCAGGGATCACTCAGGTGTATCACACTTAATCAATTCCCTACCCTGGCATGGGGCCCTAGGGGCACTTCATCTCTCATGTCTTCCATTCGCTGCCTCTGGCACATCATATTCTAATCTTCTGTGGGCTTTAATTTCTGTTGTTAGGTTAAGGTGTGGATGCTGAGGTGGTGTAGATGGCCTGTAATGTACAGGCAGTCAGATTAGATGATTTGATGGTCCCTTCTGGTCTTAAACTCTGTAACTTGGCCACTTGGAAGGCTTAAGATTTGCTAACTTCATAAGATGGTGTATGTAGATTCTAGTTCAGGGGTGGGCAAGATACAGCCCGTGGGCTGGATTCAGCCCCCCAAGCTGTTTGATCTGGCCTGCAGCCTGCCCTATTATGCCCCCGCCCCCAGGCCAATCAGGGCCTTAGGTCAAGGGAGTTTGTACCAAAGGGAACCGCCAGCTTTTCAGAATGGCTGGCGGTTCCCTCTGGGTGCCATGTGCCCCTGTCATGGCAGGGGTGGGAGCTGAAAGACTTTGTGTGCTCCCCCGCCTGTCAGGGGAGCGTGCAAAGTCTCCTTTCCTCCCTCACTCTCAAGGGCACATGGTGCCTACGGGGAACCGCCCCTTCTTCCTAAGGCCCCACCCCCTTCTGGGCAGAGCCAGCCTGGGACCATGACCAAAATTGGTGAAGTGGCCTTCCTACAAAAATTATTGCCCACCCCTGTTCTAGTTCACAGAGGAATGAAAATGAAAACTGGGATTTACCTGTAATCATTCCAGAGAAACAATATTAGCAGATAAAACCTGTTGTATTTTGATATACAAAGGATCTCCGAGCCTGTTAGCTAATGTGTGGTTAAAGAGAATAATGTGAATTGGGTTTCCTTGTTCATCTGAAGTACACTGTGCCAATGTGTAAGTTTTGGCTTGATAACTAATGAATTTATAGTCCATTTACAACATTTGCTTTTTAAAAACAACATCAAATTAAAAGAAATGATGAAAAAAGAAAACACTTTTTAAAAAGTGAATATATTTTTAAAAATTGACCGGTTGTTAAATTCACATGTTTCCAGGTGTTAAAAGGTGAGAACGGTTCTGGTTTAAAGAATAGATAGCAACAGAAAATTAAGTGAATGTTCAACATCACTGAACTTTCATTGTTATGGTGAATTAATCATGGAGAAAGGGTGCAGAAAGCTTTCAATAAATATATGTTCAGCAGCTAGTCTCCCCTAGGGAACTCTTACTTCTGAAATCAAATGCAACAACCTCTGGGCTCCAATTGATTTCTTTCTTGATCTTTGCAGAAACTGACATGGAAATCTAGACAGGGTGATGTAGACACATGCAGAATGAAGGGAAAACATAAGGTAGGCAATTTTCATTTCTCCTGAAGCTGCCACTTTAGTTTAGTTTCTTAACTATTATCTCAGACTGCTCTCTGTGATGTGGAATGGATCATGCCATTCACTTCTTTGTTAGTAATTGCTTTTTCCATCAACTTATTGAAGTCTTTAATTTGCAAAAATAGTTTGCTTTTAATGTGATGAAACATTACGACAGCAGCTGCAGTAACATCATGAAATACTTAGAAGCAGTGCGAATTATGTACACTGTGCTAGATGCATTGATATTGCTTAACGCAGCCTTGTATAGCTAAACACTGCTGTCCATTCTCCATTGGGAGTTTACTGAAAAATCTCATAAAAAGGCTTAATACAAAGTGTGCGTTTGTAGACGCAGAGGAACTGATTCTGGTCTAATCCCAATGTTACATTACTGCAAACCATGACTAACACTAGTCAAATCACATTCAGGCCCAGAGTTTCTGGACCTGATTTCCATCAGTTTTACTCTAATGCATTCCACTGAATTAGTTCATGATACTGTTGTTTTATAGCCATGTATCTGAAAGGTCCTCCATCTTGAGTAAAGCAACAAAATTCTTGAACAATAATGAAGTCCAAACTGTAATGTAAATAAAATGTCCTCACTTCCAAGCAAAGGTATTAAAACAAACAGAATGAAAATTCATTGTCTTGTTCACTGCCAGTTAAAACATTGTGGAACAAAAGCCCAGAATATCACAGTGTCTACGAGCCAGTTTCATTTTATCACTGACAATAAAAAAGCATGGCACAAGAATAAAGCCAAAGCATCTGTACTATATTGGGTAAAATACTTATTGTTTTTCCTCAGGATGAGTGTCATAATTTTATTAAGGTCCTCCTGAAACGAAATGATGATACCTTGTTTATCTGTGGAACAAATGCCTTCAACCCTTCTTGCAGGAACTATAAGGTAAGTGTTGTGTTCAGGAGCTTGCAGCTTTGCTCTTAGAAATTTGACAATTTATTTTGACTGTGTGGTTGGCAGCATAAAAGGTGTCAGTATACGTTATATAGTTTATCCTCATTTGTTTGACTTTTTCAGCATTCTACATGTGGAATCTTGACTGGGTTTCTGCAGTTTGCCTGCAACCCTTACACATCAAAGTATATTGCTACTTTATCTTATCCTTCACAGTTGTCTTGAACAATAACTTCTAACTGCAAAAACATGGACTAGTCCTCTGAACTGTCTTAAATAAAAAAGTTTACTAATGATACACCTCAAAGTACAGGCCTGTTGCTGAGAGTTCTCATCCATAAAGCATTCTGAATCTGGCTATTGTGTTGTACCCAATGCCAAAGATACTTGCCTAGACACAAATGGGCTTAGCACAGTAGAAACTATGCATTTTTTTTCTGTAATGTTATTTGGGGAATGCTATTAGTAGGGAACATGTGCAGGATGCTACACACTTCTTCATTCTGTGAAAGTGATTTCAGCAGCAGACTGCTCCAGGGAAATGCAGAGGAGGAGAAGAAATGGGGTATCTACAAGGTCAAAACTTCACACAGAAATTAGGAACAGGCTTCACTAAAGAGCTACCCATCTGTCTGTTGCTAAAGCATGGAGTTGAAGGCCTTGAGCTGGACCCCACAGAAATCTATGGGTATTTTTCCAGTTGCCTGAATGATAGCTCAGGGCCTTAGAATTCAGCCTAAGAGTAGTTCACTCTTTTAGAATCTGCCTTTGTCACCAGGTGGATTCCTAACCTTTTTTCTGGGGAGGGGCGGGGGGGGGCAGGAAGAAGATCCAGTTACTACTGATAAAAAGCATATACCTGCTCGCATAATAGTCAATGGCAAACCTCTCATTACTTCAAGGTACAGAATCAGGCTGAGCGTTATTGTAAGAAGTGTCCTGAAAACAAACTTAAGATATAAACAGCCAGGAAAGCATCTTAAACATTGACACACAGTATAACCCTGCCTCTCACCGTCCTTCCTCTGCCATGGTAGTTCAGCACGTGCAATAGCTTTAGCCTGGGAGGAACATCTGTGCATGTGCAGAGCAGCAGCACAGTCTTATCTATTGGTCTGGGAAAGAAACTTCTTCAGAGAGACACTCGTTTCCAGTTAATTCTATATTGCAGATACTTGATAAATGGTGAATTGAAGTTAGACTAACTGGTCTGGTAAAAAAAAAAGGTTTTTTTTCTTCCCTTATCCCCAACCTCTGATGTGTGTCATATAGCCAGGGTTCCTGTTTTCAATCCTAAGTTTAGTTTGCTGTTTGTCATTGCTTGGTGTGCAGTACAGTTAATGCTGGTGACAAATCCCAAGGACTCACCTTGTTGGAAAGCTATTTCTTCGTACAAATGCAGATTTTCTTGGCATCCTAATGTGAGGATCCTTTCTGCAGATGTTTCATTCCCCTTGATATATGGCCCATGCTGATTCCCTCACCTGTTGCCATGCTCTGAGAGCCTGCACGGTGATGTCTCTTGGGGCCTATAGAAGGTCACTCTGACACCTGCACATACTTTCACTGACTGTATTTCAGGGATTTCAGATGGCACCAGGGCACTTGAGACATGCCAAACTGAAGATAAGGCCATCCCTCAGCACCGTAAAGTGAAAGTGCAGATGACCCTGGAATGTTGTGCTCCTTGGAGAGGGAAGGAGCTCCTGAGCATGGCTCATTTCCCTTCACCATCACTTGAAATGCTTTCCCATCCTAGAGTAAATGCAACTGCTTCCCTTCAGAAGGTCTTGACAGAAAAGATACACGGCAAGAAACAACTGATGGCAAAGCATACATTGACTGACTTTGATTTCATTATATATGAGCTTAAAGTTGATTATGATAGCATGATGGTGCTAGATGGGTTATTTTTCATGGTCTATGATTCTGAACTCTGCATTAGAGCTATACAGTCTGTACTGGTGAAGTAGTTAAATATGCTAGAAGGATTTTGCTCCGACATAAAAGTTATTGATGTAACTTGAGCCTTTTTAATGGCTAATAATAAATGTATTGATTGCCAATTAATACTAATTAATGAGTGGAGTGGCACGAAATAGGATTCTCATCCCAGAATCAGGCTCCACAGAATTAAAACTGACAAGTTCATATCTTAAAGAGGACCTCAGGGTGATTGGCAAAGGCAGTCATGCTGAGGATAAAGCAAAGCCTAGCTATCTTTTTTAAAACAAACAATACAAACAAAAAAGCGCCAAACCAGATAAATAAATAGCTATAATATACAATATTAGTGATGTCTTTGGTGTCATTCCCTGCGTATGCTCATATTCTTATATTCAACCCTTCTGGGGACCTGGGGGTGAGAGACAAAGGACTCGCCTTGTCTCTGGCATGTCAACTGAATCCAGTGGTCCAGAACCTCAACATCCAAAGATCAGTGCTAGCTAACAATGAAGAGCTGAAGGATGGAAAGCTAGCCCCTGCAATATGGTGGCTTAGCCTATTTAAAGACCTGGGCACTATCACAAATATTCACTCTGATACCAACTTTCCATGTTTAAATCTAACTTACTCAGCCTCATAATATTGGGTGCATGTATCCTATAGGTTAACATATTAATGCCATTTAGCTCTTTATCATATGCATTACCATTGCTCAAGCAAGTTAGTGGTTAGACTAGGCCCAGTATTCAGTGTTCCTGCAGTTGCCTGGTATTGTTATATACCAGCTCCCTCTTGAGCAAGCTATTCCTGGTTCCCCAAAATCTAGGATAACTGTCAGTCCAATTTTTCTATGCTAAGGATCATAGGCCTACTTTACTTTAATTTTCTTAAGCCAATGCTTTACAGAAAACAGGCCTGTAGGTTCCTTGCATTACTGAAAAGTAAAATAAAAGGCTAAGCTAGCTCTACATTGCTGGATAATCTTACTAGTTGTAATATATTAATCTTAAACATGTGGGATCTGTACCTTTCCCTGTAGTTTACTAAAACCTCTTGAACTTCTGCATAAGGTTGAGCTGATTATTTGTATAATTACTGTACCTGATGGTGAATTAATTTCCCAGGGGTTACACTTAAGTCTAAGATTCTAGCCCTACCACACAGATTAATTCCTGCTTGATGGTAAGAGTGTTTCTGTATAACATAGGCTCAATCATTGCAGTAACACTTGGAAAGTGGTCCTTTCCAAAGCGCACTCGGAAAAGAGAATAGCACAGTTTTGACTGCCCCAGATAGTGTCCCAGTTTAAGAAGGGGGGAAAAGGCACACATACAAAATTACCTTGTGCTTTCCTTCCCACTAGTCTGAGTTGCAGGCTATTTTGCTCTGGATAATAGCACTACTGTTGCATCATTTTGAGGATACCATTTGCATATTTTCCAGAACCACAGACCGCATAACCTATTACTCTTCAACAGGAAGCTTATGCAGAGATAAAATATCAGCTGAAGACTTTTGTAAAATGTAGTGGGGATGAGAACAAGAAGCTTTAAAGATGTTTGACTTATTGGATGCTTTTTCCTAGATTGATTTTATGTAATGTTGTTATTTTGTACTGTTCTTAACTCTGAGCAGAACCACTGCTACAAAAAAGGACCTCCTTCTCTGCCCTGACATGAATAGTTCATAGGTTTTGTCTTGGTTTTTTTTTTAATACATTCCATTTTTTTTTTCAGATGGATACATTGGATTTCCTAGGAGATGAGTTCAGTGGAATGGCCAGGTGTCCCTATGATGCAAAACATGCCAATGTTGCATTGTTCGCAGGTAAATAAAGGAAAAATGAGAATATATCATTCCTTCCCTTCTTGCAGGTCCTGCTTCCTATGATACAGTATCCACCCCCGTAAAATGACACCTTTAAAATGTGAGAGACAAGATGGGTGAGGTAATATCTTTTATTAGACTAACTTCTATTAGGGAGAGAGACAAGCTTTCTAGCTTACACAGAGCTCTTCCTCAGGTCTCATTTAAAATGTGGCACAGTAAGTGAATAAGAACTCAAAATAGGGACCACAAGGTATCATTAGTGCAGGAAACTTCTCAAGCTGCAGGATTAACTTCAATACCATAAACAACATTGTTTACAGCTTGTTTTCTGATTCATGTTTACTGGATCCATGCTAATAGAAGTGAGATAATATAATGCCAGATCAGTGTGACACAGAATTCCTGACCCTGTTCTGATTCTATGAAAGCAAAGAACAAAACTCATATTGACTTTAGCAGGAACAGGCTATGGCCCTATATTTGGTTAAAATTAAGGTATCTTTCATAAGGAAGGTCAGTTCAGAGATATTTAAAAATATCTGTGAATGCACTCCTCTCTGCATCAACAAAGAAAGCAGAAGTGCTGTGTTTTTTTAAAGTAGAAACATCTTGACAGATCACTCCCAGCTGTGGCAGGGGAAGGCGAGAAATCTGATGGTTTAATAATGATTAATGCTGCATGTAACAGAATGCAGTTAACTAGTGTTTTTCACAGTAATTTAAAATGTGAGTGCATATTAATGGGGTTAATTTAAGCCAATGATTATACAGTGATATTTTAGTATTTCTCCTCTTTTACATATTTCTGATTATATTGTTTAATTATTGCACTTGTGTTAGTAAGAACCCTGATGACCACATCTTTGGTTTGGCTGTAACATAGATGGTAAATTATGCTAACCACATAGGATAACATTACTGCTTTTTCTGAGTAAGTATCTTGCTGTTACATAGAAAATGGTGATTAGATACTTACTCAAAAAGTAGTTAGAAATTCACTTGAGAACGCAGCAGTTCATAAGCAGATCAGCCACTAAATGGAGGTCATTGCTGTAACCAAGAAGACATAGTACCATCTACAGTGTCTGAATTGACATGCTATCTTTTACAAAGATGAGATTCTCTAGGAAGATGCAGCATGTCCTCACTTAGCATAGTATAAATTAATAGTGTTATCTAATTTAAAAATACTAAGGAATAATTAATTAATTATAGTAAGGACAAAATTAGAGAGATTTTTCTAGAAGTTGGAGAGTGGCCTTCTTTTTGCTGACTTCTCTTTTTAATCCAGAATAAGTTTAATGCTTTTGAGGAAGAGGGTTTTAAAGAAATAGCATCCACTAATATAAGTGTATTACATAAGCAGCTGCAGTAAATTAGGCACCCTTCCCATATCAGAGGTGCACATCACACATTCTTACAGTACACTTAGACTGGTTCCTAGGAGTAAGATACAGTGCAAGTTATCACAAAAATTAGATAATTGAATAATGAGGTTCTCTGTATCTGGATTACTGCCTCTCAGTACAAGATGTAAAGTTTGTCAAATAAATCGTTACAGAATAGATCAAGTAAACTCACCTAGCTTTAGTAAAAACATTCTGTGGTTGATGGATTATAAAGTCTGATCCCCTAGGAAAACCTTTTGTAGTAACCTTAAAGGAAGGGAGTTTTTTTACACATGAAAGACCACAAAGAAAGAAATAAAATAAGTGTCAATTAGCTAGCATGACAAAATCAAGGAACATGGCTCTCTAGAAGTATCTAGTTTGACTTGTGAAAAACTAATTTCTTGGTCTCCCTCATATCCATTTATTTTGCTGGGATCTGTGGATAACAGCCCCATCTTTTCTTGCCACTATTCCAGTTACCTAAGGTATTGTGGTAGTGGAGTCGACAATGAAGCCGGGCAGGACATTTCAGTCTCAGTTTATGTGATCTAGTAAAACAGGACATTTTCTAGGAATATCCTGTTTTGCAGTGCACCCTTCTGAAATTGCCATTTCATTTTAAAAATGAGGAATATTTCAGTATGCCTGTGATTCCAGTTATCCACTGAGAATTTTCATTCCCAAGAGATTGAGATGATTTCATTTGTCCCATCTCTTATGATTGATGAAGGCAAATAATTATATTATTTCTCCCCCCTTCCTATTTTTTCTTTTTCCTTCCTACTCTGCAAGAGGGAAAGCTATATTCTGCCACAGTGACTGACTTCCTTGCAATAGATGCAGTCATTTACCGGAGCCTTGGAGACAGCCCAACCCTGAGGACAGTCAAACACGACTCAAAATGGTTAAAAGGTGAGTAGTTAAAAAAAAAAAAAAAAGAAGGAGTAGTAGCTCTGATTAGAATCTTGTATCGCTGACAGACCTTGCCGCAGTTTCATTTCAGCAATGCTTTCCATCGGAGAGAAGAAACTAAATTACATCTTTTACTACACCGATTTACTTACCTTCTCCCCCCACTTCCCCTACCAGTTACTGGATACTGAAAGAAACTACAAGTACCGTCACAGCAAACTACATTTCCAAGCCTGAATCTTTCATTTTATAGCTATTGTGTAAAACAGATGGAATTTTCAGAGCTGGGAGAGGAGACAAAGGTTCTTGGGCTGTGCCTAAACTAATTCCTTTCCTAGGATTGTGGTAGGTAATAATTAGGCTTTTATGAGATATAATTTGTTCTGCAACACTATGGTTGATCAGTGTAAATACAATTCTTACATAAAGCCTTATTTTTGTAGTAGTATTTAGGTACTGTATGGCTTTGCTGCTGAATTAGGCAATTTCTAAATACCCTCTTTGTTAAGAGAGTTATTGCTTCACCTCACAAAGGCATCATTAATGGCAGTGAGACAAGCTGAGGTATAAGGGCTTGGCTTGCATGCGAAAATGCAGAAGAAACCTGTGTGTGTGAGAGAGAGAGAGAGAGAGAGATAGAGAGAGAGAGAGCGCCACATGTACTACTGCTATTGCTAAGTCCAGGGAACATCGGTTGCATGTTTTGTTGTTCTTGCCACACAGGAGACTTTGGCCGTAAGGATCTACCCTTGCACTAGCTAGCTATGCCCATATTTGAAAGTGTCACCATCCTCACCTTTCCTCATTCTCCTGCAGAAATCCACAGGGAGAGGTCATTTCAGTGGCATGCATGCAAGTGCATAACTGCTTTTCATTGGTTCTCCCCTGCATTGCGTTCAGCCACTGCCTCCAGTCAAAATTCATTTTTTCCTATGTGATAAGCCATTTTCTGGGTGAAAGGTTTGAAAACTGAGCTCTACCCCCTCTGCAAAAGTAAAGGAAATTATATGCATTGTGTGACTTGGGTAGATACATAATGTGCGTTGTCCAGGACGAGAGTAGAGCTATGTGCCCTGGCTGCTGGTTTCTCCCCAGGACATCCCAGAGTAGGGAGGTCGACGCGGGGGGTGGTGAGGGCTGCATAGGCCTCCCACTGGCACTCCCGAGGCCCAGGGGGCCCACACAGGCCATCCGCTGGCACTGCCTAGCCCAGGAACAATGGGAGCCGGCATCTGCTCCCAAAGGCAGGCTGAGGTGTCAGCTGTTGCCAGGCTAGTGGCCCCTCTGTGCTCATTCCTTTCAATAACTCCTTCCTATCAGATCCCTTCCTTTCCATTTTATGAGAAACAATCAAATTCCAGGCACATCTCATTGTCCTGGAACAACTAAACCCCAACAAGGTTTTATGATGGGATAAGAGGAAGCTGCATCCCAAATTTGGTGGTCCTAGTTCCTATCGTTTAGGAGGAGTTCTTCAGCAAACAGACTCACAGACAGACAGACACACATTTTAAAAATATATCTATTATGTAATGTACTCTTCATCAGAATGTGTTGTTTGTTTACAGAACCTTACTTTGTCCAGGCAGTGGATTATGGTGACTACATCTACTTCTTCTTTCGGGAAATTGCGGTGGAGTACAACAGTATGGGAAAGGTAAGAAAATGGCCTTAAATTGTTTTGTAATATTCAGGGGAAAAAAACCCAAACCCTGCTCTTGGACCAGGGCTGTTAGGAATGACCTTGAAATGAGAACCATAAATCACAATGACAAGGTCATCGTTTTGAGAGGATCCTGCTGCTCAGGCCAAAAGGTTGGAGTGAAAGATTGCAGTGTCTGGATACACAACATGATGGTGGCAGTATGTGCGGGAAGCTCTTTTATTTTCCTAATTCAGCAAAGTAAATGGCAAATTCACTTAATTCATCATATTAAATTGCAGTAGTTAAATTTTTACTTTAAAGAGGCCAGCTGTACTCAGGAGATGAGAATCAGGAGCATTAAGTAAACAAGGCAGGAATTTTGTTCTTTGCCATATTGTAAAGAACAATCGAACACTTACTGAATAACATTTTTTGATATTTCCACAAAAGGCTTCCGACTAAGCAGACAAAAAAGCTGACCAGGGTCACAAAGGTGCAGGATATGAATACAAGCCCAGCGAGGTTTGCATAGTTTTGAGTGCCGAATATATGAGACCCAGAGGCTGGCAGCGTGGGTTGCAGGGATTGTGAATATAAAGTGCTTTTGTTTGGGGAAATAGAAAGCTAAGCAGCCTGTATGGAAATGAGTTTATATGGGCTGAGAACTGATCTGCTGGAGGATTTATGGCTGGGTATTAAATACCACAGCCTTATCTTTTATAGCACACTCTTCCAAAGCTGAATTTTCCTTTGTTTTGGTTTGTCACAGATTATGGAAACATGGGATTAAATTAAGCACCTCACTGTGTCATTTTTATTTTTTTAAGGCAGGCTTCCAATAAAGTTTCTGTGATCAAAGACATATTTCATTTTCTCTTTTTTTTCCTTACCTTTGCTGCAGGTAGTTTTCCCACGAGTGGCTCAGGTTTGCAAGAATGATATGGGAGGATCTCAGAGAGTTCTGGAAAAACAGTGGACTTCCTTTCTCAAGGCTCGCCTGAACTGCTCAGTTCCTGGAGATTCACACTTCTATTTTAACATACTGCAGGCAGTTACAGATGTTATCCATATCAATGGCCATGATATTGTCTTGGCAACCTTCTCCACCCCCTATAACAGGTAACCAGTGCAATTGCCTTTTGGCTTATGCTTCCTATGTACCATGTGTTTTGCCTTTTTATTGCAATTTCTTTTTACACTTTAAAACAACAAGAAGCAGTAGCTACTAAAATATAATTTTTTATTTAGCATGTACATGTGGGTACTAATTTTCCATTTTTAAATACTCTGTTACTGTTTATTAAATTATATGACTTGTTTTGAGGTGAGCTTTAAATCATGTGCTATATGAGCACCTACATTAGGTTCATTGTCTTGTATGATGCAATAACTTTACATAGGAACAGGAAACTTTGCAACATCCATCTAGCAGAGTTTTGTACTCTTTCTGTTGTCAGAGCATGATTGGACTCTCCCAACTCTCTAAAAGAAGGTGTGGGTTCCAGCCTGGTTACCCTTGGGTCCCTTAATATCCATACACATGTCCCTGGTCTGCCACCTCACCCCACCAACTCCTGCTGGCCTCTTGCAGTCTGTTTTCTTGAATGGCTGTGCTCTTCAGTTCTTGACCTGGTTGCCAACACACCCACAATAAATGGCTCCAAAATGTGGAGAAGATACTAGTGGAAGTTAATAGAGCCTCATGTTGTGTCAATTTCTGTATCTCTCACCATGAGTTTGTAAGGGAGAATCTGGAAGACTCCAGATCTAGTTTCCTACTGTCCAGCCCTTTCTAAGTCAATGGAACTGCAGCCCCCAGGTCTGGATGTAAGCAACTAGTCAACTATCTGATAAGCTTATGCTTATCCAATAGTCAAGTAGTGACTTGACTAGTCACTTCCCCCCCACCCTTGCTGCTTCTATCATAGGCAGTGAGTCGGGGGGGGGGGAACAGGAGTCAGTGCTGGGGGGAACTGGCTTAAAAGCACAGTCTCTGCGGGAGGCAGAGGAGGCAAAGGCGTAGTGGGGGATCAGACATGAGCCAAGAATCAGCTGTCCCAGACACTGCACTTCAGCCTTTTAAATGTATTAAGAGCTTGGCAGCGCAGTTTCCCCCCTTATCAACTAATCGACTAGTCGATGGAAATTCCATCCACTAGTCCATTAGTTGATTAAATGGAATTTAACATCTCTACCCCCAAGATGCTGTGTTAAAGACAATTCTGTAATGTTAGAGGAAAGCAGGGGGCATGCCAAGTGAGAAGAGGTCTTCCCATCTCATGGGTGCAGAATCCCTCTCTGCACAGACATGTCTTCCTATGCGTTTGTACAGAACCTGGCACAACAGAGACCTGTTCTTGTTAAGGGCACTGCCACAACACAAGCAATAAATAATAATGGGATCCATTGTTCTAACACCTGGATTTTATAGTTGAGTATATAAAGGCATCTGTTTAGCATTTGTTACCAGTATATATTATAACATGCTGTTCCATAAGTTATTAAAACACATAACTGCATCTAATTACTAAGGTCTCAGAAAAAGTTAAAAAAATGTTCTAATTAAAGAAAAAATGCTGCTGGGCCCCAGGGGTCTGTTTCTTTTCCCCTGTTATAAGGGACATTTGGGGTTGCAACATGAACTTTATTGCTGGAGTTCATCTGCGCTGGTTGTCCATTTCCCACTTACAGTCAAAGGGTGACCCCTCTGAGGTCAATGACAAAACTCCCACTGATTTAGAACGGGAGCAAACGCAGGCCTCCGATGTATAATTACTGCTTCTGACAACAAAATTGGAGTAGTCGCTGTGGAATAATTATGCCACAAATGCAGGACATGACTTCAAACAAAAACAAAGCAACAGGAGCAAATGACCCTGATTTCATAGAAATCACCTTAATAAAACAATAACAAATTTAAAAAATCAAAAGAAAGCCCTGGAGAGTGAGGTATGTCATTAGAATTGTCTCTAAATGGAAAGTTTTCCAGTGGTTTCCATGCTGTGCTGTTGGTAATCATTAAGGTCTCTACTACTGTGACCATGAGCCCTGAGACCCACCTCTCTGCAGCTGAAGCCTGGAGCCTTGCCACCCTGCAGGGCAGAAGCCCTGAGCTCCCCTCTCTAGCCCAACAGCCAAGTCCTCCCACCCCTAGGTTGGTGGGGCTCTGGGAAATATTTTATGAGACTTTAAGCCCCAGCAACCATCATGTAAAATGTAAAGCATTATTCCTGTGGGCATAGTCATTTTTGCAGGGGCAAAAGGGTGGTATATTCTGGCTGGAGATACTGCAACAACAGTTCTGTGCATGGAGTGGCTATAGCTAATTTCTTATCCATTGAGCTGGGTGTTGTAAAATGTCTTTGTTCACAGGAATTAGAAGGGCCTTGCTGTAGGAAAGGAGCCCTCACTCCCAGACTAAAAATAGGTGATGGGTCTGGGTCAAGCTGGTACTGGGTTATGGGAAATATTGGATATGGCTTGCTGTTCTCCCACTGTGCTAGTAGGTGGCTAAGTGGATCCCGCTGCTGTGAACCTCAATAGCCAGACCTTTGGCCTGCCCATATCCATCTCTACCAGAATGTCTTCACTATGCAGGGAGTGCAGAGTCACACTCTGGAGGTGTTTTTGTTCTTCATACCAAACCTCCTGCAGTTAAATTGCTTTTGGCCCTTGGTTAGGAGCTTAATCCAATAAAGTGCTGAACTCCTCCATCTCCAGTGGGATTTCATTGGGAACTGAAGGTACTCAGCACTTGCAGGGATTGCTCTTCTCCTTTCAGGATTGAGCCCAAAATACTCAAGGCATCCCTTAGTTAGACTCTAAAGACCAAATTTATTCTGGTGTAGCTCCATTAAAGTTATCCCAAGATGAACTTGGCTCTTTCTCTTTAAAATATTTCAGAACGTAAACTCACATTAATAACCTTAGCACTTTGTCTACTTCCATGAGACAACCCAGCCTTTTAGAGAGCTAACCAACTCCCTTTGTTTCAAATAGAGCTAGTGAGATTCCCCTATTTGTTTCATTTACTGACCTTTGGATGTTGCATTTTGAAATTAAAATGACAAACTCTCATTAAGTTTAGAAAACTATTTTTCATATTAATGTATGTTCCCTCTCATAGTTTTCTTCCCACTTTCAAAGGCCAAGGTGCAAATTTATTTTCAGTGGTGTATAGTCCACTAGCTAAAAAGCCTGATTATAAATCTTGGCCAACTGGTGCTCAGTATTTATCTGATCAAAATCAAGCAACAGAAGTCAGACACAAATGCAAGAGTTCATGTGTAAACAATAAAGGTAGATAAATGAATAATTCATAACTTAAGTCATTGAGCAAAAGGAACCGCTAAACCCTGCTGGTAGTGTTTGTGTAAGGATGTAATTATATTTGGACATGGTTACTAGCCGGATACATGCTAATAATCAGAAAGCCTTAATTGAAATGTTTAATGGCTATAAGCAATGTTGTATTAATTCCCTGCAAACTTTTTACAGTTGTGGAAGTTAACTGTGCGTCGGAAGTCAATAAAAATGTATAGGAAAACCTGATGGAAATCTGAACCTGAAAGCATGGTGTGGTACTGTTCAACTCTCAGGCTTAATGGGATCCTTCAGCACAGAGATGCATCAGCTCCAGCTTCCAAATTATCTCCAGATTATATTTTTGGGGCCCAGCAAGAACTGTAAGAATGATTATTGAGAGTGTATTATACATTACAGGAACTTGATTTTCAAAGTGCTGGACACTAAATTGGCTAGCCTGTGATGCTTCATACATCACCAATGGCAGGCATCATTTCCCAGATTCATTTCCCTCTTCAGGATTTCTGAAATTCATTCTTTCTGTAGAGGCTTTTGAGGCAAGTTGTGTTGACAGGAATGGACTACCCATTGATACTTTTTCAAACTTTTCCATGGGGCAGCCTTTTACTGTCAATACCCAGAGGTTAGAAAGTTCAGGAATGATTAGCCTGTGACAGGAAGACTTCTATGCAGCATGTTTTTCAGTCAAAATTTTATGCATAACTGCATAATGAGTAACAATTTCTGGGAAATGTCACGTTGCAGCATCCCGGGCTCTGCAGTCTGTGCCTATGACATGCTTGACATTGCCAATGTATTTACTGGGAGATTCAAAGAACAAAAGTCCCCAGATTCTACATGGACCCCAGTTCCTGATGAACGAGTGCCGAAACCCAGGTATGCATTGATATGCTGTGTAGTAATGAATTGTGTGTTGATGCACACACGTGTGACAGTTTGAGCAGCAATGTGAAATACAAATGTAATGGGAAATGTATATTTTAAGTGAAATAAGAATTCAGTCTGATTCTGATCTAAGTTATGGTGACGTAAATCAGGAGTAGTCTGTTGAAGTCAGCTTTAATACAGGATAAGTCAGATCAGCATCTTACCCATTAGGTCAAAATCAGCAGTTGCTTAAAGGCTGTGTAAGTGACACATTGTCAGGAAATGAATGGCACCAATTTGCCATTCATAGGGGAACATAACAAATATAATTAATGTGCCAAGTATGAGGAAATAAGGGGGAAGAAGGAAAAGCAACTAACCAGAGAATGTAAGAAAAAATAGGGGATCTGCATTAATACCCCCTATTCATTGCTTCCCATATGTCCCCTTCCCTTAGAACGTTCATTGCACTCATTGTGTAGACCAAATGAATAACAGTTTAGTGCATGTTACGTAACCTTGCTGCCTACACCCATTTTTTGACTCACTCAGTCACACTCAGGGCAAGATTCCATTTAATAGTATCCTGGTGTAAATCTGGAATAATTCTATATGTCAACAGAGTTATACCACTGTTGATAGAACCTGGCCCCAAATCCATAAGGCACCCCCCCCCACACACACACACATACTGCAAATATCATCATTTAATTTGCTCCAAAAGACCTACATGGGGGTTGCACCCAGTTACACCAAGTCTGAATTTGGCCCATTATGTTTTAGACACTTACTGAACCTACCATTTTTATTTCATTACTAGGACTGAGGTTATGTATCTTCAACTTGATTTGTAAGTTGTTCCCTGGATAGGAAGCTTGAAATGACCCTGCAAGATCTTAAAAGTCTCAGATGGGTAGTCGTGTTAGTCTGTAACGTTAAAAACAATGAGTAGTCCTGTGGCACCTTAGAGACTAACCTTATATATATATATATATATATATATATATATATATAGTATCATGAGCTTTCGTGGGCAAAAACCCACTTCTTCAAATGAGATGATCTTGAGATTTCTTCACCATAGTGTCTCAGAACCTATGTTCCCCTCCCCCTCCATCCATTAGCTTAGCTAGCCTTCATGGGTATGTCTAGACTACATGCCCCTGCCGACAGAGGCATGTAAATTAGACATACTGACATAGTCAATGAAGCGGGGATTTAAATATCCCCTGCTTCATTCAAATAAAAATGGCCGCAGCGTTGTATTGGCTCAGCTGTTTGTCGGCACAAAGCAGCAGTCAAGACGGGGATCGGTTGACAAGGAAAGCCTTTGTCAATCGATCCCTTATGCCTCGTGAAACGAGGTTTACAGGATCGGTTGACAAAGGCTTTCCTTGTCGACCGATCCCCGTCTTGACTGCCGCTTTGTGCCAACAAACAGCTGTGCCAGCACAATGCGGCGGCCATTTTTATTCTAATGAAGCGGGGAATATTTAAATCCCCGCTTCACTGACTGTGTCGGTATGTCTAATTTACATGCCTCTGTCAGCAGAGGCATGTAATCTAGACATACTCCATGATACTATCTACTCATAGGAGCAGACAGTGAAGATTTTGTTACCACAGGGCATCTTTGTATTGCCAGCCATTGCACATTAACATACTAAGCTGCCTCTTTGCTTCAAGGCAGCACAAGCCCTCTAAGTTCATTTATTTGAAGTATTCGTTCATATAAAGGATATTGTGGAGAGGTGCACCACTGTTAGATTTTATAAGTGAACATCCATTTCAGTGGTTATGTGGGGTCACACAGCAGGTAAAGCTGCATCACAAGAATTGAGGCTGAGCCAGTATTTACCTAACAAATATGTCAAGCATTAATATTTTAATGCTTCTTTTGAGCCAATGCCAAACAACATGACCTCTGCCAAGGGATGAACTGGCAGAAGGAATTCAGATATTTGGCCTCTGCAACTGATATTTAGCACTATTGATTAATTCTAAGTCACACTGAAGTCCATGAGAGCTGGGCACTAGGCTTCTCTAAAAAATAAGGTCACTTCTATTTAAGTGATTACATAAGGTTTCAATTTTAGGACCCTTATTTGAAAAGTTACCTAAATCTGGAGGCAATATACTATGTAGGGCTAGTGTCACGGTAAAAATGGGGATAATGCAACTGACTTCCATGGAGCTATTCATATATGTTCATAAAGAGTTGAGGGGACTTTTACTCTTTTGTTGTCCCATTATACTGCAGCTGAAGAATTAAGTGGAAAGAGGAAGAGGCTGAGCAGTTTGTTGCAGGAAGTAGTGATGAAGAAAACCTGATTTTGCTATGCTGCGTAGCTGGATTTGGCTTACCTTAAGCTGGGCTTGATGGCTCCACACTATGGGAGGCCAACGGGAGCATACACTCCCTCCAGCTTCCCTTGCTCCTTGCAGAAGAAGGAGTACTGGACTCCGACGGGGGCTGAACTGAGCATTTGATTTATGGGTCTACATTAGACCCACTAAATCGAATGCTATAAAGTCAGCCTGCAGAGGGTTGATCTTCTCTGCAGCGTAGACATGCCCTGCCCTGATTGCTCTGGTCAGGCTAAAATGTGAGATTATCTTAGGGGGCAAGAGGAATTTCCAGGAATAAGATAAGCAAGTTTGCATTGCAGTTACCCAAAAACACTCAGATTGCATCTCAGTCTAACTGCTGGGCAAATTCATTCATGCCAATAGTATTGGATGTCACTGTTCAGGGCAACTACACCTGTATTCATCTCTATGGCACATCAAGGGCCCACACTCTCAGGTTTCCAGCTCCCTAGCAGTTACCTCGCTTGGGTGGAGCCCTCCCTCCTTCCAGACCAACGTATTTTCACGCTGTCCAGTTCTCTGACTATACTGTGATTTTCCCAGGAAAACAGTCTGCCTCAACAGGCCTGCTTACTTCTCCTCTTGGAGTGTAATTGTCCAGCACTGCCTATTCAGGCCTCTTTTATTCTTAAGGAAAAAGCACTACAAAGGACACATACTAGAACAATAAAAGAACCTACACTCACGCTAATAAATTTACCAGATTTCATCCCGACCTTAAGATGAGGTCCAGGAGAAGCAGTGATTCATGCCCCCACCCCAGAGGTTTTCTTGTGGTTTTAGATGCAGATGTGGTCATCCCAGCTCAAAAAAGATATATTGAAATTGGGAGACTATGAAGACCAAGACTATAACAAGGTTCAAAAAAGAACTAGAGAAATTCATGGAGAATAAGTCCATTGATGGCTATTAGCCACAATGGTCAGGGATGGTGACCTTAGCCTTTTTTAGAAGAGGCTGGGAATGAGTGACAGGGGATGGATTGGTTGATGATTATCTGTTTTGTTCATTCCCACTGGGGCATCTGGCATTGGCTGCTTTTGGAATACAGGATACTGAGCTAGTTGGACCTTTGGTCTTACCCAGAATGGCCATTCTTATATATTTGTAGATCACAGATTCAGCTCAGAACAAGCATAGTCATGTGAAAAGATTAGTTCATCCTTTATAAAGGGATCTTTGATCTGGAATACTTAGTTAGGAGACAATGGGTGTTTGCTAGGACATTGCTGTCAAAGGCCTCCCAACTACCTCCTAGGATACACACTTCACACATATTCTCCCAAACTTATTTGAAGTTCCTAACATTTACATGTCAAGTCCCTAGAAAAGTTACATACAATCCTACAGTAACATGTAAAAAGATGCAGTTGTAATACAATGGACCCCAAAGATACTAAAACCTAATTCAAAAAAGTTTAACTTCATTCATTAAAGTTTTTCTTAATTCAATAAGATTTGCTCAGGATATTGCCAATCTGGGGTTCTTATACTTGTCAGAAACAAAGTGAAATCACAGTAAATAAGGTGTTCATATTGATGCTAGTTCCCCTCCCCCCCCCCTCCTCATTTGGAACAGCTTATTTCAAACTTGTAAAAAAAACAACTTTTCTCTTGTAAATTAAATGGAGTGCACTTATTCCATATGAAAGCGCTACAGTTGTGGGGCCAGTTAAAACTAGGAGAGTGCCTTGTCCCTGTACAGATCTTGCCAAATAAGTCTGCACATTTATATAAACTCCATGTGGCTGGATGTACTGCAGATTCATGTATTTTCAGCTTCATGATCTGCTTGTTTGGGTGGCAATAAATCAAAGTATTCCTGAGACAGGCAGAACAGGGTCCTGAACACTCACTAAGGTCAGAGTGGGCCCAAAGGAAATCTAACAGTACTTCATTTGGTGGCATTCTGAATTGTTCAGCACAGAAACTTTGGCACAGTCTTGCCTAGTGCCAGATGCTTAGAAAAGCAGTTCACTTAGAAGATTTGCCTTCAGGCACTAAATAAGCACTACTCCCCCTCCCTTTTTTTTTTTTAGGCCAGGTTGCTGTGCTGGCTCTGTGTCATTAGAAAAGTACATAACCTCCAATGAGTTCCCAGACGATACTCTAAACTTCATCAAAACACACCCTCTCATGGATGAGGCTGTTCCTTCAATTGTCAACAGGCCCTGGTTCCTGAGGACGATGGTCAGGTAAATAACTAACTTCCAAATGGATTTTCCTCACCCTCTTAACATGCTGTCGGGATGTGTTAATGAACTAGGCTTAAGAATACTTTGAAATTCTAATAATAATGTCTGCTGTGCTGGGCATGAATCCAGCTATGAATGATGACAGTGCTGAGTAGATGCTATGGAACTCTCAGAGTGGCTTTCAAGGCTGGAAAAGCTTTCAGTACTTTTCAACCAAGATGCACTTGAAACCAGATTGCAGAGGAAATGGAGAGCAGGGAACATTACCCTGCATGTTGGCTTATGGGTCAGTATTTGAAACAGTTCTGTAGAAAACTTTGGGTAAAGTTCAACAGATGGCCAGGGAATATATCCACAGGATACAAAGATGTCTGTCAGGATATGTTCACAGGATACAAAGATGTCTGTCAGGATATGTGCTGCTGTGTTTCAGTGTTTACACAAGTGTAAAAAAAGAAATAATAATATAACCTCCATCTGTTCTATGACAACGAGAAAAGAAATAATAATACAGAGATTTGTACGAAGGCACGTAAATCAACAATCCTCAGAATCTGTCACCCCCACCTGTTGGGAAACACATTTCTATTCTATCCTGTAATGGTTCTTAAACTGCTCACATCATGATAATATCTAAGTGCCCTCGAGTAGCACATTAAGTGAAGTGACTAACATCTGCCTCATGTAGTTTATTCTCTTGGTCTCATTCTCTCCCATGGGGGAGAATTGTGTGTGCAGTGTGGTGTTTAGTTTGGGTTGGGTTTTGTTTAATGGAGGAGGGTTTTTTTTAATGTACCTGTTGCTCTGTGTTTGTTAGAGAAGATAAGGTCAAATAGGACACCTAGCACTTAGAGAAGAAGGTGATGAGGTTTCTGGTGGTCTGTGAAAGTTTATTCCACAGTCTCATACTGGCCTCAAGAAAGTTTTGTCTTGCACATAGACGAGCTTTATCCTTATTGTAGACAATTCCAGATGTATCAAGCTTTAGATGGTCTTTTAGATACCGGGGGCCCAGGCCATTGACAGCTTTGAAGATGAAGACGGGGACCTAGCCCTTGATTAAATATTCTATTGGAAGCCAGGGTAGAGAGTGGAGGATAGATCTGATTTATCTGTGGCAGACAGTGTTGTTGAGAAGATGTGCTGCAACATGCTTGTATTAGCTAGAGTTTCCTCAGAGCTGGAGGCTTCATGGCCGGGAGTATTGCTATACTACTGTCCAGATACAGGCGATGCAGATATGTGTAAGGAATGTATAACCAAGGACTGGAGTCTTTGGTATTTCTCAGCCTACCAGAGAAGACTGAAAACTGTTATGTGTGCATCAGCAAATAGTCAAGGTGCACTCCTAAACTATGAACCAAATTTATCAATTGTGTGTGAGTGTTCCTTCAACTAAAGGAGACAATGGCTACAAACTCCTCTAAGGTTTTCTTCTACCCACTAGCATCACCTTTGTCTTGCTCAGGTTCAGCTTCAACAAAGCTGTTTTTCATCATGAGCTGATGTTGTCCTATCCCTGGGCTATCTGATGGTAGTGGTATGGTCATATGTGGTGAAGTATAAGTTCAGCTGATTTAGCTTTCAGCTTTTCAATATTGTGCTGACACAGCTTTTATTATCTAAAAGATGAATATGGATATGCCATCACTATTGCTTTTTATAACAGAATATGACATTTTAAACATTTCCATGTGCTAATTTTCTTTCCCTGCTCATAGAAGTCATCAGACTAGCACTTTGCTTCTGATTAGAAAGGTAATTGTTAAGTGGTTTCAGACACTTATGCACCTCTTCAGATGGCTGCTTGAGCTTTGCTGCTGCAAACACTTTTGCTAGCTGTGTTACATACATATTCACAGACAAAACAGCACCTTTTTTGGTGCCCAACTAGTGCTCTGTGTGTGAACTTATAAGGTCAGTTTCACTGAAAAAAATAGCTTCTATTTCTTATATAATTACTAGAAAGCTATGAACTATTATTTGGAATGGAAAAAAGTGATAACATAAATGATAGACTAACTCAAGTAATGACAGATGCTATGTTGTCCTGCTAGATACCGTCTGACCAAAATTGCAGTAGACACTGCTGCTGGGCCACATCAGAATCAAACGGTGGTTTTCCTGGGCTCAGAGAAAGGAATCATATTGAAGTTCTTGGCCCGGACAGGAAACAGTGGTTTCCTAAATGATAGCCTTTTCCTGGAGGAGATGAACATTTACAATCCTGAAAAGTGAGTATCTGGTTGTTTGTACTCATTTACAGGGCAACATTGACAAATCTGAATTTTCATGGTGGAGGTAGTCCCAAGAAAAAAGGAAGGGCCACTGGAAATTTTAGAGTCATTTTGAATGTTTCTTTTGTGTTTGCTTCCCTCTGATTTTCATTTATTTTAGTTTCAACACATATAGACAATTGCCCATCACAGGCAGCTCTTAAACATCCCTGACAATACAGTCCAACAAAGACAAACAGAGCAGTAGCTAACCAACAAAAATGAACTCTCCACCCTCAAAATGCCGATTCCCCTCAAAAACTCACACACAAAATAAGACCTTGCAACCTTCAGCCCTCATTAGATATAAAAAGCATAGTTTTGCAGCCTATCATAAAGGTTAAGGAGGGAAGTTAATTCAAAAGGGGCCACATGGAGTCTTCCTTGCTGAGAACTCCCCCTTGTATATATCCATTTTAATAGCTGTTTGTATATCTTAGTAACATGACTTCAATGGATCTCCTGTATTCTTTTCCCCTGGCCTGATCATTTCTCCCTTCTGTAACTCACTCAAATTAAAAAGTCATTATGCCATAATCAAATTTGCCTAGCGAACCCATTTATAACATTATCCTATACTATCAAATCAGGTGTAGCTATGATGGAGTAGAAGACAAGAGGATTATGGGAATGCAGCTTGATAAACAAAGCAGTTCTCTATATGTAGCATTCTCTACCTGTGTGATAAAGATTCCCCTGGGACGATGTGAGCGTCACGGCAAGTGCAAAAAGTAAGTGTTTTGTGGTAGGGTTTCTCTCCACATTACAAACCCTTTTGCATGCCATAATGTGCATTAGAGATCTGAAGAAGAAAAAATTCCAGAATACTTCATGATCTTTTCTTTCTTAAGGGCCTGTATAGCCTCCAGAGACCCATACTGTGGCTGGGTGAAGGAAGGTGGAGTGTGCACACAGCTGCTAGCTGGTGTAAAGTAAGTAACCACTGACTTCAGATACACAAAGTAAAAATTAGTGGCTTTTGCAATTATGCCAATCAGATATTACTTTTGGACACAAGTGTTCAAAAAAATCCAGCAGGAGCTCTTGGGAAAAAGAATGTGAAGAATGTTTGTTTTCATCCCATTTGCATTCTATGGAATTCCAGAGAATAATTTGATGCAAACTCTCCACTGATTATTTACCCTTAGGTAAAGAAGAGAAGACAGATACATAGTAAGTCCCATGTATTGCTCAAAGAGGGAGAGCTGAGTGAGCAAGTCAGGACCACACTGGTGTCATCATAGTTGATTAAAAGAGACAAAATTCCAAATTAAATTACTGAAGCAGTTTGACCACCAAAAATTTGCTACGATGAATCACAGAGCACTAAAGTACACTGAAGGAATTGATGGGTCTCTCATGCTTAACAGTGGAATTTTAGTACTTCATGACAACACTTTGGGACTCTAAAAGCTTGTTTAAATACATTTATAAATGCCTTCTGGCAGGCAACAGACCCACCTGATATTTTGGCCAGATCTGACACACCACAGTCTTGCTCACTTTAAGCCTTGGCTGTACGTCAGGTTCTGAGTACAGGTGTGTTGTTGATAATCAGGTACCCACTGTATTCCTGCTGACAGCCTTGCTTAGTCCTGCTTCTTTATAAGGTCTTCAATAAATACATAACTGCTGTTATTTTTATATACATTACTTTACAATGATTTTTTAAAGATTCTCTGTAGATTTGTGTTAACTATAAGTATCCTGTTGCATTCTCTTCATTACAACAACGTGAATTGTGCCTCAGACGGCCATTTGGTAGAATAGTATTAAAGGATATAGTGTTGACATTTATCTCTGCATCTATGAAATTTCTGTAGTATTTATTATCATAGTTCCTAGGCTCAGTACCTGCATACTGGTTTAATGTATTTTTCTTGTCAAAATATCAGTGCACCGTCTGCAGAGTACAAGCAAGCTGAGATAGAATCATAATTGCTTGCTGATCACTTCATTGTTTGTTTTAGACTTATCACTTTATTCGCAGATGTTCTCCCATTTTTCATAAAGATATGTATCTGTTTGCCTGATTTAACAATACAAGAGGTAGTAGATTTTGCAGAAAAATATGTCAACGCATCTTCTGCACCCAAAAGAAACCATTAAGAGGTGAAAATAACTCAATTTGTCTCTGCTTGCATTTTGCAAGTTTCTCAGTGGCGTAATAAAGAAATGACCAGTTTCTCTCTGTATCTTTATTTCATTTTAGAGGGTATGACTTCTTTCCGGTGAGGCCTATGAGTGTTGTTATTCACACCATTATGTTTCTATCTGTTGTTTAGGTTGGCATTTGAGCAGGACGTAGAGCATGGCAATACAGATGGTCTGGGTGACTGCCAAAGTAAGCAAAGCTTTTACTCTCTGTTCATCTTGTCTCCGAGAATCTTTCTCACTTTCCAGAATCACCATTACCTGCCCAGAGCTCTACTGGTAGCAAAGAAACACATAACAATAGCAGCATCCACGCTTAAAGTAAACAGTCCAAGAAAAGCATTTGTGTGTCTGTTTAAAGAAAACACTTACCATTTTGGCTTATACAAACAGTGGCACTTGTTTTAATGTCAGTTGTGTTCTGGGACAAATCCAGCATTAAAGGATATTAATTATAGCAGATATATAATTGTATAGCACTGTATCCTCATTGCTGTTATAAATTCAAGGGTGGGTGAAGGGCTTGATTGGTTTATGTGTGATCTTGCATGCAGGGTCTCAGCTGTGCAATGCAAAATGAACATTTGTTGTTTACAAATGTTGGGTGAGGTTGTGACTCGGTCTGTGTTCCCATACATGATAGTGAGAGCTCCTTTGCTCTCTTTTCTCAGACCTTGAGTCCCAGCCCACAAGGGTAAGCAAGGCTACCCTCCCTGGAACAGCAGTGACTTGAGGAGGGGTGAGGAGTGTCCATAGCCTTGTCTCTACTACCTACTCACTGGCCAACACAGCTGAGACAGCATGTAGTGGGAGGCAGTAATTTGCAACTGGATGGCCAGAGGTAATCCCTCAGGAGTAAGGGGCAGCATAGAGGGAAGTGCAGCTCCTGGAGAGACAAGTGCTGACTTGGGATGCTTCTGGGGCAGTGCAGTGACCCATCATCATGGACCTGTGGGTTACAGTGGATGAGAAGCTGGATATGAGTCAACAGTGTGCCCTTGTAGCCAAGAAGGCTAATGGCATATTAGGTTGCATTAAGAGGAGCATTGCCAGCAGATCCAGAGATGTCATTATTCCCCTTTATTCAGCTCTGGTGAGGCCACATCTGGAGTATTGTGTCCAGTTCTGGGCCCCCCACTACAAAAAGGACGTGGACGCATTGGAGAGAGTCCAGTGGAGGGCAACCAAAATGATTAGGGGGCTGGAGCATACGACCTGTGAGGAGAGGCTGAGGGAGTTGGGTCTGTTTAGTCTGCAGAAGTGAAGAGTGAGGGGGGATTTGATAGCAGCCTTCAACTTCCTGAAGGGAGGTTCCAAAGAGGATGGAGAAAGGCTGTTCTCAGTCGTGACGGATGGCAGAACAAGGAGCAATGGTCTTAAGTTGTGGTGGGAGAGGTCCAGGTTGGATATTAGGAAAAACTATTTCACTAGGAGAGTGGTGAAAACTGGAATGGGTTACCCAGGGAAGTAGTGGAGTCTCCATCCCTAGAGGTATTTAAGTCTTGGCTTGACAAAGCCCTGACTGGGTTGATCTAATTGGGATTGGTCCTGCCTAGAGCAGGGGGCTGGACTTGATGACCTCCTGAGGTCTCTTTCAGCTCTATGGTTCTATGATTCTATGATCATTTTTATGGGCTGCGTCATGTGCCAAAAAGTTCATGTGCCAAAAGTTCTTTTAGATTAAGCATATTTAAGTTTAGACTTTAGGAAAATATAATTTTGCACATAATAAGCCAAATCCTTTATTATTTGTGTATCTAAAACTCTAGGGATGAAATCTAGACTCCACATAGATCAGTGGACATTTTGACCTTGATAGTAATGGTGTCAGGAATTCATCCTTGTTGCCTACATCCAGGGGCGGCCCGAGGTGGGCTGCTGGCAGCTGGCGCCCCAGGCGGAATGTGCGATCGGCGCCCCCGCCTCCACAGCCCTCAATGGCGTGACGTCATCATTGGGTGCCCCGTTTAATGTGGCGCCCTAGGCGACGGCTGAGTCGCCCTATACACACGGGCCGCCCCTGCCTACATCATTGGGCTTGTTTATGTTATGGAGTTCTTTTCTGATTCTCTTGATTTATGCACATTTACTAACGGGGACAATGTAGGCAATGAGTTTGAATGAACACTAATCACTAGGGGCCATAATATGATCATATGAGTTTACCATGAGCACCTAAAGTATTCACACTGAAGTCCAAAGCACTCTGGTCAAGTTAGGTGCTAGTCAACATAATGAACATGGGCTCAGAAAATGTGGCCTTTTGGACTGTACATGTGAAGTGATTTTTTTTAATGACCCTTTAAATCTGCCTCTCTGTGCTAATTCCATAAGGGACATTTTAAAAACCCATGCCAAAAATCCTTTTCATAACTACTCCCATGGCATGGCTTTACACAAAATATTTATTTCAAAATTTGTTCAGCAGTGCTTACAGATACATTGAGCTCCATTTGACATACTTAACATACCTTAATATCCTTAAAGAGCCTAAGCTCTTTTAATTGGAGAGAGATTTAATACACAAATACCACATATAACTTTACAAGGTAAATTTCTAGTGTGGCAAGAGTGCAGGATTTCACCCCATCATTCCTAGCAGTGGAATCCTGCAGCACAATCCCTGTATGACATTTTGTAAAATATGCCTCTTTGTACCTTGGAAATTCAGAGTGAAAGCTGTCACTCAGTCTTTAAAGAGTCTGGCTCTCAGGGACTGCAGGACATGTCACATGCAGTGAAACCTTATGTGCTGATTGGAGATCCCAGAAATACCTCGGGTGAATTCAAGACAGCCATCATTCTTATTATTGCCTATGTTGGATTAATTCAGAACCTGGACGTTATTTTAAACCCATGAAACCATGAACCCAATTCTTCACAAAACAATTTCCACTGCTGCCTGTGGCCACAATAAAACTGCTGGAGCTGAGGAGTTAATGTAGAGTGAGCCAACACTTATGGAATAAATAACAATGAAGCATGTCGACTGAAGGCCAGAATGTGCCTGATTCCTGCACAGGCACACTGCAGAGAATGCCAGGACCTCTTTCTCTTTATACAGCCATTTCTTATTGCAGACACTCTGGTTGGGAGAGCTTGGGATTTAATCTTTTGGAACAGATGTACTTAGATTTTCAGAAGGCCTTTGACAAGTTTCCTCACCAAAGGCTCTTAAGCAAAGTAAGTTGTCATGGGGAAAAAGAGAAGGTACTTTCATCGACTGGTAACTGGTTAAAAGCTAGGAAACAAAGGATAGGAATAAATAAGTTTTTCAGAAGGGAAATTTACAGATAATGGTGTCCCCCAGGGGTCTGTATTAGGATGAATACTATTCAACTTATTCAGAAATGAGCTGAAAAAAGAGGTAAACAATGAGGTGGAAAAATTTGGAGATGCTACAAAATTATTGAAGGTTAAGGCCAAATCAAAGAGCTTCAAAGGGATCTCACAAAACTGGCTGACTGAGCAACAAAATGGCAGATAAAATTCAATGTTGGTAAATGCAAAGTAATGCTCATTGGGGAAAAAAAAATCCCAACCACACATATAAGATGATGGGGTCTAAACATTAGCTCTTACCACTCAAGAGAGATCTTGGTGTCATTGTGGATAGTTTTCTGAAAATATTCACTCAATGTGCAGTGCCTATCAAACAAAGATTAAAAAAATGTTAGGAATCATTAAAAAAGGGATATAGAATAAGACAAAAACTATTATATTGCCTCTATGTATCCATGGTATGCTCACAACTTGAAAACTATGTGTATATGTGGTTGCCCCAGCTCAAAAAAGGTATATTGTAATTGGAAAAGATTCAGAAAAGGGCAACAAAAATGACTAGGGGTATGGAATGGCTTCTATACAAGGAGAGATTAATAAGATTGTGTGTTATCAGTGTGGAAAAGAGACGAGTAAAGGGAGATATGATAGAGGTCTATAAAATCATGACTGGTGTGGAGAAAGTATATGAAGAAGTAAGATTTACTCCTCATAACACAAGAACCAGGGGTCACCAAAATAAATTAATGGGCAATAGGTTTAAAACAAACAAAAGAAAATATTTCTTCATACAGTGTGCACTCAATCTGTAGTGCTCTTTGCCAGAAGTTGTTGGGAAGGCCAAAACTAGTAACAGAATCCTGAAAAGAACTAGATAAATTCATGGAGGATAGCTCCATCGATGGCTATTAGAAAGGATGGTGTTCCTAGCCACTGTTTGCTAGAAGGTGGGATTGGATGACTGGGGCTAGATCACTTGACGATTATCTGTTCTTTTTATTGCCTCTGGGGCACCTGACATTGGTTACTGATGGAAGACAGGATACTCGGCTAGATGATCCAATATGGCTATTCTTATGTTCTCATCTTACTCCCACATCAGTCTGACTTATGGGCGAGGAGGACAGGGTACACTGTAATCTGGGTTACTAGAAAGCTTTAATACACATTCCTGCAGTGCTTCCCATGGCATCTCTCTCAGGACAGTATTTAAATGGCCCTTATTGTGTATGGGCTCAGTCTCACTTTTCTTAAAGTCTTTGTGAATTTTTGTCATTACCTGCAATGGCAGCAGGATCAAGCCTATTTTTATATTTACTCTGTAAAAAGTTTTAGTTGAAACAGAGAATTCCATAGCATCCTTCACCACATACCACTGTGCCATGTACATAGAGATACCAAGGGCCATCTCACTCTAGGTTTAGTCTTCCGTAAAATATCAAATACCTCCAAAACTCAGCTTGAGACATGGAAAAGTCAGAGTGGGGATTTCTCCATAAGCAAACACTGAATGACTTGAACACCATCAGACAGCCAGCACTTGCAGAGTTTAAAGTAAGTGTAAGTTGAGGCTTTAACTATTTAAATTTGTGATAACTAATGGTCTGTGAGGTAACTGTCCCTCCTGGGACCTTTTTCTGTTGCAATGATTGTAAGAAATGGGTCAAATAAGTTGAAAGGCAGTGGGGTGATATTTGAGGGCAATTAACTATAAAATAAAGATGAGAAATTATTCAGAATCAAGCTATGTACACTGGGGACTTGATCCTACAAAGAGAGCTATGCGGTGGCTGGGGTCTGCTTGTACTGTTGTCTCTAAAGGAGTGAGGCTTTAGTGTGTAAGTTCTTTGGGGCAGATCCCGTGTCATCTTCTGTGTTTGTGCAGCACCTAGCATAGATGATTTTCATTGGGACCTATGGGCACAACCACAGTACATTAAATAACAGACGCACAAGAGGTTTTATTAGTAGCAAATACTTAGTATGTCTGAGAAACAATGATTTTTACCTCTTGTTTTTGTTTTTCTTTCAGATTCCTTTGTAGCACTGAATGGTAAGGAAGTTCTTAGTCACATCATTACCTATCTGTTTTGCTCAATTTTGGAGGGCTTATCTTACTAACCTTTTAAGTATTGTCATGCCTTGAATTTTTTAAATGCTTTTTCTTAATTTATTTATTTTTTCATAGCTATTTCAACTCCTTCACCAGCTCATGAAATATCTTACAACACAGTGTATGGTTAGTTTATCGATATTTTTTAAAAGTCTCCCCCAGATCCTTGTGTTAGCTAGTAAATGCCATTCCCCAGTAGAAATTGTCCTTTTTGTTTTGTTTTATTGGGCCTGATTCACTAATTTTAGGATTATTTGTTCTTTTTGACATACAATTTTCTGACTTCCCCCAACAATTACTTAATTGAGCTAAAATAATTTATGACCAGTGTTAGTGGCAGTCCAGATGTGGAGCTTTTAACCAAGCTGACCCAAGCATGTTTCACCAGAACCCCTAGAAAGAGTAAATATTGTCTATTTACTAAGGAAAAGAAGGCAGGAAAATAGGTCCATCTAGTCAAGTATCCTGTCACTGACATCATCCAGTACCAGATGCTGTAGGGAAAGGAGCAACAAACCCTGCTTCACGCAGTTATGGAGTAGCCTAGTCATAAGGAAAATTACGTTGCAAGCCTCACTAGTTAGAATTTGGCTCATGCCCTGAAACATGAAGGTTTCAGTTGCTTCCAAACTTTTGGGTCGTCTTATTCCTGTTGCTGCTTTCATTCTCCCGAACTTCCTGTTGCTTCCACATCCCAGTAAGCCATCTACAGGCAAATGGCATCACACAGAAAGTTCTGATTTTTCAGAGCCAAAGGATTAGTCATTGTTTCTGTGATGGGTTGGATCACAAAAATCCCCTTGAGGTTGTCCCCTAGTGCGCTGATCAAACCACTGATGCCAGCCTTCCTGCCCTTGGGGGCAGGACGCTCTGATCTTCCCTAGCCAAGGCACAGAGTTGGGATTACTCTTCCTCCCCCCAACAGAGCAACACAGACACTGAACTAGCTCTGCTCTGGGAGAGCTCGGTTATAAGGGCTCAAAACCCAAGAACACAGCCCCTCCAAACTTCAAATAAATCTGTGTTATCCTGTGTAAAAGATTTACACAGTGAAAGCTCATAAGGTCAGCTGCCTTTATCAGTGAAACAGAGATGTGCACAGTTGTTGTTCCTAACTCCTCCCCCTGTAACAGTTATTTACACTGGGCTTGCTAATAAACAAAAGTGTTTTTATCAAGTATAACAAGTAGGATTTAAGTGATTGCAAATGAAAACAGACAGCTCAAAGTAAGTTACTACGTTTCAATAAACAATGCCAGCTAGTTCTAATCCATTAAGAAACTTGTTACATGCACATTCTTACCCTAAACAGCTGTTCTTCAAGCTTCAAGGCAGACTTGATCTTTACTCTGGCCTGGGTATACAGAAGGGATCTCAAACTCCCAGTCCACAGGCCATCCCCGGCCAGAGCAGTTGCGCAATCTGGCCTGGGAGTGGAAGGAGGCTATCGGTTTCCATTCCCCACACCCTACCCCTTCCCCTCACCACCTATTCCTCTTCCCCCACCCCATAGCACCCCATCCCACAGGGTGTGTCTTTAGGGATTACCCAGGGGAGCAGCGGTCAAACTCCACCTCCCCCCCACTCTCCACAGTGGCAGGAGCCATGGGGAAGCAAATCTGTGTGCCTGCCAAGTGTGTTCCACTTCCTCGCGGCTCTCCTTATTTATGGCAGTGTAAGTGAGAAGAGAGTCAAGCCCTTAATCTCTGTATTCTTGGCATCAGGGTACTCCTGAATTTGGCTTATGGGGCAGCCTCACATGATCATCTATAATCAAGTGATAAAGTGGAAAGCCCACATAAATGACTGTTCATTCATGCACATTCGTTTTTCCACACCCATGAAGAAGGCCACTCTGTGAAAGTCAGATACATATGGACTAAAAGCCACATATTTCAATGAAAGGCTAGGACTCTTACCTTACAGCAAGCTTTCCCCTCTGCAAAATTGTATGCAACTTAATTCTTTTTGAACCATCAATTTTTAGTGAATTGGGCCCTTATTTTACCCCTCCTAGCTACATTCCTTTCCCCTGTTGTAGTATTGATTTAGCTTTTCCCTCTAATTGTCTAATTAGGTTGCTATAGTTGTTAATAGGATAGTGTGTGGAGCATCTTAATCTCTGGAGTCTTAACACCTTCCACATATTAGAACAGCTATTAAATCCACATTGCATCCCTGACTTTGTGTTAAAGCTAAAAAGATCATCTTTGTTTCATAAGAACATGGTAAGAATAAACTGTAGTTATAGAAGTACAGTTCTTTTGACTCATCAGCAGTGCTCACAGACACTAACCATATTACCGCTTCCAACTTCCTCAATGTGCACTACTCTAGTTACGTCTGATTGCTTGTTCTTGCTGTATTATTGTGATTACAGACTTGCAAACGAAAAGCTTCACAAATTAATCACTAAATCACTTTTTTTCCAAACAGCATATGTCCTGAAACGTCTGCTTTCAAAATCAGAGCTTTAGGAGTACTATAAATCCATAGTTATTCAAATGGGGGTAGTTTAAAACAAGAGCACAATCTTAATGAGATAGTAACTGTAGACATTTTAAACCATAAGCCATGTTAAAATAGAGCGATTGGGCCTGGTTCCTATTTATGCTAAAGCCATTTTACATTGTTGTAGTTGTGTACCAGTGTTTTTAAGTGGGTGTGAATATAACTTAAGGCCACTTTATGCAGGCAGAGTCGTATAAAGTAGCCTTAGTATACTTGAGAGAAAGTCATGTTATGTTACATTGCATATGACAAGCATTGCTGAGGAACAATAATCACTATAGGCGAAAGTCACCCCTGCAGTGTGGGGCAGCACTAAGCCTATGCAGCATTTTTAACCCTTATTTTCATTGCTTAAGTAGCACATATGCTGCCTAAGCAGTGCACCATCATAAATCTGAAATTCACAAGGGAGTGATGCTGTCGACACTCATAGGGCACAGTGAGCCTACCAAGGGGAACAAACTCTGTGTCCAGCAGTGTTTTCAGGATCTAGCCTGAACCCAAATGGGAAAGGTTACTATTTCTAATCTGCTGCTGCCCCACACTCAGGTAAATCAGATGTAAGCAAGTGTACCTCAGTTACATATAGAAAGTCAAATCTCAATGTGTTTGAGAGAATAGATTGATTTCTTACATTTGTGTGAAACATTTCTCTACCTAACTGCCATCTGGTACACATTAATATCATCATATAGCCATAGCTTTCCATTACCAAGGAGTTCTCCATGCATTTGTAGCATATGGGTCAGGAAATCTTTTTGTAAAGAATGTGTCCCTTAGGCATATCTTTCCCCTACATTACTGTATGAAGCAATATTTTTTTCTTTAACTATACTTATTGCATTACCATAACATTTCCCCTTGAACACAGCTAAATTGAAAGTGTCTGCATGGAGATGGAGGACACAAAATGCATATCAAATGCAGGTATAAATTATGCCTGCTATTTGACAGTGTTTTCTCTTAATTCCTTATTAAGCTAGAACTAACTGCTTTCTTATGTTGAGTGTAGCATCATATGTAGGGCTGATCAAATATTGTACAGTATTGCAGTTGGTGAATGGGTGTCAAGTTGTAGTCTGGAACCTTATGAATACTGGCAGTGGTTTTGTCTTTAGGGAAAAGATGGCAGAGAAAGCCCATAACTTCCACTTTCTAAGGGTGCATCTACAATGCACCGTTTTTCCAGAATAACAGCCATTATTCCAGAAAAATAATACTAACGTCCACACTGCAATTGCATTATTTCGACAGAAAGTCAAAATAATGGACGGCTTTTTCCAATGGCAGTAAACCTCATTCCACAAGGAATAAGCCCTATTCTGAAAAAGCTGTTTCAGAAGAGGGTGAGTGTAGATGCTCCACTGCTGCTATGTCAAAATAGCTCTTCACCAGGGCCATTCTAAAGTTATTCCTCCCCAGTGCTTCCAAGTCGAGATAGTGCGTCCAGATTAGGGGAGCCTGCCTCAGACTAATTTTGAGGCTTCCCTGTAGTGTGGATGCTCTATTTTGAAATAAGCTTTTCCAGAAGATGTCTTCTGGAAAAACTTATTCTGAAAGAAGCTTCCAGTGTAGATGTACCCTAAGTTGTTTCTGTCCTGTTGCTTCTGTTATTTCTTTTGGGATGAGCACAGGAGTTGATAGGCATAAGTAAGTACGGTAGAAAAGCCGTACAGCTACAGTATATTCCTAGTTTAGGAAGTCACATGTTTTCAGTAGCTGGATCTGTACTAGTCCCTTTAGAAAAGAGGCTTTTGGAATTCCTGGAGACAACAGTTACATTGATGGATTCTAAACCGAATTTGCTAACAGTATTTCTAGCAATGCTCTTGGTTTTTCAGAGGTCTTTAGACATGTATAACCACTTGGCTTCTCTTTATTGAAGCAAAATTTTTAAAATGCTCTATTTAAACAAAATGCAGCCTCTAATTTGCAGTACTTTAGAAAGACTGATAATGGAACCATACTTCCTGTCATGCTAGATTAAAGAATAATACAGTACCCTTGACAGTATCATCCTTCAGCCTGGGGTACAGAGCTAAATTAATCTTGTTAATGATTAGCTGTAGCATCTCAAGACTGGATCCATGGTAAAAACACTGGAGCTGACCTCCTTTCCTGAAAATTGTATCAGTTATATACAGGAGACATCTTCATGCATGTCTTGTGTTAAATACTGTTCAAAGTGCTGCCGCATGTAAATCTGTATGATGACTCAAAAGACCTCCTCAAAAGTATATGGACGCACAAAAGCATTTTCTTTTTCTCTACAATAATTCAGTAGTGAACCTCTAAATCAGGGGATGGGGGATCTGGCTTATGGAGGCCCTGCTGCTCCCCCACCTCCAATCAGTTCGGGCGGGAAGAGGAGGGGAGCGTGCAAAGTTTCCTCCACTCTGTCACGGCCTGGAGGTGGAAGAGTGTGCAAAGTTTCCTCCGCCCTGGCCACCCTGTGAGGCACATGCAGCGCCTAGAAGTGCCAGGCGCTCCTGGCAGGGTGGGAGACGACTTTGCATGCTGCCCCATCCCCAGGCCCTCATTGGAGCATGTGGCGCTTTTAAGCACTGTGCAGGGTGGGGCCAGAGTGTAGGGTTGCCAGGTGTCCAGTCTCCTATCGGACAGTCTGGTATTTGAGCCCTCTGCCCGGTAAAAGAAAATCAGACAATACCAGACACATGCAGTGTCCAGTATTCTCTGATTTTTCCGGCTGGGCACCGGACGGAAGCCTGACGTGGGCAGCCCCACCCCCGCCAGGCTTCTGCGCAATCACAGGCTCCCAGCGGCATTCGTGGCCCCACCTCCCAGTTGGGAGGTAGGGTTGTGATCGCCACTTATCCCATGTTCCTTTTTTTTTTTTGCTCGACCAAAAAATACCGGGTGTCCGGTATTTTTTGGGAGACCATCTGGCAACCCTACCAGAGTGGAGGAAACTTCACACACTCCCCTGCCCCCAGACCCTGACTGGCCTGGGCACCTAAGGGAAAAAGGGGTGGTGGGTGGGGGTGGTGGGTGCGCAAAGGCGCTTCCCCACCCCTAGACCAGTCATGGTCTGGAGGTGGGGAACCCAGACGTATCCCAGCCATGCCCTTTCCACTCGAGGCCCCGCCCCTTCCGGTGTGGCCCAGACCCACTTCAGAAATTTTTGAAGTGGCCCCCCAGCAAAAAATTATTGCCCATCCCTGCTCTAAATCATAGCAGCAACTAAATAAAAGCTTCTGCCTTTTCACTGAGTTCATTTGCAACTCAGTCTTGTGAAGTGGTATAAGGACCATTAAACCCATAGAGATCAGTTCAATACCATGGCAGTTTCCCCAGCTAAAGTCCACTTCACGAGAAAACTGCCTTGTGCCTGGCAGACATGCCTCATGAACATGTTAGTTAATCTGAACTATGTCAAAGGTGATTGCCACAACCTCTATAGTTAAAAACAGCAATAATGATTGCAGAATTGTTATAAAACTCCATGGAAAAAAACTATAAACCTTAAGAGTATGTCTCCTGTAGTGCATGCTAAATTGCAACAGCCTCCATAGAAAACGCAAAGTGGTTTGCAGTCAAATAAACAGCCTGGAAAAAAAAAAACCCTTTTCTTAAGCCGGAACTAATTAAGGCTTGAAGGGGCCTGGATTGATTTTAAAAAACTAGCATTCTATACTAAGGCAGTTGGCATACAAATCTCACCTGGACCTTGCTGTGGTGGCTACTGCAGTCAGTAGATCATGGTCATGAGACACGGGTATTGACTTTTGTGATCCTGATCTAGACCAGGTGAATAGAGCCAGGACCTAATAAGCTGGTTCTTGACAGCTCTCCTTATACTCCTAGAATAGGGACCCCTTTTCTTCACACTAATACATCCATTTGGCTGTAAACCACTCCAAAGCATTAAAACAGTCTAAGCCATTCCTAGAGCTTGTGGCTTTTCAAAACATCAGTGCCATCATGGGAACACTGTCAGGCCCCGGACTCTCTCCTGCCCCTGAGAGCATGAGACAGGAATCAGTTGACATCTCTCTGCCACAGTTAATGTCATTCTCCTTAAGAATGTCTATATGAAACTTTTTCCAGTTTAACTTTCAGTTGGTTTTAAAAATCAATTAAATTAAACCAGTCCAAAACTATGTGGATATGCTTAATTCAGTGTAAACCAGGTTCATCTTGGCTGGACTAAAATTGTAGAAAGAGTAAACCAAGCCGTGTTTTGCACGAGGGAAGTTATATACTGAGTAATTGACTAATCAAATAGTTGATGCATTTTGCATCAGGCTCCTTGCATTTCAAAGTGGCAGCATCCTGTGGAGCCCGGGATCAGCTGGGGACTCCACCACTGACCCCAGGCTCTGTGCAGCTCTTCTGCTTTGAAATGCCGCAGGGAGCCTGGTGTCAGGCTCCTCATGGCATTTCAAAGTGGCAGCACTGCGTGGAGCCCAGGGTCTGGCCCCAGGTTCCATATGGGACTGCCGCTTTGAAGTACCCCTTTCTTTCCCCCTCTCCCTTTCCTGCCTCTTTCTGATAGAGGCAGCAAGGGGGGAAGCGACTTGTCAACTAGTCATTCACATCCCTATTTTGCACCAGTTCAAACCAAAACCTTTAGGTAAACTGGTGAAACTTTGATTATAACCAAGGCCCATGTCTCCCACTGACATAGGCACACACATGCCCACTCTAATTAGTTTCTCACAACACTAACAAATTCATAATCTGCATTTCCTTTGGGCAGTGTTGAAAAAGGCTTTTAAAGGATTGCTTGGTCTCAAGAAACCCTTCCAGCATTCATGAAATGCGCTGATTATTTTATGCTCCTAAGTGTGAGACAACATAGTGAGTGACTAATGTTGTGGTGTCTTCCCTAACTGTATTTGCAATGTAAAAACAGGCCATGCCAGTTCACTAATTCCAAGCACCACCACTTCTGACTCTCCGGCTCAAGAGGGTTATGATACTAGGGGACGTATGCTGGATTGGAAGGATCCGGTTGGCTCATCTGAAAACACAGACCCATATGCGGCAGTCTCATCCCATAATCACCAAGACAAGAAGGGTAAGGCCTTGGAAATGAATCCATGTGGTGGAGGGGGAGGACGGGGTGACTACAGTGTAACTACTTCCAGCTGGATCATGGTAGCATGCAATAAAGCTCCTTCACTATAATTAAAAGCTTATCAAAAAAGCAGAAACAAAACAACCAGTCTAGGATTTAGTTCTCAATAGTCACTGACTAAAGAACCCACACAAAACAAATGTAAACGAAGCTGTGGAAGTGGGGCTTTAACCCTGTGTAAGCTTGATCTTCATGAGTTAATGATGAACCACTTCTACTGCTTTACAATACCATTAACATTCTGAGCTACAGCTTTTCCATCTGATTACTGGAAAGTGTTCAGCATACTGAAATTAATTTAGCCTCATGCCCCTGTAAGTTAGATAGGGAAACTGAGAGACATGGAAATGTATTGGATAAGTTTATAAAGGTATGTATGCATCGAAAGATTCAAAGAGATGCCAGATTGAATTTTCAAGAGCACTTATGGCTAGATCTGGAAAGGGACTTTGGGCAGTAGGCACTTTGCCAAATTGTAGAATCCATAGCTCTGAGGTAGGTGCCCAGGTTTCTTATACAATGCATAGGAAGTGATAGGCACCTAAGAAGGGGATTTTCAGAAGCCAATAAGCTGAGTGGAGAGTTGCCTAATCTAGTCAACAGAAAATGCTGAGAAGGAGTGGAACTTGAGCCTTGCCATTCAAAGTTGGGCAGCTAACTCTGGACCAGAGGAAACCACTTATCTCCACCTAGGATTGCAGGTGAAGTTAGAAACCTCAGCCAGACTCATTCTTTTCTCATGGAAAAAACAGAGAAAGAACCCCACACAGCTTTATAGCAATAGCCTAATGATTAGGGCACACACCAAGGTCCAATTCCCAGTCCCTGCTTCAAATCAGGCAGAGTGGGAATCTGAAAACAGATCACCTGTGAGCAGTGCCTGGGTATCCAAGAACACTCTCATCAACCAGCCTGCCCCAAATATTCTTGATTGGGTTGCGCCCAGCTGTCATTTATGTGAGGCTTGATCCAGTAGGCATGATCTGAGAATGCCCTTAGGTTGGATAGATAGGGGAACACGTCACTTTTCATCCCACCATGGCTCAGCATGGACTGGGACACCACTTCCCACAGCTCCCATTGGCTGGGAACAGTGATCCGTGGCCAACAATCACCTGTGGCTGTGAAGGAAAATATAGCAAAAAGGGGGGCACTAGAAGCTAACCCTGGCAGACTGGATCTAGCCCATGGACCAGTATTTGCCCACCCCTGGTCAAATATCAAAGTGTGGGATTACTCTGAAGTGGACCCCTTGATAATAGTAATCCTCCTTGAGCCTGCAAGCTTCTCCTGCTTTGCTGCTGCACCCTTTGATTAATTGTAAAAGCAATTAGCTCTTGCTATGGTAACAGCTGCAGGAATGCTTGCTTTTCTGTCTGTCATGTACTTACAGAAAGGAAAACAAAATGACTCAATGATAATGCATGATTTACCTGTAATCCTTAATTCCTCTGGTCAATAAATCTGGCACACTGTAAATGGCAGATAAGTAATTGGTTTGTTTTTGTTCATCTATCTCTTGATAATACACACGATTTTGAGCAAGTATTTCTGTCCCTTCCCACTACACCACCCCCAAAAGAAAGTGTTGGCTGGCGCCTCCTCCCCCCATCCACTTAAATAGATGTGTTTACCCTTAAGTAAACTAGTGGTGTTCCCCAGGGGTCAGTACTGGGACCAATCCTGTTCAACTTGTTCATCAATGATCTAGAAAATGAGGTAAGCAGTGAGGTGGCCAAGTTTGCAGATGACACAAAGTTGTTCAGGACAGTCAAAAGCAAAAGGGATTGTGAAGAACTACAAAAAGATCTCAGCAAACTGAGTGATTGGGCAGCAAAATGGCAAATGAAATTTAATGTGGGTAAGTGTAAGGTAATGCATGTTGGAAAAAATAACCCAAATTACACGTACTACATGATGGGGTCAAATTTAGCTACGACAGATCAGGAAAGGGATCTTGGAGTTATAGTGGATAGTTCTATGAAGACATCCATGCAGTGTGCAGCGGCAGTTAGTAAGGCAAATAGGATGTTAGGAATTATTAAAAAAGGGATAGATAATAAGACAAAAGATATCATACTTCCCCTATATAAAACTATGGTACGCCCACATCTCGAGTACTGCGTGCAGATGTGGTCTCCTCACCTCAAAAAAGATATATTGGCATTAGAAAAGGTTCAGAAAAGGGCGACTAAGATGATTAGGGGCTTGGAAAGGGTCCCATATGGGGAGAGGCTAGAGAGACTGGGACTTTTCAGTTTGGAAAAAAGGCGATTGAGGGGCGATATGATAGAGGTATATAAAATCATGAATGGTGTGGAGAAAGTGATTATAGAAAAATTATTTACCTTTTCCCATAATACAAGAACTAGGGGACACCAAATGAAATTGATGGGTAGTAGGTTCAAAACTAATAAAAGGAAATTTTTCTTCACACAGCGCACAGTCAACCTGTGGAACTCCTTGCCCGAGGAGGCTGTGAAGGCCAGGACTCTATTAGGGTTTAAAAAAGAGCTTGATAAATTTTTGCAGGTTAGGTCCATAAATGGCTATTAGCCAGGGATAAAGTATGGTGCCCTAGCCTTCATAACAAGGGCAGGAGATGGATGGCAGGAGATAAATCACTTGATCATTGTCTTCTGTTCTCCTTCTCTGGGGCACCTGGCATTGGCCACCGTCGGCAGATGGGATGCTGGGCTCGATGGACCTTTGGTCTGACCCAGTATGGCCATTCTTATGTTCTTATAAGTAGGCCTGCATCTGTAATTTGGAAGGACAGATCCTGGGGGTTAGCCAGCCTCTCAGCTGGTGGACATTGTTGTAGCTCTATCAATATCTATGGAGATACAATGAATTACACCAGTGGAGTATTTGGTCATAAATATGCCAGGAAGAATGCAAAGGTTTATTTTAGTTTTAATGGCATTTGTTGTGTGTGGTTCTTTGCTTCATAACTGTTTTGTACAGCAGTGCTCTTAATGGACAGAAGGCTACATCTTAAATGCATCTTATTTGCCGGGCACAAGCAGTTTTTCAGAAGAGCACACAGTGAAAATATTATTAAAAATGTATTGTAGTTTTGGATTGTAAGACTTTCTGGTTCAAGTTACTGAATGAAGAGGTTGCTTTCTCTGTGAGTGATGGTTACCAAAAACATCTTATTAGTACTAGACAGGGTCATTTAAATAACATGCATTCATTGGGGCTTAATTATGAATATTGACAAAGCTGGAAGTAGTCTACACACAAACAATGGTGGCAGAGGTGACTGCATGGTTGTTTACCATTACCATGTGCTGTTACTCCTTGCTTTGCCCAGTCAGACCCTGGTTGGTTCCAAAATTACTTTTGATTCAATATTTTTTAAAGGGCAAAGGAATGAGTTGTTATGTGATATTAAACTGATTAAGGTTAAGCTTAATATTCTTTTATAAATTTTTTTTGTTTTCACTGTGGACATTTTTCCCTTCACTCGTTTACAAAAAACCCCCACAAAATCTCTTTTATGTTTTTAAACATTTTCCCTTTGTTTTGCAAAGTGCTGTGTGGTGTTCTTTAGTGGTTGTGTTTATTCTTTTAGAAAGTGTTTTCTTTCTTTTCCTGCACTCAGAAACAACTTCGCTCTAACTCTACTGAAACCACTTGCTACTTTATTTTCTGTGACATTGATGCCTTGATGATGTCACATCCATATGCTCAGCTTTTAATTCAGCACCGGCATGTTGGGGAATATCTGTGGGGGTTCAACAAGGGGGTTCTTTAAATGCGTTGACTCATGGGAATGTGACATTTGTGTGCCACAGCTCTGGTAGCTAAATATACTCTGGAATTGTTGTTTCTGAGATACACATTTTCATTTTGGCAAGAAATGTGAGGTAACGCACTTCATAGTATAGGAGCAATTTGTTGCTATCTCATTGGCCTTGTCATTTAGGCCACTGAATAATCTGTTGTTGATATTGCAGAATGAAAAATCAATTGGCAAACTCGGCCATTTTTTTCTTTTCCCAGACTTCTCCAAAAAGAACACATTTCCAGAGTGTGCTTTTGTTTTTTCTTGCTGTGTTTTAATTTAATTCTTTGTGTTTCTCACCTCTGTCAAAACAGTAGCTCCTCACCTTCCCGTCTAACCTTTCCTTCTGCTGCCATTGTATTTAGCCTCCCTCCCATTAGTAATAAAACCAAGCTCCTTGTGTGGAATGTTCCAAGGCTTTACCCTGTACTCTTTGAATAGTACGACAGTGCTGTATATATGTATGGTCCTACTAACAAAACGGTGAGTAGATACATAAATCTACTAGCATGTATATATGAAGAAAATGAAGTAATTTTCTTCAACCATAACTGATCTTGCCCTTCATTATCCCTACTGGCCATTGTCTACTGTTTTCTGTCCTTGCTGCCTTTCTTTAGAAATGCCTGATATCTTTCAAGTCCTGAATTCATTAATGCACACACAGCCAACCTCTCGGTTTTCTCTCTCACTTGCTATATGGCTGGAGCCTGCCCTCTTATTCGCTGTGTTTGAAAATTAGATGCAGCCATAGTTTTCGCTTTCTTGGGTTTTGCCACAGTTTTTATTATGTCTAATTCAAGCAACAGAGGGGTTAGCTGTGTATTTCACTGAAAGATTAAAGTCCAGGGGGTTGTTTTTAGCAGTTTTAATGTGTCTTTTGCATGGTTAAGTGACCCTTCATGCCCTTCCTTTCTTTTTTTCAATTTCTTCAACACAATAATATATAGCTGATTCAAAATAAGAGATGAGGTGTACAAATGACAAAAGTAGCCAGTGAATTAATTAGGATGTCAGGGATGCAAATGTCAATATTATATAATGGAACCTCCTTTTTCTCAGCATCTTTTAATATGTGCAACTCTGGCCCTGTCACAGTTTCTGTGCACTAGTGTGAAGCAGTCAGCTAAGGTGGTGTCTACACTGACAACTGAACAACAAAAGTTTTGTTGTTCAGAAGTGTTAAAAAACACATGCCCTGAAATACACAAGTTTTTTGAGGAGTAATGTTAGTTCGAACCAAGGGCTTTGGTTAGAACTAACGCATCCCGGTGCGCACTTCCTGGTTCGAATCAGCTGTGATTCAAACTAGTGTGCCGGGTGAGATCTTGCTAATGAAGCGCGAGATATTTAAATCCCGGCTTCATTAGCTATTTCGCTACACTACATTTGCATCCCTAGTCCGAACTAGGGAGCAAATGTAGACATACCCTTAGACACTATCATAATAGGGGATTGAGAGGGTAGAAATCCGTCTGTGATTTTAATGGTTATTTACCAAAGTCTTGTTCACATTGAATTGAAATAAAAACAACAACAGCCTACAATAAAGATGGGGGGCACCGTTTCATTTTCCATAATTTGAAGCTAATGGTGCTGTATCCCTTCATGGCATGAGCAAATCTGGCCCAGAGAGTATATTTAAGTTTGTTCTCTTTTTACATGAATTTATTTTGATTTATTCAAGATATGGAAGGATTCAAAGCAGATTTACAGACGTGCTCTAGAGGAAATTCATTATGATCCTGCTGCCATTTTGTAATAGCTCAAACTGATTCTGTGTAGCACAGAATTTGTGCAGATCCTCCTTTGAGTTCCATGTTATCTGTTCAATCTCCACAAAATTGGCTGTAGCCAATCATAGTCATGGGAATGTGTGAAGGGACTGCCCCTTACTAAGTTTAATGAAAGAAGTAGCTGTATGCACAGTCAGTTCCAGGCCAGGAAAGAGGCTTGTACCCAAGATGCATAGATGTCTGGAGTAAGTTCTACAGTTATACCTGTCTTCATTATCCCAGTTCAAAACCAAACTATTGTCCATACAATATAAAGAGGAGGGTCGGCTATATCAATTTCACAACATTTCTAAGTACTAAGTACAGAACCTAGATTCTGGAAAAGCAGTGAAAATACAGTCATTGCTGAACCTTTGATTTGTTGCTCTGCTGGTGGAAATCTATTGCCTGCAATTCAGTTAAAACAGAGATAATAAAACTGTGTAACAGAGTGGAGAATCAGCCCTGACACTCTGGGTATCTCCACTGCTTTTCTAGATCTAGCAGTAGTTTGTGGGGAGAGGTTTGAAATTAAGTTAGTGGTAATCCAGATAATACCATCTCTCATACTGGAGTTTCAGTAAAGTAACTTGAGATGGTGCAGTGTATAGTCTATTTAAACCTTTTATGTATTCCATGTAGAGTAAAACATGATTTTTCACATTTCAATTAAAGTAGATGAATCTATTCCTAACAAAACCCAACAGATTTCATTTACTTAAAAATGTTCTCAGGTGAATTAGCATTAAATTGTTGTAAATGTACCTGTTTATAAAAGGAATAGAATTCATGTTTGTTTTTAAAGGTAATTTCTTACAGTGCTTATGGAGACAATCAAATGCTTCTCTGAAATAGTCCTAAGAAGTGGCTCATCTTGTGGAATTGGATAGTTAGGGATTTGGCAATGGTATTCAGAGCTTTTCAACTCTAGGGTTATGTCTACACTCACGGCTTCTTGTGCGAGAAATATGCAAATGAGGTTAAGCGTGGAATAGCACCGAGCCTCATTTGCATACCTAATGAGCTGCCATTTTTGCAGAAGAGGCTCTTGCACCAGAAGGAGCTGTCTACACTGCCCTTTCTTGCGCAAGAAAAACCCTCTTGCGCAATGCCGCTACGCTGATTATTTTCAGGAATAACGGCATTGCACAAGAGGGTTTTTCTTGTGCAACAAGGGGCAGTGTAGACAACTCCTTCTGGCGCAAGAGCTTCTTCTGCAAAAATGGTGGCTCATTAGGTATGCAAACGAGGCTCGGCCATATTCCACACAGCCTCATTTGCACATTTCTCACGCAAGAAGCCACGAGTGTAGACATAGCCTAGGACTCCAGTTTGACTGCAGACCAGGTCCGCACTAACAATATAATGGAATTAATAGTCTCAGTGCAATACCTAATGGATAGGTATCCTCATTGCAAAAGCCACCACCCTAATGGGCAGTCACAGCAAAAAGATTGCCAGCTAATTATCCTGATGTTTTGAGAAGTGGTCCTTATGGCTCAGTTTTAGGCACGTTGGCAGAGTGGTGTGGAGATGCTATTACTGATGACACCTCTGCTGTATCATCTCCCTACCTCCAAAGCTATGCAATGTAACTTTTTCTCCTGATGCATCTTTCATTCCAAGTCTAACTTGGACCAAAACATGTTAGAATAACAGTAGGCAGTAATAATTAATAAGACACAGAAATTAAATGGTGTAGGTGAGAGCGGAAATGAAACCTTTTCAGATGAAAATGGGAAATTGGTGTAACAGTGAGATGAAGGAAGGCTGTTCCAGACAAACTGTCTTAAGACTTTATTTCAGTAACACTTTCTTAACACTGTATATGACAGACAGTAAAAAAGGGCAAGAGAGAAGGCTACTTGGCAAGGTAAATGGAGAGAAACAAGATCCATGGATAAGTTTTAAAAGAAAGAGCAAGGAGGTCATGTAATGCAAGGTAGTAGTTTAGTAGCATCAGCTCCAGGCTGAATCTTTTCTAGAACTTTATTTGAATCACAAAACAATTGACTCCCCCAACTGATTCAGTCAAAAAGCTTTCTAATCAATATGTGTAAAGAGAGAAGGCAAACTCACAGTGCTAAAAGATGGGAGAAGATCAAGAAAACAGATGAGAGGAGAGAGCCATGCTTTCTGCAAAATGCAGCCAAGATCACACATGGGATTGCCTTACACTTGACCACAGTAATTAATTTTAAATCAAAACAGCTCTACAATTCTTCTTAGACCAATTAGCTGGCAGGGTGGATGGATTTCATAATTAGCTAGCAGCTGAGGAACCATCAGTAACAGTGTATGAATCAGTTCAACAGCAACAGAAACCTGTCAGCCTACTCTGAAGATAAAGATGAAGATACTGAATACAGAAACTGCCAACTTAACATTTGACTTCTGGGTCTCCCTGGAAGAATGGAAAACCCTGTTCCAAAATGTTTGTTGGTTTTTTTTTAAATCAGAAAGAACATCCAAGCTACTGGATATACAAGTAAAAAGGATATATGTTAAAAACAAAGCTCATCAGGTGTCAAAAGTGGAGTCAGGAGACATATTCACCCCAGTCTGTAATTATCCACTTACATAGCTTTAAAAGCCTGCAATCCATCAAAGCTACATTTGACAACCGACAAGCTCTACTTTTAGTGTTTTCCCTTTTTAATGTAGATCTAGTAACTTGGGTGTCCATTCAGAAAAAAAGCTCTTTGAATTACAGTTTTCTGCTCTTTCAAGGAGCAAGAAATAAAGATCTCACTCCAACAGGGAAAAACTGCTACTGCCACAGGACTTTTACCCATTTTCGTAGCAAAAGAGGCTGCATCCAATTCAGCAAGAATCAGGGTATCAGATATACTTCCTTATGTACGACATTCGGCAGCTGCCCTCTCCTATAGGGGCGGCTGCATGGTGGAGCACAAAGGGTTTGACTTTCTGATTCATGCAGCCTGTTCTACACTAATCATAAAATATTTTCAGACTGGGAATGGCTGTAAAGTGCATTATCCAGTTGTGGTCCCGCACAGTCATCGCAATATCTGAAAATAGAACAGTTGGAGGCAGTGATGTAAGTGCGGGCTACACCATCTCTATGATAATTACAGTGGCTTTATGCTAATTAGGGTAGTTATCAGGCCCCACAAATAGGTCAAGTCTCCAGGAGAGAATTTAGCCTTTTCAACTTAAAAAACCATGAAAAGGCTCTGAAATTCGAAGACACTTTAGAGAAAATAACATAACTCTAAAAAAGAGTCTTATAGCATCTTTCTGCATTAAATTAATGCCAGTGTATAATTAAAATGGCAATACTCTGTTAAAGTTATTTGAATAATTCATAGTTCTTATAAGTTATATAGTATGTGCTTAGATTCAATTATTATATTAATTAATAGGGAATATCTTCTGTAATAATTTGACACCTAAGTGTTGATTGAGAGCAGCCTGCAATTTCCAGTTAGCCTATAGATTATTTGCTAATTGCAAGATCCAGTATGAAATACCACTTCCATTCTTTTTATGTGGATAAACTTTCCCTATTTTCAATATCCTTTCTCTGGTGATATTCCGAGCTATTGATCCTCACACTGGATGAGGATTGTAAAAAAAGAGAGATTTAGATTCTTCTTTCACTCAAGGGTATTTCTTAGTTGACTGATTAATGACTGACACACTTAATTATCATAGTTTAAGTAGCATAATTCAGTTTTTTCCCTGGTTTGTTTTATTTAATATTAAATGCAGGAAGCCAACTGCATGGCATGTGAAACACAATCTCTCCTACAAATGTCCTTGATATAGCAAGATACTTCAGGCTGCAGGGACTGAACAGGATTTTCCCTGCAATTGTTCCTGGTGGGTATCAGGTGTGGCTGTGGCATTGAATGGCACAACTGAGAGCCAAGAGACTGTCTGTTGTGTGCACTCAAAGCCCCTCTCTGCCTCTCTCCCCTCCCCCCCCCCCCCAAAAGGAGGAGAAGAAAGAAGCAACAGTTTAATTGAACTGCAGTGGGATGAGGAGCCTGTGCAGTTTAATTCAACCATCTTGAGATTATGCACTATAATTATTATATTATTTAGAAATGTAATTTAATCTGTTTACAATAGATTACCCATCCACTAGCTCACCCATTGTATGTAGTAGAGATTATTTATCCAAGAATACCTTTGCTACAGCCATGACACAAAATACAATCTCCCACCACAACTCTCCTCTCGTCATTAAAATTCTGTATTTGGACTATTAAAAGCATTAACCACCTAATAAAATGTAAGTAAGTTCTCTGCTAAATTGAGGCAATACATCAAAATATCTTTCTAGATAATAAAGCAGATCCTCAACTATTACAATCCCAAGAAAGTTAAAAAAGATGGATGGAATTAAGTATTTGCTGCATCCTGGCAACTCCTTGTCAGAGCGTTCCAATATCAGCCCATAAACTATTTATCTTTACCCTGAACACATCAGTCATTGCAGCTGAAAGAGGATGTGATCGCTAGTCGTCTGGCACTCATCTTACTATGTATCCCCCCAATATTCAACTGTGGCAGAGGAGCAGACAGCATAACTCAGGAGAAAGTTGTAAAGCCACCATAGCGCTCCCTGGATCTCAGACATGGCTGTGTGTTGGACCACACCTGCTTGAAGATTGCAATTACTTAGGCCAGGTCTACACTACGGAATAAGTTCAAAGAAAGATATGCAACTCTCCGTATATTGATACGTTAAGATACGTTAATTGCGTAACTGGAGTCAATGTATCTTGGATTTGAACATTGGCGCTATCCCCACAGCAGGAAGTTGATGGGAAAAATGCTCCCGTCGACTTCCCTTACTCCTCACGAGGAGTAGGAGTACCACCATCGATGAGGGTTCACTCAACATTTGACTTAGCAGGTCCTTACTAGACCCGCTAAATTGAACACCAGGAGATTGACCTCCAGAGCATCAGTCTGAGGGTAAGTATAGATGTGGCCTCACACTAGGTGGCCAGTGAGCCAAAGGACTCTTACCGCTAGTCAAGGAAACTGTCCCCAATGTTGACTGCAAAGGATGTAGCATTTTTCCAGTAAATATGTTGGAGCAGATCTTCAGCTAGTGAAAATTGTCATGTGGATCTAAATTTTAAAATAAATGGCAGTTCACAGCAGTCTTCTCAACAGGATGTTTTGGTTTTTTGGGGGAAAGCTTTTAAAGTATATATTAGAAGCTATGACACAGCTATTTTAACATCACAGTCATACTTGGATAAGAAACTACTCCTTTCATGAACAACTGAGAATTAGTATTTTCCAAGAAACAAAAGCTCAAATGGAAACGCAACTTGCCAACATTATCACGTTTAGGGCGCAGGAGGTTCTTTTGTATGCCCAACAATGATTTTTTAAAAAATTTGATAAAGGCCATTGAATGCTTGCAAAAATATGCCATCTCATTAATGGTTTGCCCATGATACTTACAGTAGTGTCTAAAGAAACAACTGGCAGATACTCCCATGTACTCTTACAAAAGGACAAAGATGTAGTAAAATTCCCGCAATTACTGAAGAACAAGTAGTATCATTTGAAGCAGCACTATCAATATGTATGAGAAAGGTGTAAGGAACCTCTCTCCTGGCAACTGTATCAAGTCCAACAGCTTCGGCAACAAGTTCCATAAATCTGTTCTGGAGCTTTAAATGTAGAATACTTCAGTTGTTTTATCCCTCTCGGGACAAGGGAATGTTATCCCTTTCCAGTTTGGAAGTCAGTATAGCTACACTCCTGCAGGATAAATATTCAGAATATTATCATTCACATCAATTAATATAATAATAAAGTACTGGTAAAAGTGTCTTTTAAAAAGGCATAAGCTACCTCTACCCCTATTAATTCATACTGATCATTCTGGCTATAAGTATAGGTGTGGCCACAAGTCACAATATTTGATAAACAATAAACAACATTCTTCACATCAAACTAATAAACATTGTAGCATTAGTGGCCCTAGCATTACATAGTCCCATAGAACCAATCTGTTTGTAGTACTGGCAAAATCTAATTGCTAACATCATTTTACAGCCTCCATCATGTTCTTCATGTGTATTCTTTATTTGAATAACATTCAATCAGAGTATCTCAAAGAGGGGCACAACGCAAGTGTGTCCTCAGTTACTTCTTCAGTATGCTCTCACCATTGAGCCACTCACAGGCTCTACAGAGACTCTTGAGAGCTTTAGGGACTCAGAATCCATAATAAAAAACATAGCTGTTTTGCAGATGACATCCTGCTTTATCACCACAACACACTAGTCTCCATTCAGTGCCTTAAATAGGTCTTGAAAGCCTACAGCAGTCTTTATACTTTTTGCTAAATATGGCCAAGTCAAAGGTGATGTGCTTAGGCACCCATTCAGCAAGATGCTAATTAATTTTCCATGGCAGTAGTCCTCTGAGGCATTCATATGCCACAGGGTACAGATCTCACCCAATTTAACTAAGCTAATATTGCTAAAGCTGCAAGCCCATGTTAATACTTGACATCAAGACTTTCATAGATGAAATAACTTTGCAGTATTTGTGTTTGGCTGAGATAATTTAATAAAAATGAATAGCTTTCCCCAAATGATATATTGTATTACATGTCCATTGCATACTTCCACCTACATAGAATTAAAAAGAACTAAACAGAATATGCAGCAATTTTATATGGCATGAAAAGAGACCAATGAGCAACTTTATTAAGAATATAGCTGTAGGCATATATTATTGACCACCTGATCAGGACAGTGATAGTGACTATGAAATGCTACAGGAGATTAGAGAGGCTATCAAAATAAAACACTCAATAATAGTAGGGGATTTCAGCTATCCCCATATTGACTAGGTACACGTCATCTCAGGACAGGATGCAGTGATAAAATTTCTTGATACCTTAAATGACTGCTTCTTGGAGCAGCTGGTTCTGAAACCCACAAGGGGAGAAGCTATTCTTGATTTAGTCCTAAGTGGAGCGCAGGATCTGGTACAAGAGGTAAATATAACTGGACGGCTTGGAAATAGTGACCATAATGTAATAAAATTTAACATCCCTGTGGTGGGAAAAACACCTCCACAGCCCGACACTGTGGCATTTAATTTCAGAAAGCAGAACTACGCAAAAATGAGGAGGTTAGTTAAACAGAAATTAAAAGGTACAGTGACAACAGTAAAATCTCAGTTGCATGGAAACTTTTCAAAGACACAGTAATAGAGGCCCAACTTAAATGTATACCCCAAATTAAAAAACACAGTAAGACAACCAAAAAAGTGGCACTGTGGCTTAACAACCAAGTAAAAAAAGAAGTGACAGATTAAAAGACATCTTTAAAAAGTGGAAGTCAAATCCTAGTGAGGAAAATAGAAAGGAGCATACGTTTTGTCAAATTAAGTGTAAAAATATAGTAAGAAAAGCCAGAAAGGAGTTTGAAGAACAGCTAGCCAAAAACTCAAAAAGAGATACAAAAATTTTGCTAAGTACACAGAAGCAGGAAGTCTGCTAAACAGCCAGTGGGGCCCTTGGATGATCGAGATGCTGACGGAGCACTCAAAGATGATATATTCATTGCGGAGAAGCTAAATGAATTCTTTACTTCAGTCTTCACGGCTGAGGATATTGGGGAGATTCCCAAATGTGAGCCATTATTTTTAGGTGACAAATCTGAGGAATTATCCCAGATTAAGGTGTTGTTAGAGGACATTTTGAAACAAATTGATAAACTTAACAGTAACAAGTCACTGGGCACAGATGGCATTCACCTAAGAGTTCTGAAAGAATTCAAATGTGAAATTGCGGAACTATTAACTGTGGTTTGTAAACTATCCTTTAAATCAGCTTCCATACCTTATAACTGGACTATAGCTAACGTGACGCCAATATTTATAAGGGGCTCTAGAGGTGATCCTAGCAATTACAAACCGGTAAGTCTAACGTCAGTACCAGGCAAATTAGTTAAAACTATAGTAAAGAATAAAATTGTCAGACATAGAGATGAACATAATTTGTTGGGGGAAAGTCAGCATGGTTTCTGTAAAGGGAAATCATGGCTTACTAATTTACTAGAGTTCTTTGAGGAGGTCAATAAACATGTGGACAAGGGAGAATCCAGTGGATATAGTATACTTAGATTTCCAGAAAGCCTTTGACAAGGCCCCTGACCAAAGTCTCTTCAGTAAAATAAGTTGTCATAGGAGAAGAGGGAATGTTCTTTCATCAATTGATACCTGGTTAAAATACAGGAAACAAAGCGCAAGAATAAATGGTAAGTTTTCAGAGTGGAAAGAGGTAACTAGTGGGGTCCCCCAAGGGTCTGTCCTGGGACCAATCTATTCAACTTATTTATAAATGACCTAGAGAAAGGGGCAAACAGTGATGTGGCAAAATTTGTAGATGATACCAAACTGCTCAAGATAGTTAAGACCAAAGCAGACTGTGAAGAACTTCAAAAAGATCTCACCAAATTAAGTGATTGGGCAACAAAATGGCAAATGAAAGTTAATGTTGATAAATGCAAAGTAATGCACATTCAAAAAAATAATCTCAACTATACATACAATATGATGGAGACTAATTTAACTACTCGAGAGATCTTGGAGTCATTGTGGATCGTTCTCTGAAAACATCCGTTCAGTGTGCATCAGCAGTCAAAAAAGCAAATGGAATGTTAGGAATAATTAAAAATGGAATAGAGAATAAGACAGAGAAGATCTTATCACCTCTACATAAAACCATGGTATGCCCACATCTTGAATACTATGTACAGATGTGGTCACCTCATCTCAAAAAAGATACATTGGCACTGGAAAAGGTTCAGGAAAGGGCAACAAAAATGATCAGGGGTTTGGAATGGGTCCCATATGAAGAGAGATTAAAAAGACTTGGACTTTTCAGTTTAGAAAAGAGAAGACTAAGGGAGGATATGATAGAAGTCTATAAAATCATGGTGGGTGTGGAAAAAGTGAATAAGGAAAAGTTATTTACTTATTCTCACAAAATAAGAATTAGGGGTCACTAAATGAAATTAATAAGCAGCAGGTTTCAAAGAAACAAAAGGGAGTTTTTCTTCACTCAGTGCACAGTCAACCTGTGGAACTCCTTGCCAGAGGATGTTGTGAAGACTAGGACTTTATCAGGGTTCAAAAAGGAGCTAGATAAATTCATGGAGGTTAGGTCCATCAATGGCTATTAGCCAGGATGGTTAGGAATGGTGTCCCTAGCCTCTGTTTATCTGGAAATGAGTGACAGGAGAGGGATCACATGAGGACTACCTGTTGTGTTCCCTCCCTCTGGGGCATCTTGTATTGGCCACTGCTGGCAGACAGGATACTGGGCTAGGTGGACCTTTGGTCTGACCCAGTATGGCTGTTCTTATGGAAGCTCCCAAGAAAAAAAAATCCTCTCCATTGAAAATTCTATAACAGTAGATCCTAAGGAACACGCTACAAATATGCAAAAAGCCAACTAAGTACCTTGCTATAACACCATCATTCTCATTGATTTCAAATCCAAAAAGGAAAATTTGAAATGGATCCTGAAATGAATTAGAACCCAAGAAAACTGTATATGGATGAAGATTGAGTGCATACTGCATATAACAGAATCTGGAGACCAGGGACTGGAGAGGAGGCCATAGAAAAGTAAAGAGCAAGAGTCAAGCTGAGAGGCGTGAAAGGCATAGCTTTTCATTAGAGGTACAGTTAGATAGTGACCTACAGTGGTGAAAAGAGAATTGGAAATGGGTGATCTAGGAAAATTAAGAATCAACATTATAATCAATAGAAAGCAAAAATGTCTGACTCATGGAGTAGGATTAGGAACATCAAGTTGTGCTTGTGTTTGGGACTCTTGCCAACAGAAATATTGTTCTTCTTGAAACATTTGATAAAATAATGCTGGATCAAAGGCAAAAGTTACCTGATATGGCAGCTAGAGAGTGTGACATCTCTGAAAGTATTAAAAGATGTAAGTAAGCAATTATCATCAGGATAAATATGGTAGATAAGTTTAAAGGTAGTGAGACTGTGAATGAGAGGGTGACAGTAGAAATATGCAGAGGACCAGGAATTTGACTTTATGGAGTTCCATAGGTAGAAGAGTTTCAGTGTGCAAAAGGAACCACCAGCACAGTTGGAGAGCAAAGTTGGAGATAGATGAGAGTAATACGATGACAGGATGTCCAACAGAGAAAATGTTCAGTTACATACCCGTACCGTACATGCCTAAGAGACCGAGAATGTACCTGTAATGCTCTCTGTTACTCCACTCTTTAGAGTTACTCCCAATTTGAATTGGTATAACTAACTGAGAATAGAAATCAGCTTCTGGTCTTCTATTTTGAGGCGGAAATGGAAGCATAGATATAAAGGGGTCTGCCTGTAGCAGGGACATCGCCTCAAATTCAAAATGATTTAACACTCACTGAATGTATACAAGGTCATAGTAAAACTAGGAAGTGCAATAAGGGCAGAAAAATAACAAGCACAATATCACCTATAAACCAACTATTTTTTCTTCTCTACCTGCTTGTTTCATTCCCCCAATTATTTCTAAGGCACAGTCATCCAATCTTCCTTTTTACTGAACAATAACTAGGAAAATATGTTTTTATTCATATCTTTAGAGTAAAGCTTTAGAGTAAAGCTTTGAGACCAGATATTTTACCATTAGGTAGAAGCAACTAAAATTTCAACAACTGTATTTGCTTTTTATCACCAACTATGTGATAAGTATTGTGATTTTAATAATATGATGGATTCACAGAAGTCTCACCAATTTTCAAATAGTTTCCCCCTGTAATAGTTCAGCTGAAGTCACTAGGACAGTTCCCATGAGCAAAGGGCTGCTTGCTTGCATGAGTAAAGGTTGCAGGATCAGTCATTTAGTTCTTTGACAGCTTAATAGCACTTTTGATGGACCTCAGAGGATATGATGTACAGGGCATACTCTTATTAATTAAACATCTGGGTATTCAACAGATACTTCATTAATTAGTTCAGCTGTGCCCTCTTCATTCACACTAGTAGCTTACTTTCATGTTTTGTCTTGAGAAGAAGAATTGATTTACGTTTTTGGGACACACACATGATGATGAAAAATTAACCCTGATTTTTCCTCAAGTGTGCTAGTCAGAGAAGCTTCCAGTTTCACAGAGCCATGCAGAGCTGCTTAAATTGACACTTATCAAACTTGAGTTTTCCCCACTGTGCAGAGAGGTCATAGATCAGGCTAGGCTGTATGGAAAGAGAAGAAGCACCAGAGAATTTGTCAATGACGGCTTCTCTTTTCTTGACACTGCACATAAGAACTGCATCGGGAATGGCACAAGGCTGCCCGGAATACATAATGCCTACTGCTGCCTTCAGAGGAAAAAAACCTCAATTTGTTCTGTGCCATGAGAGGAGTAAGATGCAGTGAAATGGGAACAGCTAAGATGAGCGATGCATATTGCAGGCTACAACAATTACTTTGGAGCCCTGAAATCATACATATTCACATGAGCATATGTAAATCTAGTTCAACCCAGCTATGAACTGATCCCCTGAAGTAAACTAATAAAGAGCAGCTAACTATGTTTAAGCTCATCTCAAGCACTGTCAAAAGATCCTAAAATGTGTATAAATTCTTTTACATCAGAAGAAATGTAAAAGATTTTAAAGAGGCTTTCCTTTTGAAAACGCAAGGCAGCTTAAAATTTCAGAGAAAAAGCTACTAAGGAATTAATTTTCTTTGACATTTGGATTTTATTATATAGCTTGTTGTATCCTCTGCAAACTCACATATTTTATTTTTTCCATAAGAAACACAATTGTTATGCCTTTTCTTAAGGACACTAATGAAATCAGTAAAGTTTACAATGAACAGCCACTGAATACCATTTGTCATTGGGGGAAATACGGTCAGGCAGCTTCTACTGCAGGGACTTGCTTTACGTCTAACCTTTGGGACAAATTAAAGCGTGCAGATTTCAGAGCTGCAGTTTCTATCACACCTAAATAATAGATGCAGTGGAATATGCACTTTGAACCTAACATCATGTTTAAAAAAAATTCAATACTTTAGTTCATTTATGGAGGAACCACTAAACAACATAATAAAAAAATCCAGTTCTTTGATTTCAGTGGAAGGTTTCCCTGAATAAGAACTACAGGATTGGGCCTTTCATAACTACATTACATGCTTTTTAAGAGAGAAATTATTTATAAAAATATTTATCCTTGATACTGTATCTTCAGTGCTGTACAGTCAATAGATCCAACTCATGGATTAGGATTTATGTGGCTAATATAATGCACACTAAAAGTGGATTGCATGCCTCTCATGGAACGCAAGACTTCACATTGACATCACTCCTAAAGAAGTTTTTTTAGGTCAACATACCAGCTGTCTGACCTGGGACCTTTAGAAAGCTCCTCAGGGAGAGGTTTCTTTACATTTGACCCTTACATTAGATTTGTTTTCTTCTCTTTATAAGCAGACATGCATGTGCAGCTTCTATTCCTGTAGGACACAATCACCTTTTTTTTAATAGAGAGTTAGGCTGAAAGTCATTCATCAGGAGGAGGAGGGGTAATTTAATTTGGATCTATTGGAAGAAGGAACAAAACACCTTCAAAAACCAGTAGATAAGCCCTTCTTGGATAGACCACTAGTGGAATTAGGAATCAGAAATCACTGACTCTTTTATGTTTGATCAGGAACTCTGGTACTTTTCAGGTTGTACTGCGTGTTATTAAAGATACATAGTCACTGGATTTTTTCACAGTTTTGTGGTCCTTTCTGATTGTGGAATCTACACATCAATGAGATATAGCTCTTCTCATAGTTGTTTATAAAACTCACTTGGAAAATTTATAACTGCAAACTAACCTCATTCTTCCCTCCAGCATATGTGCACACTGTTTTGATATTGCAGAAATTCCTCAAATTCTGGGCTGCTGGTATAGATTGTTCAAAGAGAAAAAAAACTCAGTCACATGAAAATTGCATTTGCAAAGCCATATGAAAACAAGGCAGTGGTCCCCATTAAAAATGTATCCTTTGCCAACAGTTTTAACAAGAGTGTTTTAACTGTTGGCCAATAGTGACATTTTAAATGATAAAATGGGCAGGCCCCGAAGAATGGCTACTGGGTAAAACCACACTGGGCCAGTAGAATAGGAGTAGGAAGTGGGAAGTAGGTTCCTTGTCTCTATGGCCCAGGAATCCTGCCAGAGTGGGCTGCATGACCTTGAAAATGCTCCTTCAAGCAAAGAAAATTTTCAAAGACCATGGATATTCCTGTGTCTGCCATGAGCTCTGATTTGGATGTGCAGTTCAACTTCAGCCAATTCTTTTGTGATATATCTATTTAGGGAAATGAAAAAAAAAAAAAAAAAGCTTTCCAGACCTGAAATAGAATTTATCAGTACATGAATGTATGTAAGTACAGCACTAACACTGGAATACACATATTGAAACTCCATTTTCAATCCAAAATTTGTATTTTAAAGCCTATAAACACAAACATTCATAATGAACCAATACCACCACCCTCTGCAGTGCTAATTAAGTCTAATGCAGCACGAGGAGCACAAACGATAAACAAAAAGCTGATGGTAAAGAAAAATGCGAACAGCAGGTTTTCCTCTTTATTCAGGCTCACCTTGCCCAACATGATCAAGTGATTTGAAAGGTGGGGGAGGAATGGATGTGGGCTGACTTCCATTCAACCACGGAGTGTATCATGTCAAGATGTGCAGCTCAAAATAGCTTCAATGTGTACAACTCATTTGCTGCCCCTTTGCCATGATTCAGTTAGTCACTGGAACATTATACTCAGTAGTTTCCCTTCATCCCTGCCAAAATATCATATATCAAATACCATCTCGAAGTTCCTTTTCCATGTATGCCATTGCCACTGGTTAGGGTTAGTACTTTGCCATCTGGTCCACATTATATTGGAAAACAAGAAGATGATAGCTTCCCGCTGAGAAAACCACAGAGCACTCTCATTTCACTTTTGGTGTGGTCATCCTGTTTGTCCTGCTCAGAATATAGAGATGCCAACACTGAGCACAGCTATCAAGGGTATTGAAATGAAATTGTTTGTGTTGACAGGTAACTCGTGTTCTAGTGATGGAGCAGATTCTGCCTTCCATTTCACATGTGACCTTCACTGGCTTCAGTGGCATTACATGTGAGGCAATGAGGTCAGAAGTCAGTCCCTTATATTTCTGGAATGGTTTTTCAATAAGTCATTCAAATTAGAAAAAATGAGCTGGTTTGTTTTCATTCACCAAAGCAGTGGTGATGAGTACACTGAAATTTCAGAATTGCCTTCACCAAAAAGCAAACTCCAGAATCTATTTTTAGACAACTCTGACTCTAGGGCTTTTCTTGATGTTTTGCCATCTTTAGCTGTGATCGCAGACAAGACAAACAAACTCGAGATTGTATATGGGAGACTTTTTTGTCTTTTTTGACTAGATGTAATAAAAAAGAATACAGAGCGTTTTTGTTGGCTCTATGGTCACTGGGTCTGCGCGCCACAGATGCCTATTAATCACTTCACTATGGAGACAGACACATCCATCATATCATAACAGCCTTGAAACAAGAAAGCTGGCGAACTGATAGCAAGCCTCCCTCCCCCAAAAGGAGAACCATCACATTTTACATTATGTCTTGGGCTTTCCTTGTTCCAAATTATTATTTGGCTTTGGTTCTTAGTACAACAAAATTGAACAGTCTGATTTATGACACTGATTGTTTCTTAAGAGGTGTTTCTATTGATTTCGGTGGGATCAAGCCCTTGAAACACAGCTTAGCAATGGTAGCTTATATGATGTTCTTTTGTATAATGTAGAAGACTTGTTAATTAGGCTTCAGAAGATACAGTTTCTAGAGCCCAAGGTCACACAATACAACTACTGTATAGTCTTGAAGATATTAGACCTATGGATAATTATCATCACACCTGTAATTGGACTAGTGCAGATAAAATAAGAATTTTATTTCATCTACACTTTGGCCATCCCTCATTTCAGAGCTGAACTATTTTGATGTTTATGAAACATTTTTTTAAATCCCCATCAAAAATCATCCATCCACTAACTACCTTTGTAGCATGTTCTCTTGTGGGGGTGAAGATGGGCCACAATTCCTGTTTCTATCCTCCCAACCCTGGGTCTCTTGAATGCAATTTGCTATCATGGTGAAGCATACAGAACCAAGCTATCCTTCTGATAGATCTCTAAAGCTCACCCCTTCACATTTAAATGGCACTTTGGGGGTTCCTCATAATTTATGCACAGGGCTTGACGAACGGCAGCGAAAACTGCTCGCCAGCCCCATACTGCGCATGCGCAAAAGCCGCAATGCACATGCGCGCGCCGCAAATGAACGGGGCGCGCGGCTGAAATCTACTCGCCACGGGCGAGTAGATTGTATTGTTTGTCGAGCCCTGTTTATGCACGATAAATCCCAGAGAATGAGAGATCACTCCCTAGTCATTATATAAGCAGCTTCACTGGAAAAGCAGAAAGAGATGATCTTGCATGCTCAAAGATTTTACAATCTCAAAGTCCTGGGCATAAATTCTGAGAATTCATGCAATTCTTTTACGTATTTTAAATTGGTAAGATCAACAGGCCCCAAAAATGTATACCAGAGACAATTTCACTGGCTAAGGGGAAGTGGAAAAACTTTAAAAACAATTAATAGTCTTGCAGCACCTTAAAGACTAACAAAACATGTAGATGGTATGATGAGCTTTAGTGGGCACAACCAACTTCTTCAGATGAATGGAGCATTAAAAGCCCAGATCCAAGAATAAATAAGGGAAGGGGGGAGAAAGGGAAGTGGAAGTAGTTCCTTTAAACAAGAGGAGGAGAAGGAAAAGACCAGGATGATTAATATCTCCATAAAGCAGAACACCCCCCAAAAAAGTGGGACATCAGACGACTAAACTGCCCCTCAGTCTCTCAAGAGGATAGTACAGCTGTTACGAAAAAGCAGAGCAAAGGCCTGTTATGGGAAAGAGGATATATTAGGGAAGTAGAGTGCTAAGATGGCTCAAGGATCCCAAGAGGTTTTTTAAGTATCAACACGATTAGATTATTAGTTACATGTAGGTCCTGATCCCTAGAGGTGCTGAGCACTCATATCTTCAAACATGTTCTCTGAAGCTTTCTGCGGTTTACCTCCACCATTATCCAGCATACTTTCTTCTAAGATTTATTTGAATCTATTCTGTAAATAACACAAACCTGTCCAGGGAATGGTTTGTTGTCATTTATGGAGCTCAACCTTCATATAATACATGAAAATTGTATGAACATGTTTGAAGCATGTGCTTGTGAGTATACCTGAAGTTGAGTTTGAAACAAAAGAAAACCCTTTCTAATGCACTAATAACCACATAAAATACAATAATCAATCAATGGTCATATTTAGAAAGTTTTAATCAATGAAGACCTACTCAGGTGATTTTAAAAGTAGCAAATAATGTTTTGTATAAGATGTCTGTTATGGTTGTGTATTATACAATTAGCAAAACTCATGGCCAGAACATTTTCTAATCTTGTTTTTTTTAAAAACCCTCAATAATTAAGTGTACCAACACATTATGTTATTACTAGGTTTTTAGATAAAACAAGGATTCAAGCCTTTTCAATGCAATGAACTCATTACAGTTTATTGGCTGTTTCTCTAAAGGTATAGCATGGATGATGATTTGAACCCCTTATATGCTCCAAATTTTCAAGAGTTTAGGTTCTATATTTTTGTCCATTGGTCTGCCTATGTTAATATTTTGAATGATTACTGTTCATAAATGCCCTGGAAATTGCCATTCTCTCAACAGCCACTGGACAAGGACTGCATAGGCAGCATCAGGGCCTCCTCCCAATCTGCAGCCAATGTCTTTCTACTAAAGCGGTTGTAGCTTAGAATCAGGAGATAGTTTAGACCCATTCACTCAGCCCTTGTCTCTTGGGACTGCTGCCAATGGTGCTAAATACTTGAGATGTGCATTGGTAATGGATTGAAATCATCTCCTCATTGCAGATAAGGTTTTGGTGGGGTTCCCTCATAACAACAGGATGCAAAACAGTCCTAGCCACTACTTTTTAGTGCATTTTACTTTATCTGTGCCCTGAAATGCATTTAATGTGTAGTCAAATCCTGCCCACTTTAAATCATATGATTAAATGTGACATCGTTGGGATTACTCAAGTAAGGAAGGTCAGCTGGATTTGACCTATGATCATTAACACAACACTGAAGCCATACAAGCCACACATCTAGAGCAAAGCTACAGAAACTGACATGTGGCTCTCTTATGACTAAGTTTTCTTTTAGAGTTTATAAACGTTTGGGCAGAATTTAGAGCTCATGGAAGCGAAGCTCAAATGGCACTGGCTCAAGTCAGGTTGCTGCAGGGTTCCTGATTAATTTCTGCCAGTGAAGAAAGAACTCTGACCTCCAGCACCATTACTACTCAGCTACAGCTCTCAAAAGCACATATGGCCACTCATTCCAAACTGTCATGTAGTTTTGTAATGCAAGCTGTAATGATTCAGCATCCATTTGTAATACGCTAGTGATAGCAGGGTCCCATATGGTTTTTGGATACACTAGCAAGGGCTCACTATGTCACAGTGTCCAAAGTTTCTACCAATCCAAACAGTATCAAAACTGTCATATCAATGGAAGAATTTGAAACATAATTATTTAATCTTTATTAAATCTGTTTATTCCGTTTTCTTACTTTTTGAGCAAACTCAGGTGAAAGAAGCCCAGTAAATCAATATCAGAGTTTTAACTTGAGCTGATAAAAGCAAGAAAATGTAGGTTATGGGCCCAGTTCTGTAGGTCTGATCTGGATAAGGCACCCGTGAAATTGGATCCTGAGGGCTGAAGGCAACCTTAACTCATCCCATAGTGCCTACCAGCATATATGTGTATGTAACCTAACATATTTCTGACCAGTTTTGCAACACCAAAGCAATACATTGCATTTAAAATACTTTCCAATTCTGAGCCTTCCTCTGAGGAGATGAATGCACTTTATAAATATAAATGAATTTGGCCAGATACACCCTGCTGGGGTAAGTAAATATCCACTTTTTACAGTTGAGGAAATGAACCCCAGAGAGTATAAGGTCAAGTCTAAACTTTCAAAATTACTAAATTCAACTTAAGAACTCCTGATTTAACAAATTTGAACTTGTGTGTCCTCACTATGGGGAAGCATCGAAATTAGTCTGAGGCAGGGTCCGTTAATGTGGATGCACTACCTCAGACTTAAAGCCCCAGGAAGAACCCTGGGGAGCTGCGGGAGGCCTCCTGGAGACCAATAAGTTCACATTAGCAGCACCGGAGCATCTACAGTATTTTGAAATTATTATTTTGGATTTAGTATTACTCCTCGTGAAAAGCAAAAGTACAGAGTTCGAATTCCATGGCCCGTTATTTTGAAATAATGGGGTTGGTAGCATGGACGCACCACTTATAAATTTGAACTTGGGAGGGTTATTTCAGAATAAGGTCCTAGTGTAGACCAGGGCTAATTGATTTGTCCACAATTACAACAGGAAAGGTGCAACAGAGCAAGGAATAGAAGCCAGATGTCCTCATTTCAAATCCCATGCCTTAATCACTAGCCCATGCTTCCTCTTAAGTAAGGTTCAAAAGGATTTGCATTTTGGCTAAAACTTTAACGCTGAACTTTCATGTTATTGTTGTTCTAAGCTCAACTATCAGGCCAGATTCTACCATATTCACATTAATTAATCCTTATGGAGAAAGGGTAGTAAAATCTGCCCCTTAAAAAGCTTCTGGGGCTTCTTTCATTTGATTTAAAAATAGTTTCTCCTTGCACATTGTTTTCCCTTTGGGAATTACTTCCCATGTTCTTTTATTACTAAGGACATCCACATGAATTCAGGATATTTGCTTCTTAAGGGATAACTGCCTTCTACTTTTTTGTTCCTCACTTGAAATCGTAATCCTCTGTCACAAAACAGTAATTTCCATGGCAACCAATTGTGATGTCACAAGCAAGAGATTATGATTTCAAGAGCAGTTCAGCTTTTAAAAATCCTGGTTTGTATTCAAATATCATTTGTCCACTTACACACACTAATTAAAATGGGGACAATTTAAGTATAAAAGTAGAATTGTATCTAGACAGAGTGCTTATTGAAGCTTTCTATGAGGCAACAGCATTTCAATGTTATTCTGAAATTGTTCGCTGGATGGGTTTTTTTGGGGGGGGGGTTGTTTGGTTTTTTGCACTTGGTTCTAATTTAGACCATAGCTATCCGCCTACCAAATACATAAAACCTGTTGATTTATGACATGAAAGATTGGTATCTCCACAAAGTCTTGTGAGGCCCTTTGAGGTACATTTTCTCTTGCTCATAATAAGAACATTGTTTATGTTTCCTCGGAGTACGCTTTTAATGCACTCGCATTTGCATGCTCTCAGGGAGAAGAGAATGGGGTATTTCAGATTCTTTTTTTAAACTACTTTGTCAGGCACTTATGATCTGACAGTTGTGACTCCTTCTCACTTAGCATTAAAAAAACCAACTGGCTCCACACTTGCATTTGATTAGCGTATGCAGGCTTGGTGCACAACTAAGTAGGGAAAGGAAAAGCAATGCTCTTTAGATATGCAATATCTTGGTTAATGTTCTGTAAGATTGTTGACTGATTCAGTCACATCATTTTTATTAGGCTAAGGATATTAACTCTGCTTAAGAAGCCTACAATGACAGCAAACTTTAGCAGCAAAAATAAGACCTGACATCTCTAAGCACAGTATAATACCATAAAATGGTCTTCTCAGTGTGTGTGCGTACTTTTTACCATGACAGCAAAGAGTATACAGCATATTTACCTGTTCAGAACAAGAGAGATTAAAAAAAAATAGCAATGACACTTAAAATCTGGAGGGTATTTTTAAACTTGTTCTGTCTCAATGTATTTCAGTGTTAGCCTCACACTCTCTGTCTCTATGACATCCCAGCTGCAGTCCAAACATATGACACTGGCTTCCAAACCTTGTGACAAAGACAACAAATAAATAGCACGGCAGAAAGCTTGAAAGGATTTGAGAATGATTTATGTAACGTACATAAAGCTTCTGACTCCTCAGCTTTTTCAGTGTCAGTAATTTACAGAAATAAAATGTGAAATAACATAAAGTGGGGGAGAGACGGTTTTGAGGAGTGGGTGAAAAAATATGTGCTATTTCTCAGCCTGAGAAACAACCTTAACTAAAAACCCTGGGGGAAATCCCAGCCCTGCTCAAGTCAATGGGAGTTTTGCAATTAACTTCAATAGGCCCAGGATTTCAGCTCCTGGTCTAAATACCATGGAATTTCAGAACTTGTTCTGAAAGCTGATCTCTGATATAGACCAAATTCAGCAAATGGGCTTCTCTTTGTAAAGAATGAATTTATACCCTGAACACACCTCTTCCCTCCCCCTACCCTCAACTCTTTATTGTTCAAGCCTGACTCTGAATTCAACAGCTTAAGTGCAACTTTGCTCAAAGCAAGGTCAGCCAGCAGGTACAGTATGGATGTGCATTTGGGATAGTTAACGAAAAGCTGAGCACAAATAAAATCCCTAGTTAATGCCTTTGAATGGACTAGATACATTAAGAAGCTTTTCCTGTTAGTTATTTTGCTTACGACTGTATGATGTTTGTTGCAGGAGTGATTCGTGAGAGCTATCTCAAAGGCCACGATCAGCTGGTGCCGGTCACCCTCCTGGCCATTGCAGTCATTCTTGCTTTTGTCATGGGGGCTGTCTTCTCAGGAATCATAGTTTACTGCATCTGTGACCATCGCCGCAGAGACGTGGCTGTTGTCCAGAGGAAGGAGAAGGAGCTGTCCCACTCCCGCCGTGGCTCCATGAGTAGTGTTACCAAGCTGAGCGGTCTCTTTGGGGACACACAGTCCAAGGAGCCAAAACCAGAAGCTATTCTCACACCTTTGATGCACAATGGCAAACTCACTACCCCAGGCAGCACTGCCAAAATGCTAATCAAAGCTGACCAGCACCATCTGGACTTGGCTGCTCTGCCAACCCCTGAGTCTACCCCAACCCTGCAACAGAAAAGGAAGCCCAGTCGTGGCAGCAGGGAATGGGAAAGAAACCAGAACCTTATCAATGCCTGCACAAAAGATATCCCCCCAATGGCATCTCCTGTGATTCCAACTGACCTGCCCCTCAGGGCTTCTCCCAGCCACATCCCAAGCGTTGTGGTCTTGCCCATCTCTCAGCAAGGCTATCAGCATGAGTATGTTGATCAGCCAAAAATGAGTGACATGGCGCATATGGCTATGGAGGACCAGAATGCGACACTTGAGTACAAAACCATAAAGGAGCATCTCAGCAGCAAAAGTCCCAACCATGGGGTTAACCTGGTGGAAAATCTGGATAACATGCCACCAAAAGTACCCCAGAGGGAGGCCTCGCTGGGTCCTCCTGGCTCCTCTCTAGCTCAGAGTGGTCTGGGCAAACGATTAGAAATGCATTCCTCTGCTTACAATGTGGACTACAAGAGAAACTACCCTACGAACTCACTCACGAGAAATCATCAGACATCAACCCTCAAAAGAAACAATACTAACTCCTCTAATTCCTCCCACCTCTCTCGAAATCAGAGCTTTGGCAGGGGAGACAACCCTCCGCCTGCCCCACAGAGAGTGGACTCTATACAAGTCCATGCTGCTCAGACACAGGCTGTGACTGTATCTAGGCAGCCTAGTCTCACCGCGTACAACTCGCTGACAAGATCCGGGTTGAAACGCACACCCTCGCTAAAACCGGATGTACCCCCCAAACCTTCCTTTGCCCCACTTTCGACATCCATGAAGCCCAATGATGCGTGCACATAATCACAGTGGTGTGGGGGGGACAGAAATTAAACCGTTTGCGCCCTTTAAAGCCAGTGTTCTGCAACTGCATCACTAGTTCCACTTGACAAGAAGGCTGTTGTTACACCGAGGATGCGTTGATCCTGCTCTCCGGGAAAAGTGGAATTTTTTTTAAACCAAGCCATCTGATCCATGGTGAAGGTTTGCAACTGCAGGACTCACCCCCACTACCTGACAGTTCTTTACTCAAAACACTAACTTAACATCACAAACGTTGAGCCAAAAGCACACAGGTGAATGATGACTGTGACGTTTCACCCCTCTGCCCCATTGCACAGTGCATTCCTGAACTGGGAAAGAGTGCTCTGAAAGCAAAGCAAATAAAAGAACTTAAAAATTAAATACAAAATAAAAAAAATCATTGATAAAGCTAACTCTGACTTAACAATGGCAGACGTTTACTCTGTGCAGGTACTGTGAAATGCCCATCAGTGTTACAGCCATTTGGTTATAGCAGATAAATGCCACGTTGGGCAAAACTATGTCATAGATTTCTGCTACTCTTCTCTTTTAATGAATAACATGTGACTGTTAACGCAAATAACGCCTATTATTTATTGTTCATCTTTTGTTTTTCCTAAGGAAATGACTTCTGCATATCATCCTATGAGCAGCTCTTCAGAAAAAAAATACATTGAAAATTATACCTATTTAACGTGAAACCCATTAACTGGAGTAATTAAAACTCTTTTATTTTTCCAATAAATTCACTGAGTTAAATAAGTTGGAGCTGGAATTCTGAACTTTGTGTTTGGACTGTTTGATCTCTAGCTGAAAAAGGGGGAATATTTATTTAAATCTGTTAGTTAATTTGCTGGCTGGGCCTCTGCTCTATGACGCAAACAAATAAAATCCCCTGAATTCATAACTCCTAAAGCAACTGTAAAAGGAACTCTTTAAAAACTGCACATTTGTGCACCATTGCTGTCAACATGGCTTTGTCAGTCATTAATACTTTCTGTGAAGGCACCAGCTTGTGATGTGCCATCTCATTTCACCTTGCATGTGAGATGGCAAACAAAATCCACAAACAGTGTGAACTAATTAATATGCCGGCTGTTACCATGCATAAATTATGGTCTTATCACACGGGTTTTTCTTGGGAATACATCTGTGAATAGCCTGTTTTCTTCCACATGTAAATTTGTGCCTTACACCCTCAGTTGTGTATATTTGTGAGCTGTAGTATGTAAAACCTTCCCCCAAACACACCCTTTGAATAAATGCAAATATTTATTTACTTTCTCTCCACTAAGCCCCATGAAGAATTGGAGTAAAGAAATTCAAAGAATGTAGTGATTATTGTAACACCACCATATCCATCAAGAAACTAGAGTAGTGCTATACCCTTCAATTCAGTTTGACTTTCTAGTTGTGCCAATTCTGCCCTCAGACCACCTCTAAGCTATGCTGGCAGCATAGACACCGTATTGTGGTTGGCAATTTCCTCCCCCTTATACTTTCATATCATTTCAGTATACAGAGAAATGAGTAATGTACTGTTTCCAAGTCTGGTTTATCCACTAGATAGAGACAAGCACTGTGTGTGACTGGCCAGCCACCGGAAGCAAGCACCAATGACACATTCTGCCATGTGCATACCGAGTATATGAAATGAAATGGAAGTAGGATGAGGCAGGCTGGCTCCTGCTGTAACTGAATAACTGCTACAATAAGGCCATCCAGAACAATGCTGCATATAAAACCTTTGGGGAGGGAATTAATTTTGATTTTTATTTTTTCCTTTCATGTGACTCTGCATGTGGCCTAAGTGTGCCCATGTCCACGTGTAAGGTATTTTATAATGTTTCAGTTATTCATGCACAAAGATAGATTTATTTTTAACCTGTTATAAAAACTCTGTCGACATACTGTAAACAATAAGGGAAGGCCATTTTTGTTTTTTATGTACTGGGCAGTATATTTGAGGAGGTTGTTTTCACTGGGAATTTTATAATTAATTTGTTTTGCAGAGTTTTGGTTTTGTTTCTGAACAATCAAAAAGAGAGTTCAAGTCAGCTAGCGTGTAGATGGTATTTAGAAAGTCTGGATGGTCTAGACCAAAGTGTGTAACAAGGGTGCTTGCATGTAATCTTTCATTCCATCACTGCTTTTTTTATTAAACTGACTTGTTCACCATTAGTGAACTATGCAGACTGCTGTAGATAGATCTGTATCCAAAGCAATTTTTTTTATTTAAACCCTTTGAGAACAGTATGTAGCAGAAAAGTCTTTTTTTCTTAAAAAACAAAACAAAAAGTAGCAGTAGAAACTTACAGCCTTCCCCCCAAACTCCAACCCCTTGAGTACCAAATGTGCAGTGCCCATTGCTATTATTAAGCAAAGCATTCTGACATCATGTAAAAATGAACAATCACTGCAACAGCCTTGTACAGAGATATGCCTTTGTAGTATACATCACATCAGTTACCAGGCTGACCTTGAAATGCTCATTTTGTACTCAATGGGTCTTCTGTTTTAATCCTTCTACACCCAATCTCCTGGCACCCCTCACTTAGAGGGGTACATAAACCTAAGTGTGCCTTTGCTTTCCACCCTTGATATACACTGGTAGATGCAACAAATTCAGACTCTCATTTGTTGTAAAGTTGTAAAATATTGTGATGTCACTGACTTTTCCTTCATCTCCACATCCCCCTAACATCTGATTCACAACTTAATGTATGTTGTAAAAAAAACAAACAAACAAACAAACTAAAAACCCAGAAAGAACGGGGAAAATAAGGGGAAAAGGGAAAGGAAAAAAGCTCTTGATTGCATAAGGTAATAAAACTAGACTGTTCTACCATAGTCTTTGTGTCCTGTTCTTTTGTTTGTGATGATTTGTCTCCTCACTAGAGCTCTAAACTGAGATGTGATGCTGATTGTTTAAAGAAGCTTACAGTAAGAGAGCAAATTGTGGGTTATTTTCTTCCTCTTATGGAAGATGAACTTGACTTTAGCATGAGACACTGGTAATTAAAAACTGAATTACATATTTGCTCACTCTCTATTCATATTCTGCATTTTTCTTTTTATGGGCTTGTTCATCATCAAATATTTATGGCAGATTTGATAGTTTAAGAGAGCAAGGCTGTGATTTTAATCATGCATGGTCCACCAAAAATAGATAATTATACAGATGAGACTTCAGTTCCTTGTTTTATATATGAATAAATGGGGAGGTCACATTTTTCACATGGCAGGCATAAAACTATTAAACTTCATGGGCATGATTTGCAGCATGTTATAACATATTAAACTTTAATTTTGCAAGGAAATACTATAAACTGTTAAAGAACAAATGAGTTTATTTGTCAATTCCTGGGTGTTATTAAAATTACCTGCATATTCTACTCCAAATTGTATAACAGAATTCCATAAATCTGGACTATACGGGTTTTTTTTAAATAGCCATTAAACAAACTTTCCATTACATACTATTTTAACAGTTTTCTAATATTTGTTTACAACAAATGGATGTGAAGGATACACTGTAATAACTGATGTTAGTCATTGTGCAGGCCATGCACGCACTTTCCTAAATAGTTCTTGTAATGCCACTCACTCCTGACCTGCAACATTGTCTAGATAGATCCCCATATATCTACCATTACCTTTCTGCCCCATCTTACATATGGGGCATTGGCCCATAGAATGCTTAAAAATCTGATCCACTATCCATTGAAGTCAATGGGAACATTCTCATTGGCTTCAGTGGGCTTTAAATCATCCCTTAAGTTCACACAAGAAGTCTGTGGCCAAGGCATGAATTCAAGTCTCTTGACCTTTAGGCCAGTGTCTCTCCCACAAAACTGTGCTTGCCTATTTCCTGTCAGACCTAGGGTTTTCTTGAACAGAATTTGCCAATCATGCTGAATTTTAGATAGGGCATGGATGCACATTTAATGACGACAAAGGTGAGTCCACCACATTAATTTTCATTTGATCCAACCCTGTGTCTGATTCCACCAGAGGTTGCTTTCCCTCTCTGGGAGCTGAGGGCACTCAGAACTTCTCAAGAAGTGTTCAAAACCTTGCATGATCTATTCCTAAAAGTTCCAAAAAAAATCAGAGTGCAGAAATGGAAAAGGTCTATAGAGTTCAACATATCTATCTTCTGGTAACGTATGAATATTCTCTCTGCTATGTTTTCTCCAGCCTCGTCCTGAATGTGCCAAATCATTCAAGCTAAACGAGCTCACTAGCAAGAACTTTCCCTGATATTCAGTCTAAGGTTTCCCCTTCAATCTATTACTCATGGTTATTGTTTATATTAAATACTGCCTCCTTTAGTGTTTTTCCCTTCAGATACGGTAGCTGTGAATTGTAATCACATCCTGTCTGGCTACAGGTTAAACCTCTCTAGTCCGGCTCTTTCTGGTCCAGCAACATCTGTGGTCCGGCATGATTTTAATTACCTGGATGGTCACTTTTCATGGGTGTTGCCAAGTTTCCAACGGTCCCATAAAGTTTGTTTACAGCCACCAATCTTGGTTCTCAATGTTCTTTGCTGTTATTTAGCTCTATTTTACTTATAAATGTCTTCTAAGAGTCCAGTAATCAATAGAAGTGCTGGTAATGCTGCTAGACAATATTCACCTCCAATGGTTTGGCAAATTCTCTAGTTTGGCATCAATCCGGTCCTGAGAGTGACAGACTAGAGAGGTTCAACCTGTACTTAGCTGGGTTAGACATATTTAACTCTTTTCTCTTCCTCAGTTGTTCCAGCACTTTAACCAGCTCTGCTGTTTTCTCAGCTGCCTCCAGTTGTGAATAGCTTTCCAGCAATGGGACAACACCCAACACTGAACATAAAGTTCTAGGTAGGTTTGCATTAGTCTATATAGGCAGGGAATATTGTCTAGCTAGGTACATACACTATGCTCGTCACTGTACTATCCATGTATACCACCCACAATGTCATTTACGTTTCTGCTGCTGTAACACATTGAAACCCATGTCTAATTTGATGTCCATTGTCACTCCTAAATCCCTTTCAACATTATTGTTTTCCATGTTTCAACTTCCCATTGACATTTTGGATTATTTTCTCCAGACATTAGCATTAGCAGCTATTCCACTTAAACTATTCTAGGATAGCCCTAGCCTCATTAACCTTTGGAGCAGAATGGGAGGAGGACTGAGCATTCACTGGTGTAGTATGATATATTTAATTTTCACTTGATGAAAGATTCTGTATCGAACAGTATTCCAAAGCTAAGGGAAGAAAAAGAGGAGGCCAGTTGAAAAACCCTGTGCTACCAGGGAAGTTCTCAAACTGAGTATTGCTGAGTTCTTAGACTGCTCAGCCCTGAGAACAGAGAACACTTCAGACCTTGGTGGGTTTAAGATTAGGAATGAACGACTTCTTTGGGAAGCTCATCCTGATGTTTTCAGCAGAACAACAGTAATTGCAAACCAAGGTCTTGATCGAGAGGGTGCAAAAGCAAAGATTGTCTGTGGAAGACCATTGGAGGATCTGTAAATAATCTGCCTGTAAGAAAAAAGCATCTTTCTGGGATAAGGTGTAAACCTCAAAGCTACTTTTTCTCTCAATCACCTGCTTTAAAGGCTGTCTCTACAGCAGCATTAACAGTCTGTAAAGGCAGTCATTCATCCTGCTAATGTGCTGCAGTAATGGCCTAGTAGAGGAGGAATAAATGAGGAAGAAAAATGTGCATCATGAAATAAGAGACATTTTTCATTTGCTGTTTAAAAAAAATTGAAGATGTCATTGAAAAAATTAATTAGTGGATATCATATAGCAGAAATTCCTCTGGTTTGGATGGGTCAAGCAAGAAAGTGTCAGGAGAAAGCAATGGAGCTTTGAGCACTTTAATCAATTTAATGTCACAGTATTCATCACAATGACCTCATTTAGCATGTTGTTATGTGTGAAAGCTCATTGCAAATCAGCATTAATTTGCATAAATATTTTGCACAAAATCAAACATACTCTCCTAAATGAATTTTAAAAAGTGAATTTTATAGATAAATCGTTGTTCACTGGAGTCATTTTTACAGCGGTTAGCACTTATTGTGAAGGTGGACTGGGGTACTGCTGAGCCCTCTGTCTTTTACCAACCTGGAATCCCTCTCACACTGATGCTATAGCAAACAGCAAATCCCTGTTGGTCCTGCATTTGTAGAGTCATCCACAGGCAAGGACACATCCAACTGAGTTACATGAATGCTTTTGCCAGACACTCATGAACCAACAATAGACAAGCTCCAGCCAATTTCCCACAGCTCCCCAGCTTAGGTCCTGGACAGACACCTGACCAGTGTATGTTTATTACTCAGTCTACTCCTCCCTCAATCTGGAGTGGCTATGTCACTTTCCCTCCTATATAGGTTCTTCCAGTTTGCTAGAAAGATCTTTTGCTATAATGTGAGTCAAGCAGTGTCCATTGTCTTATGTGCTCCATCCCAGAATTCCGCAGTTACACACACACACATAGCAAAACTGCACATACAGTGATAGCCCATACAATTGAATAGGATATCAATGGTAAACGGGTCAAGACTTTTAAAATGATACCTCACAAGACACACTTTGTACTAAACATTATAATCATATCACCATGGAAAATATGGGGGTGCCAGTATGTTGCTTTGGGATATAGTGTCTCACTCACCTAAGCTGCTCCACTAAATCAACAGACCTACTTGTATGAGTAAATGCTCATCATCCAGAGGGCTTGTACCGCCAGGACAATGATGATCAATTCATACAGAGAAGCCTAACCTCACAGCACAGAGTGAGACATCAAAACATTTCTACCTGAGAAAATGCAGGCTTTGTACCATCTCTAGACTCACACCCACTGTAGGCCTACGTCATGACACAGGGACCTCTAACATCAGCAAATCCACCAGAGCAACAGGGCTGCCATCTCCTCTCTACTGACAAAAAGGAGCCAACACAACTTGGAGCTGGATGACTCTGGTCAGGCAAAAGGTTTATCTAAGCTGGTTTTGAGATGAAAAGACTCAGTTTTTGCCTAAACTCATACTTTTGCTCAAGGTGGTTGAAATTGCCCCCAGGAGGGAGGCTGAATAGACCATGCACTACAAAAGCCTTGCAGCAGTGATGGTGCAAGCAGCGCAGGCACACCACTGACAGCTTCACCACTGACTTCAGTAGGCATAGGGTTAAGCACATCCTGAACTCAGAGTGTCAGAGAGGAATTTTGTGCCAGCTCCAGAGAGAGTGGAACTTAATGGGTAGGTCAGGAGGAACAATGGCCACAACAGCTGGGCGCCACAACAGCTGGGCAAGACCACATGCAAATGAACAGTAGATTCTATTTCAACCTGAAATGGCAGCTGCAGCGAAGTGCCACTGAAGCTCTATAGCTTGCCCAAGGGTTGAGGTGATTCTATCCCTGCAAATCCTGCTTTATTCACCCCACAAAAACCATGTGCTCTAGCTTTTAAAGGGGAGGAGCAAATTTTATGCAGTGAGAGACAGATCAAAAGGCAAAATGCAATAGAAACCGACTTCAAAAGCAACAGATAACTCCTCCAACCAAAGTGTGTCAAAAGAACACATTGTGTTGTGTAACAGTCCTATGCTTCTTGCTGATGAGAATGTCTGCTAATGAGTCTCTCAGTAGTTTTTAGTTTTCTTTTTTTAAAGAATAAAGTTACCTCTATTTCCCAAATAAATGCTAAGACCACTATCATATCCTTCGAACAGAAAAAGGACAATGTGTTAGACTTATCTGTATGAATAGAAACAGGTAAATAGTCATCCATCCTTCTGACTTTGTAATTTAAACAGTGTAAGTCAGTAGGGAAAGGCTATAATTGGAGTCAAAATAAGTGAGGTGAAAATTGCTAGGTGGCAGTGCCATCTGCATCTCATTTTAATTAGGAAAGCTTATTACCTGTATTTAAAATTTTCTGTTTTTCACATTTTTGGCTTTTTCTAACCAATAGTCCAAAGGGATTGTTCCATGTCTAGGTACGTGTGATTACTGATCAGCAAATGAGAGTTACCCTTCAAAATGGTCTGGATAACAGTTAACATGTCTGAAAGTAGGGACAAGAATATGATTAACCAGGATCATTGTCACATCTGCTTAGTGTTTCATGACAAAGTCTATTAAGCATAACAGCACCATTGTTAAATCACTTAGATCAATGTTTTCCTTTGCTGGCCATGATGCATTTGGAAGTTCAACAACTGTGTGCACAATGTGGCTTTAACTCCACTGGACAGAATAATAGCATCATAAATAATAGAATAAAAATAGTCAGAGATCATAAAAAAATACAGTATCATAGAACTGGAAGGAAACTTGAGACGTCATCAGGTCTAGTCCCCTGCACTCATGGCAGGACCAAGCACCATCTAGATCATCTCTGCCAGGTGTTTGCCTAGCCTGCTCTTAAAAATCTCCAGTGATGGAGATTCCACAACCTCCCTGGGCAATTATTTTAGTGCTTAATCACCCTGATAGTTAGGAAGCTAATGTCCAACCTTCCTTGCTCAGGAGTTACTGAGAATAATTTTTCTCCCTCTTCCTCGTAACAACTTTTTAGATACTTGAAAGCTGTTATGTCCCCTCTCAATCTTCTCTTCTCCAGAATAAACAAACACAGTTCTTTCATCTTCCCACCTATGTCCCATTTTTTAGACCTTTAATCATTTTTGTTGCTTTTCTCTGGACCTTCTCCAGTTTGTCCACATCTTTCCTGAAATGTGGCACCCAAAACTGGACACAATACTCTAGTTGAGGCCTAATCAGTAAATAGAGTAGAGTGGAATAATTATGTTTCTTATCTTGCTTACAACACTCCTGTTAATATATCCCACAATGATGTTTGCTTTTTTGCAACAGTGTTATACTGTTGACTTATATCTAGTCTGTGGTCCACCATGCCCCCTAGATCTCTTTCTGCAATGCTTCTTCCTAAGTAGTCATTTCCCATTTTGTATGTGTGCAACTGACTGTTCCTTCCTAAGAGCATTTTCTAACCAACTTATTGAATTTCAGCCTATTTACCTCAGGCCTTTTCTCCAGTTTGCAGATACCAAACTGGGAGGGGTTGCAAGGGCTGTGGAGGATAGGGTTATAATTCAAAATGATCTAGGCAAACATTATACACACATTCTCCATGTAAATGTTTTTCAAACTTGGGTTGCAGGGCCACCAGGGTAATTCGCTGGCGGGTCTGCACCACTTTGTTTACTTACCGTGCCCATAGCCACAGAGCCTCACAGCTCCCATTGGCTGTGGTTCACCATTACCAGCCTAGGGGAGCGACAGCCCATATTCCTGAAGCCCACAGCTTCCCTTGGCTGGAAATGGCAAACAGCAGCCAATGGGAGCTGTGAGGCTCCATGCCTCTGGACGCAGTAAAAAAGTGGTGCATGTCTGCCAGCAGCTTACCCTGCTCTATGCAATTATCTAAATCCCCGATGAAGATATTACACAGACAGAACTGGTCCCAAAAATGATCCCTGCAGAACCCCAGCTTGTTATGCTGTTCCAACATGACTGTGTACCACAGAAAAGTACTCCCTGGGAATGGGTTTCCAGCATGCTATGTATCCACTTTACAGTAGCTCTGCTGAGGTTCTATTTCCCTAGTTTATTAATGAAATAATGTACAGCAGGGCTAACAGCCTCGCCAATAAGGGGGAAGGAGACTGCTCTGTACCCCCAGAAGGAGCGGGCTCTCGGATGGAAGGGACAGGGCTGGGTTCAGCCAGCCCTCAGTGCCACCCGGACCGGGGTGCACCCCTTTCAGTTCTTAGTGCTGCCTGGAGCGCACCATGTGGCGCTCCAGCAGTGATTTAATGGGTTCGGGGCACTGGCTGCTGCCACTGTTGTAGTAACAGCAGTGGCAGCTAGGAGCTCTGGACCCTTTTATATCACCAGGCCCCAGGGCAGTTGCCCGCTTTCCCTTTCCCTTCGTACCCCTCCCGTTGGCGGACTTGATCATGCAAGACTATCAAATGCCTGACTAAAGTCTAGATATATCACTTCTACCACTTCCCCCTTATCTACAAGGCTACTGCTGAACTCTAGGCTACAACAAGAAAAAATACATGATGTGCAGGTTGGGATATTATAACAATTGTATATGAGAGAATCTGGGACTGGAGCAGATCCATTAGGTCACCTGTAAGTGAAGTGCAGTGGACACAAAGGCCAATCTACCTGCCTCATTAAGTCATCAAGTTGCTCAGAACTGATAGTCTATAAAATGGAAATTCTAAAGCCAACACTAAACTAACTTTAAAATTAGAACAAACAAACCAAAAAAATTATGCACCTCAGAACTGTGTGATCCCAGAATCCTACATCCTTCAGGATTAGAAAGCATGGAAGCTCTTCTTCACTATTGAGCATTACTGATGAAATCCATGCCAGTGCAGAGATTACAGATGCCCTACGGATAGTAACACTTTAAACTATCTTGCACAGATCCTCATCCAGTTTAAATTGTCATAGTTCCTAGGTCAATTTACACCAGCTGATGATTTACCCCTTAATACAAGCTGCTTGCACTGTGGGGAAGCTCATTCTGCTGTAATAGAAGTCACAAATGACTTTGGCCAAACATTCTTTAGCTCCTACCTTCTGAACCATTTATCTCAGATGGGAACCCATAAATCAGCATGCACATTGATCCTTAAAATAAAAACACTGAATAAAACCCAATGTCTATGGAAATCTTGTTCAAGCCTCTTCAGTGCTGAGCAAGAAGTAAATGTGTATTTCTCTCTCAAACAATAGTCTAGCATGAAAATGCTGATAAGAGCCCCTACAAATGATTTCAGGTTTGTTTTTTTTAAATGCTGCCTTGGGACACAGAAAAAGACTTATCTACAAAGCCCCCCCTCCCCCCCCAAAAAAACACCCAGATATGCACAGCAAAGATTTTATTTCAGAGACTCTTCAGAAATAATAGCATAATCTTATCAATTTTCAACAAATATAATCAAAAGCATGTAAGCTTCTGATAAAGGTATCACCTCTATTGATGCCACAAACTGCAGATTAAGCTTTTTTTAATGCTGCTTAAATTGCTTGGGAAGAAATCTTTTATGAGATGTGATGGTTCAAACAATTTTGCAAAGAACAGGAGACAAAGAATTTATTTTACACTAAACTGGTTTCCTTGGAAACCGTGAAAAAATAATACAATATCTCTTGCGGTAGTTCAAGGAGCAAAATGTGTGTGTCACTCCATTTTTGTTTGGTTTGGGATTTTGGTAGCATGTACTATCTGCCTCTAACTTTCTCTTTAAAGGAAACCCACAATGACAGAACAAGTTTGTAATACCACAGCTCTGAAGGACATCCTTATCGGTGATAATCATGAGGCTGTTATGAATAGAAAAGAAAAACTTTGAGCCACACCAAGACATCTTCATTTGTAGCACTTTGGATCCCCAATCAGGAAAGTCAAGAACTGAAAGTTCTCAGAGCAAAATTTCAGCTCTAATTTGAGGATAATCCTCATGATTGAGCTTGATTATTTTGCCATTTGTATGTGCTCGATGCTACACTACAAATCAATGGAAAGTAAGGGATCTATAAGCATAGAATGCCCAATGTCAGTTACAGACCTTGTAGCGTAAGGATACAGAATATCAATCTATACTCTGTCCAGTGGCCAGACATTTGCCCTTCTTTTATGTAAAATTAACGTGCCCCCAGGAAAATATAATTTGTAATTCAAAAAAGTCTGCTATTCCTCTAACCAAGTAAGTACCTGAGTCTATCTGAATTCGTGTCTCTTTTAATTAATTATCAGTGCATTTGGATAATTATATATTTGCAATAGTTAACAGCAATACATGGGGTATTAAGGGTATTAACCTAATTAACGCTAAAAGACTTTAAATACATTAACATTTCTCCCACCATGCCAGGGCCCATATATGGGACAAAAACCTAGAGCTAGATTCACAGGTATGCTCTGGCTCCTTTGAATTTACTGATACTAAACTCCTGTAAATCTAAAGCATGTGACCAGTTAAACTGGTTTTATGATTGCTTTGCACAGCTTCAGTGGCACCAAGCAGCTGGAGTATACCATTGTTGCTATCGCCGAAACTGAACGATATGAAAAATAACAACGTGGGATCTATTTTGTTAGTAAAAATTAGGGCTATAAATTAATCACAATTAACTCAAGCAATTAAATCAAAACAAATTACTTAGATAAAAATTAATTATGATTAATTACAGTTTTAATTGCACTATTAAATAACAACAGAATACCAATTTAAAATTATAAATATTTTTGGATTTTTTTCTACATTTTCAAATATATTTATTTCAATTATAACACAGAATACAATGTGTACATTGTTCACTTAGTATTATTACTTTTGATTACAAATATTTGCACTGTAAAAAAAGATAAAGAAATAGTATTTTTCAATTCACCTCACAGAAATACTGTAGAACAGTCTCCTTATCATGAAAGTGCAACTTAAAAATATATTTTTTCACACACCTGAACTCAAAATTTTAGAACCTACAAATCCACTTGCTCCCACTTCTTGTTCAGCCAATCCCTAAAACAAAGAATTTTACATTTACAAGAGATAATGCTGCCTACTGCTTATTAACAATGTCATCTGAAGAAAGTGAGAACAGACATTCACAAGACACTGTTGTAGTCAGTGCTGCAGTGTATTTTCATGCCAGATGTGCTAAATATTCATATGCCCCTTCATGCTTCAACTTGTAGCTTGCACTCAACTTTTTTTACCATGCAAATATTTATAATCAATGGGTATGTCTACACAGCAAAGTTATTTCGAAATAACTTTCCTAGCGTCTACACAAACCAACTGCTATTTCGAAAATAATCAAAATAGCGGAGGGCTTATTTCGAAATTGGTAAGCCTCATTCAACAAGGAATAGCACCAATTTCGAAATTGCTATTTCAAAATAAGCACTGTGTAGATGCTTATTTCGAAACAGGGGGCCTCCAGCCCTTCCCAGGGTGCCCTGCTGGCCGCCCTGGCCACAAGGTAACTTCTGACCCGATGCCCCGCCGGAATCAGTTCCGTCTGGCCTTAAATGTGATTCAGCGTCCAATCAGTGTGGACACGCTATTTCGAAATGCATTTTGTGTAGAGACGCGTTATTTCGAAATAAGATATTTCAAAGTAACTATTTCGAAATTAGATATTTCGAAATAATGCTGTAGTGTAGATATACCCAATAATAATAATATAAAGTATGTACACTTTGTATTCCATATTTGAAAATATATAAAAACATTCACAAATATTTATAATAAATTGAAATTCATATTTATTGTTGTTTAACAGTGCAATTAAAACTGCAATTTTTTTGAGTCACAATTCATTTATATTTTTTAAAAAAACATTTGACAGCCTTAATAAAAATAATAATATGTCACATATCCTCAATTTGGTTCATAGATTGTAAGGTCGGTAGGGACCATTTGTCATCTTCTAGATTGACGTCCTGTGTAACATAGGCCACAGGACTTCCCTGAATTCCTGTTTAAACTAGAGAATGTCCTTTAGAAAACCATCCAATCTTGGTTTTACATGTTCCACCACAACTCAAGGTAAATTATTCCATTTTGGCAAATCTGATGATCCATTATTTCTGACTTCGGGAGTTCTATGATGGTAGCAAGCTGTAAAGTACATTCTGATTAATATGAATCTGATGCATTCGCTAGCATGACAGGACCCAAACATACAATTGCAAATGGAATTAAAATAATGAAAATAACCTGCTGCCATCAGGAAACAACACAACATAAACTCCTCAGATCTTAGTCCTTATTTATATCTGTGCAAAACTCATGGAGAAAAAAAGACAATGGACCAAGTTTCACTTTCAAGTGTAAATGCTCTGGAGTAGCTAGTGAATGTATGGGTGTGATACTGGAGTAAGTCACTGGTTTAAAACAAAAATAAGGAAGTTTTTCTTCACACAGCACACAGTCAACCTGTGGAACTTGCCAGAGGTTGTGGTGAAGGCTAGAACTTTCCCAGGGTTCAAAAAAGAGCGAGATAGATTCATGGAGGTTAGGTCCATCGATGGCTATTAGCCAGGATAGGTAGACATGGTATCCCTAGCCTCTAGAGGTGGGTGACAGGGGAGGGATCACATGAGGATTACCTGTTGTGATCCCTCCCTCTGGGGCATCTGGTATAGGCCACTGTCAGCAGACAGGATACTGGGCTAGATGGACCTTTGGTCTGACATAGTATGGCTGTTCTTAAGTTCTTACGAGTAGAATCTGGCCCAAAGTGCCCAGTTACCCTGAAAAAAGACTGAAAGAATTGCTGCTGGCAGCACAATTAGGCTGTAATCCTGCAAAATATTTAAGAACATATGTAATTTTAAGCCTGACTTCAATACTACTGGATCCCATTCTTAAAGATAAGCAAAAACTTTAATGCTTTCGTGAACTGTGACAATAATGAACAGAACATACTGGCCAAACTAGGAACAGTGCTGTCCTCCTTACAAACCATTCTACAGCAGATTGACATGAATCCTCAGTACTAATAATCATTGCTAAAGCAAACAAACATCAAAGAATGATCTAACTGCATTAAACATGCAGAAAACTATACTGTGCCACAGACAGTAAACTGCTTATCTCTAAAAATGATTCAGACTCTCAATCTGGCAACCTTGCTCACATAAGTAGTCCTATTAATTTAATATTAATATTAATCACTGTACAGTAGAAATACTAGATTGAGAAATATGGTTGGGCCCACATGGCAAAATCCTACTTACCTTATAGGCAAAATTACAGATTTTTAAAACTGTCAGTGCTTCAAATCAACCTGCAATCAGAAAGGCTATGTCTACATTGCAGCACTAGTTCAGATATCCCAAAATAGCTATCCCACATCTTAACAGCAAACCCATTATTTCAAAATATAACGGGCTCGCTATTCCGATGTCCCTGTAAACCTCATTCCACAAGGAGTAAGGGACATTTTGGAATAGTGGCTTATTTTGAAATTTTGCACTGTATAGACAGCACCAAATGACAAAATAAGCTATTTTAAAATTAACTCAAAATAAGCTATGCAATTTGTGTAGCTCAAATTGCAGAACTTATTTCGAGCTATGGGTGCAGTGCAGATGCACCCAAAAACAAGTAGGGTTCTTTCTGCTTAATGCATGAAAAATAATGATTCTGCAACTGGAATTTGCTTGACAATGCTGATGATATATATGACACACAATAGAATCTAGTTTGTTCTTCCTTTTCTGTATTGGCTGTGCTAATACAAACAAGATATAATAGACGTATTTTTAGCAAATAAATACGCATAGCAAACAAGTGCTACTATTACATACTCACCTTTTCAGAGTAGAAACCTCCAGTTCAATAGCATTTCACATACTTCATTAGATTCCAGAAAAATTAAATGGATTTAGTTTTAATCATTCACATTTAAATTAAAACAATCTATATTGTAATTTTGATATCTAAATATCTTGGAACTATGCTGAATTTATATTTGATTTTTAAAAGGCCACTAAAATACATTGCTGATAGAAATAATTAAAATAAGTCAACACAATTAAATCTGATTTTAAGATGGGGGGTTATCTTTAAATATCTATCATGATGAGGAGTTGGTACAAATGCAGATCAGGAGAGCGACACTTGAGTTGCAGCTTGCACTGCGTTCTAATTTGAAATAGGATTCCATTTACATCTTTAATATTAGCATTTCCCAAAGCAAACGTGACCATGAACACACTTTTAGCAGGATCTTCTGTAGTATTCAAAACCACAGTGCAAAATGTAATCTGTTGAGTGACAGAGCACTAAGTAGTCTCAAGTATTTCCTTTTCAAAAAACATAACTAGTCCAATTCAGTAAGCTCCCCAGCTGACCCCGGGTTCTGTGGAAATGCCTCGCAGAGCCTGGGATCAGTTGGGGAATCCCCAGCTGATCCCAGGTTCCATGGAAAAACCGCATGGAGTCCCCAGTTGACCCCGGCTGCGCACAGCATTTCAAAGTGGCAACGTCGCATGGAACCCGGGGTCAGTGGGGGACTCTGAGTCCCCCGCTGACCCCATGCTCCATGTGGATGCTTCTGCTTTGAAATGTACAAGAGCCTCTGCTGGGGACTCTTGTACATTTCAAAGCTGGCATGCCATGTGCAGCCCCAGCTCTTGTGTATTTCAAAGCAGAAGCGCCGGCGTGGAGTCCGGAGTCAGCAGGACTTCCCGCTGGCCCAGGGCTGCATGAGGAGTTCCAACTTTGAAATGCGGAAGTGCCTTTTCCACAGAAAAGGGCAACTAAAATGATTAGGGGTTTGGAACGGGTCCCATATGAGGAGACGCTAAAGAGACTGGGACTTTTCAGTTTAGAAAAGAGGAGACTGAGGGGGGATATGATAGAGGTATATAAAATCATGAGTGGTGTGGAGAGGGCCGATAAAGAGAAGTTATTTATTAGTTCCCTAAATAGAAGAACTAGAGGACACCAAATGAAATTAATGGGTAGCAGGTTTAAAACTAATAAAAGAAAGTTCTTCTTCACACAGCGTGTAGTCAGCCTGTGGAACTCCTTGCCAGAGGAGGCTGTGAAGGCTAGGACTATAATAGAGTTTAAAGAGAAGCTAGATAATTTCATGGAGGTTAGGTCCATAAAAGGCTATTAGCCAGGGGATAAAATGGTGTCCTTGTCCTCTGTTTGTCAGAGGCTGGAGAGGGATGGCAGGAGACAAATCGCTTGATCATTGTCTTCAGTCCACCCTCTCTGGGGCACCTGGTGCTGGCCACTGTCGGCAGACAGGATACTGGGCTAGATGGACCTTTGGTCTGATCCAGTATGGCCGTTCTTATGTTCTATTGACTAGTCAAGTAGTTGATGGAAATTCCATCAATTACTCAAGTAGTAAATTAATCAACATTTCACATCTTTATTATGTTAGTAGATGTGCAGGTGGAGGAGCCCCTGATGGTGTGTGGCTTATGTGCTTAGGTCCTGTGATGGTGTCACTTTAGAGATATATGGATGGGTAGAGTACTGAGATGTTCAGCTTGGGATACAACAGATATAAATCCCATATCCAGGATTGGGTTTCCACTAAGTAGCATACTTGGGTACTTGGAGGTTGAGTTAGGGTTTCCGTGGCTAAGACACTTAGGGTACATCTACACTGCATGCTTATTTTGAAGTAAGCTATTCCAGAACAGTTATTCCAAAATAGCTTATTCCAGAATAGCAAGTCTACACTGCAGGAAAGCCTCAAAATTAGTCCAAGGCAGGCTTCCCTAATGTGGACATGCTATCTCGGTTTAGAGCCTCTGGAGGCACTGGGGAGGAATAACTTAGAATGGCCCTGGTGAGGGGCTATTTTGAAATAGCAGAAGTGGAGCATCCACACTCACCTTATTTCTAAATAGCTATTTTGGAATAGGTGTTATTCTTCATAGAATGAGGTTTACCGATTTCAGAATAAGCCGTCCGTTATTTTGAAATTATTTCAAAATAACAGAAGGGCTGTGAAGACACTTGCATTGTTATTTTGAAATAACACTAGTTATCTCAAAATAACGGTGCAGTATAGACGCATCCTTAGACTAGCATTAAGGTTCCTAAGGATAGGGATCTTGGAGGTGATTTAGGATTCCTCTGCATAGGTAATTGAAGGTAAATTCAGGGTTACAATGGGAACTTATGCAGCTAATTAAAGTTCTTTCCTATATTACAAGCATAACAATAAAAATAAAGACAATTCTAGACTCCACTCATTTGGGTGAGTCAGAGAAATCTGCACATCCAGCTCAGACTATTTCCCCATCTGCCTATGGACATGACATACTGCAGTCAGCCAAATGCTGCAACAGAGTTCTAAAAAAGAGCAGCTTTCTCCTCATTCCACTCACATCCACCGAGAGCAGTTTCCAGTGAGAGAAGTCTTTTGTCACAGTCATCAGATCTAATCAGTGCTTTTTTTGGTGACGGTACTGCCCAGTATGCAGTACCGGCACCTCCAGACGCAGTACCAGCAGCTCCAGTCAGAGCTCAACAATTTTTCCCCTAGAGTACCTGCACCTTTTTTTTTTTTCCTACAAAAAAAGCACTGGATCTAACAATGATACTTTATTGTCTTGATTTATCTTCTATGTATATTTTAATCAAAGGGTTTATATTAATGTATTTTAAGTATTGCATGTTGCCATTAGCGTTCAGACAGGAGAAAGGCTGCCTATTAAATACAATTATTATTACTACTACTACCTGTGAGAGACTACTGGCTAAGCCAAAGCTCTGCTACCACAGCGTGGCTGAAAAGGGCAATGGAAGCCAACTGAGCAAGCCCGTGCCTGAGGGGCTAATGGGAAGTGACTGTGGGCCTCATTAGCCAGGGACTAGATAAGGCTGACAGAGGTGAAGTGGAAGGGAAGGAGCCAGAGAGTGGCTGAGTGTGTGCCCCAGCCAGCTAAGCTAGGTCTAGACTGCAACATTTCTGCGGAAAAGGCATTTTGCGTAGCTTTTTTCTGCTTTTTTTTTTTCGGAAGAGGCTAGATCGGGTCAAATGGTGGGAAAGTCTCCTCCTTCGAGGAGTCCTTATGCCTTGTGAAATGAGATAAACAGGGCTCCCCGAAAAAGTGTGTTTGCTTTTCCGTGAAAAAAAGCGGCGGGGTTTTTGCAGGATACTGGATAGTCTAGATGTAAACCTAGAGAGGGTAGCTGAGTTAGCTGCTGGAAAACCAAAGCTCTGTAAATAGAAGGTGGTGGAATGTTGGCACAGACAATAAAAAGGCATGGGTGACTGCAAAAGGTAGGGTCTCCAGGTGATTTGTGGCCAAAGGGTGATTTGTGGGCAAGGGGCCTGAGCGAGGACTTTGCCACACACCTCGTTTCCAGTTCTCCATTCTTACTTGCTTGTTTGCCCCCAGCTGGAGTTCGTTAGGAAAGTCCTCCTCTTTGGAACTTATTAGATAAAGTGTCACATGGCTGGCTGCAGTATATTCATTTTATATATTGCTTTCTTTTCTTGTTACTTTAGATTTAAGCAGCAGGCAGTGCCTGGCTTATCTGTGTCCTATTGACCCTGAGAGAGAAGGCTCCTGAATACTAGAAAATCATGGATAGTCTTCATACTAGGTTCTCTTTATCCCCTCCTCTTTCCCCTCTCATTCGGCAGACCTGCTATACTTAGAGGGTATGTCTAGACTACATGGCTCCGTCGACAGAGCCATGTAGTCTAGACATACCCAAAGAGAGAAGAAAAACTATAGCATGCTTATTGCAGTATATCCCTCATTCAACTCCAGCCTATTTCCCTTGCTCATCCATGATCAGGAACTTGTGCCCTGCACTGCCTTCACCAGTCAGAAGTGTACTGAGGGTAATTCCAAAGCATAGTCTTCTGGTCCGCATCATTTTCTTATTATGTCTATAGAATCCAAATGTGCTCAATGTGTTACTGGGAAACAACAGACAAAGTTCCTCCCAATGTTACTTGTCTAAATAACATGAGCAAGAGAGGAAGACAAGAGGAGAAGGGGTAAGAGTAAGGAGAACATGAAATTATACAGTAGGGCTACGTTTAGACTACATTTACACAACTACTCTGTCGGCAGAGGGATGTACACGAAGCACTTTGAAAGTGCAAATGAAGCGCGGATTTAAGTATCCTGCACGTCATTTGCATAATCGCATAATGGCGCTCTTTCGAAAAAGTGCCATTTTGAAAGTAAAACTGCAGTCTAGAGGCAGTTCTTTTGAAAATGGCAGGGTTTTTCGAAAGATCCTGTACACCTCAAAAAATGAGGTGTATAAGATCTTTCAGAAAAGTGCCCCGTTTTCAAAAGAACCGCGTGTAGACCGCAGTTTTACTTTCGAAATGGCGCTTTTTCGAAAAAGCACCATTATGCAATTATGCAAATGAAGCACAGGATAGTTAAATCCCCGCTTCATTTGCGCTTTCGAAGTGCTGCATTTATATCCCTCTGCCGACAGAAGGTTATAGTCCAGACGTAGCCTAGGAGTATGTGGTTATTGTGCTGCCTTCTGTAGTGTAAAGCATGCTTACACCATATAGCTCGCTGATGCCCCTCTAGTTTTACTCCACATACACAGATTTAAGAGCCTGCTACAAGAGCACTGTGAAATTTAGCTCAGGCAGTAGACATTCATGCTTGTAGATGTAGAGGTACTGGATTCAATCCCTGCCGGCAGCAATCCATCAAAAGTCATAATATTATACATGCACTTTGGCATTATGCCTGTACACAAATACACCACATTATATGTACTTACAAAAGCAATGCTGAAAGAACACTAAGGTTACAAAGACTAGCACTCAAAATTAAAAGGTCAGAATTAAAGTTATCCACACAACTTTAACTCAGCCTCCTTGTGCTTTATGACACAAACTTTAATTACATGATCACGTACCACTTTTCCCACAAAATCACTGAATGGGTAGCTATTTAATACTCCCTCCTCCCCTATCATTCAGTTTCCATTACACACACACACACCACACACACACACCCCTCCACAAATGAGATATTTTCTGAGTGGATTCCATGTTTATTTAGTTCACAAGAGGAATCTTATAACTTAGGAATCCTGGGTTCAATGCAAGGTGCAAGGTTCTAGAGAGTAGTGTGCTCTACTCCCTATGGACTCCTGCTTCTAGCCTACTTCCACCTGTCCTGTTTTCTGCTGTACCCATCCTCTTTGCTTCTATTTGCCTCCATGGTTGTCCTGCAGCACACACCTGCCCTTGTCACTGCTAGCACAGGAAAAAAGTCTGCATGATCCCAGGCCAGCCACCTCCTGCTGTCAGAAAAAGCAATTTCAGAAAAAGGCCAGACGAGTTTCAGACTAGAACATGCTCAGTGAGCTCTGTGGATGGTGAAAAATGCTTAGTGTGTACTGCATAGGGCTTTGTGAGCATGATGAACAAGGACTCCTTGGAGAATTTACCTCTGCTGAGCATGTGCAAGCAGTGATTTTCAGAAGGTTATACTGCAGCCAAATTTGGATGGATTTTCATAGGGACAGCCAAAGGCACCTTCCTGCCTGCAGGGTGACTTTTCTGACAAGCATCAAAGCAAGGAAGCACTAGAAATTCTTGTTGAAAGGATTTTTTAACTGGCAAATGAATCGATTTCTTGACTTTGTTCTCAAAAAAGTCTAATTCATTTTCTGAAACTTTCAGAGGCAGCTAACTGGCATAAGTAATTTCAGTCTCAACCCAATAAAGTTTGTCAAAATTATAAGTACTTGTAAACAGGTATTTATAATAGAAAATGTAAAGTAACTTTACCTACAGTGTAGCTGTACCGTATTCCATCAATCCAGGTGATATAATCACAATCAGAACACTCCCATTTCCCAATGGTTATTATAGAGTGACATTAGACGTACCTCAGTTTCCTCCCATATTTGGAACAGGATGTAACTAAAGTGTCTCATTAGCAACCAGTGCTTTTTAAAATGACGAATAACACAGGCATTCTGATTTGCAACTCTTTGTGTGTCAAATGATTTTTCCTCTTCATAGTTTCATGTAATGCCTGTACTTTCAATCTAGCTAGTTTAATCCATGATGAAGATGTACAGAGATTGCTTTTATCCTCCTCGGACGTAAAGGATTGGTGCAAAGCAAGCTCAGGATTGCACAGATGGTCACTAAGGGGGTGTCTACACTGCATCCTTACTTCAAAAAAAGCTACGCAATTTGCACTACACAAATTGCGTAGCTTATTTTGAGGTAATTTTGAAATAAAGCACTATTTCAAAATGTCCCTTAACCCTCATTCCACGAGGGTAACAGGATGCTGGAATAGTGTGCCCGTTATTTCGAAATCTATTTTAAAATAACAGGATGCTTTAAACACACAGAATGGCTATTTTGGGATACTTCCGGTATCCCCTATACTGGGATGCTCCGCAGTGTAGACATAACCTAGGATTGCTTTTTAAACATTTCCTGAGTTCACACACACAGCAGGTAGATACTGTGGAACAACATGATGAACTCCTATTGTGGCTGCCATCAGTTAAAGGATATTTCTATAGAGTACAAAGGCTCTGAGTGAAAAATTTGATAGCTATGTGCTGCATACGCTGCTTCCATGATCTTGGTAACTGTCAGACTTTAACCTCATTCCTCTCTATTATTGAACCAAATATATTTGGAAGAAATGTTGGCTTCAATTAAAGAAGCCACTTTTAAATATATATTTTAAACAATGAGCTCTTTAAAACAATTTCAATTTCAAATAGAACTGAGAATGTCTGCAACTATCACTTGCCATATATTTGAGGAATAAAGAGTGTACTGAAAATGCTATTTACCAGTAAAATATTTCCAAATGAAACTAATCACAGAAGTAAAGATTCCATATTTCTGCCTAACAAAAAGGGCCATCCTGTTGGTAGAACAACAAATAACAGCTCAAAAACCAACTGTGTTTGTGAGGCTTTGGGCCCTTGGCAACTTTCATGAATAGTGTAAATCCATCAGGTATGTGGTAAAGTACAGTGTTTTTCTGTCCAAATATAAGAATTTCTGCAGGATGATTTCTGGGAAGAGATGTAGCCTTGCACAGAATGGGAGACTGAAAATCAGGATTCCTGGTTCTAATCCAGTCATTCTTTGGTATTAGATACATCATTTAGGTCTTGTACCTCCATTTCCTCATTTTAAAATGGGGATTATAACACCATCTCTACCTCAGAGCATTGTTGTGAGGCTTAATTAATTAATGCCTATGAAATACTTTGAGAACCTTAAAGAAATGCAAAATAGCTTATAATGTATTATAAGCTATAATGAATATAATGTATTCACATCTCTAAAGTGCTTTAAGAATTATGGATAAAGGTGCAATGGACGTGCCAAGTATTATTAATCATTCTTTCAATTTTGTCTGTTTACTTGATCTACATTTTGTCTGTTGAGACCAGATGTTAATATAAGATGAATGGAAGGCCATGAACAAATTTGTTTTGGCTTATTATTTTGTCTGTCTTGCTCATGGATGTGGCTGCATGGAAAACCAACCTAAGAGAAAACACCCAATTCTGCAAGCTACAATGAAGGAACTTTTCAAGTTCATATGAAATTTCCAGTTCTTTAAAAAAATTTGCAATCAACAAAGTTATTCGAAAGATCGAAAATGGAAAAAAAAAGTTGGCCTGCATAGTTAAAACACTTGCAGCTTCATTCCTTCAGAACGCCCTCACACATAAATGGAAGATGAGGAAATTATAGATAAGTAGGAAATGGGTCACATAGAAAAACAGACCAGAACAAACAATAAAGAGGTCTGTGGTGGGGTCCAGGTAAATCTGTTGCTGCTGATGGGCATTTTAAATGTATATCAACAGGCTGTCAGTCTACGATATAAACATTTTTAAACAAACAAGTTAATTCCGTCATCTAGCTATGACAGATTTAGCGAACACTTTCATGGAGTGTGAAAAATAAGCACAGATATACCAGACAATCAAATTTGTGCCATATTTTTGGTCCAAATGATCAACAGTGCAGGCAACTATGCTTTAAGTTTAGGATAAATGGGAAAGGGTTGCACTTTTTAGTTCTTTTCTTTTATGTTGCCTGTAGGATTCCAAGTGGGTTTATTTCCAAGCATTCTTCAGATTCATTTATAGCTTCTATCCAATTCTGCCTGCAAAGATACCCTATCGATTATAAAATGATACAGTGTTGCCTTGCTAGTCCTGTCCAGAAATGAGTATAATGTATTTTGTATGCACAGCTCATTACAATATGCTAAGAGCAATGAAACAGAACACTATTCAAACAGGGCCGACCTGACCATGGCTCTCATTGATTGATATTGTTTATATTACAGTAGCACTCACCAAGATCAGGACCCCCAAAAGGGCGAGAGGGGAAACAAAAATTAAGTGACTTGCCCAAGGTTTCACCTCAAGTCAATGGCCAAACCAAGAAATGAACCCACATCTCTCAGTCTAGTGCCCTATTCACTAGACCTTGCTGCCTCTCCATTTGTAACACAGTTTAGTGCATTTGACCTTGCCGCAGACTAGCACTGTGAAAATGCTAATTTAACTTAGAATAAGACTTCATATAACATAGTTCAATAAACCTACTGACCGCTATGCTTACCTTCATGTCTCTAGCTTCCATCCCAGACACATTTCTCAATCTATTGTATACAGCCAAGCCCTAAGGCTGTGTCTAGACTACATCCCTCTTTCGACAGAGGGATGTAAATTAGACATGTTGAAATTGCAAATGAAGCCGGGATTTAAATATCCCACACTTCATTTGCATAATCGCGTAATGGCGCTCTTTCAAAAAATCACCATTTCGAAAGTAAAACCTCAGTCTAGATGCAGTTCTTTCAAAAATGGCAGGCTTTTTCGAAAGATCCTATAAACCTCATTTTTTGAGGAGTACAGGATCTTTCAAAAAAGCCTGCCGTTTTCGAAAGAACCGCGTCTAGACCACAGTTTTACTTTCGAAATGGCGCTTTTCGAAAGAGTGCCATTATGCAAATGAAGCGCAGGATATTTAAATCCCCGCTTCATTTGCAATTTTGACGTATCTAATTTACATCCCTCTGTCGAAAGAGGGATGTAGTCTAAAGACAGCCTAAGATACAATCGGATTTGCTCCAATCCCACAGAAAGAGACAAACACTTAAGGGATCTATATAGAGCATTCTTAAAACTGAAATACTCACACGGAGAAGTGAAAAAAACAGATTGACAGAGCCAAAAAAGTACCCAGACATGAACTACTTCAAGACAGGTCCACTTGTCATTACCTACAGTCCACAACTAAAACCCCTCCAACGCATTATCAACAATCTACAAATTTCCAACAATCCTGGAAAATGACTCCTCACTCCTCACTCTCAGAGGCCTTGAGGAAAAGGGCAATTCTTGCTTACAGACAACCCCCTAACCTCAAATTCTTTGCAGTCAATACACCTCCATCATAATCATCCAGGAATCCACCTCTACAATTATCCCCGGTGCCAACTCTGCCCACACATCTACACAAGCGATTTCATTACTGGACCCAATCACACTTCCTTCTGCCTGCTGCCTTCCTGAGCATGGGGGAGGGGAGTGGGGGGGAGAGAAAGTAGGAGTCCGGGGTACGCGCCAGCTGCTCAGGCAGCACTCGGGGAGGCATATGCTGCCTGAGCAGTTGGAGCTGGCGCGTACCCGGGAAGGCAGAAGGTGGAAGGAAGTCGCTGGTACACAACAGACCTGGCTTTTCAGGAAGCACGCCGGCTGTTCGGGGAGGGGAAGCAGCACACGCGCTTCCTGAGATGCTGGCTCTGGCCTGCAGCTGCAGGACTTACCCCCCCGCCCACTGCAGGAAGCTGGTGCTACCTCCATTTTTGCAGGAGGTAACGTCAGCACGGGCTCTTTCTTGGGGAAGGGGGATTGATGCGGGGGGGCTGGGTCACCTTGCACTCCCCCCCCCCCCGGAATTTCTTCCTCCCCTCCCAGGGCGGCGCGTCCTCCAGTTTGGGAACCTATGTACTAGACTATTTGTTATTTTTTAAGTTTTCCTGTTAGGGTACGACTACACTACAGCGTTATTTTGAAATATTTAATTTTGAAATAGTTAATTCAAAATAAGATATTTCGAAATAACACGTCTACACACAAAATGCATTTCAAAATAGCATTTTGCTATTTCAAAATAGCGCGTCCACACTGAGTGGACACTGAATCGCATTTAAGGCTGGCTGGAACCAGTTCTGACAGGGCATCAGGTCAGGAGTTACTTTGTGTGGCTGCTGCCTGAGGCTATCTGAGGCCTGTGCTTAAAGGGACCTCACCTGGACAGCCAATTCTCAGGCTTCCCTGCTTGCTTGCCTACCTCAATGAGGGACAGCAAAGCATTTTTTTCTTTGCGTGCTCTGATTGCCCTCACTCGGGACACCATAGCATTCTGCAACATGGAGCCAGAGCTGCCCCTGGGCACTCTGGTGCTTCTCTTGGACGCGTTGCTGCGAGCCTGGCTGCACTTTCTGCAGGCTGCCATCCGGGAGGTCCATCGGGGGGGCTGTCAGTATCCAGGAGGCCCTGCAGGAGAGCTTCCACCCTGAGGAGCACTAACAGTCTCTCTTGTATGCCCCACTGGGGGCTTGTGCCTCATTCCTCCCTCACGTCCTTCCACTTACCCCTCCCTAACCCTCCTTCCTGATCTCAAATAAAATACATGTATTTTCATGAACATAAACTCTCTTTATTTAACAAAACTGGGGCGGGGGGGGGGGATGAAACCCTGGTGAGACTGGGGAAAGGAGGCGGGAGAAGGGAGGAGAGAGGGTGGGAGAGGGAAGGGGAAATCTGGGAGGAGGGAGCTGGAAGGGGGAAGCAAGGGGAAGGGGAAGCTCAGGGCTCAGGGTTGGGGGTCTCGCCGGCCCAACTATCTCCCAGCATTGCGGGCGCGGGGGCCTTGGCATCCCCGGGAGGATGGGGAGGGGATGGAGGGTGGGAAGGGTGTGGAAGGAGAAGCAGAAGTGGGAGAAGGAGCAGTAGCTGGGGAGGCAGCAGGCGCTGGAGGGGCAGGAGGCAGCAATCTGTGCACCAGGGTCTGCAGGTGGTCGCAGATGGCACGGCCCTGGGCAGGCTGCTCCCGCCGGAGCTGCAGGTCTTCTTGCACTCAGTGCTGGAGGGTGCGATGCAGGGCTTGCAATGCCCCCAAGTGCTCCTGTTGGTACCCTTCCACTGCACGGGTGGTCCTGTGGAGCCCTCGGGTGCGGGAGGATGTCCCGGGTGGGGTGGCACGCCCTGCACACACAGCTGGTGCGGCTGCAGAGAAACAAGAGAAGTGGTCAGTTATCCCTGGGGACACAGTGGGTGAAGCCCAGCCCCCCATCTGCAAGGCGAGGATGACCGTTCCCTGCACCATCAGAGCTGATGTGCTTGCACAGAGGACATGTTCAGAATGTCCTCCTATCCCCGGGAGTGGGAGCTGCCCTGAAACCACACCCATGCCCCTGTGCTGTACATAGTGTGTGGGGGGGGAGGGGGAGGAGGAGGAGATGTCCCCTGCCTCTGTGTAGCGTGGCCTTGTGGAGGGAGGGCGTCCTGCTGTGTCCCACCCCGGGGTCAGAAGCATGTCATGCCTCTTCACACATGCGTGTGGCTAACAGGGTAAGGCCCATGTGTGGCAGCCAGCTGGGGCCACATGCCCAGGGGTGGCACAGCACATGCACAGGTGGCTGCGTGATCCATGGACAGCAAGGCCCACACGTGCAGTCTCTGGTTTCCATTCCGCCCCCCCCCCCCCCCCCCGCATAAGGGGACAGCGATGGCACTCACCTGTTGTTGCCTCCCTGGCCTCGGATGACACCGGCGACAGGTCCACTGGGGCAGCTCAGGGGTCCTGGCTGCTCAGCATGCTCCATCTGGTCTGCTGCAGCTCCTGGCTCTCCTCCTCCTCAATGCCCTGGTCAGGGCCCTCTGCCCCAGGGTCGATGACCACCTCGGGGGCATAGACCGTCCCGCCCCCCCAGGATGCCGTCCAGGGCATCAAAATAGGGGCAGCTTGGTGTGTCTGCCCCTGGTTGGGAGCTGCCCTCTGTGGCCCTGGCATATGCCTGCCAAAGCTCTTTTATTTTCATCCGCACCTGCCCCTGGGTGTGGATGTGGCCCTTGCTGGCCATGCTGGCAGCTATCCTGCCATAGACAGACTCATTCCTCCATCTAGCGCAGAGATTATGGACGTCGGGGACATCCCTCCAAACCTGAATGAGGTCCGTGATCTCCGCCCTGGACCAAGAAGGCCCCAGCCTTTTCCAGCCCCTGGCAGGCTCCTGGGTGCTGGGGGACTGGTCCTGGGGAGAGGTGGAGGGCTGGCTGCCAGTGGCTTGCTGGCTCATGTTGGGGCCACAGGGTCAGGGACAGTGAATACTGGCTCTGGGCTGGCAGGCCTGGAGCTGGCACAGATACTGTGGCCAGACTCTACCCCTTTAAGGGTTCCGGGGAGCGGGGGGAGGGAAAGGAGTTTTCTTGGTTGAGGCCAGAATGGCCAGCAGGGCACCCTGGGAAGGGCTGGAGGCCCCCTATTTCGAAATAAGCGTCTATACAGCGCTTATTTTGAAATAGCAATTTCGAAATTGGCGCTATTCCTCATGGAATGAGGTTTATCAATTTCAAAATTAGCCCTCTGCTATTTTGAATTAATTTCGAGTAAAGTAAAGTAAAGAATTTCACTAGTAAAGTTATTTTGAAATAATGGCTGTATTTTGAAATAACTTTGCTGTGTACACATACTCTTACAGACTAACTTGGCTACCCCTCTGAAGCTGCAGCTAATAGTTGTTAGCTACTAATAAGACAACACTCCGAGATTATACTGCAAAAAGGAAGATCTTTTTTTTTTTTTAAATGAAAGCTGTGAAACTGCAGAACCCAAGAAAAAAGCCAATGGAAATACATGGGAAGACTTTGGGAATCCATGATTTTTCTGCCTGCCCATGTGCCTACTGTACCATGCCCTGGCCTTTTAATGAATGTCTAATTTACAGAAGGCATGTGTTCAATCTTGGGGGAAGAGAGAGACAGAATACAATCTTTTAGCTCATCCCTGTATGCCCTATGGCTATGGTAGTAGCTATTAACAAGAAAGTCTAATTTAAAAGAGAAAATAGGAACTTGCTCTTCTCAGCAGTGTTCCTTCTAACCCAGTGGTGTTCTGCAGGGTCCCGCAAAGTGAAAATAAGGGTTCCACGAGAAAATTCCATTACAATAACATTTTAGGATTTAAAAAATAATAATTAATATTTAAGCATTTATGAATTTTATTGAAAACAATTTTCATTTGTGTTTGCCACGATAAGTGTCCCTGTGTAATGCCAGCTTAGCCAGAGAACGGGGACAATAATGTCACTACTGAGCGCTGCGCGTAGTCAGTCACTGGTGCAATCGCCTGTTATATACCACCATAAATCCCTGTACTCACGCTCAGGGAGCATGGATCACGTGAATGCCGCGCCAGATATGCAAATCCAACTTTCCAGTATTAAACCAAATATAAAAAGAATTTGCCAAGAAAAGAAGAAAAACCACTCTTCACATTGAAAACTGCCACTATAATGCATATTAGTTTTTGAACTTTATTTTTTGTACATATTAAATGTGATTTTTGTTTTTAAACATGTGCAATTAAACTAAATGTTGATCTCATGACCTTCTTTAGCATTTGTTTATTATTATCCTTGTGGTCTACTTTTTCAGCTCCATATATAAGACTGTTATTAGGGGTTCCGCAAAATTCTTTCGAGTTTAAAAGGGTTCCGTGGCCAAATAAAATTGGGAAACACTGCTCTAACCTGTGCAGCAGCACAGCTTCATGGGTGATTAATCAGCCCCATCCAGTCAGCTCCCTGCATGGAGCCCTGAGCCTCTGACTGGGTGGGGCTGATTAATCACCTGTGAAGCTGTGCTGCTGCACAGGTAAGAGGGAATACTGCTTCTCAGGGTATTAAAAAAAAATGCACCATTGAATATGAACTCCCAGTTATTGATTCAGGCTATGGCAAGTCTACTGGTAGGAAATAGAGCAGCAGTAGCAAAGATTCAGCTTCAAAGCAGGTGTGGGGGGGGGGGGGAGAGAGGGGGAGAGCAGGAGAAGAGGAGCATTAAAGCCAGTCAGTCAGTGCTGTGTGCCTCAGCAACAGTTACAGTTACTGTGGTGCTCCATAGCGGATATAGAAAAAAAAGACAGCTGGAAATGATAGAGCTACACAGACAAAGCTCAGCATCTGAGTTGGACTTCCAGGCAGACAGCTAGTGTTGTGATAATTTTCTAAAGATCTATAGATATGGCTAATAATTTAGTAAATGTTTTAAAATTTGCATTGCACATTCACAATGTGCTCCATGTTGTTTGGTGCCTTAGCTCTACCCTCACTCAACCCTTACAAGTGTAATGCGCTTCCTTACACTTGTGTTTAAGTGACACATAATAAATGTTCTGTACTTTTTACCATCCATTTCCTATAAAGTTTACCACAAAGTATCTTAAACTTACAAACCAGAACGAGCACCTAGCTAAAAGGGCTGAGAGCATGTAAAAAGTTACTATCTCAAGGAAGCAAAATTATCCATGTTATCCTCTTTCTGAAACAAAAAACTGTTCCCCTCCCCCAAAACCCAGCCCCAACAACAAAACACTAGAGTCATAAGTTAGAAGTGATTGTAGACAACTTTAAGGTACAGGTTAATCCTGGGCTTAGATATTTTCATATACATATAAAATTAAAAAATTACACGGCTACACGAACATCCTCCCTTTCCTCATCAGCCACTTATGCCTTCTTCTGAAGAATATTAACATTACATAGCTCTGAAATTAGACAAGTGTGACATCCTTTAAGGAAGCCCTAAGATACACTGGCAAACATCACACATATACTAAAACTGAGTTCATTAAAATAATCCATTAGAGGAGCAGCGTTCAAATAGGCTAGAAAAAGTGCTTTTGATCCCTCAGTCATGTGTGAGCACTGACAGCAAAGGTATCAGAAAGAACAGATAATACAGATCTCTACACCAGTTACTGTTAATGACAAATTTCTGGTTAGAAATCGTATTGCATTCTTTGTCTATACCAAAGAAAACTGTAATTCTCAGTCCTTTCTCAAAACAGAGAAAAATTGTTCTCCTTTGTTTTCAAACTGACAGTATATTAATTTATCGTTAACATCTTATACTTATAAAACAGTAATAAACTGGCAATAAACATGATTGCAGAGATCCATATGTTGGATTATTCATCATACCCAACCAAATAATTATAACTAAAATATTATAAAACTATGATGGATCACTTTTCCAGGATTACCCACAAGATCAGGGCAGGGCACGATGCAACCCCGAGGCTAGATCCAGCCTGCCTAACACTTGGATCCTGCCCATGGACTGCATCTGGCCACTTTCTATTTATATCCTGCTGCCTGTGCCACCAAATTTCCAGGAGGTGGCTCAGGCAGCAAGATCCTACTTAAAAGGCTTGTGGCTCTGGGGTATGGCGCCATCCCACCGAGGGTCAGAACAGCGAGCCCTTTAAATAGCCGCAGCAACCCCAGGTGACTACCAGGCACTGTGGTACCAGTGGGGTGGTGTTTATAATTCAAAGCCTCTGCCCCAGACAACTCTGAAGGGAGGCTAGCCCTAACCCTGCCCCTTCTGGTGGTGGAGCCAGCCCATGACCACATACCAAAATTCATTAAGTGAGCCCCCCTGCGAAAATTATTGCTCACCCCTGCACAAGATCATAGTCCACTTTATAATGCAGATTCTATCACAATGCTTTCTCAAGTTCATTTCACACACAAAAAGGCTTTTATTTACCTATTATCTTTTCAAACGATTGTGTTGTTTGTAACAGAAGGAACAAGAAGAATTATTATTAATGAATGATATTTAAAAATTGAGATTGCAGTAATCATTAAACACCACAGCCATGATTTACTTGATCCAATTATGATAGCATTTAAAATAAAAAGTCAGATGGTCAGCATATATGGCTAATTATATTGAGATCAGTGGGTGTTTGCTGGAGTAAAGATTACATAAGAATCTAGCCTAGGTGTAGGAAGAAGGGGTCTAGGGGGTACTACAGCACCTCTCCAAATTTTGCACCCTGCACTGGAGTCCCAGCCGCCAGTCTATACCTGGGGGCTCTGATGCCATCCAGAGTCCTGGCTGCCAGCCCCGCTGCCATTGAGGGGTCCTAGATCCCAGTACCCTGACAGTAGGTCCCACACTCAAGGCTCCTCACCTACCCCCAGGTGTGGTGCTGGCCTGGGGCAGTGCGGGGTGTGGACAGAGTAAAGTGGGGGTGGGGTGCAACACTCCCACCATAAAAAGTGCTTCAGTGCCACTGGAATCAAGAAAGGCTCACAGGAGTTACAGGTTGTACCTCCCTTAACTGGGACTCCCTGGTCTGGCAACATCTGTGGTCCGGCATGACCACAGATGTTCCTGGGCCACGGAGCCCAGGACCAGGGAGGTCTGGTGGCTGGATAGGAGTGCTGTAGGGGGCACCAGTAACTAAGCTGGAGCCCAGTTTGTGTGTGTGTGCGTGAGTGGGGGGTCTGGAGGGGGACTGGTGGCACAGCGGGGAGCTCTGGTCCCAGCCTCAGCATCAGCCAGGGAGCTCCAGCCCTGCCATGGAGCTCTGACCCTCTGCCCCAGCCCTGGCTGCACAGCTCCAGCCCCAGCCGTGGAGCCAGGCAGCTGCGGAGCTTCTGCCCTGACTGTAGAACCCTAGCCCCAGCTATGAAGCCAGATGGCTGGGGAACTCTGCCCTAGTTACGAAGCTCCAGCCATGGCACTCTGGCCCCAGCAGCAGCAGGGCTGATGGCATCTAGAGAGCCCTGGGGAGTAGGGGCAGCAGAGGGAACAGGCTGAAGCCCTAATGACAGCACGGGGCAAGCGGTGAGGGACCTTCCCTGGTCCAGCAAATCCCCTCGTTTGGCACCAGTCAGGTCCCGAGGGTGCCGGATCAGCGAGGTCCCATCTGTATTCCATTTCCTTAACTGATTCCCTAACCCTTTCAAATCCTCTAGAGCAAAGATATGGATGTAAACGTAAAGGATTGAAAACATCTTGTGACTGGATAAAAGGGGAAGATTTCTTTATGCCTCCTACAGTCTAGACAGAATTGCAGAAAGTGTCTATCCTAAACTGCCTGACTTATTGTTCATTGGTTTGAGCCAACCTACCAAATTACAGTCTGGTGCTAGATGTGATCAGGGACCACCTGAAAACCATGAATTAGTTTACTTTGGTATCCAGGCATGTTGTGGAACCAGTTGTCTCTTGCATTGGAAATTAGGTGAATCCAGGGTTAGAGTGTTTGGAATTTTATTGTGAGGAAAAAAGAAGCAGCAGCTCTGAAGCACTAGCTGCTCTTTCCCCATTAAATAGGGGGTATGGATCAGGATAACCAGTGACATCAGTTTCATAAAATAGCAATAGTTCATGCTAAAATGATGCCTGTCACAGAATACATGATCCGGAGATGGCAGTAAGTGGGGAAGCCAGTGCATGGGGAAGGCAATTTAATTGACAAGCGAAGGACCCGCAAGGTCATGAAAAAAGGATGCAAAAGTTCCTTTAACCATGCACAGCCTTTCTGGAAAAAAATCCTTCACGGTAGCAATTACTCTATGTGTAGAACTATCTCTGTACTTAATTATTCTGGAAGAAGCTCTTTGCACTAGAGCTGTGCTGTTAATGGATGTTGTAATCATTGTGCTTTCCCTCCTTACATTTTCAGGGACTGGGAAGAGAGACAGAGACACAGGAATCTGCATTTATACTGAAATGAAAAACCTGTAGAGTATTCAATGCAAAAGAATTAATTGTTGGCCTGTTTCTGTGCAAACTGATCTCTGACCAGAGATCTTCCCTGCCACACTTAACCTGGACTAGAACAAAGGAATAAAGCAGTTGCTGGAAGCAAGCACTTTGTATTTGGGGGAGTGGGAAAATATATCCAGTCATTCTTGAGCTTTAAACACTACAAAACCCCACAGCTCAGAATAGCTCCTCTTCTAAAATGATTCTCCTGTAGCACTCCAAAACCACTGTTAGATTGCAAATCAGATGAGGTAAATGAAGGGTAAACAACAATAGATATGAAGTAGATAAGTAATTTATCTTGTTGAGGCAGCCTTCATCCTACTGAAAAGACTAAACTGAGGATGGGTTATTGAGGAAATGTCCATAACTCAAGCACCTGAAGTGCTCAAAACCAAATGCAACTAATTACCTCAGGCACAACTCAGCATATCCACAGCACTATCATCCCATCAGAGACTGACAGGACAATGGAGCAAAGAGAATCCAATAAATTGTGTTTGCTATTGTCAAACACAAGTTATTGGGTTCAACGTAGGAGTGACTGGTTAAAATTCTCGGGCTTGTGTTATATAGAACATTTGACTAGATGATCTAATGGTCACTTCTGGCTTTAGAATCAATAAATCTATGACGCCTTCCACACAATCTAAATCATGGGTTCCCAAACTGGGGGGCGTGCCCCTCTGGGGGGGGCGTGAAGAAATTCCAGGGGGGGGTTTGAGGCAACCCAGCCTCCCCCCCCCATCAAGTTTTGCTGCCCTGTTCAGTTCCTTTTTTCCTTTACTCGACAAGTTTTGCTGCTATTTGGGGCATGGGGTGGGAAATGAGGGTTTTTCAAAAATCAAAAAGGGGGGCATGATGCCAAAAAGTTTGGGAACCACTGATCTAAATGAACATTTAGAAGATGAAGGAGTAGGTGGCTCCAGGCTAGAACCAGAAGAAAGCATTTTGTCTAAAACCGGTTTTTTAATTAATACCTTTTCAATGGGATGAAACATCTTCAGACACTTTTCAATTTTTTTCAAAAACTTTTCTTTCATTTCAGTGGGGAAATAACACTTTTTCCTCAGTGTAAAAAAAAAAAGTGGGAAAAGTTTTCTGAAGTATTTTCTCTCTCCAAATAAAACTTTTCAAAAATAATAAAAAATGCACACAATTTTTACTAACATTTTTTAATAAAATTAAAACTTTATTTCCTTCAAAATATCTGAGAAATACATTGTTTTGACCAGCTCTCTATTCCAGACAAGTATCTAGAATGATTAAGTAATACACATCTGTTATCCCAAAAGCTATGCAGTAAAGAGATGCTCATCTTTTCTGTAAATCAACTACCCTTTATTCAATATTAAAGATAGCAAAAAATTCAAGTGTCTTCTCAAAAAGAGCATGTGGATGCCTTAATTGTTTAAAAATGGATTTCACATAGGCTCAAGTAGTCTGGGTTCGTATGAAAATCAAATATGGTATAGCTACCTGTAATCTATAGTCTGACTCTTGTCTGTCTCCATCCAGAATATATGGGATATACATTTATACAGACCTGCAATTCTTTGCTTGAGTGGAAGTGACAAAAAAACTGTCTATTAACTATTCTGACTTATGTCTCCTTCCACTGTAATTAACACAGATTTGAAAATAAAGAAAGACTAAATTTGTCTCAGAGATATGAAATGGTTAAGTTGAAAGGGTCTCCTCACTGCTTACGAACATAAGAACGGCCATACTGGGTCAGACCAAAGGTCTATCTAGCCCAGTATTTTGTCATTTGATAGTGGGCAACGCCAGATTCTTCGGAGGGAATGAACAGAACAGGTAATCATCAGCTTCAGCAGTGAGATTGCAACTTCTCCCTACCTGCAGGACTTGAGTATTTCAACTCAGTTTTTCCATGATTGGGATGTAGTATTCATCTTTCAGAGAGACCGGCTGTGCCAGAGAGATTGGGGAGAAGGGATGCTAAACAGCTGACCTCTCTGAATGAGTCAGTGTAATGGTTTAAAAAAAAAAAAAAAAAAAGTCTTCTGGTTAAAAAAAAAAAAGTTTCTAGTTTAAGGTATATCTTTTTTTTCCCCCCTGCCTATTCAAGGATGCCCTTTTCTCTCTCGCTTAGTACTGAAGTATCTTGACCGATTTCTAATATTAACTGACCACACGATGCAGTGATGTACTCTGATTGCTGGTGAGTCATGGACCTTGGCAAGGGTGATAGCATGTGGTTTTGATGTTCTGTGGCCTAAAGGAGAAAATCTGCTAACTGGAAAAGATTCTTCTGGAGCATAAGATGCTTTATAAAGATTAAAGAATACATTTACGTGCCTCATTGACTCTCCTCTCTTTTCAAATCTCATCTGAAAACATTTCTTTTCTTCTTCAGCTATGCCTCCTAATTTCCCACTCCCTCGCATATTATTTATTATTTCACCCTGCAGCTGTATTATTTAAACCGTAAAGAAATGTAAGATGCAGTCTGAATGAAAGAAGCTATACACAATAAAGTCATATTGTATATATTACTCTAAGACGTTATGTTAGTCACACACGGAGTATCATATTACTCTAAGATAAGGTTAGACATGATCATGTAATATGTGCATCAAATCTTACTGTTTAGTTTGGTGCATATTGTTTTCTATTAATAAATGACTGACTTCATATGGGCTTGTGTTGTCCAGGAGGGTGCTGGCTAGTGCAAGGTACACATTTCTGGGGGAAAAGTCTGTGACTGGAAATTTGCTGGTGTTGCCCTGTAATGTAAGTTGTGTGTGGCTGGCTATGGCATTTATATAATTCTGCTGGAGTTGATGCTCTCCCAGTAAAGCAGGGTGAAGAAATAAGGAGACATCCCTGGATAATGTCACAGAAGGTCTATTGCTGGATTTCCCAATCAATCCCTTGGCTGTCTTTACTGATAACTCTGCCTTCCCATTGCTTTGTGGGTACACTGGCTTTTATTTTTCCCTGAGGGTGCTCCACCCTCGTTCCACTCCTGTCTGTCTAACCCGCTTGTACATATCTTTAGTGATGGAGATTCCACAATCTCCCTAGGTGACTTATTTCAGTTTTTAACCACCCTGACACTTAGGACGTTTTTCCTAATGTCCAACCTACACCTCCCTTGCTGCAGTTTAAGCCCATTGCTTCTTGTCCTATCCTCAGAGGACAAGGAGAACAATTTTCCCCACTCCTCCCTGTGACACCGTTTTAGATACCTGAAAACCGCTATCATATCCCCTCTCAGTTTTCTTTTCAAAACTAAACAAGCCCAATTCCTTCAGCCTTGCCTCATAGCTCATGTTTTCTAGATCTTTAATAATTTTTGTTGCTCCTTTCTGGACCTTCTCCAAATCTTTCTTGAAATGAGGTGCCCAGAACTGAACACAATTCTTCAATTGAGGCCTAACCAGCACAGAGTAGAGCAGAAGAATGACTTCTCATGTCTTGCTCACAACACTCCTGTTAATGCAGCCCAGAATCAGGTTTGTTTTTTTAGCAACAGAATCAGACTATTGACTCATATTTAGCTTGTGGTCCACTATGACCCCTAGATCCCATTCTGTAGTACTCCTTAGACAGTCACTTCCCATTCTGTATGTGAAACACATTGTTCCTTCCTAAATAGAGTACCTTGCATTTGTCCTTATTAAACTAGCTCAACACACACATGTTGGGGTCTGTTTCTAAATTGTGCTTGCCTTATAAGTGTCCATCTCCTTAAAAGACGTCTTTGTATTCTGTTAGAATGCTGGTCAAGGCCAGGTGACTGTTCTCCTTCCTCACCCACACTGAGAATATTCTGGTTCTGTGCATGGCTTTCTCTGCCCTGTTGCCTAGCAGAGGGTTGTACTCCTATGTGTCAGCTACTACAAATGCCAAATGGTGATGTGTCTCCAAATGGTGTGTGGGGGGGGTTGTTTTTTTTTTTTTAAATCAGTAGCCTTCTTTTGCCCACTAGCCTCAGAATGGTTTTATGGTACATCATCAGCACCTGATCACATTTCTCCAACTGAATACAGCTGTTTATCAGTGTTACTGTGATTCCATGACAGCTGACTCTACATAACTGTAGATAGATAACTGGATCTATCTACATTAGATAACTAGATTATCTATTTTGATAATCCTGTTGAAATCAAATTAGTTATGGAACTAATATCATATTTACAAATATGGAATTAGTACAGCTAGCAGCCACCTTCTGCAGTGTGTGTATATTGAGACCCTATGGCTCTACTGAAGTCACCCTGTAGCTTTCCTTCTCTTCCTTACGTAAATTAGGTGGTCATGGGATAGGAGGAAAGGTCCTTTCATGGATCAAGAATTGGTTAAAAGACAGAAAACAAAGGGTGGGAATAAATGGTAAATTTTCACAATGGAGGAGGGTAACTAGTGGTGTTCCCCAGGGGTCAGTACTGGGACCAATCCTGTTCAACTTGTTCATCAATGATCTAGAAAAGGAGGTAAGCAGTGAGGTGGCCAAGTTTGCAGATGACACAAAGTTGTTCAGGACAGTCAAAAGCAAAAGGGATTGTGAAGAACTACAAAAAGATCTCAGCAAACTGAGTGATTGGGCAGCAAAATGGCAAATGAAATTTAATGTGGGTAAGTGTAAGGTAATGCATGTTGGAAAAAATAACCCAAATTACACGTACTACATGATGGGGTCAAATTTAGCTACGACAGATCAGGAAAGGGATCTTGGAGTTATAGTGGATAGTTCTATGAAGACATCCACGCAGTGTGCAGCGGCAGTTAGTAAGGCAAATAGGATGTTAGGAATTATTAAAAAAGGGATAGATAATAAGACAAAAGATATCATACTTCCCCTATATAAAACTATGGTACGCCCACATCTCGAGTACTGCGTGCAGATGTGGTCTCCTCACCTCAAAAAAGATATATTGGCACTAGAAAAGGTTCAGAAAAGGGCGACTAAGATGATTAGGGGCTTGGAAAGGGTCCCATATGGGGAGAGGCTAGAGAGACTGGGACTTTTCAGTTTGGAAAAAAGGAGATTGAGGGGCGATATGATAGAGGTATATAAAATCATGAATGGTGTGGAGAAAGTGATTATAGAAAAATTATTTACCTTTTCCCATAATACAAGAACTAGGGGACACCAAATGAAATTGATGGGTAGTAGGTTCAAAACTAATAAAAGGAAATTTTTCTTCACACAGCGCACAGTCAACCTGTGGAACTCCTTGCCCGAGGAGGCTGTGAAGGCCAGGACTCTATTAGGGTTTAAAAAAGAGCTTGATAAATTTTTGCAGGTTAGGTCCATAAATGGCTATTAGCCAGGGATAAAGTATGGTGCCCTAGCCTTCATAACAAGGGCAGGAGATGGATGGCAGGAGATAAATCACTTGATCATTGTCTTCTGTTCTCCTTCTCTGGGGCACCTGGCATTGGCCACCGTCGGCAGATGGGATGCTGGGCTCGATGGACCTTTGGTCTGACCCAGTATGGCCATTCTTATGTTCTTATGTTCCTTGTAAGTCTCTACATTCCCACCAATCTCTGTAGGTCCTGCTGCTTTTTTCTTCCTGTCATAGGTGCAAGCATTAGGACATGAAGTGGTTCGATCTCCCACACTCTTTACACAGCTGTACATAGGCGGAAGATTTTTCTTTCTACCTTTCCTGTTGCTTTCCATTCAGCATTCTGGCTATGTCTACACTACAGAGTTTTGTCGGGAAAACGGCTGTTTTCCCGACAAAACTTGAGGAACATCCACACTGCAATTACATTCTTCCACAAGAAAATCGAAAGAACAGAGGGGTTTTTCCGACATTGGTAATCCTCATTCTATGAGGAAGAAGCCTTTTTCCAAAAGAGCTCTTTAGCAAAAAGGCGTGTGTGGATGGGGAAGAAGGAGTTCTTTTGGAAGAAGCGGGAAGAGGAAAAAGCACAAGTGCTTTGGTGGCCATTCCATCCATAGCAATCACAGCTTATATGCAAGACAGCATCCATTCAGTCTGGACATTCTCTTTCAAAAAAGCAGATCACTTTTTTGATGCACTTTGGCAGTGTGGACACACTCTTTCGGAAGACTTTTTGGAAGATCTCTTCCAAAAAAAGCTTCTGCTGAAAGAAGCCTGCAGTCTAGACGTAGCCTCTGTGCTGGCCAGTCCTACTCCTTTGGTTGCTTTTGGTTGAGCTTGTGAATTTGTTCTGTGTTAGTGGGTGATTGGCTCCTTTTTCTGGACAGTCAAGATGCCTTTGATATTTGAAGCCTTTTCTTCTCTTAGGTTAGATCTGCTTGTCTCAGCAAACCGGAGTCACATATCAACAGATGACCCTGTCTCTAATTAGGGAATCTTTAAAGTCTCCACATAAGGATTCCAGAGTTCTCAATTCTCTAACTTATCTATTTCTCTCTTTGCTTTTCAGTTTTAGGTAAAAACCAGTATCTCATTAGTATCTGATTGTGTCGGTGGTCACAGTAGTCAAACACCTTTATCAGTTCTGACAGTATTTTGGGTGTTGTTACTAGTAACAGTGCTTCACTCATTACTTGTCCCTGCCCTCACATCCAGTGCCCTAGTGAAGAAGCTTTACCTTCAATTTCATATCTTTATTCCCCAAGATCATCTCTTTATAGATACAGTTCTTGTTTCTACTGCTTCCATGCTTGCCTGATGGTTTTTTGGGAAGTGGATGGGTCTGGAAATCCAGCATCTCTCTTGGATTGAGTCCCTCCATGCTGCTGGTTTGCTTTGTTTCTAGGTGGTGCTTTGTTTGTCTATTAGTCACTCTCTTCCAGCTTGCTGGGTAATACATGAGAGGTCTCCATGCCTGTAAAACTAAACTGGTATTAGTCTGAGATTTACAGAGATACTGGAACTGCAGCTGGTCTTCTAGCCATGTACATAGAGGTTGCTTGTGCCTTCTCTAAACTATTCCCTCTTCAGTCTGTGCTCCTCCCTCCAACTTCCATGCACTTTACTACACACCTGAACAGCTCAATGAGAAACAGGATCTGCTCTGTGGATCCACTTGTGAGACTGGGATCTTAGGGATCAATTCTGTCCTCACTGCAGTCAAGAGCAAAATCCCTCTGCAGCCAGTAGGAGTCGAGTCAGGCCCATAATTTGGTTAAAGAAATTTAGTCTGATCATTTATATCCTAATATAATATTTGGTTTGCATCTCCTAACAGTGCTTGCTAAATATACAAGGCAAAGATATACACACAATTATTCATCTGAGTGTGTAAACTGAGAATACTGGCTTCCGAACGAAATATGAAGAGTATAGTCTATTAAGTGCAACACAGGGAAACTACGAAGTAAAGGTGTAACTCCAGATGGTATAAACAACAAATATTCAGTCCTGTTAAATTATGATCCCAAGGCATGACACCAAAATCTGTTTGCTTTATAAACATTGTGCCATAAATAAGGATTTCTTCTGGAGATTCTCTCTCAACCCCTTGCTGTTACTGCAGCCATTTCAGCATCTTTCTCTGCTGATGCTGATATTGCTGCTGGGTGACTTACTGTTGCTCCTACATCTGCTGCTAGCATATCAGGAGACAGGGTGAATGAAATGCTACAGATCGTTTCCTCTGCTTCCAAGAGGAGAAAAGAAAAGCATTGGCAGGGAAATACAGAAAGGGTGATTAGCACAGAAAATGACCACGCATTACAGCCTCATTTGGGCCCCAGTTAAGCAAGGTGCTTAAAGTTAGCCAGGTGCTTAAGAACTTTGCTGAGCAGGGGTCTTGTATGACAGGACCACTAATGACAGATGCTGAAAACAAAACAAATGTATAAAAAAAGCTCAGCTTCCATCAGCTTTTGAGTAAGCTGGGTACACGACATGGCATCACTAACACATTGTAAGTAAGTAATTAAGATGCCTAATGTAGCTGAATAACATGGGAAATAGTGGCAATAAAAGTTAATTGCAAAATATTTCTGTTCTTCAGAGAAATGCACAGGTATGCAAAAAGGACTTACTGGTATATATTACTGCATTTATGGGAGACTGTATTCATCACAAAGACAGAAAGAATTCTTAGGTAATGTAATTCAACTTGCTGCCAATGCAGATTTGTTTCCTACAATACATTTCCCAGTATTTTGTTACAAGGGCTATGGAAAAGCATTTGAAATGGATACTTTATAGACATATGGCCCAGATCCTCAGCTTGTTTGAACTGGCATAGCTCCATTGAAGTCAAAGGATTTATAGCAGCTGAAGATCTGGCCTCTGTGTAGTTATAATCATGTAGGGCCGGATTCTGCTACATTTACTCATGATGAGTAGTACTTTACTTCATTAATAGCCCCATAGATTTTGGAGGATGTTTAAATGAACAGGGTAGATCAACTAATGCTTATTGTGCTAGCTTGGGATTTGGGAGGCCAAAGTTCAATCTCCATCTCCACCCCAGTCTTCCTGTATGGTACCCTGGTTAGTCTCTCCAAGTCTCTGTTCCCCATTTGAGTTAAATGGAGATAATAGAACCACTATTTTGAGCTGCCCAGATATTAGTGATGGTGGTTACAAAATTACCTAAAAATGCACAGATTTGATGTCAAAGAGCTACTCACGGAGTAAGGTGTTACTCACTGTAAGTGTTAGGGATGTCAACATGTAGTCGACTATACGATTAACTGACAAGCCTGGGCTTATTGGTTAATATTGTTGACTGTATCAGAGGCAGCAAGGGAGGGGGAGAATGGGAGTTGTTGCCCATGAGGAGCTAGCTTAAAAGCTGGCTCCCCTCGAGCACCAGATCTGCTTGCCCACCTTCACTCGTGTCCTGCTGCCTCTCAGAGAGGCAGCAGCATGGAAGGTGAGCGGGGTGGGTTGGCGTAAATATGTGCGGGAAGCCAGCTTTCAAACCAACTCTCCACATGTATCAGCTTCATGGTGCTGCCTCCCCCCCCTGCACTATCAGAGGCAGTAGCACATGGGGGTGGGGGCAAGGAAGGCTGCTATGGAGCAGCCTCTGTCCATGGGGAGCTTGGATCCCCCCCACGGACAGGGGCTGCTGCCATCCTGCACTGATGCCTCTGTATCAGAGGCAGCAGCACACGGCTGCAGGCAGCCAGCCTGTGCGAAAAGCTGGGCTCTCTGTGCGGACCAGCTCCACCTGCTACCCTGCGCTGCTTGCTGCCTTTGATAAAGAGGCAGCAGCACAGGGTGGCAAGGGGCTCCCTGGGAGTGAGGCTGGAAGCACGCTGGCTGCTGACCCTGCCCCCTGGGAATATTGAATAGTCATGTAACCGACAATATTTTGTGCGATTACACAACTATTCAATTACTCAATATTTAACATCCCTAGTAAGGGTGCCAGAATCTGCATACCATGTTCTGTTATGGTTTTTGTGAATATTTTAATATCTTTCTTATAGATTTTAAAATTACTATCCATATGTAATATGAACTCAGTGCATATATATAGTGATAAAAAAGGAAAATTTAACACACTTGCAAAAACTGCACAGCTCTGGGGGTGGAACGAGGGTGGAGAAAGTAAAAGTCAGTGCCTATGCCCCTGGGCACCCACAAAGCAATGGGAAAGCAGAGTTATCAGGAAAGATAGCAAAGAGACTGATTAGTAAATCCAGCAATAGACCTTCTGAGACATTATCCAGGATACAAGCAGTACTGATGGACAGCTATGTCTCCTCAATTCTTCAGTGTGGGTGCCTTTCACCCTGCTTTGCTGGAAGAGTATCCAACTCCACCAGTCATACCATATGAATGCTATAGCCAGCCACACAACTTATATTAGAGGGCAACACCAGCAAACTCCCAGAAATTTGCATCTTGCACTGCCCAGCAGCCTCCTGGACAACACAGGCCCATATGAAGTCAGTCATTTATTAATAGAAAACTATATGCACCAATCTTGTTATCTCAAATGGAGTTACCCAACCCCTTCAATCCAAATACTCTGCTTTAGATAATACAACAAAACAAGTTTATTAAAAACAGAACAATAGATTTTAAGTGACTATAGGTAATGAGGCACGTAAGCCAGAATTGTTTATACGAAGATAAAGGTAAAATGCTACTTACACCTAACTAAGCAAGCTAAATGAATACAAAACGAAGATCTCTCTCACCAGGTTTTCCAGCAGTCTTGCTAGATAATCCTTTGTGTGTCAGGATCTCTCACATTCCCCAGTCCAGTGCTGCTTCCTTGGTTCTTCAGGGGTGGTTGGTGCCATGGTAGACAGTAGGGAAGAGATGGTTTGGAGAATCTGCCATCTCCGCTTACAGACCTTTCCCTTGGTCAAGAACCATCTCCAGCTGATGTTCAGGAGACACAAAGTCTGCATGGCTAGGAATCTTAAGCTGCTGTTTTGTCAAAAAGCAGACTTTTTTTGCCCATACACTTTCTTCTTCCACTTAATTATGTGATGGCCCATTTAATTTCTTTAATCCCTGGCTCAGCCATTAGCTAGCCTTTTGTTTTGGGAGAACCTGTTTCTGACTGCCCTCCAGAACATGTTGGAACATGTCTTGGCAACATTATATTATGGAATATTAAAGCTCTACATATAATGTTGCTAAACATTTTATCAGCAAATCATGAGTTTTCAAATGATGCCTTACAAATTTCATACAAAATTTAACAGTCTTGTACAGGGGATGGGCATAGGGGTACAGACTACGGCACCTTCACAGGCATTAGCCTAGCATGGGACAGATTGCTTGGAGAAACATGGAGGGAACAGCTTGCTGCAGCCCAGCAGGAGTACAATGGCCATAATACAGGAATAGCTGAGTGGACCCCAAGATAAGCAGGCAGCCTATTCAAAGAAGAAGCCAAAAACCCAACACTACTACAGGTGAGCCAGTCTGGGGCTAACTACCAAAATAACCTCACAAAGCAATGGAAAAAAGGCAACAGTCCAAGCTGCAGAGGGGCATAGGTCAGATGAGGTAGCTACAGACTGGAACCAATGTTAAAGAGGACACCAAAGGCAACAGTGGAGTAGCAGCTGATAGCCAGGACAGACAGGGGCTGAGGCCAGGAGCAGGAGGACATAAAAAGAGGACATAAAAAGAGCTTGAACTATCAGCTGGCCAGATAAGGGAAGGTCAGACATGAACAATGTACAAGCACATCCAATTGAATGAAGGCAGCAACAAGGTAGAAGTCGGTCCCTCACCAACAGCAATAACACAAACAAAAGCTGGGAGGTCATGAGGCCTCGTAAAGTAAGAGCTGCAATGGTAAGGTGGTAAAGTCCCTGGCCCTAATGCAGGGTATGTACGAATAACCTTTGGCCCCAACAAGTCAGCAAATTGTTACCCAAAAGTCAACAAAAATTCTAAAAAGGAAAGATGTAGCAGACTACATGAAACTTGAAGGGAGGAGCATAGACTGTTAGAAGAGATTGACCGTCTGTATGTACATAGCTAGAATGCTAGTTGCAGAAGCATCATCTCTTTACATATTTCTCTTAATAAAAATCAGTTTAGTTTTACAAATATGGAATCCTTTAGCATTATTTGCCTAACAGACAATACATGAAACAAGGAGCACAGAGCTTTTTTGGGGTTGTGTGTTTTAAGTTCTCTAAATGTGCTGAAGGCAAAAATGTAAAACAAGGACCTTGCGGTGAACACCTACCGAGAGCTGGAAATGTGAAGACATTCTGGAAACATTAGTATTAAATTTAACATAAATCTACAGAAACCACTATTTCATTATGCATTTTTACACAGTGAAGATGATTTGATTGGTGAAAGAACTAATTTGTGTACTGTGTACACAGTAAAACCCTATCACATGTGCTGCCAAAAGAATAACACATTAAAATGAGGAAACACCTTCCCTACTTTGCATCTATGTATGCAAAGCTGTATGTAAGCATAAAGCAAACCCCTTTAAAATCCCATATATTGTAGATGCTGAAACTAAATCCATGCTAGTGAACATAATTGCATGCTCCAACAGTAAAATATAACTATCAGCTTAGTAAGAAAATAAATATCAACTGAGGTTTAATTTATACTGATGCCACAGAAAATTCTAATTTGACAAATGCCTGCTACAGGATTACAATGTACTTAAAAGGTCTCCAATTTAATATGCACCAGAGAAGTGTGGAAAATTCAGAGCAAACTGACATGTTTGATTTATTCTTCAAAGATCTCTGGAGCTCTGACAACTTATCACAATTAATTCCAAAAGCAAAAGGAGTTTAATAATGTTTGTGTGGGGAAAGAAACAGGTTGATATTTCTGACTACAGAATGTTTAAGGTAACTATTTGAGGTGTTTCTTCTCTTTGCTGTGACAGAGAAGCAGAGCTCACCATCACAAGATGCCTACTCTCACCTTTATTTTTTAAGCCATCAGCAAATTGAAGAGGAGATTACAAAGATTTTTTTCTCCTCCTCTCTGTAAACTGAGGAAGCTCCAAGAAACCAGGAGTTGTTCCTCCATATGGTTGGAGCATTGTTACTCCACACGAGGAGCAGACTCAAACACTCACAGATTCTAAGCTTGTTCATGTTGCACAGAACACTCTTAGGCTATGTCTACACTGTAGGCTTTTTGCGCAAGAACAGCTATTCTTGTGCAAAAACTTGCAGAGTGTCTACACTACCCGTGTTCTTGTGCAAGTAAATTTACAATAAAGCATCAGAACAGAGAGCATCTTGCACAAGAGTTATTCCTCTCCCCATGAGGAATAAGCCCTCTTGCACAAGAGCTCTTGCGCAAGAAGGCAGTGTGGACGGGCAACAGGGGTTACTTGCGCAAGAAATCCCTATGGCTAAAATGGCCATCAGAGCTTTCTTGCGCAAAAGCACATGGCAGTGTGGACGTGCTCTTGCGCAAGTCCTTTTGCACAAGAACTCTTGCGCAAAACAGTTCTTGCGCAAGAAGCTTGAAGTGTAGACGTAGCCTATGGTTTTTGAATAATGTAGGCAAAATATGTAGGTAGTATGTGGCTTTCTCTTTTGAGATTATTTAGTGTCAGCCTTATCACTACCAAATCTTGGGGCAGATCTAAAAAATCATGGCCAGGAAGGAATCAGTGCTGGTAGCAATAGAGGAACTGGCCCAAAGACGTTCCACTTATTGCCTGCATTTTGGGGGGCAGAAAACATACTGGATGTGTAACAAAGCAGCCAGTAGCTTTAATTTGCCTGACTGCTACTCAGACAGGAAATCACTGCAGACCTCACTGACCTTGGCAATATTACAGGATTTTTTTTTAAACAAGAATTAATTATTCCTGTGCAATTTCTCCAATATATTCAATCTAATCTAAACAGGCTTTTCTTTCAAATTAGGCAAGTGGGTCTTCTCTGACCACTCCTTTTGCTTCTAGAGAAATTTCCCTTGCAATTCCTATATTGTGGTCACAGCAGAGAAAGTTTCTCAGTCCATTAATATTTGTTTGGGTTCATATTAGAATAGCTTGGGGGCAGAGATGAAGTACAGGAGCTTGATCTTGCATTTGTTAACACTCCAATACCACAAAAAAACCTGTGCAAAGGCTTGATATTGATTTACCTTCATCCTCTCACAAAAAAATCCATGTTATTATTTTGTCACACGGATAAGGAGACTGCACTTTTTGAGAAATCAAAGGTAGCAGGCTGTACATGACTAAACTAGATTGAGACATTTCTAGCCTCCAACTCTCCCATAAATACAAATTATTCCAATACGTTACCCACAGCTAGGACTGCTTCCTGATGATACGACAAGAATTCACATGATTCCAGATGGCTAGATGGTGCAATGGACTGTCCTTCTGCTTGCCTGTGTACACAGAGGGGCAAGACTATTTTTTAAGCCTCTGTCTTCACTCTAAGGACAGGAGGAGCATTCCTGAGGTAAGCATCATGTGTCTAGTTCTATTCTTGCACTTTGGCATTGTAACTACAATAGGTCCAATGACTCTAGTAATATAGCAGCACAGACCTCAGTGCTTCCTACCACACACTTTTACCCATGCACTCCCCACACTCCAGCCCACCTATGAAAATTTGCACATATTCCATTTACTGCCATTAACAATTGGTCTTACCACTACTCCAGACGTATCGATACAAAGCAGCATATTAATCTTTTCTGCTATGTAAATGTATAGTAACAAATAAAACAAAAACAAAACAGAATAAGTACTTAGGGTAATTTTTGTTGCCAGCCGGTATCTGTTGCTAAGTAAGCTGATTTGAGTACTCCAGGAAGAGCAAGCACCAGGACTGAATTTGCTTTGCTCAGAACAAGTACCATTCAGTTTGGCAGAACAATTTTCTCATCTTCATTTGTCAGTATTTCTAATATCATGCTCTATAAGGACTACATGAAGGAGCAAAAGGATCAACTGTTTCCCCGATTGGTGCTCTTTCAGTCTTTGCCCATCCAGAAATTACCAAACAACTACTGATATTGTTTGGGATGTAGTCACCCATCCACTTATGCATGGGCTAATACCACCAACTCATTTCATTTAACTGGTAACAATTTATGGTTACTACTAATCTAGCCTGAAATGAAACCAATGACATACACTGTCTTAAGCAGTCAATATTTCTCAAACTGTGCTCCGCAGAGCCCCAGGGCTCCGCGAGACATCTCCAGGGGCTCTGCAAGGTTGACAAACTGGAAATATCGATAGGTACAACACATACAATAGTGGACCGCTGGGGCTACGCATAAATTTACACGCATGTAAAGGGCTCCAGAGCCCAAAAAGTTTGAGAACCGTTGGCTTAAGACCATCCATTCACATTATTGGCCATAAAGATACCTGTGATGGGATGGTTGCCCTGCACTGGTCCATAATGAGTTAAAAGAGCCCTAGGAGAAGGCTGGGACCCAAGCAGAAGAGGGCTAATGGCAGCCAATCAGGGCCTGGGTAGGCCCTGTAAGAAGGGCTCCTGGAGAGGAGCGGCATGCACTCCAGTTGTGGAGTAGGAAGTATTTGGCTGCCTGGTAGGCTAGAGAGAGTACCTAAAACAGAGGAGTGCTGGGGAAGGGTAGGCAGAGCTGGGGAGCTCTGGCTGGGCATATCCCCAAGCTGAGGCCTTGCTTTCAAGGCCTGTGGGGTACTAGAGCTGCAGAGAGGCAGCCAGGGCAGAAGGCGGCAGCAGATCTGTACCCCCTAGCCAATGGGGAGTGCCCATTTCAGATGGCAGTTTGCCCCAAGGCAGGGGCTAGGTGATGACTTGCAATGAGTCATTGAGGCAAAGTGGGTTTAGGGGCTTGGAGTTCCCTGGAAGGTGAGGACCCCAGCATGTGAGGGCACTAATGTGGGGTAGTACTGCAGAGGAAGGGGCACTGTGGACTAAGGGGCATGGGACCTGGCAAGTGGCGGAGACACTAGCAGGAGGGAGGTAGTGGAGGGTACTCGAAGACCAAGGAAGAGCTGATTCTCAGATTGGCCAGCAGGAGATGCCATAGCCAAACTGCTACATTACCCCAAAGTTGTGAAATGTTTTGAATATATTAGAAAGCTGCCTTTTGTAATGTTATTATTCATTAATTTTTAAGACCCCCCCCCTAAGCTTCACCCTAAAATCTTTTTATGAGATCATTCTGAGATCATCTCAGAATAAATATAAACCTACATTTTTGAATACATGCATTTATCTATCCTACATCTTCAGAACATGAGACTAACTATGCTGCCAATAGGTCATGAACTTGTATGTTGTCAATGTGATTTTTATTAACCCTTTTAATGTACAACTTTATACTTAGGGCATTTCACACACAAAAAAATATTTACTAAGGAAGGGAATTCTGAAATCAACGAATGTAGGTTAAATTAGTGACAATTTCTGAAAACATATTGGGTGAAATGTATCTCTGGTGTAACTCAGAATTACATCAGGGAGGCCTCCATAGAAATAGACAGGGTAGTTGAGGGCACGTCTACACTAGGAAATTTTGAAATAACTAAATTTGAAATATCTCCTGAAATTAAAAAAAAATCAAAATAGCGTGTCCCTACTATGGGGGAGCCTCAAAATTAGTCCAAGGCAGGCTCCATTATTGTGGACACGTTACTTTGACTTAGAGCCCTAGGAAGTACTGGGAAGTAATTACTTTGTATTACTCTGGGGAGTAGTTATTTCAAAATAGCAGAGTGTCCACACTAACGCTATTTCCAAACGACTATTTCATAAGCGTTATTCCCCAAAGGAAAGCAGGCATACAGATTTCAAAATAACCAACCCATTATTTTGAAATAACAGGCTTGTTAGTGTGGACGCTCCACTTATTATTTTGATATAAGGGGGGTTATTTCGAAATAACTCCCTAACGTAAGACCAGGGCTGAGATAGGAGACAGAGACAAAATTAGAAAGGTACATGCACAAATGGGGACTAACACAGAAAGAGAAGTTGACTTACAGTCCAGGTGTGCTTTTCAGAGTACTGATTGCAATCCAGTGTACTTCTAGTTCTCTTACAATGAAGAGTACTATCTAAAAAGAAAAAACAAACATGTTGGTTGTATTTGATGCCAAAAACTTACCATCAATGAGGTTTAATGTTCCAGTGAATACTTGTAAGGGTTAAGGTCAGCTTAACCTGACATGCATAACACTTCAGAGTAAAGATTATCAGTGATTTGGGGGATTTATATGATTACCTAAACCTATGTAAATGCCATCTAGAACATGGAATAATTATCTTAACCCTTCTTCTACCAGAAAGATTGTGCAGCATTTTATATTGGATCAGAAAAGTTGGGGGACGGGGGAAAAGCACTCAGTTTCATTTTAAATTCACAGGCAATGATTTACTTATTACATATTTCTAAAAGGCTTAGTCCTTATAGGGCTAATGGGAGTGGCAAGTGCTTTCTACTTCTCAAGACTCAGACATTGTGAATTGCTTGCACATAAGCAGTGATTATTTGGCAGTACCATAATTTTACGAATATACCCCGCACCCGAATATACCCCGCGTTTTTTTTCTATTTGAGTAAAAAAAAAATCTTGCATACCCTACACACGAATATAACCTGTGGGGTATACAACACTTTTCTGTGCCGGGAGGGGAGGGGGGGGGGGGATTTGACACTCACCGCCCCAGGTTCCAGCGCAGCCTCCAGCCTCCAGGCGGGGAAGCGCTCATCCCACAGATTCCTCCACAGCTGCAGGAAGGGGCAGGGGAGCAGGACCCACCAGCCTCCGGGCGGGGGAGTGCTCACCGCCCAGTACCTGCGCAGCCGCAGGAAGGAGCAGGGGGATGAGCACTCCCCCGCCTGAAGGCTGGAGGCTGTGCAGCCACAGGAAGAAGCAATGGAGAGCTCACCACCTGGTGAGTAAAAAAAAGTCTGTATACCCCGCACCCGAGTATACCCCGCGAGGAGGGGAAGGGGGCAGGCGGGCAATGCGGGGTTTGTAAAAAATGAATATAACCTGCGGGTTATATTCACTAAATTATGGTAAATATGTTAATTAACATAACTACTTTTGTTTGATTTTGAGTCAGGTCAAGGTAAATCATACTTGAAGATAAAGCCAAATTCCTTCCTGGTATGATTCCATTACAAAGAGGTAACCATGGAAGCCAAGGAATGATGAAAGCAGACTCTTTTTTTAAAAAACCTATTCTGGTGATATCGAACCAAAATGATAAAGGACTCATGCATTCTCTTTCCTAATCTCCTGCACATTTCTGACTATGATAAATTTGTGACATATCAAAATGCAAGTAGAAACTGCATTTAATTTCCTGGCCCGTGTCACGTGATCTAGGTCAGGACTACAAAGACTAATACCCATGTCACATGACAGGGAATTCCACAAATTACAGTGGCTGCTCACTTTTTAACGTAGCCACATCTCTTCCGCATTCAATGGGGATGAACTTGAGCTACAATTTATAGCAGCTTGCTGGGCCAATACTACTGGAACGTGGCAGGTCATAGGCTCCCACACAATTCTACCTGTTCTGGGGAATCGGTGGGATGCACATAACTATGCCTTCTTCATACTGCCTGGAGACTAACCTCTGCAAGGAGGTGCTGTATATTTAAGTCAGTTGTCCACTGATTTATGCTACATAAGAGAGAACAGTGCTAAAGATCTGGTCTGAAATATCTCCATGATTTTTGTTTTATATTTGCTTCATACCCTGTAGACAGAGAGTCCAGGTTTCTGTAAATTGTGCAAGGACCAGGCTAGGCCCTGGTTGCCCCTTCATTTCTTTAACTTTGTGTTTTCCTTTTTAATGTCACTCTCTCTTGCGTGTGCGACACACACACACACACACACACACACACACACAGTCTTTTTCTCTCTAATCTATTTCACCAACCTGCAGATAAGGAAGATAGAATGATATACTATTATTGCATCTGTCTCCTATAGACAACCATCTAACCTCAGGATGATTCTTACCTACAACTACAGGACATACCACACTAATACCAACACTGGAACTTTCCCTTGCAACAAACCCCGGTGCCAGCTTTGTCCACATATTTACTCTGCTGACACCATTATTGGACCTAACCATGCCTATTACAAGATCAAGAAAAACACATATTCCTGTTCATCCAGAAATATAATTTATGCCATCATGTGCCTAAATTGTCCGTCTGCTATGTACATTGGACAAACTTCTCAGACGCTTCGCCAAAGAATTAATGCACACAAAACAGACACAAGACTCTCTCACAGAGAGAAAGCTGTTGCTTGCCATTTCAGCCAGACTGACCATTCCCTCAATGACCTTAAAACATGCATATTGCTTCAAAGAGACTAACTCCAGACTTCAATGAGAAGCTTCAGAATTGTCATTCATGCTTAAATTTGACACTTTATGTATGGGTCTAAACAAAGACTCTAATTATCTCACCCATTACAAAGATAGCTTCCCCTATTATCACCCCTAATGTCATTACCTCACAGACACTAACCTTCCCCCCTCACCCCCTCTCTGTTCTAAAATTTGATTTGTCAATTTCACATGCGTTCATTTTTTTGACTGTATCACTTTGGTATATATGGTTGTGCCAATTTTCTTCCACAAATTGATCTGAGGAAGTGGGTCTGGCCCACAAAAGCTCATCACCTAATAAACCATCTTGTTAGTCTTTAAAGTGCTATTTAGTTCTGTCTTTTGTTTCAGCTAGACCAGACTAATACGGCTGCATCTCTATCACTAAAAAGAAACTCATCTTTGAAGTCTCCCTCAACCATGTATCGTGCAAACACCAATAGCTGAGAGCACAATGCGACGTCGGTTGATTCATCCAATTGTATGGCAAACAGTGGAGACTTCTTTATTTCATCCACAACTTGTTCACTGATGTTCTGTGAGATCTCATTTATCTGTCTCAATACTGTGTCATGAGAGACAGAAATATCATTCAGCTTCCTTGCTGCTTCCTCACCAAGAACAAGCCGCACCATCTCTTCTGCACAGGGGAGCACAAGTTGCTCTACAATGGTATGAGGCTTCTTGGCCTGTGCAACTTTGTATGCAACAATGTAGGAAGTGCACACTGCATTGTTTGTCTTATTGTAGAATGCACTTGTTGAGTTGAGGCGCTGCCGTTTCAGACCTGATAACTGCTGCTCAAAACAGTGTGCTTTTCCCCTGTCCCCCAACAAGTTGGGGTGACACTTTTCGAGATGGAGTTTCAGCTTAGCTGGCTTCATTGAGTCATTCCCCAAGACTTTGAAACAAATAACACATTGTGGCAAATCCACACCTTCTTTTTCTTGACAAGTGAAGCTGAATTTGATGTAGTCCTCTGAATACTTGCGCTTGACATTTCTTCCTGTCATTGCCATTATAAACAAACTACACCACACCTGTAAAACAGCACATGTAGCACAGGACGAACGACACAGCAACCGCTCAGCATGATGGAGGCAGCTACACTGATGCTCAGCGCCTCAGATGGAAGTTAATGGCAACAGAATGCGGTTGAGTCCTAGGTGACGCTATGGATGACTCACCGCGTGCTTGTGAATACGGCGTAAAACAGCCGCTCACGCCATGTGACTTTGGACAATGTTCCTGTGGACCACCGAAAAAGTCACCATGGACCACCAGTTGAGAACCACAGAACTAGACCAAGAGACAGAAAGAAACCGATTAATTTGAAATAGCTATTGCCACGAAGTAAGCAGAAGGAACCACTATTTCAACTACAGAAATACCGAAACTTCCACAAGTATTGCCTTTCTGTATTAAATATTTGTATAAATTTTTATATATAAATACCCACAATCCTCAATCATGCCCAGAAAAGACATACATATTTAAATACAGAAAACTATCATGAGCATAGATGTAAACACACAGGGACAGTATAATCTCTCTGACATGGGTGTAAATTGAGAGTAACTACTGAAATCAATGGTGCTACAATGGTGTAAAACTGACATGAGATCAGAATATGCCCCAGAAGGTTTTTATATTTATTTTCATCTATTTATTTCTAGAAATAATTCTCTATCACCACAGCATTTCCTAGAAAAACCACTGGCATTTTAAATTTAAAGCGTCAAGAATTTTACCCTTAGGTATCTGACTTTTTCCTTCATTCTCTGGACTTATCGATGATTTTAGCATTCTTCTGGTATTACCCGAAGAAATACTTTGATAATGCACTTTTATGCCAGAAGAATGACAGCTCCCTGGAAATGCCTTCACCAGAAACATTTAGACACACAGAAAATAAATATACAATAAAAAGGGAAGAAACATGATGTTCTAATTGATCTGAAGTTAGCAATTTCCCCACCAGAGACTACAAGTTTTGCAAGCGTCTAAACTGAGATATGGCATATCACATTGTAGACCTATCTTTGAAAAGGCTTGGATACTTTAATAGATTGAAAAAATATTATCAAGTAGCCTCAGGAAAAAAAAAATGTAGAATCTCCATTGAGTATTCCATGTTATGTGTAAAATCTAGTTATAAAAGAAAAGATGTATAACAATACCCACTAGAGGCAACAAAGAATTCATTGGAAGGATGACAATTGCCGAATTTTAAAGACCTGTGAGAGGATGCTGGGAGGAGAGAGCCCTTTTGGCTGCTTGACTTTTCTTAGAGGTATGTGACAAACTTCCAATAGGTTGGAAAGTTGCATTAGTGGACAGAGCACTGGACTGGGATTCAAAAGGCCTGGCTTAAAACCACAATTCAGCTTTAGACTTCATGTGTGAAGCAAGTTAATTATCTAACCTGCGACTCAGTTCCCTACTTTCAGGGGTCCTGTGAGGTCCCCCAGAACAGAGGACCACCTTTGCCTTTGCTACCATCCCCCTGATGGCTGGACTAGCCAATAGACAATTTGCAGGATGGTTCTAGATTTTGAAAAGAAAAATGTGTATTTAAGATTAGCTTGATACAAATGGTAAGCGTGGAGTAAGACAGTAAAATAACTAGGGGGAAAAAGCAGGAACCTCTAGGGATGAGGCAGAAGCAGGGGCTGCCCAGTAGTATCAAAGTCAATTTAATCCCAGTGGTATCTTTTTAAGATCAAATTAGTCTCCTGTCAGCTGGTAGCTTGATCCCATTTAGTCCACACAAATATCAGACTACTTTGTTTCTAAACAGAAGAGTGAGAACTATTATGCAAATCTTACTTATCCTAATGAACAGGCAAATTATCAAATTAGAATGACAGAATTAGATGCTAATTCATCAATGTGATATTGAACTAAAATACCAATCTGACAATTTCTGATCTCCTAGTGAACCATATTCAAGTATAGCATATCCGCTTACTGCAGAAAAGTGATGTACTCTGCTGCTGGTGTGGGGCAAGTGGCAGCACTGACCTCGTTCCGGTTGGCTGAAAACCAGTTTTGTGGGCACCACATCTTTTATATCCTTTAAACCCTACTCCCTATTAGCATACTGAGCAGAGGATGTCCCCACTTGAGACTTCTGCCATGTCTGCGGATTTCTGATTGGGTGCCCTTGCTTATTTCCTGATGTAATTAAATTAGCTTGATGCACCATAGTAAGGCTAATGCTGCATCATAAACTAGCTCTCATAAAGACCACCCCCAGCAGTTGTCTCCGAAAGATTACAACAGGCATTCATGTTCATGAATATAGGGACAGCTCTGCTGAATTAACAGAATGTAACATCCTATTCCATATTTCTAACAAGGAATTCCTTTTTGTATTCTAGCACCTTAGGAAATGGCAAATCCTATAATATTACACCAGTGATAAACTCCTAGAACCATAAAAACTGGGATTAAGATTTAAGGCAAATACTCTTGTCATTTGATCCTTTAACCTTTTTTTTGGCTGTAGCATCAGACAGTAAAGACTGCTTTTTCATCTTCAACAAAAAAAAAAAAAACCACCCATGGAAGATGTTGATCATGATCAGTTAAAAGTACAGTAGAAGCAACATCCAGCTCTGACACAGCAGTTCATGTCTGACACAGATTTGCTTTTGATCTCTGTATGCAATTAACTGACAGCTATAGAGATACTTGTGGAGGAGAAAAAAAATCCCAAGCAACTTTAAAAGTGAGAAGGTTGGCTTCTTTACTTAAAATTGTATTTGCTTTAACATAAATATTGTACACGTCTTCACCCATCTTCTGTATAGCAATCCAGTGAAACTGCTGCTGCTTTTTGTTTAGTTTGGAACATGGTGCATGCAGACAACAGCTCAACAAGGGCTGAAAAAGTTTAATTTCCATTACTTATAAACCCACCACTCTTCTGTCTTGATCTTAAAGAGAAGCTATTAAGATAAAACTATTATATTGTTAATAACAGAAATTCTTATTTGATGCAATTTACATGTCAAATTGTTAAAATAATTGTGAAAAGTCATTTGACGTGTATGTTCATTGTTCAAGTTTGCATTTTAACTTGGCTTGGACAGTGAAACTATGGTCAATTGGTCAGTTTTACTTTCTCACAGACTAAGATGATGTTATAGTATTTGGATACACAACACTGCGAGGGAATGTTTATATTGCAAGTAAATGTTTAACATTTTGTATCGGAAATATTTTATTAATTTTGGCTACTTTCTACCACTCTTAATGTCATTGTGTGGTACCTTGTTCTGAGAGCAGTCTCATTTTAGTCAATGGAGCTGCTTTTTGCAGTAAATCTCTCTCAACAGGAGTATGTCAGGCAGAATCTGGCCTATGAAATTTTATGAAACTTCTTACTGTTAATATTAGTAGTAGTAGTATTGTGGTAACATCTGGGAGTCCTCATTGTTTCTTGTTAGGCAACAGAAATGTTGATCTTATACTTGTTGACAGAGTCCCTTTTACTTGAGAAGAGGGCATAAAAACATAGTTCCTCTTGTCTTCTACAGATATAAATTCTATGTCAACACAACAACAACCAAGGTTTCTTAGCAGAATTCTGCAAAACAGAATTGTCGTCCGCCAATCCACTGCAACGCCTAATGTGACACTGAGAAAATGATTAATATTTGTATCTTTAAAAATATAGTCAAGTATTTTGCTAAGTTTACTATGAAAATTTCCAAATAGGAATATTTTAATTATAAGTTTGCTCTGTGTACCAACTCCTGAAAAGGGATAACATTATCAGAGATGTGCTAAATTTAACTGTTACCTAGTCCATAACCACAATGTATAGATGCCAGTGACATAAAATATTTGTCCCTAAGATGAATTAAGTTTGGAATAGTACATTTGTGTTAAATGCTCATTTAATTCCTGAAAATACTTAATAACAGAAAGAGTAACCAAATAGAACATGCCCCCTCCCTGGTTAAGCATAGTTTCTGTAAAGCCTCCTTTTCTGCAAACAGTGCAGAGAAGATGTGATGTTGGCTTACACAAATTCGTAACTAAAGTTCAGTATTCCAAGACAAAACATGTTAAAAGATGGTGCAGTATAAAAGAGATCACACTTGCATTATTCCTCCTATAAAATAAGCAATAAAGACTTATACTTAATATCTACCTTGAGCCTATACATAGGGCCGGACGGAGGCATGGGCGAGCCGGGCAGCTGCCCAGGGCGCCAACCGATGGGGGGCACCTGATGGCAGCTGTAAGGGGTGTGTGACCTCCCTTACAGCTGCCATCAGGCACTGCGCGCCTGGCTCCAGCAGCACCCTTCCCCCGACGGCCGCGAGGCCCTGCACGGTCCAGCGCGCGTGCCAGCAGCACTGACCAGGCCAGGCTGGGCAGCGCATGCGCCGTGCACCCTGGGGGCGGGTCCCGGGCTGCGCCCCAGCGGCTGTGACTGGCCCACGCTTGCGCCGTATGCCCTGGGGAGGGGCGGGCCTGCGCCCCACAGGTGGGCCCGCGCATGCGCCATGCGCCCGGGGGCGGCACCGTGCGCCCAGGCCCAGGGCGCCAAAAGGGCTCAGGCCGGAACTGCCTATACAAATGAGAACTTGTAGATAAGGAGCTATGCTTGTATTTCACTGAAAATGAAGAGCTACTGAAGAAATAGCAGTGAAAAGGGGAAATGATTCATAAGTGTAATGATTAATCTCTAGCCTTATACAAGATCTGCACTGCATACTCGATTAAATATCCAAACTAGGAGAACAGTATCTAACACCACAAAACCATGTCCTGTCACTTTCCCAAAACCTCATTCCCTGTCCCATAAAAGAGTTTTGAATTGCGTTTTAGGGTCTTTCTTTCCATTAACATCTTTGGCAGAAATGTTAGGGTCAGTGGGTGGGACAAAAGAGAAGAGTTTTCTTTCCCCATCAGTCTGGCTTCTCTTTTTTCGTCTATGTTTTACTTGGATCAATGGGTACAGGAAGGAATCCCAGGGTGCATCTAGACTGGCAAGATTTTGCGCAAAAGCAACTGCTTTTGCACAAAAACTTGCCGCCTGTCTACACTGGCCACAAGAATTTGCACAAGAACACCGACTTTGTAATGTACAAAATCAGTGCTTCTTGTGCAAATACTTTGATGCTCCCGCTCAGGCATAAGCCCTCTTGCGCAAGAATACTTGTGCAAGAGGGCCAGTGTAGACAGGAACGTTAATTTCTTGCGCAAGAAAGCCCGATGGCTAAAATGGCCATCGGAGCTTTTTTGCGCAAGAGAGTGTCTATACTGGGCATGGATGCTTTTGCGCAAAAGCAAATCTTTTGCACAAAGGCACATGCCAGTATAGACACTCTCTTGCGCAAATACTTTTAAGGGAAAAACTTTTCCGTTAAAAGTATTTGCGCAAAATCATGCCAGACTAGACACAGCCCCAGGGTGCAGGAACACAATAGGGAAGTTAATTGAGATTTTGCTTTTAGATGAAATATCACTGTATATTCATCAGCATTGGGCATAACAGCACATAGCGATGTTCTCTCATCTGGATGTGGTTTGTATAATAAAATATCAACCCATGTCTGCAAAATAAAGTGTTTCCTTGAAGGTTCACCTGTTAGACTTCTTTGGCACACAGGTGAGGGGAGAGAATGCACCAGAACTGTAATAGCACCATCACTTCATGTGGAAAGATACTAAAATTATGGCACATTGAATGGTGACAGACAGGATTCTTTTTATCATGCCACTGAAGTGTACTTCTAGAATCTTACTATTTCCACGCTTTTCTCCAGTTTTCCATCTATTTAAACATGCATATTTGTGAATATTTTACTTCTGTATGTTCATTTCCTACTCATCATAATTCCCTCTAATCATTAAGTGACAAGGAGTTCTGTTGCTATGTTTCTTTTCTCTTAACTTGATACTGTCCTTCTCTATACTCTGCAGAAAGCCCTAAAGTAACCTTTAGAGAAAATGTTTAACTTTTTAACACATTTTGGTAATCGTCTCGCCCCCCCCCCCCCGCATCCTTGTAACAATTCTGTGGTTCTATAGGAACTTCACTGTTGCTACAGTGCTGTAAGCCATGGCTTCTGAGAATTTCATAGTAACAAAAGAAATGGGATGCAGAACCACCTTTTCTAAAACCACAGACCCTTGTCACTTGAGCTGAATTAAACTCTTTTGGTTAGTAGCTGTATAGAGACTATGAATCACAGTATAGCAGTTCCAAGTCCATCCAGAAGAGGACAATAGTAGATGTGTACATGTTGCTCTGGACCAGTTCACAAGAATATTTTAGAATTTAAGCATATAGATGATGTCATTATAATCCTTAGCTAATAGACTCCATCTCATCTTATACCCTGGTGCATAGTTTAGGTGAGACGATTATGATATGTAATCTCACCTCCTGCATAACATGGGCCATAGGTTTGATGCAGCAATTACTGGGTGAAATTCTATCTGGGCATTTGTATGCAACATTTACATCAATAATATACTGTATGATGGCTGTAGTGTAAGACATGACAAAATACAGCTACATATTCATTAAACTTTATTCTGAAACAAATCATTGATGTCATTTAACTATACAGATACACTCATACCACTTCCTAACATATTAATCACATTCCACATCAATGACGTTACCCACACTAGTGATTTTAAAATGGAGTTTGTGATTTAAAATGGAGTCTGCTGACCATTTTCACCTCAGCAGCTTCTTCCCGCCAAAACCACAGAGAGGGATGCTTTGCACTCCACCCTCTAGCCTCTGCACACGGTTCTAAACCTGTGCACGCCCCCCATCAATGCGATGCGTGCGCAGCCACGTTATGCACCCGGTGCCCTTTTCCTATGCACCCAACACCCTTTACCTATGCACACCGCCCTATTCTGTTGCACCCCACTCGCTAACCCAGCTTCCTGCCTTGTTGTCTTTATAAACCCTCCCCTGGGAATAGCTCGGGTTGGCTCTCCTCAACCCGTCTGTAGGTTCTCATCGATCTGTCTGTAGCTGTGTCTTCGTTGGTCTTCGTCCATCACCCTTGAGGAGTGCCATCCGCACATGGCCTGGCCAAGGCTGCCCAGGTCCAGCACTAGCTGTGCCCTTCTGAGTGTGAGAGAAGTCTCCTCTCTAAATTTTGGGACTGGTGCTATTGGATTCTGGGACTTTACCATTCATCTCTACGCTCGCGGAACCTCACCTAGCCGAAAGACTGGTGCCAAGGAATCCCGGAGTGCATCGGCCACGTGGAGGCGAGGATCTACCTCGAGGGACTACTACCCGGGAACCAGATCTGATTGACTCCTCGAGGGATCTCCCCGCTGTCCTCCCTCACGGCTTTACATTAGCCACGAGGTCGAAGGCGTCCATCGCCACCTTCACTGCCTTATTGTAAAGTATATTCCTTTTGTATACGGGATCTTTTCTATCTGCTTCACTTCCGGGTTAGGGTGGGACAATTTACTGTTGTTCTTGTTGTTGATGCGTATTACTATTTCCGAAAATATATGGTTTGGCCCTAAATTCGTGTCTGACCTGATTTGTGACTACTTTCCCAACGGTGATAGATACGTGTACCAGGTCGAATGTGGCTTTTGTGGGGGAGGCAGCATTAGGCTTTAATTAATTGCCCACAGCAATTGTTTACCTCAGCCTTCCGGGTAACAATGACAAGCAACATTTCATTTTCTGCTACAATTGAAATATAGATTTTTTTAAAAGGGTGTTTTAAGGGGTTGGACTTTGTCAACCAAGATTCTGGTTCAAGCCAATTTTTTCCAATTGCTTATAAACTCCTTTAAAAAGGTGTTCCTAATCCTATCATCTGAAGAAGTGGGTTGCGCTCACGAAAGCTCATGATACCATCTACATGTTGTTAGTCTTTAAGATGCTACTAGTCTATTTGTTGTTGAAGTTTTTCCTGTTACAGACTAACTCGGCTACCCCTCTGAACCTAATCCTTTTATGAGCATAGACAAGACAGATATGGTCCCAGTGGACACTTTTAAGATAACACGTTTCCTTTAGCTGTAATTAATGTTGAGGCAAGCTTTGTCTCCCTCATCCTATGTTGTATTCCCTGATTTTCACACACTGCCAGTTATGTATTTCAGACCAACAGTTAATTCATTAAAACATCAGACCTTGCTTTCCTAAGCTCCCTGTCCTGTATTTGCTCAGCTAGAACTTGGTACCAATACACTGATAACTACCCCTCCTTCCTTGTACTTCTTGTCCTCTTCTCCTCCCCCCACCCCCAACATGAGCTATTGAGATTTTTTTTTCCATGATCTAATTGCTCCAGCTTAGCATGGATAGCAATTAATTTTAGCAGGAAAAAATAAGCCAAAAAAAGTAAGCCAAAATTTACTGGTGCAGACAGAGAATTTCCAGTGAGGAAACAACAGATTTGCTTCCTTTGAAGTCTAATTCCTGGCATGTTTAATTTAAAATGAATATCCCTCCTGCTGCGTGGATAGTCAGTTTGAAATTTGAAATGAAATGATGTCAAGCTGCTCTGTGGTAATAAGTGGTAAATTTGCCTCAGCTTCCCTGCAAGAGGTATTTATTCTTGGTCTGAGAACTTGTGCAGTTATTTTAAATAGGGTTGTTAGACCAAACAACCATTAGTAATAGTAAAGATGTAGGGGGTTTTTTCCTATAGACATGAGACAAACTAATGTTGTGCCTTTAATGGTGCAGCTATGACAGATTCCTTTTGATTGTTTCTCAGGCTAAAGTTTATTTCCCTGTGTGGTATTTACTCTCAGATGCATCCTGTGCTTTATTTACTCATCTTCAGGAGAAACACTGTAAAGAGAGCACAGTGGTCATTGCTCCAAATAAGGGTCTTAAATATTGGCCAAGATAAAGCAGTCATTTTACAGAGTTTTCTGCAAAGGAGGAGAAGGGTCATGAGCTCTTTCACAGCTGGGATTTTTTGTGATATTTCTTTGTCCATGTATTTATGACATGGTTCGTATTTACCTTTTGTCCTTTGCTTATCATGGCAGTGCCAGTATCTGAGCACCTAAAAACAGGATGACTAAAGTCAAAAGTAAAGAATGATAGATACAGGTGTGATAGAGACAGAGCAAAATAATCTGTCAAAAAGAAATCATCATCCTTTAGATAGAAGCATTTCCATGTGATATACTTAACAAAATCCCTGCCAGTGAATGTGACAGTTCAAAATGCCATCATGTTTGTCATCAGCATTAATGTTTATGTAGGTTTAAAATGTGTTTTAGATCAACAAAAGTAATCCATTTTAGTGTTGAGATTCTATTTGTAGTTTAAAATAATTCTCAGGGGGTAGCCATGTTAGTCTGTAACTTAAAAAAAAAAATGAGTGGTCCTGTAGCACCTTAAGATATGTCTATACTATGGGATAAGGTCGAATTAAGATACGAAACTTCAGCTATGTTAATTACATAGCTGAAGTCAAAATAGCTTCCCTCGACTTTTGGCACAGTCCATATTGCAGGAAGTCAAAGGGAGCACACTCTTCCTTCAACTTCCCTTACTCCTCATGGAACAGGACTACTGGCATCAACTGGAGTGCCCCTCTTAGTTCGAATTAGCTGTCAACTAGACCCGCTAATTCAAATCCTGGTAGATCGACAGCAGCCTCTTTGATCTTCTCTGTAGTGTAGACGTCCTTAGAGACTAACAAAAGAATATAGATAGTATCATGAGCTTTTGTGTAGCACTCATCTGAAAATGCGTGTTGTGCCCACTAAAGCTCATGATACTATCTATATTTTTTTGTTAGCCTCTAAGGTGCTACAGAACCACTCTTTTTTTTTTTTTTTTTTTTTTTAAGTCGTTCTGTTTGGGGATCAGAAAGTAAGCTATTTATAATGCATCACAGATAAATTTCCAGGTATCTGGATAATCCTGAAGTTACCAACTTTCAGAAAGCATACATTGAAAAGGTAATATATTACACTTTATATGAGGGAATTTAGGGGTTTTTTCAAAGGGTACTAGGACAAGTACTCTGATTTATAAGGCATTAACTAATCCAGATTGGGTAAATTAAGCAAAAAGGCATAATTTTGTGTGTGCACATACGTGCAATATAAGCAATAGCACATATATAGCAGGTAGTTCTGGTTGACTATTCCCTCAGGCTATGTCTACACTGCGGAGCTATTTCAGGGTACCGGAAGTATTCCAAAATAGCTATTCCACATCTTTTGAGCAAGTCTGTTATTTCAAAATAACAGGCTCACTATTCCAATGTCCCTGTAAACCTTGTTCCACAAGGGTTAAGGGATGTTTCAGAATAGCATTTTATTTGAAGTTTGGCACTGTGTAGACAGCGCCAAATTTCGAAATAAGCTATTTCAAAATTACCTCAAAATAAGCAAATTGTGTAGCTTATTTCAAGGTAAGGGAGCAGTATAGATGCACCCTCAGAGTCACCAGCTAAGACCATTTTCCCAAGCAGCAAAGGATGTTCATGGGCAAAAATAGGGAAAACACTCCTGCTCCAGTTAGTATTAGATTGAGAATAAAGTATCCATAGCCACAGTGCAATAGCTTAGGAAACCTATGGAAGTCACTAGCAAACTGATGTGGCTTTGTATGGAGTGGGGCTGATTGAAACTTAGCTGAACCTAGTCTTTGAAATGGAAAGGTTAGTAACCCTACTATGCACCATATTTTACCATCCTTACTCACGTTGAGTAGTACCTTACTTCTTGAGGAGGACCATTGAAATGAAATGAACTAATCAAGGAGACAGGTACTAAACATATGAAGGGATGGCAGAATCTGATTTAAAAATGCTATTTCTGTAAAGAGAGAATATAGTGCCCATAACAACCAAAAGCCAAGAGAGCAGTATGGTACAGTAGTTGTGCTAAGACTTTCATAGTAATAGCTATACTGGCTTTTACACATTACAGGATATATATTGCGGACTGACTAGATCAGAGCAGGAGAAAGGGGTGGACTCCTGGATCTTGTCATATCTTTTATGACACAGATGTATCACAGTTGCTACTCACAAAGACTACATAGTCCCTTTGTGCTGTCCCTGTGGCAGAAAGGGGGTCACAAAGCTGCACAACTGGGCAGCTAAGTATGTCCATGGTGTGCATAAATTCCTATTTGGTCTATAGCAGATGTAGGACATTCCTTCAGCATAGGGATTATGTTGGGGGTAGGCCATGAAGGGAGAGGCATAGAATAGTTGCTGTGCTCCAATTATCTCTAGCTGGCATAAAGGTCACCCAAAAGGTGACCCAGATCAATTAAAGTGCAAGGTTGGCATAAAACCACATGTTTTCTCTCTTTCCCTGGCAGCTTGTCTGCATGCAAGGATTGAGGCTGAGCTGTTTTGGATTAACAGGTGGTGAATATCCTATACCTGAAAACCCATTAAATTCCTTAGCAACTGTCCTCTTTTTGTTTTAATGGTAACTTTTCCATGAGTACTATTTCCCTGATTTTTGCTATAACCAGACAGTTGTTAAACCTGGGGGAGGAAGTATGGGTCCTTTCCTCTAAACATTTAGCAGCTACTAGGTGGTGAGAAAGTGCAGTTCTACTCTGAAAATTGACTGCAGAAATGACACCTTCTCACATAACAGCTCTGCTCCCTCTGTGTATTCAATCACAGTTGCCGACTTCAATGGCTAACATACATTTTTACTGCTTTTACTTGTTAGCCCAGACACGCCAACAGCTTATGAGGTTTGACCCAACAGCTCAAGATGGAATGGCTATTGGTGTATTGAGTTTACAGGGAGAATGAGAAAAGTTTGAATGCTTAACTAATAGGGTGTGGGCAAAAGAGAAATTCTAGGAAAGTGAGATGCAGCACTGTCACTGTTGAGTGACAGGTTTGTTCAGTGTAGGTATTTTGTCTTAGTTACAACAATCTTATACTGTGGTACCTGTCTCCTGGGATACGATAGTTTTGCTAACTGCACTTGCGTTTTTAGAATTTGAGGGGTGTGCCAGTTGAACCGTAGCAGTGCTGTGATTGGAAGCAAAGGGAGTGCATGGCTCTCACAGTCAATATTGTGTGCAATAAGCTCACACCTCACTTCATGTACCATTGCTTTATGTACCTGTCACTTGAGAAATCAGTAGGAAAAAACTATGTGGAGAGAAACTGGTGGACTGTGGCAAAACTGTGCGTGGGTAATGACAACCAAAATGTCCCGTGGGCCACACACAGAACGCCCATTGGCTATATGTGGTCCTCAGGCAACAGGATGCCCACCACTGAATCAGAGCTCTGCTCTCCCAGTCAGACAGTCATTTCAATACCAGTCTGGGTTCCCTGGCCTCTCAGCATGACAGGGATGAATACCTCTGCTGTCCACCAGCTCAGATAACGCGTCATGCGATATAGCACAGGCCTCCTGAGCTATGGAAGGGAAGTACTGCCACTCCACTTTGGGATGGCTGAGGGGAGGTGTGCTAACTCCACCATATCCCAACCAAGGGCCCACCCACAGGATCAGCGAGAATCCATCCACAGGCTCAGACTCAAGTGACCAGATTACCATCTGGCTCCCCTGGATTACTTGCATCAATCCTCCTCCAGAATATATCTGTACCCACTGCCTCCTCTGGGTGCACTGCCAAGGGCACCAATGCTCCCTAGAAGGTCAGGTCAATCTCTGGGACAACCGTGGCCCTCCCTGGTGCTCACCTCCAGACATGGTGCAGAAGTGTCTTGCCTCCAGCCACTCCTCCTCAACTGAGCAGCAAAGCTGGCCATTTATGCTTCCACTTCCTGTCCCATCCCTCTGCTTCTGGCAGGTAAGTCGTGGCCCTCCTAGTTTCATCACCAGGCAGCTGCAGGGCATGTCACCAAACTCTGCCACTGAGGGGGATCGCGCCTCCTCACTACATTGATATGTATGGACTTACAGGAGGTAATATTCTTTTTCCAAATTTCTAAATAGGTAAACTATATAAAGAAAACATTCAGACTTTAAAATCCCAAAGGAAAATCTAAACTTATTTAATATGTAATAAAATCAGTCTTCAGAGACCACAAACTCTAAGGGTTTTTTTAAGTTCTGTGATGTTGGCTGATTAATTATGTAACTAAATGTGCATGTAGATGAACTTCCTATGATTTAGTTTCTTTCTTGTTATGAAATATAAGGTTGATAACCTCTTGAGAAGAATATAGTGAAGTCAGGGAACATCAGGTTTGTATAAACACCATTTCCCACTTGTATTCTTTCTTTAAGTATTATTAATATTTGATAAAAACAACTCAGAAATAATATTGCTGTATAACACAGTTTTCTTTCCCAGCTGTATTTACAGACTAGTGAAGTGTTAAAAAAAAATAAAATGAAACACTTTGCCAATACATTACATGCTAAATATACCATCTACCAAAAACCTTATGCTGAAGCAAACTGACGTAATTCTTTTAAAGCAAAGAGGGAGGTAGAAATTTAGGTCAAATAAACAAGGGGATATTTAAGAGGCAAATCAACTATATTTACTTGTATTTTGTAAACTTAGTTAAAACTAGAACATTACTTAAGTTGTAAAGTAATTATGTTCTTAATTTGATTACTTTTGAGGTTTTCAGAATTTAAAATATTTTAAAATTAAGAACTAAAATCTGGCAGTATGGCCAAGTGGATAGGGTTCTGGTTTAATTATTACTTCATTAACTTGCTGTGCAACCACAGGCAAATCCTATAATTTCACTGTCTACCTCACTTTCTTCATCTGTAAAATGGAGTTTGTTGTGCTTACCCACTTTCATAAAGTGCTTTGTGATATACTGATAAAGAGATCCATAAAAGTGATTATTATTATATTAACTTTAAAATACCAGTCATTAACTGCAAAAATAGCAGATGGGACTGGCCCCTTGATTTCAAGATAGAGTTAAAATTACCAACCAAGATACTTGGCTTTGAACTTTCAGAACTTATCTCACATGGTTAACGAAGCAATAGACAGAAGCCCTACAAAGGTTGAATTCTTGGACCCAGTGGAAAAGATGAACCTTAAGTTGCTCACATGGCCAGCAGTGGCACAAATAGTCCAAGAATATAGGTCTGATCCAATGTCAGTTGAAGTCTATGGAATGACACCCACTGATTCTAGTGGGCATTGGGCCTTGTAAGAGGAAATAATACGGGACTAGTGAAATTGCAAATATAGTTCCTTTTGACACTCTGTCAAAAAGTTCCATATTTCACAACTTATGCTATTTTTTCTCCTTGACTTGAAAGTGTTCCAAGTTGAGGGAGCACAGTCGAGGACCATGAAGATTCATAACAAAACACATCTGTATGGAATTGGGGAAATTAGTGCAGCAGCAGCAGCAGGAGGAGGTGTGAACAAATACAGAGACTAAACAAAAAGCAACAGGAGCATATAGGAAAATATGCAGGATCCCACAACATCTGCTACATATTTATGCAGTGAGTGTATTTTAGATGCAAGTGGTAAGATAAGCATTTAGCTAAGATGTTAGGAAAGCTTCTTAGCAGTACAAACTAGCTGACAACAGACTGCCTCGTTTAGCAATTGAGGCTGTATCATTACAGGAATTCAATAATGGGCCTGATAGACATCTAGAAGAATCTGGGCGGTGGAAATTCACATGTGATGCAATTGGTAAAACTAAATAAATGAGCTTTCCTTCCTACCCTTTAATTTATGAATTATGGTGTCTCTTTAGTTACCTTATAGTCTTGATATTTCCCTTCCTTTTATTCTGCCTTCCCTTTTTCTTCCCCTTCCCACAATCCACATTCTCCCAATGCATTTTCTCTCTTTTTTATTCCACTCTATATTCCAGATGGCAGCAGAATGTAACTGACCAGAGCTGTGATTCCTGGCACATCTGTAAATGTTGCTTAAAAGTTTACTGTTCTCTTCATTGCCAGCAAATCACCAAAAGGACAAACATGACGAACTAAAACTGCAAACCATCAAGACCAGGGGTTGGCAATAATTTTTAAAGGGGGGCCACTCCAAGATGTTGTTACCCGGCCAAGGGCTGCACTTCCATAGAGGAGGCATGGGGTGTGAGACAGTGGGTGGGGTGTAGAAGTGAGTTTGGGGGAAGGAGGGCATTATGATCTGGGTCAGGGTTTGGGATGCAGGGTCCAGAAGGGGTTATGGGTACGGAAGAGGATTCTGGCCTGAGTGAGGGATGTAGGTCCTGCAGGGAGTTGTGATCCGGGAGAAGGAGGGAACAGGGGTGCAGAGGGTTTGAGTGGTGACATAGAATACTAGTACTGGAAGGGACCTCAAGAGGTCATCAAGTCCAGTCCCCTGCCCGCATAGCAGGACCCAGTACTGTCTAGACCATCCCTGATAGACATTTATCTAACTTACTCTTACGTATCTCCAATGACATGGGGCAGAGGAATGGAGGGGCAGGGGGCAGGGCCAGGGAAGGATTCTGGCCGGTGGGAGGGGTGTAGCATGAAGTGCAGGGTTTGGGAGGGAATTTTGACCTTGGGGAGAGGGGATACAGAGGGTTTGAGTGGTGGCCTGGGGTGGGGGGGAGGGAAGAGGGGAGCCAGAGGCAGGCTCTGGCTGGGAGGCACTTACCTGGACAACAGCTCTGCAGGAACCCTGCCTGTGTGCTGGGCAGGCTGCGCCCTGGGGCTGGTGAGGAGGCTTCATTCACTGTCAGCAAATTTTGTCATCTCCTATTGGCCAGAAACTGGCCAATGGGAGCTTGGGGATTGTGCCATGGGGCAGGGACAGCTTTCTCCTCCCTACCCAGTTTGCCAAGCAGTTAGCAGCTGGCTGTGGAAAGCGGGTGCAGCTGCTCTAGGGGAAAGGTGGGTACGGGTGAGGTGGCAGTTGGGGACTGGCTCTGTCAGCTTGGTGGGCTGAATTCGGCCTGAGAGCCGTCTCTTGCCCACCCCCGATCAAGACGCTTTCTGCCAGTGCAGGGGGTCAGCAACCCTGGCACGCAAGCCACAAGCAGCAGCTCTGCCCCTCCCCCCTGCAGCCGAGCACGCATGCTGTGGCTCCAGCTTAGTCTGTTTAATAATTTAAATTAAAGCATTCTCCCCAGCTGCAGCACTAGCAAAATGGCTGGTGTGTAATTATGTAATTAACAGTGAGTTTCCATTAGCAACTGGTGCTCCATGGAAAGGTTTGCATTCAGCTGATTGGTCCACGTGGTGCTCAGTGGAGACAGCCCCTCCTCGGAGAGTGGGATGGCCCGGGGCAGGAGGGTTCAATCTTGGCATGCCACTTCGGAAAGGTTGCTGACCACTGTGCCAGCACTTCAGGGTCAGGATTTTAGTTGACTTCACTGCTGCTCATCCAAAATAAAAAGGGAGGATCTGATACAAAATTGTCTCTCATTTGTTCATTTTCTTGTCTGGTGCTGCCTGTTGTGTATTATTAACATGAGGTCTGATAGCTATAATTTCAGAAAGAACTCAAGTTTCCTATCATTTTCACTGTAGAAGAGAGACATGAACAGCACACACTTCAGCATTTTTAATATGCTAGATCTAGAGACAGGATCCAAAGAAGATTTTAAACATTTTTTGTTTATTGTAAATCAAAGTAGTTTTGACAATTCTGATTAGGCCCCAATTCAGCAATGAATTTAAACATATGCCTAATTTTAAGTATGTGAATAATCCCACTGCAGTCATATTTGCTGAATGTGGCCCGAAAACCTGACTTTCTAAACCTTCTTCTTGAGACTGCTTACTCTATATAAGTCATACTAAAGTATAATTAACCCTCCACACTACTTATGTCTCAGAAGCACAATTTCAATGTACAGAAACATAGAACAAATGGAGAAAGATAAATGCTACCAGGGCCAAGATGGAAACACACTGAATCATAGCTTACATTTGAGAGTTTCCCAACTGACTTCAGCAAGACCGCTTGTGTATATTTTGATGGGAATAGGCAAATTAAAACCAAACTAAGCAAGCTAAGAACATTTGTTACAACCCATGCTCCAGAGTCCTCCTGTAGTATATTGAAAAAGGGGCTCATAGAAAAACAGCTTGGCAAGCTGATGAGTTTCTTCTAACCGTGTCTCGCTGAACACATTCCTTGTGTTCAAACTTATGTAGCCTTTGTGCATGGTACAATTAAGAGGAGTAACTCAGTACATAAAAAAAAAAGTCAAAATATGCTGAATGGTTTAGTGTATAGGGGAAAACATTTCACTTATTTGCAATGTGCATTTTTGATTCTCCACCCACACTCGTGACTCAGATATGGACACAGAACAGTTCAGAGGACAATAAATTATTCTCATCTATCCCTCCTGGATTTTTTTTAGTGAATGCATGTGTATCATCTACGGCAACACCAGATACCAAGAATCCCAGTTAGAAAGAAAGCCAACAATAGAAAAATAAAAGAATTTAAGATTCCACAGTAGCATTTTATATAGGGATTCAAAAATCCCTAGAAAAGAGTGTAAAACCTGTTTCTTCAGATATTCTGTGGTTATAAATTCCTTAAGGTTTTACTACCTGTGTAACCCAATCAATACACTAGTGAAAATCAAGACTACGCTGAAGTCAGTGTAAAAGCTTTTAGAGATCAGCATTAGGTTCTCAGTTTTCAATTCATCCATAGCCAACTGTATAGTATTATATTGTGCTGGTGGCTTAGTGAAGATGACCTCTGCCTTCAAGCAATACAATAAATTCACTCGTGAAAGGGTAGGCTACGTCCTGAGGCAACCTGCTGGAGGCCTTAAGGCCCTGCCACACCTTGCCCCAGGAAAGGGAAGTGGAGAGGATTCTCCAAGCTCTCTATAGTAGTCATGTGGGACAAAGCCAGTGAGGAAAGAGGCTGCCAAGAGCAGCCAATCAAGACCCAGCACTCTTGTATAAAAGGAACGGCAAGGCCAGCTTGAGTTCACTGGCAGGGACCGGGCAAGCAAGAAGTACTCCTGGACGGCTGCAGAAGCTAAAAGGGCTGGCTAGATCAGTTGCTTGCAGGCATAGGCACATTTAAAAGTGTTGGGGGCTCAACCCCAGCTCCTCCCCCCATTTCATCTCTTCCCCCCAAGGCTTCACCCTTGCCCCACCTCATCCCACCCCGATCCACCCTTGCCTTGCCTCTTCACACCCAGTTCCAACCCCTGCACAGAGTGTGCGAGGTCCTCACTACACCCTCTCCCTCCTAAAGCCTCCTGAATGCCGCAAAACAGCTGATCATGGTGGGTGGGAAGTGTAGGGAGGAGAAAACGGTGCTCTGCAAGTCCTGCTGGTGGGTGGGAGGCAATGGGTGGAACTAAAGGGGGAGCTGCTGGTGCTCAGCTCCCACGTATTTTTCCCCATGAGTGCTCCACCCTGGAGTCCCCATGGAGTGGGCGCACCTACGCTGGTAGTGACAAGTAGAGCCCAAGAATAGCTCCTGGCTGGCTGCTGGGACTCAACTAGGGCTATAGGGAAGTGACTCAGGGAAACACAGAGCAGCAGTTACTAAAGGGGCACAGTATGGTCTTCTCTACTCAAAGTGAGCAGTGAACAGCCAGTGGGGGAAGTGGCTATGCCCCAAGGAAGGGAATTAGAACTGTGGCACCCGAGGGAAGAGGGTGGCAAGGGGACTGACTCAGTGGGGAGCTGTGGTTAGTGAAATGAGTCCAAGAGATGCGACTCAGAAGGAAGGCTGGGGTTACTGAGGTTTCAAGTAGAGGCCTGGAGGCCCCAGGAAAGAAGCCCTTGGGATATTGCTCAATATTATCAGAGTAGAAACTTTCCAACCTAGATGGCCCAAAGGAGGGTACTCTGATGGACCATGTTGGACTGGCATCCAGGGACAGCTGCATGGAGAGACACTAACTGAGAGGATACTGTGATAGGCCCCCATTTGACTAATTAAGGGACTGAGCCCAGGGAAGGCTCCAGGTTGATGCCAATGGAGAAGATACCATGGCACGCCCAATAATCCCAGAAAGAGCTGCAGGGCAATGGGGATGTCTTGGACTGTGTACCCAGGAATTGGTTCGTTACACAGCTGGACAGTGTGTGTAGCCCAGCTGGAGGACTGAGTCACCATAGACTCCCCTCAGGGCCGGCCTTAGGCCAATTCGTCCGATTCCCCAGAATCGGGCCCTGCGCCTAGAGGGGCCCCGTGCCCTGAACCCAGGAGCATGGAGGTTAGGTCCATAAAAGGCTATTAGCCAGGGGATAAAATGGTGTCCTTGGCCTCTGTTTGTCAGAGGCTGGAGAGGGATGGCAGGAGACAAATCACTTGATCATTGTCTTCGGTCCACCCTCTCTGGGGCACCTGGTGCTGGCCACTGTCAGCAGACAGGATACTGGGCTAGATGGACCTTTGGTCTGACCCAGTACGGCCATTCTTATGTTCTTATGTAAGCACCAGCCCGTCCCTGCCGTGCGCAGCCTTCAGTCCGGCTGCTGCCATGCGCAGCATTCCCAGGTGAGCGGGGATACGCCCAGGTGTGACATGACGTCATGGCCCGGGACTTCAACACTGCTTGGCACCACGTTGCACCGTGCGGCCTAGCTCTGTGTTCGGAGTCCGGGGACTTCTGGTGCCCAAGCGCAGACTCCAGCCCCGCAAAGTGGAAGGCAGAAGGTAAGGTAAGGGGAGTCGGAGGGGGAGGAAGGGGCTTGTGCAGAGGAGGAAGGGGAAAATGGGGAAAGGGGCGGGAGAGGAAGGGGCTTGTGTAGAGGGAGAAGGGAAAAAGGGGGAGGGGGAGGAACGGGCTTGTGCGGAGGGGAAGGAGCGGGAGAGGAAGAGGCTTGTGAGGAGGGGGAAGGCGAAAATGGGAGAGGGGGAGGAAGGGTCTTGTGCAGAGGGGGAAGGGAAAAATGGCGGAGGGGGAGGGGAAAAATGGGGGAGAGGGAGGAAGGGGCTTGTGCGGAGCGGGAGGGGGAAGAAAGAGGAAGGCACCAAGAGACAGGGTGGAGGAGAGAGAAATGCCAGGGGGCCAAGTGCAGACAATGAGGAAAAGGGCAGGAGGGGAGGTGTCAGTGGGAGGGGGGACAGGGTGATGCTGGGAGAGGAGAGAGCAAGGGCATTGGGGGCTAGAGGGGGGAGGGGGAGGTGCTGGGAGAAGGCTTGAAAAAAGGGGTGGGCATGAGAAAGGTGGGGATGGAGCAAGTCATGTGTGAGGGCACAGGGGCATGAGGGGAATGGGGGCAGAGAGTGGTGAGGGAGTGGGCATCGGAAAAAGAGGGCAAAGTGGGCAGGGGCAGTGAGGGAAGGGGGAGGCACCAGGAGGGTGCAGGGCTAAGCGAAGGTGCAGGTGCCAGGGGATTCTGGGGGTGAAGCAGAAGGGCAGACACCTGCAGGGGAGGGACCAGCACCAGAGGAGAGAGGCAGGGCAGGTGTGTAGAGGGAGGTGTTAGAAGAGGGAATGAGGAGTAGCTGCTCACATGATCAGAGTGGGGCTATTGCAGGAGTGGGCACAGGGGGCAGAGAAGGGCTGGTGGAGGGGGGCAGGTCGCAGGAGGGCTGAGGGCAGTGAGAAGGGCAGGAGTCAGGACAGCAGAGGAAGGTGAGGAGTTGGGGGGCAGCAGGCACCAGGGGAGCTGATGGAGCAAGGGGAGGAGACATGGCAGCAGAGAGAAAAGGTAAAGGTTTATAAAATATTTATAAATAACTTGGGTGCCACAGCAGCACATCCAAACAAGCCACATGAACTCAGTACTGGTGCACAACACAATTCATTCTGCTCATGGGAGGAAACTCTTAGGCTATGTCTACACTGGCGGCTTCTTGCACAAGAACATCTTGTGCAACGGTTCTTGTGCAAGAAGTCTTGCGCAAGAACACATCCACACTGCCATGTGTGAGCTGTGCTTTCGCGCAAGAGCATCCATGGCAGTATGGATGCTCTCTTGTGCAAGAAAGCTCCGATGGCCATTTTAGCCATAGGGGTTTCTTGTGCAAGAAATCCCTGCCGAGCATCCACACTGCCCTCTTGTGCAAGAGAGCTTACACCTGTCAGAAAAGAGCGTAGCTCTTGCGCATGATGCCCTCTCTTACCATGCCGTACTGTAAATGCTGTTGTGCAAGAGCAGGCGGGCAGTGTGGATACTCTGTGGGTTCTTGCACAAGAAGCCGTGAGTGTAGACATAGCCTTAGAGGGAACACTTCCCCCAGCCTCTCTGCCCCGAGTTAATGTCACACACATTGGGTTAATGCAATTGCAGGATAGTTGCAGGAGGGGGGTTTGGTGGGGGCCAAACTAATCCCTGTTGGTAGGAGGATGTTGGGAAAAGTCCTTCAAGAGGGGTGACATGACACCTTTTACTTCTGGTCATGTGTCCATCTTGCCCAAGCGTGTTACCTCCAGAGGCCTGGTTAAGGGGGGGGTCAGGGAGTGTGGCTAATGGGGGTTGGGGTGTGGTTAACAGGGGTCAGGGGGTGTGGCTAATGGGGCACCACCAAAAATTATACAAACCTACCGCCCCTGCCCGGAAGTGTGCCGGGCAGGCTGTGGGAGGGGGGCGTCGGCCCCGGAGGAGGAGTGCGGCAGCTGCCTGCGCCGCAGAAGGTGTGAGTTGAGCACAGGGTTTCTCTGCGTTGCAGGGGCGTGGGGGTGTTAGCTACCTCCAGGGTTTTGTGGGGGAGGTAGCTGGGGATTTTTTGTGTGCGGGTTTGTTTTTTTTTTTTGCTCAACCAAAAATAATTTCTGGGCCCCTTGTTGAAACTTTTGTGTGCGGTGTGTGTGTGGTTTTTTTTTTTTGGTTCAAACAAAATTGCTGCGGGGCCCCATCGAAATTGTTCGAATTGGGCCCCGCACTTCCTAAAGCTGGCCCTGACTCCCCTGACAAGTTAACTGCTGACAAAGGGCACTGTGAGTGAAAAATCCTGCAAGTACACATGTATTTAACCAGCAGGTGATCAAGTGAGTGCACTTTGTTACATTCATATACTCATTTCATTGTAGATATTGAGCAAATTAATCCTTATAGTAACTCCATTGACTTCAGAGGAGAGGCACTAAGCAGAAATACTGCTCATTAATTTGGATTTGAACTAAAGTCAGAGAGGGGACCGGATAATGCTTTATGAATATCTATTGATTTATCTAGTGAAATACATAGTATTCCAGATTTTATCCATATGATTTTATAAGTGACATGAGTAATAAAAATAAATCTAAAAGCTGGATCTTATAAACTGGTCATGTGAATAGCAAAGATGTGGAACAGCAGAGAAGTGGAGTGCATGAAAGTTGGGCTTCAGCTTCACTTCCTTTTTTTTCCCCGCCATAATTTTTTTTTCAGTTAACAATGATGCTTATTCTAGTCCAGAAACTGAGTTGGAAAGAAATAGGTTGGAATAGAACTGCCCTCTGATAATTCTGGAACTGCCAGACCAACTTGAGTACAATAAAGAACTCTAAGCTTGTGGATCTTTATATTCTATGAGGGAAAACAGTTAAAATAGAATGAAAAAAGTGTTTTTATAGAACAGTTCATACACATAGCATCCAAATGAGCATAGAAATGTAGTGAACTGAAACAACAAAGTGACATCCTTCTTGGCTAAACTGTCAGTCTGGGTTGCAATTTTGAAGGGAATTCCCATGAGAGCTGTTCCAGTATAGTTCTTGTAAAATGACTGATTTAGAAACTAATGAACTTGAATAAATGACAATCGAATTTGTAACTAAACTGATTAGTATAATACCAAATATCTTTTAACATTGTCATCTACTCAGGAATATTTCTTCTCTTGGCCAAGATAGGGATGTAAGTGACTAGTCAGCTTGTTGAATATCTGATGAGCATAAGCTTATCAGATAGTCGACTAGTGATGCGACTAGTTGCTCCCCCCCAAACACACACACTCGCCACCTCTATCAGAGAGAGGCAGCAACGGGGTGGGGGGGGAGCAGAAGCTGGTGCTGGGGGGAGCCAGCTTAAAAGCCAGTTCCCTCGAGCACCATCTCCACAGGGGACAGGAGAGGTAGAGACACAGCGGGAAACAACACAAGCTGGGATTGAAGCAGTCTCCGCTCACGCCATTCTGCTGTGATTCTGCTTTTGAAATGTACAAGAGCCCTGGAGGGGCTCTTGTACATTTCAAAAGCAGAAGCCCCACAGGGCCAGCAGGGGAATCCCGCTGGCCCCGCACTCCCTGCGGGGCTTTCTTTTGAAATGTACAAGAGTCCCACTGGGGCTCTTGAACATTTCAAAAGCTGAGACACCACAGGGAACGTGGGTGTGGCCAGACATGAACCCCATCTTGTTTCCCCCCCCCAGAGAGCAAGAGAAAGGCAGTCAGCCTTTGATGCCCTGGGAACGCAGGTGTGCTGCCTGTCCCTGACTCTACCATAAACAGAAACCAGACAGTAAATGGGCTAGCTGACGACCCGGGGCCTCCTGCTGCCCTGATGGCTAATACCAGTAATTGACACGCCTGCACTGTCCCAGGAGAGGAATCTTCACCCATCACATACCAGAGGTGCCCATTGTCTGCATTTTCCCAGGTGTGAATTATGCTTTGCACCCTTCGTGGGAAACTTGGCATTCAAAGCCATTTTTCCTAATTGGCCACTTGAGACCAGGAAGAAGCCTACGTGACCCAAGGGTATAAAGAGGGGTTTAGTAGCCCACCCCATTTGAGCTCCAATCATCTACACCTGCTGGCAAGTATTGGTTGTCTCCCGAGGTCTGTGGGATGCCCAACCTCGCCCTACTTCTTCCCGAGGGATTGAGAGAAAGACGCTGGCCACGCCAAGTCTGGAACGCAGGGGTGAGAATATATACCTGCTAGGTGTCTATTTTGCATGCATTTAATAAGAGCTCAGAGAACCAAAAGGGTTTCATGGTACCTGTAAGTGACTTATTAGTGTAATTTCTGTCCTGTCCTTTGTAGTGGCTGTGTTATCTGTAACACAGTAGTAGCATTTAACAGCTAAGTTTACCCTGTAACAATAAAATAGTAACTGTTTAAGCTGTGACCTGACTCCTTCAGTTGCTGTAACAGAACCAAGCACAATTTTAAAAGAACTCCAGCCGGTCATAAGAGACAGATATAGGGAGAGCTTGAGCGTTGGATCATGTCGCTTCCAGGGGACAGATCCGTTGGGGCATCTCTCAGCCTCCGCAGGCTGCCTGCTGCGAAGGGATCGTGTATCCTAGCAGTCAAAATCTGAGGTGTAATAAGCTCTCCCTGTAAACTTCTTGGGGCGCCCGTCAACCTCTTCCAGGTTGCCCACTGCTAAGGGACCCCAGTCCTAGCAGTTGAAGTCTCAGGTGTATAATACACACACACCACTCACTGCCCTGACCACCAGCTGACAGCGGGGCCAGCAGGGGAGACCCCGCTGGGCCCACACTCCCTGCAGGGCTTCTGCTTTTGAAATGTAGAAAAGCTCTGGAGGGGCTCTTGTACATTTCAAAGTCTCAGGCACCGCAGGGCCAGAGGGAAACTGCTGGGCTTCTACTTTTGAACTGCAGCAAGAGCCCTACCAGGCTCAAAGGCAGAGGAACTCTTATCAACTAATTGAATAATCGATTAGTTAATCTAAATTTAACATCCCTAGGCCAAAGTAGTTCTACTCCATCTTATCACTGGGTTAAGCAGTACAGATTAATGCTCTCTCTCATTTGTGTCATGTTCAGACCGCTGGACAAAGACGAATGATGGAACATGTATCGATGCATGCCTCTAATAAAAGTTATTGTAAGAATCGGTAAGCACCACTATGGGTACATCTAAAATACATCCCTCTTTCAAAAGAAGGATGTAAGTTAGACATATTGAAATTGCAAATGAAGCTAGGATTTGACTTTCCCATGCTTCATTTGCATAATCGCATCACGGTGTTCTTTCGAAAAATGCTATTTTGAAAGTGAAACCGCAGTCTAGATGCAGTTCTTTCGAAAAGAAAAGCCTTTTTTGAAAGATTCTGTAAACCTCATTTCTGTAGACCGCGGTTTCACTTTTGAAATAGTGTTTTTTGAAAGAACTCCGTGACACGATTATGCAAATGAAGCATGGGAAATTCATATCCCAGCTTCATTTGCAATTTCAATATGTCTAATTTACATCCCTCTTTCGAAAGGGGGATGTAGTCTAGACATAGCCTATGTGACTGAATTCAACATAATTTAGAAGGCATATACTTCTGCATTACTTCACCCAAGTTCAACACACACGTCCCTCTCCAGCTAAATACTGGTTATAACTAGAGACACAGTACAGTTAAGAGTCAAGTAAGAATGGGAAGAAATAAAGCCGCTATTCCTCCTATTAAAGATCAACATAAATATATGAGAGAACAAACCAGAAAGAACCTGGGCTAAAAGTGATTAACTAGAAATAGCAGCATGGAATCTTTTATTTGCAAAAGTTGAATTCCTCAAATCTTGGAGGTTTATCTTATAATGCCCTATAAAAATATGAATATTAAAACAGGTAACTTTCAGATTCCCTCTGTGAAAGAGCTTGCTTTGTCTTCCTAGCAGTGTGTGCTTTGATCACATCTGGTAGAGATTAGCAGGCTTCAGATATTCAGCTTTTAAGTCGCCTAGTTAGAATGGTTTTAAATGTTTCCTTAACCTTTTATCTAGGTGGTGAGATACAGAGTTTGCGAAAGTCTAAAATCTAGTTCTCTTTAGGTAAATTTTTAATTCTCTCCTCAGGGTCTTCTGACACTAAACCTATGACACAGTTTTTCTTTGCTGTGTGTAGGTTCTAGACAGAATGACAAAAACACTATGATTAGATCTATGAAAACAGAATTCATCTTGATGAATGCTGCAGACTGAATTTCAGTGTTCTTACTTCTGCTATTTTCCTTCATAAAGATCTAACTTGACTGAAATTAAATAAGGAATTATTTCATTATGTTGTAATATCACCTAGGCCCCTGGCTGGATATGGACCTCATTGAACCAGGCACTGTACAAAGCATCCCTGCCCACAAAAAGGTAGTCTGAGAGAGAGATGTTAAATTTAGATTAATTGGCTAATTGAATAGTCGATGCAATTTGCACTGACTATTCGATTAGTCGATAAGGGCACCTCCGCCTTTCAAGTGTAGCAACAGCCCAGGGCTGTTGCTACACTTCCAAGGTGAAAGTGCTGCGGGGAGCACGGGGCCAGCGGGACACTCAAGCAGTCCCCTGCAGGCCCCGTGCTCCTCATGGCATTTCAAAGTGGCAGCACTGCATGGAGCCAAGAGTCAGCTGACCCTGGGCTCCACGCAGTGCTTCTGCTTTGAAAAACTGCGTGCAGCCGGGGACCAGCTGGGGAGTCACCAGGCTGTATGTGGTGTTTCAAAGCAGCAGTATCACATGGAGTCTGTGATCAGTGGGGGGAGTCCCCAGCTGACCCCGGACTCCATCAGCCGCTGTCTCTTTGAAACGCTGCAGGGAGCACGGGGCCAGTGAGGGACTGCCCCTCTGGTCCCGTGCTCCCCGCAGTGCTTTTGCCTTTGAAGTGTACCAGCAAATTGCATTGACTATTCGATTAGTCATTTAATCTAAATTTAACATCCCCAGTTTCTGTCCAGCTGAGCATCATCTAATTAACACTTGCTCCTTGGCTTTTCCTACTTCAGGTGCAGCTTAGGTGTTAAATGCCCTCCCCCCAGTCACTTTAACCCCTTCAGGCCTTGTGTGGGTAGATACCCATCAAAATGTGTTATATATTTTGCAGGGGGGGGGAAACTCTAATTTAGAAATATTCAAGTTGGTTTTTTTTTAAAGTATTGATGTTTGATTTTTCCTATGACTGAAATGCCAGGCTACCTTTGAATGATGATTCCAGGCAGCCTCAGAATGAGAGAAAATTGCTAACAAATTTTGTAAACCTCTAAAAGAAATCTAAAACAGGTTTGCTATTTGGGATAATGGTGCAGTTTTAAGATCCAATATCTTTCAATCCACAATGGATAAAACAAGTTACTTACACTGTTACAAACAGGGGATCCCAGTCTATCAATATATTAGACTTTGTACACCACTCACTGTTGTATATTTGATCACTGAACCAACACTCCTTTTGCTAATTTGATGGTATAAGGCTTCTGTTTTTAACCCCGAGTTGTCAGCAAATATCATACATGCATCACATCATTGTCTGAATATCCCTTCCCTGTAAAGCTCTGCCTTTCAGAATTTAAGCTCCCCTTGTTAGGCTAATTGTATCTGACTGGCATAATGATCATTAGAGAAATAGATCCTTTTATATTGCTATGCTCAATGAAACAATTCAGTCTCAGCTGAGTTCAAATGCTGTTCCAGGAATTCTCAAAACTGTATTGCACTGTGGGCTCCTTCTGACAACAGAAATTACTACATGAATCCAAGAGAGGGGACCACCTGAATCTTGCTGCTCCTGGTGGGGGGACCAAAGCTGAAGCCCAGAGGAGCCTGAAACCTGAGCCCTATCATCCAGGAAGACCCAACCTTACCTATACGCGGAATATGCAGTTGCATAGGACACCCAAAAATTTGGGGCACCACTGGGTCTTAATGTCCACCCATCTGCCTCTTCCTAGCTCTGTTCTGTAGCTTTGCTTCCTCAGGAGAGGACCTAGTTAACTTAGAAGTGACAAAGCCTGCCAGCCCTATTAACAGAACATCGAACCTGTGAAAGAGCCATTCAAGTGTTAAAGAAGCCATTTAACAGGCATTTGCTAGCCCCAGATATATATATACTGTTAGTTTCTGAATTTACGGTGTTCGTCTAAAGGATCTTAGTTGAAAATTTGTTTTCAAAATATTTCAACTAGTGTATTGCTGCAGATTATAAAATCACATCTCTAAAAATCATCCCTCCCCCCAGCTGCCATCGAGCATAGGGACACCAGTTTAATAGTACTGCCTAAGGCCCCATAAATCCTAGGGACAGCCCTGTATCCAGGGCTACAGTGGGGCTCAGGCTTTGGCACTAGCCCCCAGCAAGTGTATTGTGAGTTCTGGTGACCCCATTAAAGGTCTTCATGGTAATTTTGTCACTATTACTTTCATATTGCAAACTTCACTTAATTGTTTTTGTAGAGTCAGAGGATTAAAGACATTAAAGGAAAGGTATAATTTTTAAGAGTAGCAAGCATATCTGGAACTGTTGCTGTTGGCTTTCATGCTCTGCTATAGAAGTGAAGCAAATGCAAACAGGTTTATTTTGCTAACAGAGATTATCCACTTGGAAGCCTGTTGATTTAGGCTCTGTTTTATCTGCTGAATTAGAGAGTGATGTGGTCATTTATTTCAATGGCTCTATGGACCAAAGAGCAAGTATAGCCCAATGTACTAGTCTCTGTCTGAAGACAATAAAGTTAGCAGTGCACTGTTTTATTGCCTTTAAACTGAGAATAGTGATACTTGTTCCACTTTGCCTATGTTGTGGTAAAGGCATTTGAAAGGCATTTTGATATATTAATACAGCTACTCTGAAAGCATCCAACTCTAGTAAACATTTTTTCCTTTCTGCTTTTATACTCTGATAAGGATTTTTCTTTGATCTGATAGGGGACCTGTGTGAGTGTCTCATCCATCTGAACTGACATAATGCCTTCACTATGGATCCTGACAGTGTTAGTAGAGACAATCCCTAAAGAATTTAGTTTCCTGTCCAACCAATTATTTTTCTGTTGCCATTTTAGAGATTAGCAAACAAGTTCTTCTCGGTGCTCTCTGCACATAGTTGTCCACCAGGTAACTTTACGGTGTTTGCAGGGGTAAACGCAGCACAAATAAAAATCTCTATTCCGGTGCTGGGAGGGGGGACAGTTAGAACTAGAACTAAGGTTGTAAAGACTTGACTTGAAAGGGGGGAACCTTAATTGAACATGCTAGATTAAAAAAAAAAAAGACCCAAAACCCCCAGTCCTCAGACCCAAGAACATCTGAATACATGGATATGAAAAACTGAAATCTGCATCCAGAGTGTATCCAGACCCTCCTTCATATGACTAAGTTAATTGTCTTATATTACTAGAGGTTCTTTGAGATGAATGATCTCTGTCTGTATTCCACTGTGGGTGAGCATGTGTTTCATGCATCCAGACAGATTTTACAGGATACATTAGTTCAAACAGGTACCCTTGTTCTTCAACCAAAGAGTATAAAGGGAGGAATGGAACAAATGCCTCTCCAGTTCCTTCTCTATTTCAAATCCAAGAGTGAGATGAAGCAGAGGAAAATGAGAGCAGGTAATGAAATACAGATGGGGACTATATATCTTGAAGAACCTCCAGTTACTATATGGTAAGTAATTTATTCTTCTTCAAGTGCTGGTCCCTAAGTATATTCCAAAGTGTGTAACTGATGAACAGTACACTCAACTAGGAGAAAAATTCAAGGCTGAAGGTGATAGAGCCATCTCAATGATGGCTGTTCCAAAGGATGTGTCAGCGGTGGAGTCCTGTACTACAGCATAATGTCTCATGAACATGCAGTTGAAATTTCACATAGCTGCCATGAAAATGTGAAGCCAAGGTATTTTCTGAAGTGATGCTATTCATATGGCTTGTACTCATGCAGAATGAGCCCTTATTTTATGAAAGGGAAGAAAATGTTACAGCTCGTATGAAACAACAGAGCTCCAGAGAGAAAACTTCTGGGTAGATATAACTTAACCTTGGAGTCATTTTACTATGGCAAGAAACCGTGTAGGTGATTTTCTGATGGCTTTCGTCCTTTGTAGGAAAAAAAAAGGCTCATTACACATCGAGATAATAAACTCTTTTCTCTGGTTTCAGAAAAAACAGGTAATTGTATTCACTGGCTTAAGCTGAACTCTGAAAGTACCTTGAGGTGAACTTCAAGTGTAGTCATAATGAAATTTCATCCTTATGGAATATAGCTGAAACTATAATTCTGTAACAGAAGTCATGGATTCCCCTGTTAGATCAGTGGCAGGGCTAGGACAACTCCAAGCCCCAGCAGCACTCTGTCTCCAACTTTCAGTACAAATCTGGGACAGGTCACGGGCTTCTGTGATTTATTTGCCTCACAACCTGTCCATGAATTTTACTAAAAATAAGCATGACAAAATCATAGCTTTAAATATAGTGTATGATGGATCCGACATTAGGGCTTATCTACCTTGGCTGTGGTGATGACCACAAGGAATATAACTGTCACTGATAGATGATAATTAGAACATATGGCTAGAAGTTCAAAGGGAGACTTAAGAAGTGCTGAAAGTACAAGGTCAAATTCCAGAACTGGCAAGAAGATTATGATTCAGCCTTTCAATACTGAAAATTGAGTAACCATCTGATGGCGGATGGTAAGCACTGTCAGCTGCAAGGTGAACTCATACAAAGCTGAGAGAGAGCCCAGTCATTTTGAAAGGAATAAGGGGACTATCAGCTGACACAGGACAAACTTGTTTCAAGTGTGCCTAGATGGGAAAATGTTTCCATTGGCTGAATAGCATTTCCTAGTGGACTTTTTAATGCTTTTATTAAGTATGGTTTGTATGGCTACAAGGAGGAACACTGTAGGACTCCAGTCTTGGGCTTTAAGTAGTCCTATCTTTAAATAATTCGCCCCTCAGCAGTGTCCCCATCATATTACACAGCTCACAATCCTTCTCTACCAGGGGGTCAGGAAACAGCTCTGGCTGTTCCCTCAGGGGGAATGGTGGAGTGACTCCCTAGTAGAGTACATAGGCTCTGCATATCTGGTATACAAATCTAATTTTCCCTAGTATAACCTATAAGTGGATCAGGAGGGAGTTTTGGAGAGCCCCAAGACATGACAGACGCCTCTGCTTCTGAGGTAAATGCTAATGTACAGAAGGTTCTGGATCACCTATATGGCAATTTCTTGTAGGATGTCATGATGTTTTTTTGGCGGTCTGAATTTCTCTGGAGAAAGAGAAAAATGGACCTGGATTCATCAGCAGTACTGTTGGTTCAGATTGGCGAAAAGTGAGGCTGCGAAGAGGAAAGAAAGGATAGACTTGTGTCATAGCCAACATCCCCTGGTGGAGTTAAGACCTCTCTAACAAGAGAAGATCCTGGTGATGGGGGGAAACTGAGGGTTGGGATGGGGAAATGACATCTGGTATAATATAAATCCTTGTCCTCCCTGGAGAGTGAGGTGTCTGACCTGCTTGTACTGACAGGGTCAAAGGAGGGAGGCTATGTTGATGGTGTGTTGGACAGTGATGGTACCATCGGAGATTGATGCTCTGCTGTGGTGTTTCTTCCTGGAAACAACTAATTCCAATATTTTGTCATGGTTAGTATCAATGGAATTGATGTTGTCAGTATGGGGTCTGATACCAATAAAGTATCAGTTTTATGGACTTTTGTGTCATAACCCTGGGACCTGTTTTAAGTCCTGAAGGGATGATCAAGCATATTTGCTTGATTTAGGCATTGCCATCAATGCAGAATTAGATGGAGGCTCTTATGCTTGTAAGAGTTCTGTCTTCCCAGTGAGACCACAACTGAGGGTGATTGAGTTCCCTTGCTCCAGAGTTTGACCTTGTGGTAGGAGGCACACTAGCAGCATTCATGGCCATCACTGACCAGGAAGGAACAAGGGTAGGAAACACAGTTTTTGAAGCCTGGAGTTCTGGGCATAGTTCAATACCTGTAAGGAGGGAATCTAACTAGAAGAACTCCATTAAACCATACAGTTATTAAAACTATTAAGAAGTATGTAAAAATGCACTATAGACAAACTGTTAAATATTCACAGATCAAAGAATGACGACAAAGCAGCTGCTCTGGACAATGGTGATTCCAGTTCCAGGCCCTGCGGTGGTAAGAAGAAACTGGAGAGGTGGTTCATTTGTTCTGCTCTTTTTATCTTGGAGACATGAGGAGAGCAAGGGAATATGTGCACTCACAACTGAACACATCTTGGGGCCACCAACTGAAGAAATGAGACTTTTCCCACACTGACACTTCAGCAGACATATGCTTCTTGCATGTTTTCAAGCTGAAAATGGACTGAAGATAGCAATTACTGATATCTACTTTCTCCCTCAGTGAAAGAGATCTCTGGACTCTGCAGCTTCATGTCCCGGCAGCTTGCAGACCAACTCTTTGATTTCCCTTCAGGCTACTGTGGTGAAGGAGTCAAATGTCTTTGAGACTGAGACATGGTCTGGCTCACCTCAACAGCGCTACTAGTCTCTAACCCCACTCATAAAATAAGTCATTTTGTGCCCCTGCAAAAGTTGGCACTAGCTGTGCAGTGTCCCTGCAGATACTTCTTGCTGAGACATAAGACCCAACAGATTTGTTAGCCCAAAAGACATCTGTCTTGGCAGTATGCAGAGCATTTGAAGTTATCCTTCTTCTTAGTGTCATCCATTCTAATATGAGATGTTGACATAGAAACTGAATTGAGGTCAATGGATATAGGAGCTGACCCCTGGGACCTTGAAAAGCCATAAAAACAACTATCAGCTATCTGAAACACTAAGAATAAAAAATCAGTTTAATGCTAAAGCCAGGAACCAGTTCAAGAAAAATGCCAAATGTAGACAAAGTGAAATCAAGAAAGAAAAAATTCCAATTTCACAGCTTTGACAGTTGAAAAGAACTGTTATGACAGATGTTTAGATGAATGTTGAGATCTGAGAGGGTGCCTACTAAGCCCCTAAGATTCATTGCTTTCCAAAGCACTGAGAACTTCTGGGCCAAGGGATGTGCATATTCTAGAAGCTGCCTCTGCATGGACAATATTCAGAGAAAAAAATCAAATGTACCTAGCAGATACATTTTTAAAACACAAAATTGGGAGTACTATGCTGCAAGCCTCACAATGCCAAGACTTCATGAAGGCTCTCCTGCATTCTTCTTCCATACTAGAAAAATCTGAGATCAAACGATGTAGTTTCCCAAGAAATTCTCTCCGAAAATTTGAAATGTCCATGTAAATAAATTCACAAGAATGTAACAAAATACAAGATAAAGAAACAATACAGAAAAAGAAAAACTAATGTACTAAATTATAAGCTTCAAGTGAGAGTGCTCTAAAATGTAAACTGCCCTCAAAGTGAAAACAGAACTTTCAGTAGATGACAGAGGTGGTTTTAAGGGAAAAGATCCTACAGTCATTGCATAAATTAAAAGGCTTCAGCAGTGTTCAGGCTGGAAGATAGCTGGAAAGTAGCTGAGTCCCCAGCCAATTCTTCAGTTCCATCCTTTCTTCCTTCCTTTCCCATATAGCTTCTCCTTTCTTCTACTAGCAGCCAACCCTTCTTCCTCCTTTTATTGGCAGCTTGAGAGGATAGGGTAGAAAGAACAGCTTACCAAGTGGAAGCAGGGTGACATCCCCAATTCACAGCAAATGTTCTTTGTGTGTGTAGAAAGTTTAAAAGGGAGAGACTGCTGTGTTCAACAAGCCATTGGTTCTAAATATTGACATTATGTATAACTCATATTTTATGTATAATATTTAAGGTCATTAGTTTATGGCTTGTTAAATCCTTCAGCGAGAGGTTAGCGCTTAGATTTCAATTAGTACAAATAAAGTCCTACCTGAGGATGACAAAATGCTTGGAAGCAGCATCACATGAATGTCTATAAGACTGTATGAATTCTAGCTACTGTAGTCACAGGCTATTTGTTTCTAACACAACTTGCTTCTCAAAGATGATAAACTACCATACTGAAACATTTCACCTCTTGAATATATGCACTAGCTAATGCACAGTAGAATAAAGCACACTCCACAAGCCCCTCATAGAGGTATTTGTATTATAAAGAGAAGGACTGAGCTTCCAGCTATATGGAGTAAGTTTGTAAAGCAGATTAAGAGTCACTTTATTCTGAGTAAAAAACAGGACTATGTAGCACTTAAAAGACTAACAAGATGGTTTATTAGGTGATGAGCTTTCATGGGCCAGACCCACTTCCTCAGATCAAATAGTGGAAGAAAATTGTCACAACCATATATACCAAAGGATAGAATTAAAAAAAAAAAAATGAACACATATGAAAAGGACAAATCAAATTTCAGAACAGAAGGGGGATGGGGGGGGGAGGTAAATGTCTGTGAGCTAATGATATTAGAGGTGATAATTGGGGAAGCTATCTTTGTAATGGGTGAGATAATTAGAGTCTTTATTCATACCTAAGTATAAAGTGTCGAATTTAAGCATGAATGACAGTTCAGAGGATTCTCTTTCAAGTATAGTCTTAAAAGGCCTTTGAAGCAGGATGCAGGTAATTAAGTCATTGAGACAATGTCCTTTCTGGTTGAAATGGCAAGAAACTGTTTTTTCTTTGTGATCCTGTCTAATATCTGTTTTGTGGGCATTGATCCTTTGGTGAAGTGTCTGAGATGTTTGTCCAATGTACATAGCAGACGGACACTTTCAGCACATGATAGCATAAATTATATTTCTGGATGAGCAGGAATATGTGTTCTTGATCTTATAACTCACTTGGTTAGGTCCAATAATGGTTTCAGCAGAGTGAGTATGTGGACAAAGCTGGCAACGGGGTTTGTTGCAAGGGAAGGTACCAGGGTTGGTATTAGTGTGGTATGTCCTGTGGTTGTTGGTAAGAATCATCTTGAGGTTAAGTGGTTGTCTACAGGAGACTATGGGTCTGTCTCCCAGAGCCTCTTGGCGTTTAGTATCCTGTTCCAGTATAGGCTGTAGTTTATTGATAATGTGTTGGACAGGTTTGAGTTGGGGGTTGTAGGTGATGACAAGTGGTGTTCTATTGTTGGTTTTCTTGGGTCTGTCTTGAAGTAGATGGTTTCTAGGTATTCGTCTGGCTCTTTAAAAAGCAGCAAGCTGAAACTTCACTGTCCTAGATGACAGTGTTCTGGTTTAGAGGTGTTCACTGAAAACTCTACAGCTAGTACGTATGCTAGGAGCCTTAGCCAAACAATTACGCCACTATATGTAAATCAGCAAAGTACTGTATTAATTTAGACTGTATCCTATATACATGGGGTAAAGTACACAGTACATATAGTCTGAATAGAGTATCTCATGAATGTCCTCTCTTGTAAGAGTGACTGTAATGGGTATTCATTGCATCATAATGGGGACAATGATAATGATTTTTTTGAGCTGGAGATATTTGGATGAATAACACTATATAGGAACTATGTAGTAGTATTACTGTAAGTTAATAGCAAGTTTAGCCAACTGATTTGTATTACCTACATCTTGCTGATTTCTAACTGCTCCTACTGTTTTGCATTCAGACACAGTTACCACTTACCAGGATAAAGTACATGAAGTAAAAATCTTCAAAACAATGGCAGAGCCCAAGACTGGGTATGACTGAAAGCCTATTACAAAAATACAAACACCACAATATCAAGAGATTAATGCTCCAACATTCAGAGATGCAGAGCACCCACAAATCCCTTGAGAACACCAAGTTATTTTAAATGTTAAGTATAACTTTTCTTTGGTTTAAAATATTCAAAAATTCTCTGAACAAACCCAAGCTTTCATAAGATTATTTAGCAGCCTTATATATTGCTATCAGCAGCTGGGCAGTGGTGTAAGTATGAATATTCTAGTTCAATTCTGCACATTTATTATAACATGGAATAGCTTGTACCATAGAACTCAAAAACATTTTGTACCCTTATCATTTGCTGCTGAGGGTAATCATACAAATATCACATACTCAGCAACTAGAATGTATGTATATCTTTGCTCTGAACATGAACCATAGCTTAGCAGGAAATTAAAATATGACCATGTAATAAGACCAAATTCATGCTTTAAAAACATATCAATGAAAATCCAACTAATGTCTTTTCAAGGGACTTAACTTGACTATGTTGCATTAATCACCTCTGAAGTACAGAAAGGACTCAATCATTTTCTCAATCTGTGCTGATCTTGTGCTTACTTTTTTAGTTCCACAGGAAAGTCTGAATCAGCACCACTGTCATAAATCCCCATATTGCTGTGGTGTGTAAGTTTTATTCATTTTGTTACACATTACACATTAACTATTTCCTTATTATGACAATCTGGTTAAATTTAAGGGAGTTTTTAAGCACCAGACAATTGAGAACTAGTATGAACCAACAGTTAAATAAATGGATCACATTCACTGCTAACAAACAAAAAGAAAAACAAATAAAAATTTCTTGTATGATCAAGGAACCAGCAACAAATTGGTTTCTTAACAGATGTGGTCTTCTAACATAGATGGAGCAGAAACATTGCCGCTATTTTTGGAGATACAGTGGCAATGATCTCACAAGCTAGGTTTCCAAATAAGATCACTCTTGAACAGGTTTCATTGTATTATTGTTTCCTTGTCTTGTTTGTTTATTTATTTTTTCCATTTTTTTCAGCCTGCATGTAAGATCAGTCAGGAATGACCCTGGGCAACAAACGTATGAATAATGCATGTATAGACACTTAAATCCATACAGGAAATAATTTTTTTCATAGCTTGTGATTTTTTTTGATCCTTTCAGAATAATTGAATGCTCACCAACACAAACCCCCAAGTTCATTAATATACAGTAAATATTTATGGGAACTTTGGACATTAATTTTCAGTTTAATTAGCAGGAAAAGGGACAAAAGGCAGCACAATCTCCTAATTATGTTGAAAACTAGTGGGACAGATAAGTCCAAAGAAGGAAGCAAGCATAACACAATGTTAAACCTTTTCATTCTGTTAACCTTTACATGAAGAATGGGAAGATTTATCTACGCTCACCTGAAATTAAGGATCACAGCCACCTTAACAATGGGTGTGTCAGCCAGTTGCAGCTTGGAGGCAGAACCATCAGAGGAATGTCCTAACTTCTGAAGTTCTATTCAGTTGACAGAATCTCTACAGCCCGACTGATTCAGATCTATTTTTCTAAATTGTAGTTTATATTATGAAAAGCTCAATCATTTTAACTATACACAGCAAGAAAGGACATACGGTGTCAGACCAAAGGTCCATCTACCCCAGTATCCTGTCTTCCAACAGTGGCCAATGCCAGGTGCCCCGGAGGGAATGAACAGAACAGGTAATCATCAAGTGATCCATCCCTGTTGCCCATTCCTAGCTTCTGACAAACAGAGACTAAGGACATCATTCCTGCATGTCCTGCTAATAGCCATGAATGGACCTAACCTCCATAAATTTATCTATCTCTTTTTTGAACCCTGTTAAAGTCCTGGCCTTCACTACATCTGGCAAGGAGATCCACAGGTAGACAATGTGTCATATTAAGAAATACTTCCTTTTGTTTTAACCTGTTGTCTATGAATTTCATTTGGTGACCCCCCTAGTTCTTGTGTTATGGTAGCAAGTAAATAACTTTTTCTTATTTACTTTCTCCACACCACTCATGATTTTACAGCCCTCTCCCATATCCCCCCTTAGTTTTTTCTTGTCTAAGCTGAGAAGTTCCAGTCTTATTAACCGCTCTTCATATGGTAGCCATTCCAAACTTCTAACCATTTATGTTGCCCTTTCCTGAACTTTTTCCAAAGCCAAGATTTCTTTTTTTAGATGAGGAGACAAGTAGTCAAGATATGGGCATACTATGGATTTATAATGGAAAATTCCATTAAAAGACAGTATATCCAAATCCTTCCATGTCAGTTTTCATCCCAATACTGGATGCTCTATTTTCCCTGCCAGAACTGCAGATGTTATTACCTGAATAAAGGAATTTTTCAGGTAAACACAGAAAAATTTTCTTATACTTCATGCTAAAGCAAATACATCGGCTATGATGGGATTTTTATGGGAGCAGTTTACCTACAGAATAGGATCATTCTTTAAATCTGGACATCCAAAATGGGGGAGATTACATCAGAACATCAATCTTCCACTGGGTACTGAGGAGTGGCTAAGACTTCTATCAAAGATAGAACATGGCATTAGCTAAGATTGGAATACCAATATGCTCAATTTGTTTAACTTACGTATTGATGGTCCCATGTCCACCTAGCAGATCTCAATACAGGAAACATGACTCCCTGCCTTGAAATTGCCATCAGTTCTAAGTATTGGATTTTAATGCTTCACCCAAGAAGGAATATTTCTTGAATTTATTAGGGAATAAATATTATGACAGTTGTAAGGACTACTTGTTTGAATTAAAAGTAGAATATGGATTGTTTTAGAGAAAGCTGCCACGTTCAGATAAAGTACTCATCTGACTGGAAATAGTAACCAGGAGGGCTACTCTAAGGGACAGGAAGTATTGTGACACCACCTGCAGATATTTAATCTCAGCAATGATGTAGGGTGCAGAATGAGATTCCAAGATCATGTTCCATGATCTCCAGGGCTGGATTAAAGTTGATCCTATAAGGAATCATTTAGTTCTTTTTCTTGAACATGATGAAGGCATTTATATCACAGATACCCAATCTCTTTGCTTGGAGACTCATACATCCACATTAAGGCCATCATGGGCCCAAGGTCATGTTTCACTGGTTTAATATGGCAGTTAAACTGAAAACTTTGCATCAGACAGTAGGATAAATTTTATTCACTTCTCTTTTGAGATCCATGAACACAATAACGATTACATCCAAGTATTCATTCTGAACCTGCTTGGGCCCAGATGGAGGACTAGATTTGCAACAGCAGACCTCTTCTGTGAGGTAAAAACATCTGAAGAGCCAACACCAGGTCAACCAACCTCAAGTACCATAATCCTTTCAGTCAGAAAGGAAGAAAGAGTATCACTGCCACTCCTACATTCCTGTGTTTTATACTGTCCTGAGGAGCAGTGAAAAAGGCATATAGCAGAAACACCGCCTAACTTTGCAAGGTATTATTCACCACCTCACGTCCTGGGTCCTGACACATGAAAGCCACAGGACACTTTATTTAACTGTTTCCAGGGGCAAAGACATGCCAGACAACCAAACTGAATTAGGATGAATGAGATATTTTTGGGTGAAGGAGCACCTCTGCTATTCTGATTTCTGCCATGTAAGTCTTAGTCTCAATTTCCTCATTAGTGGGCAATGTACAGAAAAAGGAAATTGTTCCATCCAGAACTGGAGATGTCTCTCTGAGGTAAGGCCAAATCCAATCATGTTCTTCCCAGTAATTATGAGAAGCCTATCAGACATAACAACTGTTATCCATGGATGGAGCAGAGCTCTGAGACATAAATAAATCACTGTGTTCTCAGCTAGAGGATGCCATTTCTCTTTCTAGTACTCATTCCCTGAACTGAACTGAGAAGATCCCTTCAAAATAAAATCTGAGGGCATATCTACACTGGAGAGTTGCTTCGAAATAACTCCCCTTATTTCAAAATAACAAGGCAGGTGTCCATACTACCAGCCCTGTTATTTTGAAATAATGGGTTTGTTATTTTGAAATAATTCCTGCTTGTGAAGAGGAATAAGCTTATTTTGAAATAACCTAGTAGTGTAAACATAGCCTGATTCTCAGAATTAAGCAGTTGAGGGAGTGAATAATATACAATGGAAATTAGATCTCTCCCAAGAGCAGAGATATAAAGGGCATACCTGGACATGCATCATGAGTTCTAAATCACTGAAATGTGCCTGTATAGGAGATTAGAATTTCTAACAGATTCAATAAGAATGAGATTTTTGTTTCTGTCACATTTGATTTGCATTTTCATTTTCTGTAAATAATTACCTGGGGTGGGCCTTGTACTTGATAGTATTCATCTTTAGTCCAAGCCTATTACTGACTTCTCTGGAATGGTGAGTCTGTGTTTGTCATGAATCCAAGGTACTCCTAGAACTGTATCACTCTGTTTTAGCTTTCTCTGTGTACAGAAACCTGAACATAAAAATTGTCTGGGAAGAGATTAGATGAATTTCCTTCTTCTCGAAAGCAGTATTTTTGTTACCATGATACTAGGAGCACATGTAAGAGCAATCATAATGATCAAAGTAGGGGCAAGTCGATGGGATTATTTTCCTTTCAAAACATAAGAACAATCTGAGGATGGTGAAATGAGAATGCTTTGAAGACAAGTTTCTTTCAGAAACTTATTTAGATGTTCCAGACAGACACTTGCTCTGTTTGTCCCCAATCCTTGGAGGCTAGAAATAGGATGGGGACTAGGTTGCAAAGCTCTGACCTATTAGTAATAGGATAAAATTGTTCTTATCTTTCACAGCTCCATAGAATATCCTCCTCTGGTAAATGTAATGTGATCTTATTTCATCAAGGCTACAGGTAGCCCTTTTACTTCCAAATTCAAAGAGCCTGACACTCACCAGGATTTAACTCCACATAAGGCTGGCTGGGAAGCTCCGAGACAACAAAGGGCAGCTGAGACCATCCACTTATTCTAGCTAGCACTTGTATAGATGTATTTTCTCCTAATGTATTTCACAGACTGCTTCAGCTTGCCCTATAACCTGTATTCCCTTCTATACAATCTAGCAGAAGCCCAGATTGTAAGTCAACTTTTCTGATGATTGAATAGTCTTGGCTTTCCATAAAGTTTTCCACCGTATCACTGAGATTGCTAGGAACCGATTTGTCTGAGCATCTGATCCCAAATACCGAAGCCCCATATACCTGATAACCATTATTTTATTTTGCTCTCTCCCAGGGAGAAGCTGTTAGGCTGCGTGATTTTTAGACTGAGAAGGCCCACATTTGCAAATTTTGCTCATGCACATTAGAATTGCTTGTGAAGACATGTGAAAGCACTGACTGTATCAGATGACAATTCATATTGGATTGGGTGTTTATTTTTGTTGGGCTGATGCCACCTGAGATACAGCATGTTAGAGGGGAACACTGAGATGCCACCTGCTTAGAACTGCTCATGACTAGTGAGAAGGCTACTTTTTCAGGTAAAAATTTCCCTCAGTTAGAATGCTGCGGTCCTGAGGTACCAAGCATAAAATAGTTTATGTTTAATAGTGATGATAATGTTAAATTTTGACTGTTGGGAAGGGAAGTAGGGAAAAAAAAGATAAGTTAGAAAAATGGCAAGTCAAGAGGCTCCTTACAGCCTCCTGGAGTCAGAACTGATTATGATGCAAAGAGAAGTGCTAGCAAAGAATGTATTCAGCTGAAGCAGAGACATCAATTTTGTTTTAAGATACAGCTAGATACAACTAAGCATATTATGTAAGATAAAGATAGGTCAATCTACTCATTTTATTTTGGTGTTTTGTATCAATGCTGAAGTTCAAAATTTTTCTTTTCTGCCCCATAAAAATAATACTGATTCAATATGCTTCAAATATACAATATTTTTCTTTTATTGTCATTGCACTGATGGTATCACACTGTACTGCAAGTATAATGGTATGTTATCAGTATCATGACATTCTGAGACCTCTGCAATAGCTGGTATGGCTGATCGGGTAGCCCCTGAGCCAGCCGCACCAGCTGAAGCTAGAGCAGTTTGGGTGTGGGAAGAGGCTCAGAGCTGGGGCAGGGAATTGGGGTGTAGGGTGGTGCTTACCTAGGGGGACTCACCAGAAGCAGCTGGTATGTCCCTGTAGCTCTAGGAGGAAGGTGGGCTTCTCTGTGTGCTACTCCTGCCACAAGCCCTGTAGCTCCCATTGGCAGCAATTCCCAGCCAATGGAAGCTGCACAGAGATGGAACTCATGCGCGGGCCAACGTGCAGAGGACCCCCCTTGACCTTCCTTCCCCCTAAGAGCTGTAGAGATATGTTGGCTGCTTCTGGGGAGTTATACAAAGCTGGATAGGTGAGCCTGCTAGCCCCCCACCCCCAGCATCAAGAGATACCCCGGGCGTAGGGATGTTAAATTTAGCTGAATTAACTAATCAAATATTCTATAAGGGCGCCTCCGCCTTTGAACTGTAGGAAGAGCCCTACTGGGGCTCTTGTACATTTCAAATCCCAGTGGGGCTCTTGTACATTTCAAAAGGCAGCCCTGCAGGGAATGCAGAACCAGCAATAAGGCCCCACACTTCCTGTGGCACCTGAGCCTTTGAAATGAACAAGAGCCCCGAAGGGTGATCTCAAAAGCAGAAGCCCACAGGGAGTGCGGGGGATTCCAAAAGCAGAATCACAGCAGAAGAAGTGCGAGCAGAGACTGCTTCAATCCCCGTTCATGCCATTTCCCATTGTGCCTCTACCTCCCTTAACCTATGTGGAGACGGTGCTGGGGAGAACCAGCTTTTAAGCTGGCTCTTCCCCCTCCCCCCCCCCCGCTGTCTCTCTCTGATAGAGGCAGCAAGGGGGAAAGCAACTAGTCACATCACTAGTTGCTTACATCCCTGCCCAGGCCATGTGCCGCTACTCAGTGCCCCCCAGCACCAGTGGGGCCCTGGGCCACCTCCTTAGCACCAGCAGCATACTAAACTGCCCCCCCACCCAGAGCACCTGCAGCACTCTGGCCCAAGTTTTAGTTAGAGGTATATAGTACAACCCATGTACAAGTCATGACCCATGACCCATGTAAAACTTTTACTAAAAATACTCATGAGTAAAATGTAGCTTTAGTTATCAGCAATTAAAATATTCCTTCAGTAGATATGTTTGCCCAAAGACACTGGGCCTACTGGTTGTGATCTCTCAGGTGCCCTTTACTCATTCTTTCTTCTACTTAGGCTGCTGTTCTCAAAACCTTTCCTCTACTCTTACAGTCACTGAAGAGTTCACGCCTCTTTTTTGAAATTTTGAAACAGCTGACAATATCCCTCCTAAAAACAAAGTGAGTTGGTGATCTGCTCTACAATATATGCCACAAATTAGACACCCCGGGAACCACATCGCAGCTACTCAAAGACTGTTTTTGGTGATACTTAAAACTCATGCCATTCACAAACTATGATATCAAGAGACCTATCAAATGCTACACTGAGGGTACATTTAGACTACAAGCCTCTTTCTAAAGAGGCTTTTTCGAAAGATACTTTAGAAAAAGAGCATCTAGACTACAAGCAGATTTTTCGAAAAAGCAGTTCACTTTTTTGAAAGAGAGTCTAGACCCTCTCTTTCGAAAAAGCACAGTTTGCATTTAATAGCGCCTTTTTTCGTAAGAGTACTTTCGAAAAAAGGCGTTATTCCTCGTAAAATGAGGTTTACCGCGATCAAAAAACCTGCCGCGTTCTTTCGATTTACTTTCAAATGAACGCGGCTGCAGTCTAGATGCAGGTGAAGTTTTTTTGAAAAAAGGCAACTTTTTTCAAAAAAACCTGTAGTCTAGGCACACCCTGAGTGTTAACCTGGCCCACTGTAGGACTTGGAAGTGAAAGTGCAAAGCCTTGTTCCCAGAACTGCTTAGCTAAAAAAGGCATGTTAACATCTTGAATTTATGTCTCTTTTCACTTCCCAGAGTGGAAGATTCACTTATCTTTCCTATTATTAAGATAATGTATTGACAGTGCATGTATGTTTTCTGTCAGTGACAGGCAAAAAGAGGACTTCTAGCCCTCAAACAGAATCAAGTGCTCCTGGACTTGAATTCATACTGCAAAAATGTGAACATATTAACAACTTGGATTTTGAGGCGTTTCACTCTACGAAAATCTTCACTTATATTGATAAAAACAGATAATATTAGGAAGGATCAATGAATGAATTCATTTCAGGAATTTGGTCACATGACTACTTCAGTGTTGTTGATAATCTACTGTCAGTACTTCAATCTCCCTTTTTATACACAATTATTATTATTTCTTATCTGTACTACTGCAGTGTCTAAAGGCCCTAGTTAATCCCAAGGTCAAGAGCAAATATTCAAAGCAGTGACATTGTGATAATCAAGAACAAAAATAAACATTAATGCTATTAAATCAAATTAAATGACCATACAAAGAGAACCCACTTTCTTCATTTTTTATTTATGTAAATTGGCTAATCTGCAATAAACATTAGCCACTGTAGGGGGAGGGGGAGAAGGAATTAATTCAAATGGCTGGAGAAAATTCTATTTACTAACTTCTACTTCTAATGTTGCTCCTTAAGTTTTGTATTCTTTTAACAACTTTGATACGGATTTTATTCCAATCCCTCACTAGCGAGTGAATTGCAATCAGACATGTAATGGATCAAACAACACAGGTAATAAAGCAGAAAAGAACTATAAATCAACACTATGGTAGTCTCTTTTTTTCCCCTCAAGTAAAACTGTTTTTAACAAATGCTGTTGGTTCAGAAAATAAGAGAAAGTCAATTAGAAGCTCAGAACTCTTAACAATGATTTCCCTTAGCTAATGTTACTGGTCTAAGAGGAGATAAGACATATAATTTTACAGGAAGCAACCCATTGAATTCATCAGCACACACAGCTTGGCAATCTATCTTCAATTCAAAATAATGAGGTGGCAGGAGTAGGATGGAGAAACAAGTCTTCAAAAACATCATGTAAGGGAATCCAGCTGTGCTTGTATAGTCTCCAGCTATTTAAAGGAACAACAAAAAAAGAATTTATATAAAATGTTGTGTAGAAACATGGAAACAGACAAGAAATAACTGCATCTTCAACGATGGATATTAAATCTATTCATATAGCAATAAAAATTCCTACTCATGAATATTTGTTTTTACATGAAGCTATTAGAATTCATTTCAGCAGTTTAAATATTCAAATTTTAAAGAAACAGTTGTCTAAATACTTCCTTTTTTACACACACACAGCTGTTTTGCTGTGAATTTCCAATGCATAATAACAAAGTAAAAAAACAATGGAATATATTTTGACTAGATTACAAGCCTAGCATTTTGGCCTAAAGACAACACACATTCAAAGATGCTCCTTCCAGGCTGCTCCTCACTGTTAGTCCTCAGCGCCTCTTCTAGATTTAACAGCTAGATTTAACCAAGATAACCAAGTTAAGAATGACTAAACCACTGTATTCACATTTATTTTAACATTTAATTCAATCATGATTTTTGAAAATGCTTTAAATTACAAACTAACAAATTCAGTTGTTCAATAAAATTGTTTCCATTTTGTTCTGGTTTCATCAGATTGTATTCATAGAAGCAATGATTCCTCCTCAGAAGCATAAGCTGTTTACAAAGGAAGTTAAGTTCAATCATTTCTTTAATAAAGTGAATCAGTGATGCGGGAATATTTAGCATGAGAATTATCAGTGTGAAATGAAAGTTATTAAAATATTTTAAAATTATTACAATATTAGAAAATGGTAACTAAAAACTGGACCTTGTTATAGAAATCAAACAGCTCCTGATGACTGAATTCCACAAAAACTTTCTCCAAGTTCTAAGAAGAAAAAATAAAAAAGAGGGAATTAGTATGTTCAGTGAATTTCTTTTTATTTTCTTACTCTCCAGTTATATCAGAATGTTAATTTTTCACTGACTTTTCGGTTTAATTTTAGCTGTATGGAATCTACAACACCTGCACCAGAAACTCTTAATTGTTTCTAAAGATCACAATGTCCCTAGTAAATATAAATTCCATTTTAGCAAAGAACTGAGACGTACAATTGCCTCTGGTTTTTTTTAAAAGTGATTCCACAAGTCATAATAAAATACATGCTAGGAAGAGAATGATTTCATTATCTATTTTTTTAAGTCGCAGATAAAATAGAAGATTATGTTTCACTTTTCTCAGCAGTCCGTTTGAGACCAAGTAAATACCATTATACAGAGACACTGGAGGCAACGTATTTGATTGAACTTACACATCCATTAATGCAATAAGCCAGCATAGAAATAATACCTCTATCATTAATCAAACAGTTATGATCTTAACATGCTGAGACTGCTATCGTCATTTACGCTCAGTCTCAGCCAAAGTTAACAATACAACAGCTTCAAAGTAGTGCATAAATACCAAAAAAAAAAAAAAACCCAAAATAACACAACTGATAGAAACTACTGTGGATAAAGCAGATGGTAGGCAATAATCCTGTACAGGCATGTGCTAATGTATGGAAGGGGGTTAAATTAAAAATTCTATCCTGCTTTACTTGTTTACACAAAACAGATAGTTTAATGCTTGCCACTGATTTCAATTATATAACTGATCTGGCAAATGTGTTCCCACTTTCATACATTGCTATTTTAGTGGTTTCAAAGAAAAGTGGCAGGAGGGTGTGTGAAAAAATGCCAAGGACTGCACAGTATTATTAGCAATGTGCATTGCTGCAGCACCCACAGACACTGATTCGCTGGGATGTACAACCACAAGGACACACTTGCTGGCTGAAGTGTTTACATCTAGATTTAAACAAAAGGAAAATAAGTGGCTGAAGCAGACAAAGCTAACAATGGGAACAATAACTTTGCACAGACCAGTTATGGGGGAGGGAATGTGTACACATGCACTTTTTAAAATACACCAGAGATATTAATGCATCTGTATGCATCACTTTAAATTTCTTTTGTTGGCACTGTTTACATTGAAGAGAGTCATAATAAAGAGGAACATATAAAAAGGAGGAAAAAAATGAGTTCTATTGGTCTTAGCATCTCATGTTTCTATTATTTTCGACATCTATTTTTTTTAGCTAACCATGTCGCTTTCTTATCTTCTTGTCACTGAATCTATAATTATTACTCCATATGTTATGTCAATGTTTTACTTTCTAGGATTTGTACATGTTCTACATGATAACAATGGATTTTCCACAAAGGCCAGTTAGGACTTTGTACACAAACTGTGTCAATGGTCCTATCAATACACAAAAATTGCACCAATTTAACAAAATTAGTTTAAAAACTGATCTAGTTAAAATGGTGCCAATTCCTTATGTGTATTCTTTTAAAATAATTTAAGAGTGCGTGAAATTAATATCTTAAATTAGTAAGGAAACCTTTGCATGTACCAAGGACAATGGGCCACTTTTTGTTCTTAATTACGATGATGTAAATCTGGAATTAACTCAGTTTACGCTGGCCCAATGATATCACAGAAATAGCTGGAGAACTGAGCACACAAGGTAAGTAATGTCTCATAGTACTCCCAAAATGAGATATTAAAAGCAATAAAATTACTGGGGCCAGCCTGTTGCTCCAGTGCCACCTCCCCTTCTCTACAGAGAGGGCTTCCTTCCAACCATTTCAGGAAGGTTACAAATACCCAGAAATAGACCACTAATTTGTATGAGAGACAAGTCTTCCCCCGGTGAAAGAGAACAAGGCAATTCTGGGAAGAGGATGGCGAATAAAAAAAAAAAAATCAAATTACTAGAACAGTGGTTCTTTTCGCCATGATTCCAGCTGATCCTCTCTCCAGAGAGCATAATACACAGACGTGAAAGTAAAAGTGTTTGTAAGAAAGCAGCTAAGAAACCAAGAGAAAACAAACAAGTGGTTTCTGGAGAAGCAAAAAAAAAAAATATCCCACACAGTAGAAAATGGATGTCATTCAGGCCTTCAGATTTAGCATTTGCTGTTTTAGTGCTTAAAAAAAAAAAAAAGGAACAACACATAGAAAATATGAAAAGTAAAGGAGCAAAGTAAAAGAAAGATATTATATTACTTACAGTTTATTGGTCATGTTAAATAAAGTTTGGGTCAGCTTGTGTAGATATTGATCAAGATTTGGCATCATCTGTTACTGTTCATAAATAACCAAGTTATGGGCAGCTTCACATACAACAGTTACACTGAAAATATTATCTTAATACTCTTCTTTAAGTATACAAGCTAATAAAATGTTACAACTGAGACACAAGTCAATTAAAAGAAAAAAATTGAGCTGACCTGCAAGTCTGCTTAACTTCGTTTTGTTTTACACTTAACAATTAATGTTCTTGCATGCTGGGTGGGACCGCCTCATTATTATTTACTATTTATATTCTGACAGCACACAAAGTTCAATAAAGATTAGATTCCACTAATCTTGTGGAAGGCAATATACAAATATCTGTGAAGACCCAAAGGCTTAATCTAAAAGCAAGCATGTTGTCTAAGAAATCTAACATACTTTAGTTATATCAGACGGGAATATTTTTGTTGGGGGCATGGAGGGAAAAGGGGGGGTTAAACACAATACAGCCAGAGCCTATATCAACCATTGTGCTATCTCCACCAGCTACTCTGCCTAAGCATACTTGCATTAGTGCATTCTGGGAAAATGCAGGCAATTTTGTCATAGTGCCTTAGCAAAGGATTGTATGACTAGCATACAAGGTGGCACCAACAAAACACTTGACAGTGCACAAAATGTGATGACCATTACAGAGTACTGAGAGGAAGAAACAACTAGTCTGATTATAATGGCATGGTTAGAAGTATGTCTGCGCTGCAGAATAAGCATCATAACCAGGTCATACAAATATAATTCTATGCCAGCCCAGGCTTCTGGCAAGGATGGCACATTAGTGGTTACCATGATGATTATCTCTTTATTACCCATATTCTGTGTGAACACAAACTATGTTTACCGCCAATCACAATTAAACTATAACTGAGTTAGGAGGCCAGTTAGAACCCAGCAGAATATAATTAAAATCTATAGCCTGGATGAGACCCAAAAATTAGGTTAAAGCTCGGCTTGTCCAAGGCTTTTGCTCAGGTGCAAGGTTCCATTTAGGTCCTGTCTGCACTAAATCTTCTACATATGTTGTGACTGAGACAAGGAACAAAAATAATGTAGCCACAAACTATTGATTTGGTTGCCACATTAGAGTATATAGTCTTACCTGGTGTTTCTATGTCTTTTATCCATTCATTTAGGTTTTTATAAGAGAGCTCATCACCATAGTATCTGAAAGCCTCCTAAGATACTAATATAGAAAAACCTGTCTTATCTCTGAAGAGAGATGACTTATCACAAGCAGCTTATTTGCAGAGGACTTTACTCTGTAGTCTCATTTTTATTGGCACTAAATTCTCCCTAATCTTTGACATTGATGGGTTTTTTTGTTTGTTTGTTTTTTACAGAATAAAATTCTATAATTGGAAACATAATTCATCTATATTAGGTCACAAACATATGCTGGCTGGTGCTCATCAGTTCTGAAAATGACCAATTACCTACGCACACTGTTACTCAATGCATAATGCCATTCCACCCCAAAATTAACAGGTGCATCCCTATATTTACAGTAATCACCACATAATTCATACCAGGTCACAAAAGCAGAACATAAGAATGACAATACTGGGTCAGACCAAAGGTCCATCTAGCCCACTATCCTGTCTTCCAACAGTGGCAAATGTCAGATGCCGCTGAGGGAATGAACAGAAACAGGTAATCATTACGTGATCCCTCTCCTGTCATCAATTTCCAGCCCCTGACAAACAGAGGCTAGGGACACCATTCCTACCCATTCTGGCTAATAAGTATCGATGAACCTAACCTCCATGAATTCTTTTTGAACCCTGTTAAAGTCCTGGTCTTTACAACAACCCCTGGCAAGGAGTTCCACAGGTTGACTATACACTGTGTGAAGAAAAACTTCCTTTTGTTTGTTTTAAATCTGCTACCTATTAATTTCATTTGGTGACCCCCTAGTTCTTACGTTATGGAAACAAGCAGGGCCAGGTAGAAGACACTACTGAAACATACTGTACTCTAGTTCACTATTAAAATGGTCTTTCAAAGGTTCCCTGAGCTGCAGAACTCTACAATGAGCTCTGCTAACAACTCTTGTATCTGGCTGTTTAAATTGAGCAGGTAGCTGCTCCACCTCTCCTCCACTCCAGTAATAATATTTTCCCCTTTGCATGACAGACATTATGTAGGATATAGGAGGAAGCTCTAACCATTGGGATATTACTCACTAAGGTACAATCTTGTGATTAACTATGCCAGCATCCCTTCAAACGAGAAAATGCACATTCAGCTGTCATTCTGTATGTGCTGAGCCAGTAGATGAAGCATACCTGGGTCCTGTTGAGGTGGCAGATGTATGGCTTCATGTATCGCCAGGGGAGCAAGGAGTACACTGGGTCACCCAGGATCACTGTTGGCATTTCAGCAGAAATTCTCTGCTTGCAGCTTTCTGAACCATGCTATGTTCTAAAAGACTTTGAGCGTCATGCACATTTCCTGATTAGCCCACATTGACATCAGTGAAGCTGGTGTCACCCACCACCAGCTGCCCGAGGGATGGAGCTGGTACCCTTGGATCATAGGAAGGATAAGGGGGTTCCTGAACGTAGGGAAGTTGGGGAACTCCTCCAGTGGCATAGAGGATGTACGCTTGCATAATCACAGAAAATCAGTTCATTCTGTTAATGTACTCTGAGACAAGGTGGTTTGGTGCCAAGAGCAGGATGTGTGCCCTCTATTGCTCCCCTGAAGCTTAGGAACCTTGTTGAGGCAAATCCATCCACTACATCCTGCATATTGAAGAGAGTCACAGTCCTTCATATTAGGAGATGATTAATGTCCCCGCACACTTGCATGACAATGGTCCTCACAGTAATTTCCCAACTCCAAAATGATTCCCCACTGACCAGCAGCAATTTGATGTTGCTTATTTCCACAGTGAAATTACCATATTTTTCTTCACTGTCGCTGTGGCTCTCACTTGGTGTACCTCTGCTGGAGAATTGGGGCAAGCTTGGCATACAGATCCAGGAATGTGGCCTGGCCCATTTTAGAGTTCTGCAGCCAGTGCTCATCATTCCAATCTTGCATTATGATGCAATCTCACCAATTAATGCTAGTCTCTTAAGCCCAGAAGAGGAACTCTACCATTTGCAGCTGCTCCATGAACATCACCACCAATCTTGAATCAGTTCTCACTATGTCTCACAGCAATCCATTCTTCAAGGAATTATCATGTTCCCCATGACTCTTCTTGCTGCTCTACAAATATTGTAGGGTTATGCACCCAATCATGTTAATGTTAGTGACAATCGTGCAGAGCTGTGCAGGCTTCATGCTTCTGTTAGAGATAGTGGACAGTGAGGAGAGCCATGTGGATTTGTAGGATTTTGAAAAAAAGGCATGAAAATTGTGGGAAACATGACATTACAGAATGGAGACAGTTGCAAACTGGGAAGTTGACTCTATGCTCACAGACACACTTGTGCAGTATGTTTCAGCCCCCTCATGCACAGCCAAAACTTCTCAAAAGACTGCACTGGATAGTAATGCATTACACAATGGGATACTCACTCATGGTGAACGGATATAGCCGTGCATGGATATAGCCACTCCCACTCAACATGCACATCATTGACACAGGGAGCCAGGTATGCACAGACACAAGCGATGCACTAATTGTAGGAGCTGTATGATGATGGTTCTTGAGTTGACAAAAGTTTCTTAAATAGACATGGCCTTGATCAATTAATGCCAAGTACTTCAAAGCAACAGATAGAGAGACAGGTTGGCTTGTATTTATAAGTATTCACTGATGACAATAACACGTTATGTATTAATTTTTGTTGTAGCTGTGCTGATCCCAAGATATTAGAGAAACAAGATGGCTGAGGTAATATCTTTATTACTTCAGCTGGTCTAATAAAAAGATATTACTTCACCCACATTGTCGCTTTAATATACTGGGGCCAACACGTCTATAACAATGGAAGATATTGAACTTTGCCATGTGAAATGGTAACTCTACAACATAAAGAAAAAGAAAGCGAAATGTAAGAGTGACATCATCTTCCGGAGCAAATGCAAGAAACAAACCATCATCCTCATAGGTCTCACCCTCTTTATCCCTCTGACCACTACATATAACTCCAAATATAATGAACAGATCTGCAGAAGAACTTAAAAAAAACCCAAGGAACCATTTACTGCACTCATAACTCCCCAAAAAATCATCACATGCACCCACACACTGGAAGAAAAATAATAATAATCAGGAAATTTACTTGGAAATCGTGCAAGAAACCCAAGCCAACTACAGAAACTAGTCCAATAAAGATATTTCCTGTCTCTGTAAAATGCTGTGTAGCTTTTAATTCATGTAAAATATTCAGTATATTCAGTGCAATCTGCTAAGAGCAACTAAATAGAGCAAACACAAACCCAATATATTATTCATAATCCTAGATTTAATACTATTTTGAGCCAATTCAGAATTATGCTCATTTAATATGTGAATTTTTCCACAGCTACTTTTCAAGCTCCAGTTTACTTTGATAAGGTTCTATTAAAATCTCTAATATGTTGAAATGGTTAGGATAACCCAGTCAAGAAATTTAGCACCAAACTCAGATGCAATTTTAAATTAACATTGATGCTCAGTATTCTACACCTCTCTTTGGACCTCTCAGCATATTTTTTTGCATCAAATCAGAGCTGGACCACTACTTTTCAGTACACTGCTTATGCCCCTCACCCTTTATATATTGTCATTGAATCTAGGGGAGTTTAAATTCATGCACCTCATTCTGAGAATATACAGAAGAGGCTGCAGCATAGCAAGATGGTATAAGAATTATAAATTAAAGTAGACCAATCCTCACTTTCACCTTCACCTTTTCCCCCTCTCTGAAGTTAGATTACACTAATTAGGACTCATACTAACAGAGCAAACTGAGTATGATGGAATCCAACTGACTGGAAGAGGTTATAATTTCCCCAACCTTCCACACCATCGTCAAATCTGAGAGTTACTCTTCAGGCTTTTCCAAATTTTGTATCTCCTTGAGATAGTTTTTTTTTTAAAAGAAAAATCCAAGTCTTCCATTGCCCAAGCCACTTACTTATAGCTACCTAGATTTTTGCAGTCTTAATATGTAACCATTGTAAAACAAAATCTAGGATGTGAAATGAAAAGAACATTTTTTTATTCTAAAAGTAATTCATTTCCCTCATCTATATTTTTATGTTTCAGAGGGGTAGCCATGTTAGTTTGTAACTGGAAAAAACAATTAATAGTCTTGCAGTACCTTCGAGACTAATACAAAAATGTAGATGGTATCACGAGCTTTTGTGGCCACAGTCCACTTCTTCAGAGTAATTTTTATGTTCAGTTCGTAAGTATATAACATTCCTTTATTTTAAGGTATGTTCCCATTTAAGCAAGTATATAGTTAATGAAGTAAAATTGTTTATGATCTTTAAAAAGAGTCAGCAGAACCGCAATAGTATTTTGCTCCATTCTGCAGTGCACTAGTAGGGCTTTCTATTCATCTGCATGAGTTGTTTTCTCTTTAACAAGTCTGCCTGGAAATGATGACTCGCGTATTTAAGAAGAGGTTGATTTTCAATAGCTTTTATTTCTGAAAATTAAAAATTGGTGTTACACATTTTGCTTGGTATATTACATAAGCAGAGAGAAAACTTTGCAGAGATAGTGTAATTTGCCATTTAAACTGTAAAATTTTCTCTCTTTCTGTATATGATTATTCTTAAAATTTCCCCATCCAAGTAAATACTTTGTTGGCAAAGAGCTTTATTCCCAGAGTTGAATGAGTACTCTAGTATCAACAATATTTTGTCATTTAGTCACACTTGCTGGTTGGGAAAAGAAGTTTCAAATATTGTTTCATTGAAATTTCTAGTCAAGTTCCTCATTTTTGATCACATGGATGTCTGTTGCTGATTCATTACAATTCTACAGTGGTAACAACAATGATAACATTACCCCAAATGCAAATAATAGTCTCCTAAATGGTGAATCTCTTGTGTTAATTCATACATGTCCCAAGACCTAACAGACATGCTCCTGAAAACAGATGCATTCAGAGATAAATGGCGCTAAGCCCACTCCAATATGTTCAGGTCCAACAGTGTGTATTCTCAGAGAATTTCCATTACAACTAATATGGAAATATGATAAGGAAACCACAAACTCCCCAGAGACCTTCAGAAATGGCTAGTCTATTTCCAAAAACAGTGAATGTAAATAGAAAACTATTTGCAATTTCTGTCCCCAAAAAGACTGACAAGATGCTCAGCTATCAAAGTGACAAACAGGGTATAAATATCTACACAAACTGATGAAATTAACAGGGCTTTAGAGGCAGAATTGGTCTCTTCACACTGAGAGAACTATCATGATATAAAATCCTAGTGCAGATAAGGCACACTAGGTTCTTCTTCAATGTTAAGGTTAACCCCAAATGACGGACAGTGCATCAACTAGATATACTGAGGCAAGGACTACCTGGCCCATGTTTCCGCTAAGAATTAACTCCTAGAGAACTATTTCAAAGTAAAAACCATACTTTTTTGCAGTAGAGACATACATAGCCTAGATTAGAAGATGAAATCAGGAGTTTTCAGGTTTGTGAAAAAATACATGTAACATAATATATAGGATTTTGTAAAAAGTGATTAACTACATATGTTGTACAATGAATTACTAACTACATTGACTTAATACTTGAAATATTTATAACCAGGGATGTTACATAGCAGTTAATTGGCTATTTGAGTAGTCTATGGAATTTCCATCAACTACTCGATTAGTTGATAAGGAAGGACAGTTTCAGCTCTCACTCCCAGCTTGCGCCAAGTCTCAGCACAACCCCTCGCTGCCACTCTGCATTATTAAAGAGACAGGGAAGCTGGTGCAAGAGGACGCTGGCTGAATCCCTGGTCCCACAGTTTCCCTGTCCCTTTAATAGTGCAGAGCAACAGAGGAGGAGGGTGAGCGAGCAGTCAATAGTGCTACCCAGTAAGCTCCTGCTTATCGGATAGTCGACTATTCATTTACATCCTTATTATGAACTGAAAGAGCTTTAATGGCAGGTAAAGGGTCTTCCTGCATCTTTTCCCCTCCTCCCTTGCCCCCTGCTGGAAAAAGCCCAACAAAGACTTACTGTGATTAGACAAGGGTTGCTTTTTTTCCATGCCTGCTCCCTAGCCCCCTCCCATGTTCTTTCCTTTTTTGAACAATATGTGCTGTACAAATAGGTTATTGACTCTCTGCCAGTTGCAATACAGCATTCACTAAATGTAATAAAAAGCGTGTGTGTGTGCAGATGTGTCACTATAATTTTAAGACTCAACAGGACAGCTTAGCAGTGGCTGCCAAATATAATATATAAGAAAGGTCTTCGAAAATTATTAGCATCACTTTCTCATATTACTTTTCACCATTTAAGAGTACTCCACTGATTAAGACAAGGAACTGTGACAAGGTGTATTAGGCACTTTGAGGCACCCTACTGGAGGTCTCGCACTACTGCTGCACCCTGCTCCAGTTCCCCACACTTAAAATGCCTTACTCCTGGGACATCACTCTTCTTGGACCCAGGCTGTATTTTATCAGCTCTCTTCTCCACCATTGGAGCCTCTGGAATGTGACCCAAACATCTCCAGGTTTCACAGTACTCTGCACTTGCCAATAATCCCTCTTATATCACTTACCCTGGGAGCAAATTCAGCTTGCATGGCCCCCTTGTCCACAATACCTGAATCCACTTAGTGGGCCTGACTAACTCCTTTCCCTTTGGCATCTGTAAAAGCCAGATTTATTTGGCTGCTGTCATGGCTGAGCTCCCTGCCAAGCCCAATAATGGTGATGCTGGAGTTGTTATAGCTGATGTAGCTGAAGTGCCTCCAAAAGTACATCCTGCTGTTGTTGGGAAGCCAGATGAGTCCTGTGTTGCCCTTCTGCTAGTACGCTCTGCGTTTCAGCACAGTTGGCAGTCTTATTAACTTCTCCATTTTCCCCTGGTTTTCAGGGACTGGTCTAAAAAGATCCGACTTCTGTTGCCAACTTGTGACAGAGGCCACTCACCTCTCATGGGCCCCTCTCATCAGTCAGGTGCAAACCTGCACTCATTCTCTCTTGCTCCCAACTCCCTTTGGGTTACTAACCTTGCCAGTAGATTTTCAGTGTCACAGCCCTCTGTGTGTGAATGCCAAACCTCTCCTGGGGTAAAAGGTCCAACGAAGGATGTCTCTGTCTTTGATAACATTGTTAGCCCTGTCTCTGGGCTCAGTTCTTAAAGGTTCACCAGGTCCTGAAGCAGTGCCCTTGTCCTGCCTCTGGGCTCAGTTCTCAGGCCCCTCTGGTCTGTCTCTAACTCTGCTCCTGTCCTGTGATAGAACAGTGACCCCAGGGCTTCTTCTCTGGAAACTCTTTCCCCTCAGCAATTCTCATGGACCCAGTCCTGCAGCCAGGTCACCTCCCACATTCAGTCCCCCTCTGGGAGTAACAAAGTTCAACAAATAGTTGGTTCTCTAATGTCTTCAGCCAAGTTCTTGAGCCCTTTAAACTCTATCCCTATTCTTGGGCTTTTAAACCATTCCTGTCCCCTTCTTGGTACTTGGCCACTCTGCCAGCAGGGGAACCAGGGCCCTGACCAACCCAGGGATCCTACAAATAACAATCCTATGTTGCTTCTTTAACTCCATTGCTATTCCTTGGGTCACTTCCCATGTAGCCCCCTTCCTCTTCACCCTTATTCTAGGGCTGAAGTTTTCTGTTCCCCCTCTGAGCAAGGTCTCTCCCAGGCCTCCTCACTTGGATAGCATCACAGACTTCCAGTCCTTCCTAAAGCTTCTGTCCCAGCCAGCAACTGATCTGCTCTGATCCCTGTGGCTCCCTTTAACTGACCCATTGATGTTTGATTGGCTGCTTCCCTCCAGCCTTTTGAGGCAGGCCTTCACTGCTCCATGAGACCTCCCGGGGCCTGGTACACCACCTCACAGGAACCAATACCAATCTTCTGCATTATTTGTTAATTTATTCTGCAAATGATATCTTATTCCTATTACTACACTAAGTACTCTTAAGAGTCATAAAAACCTTGTTAGAAATTTAAAGCAGCTGTATTCCTCTTCCTACCAAAATATACTGTAACATATACAGCTAAGGGGTCCCTGAGGTGGCACATACCTTTATCATTCCAAATCGCTCACTCCATGTAGAGACACAAAATGAATGTATCAGAGGGGTAGCCATGTTAGTTTGTAACTTTAAAAACCAAGAAGTAGTCCTGTGGCACCTTAGAGTACGTCTAGACAGTGGCACTATTTTGGGATATGTCCAGTATCCCAAAATAGTGTTTTCCATGTCTTAACAGCACGTCCGTTATTTTGAAATGGAATCCAATGTTCCACGAGGATTAAGGGACGTATCGGAATAGCGGTCTATTTTGAAATTTGACACTGTATAGACAGTGCCAAATTTCAAAATAGACTATCTTGAAATAAGCTATGCAATTTGTGCAGTTCAAATTGCATAGCTTATTTTGAGCTAGCACCACTATGTAGATGCACAATTAGAGACTAATAGAGAAGAATGTAAACATTTATTTTCCCTTTCTCAGTTAGAATCACTACTTCAGCCACTTAGCATATTATTCATAGATAGAAATTAACTTTTTATGTTCTTTCAGACTATAAGCAGTACATATTTTGCACAGTAATTAAATTATTTGCAATGCAAAGGGAAAAGGCCATTAAAAATGTAAGTTTATGTTTAATTTATTTTCATCACATGTTGTCATGCTATTTCTTCAAAAATCAAAGTAGTTAATACATGCTGAGTGCTAATTTCAAAATTTAGTTACAATTTACACTTTGGATTAGTACAGGTAATTTAAAGTCCTCTTTTTGTCAAATGAAAACATGGAGAAACTACAGATTTCACTTATCTTTCTGAAGCAGAGATTGACAGAAGCTGGCACACGGTTATTAAATTACATCTTTGCACTAGAAAAGAAAGGCAATTCATCTTCTATGTCCACACTTGCTACAAGAGAGCAGTTTTTAAAACCTGCCTGATGCTGAAAGATGCTGTGAGGATTCCCTGAAACATGGCTATCATGGTCATAGCTTGTCCCCAGTTAACACTGTATTTTTTAGACTTTGATGGTCCCCTACAGTTTTCTGAGTTTGGGCTACTTTATCATCTCACTCCAGTCAGTGTTCTGTTCCTGGTACCTCTGAGTGTAGGGTTGGCAGAAGCCAACATAAATGCCAGGGTGAATTTACCCTAATATCTGGAATCTGAAAATGAATAGCACATTAAGCCATTAATTATTAAAGGGTAAATATTACAGCTTGCAGAAGTATCATGGAAGTCAGAGATGTGGAGGTTCTCTTCTCAAGAATCACAAAACAGAATGACATAGATGTGATGTAGATTCAGCTGCTAAAACTCTCTACTAACGGCTTTGCTGGTTGCTCAGCTACCTAGGTAGGGAACATTTTGTCTTTACGGAACCTCACAACGAATCTCTCTGTAAAACCACCTTAGAGCTGACCTAGTTAACAATGTATTACAAATACTTTCATTGTTAGTGTGTACAAATCAGAGATAAGCCTGACCCTACTCATGAACTTTGAGGAAGTTCAGATCCTGGCCCAAACCTTGTGCCTGCCAATCTGTCTGAACAAAGAGAAAAACTTTTAGGAAGGAAGTTTAGATCTGATCAGAACTTGGTGACTTAGGTCTCTCTCTTGCACATCTGCTTTGGTATTACTTTTATATAGAACAGCCATCCAAATAAAGGGAACATCAAGACATGTCTGAAAACTGCAGCAGACTTAAATGAATGGAGGAAGTTTAGATCTTTTGTGGAATTAGAGTGTCCCTCAGATTCAGCAAAATATTGAAATAGTGCAATACATCACACCCCTTATCAGTTAGAAAACTGGTCTTGCAACTTTGATAAGCTGTGAAGTTGCACAATTGCATAATAATATTGGTTATCCTGTGAAATGTTCAGTACAGGTACTCCCCAAGTTACAGACATCTGACTTGCACACATATGCACATACAAACAAACGCTTACCTGCAGTCTCATGGGAGCAGGCAAGAGGCACAGGTTGCAGTGAGTGCTGGCCAAAGGACAACAGAGGAGCAGGGGGCGGTTGCTTTGAAGGGTAAACTGCTGCTTCTCTCCAGTCACCAGCTGCACGGCCACCCACTGCTTCTCCGGAGTCCTCCAGCCTGAGCTCATGCCGCTTTCTGGTGAGCAGGGGCTGGGTGGCCAGAGGATAAGGCAGGGTGGGCAATAATTTTTGATGAGGGGGCCACTCCACGATTTTGGAAAGTGGTCGAGGGCCACACTCTTCCATTATATTAATGGAGATGCAGGGTCTGGAATGGAGGTTGGGTGCAGAAGGGAGCTTGGGATACAGGATTGGGGTGCAGGAGGGAGAATGGAGTCTGGGAGGGAGTTGGGATGAAGCAGGCGGTTGTAACCTAGGGCAGGGGACACGAGTTCAGGGATTTGGGATGTGACCTAGGGTAGGAGGGTATTGTGATCTGGGGCAGGAAATTGGGGTGCCAGATCTGGGAGGAGGGTATATGGGTGTAAGAGGGGGACACAGGGTTTGGGTATGTTGAGTGGGGGGGAGGGGTAGAGAGTTGGAGCAGGAAAGGGCTGGGGTGCCAGATGCAGGCTGTGGCCAAGAGATTTACTTGTCAGCTGCCAAAATAGCCTGCCTGCCTGCCTGCCTTCGGAACTTAAAATGTTTCCCAGCCAGCCAGCCCACTTGCCTGGCCATGTGCTTCATGAATAACTGAGCCCAGGAGAGGGGGCGTGATTCTTAGCTGCCTGTTATTCCAACAAGAAGCTCACATTGGCTAGTTTCTGCCAGAAACTGGCCAATGGGAATGTGCTGGGGGTGCGGCAGCTCCTAAAACTCCCCCCCTCCAGTTTCAAAACAGAAACTGAGCCCTGCAACCGCTTTTCTGCACGGCATGCGGGGCAAGCTGGAGAGCCTGCCTGGGGCTCCCCGCTGCCTCCGTGGGCTGGATCCGGTGACTTGGCAGGCTGAATGCGGCCTGCGGGATGTATTTTGCCCAGGCCTGGGATAAGGGCTGCTGGAGCTGAGTCTGTGGCAGGAGACAGCCAGAGGATGCCTAGAAGTCCCCTTCAGAATCATCTACTTCTCCATTAAACCTGCCTTTCCTCAAGCACCAGCATTCAAGGCTAAATAAAACACTTATTTCTACTATCTTTCATTACAAATATACAGTATTTCAGCTACATTATGGGGTAAACTGACTTTTGTGGCCTAGCCTGGGAACCTATCATTTCTAACATTGTTTCTATGGGAAAATGCATTTCAAGTTCCGAACTACCAGCTTACAAACTTTTGGAACACAACATGTTCGTAAGTCAGGGACTTCATATATTTGAACTTGCATATAGAAGCGGCAAGTTATTTTCCTTTTTGCATTTTTAGTGTTTGTTTCTTTATGAAAAACAAAATATTAATTATAAAAGTGGCAGCAGCGACACTGAATGGTGATAATTTAAAAACTGGCTATTTTGTTTAGCAAACCTATACTTGAGCATAAATATTCATCTAGCTACTTTGAAATACCTGGATTATTTACTTTAACCTACAGAAATAGGAAGTTTTTAAAACAATTGCAACGTCTAGAGAACTACACAGGATCAGGAAGAAAACATTTCACCCCTCAGGATACCATGTGACAATGGACTGTGTTCTGTGGATGTTATGCTACCTAGAGAAACTAGAGAAATCTTTGCAGACTTAAGTCTTTATTTCTACAAGCTATGTTGTGTGCAGGCAGTCCTGAAGTCAGTGGAGTTCTGCATTGGGCACAGAATTCCACAGAATGTTTGCAGGATTGGGGACCAAAGGTCCATATTTAATGGAAGGAAAGGATCAGAAGATTCATGCTATACTGTTCTTCCATCTTCCGTGCATTTCTCATTGCCCTCTGGCAGGGCTTCTGCTTTGCCCCATGTAGATAAGTGCACATTTTTTAAATATGGTTTTCTTATGTACTTCCCCCTCACTTATGCAGTGAAATTATGCTTGTCCTGATGCCAAAAAACTTTCTTCACACGGAATTTTTTTCCTCATGGAAAAAAAAAATTTGGTAAGCTTGGAAAAAAGGGGATGGTACCAAAAAAATCCACTTCAGTTTAATGGGTGTTCCTGCCTATTCATTGTGTGACAATCAAAACATTTGGTATTCTTATTTGTATCAGAGTAGAATATTACTAAAAATATCAACTAAATATCTTATAAATATCAGCTATCCTGCAAAGCATAAGGACCTTATCCCACGTCCACGGAAATTTTTAATTGATTAATATGGTATAGGTTCAGGTCCATTATATGTGAACTAGACCAATGTTTCTCAACCAGTGGTACGAGGACCCTTAGGGGTACTCGAGAGAAGTCTGGGGGGGTACATCAACACAACTAAAATTTGGAGAAAACGGAATTGTTGTTGTAAGTTGTACAGCACTTTATTATTTTTGTACTTTTTACACCCAAAAATTTAATTGCCCACCTGGCTACGATTAAGTTGTTTAAACAAAAGTGTTGCAATGGTAGAAAAAATGTAGTGTGTCTGAAAATTCTAGGTACTGGGGGTACTTATTTTTGTTTTGAAAAAGGGGTACTATAAAAAAAGATTGAGAAACAGTGAACTAGACAAAGTGAGGAAATACAGAAAAATATTCCAAGTGTTTTCTTACACAATGAAAAAGTAATCACACAGTTCACGGGAAATCTAACTAGAGGATAAATGGAGATATGTAGCTAATATCTAACTGTGAGAGAAACTATTTTTGCTTAATGCAGATAATTTGGGAAATTAACTTCTTAAATGGCATTATTACGTGTCAATCGTGTCCCTGTCCTTACATGAAGATTAACATTTTAAAATGAAAAAAGTTTAAGAAACATATTTATATGTCAGACTTGTATTTTTAATGGAAAAATAAGGGTTTATGGAGTCATTTTGCAAAAATCTATTTCATCTTTATGAGAGAGGAGGAAATGTCGTACAGCTTTATGGAATTACTAGGCTGCTCAGCTTTATTTTATTATATCTTGAATATACGGAGATACTAAATTGCTTTTCTGCCTGAAGTGGCTCAAACGATATTGAATCCATGCAATTTGTTAAATGTTTTGTCTACGCTGATTATTAAAGATGTTAAAAGTGTAAAGAATAAGTCTGTCATTAATATTAGTTTTGTAACTTGGCAAGAAGTTAGAAACTTTAAAATAATAATCTAACAAATGTCCCCATTATGAATTCATTAATAATTCTAAACTTCCAGACATTTCTAACGTTCTTTTTTATTTATGGGAGAAGAGAATTAAAGGGCATTAATGTCTTTTTCCATTTTAAAGGAAAATATAAAATTCTAGCAGATATATTTAAATATTTACTTTTAAAATATTATTTAAGTGCTACAACTGGAAAGGAATTACTAGAACTTAGTCATTTTGAAGGAAAACATTGACAAGAAAGGGTATGAATTATATATACAGGGACTCTTAACTGGGACTCTCTGGTCCAGCAACATCCATGGTCCAGCAGGACCACGGATGTTCCAGGACCAGAGTCTCCCATTGGAGGGCTAGCACCTGGGAACCCTGCAAGTTGGCAGGGCAGCAGGGCTTCCTAGCAGAGGCTGCCTGGCGCGGCACTGAGAACCCGGTGTGCAAAGGCAGCAGGGCTCCCGGGCACTGCAGCAAGAGCCAGTGCGTGCACAAGTGGTCAGGCTGCCTGGCGCAGCAGTGGGAGCCCAGCGAGCAGAGGCAGCAAGGCTGCCTAGCAGCAGGAGCTGGGTGTGACAGTAGGAGCCCAGTGTGAAGAGGTGGCAGGGCTGCCCAATAGGGCAGCGGCGGCTGAAGGGCAGCGGGGCCAGCGGTCAGGACAGGGCTGGAGGGGGCTGGTGGCAGGAGTCCAGAACTAACCACCCCTGATCCCGCAAAATCCCTCATTTGTGACCGGTCAAGTCCCAATGGTGCCAGACCAGGGAGATTCGACCTGTATAGATGTTTTTATTTACAGGTCATACGAGACTAAAAGAGTGACAAACAAGTGAAACATAGAATTGTATTTGGATTATTCTACAGATGATTAGAATAAAGTATTTGGGCAGGTTAGAACAGTCTATTAATAACAAAATATGTTTTTTATGCACCTTCTAGCACTCAGTCTATTTAACTTGGAAATTATTGTTTCCCCCTTTTCAAGTAATGTAAAAGTGATGGAGTAGAAGGAGAAACAGAACGGGAAGTTATCAGAATGTTGAAATATTACTAATTTTTACCAAGAAATGACTAACCTAATATCCTGCATGTGTAATGCCTGTTTGTATGTACATTATGGTGGTTTTTTGCTTTTTATCTTTGTAAAGCAAACATTAGAAGAAATTTTGTTACTGGTTAATAGACAATAAGATAATGAAAGAAAGACAGTGTATGAATAGCTTTCAGAATTGTTATTTTAGAAGGATTGAAGAGGAGTAGCATTTCTTTAGAAAGATACAGTTATGGATCTTATTTTTTTAAAGGACATTTGGGTCTAGTTCTGCAGAATTTTATTTTGTCATCCCTTTTGTTCAATAAGCACGTATATCTTCTAGGTAAGATAGTGAAAAGTTCTGGCCTGAAGCATCAGCAATCCACAAAATGACACTTAGCTCTACATTGCTTTTTTAATGAGATGAAAATCTGCGATTCTGTGTTTTCCAGTCCCTGACAGAAATAGGGAAATGAACGAGATCAAACTGATTAAATTCAATTCAGCCAAGATAGATTAGGAACCAAAGACTAAAAGCATGGTCTGAACATCTATAATTCTGCCTCCTCATTTATCATGCCATTTTTCTCTATTGCAAAGACATTGTCAAGGCAAGTCATCCTTGTATTGTGCCACTCAGCGATCATCCCTCTATCATCAAATGACTCCCTTTCCCTGCCCCTCTTTCCCCTGCCAGCACCACGGTAAATGCAGATAACCTGGAGCAATACCATGATCTGAATTCTGATACATTATAACTGATTAATATATCATTAGTTAATGTGGCATTTTCAAGTTAACTGAACCATTTCTCTTCTTTAATAGATCAAAACTTTATGACTCCAAAGCAGACTGCTCAATTGACTCAACTGGGAATTGGCAAGAAGGAATGGATCACTTGATGATTACTTATTCTGTTAATTCCCTCTGAAGCACCTGGCATTGGCCACTGTCAGGAGACAGGATACTGGGCTAGATGGACCTTTGGTCTGATCAAATATGGCCATTCTTATATTTCATGACAAAGAGGTGATTGTTGTTCAACTGCTAACACTGCAAACTCACACTGGTCTCTGAAAGCTATGCTTAGTAAAGTGGGTAGGAAAGCCAATCAGTATTAGGATGAAACTGAGACTCTTTGAAGTATTTCACAAAAAACAAGAGACACACCCACCCTAGATTAGCCCACTGAGAATGGCAGAGAAGGGACTTGAAACTGGGTTTCACACATAAGTGCCCTGATCAGTGGGCTACGGAATCAGTCTCTCCCTCTCTTCTGGGCTTGACCAGAAATTCCATCCTGGACCCGAGAAAGCTTTCCTGAAGATAACTAGTATTTTCCCCTGAAAAGTAAAAAGCTTGCCTTTTTTATACATCAGTATATTTTAATAAAAAAAATTTAGTAGGAAAATTTCCAACTAGCTCTTATGCTGAGTACTCACTGGCTCCCATATCACCAGCAGTATAATATTACAAGAATTTAAGTTTTTGCACATGCACAAGTCAGAAATATTCTAGTTCATTCTCCTATAATCATACAAGGTCTAAATTTTACAGGAGTGAAAATTTGCAAGAAATTACAAGAAAATTTTGCAAGCAAAAGATCTTTTGGAAAGATGGTATGATGTTTAGTCATTTATTACTATAATATTTCAAAATACTCATCGTCATGACTGTGTGGCACACATTTGAAAAGTAAGTTATGCTGCTAGATTTAGTTTCATCTTAGTGTACAAACCTATTTAAAGTATTTATAGATTAACTGAAATAATTGTTTACAGACTGGTATGTGATAATGTTACTAGGCGAACAAGAGACTGAAGAGCTGCAGACAAAAATCTAAACCAATTTGCAAATCACTTTGTGGAAAGCTTGTTACATACCAAGAAGCTCTTTGGAACATGTCACCTCCCTGAAGCAATATCAAAGAGGACTGCCAAGAGGGGTATTTTGATAATAATATTTTTAGAAAACATAGGTAAAATGTAGAGATACAGCATTATGGCATTTCCTTGACACTTTCTTTTCTGTGCCACACATTTTACTGAAACTATTTAGAGAAAACAAAAACAGCGCTAGTAGTCCATGATGTACAACTATAGTATTTAACAATCAATCTATGCAGACTACTGTTTTCCGTATTAATCTGCCAAAGTAAATGAAACTTTAAAATGAGACAATAATACTGTACATGTCTATGTGTCTTAGGTTTATGGTTACCCAAAGATTTACATCTCCAGGGAACATCTCCTACAGAACTAACAATGTAAAGTGGTTTTTTAAATAAAAATGACCACAAATTAAATACGGCCACTTTCAAACAAGTTTGGGCCTAAAATGACAGCACAATCATGGTGGTTCCACAGCAAGAAGAGTTGACATTTGGTTAGCCTGCATCCACATTGCTCCATGGAATGAACTGGGATATTATGGAAGGTGATAGAGCTGGTGGATCTATCACTACAATCTCCAATGGACATTCATCCTGGACCTGACAAAGGTACACAAAAGAAGAGGCTGAGTAATGCCTGAAGATCAGTTCTGCTGCTGCTCTCCAAACTAGAGCCGTGGTATCCAACCAGTTCTGAAACAAACTAGCCATACTCAACCAGCCAAATAGCCACATTGTTCAGGCCAACTAGACACACTCAACTGGCCAAACAGCCACACTGTTCAAGCCAATCAGCCACACTCATCCGGCCAAATAGCGACACGTGGCTAGTGTGTTGCACACCACAGACACAGGAGCTTGGAAAGAAGGGAATTCCTTCCCTACTTATCCTTGTCAAACACTGCATAGCTCAGTTATTAGGTCTATGATCTGTGATAGAGCTTTGGCCTGTGTAAATTATGTCTCTGGCAGTGCAGGTAATATGAGTAAGGAGTCTCAATCCAGTTCCAATAAAGATGTATAAACAATATCAAAGGCACAATCATAATTAGAATATTTTGGTTACCTGAGTGTAAATCTCAAGACATGAAAGAGTGCAGAGAATGAAATACCCTCTCACTCCTGGAGGTAATCATTCCAGAGTCCTGGACAGGTATATGAGTACTTCTGTTCCATTCGCAATGTCTGTTCTGTGAATATGGTGCAGTTCTTTAGAATTATTGATCCATAAGCTACCTCAAGGTAAAATCCTCCACAGTGACATGCTCCCACCAACACATGGGAGTGGGGGATACTAAGCACAGTAAAACTGCAGTGGTTCTACTACTTTATAGGAAAGGGAGGTTGCAGGCACACCTTAGAGAAGGGCCACTCAATACGTAGCCCGCAGGCCACATGCGGCCTACAGCCCGTTTGTTTGCAGCCCACAGTGCAATTTGGGTTTAAGAGGAGCTCAACACGCGGCCTGAGGGTGGGAGCCAAAACAAAAGAGTAGTCAATATAATGATCTTCTGTTGATATGCCTTTTAGTAGTAAAATTCTTGGACTGTCATTTCTCAATAAAAGTGCTGTCATATGGATGGAAATCGTGTAAATATTGCATTTTATTAATATCAGCAGAACTGACTTAAATGGAGCCTGTGTGTTGTGTGGTCTTGCCTTAATCTTTGTATTCATGCCCGTCAGTGTGAAAGAAGCTATTTGCATATATTTGCACATATATTTGCATGTATATGCAACCACGTTTAAGTTGCGGCCCTTGGCATGCGCTGTGAGTATCATTGTGGCCCCTGGGACTTCCAAAGTTGAGTAGCCCTGCCTTAGAGTACTTTCGGAGCAGCTCTCCCCACAGCAATGTGAGGGTGGGAACGTGGGCAAAAGAGAAAGTAGGGTTTAGCCCATGGAGAGGATGAGAGTCTGGCCATGAAACAGAAGGGGAAAATTTTTTTTCCTACATCCCCAAAGAAAATCCCTATATAAAGCCAGGTTACTCAAATTCTGAGCACTGGGCAAAGATTTTGGCACAAGTGGTACATTAATCAAGTGTACATGAGAAAAAATGAGATTTTTTTTAAAAGTGCATTTTGGAGTGGTAAAAGCCATTCTGCCCCCTCAGTCAAATAATGTCATTAATTGCCTTCCACTATAGGGCTTGTAGGAATGCATAATTTTATCAAAATGTCTGGTTTTCTTGCAAATACAGCTAGTTGCCAGTGAGCTACAATTAATTTGCACTTATTGTGCATTCTGGGTGGTGGTGTTTGTTGGTTTTTCTATAGACCAGCCTATTTATTCAATTTCAGAAACTGTCTTCTATACTCCCTTAACTGTGCCTGGAAAATCTAATATTCATAGTAAAATCCCTTGGGAACTTTCTGGTGAAATATCTGGGGCACATTTGCAGCATCTATTATTTAAGCTACTGTACCCTGGCCTTTTAAACTCTTAAAACTGAAGTTGTTTTAGAGCAACTTTTATAGGAGAAAAGTATTTGAAATAAGTCAAACGGCTACTAGGTGGTTTATTTTTTACAAGGAAAAAACCCTCCTGGGTAGATACCATTCATGCCAGAGTTTAGCTTAGAGCAAGTTTACTATTGCCAAGTTATTAGCCCCTGGAAAGGAAAAAAAAGGTTTATAATGGAAGTGCTGACAGAATCTTAGCTGCAGTAGAATAAAAGGTCCATGGTGATAAATGAATGGCAGTTTATAAAAAAATGCTGTTGAGCTAACTCACTTAAGAATTCAACAAATACTTATTACCTCTGTTAGTAGATTTCTATAGCATCTACACTATAATATAAGAATAGTTTGGCTTTATAGTGCAATACTTTCTTAATATCTTTCCAGACACCGTTGGTATGTTCAATTTTTCTTTTCCTTGAAACACAAAATTGATTACAATGTTTTCTTGTTTTTTAATTTCCTTTTTAGCCATATTATTATAAAGGTAAAGTTTAAAAAAATTTTGGAGGAGTGAAAAAGGTGAAGAGAATTTCAAGTGTTAACTCGTCCTGGATGAACAGATAATGTGTTCACTGCATTTTATATTATTTTAGTTTACAATGAGTACTGAGGGTTTGTGAAAAGGAGAACTAAATTAAGCTCTCACCTATGACAGGGAAGGGTACCAACCACTAGCCTATGAGGACAGTTTGTTTTTCCATCAGAGATGAATAAAAGAGAGCCCATGTACATGAGCTTGTTTACATTTTTATATACATTAAATCAGAGCTAGTTTTACACTTCCATAGGAAGAAAGTGTAAATCACATTGAAGACACATTTTCTGACACTTTCATGCATACCTTCCCTCAGAAAAATCAACTGCTTTCAGAATGTAAATGGCATTACAAAAAATTGAAGCCTAAAATCTCATCTGAAAAGGTATTCATTTTTCAAAAATCCAATTAACATGAAGATTTTAAACAAATCCATCTGTCCATTCCCACAGACAATTAATTTCTTTGCCCAGATTAGCAATTCCTCTTCATGGACACAGAAGGACTGACACTTAATTCACTCTGTACCATCCTGCTACAGGCAAGATGTTGAGGAGTTCTTTCATAAACATTATTAAAATGTATGAGAATTTTTTTATTTTGGAAAATTTAATTTTTTTTATCCATAACCCTTAAATGTCATGACATTTTATAAACCAACATGCATTACAGACAAAACAGGTCAGTACCAGACAGCATACATTAATAGTAACCAGGCTATTAGCATGGAATCAAAATGCAGGTCTTAACATGAATAGATCACATGCTTTGCTAGTTGAGTGACAATTTTCTTAACATGCCAACCTCCTACCGTCAGACTGTTCCACAGTAACCATGGATATATCTTTACATAGTGCATTATGATAAAGCAAAAAAATGACCTTACTCTAGACCAGTGGTTCTCAAAGTGGAGTCCACGGCAGGTGGTCCACAGCACGAGCTCAATTCCTGCTTAGTCCCCCCACAGTGGGGAGCCCTTGCTGGTGCTCCAACCTCACCCCCACCGACAGCAAAGCTGGAGTGCCAGGATGGGTTTCCTGCTGGAGGGAGTGGGGGAGAAGAGAAAGCCCTGAGCCTTACTGTGCGATCTGGCTTATGGGGAAGAAGCAGTTCCACATGCTGCTGATCCCCTTCCCTTCCCCCAGCTGGGGGAACAGCAAGGTATGGGATGCACTGGCTGGAGGCTTTCCCTGCTGCGGTCAGTGGGAGCAGTAGGAGGTAGTGTTACATGATGCACCTCCCTCATACCCAGACCCTGCGTCTCGTCTCCCCTCACATACCTTCCCACCGAGATCCTCCACCCTATCCCACTCCTGCCCCTTCCCCATGGGCCAGATAGCCTATCCCTACCCTGCACCTGACCCCTCCCCCCTTGCCAGACATCCTACTCCCAGCCTGCTTCTGTACCCTACCTCCCACACCCAGATCTTGCACCCTCACTCCCTCCAGCACCCACCTCCTGGCCAGATCCTGCACCATCATCCCACTTGCAGTCCTGTTCCACACACTGAACCCCTCATTTTGGCCCCACCCCAGAGCTCGGGGGTCCACAGAATCCACTTACCCCAGAAGAGTTAATCTGGCCTATGGGAAGCCCTGAACCTCAGTCCTCCCTGTCCCTTCCTCCCCCTCATGGGGCTGGAGTGCTTGGGGAGTGAGGTGTCTCAGTTGGGACCACATTAGTAAGGGTTGAGGGGTTTTGGAGGGTTGGGGTTTTTTTTGGGGGGGGGGGGAGGAGGCTTCTCACTTGTGTGGTTCCTGACTAATTTTTCTGTGGGTCAGTGGCCCCGATCCACCCGTGCCATAAATAAAGACAATGTTGAAACATTTTGTTTTGGTCATAAATTAATATTTTACTTCATTTAAAATGAAGTTTGATAAACTAATATGAGAAAGTTAAAGCGCTTCATCTGTTTAATAATTTCAATTGATATTTACATTCTTTCTGGTTAAATTAAACCATTCTTCCTAGCTATAGCGTTAGCAAAATGGCTTGGGCATAATTATGTAATTAACAGCAAGTTTCCATTAGCAGCTGATAGTCCATGGAAAGGTTTGTGTTGAGCCAGAGGGGCCAAAAAGTTTGAGAATCACCCCTCTGGACACACACACACTTTTATTAGTCAGATAGGGAACGTGGGAAATAATATATGGGCAAGATCAGATGTGAAACAATCGTGCATAAAAAAATCCAATGTGTCTGAGAAAGGCGGACATATAAATAGTGGTAGTTTTCTAACATGCTTTTACACTAATGCTAGGAGTCTGTCTAATAAGATGGGTGAACTGGAGTACCTCATATCAAAGGAGGAAGTTGACATAATAGGCATCTCAGAAACATGGTGGAATGAGGACAATCAGTGGGACACTATCATACCGGGATATAAATTATATCGGAAAGACAGAACAGGTCGTGCGGGTGGCGGAGTGGTACTATATGTGAAGGATAATATAGAATCAAATGAAGTAAAAATCCTAAAGGAATCAAAATGTTCCATAGAATCATTATGGATAACAATTCATTCCTCTAATATGAATATGGCATTAGGAATATATTACCGACCACCTAACCAGGACAGTGATAGTGATGCTGAAATGATAAGGGAGATTAGAGAGGCTACCAAAATAAAAAACACAGTAATAATAGGAGATTTCAATTATCCCCATATTGATTGGGTGCATGTCACCTCAGGACGGGATTCAGAGATTAAATTTCTTGATGCCTTAAATGACTGCTTCTTGGAGCAGCTAGTACAGGAACCCACAAGGGGAGAGTCGATTCTCGACCTAGTCTTGACTGGAACGCAGGATCTGGTCCAAGAGGTAACTGTTACTGGACCGCTTGGAAATAGTGACCACAATATAATAACTTTTAATATTCCTGTGTTGGGAAGAACACCGCAGCGGTCAAACACTCTGGCATTTAATTTCAAAAAGGGGAATTACACTAAAATGAGGAAGCTAGTTAAACAGAAACTAAAAGGGAGAGTAATTAAACTAAAATCCCTGGAAGCTGCATGGGAACTGTTTAAAGACACCATACTAGAGGCCCAACTTAAATGTATACCCCAAATAAAAAAACACAGTAAGAGACCTAACAAAGAACCACCATGGCTAAACAGCCATGTTAAAAAGGCAGTGAGAGAGAAAAGGGCAGCTTTTAAAAAGTGGAAGTCAAATCCTAGTGAGGAAAATAGAAAGGAACATAAACACTCCCAAATTAAGTGTCATAATGTAGTAAGAAAAGCCAAAAAAGAGTTTGAGGAACAGCTAGCCAAAAATTCAAAAAATGATAGTAAAATGTTTTTTAAATACATTAGAAGCAGGAAGCCCGCTAAAAAAGCAGTGGGGCCCTTGGATGATAAAGATATAAAAGGAGCGATCAAGGAAGACAGTGCCATTGCGGAGCGATTAAATGATTTCTTTGCTTCAGTCTTCACGGCTGAGGATGTTACAGAGGTTCCTAAATCTGAGCCAGCCTTTTTAGGTGACAAATCTGAGGAACTCACTCAGATTGAAGTGACATTAGAGGAGGTTATGGAATTAATTGATAAGCTGAATAGTAACAAGTCTCCGGGACCAGACGGCATTCACCCAAGGGTTCTGAAAGAACTCAAATGTGAAATTGCGGAGTTATTAACAGTGGTTTGTAACCTATCCTTTAAATCCACTTTGGTACCAAATGACTGGAAGATGGCCAATATAACACCAATATTTAAAAAAGGCTCTAGAGGAGATCCTGGCAATTATAGACCGATAAGTTTAACATCAGTACCAGGCAAATTAGTAGAAACACTAGTAAAGAGTAAAATTGCAAGGCACATAGAAGAGCACGAATTGTTGGGCAAAAGTCAGCATGGTTTCTGCAGAGGGAAGTCGTGTCTAACTAATCTGTTAGAATTCTTTGAAGGGGTTAATAAACATGCGGACAAGGGGCACCCAGTGGATATAATATACCTAGATTTCCAGAAAGCCTTTGACACGGTCCCACACCAAAGGCTTTTACGTAAATTAGGTGGTCATGGGATAGGAGGAAAGGTCCTTTCATGGATCAAGAATTGGTTAAAAGACAGAAAACAAAGGGTGGGAATAAATGGTAAATTTTCACAATGGAGGAGGGTAACTAGTGGTGTTCCCCAGGGGTCAGTACTGGGACCAATCCTGTTCAACTTGTTCATCAATGATCTAGAAAAGGAGGTAAGCAGTGAGGTGGCCAAGTTTGCAGATGACACAAAGTTGTTCAGGACAGTCAAAAGCAAAAGGGATTGTGAAGAACTACAAAAAGATCTCAGCAAACTGAGTGATTGGGCAGCAAAATGGCAAATGAAATTTAATGTGGGTAAGTGTAAGGTAATGCATGTTGGAAAAAATAACCCAAATTACACGTACTACATGATGGGGTCAAATTTAGCTACGACAGATCAGGAAAGGGATCTTGGAGTTATAGTGGATAGTTCTATGAAGACATCCACGCAGTGTGCAGCGGCAGTTAGTAAGGCAAATAGGATGTTAGGAATTATTAAAAAAGGGATAGATAATAAGACAAAAGATATCATACTTTCCCTATATAAAACTATGGTACGCCCACATCTCGAGTACTGCGTGCAGATGTGGTCTCCTCACCTCAAAAAAGATATATTGGCATTAGAAAAGGTTCAGAAAAGGGCGACTAAGATGATTAGGGGCTTGGAAAGGGTCCCATATGGGGAGAGGCTAGAGAGACTGGGACTTTTCAGTTTGGAAAAAAGGCAATTGAGGGGCGATATGATAGAGGTATATAAAATCATGAATGGTGTGGAGAAAGTGATTATAGAAAAATTATTTACCTTTTCCCATAATACAAGAACTAGGGGACACCAAATGAAATTGATGGGTAGTAGGTTCAAAACTAATAAAAGGAAATTTTTCTTCACACAGCGCACAGTCAACCTGTGGAACTCCTTGCCCGAGGAGGCTGTGAAGGCCAGGACTCTATTAGGGTTTAAAAAAGAGCTTGATAAATTTTTGCAGGTTAGGTCCATAAATGGCTATTAGCCAGGGATAAAGTATGGTGCCCTAGCCTTCATAACAAGGGCAGGAGATGGATGGCAGGAGATAAATCACTTGATCATTGTCTTCTGTTCTCCTTCTCTGGGGCACCTGGCATTGGCCACCGTCGGCAGATGGGATGCTGGGCTCGATGGACCTTTGGTCTGACCCAGTATGGCCATTCTTATGTTCTTATGTTCTTATTTGTCATTAACTAGGAGGGAGAAATCTCTGGCAGTCAAAAAAAAAAAAAAGCCAGCTGCAATTACTTGCACCTTAGAAGATTTTAAAGATATATTAAGCAAAAAAAAGTACAATTGCTTTGTATAACTCTGGAACAGTATCAATGGCAAGTCTGTTACAATAATGAACACAATCAAAGCGTTCCAAACTTTTATGTATTTCTAATTAGAGATACGCAGAAAACAGAGATGCCAGAAAATGCTGTAAAGAGGTTATGCTGGACCCTGCTGCTGACACAGAAAGCCTCCAGAACTGAAGAGCCTCTCTAGTCACCTCCTTTTTGAACGGAAGAGCAGCTAAAGCTGCCAGAAAGAATTGTCTTTGACATTTCAGTAATCAGTAACTTCAGCACCATCTGAGTTTGCTTTGTTTTCATATCTAGGTTTCCCCAAGAGGTTTCTGAGGTAGCTGTGCCAGAAATGCGAAAGGGTTCTCAGTACGCAGAGCCAGTTGTCTAGTTTTATGGGCACAGGATCATCCCAGATGTCCCAGGGTTTTTTGTACCTATATAACCCTATATAAATATGCCCTCTGACACTGGACCAGAATTTATTGTGAACACAGAAGAAACATTCGGTCAGTGATGGTGCTGTCTGGGACACCTAGGAGAGCAGTTATACTTTTGTAAAAATACTAAAACAAAATAAAATGTAATCCATAAGACAAATACCTCGCATAATTTGCATATTCATTATTTGATGCTTTTTATTTATTGTCTTTTTAAATTGCCACCATCTCAGGAAAAGTCCCCATCTTTCTTTGTACTTATATAGCCCCTTCCTCCCAAACTGACTGCATAGGTCCATGGTACAAATAAATACATCAGAATAAGTGATAAGCGATTTCAGCTGCAAGCAGTTTGGTTTTCATTCCTATCTGATAGGCTGCTCCAGAGCCAGGAAGCCTAGGCTGCTGAGATGCTTAGAACTCTCTAAGCAACCAAGTTCCCGGCTGCTGTCAGCCTACCAGGTGGCCTACTGCGGAGCTTCAGGAAATCCAGGCTCATTGTTAGTCCAGCAGGTAGGCTGTTGAAGAGCAGAGCTAGCAAGCAGGGAAAAAACCAGGTAAACCTCCACTGGAAACCTGTATGATTTCCATCAGAATTTTGTTAAAATTGCCATGGGCCCTCCTGTGGAATGTTTTGATTTTGACAAACAGACAAATTCTGGCAAAATGGTATGGAGAAAGTGAATAAGGAAGTGTTATTTCTCCTTCATATAACATAAGCACCATAGGTCACCCAATGAAATTATTGGGCATCAGGTTTAAAAACAAACGAAAGGAAGTACTTCACATAGCATATAGTCATTAGGTGGTACACGAGGCCCCCAACTTGCTTCCCCAGGAATGGATCGCGTCGCAAGTTGGGGTCATCATAACTCAAGTCCTCATTTGCGATAGGCGCCATGCGCCGTCGTAAATACAGGCCAAAGACGTAAGTCGGGATTTCCGGCCCCTTCTGCACCTACAAAAATGGTTGTAAGTGAAGGGGGGCAGGAACTCAGGCAGTTGCATGTCAGGGGCCTCCTGTACTTGTTGCTGACTAGTTCAGATAACACTGCAAAAACCCAGGACCAACGGAGTAAAACAACATATAAAACTAAAATTGATTATGGTCAAGTGAAAAGTAAACATATCGTCTTGAATATTACGGCTCATATGGGTACAGTCAATGCACGTCACACAGGTCCTTGAAGTCTAAACTTTGAATTACCTTCATATCTAGGGTTGCTAACTCTGACAATCTATTCTGGAAGATTCCCCCCCACCCAACATGACAATATCATTTTCTTAAAATATCCTAATAAAATCTCCAGAATTGATTTCCACAGTCACCAGGAGATTGATGCTGATTCAGGGAGACTCCAGATCAATCCTAGAGCATTGGCAACCCTATTCATACCAGTAACAATTTCCTTTTAAAGCGCAAAAGTAGATTCCTGAGCTGGAAAACTACCTGCCTTCTTTTTCTGTCTCAGAATTTGACTGTGCTCACGTTTATAGCACATGGAGTGTTCCTTACTGGTAACAGGTTTGATAGAAGCTGCAACTCCTTATTACTCCCTATATACAAAGAGATACTGGGCTACTGAATCCATGTAATCCTTCCCCTCATATTCACTCAAACCTCAATTCAGGTCTATTTGAAGCCAGGAGAGAGGCCTGCATCCCTGGCACACAGAAGGGCCAGTGATAGGTTTGGTGACAGATTCAATTCCTTCATCCTTCCCTAAATTGAGAGCCAAAGATAATCTAATTAGGGAGGTTGGGGTAAGGAAGAGAATTTCATCTTATAGTAAAATCAGAACTATGAAAAACATTAAAAACAAAACCAAAAAAATGAAGTCCTCAGTGACATTTGGTAAGGAACTTGGCCTGAGAGATTAAGGAAAAATTTGGGGTTTTTTTGAATGAGCATACCCTACATTCCCCATAGGTTCTAAGAAAAAAAAAATGATACAGATTAAAACACATCCAGCGTTTGCTCTGGTTTCAAACATAGTAGTTGAACTCTGTTCTAGATTCATTTCAGTAATTATGAACCACCAACAACAAGAAATGTTAAACTTACTGCAAACTGAAACCACTTAGTCCTACACGGAACCATTTCTATATTCTCTGAAGCATTTTGTTCAAGCTTGTTGTCTCCACTTATCTGTTTATATTTAAGTATTCCAACTGTTTTGTATTTAGAGTGGTTTGGTATCATTGTTTCAGTTCCCTACGATTTTGTCTAGTGAAACACAGTGTTTGGTTTTCAGAAGGCATCAATGAAAACCCCATTTCAAAAAATCAAAACCACAACACATCAAACACACTTACTTGTGTTTCTGTTAGTGAACTACTAAAATAATATGGTTGAAATATTTTATCTTTATTATTGAAATCTTTAGTTGATTTGGACAAGGTTAAATAATCTCTCCCTAATGTTAAATTTAGGCACACAGGAACAGTGAGAGAAACACACAGTCTCATTGTGGAACAAAGAACTAGAATAGAAAAAAAGATAAGGCAAAGTTTTCTTGAAGATACGTTTATTTATCCTGCCATGTTCAAGATATTTAATGTGAAGACGACAAACATATCAAAAAAGGAGGTGTATATCATACTAAGGAGCTTGTTTCTTCAAAGTTCATGTCTCTTCTTTCTGAGGACAGACTGAATTTCATCTGGAGAACATTTAACATAGAAATCTAAACAGATTTGTAAAACGTCTTTGTAACATTCTTCCCATTTCTCTGTGATCATTCTGAAATTGCTGATCTCCTGGGTATTTGTGTAATGTCAAAACAGGACCTTAGTTTTAATAAAAGCTACTTACTGGCATATTGGATTACTTTATATCCTGATGTGATTTTGATACAATCATGTTACTAACCCAAATAATTTTTTCTGCCTGAAACTGTCAAACAGTTCAAGTGTCAGGTTGAGAGGAAGATGTTAAAACACTATTAAAGGGGCTATACTGAACTTTATCTGCTCTGATTTAGAATATATATATTTTACAATGTAATAGTAAGTAATTTTCTATAGCCTAATTCCCAGTTACCACTCAAACCATCTTGCCTGCCAGCACAGCTTCCCTGTACCTCTTGTTCTGAATCTCATTACTGAATCAATTTACCCCCTCTATGTAAAAGTAATGATCTGAGAGATAATTTTACTTCCTTTCATGAAATAGGGAACACTTGGTTGAGCAACAGGTGAATTTGGATTAGGGAAAAGGCATTTTTAAAATATCATTTTCCGGTTATATTAATATCATTAATAATTATTATCACTGATATATAATTATTGAAATCCCCAATGGTTCTGTATAAGACAAGGAAATCCAGTCCCTGCCCTTATATGTTTGTAACCTATGTAAGTTAGCACTAGTGGCTAAACCAGAGAAAAAATATTTTTGCAAAACTTAAAGAAGGTAAATATTTTAGTTCTTTTCATGCTGATTTTTCTCCATGAAGAAAGGAAGTTTTCACATTCAAAATGTATTTTCCCCGCTTGATCATATGAATGTCTTGTCTGTCTGACAAAATTGCATCATTTTGTCACATGCATTTGAGAATTTCAAAGCACTTTAAAAGCAATAAACTGAGCCAATCAACAACTAGTGAAGCAGGTTAGTGTTATTCCACACATTTATTAAAATGGAGCACAAAAGAGTTTAGGCATCCAATCCTGTTCACAGAGACGTTAAGGTAAATTTTTCAAATAAATGAAATGGCAGAAGGAGTTGGCTTAATTGACAAGTGTAAGGATGAAAGTGTCAGATAATGACAGACTGGTAACAGAATTAATCAAAGTCCTCTGTGCTAACCAATAGACTACTTTCTCTTTGTGTAAAATCCCTACGCAAGAATAGAGGCCCAAGAAAATGATCTGGTTTTGTCCCCAATTTCCTAGTAATTTAGTAGCGTGCCCTGCAGCACCTTTCCAGCCAGGGTCCTCTTGCAGCATGTACAAGCAGCTACAATAGACTTCTCAAATCTATGTTCTAAAATATGCTTCTGAAGGTTTCTGTATTAACCTCTGATTAATACAGTAAAAACCTTGTTATCAGGTGGTTTGGGAGCATCGGGAGAGGGGTGCCAGTTAAATATTCTGGTTAACTTCAGAGTTAACCAGAATAAGCGTGGGAACAGTGAGGGGTCTGGCTGGGGGTGCAGGCTCTGGGTTGGAGCCTGATGTAAGGTTTTGGAGGGCAGGAAGGGGCTCTGGTCTGAGGCGTAGGAGGGACATGCCCTTGCTGCTCCAAGCTGAAGGCGCAGTGAATGGGAGCTACAGAGCCAATGCTCAGGGTGGGGTGGAGTAGTGCACATGTAACTGCCTCCGGGCAGATCTGAACCTGGGACCTCTGAAGCGGAGTAAAGGAGCCTCTACCCTCTGAGCTAAAAGCCAGCTGGCGCCTAACCCATGCTGTAGAGGTCTCTTGATCTCAAGTGTTGCTGTGGTCTAGGTACCACTTGCGTTGCTCAGTAACCACACTAGGTGTGTGGGTTACACACAGAGCCCTCACGGCTGTTCCTCTGCCTAGGAGCAGCAAGAACATGTCACTGTCTGGCTGTGCAGGAAGCAGAGAGCCTGCTAGCCCCAACCAGACAGTAAACCAGACTGTCCAAGAAAATCAGAAATGCCAGATTAGAGAGCTTTCTGGATGGTGAAGTGCAAGATAAAACAGCTTTTACTGTAGTTCACTATATTAAAGTCCAAAGAGTTAGAATCCAGACAAGCCTGGTAATAAATGAAAATGGCTGGCATCTTTTCATGGATTATGTTAAATGAGTGGGTGATTTCAATCTATTTCCAAGATCTCAGGTATGCACACCTGAAAAACTATATTATATCAACTAGTACCACCTGTTGGTAGTCTCAGTAAAGACCATTCTGGAATGGAGGCTAGAACAACTTCTACCCCAAAACTGAGTTTCTCAGAATAGGGGTCTGTAAATATGGAATTGCAATCTAAATAGATCCCAGTCATCTGACATAATAAAATATGCTTTTTAAAAAAACAAGACCTTTTTAATGCTTGATGAATGCTGAGAAAAAAGGGGAGTAGATGCTGAAATAAATTTCTAGTATTGCTTAAAGGTAGACGTTGACTTATACATCATAATGATTTAGTCTCAACTAATTATTACAATGTCTGTATATTGCTGAACATCAAGAAGAGAGAGTTATGTCCTAAGCACTTAAATTAAAAAGTCAATCTACTATACAATGGTTTCCCTTGTGAGATTTCTTCTACCAAGCCTGTAAGTACAGATTCTGTAAGAAAGTGACTGGATCTTTTCTAAAAGGCAGTGATTTTAATATGGTATTAATAAGTCTATAGTTATAAGCATTTATAAAAAGAAGACCAAGAGCTGCTTTTGCCTCAGCATGCCACCACAAGGCTATGGCTGTTACACCCAATCCCTGCATGGCAAAAGCCGTCAGTCCCATCACCCAGAAGCCCCGAGCTCCCACTCCCTTGCCCAATTCGGTAGGCAGAGAAAGTAGGGTGAATGGGAAGGTCTAGAAGTCACACTTTAACTGTAAAAGAGCTGCATGCAGCTCACAAGCCAATTTGGCCAGGTCTAGTTTAGATGATTGTGTGAGTCTGGCTCTTTGGCTCACTCTTAAACCTCTGTCAAATATCCAAATTCATATGAGACAACATGATGACAGAAATTTACTTCAGACTATATCTCCAATTTGAATTTTAATCCTATCCTCCAAAGTACTTGCAACCCTTCCAGCTTGGTATCACTCACAAACTTTATAAGTGTTCTCTATGTCATTATATAAATCATTGATGAAGATGCTGTCATTAATCAAGGACTGGTCTGCTTCCCTACAGACAATGTCCCAACCTGAAGAAAATACTCACCAGCAGCCACACGTCACTACCCAAGTCCTTGTTTTAGATGATTTTCTTAGCTGTTTATAATTTGTTTCCTCCACCTACTCTTCCTGGGTAGACATCACTTTTGTTTTTTACCATTTTTATCTTTACCCAGTCTTCTCATTAAGACTGCCTCTTATTTCCAGCTCAAACTCAGTCAAATTGTATGTGTAGGTAGGTATAAAGACAATATCTCTTCCCTTTTTTTCCCTGCCTATCCTTCCTGAGCAAACTGTACCCTTCTGTACCAATATTTCAATCATGTTTATTATTTCACCTTGTCTCTGTGATGCCAAGAATGTTGCAGCTGTTTATTAACTAGTTATTCCAGTTAACTCCCCATACTTCTTGTGTTAGTATACAGACATCTAAGACATTGTTTTGATTGGACTGTTTTTCATCCTAGAAAACAGTAACAGTTCTTGGGCAGTTAACTGAAGGAGGAAGCTCTTGATCCATAGTAGTCCTTATGCCTTCTTCCATGCTATCCTCTTAGGACTGGAAGAGTCTCCCACTTATGCAAGAAATGACCAAATCCCTGTTCATCCAAATTATTCCATAACAGGCATTTCTGTGAAGCCTTTGGTGTTAGATTTCTGGTGTTCTAAAACACAATAGAAACTGATTTAAAAATAATGGACCCAGATTTTTCTCTTGGGCCTTCAACTTGCCACTTGGCCATCTTGCCAACTTATCTGATCTGTGTAGTCTGTCTAATTTAGAGTATGTCTCCCTTTAGGCATTGTACAGTGTCAAACACACTGACAGCAATCATAAAAAACCTAATGCTTTTGAGATCATTGAGAAATGGTAGTTAATCTCTTAATTGATTAAGTAATTTTAGAGGGATATCAAATATAATTCTGATTTCTAAATAAAGAAATCAATTTTAAAAGCTGGCATGTGGTGATGTCCAACTGCAGGTTAGAAGAGAGAAGGAAGGGAGTAATAAACAAATCAGTGACAGGGTCTTTTGTATATTTCTGTGGGGAATATATTTGCATGGTCATGATCTGATGTCCGAGTATAAGGATGTGGCAAAATTCACATTTTAATTAAATATATCAAGAAAGATGCACACTATGTAAAAATGTAGCACAATAAACCCATTCAGATAACTGTAATTTACTTTTCTGATCCTGATGCATTGTTCACATAAAGAGTCTAATCAAATATTAAGTTAATATGGTGATAAAAAAGCTAAGCCCAGCAGTTTAATGACACCACAGCACAGAATTCAAGCAAAAATGTTTTTAAAAGTAATGTAAAAGAGGAAGATCATTCTAACCCCAATGTGCACACATCCTCAACCATCACCAAAAGACACTGACATTTAAAAGAAAAGATGAAATGTCTAATTATTCAGCTTATTCAGATATAAAGTAGAAACAGAGTGCATGAGAACATGGATTCTCTAATAATGTGGAACAACAGAAAGCACGATGGCAGTACATTTTATTTTCCACACAGGACTTTAAAAATTATCAACATAAGACCACAATTTATAGCTGCATGAACTCCTGAGTCGGTCTCAAAATAACCAAACAACAATTACCTCCTGCTTTCATACTGCAGTTACTCCTGAAAGGTTTACAAAATATAATACACTAGAAGATTTATCCAGTATTGTTAGGATCATTAACTCAAATAAGTTTTGTTTTTCTTCATTTAAATCATTGCTCTGGGGTGGAGCTGTTCATGAGGGCTTCGGTATGCAGGCTGCCCCAGGGAGAGAAGACAACCCCAGGCCTCTCTCAACACAGCAGCTTGGGGTCAGGTGGGAAGTGCTTGTCCATGGCCACGGCAGCTGCAGTGAGCCTCGGCCAGGGGACGGACAGACAGACACACAGACAAACTTTGAAATATACAGTTGATAGCTGTCCCTTTCTCCACCCCTTTCCCCTGCCAGCCCAATGGGGTTATAGCTGTCCTGGTCCCCATCTTTGGCCCCTTGCTGCCTCCAGCAGTCATTCTGCAGTATAAATAAATGTCCCTTTTGCCAGACCCCTGCCTTTCCATTTTATGAGAAAACTGAATTCCAGACACATTCCACTGTCCTAGCACAACCAAACCCTGACCTTGTTTTAAGTTACAAGAGGAAGCTACATACCAATTTGGTGATGCTAGCTCAGCTATTATGAAGCACACCAGAATATCCTGGCTACATAACTCAACAATGGTGGCCTTTTTTGCCCCTCCACGTCCTTTCCCCTCTAACCTACCCATATGAGCTCCTGGGGGAGGAGAGGCAAGGCTTCCAGGAGGGACTGACATGGTCACCCATCTACAGAATTAGACAGAATGGGGAGGCAGATAAAAAAAAATTCATTTTCCAGAACTGGAATTTTTTCAATCTTTCCCTCCCATGACATATGGGACGATCCTTCACCCAGACAGCGACTGGAGTTCTTCGAGATGGTTGTCCCCATGGGTGCTCCACCTTAGGGGCTTCAATGCCACTGAGCCCGCGATCAGAGATTTGTGACAGCAGTGTCCATGGCTGGCTATGCGCGCAAGGAGGCAGTGTGTGTTCTAGAGGCTATTGCGCATGCGCAGCCACCCCCTCTCCTTCCCCCAGTACCGTCTCTGACCCAGACAAATTCTATTCCAAAGCAGAGGAGAGGAGGGTGGGTGGTGGAGCACCCACGGGGACAACTACCTCGAAGAACTCCAGTTACTGTCCAGGTGAGTAACCTTCCCTTATTCTTTGAGGAGTGTCCCCGTGGGTGCTCCACCTGAGGTGATTACGGAGCACTATTCGTAGTAGGAGGTGGGAACTTCTGCTGCTGAGCTTGTGTGACCGAAAGTATTGTTTGGCCAAATCTTGTTTCTGCCTCAGCAAATTTCTGGATTGCATAATGCTGCATGAAGATATGTGTTGAAGCCAATGGGGTGGCCCTGCATATGCGTTCTGTGGACACACCCTGTAGGAATGCCGTTGTGGTTGCCATGGACCTTGTTGAGTGAGACCGCACGGTGGGTGCGGGTTCTCTCTGTACCAGGGTATACGCTAGTTTAATGCAGCTGGATATCCAGTTTGATAGTCTTTGTTTTGAAAAGGGCAATCCCTGTGATCTCTCTGTAGATGAAACAAACAGTCAGGGAGTCTTTCAGAATGGTTTTGTTCATTGTAGGTAGAAGGCGAGCCCCCTGTGGACATCCAGAGTATGGAGAGCTGTTTGTTGTCATTATGGGGCTTCAGGAAGAAGACCGGTAAGTATATAGATTCATTACAGTGGAATGAGGTGAGTACTTCTGGGAGGAATCTGGGATGAGTCCGTAGAGTTCCATGTCCTTATGGAATATTGTGTATGGGGGGAGGGGTGTCTGCCATTAATGCTGCTATGTCACCCACTCATCTGTCAGAAGTGATCGCTACAAGGAAAGCCACCTTCATTGATAAGTGTCCTAGCGAGTAGGTGGTGAGAGGCTCAAAAGGTTTACCCATAAGGGCTTTTAGCACTAGGTTCAGGTCCCATGCAGGGATTGGGTCCTTGCATGGAGGTAACATGTTGTGGAGACCCCACAGAAAATGTTTGACAGATGGGTGCGTGAAGATTGAGTGTCCTTGTATGGAGGCATGAAGAGTGGAGATAGAGGCAAGGTGTACCCTTATGGAGCTCAGGGATAGGCCTGCATTGTGTGAGAGTCCTGTGTGGGCAGGTTCATAGGTATAGATTACACACCAGGCCGTGAACCTTCTCCATTTTTGGACATATGTCTTTCTTGTTGTAGGTCTTCTGGAGTTTGTGGGGAGGAGCTGCACTGCTTCCGGGAAGAATCTTTCCATGGTGCTTAGCCAGTTAGCATCCATGCCTGGAGATGTAACTTGTGGATGTCTGGATAGGGAATCTGGCCATTTTGCTGTGTGAGGAGAGATGTGACTGGTGGGAACCGATACAGTGGCCGGTCGGTCATCTGTAGCAGGTACAGATACCATGTTTGTCTGGGCCAGTTCAGTGTTATTAGTATCACACTGGCTCTGTCATCTGATCTTGAGGAGCACCCGTTGTATGAGGGGAAATGGTGGAAATGCATATGTGAGGTGTGCCTTCCATTGTATACTGAAGGCATCCCCCAGGGAGTGAGGACCTATGCCCGCTCTGGAGCAGTATAGTGAGCAATGAACATTGCTGTGTGTAGCAAATACGTCCACTGTTGGAAATCCCCATTTTTGACAAGATGGGTGAGCACTGAGTGGTTTATCTCCCACTCATGGTTCTATGGGAATTGTCTGCTTAGGTTGTCCGCTAGTGTGTTGTCTTTGCCTGGGAGGTAAGTTGCAACCAGATGTATGTTCCTTGGGATACACCATTCCCATAGGAGAAAAGCCTCCTGACATAATTGGTGTGAGCGTGCTCCTTCCTGTCTGATGATGTAGTACATCGTGATGATGATGTCTGTCATGATTTGGACTGTTCTGTTCTGAATTAGAGGAAGAAAGTGTCTGCAGACATTTCTTACCGCTCTTAGCTCTAATAAGTTTATGTGACACCTGGTTTTGTCATTGGTCCATTGACCCTGCACAAGCTTGTGATGCAGATGTGCCCCCAAGCCTAGGAGTGAGGCATCTGTCATTACTATGATTGATGGTCGATTGCACTGGACGGGCACTCCTATGCATACGTTGTCGTGTAGTGTCCACCATATGAGGGAGGATTTTATCTTGCTCAGCATAGTGAGGCGTTTGCTCATTGGGTGGGTCCCTGGCCAGTAGGCTGTGCGTAGCCAAGCCTGTAATGGTCTCATAAGTAGTTGGGCGTGGGGTACTACGAACATGGCCACTGTCATGTGTCCCATTACTGTAGGCATAGTCATGCTGTTATGATTGGACTGGTCTGTGCTGTTGCTATCAGGTCCTTCATAGTGACCCATCTGTGGTGAGGTAAGTAAGCTCTGGCCTTTGTGCAGTCTAGATGTGCCCCTATGAATCCCAGGGTTTGAGTTGGAATCAAAGTGCACTCTGCAGTGTTTATCAGGAGCCCGAGAGTGTCAAAAAGTGATCTCACTATTGAGACAGCATGGTGTGTGTCCTGCTGTGTGTGTGGCTCGTTAATAGACAGCCATCTAGGTACGGAAATATCGAAATACCGTTTTTGTGCAAATGTGCGGCTACTACTGCCAGTATCGTTGAGAATACTCTTGGGGTTGTTGAGAGTCTAAATGGTAGTACTCTGTACTGGAAGTGTCTGTCTTTTATTATAAAAGGAAAGAACCTCCTGTGTATTGGATGTATTGATATGTAAAAATAAGCATCCTGGAGGTCGACAGTAGACAACCATGCTCCTTTTTCCAAGGCAGAGATGATAGTGGATAGAGTGACCATCTTGAATCGTTGGTATGTGACAAAACGGTTGAGCTTGCGAAGGTTTAAGATAGGTCTTCAGCTGCCCAACTTTTTGGTGGTGAGGAAATATTGATAGTAAAACCGTTTGCCCCTGTGTTGTTTTGGTACTACTTCTACAGCGCCGAGACTTAGGAGATATTCCGCCTCCTGTAGGAGCAATTTCTCATGAGAGGGATCCCTGAAAAGGGACGTGAAAGGAAGGTGGGGTGGGGGGATAGCTATGAACGGGATGCAGTATCCTGTTTTCACAATTTCCAACACCCACTTGTCGGTGGTAATGGCCAACCAAGCTGGATAAAAGTTGACTAGTCTGTTGCCAAATACTGTGGATGATGTGCATTGCTGCCTCGGAAATTTCAGGGTTGTCAGACCCTCAACCAGGACTTCAAAACTGTTGCCTGAATGTTGATGGTTGTTGAGTGGAGGATTGATCTGAGTGCTGTCTCCATCTGTTTTGCCTTGATCGGCCTCTATTGTCATACAGTCATTGTTGTTGATTAAATGGTGTATGTCTGTATCTTTGGTGGAATGATTTGTTTTGTTTTCTTCTTGTAACAGGTACCTGAATGCCTAAAGTCTTGAGTGTGGCCCTTGAGTCCTTCAGGGTATGCAAGAAAGCGTTTGTGGATTCTGCAAAGAGCTTCGTACCCTCGAATGGGAGGTCCTCTACGGTGGATTGGACCTCTCTCGGAAGGCCCGAAAGTTGAAGTCAGGAAGCTCATCTCATTACCACAGCTGAAGCCAGGGATCTGGCTATTGTGTCCGCTGAGTTGAGCGCAGCCTGTAGGACTGTACGGGATATTAATGTGCCCTCCTTGATGTTCACTTTAAACTGTTCTCTTTTATTGTCTGAGAGGGAGTCAATAAAAGTTGTTAGTTGATCAAAAATATGTGGTGTGTACTTTGCTAATAATGCGGTATAGTTAGCAATTCTGATTTGCAGACTTGCTGATGAATATGCCTCTCTCCCCATTGCATTCAGCCTCTTCCAGTCCCTATCATAGGGAGTTATATGTGTAGCTTGTTGTTTCCCTCTGATTCACAGCGTCTACTAAAAGGGAGTTTGGTGCTCCCTTGGGAGTGACATAGTATTTTCTGTCCACTCGTTTGGATGTTGCGGGGATTGTGGCTGACACGTGCCTATATTCTTGGCGGGGTCCATGAGTGCCTCGTTCATGGGGATGGACAATTTTGCATGGGGAGACGTGTACAGAATGTTTGTATGCTTGTGTTGCGTCTGCGGCATATCTGATAGTGAGATCTCTAAGGTGTCAGCCACTTTCTTGAAAAGGTCTTGGAACAACTTAAAATTATTCCTCATAGTTGACAGTGTGGGCATGATTGTATTGTCTGGGGATGTGGATGAATTATGTGTGGATGGAGAAAAGGGTGATCTTTGTTCTTCCCCGGTAAAGTCCACAACCTGTTTTCTTCTGAGTCTGAGCTGTATTGTTCTATGGCCTGCATCACACTGGTGCCTGAGACCTTGGTGTTGGATGTGTCTGCTGTGGCTATGCAAACTGTTGTTTTCTAAAAGCCACCCAGAGGTCCCAGTATGGTCAGTTAGTCACGATCAGGAGTGGGAGCCACTGTGGGAGTTGCCATTGCTGATTTTGTTGTTGTAACATATGGGAGGAGTGTTGCGATAAGTGTGGAGGTTTGGACACTACATCTTCATTGTCACTGAATACAGAGGCAACTGAACTGGCAGGCGTGGCTGGAAAAGTGCACCTTGAGATGTTCAGGGTACCGCCGGTGCCGATGAGAGGCGTCCCCGATACTGAGTTGAGAAATGTGGCAGCAGCTGAGGAGTAGGTAGCAGCGGGGGGCATGTGGAGTATGCAGTGGCGTTAAGTGGAACGTCAGCTGCTTTGTATGTGAAGCCAGCGCCAAGTAGTTTTGTGGTGCCAGTGGTGCTGCCTCTGTTAAACTGGTTGCACTCAGTGCCGCCTGCGAGCGGTGTCTTTTTTGAGTTGCGGACAGTGCTGTGGGCATTTGAGTTGGTGCCGCTGATGAGGCTTTGCATTTTGCCTCTGATGGTGTTGTCTCTGAGGCACGTTGTGGGTGCTTCAGGTTCTGGCTTTTTTCCTTGCTGGTCCCACTGGCATGCTGCTTAACAGACCCCATTTGTGGTGGAGTTGGGGTTGCAGCATTTTTGTGGGGAGCATGCTTCCTCAGGGGAGACTCAGTCCCTGAGGAGGAATAGGATCTTTTCATTGTTTTCCCGCTTCTTAGGGCTCGACCCCATGTGAGCCGCTGTCTCCGACTCTGTCCCAGGTGATTTGTGCTTGGGAGGAGTAGATTGCTCAAGGTCGGAAGCCAACTGAGCCTTTTTCTCCATCTGCAGCATTCTCAGTTGTAGTTCTCTCGATCTTCTGGATTTGGTTGTTAGTTTCTGACAATGTGGGCAATGTTCTGAGGCATGCTATTCACCAAGACAGTGAACACAGTCTGCGTGCCCATCAGAAGCTGAAATGGGTAGCCTGAAGCCCATACACCTTTTAAATCCAGACGCGCCCGGCATATCCTAGAGAGCTGGCAATAAGTGAAGAGTTAGTATGTCCCCTGTCCGGCAATAGTTGTTTTTTTTTTTCATGACGATTAAGAAGGAGAGTCAGGAGGAATAAAGTAGGAAGGGTTTCTGAGGTAAACTATGTACAGCTTAGCAAGTAATGGATGAGGTAGAGACTGTTGATCCGTGACTGCAGCGGTCAGTGATTGAGAAGGAACTGGGGGCAGGAGCGGCTGAGCATGCGCAATAGCCTCCTCAGAACACACACTGGCTCTTCGTATGTGTGGCCGGCCACGGACACTGCTGTCACAAATCTCCAGTTGCGGGCTCAGAGGCACTGAAGCACCTAAGGTGGAGCACCCACAGGGACACTCCTCGAAGAAGAATTTGAATTTTTGACCTTTCATTACAATTCAGGATGATTTTTTTTTTCTTAAAAATTTGAAATGTTTCATGAGGGGGGTAAAACTGTTTTCTGCTCTACTTACAAAGTTGCACCCCCAAAACCACAAATGCATGAATCTTCACTAAGATTAAATTCAGGACACAAGTAGTTATTCACTGTTGAAACATTTTAAATAATAAGGAACATATTTCCTATAACGTTTCTAGTAACACTTCTTGTTTGTCCACTAACAGAAACCCACTGGTTTTACTCCTAGAGAAATCAAACTGCACTGTACCTTTTTAAGTGCATGTATATCTGCAGCTCTCTCAACATTTAGCTGTCTGCCTCTCCTACACCAAATGTCTATTTTTCCTGGGTTCTACATCTACTCTCAATGGCAGCTGTGGAATAGTGTACTTCTGAACACTCAAAATCTAATTTTAGAAGTTACTTCCATGGCAATCTCTAGGCCAAAGAACATTAGCACATTACTCTTTGTATATAAAACTCTGTCTCATTTTCAGTCATATAATTGGGAGGACAAACTCATACTCCCAAACTACTGGCAGGCCCTTCCAAAAACTCATTTAAGTGATTCTCTCCTGCATTCATCATAAATGGATACACTCCCGCCCTCCCCAACAAAAAAAGAAAATCATCTCCTGTCATCTGTATAGCTCAATATTTGAACTGCCATGAGTCATACGCTCTCACTTTGGCTGATGACTAGGATCAATCAAGAAATGGAAAAAGACTCCTACATTAGTCAGCAGCTTTGGTGGGGCCATTTCAGGGCAGTCGAATGCATTCTGAAACCCTCTTGCCTCACCATTATGGTCCTGCTAGGCGGGGTACAGCTAAACACTATTCATTATTAGTATCTGTATTATCACACTACCTGCTCATACATCAGGAACCCAGCACTGTGTATGAAGACAGATCAAAAAGAGGGCCCTTAACTTACTAAGTGAGAAAAAATAAACATATTAAGACAAGATCTGAACCCACCTTTTCCAACATCACAATAAGATCATCAATCTAGAATTCTGCCTCTCTCAGTCCCTTCCCTGTTAAGCCTGAACAATGACTAGTTCCAATCTCTGTCCCTGAAATTCCCAATGAGGGGAAGATACAGTCTAGAAGCTTTGACTGAAAAGGCAGTATAAATGTCCTCACATGAGTTAAGATGAATAGTTATTTTATTCTTTTCAACAGGGAAATATTAAATGGAGGAAAGTATGGGAAAGCGTTCCCTCATTCCAATTTTCTTCATGCTAAAATCCATATAACATGACAGATTTAGGGATTTTGCTCCTTCCAGATTGTCATGACTCCTTCCCCACTCTGGCACAATAAATGCAGAAGTGGGGGCCAGCAAAAGTACCTCAAAACCTTATCTACCAGGCTTTGGTATAAAACTTCCCCCCCAAATCTTAATCTAGATTTTGGGGATAAAAACTCCGCTGCCACCACCCAAATATTAATAAAGCAACCAGGGAGAGACTACTTGGGAAATCTCACCCCTTAAAGTACAAACCAGGACACAAAAATTAACCAATACCAGGTTAATAAAAAGAAAAGAGAAAGAACTTTTATTATCACCACAATATTCCTGTTGCAAGCATAATGACTAGATGGAACAGTAACAAAATAATATACTCATGGAGGAGACATTTACCATGGGCCAGGAACAAAGGAGAGCAAAACCTATTTTTAAAGGCACAGACACTAGATCCCATTTCCCAAACCATAAAACAATAAAACCTAACGGATTTATCTAAACTTTACCCTACTTACAGACTGTGAAGAGTATTTTCTTAGAGGGATACATCCTGTCCCCTTCAATAGCTGGAGAGAAAAAAAAAAACTACCTAGAGACCAAAGGAGGGAAACCCAAAAATTCCTTTGTCCTAGTTTGAAATTCCTACCTACATTCCTATTGGCCAACCTACATTCCTATTCCTCTACCCGAGTTAGGTACAGTTAACCCCTTAGTCCCCAGGCTGCTGGCTAACCCTCATGATCATGACACAGAAGGACTTGAGATCCTATCTGTGCAACATTTTAGGTTGTTTCATTATTGTGACATCACCAAAGAGGCACTAGTGGTCAATCAAAACCTGGCTTCAAATAATCAGTTCCCAAACCAGAACCACATTCACACTGTTGTTAACTCGCATTTGAGATAGCAAAATGCACAGGGACTTATATAATAATGTATATGTCAAGACATATGTATATGTCAAGAGACAATGTAAACAGAAATCCTGACCCATTTTTAGGGCCCTATCAAATTCATAGCCAAAAAAATTGGATCATAGACCATGAAATCTGGTCTTCTCCTATGAAATCTGGACTTTTGTGTGTTTTTATCCTGTAGTATTCAGATTTCACAGGGAAGAGAAGTTGGGAGTCCTGACCTGATAGGGAGCTGCAGGGAGGCTGCAAGGTTATGGGGGGGAGGAGGGGGAGGCAAGGTATCCACACCCTTACTTCTGCACTACCTTCAGAGCGGGAGAGCTGGAAAGCAGAGGCAGTTGGGTGGATGCCCAGTTCTGAAAGCAGCATTCCCCCAGCAGCAGTGAAGAAGTAAGGGTGGCAATATCATACCATGCCGTTCTTACTTCTGGGCTGCTGCCTTAGCAGCTGGGTGGCCAGAAAGTTGCACATGCTGAGGGCCCAGATCTGCAGGCAGCTGTGCAGAAGTAAGGGCGGCAATACTATACCATGCCACCCTTACTCTATGCTGCTGCTGGCAGTGGCTGTGCCTTCAAAGCTGGGCTCCTGGCCAGCAGCCACCTCTCTCTAGCTCTAAAGGCAATGATGCCATCAGCAGCAGCACAGAAATAACCTTGCGAGACCCCACCCATCTAACGCCTTTTTGGGTTAGGACCCCTACAATTATAACACCATGATATTTTATGCTTAAAAGGCTGAAATGAAATTTATGATTTTTAAAAATCCTATGGCCAAGAAATTGACAAAAATGGACCTTGTATTTGGTAACCCATTATGCTTAGCAAAGGTTCTAGATTAAAAAATAACAAGTGAACATAATCTGCTAAACAAATGACTCCTTTCATCAAACAGGAAATAGGATCATATAAATAGAAAAAAAGCATGAATAGTGCAATCATTACATACTATGGCAATAACAATATACTGTAAATGGTTTCAAACATATTTTACTGAGCACAACCAGTAAAATAATATTTGACATGAAGTAAAGGTACACAGTGATGAAATGGATGAAGCTGATGAGGTGTCCAGTAATGATGCATTTAAAAAAGCTACTTGGCATGAACGTGCACTCATCTATAAATAATGCATCAGATTTAGGAAAGCAGCTTCAAAAGTGAGAGCTGGCTAAAAACCATATTAAATACCTTTATAGTGATAAAACTCAAAGGTCCAAATCTGACTTTCATCTCTCACCTCACCCTTCGGTCCATATACCTCAAGTCCATAACAGTGGATCAATGCAAAAAATTCCCAGCCAGCTCTACTTATAATACTAATTGTGCATTGAGAGTATACCAATATATAGTGTTGGGACACAGTAAAATGAGAAGTAGGCAATGAAATAGGTTAAAAGTATGTGGTTGGAGAACACCAAATGTATATGTATATTGTCATGTGTCAATGATTTCACATGACCACAGCACAATATGACAGTGGTAGGCAACCTGCAGCCCATCAGGGTTCCAAGTGAGACATTTTGTTTACTGTTGCCCATGATTCTGCTTGTTTCCGTCCATATAGTTTTTTTCCTACTATTACTAAAGTGACACTGAATTAAAGAAAGGGCACATGAAGTGAGGTCAAGCCAATTGCACACAAAACTGAGGGAGAGCCATGCGCCCACTCTGCATTCAGAGTGGTTGAATATGGTTCAGTCGGCACATCCTGCAAATTCTAGGTATGCAGGCACAATTAGCAAAACTAAATCCAATCCTAGGAGACTGTCTTGGTTACAACAATCTTGCAGCTCACTGAGATGAAGGAGGGCCACTCATGCAGCCCACTCACTAGCCTAGATTGCCCATTGCTGACATAAGATCTTGCAAGCACAGTCTTAGGTTGTTGAGAAAATACAGGTTGGACCTCACTGGTCTGGCATCCTCAGGACCAACGGGGTCTCGAACCGGGGAGTTTGCCGGATCGGGGAGGTCAAGGATCCCCTGCTGGCTGCCCGACTCCCAGGCTCCTCTCCCTGGAGCTCCCAAGGCTGGGTTCACACCCTGCTGCCTGCTCGCTGCTGCCAGAGCTCCCCAGGATTCTAGCCGGGACACCTGGCCACTGCTGGCCTCACTGCCCCTGGGGGTTCCCCGGGCTTCCGCTGGCCCCACTGCTACTGGGGGTTTCCCAGTTTCCCTGGCCAGGACTCCTGGGCCAACTGGCCCTGTTCCTGTTGCGGGTTTCCTGGAATTTGCCCAGGAAAGGAGAACGTGCTCCCGCTGCCGCTGGGGGGTTCCCTGGCCAGGGCAAGGGCTCACTGTTCAGCGCCTGGCCCCGCTGATTCCAGGGGTTCCCCAGTGGGGGCAGGACTCCCCCCCCCCACCTCAGTTCCATTTACACCAGGGATTCCCTACCCTGGCCAGGGATCCACTGCCTGGTCTGGCCGCTGCAGCGTTCTCACAACTGGCTCCCACTCCTGGCCTCCAGAGCTTGTTGGTCCAGAAACATCCATGGCCCTGCCGGATCACAGATATTGCCGGACCATAGAGTCCCAGATTTGGGAAGCTTATCCTGTAGTCTGATTTCCCTTTCATTATTCTGAAAAGCAACTGTTTATTAAAGAGAAATAAAGCAAATGGAGTAGAAACCTGTGATACTAATAATGAACAAAAAATAGGCTCACATGCAGTAGAAACTGTTCAGAACAGCTTGTCTTTGTGAAACGTGATCCTTGTTATAATGCTGAAGTTGGTGAGACTCAGACTGTGTTTGTACTAGAAAGAATCAATGTTAGCTGTCCCCATTTTTCAAAACAATTGCAGCCTAACAGGTGTAGAATTCTTTGTCTAGTCAGGAAGGAAACAGGGTAAGACAGTCTCAGCAACAGCGTCTGAGCTAATCCCAAGGCAAGACAGAAACAGTCTGAACACAGTTCATGCTCAAATGGTTTACACATGGCTTGCCTCGCCAGACAAGCATGACAATTTAAAATGTGTGTTTAAAATTATTTTCTTGAGCACATTATTAGAAGCAAAGAATATTTTCAGGCATCATTTTTTTAAAACCTGGTTTAAATAACGGCTAATACTATTGATATGTCAGTGTAAAAGGGCCAACAGGAGAGGATAGAATGTTGAAAACACAAGAATCATCTCATGTCATAATGTCCCTCCACTGCTGGTATTAAAATGCTATATTTGCATATATGCTTATGTTGCAGTTTTAAGAGAGTGAAGAACAAAAAAGGAAATAGAAACTAACACAATAATAATGGGTACATAGATCATGAGTTAATTCCATTAAAATCGTGAACAGAATTGTGTTAAAATGAAGTATAACACTGAATGCAGACTGCCTTTGTCATCCTAGTTAAGTGAATTAATCTCTCTCCCCTATTTTCACTTGAGGCTTGAGCATCGATTCAATGTGTCTAAACCAGGTCAGAACAAATTTTTCTGCAGCTGTTCCATATTATTTCTTTTTGTGAAATATTTCAGGTGAGGGGAGGACACTAAAGAAAAATATATATCTGCCAAACAAAATCTTCTGAATTTCATTAGCTGAGAAGCCATATATATTTCAAGATTATTTCTGGGTCATAGGACAGATATCCCAGCACATGTTTGAAGAAAGGACATTTAAAATTTACCATTAGATTCATTGTTATATGCAGGTCTGCATAAATTAAGCTAGATCTACATTACAGACCTTACAGCAGCAGAGCTGTACTAATGCAACTGTGTTGCATCAATGCAGCTGTGCTGCTATCAGATGTCTTGTGTAGCTGCTCTATGTTGACAGGAGAGAGCCCTCCTATCAACATAATTAAACCACCCAAATGAGCGGCGGTAGTTGTGTTGAAGGGAGAAGCTCTCTCGGGGTACATCTAGACTACACCTCTCTGTCGACAGAGAGATGTAGATTAGGCACGTCGAAATCGCTAATGAAGCAGGGATTTAAATATCCCGTGCTTCATTAGCATAAACATGGCCCCTGCTTTTTTTCCGAAACAGAGCTTTTTAAAAAAAAAACCCGGCAGTCTAGACGCGGATCTGTCGAAAAATAAACCCTTTTTGAAAGATCCTGTAAACCTCATTTTTTGAGGAATACAGGATCTTTCGAAAAAGGGTTTATTTTTCGACAGATCCGCATCTAGACTGCCATTTTTTTTCCAAAAAAGCTCCGTTTCAAGAAAAAGCGGCGGCCATGTTTATGCTAATGAAGCGCGGGATATTTAACTCCCTGCTTCATTAGCAATTTCGACGTGCCTAATCTACATCTCTCTGTCGACAGAGAGGTGTAGTCTAGACAAAGCCTAGGAAGATCAATGATGAAACCAGAGAGATGAGTAGACAATACCACCTCCTTCTCTGCCTCGGAACCTGCATGGGGCATAGCAAAAGCATCTTTTGGATGAGACGCTTTTCCACAGGACAACTTAGACTTTGGGAGGGAAGGAATCTGGGAAGCGAAGCGCAGCTGCAACTAGCTTGGGTCTCCTCTGGGCAGATGGGGAACGGTTTGGGGCTTCCACTGGCCCACAGCTCCTGAGGTGGGAGGAATGTCAGGGCTCTGGCCTCAGAAGGGGAAGGGGATATAGGGCTCTAGCCATGGGGGTGAGGGTTTTTTTGATCTCCTGTTATAAGAGGAAGGGGCAGAACCAGGACTCTACCTGCTGCCCATGCTTAAATGAAGGGTTAAGATATACACCGCCTCAAAAACACAACACTCTGTCCCCCGCGAGCTAGCAATAGTGCCTGGGAATGATTCAGTAATGAAGGTACAAAGATTAAACTCTCAACAGAAATGGTGGATTCTCCAATTCTTGAGGTCTTCAAATCTACCTGCGTGCTTTTCTGGAAGATGTTTTAGTTAAAAACAAGTTAGTAGTTTCAATACAGAAGTAACCAGATGATATTCTCTGGCTTGTGTTATCCAGGAGGTCAGACTAGATGATCTACATGATCCCTTCTGATCATAAAATTTATAAATCTACTAGCACTTTTACCCGGTACTGCTCGGATCCTTAAGGAGGGGTTCTGGGCAGGGAGCTGGGGAGTGCCGGAGTCAGGGTTGGGATGAGGACGGACTCTGGGCAAAGGACTCTGTGTGTGTGAGAAGTGAGTGCAGGGGGGCAAATTCCTCCCCCCCCACCCCCAATTGATACCAGGGCTGCTTGCTCTTCCCCTTTCAGTTCCTGTCAGGGAGTGAGAGCAAAGTACACAGTTTGTCTGAGCCCTGTGCTCCCCAGCTAGAGTGAGGACTACAGCAAACTGCACTTTCCCCTCATTTCCTGACAAAGGGGAACAGCCAGCAATGTCCCCATACGAATTGGGGGTGGGAGGGAGGTTCTGCCCTCCCCGCCCTGGTCCTCCTTAAAGAATGCCTTTGGGAAGGGAAGTTTGGGGCAGGGGCCGTCCTGGGCAGGGGGATGTGCCCCCCCCCAGTCAGCCCCTTTCACCTGTCTGGTGATTCTGTCTTTTTTCTGTATAGTTTTATGAGAAGTAACCCCATCCCAGGCACATCGCATATTCCTGGCAAAACTAAACCCATACATTGCTTTAAGTTACAATTAGAGAAAGCTGTATACAGAATTTGGTGGTCTAGCTCTTAAACAAACAGACAAACTCTCTTAAATATATAGTAGCTAATAAGCAGATATGAACTATGAGAACTTGCTTTTAGTGCTACATGTTTTTGTTGTGTTCCACAGATTTGAATTCCAGAATTCATCTGCAGCACTCTGGCTGCATTCGCTGTGCTAGGTGCACCTGCATTGAACAGTAGAGAGATTACTTGGAGCAGCTTGGCGGTGTTGTTAATGTGATTATGGAAAAGCATTGCATCATGTACCTTGAGGGATCAAGTATGGTTCATTTTCAGTACTGAATTATGGAAGTTGTTTCAACAGAAGAGCATAAGTGTGTTTTCCTACCCTGGGGATTCCTAGCAGTCTCATGGGATACAAGTAATCTCTCAGATTTAGGGTATATCTACACAACAATGGGAAAGGTGCTTCCCAGTATGGCTGGACATACACATGCTAGCTCTGAGCTAGCAGGTTAAAAATATCAGTATGCTCACTGTGACATGGGCATGGCTTGGGGGCTAGCTGCCCAAGTACAAACCCATCTAACACCAGGAGTGGCCCTCCTATGCCAGAGTAGCCACACTGCTATTTTTAGCATGGTAGCTTGAGCAGCACTAGCACGTCTTTTTGCACTGGTAAGCACCCTCCCAGATATTGTGCAAGAAAGATTAGCCAAAGAAAGCGTGGTTCTAGTTGAAAATGGGATGTAGACACAGTGTTGTCTTATTCAGTGCATAAGAAGGAACACACAAGGCAAAGAGAAAAGTGTGTGGTGTGCTGGGAAGGAGGAGCTGGTTGTTTCTTGCAAGTCTAGGGTGAATGATGTAGAGTAGACTCTGAGTTTCAATATAGGCCTTAAGAAAAACAAAAAACAGGACTATGTAGCACTTTAAAGACTAACAAGATGGTTTATTAGGTGATGAGCTTTCGTGGGCCAGACCCACTTCCTCAGATCAAATTGTGGAAGAAAATAGGCATGACCATATATACCAAAGGGATACAATCAAAAAAAGTGCACACACATAAAAAAGGACAAATCAAATTTCAGAACAGAGGGGGGATAAGGGGGGGGGGAGGTAAATGTCTGTGAGCTAATGATATTAGAGGTGATAATTGGGGAAGCTATCTTTGTAATGGGTAAGATAATTAGAGTCTTTGTTGAGACCCCAGCGTAAAGTGTCAAATTGAAGCATGAATGACAGTTCAGAGGTTTCTCTTTCAAGCCTGGTGTGAAAATGTCTTTGAAGCAGTATGCAGGTAATCAAGTCATTGAGACAATGCCCTTTCTGATTGAAATGGCAAGAAACTGTTTTTTCTTTGTGATACTGTCTGTTATCCGTTTTGTGTGCATTGATTCTTTGGCGAAGCGTCTGAGACGTTTGTCCAATGTACATAGCAGGTGGACACTGTCGGCACATGATGATATAGATTATATTTCTGGATGAGCAGGAATATGTGTTCTTGATCTTATAACTGAATTGGTTAGGTCCAATAATGGTGTCAGCAGAGTAAATATGTGGGCAAAGGTGGCAACGGGGTTTGTTGCAAGGAAAAGTCCCAGGGTTGGTATTAGTGTGGTATGTCCTGTGGTAGTTGGTAAGAATCATCCTGAGGTTCTAATCCCACTGACAGAGACCAGAAACTTCAGGATCTCTACCAAGCATTTATAAACCTCAATTACTCACCTGGAGAAATAAAAACACAAATTGAAAGAGCCAGACGAATACCCAGAAACCATCTACTTCAAGACAGACCCAAGAAAACCAACAATAGAACACCACTTGTCATCACCTATAGCCCCCAACTTAAACCCGTCCAACATATTATCAATAAACTACAACCTATACTAGAACAGGATACTACACTCCAAGAGGCTCTGGGAGACAGACCCATAGTCTCCCACAGACAAGCACCTAACCTCAGAAAACCACCTGCAACCTCAGAAAACTTACCTGCATACTGCTTCAAAGACATTTTCACACCAGGCTTGAAAGATTAGGCCTCAGTTGGAGTATTGTGCCCAGTTCTGGGCACCACATTTCAAGAAAGATGTGGAAAAACTGGAGGAGGACCAGAGAAGAGCAACAAAAATGATTAAAGGTGTAGAAAACATGACCTATGAGGGAAGATTGAAAGAAATGGACTTGTTTAGTTTAGAAAAGAGAAGACTGAGAGGGTACATGATAGCGGTTTTCAAGTATCTAAAAGGGTGTTATAAGGAGGAGGGAGAAAAATTGTTCTCCTTGGATAGGACAAGAACCAATGGGCTTAAATTGCAGCAAGGGAAGTTTAGGTTGGACATTAGGAAAAACTTCCTATCAGGGTGGTTAAACACTGAAATAAATTGCCTAGGGAGGTTGTGGAATCTCCATCTCTGGAGATATTTAAGAGCTGGTTAGACAGACACCTGTTAGGGATGATCTAGAACAGTGCTTGGTCCTGACGTGAGGGCAGGGGACTGGACTCAATGACCTCTCGAGGTCCCTTCCAGTTCTATGATTCTATAAGCTCTTAGCCACTCGCTGTCACAGTTACCGAACTGTAAAATTAAACTAATACCACTTTTCTACCTCACACCAGATATTGTATGGATGAACAAGAGAAAGATTATGAGACACTCAGATACCACTGTAAGAGGGGCCTATTATTAATTGATTGGTGGTTGTGGAATTTTTGCAGGCGAACATAGATGAAGGTTCTCCTCACATAACACCCTACCATTCCATTCTTCCCTGCACTGTTCCTTTACTCCACCTGAGTGCTGACCCCACCATATTCTCTCCAACTACTCAGACTCCCCTACCACTGCCCCAACTTCTCCACGTTCCCTCCACCATACCTATTGCTCTGAACTCCCTCCCTGCTTTAAGGCCACATACTCCTCACACATCCTCTGCAATTTTGAATCTCACCCCACACACTGGGTGAGGAATGCGTGTACCACTGTAGGCAAGAAAGGGCAGGAAAGTGAAGATGCAGAGTCCCTACTCCATATCTGGTTCTAGTGTATGGAAAAGCACAGCAGGCTCAGAGAGGTAAGAGGAAATCTATTCATCTCAAAGTGTGATGTTCTCAACTGAACAAGAGCACCCTATGAAGATGAGCACAGCCTGAAACAGTAATATGAGATGTGTGAACTGCTCCATGAATCTCAATGGGTGCTTTCATCCATGCTCCCAAATGTAAGTGATTGTGAGCCTGTGACATGCACCAAGCATGCCAGTTGTCAGCTTCTAACCTTGGTCTTAGCACTGCATGTTGGGAACATGATCAAAGCCTTCCTGTTTTCAGTTTCCTATTCAGAGGGGCAGTCCCCACATCTCCACGCCATGCCTGACATGGAAGAAGGTCAGGGACTCAGACCCAGTTTTCTGCTCAGAGAAGGTCGGGAGACAGAGGGACTCAGACTCCATTAGCCAGCTCACATAGGGGAACAGGCAAGGAGTGCAGAGCCCTCCAAAGGGCTCTCATGCAGGGAGAGGGAGAAGGGCTCAGGTGTTATAAGCAGCTCACATTATAGGCATTCTCTATCAGGAATTACTGATCAAGTGAACCTGCAACTTGCTTGCCTTTCATCATACACACTTCCTTTGTACAGGAAACATGAGTGGAAACATGAGTGTATAATTCAGTCTCTTGTCTAGTCATTGCTAACTTCCTTGATAATCTAAAGTAAAATCAGAGTTTGCATGCAGATTAGAGTGCACTTTACAATATTGCTCTTAACCCAGAAATTTTTGTTTTAGGCAAAATGTTCAAAAGGAGCAGAATGCAGGCAGACAGCAAGGAATACTCACAAGGCACATGCCAAGGACACAGTGAAGAGTAATATTGTTAGAATTAATTATAGGACCTTTTAAATTAGCTGTGCTATTCAAGGTTACTTTTCCACCAGTGTAAATCTTTATCCCACAGATGGAAAAGTAGCAACTTGACCAGCAATCACTCTCACATAGCTGAGTAAAGAATGTGTAATTTATTATCTTTAAGGAAATAGGGCCCTTTCTAAAGCAACGGTACGAATCAGGGGACATTTCTCTGGCGCAGAGACAGACAGATACAGCAACAGCCCACCAATCCATTCTCATATTTCTGCCGAAAGCAGATCTTGAACTCAAAGTGCAGCTCGGCTTCAATGAACACAACATGACCTTTTGAGCCACCCAGTTACTGTGACAACAGTTTGCCTGGAAGCCTTCTTGCTTCAATAGAGTTCTAGTCTTGCTGCATACGTGCACTTCATTCTCTTCAGCTAACGATACTCGGAGTTCCTGCCAAACTTGGTTTGAGCCCCAGATGTGAGCAAAACAAAGTTAAAAAAATGAACTCATTTTGTAAAATGCTGGTATCTTGGGAACCCCTTGCTCCTAAGTGTCAGAATTTGGACCACAAACACTATCCATGGGGCATAGCAAATTTCATTTCAAGTAAAGCATGCAGATTTTATAGCACATAGGGCTTGTCTACATGAACATTTAGTCCACAGGAAAACTAGGGTAGACGGTTACCCAACACTAGCTTCTTTCAAAGGTTTACCACTGAACATTGACTTAATACAGCTTTGAAACTTTACAATGCAGAAGAAAATGCTGCTTTTACCAATCTTAATTAGACTGAAACAAGTACAGAAACTGTGTCAAATCTTTAAAAAAACCCTTTTTTTAGTAGTTTAACATGGCACTGTATTGTATTTGCTTCCTTCTCCCTCTCCCCCATTTTGTCTCTGCCGCTGCCTGATTGTGCACTTCCAGTTCCAAATGATGCATGTGGCTGACTGGTCAGTTTGTAACTCTGGTGTTGGTCACTGCAAGGTTCTACTGTAGTTCCATTTCAAAGTGGGTAAATCAAAGTGCTCTAGAGAACTGTCAGTTGATGGCAGCAGCATCCACATGTGCACAGCAGGCTAGTGTGGGGTCGATTTGCATTCCATCTTGCTGTAAACTAAATGTTTGTGTAGACCAGGTCTACTCAACATGCAGCCCGTGGGCTGCATGCATCCTGCGGCCCATTTGTTTGTGGCCCACGATGCAGTTTGGGTTTATGCGGGCTCAACACGTGGCCCGCAGGTGGGATCCTTTGAACATGGCCTCCACTGGGAACACACTACGCAATGGCGAGGCGTCTCCCAGGCGGGGTGAGTACTAAAGGATGCAAGTGGACAGTCTGGCTGGAACAGATGGGTACAGGGTGTCAGCATTTCTAGCCCCCAGGGAGGTGCTGGGAGCACTGGGGCATTGTGGGAAGTGCTGGCTGCTTAGCCTTGTGGGCAGAGCCTGACAGGTGCTGACTGACTCACGCTGGCCATGTTTGGGTCCAGCGCCACGGTTTAATCTTTGTATTCATGCCCACCAGTGTGAAAGAAGCTATTTGCATATATATGCAACCAAACTTAAGTTGTGGCCCTCGACATGTGCTGTGAGTATCATTGTGGCCCCCGGGGCTTCCAAAGTTGAATAGCCTGGTGTAGACAAATCCTTAGAATAGCTGACCTTCAAATAAAGCGATGCTCAACTTTACCTCTAGCAGAGCTGCAGTTCTGCTATAAGAATTACTGCAATGAGACAAGTAGCTTAGATCGCTTGAAGACATAAAAACAAGATGCATTATTTCTTTCATAATTCAAATTACTGTTATGTTTCATCATGTCTGATTTTGCACTGATTTTTTTAATCATATAATCATCCCACTTAGGGCAAAGGATACAGATCAAAGATTTTCTGCTGCTGCTTCACCTCCAGAATGAAGAATACTCGCATTTTAACAATGCCAGCAGAAGCAATGGGAATCAGACCAAATGGCAGCAGGATTCGCAACAGACAAAATTTATTGCATGAAGCTAATCTTGGTCAATCTTAACAAATAATCCAATTAAAGGGGAAAAACAAAATACAAAAAATCTTAATACCAACTCTGCTACTATGTGAGGATATTATATTCTTCCTGTTTTGTATGGATTAATAATGTCTGGAAATCAGTATGGCTCAAGTAATAAACAAGTACTGAAAATAGTAACACCCAATGGCTCAGCAGGATGCAACATCCTTGAACTTTCCATACAGCCTCACATAAAAGGGTTTTTCCTGTAAGATTTGGCACTTCTGTACAAACTACTACTTTAGGACGGTTTCCAAAAATACTTATACTTATCATTATAAAATGACATTGGGAAATCCTGCATTCCAGTTGGTTTGTACATGCGATACAACCCTGGCAATTAAAACTACAGGTAAAAACTTTTGTTTACTGAATCCTATTCTTTGCTAATGTCACTGTGCTTCCCCCAGTTATACAGTAACTATTTAAAAGTGAAAAATCACAGATTTTCTGAAGATGTGCTGCATTATTTAAAAAAAAATCAAATGTAATTTACACGCGCCACCTTCCTTTAACTGTCATACGATTGTAGGAGTTTTTCCTACTCCAGTCATGCTTTTCTTCCATCTAACTGCTTCACTTATTCTCTAGATCCATCTATATAGATTTCATCTATCTCATTTATCTCCAACTCACCTTTCCTTACTTTCCTACCTACAGTCCTCTTAAGTCTCTACCATCTCTCAATATCCTGCAATCTTCAGAAGGCTTAGCTGAGTCCCCTAATTCACTGGTACTCATGATAGGGGCTTCAGAGCTGCACTGTAAGTGGGGGATGGTGACTAGTCACTGAGGCGTGCCCCCCTCCAACTGAGCAGAGGCAGGGATTGTCTTACACATATGATGTTCTGCCCCTCCACACAGCTCTAGCAGCCCTACCACATTCTTAGTTAGCTCTGCTCCACCATATGTCCCAGTGCAATTAGCGAAGTCCTTTTTCAGAAGGTCAGTAGCAGACAGAGTGAATTCCATATTATGCTGAACATAGCAGGCACTGATGCATAATGGGCTTGTCACACAGAAATTTCCATGGTAGGCAGGGGATGTTCCTGATGAGTGTGACTGGCTCTCTCTTCTACTTCTATTTTGTCTCCCAAAACTCACCTGGAGTTCCCGTCTCACAGAGCATCTGTGAAGGGACATCCATGGGCTCCAGGAGACAATGGAGTATGATACCATACACATTCCTTCTGTCCAGGCAAAATCTCCTACACCGATATAAAGAGAGTGCATGATCTGCATCCATTCTCTTTTTTGCCCCCATGATCAACAGGACATATTTTTCAGCAATATATTTTAGTGAACTTCATCCACTGCTCTGGTTCTGGTTTCTGCAATATTACAAAACACGCCAATGGAAGGGACATCACCCAATGATCAATTCAGCTTAACATCAAACTTAAATAAAATGAAACCTCTCATTATGGGCATTGGGTTGCCTAAGCTTGCTAAGACGCAGAAGAGAGTCGATGTCAGAGGTTGGGGGACTTAACATCAGCTGTCAAAAACAAAAGTAGCTTAATTCAAATGTAATTATGTGAGCCAAATTCCTCAAGTTGGCGTAAAATGCTTTAGCTCCATTGACTTCAATAAAGCTATGATGGTTTACATTTGACCGATAACTGTTTTAATCTCTAATATTTTTCTAATGCTTTCTTAAAGTATGAAGCTAGTTGTATGTGGTATCAGGTATTTTTAATACCAATGTTTCACCATTTTATTTCCTTTTAAATAACTGTACTATACTTGTGTATCACTTTTTTCACAATAAGAGTAGGCACATGTCCTGAGACAGTGCTACTGCTATAGCAGCTGCCGCACTTTACTTTCAGCCTCATGATTAACAGACTCCAACCATGACGGTAATCTAGCATGCCACAGTCCCTGATGTGTGTGTATGCGTATCATTGAAATAGAATTCTCGTAATACTATTGTTCGACATTTGTTCACCTCAGTTATGTTGCCAACGCGATTTACTGTACATATTTTCTGAACTCTGAAAATAGCCTCCTTTGAGTGTTCTTCAAGGAAATAACTTTAGTCACGTCATATTTATAGTTTTGTTTTCATTAGTCCAGTCGCCTGATATATTAAGTGGATCTTTTACATTCTTATCTGATTATAATTCTAAAGCAAATTCATCTGTGTCACTCATTTATAAGTTTCCGCAGAAAATCTCTGTGTTTGGGATCTTATGAACAAAGCTTTTAAGTTTGCACACTCCCACAGCTTAAAGGGCAGGAGGTTTGTTGTGTATACAAACTTAACTTTAAGGTAAATCTTGAAGGAACAGTGTGTAATACTAGTGCTTTCCACAAGATTTTATTGAAATGTGCCATAAGTGCTATGTCAGGGCTCTATAGACACAATTTCTGTTTCAGCAATACCATTATGAAGAAGCCCCAACTCTTAAAAGTATCTCTGTGACACAATGCAGTTAATGAATTGTTTTTGTGATTTACAAATACAGATCTTTTTAAAATAGTCAGTTGTTTAGATGAACAATTTGGCTGATCTTAAATTGCTTTGAAGTTTACGAATTTAGCTATTCAAGTTTCTCCTAATTCTTTCCTAGAAGTGATCAATGAGTTACTTAACTCTCAGCTGTTTAATGAACTATAGAAGATTCAAATTGTTTAACAGTAAACTTAAATTCTTACACAATTTCCAGTCAAATGTAGAACACTGAATCTTTTGTTCCATATGGCCCTGATCCAACAAAACATTTAGAAACATGCTTACCTGTAAACATATGAGTAGTCCCACTGAAGTCAACAAAAGTACCCTCATTGTTAAAGATAAGCACAAGTATATATGAGACAACAAAACAGTTTATTGCATTTTTTGATAAACAGGCATTTTACATTCAGCACGACAATGTGTACTGAAAAATTACTAAAATGTTACTCTGTAAATATACTAATTTATTGTTGCCATTGATTAAATACAATAGGGGTTTTTAAATAAAAACATATTCCATCAATGCCCTAAAACATTAATCAAAAGAAACTACAATTTCATTATCTGATTGGCAACTAATAATCCTGAATGCTAAGTCAGAGTTGCAATAACCTTAGGGGGAGTTGGACTGGATCTTTAAAAATGAAAATCTGACTTTAATGAGTGATGGGAACACACACACACAAACACTATTGCTTTTTTTGTGGGAGAGGGAGAAAAAATTAGAGGTTTGCTCACATCCAGAAGCAAAATAAAATTTATTGTTTCCATGCATCACTTTTTAAAACCAGGCTTCAGAGCACGAACACATGGCACTGAACAATGTTACTAAAAATTATGACTTATTTTAAGTCTAGTAAATCAGTACGTGTAAGCTACATATCCAGTATCTGTATATCATCCAACTCTCCCCCACTGCAATTATGCTGTTTACACAGAAAAGCTGGACTACTTCCTATAGATCCACGATTGAATAAGCTACAGTGACTTTGAGAACTGAAAAAATAAGATTTTCAACAAAATAGCAAAATGTCTCAAAATGAAACCACAAGAGTAGTAGCTATCATGGTAAAACTGCACAAGAAATCCCTTAGCGGCATGTTTCTGAGGAGAATTACAAGCTTTCAAATGTCCAATATTTGGCTAGTAATCTCAATGGATCCTATTACACACTTTCAACTACTCCCTTTCTTTACTTTGTATAAAAGTTTCACTATTTTATAATGAATATTTTGTTTATTTGCATATAAGTAGTTGGTAACAGAAATAACCAGTAGCCCTTAAGTCAAAAATGGAGGCTAAATTTGTTCTTTGTGGTTCCTGGTGCCATCATTTATACACATCATACATGATGGAGCACTGGATGCTAATCTATAATACAATCAAAGGACAACAAATAAATATTATGAGATATATCAATTATTGGTAAATTGATATGCTAAAAGAAAAGGAATATAACAGTGTTGTGCCTCTGGATACATTAATGTGGAATGCTAAATTTCTAATCAAAATTACTGGTCTCTGAACTGTGCTCAAGCCATTAAAAGATCCCTTCTTTGATGATGTTCCATCGGAGCTGTTCCTTACAACTTAAAGACATTGCAATATGCTACATTTGTATTTCAGAACAAAAATGTAACAGTCAAAATGTTACACTCTTGCCAGCATTAGTGGTGCAATGCAATTCTTTTCTCTTCTTTTGCAACTGTTGGCATGTCTATATAAAAGAGGAGTAACTACCCAACTGAAACATCACTACTTGCAATAAAATCATAATAAAACTTAACGTCTGATAATGTGGTTTGCTGTTTTAGATATTAGCACTCAAGAAACCAGTTCAACTAGTAATCAATCACAGATTAAATTCCAAAAATTAATATTATATATCTATAGCTACAGTAAGAGGATGTTTCTTAAAGGAGGGGGCAATGTCTATGAGTGTACGCACACACATATGCACACACAAGCTGGAGTGGAAACATGACAAGGTGACCTTACCACAATTCATTGTGTGTATCTACCCCTTCAGGCCAGGAGGCTTTCATGGCTCTGAATGAACAAGCATGAATGTTGAAGGGAAAAAACAGCTTGTCCCATTTATAGTTTCTGAAAAGTACCACTTTAGCCATATAACAACTGTAATAATTTTCTCTCAATGAAAAAAGTCACTGCAACGTTGTTGTTAGATGAAAGTACATCTTGGCTGATTAGAACTGGAGATAAAGTTCTTAGGGTATAACTATTACTCTGAAAAGTAAATATCTTCCAACTGATACTGTGTTGGAAGTCTGCTCCTCCATTACCTTTGGATGAAACTGTTCCCTGAATGAGCTACCCAGCATGTAATGGTGGCATCGATTTGTTCCACCAACCCTCTCCAATTTGTATATACTCTGGCCCTCTGAGTACCCCTTTGCAACACGACAAGGAAGGGCACAGATGATAGATTCTGTGAACTCAAGAAATTAGGAAACTTCTAGAGTGGACTCATGTGGAAATTCACTCAGTAATATATATTGGTATAATGGACCAAGTATCACAGGTTGACTGCCTCCTTTAAGGGGATACAGAACTGGTCCTATCTGTGTCAAAATTAATTTGCTGCCTGAGGGGCCAAAATTAAGTAGGGTTCAAGAAGTTGAAGTTAGGAACCCCTCTATCTTTGGAATGCTTTGTGCTCTAGAAAGAGTAAATTCCTAAGCTGCCTTGATGTCTGGGATATCAACTACTGCAGTTTTTAAGAGAACATATTGAAATCTTCATACTTTAGAGTTTCAGCTGATTGGAAGAATAGGATGTCATTAACCTTGGTGTAGGAGTTGAATTTAAGGAACAGCCAGGCCTTATAAAAAGGTTGAAAGAGATCAGTCTAGACAGGGGAACCACAAGTTGTGGGCAGGTTTCTGTATAAGGCCTTGAGCCAGGGTTTGTAGAGAGCTGCGTACTCAAAGGGAAACAATCTGGAAACTCCTTAGACCTTAGTCCATCCTGTGCTTTTCAGCACATTGGGCTACCCACATTCTCCATGCTTGCTTATCAGCTGCCATGTGACCTAAGTCCTCCCTTTTCAAATTAATTTTTTCTATGTTGTTGATAATCATACTCTTCCAAGTCATCCTATGTTGTTGATTTTTCAGGCTTTCAACTGAGAGCCATAATTGGTAGTCGGTTATGATCTATTCATAATACATACTCTACGCCATTGATGTCTTCTCTTACAAATCATTTGTGATCGAGACCTCGCTTTTGACGTTTTTCTGACCTCATTGTTTGGTTTTTCTTTCCTCATAACTCACTCCTAATAGTCTCCTCAAGCATTTATGATGAGACATCTAACTTCTGAGCATCTGTTTTCTGAAGTTGCCAGGTTTCACTGCTGTAGGTTGCTATAGCTACTATGATGGTTTAATTCATTTTAATTTTAATTTCTTAATTTTGTATGTAAGGACACAGTATTAAGTTTCCAAATGTACCTAAGTTTACTGAAGGCTGTGTTCACTTCGATGATCCTTATTCTTATTTCCTCAAAGCATGTACCATCTTGGCTTATTGTGCATCCAAGATATTTGAATCGATCTGCCCTCTCTAGCCGTTCAGCGTCAATTTTGATGTTTAAATCCATATCTCCAATTACCATGGTATTACATTTGGGAGACAAAGGAAATGCAGAAGATAGGCTCAGAGGATGCTTAAGCAGGGCAAAAACTCTCTCCACTCTGGGACAAAGTGCTGGCTCCCAGAATTTTTCCCTGGAGTTCCTTTCGGCCTCAGCCCATCTAAGCTACCTTTCAGTCTCCCTGCAACAGGAGAGAATGCAGACTCCCAGAGTACTTTCCTAGAGCCTATTTTAGAGCTTTTCATCCTATTATAGTATTAAAGTTTGAACTTTTTTTTGTATCCCAAAAGGGAACTGAGCCACATGAATCTGCAAGAGACACAAAACCTGGGTGAGGAGAAACTGAGATTGGGAGAATCTGTGGTGCCATGTTCAAACATCAGGGGCACTACAGTGCAGTCACACTCTACAACACCATTTTTCTTATCAGCTCCTGAACCTAGTCTTGATAGAAATACTTCTGTGGAGGCTGCTAGCTATGATAACTCTTGTAAATACTACTACATTCGTGGAATCATTTGGTTCTTGGTAGTGTTGACAAATCCATATTATTCCAGAAAACAACATGAATCCACAATGGCTGTTGTGTGGCCTTTTTACAGGGAGGGTACTCTGAAGAGCTGGCCATTTTAGAGGGAGTATAGATTCTGCCCAAGGAAAAAAAAATCAACTAATAATTTGGGAGTATCTCTCAGAGAGGAAGATGGGCCAAAAGAATTTTGGGTTTCTTCTTCCAGAAGAATCAGTTCAAGAAGTTGAGGTTAGGCACCCCACCCCTCTGTCTCTGGAATGCTTTGTGCTCTAAAAACAAGCTGGAGTAAATTCGTAAGCCTTCCTGTTGTCTGGGAGATCAACTACTGCAGTTTTAAGACGATATATTGCAGTCTTCATACTCTGGAGTTTCAGCTGATTGACGAATAGGATGTCATTAACCTTGGTTTAGGGGTTGCATTTAAGCTTAAGGTGTAAGTAAGGCTAGCGCCCTCTGCCTCAGGTTTATTTCTCTCATGTAGTAGTGATCCCACACTTCAACATCTTCTGCCACTAGTCCCCATTCAGGGAACTACATTATGTAGTCAGGCTGTAGTCCTGTATGTTTGAAGGTCGGAGGTTTTTCTGCAGTATCCCTTCTGTCTCTCATGTCACTTAGAGTGTTCAATCAGCTAATGGATGTTCTGCATAAAAGTGTCATTTGAATCAAAGAGTGCCAAGACACACAGGAGAGTCTATATTTCCATTTGAGCTAAAAGGACTCCTTACGTTGTTGTTTTTTAATTAACTAACTGAAAAGAGGTTTCCAGGGCAGCACAACCTACTGAATCACCAAAGAGCCTGCCCCCTGGGATATTCAGCAGTAAATAGTAGCTGCTTTGCCAGTGAACTGGCTTTCTATGGCCTTAGGTGGAGCTGATGTTGTGATAGAGTTTTTATTTTATAATAATACTAGCAGACTTACACAGCATTGCCTGGGTGCAGACCAGTAGAGAGGGAGGGCATGTGCAGGCCTCCCACTGGTGCTTCCCGGGCCAGCCCGGGGTCAGGGCGTGGTGATCTGGTGCTTAGGGAAGCAGCCAAGGAGCTGGGGGGGGGGAGGGGGAGTGTGTTTAGGTAGGGCTGGGGTTTGGGAGGGGACCAGCCCGGGACCAGGAGTTGGTGGAAGGGACCAGAGATGGAGAAGGGGGCTCAGGCCAGGGGTGAGGCCGGCCCATGCCTCCCCCACCAGATGGGGGAGGGAAAGGGGGGGTGCATGCAGGCCTCTCCACCGCCAGCACTCCATGGGCCCGGCCCAGGGAGTGAACGGAAAAGCGGGCGGGGGGAGGGGGGTCACACAGGCCTCTGTGAGGATTGCATTCCTCCTCTCTCTGCTCCCTCCCTTTCCATGTTATGGAATACAATCAAATTCCAGGTGCATCCCATTTTCCTGGCACAACCAAACCCTGACCTCGCTTTAAGTTCTGCATACCAAATTTGGTGATCCTAGCCCTTATCATTTAGGACATGGCTAGGCAAAATAAGGCCCGGGGGGCTGGATCCAGCCCGCCAAGCCACCCGCTTCAGCCTGCGGACTCCCCTGCAGGAACCTTCAAACACATGCAGCTGCTGCAGTTTAAAACACAGTCCCTGCAGCTCTCTGCTCTGCAGGGAGGGGGAGGCTTTGTGCGATTTCCCTGCCCGCAGCCCAATCCTTAGCTCCTACTGGCCAGAAACAACTGGCCAATAAGAACTGACCTTAGCCAATCTCTCAGCTGCTATTGGCTGGAAACAACCAGACAATCGGAGCTGAGAGATTGGCCTGAGAGACTGGGGTAGTGCAAGCCTCTTCCACCACCCAGAGTGGAGAGTCACATGGAGGGAGCAGGCTGTATTTTCAAGCGGGCTGGGGCAGAATCCTCTCCTGCACCTACACTCCCTCTCTGACCCTATACCCCAATCCCCTGACCCAGGTCACAACCCCCTCCTCCACCCAAACATCCTCTCAGACCCCACATTATCTCCTGCACCCAAGTCCCTTACCCCATGCGCCCTTCTGTGCCCAACCTCCAACCTAGACCCTGCACCCCCTCCATAGAAAAGTGCGGTCCTTAACCACTTTCCAAAATTTTTGGAGTGGCCCCTGACCAAAAATTATTGCCCACCCCGATTTAGGAGGAATTCTTAAACAAACACACTCACAGACAGACGCACAGACGGAAGCACAGATGCACAAATCTCTTTATATATACATATAACAATATAATAATAAAAAAGCTCTGTCATGACACCATGATGTGTACATGTATCATTGCTCTTAGACTATTAAGGATGGAGAAAGGGGTATTTCCCATAGCAGCCACTGATAATAAAGTCTTTCTTTAAAAGGCATCCAGTTCAGAAGATTTTTCTGATCTTGAATGGTACAACAGGCAATAGGAAGTATGATCTATATCTGTGGCTCTAATACAAGCCATGAAAGCAGCAGATGCAGTACAGGTTGAAACTCTATAAACTGGGACTCTCTGGTCCAGCAACATTTATGGTCTGACACAAAGATTGCAAGACCAGAGAGTTCCGATTGAGGGCCAGTAGCAAGGAGCCCTGCAGGGCTGGTAGGGCAGCGAGCTGCCCTGAACGAGCTGCCAGCAGGGCCACCCAGTGCACAGCAGCGGGGATGCCCAGTGGGGCTAGAAGACCTGGCGTGTGACTGTCTGGCAGGGCTGGGAGCCATAACGGCAGCCTGTTGAGGCCCGGAGATATGGCATGCAGTTACCCAGTGGGGCCAGGAGCCCTGGCACACAGCTGCCCAGTGGGGTCGGGAGCCCCGGCACGCAGCTGCCCAGTGGGGCCTGTTGAGGCCCGGAGCTATGAAATGCAGTTGCCCAGTGGGGCCGGAAGCCCCGCACGCAGCTGCCCAGTGAGGCCAGGAGCCCCAGGGCGCCGCTACCCAGTGGGGCCGGGAGCTGCGGCAGTGGCAGGTGTCTCGCGGAATCGACAGTAGGTGGGGAGCTGGCAGGGATGCTGGTGCACCGGGCCAGGGCTTGGAGAGCCAGTGCAGGCGGGCCAGAAATGATCTGCCTTGGTCTGGCAAAATCCCACTTCCAGGACTGGTCAGGCCCCAAGGGTGCCAGACCAGGGAGGTCCAATCTGTATTCTTTTAAACAAACACTTTGGGGAAATATAAACCAGGAGATATTTCGTCTTTTTTCAGGATCACTGCCAAGTGAAAGCTCTCTGAAGGGAGTTAAGAAGTTCTTCCTGGTGTTTACCACTAGCACATTTGTAATGCACATAGTTTCAGACATTTGAAAGAGGGAAAATCTTTGCTACCTTTGTACTACTAGAAGATTTACCCAGTGTTACTCAGGTCCTTAACTCAATAAGTTTTGATTTTCTTCATTCAAATCATGGTTCTGAGGTGGGGTTGGGGACGAGGGGTTCAGTATGCAGGCTGCCCTAGGGAGAGAGGACAACATTAGCCCTCTCTCACTGCAGCAGTGTAAGGCCAGGTGAGAAGTGCCAATAGGCACAGTCAGGGAAGGAGTGCATGTCCTCTAGCTGGGAGACAGACAGACACTCAGACAAACAGACACGCAAACAGACAAGCTCTCTGAAATGTATAGTAGATAGCTGTCCCTTTGTCCACCCTGCCCCCTGTTGGCCTATCTCTGGCCCCTTGCTGCCCCCCTGTGGTCATTCTGCAATATAACTCCCTCCTGCCAGAACACTCCCTTTCCATTTTATGAGAAACAATCAAATTCCATGTGCATCCCATTATTCTGGCACAACCAAACCCTGCCATTACTTTAAGTAAATATAAAAGGAAGCGGCATACTAACTTTGGTGGTCCTAGCTCTTACCATTTAGGAAGAGTTCTTGAACAAACAGAATCACAGAGTGACATACAACCCTTCCTCAGTGAGGGAAGAAGTGTCTGAGTCAGAGGATAAATACCTCTTAGTGTTTTTTTGTATTTTCTTTTTTTGGGTTCTCTTTGAAGAAGTCAGTCTTTTATGGCTTGCTTTATGCAGCACCTTGAGTCCTCTGGATACATCTCCATCAGCATCCTACCCTTTGGTGCCCATCTCCCTGTGACTGGATTATGTGGTTTCATTGTCAGAGTTCCCTAAAATGATTTGGGAAAAGTATGAGGCCTGGTTCTCTCCCCAGGCAATTTAGGATCTATTTTAATATTTTTGGGGAAAAGGAACACACACATACCCTGGTGCCTGGGTCTTATTGCTCCAAAAAACAGTCAACAAATCTGGCAAAGAAAAGTTGAGAGCAAAGTGAACCACTACTTGACTGCTGCTATTAAGGCAGAAGATCAGCTCAAAGATAGGGACAGGCCTAGCATCAGTTGTGATACAGATTTGAACTGCCTTCAAAAACTGCAGACAGGTGAAGAAATGCCCATATATGTCACCACTGTCGGAGATGCTGAGCTGCAGAAAAATCTGTATTACAGTGAACTTCCCAGCACCTCTTGCTACTTGTTTCACTGGGGAAACTGAGCCTTAGAAATTTCTCTCTCCGCAGGAGTGACCCCTGCAATCAGAATCTGTAGCATCCTTCCCTGATTCCTTCTCCAATTTCTCAGATTTTGGGGAAGGCAGGGAAAAGAAGGGATGAAGAAAGGAGAGAGAAGGTAATCTCTGAGAGCTCTGACACTAAGAGCACTTTACTCTAATCTTACAGGCTTCCTCCCCATCTTTGTAGGAAACAAGGAAAGTGGCATCCATGTTTTAAAATAGGATATTACAGAAGAAGGAAGTGAAATGAAAGTTTGCACCTGCAGCTTGCACGGGGTCCAGGGGTGCCATTTTAGATTTTGGGGAGGGGAGCGACTTGCACATACTGTGATGGGAGGAAGAGTGAGCGCATGGGGAGGCAGACGGAGGACAGTGGCTTCAGCAGTGTTACAAGCCAAGCACCAAATGGAGGAAGCCAATTCCTTCTGCCCAGGACCGGACTGAGCCATTCTGGCGCCCCGGGCAGCAGTTTAATTGCACCCTGGGTTGCGCGAAGGTGCATGCGCGGCCCCGGCCCCGCCCCCGCCCGGCATGTGGGGGAGGGCACGTGGAGCTGGCGGCGGCAGGACGTATGTGCCCAGCCCGGCCCAGCCCAGCTCCTGCGCTGGCGCGCAGCCCGGGACCACCCGGGGCGGGCCGAGCCTAGCCTAGCCTGGCCATGCAGGGCCCCGCGGCCGCGGGGGGAAGGGCACTGCTGGCCGGCGCTGCGGGGGTTAATGCGGCCCCCGCTCCGGGCGGCCGCTGCAGGGTGGCCGCTGGGAGCTGCTGCAGCCCGCGATCCGGGAGCGCACCCCTTACAGCTGCCATCAGGCGCCCTCCATAGGTTGGCGCCCCGGACAGCTGCCCGGCTAGCCCATGCCTTAATCCGGCCCTGCTTCTGCCCTCTGCCACTCCCCCCAGCATCATCTCTATCCCAGGGCTACTAAGAAACTGGAAAACACTGCTTTTTTCGCAGACAACTTTACAGTTAGCAAGAGCACTGTATCTAATTCCTATATAAAAGAAAATAAATAAATACATATCAGACCAACTCAGCTCTAACCCTGATGTATTCTGATATCTTGTGGCAAGCCACTTAAGGGACACTAGTTAGCCTTAAAATGTTAATGTATATTCTTATTTTGTTATGAACTGAGGAGAGAGAGAGAGGCCCCGTCAGGACTCCTGGGCTCTCTCTCAGCTCTGAAAGGGAAGTGGGGTCTAGTAGGGCAGATACATTTCAATTCTATATAAGAAAATCAGAATGGCCTTTCCACCATCTCCTGACAAAGAGTTGTACAAGTTGGCCATGAAAAAATATTTTATTTTGTTTTAAGTCTGCTGCCTATAAATGTAATTGGGTCATCTTCTTGTTATTCATTCCTTCACTAACATAACACATTTCCTTATTCTATTTTTCCACACCATTCATGATTTTCTAAGCCTCTAACATACCTCTCCCCCCTACACACACACTCAAATTTTTTCTTTTCCAAGATGAAAAGTCCCAGTCTTGTTAATCCCCCCTCTTCCCCTCCCCATGGGCAATATTTTGCACTTATCAACACTGAATTTCCATCTGCTTTTGTGTTGCCCAATCACCCAGTTTTGTGAGGTCCCTTTGTAACTCTTTGCACTCAGTTTTGGATTAGTCATTGTTTACCCCTTTTTCAAAAGCTTCAGATCTGGACTTCTAATACTCCAGTCATCTGAAAAAGCGGGTTGTACCCACAAAAGCTCATGATACCATCTACATGTTTTGTTAGTCTTTAAGGTGCTGCTACACTATTTGTTGTTTTTTAAGTTTTTCCCTTTTTCAAGAACATTTATGAGAAGTTTAATAGCAGTGATACAAAAGAAGATCCCTGCAGCACACTTTCCCCCCCTATCTTTTAAGTGGAGTACCAGGCAAAGTTTTCATGATGATCTAACGATCCTTCAATTACCTGAATAACCAGCCATTTGTTAATTCTCAATCACCTTGCCCCTCCCTCTTTTCATAAACTCCCTGCTCTAAAGGTAAAGCTGCAAGTAACCCGAACTGTTGCATTTAAGAACTGCCTCTGGAGTCAGGGCATGGGCTTTAAGAAGACCTCAAGCATGAAATCCAGGGGTTAAAACTCAGAAGGGGGGGCCTACTGCCCCCCTACCCTCCCTTAAATGGCACCCCGAGGGGGCCCCGCAGGCCCAGCAGATAGGGCGCAGCCAAACTACAATATGAGTGGAATCTGGTTATCCCAAGCATTTTTACACCCTTTCCTGCCTGCTTTTCTATTCCTCTGGTTGCCAATGAGGTCTCCCTGTCAGAGGGGCCCACCTGAACATGCTGCACTAGTAGCTGGAGCAGCCCATCACCTCAGTATCGAACTGGAATTTCTACCAACCTTGTCACAGAGATCCTGAGATTAACTAAGAGTTCAGTTATGCTTAGAGTCCCATAAACTGAATGTTAAGAATAAGGAGGATTCCTTTTTGGTGGTTTTCATTTGTTGACTTATTGTGCTAAGCAGGAGGTCTGGTAAATCCTCCCTGCAGCTGCTGAAGGCAGATTGTCTTGCTGGGTCTTCTCAAGTATGACCACTCCCAGTCTGCCAGAACCAACAATTTTCTTTCCTCTCCAAACAAAAATCCAACAAGAAGCACTACCGCAAGAAAGGAGGACCCCTGATTCAAATGGAGAAGATGGGGCGATCAACTGGTTATCTGAGGTGTTTGTACACTAATGCGAGAAGCCTGGGCAACAAACAGGAAGAACTGGAGGCCCTGGCCCAGTCCAAGAAATATGATTTAATTGGGATAACAGAGACTTGGAGGGATGACTCGCATGACTGGAGCGCTGTCATGGAAGGGTATAGACTGTTCAGGAAAAACAGGCAGGGGAGAAAAGGAGGAGGAGTTGCACTATACATAAGAGAGCACTATGATTGCTCTGAACTCCAGTAAAAAGAGGGAGAAAAACCTGTTGAGAGCCTATGTGTTAAGTTTAGAGGTGCAAACAACAGCAGTGATGTTGTGGTTGGTGTCTACTATAGGCCACCGAATCAGGTGGATGAGGTAGATGAGGCTTTCTTCGGACAACTGAGAGAAGCTTCTGGATTGCAGGCCCTGGTTCTCGTAGGGGACTTTAATCACCCTGACATCTGTTGGGAAGCCAATACGGCAGTACACAGGCAATCCAGGAAGTTTTTGGAGAATGTTGGGGATAACTTCTTGGTACAAGTGCTGAAGGATCCAACCAGGGGCCGTGCGCAGCTTGACCTTCTGCTCACAAACAGGGAGGAACTAATAGGGGAAGTAGAGGTGGGTGACAACCTGGGAAGCAGTGATCATGAGATGGTAGTTTTCAGGATCCTGACCAAAGGAAGAAAAGAGAGTAGTAAAATACACACCTTGGAATTCAGAAAAGCAGATTTTGACTCCCTCAGAGGCCTGATGGGCAGAATCCCCTGGGATGCTAACATGAAGGGGAAAGGAGTCCAGGACAGCTGGCAGTATTTTAAAGAAGCCTTATTGAAGGCACAGAAAGAAACCATCCCGATGCGTAGCAAGAGAGGCAAACATGGTAGGAGACCGGATTGGCTTACAGGGGAAATCCTTGGTGAACTTAAGCACAAAAAGGAAGCTTACAAAAAAGTGGAAACTTGGACAAATGACCAGGGAGGGGTTTAAATGTATAGCTCGAGAATGCCGGGGGGTTATCAGGAAGGCAAAAGCGCAAATGGAATTGCGACTGGCAAAGGATGTGAAGGATAACAAGAAAGGTTTCTTCAGGCATGTTAACAAGAAGAAGGTGATCAGAGAGGGTGTGCGGCCCCTACTGGATGAAGGAGGTAACCTAGTGACAGATGATGTGGGGAAAGCTGAAGAACTCAATGCTTTCTTTGCCTCTGTATTCACGGACAAGGTGGGCTCCCGGACTAATGCGCTAAGTGATGCAAGATGGGATGAAGATAGACAGCCCTTAGTGGGTAAAGAACAGGTTAGGAACTATTTAGAAAAGCTAAACGTACACAAATCCATGGGTCCAGACTTAATGCATCCGAGGGTACTGAGGGAGTTGGCAAATGTCACTGAGGAGCCTTTGGCCATTATCTTTGAAAAGTTGTGGAGATCGGGAGAGATCCCAGATGATTGGAAAAAGGCAAATGTAGTGCCCATCTTCAAAAAAGGCAAGAAGGACACCCAGGGAACTATAGGCCGGTCAGTCTTACCTTGGTTCCTGGAAAAATCATGGACGGGATCCTTAAGGAATCCATTTTGAGGCACTTGAAGGAGAGGAAAGTGATTAGGAATAGTCAGCATGGATTCACAAAGGGCAAGTCGTGCCTGACCAATCTGATTAGCCTCTATGATGAGGTAACTGGCTCTGTGGACATGGGAAAGTCAGTGGATGTGATATACCTTGACTTTAGCAAGGCTTTTGATACGGTCTCCCACAATATTCTTGCCAGCAAGTTAAGGGAATATGGATTGGATAAGTGGACAGTAAGATGGATAGAAAGCTGGCTAGAAGGCCGGGCCCAGAGGGTAGTGATCAACGGCTCGATGTCAGGATGGCAGTCTGTTTCTAGCAGAGTGCCCCAAGGTTCGGTTCTGGGACCGGTTTTGTTCAATATCTTTATTAATGACCTGGATGAGGGGATGGATTGCACCCTCAGCAAGTTTGCAGATAACACTAAGCTAGAGGGAGAGGTAGATATGCTGAAGGGCAGGGATAGAGTCCAGAGTGACTTAGACAAATTGGAGGATTGGGCCACAAGAAATCTGATGAGGATCAACAAGGACAAGTGCAGAGTCCTGCACTTGGGACGGAAGAATCCCAAGCATTGTTACAGGCTGGGGACCAACCAGCTAAGTAGTAGTTCTGCAGAAAAGGACCTGGGGGTTACAGTGGATGAGAAGCTGGATACGAGTCAACAGTGTGCCCTTGTAGCCAAGAAGGCTAATGGCATATTAGGATGCATTAAGAGGAGCATTGCCAGCAGATCCAGAGATGTCATTATTCCCCTTTATTCGGCTCTGGTGAGGCCACATCTGGAGTACTGTGTGCAGTTCTGGGCCCCCCACTACAAAAAGGATGTGGATGCATTGGAGAGGGTCCAGCGGAGGGCAACTAAAATGATTAGGGGGCTGGAGCATATGACCTATGAGGAGAGGCTGAGGGAGTTGGGTCTGTTTAGTCTGCAGAAGTGAAGAGTGAGGGGGGATTTGATAGCAGCCTTCAACTTCCTGAAGGGAGGTTCCAAAGAGGATGGAGAGAGGCTGTTCTCAGTAGTGACAGATGGCAGAACAAGGAGCAATGGTCTTAAGTTGTGGTGGGAGAGGTCCAGGTTGGATATTAGGAAAAACTATTTCACTAGGAGAGTGGTGAAACACTGGAATGGGTTACCTAGGGAAGTAGTGGAGTCTCCATCCCTAGAGTTATTTAAGTCTCGGCTTGACAAAGCCCTGACTGGGTTGATCTAATTGGGATTGGTCCTGCCTAGAGCAGGGGGCTGGACTTGATGACCTCCTGAGGTCTCTTTCAGCTCTATGATTCTATGATTCTATATATAGCCCTCTCGCATGTTTTCCTCACTGAGGTAAATTCGGGGACATCCAATATATAGTTCACATTAAGGATGTTAAAATGCAATTACTTTCCTAATTGAGTAGACAATAGAATTTTTTTTTAATCAACAACCCAATTAGGATCGCCAGTCTGGCTTGAGCCAGGTCCCTTATAATGCAGCGCGGCATCAGGGGAGGCTATGTGGGCTGACCCATCACCTGTGGGAGCAGGGAATGAACCAGCATCTTCGCATGCCAGCTCCTGTCTCTTAATATGGCAGAGCTGCAGCTGGGGAGATGGGGGGGAATGCAACTAGTTGACAGTGCTAATTGATAAGCTCCTGCTTATCTGTTAGTCAACTAGTCACTTACATCGCTAGTCCACATACAATTTCAACTACTTTAAGAAACAGCAGTCATGCAGCTCAGTTTAAAATTATAGAAAGATACAATGCATTCTGAAGACAGTACATATGTATTTCTTCTCAACAAAGTGTGCTTCAATCCCACCCCTTCTGAGGAATGAAGGTGTAAAAGAATTCGGAACCAAAACAACCACAACTGAAACCATCCAACAAGCCCATATGCAAAGCTAATCTACAACCAGTCTGTGCTTCCACTGACTTACCCCCAAGGTCTGGTCATCCCTTCTAAGCATAGGCGCTAACTCCATGGGTACTGGGGCTCAAGTACCCATGAGGAAAACAACAGTAGGTCTCAGCACCCAGGAGCCAGAGCTTGAGTGTGGAATGTGATGAGTTCTGTGCTGTGAACAACCTCTGCTCTTGGGGCAGGGAGTTAGTTTACCAAGAGAAGCAGGGCAATTTAGATGATAAAATACTTGTCTTGGATTAAATTAAGGATTGTTAAAATGATCCTGAAAGTATTCCCAAGCACTAAAGTTACAAGATAGGCATGAGTTTCAGCAGGGGGAGGCAAGCTGAAGCCCCACCCCTTCTGCCCAAAGCCACACCTCTTCCCCCCGTGACCATGCCCCTTCAGGAACTCCCCCCTCCCCAGCCAAGCTCCGTCCAACCCCAGCCCTCAAGCCCAATCCTTCCTGGCCACCCAGAGGGTAGGGCTGCCATGCTATGGGCCCAGGCATACCCGGCAGCTGGGGAGCCAGGCTGCCACGCCTCATGCCCAGCTGTCCTGGCAGTGCAATTTAAGCAGTCTTGGGAAGGCAATGCCTTCCCTTGCCTACATTACCTGCTGCCCATGAAGATAGGAAACAAAGGGTCAGAACAAAGATCCATTTTCAGAATGGAGAGAAGGAAAGCTTGGTAGCTCCAAGGGGCTCGTACTGGAACTAGTGATGTTCAATATATTAATAATTGAATAAATAATTTGTAAAAAGGGGTAATGAATGAGGTGACAAAATTTGCAGATGACAAAAAATGTACTTAAGATAGTTAAGGCCAAAATAGAATGCAAATATTTACAAAGGGATTTCATAAAACTGGGTGACTTGGCTATAAAACAGGAGATGAAATTCAATGTAAAATGGAAAGTAATGCACGTGGCAAAATATAATCCCAACTATTCATACAAAATAGTGATGCCTAAATTAGCTATTACCCATCAAGAAAGAGATCTTGGAGTCATTTGCTACTCTGGAAGCCCTATGTGTCCAGAGTACTGCAAATTTATAAAAATCCTTCACACTGTGCCTGTGTCACCCTGAACTCATTCTCCAGCTTCTGACGACTTAAAAATTAATCTCCATTCATCAATGGGATGCAACTGAATAATGTAACTGTTCTTAACATACATCAATACCAGGGAATGAGATGTAAATAAGATTGCTGACAGTTTCATCCAGACAGCTACAGTGAGACATAATGTCTTTGAACTGGGATGATACTGAAGATAGCTTTTAGGTGACTGCAATAATTTTAATGTGCTGTAACTATAATGTAATTAAGTAGTTCATAATTTAATTATTAAAACATTAAAGATACCAATGACAAATTCAATAACTAGAATAGGAAAGGAGTATATAAATATACTGAAAATAGCCTGCCCCCCCGGCCCAAAAAACACCCCTGCCGCTTCCCATCCACTCCCAACACATATACCTCTCCAAAAGCACTCACCGGGAAAACCAAAAAAGTCATCGCCTATGCTTCTAGCAGGGGCTTATCTAGCTGGCAAGCTACTTCGGCCTCTGGGCAGCAACAAGAATTCTTTCAAATGAAGAGCAACAGCGCTGTTTTTCTTCCCTGGTCAGCCCCGGACCAGGCTCCTTTTAACTCCCCTCTCCATGCCTGAGATTTGATGCAGGGATAGCGGTTTGGGGCCATCTGGAGCCTCAGCCTATGCTTAATCCTCTTTTTGTTGGCATGGGACCTATATGCTTCATTAATGCCTTTGTTGCCAGGGTTGAGTTTATATGTAATACCACAGTGATTAAATAAATGCTTTTTCCAAAACCTAGAGACTGTGTCTGATAACTTTTTACTTAATGGAGACATGTATTGAGTTTTAACTGGTTAACTGTTAAGCATTAGGCTTACCAGAACGTTTACTAGGTAACCGGTTAACCAGACAAGCAGCCCCACCACACACCCACAGTAGCCCCAGCCCTGCTGTGTGCCAAGTGGAGCCAGAACCCCAGCAGCCCTGACCTGGCAGTGCCCACAGCCCCAGACCTGGCTGTGCTGCAGCGGTAGCCCCTGCCCCGGCAGCAACTGCAGCCCTGGCCCCAGATGGGGGCCAGCAGCTCCCCGGCAGCCCCAACCCCGCCACACCCCAGACCCAGCCTCACTATGGCTCTGGATGCCCTGCCCACAACTGCAAACCAGCCACACCAGCAGCTCCAGCCCCATGCAGAAGCAATTGGGACCCCAGCCCCAGTCGCATTGCACTGGCAGCACTTGCCCCAAGAGGGGACAGGCAAGACCCTGGCCCCCACGCTGGCCACACTGGCAGCCCTAGCCCCGGCTCTGTGGCAGGTAGAGACAGGTGAGACTGTGGCTTCAGCCGCACTGCAGTGGCCTCGGGCTGAGGCCAGTCTGACCCCAGCCATGGCACGATGGCCACACCACACTTGCCCACAGCTCCGTGAGACCCTTGCCACCTCACACCAGCCCACCAATGGTTAACCAGCTAAACAATATAATTTTAATCATTTAACCAGTTCATTGTTTTGAAAGATATTTACATCCCTAGTCTTCACTATCAGCAACTATATTTTAAATGTCTTTATTAAATAAAATATACATGTGAAGCCACAGAAAAGAATTTCAAACAAATTAACTCAAAGTAGTGATCCGGAATACTCACGAAAGGCTGAGCACATGCAAAAGGTATAGAGTGCAGTAGCACCAGAAATGATATGACAGAGGGTCAGTTACCCTCCAATAACATATTTATGCTTTTTTAGATATGTAGCCACAAACCTCAAATCCTACTTTACACTTGTGACTCAATCAAGTCTAAATTCAGCCTTGTTTGTCCAAAAAACAAACGGTGACACTGTGGAGGAAAGGGTTGCACAGGCATTATATCACACGTGTGCAGATATAATTTTAGAGAAAGATCTTGCTTCATCTGTAATCTTCTTTTTAGCTATGTATCATTCTACAGAAGTTACTGCAATGAATAGCCATACAATAAAGAAAACAAAATAATAAACAAACAGGTGGTGTTTATTAAAACTGATTTTATATTCAAGTAATATTTTACTCCTTGTAGCCTCAAATCGAGTTCTGGTACAAGTTGCAAACTACTGTATAAAATGACTTTATGCAGAACTTTTGGATTGTCATTTAACTTGTCTCATGTTAATGACATTATTTCCATAGTGAATAAACTGCTTAAAGAAACTGAGCCAAAAAATAAATAAAAGAGAAAATGTTAATTGAAGTGGAGGGACAACAATTTTAAAAGGATCTAAATGCATTAGGAGTTTATGTATCATTTTGAAAAATTACTTAAGCACTTAAGATTCATAGGTGCTTATGTCGCCTATGAAAATGTGATTTAGGCACTTTAAAATTTTTATCTAAGGTTATTAGCAAAAAACAAAAACAAAAAACCACCTCCCCCACACACCCACTGTTGCCCAATAGATATAAAAGTGATTTGCAGAAAAATACCACTCAGTTGCAGGATGATAGTCCCTCTGTCAACCCAAGGGAGTACCATTTTTTTCTGGTAGGAAAATGGGATATGCCTGGAATGGGATTGTTTCTCTTAAAACCCTACAGAAAAGAGACAATCACCAGGCAGGTGAAAGGGGCTGGCTGGGAGCCACTGGAGTTGCAGGGTCACAGTTCCCATCAGGTTTGCTCAACTGCTCCTCGGTCATGAAAGAGGGGCAGTTGGGCCAAGTCTAAGCAATGCTACAACCCCATACATCAGGTCACCAGTTATTACTCAGATGTAGCCCACACTGTGTGAGGGCAGGGCAGGCGATGGGATTGAGCTGAGCCATTGGGAAACACTGTTGGCTGGAGCTGCCTACCTCAAGTGGGGCCAGTGAGTGGTCAGGAAAAAGAGCAGGGTGATGAGTTGTTGATGAGCAGGGAGTGCTGCGGATCTGCAGAGTGAGGGGTTAGGAGCAGGTAGGGGCAATGCAGTGAGCTGTGGGAGGAATGAAAAGTGCTGGGAGGCAATGGGATAGGGTTGGGAGCTAAGATGTTGGGGGCTGTGACCAGTGGGGCTGAGGCATTGGGGTGCTCAGATCTCAAAATCAGGAAGGGAGCCCTAACCTATTCTTGCACTAGGGATCTCTGGAACCTTGTTATGCCATTTCAAAGGCGCTGAGTTTTAACAAAGACATTGTTAGTCACTGAAATAAAAAAAAAGATATAAACAAACATACACCAAAAACAGACCAAAATTTCCAAAATGTGTGTCTAAAGTTAGGCTCCGAAATTCATATTTAAACGAAGAGATAAATAAGTGGCCAGATTTTCTAAAAGTTGATCACTCAATAGCTCTCCCTCGGGTCATTCAAAGATGTAGAGAATACAGTGAAACACATTGAATACAATGTAAAAAAGCCTTCTTATGTGTCATTATACCTGAACATACTGTTTTTAACAAGGCAGATGCATTGACAGAAAATTATTAAGAAAAAATGCTTAATGTGAATCTAAATATGCATTTCACAAAAAACACAATCAGAGCTGTGTTATGACATTAACTGATAAGCAGATGGTCACAGAGATGTACGGTATATAATAGGCAATGCTATAATTAGCCCAAGAGAAAAAGGATAAAAAAAATGTACCTGATCTTCACTCACATTCAAAAAGTATTTGTATTCCTAGGAATTTGTTCATTAAAAAATGAACCATGTCTGTATCTTTCGGTTTCACTGAAGCCTAGTAGCAATATGATGGATTTTTTCAGTTTGCTTTTTAAAAATGATAGGAAATTACAACCCCCCTTTCCCCCCACACACACACCTCACAAAACTTACTTTTAAAGAGCAATATGAAGGTATCAAAATCAAGAACTCTAAAGTTATGAAATGCCAGAATTAAGATTGCCTTTGCATAGGGTTGCCAGATGGTTTAACCAAAAATACCGAACTCCCCCCTCCCCCCCGCCAAAAAAAATACCAGGAAAAAAATTTGTTGAGGAAAAAAAAAGGGGGAGACCAAAGTTGTTGAGGGGGAAAAAAAAAAGAATCTGACAGCAGTTATTAAGCAAAAAATAAAATAAAATAAAAAATAAAAAAATCAGCATGGCCCCTTTAAGAAGAGGCTTTTTTGCTGGTGGCCATTTTATTTTTCTTTCCAGCCAAAAGACAAGCCCCTGTGGAACCAGGTAAGCGGGAGAGGTCTGGCAGGCGTCTGGGGGGCCCAGCAGGAGGTCCGGAGGCTGGGCCCGGTTGCTGAGTCCTGTGTTGTAGTGTTGCCAGGTGTCTGGTATTTTCGCCTCCTGGCAAGGAAAAAAAAAATCAGAAAATACTGGACATTTTAGGTATCCGGTATCTTCTGAATTTCTTTTACCGGACAGGAGGTGAAAATACCAGACTGCTCGGGTCAATACTGGACACTTGGCAACCCTACCTTTGCATAATAATAATTTATACAGTTGTTGATTACATAATCACACACCTTTTTTTTTCCCTCTACAGGAACCCTATTGTTTGCAGTGCACAGGATGGACCAGCTCTGGGGATGAATCAGAGTTTGTAGTGAAGGAGACTTGTATAACCCTGCTTTATTTGTTGCACAAATTGAAAAGGGTGAACAAGAATGGGATTGCAGGAAGAGAAATGATGGTCTCAGGATTTAGGCAGTTAAGTGTTGCCCTGAGAAGTAGATTATATATATCTGGCTCTGCCACAGAGTTTCTATGTGGTGCTAAGCAAATCTCTTAAATCCAGCTTTTCGCAGGAGGTCACTAATTTTGAATTTTTCATTTCCTGGGGGCCTGAACTGAGTTACTGGTGACTCATGTGCAGATATGCTGAGCGCTCACAACTGCAACTGAAATGAATGGGATCTGTGCTTTGAAAGTATAAGTGCTATAAAATGGTATGTACTTTGAAAAATCAGATCTTAGATGGCTCTAACTGAGCACTCAAAAGAAGCAGAAATTTCTGACCTTCATCTCTCTGTGCTTAAGTTCCCCATTTATATATATGACAAAGTGGCAACTAAGAAAACTACTTATACATACAGGGAAACAAATCTATAATTGTGTTACCTATATAAACTTTTAAAGAACATTTATGCACATGTGTTTCTTTCAAATGGCATATGACCTTCTCTCTTGCCTTTTTACCAAGAATGCTTGGCTGAAATTACCACGGTGAAAAAGTATCTTGAGTTTGATCAATAATTTTGCCTAGATATGATGTCTGGCTTCCAACAATATGCAAGTACCAACGTTGTTGGGTGAAGAAAAATGGCAATTCTTTCTTCTTGTGTTTTTGAGAGAAGAGATATTCCACAATGGACAATAAACCTTCATTTCTAAATTGAAAGGCAGTAATAGTAGTGAAGGCTCTGCATCACCAGCTTATTGAAATATGTACCAACAAGCTCTGGTGAGCATCATAATATTATACAAAATGTCACAAATGAGGCTACAAAATACAAGACAAACTAGTTTACATGCATTAATATAAATATGATAAATCTCTTTCACCTTTAAGCCTGTCACACCCTCATTTGCTAACTAATCTAATATCCTTGAGGCTAGATTTTTCCAAACATGTTTAGACTCTAAATATATTTCGCTAGAGCTGTATTTAGACACCCTGTTGTTGCACTCACAAAACAAGACAGACTTGATAAAATTATTGCATTCACGTTAAAAAATATTTTAAAAACTGAGAGACATGAAAGCTGTTTTAAAGAAGAGACATACATGCCCATGTTGTGCATAAATGATAGAGCTAAGCAGTAAACAATTTTAAGAAACTTTTAAGACTTAAAGGAATCACAACAAAATCTTTAAGACTATTTTTAAATCATCTTAATAAAAGACCATTTTAAGAAAAATATAACAGCCAGCATATGTGAAATAAGATAAGTTCCTTCCTAAAGTGAGGAATTACAAAAAACATACCACTCACTATTGTCTCACTGTACATAAACTAAACAGGCCCATTTCCCAAATAATTTAAAAACACACACTTTCAAAATGGGCACACTAAAACAAAGCTTTCAAACCCCCCTAAAATCAAACATGGAACTATTTTCAGGTATTCTAATGCTGTAATGAACAAAATTAAAGTCTCAGAGGGGCAGCCGTGTTAGTCTGTAACTTTAAAAACAGCAAGCAGCTCTGTGGCACCTTAGAGACTAACAAATATATATCATGAGCTTTCGTTGGTAAAACAAAGCCATTAACTGTATCTATTCCTGTGACAAAAAGATGAAATTACATCATTACCAGTAACACAAACCAGCTGTAGGCAGTAATCTGTGACTAACTTTCCAGTACACTGGGGGTTTAGTAACACGTAACTAAATTCATATGAATAATTTAATGAGCAGATTTTGCAAGCTAGATGTTTATCTACAATATATTTTAGAGAGATTGTGCATCTGTCTGTCCGTGTGTCCATCTGTTACTCACTTTTTTTCAAGAACTACTCCTAAGCAGTAAGAGCTAGGACAACCAAATTTGGTATGCACCTTCCTTTTATAACTTAAAGCAAGGTCAGGGTTTGGTTATGCCTGGACAGTTGGATGTCCCTGGAATTCGACTGTTTCATAGCAAATGGAGAGGGAGGGATGTGACAGCAGGAACAGTTGTACTCACAAAGGACCACAGAGGGGCAGCAAGCATCCCAGCCCCAGGGAGAGCCATTGGCCAGTAGCATGGCCCCTCGCCACCCTGGGCTGCCCCCAGGGAGCAGCCACCCAACTGTGCTGTGCAGCCCCATCACTCTGAGCCAGCCCCAGCTCCAGGCAACTCCAGGTCATTCTTCTAGTCTTGGAATATTTAACAATGTCTGTTTCATTGGAATGTACCTGATCTAGTAGAGAACATGCTCATTTGAAGTTGTACAATATTTGCGTGTAACATTGTTTGGCTGTTGCCCACTAACAGGTGGAGGCTTGAAACCAGGATGGGCCAGCAATTCTCATCCACCAACCCCAGCGCCTCCTGCCCACTGGAGGGTCCCATAGATGAGCAACTCCTTCCTGTGCCTCCCATTCACAGCAATCTGCTGTTTGGCAATATTCAAGAGGCTCTGGAGGAGACGGAGGGAGGGAGGAGGAGCAAGGGTGTGGCATGCAGACTCCCCCCTCCCTCCTGCATCAATCTGCTGTTTTGCGGCATTCAGGAGGTTGGAGAAGTGTGAGGACACATTCCGGAGAGGGAGCGGAGTGATCGTGGGGCAGAGCCAGAGGTTGGACACTCTTTGGCACTTTGGAAAGTCAGTGCCTGTGTAGCCATGCATGCACTGTCTAGAAGAGGCGTGGTGCACTCCAGCAGGTTAGCATGGGTTCATCATCACATTCAGTTTCTGCAGGGAAGAGTTTGCAGCCACAGCTGTGCATCTATTGTGTCTCCTCCATCCCGCCTCCCTCAGTTCTGCCTTATACAGTGAGAGGCGATATTAACAATGTGTTAACCCATGTGGGCTCAGCCAAGTACTAGTTCATCATTTAGCAGCAAGGCATTCCCTGGGAAATATTCCACCTGATATTAACACAGTTGCTTCAGAAGAAGTTCATGGAACTCATGAGTAAGTTCCCACAGAGTCCTCTAATCAGTGACTGTATATAATCCCTGACCAAAAAAAAATTCCTTTGAACAATTTACATTAATTGTTATGGTGCAAATTAATTCACTTAACATCAGCGTTTCTTAAACTGTGTTCCGGGGAACATTGGTGTGCTGCGACGCAGTCAGAGGTGTGCCGAGGAGATATGGGGACCATACATCCCTTTTTTTCCGGGACAGTCCCGGATTTAAAGACACCCAGCGCTAGTGCAGCACAGCAGCAACTCCCCGCCTCCACCCAGCACGTAAGCAGCTCCTGTGGTGCCTTGTGCAGGCAGCCAGGGCCGCTGCCGGTGGCATGCAGTGTCCAGAGCGCCAAGCTCACGTGCAGCACGTGCAGCTGTCTGGCAAGCCCCTTCCCCCACCACGTGGCCTCCCTCCCGCTGCAGGACTGCCTCTGCTGTGCACCGCCAGTCCAGCCCACTGCTGCTGGAGGGGGAGGGGCACTGGTTGCAGCCGGTGAGCCACTCCTGGGAGCTGCCACCAGAGTTCCAGCAGAGACCGCACAGACCTCGGCTGGAACGCTGCAGAGCAGGATACGTTTAGGTTCTGCTGGTGCGCTCTGTGCACGGCCCTTCCTACCCCTGCCCCTTCCCACTCCCCTGGGGGAGTGGCAGTGCACAGACCCACTCGCTCTGCTGCGCTCCACAAGCCAGATGTGGGAGGATGGGGGCTTTCTCCTCCCCCCCCCCCCCAGCGTTCTTCCTAATGGGAGCCAAAGCTGGTGTGGAGACTGGAATGCTGCACTAACATTAGCACCGCTAATGGTCCTGACTTGGAAGCAGCTGGGGCCAGGGCTGTGGGGACTTCTGGGGTCCGACTACAGACTCCAGCCCCGCAAACTGGAAGGGAAATGGTGGGGGAGGGACTCGGAGAGAACTAGGGGGAACGAGGCTGGGAGAGGAAGGGACTTGTGCTGAGGGGAGTGGGGCAGAGCAGGAGAAGAAAGGGGAAGACACCAAGGGACAGGGTGGAGGAGAGACAAATGCCAGCAGGCCAAGTGGAGACAATGAGGAAAAGGGCAGAAGGAGGGAGGATGGAGGGGACAGGGTGATGCTGGGAGAGGAGAGGGGAAGGGCATTGGGGGCACGAGGAAGCAAGGGGAGGGGGAGGTGCTGGGAGAAAGGTTGAAAGGAAGGGTGGGCATGAGGAAGGCGGGGATGGAGCAAGTCATGTTTGAGGGCACAGAGGGGCATGAGAGGAACTGGGGCAGAAGGTGGTGAGGGGATGGGCATCAGGGAGAAAGAGGGCAGGGGGCAGTGGCAGTGAGGGAAGGAGGAAGCACCAGGAGGGTGCAGAGGTAAGGGAAGGTGCAGGTGCCAGGGGTTTCTGGGGGTGAAGCAGAAAGGCAGACTCCTGCAGGGGAGAGACCAGCACCAGAGGAGAGAGGTTTTGGTGGGGGCCAAACTCATCCCCTATAGGTAGGAGGATGGTGGGAAAAGTTCTTAGAGGGGGTTACTTTTACTTCTGGTCATGTGTCCATCTTGACCTCAAGAGTCAGGGGCATAGTAAACAGAGGTCAGAGGGTGTAGATAATGTGTCCCTAATTTCGTTCAGAAAATATGGTCACCATACACGGAGAGAACAGAGTTCAAATGGCCATTGCTACCCCCTCCCCCCAACAAAAATCCTTGGTGTTCCCCATAAAAAAAAATTGTTTGGTGTTCCTCGGTCTTAAAAAGTTTAAGAAACACTGCTTATCATTGTTTGCTTGAAGTCTCATTTTTCAAGAACATAAGTACAACATTAAGTGAGGAGTTACTGTAAGCAAAGTGTCTAAAACATATAGTACTAATGAATGTTTGAACCATATGGTCAGTTCAAAATTTATGTGTAAATGTAGTTACAACACATCAACAGTAACTAAATATGAAATGCATTACTGCTAGACTCTTTTCCCTTTAAACCATTACCTTGAATATTTGTCTTCTCAATATTGGATGAAATTTAGCAACTATTAAACTTGGATGAATTTAAAAAACGCACACAAAAAAACACAGTCATGACCCATGCAGGAAACTTATATTCTTAACACTTAAAGACTAGATTCCAGCAACAATTTATTTTCTTAAATATCCAGTAAAAGGAGAAAACATTAAATGTCATAAGTACAAAAATAAAAAAAGAAGACAGGTATTACACTGTTTAACACCATTTCCTTCCATTAGATTTTATGACTACTTTTAGTAGGGCCAATCAAATATTGTGCTCCAATTCCAAGATGGAGCAGACAGGAATATACTTAATTTCTTTTTCTTTATCTCCATACAAATGATAAGAACATAAGAATGGCCATACTGGGTCAGACCAAAAGTCCATCCAGCCCAGTACCCTGTCTGCTGAAGACCCTGTCTGCCCAGTACCCTGTGACCAATGCCAGGTGTCCCAGAGGGAGTGAATCGAACAGGTAATGATCAAGCGATCTCTCTCCTGCCATCCATCTCCACCCTCTGACAAAGAGGCTAGGGACACCATTCCTTACGCATAGTGGCTAATAACCATTTATGGACTTAACCTCCATGAATTTATCTAGTTCTCTTTTAAACCCTGTTATAGTCCTAGCCTTCACAACCTTCTCGGGCAAGGTGTTCCACACATTGACTATGCGCTGTGTGAAGAAGAACTTCCTTTTATTTATTTTAAACCTGCTGCCCATTAGTTTCATTTGGTTGCCCCTAGTTCTTATATTATGAGAACAAGTACATAACTTTTCCTTATTCACTTTCTCCACACCACTCATGATTTTATATACCTCTATCATATCCCCCTAGTCTCCTCTTTTCTAAGCTGAAAAGTCCCAGTCTCTTTAATCTCTCCTCATATGAGACCCGTTCCAAACCCCTAATCATTTTAGTTGCCCTTCTCTGAACCTTTTCTAATGCCAGTATATCTTTTTTGAGATGAGGAGACCACATCTGTACGCAGTATTCAAGATGCGGGTGTACCATGGATTTATATAAGGGCAATAAGATATTCTCAGTCTTATTCTCTATCCCTTTTTAAATGATTCCTAACATCTTGTTTGCTTTTTTGACTGCCGCTGCACATGGTGTGGACGTCTTCAGAGAATTATCCACGATGACTCCAAGATCTCTTTCCTGATTAGTTGTAGCTAAATTAGCCCCCATCTTATTATATGTATAGTTGGGGTTATTTTTCCAATGTGCATTACTTTACATTTATTCGCATTAAATTTCAATCGCCATTTTGTTGCCCAGTCACTTAATTTGGTGAGATCTTTTTGAAGTTCTTCACAGTCTACTTTGGTCTTAACTACCTTGAGCAGTTTAGTATCATCTGCAAACTTTGCCACCTCACGGTTTACCCCTTTCTCCAGATCATTTATGAATATGTTGAATAGGATTAGTCCTAGGACTGACCCTTGGGGAACACCACTAGTTACCCCTCTCCATTCTGAAAATTTACCATTTATTCCTACCCTTTGTTTCCTGTCTTTTAACCAGTTCTCAGTCCATGAAAGGCTCTTCCCTCTTATCCCATAACAACTTAATTTATGTAAGAGCCTTTGGTGAGGGACCTTGTCAAAGGCTTTCTGGAAATCTAAGTACACTATATCTACTGGATCCCCCTTGTCCACATGTTTGTTGACCCCTTCAAAGAACTCTAATAGATTAGTAAGACATGATTTCCCTTTACAGAAACCATGTTGACTTTTGCCCAATAAATTATGTTCTTCTACGTGTCTGACAATTTTATTCTTTACTATTGTTTCAACTAATTTGCCCGGTACTGACGTTAGACTTACCGGTCTGTAATTGCCAGGATCGCGTCTAGAGCCCTTTTTAAATATTGGCGTTACATTAGCTATCTTCCAGTCTTTGGGTACAGAAGCTGATTTAAAGGATAGGTTATAAACCAGAGTTAATAGTTTCATAATTTCATATAAGAGTTCTTTCAGAACTCTTAGGTGAATGCCATCTGGTCCCGGGGACTTGTTACTGTTAAGTTTATCAATTAATTCCAAAACCTCCTCTAATGACGTTTCAGTCTGTGACAAGTCCTCAGATGTGTCACCTACAAAGGACGGGTCAGGTTTGGGAATCTCCCTAACATCCTCAGCCGTGAAGACTGAAGCAAAGAATTAATTTAGTTTCTCTGCAATCACTGTATCGTCTTTAGTGAATAGTGAATTAGTTTTTCAAATGGAATTTTTATCTTGCAGAAAAAACATCCATTGGGCCTGAGTCTTCTCTCATTTGTAACAGTGCAATTCAAAACTAAATCTAATAAGGCCTGGTCTACACTAAAAATTTTAATTGACAAAATTAAAATTATTAATAATGAATATGTTGCTCAAATGGATGAAAAAAATTCACTGACCTGAGTGCCCCAGCTATGATTGATTTTTCATCCCCAACTGACTCAGTTGTGTTGACATGATATCTGTGGCTAGGTCAATGGAAAAATATTTCTGTGGAACTAGCTATCACAGCTCAGGGAGGCAGAGTTCCTACAGTGATGGAAAAATTCCTTCCTTCCTTCCACCAATACTGGGGCTACAGTGATGCTGCTGTGCTCCCTGAAATGTAGACAAGCCCTCAGTTAATGGAGTTTCACCTGTGTGAAACTCATGTGAGAGGAAAAATGTATCTAAGTTTGAGTAATCACATGTCCTAGTTTACCTTGTTGTCACTCTCTTGAATTACTACTGCAGTGGCCATATCACCTTAGTTGAACCCAATTTTGTCTCTGTTTCAGTAGAATCATGTAGGCCGCACTGATGTCTCTTGCTCTAGTCTCTTCTTAGCTCCTGTCTTGGCATTCTGTCCTGTAGGGTGCCAGGTGTCTACAACTCCTATTAAAATCAATGGGAGCTCAGAATACACAATACCTCATGGGATTACTGGACTCTTACCAATGAAGTCAGGGTCAACAGCCTGATATTTCACTCTCCAGCCTCACTTGCTCTGAGCCTCATTATCCTTTTCCTCTGCTTGGATTCTGTTGCACTACTGAGAGGAAACCTAAAGCAAAATATGAAATGGTATCCCATCCGAATCAGAGGGAGGGGAGGAAGTGGATCAGAAAGAAAAGCGGGTTGGTGAACAACAGGTTAGGCGAAGCTAAGTGCAGGTACTATGGCCATCTACAGCAAAAAAGTAGGAGGAAACTGGAGTTGCAGTGGGAGGTAGGGATGTAAGCGACTAGTCACTCAACTAGTCGCTTCCCACCCTTACTGCCTCTATTAGAGAGGCAGCAATGGAGGGGAGCAGGAGCCAGTGCTGGGGGGGAGCCGGCTGAAAAGCTGGTTCCTCCCAGCACCGTCTCCATAGGTGGCAGGGGAGGCAGATGTAGTCGGGGGGGGACTGGGCACAAGCTTTTTAAATATTGCTGATTCCCGGCTCACTCTTGGTCACCTCCCGCCCCCGTCTCCCTCCCCCCGCTGCACCTCTTTCTTTCCACTAAGCTCCTAATACATTTAAAAGGCACAGCCACAGCGGGGTTAGCTCATGGGGCCGGGAGCTAACCTCGCTAAGGCTCTGCAGTTTCCCCCCTTATCGACTAATCAAGTAGTGATGGAAATTCCATCGAGTACTCAATTAGCTGATTAAACGCAATTTAACATCCCCAGTGGGATGAGAGCCATAAGAGTCTGAAAGGTTGGGGTGGAAAATTTAACACATCTTCTGGTATGTGGTGTGTCCCCCACCCAAACAAACTTTATTCTGCTCCATCCCTGCCCTGAGCTCTCTTCTCATATCCCCCTGCCCTGAGTCTCTCATACACCCCAATTTGACTCCTGCATCCCTGTCCCCAGCCTAACTCCTGCACCCCACATACACCCAAAACCTCTGCCCTGTGTCTCCAGCACTACACCCCACTTAAATTTCTTACAGATACTGTTGTATGGCCAACACCTCCCCACACCCTTAGCCCCCTCCCCCCACAAAGTGGGGAGTGAGTTATGATAAGACAGTACCTGTAAGACATTTAAGTTACTTTCACCCCGGTTACATCTGAATGATTTAGGAGCAAAAGCCTCATTTTCAAAAGGAATATAGGCACTTATAAGCTTAAATCAATGGGATTTGGGATTCTAAGTGTGTACTCAGTGTTCCCTTTAAGCTGCGCAGTGAGGCTGATTAATCACCTGTGAGGCTGTACTGCGGCGCAGCTTAGAGGCAGGGCTGGATTAAGGGCGGGGCTAGCAGGGAAGCTGCCCAGGGCGCCAACCTATGGAGGGTACCTGATTGAAGTGGTAAAGGGCGCCACGCACCCGGGGGCATGTGCCGCTCGCCCAGGGGCGCAGCGCCCCTTACCACGTCAATCAGGTGCCGCGCGCCCGGGGGCGAGGCCTCACATGCGCCACACGCCCAGGGTGGGGCCATGCATGTGCCGCGCACCCGCTGCCCAGGGCGCAAGTATGGCTCGGTCCGGCACTGCTTAGAGGGAACACTGGTGTGCACATTCCTAAATGAGGCTTAGGTACCTGCAGCAGTGAGCAAAGCAATCTTTGTGAAAAGCTGTGATATTTGCTTCATGAGCATCTGAAGTAGAACAAGGAAAAAAGCCAAATAAAGGATTATTTCGGGCACTCTCTGCCACATTGTATCCTAGATCTAGGTGACTGACTGATGCCACTACCAGATTTCTCTTTTCTTTTCCAGCTCAAAATCAAGGTGGATGGTAGCTAGAAAATCAGCACTACTTAGCAATTTTCAGTATTTCCAAACCTAGACACAAAAACATCCTTTTTTGCTCTCCAACCCACATAAAACCCAGCTTAGACATGACACTCTTGCTTTGGGAACTAGAATCTCATTTTATCCTCTACCTTTGGTTTCCAACACCACAGTGCTCACCATTAAATAGGACAGTCTAACATATAAAGGTTTGAATATGCCAGTTGGAGAGGTTTATTAAGGCACATTGTCTGTAAAAGTTTATTGAAATAAATATTTCTGGTCTAATTTATATTACAATTCTGCATGTTCCTATTAAATGAAATTTCAGGTTGAGTAGATTTCCAAATTAATCTATTAAAATTCAATTCAAATGGCTAAAACTAATGCCTCTTAAGATATGTTTGGGTTATCTCACTCCCTTCCACACTTGAGAGTATTTTCATGAAAGCGGGGTTAGCAGTGGAAGTTAAATGGAACTTGAATGCCCCAGAAGAGTGTTTGGTGTTATCACAATGCCTTCCCTATTATCCACTGAGCCCAATATCCCATGAGAGAATTAGTAGTTTTATTTTATTTCATTGTGTTTTGTACTCACTGACTACTGCATTGAGGTATCACAATCCAATCCTGGTGAAGGGAGAAGAGTAGCTACCTAAAGACCTTCTGACACAAAAAAACCCCTCAAAAAACCCCACCTCACACCCAGAACAAAAGCACTGCTGGGGGAGAGCTTTTTGCTTTTCTATATTTTCTGCCCTAGTTTTTCATTGCGAAAATTGCATACACATTTAATCTCTGCCCCATATGGTTTTGTATACTGATATAATATTATATGAATAAGTCAAACACCAATATGTTATTGAAAACTATTATGCACACACGCAGAGCGCACTCAACCTGAGGAACTCCTTGCCAGAGGATATTGTGAAGACCAGGACTTGAACAGGGTTCAAAAAGAACTAGAGAAATTCATGGAGATTAGGTCCATCAATGGCTATTAGCCAGGATGGGTAGGAATGGTGTCCCTAGCCTCTGTTTTCAGAGGCTGGAAATGGATGACAGGAGAGGGATCACTTGATGATTACCTGTTCTGTTCACCCCCTCTGGTATTGGCCACTGTTGGAAGACAAGATACTGGACTAGATGGACCATTGATCTGACCCAGTATGACTGTTCTTATGTTCTTACACATATATTGTTGTAATATTTATAATTTTAAAAGTTTGTAATAACAAAATATTTATCAAGAATGTATCTGTTTCTGGTTCCAGATACTCATCTAAAGAAAGAATGTGCCTTTTGTTACATCAAAGTCATTTCCAGAGCAACCAATTATGAAGTCACAAAAAACAGAAATTGCATTAAACTGAAGAAAACACATGAAGGATAAATAAACCTGTAGGGACATCCTTAAGACAGAATGTTTGTTTTCAATATTAAGAACAGGAGAGGAGAAATGGAAAAAATATATAAATTATATCTGAAATATTGTTTCCTATATTGAATGGTTTTTAAAACCGATCCATGAGATATTAAAATGCCTCTAAGGAAAAGTAACATGAAGGGCAACTGGAATGTAGACACCTTTTCACTATTGGAAGAAAAAGTAGAATATATGAGGCAAGGGTGAAAGTAATTTAAAAATCTTGCCAGTACAGAAGCCCGCCCCTGGACATGATGGGGCCTCAGGAGCAAGAGGTAGGGCTTGGGGCTAGCTTCCTCCATTCAGCTCTTCAGCGCTGCAAGGTGTGCATCATCCGGGGCTCTGGGGTGATTTAAAGAGCCAGCAGCTCCAGCTGCTGCTGTGGTAATGGTAGCAGCAACTGGAAGTCTGCCAGGATCTTTTAAATTTCCAGGCCCTGGGGCAGGTGTTCCCACTCCATTAACAACCCTGTCAGTAGGATGCAGAAGCACTTTCATGTCGCTGCCCCTTTTGTCCACCCCCATTGGCAGCCTGAGGGGAGAGAGGGAGGGAGAGCAAAGGGGGCAGTGATTTCAAGTCAGCTTTATATCGGTCCATATCAGCAGCCACTTTTTCCCCAATATACTATACCTGCCCACTTTCAACTCTGATAGATGAGCTTATAATGGGGAAGAAAATAAATGGTTTCATCACAAACCCTATTTCTTCCCTTTTTACTTATTTCAATACCATCATAAGCAGTGTCTAGATGGGACCTGATTCCCCACACTTCTTACCCAGGTGAAATCACTATTGATTTCAATAGACGTGTTGACTGTAAAAGGAACAGAATACTAGACATTGTTAGCATAACAGTACTACTGTCATTTAACAGCTGTGGAATAACCAAAAGCAGGAAAGAGTTTGCTCTGCAGGGTACAGGAATTATCAGTAATGAGCAAGCAATTCTGTATATTACATCACACTTTCTGCAAGAGTCCTTTTAGTCTCCTTATTACCCCTGGATCAGAAGACACTCACTTCCCTCTACAATTAATCTGATGTTTTCACCCCATGTTTTCAGACCAAGAACTGGACACGGTTATTTATGCATGAATGAACCTGACAATTCTAACATCGCCTCTAACTAAATTCATGTAAAAATCAAATGACAAGTTTTCAGTAATTTGCTTAAATCTTTAAAAAGCAGAGTTAGACTTTTTCTTCACAATGATCATGTATAAAGAACAACATTTTTAAATCAAAGAAGATTAGGGGCCAGATTCACAGAAATCTTTATGAACTAACCAAAACTCCTCATGACACGAGAAATTCATCCTGAAGGAAGAGTTTCCAAAGCCATCTTCCACTGGTGACCCTGTTAGATCATTCAGCTCTACTTGATGGCCAGGGCTCCAATGGCAAGGGCTGCTGAAGTGATGCAGTAAATAAGACCACATCTTGTCCACATCCCATTTTCAGCCAGCATCACATACTTTTTCAGCTGCCTTGCCTCTATGGGCACGTAGACACAGCAGCTAGAAGGGCGCACTAACTCTGCTCACGCTAGTATGCTAAAATAGAAGTATTACTTGGAGCAATACTGGCAGGTCTACAGATACAATCCCATCCAATTATTTTTGTACATACTTGGGCCACTAACCCATGTGACTATGGCCATATTGCTATTTTTAGTAGATTAGCTCAAGCAGAGCTAATGCATGTCTGTCTACCCATGTTGGGAAGCACAATCACAACCGCTGGACAAGACAGAGCCTATGTTCCACTGCCTCTTTCCCTTACTCTTAATGTACAGGAGAGATTGTAGTCGATTTCCCTGTAGTTTCCCCACCCTGAGGAAATGCCAACCTAAGGGTATGTCAAGATTACATCCCTCTGTCACCAGAGGGATGTAAATTAGACATACCGACATTGCAAATGAAGCGGGGATTTAAATCTCCTGCGCTTCATTTGAATAAAAATGGCTGCCGCATTTTGCCGAGTCAGTTTGTTGGCAAAAAGCGGCTGTCAAGACGGGGATTGGTCGACAAAGAAAGCCTTTGTCGGCCGATCCTGTAAACCTCGTTTTATGAGGCATAAGGGATCGGGTGACAAAGGCTTTCTTTGTCACCCGATCCCCGTCTTGACAGCCGCTTTTTGCCAACAAACTGACTCGGCAAAATGCAGCAGCCATTTTTATTCAAATGAAGCGCAGGAGATTTAAATCCCTGCTTCATTTGCAATGTCGGTATGTCTAATTTACATCCCTCTGGCGACAGAGGGATGTTGTCTAGACATACCCTCAGGGTTCTCGATCAACATTTACCACACTGACATTAACCAGTATCATCACTAGGAGAATTTGGAGCTCTAACACTAATTTTCTCAGATTCTTCTTTTTAAAAAAATAAATCCTTTCAATCTGTACAATTGATCATCTTGAGAAGAGTTCAAATGAAGGCTTAACATATATTACACTGCTCCACATAATTAACTAGTTTTCAAATTCTTACACTTCTTCTGCCTCTACGGTATAATCCCAAAGAAAGTCAGTTATAAACTAACAACTGTTTCCTGATGTATTATGAAACAAACCTAAATCAACCAATGCAGCATTTTTAACATTTAATATATATTCCACTCAAAAGCATCAACATTTTTACTTATATTACTTATTTACAGACCCCAATAATCAGAGAAAAGTTGTAGGTGGCTACCACTTTATTAAAAACTGCTTATTAAACAAAAATCCCAATATACCAATAAGGCTGAAAATTTAAACTACAAAAGGTCATTAAACTCAAACTATAGTTCCCACTGAAATGTAAATTTAGCTAAATTGTACACCTATAGTATAGTAATTTTGATTAATATTAAATTTATACTTTAGTATTTTCCTTTCCTCATTGAACCACCCTGTGTTTTTGTTATTTTGTAATACAGAAAATACCCATTTGATTCCCTGTGCTCTTATCGCAACACGTAAGCACTGAAACAATCATTGGCATGGAACTAGTCTCACACTGAATTAATTAAGTGCTATATTTCAATGTCTAATCATGATTTAAAAAAAAAAATACAACACTTAAATAACAAGTCCTGAAAAAGGAGAGAAAGAGGTACATCTTGAATCCTCAGCAGTCTCAGTTTTGCTGATTATTTGACATAAAAAACCTGAGATTACACTCTACAAGAGAATCAGAAGAAATATAATCTAATTTTATCACTCTATAAAGCTGTACAGAGCAGGACCTCTTGACAGTGAGACCTACTCAAAATTCTTGTTCATTGGAATTCTGGACTAGGGATGTTAAATATCGGTTAATTGAATAGTCGAGTAACTTCAAGAATTCTCATTGATTAGTTGACTAGTCTATAGTCCCTGGGGGCAGGGTCAGCAGCCAGTGTGCTCCAGCCTCACTCCTGAGGAGCTCCCTGCCACTCCATACTGCTGCCTCTGTATCAGAGGCAGCAGTGCAGCGTGCCAGGTGGGAGTGGTCCGCAAGGGGAGCAAGTTTAAAAATCAGCTCCCCTTGCGGACCAGCTGCCTGTCGCCCTGTGCTTCTACCTCTGATAAAGAGGCAGCAGTGCAGGGTGGCAGCAGCCCTGGTCTAGGAGGGGGGCTGAGCTCCCGGACCTGGTGCAAGCCAGAACTGAGCCAGGCTGCCTGCTCACCCGGCTCCTAATACACTTTAAATGCAGAGCTACAGTGGGGGTATGTCCCAGACTAGTTTCAAGCCTGGACTGAGCCAGCCTGCTGGCCACGCTGCTAAAAAAATTACTGGCAATTGGGGGGGGGGAAGAGGGGAAATGCATGTAGTCTATAGCATTAACCTATAAACTTTTGCTTATCGGTTAATCGACTACACTATTACATCCCTATTCTGGACCAGTGGTAAATCAAAATTAATATGGAAGGTCCTCTTTTTCACAGCTTATCTACTCTCTGCTAGTAAAGTTCTATTTCCTGTAATTGCTGAGATGATTAATCCCTTTAAGAATAGGATTAATTCCCTTTTACTACATGTTACTTTCATGTCCAATCACTGACAAATTCAACTATAGTTCTTTTTTGTGTGCACACTTCCAAATGCACACATATTTGTATATACATACTTATAAAATGCATTTGGGGCACACATGCTATGTGTGAAATGTACAGTGCATGTTGCATTTTATTCATCTTTTAAGAGACTTTGAATTTTTTTTTCCAATGTTACCAAAACATATTTTTCTCATTGACTGCCAGCAAATATGGCAAATTTGTTATATCAAAGAGAAGCCACCACTGATGTCCCAAAATTGCAGTCACCACTGTCAAGACATTGTGCCGACACAAGGGGCAGTGAACATACCAAATGGTTGATTCCTACACAAGTTTTTTCTGTGATGTAGCCCTCCAGAATGTAGGAAGCTCATCGGCCTGAAAGCCTGGAAAACTTTACTAGAAGCCACTGTTAAGGAACAAGCTCCTTCAAACATGCAATACAAGGCTACAAAAGGCTACAAAAGCCATGCTCCCTACCTCAGTTCCTTTTTGCCACTCGAGTTCATTTAAACATAGAATCTAAATTTATTTTATCTTCTTACATTGCTGTATTGGTGTATTTAACATAGGAGTAAGAGAGATGGTTTTTCCCTTCAAGTCAGTACTAAACTAATTAATAGGCTTTCTATTGGGAGTGCTGTGATGTTGGACAGGTCATCTTTCAAATGAGATGAGAAACACAAAGGTCTGAACTGTTCATGAAAGATTCTATAGCATTTTTCACAAGTATTCTGACTTGAGTAATTACAGTCTGTGTACTTAAATTCCCTTGTTACTCACTTCTAATTAAATCCATTCAAATGCTGGTAAATCACACCTTGCCCTCTGCACCACTTGTGTCTTAGTTGGTCCAGCAAAAAGGGCTTTAATAAGGTGAATTTCACTTGTCTTGAATAAAATATGTAGAAGGTAAAAATTAATATGCATTTCAACAGTGGACAAAGTGTGTGTACAGCATAAATAAAGGCACATTAAATGAATATGAGAGACAGAGAAAAAAAATCTCCGTCAGGATGAAAGACACTATATAAATGCAAGATGATTTCATAGTAAAGAACTGGTACATTGCTTCTAAGTGAAGGATACTGAAGACATCTTACTAAAAATTGTTTTATAGCTACTATTCTAAGAATAGATACAGTTGCAACGATGTGCATGGACTGTATTGATTTAGAGATTCTTTTTGTAATGGCCATCTAATGCTACAATTATATCGAGAAGAATTGTTTTGGATTCTATAGGTACACAACTCTCCATATGCAACTTACATGTTTGATATGATAGTGAACTCACACTTCTTTACCTGGTGATTTCACCTAACCACAAAAAATGAAATGTTATTCTTTGCTTAAACATTTCTTCAGTTTCCCTCTAAATGTTAGAGGGAATAATCTTTGTAGTCCTTATAATGTTTTACCTAATTTACAAAATCATTCTTACAAGAAAAATCTGCTAATTATTGGGTTTATTTGATAAAAGATAAGAGGTTTTGTGACAGCAACTGAGAAATTTACACACACACCTACAAAAAAAAAATCAACGGCAATTTCAAGTAACAGTATTATAAATATCAACATTTTAAAGTGACGAAAAGATCAGAAGTCTTTTCAATGACAGCACTGATTTTTTTTATTGTTTGCAACAGTTGGGCTGGGGAGGAAGAGTATCATAAATTTGACAAAAGGGCAGCGTACTGTTCTTGTGTTTTGCGAATATAAAAAGAAACCAAAAAAAGCTTAAATACTAATTTTCTAAATTCAATGTGATGTTATTAAAAAATATTAAATATATTAAGGTAACTGTTTCTTCAATTCCAATACCAATTCAGGTTTTTAGGCAGATACTATGAACAGCAAAAATTATTGACATGAAAAAATAAACCAAAATTTGATAATATATGAAGAGATGCCACAAAGCTAACGGTAGAATTTTCAAAAGCACTTAAAATCAGCAAGATAAGTGCTTCAGAAAATCCTATCTATGGGAACACAGAAAAATGGTCAAAATACAGAATAAGTTGGTTCAGTGCCTTCTGGAAGCAAATCCAGGAGCACACACAGGGGCCGGGTTATTGTTCTTGAATTGTAGAGCAACCTCCATCTGTTCCACTCTCAAATAATTTGTATATGCAACTCTGTTTCATAGTGCTGTGGGCATTTTACATTACAAATATAAGATGATTTCACAGACATACACTACCACATTTAGTAATAACCCAAACTGTAACTAATCACTGGATAGCTAATGAGAAGTGTTTTGGATTTCTCAATGTAGTCTCAGTCCAGTTTCCAGTTCACATCAAGATGGCCATCACAACTGTCTTCCTTGTGTAGTTACAGCAAATTCAGGGGTTGAATGGACATGGAGACTGAATTACACTCTCCCCCTAAGTCATCCCTCCCTGTCACATTTAAAGCACATTGGGAGTGAGTTGTGATGTAACTTGCACTTAAGGACTATTTCACTCAAAAGCATCTTTCATAATTCCTAAACTTTCCCAAATTTAAAGAGAAATTCTGGAAAAAATTTTGGGCCCTGAAATATGAGCAGTAACAGGGACTTTCTCCTCTAAAAGCTCATTACCATGACTATAACTTTCTTACCAATTTTGTGAGAAAATTTAAAACAGCTGAAACGAACAGAGAATCAATAGGAAACTCTAAACTAGAATAAAATGTAAACTAGTGGCATTAGAAAAAGCAATACAATGACTTGATAGAGACTCTGAAGAGAAGGTTTTTTTGTTTTATAATAGCCAAGAAAAAAAACTTGCTTGCAGAAAAGTAGAGATAATGTAGAAGCCAAGTGTCTAATATTACTAATGCTTACTCCCAAAACTTTAAGCAGAAGGCACCAAGTTTAGACTGCTGAATGTATAAAACTAAAAAAGGACAGACAAAACTTTATGAAACTTCTATTGCCATTCTGCAGATGCCATGAAAAATTCAAAGCAGTGTGAACACTAAGGGTGTGTCTACACAGCAGCATTAAATAACATAGTCTGCATCTACACAGCAAGCAGTTATTTTGACATAAATGTCAAAATAACACTGAGCTAGAGGACTTCTTACTCTGACTGGTGTAACCCTCATTTTACGAGGAATAAAGGGAAGTCGGAGGAAAAGTGCTCTTTCTTGGGCTTCCTGCTGTGTAGACAGCGCCAAAAGCCAAAATAAGCTATTTCGACTTAAGCTACACAATTGACATAGCACAACTTGTGTAGCTTATTTCAGCTTTAGCCCTGCTGTGTAAATGTGCCCTAAGATGGAAAGGGAATAAACCTGTCTTTAAAAATAGACTGCCGAAACTAATCAAGTACAGTAGAAGATGCTATAACGGAGGAAACTAGATGAACCTAGAGCGATTTTGTTGTTGTTGTTCTTTTTGTTTCTTACTGAGTGCACTGTGGAAGAACAATTTTTCACATACTAACCAACACTTAAGGCCTTTTAGTAAAATTGTTAGAGTAATTAGAAGAATTAAGTAGGCCATGGCTGCACATATTTGTGGCAACCACAGAGCTAAGAAGCTAAAGTGTGTTGATAATATTTTCTGAAAGGGAGCTTCCTTCATATTTTGTTTTTTCTACAGTAGATGATTTTTTACCCCGTGCACTGAAGGTTTGTACTGTGATAATAAGCAATTTTTAATTAGGTTGAACAAATTTTAAAACAGGAATATTTTAAAAGTCAATATTTTATCCTTCTTTAAGTTACTATTTTGAGAGATGAAAACATGTATAGTACAAAACTAACATTTGCATTCCAATGGCCCCAAGAGTTCCTATGAAGACTTTGCCCGTTTGAACATGATGTTGTACAAACCTACAAGCAGAGACAGTCCCTGCCCAGAACAGCCTGCAAGCATAAACCCCAATTCTGTAATACACAATGTGCAAACAGATTGGGCCCAACTGAAGTCAATAGAGCTCTGCATAAATGCAGCAGTCTGCCTAAACTGGCAGCGGAGACCAGTCTTAAGACTTTTCAGGAAGTAAAGTCAATGTAACTTATGTTGCTCACAGGTGTGAAAACAACACTTCCCTTGAAATCTGAGTGATATAAGTTACAATGACTTAAAGTGGTGTTTACTGTGCACTATGTCAGTGAGAAACACTTTCCCACCGACATTGCTTCAGCCTTTCATTGAGATGGAGTTTCTATGTAGAAAGGAGAATGTTCTTTTGTTGACAGATGTGCTACATTGGATGCAGCTGAGCCAATGTGACATGGTAGCGAAGACAAGCCATTAAATTCAAGCACGTGTAGTCCTGCTGACATTAAACATATCACATGCTAAGTTTTTGCAAGACTAAGGTCTAATAAAGACAAAAACCAGAGTAACAAACAGTAGGAAAGAAAAGGATGAGGACAGTTAACATGTTTGATGGGTAGCTATGTATATTTTTGTGGGACTGTGATTTTTTTACTACCTCTTTCTACTTTTTTAAAATGTTAACATTCCTATTTTTTCATTAATATTGATTTTACATTCAATGTTTCAGTTATCTGTTTTAAAAGTAAGGTGTTTCTTTTTAAATGAGAGCACTATCCTGATGCAACATATTTTTGTGCATGGAATATTTACACTGTAAAACATTTTATATGATGCTGGAACTTAAAATAAAGTAATGATTAAATAATTTCATGCCAAGCCTGTATGAAAAAGTTTCAGTAGGTCAATACTGTCCAAACATTATTTAAATAAATAATTTACCCAGTTTTAAAATGTCACACACACACACACACACACACACACACACACTTACTTACACTTCTAAAAACTTGCATCTGTAGGTACTGTAGATTGATGGAGAATACCAGATCCCAGCTTTACTATCTTTGGATAAGTCAGACTAGATTCTGGAGCAGATTTCATCACGCAGACCCATGATCCTATACCTTTCCACAAAAACATTTTGTTAGTCGCTGGTATAACACTGTTCCTCAGTGACCTCTTTAGTGTTGAAGGGCCAAAATCCCAGTAATATGTATGTAAGGATATGTCTACACTACAGTGTTATTTCGAAATAACACCTCTACACACAAAATGCATTTTGAAATAGCATTTTGCTATTTCAAAATAGCACGTCCACACTGAGTGGACACTGAATTGCATTGAAGGCCGGCCAGAACCAGGTCCAGCAGGGCATCAGGTCAGGAGTTTGTTTGTGTGGCTGCTGCCTGAGGCTATCTGAGGCTTGTGCTTAAAGGGACCCTCACCCCGGGCAGCTGGTTCTCAGCTTTCCCTGCTTGCTTGCCTACCTTGATGAGGGACAGCAAAGCATTTGTGTCTCAGCGTGCTCTGGTTGCCCTCACACGGGACACCTCAGCACTCTGTAATATGGAGCTGGAGCTGTCCCTGGGCACTCTGGTGCTTCTCGTGAACACGTTGATGCGAGCCTGGCTGCACTTTCTGCAGGCTGCCATCAGGAGGTCCATCAGGGGGCTGTCAGTATGCAGAAGGCCCTGCAGGAGAGCTTCTACCCTGAGGAGCACTAAAAGCCTCCCTGGTCTGCCCCACTGGGAGCTTGTGCTTCATTCCTCCCCCACATCGTTCCACTTACCCTCCCAGCCCCCCTTCCTGATGTCAAATAAAATACACGTATTTTCATGAACACAAACTGTCTTTATTTAACAAAACTGGGGGGGGGGGTGAGACTGGAGAAAGGAGGTGGGAGAGGGAAACCTGGGAGGAGGGAGCTGGAAGGGGGAAGCAAGGGGAAGAAGGGGGTGGGGAAGCTCAGGGCTGGGTGTCTTGCCGGACCAACTTGATTTTCATGCGAACCTGCTCCTGGGTTCGCATGTGGCCTTCGGTGGCCAGGCTGGCAGCTATCCTGCCATAGATGGCCACGTTCCTCCTTCTAATGCGGAGATCATGGACGTTGGGGGCATCCCCTCCAAACCTAAGTAAGGTCCACCCTGATCTCCACCCTGGACCAGGAAGGCGCCTCGTCACTTCTCTCTGCCCACTGGCACCCTATATAATCTATAGTAATCCACTGTTTTGTAGTCTCACTGAGCCTAACAAGCGAAGTGATACTCCGCCAGCTCTGTGCGTAATAAACCCTCATGATTGGATCCATACAGTGTCAAACTTCTGTGTCTACCAATCTGAACCTCAATTGGAAAGATACCTGAGACAATCAAGCAGATTCTTCCATTTTGGTATACAGTAATTCCTCATTTAACACTATAAATATGTTTCAGAAAATGATCGTGTTAAGTGAAAACGTGCTATGCAGGGTCAATTTTCCCATTGAAAATAATGGAAAAGGTGTGGGGGGGTGCATTTCAAGCAGTGGTGTCTGTTGGGACAGGGACATAAGGTTGGAGGAGAAAGGGGACTGGGTTACAGCAGGGAGGGGAGGTGTTTGGCTCTGGGGAAGGGAAGGGGAGGAGAGGAGAGGGGAGGGGGATTGGGTTGGGAGCATGCCCCTGTGACGGGTCTGCCAGGACCCGCACTGCATCCGGCGAGAGGGGGTCGCCGGGGAACAGCGTGGCGAGTGGCGAACCCTCCACCACTTTGCAGGGAGGCGGGGGAAGCCCCGCGCAGCCACCAGCAATGGGCTGGCTGGGGAAATCGTGTTATTCCGGGCACGGCCGTGTAATTCAAAAAACGTTCCCTAAAAAAAAAAATCGTGCTATTGCGAAAACGTGTTAAGTGGGCACATGTTAAATGAGGAATTACTGTAATAGCCAGAACAAATGGTGTCATTTTTTTACTGACTGTTACCGAAGGCATTTGAGGCCCAATCCAGAAAATGATTTAAGTATATGCTTAACTATAAGCATTAGCTGTCTGAAGTCAATGAGAACACTCATGCACACAAAGTTAAATAACTGCCTTGCTGAATCAGAGTCTTAATGGACTACCTACTGTCTTTATTTTGTGGGTGACTGGCCCCTTTTCAAATTCTCTGAGATGTGCTCAGCTAGTTTTCTTACTCCTTTTGTCAATTCTTTGGACGTGAAGAAAGCAATGCAAGCTTGGTTCCCCCGTGAATCTCAAATAGGATCTGAGGCTCAAATTATTCCCAACAGGGCAAATGCACTACAAAGCATTTCTCAGGTCCAAAGAGAAGTAAAGCTCTCTCATTTTTTAATTAAGAGCATGGATACATTTACGTGTTAAAATTTAATATTCTTAAATTTTGCCATGTAAAATTTACTTAAAGCTAGTAAGAAGACTGAAGTATTTATTCAACTCAGCATAATGAATTTAAAACTGAGACTTTTCAACTTAACTCTGAGCTATATGTAAAGATGGCCTATTTGAGAGGGGTTTAAAACTTCATTTCACATTGTTTTTTCCCAAACATTACTCAAGTAAGTTTTATTGCCTGTAATAAAATCAACAACTGCTTTTGGCCCCAGTTGTGCATTTGTCCCTTTTACCTTGAAATTTTTTGCTTCTCTAGGTTCAGGTAATTACAATTAAGTAACTTCTAAAATATGCACTGTGAACACATTTAACATTTATGACAAGGAAAAATGGTAGGGAGGGGGTTGTGTCTTATGACCTTAAATGATGGTGCTCAATAATGAATGGTGTTTTACAATGCAGCTTTAGTGCTAGCAGATTTGTTGACTACCACCACATTCCTAATAAGGTATTGTTTTACATGCTTCCTAGGGGAAAAAAAATGAAAAACTCCAGTGCCCACGAAAGCTTATAGCCAAATAAATCTGTTAGTCTTTAAGGTGCCACAGGACTCCTCTTTGTTAGGAGTGATAATTAAAGACAACCTCTGATTTGATACTTGGTAATAGGACAATAAAAGTCCTTTTTTTAACATTTTCAATCTGGTAACTCTAGATTATTAGGAATTTGTAATGGACTCTTATTAAAAGGGGCACAGACAACCTGGTTCACCAAGCTTACACACAAAATCATTTCCTTAAGTTGGCTTTCCTTGCAGATGTGAAAGACCAAAATTTTCTAAAAAAATCACTCATCTAACAGGAGACTAACTAAAAAAGAAATTAAAAATTTATTTTTTAAGGAATTATTATAAAACTCCCATATTTCACAGAATCAAAAATTTAGCATTTTGGGGTAATTATGCTATCAGGGAGGAAATGTGTAGGCAAACTCCTAGTGACATTTTAATCTAAGAATCTTGATAGAATCTACCCAAAGAGCCTATGTTTTATGCCCTGAGTTCTTACTACAAATTTCTGCAGCATACACTGAAGTGCCTTTGGCTATAACAGATGGCCTTTGGTTTCATCTGACAGACTTGCTAGCCCTGACAGAGAAAACAACAAAGCTAAATGTTCCATATGCAGAAAAGGTTGGCCCCAAGATGAGGGCACAATCAATTTTTCATCATCTGAATAACTTCTGCTTTGCATGCATCCCCCCTCAACCTTTCATTCTACAGTCACCATTCAAGTTTCCTGTTCTTTCCTTTTGGTAGTCCTAAAGAATATGATCCTACTTCTTAATTATCAAAACTCCCTTTAGTTTAGAAGCCTGCATAAGGTTCTTTTAACTTATTAAGATCCAACACAATCTTGTGTAAGGAGAACATAGAGGAAACAATCATGTAAGGATGATCTATGCACCCAAGCATCCATGCCACAAAAAGGGAATTTCTACTGGCTTCCATTGAGCAGAAGTACCTTACCACAGATATCAGGTGAATTTTATTCCTATCTGCACAAAACCTGGTTATTTTGGGTTTGTGTGGGAAGAAGTATTTGAAGTGATTTGAGAGAGAGAAGTTTTTTACATCTAGAAGGGAGAAAACAATCCCAGAAGATGGACCATTAAGCTTGGAAACAAAGCTCATTTTATAAAGAAGTCATAATTAAGTCTGACAAATCAAATGTCGTTCAAGGAACCGCCATCAAAACCTAAACAAATTAAAAACTTAAAAAACAACAAATAGTCTAGTAGCACCTATAGTAGCACCTTAAAGACTAACAAAACATGTAGATGGTATCATGAGATTTCGTGGGCATAACCCACTTCTTCAGATCACAGGAGTGTTGGACATCGGGTTGTGCCCACGAAAGCTCACGATACCATCTACATGTTTTGTTAGTCTTTAAGGTGCTACTGGACTATTTGTTGTTTTTAAGTTTTTCCTGTTACAGACTAACTCGGCTACGTCTCTGAAGCTTCTAAACAAATTAGTTCAGATCAAAAAATATAAAAAGACAAATACTGAAAAAGAATAGAAATCATAATTAGTTTCTCAATAGAATCAGATTTACTTACGTCATCATGTTTTGCTTAACCTCAAGGACAGAATAAGAAGAATCATTTAGCCTCAAGATGATAACATATATTTCAACAAATTTAATACCAGAATAAAGCTTTTCTGGGTTATTTCCAGCACATCAGAAGGTTCCAAGGATATTTCACAAAGGACTTATTTTTAAGTATATAGAATTCATTTTTGTACTGATCACCCATCACCTCTGCAAGCATGTTTGAGGTAGGCATTCAATATGTAAAACTGGGATTAATTCTTTACTTTTCCTCCATATTGAGTGCAGGATTAATAAAATAACATCGGCCTATGGCCACAGAATCAATGTTAGTAAAAAGACCTAATCAAGGAAAGCAAATGTTCCCCCTTTATTTTTAAACACATTTTCCTCCTAACAATACAATCACCAGAACAATATTCTTTTTTACAAAATGAGACTTGGTAAACTACACAGAAAACACTGGCCATAGGAAAGCCGACGTTTCATCAAGCAACATGCTCAGCTAGTAATTTCAGGAAGTCCACTGAAATTCTGATACCAGGAAGTCTGGAAATACTCATTAGGGTGCCTATATTAACCTGAGTACCATTCAATTTTCAACCAGGCACCACAGACAACTCCCCTCTACCATTATCCCAGGGAAGTATGTAAACTGTGACTCCCACCTATTAGGTGGGGAGGGGAGGTTTGGAGATGTAGCTTCCTCCATTACCTGGATATTAAGCTGATCCAAAGTCCACTTAACTCAATGGCAACCTATTCATTGAGTTCAATGGTCTTTGAATCAGTTTATGATGATTTACACTAGACATTCTGCTTTCCATTATTCTCATTTTGGTTTACTTGAGGTGTGGTTTTTTTGGGGGTTTTGGTTTGTTTGTTTTTTTAAAGTATCACTGGATTTCCTGATCTGAGAACTTAAAAAATTGTGATGCTCCAATCATGCTGCTACAAATTAAAAACACTGCTTTTGAAATATAATCCAGTTGATATGGTTTGTTTAACTTTTGGGGGGAATCGGAGGAATTTTTTTATGGCCAAACATTCAATGAAAACAGAAGAACACTGGGGAAATCATGGACTTTATAACCAAAAAACCCCAACCAATTATTACTGTAAGTCATTTTGGTAGGCAGGAAGAGATTGGAGGGTGTCAAACTAGCATTTTCATAGCTTTAAACCATGAAAGCAGTGGATATATGTCATCTTGGCATGAAAGAATGTTTGACTGACAATACAATACTGCTGTTTGGGAATGCTGCAGTAGGCACCACAAAGTATCACTAAGCACAAGCAATTGCCAATGCAGAAAGTAGAGAAAGCTATCCATAGTATGTTCTTGTAGTCTAAATTAAAATGCAGAGGAAATGGTTTTTTATTCTATTGGAACAATATTAAAATAGTCCATTGCAATAGAGCCTATTTAACCTTTTACTTCCTTAACTTTACTTTTCTAAAAAATTCAATCCTTTTGATTTGATTTTCCTAAAGTTATTCTTTAGTACCACTGGAGCCATTAGGAGACCCTTCCTCCTTCACCAAGCTCTTTGTTTTATTGTACACATTGGTTTATAGATTTTAATGTTTTAATCAATATGGGGTTTGACCTGTCATGAACTGTCCCTTTGTATTGCTTAATGAAGTTAAAAAAAATTCTGCAGCACTTTGGCAGCCTCACTGCCTGGGGAAGGTTCATTATGTAAGAGATGGCACATTTTACTGTTCACCTTTGACTACTAAATTAACGAAGTTAACAGAAGGTTTACCATAGGAGGTAGTGAGAGATTAGACCACGGCTACTCAACTTTGGAAACCCTGGGGACCACAATGATACTCAAAGCACATGCCGAGGGCCGCAACTTAAGTGTGGTTGCATATACATGCAAATATATAGACAAATATATGCAAATAGCTTCTTTCACACTGACAGGCATGAATACAAAGATTAAGACAAGACTACACAACACGCAGGCCCCATTTAAGTCAGTTCTGCTGATATTAATAAAATGCAATATTTACCCGATTTCCACCCATGTGACAGCACTTTTAATGAGCAATGACAGTCCAGGAATTTAACTACTAAAACGCATATCAACAGAAGACCATTATATTGACTACTTTTTTGTTTTGGCTCCCACCCGGGGGCCGCGTGTTGAGCCTCACGTAAACCCGAACTGCACCGTTGGCTGCAAAGGGGCCGCATGTGGCTCACGGACCACATGTTGAGTAGCCCTGGATTAGACAATATCCTAAATTCACTCTTCCAGTAAAATAACATGTGGTTACTACAATTAGTATGGGAATATGGGAGCTCATGAGATACATAGTTCTCCCTGAATTTATTCTTTAACCTTTTATACTACCATCCAAGGAAAAACAGGTGGTGTGCTGTTTGTGCCCAGAAGCAGTAAAACAAAACACGAATTGGGAAAAAATAATATGATAAAATATTAAATACAGTCTTTGTCTCTAAGTTGCAGCATTTGATTAAGGAAAGAGTTTCTACATGTGCTCTTTAGTATTGAATTTCTGTTGATTTTCACACTTTCTGTAACTGCAGCTGAAATGGAGAAGCCACAGACAAGGGATAAACAAGAGACAACTATTTTCTTTTGAGTCATTGTGGCTTGTAATTTATTCTGCTCAATGTCTTAAAGGTATCTTTGGGTATGTCCACTGTGAAAATAAATTCTGTTCTTGCCTAGCTGCATTTATCGTCTTTTGACAATGAAAATCAGAAAGGACTTTCATGCACAGAAAACTTTCAAACAATTACTTTAAAGTTTAACCCAATGATCTATCATGTTTTCATAGTTTTCCTCAACCATTCAGGCAAATTTCAGGGATATTCATGAAAACAAGCATTTGCTTACTCATTTTACAATGGTCACATTTTAACATTTGTAACTTTATCCTCCAGGGTAAAGTTGAAGTTTCACAAGGCAGCATTATGTCATGTCCAAAAATATTTTAGGACAACTGCAGACTCCTGTAGGACAGTCCATCATAAACTGATTCTAGACCAGCTGCACCTCCTTCATCATTCTACAGAAAAATCAAATTCAGTTTTTGACATTATATGCATATTCATTACCAAATACTGACATCACAAACACAGAATGAGCACTTCACACTGGATTATAAAAAATCAGCAGAGCCGTGAGGATAAACAAAAATATTGGTTAACTATACGAAGATTCTCTATCTGTCCCCGTTGACTATTTATATATGAAAATATTTCTTTAAAAATATTTAAAGTAATTTCAGAGGATAGACAAGAGCATAAGATGTTTATGACTATGTCAGAGTTGTGGGTATCATTAACTTGTTTTAATGGTCTAATGCAGGCTTAGTTAAACACTGGAGATGAATCAGGCTATTTATTATATAGATGTTAATACTAAAAAACCCAGACTTTTGTTGGCAATGAACAAGGGGCAGGATAATATTGCTTAAGGAAGAAAACTGCCAAAAAACCTGGTTGTATTCATAAAAGAAAATACCATAAGCATTTTAAGCGTAGGAGTCCATTTTGGGTCCTTGACAAATTTATAATTAACTAAAACTGAGGATATAAAAATAAAGCTACTGAAGGAAGCTACCAACTAAGTAGGATATATTTAACAAATACCTCTGTCACCTAGATCAGTGGCTCCCAACCTTTTTATAAAGAGGACAGGCAAACTCATTCAAAAACTGTTGGCGGACCAGCACTGAAACATTTACATATTTATTATGGTAATTAATTTATTTGCATATTTGCATATTCATTATCGTAATTTTAGCCCATGGTATACAAGGCAAATCAAAGGAGGGAGGACATGATGGTTAACAAGAATTTGAAAAACTGCTGCGCAGACACATTTTAAAAAGCCAATAAAATAGTTTCTAATACTTGTTAAAGAGTATTTTCCAGTATTCTACATTTGGCCTCAATTGCACCAGAATTAAAAAGGCAGTAGTTCTGAGGGTGCTGACACATTCTGAATATTCATATTTTCCTATGCACTCAATAATGCATAATAATAATGTGCGTGCGCTGGCTGGGAGCAGCTGGAGGCCAGGGGGTGGTTCCTGCCAAGGGGGGGAAGGAGAAGAATGGGGTGGCAATGGCAGCCAACCTTCATGCGGCGCTTGGCCCCAGCGGCTGGGGCAGCTACCCTCGACTCTGGCAGCAGGGAAAGGAGCACACCTCCTCCACTGCCTGTATTGCTCCCAGCCACAGCCTCCCAGAGGACGGGGGAAGCTTGGAGTCTCCACTTCCAAGCCAAAGACAAGTTGGTGGTAAGAACTACCACTTCCCCAGCAGGTGCCCAGGAGTAGCTTGAGGAACAGGAAGTATGGGAGGGAGTGCAGGCATGAGCCAAGGAAATAGGAAGTAGAGAACAACCCCCATGAGAACAGTCCTTTCAAAATGGATAATGAGAAGGAGGTAGCATGTTTGAGTTACTGACTCAAAAGAGGCATTTCACCACTGGATACTTTTGCCTAGTTTCTGATGGATTTCTAACAGGAATTCCTGTTCCTTGAGCAATTACACAGTGGAGACCAGAGAATGTACAAGTAGCCCTCTACCACATCTATCTGCTCCCTTGCATACCATGGTATACAGCACAGTGACAGCCAAGACTCTTCTAGCTGATTTATTGTTACTGAGTTAAGTTTCTAATAGACTTCAATTTGCATTTTTTGTAATTCAGCTGACTATCAATATCAATGTTTAGCCCTTTTTATTTTTATTAATTTAAATTTTTATGGATGTGAAAAAGTATGATTTTAAGCTTTTTTTATTTTTATTGATTTAAATGTTCACAAATTTAAGAAATCTGGGGCTCAGATGATGGGGAGAGTCGGACAATTTAAATACAGTAGAAACTGAGATTCAGAAAGTTAAAGCTTTATAACCATTAAAACACAAATTGTCTATATCACGTGGGGACAAAATATAGTAAAAGTGAATATCCATAAATCCAACTCGAATAAGCTATCAAGTAGCTTTTGTCTTACTCTGACGATCTCTCCATTCCAGTCCAATCATTATCATTGGAAATATTTTTGTTCATTGTGTGTGACCAGGGAATTTGATATTTATCAACATTTACCAATAAAAATTACATCCTTCTAAGCCTAAGTACTGTAGCATACTTCTTACCTTCCTGCATGCTTGGCTTATCTCTGTTAAAAGCATTACCTCCAGTGAGATAAACAGACCATTTCTCAGTTCTGCTGCATATAAATCTACGAGTGTGTGGGGCTATTACTAGAAAGATAACCTGCTCACCAGCAGGGCAAATCTGGTGGTATGGTACAGAACACCGCACCAGCAAGCTGCTTATAGCTGGTACTGTGTACCAGAAAGAGAGACAGCGGAATGTAGAGCTTCTGGATGGCCCCATGCTGACAGTTCCAGCCCTTCCACATAGGGTCTCCTCCATCGGTACAGCAGCCAGCCCTGCCAGGGGACAGGGCAGAGGAGTAGGGCTAGGAGCAGTGTGGCCATGCCAGAAGAGTTGTGGGCATGTGGCCACCCAGTTGCTCCATTTTCTGATCCTTTCCCTGCCGTGGTTCCTGGGTCCTGAGAACTGCAGCAGGAAAAGGAGCAGAACCCCTAGCCCTGTCTCCTGCTCTTGCACAGAGCTGCATCTGCTCGAGCTCCCAGCTGCAGCCCTGCCGTGAAGGGCTGGAAGCAGTGCAGGCACCGGAGGAGCTGCAGGTGTCCTCCTTTCCCCACTGCTCTTCCCAGGCAGCCGGGGCAGGCATTCTCTACATGGCACCTGGCCCTGGTGGCAGGGGCAGCTGCTCCCTATGCAGTGCTTGGCCCTTATGGCCGGGGCAGCCACTCAACATGCGGTCCCAGCCGTCGGAGCTGGAACCAGGGCCACAGTGAGGCTGCCCCCATAGGGACAGCCTTACCGCGATCTGGCTCCAGCCACAGCATACACGTCTGCCTGCCCCCCACTGCTGCTGCATGAGGAAGTGGGCGGGAAGAGAATTTTTTGTGAGCGCGTAGGCGTACACCTTATGGGGAAGCCCAGCAGGCAGGGCTCATTAGCAACTAGGGACATGGCCTGGCAATATGCCGTGATCCAGCAGGCAGAGGTTTGCAGTCTGCCGCTGGTCTGCAGTTGGGAACCGCTGGCCTAGATATCCTGATTCACTCATTTGAAATAATTTACAATAATAAGTGAGACATTTCCAGATTTATGAAACGGATTTGGTGTGTAATGGGAGATACTTAAAAGGCAGAAGTATTATACTTTGTTAAAAATGTATACAGTGAACTAGGGTTCACCTCTTCATCTATTTTATAGCAAAATCATGTTTTGATCTTATCACCCTTTATCATACAAGATCTATGAGAATTCATTCCTAAAATGTATCATGTTTCGGCCCACTTAAATCATTTTTCACTGTATCCTCATTTTAAAATAACATATGGATGAACAGATGCAAATGTGTATATGGTTTCATTTATACTGTTTTTCATCTCAGTTTTACTGTGCACCATAGATAATATCATAACCCAAAAGCCACTTGCCCGCTAACCAGTCTGTCATATATGCCTTTTGTCTCAGAATAAGTACTGCCGTATGCCTTCCATTCAGATCATCTTTCATTAGTGTATGGTTTCAACTTTTTAGATGTATTTGCTTTTGTACTCATACATACTCAGCCTGCCTTTCAAAAGGCCTACAAGTTATGACATACTTAAGACAAAAACATTAATGAACTAAGAACAAAAGTTCAGTATAGAAATGTATAACTGATTTAAGCCAGTATTAACGAAATGAATGACATCAGGGTAGATTTCTGGTTGTGAGTGAATGGTGCCGTTTCAGACTTATGTTAGCAGACGGAATACCAGAAAATACCCGTACAATACCGGAAAACAAAATCATTAAAATTGTAGCTCCTATTATGTTACCTATTCCAACATCAGTATGACCGTTAACATTGTTAACCAAAAATGTTAACATTGTTAGGTGGAAAATGAAAAGAAGAATGAACTTATTGCCACTTGTTGCTTTCTCACCCTTCTTCCTCATAAAAAGACAACAAATGAACCAAAAAAAAATTCAAATGCACATTAAAATAGTGCAGCATTTACTTCTAACAGCAGGTGTCATTCTAATTTTAATTTTATCAGAATTAAGATATTTTGCATAATAGTCTAGAGGTCAAGGCTTCACTCTATTCCTCGGCTCACCAATGACTTTCTGTATGATCTTAAACAAGTCAATTCACTACCATTTGCAGTTTCTCTATCTGTAAAGCAGATATAAAGATACTTCTTTCCTTTACAAGAACTTGGCAATCTACAGGTGAAACTGCCTGTGTATGAACTCAGAATGGTTATTAGTTGAATAAATATATTTTTAAGAGTACTGTCTCCTAGGAAATCAAAGCTCCTTTTCTTTTGTATACATCATTTGTCCTTATAAACTCATCTGGTCTTTGATATCAGTTAGAAACAAAAGATCCATTCCAGGTCTCTACTTCAGGGCAATATCAATACAGGATGAGCCTCCCAAATCTGGTACTCTCTTGTCCGGCAACATCCACAGATGTTGCTAGACCAACAAGCTTAGAAGGCCAGGAGTGGGAGGCAGTTGTGAGAACACCGCAGCAGCTGAGCCAGACAACGGAGCTCCAGCCAGGCTAGCGAATTCCTGGCATCAGTGGGACTTGGGGAGACCCGCCCCCACTTGGGAAAGTCCCAGAATCAGTGGGGCCAGGTGGCGGCCAGGCACTCCCAGGCCAGGGAACCCCGGCGGGAGCCCCAGCAGTGGGGCTCGTGGCAGCCTGATGGTCCTGGACCAGGGAACTCTGGGAAACACCCAGCAGGAGCCCCAGCCAGGAAATCCAGCAGCTAGCAGGGGAACATTGACCTCCCCTGGTCCGGCAAACTCACTGGTTCAGGACCCCGCAGGTCCCGAGGGTGCCAGACCAGGGAGGTCCAACCTGTACTCCAATATGATAAGGAAAAGGCAAGCACCCATTTCTGGGCAGAGTTTTCTGAAACCTTAATCAAGATGTGAGTGTGAAATAAACCTGAATCTCTGAAATAGAGTACTATAACCAGGAAAGGGGCACTGTACTGTGTGATTTTTGTAATGAAAAAAACTAAATGCTCAACAAATTAAGAAGAATTCAACTGTTTCTACTTCAATTATATTCTACAATGATCATAGTTAGTTATATCAATGCTATGGGTAAGGACTGGGGCCATACCTTGCAGTGGAAGAATACAATTGTGTAAAACACCACTATGTTGGCAAAGCACAGTTGCCAGGTATGGATTTCTAGTAAATGGTTAATACAGATTTGAATTTTTTTAAACATTTATAAAATGTTATTTCATCTCCCAGATATTTTCTTTTAGTCCCTCAAATATATTGAGAACTAAATATAATTACAGTCCATCACTATCTTCATTTGGATTTTCATAAAAGCTTCATATTCTGAGCATATTAAAAACATCATCCCCACATTGTTTTCTCCAACAGCTAGCTTTTTCCTCGTCAGCCAAATTAGCCAGCAACAGCTTCAAGAAGCAATGTTGGATGACTCTAGAAGTGCAGCCATCCTACTTCAACTTTCCCCAGCACTCAGTTCTACTCTATATAGATTCTTATTGCACTCTGGTAACCATACTCCCAGAATGCCTCACCTCCCAACTCTCCCTGGCCACTAGCTCTACCTCTTCAACATCTTCCCACCAACTTCAGCCGCTCCAACCCATCACACTCCCTAGCTAGATTACAGAGATCCCCCGCTCTCTCTTCCCAGCTATTAAAATCCTTCCACTTCTTTTCCTTCCCTCTTTATCGCCCAGAACGCTCACTTCCCTATTTAGTGCCATCCCAGTTCCCCTCCCTTCACTGTCCCCCAGATTCTACCTCACAGCCACTGCTGCACCTCTCCCTTGCAGAGCCCCTCTGCTTCTCCTTCCATTTCACACTAATAGTCTTTCCACGCATCTACTGGGATGAGGAGAGGGACTTGCTGAGGTGAATGGGGAAACACTATGTGTGAGAGATGGAGGGACAGAGGAGAGAAAGAGTGCACTCTCAGCTGAGAGGGTACTTAAAAAGAGTGGCATGCAGCCTTCCTAAGAGTGACAGAGGTACACAGAGTTCAAGCAAAATGTAGAATTAATATAATACTGTTTACACAGATAGAACTTCAGTTCTTCTCTATGAAGTATAAGCACTACACTGAGACTAATAGCTAAGAAAGCATCACAAAATTACAGCACATTTTCAGTAACAGACTAGAATATTAATAAGATTGTGATATGAAAGTCAAAGACAAGAATTGCCGCTCTGACACTGTAATAAATAGTTTCTGGTAGCAGTTTGCAATTGTGGTGGGAAGTGCACTTCAATAAAGCAAAATGGATTTTGGCTGCAGGGAATTTATACTTTGCAACCTTATTCAAATCTTAGCTACGTGAAGCAACTAGTTAGAGAAAGTCCTCTACTGATTTCATTCCTTCTTAGGGGAAATTATTTATAACTTTTTCCTATTACCACAAATACAGATACTACTCCTGGGAGAGTTTACAGAATCATAGAACCATAGAATACAAGTGGTCATCAAGTCCAGTCCCCTGCCCTCGTGGCAGGACCGTCCACCATCTCGGTAATCCCTGACAGATATTTATGTAACCTGCTCTTAAATATCTTCCAAATGTCTTCTTATCTTCAAGATGTTTGTAGATGGATTCCTTAAATATTTGCTCCATTATCTTTCCTGGTACAGAAGTTAAGCTTACTGGTCTGTAGTTTCCTGGGTTGTCCTCATTGACCTTTTTATAGATTGGCACTATAGTTGCCCTTTTCCAGTCTTCTGGAATCTTTTCCCATCTTCCATGACTTTTCAAAGATAATAGCTAATGACTCAGAGACCTCTTCAATCAGCTCCTCGAGTATTATAGAATGCACGACATCAGGCACTAGTGACTTGAAGACATCTATCTTTTCTAAACAATTTTTAACTTGTTCTTTTCCTATTTTAACTTCTGAATCTACCTCCTTTTCTCCTGCATTCACTAATGAAGGCATCCAATCACCAACAACCTTCTTCATGAACATCAAAACAAAGTTATTAAGCAACTCTGCCATTTCCAAATTTTCTGTTATTGTTTTCCCCTCTTTGCTGAGTAATGGACCTACCCACTCCTCGGTTTTCCTCTTGCTTCTAATATATCTGTAGTGTTTTCTTGTTACCCTATATGTCCTCTAGCTAGACTGAGCTTATTTTGTGCTTTTGCCTTTCTAATTTTGCCCCCACATATTTGTGTTATTTGTTTATATTCACTCTTTGTACTTTGACCTAGTTTCTACTTTTTATAGGATTCCTTTTTTATTTTTAGATCATTCAAGACCTCCTGGATAAGCCAGGGTGATCTCTTGCCATACTTCCTATCTTTTCTACGCAGCAGAGTAGTGCACTCTTTTGTTCCCTTCATGTCCTTTTTAAAAACTGCCAAAAGTCTTCAGTTTTTCCCCTTATTCCTGCTTCCCATGGGACCTTACCTACCAGCTTCCTAAGTTTATTAATGACTGTGCATCACTGCACATTTGCAGAATTGATGATCCCTGCAGATTTCTTTGCTTCCCCACAAAAAAGTGACATCTCACAGGGAAGCAAAGGGATGCCACAAGAGCAGTCAAGTGCCCACTCCCTGGAAGCATACGCAGATAGATTTGGAAGCTCAGAGCAGCTGGTAAGGGGGATGGGGAGCTGGGCAGTTATGTGTACAAAATAGAGAGAAACACTGTCCCTCTCTCTTGGTGGCACACTTGGATTTTGGGGTGGTTCTGAGGTGTAAGCGAGAAGCAGCTCTGGCCCCTCAGAGCAGAATGTAGCAGCCTGCCTGCTTAGTGAATTGTTTCCATTGTCTTTGTGATTCTCCCCCCCCCCACCCCACCCCACCCCAGGAGTACAAAGCAGGTGTAAAAGTTTTAAGGCTTCTTTACATTACCAGAGAGGTATAAAGGACAGTATGGAATCATAAATACTTATGCTGCTTTAGAGATTATTTTACATTTTTTGGTCTGAAGGGTTTTCCTATCAAAATTTGCTCCATGAACTGTTTATGACAGACCTTTCTGGAGATGGTCAATAGCCAATATAAATCATAAGCTTGAGTCCTCAATTTTCACTTGCTCTTCAGTTGCCTATAACTTGAAGGAAAGGGTCAATACTATCTATATTACTACTACAAAGGAGGTTTGGAGATTTCCACTAATGCTCGCCACTCCTGTTCTCTACCCATTGTACTGTAGTTTAAATACATTACAGAAATAATTGAAACTGGTGTGATTATGAAATATACAGAATTTTGAACTATTTTAAAATATCGTGCATAGACTTTAATTTTTTGGTGCCAATTTTTAACAGTTCAGTGCAGAATTCCCCTTAGAGGAAGATATTGCACATTCCCTTCAGGCATAGTAAAAACAAATTAAGTTCATCATGCAAAATAAGAAAACTTTTCAAAGACATGCATAATTAATTGATTTTAATTGATTTTAATATGATTTAATAGATTTTAATTGATTTAATATGTAGCATTTATCTTCTTTGGTTTACCAAATTTCAAATTTTGTGAACCAGTAAAATGGAGGAGACACAGATTAAGCAAGGTTTCACAAACTGGGTCAGAACCCAGTTTAATGGGATCACTAGTGCTAGTTTAAGATTTGCTGGGACCAAGAGCCAATGCCCAAACCCCACCACCCTGGGCAGCAGGGTTCAGGTCCTCCGCCTGAGGCTGAAGCCCTTCATCTTTGCACTGGCCTACTGCCAGCAGTGAAAGTGAGGGTGAGGAAGAGTGAGCAATGGAGGGAGGAGAGATGGAGCAAGTGGGGATGGGGCCTTGGAGAAGGGGCAAGACTTGGGTGGGGCTTCATGGCAAGGCATGGGCAGAGCAGAAGTGTTCAGTTTTGTGGGATAAGAAAGTTGGCAACCCTAGGAGTACATCTATTAAAAAAATAGAGTTAACAATTATGAAACTGGGAAAGGGTCAGAACCCAGGCCCACTGTAGTACTTACCTACACAGTAAATCCATGCAAACAAGAACAAACACTCTAATTTATGTGTTCATGCTATTTTAATAACCAGTGTCAAAGTGGAATTCCACAAAATGAAAGTGTCATGAACAGTGATATTACCACCATCTGGTGCTTTGTACTGCTCATTAAACTACCTGGCTTTAGTACTTTTACTTCTACAGCTCTATCAAATAGTTCCTTATTATTCTGTAGGCATGACATAATGAATATAATACCAGGTTATACAAAGTATTGTAATTCTTTTAAACATCTGACATACGTCTATGTCTGCAAAGCGCTAAACTTACTATTTCACAGTAACTTGTGGAGATGCTTAGTGTCTTTAAAAAGGGTTGGTTAGTTCTCCTCCTAGTGCTGTAGTACTTCTTTTTTCATGTCTAACGTTAGCAAAACTATTAATGAATGCTCAGTAGGACAGCTTAACATAAAGGCCCAGAAAGTAAAATTGTGACAAGCTGTCTAAAACTGTTTAAATTTGCAGTGTTTATGGAATGTGCTAAAGTACATTAGGTTCTAGCAGAAAATGTAAATGCAATTCTGTCTAAAAAGAGTAATTTTCTGTCATTAATTTCTATTATTCTACAGTTTTCTTCCTTTTTCCTTTCTTAAAGGCTGTCCTTATGTTTGATGCTTTTTAGCGTGTTAGAATTTCCTTAATCCTAAGGAAGTGTGGTGGTAACAAACAGAACAGACCACAGACATGTAATTTTTAATTAGGCTATTCAGATTTTTTTCAGGTTTCTGGGGTGTAATCTAACTGACCCCAGAATCTTTTCATAATTTAAAACACATACATTTTACTTTCATCAGGAAGCTACCTCTGATCTAACTCTATGTAAACACTTAGAGCTCGTTTAAAAACTTTTCAGCTACAAACCCATGTATCTCATTCCTGTGAAGATTTTCTTTCACTAGTACTTGGTGATGCTATTGCTTCTCTTCACATCAATCTATAACATTTCTGTATTTAATGCCAAATTGTTTTTGTTCTTCCAGGACAAACTTTATTTCAGTCTCTGTTTTGTTTGGCATCCAGTTTTATTCCCCTTTCAGCTTTCTTCCATAACTTTCTTTATTCCTTTTACATTTTGCAATATTATATATACTTCACACAGCTTCTTTTACTTCTAAGACTTCCTTAGTTAGCCACATTGTTTTTCCTAACTTCTATTAATATTTTTAAGAGTTACACTAATTCCCCCAGCTTACACTATGTTTTCTTCTATGGCCTTTCATTTCCTTTTTTAAGTCAGTATTGCACAGTCTGTATTCCTGTTGACCCTTTTACCTAACCCTTAGCTTCCCTATTATATTTGGTGATTTCACCTTTTCCTTTAGCAATATACATATTAACACTAGAAAATGGCTCATATTGCAATTTTAATTGCTTACTATAGTAAGATGAAGGCCTAAAACTTAAGCCCATGCAGCATAGGTATGGTCTGACACCTGAGGCCTAGCTATCAATGGACAAAACATGGTTAACATAAAGCAAAGCTAAGCTGCGAGCAAGAGGCAGGCCCCTGCTCACAGAACTTGGCACAAACAAGGCTGAGAGTGCACAACACTAATTGGTAATAGGTCCAGGTGCAGAACAATAATTGGTACTGGTCCTAAGTTGAAATCACATGGTACCACCAGCTCATTTAAAAAGATCTTGGTACCCACTCCTCACAGATACAGACCCAGGTTCAGGAAAGGGTCTAAAATGAGAGCATGATGGACAGAGATGAGCTAATCAAACCATGAGGTACAGGGTGCTGGGTAGTATCTAAGTAACGTCAGAGGGTGGCAACCTGATACGTCAGCAGTGATGTGTGATTTGTTTGTACCTGTATATAAAGTGGTTTCTTGGGGGACAGTCTTTGTATGACCTAAGGGACAGTGGAAAGTTCCCACTGACTGAGTCATTTCACTGTAGTGGTTCAGTAGAATCTACTGACAACTGTTACTGTACTTCCCTTAATAAACCTGGCCTGGCACCTTTGATCCTTATCTGGTTTGTGGTCTTTAGGGGCCCTCTCAGGGTCTGCTGTAGTCACTGGGCCGACATCATTGAGCACACATGCAAGCAGCCTTCTGGGTATCATCATCGAAGAAGCGAGACACCTGTGAGGACACCACGGCAGTAAATCCTCCTTACTACACTTACTTCCATCCCCTTCCCATTTTCTCCTTTGAGGATCCAAAGTGATTAAAATCAGACACATTTTTGCTTTTATTTTAGTCTAATTATTTTATATATAGTATCCAGAAGCTGGCTCTATGTACCACATCTATGAATCACACCTTCTTTGATCTGTTTGAGGGTGTCCCCCCAGTCTATGACTTGGTTGTCAGTCCCCCCTATTACTTAAGGTTTGTTATAGGTTTTATCATATCCTTTTGTGGACCATAATTTCCTTCTCTTTCTCCCCCCAAAAGAGAGACCATATAAATTGATTTTTAAAATAGCTACAACTACTATAAGATATATTCTTCCATCTGTGTACCTATGTGTCTGATCTAGATTGTAAACTTGTATATTCCTTTATGTTTCTTTAAGGTGAAGCATGCTGATGAGATTCAGTAAATAATAATAGTAATAGACTGAAGTTGATCAAATATCTCATAACCATATCATAAAAAATGTAGACAAATTTCCTGTTTTCAAAACTTTTAGGAATTCCTAAAACATTTAATTCTCGACTCCCCCTATATGACAACCACCACCAATAATTTGTCAAAGGGTTGAAATAGATATTCTCAGACAAGTTTTACATATATGTTTTTCCTGCTGGAAGACAGAATGTTTCTGCTGGGCGACAGAATGACGTCATCATATCGTCAGTGTCAACAGGGTCTCCTGGCAACGTGAAAGCAGACTTAGAGAGAGGGGTAGGTGAGCATAGCGAACAGAGGACACAGCTCCCTAATGTGTGTGTGTACACATACACACAAACTTAAAACACTGATTGGTGTTATAACTGACACTACATATCAGTGACTTAAAGGTAAAAATCCTGATAAAAATGTTGTAATTAACAAAAACACACAAATTATTTTTAAAAACCATGAAATTCAATCCTACAACAACTCTACACAAATACAGCCTGCTTTACTTGCCCCAGTTCCCCCTTGGCATTGACCTTGATTCTACTTGGACATTCCATATACCTTTCTCCACTGACTCTCAGGCTCCATAATGTCAGCAACCATGAATGGAACTTTAAGAAAAACAAGTTACTGTACTTACTGGTCACACGTGTACCCCCTCAATAGAACTTCTTGTATGGTCATTTCTGTTTGGTTAAAATTACGGTTTTATCAATCTTTCATATAATCACAGAACTTGCTGAAAAAGTTCTATTGATCACCTGGTCCATCCCTTCGCTAATTCATGATTGCTCCCTAACTTGTGCTTTCTAACACTTTATCCATTCCACTTGTTCAGATTTTACAACTTAACAGTGGCAGTGTCTCATTTAACCCTGTAAATAAGGAAATATCAGCCTTAAGATTGTCTACACAACTTTTATTATGCTCCATTATGTGTACTCATTATGATTATAGGATAAAATTTTCAGAGGTAAGTGACTTAGTGGCCTCACTCCCAATGATTTTTAAAGTACTTAAGTCACTTTTGAAAACTTAGCTTAAGCTGCTAAGGCACTTGGCCAATTTAGAAATTTTTACTAATTTACTGTAATATTTAGTGATCGGATAAATGGTGCTCATGTAAAGAGATAGATTTTCACTATTTATTTTTAGCCTCATCACACTCCAAACACTACACTGACTACTGAATTATTCATTTCTTCATGATCTTTTCTAGGGAGCTAAGCTCAGCAATGTTTAAGTGATTCAGCTATTAATGAATTCATCTCCCTTGCGAGATAAGGATATCTTCATCCCCATTTATGAAACGGGGAAAAGTCAGAGACTTTTTGGGCCACACATTAAATCAATGACCATCCATGTTAGAACTCAGGGCTTTCTAACTCTCCATCCTATGCTGATTCCTGTAGACCACATTCCGTTACTGTGCAACTTGTGGAGCATCCACAAATCTCATTTATTGCAGTTGTGAGCAGTCAGCACTTCAGATTATCAGGCCATAGGACTCTCACAATTAGTATGCACTTACAAAATTGTGTCAGAAGTGCCCTGATCAGCAACACAGAGCAGAGACATAAACAGATCTGACTTTTCCTTTTTAGTATTCAACTGCCCTACCATGGGACCGTTCTTTGAAATCCTTTGCCCTCTTCACTACACACCTTCTGACGTCTAGAAAAACAGATTTTATATAGAAAAAAAATATGAGAAATGGTACAAAAAATCTATTATGTGCAACTAGAACAAACCTTCCATTATGCAAAATCAGCTGGATTTGAACCCTAGATATTTATCAGTGCAGAATAGGTTGAGCAATAGGATTAACTACACTAGCTGGCAGCAGCAGCAGGACATTATCCCATTTGAGAGGAGTATAAGTTGCTGAAGCTATATGTTGGGTCTGGAATTGGTCAGGGGGAGACCAGCCCAGCTTTATATAAAATGGTAAGCTCCAGAGTGGTAGAAGATGGGCAGTTGGCTCATTATGCTGGATCCAGGAAGTGGCTGGGGGAACCCAGCCCTCTCCTTTCTCCAGCTACATCTGCTCCAGCAGCAACCATGCTATGTGCTCCCCAAGGTTCCTAGTGCAATTCCATCTGCTTCTGCTTTAGAAACAAGGGCCTTAGAGCAAAATGTGCATATTGATTATTTTGGCACACTGCCAAAATATTGACAACAAAGCAACTAGCGAAAAGGAAATGATGATTTTTAACAGTTAAAATTTTAAACTGGAATGTAATTTCCTGGGTCAAAGACAAGACAATTCCTTAGCCCAAAGTCTTTTCCCCTTCCAAATTTCAAAGCTTCTGCATGCAGTACAGAGGACAGAACTGTTCCCCAAAACAGTGACAAGAATCTTTATAGTGGAAGTATTAGGGCAACTAATATAGGTGTTACTACCAGCTCCCCACTATGATTAACCTAGGAGAAAATTTAGTCAAAAATCAGAGATGGATTGGGGGCAACCATATGTAACTATATTTTAAATAAATTTCCTGTAGTCTGAAATAATTCACTTTTTTCCAAAGAACGAAATTCAAAAGTAAATTATTTTTCCTGCTTATGACATAGTATCGACATAGTATCAACATTACACTGATTCAGTAAAAAAGATTAATTTAAAACTGTCCCAGATTCTCTTGGTGGAATAATATATTATTGGATATTTTTTCCAGTAGCAATAATAATCTGCAGCCATTGTAACAATATCCCATTTACAAGGTGTTTGGAGGAATTAAACAAATCCATGCCACAGCTATACAATTCTTGAATTGTGGAGCACTGACAAATTTTTTATTGTTCAGACGACATATGAAATTAATTCTGCATTTTTTTTTCAGTTGCAATGCTCTTTCTGCAATTTCAGAAGCTACCACATGTTTGGTCCTTTATTCTTTTTTCTTTTCTTTTTTTAGACACACTAAAAGCAAAGACTGGAAATCCTTAGTGTTCAAAGCGATAATAAAAAAAAGGGATAATTTTTGAAGCAGCATTGCTGATAAAAAAACCAGTAGTAGTATTTTAGGTTTTCAAATATTTGCAGTCCTATTAAAATAAAATAAAAAATAAAATAGTCCTATTAAAAACACAAGCTATAACTCATTCAAACTGTTTTGTGTTCGTTTGGAAGCTTTCTAAATCTAATACTTTACTGAAAAAAAATCAGAATGAGACGACAAGAATGTGTCAATTGAAAATCTAAATGTTTCACGGCAATACTTAAGCAGCAGAAAAGTCCTCTAATTATAAAGGAATAAAAAACAAAGGTGGTGATGTCATGAGAGGTGCCTACTGCCAATCACCTGACAAGGAAGAGAGGTAGAGGAAGCTTTTTTTAAACGTAAGAGTTGGAAGAAATGGGGAACTTCAACTACCCAGAAATGTGCTGGGAAAACAATACAGAAGGCATAGACTATGCAAAACATTCTTGAAATTTATCAGAGACTACTTTTTTATTATAGCTGGCAGAAAAACAACTAGAGGAAAGGTTAATCTAAATCTGATTTTGACAAATAAGGAGGAGCTAGCTAAGAATTTCATGATGGAAGGTAGATTGGAGGAAAATTATCATGAAATGACACCGTTCATAATTCTAAAGAAAGGCAAGAGGGAAAACAGAAGAATCAAGACAATAGACTTCAGGAAGGCAGGCTTTAGCAAACTCAGCGAACTGGAAGATAATATTCCACAGGAAACAAGTCTAAGGGAAATAAAATGCAGGTGATAAGGCAGTTTTTTAAATAAACATTATTAAACTCATTAGAGCAAAATATCCCAATATGTAGGAAAGAAAGTAAGTATAGCAAGAGTGTAGATTAACTAGGAGATTGTCAATTAACTTAAACTCAAAAGAGATTCATACAAAAAGTGGCAACTAGGTCAAATTATAATGAATGAATATACACTACCACCAAAAAGCCGAATACAAGCATGTAGGCATAAAACTAAACTAGAAAGGTCAAGGCAAAAAAGATTAAATTAGCTAGGGACATAATGGGTAACATTTTATCTCTACACAAGATGCAAGAGAAAGACCTAGGACAGGGTAGGCCCAATACTCAATGAGAACGAATAGACAACAACAAAAAATGGAGCAATACCCAATATGTTAAATGCCTTTTTTGGTTTCAGTTTTCACCAAAAAAAGCAGTGACCGGACAGCTAACATAGCGAAGTCCATGGAATAGGATAGGATCGAAGGCTAAAATAGAAGAACATGTTAAGAATTATTTAAACCAGGGGTTCTCAAATGGTGGACCATGACCCCATTTTACTGGGATTGCCAAGGCTCATGTTGGCCCTGGGCTGCAGCAAATCTCAAGCCAAAGCCCAAAGCCCAGTGTCCAGGACTAAGGTTATATAACCCCTGGCCAAGGTCAAAGACCTTTGGTTTCAGCTTTGCCTCCTGTCCCCCTGCCCAGGGCAGTAGCACTCTGACAGGCTTAGTCTTCAGTCCTCCCCGTTGGGGTCATGTTATCAGAAAGGGGTCAAGATGAAATGCATGTGAGAACTACTGATTTAGACTAATTAAATAGCTTCAGGCCTGAGAAAATACATCCCTAGAACACTTAAGGAGCTAGCTGAAGAGATCTCTGAGCCATTAGCAACTATTTTGGTGTACTCATGAAGAATGGAAGAAATCCCAGAGGACTGGGAAAAAAAGGAAATAAGGGCAATCCGGGAAACTATAAACCAATCTGTTTAAATTTTGGTATCCAGAAAGATAATAGAGCAAATAATCAATTTCTAAGCACCTAAAATAAGGTGATAAGTAACCATAACTCAGGCTTTATCAAGAATAAATCCTGTCAAACCAACCTAGAATCCTCTTTTGACAGGTTATCAACAAGGCTTGATAGGGAGCAAGCCAATGATGCGGGGTCTCTCGACAGTATCAGAAACCTTACTAATGTCACACATGACCTTCTCATAAACAAACTAGAGAAAAATAGTCTAAAAGAACCTACTATAACATGGGTGCATAACTGGTTGGATAAGTGTACTCAAAATAGGTTTCAGAGAGGTAGCCATGTTAGTCTTTTTCACCAAAAATAATGAGTCCGGTGGCACCTTAAAGACTAACAATTTATTTGTTAGTCTTTAAGGTGCCACTAGATTCCTTGATGTTTGTATTCAGAATAGTTATCCATGGTTCACAATCAAGCTGAAAGGATATATAAGTGGAGTTCCAGACGGTCTTGAGTCCAGTTCAGTAGCCCATGTAAGCTATGCGCCTGTGCGGTCAGTCCGGAGAGATTCAAATTCCGCCTAGATGATTAGCAGAGCACCCATAGGTAGGCTTTTTGTTTCCACTGGTGGTGCATATTTGCACATGCCTCAGTGTACATAAAAATGCACTGCACTCATGGATGGAAAAATCCGCACATAGATGGAAAAGATTAGAGGGAACAATAGTGCAGTTCTGTTCAAGATCTTCATAAATGATTGTATAATGGCACAGAGTACCCACGTACAATATTTGCAGATTATACCAAGCTGGAAGGGGTTGCGATCTCTTTGGAAAACAGAATTAGTATTCAAAATTATTGTGAAAAATTGGAGAAATAGTCTGAAATAAAAAGGATGATATTCAATAAGAACAAGTACAAAGTACTAGCCTAAAGAAACAATAATCAATTGCATAAATGTAAAATGGGAAATGACTGCCTAGGAAGGAGTACTGTAAAAAAAAAGATATGGTGGGTACAGTAGATCACAAACACACAGTCAAACTGTGGAACTCCTTGCCAGGGTGTGTCGCGAAGTACAAGACTGTAACAGGGTTCAAAAAAAGAGCTAGATAAATTCATGGAGGGTAGATCCATCAATGGCTATTAACCACGATGGGCAGGCATGGTATCTCTTGACTCTGTATGTCAGAAGCTGGGCATGAGCGACAGAATGGATCACTCAATGATTACCTGTTGTGTTCATTCCCGCTAGGACACCGGACATTAGCAACTGTCAGAAGACAGGATACTGGGCTAGCTGAACCTTTGGTCTGACCCAGTATGGCCATTCTTATATTATATTAAATATGAATCAACAATCTAATGTAAGCAGGGGCTGAACTGCTGCTTGCTATCAGCCAGCTAAAAGGAGGGGTGGGTGTGCCCGCTACAATTGTTTAGCTCTGCAAGATAATTAACTGTTAACTGTTGATATGTAAATACAGCTCATGCCAGGATGGGGAGAGAATACGAGGTGTAGCTATGTAAATCCCATTCAGCCAGGGCTGATGGAGGGTCAGTGTTGGAATAGAATGTGGAGAATTGTAAATAATTTGGGGCTGTTTTGGGCGTCACTAATCATGCTACCCCTAAATGTGGGAACTGTAAAACATGCCACCAGTGCCTGCAGGAGAGACCCCACCATCATGGTAAGAGGTCTCTGACGAACAAGCCTCCCCCCTTCCAGAGTTGAGTGAACTGAGCTGGGGGGAAGGGCTAAAGGGTTTGAGTCAGCCTGCTTCACACCTGCCAGGTGTGAGCTGTAAGACCGGCCCAACCTGCCCCTTTCCCCCTTTGTTTTAAGGACAGACCTAAAGCAGACTCCATGAGGAGTCCTTTTGTTAGTCCAGTGGAAGCTGGATTCCTTTGCTAGTCCAGCTGGTGGCTAACGAGTTGAAATCACTGAGAGCTGAAATCACTGGTTTGGCTGAGAGCCAGACCCATTGCAGCTGGCGACCAGCGGCGGCAGGCGTGGAGCGGCGACCAGTGGCGGCAGGCGTGGAGCGGCGACAAGCGGCCGGGCGCAGAGCGGTGGCAGGCACGGAGTGGCGACCCGCGGCGGGGCGCGGAGCAGAGCGGCGGCAGGCGAGGCACGGCGGCAGGCGACCAGCGGTGCGGCGCAGCTGGTAGGAGCGGTGACAGGCGACGAGTGGAGCGTCCGGTGGCGTGGTACGAGACAGCTGGTGGAGCGTGGCGGAGTGTCGTAAGGTGCCCCCTATCTATCCCCCCACCCCCATTTCTACCCAGGTTGGGAGGTGAAACCCTGCGGGTGAACTTTTGGACTCTTGGTGGCACTGACCAGGGACACCTTTGGGGTGTCAGACTCTTCGGACTTCGGGTGATTCTTGGCGGGGGGGGGGGAGGGAGGCTTAGCTCATGTTTGGGTTATGAACTCTGTTTGTGGTATTTTCCCCAAGTTAATGCCGTATGACTTCTCTCTCTGTTTCATTAAATGTTTCTTTCCTACACTCAGACTCTGTGCTTGTGAGTGGGGAAGCATTGCCTCTCAGAGGCACCCAGGGGTGTGTGAATTTCCCAGATTACTGGGTGGGGGCTCGAGCCGGTTCTGTGTGAGATGGACCCCAAGATATTGAACCCAGCCCTGGCTGCTGCCAGGCCTACCCGGCAGAAAGGTTACACTAATATTGTTGCAAAAAAACCAAACAAACATTCTGGAATGTATTAGCAGGGAAACCATGAGCAAGACACAAGAAATAATTCTTTCACTAACTCAGCATGGATAAGGCCTCAGCTGGAGTACTATGTCCAGGTGTGGGCACAACACTTCAGCAAAGATGTGTACAAATTTGAGAAAGCCCAGAGGGAACTAGGGTTGCCAACTCCGAAGCTATTCTAGGAGATTTTTTTTCTCCGCCATCATGGCATGTCATTTTCTCAAAATATCCCATTAAAATCTCCAGGATTGATTTCAATAGTCACCAAGAGATTGATGCTGATTCTGGGAGACTTCCATCAATTCAGGAGGGTTAGCAACTCTATAGGGGAGAGCAACAAAAATTATTAAAGATCTAGAAAACATGACCTACAAAGAAAGATTGAGAAAAATGGTTTGTTTAATCTGGAGAAAAGAATACCAAGGAGTGGGGAGAGAGGAGGAATAAATTACATGAAAAGAATCTTCAAGTATCTGATAAAGTTGTTATAAAGAGAAGGATGACAAATTGTTCTCCTTAATCATTGAAGGCAGGATAGGAAGTAAGGGGCTTAAATTGAAGCCAGGGGATTCAGGCTAGACATTATAAAAAACTTTCTAACTGTAAAGGTAGTTAAGGACCGGAACAAATTATCTCAGGAAGCTGTGCTATCTCTAATACTGGAGGCTTTTAAAATTAGACCAACACCTGTAAGGAATGGTCTAAATAAAATTCAGTCCTGCTTCAGTGCAGGGGAATGGACTAGATGACCTACTGAGGTTCCTTCCAGTTCTACATGTCTATGATACTATGATTTTCCTTACAGTGGCAGAAATATTTTGTCTTTCCACCTTGTAGGAACCAAGATGCTAAATTTATGTATGATTTGTATTTTTAAATGAAAATCAATCTTATTTCCCCCCTAAAAATATATCTGAAGTATATGCTGGAGGTGTTAGGTTCACTCTTTGATTGCTTGCCTCAACCTGACATTTGTCCAGGTCTCCTCTTCAGAGCTCTAAAGCAACACATTTTCTTTGTCCCAGACATCTTAGATTAAAATGCTGCTCATTTTGGAGTGAACAATAGCTCCAAGATCTTTGCAGCTCCCTCAAGACTACAGCAGTTTATACTATGGCTTAAAAATGCTAACGTGATTTTTAAAATAATCTCACTAGTGACTACCCGAGTTTTTTACAGCTTCAAGTTGATTTCACAAGAGCTTGAGGAATTTTTGAGAATGATTCTCAAGCTCTGACAGAGTTAGCTGTCAGATTAAAAGGACCCAATAGTTAATCCTGCGTAACAATTATCTTCCTATATATGAATATCTATTTTTTTCCCTAGCTTGCAATTTAAATGTGTAGCAGAAATGTAACTCAACTGTGTAGAACATTTCATTGATTTTTTTTAACTGTTAGTTACCCTTACTGTTTTAAGTTTTTCTGGTTTAGTTTCTATTCCTTGTTATAATGTTCTCAATTAAAAGCCACTAGGCCGCTTAAATGAATCTGTCTCACTATAGTACCATTGGCAAAGCCAGTGCATTCCAGTGGAGAATCCCATTTGCCACCACTACCATGGGAAAGCAGCTCTTTTAAACCCTTAAAAGATCCTCCCCTCTCTTTTTATACAGCCTCTCAAATAGGTGCACATTATTAAAGACATTTAATGATGCTGATCCCAATACTGACCTCTACAGCAATAGCTGAACTCTCCTAATATCCACAACTGAGTTTGGTCTTCAATCAGCAGGACCTTTTTTAAAAAACAAAAACAAAAAACCCCCACTAACATAACATTGATGTAGGTTCAGGATGAGTAGGGCCACATTTACACTAGGAAGTTTTGCCATCAGATCTATTTCAGTTAGGGATGTGAAAAAACATCCCTAAATAGCATATACTTGCAAATTCCCTCACCCGCCTGTAGATGCAACTTATACTAGCAAAAGTCCTTCTGCAAGCATAGTCCCTGACTCCAGGATAAATCTGAGCAGCCTCTGAGGCTATTGTAACTTATGGCAGCCTCTTTATAGCTGCCAGTGGGCAGCTTCAAAACTCAACTCAGCTCCAAAGTCCAGAATAGCTATAGTGCCACTAAGTGTTAACAGCTACTTCCCTTTCCATGGAATACTTCCACATTGGGAAAGCACAGGACCACTTATATAGAACCTACATTGCTCCTGTACCAAGGGTATATCTATGGGGACCAAAACAGCCCCAAGGCCTCTATACATTTCCAGAGTAGCTCACATGGACCAGAATCTGGTCCTTAACAAAACTAAGTAACTATGTACCTGCCCATTCTTTTGTCCCCCTCCTTTTTAAATTCTTCTTTAGCACAGTTTGTCTTGCCCGCTCCTCTCCTTCACTCCATGCTTTTTTCTTTTTGCTCTCTTGGTGGTAGAGAGGGAAGACAAAGGGAGAGGGAAAACGATATAACATTGCTATCCCTTTTTAAACATATTTTGCAGGCACTCACTAATTTCATGGCATTTCTTGCAGCTGCTGACTGAGAATTCTCTAACAAATCTTGATCATATACCATGGAAGACCCCCGCACTAATCCACATACTCTGAAGCAAAGTGGCAACCTGAATTTACAAAACCATTCCTATACTACTTTTATTATATTTATCACACTGCAGTGTGCTTTGTTCCTTTGGGAAAATACAGCAGCAACTTCAACAGGACAGCACTGTGCTGCAATTTATTTTTTGTCTCAATCTATTTGGGGGGTTCTCTCTCACACTGGAGAGCAATAGCTTTAACTTTTGACTTCAAGGTCATATTCTGAAGAGAGCAGGAATCCTGATACAAGTTTCTCAAGAGGTCAGAAAAAAGAAACTGTTATGGTAACTTCTTCCTACATAAACACAACAAGACAGGAGACTGTTTCCATTAAACATTCTTAAATTCTTTTATTCTTATATTGTTTCTGTATTACCCTTCTGGTAACAAAAGGTTTCAGAATGTATTCTTAATAACATAGCTTGTCTCATTAGACAAGGGAGAAAAAATAGCATGTTTTCTTTCCTTTGAAGTCTCTTTCAATTACTGTCTTGGCAGGGCACTGTTAGAAAGATGTATATGTTATTTCATTAGTAGTGATTTTACACAATTGTACTTTTTCAGCAAGATTTGCTTGGGGGCCGTACATTATGCTACATTGGTGGTGTTTGTACTGTAAAAGAGGCCATTTTTCATGTATTTCACCACTGGAAAAGGTTGCTTGTCACTGCTGCTGTTAAACTTAGCTGAGTGTTAATGAAAGCCAAGTGGCACAAACTTAGATGCCAAAATACCTACAGATTATAGGTTCTTGACCGCTATAAATCAAACCAAACAAGGATGGATGAAAACTGCTGGGCTTGCAACTGATTGAGGTGATCACCTGTACCATCCTATTCCTCATCATGACAGTAGATGGTGCTGCAGAATTGTTACAGAGACTGTTCAGGGTCAAATGCACACATTATTGATAATGTCTGACAGCAGGTAAAATACACTCAGTTCCTCAAGCAGGACAGATGTTAGCAAGATGAAAGATACAGACTAACTAGGCTACCCCGCTGAAACTCCATTTGTAGTCTTTTAAGAACATGTATTAATACTTCAGGAAACCTGGTTTGGTGAGTTTGAGAAGTACCATGTAGATAAAAACTCAACATTCTCATCAGGAGCAAGTGCCAAGAAAGTAGATCTAGGGATTTTGTAAACTGTCCAGAAAAAAAATAGAGCCGTCAGAATTCTATTGACAATTCAGAAAAATACCATTAACCTGCATGCTGGCTTAGATTTAACATTTTTTATCTTTGTGAAGATTAGCCTTTCACTTATAATTCTCCACTGAATCAGTGATTTGTCCAAAGTACACAAAGAAAAGAAGAATTAGTAGCAGAGGAATAGCACAAATTGTCATTTCATAAATATAATGATAAACTGCAGGTTATGTTGGCATTATGGATTAATTATTCTAACCAGTCTTAATCCATTTTGTCTCATACATAATATGCAATTAGTCTATAATAGAACTGGTAATATAGATCAATGACTTGTACTTTACACTCACAGTAGAAACTTACCAAGGCTAAAAATGGCATTCCTTGCTAAGCTCCACATTTTCAATTGTTAATATCTTTCAAAAAATACTTTGAGGATTGAAATTTCACATTTGGTCTTACCATAAAGGTGAATTCTTTCAAGAAGTCTTAACAAAAAATAAATCTAGTCAGCTATTTCTGAGGAAGTCAAGTGAAAAAGAATACTTTTGTTCTTTTAGTTTTCTGCTCAAATTCATAGAATCATAGAAGATTAAGGTTGGAAGAGACCACAAGAGGTCATATAGTTCAACTCTCTGCTCATAGGCAGACCAGCCTCACTACTGAAAGTATGTGAACAAACTGGAGAGAGTCCAGTGGAAGGCAACAAAAATGGATTAGGGGGCTGGAGTGCATGATTTATGAGGAGAGATTGAGGGAACTAGGCTTTGTGAAGTCCAGACTTCAAAACCTCTAAGGATTGAGATTCCACCACCTCTCTAAGTAAGCCATTCTAGTGCTGTACCACCCTTGAAGTGAAACAGTTTTCCATAATATCCAACCTAGACCTCCCCCACTGCAACTTGAGACAATTGCGCCTTGTTCGGTCATCTCCCACCACTAACATCATCCTAACTCTATACTCTTTGGAACACACTTTCTGGTAATTACAGGCTGTTATCAAATCACCCCTCACTTTTATCCTTTGCAGATTAAATAAGCCCAGTTTCCTCACTCTCTCCTCATAAATCATGTGCCCAGCCCTCTAATAATTTTTGTTGCCCTCCGCTGGACTCTCTCCAACTTGTCCACATCCTTTCTATATTGGGGGGCCCAAAACTGTACGCAATACTCCAGATGTGGCCTCACCAATGCCAAACAGATAATCAAACAAATTTCTTAGCATATGGCTAGTCATCACTCAAGCAGAGCAGCTTTCCTAAGTTTTAAAGAATCAGTCAATTTTAAAATAAAAGAAAATGTGATGACAAACATTCCCCAATTTTCTATAACCTGTTTGCAGTTAACCATCCTTTCACTGGTGTGGACACAGAAATAATGTCAGACACTGTATGGTTAAATGAAGAAACCACAACTTTGAGATTAACAACTAATGGGGAACGCTTCAGCCTCAAACCTCTAGCGAAGTGTGGAATTCAACTGGGCAACAATGGCTCCCAGATTCTACAAATATAAGGGTGGGTATGAGGACCATGTACCCTCTACACTTCCAGGCCTACCCAACGATCCATCTATAAGCCAGAATTCCAACCTGTTCCTCTCCTTCATGCAGGAGGTAGGACATATGAGATGAGGGGAGCCACACTGTATAAGACAGAAGGTCATACTCCCTCACCACGCAATGTGCTTGGAGCTAATGTCCAAGCAGCCCACTGGGTTACAGGAATCTCTCCTCAGACTCTTTCTGAGCCCATCAACATTATGACACTGATACTTAGCTGATCAACAAATGGTAGCCACCCCTCTTGTTCCAGGGGGCAAGAATCAAGTAGCTGCCTCCACATCAATGCATCAGTCCAATGGCACCAGTCATAGACAGGACAGGCACCAATGCCCAGAGGCAGGTTGATATGGACTACACCCCCTCCACACAGTACAGAGAAAGAGAAGATAAAGGAATGAAGCACACACATGCACCCATGTTGCAGGTCATCAGAAGAGAAAGCCAGAGAAGGCTGTGTAGCACTTGGTTCTGCTCTTGGTTAAGATCCCAAGGAGGGTATCTCCTTTGATCCTGGCCCCAACCAACAATTTTTGGAAACTATCTTAGATTCCACATCATACTGATACACTTGTGATCCTCCCAACTTCTCCTTCCATGTGAAGAGATTACTTATTGAATTAAATGAGTGCTATGTCATGTACCCTTGGACAAATAAAGACACTGGAGAATTTCCAGAGGGAGGACACAACAACAGGCACTACATTCCAGAATTCATTAGTAAACTAGGAATTCACAGGAAAACAACAAAGTTCATTACATTGCTGGAAGAGTTAATTTAATAAGACATTTTAAATAGACTAAATATGTATAGTCCAGTTAAATGACAGCTGAGGAAAAGTGACTTACTGTTTATGATGAAAGAATTTCAAGCTAAAATAGGATGTGACAACCAAGGAACAAAAATATCAATGAAGAACCATGGGTTGGGAATCATCAGCCAAAACAGTCTAATGTAGTTCTTCCATAGGCTTGACTCCCTCACAAAGACATACATAAAGCATGGGTGGGTTCATACACATGGCCTTTGCCAGATGACAAAATGAAAAACTATATTACTTATATTTAGATTAGTTTGAGATTGAGGTCATCTGTTCAAGATGCAAGGGCATATTGAACAGCAAGAGTCAGGAGATATCACAATCTTTTCATTGCTCAACTTGAAAGAAAAATTGGAAAGATCATTATACAAAAAGTGATAATGTCTACCAACAGTACAAACCCAAATACAAAAGAGTACTGCAAGAAGTTCCTGAACTAAGGAACAGGTGTGAAGTCCAGACCCACATCCGTACCAGATGAACCTGATCAACTTGACATTAATATCAGTTCAACAAGCATGTCAGAAATATAGGCTACAATTATGTAACAGAAAAACAGTACAGGGACAGATGATGACCAAATCGCAGCAAAAACGTGAAAAACACTTGACACTAGAATCCTCATGAAACTGAGAAAATTGTTCTATGAAGCTTGGGAAAACAGACCTCTTTTCATCTGCGGATAAATGGAATCATCGCCAAAAAGATCTAAAACGGGTGATCCCACTGACTGTAATAACTGAAGTGAAAAGTATTACATTCTGTTGCAGGAAAGGCCTTCCACAATGTGACACTACACATAATGAAAGAGATAGTGGATGCTAAGCTTAGAGAAGAACAGGCTGGACCTCAGGCCCAAGAGATCTTGTATAGAGCAGATATTCACATTAAGGACTATTACAGAAGAACGTATCTAATGGCAAGCTTCCCGCACCATCAATTTTATTGATTTTTCAAAAGGCATTTGACAGCCTGCATACACATAATTATGGAATATTCTTCAGCTCTATGGAATCCCAATTGAAGTCATCATCAAGGTCAGACACAGAGATGCAAAGTGCTCCATAAGTGTAAATAGACAGAATGGTTCAACATGGATTCTGATGTGAAACAGGACTGAATTTAAAATCTCCACTTTTGTTTACCATGCTTCAGATGGAATAATGAAGTATATTAGCAACTCAAACACCACACAGCAATGAGATGATAGCAAACGCCAAGAAATGATGGTCTAGACGGTACTGGGTCCTGCCATGAGGGCAGGGGACTGGACTCGATGACCTCGTGAGGTCCCTTCCAGTTCTAGTATTCTATGATTCTAAGTCCTATACTTTGCTGATAACATTCCACGAGATGACACCCTTTAAAAATTACAAAGACAAAAAACATGGCAAAAACAATAGGTGAAGCAGAGCTCAAAATTAGTGATGCTAAAACAAATATTGTTGAAGCCCAAATGTCACATAGTATTACATTAGAAGGAAAAACATCAAGAAAACAGAACCATTTCCCTACTTGGGCAGCACTATATTGGCCTACAGAAAGCTCAAGAAGGAAAGCACATCAAGATAGAGATGTCAAGAAGGAAGGCAAATCTAAGATAGGAAAGGCACCCACAGCATTTACTAAACTTTGTAGCATATACAAATCAAAGATGTACAACTTTAGAAGAAAACTGAGAATTTTCAAAATTCAAATGTAATTTTAGTGCTTGCCTATAACTGCAAGAGCTGAAGAGCAACCAAAATTGTTAGAAAACTGGACAGTTTCAAATATAAGTGCCTATGAAAGATTCTGGACACTGTTTGGAAAGACATTATTCCAATGAAGAATTAGCAGAAATCACCCAAGAGCTCATTTCCACTAGAATTAGAAATCAGCCCTAGATATATTTTGGGTATAGCCAAATATGGGTGACAACAAAAAAATTTCTGCTTGACAGCTTCATGTAGGAGCCAACTGGTGTAAGAAAATTAGTTCACCCAAGAAAGACCTTAAAAAGAATCCTCAGATGGAAAGACAAAAGTTGATCTCAACATGACAGAGCAGATAGAAGCAGCAGAGAATGACAGAGAATAATAGAAGATATGAGTCTCTGTCAGATGCATCAGCATTGCCGTGGGAAGAATATATGCAGGTATATACATGTAACAAATATTTGCACACTATTGTAAAAATCAAGATGTTCCAACAGGCTGAAATTTATCATGGAACGAATGCCAGAAAAAGTGGCATGATCTAGTACAGTGCAACATTCTCACGAGAAATGATAAAAGCTTCACCACAGAACAGGTTATTGATGACATGTTATAGTAAGTCTTATCTATATCTAACTTCTATGATTTTATGACTTACTTCGTATTCATTTATTTAAAGAAAAATAAATGTTCAGAAAAAAATTAACCTCTAATTTCCTAAACCAAAACTATGTTAATGAAACATTAAGGTTGTAAACACCAATAATAAGAAACAAAACATTAAACTTCTAATACTAATGCAGCCATGTGGCATGTACATATTCTGTCATACATCTGACATACAATCAGTAAGTTAACATATTAAACTGCAAGTCAAGTGTGCAACAGTGGGAAGTTAACATTTCTGTGAGAATAAGGTTCCCTGCAAGCTCTGAAGTCACACAGCTGCCTAATACACCCAGGGCAGGGGGGTTCAGGGCTGCTGCACACTGACTCACGGTGAGAGAGAGGTGCGTTCCTCCAGCCCTAGCAGCAAGCCAGATTAAGAAAGGGGCTTTAGAGGCTGCAGCCAAGGGCCCCAGGCTGCAGCCCCTAAAGCCTGTGTTCTGGGCCATGAGCACTGATCTTCCTCTCGCCCTCTCCCTCACCCCCGCAGGAGCTATGTTGTCACAAATGCCGGGAAGCTCTGTCCCTGCTAGGGATGTAAGCGACTAGTTGACTATCCGATAAGCAAAAGCTTATCAGATAGTCAACTAGTCCCTCGACTAGTTACTTCCCCCCGCCTTGCTACCTCTATCAGAAGCAGCGGGGGAGGGGCAGAGAAACAGGAGCCGGTGCTAGGGTAGCTGGCTCAAAAGCTGGTTCCCCCCAGCACAGTCTCCATGAGGGGCAAGGAAGGCAGGGGGTAGCAGGGACCAGGCGCAAGTCGGGAATCATCTGGCTCATGCCCAGTCCCAAACGCTGCACCTCTGCTTTTTAAACGTATTAAGAGCCTGCTAGCTCTTGGATAAATGGACGGTAAGATGGATAGAAAGCTGGCTAGAAGGCCGGGCCCAGCGGGTAGTGATCAATGGCTCGATGTCAGGATGGCAGTCAGTTTCTAGCGGAGTGCCCCAAGGTTCGGTTCTGGGACCAGTTTTGTTCAATATCTTTATTAATGACCTGGATGAGGGGATGGATTGCACCCTCAGCAAGTTTGCAGATGACACTAAGCTAGGGGGAGAGGTAGATATGCTGGAGGACAGGGATAGAGTCCAGAGTGACTTAGACAAATTGGAGGATTGGGCCACAAGAAATCTGATGAGGTTCAACAAGGACAAGTGCAGAGTCCTACACTTGGGACGGAAGAATCCCAAGCATTGTTACAGGCTGGGGACCAACCAGCTAAGTAGTAGTTCTGCAGAAAAGGACCTGGGGGTTACAGTGGATGAGAAGCTGGATACGAGTCAACAGTGTGCCCTTGTAGCCAAGAAGGCTAATGGCATATTAGGTTGCATTAAGAGGAGCATTGCCAGCAGATCCAGAGATGTCATTATTCCCCTTTATTCGGCTCTGGTGAGGCCCCATCTGGAGCATTGTGTCCAGTTCTGGGCCCCCCACTACAAAAAGGATGTGGACGCATTGGAGAGGGTCCAGCGGAGGGCAACCAAAATGATTAGGGGGCTGGAGCATATGACCTATGAGGAGAGGCTGAGGGAGTTGGGTCTGTTTAGTCTGCAGAAGCAAAGAGTGAGGGGGGATTTGACAGCAGCCTTCAACTTCCTAAAGGGAGGTTCCAAAGAGGATGGAGAAAGGCTGTTCTCAGTAGTGACAGATGGCAGAACAAGGAGCATTGGTCTTAAGTTGTGGTGGGAGAGGTCCAGGTTGGATATTAGGAAAAACTATTTCACTAGGAGAGTGGTAAAACACTGGAATGGGTTACCTAGGGAAGTAGTGGAGTCTCCATCCCTAGAGGTATTTAAGTCTCGGCTTGACAAAGCCCTGACTGGGTTGATCTAATTGGGATTGGTCCTGCCTAGAGCAGGGGGCTGGACTTGATGACCTCCTGAGGTCTCTTTCAGCTCTATGGTTCTGTGATTCTATGAATACATTTACAAATCAGAATCGCAGCAGGGGGGACCCAGCGCAAGCTGGGACACCTGATTCCTGGCTCGCAGTGGTTTCCGCCCCCCCCGCTGCGCTTTAGCCTTTTGGCTCTTACATTTAAAAGGCTAAAGCGCAGCAGGAAGGGCCGAACATGAGCTGGGACAGCTGATTCCCAGCTCATGCAGGATCCCGCCCCCCCCCCCCCCACACACACACACTGCGCACCAGCCTCTTCCATGTATTAAGAGCTTATTATATACTGAACTACATATTTCTTCCTTAAAAAGCTATTACTTTGGTTCACCAGATTCTTCTCTCATTGAGATCAACAGCAAAATTCCCGTCAATTTCCATGGGAGACACAGATATTTTTCACAATTTCATAAAAACTTATAGCAGAATAGTACAATATATAATTTCTAGAACAGTGAATTAGACTGCCTAGAGTTACCATCAATGACAAGTAAAAAAGTTTTATGGGCTAAGATAAAGAAGGAATAAAGAGGAATTTACAGTAAAAAGCTTGCAATATGCCACTAATTTAGAATGAAGGTTATGGTAATTTTGTTCAGAAACTGTTAGAAAAGCTGACAAAACAAAAAAAACTTCACAGGATCTAGAACTCATGGGTGATTTTATCTGCCCAGGTATGAATTCTAAGACTAATACAGAAACACAATTCTTAGATTGCACTGAACACTGCTGCCCATCATTCAAAAGTTATTTATGACTTGAAGATTTACCCAGCATTGCTCAAGTCCTTAACTCAATTAATTTTTGTTGTTTTTTTTAATAAAATGAAAATGTACATGCTGGATTTAAATGTGGATGGAGATGAGGGGCTCAGTATGCAGGCTTCCCCCGAGGAGAGAGGACCACCCCAGCCCACTCTCACTTGGGGCCAGGTGAGAAACATCTATCCATGGCTGCTGCAGCTCCAGTGGGCACATTCTGGGGAGAAGTACATGTCCCTACCCGGAGAACAGACAGACAAACATGCAGACAAAGAGATACACAAATTCTCTGAAATACATAGTAGATAGCTTTCTCCACACTTGCCCCTCTGCTTTCCCAATGGGGTTACAGCTGTCTCGGTCTCCATCTCTGGCCTCTTATTCCCCCCCACCCCTCACCATGGTCATTCTGAAGTATAATTCCCTCCTGCAGATCCCATCCTTTCCATTTTATGAGAAAACAGAATTCCACGCACATGCCATTATCCTGGCACAATCAAACCCTGACCTTGCTTTAAGGTATGATAAGAGGAAGCTGCATATCAAATTTGGTGGTCCTAGCTATTATTGTTTAGGAGAAGTTCTTGAACTAATGGACTCACAGATGGACACAGACAGACAGATGCATATTTCTAAAATATATAGTAAAATTAATCTGTTTTTGGATGTAAAGCCCAATCCTGCAGACAAAATTCCCACATATTTATTTTGAAGCGAATTGCAGTTGAACCAGAGTAAAGACTGTGGGGTTGAGCCTACAATGATTAGTTAAAACCCAAATTTTCAACCTGTAAAAGAAAGAAAAAGCTAAAATATATATACACCTTCAATCAAAACATGGTATTTCAAAAATATCAGGACATTTGAAAATGAGAAAATCTAGAGATACTAAACATTAAAGGTCTTAAATTTCCAGGAACAAGTTTAACTCTGTCCATATATCGCCACAGAGTAAATTACTGACTAACCTAATCTAAGTATTTCATCTATGTTTCCAATTATTAAAATTAAAAATGGAAAAATTATGTGCAGAGTTCACCTCTTTTCAAAAAAGGCAAGATTATAACATGTTTTATACAGCAAATGAGGAAATAGCCAGAGTGGTATGCAGGTTATGGGAGGCAGTTTACTATTTCATTCTGTTTGCTCTGATGAGAACTCCTTCAGTATCTCTGAGAAGTAAGGGGTGTCTGTTTTAATTGCCCTCTTTTTGAATGAGCTGGAAGCTAAATTTACTCTTTTTCCCGTAGGCCTACTTTTACTAGATGTGCCTCTGATAGGGTAAGAAGAGATCCCAATTTGATAGGGACTGTCCCAATATTTGGAGCTTTGTCTTATATAGGAGCCTATTATACTCCACTGCAACACCCCCCCCCCCCCAGCCCTGTCTCGATTTTTCACATTGCCAGTTCATTCACCCAAGCCTCTAATCATTATGGGGAGTGTTCCAGCTGGACAGATCCTGTGCGCTAAAATCTAGCCTGAGAGACTACAACTTTAACGATGGGGAAATAGGAAAGAGGCCTCTGTCTTCAAGACTGTGCATGGAAAACAGAGGTGGGTTCCATTTTAGAGGAGAGGAGCAACATTGCAGGTGTAGACCTCTGTGCATACCAAGAGCTGCTGCTAGGAAGCCAGAAGCTGCTGCTGAGAGCCTGCTGGGACACTGATCAAGCTGGGAACTTCAGAGGCAGATGGTGGCTTCCCTGGAGCTATGGGCCAGACTGCTGCTGTGCCTAGAGCTGATTGAGGTGGGCCTACAGTGAAGGAACTGTGAATAAGTCCCACTGTTGTTTGGGAAAATGCTTGCAAGAGCAGGAGCTTGGCAGAGAGAGCTGTGGACATTTGGTGGGGCCAGCTCCAGTTGTCAGAGGGATTGCGCAGTTTGTTATCTTGGCAGGACTGACACACAGAACGCGGAGAGTGGGGTCCCCGCTGCAGATCTTCAAACGCACCAACGCAAGCAAGCATCTGGAATGCTGAAATCCAGAGGAGTGTACACTCTGGGGTTGGGTATATGGCGGTAGTGTAAATGCCAGTTAGATACATTTCATTTATTACAGCATCCTATATTTGTTAATTGATGTTATTTAACCTTCCCCTGTGCATTTAAATTGGTAGTGAAACTTTAAATCTGTTGTACCCAGTTCTTTAAGTTGTTCAGTAAAAGGTCTGTTAACTCTAATTTAAATATACTGGATATATGAGAGTTATCATTAGGATTTTTGAGCAACACCCATGCCCCAGTTTATTAATTATTATTCCTGGAGGTTCCCAAGGTATGCAATTGAATAATGTACAGGGGCAAGCTAGGGGCAGACACTGCCAATTTTCAACTCCTTTAGGCATAAGAGACTGCAGCAGAGGAGTGGATAAAGGATTCCCACCTATCCAGCATCACCACTGGGATTCTCAGGATCTCTTTTAATGTCAACATCAGGTATCCAGCCAAGCACACGGGTGACTGTTGCCTGCTCACTAGTAACCCAGCGAGAGAAGGGAGTGGGATCTATATTAGTAAGGGCTTTTTGAGAAAACAATATCCTGATACGCCTTGCTCCCTCAGAAAGCTCCATGTTCTTAAGAAGAGTAAGAGGTTATCCCAGCTGTAAATTTGTCAGCCCTGCTTCCTGAATCTGGACTTCATCTGCCAAACTCTCTGGAGGGGAAACAAGATCCATCCTAGCTTCAAAGGCTATCACCATTAGCCACTGTTTCCCACTGTCAAGCCCAAGCTGCAGGCAAAATCCTCTTTCATGGAAACGTTAAAAGGGAAACTTGATGAAGTTTTCTTAAAGATCTATAGAGTGCTGAACTGCAGGTCATTTCTACCTAGATGGCATGCAGACCAGAAACTACATTTGCAGGCATAGTCAGCAGTTAGCATAGCTCAATGAGAAGGAAAGCACTATTTTTCTTGGTCTGCTCTACCTGCAACAAAGGATGGAAGGAAATGTTAAGAACAGCAAACCTAATAAACAAAAAAGCATAACTTTGTGAAGATAAGAGAGCAAGCAGACAGGATCCGAAATTGTCAAGTCCATATTCTCACAGAAAATCAGGGATGGGGGGGGAGCCAAAAGGCTGACAAGAAAAAAAAAAGTCTGTTCAAAATACTAGTTTGAGATCTTTACGGACCTTTATTTTCATGTCCCTGTGTGATGATTCATTGTATTTCTGCCTTGGTTTCAAGTACAGTAATGTTGCTTTATTGATTTTTAAAAAGTGATTAAAGGAAATCTGTTTAAAACATTTCTATTCCAACTTCTTCCCTGAAGAAGGTCAGTGATGTTACTAAAGTCTGATGAAAATGACATAAGCATTAAAATAAACCTTCTATCTTAAAATTATATTTTAATATAATCTGTCAGAAAAAAAATTGGCTACTTTTGAAAAATTGGAATCTTACCACTTTTGTTTTTCTGTTGGCAACTCTGCCAGAATCACTTCTGACAAGTTTGGGGAAGTAACAGGATACCCAAAGACTGAAATATACTACGAGATATTATCACATGAACACTACAGATAGCGATTCTAGTACAAAAGAAAAATATGAGCAAAAACAAAGAAAGTCAATGTGGCGACATGAAAAAGTACTTAAAGAGCCGAAGGTTAAAAAGAAGTTGTACGTGAAATGGAGAAGAGCAGAAAGCAACAAGCGGGGGAAGAAAATAAGCCAATGGAATAAGATTTAATTTAGATAACTACAAGGTAATACATTTGGAGAAAAATAATCCTAAACAGAATACAAATGCTAGCTAGGAAATGAGGATTTTCAGGTATGATACAGACAATAAATGTCCAATCTCACTATAAATCATGTACTTTTTTTCCATTTTGTGTTGCCTGATCCTATTGGAATGGCAGCAGAAATGTCCAATGGCTCTAAAGGAACCATGATACTTCAAGAATAAAGAGGGACACAGACCGAACAGGCCTCTAAACCCTTCCAGGAGTTCAAACACACTCTACCTTCAGGAAGCGCTCCGTACAACCATTAAGGTGTTATCCTGAAGATCTCAAACTTTTTTAAGAGCTTCACCATACAAATGTCTGAGATGGCTCCAAAAGATTCAGGGGATAATTCTGAGCTTTTATTGAGGTTAGGGTGAGATGACTGCTGGAGATTTGTCATCTGTGATTTAGACATAACTGATGTCATAATCTCAAAGTATAATACTGTACCAACCTCATTTTTACATACATAAATTATTATTTATACATTATGAAAATATATTTGTCTAGACAGGTATAAAATAAACACAGGGCTTTTTCTTCTGATTACTACTTTGTTTGAAAACTAGTATCATTCTTGGCTGCACAGCTATTGAAAAAAGAATTATTAAGTTGTATTTGCTTCAGAGATTAACTGGCTCTACAACCAGGAAGACAGAAATACTATTAGGCCCTAGATAAATTATCAATTTTCTATAATTTCTCAAAAAAGTCAGAATGGTAATAATTTAAGGTGTGGAAAAAAGGAGCAACATTTTAGAACCAATAATATATTCCCAATAAAATGATACCACTCTTTCAGAGCCTCTTTAACAAGAAAAAAATAATTAAAATCACACAAAGGACCATTTAACAGCAATATTCTTAAGAATTGTTATAGTAAACCTACCAACATAAGAAATGTTTTAAGTCATTTCCCATTAGATTTAGAAATGTAATTTAACATTTTTGATCCTCAAATGATATCAGCAGGTCTCACTTTGACTGCAAGTTAAATTTTTTTTCCATAAATAAAGCACCATCTGTAATCAGACTCCAATCCAATTTACCATAAACTAAACGATGTTTTTGTTGTCAAGGTGATTTCATACCAGCTCCCCAGGAAAAGACAGATGAAACAAAAAGACTGAGGATAAATGAAGAATGAAGCTTGTAGCAAATAAGGATATAAATTTACCAAACTTCAGATAATCCTAGCTTAATTAATGCTAGTTATAGACAACATATTTTCTTGGCAATTAACACACTGCAATTAATAATACAAATTCACAGAAAAATTCAAAACTGAATATTTCCTTGGGCTGTTTTTTTTCCTGGTGTAATACTTTAAGTACTATAACTCTGAAAGTAATTTTATGCCTGCCAAAATTACTGCACTGAATACAAATCTAGGATATTGTGTATCCTTCAACTCATATTACCTGAGAACTACTTTAAATCATAGCTGTAGAACAATACCACAGAAACATCCAAAGGCTTGATTTCCTCCCCAGAGAAATAATTTTAAGTACCAATTTTTAATGTTTGTTTCTGACAAAGGAGCTCATATTTGATTGATCTTTAATTTAGTTAGTTGTAGTAAACATAAATGAATGTAATCATACTAATACAATTAGCAAAAATGAAAATAAAGGAAAATTACATTTACTTTGTTCTGTATATTTTTGATTAATAGGCATTAATTTTGTTAACGGGTGCAACAGAACTCTATTGTTGTATACAGATTAGAAATGTAAACACTTATTTCCCATAACTACTGATTTCACAATTGATTTTTAATGTTATTTAAAAAAATAAGTGCTAGTGAAACGTAATGAAGGGAAAGAGCAATACTGCCCCCTAATGAGCTAATCTAGAAAGAAATTTCTGTAAATCATTTCTATCTCTCCTCTTCATGGAGCAACAACAGGCCATTACTTTCAAGTATGGAGGATAAATGGCATCTATAAACAATTAGCCATTTTGAAATAGTTACTGGGATGCATATCAAAATTCTATACAAGATGCTGCTATTATTTCTTAGTATAAGTTTAAGGAGAAAATGAAAAAAGCTATAGAATATTTAGGATGCTGAGATAAGTACTTAGCATATTCTGTAGACAGATCCTTGATGATGAAAAGTACCTTATGAACATTAACTAATTAAGCCTCAACACTTTTACGAAGCAGGTAGATAAGTGTCTTTCTGTCTTAAAACTTGTCTTACACACTGGGATGTGATCAATAAGCCACAAGCCAGTTATGATTATTCTTCAGGTTGAGACAGATTTCTAAATTTCAGTGTTCAAAACATTACAACATTTGTATACTTTCGTTGTTGCACTATTCCAACTACTAAATACCAATTTCAGAGCTGTTATTCAAAGCTCATAGTAATTGCAAGAAAATCCAATTCCATTTGATTGCATCAATAAAGAGAAACAAAGAATCAACAGAAAGAGTTGAACTGGATTGTGATTATAAAGGAAATGTATCTAGGTGGGTTGAACAAAATAAATTGTCTTTTGATTAAAAAAACAAACCATATTATCTATTGGTACATGCCAATGTGTCACTACATGTACAGGCTGTGGGGGAAAAAAGACACTTTGATATCTACGGTTTGAGCTCACAATAGAGCTCATCATGCAGACAGACTGGTTCCATAGGAATCTAATGTCAGTGAACTACTCAATGGATAAGGATTTTATCTGTACTGTATTTTTATAGCTGGAATATGTGCTACTAGCCCACTATGCTCTGCATCACTGTGGCGGTGGGAAGCAGAGCACACCAGCCTGCTCCCCACTGCTCCCCCAAGCCCTGCATCACTCAGGGAAGTGGAGCATGCTGGGGCCAGGGCGCTCCACTTGCCGCTGCTGTGGTGAAGCATAGTGTGGTGGACTGGGAGATGGGCGGCAGAGCAGTCTGCTGGGTGGCTTTCCCTCCCGCTGCCATGGTGAATGCAGAGGAGCCCAACTCCTACTGCTGCCCCCTACCAGCCCCCACCCCCAGGTAATCCCCAAGGTCATATAGCTTGGGGAATGGAGTTTCATGGAAGGTATGTAACAGGAAGGACGGAGGCAATCAGGGGCAGAAAAGGGTGGGGCATGGCTTTGGGGAAGGGGTGGAGTGGAGGTGGGACCTGTGGGATGAGGGGTTGCCCCAGCCCTGCATCCCTCTAGGGATGGCTTAACTCAGCAGTTCTCAAACTTTTTGGGCTCCGGAGCCCTTTACATGAGTAAAAATTTATGAGGAGCCCCAGCAGTTCACTGATTGTATGTGTTGTACCTATCAATGTTTCCAGTTTGTCAACCTCGCAGAGCCCCTGGAGATGTCTTGAGGAGCCCTGGGGCTCCACGGAGCACAGTTTGAGAAACACTGGCTTAACTGAATACTGAATACAGACACATTGCACAGTATCTGCCCTTTCAGACTGTAGCCTGCAGTACCTTGTGTTGAAAGTATCCCTGTTTACCACTCCCCCATCTTTCCCTCCTGTTGTTTTCCTCTATTCATCCCTCTGTAAATAAATATTTCCCTTTCCTATATTCACTGTACTCTTCCTGGGTGTGTGTGTTCACTCTGGGGAGTTTGGAACATGTACTTGGGATAGAAGGGACTTTCTCTGCTGCATTATTACACATGCCTTTGCTTCGTCAGAGCTATCTACAGAGCAGACTCCATCATGGCCACAAGGGCACTAAAGTTACAAAAGGTAAAAAAGTGATTGGTGAATTTTAATCTTGGATGACATATACAGTGCTCTCTCAGTTGTAAACAGATCTGGTATGAAGAGAGTTAGTTTAAGGCCTAATTTTGAATCAATCTTTTTGTGTAAAGTGAGTTATATGCTATGAAAAACAGCTTCCCAGAGGGAGTGGTGTGTACACCTCCTTATCATATTGTGTTATTTTATCTTCAGGCAATGAATTTGCTAAGTTTAGTTATTTGGTCTCCCTAAACATTTTTACTATCAAATCACAAGTGCAGTCAATCACTGTAACACTAATAACTGATAGTCTAACTATATAATCACTTCAGTCACCACTTAATTGCAGCCAATCGTGCAGTTGAACACATTAACTACAAAATATTTTAGGTCAAAAAATGAAAAAGAATATCCAGTTTCTTCTAAGAATATTCAAAAGGGAAGAATATAATTATGTAGGTCTGAATTTGGCTAGAACATAGCCTTATCACAAGAGTAGGCTGGTAAGTACTGTGGGATCTTTAATGATTACAAACATAGCCCTCGTTATACCTATCAATCAAAAACCGGCATATCTAAAAAATCACATATCCAACAACACAGTGCTCCACTAAAATAAAACAGATGCTACCTCAAAAAGACCACCCCATACTACTGCTTCACTAATACAAGTACCTGAAGCACTTGCATTTCAGTTGGTGATCTCCCATCTCAAAGCGACCAAGCCTGACCCCATGTGACTTGAATACAATAACCATAGCTCAAGGTGGAACTGCTGGATGCATTATGGTCCGTTCTGTCTCTCTGCCATAATGTATGAAATGTTAATACATTCATTTCTTTTTAAAGAAGGGTTACATATTCATCTCTGAAAGAAAAAGAAAGCTTCAAGAGAAACTATTAACGGGTAATATTCCTTTATGGCAGCATGTGCATGTTCTTCCAGTGTTTTCTTTTAGTCATTTTGTAGCTCAATTGACATATGTTGCTCATTATGAGTTGTATACAAAATGCTATCTGCTTTCTATATTAAGGTTTTAAAAATTCACCAACAGGTAATCTGTTTTTCTAAGAACAAAGTACTCTGTTACAGCCATTTTCTTAAGGCATCAAGAAGACCAAGAGCCCAAGTATCCTTAGTTATTCCAATGTAAATTAGGAGTAAATCCTCAAATTAGTGGAATTACTATGGTTTAAAGATGGTCTGAGAGCAGAGCAGATGTCCTGAATCAAAATTTTCTCCATTTTTTTCATTTACTTTTTCATGAACACAAATTAAAGTAGTAATCTTAAGGGGTGGTTACTTTCCACTAACAAGGTAAGTTAATCCAACCCTAAAATATGCAAAACCCATAAATCTTACTATTTAAGCATAAACAAAAATTATTTGTATAACTTTGGGATTGGTTTTAATTTACTTCCTACATTATTCCAACCTTGCCTGCATTGAGGCTTACCTGCCACTATGGATATGCCAATGCAATTCGATCCACTACCAAAAATGCAACACAAGTGTAATACAGTAATTTCCATTTATATAGCATGTCAGGATCAAACTGCAGTAAGAAGCACCAATACAACCCAAGGTTCACATTGGTACAGCATGTTTACATCAGCGGCTATCCCAGTTTAGCTACATGGTGACTAAAAAACATATGATAGACAGAGCTGTATGATTAAATATTTAAAGACCTTGACTCTCCACAGTCATTAACACCTGTATAATGGTTTTAGAACACATGCATAACTATTTGATATAATCTCAGCCCTATTTTGAAAAGTATAAATGCAAACAGTAAAAGGCAGAGGAAAACCAGGAGCAAAATGTGTAAGAATTACCGATAATGAGGTACATCATATAAAATAATTATACCCATGGCGTGCCCAGTCAATAACTTTATAGCAGGAACAACTGCTTATATGGCATAGAATACCAAAACCTATTTAATGGAAATTATATGCCAATTCTTTATTAATTTTAGTTGCCTGAATTTAATTACCTTTTAAAAAAATACGTGAAAACACTGCTGTCTGATTAGTGACAATCAGTAGCGCTAGTTATACTCTTAGAACCTTACAATAATATATTTTTTTTTAAATAGAATAAGATCACTCTGCCAGGCAGTGGCTTTCCTACCTTTGAATCTTCACTGCTCATTCCAAGTTCTAATACCGCTTGAGGAGATTTCAGTTTTGTTTGGGTGGACTGAGCCATCTGAAGGTTAAGCTGCCATCCAATTGTCTCAAGCTATAAAATACAAGTTCTGGTTAGAATCAGATGCTGCAAAAGCACTAGAGAGATGAGCTTCAACATTTCTCAGTCGTCTGTCTCAGTAAACATGGATGATCAGGCTCTACATAAGCATTAGGGTTCCTATGCAAAGCATGTTCAGCAAATTCTCCCTCAGCTATAGAATGTAGCTTGCTTCAAATTAATCAGAAGAAACATTTAAATGTTGTTTATCCATTTTAAATGGATAAACTTTTAAACACTGTTTATTCTATGGGAATAATGACAAGCCATGAAGGTACAATTCTGGTATGGTAACTGTGTTTCTAAAATTACAGAGAATAGTCTCTTACATTGATTTCCACACAATTAGGAAACAACTTATAAATCAAATCTAAAACAAAAAAATGAAATGAAAAAGACTGATTTTCAAAGGTGCTTACCCCCTAAGGTTCACGCTTACATTCTGTTTCATATTTAATTTTCCTTTCCAAAAATAGACTCCTAACAGAAAATGGTCTGCTTTGGACCTGTGTAAATTCTATCATGCCTGACAATATTCATGACCAGATATATTTTGTATTGCTTTCTATTCCTGTTACCACTGCAGAACCAAAACAGCTAAGAGTGTGACCTGCAAAGTCTATTCCTCCTTCAATTATAAGAAAATTGCACACAAAAAGAAATAGTATGCACTATATTAAGTTAAGAATCTAAAATGATTTACAAACAATGGCCAATTATGCATCCCAATACCCCCTGTCAGGAAGGCATTAGTATATAAGTAACAACTAAGGGGCTTGCAGGAAACAATTTCTCTAGCTATAGGAGAAGAGAAGAAAACTGAAGAGCTGTTACCTGCTGAAAAAGTTTAATTAGCATAATTATCACTTGCTTCAAATTAGTTTTATACATTTTAAAAATTCTATTATTTGGAATTTCTTGACATTTTGTTCATAGGAATGCATTTTAAATTAGTTATAAAACTAAACATATTAAATTGCAAGTTAACACAGAAACAACAAGTAGTCCTGCAGCACCTTAGAGATTAACAAAAATATATAGTATCATTAGCTTTCGTGGGTAAAACCATCTGATGAAATGGGTTTTACCTACAAAAGCTCATGAAACTATATATATTTTTGTTAATCTCTAAATTGCCACAGGACTACTGATTTTTAAAGTTATAGACAAACATGGCTACCCCTCTGAAACAAGTTAACACAGAGTTACAGTTGTCCAGTAATAACTTGTGCCCTTCCAGATTCAGCAAAATTAACTTATGGAAACGTGGAATACAGAATTAAGGTAAATACCCACACAACCTTAACTCTGGTCCTGATGCCTCCAATAGTCATTAGGAACAATCTGCATGCACTCCAGATACATTCACATTTAAGTGTAACTGTACTGAAAGGGGAGGAATAAATTGGAGCTTCTTGAAAGAACTGTGCTTGTTATAGAGTAAATGCAGTCTATTAAAAGTGAAAAATCAGAGTGGGAGTAGGTGTGTTACAGGCATTGTGAGACATTGCTTTAAAAGGGCAGTGTTAAGGTTGCACAGGATGTGTCTTAACTCTGTATTACCTGATTTTCAAAAGTTTGAGTTTTGTAGAACCTGATGTCCTAGAAAGGCATAAGTTAGCACCCAGCAACTTTAACACTGTGTTAACCAAGATTTTCGTCATTTGATTTCCTAGCTTTTTAAGCAGAAAGAGAAATGTTTGTTAGTAGGCGCTAACAGTCATTTAGACAGTTCTATTTCTCCCCTAGGTTTGCAGCTGCTATACTACTGTGGCTATGTAATAATGAAAAGACAAGATTTTTTGTAGTTTTTTACCTCTAAGTATTTTACATCAGCATCTCCATAGCCCACTCTAAACCGTATGTCCGCAGTTTAAGTCTCAGCTGCTTTATAAGCCCTGTGCAGGGTGCTCAGGGATGCCACACAGGGAGCGGCTGTGGCTGGGGGAGAGGCTCCTCTCGCACAGACATAGCAGTTGCCAGTTGGGGCGGGAGGAAAGGTATACTCCTTTAGCACCATCAGGGAACTGCCACAGCCAGGGGGAGAGGCACTTTCTCAAAGTTCTCCCCTCCACCCACCCACCCACACAGAGTCCCCAGCACATGGATCTGCCATAGCTGGGACAGAGGAACCCTTCCCTCAACCCAACCTAGCCTCACAGGAACTGCCACAGTGGGCAGAGAGGAGCTTCTCAGGTGGCCTGGAGCTGCTGTGGTGAGAGATGACAAGGGGGACTACTCTCTCCCAGGGAAGCCTGTACTCAAAATCCCTCTTCCCCAGCCCCAGCCCAGATCCCACAACCCCAGTCAGTCAGTCTTTACCCCTGCACCCAAACCTTCTGCCCCAGCCCTGAGCCCCCTCCCACACTCTGAACCCCTCAGCCCCACGACAGATCATTTATGTGCTGATTGAATTTTGTTATGTACACCAATATGGGCATGACGTGTTTCAGTAACTTTATGTTTGAGAGAGATGACTGGCAACTGGTTAGGTAGCCTCAGCAGCACAGGGAGCTTGGCTCCTCATTCCTAGTACCCATCCCTAGCTAAAATTCCTGCCCCTGCTTTAACCAGGTTCCCCAGACATGTTGCAAGTCCACCCAGCGTACTCCTCAAAACTGAGCACCTTACATTTCGTCCCATACAAAAGGAGTGTATATACTACACATTTTCTAGATTTCAGATGTTTACATGTTTGTTTCCTTCAGGCCCCTCCCTGTATAACATGTATAATACCCTGGGCCTTGCATAGTTGTTGTACCTCTGGTGCTTCTTCAGAGGTATGTACATCCTGAGTGCCCTTAGAGTTCTGCAGGAGTCCTTCATGGAATGCAAGACCTCATCTGTCTTGCTAGCAAAAAAGTCAGTCATATCGAATGGGAGATCTTCAATCTTGAGTTGGAGCTCCCTAGGTATTCCCAATGCTTGGAGCCATGACGCTCTGTGCATGACAATCACAGTGGCTGTGCTGAGGGCTGCGGTGTCCACAACATCCAAAGCTGACTGAAGTGCGGTATGGGCGATGGTATGACCCCCCTGGATAATGCTGTGGAGTTGAGGTTTTTTGAGCTCCGGGAGAACGGCGAAAGTTCCCATCACTTAGAATAACTGGTACAGTTGTAGTTGGCCAGAAGTGCAGAATAGTTAGCAACTCGCAATTGGAGGGTGGCCAAGGAATAGACTTTCCTGCCGAGGACGTCCAGACTTTTACTGTCCTGGTCCTGAGTAGTGAACCTATACTGTGGATGTTTTGCCCTGTGATGTACTGAGTCGATCACTAGAGGAATGAGGAAACAGAAAATCCATCCCCTTGGCCAGCACAAAATATTTTCTGTCTGCCTTCTTATTTGTGGGTGTCTTGTCTATGGGAAGTGCTATTTTTGAGGACATCGCTGGTTGCAGTATATGCAGAAGTCTATGCTGCTTCTTCTGTGCCTCCTGGAGGTCCAGCTCCTGTGCATTAGCCACACCCAAACAACTCCTGAAATTGTTTTATGTCATCCATTGGAGTTGGAGTGGTAGGAATTATGGCTTCATCAGGAGATCATGGAGATCCCTCCCTTCGGACAGGGAGTTTTCCTCCTCAGACTGGTGATGTTCAGGGGAGTTCAGTGCTGTGTCATAAGCCTGGTGTGGTGGAGACTTAAGTGGTCTTCTGACTGATGTAGAAAGAGCAGCGTGTTGATTTCTGTGGGCCGACCATGCGTCCCATGGGGGCCACTGTCCTGGGTATGGCGGTGGTGGATTAGGGATGTTAAATGTAAGTTAATTGGCTAATCAAATAGTCGATGCAATTTGCATTGACTATTCAATTATTCGATAAGGGTGCCTCTTCCTTTGAAGTGTAGCAACAGCCCCAGGGCTGCTGCTACACTTCAAAGGTGAAAGTGCTACGGGGAGCAGAGGGCCAGCAGGGGACTCAAGCAGTCCCCCTCTGGCCCCATGTTCCCTGTGGCGTTTCAAGCAGCAGCACTGCATGGAGCCTGGCATCAGTCCCCAGCTGCCCCTGGGCTCCATGCTGCGCTGCCACTTTGAAACACAGCGGGGAGTCTGGCATCAGGCTCCATGCGGCAATTCAAAGCATCAGTGCCATACAGAGCCCAGGGTCAGTGGGGGAGTCTGGGGCATCACGTGCAGCCTGGGGCAGTGTTGTCACTTTGAAGCACCCTCTCCTCTTCCCCCTCCCCTCTTGCTGCCTCTTTCTGATAGAGGCGGGGGGAGAGGGGGAGGGACTACGACTAATGTGTCAACTAGTCATTCACATCCCTATGGTAGGTATGGCCAGTGGTGACCGTACAAACACAATGATGGCATCATGTGGGTTGAAAGTGCCAAGTGTGACTCCCAGGATGGACGCCTCTGTGTGGGCAAGAAGTTCTGGCAGGAGAAGCGGCTCTGTGGTCCTGTGTCTCCCTCACTGACAGAGATAGATGGAGCCAGGGAGCAAGGCGAATGTACAGAGTGGGCTGAATAAGTCAGTGACTGATATGCTTCTTCGGTGCCATGGTGTGTTTGGGAATTTCTTTATGCAGTACCATCTTTGTTGGTGCTGGTGGTGGTACCAATGGTGATGCAGATAGTATCAGTGTTGGAGTCATCAGGGTGGCATATCAGCATGGGCCAACCTCGATGCCATCTTCAGTGTCAACTTCTGTGTTTTGGGTTACGCATCAGACAATGGTGCAGGTGGCGTGTGTGATGCCAATGACCTATGTCTGGGCTCAGAGTGCGCCCATTTATGTGGCACATTCTGTTTCCTTGCTGCGCTGCCGGTCCTGTCGGCTGTGCTCACCCTTGAAGAACTTGGTACCAAGGGCAAGGACTTAGCCTGGGAGAACCTGTCTTTCATCTTTGTCCTGTCTGAGGAGGAAGGAAGGATCACTTTTGTTCGAAATGTGGACATTTTCCCTTTCCTTAGGCCGTGTTGACAGAGAAGAGTCCTCTTGAGCAGGTTGAAGCAACTTTTCGCAGTGAAAGTCTTCAGTCTATTGACTCAGTCGTGCCTTGCCCTCATGGTCAGGTTGGAGCAATGAGGTTATTTCTGGGCAAGGTATCCTTCTCCTAGGTACATAATACATGAAGAATGCCCATCAGAGATGGACATGGCATCTCTACATGAATCACATCTCTTGAAGCCTGATGAGCTAGGCATGTTGAAGCTGGGAAAAACATGGGAGAATGAAGTGATTTTTTTATAAATGAAAAAACCGGGGGGAAGTGTTCAAAAACTTGGAGAACAGTAAAAACTGAAGAACTTTGAACTATTTTTGATAATTTAGATCAAGAAAGGGCGACTGCAAGGGAGCTCCGTCTGCTGCTGAGAATGGTAAAGAAGAAACTGAGTCACCGTGCCATGTGCACAACTAATGGACACCAACGGCACAAGGAGACACCAATGTGCTTGTGTGGTGAAGCAGCACACTGCTAGAAAAAAAATCTCCAGTCGCCAGCATGCAGATGCACCAGCACCTATGGTGGAGCACCCAAGGGGACATTACTCAAAGAAGAACAAGGGGTTCAGCATGGAGAGAGGACTACCCAGGGGCAGTGGGTATAGTAGGCAGGGGAAGGCATTGCTTTCCCAACCACCATCCTGGCTCCTGTAGGCATACTGGGGGCAGAGCATTGCTGCCCCCAAGTGCCCACCCTCCCCGTGCTCCAGGGCCAGGATGGCCTGGATGCCCGCTGGAGGCCCTCCCCATGCTGTGCGGCCAGGGAAGCTGGGGCTGCACGCTGCCCCACATCCCCATAGTGCTGCATGGTAGTTTTACTCCCATAGGGGCAGGGCTTGGGCAGAAAGGGCAAGACTGGGGGGTAGCACTGGGGACTTGCTTCCCCCAGCTCTACCTTCACCCACCACCCATGGGACTACCCCAACCCTCTCTCAATGCTTCAGCTTGGGGCAGGTGACAAGCACCTCTCCATTGCTGCTGCAGATCCAGCCCACCCTAAAGGGCTCCTTAGGGATGGGAGGATTGGGACTGGGGCAGTCCCGAAGGGGGAGCACACCCCTAGCTACCCCATCTCACCTGCCTGGTGATTTTGTCTCTCTTCTGTATGGTTTTATGCAGCACCATAATGCATTGGGGATGGAGTTTTAGTACACACACAAAACCCCTGATCTTGCTTTAAGTTAGAATAAGTGGAAGCTGCATACCAAATTTGTTGGTACTAGCTCTTATCATTTAGGAGGAGCTCTTGAACAGACGGACAGACTGACTCGCTCACAAACTCTCTCAAGTATACAGTAGATTACTTGCACTCACTTAAATTCAATCTTCCCATAGTTAATACATTTGTTTTTTTGTCTTATCTAGACAAGCATACTTGGATTGATGTGTTTTGGAAAAGAACAGTTACTTACCTGTAACTGTTGTTCTTCGAGATGTGTTGCTCATGTCCATTCGAATCAGGTGTGCGCACCGCGCGCACCACATCTTCCGGAGCATTTTCCCTAGCGGTACCCGTAGCGCCAGCAGGGCGCCCCCTGGAGTGGCGCTGCCATGGTGGAGCATAAGTACCCCTGCTGGCGCTCCCCCACCTCAGTTCCTTCTTGCTGGACGCTCCGATGAAGGGAAGGTAGGGGGGGAATCGAATGGACATGAGCAACACATCTCGAAGAACAACAGTAACAGGTAAGTAACCGTTCTTTCTTCTTCGAGTGGTTGCTCATGTCCATTCGAATCAGGTGACTTCCAAGCCAACCCCACTTCATGGAGGAGGGGTCGGCGCACCCAGAAAGAGAAGTCCACGAAAGTTGAACAACGCAAACATATTTATTCAAGTAACAGAACACAGAGAACTGTAGAAAAAGTACAATGTGGTACAGATAAAAACAAAGATATTTACAATACAGAGCTGAGGACTGCAGAGCCCAGTCCTGCATCCTCCCTGGCCTGCTGTGTCAGCGCATAGTGCGCCATAAAGGTATGGACTGACGACCACGTGGCCACCCTGCAGATTTCAGTGATTGGAACCTGCTCCCCAAAAGCTACAGAGGACACCTGCGCCCTGGTGCAACGTGCTGTAACCCGGGGCGGGACCTTCCCGGCCAGGGCATAACACTCCCTGATACACCCCATGACCCAACTGGACAACCTCTGGGTCGATATGGGGAGCCCTTTCATTCTGTCAGCGAAAGCAATAAACAATTGCGTGGATTTGCGAAAGGGTTTAGTCCTATCAATGTAAAAAGCTAGCGCACGTCTAGCATCTAGGGAATGGAGCACTTGCTCTTTAGGTGAGGCATGGGGCTTTGGAAAGAAAACCGGGAGGTAAATTTCTTGGGACAGGTGAAACGGTGACACCACCTTAGGGAGAAAGGCCGGGTGAGGACAGAGCCTCACATTATTCTCCAAGAACACTAGGTAGGGCAGGTTTACAGTTAGTGCCCTCAACTCGGAGACCCTGCGAGCCGACATAATGGCTACAAGGAACGCAACCTTCAAAAAGAGAGGTGCTTCAAGGAGCACGTGGCCAGCGGCTCAAAGGGGGGCAACACAAGTCTAGACAACACGAAGTTAAGGTCCCAAGCCGGGAGAGGGGGTCTAACCGAGGGGAACAACTTGTCTAAACCCTTAAGGAACCTCTTCACCACGGGGTCAGAGAACAGAGAGACTCCTGCCGATCCAACATGGAAGGCGGAGAGGGATGCCACATGGACTTTGACAGAGGAGGTAGAGAGCCCACCAGACCTGAGTTCGAAAAGGTAGTCCAGAATGGACGGGACAGGTGCACAGGACGGGTGCACTCCCCTTCTGGACGCCCAAGACGAGAACTGCCGCTACTTGGCTGCATATGACCACCTGGTGGATGGCTTCCTGCTACTTAGGAGCACCATCTGTACCTCCTGGGAACATTCCCTGTCTGGTTGGGTCAGCCACGGATAAACAAGACCGTCAGGTGGAGAGAGCTGAGATTCAGGTGAACCATGAGCCCCCCATCCCAAGGTTGGGTCAGGAGATCCCGAACCAGCGGGAGCATCATAGGCTCTTCTATGAGCATATCCACCAGAATACGGAACCAGAACTGCCTGGGCCACCTAGGGGCTATCAGGATGACCGTGGACCTGAAGGTCTTGACCCTGGTCAGAACCCTGGGAATTAGGGGAAACAGAGGGAAAGCATAGAGGATGCCTGCCAGCCACGGCACGGTCACGGCATCTCCCCTGGAGTGTTCCCCCAGCCCCAACAGAGAGCAGTAACTCTGGCACTTGGTGTTGTGTGACGAGGCAAACAGGTCTACTAGGGGACAACCCCACCTGTGGAAGACCCGACGAAGAGCTGAATCCTTGAGAGACCATTTGTGGGCTCCGAAGGACCTGCTCAGAGCATCGGCCAGCAAATTTTTGCACCCCGGTAGGTACTCTGCCTGCAAAACTATATCATGCGCTACGCACAGGTCCCACAGCTCCAAAGCCTTGCGGCAGAGGGGAAGCGACCGGGCTCCCCCTTGCCTGTTGAGATAAAACACAGCTGCTGTGTTGTCCAGGCGTACCAGGATAGAGCGGTGCGACAGCTTCGACAGGAAGGTCTCGCAGGCTCTCCTGACTGTCCTGAGCTCCCAGACATTTATGTGCAGGGTCCGCTCTGCAGGAAACCACAAACCCTGGGTCCTGTGATGCCCCAGGTGCGCTCCCCAACCCAGGTCTGAGGCGTCTGTGAGCAATGTGAGCGAAGGGGGAAGTACGGTGAACGGGACCCCGCTGCACACAACAGCCTCCTGAGTCCACCACTGTAAGGAGGCTATCACCTCTGGAGGTACCATGAGAACCATGTCTCAGAGACCCCTGGACTGGTTGAATGCCTTTGCTAACCAGGCCTGCAGCGGTCTGAGCCTCATTCGAGCATGGCGTACCACATATGTACATGCCGCCATGTGCCCCAGCAGTCTTGAGCAGACTCGGGCGGTCGTAATGGGGAACCAGGTTAATTGGGAGACCAGCTCCACTATGGCCAGGAACCTGTTTCTGGGGAGGAATGCTTTCGCCACCCTGGCATCCAAAAGAGCCCCTACAAATTGGAGGTGCTGAGAGGGAGTCAATGATGACTTTTCCTCCTTCAGCATGAGGCCCAGCCTTACGAAGAGGGTCCTTGTAAGGGAAACATGAGCCTCCACTTGCTGGTAGGATCGACCACGAATTATCCAGTCGTCTAGGTACGGAAAAACATGTACCCCTTTTTTGCAGAGGAACGCCGCCACGACCGACATGCATTTCGTGAAGACCCTGGGTGCTGTCGAGAGACCAAATGGGAGCACCGTAAATTGGAAATGACAATGGGATACAATAAAGCGGAGAAATCTCCTGTGGCTGAGTCTTACTGCCACATGGAAGTAAGCATCCTTGAGATTGAGAGTTGCATACCAGTCTCCTAACTGTAATACCAGGATAACAGAAGCCAGGGTTACCATTCTGAACTTGGATTTTACCACTGTTTTGTTGAGGTCCCTGAGGTCTAAGATGGGACGAACTCCGCCCTTGGGCTTTGGAACAATAAAATAACGGGAATAAAACCCCTTGCCCCTTAGGTGTGAAGAGACCCTCTCCACCACTCCCCTTCGGAGGAGCGCTAACACCTCCTGACGGAGGATGCCTTCGTGAGAGGTGTCCCTGAAAAGGGACGGGGCGGGCGGGTTGGAAGGAGGCGAGCCCAGGAAGGGGATAGTATAGCCATCTCTGACTATTCTCAGAACCCAGGCATCGGTGGTGATTTCCGCCCAGGCGCGGGCAAAATGGGATAACCTGGCCCCAAACAGGAGGCCGGGGGGAAACTGGTGCGCAACCCTCTAGAGGACCGTCAAAACTGGTGTTTGGACTGTTGAGAGGGGCCCTGTCCAACCCCACAGGGGTTGTCCCCTCTCGGGCGGTGACGACAACCTCTGGCCAATGACGGGGCCGCAGCCGCCCCCACACCCCCACTGGGAGTACGAGGGCGGCATCTCCAGTAATCCCCATGGGGGACCTGGGACTGTGCTCTCCCCGGCTGTCTGTAGAGAAGCTGACGTCGCTGAGGAGCCGGCGTGTGGATTCCCAAAGACCCAAGAGTGGACCTCGTGTCCTTAAGCGTATGGAGCCTCGAGTCAGTATGCTCCGAGAACAACGCCTTGCCGTCAAAAGGCAGGTCCTGAATCGTAGTCTGGACATCCGAAGGTATCCCAGACACCTGCAGCCAGGCACCACAGCGCATAACTACACTTGATGCCATGGTACGGGCTGCAGAGTCAACAGCGTCCAGGGAAGCCTGAAGGGCTGTGCGGGCGATCGTTCTGCCCTCCGTAGTCATAGTCGCAAACTCCTGACGTGCCTCAGCAGGGAGCCTATCCTTAAACTTATCCATCGCCTGCCATGTGTTATAAGCGTAATGACTTAGCATCGCTTGCTGGTTAGCAATGCAGAGCTGCACTACACCGGCGGCATATACCTTACGCCCCATCAGGTCAAGGCGTTTGGGCTCCCTACCCTTCGTGGATGGCCCCGGTTGCGGGAGTCTCTCCTTTTGGGCCGCGACGACCAAGGACCCCGGGACAGGCTGGGAATAAAGGTGCTCGTGCCCCGACTGCGGTAAGTAATAGTGCCTCTCGACTCCCTTTAAGGTAGGGGTTAAGGAAGCCGGAGTCTGCCACAGGGCGTTAGTGATCTTAGCCACAGTTTTATTGAGTGGCAAAGCCAAGCAGGCGGGTGCATTGTCAGACAGGATGTCTATCATGGGATCCGTGTCCTCCACGACTGGCTCCACTGGGACACCCAGGTTGGAGGCCAGATGCCGGAGCAAATCCTGATGCGACCGAGCATCCATGGTCGGCATTGCCAGTGCGGGATCTGCTAAGGCCTCATCAGGAGACGACGACGACGACGACTCCTGAATCGGCACCGGATCCAGCGTAGGGCCCGGTTGAGGGGCCTGCTGGACAGGCGGCACTGCGTGTGGAAGTGGCTCCGGTACCGAAGCCTGTGGGTCTCTAGCGGTATCAGCAGTAGCAGTCCTCTGGGGCGAGGGAGGGGGCCGTGACAGCGACGCCAACGGGGGCACTTGGTGCCCGGAGACACTGGACACCGCGGAGGGGGGCACAGGCCCTTGCCACTGGTGCATTGCCCACGGGGTCCAAAAGGACCATTGCGGTTGAGGCGGCCAAGTCTGTTGCACGCTTGAACGGTCACGCCGGTGCTGGGAACGGGATCTATGACATGACAAAGCTCCCGAGGACTCTGACCTGAAAGAGCCCACATCAGAATCTGAAGAGTAATCAGACTCAGGCCAGGGTGGCGCCAATAACGAGTGCCCCAGCACCATCGGAGGGGCGAACCTGGCCATAGATTCTGGCTTGCCCGCGTGTGTGCGGTGCAGGCGTACCGGTGCCGGTATCGGTGCCGGTGCTGGGAAGGTAGGCCCTTGTGCTGAGTGCAGCGTCGACCTGGTGCATGTGGACTACGGTGCCGAAGTCGGTGCCGGTTGCGGGCGTGGACCTCCCAAGTCCAATTGCCCCAAAGACAGTGCCCCCATCGTTGCCCCCGTAGATGCCACAGCAGGCAGGATGGAAGGCGGCGGGGCCGTAGTTGTCTCCCTCAAAGGGATCAGCGTTACCGGCGATGGTGGTACCGGCATGGCCCATGGGGCCGAGGCCGGTACCTGCAGCGGTGCCAAAGATCGCGGTGCCTGAACTAGAATCGGTGCCTGTACTTGCATTGGGGCTTGTACTAGCATCGGTGCCGAAGAGCCCGGTGCCGAAGACAGAAGTGGCACCCGGGGCAAGATGGCCGGTGCTAGTGCCATTGATGGTGATGATGATGGCGCCAGCGCCATTGACAGCACCACCAGGCTTGTGTAATACGGTGCCATTGACGATGCCACAAAGCCTGAGTAGTACGGCACCGGGGCAGCCAAGATTGGCTCCGGGAGAGGCCCCAGCACCGAGGGGGGTCGAGTCCAGTCGGGCGCCGCATGAGGCCTGGAGGCCTGCGCCGAGGCCAGCACCGAGGTACAGGCAAGCGGTACTGGTCTCACCGGGGACGGTCCCGCTGCATATGCGGCCGGTGCCGACCGATCCACCCGGTGCTGGGGGGAAACCGGTGCCAACATGGCTCCCGGTGTCGAAGACCTCGACCTCTTTGCCTCAACCAACGACGGAGGGGAGGTAGTGAGGCTAATCAGGTCCTGCGCTGCCTCAAACGTGTCCGGCGTCGAGGGACGATGCGAGGGTAGCTGACCTGGACTTGATGGTCGTCCAGCCCTCTTACGCAGCCCAGCAGCACTCGGAGACGCCTGCACCAGTGACTCACGGCGACAGTGTAGGCTCGACCTGGACTTCTGGCCCGGAGACCTACCCCGTGAAGACCTTGGCTTCTTCGGCGCCAGGGAGCAAGAGGCCACAGTGCCGAGGCCTTAGTACCGAAGTCCGCGCACGGGATGGAGCGTCTCGCGTCGACGCTGGCACACTGCGCACCGTGGAACCTCCAGTCGGTGCCGGTTGTGAAGCCGCCTCCATGAGGAGAAGCTTCAAACAGGAGTCCCGCTCCCTTTTCGTGCACGGCTTAAATGACCTGCAGATCTTACAGGCGTCTGCTAGGCGGGCCTCACCCAAACACTTTAAAACAGCTATCGTGAGGGTCTCCCTTGGGCATGAACTTAGCACATACAGCACAAGTCTTAAAGCCTTGGGCCCGGGCATTCCTCACCCCTGAAGGGGGAGAGGAAACAACAAAGTAGTACTAACTATCTTACTAATTGAACTGTTTACAACTATCTATAACACTAAGAGAAACAGGAACCATTAACTACTCTAACAGAGAGACACGCTCCAACAACCGTCACGGGCGGTAAGAAGGAACTGAGGTGGGGGAGCGCCGGCAGGGGTACTTATGCCCCGCCATGGTGGCGCCACTCCAGGGGGCGCCCTGCCGGCACTACGGGTACCGCTAGGGAAAACGCTCCAGAAGACATGGTGCACGCGGTGCGCACACCTGATTCGAATGGACTCGAAGAAGAAACCCCATTTGGGAAAACAAGAATTGTTCATATCATTTTCTATTAATAAATGATACACATTCTGTGAGCTTTTATTGTCCAGGAGGTTGCTGGCCAGTACAAGATGTACATTCAGGGGGAAAGTCTATGCTGGTGTTGCCCTGTAATATAATTCATGAGTAGCTGGCTATAGCATTCAGATAATATAACGGGGAGTGATAAACATGCTGAAGGCTATGTGTGAGCAGACCAGGAGTGATTGCTCTCATAGCAAAGCCAAATAAAAGGCACCCAGATTAGAGAATTGAAGATCCAGAGCCCAGACTATACCCTGGGTAATGTCACAACTGTCAACCCAAAGGGTTAAAAAAATGAGTCAGAATTCTAGACCGTGAGACAGGTTTAAAAGTTATGAGATTTAAAAATAGAAATACTGGGGTGAGGCAATGTTGCCTTCTGGTTTCTGAGCTTTAGAATCCACTCTGGTCACATGTTCAAACTTTTCTCCACCACCATGAAAACTAAAAATGTACTGTAAAAAACAAACAGCAACAACATGAAATCTGGGTTCACTTGTTTCCAGGAGCTGTGGATTTAATATTAGGAGTCTTTTAATAAAATCACAAAGGTTGACAATAATGCCCTTCAGACTCTCACAAGCTGAGGTCAAGCTGAAAGTTTACACATTTTTACAGCATGAACAAGATGCTGAAGTACCAGGTAAACCACCCAAACCACCCACTGTTTTTCCTCTATGGACTTTTCACACTTTAGCATTTATTTGCAGAGCAGAAGGTGCCAGCTGCATTTACCCCAAAGAAAGCAGGGGAGATAGTGATGACAATAAATAAGCAACACTTTTAAATTGTAACAAAGGCTGCACATTATAAGAGTGGCTGAAATCAATATTATCAGAATTTCTACAAAAGAAGCTTAGATAATGATGTGACAGCCAATCAACTAAAGCTTTAATAAACATATGATAAATACCCCAGTTGTTACACTGACTTTGTTGAAAAGATGTTCTCTGTTTAAAAATTACTAGCTTTTTACTAATATAGTACAAATTGCATTTTCCATTTGTCTAAGATTCTCAGATGTGCAGCATTTTTTACTAGCTTTTCACTAAAAGGTAATACAAATTGCACCTTTCATTTGTGCATGATTACACAATCTATGTATAATAACTATTAAATGTATTTATCAAAATATCTAATAAATTCAAGATTTTGATATTATCGGATATGGTTTAGAATACATATAGGATATCACAATTAAATCACATTTAGCCTATAATACTGTTTTATATTCATAGAGGACCTAGACATAGGAATGGTGTTTAATACCTTGTCATATCCATCATTAAATCTCTGCATAAACAAACACTACTCCTGTTTACATATAAAAGGATTTGAATGCTGACAGCTTTATCCTGGTGTGACAAAGTAGAAGAATAATTTACATTTCTCTCACATAAATACATTACAGATTCACCCTAATTACAAAATCAGAAAAGCATAGCCTTCTGGACAGAATAGTTGTTAGCAGGTCTCACAGGGTGGAGGCAGAAGTAGTGCTAAATTGAGAGTGAGTGTTTTTTAAATTTTCTTTTCCATGTACAGAAAATTATAGAAGACCAGTGAAGGAAGATAACATTTAGATCACACAAGCACGCTATGTACTTAAAGCATACACATACATACATCCCCAACAAAATCAAAGTGATTACTTACACATGGAAGTGTTTAAGGATCTGGTTCATATTAAATCAATATGAATTTTTGAATAAGTTAGCTCTCTGATGGGAGTGGGACAAAATGGTACTTAAATTTATCACAGAACTATATCTAGCATGGAGTGTAATTAATGCTGGTTGGTCAAACAAAGTAAGCTAAGTTTGTGCCAAAGACCAAAACCACAGGCACCTTTTGTAGCCTCCTTTGAAACAGCTAGATGGCATAATACAAATGCAACTAGTAAAAAGAAAAATGTGTACCAAGGAAATTATAGTAACGATTAAATCTCTTAATGATCTACTTTATAATAAGCCCGAGTCGTATTGGCCCTTGTGATACAGTAACTGATTTTAGCATGACTGAAAATAAATATTAATATCCATTTTATAAATGTAAATATTGGCACAGATCTGAGGCTACTTTCTAACAGCAGCGACCTTTCGGGTATTAGCAACATCTACTCAAGCCACCAACATGGACCTGGATCTTTATGCATCTAGTTTCAGTTATTTACTAGGCTGTTAGTAAAGCGCTGATTCATATTTCTATAGAAGATATGTTAGATCCAAAGTTCCTTATTTATGGATGCATCAGCCCTATTAAGTAAACTACTCACATTTAAAATTACTTTACTTTAGAGGTTGTTTGACAATTTGAAGATGCGCTGAAGCAGTGTTCCTCTGACTCTTCATTAGGGACATATTTTGCCTTTCCCCTAATGGGCATATAAGGGATAACTGAGCCCATATATAGTGTGGTTCCAAGACACGTGGTGGGCAAAATATGGGTATAGGTATGTGCATAGGACAATCAAAGGTGTGACTGCAGCATGTGTACACACATCCAAGTCGATGTCTGAATGACTCTGGCAGCACAGACTTTAGTACCAGTTAGTAACCCAAGCAAATACGCAGGGGCCTCGATGAAGTCCATGTTGCCACAGTTTCACTACTACTGGTACCCAAACTGCCAGATTAAAGCTACTTTTGGTGTGCCTACATATGCTGCAATCACATACCTTGACTGCCTTCTAGAATCCGGCCATCATTTTCCCCACCCATGCACTACCCTTAAGCTGCAGCAGTGACTTGAGCACATCCTGGAGGACAAGGGATGGAAGATTCTTCTTTAGGTGACTCTTAGCATCAAGATTAACACAGGCTATGCACTGAATCCAGGATGTGGCTCTTAGTTGTTACAGAATAGTTTAGTAAGGTTTTGGAACAGGTTGGCCAGGACATGTTCTTGGTGGCTAATTAGATCACTACCTTCTTTGTTAGACAGCATCTATCTGTGCACCTGGTAGCATATTTCCCAGCTCAGGGAGACAGCCACATATTAGCTCTGCTCAAGCTAACACACTAAAAATAGCAGCATAGCAGGGGGAAGCAAACATGGCAGTTTGTGTTAACCACACACATACATACACAGAGAGTCTACATGGACATGGTCTCAGATAGCTAGCCCAAGCCTGAACTCAACGGCTATTTTATCATGCTAGCTCAGATTATTGTTACTATTACCTATGCGAATGCCAAGGCTGAAGAAAAACTTCTCTGGGTACTGGGCAATGTGGGAGGGAACCTTGGCTTCAAATGCCCCAGAAGGGAGAGGGCCTCAGACAGAAGGAGCTAGACTAGGGGCTGACTTCCCGCTGCTAACCCTGAGCATCACTTGGGGCCCCAACAGTAATTTAAAGGGCCCAAGGCTCCAGCTGCTGCTTGCCGCCCATCAGTGGCCCTGGTATATAGCTATCCAAGCAGGAAAACGTGTTCTCAATTAAAGTGAAACACACATCTTATGTTTAAGGATCAAAGAAAGGGCAACACATTCTGATCAAAAACTCTACCACCACAAAATTAAAATTAAACTGATTGAAAACAGGTTAACTAAAATATTTTTGAATTTAAATGTAAATAGAGAATCATCATTAAATGGGTATGTTTCCACAGGGATTCTGTAGAGTCAGTTCTTGGCCCTATGCTATTTAATATTTTTATCAATAACCTGGTAGAAAAACAGTCATCACTGATAACATTTGAGGATGATATTAACAATGAAGAAGAGATAAACAACAAAGAGGACAAATCACTGATTCACCGCTACCTGAAATGCTTGATAAGCTGATACAAGTGACAATGTGTATTTCAATTTGGCACTAGTGTAAGCACTACTGGAATACTACTTCCACTTCTAGTGCACACAAGTCAAAAAGGGAGTTGATAAATTGGAGCGTATTCAGAGAAGAGCCATGAGAATGATTAAAGGATTGGAAAACATGCCTTACTATGATAGACTCAAGGAGATCAATCTAATTAGCTTAAAGAGAAAATTAAGGAGTGATTTGAAAACAGTTGAGGAGTACTTAAATGGAGAGCTAACATTTAACCACTGGTTCTTCATCCTGGAAGAGAAAGGTTTAGGTTAGGAAGATTGAGTGGGTCAAAACTTACACTAGACAAATCTAGACTAGAAATAAGATGCAAATGTTTTATAATGAAGGTCATTAATCACTGTAAAAATTTACCAAGAGTTGTGGTATATTCTCCCTCACTGGCAAGTTTTAAATCAAAATTGGGTACTTTTCTAAATGACACACTGCAATCCAAATAATAATTAATTCAACCAAGTCTTATAGCCTATGTTATGAAATCAGACCAGATGACCACAATGGTCCCTTCTGTCTTTTTTAGTCTATTAATCTATGAAAACCTGAAAGGTTACAACATGCTTGCAGGTCAGCATTCATGATGAAGTATTCTCAGTTTTCAATCGATGGTCCAGGCTCCTGGGAGTCTGCAGAGTATGTCTAAGAGGTCTAGGAAGGTTGTTGTTACCAATGACCAGTGATTTTCAACTTGTGATCAGCAGATGAACCCATGGGGCTCAGCAGAAGATGTCTAAAATTTCAAATGGGGTCTGGCCTCTTTATTTGACCCCAAATGAAAAAAGGTTGAAAACCACTGCTCTACAACAGTAACAGAGTGTGTACATATCAAATGGGGGAAAGTTATCAACAAGGAAACAGAATAAGAATGCTGAATCAGATCCACTGACTCTGCCTTGAGAATTTTCAGTTTAGGGTTAGGGTGAGAAAAAATGAGAACCTGCAGTTTAATATCTTCTCTAGTTCAGTTTAGGGCAGGGGTGGGGAAATCTCTTTTGGGTCAGGGGCCACTGACCCACAGAAAAAAATCAGTCGGGGGCCACACACCAGCAAGAAGAAAAGAACCCCTCACTGACGTGGCCCCCAACTGAGAAGGAAAAAGACACTCCTCACATTCCCCTTGCACACCAGAGCCTAGGCAGGCTCAGGCTAGTAGATTTTGTATTCTCTAGCCCCACAGGTAAACGGGGGGTGGGTGGAGTGCCAGCATGGCCTCTCCAGTGCTATGGGGGAGACCAGAGCCTTGGGGGCCTGATCCAGGCAAGCCGAGGGCCGCATCCAGCTCCCAGGCCTTAGGTTCCCCACCCCTGATTTAGGGCTTCAATCCTATTCCCTGCTTAAAAGGGAACCTGTACAGATGAAGGTGTTCATCTATGAGCATGAATCAAGTCATAAGTTAGATATGACATACCATGTTTTTCCTATGTCATTTCACTAGACAGAAAAAAGAAGGTTTACATACCACATTAATTTATTTTCTAAATTGCTATGATCGATTTATATTTTAGTAGGCTGGTGTAGGAGTATGGCTCATTGCTGGAAACTTGCAGGCAGGAAACAGGATTTAGAACCAGGAAACAGAAGGTGTGTAGTGTATGCAAAGATATTGTATTCTTTTAACAGGTCTCTGTAAAGTAAATGTTCCTTCGATAGAAAATGAGAACCTGCAGTTTAATATCTTTAATATCTTTAGTTTATCGGAGAGGATATCATGTCACATTACCAGTTGTAGAGGATAAGCAGCAGCTGCCTATTGTACAAAAGATGGATTTTAAAACATTCTTGTATGTTTTACCAGATTCTCCTTTGAGTACTATAAACACCAATTTTTCTAGTCAGTTTTTCTCTTCATTATTATGCAGTGAAATGACAAATACCTTTGAGCTAGACATTAAAAGGATACGCTCAAGAAAAAAAGAGAGCAACATAAGGAATGTGTGTAAGTTTATAAAGCAACTGAGAGAGAGAGAGAGAGAGAGAGAGGGAGCTTCTAAGCCTTAATAGTTAATGATTATACATGTGCACGCATACACACAGGCAGATAAAACCACATGAATAAAAATGGTGAAAAAATACAGTGAGAAACTCACGGGGGAAAAGGCTAGTGATGCTTACAGAAAAAGTGATGATAGCATTTGTTTGTGCCAGAAAGAAGAGACCAAACAGTAACTATTCATGACATTAAGAGAAAGTTGTTTAGGAGGAACAATAGATGTGTAGCTGATGCTGTTTATATTTAGTGCGTTATCTCAGTCCAAAATGGTGCAGGGATGTCCACACCACCTGCTCCAGTGTAGACATCTCCTGTTTCTTCCTCCTCCTCCTCCATGTTGCCTGAGTGCCAGCCAGAAGGACACTTACAGTACAAGGGAGTCTGTCCCCTCACATCCCCGCTCTGAGTTCTGTTGCCCAAAGCAATAGCAGACCATTGGAGCCAGGAGAAGCAATTGCAGGAAGAATCTCCAGGAGGAGCAGCCAATTTGTATGTACAAGTTAGGAGGAGATGGGGCATAATCAGTGCAGCCAAAATCTTCATAAGAGATAGCTGCCTAATCTCAGAGAAACCTTGATTGAGCATTTGCAAACAGATTTTCCTGGGTCTTAAAACATAGCCACATTTGGACAAAAGGCCCTCTCCCTGCTCATGGAGGAACTAGAGCTTCTCAATAAAATAGATGATCTTTTTCCTAACATGGACAGAACAACATATTTTCTCCTAAGTTCATGGAAGGAGTTGAGCTATTTTTGTTTAAACTTAAAAAAAATTAAGGCAGACCTGTGGCATGGAAAATTTCAGTCCAAACCGTTTAAGTTTGGCAAAGTTATTCAGATTGCTTTGACATGATTTGTTCTTTACAAATCCATGCTGGCTGTTCCCTATCACCTTACCACCTTCCAAGTGTTTAAAGATGACTTCCTTAATTACTTGCTCCATTATCTTCTCTGGCACAGAAGTTAAACTAACTTCTGTGATTTTTAACTTGTTCTTTGTTTATTTTATCTTCTAAACCTACTTCTTTCCCACTAGCATTCACTATATTAGGCATTCCTTCATCAGACTTCTCGGTGAAGACTGAAACAAAGAAGTCATTAAGCATCTCTGCCATTTCCAAGTTTCCTGTTACTGTTTCTCCCTCCTCACTGACCAATGGGCCTACCCTGTCCTTGGTCTTCCTCTTGCTTCTAATGTATTTATAAAAAGTCTTCTTGTTTCCCTTTATTCCCGTAGCTAGTTTGAGCTCATTTTGTGCCTTTGCCTTTCTAATCTTGCCGCTGCATTCCTGTGTTATTTGCCTATATTCATCCTTTGTAATTTGTCCTAGTTTCCATTTTTTATAGGACTCCTTTTTTATTTTTAGATCATGCAAGATCTCGTGGTTAAGCCAAGGCGGTCTTTTGCCATATTGTAACAAAAAAAAAAAAAGGGCATAATAAGATTCAGCTGAAAGCTGAAGCTAAACAAATTTAGACTGGATATAGGACATGCATTTTTAACATTGAGAGTAATGAAGAATTGAAGTGACTTAATTCAGGAAATCCCTGTCACTTTAAATCTAAATAAATTTTGGACATCATTTTAAAAGATATGCTATTGCCTAAATAGAAATTACTGGTTGACGATCTATGTCTTGCGTTGCATAAGAAATCAGATGTGATGATGATAATGTTGCTCTCTAGCTTTAAAATCTGTTAATTTTGCTAAGTGGCACAAACAAAGAAGTTAAGATATTTGAAGTGCATAACTGCATCGTCCCTTTTCTCCTATAACTTTTAAACAGATGAAGGAGGTTGACGAACAGAAACTTCAGGAAAAAGACCCACCTATCATAAGATGAACATGTGGTAGGGCCAGGTGATATTCAAGTACAAAAGTGGGAGAGAGAAAAGAGAAGATAGAAAAGTACAGCAGATCTCAAACACTACTTAAGCACTGACTTCATCTTCTAGGCCTGAGTCTTACATCCACCCTTTTTGGCCAGGACTGCTGATTGAGAAATGGACTCATGCAGCATTATACTTAGTAGCTGAACCATTTTGGCACTTACAGTATCATCTTTCCAGATGATTAACTGCCACCACCTCCTTTATATGGTAAAACCCAGTTGTTAGGTGACAACCAGAAGGAGAAAGAGAGCAGAAAGTCTGGACAGGAGAAACATCAGGTCAGGAGAAAGGGTCCTGAGGTTCGGAACCGTAATGGAGACTGGCAAGCTGAAGAAACCTACCGGAATCACAGTATAGCCCCAAGAAAAAGAGCTGGGGGCCCTAGAACCTAGGAGAAGGCATTTCCAAAGACCAAGGAAGGCTCTTTGGAATGGTGCAGCAACCCAGATGCTTGTGGAGGGATGTGAAATCCTTTAACCGAGAGGAAAAAGTAGTAAGTTCAGGGACCAGGTGAACACTTGTGCTAAAAACTCTAGCAAGACCATGGGCTGCAGTGAAATAAGCAGAGCTTCCTGGCTTAGAGGGAACCTGAAACAAGGGAGAATTGAAGGAACCCAGGTAAAGCCTCCCCACTTCCAGCCAAGACTTTTCCATCCCTGAATCCTTTACACACCTCCCTGCATGACAGAAAAAAACCCTACCCATAGTAGATGGGTAGGAAACAGTTTTCCCATCTTACGAAACTATTTGTGATTTCAAGTGTTCCTGTTCTGCAACAGGACAAAACTGAGATGTTCTGAAGTTTGTTATGGAGAGATGGAGACAGACAGAGACAGAGAGCCTAAAACTCTTCCTGCTGCTTTCTCACACACAAAAAAGAAAACACACACCACCCTACTCACACATCTATTTTCAGAGGGAAAAAAAGGTTTGCTGAAAAATTCTCATCCCACTTCCACACCTCATGTCTTCTAATCTTCCCACCTAAATCTGCCTATCCAAATTTGAAACTTATTTTAGTACGAGTCCATAAATGCTTAAGCTTATTAAGGTCTAAAATAAATACATACAAAAGGATGTATTTGCATTTGGCACACCAAATACCAATAGCTAAACCAGTAAAGTTTGAGAATTACTGTGCTAAACCATCTAGTGCAGGCCGCAATCAGAAATAAGATATTGAACTAGATGGACCAATTGTCTGATCCAGTAAGGCAATTTCTATGCTCCTACCATCTGAATAATGTACATTTTAAGTGCTACCAAAATAATGTCACTTTGGTACCAGATCCCACCTGACAGGCATAAGAGAAAAAAGAGCTCATCATGGAGCCAACATCAGATGTAAGCAAAGCATTAGAAGATAATGAAAAATAGGCACCCTTATTTTTTTACCTTTAAAGATCTGGTTGTTAGTGCCTCGATCATGACAGAAAAGGGTGGGAAGTGTTTACAACTCATGTCACTAAAACTGAAAGTACAGTCCCTAATGCAGCAAGGAAAAGCACATAAGGCTGTTGAATCATTAGGCTTGGTCAATACTACAAATACCACACACTAGACTCTGTAAGTCAAGCTCATTGCACACAGAATGGTTGCCTGGATTCCCTCCATTCCCTCCCATAAGCTCCCGTCCCCTCTCCCTCCATTTCAAAGACACCCGGATGCCCTTCTCTCCCATGCCAAGTGCCCCATGTCCCTCTGCAACCCACTCCCAGAGTTGCTGTGTGTGTCTCCTTTTTCTCCTCCTTCCAAACTACCTCCAGATTGGAAGGGACACAGCAGCTAACTGGTACCCTATTTTTGCCACTCTCCCACCATCATGGAACAGACTTTGGGGAGGCTGCACAGTAGGAGGGTGGAAAGAATGAAACCTACTTCATTTGTCTCTCCTTCTGGTTCTCCCCGCTGGCTGAGCATTTGCCCTACAGCTGTTAGGCGGCTTCCAGCACAAAGCGCAATAAATGTTTTAAGTGCAAATGGCTTTTTTTCCAGGGCTCACCAAATTCAATAGATTGTGCTGCCTATTGATGCTTAGAACATTCCCTGAAACTTTAGGAATTGACTGGAAGCATTGTTTAAAAGGAGGACATCCAGACACCCAGAAACCTGACAATAAAATGAGTGAAGTGTCCTGCTTTGCTAGGTCAAAAAAGTCATTAAAAAGTGACTTCCAAAGATATGGTATAAATTCCAGAATTGTTATATTAGTATGAGCTGAATCATCCCCAAAAACAAAAGCAAAATAAAAGCATGGCCACCAAGAGAGAGCAAATCAGGCAACTAATCAGGCCAGTCATTTGAAGAAGTGGGCTGTGCCCACAAAAGCTCATGATACCACCTTCATGTTTTGTTAGTCTTTAAGGTGCTACCATACTATCTGCTGTTTTTTTTAAATAAAAATAGTCAGAGGAGCTCAGCACACTATTGAGTACCACTCAATGGGAATTGGTGTTGCTCAACAACACTTAACATCTAATCCTTTATTCAGGATTTGGGCATCCAAGTTTGAAATTTATACCATAAGCTTTTGTGTGATAAAGTGCTGAATGCCTCTCTTTGAGCTTTTCTATGTTGACACACAGTTCGGCCTACATGGATGTGAATAGTAGCATGCACTGGTACTGTGTTATAATTCCCCCATGTAGAAACTGCAGACACTAACTAAAACATTCCTAAATCTCCGAGGGGTAGCAGTGTTAGTTTACATCTGCAAAAACAACAAGGAGTCCCGTAGTACCTGAGAGCAGGGGTGGGCAAGATACAACCCCTGGGCTGGATCCAGCCTGCCAAGCCTTTTAATCCAGACTGCAGCCCGCCCCTGAATCAGGGAGCAGTGCCACTCAAAGCAGCTGGCTGCTCTCTGTTGCTCTCTGTGCTGTGGGGAGGGGTGGAGGCTCTACTCACTGCCCCTGCCTCCAGTAAAATCTCTCAGCTCCCATTGGCCAAAAGCCAGTCATTAGGAGTTGAAAGATTTTGTGGGGACAGGAACAGCGCATGAAGCCTCTTCCTGCAGTACAGAGAACAATGAGTGTGATCTGGGACTGCTTGCAGGCAGGGAAACCTGCCTGAGTGTGCTGCTCTCCAGGAATTGTTTAGATAAGTATCTAGCACCCCATTCCCTCCCACAGCCCAACTCCCTCCTACATCCCTTCCCCAGACCAGAATCCTCTCCTGCACCCATACCCCCTCACAGACTGCACCTCAATGCCCTGCCCCAGGTCACCACTCAAACCCTCTAGACTCTTCTCATCTATAAACAAATACATTCATTTCCTGGCAGCATGTTAAAGTATTCTTTATGTATTAGTTTTGCATACAATATATTTTTTACTTCTATACCAATAAAAACACAATAAAATTATCAAATAATCACCTCTCAGAGGAGTAGCTATTTTAGTCTGTATCTGCAAAAACAACAAGGAATCCTGTGGCACCTTAAAGACTAACTGATGTTGTTTTTACAAATAACCATCTGTTATCCTTAGGCCATGCCTACACTACAGGGGAAGGTCGAATTATGATATGCACTCTAGCTATGCTAATTAGGTAGCTGGAGTTGATGACCTTAATTCGAGTTTCCGCGCCATCCCCACAGCGGGAGGTTGATGGGAGCAAATACTCCCTTCAGCTTCGCTTACTCCTCACAAGGAGCAGTAGTAATAGAACTGATGGGGATGCCCTCTGAGTTCGATTTAGTGGGTTTTAAGTAGACCCGCTATATCGACCTCCAGAAGATTGACCGCGGTAGCATCGCTCTTCCGCGTAGTGAAGACAAGCCCTAAGACAGACAAAACACATGAGCAGATTAGTTTTCTCCAATGTTGTCCAACCATTTTACAGTACTAATCATGGCATCTTGAAAAAAAGGGCCAGTCCAACATATATTTTCTAGCAGGCAAAATGCTTACAATAATACAAACTTCTTTTAATGTCAATGGGAATATGAATTATATCTTATCAAAAGCATTTGTGGGTTCAGGCCCTACCAGAGTTAATGGAATAACAATAACTAATACACTGGTCACTAAAAATAGGAGGGAAGAAACACATATTTTTTAATAGGAGGGAAGAAACATATTTAAAGCTACTGTCCTAAGTATATTCTACTTAAATTACACAATATAGAGGGATCCATATACTGTGTATTTTATCTGCTGTCACATTATTCTTTCATTGCTTCATATGCATTGTTGCAGGACATATTGTTGCAGGACATACTCAAGCAGATTCTTAACTGCAGTACTGCATTATCTTCAACGGATTTATACTGATTTCTGATTTACACACTGTACAATTTAAGTAAAGAACAGAATTTAAAGTGCCCAAACCTATGACATACATTATATATAAAATTTCCTTACCGATATTTTAATTTATTGGCTGGTCAACAGAATTTGTTCTTACAGAACAAAAAAAGGAATATTGTAATACTTGTGTCCTAATAACTTTTGTTTTAACTACTAGTTCCAATTAAACTAAAATCAACTGATACCTTTTGAGGAGCCAAAATCCTTTGCCTGAACTTTTCAATTGTATCTTGACCTGCAGCAGTCCAGGCACTGACAAACGCTTCTGCTTTGTCTTCATCAAGGTGAATGCTCTCCAGCTGCTGTTGCAGAATAGCTGGTTTCAGATTATGATAGACTGCCTGTATAACAGAAAAAAAAAAAGAGTAAAATACAGTTTGGTACAAGCAATTTCAGTACTTGATTAAGAAAACCTCTTAAGCATAAGTTTAAGCACATGCTAAAGTACTTTTCTAAAATAGGGATATTCTTCTCTATAGAGGTCTAAATGCTTCGTTTTTTCACTCTAAAATAAAGTACTCTATTAATGAAAAACAAAAGCATGCATTACATGATTACTATGAACCTGTGAGCCCCTTAATGCCAGCTGACAAACAGGGCCATTCCTAGGCAGCCATGTGTGCTTGTATGGTGGAGGACAGCCATGACCATCTCTGCTAGTTCCTCTCTAGCCTCCCCCCACGGCTGCTCTCACCTGTCCACTGCAGAGGCTTCTGCCTGCCCCCTCCCCCCACCTCTTCTATGTGCTCCTCTCAAACAGCAGCAGCTAGCTGATTAAGGTTCCCTGCTATCAGACTGGAGGCTCAGAGGAATTCAGCCTCTGCAGCTCCAGGGAAGTCCCCGAGTCCTGGTAGAAGCTTCAGGGGAAGGATTAGGAAGAAGCCCTAATCTCCAGACTCCCAGCAGAAGCTGCATGGGTGGGAGAAGGAAACTCCAGGTCTCCAGTAGAAGCCACACAGGGAAAGAAGCCCCAGGCCCCTGGCAGAAGCTGCATTTGGGGAAGAGGAGGAGGGGAAGCCCCAGGTTCCCAGCAGAAGCCACTTGGGGGAGGAAGCACCTGAACCCGAGCAGAAGCTGTGTAGTGGAGGGGGGAGGGTTCAGTTGAATAAGGCCCCACAATTTGTAAGAATGGCCCTGCTGACAAAGGACCCACTATACTGTACCTTACATCATGCCTGGTACATCCATTATACCCAACATACTCGTCATAATATTATCTAAAAGGTGTCATGTAAGGAATCTTATGTAAACTGCTGACAAGCAGGTACCAAAAATCGTTGTATGGTACATCTTGTGTACAAAGTTGTGTATTTGCTGGAAATATGGTCTTAAAATGTATTTGGGAGACAGTGCATAAGTCCAGCTTATCCTAAACAAAGGCATGTGCATTCACCTGTCTGACTGGCTTGATTCCAGGCAGAGGGCAACAGAAATACATTTACATTAAAGGTGAACAAAGCCATCAAGCTATCAAATGGGAGAAGACAGTGTAATAATCACACTAAGGAGACAGAATCTGCACCCCATGAAGCCTTCCTGGGGCTTGAGGCAGAGAAAATGGACATTGGGAAATATAAGGAGAGCAAAAAAGCCACTGGAGTTATCTATCACTAGGGGACATAAGGTACAGCACCCTCTGAGTCTGTGAAAATTAGATCACCTAATCCAGAGTTTAGGGATTTTGGTAACTTGATGTAAATAAGAAAACTGCTTAGTCAAAGATTGTAACTTGCTAAAATTAAGTTTTAGTCACTAAAAAACATGTTCTATTTTGGTTTGCTTATAATCAAACCTGTCTTTCCCTCTTGCTTAGCACCACTTAAATCTCTGTTTGTTTAATAAACTTAATCTTGTATTACTGCAAAAACAGTTAATCGCTGCATATTAAAGTGAAGTGTGAGTCTTCAGCTAACCTAACTAGGTGGTATGTGTTCTGTTTCTTAGGAGGCAGAAAACTTAATTTCTATGAGTGTCCAGTGAGAAGAAATGGACACTCCAGAGAGACATTTCTGGAGGAATTCAGGTTCGCTAATTGTTATCTGCAACGCAAAGTTTGGACTAGAAAAGTCTTGAAGAGTTTGTTGGTAAGGCTCACAGGCTGGTGTGACAGAGACTTGACATACAACTTAGCAACAGCAAAGCTCTAACTTTTTCTGGGGCAGAGGGATAACACAGGTGAGCCCACTTCTATTTCTTTAGAACAGGTAGGTATTATTATTAAGCAAGCAAAAAAGTTACAATGGCCAAATATCTATCTTTCCATCCATTTAAACGTAAGTATTGTACTCTTTATGGCCCAAGCATTGTGTTTCAAATATTTAACAATTCACGTAGATATAAATGATACCTGTTCCAAAATAAATGATATTGTTTCAAGAACAAGATGAAGATCTTGCTTCTCCATTGAAAACGCAGCTTGAAGTTTTTCTTCCTCCTCTTCACTGAAACTGCTCTCAGCCTGAAATATAAAAAAGGGATTATTACTGGTATTTCATCTGCCATCCAGAATTCATTTTACAAAAGGCAAGTTGTGTTAAAACATTAGAGTCAGGGTTTTATTTGTTTTTAAATGGGAGAAGGAAAACAAACCTTGTTAGAGGAAAAATATATCAGGATACCAAACTCCTCACCCAAATCCACTAACTTCAGTGGGAGCCTCTCCATTTTTTTTAATGAGTTTTTGATCAGACCTTTATGAAATATGCATACAACTGCACACTTTTTTCTCACCATATATAAAAATATTCATGAAATTACAATTTAAAGACTCATCTTTTGACAACATATGATAATACACTTTATGTAGAAAAAGTTACATATTTATATTTGGCCATCCAAAAGAGCAACAATGGTATAATGTGCACTGGCTGGACTAGAAATAAAAGCACCAAAAAGGCAGCAAAGTACTAGTGCAGTTAAATATGCTCCTCTTGGTTTGCTATTGACATTTCTGCAATCTGAGTGTATTTTCTTCAAGAAGACATAACAATAAAGGTCTATTTTGGGAAATTTAGAAAGACGTCTACAAAAAGTCAAAAATCTATAACATGTCAAATTAAAGGGCACTGAATGGAAAATCCTACTTAACTAATGTACTGTATGTTTAAGCAAAAGGCAGATATTGTCATCTTTTAAAATAGAATGTTCTATATTTTAGACAAACAATATAGTTAGGACAAAGAGTAATCCAGTAACTGCATAGCTACTAAAAAAAACCAGCTGAACTGTTTGAGTAAAAATAATGTAATTATAAGGAGACCTAGATGGCCAAAAAATTTGTATCTCTAATAAGAATGCAAAAATAAAAATGGTAGTTTAATCTTTGTATGCAGTATTGTTGTATCCATGCTGGCCCCAGTATATTAAAGAGAGAAGATGGGTGAGGTAATAGCTTTCATTGAATCAACTTCTGTTGGTGAGAGACAAGCTTTCGAGTTCATACAGAACTTTTCTTCAGTCCTGAAGAAGAGCTCTGGTAAGTTTGTCTCAGTTTAGTCTTTAGCTTTTCGAAGGAAACATGCAGTTTTAAGTATCTTGGCTAATATAAGGAAGTTTATTTAAAATTTCCACCAATTCAGTGTTCCCTTTAGTTAGGCAGCTCATGGTTTGTGAAATTGGTAAAATAATACTGTCTTTGAATCCAAGTCAATCATTCAAATCCAGTGCAGCTCAATAATCACAAAAAATTATTATGCTATATAACGGTCATTTAGTAGCTTAGGTAAAATTAAGTTAATAGTGGGTAAATATCTTCATTAATTCATTCATAAATAAATCACAGTTACTGTTACCAGACCCTTGTTAGTAATTTCTGCAGAAAAATCAATAATTGAATCAAACAGATGAAATAACCCTCAGAGTCCTAGATGTGATTCCACTTGAGCAGCTGGGGCAAGAAAAATAAATTTGTATTTCCCCCCCCACCGAGGCTGTGCCTGTCTTACTTCAATTTCCAGTGCTATCAGTTTGACACCTTCTATAATTCTAAATTTTAAAAAAAACAAGGTTACATCCAACAAATACTGATACAACAATGACTAAGGTAAGTTGGAAACAAATTAGCAAATATATACCATGCACATGAAAGACTACTGAGCTACTAAGTTTACTGTTAATATTGTTTTCACTATTATATATTTTGCTTTTCTGTTCTCTTACAACAAAAAGTAATACAAGATTTGCCACAAACCTAATTAATCTAGAAACTAGTCATCCTTTTCCATTTTATGAAGAGAACAAATGCAGTGTGTGTATAGGCTTGATTCTATTCAATCTGACCCATCTAGAGCCATCTATTCCTAGCACCAAATATATAATTTCATAAAATCAAAAGAAAGCTTCCAACAAAAATAGCATTTGTTTGGATTAAAACATTTTCCTCTAGCTTTCTACTGGAACATTTTTCTGATTATTCTATTTTCACTGTCCAGACTGAGAGAAATGAAATACAGGCAACCATCATAAATGGTGAATCATTTATTATGGGCTTGATTCTCACCTCTAAATTCACAAGAGCAGAAGAGGGGAGAACCAGCTCCACCATTCCTCCCAAACCAATGGAAGCCCCTCTGTGGAAGCTCCACAATTGTCCAGATCCACAAATAAATAAAGAAGCAGGTTCAAGAAGGGTCTTTGGACAGCAGAACCCATCACGCGATACTGTGAAACCTACTGCAGAATCTACAATACTTTGTTAGGCACAGGGAAGGCAGAGAACTGTGTGGGAGAGATTCCTCTTGCCTCTGATAGATCCCTCAAGGTTCACATGTTGTTAACTCCCGGCTTTACCTTGGAGAGACCAAGATAGAGTATGTGCAACAAGAAGAAAACTTATGGAAGAACTGCAAGGAAGTTTAATTACATGGCATTTTCAACTCCTGTGCAAACTTAACAGACATACAGAGAACCATGAATGCAAATTTTAAAAATGCTTTCAGTTTTAATAATCCTGAGCAGTGAGCACTAACACAAACACATTGTTTTTAAATATGATTTGAAACTGATATGCCCTTTGAAAATATGCTGCATTGACATCTCATTTGACGATATTTCATAAATTTTTTTTCAAACAAAGGAGGTCAGAATTGCTCAATTTTGCTTCAGAATTCTAACACACCAGGAGACACACATGTTGACACACTTGTCAAACAAACAACATGACAATTTCCAATATGCAGAATAGCATAACAACAATCATGACATCTTTTGTAATAAAAAGCAGAAGAGCTTTTGCAGATTACTGATTATGGAGCTGATCCAGATGCATGCATCTGACAAAGTGGGTCTTAGCCCACGAAAGCTTATGCTCCAATACATCTGTTTGTCTATAAGGTGCTACAGGATTCCTTGTCACCATTTCTTAGATCTGTTGTTTTATCTTGCACAGAGAGCAAGCAAAATCAAATCACAGGAAAAAATACACTTATTTCCCTCACCACAAGAAGTACTACCTTTCTCCACCAGAAGTATTCTAAATGCCACTCAGAACAAGATGTACTTCTACAGAGAAAAAAGGGTGTATTTTTTTGTGACTTGAAATAATCTATATGTTAAACATGCAAGACAAAATCTAAAGACTTAAGAAAACAGTATTTTATTACAGGATTTTAAAAAACATAAAATTCACAGTAACTGGTATGATGTATTCATAAAGAGCTTAAACATGTAAAAAAGGCAAGGAGTACACACCTTTAGATGAAGCTTTTGAAGTATGCGGGAGAGTAATCGAGGAAATTTGCCTGTGTCTATCATGTTAATGAGCAACACTGCTTTTTTGATGCTATATAAAATGAAAGAGATTCCGTAAGTTTCTTAACTTGAACATATTGGCTTTAAACAATGTACTGCAAATATTTTTGTCTTCCTAGGTTTCATGCACCTGCAAGCACAGTTGGGATACTGGCTTCTAATCTAAATGAATTTGGATTAAACCGATTTTCTTGATACTTTAAACACAATTTATAAAAACTCACAGTGAGAATTACAGAGCCAGTCTCCAAGTGAGGAGCAAAACAGCGATACTCCCTCTCCCCCCTTCTCCAATTAAACCGGGCTGAGCTGACAACCTGGGTGCCCTAGCTCAGCTGGCTGTGTGATACTGACATGGGCACGCTGCCCCATTTGCGGAGAAACCCACAAGGTGGAAAGCGCGAGAGGGGGCAGTGCCGTAGGCACAGGCACAGTGATCCCAGCCCGCTAGGAAACTGGGGTCCCAGCTTGGGGGGGATCTGGGGGCGGGGGTGTCCCAGAGTTTGGGGGACACTAAGGAACTGGCGGTCCCAGGCCGGGTGTCGGGGGGTGGGGGGCGCTCTGGGCTCCATGCCGGGCCGGGCTCCGGAGGCGCCGCTGGGCCGGGCGGTCCGTACCTGCCGCTCTCGGGGATGATGGGCGCTGCCATCCTGGCCGCCGCCGCCGCCCGGCTCCGCCCGCCGTCACTCACCCGGCAAGGGGCGGGGCGGACGGGAGCCTGGCAGGCTCAAGCAGCCCCGGCCCCGCCCCCGCCCGGGCGGAGCTATGCGGGGCGGCCCCACCTCGCGCTCGGTAACTGCCTCGCGCTTCTGTGCCGCCTGCGTCTGCTCCCCCCCCCCCCGGTGACTGAGAGCGGGCGCCGCGCAGGGCGGGAGGGGCCAGGCAGCCTCTGCAGCGCCGCAGGGAGAGCGGGGCCGCTGCAGGGTCAGAAGCAGCTGCTCTCAACATCTGCTCCAGGTAGCTCTTACTGACATTCTAGTGCGTCAGGTTTGGCTTGTGTCAGTTTCTGCTACGCACGCACGTCTCACTGGTTTAACGGGGCCGTCGCATCTTCTGGTCCAGGAGGAGCTAAACCTGACAGGTGGCGTTCACTTTGTCAGACTTTGCTGCCTGTGCTCCCGGCACTGGTGTCTGTATTGTTCATGAACATTTTATTGCAAGTATTCGCTGCTCAAAATTCCAGTTGTGCACGTTAGTTTTCTGTGAATACAGAAATATAAAATTTGACCTATTACCTGACTGAATTATCATCACTCTTAGAATGAGGCTGCTAAAGTGTATTCTCACATTAACACTCGCTGTTTTCTTTCCTAGAATACTCAAACATACACGCCTAAAATTTGTTGTGAATTAGGAATATTTGTGAGACAAGAACTTGCACAGAAATTGAACAAGCTTGAAGTAAATTCATTTAAAAGTTTGAATAGATATTCACGGACAAAAGTGCACTTTTGAAAAATGTGAATATACAGACATTTACAATATGGGTTAACATTCCTCTTCTATGGTGAACATACAGATGTTAATATTCTTCTTCTATGGTGAAAAAGGAACTAGCTCAAATGTCTCTAAAATGTGAACAATTATTGGGAGAACTGATGATCTCTCCTGGAAGATTAGAAAAAGAAAATGTGATACCAACATTGATGAAAAGAAAAGAATGGTCCTGAAAATTGTTGTCCATAAGGTATCTGTTAGAAACAATCAGATAATGGGACAAATATTGACAGAAAAAAACCCCTCTAGGGGCTTGTTTATAAAAGAAATTGACCAGAACAGGTATTGTGGAGTAAATTATTCTTCCCCAGCTATTGCAGAATAGTTCCACTTGTAGAGCCAGGATCCACGTAAGGGCAGAGTTGAGGGCAGCAGCAACAGCAGCTCTTACTGAGCATGCTTGATTCCAGTGCGCATGATCAGTACACCCTAACAATGGAATTCTGAGGGCAGCTGCTGTGTGACGCTACACTGGCTGCATGTTTATGTGGTGGCACCTAAACCACTGCCCGGCCCCACAACACACAGGCCTCGATGGGAAGTGGGCTCCCACAATAGCCTTTTGGGCTTGAAGGGGCACCTTGGGGGCTTTGCATCCTGTGGGCTTGCTTGGGATTGGTTAAGGGGTGCAGGCAGCTGTCAGGGACCATGCAAAATGTAAGGTGGCAGCTGTTACGGACACTTAGGGCAGGAGAAATTGACCCAGGAGCATTAAAAATGCCACGAAAATCTGGTATTTAAACAGCTTAGTGCTGTTCTTCAGGCTTGGCAACCCAGCACCTCCACCCCCTTAACAGTGCCCAAACTAAAGGGAAATTGACAATAGGGGTTTTCATTGACCAGTCGGGAGGAAATTAAAACAGAAAACAAAGAGACCCTCTTTGGAATCAGCCCCTACATTTGGAAAGGCAATTCATTTTTTTTAAATTCTTTACACTGGTATAATCTAAAGGCCTGTTTAGATTAGGATTTTAAAGTATATTGATAGAACATATTAACTAATATCCTCTAATTAAACTTAATTGAAAAGGTTAGACTCACCCTTATACTTTAATTCCGACAGCTGCATGTTTGGTACACACTGTCTTATCTATGGTAGACTATTCAAATGTGTTAGTTAACTAAAACATTTTAACACATCTTTCATTCTAATTTAGGAGTCCTGAGGCACCTTAAAGACTAACTGAATTATCTGGGTTTTATTTAGTCTTTAAAGTGTTATAGGATTCCTTGTTTTTACAGATACAGACTAGAGATGTTAAATTTCGATTAATCAGCTAATTGAGTAGTCAATGGAATTTCCATCGACTACTCGATTAGTTGATAAGGGGGAGGTGGGGCGCTCGTTATCCCAGCTGCGTCTCTGCCTTTGAAATGTACCAAGAGCCCCGTGGGGCTCTTGCTACATTTCAAAGGCAGAGGCGCAGCAATTGGGACCCGGTGCAAGTGAGAACTGCTTCAGTCTCCACTCACGCCGTTTACCCGCTATGCCTCTGCCCCCATGAAGACGGTGCCAGGGGGAACCGACTTTTAAGCTGGCTAGCCCTAGCACCATCTCCTGACAACCCCCCCTCACCCCCCCCACACACACACACCTTGCTGCCTCTCTCTGACAGAGGCAGCAGTGGGGAGGGGAAAGCAACTAGTTGAGTCACTACTTGTCTACCCAATAAGCATATGCTTATTGGATAGTCAACTAGTCACTTACATCCCTAATACAAACTAATATGGCTACCCCTCTGAGTCTAGGTACAACCAAATTTGGTGCCCCAGTGTAGGTGTGAGAAAGCATCTGAGGCCAGATCTACATTGGTGAGAAAATTGATGCAAGATACACAACTCCAGATACAAGAATAACATAGCTGGCGTCAACATACCTTGCATTGATTTTTCTGGAGTGGCCCCACAGCGGGAGGTCAAAGGGAGAAACTCCCCCGTCTACTTTCCTACTCCTCATGACTGCAAGGTATGCTAGCGTTGAAGGGGGCACCCTCAGTGTTCAATTTAGTGGGTCCTTACTAGACCTGTGAAATCGAATGCCAGCAGAATGATTTCCGGAGTGCCGATCTTCCTGGAAGTGAAGATAAGCCCTGAGTTATCATACTTGAAATCCTGCTGAGGTGGTTTGGACATGCTTTGCCAATGTCAAGAAACTGTACTTAGTACTAGATAAGCCACATGGACATTCCTTGGTGACTATAAAAAGAACAGCACAATACATGTAAGACTCATTGACAAAGATGCTGCTATCATAGAAACAAGGTATAGCAGTAAGGAACATAATATTAGACAAACGGAGGTGAAAAGACTGTTACCTGTGTCAGAAGACACAAGAGCATCTAATAAATAGTAAAGGATTATGGAATTGGGGTTATTGCAAGAAACCATGGTAGGTCCTGGAATCAGATGGAGAGAAGTTGAGAACCCTTGATTAAAGGTAATAATAATTCATGTAAATAAGTGTGTCAATCATACAGAATGAAATCCTAGCCTGGTTGAAGTCAATGGAAATTTTGCCATTGACTTGAGGGGACTAGATTTCATCCAGTATTTTAAAAATGATAGTGTCTATTTAAATTATTTGTTCAGAACAAAATTTATTATATACTTCACCTCAGAAAAAAGTCTGAGTAGCACCACTGACCTTACCCCAACAGAGGAACTGAATTCTAAAGTGGAGGACTTCAGGATGAAGGAATAATGAGTTCCATCAAATATATTAGCATGATCTGCATTCACAATCTCCTTTATAAAAGTTAACTATAACTTTGTTGCTCTACACATACTTCTGTAATCCTTAAAGTGAATGGGGCTGTGGTGAGGCTTTTTAATCCATCTACATAAATCTTTTGCAGGATCAGGGTCATAGGCACTGTGGCTGAGATTTTAGGGAATTTAGCTGAATTTAGGTAATGGACAGTGGGCTTCTAAATCCCTTGGGCATCTTTTTATATCTCAGTCTCTATGACTGCCTTCACTTTACTGTTCTTATATATTCTGCTCTATTGTAGTCTGTGATGCACAAGTACCAATAGAGCCTTAAATACTGTTTTTATGCCATTTGAACATCAATGTTTTACAGCTAGCTTGTTCTCATAGATCAACTTTTCATTTAGAATTCATGTAGGGATTTCCTTTGTAGTTTTTAATTTTGAAAATCTCCTACAGAAGCTAGTAGAAATGATGCATAATTAAAGAATTCTTTGAAAATGTCCATATTCAGCTCCTAAGTATCTTTTGGATTTGCCCTCTCATAATGTTTTCTACTCATTGTCATTCTGTATTCCCTCACCACCTTCTCTTTTCCTACCCCTATTTGTCTTTCATCACTTGCGCTCATCTGTCATTTTTCCTTATTTATAAAGCACAGTCTTGTAGCCCTTATCTTGAACACAGCGGGTATGCCTAGACTGCATCCCTTTGCTGACAGAGGGATGCAGATTAGGCAGGTTGACATTGCAAATGAAGCAGGGATTTAAATATCCCATGTTTAATTTGCATAAAAATGAGAATCGTGCATGCCTCCTGCAAGGAGGTTTACAGGATCTGTCGAAAAAGGCTTTCTTTCTCGACAGATCCCCCTCTAGACTGCCGCTTTTTGCCGACAAAGTGCTGAGTCTGCAAAAATGGTGGCCATTTTTATGCAAATTAGGCACGGGATATTTAAATCCCCGCTTCATTTGCAATGTCAACCTGCCTAATCTGCATCCCTCTGCAGGTATGTATCTCTACTGCTCTGAATATACAGACTGGAATTTACTGAGCTACTTAAAAATTGTTCTCAAGCTGCCATCTGTACAGTAGAGTCATGCTACTGACTCTAAAAGTTGTCTGGGCAAACATCCTGCTATTAAATAAAAATAAAATGTTTCACGTTAACTTTTGCTTACTGCAAATAATTATGTAAATATTCAAATAGTTTATGCAAAAATATCTAGCTAACTATAAAGTTGTGAGGCAAGGGATGAAATAACTACTAGGATTACCATGTTGTGAAACACATCTAATGATATATATTTGGAGTTAAAATTTAATTGGAAAAAAAACCTCTTCTAAAATACATCTTAAATATAGCCTCATTTTGCCTGTGTACATCATAAACAAACATTCCCATTGTCGATTTCAGTTAGAATTCATGCAAGAATTTCCTTTGTGGCTTTTAATTTTGAAAAACTCCTACAGAAGACAATAATAATTATACGTAACTAAACTATATATTATTATGGACTAGGTTCTTCTCCCTTTACACTGAGTCATACCCTGCTCTCTAAATAAGTCCACTGAATTCAATGAGACTACTCACAGAATAAGATACTACACAACATATAGTGCTAGAATGTCGCCATATGTAAATAATCACTTGATTTCTAGGACTATGTTGTGCATCTTTTACTCATGCAGGTGTGCACTTACTCACATAAATAGTCCCTTTGAAGCTACTAGGACTGTGATGAATGGGTTATTTTCTTTATTTTGGGGTTTGTGAGCTCCTCTGTGCTGAGCCCATGTACCCCCGCCCCCATACACCATAACTTTTAATCTGAATCCCAGGGAAGCAATTCTCTTTTGTTTTAATCTGCCTTTTTCAGTTGCTCTGTAACACCTAGCAACCAAATACATCTTATTTGTTTTGTTAATAAAATCACCTTTTTAAGACAATGACTTGATTCCTGTGTCCTAGAAGGCAGCAGGTTCTGTGTGCACGTGCCTGAAATGGAAAGGTCAGCTTTTAAGACATTACAATTTGTTTTCAAGCTCTCTCCAGAGGGAGGGTTAAAGATCTTGAAGGGTATCCCACAGGAAGAAATTCTGAAGTGTGTGCTCCTAGGTTTTCAAAGGTGTTTTTGTATTTTAAAGTCTCTTGCAAGCCTTCTACACTCAAAGTGCCAGAGTGGGGAACAGCTTTGACAGGAGCTACTTAAGTGAGTTAGTGCTTTACAATGTAAGGTATGCATGTTCTAACCTTCTATAATCAAGAACAGTATCTGCCAACAATTATTTGTTCAGAATGTGAATACACACACAAGGAAAATGGTGTTAAGGAACAAGTCCATACACTTCCCCCTGAATGGAGGTGGAAGCAGCTCAGTATCTGGCAGGATCTAGTTCTTAGAGAAAAATAAAATTATTCTTGTGGATGGAAAGAAAGGATAAAAACTTGTGCATGTTTCATGCCAAGGTCAAAATCAGAGTTAAGTGCCAATATTACATTGTAACAAATGTACAAAGACTGCTGTTGGCCCAAAATTCTACACAGCTGCTTTCCAAGTGGAATGAGATCATAGATGGGTTACTGAAGCACGCATAATGTATTTGAAAATGCTAATGATTATGTCTAATATGCCAAAGTGAGAATCTACAGACTAAGCATTGTGTTTGTTAAAAGATAAGACATTCAACAGAACTAGGATATTGTGCTTCCGGCAAAACTCTTTAGCTGGGACATGTCTCAGATTCTACAAGTTTGAGGCTGGAGTCCTTAATCTGGTTTCAAAATAGTGCTTAAGATCAGTTTTGCTTTATTACAAGGTGTTAAGGGGATCACAAGAGTTGCCTGAAAAAGGTTTCAAAGCATAGTATTTTTCCTTTTTTTTTTTTCTAACTGCAGAATGTGGTGAGTGTTCTTTCCTCAAAAGATGCTGACATATATAAGTTCAATAACAGGATGGATTCATTTTTGTTTAAAAGGTGGAGTGGATCTGACTGGCTTCTTGCCAATACATAGAAGTTTATTTTAAGCCAGAAGGAATGGGTTAGTGGTCTAAACATGGGATTGAAATATCTAGACTCTCTGGAGCCATAGATTTGGATTTTCTCAAAGATGACAAGCCTTCATCCTTCTTAAGCACGGTAAATAAATTAAGTACCATACAATTTATGGGTGAGGATCTTTTGGACAAGACTAAAATTAGGTTCCATGTGGACAAGACCATATGACACTTTTCATATAAATAGGGAGGTCTCCATCACCTGTTGTTTTACAGTATGCTATAGGCCCATGGTGTCCAACCAGTTCTGAAGCAGTAGCCACTATAATGGCTACTGCTATAGCAAACTGGACACACTCAATCGGCCAAATAGCCACATGTGATTAGTGGGTAGCATGTTAGACACCATGGCTATAGGCCATTTGGTGGCTACCCTCCATTGTAGAGGTGCTGGTATATGTATAAAATGTGATTTTGAGTATTTTGGGGTCCTTTGGCTGGAAAGAATTACCTAAATAATAAGAAGCTCCAGTAAATAACTTTTCACCCAGAGATCTCAAAGTTTTCCACAAAGAAAGATAAATATGATTCTCAGTTTTACAGATGGAAAAACTGAAGCACAAAGAAGTGAAGTGACTTGCCCAAAGTCATATGGGTCAGTGGTGTTTTACATGAGTTGTCATGAGCATTTTTTTTTGTCTACTTCTCATTTTAGTTATGACTATATTTATAAAATTCAATGTGCCATATCTTCAGCTGGTATAAGTCATAGCTCCATTGGTTATAATGGAGTTACAATGGTTTATGCTTCCGCTCTGGCCATGTGATTAAACAGCACTTATATTCAATTGCTTCCTATCCTCTACTAAAATCTGATGGAGCATGATGAAAATGTGAATCTGAGACCCAGACAGAAACTGAATCACGCAGTAGCTCTATTTTAGGCTATGTCTAGACTATGGGGAAGATTCAAAAGAGGTGATGCAAATTCCATGGGAATTTGCATATCTTCTGATCTAACTTTCGAAAGCAGAGCTTTCGAAAGTGAAAGTAATCTAGACACATTTTTTTCGGCAACCCCCCCCCCTTTTTTTGAAAAGCCGCTTTTCCTCAAAAAATGAGGTTTATGCAGATTTTCGAAAAGGGGGGGTTGCCAAAAAAAATGTGTCTAGACTACTTTGAAAGTGAGATCGGAAGAGATATGAAAATTCCCGAGGAATTTGCATATCCTCTCTTGAATCATCTCTGTAGTCTAGACAAGTCCTTCCTCTCAGTTTTAAAAGGCATAAAGGATGAATGTTGCTTAGTTGGTTTTTGTAGTCAAATAGAGTCCAGACAACACAATGACCAAGCAAATGAGAAGTTAGGGGAGGAAAGTCTGTGATGTGGCTGTGTTGTGGAGTTGGTACTCCCATCCTTCCCTAAAGGCGGGCCATGTACTTTAAGGCTCTATGGTTGGGCCCAGACTGGATTGTCACTCCACAGTCCCAGCTACCATGGCTGGGTAGTCGGAGTCCCTTGTCTTGCAGGGCAGTGCAGCCTAGTGGCCAAAGATGATAACTCCCCTCTTCCATCTAGGGTGGTGTGGCCTAGGGACCTGAGTCAATAACATCTTTCTCTCACTGGGCAGCGTGGCCTAGTGGCAAGAATCAATAATATTGCCTCTCACTTGCAGGTCAGGAAGCAATGGATGCCTGGTTGGATTGTATACAAAAAGATGGAAAACAGAAGGACCTTAGTGCTCTTTCAGACAGACAAAGATGGCAGATGCTTGTACAATGACCCAACCCCAACTGATGGGATATGAAAAAGCTAGTGTGATGATATCTTAAGTTCAGTCTATATTTTTAAATATATCTGGGTTTTCATTTTATTTTAGCCAGAGTGCGAATGCTTTGCGGCATTAGGAACAGTGTGTATATGGAATACATATACTAAGTATAATGATAGTATAACACACTTTGACTAATTTAAAGTAAGCGTGTGAAAGAAAGAGATAAAGCATGTGTGTGTGTGGACAGTTCTTGTGGGGTGGTCCATAGGTCTCCTTTGCCCCCGTGTTTTTTAAATTAACCTTCTAGAACAAAGTTATTCCAAAAATCAAAATATTTGCTTTTTAAGAGTATTTTTCTGAAGCAAATACATGAATTATAACTATCACAAGAGGGGGTGATTTTGTAGGGAAAAGGAAAATCATCCAAATCTTTCCTTTAATTTGGTGACAGATTCTAACTAATGCTCACCTGCAAATCCCCTCAGACATAGCACTATTTGATAGTTAACTACACAAAGCCAATAGACAAGTCCCTAGATTTTGTTTTATTTTTGTTACTACTCGCTTCCTACATACATCAGTCACTGAGTTTCACTATCAATAAATAATACAGGCTTGACATTGTGTAGTTTTGTTTTCTGCATCTGTGCCCATGTGAATTAAACATGTGCAAGATCCCTCACCAAAGGCTCTTAAGTAAAGTAAGTTGTGATGGGATAAGAGGGAAAGTCCTTACATGGACTGATAACTGGTGAAAAGACAGGAAACAAAGGGTAGGAATAAATGGTAAGCTTTCAGAATGGAGAGAGGTAACTAGTGGTGTCCCCCAAGGGTCTGCCTGGGACCAATTCTATTAGCTTATTTATAAATGATCTGAAGAAAGGGGTAAACAGTGAAGTGGCAAAATTTGCAGATGATACCAAACTGCTCAAGACAGTTAAGATCAAAGCAGACTATGAAGAGCTTCAAAAAGATCTCACCAAACTAAGTGATGGGAAACAAAATGGCAAATAAAATGTAATGTTGATAGATGTAAAGTAATGCACATTGGAAAAAATAATCCCAACTATCCATAAAATATGATGGGGGCTAATTTAGCTACAACTACTCGAGAGACAGATCGTGGAGCCATTGTGGATAGTTTTCTGAAAACATCCACTCAGTGTGCAGTACCAGTCAAAAACAAAACAAAACAGAATGTTAGGAATCATTTAAAAAGGGATAGAGGATAAAGCAGAGAGTATCTTAATATCTTATTGCCTCTATATAAAACCATGGTACGCCAACATCTTGAATACTATACTGCATACAGATGTGGTCGCCTCATCTCAAAAAAGATGTATTGGCATTGGAAAAGGTTCAGAGAAAGGCAACAAAAATTATTAGGGGTTTGGAACAGGTCCCATATGAAAAGACATTAAAAAGACTTGGATTTTTCAGCTTTGAAAAGAGGAGACTGAAGGGGTGATATGATAGAGGTCTATAAAATCATGACAGGTGGAAAAAGTGAATAAGTTATTTACTTGTTCCCATAATATAAGAACTAGGGGTCACCAAATGAAATTAATGGGTATTCTCTCACGTATATAGTTGACAACCACTTGTACCATATTCAAATTAGACTCCAGGGGTGTGTCTAGACTACAGGGTTTTGTTGACAAAAGTGCACTTTTGTCAACAAAACTATACCTGCGTCTACACTACCACCACGTTCTGTCGACAGTAAGTCAACAGAACATGGCAGTTTTGTCGACGGCAGTAAACCTCATTCTACGAGGAATAACGCCTTTTGTCGACAGAGTTCTGTCGACAAAAGGCGCGATTGCATCCACGTTGTGCTTTTTTGAAAGAGAGCGTCTAGACTCTATGTCGACAAAGCAGCTTGTTTTGTCGACAGAACTGGCTGTAGTCTAGACGCTCTTTGTCGACAGAGGCTTTGTCGACGGTATCTGTTGACAAAGCCTCTGTCGACAAAAGCCCGTAGTCTAGACATACCCCAGGCTTTTCGTAACAGGAGCTGTTTTTCACTCAGTGTTTGTATATACTCAGGAGAATGGAGTCAAAATCCATTTTAGGATTTTAAATTGCTACCAGAAGACAAATAATGGGTAAATCACTTGCTTCAGGAATGTATTTATGAAGATGAATCTGTGTCTAGCTGAATCTGTCCAAGAGAATGTTAATTTTATTCCATGTCTCTGACAGAGCCCTACCATGTAGACTGCCCCAGGGCTGAAAGCACCAGGTTTCCAGGGTCCCCCAATAGCAGCAGTGAAACTGACAACAATCATGTCAATTTTAGTCAGCAGCTGCTGGGGTCCCAACAAGCATATTTCTTTTCAGTAGCACCGTGACTGGGAGTTTACAAAATAAATTTTTTTAAAAATTTCCAGTACATGGGAAATTCCAAAAATATTGTTTTATTCCAAATTGAACTGAAACCCAATTATAAAAATGTCCTACAAACTGGAAATTCCAAGTTTTTGCTACCACTACTTATATCACCCCATCATTGTACTATGGAGCCACACTTATGACCATCAATAAAATATTAAAAATAAAAACAATAATCTCTCTTCCTTCACATCCCATAGAACAGAGGCTCTGTGGTCTGCAGACCGCTGGTGGTTCATGAAAGGCTGGCATGGGCTTGCGGATCCCCCCACCACAGCGGGGAGCACATGCTGGCATTCCAGCTCCGGCTCCCCATGAGGTTGGAGCCCCACCACCAGCTTCCTGCTTGGGGGGGGGGAAAGAGGAAGAGCCTCGCAGCCTTGTTCCGGCCGTCAGGGGAAGGAAGTGGCTTTGCACGCTGCTGCTCTCCCTTCCCCCAGCTCGGGGAATGGTAGTGCAGGAAACCACTTGCCTGGAGGCTTTTCCCTGCTGCTCCCATTGGCTGGGAGCCGGTGCCTGAGAGCAACAGGAGGCACAGTAAGTGCTCCTTAACTTCCTGCTGCTGAGACCCTGCATCCCCATCCCACTCCTGCATCCTCCCTCCTGCCCAGAACTTGTACCCGCACCTGCACCCTTCCTCCTGCCCATATCCCCGACCCGCAGCCTGCTCCTGAGCCCAACCTCCCAGCCAGACCCTGCATCCCCACCGTACACCTGCACCCAACCTCCTGGCTAGTTCCCCACCTCCAGCCCACTCCTGCACCCATTTTGCCCACTCCTGCACCCATGGCTTGTTGGCTAGTGGTGTGCAGAAAGGTCTGCATTAAGCAGAGTGAACCACGTGCCCAAAAGTTTGAGAACTACTGCCATAGAAGAAACAGCTTGATTAGTTTATAGGGATTTGTTGGTGGTGATATTGCCATATGAAAAAGGACAGTTATTTACCCTCTAGTAACTATATCTTTGAGATACACTGTCCATGTGTATTCCAGTTCTGGTATGCCTCTGCCCCGTACACATTAATTTGGAATTGTTTTAAATAGCAGTGGCTGTTAGTATCATACCTGGATTTGCATGCTCTCCAGCACCATGTAACCAAGAGTATAAAGGACCAGTTATCTCGCTAAAACAGACTCCAGCTAAAAAAGATTGTAGTGTGGAAGGATGGAGGGTCATAAAATTCATATGAACATCACATCTTGAAGACCCACAGTTATGTCAGGGTAAACATCCACTCCTTCGAGTGATTATCAAAATCTATTCTACTTCTTGTGACGCACATGCACTAATGCCAATTTTTCAAGGTGGGTAGACAGAGTCCAATGAATTAAAAATTGCAAGACAGCTCTGCAAAGCAGGCATCATTTCTGGCTTTCTCTAGCCAGGAGTAGAGGTGTACAAAAATGTGAACTGACCCAAAAATCTCTAGGATTGGAATAACTTTTAGTGAAACTCTGCAGCTTCTTGAAATGTCATTGAAATTGCCCTGATCTGTGTACAGGGCCCAGGGGTCCAAGAGATGAGGAATGTGTCTGATAAGAGCCTTTGCTGGATTCCTTTCTGGAGCTCAACATGTGGCACTTTTTGTTTTGTTCTGGACCATGGCAAACAAGTCTATCCCTGGGTGTTCCCATTTGGGAGAGATGTCATGTAGAATTGAGTCTTTTACTGTCCCCTCATAATTGTCTGAGTATTGTCTGCTGAGTTGATGTACCAGGGTGTTTTATGATCCTAAAAGATATAGGGCCACATTATATCACTTTGATAAGTGGAACCTTCTTTTAGACATTTTGTATGGCCCAAAGCATCTTAGAGTATCACTGAAGTTTAAGATATGGACAGCTCTGGAGCCAACAGCCTTTTTGTGAAGGCTAGTAACGTTGACGCTGACTGCTTGTGCACTGCAAGCTCACCTGATACTATGAATCTCTTGGTTACCAAAGGTTACCAAAAAAGTCAGTGTTAAGTGTTTTGGTGCTGGTGCGTTGGTCTGAGTAGGGAGCCAAAAAGCCTCTTCCCCTATCACCATGGTCATCTGGAGACTCTTTAGACCTGGCATTGCCTCCTACTCTGGATTTACTCAGTATTGCAGTGGGAGATCTGTGCTCCTGAGAATCATGTTCCTTCCTTCTTTTCTCTTCATAGGAAAGGGTGGGCAAAGGGAGGGAAGCTCCCACTGACTCTGTCGTTGAGGAGTTGAAGGAGAGAGGTTTTCTTGCCCCCAAAATGAGCTCTGGAGCACAGGGTGGCTCTTCAGCTCACCAGAGCAAACACTAAGACAGTCTGGTCAGGCTAGGTGGTCTTTTCTTTGGAAACCAAAGAGCTCCATGTAGATCTCTCTAAGAGGAAGAGCTTTGGACGGAATTCCCTCACTTTTGGGAGCCTTTAAAAGGAACAGCATGTAGAGCATTTGTGCAGTACATGTGTTTCAACAAGGCAGAAGATGAAGAGTGTCCATCACTGATGAGAATAACTACCCTAGTGGAAAGACAGGATGTGAATTGTGGAAATTTAGAATCTACCACATCCCGAGCTATCCAGGGCTGGAGCATTTTCTGGACCTGAAGACTTCATTCTATTTTTTAATCTCTACCGGGCTTAAAAGTAGCAATGTAATTGTACTGACCTAGAGAATGTTCTATACCTAGAACACTAACTACTAACAAATAAACAATGAAAGAATCACAGTGAGCAGACAACTGCATGAATTTGTGAGAATTCTGTCTCACAAACACAAACAGTAAGAAGAAACTGAAGGGCTGTTGTGGCTGCACTGACATTTATGCCCTCAGCTATGGGGAAGAGAGGTCATGCAAGGTGTAAGTGCAGCCCGAAAAGACATTGCTATCTGCCCGCATGTAGTGCATGCACATCAGAAGCAAAATATAAGCAGAATCATTCAAAGAAGAATGGATGTGTCGAACATCTGTATATGTGCACATGTGAAGAAAAATGAGGAAAAATTGAATCAAAACAATGTGATCCTATTTTCCAGAATAAAGGAAGTTGTCTGACTACAGCATTCCTATTGCCTTTTCTGCCTTACTGTTTTTCCCTTTGATTTTTTTCATAATTGCTGCTCCTTGTTTCCCGCCTTCCTTTTTTTTCCTTCTCCCTTCTCCCCTATTTATTTTATTTTGGGTCTGCACATCCTAAACTCAAAACTCTGGTCATCTGAAGAAGAGGGTTATGCCCACGAAAACTCGTGATACCATCTACATGTTTTATTAGTCTGTAAAGTGCTACCAGACCAGTTTTTGTTTTTTAAGTTTATCCTGTACAGACTTAACTCGGCTACCTCCTGAAGCTTACAGCATTCCTGACACCTGCGATTTTAGAAAGTAAAGCTTCTGGAATACTTTATTAGATGCCTCAGCAAAGTTGCTAAGGGTTAAGGAGAATGAAATACATACTTGTCCCCAATGGTGAGAATTAAGGCACACTGGTGAGAAAGAGAAAGGTGCATGAGCACCATCAACAGGTACTTCTCAGCTTCTTGAAGGCTAAGATCAAGTGTAGTGTCTGTTCTTATCAGTTTAACCAACAGGTACGTTAGTCAAGTCAATCCAGCCCCTTCCACAAAACCAAAATTCACTTTAATAAAAAGGTTAAAACATTAAAAAGAATGAAAAAGGTGAATCATTGCTCAGTTACAAAAGCTAGAAAAAAAAACATCACTCTGGGACAAAAAATGGTAACATGCTGATGACTTCACCAGCTTCAGTCTCAATTCTGTCATAAACCCATTTTCTATTACAGCGACACTCTGGTCCACATTTGTTGGAATTGCATTTAGGGCACGGATAGAAGCAACCCAGGCAGTTCTTCTCCAGGCAGTCACACAAATCCATGTTATTACAAAGCAGCCTGCCATGTTTGTCATACTTCTTCATAGTTCTGTTAGAGAAAAAAATAGTGACCCTCAGAGACTATTTCAAATGACTGAACTAAGCTAATGAGGAAAAAAATCTGCACAGGTTGGGACCTCCTTGGTCCAGCACCTTCGGAACCTGAGCAGTCCCAAAGGAGGGAGTTTGCCAGACCAAGGGAGGTCAGGCCTAGGGCTGTCCCAGGGATCCCTTTCTGGCTGCTGGCCCGGCAAGTGCCTTGCCCCTGGCCTGATGGTGGAGCTCCACTCAGGGCTGCAGCCCTGCTCAGACCGCTGTGGCTCTCTGCTCCCCAGCTGGCAGCAGCTTTGTGCCCCCAGCCACAGAGATTCCCTGCCCCTGGACGACAGAGCTCTGCTTTGGCCGCAGGGACACTCTGCTTCCAGATGGCAGTGGCTCTGCTGCCCCAGCCAGCAGAGCTCCATCCCAGTTGCCAGGGCTCCATGGCTCTGGACAGCACTGGCTCTGTGGCTCCTGCAGGTAGCAGCTTCAGTGCTGGTGTGGCTCACCTCCTGGCTGTCTCCCTGCCCCCAGGCCACTGCCTCTGCAGGCTGCCTGAGCTCCAAGCCTCTGGCAACCTCTGTGGCTGGGGCTCTCTAGTCCAGCAACATCCTTCTGGACCATGGATGTTGCTGGACCAGAGTGTCCCAGACAAAGAAAGTTCAACCTGTACTTCCTTCTGAACACTCCTGCAACATAATGAAATATCAATATAAAATTCTGATAATATTGGACACAGTTATCAAGTAATGTGTGTGCCACAAAAATAAATCAAACTTCTGTTAAACTAAACAAAGGAAGTCTATTTACTCTGCTAAAGACTTACATTTTAACAAGGTCTATGAAAACATTTATTTTTATGCATGTTGAGTAAATGTCTCAATTTCAAAAGACATATCTAATAAATCAAATGCACCATCTTACTTGTGTTTATAAAAAAAATCTTGGTTCATCTTGGCCATACGCTCTTTCTTCTTCTGCTCTCTGGTTTCAGGGTTGAAGTCGGCTACTTGAGGTCCTGGATTTTGAAATGCTAAGCATTTTAGTTGCCGCTCTATTTGTTGCTATGAATGAACAAACACAAGAAAGTTTATAAATACCATAGGTAGCAAGAATTTGTTTTATTTACTGCCATATGTTTGCTAGTTTACCACAACAATTAATAATCTTCATAATGTAAATATTAAAAGGGCAGAGTGATTGGCACATACTGTAAAAACCTAAAGTAGCGATAATACCATTTAAATACAGTTCATCCATCTATTACATTTTTAATCAATTATGCCCAAAGCCCATTTTGTCAGCTAACAGAGAAGGGCATCACCAGAAATCTCCAGTTTTGTGCAGGTGTGAATGCACAGAAAGGAAGTGGCTAAGCATGACATGGCAACTCCTAGGCCTGACAGCCTAGCCTGCAACCCAAGCTGCAATGTCCACACTAAAAATAGCAAGTCTGTGAGCCAGGCCTGGGAAGCTCTCTCCCAGCAGCAGAATAGACATACCCAGAGAGCTCAGCTTGTAGTACAGGGGTGGGCAAGAGAGCCTCCACGGGCCCCATCCACCCCGCCAAGCAGGTTGATCCAGCCTGTGGATGCCCTACCGCTCCCCTACCCCCAGGCCAGTCAGGGCCAGGGGACGGAGGAGCGTGTGAAGTCTCCTCCTGCTCTACAAGGGGCATGCAGCGCTTAGAGTGAATCACCAGCTGTTCAGCAGGGAGCGAGAGCCTTCGCTTGTTCCTCACGCTCCCAGGCCCTGATTTACCTGGGGCGGGAGAAACGTGCAAAGTCTCTTCCCACCACCAGGGGCACTGGCACCTAGAGGGAACCAGCAGTTGTTCAGAACAGCTGGCGGTTCTCTCTGGAGGGGGTTGGGGGCAAAGACTTCAGAAGCTCCACCACCCTCAGACCAATCAAGGTCTGTGGGCAGAGGAGCACGGAAGTGTCCTGGCCCTGCCCCTTCCACCTGAGGCTCTTCCGGGGTGGCCCCGGGCCACTTCAAAAACTTCTTAAGTGGCCCCCCTTCTAAAATTATTGCCCACCTCTCTTATAGTACCTCACCACAGAAATTACACTGGTGGTTTTTCTCTTGGCTTTTTCCGTTTTTGAAAATTTATCACCATTGGACACAGCATCACTCCCTTCTTGTAAAGGCCCTAGCCAGAGTACATTCAAGACCAGGAAAGAGGGAGCTCAGCACATGTGTTGCTTTCAGAGAGATTGGACCATATCATAAATACCATCTAACTACGAGAGCAGGCATTGCATTTTCTAAATTATTTTGCATTTATATAATGTTGCCATCGGCTATGTCTAGACTTCGCTCTCTTGCACAAGAAAATATGCAGATGAGGCGAAGTGGTGAATATTGCCACACCTCATTTGCATACTTAATGAGCCGCAATTTTTGTGCAAGAGCCGTTCTGCCTGAAAAAAAGCGGCAGAACGGCTCTTGCAGTGTAGATGGCTCCTTTCTGTGCAAAAACCCCTTCCGCAAAAATGGTGGCTCATTAAGTATGCAAATGAGGCACGGCGATATTCACCGCTTCACCTCATTTGCATATTTTCTTGCTCAAGAGAGTGCAGTATAGATGTAGCCCTGGTGTTTTCTTTTAAATCTGAACACGTTTCAGAACAGAAGTTCTAACAGAAATAGAGTTGCTGAAAGATTATTTGACTTCTGCCTCTCAGTAATACGCCCTTTCAAACTTTAATAGTTGGCTGGTCCGCCCTTTGCTTATGTCTATGTTGCTTGATGCCCATAAACTGCCCATAAGTTAGGGTTACCATATTTGAACTTTCAAAAAAGAGGACACCTGGTGCCTGCCGGTGCTGCTGCAGAGGCGGCTGCTCCACTCGCACAGAAGGCCAGACTCGGGAGCTAGCAAACTCATCTCCGTGCACGCCAAGCTCAGGGCTCTGGCCACCGCCTTACTACTGCCGCTGCCCACACTGGCTGTCATGCTGCAAGGGGATGCCATGTGCCAAGCTCCCGCTTCCCTGCCACACCACTCCAAGATGCGCGGCAGCACTGGCTCCAGCAGCGCAGCCAATAAGCCAGCAGCCCGGGCTGCAGTGGGGCCAGGAAGAGAGAGTGGGGGGTCAGGGAGACTGCTGGCTGGGGCCCGTCCTGAGGCATGAAGTTAGAGGCACCGAGGGGAGAAGTGGCATGGCTAGAAAAGGAACCCAGGAATCCTGCTTCCCAGAATCCCTTCCTTTCCCCTGCCCACCCCACCAAGCACCAGGTCCCACCGTCCTCACAGAGCTAAGACTGGAACCCTCAAATCTAACCAACAGACCCACTGCCCACCTACAGGAAAGGAAAGATGCCAGAAATTCTATCGCCCAGTTCCCTGCTCTAACCCAGTGCCCCTGCCCTCCCCCAGAACCAGCTGCCCCCTCAGCCTCTCCACTCTAACACAATGCTCTTTCCCTCCCCCAGAGCCAGGCCCCCCCAGGTCTCCCTGCTGTAACCCACCCCTCCCCCAGAGCCAGGCCCCCCCAGGTCTCCCTGCTGTAACCCACCCCTCCCCCAGAGCGAGGCACCCCCAGGTACTCCCAGACCCCCTGCTCTAACCCAATGCCCCACCTCTCCCTCAGAACCAGGCACTCCCCAGCCCCCTGCTCTAACCCAATGTCCCACCTTTCCCGCAGAGCCAGGGACATAACCTACCAGGGTGGAGGGTAACGCTGTGACTCCATGGGAGGAGCCAACCCAGCCACACACACACACTGGACCTGCCCTGGGTCTCACTGCAGCTGCCACCACTGTGCTTTTCCTGCCAGGCACTGGGGCACGTGTGCAGAGCAGCCGTTAACGGTCCAGGCGCATAGCTCCGAATGTTCAATTTGACAGGCACGTGCCCCCGCCTCCTCCCCAATGCCCTTTGCAGGGCAAAATCCCGGACATTTTTAGCCATTTAAAAAACCTGACCGGACAGAGATTTAAGTAGTAAAAAGGAGGACATGTCCGAGAAAAAACGGACGTATGGTAACCTTACCATAAGTTCTTCCCTGTGTTAAACTAGTCTTTCTGACTGGTCCAGTCCCTCATCTATATGAGGTTAGCTCTTCTCCAAATTCTCCTAGTGAACCTAATTTTACATTCTTCAAGTTACAGTTTCTTAGATAGTTCTTACAATATGAATATACATCTCAACATCTGAAAAAACCCTTTAATAAAGATATTGCATAATTTTCAAAATTATTTTGAAAGTTACTATTTTATACTGAAGGAAAGCATTATTTCAACATTATACAATAAAATGAAGGTCCACTAATGTATACAATGTACCTTTAAGGTAATAACTCTGTAGCCTACAATGGAATAGAAAATACTGTCATTGTCCTAATCTCATCTGAATCATTCCTTCTGTTCTCTTACCCGCCTCTGTTCCCTCAGCTCCCCAGGGCCTATCTCTCCAAGAAGAATCTGAGGGCAACGAGAAGGTATGGATGATCATTAGTGCCAGAAAGAACTTGCAGGACTGATGAGTATGAAGAAAGGCATGGAGGGAGTAGAGGAGTCAAAGCAAACAATTCATAAAGAATTGCAGAATTTTAGCAGGGTTCTTTTATTGATTTTTTTGCTGGAAATCTGGATTTACAGTCAAATGAAACTGTTTTGTGGATTAAAAAGAATGGGCCTTATTTACCACTGTCCGAAATCTTGGATTTACATCTGTACAACTGTGAGTGACCATAAAATGATACTGGTCAGAACAGTAGCATTTCACACCTATTTTTTACTTACTACACACATCACATAGTAAGCAATGACACATTTCTTTGGGATTCTCAAGCGTTTGCTAAAAGTGGATTATTTCATTTATAAATTGTTGTTTTCTTCTCATATGTAAATTGATGTGAGTCAGCTTCCATCATCTTCACTGCAGATTCCATCATATTGTTTAAGTCACAATTTATATTAATTTAACAATGTGCTCCCAGAGGAGGCTTCCATCACTCCACACTGGTAGTAGAACTGGGAGCTTATGCAGATCCTCTCTTGTTGTGGCAAATGTCTAATAGCCAATTGAAGGCCTTTTATTTGCAAGCTGGCTGACATCATGTACTGAAGATTAAAGCCACTGGCCTTCTAATAATCATAGGACAATCTCATCAGCTGGCCACATGTAGACATTTAAATGTCGTGGTTAGAAATTGGGTTTTACTCTTAAAATACAGTCCCTGCTCATATATTACAAACTTTCCGACTGGAACCAATGGAAGCTGACAACAAGGGAAGCTGAAATGTCAAACTCCAGGAATTCTTTCCAGAACTTAGAATAAAATCAATTACAAAGATAACTTCCTGTTGAGGGGTCTGTCTCATTTCCCTTCACCATCCCTTGCTAGAATGCTGGAAACTCTGAACACTCCATTAAACACCTGCAGGGCCGGCCTTAGGCCGATTCGTCCGATTCCCCGGAATCGGGCCCCGTGCCTAAAGGGGCCCCGCGCTCTGAACCTGGAAGCATGGGCAGCGAGTTATATGGGCTCGTGGTGCCCATGCTCCAATATTCAGAGCCGGGGGCCCTGTTCCACCAATATGTGGAGCTGGGTCTCTCCCCCGGCCCTGCCTGGAGCGGGCCCCAGCCCCCCGAGCGTCCTCCCACCCTGGCCCCAGCCTGTCCCTGCCGTGCGCAGCTTTCAGTCCAGCTCCTCGTTGCCAGCTGCTGCTGCCATGCGCGGCGTTCCCAGGTGAGCAGGGATATGCCCGGGTGTGACGTGACGTCATGGCCCGGGACTTTAAAACTGCTCGGCGCTGCATTGCGCCGCGCAGCCTAGCTCCGGGTTCGGAGTCCGGGGACTTCTGGGGCCCGAGCGCAGACTCCGGCCCCGCAAAGTGGAAGGGGAGGAAGGGGCTTGTGCGGAGGGGGAAGGAGAAAATGGGGGAAGGGGTGGGGGAGGAAGGGGCTTGTGCGGAGGGGGAAGAAAGAGGAAGGCACCCAGAGACAGGGTGGAGGGGAGACAAATGCCAGGGGGCCAAGTGCAGACAATGAGGAAAAGGGCAGGAGGGGAGGGAGGAGGTGTCAGTGGGAGGGGGGACAGGGTGATGCTGCGAGAGGAGAGGGTAAGGGCATTGGGGGTTAGAGGGGGGAGAGGGAGGTGCTGGGAGAAGGCTTGAAAAAACAGGTGAGCATGAGAAAGGTGGGGATGGAGCAAGTCATGTGTGAGGGCACAGAGGGGCATGAGGGGAATGGGGGCAGAGTGGTGAGGAGGTGGGCATCAGGGAAAAAGAGGGCAAAGGGGGCAGGGGCAGTGAGGGAAGGGGGAGGCACCAGGAGGGTGCAGGGCTAAGGGAAGGTGCAGGTGCCAGGGGATTCTGGGGGTGAAGCAGAAGGGCAGACACCTGCAGGGGAGGGACCAGCACCAGAGGAGAGAGGCAGGGCAGGTGTGTAGAGGGAGGTGTTAGAGGAGGGGTAGCTCACATGATCAGAGTGGGGCTATTGGAAGAGTGGGCAGAGAAGGGCTGGTGGAGGGGGGTAGGTCGCAGGAGGGCTGAGGGCAGTGAGAAGGGCAGGAGTCAGGACAGCAGAGGAGGGTGAGGAGTTGGGGGGCAGCAGGCACCAGGGGAGCTGATGGAGCAAGGGGAGGAGACATGGCAGCAGAGAGAAAAGGTAAAGGTTTATAAAATATTTATAAATAACTTGGGTGCCACAGCAGCACATCCAAACAAGCCACATGAACTCAGTACTGGTGCACACCACAATTCATTCTGCTCATGGGAGGAAACTCTTAGGCTATGTCTACACTGGCAGCTTCTTGCACAAGAACATCTTGTGCAAGGGTTCTTGTGCAAGAAGTCTTGTGCAAGAACACGTCCACACAGCCATGTGCGAGCTGTGCTTTCGCGCAAGAGCATCCATGGCGTGTGGACGCTCTCTTGCGCAAGAAAGCTCCAACGGCCATTTTAGCCATAGGGGTTTCTTGCGCAAAAAATCCCTGCCGAGCATCCACACTGCCCTCTTGTGCAAGAGAGCTTACACCTGTTAGAAAAGAGCGTAGCTCTTGCGCATGATGCCCTCTCTTACCATGCCGTACTGTAAATGCTGTTGTGCAAGAGCAGGCGGGCAGTGTGGATACTCTGTGGGTTCTTGCACAAGAAGCCGCGAGTGTAGACATAGCCTTAGAGGGAACACTTCCCCCAGCCTCTCTGCCCCCGAGTTAATGTCACACACATTGGGTTAATGCAATTGCAGGATAGTTGCACGAGGGGGGTTTGGTGGGGGCCAAGCTAATCCCTGTTGGTAGGAGGATGGTGGGAAAAGTCCTTCAAGAGGGGTGACATGACACCTTTTACTTCTGGTCATGTGTCCATCTTGTCCAAGCGTGTTACCTCCAGAGGCCTGGTTAAGGGGGGTCAGGGAGTGTGGCTAATGGGGGTTGGGGCGTGGTTAACAGGGGTCAGGGGGTGTGGCTAATGGGGCACCACCAAAAATTATACAAACCTGCCGCCCCTGCCCAGAAGTGTGCTGGGCGGGCTGCGGGAGGGGGCGTTGGCCCCGGAGGAGGAGTGTGGCGGCTGCTTGCGCTGCAGGAGGTGTGAGTTGAGTACAGGGTTTCCCTGTGCCACGGGGGGTGGGGTGGGGGGTGTTAGCTGGGGATTTTTTGTGTGCAGTGTGTTTTTTCTTTTTGCTCAACCAAAATTGCTGTGGGGCCCCGTCGAAATTGTTCGAATTGGGCCCCGCACTTCCTAAAGCCGGCCCTGAACACCTGCATTGCTGTCATTTTACTATTTGACTTTATTATAGTTGCACATTTGCTCTAGCACCCTGATCAGTAACAGTGTACTTCAGAAGTCCTACCAGTTGCTTTTGTGCTAGTTGACATCCCTTAGTTGGAGTGGTACAGGCTTCTGCAGGTTCCTCATGAGCAAAAATGCTTTTCTCTGTAGTGTTTTCTTCCAAATGATCACTCATTTCAAGACACTAAAGAAAAAAAAAACCACATCAAAAGAGAAATATACAGGTGGGACAACCACAGACTTATTACAGGGATCTCGTCAAACTTTTAAAATTGACCAGCTGGTATCTATCTCAGACCCTCAGGCTACGTCTACACTGCAGGCTTCTTGAACAAGAACAGCTGTTCTTGCGCAAAAACTTGCCGGGTGTCTACACTGCATGCGTGTTCTTGCGCAAATAAAGTTACAGTATAGCGTCGGAAAACAGGGCTTCTTCTGGAAGAGTTATTTCTCTCCCCACGAGAAATAAGCCCTCTTGCGCAAGAGTTCTTCCACAAGAAGGCAGTGTAGACAGGCAACATCAATGTCTTGTGCAAGAAATCCCTAAGGCTAAAATGGCCATCAGAGTTTTCTTGTGCAAGAAAGCGTCCACACTGTCATGGAAGCTTTTGTGCAAAAGCACATGGCAGTGTGGACACTCTCTTGTGGAAAGACCTTTTGCACAAGAACTCTTCTGCAAAACAGTTCTTGCGCAAGAAGCCTGCAGTGTAGACGTAGCCTCAGAGATTCTGTACCCACATTACTTACTGAAAGAAATGTGTCAGTATCAGGTTCTATTTTACAGATGTTGTTAAAACTTTAAAATGAATATAAAACCTAGAAACATATCGAAGGTAAGCTATTATTAATAAATTAACTACAAATATAACGCTATCAAATCAGAATCAAATAAAGATCTAATCAGCAAATCAAACAAGTTAGTCTAAACGTTGGATTGAAGTTAGATCATCAAATTAATACCAAAATAATTAATCTTCATATAAATGTTAAGGTGTCTGAGAATGTGGTTATTCAGCCAGATATGTATCCCAATTTAAGAGTTTTATCATAGATTCAAATTACAGATTTGCTTAACTGATTTAAAAGCCTAATATTGAAATAAAACTATTACCAAATGTCTGAACCTCAATCTCAGAGCTATTACAAAGCATCTTCTCTTCACATGTGAAAGCTAAGCTTTCCTTCCCCAATGAAGATATTATTCTACAAACATTTAACAGAACACTCTCCATATGCAGAAGTTTAACAACTCTTACTAAAAATTTCAGATGATAATCTAAAGTCTTTCAACTTTTAAACACAGAGCACACTATAACGAGTGTCTTTATCAGAAAATATTTAGGTCTGTTTAAACATGGGAAATGTTTATTTCTGACATTTTCCCCCAGGGTGGTTTTCTGGGTGGACATGTACGACACCCACAGGTAGAACTAAACCTGGGACCATGAGCCTCTACAGCCAGAGCTCACTCATTCTTATCTCCCTCTCTGTAAGTGGTCTAAGTGGCATTACACGGTACACTGAACCACACACAATAGGTGTGTGGGATATCGAATATTTAACATCCCTAGCATGTGTAACTGAACAGTCAAGTAACCTCATCAATTCTTATTGGTTACTTGACTATTCTACAGTCCCCGTGGGTGGGGCTGGCAGCCAGTGCGCTCCAGCTCCACTCCCAAGGAGCCCCCTGCCACTCCACACTGCTGCCTCTGTATCAGGCAGCAGCACGGGGTGCCAGGCAGGAGCTGATCTGCAAGCAGAGCCCACTTAAAGAACAGCTCTGTGCTGCTGCCTCAGATAAAGAGGCAGCAGCATGGGGTGGCAGCAGCCCCGTCTAAGGTGGGTCTGAGCTCCTGGACCCAGCACAAGCCGGAACAGAGTGAGGCTGCCTGCCCACCCAGCTCCTAATACACTTTAATGCAGAGCCGCAGTGGGGGTAGGTCCAGGACTGAGGCGGGCTGCTGGTCTGCCTGCTAAAAGTAATACTGGTGGGTCAGGGAGGGAAATGCGTGTAGTCTATAGCATTAACCTATAAACGTCTGCTTATCGGTTAATCGACTACACTATTACATCCCTAACACATGCACACAGCCGCACTTTCATTTTTATGCCCTAAAAATAAAGAAAATAAAAAGCCAATTAATAAAAGCAAAAAATTAAAAAAATAGAAAAGGGAAAAAAAAGACGACATTTAAAATGTCCGCAAACTCTTTGGCTCTCTCAGTCTTCCCAACTCTCTAAAAGCCTGGGTGCAGACAAGGAGACAATGATACCAATCAGAAACACTTCTCATTAGCAGGCCTTTTTTAGGTGCTAGCAGAGGCTGAGCTGATTTGTTCACTGATGCCATGACCTGCTCTCCCCAAAACGATCAGCCCTGAAGACTCTGAAACACCAGTTTCCTCTGACATCTTGTTAACCCAAAAAGACACAACTCTTCGTAGCCTTATCCCTAATTATCACAACTTTGGAGAGAAGGCTTCAGACAAATCAGACTCAAGGACTAGCTTGGTGCTATACAATATGATTCAATTAACTTTGTATTAGAATTCTGTTAGTAAGCATCAACTTGGGGAAAGTCTTATTTAAGCCAGCAATTTAAAAATATTCTGTATTTTCCATATTACAGAGAATGTTGGTCTGTGACTCACACACAAAATATCAAAAATTCAGGCACCTAAAACCACTATTGATGAAGTTAGCACAGTTTTACCTGGATTCAATGTCTCAAAAGAACATTAGGTCACCAGTTAATGGAAAATTCATTATAAATCTCCTATAAAAACAAATGGGGAAAACCTAGGCACCATACAACACAGCTGAGTTACTCAACAGTCCTTCCTCAGCAAAATACAGGTTGGACCTCACTGGTCTGGCACCCTTGGGACCTGAGTGGCCCTGAACTAGGGAGTTTGCTGGACCAAGGGAGGTCAATGCTCCCCTGCTAGCTGCCCCACTCCCAGGCTCCTCTCCCTGGAGCTCCCAAGGCTGGGCTCCCACCCTGCTGCCTGCTCGCTGCTGCCAGAGCTCCCTGGCACTGGGGGTTCCCTGGGCTCCCCAGCCAACGCTCACCTGCCACCAGTGATTCTTGCTCCCGCTGAAGGTTCCCTTGCCAGGGCCATCTGGCCACTCCAGCCCTGCTGCTATTGAGGATCCCCAGATTTCCCAGACAGAGCTCCTGGGCTGCCTGGCCCTGCTGCTTCTGAGGGTTCCATGGGGTTCCCTGATCTGGGAGTGCCTGGTTCCTGGGGCCCCTGCTGCTGGGGGTTCTCACTAATTCCAGGGGTTCCCTGGCATGGGCCAGATACCCCAGCCTGGCTGATCTTCCACTGCTTGGCCCAGCCACTGTGGTGTTCTCACAGCTGGCTCCCACTCCTGGCTTCCTGAGCTCCTTGGTCCAGCAACATTCGTGGCCCTGACTATGGATGGTGCCAGACCAGAGTCCCGGATTTGGGAGACTCATCTTGTATAAATTTAAATGTACAATAGATATCATCTCCTCGTTTTCCTCAATCTAATCTCAAAACAGACAATTGTTCTTATTCTTTTGCAAACAAAGCAATTACTACAATCTTCCTATTTTGGAACTAGTCTACAAGTGAAACAACTGATCTTCTGAAACCTAATTCTTGATACAGAAAAATAACTCTTAACACTCATCAAAGCTTCTAGAGATCCACATGACTTACATCAGTTTTTTCAGGTACAGATTGTTAACTTGCCATTAGATGTCACTGTTGTCCTACATATGTAACATTGTTCATGCAATTTCTTTAAAAAGCTTTCAGTGTAAGCAAATTAATTGGTATGCATGCTATAGTTTGTCATATTTTCATAGCCTGCCAAAGGATGTGCCATGATAATATATGCTCAGTGCTATCATTCCAGACAGGACCACAACAATTCACCAATGTACTAGAGGCTCTAAATGACAGGTGAGATGAAAACTCTTTGCCTGTTAAACCCACACCTTTCCATTTTACACTATTTTTGCTTATACTTGGAGTCTACTGTTATGATTAATGTAAAATGCATCACTCCCTCTGCTAATAAAACACCAGGAGATACCCATGGATATAATCAGCCAACCAATACACTTATTCACCATCGCCCCACCCCTTCATCACTCGCTATCAGACAACTCTCCCCCCACAAGGATAAAGGGAGAACTGCATATGATGGATGCTGGTCTTGCCACTTAATGCACCTATGGAAGGGGCTTAGAATCAGTGCGTAGGGCACAGTGTATGAATCTGAATCACCCATACAACACACATTTTGCACCCACCCACCATTCATTATTCTCCACCAAATTCCCATTCACTCCTCCATCCTGCACTTGCTGGGGAACCATCTCAGCGTTCTCCCCAGTGTGCTGCTAGGGTCTGTCTGCCCCTCACTTCCCCATAGGGGCATGAGGCTCCCCAATCTGCTCATGGCTCTCCCAGAGTGCCCCATACTATGAGTCTCTCACACTTCGCTCCTACATGGAGGGTTTTTAAGTCCTCTATATGGGGTGTCTCAGGCCATTTCCTCCTGATGGTGGACAGTCTCTCTGATTCCCCCCAATCCTGCTGCAATAGTCTCGCAAGGACCCCCCCCCCCGCCCGCCCGCTGTGGGGTGGCTGTCGCCACATTGCTTGAGCCCCCCCCGCCCCCCACTGAAAAGATCTCTCTTGGGCCCCTTCTCTGGGGGCAGGCGTGGGAAGTGGTGCAGACAGGATTGCTCTATTTTACCTGCCTTATTTTCCTTCTATAAGTGACTGCAGAGAGCTGTCAGGGAGCTGACAGGCCCACCCAAGAAGGCAGATGCCTGCAGCCTCCCTGCCTATAGCTCCCCCTGCAGGGCAAGAAGAAGAACTTGAGGCATAGCCCAAAAAGCACTTGAGAGGCTTCCTTACAGAGAGGTGGAAGGGAGGTGAAAAAGAACAAAAGGAGCTGTCGCTTCTTTGCCAGATTTCTAACTCAGCAGTTCTAATCTCAGCTTTTTCCATACCAGGACCCTCTTTCCCCTCCCTCAGAACATCCCTCCAATCTTCCCAGGCCTCTGCCCATTGCCATTATGGGATACGAGTATGGTTTCAATCCCCTGACATGCGTTCATACTCCCACCCCAGACTGAAAACCCATGCAGTCTAGATCAAAGAAAAGGTCAGCCCTTTGTTTATATGAGGGCTAGGATTCCCAGTCAGAATTCACCATGCTTCCCTTTAATTCCACCACTTCATCCAAAGCACTTCACATGGGTAGATAAGTATTCTCCCTGTGTTATGGTGCATACTGATATTAAAGTCAGAATTTTCACAAATGGCCAGTAATTTTGGGTGCCCAACTTGAGAGACTATTGTCCTGATTTACAAAGTTGTTATGTATGCAAAGCTCCCAACAATTTCTGCTGCAGTTATAGATGTGCAGCATCTCTGAAAATGGGGCTTTAATGGTTTCTCCTCATCCACCAAAAAACAGTAGCCACTTGTTGAAACATTGGCCTAAGTTGAACAAGATAGCAATTCTCCACTTGTATTACTGATCTGCTCTGTGACTTTGGGTCAGAGCAAGCAATTCTCCACTCCAATAGTGACTATCTCATTCCATAAAGAAATACATTTTGGCATTTTTTTCACGTCACTAAGAAAATGTCTTCTATAAAAAAGTACAAATCCCCATGTCCTCTATTAATTCTAAAAATAAAAGTGCCAAATTGTACTGTGCAGCAGAAATATTCACAGAAGAGGCACAGAGGGACCAAGGAACTCTGAGGTTCATGGTCCTCAAGATTCACCACACTTAATTTCCCTCAGATCATACTTTAGAAGTGGGATAAGGGATACTGAGGCCTACATAGGACCGAGGATAAAAACTCTCGAGAAGCCATGCACTGCTGGAGTATTTGTCTTGTTCCTGTGAAGGTCTCTTTCTCTGCATGTTCCAAACCCCTCTGCCTCTCTTTTGTACAGGCACAGCTTTTTAGCACATCAAGCCAGAGTTAATGTTGTTTCAGGGAGTATTAATGTCCCTTTGAATTTCCATTTGGAAATCCGTATGTACAAAGAAAGCAGTCAGTTGTATTTCACCTCCTATTATCCCACCTCCCTCTCAAAACATTGGTCTTGCATACAGCTTGATGTGAATATGTATTTCTTCGCTGTGAACATGCATTTTGTAAGGTTGCCACATGTCATAGTGAAATTGCTTACTTACAACATTCTTAACATTTCTTCATGTTCTGGTGTAAACCAGGACTGAATTTAGCCTAAACTATGTAAGCCTGAACACTCCTGTCATTGGACCAGTACAGAGGAGACCCTCCTCACAGATCTACCCCCATCCCACACAAATATAGATTGGACTCAGCTGTTGGTGTTACACCATCTTCCTCCTAGCCTCAAAACTGCAGAGAGCTCTGTGGGCCCAGGGATCAACAGCTGATGTCACACATACATCACACCTCTCAAACTCTACAGGAAATAGGACATTCATGCTCATGCTGGATTAAATGTAATAACTTTTCCATAGCCTTCTTTGCACTTGGAAATGCTTATGAGAGTGTAAAGAAAGGGGAGGTGTTCTGGGGATGAGCTGCCATTTAGTGGTTCCCTGACAGCATAGTTCCAAATAGAGTTGTGTTTCCTGAGACAAGGAGGGGCCTCCAGAGCCAGCGTGGAAGCAGAAAACATATGCAAGGGTTGCTCTTGCCTCCTGAGGGTCTGACAGTATCCAAAGAACCCATAAGATGTAGAGACAGAACAATGGCCCATTCTGTAGGAAGAGCAGGGAAAGCAACCCTTACCATCTCCCAACAGAACAACGAGGTGGGCACTCTGCAATAGGCTCCTTGTTGATACTTTGTCCCCATACATCCTTTCTCTGGTTATTTCTGCCATAGCAGGATGTGATAGGCCTTTTAATTAGGTTTGAATTCTGCAGGATGATCTGTATAATTATTCTGGGTTTCATTTAACAAATAGAAGAGGCAAAATGCAGTTTGAAGGATTATGTTTCCAACTCAGAATAGTTACTGAGGGGGAAAAAAGGTTTTCCAAAATTTTAAAGTGTACTTACCAACCAAACAGCCTGGCACACAGAAGAAAGATTACCCTAGGTTTACTGCTGCACAACTGCTCTGATAGTGAGATCCTGACATCAGCCCCAGAGTGACTGAAACAGTAGACCAAGCATCAAAATAATGGTCCCAGGAGGATAGTACTGAAGACAATGCCAGGTAAAAGTCTTAAAGGACCTCATCCTCACCTCATTATTTACAGTCCTTTTAAGTACTTAGCATACAACACATAAAACTGGGAAATCCATTTAAACTTGGATCTGATACTTCATTTCATCACACTTCATTTTTTGCTTTTGATTTATAGTTTAGTTTACAATTAAACCAAAAGAAACAATTCACACTGATTTTGACGCTTTCAGGAGTTTTTCAAATTTCCGGTGTATTGAGATCAAGGAAGATTTTTCCGATCATTTTCCCCTATCACTTTGAAAGAACAAATTTAAGATGATGAAAACCTCATGAATTTTAAATATTGGTCATTACTCAGTGTACTGCTATCATGCTAAATTCTCATCTATGTGCAAACAAATAGTTATGGTAAATCCAGCACAATCTTCAAGGCATTTACTACAGCTCGGCCTTAGAGCAAGTTAATTTAACCCCTTAAAGATATACAATATCCTATTTTATTTTTATATTATTTTCCTTTCTTCTGACCATTATTAAAATCAAATGCTGACATAAAATGTAGAGGAAATAGATTACCAAGCAGATTTAAAAGACACTATATGAATAATCTTGTTTTATTGCATTTGGGTTCCTTTGTTGTAAAAAATAAACCACAAATCCCTCTTGGGGAAAAATTATAAAATCTCCAAAGTGCTCGTGACTGTAATTTAATCCTTGCTACAATAGCAGGAGAGAAAAGGAATTACAGTGTGAATCTGTTGGTTTTATTCTCCATAATGAATACAATTAATTTGAGAGGAAAGCTGTCTCAAACTGAAAATTACGATTTTTCTGTGGATGTAGAGTAGGTAGAAACAATGGTTATCAGGTTGATTAGTTCAACAATTAAAATTGAATTTAGTGTTTTATGTGTGAAACCTCAGACTGATCATTTTCCTCTAGGTCAGACTCTTCCACTCCATTATTATTAAGTATACAGTGCCAGAGCACACAAGTCTTAACTTTTTGCAACAATGTAAGTGATCATGAATTATGACACCTGAATCACAATAAGCAGCAACTTGCAATCTTGAAAATAACACAAGTATTTTCTTTGTGTCTGCATCAGCCTCTGAACATGGTTGCATGTGTACACAAATTAAAAACCTGGGTGAAATCCTAGCTCCATTGCGGCCAATTACAAAACTTCCTTTAAATTCAGGGGTGCCAGGATTCACCCCCTTTCCCATGCAAGAGCATGCAGGATTATGAAGATGTCTTTCATGATGTGATACAGATGTTCTTAATAATAAAGAGCAAGGGAGGAAAGCGCATAAACTATTTAATACATAAACAACAATATTTCTAAATAGCAGGTTGTTTAAAATTCTTTTAAGCTTCTTGGCTTTCCTCTAACAGCCATGGGGCTGCTCTTCTCTGCTCCCATTTACCTATTTACAACCCCCCCCCCATCCCAGTCTCATTCTCTATGACATCTTCTGTCCCCTGGATTATTGAAGGAGACTTAGGCTTTCAGGGGACTCAGACAGCATGAGGTGGCAACTTTCCTTTCCTGGCTTGTGCTGGGACAGCCTAACCGCCAAAATGCTCCAAAGCCTTCGGTTGGCCAGATCACTGATCTAACACCCAACCTTTTTGGAGGACCCATAGTCTAACCAGTCTTGTTGGGGCCATTTTCAACAAGGGTAGATGGGAGTTTTGCAGGCTCATGACCCACCAAGTTAAGTTAAAGGATACAGAATATCCTGTTTTATTTTTGGAGCTATAATCTAAACATCATTTGGATGTGAAACTAGATTACTATCACCTCACTCTGCTTGTTTATGCATGTAGGTATGACTTTTAAAAAGATTCAGAGGGGTAGCCGAGTTATTCTGTACAGGATAAACATAAAAAACAACAAATAGTCTGGTAGCACTTTAAAGACTAACAAAACATGTAGATGGATGTTTACATTGCACTGGAAAGACTTTATTCTGAAGGTACATGGAACTATCTAATTTCTCCATGAGTTTGCCTCAGTCTTCCCCAATCCGAACACCCTCCCCAGTAAAATTAAATAAACATAAAAAATAACTTAGCTGTGGTGCTGAAACATTCTCATTGCTTCTGCCGCCTGAACAACAAGACACAACTGACTGGTGTTTCGCCAATTAATGCCACTGGCGCAGCTGAGGTGTGCTTTAATAAGCATTGCTGCACAGTCTGCTATTCAGCGTTCCATAGCAATTACCAAATGGGAATTGTAAGAAACTAAACAGCAGTTTTTAGTATTTAAAATTAGTTTGCAAGTTTCTTATCTCATTAACAAATAATATCTGAACTTATATTTTTCACATCCTGTAGTGAAAGATATAACACTATGTGTAACATTCAAATTACATTATCTGTGTTCTAATCTAGCCCTTTCCGTGTCTTCATTCCCTACTGCTCTAATTCCTCTCCCCCACATTTCTGGCTCCTAAGTCTTTCCTCTCAAATTAATGATGCTCATTATGGAGAGAAAAAAAAAAAGAGGAGAAAAAATGGTAAGCACCTGTAGAGCCATGGGACAATTTTAATGAGCCTGATTTCAAAAACAAGAGACTGTATATGCCTTGTTGGAAATGCAGTGCAAAAAATCCCAGGGACTGTTAATTCTGCTTAAAAAAAAAATCAGCTCAATATAAGGACTTTTTTCCTCTTGAAGGAATAACATTTAGAAGTGGGTTTGCATATCACAAATCAAAATTATTTTAGTGTGTCTTTCACTGAGACATAAGACAGCCAATAAGAAACACTGCTTCTCACCTGCCATCGATATCTTTAACAGTAGCCACAAACATCTTGGGTTTTTTTCTTTTCATCAGACTCAGCCTCTGATGAAGACTCCTGCACCATCTAAATATGCTTTCATTTAAAACAAAAACCATCAAGAATTATTTCTGATCAGCTGATTAATGTTCCAGTAACTGCAAGTCCAAGAGTTACACAAATAGTTACTGAAGCAACACAAACATAGACAGTGCAAGATTTGCACTGAGACAATAATACAGCAGCGTAGTGTACAGCCACTTCTCTGGTAGCCTCAAGGGTAGGCCTAGAGTTTCATTTTTCATTGCAAAAATGGAACCTCTGGACTTCAGAGTTACAAAAACTTTTCTAAATTAGCACCAACCATGTGAGTCTAATAGACAGATTGAAGCAATAGCACCAAGATCACTAGGAATGCACCATTTATTTCACTGACATGTCATATCCAAAATTCAAAGATAGTTCTTTGTGGATAGTTCTCTGAAAGCATCCACTCAGTGTGCAGCGGCAGTCAAAAAAACAAATAGAATGTTAGGAATCATTTAAAAAGGGATAGAGAATGAGACAGAGAATACCTCATTGCATCTTGAATACTGAGTACAGATGTGGTCACCTCATCTCAAAAAAAAATATTGGCATTGGAAAAGGTTCAGAAGAGGGTAACAAAAATGATTAGGGGTTTGGAATGGGTCCCATATGAAGAGAGATTAAAAAGACATGGACTTTTCAGCTTAGAAAAGAGGAGACTAAGGGGGATATGATAGATGTCTATAAAATCATGACTGTTGTGGAAAAAGTGAATAAGGAAAAGTTATTTACTGATTCCCACAATATAAGAACTAGGGGTCACCAAATGAAATTAATAGGCAGCAGGTTTCAAACAAACAATAGGAAGTTTTTCTTCATGCAGCGCAGTCAACCTGTGGAACTCCTTGCCAAAGGATGTGGTGAAGGCTAGGACTTTATCAGGGTTCAAAAAAGAGCTTGATAAATTCATGGAGGTTAGGTCCATCAATGGCTATTAGCCAGGATGGGTAGGAATGGTGTCCCTAGCCTCTGTGTGGAAATGGGTGACAGGAGAGCGCTCACGTGAGGATTACCTGTTGTGTTCCCTCTCTCTGGGGCATCTGGTATTGGCCACTGTCAGCAGACAGGATATTGAGCTGGGTGGACCTTTGGTCTGACCCAGTATGGCCGTTCTTATGTTCTTAAAGATAACATTTTTTGCATGGAACTTAACTATTTCTCTGAATATCATTTTGGTAGAAACTCCTTTGGGATGGGGAGTAGATTTTGAGTAAGGAAGCAGCCCGATATTCTTTATATGATGCTGGGTGAAAATTATGGTTAAGGTGGTTCCTTCCTTATTCTGACTCCTACCATTTCTCACTTTCACACACACGCACTCGCACCTCCTCCCCCATCACTTTTCTCTTTCTTTCCTCTCAACACCCACATTTATACTTAAATAATGAATTTCACAAGAAATCAGAAAGCACTTTAAAATCATTCAGAGCATATATTTGGGATTTATGAAATAGTATACTTAGAAGTGGATATGTGGGAAGCAGAAAAAGATCTTTGATTTAATTTTATTAATACCCAGGAAAGCAATTTTGTTTTAAATTGACATTTAATTAAAAAGTAGTTTTTTCACTTGTTTAAATTTCTATTTTAGATTAAGTATTGATAACCATCACTCACAATCAAATATTTACTGGCACAAGCTTGACTTACCTTAAAAGGTTGTTTATTAATGAACCATGATTGGACAAAATTGTCCTCCAGAATAGGGGAATAGATTTGATCCCAAAGTGAAGGACAAGTCAGAACAAGTTAGCAGTTTTTGTGACACCTGCAATAAATCAAGACTTCAACAAGGTTAATCGACAGGATGTGGTCCCATATCCTCTGCAACACTGGGCTGTTTGGGATTAATAACAGTGGGATGATTGCTTTGTAACTGGATAGCAAGCATGGTACATATTATAGCATAGGTAGGACTCACATCTTGCCCTCCCTCTGTGGGTCCCTCTTCTTCTATCACTAACAGTTCTATTCTCCTCATAATCACTCTCATACTCCTCCGAGCTTCCTTCTGGGATCTCTTCTTTCTTCTGCAGTCTTTCATTCTCAGTGGCCTCAGCTGCCTGCTTCTGATTTTCTTCCTGGACTCACTTCCCCTAGGTCTTGATCTCACTCTCTGCCCTTTTTAGGTTCCTTTCTCTACAAATACCCCATTTCTTTTTTTCTTTAGAAAATTGCTCCTCTTTCCTCTTCCACTACTTTTCCTTCTTGTATCTACAACCATCTGCTCTTTGGCCCAGAGACTCCAAATAGCTATCTGACCCCGTTATGTCCTTGCAGTCCATGCACACACAAATACATATTGCCTTGCCCCATCTGCATCTGCAACCTGCACCCCAAGCAGCTCCTGCTTAGCACATCCTCAGCCAGTCCAGAACTCTCTCTTCTTGGCATTTCCTCTGCTCATGTCTCTTTGCACTGAGAACAGGGAGAGGAGATCATTAGTATGCTTTACAATAGAGCCTGCTGCTAATGCTGCTGGCTATAGTGAGGGAGAGGCAACAACCCAGAAACCCATGTTCGTGGGTGGCCAGAATAATAGATACCTATTGTTATGAAGCTTGCTCACTTTAACTAAGTGCAGTGAGGAATAAAAAGGAAGCTAACACTCCCTGCCGCCTTTCTGTGGTGAAAAACTGAATTTCCCCAATCTTCAGGCATAAGCAACCCCACCCCATTCAGCATCCCCTTCTATACCTACTGCCCTCTCCACATACACACAGGACACCCATAAGCCTTTACACATGCCAGTACCTACAGTCGCTCCATTCACACTGTGATGCCTATAACTTCTACCTCCCCCTACAACTTTGGGAGCTGGGAAGGTACAAATTAATTGCTGGGCTGGGAGAAGGGCGAGCATGTGGGAGATACAGAATTAATTAATTAGAGTTTTGGAAGAAGCTAGAAGCTCCACATCATCAGATGAGAGCTCCTGAAACAGGGGCTAAACAACTGCCTCTCTAAACAGAGGACAAAGCCACACAGGTTCTGGAGGTGAACAGGGTGTGGTCAAAGATAAAAAACCAAACCAAAACACATCATGGCACCTGTTTTAAAAATCTCATTCTTCTCATGGTCTGACTCAGGAGCTTTGCACCTTTGGGGTTGGTGATCCCATAATGCTGTGCTGTAGTGGGTTCTTTAGCACAGGAGAATATATAGTAAGGCAGTGACAATGGTTGATAGGGGAACCCAGATCCTTCTGTTCCACCAGGCTCCAGCTCAGAGCCCTTTGAGGGCTATCAGTGAATTGACAAGCAGGGGCAGGTAAGGCTGCCTTCCCTGGGCCACTTCCTATCACCTCATTGGAGCTGTCCCAATCTGGGGTATGAGGTGAATGGAGTCCAATCACTACAAGGGGCCTTCCAGCAACTGGGCAACATGGGAGCTTCCTTTCTCTTGGGACAGCAACTGCCTCCTCCTGTGATGTGGTGTGGTGTGGTGTGGTCCTCCCTCCTGGACCAGATCAAGCTTAGCATTTTCTCCTACCGCAGTGGTCCAAACAAAACAAGGGGAATCAACACAACCCAGAGTTCGTATGAGAGGGAGCAGTGGGATGCTTCTATCCCAGCACACTCTGTAGCAGCCTCCCTTCTCTCAGAGAAGGGCCTTTGAGCAGTGGTTTGGGGGGGAAATTCTGCCTTTCCTTTAGCTCTCCATTGCTGGAGTTGCAGATCTACTTTCTTCTCTGGTCTACCACCAAGAGGGCTGTTCTTCTGCCTTTTAACTTCTCCTCCAGCTGGTGCATTTTCTACGGGTGCAGCAAAGCAGGGCTGCCTGTGCCCAGGGTAATATCTTAATACTTTATTGCCCATTGTGGTGTTTGTACACCCCATCACATTTTCTTTCATAGTTCTTTGTCCCATTCTCCTCATCCCATTCTCTTACATCTCCCCTTTTTTCTGCAGTTCTTCTGCCATCTCTTCCCTTTGGGTCCTATTCCTCATGCTTCTCTCTTCTGATCTCCCTTCCCTAATATCCCACCTCTTCTGAGCCTCTCTCCCCTTGCAATTCCTCTCAATCACTTCTGCCTTCAACTCTTCCTTCCTGCTCCCCCTGGCCATCTCCCCTTTAGCCACACCCACAGCAGTTTTGCTCACTCTGCCGCCCTCCCCCCCCCCCCCCCCCGCTCTCTGAGACACTGAGAAGAAAGCAGCAGCTCAGTAGCCTACATTTGTAAAACAATTCTGCAGTAAAATCTGAGAAATGGACTTGAGGCAAAAAATTGAATTTGAGACAACTATAAAGAGCAAGTAAGCATGCCTGGGTCCATAACGGAATCAGTAATTTAGGCTTCTTTTTGTTTCATAGAAGATATTGGTTATGGCAGAAGCCTGAAAGGGCAGGGCTAGTATTAGAGAGACCATATTGTTATTTTCATCTTTGAACAAATATAAGTAATTCTCTCCCTGCTATTCTGCCTCTACAGTTATTTCAAACAGAGTTAGCTGGAAAAGGGATACATTCTTAGACATGTTTTTGACTATCTATTCTCAGGGTACGTCTAGACTGCAGAGTTTGTCCAAGGAACGCATCTGCTTTTCTGAGAAAAATTTCAGAAAAGCAGAGGCGTTTTTTCGGCAACCCTGTAAACCTCATTCTACAAGGAAGAAGAGATGTTCTGAAAGAGGCATTTTCTCCAACATTTGGCCCAGTGTAGACGGTCCAATTGTTGGAAAAGCCTCTTTCAGAAGAAAAGTGGAAAAAGATATACAAATTGCGCTTTGCAATTTGCGTACCTTTTTCCGATAGAACTTTATAGTCTCTAGACACAACCTCAAGCAAGAAGAAGCAGAACCAAGAGGTAAAAGATTCGCCTTCCCTTTCTTTGAGTGGCTGTCAACATTAGGCACCAGGTACTTTTGAGTCTTCCAGTGTTTAGACTCAGGTATAAATCCTAGGAAAATCAATCACTATATTGTTGCTGTAAGGATATAAAGAATATGTTATTAAAGAAGCACTCAAGTAATCAATAGTGATCTTTAAATATTTTCTTATTTACAATTGTTTTGTAAATATTTACACATTGATAATTTTAATTTAATATTTTATTCAGTAAAAAACCTAACATTTCTGTAAACAAGAAAAGGGGAGAATGGTTACAAATTGCTAGGAAAGACAATGGTTTGGATATGCTGAGTGTTGTAAGGGTTATAAATCCTGCAATGAGATTGTGGAGATGGTGGTATACATGTCATGCCATTATCTTTCCATTTCATGTCAATCCTGCAGGCTGCTGGGAGCCAAATCAGTCCCTGCATCCATCTGAAGTATCCCTAAGTCACACCAGAAAGAAGCTGCTTTGCTGTTCATCATCAGTGTAACAGATTGTACACCATCCCCAATCCCTCCCCATCCTGGAATGAGTGCTGGGGAAACTAGCAGTGTGTCTAGCATACAGGAGGGCTGGAACAATTTTTATAGTAGGGATGCTGAGGCCTGTTGAACTACACTGGAAACCCTATATATAATGGAAACCACTTCAAGCCAGGCGATGCCGCAGCTCCCCCACACCCTTAGTTCCAGCACCCATGCTAGCATAGTGCAGGCTGCCCCCACACTGTTGACAGACTCCCCCAGTACTGCCTGACAGCAGTTTTAATTACACTTAGTACGACTGGAGATGTGCAGAGGGGATTAAGGATCTTTGAGCTGGGGGTCTGATTCCCAGCTCCAGGAGACACTCCTGCACTAGTTCTGATCCAGCTAGTGTACTAAAAATAGAGTGTAGCCCCAGCCATGGGAGGGAGGAGCTACCACCCTAAGTACATACCCAAGACCAATAGGTACACACTCAGGCTGGGAATTGAACCCCAAGCTCCAAGTTTAGACATAGGCCTTCACTGAAGCTAAAGCCTGTCAGTTTCCTTGTATATGCAGTAAGAACTCAACAAAGAATTTTCTACTTTGGAAACTCTGATTTTGAAATCCTAGATATTGCTCTGTTTTGTGCTCTTTATTTCCTTTATAACATTGCCTGTTACTTCCTCAATGGGTTTCCGTGGGGTAATGTAATATACTTTCTCTGACTACTGGAGAAGTGGTGCAACTAACTTCATTTTTTCATAATTTATGTATTGTGCAAATGAACAAACTGCATGGTCTGAGGAGTTCATATGTGCTAAACCCACAAACTAATACATTTTAGCCAAAAGGCTAATATACTTGCTTTAAAGTTAATGGCCTCAGTTTAACCTGGCTATAGGTCATCTCTATTATGCCTAATAATAGGCAGGAATAAAGCAACACTTCTACAAATTCTTTAATGAAGAATTAAGTGTAGCCGAAAAAGCACCCAATATGTAATAAGTTTTCGATTCCTGTAGTGCTTTCCCTCCGAGGACCAAAAAGCATTTCACAAACATTCATGAATTTAAATTCCATAACACTGCTTTAAATTAAGTATTATTTCCCATTCTCATTTCATAAATACAAAAACTGATGCTCAGTGTGATCAAATGACTTGCCTAAGGTCACACCACAAGCCAGAGGCAGAACAGAGAATAAAACCCAACTTTTCTAATTCTCAGGCCTGTGTTTTAACCGTACGGCTGATTCCTCCAATGTTTCTGTAGATTTTTCTTGACTTTATTTAAGAATAAGTCTTTCAAGCATCATGACATCTGGAAAAAAGATAATGTAATATGCAAATAGTTTTATTGCATCTTTTCTGTAGAATTTTCTCCTTCCATTGTGAATCAGGTCAGCCTGGCTTCATGGCTAGAATCTTTGGTTTAGAAATCAAATGTTTAATTTCTTTATTAAATCATGAAACAGAATTAAAATGCTAGCAAGACATATTCTAATACAGGTAAGAAACAGATTTCATAAGTCAGTCATCTATATTTTTTCGTAACCAATCAGCAAATCGGGCTATGACTTTTCTCCTTTCCTTATTTGTAAACTTTGCAAACTGCAATATTTCAGTAGTAGAAATCCTTAGATCCTCGTGCAGTGTAGTATTGTAAAAAAGCTGCAACTAAAAAAAAAAAAATACATAAAAGTTAGTGTACCGCATACATTGAGTGGAAAAATGTAATGCACTTTCTACAGAAGTCTTAGATAGACCTGTCTAGAAAAGAGCTTGTTTTTTACATTTGGGTTTAAATTTACATTTAGGGTGTAATCCTGATCTCTCTGAACTCAATGGGAGTTTTGCCTTTGACTTCAATGGAGCCAGAATTTGACCTTAAAACGTGAGCTTAGGCAGGTGCTTGCTCTGCAAAGCTCTTATACTGTGACTTAAGTATTCAAAAGTGAAAAGAGATTTTGAGGGCTCAGATTGAGATACCTTAAAGAGAATGATTTTCAGAATGGGAATGCCCAGCACTGCTGAAAACTGAGTCACTTAAAGACAGAAGCAGGAAGAGCTGCATATCTCAGATCGACTTTCTTCCCTCATATAGATCTAGCCTTAGAGACAGTACAGTTCTGGGGTGAGAGTCTGTGTTGTGCAGCTAAGGTGGCTTTAAAGCACTTTGGTGCTCACCTGATCTTGGGTAAGTCTGTGGGTTGGTAAGACACCAGTGTAACTTATAGGCTTGCCAAAAGAGGTGTCATTTTACTACAGGATAACTAATGCATGTCAGCTCTTCTGCTATAAAATCCTAGTGCAGACAAGGCACTGTAGTCTTACTAGTTGGTAAACTAGGCAAAGTTCACCAGAGGCAGGGGTATAGTGCTGACCTTGCCTAGTTCCTCATAGTAAACATTTAAGTGCCTTGCATCAAGGAAGATTTTACACTGGGCTAGCTAAAGAGCAAGTCATCCTACTATAACTCCCCACACACACAGCTTTGTTGCAGGGAAGACATAGCCAAGTTATAGTAAAAGACAGTTACCTGTTCTTGTAACTGGTGTTCTTCGAGATGTATTAATCATGTCCACTCCAATCAGGTGTACGTGCGCCATATGCACGAGTGTCAGAAACTTTCCCCCCCAGCAGCTCCCATAGGGTCAGCTGTGGAGACCCCTAGAGTGGCGCCGCTGTATCAGCGCATATCTACCACAGCCGACCCTACCCTCCCTCAATTCCTTCTTGTCAGCTACTCTGACAGTGGGGATGGAGGGTAGGTATTGGAATGGACGTGAACAACTGGTAACTGTCTTTTCTTCTTGGAGTGCTTGTTCACATCAATTCTAATCAGGTGACTCCCAAGCTGCTACCTCATGGAGGTGGGGTCAGAGTTCAGAATCATTGATTGCAGCACTGCACTACCAACAGCTACATCCTCCCTGGAGAATTCATTGATCGCATAGTGGTCTGTGAACATATGAATCACGTAGACGAGGCTTGTGCTCTGATTGAGTGGCCAGTGACCAGTGGGGGAGGAACCCCTGCTAGGTCTTAACAGGTGCATATGCACCACACTATCCAGGAAGATATACACTGCATATAGACCAGGTCTCCTTTCATATACTCCACCAACACTACGAACAGCTGCGTGGACTTTCTAAGCAGCCTAGTGTGATCTATGCAAAATGCTAATGCCCTTCTCAGATCCAATGTGTGCGGCACTCTCTGCCCAGCACTAGACCGCGCTTGGGATAAAAAACTGGAAGGAAAACCTCTTGAGTCAGCTGGAACTAGGAGACCACTTTTGGTAGGAAGGATGGCTGCAGCCTGAGCTGCACTATATACATGTACGGTGGTTCTGAGGATAGGGCCCTCAATTCAGATGCTCTCCTTGCTGAGGTGATAGTGACCAGGAAGGCTACCTTCATAAAAGGATGAAGCAATGAACACTCAGCCATTGGCTCAAACAGTGGTCCCATGAGTTTATTGAGCACCAGGTTCATGTCTCACACAGGTACTGGTGGACGATAATATGGATATAATCTGTTTAACCCTTTCCTAAAACACGTCACTATGGGGTGGCCGAACAGGGAACACAGAGCAACCTGGGTGAAAAACAGATACTGCCACCAAGTGAACTTTGACCAAAGAGGGTGCTAGGCCCTGTGACCGTAGGTGCAACAGGTACTCTGGCACCACTGGGATAGGCGCCCACCCAGGGGAAACATCCCGCTGTGCACATCAACTGGAGAACCTTTTCCATTTGGCCCAGTGCGCCACCCTGGTAGAGGGCTTTCTGCTGCCCAAGAGGACTTCTTGTACCTGGGCCAAGCACTGAATCTCTAGCGAATTGAGCCATCCAGTTTCCATGCTGTCAGATGGAGCAAGCGCAGATCTGGGTGTCTTGGATGCTGTATCAGGAGGTCCAGGTACAGGAGAAGTGTTATCGTGGTTTCCGACAAGTTGAACAGAGTGGAGAACCAATGTTGGCATGGCCGCTGGCGCTAACAAAATCAGACAGGCCTTGTCCCTGCAGGCTTTTAGCAGGACCTGATGTACCAAGGGAATTGGGGAAATGCATACAGGAGGTGCGTTCTCCCTGCAGGGAAGAGTGAATGCATCTTCCATGGAATCCTGATAGTGATTCTGGAATGAGTAAAAGTCCAGGCACTGTTGTTCTCTGGGGTGGTGAACTGATCTAGATGGGGAGTCCTTCACCTGTGGAAGATTGATTGTATCACATCTTCCCTGACTGACCACTCGTGGACTATAAAGGTCCTGCTGAGGGCGTCTGCTAGTGTATTCTGTAGCCCTGGTAGATACTGGGCTTCCAAGTGGATTTTGTGCTTTACACAATAATGCCACAGTCTCTGCACTTTGCTGCAGAGCCAGGATGATCACACACCCCCATTTGTTTATATAAAATATTGCCGTGTATACGGACAATATGACTGATACACACCGGCCCTGCATCTGGGGCTGGAATACCTGGCAAGCCTGTCTGACCACTCTTAGTTCTTTCACATTGACATGAAGACTTGTGTCCATAGGTGACCACAGTCCTTGGATTCTCAAGTTGCCTAGGTGGGTCCCCCGCCCCAGATCCGATGCATTAGTCACCAGCGTTAGGGTGGGGCTCAATGGGGCAAATTGCACCCCTTCTGAGAGGTTTAACAGGTTCATTCACCACCTGAGAGACTCTATCACCCCATGGGGGTGGCCACTACCAAGTTCTGAACAGCTCTAACATGAGGTCAGCTTGAACAAGAAACTGATCTCTGCAGGTACAGGAAAACTTGGACCTCCCTCTTCCATAGAAAGGCCACTGTCACTGCTATACATTTGGTAAACACCCGTGGGGCAGTAGAAAGGCCAAACAGCAGCACCACAAATTGGTGATGCTCGCCTGCTATCGTGAATCTGAGGTAACACCTGTGACATGAAAGTATCAAAATGTGGAAATACACATCCTTCATGTCGAGGGCAGCAAACCAGTCTCCCATATCCAAACAAGGGATAACCGTGGCCAGAGTGACCATCCTGAACTTTAGCTTCCGCATATAGAGGTTGAGGTTCCTTAGATGCAGAAGTGGTCTGAGACCGCCTTTTGCTTTTGGTATTAGGAAATAGTTGGAATAGAAACCTTTGCCCCTGACTTCCTGAGGGACCTCTTGTATCGCACCTGCCTCAAGGAAAGACTCGACCTCCTGTTTCAGGAGATGCTCGTGAAAGGGATCCCTGAAGAGGGATGGGGAAGAGGGATTCACACTGCAGGGAGTACCCCACTCCAACCATGCAGAGGACCCAATGGTCTGATGTAATACTGGCCCATGCACAGCAGAATTGGGATAGCCTGGCTGAAAAAGAGGGAATGGATCCAGTAGGTCTGGTGCTCTGCCCTTGGGTGCACCTTCAAAAGACCTGTTTGGGGCCTGGGGAGGCTTGGTCCACCAGTGCAGAGAACACACGACCTCTGTCCCAAGAGTGCAGAGATGGGTTGTGAACCTACACAAGCCATATCTGCAATAGGAGCATGCAAAGCCTGGTGTGTTGAATGATGTAGGTGCATGTGGCCATCAACCCCAGGAAGTGAACGCAAGATCTTGTTGTGATTATCGGGAACTCCTGCATGCCCACTTTGATCACCAGGAAGTGGGATCTGGGAAGGGAGGCTGTGGCCAACACAGAGTCCAGGTGGGCACCCACAAACTCTATAACCTGGGTGGGGACCAGGGTTGAATCAGCCATGTTCAGGAGTAGCCCCAGCTCTCAAAAAAGGTCTTGCACTAGAGCAATGTGGGCTAGCAGCTGATCCGAAGAAGAGCCTTGGAGAAGCCAGTCATCCAGATTGAGAAAGTGGGGTGTCCAGATATTTCCCTGTGTGGTGGCCACAATGGCATGAACTTCGTGAACACTTGAGGGGCTGTAGAAAGGCCAAAAGGCAGGGCTGTGAACTGACAGTGGTCCTGTAAAGTGGAGGAACCATCTGTGGTACGGTGCAATAAAAATGTGGAAGAAGGCATCTTTTACATTGAGGGCAGCATACCAGTCTCTGGGACATGGGGGAGGGGATGACAGATGCCAGAGTCACCATCTTGAATTTGGCCTTGGCGATGAAGGCATTGAGTTCCTTGTGGTCTAGGACAGGCTGAAACCCTCACTTGGCCTTGGAAACCAGGAATTACTGGGAGTAGAAACCCCTGCCCAGGAAACCCTGGGTAACCACTTCGGACGTCCCTAGGATTAAGAGCTGCTGGACCTCCTCCCAGAGGAGATGCTCATGAGGGATCCCTGAAGAGGGACAGGGGAGGGGGCTGAGAGAGAGAGAGGTCAAAAGGAAGGGGATGGCGTACCCCCTTTCTACTATTTCCAAGACCCAACGGTCTGAAGTGATGGATTCCCAGGCCCAACAGAAAGGGAACAGGCGGTCCCTGAATAGAAAAGGTGGGGCTGGTAAGCTGTCCTCAGGCATATTCTCAAAATCTTTGCTGAGGCCCTGAGGACTTGTTGGATGAGCCCTGGCCGTGGTCCAGGACCAGTCGGGACCAGCATCTGCTGTTCCTCCCATTACAGTTTCTCCCTCTATGGTGGGAGAAATCAGGGAGGGTGCCCTTCTGAGAGGGCCTAGAGGCATTCGTGACCAACAGGGAATGCCATTGGTTAACCGGAGTATGGATTCCCAGGGACTTTAAGGTGGTCTGGATGTCCCCTGAGACCATGCAGGCGCTGGTTGGTCTACTCAAAGAAAAGGGATGAACCCTAAAACAGGAGGTCTTGAATAGCGGTCTAGTGCAGGTGGCTGCATCAGCTGTGTCCACGGCAGCCTGGAGAGCGGCTCGTGAGACCACGCTGCCTTCTTGCACCAGGGCTCCAAACTCAGGCCAAGAGGCCCTAGGGACCAGCTTGGCAAACTTGCTCATGTTCACCCAACCCTTATGTGCGTAGCAACTCAGCAGAACCTGCGGGTTTGCTATGCAAAGCTGAAGACCTCCAGAAGCGTAGGCCTTTCTGCCCAAAAGGTCCACTTGCTTGGCATCCCTGCTCTTGGGAGTGGCACCCGACTAACCTCTCCCTCTGGTTTACCGCCTGAATAACCAGAGACCCCAGAGGCAGATGGGAAAAGAGGTGTTCGTTTCTGTGACGGGGTGCGCCAACCCTGCACTGGTAGTGAAGGAGTTAACCAGGCTTGCTAGGCTGAGAAGGCCCCTCCCACACAGCCCTGCTGGGCATGCTCCAGCTGCAAGGTCAGTATAAAAGTGAGTCAGGGCTGACCACTGAAGGGGAAGGGGAAGGGGAAGGGGAAGGAGCCGGAGCCGGAGCCGGAGCCGGAGCCGGAGCCGGAGCCGGAGCCGGAGCCGGAGCCGGAGCCGGAGCCGGAGCCACTGTCCCGAACTCCTGCCCTAACTCTGATGCCAACCGCTATGCCGCCAGCTACCTCTGTCACTGGACCAAGCGCAGCCACTGGTGGGTTCACCAGCCCAGGTGGGAATGGGGCCAGCCAGCAGGTGAGGGTAGGAAGCAGCCCAGGGCAAGGGGCAGGAGACCACCCGCTGAGCTCGACATGCTTTGGGGATGACTCCCCGCTGAGCCAGTGGTGGGAGCCACCTGCCACTGATAAGGCCCTGGGCTGGGGCCTGGTGGAGAGGGAGGGCCCGGGCTCCCTACCTCCTACCCTGACACCCCGAAGAGTGGCGCCATTTGGAAGTAGGACAGATTCAGTCGCTAGGCCATATTGACCCTAGACCAGGGGGCAGCATGGACTAAGCTGCTGGGCCATGTTGACCCTCCCCCAGACAGGGGGCCATACAGACTCAGCCACTAGGCCATATTGACCCCCAGACAGGGGGCAGTACAGACTAGGCCACTGGGACATATTTTCCCCTCCCAGAGAGGTGCGGGGCACGTGACCCCGTGACCGTTCCCTCTTGCAGTACAAAGTACCTCCGCTCGACCCTCTTGTCTGTCAGTGGGATAGAGGCTGGGGTCTGCCAGAGTGTCTTTGTGATTTTTGTCACGGTCTTATTGATCGATAGGGCCACTCTCACAGGGATGTTGGCTTGCAGTATATTGACTGTAGCATCCAAATCCACTGACACCTTCTCTGCCTGGACTCCCAAACTCTGAGTTGGGTGGCGAAGAAGTCCTGATGGGACCTCGAGTCCATGGATGTCATGGAAGGGAGAGAGCCACCAAACACCTCATCTGGTGAGGAGGACGAGGACCCTTTCATGCTCACCGCCTCTGGACTGCAAGCTTGTGAGGAGGCCTGTGAAGCTGCAGAAGAGGCCCACAGTAGCAGGCTGGGTGGGAGGGGACCCCATTTCTGGGTGATGCTCCAGGGAAGCCTGGCCCGATGTCAGGGAACAGGTCAGTGGGGTTGCCCTCAGCCCTGAGGAGACCAACTCAGGTCTGGATGGGCCCACCCTCTGGCTCTGATGGTAGGCCCAGGGGGTTCAAAAAGGCCACTGAGTCAGAGCCTGCACTTGAGGTAGCCAGTGCTGCTGTAACGCCAGCACTGGGGTAGGCTGAGGCCACTGCTGCTAGTGGTACACCGAGGTGCCATGGTGCCACGAATGATGGCTGGAGAAGGACCAGTGCCTGGATCGAGCCCTGGAGCCCTGGGATGACCAGACCGATTTTGCCTTGGAGTCTGTCAAATACTCCAAGGTTGAACATGTCAGTGCGGTGGCAGTAGCAGTTGGAGTGTACTGTGCCATCGACTCTGGTTTCCCCCGGTGCTGAGGAGGAGGTGGAGGCATGGTTGATGGCTGTGCTGATGCACCTGAAGGAGAAGGGCCGGTGGTTGCAGGACCCGGTGCTGTGGTTGGTGTTGCTTGAGGCCCCTGTGCTGATCCCTGTGCCAGTGCTGACTCTGGTGTTGGTGCATGGGAAAGGGTGGGGCTACAGCTGGTGCTGAGGATGGAGGCGGTGCCACACCCAGGACAAGGGTCGAGGCTACTGGCATCGGGGCAGGGCCATGGGGCCCTCTTGCTTCCAGGTCTGGGGCACAAGGAATCAAGGCCTCAGGGTGGTGCCGTCAAGATCCTCACTTTTTGGCCAGGTCTGGTGCCAAGGTCAGGGAAGAGGTTAACTTCATCAAATATCTTGCTGCCTCAAAGGTATCTGGAGTGGAAGGCTCCAGGAAGATCCCCACCAGGTTGGTGTCTCGGCGCAGAGTAGAGCGGTGCCAATCTGAGCATTATGGTCTGGGTGCCATGCCCATCGGTGCTGTGTGCCCCACTTGAGGGCACATGCCTCAAGGGATACCTACCCCTGCTTCTTCTGGGACACCGGGGACTGTTACCAGTGCCAAGGCCTGCATGGTGCTAGGGAGGCACGTGAGTGGCTGGGTGCCTCCCGCACCGAAGCCAGTGTGCTCTGGGTTGCCGGATCAGATGCCTGTGTCTGGAGTAAGGCTGCCTCCATCATGATAATCTTCAAGCGAGACTCCCTTTCCCACTTGGTACACGGCTTAAAGGCCTTGCAGATCTAACAGACCTCAGACAAGTGGGCCTCTGCAAGGCACTTAAGGCAGGCTGTGTGAGGGTCCCTGCAGTGCTTAGGCTTCTAGCACTTCTCGCAGGGCTTGAAGACTTGAGGCCCAGACATGCCCTGCCGAACGCACAGGGAAAGTGAAGCTTGCCCCATGCCTGGGTGCTTAGGTAACACTAAATACAATGCTTAACAGCTACTAAAAACCTGGATAAGAACAATGAACTACTAAAACAGCAAGAAGAACTGCTAAGAAGTGCTTGCAGAGGCAGGTTCCACAAGCAGTAAGAAGGAACTGAGGAGATGGAGGGCCAGCAGAGGTATATATTAGCTCCAGGGGGCTCCCCTGCTGGCCCAATGGGTATCGCTAAGGGAAAAAACTTCCGACGATGCATGTGCAGGCACGTACATGGAATGGACATGAGCAATCACTCGAAAAAGAAACAGCTTTCCAGCCATCTTCGCAGTGTTTGTTCTGGGGGGAAATTACCCCCAGGCTGGAACCAGAATTTTAAGGGTTTGTCCACACTGCATGTGGGAGCAAGCCCCTCAGTATGTAGATACACTTAGGTTGAGTTAGTGCTCTAAAAAAATAGCAAAGTAGATATTGAAGCTTGGAGCCTCTGGGTCTGAGCTCAGAAGGCTAGCTCTGGTCTCCACTGAAATCACAATACCCACGCTGCTATTTAGCTGATGGCATATAAGAGACTTACCTCTTGGATTTGTAAATCTGTATTGACAAAATTTTCCATACTTTTCAATAACTTCTGCAATATTCCATTTCTGTAGAGTAATATAATGCAAGAGAAGCATTTTGATTATGTTGGTAAATATACCATCTATTATTATCCTGAAATTGTCTAAACGGAAATTTAATAGTCTTTGTGTTCTCTCCCTCCACCATCCTTATTTAAAGAAATATTCTCTGAGTAAAAATTAGTGAGGCAGATTTTTATGCAGAATGAACAGTGTAGTTTATAAGTAATTCTCCTGTAAAATATTTCTCTATGGCAGTGGTTCTCAAACTTTTTGGCACATGGCCTACCTAATCAATACAAACCTATCTAAGGACCACCAGCCAACCACCCATGATGACAAAATGGAGGCAGGGGTGCAAGGTAGGGTACAGGAGCAGTCTGGCAGTGGGGGGTCTGGGTGGAAGGTTGGTAAGGCACCCAGTGTAACTTACAGGTGCAGGAATGGACTGAGGGTGGGGAGTCTGGGTGAGAGGTAGGGTGCAGGAGTGGGCTGAGGGTGGGGGTGTCTGGCTCTGAGCCTCCCACCACTTCTGTTGGGCTCTTTAAAAACACCACCACTTATTTTGGTGCCTTAACTGAAGCTGAGTCTCGGATAATTCTAGCCTTTGTATATAGAAGTCATTTAAACCACAATGGAAATGCTGGTGCCTCTGAAGTGGAACATCTGCAATGGGGCTCTACAACTTAAACTTAAGGTACAGAAGAGAATCAGAAAAACTACAGAAATAAAGATGAATGACACTATGTGACTACTTGCCATACCTTTCATTTAAAAGTAGCCAGTTTTCTGTTACAAATTCCCATGCAATGCGGTGGCCAATTGCAGTAGCGGCTACATTTGAAATGATTTTGGATGTGGTATTAGACAATGAATTGTTAAGGGAGTACTGCAAATATCTGTTGAAAAAATACATTAAAACTATTTAGAACATATACAAACATTGACCTTTTGAGCTGTCAGAATTGTTATAAGGTTGTGTTAAATATAAATGTTGACTATCTCTTACTTATTGGGTTTACATTCTCAGTGTAGAAAGAGCATTGCACAGGGTAAGGACATATTTATGTTCCTTATCTTCACACTACTCAGAAAATATTAGGGACAAATTATCCTTTTCCCCCATGAAAAAATATCCATGGACTCTTAACTTCTGTGGATTCATCCCGGCAGGAGCATGGTTGTCATCTGCCCTTCTGGCGAGGGAGTAGGAGCCTTTATGCTACAGTGGGGAATGTCAAGATATCCTGTAGATCTCTGGCATTTCTGTGAAATCCTTAGAGCTTAGAGTGCTTCCCTCCCTCCAGGACAATATGGCTACCAAAGCAGCTGTGTTCTCAGAGGCTTCCCACTGGTAGCTGTCACATGCATAAGGCAGATGCAGGTCACCTGAATTTTCTCTGGATGCACGCCACAGATAGGGTTGTTAACTAATTTCTAATTGCAGAATATTTAGTTTGAGACACAGAGAGAGCCCATTTTGACATTCTTCTTTCTAAGTGACTTTGTAGATTGACATTTGGAAAAATGCATTGGCTTCTCGCTCTAAGACACAGGAAGGAGAGGGACACCAGGGAGGCAGGAGAAGCACCCAGAACACATGCTGCCTGAGCAGGTTAGAGCTGGTGAGGACAAACTCTAAAAAAGTGTTAATGTCCTTAAATGACCACAGAACAGTGGAGCAGCAGCCCAGCAGTGCTCTGCTCTATCATGTCTTTTCTGTTCTCACCCCACCCTCTCCTACAATATACCCCTCCATCTCCTGACATGCCTCTTTGCCAAAGGAGTAGCTGCCACAGGAGGCAGCTATACAGCCTCTGTAAGCTTTATGCCAATGAAGTTTACTCCAATAAAAGGGAGAGGCTCTGCTTGCATGTCTACCGTGTGCTTCTTAGTGGTGCAAAATGGACATAACAGATCACAGAATCCAGCCTCACTATAATTTTAATTATAAGCTGCACAGATTTTTTTGAAGCCATTGAGAAATAGTAATTATGGGGATTATGGACTCAGTGATGCAATGTTTATAAAGCCATTTTTAAGACTAGGAATTGTGGAATTAACATCTATCTTTGCCCTTGACTGAGAAATTCTTGATTTACTGTTAAATGCATTAAAAATATAATTTGACCAAAGTCACCTTTGAAGCAACCATGACTCTCTGGTGCAACTCAGGGCAGAGAGCATTATGTTCTTATCTAGCTCTGTGGAATTATTATGATTATACATCTTCCATGCAAACTCCCATTCTCTCTCACTTCCCATTGCAACACCATAACAACAGATAGTTCTTTTAATAGTGAGAGGAATCCTGTAAAAATAAAATAACAGTAAATTGACACCATATTGCTCTCAAATGAAAACAAGTAGCTAAATTATGGCAGAAAATTATAACATTCACCAATTACAATTTAAAATAATCACAAAAGATCACTTAACAGAACAAAAATCTGAAAAGCAACCAGATTTGAGGACAGCGCTTTTAGATTTATTGTTCAAGCAATACCGCAACAGAGATGCTTGAAGGTGAACTGAACAGCTTTTTTAATATGACTAGGCAAACAGTTCATAGTCGCCAAAATAATCCTTATGTCAAGTGATGTCACACATTTGCATGAAAGCACCACCTCAGAAAAGCCTTCTGGAAGCCTATCCCCACAATGGAGGTGATCAGAAAGCACAATCAGCCTCAAGGAGAGAGCTGTATGTTTCAAGAAAGCAAGATGAGGAAAGAGAATGGTCACCTATTTACACAGCAAATTCCTTTCCCTCTACTCACAGTTTCATTTTTTTATGATGAATTTTGCAACAAAACCCAAATCCTAAACACCTTCAGGCTCACCAACTGCTACATTTTACATGCTGAGAGAAGAGTGAAAATACTAGTTTCTTCTGCAACAGTCAAAAGTGTCACTAAAACAGCACAGTGTGCCAAGTCTTTTTGGTGTTAGCAATATCAACTATTCTAGTGAAATATTTAATACATTTGAGGATCTCTATGCACTTTACCAGCACTTCAGATCAACTGGATTTTTGGTTGATTCCCTATGTCAGGAAGGAGCCCACTGCTATAAGACTCTGAACATTTTAATTTCCTAATGTCTTTGTTAAATTACTTACCATTAAAACTAGCATATGTTTTTTTATTTCATTCCTTGTTCTAAAGGAATAGGACTAAATGGAAAAAAGAAACACTATGGACAGGAAAATATCTGAGGAGAAACAAGGGGGCAGGCAACCAACTTCAGACATGATAGAATTGTATCATAATGAATAAGACCTTTCTTTCTTTGCACCAAGTTAACTCACAAGACAGCTGGTCTTTAACACTTCATATGTGTCCAGTCCTCGGTAAAGAATGGCTGTCATCTGGGGTATTTGAGAAACAAGTGCTATTATGAAGCTATAAGTGATTCAAGGGTGTTCATTAGTAAATTTTAAGGAGAGCAAATAAAGGGGGCAAGGAGACTCCCTAAATTTCAACCAATGGATTTGTAACTCCAGATTGATTAACATCTATTGGGAGGCACAACCATTCCTTACTGAAGACTGGCCACCTATGAAGAGGACTAAAGGTAAGAGGTTGGGGTAGGGATGCAGGGTTTGGGCAGGAGTTAGGATGCAGGCATGGGCCACAGGGCTGGGATGTGGAATCGGGGAGGGAGTCAGCGTGGTATTTTTTCTCCTTAAAATTTAATGGTGAACATATCTGAATCTTCACTTATAGATTCATTATATCACTTGTTTCTCAAATGCAGATGACAGCCATTCCTTACTCAGGACTGGCCACATGTAAAGTTTTAAAGACTAGTTGTCCTGTAAGTTAGCAGTGTGCAAAAAAAGGTCTTATTCATTATGACATCAGAGGAAGTATTTTTTTTCTCTACCTTACTCAGGCTTTTAAAAAAAGTGTGATTTTGAACTGAAACTTTCCATGCGTAGTCTTAAGACTGGAAGATAAATATTTAAAAAAACAGTAATAAGAAATAGATTCTGTCATACAGATGACAGAAATAATGAATTTGAGTAAAGTCTGTGAAATTTTAGCAATTGCTATTAAAACAGATTTGATTACCACCCTCACTTCTAGCTGAGTGACATTGTGACCTGATGTATGAGTTTCAGTGCTGCTAGGTTTGACCTATCCAATTCTTGTCTTCAGCTATAGAAGGGCCAAGCCTGAATAGTGTTGTAAGCCAGTGCACCAGATCACAATGTCTGAAATGGGAGGCCGGCTCAACCCCGAGGGATTGGAGTTCCACTGTAGGTTGATGGTCACGTGGGCTCACTCTGAAATGTACCCTCAACCCTTAGTCTCACCTTTATTAATAACTAGAAGATTTACCCAGTGTTCCTTGTCTCAATTAATTTGTTTTTTGGAAAAATAAAATGAAAATGTGCATGCTTCATTTAAATTATTTCTCTGGGGTGAGGCTAAAGATGAGGGTTCAGTATGTAGGCTGCCCCAGGGAGAAAGGACTAACCCAGCCCTTTCTAATGATAGCCAGCATGAAGCCACGCCTCTACATAGCCACTGCAGCTCCAGCAGGCACAGCTGTGGGAGGAGTACATGTCCCCCAGCTGGAACAGGTCCAGGTTCATCTACCTCCTGTTTTCCCCAGCCAAGAGGAATGCAGCAAACTGTGCACTTCCCCCTCACTTCCTAAAGAAGAGAAACAGCCAACAATGTTCCTATATGAATGGGGATGGGGAAGATGCTTCAGCACCCACCCCCACTCTAATGAGGGCCTGGAGGTGAAGTGCTCAGGGCCAGAGCAGTCAATGAAAAGAGACAGCATCCACCAACCAATTCCTTTCACTTGTGTGGCAAGTGTCTCTTTTTTTGTATGGTTTTATGAGAAGCAATCCCATTCCAGCCACATCCCATTGTCCTGGCACAGCCAACCCCTACCTCGTTTCAAATTATAATAAAATGAATCGCTTTACCGAATTTGACAGTCCTAGCTCTTACCGTTTAGAAGTTTTTGACCAGACAAACTCTCTCAGCTATATAGTAGACAACAGCTGCTTTTGCTATTTAAAGCTTTTGTGTAGGTGGATATAGCAAGAAGTAGGTTACTCGGTGATCCTTCCCTGATTTATTTTTCACCCTACACCTTGGCTATGTCTACACTGACAGCCGTTCTGGCGCAAAAACTTGCCTGCTGTCTGCACTGCACGTGAGTTCTTGCGCAAGTAAATTTATAGTATAGTGTTGTAAAACGGCTTCTTCCAGAAGAGTTATTCCTCTCCCCACAAGGAATAAGCCCTCTTGCGCAAGAGCTCTTCCACAAGAGGGCAGTGGAGACAGGCAATATGAATTTCTTGGGCAAGAAGCCCCTATGGTTAAAATGGCCATCAGAGCTTTCTTGTGCAAGAGAGCATCCACACTGCCATGGATGCTCTTGTGCAAAAGCACATCTCTTGTGCAAAAGCACATGCCAGTGTAGACATGCTCTTGTGGAAGACTTTTTGCGCAAGAACTCTTCCACAAAACAGTTCTTGCGCAAGAAGCTGCCAGTGTAGACGTAGTCCTCTGGTGTGAAATGTAGTAAAAATGACTGTGCCAAAATCAGCCTTAATTAGGAACTGGAAAAAGAATAGAAAATCATCTTGCATTCTTAACTGAAGTACTTGCAACTGTCATTATACAATAAGAATATTCCATTTTTTAAATGAAAAAATGAATGGAGATGCCTATCTCTTAGAACTGGAAGGGACTGGTCATTGAGTCCAGTCCCCTGCCTTCACAGCAGGACCAAATACCATCCCTGACAGATTTTTGGTCCAGATCCTTAAATGGCCTTCTCAAGGATTGAACTCACAATGCTGGATTTAAGCTAGCAAGCAAGCCAATGCTCAAACCACTGAGCTATCTCTCCCCCCTAGATACAAAATAGTGTTTAACATGTTAAAGCTTTTCAGTTTACTTTTAAAAGAAATTTTTTGTGATCAGTCATTAGAAACCTACCTAACCCCCTCCCCTGAATTTTTGTATAAATATTATAGGCTCAGCTGACAGCCACTGAATTGTATGAACATAGATTCAAATAGCCAACATTTTTGTTCACACTTCATAACTATACTAGAACAGATCAAATACAAATATAAAAGTGATAATAAACAAAACAGAGACTCACCAGTGCCAAAACTATCACAATTGTATAGAAAAATAAGAAGAGAGAAGGAAAGAGAAGTGAGAATTAACATATGCCATATGGGCTTTTCTGCAATGGAAAATTCTAACATGCTTTTTTTGACAAATATAGGAGATCTTTAATTACATAAAAGTTCAACATTCGTTTTTTATTTCCATTTGTGAAATCCATTTAGGTTGCTTCTGGGTATGTTCTAACTGTAGATTTATTTCTTTAACATTATCTACAGTCTTAATAAAAACCTACCAAAAACAAAACATTGTAACTGTCAAGTTTCCCCTCACATCAATGCCATCTGCAATTGTAAAATTTCCCACGATGCCATATGTAACAGTTTACATTACTGCTGAAGCCATGAAAGTCATATTGTACCTTATGCAGTGTAACAGGGTTAATGTCCCTCTGGAAACCCTCTTTTTTAATTCCCTGCCTTTTATTCATTTACATTCTCAACTGTAATGTTGTATAAGGGAATGGATGTCATGGCAGAATGGAAGTTCTACACTGCTTATTACAATTTTGCCTGCAAACAGCTACCATGTGCTGCTTACACACCTTCTTAGAGAGCCATTAAAATCAATGTGATGACTCCAATTTAGGATAACCCTTTGCCCAATCAAATCGTAGGTCAGTAATAGCAGAAAGCTGTTAATTGTTAAGTAGCACATATGAACTGTTTTAGTATGGGCAAGTGCCTGTGTCACAAACGGCCGCCGCCACCACCACCACCACAACTGGCAATGTTTGGCTCAGCTAATGCAGACAATATTCACAGGTGAGTATTGGGGCAATACTGTCTGGTGCTTAAACAGAGTTCAGTTTCCAGAGGAGACTATCTTCATCCTTCATGAAAGTCAAGTTTAGGTTTTTACAATTTAGGTCTTACCAATTTGTATAGGAAAAAAGTGCACAAGGAGCCTCCCTACACTACCTGCCCCATGTAATATTAATATGTGGAGATATACTGCTCTCATAGAACTGGAAGGGACCTTGAGAGGTCATCAAGTTCAGTCCCCTGCCCTTATGGCAGGACCAAGTACCATCCCTGACAGATTTGCCCCAGCTCCCTAAATGGCCTCCTCAGTGATTGAGCTCACAACTCTGCGTTTAGCAGGCCAATGCTCAAACACTGAGCTATCCCTCCCCGCTTCAAATGGCCTATTTGATTTAAATCCTACATACACACATCTATAATATTATAGTATCATTCTTACTCATTGTCAGGGTTCTCCATCCACTTAGTGTAAAGTTCAGAAGATAGGTTTAAGCAGTCTTGGAGACCCAGCCAACATGCTGTATTAATAAGTTTTTCCAAATATATTCTTGAAGGGGAATAAAAAGAAAAAAAAGACATTTTCCATTATACCAGTGAATAATTTTTAACTAACATGATTTTATCAAATGATGTATCTCAGGAAACAGCAAGTAAAATAATAAAGACACAACCAAACAGCAGCCATGGTACAAAAATGTTTAAATGTACTCTAGTCCCACCACAAACCTATCTGTCTATTGTGGCAAGAGTCCCTTTCTCCCTGGTCAGCAGCCTTCCCCTGTTGCCAGAGGCTGGGGCTTACAGCTGGTTTCTGGGAGAGGGATCTCAGTCATTACTTCTGGGACTCCCTCCCCTGGGCTGTGTCTAGACTGGCGCGATCTTGTGCCAGAGCTATGCAAATGAGGCTCAGCATGGAATATTGCCGAGCCTCATTTGCATAACTAATGAGCCGCCATTTTTGCGGGAGAGGCTCTTGCGCAAGACGGAGCTGTCTACACTGCCCCGTCTTGCGCAAGAAAAACCCTCTTGCACAAAGCCGTTATGCCTGAAAATAATCAGCATAACGGCTTTGCACAAGAGGGTTTTTCTTGAGCAAGACGGGGCAGTGTAGACAGCTCCATCTTGCTCAAGAGCCTCTTCCGCAAAAATGGCGGCTTATTAGTTATGCAAATGAGACTCAGCGATATTCCATGCTGAGCCTCATTTGCATAGCTCTGGCACAAGATCGCGCCAGTCTAGACACAGCCCTGCTGTTTCTAGCTCTAGAACTGCTATAGCAGTGTCTGTCTCTTTTTTATTTTATTCCCCCACTGGTGAGACTTTTAAAGGACTCTGACAGGCCTGAAGTGGAGTCAGCTGGTTCCAATCTGCCTGGGCCAGCTCCCTGCCAGCTGCTCCTAGTTGCCCTGAAGCCCTCCGCCCCTAATTAGCTGGCTTTTTAGCCTTTATGGACTCCCTTTTCCCCATTCTGTAATAGTCCTCAGGCCTGACCTTGTCACACCAGGGCTATGTCTACACTGGCGCGATCTTGTGCAAAAGCGGCTGCTCTTGCGCAAAAACTTGCTGCCTGTCTACGCTGGCTGCGTGTTCTTGCGCAAGTAAACTGACGTTCTAATGTATGAAATCAGGGCTTCTTGCGCCAGAACTCTGACGCTCCCGCTCAGGAATAAGCCCTTTTGTGCAACTGTTCTTGCGCAAGAGGCCAATGTAGACAGGTAACATGAATTTCTTGTGCAAGAAAGCCCTATGGTTAAAATGGCCATCAGAGCTTTCTTGCGCAAGTGAGCGTCTACACTGGCATGGATGCTCTTGCGCAAAAGCACATCTCTTGTGCAAAAGCACATGCCAGTGTAGACGCTCTCTTCTGGAAGAGTTTTTGCACAAGAACTCTTCTGCAAAAGAGTTCTTGTGCAAGAAGCTGCCAGTGTAGATGTAGCCCAGGTATATATACTGCACTTGCCACTGTGAGAGCTGATCTCTATTACCATAACAGTCATGTCTCAGCAGAGATGTTACAGTTGACTGGCCTTGCAAACTGAACTACACACTAATCTTTAAAAGTGGTCTGGTCAGGTCTGAGGCACAAAGAAGTAGAAGGACCTTCTTGACCTGATGCAAAAGTTCTATGAATAAATCAGGGATTTACAATGCTGCAGGGCTGTTAAATCACTCACTCTTTAGTATAAAATTTATCAAAAAACCCCAATTCTGATAACAAAAAGAGTCAGCTCATCTTGCTGCTATTTCATTTTAAAATTCCCGTATCATGCACATTTATAGTACTGTATTACAGGTTGGACCTCCCTGGTTCGGCACCCGAGGGACTTGAGGGGTCCCAATCCAGGGAGTTTGCAATACAGTCCTTATCAAATCAAATAACTTCAAATTATATTAAAAATACTTACTGATCAAAATCATCTGCCAAAGCACTAAAATTTTGACGAATAATACTTGCATAATAATGGTATATCGGCAACATTCTCCTTAACAGATATTTCTTTTAAAAGAAGAGAAAAAGAAATTACTTTCATTTAGATATGATATTGCTGTATTTATTCATTCAGATTATTTTAAAACTGGAACTCTGGGAACATCCAAAAAATCTAAATAAAACATGAAAACGGGAGTCATGTCCAAAATACAAAATTTTCACAGAGCCGCTCACACAGTATTCCCATTACAGCTCCCTTAGTCCTAGAAGAAAAGATAGGTTTTGGAACTTGATAAGAAGGTTAAACTCAGATGCTAGAAGAACAAATAAGAAAGCAAGTCCCAGAAAGGAGAACCCTGGAAAAATTCCCTGCCTCCTCCATATTAAACATTCAGCAAAGTACTTAAACACATTTATCTTTAAACAAGTAATTTGTTCCACTGAAGTCAATGGCATTAGTCAAGAGTTTAATGTTATGCACATGCTTAAGTACTTGCTGAACTGTGGACTATATAAGGGAACCGCTAGCTCGATTTCCTCAAATAATCTCACCAGGTTACCGTGCAAGGAGAGTGGCAATGTGAAGTACCGGTATTTTGTACCTAAACTATATAGGACACGATAGTTAAAACGAGCTGGAAGCCATTACAGATCACATGTGTAAGGTGTTCTCTAGAAGCACTGCTATGCAAGTCAATATTTCCATTCTATACTACTGGTGGTGGTGGTTGCTGCATGGATTTAGGCCCCCATTTTGTAAAAGTGATGCATGTGCATATACTTTTGACTGATCAATATACCAAAAAAAAGGCTGAATAAAATTTCAGTGGAAATGTGATGCACCTAATGGTTCACAGTTGAGCTCTTATAAAGGACTCATGTGGGATCTTGTCATTTAAACATCTAGAGTCTTCAATTAGGAAAACAAAGATGATACCTTTAAAAATGGATACAATTCATACTTGTTCACAATATTTTCCAATGGTTCAGGTATTAGGTATGACAATGCCGTATACCACACAAACAGTTGATCTTCTTTGGCAAGGTACTTTGTTAGTCCAAATGCAGACTCAATCTCAATATATCCAGCCCTATTTAAAAAAAAAAAATACAGAACTGAACATATGTATTCAGATTAAGCACATTTGAACTGCAGTCAATTTAGATAACTGATTAAAAACATCTAGATACTGTGGGATCTAGGAAAGAAGACAGCTAATGAGAATAAATATAATATAACAGTGACCAGTTTAAGAGTCTAATCCTGCAAACACATACTGCAGAGCCAAGGGCTTTTACTAAGAATCAATGAGACTACAAATGACATTAAGCACACTCTACTAAATTGTGCTGGCAGAACGAGGCCCACATCCACTACCACCATGTAACATCCTCATAAAATAAAGTGAAGATTCCCTCTATATTTTGCAGGTAATAGCATTTTAGAGATATGGTACTTTTACTGACTTTTTGAAATAATCTAACAACAGGTTTCATTATAAACTGCTTTGGGGTAATAAACATTACCCAAAATGCATATAAATAATTAAATAGTAATTCAGGAATATTTTCAAATTGTTATTAATTACTGCAGAGTGGCACCAGTATACACTAGGATAAACTTCACTCTTTTGCAGACTGCCCACCTAAGGCCTTCCATGGGAAGCCCTGCCTTAATAACCCATATGTGAGAAGCACCATTCCACATAATTATAGTTAAATTCCTTATTATAGGTCAGACCGGGCCCTCTGGTGGGAAAACATACAGAAAGTGGTAGGGGAGAAGAAAACGCTATGGTTCCCCTCACAGAGTTCCCTCTGTGGTGTTGGGGTGCTTTGCCCACCTTTAGAACACGGTGATTCTGACACCTTTGTGGATTCAAGTATCCGCGGGAAGCACATGGACAACCAAGGACTCCTGGGCTCCCTGCTGTTTTTCTTAGCTCCCTGGCAACATGGTTGTAGTGACACTGTTATACCCCCACCTGCAGCAGGACTTGGATATCCAAAGAAGTTTTCCTGTGGGGCTGGTGTGGTTAGGGAGCTGTGCAGGTAACTTAAGTCATAGTATGTTTTTCTGCAGAATTCCAACACTTGTCAATGCAAACCATCCCTCTGAGCTGTCTCTGTCCATGTCAATAAGGAAGGAGGGAAATGATAACCATCTACAGGCAGTTGGAAGCTTAATTATCAGGAACTGAAAGGAACTGTTGAATTCAAGAGGCTATAGCTTGTGACAATGGGATGAAGTAGGAAAAAGAAAATTTAGGCTTAACATCAAGAAATGTTCCTATTTGGGAGCCATAAGTGCTGAACACTCACCACCAGCCCTCGAATCAGCGCCTCACCCTCCCTCCCAGAGCTTCCTGCCTTCTGCAAATCAGCTGTTCTGCAGCATGCAGGAGGCTCTGGAAAGGTGTGAGGGCAAGGTGCACTCAGGGGAGGGAAGAGGCAGGGCAGGGATGGAGCAGAGTGAAAAGAGGCAGGGGGTGGGGGGATGAAAACCTTGGAGGAAGGGTGGAGCAAGGGCACAGCCTGGGGCAAAGCTGGGGATTGAGCACTCCCTGGCACTCTAGAGGTGGGTGCCTCTTTGGGGAGTTATAGAAAAATCTCCTGATGGAAGTTGTGGTAGCTCCCCTATTTGAAACATTTAATATGAGCTGGGACAAAGTGTTAGAAAAGATACTGAAAGGAACTATTCTGCCAGGGGATGGACTAGATGACCTACTGGTTATTAAGCTGTCCCACAGTCCCCTACTGAGATCTGTCTTCTTTACAGGGTATTGGTGGAGACAAAGGAGCAAAGTCAAAATAGGAATGTGAAATATAGCAGTGTCATATCAAAGTACATTAATAATTTTCTATAAGAGATTAAAAATATACTCACTCTGCCAATGTAAAAGCATCATCTATCAAATGCAATCTGTTGATGACTGGAATAGCCTGCAGAAAGCACTCATGTGGTATTAGTAGATCAAACATATTTTGAGGAAAAGCATTTTTAATTATGTTTTGAAAGTCTGGGACAAAACCTGAAGTATTCTCAAGCCAAACTTCAGTGGAAGCTTTTCCTGAGTGAGGATGACAGGATTTGGTTCTATATTTTGAGCTGAAATAATTTATTCCATGTAACTTTAAGAGTAATTATTTCTGTGTACATGGACTTAACACAATACTACATCTGGTACTCATTTGCAACAGCTAGTGAACTGCTGAGCTTACAAAATCTTCTTAAGCATGTGCAATACTGCAAATTAAAACAAAGAAGCTCTACAGTATCTAAAATCAATCCTGATTTCTTCAGCTTGACATGGATTTTTTTTCCTTCTCAGATTCCAATTCAGAATCAAGTACTCATACTAATCTAGACTACAGTGCCTTATATTTGTTCTTAATTCTGAGCCATTCTGGCTACAAGAAATCATAGGCAGAACTCCAGTTAGTAATGTTGGTCTCCCTGGAATAAATCTACAGTCTGATCCTGCACTGGATTATATAGAGTGCAAAGATTATTTATGTTGTAATCAGAATGTGTAAAAATAACTAAAGGCTCCTAGTACAAAACAGACTATGCACCCAGCAGCTGTAGAAAATGCACCTATCCTTCCATCATTTATGCATATTATGCAAATTCTGCACCCAGGAAGCAGAGTAGGAGTACAGCTTGCCCACCCTCTTACTAGTATTTTTCCTCACCATTTCTATCTACCAGAGTAGCTTCCAGATGTTTAAAGTCTATAATATCTCTTAGCATAAACTTCATTGGGCAATTGTGTGGGTTAAACCTATGTAATGGAATTAAATTGCAAATTTATTTTACATTGTTCCTTTGGCAGAGTTTCTCCAACAACCTCAGAAGAACTTGTGTGGCGGTGGGGGGTTGGTCCAAGGAATCTGTGGATTCCCAGCAACGCAGGTGAATCTAACATTAACCAGAGTCAAGGTCTATTTGTCTCAAACCCCAATCTTCTAGTCAGACTCCTGGCCTCTGCTTCTCTCTCCCCTGCTGCCTGCATAGCAGTATGACTCTTTCAAGTTCCCAGAGATTCTCTCACTGACAAAAGCCAGGGAAGAATTCAAAGCATGGACTGGGAGCCCATGTAAATTTATGCTGACATTCAGAATTTACTTGTTCAGAAAATCCATACATGTTTGAAGGAAAGGAAAATAATGCAGCTTAGAGAGGCTGTACTCTCAACTCTGCTGTCTCCATGCTTGCCACACTCATGGATTGCAATTTCTACAGAGCAGTTTCCATAAAGTCAATGAAACAATACCAATAGGAGACATTTCCCCTTTCCATGCCTCTCCATTCCTCTAGCAATGTTGGCCATTATTTCCTTTACTTTGTCGCAGAATTTGTTTAATTGGCCATTTTAAGTGGCCTTGGTCTTTACATTTTCTAAACTTTATAATTAAAAAGCACTCCATTTGGGTCCGACTACATCATGCAATTCAACTGAGGCAGAATGTAAAGGTGCCTTAAAGTTCATAACTATGCTCTCTTTCTCCTGAGCCTAGGTTGTGCTCTGCCAGTTCCCTGTGTTGTAAGTTAGAACAGCATGAGACTGCTCTAAGTTATATTGATGTGAATTGTCTCAAGATGCTAAAATGACAACCAGGAATTTGCAGAACATTGGTGGAGATCACTGGAAAGTGGAAATTTCCTCTGCAAAAAACCTGAAATTTTTCATGGGAGGAAAAATTCTGAACATAATTCCATTTTGAAGGAACCTCAGTGAAAACCTTCTCAGCTTGTTTGTGACTAACCCGCTCCCAGGCTACTGCCTCTTGAGGCTACCCTAGTCCCCAGAAAGCTAAGCAGACTCAGGAGTCCACTACCCAAGGAATCGAAGATTTTTGTCAGAAGTTTTGATGAAATCAACACATTCCGGTGGAATAAAAAAATTTCTGTCAGAATGTCTTTCATCAGCTGGAAGTGCAGGTAATCCCCAGCAACACCCACACACTGGTAAGGTTTTGCAATGGCTTGAAATCATGGAACAACCTCCTTACACTGAGAGATCCTTCCACAATGGTACAACGGTTTTATACGTAGAATGTGCTCCTAACTTAATGATAATACTTTCAGCCCACGCTTGAAAAGAAAAGCTATTTTAGTCCTACTTTTGTTCCTACTAAACTCAAAGTGAATTGTGTCAATAACTTTAATGGTCACAGATCTGGCCCATTTGCATGTAATGCACTAGCTTTCAATTATCAATTAAAATAACTACTAGTAATGACTGAAATAAGAAATTGATCGTATAGAATTTATTTATATCATTGATAAACAAGTTCTCACCTTTGGGTCTCTTTCAAGCAGTTGTGCTAATCTCTTCAAATATAATGGATCATAATTAACTCTATAGTATCCAATCGTATTCATATTTAACAAGATCCAGTCATGTCCTGAATCTGATATTTGCATTTCAGGAAACATTTCTGTGGGGACATTTGAAAATGGGAAGGCTGTATCATATTAGCAATCACTAATGCAAATATGCAAAATGTAATACGCTGCTATGAAGTATGGGCTCAGTTTTAACCTGAGATACACGCATGTGCTTCATCACTTCATTAAAATATATTGCTATTTACAACTATTCATGAGGCAAAAAAGCTGAGCCAATTTCTCAAGATTTTATGAGCTGCAAGATCACAAGTGAGGCCAGATTGTGCCTGCTCCAGTACACTGGGAGGACACAAGAAGAGCCCCAAACACATCATGCACAATTGCACTCTTTGGGTGCATCTAACACAGAACCCTAAACTTGAAATAAGATATGCAATTTGCATTACACAAATAGCTTATTTGTCTACACAGCACCAAATTTCAAAATAACGTGCTATTTCGAGCCATCCCTTATCCCTCGAGTGATCCTTTATCCCAGGTTTACCAGGATGGCGAAATAGCATGCCCATTATTTAGAAAAATATTTTAAAAAAAAACAAAAAACGGGTGGCTTGTGTAGACACAGGGTAGTTATTTTGGGATACCGGAGGTATCCCAAAATAGCCGTGCAGTGTAGACGTACCCTTTATGTGCTACAGAACGCAAAAACTTATCCCACTTCCCAAAGGAGGCAGATGGAAGGCTCCTGCACTGACCAAGGAGCAGGCTGGCAGGTGGTATAGTGGAATGAATGATTTATCCTCCTACTGGATGGAGACTTGCCTGTGTGCCAAAAATCTCTGGTAGAAACTATGTCCGTGTGAGGCTCAATACATCCTGGATTTTTCACTGGAGAGTATGCTTCTACACTGCCCCACTGTGGGTCTCTATCCCTAAGTCATAACATGGCTCACAGTAATCTTAGGTTACAATTGCCTCCCTACCAGTGTTTAAATAATTCTAAGCAATTGTTGGGGACAGTTTATGCAACAGTAGCAAACATCAACTAAATTCCTTTGTTGTAAATACAGAGCCCACTCCCTCCTGTCCTTATGCAATCTGATCACTCATCAAGGGTCTGATTCTGCCATTGTTACTCCCCTGGCTTGTCTAGACTAGGAAAAAAGTGTGATTTTAAAACTGAGTTACCAAACTCTACTTAGCTAGCCAGAGTCTAGGGTAGACCCTGAGTAGCTAAAACAATTTTAAAGGTATTCAAACTGCACCTACACAAGGTGCTTAAAATGTTTCAACTACAGTTAAACTAACCTGACTAAAAGAAACAACAACAAAAACAACAATAAAATCCAATCTAGAGAAAACCATGGAGTAGTACATATACAAGTAGTATCACAGTAAGTGCTATGCCCCGGGAATAAGGACTGCAGAATCAGGTTTTAAATGGGTGTTTTGAATGAGAGGGGACTACAGGGCTGAGCCCTAAACATTATCACTAAAGGTATGTCTACACACAATTTTTATTTTGGGAGAAGGATGCAAATAGTGTTGTGCATTTGCATACTTTCTTCGTTTTTTCTTTTGGAAGATGCTCTTCCGGTATTTATCTGCGTCTACATGCAGCCGAATTTCGAAATAAACCCCTATTTCGAAAGACCCTTGTAAACCTCATTGTAAGAGGAATAAGAGGTCTTTCGAAATAGGGGTTTATTTCAAAATTCGGCCGCAAGTAGACGTGGGTAACTACCAGAAGAGCATCTTCTGAAGAAAAACAAAAAAAACAAAAAAAACCACAGAGGAAGTATGCAAATGCACAACGCTATTTGTACTCTTCTCCTGAAATAAAAATTGTGTGTAGACATACCCTGTAAAACACAAAGGAAGGAAAGATGCATGTGAACAGTTTTAGGAACAGATTCCTAAGTCATGTAGGTGCTTTTTAAAAGTTTACTTCTAATGCATGGCTATACCACTACAGTAAACAGTGCTACCATTAAAGTTGAAACTGCACTTCCATCCCAAGCCCTTACTTTGACATGCATAAACCCAGAGGCCACTCTAGCTACAGGCCACCTAGACAGCTGCCTGAGTGGCACATCTCTACAGAGTAGTGCCTGAGCCAAATTTGAGCAGCACTTTGACTACGTCAGGTTGTATCAACACTTACTCAAATTTGCCCTCTTCTCTGTCGTGCAGGGGGTGGCTGGGCCCCAGGCCCTCCCTACCTATATACAAAACACACAATCATATGGGGTACCATCAAATTTGGGGTATCAAATTGCTCCAAATTTCATGGTGCCCTATGCAGCTGAGTGCTACATATGGACTCTGGCAGCCTCCATCCCCATCCCCCATGAGCTGCACCTAGCCCCACTTCACAAGCAGCGGTGCGCAGCACGAGTGTGGGCTGGAGAACTCAGGAGAAGTATGGGGTAGTTGCTCAGACAGCAGCTGGAGTGAAGCAGTAGTTCCCCCTTCAAAGTGCCACTTCTCTCCATCCAGCTGTGGAGCCACCTTCTGCCTATTCTCCAGCCTATGCTCATGCTGCTCACCGCTCCCTGTGTCTTCTGCCTGCTCCTGAGGCTGCAGGTGGTACCAACTGACTGGACAAGATGGCCAGACACCAATGCAGCAAATGGCTTCTGGGAGAGGTAGCAGCCCTAGCTCTTTCCTATTCTGCCCCTACATGCAGTTGCTCCACCCACCCCACTCCCACAGTGAAGTAGGATGGGGTGCTGGAGCTGGGCCAAATCTGGGTATTGTTGGGGGCAACACACAGAAGTGTTGCCTAGGACTTCAGATTGTACTGAGTGGCCTCTGTCTAAACTGTTCCCAAAACCATTTTTGAGTTGAAATTTTTATCATTGGTCCCACCCAGAAGTGATTTCCATTTTAGGAGAATGAGTGCAGGAGCAATTTCAGCTAAATTAATTTAGCTATTTGAGTCATCTGTACAAAAAAGGTTTTTTTAAGAAAATATTCAGTTGCCTTTTTTGGGGCGTGGGTAGAACAAATCAGAATGAGCTTTGTTTTGAAACTTCAGACTTCATGCGTAAGTAGCCTTGAATGAGGCCTACCGACAAATTAGAAGACATTGTATTTTTTTAAATACAAGTTACAATATTTGTATATTGTACTCAATATGTGCAGTATTTTTTTTTTCAGACAGATGTTCCAAATGCCAGTACAAGGGGATTTTTCATCATTCTAAGGGCTGCACATGTGAGAGTGTGTGACACGGTGGGGGAAGGATTGCAGCCTTTCTTTAATCCTACAAGTTTAGTCTGTAGCACTGAACTCAGTATTGCACCCTCAATGTGAGCACTGCTTAACACCCTTGTCCTGCAACAGCCCTGATTTGTTAACCTGTCACTCATGCGGTGGCTAATTGAATTTTAAATAAAAAAGTACAAGTGTATTCTGGGGTCAATGACCATTCTATTTATTTGCTTCTTCCACCAACCTGTGGTGAGATAGTCACTTTGATAGCTTTCTCTCTCATTATGCAAAATAGATTTAACAACTTTTGACTTGCTCTGCCCACTCCAAAGAGAGGACAGATGAGAACTAACATATTTATACAGAGTATTATGCCATCATTATTATGTACTGAAAAATTGAAAAAGGTATTTGAAGACATATGTGATGGCCTCATATTCAGAGTAAATAGTGGGATTGTGTACAGCATAGCATAAAGACTCTTTCTAGAACCTTAACTCAGAACTTCCAAACTTTCAAATCTTTAGGTTTTTAGAACTGCAGTTATCTAATAGCTTATTTTTGTTTAAAGCAGTGGTGATTATAGCTTTATCTCTGTCTAAATGTCTTTGTTTATTGGAGAATAGTTAAATGAGAAGGAACTGCACCTTTTTATGACTGAGGATGCATGTGCACTTTTTATCATTAATTTTAATTCTGCTCCTTCAAAATTATAAGAACAAATTAAATTATGCATTATTGAAACGGCACTTTTTCAGTTTCCTTAGATGTACGAAGGTGTTATTTTCAGTTACTCTGTATAGTTATTTACAGTATTTAGGTGTCATATGACTATAACGCATTGATAATGGCCAAATCCCAAAGTCCATACTTAGTCCAGGAAAAAACTCCCACCGAAGTCAATGGAAGCAGCCTGACTACAGAATGAGTAAAACCTGAAGAAGAACCTCAGAGTTGGTCCCTCTGTACAAAATGGCAGATTTTACACTGTTATGGTAATCTTGCTTCAGAACATCCATCCCATTGTGTGACTGAAAGAGTACTTTTATGGTTACAACAACAGATTTTTGCACATCATTTAAATGTACTTATTTTAACATGAGGTATAACTAAAGCAGAATAATACAGAATTTTATTTTGAGTTTTTATACTTTCTAATGTAATATAAAATATCACTCATATTTATATGCTTTTCTACATGTATGAACAAGAACATTACTTACTGCTACTTGTATCAAGCCAGACTAACGGTTGTGCAGATCCATTTCTTATCCAAGAAATAGGAACAATCCATGTGTTACTTCACAAAAAACAAAAACAAAAAACCCCCAAATTAAAGCAATTTCTAAATTGATGTTGAATAAGATTGCAAGTGATTACTTAAAATTCCAGCTGTCCCTTTCCCTTCTCTGATGCACTGTACCTTTTCAGATGTTAATACACAAGTTGGGTCAGATAACAGAAAGTAAATCTGGGTATTTACTTTCCTTCTACAGTTATTTTATTCTCCTACATTCTCTCCTTTCATTACTGTTCATCCCCTTACATACACTGTAAAACTTTTTCAGAAACCTGTTTGCTAAAAAGAGTTCTGTGCAGGCAAGAGACCCCAGGTGCTCATGAAGAAGCACACCAACCTTCTGCAACAGAGCACCAAAGCTACCGCTACTCAAGTTAGACACCATTTTTAAAGATTTTGGACTCTGTTTCTGCCTTTTGCAGACACATAACTGCCTTGCACAGCTGTTATCCAGGAAGAAGTAGTCCCTTGCAAAAGTAGTCCCATGCAATGCCTCCTCAAACTCATGCCCCAAATGGATTTTTTTGGACAATTCTAGGAGGAAAAGAATAAATGGCTGTTTAAAACATACCACGCTAACTCAACATTTTTCAGTAATAAAAGGTAAGCTTATAAACTGATGCTCAAAATATGAACTAAACATACTTGTAAGCAGTACCGTATTTTGTCCTTTTATTATAAAACTGTTCCTGACTGATAACGCCAGTGGACAGATTTAATGTTAAAACGGGAAATCCGTTTTGGCATGTCCAGGAGTCCATTATATTTTTCACTGATGCTGGCAACTGAACTTCATTCTGTGTATCTACAACCTTCAAGAAAGGGCTGAATTAGAAACATTTATGAAACATGTATTTATACTGGGCCTTGCAATACTCTGCGGATGTAGTAACATAGTTAAGAAATTATAACTGCTTAGTCTACATTCATGTGTATTTTATATTGGGAATCTTTGGAGCTAATCGAAGGTGGGGGAAGCATTATTGTCATTATCCTATAAAAAAAGACCCAACTCAATTGGGAAATCTAAAGTATTGAAATTACATTGCTAATTTCTTGTAACTTAATTCTTTTACCTTTCTCTTTACCCTATATCTGCATGACTGGGTGATTAATGATAAACACAATTAGTTGTATGGGACATTGTTTATTCAATTCATGTAAAGCAGACAGAATACAAGTTAGATACTACAAAAACTAACTAATAAAAATAATGTAACACCCGACGACTGACTCGGGGCTGGATTCTCAATTAGTGGGAACTGGCAGAGCTCAATTGATTTCAGTACTTAACAATGTATGCCATAGGAAAATATGACCCTCGGTTCTGAAGGTAAGATTCTGTTCTAGCATGATGAACTCTTTCTCCACAATATCTTGGTACAGACATTATAATGAAAAGTCCATTATTAATATTTCAGGTATGATTGCAGTGAAACAAATATAATCATCAGGTTTCAGTTTATTCAGACTTTTGGTAAATATTACAAGTGCTGGCGATGGACAGTTTCCCTCAAGTGTTGGGCCCCCATTCTAATACACACAAATAAATCCTCACCCTTTCGTGAATTACGCTAAATAAACGAATTTTAAAATACTGTCTGAGCCAAAATATTTACTCTCTATAAAAGTGAAGTTATAAAAGAAAAGGCTATTAAAGCCACATACAGATAAAACTGAGAAAAGGTTCTATGCAGTGCTGTTGTAACTGTGTTGGACCCAGGATATTAAAAAGACACAGTAACTGAGGTTATATTTTTTATTGGACTGGCTTCAGTTGGTGAGAGAAAAAAAGCTGGAGGTTGTTTATTGCAACCACTTATAACCCACTTAAACCCTCACTACCCAGTCCCCCCCTTTCCATTTATGACTGGAAAGGTGTTAATGAGGCATTTTACCTTGAAAGGTCCTTTAAAACACGTGTAGTCCTTTAGCACCTTAGAGACTAACGCTTAAAATATGTGTTTAATAATTATGACCAAAAAATGTGTTTCACTTTGCATTTAGCTGTGATACTCTCAGTACATTTCCTACACCTGAAGAACTCCATGTCAGCCTGAAAGATCATCTCTCTCACCAACAGAAGGTCCAGGTCCAATGAAGGCTTACTTCACCCACCATGTCACTCCACTAGGAAAGTTTATCCATTTAAATGACAAAACTTATTCAGAGAAAGAATGATCTATGCAGATTTGTGCAGGCGGAGGCAAGTGGCTGTAAGCACACAGACCTCCTCTCTGGTGCTTTCGGGTATGTCTATGCTGCAATTAAAACTCTGTAGTTGGACAGTGCCAGGTGACTTGGGCTCACAGAGCTCAGCTAAGGGGCAGTTTAACTACAGTGCAGACATTCAGGCTTAGGCTGGCACCCAGGTTCTAGGACCCTGCAAGGTGGGAGGGTCCAAGAGCTCAGACGATAACGTAAGCCCTAATGTGTATACCACAATTTAACAGTCTCTTAGCTCAAGCCCCACAAGCCCAAGTCAGCTGGCATAGGCCAGACAACTATACCCTTTGTCCCTCACCTCTCCCATCAAATCTCCTGACACAAAAGGCCTGCAAAAATGAGTTTGGGGGATGGGTGGGAGGAGGAACTAGGCTAGGAGCAGATAAATTCCATTTCAAAGTCCCATAGTTTATATATGCCTGGAATTTGGCCCATCTCAGCCATTGAAGCAAAAGAACTAACAAGAAATGATAAGTACCATTTGTATATGAGTCCACAGATCATCTTGGCTAGCACTTGAAAAGGAAAATGCTTTCAGGTACAACTGCAATGAAACAAATACAATAATCATTAAGGTTTAATAAAAAAATCAGAAAGAGAAACTTGTTGCTGCTCATTGTTATTTTCAAATGGATAACCCCAGATGAAGAAGTTTAGTTTTCTAAACTCACATTGAGTGCTTTGAAAAACAACCGATCAGTCAGAAAGCTGGAAAGCATCCGGATAATGGAGGCCCCCTAAGGAATAAAAAAGATGTTTGAATATATGAGTTATTTAAATAAACTTTAACTATTGAATTACTGATATTAAAGCTATATTCTTCATAAGTGACACTGATCTTTGACTATGAGTACTTGGGATAGATTGCAAATGCATTCATATTCATTGTTTCCCATAGATCAATAAATTTACTTTGTGTTGTAAATGTACTTGTGTTCATAATGTTACTTTGTAATGTACTTGTGTTCATAATTAAACAAAAATTAGAACAAGGGAAATGAAGTCTTAGAAGAAAAGATAACTATTGTATGTTTTTCCATAAAATATTTTGCTAGTTCTTTTTAAATCTGTTTTTAAAGTTATTGGAATGTACCTAAAAGCAAAATATTTTCTTTTCTTTTTTACCTTGCTGTAAGTGAAGATATCAAATAGGCTAATTAATGAAAATGTTCCTTTGATGTTTTCTTCTCTCATTGATAACGACCGAGATTCTATTTCTTTATCTTCTCTTAAGACAGGTTGTAACATGTGATAGTAAAAGATTTGATTCTGAAAATTAAAAAGACAGATTCTCATTTCAATTAATGCCAATTATATAAACCACTCAGACCACATACAAGCTGAAATTTTCCTATCAGGTCAAAAAGGAAATTGGATATTTGTATCTATAATCCAAGTTAATCCTCCCACTCCAAAAGGAACTAATTTTTATGCAGAATTAAGAGGGCAGAGGGCCTGATGCTGCAAATCCTCCACAGGTGGAACCTGTTGAGGGTAATGGGTATTCTGCATATAGATGGATGGCAGGTTCAGGTCTCATGAAAAGCACTAAAGTTTTATGATTTAAGAAAAAATGTAAAAATTGTTAAATGCAACAAAAATTGCAAAATATAAAAGTGAATGATGTATTTACATTTTGAGTACAATCAGTTCTTGCTTCACTTATCTGGCAAGACTCACATTCCATGTTTTCTCTTTCGTATGTTGAAAGACTATACACCACAATAGCCATTTGAAGGAGAGCAGGGTCTTCCAATGTCTGTGGAGAGCCAGATTTTTGGCTGGTGTAAATCAGTTTTGTTCCCTTAACTTCAAGGAACTGGGACAATTTACACCAGCATTCCCCCAGAGTCCTGAAGCCAAGGCTATGTCTACACTACACGGATCTATCAGAAAAAGGTACGCAAATTGCGCTCCACAATTTGCGTACCTTTTTCTGATAGCTTTTTCGGAAGAGGCTTTTCTGAAATTTGGCCCGTCTACACTGGGTCAAATTTCGGAAAAGCCTCCTCTTTCGGAAGAGCCCTTCTTCCTTGTGGGAGGAGGAAGACAGGGCTTCCGAAAGAGGACGTCTGCTCTTCTGCAAAAAAAAGCGGAAGAACAGACACGTTCCCTGGACGTGGAAGAGTTTTTCTGGGATACCTCTGGTATCCCAGAAAAACTCCGTAGTGTAGACATAGCCAAAGTCTCATACTCAGGTAAGAAAAGAAGAAACTGATGTTCATCTGTTTTGTTTGAACATGTATTTGTCATGCAGGATCAGCTACTAACCTGGGATCTGCAAGTAGGTTTTTTGTTAAATTTAATGTGGGTCACTTTGAGCAGCTGAACTGCCAGAGAGGAGGAGACAGGCTTTTAAAAGGTGTAAACTTATTTATTTGCAGATTGTTTTGTATTTTGCAAACAATTTTAGGACCCAAATTTTGAAATGTCGCAGGTGCAATTTGTGCTGATCATTTTTACCTGCATCTGAATTGCAGTGAAACCCGTTAGTTCTTGTACCTGCCATTACCTGACTCCAGACACAAATCTGTAGCTGTACACATAATTAATTATGTTAAATGCTCTGATTTGCCATATATTTTGGATCACAAAGTTAGACACAGACTTTTACAAGGGCAAACTATCTACCAAAAACAAAAACAAAAAAGCAGCAAAGGCTTCTTTCTGAAAACTTAGCTCTTTACACATTCCTGTGGTATTAAATTCTACTTCATAGAGTATAAATAATCTGCGGTGGAAACCCAAAGTGACGCACAAGTAGATTCCATAGCTAAAAATCTGATTTGATCCTCCCGGGAGAAAATGCATTTTACAAACCTATAGTAGTTTCCAATTCAGCAAAGTACATAAGTGATTGCTTAACTTTAAGCAGAAGCTTAAAGATCAAGTGGCAATTTTGCTTATGATAAACACTAATATTCATTCCTAGCAAAGAATGAAATCCTGTTTTTAAAAGAAAAACTCAACACAATCTTAACTATAGAGTTGCAATCAATGTCTCCATAGTCTCCAACATAAGAAATTTACATTTATGTTATCAGCTGTGGAGTCATTCACATACATCATACACAGTTAACCTAAACAAGCAACAGGAATCATCTGTTGTGGAGTAGCCCCACCTTACACAGTAATGAAAAATGTACAGCTTTGCATTTTTGACAGAATCATGATTAATCACATTGGATCACTGGGAATATATAAGGTATGTTGTAAAATGTTATGTTCTATAATTTGATGTAATACAACATGGAGTGTCAGAAATTAATGAAAAATTATCACAAGCTGCATAGATATGTACAAACAGAGTACCTAAAACCAAACCTACTTATATCAGTTAGGTATCGTGAATACCGTTACAAAATGAATTTATTGTAAGACAAATTCAAAGCAAACACTGAAATGTGTACATGCTGCTGAAAGAACAGATGCAACTGTGAGCCAACCTTTGTCTCTATAGTTTTTACACACCATTAGAAATGGGCAAAACGTTTTGGCCAAAACACTTTTTTTTCTCCTAAACAAAAAAAAAGCAAATTTGGATCAGCTGAAACATGTTGTGCATGCATGATGAATGTGCAAAATTATTTTGGCTTTAAAAAAAAAAAAAAAAACCCGGAAAAATTGAAAGGTTTCATTTAGAAAATGTTGAAATGAAATATGTGGATTTTTTAAATTCAAAATTACCTTTCTGTTAGAAATTTAATTTTATTTTAGAATGTTTTAAAAGCTAAATGAAATTAGACAGTTGCGCCCACTGCTTGCTATGCTTGCCAACCCCCCTCTCTGGGGGTAAGAGCCCCGTCTCTCCCCCCCGGCCGCTGGGGAGTGCCAGACCAAGGTTCTCTCCCCCTGGCCGCCAGGCCTGGCCCTCTCCCCACTTCCCAGCCCTCAGAGGGGGTGGGGATGGGCCAGGCTGGGCTGAGGCCACAGCAGGCCCAGCTCTCTCCCTCCAGCTCCCGGGGGGTTGGGCTAGGCAGAGGCAGGCCCAGCTCTCTCCCTGGCTGCTGGGAAGGGCCAGGCCAAGGCTCTTCCGCCACCATCAGGGAGGGTCTGAGGCCATCCCAGCCCGGTTTCTTCTGCCCTACTCCTGGCCCCAAGGCCGCCCCTGGCCCTGGCAGCCACAGATGGGGGGTGAGAGACCATGGCTTGTGGCAGGGGAGCAGTGGAGGGCCGAGAGGCCCGGGCTGGCTGTGGCCGGAAGAGCTGAGGCACGAGGGCTGGCTGTGGCCCCAGCCATTCTCTCCCCAGCGTCTGGGGGGAAATCTGGGCCTGCCTGCCTACCCCCAGAGACAGGGAGGTTGGCGAGAGTAGTGAGAAGGGGGCACAAACCCCTAGTTTTCATTTAAAGTTATATTGGAACTGACCATGAGACCATTAAAGTCAGTAGGAATGCTCCCATTTATTGAAGCTCCCTGGTGCAGGATCAGGACAATACTATAGGTTGTAAGAAGAAAACTTTGGTACTTACCAGTGATAGTCTGGGTTCCATGTAACTAGCACCAATGTATTCAAAGTAAGATGCAAATCCCTCATTAAGCCACAGATCATTCCACCAATTCATGGTAACCAGATTTCCAAACCACTTAAATAGAAAAAATCTCATATTGTATTTCTTTGAAATGATGCTTTCATTCCTTTGTGTTAAACAGATATGAATGATCAAAAGAACAGTGTCTCTTTATTTAATGTGTATATAGGGTTGCCAGGTGTCTGGTTTTGAACCTGACAGTCCAGTATTTGAGCTTTCTGTTCAGGAAACAAATTGAGAAAATATAAATGCGAAAATATAAATGTCCGGTATTTTCTAAATAAGATGTAATATAGATTGTGATGTAATGTCAAGTGCGTCAGGTATTTTTGTTGAAACCATCTGGCAACCCTACAGTGTATACATTATCACAATAATATGCTATCATTTTTTTCCAATTGGTGGAAATTCAGTAGTCCAAAGATACAACTTGAGAAAAGATACACAGACGCAGGTCAATGGTTATATATTTTTAAATTCTTTTGTCTGAGATTTTATAACATAAGCACATACAGTGGTTTTAAAAGATTCTCCATTCTATTTAAATTAAATAATCACATATAAATTTGTAAATCTAGCAGAGAAAGCCAGACTACAGTTTGAAAACATGGCTTTTCTCAAACAATATATACAAATATTTTCCAAATAGCTTATTTCTCATTAAATTAATACTATTTTGTTTTCCCTTGTTCTTAAATGAAAGGAAAATTGCCAAGCAGATGATAAACAGACCTGGGGAAACAGCCACTTCCAAAATCAGCAAATCCATATCCTGGTAAGCAATAAAACATCTACAACAGCTGTGATGAACTATTAGTTGGCAGTTAATATTTAACAAAAATCTGATTTATCATTTGGGAATGTGTGATGTCATTACATATTATTTGTTAATCCTTAAGGTCTGTTACTTTATTTAAAAACTATTTAAGTAAGTAATAATATTTATTTTACTGGCCTTCAATAAACATATTATTTTTTCAGATCGTCAGATGGACAGACATACTGTAGTCCAGAGGGCATACATGTTCACTAGCCAAGTTTAACTTTTTGCTAACTTTATTGTTTAAAATACTTCCTCTTGGCAAATTTAAATGAAGTATAGTAAAAAATGAAGTGAAACCATTTTATCATTCCAAACCAAATAATATTAAATTCTTAAGATCATTGTGTAAACATTCCAGATACAGATAAAAATGTGTTTACCTCCCTTCATTCTACAGCTGCATAGCCCATTCACTATTTGCCTTTTCCTATAGTTACATCTCCCTGTTAAAAATTCTTTTAAGGGGTCTGTTCTCCCATCAATGCATTGTGAGTATCCTTGCTCTATCTCAATATGCATATCATGTTCATTCCTAAAATAGAGTATTTTATTGGAAGATATCCAAGTATCTTGTAAGACAATGAACAAATGGTTCATTAGTAGATATTATGTGTATATACATGACTCGTTACAGTCAAGTTTTCAAATAATGGTTTTATTGTCAGTATTTTATAAATTTCATTCAAGATAACATGGATATTCAGTGGAGGTTCTCGTGTCATGCTGGAATTTGTTTTTTATATTGATCTGCCAAATTAATTTATAATCAAAGCTTTCAACCAACTGAAAATCACTTTGGTTATTGCTGTAGAATTCCTTTCTCTAGTTATCACCAAGAGTTAAATCCCCGCATGTAAGTCATTATTTTCCTATGTTAAAAATTACTTTGCATCTACATCAACTTGAAAACAGCAACTTCATAGATAAATGCATGTACAGATGTTTTACCACATGCCTGGTGTCCTAGCTCATGTGAAACAATTAGGCAAATCATAGCCTTTTTGCCTCTGAATTTACCACTTGGGATGTACATCAGTGATGATTCTTGGAAAGTCATTAGCCCCCAGTTTTCCATAGCACCTACTCCAAAATCAGGCAGTGCAACCAGATCTAAATTGATTTAAACAGAAAAAAAATAAAATTTTCAAGAGTAAAATGCACACGTGACTATTGTATGTTTATCCAATGTGCAATTACAAGATACATATTTTAGTGGTTCTTTGCTGTCGAGTTGCAATAAACTAGGAAATGCTTTTTTGGAATTATTTTCTTGCATGTCTTTAACTATATATGCCGCTGCTATGCCTCTCTAGTGTTGCCTCCCTTTCAATCAGAAACATAAAAATCAACTAAGTACAAGCCAAGGTCATCAACAGTTTATACCTAAGTATATTTAGAACTAAAATCTTTGATAATGGAACTTTTCTCTCAGCTGCTGGGAGAGTAGATTCAGTTCTCTGCACTCCTGAGTAGTTCTGGCTCTCCATTCTCTCCATCTTGCTTTTGTTCCAGTTATGGGACCATACGGGGGAGAGGGAGAAGGTGGGAAGGGAAAGAATAAAAGTCTTTCCTTTTTTCATGATTTGTAGTTATGTAATTTCCCCCTTGTTTTGCATTCTGGCTACAATGGATACAAACAGACTAGGAGATCTTTTAAATGGTTTGGTCCTATCTAGATAGAAGGCTAATGTCTTCCTGACATACTGGGTATTAAATGTGGCTTTTTCATGTGCTTTTTAGGGAAAAAGCCAGGAGACCAATGGTTTGATGAATAAGAAATTCTGAAGAAACCTTAGGTTAAAAAAAACCTTGGATGTGCTCACAGCAATACTTTCTCACTCGTGACTATCGTAAATGGGGATGTCTGTCATTAAGGCTCCCAGTTCTCCCAACTTTCAGGCAGAAGTGATTGCTACCACTAAGGCGGTCTTCACTGAGAAATCTAATAAAAAAAAAACACATAGGATGGCTCAAAGGATGGTACATAAGGAAATTCAGTACTAGGTTCAAATCCTAGTTCAGTACAGAATCTCTGATTTGTGGGGATATATTCAATTAACTGCTTAGGAATTTTGCCATTGTTGGTAAAGCAAAGAGTGCAAAATGTGTTGAGGATCTTTAAAACAGGAAGGGGAAGAAGCTAATGTTGCAGCTGTTAGGCTGTGTTGGTTAGGTGACAGAGCCTCTCAACCCAACTGTCATTTGAGGACATGGATCACTGAGAAGATTTAGAGACAGTTTCTTTATTAATTATTATTATCTTATCTTCTTGGCCGTGGGTTCAAGGGGCCTATGATACGTTGAATATGGGGTTGGGTGTGCTCTTTTTGCCATCTGAGACCTCTTTAATCTCCTTTTACGTACAGAAGTGCAAAATCCTAGGGATTTCAGCCATAGCTCTTGAGTCTTTTCAAGCGTGGAGAGATGCATACATCAAGCCTGCAAAGTGCTTTCAACTATCAAAGAGGAGGTCTTTGACAGTACTCTGAACCTCCCTTAGAAAACTGGACAGCTGCTGCCAAGATGCTTTTCTCCTGGCCACTGTAGTGGAAATAGATCGTGCTGCAGTATCTGTGGCATCCAAGGAGACCTGGAGTGATGTCTTTGCCAGAAGCATCTAAACTGATCTGAATGTTTTCTGGCAGATGTTCAATAAAAGTACTGTTGTATTTGGCCATGACATCAGATGATTTGCTACTCTGAACTGAAGTGTGGCTGATACACAGGATTTATGACCAAAAAGATCAAGCCTCTTGTGCTTCTTCATGTACAGGGTGGACTTTGGGCTATGTCTGCCTTGTTCATTAATGGCCTCCGCTATTAGGGAATATGGTGCTTGATGAGAAAATTGATACTCTAGTTCCCTATCTGGATCATAATGCTTTTTATCCACCCTGTAGCAGGTAGGTAGTGTGGTAGCTGGAGTTTGCCAAGCCATCTGAGAAGGCTCCATAAAAGTTCCATTGACCCAAATGGCAATCTCCATAGATGTTAAGTTGTAAAATACCTCGCAATTTATGGTAGGACTACTGAACCTCTGCTAAGGGAATCTACAGCAAGTCCGAAATCCACTTCCTCAGTTCCAGAAATTGCCTGAAGTCATCTGCCACAGAGGTGACAGAGGCATGAGAACTTCATCATGAGATGAGGAGGAAATATTAGTAAGAGTTGTCACTTCCTTATCAGCTCTTGCGCCTCAAAGGTCTTTTCCTCTGGCATAGATGGTGGAAAGGGAGCTGAGGAGAATGGGTTCCTCTCTGTTCCCTTGGGTGTTGCAAAGACTTTGATGTAAATTATTAGTGATAGAAGGACAATGGTCCCAGCAAAAGCCACTGAGGGGCCCACATGGCAAAAGTGGCAGCAGCCCTCTGTGTTCCCACCATGTGGGCATCATCTGAAGTCTATCCTCCTGTAATATATCAGTGTAATAGAGATAATGATGTATTCTGGAATAGATAAGGAGCCTTCACCAAAATTTGAGAATATGGTGAGTTCTCAGCCACATACTCAAGGGGGTGATATCTGTTCCACTTGCAGAGTAGCTGAGGGCAAGTGTGGTGCTATAGTGATAGAAGAGTTGGTCATAGAGAGCATCTTGATGGAGACAAACCTCCACTAGTTCACAGAAAATACTCCAGTTCACAAGGTATTATCAGATCCTCAGGGTACCTAAACACTTGTGGTACCAACAGTATCAAAGATTGGGCTTAGTGGTGTGTAGAGAACACATAGCATCTGCAGCTGGTTGCTCTGAGTGGCATGTGGTGGCATGGAAAGCCTGGGAGCCTGTCTGAGAGTCTCACTGAGCTGTTGGCCAGGAGCCACCCAAGTAAGCACCTCCTGGTCAGAGCCCGCCTCTGGCACCCCAGCCTCTACCTCCTTCCAACCCTCTGCTCCTCCTCCTACACTCCTGCCCTGGGTCACAATCTAAACCCTCTGCACCCATACCCCTCCCAGGCCTTGTACCCCAACCCAACCCCAACCAACTCCAGGTCACAACCCAAATTCCTGTATCCCCCTCCTGTACCCCTGTACCCATTCCAACCCTCTCCCAGACTCAGCACTTCATCCTGAACCCCTCCTCCAGACCAGAATCCTCTCCTGCACCCATACCCCTTCCCAGACTCTGCAGCCCTATTTCCTGCCCCAGGTCACAACCCCCTCCAGCTCTAGATCACAACCCAAAGCACAGCACCTCTGCTCCAGGTCACTACCCCTTCCCAGAGTCTGCACTCCCTCCTATAGCCCTCCTCCAGGTCAGAATCCTCTCCTGCAGCCCTACCTCAAGCTCCCTTCTGCACCCAACCTCTATCCCAGACCACACACCTCCTCCATTAATATCATGGAAGAGTGCAGCCCTTGATCACTTATCAAATGCTTGGAGTGTCCCCTCCCATAAAAATGATTGCCCATCCCTGCTCTAGTTTATAGTGGTGTCACTCAGTTAAAATCAGTTAAGTTATGCTGGTGCAAAACTGGAGACATGCAATGAATCAGAACCCATAATGATGTGTAACACCTTTGCACAGGATATCTGTAAAATTAAGATACTGAGATTTAAGGAATGGTATTGCACATTTTCATCAAAGCAGAAATAGAGTTTTCCTACAGAGGACTGTTTCCATCAAGGAAGGTACAGAGAAATGTTGGTGAGTTCCAAGTTAAGATGAGACACTGAACTGAAAGCTAGGAAGGTACAAAGACATGCTGGTGACTTAAAAATTAGATGGGAATGTAGCACAGGAGACAATGAAGGTTTGAAGAAATGTGGATTAATTACAGGTTAGGAACAATGTTTCAGAGAAAACAAGATCAGCATGGGAAAAGGTCACAGAGGCTATCCCGGTCACCTCCGGTATCCTGGAAAAACTCTGCCATGTCCAGGGAACGTGTCTGCTCTTCCAACATTTTTTGCAGAAGAGCAAACGGGCTCTTTCGGAAGCCCTGTAAATCTCATTTCATGAGGAAGAAGGGCTCTTCTGAAAGAGGAGATTTTTCTGAAATTTGGCCCAGTGCAGACAGGCCAAATTTTGGAAAAGCCTCTTCTGAAAAAATTATTGGAAAAAGGTACGCAAATTGCGGAGCGCAATTTGCGTACCTTTTTCCAAAAAAGAAGTGGGCTAGTCTACACTACACATCAGTTTCCAAAAAAGCAGATGCGTTCTTTCGGAAGCCCTATATTCCTCATTTTATGGGCTCTTCTGAAAGAGGAGGTTTTCCCCACATTTGGCCCCATGTAGATGGGCTAAATTCTGGAAAAGCCTCTTCCGAAAAAACAATTGGAAAAAGGTACGCAAATTGCGCTCCACAATTTGCATACCTTTTTCTGAAAAAGAAGTGTAGTGTAGACATAGCCTAAGGCTATGTCTACGCTACAGAGTTTTTCCAGGATACCAGCGGTATTCCAGAAAAACCCTTCCGTGTCCAGGGAATGCGTCCGCTTTTTCAGATCAGTTTCCAAAAAAGTGGGCAGCTTCTTTCGGAAGCCCTGTATTCCTCTTTTTATGAGGAGTAAGGGCTCTTCCGAAAGAGGAGGTTTTTCCCCACATTTGGCCCTCTGTAGACAGGCCAAATGTCGGAAAAGCCTCTTCCGAAAAAAGAATTGGAAAAAGGTATGCAAATTGCAGTTTGCAATTTGTGTACCTTTTTCCGAAAAATAACTGCAGTGTAGACATAGCCTGCGTCATGAAAGGTGCTGCACAAAAAGTAGGGAGGAAAAGGGAGAAACTGAAGAATAAAGAGCGAGGAGTAGTCTTCTCTGAATCCTGCACTGGTTAAAGTAAGAATCTGGCAAGCCAGGACCCAGTATTTCTGTAGATGTTATATCAGCAACAATCATTTGTTTTAAATGAAAGGAAGGTAACTCACCTGTTTTTGAAAGAGGGTAACTGATGTTAAATAAATCTTCCAGAAATGAAAAGAGTGAGCCTGTGATATTTAAAGCATAGTCAGCATACCCTTTTTTAATTGCTTCTTTCCGACCCCAAATACGTATCTATAATAAAGCAAGCACTTTATTTTAGAAAACTTAAATTTTCACTCTCTTCTGTGAGGATAGTATTTCTGAATAGCTGTTTTGAAAATGCAACAGATCCTGCAATTAATTTTTTCAAACAAAAAACAAAAGACGGATCTGTCACTTGTCCTAAGAAGGGGTAAATCCTAATCCCATTGAAGTCATTTAGGGTATGTCTACACTGTGGGCTAAAGTAAAGATACATAACTTCAGCTACGTTAATTGCGTAGCTGAAATCAAAGTACCTTAACTTGGCTTTTGGCGCTGTCTATATAGCAGGAAGTCGAAGGAAGAACACTTTTCCTTCAACTTCCCTTACTCCTCATGAAATGAGGGTTACAGAATTTGGAGTAAGAAGCCCGTTATTTTGAAATTATTATGGACGCACACTCTGTTATTTTGAAATAACATGAGTTATTTGGAAGTAAGTGTGCAGTGTAGACATAGCCCTAGAGTTTAGGTGCTGACTTTAAAGGGACCAAGAGTTGAATCTAAATGTATATCGATTGACTCCTAATTACTCTTACATTAAATATAATATGAAACATGACCTCATAACAGAACACTGAAGTCCACATTTGTACCAGCAAAATAGCATGTGCCCCTGTCCATGGTCAGATATTGGCTTTTGGGCAGGCAAATTAGGTATTTGCAATGAATAAACTGAGTAGCTAAATGTACTGTTACCCCACAGATAGATAGATAGATAGATGCCCATATGAGTGCATGTATGAATCTGAGGCCATCTGAAAATTTAGCCAGCAAGTTGTCAATATATAACAGTTTGCAAAACTGCACTTAGATGTGTTTTCTGCACAAGCAAGTACTTGAAAAATTTATCGGCATGGTTTTAGAGACATTTGATCTCCAGGATTTAAATTAAAGTAAAAAAAAAAAAAATAATAAGGGTATTCAGTTAACATAGTCTTTCCAGCCCTGAGCTCTGATTTTCTGCAAATATAGGCTATGTCTACACTACAAGGCTTTTGCGGCAGGGAGTATCCAGACAAACAGTAGATTATAAATCATAGTGACAGCTTTAAATACCTTTGCCTATGTCAGATCCTCATGGATTTATTTTCAAACAGACAGCTGTCATAAATTTGTTCATTAATGCCCATGCTGTGTAGGGGCAACTTCAATAACAATGTTTGAAAATTAAAGACAAAATCCTGTCTCCTCTGCTTCCCAAAATCAACAGAGAGGGACTGTAACCAAATGCTCAGGAGTACTAGTTTCAGGACCTGGCTACTGTCCTAAAGAGCACATCTTGGCTTAGTGAGGTATGGTCTGCTATTTTGATGGTCAGACCACCAAGCCCTCAACATGTCTGATGTGGTGTGCAGCAGGCACCTTATCAGTGTTTGCTGCTCCTTTATAATGGAGAATCAGAGTGCTTCCTCCTGCACATTCACACTGTCTTCAATGGACCAGCCTGAGCCACTGTGCTTTGCCTTACTAGAGTGGTTATGGGGTCACCATGTAGCCAATGCGGCTCTGTTAAACATTAAGTGCATCAAATACTAAGGGTAGGACTTTACCAGTGGTGCAATATTATTTTAGCATATGTTTTTATACATAATCACCTTTTGTTTTTCAACAAATTTAAAAAACCAAAACACAAACGAAACTCAACATAATAAAATAACATTATATATATATATATATATATATATATATATATATATATATATATATAGTGAAGGAGCTATAGGCACAATACCACAATAGGGCAATAGTGACATGGCATGAACATCATTCACTGCAAAGGAAAAGTAGGTTGAGGGCATACAATAGGAGCTTTTAAAAATTAAAAATTGTGCTAAGGACTTGAGGCACAGTGCTGCTCCCATTCAAGTCATTAGGGATGGGATTTTCAAAGGCACTTAAGAGAGAGCAATGCATCTAGCTCCCATTGTCTTCTCACTAATTTCAGATGGGAGAAGAAATAGGGATGTCAACAATTAGTCAACTAGACAATTAACTGGTAAGCCAATGCTTATCCGTTAATCTGTTGACTACTGGCATCACCCTTGCTTCCTCTGTATCAGAGGCAGCGGGGGAGGGAGCAGGCACCAGTGCTGGGGGAGCTGGCTTAAAAGCTTGTTCCCCCAGCACTGGCTCTGCAGTGCCGCCTTCTCCCGCCTCCTCTTCCCTGCAGTTACTCAACTATTCTATTACTTGATATCTAACATCCCTAAGCAGAAACAGACTTACACTTTTTAAATGAAAAGGGCTAAGCAGATCTTGAATTATGAAAAATACTTTCTGAGTATAACTTCTCACTAGGTTTTACTCTGCTCTTCTCTTCTTCGTGTTTAAAAATCACATCAGAATGTATTTATGCAATAATCTGTACAGAGTACAGCCACTCCCCGAGTTACGAACAAGTTACGGACCAACACTTGGTCCGTACCTCAAAGTGTCTGTAACTCGGATCCCATAGAGTTACATGGCGACCGCGCTGTTCGTAAGCACGGATCGCCGTTCGTAACTCGGATCCACATTTACGACCGCTTTGGTCGTAAGTGCAGATGGTCGTAACTCGGGGAGCGGCTGTATACACACACACACACACACACACACACACACACACACACACACAGATTACTATGAACGAGATTTTTCTGAACATATATTTATAGGGTAAATGTTAATACTTTTGCCATGTTATCAAATACTTTCAAAATAGGATGTGTATTCAATAAAAGTTACATCTTATAAACCACATGATACACCACAGAACCAATTTATTCTGTTAGCTGCTCTAATGAGGTATGCAGACTCTCATTTACCTCATTGCCCCTTTCAGTCCTGCTGACATAATCAAAGTCACAAACCACAAAAGCAGTTATATAAGTTGACATTTTCAGTGTGGTGTTAAATGTGGTAACAGTCCATATGCTTCCATTCTCATCTTTCATTTCAGTTTTATCTAGAACAAAAATAATTTTAGTATAGAAACATTCAAACTATTCTTCCTATGCAACAAAACACTATTTTGCATTTTCAAAGCAGTGTTTTACACATCTCTTCATTACATTTAATACTCTGTATTACAGCACTGGGTACACATATTTTGTCAATAGAATCAAGCCAACTTTCTCACTTAGCTCATTAGCTACTTGAATTATTACCTTAAATACAAAGATTTCACTATTCCATTCCTCAGCATCTTAATCAAACTCTATGAAGCATATTAAACTATGCATTGGTTTTGGGATGTGAACAAGCATAAACATGTTCTCCCATGCTACACTTCTTTAATATGTATGTTTATATTATCGCTATTATTACTGAAATCAATGTCAAATATGCCAGAGAGGTATCAGATGCATAAATCTCACATGTCCCAAAAAATGGGCCCAATCAGACCCTCCAAAGAAAAATCCACAGAAGGCAATTCTGAGAGAGGAAATATGTCCAAGCTACTTTCACAGACATGTCTCACAGATTTCATAACCATTTATTTTTATTGCTTAAAATTATTTACATGAGAAATAAAATCCAATACCAGGCAGATATTAAAAGAGCCATTTAAACTAAATAAAGGAATCCTACAGGTTTTTAGGTTTCTTGTATGAAAACTATCTATCACTCATATGGAGTCTTGGTCATACATAGCATCCCACAGTAAGTCCCTACAAATCAGCATTGAGAGGCATTGCCAGGATAGTATACAATAGCTTGCACTGCTGCTCACCCCATCATGTATATTCTGCAGATTAAAAGAAGACTTCAATTCTGTGACTATCAAGGCAGTTTTCATAAGCAATCAAGTTGTTGTTTTTTTTTTAAGATACACACAATCCTCCCCAGTCATTAAATAACAGAAGTACAGTTTTCATACATACAACAAAACAACAGCTTGACAAGTTAGTAAAAATTATGCAGTAAAATATACTGACTAAACTTTGTACAGTAAGATGTAAAACATGAATTGTTGTGCAGTCAAATATACCTACCAGACATAGATATGTCATCATTGAAAGGTCAGCAAACACCGCTGCCACTCACTTCTCAAGACAGTATTTGTGCATATTTGTCTATGAATTTATTGGTTTCACTAAATCTCCCTATCTTTTTTTTGGACCTACTAAATATGGTTCCTGCCTCAATAACCCATGTTGCAGGCTTTGCCTGCATACAAAAGTTAACCTGGAATGAAGTAGGGCATAAATCCAAAAGCAGATTAAGTATTCCTGATTAACTCCATGTGTGGATATTTATTCCAAAATAAGGCACTCAAGGGGGCGGGAGAGTTTGAATGTAGAATTAATCAGGAATAGCTATTCCGAAATAATAGGCTGACTTGCCCTTTAAGGCAAGCTGGACTCAGCCTTGCCCATAAGGTAGTAGTTATCCTTCAGCCTTTCCTGTGAGCTAGCCAGGTAGGGGCAATTAGTGATCCCAGCTGGGTGCAATGGAATTAGACTGACTGAAGACAACTTAAATGGAGCTGAGCTCAGCTGAAGGCAGGTGACCTGGGAAAGAAAAGGTAAGAAGGCTGAAGAAATGGAATCAATCTCTGTGATGGGCCAGGAACAGGGGGCAAGATCCAAGGAGAAACTTCAGAAGAGACAGGATCCTTTTTTGGAGAAAAAGCCCAGAGGGAGCAGAGTAGGTTGCTGTGTCAGGGAACCCTGAAATAGGGGTTTTAAGTGGAAGCAGAAGACTTAAATTATTCAGACATTTTCATTTGGACCATTTGGTTACCTCAGATAAAGTTTGAACTTTGTTGACTTGGCCAGAGGGCTGAACCATGGAGGATCTTGTTAGAGGCAAATGTCTGCAAAAGGTGCTGGAAATGTGACCAATGACATTCTGCAAGGGGTGCTCCAGGACGCAGTGTCTCCCACCTTACTATCTAGGTAGACAAATGCTAACTCTTTCTGTCCTGTCACCAAACAGGAGCAGCAACCTCCTTCTTTTGGGAGAAAATGTCTTCCTCTAGAAACCTGTTAACATCAGTCTTTCGACCAGCAAGGTCTACTCAAAGTTTTTTTCCAAATAGATCTGAGAACCTGGCCTCTGCAACCTCATGTTCTGCTAACCTCCTTCTGTTTACATTTCTTCTTTACAGTTAAACTTCAGTCCATGCTCTGTATAATTGCTCTGTATGGCTCAGACAAGAATATGTTATCTAAACAGAGAGCACAAGATGACATAAAATAATGGGCTACAATTACATACTGTTCAAGTAAATTAAAGCCTTTATTAAGGTACCTGGAAAAACACAGAAGTCCATTTTTAACCTACCTATAGCAGGCATGTTAGAAAGGGCCACGTAACTGGGATGATGGACAATTACGATATTAAAGGTTGCCTTCATGGCAGGTTCATCAAAGCAGGGGTAAACAGTCCTGGCATATGTTGGTTCAAGCTGAGATGCAATCAACATACTACATTGGAAAAATGTATATGATTAATCCAGCATGTTGCAGCTGATCAAAACCATTATATATAGTGCACAAAATGTTCCAAGTTAAAAAAAGAAAATATAAATCATATACATATGTGGCTTTAGAAAAGGGTTAGTCATTATTAAGAGAAGCTTATGATTCAATTGTCCCCCACAGAGCTCCATGTGCAGATTTGTGCCTTGTTTAATTTAGCCATTTTTTTCTGACACGTCTTTCTTTTCTAACTAAAGAGTTCAGTTTTATATGTGTGTTGGGGATTTTTTTTTAATGTCACTTCTGATATGGTATTAAAGTCTCATGCCAAGTTTAGCTCATACACAGCAGTCAAGTGCTCAGAAATAATATAGCCACAGATATTATCTCAGAAGTAGATTAGCAGTGGATGCCTACTGGTCTTTCTAATAGAAACTTTCTGATTTTAAAAAGTTGGAGTTTATTAAAGGATTTTAAGAATCTTTGTCAGGATCAAAACATTTTCCCCATCTCTAGCCAAACCAGGCACAGAAGAACCCTCAAGCAGCAGTTCCATGCCACTGGGGAACACCTTTAGAGAGATCCTGTAGCACCTGTGTGTAGGGTTACCAGGTAGACCCCCCAAAAAAACTGGACACACTTGATAGTGGGCAGGGCTGGCCAGGAGGAAGGGGGGGCAGGAAGCAGAGCTGGGGGGGTCGGGGGATGTGGGGCTGGCCAGGAGGAAAGGGGGTGGCCCGGAGGAAGGGTGGGCGGGAAGCAGAGCGGGCGGGGGTGCAGTGGCGCTGGCTGGGGGAGATCAGGAAGAGGAATGGGCTGGCAGGAAGCAGAGCTGGGGGATGGTGCAGGGGGGCTGGCCAGGGAAGATCAGGAGGGGAAGTGGGAGAGAACCGGCTAGCCAGGAAGGGGGGAGGGGTGAGCAAATCGGCCGGTGGGGAGCGAGACTGACCCAGGCACTTGCAGATCCCAGGGCGCTGCCCGTCCCGCGCTGGCTCCCAGCGACGCAGGAGCAAGGAGGCGGCTTCCCCTCCTCCTCCTCCTCACGCTCAACCGAGGGCTCCCAGCGGCAATCGTGGCCCCGCCTCCCAGCTGGGACTCCCAGCTGGTCCCCCCCACCCACACCAGGCTTCCGTCCAGTGCGCAGCCAGAAAAATCAGAGAATACCGAACATTGCACATGACCAGTATTGTCTGATTTTTTTTTTACCAGACAGAGAGCACAAATACCGGACACCTGGAAACCCTACCTGTGTGCTGTAGAGCTCTTCTCCAAGATGCTCTTGTGGCAGTTTGGAAGAGGTTTTTGGAGCAGAGTGCAGTAGGCCAGGGCAGAAACCAGTGGATTCAATGGCCAAATGTTCAGCAGTGTCCACTGGTTTCAGGTGCTCAATTTGAGACAATTAAGGAAAATCCTTAGTGGGAAGATGCTGACAGAGGCAAATTCCATTCTCTATACAGGCCAAATGCATCACTATACCAGGGATTGGAGTCAGATCTACAGCTAGACAAAGAGAAGATACAGCCGGAGATGAACCACCTGTCTTTTGAATACAACTGCTTGAAGATGGGTAACACCAAAATGAGAGAGTAGATGGATAGTGCCAACATGAGACCAAAGATGGGGATTACCACTGCCAGCATGAGGAAAGAATGAAGGATGTGGAATGTCAACATCATCTGGAGATGGAGAGACTGCACCTGCAAATCCCAAATCCAGCAGATAAAGTCAGATGGCCAAGTACCTGTCCCAGTGCATGGCATAGACTCTAATTTTTTTCCCCCTTGCATTAGGGAAGGGGATGACAGAGATGTGTTGCTAAACACTTTTGAAATGGGGTATGAACTGAACAAGATAGGGGTAGGAGGACTTAGTCTGGTGTTTGGCTCCGCTACTATTATGGACAAAGGCCTTAGCCATTTTCACCCTTCTGGACAGAGAGAAATATAAAGATCATAGACAATGTAAGCAAGCTTTCTTGCAAAAAGTTCAAACTTCTCCCTGAAGCATACAGAAGGTTTGTGGAGTTCAAAAAAAAAGGGGGGGGGGAGACATGATTTTTACTGAGGTTTCAACTCAAATTATGGGCTATGTAAGGAAATGGGGGACTGGTTGGAGGGTTTCCACAGTTGATGAGCTCTATGAATTAATGGAGTTAGAGCAATGCCCAACATGAAAGGATGGTTAAGAGACGAAGATTCTGGAGCAGTGGTAGGCAACCTGCAGTCAACAGGCCGTATGCAGCCCAGCAGGGTAATCTGATTGTAGGCAGGAGAGATTTTGCTGACGTTGACCATCTGCAGGCACCACCCCAGTAGCTCCCAGTGGCTACAGTTCTCTGTTCCCACCCAATGGGAGCTGCTGAAACTGATGGCCAATACGTCCCTGTGGCCCCTTCACCTGCAGGCACTGACCCCACAGCTCCCATTGGCCAGGAATGGCAAACCACAGAGGAAGGGTGCCTGTGGATGGTCACAGTTAACAAAATGTCTTGCAGCCTGCAATCAGATTACCTTGATGGGCTACATGTGGCTTGTGGGCTGCAAGTTGCCCACCACTGTCCTAGAGACAGGACTGTATTTGGGAAATGGCCAGACCAATACGCAGACAGTCCATCTATAGTTGAAAGAAAAAAATCAAGGGAGAGGGCACAAATCTGACCCCTCAATGAAGACACCCCTCCCCCAAGAAGCGAGAATGGACTAAATCCAGACATGGGTAGGTGGCAAAACCTGATAAGGACTTAGAAAGAGAATCTAGGGAGATGCTATGTTTTTATTAGAGCTGTCAATTAATCACAGTTAATTTACACAATTAACTCAAAAAATTAATTGCAATTTTAACCCCACTCTAGGTGGAACAAGGGTCAAACCCAGTCCTGGGAGAGGGCTGAGACTGAGGAGCAAGCGGCTGAGGCAAACAGCAGCTAATTAGGGCCTAGCTGCGGTTGTATAAATAGGGGCTCCTGGAGAGGAGACTCTTGCTCCAGCTGTGGAGCAGGAAGGACATGGTTGCTGGTAGGCTAGAGAGGGTACCTGAGACAGAGCAGGGGTGGCAACAGGCTGCCAGCGGGCCTCACCAGAACCCTTAGGTAGAGAACGGCTCACGCTTTAAAAAGCCAGCTGCTCTCTGCTCCGGACAGTTGGGGAGGGAGGGCGTTGGGAGTCTTTGCGTGCCACTCCTGACCTTTCCCAGCAAAATCTCTGAGCTCCCAATGGCCAGTTTCTGGCCAATAGGATCTGATAAATTTTGCTGGGGACAGGGGCAGTGTGGGAAGCCTCCCCCCTCCTTATGCCTGGAGCAGAGTGACATGGAGCAGCCTGCAGCAGACAGTCTGCCTCAGGTTTCTGCAGGGCTTCTGGCTGGGAGCTGTCTAGGTAAGTATCTCCTTTCTGACTACCTGTCCCAGTCCACCACCCAAATCCTCTGTAGCCCCTTTTCCCCTTCTCCCAGGTCATAACTCCCTCCCAGACCCTGCACATCACCTACATCTTTCCCCCAAGGCAGAATCCTCTCCTGTACCCATAACCCCTCCCTGACCCTGCATCCCAAGCCCCTGACCCAGGTCACCACCCAAACCCTTTTCACCCCCTTCACCCAGGTCACAACTCCCTCCCAAACCTTGCATCCCCTCCTAGAGCCCCTGCCCCAGGCCAGAATCCTCTCCTGCATCCATACTGCCTCCTGGACCATGCACCCAAAACCCCTGCCCCAGATCACAGCCCCCTCCTTCACCCAAACTCCCCCCCATTCCTGTACTGTAGTCCCCTACCCCAAGCTCCCTTCTGCACCCAGCCTCTGTCCCATACCCCACACCCTCTCCATAGATGTGTGGCCCTTGACCACTTGCCAAAATCTTGGAGTGGCCCCCATTAAAAATTATTGCCCCTCCTTGGACTAGGTGATGACTGGCAGTGGATTACTGAGGCAAAATGGGTACAGGGGATTGCAGTTCCCTGGGAGGGAAAGACCCCAGAGTGAAGGGACACTGCCATAGGGCAGTAAGAAGGATGCTTTGCAGCATTCGGATGGTAGGCCTGATTGTAAAAGTGGAAAAATGGAAGGTGAGGATGTCAGAAGTGGGCTATCCTGACCACAGAGTAGATAAAACCAGGGCCTGAATAAGAATGGCCCCACTCTCAAGAAATAAAAGCCAGGTACAATTCTTTACTGGGATGGCCTGAGGTTGTCCCTCACTTTAACAATCTGACTGCTCCTCTCACTGAGTTTTGATCCAACCAGTCACTGTTACTTCTACGAAATGAAAGAAGCCATAAGTACAGACCAAGTTCTGGTAAACCCAGACTTTGAAAAGGCTTTTTTGTGGTATTCACAGGTACCCCTCAGACAGGGCTCAGGGCTATGCTGCTCAAGCTGATGAAAAGGGGAGAGACGTCCCTGATGGAAATACAAGTGTGCAACAATGGAAAAGGAATGTGTGGTTATGGTATGGGCTCTCATCAAACCATAGCCCTCCTCTTTTGGGTGGCATTTCGTTGTGTGCAGTGATCGCTTCCCACTCACCAGTTTACGTCAAGTGAAAAAGACATATGTCAAGTTGCTAAAATGGAGCGTGGTGCTCCAAGATTAAGATGGAACTGATTCATGTTAAGGGGAATGTAAACTTGGCTGCAGATGCCCTGTCCAGGCAATTAATCAGTGGGTTCCCTTAGGATGACAGCCAACCAGCCAAGACCCTATCAATATGTACAACTGTGCCACTGCAGTGCATGAGGTGAAGGGAGAGAGTTCTTCCATAACCAGGCCTGCCAACAGAAATGCTGGGCCCCAACGCAGAACAGTAATACACAAGCCATGCCCACACAGATGTGGTCCACCTGACATTTGGGCCACGCTGCCCCTGCACTGGCTGGTGCCCAGCAAGCTGTTGGCTGTGCTGCTGGAAGCACTTTTCTTATATGGCCAAGGTTTCTAAATGCCCATCCAGCATGGGTGGTCGGCATGGTAGGTGGAGGAAGACACAGCCTTCCCAAACTACCAGCCTAGCCCTGCCCACACTCTACCCCCAGAATGCCTAATGTAGGAGTACTGGGAGCAAAGTGTTGCTGCCCCCAGCACCCGCCCTACCCCTGCTCTTGGGTCAGGGGGCTGGGGCTGCGTGCCCTCCACACTCTTCATGCTCCAGGGACGCTGGGGTTTGCACGCACACCCACCTGAATTTCTCCCCTTCCTGTGGTGGAGAGAGCAGGGAAGCAGGGCCTTGGCAGAAGAGGCAAGAGGCCTACCTCCCCCAGCCCTACCTTCATCAACTGCCCATGCCACCCAGTAGGGTTGCTAACCTGTCTAATCATGCCACTCCAAAGACCCTTGTCCTTTCCCTGATGCCACACCCCTGCCCTGCCCCTTCTCTGAGACCCCACCCCCCACCCTACTCACTCCATCCCTTTTCCTTCTGTTGCTTGCTCTCCCCCACCTTCACTTTCATAAAGCTGGGGCAGGGAGTTTGGATGTATGTATGGCAGGGGGGAGGTGAAGGGTGCAGACTTGGGAAGTGAGTTTGGGTGCTGAATCTGGGAGTAACTCTGGGTGCACTGGGGGCGGGGGGAGTTTGGGTGTGGTAAAAAGTACAGGTTTAGTGCCAACAGGCAGAACTGAACCTGGGACCTCTGAAGTTTAGTTCATAAGCCGCTGCAGACTGAACTATAAAGCCAGCTGGCGCTCAGCTAAGACCATTGAGCACACTCATTGTTTCTCTCAGTAAGTGGTCTACATGCCACTACATAGGACAGTGACCGACACCCAGTAGGTGCGTGAATTACACAGCCTCGGGGAAGGAGCCCACACTCTGGGCTAGAGCAGAGGGTTGGAGTGTGGGAAGGGTGACAGGATCAATGCTTACCTCAAGTGGCTCCTGAAAGCAACGGCACACCTCTCTGGCAGTGGCTCCTAGGTGGAGGGGCCAGGGAGTCTTCACGCACTGCTGTTCACAGGCATCACCCCTTCAGCTCGTACTGGCCACGGTTCCTGGCCTATGGGAGCTCCAGGGTTGGTACAAAGGTGGAGGCAATGCATGGGGACCCCCCTGAGACCATAGGCATGTGATGACTACTTCTAGAAATGGCATGGAACAAGGGCAGGCAGGGAGCCTGCATTAGCCCCCTTGTGCTACCAGTGGTGCCTGGGGACCTTTTTAAATTGCCCAGGTCCCTGGGTAGTTGCCCCCTTTGTTCTCCACCTCCATCAGCAATAAAAAGCGGCTTCTACGAGTGGCTTAAGCTATGTCAGTATAAGAAATTCTCTCTCCAACATATAAATGTGCACACAAAGGCTTATGTCAGTGTAAGTTATGTCTCTCAGAAAAATGGACTATTCACACCACTGAGGAATGTAAATTTTGTTGATGTACGCTGTAGTGTAGATATAACCCTAGTCAACATGCACTTCTTTTTAGGGGGGAGGGAGGAAGGAAAAGGGGCAATTTCCTGCAATAGCTTTAATAATCTTTATTATATTAAGTTTTATGAATTGAGCTGGGATTGTATGCAACTTCTCTAGGGGGCAGATGTGATGTGAAGTCTGGCAGCTCCAAGGCCTGGTTTGAAAATGTGCCAGACAAGAACAGATTTTTTGGACAATAAGTATGAAGTGGAGTTCCTGGGGGATACTTAGAAAGAAGTTAATGCAAATTCCCCATTGTTGGTTATGCAAAAATTCAGCCTTTTGCAGCTAAGCCCTGAGATAGAGCTCATTGTCTGTTGATTATTTCTTCTCAGAAACTGGAGATCTATATGAAGAAACAGCTCAACTGTCCAGCCAGGTTTCTGGTTCTGAGTCTGAGACTATCATGAGACTGTCTGAGAATGTCCCCAGGGCAAACACAGTTGTGGGTTTTGAGGGAGTGACTTGAGGGTGGACTGGGGGGGCGGGTGATCTCTAGTAAGCATTTTTGCACATGTATAGGATCTTTTATTGTTTTTGATGTTTTCTTTATAAGAATAAAAGGGCTTGCTTAGAAAGAGCACTGTGGTAACCTATAACTGCAAGGGACATATTGTTCATAGCCTCTGGAAAGTAAGTAAATTACAGCAGGTAACCTTTATAGGCAGTCCAGCTTGCTGGAGATATCACACTGTATATCTGGGGAGCTGTGCAGTCTTAAAGAATACTCCTCAGGGTGGAGTGAGGCATAAATCTCTGCCCCGGAGGCAATGGCTGGGAGCAATGCTCTCTTTAACTTTTTCCATCCATATGCAGAATAATTTTTCTTATGTGCACTGAGGAATGTGCAGATGTGCACCACCAATAGAAACACATGCTGCTGCCTGTGGACAGCTGTGGGTGCTCTGCTAATCAGCTGGGTGACATTTGAATTTTCCCTGCGTGACTGCCCAAGCACTCGGCTTACAGGTAACACTGGCTGGGAGCCAGAAACTGTTAAATGGGTGCCCTAAAGGAACACAGGGACAGTTACCCTGCAATTATGACAGCCCTCCCTTAGAGCTTCCACAGACTTAGAGAGCAGCTTTAATCATGATGGATTCCATAGGAGTTGCAATGACATATGCTATGCAGAGGGTATCCTGAATAAGTAAATCAGTGCATAAATCTGCTACCCTAACTGTGCTGTTCCCCGATCAGCATTGCCCAGTATTGGGGTAGCACTTTCTTTTGATTGTCAGAGATGTTGTGGGCACCTCACACCACTGCAAACTCCCAACCCACGTAGAATTTCTGTCTCGTCCCCTTTCCCTGCTCCGCACCCCATGCCAGAATCTGTGCCAGTAGAAGCTACCAGAGAGCCTGTGTGAATTTGGCACACTGCCTACAAATAATTCTCATTATAAAACACAATTATAAAGCAAAACACATGTTGGCTAAGGCATTATTACACAAAGAATTTAAAATAATTATTCCAGCAGATTTCCACATAAAAGAAAATACAAGTAAAATGAAAACACTTCATCTCTCATACATAAACAGAGGGTGTTTCACCACTACATCAGGTCAGGCAATGGTATGAGTCACTGTTTGTTTGCTTATTTTTCAAAGATCCTAATGTGACTGAATTGCTAGTAAACTTTATCCCACATTGCAGATCTACCACATTTGTCACAAATCAGTCCAAATGGAATTTTACTTTCCAGCACTGTATAAGCCGACAAATTAACTCCTCTCCTACTCCTCTTTCACATAAAGAAATTTACGGAAAATGAAACTTTTTATAAACTATTTTAAGAAATGCTGCATAACAGTGCCAGAAGTGAGCAAAAGAAAATCAAAATTAGAGTTTTCCCCAAAAAGGGCAAACTGACTGTTAACGAGCTCTTTAAGAATAAGGCATGATTATTACAGCTACTCCAAATTGTATTTCACCTTGTATGAAATGAACTACATTTAAAACACTAGAAATCTTTTTCATTATGTATAAAGACTTCATGTTTGGGAGTATTCTATCTGTTACTCAAGATCCACAAACTGGAAGTTCTGGATGCCCCACCATCTCAGGCATTGACACCCTTACAGCAGGGTTTTCCAGCTATATTGACTCTCTTCTCAGACCCTATGCTACCATCATTCCTGGCTATCTTTGAGACACGGCTAACTTCCTCAGTGCCTCAGCAATTTTCCTGGAAACACCATCCAGACCACCATTGACGTAGAAGCTCTCTACACCAACATTCCACGTACAGATGAACTACTAGCTATGAAGAACAGTATCCCCGATTATGCAATGGCATACCTGGTGGCAGAACTGTGGGACAAACATTTCCAATGTGGGGACAATTCATACCTTCAAGTCAGTGGCACTGCAATGGGTACCCGCATAACCCCACAATATGCCAACATTTTTATGACTGACTGTGACTGGCCCTAATGGCCCCTAACTGCTTGTGGGGTGGTGACCCCCACGTGTAAGCCGGGGGTAAGCCACCCCAGCTTATTCTAGCCCTGTTTCTGTGGGCCAGGCTGCCCCTGTCCCAGCAATGAGGCTTAGCGCCAATGCTCGGGGGGAGGATCCAAGCCTACAGGGCCTTCCAGCTTGCTAGGGAGATTCTGCTCTCCCTGGCTGCAAGTCACCACCAGCGGCGGGTTTAAAGTTCCTAGTCTGAAGTTCGACGGGGTCAGGCCGGGTTTGTTGAGGTCTGGGTCTTGGATGTAGAGGGGTTGGCGGGGTAAGGGTGCCCGGGCCCTCCCTCTCCACCGGGCCCCAGCCCAGGGCCCTTCTGGTGGGGAGCCCTAGGAGCAGACCCCGACTTGCTCCTGGACTCTCCCTCGCTCTCTTCAGCCCTGGGCCAGTTCCTACCCCATCACACGCTGTGTCTCCTCCTCTCCCCCTGACTGAGGTTCTGGCACCTTACCGCTGCATTGTCCCTGTGGTTTCCAACCTGAGACAGAGTCCCTGCCTTTGCATGGCTTGCCACCGGGTCACCCCCTCCTGGGGAGTTACTCGCAACTGTGGTGGCTGGAAGTCCCTGGACCAACGATCCACCTGCCCTGATCCCTGGTTCTGGGGCCCTTGCTGCCCCCATGCTCCTGCCGCTCTCCAGGACCGCCGCATCTCCTCCCGCTTCCGAGGCCACCTCGGCCGCTCCCTCTGGCTCGACTTCCCCTGCCTCACCCGCCTCCAGGCATCCCTCTTCTTCCCCGGCCACCGCCGACTCCTCCTCCGCTTCCCCAGACTCCTGCGTCCTCTCCACCTCCCAGGACTCCCCACCTGTGCATGCCCACGCTCTCTTTGAATGGCTCATCGGGCTGTTCGCGCATGCGTGGCAGCATCGCAGCGCTGGACGCTGAGCGCCGCAGCCAGCACTGAGAGGGGGCAGGGCGAATGCGCCCCATCACACTGACCTAGAGCAACATTTCCTCAGATCCTATCCACTGGCATCCCTTCTCTACTTACACTACATTGATGACATCATCTTCATATGTACCCATGGGGAGGAGGCCCTTGAAGAATTCCACCGTGATTTCAACAATTTCCTCCCCACTGTCAGCCTCAGCCTGGAACAATCCACACAAGCGATCCACTTCCTGGACACTACAATACAAATAAATGATGGTCACATAAACACCACTCTATACTGGAAACCTGTTGACCACTATTCTTGCCTAAATGCCTCTAGCTTCCATCCAGGACACATTACACAATCCATTGGTCTCAGCCAAGCCCTAAGATACAACTGTATCTGCTCCAATCCCTCAGAGACAAACACTGACAAGATCTTTATCAAGCATTCTTAAAACTTAAATATCCCCCTGGGGAAATGAAGAAACAAACAGATTGACAGAGCCAGACAAGTACCCAGAAGTCACCTGCTTCAGGTCCAGAAAGGTAAATAACAGAACATCACTGGTTATTACTGACAGACCTCAGCTAAAACCCCTCCAGTGCATCATTGGCAATCTACAACCAATCCTGGAAAATGATCCCTCACTCTCAGAGACTTTGGGGAACAGGCCAGTCCTCCTCTACAGACAGCTCCACTAACCTGAAGCAAATACTCACCAGGAGCCACACACCACACCACAAAAACACTTACCCAAGAACATATCCCTGCAACAAACCCCGTTGTCAACTCTGTCCATATATCTATACAAGCAACACCATCACAAGATATAACCACATAAGTCACAACATCAGGAGCTCATCCACCTGCACACCACTAATGTACTATATGCCATCAAGTGCCAGCGATGCCTCTCTGCCATGTATATTGGCCAAACCAGACAGTCTCTCTGCCAAAAAGATAAATGGCACAAAATCAGACATCAGGAAAGGTAACACACATAAACCTGTAGAGGAACATTTTAACGTTCCTGGGCACTCCCTGAATTTGAAAGTAGCCATCCTTCAGCAAAAGAATTTTAAAAAACTGGTTAGAAAGGGAGACAGCTGAACTGGGGTTCATTTGCACATTCAACACTATCAACTTAGGACTGAATAAGAATCTCAACTGGTTAACACATTACAAAGGCAATTTCCCCTTTCTGGATAGTCATATCTCCAGACCAAATGCTATGAATGACCCACTTCCACCCTGAATTGATTAGCTTCATTAACACAAGCAACTTCTTTGTATGTATTCCTGCTTCTGTAACTTCCATGCCAATACATCTGATGAACTGGGTTTTACCCAGGAAAGCTTATGCCCTAATAAATCTATTGTTAAGGTGCCACAGGACTCCTTATTGTTTTTGCAGTAACTCCTACAAACAGCCTTCTTCCTAGAACACAACAGTGTTATGACAATACTGGTAGTACTACAACACTCTCCACCTTTTCCCCATGTCCCAGATGTATGGAAAGTAACACTTTTGAAATGGTTAGCCCTATTTACACACAACTACAAATTTTAAAAAGCTTACAACCACCATAAACTCATTTGAACCATGTATGGGGATTGGCTCTTGCAGGTAGCTCAGTGTAAACCATGGTGGATCATCCTGGGTAATCCATATTGGTCCTGTTTCTAATCCTGATGATCATTGGACATAATAAAGGCAATAAAAAAAACAGGTGTTAATAGATAATCTATTATCTGTTTTATCAGTATTCATCTAAAACTAGTGAGTCTTCAAGAATCAGTTATACTACTTATCAGAGGAAAAGGCTATATTGTGTAGAGAATGGGTACTATGCAAAACTGCAATGGCTAAGATAGTATTCAAAATCCTAAGCTTTATATTGAAATGTAGCCAGTATTTCAGAACAGATTCCACAGGGACACATACTACTCTTGATCGAAACACACAGCACTCAGTTCACAGCAATAAGAGTTCTGCATGTAGTCTGATGGTAAAACATGCCTCTCAAATTCCACGGACTTAATCAAATACAACCTAAGTAGGAAGAAGGAATGCAAGAGTGTCTTTGAAATATCTTTGTGTCTCCCCTCATCCTGTCAATGACACTCTTAGCTATATGGCAGGCAAGGATTCCCCTGCTTGACCCCAGAAGGATAGACTGTGAGCTACTTTGTAGTGTCTGAAAGCATCCTGATTTGGGGCCAGCCTCATATTTGACTCCCTTCGGTGCTATAAGCACTGCAGAAATCTGCTTCATAGGGCATGTCTTCACTCACCCTGCCAGAGGTCAACCTTCTGGCATTCGATTTAGTGGGTCTAGTTAAGTCATGAGAACTAAAGAAAGCTGACAGGAGGGTTGCTCACATTGGCCTCCCACTGTGGGGATGCCGCTAAACTCAGCTTAAGGTAAGCTGACTGCAGCTACATATTCTACGTAGCTGGAGTTGTGGACCTTAAGCCAACCTCCCAGGAAGAGTGTAGACCTGGCTATAGTGGCTACCAATAGTGCTTTCATTTTTCATACCCTCCATCCACACACATTTCAAGACCTGATTGTGTAACTCACCTAACTTACCATTAACCATTCATGGTCCGTTTGATTGTAGATATTGTGTTATTACTTATATTGCTTCTTTTTATTTGTGAGTTTAGTGTTTGCGAGAGGACCAGTGAGCTCTGGAGATATAAGAATTTATAGCACAGACAGACATAGGTTTCCCATACCAGTTCACCAAAGTGTCTCAACTCTGATTGGACAAAGTGAGAGAATAGTTCATTCTCAATGCCAATTAAGCCTCTTGTCTCTGTTAAGCTGCAAGCAGTTATGTGGCTATCTGAACAGGAGAAAATGTTAACACAAAGTGACAGAAAACCATTATCTTTTGCAAGCTGGTAAAACAGCGGCTTTACCAAAATTACTATCAACGTCAATTTGAACTGAAGATCCAGAGGTAAAGGTGCCTTATTACACAGTGTCTGAGCGATCCAATCCTCCACTAGAATTAGTCCTTTAATGTAATTAAAATATCCTTGTCAGGTACCTTATTAGACCTTACAAATGATGTCGCAAAATACATCCATATTGCAGAAGGAGGGCTGAGTTTCTGCAGTACAAACTGCAAGAGACTCAGAGCTAGGAAACTGCTACGATAAGTATGAAGACTTCATTCTGAAAGGAGAAGTTACAAGATAGTGTTACACAGATCAAATTCAGAGAAAGTCATTTTAAATAAGATATTACATCTAACTGACGTAAGAACAGCAAGAATGCAGACAAGAGCAGATAAGCAAAGAAACGTGAAATTTGCAACCCACAGAATTCCTTTGATTCAGTCTACTGTCGGACACAACTGTCATCTTTCAACCAGACTGCAATTTTACATAACGTAGTTACTACAGAGCAAATTAAGGATCGAATGGAACAATTCATATAAATCTTTTTGCCACTTTGCTAGGCTTTTTAGGAAAGTTGTACCACAAAATGAAGTCACACAATAGAGAACAGAATGTAAATGAGTACTAAGAATACATATTCATTTATATACTTAGTGGTGTGGTAGGCTACACTTACTTATATAATTTTAAAAGAGGCTTTCCAAGGAAATTAAGTAAAGTGTTCTAGTTTTCCTTAACTCAAACTGCAAAATTAGACAAATACCCAATGTATAAGAGGCTCATAAAAGAAGGTATGAAGATTGTGAGAAAAAATAGAAGCAATTTGTCAAAATAAAAACTCCTTCTCTTCTTCTCTCAAGACAAATAACCTCACAACAAAAATGAGGGGAAAAAAGCAATTAGTAGAATTTAATTTTCAAGATTTGATATACAGTGGTATCATTGGAGTTAGGTTAAGTCACATGAACTTTTTTGTTTCAATAACAATAAAAATGTTAAGTCCTTTTTATTGGTTTGAGTTTATGCATGAATGGATGTTTTTAGCTAAGTGGTTATTATTTATTTGGTATATTTTCATAATAGCCAACCTGCTGATAAACAACTTAATCTAATGAATTAATCAGTAGGTTGGGACCCAACAATGCCAGAATTCTGATTCTAATCCTAGCTCTACTGACCTGGAGCAATTCACTTTTCCTATTCCAAAGATGAAAAACGTATTGATGTGCTCGTTTGCCTTGTTCATCTTAGTTTGGACAATGAAAATCAATTAAGTTTCATTTTTGTTTAATGTGTTTTCTTTCCAGATTCTAAGGATGGAATTTGCCAGCGCAAAGCCTATGCAGCAGTTATTTTGCAGGTAAATGCATTTAAAATGACTGTTTTTTATTTAACATGTACTGAGCCAACCTTAAATTGATAGTATCTGTGTACTGTGTGCATAGTTTTTTCAAAGTGCAAAGCACTGTCAATAGCCATTTGAATTTTATTGTTGCAGTTAAGCAAACACTAACATCCATACTACATAACAACAACACTCACAGACTGCTCCACTCTATACCTAGGAACCATTCTATTCTAACATACACATGCAGCGTATGGATCTAATTCCTCAAACAAAACAAAACAAAGATCACACTCAAAGACACAGCCTGAACTCTATCCTTAGCTCAATAAGATATATTTTCTGCAGGCAGATATATACAGTGAAATGCATAATGTGTCATATGTGCTTGGAAACATCTGAGGTCAGAGTTAAGGTTTTGCATTTGATGTGTGTACACTGATACACTGGATGTGCGTGCTGTCCTAGTTCCTCCTATCAACACATCAGTGGAAGGGGAGCTCTGAAGCAGTCACAGCACAGAGCAGTATAGCTTTGTCTCTTTTGAGGCAATTGCTGCAATGGACTAACCTTTTCTGGTTTGCCAGAGTGGAGCCTCACTCTGGAAGATATGAGAAAGTATACTAGACTACAAGTAATGTTGGCAATGTTAGCAAGTGTGAGAGGAGCCATGCAGAATGATAAGGCTGGGGCGCAAGACTGGAAGCAAGTTCCACAATTGCCATCTTTGGCACAAAGCATGTATTTCACACACTCCCTGCTCTCTCTGTACCACCTGTTAATGGGAAGGGGTTAGGTCAAGGAAGCTAATGACATCAGAGGTGTGGAGCTTATTGCTTTTCTGTCTAGGATTAACTTCTTGTGATTCCCCAGAAGAAGGGCACTGCTCTGACAAGCCTGTGGAATTAGGTGTAGTGCTGCCAAGGGATTGCTGAGCAACACAGCTTGGAGTCTGGGGAGGAGGCATGAATGGTGCAGTAGGAAGGCATCATGGCAACTAAGGTATAGGCTGTAACAGCAACCTAGGGAGTGAGATGGGGCAGGGAAGCAGAAAGCGGCCAGCAGATCTGGGCTGTTCATGTTCATCTTTGCAGATGCAAGAATAGGTATTAATGAGCACAAGAAAAATAACTTTCCATCTGTCTCACTTTAGAATTTGAACGCTGACTTTCCCTATGTGTGTGAGAAACTTGTAGTTTATGGGATTATAGTGTTTTAGCTACTGGAGGCTGAAAGATGTCTGAGCTATGTTTTGCCCACATATTTGGTTTTGGGAACAGGTCTTATGGTGGCCACCTCAACTAATATAAATAAGGGGCTCTACAATCTTTCTGCAAGCCATCCACTAGTTTGTCTTATTTTTACTGTCATATAGCACAGGAAAGCTCTTATATAACTGCACAAGTGCTGACTATTTAGTGCTCTTTTGAGAGGATACCGGTGCCAATAATCCAGCAACAATTAACATTAACAGATACAAGCTTTTGCCAAATCTGTTTTTCATAAGTCACAATGCGATTGTGAGGGGAGAGAAAGGAAGAGATATACCATGAAACACAGGTAATACAGTAATTCCTCTATTAACACATGCCCGCTTAACACGTTTTCGCGATAACATGATTTTTTTTAGGGAACTTTTTTTAATTACACGACCGCCGCCAGAATAACACAATTTCCCCAGCTGGCCCATTGCTGGCAGCTGCGCGGGGCTTCCCCCACCTCCCTGCAAAGCGGCGGAGGGTTCGCCGCTCGCCGTGCTGTTCCCCGGCGACCCCCCCTCACCGGACGCAGTGCGGGTCCTAGCAGACCCGTCACGGGGTATACTCCCAACCCAATCCCCCTCCCCTCTCCTCCCCTTCCCCAGAGCCAAACACCTCCCCTCCCTGCTGTAACCCACTCCCCTTGCTCCCCCAACCTTATGTCCCGGTCCCAACAGACACCACCGCTTGAAACGCAACCCCCACCTTTTCCATTATTTTCACTGGGAAAATTGACCCCGCATAACATGTTTTCACTTAACATGATCATTTTCTGAAACATATCTATAGTGTTAAATGAGGAATTACAGTATAGGGCCCAGTCCTGCTACATTTACTGTGTTAACTTGCACTTTTCTCACACTGAAGTCAATGGAACTACTTTCATAAGTGCTTCCTTATTCACCAAGAATAAGGACACTAGAACCAGAGCTACAGATTGCAAGCCAACAGAGGGAACTTACAGTGTCTTGTTTTATAGTTCCATGATGTTGATAAATAAAAAGCATAGAACAGATTAAGAAGCAATTTATGAATGTCTGTTGCAGTGAGTATTTTTCTTCAGAGAAGATTTGCTAACACATTAGCTAATAACAAACTGTGTGGTGTGTATCCATGAAAGGCTGAGGTTGGGGAGGAATATTCCTGTTGTCAAACAAGACTACTTTATTTGTACAGTGTCTTTTATATGTTCTATAACCACAAAACTACTTTTGTTTTTAAGTCCACATAACAGACAAAAGGAGAACTTAAGCCATCAGCAAAGGAGAATTTTTATTCAGATAAGACCAGATACCAAATTGAGATACAACTTTATTCCATGGCATACACCTAAAGAAAGCTATTACCAAGATGTGTGTCAGGTTGCAAATTTGTACTGATTTTCTTAAAATGCAAGAAGTGATGAGGTCTGAGAGTTTTGTTTCAGCTTGATCTCTAAAAAGCTTAGAATTCCTTTTTGGGAAGAGAGGAAAGAAGAGAAATACCCGCTCGCTTCCTCAAAACTCCCCAAAACAAGCAGCTGGGGCAATGGTTTTCAGTCTCCCTCCCTCCCCATTTGCGGACCTCTACAGATTTTCAAATGGAAGTGCCGGGAGCCCTCTGGAAATCTCAGCCAGTCTGCAGAGCCCAGGTTGAAAACCACCGATTTAGTGCAGTTAAGGGTCATCTTGCCATTGACCTTGGGTTTGGATGTGAGGCCACTGTACAATTAACGGCCTCTCAAGCCTGGAGGAACTGGCCTCCCCTCCTCTGACCGGCACAAAAGTGCCCCACGCCCCCTCCCGCGGCTGGGTGGAGCAAGGCGTCTGGGCCAGCTGGGTGCTGAAGTCCTGCACCTGCCCCTGTCAGCGCTTAGCTCCCGCGGCGCCCGGGCGCTCACCTGCTCTGGCCCTGGTCCGTGTAGTGGGTGAGGAAGAGCCCGTCCAGCTCCTCGCTCAGGGCCCCCCTGAAGCTGAGCTGCAGCACGTAGCGGCCGCCGGCCAGCAGGCTCCGCCGCAGCTCCAGCACCGCGTACTCCTGCTCCTCCTCCAGCCACAGCTCCTCCACCTGGATGCTGCCGCCGCCGTGGGCGCGGGCTGGCTCCTCCGGCAGGGGCCCCCGCACGGCCGCCCCCCACAGCTCCAGCTCGGCGCTGTGCAGCAGCACGGTGTCCGTGTCCTGCGCGCAGCGCACCGTGATGTTCACCTGGCCCGAGAAGCCGAAGGGGGCGGGCTGGCCGGGGCTCACGCGCGGCCACAGCCGCAGCTCGTAGTGCAGGGGCAGCAGCGCGCCGGGCAGCCGGGGATGGTCCCAGACTCCCGGCCGGCGAGTGCTGCTGGGGCTGGGGGTGCAACAGCCGGCGCCTGCCTTCCCCGGGCGGGCTGTGGGCGAGGGGGAAGCCTCTGTCGCGCGCAGCTCCTCCGCCCCCTGCAGGCAGCGCCCGTACAGAGCCCCCAGCACGGCCAGCGCCAGCAGCAGCGCGGCCAGCAGCAGGGCCAGCAGGGCGGCGGGCTTCCTGCCCAAGTAGAAGCCGGAGGCGGCTTTGGGTCCCATGGCAGCAGGCGGCGGGAGTCTGGGACTCTCCGGCCGCGGCGGCTGAGCTGGGCTGCACACCAGGAACAAACACCCGGGAAGGCGGGTGGAGGTGGAGCCCCTCGAGCGAGGGGCGAGGCAGGACTGGGAGAGGAGAAATGAAGCTCTCACGCTCGCTCCTTGCTCTGGAGGAGGGGAAAAGGTAAAAGGCGGATCTGGACGTTAGCCCCTGGTTCCTCAAATTTGAATGTCTAAGTAGAGACCAATTCTAGCCCCTCCTAGAACAAACCAAAAAAGCGTGTTCCTGGCACGTCCTCCTACACCATCGCCGCAAAGACCGAGATCCACTCTCTGCATCTAGCCGTACCCGCTCAGCTTTCGGCCCCCACCCTTGACATTCTATAGCGGGAACAGAGAACACGGGGAGCTGCTCCTAACGCACCAAAATTAATAACTCCAGTGTGTCGGGGCACGAAATTGCTTACCCCAAGCAGTTCTGTCAGAAAGCCACGAACTTACGGTTTTTCTGTGGCATTATTCTCACAGCCAGTGACCATTGTTTAGAATCAAATGGCTGATCACTTCGCAGCAATTTTTCCCAGTATCGTAAGTGGGCTCTGAAGAGCAAAACCCGGGGATCCATCTTCACGGAACAGGGCATTACATTGGTCGATCTGATTGCAACAAAATACAACAGGAAGTGGTACCAGTTTTGTTCTCCTGCAGTTCTCAATCCAGGCTATTTAATTGGTGTCTTCCATCTGTACTGGGGGCTGGGCTTTAATGTTGAAAACCATTGTCCTAAGTGCTTGTTTGGGGTTTTGAGGAGGTGAGGAGGCACGAGGTATTTCTCTTCTTTCCTCTTTTCCCAAAAAAGAAATTATAAGCTTTTTAGAGATCCAGATGAACCAAAACCTCAGATCTCATCACATCTTGTATTTTAACACACACACACTGACACCAATTCTACTCATCTTTTAGGTTGTTCTCCAACTGAAGCTATATCATCCTGGACTGAAGGCCTGCCATTAGGGCCTACAGTTTGCTTACTCCCATGTGGATGTTATGGCAATCAATAAAGCTGTTATTTGGCAAAGGAGGGACAGAGAATAAGTTGCTATGAGATCAAACAGAGGTCCCACATGGGCAAGCAAAGGGTCCACAATGGAGAATTTTCTCTCATGGGTGAAAAGAAATGGACAACACCCTCTAGAAATATACCAGTAAATTGATATCCTTTGACTTGGAGGGTGGAATGCTGACATCATTGCTAAAAAGACCTTCAGCAAGTTCAAAGTGAGACCTGAGGGTTTCATCTATAACAGGTAATCCAAAATGAATGTAGGCAAGTCTTGGCTGAGTTCTCTGGGCCATTAACCAAGGTGGAAAACACTTCCACATGGCCAAATTCAGTAGATGGTTTTCTACTACTAAGTAAGACATGAAAGACTGCTGCTGAACACTGTCCTTCCTCCTCATCTAATCACGTAGTGTCCAAGCTGTGAGGTGTAGGCTGTTCAATACTGCATGCAATATATGATAGTGCTATGCACTGGTTGGTTGGAAATAAACTGGGAGACTGAACAGACAGAATATGAAGACTGGAAAACCAAAATTGTCTTGAGAAGGCTGGGGGCAGGGAGTATCAGGTCATGTCTACACTGCAGCGTTATTTTGAAATAACTTTATTTCAAAATAACAAGGTGAGTATCTACACAGCAAGCCTGTTATTTTGAAATAATTTCAAATTATTTTGAAGTAATTTCAAAATAACGGGCTTCTTATTCTGAAATGTGTAACCCTCATTTCAGGAGGAATAATGCCTATTTCGAAATAGTTATTTTGAATAGGGTGTGTGTAGATGGGATAGCTCTGGTTATTTCAAAATAAGTGGCCTCCAGGAATTCTCACAAGTGCCCTGGTGGCCATTGTGTCCAAACTCATCAGAACTCTATAGTTCCCCTTCCCTTGCAGCTTTTAAAGGTGCAGCCACTGGGGAAAGGATTTGTGACACAAGGAAGGCCCTGCCTGCCCTGTGCCATGCAGCAGCAGCCCTCACTGCTTTTGCTGCTGCTATGAGTGATCCCTGTGCTCCCACCGAGCTCTCCATAGCTGCAAGGGAACTGATAGCTAGCTCCCAAGCCCCTGCCTGGGGGTGAAAGAGAAAGAAGGCCCCTTCCTGGTCTGGTGCAGAGATCCTGGATCTCACTGAGCTCTCAGGAGAGGAGGCAAACCTCCAGGATCTCTGCAGTAGACATAGGAACATGGACATTTACAGCCGGATGGTTAACAGCCTGGGCCAGAAGGCACACAGCTGCACCCAGGAGTAGATGCGCATGATGGCCTAGGAGCACAGCTCCCACTCAGGGGCAGCACCCCAGACCTGCCCCTATTTCAGCCAATTCCACCGCATCCTGGGAGGTGTCATGTTATTGGATTTTAATATAAGCAGGCAGGTCATTGTTGGACCCACTAGTACAAGTTTGCCCCAAATTCTGTGCAAAGTGGGCCATGTGAAGTGTCAAATGAAAGCTTATGCTATGCTGATTCTATGTATGCTACTAACACTTGTATGGTTTTTACAGTGCTTTTTTTGTGACAGTACACCCCGGGACGGTGTACTGGCACCTATTTTCCCATCTTACTTCAATTGAATGGGATTCGCCTCTGGCGTACCGGCACCTATTTCCTGGGGCAGCTTGGCTCCCGACGGAAGCCTGTGCAGGTCACACGACTCTTAAAGGGACTGCGACCGCATTTTGGCCTCCAGCGTGGCTTTTTTTTTTTTTTTTTTTTTTTTGGCTCAGCAACTTTTCTGTTTTGTTGTTGGGTTTTTTTGCTCAACAACTTTGAGCGTGGAGTACTGGCACCTTTTTTCTTACAAAAAAAAGCACTGGGTTTTTATATGTATAGTTATGAATATGGGCGCTGTATTTGTATTTAAATGTTCTCTGTGTGGGAGGGAGCACTGGGCGTAGATCATCTATTATGAGGAATGGTTATCCAATGAATGTCTATGCTAATTAGCAATGCTGCATAGACAAAGACTCTCAAGGTTGCCAATAAACACCTAAGGAATGCATTTGGGAATTTGCAGACCAGCAAGTACATTGTGGTTACTTGTGTGAAAGACAGAGACAGGTCACTTGATCATGTGATCAGCTTCAGTTTGGGAGGTACCAGGAATATAAAAGTTCCATGAGGGCACCTCCATCTTGTCCTTCAATCCTGCTCCTGATTCCAGAAGCATCCTTGCTATGGACAGAGGGCCAAGAAGGATTTGATGACCCATCCTAACAAAGGATGTACACCAGAGACTTTTAAGTTGGCAGTTTGTAACATCTCTGCTAAGAGCCTGAATCAAGAACTTGGTGATTGATGTATGTAATGTATTCTCCTTAATCTCACTCTCAACCCTTTTCTTTCTTTCTTTTTATTAATAAACTTTTAGATTTTAGATTCTAAAGGATTGGCACAGCATGCTCTGCTCCACCAGGTCCCGAACCAGAGCCCTATGAGCTCAGGGGTTGCCTATCGTTCCCTTTCGGCAGGGACTCCTGCCAAAATGCGCTGAGGATACCTGGGTGGGAGGGGTAGCTCCTGCACCCACCCTGGGTCGCTTCCTACCGGTCCCGTCAGAGCAACGTCCCACGTAGCCATTGGGTCTCCCTGTTCCCCGGAGGTGGTTTCTCCCGGGATCTCTGTAGGAGTTGAGCAGTCGCTGCCTCTCCGCTCCCTCTATCTGGACCATGGGCTGTAAGAGCATTGGAGCTCCATCTAGGGAACCTTCCCTTTTGCTGGCCAGCCCAGACTGAGCTGCTCCCTGGCCTTTTATACTGCCCAGCACTTGGAGCATGCCCCGTCTGCTTGGAGGGGCAGGACTTCCTCCGCCCAGAGGGTTTTCACTCCTCCCCTTCCAGTGCGGGGTCTGCCTACCCTGTCACACCTTGTCTGAAACTCTCCCTCAGGGCCTCTTGGATGCACACAGCCCCCTGATGGGCCTGCCAGATGGCAGCCATGTGGCTGATGAAAGGCCCTTGTGAGCTGTTTGTCCTCTGGCCCCCACCCTGGCAGGAACGTCTACCCCATATTTTCACAAATATTGTGAAGGACACAGGAGGCCACCACAACTTGGGGGACATTCCGTTCTCCGAGGTTCAGGCAGGTGAGAAGAAAGCAGAACCTCCCTTTGAGACGGCCGAAGGTGCCCTTCACGACATTGTGGCCCCTGCTGAGCCTGCCATTGAAATGTTTTATGCTTTGGTCAAGGTGTCCCATGTAGGGCTTCATGAGCCAGGGGAGCAAAGGGGGCTGCATTCCCCGTGATGCACATGGGCATGTCCAGGCCCCTGACTCTGATGGTGCAGTGGGAGAAAAAAGTGCCAGCATGCATCTTCTGGTAGAGGCTGGAGTTGTGGAATATGTGGGCATCATGCGCCTTCCCTGACCACCCAACATTAATGTCAGTGAACCAGCCTCGGTAGTCCACGACAACCTGCAGGACCATGGCAAGTACCGTTTCCGGATAATATAATTGGAGGCCCGGTGGTCAGGAGCCTGGATGACGATGTGGGTGCCGTCAATCCCCCCCTCCCTCTCCCGCAGTTGGGGAAGTCCATGGAGGCAAAGCTAGTGACAATGGGGTCCATGTTGCCCAGGATGATGACCCTGCACAACAGGATGATGTTGATGGCCATCATCACTTGCAGGAGGAGACAAAGAGAGAATCACAGGGTTGCCAGAGCCCTTGGGAGGTCCCCAAGCCCAACCTCCTTTCCCCACACCAGGACCAACCCCTACTTACCTGATCCCCTGGCAGGGCTTTGTGAAGGCAGGACTGAAAAACCTTCCAGGAGGGAGCTTCCACCCCCGCTTCCCTAGGGAACCCCATTCCAGTAGTTCACCACCCTCCTGGGACAATAGCAAGAGATCCATACCTGCATAAGCACAGCCTTGACTGTAGATTTCCCCATGCTGAACTGTTTCCCAACGGAACGGTAGCTGTCTGGTGTGGTGAGCTTCCAAAGTGTGAAGGCGACCTGCTTTTGGAGGGGTATGGTGGGTCACATGTGGGTGTCCTGTTGCCAGAGGGCAGGGGTGATCCACTCACAGAGGTCCAGGAAGGTGTCCTTCCGCATGTGGAAATTCTGTAGCCACTGCTGATCATCCCACCGCTCCATGACAATGTGGTCCCACCAGTCGGAACTGGTGTCCCAGCGCCAGAAGTGGCAGTGCACAGTGTTCAGGGGAGGGCAGGAGGGGCTGTGCTGCATGAGCAACATCTGGAGAGAGGAGAGGAGATGCCTCGCAGGGAGCGACGGGTCCTGTTCCTGCAGAGCCACAGGGCAGCCTGTTGTAACTGCACCAGGAGGTGCAGCATGAAGCCTAAGAGCTGGTTATTGCTTTTCAGCAGGCCTGGCCCCATGGCTGGAGTGCTGTGGTGTCTGCAAGGGCAAACAGAGCATGCAGTGAGAGAGTTTGCTGTCCCTCAAGGAGGTAGGCAATGGAGAGGAGACTGAGACACGACTGTACAGAGAGGTTCCCTTTAAGCACAAGCCTCAGATAGCCTCATGCAGCAACTACAGGAAGTGACTGCTGTTCTGATGCCCTGCCCAAAGTGCTTCCAGGGGACCTTAAATGCGATTCAGGCTTCAATCAGTGTGGACGCTCTATATTGAAATAGCTACTTTGGGAGTTTTTATTCCAAAAATAGCTTATTTTGAAATAAGCGTGTAGTGTAGATGTAACTTATACATGCATGTTTTCAAAGGCAAAGTAGCCCTAAGGCTACATGCAGAATTTTTGTCTAAGGCGAGTTTACAGTTTCACCTTAGCTAAACAATATACTTACCTGTATTCTTTATTGAGAACATAAGAACGGCCACACTGGGTCAGACCAAAGTCCATCTAGCCCAATATCCTGTCTGCCGACAGTGGCCAATACCACGTGCCCCAGAGGAAGAGAACACAACAGGTAATCATCAAATGATCCCTCTCCTGTCATCCATTTCCAGACAAACAGAGGCTAGGGACACCATTCTTACCCATCCCGGCTAATAGCGGCCAGAAAATCTCTCTACAAGATGTAACATCACAGCAGAAACCTGGGACCGGCCCAGAGAAAATAAAGCCTTCTGCAGATCTGAAGGGATATCCCAAGGAACCTCATGGCTGATTCTCCAGGAAGCTGATGCCTGGCCAGCACTCCAGCCACCAGCGAAATCAAAAGTGAATGCCATCTGGTCCTGGTGACTTGTTACTGTTAAGTTTATCAATTTGTTCCAGAACCTCCTCTGATGACAGCTTAAGCCACACACAGATGCAAATGAACAGTGTTGGATGCGAGAGGATGCTTGGCATTTTGTCTGGAGAAAATTAAACCATTTTGGTCATCACCTTAAGTATTGGTCTCCAATGCGGATCGTTTAAACAGTCAGGCAGTCTCCACACAAATGATTTCCAGATGGATCACTTCCTGCATTAGGACAGCACATGGGGTAGCACATTCGATGAAAACCCAAGCGGCTTCAAATCACATTCTTCAGAGAAGTTTCTATATTGGACATTTGCAGGGCTGCTAACTGGTATTCAGTGCATACTTTTACCAACCACAATGCTATTATGACCATGTCTGCCTCAGATTCAAACTGCAGATGTTCTTTAAACAGACTCTAAGTCCCTCCTCCTTCTCTTACTGCTTGTTAGTTGCCTGATTGAAATATACATCTGCAACCACTCAAAGAATGGGAAAAAACGGTTACTTACCTCGTAACTGTTGTTCTTCGAGATGTGTTGCTCATGTCCATTCGAATGAGGTGTGCATGGATTCCAGAGCTTTTTCCCCAGCGGTACCCTCAGGCCAGTAGGGAGCCCCCTGGAGTAGCGACGCTATATCAGCGCATATATAGCCCTACCAGCCCTCAGTTCCTGCTAGCCCTACCAGCCCTCAGTTCCTTCTTGCCAGAACTCTCCAACAAAGGGGAGGCAAGTGGGATTTCAAATGGACATGAGCAATACATCTCGAAGAACAACAGTTATGAGGTAAGTAACCATTTTTTCTTCTTTGAGTGCTTGCTCATGTCCATTCAAATGAGGTCACTCCCTAGCTGAAACATAGGAGGTCAGGTCAGAGACTAGTGGTTCTTTTACTCAGAAATTGATTGCAGTACTGCCCTACCAAGAGCAGCAGCATCCCTGGCCTGCTGTAATGTGCTGTGAAAGTGTGCACAGAAGACCATGTAGCTGCCCTGCAAATGTCCAGTATGGGAACCTGTGCAAGGAAGGCCGCCGCCGAGGTATGCACTCGAGTGGAATGAGCCATGATGTGGAGTGCTGCCTTATCAGCAAGGTCATAGCACTCCCTAATTCTGGAAGTGATCCATGATGATAAGCACAGGGCTAATGCCGGCATGCTCTTCATCCTCTCCGTTATTGAAATAAAGACCTGTGGTGATTTTTGAAATTCTCTTGTCCTGTCTATATAAAAGGCCAGTGCCCTCCTGGCATCCAAAGAGTGCAAGGAGTGCTCCTTAGGTGTTGAGTGTGGTTTTGGAAAAAATACCAGGAGGTAAATATCTTGTGACATGTGAAAACCACCTTAGGGAGAAAGGCCGGGTGTGGGCAAAGCTGATCCTTGTCCTAGAAGAAGACAGTACCTGGGGGGGAGGAGTCTGTAGTTAGTGCCTCAATTCTGACACCCTCCTAGCTGACGTAATCACCACTATAAAGTCGGCCTTATAGAATAAGTGCTTTGGGGAGCATGTGGCCAGAGGCTCAAGGTGGGGCTCCACTGCTCCATCCCTGTGGTAGCTGTCCAGAGGCTCCCAGGGTGAGTGGGGCTCAAGCCCACAGCCCTGCCCTCCACAGGCAAATACCCTATCTGCTAGTCCACTCCAGAACCCACCCCATATCCCTACCTTCAGTAGGTCCCTTATCCTCATGAGCCTAATAAGCACCAGATTGAGGTCCCAAGGAGGCACTGATTGCTTCACGTGAGGAAACAGGCTGTCCACACCCCTGATGAATTTCTTGACCATCAGGTCCACAAACACAATCTTGCCCCTTTTCCCTGGGTGGAAGGCTGCTGTGGCCACTAGATACTCCTTGAGGGAGGAGGTGGAAAGACCTCCCTGTGTCAAATCGAGGAGATAGTCCAAGAGAACGGGGATGGGGACCCGTAAGTGTTGTAAACCCATCTGCAAGGTCCACTCCGAAAATCGCCTCCACTTAGTAGAGTATTCTGCCCTGGTTGAGGGCTTCCTGCTTTCCAGAAGAACCCTCTTCACCCTTCCGAGCAAGCCTGCTCCACCTTTGTCAGCCATGAACATTCCATGCTGCCAGGTGGAGAGAGGGAAGGTTCGAGTGGCATAGTTGGCCCTCCCCCAGGTCCTGGGTAATCAGGTCTGACACCAGAGGCAGAACCATGGGCCCCCTCCTGTACCAGGTTGAGGAGAGTCGGGAACCAGTGTTCACCTAGCCATTCTGGTGCTATCAGAATTACCTCAGCCCTGAACCTCTTTACCCTGATAAGAACTTTGTGTACCAGAGGGAAGAGCGGAAATGCATAGAGAAGGACTTGGGGCCACCTGGTCTGCAATGCAACTCCCTTGGAACCTAGTCTTGACCTAGGTAGGAATAGTATTCCCGGCACTTCCTGTTCCTGTGGAAGGCAAAGAGGTCCACCTGGGGACAACCCTACCTCTGGAAGATGTCTACCAGCACCTCGTCCTTGTGGACAGCAAAGGACCGGCTGAGCATGTCTGTCAAGACATTCCTGTTCCCTGGAAGGTACGCAGCCTCCAGATGGATGTTGTGGGCAATACAGAACTCCCAAAGGAGCAGAACTTCCCAGCACAGGGGAGAAGAGCGAGCTCCACCTTGTCTGTTGATATAAAACATTGCCGCCATATTGTTTGTCAGAACAGAGACCACCTGGTGTCTCAGGTTGGACAAAAACACCTGCAGGCCAGCCTGACTGCCCTGAGCTCCCTGACATTTATATGAAGGCCCTATTCCTTGGGAGACCACATACCTTGAGTCCACTGATCGGAGAGATGTGTGCCCCATCCTGTGTTGGAAGCATCAGTGACCAGTTGCACCGAAGGGCTCAGGCTGGTGACGGGAACTCCCGTACATACCGCTGCCTCCTGCAGCCACCATTTGAGGGAGTGGATGATATCCTGGGGAACTGTGAGGATCACGTCCCACACAGTATGGGACTGGTTGCGAGCATGTCCTTGCCAGGTTTGTAGTATGAAGAACAGGAGAAATCCGGTTGGATTAACACTGGTGCATTGACTAGATCCTTTTTCAGGGTTTCGAAAGCATGGATACCTTGTTCAGTCCACCTCACCTTCTGCGGTTGGTGCTTTCGCGTAAGATCGGTCAGAGGTGCAGCTACCGAAGCGAAATGGGCGACGAATCGTCGGTAATACCCTGCCAACCCCAAAAACTGGCGTACCTGCCTCTTTGTTGCTGGGAGTGGGTAGTCTCGGACTGCCTCAACCTTATCAACCAGACGTTTTATCTTCCCCCATCCCACGACGTATCCTAGGTAGGAAACTTCGGACTTACTGAAACAACATTTTCGTGGGTTAGCTGTTAGCCTGGCCCAAACTAAGGCCCCTAGGACGGCCTTGATGTGTTGCAGGTGTTGTTCCCAGGAATCGCTGAATATCATGATGTCGTCAATGTAGGCCGCCGCATAGCTTTGATGGTCTCTCAGGATTTGGTTCATCAGCCTCTGGAAGGTGACGGCTGCCCCGTGTAGGCCGAAAGGCATGCGCACGAACTGATATAGTCCAAACGGCGTGGCAAAGGCAGTTTTCTCTCTAGATTCAGGTGACAATGGGATCTGCCAGTACCCTTTTGTAAGGTCTGTCGTGGAGAGGTACCTGGCCCGCCCCAAGCGGACTAAGAGCTCATCAATGCGAGGCATGGGGTAGGCGTCGAAACGGGAAATAGCATTGACCTTCCGAAAGTCAATGCAGAACCTCGTAGTCCCATTGGATTTGGGTACCAATACGATAGGGCTCCTCCATTCGCTATAGGATTCCTCTATTACCCCCCATTCCAACATCGATTGTAACTCGTCCCGCACGGTGTCCCACAACTTACGGGGTAGGGGGCGGATGGCATCTTGGACCGTCTTCCTTGGTTCGGTGGTGATGGCATGGTATATCTGGTCTGTCCTTCCTGGCCGATTCATTAGTACCTGCTGGAACTGCTCCATGACCTCTCGTAGTTCCGCCTGTTGGGGTTCCGTGAGCTCTTCTCCCATCTGCGCTTCCGTGGCCTTCACTTCGTCACTTCCCCATGGGCCAAACTCCACATCTAACGGCTGGGGTTCGATCCAAAAAGTGTCTCGCGGGGTCCATCGCTTTAGAAGATTAACATGGTAGATCTGCTTTCCTTCCCGCTTTCCCTGTAATTGGATCTCATAGTCCATTTCCCCAATTTTCCTGATTACCCGGAACGGGCCCTGCCATCTAGCTAACAACTTTGACTCGTTGGTGGGGAGCAATAGGAGGACTTGGTCCCCCGGTGCGAAACTTCTAATCCTAGTCCTTTGATCGTACTGGCCCCTTTGTACTACTTGTGCCTTACTGAGGTTCTCTTGGGCCCACCTCCACAGAGTGCCCAACCTTTCCCTTAACCTGGCTACATACTGAGCAGTCCCCAGGGCTGGGGACGCTTGTTCTTCTCACCCTCCCTCACTAAGTCCAATATCCCCCAAGGTCTCCACCCGTATAATAGCTCAAAGGGGGAATACCCCGTTGAAGCCTGTGGAGCTTCCCGTACTGCGAATAGGAGTGCGGGTAATAATTTGTCCCAGTGCCAGGGGTCCTCCTACACAAACTTCCATAACATACTCTTCAGAGTTCAATTGAATCTTTCCACAAGTCCATCTGTTTGGGGGTGGTATATGGAGGTGTGGATCTTACATATTTTGAGTAATTTGCACAGTTCCATCATTACCCGGGACGTGAGATTCAGCCCTTGGTCTGTTAATAATTCCTTCGGTAACCCCACTCTTGCGAATAGTCTCATTAATTCCTCGGCTATTACCTGGGCCGTAGCTCTCCTTAGAGGAACAGCTTCAGGGTACCGAGTCACGTAGTCTAAGACCACCATTATATACTGGTGGCCCCTACCTGAGCATTCTAGGGGTCCCACTAGGTCTAAGGCGATGCGTTCAAACAGCACTCCTACTATTGGCAGGGGGACTAAAGGGGTGGGGGCTCCTTTGACCCCCGACATCTGCTGACATTGGGGGCATGAAGCACAAAAGTTCTTAACTTCTTGATAAACCCCCGGCCAGAAGAATCGCTGCAGGACCCTTTGTTGAGTTTTATCGGACCCCAGGTGTCCAGCCCAGGGGTTATCATGGGCCAATTCCATGATTTTCCACCAATAGGACCAGGGCACCAAAATTGGGACCTCTCCTCTTGTCCTTCCCCCTCCGTTATTATCCTATATAATCGGTCACCCCATACCTCGAAATAGGGTCAGTGTAGTGGGGTCCCGGCATTCTCGTCTCGCGCTTCCCCCGTGTTTTGGCTTGTCTCCATGCCTGTTGCAGTGTGGGGTCCTCTCTTTGTTGGTTCAGGAAGTCCGCCTCATCAGGTTCCCATCAGAGGGTTGGTGTGGGGTCCTTCAGCTCTGATCCTGCTACATGCGTCGGTCCCGGTACTTCCTCTCCTTGGGCCACCAAGGGGGTATCCTGTCCAGGCCTCTAATCTGGACCTCCACGGTCTTCCCCCCATTGCTGTAACAATCGTCTCAGGCCGGGCCAATCCCGCCCCAGGAGCACCGGATGAACGAGTCTCTGAGTTACCACTACCTCACATATCACCTCTTCCCACCCTGGCAGTGGGGTACAAACGGATATCCCCATGTATGCACCACATCCATACCCGGGGCCCTCGCGGTGGGAAGGGTTAGATCACGTCTGCCCATATTATAATTTGTCCATACCCTGAGTCTGTTACCGCTTTGACCGGCTTCCCATTAACCCGGACCTCCCATATTACCTGAGCCTGTTCCACTCCGATCCTGAGTGCTCCTTCGGCTGCCTTCTGTCCGAAGGTACAGTCCAAAAGGGGGCACTCCCTCTTGAAATGCCCTTCTTGCCCGCACTGGTAGCAGGTTCCTTTCAGGGTGGGTTCTGTCCTAGGGCTCAGTGCCTTTCCTTCTCTACAGGGGTTAAAGATCTCACTCCCGGCCCCCGGGCGACTCCAAACAGGCGCCAGTTTCCATTCCGGTAGAGACCCAGAGTTGGGCCTTCGGTTTATGGTCAGGATGGTCTCAGCCCCTCTTCCCCTGGCGGGAAAAGGAGTCTTGTGGGACGTACTCAGGTTTGGAGTTTTCCCACGTCCCTTTGCCCCCTCAGCAGCCATGAAATGTTCCATTAAAGTGACGGCTTCCTCTAATGATTCGGATAGGTGGTGACGGACCCACTTCTGGCCCTCTGGGGGTAAGATCTGGACGTATTGTTCCAAAATGACCAGTTCGGCTACCTGTAGTGCCGATTTGTTCTCGGGTTCCAGCCACCTCATCCCTGCTTCCTTTACCCGCTGGGCCACTGCTCGCGGCCGCTCTAAGGGGTCATAACGAGCCTCTCGGAACCATTGCCGGTGGGTTTCTGGCATAACCCCCAACTGGTCGAGGATCACCTCCTTCACCTTATAGTAACATAATGCGTCCTTGGTGGACATACTCTGATATGCCAAATGCTCCGGGCTGGACAAATAGGGCGCCAGAACGGTGGCCCAATGTTCCTGGAGCCAGTTTGCTGCCGTGGCTACCCGTTCAAATGTAACCAGAAACGCCTCCGGATCATCTTGTGGCCCCAACTTCGTCAGGCAGATTGGCAATCATGGGCCTACGTCCCTGCCTTCTTCCTCACAGAGTGGGCCGCTGCTTGTTCCGCCTCGGGACCCCCTCCCCCCGGTCCCCATTGCCATATCTCGGATCTCCCGGACCAATTGTCTTTGTTGTTCTTGTAATTGAGCGAGTATTTGTTGTAGCACTTGCACTTGTTCTTGTTGTTGCTGCTTTTGGCTATCTACCAGCCACTCCAAGAACTTGTTGGCCTCCATTACTCCAACCCTTTAGACAAATTTGTCATTAGGTTACCCTCTGATTTCAGGTCCTACCTAGCCCTCCCTGCAGGGCTGGGTCAATACCCACATTCTTCACCATGTGTTACGGGTTCCACGCCCAGGTCTTGTGACCCCAAATTAATTCGCGGGACTGAGGCTCCCCCCAGACCTGATTTATTGTGCAAACCCCATTCCCATCAGTTTACAATAATCCCACATGCTACATCTGAATATTGACATTTTTGTCAAGGTAACTGCCTTATAACAGGCGATTCAAGCCCCGGAAGGAGGAAGGGGAATCAGGCCCGCCCTCTCTCCCAAGTCCCAACCAAGGTCCCTAAGGATAGGGAACGTTCGTCCTTATCCAGAGGAAGGGGTGACGACCCCCTAAACCACCCGCTCACGGGTTCCACGGCCCTACCCTGGGCTGCTTCCTTCTCCCTTCCGTGCCCAAGGGTCGCTCATCTCTTGAAGCAACTCACCATCTCCTTCTCCCCGTTGCCTGTTCTGGCTCCCCAGTTCCCCGCCGCCCCTGTCTCATCCCTGGCCGGGCTCCTTTTGAGTTCCCCGCTGCCACCATCAGGGGCCGTAACCACACTGTGACCGGCGTTCTCCCTGCCAGCACGGCAGGTGACATCATCCAGCCGTGCCCCCGCCCACGTGTCGCCAGCATTCAGACGGCCCCTGCTGTCAGCTGTCCTGGCCGTTCCAGCCCCTCCCCTGGCGGGCACCGTTTCACCACATGGCCCCAGCCAGTGTTCGTTTGGGGCGCTTCCCCCCCCCAATCCCTTGCCATGGTTCCCCCGAGTGTGGGGCCTCTCCTTCTGACTGGCCGCCTGCACCACAAGGGAGACCGGGGTGGGGTGGGAATATAAATGCCCATGCCCCTTCCGGAGGACAGAATAACATCTCTCCACTCCCTTCTGGATTGGCGGAATGGATGCCGGTCTGCCACAAACAATTGGCGATCTTTGACACTTTCTTACTCAATGGCAATGCCAATTTTGGAGGGATATCCACTACAGGGTCCGTGTCTTCAATAATGACCTCCGCTTGGACCCCCAAATTGTCTGCCAGCTTGCGGAGCAGATCCTGGCATCCATAGACAGTATAGACGGGGCAACATCTAGCAAAGCCTCAGCAGGGGAGAATGATGATGACTCCTGGTCAGAGGTTGGTCCTAAGGCGGTTCCGCTGTCTGCACCAGTGGCAGAGTTGTGGAGTGATCTCTGGGGCCAGGGCCCTCAGCCAGAGGCTGCTGTATGTCCTTTTGTGGGCTTCCCCTATCCTCAGAGATGGGGGCCCTCATTAAGGGGGTCACCGATGGTGTGCCCCTATACTAGGATGTCGCCAAGCCCTGGGCTGAAGGTACTGGGCCCTGCACCTGATGGGAAACCCAAGGGATCCAGAAAGGCCACTGTGACTGTAGCTGAGGTGGCCAGGTTTGCTGCATCTGGTACCCCTGGTATCTGGACTGGTGCCAGGAATGGGATCAGTGCCATGAAGTGGACTTGCACGAAGAAGCCTTCAACCACACTGAATCAACATCGGATTCTGACTGTAAAGGGTACCACGTCAGAGGGTGGGGCACCGCTGACTCCCCAGAGTGCCCCCAAATCTGTAGAGCATGCCTCAGCCCCGGCGTTGGCCAAGTGACAGTCTATGAGGCCCAGCTCGGGGGTCAGGGCGGGCGGGCGGGCGGGCGGACGGACAAGGGGTTAATACCAATAGTTCACAATTTAAAGGCACAGTCCTGAGTCAGGGCGACAAGTGTTTACCACCAGTTATTCAATGATTCGAGCTCTGGCTGGGTCCCAGCCAGGCAGGGGGTCGGGTCTCCTCACTCTGAGGGAACTGACAAGCACAGGGGTTTTGGCCCCATAGGGGGAACCTGCCATTCAAAAGAAGGGGTGGCAGGGGGGGACCCAGGCCCTCCCTACTCCACCACGTCCCGGCCCAGGGCCCTGACAGTGGTGGCTTTGCAGCCACTAAGTCGATGGGGATCCAGGCCGTTACACACCAATGAGGTCGAGGGTCAGTGGGGGGTCCAGGCCACAATGTGCTGCCCACCCGACCTCCATGTCTTCAGCCGCCCTGAGGTCGGCTATCCCTGAGCCGCTTTCCAAACCCCCCGTGGGCCTACCCAATTCTGGAGACAGTCCGGTGGATCCTCGGGTGACAGCGGAGCTGGCAGAGTGTCCCTGGGCTCCGGTTCAGGCAGGGGTCCAGGTGGGCAAGCCCAGTCGTTGGTGCCCAGCAGGGGTCCCGGCGGGGTCAGCGTGGGTTGGGTGGCAGCCAGTGTCTCCGAAGTCCAGGCCAGGGCTTCGGGGTTATCAAGGGTCCAGGCAGCCCAATCCAGTCCTCGGGCTGGGGGCAGCGCGGCCGAGGCCTTCTCTGTGGAGCTAGGGCCAGGCGTCTGCTCAGCTCAGCTGCTTGGCTCTGACTGAGCCCGTGGCTCTTATAGTCCCAGACCCGCCCTCTGACTTCCTGTGGGCAGGGCTAGGTGTGGCTGGACCAGCCCACCAACGGGTCATAGAGGGCACTTCCTCTTCCAGGTCAGCGGGCAGCCATATTGCTGTCCCAGGCTCATTACACTGACGAATAGGGAGGCGCCAGTGAGGGTGCCTGGGACAGGTGCTGGGGTTGGTGCCATGCCATCTACTCTGGCTTGCCTCGATGGATCAGTGCCAGCAGTCCCATAGGTACCGGGGGTGGCATTACCTCTACATGCTGAACCAACGCTACCCGTGCCATGGCCCCCGGTGCTGCAGATCATGCTGTCAGGTCTGCGGGTGCCAGTAATGTTGGTGCTGTGGACGTGGCCAATCTGCAGCTTCTACTCACACCATCGATATTGCAAGTGCTGCATGTGCTGCTGGTACCGTCTGCTCTGCCGGTGCCGCTTATGTCTCTGGTGCTATTGCCAGTGGGCCCATCTGTGGCACCACATATCTTGCCTGTTGCAGTTCACAGCCCAGTGTTGGGGGTGAGCTCTATGGGCTCTCTGGTGGTGTTAAAAGTGTCAGGAGTCGATGGTGGCCTACCATCCTGCGGTACCATGTCCAGCACCAGACTGCTTGGAGGCTCTGAGGTCAACCGGTGTCTAGGTGGACCATGAGCCTCGAGATGCTGAGGGGGCAGATCTTCCACTGGACACTCATCCTGGTGCCATCCTCTGTGCCCCTGCTTCAAGGGGGACCTCCCCCTATGCTGTCTCCTCTTCTTGGGCACCGGGGATTGCAATCGGTGCCTCGGTGCCAAGCTCTTCTGCAGAGCCACGGAGTACCTCGGTGCCATTGAAATCTCATACAGCGACGCTGGCATCCTGCACACTGCTGGTACTGATTATGGTGCTGGCTGCAGCGCAGACTCCATGAAGAGCAGTTTTAACCAGGAATCACGTTCTTGTTTAATGTGGGGCTTGAAGCTTCTGCAGATTTTGCAGTAATCTGTGAGGTGACCCTCCCCCAGACACTTTAGACAAGAGCCATGGGGGTCCCCTCAGGGCATTGGCTTGGAACAAGGTTTAAAGCCATGTGGACCTGGCATCCCCTCCCCAGGAGGGAAGAGATAAGTGGAAAGACCACCAACACTATCTAACTACTTAACTACTTACACTACAAGAAAATTGAAACTATCTACAAGCTAACTATCTGCACTCTGGGCTAGTTGAGAAAGCACGAAGATGCTCCAGCTACCATCACGGGTGCTAAGAAGGAACTGAGGGTGGGGAGGGCCAGCAGGTGTATATATGCACTGATATAGTGGTGCCACTCCAGGGTGCTCCCTGCTGGCCTGACAGGTACCACTGGGAAAAAATCTCCAGAATCTGTGCACATAGCACACACACACACACCTCATTTGAATGGACATGAGCAAGCATTCAAAGGAGAAAAATTACTTACCAGTACTGTATATGTTGTACTTCAAGATGTGAGTGCAAGTATTTCACAGCCTACCCTCCATCTCCTCTGCATGAGAGTGCCCCATTCATGCTTTCCCATGGAAAGGCATTAAGGGGAGAAACAGGATGGCACTGGCCTGAAATACCCTAGGGAGGGACCATTAAGAGATGCTGCTCGATGAGTACTTCTTAGCCAAGTTGTCTGGCTTCAGTATGCAAGGCAAAGGCACATATCAGTAGACTATATGTCTCTAATCACATAATGAAGAGCAGCAGTTACAGTACAGGTAAGTAACCCATTTTTTGTAGACGTTGTAAATAAGCAAGATTACAACAAAGAAATACCTGGACTCCATCATCAATTTCTCCTCTTAAGTGAAACAATCTCCAGGACCCTGATTTTTTACAAAATGCTGAGACTGAAAAAAGATAACATTCTGTTGCTTGGACTGTGTAATCCCCATGCAGAGAGTGGAAGGAATGGACAAGTTTTTCCCCTCTGCCTTGAGACTGCAAAAACTGCTTTTCCTGAGAAGATTATATCATGGAGGAATTCACTGGAGGAAACCAGAAACTCTTTTGAATACATCTTTTTGTCGTTCACATGAGAGGAAAAGCAATGGGACATTAATAATTTATTTTCAAAGTCTCCGGAAACTCTTCTCAGAGCTACTCCAGCTGTAAAACAGATATCATGAAACAGGGATCCCAAAAGGTATTTAGATGCACAAATACTTTCTGCAATGCTTGTAGATGTTTCACACCAATACACTCACTTCTCACTATTCCTTAATTTTGAATCAAAATACAGGCAAAAAGATGCATTATGTGCAAGAGCAAAGAGTTGAGGTCCAGATATAAAAAAAAAGATAAATTTGGTCAGGAAGGCTAATCTAATTTGCTAATCCAACTTCCATTTAAAGGGAAATTATAGGAAGTCACTACTGAGACCATTATACTGCAGAAGCAAGATTAATCTAGTGTCTTTGTTCCAGGTTTTCTGTAAAGACTGTCCAAAGTGTATGTTAAACTTAAAAAACAACAAATAGTCTGGTAGCATTTTAAAGACTAACAAAACATGTAGATGGTATCATGAGCTTTCATGGGCACAGACCACTTCTTCAGATGGCCAGAGTGTTGGATGTCCAGAACTAAAATAAATGGGGGAGGGAAGGGAAAAAGAAAAAAATGGGAATGAGAAACAAGAAGAGGTAGTGGGTATAAAAATACCAAGGGGAAAGCCGAGCTGGAATGTAACAGGAAAAACAAATAGTTTGTAAGCACCAAAAGACTGGATAGTCAAGAGAGGCAGATAAAAACCATTAGTAGGCAATAGAGAAGAAGCTTTCAAAGTGTACGTGTCTTGGACAGCTGCATTTCCAGCAAGCCAAAAAATCAGATGAGGGAATCATAAATAAAAGCTACAATACAGGAAAATTGGTGCAATGCAGTGTTCAGATGAAACAACAAGTGGCTTTTTAAAAATAATAGCACCGGATTAAGCACAACTAGTTATAAGAACCTGGACCGATTTCAAAAGGCTGCAGTGTGATACATGTGTTGTAATCTATTCTTTTGTAGTTGTCTGAAAAATACTGTCCAGAACCCAGGACTGAAGAAAACATTAGTGTCCTTCCTAATAGTTCACTAAATTGTCCAGCTATCCTCCCACTGTCACAGGAGAATTTCAGTATTTTTTTAGTTTTTACACTTGTTTCCCCTCAGACTAAACAGCTAGTTGTTTGTGAGATCAGAAAACAACTAGCGAGTATTAAACTCAATGCAATAACAATGATTTCAAGATTCAAATATTTTCATGCTGTATTTTTTGGCATCACTTCTATGGATTTACCACAAACCACAGGAGAGCTCATTCTTCTGTTTTTGTAGGATGCTTCATTTTTTTACAGCAAAAACAAAATAGGGGAAGGACAAAAACCTATACTAATTATTGTGATAATTAGTGCTATGTTTGTAAAAATAATGACAAGCTTGTAGAATTAATAAAATTAATATTACAACACGTTATGAAGAGAGGGATTCATTCTCTGTTTAGCTGATTTTACCAAAGATCTGGTTGAGCATTAAAAGAAAAGATTTTTTCAGAGAAGTAAAATAGCAACATGATAATGATGCTGCTGCTAATAATAATAAACCTTAACTTCTCTTATCCAGTCTTAAGAGCAGATAAAAATTCACTAATTACAAATTTACAGTACATTATTTTCAAAGAGGAATGGACTGTTACAGTCAAGAAAAATCAAGTATTTATAAAGCTTGAAAAAAGATACCAATTCTGAAGTATGACATTGTCAAAATAAAGATTGAGGTTATGTAAAATAATACTCATTTACAGAAACCCAGATTTGGATTAAGCAGTTTTAATGTTTCTGAATTTTGAAATCAATAAATGTGAAGGACATTTCTGAATAAGTTATTTTTAATTTAAAAAAATCAAAGGCTTTGTTTTAGAAATGTCCTAGAAGACTTACCCAGCATTGCTTGGGTCCCTCAGGGCAGGGTGCTGGGAGGTTTGGAGATGCTCCATCAGAGAAGATGAAGACTTCCTCGATAGAAGGCAGTATCTAATACTGCAGGCACAGCAGGCTGAAGAACCAGTGAGGGCAGTACATAACAAGGAAGAAAACTGGCAGCATGTAACCTCCAGGAGAAGAAAGTCAACTCAGGTATCCCCATTTCCAGTGGAGATAAATAACCACTTTCAGGCTCTCTGCACAGGCACTATGGTGAAGAATTCCCTCTCAGGGAAGGGATCAGAAGAAGACCCCATCAACTGAAAGGCATGGAATGCGTAGTCCTAGAGATGGGGGTTCCATGACCACCACTCCCAAGAGAAGAAGACGGGTGGTGGTGGTCAAGGACTACCTCCTAAGAGGGACAGTCATCCATCTGCTGTCCAGACCTGGAATCTCGAGAAGTGTGCTGCTTACCAGGAGCTCAAATTCAGGATGTGACCAAGAGTCTTCCAAAACTGATCAAACCTTTGGATTGCTACCCCTTCCTGCTTGTAGGAACTAATGATATGGCCAACAATGACCTTGAGTGGGTCACTGCAGATTATGTAGTGCTGGGAAGAAGGATCACGTATTTGAAGTGCAAGTGGTGTTCTCGTCCATCCTCCCTGGAGAAGGAAAAGGTCCAGGTAGGGATCATTGAATTGAGGAAGTAAATGCGTGGTTGCGTAGGTGGTGTTGGAGAGAGGGCTGTTCCGGGCACAAGGATTGCTAGGAAGAGATGGGATCCACCTAACCAAGAGAGGAATGGACATCTTTGTGGGCAGGCTTGCAAACCTACTGAGGAGGGCTTTAAACTAGATTCATTGGGGGACAGTGACCAAAGTCCTGAGGTAAGTGGGAAGTCGGATACCGGGAAGAAACACAAGGAGGAAAGAGCAACAAAGGAGGACCCCGATTTGAATGAAGAAGTTAGGGCAATCAACTAGTTATCTAAGGTGTTTGTACACAAATGAAAGAAGCCTGGGAAACAAACAGGAAGAATTAGAAGCCCTGGCCCAGTCAAAGAACTATGATTTGACTGAAATAATGGAGACTTGGTGGGATGACTCACATGACTGGAGCACTGTCATGAAAGGGTATAAACTGTTCAGGAAGAACAGGCAGGGGAGAAAAGGAGGAGGAGTTGCACTGTATGTAAGAGAGCAGTATGATTGCTCAGAACTCCAGTATATAGAAAGAGAAAAGCCTGTTGAGAGTCTTTGGGTTAAGTTTAGAGGTGGGAGCAACAGAGGTCATGTTGTAGTTGGTGTTTGCTGTAGACCACCAGATCAGGTATATGAGGGAGACGAGGCTTTCTTTATACAACAAAGAGAAGCTTCCAGATCACAGGCTCTGGTTCTCATGGGGGACATTAATCACCCTGACATCTGTTGGGAGACCAATACAGCAGTACACAGACAATCCGGAAAGTTTTTGGGAGAATGTTGGGGATAACTTCCTGGTACAAGTGCTGAAGGAACCCACCGGGGCCATGCGCAGCTTGACCTACTGCTCACAAACAGGGGGGAACTAGTAGGGGAAGTAGATAGGTGGCAACCTGGGCATCAGTGATCATGAGATAGTAGCTTTCAGGATCCTGACAAAAGGAAGAAAGGAGAGCAGCAAAATATACACCCTGGACTTCAGAAAAGCCCTGCTGCAAGTATGAGAGTTACAAGTGAGATTGGTACAGTTGTGCAAACCATGTGAAGAATTTCTCGGGGCACTCCAGGCTAATGATACCCCAACAATGGGCTGAGGCAAGCTTGAGAAAGGGAAGGACTGATGACAGCCATCCCACATGCCCGGAAACAATTAAAAAAAGAATAAGCTGCACTGCACAATTTATTAGCGGGCATTTCCAGCTATGGTAAGTGACTAGAGTGCAGCCTATCAGGGCATTTGCAGGAATAAAAAAAGTGAGGCTTTTGAAAGGGCATGTTCTGTGCTCCCCACTGTAGCCCTTTGGCCTGAGGAGGAGCTCTGTGCCCCCACTGATTATTGGGGGAGATGCTCCCAATTGTTCCTTCTTGTGCATGCCCCTGGGCCTAATTAAATCACATTTATTCCGTCTTTCTTCCCGCGTGGCTGAATAGCTGTGTGTGCTGCCAGAGCTCCCCAGGATTCCAGGTGGGACACCTGGCCACTGCTGGCCCTGCTGCCACTGGGGGGTACATCAGGCTCCCCAGCCAACACTTCCCTGCCACCTGGAATCCTGGGGAGGTCCCGCTCCCATCGGAGGTTCCCTTGCCAGGGCATCTGGCCACCCCAATCCCGCTGTTACTGGGGAGTCTCCAGATTCCCTGGCCAGGGCTCCTGGGCCACCTGGCTCCGTTGCCACTGGGGGTTTCCTGGGGTTCCCCAGTCTCAGAGTGCCTGGCTCCGCTGCCACTGGGGATTCCCTGGCCAGGCCAGGGGCTCCCTGTTTGCTGCCTGGCCCTGCTGATTCCAGGGGTTTCCTGGCAGAGGCTGGACTCCCCACTCCCCAAGTCCCTCTGACGCCGGGGATTCCCTACCCTGGCTGGGGCTCTGTCACCTGGCCCAGTTGCTGCAGCATTCTCACAGCTGGCTCCCACTTCTGAGTGCCCTGGTTCCTTGGTCCAGCACCATCCGTGGCCCTGCTGGACCATGGATGTTGCTGGACCAGAGAGTCCTGGAATTGGAAGGCTCATCCTGTATTTGTTCAGGGCTGAACTCTCCCATTTAGGGTATGTCTACACTACAAAGTTAATTCGAAATAACAGCAGTTATTTCGAATTAACTTTAATAGTTTCTACACAGCCAAACCGCTATTTTGAAATAAATTCGAAATAGTGGAGCCCTTATTTCGAATTTGGTAAACCTCATTCTACAAGGAATAACACCAAATTCGAAATAGCTAATTCAAAATAAGTGCTGTGTAGCCACTTATTTCAAATAAGAAGGCCTCCAGCCCCTCCCAGGGAGCCCTGGTGGCCACGCTTGTCTGTTCCCTCTCCCATCCCCAGAGCCCTTAAAGGGGCAGATTCTGGCCACAGTGCCTGTGCCAGTTGCAAGCCTGCCAGCACACAGCCAGCAGACCGTGCACCTGGCACAGCATGAGCCAACAACCCGCTGCCACCCAGCCCTCCGCCACTCCCCAGGACCAGGCTGGCGGCTCCCAGGAGCCTGCCAGGGGCTGCAAAAGGCGGGCACCTTCCTGGTCTAGTGCGGAGATCATGGGACTCATTGAGGTTTGGGGGAGGCCTCCAATGCCCACGATCTCCGCACTAGGCGCAGGAATGCGGCCATCTAGAGCCACATGGCTGTCAGCCTAGCCACCAGAGGCCACATGCACAGCCAGGAGCAGGTGCGCAGCAAAATCAAAGCACTGCATCAGGCGTATGCCAGGGCCTCCCAACCGAAGGCTGAGCCAGAGGCCTGCCTGCACTACGAGGCCCTGGACCGCATCCTGGGGGGGTCAGATGGTCTGTGCCCCCCTGGTCGTCATCGACCCCAGGGGAAGAGGAGGACGACGGCAGCCAGGAGCCTGCAGGGAGCGTGCCCTGCACCCAGGACCCCCGAGCCAAACCGGAGAGCCCGTCAGCAGCCTCATCTGAGGCCGGGGAGGCCTCCACATGAGTGACATCACGGTCCCCTTATGCAGGGTGGGGCGCGGGGGGGGGGAGTGGGAGAGCCCAGGGACCATGCGCGTCAACCTTGCCAACCATGGAGCAGGCGGCAACCTGTGCATCTGCCGTGCCATCCAGGACATGTGGCCCCAGCTGGGTACCATGCAGGGGCCCTGGCCTGTTCCCCACATGTGTCTACGCGTGAAGGCACATGACAGGCTCCTGACCCCGGGGAGAGACACTGCACACTGCCCTCCCTCCAGACACCTCCTCTACACAAAGGCAGGGCACATCTCCCCTCTCCCCCACACCACACTATAGGCAGCACAGGGGCTGGGGTGCAGTCCTGGGCCAGCTCACACTACCAGGGATAGCAGGACGTGATGGTGCGGAGACCTGCCGTCCTCGCCTTGCAGAGGGGGGCTGGGTTTCACCTACTGTGTCCCAAGGGAGAACTGACCACTTCTCTTGTTTCACCACAGCCGCAGCACCTGCGAGTGCAGGACGCACCACCCTGGCTGGATCATCCACCCGCACCCGGGCCAGCAGGTGCACCCGCAACCAGGAGGAGTTTCAGAGGCAGCAGCTGCGGTTACAGGGATGGCAGGTCCACAGCCAGGAGCAGTGGGTGCAAGAGGACCTGCAGCTGCGGTGGGAGAGCTGCGGGAGCAGGGCTGTGCCCTCCGCGAGCACCTGCAGGCCCTGGCAGACTGGTTGCTGCCTCCTGCTGCTCCAAGCCCTGCGGCCGCCCCAGCTATCGCTCCTCCTCCCACCCCTGCTCCCCCTCCCACTTCTTCTGCCCCCCCCCCGTCCCTCCTGCCCCACCCTCCATACCCACTCGGGAAGGCTGAGGCTCCCGCACCCGCAGTGCTGTGAGACGGGAGGGCCGGCAAGACCCCCAACCCTGAGCTTCCCCTCCCCCTTCCTCCCCTTGCTTCCAGCTTCCTCCTCCCATGTTTCCCCCCTCCCCTCTCCCACCCTCGTTCCCCCCCCCCACCTCACCCCAGTTATGTTAAATAAAGAGAGTTTTTTGTGGCAACACAGGTGTTTTTATTGTACATCAGGAAGGGGGGTTAGGGAAGGGAAAGGGGAAGGAGGTGGGGGTGGAATGTAAGGCACAAGGCCCCAGTGGGGCACACCAGGGGGACTTCAGTCCTCGTCCTCCTGGAAGCTCTCCCACAGGGCTTCTTGGATGCGGACAGCCCCCCGAAGGGCCTCCCGGCTGGCAGCTGTGCGGGGCTGTGCGTACTGGCCAGCCAGGTGGTCAGCCTCTGCCATCCAGGCTGACAAGAAAGCCTCCCCCTTCCTCTCACATAAATTGTGGAGCACACAGCACACTGCTACCACGTGCAGAATAGTGTGCTGGGAGAGGTCGAGGCGGGTGAGGAGGCATCTGAATTGTGCTTTCAGCCAGCCGAAGGCCCCCTCGACCACAATGCGGGCCCTGCTGAGCCTGGCATTGAAGGCCTGCCGGGATGGGTTGAGGTGTCCCGTGTAGGGCTTCATCAGCCAGGGCTGTAGGGGGTAGGCTGCATCCCCCAGCAGGCACACTGGTATGTCCACATCTCCGATCCTGATGTGGCGGTCGGGGAAGAAAGTCCCAGCGTGCAGCCTCTGGTACACGGAGGAGTTGCGGCACACCCATGCATTGTGTGCCTTGCCGGACCAGCCCACACTGATGTCCGTGAACTGGCCCCGGTGGTCAGACACGGCCTGCAGGATCATGGAGAAGTACCCCTTCCTGTTGATGTAGAGGGAGGCCTTGTGGCCCAGGGCACGGATGGGGATGTGCGTCCTGTCGATTGCCCCCCTGCAGTTGGGGAAGCCCAGGGCGCCGAACCCCTGGATGACCGTGTCCAGGTCGGTGAGGCGGACGACTCTGTGGAGTAGCACCTTGTTGATGGCCTTGACCACCTGCAGAGAGACACACAAAGCCAAGGGTCACTGGGGTGCCCGGGTGGCTGGGAGTGTTCATTCCCTGCCACTGCCCCGTGCTCCACTCCCAGGAGCAACCCTTGCTGCAATCCTGGCCACTGCGGGCTGTCTGTAGCATGGCTGGAACAGACTGAACCCTCCCGGAGAGGGCACTTACACCACCTCCCCCCCGTTTTCCCTGTGGCAGCCCATGTCCTCCTTGCAGCCCCCCCTCCTGGCCCAGTGGCCGGTGAGTGCCGTACCTGCATGAGCAGCGCGCCGACGGTGGATCTCCCCACGCCGAACTGGTTGCCGATGGATAGGTAGCTATCCGCCATGGAGAGCTTCCAGAAGGCGATGGCCACCCACTTGTGGAGGGGAATGGCGGGCCTCATGCGTGTGTCCCGTCGCCGCAGAGCAGGGACGAGCCATTCGCAGAGCTCCAGGAAAGTGTCCTTCATCCTGAAGTTCTGGGTCCACTGTTGGTCTCCCCAGCGCTCCACAACGATGTGGTCCCACCAGTCGCTGCTGGTGTCCAGACGCCAGATGCGGCGAGGCACACTGGCGTCCGGGCGCCGCTCCTCCAGAGCCCCCAGCGGGGGCAGGGGGAGGGCCAGGGGGCTGGCCTGCAACAGAAGGTGCCAGGCAGCCTCCAGCAATTGCTGCCAGGCTTGCAGCAAGACGTTCAACATGAGCACCAGAGTGCCCAGGGGCAGCTCTGGCTCCATGGTGCCTAGTGCTGTGGTGTCCCAAATGAGAGCAACCAAAGCAGGCGGAGAGGAAAACGCTTTGCTGTCCCTCAGCGAGGTAGGCAAGCAAGTGGGAAAGCTGAGAACTGGCTGTCCAGGGGGGTCCCTTTAAGCACAAGCCTCAGATAGCCTCAGACAGCAGCCACACAAAGCAACTACAGACTTGATGCCCTGCTGGAACCGGTTTCAGCTGCCCTTAAATGCGATCCAGCATCCAATCAGTGTGGACACGCTATTTCAAAATAGCAAAACGCTATTTCAAATTAGTTTTTGTGTCTAGATGCGTTATTTCGAATTAGCTTATTTCGAATTAACTAATTCGAAATAAGTTAATTCATAATAGTGCTGTAATATAGACATACCCTAACTGTGTAAAGGGCTCACACCTTCTCCATCCAACTCCACAGTTGTAATGGGGGCAGGAAGGTGGCATTTCTCACCACAGTGCAAAACACACTTAGATTTCATGAATTCTTTGTCAGGCATAGAATGTCAAATGTCACATAGTGGATACATTGGGCCATATCAAACTCTGTTTTGTGAGTTATACTAGGGAGGAATCTGTCTCCTTTAGTTTTGTCTGTTTTTTAAGTAGGCATGAAATGTTTACCAGCGCCTTGGCTTACATTGCTCACTTTGTTCAGGGATGGCTGCTTCTGCAGATTGTGATTAATGACAGCTGTAGGGTGTGTGCACAAAACAGCCCACAATAATACAAACATCTTTTCCTGATCGTGTTTTTAACTATCTGTCCCATTATCTTGTCAGGATGGATTTTATCTTTGGCAATACGTCAGGTAGTCCAGAGTGATTTTAAAAACCAATGAAAATTAAATAGGCCTGATGGAATTCATGGGTGTTTTCTTATTATCTTGATGGATAAGATTTATTTTTAAGCTTTTTTTTAGATAATCAATATAAATCTTCATAGGTGAAATATGCGGAGTGCCAGTTAATTACCAAGCATTTATTTAGTGACAGTGAGATATTGTTTTTCACAGATAAAGCTTTAAATGTTAAAACACAAACAGTCAATATCATGTCAAAGTATATAAAGTAAATATTTTTAAATCAAACTCACATTCTCATGCAGAATTTTTCTTATTTTGTCCATCTGTAAATGTTGATTATCAATGGAAATATTTGTTGATTTGTGCATGTACAGTGACACTGATGTTGACAGACATTTATATATAAAAATTGAATCCTTCTAAACTTCAAATTAAGGCATCTATTTTTCTTATCATATGCCTTACAGTGCAGAACTGATTTTCTATTAAAGTCATAATTAATCACGCAGGCTAAACAATGCCTGAGCGGTGTTAGTTTGTATCCATGTTGGCAGTCAATTACAAGTGATGATTTCAGTATCTTCCAAGCTCACAGGTGACTTTTTCCCTCCCTTCCCCAGATTTCTGGTATCATTTTGCAAGATGAGATTACAGAAGAGTTCACAGCAATGTTATAGAACCTTTATTAATCAGAAAAAACATTTGTGTTTCTTCACAAAAGATGGCTGTATATCAGTTGGGATCACCTTGGCCAAAGCTTAATATTTTACAGACTCTAGAGAATTCACTTTCTAGGACCTCTTCCTGGCAGAACATTCAGTCATAGTTGACTGGAAACATGTTGACGCTTGAGGCTGATCTGCAATGGATTAACATAGGTCTCTGATTTAACCCTTTGGAATGTCTCAGCACTGGGATTGCTTTACTTGGACATATTTTATCATTGTCATAGTATAGCCAGTGGGAGCACTCTCTCTACTTGCAAATGTTCTGCACTCATCTTTACATAAGAACATAAGAACGGCCATACTGGGTCAGACCAAAGGTCCATCTAGCCCAGTATCCTGTCTGCTGACAGTGGCCTATACCAGCTGCCCCAAAGGGAGGGATCACAACAGGTAAGCCTCACGTGATCCCTCCCCTGTCTCCTACTTCCAGAGAAACAAAGGCTAGAGACACCATTCCTACCCATCCCGGCTAATAGCCATTGATGGACCTAACCTCCATGAATCTATCTAGCTCTTTTTTTAACCCTGTTAAAGTTCTAGCCTTCACCGCATCCTCTGACAAGGAGTTCCACAGGGTAACTGTGCACTGAGTGAAGAAAAGCTTCCTTTTGTTTGTTTTAAACCGGCTGCCTATTAATTTCATTTGGTGACCCATAGTTCTTACATTGTGGGAATAAGTAAATAACTTTTCATTATTCACTTTTTCTATACCAGTCATGATTTTATAGACCTCTATCATATCCCCCTTAGTCTCCTCTTTTCTAAACTGAAAAGTCCAAGTCTTTTTAATTTCTCTTCATATGGGACCTGTTCCAAACCCCTAATCATTGTTGTTGCCCTTTTCTGAATCTTTTCCAATGCCAATATATCTTTTTTGAGATGAGGAGACCACATCTGTATGCAGTATTCAAGATGTGGGTGTACCATGTTTTTATATAGAGGCAATAAGATATTTTCTGTCTTATTCTCTATCCTTTTTCTAATGCCTCCTAACATTCTATTTGTTTTTATGACTGCCGCTGCACATTGAGTGGATGTTTTCAGAGAACTATCCACAATGACTCCAAGATCTCTCTCCTGAGTAGTTGTAGCCAAATTAGTCCCCATCATATTGCATATATAGTTGGGATTATGTTTTCTAATGTGCATTACTTTACATTTATCAACATTCAATTTTCATTTGCCATTTTGTTGCCCAATCACTTAGTTTGGTGAGATCTTTTTGAAGCTCTTCACAGTCTGCTTTGGTCTTAACTACCTTGAGCAGTTTGGTATCATCTGCAAATTTTGCCACCTTGCTGTTTATCCCTTTCTCCAGATCATTTATAAATAAGTAGAATAGGATGTCCCAGGACAGACCTTTGGGAGACACCACTAGTTTCTCCACTTGGAAAACTTACCATTTATTTCTGCTCTTTGTTTCTTGCCTTTTAACCAGTTATCAATCCACAAAAGGACTTTCCATCTTATCCCATGATAACTTTGGTGAGGGAACTTGTCAAAGACTTTCTGGAAATCTAAGTCCTGCCTGCCAGGTGCAGTGGGGATGCTCCAGCCCGGCCTGCCCTCCACAGCTGACTGTCCACTGGAGTTTGGATAGATCTGGTTAACCAGTTACCAGGTAAGCAGGTTAACCGGTTAACCTTTTAAATCCCTAGTCACAGCATTTGGTAATATGCCTCATGGCAAAAGATGATAAATAAAAAGCTATGATGTGCTATAGAAGGCATGATCCAAATCTCTATATATCTTTAACATCACTGGACTTGTCTGTTTAAAAAAAACCAAACACCACATGTAGACACACAACCCCATACCTCTACTCCTCTCTCTTACCTACTCCTTGTGCAGAGTAGTTGAGGGTTTTTTAGGCAGGATTGTGGGTAAAGAGGGCCCTTATAAATGAGATTAGGAATAGATTAAAATTCTTGCCAAGAACTAGTCTGAAAGCAGCATATAAAGAGCCAAGCTGTTGGGACTGATTAGTGGAATTAATCTTTGGTGCAGATAGTGCTCCAAATTAAGAAGAATTATGGATATTTCTCAGAGCAGCTGTTAATCTAATAAAAACAAACTTCTGAGGATCTGCCTGTGCTTTGAAAAACCATAGTTATATGCCCAAATATCATGCGAGATTGGTGATTACTCAATATTGTAGTGGATTCTGGAGCATCTCCAGTGCAGTGAAAAGGACAATTGTATGACAGCAGCAGGACCCAGAGAAATCTTACTCGTCTTGCTGCTTCAGAACAAGGGCTGGGATAAGCACGCTGCACTACCGCCTGGAGAAAATAACTTGGGGTTGATCTGAACAAGAAGCAAGCCTGTTAGCCATTCCCCAAACAGACAGCAGGGGAAACTGACCAGGCTGTTATATTATCTGCGAGGAAGTGCAGGCCAGTGGCTGCCCCCAGGAGCATCCATGAGAGAGAGAGTGCCAGCTAATCACAGAAGTGACGGTCAGTGGCAGGAGGCCACTAGGGGTTAGTCTGCACAGCAGGGCTTATCTCAAAATAAGCTATGCAAATTGAACTATATCAATTGCGTAGCTTACTTCAAAATAGCTTATTTCCAAATTGGGAGCATCTACACAGCACTTATTTCGAAATAGAGCACTCTTCCTCCGACTTCCCTTACTCCTCATACAATGAGGGTTACAGGAGTCAGTGTAAGAAGTCCTCCAGTTTGATAGCATTTCAATATTATTTCGAAATAACTGCCTGCTGTGTAGACGCAGACTAAGTTATTTCAAAATAATATTGTTGTGTAGACATACCCTAGGCTTATTCCTCAGAAGACAGCTAATGGTGTGAGTTTATGCAATTGATAACTTCCTCATAGATCAGGCTCCCAGAATACAGCAGCAGTAGAAATTTGACTAGGACAAAGTAGGGCTGGAGATGGGGAAATTGGAATGAGATTATTAGTTTTATAATGACCAGCTGAAGCTTGCAAGGTCAGATTATCAATTCTATAAGGGGACTAAGAGGCCCAAGTTCTTCACCACCACTACACAAGTGATTCAAGCAAAACTGACCTCAGGAAAGTGCGGAGAGGTCCCCTTCCTGGGAGAATGAAAGGGTTTCTGTTTCATTAGCCATGCTCAGCCTATTCATCCAGTCCCATGCTATTTATCAACTTCTGAGGCAAGAATGTCAGCAGGGGACCATAAGAGCTGTTTCGCTCCCATTCCCATCCTGCAATAGGATTAGCAGATCCAACAGCTGTGTAGCAGAACAGGGATGCCTACCTAAGCAAGCAGAGAACTCCTGAAGCAGATGACATACTCATATGCTAAAGAAAAAGGGTGTATGCTGGAAAAGAGTTCAATGCTCCATGCTCTGTGGTAGTACACCAGGATGGGAAATGCCTCAGTCCCTATTCTTGTGGTCATTCCAGAGTGGACCAGATAGGTCCCGTGGTTCATTCTCCACTTCACTTTTCTGCAATATCTAATGTTTTCTATGTCCAGGAAAGTTGATGGCAATGTATTCTTTGGTTCTCACATTTTAAATAAAATTTTCTCTATCCATGTAGCATGTCAGTTACACACCTACCTCTTCTGAACTCACTTTGTGTTTGATCTGTTTCTTTCCAGGTGTGTTAGTAATCGGTCAGCAGTTTTTCCGTAGTTTTATCTGAACAAGGTGTGAGGCCAGTTGAGCTGTGTGCTTCAGATCTAGAGTGCACCTTGCCTGGCTTCCTCAGTGGAACAATAATCACATATTTTGAGTCTCAAGGTATTTCCCCTTTTTCATATGCTATTGTACATTATTGTATAATAGAGATGTGAAAGATTAACTGGTAAGCATTACTCTTACTGGTTTCGGGTAACCAGTAAGGACTGGAGCAGCTCCCTGCCTACCGCAGGCAAAGGGCCCACCGCAGACAGGGGCTGTTTTCCATGGCAGGCCTAAGTGCCCCACAGGCAGTGACTACTCCAGATACCAGAGCAGCCTCTGTCCATGGGGAGCCTGGCCTGCAGCAGAGAGGGTCTGTGCTGTTGGGGGCTGGCAGACCCAGAGCCAACCCCAGTCCCAGCCCTAGCATGGAGGCTGGGAGCTAGGAGCCAGCGGTCCCTATGGGCTGGGGGTTGTTCCAGCCAAACTGATGCAGTCCCCTGCCCAGATCCTGCTTAATCAGTTAAATGTTAGGTCAACCAAACATTTAACCAGTTAATTAACTGGGATTTTACATCCCTATTACATCCCTCAAATTTTCATCCCCTACGGTGTCTGAACATTTCAAAGCTTATTTTGTCCTTGCCTTGTGTGTTGTTTTTGCTCCTCATCACTTTTGGGAGTTTCCTCTAAGTTTTCATTTAAAATAAGATCCACATCCTCCTCCCATCTTTTCATCATCTCATAATTATTATCTTTTCTTTTTCTGGATTCTATCCTCTTATTCTCATCATTTACTGAATTTTTAAAATATAGTGGGTGAGGTAATATCTTATATTGGATCAACTTCTATTGGTGAAAGAGACAAACTTTTGAGCTTACACAAGCTCTTCTTTGGGTCCGGGAAATGTCGAAGTGTCTTAAGTAAATATTAGGTGGAAGAAAATGTTTAGCATAGGTACCTAACACATATTTTCAAGGGACCATTCAAGGTGAAGAGAAACATGGCAGCCAGAATTTTGGATATCTTTTTGTTAGAGATTATTATTCCATGGCCTTCCACTGCAAGGTTCCAATATATTGGTATCTTTATTTACTTTCCCACAATATTTACTCCAGCTTTCTCTTTTTATTGCCCTTTGTGAAACTCCCTTAATTTTTCCATATGTCTTTAAGTCCTTAATGTTCAGTGTAGTTTTTCTGTTCTTGGGTATTTCTTTTTCCTTGATGTGTAATTAACTTCAGGAAGTGGTTCCCTCTTCTTTGTACATTTCTCAGCTGCCTTTGGTTGCTACATTATTAGAAGCTATTCCCAGGTCTAAGCAAGAAGCTTCAGTCCACTGCATTGAAACCGATAGGTGCTCCATCATTTACTATTTTTAGATTAGTTTCAAAAAATTGCTCTAGCCATTTTCCATTCTTTTTTCACTTGTCCTATTTCTCCACAATCTATTGTGACTGTTCAGATCACTGCAGATAATATAGAGACATACCACAGCTACCTGTACATTAACTCAGTTCCACAGCCTACAATTTTCTGTAAAGACTAAAAATATATCAGAGAGACATAGTTGTTTTGGATCCATAGCTCAACAACATTATAATTAATACTTAGCTTTGTAATCTCTACTTTGAGGTGGTTTAGATTAGGGCTGGGCAATAATTTTTTGCCAGGGGCCACTTCAGAAATTTTTGGAGTGGCCCTTGGCCACACCTGAAGGGGTGGGGCCAGGATACATCTCTGCTTCCCCACCAACAGACCCTGATTAGTCTGGGGATGGGGGAGCGCATGAAGTTTTTGCCCTCCCCCAAGAGGTTTTCCTTAGGCACCCATACCCCTGGCGGTGGGAAGAGACTTTTCACACTTCCCCTTCTGTCCCCAGGCCAATCAGGGCTTGGGGGAGGGGAAGCACACAAAGTCTTCTCCCGCCCTGCCAGGAGCATGTGGCACTTTTAAGCACCTTGTGCTTCTCGCAGGACAGAGGAAATATTGTGTGCTTCCCCCTGCCCCTAATTGGCCTGGGGGCGGGGAAGTAGCAGGGCCTCTGCAGGCCAAATCAATCTGCTTGGTGGGCTGAATTCAGCCTTTTGCCCACCCCTGGTTTAGATTCTTTTTAATGAAGGTGCAGACACTAACTTTTTTTATTATTATTTCTCTATCATGGTTATATGTGCTATATCTTGGGATTTTATAGTCTAGTTTTATTTTTTTCAATTAAATTTTTTGTAGGCATATTATAATCAGGCTTTGTTTTCATATCAATAATATGTTTTTTTTAAATCCCAGCCATGTGCATGTCAGCTAAAAATAGTCCCCCTCCCATCCTTAGAACTTTCAATAATTCTTTCACTTAGAAAAGTGTGACATCATTTCACTGATAGGTTGCTAGCTCATAAGCATTTTTCAGCATTGTCATTGTTGTTGCATAAAGACTCCATCCACCAACTGCCATTTATATTTCTCATTTTTTTTCTGCTTTCATGGTGCCTGAGATGCATCAGACAACGTGGGCTCCAGCCTACAAAAGCTTATGCACAGACAAATTTGTTAGTCGTTAAGGTGCCACATAACTTGTTTTTGGTGAAAAAGATTAACATAGCTACTCTTTTGAAACTTGATATCCTAAAATAACTCTCTGGAAATGTCTCTCTTAATTAGCAGAACTCTTCTGATAATTAGCCTCTTAGGGTGCGTCTAGACTGCAGGGGTTTTTTCAGAAAAACATCCATTTTTAAAAAAAAACTTCACTTACATCCACATTGCTATTGAGTTCTTTCGAAAGAAAATCAAAAGACTGCATGGGTTTTTCCAACATTGGTAAACCTCATTCTACAAGGAAGAACGCCTTTTCTGAAAGAGCTCTTTCAGAAACAGGTATATGTGGATGTGGAAGAGGGAGTTTTTTTGAAAGAAGAGGCCTCCAGGAAAAGCACAGGTGCCCTGGTGGACACTCGGTCCACACTAATCACAGCTCTATAGTTCCTGTCTCCTGCCAGCTCTTAAAGCAGTTTTTGCTGGAGGGGCATAAGGATCTTATGCAAAAAGGAGTTTTTGCACAAAACGGAAACCTCCACACTGCTTGTTTTGATGCAAAAACCCCTTGCGCAAAAATGGATCGGACGAGATTATGCAAATGAAGCACAAAAAATGCTAATCAGCGCTTCATTTGCATTGCTTCTTCCGGCAAAACCCGTCATGTAGACATAGCCTGGCTGAAGTGGTTCTGGGTAGCCTTTTATGCAAGAGAGCATCCAATCAGTGTGGGCGCTCTCTTTTGAAAAAATAGATTGCTTTTTCGGTGAGCTTCTGCTGTGTGAACAGTCTCTTTCGAAAGAAGTTTTTTTGGAAGATCTCTTCCAAAAAAGCTTCTTTCAAAAGAAGCTGACAGTCTAGATGTACCCTATGTGTGTATCACTTTATTTTCATCTATTCTGGTTTTATTGTCTCTTTTGACTTGTCAAGTACCATATACTACTCCTTTCATATTAGTTAGTAACCTAGGTGAAATTAGCTTATTTTTAGCTTTCCTAGCAGCTGTGTTTTAGGAGCCTTCCTTATAGTTCTTTGATTTTGCATTCTGTTAACAAGTCTTCACCAGGTAGTTTCCTAGATCTTATATCTCCAACACTTTTTTGAATTATTCTGCATTCCTTAGAGGTCGAACATCCCCTATGTTTATGTCCTTAGCTAGTAATTTTACTATTATGTAATTTTCCCTGTATACCATTCCTGATTTCTCACTTGCTGCTCCTTCTTGTCTTCCTTGTTTACAGCCAATCTTCCTCAACTAGCCAATTAGCCCGCCATAAGACGGGATTTTCAGGTCTCTCCTCCACATCGGTCTTCTCTCCTGAGCCTCCAGTCTCTCGCTCTGTCTCTCGCTCTCTCTCTCCCTCCTCCTCCTGCCTCCCCCTCTCTCTCTCAGCTCTCCTCCGCCTTCTGCCTCTCTCTCCATCTCTCCCTTTCTCTGCTCCTCCCCCTCCTGCCTCTCACTCTCTCTCCGCTCTGTCTTTCTCTTTCTCTTCTCCCCCTCCTGCCTCTCACTCTCTCTCCGCTCTCCTCTGTCTCCATCGGGGATGCATGCTCATCCAGGCCATGCCCCCGGGCATGTACATCACCACCCCACCCCCCCTTTGCCTCCCGCCGTGGCGCTCAGCTGACTTCTGTGCCGCTCAGCCGGGCCGCCACATAGGAGCAAGCAGCGCAAACAGCCTCTCTCTCTCTTCTCCTCCTACTGCCTTGCCCTCTCTCTCTCTCAGCTCTCGTCCACCTCCTGCCTCTCTCTCCGTCTCTCTCTCTTTCTCTTCTCCCCCTCTTGCCTCTCACTCTGTGTTTCTCTTCTCCTCCTCCTGCTGCATCTCTCTCACTCTCTCTCTTGCTGATCTCCATTCTCCTCTCTGTCTCCTCCGTGTCCTCTGTGTCTGCTCCGCTTTTCTGCTTTTGAATCCGGCGCCCTTTCCTGATGTCAGAGATGCATGCTTGTCCAGGCCCTGCCCCCTGGCTGTTCCCTCTGGGCAGCGCTGTTGCCTCCTGCCATGGCACTCGGCTGACTTCTGCGCTGCTCAGCCGGGCTGCCACATGGGAGCAAGTGGCACAAGCAGCCATTTGGGCCCCATGCTCCCCATGCAGCACCCCTGTGCTACATGGGGCGCGCAGACCCCAAACAGCCACTTGTGCTGCTTGCTCCCGCGCGGCGGCCCAGCTGAGCGGCGCAGAAGTCAGCCGAGCGCCACAGTAGGAGGCAACAGCACCGCCCAGAGGGAACAGCCAGCATTTCAGCATTACAGAGTCACAGACATTGGGCTACTATATATATGATGCTTTCCCTTGCCAGGTTTTGGTATCATTAGCTATCACTTCAACCTCCCACAGACCAGACAGTCTGAACAAAAATGATACAAAATCTTTATTTTCTGCAGTAAGTCTCCTTAATTAAACCAAGTACAAGAATGAAAGCAACAAATCAAGGTCATGCATCAGCCATGTATTTCAACATGTTTCAGATATGGACATATTTAAAATACAAGTTGGAAATGCCCCCATACTAGAAGTTCATTTGTAGCTAACTGATTTACTGTTAGAATTTGTAATATTAATTTTCACATCAGCATCATAAGCATGTTTTTGATAAACATTTCACCTCCCTTGTTAGTTAAAAATTAAAACTGACATTTTTGACATTTAAAAAATATTTTCAGTTGTCAGGATGAGATTAGTTATGTTTGGATGCCAACATGCTGTTTCTTTTATAACAATGAAATGTGAGTGCTTGTTTTTCTAAAATCTGAGTACATTATCATAAAAACAGTTTATTACTAAAAAAATTTCCAAATAAAATGTTCTCCATTTTTTGTGGGCTCTACCACAAGAAAATTGATCTTAATTTAATTTGTGTTCTTGCCATCAGCTTAAAATGTACAACAGACATCGCATTGATGTAGCTTGTGTTAGTCACAATAGTTGAAACGGTTTTTTTAAACATTTAAAATTGCAACATGGTCTCTGACTGGAGCTGGATTTTCTGTAAAATGCAATAGCAAGCAAATATTTTGCAAAAGTACATAAAGATTTTAAGCTGAAGTGATGTCCACCTCATGCAAAGCTCAAGAAGTAGGAATGACATAATACTGGCTGTTATTGATACATCTAGTTGGTGAACTAATATTTTATTAATAATGGGAACAGATAGGACCATGTCAGAATTATCACCCAAATAGACAGTTAAAATCAAGGTTTATACTTCAGAAGCTTTTTCAATAAAAACAATAGTGAAGATATTGAAAGACAATAACAGTTCATGAGGTTAATGACTCATTTCTTGTCTAAATAATAAATTTGTTTTGAATCAGAATAACTGGTTTAGTGAATTAAATATGCAGTAATGTTTCTTAAGAACTTCTGATTTCAAGAATATTGTGTAGAAAAACTCTTTATAATTGCTATCTTTTGATCAGAAGACATGTTTCTTCAGAATGTTTAAAAGGAAAGAATACAATACCATATAGATCATGGGATTTTAGGTTACAAAAAAACAATGTATTTCTGATTATAGAAGTAAGTACAGCAGGTGCAAGCCAGTAGGTTATTGGTGTTTCTGTAGTCTGTCAGATTCTCTCTTTCAACTATTTGAGAACAGCTTAGAAAATAACATGACCAATACGCTGATCTACAAAGCTCTATTACAGGGGTGGGGAACCTTTTTTGGGTTGTGGGCTGTTGACCCACAGAAAAATCAATCAGGGGGTGCACACAAGTGAGAAGTAAAAATTAAAAAACAAACCCTCACTGACGTGGCCCGTAACTGAGGAGAAAGACACTCCCACGCTCCCCTTGCACACCAGAGCCTTGGGGTCCCAGGCTAATAGATTTTGTGTGCTCCAGCCCCATGTTTGGATGACAGGGGGGATGGAGCACCAGCAATGCTGGAGGGGGAGCCCTGAGCCTTGAGGGGGCAGATCCAGGTAAGCCAGGTGCCACATCCAATCCCCAGGCCTGAGGGTCCCACCCCTGCTGTGTTAGGTGCCTAGACTCTTACACAATGAATGGAGAGACACAAGCACTTCAGAATGTGATCTAAAAGCCAGCATACTAAATGGGGAGCTATCTAAGCTAGCCCATGGGAGATGCCAAGGATTATTTGCTAAGTCCCATCTGTGCCTCAGAGCTCAGTGCCTAAGTCTTGGCAAAGGGAGGCACCTATCTGTGTTACCAGTGCATTAACAAAGAAAATAGGCATTCAGTGCCTAAAGTTGTGTGCAGGACCTGATCCAAAAGGCATGCTCAGAGACAACCTAACTTCACACAAAACAGCATGGGGCTAAGAAGGGCAGAAGAAACTCCCTTATAACCTTGTGGTTGGGTACTCACACTTGAAGGGAGAGAACTCTGTCTTGAAGTCCCCCTGTACCTGATGAGGACTTTAAAGTAGGGATGTTAAAATAAGTTTATGTTTGTAAATGTGTAAGTGCTGAAATTTTCAGCAGTAAAATGTTTACATGTGGGGGGTGCAGGTGAGCACCTGCTCCTGCCTCTGATGGGGGGAGGGAGAGAGAGCAGCACTGCATGTAACCATGAGGTTTAAGCAATGAGCCCAGGCTTATTGGTTAATCATGTACACAGGTACACATTAACATCTCTACTTTAAACAGGGATCTGCCACCTCTCAAGTGAGTGGCCTGACCACAAGGATCTGAAGTCATTCTACCACTTCTTTGGGCGCAATTAATATTTACGTAAAGTGGAACAACTTGAATAGAAGAGATTGAGGGAACCCCACATCATAGTCTATTGCCCAGTTATTAAAGCCATTACCTAAAATGGTAGCAGATAACTGTTTAAATTCCCTTTCCTCCTCAGGCAGATTTAAACCAGCTTTCCACAGCCAGGGTGAGTACCCTAACCCTCAGGCTAAAGGTTAAATCAGAGTACCAGACTCTGCATGAGTCTTAGGTGGCCAGACACCTATTTTTCCTCTGGTTTGTGAACCATTCTGGGACTGAAGCTAGAGACAGGCATTGGGTGCCTACAATGAGACAGTAGTGTACATGCTGAGAGCCAGAAATGTAGGTGACTAGAGAAATTTTACTGCAAAAAAAACCCCTAAAATGTAGATGCTGACCAACTTTAGAAGTCTCCAGGGCAACGGTGCGGCCAAGCAGACGTTTTGTGGATTGCTGTGGGGTTTAAAAATGGAACTTGAATGCCTAAGTACCTCTGTAGTTCCTACTTTTCGAGTCTTTCCATTGTCTTTGATGAACATTGGATGCAGCCCTTTTTCCTCAAAATGATCCTTGCAATATATACTATAAAGGCTATGTCTACACTGCAGGCTTTTTGTGCAAGAACAGCTGTTCTTGCACAAAAACTTGCAGAGCATCTACACTGCACACGCGTCCTTGCGCAAGTAAATTTACAGTAAAGCATTGGAAAACAGGGCTTCTTGCGCAAGAGTTATTCCTCTCCCCACGAGGAATAAGCCCTCTTGCGCAGGCGCTCTTCCACAAGAAGGCAGTGTGGATGGGCAACAGGGGTTTCTTACACAAGAAAGCCCTATGGCTAAAATGGCCATCAGAGCTTTCTTGCGCAAGAGAGCATCCACACTGCCATGGACACTCTTGCGCAAAAGCACATGGCAGTTTGGACGCACTCTTGTGGAAGACCTTTTGCACAAGACCTCTTGCACAAAATGGTTCTTGCACAAGAAGCCTGCAGTGCAGATGTAGCCAAATATAACTCTCTTATTTTAAATAAAGATGGAATATATATGTCAGGTCAATTTTCAAAAGTGAACTTGAAACTCATTTAAAGAAAGGTTGAGATTCTCTTTTCTACAAAGCAGGGGGTTTACTATGACAATCTTCACAGTGTCAGACTCAAATTTCTGATATAAAATAGTCATTTACTGATTTTACTCGTATTAAAAGTATTGACTCTGAATTACTATGTAGAATGAACTGGGTTTCATCTGGCTCATGTCACATCAGCAGATTTGTTAACTAACTTGCAGTAGCAGAATCTTTATTAATAGTGTTGATTTATAGGTCAAAGCAAATTCAAGCTTCAGCTTGTGTCTCACATCACATGTTGATTTTGCAGGGGTAGCAGTCAGAAAAGTTAATTTTTTTATTAGTCAGCTGAAACAAGATTGGTCTGGAACCTGTTGAGAAACAATGTATATATGTGAACTCCTCTTGTTATTTTTACTGATACTTCTCAGTTTAGAACAGCACTTGAAAAACAATTTCACAGGGCCAGTTTGTTCTGCATCTATTTTATTTATTTGAAGAGTGTAGCTGTTCTAAAAAGCACAAGAAAAAAGTTAAAACTGGAGAAAACCCTTGAAATGGTGGGGTTTTTTGTGTGTATTTGTAAATAATAGATCTTTCGGGACATGTCAAAGCAGGACTAAAGACGAGACATGGTAAATGTGGTAGGATTATAATAGCAGAGTTTATTCCATCAATTGTCATTTGACTGGAGACCATTTGTATAGTACAATCCTCATGGATACAATACTGTACAAGTTGTGCTGGGTTTTACTGACTCTTGACAAAATAACTTTTCATAACCAGCACCAGAGTTGAGAGAAGCAGTTCGAAAATTGAAAACCTTGCTAGATTTTAACCCAGCCATGAAACCACATCTATTTATGGATCTGGATAAGGATTATTCCCTTCCTCTCTCCCTCCCTCCAAGTCCCGATTTGGCCACAGTTTTCATCCTCCTTTCCCCCAACCTTGCAGTAGGTCCCTGGGTCTATTTTCCTCTCTGCAAGCCTGCAATTGCTCTTAGAGCCTTTCTCTCACTTAGTGCTCTAATCACTCATTCTCTAAGTTGAATAAATACATTATCCACCATAATACATCATTAAGTGAGGTATAGCAGCACATCATAATAGATTATAGTCAGTTGAGTAAATAAGGGGAGTAAAAAGAGTGTACATTCAAAGAATTAAAAATAAGTAACTGCAAATATTTTCCCCTAGACTCAGCCAGATATTCTTAGTCAAACTGAGGTGTTTCTGCTTCATGTGTACAAAGTGCAGGGGCCCCTATGTGTTCTGACCGTGACTACAGCCATCAGAAGATGAGTAACAGACTGTAGCGTTGTGCAATATGAGTTAGTAAAGTTCTGCTGAGAAGAATGCATCCCAGAATTACTCATTCCAGCTGCAGAAACCCCATTGGGAGCTTCAAACTACAAAACAAAAGCTGAAATTCAAAAGGTTTCTGCTGTGCCTGATACATCCCACATTTCAAACACAAAATGATAAATGGTTCCTTTCTAAGGGTACGCAAGTCTTGCCTGACCTGAACTCTACTCTTACGACTTACTCTGGGAACACCCTTTCTTTAGCTAGAAGTTTAGTTTAAAACTAAATCTGACTCTTTTCCCAGTAATTTAGTTTTGTATTTACTTCTCAGTCTTCTCTGTAAATCCCTCCAGCCATGTACTGATGTGCTTGGAGGATAGTCTTCTTTGGAGGTGGATCTAGGCTTTAATATTAAGAAGATTCAAAGGGACAGAGTTATTTTTCCACAGTGATCCTTTCAGTGGACCTAGCATTGCTGTTTCAACCCATTTCCCTAAAGGGACTGCATGTGCTCCAGAAGAAAGTCAGATACCATACCACCAAGTCTTGTATGAAAACCTGATAAGCAAGTCAGCCTTGTGTTGTTTGATACAAAAGATGCTCATATTTCAGATACTTGACTGAGACAAGCGCTTACTAAAGTATAGAATTGTACAGGACCTCTGTGATGGTTTCCACAAACTCTGAGACTATTCTGGAATTAAATATTTTAATTCAAGGCTTCTCTCTCCCACAAACAATAGTTCTAGCAAGTTTTTTTTTCTCTAGGTCTTAAACTAGTTATTGAATTTGGCTTTGTGGATTGCAACACTATGGTAGGACCATTAAAATTACATCACTGGCTGGGTGTGTCTACCCCTGCACATTCTTTGCATTGCAGTGCCCTGTGTCAGCAGTTAACCTTGTCAGAGGGGTCTTCAAGGGCTCAGCCCTCTGGCTAAGCCAAGCACAGTCTACATCCCCGAACATACCAAACAAACAGAGAATACCAGTGAAAATGGGGTAGAGGTTCAGAAGCTGAAAAAGGAAAACAAGTTGAAAATTACTTAGATAAATTAGATGTCTTCAAGTCATCCTGCAAGATTAAATGCATCTTACAATACTCAAGGAGCTGATAGAGAAGGCATCTGAGCCATTACCTATCATCTTTGAAAAGTCATGAAAGACGAGAGAGATTCCAGAAGACTGGGAAAGGGTAAATATATTTAGTGCTCATCGATAGATAGAGAAATAAGGACAACCCATGGAATTACAGACCAGTCAGATTAACTTCTGTACCAGGAAAGATGATGGATCAAAAAATAAAGGAATCCATCTGCAAACATCTAAAACAGCAGTTCTCAAACTGCAGTCCATGGACCTCCAATGGTCTGTAGCCGCCTTACAGGTGGTCCACAGCTTGAGTTCATGCCCAGATCGTGCACCCTCACTCACCCACCAAGACCCTGAAGCCCCTCTCCTGCACCCTCCTCCTTGACCAGAGACCCTACCCCCAGCCTGCTCTTGCACCTTCCCTTCTGGCCAGATACCCTTCCCCTAGCCCGCTTCTGCACCTGCCCTCCTTGCTAGACTAAGGATGTCAACGAGCACACGACTACATGATTAACCAATAAGCCTGGGTTTATCAGTTAATCTCATTGACTACACGCATTTCCCCCTCCCTGCTGCCTCTGCCCCCACAAAGCACCGGATCCACTTTTCCCCCCACCCCTGGCACCCTGCGCTGCTGCCTCTTATACAGAGGCAGCAGCACAGAGGGTGAGGGAAGCAGGCAGAAGCCAATACACTCTGGCAGCCAGCTCCGCGGACCCACCTGCCTCCCCTCCTGTTGCCTCCAACAGAGGCAGGCAGGAGCTGGTGCTGGGGGGAGCCGACTTAAAAGATGGCTCCCCCCAGCACTGGCTCTGCGATGCCCCCCTCCCCTGCTCCCGCCTCTATCAGGGGTAGTGGAGGGGGGCAGGAGAGGTATTGACTGATATGCCTGGCTGAAAAGGGAACCAGCCTAAAGGAACATCTCCCTACACTTCTGTCATTGGGATTTGTCTCGGCCTCTTAGGAAAAACAAAACCAATTAAAATGTGGATGCTAACAAACTGGGCATTTATTTAACATTTCAAAGTAAAGAACGTAGCTATAACCAGGACCCCCACAACTAAAGGTAAGTGACACAAAGGTGGTGCACAACTGTGACACGGGTGAGTTCCCTTCCCCCCCAGGACGGGACCCCGGAAAGGAAATGGAGGATTATGAAACCACTACCATCTCCTGCAGCTTGCAGACCCTCATGGCAGCAGGACAGCTACAGATTCTGTCTCCAGATGGTATCACAGGTGACAACGATCAGGCTGTGTCAGCTGTGCTCCAGTGATGGTCAGCCCACTCCCCTCCCTGTGCCGTCGTGGGTGTGTGTATGGCCTTGGTGATGAAAGGTGGCAGCTGGTAGCACGTCTCTTGCATGCAGGTAAGTTCATCCTCCCACAACCAAAACCTATCTGTGAGGTGTTGGCTTACCCCTCTAAGTAGCTCCAGACTCTGCCACTCAGAAGGGCAGTCCCTTGGAACGCAAGAGGCAGCCCTTAAGTAAGCTGCTGTTGCTGGGCAGAACCTAGATCACGTGTCTGCCTAGTTTCCCTGGCAAAATGCCAAAAGAGCAGGAAAATGCTCTCAGGGGAGGAGAGAGAAGAGCAGTCAAGATGGAGTCCATGTTGTTGTTTGGACTTTTCCAAAATGGTGTACACGTGTTATTCATTACCAAAACTTCCCCCCTACAGAGGCTACTGCAAAGTAGCCGCTGTCCACAAGGAGTCCAAGCTGGACAGAGGCTGGACAGAGGCTGATCTGGCATCCCACAGAGCAACCTCTGTCTGTGATGAGCCTGGCCCCACCATGGACAGGGGCTGCCATGGAGCAGCCTCTGTCTCTGGGAAGCTCAGACCCCCCCCCACCCAAGAACAGGGGCTGCTGCCACCTGTAAGTGGGAACCAGTCTGCGTGGGAAACCAGTTTTTAAGGCAGCAGCATGGGGTGGGAGGGCGCTCCCCAGGAGTGGGGCCAGGAGTGCACTGGCTGCCAACCCCGCTTCTGGGGACTATTGTGATGTGATGCAGTTACATGACTATTCAGTTACACACTATCTAATATCTAGACCCCCAGCCTGCTCCTGCACTCTCCCTTGCTCTTGCATCCTCCCCCCGCAGCCAGATACACTACCCACCTCCAGCCTGCTCCTGCATCTTCCCTTGAGCTTGCCCCCTTCTCACTGGCCAGATACCCTACTCCAAAACTGCTCCTGCACCCTGCCTCCCACCCAGACCTTGCACCCTCATACCTTTCTCCACCATCCCTATCCCACTCACTAGCAGCTTCCTCCTACAAACTGAATCCCTCATTTTTGTCCCCAGCCTAGAGGCTGGAGGGGGGGGGGAGGGTTTCCACAAAATCCACCAATTCTGGAACTCCAGAAGAGTAAATCTGGCCTATGGGAAGCCCTGAACCTCAGGCCTGCCTCCCTCTACCCCCTTCCCTCCCCCTGCCCTCATGGGGCTGGAGTACCAGGGGAGTGAGGTGTGTCAGTTGGGGGAGGGGGGTTTGGCTTCTCACTTTGTGGTCCCCAACTGATTTTTCTGTGGGTCAGTGGTCCCTGACCCAAAAAAGGTTCCCCACCCTTGCCATGAATCAAAACAAAACAAAACAAAACATGGGAACCTTTTGTGTTGGACATAAATTAATATTTTACTTTATTTAAAATGCAGTTTGACAAACTAACATGAGAAAGTTAAAATGCATAATTTGTTTGATAATTTTGATTAATATTTCCTTTCTTACTGGTTAAATTAAACCATTCTCCCCAGTTGCAGCCCTAGCAAAATGGCTCGGGCGTAATTATGTAATAAACAGCAAGTTTCCATTAACAACTGGTAGTCTGCAGAAAGGTTTGAATTGAGTGTGGTGGGCCATGGGCCAAAAAGTTTGAGAACCACTGATCTAAAGATAAGAAGATGATAAGTAACAATCAGCATGGATTTGTAAAGAACAATTAGCTTTCTTTGACAGGATAACAAACCTTATGGATAAGGGAGAAGTGGTAGATGTGGTATACTTACGCTTTAATAAGGCATTTGATATAGTCTCACATGACCTTATCAATAGATTAGGGAAACACAACCTAGATGGATCGACTATAAAGTGGGCGCATAACTGGTTGGATAAGGGGGAACGGAGAATGAGAAAGAAAGCAGTACATAACTGAGATCAGGGGCTGCAGAGGTTCAAAATGGAGAAGGAGCAGTTAAGCTCCCTGAGGAAGACTAGGGGAAGAGAAGAGTGCAAGAGGGGAAAATGATGTTTCTAATGCATAATGGGCACTGTGGGCAGCAGACTGTGAAAGGGAAAAGGGCACCTATCCTGCATGACAGTCACCAGGAGGTGATGTGAGGGATGTGGTATTCCACAATGGCCAATAGAGGTGGCAGAGTGTGAGGAGACAGGACACTTATGCTGCCTAACGGACACTAGGGGCTACAGAGAGTTAAAGAGCAGAAAGGAATCCTACTCTACACTGCTGATCCTAGGGCCTATTATACATAGTAGCCCATCTATTTCTCTCCTTTTTCCCTCTGTATCTCCTGGGTGCTATGCAGTACAGCTGCCCTTTCGCCCCAATGGGCACTAAGTGCAGCAGAATGTAAAAGAGTAAAACAGGCAGCTCTACTGAATAAAGGGCACTACAGGCAGCACAGAGTAAAATGGAGGAAAGAGGAAGCCATACTGCATAACAGGCAGTAGGGACACCAGATGGTGAAAAGGGGAAAGCAGTGGCTAGGCTGCATGACAGGCATTAGCAGCATCAGGGGGCAAAAGTGGGGAAGGCGGACTATACTGCATAACATGTGCTGATGGCAGCAGAGAGTGAAGAGGTGAAAGGGAGGCTATGGTGCCTAACACCCACTATGGCATGCAGAGAGTGGGGAAGTGGTAGCTATATTTTGTGAAGAGTAGAGAGTCAGCAAATAGGAAAGAGGTGGCTAAGTCACCTAACATGCAATAGAGAGAAGCTAAATGAAAAGGGTAGCAATACTGCAAAATGGTCACTAGGAGTAACAGAGTGAAAGAGGGGGAAGAGGTGGCCATCCTGAATAACAGGCACTAGGGGCAGGAGAGGGAACAAGTGGGGAAAATGCTATAGCTCCTAATGGGCAGTGGGGACAGAAGAGGGTGAAAGGGGCAAGGGGAAGCTATATTGAAGAAGGCCATGAGAGGAAGCAGAAGTGGAAAGTGGGAAAGAAGAAGCCATACTGTGTAACGGGCAACAGAAGAGAGAGAGAGAGACAGAAAGACAGACAGAGAAAGAGATAGAGGGGCGGATGAAAAGGAAAAACTGTGCTTGCATCCTAAACAAGGGCATTAGGGGTAGCAGATGCTAAGGAGTGGAAAGGGGTAGCAATACCTCCTAATGGGCACTAATGGCAGGAGAAGGAGAGAAAAGCACAGCCTTACCTTAAGTCTTCTGTTCTAGTCCACAGTGATTAGGTGTCAATTCCATTACTGCATCCAGTTCTTGGCACAACATTTCATTAAAGATATTGACAACCTGGAGAGAATACAGAAAAGAACAAACAAACAAGGCTGAAGATCTAGAAAATAGCAATTATAAAGGTAGCCTGGGGGAAAAATGGGTTTATTTAGTCTGGAGAAAAGAGGGTGAAACGAGGAGGTATGCTGCATTAACAGGCACTAGGGACACCAGCAGTTCAGGGGCAGGGACAGCAATATAGTCCAAAGGGCACTGGGGGCAACAATGGCTAAGGGGGCAGGGACACCAATACAGCATAATGGCCATTAGGGACATCAATGCATAAAAACGGAAAGAGGCAATTACATATTGCATGAGGAGGTGCAAGGGGGGGGAAGGGCAGGTAAACCACAACTGGCACTATGAGCAGCATAGTGTGAAAATGGAGAAGAGAGGAGCCACACTACAAAACTGGCATTAGGGCAGCAGACAGAGGAGGCGAATGGCATCTATGTTGTACAACACCCACAAGAAGGAGCAGAGGATGAACATAACTAAAGGGGTAGCTATATTGCACTAAAGGAACAAGGAGCAGCAGAGAGTGAAATGGAGAAAGGAGTGGCTATACTGCCAAACAGGCACTGAGGGCAGCAGAGCATCAAATGAGGGAAAGGTGTGTTCACTGTCAAAGGAGCACTAGGGACAGAAGAGGATGCGGTGCTGAAAGGGGAGCGTTACTGCCTAATTCTATAGAAGTGGGTGAAAGAAGAAAGAGGCTCCCATACAACATTACTGCCCCTAATGTCAGGTATATAGCGGGACCTGTCACTTTCCCTCCTTTTAACCTCTGCACCCCATACTGGTAGATCATGGAGCCTCTGACTGGTTTGGCTAAGAGGTTATTGAGTGCCAGTGCTTCAGCTGCTCCCCTCCCCCCACTGCTGCTCATATCCTGCCCTTTGCCTTGGAGATGCCCCTCCCCCTGGGGAGCCTCCTGCTTTCTGTGCAGGGCAGGGGATGGAGAGGGGGGTGCTGATGTCAAGGTGCCCCCTCCTACTCTGTATCCTATCTCCACTGAGCAGAGAGGGGGCACAACAGGGCTAGGATGGAAGGAGTTTGTTGGCTGCTTTTGGGAAAGTTCAGGGCCAGGGCCAGGGCCAAGGCCAGGGCAGGGGTGAGCCTGCCTTAGCCCCACTGCACCACCAACCAGGAGCCACCTGAGGTAAGAAGGGCCCAGCTGGAGCTCACATCCTGAACTTCTACCCCAGTCATGAACCCCCTCCTGTACCCCAAACCCCTGCCCCAGCTCCGAGCACCCCTGCATCCAAACCCTCCCAGAGCCTGCACCTCGAACCCCCTCCTACATCCCAACTGCCTGCCCCAAGAGCAGCTCAGAGCCCCTCCCACATTCCAAATCCTTTAATCCAAGACTGGAACCTGCACTCCAACCCCCTGCCCCAGCCTGATGAAAGTGAGTGAGGATGGAGTGAGCAGGGGCGGGACCTCAGAGAAGGGGAGGGAGGGAGGCGGGGCAAGGGTATTTATCTTTGAGGTAGATCTTGGATTGCACTTAAATTCAAAAAGTGATCCCATGCTTTAAAAGGTTGGAGACCACTGCCATATGGGATGTTATGCACTAATGCTGCCCTTCGCCCCTCCCCCCCCCAGACTCAATGGGCAGTAGGGGGCTGCAGAATGAGGAGCAGAAAAGACCAATGAGCTGTGTTTTAACGCCAACTAGTGGCTGCAGATTAAGAAAGTTCATTAAGAGTGGCTAGACAGCTTTAAAAACACTAGGGGAGAAGACAGGGTAAAGGGAAGCTCGAATTCACAAGGGCTACAAGAGGATGGGGTGCTTATACAGCCTAACCAAGACTAGCGACAACAGAGAACAAATAAGGGAAAGGGATGGGCATACTACCCAACAGGCACAATTGGTAAGAGAGGGAGAAAGGGTTGAAAGGGGGCAGCTAAGGTGCATAATAGGCAATAGGGACAGAAGAGGGCAAAGAGGACAAAGCAGTAGCTGGTTGCTGTAATGGTCACCAGGGGCCAGAGAAGATGAAAGGCAGAAAAGGATTCTGAGGAAGCAGAGTGAAGGGGGAAAGGCCAGTTTCACAGTGTAACCAGCACACAGGGCAGGAGGTGGTGATGTACTGCCCACGTGGACCTTAGAGGCACCAGAGAGTGAAAGGGCAGAAAGTGAAGTTTCTAATACATAACAGGCACTTTGGGTTGCAATGTGAGAAAGGGAAACAGGAGCCAAAACTGCAGAATGGACACTGGGGGAGAAAAAGAGAGTCAACAGAAGCTCTAATTCACAAGGACCACAAATGGAGAGCAGAACATAAGAAGACAGGATTGCTTATATAGCAGGGGTGGGCAATAATTTTTGATGGGGGGGCCATGCCAAGATTTTGGAAAGTGGTCAAGGGCTGCACTCTTCCATGATATTAATGGAGGAGATGCAGGGTCTGGGATGGAGGTTGGGTGCAGAAGGGAGCTTGGGGTAAGGGACTGGGGTGGAGGAGGGAGACTGGAGTCTGGGAGGGAGTTGGGATGAAGCAGGCGGTTGTGACTTAGGGCAGGGGACTGGAGTGCAGGGGTTTGGGATGTGACCTGGGGTAGAAGAGTATTGTGATTTGAGGCAGGAGATTGGGGGTGCCAGATGTGGGAGGGGGTATCAATGTAAGAGGGGGACAGAGGGTTTGGGTATGTTGAGTGGGGAGGGGCAGAGAGTTGGGGCAGGAAAGGGCTGGGGTGCCAGAAGCAGGCTGTGCCCAAGAGACTTACTTGCCAACTGCCAAACGAGCCTGCCTGCAGACTTAAAATGTTTCCCAGCCAGCCATCTGCCTGCCTGGCCATGTACTTCATGAATAACTGAGCCCAGGAGAGGGGGCGTGATTCTTCTTAGCGGCCTGTTATTCTAACAAGCAGCTCCCATTGGCCAGTTTCTGCCAGAAACCGGCCAATGGGAATGTGCTGGGGGAGGGGCAGCTCCTAAAACTTACCCCCTCCCCTCCAGTTTTAAAACAGAAATGGAGCCCTGCAGTCGCATTTCTGCACAGCGCACGGGTCTGCGGGGCAAGCTGGGGAGCCTGTCTGGGGCTCCCTGCTGCCTCTGCGGGCCAGATCCGGTGGCTTGGCAGGCCGGATGCAGCCCACAGGCCATATTTTGCACAGGTTTGTTATACAGTCTCACCAAGACAACGGAGGGCAGAGAGCAAAGAAGGGAAAGGGATGGGCATACTACCCAACAGGCACAATAGGCAGGAGAGAGGAAATGCATTCAAAGGAGTGGCTAAGGGGCGTAATGGGCAGTAAGGGCAGCAGAAAGTAAGCAGGGAACAGGGGCACGTAGAATAGCAAAAAGGAGCAGGAAAGGGTGGGGGAGTGGTTCCAGTACTACCTTGCAGCCCCAAATGCCTGTTAAGCAGTATGACCCACTCCTTTAGCCTCTTCACACTCTGCTGCATCTCTCGCCCATAGATGAGCCATACCTCTTTGGCATTCTTTATCCTATTGTGGGTGTTCTGCAGTATAGCTGCCCTTTTCCCCACTCCCAATCTGCAGCCCCTATTGCCCGTTGACCCCGAGAAGGGCTAAGGACAACTCTACTGCATAAAACCCACTACAGGAGGCAGAAGATCCAAGGGAAATAAGGGGCAGCAATGCTGCATAGTGGGGAACAGAGACAGCAGTGAACTCAGAAGGGAAAGAAGTGGCCGACCTGTATAATGGACTCTTGGGCTAGAGAAGATGGAAGGCGGACAGGGGCAGCTATAAGGAGACAGTGAAGGGGGGGAAGGCAGCAACGCTGCATGAAGGGCACCAGGGGCAAAAGAGGCTTGCAGGGGGGCTGCAGAGAATGAAAGCAGGGACAGGACAGTTGTAACACTCAATGGCCACTGTAGACAAAGGAATAATGTGAAAGAAAAAAGGGCACCTATTTTACCTAAAGGACACTAGGAGGGAGAAGAGAGGCTGTACTTTGAATGGCCACTAGGGAGTAGCAGAGAGCAACAAGGCAACAGGGGCACAGAGATTGCCTCACAAAGATGATAGACAGCTGAGGACCAAGGAGGGATGGGCGAGGTAAACATTCTAAAAGGCCATCGGGGGAAGAGACTAGGAAAGGGTTGAAATGGGTGGCTATGCAGACTAATGGGCAATAGAGGCAGCAGAGGGCAAAGAGAGAAACAAAACTTAACCTGTATAATGGGCTCCAGGGGCCAGAGAAGATGGAAGGCAGACAGAGGCAGCTATAATGCATACAGGGCATGAAGCAAAGGAGAGAGTGAAGGGGGAAAACAAGGCAGCAATGCTGCATAAGGGGCACCAGAGGCAGAAGAGGGATAAAATATCTAAGGGGCACTTGGCTGCAGGGGCAGCTCTACTGCACAAAGAACGGATGCATTAGGAGACACAGGAGAGGGAAGGGCACAGACACTGTACAACGCCCATTAGAGGATACAGAGAAGGAAAGGAGAGGCCTATGCTGCCTAAAGACCACAAGATGGAGAAGAGATAGAAAGTGGGCAAAGGGGCGCCTGAACAGCATAACGGGCACTAGGAGCAACAGAGTGTGAGCAGGGATGTGTGGAATTCCAAACCGACACATGGAGGAGGAAAAGGGAGGGGCAAGTTGCACCCCCTTGCTATATTGCCATTAGGCAATATGGATGCTCCTGTGGCTTCTTGCCCTTCAGGCAGCAGAGCTGCCCCCGAATTCCTCTCACACCTTCCCTATCCCATATTGGGTCTTCTACAGTATAGCTGCCCTTTTCCCCACTCCCAGTCTGCAGCCCCTACTGTCTGTTGACCCTGAAGAGGGGAAAGGGCAGCTGTACAATATAACATCCACTACAGGAGGCAGAGCTTCAAGGGGAATAAGGGGCGACAATGCTGAATAACGGGAACAGCGGTGAAAGAGAGGGCAAAGAAATGCCCGACCTACATAAGGGGAACAAGGGACCAGAGAAGATGGAAGCCGACACGTGCAGCTATATAATGCATCAAGGGCCTGAGGGGAAGGAGAAGAGGACAAAGAACAGAAGAGGCAGAAAAAGGGTGTTATGCTGCCCTGGTGGGCACTAGGGGCTGCGGAGAGTGAAAGCAGGGATGGGCAAGTTCAACGACATAAAAGGTCCTATGGGGGTGAGAGGAGGAAAGTGTTGAAAAGGACAGCTATGCAGCACAATGGGCAAGAGAGGCAGAAGAGGGAAAACAGGGAAACAACGTGGTTGGCCTGTAGAAGAGCACTAGGTGACGGAAAAGATGAACGTCTCAGAGGGGCAACTATAATGCATAAAGGGCCTGAGGGGAAGGAGGAAGAGAGCGAAAAGAGGAAGGGAGAGTTATCCTGAATAATGGGCAGTAGGGCCTATAGAGGGAAAAAGTGGAAAAAGGGATGTCTATAGTTCCTAATGGGCATGAGAAGCAGAAGATGGTGAAAGGATCAAGGGGCAGCTATATTAAGAAGGGCATGAGGGCCAGCAGAAAGGGAAAAAGAAAAAGGAGCAGCTATACTACATAATGCAAATTGGAGGCAAGAGAGGATGCAACAAGGGAAAGGATGGCTACATCTTATAAACAGGCACTGTAGAGAGCATATGCTGTAGAGTGGAAGGAAGCATCTACACCTCCTAATGGGCACAAATGGCAAATACGGTAAGACTAAGAAAAGAAGCCTTACCATAATTCCTCTGCTCTTGTCCACAGTGCTTATGTGCCAATTCCATCATGAGGTCCAGATATGGGCATCACATTTCATTTTGACAAACTAGAGGAAATGTAGAGAAAAACAACAAAACTGGGTGAACAATCTAGAAAAAAAAAACCTAGGCAGAAAGACTACGCACCTGTGCAGGAAGGGCAATAAAAGCATAATGGACATTAGGGGCAAGAGAGAAGGAAGGGGAAAATGTACATCTGTCATTCCTAAGAAATACCATGGATAGAAGAGGATCAAAAGGGGTGCTTACACTGCCCTGGTGGGCACTAGGGACAAGAGAGAGTGAAAGCAGGAAAAAGGACACTTCTAATGCATAGAAGACACCACTGAGGGCAGAAAACTGTCAAAGGGACCCTTATCCTACACGACGGATACAGAGAGAGCTGAGGGGCAGAAGGAAGGCTACGCTTCTCAACAGCCACCAAGGGTGGGCACAGTTTGCAAAGGTGATAGATGGCTTATGCTGCTTTTATGGACACAAGGGGCATCAGACAGTTCTCAGCAGATGCTAGAGAGAGCCAAGAGTAAAGGGAGAAAGAGCAGGTAGATTGCAAAAAGCACATGAAGGGGAGGAGGGTTTGCAAAGGGAGAAAGTGGCGGCTGAACTGAACAATGACTCCTGGAGGCAACAGAGGAAGAGGAGCTGAAAGGCAGGCTATGCTGTGTAACGCTCACTAGAGAAAGCATCGGAAGAAAGGGCGGAGGGAAGGGGAAGGGACAGCTATAATCAATGAAGGACATGAGGGAAGTCAGAAAGTGAAGGGGAGAAGGCTGGGGTGCCTAACATGCATTAGGGGTAAGCAGACAGAGAAGGGGGGGGAAGGGGCGGACATCCTAATTAATAGCCAGCAGAGTGTGAAGATGCTGTTATACCACACAACAGGCACTAGAGGTAGCAGACTGAGGGGGGAAAGGGTGGGCGTACTGCACAATGGGGACATGGCAGAGCAGAGAGGGAGAGAGAAGGCAGTAGAAATACAGCTGACACTGGGGACATTAGGGAAAGGAGGAAGAAAGGGGTAGCCACGCTGTGTAATGGATAGCAGGGGAAAGAGAGGGTCAAAAGGGGAAGGAGCAGTTTTAATGCATATGGGGCACCACTGCAGGCAGGAAACTGAAAGGAAAAGGGGCGCCTATCCTGCATAACTAGGGGGAGCTGAGGGGCAGAAGGAAAGCTATGCTTCACAACGGCCAGTAGGGGGCAGCACAGTTTGAGAAGGTGATAGATGGTGTATACTGCATAATGGACACTAGGGGCAGCAGAGAGTTAAAATGGGGAAAGTCTCCCATAGCACATTGCTGCTCCCACGACCCACTATGCACAATGACCAACCCCCTTAGCCCCTCCTCTCCATGGCATCTGGGTTGTTATGTGATACAGCTGCCCTTTCCCCTCCTCACAGTCAATGAGCACTGAAGCTAGCAGACCGAGAAGGGGAAAAGGTGGCTGGCTGTACTGCACCATGGGGACCTGGGAGAGCAGAAAATGAAAAGGGGAAAGGAGGAAGTGTAAGTGCAATGGACACTAGAGACAGCAGGGAGGAGGAAGAGGAAAGGGACAGTGACACCATGTAATGGATCCCATGGGCAAGACAGCAGGAGAGGGACAGTTCTAATGCATATTGGGCACTGCTGCAGGCAGGAAACTGTGAAAGGAAAAGGGGAGCTTATCCTGCATAACTAGGGGGAGCCGAGGGCAGGCTTTTTTTTTCTTTTGCTCAACAACTTCCCCCCCAACCCACCTTTTTTTTCCCCCTCAATAACTTTCCCCTGACCTCCCCCCCCCCCCCTTGGTGTTCCGCATAAAAAAATATATTGTTTGGTGTTCCTCGGTCTTAAAAAGTTTAAGAAATGCTTCTATAGATGGCTTATACTGCATAATGGACTCTAGGGGCAGCAGAGAGTTAAAGAGGGGAAAGAGTCTCCCATGGTAAATTGCTGCTCCTAGTGTCCAATAAGAACAATGACCCCACTTTTTACCCTCTCCATGCCATAGCTGGTGTTATGCAGGACAGTTGCCCTGTCCCCTCCTCAGAGTCAACAGGCAGTAGGGGCTGCAGACTAAGGAGGCGAAAAGGCTGCTAACACCCACTAGGGGACACAATGGATTAAAGGGGCGTGAGGGAAGATAGGCTGCATAATGGGCAACAGGTTCAGAAGAGGGAAAGAGCAAAAAGGAGTGCCCGTATTGCACAGCGAGCACTGGGGGGGGGGGGGGGAAGGGCAAGAAAGGGGCAGCTGTATTGCAAAAAGGGCAGGAGGTGCAGCAGAGAGCGAAGGGCAACAATACCGCACAACGGCCACTCAGAACGGAGAGTGGTAAGAGGAGACAGGGACGCTTAAACTACCTCACCAATACAAGTACAGCTCAAAGTATCATAGAGAAAAGATGGGTTATAAGCCTAATGGACCCTGGGGGCAGGAGAGAGAGAAAGGGGTGGCTATACTGAGTAACAGATTTTAGAGGAACCAGACAGGGCAACTGACGGCTTTACTACATAACAGGCAATAGGGGCGAAAGACAGTGGAGACAGAATGGGGATCTTATATAGTGAAGGGGGAAATAAAGGCAGCAGAGGGGGAAGTGGGGAAAAGAGTTCCCACAGTTCTTAGTGGATGCTAGGGACAGCCAAGAGTGAAAGGGAGAAAGAGCTGGTAGACTGTCTTCAACTCCATTGCTCTCCATAGTGCCCATTAGACTGTATTGCTGTCTTTGCCTTCCCCAAGCACTGCTGCCCTTTGTGGCCATTAGGTTGTATTGCTATCTGTGCCTTTACTAGCCTTTGCTTCCCCTATTGGCCATTAGGCTGTATTGCTCTCTGTGCCTTCCTAAAGCATTGTTGCTCCTAGGGGCCATTAAGTTGTATTGCTGTCTCTGAGCCCCGAACACCATTACTGTCCCTAGGAGCCATTAGATTGTATTGCTGTCTGTCTCACCCAGCCATTCCTGCTCCTACTAGCCATTGGGCTGTATTGCTGTCTGTTTCTTCCCCAATCATTCTTGCCCCTACTGGCCATTGGGCTGTATTGCTGTCTGTTTCTTCCCCAATCATTCTTGCCCCTATTGGCCATTGGGCTGTATTGCTGTTTGTGAGCCCCCAACATCATTGCTGTCCCTAGTGGACATTAGGCTGTATTGCTACTAGTGCCTTCCCCCAAGCATTCCTGACCCTACTAACCGTTAGGCTGTATTACTGTCTTTTCCTTCCCGAAGCATTGCTGCCCCTAGTGGCTGTCATGACCATGAGAGATGGGCAGCAGCCTGGGGACTAAGGGGTTAACTGTACTTAGTCAGGTATCTGCTCAGCCAATAGAAATGCAGGTAGGAATTTCAAACTGGGACAAAGGAATTTTTGGTTTTTCCCTCCTTTGTCCCTGAGCAGTTTCTCTTCAGATACTGAGGGAGACAGACATGTCTCTCTCTCTCTCTCTCCCCAAGAAAAGATTTTCACTAGCTGTAAGTAGGGTAAAGTTTAGATAAATCTGTTAGGTTTTATTGTTTTATGGTTTGGGAATGGGAATCTGATGTCTGTGCATTTAAAAATGGTTTTTTTCCTCTCCTTTGTAACTAAGCTTTTGGCCCCTGGGGGTCCCCCATGAGTATATTAATTGGTGACTTTTCCATCTAGTCATTATGCTTGTAACAAGAGTATTGTGATAATAAAAGTTAGAACATAAGAACATAAGAATGGCCGTACTGGGTCAGACCAAAGGTTCATCTAGCCCAGTATCCTGTCTGCCGACAGTGGCCAGCACCAGGTGCCCCAGAGAGGGTGGACCGAAGACAATGATCAAGCAATTTGTCTCCTGCCATCCCTCTCCAGCCTCTGACAAACAGAGGCCAAGGACACCATTTTATCCCCTGGCTAATAGCCTTTTATGGACCTAACCTCCATGAAATTATCTAGCTTCTCTTTAAACTCTATTATAGTCCTAGCCTTCACAGCCTCCTCTGGCAAGGAGTTCCACAGGCTGACTACACGCTGTGTGAAGAAGAACTTTCTTTTATTAGTTTTAAACCTGCTACCCATTAATTTCATTTGGTGTCCTCTAGTTCTTCTATTTAGGGAACTAATAAATAACTTCTCTTTATTGGCCCTCTCCACACCACTCATGATTTTATATACCTCTATCATATCCCCCCTCAGTCTCCTCTTTTCTAAACTGAAAAGTCCCAGTCGCTTTAATCTCTCCTCATATGGGACCCGTTCCAAACCCCTAATCATTTTAGTTGCCCTTTTCTGAACCCTTTCCAAGGCCAAAATATCTTTTTTGAAGTGAGGAGACCACATCTGTACACAGTATTCAAGTTCTTTCTTTTTTTAAATTAACCTGGTATTGGTTAATTTTTGTGAGTCCTGGTTTTACTTTAGGGCTGAGATTTCCCAAGTGATGTCTTCCCTGGTTTTCTTACCATTACTTGGGTGGTGGCAGTGGATTTTTATCCCCAAAATCTAGGTTTTTAAGATTTTGGGAGGAAGTTTTATACCAAAGCCTGGAAAGATAAGGTTTTGGGGTACTTTTGCTGGCCCCCACTTCTGCATTCACCATGCCAGAGTGGGGATTTAGCCTTGACAGTGGCCATAAAGCTTTTTTGCTTTCTGTGCTTTCCCCAGCCATTTCTGCCCCGAGTGGCCATTAGGCTGAATTGCTGCCTGTGTTTTCTCCAAGCATTGCTGCCCCTACTGACGATTAGGCTGTGTTGCTGTCTATGCCTTCCCCAGACATTGCTGCCCCTAGTGGTCATTAGGCTGTTTTGCTTTCTGTGCCTTCACCCCTAGTGGCCATTAGGCTGTGCTGCTGTTTGTGCCTTCCCCAAACATGAGTGCCCCTAGTAGCCATTAATGGGTATTGCTATCTTGCCTTTCCCAAGCATTGCTACCACTACTGACCATGAGGCTGTATTGCTGTCTGTCCCGTCCCCAAGCATTGCTGCCCCTAGTGGCCATTAAGCTGTACTGATTTCTGTGCCTTCCTCCTCCATTACTGCCCCTTGTGGCCTTTAGGCTATATTGCAATCTATGCCTTCCCCAGCCATTGCTGCCCGTAGTGGCTGTTGAGCAATATTCCTATGTGCCTTCCCCAAGCATTGCAGCCCCTGGTGTCCATTAGGCTCTATTGCTATCTCTGAGTCCCCCAGTGCCATTGCTGTCCCTAGTGGCCATTGGGCTGTATTGCTGTCTGTGCCTACCACAGCGATTGCTGCCCCTAGTGGCCATTAGGCTGTATTGCTGTCTCCGAGCCCCCAACACCATTGCTATCCCTAGTGGTCATTAGGTTCTATTCCTGCCTATGCCTGCCCCAGCCACTGCTTCCGCTAGGGCCATGAGGCTGTACTGCTATCTGTACCTTCCCCAGCAATTGCTGTTCCTAGTCATCATTAGGATATATTGCTGTCTCCAAGCCCCCAAAGCCATCGATGTCCCCAGTGGCCATTGTGCTGTATTGATGTCTGTGCCTTCCCCAGCCATGGCTGCCCCTCGTAGCCCTTAGGTTATATTGCTATCTGTGCCTGCCCCAAGCATTGTTGTCCCTAGTGGCCATTAGCTTGTATTCCTGTCTGTGCCTGCTCCAGCCACTGCTTCCGCTAGTGGCCAAGAGGCTGTATTGCTAGCTGTGCCTTCCCAAGCACCAGCTGCTCCTAGTCATCATTAGGATGTATTGCTGTCCCTGAGGGTATGTCTCCACTGCATTCTTTTTTTGAGAGAGGAATGCATATGCAGCCGACTGAAACTGCAAATGAAGCGCAGATTTGAATTTCCCACACTTCATTTGCATAATAGCATCTGGGCATTTTTTCGAAATACCCTATTTCGAAAGAAAAAAAATGCAGTCTAGAAGGGTTATTTTGAAAGAAGGGTTTTTTTCTCAAAAGACCCCCCATCTAGACTGCATTTTTTCTTTCAAAATAGGATATTTCAAAAAAGTGCCCGGATGCCATTATGCAAATGAAGTGTGGGAAATTCAAATCCATGCTTCATTTGCAATTTTGCTCAGTTGCATTTGCATTCCTCTCTCGAAAGAGGAATGCAGCATAGACATACCCTGAATCTCCAACTCCATTGCTGACCCTAGTGGCCATTAGACTGTATTGCTGTCTCTGCCTTCTCCAGCCATTGCTGCCCTTATTGGCCATTAGGCTATTTTGCTTTCTGTGCTGTCCCAAGCCATTGCTGCCCCAACTGGCCATTAGACTGTATTGCTGACTGTCTTGCCCTTGCATTGCTGTCCCTAGTGGCCATTAGGTTGTATTGTTCTCTGTGCCTGCCCTAGCCATTCCTGTCCCTAGTTGTATTATCATCTGTGCCTTCCCCAAGCATTGCTGCCTCTAGTGGCCATTAAGTTTTATTACTGTCTCTGAGCCCCCAACACCATTACAGTCCCTAATGGCTATTAGACGGTATTGCTGTCTGTGTCTTCCCCTGCCCCTAGTGGCTGTTAGGCCATATTGTTGTCTGTGCCTTCTCCAGCCACTGCTGTCCCCAGTGGCCATTAGTCTGTATTGCTGTCTGTGCCTTCCTCAGCCACTGCTGCCCATAGTGGTCATTGAGCTGTTTTGCTATCGATGGACATTGGAAGCCCCTGCTCTTCTTCAGATGTCTATTGTGTTGTTTAGTCTTTCAACATAGGAAAGAGAAAACATGGAATGTGAGTCTTGCCAAATAAGTGAACCAAGAGCTGATTGAACTCAAAATGTAAATACATCATTCACTTTTACATTTTGCAATTTTTGTTACATTTAACAATTTTTATCTTAAATCATAAATCTTTAGTGCTTTTCATGAGACTCAAACCTGCCATCCATCTGTGTGCAGAATACCCATTGCCTTCAATAGGTTCCACCTGTGGGGGATTTGCAGGATCAGGCCTGCTGCTCCCTTTATTCTGAGTAAGAATTGCTTCTTTTTGGGGTGGGAGGATTAGCTTGGTTTACAGATACAAACATCCAAATTCCTTTTTGACCGGACAAGAAAATTTCAGCTTGTATGTAGTCTGAGTGGTTTATACATAAGAACATTGCGTACAGATGTGGCCGCCTCATCTCAAAATAGATATATTAGCACTGAAAAAGGTTTAGAAAGGGTATAAAAAATAAGGGGTTTGGAACAGGCCTCCTATGAAGAGAGATTAAAAAGACTTGGACTTTTCAGCTTAGAAAAATGGAGACTAAGGGGGGATATGAAAGAGGTCTACAAAATCATGACTGGAGTGGAAAAAGTGAATAAGGAAAACTTATTCACTTGTTCCCATAACATAAGAACTAGGGGTCACCAAATGAAAATAATAGGTAGCAGGTTTAAAACAAACAAAAGGAAGGTTTTCTTCACCCATCACAGTATCAACCTGTGGAACTCCTTGTCAGAGGATGTTGTGAAGACTAGGACTTTAACAGGGTTCAAAAAAGAGCTAGATAAATTCATGGAGGTTAGGCCTATCAATGGCTATTAGCCAGGATGAGTAGGAATGGTGTTCCTAGCCTATGTTTGCCTGAAAATGGATGACAGGAGAGGGATCAGATGATCATTACCTGTTCTATTCACTCCCACTGGGGCATCTGGCATTGGCCGCTGTTGGAAGACAGGGCACTGTGCTAGATGAACCTTTGGCCATTCTTATGGCTTATTTGATATCTTAATTTACAGCAAGGTAAAAAAAAAATCTAATATTTTGCTTTTATGTACATTCCAACAACTTTGTAAAACATTAAAAAAGAACTAGCAAAATACTGTATTGTTATATTTTCTTCTAAGATTTAAATTTTCGTGGCTCTATTTTTTTGTTCATTTATGAACACAAGTATGTTGGGTGTTGCAAATGTATTGATCTATAGCAGGGATCAGCAACCTTTTCAAACCAAAGCCAAACTACATAAAAATTCAGAACAAGTGGTCAACAAAGAGCCATATAAGAATGCCTATTTGCATGACTGAAAACATACAACTTAATATTATTGGTAACTGGCATGATGATTAATAATAGCATAAATTAAATGTACTCACAGACTTTATTAAAATGGGACTTCTGCTGCTGCTGGGAGCGCAGGATTCAGAATTCAGGTGTATGAGGGGCTTGGGGTGTGTGGGAGGTGTAGGGGGCAGGTGCTGAGGGTGAATATAGGTGGGGAGGCTGAGGTCAGATTACCTTACCTGGCCAAAGCTGGGCTGCTGTACCTGGGCAGCAGTGGCTGGATGAGGGGTGGGCCAGGATTGCCGCAGCCAGATCGTGGCCTCCCCTCCTACCCATGTTGTAGTAGGAGTGGGGCTGCCACCAGCCCTTCCTGCAGCCAAATGGGGGCCTGGCCCAGGATCGGGGCTGGGGACAGGACGCTGCAGCCTGATGGGAGGCTAGGCCTCCACTGGGGCCTTGTTGCCCAGGCTTCATTTTATATGAAGTAAAATATTAATGTCCAACACAAAAGGTTTCAACATTGTCTTTAGTTATGGCAGGAGTTGGGAGCCACTGTGCCACACAAAAATCAGTCATACAAGTGAGAAGCAAAAAAACCCCTCCAATCCCCCCGCAACTCTTCACTGAAGTGGTCCCCAACTGAAACACCTCACTCCCTGGTGCTCAGCCCAATGGTGGAGGAAGGGAATAGAGAGAACTGAGTTTCAAGGCCTCAGGCCAGATTAATTCTTCTTGGGTACCAGGGGAGGGGGTTCCATGCTCTGGGGAGGGGCCAAAAATGAGGGGTTAAGTGTGTGGGACAGGACTGAAAGTGAGTGGGATAGGGATGGGGGTGCAGGACATGGGTGGGAGGTGGGCTCCAGGAGGGAGTGAGGATGTGAGGTCTGGGTGGGAGGGAGGGAGGGTGCAGGAGCAAGCTAGTAGTAGGGTGCATGGCCAGGAGGAAGGGAGAGGAGCAAAGGAGGGTGCAGGAACAGTCTGGGGGTAGTATGTTTGGCCAAGGAGTAAGGTGCCAGAGCAGGCTTGGGTAGGGTGTCTGGCCAGGAGGGAGCTGCTGGAGCAAGGGAGGTTGCAGGAGCAGGGTGGAGGTAGGTGTCTGGCCAGGAGGAGGGTGCAGGAATAGACTAGGAGTGTGGGGTTTTAGTGGAGGAAGTGACTGAGGAGGTTACATGGGAGAATGTGGGGTCTGGGCATGATGGGAAGGGAAGCACTTACTTGCTTTTGCATCACATGCTGATCCCCAGGCATGGCCTCCTGCTGTTTCCATCGGTCAGATTCCTGGAAAGCCTCCAGGAAGCACATCCATGCGCTGCTATTTCCCCAGGGGGAAGGGAAGTGGCAGTGTGCGCAGATGGTTTTAGCTCCGCTTCTTCCCTGTGAGCCAGATTTGACGGGGAGGCTTGGGGCTCCCCCCCCCCCGCAGGAAGACAGTGCTGGCACACTAATCTTGAGGGAGCCTGTGAGGCTGGAGCACCAGCATGGGGCTCCCTGCTATGGGGGATGTAGGGGGGGGGGGGAAACTGAGGTCGAGCAGCGAAAGACCCATATCTGGCTCCCTACTGAGCCATATTTGGCTCAGGAGCCATAGGTTGTCAACCCCTGATCTACAGGAAACAGTGAATATGAATGCATTTGCAATCTATTCTAAATACTTCGTGTTGACATACAAATCATTAGTGTCACTTATGAATATGGCTTGAATATCAGTAATTCAATGGCTAAGATTTATTTAAATAACTCATATGTACAAGCACCTTATTAATTCCTTAGGGAGCCTCCATTATGTGGATGCTTTCCAGCTTTCTGAGCGAGTGCTGGTTGCTCAAAGCACTCAATGCAAGTTTAGAAAACTAACTTTTTAGTCTGGGATAATCCATTTGAAAATAACAATGAGCAGGAATGAGTGATGATTATATTTGTTTCATTGCAGTCATACCTGAAAGCATTTTCTCTCTCAAGTATTAACCAAGATGTTCTGTGGATTCATACACAAATGGTATTTATGTTGTTAGTACTTTTGCTTCAAAGGCTGGGGTGGGCCAAATTCTGGGCAAATATCAACTACAGATGTGAAAGTGTAACCATGTACTTGGTTAATCGATGAGTCTGGGCTCATTGGTTAATGTTCACAGTAACACGCAGACTCCCAGTACTCCTGGAGAGATGGCTTAAAGCCTGCTATTGGAGTGCACCAGTTCCCAGGGAACCGCCTGCCACCCCGTGCTGCTGCCTCGGTTACAACAGCAGTTACAACAGCATTGCATAGAACTTTTTCTGAGCTTTATCAAGATGTGCCTTTAATAGCCTTTTCTTTCATAAAGAGAAGTTATTCACCTTGTGCAGTAACGATGGTTTTTTGAGATGTGTGTCCCCGTGGGTGCTCCACTGTTGGTGTCGGGCTCGTCCTGGTGCCACAGTTCAGAGTTTTGTTGAGCAGTTACCAGCCAGACCGTGCATGCGTGGCTCACGCCTCAGGCCATTCATGCCTTTTGATCTGTTGCGTGGTCCAGCTCCCACCAGTTCCTCAAGTCCGCCCCGTTACCTGAAAAATATAATAGAGAATCTGAAGTGGGAAGGAGGGCAGGCAGTGGAGCACCCACGGGGGGGAGGGGGACACATCTCAAAGAACCATCGTTACTGCACAAGGTGAGTAACTTCTCTTTCTTCTTCAAGTGGTGTCCCCGTGGGTGCTCCACTATTGGTGCATATGTAGCAGTGTTCAAGATGAAAGGAAAGTGGGTCTCGGATTTATGACATGACTACGGTCAATAGGACCGTGGATGCCAGAAGTGTATCTTGCATCTGAGAGTGCAGAATTGCGTAATGCCTCATGAAGGTATCATTGGTGGACCAGGTGGCCACTCTACAAATGTCTCTAAGGGGAACCTCCTGTAAAAATGCTGTTGATGTCACTAGAATGTGCTCTTGTAGAGTGTGCTCTTGGGGTCGGAGGTAACGGTTCGTTTCTTAGGGCATAGCATTGCTTAATACATGCCACCACCAAGTTGGAGATCCTCTGTGATGACAGTGGTTTCCCCTTCGTATGATCTGAAATGGAAACAAATAGACAATCTGATTTGCGAAGGGATTTTGTTCGGTCTATGTAGAATGCTAATGCTCTACGCACATCAAGGAGATGAAATTTAGTCTCGGCTGTCGTTTGGTGAGGTTTCGGGTAGAAAGTGGGAAGCACAATCGGTTCATTGAGATGAAACTCGGAACATACTTTGGGAACAAAGGATGGATTAGGACGTAACACAACCTTGTCCTTACTGAAGATGGTATACGGTAGGATTGACATTAGGGTGGCCAGTTCACTCACCCTGCAGGCAGAAGTGATAGCTAATAGAAAAATCACCTTCAGTGTCATATGGAGAGAACAAGTAGCAAGGGGCTCAAAAGGGACACAAGTCAAAGTATCAAGGACCATTTCTAAGTTCCACAGGGGTGGTGGTGGTGGTCTACGAGGTGGGTATAGATTAGCAAGGCCCTTTAAGAATCTCCTTGTAGTGGGGTGCACAAAGATTGAGAACCCCTGTATAGGTTGGTGAAAGGCGGGGATAGCAGCCAAATGTACCCGTATTGACGGAAGGGCCAGGTCCGCGTCTGAGGTACAAAATGTAATCCAGGATATTCTCCAAAGATGTAGAGGTTGGTTCCAATCAGAACACCAGTGCTGGAATCTGCACCATTTGTGCAGGTATGTGACCAGGATAGACTGCTTCCTGCTATGCAAGAGGACATCCTTCACACATTGTAAGCATAATGATTCTCCTTGGCTGAACCAATAAGGAACCACGCTGTCAGTTTGAGCATGTGTGGCTAGGGGTGGAGTAGAGTCCCTGATCTCTGAGTCAGGAGATCCTAGTGTAGCGGAAGATGGTAAGGTGGCTGAGGACACATCCGGTAAAGGTACGGGAACCATGGTTGTCGTGGCCAAAACGGTGCTATTAGTATCACCATGACTTTGTCTTTGCGAATTTTCTCCAGGACTCTGAAGATGAAGGAAGAAACACGTACAGAAGAGGTCCCTTCCAGGATCGGAGAAAGGCATCTCCCAGAGATCCACACCCGATGCCCGCTCTGGAGCAATACTGCTGGCATTTCTTGTCTGCTCTGGAAGCGAAGAGATCATTTGTGGTAAGCCCCATAGATGGAATATAGGGCGAAGGTATCTGGGGTGTTTCTCCCATTTGTGATCTGGTGAGAAGTGTGCGCTCAGCTGGTCTGCCATACATTGTCTACTCCTGGTAGGTACGAAGCTATTATCATGACGTTCTTTCGTATGCACCAATTCCATAAACGAACTGCCTCGGTACACAGGGAGTGTGATCGGGCGCCTCCCTGGCGATTGATATAATACATTGTTGATACATTGTCGGTTAAAATTCCGACTACTCTGCCAGTGATGTATGTTTCAAAATGCCTGCATGCGTTGAAAACAGCTTTGAGCTCCAAGAGGTTGACATGATAAGTTGTCTGTTGTGTGGACCATCTGCCTGGGGCCGATATTGTGCCCATTGGGATGCATCTGTGGTTATATGTATGGACGGCTGATCCCGGTGGAAAGGTACACCTGCCAGAAGATGGTTTGGTCCACCATGTGAGGGACTGAAGTACGTGCGGAGGAGGAGTTACCCACTTGTGTACCTGCCCTTTTTGATGGGAGTAGACTGTTGCGATCCAGTGTTGCAGACATCGGAAGCGTAGGCGTGCATGAGTAACCACGTAGGTGGTAGCCGCCATATGTCCCATTAGTTGAAGGCATGTGAGAATAGGGACCGTAGGACTCAGTGTAACAGTGGTAATGAGACCCTGGATGGCTTGAAATCGTTGTTCTGTAAGTACACTCTGTCAGAGTCTAGTCGAGCGCCTATGAATTCTATATTTTTAGTAGGTGTCAGAGTCGACTTCTGTGCATTGAGGAGCAGGCCTAAAAGCTCGAATACTTGTTCCATTGTAGAAATCACACGAAGTGTTTCTTTTTCCGATGTGCCTTTGATGATGCAGATGTCTAGGTAAGGAAATATGATAATGTGGTGTCTGCATAGATATGCTGCTACCACAGCCAAAGTCTTCGAGAATACCCTCGGGACCGAGGATAGACCGAACGGAAGTACTCAGTATTGGTAATGATCCCGTCCCACCGTAAACCGGAGGAAGTGTCTGTGTACTGGGTGAATTGTTATATGTAAGTACTCATCCTGCAGGTCGAGGGCCGTGAACCAGTCTCCTTTGTCTAATGCCAGAATTATAGTCGCTAGGGTAACCATTTTGAACCTTTGTTTGCAGAGGTAACGATTCAGTCTGCGCAGGTCCAGGATAGGCCTCCATCCTCCCGATTTCTTTGGGGTAAGGATATAATGTGAGTAGAATCCTCTGCCTTGGAATTCCTTGGGGACGATCTCTATTGCTCCAAGGTCGAGGAGACGTTGAACATCTTTTCTGAAGAGGCTCTCGTGAGATGGGTCCCTGAAGAGGGAGAGGAAAGGTGGGGAGGTTGAGGGTAGTTTGGTAAAGAGGATGGTATACCCTGCGGTAACTATCTCGATGACCCATCAGTCCAACGTAATGGCCTTCCATTGTTGTTGAGTTTTAAAGAGTGATGGAAAATTGGACCGGCACGTGGTGACTGGCTGAAGGTGGTGTCACGTTACTGGATTTTATGGGAAGCAGCCAGGTCACTGCTGCGTCTGGGGGGGGAGGGGGCAGGGGAGGGGGTTGCCCCAAAAGTTGGTACAAAGGGGGCCGTGTGAGGTGTCAAACGAAAGCTTACCTTCTACTGAGTCTGTATGTTCTATTCATGTAATTGTATCATATCTGTTTATAGCTCCATACACATGTACTCTGTATGGATACTGGAAGTTTCCCTGTATGTGGTTGAGCAATGGGAGAGGAAAGCTCAGCCTATGGACATGCTAATTAACAAGGCTCCAGGGACAATAGGTCTCTTAAGTACCAGAGACCCACCTGGGAAGGACTCTAGATGCCTGGCCACTGACCATGTGACTCTCTCCAGCTTGGAAGAAGCCAGGGAGGGATATAAATATGCCATGTGGCATCCTCCATTTTGGTCTTCAGCTCAGCTCTTGATCCTAGAGGCAGCTTGTAAGGAACCATGAGCCGGAAAGAACTGTGGACCCATCCTGACATAGGATGTACCCCAAAGACTTTTAAGCCATCAGTTACAACATCTCTGCTGCAAGCCTGCATCGAGAACTGGGAGATTCGATGCATGTAATATATGATACTTTAACAACCTTACTCTCATGCTTTTCTTTCTTTTAATAATAAACCTTTAGATTTTAGATTCTAAAGGATTGGCTCAGCGTGGCTTGTGGGTAAGATCCAGAGCGTAAATTGAACGGGACCTGTGGCTAGTTTCTTAGAACTGGAAGAACCCATTCAGGGTAGGTGAGATTGGGTTCTAAAACCCCTCACCTGTGTGTTAGGCCCGGGGCTGTTTGGAGCACGGATATTGCTGGGGTGCCAGAGGGGTTTTGCTTGTGAGGTTTTTGGCTGGCCAGGCAGGCAGCAGAAGCACTCAGTGAGACTGGTTTGTGGCCTATTTGGGAAGGTCTCCAGTCCAGGGCTGTAAGGAGCCCCGCGTTTGAGCAATTCGCCCTGAGCGGACGCCCTCGGCAGTGCCCAGACCCGGCCCGGTCCATCACAGGTGGAAAGAGTTCGCGGGCCCTTGACCAACAAGTCAAACCTGCTGCTTGCCGTTCTGGTTGGCAGTGGTGCAGTTGGTCTGTTGATGTTTCCATTGTGATCGTTGTCTATTCTTGGCTTGATCAAAGGTACATTGGTTGTATCTTTGGTTGTGGAAGTTTCTGTTTCTTTGGTATGGAGTATCTCTTGCGATGGTAGGGAGGTGTGTATATTCCCAGTGTCCGTAATGTTGTTCTTGAGTTTTTACTAGAATGTAATACGTCATCAGTCTTTTCTGAGAAGAGCTTTAATTTATTGAAGGGGAGGTCTTCCACCTTTAACTGTGATTCCCTGGGGACTGCCGCCGATTGTAGCCAGGATGCCCTTCTCATTACAACTGACGTGGCCGTGGCTCTAGCCGCTGTATCAGCGACATCCAGGGCACGGCATAGCTTTCCTGGACTATCACTTTCAGTATTGGTTTCTTTGCATCAGGGAGATGTTTGAGGGTGGATAACTTGGAATAATTATTGAAGTTGTGGTTTGACAAAATCGCGGCATAATTCACTATTCTAAGAAGGAGTGTAGCAGAAGAATAGAGTTTCCTGCCAAAGAGATCCATACGTTTATTGTCCCTGTCATTAGTATTTTTATGTTGGGGTAGCTTGGATCGGTGTTGAGCAGTGTCGACAACCAATGAGTTAGGCTGCGGGTGCGTAAACAGGAAACCAGCCCCTTTCTGGGGAACAAAATATCTCGTCAGCCCTCTTGTTCGTGGGAGGTACCAAGGCAGGGGTCTGCCATATTTCATCTGCCAACTCCATTAGAGCCTCATTGATTGGGGTAGCAATCCTACCCCTCTGGGAGGGTTGTAAATTTTTGAGAAACCTGTGCTGTTTGTGTGGCACCTCTGCTAGCTGGATATCTTGTGACGCGGCAACTCTCTTGAATAAATCCTGGAATTGCCTGAGATCATCAGGTGGGGATTGGTTGCCAGGTACAGCCGCTTCATCCGGAGAGGACGAGGATTGATCCGTTGGAGAGAGATCAGGTGGTGGTTCCTCTGCTTCTGAAAAGTGTGCCTCCTCCTGTTCTGAGCATTGTAATGTGGATTGTGGTCCCGGGTATGTCCATGGTACTTGTTGGGTCTGATGCTGCTTAGGAGAAGCTGAACGTAGTGGATCCCTAGAATAAGATCGTCTGTGTGCGTAGTGGTCCCTATGATGGTCACTCTGAACAGAATGTTGTCTGGAATACCGCTGGTGATGAACTGGGTTGTAGTGACTGTGGGCGGCGAAGAAGGAACTGGAGGGAGTCGGACCGCACAACAGATCAAAAGGTGCGAGCCGCACATGTGTGGTCCAGCTGGTAACTGCTCATCAAAACTCTGAACTGTGTCACCGGGATGAGCCCGACACCAACAGTGGAGCACCCATGGGGACACCACTCAAAGAAGAACTTCACTTTTTTAGAGAGTAAATATTTTGGCTCAGACAATATTTTAAAATTGAGTTTATTTTGTGTAATTCGCTAAAGGATGAGAATTTGAGTGTATTAGAACTGGGGCCCAAAGTTTCAGGGAAACTGCCCACCACCAGCACTTGTAATATTTGCCAAAAGTCTGAATAAACTGAACCCTGATGATTATATTTATTTCACTGCAGTCTGAAATATTAATAATGGACTTTTCATTATAACATCTGTACCAAGATATTGTGGAGCATCATGCTAGAACAGAGGGTCATAGTCTCCTATGGCATATATTAAATACCGAAATCAATCAAGCTCTGCCAATTTCCACTCATTGAGAATCCAGCCCTAACTCAGTTGTCAGGTGTTACATTATTTTATTAGTTAGTTTTCATAGTCTCTCTCTTATATTCTATATTCATTGAACTACAACTAATTGTGTTTATCATTAATCACCCAATAGCGCAGATACAGGGTAAAGGTAAAGAGAAAGGTAAAGAATTAAGTTACAAGAAATTAGCAATGTCATTTCAATACTTTCTATTTCCTGATTGAGTTGGGTCCTTTTTATAGGATGATGACAATAATGCTTTTTTCCCCGATTAACTATGATTCCCAATATAAAATACATATGAATGTAGAGTAAGCAGTTATAATTTCTCAAATATACTACTACATCCTGCAGAATGTTGTGGGAACCAGTATAAATGTTTCTAATTCAGCCCTTTCTTGAAGGTTGTAGATACACAGAGTGAAGGTCAGTTGCCAGCATCAGCAAAAAATATAAAGGACTCCTGGACGTGCCAAAACAGATTTCCAGTTTTAACATTAAATTTGTCCACCAGCACTATCAGTCAGGAACAATTTTACTAAAAAAAGAACAGAAACGGTACTGCTTACAAGTATTGTTTAGTTCATATTTTGAGCATTAGTTTATAAACTTACCTTTTATTGCCGAAAAATGCTGCATTAGCACATTGTTTTGAACATCCATTTGTGGGTTTTTTTCCCTCTAGAATTGTCAAATAAAATCTGTTTGAGGCATGAGTTTGAAGACGTATTGCATGTGATTCCCTTTTGCAAGAGACTGCTACGGCCTGGATAACAGCTGTGCAAGGCCATTATGTGGCTGCAAGAGGCAGACACAGAGATCAAGACCTTTAAACATGGTGGCTAACTTGAGTAGCAGCCTTCTGCACCCTAAATCCCTAACTCACTCCCACCCTGGCACTCCAATCCCCTGGCCCAGCCCTGAACTCATTCTACCACCCCAGCGCCCTCCTACACCTCACACCCCAACCCTGAGTCCACTCCCATGCTCCAAACTCCTTGGCCACAGTCTGGAGCCCTCTCCAGTACCTCAAATGCCCCAGAGCCATCCCAGAGCCCACAACCCCCAGTTGAAACCCTCACCCCTCTCCTACCTCAAGCTGCAGCCCCCTCCCACACTGCACCTCTCATTTTTGGCCTCACTCCAGAGCATGGGGGCCCCACAAAATCTAATAGCCCTGAGTACCAGAAGAGTTAATCCAGCCCTGCTGTTCATTACCACCCGCAGTCCCTCAAAACATTACTGCTTTCCTAGTATCTCAAACCAACTAAATATAAATATCTGGTTTTCATTATATCTCAGTAGTGTAAGCTTGCATTTTTGTACCTGAATCTCACTGTGTTCTTTCCTAGTCATGTTTCTAACTTAGCATGATCCTTTTGTTTTATATCTGTACACAGAGATAACTCTCTCACCAATAAACTAGGGAAATACAACCTAGATGGGAATACTATAAGGTAGGTGCAAAACTGGCTAGATAACCATTCTCAGGGAGTAGTTATTAATGGTTCACAGTCATGCTCGAAGGGCATAACAAGTGGGGTTCCACAGGGGTCTGTTTTGGGACGAATCCTGTTCAATATCTTCATCAATGATTTAGATATTGGCATAAAGAGTAAATGATACCAAGCTAGGAGAGGCTGCAAGTGCTTTGGAGGATATGGTCATAATTCAAAATTATCTGGACAAACTGGAGAAAGGGTCTAAGGTAAATAGGATGAAGTTTAATAAGGACAAATGCAAAGTACTCTACTTAGGAAGGAACAATCAGTTTCACAAATTCAGAATGGGAAGCGACTGTCTAGAAAGGAGTACTGTAGAAAGGGATCTAGGAGTCATAGCGGACTACAAGCTAAATATGAGTCAGTGTGACGCTGTTGCAAAAAAAGCAAACATGATTCTGGGATGCGTTAAGAGGAGTGTTGCAAGTAAGACACAAGAAGTCATTCTTCTGCTCTACTCTGTGCTGATTAAGCCTCAATTGGAGTATTGTGTCCAGTTCTGGGCACCACATTTCAAGAAAGATGGAGAAATTGGAGAAGGTCCAAAGAACAGCAACAAAAAGATTAAAGGTCTAGAAAACATGATCTATGAGGGAAGACTGGAAGAATTGGGTTTGTTTAGTTTGGAAAAAAGAAGACTGGGAGGGGACATAGCAGTTTTCAAGTATCTAAAAGGATGTTACAAGGAGGAGGGAGAAAAATTGTTCTTCTTGGCCTCTGGTGATAGGAAAAGAAGCAATGGGCTTAAATTGCAGCAAAAGAGGTTTAGGTTGGACATGAGGAAAAACTTCCTAACTGTCAGGATAGTTAAACACTGGAATCAATTGCCTAGAGAGGTTGTGGAATCTCCATCACTGGAGATATTTAAGAGAAGGTTGGATAGACATCTATCAAGGATGATCTATTCTAGATGGTGCTTGGTACTACCATGAGGGCAGGGGGACTGTACTTGATAATCTCTCAAGGTCCCTTCCAGTTCTAGTATTCTATGATTCTATATCTATTTCAAACCTTCTCTCCCCATATTTAACCTGAAGATTTAATTCGCATTCTATTTCTCTGCTCCAAACTATTAAAGTTGTTTGAAATTTCACAGCAGAACTACACATACTACACTAGAAACATTACACCTGGCCCTGGCAGACAAATGCAGAAAGAAATTTGAAATTTCAGAGAGATGAACTTTTGATAGCAAATACAGGCACCACCACTGTATTCTTCAAGAAGTGAGTGAATAAAAATTGTTTCCAGGTAGAACTGAATTCTGTTCAGATGTGAACATATTTTAATAGTTTAAGTGCTAAATTCATTTCTAACTACCATAATTTATTACAATTTCCACAGTTGCTCTATTTTCAAAAAAGGGAGATGTTGAATTGCTGATAAAATATAAAGTGTAACTCACAGAAATCCAACTAATATTTGAAACCGGGGTTCTTTCAAAAAGTTTGACAAGACTAGCTCATCAGTTCTTGAATCTAACAGTCTTTGGGCTAGGTATTTTCCTCTCCCCTCCCCACTGCCCTTAAAAGTATTCCAGCTGTTGGGTCTTTTTAACCAGCTTCCCTCCCAATGCACCATACACTTCTATGCCAATGGTATACTAGCACAATATCCCCTCATGGCTGCCTAGTTTACCTGTAGTTCTCCATTTTTTTCCCCCTTAAAGAGCAATCCCTTCGTAAACCCTGGCTTTGTTTACACTATGGAGTTTTTTCGGAAAAAAGGCCGTTTTTCAAAAAAAAACCCACACCTTGGAGCGATCACACCTCAAACGCATTTTTGTGAAAAAAAAAAAATCGAAAGAACAGAGGGATTTTTCCGGCATAGGTATTCCTCATTCTACGAGGAAGAATGCCTTTTTGTGAAAGAGCTCTTTTGCAAAAAGGTGTGTGGACTGGGAACAGGGGGTTTTTGCACAAAAAGAAAAAAGCACAGGTGCCCTGGTGGCCATTCTGTGCATAGCAATCAGAGCTTACTTTCGAGAGAGTGTCCATGCAGTCTGGACGCTCTTTTGCAAAAGCGCATCGCTTTTTCAACACGCTTTTGCAGTGTGGACACACTCTTGAGCAAGAAGTTTTTGCGGAGGATCTCTTTTGATAAAAGTTTCTTGCGCAAGAAGCCTGCAGTCTAGACATAGCTCCTGTGTTACCAGCTATTCACTACTTCCATAATCTTCTCTTCCCCATCACACACAACCTGCTATGCCACCATCCTTTATTATCAGCACATGCAGCCAACATGGAAAAGGTTTTCAGAATTTAGAACATACACCACTTTTGAAAACATCTTTTTGTAAAACAAGTCTACACATTGCTACCCGTTTTTAATAGAGGCAAATTTCTTCAAAATAATCTTGAATAATTTTTATATGACATTCAGAGTTCCAGATTATTCACACAATATTTAGTACAATTCTTTCAACACAGGACATGAAAATAGCACAACAAACATTAATTTTGACACTTCAATACACACTTTGCTCATATGAGAAAACAATTATTTATTGCTAAGAGATTTCAGGCAAACATGTTTTAGAAGTCCAGTTAATTATGATTTTATTTACACAAAAAGACAGTTTAATGTTTTCATGCAACATATGCACTTGGATCTAAAATAATCATGACAAACAGCAGAAGTAGCTAAGGAATGCCACACTAATCATACACTTTAGTAGATATAAAAAAATCCACAACAGTATAGATTACATAAAGTAAAGAATATCTTAAATACTTTTCAAAATACTGTAGCAGCCAAGACAGAGATATGGCTTAGGACACAGGAATGTAATTTAGAAAACAAATGAACTATTCATGTCCTTTAAAAATCAATGTGTAAGACAAAAGCAACATTCAACTTCACATACTGATTTTACACCGAATTGCTATGCAATACCTTTACTTTTTATCCAAATAACAAAAGTTATAAATTTGTTTGGTAAACCTCTATTACATTTTCCCTTGATTTTACCTGTAGCAGCCATTTTATTTAAAAGAGGGCAGGTTTGGCACTTTTATACTGATGTCACCAATATTAATATTTCTTGGGATCTCTGGAAGATTCATATTCTTTACAGCTGACACAGCCCGGGCTGGGGCTCCTGCTAAACCAGCCTGTATACAGAAGTAAAGGAAAAGATACAATACAGGTGAAGTCTATTACAACAAGTGGTCTAGGCAGACAACACAAACATCTAAATTGTTCCCATAGTTACAAGATTAGAAAGACCGGATGGTAATTTGGGTTGGGATGAAATGGGTTATTTGGAAATACTAAATTAGAAAAAGAAAACAGTTCACACAAATTCTAAAATATTATGGAAACATGCTATATCAATTTGCTGAAAAGTATATGGGAGTAGGGAAGGACCAGAAGAAACTAAGCTAAGTTGTAAAACACCACACTGAGATATTGCTGAAGCTAACATACTGCCCTTAATTTGTACTGATCCTACATATAGCCACTTACATGACACATAACCTCAAATCATTCATCTGAGACACCTGCAATGCCCAAGAATACTGGGACATTAACAGTCACAGCTTAATTTTAATGGCTTGCATCAGGTCAAACATTAAACATTTCTATTTTGTACTATTTTCCTCTGCTCTAGTCTTTAATCAGTCAAAGTCACACATTTATTTTACAAGTAAAGGCCATTTTAAAACTGATTTTAATCTAGCATAGCCAATTAGACAAAGTTCCTGCCATGCCTACTCACCAATGGCTAAATCTCCAGCTGCTGTAAAATGAAATAGCTCTGCAAATATCTATACCATTACTCCAATTTACAGAAAACTAATGATCTGACTCAAAGTTTGTAAGAGGAGCAAAAGCCCACACAGCTCTGTTTTAAATGTGTTTGCATAATTGCTTGTTTTCTAAATATCATTTAGGATCAAAGACCCATCTTTTTAGGACTGCATTGCCATCAACAACAACAAAAAAATATGTTTCAGTACTACAACTGCACAAAGTCACAGTAATTGCATGTATAAATTACACACAACATTCTGAAATGTTGGGCTTAACATTTTCTGTAGAGTGCAAAACAAAGCATTAATCATTTTAATTTCTTTTGCCAACTTACCAAAGATGCTGATTTTCCCCCTTTAATATTTAAGGTGGGGGGGGGGGGGGAGAAATGCTCACGAGTTAAGTCTTTCTATGCCAAGTATTATTACTCTGCAGATTTTTTGTCACACCAAATCACAAGCTGTATCCCCCTGACAACAAGGATTTGTAGCAGAAACGCTGACTAAATAAATTTCCAACTCAGAGCCTCTGGAATACAGAGAACCTCCTCTGTTACTAGTTTCTAACTACAGATATTCCTAAATGAAAAGCATAAAAAAATTATTTAAAGATATAAACTAGAATCAAATCTCCAGTGTATTTACTGGTGTAAAAAAAAAATTAAAACTTATTTTAAAAACTGAAACTGTTCTCCCTAGTAACCTAACTCATTGCACAGGTAGAACTTGAAAAAAAGACTGTCTTGCTGAAACACACATAGAATTATCTATGGTCAATATTTCAGGCTAACACAGGAAAGAGACCCAAAAGTAGCTAGAGAGAGTTAGAAAGGCTGCTGACTACACTCACTCATATTACAAAAGTCTGCAAAATGGTTTTAAAGGCAAAAGGTATTTGGGAAAATACAGATTTAAATATAATATTCCCTACATTAAAAACTTACCTACTGAAGTTTAACGTTGTACTTTTCTACATAAGCAATTTTTTAAAAGTTTACATAAGCAATTCTCAAAACTAATAATTACTATATTTATACTTGGGCGACTTGAAGTAATGTAACTAACATAAGCAAAGAGCAAGAAAAAAAAGTAAAGAGAGAGTTCAAACAGAAGATGAAGCCTTCAGAAATGGAAGATCTCTTTTGTCTTCTTGTAAACTGGGTAAGGACCCTGAATTCTGAGTAGGCAACATGACAAAAAACAATGGCGGTCTTCTGGAGACATCTGACTCATACTTGCTCATAATATCATCTTCTGCAATTAATTACTGCTCAAATTCCATTCTCTACATGTAATTCATGTTTCTGAAAGAAAGTTTATATAGGTTGAACCTCTGAAATCTGAGACTCTCTGGCTCAGCAACATGCGTGGTCCAGTAGGACCACGGATGTTGCTGTATCAGAGAGCCCTGGCACCTGGGAGTGCAAGCTCTGACCCGGGGAGCCCGGCTGGGCAGGGCAGCAGTGGGACTGGTGAGCCCCATCCACAGGGAGCCCTGGCTGGGTGGGGCAACACCACAACCAGTGAGTCCCATCCCTGGGAAGCCCCAGCAGGGAGGGACGGCAGTGGGGCACCCAGCGGCAAAAGCAGGGCAGCTGGCAATCCCCATCCCCAGGGATCCTCAGCAGAGCGCTGTAGAAGCGGAGCAGCCAGCAAGTGCTGTTCCTGGGGATCCTTGGCAGAGCACAGCAGAAGTGGGGTAGCCAGCAAGCCCCGTCCCTGGGAATTCCCGGTTGGGAGAGGGAGAAGCAGGGCTGCTACACTTGGGGAGTTCCATTCCCAGGGAGCCCCCGTGGGTCGGAGCCCAAGTCCAAGCCCTGCAGGCTGGAGCCCAGTGGCAGCGGGGCCAAAGCAGAGTCAGCCACAGGGAGGGGGAGCGTCCTGGGAGGCTGGTGGCAGGGACCTCCCCTGATCTGGGAAATTCCCTCCTTCGGAATGGGTTAGGTCCTGAGGGTGCCGGACAAGGGAGGTCCAACCCGTAGTATTTAAAGTAATTGGGCTAAGGTGCACATGGTATCTGTGGTATCGGATTGCAGAGGTCACAAAAAGTCCACAGATATTGTAACAATTTATTAAATATTGCTAAACAATGCCCAAATTTCCAGACAGGCTACAAAATGGACAGTATCTTTTTTCTACTGCTCTTTTCCAAGGAATAAAGTAGATCTAAGGTTTCCCCCAACCCTATACTATTTTGTTTTTATATAAAAGAGCCAGAAAAATATAAGAAAATCCTCACTACTTCTCCAGACTTTTTAATGTCAAATGGAAGGCTTAGTGAGGTGCAAATGGGCTCTGAAAGCTTCAGATCCAGCCAGAGGAGGATCAAGGCTGAGACCGACAACTGAGTCTGTCTTCTGAGAACCCCCTCACAAACTTTGGCTCAAGAGGCATGCTGTAGTTCAGAAGGGCATATCAGAATTGTCATGGCAATGCTAGAAATTCCAGGCAGTGCTGTAGCATATAGGCACCAGGCCATACTGCTGTAACTTAAATGCTATCCTACCCCTATCACGGTAATCTAAACTGTGCTAAGGAGCATGAAGTACCCAAGAACTGGGAAGGCACAAAGCAGACCTGAAGCTACTTCAACAGCTCAGGCACAGTATAGAATCTCACTTAAAAAGAATACCAAAAGTGCTGGGTCCTGATTTCCCTCTTTTAGCTGAAAGCCTGCCACCACTATCTCAACTCCCTGAGAGAGGAACTCGGGGTTGCACTAATAATATAAAAACTTATAAGTAAAAATGGTAAACAAACAAACCCCACAGACACTTGAGGCTCAGTTAAACATTATAAAGGAGCTCTGCTAAGCACAGCACTTTTCTGTAGTTTACTTTTAAAAAAACAAAGCAACAATATAATGGAATGAGAAACTGATTTTAAACACTTTGAATACGAGTCTTGGAGAATTTTTATTGCATATACAAGGAACTGTTCAGAAAGGTTTTACAGTATACCAAAATAATGTGAATTTCCTCCTCTAATTTGATTTTGCTCACTCTTCAGTCACAGGAGAGAGAAAATCATTTGAGAAATTCCAAGAAATGGACAATGTAAACTGTTTTCCATACAGAAGATGCAAATACTATTAAAGCAGTAACAAAAGCAATGAATTATACAATTCAAAACTTATGGGAAACCAGCAAAATATTATAAATAATGTACATGGTCCACACAGACAGACATGGGTAGCAATTTAAAACAAAGATGTCATTGTAGGTGACTAGGATGGAGGTCCCATACCCTAATTTAATGCAGATTAGGATTCAGGCAGAAACTTACCCTAAAGTAATGAAGGATATTTTTTTGAATGGTCAAATAAAAATTTGAACATAACTGGTCATTTTTACATACCTGTAGCTATCCTCTTTATACAGATTTACAGTCCCTGACACTCACCCCAAGAAAATGAAGACACAATTGAGATTTAAAATGCCATGATTGACACCCACAAATAATTTTACAAAATTAAAGCACATTTTTTACTAAATTTATCTGTGTCAATTATGCGTTAGGTTCAAAGAATATCCTTGGTAGAATATCCAGTTTGCTCCTTTTTTGCCCACAAGTGAGACAGCTTCCAGAGTGAAAAAATAAGACTTCATCACCATACACAGGAGCGCAGACATTCTCAAGCCATCTCAGCCTTTTCTCCTAGAGTCCTCCTCTCTCATATATGGTTTTGTGATATGACATACATAGCATATACATACTGCAATGCCCCTTTAGCACCACCAGTCTCACAACTTTATAAGCACAAGACAAAGTCATACAGTACTTCTAAGACACACCGAACAGATTTTTGATGTCTAATAAAAATATCTAAATAAAGGTATTACAGTAACAAAAATGTGATTCACAGTAAAAGTACTTCTCTTTTAGTGTTTGTATTCAGTTATTACATACTGAATCCATCAGCAGACTTATGTTTAGTATACCAAGTAGTAAACTGGTGATTAGTCCTGCTATCTTTCTGTAACTCCTGCTGCCAAGGGTAAATTAAATTTATAAAAGAAAATAGGAATTACAATAAATACTTCAAATTCAACTTGTTCATAAAATGTTTGCTGCAGGTACCTAACAAGAAAGTAGTTACTGTAACATTGTACGGTATAGCTTTCAACTACTTTTATTATTCAATACTTTTGCAGAAAAGCTATGCTGGTGAAGGAAAAATTATAACACTTTAAAAAACTAAGTAGCAAGCCTTTATCATGCAGTGAATCATGAAGGTTCATAGCAAGCAAAACGTCCTAAGCAAGTGAAAATGAAATTTTTCAAGCATGTTCATGAAGTTTTAGAAGTACAGTATGAACTTGCATACAGCTGTTATTACAGTGAACCAAACACCATCTTTTCCCCTCGCTGCTTTGTATTCTCCATTTCAATGTTAAAAAATACTGTATGCTAATCCTGAAATACCTGACATGTTAAATGTTTTATTCACAGCCACTGCAAGAATGTTTGTAAACCTGATCGTATATATTTAAAGGCTTGTGGCTTCAACATGAATTATTAATGCCACACAAACTTAATATGGTTGTTTTTCTTAAGATTAAAGCTAGCACCATTCTGTTGATGAGCACAAACAGAAAATGTTCTATTTATTTAACAAGAAATTTGAATTTACTTATATACTAAATATGTTGGTTGTAATTTGAGGTTATCCTTATATTTATATGGTAGCTATATGTCACAATATTCTTTCCTTGTAATCCTGGTAGAATGTTACAAGAAGATAACTCTAGAAATGTTGATTTTATTCACTTTTTAAAAAGATCTCAACTATAGCTGAACATATTGCTAGTGCTTTGGCAAGTATAGGCAATATTTACATATGTTTCTTACCAGACAAATGGATAAATATTCAGGCTGCCCTCCCAACAGCTCCACAAGAAGCTCTTAGTAAAGAGGAGGTACAAAAATATGCAGCTGATTTGAAAATGAATTAATAAAAGCTGAAACCCTGTTAGAGAAATCGATCATCTTCATATGTATTGGAATGCACTTGGATATCACTGCTGCCGGTGTTTTATACCAACTCCTCTTCCCAGAAGAAGTATGATTTCAAAGCAGCAGGGTTATGAATAGGATGAAAGGATGCAATACAGATTATAAAGGAATGATCATGTTCTCTGCTCATGAGATTAGATAAATGAATAGAATTAGAGAAAAAACAAAATGAAGTCTGCAGGTATATCAAAATGAGGCCAAACAGATAGAAGACTTAGACATACTCTTAGATATTTCAAGCACTTGAATCACAAAGATAGTAATGGATGGGAATGATTTTCATTTGATTGTTTTTTCTTTAAATTGCCAGACCCAAAAATAAAAAAACAGAACGTGCGAGAACAGAAAACAAAGTAGCAGTATGCAAAAAAAACCCTGAAAAAATAGCTCCTATTTCTTACATTGTGAAATGCATCTTAATTTCAGTGATTTGTGGAGACCAAATAAGGGTGGCAATTTGGAGTATTTCCTTCATACAATACAAGAAGTTTCAAATTCAAGTAAAACGTGTTTTTAACCATATAAAATATTTTTACACTAAGTCTTAAAAATGCAGAATAGTAAAACCTGACTTCATATCAGCTATACTTGTTAAATCGGCTTTTTAAAATGGGAAGATATACTATTTGCATAGTCTACGATTCATCCAACAGTTTCTCAAAAGTGAATAGCTAAGCTGTTTACAACCTGGTTGGTTAGCAGACTATCTATGGATTTAAAATTCCAATTACAAAAGAAAAAAGTAAGTAGAGCTGATTTTTAAGAATATTTCATTTCAAAGATATTCTACAAACTAATACACATTGACTGTCAAATTACTTTGCTGTACTTAATGTTTCAAATAACGAGGGTCATGAGGCAGTCGGTACATACTGAACTTAAAATGTACACTTCCTCATCCTCTTGTTCATATTTCTCTTGGATGACTAGTTGTTGTTCCATAAGCCTACCTGTGAACATACCAGATTTGGCTCCTTCTTCGGGAGACAATGATCCACAACTGCTCTGGACATCAGGACTTACAAAAGGAGGAGAAAAACATGCATTTGAAGTTCATTATGTACCAACTGCCCTCTCACCCTGTTCATTAATTAGAGTCAGTACAATAACATCAACCTTAAAAAGCCAATTATAACATCTGTATGTCATCTTTACATTTCATCTCAATAACTTTAAAATTTATGGATTATTCAGTTATTTATTTGGGATCAAACTTTTAAAACAAAAATGATTTTGTTATTTATCTGCAACTTGCTCAAAAATGTCACTCCAGTACAAGAGCTTAAAGATTCTGATTTTTAATGTGAAATGCTAAGTTTGGAAGTTGTACTATTAGGGCATGTCTACACTGCAGAGCAAATGTCGAATTAAGGTATGTAACTTCAGCTATGTCAATTGTGAAGCTGAAGTCAAAATAGCGCAATTCGGCTTTTGGTGCGGTCTATACAACAGGGAAATCGAAGGAAGAACACTCTTCCTTCAACTTCCCTTACTCCTCATTAAATGAGGGTTACAGAAGTTGGAGTAAGAAGTCCTTCATCTCGAAATTACTTCAAGATAATGGCTTGCTGTGTACGCACACACTTTGCTATTTCAAAATACCATCAGTTATTCCAAAATAATGCTGCTGCGTAGACGTACCCTTAGAGCTAACACTAATTATGTTAAGGCTCTCATGGGCAGAATGTTCTTGACCACATGCTTAGAGTTTAAGTTTTTTAACATTACACTGCACTAGTAACATTAGTTATCTGGTGTGATCAACTGTTATTCAGCTTCATAATTTTTGTTATTTAAATGCTGACGTAAAAAATCCAAAAGTTAAATTCTACAATGTAAGAAGAAAAAAATTAAAATAAAGAACATATGAAGTCAATGACAAGCTAGTAAAAATACACTACGGCCAATAAAAGATGAGGGAACTACAAGAAGAAACTAGCACAAAAAGTAGGCTACAAGGACTGGCATGGGTATATTACACATAATTTTTGAGTCTGGCCTAATAATTTATTGCCTTTGACATCATTTTGCTTTCCCTTTTTGTTAAAAATACATTTTTGTCAAAGTCAGCAATACCTGTGTCTACCTGTCCTGTCTGGGAGACTGAAAGATAAAGGTCTGTAAGAGAGAAGAATGGAAAGAGCTAGAAAAGATCAGGAGGTTTGGAAAAATGAGCTCCAACTTAAAAGTAAGACTAAATTCATACCCATCTGATAACACCAAATGGAACACAAGTAGCCCAGTGTTAGTGTGGACCTGTAGCATCCCAAAGCATCCCTCCCTTAGTCCCAAATTACAGTTATGTTTTTGGTTCAGGGGGACTGACCGGGAATCGATTCAGGGACCAACAATGCTGCTCCTTAATTACAGGTGTCAGTGATGAAGCACAGTGGACATACTTCCCCTCCCTCCACGAAGGGGCATATTGCCTCTCAGTACCATACTCTTGTAGTCCAGGTGACAAAAGAGCAGAACAAAAATGAAACCTGGGATTCCATCATCACAATGCAAAGCACTACCATACTTCCATGGGCTCCAGCTAAGCAGTCTTTGGTTTGATAAAGGAATTTGTTACATTTGTGAATGCAATAAACACATTTAATTCTTAATGTTAAATTTCAATTGAAATCCAATTAGAAAACTGGAGCAGCTTAACTGTTCAAATATTTATGACATACAACAGTAAAACAGACAAAGTCTACGTATAATCATCTTGCATTTTATTGAAACTGAACCCAAAATAGTCCACACCTAATTTATAATATAAGGTGAAATGGTTAAGTGAAAAGTAGATAATTTCTGAAAATGTAAGTATTTAGTAAAATTTGCCATCTTAATTGCAAAAAGAAAAGCATCTTATCCTTTGTACAACTACTTTCTGGATTCAAGCATTTCTAATAAATGGGAACCATACTCAAGTCAAAAGCTATAAAGTGTTTAGAAGTTATAGTATTCTTATGAATCTGAAGTACTGAAGTACAGACTCTATTGAAAACTGCCTCTGGAGAGCTCTGTCATTTATTTATTTAGTTAATTGGTTAGTTCATTTACTTCTAATATTGTTTCAATCAAAGGTGATTAAAATGACAAGATCCATTGGTCTTGATTTTTGAATGTCTTCTGCTGCAAGAGACACTTGCAATAACTTTATTCAAAAAGGACAACGGAAAAGAAATAATGATCTGGGAATATGTGAAGATTAGGTATACAAATGATCAGTGAATTAAGTGAGTAAACATTCACCACAGACTCTTAAATATCATATTACAGTAGCTGTAAAAGTTGAAAAAGAAACAGTAACTGTATTCAAAAACTGCATCAATTAAGAGCAGTTTATAAAGCTATCCACTCCATCCCAGTCACCAAGTATTTCAATTTACCACTACTGTAACTTTACCTTCTATAATTCATTGCTCTCTATACAACAGGCCAAATTGCTATGTAGCTAATACATGCAGTCAAACTTACTATGAACCAAATTTTTTTTTCATTTTTCTATCAATTAATTTCATAGTGCAGATATATTAAGAAAAAGAAAGCAAGGTAGTGGGAAACAACAATTAATAGGGCTCACTGCACTTGACTGATATTTGAGAGGAGCAATCAAAAGACTCTTCTGTAGCTGATTTAACAGAAGAAGTTAGTAAATGAAAACCTTAACTAGCGTTTTTTATGCAGAGTTCACAAGAAGTTCTTCAAACATCACAATACATAGTAATCTTAAGGAATTATATTTCTTAAAATTTTCGTAACTGCCTTGCTGTATCCATTACAGAAAAATACGTAAACAAGTTATAAAATAAGGTAAAATTTATGTGAATAAGGGGGAAAAAGTGACATTTACTTCCAAAATCCATACCTTCTCAGAAAGATAAATAGGCGTTTTGGGCATCTTATTAAATTATGCCAATGTACACCTAGACTGAATAAAGTATATACACATTGTATCATATTGTTCTTAGCTTGTATGTTTCTTACAGTGATATGCTGTGTGTGGAAGTGACAAAAGAGGTGCACAATAGAAGAATCACAGGCCCAGAAAGACTGAAAAAGTGTTGCTATGCCATCAAATCAGGAGCAACAGTATAAAGGACATAACATAGCTTCAGAGCTCATTTCTCACTTAATATCATAGATATAACAACAGTATTTGCTTAAATGGAAATTGTATTTTCCCCAATAGAAATAATTTAGTTTTCATTTATGCTACCTAGGGATGTAAAATCCCAGCTAATCAGTTAACTGATTAAACGTAAGGCTGACCTAATATTTAACCAGTTAACCAACTGAAGCGGGATCCGGGTTGGGGAACTGCTCCAACCCAGCTGGAGTAGACCCCAGCCTGCAGGGCTCCCACTGGCGCAGCACCTCCTTGCAGGGCACCTGGGCTGCTGCAGATAGGCACTACTCCAAATGACAGCAGCCCCCCCATCCGCAGTAGGGCCCCTGTGGGGCTTAGAGAAGCCCACTGTCTGTGCCAGGTGGAGAGCTGCTCCAGCCCTCACCGCTTACTGGTTAAGGGTGATGCTTACCAGTTAATCTTTCACATCCCTAATGCTACCTACAACATATGTTATTTTTTTCTATTTGACATAGTGCCAATACGTTCAGCCTCCCTCAATTTTAGAGACAGCTTCACATTTTGCCAATGGATTTAGAAATTTGAATAGCAGCAATCAGTGTCCAGAAACTGATAAACTTGTCAGATGCAGGATTATTACCTCACATACGCACAAGAATCCGCCAAGGAGGCTTAGCTAACATATTACTGGATTACACTGCAAGTGACACATCATAACATTCTATGCCACAGTTATATTACTTGTAGCATTCTCCCCTCTGCAAATCAAATTCAGCTATACTAAACGAAGCATTGAATTTAATTTAAACTACAGTTATATCTTGTCAGTAAATTGGTGATATCTGTAAGTCTAAATTTAAGCAGTTTCCTACCCACATTTATCAGGCCATTATACACACAAAATGCAGTCTTCCTATTTGAAGGTACACTTAAGATCAAATCTTAGTGTTTGGTCTACATGAACAGTTAGACTGTAGCAAACTGAGGGCTTAATCTCCTACATTTGCCTGCTGCTTTCTCACTGTTGACATGCCTGAATATAGTAATTCCTCATTTAACACTACAGATGCGTTTCTGAAAATGTTTGTGCTAAGCGAAAACGTGCTATGCGGGGTCAATTTTCCCATTAAAAATAATGGAAAGGGGGGGGGGTTTGTGTTTCAGGGAGTGGTGGCAAAATCAATTTTTTGTTGGTGCTGGGTTGTCAACGTCAACATTAGATATCTAGCAACACAAGTTGCAGCGGTTTGTTAAAACACAAAGATAAACACGTCAATGAGCGGAGGAGTGCTGTGACCACATGTATTCATCCGCTCATGCGTATTACCACTGTTTTCACCAACTTATACCACCGTGCGAAATAGTCTGCCGTTTGATTATTTTTGTGTTATTTCGGGGACGGTCGTGTTATTCAAAAAACGTTCCCTAAAAAAAAAAAATCACGCTATTGCGAAAATGTGTTAAGCAGGTACATGTTAAACGAGTAATTACTGTAGTTCATTACTGCACTTTGAGCTAGCCTTGTTTCAAAGAGGACTAGATTCAAGTGCTCTAAAACTATCAGTGCACATCAGCAGGGTGCACACGGTGAGACCTTGGTAGGCTTGTGTGGTGTAGCTTCTGACGCCAGGTTCTGCACTCTAATTGTTCATGAAGACAAGCCCTTGTCACAGGAAACAGCAGAACTCCCATCTGTGATAGCAGGACTAGGACTGGGCTTTAAATGCATACATCGCAACCCATCCACTTCCACCACAGTTTATCATTTTGTGTTGCAGTATGATTATGACACTGAATACACTACCATTTATTTAAACACTTTACAAGTTTTTGTAAAAAGCTGTATGTATGTTTTCCCTGTAAGTTCTACAGACAAAATTGAGTTCTATCCTAATAAAGGGCAATCAGTGTACACTGATACCATATTCTATGCAACTATCACAGAAGATGAAATGTACCACATATTGAATGTGCACTGTCAATTTTTAGCACTATAAGCAGGCAGCTGTATATAGGATGGTATTGAAAGACAAACAGCAAAAATTCCATATCATGCAACTTATGATCATGCTTTAAGTTCGGCTCAATTATAGAGTCTTTCAGCCTTACCTCAGATTTCTCCAGTTTATTTTGTGCATCAATTTGAGTGACAATTTCATTCATGTTGGTCTCCAAAACCATTCCACCCATGACCATTTCAGCCAGAATATTATGTACCTAAGAAAAGTCACAAAACCAGATGTATTTTAGTTGGCAAAATACTGTCTGAGTGGCAGGGTGCCAATCACACCACTTACAAAAAAAATGTATATTTCTGGATAATACCTAAACAGCCTTTTAAAAATGGTAGGCTCCAAAAAAGTTGACAGAATCCCCTAGTCCTCTTTGATCATAACACAGCAAGATCAGGCCACAGAACCTCACTCACCCAACCCTGTAATAGACCCCTAACCTCTGGCTGAATTAATGAAGTCTTCAAATCATGGTTTATAGACTTCAAGCTGTAGAGAATTTATCATTCATACTAGTTTAAACCCTCACACAAGCAGTGGTCCATCTTGCAAAAGGCGAAAAATGCCCAAGATCTCTGCCAATCTGACCTGGGAGAAAATTCCTTCCTAATCCCAAATATGGCAATCAGACCATAAGGGCCAAACTCACGAGGCAGATGCCTGGGAAAGAATGTTCTCTAGTAACTGAGTGTGCCATCTCCAGTCATTGAGAACTTTTGCTACTGGCAGACGCCAATGGCCACATATCAACATAGGCAGTCTCAGCACACAATCCCCGCATATTTACCAAGCTCAGTCTTGAAGCCTGTTAGGTTTTTTTGCTTCCACTGCTTTTCGTGGAAGGCTGTTCCAGAACATCTCTACTCTGATAGTTAGAAACCTTCACCTAATTTCAAGCCTAAATTTATTGATGGTCAGTTTGTGTCCATTTGTTCTTGTGTCCAGATGGGTTTTTAACTTAGTAACTCCTCTCACACCCTGGTATTTATTACTCTGATGTATTTGTAGAAAGCAATCCTATCTCCCCTCTGCCTTCTGTTTGTTAAGCTAAACAAGCCAAGCAGTTTGAATCTCGTCTCATAAGTTAGGTTTCCATTCCTCAAATAATTCTAGTAGCCGTTCCCTGCATAAGAATGGCCATACTGGGTCAGACCAAAGGTTCATCTAGCCCAGTATCCTGTCTGCTGACAGTGGCAAATACCAGATGCTCCAGAGGGAGGGAACACAACAGGTAATCATCACTTGATCCCTCTCCTGTTATCCATTTCCAGACAAACAGAGGCTAGGGACACCATTCCTACCCATCCTGACTAATAGCCATTGATGGACCTAACCTCCATGAATCTAGCTAGCTCTTCTTTGAACCCTTTTAAAGTCCTAGTTTTCACAACATCCTCTGGCAAGAAGTTCCACAGGATGACTGTGCGCTGTGTGAAGAAAAACTTCTTTTTGTTTGTTTTAAACCTGCTGCCTATTAATTTCATTTGGTGACCCATAGTTCTTATATTGTGGGAATAAGTAAATAACTTTTCATTATTCACTTTTTCCACCAGTCATGATTTTATAGACCTCTATTATATTCCCCCTTAATCTCCTCTTTTCTAAAATGAAAAATCCAAGTCTTTTTAATCTCTCTTCATATGGGACTCATTCCAAACCCCTAATCATTTTTGTTGCTCTTTTCTGAACCTTTTCCAATGCCAATATATCTTTTTTGAGATGAGGCAACCACATCTGTATGCAGTATTCAGGATATGGGCATATCATGGATTTATATAGAGGCGATAAGATCTTCTCTGTCTTATTCTCTATCCCTTTTTTAATTATTCCTAACTTTCTATTTGCTTTTTTGACTGCCGCTGCACACTGAGTGGATGTTTTCAGAAAACTCTCCACAATGACTCCAAGATCTCTCTCGAGTAGTTGTAGTTAAATTAGTCTCCATATTGTATGTATAGTTGGGATTTATTTTTTCCAATAAAAATCTGATACTGCACCTGTATCAGTTTAAATTTATCTTTCTTAAATACAGAAGTCAAGAATTACACACAGTATTTCTGGTGAGGTCTCAGCAGTGCCTGGCACAGGGTGAACCTCTCTACTCTAGCAGTCTCTGATCTGGCACTATCCGTGGTCTGGCAAGATTTTAGTTAACCAGATGGCCACATATCATGAGTGTGGCCAAGTTTCCCTGCAGTCCCATAAAGTTTATTTACAACCACCAGTCCTGGCTCTCAGTGTTCTGTGCTGTTATTTAGCTTTAATGTATCCATTAATGTCTTTGAAGAACCCAGTAAGCAGTGGAAGCATTGGTAATTCTGCTAGACAATACTGACTTCTGGTGGTTCAACAAATTCTGTGGTTCGCCACCGGTCAGGTGCCAAGGGTGTTGGGACTAAAGAGGTTTAACCTCTAAGTTACACTTCCATGCCTTTACTAGAAATACCTTGCCTGACAGAGTGTAGGACTACATTAGTCTTTTTAATAGTCATATCACATGGGTGACTCAGTCATCCTATGATCAACCAATACACCCAAGTCTTTCTTCTCCTTTATCACTTCCAACTGATAAGTCTCCAGTTTATAGCAAAAACTCTTGTTAGTCTCTACATGCATGACCTTGCATTATTAAATTTCATTCCATTTCTATTCTTCCAGTTTACGAGGTCATTCAGATCTTCTTATACAATATTTTGGTCCTCCCTTGCATTGGCAGTACCATCTGACTGTCATTTGCCAATTAGCGCACACTCACTTTTTGTGCCAAAGTCAATAATAAAAATGTTAAAGAAGACTCGTCCCAAGATCAATGCCTGAGGAACTCCACTAGTAACTTTCCTGACAGCTAACCTTTCCATATCTCCCCTTTAAGCTGTTCCTCATCCACCTTTCAATTCTCATATTAAACCGCAGCTTCTCTAATTAACTAGTAATTTCCCACGTGGAACTGTATCAAATGTCTTGCTAAAATCCAAGTAGATTAGTTCTACTGCATTTCCTCTAAAAACCATTAACTACTCTGATCAGTATAGCAATATACTGGGGCCTCTAATTTCGCATTTATAAAGTTACTTTGCAAACAGTTCCTGAGTAAGTGTACTAATGAATTTCATTTTTCATTCTTAAAGATATGTTCCAGCACACTTTCTGCACTTTAAAAATAAAGTGATAGAAACTGACAAAAATTTCACCAACAACCAACACAGGATTATTTTCCACTCTGTCAATTTCAGGACCAAATGTTTCTTGTCAAGAAGAACATGTGGTTCAACTGATATGACTGCAGCACACAACAGTACCTTGTCTACATGGAAAATTAAATCCAGTTCACAGACATTTTCAAAACATTTGTCTAGTGTTTCCACGAATACCTGTAGAAGAAAAAACAAAAGATCAGGGTTTTAGAGAAATTAAATAATTCCATTATTTACGAACTTCAAACGTGGCACATACAGAAAACAGAAATCATGTAGATTTTACAAAGCCTAGTATATCTGAAAAACATGTCTGGTTAATACTATTATTGGGATCCTGTACTGCTGGCAGGCCCCTGGCAAAAGAATATGTGAAGTAAGACAGCTTTTAATACAACTCTGCAATATGGCCAAGGGATTACATACAAGTAAGTTAAAAGAATAGTCATGCACTGAAAGAACATTCCAAGAACATCTATTTGCAATTGTACACAGCTGTGATCGATTCTTTACTTCTAATTTTAATGGGATGTCAAATATCTAGTAAAAATGAATTTCAGCTGTTTATTTTTACCAATTAATTTATTATTTATATTCAAGTAGCTGTTGAGGGTCCCAATCTGCTTCCACTTCTCTCCTCAGAGAATCTTGGCAATTTCTTTCAAGAGCAAATTGCTAAAATGTGACATAACCCTCCCACTTCTCTTGGCTTGCCTTCTCTTCCCATTCTACAATTCTCTCCTCCTTCCTTGACACACAGGCAGAAGAAGTCTTTCCTGTTCTATTGCCTCCCCAGTGAATCCATCCCATCATCTCATCCCTTCCCTTATTCTTCTCCCTAACCTCTCATGCTCCTCTGATTTCCCCCACCTCCCATAATACAAGCATGACTTAGTCTCTCCATCCTAAATACAACCCACCATTGACCCCACTTGCCTCTTAACTTCCACCCATCCCTTCTCCCTTTCAAGTAAGGTCACTGAATGTGCTGTCCACAACTATTATCTGAAATGCCTCTCCTCCAAATCCATCAAAAACTTGTTTCAGCACAAGCACTCCACTGGAATCCCTCTTGCCAAATCCTCTAATGACTCTGTCCTAGCCAAAGCTAAGAATTTGTTCTCCATCCTCATCCTCTATCACCTACCTTCCACAATAAAGCATGTTCTCCTTGAAACGCTGTCCTCCTTTGGCTTATGTCATTCTCCCCTCTCCTTGTTCTCCTAATCACTCCTTCAGCAGATCTTCCTCAGTCCCCTTCCATCTTTCTGTGAGGGTTCCACAAGGCTCTGTCCTTGCTCCCCTTCTTTTCTCCCCCCTATATCTTACCTCTGGGTAATTTCATCTGCAAACACAAATTCAATTACCACATCTCTGCTGAGGACTCAGACCTCTGCTCCCGTCCAAACTAAAATCTCAGCCTGCGTCTCTGACATCTTCTTGTGGATGTCTAGCTGTGTTGAGCTTGAGTGGATCTTAATCTTTCCTCTTCTCCCCCCACCTTACCTGTTACCTTCTTTCTCAATATATGTGGACAATGCTGATAGTCAATCAGGCCCATAACCTGAGTGCCATCTTCAACTCAATCCTCTGTCCAACTCTTGCAGATTCTTTCTGCATAACCTCTTACAATATAGACCCCCCCCCCCCCCTCCACTCATACAAATAAAATTCTCACCCAGGCTCTCATCATTCCATGTCACAATTACTGCAAGAGCCTTTTTTCTGGCCTTGACAAATGCAATCCTGCCACACTCATTTCCATTCAATATGCTGCTAAATGGATCATTTTCCTAGCTCATTGATTTGATCATGTTGCACCTCTCTTTTATATCCATTCAGTGACTCCTCCTTTACCGCAACAAATACAAACTGTTTGTATTCACTTTCAATGCCCTTCACAGTCTATCATCTCTCACTTACTATTGAACTGTTCACACTTGTACCAACTGGCCCATACCAGCCTCCACTGCCCACTTCTGATATTTTCCAATAAACATATTGTGCTTTTCCCATGCTGCCCCTCATCCTTGAGAAGCGCTTCCCATAACCATCTGCAAGGCTGCCTCATTATCTTTCTTTGCTGTGATGCCTACAAAAAATTTGACAACGGTTAGGTTTCCAGTGTGCTGAGACCACTCTTATGCTGACTAATACTGTCTCACTGTTGCCATCTGTGGTTCCAAAGATAGCTTCTCATGTTGTGCTGGTAGGCAGAGAATGACAGGAAAAAAAACTGTCATGTACTTCTCCAGCATAAGCATAGTGGACATATGAAAGGAGGTTAGGATCCCCCACTATGTGAGTGGATTCATCAAGTTGCAAAGAGAATTACTGGCTTTGACGCAGTCTTGCCAAAAGCTGGCATTTCACATTTTCAGCCATGGATGTTATTTGACACTGAATGGTATCATTGGAAAGAGGTAACTTGTCGATTGTATTCTTTGCCTTTCCCCCTCAACATTATATCATCCATTATTTTTGCTGCAGACTTGATCAGGTTTTCAGCTACAATATGATCTTTTCCTGTCTTTGCCACCAACAGGGATACTTTGTAAGAGGCCTTGGTAGCATTAGCATTTCCACCACCTGTGGCCAAAAAATGCATTGAATTCTATGTTGGGAGTCCTTTGCATTTCTTCTTAAAAAACTCAGACTTTCCAATGTATTGTGTTTTGATTCAAAATGACGTTTAAAGTTTTGATGGTTTCATTGCATCATTAGACAACGTTTCATAACACAAAACACAATGTGGATTGGGATCTTCATCTCCAGGCCAGGAAAACCCCATTTTCAAGTAGTCAGTATTGTACTTCCATTTTGTTTTACTCTTGCTGCTTTGCTCACTCATGGTTAAAATTTGATCACTGGTTTGTGCATTTATTTCCCTTACGAACATATTACTGCACTCACCTCTGTAATTATGAGGCAATTCACTCTCAGTGGGCTTACCTCCAGCTTCACTGTAAGCGGCACTTGTTCCAGTGTTCACATTTAAATTGTGTTGTTGTGGTTCATAAATTGCCTCATTTACACTGTCATCTTTATTTTGTACCTTGCCTGCCTTCACATTGGGTATCTCGCTGGATCCAAACTTCAGGGAACCGGATTTAAGCCATAGATCCATATTATTAATCCTCTCTGATTTTTTCAAGTAGATTCGAACTTGGATCTTCTGGGAGAAATGGTCAAAGGGCTAAATGTGGCTACTGAAGCACAATAAAAAAAGGTACTGAGGAAGACAGTAAATGGGAAGCTAAGAATGTAGACTATGGAATCTATTAATGAAAACTCACTGTTATTTACATAATTATGCCCAAGCCATTTGCAAGTGCTGGAGCTAGGAAGAATGGTTTTTTAATTTAACCAATATGAAAGGAAATATTTATCAAAATTATTAAACAGATTAAGCACTTTAACTTTCTCATGTTAGTTTACCAAACTTTGCTTTAAAATGTAAATAAAGTAAATAGTAATTTATGTCCAACACAAAAGACTTCAACATTGTTTGCAAAGGTGGGGAATCTTTTTTGGGTTGGGGGCCACTGACCCACAGAATCAGTCGAGGACCACACAAGTGAGACGCAAAAAAACACTCCTAAAAAACCCCTGAATCTCACTGATCTGGCCCCCAACTGAGACAACTCACTCCAGGGGCCTGAGGTGCGGTGCTTATTATAGGCCAGATTAACTCTTCTTGGGCTCCAGGGTTAGTAGATTTTGTGGATCCCCCTAGGCTTTGTAGGTAAGGCCAAAAATAAGGGATTCAGTGTGTGAGAGGGAGCTGCCAGAGATTGGTATAAAGATAGGGTTGCAGGATGTCCAAGAGAGAGGGTGCAGAGCAGAGGTAGGCAATAATTTTTGATGGGGGGCTATTCCAAGAATTTGGTAAGTGATTGAGGGCCACCCTCTTCCATTATTAATGGAGGAGGTGTGTGGGTCTGGGATGGAAGTTGGGTGTAGAAAGGAGCTTGAGTAAGGGATTGGGGTGTGGGAACTGGGAGTTAGTTTGGGTGAAGGAGGGGGATCATGCCCTGTGGCAATGGAGTGGGGTGAGGAGAGGGTCCAGTGTCTGGAAGGGGAGTATGACCTGGGGTAGGGGTGCAGCGGTTTGGGTTGTGACGTGGGACAATGGATTGGGGTGCAAAGTCTGGGAAGGGTCTGGGTGCAGGAGAGGATTCTAGCCCGGGGGAAGGGTGCAGGAAGAGGGAGTGCAGGGCCTAGAGAGGGTTGTGACCTGAGGTGGGGTGTACAAGGAGATGCAGTGTCTGGGAAGTAAGGACGTTAAGTAACGGTTAATTTACTAGTCAAGCAGTCGATGGAATTTCCATCAACTACTCGACAGGCACTTCCACATTCCTCCCTTGAAATGTACAAGAGCCCCCACTGGGCCCCCTGCCTTCCAGACACTGTACCTGCTCAGGGGAGCTGCTGGAGCCATGTATACTGCTCAGAATTGAATGCTGTAAATGCCAGGGGGATAAGGAAAGAGGGTCAATTTCCATGCTGCCTGTCCTGCAAACAGGCAGCTGCTATTGGCCAAAACCAGCCAATGGAAGCTACCGGGTGTAAGGGCAGTATGAAAAGCTAGTCTCCTCTCTCTCCAGACTCTCAGTGTTCAAAAACACACACAGGGCCTTGCAGCCAGCTTTCCTGAGTGCTGAGCAGGGGTGAGGCAGGCAGGGACCCAGCTGAGGCTCTTGCCAGATCGGTAGCATGGAGGGCCAGATCTGGTCCACAGATCATCTTTTGCCTAGTCGTGGTGTAGAAACAAACTGGGTATGTGGGGTCTTGGCAAGGGGTGAATAAGGGGGTTTGGAATACAGGATCTGGATATGGGGGGAGCTGCTTACCTGGCTCTGTAGCTTCGTGAGTTCCAAGCAAGGTCTCCTGCTGATCCCACTGGCAGCAACTCCAGCCAATGAGAGTAGCAGAGAAAGTTCATCATTAGCTGGCATTCCCTCAGCGAGCTGGGCAGAAGGGAGGCAAGAAACGCAGCATGGAGCTGCTTGTTCTGGTCTGTCTCTTCACTCCCTCCCCCCTCCACAACGCAGGGAAAGCCCTTGATTACGCGGTCATTCTCTGCTGGGGCTCTCTTTACATTCCATGCACTCCCCGCCCCCCACCCCCGGAAAGCCCTTGATTACACTGCCATTCTGGGCTGGGGCTTTCTTAACAATTCCTCCTCCTCCTCCCCTCCTCCCCCCCTCAGTGGGGAAAGAAGCCTTTGATTATGCTGCCATTCCCCCAGCTGAGCTGGGCCGGAGGCAGGCAAGAAATGTAGCTTGGAGCCACCTGTTCTTGCCTCTTTTTCTTTTGAAGCAGTTTGGGGGGGATCGGGGCTTGGTGGATGCGAGGCTAGAGTGCCAGCATGGATTCTCCGCTGCAGGGGAGGGAGGAATTAGTTTGTGTTGCAGACCACCTGGGAGGCTGTGGCGGACCACTAGTGGTCTGTAGACCGCACTTTGAGAACCACTGCTTTAAGAATGTGAGTTAGATGGGGAGAGATGCCTTTTTGTTGTGTGTGTATTCTACATCTAGCACAATGAGGTTGTAGTCCATGACTTGGACTCCTAGACTCCACAGCAATACAATAAATTGAAGTCTCAGAAGGGTAGCCATGTTAGTCTGTAACTAAAAACAATGAACAGTCCTAGGCATCTTAGAGGCCAATAAATATATTGGATCATGGGAAAAATCCACTTCAAATGAAGTGGGTTTTACCCATGATCCAATATATTTGTTGGTCTCTAAGGTGCCATAGGACTGCTTGGTGACAATAAATTGAACAAGCTGCTTCATTAATCTTCACTCAAACGCTTTCCCAGATTCCACAAACCCTCTTACACCTCAATTCCTTACCCAAAGCTCCCTTCTGCAACCAACCTCCATCCCAGACCCCACACCTCCTCTATTAATAACATGGAAGAGTGCAGCCCTTGACCACTTCCCAAAATCTTGGAGTGGCCCCCCATTAAGAAAAATATTGCCCACCCCTGTGCTAGACAATAACTCAGGATCAGAGCTGACTTCCTCCAACCCATCCCCTTGTGGCAAATTTCCTAGTTCAGTTCGAGAAGAACCAGAAAGACACTCTTTCATCCCCTCGACAATTTCTGTGGTATTTCCCTTCCCCCTCTGGGATTCTAGCACAAGATTTCTTCTTGCTGCTAACAACCTCTGGGATGGACTTCACCACCTCAAAAGAGTCACTTCCCAAAATAAATGGTGCAAAATTATTTGACAGAGCAGCAAAAGTTAACTCAGTTCATTTTTGCTCTGTGTGCACCTGTATCTTGGCCAAAGGTGCAAGGATCTTATGGCCACCAATCAATTCTAATTCAGTCAAGTCCCTGAGGATCTCTTGCTCCTTAAGCAAGTCCCTATGAACTACAGAAATTTTTCCCCAGTATCTCTCCAGGCAGGAATGTCTTGGCCATTCAATCTGATACACTTCATGTGTTTACAATCTGGCTTTGAATTAGCCAGCTTTATGAATCTTGTGTGAAAAGCAGCCACTGTTGGGGAAGCAGTACCTTCATTACCTACTTGCTGCTTATTTATCCCCCAACAATGAGCATTTGTTCCTTAAGTGATCAGTGGGATTACAGTGATAACATCTCTTAAAAGAAGCAGGGAGTAACAGGAGAGGGAACTTGGGAAGCAAACTCAGCCTTCTAATCACACTCCCTCTTCCCAGGGGTAAAGCAAGGTTCTTGACTTCCCGCACTGAAGCACCTCTGCTTGAGATTTTCCCTTTCCAGGTGTTTGGGACTGCTCATATTTGTCAGCAAAAGCAGCCAGAATTTGCACAGTTTCAACCGATTTGTCCCACAAACACTGCTTTACATCATCACGAGCTATGTCTATTAATCTCCATTTTAAAATCAAAACAAGTTCTCCCTCTAGCGGAGATACAGATGTATCATTTGATACAATCACCGAATTTAAGCAAAAAATACGAAACTAACACTACAAAGAACTTAAAAAAAAAAATAGTCCAGCAGCACCTTAAAGGCTAACAAAACATTCATCTGAAGAAGTGGGTTGTACCCACGAAATCTCAGGAAACCATCTACATCAGTGGTCTCCAAGCTTTTTACACCCAAGATGACTTTTCAAATGTCAGGGCAAGCCAAGATCTACCCCATCCCTTCCTCAAAACCCCATCCCTTCCTTGAGGCCCTGCCCTCTCTGTTCCCCTCCTCTCCATCATTTGCTGTTCCCACCCCTTACTCACGCTCACGGGGTTGAGACAGGAGGTGCAAGCTCTGGGGTGAGAATGAGGGATTTAGGTGTGGGAAGGGGTGAGAGGTGCAAGCTCTAGGAGAGAATTTGGATGCAGGAGGAGGTGGAGAAGGGGATGCTGGCTCAGGGAGGGAGCTCCAGGCTGAAAAGTACTGCAGTCACGTGGAGGGTTGGGGTGCTGAGCAAGCTGCAAGCTTGGGGATGTGAGGGTGCAGGAGTTTGGGTTTTGGTGTATGATGGGCTCAGGACACAGATTTGCAGTGTATGGATGGTGCAGGAGTATTGTGGCAGAAGACTGGTGATGTGGGGGTGCAGGAGTTTGGGGATGTCAGGGGCTCTGGGCAGGGGGTTCAGGTGTATGATCTGACTAACCCTGAGCCTGGGGGCTGCAGAAGTGTTATGATGCTGCGGCCAGATGGGGGCTTGAACTTAATTGGGGGCTTGTTGGCCAGGCTTCATTTTTAAATAAAATATTATGTCCAACACAAAACATTTCAGTGTTGTCTTTGTTTATGAGAGGAGTCAGGGGGTCACTAACCCACAGAAAAAAAAAATCAGTCAGGAACCACACACGTCAGATACAAAAAAAAACAACCCCTCCAAAAACCCCCAAGCCTCACTGATGTGGCCCCAACTGAGACACCTCACTCTGCTGGCACTCCAGCCTCATGGGAGGGAGGGGTAGGTAGGACTGAGGTTCAAGATCTCAGGCCAGATTAACTCTTCTGGGGTTCCACGATTAGTGGAATTTGTGGCCCTCTACACTCTGAGGTGGGGCCAAAAATTAGGGATCCAGTGTGCGGGACAGGGCTACCAGTGAGTGGGATAGGATGGGGGTGCAGAATCTGGGTGGAAAATAGGGTACAGGAGCAAGCTGGGGATAGGCATCTGGCCAGGAGGGAGGGGGTAGGAGTAGGGTGCTGACGGGTGTCTGGCCATGAGGCCAGGGCAAGGTGCTGGATGGTATCTGGGCAGGGTGCCAGATAGGGTCTGGGCAGGAACAGGGTGCTGGTGGGGATCTGGACACAAGTCAGAGGCAGGGTGCTGGATGGTGTCAGAGCAGGGTGCTGGATAGGGGTCTGGCCAGGGGGCAGAGTGCTGGTGGAGGTTTGGCCAGGGGGAAGGGTGATGGTGGGGGCCAGGGCAGGAGCAGGGGGCTGGTGGGGGTCTGGCCAGGGGACTGATGGGGGGCAGGTGTGAGTCTGGCCAGGGGATGGGGACAGGGGCAAGCTGCTGGTGGGGATCTGACCAGGGTGCAGGTGAGGGCCGGGGGAGAGTGCTGGTGGGGAAGAGCGGGGGTCTGGCCAGGGGGCAGGGACAGCTCAGCTGGTACCTGGGGATCCCATGGTGTGCGCTACTCCTCCCCTCCCCAAAACAGCCAACATGCTTCCTGAGAAATTGGAGCTGGTGTGCAGCCTGGGACTTCTCCTGCCTCTCCCCACCCCCTCCGGTGTAGGAAGGCAGGCAGGCAGCTCAGGGAAGGAAGCTGTGCACCAGATCCGACTTCTTAGGAAGCGCACTGGATGTTTTGGGGAGGGGAGGAGCAGTGCGTGCTTCCTGAGATGCCAGATCTGGCGCGCAGCCGGAGATTCCCCGCACTCCCCCCCCCCCCCCCCCCCGGCCACTGCACAGGAACCAGGCGCTACCTCCATTTTCCCAGGAGGTTGCACCAGGACAGGCTCCTTCTTTGAGGTGGAGGGAAACAAGGGGGCGGGGACTGAAACACCTCGCAATCAACTGGTCATGCCCCCAAAATCAACCAGTCGATCATGATCGATGGGTTGGTGACTACAGATCTACAGGTTTTGCTGGACTTTAAGGTGCTGCTGGACTATTCGGTGTTTAAGTTTTTCCAGTTACAGACTAACACAGCTACCCCTCAAACTACAAAGAAGAGTTGTTGACCAGACTCTCCGTGCACTGAGTGGGGAGTTATGCACCTAAGAATTGGATTCATAAAAGTAAAAAAGCTGACCAAGGTGCTGCCTAAGCTAGCCAGTAGAAGAAAATGCTGAACCAAGGACAGGGCTTAGTCCCCTTTCCTCAAAGGCAGTTAGAGTCAGTAAGGTGCTTAACTCTAGCTCAGAGCACTTCTCAATTGTGAAAGCTCCTGGTAGGGAGGGAGGGGAAGAGAGAGAGAGTTTGATTCTATATCCAAGTAATTAGGGCAGGGGTTGGCAACCTACGGCTCACCAGGGAGCCAGATATGGCTCTTTTGAAGCTTGAGCCCAGCTCCCTCTCCTGCTCCATCTGCAGCAGGCAGCCCACGCTGGCGCTACAGCAGTCCTGGGCAAAATACCCTCCGCTGGCTGGATTGGGCCCACAGAGGCAGCAGGGAGCCCCTAGGCAGACTCCCCTGCTTGCCCCGCCCCTACACGCAGTGCAGAAAAGCAACTGTGGGGCCATTTGTTTTCCACACCACTGTGTGCTGGCCAGGGAGCGGAGAGTATTGCCTCATGGCTGCTCCCAGCACAATCCTACTGGCTGGGTCTGGCCAATGGAAACTGCTTGTTTCAAGAACAGGCAGCTCAGGAAGTAGGCCCCCCCCACTCTTAGTCACTGAGCACATGGCCAGGCAGCCTGTGGGAGCAGAGGCAGCTCCTGTTGGTGAAATGGGCTGAGCTACAAGTCCCAGTGGTAAGTGTCCCGACCAGAGCCTGCCTCTGGCACACCAGCCTATTCTTCACCCCCACTCCTACCCCATGTAACTCAAACTCTTTGCCCTCCTCCTGAGCCCATAATCCCTCCTGATACTGCACCCCAATGCCCTGAGTGAGGTCACAATCCAAACCTCTCGCCAGACACCCACCAGCAGGCTGCTGCTGCTCCCTCTCCCCTGGCCAGACACCTACTCCCAGTTTGCTCCTGCACTCTACCTTCCACCCAGATTCTACACGCCCATCTCTAGCCCACTCACTAGCAGCTGGGCCTTCCACAATGGATCCCTCATTTTTGGACTCACCCCAGGGCCTGGGGAGCCCCACAAAATCCACTAACCCTGGAACCCCAGAAGAGTTAACCTGGCCTGAGACCTTGAACCTCAGTACTCTCTGACTTCCCCCTCCCCCACAGGAGGCTGGAGTACCAGGCGAGTGAGGTGTCTTAGTTGGGGGCCACATCAGTGAGGGTTAGAGGTTTCTGGAGGAGTTGTTTTTTTGTTTCTCATCGTGTGGTCCCCAGCTGATTTTTCTGTGGGACAGTGGCCCCCACCCCTGCTGTAAATAAAGACATTGCTGAAACCTTTTGTGTTGGACATAATATTTTACTTTATTTAAAAATGAAGCTTGGCCAACAAGCCCCCAGTTGGGGCCCATTCCCCATCTAGCTGCAGCATCATAACACTCCTGCACCACACAACACACCCCAAACCTGTGCCTTGAACCCATCATACACCCCACTCCAAACTCCTGTACCCCCACATCCCCAGCCCCCATCATAAGATTGACAAAAGACAGCCTGAATTCATGCATGAAGCTGGATTTGGTCAGTTATGATGTAAACGTCAAATAAATGTGCAAAAAGATGCAGCAGAAGTTCCATTAAATAAAGTTTTCATTTATGCTATTAATAATCATTATGCTAATTATCAATTATATTAAGTTGTATATTTTCAGTCATGCAAATGAGCACTCTTATATGGTTCTTTGTTAACCACTTGTTCTGAATTTTGATGTAGTTTGGCTCTTTGGTATGAAAAGGTTGCCGACCTCTGGGTTAGGGCATTCTCTTGGGATAGGGAGTCAGGTTCAAGTCCCTGCTCAGATAAATTATGATTTATGCAAAGTGGAACAGCTTCAACAGATAATAGCTTGGTGTTTAGGGCGCTCACCTGGGAAGTAGAAGCACAGAGTTCAGGTCCCTGGCTCTAAATCCATGGTGTCCAACAGTTCTGAAGCAGTAGACACTGTAGCCACATTGTTCAAGCTAACTAGCCACACTCAACTGGCCAAACAGCCACATGTGGCTAGTGACTAGTGTGTTTGACACCACAGCTCTAAATCAAGCAGTCGAGATGCTAACCTGACTCTTCCACATTCCAGACGAGTGCTTTAACCACTGTGTTATTGAGTATGACACACAACTAACTACTTAGCCCCCTGGCTGTCTTTTATGCCATGGCTGAAAGCAAGCATGGACCCCCAGGTAAGACAGCTAGGGGAAAGCCTGGTTTGAGAATTCCAGCAGAGATTAGGTGTGATTCAGGGTGCTGTACATCTAAGGGCATAAAGACTGTGCATGCCCACTCGTGGAAACTTAGATGCTGAATAAAATTAGACAACTATTGGGTTAGTCAACCACTGCTTACTGCTGTCTATCTCAATGGTGCCTAAATATTGGACTTAGGTACCTATGCCCCCAAACACAGGTATCTAAACCGGTGTTATTTCTTAAAATGGATTCAAGACATGAGTTACTGTAATAATTAACATTACAAATAAATATCTTAGAATCATAGAACCATAGAGCTGGAAGAGACCTCAGAAGGTCATCAAGTCCAGCCCCCTGCTCTAGGCAGGACCAATCCCAACTAAATCAACCCAGCCAGGGCTTGGTCAAGTCGAGACTTAAACACCTCTAGGGATGGAGACTCCACTACTTCCCTAGGTAACCCATTCCAGTGCTTCACTACCCTCCTAGTGAAATAGTTTTTCCTAATATCCAACCTGGACCTCTCCCACCACAACTTAAGACCATTGCTCCTTGTTCTGCCATCTGTCACTACTGAGAACAGCCTCTCTCCATCCTCTTTGGAACCTCCCTTCAGGAAGTTGAAGGCTGCTATCAAAGCCCCCCTCACTCTTCACTTCTGCAGACTAAACAGACCCAAGTCCCTCAGCCTCTCCTCATCTTAAATGTAATTGAATACTAACCCCAGTAAGGTGTCTCTTTTATTCATGTTTTTAAAAATACTAATATTTTTCATGTAGCTAATAGTTAAGAAATCAAATGTCTTCTTGAAACAGGGCAAGTTAAGAATGATAAGTTCACATGTTAAACTTGTTTAAATGATATTTACAATGTGACTTAGAGAAAACAACTGACTGTCCAGGGGAAATTATCTCAACTTCCAGATGCCTTAAGCGTGATGTATATAAAAGGGTACTTTTGTCTAGCATTTAGTCACAATGAGAAAATAAAAAAGTGTATCCTCTCTCTAGAGGAACAGTTATCTCAGTGCAATTTATGTTTAGAAATTGGGGGGGGGGGAGGGGAAAGAGAAACATTTTCCAAAGCAGAAATAAACAAATGCACACTTGGACAAAGAGAGTTAAAAATTCCGATCTGAAGACACCTATCTAGTGCCTTTACTCTTGAAAAATGTTCCTTTATACAAAATGACATTTTAAAATAAGGCACAATAAGAGAAGTGGTTCTCAATAGTGATTTTATGTTCACAGACTGGTTTTACAGGGGAATAGGAAAGCAGCAACTGAACCAACCTTCTCTTAAACTGTCCCAATCCTCTCAACAGCTGTAGATCCATAACTTAGATGATTACTTATTTAAGACAATACAAGAAAGTTTTGGAAGATAACCACTGAAGTCCAAATATCTCTGTCTACACAGCATGAGCAATTCAGCACTAAATTTCTTGGAATCTGAGAGAAAACTTAGTTTTTTAGAGCCCCACAGATGGAATTCTCAAGATAAAGATTTCTATTAATATTTTAAATTTCTCAGTCTTCTACTGGTGATAGCTGGGATTATTTGTAATACTGGTAGGGTAGAAGCCCAGGATCAGACTAAACAAATTTACTAGTTTTGTGTCATACTGATTTTAAAAAGTATTACTCTAGAATACAAGCTATTACAAGGAAGGTTAATTAAAATTAAGTTTTCTTTAAAGTCTCAGAATAACTGCATCAGTGGATAAAATAAGAGCCAACATACCTACAACACAAAACATATTTTAGAGTCAAACACCTGTACCAAGAGATAAAAGCACAGAGAGTTATCAAACACTGCAGTAATTGCTTCAGATGTGACAGCATTTATGGGTCCAAAAAAAAAAAAAAAAAAAAAATCAGGAAATTCTTCCTCCTTAAGAGAAAAAAAAAACCAACCTAGGTCAAATGTACTATTGGGATGCCACTGAGACTACTAACAATAGAACAATAAATTAACCATGAAACTGACATCCAAGGAATTACTGGTGACCTACTGATTTTCACAAAAACTTCATAAACACTGAGGAACAATGTGAGTCACAGAACTGAGAATTAAAAATGAATTCTGGAAGCAAATCTGAAGCCAAGATCTGGTGACTAGAAATATAAAAATAAATATGTTTTCCATAACTACTTATGATCAAAGTTAATTCCTAGCACCCCTTTGTGCTTTACTTTTAGAATTACATGAACTATGACAATAAAGCTGTATTTTTTTGTTTTAATTTACTCAAAACCTAACTACACACAATACTGAGTAAAAAGTATAAACAAACAATCAAAACATCTGCTTGTTCTTAATTTGTCTTACCAGAAGACTCAGAGAAACTTATGAGCATCAGGGATCATTGTGCTCAGCAATATATCAACACAGCCCTTCAACCCTCAAGAGCTTCCACGCTACACAGACAAAAAGTGGGAGAAAAAGGATAAAAACACACAAGCAGAAGATTGAAAGCTAAGGGACAGACTGATTAAATGTCTTGCCCAAATAACCTCAAATAAGAAGTCTGTGATGAGAAGGGAACCGAAACCAGATCTTTGAAGTCCAATGTTTTAGACACAAGACCATCCTTTCTCCTCTTGCATTAAGTACTTACATTCTATTACAGCATTAACAGCTGAAAAAAACCGAACAGATAACTAATCAAATATATCTAAAAACACAGATACTATCAAATGATAAATCTATCCAGTACAAGAAATATTATGGAATGTCTACTTCAGATCTAGAGAGCTGATGTTAATCAGACCACTTTAGGTTTTCTTAACTCAATTGGGTTTTGGTGTGTCAAATGTAGAGTGCGCGATCAAACGTCAAGAGAGATGAATCCAGTCTGCCTGGGAAAGTGTCTTCATTGCAGTGCAAGCTGTAATGTCAACATTCAAAGTGTCTCAAGGTGATCTCTAATACATGCATGGGATAATCATTAACACATTTAATAAATACCTCAATGGTTGGACATTAATAGATCCAGTACTAAATAGGGATGCTAAATTGCGGTTATCTGACTAATCAGGTAGTCGATACAATTTGTATTGACTACACAATTAGTTGATAAGGGCCGCTCTGCAGAGGGGTAGCTCCAGGAGCCAGCTTGAGCCAGGACTGAGCAGTGCTGGCTTCAGAAGCCACTCATGCTTGTAGCTCTGTGTTTTAATTGTAGTAAGAGCCGCTGGACTCTTACTACATTTACAATGCAGAGGCACAGCATCCTGGACCAGCATGAGCTGGGACTGATCGGTCCTGGCTCGTGCTGAGTCCAGCAGCCCCTCTTCACCATAGCCAGCCATCTGCCACGAACAGGGGCCACTGCCAGAGCAACCTCTATGCGCAATGGCCAGGGGCTGCTCCAGCAGCAGCCTCTGCCGGAGCAGCCTTTGTTCGCGGCAGACAACAGCCCGTTCGCGGCGGCCGGGGCTGGCCACAGCCAGGGGGACCAGCTTGGGTTGCGGCTAACAGGGGCTGCTGCTGAAGCAGCCTACCCTATCCCCCCCACTGCCTCTGACATGTGAGCTGCAGAGCTGGTGCTGGGGGGAACCAGCTTTTAAGCAGGCTCTCCACAGCACCGGCTCCTGTCCTCCTCTTAGAGAGGCAGCAGGGGGAGGGAGCGAGTAGTCGATGCTCCAGTTGACTACCTGATAAGCTTATGCTTATCAGATAGTTGACTACTCGCTAACATTCCTAGTACTAAATAAATGCAGTAACACCACACATGCGGCTGACTTTCAAAGAAATCTGAAAGTTCTAATAGTCCTGAGCAGGGGCACCACCAATTGGAGGTGGGGAGGAGGAGAGGGAGAGCTGTCCCAGGCCCCATCCCACCCGTTCCATCCAAGGTTCCAGCCCTTCCAGGGTCCCAGAGATGCCCCCTCTCCCACCTTGCCCACGAGCCCAGCAATTCTGTTGGCAGTCCTGGTGCTGAGTATAACAATCCACCTTCCTAGAAGAGCTGGTCAGCATGAGTACATGAGAGGTTATTACATGGGGGTTGTGAACTATCAGCCATCCCCAAATCATATCTTGCATCAAGCATTTATAATAGTGTTAAATATAACCCGTGGTTTTCCCTGCGAGTAAAAAAAGTCTTGTATACCCCACGCATGTGATAGCCCGTGGGAGATGAACCGCAGGTAATGTTAATGCAAAGCACCTGTAATCAAGTGTTAATGACCTGCAGCTGATAACGCCGAGCACTAAGTAGGCTACAATCCTTATCACTGGTATATAACCCCTTTGAATCACACCGTTTTTCCATTCATTTATGCCTTCAGTGGTTTTAACTTGTATTTTAAACATGCCTAAGCGCAAATCCGACACAGCCGATTTTAAATTGTGTGTAGTAGCATTTGCAAAGGACAATGAAAACAGAACAGCAGGGAGAAAATACTCTGAACGAAAAGTCTGTTCCGGAGTGGAGAAAGGAAGAAACAGAGCTTGAAAAATTACACCCGAGGAAAAGATTGCAACGTGGACAGAAAGCTAAGTGGCCAAACGTGGAAGAAAACTTGTTGAAGTGGGTTTGTACACAGAGAGAGAGCAATCGTGCAGCGTCAACAGTAGCTATACAACTCAAGGCTTGACTCATGGCCATGGAACAGAAAATCTATGATTTTAAGGGGAGCTTAGGAAATTGGGTATACAAATTTATGCAGAGAAACAATTTGTCAGTTCGCGCACGAACATCTGCTGGCCAAAGGCTTCCTGACGAATGGGAAAAGGAAAATGCATGATTTTAAAAGTTTTGTACATAAAGAAATTCACCAGCTGGGCTTGAAACCAAGCAACGTTTTTAACATGGGTGAGGTGCCCATGTCATTTGATATTCCCGCTATGCAGTCTGTTGCGGAAACTGGAATGAAAACAGTACGTGTGGCAACTACCAGTCATGAGCACACCTGTTTTACTGTAGTGTTGGCATGCACGGCAAATGGTGATAAATTAAAACCTATGGTGATTTTTAAGAGGGTAACGATGCCTAGAGAGAAACTGCCGGCTGGCGTTTGTGTTGTTTGTAACAGAAAGGGCTGGATGAATACTGAAGTAATGAAAACATGGACAGACAGCTGCTTTCAAGCACGAAAAGGTGGGTTTTTTTAATCCTAAATCTCTGCTAGTTTTAGATTCCTTGGCCGCCCACAAAGAATCTTCAGTCCAGAAACTTTTAAACTCTGTGGGTATACATATTGCCGTAATTCCAGGTGGGCTGACCAGCAAGTTGCAGCCACTTGACATGGCTGTGAACCACCCGTTCAAGTGCTTCATCAGAGAGAAATGGGACAATTGGATGAGAAATGGATACATTCACTCCGGCAGGTCGACAGCGCCGTGCAACTTACTTGGAAGTATGCAAATGGGTTTTGGCTGCTTGGGACAGAGTAAAAGCGGCTACTAATCGCAACGGGTTCCGCGAATGTGAAATTCTTCCCAACATTGACTCTTCAAGCTCTGATTCCGAGTACGACAGCAATTCTGATTCTGTACTACAGACCTCAACTGTCACCGAAGCCGACCTAGCCTTGGCTATGGATGTTTTTCAAGACAGTGACTATGATGAGAGTTTTGATGGTTTTGAGCACTCAGACATTGAGGAGGAGGATGCTGGCGCTGATTCTAGAGATCAGAGTGAATGAGAACGCGAAGACGACTTTTTAAAAATTGTTTCTTTTACTAGTTGCACAGTAAACTAATGAATTTTAATATAACTGCCTCTATTATCAAATTCAGATATGCTGCTTTTCTCAAGTAAGAGTCAGTCTTGTCTTCCTTTCAGTAAAAAAAAAAAAAAAAAAAAAAAAAAAAAACACTGTATTACATACGGACAAGTATAGCCCGTGGGATCCTAATATCTGGACACTACTGCAATAGAAGCACTACAAAAATTTTTGACACTCTTGAGAATTTCCAACTTCCACTATGTAAGAGGAGGTCAGGCTGTAGAAATCACTCCCTCTGGCGTCAGCCAAAACACAAATCTGTCAGTTTTCAAGCAAAGCTATCAAATGGACCTACAGTTGATTGAGATTTCTTTTTTAAGTTTCAATTTTATCAGAAGAAAGTTTTTATATTTCTGTCCAACTCTAGCCTGAACTAAAAGGGCTGGTCAGGAATTTTTCAACTAAAACATTTTCACTGGAAAATGCCTATTGGTTGAAATCAAATTTGTCTGTGGGATAGAGTTGTTTCTGATGACTATCCTGTGACCAAAAATAATTGGAACGAAATTTTGAAATTGTTGACATGTTCCCTGAATTTCAATTCAAAATTTAAGTTAGTTTACTGTTGAGAGGAAAAAAAAAAAAAAAAAAAAAAAAAAAGGAAAATGTAAACAAAATGTTTTGAAGTTACCAAATGTTTTAAACTGACCCAATCTGAATCTTTCCCCAAATTTCCAGTTTGTGAAAATTTGAGATGGACTTTGTCACAATTTGAGATGAGTTTAAAACAAAACAAAACAAAACAAAACAAAAAACAAAAAAAAAAAAATTCTTCCACAACAAGAAAAATCAGCTCCCACCCAGTTCTACCCTGCATTTCACATGCCTGCTTCAATTAACATTAGGCTTTTTGGGCCTCAGACTTGTTAAGATTACAGTAATCTGTGATTTATCTCCCTCAGCATAGACATCTATGGTCATAGTGACCTGAAGTTAAGAAATCCATCTTTCAGACCACATTGCCTTATGCCTCTCATAAAACTGTCCGCACAGTTGGAACTTGCAAGACTCTGTACAACTTTAAACCACTGAGATCTCAGAATTTTTGCGGGTACTTCGTGGGGAAGTGAGCCCTAGAAGTCATCAGTACACATAAGGGGTAAAATTTTTAAAAAAGTGCTAAAGTAACTTAGGCCATGTCTACACTACCCCTGGAAGGCTGGCTTAAGGTAAGCAACGCCAGCTACGTAAATAATGTAGCTGGAGCCAATGTACCTTCAATGGGAGCAAACACTCTTGTCGACTTCCCTTACTACTCACAAATCATGGCGTACTAGAGTCAACTAGGGGTGCCCTCAGGGTTTGATTAACCAGGTTCTTACTAGACCCACTAAATTGAATGCCAGAAGATTGATCTCCGGCACAGTAACTACATGTGGCCTTTGACTTTCAATTAGACATAAGCTTCTAAGGGAGTTAATACCAAAGTTAGTTAGATTCTTTTGAAAATGTGATGCAACTCTCCCTCACACTACAGACTGAACCTCTCTGGTTTGGGATACTCATCCAGCAACGTCTATGGTCTGGCAGGATCACAGATGTTGCTGAACGAGATAGCCCCTGGACCAAATAGTCACTGGAGCAGCAGGGGCCAGAAGTGGGGCTGGGGAACTGGTGGTCCAGCTGGGAGGGGGAGGGGAAACTGGGAGTAGAGCAGGGGGCCGGCAGAGTCTGATGGCCCAACCGGCAGAAGAGCTGGTCCTGTTGACGTGGGCAAAAAACCTGGCCAGGGCCTGGAACGCAACGCAGTAGGTAGACATGAGAGCAGCCTGGCCAGAAGGCTGTCAGTCTTTGGGGAGAAGCCAGAGGCAGGCAGCAGAAGGGACAGAACAACCATCCCTGGTCTGCCAAATTCCTTTATTTGAGACCAGTCAGGTTCCGAAGGTGCTGGACTAGGAAGAGCCAACATATACCATGGTTCTGGCTCTTCATCAAGATTCAAGTTTCGTTTTATCTACTGTGGCTATAACATCAAACTCCACCGAGAGGAAAAACTGAACTAAGTCCTTGACTTCCTCTTGCAACACTTCAAGGGATATTAAAAAATAACTCATTTAACTGGGTATTTCAAGTCTACTGGGTTATGATGCTAACACATTGAACTCTCCCTTTTCTAGTTAATCACAAACACTAGTACAAAAAAAAACTCAACAACTTCAAACAATTGGTATATAGCCTTAAAAGTGATTCTATACAAGAAATGTTAAATTCATAATTCTAAGATGTCTAATATTAAGGTGAAATTTCACTAGTCTGTCTTTATATAAGAAATCTTTGTGGCAGAGACTGGAAGTTGGGTAAACATATACAGTATATCCTCTGAGTGAAAGTCAAAGATTAATATCCATTGAACACCCTGGCCAGCTAAAGGTCACCTAAAAAGCATCTGCAAATATACTGTTTTCTTTTAAACAGTCCTAATTTGTTTATGTTCCTAAGCATTTTAGTCTCTATAGGGAAGATGTGAGAGTGGTACTGGTTAATGAAATGGTGTTCACAAAAGCGCCTCCATCACAAGAAATAATTCAACCTATGAAGAAGTTTGGGAACAAAGTTTTAATTTTAATGTTTTTAAGATAGTTGCACACCTACCTAGATGCTTCAATATACATAAAGCAATTATTCTACAGACAGGAAAAGAAAACACAGGCTAGACAATGTCATTGGATAGTAGAATAAAGTTAGTGGGAGGTTGTTGAAGCATCATCATTGTACATATAAGAGCACTGCAAGAAAATTCAGAATTACATAATTGGCCTTGCAAAACGCAAGAGAACAGACTGAATAACTCAAGTGTTTTTTTCTGATCTGACTGTTTCTAATTAAAAATGATGATTTATTTTTTGGACATAAAGAGAGTATTCAGAAACACATAAGAAGTTACATTAAATATTAATGTGCTATTCTCCTCATGTTATAAATATTTTAATACATTTGAGTAAGAAGATATACTACAAAACATAGCAACTCTACTCTGTAGAGCAAGCATCTGTGAAAAGATCATTCATTGTATGTGGTATCCAGTAACCTCCACTGTTCAGACGCTATAAAATACCAAATTGAGCAAAGAATAAAAACAAAACCAGGAAAACAGCTATTTGAACTGAATGAGTCTGTTCCCAAACTAGACTCCAGGTCTCTGTGACGCCGCAACAAAATAGGGCAGATTATAATTTAGCTCATTACCTGGCAAATGAACTGGGGGAGGGGGAAAACTTTCTCTAGTAATTACAGGAAACTGTACAATGTTTAAAACAAGTATGCTGTACTTTACACTATAAGGGAAATAATCTTTATTTTCATACAGTTCAGAAAAAGGTAAAACCTGATGCAGAAATACCAAGGTATCTTGAAAAATATGGAATTTCCTTTATAAACAACACTTACTTGTATTAGGTCTAAAATGCCAAGTTCACTTTCTGAAGAATCCACACAGAAGACAAAGTACAATGTGGCATAGTGTCGGTAGATTAATTTGTTGTCAGATCCACCTATTAGTCTAAAAATGAAGAGATAAGCTAGATTAGTGTCAAGAAAAAGTGAGCAAAAACTTATTAACAGCAACTCAGAAACTTTTCAGGACACTATTTAAATTATGAGATTTTCTATAATACTGCTAACGGCCGAACTATTATCAACATATACTTATTTCATAATGTAATTTAATGTAAAGGTACTTCCAGAAAACAAACAAGCCAAACCAACATGACATCTTAACTCTGAATTATAATTACTACATATGTGCAATTAATAAATATCCTCATAGACATAAGTAATCACACCAATATATGCAGCTACACACCAGAATTGTGGCACACAGATGAACAAAGACACTCTTCTACCAAGATGCATTCAAGTGTCACTGACATTCTAGCAGGCACTGTGCAGAAACTATGAAATATTATTCAGAAGGGGCTAACATTTCCAAGCATCTTTCCCAGTCCCACTCAGGAGAGCCATTGAAAAGAGTTGAAAAAGTTTAAGTACATGTATATTGAAGTTAGTGATTAGTACACATGGACTGTGCTGACATTCACTTAAATCAAATTTATGGTCTTAGTAATAAACTGAATTAGTACAACAGATGTGCTACAGAATACTTGACACTAATTAAAATTCAACATCCCTAACTTGTAATCAGCTAATCAAGTAGTTGATGGAATTGGATTAGTTGAAAAAAGGGGGGAGGGCTCGCTATCCCTCTGAGCCCGCAAGCAGCTCTTGTACATTTTCAGAGAGGTGCAGGGGGGAACCTGCGCGAGCAGTGACCGAAACAGTCCCCACTCGCATAGGGTCCTCACTGCTGTGCCTCTCCTTTTGAAATGTAGCATGGTTCTTGTACATTTCAAAGGGAAAGGCACAGCAGTCGGGATCCCACATGAGCGGGGACTGCTTCGGTCCCTGCTAGCACCATTTCCCCTGCTGTGCCTCTGCCTCCCCTCGCAGAAACACTGGGGGGAGCCAGCTTAAAAGCCAATTCCTCCCAGCACCAATGGCTCCTGCTCCTCCTCCCCCTCTCCCCCATGCTGCCTCTGATACAAACGGAGCAAGGAGGGAGGGAAGCAACTAGTCAGGTAGTCAACTAGTTGCTTACATCCCTATTACAAGTACTAGGCGCACTGCAGTCAACTAGTTCTATTTCAATATTAAAAGAGATGCCAAAATTTAAAATTTCTTATGCTTCTCTTTTATCAAGTTAACGAACTACAAAAGGAAGAGATATCTTAAATGAATTAACAGCGATATGCTTCAGCCCATCCTCTGTAGTCTCCCTGTAAGAAACATTTTTTAACTTCAAACAGCACAAGGCATCTCTCTTTCCTTTGAATTGCTAAAAATTCTAATTTTAAGCAACATAGCTAAAGTATAAAATATAAATATTTTGTAGCACTCAGGTATACAGGTATTAAGCCAATGATCCTGTACACTGGGGGAAAAGCCATTCAAAAACCCTCCTCATCTGGATCTACAAAAGTCACCAGAATCTAACAGAACACAAGTCTGTACAAAAAAGTGACCTCTACAATTTTCTATTCATCAGTTAAGCCTATTAAAAACCTTTAGAACACCTGCACTTTCCACACAACTTCACATAAATGCCTGAAGATACTAGTCTCCTGTTCCCAAAGGGTTAAACTAAAAATGTACATAAACTTTTCTATGTGATTTGATTTCAAAGCAAACTTTAAAAAAGCCACACAAAAACAAATGCAAAATAAATTAAGAACTCAATTTCAACTTTTATCACAATTATCTAGGTATTGCTGTGCATTTGACATTGGAAATTCTATACCTTAAAGTTTGAAATACTATGCCTTAAAGGTATAATTACCATGGAAAGGGATCTGGAGGTCATAGGGGACCACAAGCTAAATATGAGTCAGAGTAAAACAGTTTAAAAAACCATCATTCTGGGATGTATTAGCAGGGGTGTCATAAGTAAGAAGCAGGAAGTAATTCACCCACTCTATTGCATGCTAATTAGGCTTCAGTTGAAGTATTGTGTCCAGTTCTGGACATTTGATTTCAGGAAAAAGTGTGCAAAACTGGAAAAAATCCCAAAGAGAAAACAAAAAATGACTAAACATCTAGAAAACATGACCCATGCAAGAATACTGAAAAAATCTGGGTTTGTTTCATCTGAAAAAGAGAAGACTGAAAGGGGACATATCCCTCTTCTTTATAACAACCTTTTAGGTATTCAAAAATGGTTAAAAATGATTCTCCTTAGCCTCCAATGATAGGACAAAAAGCAATAGGCTTAAACTACAACAAGGAAAGTTTAGGTTGGACATTAGGAGAAACTTTCTAACTGTCAGGGTGGTTAAGCACTGGAATAAATTGCCTCGAGAGCTTATGGAATCTCCATCATAGGAGGCTTAAGAGCAGGTTAGACAAACACCTGTCAGGGATGGTCTATATGGTGTTTGGTCCTGCCATGAATGCAGGAGAGATTGGACTAGATGACCTTGAGGTCCCTTTCAGTTCTAAGATTATAAATAAATAAATGGAGATTGCCTATCTCCTAGAACTGGAAGGGACCTTGAAAGGTCATCAAGTCCAGTCCCCTGCCTTCACAGCAGGGCCAAGTACCATCCCTGACAGATTTTTTGCCCCCAAATCCCCTCCTCAAGGATTGAACTCACAACCCTGGGTTTAACAGGCCAATGCTCAAACCACTGAGCTATCCCTCCCCCCATGCTTAGTCTAAAGCATCTATGTCAAAATAGCTTATTCTAAAACATCTATTTCAGCATAAATCCTGCCAAAATAAGTGTGTAGTGTAGACATACAATTATGCCCAAAATGTGCAAGCTGTTCTACAGAGATATAGGAAGACAGATCCTGCTCTAGTCTATTCTAAGCTCTCCCAATAGAAGAGAACAGTTAGTTAACTCATGTTAAGTGTCACTAGGAGGCTGTGCCCCCTGCTCGCTATGCTCGCCAACCCATCTCTCTCTGGGGGCAGGTGTCTGGCCAGAGGGGGAAGGGGCAGGAGCAGGTTGGGGGTAGGTGTCTGGCTGGGGGGGAGGGGTCGTCTCAGTGGAAGGGGTGAGAGGACTGTGTGTGTGGGGGGGGGGGGGGTGTTCGGGAGAAGTTGAGTTCAGATGGTGGAGTGGCCCGGGGGAGACGGGGCAGGCTTGGATGGTGGAACGGACTTGGTTCAGCCCAGCAGGGAGGAGGGTCAGGCTCCAATGGCAGAGGGGAGGGTGTCTGGCCAGGGAGGAGGGGGCAGGAGTGGATGCAGGGTGTCAGCAGAAGGGGTGAGAAAGCTGGGTTGGGCTTGGATGGCAGAGGGTACCAGAGTGGGAGCCAGAGCAGCCCATGCCCGCAAACCACTGGCTGCCAGGCCATGGTGGCTCTGCAGACCAGGGCTCAGATACACCGCCCAGCACCTCCCCTCCCACCATGGCTGTTGGGAGAGGCATGTCCCCCCCCCCCACCTCTCAGCTAACCAGCACAGCGCACAGGCGGGGTCTCCTCTAGGGATGTAATAGTGTAGTCACTTAACCGATTAACCGATAAGCAACAGCTTATAGTTTAATGTTACAGACTACACGCATTTCCCCCCCCAGTAAATTTTTTAGCAGGCTGGCCAACAGCCCGGCTCAAGTGCTGGCTTGTGACAGGTCCGGGACCTACCCCCGCTGCAGCTCTGCATTGAAAGTGTATTAGGAGCCAGATGGGCAGGCAGCCTGGCTCAGTTCAGGCTTGTCTGGGTCCGGGAGCGCAGACCCTGCCCCCTAAACAGGGGCTGCTGCCACCCCACGCTCCTGCCCCTTTATCAGGGGCAACAGCACAGGGTAACAGGCAGACCGTCTGCAAGAGGAGCTGTTTTTTAAACTGGCTCCCCTAGCGGACCAGCTCCCGCCTGGCACCCCGCTCTACTGCCTCTGAATCAGAGGCAGCAGCGTGGAGTGGCAAGGGGCTCCTCGGGAGTGGGGCTGGAGTGCACTGGCTGCCGGCCCCACCCCTAGGGGCTATAGAATAGTCGATTGATAAGAATTCATGAAGTTACTCAACTACTCAAGTAACTGATATTTAACATCCCGAGTCTCCTCCCAGCCATGAAAGGGCAATTCGCTGCGCAGCACAAGGGCCGCATGGAGCCCAGCACGGCAGCCTTAGAACTGCCACCACCAGTGCTCAGCTGGTGTCTGGGAGACAGCGCAGGGCTAGGTGAGGGGGTCAAGGCAAGCACTGGGAGTTCCAGGGACCGGGCTAGTGCTGGGGAACTCTGGAGGTGAAACTAATACTGGGGGGCTCTGAGGGTGGGGCTAGTGCTGGGGAGCTCTAATGGATGGGGGGCTCTAAGAGGCGGGGGTCTGACACTGGGGTGTCTAAGGTGGGGAGTTGGCACTGGGAAGCTCCAGGGGCGGGGCTAGTAGTGAGGAGGCTATGGGGGCAGGGCTGGCACTGGAGACAGGGCTAATACTAGGGACTGAGGGCCAGCATGGGGGGAAGTCATGGGAGGGTTGGGTGCAGTGGGGCTCTGCAAACAGGAGGTTGGCACTGGGGGGGGGGGGGTCTGGTGGTGGGAGGCTCTAAGGGGCAGGAGGCTGGCACTAAGGCGTTTGGGATGGGGGGCTGGCACTGGGGCTCTGAGGGTGGGAGGCAGGCTTTGGGGGGGTTGGGTGCAGGGAACTCTGAGGTCAGTGGCTGGTGCTGGCAAGTAGTCAAGGGGTGGGGGGCTCTAAGGGTTAGGGCTGCACAGGGAGTCTCTGGGGTCTGGACTTTTTTATATCATGGACCGACAAACCCAGTCACATACTTTTGATGGGCCGGTAACATTTTATTTGCATATTTAAATGTTCATCATTTGCATAATGAATATGGAAATATTAAATTAAAATGTTACTGATCTGCCAAAAATTTGCACATGGATTTGTTGGTCCACAGTATAAAAAAGTTGGGAACCACTGGTCTAGATGGTGCTTGGTCTTGCCATGAGTGCAGGGGAGACTGTATTATATGACCTCTTGAGGTCCCTTCCAGTTCTAGGTTTATAATTATTACACTTAAGCCCAAAATGTGCAAACTGTTCTACAGAGATATAGGAAGACAGACCCTGCTCTAGCCTAGTGCATCAGAGGCAGCAGTGTGGTTGTGGTAGCCTGCTTGCTGGGAGCAGGGCTGGCAGGCAGCAGCTGGTACATCTGGGAGCCAGCTTCCATCATGCATTAGCTCCCAGAGAGACAGTTGCTGCCCCATGCTGCAGGCTCTGGAGTATAAAGCTTATACAGCAGAACCTGCAGTGCAGCCGGTTCCCTGGGAGTGGGGCCAGCCTGCTCTGCTCCTGGGTAACCACGTAACCGCTGAGATTTTCAGTGATTACCCGGTTACCTAAATAACTGCTTTTTAAGCATCTCTCTTAGAAATACCTAGACAGAAATATTAACTAAATTACTGCTCTAAAATATGGTACTCCTGAAGGGTTTTGGTGACACCCTTTGCTGTTCATTAATATTTGAAATTTCTATTAAACTTTATACTTACAAGCCTCCTTCTAGGAAATTACAAACATTTTCATCACGTTTAGATACCAAATGGAAAGTTTCCCTGATAATTTGTTGCTGTGTATCTTCACTCTATGAAAAAAAAGTGTATTTTACTATAGGACTAAAGTGGATTATTAACAGTAATTTATATTTATAGATCATATAGTCTGTAGTCTATTTACAGCACTATTCAAACAATCAGCTCTGAAGCCTTCTAATCAGTCACCCGAAGCCCATATCCTTCTTGTAAGGCTATTTCATTATCTTTGAAGTCTGTCTTTATGCTAGATGGTGTATTTTTCTAAACTAGACTGAACGGAGAAAGCTTAAACAAGTGGCAACAGTAGAAATTGTTTTATTACTCTCAAAAAACCTACACTTATTTAACATACATCTTTAGTACAAGTACTTTTGAGAAGAAACATCCCCAACCATCCCTGAAAAATAGACTGAATATTTATACTGACATTAGGGATATTAAAATGCATTTAAAAAAAAAGTGTAAGCACTGAAATTTCCCGTTTTGTTTCATATTTAGTGCAGTTACGTAAGGAAAAAAAAAATCTACATTTGTAAACTGCACTTTTACAACAAAGAGCCCCTGTCCGTGGCAGGCAGGCAGCTCCGTGGTCAGTGCTTGCGGGGAGCCAGCTTTTAAGCTTAAAAGCTGGCTCACCCCCACCCCCCCCCCCAGTCACCAGGTCTTGCCAAATCCCCCTGCTGCCTCTGATACAGAGGCAGCAAGGGGGGGGGGGTGTACTTGTTTGGATTAACTGAAAATCCCAGGCATCTCCGTTAGTCATTTAAACAACTATATGCTGACATCCCTGATTTATACCAGCACAGAGGTTCCTTACCCTGGTAGAATTTTCCTTCTCAATCTAGAGTAAACCATACCTATATAATCTCAGAGGGCTAGCCATGTTAGTCTGTGATGTTAAAAACAACTTAAAAAAAAAAAAACAACAAAAACGATGAGTAGTCCCATGGTGCCTTAGAGACTAACAAAAAAATATGTATAGTATCATGACCTTTTGTGGGCAAACCCCACTTCTTCATATAAGCGCTTGTAGACCCGTATAGTTCACACAATAAGACTTTCTAGTACAGACAAACCTTAAAGTGAGACATGGGCCACCAACCCATGTGACCCAGAGGATATTAATTACCTGCTGACACCAAGACTCTTCAATAGCCAACGACCTACCAGTGAGAAGTCACCACCCTAGATTGCAGGGAACCTGGATCAACCACCCACACCCATGGCTTAGGGGTGTTATCTAGCCGTTAACTGAATAGTTGACTAATTACATGAACTCTTAACAGTTATCTGACTAATCTATAGTCCCTGGTGGCAGGGCCAGCAGCCAGTGTAATCTGGCTCCACTCCCAGGGAGCCCTTTGCCACTCTGTGCTGCTGCCTCTGATAGGCAGCAGTGCAGGGTGCCAAGCGGGAGCTAGTTTAAAAGCAGCTCCCCTTGCAAACCATCTGCCTGCCACCCCACGCTGCTGCCTCTGATACAGAAGCAGCAGCATGGGTTGGCAGCAGTCCCTGGCTGTGGGGCAGTTCAAATTCCCCACAGACAGAGGCTGGGGGGGAAGGCTGCCCTGGTGCTGACTGCAGACAGAGGCTGCTTTGTGGCAACTTCCCCTGTTGTCTCTTGTGCCCCCTGGCATGCTGCTGCTCCTGATAGAGGCAACAGCACAGGGGTGGGGCAGCAGGCAGCACTGTGGAGCCGGTGCACGGGGGAACCAGTTTTTAAGACAGCTATTCCCAGCACTGGCTCCTGCTTTCCCTCCCCCCCCTTTGCTATCTCACATAGGCAGCGGGGGTGGGGGGGGGTGAAATGCAAGTAATCGATTAGATTAACCCATTAGCCTAGACCAGTAGTCTCCAACGTTTTTGAGCATGAGATCACTTTTTGAATTTAAGTGCAATCCAAGATCTACCTCAAATATAAATACCCTTGCCCCGCCTCCTTCCCACCCCTGCTCATTCCATCTTCCCTCTCTTGCCCATCCTCACTCACATCAGGCTGGGGCAGAGGGTTGGGGTGCAGGCTCTGGTCTTGGATTAAGGGACCTGGAGTGTTAGAGGGGCTCTGAGCTGAGTTTGGGCCAGGCAGTTGGGATGTCAGAGGGGATTCTAGGAGCAGGCTCTGGGAGGGTGTTTGGATGCAGGGGTGTTCGGGGCTAGAGCAGGGACTGGGATGTGGGCTCCAGCTGGGCACTGCTGGTGGCTCCTGCGTGGTGGTGCAGTGAGGCTAAGGCAGGCTCACCCCTATCCTGGCCCTGCACCACTCCCAAAGGCAGCCAGCAAACTCCATCCCAAGTCCTGTTGTGCCCCCTCTCTGCTCTGCGAAGAAAGGATACAGAGTGCGAGGGGGCACCCTGACTTCAGCACCCCTCCTCTTCCTCCCCTGCCCTGCACAGAAAACAGGAGGCTCCCAGGGGAAGGGGCAGCTCCAAGGCAAAAGGTGCACAGCAGTGTGGGGAAGGGCCACTGAAGTGCTGGCACGTGATAGCCTCTTGGCCAAACGAGTCAGGATCACCCGTCAGAGGCTCCAAGATCTACCACTGGCGACCACTGGCCTAGACTTATCGACTGACTGGTCAACTACTCCTTCACATCCTTACCATGGCTCAGGCTGGCAGGTGCCGGGAAGGGGACAGAACAACACAGGGTCACCCCTCAGCTGATCTACTACAGGCCTGCAAGCTAAAACCGGCACCATCCTCCAGGGCAAATACAGGGGTTGTAATAACCCATAGGGAGGGCAGCCCAAGAGCCCGCCCAGCTGCCCTGGCCACTCCTCATACTGCCCTTGCCCCACTCGCCTCCCAACCAGGAATGTGAGCGTGCATCCGTGTAGACACGAGCCTGGGCCCACGGGTTAGCACGCAGCTTGCCGGTGGGAGCGGGGAGCACGCACCGGCCGCGGGGAGCTGGCTGCCGCCCCGCCTGCCAGAGCGCGACCGCTGACACGTCTCAGGGGCTGCGCGGCTGTTCGCTCACACGCATTTTAACAGCCCCAACCGCCTCCCGCGGCCCAGCCTGCCCCGCGCTACGGGCATGGCCAGCCTCAGAGACCCCCTGGCGCGCGGCGCCTGCCCTCCCCACGCCCGCAAGCCCCGCCCCTACATAGCGCTGGTAGAACTTGGAGAGCCGGGGTTTGCCGTGGTTGTTGAAGATGAGAATCGCCTTGATCATGGTGAGGCGGCGCGAGGGGGCCGCTCCAGCCGGCCGGATCGCTGCGAGCTCTGCCCCTCCCCCTTCGCACTGGCAGCAGCTCCCGCACTATTCCTGCCCGGGGCGGAAACGGAACCGCTCCTGCTACTCACGTGACACCAAGTCACCTGACAAGAAAACGGCGGCGCTCATTGCGATAGTCAACACGCGCTAGGGGACGGGCTGCCCTATGGCCTCTGCGATCACCGCCAGGAATTAATATGGTGCCGCACGCAATAGCGTCACTTCCGCCCTTGCTTGTCCGCGAGCAGTATGTCGGAAGCGGAGGAGCAGCTACCGGTCTCTCCTCACGACGGGGGCCGAGGCGAGTGTGTGGAAGAGCCTTCGGACAGAGGAGCCGCGGTGGGGGCTGCTGAGCCGCCTCCCCCTTCAGCTGGCTCCCCGGTGACCGAGGAATCCGCCGCCGAGGATACCAAGAAGAAAAGTAACAGAATGATTCCCCTGGGGGCGGGGCAAGAAGGGGCGTTCGCTCTGATTGCCAGGCTCATTGGCCAATGGGCCCGCCCACTCCAGCTAGCTCAGCCAATTAGGAAAAGCCGAGGCTACGACCGTGTGCGGCGGGAAGGGGGGAAATGCTCCGGGGTTGTGCTACGGGCGCGTTGGTATCTCCCGGTCGCGAGCGAGCCCACAGCGCAGCGGCCGATCCCATTGGCCGGCTGCGGGGGGGGGAAGGGCGAGATAATCTGGCGCCGAGGCTTGTTCCCTTTGCCTGCGTCCCCCCGGCAGCTGCCGGTTTCCATCGCTCCCCGCGCTCAGTCTGCGCTTCCGTCCTAGTTGACATCCTGCTGAAGGCCGTGGGGGACACGCCGATCATGAAGACCAAGAAGTGGGCGGTGGAGAGGACCCGCACCATCCAGGGGCTCATTGACTTCATCAAAAAGTTCCTCAAGCTGGTGGCCTCCGAGCAGCTGGTACGTGCCCTGCCTTGTGCAGCCTCCGGGCCAGCTGCGACAGCTCAGTGTCTCTCTATTTGGAAGCACGGGAAAGTGGGCGGGCAAGCCTGCCCACTTCTAAAAGCCCCTCCCCCAGCCTTGCGGGAGGGACGACTGGACCCATGCCCAACTAATTACTGGGGACAAAAAATGACAAAAGGGGCAAGGAGTGCAGGTTAAAGGTTTATAACTAGGAGACCGGATGGGGACACCGAGCAGAGAACCCCGGACAGCGCCCACTGCTCCTCGAAGCTGTCCATGGAGCCAGTGGACGCCGCCCAGACAGCTCAGTGTCATGTAGACGTGTCAGGGTAATCCCAGGGATTGCAGGTAGGTGGAGAGGTGCAGGTGTGGAGCTGGCAAAGCTGCAGTCAGTACTGGCATCCTATGGGCTGCTTGTATGTCCGGGTCTATGTTGGTGGACAAAGTCATTGCAAGATATGTAACTCCAGCAACACGAAATCTGAGGCTTGAGTCAATGTATCTTGCATCAGTTTTCTGGGGCAGCACTCCCACTGACTTCCCTTACTCCTCCTGACAGTGAGAAGTACCAGTGCTGATGGAGGCGCCCTCAGTGTTCAATTTAGTTGGTTTTTACTAGACCCCCTGAATCGAATCCCAAAGGATTGATCGCCAGAGCATCCATCCCGCAGTACAGGTCATCCTTGCTATAAGTCCAAGAGGTATTCCAAAAAAGCAAATTTTTTTTTCCCACACGCAACTCATTTGCACCAACTTTTTTGGTTGGGGTTTTGTTTGTTTGTTCCTACAAGCATCAATGATCTGAGCGCAGAATGGATGTATACCAGGGCGACTTATAGTGGGGATGCCCTGAAAGTGGAGATGTGACCTTAATTGCCTAAATTGCCTTAATTGCTTTGTACAGTGATGATGTAACGCTCCAAAGGGAACCTGAGAATTTGTGCTTGCTGACTATGGAGCCTATACACATTTGGCATAGCTAGGTTTCCATCACCCCAGAGTGTAGACACAGCCTGCATTGAGAGAAGGGGTTTTCCCCTTAGTGTAGGAACACCAACTCCAAAAACAAAGTTAGCTATGTCAACATAAACATTTTTCCATTGGCATAGTTGCATCCACATTTACATTAGGTTAGCCTAGTTGTGCTGGGCACAAACTCAGCTGTCTAACAGGATATGAAAGATATAATAAAACAGAAGGAGAAACACATCACTTATAGTGCACACAGGAAAAAAAATCTCAAAAACCTTATTTGAAACAAAAGCAATTGCATTTTCCTTATGCACTTGTATAATGCCAGAGAACAGGAAGGCGGGCCTCACTGACATGATCAGCACACTGGGGAACATCTCCAAAGGGCTTTCTGTGATATAACCCATCACTGCGTGTTTGGCATTCTAGCAAAGTCCCTTTTGGCCAGTTAAAGAATAGAATTGCTAGGTTCCGTACAGTACCTCTCTTCCTAAAGAACAGTAGCTTTGATGCAGAACTTTGAATGTGTAAACTGAGGTAAATATGGGGAACAGAAGGTAGCTTTCACCTTGTCCCTGACAGATATAGGACTGAAGAAGTACTCCTCATAAATGGGAAGATTAACTCACCAGGCAGATTTTTCACCTTCTGTTATCTTCCCTCACAGTTTATATATGTGAATCAATCCTTTGCTCCTTCTCCAGATCAGGAAGTTGGGACACTATATGAGGTAACTTCAGTTTTGAGTATTGTTGTTAATATTTATTTAGTAAAAACTAACTGTATAATTGTGTGTCTTTTTAAATCCACTGTATGCTTGCTGTACCCAAAGTGGTGACGTGAATTTGTTGTAACATCATGGCTATTGTGTGAATATATTAATAACGGGTGACACTGTTTCATGATACATTTGTCTAATAGTGAAGGTTTAATTCACAAATGGACTGCTTTATTGGTAATCTAACCTCTTGTTGCTTTTCTCTTTTTCTGCTCTCTTCCCCCCCCCCCATAGTGTTTTGGAAGTGATGGTAAACTTGTACTTCATTACTGCAAATCTCAAGCATGGGGATAAGTGGAAAGCAGCCACTGATAACTAGGACTGGCCTCCAGAAAAGAAAAAGACTCTGGTAATCTTCAGAAACAATGTCCATGGACATACTGAAAAGAATTTTACATTACTGCCTAAGAATTTGTTTTGTTCTGTGCATTTATCTACAGAATGATGCCAATGTCTTGTATAAAAGAAGAGCTACATAGAAGTATGTGACCAGTAGCCTTTCTTCCTTATCATTGTGTTATAGAAATAATTTTACATGTGTCATCTGTAGAATCTTTCATGAGACATCTTACATCAGACATCTTTCCTGCTGCAGAGCTCCTCGGTTGCAACATATGAAAAGATAATTATTTCATGCCTTCTGAACTGCATAACTCTGCATTGCTCTGAATACTGTATTGATGATATGGCTTCCCGTTCACAGGAGGGATATTCATTGTACATGTGTACAGAGATTGTTTACTTCTGACATAATGTTCAAATCTGTTAGGTGCAGTTTAATCTCTTACCTGTTGTGAAGGATTTACTTTGAATGTGTAGTGTGTCACTTATACCAGGAAATCATTTTATAGGGTTTGTCTCATAAGTAACATATATAAACAATTGCACACGAGAAAAAACAAAGGTGACTGGTCAGAGAAGACCTAAGAGGCCACCGGCCACACATGTGCACGCGCACACACCCATTGTGGGGGCCAAGGTAACCCCCATCCACCTCTGCCCTTATTTTGCCTCTGTCCTGCCTCTTCCCCCAATTGAGATGGTCTCAGGGGCTAGAGGGCCTGGTGCCAGCAGCAGCAGCAGTGATCAACCCCTGACACCCTCTCTCTCTCTCTTACCTCCAGTAGCAGGGGAAGTGACGTGAGGCAGCTCCAGCTGCTCCACTCCCACTGGTGAGTTCAAGACCAGTCCCACTTTCTCCTTTGGAACAGTGCTCTGGTTGAACAAAACATCCGGGGCTGACTTGGTCCACTTCCCTTAATGGTGAGTCGGGGGCTGCACCCTTCCTATGAGTGCCAGGTCTTTCCCTCTTTCCCCCACATTAGTCTCCTCTGCTGGCTGCTGACTTAGCAATAGCAGGACAGATGTTTCTTAGAATTATCCTAATTGTTTAATATTTTCACCAAAGTTACAATATCCTTGAAAAATGTGCTTGGGAGCTTTTACCCACCAACAACATCAGAAAGAGAATGATGCAGGTATTGATTCTTTTCAGTTCCATGGAAATAGATGTTGGATTGCTAAAGCCTATTATAAGCATGCTTCAACTTGTGCTCCTGGTCTCCCGCTTCACCTGCTGTACAGTCACTGTTCCAGCAAGAAAAATGGAACACTGCTTTGGGCTATTGTGACAACTGTCACAAAGTAATCACAGGAAATGATCCTCCTAAAGAGGACTTGGTACTACAGTATTGGAAGAAAGATATTGAGTCTCCATCCCACCCATGCACTGAAACCTAATGTGTGGGAAGGGAAGCTTTCCAAACAGCTCTGTTAAAGGGATGGGTAAAGGCTTAATCACATTCCTTTACCAAATCACTTCCCTAGAAGTGTGGCTACATCCTGTGCATGCATAATTTTTATTATGTTTAGGATGTTTTAATCAAATGTGTGGTGTTTGGATATTTTTAATGTTGAAAGCTAAGATCAAAATTCTTTGATTTCAGCTACCATCGTTGCACCCAACTCATTAATTTATGCAAATATGTTGAGAATTTAAAAGATTGGAATTTTGAAGGATTATGAATGTGTTCTAAATCTGTTTCCAAATGAATAATTTGAATAATTACCACATTTTTAGAAAACTGATATACACCAGGTTATAACTCATTATTTATGAAGTTTTATTTTCCAATAAATACAAAAACATTGCATTCTAAAACAGTTAAACAACTGTCCCTTTGTTTAAAATTAAAAACCAGAAAAATAAATGTTATCCTTTCAAAGCCAACTATTGGGTTACAATGAAGCAATTACAACCTAGACCAGCCACTAGAGGGTACCTGAAGATTATGTCACTTTTGCCTGTTAAACACATGTGGTTACTCTCAAGCTTGTGGCTCCTGTGGGCAATGTAATTGGCTAGGAGTTAAAGCATGACTGTGGTTCTCTTAAATTAGTTTTAGACTGAAGTGGTCCATTTCAATTGTCTTAATTAAGCAAACTACTGGTGTGGTGCATAAGGCCATTTGGAATTATGCAAGAGGCAGAAAAAAGGAAAGAATAAAAGCTAGAGGTGGAAAAGATATGTCATCTTATCCATCCACCTACCACTGCAGGATGGTTTGTCTTTCAGTTTTAACCTTTTCAGCTTTAAATGAATCAAGGAATGGTGCTTCTCTTGCTCCTGAGGAGGGAATGGGTGGGATTTATAGTGCGAATAGACCTCATTGTTAGGTATCTGTTCTACATATGTGTTAATTTGCTTAGTTTTGTCCTATTTCAAACTTAGGGTTAAAAAGGACAGTGCCGACCATTTAGTCTACCCCCTGCCACGATGCAGCATCTACCTCTTACTCACTTAGATATATAAAATGGTTTTTTTCCCTCAGGACTTGGCAGATCCTTTCAGCCACACTAAATCATTCCTGTTTGTCCTTGCATTTGCACTTTTATAGACTTAAAGACTGTTTTTCTTTTCTTCTCTCACTTGTTAGCTAAAAACTGTTCTTTCAGTCTTTTAACTGGAAAAGTCTAAGGAGATTCTTTGATTTACTTTCATTCCTCTCCTATGAATTCCTCCTTATTCTGCCTTTCTGGGAGGGAATGCTAGTCCTTAAACGCTTTTAAATATAGTTCTTCACATGTACCAGGTTTTTAAATCAAGGGTGATGAAATACTTCCACGCTAATGATACACAGAATTGTGCAGGCAGTCCTGACAGTCTGCAGAACTTCCGGTGTAAATCACATTCCTATATAATATAAACTATACTTCAAGGTGTAACAGGGATTCTCTTCAAAATTCCTATGACAATGGCTGCAGTTGCTTACAAGGAAAAATTAAACTAGACTGTATTCATATTGGTAACTGGCTGTAAGTGTTTTGTCTTGTGGAGAGAACACTACTTTTGTTCTTTTAATCTTCCCCCTCTTATTTCTCATCTGCATATGCTTTTCTATTTCTTGGTTTCCAAGGAAATAATATCCAGTTGCCTAGTCCTCTTCTCTCTTTGCCCCTTGGACATGCAACCTGGCTTCCTTTTGTTCTCTTCTATTCTAAACTTTCCTAAACTGTTAGTGGCTTCCTTGGCCTTCAGTGGAGCACTTGTGTTTTCTGCTCTCTATGAAGCAGTAGCCCCAAGTACAGTCAGAGATACTGCTGGGTGTTCCTCCTGTTTCCAGCTGCTTCTAGCAGTGATCAAGTGGCCAGCTCTCCATTGACCACAAGTGATCCATATGACATCATTCAGGAACCAGTGTGATAGCAGTTCCTCCCTTTATCTGTGTCTGAAATGATGGATTATTGTATACACTTCATGAAGGTGAGTTACTAAGCTCATTAAGGTGAGTGAATAAATGGCTAGTAGGTAGAAGAATTTGAGCCAGAAGTATGTGGTGTATGGAATCTGGCAAGGAGAGAAGCCCCACAGAAAATATATTTTAATTGATGTAGTCACAGTTGTAATGGGTAATACAAGTTGAATCTCTGGTCCAGCAACATTCGTGGCCTGGCATGATAGATGTCCGCTTATCATATGGGTATGGCCAAGTTTCTGACAGTTCCATAAAGTTTGTTTACAGCAGTGTTTCTTAAACTTTTTAAGACCGAGGAACACCAAACAATTTTTTTTTTATGAGGAACACCAAAGATTTTTTTGTTGAGCAAAAAAAAAAGATCGGGGGGGGGGGGAGTTGTTATTGAGCGAGAGTGGCCATTTTGAACTCTGTTGTTCTCCATGGCACACCAGTGTGCCACAGAACACGGTTTAAGAAACACTGGTTTACAGCCACCAGTCCTAACTCTCAGTGTTCTGTGCTGTAATTTAGCTCTAACTAGCTGGACTTACCCGGTGTTGCCCAGGAAACCGGAGGAACAAAATTTAGAAAAACAAGCTGGTCCTGACAGCCTCCAGCCACACCACAGCTGCCAGTGCCTGACATCTGGCAATTATGGCAGACCCCCATGCTTTTCTACTGCTGCATAAAGCAAAATCTGTGACTCAGAAAAGAGGCATTGCAATGTTGAGAATCAGAGCTATTTGACTTAGCAAACTTAGATACAAAAGTCACAATAGAAACTATGTCTCTGTTTTCTTCCCATGTCATGAGTCTTTGAGCCATTAAAAGCACAGTGGCAGGGAGAGCCCCCAAATCACCATGGCTTGTTTCCCCACCATTGCTGGAAGCATATGGAGGCCCCTCTTCAATAGGGCAATGTTTTGCTTCCTATCAGATGGTATTTTTGCTAATTATCCTTGTGGAAGCTAATGTTTTTTTGGTAGGGAAGTAGGGGATAGGCATGCTAGGGAAGTAGGGGATAGGCATGCTGGGTCTGCAAATTCTCATCCAAGAGCTGAATATAGGGATGCCTCAATCAATGGGGCTGACCCGACTGAATCTGAGAGATTTCAAAGTGACACCTCAAACTCTTCTCTCATCTTTTTTGATGAAACTATGAGTCAACTACCTGAGCCTGCTGGCACCTCTATAGTCCCTCCTTCAACACCACCCCTTTGACCAGCTGCCCCTCCCATGGACTGCATCTCTCACCCCACCCCCAGGATCATCCAGTATGAAACCCAGGACCAGTGCCCAGATTTGAGGGATCCCCCTCCCCCCCCCGCCTTGGATTAATTTCTCACCCACCCAGCATCATCCAGTGCTGCCCCTTGGGCCAGTGCCCCTCAAAGGAGACCCCCCCCCCCGCCATGGGCTTCATTTCTCACTCACTCCCTGCAGGATTGTCCAGCCCCACTTCCTTCATCCCCCTACAATCCTACCCTCCCCCCACTCGCCCCCAACAGTCCAGCCCTCCCCAATCCTACCCTCCCCCTACTTGCTCTCCCCCCCCCGGGATCAGCCCACCTCCAACGATCCAGCCCCCCCAATCCTGCCCTCCCCCCATGCACCCTCCAATGGTCCAGCCCCCTCGGACCAGCCCCCTGCCCGCCCATTCATTCCCTCCTCCTCCCCCCCCCCCTGCCCCGCTCTCACCTTCAGGTCCCCGATGCGCCTCCGCTTCCAGACATTTTTTCAAAGTGGCAGCTGAGCGGTAACAGCAGCCCCATCCCCTCCGCCGAGAGCGAGCCCCGGCAGCAACCCGCCCGCCCATTGGTCAGCTGCCGGGCCCCGAGCCAATCGCAGTGTTGAAGAGGAGCCTCCATGTGCTTCCAGCAATGGCGGGGAAGCTGCTTCTCCCCGCACTGCCAAGCTCCGTGCAGCCCCCGGGAGAGGTGTTGGTCTCTCATCTCTTCCCTCCCACAGTACCTTAAAACCTTCTCCTGGAGGAAAGGTTATCCCATGGAAAGTTTGGTTGCGGTAGGTCTTATAGGCTATGTCTACACTCACAGCTTCTTGTGTCAGAAGTATGCAAATGAGGCTAAGCATGGAATATCGCCAAGCCTCATTTGCATACTTAATGAGCCACCATTTTGCAGAAGAGGTTCTTGCGCCAGAAGGAGCTGTCTACACTGCCCCTTCTTGCGCAAGAAAACCCCTCTTGTGCAATGCCGTTATTCCTGAAAATAATTGGCGTAACAGCATTGCACAAGAAGGGTTTTCTTGCGCAAGAAGGGGCAGTGTAGACAGCTCCTTCTGGCGCAAAAACCTCTTCTGAAAAAATGGCGACTCATTAGGTATGCAAATGAGGCTCGGCGATATTCCACGCTTAGCCTCATTTGCATACTTCTGATGCAAGAAGCCGCTAGTGTAGACATAGCCATAGTGTCCAAGCTATTTGAGCACAAACATTCCCCTTTATATATTAGATTTACCCCTAAATGTCTTCTAAGAGCCCAGTAAGCAGTGGAAGTGTTAAGACAATATTGACCTCCCATGGTCTAGCAAATTCTCTGGTTCAGCACAGGTCAGATCCTGAGGGTGCTGGATTAGAGAGGTTCAACCGGTATCTCAATTTACAGGTAAGCCTAAAATGAAGGAAGTGGTTCAGAAACACGAAAGGTAGCTGTATGGTAGGGTAATTTTGATAGAATAGGCACCCAGTCAAGAAGTGAAATATGAAGTGTAAAGTAATGCAAGTATAAAATAATCTTCCATCTGTGTATAGATTAAACGACACTTAGCTAATGCGGTACAACTGAAGAAATGCATAGTTAAATTGAAAAGAGTACGAAGTAGAGCAACAGATGGAAAAACAAATGAGAATGAGTGCGAGGTGACAAACTGAAATACATTAAACTAGTTAAGGTTTATTATAAAATTAAATCTTTAATGTTGATGACTGGAACTACTGACATCACATGAAAATAGGGTGGCAGATCTAATCTGCGTGGGAATTAAGGGAAATGTTACACATCATGGGCCCATCAATGGAGCACTTGTGTTTTCTGCTCTCTACTATTGCTATTGGCTTCTTAATTTTTTTTTTTAAGCAAAATAAGAGGAAATTGCCCACTATCACTTTATTCAAGAGTGTGTGGCACATCCTTCAGAAGCCTAGATGTATTTTGTGCATTGTGATATAGGACTAAATGAGTTCGTAGCATTACTATTAAATGATGGTTACAGTGTCATTATACAGTTTCATGACTACCAAATGTGATTGGTGAGGCTCCTGAGTGTGCCAAAGATGTGGCATTTCTAGGTTTAAGAGCAAATAGTTAAATTGGAAACAAAGTTATGGTAAACCTGGTCTTGGGAATTGGAAAACATGGCTTCTTAATAATCATCTAATGGATACTGTAGTATTTGTTATGTTCATGTGGGAATTATGTGTCTGTGGAGCATTGAAGTTGAAGACTGGAATCAGTGTTCCTTGTAAGATGGGCACTTGGGTGGCTACCCAGCAGATGTTTAAATACTGCTCAGTTGTTTAGCAGAGTGCCCATAGTAGGCAGCATGTGTTTCTACTGGTGCACATTCACACATTCCTCAGTGTGCATAACAAAATTTATTCTGCACACGAGTGGAAAAAAATAGGGAACATCGACATCACAATTAATCTGAGGGGAAATTAAAGGAAGTCTCACCCATCTTGGGCCTAGTCCTAAAGTTCTTAATCACATGAAGCTTGATTGTACTACTTATTTCTATGGGTAATCTCCAGGACTCAGAGAGAGAGAGAGAGTTTACCAGTGCGGGAAAGAGGTGCTCATGAAGAATCTAGCTCATGCCACCGGGGGAGGGAGGTAGATACCTCCCACTAGACCCCACCCCATCTGTGGTTGGCCTCTTGCCCCTCCTGGCCATAGCATTTGGAGCATGTGTCCCTCCTGTCTGGAGCTATTACCTCTTTCCTGATGAAAGTTATACATACACAACGGAATAGTTTCAACAAGAGAGAGAGGGGAAGCCACTCTGGAATACCCGCTGGCTAGGGCTCCAACTTTGGATCAAGTCCTTGTTCCTTATGATGCAGAGTGGGGATTCAAACCCACATATCCCACTTTGTTACAAGAAAGCCATTCACCAGCTCTTCCAGGAAATCAAGCCATATTCAGAGCATGCCTACTGGATTAGGCACCAGGCAAGAAAGTGGGGAAGGGGGGGACCTTGTTTGTGAATCCCACCAAGGTTTAGGAATGAGCTAGGTGCTGCTCTGCTGGACATTCTCAGGATGTAGGTGATTGTGTACATGCCCAGCCACTGAAATTTGGGCATTTCTGATATTTTAAGTGAAAACATGGCTGGCTCCTAACTCTGTAGTCTCCTAAAGTCCCTTGGAACTGGAGGGTTGGTTCTATGAATGCCAGTGTTGGACTTAACAGGCACTTTAGGCACTTAGGTGCAGAGGTGCTGAGAGCCCTTGAACCAAATTGTAAACCCAGTGTATAACAGAAACTACTTAAAGCCAGGGTGTGCAGCAGAACCCCTATTTCTAGCACCTATGCTTAAGTTGCCTAAGTCCTCCTTCTGAATCTAGTTGTCTAGCAAGTTATGGATTCTGTGGTAAAATCTGTGGTCCCAAAATAAAGCATGATATACCTGTTTATAGAATGCCAGTCACTATGGCTAAGTGCTAATGGATGCAAGCAGTTCCATTTCACTAACTGGGACTACTCAAATGCAAGCTAATATTCAGGGGCATGACCTTAATGTGCTTTGGTACATTAAACTCTTGAAATTTATATCCTTATCATGTCTTTTATCTATGTTTTATAAAAGCTTTTTATGGCTTTTTAAAAAAAACTTTAAAAAACCTTTAAATTTCTTCACTACAACTTTTCTGCTTGGAGACAAGTATCAACCTCCATGTTATGTCTGTAGCATAAACACAAAGGTGTCTTGTTCATAATGATTACCCTATCCCCATGGTGACTGTATGACTATGCTTTGTCAAAAGGAAAGATGAACCACAATGAGAGGCCTGGCACAAATGTGAGAAAGGCACTGAAGATGATATTGCTCTTAGTTTCTCCCCTTTTCTCAGCAGCAAGCATCTGTCCTCTCCCACTTAGCCCTCTGTTGCACACCTGCCAATATTAAAAATCTAGGAATTGGTTTGTTTGAAATGGGGAACAAATCTTTTTACTACACTAAACTACATGGAATTAGGAGGGATTATTTCTGGAGGACAGAATGAAAAAAATTATAAATCATCTTGCTAAAAAACATAGGGACTGCCCTTCCTAAATAGGTCCAATTGCTTTGAATGAGTAGGGAGCTCTCTCCTTTGGCTATTGGCTTAGTGGTTGCCTCCTGAGTCTGTACTGTCTGTTGTTCCTCCTTTGCATCTGTACTTTTCAGGGTGTTTATGAAACCTGCCCCAGTAATCTTAGAGTTCCCTCTGCATTTGTAAACAGCTAGGTATGAGGGAAGAGATTGCCTTTGATGACCTGCTGCCAGCCCCTTGTGGAGGAATTGGTGCTTTAACTCCTATCCCCTGCAGCATAGGGTGATGGTAAAAGGAGGTCCTGGTACTTGATAAAGTCAGGGGTATGCACAAAAGTAGATGTAGAATTACAAAAGACAGAGGAAATGTTTAGGGGACCATCCTTAGGCATCAGAAAACCTGGTTTCTATTCCTGGTTCTGCCACAGAATTCCTATGTGGCCTCAGGTGTCCATGTCTGTGCCTCAGTTTCCCTCTGCAGAATGAAGATATTTTCCTTTCTCATTAGTTTATTGAAGGTGGGACATTCTAAAGTGCCTCTGTGACTTAAGGAGCAAGAATCTGTTAGGCACGTGCTCCCAGGTCAGTTAAACGTGTACTTTTGAAACTCCCCCTAAATTCATTAATATTTGTAAAATGTTTTGAGATGCAGGAAGGGTAGGAAGTATTGCAGGGCAGTATATTTATTATGTTATAAACAAGGTTGCTTCAGAAGGAAAGTCAAGGAGCTCTAATCCTGAGAGAGAATTGCAAATGGGCTGAGATCTGCTGAGTTGATGCTTTTCCACCTCCAGCTGGCTTAGAAAGTTTAACCCATCCCTTCCTCTGGGACAAGGACGGGACACGGTGATCCCGGCACTGCAGAGCTGAGCAACCAAGGCAGAGCTAAGTAACTGTTATCACCTTGGGGAGAGGAATCTCCTACTGAGAGGCTGCGTATGGGGGAAAAGAGGGTTATTCTAAAGCTGTGTTGAGGAGGGATATACGTCCATACTTCGTGAGGGTCAGCAGCAGTGCAAACCTCTGAGGTAATAGATTCTGCAGTGATGGATACTTTACTCCTACATAAAGTAGATGGATCAGAGTGGGGGGTCATTCATGACTTTTTTTTAAACCTCCCTATGTTTTCCCTGAGCATCCAGGGCTGGGGCTTTGTACCCGCCACAGTCTGGCACTTAAGAGACTCAAATACACTTCAGAAAATGGCTGGGAACGGGGCAGGACATCAGCGTGATGAAGTGCCACCTCCCGTACAAAAGGCAGGGGACTCTGGGAAGCCATACCTGAACTCTTTGCCGGGCGTGGGGGAGAAGGGCTCTGTCTGCTGGCACAACCCAGGATCCGATAGCCAACTAATCCGTTTTGTTAACTTCCCGCCCACCCTCCTTGGATAGTTGGTACATTCCCACTGAAACTTCGGGAGCATAAATAGAGGCAGCAGCAATAGCAAGCTCCAGGGCTATTTGTTGTTTGCTAGGTAGGAGCAGGTGAACCTGTTTGCTTATCTACTCACAAGCAGTTTGTCTGCGTGCGCCCGGAGTGGGGAAGGTGTATCATGGAGCAGCCCGTGCAAACACACATGTGGAAAGCGCAGACTTTACAGGAACTTATCCAGATCCTGCATCACATATTTTCTAGTGATAAAGTCAATATAGAAGAAGTGCAGGCCTTAATGGAATCGTATGAGAGCAATCCTGCGGAGTGGATGAAATATGCCCAATTTGACCAATACAGGTAAGTCAGTTCTTCTTATCTCAGTGCAAGGGGTGGTAACGCAAAAAGGAGACCGTCTAAAGAGTAAATGAACAGCGCAGCAAGCAAGACATATGATGTGAACATAGTTGTTAGGAAATGGGGGGCGTAATTTGCGCTAGGGGGGGTGTTGATAAAGTGGAATCAATAGAGATCAGCGGAGTGGAACTTTAAAATCGGTTTGAGGAACGGGAGAAGGAGTCGTCGTCGTCTTTGCAGTCATCTAGTGGAATCTAGATAACGTGTCCTCTGGTGAAGGAGGCACCTGGTATCGGTGTAAACTTAATTGTAAGAGATTGTAAAACAAAGGGCATGTCGTACTACACCACAACGATAAAGAGTTTCTTTAAGGGTTGGATAATATGATTGTCCCCTTGCCACTGCCCACGCTGTTGCGATCCTTTTCGTTACAGCTGTGGGCAGGAATCTGACCTAAGATGCATGTGGCTTTTATTCTGTAGTTTGTCTACTCAACCAAGTACACTGCGTGCTTAGCCCGCTCCCTTCTAGCAGTGTTCCCCAGATGCATGGCTTTCATGTGAATAGCAAAAATATTTTAGGATGACGGATGGGAGGAGGCACCCTCCCAAGTGTTGAAGGGTTTGCAAATTCAGAAGGAAACTAGTCTCCTGGAAACAGCTCAGAAACGAAAAACCCAAGGAAAATATCTTGGCAAGCTTCCCAGGCTGATCGGCAGCGGGAGGCTAATTCAGCTTAGCTCGTTGCTCTAGCTCCACAGCGGCGGGCTACACAACGCTGGCTTTCAGGGCCGGGACCGCCCCGCTGGGGGAAGGGGGCAGCTGCTACCATCTCCTGTGAGGTACCGGTGTAGGCAGCCCCAGTTCTCTGCCGCTGACTTGTGCGGTGGAAAAGGTCAGGGTGTCACCTTCCCAAATGAACAAGCCTTTGCGCTTCGCTCGAGCCCCCTGGAGCCACACACAGAGCTACAGGGGCGGCGCGGCGGAGCCGGGAAGCGGCCAGGGGAGGGGGATGTGCAGCGGGTTTGAAATAAGCCCTCTAAGCGCACCAGGCTTTGGGTTTTATTCCGCAAAAGCTCTTTCCCCCCCCCCCCCCGGCTTGGTACATTCAGTCCTCTCTCCTCACTGTTCTGCTGCCTGTCCCCTCCTCTCCCGCCCTGCATTGGAGGGGGCGGCATTTTCCATCCACTTTTCTCTGATTCCTCCTTCCTGTCCCCTCGCTCCACTTCCCTCCGATGCTAATCCCTACGCAACCCCGCTCTGCGGCGGGGCGGGGGCGGGGGCGGGGGCGCAGGCCGCGGTTCAGACATTCTGCCCCCTCCCCGCTTTCCTTCTCGCGCCTCCGCAGGCGTCCCGGCGGCCAGGCAAAGGGCGGTTCGGAGGTATGGCAGGGATGGGGCTCCGGCAGCCAATCAGAGCGTCCCTAGAGCTACGCCCGGAGACTCGGGCCAAATCAGAGCCGGGCTAAGTGCGCTGCCTGGCTGCCCGCGGCTTGTTGTCACGCCTGGGCAAGGGGCGCTGATGAAGCTGGGGGAGGAGGTGAGGGCTCAGAGAAGGGTATGAAGTCAGTCAGCAGACCTGGGGGCTTGGATCGCTTCCTCCCCCCCCCTCCTCCCACACGTCTCTCTCATACTGTGGCTAACATTAGAAAACATTAGAGCGGTGCTTATGTGTGACCATCTCGTTATAGGATTTTCTGTGGTGCTCATCAGTGCCCTTCGCCCCTCCAGACATACATAGTGTTCCTCATGCCACACGTGCAAGGTGGGGCAAGTAGTATCCACCGTTTGCAGGTGAGGAGCTGAGTTAGATCCTCGGCCACACTAGCACTCTGCACTCAGTCCCGTTTTGGCACAGCTCCACTAGTGGAAGGGCTGGTGTGTAGACAGGGTACAGTGGTAGAAACTCCTGTATCTGCTGTCACGGGTATATTACAGATGTACCACTGGAAGGGAGATGTGCTCGTGCTAGATGAGCAGGAGAAGAGTAAAGAAAATTCCTAAGGTAAACAAACCTACCCTGAGTGATTTCTCCAGGCAATCTCTGTCTGAGCCTGGAATAGATGCTGCATCCTCTGTGTCTCACTCCCACATCTTGACTTCAAGAACATCCTTCCCTTTAATATAACCAGAGATTGTGGGCCTGATTGAGAGGAAGGACTTGAACTTGGGTCTTTCATGTCCTAGTTGGGTGCATGTCCCTTTGGCTCCTAGATGTAGGAGCAGCCAGAGGGACTCCATGAACTGTCCTTGCTTGCAGGCACTGCCCTGAGCATTGGCTCTGCAACTTCCATTGGCTGGGAATGCTGTAGACCTGATGCTCTGGGAGCTGCAGAACTGGTGCTCTGGGTGGAATCTGATGCTGGGCAGCATGTGGAGGACCTTTGGCCATTCGTCCACCTTGAAGCCAGAGGGACATGCCTCCACTTCCAAAGAGCCAGGTTGAATTTCTCCATCCCCCGGAAATGCCGGGACCACCTGAGGTCACTGCCACTTGGCTCCCACACCTGAACCTGCTCATACCCCAACCCTCTGCCCCAGTTCAGAGCTCCCTCCTGCACTCCAAAACACTCATCCCAGAGCTCTCACATCCCCCAACTGGAGTTTTCACCTCCTCCAACTCCTTAACCTCCTGCTCCAGCCCAGACCCCCTTCCACAACCTGAACCCCTCATCCCTGGCCCTACCCAGGAGCCCACGCACCCAGCCCAGAGTTCATACCCTGTCCTCTCCCCAATCTCCAGCCCCAGACGAGAATCCTGTCCTATACCTCAAACCCCTCATCCCCAGCCCCACCCTAGAACCTACCCCCTCAGCCAGTGTCCTCACCCCTTCCTGAACCTTAACCTTTTGCCCTAGCTCAGTGGAAATGTGGGAGGGAGGGTAGGGGAGAGTAAAGGAGAGGGAGATGGAGTGAGGGAAGGAGAGACGAATGGAGCGAGTGGAATGGGCAGGGCAAGGATGTTCATTGTTCTGCAATTAGAAAGTTGCAACCCTACTGCAAAGGTACAAGCATATTAGGGATGTAAAATTTCAATTAATTGACTATTCGAATAGTCAATACAATTTACATCGACTATTCGATTAGTCGATAAAGGCGCATCTGCTTTTGAAAGATGAAAGCACTGTGGGGAGCATGGGGCCAGCAGGGGACTCAAGCAGTCCCCCACTGGCCCTCTGCACCCCACGGTGTTTCAAAGCGGCAGTGCTGCATGGAGCCCAGGAGCTGACCCTAGCTGCACCCGGCATTTCCCAGCTGATCCCGGGCTGCACACAGCATTTCAAAGCAGCAGCTCCACATGGAGCCCGAGGTCTGGTCTCAGGCTTCATGCAGCACTGCTGCTTTGAAGCACCCCATCCTCTCTTCTCCCCCCCCCCCCCATCACACCATCAATAACTCCACTGAAGTCAATTACACCAGTGGTTCCCAACCTTTTTTATACTGTGAACCAGCAAACCCATTCACAAACTATTGATGGGCCGGTAACATTTTATTTGCATATTCATTATGCAAATAATAAATATTCAGATAAAATGTTACCAGTCTGCCAAAATATGTATCCGAGCCCCAGCCCCCAGAGCCACCGTGAACAGCTGGCTTCAGCTATGGCAGCCACCCGCCACGTGGTGGCTGCCAGAGCTGAAACCTGCTGCTATGTGGCGGCTCAGGGGGCCGGGGCTGGGGTACACCAGCCAGCTTCATTCCCAGCACAGCAGCCAGCTTTATTCCCAGAGCTGCCATGAACAGCTGGCTTTAGCTCCGGCAGCTGCTGGCCACGCACCCAGGATATATCCCAGCTCCATGGGCACGGCCTGGCAGTGTGATGCGGCCTGGCAGCCAGCAGTTCATGGCCCAGCACTGGTCTGCAGACCAGCAGTTGGGAACCACTGAATTAGACTACTCATGTGCAAGCTTGCAAAATTGGGCCTTCAGTTAGGAATCAGAGGATGAAATTACTTGTATTGTTTAGGGACACAAGAGGGCCTCAAGCCCTGACAATACCCTTGATTACTCCCATGAATAATATGTATGTACAATGCACACCTTTTTTGCATTTCTTTTTGTGTGTTTGATTTACTATAGGAAACTTTTTTTAGCGTCTTCTGCTCTTCAGAGCTTTGTTTTGGGCATAGCTGTTTGACAGAAATTACCATGCTGGTACTGAGTTTCAGATATAGAAAAGAATTATAAATACAAAAAACCAGAATAGTTCAGAAAAGAAACAGTATGTGGTTACCCCTAAACTGTAAAAAATTTTTGCTGAATGCAAAAGAATGCAGTCACATATAGGAAAGCCAAGAATGTGAAAATGAGCTGTAGAAAAAAAATTATTTTCTTTTCTTCCTTGCAGTACTCTGTTTCTAATTATAAAGCCGTTTGTTGAAATGACCTCATTCAGTAACTATTCTGATTAGATTATTTTGTCTACTTCAGTTCCAAATATATACTTCCAAACCTCAGTATTGGATTTAATTTTTAAAAGCTTCACTGATGCTATCAGTTATTTGTTTGTCCAGTCTTTTCCAACCTGAAAAGGTGGAGTGGCAAAAACCACTTGAAAATCCCATTTCACTTTTTCTGCATGTAATTTTGCTTTCCAAATTGAAGGGACCTTGTAATATAGGCTGCCCTCACCTTTGTATACTCCTTGTAGTTGATTTCTTTATACGCACACATATGTATTTTTTTAAACCAAAAATATTTTCCATTTCAGGTACACAAGAAATCTTGTGGATAAAGGAAATGGAAAGTTCAACTTGATGATCTTATGCTGGGGTGAAGGGCATGGCAGGTTTGTATCCAAAGATTTGCAGATAGAAATAAAGACAGTATTTTTCATTTGGTCTGTGTAATGTTCTGGGTCATTGTTCTATAAAAAGAAACAAAACCATCTACCTCACAAGCATTAGTGGGTGGTTAAACAGTGATTACAAACAAAAGATGATAATGATGACTATGTCAAAGGTGTAATTTTGAAAATTGTGTATCTCGTGATTTTAGGGGATTTCTGTGGTTTTCAGCCTTCCACCACATCTAAGCTTCTGTTCTGTCCAATGAGCTTTTTTAACCCCACAGTTAGTGGTAGATCTTTCTGTCTTTAAAACTCCAGTTGTATTATAGGAGTTCTGCTTGAGCAGGACTGCAGGATTAAGTCCATGTATTAGAGGTTATAAAACTTTTGCTTCTATTACACCTATATATAGTTTAAGTCCTGGTCTGTGTGGTTTGGGTGTGGGAAGGAATGAAATCTTCTCACCTCTCCTCTCTCCACCATATCATATAACACAGCCACTTTTGTGGTTGCTATCACAGCCATAAACTGACAATACTTTGCAGCTGCTGTGACTACTCTACTAGGATTTATGGGAGTGTTGACTAGTGGATCTGCATAGACACAGCCATTGAAGTTCCTGCAGAGCTTTGTTTTGTAGTATGCAGGAGTTTGGAGTCTGTATAGCATGCCTCTTCTGCAGAATTGAACATGCCAGTACTTTTGCTTATTGTGCGGTGTGTATGTGCCAGAAGTGGGGGCTGGATCTGTCTCGCTGAAGTTCTTTCACAGCTTTATTGGCTAATCAAAAAAAGAGTTTATAGCCTGTAAATTTTTGTCCCATATTCACTGACTCTGCATGTAAGCAGAAAATCTATAATTGTTTGCTTTAGATGTGAAAATCAATTAACATTGTCAGGTCTAATTTGGGATGGAGCCATGCTTCCCTGGAAAAAATGGAAGAAGGCTGTCTAGATCTGCTAGTTACTAAAAGGTCTTCTCTAAGCAGAGATTAAAATTGTCAAACAGCGTACTGATTTACGACTTGGAGAAGCATTTCCTGGTGACTAGAATGATACCACAGTTTGTTTTGTGTAAACAGGATAAAATATTTAACAAAATTCATTAGAAGATAAATTGTTGAGGAATATCTATGTGGCATTAGTGAACTTGCCTACTTTTTAAAAAAAGAAAGAAGAATCCTGCATCTCACAAGCCAAGAGCAATACAACTTTTGCTTGGATTGGAATAACATTTGTTGTGTATAGACAATTAAATCCTTAATATTCTAGATTGAAGCTTGATTAGTCTTGTACATTGGGGTCAAAAAAATCCACTTAACAAGAGTAAGCAGGAGGTTTTCCTTTGGTTGCCTTGGGTTCTAAAGCAACTTCTGCAGCAGGGAAGCTTTCATTTCTTTTAAATTAACTGCATTTCTAGTCCTTATGCCTGCAAATATAGCAATGCAAATGTATTGCTGAGTAGGTAGCCAGCCTGCTCCAGTGCTCCTGCTGCTGCTGCTCAGTTTTGCAAAGCAGCAGCAGTGTGAAGTGAACCGCTCTGTCTGGTCAGTTTAGCTATTGCTAGTAAATCCAGTGGGAAGCAGTGCAACTCCTTTCTCCTGCATACTTCATGTCCATCACAGCAGCAAAGAAGACCTGAAGATGGAGAAGAATGAAAAAGCTTCTTCTCCCAGATAGTGGTTGAGTTTCAAGTTTGTATCTGAGAGAAAAGATAGAATCCCAAGCAAAATCCATGGAAAGTGCCCTTTTGCTTCTCAACAGCCAGGATGTCTTGCCTCGACTTTTCCTTTTTGTCTACTTCTGGCTAGTATGGCTAATCCCTCAACTAGTAGTTACCTGTTAAAGTTTCCAAAACCTGTATTTGTTGTTACGTTATTGTAATAGCTTTTTAATACATCAGCCTTTATTGAATATCTGAGATTTGCTGATGTTCTGATAATGTGACAAGTGTGCAATAGCATTCATGTCCTCACATACTGGTATAACTCTACAATACGCTGTAGTGTCTGATTCTCCTGGGAGAATTCTCTGCCACTGCACAGGCACAGAATTCATGTCCCCTGCAGTTTCTTTTTTCTCCGCAGAAAATACATTCTGCGGGAGAGGCGCTGCAGTTATTCCTTTTGCCTCCGGGTTTGCTGTGGCACCAGAGCTGAGGGCAGCCGGCTCGCAGCCAGCTGTGGATAGGGAGAAAGAGAGACTGCTTTCCTCACAGCGCCCTGCCCATGGGGCCAGGTGAGGAGGTCCAGGATATGGGGATGGACGAACAGAGAAGGGCACAGGGAGCTTCAGGGAGGTCACCTAGACTAGGGTTCAGAAGGGCTAATTGGGGGAGGACAGACTAGGGCGGGGGCAGAATGGGAGTGGGATTCTGGGCCACAGGGGTTCAGGGGATGTGGGTGGCTGAATGGGAGAGGCTAGGACAAGTGAGAGCTGCCAAAACAACCCCTCCCCCCCAAGAAAAGCCCTATTCCATACTACTTCCACTCACACCCAGCAACCCTCTAGATTCACGCCCAGGCTCCTTCCCAACAATTACTTCCCTGTCCCTCTGTTACTCCCCATTCTGCCAAGCCTTTGCACTGCTTCTGAGGGGTGCAGGAAATACATTTCTGTTGAATTATGACTCAAAGTTCTGTATTAATATGCCTAATAAGGAATCTATTTGTCAAAAAACATTTCCTGAATCTTTTTTTGTTGTCTGTATTACTACAGATATGTTTGTTGACAGGAATTTCGAAACAAAGTATCAAAATAATTGAAATTAGCATGATTAATTGTGTTATTTTGACAAATAAAAGATACAGAATTTTAAAATATGGTTTGGAGAATCTTTAAGTTTTTGGCACAAAATTCCCAGAAGTAGTCTGTTTTATGTGTAGTAGGTGAATTACATGTATACCTCACACTGAGTTCAGTTCCTCTGGGTTTCTCTAGCAGTATTCATGATCACACAGACTCACACTGCTTTATGAAGATGCTTCAGGGGAATCTAAAAGAGACTCTGTTTGAGTGGCCTGGGAAAAAAGGGACTGGAGCAATGACTAAGAAATCAGAACGTGTTTTGGGAGAAAATCAATGTGCCTATATCCATGGTAAGCTTTGTTTTAATATCTTGTATATGACCATTCCATTGCTGACCATCAGTGATAACAACTCGTAACTGAAAAGTTCACTCGTTAGTAAACTGATCTAGCCAAGTTCTTGTATTGCAGCTAACCCTGTTGTATATCAGCACTTGTTTAGACTTTCTCTCCTCAAACAGAACAAAACCCCATGCATCTAAATTCATTAAGATCCCACAATAAAGACTAAAATCCTTCAACAACTCCTGAATGCTCAGAGCCTTGCAGACATGAGTTGCATTTTCAGTTAATTATCTGGATGTGGCTATGAAGTTAAATGTAAAACAATTGGAAAATCACATGTATGAAAATCCAAAATACATACGTGTCTCTCCATTTGGATTAGTGAAGAAAATATCTCTTAGGTTTTCCACTGTAGCTCAAAAGGACCTTATAGACCTAAGAACAATACTGTAGTAGAATAGTAATCGCTCACACAATCAATAAATCGAACAGCCAGCAATCGAATTAATAGTGATTGAAATGTACTTTGCTCTGATCTTTTAGAATCCTGTATTTGTACTCTTTGGGGTGCACAGAAGCTCATACCTGTCTTGATTTGGGGTAGGGAATGAATGGGCCTTTTTTATTGAATAACGTTACTCTTTACAAATGCACCCAAAAGACTAAACCTGCAGTGGTCCACACAATTCCCCATGTGAAATAATGCACAATACTGTATGAAAATGGTGAGCTTCTTGACTACTTGACTGATTACAATGTATGTAACTCAGGGGTGCTCACCTAGAAATAGTGGATGATGGGCTGCATGAGTGGCCCTCCTTCACCTCAGTGGGCCACAGCCCTGCAGCCCCCCCATCTGCCTCCCCTCCCCCATGTGCCTCTGGGGCACCAGAGCCCCATATTTACCTGCTCCTCTCCCTTCTTCTCTCCCTTTTGGAGCACGAGTCGTCTGATTCACGCTCTGTTCCTGCCTCTCCCTCACAGAGCTGGAACACCACAAACAGCTGATTTGTGGCATTCCACCTGTGGGAGGGCGGGAGAGAAGGGAGGACAGAACATAAATCAGGCAATTTGTGGCTCCTGCAAAAGTGTTGGGAGGGAGGCGGGAGGTGTAGGGACTGCTGTACTCTGGTGCCCCAGGGTATGTCTACACCTCACTTACGTCCACACTGCAATCGCGTTCTTTCAAAAAAAAAATCAAAAGAACAGAGGGGTTTTTCCAACATTGGTAAACTTCTTTCTACAAGGAAGAAGCCTTTTTCTGAAAGAGCTCTTTCAGAAAAAGGTATGTGTGGACGGGGTAGAGGGAGTTCTTTCGAAAGAAGAGGAAAGAAGAAAAAAGCACAGGTGCCCTGGTGGTCACTCCATCCGTAGAAATCACAGCTTAAATGTGAGATCGCGTCCATTCAGTGTGGATGCTATCTTTTGAAAAAGCAGATGGCTTTTTCGATGCGCTTTTGCAGTGTAGATGCTCTCTTTCAGAAGAAGCTTTTTCAGAAGATCTCTTCCGGAAAAGCTTCTTCTGAAACAAGCCTGCAGTCTAGATATAGTCCCAGTGTACCAGAGGCATGTGTGGAGGGAAGCAGCCAGGGTGTCCACAGACCACAGGTGGAGCCCCAGTGGGCCGCATGCGATCTGCAGGCTACAGGTTGACCATCGCTGGTGTAACTGCTTCTATATAACTTTCTATATGCGCTTAATGCTATTTTTCTATGTATACTTCTCTACTGTTAGAAGTTTGTAAATAAAACAAACATCTTGAAAAATTTATTTGACCCTGCACAGCTAGTCTTTTGGGTAGCCAGCCAGGGCCAATGCCTCTGAAAATTTTGTCTTCTGATTATTTTCCATGCCTCCTGTCAACTCAGAGGTGTATTTTCATTAACCAGACTTTCTGAAGTGAACATATGTCTCTTTTACTCCTGGTGCTCAGGGTTTTTATTGGAGGTAAAGAAATGTTTGTTTTTTAATATAATCAGTGCATTGGAAAGTAAGACTTTTTTTAATTGATTCAGAAAACATTTGAACTTTATGTGTATGCTCTAAACTCTGTTTTGTTTGTTTTTTAAAGCTATCTACCAACCCCTCCCTCTCCCCCTCCCCCCCGTCAAAACTAAGTAGTCTTCTGAGGGAACTGTATGTCTGTTTCCTCTGCTGTGTTTCCTGGTTAGATATTTCGGCTTACCAGTAAAAGAAAACAAAATGCATTGCCTGCTTAACTCCTTAACAATGCCTTAAAGTGGAGTCATCCCATCCATAGGGGTGGTCACTCCAGGCCCTGCACTTTTGGGGGACCCACAGCAACTGCCCCAACAATCGTGTGGAAGGGAGAGACTCAGGGGATTATGTGGCTTGGCACAGGATGACAGCGGGGGTTGACCCTACCCATGCACTCACCTCATGGCGCTCTGCTTCCTGCCATTGTAGAGAAGTGGGGTGCAGCAGTTCAGGAAAGGGCATTGCAGCATGTCAGGGTGGAATTGGCTGCTGGGCCACTCTGGCTCCTGCCACCCACATGATGCATCAGGCCCCCCATAATCCTCAGGGCCATATTGCTTGTGGAAGGGGGCAGAGCAAGGGTGGGGCTTGAGGAGCGGATGGGGCAGAGCATGTGGCAGGGCGTGGAAGGGGATTGCCCCAGACTCCCCTTGGGATGGTCCTTCCTTAAAGTATTTGTGTTTCTATCAGGATATCTTCACATTCAGATAAATGATGTTGGTGCAGAAAGAATATCCCATGTAGCATGGCAGTTGCTTTTTATGCTGGTGCCTGTTGCTTGGTGTTTGCATGTGTAAGACAGCCCACAGGAGTGAGCTGATTTTAATCTCTGAGTACATGAATATAAACGTAGGGATTTTTTTCTCTCATTAAATGAAACTGTGGGTACATTTTAAATGTGCCAAAGTTGGAATGCATCAGTGCTTTCCCCAGTAACAGTATCTGGGCTACACTGTGCAATTAAGGGCTGAGTATTATATAAGATATTACATAAGCATAAAGGGCTGAGTTGCATTTGCTCTAAACTTGGACTCTTGAGCAATTTTTAAAATTCTTTTTTAATGTTCAATCAGCGTGAGTTTTGGTAGATTTAATTTTCACTTTGGGTATTTTATAATAACTCTGTTTCGCCCCTGATTCTTAGAAAGTGCCGTTAACTTATTAATAGCCACCCTGTGGACAGTGGGTTTATTATTACCTGTTCAATTGAGTTTGCTGTTTTAGTTAAGACTGGATGTTTGCCACACTCTGGTAATTTGTCCCTTTAAACAAAAGCCCAGGCAAATGGGAAAGGGTAATTGGAAGATGAACAACTGTGCATGTCTCCTTGCTGTGAATTTACACTTGAAATTCAAGTAGTTCAGTTTAAACATGGTTGATATCCTTGTTATCCGGCTGAAAACTAGCAATGCAAAAACCTGAAATGCTTTGTTGCTTATTCTTTAGAAAAGCAAATCTTCGATCCAAGGTCTTCAAAACACCAGCCTCTCCTAGGAAACAAAGAAAGAATAATCTGGAGATGGCAGCCTCTCCTAGGAAACAAAGAAAGAATAATCTGGAGATGGCAGCCTCTCCTAGGAAACAAAGAAAGAATAATCTGGAGATGGCAGCTAATAATAAATTACCAATGGTGTACTCTTCTCTCTCTCTCTCACACACACACACACACACACACACACACACACACACCCTCCCCCCCCCCCTCTGTATGTGGAAATTTAGAGAGCAAGGTATTCTGGAGTCCCAATAGGTTGGAGATCTGTTCAAGAAAGTAAAACCCAAATTCCTGGGTGTGGCTACCTTTCTTTTTGGTTTATGGTGCTTCTCCCAGCACTTATTAGATTTCATTAGATCCGTCTATTAATGTAGCCTTTCCTCTCACACCTTGCTTGTTTAGACTCCATTGGCCTGCACCGGGTAGAGAACACAAGCCACACAGAGTCTGCTGTAAGTCTACACCTGTACAGCCCAGCCTTTGACAACTGTAACACCTTTGATCAAAGAACTGGACACAAGCACAAAGTCAAAATGACATTCTATAGTCAGTTTGGAGAAAGGACTCCAGGGGTAAGTACAAGCTAATGAATACCCTTTGTGTCCTCACACAAACAGAGCAAAGAGCTAGCTTGCCATGCTGTTGTCCATCCCAACCCTTGGCTCTGTTGGTGGGTTGCCCAGCACACGCACAGTTCTTGGCATGGACTGCCTGATCATTTTTAGGCTAGAGATGAAAAACATTTCAAGAGGAAGTTTAGTTTTGGCATCAACCTTAAGTTTCTTATATTGCTCAGTTTTAAAATGTTACTTTGCACTTATACTGCAGTGCTTCCTTTGGTTCTTCAAAGCATGGTACAGATATTATGCTCATGGCATCCCTAGGAGGGAGGTCAAGTTTATCTCTATTTCACAGATGGGGCAGTGTTGTTTGTCAGAACTACAATTGGATTTAGGTATCACTGGCTCTGCTCATCTGTCTGCCCCCGACACTCCTGTTAAAAAAAAAAAAAAAAAAGTCCAATCTTATGAAGTATGGAGGAACCCTCAACGCCCCTTGATAGCAAAAGGACTTGAAAGTGCTGTTGGGCTAAGCAGTTTCACATTTCAAGACCAATTTGTTTTCTCCCTGTAACTTGTTGGCAACAAAAAACGAACACAGTGTCCTGAGGTTTTAAAAACAAGCTTTGAAATGCAGAGACTCCCTGAATGAGGTTGGTCTGGTTAGTGGCATAGCACCAAAGCCGAGTTCATCTCTGTATGGAGCTCTCAGTACTAGGACTGGGAGTGGTGCTTGATGGCCTTCTCTTTGGAACACTTTAGTGTATCTTACCTAGTCACAATCTAGTACCTTTATAGAAGAAAGGCTGTTCTGTGGTATAGATTGCCAACTTTCTCAACTGGATGAACCAGACACCGTTGCCACATATGGTGTCTAGTCCATCTTGTTGGGAAAGATGGCAACCCTACAATGCTGAAGAAATGGTGCAGATTTTATTTGGGATGGCCCATGGCTGTATTGGGTGGTCACGGAAGGCCTGATGCTGAGAGGTAACGAGCACGCTCAACTCTCACTGAAGGACTAGCAGGTAATGAATTACCGAGCCATTAGTAGGGGAGATTCAACTAAGGCTTTATGCATAATAGGCAAAATCCCTGCAGTCCAACAAGCACAATGCGAATAGTTGTGTTTCTTTGGAGCTTTTTATGTTAAAGCAATAAGAAATTGATTCAAGCAGGTCAAGCACCAAACTTTAAACTTTACACATTTGAAAGTCCTCCAGACAACTAAACTCTTTTTATAGTCCTTATTGTCTAGAAGAAATAAGATAGATTTGAAGAGAATGAAGAGCACAGTCACGTGAGAATAAGAGTTCAAGCATTTTGCTGTGTGTGTTTTCTCTTTCTTTAAAGCTCTTTACCTGATGGGAAGTCTTTGTTGGTCTGTGGGTGTAATAACAAAGTAAAATATTTGGAAAATAGATGGGTTTTTTCCTGTTTTTCTTCTGTAGCAACTGGCAACATTTTGTACATGTGATGGGGAGTTGTCGCTGATTTTTGAATGGGGAAAATCTTAGTCATTGGGTGTCTCTGCTTAGTTCCAGTAACTTCAAACAGTAAAAGGGGGATGGATGGAACCTGGGTTTGGCCATACAGCTGCCTCAAATGATTTCATGCCGCAAAAAAATTTTGTAGCTTCAGTGAGGATTTCTGGAAAGATCATTGGAAACAGACACATCTTTTTGCTGTTTACCAAGTGTCAAAAGAAAATGAGGAGGCAGTAAAGTGCAAATTGGGAGGAAAGGTTAAAAGTATAAAGGAGAATGACTGGTGTAAAGTGTATTTATGTTTTCTTAGGAACAAGAAAATCTACCTGAAAAATTAAATATCGTAAATATACGACACTTTCTATTGGCTTTTTTTTAAGTTAAACTAAGCAAAATTTAAAAGTAAACTCCTGATGTACTTTTCAATAAGATGTCATTAAATGTTTGGCTAGGGTTTAATTGAGGAATCTGGCTATGTTGGGGGACTTTTAAAGCTAATTGGTCAATTATTCAGTAACTGCAACCAGCTGTATATGCCAATCACTTTTTTCAGTGTTAATCAGCCAATATAGCAGTGACTTTCCCCAGCAAGTATCCTGCTGTGTGCTTAAATAAAGCAAACTGTATGGATGCAGAGTGTACTTTGTGAGTGCTACTGTATAATTATACTGCAGTAATAATATAGAGAACTTTCATGCCAAGAAAAATCTCTTAAGCTTGATCATGTCCTCTGATACGTGTAGTACATCATCATGTGGTTTGCTAATAGGCATTCATGTTCAAGTACAGTTAGGTGATTCTCACGCCACCCTCCACCAGACTGGGGGCTAATTTTGCTGACAGGGTCAAGCTTCATTCAATAGGTATGAGGGGAAGGATGGTCTGCTGTGGATAGGACATGAGGCAGGGGTTCGGGAGACCAGAGTAAAATTCCCTGTGCTGCCATGGAGTTGCCCAAGTTTGCACAAAATCTTGTGGTCTTTCTCTGCCTCCCTTCCCTAAAGCCTGGTTTACACTAGGACTTTAGTTCAAAATTAGCCACCTAAGGTTGAATTTGTAAGAGATGTGTCCACACTACCAAGTCCATTATTCCGGAATAAGGAGCTGCGGAATTTGAACTCTGTAGTCCTGCTTTTCATGAAGAATAACGCTATTGCTGAACTTGCAAGTCCTAAATAACATTAGTGTGGACACTCCAGTGCTACTAATTTGAACTAATTGGCCTCCAGGAGGCCTTCCGCAGCTCCCCAGAGTGCTTCTTGGGGCTCTGAGTCCAAGGTAGAGCATCCACAATAACAGAGCCTGCCTTGGACTACATTTGATTCTTCCCCATAGTGAGAACACGGAACTTCAAATTTGTAAAATCAGGTGCCCAGAAGTGAAACGTAGTAAATTCAAAATAATCTCCTAGTGTAGACATGGCCTAACTGTGTAAGAGGGAGAATAGCAATTCCCTCCCTCACCCAAGTGTTGTGAGAATAAATATATTAATGAATGAGGCCCCCAGCTGCCACGGTAATGAAGGTCATATAAGTACTTTAAGTAGATGGAGCATCTTAACTTACTTTTAAATCTTTTCTTTTAAAAGACTCTCTTCTCTTTCTTTTAGGCAATAGCAGTGTCACAAGAGAACAACTGAGAAGCACCAGAATGAATATGCTAAGGCCTGCTGAAGGTTTGCCCAGGGACTAAAGAATTGTATAGCTGATGCCAGCTTTAGTTGAGTAACCTGTGCATAGAAATACAGTAGGGAAGCCTCCTGGCAATATGTAGTTATCCTGAATGAATACCGCTAATGGGAAGTCTAAGGTGACTAGTGCTGTAAGCTGCTACAGGGGTTAGATGCCTTTACATAGGCTGTTGTAAAGTCAGAATCAAGTATCTTGTTTTTCTGATCCTAGCCTCTTTTTTTAAATTCCCAATTTGAGACTCTACTGAGAATATCAGTAATAGGCTTTTTAAACACCATTTGCCACTTTACATAGGTTTTGTTATGTGGTATGTGTGCTCAATGTATTTAGTTATCTAAATTTTGTAGCTTCAGGTCACCATTAATAATATGTACCCATTTGTAATGTATTAGGTACTATTAACAGCAGTTGTCTGTTTTTGTTTTTTTTTTAAATTACTGGTAAGTCTCTCTCTTATGTTTTAATGCTCTGGATTTTGGTAGTTGTGCATTTATTTTATTTTATTTTTTAAAAATATCATTTGTCAGATCTGTTTTTAAACAGGACCAATAATGCAGTTCATGTACAACACTGTTTGAAAAGTTAACTGATTTGGAGAAAGGTCTGGGTTTTTAACCAGACTAATTATGTTTAAGAAGGTTAATATCCAGTTTCCAGAGTTCTGTTGTATAGCTACTGAAGTCCTTAGGGTAACCTAAATAAAACTGGATTTGAGCACAAATTTCAAAAGTTTGCAGCTTCTTTCCTGATATCTAAAGCATATATAATGCTCATTACTTGTGATTAATTCCATCCTCATTAGATCTCTCATTATTATCTCTTAAATCTTCCCTAGGCAATACCATTGTTAGAAGAGGAGTTAAAAAGACACAAGCATTTAAAATTCATTATGAAATCTTGGCCCCATTGAAGTAAATGAAATTTTTTGGATAGATTTCAGTGGTTCCAATATTTCATCCTTAGTCCTGAGCTACCATTCACAGGAGTTTTTGCAAAATATAATTATAATAAAAATAGAAATGCATCAAAAATCAGTGAGATCTGGTTTTTTTCTTCCTTAATAAAAGAATCAATTGGTCTGTCCTAGCATGTGCATGGGACAATAAGATATGCTAAATGAAAATATGGCTTTCCTTAGTTTTCTTGTGAAAACAAAAGTAGAAAATTAGGACGTATAAAAATTCCACTGCACTCTTCACTCACATCTTAAATGACTAATGGTACGTCTACACTGCAGTGCTATTTCAGGAAACCAGAGGTATCCCAAATAGCTACTCCATGTCTTTTGAATGTGTCCACTATTGCAAAATATAGCGGACGCACTATTTCGGCATCCCTGTAAACCTGGTTGCACGAGGGATAAGGGATATCTTGAAATAGTGTGTTGTTTCAAAATTTGGCACTGTGTAGGTGTGCCAAATTTCGAAATAGCCTATTTTGAAAAAGAATCAAAAGAAGATGCACAATTTGCGTAGCACAAATTGCATATCTTATTTTGAGCTAAGGGTGCAGTGTAGACACACCATACGTTCCACTGTGATATAAAATTTTAACAATACCTTTTTCTAATGAGTTGCATATCTTCAGCCTTACTGGCAATAAGTGCTACAAAGAGTTTTAGAATCTCAGTAGCAGCCATTTACCATGTGCTCAGATAAAAAGCAGTTTTTAAGCCTGTCTTGGACTTTTTTTACTCCTGGAAACTTGGAAAAAAAGTCTGATGGGAGAGGCTTTGGGAAGGATTTTCAAAAGCAGTTGATAGTTAGACAACAATTCCCTTCAGAAATAATTGGGACCTTAGTCTATAAGGTGCCACAGGACTCCTGGTAAAATATTTAGTCAGGACTTTCATAAGCACCTGTGAAAATGAGGCACTAACAGATGTATTGGAGCATAAGTTTCCATGGGCCAAGACCCACTTCGTCAGATGCATGTCATGAGAAAGGGGGTCTTGGCCCATGAAAACTTATGCTCCAATAAATCTGTTAGTCTATAGGGTGCCGCAGGACTCCTCCTCGCTTTTGCAGATTCAGACTAACACGGCTACCCCTCTGATATTTTACCAGGCAAATTCAACACCAGGATAAATCTTCTCTTAGGAGTTGGAGGGAGTCAATCTTAGGTTTCCAGTGGAATAAAGAAACCAGAGGTAATTGCAATATGTTAGCAAAGGAGATCAGGAGTCCATGAAGAATGTCTACATACAGAATCCTTTTTTGGAACCTCATCCAGACATTAAACGCACATATTGAGTCCAAAATTGGAAGGGCAAGGAGTATCAGATCCTTGCTGGCAAAAAGTACTTAAAATGCTGTGTTTTAATGATGCTTTTACATTTTATCCAAACTGTGTCTCATCCTGCTATATTACTGGAGAAATCTCCAAATGTGTCTGCAACCTGAGCGGTGTCCCTGGGCTAGGAGTGAAGTCATATGGTGGTTGAAATGAGTCATGTCACTGCACCTCTCAAACAGGAGTTTTACACTCCATCTCCAGGAACACAGAAAAGTCTCAGGAGTGGGTGCTAACACTGGGTCTTCACCTCTGTAGCCCCACTGGCCATGCTTCCTCTCCCCCTCCCCCCCCCAAGGGAATATTGCAGACATGGAATAAATGAATGCAGATAAAAGGAGGATTTGTTTGTGTGCAGAGTAACTGGAGGTCAAAGATTCTTTTCACCCTGGCCCAGTGGAGTAACCTCTATGCAAAACCAGCTCATTTGTGCTTTTAAAAAAAAGACAGACTTCTTCATATCTCGTAGGTAGGGTGCCTTCCCCTCTTGTCCTTTTGCCGTGTTCTTTTCTTTCCGTCTCTCCTACACCTTGTCTGTTATACAGGAGAAGTTGCACTGGTTTAACTTCATTTTTTTTTTAAATCAATCTAGTTAAGTCATGGCAAACCTACCATGTAAATACATTTAAGTCAGTTAAACCCTTGCTTAAATTTGACAATTTCCTAAAGCAAGCAAGACCTACGTGAGCAAGGTTTAAACTGGTTTGATTGCATTTAATAAGTGGCTTAAAAATACATTTAAATCGGCACAAATTCTCCACTACATATAAAGCTGTAGTAGTACATATGGCACTGACCTAAGAGTTCAGAGAACAGAATTCTGTCACTGATTCATTGGGGAATCTTGAACAAGCGACTTAATTGCTCGGTACCTCGGTTTCCCTGGAAGTAAAATGGAGTTAATAACATTCACCTTGCAAAGCACTATGAAACCTATAGGTGAAAAGCACTACACAATACAACTTATTAGGCTATGCACTTATCACCAATCACAGGCCATCTTGCTGCTTGTTTTCTTCTCAGTGGCTTTGCGTCTTCCTATTTATTTGCTGAAGATTAGTAAAACAGTGAATCACAATACATAAATAAAAGGAAAAACAGTGTGATTTTTGGGGACACAAGTCCAACAACTTTGGCCTTCATGGGAGCAGAAATGCCAACACTGTAACTTTCCATCAGTTGTCTTTAATCTCTACTCTAACTGGTTTGTTTGCTTTTCTGTTACCTATTTCAATTTCTAAATATCATGTGGCAGATTAAATTCTGCCCTCCACCAGCAAGACTTGGGCTTTATATTTGCTATAGAAGCAGAGAAAAAACACAACAGCAATGTCAAAGTCTGTATTAGCTGCGATTTGTTTTTTGTTATTTAAAGAACCTGTTCCAGAGCTACAGCGATACAAAAGGTACATGTTGTTCATGAGCATATTCTTAAATTGTTTTTTCAAACCCCTCCCAACCCTGGGAAAAAGTTGTTTGTACTGCCAGGGTGTAACCTTCCCAAATTTAAAGCAGGCAGGTCTGCCTGCAGTTACTCTGACATTTCTATCTTAGAAAACACGTGGCAAAGTAATTTTGACCCACGAAAGCTTCTGCCCAAATAAATCCATTAGTCTTTAAGATGACAGGGGACTCCTCGTTGTTTTTACCGATACAGACCAACAGGGCTGTCCTTGTGAGAGTTGTCAATAATGTGGTAATTGAAATGTAAGTTAACACAGCATTTGCTAACAGGAGTAATTTTTCCCATTGTAAAGAAGACACTTTTCCAACACACAGCCATCCCAACCTGTTCCCTGCAGGGTTACAAAACTGTAACTGCTTTAGCCCTGAGTAACCACATCAGAATGGAAATTCTTATGGCATTTTATTTTCCTCCTGTGATGTTCTCTGTTTTTCAGTAAGACTATATGAAATTACCATGAGCACAACACGTTCTCTGGGTGGGAAGAAGGTTTCTCTCTGCTATGAAAACAAGTCACAACATGCTGAGCTACCCCCGCTCAGCTTTCAGGTTCAGCCACAGAATAGCGCAATTTTCTAATCTCACTTGGAGTGCCACTATTGTTCTTCTAACTCATCCGTGTTTTAGAAAGCCCTCAGAGCAGAAGTCAGAAAATTATGTTGTCCCTTCCCTTCACTCCCCAAACATGTGCCCCAACACAAACCACATATTTGCAGTTAGCAAGCCAACCAATTAAATGTGCCAAGGAAGTGTGTGTCTGTCTGTGTCTTTCTGCAACCAAGGACATGGCTTTTATACTTACTTGAAGGCTTGTCAACACTGAAATGTTAATTTAGTTTGCCTTAAAGGCCTCTTGTGCCAACTACATACACCCCTTTTAAAAAAGTGAATTATTTGGTGTCTTAAGTCTTAGGGCACACTCCTAGGGCTGAAAGGGTGTGTCTACATAGCAAAGTTAGTTCAGAATAACGGCCATTATTCTGAAATAACTATGCAAGCGTCTACACAGCAATAGCGTTATTTCGAAATAATTTCAAAAGAATTTCGAAATGGGAGGCTTATTCCGACTTCTGTAAACCTCATTCTATGAAGAATAATGCCTATTCCGAAATAGCTATTTCAAAATAAGGTGTATGTAGACACTCCACTTCTGCTATTTCGAAATAGCTCCTCACCAGGACCATTCTAAGTTATTCCTCCAGGGGCCCTAAATCAAGATAGCACGTCTACATTAGGGAAGCCTGCCTCAGACTAATTTTGAAGCTTCCCTGCAGTGCAGATGTGCTATTTCGAAATGAGCTATTTTGGAATAACTATTCAGGAATAGCTTATTCCGAAATAACTGTGCAGTGTAGATGTAGCCAAAGAGACCTCAGGAGGTCACCGAGTCCAGAGCAGGACCAATCCTAACTAAATCATCCCAGCCAGGGCTTTGTCAAGCCAGGACTTAGAGTCTTAGGTCAAACTTAAAAAACAACAAATAGCCTTGCAGCACCTTAAAGACTAACAAATTACGCTATGCAAATTGCGTATCTTATTTCAGTTTTATTTCAAAATAGGCTATTTTGAAATTTGGCACGTCTACAGGGTGCCAAATTTTGAAATAAAGCACTATTTTGAGACATCCCTTATTCCTCGTGGAATGAGGTTTATAGTCACAATAGTGCATCTGTTATTTCGAAAATTATTTCAAAATAGCAGACGTGTTCCTTGGACATGGGGTAGCTATTTCAGCATACCTCCCAAACTTGCAGTCTAGACGTACCCTGTTTGCGTAGACAATTCCTAACTACTTTGCTGCTGACTGGCCTCCAGCTACTATCCCACATTGCATTGCTTCATGCTTTCAGTTAGCTGAGATGTGCATTGCTTCAAACCTGACTTAAACTGTTTTAGTATCTGTGTGCCACCCCACAGCTCCAGGGTCATCTTAACTAGCTGTCATGTGTCCATTTATATTGCTGGCAAACAGCCAGGAGTGTCCCTTTTTGATAACACGTAAGAGGGAGCTCACATACTCATGAGAGCAGCTATACATCCTGTGCATCTGCACAGACCCCTTTAGAGGTCCTGAATCTGATTATCTGCATTTTCAGTTCTAGCTGGAGAATAATCACCAGAATGCAGACATCTGCAAGACACTGTTAGAGTGAGTGAAGGCTATGGTTCGTTCCCAGAGCTGGTCGCAAGTTTACAAAGACTGTAAAAAGAGGAAGTACAGTGTGCATGGGACTAAACCATGTCTTATCCATCTGCACTATGGTAAGGCTAGTGCATGCCAAGGAAATGACTAGGATGTATTTGGATTCCTTGGCACTGGTTATTTTTGTAGTAGAGGAGGACCAAGCTGTGAGAAGTCTGTGTTTGCTAGCTTTAAGAACCAGACCACTCCTGGTGGAAAAATGCCATTTGAAAGTGTTCTCTTCTGGAGAGTGGTGCACAAAGCCACTTTGGGGTACATTAATTTACAAAAGAGGAAGTAAGAAGACTCTGTGAGCTCATAGGTTCTAGTTCCTCAGCTAATGTAAATTGGTGTCATCCCATAACTGTCAACTGAACTATTGCTATTTTATACCAGCTGAGGATCTGGCCCTTAATTTAAACCTCAAATTATGGTAAATCTAGTCTTCACAGCTGACCTGTCACAACCAATTGTTGTGGCAACAGAGAAGTCCATTTATTGGTTAAGAAAAACTTAAAAGTCTTCATTCTCTACATTCCATGAAAGAAGCATTAGAATAATTGAAGGTGGCATAAGTGTGAGAGAAATCTTTACCACACCCACTATGTAAGTGAAAATAAGTTGTGTGCTCCTCTACCCTTACTAGCCTACTTCTTCTTCCTTTCCAGTTAATTTCATTGCTACAGCCCTCGATGGATCCCAGCATGCCATGATCATTGTGTTAGAGATCAATTAAGGATGCACTTTCATTTCAATCTATTTTCTGATTTTTATAATCTACTGGGGAAATTAAGTCTTAGGTTTAACTCTGACTCTAACTTCCCGCCTAGACTTTAGTGTACAGGGTGTTACAGATACAAAGGAGACATAGGTGGGCGTGTGTGTTATGGCAATCCCCAGCTGCTTCAGTGGTCTCCTAGGCATCAGTTACAGGAGTCTTTGGGTTGCTTTAACTCATGAGAAAGGTCAAATCAGCTCCTGATCTATCCCAAGAGACAAAGTACACTAAGGTAGATACAGTTACTTTTCTCCTACTTCCGGGGTCTGGGCCAAATATAGTATGGCCAGAAAGAGATCTGGTCCTATAAGGTTTTTAGGTTTGGGTTTGTTTGTTGGCCAGATTATATCACACAGTGAGTAAATGGAAACATTTCCCACTTGGCTAGCCTTTTAACCTAGGGAATTGCAGTTTTCATCCATTAAGGTAATTTTTATATCCATCCATGTAAGCATGGACAATGAAAACACATTAAGGGTATGTCTAAACTACAGAGTTTTTTTAGAAAAATGGCCGATTTTCAGAAAAAACTTCACTTAACGTCCACGCTGCAATCACGTTCTTCTAAAAGAAAATCGAAAGAACAGAGGGGTTTTTCTGACATTGTTAATCTTCATTCTATGAGGAAGAAGCCTTTTTCTGAAAGAGCTCTTTTGGAAAAAGGCATGTGTGGACAGGGAAGAGGGAGTTCTTTCGAAAGAAGAGGAAAGAGGAGAAAGCACAGGTGCCCTGGTGGCCACTCCGTCCATAGTAATCACAGCTGAAATGCGAGATACCATCCATTCAGACTGGATGCTATCTTTCGAAAAAGTAGATCACTTTTTTGATGCGCTTTTGCTGTGTGGATGCTCTCTATTTGGAAGAAGTTTTTCCAGAAGATCTCTTCAGGAAAAGCTTCTTTCGAAAGAAGCCTGCAGTCTAGACATAGCCCAGGTCTAAAACTCCAGGACTAGCTTAGCTCAGTGATGACCTAATTAGGAATAAATAGTTGAAAAAATAAGTTTTTACGGTTTTAAAAAACTTTTTACTGTAATTGCAACAGGAATATGCATATACATAATGCTTTCATTTTGTTTCCACTAACATAGCTACATCTAAGCAATGGTGGCACAATAACTATATAATGATAGTAAAGAGGCACAAAGTGATGCAGCAGGAGCAAGTCTGTTATCTATTTTGAAATAGTTGATTGTAGTTTCTCTCTTTCCCTTTACGCTAGTCTGCGGTGTTCTTGCTGAAACTTGCATCATTGAAGGCTTACTCTGATCAGGCTCAACCATACTGACCTCAGAAAAGAAGTTTTTTTTAAACTGTTAGGACTCAGAGCAAATGGGTTCATGACAATATTTCCTGAATAATTCAAGAACCTGATCCAAGGTCTACTGAAGTGAATGAAAGTGTCTCCAAAGGGTGTTAGATCAAGTTCTGAGGGTGGAATCCAGGAAGGATCTTATTCATTGCAATGCTGTGCATTAAAGCACTGAATTTTTAAGCACCTAGAGATAGCACTGTGATCCATAGAGTCAATTTAGGTGCCTAGGTGGCAGGTACAACGAATGGGGAGAGAGAGGCATCCAATGCGTGAGATCCACAAAAGCCAGCATGCTAGGCAGGGAGCCACCGACATTAGCCATTGGGAGATGGTGACCAGAGAAGTATGCCTCACCTGTTCCTTAGAGACAGGTGTCTAAATCCACACTGCAAGGAGGGGAGTCTCTCTGTTTAGCAATCTGTAAATGGGCTCCTACTGCAAGGAGTCAGGTGGCTTAGTCCCTTAAATAGTTTCTTCAGGAATGAGTGAGGCACCTCTATCACACCACACCAAATGGACAGACAAGGAGGTCCCAACTTGGTAGCTTTCAGCACTGTGGTTAGACTGTTCACCTGGGATGTAAGAAACCCATGTTCAAAACACATACATCCCATCAATATTAGGAGAGGATTTGAGCAGGGGTCTCCCATCTGGCAGAAGAGTACTCTAACCACTGAGCAACCATGCAATATTCTAGTGTGGGGTTCTCTCAGTCTTGTCTGTTCAAGCTGTTCCACCCTCAGTAAATGATTCAAGGGACTGGAGCTGGGGTCTCCCACATCCTGGATTTGTGCTTCAGTTTTCCCACCTGTAGTATGGGGATGTATTTCTTCCATACCTCATAAGGATATATGCATTTAGTGTCCATGAAGTGCTTTCAGATTTTTGAACAGAAGATGTTATAGGAGGCAGCTAGTAGCAACTCTGTAGTTAGGGCTATGTTCTAAATTGGGACATAATTTCCTAATTTTTCTCTAAAAGAGATTGTCAGTAAGTGATACATTTTACACCATGTTTGTTTTTATGTCTTTTAAATTTTCTGAGGAGTCTTTGCTTGGTTTCTCATCAGACATACTAGCATGAGAAATGAAGCCATCTAGTTATAAACTTCATTCATTACAATCATAATACATGAATATTGAGATGAAATTCAAAATAATTAATAATTAATCACCATTAGTATTGACCTGAAACTCAAAAAAGAGTCATACAAAAAGAGGAAACTAGGTCAAATTACAAAAGATGAATATAAAAAATAACATAAGGTTCTAGGGACAAAATTAGAAAGGCAAAGTCATGAAACGAACTAGAGAGATAAAGAGTAACAAGAAAACATTTTACAAATACATTAAAGGCAAGAAGAAGACTGAAGAGAGAGCAGGCCTGTTATTCAGTGAGGAGGGAAAGAAAATAACAGAAAATGTGGCAATGACAGGCATGTTAAATTACCTTTTGTTTCAGTTTTCACCCCCCAAAAATGACTAACAGTGAATATCAGCAAATGGGGTAGGATCTGAGCCTAAAATAGGGAGAGAACAAGTTAAGAATTATTTAGACAAGTTACATATCTTCAAGTGGACACAGCCTGATGAAATACATCCTATAATGCATAAGGAACTGTTGAAGAGAGCTCTGAGCTATTAGCAATGATCTTTGAGAACTTAAGGAATATGTGAGATATCCTAGGCTACATCTACACAACAACGGTATCCTGAAATAGCTAATTCCACATCTTAAGAGCAAGCCCATTATCTCAAAATATAATAGGCTTGCTATGCCAATGTCTCTGTAAATCTCATTGCATGAGGGATAAGGGACGATTCGGAATAATGCCTGATATTGAAGACTAATAAGAGTAATGATACTTTGCATTTACACAGTACCTTCCTACAAACCTTAGGGAATTCAGCCTCATGCATCCCTGTGAGGTAAGTAAATCTGCATTTCTGTTGTGGAAACTGTGGCACGAAAAGGTTAAGTGACTTGCCCCAGTTCATGGAGGAAATCTTTGGTATACTTTAGAATAGGATCCTGCCTTCCTGATTATGAGCAATCTTCCCTAACCACAAATTATCAAAAGATAGAGGCTTATGATATTCCTACTTGAAGATCCTTAGCCAGAGCTATAGTGTTCTTTCTGTGTAGACTTATGCCTGAGATGAATAGCTCACATTTCAGAAGTAACATATGATGTCCAAGATGAGAATAAGCTGGTGAATAAGAAGGTTAGGAGTACTGTGATGACAGCAAAAAAAACAACAACAAGAAGCAATGGTATGTGAGTAGGACATGAGCCTTGTAGACAAGAAAACTGGGATATCCAGAAGAAATCCTGAGACAAATACTTCTATGTCAATCAACAGCAATTTGGCCATGAAGGGGTCCAAGGTTTGGATTCTGAATAACAGAACTGACTGAGTAATTGTGTTGATCACAGCTAGATAGAATTATGAGTTAATAGCCAGTGTTGTTATGGTAGTGACATCTACTATTGAAAGTTAAGATCTGGGTTCTGTTCCTATCTCTGCCTATGATTTGCTCCATGACCTTGTTTCTGCAAGATTCTTAACCTCAATCTGTATTTCCTATGTATAAAATAGGTACAATAAAGGTTACTACTGTGGCAGTTACTTTGTTGACTACTGTTCACCCATTGTACAATCCACACACCATCAAAGGACCTAACCACGTAAACCACCTCATCAGAGGCTCATACAACTGCACATCCACTAATATAATCTATGCCATCAAGTGCCAGCAATGCCCCTCTGCTATGTATATTGGCTCAACTGGAGAGTCTCTATGAGAAAGAATTAATGGAAACAAATCAGATATCTGAAAACACAACACACAGAAACCTGTTGGGGAACATTTTAACTTGCCTGGGCAATCATTAATGGATCTCAAAGTCACCGTATTATTTCAAACCAATTTCAAAAGCCAGCTGGGCAGGGAAACTATAGAACTTAATTTCATTTACAAGTCTGATTCCTGCAACAGAAGTCTAAACAAAGACATTAGCTGGATGGCCCGCAACGTTTCACATCCTAATGACATAAAAAAAATAAACAAAGGGTACTTAAAGTGGGTACTAAGTATTCTTACCAGCTTCATTTAGCGTGGACATTCTAATTGACAATTTCTTTCTCCTTTTTTTCTTCTTTTTCCTTCTCTTCTCCCCACATACCCTACTGGTACTATTTATTTGCAAACTGGATCCCTTAAACTCCATTCACCTGAAGAAGTGGGTTGTGCCCACGAAAGCTCATGATACCATCTATATTTTTGTTAGTGTCTAAGGTGCTACAAGACTATTTGTTGTTTTTTAAGTTTTCCAGGTAAAGACTAACACGACTACATCTCTGAAACTTTTGTCTAGTCCTTTGTCCACCTTTGGCACTCGATAACCAATAATCCAATTTATGAGGGTTCCAAAAGGGAGATAAATTATATCTGAAGGGTAAATCTGAGGTCATGTGACTAGCCTTTTGACTAGAGACTGAGGGCGTTTTGTAAGATTACCTAACATCTCTCACAGAGTGCTGAACATCTGTAAATGCCATCAAATCTGATTCTGCACCTACTGAAATCATGTGAATTTTGTCACTGATGTCATTAACAGTAAGACTGGATTCGGTGGAAGTTGACCTGTTTCTCTCCCTTGACAATTAAGCAGCTTGCACAATATCCCTTGCACCTGCGTAGCACCCATTGGGCTGGGAGGGAGGCAGTAACTCTTCTCCATTTGGTTTTCATTCATCGTTATCCATTAACTTTCATGTGCAGCACAGGAGACAAAATGTTCTTCCAAAAGTTGAATAGGTCAGTACCCTCTGTCCTAGCAAGGATCCCAAGCATATGTATGATTTTGTTATGCTCCTGGTTTTAAATGAATAGTGTCCATGTCCATAGTCATGCTTCATGGCTAATTTGTTGATCATCATGCAGGCATTTGTTTCCTACTTCCCCCAGACTCAAGCCTGTGCTCTGACCATATTTCAACTCTGGATGTTACTTTCTGCCTATATGCAATTCCCATGTAGCTTCAACTGGATGCAGTATTCTTCACTTCACTTCACTTGCTGCTGTCTAGAGTTGTTTTCCCTGACAAGTGCTCTTGTATGTCATTCCAGAGTGACAATTTCCCTATATATGATAAAACTATCGCAGTAGCAGAACCATGAAAGTTTTCATACTCTGGCATGAAACTATTCCTTATTTGTGGTTGCCCAGAAATGTCTCAGACAGTGCATGTATGCCAAATTATTTCAAAAGAGTCATCTTTATATTTTCAGCATTTTAATTGCCACTGGCTTGTGCCTGTGGAGTTGTGGCATCACACTCTTCCTTTCTGTCTTGTTCTCTCCCCTCTTCTGCCTCGCAGTTTCCCTCCCTTCCCTTCTTCATCCACCTCTCTCCTTGCTGTGGGTTTATGTCCTCTTTTGGTTGCAACTAGTAGAGGGGAACCTGACTGCATACACTGGAGCACCTCTGACAGTGATTCTTCATGCAGTGGAGGATGGACAGAGACACACTTTCTGTGATGGTATAAGATTAGTCTATTTCCTTCTCTTCAGCTTCTAACTGTACCTATTCTGTTTTTCAGTGCTAATACCAGGTAAGAAAATGCACTGAGAAAATGTAAGAAAAAGTCCTCTGTCTTCCCCTTTCAGAGATTTTCTCCCCTTCTTTTTCCCTTCTAGGCCCTTTTCCCCAGTTGTGGGTATATGCAACACTTCAATTTGATGTATATTTATGTATCTGAAATGTTGGAGTGCATTTCCAACTAAAATGTATTTCAGTGGAATTACACTCCAACCGATGGACCTATTGTTTAGCTTCCAAGTGCTGTCAGATAGCGAAAAGCTAGCACAGCGCATTAACCAGCCTTTCAGAATGATTTTGTAGCACAGACTGGGAACACCACAGAGGCAAACTGCCAGTTCCTCGGGAAGGGGGGAGTGCCTGCATCATGGGAACCCTAATACCAGTTTACAGTTCTATGATGCGTTGTGGGAAACGACAACTTCCGGCCCTCCGCCAGTCTTGATATTGTGATTAAGCTATGGCTTGTGTATATACATGGGAGAGATGAGATTAAAAAGAGCAAGAAATTGCACTGTTGAATGAAGGGTTAATGAGATCTACAATTCCCTCCCTTGAATTCATTTTGAAGGCTAGGTCACTTCTTTACTACAGTTAGGATCCTCAAGAAGGTGCACCGTAACTGAGTAGAGCACGTGGAGGGAGAGCCTACAGGGATTATTATACATTATTCTTCTACATGCGAGATGTTCAACCCCAGCAATTATATAAATAAGCATTTCTTTTAAAGCTGGAGGCCAGATCCTCATATCCTTAATGAGAGAAAAATCCTCACTGCCCTCATGGGGAGTTGTTCCTAAGAAATGCAGGGTCAACCCCCGGCACTGCAAATTGAAGTATATCTGTTACCAAACATGACAAGTAAGGTGCACCACCAGTGCTGTGTCAAATGTCTGACACATCACATATAGCTTGGCAATCTTGAGGGAACACAAAGGGAATGGAACCTTCCCATACAAACACCAACAGAAAGTCCATTCAAACTCCACTTGGCTTCTGAGAAAGGCCAATTTGTGGTGAGTGGTACAAAGGCTGGATGAAATTTTTAATGCATCTAGCTCAGTGTTTCTCAGAGTGGTACGTGAAACCACTACTGTTCGTCATTTGCAGTCATGGGAAGTCGTGGGAAATGGCATGGGCAGTAAGTAAACAAACCAGCATGGCCAGTTAACAGGTCTCTCAAAGTGGTTTCATGGACCAATTTGAGAAACACTGATCTAACTCAGACTTTCAGTCTTCCTGGTACCGGGTTTAAGAGCTCTTCCTTAGTGCTAAAGTATTTTAATTCATAATATAAAAATAATGCACACATTAAATACAAATATTATATTTTCACCTTGGAGAGCAGAAATATTTTAAAGACTCTGTGTCCAAAATTCATGTGTAAATTTCAATAGAACTGATGCAATACATAAATAAAATATTTATTCAGAATGTTAAACTCATTTTCTTTGTCTCCGTTTTCCATTTTTCAAACAGATTAGTTTAAAAACAGAAATATTTTCTGAAGTGTATTTAAGTCACTTTTTTCAGAAAGTGAATTGTAATTTCCTACTACTTGTTATTTGCACAAGAATCAGATTCTAAGAACTGTACTCATCCAAATGGGAAGCTGTTTGGATTTCGAATGCTCACAAACAAGCTATAGCTCAAGAACTGTTTGCAAAAATTTTGTGTACCATTTTGAACAACACATATAAAGGTGAAAGTTACAATCTGTTTGTGGACAATTTGCCAGCAGGCATAAAAGATGAATTGGTGGAATATATTAAGCAATATGAAGTATTTTCTAATTAAAGTAGCTAGGTTTAAATAATAATTTTAGCTACACTGGCTCTGTAAAGTCAAACAGGAATATAAACTAAACCATGTGTTTTGTATGAAGGACAAGGTACTGTGTAATGACCATATCATTGCTTTCTAATGGGATGGAATTAGAACTAATCGACAGTGTGTCATAGATTCTGGACTGCTAATAGAAATAATTTTTAGCTCACATGGTAGCAGTCTGTGCATTGGAGCAGAAGGCTCTGACTTCTCCTAATCTATACTATTATAAAAGGTGAGGCATCCGTCATGCCATCTGTCACAGAGAACATTTGAAAAGATTTGAAAAGTTTCTAGGGGGGAGCAGGCCTCCAGCTCCACCTACAGCTCTGCCCCCTCTGCTGAGGTCCCACCCCCACCACAGAGAGGGAAGGAGCATGTGCGCGCATCCCCCAGCATCCCCAAAGCAATGGGGAGGGAAGAGGATGCATGGCCCCAACCCCAACTCCCCACCCCTGGGAGCAGTGGGGAGGGAGAAAGCTCCCTAGCCCCTGGAGAAGCCTGGCTGCAGCCTGAGCCAGCCCACAACTCCTCAGTCCCTGGAGCAGTGCAGAGGGAGGAAGCCACATGCACATGCCCCCCACCAGCAGCATGGGGAAGGGCAGAGCGCACCTACGCCCCAGCATCCCTGGAGCAGCGGGGAGGGAAGAGGCCACACTTCCACAACCTCCTCCCCCACGCCCCCATCCCTGGGAGCAACGGGGAGAGAAGAGGCCGCATGGCCCAAGCCTCCCTGGCCCCAGAGCAGCGGGAAGGGAAGTTTATACCGTCACAACAGGATGGGTAATGCTAGTTATTATAAAGTTCTAAATGGCCAGTGTATGCTATAGAATGACAAGCTGACATCTGTAAAGTCCTAGATGTGAAAGCCTACAATATTATCTATCAAAATGGGAAACAGACTTGTTTTGCTGTAAAAATAAAAAATACTTTAACACTGGAATAACATATAACTAGTATGAATGTATCATGTGAAAGCCTTAAACTCGCTGTTAAGAAATAATGTACCTGTTCAAATGGAAACATGACCCCTTTCGGTTGCATGGAACTCAACACTTTTGTCAGTAGTGATGCCTTGTCTACATTGAGAGGTGAAAACAGAGGACAGACTCAAAAACTGATTTAATCTAGGGAAATTACAATGGAAAAAAATCCAGTTGATTTCAGTAGGAGCAGGACTGGAGTATTAAATATTAGACTTTTTCTTTGGGTCTCTGTGGGTCTAATCTGGCCCTGGTCTACACTAGGGTGAGTGGAGAGGGGGGCAGGACTGGAGCTAACCCTACATTCCCGAGGCAAATGCTCTGTCCTGTGCATTTGAAATATTTCCCTTATTTCGAAATAACAAGTGGAGCGTGCACACTATCAACCCCAATATTTTGAAATAAGGGATCGGTTATTTCAAAATAATAACTCCGGGTATGTCTACACAACAAAGTTAATTCGAACTAACATCTGTTAGTTCGAATTAACTTTCATAGGCGCTACACATACAAACCGCTAGTTCGAACTTAATTCAAACTAGCGGAGCGCTTAATTCAAACTAGGTAAACCTCATTCTATGAGGACTAATGCCTACTTCGAATTAAGTAGTTCGAATTAAGGGCTGTGTAGCCACTTAATTCGAACTAGTTGGAGGCTAGCCCTTCCCAGCTTGCCCTGGTGGCCACTCTGGGCCAAACCAGGGAAACTCTTCTGCCCCCCTCCCGGCCCCGGAGCCCTTAAAGGGGCACAGTCTGGCTACACTGCTCATGCCAGCTGCAAGCCTGCCAGCACCCAGCCAGCAGACCCTGCACCTGGCACGGCATGAGCCAGCCACCCGCTGCCACCCAGCCTTCCGCCTCTTCCCAGGACCAGGCAGGCGGCTCCCAGGAGCCTGCCCGGGGCCGCAAGAGGCGGGCGCCCGCCTGGTCTAGTGCAGAGATCATGGACCTCATCGAGGTTTGGGGGGAGGCCTCCAAGGTCCATCATCTCCGCACTAGCCACAGGAACGCGGCCGTCTATAGCCGCATGGCTGACAGCCTGGCCACCAGAGGCCACATGCGGACCCGGGAGCAGGTCCGCTGCAAAATCAAGGACCTGCGGCAGGCCTACTCCAGGGCCTCCCAGCCAGGGGCTGACTCGGAGGCATGCCCTCATTATGAGGCCCTGGACCGCATCCTGGGGGCTCACGCAGTCCATGCCTCCTGGGTGGTGATCGACCCTGGGGCAGAGGGACGCGTCCCTGACACTGAGGAGGAGGAGGAGGACGCCGAGAGCCAGGAGCCTGCAGGGAGCCTGCCCAGGACCCAGGACCCCCGAGGCATCCCACAGAGCACATCGGCTGTGTCGTCCAAGGCCGAGGAGGGCTCCACATGTGAGTGCCATCATGCTCCCCTTATGTGTATGGGAGGGTTGGGGGAGAGGGAGCCCAGGGACCGTGCGCCTGGGCCTTGCCCACCATGGAGCAGCAGCTGGGTGTCATGCAGGGGCCCTGGCTCATTCCCCACACGCTGACCTCGCCTTGCACAGGGGGGCTGAGTTTCATCCACTGCGTCCCCAGTGAGAACTGACCACTGCTCTTGTTTCACCACAGCCACAGCACCTGGGACTGCAGGGCGCACCACCCCGCCTGCAACAGCCACCCGCACCCGGACCAGCAGGCACACCAGGAACCTGGAGGACTACCACCGGCGGCACCTGGAGCACCAGCTCCGCACCCAGGACCACTGGGTCCGGGAGGACCTGCGGCTGTGGCAGCGGAGCTTGGAGGCACTGGAGGAGCAGGACCGTGCCCTCAGAGGCCACCTCCAGACCCTGGTGGACAGGTTCCTGCCTCCTCCTGCTCCGGCCCCTGCGGTCGCCCCAGCTCTCGCTCCTCCTCCCACCCCTGCTCCCCTTCCCACTTCCTCCACACTCCCCCGTCCCTCCTGCCCCACCCTCCACACCCACTCCCCCCCCAACGCCCCCGCACCCGTAGTGCTGCGAGACAGGAGAGCCAGCAGGACCCCCAGCCCTGAGCTTTCCCTTCCCTTCCTCCCCCTTCCAGCTCCCTCCTCCCAGGTTTTCCCCTCCCCTCTTCCACCCTCATTCCTCCCTCCCCCCACCCCAGTTATGTACAATAAAAAGAGATTGTTGTTTTCAAAACAGGTGTCTTTATTTAACATTAGGAAGGGGGGTTAGGGAGGGGAAAGGGGATGGAGGGGAGGGTGGAAGAAGGCCTCAGTGGGGCATGCAGGGAGAGTTCAGTCCTTCTCCTCCACCAGGAAGGTCTCCCGCAGGGCTTCCCGGATCTGGACGGCCCCCCGCTGGGCCTCCCGGACAGCGGCGGTGCGGGGCTGAGCGTACTGGCCAGCCATGCACTCAGCCTCAGCCATCCAGGCTGGCAGGAAAGCCTCCCCCTTCCGCTCGCACAAATTGTGCAGCACACAACATGCTGCCACCACTGGAGGGATGTTGTGCTCGGCGAGGTCGAGGCGGGTGAGGAGGCACCTAAATCTGGCTTTCAGTCATCCGAAGGCCCCCTCAACCACAATGCGGGCCCTGGTGAGCCTGGCATTGAAGGCCTGGTGGGAGGGGTTGAGGTGCCCCGTGTACGGATTCATCAGCCAGGGCTCTAGGGGGTAGGCCGCATCCCCCACCAGGCAGACGGGCATGTCCACGTCCCCGACCCTGATGTGGCGGTCGGGGAAGAAGGTCCCGGCGTGCAGCCTCTGGCACATGGAGGAGTTGTGGAATACCCTGGCGTTGTGTGCCTTGCCGGACCAGCCCACATTAATGTCCGTGAACTGGCCCCAGTGGTCAGACACGGCCTGCAGGAGGACGGAGAAGTACCCCTTGTGGTTGATGTACTGGGCGGCCTGGTGTTCCAGGGCACAGATGGGGATGTGCGTCCCGTCGATGGTCCCCCCGCAGTTGGGGAAGCCGAGGGCGCCGAACCCCTGGATGATGGCATCTGGATCGGTGAGGCGGACCACCCTGCGGAGCAGCACCCGGTTGATGGCCTTGACCACCTGCAGAGAGACACAGCAAACCGCGAATCACTGGGGCGCCCGGGTGGCTGGGAGTGTTTGTTCCCTGGCACTGTCCTGTGCCCCACTCCCAGAAGCAACCCCCATTGCGATCCTGGCCACCGCGGGCAGCCTGTAGTATGGCCGGGACAGACCGAACCCTCCTGTGCGGGGCACTGTCGCCTCCTCCCCCGCCCCCATTTTCCCTGGGGCAGCCCATTCCCTCCTTGCAGTCCCCCATCCCCCCCAGCCCAATGGCCGGTGAGTGCCATACCTGCATGAGTACTGCTCCAATGGTGGATCTCCCCACGCCGAACTGGTTCCCGACAGATCGGTAGCTGTCCGGTGTGGAGAGCTTCCACAGGGCGATGGCCACACGCTTCTGGAGGGGGATGGCAGGCCTCATGCGAGTGTCCCATCGCCGCAGAGCAGGTCGAGCCACTCGCAGAGCTCCAGAAAGGTGTCCTTCTTCATCCTGAAGTTCTGGGTCCACTGTCTGTCTCCCCAGCGCTCCAGGACGATGCGGTCCCACCAGTCGCTGCTGGCATCCAGACGCCAGATGCGGTGGGGCACGCTGGCATCTGGCCGCTGCTGAGGCTCCTCCATGGCCCCCAGGGAGGCCATGTGGAGAGGCAGGGGGCTGACGTGCACCAGGTGGTGCCAGGCAGCCTCCAGCCATTGCTGGCAGGCTTGCAGCAGCAAGTCCAAAAACTGCACCAGAATGCCCAGGGCGAGCTCTGGCTCCATGGTGCCAACTGCGGCAGCATCCCCAATGGGAACCACCGACACAGGCAGGCGCAGAGGAAAATGCTTTGCTGTCCCTCGGCAAGGTAGGCAGGCAAGCGGAGAAGCTGAGAACCGGCTGTCCAGGGGGGTCCCTTTAAGCACGAGCCTCAGATAGCCTCACACAGCAGCCACACAAAGCAACTACTGACCTGATGCCCTGCCGGAACCGGTTTCAGCTGCCCTTAAATGCGACCTTGCGTCCAATCAGTGTGGATGCGCTAGTTCGAATTAGCAAAACGCTAATTCGAATTAGTTTTTGGGTCTAGATGCGTTAGTTCGAATTAGTGCTGTAGTATAGACATACCCTCCTACTTTCCATGAGGAATAATGCTTATTTTGAAATAGTTATTCCAAAATAGTGGTAGTGTGAACACTCCACTGCTGTTATTTCAAAATAACTACTCCTCAGTGTCATTTACAATAATTACTCCCTACTGCTTGCTGGAGCTCTAAATCAAGGTAGTGCGTCCACATTAAGGGAGCCTGCCTCGGACTACTTTCGAGGCTTCCCTGTAGTGTGGACACGCTATTTTGAAATAGTTATTTTGGGAATTATTATTTTAAAATAAAGTATTTCAAAACAATTTCCTCATATAGCATAAATTTCCTTGCAGTATAGCATAAATTTGCATATTGGCAGGCAATGTTCCCTGAAAGATGAGTGCTTGGATGGCCACCTAGGAGAGAATCAAATGCCGCCCAGCTGATTAGCAGAGTGCCCATAGCCAGCAGCATGTGTTTCTACTTGTGTTGCACATTCACATATGCCTTGGAGCACATAACACAATTTGTTCTGCCTGTGGATGGAAAGAGTTTAGAGGAACACTGCTGGCAGGTGAGCATAAGGCACTGTAAAAAGGCATGCCTAATATACCAGAAGAAGTTGTTAATTAAAGTGGAAGTGGCCTGCATTAGCTTAGATCCACTTCTTAGCTGCTTTTCCTGCTGCGGGTGATTGTTCTGGTCTCTTAACATGTACATCACTCCTACTTAAATTCCTTTAGCCTCAGTCTTGAGTTCAGAGGCAAAGAATCAGTTACACTCTGGTAAATTAACAATGGCTCTCAGTTAGACACTGAAGAGGTTGGAAGAAGGTGCAAGTTACACCAACTTAAATTTCCTTAAACTCACATCTGAATGTACTCCCCTCCCCCAAATATAAACATAAGATTCATAAATCAAAACACTTAAGCCCATATTTTGTCCTCACATATACTCTTGTAATTCCACTGAAATAATTTGGTTGTAATTGAGGACAGATATGGCCATCAGGTTTAAATCCATTCCTTGAATGTATGAATATGAACTCCTGCTGATTACAATTGGAACTGAACATATGGAGGCAAGGTTCCGAATCTGGCCCATGTCCAGCTTATCTTCAAGCCTTTTCTTTGTTGAGACAACTAGTAGTGCATGTCTAAATCATTTTGCTTGTACACATCTGGATCCAGTTCTTCCCAGGAGAGATTTTGCCCTCTGTGCTATGGTGCTTTTCCAAACACACCTGAAGAAACGGATGGAAAATAAAAAGAATAAGCAGCTGAGTTCATGCTGGGTTCCTGCCCAGGCCAGGCATCAACCCTAAACAGGCATCAACCCAAAGCTAACTCCCAACTTTGCCAGCTGGACAGGTCAGTAAAATTACCAGAACTTTTGTATCAAAGGATGAGGACAGGTCATATCCCTCTGTTGACACAGAAAGATTTGCTTGTATACCAAAGATTGAGGAGAGTGGTTACACAAGCACAGATGGTACATCCAGTCTTGCTGTAAATTCCCTCTGATAAGGCACCATGTGAAAAAATAGGCTTGCGGTTGTTGGCTTTTTTTGTTGGTTTTTTTGTTTTTGTTCCCATACTTCATAGATGTGATTAAGCAATTGGTGACCTGAGCTAATCCATTCCTTATTGTATTACTTACCAATTAAATTCACTCAGGTGATGAGAAAAAGTAGGAGCCCAAACAAATGCTAATTTGAAAAACAGCCAGACTTTTGTATTACTGCTATTATTAGCATTATAGTAATTTTTAGAAGCTCCAGCTGAAATGGAGTTCCCATTATGCTAGGTATTGTGCAGACATGTAGTGGGAGACCACTCCTGCCCCCCAAAGAACTTACAGCCTACACTGACAAGATAGGAAAAATTACTATCTTGTTTTGCAGAAGAGGAACTGAGGCACAGAGACATTAAGTGATTTGGTTGAAGCTATACAGAGAGACTGAGGCAGATCAAGGAACTGAGTACAGATATTCTGCATTCCAATCCAGTACTGCAACTGCAAGATCACCTCACCTCTGTTTTGGGGCAAATCTGTGAGCAGGTTGATAGATGTAAATGTGACCTACTCACAATTTCCTGCCTTATTTTGAATGAAATTTGCTATATGAAGTTAAACCTTATTGAATTAGATTTAATTTCTTTGGTGCTCACTGTATTGAAAATGAAGTTGTGTGTGTGTGTTACTGTGGGTCGTAAGTATTTCCATAGGAAGGGTAAAAGTAGGAGCACAGCAAAGGTTGATTAGGCAAATTCACTTCTTGAGAAGCCATCCCCTGGGGAGGTGGAGGTGTGCAAAAACTATTTCAAATTGAATAGGCCAGGGACCAACAGACAAAGAAAAGTGGGATTTTTTTGTTTTTGTTTTTGTTGTTAAATAGACTGATTTTTAAACTGGCTCAGGGCCTTCTTCCTGATCCAGCAACAGCCAGGAACCTTATCCATGGAGGGCACCAATGCATAGGGTAGGGTTGGAAGGATTGGGCCTGCTAAGGCCAAGTAAGACTATGTGCTTTTTCTGAGCTGAAGCTGTGGCACACTTGTACCCACAGAGATTCTCCTTTGGGTGGGGTTAGAAGGACTGCTCCTGCCAGCTGGAGTGAACTGTGGCAAGCTTAGTAACATGCACATGGGTACTTTTATTGTTTTAATGTGTTTTCTATGCAATTCTTTGTACCTTATGCATAAAATAGGCTTGCTTAGATGGGCTGTATGGTAATTTGTAGCTGCAGCCATTACTGTTAATTGTCTCGGAAGAGAAAGCAAGCAGGTGGCCCTGGGCAATAACACAAAGAAAGCAAGCAACTGTGCAACCTGGAGATACCCCATTAAGAAGGGGGAGAGATGTGTGTCTGCACACAAAGTGATGGCCAGGGGAGCTGAAACTCTGAGAGTGAAGGTCCGTGGAGGGCCACTGTGAAGAAATGCAGGAGCAGTTGCCCTGAACTGTGACAGTAAATGCGTACAAAAATGAACAGAAATGTTTCAGATCAGCAACTTGGCCATCTATCCTCAAATCCTGGCTTGGCCTTTCATGCATGTAGGGAAAAAGTCGACCAGAAAGGCAACCATGGGATGCAGGAACAGAACCCTGTTGTTAGGGACGGCAGTCAAGAGGAAGGGGAAATCCTGTTACCCGCAAACTGCGTCTGTTTGAGATGGACAGCAGGGAACCAGGAACACCAACTGCCGCTTTCGCAGAAGCAACATTTAAAGCAGAGCTGCCCTTTGTGGGCTTGAGCCAAAGTCCACTGATATCAACGGAAAATTTTGCATTGGCTTTAGGTCAGATTTGAAGGCTCATTGGCACACTTGCGCATCAGTCTGGAATCTATGTTTGCAAACATTGCAGGGTGGGCTCCGGGGTGTTTCAAGCACTGTATGGCAAAGCCCCCACTCAATCCAAACAACATGTGGCTGCATGACCATTGCTATTCATGTGAAGAAGTGGGCTGTGCCCACGAAAGCTCATGATACCATCTATATGTTTTGTTAGTCTTTAAAGTGCTACTAAACTATTTGTTTTTTAAGGTTTTCATTACTATTATGTTACATAAGTTTGAATTTTAAGTGCCTCTGGTTACTGAGTCTTGCAGTGTCCATTCAGTGCAGGATATGCCTCCTCTTCATCTTTCCAGCACAATCCTGGGGTTAGGAAATGGTCTGAAATGCAAAACACCTGGAGGTGTTTTCTGCAAACCTTCTATGTGGTTAATCCTTAGTGGAGATGTTATTTGCATAAGTCTCTCTGAGGTGAGGGTTCTGGGGCCTTACTCTTGTCTCCCAGTTATGACTGAAACATTTTTAATAGTTCTCATTTAGCAGTTTTGTTCTGTGGCTTCGGTTTGTGTGAAACCAAGAGTAAAAGAGGGGCTCAGAGACTGGCATATGTACCCATCTATTCCTTTTACTGGAAGTGTTTTAAGATGGAGTTTCTTCTATCATCTTATTCCTAAACCCAACTTCAGAAAATTACTACATTCTACTTACTACTAGACTGAAATGCTACATGGATCAAAGATCCTGTATATTAATATTACTATACTGGGAGGAAACACCTGCCATCTGCTTAGACTGTAATATGGATGCTCTGAACAAGGAACATCCCTCTGACCTTCACAGTTTTCTGCTATGTAATGAAGTGCCAAAGTGCAAATTAATGCAAAGACGCTTCATTTGATAAGCAATGGGTGAGTACCTAGGAGCCATAATTCTTGTGAAGTGGGCATATAAATGGCTCTGTACCATAGCTTCTCTATTCAGGAGGTTGAGAAATGAATCTTATATCCAGGGTGTGAAAATCTGAGCCAGCAAAGTCAATGGCAAAACTCCCAGCAAGAACTTCAGGTTTGGTGGTCCCAAGTACTGGACTAGGGATATTGGAGGTAGGGCCTGCACATTTTCCTCTTTCTGCTGTCTCTATTCTGTTTTGATATTACTGCCAACTCTGTCGGGTGTATTTAACATTGGTAAGTTCTGTCGAGCGTTAAGTTATTTGTCTTACTCTTGGTAGCTTGCCAGAGAGAAAGACAATTTGTAAGATTCCTCATTCCAGTGTATCTTCCTTCCATATTGCAGAATAAGTTGTTACTAATTCTGCATCATTCTTTGTAGGGTCATTCTAAAAAGTCCATAAAGAACATTCCCTGCCTCTTAAATATCTTGTTCCATGCAATCTATCTTCAGGGCAGGGAACAGCATGAATCTTTTGTGCCACTTAGATTCACAGGACATTAAAAGAGAGAGAGAGAAATGTGTTCCAAATAACAGAACACAGCAAAAATGGAGTTTTCTCTTTTTATACTAGCCTTACTGGTGGCTGCTGAGTAGAGATGTGTCTTCTATGATTAAAAATGCTGAAACAAAATTATTGTTAAAATATATTGTGACAAGGGCCCTTCTTTTCCTTTCCAGCCTCTGCACTACTCTCCCACCCAGCAAGACGGGCCTCAGATAAAGCAACCCTTATCTGCCACGTTTAGGAAGTCAGCTTTCCCCTTAGCAGAGGGCTAGACTCACTGTCTTCCCCTATGGTAGGGAGCCCAGCCTCTCTCCTGGAGCTGCTCACTGCCCTGCTGTCTCTAGCTTACTAGGCACTGGGAGTGTGTCTGGCTTCTCTTCCCTTCCCACTAACAGGGGAGGGTATAAAAAGGTCTCAGGCAGCCCTGCAGTGGAATCAGCCAATCCTAGATGGTTCAGTTCTCTCTCAGCTAATCCTAACCTGCATGAGACAACCCCTTTAGTTGATCCTGATGACCTGCAGTAACCCACTTCTGATTAATAATGGAGTGGGTCTTTCACCCTTCTAGGGCTGCCTTCCCCCACCCCCCTTCTATTGCAGCCATCTGGCCTGACTTAGTCACAATATGAACCCCAAAATGTTTGAGCCCAAAGCTGAGTTTTTTAAACCAATCCTTATGAGGCAAAGCTGATGTCATTGAATTATTATAAATCCCATCACTTAAAATACCTGTTCCTTTTCCTTCACTTTCTGACAACAATATATATTTTTAGAACTCCTGAACAACCAAAACCAAACAATGCTCTATGCTACTGAGGAGTAGAAGACAGTGAAACTCTCAGGAACTAACTTCATCTTCACTCCCACCTGGCTCCCTATGACTTAATGTCCTTCCAATGGCTCATGGTATTTTCTGGAAGTAATAGATATTCAGGAATTAGAAATGAGAGTTTAGTTTCACCAGGAGCTCCTTAAGGTCAAGACTACAATTCTGCAAAGCATTCAGAGTGCAGGAGAACAGGCATTGCTCATAGTTCCATACTGACATGAATGAATCTTTTGTGGATATTGCATAGATTCCAAGGCCAGGAGGGGCCACTGCCATCATCTAGCTTGATCTCCTGTGTTACACAGGTTTGAGACCTTCCCCCAAAAATTTGCAGAGTAGATCTTTCAGATAAACATCCAATCTTGATTTAAAAAACTATCAGTGATGGAAAAATCCACCATGACTCCTGGTAAATTGTCCCAGTAGTTAAAATTGCCCTCACTGTCAAAAATGTATACCTTAGTTCCAGTCTGTCTAGCTTCAGCTTTCAGTCATTGAATCATACTATACTTTTCTCTGCTAGACTGACGAGCCCATTATTAAACATTTGTTTCCCATATAAACACTGATGAACTGTATCAAGTCACCAGATCAAGCTCTTTAAGTCTGTCATTCTATGAATTCATAGAGTCTATCACTATTTCTGTCATGTGTTGGGCTAGAGTAACTTTCCAGTATAATGCCCCTTATCTGCAAGTCACTTAAGATACACTATACCTAACTTTAAGCAGGTAAATAATTGGGACTATTTGAGTTTAAAATTAGGTACGTGTTTATGTACCTGGCTGAATTAAGACATAAAATACTAACCATTACGGGCCTTATCATATCAGTTTCTAAGAAGGAATTTTATTTGTGTAATCTGACTGTAAATGGCCTATTACTAAAACAAATCATTGAGCTTATTCCCTGCTTTGAACTCTGCTTCTGATTCCTGGCTTGACCCCAGACCCTGAGACTTGGCTAGATTCCTGATTCCTGCCTGTGGCTCTGACCTTAGGCCTGATTCCTGGTTTTTTACTCTGGTTCTGATTTCTGCTGCAGGCCCTCCTTCTGCTCCAGGTTTTACCCCTTAGGCCTGACCACCCATATTTTGGTCAGGAAAATAATCTCCTGTACATTGTCAAGCTTTATGACCTGGGCTAGCAGCACCCTTTCCAGTGCAATGCACAACTCCAGGAGAACAGGCCTAACAGTTGGTCTACTCACACCACTCTGGTTAGCTACTTCCCGATGGCAATGGCCATCTATTTCTTCATTCTGAGGGGAACTATCATGTAAATGTTTTGTCACTGCTCCTCAGGGGGAGTGCTGCACAGGGGGAGCGCTGCACAGATATCTAGGAACATAGCCTTCATTATCCTCAAGTTCTCATTGCTTGTTCTCATTGCTTGTCATCCCCAGGCCTGTATCACAATCCCATTTCAGTGCTAGTTGGCCAAGCCCAGAAGTGAAACTCTTCCAGGATAATGTCCTGCTAAAGTAACTACTTGATTTCATCCATTTCCTCCTCTCTCAGCACTGCTGCAGAATCACTGTAGCTGTCTCTGAAAATCATCCAAAGCCAAAGATATCAAGCTGCATGATCACTAATACAGTGGTAGTTGTTTAGTTTGACCCCCCAAATCCCAAATTATAATAGGTTCTGGTGGGCATCCCACAATTCATCATGAGAAAAATTGCAGAGTGCACAAAGCCTAGGGGGAGAATAGTGCACCATTAGGATAGTGCAACAGATAGGATATCTGTCCAGAATGCTCAGTGATTATTTGGGGAAAATTAAGAGCTTTGTTTGGATGTAAGGGTCCACAAGGAAAGTAGCTTAAACTGGGGCAGGGCAGGGGGCAAAGCATTTAGATGCATCCTTTTATTAGTTATAGCATAAAAACCTATTCTAAAAAGAACGTTCTAGTGTACATAAGGCAAAAGTATTGCCTACTAATCAATATTGACATAATTATATGGCTGATAATTCCCATGGTATCTACATCTCAAAAATATTTTTTTAACAAATTTTATAGCACCCGAGACAATTTGAGAGAGATAATAATAACCTACATACCACAAGACTTTACATCAAACAATTCACTTCTGTCACTTTTCCCTTCTTTCACTTTATTTGGTTTGCATAGTGCCTTTGTACTGAATACTTTCTTTGTATACAATGGAAAACTTTGAAATCAATCCATTATTCAAAAAGACTTACAATTGCTTAAAGACTTGGATTACACAGAGTCAGCATATATATAGAGATAGGAAATCTAGTATCTGTGGCAATGGATCTTTTATTATAGAAGCCAGCAGGTAAATGTGGCTAGCAGTCTGCTATGTGATTGTAATTACCCTACTGAAGTCAATGAAGCAATGACAATCTACATCCGCTGAGGATGTCCCCCTTCTTTTGGTAGACAGGCAGTGAGCCCAGGTTCTTATCCTCTCCCACACATGCCTTAAGGCCATAGAGGCAATGGAATAAGAAGGGAATTTGTCTCTTCTATATTGTTGCTATTATAGATTCCCCAGCAATCAGGTGAACTACAACAAAAGAAGCTTTAAATGTCCCATGCTCTCAGGGGCTAAAAAAGCCCATTAGCTCAGGCTCACTTTGACATGATAGAAAAATCTAGCTGCAGTGGCAAGCCCCATGGATTTCTAAAACGCTTCATTTTTTTTCTTTATAAATTGCTCAAAACTTACAAAACCTGACATTCAAGTTGAAAACCTGACAGATGGCAAACATAGGCCAAGAGTGCAGGCTCACCAATTTATCAGATCAAACAGGCTCAGACAATAGTACAGTCATTCTCACTATCCAGGATAAGGCAGATAAACAGGAGTATATGTTACAACATGTGTGTGACTTTGGAGCGGTCTTGACAGTTTTTTCTTGCTTTAGTCATCCTTGCTTTCCAAGGAGATGTTTTTGATGTAAAGTAACAAGCATATTATATCATTCACTAACTACTGCACTTACACACATATCATGCTTGACAGTGTGCAGTTGTTTCTTCATATTTATTTTTAATTTTAAAACCTTAAGAAAAGGGTCCAATCCTCATCTGGAACAAAAAGGCTCTGATAACTCAATGGTGCCCCTCCGATTTAGATAAGTTAAGGACCTGGCCACTAAAAGCTTATTGGGAGAGGATCTAGCAGTGTACAAGAAGTAATGCTTCAGGCCAGGTTTACACTATGGGGGAAGCTCAAATTAAGATATGCAACTTCGGCTACGTTAATTAGGTAGCTGGAGTCAACATAACTTAATTTGAATTTCTGTACCACCTCCACAGCAGGAGGTGGGCTTCCCTTGCTCCTTTTGAGGAACAGGAGCACCCTCTGAGCTTGATTTAGCAGGCCTTTATTAAACCCACTAAATGGAACTCCGGAAGATACATTGCGGCAGAGTTAATCTCTATAGTGAAGACATGGCCATAGACTGAAAGCCCCTTAGATCACACACCTCTCTTTGCCTTTCTCTAAATCACCATGGACAATGGCACAAATTCTATGGATTAAAGAAGAGGCAAGATGGAACTGCTGGCATTATAACTAACACAATTCAGTGGTTAGGTTTGTTTGAGGACAACACTTTCTGGAGTAACAAGGCTGATATGAAACTATTTCCCCTGAGTGCAAAAGATACCAGGACTTTTTGGAATCTTCAGGATTAGCCAAGGACAAACCTGCAATGCTTGGGCCCTCTGCTTTTCTAATCTACCATACTGATATACATTTAGAATAACTCCCAGTGATTTCAATGGATTTATAGCAGTATAAATTAGATCAAAATCTGATTCCATTTTCTTCCTGTTCCCAAGTCCAGGCAGCAGACTTTGCAGAGTTGTGGTGCGGCAGTTGACTGTACCACCACCACCAGTTGCCTTGTGAATCTTTCAGTGCTGTTAACATGGCATCACAGATGTTGCTCCATACAAATAGTATTACTGCAGGTTGATCGTTAGGCTGATTCCTACAGGCACCATAGAACAGTTGCACATTCTGTAGCCTCACTTTTTCTGCTGTGAATACCTGTTTCCCCAGTATGGCCCTTTAGGATGGAGCTGACCACAGGATCACTATACATGGATGGTGCTGAACATAGCCCACTTGATTTGTCTTAGTTGCACCATTTGGTTCCTCTCTTATGGTTCAGATGGAATCATTTGGGATTTCACAAATAGAGATATTTCTTTAAGTCTACTGATCTTTTATTATAATTCTCAGACATTTTTAAGTATTTTCTCACTGAAGGCTCTAAACCCCACTATAACTTCTTGTGTTAACAGATTTGACAATATGCCCAGTGACAACTCCAGCTGTAGATCATTGTTGAATCGTGTGACTTATTAACTTTCATTCAATAACCCTGGAGGAAGTATTTGCAGTCTCAAATCTCTTCAAATATTGACCTCTTTAAAAATCAGATGTTCCAGGCAAACACTCCTAAATCTATGATGCATATATTGTGAAATAAATTACTGATTAAACCATGGAATGTGCAGCATAATTAAGACCATTACTCCATCCTGTCAGCGCCATCATTGACCACTCTGGGAAAAGTCCTCATTTTTTGAGGAGTACAGGAGCTACGGAAAAAGCTCCCTGCTGTCGGCAGAGCCGTGGCTACACTTTACTTTCACTTTCAACACTGAGCCTGATCGGCACAGCGTTGGAATGTGAGTATGCAAATGAAGCCTAGGATATTTAAATCCCGGGCTCATTTGCACTTCCAAAGTGCTTGATTTGCATCCCTCTCTTGGTAGAGAGATGCAGTCTAAACACAGCCAAAGAGAAACAAGAAGACATTCTATAAATATATTAGAAGCAAGAGGAAGACCAAGTACAGAGGAGGCCCACTGCTCAGTGAGGAAGGAGAAACAATAACAGGAAACTTGGAAATGGCAAGGATGCTTAATGACTTCACCAAGAAGTCTGATGATGAAGGAATGTCTAACACAGTGAATCCTAGTGGGAAGGGGGTAGGTTTAGAAGATAAAATAAAAAAAGAACAAGTTAAAAAGCACTTAGAAAAGTTAGATGTCTGCAAGTCACCAGAGCCTGATGAAATGCATCCTAGAAACTCAAGGAGCTGATAGAGGAGGTGTCTGAGCCTTTAGCTATCATCTTTGAAAAATCATAGAAGACGGGAGAAATTCCAGAAGACTGGAAAAGGACAAATATAGTGCCCATCTATAAAAAGGGAAATAAGAACAACCCAGGAAAGTACAGACCAGTCAGTTTAACTTCTGTGCCAGGAAAGATAATGGAGCAAGTAATTAAGGAATTCAGCTGCAAAAACCTGGAAGATAATAAGGTGATAGGTAACAGCCAGCATGGATTTTTTAATAAACAAATCATGTCAAACCCATCTGACAGCTTTCTTTGATAGGATAACAAGTCAGCTTTCTTTGATAGGATAACGAGTCTAGTGGATAAGGGAGAAGTGATGGACGTGGTATACCTAGACTTTAGTAAGGCATTTGATATGGTCTCGCATTATATTCTTAACAGATAAATTAGGCAAACACAACTTAGATTGGGCTACTATAAGGTGGGTGCATAACTGGCTGGAAAATCGTTCTCAGAGAGTAGTTATTAACAGTTCACAATCCTGCTGGAAAGGCATAACAAGTGGGGTTCTGCAGGGGTCTGTTTTCGGACTGGTTCTATTCAGTATCTTCATCAACAATTTAGATATTGGCATGAAGAGTATGCTTATTAAGTTTGCAGATGATACGAAGCTGGGAGGGGTTGCAAGTGCTTTGGATGATAGGGTCATAATTCAAAATGATCTGGACAAACTAGAGAAATGGTCTGAGGTAAATAGGATGACGTTTAATAAGGACAAATGCAAAGTACTCCACTTAGGAAGGAACAATCAGTCTCACACATACAGAATGGGGAGCAACTGTTGAGGAAGAAGTACTGCAGAAAGGAATCTAGGGGGTCATAGTGGACCACAAGTTAAATATGAGTCACAGTGTGACGCTGTTGCAAAAAAAAAGCAAATATGATTCTGGGATGCATTAACAGGAGTGTTGTGAGCAAGACACAAGAAGTCATTCTTCCGCTCTACTCTGCGCTGATTAGGCCTCAGTTGGAGTATTGTGTCCAGTTCTGGGCACCACATTTCAAGAAAGATGTGGAGATATTGGAGAAGGTTCAGAGAAGATCAACAAGAATGATTAAAGGTCTAGAGAACAAGACCTATGAAGGAAGACTGAAAGAATTGGGCTTGTTTAGTTTGGAAAGGAGAAGATGAGAGGGGACATGATAGCAGTTTTCGGGTATATAAAAGGGTGTCATAAGGAGGAGGGAGAAAAATTGTTCGCCTTGACCTCTGAGGACAGGAGAAGAAGCAATGGGCTTAAACTACAGCAAGCGTGGTTTAGGTTGTACATTAGGAAAAACTTCCTAACTGTCAGGTTAAACACTGGAATAAGTTGCCTAGGGGGGTTATGGAATCTCCATCTCTGGAGATATTTAAGAGCAGGCTAGAGAGACATCTATCAGGGATGGTCTAGATGGTATTGGGTCCTGCCATGAGGGCAGGGGATGACCTTTCGAGATCCCTTCCCATTCTAGTGTTGTATGATTCTATAATACATTAAAACATACATACAGCTTATAATAAAAACCTAGGATTTTACCCCTTACAGCGTTTACATCAATGCAGAAAGCAGTGCACTGCAGGTCCCTATCCTACCATTCAGTTTGTCACCATTTCACATTTAGTGTTTCGGGAAGAGTCTGCAAGGTCTCTTGTGGGCACATATGTCACATGGGGTGATTGGGAATATGGTTTTAACATCCCATGATACAGTTTTTAACATCCCATAATTTTATCTTCATTTCACAATATTTCATGCCTATTTACCAAAGACCTGGAAACCTGCACACCTGCCATCTCTGTGAGAAGCAAGGATCCTGCACAGCTCTGCACTACTGTGATGAGCTTTGTGAATGTAATGCGCCCGATCCTGCAGTATTTACAGAGCCACCAGACTAAGCCTCTCCAAATCTCACCTAATTCTTCCTACCTCCGGGCTCAAGCTAGGGCTCAGGGTGGGCTGGGGGTCAGGACAGCTCTGGCAAGTGGGCCAAGGCTGACTTGCGGTGGCTCGGGGGGGCCAGAGCTCAGGGTGGATCTGGTGGTCAGGTTCGTGCACAGGACAGCTCAGCACATTGTGTGGCTCTGGTGGACAGGCCAGGGCTAAGGGCAGTTCAGACAGGCTGGCCAAGGATACTCGGGCTGCTGTGGAGGGCATGGTGCTCCTCTGGCCTCCGGAGGGTTAGAGTGGGGGATCTGAGTGGGCAGGGCCTCAGATAGAAGGAACAAAGGGCTAGCCTCTCAAATGGGGATTCACATGTCACCTATGCCAAATACATTGATAGCACTGAGGAGAGATTCAACTACTGCAGGGCTACTCAACTTTGGAAGCCCCTGGGGCCACACTGATGCAGCCCTTAGCATGTGCTGTAACATAAGTGTGGTTGCATATACATGCAAATATATATGCAAATATCTTTGTTCACACTGATGGGCATGAATACAGAGATGAAGGCAAGACTACACACACAGGCCCCATTTAAATCACTTCTGCTGATATGAATAAAATGCAATACTTACCCGATTTCCACGCATATGACAGCACTTTTAATGAGCAATGACAGTCCAGGAATTTAACTACTAAAACGCATATCAACAGAAGACCATTATATTGACTACTTTTTTGTTTTGGCTCCCACCCACGGGCCATGTGTTGAGCCCCACATAAACCCAAACCAGACCGCAAGCCATAAACAAACGGGACGTGGGCCGCAAGTGGCCCATGGGCCGCATGTTGAGTAGCCCTGAACTACTGGCTCAGCAGGTGCAGAATGACAGCTGAATGTACTTTGGGTAAATTGAAGTATACTGCCATTATTTACTCATGACATTAGATATCAGTGAAAAAAATCCCAATGTTTATCCTTCATCATATCTGTGAAGCAAAGAGGGGAAAGTTGCAGCTGTGCTGGAGGTAGAGCAGCTGTTTGAATAGCCGGACTCCAGGGCTATTAGAATAGCTCAGTGCAGAACTATATGGCTTGGGGTGGGGGCTTTGAAAGAGCATTTTAACAGTGTGCCAGAGTAATGTATTATGGTGTACTGTGCTCTCGCTGGCCCTGGTTTTTTGGGGGCTGTTAGGAATCGTGTGGTGCTTTAGTGTATAGATATGCATATAACACTGTTGTTGCACCTATTGCTGGCTGCACAGCTATGATTATAACATTGTTTGTCCCTCATCCTATGAATTGTGTCACCCTGTACAGCCACAAGTGAATGGGTGCTTTCCAAACCACTAGGCACTCTGCAGCATATGTTGTGCAGTCAACTTCTCCATAGACTGCAAAGGGAGGTGAGTGCATAACTGAAACTGTTTTATGCCCCTTATTTTTGTTTGTTTTTTGTTTTTTCCTTACACTTGTTCATCTTTAATCATGAATTCACATGGTAAATAAAAGAAGCAGTTGTTAAAGATTCACCATCCTCAGCACTGCAGTTAAGATTGTAAGAACTTACTGTACATGGCTCTTATCCTTCCAATTGCTCATCCAACAAAACTACAGAAGATCACATTTTAATATTCCTGTTTTGAAAGTTAAAAAGCACACTCCACCCCTACCCAAAAACCCTAACAATTTTAGGTCATCTTTATACAGCATAAAAAAGCAAAAAAGGGGATAAACAGGTCCCCTTTAAGTTCTCCAGGCTCTGCAGTACACTAGAAACCACTGTACCCCATGGTTTTAATGTTTATTTTATGCTAGAGTCCCCTACCACCACCCCATCCCCAATTGGTTCTTTATATGGTGCATGTACACACCACAATTTATAGAAAGAGATAATCTGTATGATAAACAACCTGAGATATACATTCACTTTTAGGTTTCACAGATAAAAATGCCCAACTTGTTGCTAAGCAAACATCATCCTCTAGAATGCCAAGCATGCTGTTATGCTGATTAAACAACACAGGGGCTTATCAGTACTGCCTTTAACCAGTCACAACTGAGTCACAAATTCAAAAGCTTGGATTGTTCACTTAATTAAAGGTTTTGGTTCTAGCAACTTACGTCTTAGGTTGGCCTACTCTACAAAAGTAGGTTGATGTAAGCCAGTTTTCATTGACCTAGTTGTACATGTGTCTAACATAAATGTATCTTCTCCCAACAGAAGTGCACTGTTACAGTGAAGCAGTAACACCACCTCCCCAAGCTGTGCTAAGCCATGGTTGATGGACTGAGGTCAACACAGTGCAAATGCAGACGCTGCATTACTTATGGTGACCTTAACAGTCCTCCAGAAGCTATCCCACAATGCCCAACACTGATTGCTCTGGTCACAATTGTGAGCACTACTCCCTGGTGTCCTGGAGACCAGCAGGCCCCCCACCCTTTAAAGCCCAGTACATTTTTGAAATGTCGGTTTCCTGATTGTCTAGCTTGGCAAGCACTCCTCACAGTTCTCTCCTGTTGTGTGCAACTGACCAATTGACCAGGCTAGCTACATGTTACAGGCATGCTTCAGCTTGGAGTAGAGAAGAGCTATTGGATCTGCTGGGCCTGTGAGGAGAAGAGGCTGTGCTACAGACCAACCATAGAAATGTGGTAAACTTAAAAAACAACAAATAGTCTGGTAGCACTTTAAAGACTAACAAAACCTGTAGATGGTATCATGAGCTTTCGTGGGCACAGCCCACTTCTTCAGATGACCGGCTCACATAGAAATGTGAACATCTACAAACTGATTGCATGGGGGATGCAGGAGAATGGCTGTGATGGGGACCAGCTGCAATGCTGCATGAAAGCAAAGGGACTGTATCAGACAGATCAACAGGCCAACAACCAATTGGATGCCAAGCTGCAGAGCTTCCACTTTTATGAAGAGCTGCACATCATCCTTTGCAGAAACCACAGTGGATACTTCTAAGCAGTCAGGGCCTCTGGTATAAACAGCAGAGATGAGGAGGAGGAGAAGGAAGAGGAGGCTGGGAGACATGTGACTAGGGGCAGTCCAGCTATGCTGTGAGCCAGGACCTGTTTGAGACTTACTCACAGTCCAACCAGTCCCAGCAGTGTAGTACTGCTGAGTCCAACTCCAGGGAAAGAACCTTGGGTAAGTGTGTAATTGCATTTCTCTATGCATTTATGCACTGACGGAGCCCCCCATCACTGACTTTTCATTAATTTACTCATATGCTAGAAGTGGTACGAGAAGAGACAGAGAGAGAGCATGTACTGTTATCTGCTTTTGATTCCCCTGCAGAAATACGCCGGGGTATGGGCTGCAGATCATTTTCATTGTATATGTGGGGCTGTCCAGTGTATCCTCCTGAGAGATCTGTGACACTTTCATAGAGGTACTCTGGAACCCTCACCTGAAGGTTTCTAGGGATGGCAGCCTTATTTCTTCCTCCACGGGAAGGCACTTTCCCATACCCCTTGGCACCTAACTTCTGTAGGTGCCACTGCAGCACACAGCTTTGGGATGACAGCAGTAGCTATTCTCTCTTTGTGTTGGTTATCCTCAAGAGTAAGATGTAAGCTAAAATCATCACTGTGTGAGGCAAACTGTACCAGCATTCAGTGCCATTTCCCCTCATTCATACCTTCATGCAACTAAACTATTCCCTCCTCATCTCCCTCTCCTTAGTGGCTCCTACTCACCATGGCTGGGGCTATGAGTGGCACAAACACTCCAAAGCAGAAGTATCAATAAATATGTATTGTTTAAAATATTAAGGTTATGTCTACACTGCAGGTTTTTTTCGGAAAAATATATGCAAATTGTGAACCGCAATTTGCACATCTTTTTCTGCTTGTTTTTTTCAGAAGAGGCTTTTCCAACATTTGGCCCATCTACACGGGGCCAAATGTCAGAAAAACCTCCTCTTTCGGAACATCCCTTATTCTCTATAAAATGAGGAATACAGGGATGCTCAAAGAATGCACCTGCTTTTTTGGAAACTGTTCTGAAAAAGCAGACGCATTCCCTGGATGCGGCAGAGTTTTTCCGGGATACCTCTGGTATCCCGGAAAAACTCTGCAGTCTAGACATAGCCTAAGGGAGCAAGGGAAGGGAGTTCTGAATCTTAACTTTGGCTTTCCATTGACTATACTGATAATGGCACTTCTGGGCACTTTATTTGCTGCTTCAGCTATATCGCCTTGAGGGGTTCTCCTCCACTCCTGTAGAATGTCTGAGTCAGATAAGGCGGAAAAAGAAGAGGACTTTGGGTGACATGTTCAATGGGATCCTACAAGCCAGTGCTGCATCAGACTGTGAGCACAGGCCCTAGAGAGTGAACATTACAGACAGCTTGGAGAAGGAAATAGCAGACAGGCTCAGGAGCCCCAGCAGGCAAAGGAGAAGGAGGGAGATGTGCCAGAATGTAATGGGGTTTCTCTAGCAGCAAACTGTGATATTGAATGAACAGGTTCAATAACCATGTGCTCACCTGCCTTCACAGTCTATAGAGAACTCCACTGCAGCACCTCCCAACACGCACCCCTTAACATTCCACATGGCTTTTGCGGCTGCAGCCTTACCCCATCACTCCACCCTAAGGACAACATCAGCTTTATGGACACTCACCTGTAAGAGCCACAGGAGCTGTCTGTGTAGCTAACGTGAACATCCATTTCTTTCCTTTTGTCAAGTTATCTTCCACTAATTCATTAATTTTAATGTATTTGCTTTTAAATTTCAGAATTTGTTGCACTGATTTTGTTACTGAATAACTATGTGGAAAATAAGTTATCTGATGATGTTGGTTTTACCCATGAAAGCTTATGCCCCAATAAATCTCTTAGTCTTTAAGGGTGCGTCTAGACAGCGGTGCTATTTCAAGATACTGCTAGTATCTTGAAACAGCATTTTCCACATCTTGACAACGCATCCGTTTTTTCAAAATAGCTTTCAAAATAATGGGTGCGTTATTCCAATGTGTTATTCCCATGGGTGCATTATTCCCCTGTAAGTCTCCTTCCACAAGGATTAAGGGACATTTCAGAATAGCGCTTTATTTTGAAATTTGGCTCTAAGTAGATAGTGCCAAATTTCAAAATAAGCTATTTTGAAATTAACTAGAAATAAGCTATGCAATTTGCATAGCTCAAATTGCATCACTTACTTCGAGTTAAGAGTGCAGTGTAGACACACCCTTGGTCTCTAAGGTGCCACAGGACTCTTCGTTTTTGCAGATACAGACTAACATGGCTACCCCTCTGAGACTTTTCATTTTAATTAGGTCATAACATATGATGTAGAGTGCCTAGTGGTATTATTATCATAAAGTACAGCCAGCAATAGGCAATGCCATTTTATACACCTCTAATTTGCCTAAAAATTGTGCCCCCTCTCTATATCTCAGTTTTTATTCTCTTGGCCCTTACAATTTGTTCTCCCCTCATAGATTGTGCATCCTAAAATCTAAATTTCTGAGGTAAAACAAACAACAAACAAAACTGAAACCAGAATTTTAAATAACTTTGAGGGTTTCTATATATATAATGAAAAAGAATATTGGGTTTGATCCATTTTTGGCTTTTTCCCTTGCAGGTCACCTTTAAGAAAGGTGGATGGTCTCAATCTTGTATCAGAACTCAACATACTCCACTGAGTTGAACTTTACTGATAAGCTTAATTCCATCTGGTAATAGACCAGCATGTGTGGGAATGGTGTGAGTATAACACTATTTATTTATTTATTTAAAATATTTTTACCCGGCCTATTAAAAATATTTGAGGTGTCTTACAAAATTTTGTAAAACACAATATTAATATATATAAAAAAATTAAAATATGAGACCCCAGAGGGACATAAAACCTGCTAAGACACTACATGGACTGAAGATAAAAATGTAAATATTACACTGTTCTTGGTGTGCAAAAGGAATATACATTTATAGCTTGTCACATTGTTGGGCAAAATCTCCTGAAAGCAACTGCATTTATTTTTCACTAATAATATAAAGCAGAGCAAACAATCTAATTGATAAGAACATTTTTAAGGGTTTTTTCTTTGATCTTAACTATCTGGCACAGATATGGCCATGTAGATGACTTTTCACTTGTATACAGAGATAAAGTAAAAGTTTGTCTGTGCTTCAGTGTTGTGCATCAGCCTGTTACTCAAATACAGGTTTCCCTGGTGTGGCAACATCTGTGGTCCGGCATGGACCACAGAGGTTCCTGGACCTGGACCACAAGCCCAGAAACAGGGAGGTCTGGAGGCAAGGCAGGGCAGGAGCAACGTAGGGGGCATAGCAACTCAACTGGGAGTGCAGTGACCGGGAGAAGGACAGGTGGCATAGTGGGGAGTTCTGGCCTCAGCAGAGCTCCCTGGCCTCAGTGGCCAGGGAGCTCTAGCCTGGCAGCGGCCATGGAGCTCCGGCCGCAGCCAGGGAGCTCTAACCCCAACAGCAGCCAGGGTGCTCTGGTCCTGGCTGCAGAGCTCCTATCCTGTTCTGGCTCCAGTGGCCAGGGAGCACCAGTCCCAGCCGCAGCCAGGGAGCTCTGGCCCCATCCCTCCGCCCTGGCCCCAAATGCGGAGCCAGGTGGCTGTGAAGCTCTGCCCTGAATGCGCAGCTGTTGCTGTGGTGCTCCAGCCCTGGCAGTTGCAGGGCCAGCAGCATTTAGAGAGCCCCGGGGAGTGTGTGTGTGGGGGGGGAGCAGCGGTGTGCTCTGGGATGCAGCTTGCTTTTCATCCCATTCCCTGGATACTAAAGGAGTGAGGGGAAAGTTCTTGCATTCCGTGCATGCCTCTCACACCTGGCTGGTGAAGGGAGCTCAGGTTAAACTGCTCGCATTAAGAAGAGCAACAGCAGTAAATAGAAAGTTTATAAAAACATCAAAGAAGAATATCTGCTTTGTAGATCTTTGGTTGGTAGGTATGTAAAAATAATTGCAACATACAAATTAATAACTCAGAAGACTATGATTGCACAGTCGCTTGCAGGACTGCAGACTGAATTATCTATTAACCTAAGGCACAATTGTGATTTACTGGAACCCTGACAGGCAGTCTCTTCTGAATACAGGCTTGGAAACTGAACTACCTCCATGTGGCTCCCTTCAGGACTAGGACTAAGACCAAGTGGTATGGAAAAACTAACAGGCACAGCCCAAATATACGCTTTTCTGCAGGGAGAAGACCTCAATATCTAAAACCTTAAATAAAGCACCTTTTGCAATCTCTAAAATGTCACGTAAAAGCTTAAATGTTTTGGAATAAAAGCCTCCCAAGTGGTAGCATAATATTTCTCTGATGAATGTTTTACAATCAAACCTGTTAGTCCTTGTTGGAATCCAATCATATTTTGATGATCTGGGCCTATATGTGTGTTAACTGTTTATGTATGTGTTAGAGCCCCACAATATATACTTCATCATAACACAGCAGTCTAATATGCTCCTTTAAAACTCTGACCTCAATAGAAAAATATTCACTGATTGGTTTGCATTGTATAGTTGAAGAACTGGAACAAATAAACTACTGCTTTTCAGAGCCTATTGAAACAGAAAAAGATGGAGAGCTCTCTGTCTTTCATGCCCTCCCCAAATGATTTCATATTCTGCAAAATAACTTTTGCCCTTACTGCTACACCACATGGTTAATTGATTTGCCTGTTAAGCTTTACAAAGGAGAAAATAACTTCATTTCACAAGAGATCATTTCACAATTCTTTGTAAGATGCAGTTTTCAAATGGATGAGAAGTTATGATCACAAGGCACATCCTGTATCACTGCACCAGACATCTGCTGCAGCATAGGTGGCAAGCATATTGATGGTGAGCATGTTCATACTGTTTAAAATGTTATTTGTGTAGGTAAAACAGTACAAGGCTTACCCACTAGGGAGCAGAGTATGGTCAGCCTTAACATTGACTTTAGCGTGCTTTACTTTGCCATATAACATTTTAAATATGATTTTATTGTGCAGAATATATGTCTGAGAAATGAGAGACAAGCAAAGGGCCAGCTCTTCAACTCCTGTGAATGAACATATCTCCATTAGTTTCCATGGAGTTACACTTATTTTCACCAACTGAGCTGCTAGCTCATAACAATTTACTTTCTGTAAGTTCACCAGTAGAACCCTGCAAATCCATGGATATCTGCTTTATATCTGTGAGTATCCACATCCGTGGATGAGGATATCTGCGGCACATTTTTGCAAATACAGATGCAGATACAAATTTTGTATCCATACAGGGCTCTATCCGTCGCTGCATTTTAAACATAACAAACTACTATAACAAACAAGGCTATGAAAAGGGAGAAATGTGGGAGGGGAGAGGAAAAGAACTAACAAGAGAAACTGGATGATAGTAAATGGCTTTAAATCCTGCCCCGTGAAGGACAGTAGCTAGACATATTCAGATTTCATTTAGAAATAGGTATTAAACATTCTAAGCAAAAATGTAGGCAATAAAATCACATAAGCACAAGATTGTGACAGTAGACAGAATTTGGCCCTTCTGGTGTCTATCTGGAAAACAAAAAATAGAAGTAAAGAATACAAATATATATTATACTTTACATAAAATACTGATGCAATAGGGTTTGGATAAACAGAAGCTCAACTGGGCAATGAGTATGTGTCTGAATTCCAGAAAAGCATCTGTTTGTTGTTTTGGGTAGGCATCGGCCACCATCACAGACGGCATTCAGGTTGTACCAGTTGAAGACACAAGCAGAAGGACCTGTTTGGTTTCATTATCAGGACAGATGAAGTCCATGGGTTTTCCAAAGACCTAATGAAACCTGGGTATTTTAATATGCTGTTTCACTTCTGTTCACCGTTGACAGGGTCCAAAGGCATTACTGTGTCCGTTATGAATGACAGATTAACAACAATTTAGTCTTACATAAATTTTCCAAGGAGAGACCCCTGAAAGTTGATGTTCCAGAAACAGAAGGAGAGACTACTTAGGGAAGACTGGGCTCTGGACCTGAACCTGTGGGTCTAGATTAGAACTGAGCAAAGGGATATTTAATATGACTGATTTACCCCGTTTTTTGTGGAGGTATTGATTTGCTTCACCAATCTGAAGTCAGTGGTTGGATTTTCTTTCTCATCCTCATCTATTTTCTTTTAATAATAGGGTTTCTAATACCTTCAGCTAGACGTACTCCATACTTTGTAGAGAAGATAGCAGTTGTGGTTTGTGTGCCTCCATCAAGCAATGAGTATTCTATGGGAGTGATCGTTTAATCACATTCAAAAAGAATGTTTGCTGTAGTTTAAGTACAAAGGCATCTGACATCTATCCTCCCTGCTGCCGCGCCTCACATAGCTAGTACAAGTCTGCCAAATGTGAAATAGTTTATTGCCAGAAGTACTTCTTAGGCAAGCAAGCTTTTGTTCTTTTAAACCCCTGGATTCCAGAAAAATGCCATGGGTGATTTGCAGTAAGCGTTCTGTATTACTTCCATCTAAGCCATCCATCCTCCTGGTTTCCCAGAGTTCCCATGTCTTGTCAGAAGATGTTCACCAGGAGCCTCCCTAACTAGTAAGTTCCCTGAGATATTTCAGAAAATATTAGTATTTAGATTCCCCTTAAATTAGACGTCACTTGAGCTCTGAACCTCAAACAAGGGGTTAGCTATATCCTTAGTGTCCAGGTCTAAATGCAAAGAATATATACTGTACATAATCTCTGTTTACCTTAGAGAGGAGGTGAGTGAGAGAAAAGATGGCAAAAGTACAAAATCATGAGCCACACTGAGAAGGTAAATTGGTAACTTCTGTTCACCCTTTTCATAATATAAGAGCCAAGGGCCATCAAATGCAAATGAAAGGTAACAAGATCAAAGCAATAAAAGAAAATATTCTTTCCCAGCGCACAATTAGCAAATAGAATGTATTGCTATGGGATAGCATTGAGGACAAGAACTAAGCAGCGTTCAAAAGAGATTGGACATTTACAGGGATAGTAAAAATAGCCAGTGTTATCACAGGGAATATTGAAAAATCAGAGTTCTGTATGGGATGTACATTTCCTCAAGCTTCAGGAAATATTCTAAACTTACGCCACTAGGGTTAGGAGGAAACATTCTTTGGGGGCAGGTTATCACATAACTGCCTAATAAGGAGTACCTTCCACTGTTTTCAGAAGTACTAGCTACTGTTGCTGACAGGATGCTAGATTAGATGGACCCACTGGTCTGATCCAATATGGCATTTCCTATGAGCTAGTTACCTAGAAAGGAAATGTGTGTTGCAAATCATATTTATAGTCCTAAAAATGTCTTCGTTCCAGATTCTGTAACACTCAGTTGAATCCCTCCCACATCCTGGAACAAATGGTCCTGCTCATCTCCACACAACCCTGTAGAAACTGGAAAGCATTATAGGAGCTTTAGGAAAGCTCCTAAAGGTTCTTGGTATCACCTTTAATATTGTAATATTACACTATAATTCAATGGAAAAACACATCTAAGCATAAAAAGAAATTAAACACAAGGTACTGTGAACTTGTAAGGAGAAAGGCTCTTGAAAAACTATTTTAACTAAATAGCACCCCCTAGTGTATTTAAGAATTATGGTAGGTGGCAAAACAAGCAACCATGAAAAAGAATCATCAGTTGGTTTCTTCACAGGTCAGCATATATGCACAGCTGAAGATATGTGAATTTGGCAGGGTTTTCAGTGAGTTTAATACATTGAACCCTGCAAGATGGTTTATGGGGACTGGAAGAGAATCAAATCCTGCAGATTCACACAGTGATCTTAAACCTCCAAAGCTTATCTTTGCCTCAGTCAACGATCCCTGGGACCTCCACTTCTTATTTCAAATGTAATCAAGGATGGGAGGATATCCTGGCCTGAACAATACTAAGTGTTGGCTTACTAGAGGTGAATAATTCATTTCAGTTACACTGAACTATAGGAAAGAATGAGACTTGAGGTTAGTAAATACACTGGACCATATGCACAAGTGATTTTAAAGTGTGGTATTCTTTCCTCTACACTCCAGTATGACTTGGCACAAATCAGAATGGTAACAAACACATGAGTGTTTTACAGATGCCAGGGACAATCAGGATTAAGTTTTCAAGTATGAGGAGCAACATACTATTGATGGCCCTTTTCATTTTACACGACCTTACCAATGTGAAAAATTATTTAGATGTCAAAATGTAATTAATTTCACATTTGAAAGCCAAGATTTTTGACAGGTATATAAATGGTAACTGTATTTTGACACATTGGTTAAAGTGGCAGTAGTTAACTCATGTAAGAAACTGTACATCTTGGTAAAATATATGTACAGTGGAATATATTTGAGAGGTGTATACAAAGAATTGATCATCTAAACTGCACTCATACAACTGCATAGGCAGAGAAACTGAATGATTTACCAGATCTTTTCTGCCCCTAATTTATAGAAACCTATGAAATCTTCAATGGGACGTTTGCCTGAGTAAAGATTACATGATTGAACTTGCTGAGATTGTTCCAGCTGAATGTCCAGACAAAGACCCCTTGCTTCAGTTCTAAGCTCTCCATGTTTAAAGGTCTAAGAGGGGTAGCTGTGTTAGTCTGTAACTTAAAAAAAAACAAACAAAAAAACCACCCCAACAATGATCTTGTAGCACCCTTAAGAAAACTTAAGTTTTCCTAAGCTCTGGTTAAATTGAAGCCAACCCCGTGCAAGTCAAAGTTATCAGTATAAAACTAAAATATAAAAGCAAACTTAAGTCTACAGTCTCTCAGTAACAGTAACAGGTCGCAATAAAATCGCTTTAAAACAAAAGGTTTGAAGCTTGACCCTGCCGTTACACAGACTGAAAGCAAGACAGAGTCACAAGGAGTTCGCCCATCTGATTTCTGCTCGCTTTTAGCTTTCCTCAGTTTTTCTCTCCACTCCCGCAACGTTCCACGCCCCGTCTTCTCTCAGCCCACGAGCTGCCCGCTGGAGCAGGCGTTCGTCAGCGCTGCCAGTTCAATGACGCAACTATTGGAAGGGGGGCGGGATTAGAATCTACCATTATCCTTCCCCTCCCGCCCCTTTCTGCTGTCCCTTCCGCCGCGCCCTCCCCTCCCCAAACACCACGTCGACAAAGCCCTGGCAGGGCCAACCCGGAAGCACTTCCGGTTCGGAGGCGCGCGACCCGCTGAGCCATTTCCGGGTTCACAGCGCGTTCGCTCCTTTCGCCACGCCGCACGGACACCGGCTGTCGCTACTTCCTCCATCCGGGGCCTTGGCCGTGAGTCCCCCGCGCTCTCTCCGGGGCGCCCTGTAGCTGGCGCCGGGCTGCGCGCTAGGCTTGCTCGGTGCGGCCGCCGCTGCGCCCCTCCCCCGCCCGGCCGGAGCCGCTGCCGGACCTGCCCCGACAGCTTCTCCTTTGTTCTCTTAGCTGCCGCCGCCGCCGCCGAGACCCCCGCCCTACTGGGGAGATGCTGCTGCGGGGCTTGCTGGGCCCTGGTGCCGCGACCTCGGGGGTGCGGAGTCTGCTGCTGCTGCTCCTGTCCCTGGGGGGCGCCTCGCGGGCCTCCGAGATCACGTTCGAGCTGCCCGACAACGCCAAGCAGTGCTTCTACGAGGAGATCGCGCAGGGCACCAAGTGCACCCTGGAGTTCCAGGTAATAGGCCAGCCCTCAGCCCGCCAGGGGCTCCCCGGCACCGCCCCAGCAGCGCTTCCATGGGGGCCGGCGGGTGTCGTGCAGGGCACCCTGCAGTGCCAGGTGCCCCGCTCCCTCACGTCTGTAATCAGACACCTTGATGGGTCAAGCCCACTTCTCTTCTCAGGCTTGAGGCGCCCGGACCTACACCTCACTGAGCCAGCGATATCCCCAGCTTGACAGTGCTAAGTAGTGTTTCCCTTAGTAAATAGCACAGGGGATTCAGGGTCCCTAAGTTTTGGGTAGCTGTTCTGTTCTTATTTATAGTAGTTGTTCAATACACTCATGCCTAGCCAGCATCACTTCGAAGTTCTAGCTCAGTAATACTCTTATGAAATGATCTTGTAGGGCATCAAGTGCACCTTGCTGTTCCACATAACACCATCTTTAAATCAGCTTAGGTGCATCTACACAGCAGGGCTTAACTTGAAACAAGCTACACAAATTGAGCTACATCAATTTCAAAATAGAGCACTCTTCCGTTGACTTCCCTTACTCCTACAATGATGGTTACAGGAATTGGAGTAAGAAGTCCTTCAGCTTGACAGTATTTGGATGTTATTCCAAAATAACTGCCTGCTGTGTAGACATGGGCTAAGTTATTTTGAAATAGTGTTGTTGTGTAGATGTCCCCTTAACGTATGCCTGTTGGCCAACACAACATCCACCCCCACAATCAGCTAGATAATATCCCACTTCCCTGTAAAGCCAGTTGTTCAACTGACTTAACCGCTTTACCACACACCTGTTAGGCTCACCCTCATTTTCTCTGCCTACTCTTTCACTGTGTGATTGATATTTCTGACTCTTTTGAAATAAACATGCTGTGCCATATCAGTGGAGTCTGTCCCTAAATTTCAATGTGATTCTGAGTTCAAACCCTAAATCTTACTTCAGCATTAGGTTTTCATTGACTAAAGACTAACCAGTTGTTGTTCTGGAATATTATTGCCTAATAACATGTATGCAAGTCTGTAATTGTCATGTTGGAGGCAAAGATGTAAACGTTCTATGCTTTCGATATATAGTAAAAACATGAATTGTAAGCTTTTATGTAATTAGGATACATGTATGTGCCACCTGTGTATGAAACTTGCTCCATCCTTGTAAAATGAACACTTAGCTAAAAAGTTGCTATAAAAAGGTATTCCTTGAGCTTCTTAGGGCTCATACTTCTGAGCTTTATTAATTTCATTGTTGAGACTGTGTCTGCTCAAAGTGAATCACTATTAATTGTGCATTTAATTTGTGAAATGCACTTAACTACCTTGCTTTATCTTGTGTTTAGTTTACTTCTCGGAGGAGGTACATTGTGGAATTCAACTGCTGCATTTAATATACTTGATGTTGGAAATATTATGTTTTATCAGTAAATATGTATTTCACTGTACATGTACAAATTGATAATTGAAATATAAATTTACGCATGAGCAAAGTAAGAAAAATGCTGATGTATTAAATGCTGCATAAAGCATATATTCACAACATTGATAAAAACAGCCAGCTCTGGAATTCCTAAAGTTGAAGCTGCACTTAATTATGAGGCATTCATAAAAATTCAACTTTTTAAATCTTTGGGTCTACATAATTTTCTACAACCATGAAAGTTTAAATCAATATAAACTGGATAAAAAAAATCTGCTTACAAATAAACATTGATATTATCCATCAATTACATATTAAATAAATTATGCCAAGCTTAAATAGAATGCATCATAAACAATTATGAATTAACACAATTGCTTTTCAGCATTTAACATGTGCCCATGCTTTCTGGAGTAATTGTGCATCAGTGAATTCTGCCCAAATGTCTTTGTTCTGAATGGGTAGAAATATTCTGGTGGTCTTCCATTTCTTTCAGTTTTGTCTTTGAAATCTAGCATTAAAACAAATTCTAATAATCTTGTATTTAGGCAAATTAGTTGTAGCTCTTTAGAAGTAATTGAATCTCCCACTTGTAGCTGAATATTGGTGATGTACTGTGCCTCTTCTGAGGCAGCTTGCATCTAAAAAAAACTAAAAGATTTGTTTGAATACTGACACCCAAATATTTCCGTCATCAGGAACTTAAAAATATAACTTATATATTTTGTTCAAAATAATTTTCCTCAAATTGGGTTTCTTTTTTCTGTTTTAATTTGTATGGGTAGAAGTCTGTCCTAAAACATTTATCTTTAATTTACAGGAGACTCTCATGATTTGAAGAATCACTATTCACGGTTCTGTGTGTTTGCGGGTCTCCTATCCCCGGGGGACAGGAGCCATTGTTGTTTTCTGGCAATTCCAGCATGCTGGAACAACTCCAGCTTGTTTAATACTACATTAGTCTTTTATGGAACTGGAAAAGTGGGCCTAGGATACAGTAAATCTTATTGTTTTAGCACAGTATTTCAATTTTATAGTTTCCTTGTCAGGTTATTGTACTCTACTTATCACTGAAGTATGAGAACTAGGGATGTAAAATTCTGTTTAATTAGTTAATGGGTTAAACATCCTGTTCACATCCCTGCTGAGAACCTTAAGTAAAATAAAGTAATAATGTAATTGAAATGAAACGCTCATGAGTTTGTATAAGTTAATGTCTTTGAAAAAACATTTATCTTCTAAAACTGAATGTATGTACAGTGTTTTATTCTGAGCTATTCTTGTTGAGCTAGTGTGTAAAATAAGGATGTTAAATTGCAGATATCTAACTAATCGTGTAGTCGATAAGGACCGCTGTGGGTCTGCTGGACTCAGCATAAGCCAGGACTGAGCAGTCCCCGCTCGCAGTGGTCCGGGATGCTGTGCCTCTGCATTTTAAATGTAGTAAGAGCCCAGCAGCTCTTACTAGATTTAAAATGCAGAGTTGCAGCAGGGTTGCAGTGGGGGTAGCTCCAGGAGCCAGCACTAAGCAGTCCCAGCTTGTGCTGACTCCGGGAGCCACTCATGCTGCAGTTCTGCATTTTAAATGTAATAAGAGACACCGGACTCTTACTACATTTAAAATCAGAGGTGTGGCGTCACAGACCGGCACGAGCGGGGACTGCTCAGTCCTGGCTTGTGCTGAGTCCAGCAGCCCCTGCCCATGGCGAGCCTTGGCCCACTGCAGGCAGAACCTGCTTCACAGTAGCCTCCCCTATCCCTCCAGCTGCCTTCTTTGATAGAGGCAGTGGGGGTTGGGGGCAGGCAGAACCGTGTATATAGTGCTGGGGGGAAGAGCTGGCTTTTAATCCGGCTCCCTTCAGCACCAGCTCCTGCCCCTCCCCTTGCTGCCTCTCGTGGGGGGGCTGTGGTGGGGAGTAGTGGATACTCAGCTATCCCATAAGCTTTTGTTTATTGGGTAGTCGACTACTCACTTACTTACATCCCTAGTGTAAAACCCAAGTTCAGTGCTGTAGACCAATATATATTGATACTCTTGAATCGATCAACTTCGCTGCTGAACTTGGTATTACCGAGTACTGTCTTTTTGGTTTTTTGTTTTTTGTTTAATGAATTAGGCAAAGTGTAGTACTGAAAATAACTTTCTGCTGGGTTAAAGTGCCAATCATCTCTTTCACTCCACAGGTGATCACTGGAGGACATTATGATGTTGATTGTCGGCTGGAAGATCCTGATGGCATTGTGTTGTACAAAGAGATGAAAAAACAATATGATAGCTTTACCTTCACTGCATCTAGAAATGGAACATACAAATTCTGCTTCAGCAATGAATTTTCTACTTTCACGCACAAAACGGTGTACTTCGACTTCCAAGTTGGAGAAGATCCACCTTTGTTTCCTAGTGAGAACAGAGTCACTGCACTTACCCAGGTAAAAGGCCAATTTAGAGTGACATGATAGCCAAAGAAAAGGTGGAGCACATGAGGCTTGGGTTTTCAAAGAAGTTTTGAAAGTCAGTAAGACATCATCTAATTTCCCCATGCTGCTTTGAAAACTCTGGCCTGAATTACATAGGAAGTTCTATTAAATCATCACTTCAAGTTGTTGTTGATGAACTTTTGTCTGCTTAAAGTTTGAATGTAAAACTGAACTTGTGTAAACTGGAGTATCAGTCATTAATCACGGAAGTAGAACTAAGATTTAGGGATTTATCTCCTACTTAGAGAAGAGCAGAATCACTTGTAATAGCACACTGTTTAAGGAAATGATTAGGATGAGATGTTAGAGGAGCACCACATTGCAAGGACAGGAAGGAATTCAACATCAGACATGGTTTCTAGATATGTTCTGGAAGGAAGTAGCAGCTAGACAAGGGATGACAAGGAAGCCTCTTTCACTATTTTTATGCCTTTTTTTTTTTTTCTTATAGGCTGTGGGTCAGAGTAGAGTATAATTGGACCCTTGTGTTGCATTAAATTTTGTACAGTCTATTCTGGCAGCAGTGAATAATGTGTGTCTGTAACCACAAGAGATCCCAGATGATTTGTGGAGCTGAATGGGATTGTTGGAAAGAAATACTGCATGGGTGAATAAAATGCCCTTGAAAGGTTACAGAGTAAATATATCTAAATTCCCAGTATTTTTAGCGATGACAACATAGGCGGCGAGTTATGAGAGCTCGTGGTGCCCATGCTCCAGCACTATTCAGAGCCGGGGGCCCTGCTCCACCAATATTTGGAGCTGGGTCTCGGCCCCGGCCCCCACGTGTCCTTCTCTCCTCCTCCTCCCCCTCCCCCCCCCCCCCAGCCCCGGGGCATCCCTGCTGGAATGAAAGCTGCACATGCATGGCGTGCTGAAATGCAGCGCAACAGCTCAGAGGGGTGACGTCACGGCCCGGGACTTTAAAACCACGCAGCCCAGAATTGCACTGCACGACCCAGCTCCAGGCCCGGCAAGTGGTCTGGAGCCCCAGAAGCAGCTGGGGCCCAATCACAGACTCCAGCGCTGCAAACTGGAAGGAAGAAGGTGGGGTGAGGTGGGGTGGGGAGGGGGAAAAATAGGGGGAAGGGGTGGGAGAGGAAGGGGCTTGTGCTGAGGGGAGAGGGGCAGGTCAGGAGAAAAAAGGGGAAGGTACCAAGGGCCAGGGTGGAGGAGAGACAAATGCCAGGCGGCCAAGTGGAGACTGAGGAAAAGGGCAGGAGGGGATTTGTCAGTGGAGGGGGGACAGGGTGATGCTGGGAGAGAAGAGGGTAAGGGTATTGGGGGTTGGAGGGGGGAGTTGCTGGGAGAAGGCTTGAAAGAAGGGGTGGAAGGCAGGGAGAAGACATGGCAGCAGAGGGAAAGGGTAGAGGTTTATAAGATATTTATTAAGGAAGGCGGGGATGGAGCAAGTCATGTCTGAGGGCATGGGCATGAGGGAAATGGGGGGCAGAGGGTGGTGAGGGGGTGGGTGTCAGGGAAAAAGGGGGCGGGGCAGTGAGGGAAGGGGGGCACCAGGAGGGTGCAGGTGCCAGGGGATTCTGGGGGTGAAGCAGAGGGGCAGACACCTGCATGGGGAGGGACCAGCACCAGAGGAGAGGCAGGGCAGGTGTGTAGAGGAAGGCTTTAGGAGAGGGGATGAGGAGGGGTAGCTCACATGATCAGAATGGGGCTACTGGAGGAGTGGGCATGGGGAGAGACGGGCTGGTGGAGGGGGGCAGGTCTCAGGAGGGCTGAGGGCAGTGAGAAGGGCAGGAGTCCGAGTAAGGACAGCAGAGGAGGGTGAGGGGTTGGGGGGGCAGGAGGCACCAGGGGAGCTGATGGAGCAAGGGGAGGAGACATGGCAGCAGAGGGAAAGGGTAGAGGCTTATAAGATATTAATAACTTGGGTGCCACAGTGGCACATCCAGACATGCCACATGAACTCAGTACTGGTGCACACCACAAAATTCATTCTGCTCATGGGAGGAAACTCTTAGAGGGAACACTTCCCCTAGCCTCTCCGCCCCCAAGTTAATGTCACACACAGTGGGTTAATGCAATTGCAGGATAGTTGCATGAGCGGGGTTTGGTGGGGGCCAAACTAATCCCTATTGGTAGGAGGATGGTGGAAAAGTCCTTAGAGAGGGGACTTTACTTCTAGTCATGTGTCCATCAGAGAAAACATTAAGAACATTCCCACTTTGTCACAACAGGTACAACAAAATATAATATATTTGATGCACAATGGATTAATAATGTTGATATTCTTAGTTAAATAATTTTTTCTTACGATAGTGATATTGTACAATAAAGGGAAACTGTTAAACGCTTACGGTTTCCAGTCCATTTTTACATTATTTAATAATATATATATCGGCTTACGGGGAGAGGGGGGGACTAGACCCATTCTGGGCACCACCAAAAATTATACAAACCTGCCGCCCCTGGATGACAACACATCTTTATGCCATTGTGGTAAAATATTGAGATTTTATACTAAAAGCTAATCTGCTTTTCTCTGCGATACTAAATGTTAAATTAAAAATAGTTACATATGATGAGACAAATAATTCACTGAATTGTTTACATCACAGACAGGTATATTTTGTTAGGAAAGCTGCATTTCAGTGTTGTGACTGCACTCTTGTCTGAAAGTTAAAGTATTGGTACTTTGAACTTTTCAAACCATTCATTTCTAAATTCTCTCATTCTATAGAAACACCAAATAATTAAAAATAATTAAATTCTCTTCAGATAATTTAGTGAATTGAGCATGTATGAATTGCAGTTTTTTAAAGACATCATGTATGGCCAGCTTGGACGGATTTTCACAAGAATGGCAAAAGACATATCCCTGACACCCACCTGGCCCCTGACAAATTTTAAGTCCCTGCTTCAAATGCTCGAATGTTTCTCAACAAACTGCTGAAATAAATTTAAGTATGTGCAAAACAATGTATATTTTCCTAATCTTGTTCTCTTAAATGGCTGATCCATTTAAGCTGAAACAAAACAAAAGGAATAAAATAAAACCTGAGGCCAATACTTGGCACAGAACATTTTAGCCTGAACAGTTAGTTTGGCCAAGTTCTAGGTAACTGAAAATGGGGCCATATTATGGGAAATGTGAGGTAATGTGAATATATTTGTGGTTGATAGGGAAGGGGATATTTAATGTGGGTTAGATGTGACAGCTTAAAAGCATATTAGTTGAAAGAATAAACATTCTCATCTAAAATTACAGAAGTTCTGGCTATACATACTCACTATATATTTCAGAAATGTGCAAGAACTCCTCCTAAACAGTAAGAGCTATGACCACCAAAGTTGGTATGCAGCTTCCTCTTATTATAACTTAAAGCAAGATCAGGGTTTGGTTGTGCCAGGATAGTGGGATGTGTATACAATTTGAGTGTTTCTCATAAAATGGAAAGGGAGAGGTCTGCTTGGAGAGAATTATACTTCAGAACAACCACAAAGAGGCAGCAAGAGGCCAGAGATGGGGACTGGGACAGCGATAACCCCATTGTGTTGGCAGGGGGAAGGACTGGAGAAAGACAGCTATCTACTACATATTTCAGAAAGTTTATCTGTGTGTCTGTCTCCCTCCCCCATCTGGGGGACATGCACCCCTCCACCAGCTGTGCCTGCTACAACTGCATGGGCTATGGACAGGCATGTCTCACCTGGCCCAAGCTGCTGTGGTGAGAGAGGGCTGCGGTTGTCCTCTCTCCCGGGGCAGCTTGCATACTGACCCCTCATTTTCTAAAACTTTATTTAAATACCCAAGCAGTACCAGGTATATCTTCTGGAACTCATGCAGCACAAACAGAATTCTTCCAGTGTTTTTCTAATTCAGAAACTTTTTTTTTGTCTAGATGGAGTCTGCTTGTGTTTCAATTCATGAAGCTTTGAAGTCTGTTATTGATTATCAGACTCATTTCCGTCTGAGAGAAGCACAAGGTCGCAGCAGAGCAGAAGATCTAAATACAAGAGTAGCTTATTGGTCAATAGGGGAAGCCATCATTCTTCTAGTAGTTAGTATTGGGCAAGTATTTCTTCTCAAAAGCTTCTTCTCTGATAAAAGAACCACAACAACCCGTGTTGGATCATAACCAGTAGTAAAACAATGCTTCAAATCCACTGTACATGTTCATCTGTAAACTTGCTGTTCTCCAATTAATTGTAGATACAAAAGAACTGGGCAACATTTTTAATACTTTTTTGCCCCTTCTCATTCATTACAAATTTCAAAATGTAGTCAGAGTTGTGAAAGGGACACCTTTTTTTATTTGAAAAGTTAAGAACTTACTGTATTTTTGTTATGTTTGTGTTCAGCATTCAGTAGTGATCTGTTTTTCCTTTATTTGTATTCACTGATTAATCTGTGGTAAGTTTTTTGGGGGAAAACGAATTATATGGAAGATATGAAAATTGATATTTTTAGCTTGTTCAGTCTAAAGGTGTTGAGTTGAAAACAAAAGCAAATGTGATGAACTGTAGTTACAGAGCATTGAACTGCGTTGTCTTGATTTGCTCTGAAAAATCCATATCCCTTTCTTTGCTTATTTGTAAACCTGTTGCAAGTTAACACACATCGTGACACAAATACTGTTCTTCTACAGAATGGTGAGTCTCCATCTTTCACACTTGCTAAATTTTATATTTAAACACGTAGGTTGGTTTAAAACAGATATTCTTCCCTTTAAAACATAGTGAATTTCCTGTTTTATAATATTTGTTTTATTGAACAAATTGTGAACTGAAACTACCCAGGAAACTAATTTTCAGTATTCTATTAAAATACAAATTTCGAAGTCTTTTTATTTTTTTAAAAAATGCAATAAGATGGGAAGAATCCTGTAACTTTGCCACTGAACTTATGCAGTCTCTGTAGTCACATGCTACTGTGGTTCTTCAAAATTAGGAAAACAGGTAAACTAGCTGTAAGCAACACAGCATTGACACTGGACATGGTTGTATGACATCTGTGTGAGGCACATATGAACCTTTTTATTTAATCGAGTCCAGTTTGTTCATACTACATTGTATCTTTCACAATTGTGATGCATTGTTGCCTTGTGCATTTAATTGCCACTTCTGGCTGCTAGTGATCATGCAATGTTTCAGGGTGTCTTTTTTTTTTTTTTTTTTTTTTTTTTTTTTTAAGTAGGTTTATAGCCTACATTGTTGTCATTTCTCACATCTTTTAATAGATGCTGTATTGTGTACTCTGGAAAGTCTTGTTTATTAGGATATGGAAGTTTGCAAACATGTACATAAATTGTTTGAACAGAGGTATTCAAAATATGCTTAAAAATAAGCATAGCTTAGTCTGGAAGGATTAAAGGCATCTTACCAATACTCAAGTGCACAAGAGAAACTACAGCTAAACTAAAAATAAGAAAATCAGAGGGTTTTCACTGATTTTTGTTTTCCTTTTAAGTAGAACAACAGTAATTCTGATTTGTTGCCAGTGTTGATCATACATTTCCAACTCTGGGGAAACTGCAAAAAGTTTGTTATATATTAAAAAATGTAATGCTTTGGCACATGGCAAAAACTCAGGGCCATCAATCTAAAATGCAGTGGTTGTAGCAAAAGGAGATTCTAGATTTATCCTTAAGAGTAGATCAGTTACTTGCAGTTTGAAACATCCAAGAAATAATTGAGCTAATTCCTATTTTAAAAGTCATGAGATTGGTAGGTGAAAAATTGGATCTTCGTTAGTCCCAGGAATCTCTTTGGTATCCTCATACCTTGTATTGAACTTTTTTATAAGCACTACAAGCTTCTTATTGGGAGAAGTAAAAACCATGCCAGTGCTAGTGCAAAAATAAAATCGCACAGACTTTTTCCTAAATGCCACAAACCTGTGCCTGCATGAGATACTCTTTTCTGAATGTGCCTGGCTGCTTTATTCTTGTGTTTGGCAGCAAGCTGATCTTCTGCAGGATTCTTATAAACTTAATTACATGCAATAACAAAGCAAATGGGTACAGTTCAGTGTTGTTTATTTGCCATTACAATAATTTGATGAAAATATTATCTAACTAATTTTGGCAATATTCCATTGTAACCTGAATCTTGAACTATCACTTGTAAGATCAATTCGAGTAGCTTTAATTGTAATGAAAACACTTTTAAAGATGTGAAATAATTTCTACATCAGTTGCTTCGTGTTACTGTCAAAATCGGTAAATGGTGTAACCCAAATATTGGCTTATAGTCTCTCTCTCTCTCTCTCTCTCTCTCTCTCTCTCTCACACACACACACACACACACACACACACACACACACACACACACACACACACACACACACACACACACACACACACACACACACACACACACACACACACGTCTTTTTTTCCTAATGTTTGATTGTGTAAAGTAGTACTGTTAGCTTAGTGTACCTCCAGCTGCAGAGGTCTTGTGGAATTGACTTATATTGAAGTTGGGTATTCAAACCAATCCTCCTGTGTCTTGCTGCATGTTATGCAGTAAGATCTTAAAAGAAAGCTTTTATTTTTCTGTTATAAAAACATGGTATAAAAACACATGTTTAAACATAGCTGTATATATTTTTAGAATAAGTGACTGAATAAAATAGAGTATAATAGACACATGCTAACAAATCAACAGTGGGTGGAAAAAATTAAGGTTTGTGACAGTTGAATCTTTGTCTTTTTATATTAATGACATTGTTCAAACGAGGTGTACGGTACACAACTAAATCACCCAGTGTTTAACACAATACAACTTTATTATGTACTGCATAAGACACCAGGTTTTGACCATTCTTTGGATGTTTGTTTACGAAATGTCAGTTCTTGTTTTAGTTTGAAAACATTTGTTAGTTTAAGATTTAAAAAAAGGCAGACCCTGTGAATATTGTATGGGAAAATAAAAATTAATATATGAACATGGTCTGAATGAATGTTTATTTTGGGACTGAATGGGGAAGGAGTGCTCTCAGACTACAGTAAGTAGGATTGAGCCAGTGAAATTATTTTAGAATAAGTATTTTTAAAATATCCATTAATTAATTTATTAGATTAGATTCCACTTGATTGCTTATTCACATTTTTCAATTTGAGAGCAGATTACTTCAAGGCCTTCCATATGAAGCTATAAGGCTATTTAGAAATTTGAGTTAGTGCAGTATGGTTGCCTGCTTGTAACGAGAGCTTTCACATTAATGTCTTTTCAGCCTGTCAGCTTTCCCTCTCCTCTCCCAAATAAATTGTCTTTTGTAATTCACTTTTTTCTTCCCAGAGATGAGGATCCTGATCACTATAAAGAAAACCCTGTTATCTAAAAGCTGGAAGTGATCCCTAAACTAATTTCTATTACAGTAGAATAAATAATAAAATAGCATTGGCCAAATTAAGATATAGCAATAAGTATTGCATAAACTTCTTACTGATGTAGTAAGATGAGGGCCTGAACAAAAATCCATGTAGCACAGGCCTGGTTTGAGGCCTACCTAACAATGGACAAAACTTGGCTAATATAAAGGTAAGCTATGAGTAAGAGGCAGGCCCCTGCTCACAGAAGTTGGCACGACCAGGCTGAGTGTGCAAAACACTAATTCGGGGTGGCCAACCCATTATAGGCAAAGAGCCAAAATAGTTGTGCATATAGTCTAAAGAGCCGGAGGGGGGAGAGGAGGGGAGAGTTGCCAAGCCAAAAAAAAAAAAGCCCCCAGCTGCGTTTGGTCAAGCAAAAAAAAAAAAACCTGCTCCTTTAAGAAATGCGGTTAAAGGCTTTTTGGCCACATCAGGCTCCTGCTGACATCTTGAAGATGCCATTTTGAATGGTCATGCTGGACAGCTCCCCAGCTGCGCTGAGCACAGGGAACCAGGAGCGGCTTCACAAGCCACAGGAGTGGCTTCAAAAGCCACACTTTTGGGGCGGGGGGGGGAGAGCTGCTGGTTGGCCACAGCTGCACTAAGTAGTAATAGGCCCAAGTGTAGAACAGCAGTTGGTACTGGTCATAAGCTGAAAGCACATTCCAAAGGATGATACCTCAAGCTTGTTAAGAGTCCTTGGTACCTACACTCCCCCCAGATACCAACCCAGGTTCAGGGAAGGTTCTGAAATGACAGCATGATGGATAGAGATGTTCTAATTGAACCATGTGGTACAGGGTGTTAGGTGGTATCTAAGCATCAGTGTGCGGTAACGTGACATGTCAGGAGTGATGTGTAACTTGTTTGTACTTGTATATAAAGTGGTGTCTTGGAGGGGCAGTCTTTGTTCAGCTGAGGAGGCAGTGGGACCTCGCACTGACTGATCTGAGTCAATTGTTAAAGGTACATATATGTAGTGGTTCAGTAGAGTCTGACAACTGTTACTGTACTTCACTTAACAATAAACCTGGCTGGACACCTTCAATCTTTATCAGATTTGTGATCTTTGGAGCCCCTCTGAATCTGCTATGTTGACTAATTGTGCAAGTCAACATCGCGCACACGGTCTTTTGGTTATCAATGGAGCTGGAGACCTGTCAGGACACCAGGACAGTTTTAATCATAAGGGATGTCCATAATATAGCTTTTAATTAAAGATATTAGATTGTTTTTCAGGTAGTAATGGAACTTTACTTGTCTTACTTCCAAGAGTAACTTTTCTTTTCTGTCTTATTGTATTCTTCACAGTGTAACCTGATCAAAATAGCTATAGAGAGTCAGGCCAAAGGTTATCTAACCCACTACCCATTCTCAACAGTGATTGGTGCTAGATGTCTCCAAGGGAGTGAGCAGAACTGTGCATTTATTGAGTGATCCACCCAGTCATTTAGTCCCAGTATCTGACAGTCAGAGGTTTAGGCACACTCAGAGCGTGAAGTTCCAGCCCTGACCATCTTGGCGCTGAGAGCTTGCTGGGGTTTTTTTTTTTTTTAACTCTTACCTTCACAACATTCCCTCATAATGAGTTCTACAGGCTGACTGTTTATATGAAGAAGTACTTCCATATGTTCTAAAACTTGCTGTCTAGTAACTTCATTCAGTGACCTCTGGTTTGAATATTATGTGATAAGTGTTATTCACCCTACATTCTCCATACCATTCATGATTTTATAGATGTCATATCCCCTTTAATTATCTTTTCCATAGTCTAGAATCTTTCATATGAAAACTGTTCCATGGTTGCCCTTTTCTGTACTTCTTCCAGTTCTGGGTTGGTTTGTTTTTTCCCCCACTTGGGGGCAACCAGAATTGCATCTACTGTTCAAGAGCTGGGTATACCATGGATTATCTGACTTGTTATTTATCCTTTTCCTAATAGATAACAGTATTAGAGACCATTTGCTATTGCACATTGAGCAGATGTTTTCAGAGAAGTATCCACAATGATTCCATAATCATTCTTCAGTGGTAACAGTTAACTTACAAAATGATGGGTCTATGTATAGTTGGGATTATGTTTTCCCATGTGCATTTGTAGAGGTTGTAGCTTAGTCTTGGGCCCCAACCTGTGCTCAGGCCTAGAAAGAAACAGAAATCCTTCCCTTTCCCTGGGCCTAGAGTACAGGGCAGCACAGGCCCCCCAGAAGCCGTTCAGCTGTCTAAAGGCCCAGCCCAACCCCTGGCTCCAGAGCAGGGCAGATACACAAAAACAGTTTACAGGGTCAGTCCTGGCTCAGCCCTGGGTCAGGGCAGTGCAACAAACAGTACCAATAAGGCTCCAACCTGGCTGCAGGCAGAGCAGCAGTACAAATAGTTCACCAGTTTTACGGCTTCAGCCTGTTACAGGCAGAACAGAGGTCGGCTCTCCTTGCTGGCAGAGAGCTGACAAGAGGAGGGGTTTTGCCCCCACAGGGGGAAGCCTGCCACCCAAGGGGAAGGTGGCACAGGGGACACAGGACCACCTACTCCACTGCACCCCAGCCCAGGGCTCCCCACCAGTGGCAGCACAGCAGCCACTGGGTCAGTGGGGATCCAGACCACAACACACTGATCAAGTCTGTGGGTCAGCAGGGATTCAAGCTACAACACGCTGCCCAACCGACCTCCATCTCCTCAGCTGCCACGGTGTCAGCTGTCCCTGGGCCACTTCCCAGTTCTCTTTGGGAACCTAACTGGCTCAGGCACTAGTCCTTGGGGTCAGTTGGGAATGGAGGTGCTGGCAGCATATCCATAGGTTCCAGCTCCAGCAGGGGCCCAGGTAGACAGGTCTAATAGTCTGGGCCTGGTGAGGGTCCCAGAGAGTCTTCAGGCCCTGGCAGTGGTCTCAGCAGCCCTGACCAGTCATCAAGGCCCAGAAGTGACCATGGTGGGCTTGGCCAGTCTTCAGGGGCTGGCAGCGGCCTAACCCAGTTCTCCCGATGATGGCAGCATGGGTAGACCTTTCTTCACTGGAGCATGGGCAGAGCATCTGGCCTGCTCAGCAGCTGGATTTCAACTGAGCTCTGAGCCCAGTCTTTTATACTTCTGGCTCTGCCTTTCTGCTTCCTGAGGGTGGGGCCAGGTTGCTCTGGCACTGCTCACCAAGGGGTCTTAAAGGGCCCTTCCTCTTCCTGGTCAGAGGGAGGCTATGTTGCTTGCCTAAACTCATTACAGCATTACTTGGCATTTATTAGAGCCTGTACTAGGCTCCCGCCAGCACCGGTCACCCCCGGGATGGAGCTGGCTCAGGCACCAGGAAGGCAGGATAAGGGACGTCCCAATGGTAGGGAGGTGGGTTGGGTTCTGGAGTGGCCATGGGGACAGGGCAACCTGTCGTACAGGTTCTTAATTGCTTTGAGAGTCAACGTATCCAGGCGTTGCAGGAAAAGCACAGGATCCAAAAAGAACATACAGCGCCTGCAGTTGGCAGCTTTTTATGTGACATGTGTAATCGGCTCTGCCGATCAAGGATTGGTTTAGTTGCTCACCAAAGGGACCATAGAAAATGAGATCCGTTGATCTATTGCTCAGTCCAGTCCAAGACTTGGCATTTATTAACACTGAATTTTGTCTGTCATTTTGGTGCCTATTCACCCAGTTTTGTGTGATTTCTTTGCAACTCTTCATAGTCAGCTTTGGATTTAAACATTTTGAGTAATTTTGTATCATCTGCAAACTTTGCCACCTCACTGTTTATGCCTTTTTCCAGATCATTTTCAAAGATGGTGAACCAGGAAACACTATCTTCATTCTGAAAACTGATAATTGATTCTTCTTTTAACAAATTATTGGTCTTTCCTCCTTATCCCACTATGCTATGTCTACACTCCCGGCTTCTTGCGCAAGTATGGGCATTCTTGTGCAAGAATCTGCAGAGCATCCACACTGCCCACCCACTGTTGTGCAAGGAAATTTACAGTACGGCATGGTAAGAGAGGGCTTCTTGCGCAAGAGCTACGCTCTTTTTTAACAAGTGTAAGCTCTCTTGCGCAGGAGCTCTTGCGCAAGAGGGCAGTGTGGACGCTCAGCAGGGATTTCTTGCGCAAGAAAGCCCTATGGCTAAAATGGCCATCGGAGCTTTCTTGCGCAAGAGAGCATCCACACTGCCATGGGCGCTCTTGCGCAAAAGCATAGCTCGCACATGGCAGTGGATGTTTTCTTGTGCAAGACTTCTTGCACAAGAACCCTTGCGCAAGATGTTCTTGCGCAAGAAGCCGCCAGTGTAGACATAGCTCTACTGCTTACTTGCTGAAGAGACTTTGGTGAGGGGTCAGAGGCTTTCTGGAAGTCCAACTATGCTATATCGACTGGATCACCCATGTCCACATAGTCGTTTACCTTAGAATTCTAGGAGAGTGGCAAGGCATGATTTTCCCTTTATAAAATCCATATTGACTCTTCCTCAACTCATATTCATCTACGTGTCTGATAATTCTGTTCTTTACCACAGTTTCAACAAATTTGCCTGGTAATGAAGTTAGGTTTACTGACCTGTAATTGCTGGGAGTACTTTTGGAGCCTTTAAAAAAATGGGCACCGTATTGGTAATTCCCCAGTCACCTGGTATAGAGGATGATTTACGTGATAGGTTACATACCAGGGAATTTCATTCTTGGGTGAATACCATCTGAGTCTGGTGATTTATTACTGTTACATTTATAAATTTGTTCCAAACCTCCTCCATTCACACCTCAGTCTGGGACAGTTCCTCAGATTTGCTCCTAAAAACAATGGCTCAGGTGTGGGGAGTCTTCCTTAGATCCCTTGCAGTGAAGACAGATGCAGAGAATTCATTTGGCTTCTCCACAACTGCCTTGTCTTCCACAAGTGCTCTTTTTGCACCTCAGTATTCCAGTGGGCCCCAAGGTTTGTTTGGCTGGCTTCCAGCTTCTGATGTAATTATAAAAAAATTGCTATTAGTTTTTGTGTCATATTAGTTGCTTTTCAAATTCTTTTTTGGCCTTTGTAATTATACTTTTACATTTGAAATGCCAGAGTTTGTTCCTTTCCCTCAGTGAGATTTGTTTTTCACTTTTTAAAAGATGCCTCTTTGTGTCTAACCACTTCTTTTATTTCGTTGGTTAGCCATGGTGGCATTTTTCTAAATTTGTTTTGGTTTTGTTCTACATCTGTTAAATCTTGGTTTTTTTCCTAAATTTATTTACACATAGTTTGAGCCTCCATTATGGTGTTTTTAAAAGTTTGCATGCAGCATGTGACATTTCACTCTTGTGACTTTTCCTTTTAATTTACATTTAACTAGCTTTCTCATTTTTGTGTAGTTTTCTTTTTTTGAGGTTATATCCTGCTGTGTGGGTTTCTTTGGTATTTTCTCCCCGCAAAGGAAGTTAAATTTAATTACATTATGGTCACTATTACCAAGTGCTTCAGCTTTTATTCAGCTCTTGAACCATCCTGTGTTCTACTTCTGACTAAATCAAGAATGATCTCTCCCCTTGTGGGTTCCAGGACTAGCTGCTATAGATGAGGCTTGCTCTGATGTGTAATTAACACCTGGAAGGAGGCCTCATTTCTTGGGGGACAGAATTAGGAGGTAAGCAAATGATTAGCTGAAAACAGAATATTTGTGCTAAATAAGGTAAGTAAATAGGTCAGTAGCCTAAAAAGATTATAAAAGGGAGAATACCCAGTTCACCATTTACTCTCAATGGACAAAATAAATTAGGAATGCACATAAGAAGCCAAGACTAGGTTGAGCATGGACAGAGCATGCTACCCAGGGTTTGATTCCTGCTAAGTAACCATGTCAGTCCAAAAACTTGTGATGTAATATTACATGTAAATATATAGAGAGGAAGAGGTTTGCTGTGTAACTTTGAATGTGTGGCATGGCCCATACCTCCCCCCTGTGCTTGAGTTTGCTCACTTCAGCATAGCTTTGCTGTACGTCAAATAAAGGAACCTGAATGACTAAATGTGGAGTAGAACTGAGGTGTTTTTTTAAACAATCCCAGAATTGGACAAGGTGTTCTACATAAGCTAAGAGGAAAAGGGAATTCTCAGAGGGAATCTCCACAGCTGCTCCAAGTGGCAGTCATTCATGGTATCTAGAAATTCTATAACTGCATCCCCTCCTGAGATCAGTATGGGAATAGTTGAAATCCTCTGTTATTGGGTTTTTTACTGATGTAGCCTCTAATATTCCTAAGCATTTCAGAGTCACAGTCACCATCCTGGGCAGAAGGTCAGTAGTATGTTCTTGCTGCTATACTCTTCTTATTCAAGCATAGAATTTCTAGCCATAGAGATACCATTGTAGTTTTTGATTCATTTAAGATTTTTGCTATATTTGGTTCTGTGCTTTCACATATGATACCATTTCTCAACAGTGCAACCTGCTCTGTTATTCCTATATATTTTGAACCTTGGTATTACTGTGGTCCATTGCTTATCCCCTTCTCAAGAGAGCATCAAGAGATGAGGGTCAAAGGAGGATTGCAAGCTAGAACATTAGGAAGCTCTTAGCCTTGCCTTCCAAGCTCAGCACGAGGTCTTTCAAACAGACCACACTAAACAAGCAAGCTCACAACAATCACCAAGGTGACAAACTCAATAGGGTCATATAGTCACTCCTTTTACACCCAGATAACTCCCTTGCAAAACTTTACTGTTTGCTAGTTCTTTTGTTGTTTTCTATGGTGCAGATCAATCAGTCTATAGGGAAAATACTTTTCTTTTTTCTGTGGAACAGTGAGTTAATTGTCCCTTCACTTTTTTCCATACTGTGGGTTTTTGAAGTAGAGATGTTAAGGACTAGTCGACTATCCGATAATCATTTGCTTATCGGATAGTCTGTTTACTAGTTGGGGGAAAGGGGAGAGAAGGGGTACTTCAAAGTGTCAGGGCCGCACAGGTAAGCTGGGGATCAGCTGTGTGGCGCTGCCACTTTGAAACCCCAAGGCGGGGGGAGCCTGGGATCAGCTGGGGACTCCCCAGCTGACTCCGGGTTCTGTGCAGCATTTCAAAACAGACTCTTGTGCATTTCAAAGCAGGCACCTGTGTGCAGCCCGGAGTCAGCGGGACTTCCGCTGGCCCAGGGCTGTACACGGAGTTCTGCATTCCCCAGCGGAGGCTCTTGTACATTTCAAAGGAGGAATGTGGAAGTACCTATCAACTAGTCGAGTAGTTGATGGAATCTGTGGTTTCCATCGACTACTTGACTAATCAATTAATCACATTTTAACATTCCTACTAGGAAGTAGGATTGCAATCACCCTAAGTGAGGATCCATGAAGGGATTTAGGTTTTGAAATATTGAGCATCAGGATGCCTAACTTTTATGCATTCTTTAAAAAAAAAAAATCACAACACTAACACTACAATCAACAAAGTTTGGGTTAAAAAGGGATCCTGTACAATGAATAGGAAGAGACAGGCACCAAGAATACAAGCCACAAAGGCAATATGCTTAAATTAGCCCAGGGGAGGTGCCAGTGATACAGGAATGTCCTCAGTCCCATTCCTCTCTGAGGCTTCCTCTGGGTCTGCTAGAGATCAGTCGTCAGCTGGGGCAATAGGTATTTGAACAGGCTTGATGCCCTTTGGGTGAGTACCCTAAACACTAGGCTACACAATTGATCTTTTTCTGCCCCAATTAATATTGAACTGTTCAACATGAGCTGAGACATGGCAGATCCAAATCACTCCCCATATGGCAAAGGGGACCTTTAACTAGGGATCTCCCCTCTCCAGAGGGAGTACCCAAACCACTAAGCAAAAAGGGAGCTGCTCACTCCTTGCTGTTTTGTAATGAAATTTGCCTAAAGCCAAGCTAGCTGTATAATCAGAATTGATTTACTGGCTTACCGCCATCTCTCCCTCCTCTCACGACGTAAGCCACTGAATGCCTCTCTTTCCTACTTGCTCTTTCTGGGAGCCTAGGGCTTAGCTGGGGATGAACATCTGAACACTAAATGTTGGGGTCATGTGCATCTCAAGCAGGAGACAACTCAAGCGAGGCTGCGGCACACATGCCCAGAGGCAAAGCACAGGAGCGCAATGACTGTAGTCCACAGGGGTAATGTGGCAGCACATTGGGGGTTTTGTGGGTCACTGTGGTACCTCAAAATGGAAGTAACGCCTAAGCATCCTTTTGAAGCCTCCTCCATAATTGCCGCTCCAAGTCGGCCTAGAGCTTCCCTGAGTCCGGTTGTCCCCTTCTCTTACAGCGCTGGCCAGTAACCAGCGGTGGCGTCAGAGGAAGGGGAAATAACCCCAGAAATGGGAATTGAGGCAGTAAGATGCCATGTGACCAACGCGGCTGCTCCCAAGGCGCGGTTGCCGCCCTGGCGTGCCAGGACGCAGAGGTGAGGGACTTGGCTTCCGGCGGCTAGAGACAAGTTTCCGAGCCCCGGCCAGCTGCTCGGACTTTCGCTTTTCCACGCGCGGGGGCGCGTGTCCGCACCTAGGCCCCAGCCGCGCGCCACGGGCCGGCTTATCGCTAGCAGCGGGGCGGCCTCCCCGGCTCCCGCCCTGCGGCGCCGCCTGGCTGCCTTGCCCGGCCCGGCCCGGCCCGGCTGCGTGCGCTCGGCGTGACGGGGCGGGGTCCTGCCCCGTTGTCTCACGCGCTTTGTTTCCCGGAGCTGATGGGGGAAGCGGGGTCCAGCCCCGCCCCCCGGCGCCTGGCCCGCGGGGAAGGACGCGGCCGCGGCGCCTCGCCCCGGTAAGTGACCGCAGCTGGGCCCACTCCCTTCCCGGCGCCGGGGGAGACCCCGGCCTCCTGCCGCTTCCTCCGTGCGACACCCCGCGGTCCCCCGCCCGCCCGAGCCTCCTTCCCAGCGCCAGACAGCGCGCTGCCCCCGGGAGCCAAAGCACAAGCGTCTGAGCCTGCGGTTCTTCGCCAGGGACCTGCGCGCCCCCAAACCATGAGCAGATAAGCCTGGGCTTGTTGGTTAATCCAAACCACTACACGCAGCCCAAGGAGGAGCTGGCTCCCTGCCTGTGCTGGTTCCCCCTCTTCCCACCCAGGCAGCATTGGGGGAGGGGAGACAGGAGGGAGCTGGCTCCCCACGTGCACTGGATCCCAGGGAGCCACCTCTCTTCCCAAAGCTGCTATGTCTCTTTCACAGCCAAGCAAGGGTAGGAGGGAGCCCATAGGCGCAGGGAGCCGACTTTTAAGCTGGCTCTCCATGCAGGCTCTGAGGAGCTGCCCCCCTCCCCTCCCCTCCCTTGCTGCATCCCACTGAGTGCCAGCTCTTAAAGTGCTTCTAATGCAGAGCTGCAACAGGGGTAGTTGCTGGGACCCAGCTGGAGCTAGGACTGTCTGCTTGGAATGATAATCCTTATTGATTAATCATGTTGTTGACAACATTTTTGTCAACTATAAGATTAATCAATAACGCTTCTTAACATTCCTAGTTTAAGCAGTACACACTGTGACATAGTCGGGGTGCTGTCTGCTCTGTAATCCGGTGTTCCACTGCACTGTAATGTGTAGTTCCCACTGACTCACCCACATGTGTATTGGCCTAGACACCTAGTCCCAGCTTGAGCAGGTAACAAGTCTTTTCCCAGAAGGACAAAGGAAGGGAGGCGGAGACGAACACCTGGCTGAGCACAGAGTCTGGGAGTGAGGCAGTTTCTGGCTGGGAAAATGAAGGGAACAGACTAAGCTGGGTGCGGAGGGTTGAGGGGGACAATGGACCCCCTAACTCAAGGGGTCTAAGGTTGCCTAGCCTTGACTGCTGTAACCACATCGCATCCATGCTATGCTGTAACCTGGAGAAGCCATAAACCCTCTATAGTCTACTGGCTGGCGGAGGCTGTTCATGCTGCTACATGGGTGCAGGATTGGGGGGGTCCCCAATGTGTTGTCACACACACATCACTCACTGATCCTTGCCAGATTTGGAGCCTTTACAATGACATTTTTGGGTTAAAATTTTTTCTTCTCCTTTATTGATGTGTAAAAATTTCACAGAAACTAAAAAGGGAAATTGACTACACACGGGAATCATTGGGACCTATGGTTTACTTTAATCAATTGACAAACTTTTGCTTAATCTCAAATACTTCTTCTCTCCCAAAAATCTATCAAGTATAGTATAGCTGTTTTTGGTGTTACTTGTAACTATAAAAGGTACACAGTTTCAGAACAAGCTGTGATTTTTAAATTTATTCTGAGGAATATGAGGTACTTGAGAGTAGATTCGAGCTAAAAGTTAGAACATGGCTTTGGGGGACTTTGGGGCAAGAGGGGAATTTTTGGGGAGAAAACAACTAGAAGCAGCTTTCACAGGATGGAACTCAGAGTATTGTAAGGCTTGGAAGCATTAGATTTCTATTGGGTAAATGTTGGTAAACATTGATTTCACCAAACACAAGAAAATACATTTTCATTGATAACTGAAATTTCCAGATAGGCAAAATAAGGAAAATACTACATGAGAACTTATTAGATTGCAAAAATGTAGTGATGTTTGACTTAGGGTTGTTACAAATGGATTAGTGAATGACTTCAAGCACATATGAAGTAAAAATGTTATGCTTTACTTATATATTTTGACATGATGCTGTAGAAGCAAAGACTTCACTCAGTTTACGCGGCTAAACAGATGGTTTTATTGGCCAATAAAAGCAAAGTGAGCCAAAGGTGGTCCCAGCAGAGCCGGGCCCAGTGAGGCTGCTAATACAATCAATCCTAGCATCTTTATACCCTTAACCAAACAGTGTGATGTCAGGGCATCCAATTACAGAAATCATTAATTAAACTAGGAAAAAACAAAGCCTTATCAACAAGATGGCAGACAGGTACGAGGGAGTACGCCTCCTGTCCCAACCAGCCCAATTAACACATTCCAATAGCACATCTGTCTTGGCCTGGCACACGGGGTGATAGAAAGTTCACTCTGGCCTACGTGCAAAGGCAAAAAGCTGAAATGGTTTCTGCTATACAAGATGGCTTTTAGCTAAACATAAAATGGTTTCTACAATATCTACAATGCAGACAGTTTGTGTTACAACAGTTTATAAAACCTTCACTTTTTACATTTTCTCATAAAAAATCTGATCCCCATAATATCCTGCAGTTGTGAAATGTGACAATTTTAAAATGCTTAAAAATAAACATTGATGCTATCCATTGAAATTATGAAAAAAAAAAACCCCTGAATTCTGTCAAACATAGCTATAGTTCATTTTTATTGAAACTAAAGGAAACCCTGAAAGAGGGCTTGTTCTAGAAACTAAGCCCAGCGTGTGTAGGCATTGGTGAGAGTGAATACACTCTCAATCTATTAATATAGTTAGTCAGCATTAAAAAGTAACATCTGGTGAAATTCAGAGATGGTATGCATAACACTTTCTGAGACTATATATCATTTTCTTACTATATATTTTAGAAATGTGTGTGTGTGTGTGTGTGTGTGTGTGTGTGTGAGTCCTTTTGTTCAAGAACTCCTCCTAAACCAGGGGTGGGCAATAACTTTTAATGAGGGGGTGGGCTGTTCCAAGATTTTGGTAAGTGGCCAAAGGGCTGCACTTCTGTGGAGGAGGCATGGGGTGTGAGATGGTGGGTGGGGTGTAGAAGGGAGTTTGGGGGAAGGAGGACATTATGATCTGGGTCAGAGGCTTGGGATGCAGGGTCCAGAAGGGGTTATGGGTGCAAGAGAGGATTCTGGCCTGGGGGAGGGGTGTATGAGGGGGTGCAGGGTCTGGGAGGGAGTTGTGACCTGGAGAAGGTGGGGAGAAGGGATACAGAGGGTTTGGGTGGTGGCCTGGGGCAGGTAGTTGGGGGGCAAAGAGGGGACCAGAGGCAGGCTTTATCTGGGAGGCATTACCTAGACAGCTCCCAGGCAGCACCTCTGCAGGAACCCTGCCGGTGTGCTGGGCAGGCTGCTCCACAGGGCTGTGCTCCAGCACAGGGGGGCAGAGGGAGTGAGGAGTCTTCATTCACTGCTTCTGCCTTCAGCAAAATTTCTCATCTCCTATTGGCTGGAAACTGGCCAATGGGACCTTGGGAATTTTGTTATGGGACAGGGACATCACAGGAAGCTTTCTCTTCCCTGCCCAGTTTGCAGTGCAATTAGCAGCCTGCTGTTTAAAGCGGGTGCAGTTGCTCTATCGTAAGAGTGCCGGATGTGGCCCGCAAGCTGCCTCTTGCCCACCCCGTCATAAACAGTAAGAGCTAGGACCATCCTCTTATAACTTAAAGCAAGGTCAGGGTTGGTTGTGCCAGGATAATGGGATGTGTGTGGAATTTGATTTTCTCATAAAATGAAAAGGAAGGTATCTGGCAGGAAGGACAGATATACTGCAGAATGACTACAAGGGATCAGAGATGGGGACTGGAACAGCTATAACCTCATTGGGCCAGCAGGGGGCATTGGTGGAGAAAGGGACAACTATCTGCTAGTTGGACTTCCCTGGTCCAGCACACTCAGGACCTGACCAGTCCCGAATAAGGATATAATAGTGTAGTTGATTAACCAATAAGAAAAAGCTTATAGGTTAATGCTATAGCCTACATGCATTTCCTCCCTGGATCCTCTTGCAAGTACATTTTTTGGCAGGCTGTCCAGCAGCCCAGCTCATTCCTGGCTCATGCTGGGTCTGGGACCTACCCCCTTCTGCGGCTCTGCATTTAAAGTGTATTAAGGAGCCAGGTGGGCAGGCAGCCCGGCACAGTTCTGGCTTGCGCCGGATCCGGGAGCTCAGTGCCCCCCGACAGGGGCTGCTGCCATCCTGTGCTGCTGCTGGCCCTGCCCCCGCCCCCAGGGACTATAGAATAGTTGACTAATCGATAAGAATTCATGAGGTTAATCGACTGTTCCATTAACCGATATTTAACATCCCTATTTCCGAATGAGGGAATTTGCCAGGCCTGGGGAGGTTCCCTGCCACTGGTCCCTCCTCCGTCCCCCCAGCCTGTTGACTTTACTTGCTGTTGCCTCTGGCCCAGCTAGCCCCCCTGTGTCTGGCCCGCTGCGATACTGCCAACTCTGATTGGGGCTGCCGCAGGCTCTCAGGACTGTGGACTACTGGATGCCAGTTCCACTGACTGCCGGACACCATCTGGGGCTGCTGTAGGCTGCCAATGGCTCACAGCCGTGGGGCTCTCTGGTCCAGGAACATCTATGGTCCTGCCAGACCACAGATGATGCTGGACCAGAGAATCCTGGTTTAGGAAGGTACAATCTAATTTCAGAGTTTCTGTTTGTGTATCTGTCCCCCTGCTGGGGGACAGACACCTCTTTCCCAGCTCTGCCTGCTGCAGCTTCTCATTTGGCCCCAAGCTGCTGTGGTAAGAGAGGGTTGGGATTGTCCTCTCTCCCTGGGGCAGCCTGCATATTGAACCCAAATCCCATCCCAGAACAATTATTTACATGAAGAAAAACAAAACTTATTTGAGTTGAGGATCTGAGCAACACTGGGTAAATCTTCTAGTATTATATAATGTGTAATTTCCATTTTCCCCTTCCAAATAATGACCACAGTTAAAACTGTGTGTAGAAACTGGTATGAGATGAATTGTGTTAACCACTTTCAGTAAAGAAAATAAGCATGAAACACTTCATTATCAGGGATTAGATATCACAATAGACACATTTAAAAGATTTCAGATAACCAAGACAAATTTCACTTTAAACTGAGATGGTTTCTACATGTTGTCTGTTATTAAGAAACCTAAAGTAGGGTTAGTGTAGGAACCTGAACTTTGCAAATCCTGACTTATGAGTTTTGTGATGGTCGTGGTTGCAAACATCATCAGTCAGTGTCTCTCAATGCACCTCAGAAGAAGTCCATGACAATGCAAGTGTTACACATGCGCCACCATCTGTGTTTTTCTTTCACTTTAAATCTCAGTTACTTTAAAAGCCAGTATCTTAAATTTGAAGATTTTAGTGTGAAAGTGCAGCATTGCTGGGTCAGGCTTACAACTCACATCTGTGAGTCTGTGGAATATTCGGAACTCGAGCGTCAGTGGAAATAAAACAATAAATACCCCTGCACATTAAACTGAATTTCCTTCAGAGGGGCACATGTAAACACAAATGATTCACATCACCTTTAAGGATTTTACAATATCAAATAATCTCTCTCCCTGAAACACATAAAGTTGCATTAGATAAAATGGAAGTTGGGAGGCAGCTCTGGTGGATACTGAGGCTCAGCAATGTTGTTTCCTAGACTTTGCTTTCTGGAGAGCTGCATTCTGTTATGCTTCCTGTGCATTTTTATATTTTGTTTCTGGAGCAGCTAACGAGGTTATTTGGCTAGCGCGTGGTGTGGAATCAATAGTTTTTCACCTTTAATGAGTTTATTAGCTCTGTTAAGTTCACAAAGTGCTTAGGGATTTCCATTTACAGTTGCATTTTCTGGGGGCATTGGTGTAAGGATGTTAAAATGTGATTATCTGGCTAATTGTATAGTCGATACAATTTATATCAACTGTATGATTAGCCAATAAGCGCCGCTGTGACGAGACACAGAGGGAGTAGCTCCAGGAGCCAACACTAGCCGGGAATGAGCAGTCCTGGCTCATGCCGGCTCCGGAGCCAACCGCTCTGCGGCTCTGCATTTTAAGTGTAGTAAGAGCTGATGGGCAGCAATCAGCGCTAGCTGGGGCTGCTCAGTCCCAGCTCGCGCTGAGTCTAGCAGCTTCTGTTTGCGGCAAACAGGGGCTGCTTGGCGGCAACAGCCCCTGTCTGCGAGGGGGCCCAGCTCCCTGCTGAGACCCCTGTGGACAGGGGCTGCTTTGCTGCAGCATCCCCTATCTTCCCCCCTCCCCACCCCAGCTGCCTCTATCAGATAGAGGCGGCAGGGGAGGCGGCACCCCATAGACTGTGCTGGGGGGGAACCAGCTTTTAAGCCAGCTCTTGTTCTCCCCCTGCCCCTGCTGCGCCCCATACTCTCTGCAGCACTTCTGCTTTTGAAGTGTACAAGAAGCACCTGCAGTTCCTACTCGTGCTATTTCCCCACTGTGCCTCTGCCCCTCCCCTCCCCCCCCCCCGTTCCCCACTTGCTGTTGTGACAGAGAATGATGATGTACTCCAGTTTCAATCTAGGGTTCCCCCTTAACATGAATCACAAGCTACAACTGGTGCAGAGTATGGCTGCCTGCCTTCTTGTTGGTAGCCGTAACAAGCAAGGAGAATGTTATGCTAACTGGGGATGTAATAGTGTAGTCAGTGAACTGATAAGCAAAAGCCTATAGATTAATGCTATCGACTTCATGCATTCCTGCCTCCCTCCACCTCCACTAGTAAATTTTTTAGCAGGCTGGCCAGCAGCCTGGCTCAGTCCTGGCTTGTGACGGGTCCGGGACCTACCCCTGCTGCGGCTCTGCCTTTAAAGTGTGTTAGGAACTAGGCAGGCAGGCATTTCTGGCTCATGCTGCATCCGGGAGCTCAGACTCCCCCCAGACAGGGGCTGCTGCCTCTGTATTAGAGATATCAGAATGGGGCTACAGGCAGCTGGTTTGTGCCAGGAGCTGGTTTTTAAACTGATTCCCCTCATGGACCAGGTCCTGCTTGGCACCCAGTGCTGCTGCCTCTGATACAGAGGCAGGAGCATGGAGTGGCAGGGAGGTCTTCGGGAGTGAGGCCGGAGCACACTGGCTGCTGGCCCCGCCCCCGGGTACTATAGAATAGTTGAGTAACTGATAAGAATTCATGAGGTAACTGGACTATTCAATAAACTGATATTTAACATCCCTAATGCTAACCCTCTGAATACTGCATTGGTTTCTTAATTAGTTCTAGGCATAATTCAACATGGTTAGCATTAGTATATCTGTTCTGTTTAGGTAACATTTTTTATGAAGCATCTAGTACTATTCTGTTTAAGTTCACAAAATATGAAGAGTGCAAAAACCCATAAATGAAAAGGGTTTTTTTTTTCCTGCAAGTTCCTTTAGCTTATATTTTTGTTATTAGGGTTTTATGTATTTGTGTAACAGCATGAAATATGGGGAAAGACTATCAAAGTGGCATATTTCATATCTTCATTAGAACACCATCAGGTCTGGGTTCTAGTAATTATTTATTCCTTCCCTTATGGTCTTTTCTTTGCAGTGCGCCTTTTCCCCTACCTCCCATATAACCTAACCAAACCAAACCAATCAACCTCACATGGATATGTGTTACTGAAAAAGATATGACAGTGCTGTGTGAATCTTCCCAACATGCTTCTCCATTCTGTTAAAAAGATGAAAATATTATTCTAGCAAAAGCTGAATAACTGAAATTGGGGCCATATTGGCACTGTGTGTGTACTTAAAAAGTTAAAATTTTATTTAAAAAATTATGTGGGAGAAGAAATTGCATTGATTAATTCTCCCTGTAAAGAAACATTCATTATTGGCATATGCCAACAAAAATAACTATTTGCCAAAGAGTGACTAGTAAGAATCTGACCCTTCCTGTTAAGAGAGTCTGGACAAAATCATTCTCTCCTCCAGAGATACACTCCTGTCTGAGGCTAAGCCCTATGTCTTCACACTTTTCCTCTCAAAAGTTAGTGGGGCTCTTTCCCCTCCAGAAATCCAGGAGAGTAGTTTGCTCCTAATCCAAGGAAGGGATAAAATATCCCAGAGCTGTCGCCTCACATCCTATGGGCCTGATTCAGCTCATACCAGTGTCAATCAAGAGGAACTCCACTGTGGAGTTTTACCACTGTAAAGACAGTAAGAACAGAATCAGGCCCTCTGAGATCCAGCAGATCCCTTTCTAAAACAGACTCTTCTGCTCCTTGAAATTGAATGGATCATTTTGCTCATGTATTAATTCTGTACAATATTTGTACATACATTGAATATAAATTATGATGCATATGCTCATGCTGTTGTAAGTATGTGCTACAAGGTGGCGCTGTTCCAGCTAAAATAACATTTGTTCCAATGTTGCAAAGAAACTCTGAATATAAGTTTCAGAGAGGTAGCCAGCAATGCCCCGCTACCATGTATATTGGCCAAACTGGTCAGTCTCTATGGGAAAGAATTAATGGACAAAAATCAGATATCCGTAAAGGCAATACACAGAGACCTTTAACCTGCCTGGGCACTCATTAATGAATCTCCAAGTCACCCTGTTGTTTCAGGCCAATTCCACAAGCCAAATACACAAAGAAGGGTTGGAACTTAACTTCATTTACAAGTCTAATTCTTATGTGAATAGAACAAACAGAGACATTGGCTGGCTTGCACACTACTTTCCACATCCTGATGACTTAATCAACCAATGGAGGTTCTAATTGTTCTTATCAGCCTCTTGTAACTACTTGAACAATCTATTTATTATTTTTTTTCCTACCCCCCTTCCCTTATTTATTCTTGGCTCTGGACTTCTAATACTCCAATAATCTGAAGAAGGGGGTTGTGCCCACGAAAGCTCATGATACCATCTACATGTTTTGTTAGTAGCACCTTAAAGACTAGACTATTCGTTGTTTTAAGTTTTTTTTTCTCAATATAAGCACTTTCTTGTTTTTTAGAAACACAGCAGGTATGGGCAATGCAAGAGCAAACTGTTTTTCATTTAGACACTTTCATGGTGGATCAGCCAAAATATTGGTTTAACTTTTTTTCTTATACTTTATACATTTGCAAAGTGTGTCCAATTTTACTGGAACCCCTTTTGAAAACATCTGCTTTACTCAACAATGAGCAGCATTAACAAATGTGTACAAGCTCTATGAAGGACCAATACCTTGTTAACACAATACAAGTTAGGTTAAAGCTTCTAGGGCATGTTAATAAACAGGAATAAATAGAATTTTAAATGCCAGTTTTTAAAGAATATTTTTCATTAATTTTAAGTCAGTGTGACTATTCAGATGGGTAAATGTTTATAGGATTAGAGCCATAGCTATGGTCCTTGATAAAATGACTCCATGCAGTGTTACTTTCTAAAAAGCAAACATATGAGGACAATATAGCTTATCTATTTAATACAAAGGAGGAGTGTATTGTTGCAGAAATGTTTGCGTATTATGATACATTTGTCAGTATGAGCATTCACTTATAACAAATGGTCTGGTAGCACTTTATACACTAACAAAACATGTAGATGGTATTTCAGTTTTAGGAATGCTCTGTAAAGATCCTACAGCCTTGCAACCAAACACGATGCCAACTCTGCCCACATATCTATACTAGCAAATTCATCACTGGAGCCAACAACATAAGCTACCAAATCAAAAGGTCATTTGACTGCACATCCAGTAATTTGATCTATGCCATCAAATGCCAGCAATGCCCCACTGCTATATATATTGGACAAACTGGACAGTCTCTGCAGGAAAGAATCAATGGACACAAATCAGATATATGTAAAGGGAACATACAGAAACCTATTGGGGAACACTTTAATCTTCCTAATCACTGTTTAAAAGATCTTCAAGTGGCTGTCTTATCACAAACCAATTCTACTAGCCAGATACACAGAGAAGCATTGGAATTAGAGTTCATCCACAAATTCAATCCTCATGCTAATGGACTCAATCGTGATGAAGGATGGTTGGGACACTATCAACCTAACATTCAATGAAGGTGCAAACAGCTCTTTGTGTAGATTCCTATGTCAGGAAGGATACTATCAATTGACTTTGAGTCTTATCTGCTTTGTTTTAACTACCCAATCTTCAGATACTTACTGATTCCCTCTACCTTCCTGATTTTCTATACCCTCTGCTTCCTGTCTCCCCCCCCCCCTCCCCTTTCTCTCCTATTTATTTTGGGTCTCCACATCCTAAACTCAAAGATCTGGTCATCTGAAGAAGTAGGCTGTGCCCACGAAAGCTCATGATACCATCTACATGTTTTGTTAGTCTATAAAGTGCTACCAGACTATTTGTTGTTGTTTTTTCTGTACAGACTAACTCTGCTACCCCCTGAAGTTTATATAAAATAAATAGTGAAGCATTCTCCTCAACAGATACAAACCAGCAGTCCATTTTGGATTAATTTAATTTTATTAAAATCCGAGGAAGTTAGAGGTTTATGCTAATCTACATGTAAAAAAAAGAGTTTGAGAATGATTTTAAATTGGAAGTAAATTACCTTGGGGTTATGCACTAAAATAGAAATTTAGCAATGTTCTCTTTCAGAGAAGAAATACATGTGAAAAAATGACACTAAAATCTCACTAAAATGATTTGGTCTGCTAGCCCAGGTCAGCATTTCACGAGGAATTATAAAATTATTCATCTGTTTTCTTCAGTGTGTGTATAAATTTCTAAATCCCTGTCAGTGTCATTGTGCTTGAGCTCTGTCAAAGCAGTCACTCTGTCCCCCGATATCCAGCCTAAATTGTTCTGTTCTTAATTTCACTTAATTCCTGGGCATCATACCATTTTTACCCACTCTAAACAGTTTCCCTCCCTCCTTGTTTTTTTATACTCATCTTTAGGTATGTGAATAATCGACTATCCAATAAGAAAATGTTTATTGGATAGCTGACACATTAGTCAACGAGTTGCTTTCCCCCCTTGCTGCCTCTATCAGAAAGAGGCAGCAAAGTGGGGGGAAGAGTGTGGGGTGCTTCAAAGCGGCAGCGCCACGTGGAGCTGGGGCAAGATTTCGGGGCTGGCCTGGGCTTCATGTGGCTTTTCAAAGCAGCAGCGCTGCATGGAGCCCAGGGTCAGCTAGGGACTCCCCCACTGACCCCGGGCTCCATGAGGTGCTGCTGCTTTGAAATGCCATGGGGAGCATGGGACCAGCCCCGGGATCTTGCCCCAGCTCCACGTGGCGCTGCCGCTTTGATGCACCCCATACTCTTCCCCCCCCTTGCTGCCTCTTTCTGATAGGGGACTGCTTGAATCCCCTGCTGCTTGAATCCCCTGCTGGCCCCATGCTCGCCACAGCGCTTTCACCTTTGAAGTGTAGCAACAGCCTTGGAGCTGTTGCTATACTTCAAAGGCAGAGGCACCTTTATTAGCTAATTGAATAGTCTGTAAATTGCATCGACTATTTGATTAGCGAAATCGAAATTTTACATCTCTACTCATCATATGTTTATAAATTGTGTTAGTCTCCCTTAATTATTATTTCACATGTACAGGCATATCCATTATTACTTCACATGTGCATGTACAGGCATATCCACTCTAGTTCTTCAAGCATTTTTGTAGCACTTCTGCAAGACCATATGTATAATCTGATTACATAGGTCTACTGCAATTTCCATTCAAGTCAATTTGAAGTTTTTCATTGACTTCTGTGGGAAGAGAATCGGACCATAAATCTCCATTTCCATGGCATCCTTGGGACCTGATTGGTGCCAAACCACAGAAGGTCAATATTGTCTAGCACACTGGTTCCCAACATTTTTGAGCAGATGGACCCCTTTTCAATCTATTAAAATTTCACAGACCCCTCCCCCGAACAATGTAGCTATTTTCAAACATTCCATTACTTGATAATCATTTGAAATGTATAATAGTTCATAAAGTTCAAGGGCGGAACTTCAGGAGCACGGGGGGGTGGCAGCAGGCATGCACACTGGGACAGCTTATTTTTGATCCCGTTCTCTGGACGCTAAGGGAGCGTGGGGAAAGTGCTTTTATGCTGTGCATGCCTCTCATGCCTGGCTGATATGTGAGAAGCATACATGGCATGCAAGCACTTTCTCCATGCTCCTTTAGCATCCAGGGAATGAGATCAAAAGTAAGCCACGTCCTGGTGCGCATGGCTGCAGGGGGGAGAAGAAAGGGGGGGGAGGAAGGATCGGGCCTATTGAGGTGAGCCCAATCCTTACTTTTATATTTCCGCGGACCCCCAGGGGTCTGCAGACCGCAGGTTGGGAACCATTACTCTAGCAGCATTACCAGCACTTCCACTGCTTACCTGGCTCTTACAAGACAGTTAGGGATAAATTAGAGCTAAATAACAGCATAGAAGAGTGAGGCACCGCACTGGTATCTGTAAACTAACTTTGAGACTGCTGGAAACTTGGTCACACCCATAAAAAGTGGCCATCCAGCCAACTAAAATCATGCCAGACCACAGATGTTGCCAGACCAGAGTGTGACAGACTAGAGAGGTTCAACCTATACAGAAACAGAACTTTGTGAATTGAAGGTTATCAAGTGGCTTTAAAATCAATCAACCATTGTCTCACACAATTCCTATGGTTTGTTACAGAATTCAGTGCATGTATGGGAGGTGGAGCCTTATTATATCTAAATTATGCAACATACTAATACCCGGGCACTTGCTTTCCTATGAATTTATTCCAATTTGCTGACATCTTTCTGGTAAACATCTTTAAGGTTGTCAGCCGATGGTCAGGGCAGTGCATGTGTGTGTGTTACACCCGAGTCTTCAACTGCTGAGACACAAGGCCCCGTCGCAGTGGGCAGCCTAGGTGAGACTGACGGGCTCCCCGAGGAGTTTAACGTCCGTGTCTTTACCGCTAGGATCAGGATCCTTTCATGGCAGGCAGCCAACAGGCCGACAGACGCCCCAGAGTTTACAGGGAGAGCTTATTACACCTCAGACTTTGACTGCTAGGATACACGATCCCTTCGCAGCGGGCAGCCTGGGGAGGCTGAGAGATGCCCCAACGGATCTGTCCCCTGGAAGCGACATGATCCAACGCTCAAGCTCTCCCTATATCTGTCCCTTATGACTGGCTGGAGTTCTTTTTAAAATTGTGCTTGGTTCTGTTACAGCAACTGAAGGAGTCAGGTCACAGCTTAAACAGTTACTATTTTATTGTTACAGGGTAAACTTAGCTGTTAAATGCTACTACTGTGTTACAGATAACACAGCCACTACAAAGGACAGGACAGAAATTACACTAATAAGTCACTTACAGGTACCATGAAACCCTTTTGGTTCTCTGAGCTCCTATTATATGCATGCAAAATAGACACCTAGCAGGTATATATTCTCACCTCTGCGTTCCAGACTTGGCGTGGCCAGCGTCTTTCTCTCAATCCCTCGGGAAGAAGTAGGGCGAGGTTGGGCGTCCCACAGACCTCGGGAGACAACCAATACCTGCCAGCAGGTGTAGATGATTGGAGCTCAAATGGGGTGGGCTACTGAACCCCTCGTTATACCCCTTGGGTCATGTAGGCTTCTTCCTGGTCTCAAGTGACCAATTAGGAAAAATGGCTTTGAATGCCAAGTTTCCCACGAAGGGTGCAAAACATAATTCACACCTGGGAAAATGCAGACAATGGGCACCTCTGGTATGTGATGGGCGAAGATTCCTCTCTTGGGACAGTGCAGGCGTGTCAGTTACTGGTACTAGCCATCAGGGTGGCGGGAGGCACCGGGTCGTCAGCTAGCCCATTTACTGTCTAGTTTCTATTTATGGTAGAGTCAGGGACAGGCAGCACACCTGCATTCCCAGGGCATCAAAGGCTGACTGCCTTTCTCTTGCTCTCTGGGGGGGGGGAAACAAGATGGGGTTCATGTCTGGCTACAAAGGTGAACAGTGTTTTGGTAAAATTACATCTGGAATTCTATGTGGACAGTTAACTACTTGCTGCTATGTGGATGGCCTAAAATCACTTTTTTTATTTTATGAAATATCTTATCGTATAACTTATTGTCCACTTCTGCCACCAGTTCCCTTTCAGTATTTTGGCTGTCTTTCATTAGGATGTGTAACAGCTCACGTCAGACAGTTCAGGGTATTTCTAGATTGCTATGAATGCCTTTTTTAGGTTGTGATAAGGTTCAACAGCTTTTTACTTTTCATTTTTTAGAATGAAATGAGTTGATATTACCCAATGAACACATCTTCTGACGTGATAATGGGCAACATTAACTCCAAACGAAATCCTCCACCAAATAACATGAAGAAGGGTACTAATGTGAGTGCAGGCCGGAGAGACATCAAGCAAAATCATGAATTGTGTGATCTGTCTCTTGACACAGAAGGGATCTCTACAAATGTCCCAGAAGTTCATAGCAGTGATGAAGATTCTGAGAATGTGTTTTACAAGTTTGTGATTCTGCATAGTGGGAATGATATAGATGAAGCCAACCGTCTCCTGCATCTGCTACAAAATAAATTTTGTATTAAACCTGGAATAATCTTTGCTGAAATGCCTAGTGGCAGACATCTCTTACAGAACTTAAATGACGCTGTGAATAGGTCTGCATGGACTATTATTTTGTTGACAGAACATTTCTTGAGTGAGGCTTGGTGTGAATTTCAGTCATACGCCTCCCTGATGAACGCTCTCAACAAACAGCATAACTACAACTCTGTCATACCACTGAGGCCATTGAATAATCCACTTCCAAGGGAGAAGACTCCTTGTGTTCTGCAAACCATTAATGCACTGGAAGAAGATAGTCCTGGCTTTGCTAAACAAGTGGAGAAGATTTTCCAGGAGTCTAAATATAGGCAACAGAAAGCAATATGGAAGAAAGAAAGAACAAATGAGATGCACTAGAGCTGTTGGAATGATGAAAGACAGGCATAAAGTCAGTTAAATAGATAATTAAATTGAAGAAGGTATATTGGTTGCCTCATTCATGTCTGCTAAGTGAAACTATTTTTCCTTTGACAAACTAACCTGCAGAAAGAGTTTCCCAGAACAGCATTATTTTTATTACTTAATATCGATATTATTTCAGCAGTATTATCGAGATGTGGCCAATCATCACCTTGACCATTTTATTGATATAATATGCCACTTTCCCATGCCTGAATCTATATGTCTGGCTTCTCTTTATATTGTAAGCTCTACTGGGCAAATACTGTGTCTTCCTTTACGTATGTACTTCTCCTCACATGTTGTAGCTGTTACTGGAATTAAATAGGGTAATATTAACAATAGCTGCTACAGAGAGCCAATAGAAGTGGCACAGGATAGTACTGTGTAAGGAACACTATTCTCTTAATGGAAATATAAGTATGAAAGATGCTTACCAGTGTTACAAAACCAGGGACATGCATTCTGTGCCATACAAAATATATGCGGCTATTTTGAGAAATAAGAATCTCAAAATGTGTGCCCTATTTTTGTAATGTTTGCAGTTTTAAAAAAGCATATTTTCTCATGATGCATCTTGACTACATGGGTAGATGTATTTTAAAAATTAAAAAACGCTTTTTCTTTCCCTAATTTCTACTGACTAAACTTGTTTTTTGTTCCCGTCTTTAAAGAAAAAACTGTAAAAGTGATGCATAGAGAGGTGGAACTTGGGAGACTGTGAGCAGAGTTTAGAGTTAGGATATACCTGAAGAAGAGCTCTCTGTAGCTCAAAAGCTTGTCTCTTTTACCAGCTGAAGTTAGATTAAATATATTATCTCATCAAGATTAGAGTCATGCATTCATGTTGGAAGAGGGAGAAATTTTAGAAGTTAAGTCATTTTGAGTTAGTTAAAACATTTCTAGTATCCCAATTAGTATTTTTCTGGATTTATTAAAAACACTGGTATGTGTTTTTCCTGTACATGAATCATAGGCTTAATCCTCTCAATCTTCTGTGAACAGGCTGCCAGGTGAGTGTACTAGCTTTAGGTGTGAGTAAGTTGACTTGACTGTTTAAATTTTTTATTCTGATTTCAGGTGATTTCAGTTACTGTGGCAGCTGGGATTGAGTGTCTGGGAGTGTTTGATCCTTTGTACCCTTGATTGCCTTTGATCAGCCTCAGGATCAGCCTTCCCTGTATGGCTAACCAAGGGAGCAGGCCTCACCTAGGTGAGTGGACCTTAAAAGCCAGAGGCAGAGTGACCAGGGGAGCAAAGTGGACAGGAGCTGCAGAGAGGGGAGTTTAAGAGGGAGTCCTAATATGGTTAGGAAGACCCACAACGCTTTTTCCAGCACTGCTCCTCTCTCCTCTACCTGTGCTTATAGCCAGACAGATCACCTAACCATGGATGCCTCTACCCAGATCCTGGTGTGGTTTTGCAGGGATTGTGGCTTGTAATTACCACTTACTGAAATCTGGCTGGGGAGACCATGAAAGGTGCCTGCTGGTGGAATCTCTCAGGCAGCAGGTGGGAGGCTAGGCTGAGGAGCATCTGAATCCAAGAGGAATTCCTAGACTGTATTCATATCAAGACAGTTGAGGAAGATGTCCCACTACAAAAGACTGCTGACACCACTGGTGGAAGAGGGGATGGCTCGGGGCGGGGCGGGGGGACACTGGCAACTAGTCATTTCTGGCAGCAGGCAGTGCTCCACTCCTGCTCCCAACCCTCTCACCATTGTACTGGGAAACCATTATGCCATTCTGGATATGGGAGATAAGGAATCACCCCCTAAAGCAGAAGAGGAGAAGCCTCGTACCCCCAAGGCTGGGGGGTCTGCTGCCACCACTGTAAGGAGGAAACATAGGCTAGTGGTGGTTGGAGACTCTCTTCTGAGGGGGACGGAGGCACCCATGTGTCACCCTGACGTCATCTCAGGAGGTGTGCTGCCTTTCCAGGGGCCCGTATCCAAGCTGTTACAGAGACATTGAGGATTATCCACCCTCTGACTACTACCCTATGCTACTCATCCATGTGGACACTAATGATACTGCAGGGTGTGACCTTGAGCAGATCAAAGTTACTACAGGGCTCTGGGAGTATGGGTGAAGGAGTTTGGAGCACAGGTGGTATTCTCTTCAGTCCTTCCTGTCAAAGATAGGGGCTCAGGCAGAGACAGGTGCATCCTAAAGGTGAATGCCTGGCTGCGAAGATGATGTTGCCAGGAGGGCTTTGGCTTCCTCGACCATGGGATGCTATTCTAGGAAGGATGCTGAGCAGGGATGGGACTCCCCTTTCGAGGAACGGGAAGACCGTATTTGGATGCAGACTGGCTAACCGAGTGAGGAGGGCTTTAAACTAGGTTCAACGGGGCAGGTGACCAAAGCCCACATGTAAGTGAAGAACACGGAGACCTGGGAGATGGGTGAGAAATGGGAGGGAGTGTGGGCTATAATAGCAGAGAAAAAGAAGGAACAAGGCAGAACTGGAAGACAAAATCAAATCAGTATCTTAGATGCCTATATACAAATGCAAGAATTATGGGTAATAAACAGGAAGAACTTGAAGTGCTAATAAATAAACACAACTATGACATAGTTGGTCTCACAGAGACTTGGTGGGATAATACACATGATTGGAATATTGGTAAAGAAGGGTACAGCTTACTCAGGAAGGATAGTCAGGGAAAAAAGGGAGGAGGTGTTGCTTTATATATTAAAAATGTAAACACTTGAACTGAGGTGGAGATGGATGTAGAAGACAGGCTTGTTAAAGATGCTCTGGGTTAGGTTAAAAGGGGTAAAAAACCAAGAGTGTCATGCTAGGGGTCTACTACAGACCACCTACCCAGGCAGAAGAGGTGGATGAGGCTTTCTTTTTTAAAACAATTAAAATCATCCAAAGCGCAGGATTTGGTGGTGATGGGGGACTTCAACTATCGAGACATATGTTGGAAAACTAACACAGTGGCGCACAGATTATCCAATAAGTTCTTGAACTGTATTGGAGACAGTTTATTATTTCAGAAGGTTGAGAAAGGTACTGGGGGGAAGCTGTTCTAGATTTGATTTTAACAAATAGGGAGAAACTGGTTAAGAATTTGAAAGTGGAAAGCCGCTACTATTCCTTAGAATCATAGAGTTCGTGATTCTAAGGAATAGTAGAAGGGAAAACAGCAAAATAGAGACAATGGATTTCAGGAAGGCAGATTCTAGTAAACTCAGAACTGGTAGGTAAGGTCCCATGGGAAGCAAGACTAAGAGGAAAAATAACTGAAGAGAGTTGGCAGTTTTTCAAAGGGACTTTATTGGGGGCCCAAAAGCAAACTATTCTGCAGCACAGGAAAGATAGAAAGTATGGCAAAAGACTGCCTTGGCTTAACCAGGAGATATTGCATGATCTAAAAATAAAAAAGGAGTCATAAAAAGTGGAAACTAGGTCAAATTACAAAGGATGAATATAAGTAAACAATACAGGTATGCAGGGGCAAGATTGCAAAGGCACAAAATGAGCTCAAACTAGCTACAGACATAAAGGGTAATAAGAAGACATTCTATAAATATATTAGAAGCAAGAGGAAGACCAAGGACAGGATAGGCCCATTGCTCAGTGAAGAGGGAGAAACAATAGCAGGAAACGGCAGAGGTGCTTAATGACTTTTGTTTCAGTTTTCACCAAGAAGTCTGATGATGAAGGAATGCCTAACAGTGAATGCTAGTCGGAATGGGGTAGGTTTAGAAGATAAAATAAATAAGAACAAGTTAAAAATTACTTAGTTAGATGTCTTCAAGTGACCAGGGCCTGATGAAATGCATTCTAGAATACTCAAGAAGCTGATAGAGGAGGTATCTGAGCCTTCAGCTATCATCTTTGAAAAATCATGGAAAACAGATAAGATTTTAGAAGACTGGAAAAGGGCAAATATAGTGCCCATCTATAAAAAAAAAAAAAAAAAAAGGGAAATAAGAACAACCCAGGAATCTACAGACCAGTCACCTGAATTTCTGTGCCAAGAAATATAATGGAACAAGGAATTAAGGAATTTATGTGCAAACATCTGGAAGAAAATAAGGTAAGAGGTAACAGCCAGCATGGGTTTGTAAAGAACAAATCATGTCAAACCAATCTGATAGCTTTCTTTCATAGGATAACAAGTTGTGTGAATAAGGGAGAAGTGGTGGACATGGTATACCTAGACTTTGGTAAGGCATTTGGTACGGTCTCACATGACCTTCTTATCAATAAACTAAGGAAATACAACCTAGATGGGGCTACTATTAGGTGGGTGCCTAACTGGCTGGATAACTGTTCTCAGAGAATAGTTATTAATGGTTCACAATCTGCTGGAAGGGCATAACAAGTGGGGTTCCGCAGGGGTCTGTTTTGGGATCGGTTCTGTTCAATATCTTCATCAACGATTTAGATATTGGCATAGAGCAGGCCTGGGCAAAATGTATCCCTCCAAGCCACCAGATCCAGCCCGTGGAGGCAGTGGGGAGCCCCAGGCAGGCTCCCCAGTTTGCCCCGCAGCCCCACATGACGCTCAGAAACACAACTGCAAGATGCTTTATCTTTGAGTCCAGAGGGAAGGGGGGAAGATTCAGACGTTGCTCCCGCCCCCAGCACAATCCCATTGGCCAGTTTCTGGACAGACACTGGCCAATGGGAGCTGTTTGAACAAGAGGCAGCCACAAAGCACAACCCTCTTTCTCACTCACTCACTCAAGCACATGGCTGAATAGGTAGAAACATTTTAAGCTCTGCATTTTAAGCCTTTAGCTCTCAGGTAGGCTAAGTCCCTTGGCAAGAACCTGCCTCTGGCATCTCAGCCCCTCCTTTCCCCAACCCTCTGCCCCACACTCCATCCCTGCTACTCAACATGCACCCATGCCCCCTCCCAGATCTGGCACCCCAATCTCCTGCCTGAGATCACAATCCCCTCCTACCCTAGGTCATATTCCAAAACCCTTCACCCAGTTCCCTGCCCTAGGTCACAACTACCTCCTTCGCTCAAAATCCCTCCCAAACCCCATTCTCCCTCCTGCACCCCAATCTTTACCCCAAGCTCCCTTCTGCCCAACCTCCAGCTGAGACTCCACATTAATACCTCCTCCATTAATACCATGGGAGAGTGCAGCCCTCGACCACTTTCCAAAATCTTGGGAGTGGCCACCCCATCAAAAATTATTGCCCACCCCAGCATAGAGAGTACACTTATTAAGTTTGCAGATGATACCAAGCTGGGAGGGGTTGCAAGTGCTTTGGAGAATGGGGTCATATTCAAAATGATCTCTACAAACTGGAGAAATGGTCTGAGGTAAATAGGATGAAGTTTAATAAGGACAAATGCAAAGTACTCCACTTGGGAAAGAAAAATCAGTTTCACACACAATTGGAAGCAACTGTCTAGGAGTACTGCAGAAAGGGATCTGGGGGTCATAGTGGACCACAAGCTAAATATGAGTCAACAGTGTGACTCTGTTGCTAAAAAAGCAAACATGATTCTGGGATGCATTGAGAGGAGTGTTGTGAGCAAGACACAAGAAGTCATTCTCATCTACACTGCGCTGATTAGGCCTCAATTGGAGTATTGTGTCCAGTTTTGGGCACCACATTTCAAGAAAGATTTGGAGAAAGTCCAGAGAAGAGCAACAAGAATGATTAAAGGTCTAGAGAACATGAGCTATGAGGGAAGACTGAAAGAATTGGGATTGTTTAACTTGGAAAGGAGAAGACTGAGAGGGGACATGATAGCGGTTTAAGTATCTAAAAGGGTGTCACAAGGAGGAAGGAGAAAAATTGTTCTCTTTGGCCTCTGATAATAGGTCAAGGAGCAATAAGCTTAAACTGCAGCAAGGGAGGTTTAGATTGGACATTAGGAAAAACGTCCTGTCAGGGTGGTTAAACACTGGAATAAATTGCCTAGGGAACTGTGAAATCTCCATCGGTGGAGATATTTAAGAGCAGGTTAGATAGATTTCTATCAGGGATGGTAGACAGTGCTTTGTTCTGCCATGAGGGCAGGGGACTGGACTCGATGACCTCTCAAGGTCCCTTCCAGTTCTGGTATTCTATGATACTATGATTCAGTTGTTTAAGTCAGATTTAAGTGCACTTGTTGATGGGGAGCAAAGCAAATACTAATGCTGTAGTAAAGTCTTTGCCATCTCTAAAGAAGAGAGAAGCAGGACATTTGGGTGTTTTAATATTTTTAATACCCATTTCTGTGTCAGTGTTTCATTCTCTGAAATCACTCATTCTGTGCGAATGGTGATCGTGAACTTCTGATCATAACCACTTGTCTCTGGCTGAGGAGAAAAGACAGTAGGATTCAATCCTTGACACAATATCTGTCCAATAGCGGTTGGATGTTAGGAGATCCTGTCACCCTCACTGACTTGCTGCATGACCTCAGAGAAGCAATTTCTTCTGCTGCCTCAATTTCCTTCTCTGCAAAATAAGAATAGTACTTGCATGCTTTCCTGATGATGATTTTATCAGACTTAGTTGTCTATACAGTGCATATGCAGTAAAACTAAATGCTAACACACACACAGATATATCAGGCTAAATAAGCCTCTCCTATGGATGTTAAATTTAGATTAACTTAATTGAAACGTCATTGGGAGCCCTGCTGGGTTCTTGCTACAGTTCAGAAGTGGAAGCACCGCAGGGAGCACAGGGCCAGCGGGGGATGGGCCGTGCACTGTCTGCAGCGCCTGAGCCTTTGAAATGTCCAAGAGCCTCTTCAAAAGTAGAATTGCAGCAGAAGTGGCACGAGCAGAGACTGCTTAAGTTCCCACTTGCACTGTTCCCACTGTGTCTCTACCTCCCCTGCCCCCTGCAGAGACAGTGCTGGAAGGAACCAGATTTTAAGCCGGCTCCCCCCCTCCTGCTCTCCGCCCCCCACCGCTGCCTCTGATAAAGGCAGCAAGGGGGGGGGGGGGGAAGCGACTAGTTGCATCACTAGTCGACTCTCCAATAAGCTTACACTTATTGGATAGATGACTAGTCGCTTATATCCCTAGCCTATCCTATGGTTAAACAAAAGAAAGGTAAAATTGGGGAGGAAATCTCTTCCTTCCCTCATGTAGCTCCCTTGCAACATCATCTTACTGAGAAGGGACTTCTCCCCATGGGAAGATGGTGGCATATGAATTCTAAACCCATCAGATCCCCAGAGGGCCCTCTGTGTCTACACCATCTGTAGTACCCCATTAGCTACTTTCATGTCTTATAATCTTGGGCCTTTGCCACAGACAGGACAAGTGCACCTATGTTTAAAGTAGCCTTTGAGTTGCTCTAAAATGAAGCCAATACAAATAGCCCCCAGGGGCTGTTATGGCAGCTGGGAATCAGCAAGACAGTGAGAAGCTTGCTCTGGCTATGGACCCTACACCAGCCATCTAGCAGGCTATGATGTAGGAGCTTTTATAGTGGTTTTGTAGCACACTAGCTTTGGGCTCCTTTGCACCAATAGAGTTGCAGAAGGTGTCCCTAATGCAACTGAGGATAAGGGCCTATGTATTCATTATGTGATATTCATGCTGTCTGGGATTCTGACCACAGGATGAAACTTACTGACTTATATATGAATTATATAGTGTATCAAAATGAACACCTGCTGCGAGACTCCTGCTGACTGACAAGATACTAAAGCTGTATGGAGGCGGATACTACTCAGCTTTGCTGAACACTCAAATAATTACCATTTGTCTAAGGTTGAAATGTTGCCTGTCAGTCTTCTCTAAGGTCTCCAGAAGCCTGGTTCCAATCCTGTTGGGATTTTCCCAGTTGCTTGAGAACCCCTGAAATTCCTTTAGGACCTAGTTCAGTATCCAGCACAGACAGTGCAAACTAGAGCAGCTCGCATCCTCAGAGAGACAGCAGTGTGTGTAAAGACTGGGTTTAGAATTCTAAAATAAAACCTAGCATCAACATAACTCTGGTTAGTTTTCTTAAAGTGCAGGGTGCAAGGCTTGTCTACTTTCCTTAAAGGAATGGGTAGATCAAGGGAGGAGGATTTTAATATTGGAGGGTTGGTACAGCTCTTGCACGTATATTGAGCTACTTGATGTAGTTATTGTCAGGGTTTTTTTTTTTCCTTTTTCAATACATCACAATAGTAAATGTTTCTAAAATTAAAGTTGCCATCTCTAATGTACAACATACATACAGTTAATATGCATATCCAACACCCTTAGTGTTAAACTGTGAAATCAAATAATGTGATGCTTTGCAACTCATGGATGGAGAACACAAGGCAAGAAAGAAAGTAAGTATGACAACAGGGGGGAAAGAAGGTGGAGAAAAAGTTGAGGGGGAAAGTGGTGTAAACTGGTCCCTGAGCCTTTGAGTTTCATAGTCAAATGTTTTTAAAAGCAGCTCAGATTTCTTTAAACTCAGGTAGTTGGTCTCTGGAGAAGGTGACCATTTGGCTGCCAGGTCAAAGAAGTCAGAACACCCACAGTTTTACTTTGGGCCATGATTTATTTTCATCTGTAAAATCAGTTGTTTTGCTGCTCTCATAAACCATGAACAGTATGCTGGAGAGAGGCCCAAATTCAAGGGTAAATATCTTAATAAGTAGTTCTTGGATGATGTTTAATTGCTAAAGCCCAAAATAGTTATACATGTTTAACCAGAAAATATTCCTGCAACTTGTGGTACTCTGTGTTTTTAAAAGAATGTAAAGCAAATTAGATGGTAACCCTCTAGATACAAATGACCCCCTCTCTACCTCTGCAAGCTTCCACTGGACAAGTTATAACCTGCCATTTCATGCCTTACCAAATTTATAGAGACTCCTAAATCTTGCAGCTTTTTCATAACCCAAAGGGAGTATATTATTTATCACAATCTGCTATCCTAGCAAGTTTTGCTCAGGCCCTTTCTACACTCCACAATTTTGTCAACAAAAGTCCACTTAACAAAACAGTGGAGGTGCACGCATTGAAATTTTCCTCTCACTGATGTAACTCCCCTGCTGCGCCCACAAAATAAAACTACCATGAGGAGAGGCGTAGCTCTTTTTGTGCTGTAATTTGAGCAACACAGTTTCAGAGTAGACATTGCGCTAGCTCATGTCACTAATTGGCCTCCAGGTGGTTTTTCCACAATACCCATCATGACCACTCTGGTCAGCAGTTTGAACTCTGCTGCCCTGCAAATACACAGACATGCATCTCTCTCATTTAAACATCTGGGAATTTTTGAAATTCCTCTTCCTGTTTGGTTGGTGTGGACTGTTCATACATTTGAGCTAACCATGCCAGCTTTGTGCCTATTCATGCTCTTGTCTGCAGTACTCTGAAGCTGTTGGGTGTAGGGAGAGAAGGCTGTACAGTCATAACTTTGCTCGAGCCATAGGAACTGGTATATCTACAGGCAAATTGCTTGAAGCAATTGCTTGAGAAGGGACATGCAGCAGTGCTGTGCTAAGATCAAGAAGCTAAGATAGGAGTACCAGGAGGCAAGAGAGACCAACCAGCGTTCAGGCACAATAGTGCCAAAGCCACGCCACTTCTATGAGGAGTAGAACACCACCCTTGGCAGCAACTCTGCCACCACCAGCAGGAGCCTCATATGTGCTTCGGGGGGAATGGTGGCAGCAGCTGGCAAAGTCAACCCTGAGGATGGTGGTAGAGGAGGTTGTGTGACATGCAACAAGGTCATTGGGGGCTGGCTTGCCATGACACTGATTTTGGACTCTGCAGGGGTCTAGCCATTCCCTGCACTCCAGCTCTGCCACCACTTGGAGCAGGATAGGCAAGCTCTTGTAAGCACACATTTTGCTTTGAGAATGCACAGTGTAGAAGATTGAGGCTGCCTATTGGTAGAGAAGAGAGTGAGCCCATGCAGCTATGCAGTGGGGGGCCCTGCAGAAAAGTTTGTTAATGTACACCAGCATATCCCAGGAATCTTCCATAGAGATCTGTAGGGAACTTTCATGCACGTACTCTGCAATCCTCTGCCACAGGGTCCTTTGCAAAGCTGCCTTGTTTCTCCTCCCTCTGTAGGAAACTTTGCCACACCAACTGGTAATTATTACTGTAGGGACCAAAAGGCAAGCAGTCTACAGACCCGGTCTGAAGTAGCACACATGCATGAGATACACCTTTGCATCGTTGGTTACCTTCAGGAGAGAGACTGGGTTTGATTATTCCAACCAATGGAAAAGGTTGGGACAATTAGTGTTCCCTCTAATGTTTTACAGCCATGTGTGGAATGAATTTTGTTATGTACCGATACAGAGGTGATGTGTGATACAAAATTCATTCCGCACATGGATGATCTGTGGTGGGAGTGGGGCCAAGAGGTTTGGAGTGTGCAATGGGGCTCAAGGGTGGGGTTGGGGACGGTGATTGGGGTGCAGGAGTGGGCTCAGGGGAGGAGGTTGGGATAGAAGTGCAGGAGGGGACTCAGGGTTGGCATGTGGTGTCTAGGAGGGAGCTAGGGTGATAGAGGACTTGGAGCTGGGACAGAGAATGGGGTGTGGGGCACTTACCTGGGGCAGCTCCCATTTGGCTGTGATTCCTGGCCAATGGGAGCTGCAGAGACAGAGCTTCTCAACACTCCCAGTGACGCAGCTCCAGATGGGGAAGGGTGGGGGAGGAAAGGCATTTTTATCTAGGTCACTGAGTTTGCTTTACATTCTCTTAAAACACAGACAGTACCACATATTAACTGTTTCTTTGGCTTCTGCAAATGTGCTAGCTACTTACGCCAGGGCTGAGGGAACCTTTTTTTGGGTCGGGAGCCACTGACACACAGAAAAAAAAAAAAAATCAGTCAGGGACCACAAACAAGTAAGAAGCAAAACAAACAAGAACAACAATAAAACACCCCAAAAAGACACACTCACCTTGTTCATGCAACTTGGGGCACTGGTATTCCCTCCATGCTCTTATACTCCCCAGGGCTGGATTAAGTCTTCTGGGGGACTGGGGCTAGTAGATTGTGGGGACCCCCTGTGCTCTGGGATGGGGCCAAAAAATGAGGGCGTCAGTGTGTGGGAGGGTGCTGCTGGGGAGTGGGCTGAGGGCAGGGCTGTGGGGTGTGGGAGGAAGGAAGGTGTAGGAGTGGCCTGGGTCTGAGCAAGAGGCAGGGTACAGGAGAGGACTGGGAGGGAAGAAGCGTGCAGGAGGGGGCAGGTGATTCAGGTGCTTACCTGATGCAGCTCCTGTTTGGAGGGGGGCAGCACAGGTGGCTCTGTACCACCGTGCACTTGCAGGCACTACCTCTGCTGCTCCATTGGCTGCAATGCCCAGCCACTGGGAACAACATGCAGCGCTACTTCCCTCTCCCCCCCCAGGCAAAGCCATCCACATAGGAGTTTTAGATCAGCTCCCCCTTATATCCTCCCACTGGGGAGTTGGTGCTCAAGCTCCAGCCATGGCGGGAGGGGGGAAGAGGGTGCTCAGGCTTGGAAACTTGCTGTGGGGATGGAGCACCCGTGACAGCTTTCCTTGCTGCGGGGGTGGGAGTGGGGAGAGAGAGGGAGCCCTGAGTTTCAGCGGGGGCAGGATCCAGCCCATGGGCTTTAGGTTGCCCATCTCTGACATAGGCTAAGCAATCTGTTCCACCTTTTATTTAGCGGTGAGGCTTGACTACCTTTCCCTCATCTGAAGAAGAGCTTCACATGGCTCAAAAGCTTGTTTCTCACCAACAGAAGTTGGTTCAATGAAAGGTATTAGCGTGCGCACCTGGCCACTGATAATTAAGCTAATGTCGAGCTGGGAGTTACCGGCAGTTTGATTTGGTCACTGACTTTAGCCAAATCAAACTTCTGTTGTGAGTTAAAACTCTGTCATGATTCCAGTCCAAAAATTATGCTGGACAGGTTATATTCTAATGCCAGGACAATGCACAATACTATAAGATGCTCAGATACCCTAATGAGAAGGGTGGTATTAAAAAGTTACATGGAGGTTTTATGGTAAGATGATGAAAGTAGTATTTGAAGACAAGCCCAACAAAGACCCATATTATCCAACTGTAATTATATTGTATGTATAATTATATATCTTAACTGACTATAGAGTAGATTATAAGTGATGCATTTTAATTTTTCTAAAGGCCTACCAAAAAGCTAAGGCTATAATTAACATGACTTAGCTGTTTCTTTTCTAAAAAGGTACCCATTACAGAACTTCTGGGAGCATATAGAAAATACCTGTCAGCCAAACCAACAAATGGCATAATATGAAGTGTCCTTGCTACTGTCTCACCTCCACCCCCATTCATCATTAAGACAAAAGGCAGAGTAAATACATAAACCTTCCATTCCTCCCTCAATATCAACAGACTCTAGCTCGGTGTGAGACCAATTAAAAAAAAATCAGGGCCAAGGCCCCTCCCTCCACAGAGAATGTATTGTTGTCTCTGCCACTTCTTCAGATCTCATCTTCAGGCCTGTTAGGAGAATCACCTAATCTGACATATATTGGGTGGATGATGATGCATAAAGAAAGAGGCAATTGCTGAATAGCCAGAACCCAAGGGACTTATAGATCTAAAAAATGAGAGCCCACGCAATCTATGGAGCTAATAAACACTACAAAGCAAGTGAACAGCTGCAATCTGCTGTAACTAAAGTTTCTGAGTCGTCGTTGTGAGTCACCCTATTTAAAGTGCATTTTAGTGCTCCAAATTCGGAGACCACATAATAGGCATTCACATACAACATTTAATTGGGATGCTAACTTAGATAAGAGAGGAACTAACTAAATACATATCTATTGCAAGGCATAAATAAGAGTAAAAGTTGCTGCTTAGTCAAATGCAGCTAACAAAAAATATTCGTGGACACTACTGCCAACCAAGAATGCTAGAGGAGATAGAGATCCAGGAGTATTCCACAAATTACAGCAACTCTCTTTGGCAAAGGGTAGGCACAACTCTTCAATAGGCAGCTAAGTCAGAATGAGAATGACATCTGCGTCTCTGATTATTGTTACTGCTGCAGAAGAAAATGGGCCAACCTGTCTTACTGGGCACCCAGATAGGTGAGGCAGAAGGGAGAGAGGGGAATGGTACAAACCCAGATGTTGCAAGTTCTCTCTACTCTATTTTCCTTCACTCATTCCATGTGGTTTTTGGTTTTTTTTTTTTCAAATTAACTCTTGCGAGCATAGCTTCCTTTATGGGGAGAAGATCCAGCTTTCATTCTGCCTGCTCAACACCAGCATAATCCGCCTCAGAGGACCAATCAAAGCATCTGTATCTGGACTGCATGAAAATTACAAACACTGATATTGCTGATGCTTCTCAAGCTAGGATGCAGCTATGCTTCTGAGCATGGCTATTCTTGCTGCCCTTACTCTCCCATTTCTCTAGAGCAGAGGTTCTCAATTTTTTTTTGCTGGGATTCCCTCTGAAAATATTTCTGGCTGTGATGACCCCTCTCCCAAAAATGATATCATGCTCCTCTTACTGATGCTGGCAACAATAGAGGTGACAATGCCATACTATCACAATCTCCCCTCTACGTTAGCCTCGCAACCCTGCTCTAGGTCAATACCCCTAGTGTGAGAAATGCTGCTCTAGAGACTGGTTTCAGTCATCACATAATCAGAACAGATTAATAGGCAAGTTGTTAATAATTTGACAGAGAGCTACTCCCAGACAGGTCCATGAGCTAACTGGTCACATGCTCACCTCTAGCTAGATACTCATAGTTGATTCAAAACAGGAAGTTTCAGCAGAAAACAAAACAGTAAACAGAAAGGAAACAAAACAGGCCTTTGCATATGAGCTCTGAACATACACTACAGTTACATATATAATCCTGCCCACTTTGGCAGTGCCCCCAGTATTCAGGATAAACTTAAAAAATAACAAATAGTCTGGTAGTACTTTAAAGACTAACAAAACATGTAGATGGTATCATGAGCTTTCGTGGGCACAGCCCATTTCTTCAGATGTAACACACACACACACACACACACACACACTCACTTACTCATTCACTCACAAAATAGAAAACCCAGGCTGCTGTGAATTTTGATTTTTCGCTAGAAATGAGTCACTATTAAGTGACAGTTTGAGAGGTCATAACTATTATAAAATACTCTGCACTTGTGCTTTTGCAAACTTCCAATGACAGTTACAGCTGCAGATGTTTGAAATATAAAGATACAGCAATCTGCAATTGAAGCCAAGGACTGAACTACTATCACAATGTTCTCAGTTGGTTATTAGCTTCTACAGGAACTGCAGTGTTGCAAGCCAGATTGTTGCCTAGCAGTTATATTCTATTTTTTTTGTTCATTGTGTTCATGTGGCTCTTTTGCTAAATGGAACGTTTCTGTGGTATTGTCTTCCCTACCTTCCTCACCCCCCCCCTTTTTTTTTCTACTACTGATATTTATTTTGGGAAAATTAAACTAAACCAGAACAACACTGCATGTGTGCTAGCTTGCAATTGTGATGCGTGAACATTAAAGCACTTTATCAGTTTACTGTGCTCCCTGAATAATCAGCTATGTAATTATTCTCTATGGTAAAACTAATTTAGGGGTCTGTGCTGATGCCCAGAGAGTTAGGGGTATATATTCATGTGCATCACAACAAGTCTGGTAGATTCTATTGTAAGTGAAACGTCTGTTCTATATTTAGAAAACAGGAGGTGTTGGGTATGGTTCTTTACCCACTATGAAAATCTTATATTTCACTTCAAAATGTAATGCCTAGAGCTTTGCATATCCATATTTACATTTATGAGGTATATCCTCTCATCGTGCTGGAGTGCAAGGAGTGAAGAAGGGTAAGAAGATGTTGCATATGAAGTCGGGGTGGGAAGTAGAGGGAATCTGAAATGCTATTCAAGACCGCTCAGACAGCTACAGTTTTGTAATGCATTAAGGACCATAGCAGTCAGTAGGAGAGCCAAATGCCATTGACCCAAACTGTAAACCCTGTATATGATGGAAACTGCTTCAAGCCAAGGGGTGCAGCAACAGCCCTAGTTCCAGCACCTGTGCAACAACTGATGTAGCTCCTGCTTAGAGAAGCAGCAACATATGGTGAACTATCAAGCTGGCTAGTTTGGCATAAACAATCCTGCCTTATATGCCTTATGTGGCTAGCAACATAAAAATATCATCCTGTGCTGGCTGCTTCCAGTAAGGACACAATTTGGACCTTTGTGGCCAATTTCTTTACTCACACACACCTTAATGGGCTATTAAATTAAAACTGCTTTGATGGATTTGAGAGGTTTCATGAAAAAGTGTGTTGAGCATAATTTTATAAAATTATTTTCTTCAATATTAAAATGTACTGCATTAAAACTGCAAGTAGAATTATTAGACACATACTGTAGTTGAGACTTCCATAGCAACCTAGAACAGCTTTTCCCCCACCCCAAAAAAATGGGGCTTCAAAGGAGTAAATGAGGGGGCACAGAAAATGTATAAATTAAGATAAGGAGACCTTTTACATCACATATTTAGGGTTACTAGGTGGGGGAAGTGGAGAATTGATTTGATTTTCTCAGCTTTTCAAAAATTGGCAAATTATGGTCTAGAGAACTTAGACACTCAAATGTGCCATTAATGTGACTGCTAGATATGTGTCTAAATCTCTCAGCCTGCTTTAAGAAATCTCCATATATGTTAATAAACCTTTCAGGATCTTGAATAATTACTCCTGAAAAAAAATACCGATCTTATACAGTTTGACTACAGACCATCACACTAGTAAGAAGAAATGTAGATTAATTAGACAATTTCAACATTCTGGAATTTCCCTTTTAGAATATCAATGTACCTGCCCTATTTGTACTTTCCCAGAAACATCTCTCTTGTGGAGCAGCATCAGTATCACATGGTATATTCAAACAACCCAACAATGTGTATTACAAGCTTTCTGCTACTAAACAATTATATGCATTTTGGGGAAGTTAAACATACTTATCTGTGAAACTGATATAATGTGTAAAATTGTAGCATTAAACAACCCGGCTGTGTCTAGACTGGCCAGTTTTTCCGCAAAAGCGACTGCTTTTGCGCAAAAACTAGTAGCTAGCTGTCTACACTGGCCGCTTGAATTTGCGCAAGAGCACTGACGTTCTAATGTAAGAAATCAGTGCTTCTTGCGCAAATACTTTGACGCTCCCGTTCGGGCAAAAGTCCTTTTGCGCAAAAGGTTTTGCGCAAAAGGGCCAGTGTAGACAGCTCAGTTTTGATTTGCGCAAAAAAGCCCCGATGGCTAAAATGGCGATTGGGGCTTTCTTGTGCAAAAGCACGTCTAGATTGGCCAGGGACGCTTTTGAGCAAAAAGTGCTTTTGTGCAAAAGCGTCCGTGCCAATCTAGACGCGCTCTTGCGCAAATACTTAACGGAAAACTTTTCCGTTAAAAGCATTTGTGCAAATTCATGCCAGTCTAGACGCAGCCCCCTTGTTTAAATACAAAGTCCAACAACATGAAATCAGATAGCAAAGTCTAATTAAAAATTCCAACCATGCTGGAAGAATTTGGGCAGAAAGTAGTCAAGGGCTTGTCTATGCTATGCGATAAGTTCGAATTTACTAAGTTTGAGTTCTGGGCACCTGATGTTGAGAAGTTAAGGGGCTGTCTCCCCACTGCAAGCAAGAATTGAATTTACTCCAGCGTAGCACTTCCACCTTCCCGGAGCCTGCCTCGGGCTCAGAGCCCCAGGAAGCATTCAAGAAAACATCAAGGGGTGCTTGCAGGGGCTCCTCTCCATACCTGCGTCCCACAAGGCACTCCACTCTCGCGGGACAGAAAAGGGACACAGTTGGTGCACTTTGTTGTTCTCTGGTTGCTTTCGGGAATGCCACAGCACTGTGACCATGAAGACAGAACTGCTGCAAAGCAGTACTATGCTCATGGCTCTCGTGCTGTGCCTCATGGTGCAATACATCGACCGTGCCCACATGTTACTCCACCAGGAACAGGACACAGACAGGGAGGATGAACCCCAGCGAGGCCCGCAGGCCTTGGTCAGCCAAGTCCTTGTGATTCTGCTATTGTGCATGCCCCTCAATCCCCTGGACACAGTGGAATGCTGCTTCTGGCAGATAGGTGTGAGCTCAGACTGGTGGAACCATATCGTCAGGCAGGGATAGAACGATCAGCAGTGGCTGCACAACTTCTGCATGTGCAAGGCCACTTTCCTCGAACTCTGCGAGTGGCTCGCCCCTGCTCTCAGGTGTCAAGACACCTGACTGAGACCCAACCTCCTCATGCAGAAGCATGTGGCCATTGCCCTCCGGAAGCTATTGCTCAGTTGGGTATCAGTTCGGCATGGGGAAGTCCACAGTTGGGACTGTGCTCATACAAGTAGCCAAGACCATCAACCATGTCCTGCTGTGGAGGATTGTCACTCTGTGCAATGTGGACAACATCATGGGCAGCTTTGGCAACATGGGCTTCCCCAGCTGCGGGGTGGTCATAGACAACACACTTCCCCATCCTGGCCCCCCAACCACCAGGCCTCAGAGTACATTATCTGCAAGATGTACTTCTCCACGGTGCTGCAGGCACTCAGAGATCACAAGGGACACTTCTCCAACATCAGTGTTAAATGGTTGGAAAAGGTGTATAATGTGCACATCTTTTGGAACTCATCTCCCTTCAGCAAGATGCACACCAGCACCTTTTCCCCACTCCCCACCCCACTGGACAATCAGAGTCAGAGAGCTGGACCTACCCATTGTGATCCTGGGTGATGCAGCTTACCCCTGACTCATGAAACCCTACACAGGCAGCCTAGATCCCAGCAAGGAGGAGTTCTATAATAAGCTTGGCAGGTGCAGAATGGTGGTGGAATATGCATTTGGGCATTCAAAGGGGAGGTTCAGGCATCTCCTCACTTGCCTGGACCTTAGCAAGTGCAACGTCTCCTTCGTAGTGGTGGCCTGTTGTGTGCTGCACAACCTGTGCGAGAATAAGGGGGAAAAGTTTTTTGCCAATTTGGGGAGGCTGAAGCAGAATGCCTGGCCAGGGTGTTAGAGCAACTGCAGTGCCATACGGAGAGCACAGGAAGGGGCTATGCTCACAGAGGCCTTGCAGGAAGTTATGCAAGGCCATTTCTGAGACTCTCCCCCCGGGGACCCTGAAGGCCCTTTGTGTTCCTTTCACTCCCCGCCCTCCCCAGCAGAGCAAACAATAAAGAGATTGTTTATTAAACAGGAGTCTATTCTGGGGACATACAACAAGGGAGGGAATGGAAAAAGAATCTGGAATAGGGGAGTGGGGCTCAGGGACAGGACTGGGACTAGCAGCTGCCTCTGGATGGCCTGGAGGCTCTGGCTGCCAACCTCCTCCCTCCCCCCCGCCATGTTCTGGGGCCCTGGCAGCCCCTGAGGATCCCTGCAGGGGAAGCAGCTTGTGGCCTGCTCCATGCATGCTGCCATGCGCTCCTTCACCATGGTGATGGAGAAGAACACGTTCATCTGCTGGTGCACAAGCTGTTCCTGTGCAGCCTCTCTTCCTGGTCAGCCCAGCACTCCCTTCTCTCAGCAACCTGTGTCAGCTGTTCTGCCTCAACTTCCTGACTATCTGCTCCCTCATGTTTTCATCCCAGGTTTTTTGCCTGCGGATCCCAGTCAGGCAAGTAGATTCAGTAGGAGGTGGGGGATGTACCCAGCTCACAGCTGTCCCCGCTCTGAAGAAAAGTTACCAGGGCAATCATCACAGGAGACACTTTACATAAAGCCTAATCCGAGCCAACACCGAAGCTCTTAGTTCAGACAATGGCGATGTGTTGCGAGCAAAACCATATTTTGCCTATAATACAGGCACTTTCCAGCAAGTGCACAGCTGTCCCAGGGAGCCAGGGCAATACAGATGGTTTGGAGACAAGCAGGCATGGTAAGGTGCTGGCCAGGGCAGGCATCTATGGGAAAGAGGGATGGCCCACCTGCACTGGGCCCGGTACTTGCAGCATCCCACAGAGAGAATTTCAGTCCCAGCCCACTGAGGGACAGGGATGTGTCAGAGCGGCAGATGCTGCTTGCTGGAGAGAGTGCTAATGGGTTTGCCATTCTCTTCCTCCTAGTGGCAGACTCCCATCCATGATATCGGTCTTCTCCGCATTACTGCACTTGACCGGGAGCAGATGCTGGCTGACTGCAGGCACAAACCTGGGCCATGTGCTGCATAGCTGTGTCATTCCATGACCCCAAATTACTTGCTAATGGCTTGGCATGGGAAGGTGTCCTACTACCGAGGCTGGAATAAGGCAGGCCTCTCTAGGAGCCGTGTGAGAAAGATTGAGGGGTTCCTGTGTGAAAGCTTCATATAACAGTACTCCAGCCTGGTGTTCCATCTGCCATCCTGTGAACAAGCTGTTCTGTGACCCCCATGCCAAGTAGGCCAAGAGCCCCTTGCAGCCTGCCACCTGACCTCTCTTGTAGATGGAGAAGGTTAGAGAACTCACCAGAAGTGCCCTCCTCAGAGTCATCAGAAGCCTGGGAGATGTCCCAGGAGCAGGGGGGACTGGCTCTAAAGCGAGGAGCAACTCCTGGCATCGTCATGTAGCTGACCTCATCCTCCTTTGCCACCTCACCCTCCTGCAGGCTGACACCAGGTGTGTCTTGGCCAGGTTCGATGACCACAGCAGGGGAGGTAACTCCCAGAATAGGAGCCACCTGTTCATAATAGTGGCAAGTATGAGGTGCTGCCCCAGAACATCCACTCTACTCCTGGGCCTTCTAATAGGACTGGCACAGTTCTTTGATTTTGAGCCTGAACTGCTCCACATTCCTGGCATGGCCTTTGGTCAAGAGGAAGGCAACAATCCTGCCTTAGATGTTAGCATTCCTCTTCTTAGTGTGGAGTTCATGGAGGTTGGACTCCTCCCCCCCCCCCCAACCCCACTCCAATGAGATCCAAGGCTGGAGCTCTTCTGCGTCCTTGGGCAGTGGAAGCAGGAGTGCTGGCAGTTGTTCGGCTATGTCTACACTGGCGGCTTCTTGCGCAAGAACATTGTGCGCAAGGGTTCTTGTGCAAGAAGTCTTGTGCAAGAGAGCATCCACACTGCCATGTGCAAGCTGTGCTTTTGTGCAAGAGCGCCCATGGCAGTGTGGACGCTCTCTTGCACAAGAAAGCTCTGATGGCCATTTTAGCCATAGGGCTTTCTTGAGCAAGAAATCCCTGCCAAGCATCCACACTGCCCTTTTGCGCAAGAGCTCCTGCGCAAGAGGGCTTACCCCTGTTTAAAAAAAAAAGTGTAGCTCTTATGCAAGAAGCCCTCTCACCACACTGTACCGTAAGTTTCCTTGTGCAAGAGCGGGTGGGCAGCATGGACACTCTGGGGATTCTTGCTCAAGAACAGCCATACTTGCACAAGAAGCCGCAACTGTAGACATAGCCTTAGTGTCAGAGGGGAAGTTGGGAAAGCTCATATCAGTGTGTTGGTTGCTCACACAGCTGGCCATGTGGGACAAGCACTTCCCTAGTTCCCAGGACTTCTAGAGCTCTGTAGGGGATGGGATGGGGGAGCCGTGGAGATGCCAGGTGTAGTCAAAGCAGACAACTGCAGGAGGCCTCCCGGAGCCCAATTTAGGTCAAATTAGTGGCAACAGAGCATCTCCACTACCACTATTTCAGACATGCAAGTCAGGAATAACGTTACTCTGAGGAAAGCAGGACTAAAGGGTTCAAATTCCATAGCCCCTAGTTGTGGAGTAATGGGCTTGGTAGCATGAATACATTGCTTAGCTAATTGACCATGTGGGGGGCTAGTTTTGGATTAAGGTCCCAGAGAGCCTGTGAAGAATTTCTTATGCAGAGAAATTTTCAACTGGTAGAAAACTAGCAAAGGGGGCTCCATTATATCCTGTTCTACTTATGCCCTCAGCCCCTAGGGCAATTACTTAAAAATATAGGTGGTATAAAAACCATACAGCTTCTTTTACATTTCATGTTGCCAAAACATCACCATGATGTTAGCATTTTCTGCATCTGCTTTGAAGGTTACATCAAGCACAAAAAAAAGATGAAAAAGAGGATTGTACTTACTGTAACTTGGCTATATCCACATATAATTCAGGTGGTGGTGACAAAATATGTAGTCTGATTTACTCATGGTTTTCACAGATGAATGTTAATAATCTATAGTAGCTAGATATGGAATTAACTTTAGTCACCTGGAACAAAGGACTGTTTCACCTAGGTATTATGTCTTTTGGATTCCAGTTAGCACCATTAGGACTGGAGAAATGGCAACAAATAAAAAAGGATATTAGTTACAGTTTGTCCCTCTGCCATTATAATCCCTTCCCAAAGAGGGATCAAAACACACTTGAAGAACTTTCCCATTGATTTGTGCACTTCAAAGCCAGGCCCCTCATCAGTTGTAGTGCCGTGGCTTAAGTTTTTATTCTTACATCATTATTTCCGGGGAAAGTTTAAAAAAAACTCCACACCTTCTTTAAGCTGGAGTTAAGGTTATAAGTTCAAAGGTACTAGCAGCTGCTAACTCACAGTAAGAGAAACTAAAGATACCTTAGCTATTTTTCTAGTACTACTTTTCATGAAATGAATTGCTATAGTTGCCAGAGGAATACACAATCATAAAATGGGAGACAAGATGTTTGGCAGATACTAACTGTTCTGTTCTCAATTGCAAGGCACAATCCCTATTAATAATGTGGTACACATCATCAGAAACCCCCTGATTTAGAGAATGAATTTGTGAGACCAAGAATAACTCAGGGTGAGAAGGAATCCAGTGGCAGTGATGGAAATTATCACTTCACATGCTGTTGTTAACACCTATCAACAGCCAGACTACCGAGAGCATGTCACAGGAAAGAACAGAGCGTGCCTGAAAACTGCTGAGTGATGGAGGTTGAGCTCTTGATGCGTGAAGTGGTAACCTCAGAATCTGTTTTTAGGAGACCTTGAGGTACAATAGGTTAATTCATTGTTTGGAGAACAGCAAAACACATCATATACATCAAAATGGCTTTGTGGCTCCATTCTAGACCCCAGTGCATGTATGGGAAACTTCAGACCCAGGGGCCAGATGCAGTCCCCGGCTTGCCTGGATCTGGCCCCAGAGGGTCATGGCCCCACCCCCTGCATGGAGGAGCCTACACTGATGCACCAGCCCCGCCCCGGGCTACCTCACCATGGAGCTGGAGCACACAAAAGTCTACTGGGCTGGGCCACCCTAGACTCTGGTGTGTGAAGAGAATGTGAAGAGTGTCTCTGTCAGGGGCCACTTCAGTGAGGGTTTTGTTTTTTTACTTCACTTCTGTGCTGCCCCTGACTGATTTTTCTGGAAGTGGGCAGCCCGCCCCACGCAAAAAAGGTTCCCTGCCCCTGCCCCACTGGATCCAGCTAGCAATAAATTAAATATAGACTGACATGATTAACAGTTTATGTTCTCTAGTTCTAGAAGGCCCGGCACTGCAAGTGAGGTACCATCTTAACAGATCAGGAATGGAATATCAGGATATGATCACATCAGGATTTAGCAAGACCGTCAGAAGTATATCGACAGCCCTACAACTTCTTCACTTTCCTGAGTACTACGTTTATGAAGGTATTCAGAGAATTAAAAAAAGATAAGATGCCTAAGTATGAAGAGGAACTATGCACAAAAGAAAAGGATAGAAAGAAGGGCTTCACATGGACATATGTTGCCAATTTACTTACTATAGAGCTGCACTCCAGATTTTTCAGTTACTTTTCTAAAATTTCAAGACAAATCCATTATTTCCCTCAAATTTGCCACAACATACCTCCAGTCTTACCTATGTAAGGACAGCTCTGTGGCTACAATTTCTACAATCCATAGGCCACTCCTGAAGCACTGCTGGAACTATCATAATATTCCCTGGGATATCAATAGGGCTACTCTCCATAGTGGCACAATCCTACCCTTTGAGTTCCAGTAATGAGCTTTGCATGAATCAGGGCCTTGGAGGAGTAGGAAGTATGTGAAGGGTGATGCCTTACATTTTTCTCCAGGGAATCATGTGGAATACTCTAGAGATTAGAAAGGCAAGACAGAAGGTTCTTATCTTTCTCTCTGCCAGAGCAGAACTCTTCTGTAGAGTATATTCTTGTTATATACACAATTTAGATTGTAGAATATACAGTCTTAACTTTAAACAAATAAAGCTCTAGGCTTCCACAATCTCTTATGTGATTATTGCAATCTAACACCAAACGGTCATTGTTGATAGTAAGCATACATTTTCCTTTGTTACATCCCATTACTGCTCATGAAAACCTCCAAACCATCTTAAATAATCCTTCCCTCCCTTTCAGTACTTGTAGGTACATGAATCCCCATTTAATCCTAATTTAGCATTTAGCCAAGTGTCATGGGGTAGACACTTACTGCCATGGTGCTTCCTGCTGGTAGCACTGAGAAATAGCTCATTTACCAAGCACCTCACTCTGGCTGGTGTCTCCCTATGTCCTCACTACTTGCTTCAGTTCCAGACCCATGCTGCTCCCAGACCATGGTGACCTTTTCAGGACTCTGCCCTCCAGCAGTGCCCACTCCAGTGTCTCTCAGCCCACTTCTAGGGAGAGAGGGGTTGTTTGTCTGTCTCTATATATTGGGGGCCTCCCTTTCCAGGGAACCCCAATTTCCCTATACCCAGCTTGCTTCAGTGATTCACTTCCAGTCTTCATCTAGCTCCTACCACAAGGACAAACTGCAGTCTGAAATAGCCACTCATCATTGCAAGAGAGTGTGGACCTACTACCTTTGCTTATCCTGGCTGACTCCACACAGCCCTAACAATTTGAGGCCTTACTTCAATCCCTGGAGCCAGGCCAGAGTTTCCAGCTTCCCTAGCACTACTCTGTCCCAGGAAACCCCTAACTTCCCTACTAACTAGATCCCTCCTGCTCCCAAACAAGAGACTCTCTTTCTCAATCCCAGAGCCCTTATTTATACAGCCCCCAGCTGGGCCCTAATTGGCAGTATCTGCCTCAGCTGCATGCTTTGCTCTCAGCCCTCTCTCAGGACTGGGTTTTACCTTTAAAGCGCCAGGTCCACACCCTCTTGCCAATGATGAGTGTCTTTAAAGGGCAGACGCCCAGTCACACCAAGATATAGATAATTACTTTTTAATCTTTCCTCATACAGTCATATAACCAGCCCCATGATAATTTTAATTGCTATTCTCCCAAATTCCCTCCAATTCGTTTTTATCTTTCTGGTCCAAAGGTTTACAGAAGTGTAACCAGTATTCTACATATGATCTCTCATCTGTGTTGTATAAAAAGGCACTAACAGCAGCCTGGTCTGCGATGTTTTATTTCTATATATACAATTCAAAATTGCCTTTTTTATTGTATTAAGGTTTTGCTAATATATTGCACTGCCAACTGATTTCCATATTATTGTCCATTATCTCCTATAGATATATTTTTTTGTATCACTATTATGTGTGTATCCCCATCCCTTCTGTAGCTTACAGATAACAGGTCCCTGGTTATTACGTGGGTTGCTGCCATATTCCCATGTTCAAATGAAACTTTATATCTTGAATAGGATTGATTCCATTGCCAATGAAGCTAATGGAAGCAGGATTAGTCCTGCAGTACCTGCTCCTGTCCCTCTTGTGTCCTAGCCCCACCTCTCTCAGATTCTTAAAGGGGCTGAACCTGCCACCCTAATACTACCCTTCGCAATGCCTTCAAAAAAATCCCTGCACCTTGAATGAGGTGAGAGTAGCTTGTGCCTTGTCCACTCGCTGAACAATCTTCATGGAGCCACTGTGACCTCTAGTCTCCATCTGATCCACCCAACAGTTTGACACAATCCCCTGCTGCTTCTTGGTTTGAGAAAATGCAACAGGGTGAAATTGGCAGAAGGGGAGTTTCTGGGTGTGTTCAGGATAGACCTGACCATCTCTCTCTTTCCTAGCACAGCATTTGTCCGAAGATCCAGGTTATCTGGCCAGCCCTGATGGAGCAATCAACCGAAGCTAGACATTTTCTTAAGCGTTAACAAGCATCTCTAAATTCTGAAGATCCAAGATGGCGGGATTTATTCTGTGGGACAAATTCCACTTTATCATAGCATTGCCTCGTGATGATTCTTCATCCTGGGTGATTCCCTAGCTACAATAAATTCAGAATTCACGAGGCATAAGGGATCGGTTGGCAAAGGCTTCCCCAGCCGACAGATCTGCGTCTAGACTGCTGCGCTGTGCCGGATCAGCCGATCGTCGGCACAGCGCAGCGGCCATGTTTATTTTAATGAAGCGGGGATTATTTAAATCCCCGCTTCATTGACTATGCCGGGTAAACTAGTTTATATGGCTCCGTCGACGGAGCCATATAGTCTAGACATACCCTAAGGGTCTGATAGGGAACCTGTGGCAATTTCAAATGGATTGGGGGACACTGCTAGATTCACCATTGAAGCCACAGGTTGGCTGTCCCATGTAGTTCCTTCTGGACTATGTTAACATGGTCTAGGTAGCTAGAGTATGCCACTAGGGATGTGTCTAGACTAAAGGGTTTTTTCGAAAAAAAGTGGCCTTTTTTCGAAAAAACATCCCCTGCATCTAGACTGCTGCCGCATTCTTTCCAAAGTAAATCGAAAGAACGTGGCAGTTTTTTTGACCACGGAAAACCTCGTTTTACGAGGAAGAACGCCTTTTTTCAAAAATGCTCTTTTGAAAAAACAAAAGACAGGACTATGCAGCACTTTAAAGACTAACAGGATGGTTTATTAGGTGATGAGCTTTCGTGTGCCAGACCCACTTCCTCAGATCAAATTGTGGAAGAAAATTGGCATGACCCTATATACCAAAGGGATACAATCAAAAAAAGTGAACACATATAAAATTGACAAATCAGATTTTAGAACAGAGCGGGGATGAGGGGGGGAGGTTAGTGTCTATGAGATAATGATATTAGGGGTGATAATTGGAGAAGCTATCTTTGTAATGGGTAAGATAATTAGCATCTTTGTTAAGGCCCATTCGTAAAGTGTCAAATTTAAGCATGAATGACAGTTCTGAGGCTTCCCTTTGTAGTCTGGTGTTAAAGTCTCTTTGAAGCAGGATGCATGTAGTGAGGTCATTGAGACAATGCCCAGTCTGGTTGAAATGGCAAGAATCATCCTGAGGTTAGGTGGCTGTCTATAGGAGACTATGCGTCTGTCTCCCAGAGCCTCTCAGAGTGTAGTATCCTGTTCCAGTATAGGTTGTAGTTTATTGATAATGTGTTGGACGGGTTTAAGTTGGGGGCTATAGGTGATGACAAGGGGTGTTGTATTGTTGGTTTTCTTGGGTCTGTCTTGAATTAGATGGTTTCTGGGTATTCGTCTGGCTCTTTCTGGGTATTTCGTCTGGCTCTACACTCCGAGAGGCTCTGGGAGACAGACCCATAGTCTCCTGTAGACAACCACCTAACCTCAGGATGATTCTTACCAACAACCATAGGACATACCACACTAATACCAACCCTGGAACTTTCCCTTGCAACAAACCCCATTGCCAGCTTTGTCCACATATTTACTCTGCTGACACCATCATTGGGCCTAACCATGTCAGTTACAAGATCAAGAACACATATTCCTGTTCATCCAGAAATATAATTTATTCCATCATGTGCCAACAGTGTCAGTCTACTATGTATATTGGACAAACTTCTCAGACACTTTGCCAAAGAATCAATGCACACAAAACAGACATCAGACAGTTTCACAAAGAAAAAACAGTTTCTTGCCATTTCAACCAGACTGGGCATTGTCTCAATGACCTCACTACATGCATCCTGCTTCAAAGAGACTTTAACACCAGACTACAAAGGGAAGCCTCAGAACTGTCATTCATGCTTAAATTTGACACTTTACGAATGGGCCTTAACAAAGATGCTAATTATCTTACCCATTACAAAGATAGCTTCTCCAGTTATCACCCCTAATATCATTATCTCATAGACACTAACCTCCCCCCCTCATCCCCGCTCTGTTCTAAAATTTGATTTGTCAATTTTATATGTGTTCACTTTTTTTGATTGTATCCCTTTGGTATATAGGGTCATGCCAATTTTCTTCCACAATTTGATCTGAGGAAGTGGGTCTGGCCCATGAAAGCTCATCACCTAATAAACCATCCTATTAGTCTTTAAAGTGCTGCAAAGTCCTGTCTTTTGTTTCAGCAAGACCAGATAAACACGGCTACATCTCTATTACTTTTGAAAAAAGCACTATGTAATGCAAACTGTGCTTTTTCTAAAGTACTGGTTGTAGTCTAGATGCTCTTTTTCAAAAGAGGCTTTTTTGAAAGTATCTTTCGAAAAAGCCTCTTTCGAAAGAGGCGCAGTCTAGACATAGCCAAAGAGAAGTCAGAGGGGCAGGGAGAGGAGAGAAGGAATGTGATAAGAGGAAGAGAATCATCCCAGGTAGGAATCCTAGGAAGGAATCATCCCAGGAAGGAATGACTGGCCAACGTAGTTGTGAGCCCTAGGCAACATAGGAAATTAGCTTTCTTAGCCTTAACATTTATGGGCTCTAGCCCTTGAAAGCTTATACCCAAATACATTTGCCGCAGGACTCCTTGTTTTTACTGAAACAGACTAAGGTACTTACCCCCCCCCGAAACTTTTTTTAGAGCTGATTCTCCCCTTCTCCCTATTTCAGGGTCAGAGACACAATAGGGGAGAGCTGGGAGGTTCTCCCCTTGACCATAGACTGGGATGTAGAGAGATCCTGGTTTCTCTGGTAACAGGAGTGGGGAGGGATAGGAGAGGTCCAAGCAACGTAATTCCTTCCTCCTTTCTTCATAAACTTCTAAGTCTCAGAGCAAGCCTGGCAGCGCATCATCCACTTGAAATTACGAGAGCCTCACTTTTTAAAGCATAGTTAATTCTGTGAAAGGTGTCAGATTCATAGCCCCAGAAGCTGCAGTGCTAGTACCAGTTTGGATGGCAGTCGTGCAGACTTCCCCATGTTACCTCTAATATGCCCTAATCTCAAGGTGGAAAGACCATTTTTAGGGGCGCTAAGAAGTCTTTCAAATCCAACCTCCTACAGAGGCTGCTTGCAAAGCTGGCAGTCAGCACACCACCAGTCTCCTGTGCCATTCAGTCCCCTGACCCATGCAAGCTTGCCCGCAATCCTGGATTCACATGACAGCTAAACACACCAATGGCCCCAATGCAAAACTCGAGGGGAACAGCGCAACACGAGGCTCAGCTCCTACATGTTTGCTGTATCTCTGTAGAGCTTTACAAAGTTGGGGGGAGAGTCATGATTTTTCAGAGGGGGAAACTGAGGCAGAGAGGTGCAGGAACTTGCCAGACCCATCTAGTCCCCATCACATGGCGGCTTCTGTATTCCGGGCGAGGGAGGGAGGGAGGAAGCACACGCGGCTCCACGGGAAGCCCATTAGGCTCCTGGCGAGCTGCGGCAGGGGGAAGACTCAGACCAGCTGTAGGGAAACTTGAGCGCTCTCCGCCCACCACTGAGCAACCCTCCCTTTCTGCGCGCTCTCAGCCTAGCTTGAGCCCGGGCGAAGCCCCGCCCTCCGCGTGGCGCGTAGCCGCTCCTAGTGGCTGGCTGGGCGGCGGCCCCTTCCCCATTGGGCTCCTGGCGGAGGACACGAGGCGGCCGGTTTGGCTGCGCCTGGGCGCTCGTCGCTGTGGGGACGCGCCTGTCATGGAGGAGCTGGACGGGGCGCGGAGCGCGGCGGAGGCTTCCCGGTGAAGGCGGCTCTGGGGAGAGGGAGCCGGAGGGCGCCGCGCCTGGGGCAGGTAGCTCGGAGGCGGAGCCTGTTCGGGGGGCGGGGGCGTCTCCGGGCCCCAGGCGCTAAGGAGCTGGGGCGCGGCAGGCGGCTGGAGGGGGGGATCTGTGGGGCTGGGCACCTGCCAGGCAGGGGCGGGAGAACTTGGGGGGCTGCCTGCCCGGGCCGGTCCCGACCCCACCCAAGGCCGGTCTCGTTCCCCTTGCCTGGCCGCGGCGGGGCGGAGGCGCCGGGCCAGAGAGATCGGCGCTCCCTGCCCGGGCTGGGTCCGGCTCAAGTTGGTGCAGCTGGCGCGGCTCCCCCTGTAGCCGGCGCAGAGGGGGTTTCCTGCGAGCCGTGCGAGCGAGGCCGGGGGAAGATCAGCGCTCACTCCCGCCAGCCTCCCGGGAGGGGGCGCTCCCCAAAAGCCGGGGAAGCCCCCGAAAGTGGCGCTTCCTTGTCTCTCGGGAGGTTTGGTGCCGCGCACCGCGCAGGCAGTGGGCGGTCAGTTTGAGCAAAGGCGTAGGAAAGTGTCGCTGCATTTAGGGCATTGGTTTTCAAGCTTTTCTCATTCGCGGATTGCTACAAAATTCCGAATGGAGGCATAGACCCCCGTGGGAGTCTTAGACAGTCAGGGGGCCTTAGAGATCTGCGGACCACAGATTGGAAATCACCGTTCTATGGTAACGACCCCGCCTAGGGTTGAAAACCACTGGTTTAATGTATTAAAAAGGCAAAAGAAAAACACTTCAGTTTTCTTTTCTCTTTCAGATTGCTGAGCATGGTCTGTGCTTTGAATTGTTGGGACCTAATTTGATTCATCAGAGTTTTCGTGTTTGTTCACAGAGATAATACAGATCTCAGAAAAGGGTGTGGGGCCTCTGTGTGCACCGTGTAGTTCCAGTAGTCCCATTATCTGTGACTCTGAAGAAAGGCAGGCGTGTATCCTGGAAGGATAAGAGGCACAGACTAAATGGATCTAAAGACAGCAGTGTTCAATGCAGCTCGTGATGGCAAACTGCGGCTCCTTGCCAAGTTACTGGCGAACAAAACTAAAGAAGAGGTGGCCTTGCTAATGTCTGAAAAAACTAGTGGTGCTACACCACTTTTGATGGCAGCCCGTTATGGGCATCTTGATATGGTGGAATACTTGCTGGAGCATTGCTGTGCCTCTATTGAAGTTGGTGGCTCAGTGAATTTTGATGGTGAGACCATTGAGGGGGCTCCTCCTTTATGGGCTGCTTCTGCTGCTGGTCATTTGAAGGTAGTCCAGTGTCTGTTAGATCATGGAGCATCTGTAAACAACACAACACTGACAAATTCAACCCCACTTAGGGCAGCCTGTTTTGATGGGCACCTGGAAATAGTAAAATACCTCGTGGAGCATAAAGCTGACTTGGAAGTATCAAACCGACATGGGCATACATGCCTGATGATTTCATGTTACAAAGGACACAAAGAAATTGCTCAGTATTTGCTTGAAAAAGGTGCTGATGTTAATAGAAAAAGTGTTAAAGGTAAGATCAATATCCTATTTTTCTCGTTCCAAAGTTCCTGATGCTATATAGTTGTTGTTACCTTTTTTATTTGTTGGACACCACCATCCATTAATGTTCATCTCACTTGATAATGTAAATGTTCAAAGTGCCAGCAAGAAGTTGAAATTATAGCATTATGGTTATAGTTTGTTATATGCATTTTTCAGCTGTTTTCCAGTGTGCTTACTGGTTCATTACTTAACAAAAGCAGTTCCTAAATTTCATTCTAAATTCACAGGTTTTAATTTATAAACTCTAGTTTCTAAAAGATTTTGCTGCATGAGAGGTGGGCAATAATTTTTGACTGGGGCCACTTCCGAAATTTTTGAAGTGGCCCCGGGCTGCCCCGGAAGGAAAGGGGCCTCAGGCAGAAGGGGTGGGGCCAGGATACTTTCGTGCTTCCCCACCCATAGACCCTGATTAGTCTGGGGGTGGGAGAGTGCACAAAGTCTCCCTCCCTCTTCCCCCAGAGAACCCACTAGCTGTTCTGAACAGCTGGCAGTTCCCTCTAGGTATCCCTGTTCCCTTGCAGTGGGAGGAGACTTCACATACTCCCCCCTGCTGCCTCCTGGTCAATCAGGGTCTGGGGAGGGGGAGCATGTGATGTTTCTCACTCCCTGCCCCCGCCCTGCAAGGGAGCACCAGGCTTAGAGTCAACTGCCAACTGAGCAGCAGCTGGCAGTTGACTTTAAGTGCTGAGCCCCTTGCAGGACAGGAGAAGACTTCATGTGCTCACTCTGCCCCCAAGCCCTGATTGGCCTGGGGAGCATACGAAGTCTCCTCCTACCCTGCCACCATCCTGCAAGGAGCGTGCGGCGCTTAGAAGGGCTTGGGGGATGGGGAAGCGCGTGAAGTGTCCTCCTGCTCTGCCAGGAGCACACGGTACTTCTAAGGGCCATGCACACCTTGCAGGGCAGGGGCAGGATGGGAGGGTACTTTCTGCACTCCCCGCCCCTAGGTGCTGATTGTCCTAGGGGTGGGGGGAGTGGCAGGGCATCCATGGGCCAGATCAACACACTCGGCGGGCCGGATCTGGCCCACAAAGGCCCTCTTGCCCACCTCTGTGCAAATGCATACTTCTGGCTAACAGGCATCTTCCTGAAAATGTAAATGGGTCATGTGATAACTAACTTCAAATAGATAAATTTATATCATGCAGAATTTTCGGCCATTTGTTATCTAATGTTGTTCATTGACAAATATATTCATGCATTGAACAAAATTCTTTGGCCTGCTGCACTGTTAAGATCAGAATAGGGAAATGGAGGAAGTCTTTTCTGTATTTTAAAATTTGCGATCTTGATTCTTGAAGTTTTCAGTTGATCTATTAGCTATTATCAGTTGATTCCAGTAACTAATGGAAATTAGGGTAAAGCTAAGGACCAGTGTGACTCAGCTCATGCCAAAAAAGAGTTTCAGTAAACAGTGGAGCTGTTGTCACAACAGATTTTTTTTGCTTCTGTTTACCATGATCCTGGCACCATTGTTCAAAGTGAAGACTTCTGCCTTTTTTGCTATGATCATAGTTGCATGGACCTTTTGTTCTAAGTCCAGGCATGTTGCAACTTTTTAACTGCATCAGCAGTGCATATACTAATGTATTGACTCATAAGCTGTAATGGTTAGTGCAGACTACCACACACTTTTAACCCTGGAAAGATGGTCTGTGTTTGGACAGTTGATTTCTGATATCAAGGGTATTGTCCCTTAAACTAAAGCCTTCACATGACATGGTACTTGTAATTCCTGTTTCTGGCTAATTCTATTTACATTGTTAACAATATACAATAATTTAACAAGAGACCTTTCTACAGGTTGACCCTCTCTAGTCCAGCACCCTCTGGACCTGACTGATGCCAGACCAGAGAATTTGCTGGACCATGTGAAGTCAGTGTTGTCTAGCAGTATTACCAACATTTCTACTGTTTATTGGGCTCTTAGAAGACATTTAGGAATAAATGTAGAGGTAAATAGCAGCACAGAATGCCAAGAGACTGGTGGCTGTAAACAAACTTTATGGGACTGTAGGAAACTTGTGTGTGTGGCCAAGTGGCCATCACACTAATTTAAATCATGCCAGACTAGAGAGGTTCAACCTGTATGGTATATAGTTTATTGTATAGTATTTTTAGTACTTCTTTAAATGAAGATTTCTTAGCAGAAAAAAAATGAACACCCAAATGATACTTTCACTAACTGAATCAAGGTGGGTGAGGTAAAATCTTGTACTGCATTTTCCTTGGTGAAGGAGACAAGTTTTCGAGCTTCAGAGCTGGAGAAGGTAACCACTGCTATGTCACAGCTAAATACAGAACAAGACCGATTGTTGAGCAGAATGGCTTAAAACATGTTGCAAGAAACCATTTCAAATGAAGTGGGAAAGAACACCTCAGTTTCGTTCTGCCAACAGAAGTTCGTCCATTAAAAGATATCCTCTCTCTACCTTGCGTCTTTCATATTCTGGAACCAACGTGGATACAACAGTACTGCAAATGTTCATTAACTTAAAGACCTACTGAGAAAGTGGAAAGATGTGTGGAGTAATGTTTAAAAAAAAAAAAAAAAAAAAAGGCTCAATACTAATTGGTGATAGAAATAAGAGATACATTCTGCCTGCTGTGTAGTAACTTATTTGTGCTTATAAGAAGAATAACTTCCAAGCCCTAAAACCACTCATGAGTCATCATGAACTTGTGTTTAAAAATAGAAATGTGAATTGTCCAGAGGTAGTTTTTGGGATATATTTTGTTTGTTTCAGTAGTCTTTGGTGGTAGAGGTGACTTTGTTCCAACTATATTGCATATAAAATCTGCTTTGTAATGTGATGATGAGGGTGATTACAACACAGCAGTGTGAAAGTCTGATGGATCATAAAGGCACTCTGCCAGTGGACTGTTAATGGTCTCAGACTTACTGATCCTTAATATTATCTTTTATCATTGTGCAGACAGTATTTAGTCTTTGCTGTATTTAAATAACATTTTATAGACACTTACCCATAAGTATTTTTTCCTCTCTGATCTCAGATCCTCTATAATTTCATTTCTTCCCTTCTCCACTTTATTCAGTTTCTGCATGACTCATGATTTAGGCACAACAGCACAAGTCTCACCCATTCAGCAACACCTAAGAGAGACAACATTTTGTGAACAGCAGAAGCACACTGCTGACAAAGCCCTTTGGTATCAGAACTATCTCTCTCTCTCTCTCGTATGCTCTTATGCTAAACATTCACTTTCCGTATTGTATTGCCACACAGGTGAGATTTTTTTATTTTATTTTTTTATAGTGCTATAGCAGGGTAAGGAACCTTTTTTGGGTCAGGGGCCACTGACCTACAGAAAAATCAGTCAGGGGCCACACACAAATGAGAAGCGGGGGAATTGGAGCACCTGTGGAAGCTCCCCAATACTGGAGGAGACCCTGAGCCTCGGGGGCTGGAATCAGGCAAGCTGGAGGCTGCATCCAGCCCCGGGGCTTTTGGTTTCCCACCCTTGTGCTATAGTGTAGCTGATCCTTTTGTTCTGAAAAAACTGAGTGCCAGATAGGATGTGTTATAGCCCAGTAAAGGTCTTTTTTAAAAAGTGTTTGTATACACGTATAGTGTATGTATATATAGTATGGTCTGTCTTTTCTTGCTCTTTGGAAGTAGACTCTATCCTTTGCTGGTGACATCAGATGGAAACACCTCATATGCTATAGGAAGCAGCCTAAATTCTGAAGCTCCCTCGTGAGCAGCTACAAGGGAAGGGGGAAGCAAGTGCTAGAGACCTTCTTTTTTATCAACAGTAGGTAGGCAGCAGAATTAGGGATGTAAAAAGTAGTCAAATAGTCGACTACCTGATAAGCCTAGGCTTCTTGGCTAGTTGAGTCAACTACTTGCATCCCTCCCTTCCCTCCTTCCCCTCCCCCATCTCTATATCAGAGGCAGCAAGGGGAAAGGGGAAGCAGGGCCAATGCGGGGTGGAATTGGCTTAAAAACTGGTTCCCCCAACACCGTCTCCCTGGTGCAGGTGCGGATGGACAGGGCGGCAGAGGCACAGCAGGAAACCAGGCATGAGCAGGGACTGTGTCGGGTCCTGACTGTGGCACCACTGCCTTTATATTTCAAAGGCAGAGGCGCAGCAGTCAGGACCTGGCACAAGTGGGGACTGCTTTGTGCTGGGTTCCCTGCTGCACCTTTCCCTTTGAAAAGTAGTAAGAGCCGCTGGCGGCTCTTACTACATTTCATAGGCAGAGGGCAGTGGGGATAGCGAGTACCCCTCCTGCCTTATTGACAAATCAAGTAGTTGATGGAAATTCCATCGACTAGTTGATTAATCAAAATTTAACATCCCTAAGCAGAACTGAGCAGAACTGCATTCCTCAGAAAACTACAACATTCTGGCAATTTCAAAGGGATCTGTAGTTGGCATGCTTCCGGAAATGTCCTCATGAGCTTTAATCTTCAGCCTTATTACTCTCTGCTAGGATGTCTCTTTCTACAGTTTGAGAGGAAACCAGCCTTGTCTGCACTGTTCAAAAAGTCTGTTGAAACAGTATTACATTGAATGCATAAGGGAACTTTTAGTGTACAACAAAAGATCTACATGGGCCAGTTTTTTACCAAACTGTAAGTGAGCTTTAGAATTCACACCCTTTTAGTGCGAATTGCCATGCTGTGTAGATGAGTTCAGAGTTTTCTTGATGCACCCAACCTTAATATAGTGCAAAACTAGGGATTGCCCGATAACACCTTAGGGTGTTGCTCCACCCTACCAGGTGCATCAGGTGTGGGTAGGCAGGCTCAGCAAGGCAAGATCCAAGTGTGGAGGGACTTAATGCGGGGGCATCCAGGTGTGTGGGGGCTCTGGGTTTGGGGAGGATTTGATTGCACAGGGGGCTTGCTGTGTGTTCTGGTGGCAGCGTTTCAAAGGGGAGGCATCGCATGGAGCCCGGGGCACTGCTGCTTTGGATTACCACTCCTCCCCCTTTTTTTGCATCAATCTGATAGAGGCAGCAGGGGGCGGGGGGGAGAAGGAGGGGGAGGGAATTGACTAGTCGACTACTCCTTAATATCCTTAGAATCTAGCCATGCACATTTCACTTCTTTCTCCTCCCATAGAAGGTCCTTGATAGTCAGTAGGGGTCTCATCATAGGATAGAGGGAAAGAAAAGTCCCGTTGCTGCTTTTTATGGACAAAGAAACCAGTTACTATAGATGTCCCTGTTGTTCTTCCTATACCTACTATGTTCTTTGGATACATGAATGTTTACTTGTTCTGCTCACAGGAAGGGGATCTTTAAGGGAGTGTACCTAGTAAGTATCTGAGAAGTAGGTTTTCCAAATATCCCATTACTGCTGGCTTGCATGTGTTGAATCCTGCCCCCTGCTTCCTAAGATGACTGTTGAGGGAGCCTTCTAGTGTTTGCCTCTGCTTTATAGCTGCTAAAGCTTTTCTGTTCAATTATTTGTACAGCACTTTGAAAATGTAAAGCTGCCTAAGACAGCTAAATATTATATCTTCATTAAGTGGGATACCTCTAGAAAGCTGCTACCATGTGGCACTCCAGAGTCTTTCAGAAATTTTATTGAAAACAGGAAGGGTGTGGGCATAAACCTCTGAACAATGTAAATAAATAAATGTGAGTTACAATGTACCATACATGACTCTATTTATCCCCAGGCCTTCACTTCTAGAAAAATGACTACCGTATTTTAGCGAATATACCCCACACCCAAATACACCCCATGGTTTTTCTGAATTGAGTAAAAAAAATCTTGTATATCCTGCGCACAAGTATAACCTGCAGGGTATACAAGACTTTCTTTCAAACTGTGCTGGGGTATATTAGCTAATTTATGGTGCCGGGGGGGGGGGGAGGGGAGCAGGAATTAGCCAGCCTAAACGTCCCGGTTCCTGCGCAGCTGCCAGCCTCCGAGTGGGGGAATGCTCATCCCCCTAGTTCCTGCACAGCCGCAGGAAGGGGCGGGGCAGCGCTCATCTTCCGGTTCCTGCGCAGCCTCTGGGCGTGGGAGCGCTCATCCCCCAGTTCCTGCAAGTGTGCAGGAACCGGGGGATGAGCACTCCCCCACCCCTTCCTGCAGCTGCGCAGGAACCAGGGGATGAGCGCTCCCCTGCCCGGAGGCTGGCGGCTGTGCAGGAACTCACTAGGTGAGTAAAAAAAAAATATTGTATACCCTGCACCAGAGCATACCCCGTGGGGGGGGGGGGTGCAGGGTTTGTAAAAATGCGTATAACCCACGGGTTATATGCGCTAAAATACGGTACCCACAGGCTAGCGAAGAGTATATCTTCCGTCTGTGGAAGATGGAGTGGGTAGGCTTTTAGAGTTCCAAAAATCAGGATGACAAATTTTCAATAGAAAAGTTAGATACAAAAGCAGTTAAAAAATGATGGAATTCACTGGAATACATGAGTAGTCCGGAATAGGGATGTAAAACAGTAGTCAAATAGCCAACTACCCAATAAGCTTAGGCTTATCAGATTGAGTCGACTACTCACATTTCTGCCCCTCCTCCCCCGCTGCCTCTGAGAGGCAGCAAGGCAGGGGGAGCGGAGGAGGAGCCAGCTTAAAAGCCGATTTTTTTCCCCCCAGCACCGTCTCTGTGGTGGGGGGGCGGAGGAGGCAGACATGTAGCAGGGGACCCAGGTGGCTCTTACTCTATTTAAAAGGCAGAACCGCAGGGGGTGGACTCGGTGTGAGCCAGGACTGTGCCTCTGCCTTTTTTAACATAGTAAGAGCCAGGCGGCTCTTACTGCATTTAAAAGGCAGAGCCACAGCGGGTTTAGCTCCTAGGGGTAGCATGAGCCGGACTGCTTAGTCTTGGCTCGTGCCTCCCCCAGAAACTAACCCCGCTGCAGCTCTGCTGTTTAAATGCAGTAGGGCCTGGCTCCTACTACATTTAAACTGCAGGGCCACAGTGGGGGTAGTGAGTGCCCCCCACCCCATCGACTACTCAATTAGCTGATTATCCACAATTTAACATCTCTAGTCCAGAATGCTATTGCTAGACTAATAAAGCTTAGAAAGTAGAGATTTGGAAGAGCCTATGATGAAGTGCAATGGTAAAGATAGGACCAGATTAAGACAGGAGGATTTCAGCTGAGTCAAGAGCAAGATAAGAGCAAATGATACCAATGCCTCATAGGTGTTCATGACAGTGGGCGAGAGGAAAATTTAAAATGCACGACAATGCTGTACGATGGAAGATGGCCTATAACTCTTTCAAATTTAAATTATCTGAATACTGAATAATCTTGGTTCAAGGTATATTCAAATTTCACTTCTTACCACCATTTTCCAGAATCCTCATCTACAGTTTCCACAGATTCTTAAGGAGGGTAATGGCATGAGGTCAAATAGTCAGAAAGAAACTTGTTTAGAAAGTAATGTACTCTTTTTTTTTTTTTTTAAACATACTTTAAGTCACACAAAAATATAGATGATGGGGAAAAAATAACAAACGGGACTTGAAAAACCTTTTCACCCACTCAGTACTATGTATGGATGAGGGAAAATCTGAAGTTTTAATTTTGAAAAGCAAAACTTCCAAATGTGAACTCTCTTCCTATTGTTGTAGATTGTTTCAGTATAACTACTTATGGCTTTTGCTGCTGCAGCTTGAAATTAACAATACTGTGGTAAGTTTTGTTGGTGTTACATAGAAGCTTCTGGATAGCAGAGAGACTGTCCAGAATCATATTGCTTGCATTCTGTTGCTTGGGTATACCATGAGTAGTAGTATTGGAGTTTTTTGTAGTGAGGACCAAAAAACTAGACCCTAAGTGAAAGACAGATTTCTCAAGTGTACAGGATTTTTTGAGACACTTCTGCAATTTTGGATGCATTCAGCTGACTGTTTTCCACTCCACTGTTAAGAATGGCAGTGTTATGTTCATGATAGACAGCACTCCCTTCCCAGAGTCAGAAACGGAACTCAAGAATCTTGATCCCAACGTCTTACTATTGAATAACTGTGTAACCTGTGGCAAAATGTATGTGGTGTGCCTTTCTAGTGACTGATTAGCTACAGGCGTCAATTTTTTTGTTGTTGAAGTGATAGTGGTCTATGCTGATCACTGAAAGTTGAGGTTTCAAACACTAAAGAATATGGGTTCTTGTTAAAACACTACTTTAAATCTCACATTAGGAAACCTGTAACATCTGTTTTTTTTTTTTTTATTGTAAAAACCATTATAATTGGTCAATTATAACATGACCTTCCTTTTCCCCATCTCATCTCCTTCGCACCCTTTAATCTCTGGCAAATAGGAGTTTGGCAAAGGTATGTAGTGGGTCTGCTAGCATGAAGGGATATTTTTGGGGGAAAATCATGTTTTGCAAGCAGTAAAATCTATTACAGCTAGTCTATATGGATAAGAGCTATTCCAAAATGCTCAAGATGTCTTTGATGTATATCCAGTATAGCAACTCGCTAAATTAACAGAGATCTGCAGACTTGTTCAATTTGATTTCTCCTATGGGTATGTATGCAGACTTTGGCTAAGTATGAAACCTATATTAAGGCTTCAATTTAGGTGTAGATTGAAATTTGTTTAACATTCCCTAAGCTGGGAGAAAAAGCAAAATCTCCACCTCTATATACCTGTTAGCTACTGACATGAGAAACTAACTTAAAGCAACTCTGGTCTTTTCAAAATCAGCATGTGGTGTGCTGTATATTAAAATAATTAACCTAATAGTAAGCATAAAGGAGTCTGGCAGTTCTTTTCTCTTTTGGGTTTTTTGTCTTGCCTGCTTGCCAACCTTCATTTTGAAAAACAAGGTTCTGCTTCTTGGGAATAAAGGCCTTGCTCTAAATGTGTTCTGTCTCTCTTTCTTGGTTGTAATGCAATGCGTCATGTAATACATTTGTGAAGATATTTTGAGCATGAAGGCTGCGTGAAACTGAACCTTAAAAGGAATACATGTTACTCAGCCTGATAATTGCATCTTCTTTCACAACTGAATTTAAAAGAAGGAAAATGTTTAATTTACATTGTGGAAAAAAATTAATGTTGAAACTAAGTGATTTAAATACTTTATTCATAAATGTTGAGACACCAATAGTCTTGAAAATATAATTTAGAGAGAGCTGCATCTGTGAACAAGGTAATCCTTATTTGATAGGATTTATTTTCTTAGTATGAGAAATTATATTAAAACGTGACCATGAACACTTGTTAATATAGGTAACTTGTCTATTTCATTGCCCAATTTGATTTTTTTTAAACTTACTCATGAGAGCACAGCTTTAGTTGTCTTCCTGCAATATTATACTGTAAAAATTCTTAATGTTTACTTCTGGTGGTTCAGTCTAGTATATTCCAGATAAACCCATAATCAATAGTGAATTGGGATATCAATTACATAGATAGTTGCATTATTTTATTTATATTTTTAAATTTATGTATATAAGGCAGTAAATGTAGGATCATAAGTCCACATCAGTAAAACTGAGGTCTAGATCCACAAAGGGACTTGGACATTGCAACACCTAATTTTTAGGCTGGATTTACACTAAAAAGAGATGTTAGATTCAGTTGAAGTGCTCAGGGCAAATGTACAGCCCTGAACAATGTGGGTAAGATGAGCTAACCTCACAGTGTAAACATTGCTGGGTGGTTGATAAGAATTATTTCATTAACCTAGCTGCCACCTCTTGGGGAAGTGGATTCACTGTAGTGATGAGAAAACCCTTCCTGTCACTGTAGTAATTTGATCTGAGGAAGTGGGTCTGGCCCACGAAAGCTCATCACCTAATAAACCATCTTGTTAGTCTTTAAAGTGCTGCTTAGTCCTGTCTTTTGTAGTAAGTGTTGACACTGAAGTATTACAGGGGCCCAATTACAGTACTGTGGCTGCACTGGTATAGCTATTTAAGTGTAGATACCACCATAAACCACCAGCCTTATAATGTAATCTACAGACCCAAATCAGGTGTTCAGGTTCACTATTCAATGCTCAGGGAGAGTTGCATGCTTGACCATGGGCTTTCTGGAAGCCAGGAAGCTGAGCTGGGAGCCACCTAAGGCATCCGATAGAAATTCAGAAGTGAGGAACTTAGGGGCCTAATTCTGGGCTCCCTTCATTTGGGATTCACAGCTCTGAACCCTCCTCTCCTATGTTAGGGGCCTAAGAAAGGTCAGTCATCTGAAAAATGAAGGAGGTTGTGGCTTCCTTTTTATACACCATAGCCTGGTTGTTAGGGCATTCACCTTGTATGTGGGAGACCCATGTTTGAGTTCCACTGTTTCAATTTCCATTTACTTGTACAATTGGAAGTGTTTCAGTAGGAGAGATTGAGACTTGCCCCAGAATATCCCACCAGTAGTTAGAGCATTCTTTCTAAGAAGTGGGTTCAGATTCCTGTTCCGTTTCAGCCAGAGGAAGTATTTGCTCCTAGTAGGGATGTAAATCCCGGTTAACTGACTAAAGCGGGATCCGAGCTTACCAGTTACCAGTATAAATTTGATATAATTTGGTAGCACTGGAGAGTTAAGGAATTAGTTGCACTGAAATACGTAGCATTTGTGTAGTGCTGTCTCATGCTGTTGACTTTGTGCCTTTACATTTTACAGTTATATTAGAGCCCCTCTTTTAAAAAGCTAACTGAGATTTACTCTATTAAAATATTTTCATAGAAATTTGGAAGGACTAGGTGAGTGGAGAAATTCAGTAGTATTTTTACTTTATTAGTAAAGGAAGTTGCTGGCTTTGTTTTAGGGTGAAACCGTGTTGGGCAAATAGGAATAATTAAAAAGTTGTTTGCCTGTTGGGTTTTTTTTTTAAAACAGTCATGATTAACAATTTAATGGACTTGCATCCACTTCACTACAAAATTAACATGTTCTGTTCTTCTGTGGTAGTTTCAGGAGTCCATACATGCTGTTCAGAATGGCATGCTCATGTTCATTGTCCTACTGATACACATGCATATCCAGTATCTAGATGAATAGTCAGATTTCATAACTCTAGGAAGGAAAGGGAATTAGAAATGAAGTAATAAAACTAATTTATAAAAGAGAAGACACTCTGATCTGAATAAAGATTTCACTTTGAACTTTCTAAGGTGATATTTGTATCATAACTCTGATTTCTTTAGAAAGACTTGAAAATGTTTGACACCATTTCTTTAATATCTATTAACACTTTTGTATGTTTCCCTTGGAAAAGTGATGTGTGGAAATTACATATCAAAAGAGAGGTTCTTCACATAAGCCTTTCTTTTCTTGCCAGCTATCTCCTCATTTGATCTAGCACTAGAATTATAATGCTGAACTTGTTATCAGTTATGCTTGTGGTAATAAATTATCATGCTTGTGACATAACTGCAGTCTCAAACAGAAAGAATACTTAAACATGTACCTATAACAAGGGACAGAGAACTATAACTTGCCTTTTCAATGAATATTTTTCAAAACAAGCCATCCTCTCCTCAATTTTTACCCCTATACTCCAGTGTGAAAATTCTTTATAGATGCTCACTAGAGTAGTCTGCTAATTACCCACTTAGTGGCTGTTTGCCATATTGTTGTTTAAGCCACTTTATAGTCTTAATTAATATTTAACACTTTTACTTTTTATTAAAAGGTGTGTTTTGTGACACTTTCCAAATTAATTGGTAATGCATGGAATATCCTCAAGAATAGAACTAGTCTTTACTGTCCCCACCCATTCTTTAAATTCCCCCTCAGATTGATAATCATTAGATAGGTAACAGCCTTTATTAGACTGTTACATAGTGCACTACTCACACTGTTGATGATGGTGCCCCCCATGTGGACATGATCTGTTGATAGAGGGAGCAAGCATGAACACCCTCTGGCCGTTTGTTTTCTCGAGTTTTAGGTGTAAATATAAGATTTGATGATAAAACTTGGTAGTGTATACTGTAGGGATGTTAAAGTACATTTATTTGTGTAAACGTGTAGCCACTGAATTTTTCAGCAGATATAAGTTTACACTCGGGGGGAGGGGAGAGGTGGGAGCTGGAGCCAGCTTTTACACAGACAACTGGGGGAGGGCTGTGTGTAACCAATAGGATTAACCATTGAGCCCCAGGCTCATTGGTTAACTGTGTTCTGAACTGCACAGTCCCATCCCTTGCAGCCTTTGTTTGCTCACTCCAACATATACCTGCCCAAAACAGTACTCCTCCAAAAAGCTCGTAGGCAGGTTCACACATCTGTTTCAGTTTGGCTTATGTTTACCATTATGTTAATTGAAGGATGAGTTCATATTTCTCAGTCTCCCCCTTAAAAATAAGGGGAGGGAGGGAAGGTTGCTTTGCAAGCAGCCTGTGACAACAGGCAGCTCCCATTGGCTGGAAGCCTTTCCCTCCTCCCCCCGGGCTCACAGCTGGTCAGCCCACAGACCATATTTTGCCCAGCCCTGAACTGGTGGTATCTGTTTCCAAATATTCAGTATCCTAGCAAAATATTCCTTGTGGATGTTTCACCTCTGTGTTTTCACACTGCCTAGCAGTGCTGGAAACAAATACAAGGAAGAGAAAGTATAGTGTCTGTGACAGAATAGCCTCCTTAAAAGCAGTAGTCCCTAGTGGTCAACAGAGGAAGAGGTACTAGGAATGAATGCTACTTTGGAGGAAGTCCTGCCAATGTATCTTGAAGGGGCTGAGGGGAGGAGCCTTGTGGAGACAGAGGGGCAAGGCACCGCTCCTCACCCAACCAAGCAGGAATGGTTGGTAGTTTATATGCTGCCTTAGTAGCAAGGCAGAAACTAGCAGGAGAAAATGGGTCTGTTGACCTCTGAGTCTTGAGGGTTAATTAGGGGGAAAGTGTCAGCTGAGAGATGAGCTGGCTAAGCATCTCCAGTGACTAAATTACAACCCAGATCCAGAAGGAGAGCTGGGAATCTCTTGGTTAAAGAGAGAGATAAGAAGTGGCTGAATTTCCCAGCTCCAGGAAGAGGGCTGGGGCTCTCGCTGCAAGATAAAGACAGAGAGGAAACTGAGAGGGTTGGGAACAGTGCTCAGAGGGTGGGCTTCAGAGAAGAAAATCCAGAAGAACCTTTTGTTTATTTGGGACATTTGTTATGGACTTTTTTTTTTTTTACAAGTTTTATAATACACCAGCCCATGGAAGATACTACTAAGTCAAGAGACCTTGAGGTTGAATTACTAGGTTGTTGAGAGGGAAAACTGAGGCAGGGATACCTGAAATGCTACCTTTTGCCAGAAGGGCCGTCATATCCTGTGATACTGCTGTCAAGTTGGCATTACTCCACATTGGGTTCCCTTCTGTTAAGGGACTTACCTTGATAGTAAATATAGTTATAAACATAAACTAAATAGCAAAAAGAAAAGATATTCTTAAGAAAGTCTGACATTATTGACCTGTACAACATGCCCTGGGGATAAAAGCAATTCATATGGTCATAAGTGCAAGTGGAGTTGGGTGGAAATTTTTTGTTCCTCTTGAGAAATAACATTTTAAAATAGAATGTAAGGTATGCGAGTCTTTTTTTATATGTGTAAATTACATGACAATAGATATATTTTATACATAATAAAACCTACAACATTGTCCTTTTTTAATCTCCATTTCTGTATACAATAATATGATGAGAAAGTAGGAATTACTACAAAGCTAATACCTCAGTTCTGTTCTTAATTTGTTACTCCCCTGTGTTGTTCCATTTTCTGTACGTCTGCTGCATCTTATGTTTTGACATCAGTTATAGTAAATGAATGCTTTGTAATTCTAAAAGGCTAAAACTAGGGGAGGAAAAAAATTTTGTAAGGTAAATCAGGTGTTTAAACTGGTAGGATATAAAGTTACAGGAAATATCCTTGTCCCAGAATTCATATGGAGATTGCAAGACTGTCACTTTGATTTCAATCCTATTTTGGAAAAGTTAGCTTGTTTGAAAATTTATGCCGGAGGTCCTAGCAGAAGGCACAGCTGAGAACCTACCAAAAAAGGAAAACGGGGATATATGGAACAGCGGGAGAATGATGCTTCCTTATAAACTATACAAGTAAAATCAGATTAAAATGAATAGAAAGAGAACACCAGGAAAAAAAGCATGCTTATGGGGATGTGGATATTTGGTTAGCAATGCAACTAAAATCAGTATTAAAATGTATGTTTATAACCCTTTTTGAAGGATAACTTATTGAAGTGGGCAAGTGTTGACTTGAAAGATTTTTGTCATAATTTGCAAAATATTTTGCAAATTATAGGCCTGAACCTGAAAATATTGTCAAGCATAGTACTTGCTGCTGCTGGAAATCAATAGTGCCACTTTTGGTAATAAGTACTAAACTTAGAAGTAAGTGCTGATAGGGCAAGGTTCTAGGTTGATTTTGTCTATGAAAAGAATTAACATTTTGATAGCTTTTTGGCCATTGCCAGTTTCTGTTTTCATGGGAGAGTCATCTGTCTTTTGAGACTACATCATTTACCCACCAAATGTTCTAGTCCCTCTTCCATTCCATTGCTTGGTTCTCAAAATATTGTATTTTGTGCACAAACAAGAAAGGATCTGAAGAATGCAAACATTACATTACATTATTTGTGAAGTGACATCTTATACTAAACTATGGATAATAGCAGTTGTTTGTCTCACTGTCTTGTATTCCCTGTTAATTCCTTAATGAGGTTTTAGGGCATCTGTCAAGGAGGAATCCTATGGACCCATAGATGGTTGCAATAAATAGAAGAGAGATGTATGTTAAAATAAAACCCCCATAATTCCGTCTGTTTTGGGACAAAGTGCATAAGGCATTATCTTTTTTTTGCACCAACTTCTGTTGATGAGAAAAACTATAAAAGATATTATCTCCCCCGTCTTCTCTCTTATCCTGGGACCGATTCAGCTACAATTCTGCATACAACAATATTTGATACTCTGTCATAAGTATGTGTAATTTGAAAAAGTTTGTCATGAGAGCTGTTCAAATTATGGTGAAGTCAATAGGAATTATCAAATGGCAGTTGAGAGCACTTTGCACCATTAGGTCCATAGTGTTTGCCTAAATTGTAGGAATATATACTTTTAAGAAGTGGACAGCAAGAACTCTTAATTTCCCCATGCCCCACTGACACTGAACAGAATAAGTAGCTGTTTTTTAAAAAACTAATATCAGGCAAGGTAACTACATAGCCAGAGGCAAATAGGAAAAGTGAGTAAAGATGGAGCTCCTATACCCCTTTTCCCATCTTTCTAACTGCTCTGATGGGGCAGCCCCGTCCCCCATTCCATTAACTCCTCCTTTTCAGATGAACTCCAGTGCCTGCCAATATTACAGTGATAAGTAGCTTTCCCAAATGCCAGTAAAACTGACTAGAGTCCAATTATAATTTCACGCTGTTGTAGTTGGTAGTATAGGCATTTGAGTTGTTGTAATGTAGACTGCAGAAAACCTCACTGCACCAGCTCATGTTTAAAAAGTATCTTTGTAACCATAAGAACTAGATAATTAAAAACAAACAACAAATCTTATGTTCTGTACAGATTTGTGGCCTATTGCCAAGGACAGTTTCTTAATGTCACGAATGCATGGATGAGTAAGGTAGATTTTCTGTTAATGTTCCTAAAAGTTCAGCAAGGAAACTTTCAGCACTCACTTTTTAAATTTAGCACTTTTTTGGGGCAGGGGGAGCTAAAAGACAAAATTTTACTTTTATAATTGGCAGAAATTACTTTAAATAATATAAGAAGCCCTAATGCTAAAAAAAGTTGCTGCCATATTTAATGTGCTACATATTTAATAATTAGTATGTACAAATGTGAAGGAAATTGACTATGCATATATGAAATATTGTTTTTTAAAAAGAGACTTCTGCAATAGCATTGGTGACTGAGAAAACTGAGATCTAACTTAATGGACTATCCCAAAGTTCTTTAGTTATCCAAGTTTTGTGTACTTAACTACAATATAGTAGAAGCAATATTTCAATGTAAATTGTTCCTTTAACATGGTTCACAATACTTCAGAGAAAAGGAAGAAGGGAGAACAATCATAATGAATCCTTAAATATAGTAGTATTGATCTCCAACACAGACCAAACTCTGTTTAGTAAACACACAATATGTCTTTATTACCAATGAAAAAAATCCCTGTTTGAATGTTTATAGTAAATTTTAAGATTTGTTTGCTGTCCCTAAAGATATTTCTTTCAGCAAGATCTGAAAGACACCAATTCACTAATGGTTGGAGCATAGCATATGCCAGCTACTCCTCTTCCCTACCAAGACACACCACCTTCATTTGGGCTTTGGTGCAGGAGCCAGATATATTGGCTTTGTATCATCTGGGACCTCCCCCACACTAGAGAATTTTCTAGATTGCCAGATTTGTTTCTTTGTGCTCTCAGGTGGAATAAAGCTACTGGAATGCAACTGAGCAAAGAATACATGAACAACATGGAGCAGGAGAACATGTTGAAGTGGCTGGTGGCAACAATAATCCAAGCTGCAGGAGTTAAAATAGCAAGATGCAGGGGAAAACTATCATTTCTCCTGTTGAAAAATGACTGACAATAAAATAATATACCCGAATTTCCAGCGGAGTGACAGTTGTTCACCAAAAATATTGATTAGCTAGCAAGGAAATAATTCAAATAGGTTATATTATTCTCAACTGACTTCCACTTAATTCTGATACTGTAAGAAATTTACTGTTTGCTAGAATTTTCACTGCAATTGTAGCTGTATTTTTGTGTGCTATATGCATTTTACTTTGTCAGCAGAATAATGTAATCAGATGTGAGAGTGTTTTTGAATTTATATAAATAGCCATATTTCTTAGCTCATTTAAAAAGCCACATGAAAAAGACCCCATTGAGGTTGGAGCCCCATTGCACTAGTGTTGTACAATACAAAAAGAAAAATCCCTGCCCTGAAAGATGTTATCTCAAGATGCTGATGAAAGATAGGTGGTAAAGAGAGCATAGTGTGGTTGTAAATGAACCTGCTGAAGAGTTGGCACAAATTATATGTATTATGGTTTTTTAAATCAGGTGGAGGAAGGATATAGAACAGGGTATATAGAAGCATAGAGGTAGCATGTTTCGAGTTAACATTTTATCCTTAAAAGCAAATATGAAATTACCAAAGAATGGAGGTCTCAGGGTTTGTTTTGTTTTTGGAGTAGTGAGACAAAAGTTTACCTGAAGCATATTTAATTTTATCAAGTAACTTTTTTGTATAGCTGCTTGGCAACCTTGGTATTTTAATCAAGTCCAGTATATTCCAACTATTAACTTGGAGCTTGTTGGTTTTTACATGTATGCACTAAATATTTCTCCTTCTTTAGCTATTAGTATAGATTTATGAATTTACCATGATTTTTGTGTAATTTATTTTTTTTTCTTGTCAGGAAATACTGCATTACATGACTGTGCAGAGTCTGGAAGCTTGGACATCATGAAGATGCTTCTTAAATACTGTGCAAAGATGGAAAAAGATGGCTACGGAATGACTCCCCTTCTATCAGCCAGTGTGACAGGTCATACAAATATTGTGGACTTCCTGACCCAGCATGTACAGACTAGTAAGGCAGAACGCATCAATGCTTTGGAGCTTTTAGGAGCAACATTTGTGGACAAAAAAAGAGATCTGCTTGGTGCTCTGAAATATTGGAAAAGAGCTATGGACATGAGGTACAGTGACAGGACTAATATCCTCAGCAAACCTGTGCCACAAACACTAATAATGGCTTATGACTATGCCAAGGAAGTGAATAGTGCAGAAGAGCTAGAAAATCTTATTGCAGACCCTGATGAAATGAGAATGCAAGCCCTGTTAATTAGAGAACGTATTCTTGGTCCTTCTCACCCAGATACATCCTACTATATTAGGTACAGAGGTGCCGTCTATGCAGACTCTGGAAACTTTAAACGATGCATCAACCTATGGAAGTATGCTTTGGACATGCAGCAGAGCAATCTAGACCCCCTGAGCCCTATGACAGCCAGCAGCTTACTGTCATTTGCTGAACTCTTTTCTTTCATGCTACAGGATAGGGCAAAAGGCCTGCTAGGCACCACTGTTACATTTGATGATCTTATGGGAATACTGTGCAAAAGTGTCCTTGAAATAGATCGGGCTATCAAACAAACTCAATGTCCACCTGACCAAATACAGCTTAACAAAGCTCTTTCTATCATTTTGCATTTAATTTGCTTGCTGGAAAAAGTTCCTTGCAGTCCGGAACAGGACCACTTTAAAAAGCAGACTATTTACAGGTTTCTTAAACTGCAGCCTAGAGGAAAGAATAACTTCAGCCCGCTTCATCTTGCTGTTGATAAGAATACTACATGTGTGGGTCGATACCCTGTTTGCAAATTCCCTTCCCTACAAGTTACTGCTATACTGGTGGAATGTGGTGCTGATGTAAATGTCAGAGACTCTGACGATAACAGCCCTTTGCACATTGCTGCACTGAACAACCATCCAGACATCATGAATCTTCTTATCAAGTCAGGTTCACACTTTGACACCACAAACTTGCATAAACAAACTGCTAGTGATTTGCTGGATGAGAAGGAAATGGCAAAAAATTTGATCCAGCCCATAAATCATACTACATTGCAGTGTCTTGCTGCTCGTGTTATAGTGAATCACAGCATATGTTATAAAGGGCACATCCCTGAGAAGCTAGAAAACTTCGTGTTGCTCCATAGATGATAGTGTGACATTTGCACAGTGCTGTTGAAGCACAAGTTGGTGACATTAATTGTTGCTTTCTCAAGCACTGTTGTGATACACCAGCGTTCATTTAGTTTGATCTATCATGTTCTCATTGGCTAAAGCATCATTAGCATCAGATCTGCAGAATTGGCTACCCAGTATTTAATATGAATATGCCATATAATATATTTTGTGGATTATTTAGAAATGTAATGCCATATTTAGACTCTTAAAATTGTCTGCCAAAGGCTCGTCTACTCTGTTGGGTTACTTGTTGTGTGATGGGGACTGAGTTGAATATTTTTCACTGGTGTCTTTTTACTGTTACTGGTATGTGGATTTTATACAGTTGGTAGGCCATCTTTTTTTTGTTTTTGCTTGCACATTTCTACTCAAATTCTGTTTTTTCTACGAACTCATTGCTTAAACAGAACAAGTTGTATGGACTTGTTAACATTTGCAATTACCATAAGTGCTTTATCTTCTCTATGCACTGGCTTAAACATGACTGTTGTGTGTTAGCATATTTCTATGCAGCAATTGGCCAACTTCAGCTCAAACAGCATTTTTTGCAGTTTTACGGAGCTTTTTCTGAGACTATTTCCTTCACAGCATGACAATTTTTGGAGCTACTTGTCAGTTGTCTAAACTTTTTGGTTTGACTTTTATTCTGGTTGTATATGAGACTGCTTTCTCTTAGTCCTCTGGAAATGTGTGATAAATTTGGGAGAAAAATCTATTCTTGTTCTCTTGGTAACCCAGTTGAAATTGAATCTAAGTCATTCTGATGCATCATGCAGCAAGGGGAAGAGTTCTTATTATGTACAACTGAGACTTTCCCTCTGCACTAATGTCTTGTTTGTGCTGATCATGTGACTAGTTGTAGAGAGTTGCTCAGATTTTTAACCTCAAACTTAATACACTTGAATAAGAAATAAATTGAATGTATGCAGTAGTCTGAAATTACAAGTCAACTTCCTTACCTACAAAAAGGAACTAAAGCATGTTGGTGGCATGATACTTGTCAGTTCAGGTTTAGACATCTAGTATAATTATACTACATTATAGTGAGTGGCTCTCTGCCAACATATCAAAATTCCATAGCAGTGTCCCTTCATTTTAAATATACCCTTTTAGATAATTTGCATGCATTTTCACCTCTCATTGTCAGCCATACTTAAACACCAGAGGTTGTGTTGTGTACATAGATTCTATTGAAAGTTACCTATTTTTATAATATTTGCACATCAGCTTAGCTATTGCAGCAGAAAGGGCTCTTTCAACTTGATTAGAAATCTGTAAGTGAAGATTATAAATGAGTAAGATTCAGGTAATTAATACAATTCAGCACTTTATTGTTGATTCAGAGTAAAACTTATTCTGGCACATTAGCCCTACAAATGTCTTAATTTTTCTCTTGAGAACAATGTTTCTTTTGGGTTGAGTAGAGTACAACTTACTGCCAATTCAGTGGTCAAGCACAGTGGATGTCATTTGATTTGGCATTTCCTTACAGTGATGGTCAATAACCATGCCTAGTGGGTTTTTTTAACTCCAAAATTGGGTGGTTTTATTTGTATTTTCATCAGATTATGTGATAGATGATAGCAAAGGGATTTCAAAAGCCAAATTCATGATACTGAGGTGACTTGAACTTAGTGCGTTAAGTTTTTTAATTTGATTTTTAAAGTATTTTTGTCTTTGATGTTTGTGAATTGCCTTGGTGATGAGCTCATCCCTGACAGTGTGAAAAGGCAGTGCTTTCCTTACATTTTGATTGTTTAGGTATTCTCTCTCCTTTTAGCTTGTGAAGTAGAGTGGCTATGTCACCCTCAGATCTTGATGAGATGGATGGTTTTTAAAAAGTTAGCAGAAGCTGTCAATAGCCCTGTAATTTATACATATTTCAAAGTTTAAAAACAGCATAAACTATATTGAAAGAACTTTCTACTTTTTGTCCTATGACACATTTGCATTGTTTGTATGAAAAGCAAAGTTTGAGTTGACTGAATCTTACAAAGATACAGTAGTACATTTCTATTCAATTGGCTGAATTTCTTTAATTTATAATTATTAAAACACATGCTGCATCAATTGGTGATGGTAAGAACAAATAGTTTAATTGTTTCAGTTTCTTATTTTGAACATTCTTCCTCTTTCACTTACTATTCTGCAAGTAGATTTAATTAGTGATCAACACCACAACATAGGAATGAGCCACAGTGTGGCTGGAGCGTCAGCGTGGATAATAGAAAAAGGATCTGTTCTGCTCTTTGTTGCTAATACAGGTTGGACCTCTGTGGTCTGGCATCCTCAGGACCTGAGTGGTCCTGAATGAGGGATTTTGCCAGACCAGGGGAGGTCATTTCTGGCTCCCCTGCCACTGGCCTCCCAGCCCATCTCTACTCCTGGCCTGGCCTCATGGTTGGCTCCCCACCTGCCACCAACCCCACTGCCAGGTGGGGAGCCAGCCGTGAGGTCAGGCCAGGAGTGGAGATGGGCTGGGAGACCAGTGGCAGGGGGGCCAGAAATGACCCACAGTCCCACTGCTGGGGCTCCCAGCTCTGCTGCGGCAGACCACTGTCCCAACCCCGGTGCTCCCGGCCCTGCCAGCCCTGCTGCGGAAACACTGGCCCTAATAGCTTGCAGTCCTGGTGCCGGGGCTTCCGGCCCCACCGTGGCAGACCACTCACTGCTCAGCTGCCGGGGCTCCTGGCCCTGCCAGCCCTACTGTGGCAGCATCAGCCCTGCTGCTGGGGCTGCTGACCCTACCAGCCCTGCTGGGGAAACCCATGGTTTGGCCACCAGGGCTCCTGGCCGCACTGTGTCAGACCGCTGCCCTACCACCATCGGAGCCCGTTGGCATTCCAGCCACCCTGCCGCTGGCTCAGCCAGACTCCCACAGCAGGATTCCTGGCTGCTGGGCCCCCTGCAGCCAGCTTGACTGAATTTCCAGCTTTTGCAGGGCTTCTGCTTCTGGCCTTCCACTGGGACTCTCTGGTCCTGCCAGACCACGGATGTTGCCGGACCAGATTCCTGATTTTGAGAGTGTTCAACCTGTAGTTTTAAATTTCTAACTTTGAATGGGATAATGGATATTTATACTTTATTTGTTTGGACAATTTTTGCAAGAGTTTTATCTTTGAGAGTTCACAACTATGATTTAAAAATAATCAGAATACTGCACTGTTGTTCTGGTGCTGCTATTCTGGTTCTGAAGTAGAAAACATACTCATGAGTTTTCTGGCTACCAAAACCTTAGAGAACATAATTTTCTTTATATAGTGATTTGATGAAGGTTGCCAAGTCTTAGTATGAAAGTTTATTGCACTGTTTGTTTTTTAAAGAAATGTATGCAAATATCATAAAGTATATGGCACTAATCTATCAGTGTAACTTCATCCTGACCTACAGCACCTCTGTTATTGTGAATTTTGTTTTTGTAATTGGAGGAGCCCACCTAAGGAACTTTTATGGTCTCCAGGTATTTAAACGTTACCCAGAGGGTAACAACTGGTGCATTTAAACACATCTGCCACTTAGCCACCAATATTCATATTACCTTTCTTAATTTTTGTTTCACTTTCAAATTAAAGCAGTCAAGATGCCATTGACAGTAATAAGGTGCTGTGGCCTTTCATTGAGTTTATTAGAGGGCTCTAAATTTAGCTTTCCACCTTCTGAAACGAGGTTCTGATTACATTTGTTCTTGGTGGTGTTATTCCTTTTTTGCTAGTAACGGGGTTATCCTAGTGAAACACAGTGATGCAAAAATGCTGTAGTGCTCTTAGCTGAAACTAAAGCATACTAAGGAAGTAAAGGACATTCAGGACATGATGATGAATGATTTTATCTTCTCCTTTCTGTCCTTATTTACTTAATACCCTCTTTCCCCTTCTTTCTGTTATCTTCCTGTTATAGAAATATGTCACTGGAATATATGGCTCCACAGGTACCAACCCAGTGACACACGTGTCAAGGACATTGCATACCACCTTATGTATTTTTGAGGTGCAACACATTTTATAAAATTTAAACAATCTATAGCGTGTTCCTAAGAAAATAGTATACCAATATCCCCCAAAGGCCTGCTTGTTGAGAATGCGATGGTGGATTTTTTTAATACATGTATGTGCGGGCACGCATGTGCACACACACGTGATTTTTTTCTTCAACCCACCAAAGCTTTCACTGGAATACTACAGCCAGGGAGATGAAAACTACAGTGGTATAAAATGAAACTTTCTTCTTCCCCGCTCAGAATGCTAAAGTGAATTTTGTATTTCTCTCACTGTTGTTGCCATCCTAATAGCAAATACTCTCCATATGTTTTTGCTATCTTTGGTGGGTCTGACTACTATAGTGCAAAATGTTTACTGCATAAGTGTGACTGTGTTTTAGCAAATGCTAAAGGTAGACTTTCTGACATGCAAATTCTAATTTTAAATGAATATAGTGTCTGTGAAAGGGGTTGACTTGAGAGCCATCTGTTTATCGGCAGATTAGATACAGCGATACTAATGTAAGTTTTCGTTCTGTATTCCAGCACTAAATATCCTACCTGGAGGACCAAAATTTTTGAGGGAGAGGATAATGTTTTAGTCTTCATCCTTACACAATCCTTAGTGCCTCAGATAAGATTAGTATTTTACGTTTGTTGTGATATAGACATCTATTCGTTAGTTGCTTAAATGAGATTGTCAGATAATTTCCTGTAGATCATCAAAAGGCTGACAGTTACTAAATTCAACCTGGTTTTGAGATATCAATCCCAATCTCTTCGCCATCCAATCTCATTCCAAACCCATTCTGCAACAACTCTTGATAGAAGATATAAGTAAATATTTCCTAGCTCCCAAAATGATCCTCTGTTGAGAACTGCTTTTAAAACTGGATGGACATAAATTATTTCCATTTTTAAAAAATACCATTCCTTTTTAAAAAATAGCATGTCATGAGAGACTTTATACAGAAGGATAACATCCTTATTAGGAAAATCATTTGTATTGCTTCAGTTTTCATATCAATTGCAAAGTAATAGTGGCTGTGTATGTGACTGCTTTATGCTACAAGTTTCATTGAATGAGTTTCAAATGTAAAGAGTAGAATACTGACTGGGTTATGTAATTTTTATAAGTGAATATGAAGACATTGTACAAATGTTGATTGTCTTTACTGTAAAGTCAAATGACAGGGCATGGTAATTGGTATTACAAAGTAATTTTGTGTCAGAAGAGTTGATGGCATCATAAATGAGGGCAGAGATAATCTAATGTAGTTTGAAGGACACTGTTTTATACTGTACAAATCCCTTGGCTTTGGTAAGTGTGAAAATAACTGTTGTATGGACTTTGACTCTTTGCTGATTGCAAAGTGGAAAAGTGATTGTTTACCTGATTTTTAACTCATTTTGTATAAATGTTCCATCATGTCACAGACTTCCTATGCAGGGCTAGCTCAGCGTATTGAAATACTGCAATTTCTTTTTTACATGAAGTAATTAAGCTTTAATAGTAATGTAAAAAAGGAATAACAAACTTTGCTCTTAATCTCTTTAGGCTCCAAATGCAAATTAAATTAAAATTGTTTTGGAGAACCACTAGCTGAGTCAGTATCTATTTTCTTTAAGGGCTACTGTGGATTCCTCTAAAAAGGGCATTTTCTATCCAAGTAAGGAGGACTAAACTATGAGGGCTACAGCTTTTCCTCCTGTTGTTACTAATGACTGTATCCAAAAGGGAGTTAAACATGACTGCTGTTTATAATCAAATGGTTTGAGTTCTGAACAGGCAGCGGGGAGGAAATTAACTTCAAGCTTCCCAAAGACATTGCAGCTGATGGAGAGAAAGTACACAAAATTAAGTTAGTTAATAGTACCACTTTAAATGTTAAATAGTTCAGTTGCTTATGTTTACAACATAACCAAACTTAATCAGTCGTTTTCAGAACAGACTTTAGGAAAAAACTCACGTGACACCAAAAAGTTAGCAAAAAGGTGTGGGCTCTGAAGTCTTTCTCCTGAAACTTACAGAATGAGAAATGTATGTTCTAGACTGGAGTTCTAGAAGGGGAGGTGAGTAAAGCTATGAGATGATCTCTCATGAAGTGGGCTGCCAAATTGCAAAACTTTGAACTGTGTTTTTATTGTTTGGGTTTTTTGGGATCTCTGACTGTTACATTTATTTTTGTAGTGCCCCAAAGAGTAGTAGGCACTTATTAGTACTAGAATTTGCTCATTTCGATTTATATGTGACATAGTGAGTCAGAGTAGCAAGCAACAGAAAAGGGATGAGAGAGACCAAGGAGTTTTACAGTGAGAAAATCCAGTTACTCAGATAAGCAGCTGCACGTTTTAATGGGTCAAATATGTTTCAAGTACATGTGACTAACTTTTTGGGGTATCATAGAAGAGATGAGTTTTCTTCTGTATGAGGCAGAAGCTCAGTAGAGTACCCACTGCCACAGGCATTGATGAGGCAAGAGATGGCTTCTTTTGGGTCAAATCCCATATCTAACTCTGGAAGAAATAGAGGGAGGAAAACGTAGGGACTAAGGATGTTAAATACCGGTTAATTTACTAGTTGAGTAGTCAGTGGAATTTCCATCACTACTCAACTAGTCGATAGACACTTCCACATTCCTCCTTTGAAATCTACAAGAGCTGCTACAGGGTCTCTTGTACATTTCAAAGGAGGAATGCGGAACTCCACTGCAGCCCGGAGCCAGCAGGAGGTCCTGCTGACTCCAGGCTCCACGCAGGTGCTTCTGCTTTGAAATGCATAAGAGCCCAGCGGGGGCTCTTGCGCATTTCAAAGCGGAAGTGCCCACATGGAGCCTGGGGTCAGCAGGGGACTCAGAGTCCCCCGCTGACCCCGGGCTCCATGTGGTGCTGCCGCTTTGAAATGCCATGCGAAGCCGGGGTCAGCTCGGGACTCCCCAGCTGATCCTGGGCTCTGTGCAGTGCTGCCCCTTTGAAACTGTCACGCCGTTTCAAAAGGCCAGCTTCGCACAGAGCCCGGGATCAGCTCCATGCGGTGCTGCTGCTTTGAAGTACTTCCTCTTCCCCCTCCCCGCCCCCTTTGCTGCCTCTGTCTGATCTTCTTCTTTGCCCTTAGCTCCTATGGGAACATAGGCCATCAACAATTTCTTTCCAAGCCTCTCTGCCTCTGATAGAGGCAGCAAAGTGGGGGGCGGGGGCGAAAGCGACTAGTCGACTCAACTATCCGATAAGCATTTGCTTATCGGATAGTCGACTAGTCCTTAACGTCCTTAGTAGGGACAAGCAACATTGTTTCTGCCTAATCTTGCACCCTAAACATAAGCTGGCATACAAACATAGATTTGTTCTTCTGCAGCATGTGAATGGTTGCCATTTCCTACCATTGGTACAACACAGTCTTTGTTATACTTTCAGCCACAGCTAGTGCACCATCTGTCTAACTGAAGTGCAACTTCTTCTGTCCTCTGAGGCGTTCCCAGCATCATTTAATACGCTCCCCAGGGCAAAATAAAACATGGTTTTAAAATGAGCAAAAATTGAAGCAGAAAATAAAATGTTTACATAAATTGTACTCTTAGCTAAGTTGATGATTAGTCCAGACCAATAGATGAGAGAAAACCGAGTAGAAAGAATCTGGCATTGGGCCCTTGCTGCTGCTGGGTCATATTTATGGGTGGAAAGCAGTTCATGAGCAACTTACAGCAGACTTTTAAATGACTGTGCTACTTTATACAAATCACAGTTAGAGTTGGAAAATTAGAACTGAATCATGCTGTCAGTTCCTTATGCCAAAGTAGCATGATTGGAGGATGTGTCAGACACACCGAACATAATATATCCAGTGACTTCACTGGCAGGCTTCCCTAATGTTTACATTTACTTACTTAATTTCACATGTATAGTCTCTTGGAAAAAAGCCAGGAACAACTATTAATTGTTTTGTTGTCTTGTTCTTATACTGTGCCCATCATTGTGGTATCTGAGCACTGCCGAAGTAACATTTTTAAAGATCATTTTTCTCCTGCTTTTGACTCCCAAGTTACTATTATCAACTGTTACTTTCCATGGCATAAATAGAATTGGAAAATTAAATGAAATCTGCAGCCACACAAACTCTCCAGAGCCACACAATGAGGTTTAGCTGCCTGTTTGTTTTCCTAACTAAGGTGAAAGAACCATGTATATCAAGTTTGTCTACGATGAGTAGTTGCACACAGGTTACAAATGCCTACTAATCAGGTTGGGGAGAAATAATGAATTCATATTTAACTGTGTGAGCTCATACTGTTGATGCTCAAGTTGATGACAACTTCTGTGGGAGTTAGGTTCAGGGAAGCACTACTTGATTAGAGTTGTATGGAGTGATGCCAATAAAATGTCTGATCTACTCAAGAAGGACAACTCTTCCTTGTTTTGACATACTTAAAGTTATGAAATGGGGCTTGGGAGAGGAAACTGTTCAATGGTTGACAAAGGTTAGGACTCTGAAGAGTTATAGCTTAAGAAAACCTAGCTGACACCTACCATTCTAAAAACTAATCATACTAGCCAGTGTGAAAAATTCCTGTACCATCACAGGCCGTTGGAATCTTTAATTCAGAATGTTCTCCTCCCACCTGCTCAGGTAGGAGGAGAATATCTGCCCAGGTTTCAGTCCACTTGCAGTGTCCAAGAGCTGCAACCCCTGTTCCCTCTTAATTTATTTTTCTGTATATGGAATGAATGACTGACACTATGGAAATTTAAAATTGGTGAGCCCAGTGTCTCCTACACTTAATCCCTTCATCTCTGACCATCCCTCTCTGTTCCCTCCCTGAGCTTTTCTTCTACTTAATTCCTACTCTCCTCATTCTCTCCCCTGTCCCTTTTATCTGTAAGGTTTCCCCCCTGCCACTTCTTTCTCCCCTGTGTCACCACTTTTTCCATAGCTCTGCTTGGCACTGAAATGGGAATTGAGGGCATCAGCAGGATTGGGCTCTTGCTAAATAAACTTTGTGCTCTTATGTCTCACAATTGAACAGGTTTTTTTTTTTAATTTAAACAAAGTTGTATTGGAAGATAGGTGTGTCAGAAGAGACATGGGCTTCAACATGATCCTCATCACCCAGCCTAAGGAATAACTTAGCTTTCTCTCAAGTTATTCTCCAACTACTGATCGCAGAAAAAACTTGGCAGCAACTCAACATCACTGGAATTCATATAGGGTTGAATTTGCCCTTAATAAATAGCTGTCCTCTTCATTGCTGTTTAGCTTGTACAAAATTCTGGGAGAGGGGGCAAGATCATGTCCTTAATTGAATTGTTATGAATCCATAAACAAAGCACTGCTAGTAGGCTTCTGAACTGGAATGAAGGAAGGTCCTTAGACGGTCTGCCCTCTGTTTATATCTGTGGTTGTTCTAACACACTGCACAATTTAGGAATTTTGAGAAATGGTCCTAAATGTGTTCATTTTTCAATGTATTTTTAAGGTTCTCCAGTGTTTTGTGTGCAAGAAGTTCCAATTCCCTTATGTTGTGACGTTCTCTAGTTCTTTTGTATTGCAGAAATATGATAATATTAAGAATGTGCCTTTCATCTGCTTCGTTTAAAGTTGTGCATCTGTCACGTAAAAGTGGGGACCTCATAAAAACCAACCTTTGCTGTGTATCCTGCTTGACTTTACTTCTTTGCCTTTCTGTTGACAGGGCAAGTGTCACCTGGTTCAGAAGTATTTTCTAGCAGGTTCCAGAATAATATGAAAGAATTGGTTTGAACTGGTGAATAGTCTTTATTGGAGATTTTTGTTATCTGAAAATCAATTTGGGGCTGACCCAAACAGTCAGTGGCATAGCGAGGAGGAGGCAGGGGGGAGCAGTTGCCCCCGGGTGCCACACTAGAGGGGTGCCAATTTAGCAGAGAGGGAAGGACGGCGCTAGGACTTGTGCGCCTTCCACTTCCACAAATTGAAACTGAGTGCAAAGCACCCGCCGGGGGCGGCACAGAGGGCGGGGGTTCAGGCTGAGCATGCATAGAATGCAGCTGGCGCACAGGCCGCATCTGCGACTACAACCCCCACAATCCCCTTCACCGCCTATTAGGCCGCAGCATCTGGGTCCTCGCCAGCCCCTCTGAGAAGCTGCAGCTGCCGACTGGCCAGAGGGCACGTCAATCTGGCTGGAAGCGGAACAGCCCCGTGCACCGGAGGGAGCCCCATGTGGCGGCGGGAGAGGCAAGGGGGGGAGGGGTCTGGTTGGGGTCACAAATTTCGCTTTTGCCCCATGGCACATAACACCCTCACTACGCCACCGCAAACAGTAGCTTCTTTATCAAAGAGACGAGTGCCCTATTTCTAAAAAAGTGAATGTTTCTTACAAATTGTGACACCAGTCTAGGCAACTGGACATACTGCTCTAACCATAAAGGGCAAGAAGCAATCCAATGTTCCAATGCCATTTCCTGCCACTCCTTCACGTTTCATCTGAAAAAGTGGGTTGTGCCCATGAAAGCTTGTGATATCATCTACATTTTTGGTTAGTCTCTAGTGTGCTGCAAAACTATTTGTTGTTTTTTAAGTTTATTCAGTTACAGACTAACCCGGCTACCCCTCTGAAACTTTCCTTCACATGAGTTATGCTTCTTGCTCCTACTTCAGACATGTCAGATAGATGGAGTATTACAGTAGCTGAAAATATCCAGTGAGAGAGTCTTCTGTGACAGAAAGTGTATGTTTTTCTTGCAAGTGCCGCGATGCCTTATTTGGCACCAGGGTCATTTTATTTGTGCACGAGCTTCTTCACTATAAGAATGTCCCTATTGTATCCCCAACAGGCAACAGTGCAAAGCTGCTTCCATTAGCAGAGCTTTGATATATTCACTTATGTGAATACCTAGGTTGGAAAAGAACAGGAGAAATTCCTAACGGTAACATTGGGTTCTACAATATAAAGGGAAGATGAAAACAAGAATCTTTTGACCCTAATGTGTTAACATGAGTGTTTAGCCATTAGGAATTTTTTGTGACATGGTGCTAAAAACTCGTGACTCCTCTCTGCACTAGTATTCAATGACATTGTGGACAGTCACAGTAATAGTGATACTAGTTGTGTCCATATCTGGATTTCTGTGTACAGGCCTTGCAGTACAAATTCTCTGCCTCAGTTTTCACAGTTAGTCTTGGCTCTACCTTTCAGCTTAACTAGTATAGGAAAATAAGAACATAACATAAGAATGGCCATACTGGGTCAGACCAAAGGTCCATCGAGCCCAGCATCCCATCTGCCGACGGTGGCCAATGCCAGGTGCCCCAGAGAAGGAGAACAGAAGACAATGATCAAGTGATTTATCTCCTGCCATCCATCTCCTGCCCTTGTTATGAAGGCTAGGGCACCATACTTTATCCCTGGCTAATAGCCATTTATGGACCTAACCTGCAAAAATTTATCAAGCTCTTTTTTAAACCCTAATAGAGTCCTGGCCTTCACAGCCTCCTCGGGCAAGGAGTTCCACAGGTTGACTGTGCGCTGTGTGAAGAAAAATTTCCTTTTATTAGTTTTGAACCTACTACCCATCAATTTCATTTGGTGTCCCCTAGTTCTTGTATTATGGGAAAAGGTAAATAATTTTTCTATAATCACTTTCTCCACACCATTCATGATTTTATATACCTCTATCATATCGCCCCTCAATCGCCTTTTTTCCAAACTGAAAAGTCCCAGTCTCTCTAGCCTCTCCCCATATGGGACCCTTTCCAAGCCCCTAATCATCTTAGTCGCCCTTTTCTGAACCTTTTCTAATGCCAATATATCTTTTTTGAGGTGAGGAGACCACATCTGCACGCAGTACTCGAGATGTGGGCGTACCATAGTTTTATATAGGGGAAGCATGATATCTTTTGTCTTATTATCTATCCCTTTTTTAATAATTCCTAACATCCTATTTGCCTTACTAACTGCCGCTGCACACTGCGTGGATGTCTTCATAGAACTATCCACTATAACTCCAAGATCCCTTTCCTGATCTGTCGTAGCTAAATTTGACCCCATCATGTAGTACGTGTAATTTGGGTTATTTTTTCCAACATGCATTACCTTACACTTACCCACATTAAATTTCATTTGCCATTTTGCTGCCCAATCACTCAGTTTGCTGAGATCTTTTTGTAGTTCTTCACAATCCCTTTTGCTTTTGACTGTCCTGAACAACTTTGTGTCATCTGCAAACTTGGCCACCTCACTGCTTACCTCCTTTTCTAGATCATTGATGAACAAGTTGAACAGGATTGGTCCCAGTACTGACCCCTGGGGAACACCACTAGTTACCCTCCTCCATTGTGAAAATTTACCATTTATTCCCACCCTTTGTTTTCTGTCTTTTAACCAATTCTTGATCCATGAAAGGACCTTTCCTCCTATCCCATGACCACCTAATTTACGTAAAAGCCTTTGGTGTGGGACCGTGTCAAAGGCTTTCTGGAAATCTAGGTATATTATATCCACTGGGTGCCCCTTGTCCGCATGTTTATTAACCCCTTCAAAGAATTCTAACAGATTAGTTAGACACGACTTCCCTCTGCAGAAACCATGCTGACTTTTGCCCAACAATTCGTGCTCTTCTATGTGCCTTGCAATTTTACTCTTTACTAGTGTTTCTACTAATTTGCCTGGTACTGATGTTAAACTTATCGGTCTATAATTGCCAGGATCTCCTCTAGAGCCTTTTTTAAATATTGGTGTTATATTGGCCATCTTCCAGTCATTTGGTACCAAAGTGGATTTAAAGGATAGGTTACAAACCACTGTTAATAACTCCGCAATTTCACATTTGAGTTCTTTCAGAACCCTTGGGTGAATGCCGTCTGGTCCCGGAGACTTGTTACTATTCAGCTTATCAATTAATTCCGTAACCTCCTCTAATGTCACTTCAATCTGAGTGAGTTCCTCAGATTTGTCACCTAAAAAGGCTGGCTCAGATTTAGGAACCTCTGTAACATCCTCAGCCGTGAAGACTGAAGCAAAGAAATCATTTAATCGCTCCGCAATGGCACTGTCTTCCTTGATCGCTCCTTTTATATCTTTATCATCCAAGGGCCCCACTGCTTTTTTAGCGGGCTTCCTGCTTCTAATGTATTTAAAAAACATTTTACTATCATTTTTTGAATTTTTGGCTAGCTGTTCCTCAAACTCTTTTTTGGCTTTTCTTACTACATTATGACACTTAATTTGGGAGTGTTTATGTTCCTTTCTATTTTCCTCACTAGGATTTGACTTCCACTTTTTAAAAGCTGCCCTTTTCTCTCTCACTGCCTTTTTAACATGGCTGTTTAGCCATGGTGGTTCTTTGTTAGGTCTCTTACTGTGTTTTTTTATTTGGGGTATACATTCAAAATCAAAGAGCCATTGAATATTAAACTAAATAATGGTCTATGTTCCCTCTAATTTTTTCCATCTGTGTGTGGATTTTTTTTCATCCATCTGTGGAATAAATATTCTATGTACACTGAGGCATGTGTGAATGTGCACCACCAATAGAAACAGAAAAACCTAGCTGTGGATGCTCTGCTAATCAGCTGGGTGGCATGTGACTCTCTCCTGAGTGGCTACACAAGTGCCCACCTTATAGGGAACGCTAGTCATGATTAAAACAGCATTTGTAGGAATTCAGCAGGAACCTCCCTCCAGGCAGACTCTGTATGGGGTATCTCTAAACTACATATGGGAGTGCAGTTTCCCAGTTGTGTACTAGTGGGACTTATGCTAACACTCTAAAAATAGCCATGTAGGTGTTTGGTTTCAAGAGGTTGGGTTGGGCTCTCAAACCCTATCTCTAAAAAGTGTTCCAATCCAGAGCAGTGTCTTGCAGCTCTTTTTAGCGCACAAGTCTGAGCCCTGCTAGCCTGAGTTTGGGAACCTGGACTGGGCGTTTATTTCTGGCTGTAGCTTAGATCTACCCTACATTCAGGCAACAAGGAGAGTTTCCTTTTGCTGTTTGTAAAAAATCTGATCCCCTGGAGCACAATAAAAATAGCACTGTCTAAAGTCCATTTTTCCATGCGCGTGGGAGGGAAGTATGTCCTCTACAGAAGGACCTCAAGGGACACCATTTGATGCTAGCTTGGCAATCAGCTGGCTTGAGTTTTTGGCATTTTCCTGTGTGATCCTACTCTGGGGAAAGTGTCTGATTCTGAAAAGGAGAAAAACAGAAGAGGTTATTCTTTATTTGTGAGCTTTACAAGACTTTCAAAACTAGGACTCCAATCTCTATTACCTGCCTCATTCCCTACACCCACTTAGATTGGAGTTAGCAGCTGAGGGTTGATCCAGCCATAACAGTCTATACCAAACAATCTGTAATACAATTAGAAGTTTATATCTTAACAATAATAATTTTTAGTTCTCAGGGGAGGGACCAGCACCTATATCTTGAGTTATATAAATCATCAGGAAAAGGAATTGTTTTTATGTGGGTTATAAACCAGTTACAGTAATTTAGTGTTTACTTTTCATATGCCTTTAGTCCAAAAGTGTCACAACTGAAAGCCACAAAGGTGACTTAAAAAAAAAAAAGGCTCACCCATCTGGCTAGAAAGACCAAGGGATGACGAGAAACGATGGTGTCAAAACTCTGTGGCCTGTTACCTCACCTCCTTGCCAGTTATTGGCTGCATAGCAAGCCCAGATGTTGAGATAGGCATAGCCTCTTAACATTTTCAATAACATGACGCTTAAAACTGCACATCTAGATAATATGATCAATTTAAGATTGAATAAGGACCTTAACTGGCTAACACACTACAAAGGCAATTTCCCCTCTCTTGATTTCCACGTCAACTGCTGTGAATGAGCCACTTCCACCTTGACTAGATGAGCCTCATTTATACAAGTACCCCCTTTCTTTAGTTGCCCTTATATATACATCCCTGTGTCTGTAAACTTCACTCCAGTTCATCTGATGAAGTGGGTTTTCACCCACAAAATTTTATGCCCTAATAAATCTATTAGTCTCTAAGGTGCCAGAGGACTCCTTGTTGGTTTTGGAGATACAGACTAACAAGACTTCCCCTCTGAGACATCTAAATAATGTTAACACTGTTTTGTCCGGTGGTATTGGGTACTCTTAGTTATGAAGAAAGATGCTTAGGCTTACACGATGGAACGTAATGGAAACAAAAATTAACTTCAAACTTTGCCAGACTGTTAATGAACTTACACACTGATGGGTTCTAAAGTGCTTTACAAACTGATCTGCAAAACTCCTGCCTCTTGTTTGGCCATCACTGCTGTACAGGTATTGTTGATGTAAAACACAGCAGCAATTGTACAGAGCACAGTACTGCTTCAGTGACTGTTCCCCTATACATACACAGTAGAACAGTTTCAAGAGGAGACGTTTTGAGAAAACTGCCTTACGATATCCAATAGCTGGGTTTAGAGGGGTTGGAACAATTTATACAGTGGGGGTGCTGAGAACTATTGAGCCTCAGTGAACTGTGTATATAAGGGAAACCACTTCAAGCCAGGGGGTGCAGCACCACTTCCACCATACGACCAGCTCAGAGCTCCCTCCTGAGAAGAGACTCAAATTCAAATCTCTTCTCTACATCTGACAAAGGGGGCAATTAAAGCTGGGTCTCCCCGATGCTGCGCGAGTGTTTTAACTGCTGGGCTAACATTAGAAAGGAGGGACATGGGTGTTCCTTGGAAAAAAAAAACCCAAAACAAAAAAACCGCAACACTTCAATGCTTAACTCCAAGAAAGGGTTCATTGCTGAGAATCCCAAGAAGTGAGAGTTGCCTCCCTCCAGCCCAAACTTAGTGCTTAGTCCTTTAAGGGGCAGGACTTAGATCACCCCATTCTCCACCTCAGCATTTATAAACAGGGAAATAAGAACAACCCAGGAAACTACAGACCAGTTAGTTTAACTTCTGTGCCAGGGAAGATAACGGAGCAAGTAATTAAGGAAATCATCTGTAAACACTTGGAAGGTGGCAAGGTGATAGGGAACAGCCAGTATAGATTTGTAAAGAACAAATCATGTCAAACCAATCTGATAGCTTTCTTTGATAGGATAACAAGTCTTGTAGATAAGGGAGAAGCAGTGGATGTGGTATACCTAGACTTTAGTAAGGCATTTGATGTGGTCTCGCATGATATTCTTATCAATAAACTAGGCAAATACAACTTAGATGGGACTACTATAAGGTGGGTGCATAACTGGCTGGATAGCCGTACTCAGAGAGTAGTTATTAATGGTTCACAATCCTGCTGGAAAGGTATAACAAATGGGGTTCCACAGGGGTCTGTTTTGGGACCGGCTCTGTTCAATATCTTCATCAATGATTTAGATATCGGCATAGAAAGTATGCTTATTAAGTTTGCAGATGATACCAAGCTGGGAGGGGTTGCGACTAATCTGGAGCATAGGGTCATGATTCAAAATGATCTGGACAAATTGGAGAAATGGTCTGAGGTAAACAGGATGAAGTTTAATAAAGACAAATGCAAAGTGCTCAACTTAGGAAGGAACAATCAGTTTCACACATACAGAATGGGAAGCAACTGCCTAGGAAGGAGTACAGCAGAAAGGGATCTAGGGGTAATAGTGGACCACAAGCTGAATATGAGTCATCAGTGTGGTGCTGTTGCAAAAAAAGCAAACATGATTCTGGGATGCATTAACAGGTGTGTTGTGAGCAAGACATGAGAAGTCATTCTTCCGCTCTATTCTGTGCTGGTTAGGCCTCAGCTGGAGTATTGTGTCCAGTTCTGGGCACTGCATTTCAAGAAGGATGTGGAGAAATTGGAGAGGGTCCAGAGAAGAGCAACAAGAATGATTAAAGGCCTAGAGAACATGACCTATGAAGGAAGGCTGAAAGAATTGGGTTTGTTTAGTTTAGAAAAGAGAAGATTGAGGGGGGACATGATAACAGTTTTCAGGTATCTAAAAGGGTGTCATTAGGAGGAGGGAGAAAACTTGTTCATCTTGGCCTCTGAGGATAGAACAAGAAGCAATGGGCTTAAACTGCAGCAAGGGAGGTTTAGGTTGAACATTAGGAAAAAGTTCCTAACTGTCAGGGTAGTCAAACACTGGAATAAATTGCGCAGGGAGGTTGTGGAATCTCCATCTGTGGAATATTTAAGAGTAGGTTAGATAAATGTCTATCAGGGATGGTCTAGACAGTATTTGATCCTGCTATGAGGGCAGGGGACTAGACTCGATGACCTCTCGAGGTCCCTTCCAGTCCTAGTATTCTATGATTCTATGGTTTCTACTGGCTATTTCAAGTGACTTCCAGCTCAGTTTGCTGGCTTTTGTGGCTCTCTCTCTCTCTCTCTCCCTCTGTCTGTGCACTATACTCAGGACTATAGATTCCCCGGGATGACAAGATACCTAAAAGTTAGGCATTGTAGTATCTAACTCCCTTTGTAAATTTAGCCCTTTATTCCTTTCCCCAAATGGAGTAATTGTACATAAAAAAGGAACTGCTCCTATCAGACCTTGTCTTTACATCATAATGGTCACACTTGAAAAGTGGAAGTGTGGTTTGCTTAGTAAAATAGTTCACTTGCAAAACAACATAACCATTACGACACTTGCTTCATTTTCCTTAGAAAGGGAGATCAGCAATTTTTCTGTTTATCTGCAGTGTCTAAGAAAATTCAACACCTGAAAAATCTGCATGGCACATAGTAGAAAGTATAGGTAAAATAGGTGCTACTGTGTTAGGTGGGTATTATGACCCAATCATGACTATTTATGTCAACACTATTGACTATTTTGCGGCCAAAGCATTCAAGAGAGGAGAGGGGAGATTAGAACACGTGTGTTTAAACTGTTGACCACTAGCCACTCCTAGTGGTGTCATAAATTGGTGGCGCACAGGAGACCACCATCACTTTTCATCCCCCTCCCCGCCGGCTTCTAACAATGGCTTCTACAGAACATTATAGTAGGGAGAAATAATACTTATATGTTGTGGATCGTCCCATATTCCCAAGTGCTGAGGTCCTAACCCATCACTATACATGAGTTCAAACATGTTCCCTCTTCCAAATTCCTGTGGACCCTTTTATAACTCCTCACTTATTAGGGATGAGCTCTCCTCTAACAGGGTACCTATGTTGCTCTGTGCTTTGCTGTTCCAGAAATCACTGCTTCATTTGTAATAACGTGGGCCTGATCTACACAAGGGACTTGCATCAAGATAGCTATCTCTCTCAGGGGAGTGAAAGACCCACACCCCTGAGAGACAAAGGTACACTGATGTAAGCCCCAGAGTAGACTGTGCTAGGTCAGCAGAATTCTTCCACCTAACAGAGTCTATACTAGGGTTAGATTGACTTAACCATGTCTGAATTGTTCACACCCCTGAGAAATGTTTAACTAAGTCAGAATGTGGCTGATGTTTGCTCAGGCTGCTGGAGTCAGAGTTGCTGGACAAGGGTTGTGTCTATGCACAGTCACTCAGGGTGTGACCTGCATGCTGTTTGGCTCTTTGTGAGTAAGCCAGGTGGAAGCTATGGCAGCAAAGCATTGTGAGGCACCCAAACTTGCAGGGCAGGGGTGACATGGCTCCTCACTGATCTGGATTGCACCCCCAGAATGTCATAGGTGGTTACACTGCAGAAGGTGCAAAACTGGAGAATCAGATGCTTTAAGTGTAAATCGTAGTAAAACTGAGCACACCCTCAGATTAGCCTCCTGATCTATCCTGTCTTGCAACTTGCTTTAAAGGCCACTTAGGGTATGTCTACACTACAGAGAAGATCGAAGCTGTTGATCTTCCAGGGTTCGAATGAGCCAGTCTGGTGAAGGCATGCTAATTTGAACTGTGGGCGGATACTGGTAGTCCTGCTTCCACAAGAAGTAAGGGAAGTCAAAGGGAAAGTGCTCTCCCTTTGACTTCCTGCAATGTGGACAGCTCCAAAAGTCAAGTTAAGGTACTTCAGCTTCAGCTACACAATTAACATAGATGAAGTTACGACCTTAGCCCGTGGTATAGACATACCCTTAGAATGCATCCTGCTGTAGGACATGCATTTTTTTCTTTTTTGAATGAGTCATGTCTGCCAACTGAAAGAGAGGAGAGCTGCTTTCCTGCTGTGTCCTTAAATAATTTACATTGTCCTAGATCCTTAAAATACATCTTGTTGCATATGACAGTAAGTCCAGGACTATAAGGAAGCTTCAGTGATTCTCCCAATTTCTATTCACTGCACCCTCCATGCTGTGTGCTTTCCTACATCTGACTTGGAAGAAGTTAATGGGATTGGTGTGGGGCTAAGGTAGAGAGGGGAGGCAGTGGTTCTGGCCATAATTCCCTTCCCCCTGAGCCTACAAAAAGTGCTCTGCCTCAAATCAGAGGCATTAGGGTTGTGTGGGTCAGCAGAGCTCGTACCAACAGATTAGCTGAAGTTCAGAGCACACTCCCCTTCTGAGCTGACAATACCCACACAGGCATTAAGAGAGGGTGAGAAAGTGCCAGCTTGGCTCTGCACCTGCTCGAACACATCCAGCTCAGCTTGCATGGGAGGAGCCACGCAGGTGAGCTGGAGAGAACTAGTATTGCTGCCATGGGCGGGGCAAGGCAAGCCTTCACAAGAGAGGTGATTGCTGTGGAGAGCTGTGTTTTCCTTTTCTTGCAGTGCCTAGTAAGGTCAGGTGGTCCACCCTTTCCAAGCTCTATCTGGTCACCTTGTAGAGTTCTCTCAGCCCCCTGTGTGGGTTTCATTACAGGAAGATAGGACATAGTCCCAGATTTTTCATGTTCTGTCTGTGTCAAACCACAATACACTAAAATAGGCATAACTCACTCTTAGAATTAGGCATGTATTATGTATAACATTTGGTGCAAAGTAGATTCTTACCAGCTACTGGTGTATAAAGTGATTTAATAGTGCAAAGATAGTATCTATTGCTGCGTATAAAATTCTTGGACAAAATTCCTTTGTAGCTATGCATTGGCAGGTGAATATTTTTCAAAAGGTATTTGCAGCATCGCTGTTCTCAGGCAAATTGGCACCATCTAATTTTGCTTTTTGATGGTCCCAGTACATTAGGCCAACTTCTGTTGTCATCTATAGTAGTTCACTGATCTTGTCTTCTACTTTCTAGCAGTCTGGTAAATGAGGGCCTCATTCTGCAAACCTTCCTCACAAGTATAGTTTTGTTAACATCAAGGAGGCTGGAAATGCTCACCTGGGTGCTACCCAGTATAAATGAGGCTTGCTGAATCTGGCCTTGAATTAATGGATGTAGGTACACGTGCATGTTTTAGGAATGTAAAAGGTTAAATGATTAACTGGTTACTTGATCAGAATTAGCCCTACTGGCATGCTTATCAGGTAACCGGTTAACTGGAGGGCCTGGCCAGCAGGAACAGCCCCTATGCCCATAGTGGCCCAGCCCACAGGACCCCTGGCTGTAGTGGGCCAGTGAGACTGGAGTTGCCCCCATCCCATGGGGCCAGACCAGACCCCACTGCCTGCAGCTGCAGTGGGACCGTGGCCAGAGCACTCCAGCCCCGCTCCCAAGGAGCCCCCGGCCACTCTGTGCTGCTGCCTCTGTATCAGAGGTAGCAGTGTGGGGTGCCAGGCAGGAGCTGGTCTGTGAAGACCAGCTCTCCTCCAAGACCAGCTGCCTGTCACCCCTCGCTGCTGCCTCTGATACAGAGACAGCAGCGCAGGGTGGCAGCATGGGGGTCTGAGCTCCTGGATCTGGCGCTAGCCGGAATTGAGCCAAGTTGCCTGCCCGCCTGGCTCCTAATACACTTTAAATGCAGAGCTGCAGCAGGGGTAGGTCCTGGACCCGGCACAAGCAAGGACTGAACTAGGCCATTGGCCAGCCTGCTAAAAAATTTACTGGTGGGGGGGAGGGAAATGCTTTTGCTTATCGGTTCATCGACTAGACTATTACATCCCTACCTCACCCTAGAATTTTCTAACTAATCTGATCCTCTCATTCTCCCCAATACTTCCTTGTCTCTTTAATCTCTCTTTGGCAGCTCCCCAAATCTCACATCCACTTCTACTTTCCTATCACCTTTCTGATCTCATGCTCCTCCCCGTGGCAGCATCAGATCTCCCTGATCTTCTTCTTGACCCATTAGATCTACTCCAAGCAGGGGCCTTGATGTTGGTGGGTGGATACATGTTATTACATATCAAAAACTAAGGTCACACACTCTAGTTAGGAAATGGGAAAATTAAGGCTGCCTGTGCAACTTTAATTCAGGCCCTGCATGTGTATATTATGATATGGTCTTTAATTACATGGTCACAAACTGTTTTTTCCACAGGACCCTTTCCTCAGTCAGTGCATAGGAGGAACAGTGCTCACTGAATGGGCAGCTGTTCGATATGCAATATCTTCAGTCAGTGTGTGGCCCTGGACTTTATTTCTACCCCGAATACTAAATTGTGAGTTGTCTCCTGAAAGGGTCTATGGCAGTCTCATGAGACAATCTGAAGCTCAGACTCGCAAAGGTACTTAGGCACCTGACTCCCATTGATTTCTATTGGTGTTAGGCTCCTAAATACCTTTAAGGATCTAGCTCTGATCAGTGTTCCCTCTAATTTTTCCCACTCCTGAGTGGAATGAATTTTGTTATATGCATCAGTGTGGAGGTGATGTGGTAAATGCTGCCCCCTCACCTCTCCCACAGTCGAACTCCCTCCCATAGCCTGCTCCTCCCACACCCAGCCCCCTGCCCTAGCCTGGTGAAAGTGAGTGAGGGTGGGGGACAGCAAGTGATAGGGGGATGGGGATGGAGTAAGCAGGGAGAGGGGCCTCAGAAAAGGCAGGACAGGTACATGGCCTCACAGATGGGGCAGAGCAGGGGATGGGGCAAGGATCTTTCAGTTTGCACGATTAGACAGCACCCTTGCCAACTGGTCATACGCAAACCGTGACTGTGCTGAAAGCTATGCAGACCGCAGCTTGCTGGGTACCACTGGCGTAGGTGCAGCAGCTTGTGCGTGCGTGGGGGCCCATTGATTGTTCTGCCCTGGGGCCCGGAATTGCCACCAACAGGCCTGGTGATCCGTAATTCCATAGTGCATGTTGTACAACTAAGCGTCTGGCATGTATTGAAATGTGAGTAACTATAGTGTGCAATGAATCAGCGATGACTGTACACATGCTGCATGACAACCTTGTAAATGTTAAGTGATAACTTACTGGAGCATGATGTCGAGCCTGTCATTTCAGGATAAAAATGTTAAACATTCAAGCAACAGGTGCCACAGAAAAAACTAGATCCTTTGGGTAGAGAATATATTTTAAATAATCAAGTGACCACATTTGTTATGATTACCGGTTGCTGAGAGACCTACATTCTACCTCTGCTATGAGAATACGTAGTCACAAAAACAGCCTGAGGTGTAGTCAGAAACTTTTGCAGCAAATCATGCTTATTCTTGTTGTAAATTGACTACTGCAGGTTCAACAACTTAATTGAGAGGAAAACATTGGGTAGGGGTGGCCTATGACTTTTCAGCCACATAAAAGATTTGAAGTCACTGTTGGCTTCATCAGTAAAGTTAAAAACTTCATTGCCTTTATTGTGACAGGGTCAGGTCAGAGGGATATAGGAGTGGAAAGGAAAAGTAGAAAGGAAAGTATGGCTAAAAGGAAAGTATGTGAGCCCTAGATTAAGCAGGTCTCTGTTCCCTGGGTAAACTGGCAGGGTCTGGCCTAGAACCAGCAGGAAATTTCCAGAAGCAATCTGGACAATCAGGCCAGTTAGAACACCAGGAGCTAATTAGGAGCCTTCCAGAGCCAAGGGAGTCAGGCTAATGAGACCATCTGGGACCAATCAAGAATCAGTTGAGACTGGTTTAAAATGGCTCCTCGTCTGTTAGTTAGGTGGCTTGTGAGGAAGAAGGAGCCAAAGTGCCGAGAGCGAGAGGTGTTTGAGTGAGAGTTGGGAACTGCAAGGCAGGAAGAGTGTGTTGGAGGAGCAGGTACCAGAGGAAAGGTACTGGGAGGGATCGTTTGGGGAAGTGACCCAGGGAAGTAGTTGCTAGATGGGAAGTAGGGTTGCCAGGTGTCCAGTTTTGAACTGGACAGTCCAGTATTTGGGCTTTCTGTTCAGGAAACAAATTGAGAAAATATAAATGTCCGGTATTTTCTAAATAAGATGTAATGTAGATTGTGTTGTAATATCAAGTGTGTCCGGTATTTTTGTTCAAACCATCTGGCAACTGTAATGGGGAGTAGAACAAACCCCATCTGTTGCTGCTGCCTTAGAGTCCCTGGGCCGGAACCTGGAGGAGTGGGCGGGCCCAGGTTCTCCCTCCCCCCCCCCCTACCCCCCACTGCTACAGGGTCTGTTCCTGAATAGGGAAACCAGAACTATGGAGGGGTTTCACCCCCATATTATGGACTAGCCTGTGATGAGTATGGCTCAGTAGGCTGTGAACTCTGCCCTCTAGTAAAGGCACAGCGAGGCTGAACACTATCCACCAGAAGCACAAGTATTCCAGCAGCAGTCACACCAGTGCCAAATACAGAGGGAAAATAACCTCACTGCTCCCACTCGAGAGTCCCCTGTCTGTGTATCCCAGAATCACATTAGCTCTTTTGGCAAAAGATTCTCACTGGGAGGAGCTCGTGTTCTGCTGAGTGTTCACTACTAACCGCAATCTCTTTCAGAGTCACTGCTTCCCAAGACAGAGTCCCCCATCATATAAGTATGTCCTCATTCTTTGTTCTAGATAGATGCATTGCTATGTAGCCATATTAATATACTTGAAGTTTACCAAGTCATTCAGTTTACTTTGAGTTAGTGACCTGTCCTTCATTGTTTCCCATTCCTCCAGTTTTGGTATCATCTTCATACTTTGTCAGTGATGAATGATATTATGTTTTCTTGCAGGTCACTGATAAAAATGTTAAATAGCATGGGGCCAAGAACTGATCCCTGTGGGATCCCACTGGAAGCTTACTAGTTTGATGATGATTCCCATTTTATAATTACATTTTGAGATTTATGAGCTAGCCAGTTTTTAATCCACCTGTGTGCCATGTTTATGTCACTCTAATTTGTTAAACTGCTGTGCAGTAACAAATCAAAAGCCTTAGAGAAGTCTAAGTATAGTACCCCAGCACTATTACCTTTATCAATCAAACTTGTAAGCTCCTTAAAAAGATATCAAGTTACTATGGCAGGATCTGTTTTCCATAGATCTATATTGATTTGCAATAATTTACATTACACTCTTTAATTCTTTATTAACAGTGTCCCATATTAGCTGTTCTATTATCTTGCCTGGGATTGGTGTCAGCCTGACATGGGCCTATAATTACTTGGGTCATCCTATTCACCCTTTTTAAAAATTGGTCTGTTAGCTTTCTTCAAATCTTCTGGAACTTGCTCAGCACTCTAAGACTTATTGGGAAAATTAACATTAGAGTTCTAGCAAGCTCCTCAGCCAGCTAATTTAACACTGATTTTAAAAATAACTAACTTCAGTAGCTTCTATTTAACATCCTCCAGAAATACTAGTGGACTGATAAGAATGTTATCACCATATGATGAGACTACATCATCTTATGGGTCACTCTTCTCTGGACACTGTAGTTACTCTGGTGCTTAGTTACATGAAGTAGTAGTAGTGTAGCACAAAGGAGATGAGATTAAATTAGACTTGTGTTTTTTTTTTTTTGTAATAGATATACTGCTTGGTTATGTTGCCTGTCCCCTGCTCTGGTAGTTATACAGATCTATACATGTATTAGTACCAAATTTCCTCATGTTGCTTGCACTTCCTTCTAGTAGTCTAATCTTGCTGGATCACTGGGCAGTTTGATTTTGGCTTCCTGAGAATTGTCTGCTCCTCCAGTTTTGATGCTGTCTTCAAATTTGATCATAGTTGGATTCACACTAAGAAGCCTGCAGTGAAAAAAGACATGAAGCAGGCACCATGTGTAGAGGTAGGTGCTTGGATTTTTTTTTTGGGGGGGGGGGGAGGGTTTGTTTGTTTTAAGCCTCTGGAAATCCTAAAAGATCCTGGATGAGGCTACGACTACTAGAGCCATTGCAACCTGAACACTGACAGATTTCCTCAATGTGACAGAAGTTGCTCAGTGAATAACTTGTATATACTTTTCACACCACTAGTGGCCAATAGACAGTCGGAGACCTACCCTGCCATGCTATTTTGCTGTCTTAATTGGATGGATAAATATAGGTAAGTTTAAAAAAAAAAAAATGTAAACCTGACCACATACCTTTTAAATGGTACGGTCCTAGATGAAGGGCAAATTCTACCTTCAAATTGGAATTATGTATCTGAGGGCTGAATATAGGTATTACTGATTTAATAGCACACATCCTCATGCAGAATGTGGCATAAATATGGAGGGGACCATTTTGCCTACATATTAAGACAAATAATCATTATAAGTCTGTGCTGTCTGAGTCAGAGAATTATTTTTGAAAAGAGCTGGCTGCAGAGGTTTTCATGAGTTTAGGCTCTATAAATAGAATTGTTTTATGGTCCTGTATCTCAGCCAGTAAACAATGGTAGTGTTTTAGAAAAGGAACATACTGTTTAAAATAAGCCTTTTCTTTTAAAATCAATGTTATGGTAATGTGCAGCCTGCGTATATCAAATACACATTTTCTTCACAGAATCTTGTGTATGGAATCCCCTATGGGAGAAAAGAAGACAGTTTCCCAAGTCTATTTTTAGGATATGGTTGGAATTTGTCTTAGTCAGAGAGAATTTTTATGTGGTATCTGCCCAACAAGGGACAACTTCTTTCAAGCTCGGCTTCCGTACAGCACTATCTGTGTTGTGATCAGAATCTCCTGTTCCCCCCAGAGGGAATTAATACAGTCTTGCTGCCTTGTTTTTTGTGGGAGGGGTGTTGCTAAGAGAGTGGATTCCTAATGAGCTTTGCAGAAAGTAGCTTATTTTAATGACAAACAGACTAAAACAAACAAATGCCATAAAAGCCATTTTCTTTCCAAAGGTAAATATGCCAGTTCCTTAAATCATGCTGTGCCACACTTCTTGCTACTTCTAATGAAATCACTTCCTTAAATGGAAATGTTTTTCCAAACATATGAATGGAAATCTACTTCCAGCATAGCTTCCTCTGGAGCCAGTCTGGGACATGAGTAGCTGCTCACTAATCCAGACTCTGACCAATGATCAGACCTTCTTCAATTTCCTCCTGGCCCTCCCCACAATGTATTGGAAATGGTTGGCCTGGGCTTCTAGTTATGGAAGCAAAGACTCTTCACTCCGTACTCTGCCAGTTAGTTTTATGAATGGAACTGGATGGAAATGATGCCTTCCTTCAAGACATCCTGACATTAGGAACTTTGTCTTATATATGCAACTGTACCCATCCCCATCTCCATAAGAAATTATCCTAACTTTTCACATTTGCTATCTGGCCACCCTACTTCCTTGTTAAAATGAGTTCTGGTAACTCAATTTTAAGAGCATTGCTGAACAGTAGGTAGAAACATCCATAAGAGCAGGAAACAATCTTTAACAACTGGAAACAAAAAGCTAGAACTAGCCATTGCTCAATGAAGCACATTTTAAGAACTACTGATTTAATATAACTAGGGTCGTGCCAAATTCATGGTCCATTTTGGTCAATTTCACAGTCATAAGATTTAAAAAATAATTTTTCATTATTTCAGCTCTTTTAAATTTGAAATATCATGGCATTATAATTGTAAGGGTCCTGACCCAAAATGGAGTTGTGGGGAGTTGCAAGGTTATTGTAGGGGAGGGTTGTTGTACTGCTATCCTTACTTTGTGCTGCTGCTGGCAGGATGCGCTTTCAGAGCTGGACTCCCAACTAACAGCTGCCACTCTCTGGTCACTCAACTCTGAAGGCAATGCAGAAATAAAGGTGGCAATATTGTGACCCCATAAAGTAACCTTATTCATCTCTCTTTTGGATCATGACCTCCAGTTTGAGAAACATTGTTCTCAACTATGACATCTGTATAACATAAGATAAAAATGCACACAAGACCAGATTTCATAGGGGCAGACCAGATTTCTGTGGTGCTTTTTTCATGGCCATAAATGTGATAGGGCCCTAAATATAACACTAAATGTTATTGCTGTAATAGGTAACCACACATTTAGGGTTTGTCTACACAGCATCCTAAACTGGAAATAAGATACTACTTATTTCTAATCTATTTCAAAATAATGTGTTATTTTGAGCCATCCATTATCCCTCATGCAATGAGGTTTACCAAGTTGGTGAAATAGTGCACCTGTTATTTCAAAAAAAATTTCAAAATAATGGGCAGCTTGTGTCGATGCAGAGTAGCCTTTCGGGTTACCTCCAGTATCTGGAAATAGCTGAGTAATGTAGACATACCTTTCTTGAGAACATCATCATTCAGCACAGCACAGCTAACTAGCACCAGATAGAAGCCAGGAACCCCTGAGTTCTAATCCCTAGGCTGTCAGTGGCTTACTCTGGGACCTTGACCTAAGCCTTTAGATCAACTTTTTCAAAACCGTGTACTGATCGTGACCTCCCAGCTTGAATCTTAGGGTTGCTCCTCAGAAGTGCTGAACACTCACTACTTCAGTTGGAGTCAATGGGAGCCAAAGGTGCCTGGCGTGTCCGTCCATTGGGCTTCCAACAATATGAACATTTTGGCCTGAGTTAATATTTATAAAATTGGTTTGACTATGTAAATGGCTAAATAAGTGCTAGCATTATTAATAGCCATTCTGTTTACTCTTGATTTGTTTTATATTTTACTAGTTAGTGTTAAGGGGTAAATATTCATGATGGTAACGTATCTTCTATATAAATGCATGTTTGCCTGATATAAGTGTTACATAAAATTGTCGACATAAGCTGCTTAGGGAAAAATAAAATAGTATCAAATAGATATAGTTTTTATGTTAAATATGATCTTTTTAGGGCAGATTATGGACAGATTAAAATGCTGGTTCAAATTGATATACCTAGCTTGGACAAAGTGCTGATGACCTCACAGGAAATGAGCAGCTATATTTGCTCTTCATTAGAAGTGTTTTGTTAAAAGATTATAAAGGAAATAATGCTGGGACTCTGGGAACTGATTGGGTTAAATGGAGAGCCAGCAAAAAAATTCCTTTAAAAAAAGAATCCCCATTAATGCAGCATGTAGCAGTGGTTCATGGTACATTCCATCAAAAAGGGGGGAGGCGAAAGTGTTGGCAATGTTTTGACAGTTTGGGGAATATGTCTGCTTCCAATTGTGAATTCATTTGGTATTGTGAACACTACTTGTACTTGGTAACTGTCATTTGGGGTTAGGCCATCCATTTTGTAGAAATAACTGGATACTTGAAGAAGCTATGTCTGGAGAACTGTGACACAGCAATCAAGCACCATCAGCACTGAATGGCCCTTCCCAGGTGAAACACAGGTGCTACTTGCAGGGCCTTTGCCTTTGGATGGACTAATCTCTTCACAGAGACCTGGTGGGAGAGGGATAGGGAGGCTGGAATTTTCTCCACCCTAAGCAGGTGTCTGGAAGATCTGCAGTTTCTTCAGCTGATTCAGCGGGACAGAGGCTATTTTGAAAGGTGTGCTTCTCTAACTTTCCAAAGGGGGCAGTTGTTTCATTGCCAGGACCAGAGACCCAGACAGAAGAGTGGAGGCAGGAGGGACCTTACACCATTAAGCAGAACTGCCAACCCCAAACATTGAAAATTGATAAGGCAGGCACCCGAAAATTATGAAATTTTTAAAAACTCATGATTTCTAAGCCAAAGAGCTTTGGGGGGTTGGGTTTTTTTCTGAAGTCATAGCACTTCTGGGGAGTGAGTGTAATATTTTCAAGCTTTTTTTCCCACAATCATGATGGCTGGAAACTTTTTTTTAAAAATGAAAGCTGAATTTCTCACTGACTAGGAGTGACAAGTTCTCTGAGGCCCCTCGAACTTACTCTCTGGATTGAACGACCTTACAGCCACCAAGTCTATTCACAGAATGGCTCAATGGCCTCAGTTAATATACTGTCCTCCTGTATTCAGGATATTACAGCCCAGTAAGGTTGCCAGATAGTTTCACAAAAAATACTGTACACAGAGGGGAAAAAAAATTGGTTGAGCCAAAAAAAACAAAACAAACCCGCACCAAAAAAAAGTCACGGCCCCTTTAAATCTCCACACACTCCCACACTCTCCCTACCCCTGCCAGACGTGGCAGGGGAAGAATGTCCCAAGTGGTCTTCCATAAGAGAAAAACAGAAAATACTGGACATTTTACATGTCCGGTATTTTCTGGGGTTTTGGGGGTTTTTTTTTACTGGACACATGCTGCAAATACCAGGCTGTCCAGTCCAATACTGGACATCTGGCAACCTTATGGCCCAGTGGCCTCAGTCAATATATCACTGGAAAAGCTCCCCTGTGTGCAGTGGTGTTGGAGGAGGGAGTAAGGGGCCTGGGACCTTCCTCTCTACCATGTCCCAGTCCAGAGCCCTGTTGGCAGTGTCACAGTCCACTGCTCACTCAGCAGGGAATCCTGTTGCAACATGCTGAGCGCTTGGAGTGGAGTCCCCTGTCCTGAACTACTTCCTACCGGATCTTGGAAGATGTACTTGCACTCAAGAACCACGGCTTCTACTGCAACCTCTCCTGAACTGCCTGCTGCTGTCTGGTCTGGCTGTGCTTCCTCCCCTGGTGCTCCTGCAGCAGCACCTTCTCCTTCAGCAGTCAATCCTGACAGAGCTGGTCCAGAAGCCTTTATAGCTAGCCTCCATTTGCCCAGCAGGGCTATGAGGGTGGGGCCCTCTCAGCCAGCTGGGCCAAGGTAACTCCTTCAGCTTCGGTGTGGGGTTAATATACCCTGTCACCAGGGCCGGCTCGAGCCATTCCTGCGCCCCAGGCTGCGGACGTACGACGCATGCGTGGCTCCACCCCCGGGCGCAAGGCTCATGTGCAGCCCTGGCCCCCAGCGCGCTGCGCACCTTACAGCTGCCATCAGGCGCCCCCCATAGGTTGGCGCCCCAGGCAGCTGCCCAGCTAGCGCCCTTCCCCCCTTAATCCGGCCCGGCCCGTCACACTCACCTAATCACAGGCCTCTGAGTGGGGGCTTTAAGAAAAGCAACAAATATTGTGAGAATTGGTAGCACTACAGAAAGGACTTGAACCAGAAAAAAGAGAGGTCAGATCAGAATGCAAGCCCCTTCATTCTAGAGTTTTGTTTTCAAGAGATCTGTACCTCTCTCATGCATTTTTAAGAGGGGTGTGTTTAAGAAATTAATTTGCTAAACCTGTGTATAGAGCCCTGCGAATCCCTGGATATCCACTTTATATCCGTAGGTATCTGCATCCATTGATATAGATGCAGATCTCTGTGGCTCATTTTTGCAGATACGGATGTGGATACAAATTTTGTATCTACACAGGGCTCTACCTCTGTGTTCCTTGGTTTGCTGCACCCTGGCCCTGGAAGGGTATAATTAGAGACACTGAAATTCCCACAGTGAGTTGGATTCCAGAGGTTGGTTTCTAAGCAAGTGGAGTGAATCACTGGTTCCAGGGATTATGGGGGGCCTATGGCTAAGAGTGTTAGATATAAGGTCTGCACTTGGCGAGCTAGGAGTCACTACTCAGGCCCAGGGAGCTACCAACGCATAGGATTCAGTAGTTAGTTCCTTTCACAAAAGACTGGTATATGCTCAGAGACTGGAATTGTACCAGCTTGTGACAGAGAGGCGATATTAGATGTAATAGTTGGAAGCACCCGAATATATTTAAGTATGATGATATAACCAGAATCAGATAGAAATGACTTACACTAATCATGGGCTGGAAATTGCTCTCTCTTAGCATGTTGTATGCAGATCTAATATACCGTGCGTAGACATGCATACACTTGAATGGCAATGAAAATCTGAAAGTACAATAGAAAGGAATATATATGTGTAGTTTAGGAAGATCTTTCATTGTCAATTACAATTCAGCTGTTTATAGCTCTAATTTAGAGGATTTTCTTTTTATAGACTCACTCGAAGGAACCAAATTAATCTTGTTACAGAAGCTTTCTAGGGAATTATTTTATTTGTTAATCTGTGGTTTAATCTGATAAAACACTAATGTACAGCCTGCCCTGGAGTACAACCAAACTACCTTAAATCAAAAAAGGTGTAACAAACTAATTAGTTGTGGGAGTAGAGGTGCTGAAACTAGGGGGGTTGGGAGGCAGTAACCCCTGGCTTGAAGTAGTTTTAATCCTATACACAGTGTACAGCTTTGTTCAATGGCTTTCATCACCCTCACTATCAAAATAGCTCCAGTGCCTCTGTGTGAGGGGATGAAACTTCAAGCTGCTCTCAGGTATAAATTAGTGGTTTGGGTCTGCTTGACCTAGAGATTGTTGGGCCCATTGACTGGGAGAGGGAAGGAAGGATGCAAAGGGGACAACTGCTCTGGGGCCCAATGATTCAAAGAGATCTGGGGCTCCCAGGCACCGCTGCTGCTACCATAATAGGGGAGGTGCAGTCAGGTGGCACTGAGGGCTAGCTGTTCTGGCCCTGCCCCTTCCACAGAAAGCAATACCTGACCCCATCCACTTGCCCAGGGGCCCAGAAAGTCTGTCGGCTCACCTGCTGGTAGCAATAGTCTTGGTTTCAGACTGAGGCCTGGTCCACATTAAAAAGTTACATCAGTATAGCTACATTTCTCAGGGGTGTGAAAAATCCAGTTAAGCCACGCTAACCCATCATGCAGACAGCACAAAGCAGATGGAAGAAGTCCATCAACCTAGCTACTGCCTCCTGGGGAGGTGGGTTGCATACAGCAATAGAAGAACCTTTCCTGCCACCGTAGTAAGGCTACGTCTAGACTGCTCCCTCTTGTGCAACAGAATATGGAAGTGAGGCAAAGTGGTGAATATCGCCACGCCTCATTTGCATACTTAATGAGCCACCATTTTTGCACAAAGGACTTTTGCGCAAAAAGGAGCCGTCTACACAGCTACTTTTTGCGCAAAACCCCCCTCTTGCAGAAGAGCCATTCTGCCACTTTTTTTCAGATGTGTAGATGGCTCCTTTTTGCACAAAAGCTCCTTGCGCAAAAATGGCAGCTCATTAAGTATGCAAATGAGGTGCGGCCATATTCACCACTTCCCCTCATTTGCATATTCTCTTGCACAAGAGGGGGCAGTCTAGATGTAGCCTATGGCTACATCTATACTGTAGGCTTTTTGCGCAAGAATGGCCGTATGCACTTCAGCATAAACACTGAGGCTACGTCTACACTGCACGCGTGTTCTTGCGCAAGTAAATTTGCAGTAAAGCATCGGAACAGAGGGCTTCTTGCACAAGAGTTATTCCCCTCCCCACAAGAAATAAGCCCTCTTGCGCAAGAAGACAGTGTGGACAGGCAACACGGGTTTCCTGCGCAAGAAACCCTTATGGCTAAAATGGCCATCAGAGCTTTCTGGCGCAAGAGAGCGTTCACGCTGCCATGGACGCTCTTGCGCAAAAGCACGTGGCAGTGTGGACATGCTCTTGCGCAAGACCTTTTGTGCAAGAACTCTGCAGTGTAGACATAGCCTCAGTGTTTATGCCGCAGTGTGATAGTTGCAGTAGTGTTTTAAGTGTACATGTAGCCTAAGTGTAGAAATCAGCTTCTTCATGAAAGGGTTAAAATACTGTGGCATGTTAATGCACTCCTTCTGACAAAAGACTGTGAATGCAGTCATCCCAATGTGAAGTGGCTATAGCAGCCTCACTTGCAAAGCTAAAAATATATCATTTTTGTAGATTAAGTTTTTAAAAAATGATTATGTGAAGAGGACGTGAACATGGCAGAAGAGGTTTCCATTTTTAAAAAAATCTGCTTGGTTTACAATCAGTTAACCTCAAATTAAATTAGACAGTTCTTTGTTTACAGATGGTTCATTCCTTAAACTAAAATGATTTCCAGAACCATGTTATTTAGAGAATTGTGTATAAACATATCATCTTGGACAGCAAAACAATATACCCCAAAGACTTGAGAACTGAGATTTTTCCAGTAAAGCGTATGTCCGTGCTGTATGAAGTGTTGAAGAGCTGGAATGTTGTGTAGTTTGTTTTATTTTTTTTAACTGCTTTCAAGAGGACTGAGCTATTACTTCCACTGTCAGTAACTGGGAGAGGGGGAAATGCTGGAAACATGTATCAAGTGCTTGATAAACAGAGGTTGCAGCTACATTTTGAGAAATGAACTGATTAAAAAATATGGTGTGACCACCAGTGGTGTGCAGGTGTTAACAAGCTGTGCTGTCTTGGCTGTGATTTGCCCCATATCCTTTCTTGGGCAAATTCTGCTGTAGACTGTGCACTGTGCTCTTAGTACCTATGCTTGTCCCACAACTTGACTGAGTGGCTTCTGGGAGATTTCAAAAGGCCTCTTGGCAACTCAGCAGAATTGTGACAGAAGTCCAATCCCCATAATTCCACACTTGTTTACAAGGTGGTTGTAGCTTTGTTAGTCCCAGAATATTAGCGAGATAAGGTGGGGGAGGTAATATCTTTTATTGAACCAACTTCTGTTTATGAAGCTTTTGAGCTTCCACAAAGCTCTTCTTCAGATCTGGGAAAAGTATTCTGAGTGTCACAGACTCAATTCTTGATGCTAAACAATTTAGTCTATCTTAACATGTTATAAGACACCATTGAAAGTGAAGTGGGCAGTTAATACATCTGAAGTTCTAGGAGAAAGGTATGTTAATGGGTTACAAATGGTTGCAATGAGTCTTAAATCCAGCGTCTTTAAGTCTGATTTGTGTCAAATGTGGCTGGGAAATCAAAAGCAATAGTAGAGAGGAATTGATGGGTTTTGTGGTAGAGTAACTGGACTGGGCCACAGAAGATCAGGGTTGAATGTCTGGTTCTTACACAAACTTCCTTTGTGATTTTTGGGCGTGGGGCATGTCACACAATCTCTTTGTGCCTCATCTGTAAAATGGGGGTGAATAATACTCCGTGATTAACCTGTAATGAAAGGTGTGCCAGGACTCAAGCCGTTTTTTTACATTCCTATCTCATGCAGAAAGCCCAAGGATGCCAAGGCTCTGAACAGCCAAGCCTAGAGGTGCCGGGGTTCGGCCCTGACAAAACCTGGCCCAAATTAAGCACTGATAATGCTTCTTTTTAATCAGTTTTTCATGTTCAGGTGTTGACTGGTTCAGGAAAGGAATGTGTTTGTACAGCGCCTAATACAGTGAGCCCACATCCCAGTACGAGTTGCAAGGTGCTACCATAATAAAACAATTAGTAGTAAATTAGTGCAGCTAAGTGATAGCTGCAGAAATGTAAAGGGAGATTGGATCTGTACAAAAGGAGGACAGTAAATTCAGAATGCCCTACTTAGACCACAAGTACGAGAAGAGAGGTTACTAATGAAATTCAGTGTAAAGAAGTGGTTTGTTCCCCTCCTCCCCCATGTACTCTGGGATTCTTTTCTGAGTTATTAGTCCTATGGGTACTCCATATCAAGATATTTGTGCACTTGTCACTCATGACTGGAGATTTGAAAGTGTCCACAACTCCATGCCTGCATTCCCTGTGCTCTGGCATGAGGATATGCAGGGAGAGGTGGACCTGATGCCGCTCCAGGTCCTTCTTAACAGCCTTTGGCTTGAGAGAGAACTTTACAGTCTCCTCTTATTAGCATTACAGCTTTCTTCAATGTGTTTATTTTATTTTGCAGGGTTTTTTATTTTGTTTGGCACAAGGCAGTGCTTCCCTCCTCCTTGCAGTCAGAGCCTCCTTTGCTGTTAGCCTTTGTTTGTTTGAAGCTTTCTCTGAGTTATGCCAAAGACCCCTGGTTTCAAACCCTGCAAGATCTGCCACATGTCTTTTCCCCTTAGTGATGGGCATTCCAGAGTTCCACATCGGCTCTAAGTACACACTCTTCTCTGTTTTCAAGAGCAAATAGAGTGAAGCTCTTCATGGAGTGATCCCTAAGACTGGGATCCAACTCTCCCTTCTGTAGCCACCTTAACCACTCAGGGCACTCTGACCTCTGTGGCCTACGTAAGCAGAGACCCTTTAGCTTTGGACACCTTGAAGTATTCAATCTGGGGGCGGGGGGAATCCCCAGAGAGAGAGGACTCAAGAATAATGGGCAGGTCAACTTCAAAGCCAGGGAACAAGGAGACTTTGTGTGCTGGTGTGGGTATTGTTGAAGCTTCTACCAGGCCCGTACTGAGATACTGGTACTTTCTAAAAAAAGACTTTCACATCAACTTATAACAGGCAAGCAATCCCGCCTGGCACTGTCAGTACCAGAATCAGAGCCCTCCACGAGCAAAGACTCTGAGAATTCATCCTTGACACATTTCAGTATCATCGTCTTTGGCAATGGCCACAAAAGTGCACAGACTATTCAATCCCTATTGCTTTCTTGTACCACTCAGTGTCATCGTGGAGCTCTGCCCAGGTTCACTAGGGTTGCAAAATGGTTTAACCAAAAATACTGAACACTCCCTCTCCTTCCCCTCCCCCCCCCCAAAAAAGGGGGAAAAATTCTGTTTGAAAAAAAAAAGGAGGGGACCAAAGTTTTGAGCAAAAAAACCCAAAAAACCGAGAGTTAAGCATAAAAAAAACCCAGCATGCAGCATGGTCCCTTTAAAAACAGGCAGCTAGAGGCCATCTTCTCTCCCTGCTCTGGACCAAATGGCTCTCCTGCAGAACCAGGTAAGCGGGGGGGAGGGCGGAGCGGGTTGGGCCAGCTCGCTGAGTGGTAAGGTTGCCAGGTGTCCGGTATTGACCTGGACAGTCTGGTATTTTCGTTTCCTGTCTGGGGAAAAAAATCAGAAAATACTGGACATTTTAGGTGTCTGGTATTTTCTGAATTTTTTTACTGGACTGTCTGGGTCAATGACACCTGGCAACCCTAAGGTACATTAATGCTGATAAGACTCCTCTCCCATATAAATCTCCAAGTCATAGAGGTATCCCAATCTCTTTGTCTGAAGCTGGGGTGGGCAATAATTTTTGATGGGGGGCCCACTCTAAGATTTTGGGAAGTGGTCAAGGGCCACACTCTTCCATGGTATTAATGGAAGAGGTGCAGAGTCTGGGATGGAGATTGGGTGCAGATGGGAGCTTGGGGCAAGGGACTGGTGTGCGGGAGGGAGAATGGAGTCGGGGCAGGAAACTGGGGTGCAGGTTTTGGAATGTGACCTAGGTTAGGAGGGGATTGTGATCTCAGGAAGGAGATTGGGTGCCAGATCTGGGAGGGAGTATGGGTGCATGTGGAGTAGCAGGGCAGGATGGGAGGGCCTGGGGTGCCACAGGTAGGTTCTGGCCAGGAGAATTACCAGTTAGCAGCCAAACCAGCCTGCTTGTAGAATTTAAAATGTTTCTGCCTGTTTCAAACAGGCAGCTCCCATTTGCCAGTTTTTATCTAGAAACTGGCCAACAGGATTGTGCTGAGGGTGGGAGCAGTGTCTGAATCTCTCCCTCACCCCCTTCCCTCAGGACTCAAAGAGAAAGCTCCCCACAGCCGAGTTTCTGAGCAGCCGGAGGGGCAAGCAGGAGAGCCTGCCTGGAGCTTCCCACTGCCTCCACAGGCTGGATCTGGTGGCTTGGCAGGCCGGATGTGGCCTGTGGGCTGTATTTTTGCCCCGGCGTGTTCTAAGGGGTACTAACAGAGAATTCATGCTCATTCTGGAGCTGGAGTAACCTTTCGGTGCTATTGCATCCTGTGATGGGATTCCTGCCCCACACTGGGATCTAAGGAATTAACAAAGCCCTTGGGAGGCTGTGCAGGAGCCAGACAATCAGGACCAGGCTGGCCAACATAAGAAGGGCCTTGACAGCAAAATATTTCTTCACCAGTTCCATGACATTTTATTGATCATTTGCCATAGGACCAAAAAGAGTGGTTTCAACCACTAATTACAGAAGGCCAGATGATTGCAAAGGGTTTGCTCTGGGCTTTTCTTGATATGGAAAACCCAGCTGTGTGTTCATTGGCTGCCACCACTGACATATCAAGCCTCTTGACTACAAGCTTCTTGCCTTCCCACTGGGTGAAAAATACCAGTGAGGATTCTTCCTTTTGAGAGGTGTAAGCTCTTTTGCAATAGCATAGCTGATTTCCATTAAGTAAAAGACTCCCGGCTGATTCTGATTCATTGTTGTATGCAAATATACACCAATGAGGAGATTCAGTAAATCACAGATGGCACAATGATCTCTCCATGTCTGATACTAAACCTCCCTGAGACCAACAGAACAACACAGAAAAAGGTCAATGCAGAATGATGTAGACCTATCCTGGATCTCAAACTTGAACAGCTCTGTACTTCTGCGACATTTCAAGATGGTGGCCCCAGCACTGACAATTCCATACTTAGGTCTTGGGTACCGGTTTGCAGTGTTCCCTCTAACATTTTCCATCCTTGGGTGGGTTGAAATTTCTTATGTGGAACATCAATATGGAGGTGGTGTGTGGATGTGCACACACAAGTACAAACAAAAACCCTAGGTATAAATATTTATTTTAAACAGCCCCTGGGTATAGAATATATTAAAAGAAGGGATAATTAATGAGGAGCAATGCTTATGTTTATTTAATATGAAATCAAATAAAAGGAAAATTTAATAGTGCTCTTGGATTACATGTATTATCATCCCATCTAACAACTCAAGCTAGTAAGCACACTAAAATGCATATTATTCACACACAGCTCAGTTTTAAGATGCTAAACAAATCTATGGATCAACCAGAACTAATCATGGTATCCTTGCAAATATTAATTCAATATTTACTGCCACTGGAAAGTAGAGTAAAAGGCATTCACTCCGGCATATATAGTTTATTTGGGGAATGTTTAGGATCCATGCTATACAAATGAAACAGACCTGTAAAAATAGTTTTTTCTGGTTTGAAACTTTAACCAGCTCAAAGAGTAGAAGCCCCAGAGCAAATTAACACATGGCTTCAGGGTCTGTAGACAAATCCATATTTCAAAGAGCTTGCAAATAAGGTTTCATACTAGAAAACAGCTAGCATCACACCTAGTACTTGCTATTTCTGACTCATAAGAGCCAGAACTCTACCAAATAGCAAAGACTTGGGCTTAATGCAATACAATTTACCATGTATTAATTAGTAACTCAGGAGTTAAAAAATCATTAAGATCAGAGTTTTAGATATCTACAGCACTCCAAAACAGCTCTGTTAAAAGAATCATTTTCTTTCTTACCATAAGCCATTAACACCTATGTAAACTTTGTTTAAAATGTAGTCATGCAAATGTCCTAGAACACCCCCTTCCCCACCCATGCAGTCTGCTTCCCTTCCCCAGATCCTTTCCAAGGGATATCCAAGATGTCCCCCCTCCGTTAACTCCCTAAGATAATATCAACAGAACAAATTTACCAGGGGCTCCAGCTTGCACTGTTCCCAAGGCAACACACAGCTTCACAATCACCCTCCTCTTTTATCCAAGTCTTGTCCCACCATGTGTTTTGTCTCTCACTATCTCCTCCCAAGGTTCTTTCCCTTCCCCCAAAAATCCTTACCAAATGTTTTGATTCAACCAAAAAAATGCCTCTTCCCCCCCCCCCCGCCCCATTTGCAGCCTCTGCACATGTACACTGTGGCTATCCTGTTTCCTGCAGCTAGGGAGGGAAGCTTTCCAAGCATGGAACTCACCAGCCAGTTAAAGAAAAGAAAAAAGGGGTGGGGCCTAAAGATCAGAGAGATGGCTAAAACTGGATGATGATTCCCATTTTCAGTGACAGCACTGGAAGAAGTTTGGTCTTAGAGATACTGACCTGACTGCAAACAGGGCAAAAGTAGGAAAGCACAGGGGAGAGGGAAGAGAAAGGTGCTGTATTGTTACTACAGAGTGGGGGGAGGGATGTAAATTGGAGAGAACGGGCAAAGTAGAAGGCAGAGAAGTAAACAGGCAATTGAATGGGCAGTAGGAGAGTGTAATACAGGGAATCCCTGCCCAGACAATTCCCAAATGGGAAGGTTAGGGGAGAAGCAGGATGGATATTTTGTTTTTTAGTTTACCATACTATCAGGTTGCTTCATGACTAGGAACAATAACAAAATTCAAAGAAAAGAACCAGCAGGAATAACTTATTGAACAAAAAATGTCAGGTTATTGTTCATTGTAAAAATTAAGTCCTCCCAAAGTAAGGAACTCTGTATTTGCATGTGTAAGGAAAGCTAATTTCTTGTAAATGCTCCTCTTAGGCAGCTGTTCTTGCTTAATATACTTTTAAAGGCATTAGTTAAGAAAAGCAGATAAATATGAGTGTCATTACTTAGAGGGGGTGCGTATGTGTGCATACACACACTTGTAGGAAATAAAAGATAATGAAATAATACAAAGATGGGGAAAATGAATTGATTTGCCCTACTGAGAAGCATGATTGATACTGTTCAACAGAAAAAGAAAAATCAGTATGTGTGCAATTTATGTAAAATTAAATCCTAGCTGAATATATAGGTTTTTTTCCTAAGAGACAAAACCAAGAACTCTCAGAGGGGGGTAGTTGTGTTACAGACTAACTTTAAAAACAAGAAGTCCTGTAGCACCTTAGAGACTAACAAAAATACATAAGATCATGAGCTTTCATGGGTAAAACCCACTTCATTAGATGAGTTAGGGTCTCATGAAAGCTCATGATCCTATTTTTGTTAGTTTCTAAAGTGCCACAGGACTATTCATTGCTTTTAAAACAAGAACTGTTCAGTAATAAGAATTCCATTCTCAGAACAGTCTGGTGATACTGGTGTATTCCTGGGGTTGCTTAATAGACCTGTATTAATCCAATACAATTATTAAAGAGCAATACTATATTCTTTGAGTATGAAATAAGGAAGGGGAAACTGGAAATCGTAGGAGTTAGGTATAGCCTATAGGGGCTCTGAAACTTTCACTTGTAGATCATTAGTTCCAATGTGCTCAAGTTCAGTAGTGATCAGTGCTTCTTATCATTTGAAGGCTGTTTGGCCACTATGAAAGGAGTCCAAACCCTAGTGAACTATTATGATTGGCTGATTTGTTTTTTTAAAACTGCAGCAGTGTAATTGGCCTTCAAATCATCCTACTACACATTTGGCACCTTTACACTGAGATACTGAATGGGCAGAGGATTGGAATTGCATTTTTTCTCTGAGGTAGTCTCTTCAGCTCAGGGCTGAGGCCCAGGTGGAGGACACCATCATTGTGTTGCCCATGTTGTACCTATTCCATGAAATAACAAACAAGGGCTTCCAGGCTATTAAGCTGGCAGCTTTTGCATTTATATTTTCTGTGAATCTACAAATATGTACAGAATAATGGCCCTTAATCAGTGGTTTGCCATGAGGCAAATTCTTCCAGGTGAGGAAGAAACTGGGCAGATACAACTAATCCCATACAGCCAGAATGTGCTAGAATCCCTAATGCTCTGTGAAAAAGACAATGTTCATTCTGTTCCCTTGCTGGGAGTTTGCCATGTTCTGCTCTGAGCTCTTTTACCAACAGCTGACTAGTAACAAGTGTTGTGCTCAGAGAAAGAGGGTTAATGTGTTCAGTTCCTTTTTCATTTCTATTTTGAAGTGGATTGTTCTGTTCTGATTCTTAAAGACTTATACATCTGCCCCAATGTAGAGGATTCACCATTTTGTTTAATACATTGGTTTCTGGGGTTTCAAATCTTATTGGTACTGAACTACAACTAAACCAGTGCTTGATTTGTACCCTGACTGAGGCTCAGTACCTCTAAGACCATGGCAATTTGTAGTTCTGGCACTGCTGGACTTATTGTATCAGTTATGAATATGAAAAGATTGCTTGAGCCCTGGCACCTCTTCATTATAAAACTAAGCAGTGAGTAAAATTTACTCTTCACTCTCATGTCAGAGACTTGAGTTCAGACCCAGCCATGAACATTACAAAGGGCATGGGCTGGGAGTTGGCCAACCTTTTGAAGGAAAAGAAATTAGTCCAGCCACTGATTGTCACAAGGCACAGCAAGACTCAAAAGCCATGTTCATATTCACATGCAGAAAAAAAACCCCCACAGAACTCACAGCTGGAAAGAGATTGAGCTACCATTTGAGCACTTGGCTATTGTCTGCAGTTGGAAGAAGGGTGTATTGTGAGGTTTTTTTGGTCCACAGTCAGGCAGTTTCTTTTATTGATTTAGAACATGTTCTGGATTAGACCCTTGTCCTCGTGGACAGATGTTCGGCTCTCAAAAACCAGCACAACAGTTGGCACTAGTTATCTTTTTGGTTGACACTCAAGGACTGATAAACATGGGGATTCAACAACACACTCATCCTAGGAAGTATGGGAGTCTGGCCTGCCATTCCCCTTGCTTTTCTGAATAAACAGAACTCCAAGTTGCAGGGATGAGACTAACATTTTTTTGCAATTGTTACAGTAATTTAAAATTAAAAACAGTACTGAGCCTAGCAAAAATAATCACCTGCTTCTCTTCTGTCACATCTGTTGTTCATCTAAGTCAGTGGATAACAGGGTAGCATTTGTTATTCCAGTAAACTATGAAACCGTTGTAAGAATGTACTGATCATTAAGTGCTCAATAAAATTGCCAGTCAAAGCCAAAGACAAGGCAACTTGTTCCCTAGCCTAGAACAATAAACAATTCATACTCAAGGTTTTAAACTGGAGATGCTCCATAACTTGCTTTTCCCCTTCCCTGGGTAACAAAGGGTTTTGTGTCTGTGTGGAAATGGATTGATGACATAATAGCAGGGCCTGGTATGTTCATTGGCATTGTGACAAAACTCCTCAACTTTGGTGGGTCCTGCACTTTCAGGCAGTTTTGCTTACCTTAGAGGCTCTCAGTAGGCCTCAGTTTAGCCACTTTTTTCAGTGCACCAGCTTGCTGTTTGTTGAGCTACTTGCATCATAGGCCATCATGAGGAAGAGGGGAAACCAATTCCACAGTCTTTGTGGCTCCTCCAAGCAGGACAAACCCCTTTTCTAAAGCCAATCCTTCTCTGGTGCAGAAATGGAAAGTGTGGGGGAGGACGTGGGCTCACCTTCTGCTCCAAGTTCCAACCTAGGGACCTTGTTAAAGCAGCTGCCCACAAATGTCTCCAATAAAAGCTGCATGACAGCTACAATCCCCTGCACCACGTCCTCACGGCCTTCCCAGCATCTTCCTTACTGCAGGCTCTTCCTTCTGCTATCTGCTTTCACTTGCTTCTCCCAACTCCTCCACAGCCCTTCTCTCCTCAGCTCTTTGTACCCACTGCTAAGCAAACAGAAAGGAAGCCTTTTTAAACCATTCTCAACTGGTTCTTAATTGGCCCCCTGGTATCCTGATTAATCTGGCTCCTTTAAGTCTGAAAGCCTCCTGATTTGCTCTAGGTGTATTTATTGTCCTGATTGCCCTGCTTGATTCTAGCAGATTCCTGCTGATCCTGGAGTAGCCCCTGCCAGTCTACCCTGGGGACAGGAACCTATTTAATCTAGGACTAATATATTTCCCAGCTATCACTCTCCAGTAGCCCTCTGGCCTGACCCTGTCATAGCATATAGTTGTAACGATCTTGGCCTCATTTGCTTCTTTTCACTTTTCCTCTTGGTTGGAAATCTGTGAATTCAGATTCACACAGGGCCCATGTTGGTTTCTTCAGAATCATAGCTTAGTGCAGTGCTAGGCAATAGTAAGCCTGTCTAAATTGGAATTATGTGGATGCCAGGTGCCAATAACCTCCCCATGTGGTGTGCATGAATCTGGCAATGAGAGCTAGCACAGCATCATGGATGGGATTCCTGTGGAGTTCCAGGCAGAAATTAATGCTGCTCTCTTCCTGGGTAGAACCCTTCATGGAGAGTGGCAGTGGCTTTTCCACGCCTGTTGCAGCAGGGCTGAATCCTGTCTTGGAGAATAGTGTCCTATCCCTTGTTGAGGTGATGGTTACCAATGCACCAGTGGCTACAGCTGGATCTCTGGATTGGAAAACATGAGTCCCTACAGCTTGGGCTGTAAAACCAGCCTCTGTAACTGAGAGAAGTAACGGACTTTCATTCTCTGTGGCAATGAGGGGGACACATGACACATACTGCGATCCTGACCGGGACATTTCCTCTGGGCAAAGGAAGCTCATCCTGAGCATTTAAAGCCTGCAAAAGCACAAATCGCAGCCAAGCCCTCACATACAACAGTTTCCAGTTTGGCCAGCATCTAAGATTGAACTAAGACCTCCGGAACTAAACACAGCCCTTTCCCCAGCTTGAGCTAAAGAGCCAGTCTCTGGATCTATAGCAGATCTCAAAAGGGGATGCAAAATACACTGACCGATAGGTAACTGACCCTGAACATCATTGGAAGAGAGGGAGGAGCTAATGCACTGGTAGAGGTGCTGTCCTTCAGAGGACACGGGAAACTGAGGTTTTTGGTGTGTGTCTGACTAAAATGTAAAGATTCCATGATACATTTTGAAGTGTAGGGGTAGGCTTCAGTATCTCTTAAATAAACAGGTTCTAATGTCCAAGGTCATGTGTGAGCAATTGCTGAGTATGTGACTGCTATGTTTGCTTATGGAGTCTGAGTGGCCAATACCCCACTCACATTCCTTTGTCAACCACTTTGAAATGAGGACTTTCAAAGAGTTTGTCAGTCACTATATTAAACAGAAGTATTTTCTTCTCATGCCCTGCAGACCTGATTCTGGACATAACAGAAAACTCTTTGCTGAATGAAAGCACGTAGTCTCTAGGAAAATGAAATAGGCTTATATATAAATTACTCTAAACTCTATACCATTTGAAGGTTTTTAACCATCCTACAGAATTCTGCAGCAGGGATAAAATTCTCTGCAATCTAAGATTTTGTATACATTATGATGATTCCTTTGCAATGAAAAAAAATGCATTGTATCCAAAAGTCTGCATTTAAGAGTCCATTTAGTATCAGAGTAAGTAGAGATTAAAAATACATATTAGATCATTGAGTACATCATCCTGTGTGGAGAGGGTATAGTTCGAGTCATTAGCATGATATAGTGAAATTTAAGACTACAAAATTCAGCTCTTATGCAGAAATGTTGGAAGCTCTAACTGAATTTCCACTGAAAGCTGCAAAGTGACAGTGGTGGTATGGCTTGGATTTGTTATGCCATGTCTTCTGTACACTGCACTTTTACATTTCTAGGAGTTGGCAGCTTCAATTAGACATTTTGAAAAGGCCAAGTTATGTGCTGACAAGTTTCAGAGGACATAGGCACAACATGCATTTGCCTGGAGAAATTACTTCTGTTTTTTCTTGTTTGTTTCCACTCCTAATCTAGATAACTCATTTCTAACTGGAAGTGTATGGTAGCTTTCAGTATGGAAAAACAACATTATTAATTAATCTCACAAGTTGTGCTTACATACTACTCTTCCTGAAATGGTCAATCTAGTTTTTGTGAAATCTTTTTACAGCTATTTCATTTAAAATGTTGTGATAGAACCATAGAACACTAGAACTGGAAGGGACCTTGAGAGGTCATCGAGTACAATCCCCTGACCTCACGGCAGGATCCAGTAATGTCTAGACCATCCTTGATATATATCTATCTAACCTGCTCTTAAATATCTCCAGAGATGGAGATTCCACAACATCCCTAGGCAATCTATTCCAGTGTTTAACCACCCTGACAGTTAGGAAGTTTTTCCTAATGTCCAACCGAAACCTCCCTTGCTGCAGTTTAAGTCCATTGCTTCTTGTCCTATCCTCAGAGGCCAAGGAGAACAATTTTTCTCCCTCCTCCTTGTGACACCCTTTTAGGTACCTGAAAACTCCTATTATGTCCCCTCTCAGTCTTCTCCTTTCCAAACTAAACAAGTCAAATTCTTTCAGTCTTCCTTCATAGGTCATGTTCTCTAGACCTTTAGTCATTCTTGTTGCTCTTCTCTGGACCTTCTCCAATTTCTCCACATCTTTCGTGAAATGTGGTGCCCAGAACTAGATACAATAGTCCAATTGAGGCCTAATCAGCCCAAAGTAGAGCGGAAGAATGACTTCTCATGTCTTGCTCACAACACTCCTGTTAATGCATCCCAGAATCATGTTTGCTTTTTTTTGCAACAGCGTCACACTGTTGACTCATATTTAGCTTGTGGTCCACTATGACCCCTAGAATCCCTTTCTGCAGTACTCCTTCCTAGGCAGTTGCTTCCCATTCTGTATGTGTGAAACTGATTGTTCCTTCCTAAGTGGAATACTTTGCATTTGTCCTTATTAAACTTCATCCTATTTACCTCAGATAATTTCTCCAGTTTGTCCAGATCATTTTGAATTATGACTCTATCCTCCAAAACACTTGCAACCCCTCCCAGCTTGGTATCATCTGCAAACTTAATAAACATACTCTCTATGATAATATCTAAATCATTGATGAAGATATTGAACAGAACCAGTCCCAAAACAGACCCCTGCAGAACCCCACTTGTTATGCCCTTCCAGCAGGATTATGAACCATTAATAACTGCTCTGAGAATGGTTATCCAGCCAGTTATACACCCACCTTATAGTAGTCCCATCTAAGTTGTATTTGCCTAGCTTATTGATAAGAATATCATGTGAGACCATATCAAATGCTTTACTAAAGTCTAGGTATACCACGTCCACCACTTCTCCCTTGTCCACAAGACTCATTATCCTATCAAAGAAAGATATCTGATTGGTTTGACATGATTTGTTCTTTACAAATCCATGAGGCTGTTACCAGTCACCTTATTATCTTCCAGGTGTTTGCAGGTTAATTCCTTAATCACTTGCTCCACTATCTTTCCTGGCACACAAGTTAAACTGACTGGTCTGTACTTTCCTGAGTTGTTCTTATTTCCCTTTTTATAGATGGGCACTATATTTGGCCTTTTCCAGTCTTCTGGAATCTCTCCTGTCTTCCATGATTTTTTTTCCCGTGATGTCAAATGGAAAATGGAGGGGATGTAATTGTACATTTTGTTCTAACATCTTGAAATAAGTTACCTAATATCAGCTTATGCTAATAAGATTCAATCAGTTTTTTCTACTATACAGGCTCTTATGCTTAGAGCCCATTTGTATTAACAATAATTACAATGATTTCCTCACAGATCTTTTATACAGTAGACTTCTGATAATCCAGCACCTTTGGGACTTAGGTGGTGTCAGATTATCGGATATGCTGGAGTATCGGGAGGTACTCCGGCAGGGGGCTGTGACGGATCTTCCAGGACCCACACTGCATCTGGAGGGGATGGGGGGTGGGCAGGGAATGGCACTGCGAGGAGCGAACCCTCCGCCATTTTGCAGGAAGGCGGGAGAAGCCACGAGCCACCGCTGAGAGTTTCTGGGAGGGGAGCAGGCTCCCCACCACCAGACTGCGGTAGTTATTGCGGAGCAGGGGTCCAACCGGGCAGCACTCCAGCTGCTTTGCTCCACCACTTGTCCGCCGCTCGTCAGTTTCAGCAGTGGCAGCAGTGGACTTGGGGAAGTGGAGGAGCAGAGCAGCTGGGGTGCTGCCGGGCGTCGAGCAGGGGGGTGAGGGGCGGCACTGTGGGATCAATCCAGTTGTCCGGCTGGCTGGAGCACTTCCAGGTTCGAGTTCGTGCCGGACTATTGGGAGTGCCGGACCACTGGATGCCGGACAATTGGAGTTTTACTGTATCAGGAACTTAAACGTGTACTGAATAATTTCATACAAAGAAGCAATAAGCAAGTGTCAGCATAGGGCAAGTTCAAATCATGTCAGGAAAAGAATAAGCGTTTGTCCTACTTTTTGTCATCACCAGCCTTGATAGTTGTTCTGCCAACACAGTTCTGCTCCCCTGTGGGTTGGGCTGAAAATTCATCTGCTTTCACCATTGTTACCTTGAAAAGTAACATCTCCTTCCATTTAATTCAATGTAATTGGCACACAGGGATCCGCAAAAGGCAACGACAAAATAGATGCAGTAACTGACAAGAACTGAGCTGCTAAAATCCACCATTTTGGAGTGAGAAGCTTGAAGGTTTAGTGTAAAGGAGTGTGATAGTGGATGTTAAGACAGAGACTAAGGAAATTAGAGGAAGGATAAATGTCAAAAGAGGTTGAGGGAAGTCAGGAAGACAGGAACAGCATTTTTCAGGAGTTAAAACTTCATTAGAGTGTAAGGAGTCAATTCTCACCCAATTGAGAGAAATTTTTCTTTTGTTCAACCCACAAAACACAGCAAAGTGTGGGTTTCCCTGTTAGCTGTCTCATCACAACCAGGGACTCTCCCCCTTCAGGGCGGTAATGAGTCAGCATGTATTAATTACTAATACTTTAAGTAACTATTTTATGTCTTCCATGTCCTGGATGAACATTCCTTCTCTCAGCACCTTTGTTACAGTGGTAAATATGATTATGAGGGGTTTTTTTTACCATTGGCAGACCTGAAGCAGAGTGACCACCCAAGGAAGTAACTAGTCAATGGCAAAGCTTTTTTTTTTTTTTTTTTTTAACTCCTGCAAGATGCTTATGCAGAATAGAGTGGTCTATTGCACAGAACAAGATGCCAAGTCTGTGTTAAATGAGACCACCCGCCAACTCAATTGAACTGCCTCATTCATCACATGGGGGCATGGGCATCAACGTCAGGGGTCTCATCACCTTTTGCATCCCTTGGGCCATCACTGCCATGGCAAAGGACTCCACGTGTGTCAGGAGAAGGCTGGAGTGGACCTTGTCTACCCAGCCAAACAGATACCTTCCAGCAGCTGAGGTAAACATAGGAGGACCCTCTGCTGCAATCCTAGACACTCTGGAGGGTAGTGTAGACACACAGGGGTGAAAGACTCCTGATGCTGTGGTGAGGAGGAGAAAGGTGTCATAGGCCACTGCCCTGACTCCCAAGGAGGAGAATGGGTCGGGGGAAGGTGCCAGGGAATGAGAGAGGGGATATAGCATGGGGCTTTGAGCAGTGTCTATGGCACCCCATTACCTTAATCTGGCTCTGGCTCATACATTTATTGGAATCTAGGTCCTATTTTTCTCCCAATAAACCCAATTTTGTATCACAGCAGTACCTGCAGCTCAGCACATCACTACAGCTGAGGGAGCCAGCCTTAATTTCCATAACAATAGTGAGGTAGAGGCTCTAGAAAAACACAAGTGGAAAACATCACTGCTATACATCCAGCTACTGCTGCTTCAAAGAAATTCTACTTTTACTCCCAAACTAAGGAGTAGAAGATAGGTTGGAACAAAAGAAATTCTGTTTTTAACCTTGGCCCAAACCTTAGTCTGAATCTAAACAGACCTGAACTTTTAGTATTTGGAAAACTATGGTTAAATTCTCCACTCTTCCTGGCCCGCTCCCTTGATCATCTTTTATTTTCACACTTGGGGCTATGCAACATGGTGACAAGACCTTGGATTACATAAAGGAATGCAGGACTCTTTTGTTAACCCAACGGTTTGCAGAAATTAGAACCCTGTGAAAAGCTGCTGAGTGTTCTCTGCTGGTTTATCATGGCAGATGTGGCCTAAATCCACCAGAATACTAGAAGCAGCAATGGGGAGGTCCTGCAGATTTAGTCTGGGGTTTATGTTTTGTTCTTTGAGTAACCAGCAAAGCCAGATCTCAGGAACAGGGTAAATTTGGCCTGATATGGAGTGCATAGACTTTACTGGGAACAAGGTGGGCATGCGGAGGTACTTTGAGACAAGCTGTTCTCATGCAATTCCTGGAAGCAAGAAGTACTGGAAATTTCCCAATATATGCTGGCAAAAGTGTGGTTGTCTGGATACCAATCCTGGCTCGTATACAACAGCAGCAGTGTTTCCTCACTCAGAGTGTACATGTGTCTTTCAGATTAGTGGCTGTCCCTTCTCCACATGTCTTCCTGTGGTATCAATATGTTGTGCGGAAATAACATTTTTAAACAACATGGCACCACCATGCCACTTGGAGAACTGGCAGGAAAGAGAAAAATCATGTCTGTCTTTGGAGGAGAGGATGTTGCTGTCTTTCTGTTGATATGAATACTGTGCAATTGGGGACAGATCTGAGGAGAATATAGAGACCAGACTGAGCTGGTGTCACCCCATTGTTTTGTACTTGCTTCCCTAAAGAAGGTGCTAAGAAAGATTTTCTGCTCTGTCTTAGGCCTTCCTTTTATAACGCCTCCCAAATGGCTAACTATATACCAAGTGTGAGGTTACACAATGAGGTTATACAATGAGGCACATCTTTTTCTGCACTCGTCTTTCACTACCTCAAAGACAAGCTCTATATATGACATTCAGCATAATAACAAAGTCCCCACTTGTCCAGGGCCCCAGCAAGTCTGTCAGCCCCTCTGGCAACCAGCTTTTGTTTGGAGCTGGAATGGGGGTTAGCAGACACATTACATTTGAGACTTTTCTGCAAGGGCATGGCTTTTTGTGAGGTGATGAGTCATTCATGTGCTAGGCTCCAGCCAATCCACAAGCTGGTCTGGTGACTCTCAAGACAGGCATGCAAGCCTCAGGAGAAACATCAGCTTAGACTTCCCAACTTCACTTCATGGTGTGGAACTCTGATGGTGGGGACGGGTGCCACAGGGCTTTAGCGTTCTTCAGACTTGTTCCCAGTCCTGCTGCAGTCCTGCCCTTGCATCAGCCTTACTCTTGCTTTATTTTGAACCCGCTCTCGTCTCCTAACTCTGCCTCTGCCGTTTGGCTGCAGTTCCTGGCCTGGCTACCACTGCACCAATCACTATTCCGCCAATAGACTTGATTCTCCTCGGTTTCTGACACTTTTATAGGGAATCTGATTTTATTTGAACTGGCCCTGAAAATCTGACCACTTTCACAAATGCTTTGACCCTGTCACTATGCCTTAGAAATGTATTCTCAACTGCAAGAGATGCCATGGCAACAGCTCCTGCAATAATATAGCAACAAGCTGTATTCTTCCAATCCATAATTCCAAAATATCGTCTGCATATTCCACGCTACCTGGTTTCACCCCCTCCTCCTTTTTAGAACAATGGAGGCAGCTCCCTTCTGATTTATTTTTCTGGTTCAGTATGAGGCTAAGCTGTCAAAAGCCAATTTAGGAAGCAATATATGGAAATATACTCAGTCCCAGCTGTCATAACCTATATTCCACGGTGTTCTCTTCCCAGTTGTTCACATGATCTTTCTTTTCCTCTTGTCACTTACTGAATAATTCTTTGATTTTTGTTTGTTACAAAGCTTCAGTCACTAACACTCTTACATGTTGTTGTTTTTCCTCTGTATGTTTTATCACATGAGAGTTGTTAATCTGATATTTAAACAAGCGATTGAATACGTATTTTTCATCTAATACTCTAAACACTTGCAATAGACTCATTTATGCACTTTTGGGGCAAGCATTGACAATAGAACTTAATACCTATGATTTATTTGTATTACAATAGCTAGAAGCCCAAACTGAGTCTGCCCTTTGGGGCCCTAGTGTGTTACATGCTGTATAAAGCCTGAGTAAGAGGCAGTCTCTGCCTAGAGGAATTTATTACCCGAAGTCATGTCTGGGCCAGAGTGAAGGTGAGAGAGAGGAAGCATTTTTCTCCTCTTTCCCACTATCCAGGTGGGAAAATGATGCACACAAAAATTAAGTGATTTGCCCAATGTCACACTGGAAATCTGCTGCAGAGCTGAAATTTAACCCAGATCTTCTGAGTCCCAATCTAGGGTGATAGCCACAAGATTTTCTAATGTTGTGATACTGCAAACACACATGCATGAGCATTTCCCAAGTTTGGGACTAAAAAGTTCCCATGGATAATTAAAGACCTATGAGATAATGTGAAATATTTCACACTCATGTGTTCAATATCTTGCCACTGCAATCAGTTCATCTATGAATTTCTCAAGGACACTGAAGGTTTGCATCTTGTTTGTATGAGTCATAAGTCAAAAGCACTGTTTGCTTGAGTGCTAAACCACCTACAAACTTCACAGCCTCTGGTAAGTAAATGAAGAATTTGTATGTTCATTGGTTTCCATGTGCCATGACGTTTTGCATGTGGCAATTAAATGGTAGAAACAAAAGGAATACTGAGAGAAGCTAAAAATAGTTGGCCAAATTAACCTTTTTGTAATGCCACTGACTTTAATTTAATTATATCATGGATTAATTTGGCTCAGTGTTTATGGAAAGCATATAAGAGACTGTGCAAGAAGTTAGTTGCAAATTCAAAGGTGATCTAAATTAAGGTGCAAGTTACACTTTGATAGTTCAGTGCAAGTGAAAGGAACCTACATGCATAAGGAAAGAAGTGGCAGGATTGTAGGCGGAAACGCAGCTTGTAAAATCCAGCATATCTTCCTTCTACTTTCTGGTTAATTGCTTTTTCTGCTGCAGCCCTGCCCTGTACACCTTTCATCCATATACTTAGGCATAATTTATAGTGTGTTTCTCTTCAATTGACCCAATAAATGAAAAAAAAAAAGGTGTTTTTCCTAGCATACCAAAACAAATATTTTCTATAAAACTCCTTGTTGTTAACAATTTTATGTGAAAAATAATACTATTTTAGAATAACAGAATTGTAGGACTAGAAGGGCCCTTGAGAGGTCTTTTAGTTCAGCCCCTACACTCAAGGCAGGCTTAAGTATTATCTAGATCCTGACAGGTGTTTGTCTAACTTGCTCTCAAGTCTCCAGTGAGATTCTATGACCTCTCTAGGCGATTTATTCCAGTACTTATCCACCCTGTCAGTTAGTAAGTTTTTGCTAATGTCCAACCTAAACCTCTCTTCCTGCAATTTCAGATCATTGCTTATTGCTTATCAATGATCATTGCAATTTCAGATCATTGCTTATTTTCTGTACAGAAAATTCCATTTGGATACAGCAGGCTGATGTGTGCTGTCTGTTAATATCTTATTTAAAACACTAACATGACAAGTACTGTTATGTTCTTAATCTGAGGGGTTTATTTAAAAAATGTGGGAAAGAAATGGCATGTTAAATTTACTGGAATTAACACCAGGTTTTGTTCTGCATTCACATATTTCTTAAAATTTCCCTCCTCTGCCTTTTCTTAAGCTCTTGTCTTCTTTCCCTTTTTAATACCAACAAAAAGAGGTGGACTGTCATGTCAGTGAAGTATATTCCGTGACTAACCTTGTCAGCTAAACGACAGAGTGGTGACTCCCTACCCTTTCCAGACAAAATCAGGGGGAGGGACTAAAACTTGCAGGTGTTGTAAATTGCACGAGAAGTTGTGTATATTTCTGTGGCAGTTGCCTTCTGTATATCAGGTACCATCAGTGATATCTGTTTCAAACCCAGCATTCAACCTTTGCTCTGACCCAACATGGCTGCTATGTAAGTTCCTACATCCCAATTTCCAGTTCTGAATTAAACCAGAAATCAGCTGAGATTCTGTTTTGTGTTTTCCTTTTGAACAATTCATGCAACTTTGTTCAGGAGCTGATTCTGCTGAGGCAGTTCCAAATTAGGCATGGGTGAACTGACTTTGAAAAAACCCGAGAACTATCTTGAATGTCAACGTACCTTTGAATTCCAGATTCAGAAAAGATTTGGATGAACAACCTCTTCTTTCCTTGACCCTCTAAATTCTGTAGGTTGGGAAATTTGGCAATGTTTTTTAGATTCTCTGGTCACAGACAATCTTGGAGAATGTAAGAACTGATATCAGCCTCTGTATAAAGCCAAGTAGAATGCCAGTCTCAATGCCTATTCCAAAACTGTAAGAACTTGGGAGGATCAGGGAAAGGGGGGCTGAGAAAGAAGAGGAATGGAAGTCTGGTAATAGATGAAGAAAGAATGATCTGACTGGGAAGGCAGGATGTAAAGAAGAGGGGAGAAAGGACAGGGAGAACTTGAGAAGTTTGGATGAATATTAACACAGGAAGATTCAGATACCTCTACTCACAGGGTATGTCTAGACTACATGGCTCCATTAATTGAGCCATGTAGATGAGGTTTCTAGACATAGGGAAATGAAGCGTCGATTTAAATAATGGCCACTTCATTTACATGAAAATGGCTGCCGCGCTGTGCCGATCAGCTGTTTGGCGGCACAGCGTGGTAGTCTGGACGCTCCGTGGTCGACAAGGGAAGCCCTTGTTGACCGCCCCATTATGCCTCGTGGTATGAGGTTTACCAGGGTGGTCAACAAGGGCTTCCCTTGTCGACCGCAGAGCGTCCAGACTACCGCGTTGTGCCGCCAAACAGCTGATCAGCACAGCGCGGCAGCCATTTTGATGTAAATGAAGTGGCGATTATTTAAATCATCGCTTCATTTCCCTACGTCTAGAAACCTCATCTACATGGCTCCGTCGACGGAGCCATGTAGTCTAGACATACCCACAGTGTGAAACTTACTGCTTGAAGGTCTCTTTATTGATTTATAGAGTCTGGTGCTTGCCAGTGTGGATTAAAAGGTAGCATAATATAGCCCATAATGGGGATTATGGCCCTGATCTAGCAGAACATGTAAGCAAGTCAATGGAACAACAGTACCTCAAGGTAAGCATGTGCTTACATGTTTTGCTGGATAAGGGCCTACCTGAACTTTTTTTTAGGTCGTCTCCTTACAACTTTTCCTATAACCTATATAAAGTCACTAGATTTTTCTTTAACCATAGTTTTTATGTAGACTAAGAAATCAGCATTGCTACTCAGCCTTAGATGCTGACAGGAAGACAATTAGAGCATAATATTCATAAAGATTATTTATACCTTGAGATAAATTGATGCAGAATTCAGAGTATTAAAACTACATCTGTTTCACACATTTTTGGAGCATTCTTATGACACACAATGACATATTGATCTTTTTATGTTTCTTTATTCAAAGAACAATAAGGTGTATTTCTATTCCAGAGTCTTCCATTTTAGATTAAGGAAAAACAAGGAGGAGGAAAAATAAAGTCCCTGGGAGAGAACACAGTACGTGCATCTTCCCTAAGAACAAAATGGCTATAGAGCAATGGACACAGGAAGAAACCTTAGAAATAAAGATTCAGCACACTGACAACCCAAAAGTCTATTTTTATTGCATCTTTTATTTTGTAATTATTAACAAAAATGAACTGAAAATGTAATTTTCAAGTTATACCGCTACATATTTAAATTCAAGTTAACCTAATAACCACAGGTGTTAAAATCTTGGTTATGACAGTCTTCACACATCTCACTTTATTTCATCTCATTTAACCTAAAACAACAACAACAAAAGCAAAATCTCAGGCCTCTAGTCAGTGACAACATAAATACCAACTTAAAAGGCCTAGTGTATAGACTTCAGCACACATTGTCCAAATATAAAGTTATTACAATTTCCACGGTTAGAATTGTTTCTGTTCTATTATATTTTTTCTATAAATCATGCAATTGCTACATATGTCTTTTCCTATGAGAATCCTTTGTCTTGCTCCACTCTTGTTCTCCTATATTAGTCACCTTTACCAGATTTAGTTATGCTTGGTTCATTGTCAGCATATTGATTTTATCCACACTCCAATAATGGTAACATCTGCTTCATCCTAAAATCAAGCTGTGTCTTCCTTTAAAATGATTTCCCATCCCTTGTTTCTTCATGCCGTTAATGTTGGGGGAGCTGCTTGTCCTATTCCAAAACAAGCTATCACTCATCTAGCTGCTGGTGGTTAGTGTATTATGAGTGGGTCTGTTGCTGAGTCAGTGACCTCCTTGGAATTGTAACCTACCAGAATCATCATGAATACTATGGGAAACCTACTTCAGTTCTCTTGAAAATTCTATGTATTTTCATCAAAATGCTGTTATCTTAGGAATCCCCACCAAATATGCAGAAAGGCCCCTGTTCTTCCACAGTATCCTCTCCAATATTTGATTTCCTTTTTATATGTATTTCCTTAGCATAAGTTAGCATTACCATATTTGAAATTTCAAAAAAGAGGACATCTGGGTCCTGCAAGTGCCTCTGTGGTGGTGGTTGTTCCACTCGCACAGGAGCCCAGGCTCAGGAGCTGGCAAACTTGTCCCCGTGCATGCCAAGCTCAGGGCTCTGGCCACTGCCTTGCTGCTGCTGGGGCTGCTGCTGCCCCCGCTGGCTCTCATGGTATGAGGGGCCCCGCATACCGAGCTCCCTCTTCCCCGCCACACTGCTCCGAGACGCACGGCAGTGCGGGCTCCAACAGTGCCACCAACCAGCCAGCAGCCTGGGCTGCTGTGGGGTCAGGAGGAGAGAGTGGGGGGCAAGGGAGGCTGCTGGCTGGGGCCCGTTCTGGGGCATGAAGTTAGATGCACCGAGGGGAGAAGTGGCATGGCTAGAAAAGGAACCCAGGAATCCTGCTTCCCAGAATCTCTTCCTTTCCCCTGCCCACCCCACCAAGCACCAGCTCCCACAGTCCTCACAGAGCTGAGACTGGAACCCCCAAATCTAACCAACAGACCCACTGCCCACCTACAGGAAAGGAAAGATGCCAGAAATTCTATCGCCCAGTTCCCTGCTCTAACCCAGTGCCCCTGCCCTCCCCCAGAACTAACCATGCCCCCAGTCCTCCTGCTCCAACCCAATACCCCTTCCCTCCCCCAGAGCCAGGTACCCCCCCAGGCTCCCTTGCTCTAACCCAGTGCCCCTGCCCGTCCCCAGAGCTGGGCACCCCCCTGCTCTAACCCACCCCTCCCCTCCCCCAGAGCCAGGCACCCCCAAATGCCCCTGCTCTAATCCAATTCCTTCCCCTCCCCCAGAGCCAGGGACATACCCTCTGCCCCACTAGGTTAACACGGTGACTCCATGGGAGGAGCCAACCCTCCCCATATCAGATCTTTCCTGGGTCTCACCGGAGCTGCTGCCACTGCAGCCACGCGCTTTTCCCTCCAGGCACTGGGGCATGTGTGCAGAGCAGCTATTAACGTCTGGGTGCACAGCTCCGAATGTTCAATTTGAGTGACAGCCATATGCCCCGCCCCCTCCCAGATCCCCTTTGCAGGGCGAAATCCCAGACATTTTTAGCCATTTAAAAAGCTGGCCGGCCAGGGATTTAATAAGTGAAAAGGAGGACATGTCTGGGGAAAAATGGACGTATGGTAACCCTACAAAAATGAAAAGAGTTGCCACTGATAAAATATTTCATAGTGATTTTCTTAAATGGTATTGGTCCTTTTCCAGATGTATTCTCATTTTTCTGAAGTGATATCTGTTTTTAAGTAGCATTGTTTTTATGATTACATATACCACAGGACTTAATTAATTTCTGATGCCAAAATATCAAAGTTTTGACAAGCTGAAAGTGGTGTTTTTTATTTTCCTGCTTTGTTTATTAAGGCTGAAGACTGAGAGATAAAGGAGTCATAGTTCTTTACCCTGGCACAAAGGGATTACTGACCATATATACCATACTCCGAATCATGTTTCTGGCTGAGATTCTTTTCAGCAAGACTGATTTGTAAGTATCAGTGAAGGCGCCAGTAGAATATCCCATACTCTTCAGCTTTTGTTATAAGCAAAAGTTACTTTATTTTATCTGTTTCATGTAGTTCAGCTTTGATGCAATATAGTCACAATGTTTAATATAGAGTCAACTAGCAGAACAAAGAAAAGGTCATAGCAGGGAACAGAATATGATCTCAACTCCCAAGAACCCAACTATTAACTCTTCATCTGACAGCTTTAAATACCATCAGTGCCGAGCGTGCAGGAATTTATTATTTTTAAAAGGGTGACTAATTTAATCAACCAAATATCAGAATGGCAACTTCATTGGATTCATTGTATTGCTGCATGGCCTGTTTAACAAAACACTTACAGCAGAAGTACACCTCAAAGGTAATTCTCTACCTTTCATTGATATGGAAAAAATTTTTAATATGAGTTCTGGGTCTAATAGAGAGAGAGAAAAAAATGTTTTCATCATTAAGGAGCCCTAATGGTATAAACTATAAAACTACAGTATCAAAAGACCTTTTCCCCTCAAGGCTACTCCAATACCACAGTCTCTAAAAGTCTGTTTTTGATTTGCATGTTTTCACAGTTAACACATTCTGTAAGCCAAAGGAGAACCCATTTACTAGCTATACATAAGTCAGTTTCCGCTTCAGGGGTTAGCAGTTGGGACATTCCTGTTTCAAGTCTCAAGAATCATCTCCTAAATAGTGGCTCTGATGTTTTGCTCATATGAGCCTGACTGATTCCAAAGCATCCTCACTGTAGCCTTTGGGTGTTGGCAGGAAATTGCCAACATGCGCCATATTGGGAACACTATTACATGGGAAAGCCCTGACTCTTAACGCTTGGCATCATGAAGGGTTTAGTGCTTCTTTGCTGTTCACCTATTTGTACAAATCGTTTGGTTAGCTACACCAGGACAGGTTGCTTTTCTGATGAAAGCTTTATGGCCAAATGCATTTGTTATAGTCTTCTAGGTGCCACAGGACTTCTTATTACTATTCTAGAAAATACCTGCTTAAGTTGTATCTTTCCGGGAATTGCACTTCGGGGTCTTTTTTAAGGGTGGAGAAGACTGAATATGGGGACCTTGGCTTTTTGTTTGTTTCCTTTCTGAATTTTAGTGCTCGCTGAAGATACCCAGTTGATAGAACTAATAATGAAATCTCTCAATTCAGGAACAGCATGAACAGTGAGCAGTATAATTTTCTGAACACTGGCGTGCCCAACCATGGCATGTATGGGAGTTCTCCAGGCAGGCCTCAAAAATTACCACATAATTACAGATTATATCTGAATTGCCAAGTAGCTCTCGAATCTTTGTAAACAAATTGAGGCCTTATCTAAATTAGAACAAAATGAGTATTGAAATGTGCAGGAGAATGAAATGTGCTAAATAGGTTTGAAAAATTTAGTACTGGTATAGACACGGCTCACTGCCTTAACACATACTAAATTGATAGCATTAAAGCCTAAGGAGTAACTGCACTAGACCACAGCCAGTTAACAAGGCTTCAAACATGCTAGCTTGCTTATTAACAAGTATTAAGAGGGCTTCTCACTAACTAAATTGAGCAGACACACTTGGAAAAACACATCCTTTTGGCCACCAAGACAAACACTATGGGAGAACTGAAGGTTTACCAGGACTGGATAACACATTTATAAAGGGTTACCAGGACTAGACTAACCCTGCTTATATTTAGTATGTCTGTACCACAGCTGGGAGGTTTATTTCCCATCTTGATTAGATGTACACAGTACAGTCCTGTCTGATATCCTAGGTATTTAAGCAGCTAATTCTGTTTGTCTCTCCTGTTGTTGTGACTACACTGCTATTTTTAAGTATGCAAGCTAAGGTGTATGTCTTCTCAAGCTGGGTTACTCCTCCCAGCTGCAGTGTAGACATAGCCTCAATTCTAACACATCTTTAAAATGCTCTTAATTAAAATGTGTTAGCTAACACCTTTTTAGAAAACTTTTCTTTCTAGCCTAGACAAGATTTATAAAGTGTCCTAGATGACAAAGTTTGTCTGTACTGGAGTTTTTAAGCTTCAGTTTATTGATTACCAATTAACATGAATTAGCTAATATGTTTTATGTGCCAGAATGGAATTTCACAAGTGTTTGTTCCAGGTACATACATTTTATGGTCAGAAGAGGCAATTAGATCATCTAGTCTGAGCTCCTTTATAAAAGAGGTCAGAGAATTTCACTCAGTTACACCTGTATTGAGCCTAATAACTAAAGCATATCTAATACAAACATTGTGGTTTAGCCTAGGACTCACCAGAGATAGACCACAAATATTTGTGTGATCTGCAGACTAGCACATACAAACAAGTTATCTAACTTGATTTAATTAGCAATCAACTTGAATGGACCAATGTAGACATATTCAGTCTTTATTTGCAGAGGGAGATGGATGGGTCTGGAGAATTGTGATTTTCAGTTGCTGTGATGAGGCAGAGACGCCCCGCACTCCGGTCCCGCTGGCGGCCGCGCTGATGGCGGCTCGGGGGGCGGAAACGGGCGCTGCAGTGCCGTGCGCGCCCCACCCGAGGTCCGAGGGGCCCCGCAGGCAGCGTACCGGTGGTGCGCCGGATGCTCCCGGGCAGCCGCCACGGCGGGGCACCCGGATGCGCTGGGGGTGGCATCTGACGTCACAGCGGTGGTGACGTCACCACGCGGCCCCGCCGGCTGGCTGGGAGCACGCCCACGCCGGGAGGGGCGGAGGCCCCTTTGCCGGAGAATGGCGCGGGGCTTTAAAAGCCCGGGCACGGGCAAAGAAGGGGGGGGGACTTGGAGAGAGCCCCTCCACAGCGGAAAACAGCCACGGATGGGCCCTAAGACCCGAAGGTAAGCCTGCCGGCTTGGACGCCGTGATGACGGCGGGGAGAGGAAGCAGCTCAGGGCGGGCAAAGAGAGCCTGTGGGCTGGCGAGTTACGGCAGACGCTCCGCCAGCCGGACCGGACGGCACACATGTTCGAGTCCTTAGGGCCCTGGGCTGGGGTCCGTGAGAGGGGGCGGGCCCGGACCCCCCTCTCCCCGCCATGGGCGGCTAGTCGACTCTCACACGAGGCAAGCCCCTACGAGCCGGTGGTGGGACAGACTGGGACGCCAGAGGGCGATTCACAAAGGTGACGGGAGCACAAAACTGGGGGAGAGACTAATGTGCCCACGGGGCATCTGATAGACTCGTTTACAGTTGCTCAAAGTGGTGTGACAATCAGAATGCTCTTGAACTGGCAGTTGGAAGATACATTGCTTATCGTTTGTCATTTTTTGGCTGCTTTAGAACTGACCATTTCCCATCAATCAAAGTAAGTATGAACTACATAGAGGAATGCAATTGGTCTCTCATGCAATAAAAAAAACCCAGATTGTTCCAGCTTCAGTGATTTAATTCTGAATTTCCTCGAAGGAGGATGGTAAAGATTACAAGATTTTGTTGCTACAGACTGAGGTCATCATGCATCTTGCAACTATAACACAAACTATGGGAAAACTTCTGAGAGGACAAGGAAAAAGAAATGTCCTGGCTGTGAGGAGTTAGGAAATGGATAGTACTGCATGTGTGTGCTCTCCTAAATCCCCCATGTCTCTTACAAATACATCTCTAAACTGTCCTAGAAATTTCATTCCTTCTGAAAACACAAGGCACTGGGTGGATTATAGATCTTATTTGGCCGAATTATACTGCATCAAATTTCACTGAGAAATCAGCTTTAAGGGAGGAAAAACTCACTGTGTGTTCTGTCTCCTTCCCTCATCTGAGGTATGATGCAAGAAACTACTGTGGTTTAAAGCCATGCACAGAACTGCAACAAAGTACAGGTTGCACCTCTCTAAGCTAGGACTCTCTGATCTGGCAACATCTGGCAGTTGAGCGCCCTGCCTGGCAGAGTTGGGCAGCCGCCTGGCAGGGGAGCTGGGGCCAGCGGCAGGCAGCCTGGCTGGGGCTGGCAGCAGGGTGATCAGCCAGGGCCAGAAGCGTAGCCAGCGGCAAGTTGGGGGGCCAGTGGTAAGGGACCTCTGCTGGCCTGGTAAATCCCCTTATTTGGAACTGGTCAGGTCCTGAGGGTGCTAGACCACGGAAGTCCAACCTGTACTGTAAGATTCCATCCCAATGTTGACTTTATATAATATTGGGTAACACTAGGATGAGGTGGTAAAATCAAACTATGTGCCCACCAGAGACTTTTTTACATTTTTGATACAAGTATAGTCTATTTTCTTTGGTGGACAGGTAAGGAAAAGAGTTCAGACACTTCTTCAAGGCAAATGAGCTGCTCTGAACTTCACTGCTAATATTTTATGCCATGCATGTTTCACGTATAGCACACACCACATTTAGTAAACAGCACATTTTAGTTTTATTATTTATTTGGTTTTTCTTCCCTATGCTTTCCTCATTTCTGTGGTAAGCTTTATTTATTAAGATAATCAGTTCTCTATCCTGTCATTTTGTGACATTTTTTCTCACTTACTCACCACAGCATCTCTATTTATTATTCCAGCATTGTATTTTGAATACTATTCAGCACTGTACAACAATGCTCAAAGCTTCATTCTGATGACCAGATTCTCCTAATCTGCACTATTTAGCATATCAACACTGAGGATTTTTTTTTTTTTTACAATGCACTGATTCTATTAACTACCAATACCTTTTTTCTTGTAATGGTGTCCTTCAATTCTTTCCTCTCAGTGTTTCTTTTGTATGTGTCTTCGTAACATTAGGACAGGGTTTTATTTTGTGAATCCATGATAACTTCATGGCCTGATTAGTGTTGCCATTACCTTCCCCACTGCTGAACTAAGTTTACAGAGTGATATATGGTTGTGTAGAGTTTTTTTTTAATCCGTTCATAAGTTGAAATCCAAATATAAGGACTAAAAGTATCCCAAGTCTTTCTAACAACTTCTAAATCCAGTTTCTAAAAAATCCCAATGAGCAGGGATTACATACAGACATCCCTCAATATCAGAATTACTGAAGTCATTATTGACTATGTATTTCTCACTGTTCCCCCAACATGCAGGTTCTGATCAAGTCTCCTGGAGTTGAGGGACATGTAGAGACTGGGAGAATAGGTTGCATTTTAAAAAGGATTAGTTAATATTTGTTAGTGGCCCATTGACAAATTGTCTCTCTCATGGTGAAATTCATAGACTCCATAGGTGCTCCAGGGCTGTAGCACCCATAGAAAAATAATAGTGGGTGCTCAACCCCCTACTTGCAGCCCTGCAAGTCAGTTCCTCCCCCTCCTCACCAGCACCTCCTACTCATCGCAATCAGCTGTTCTGTGAGGTGCAGAAGGCTCTTGGGAGAAGGGGAGGAGCAGGAAGAGACAGGGCAGGGTGGGGATTTGGAGGAATGAATGGAATGAGGGGTGGAGCATCTCCTGGATCTGAATAAGTTAGTGCCTGTGGTGAAACTGACTTGAAAGAAGTTGAATGGAAGTGGGCGGGAGAGTGGCGTTGTGGGATCTTGCATTAATAAAGATTCCTTTTCAAGCTGTGGGGGCTCTGGCATGGCTCTAGCATAGTTTCTAATGCTGGCTATTTCTCAAGTAGCCTCTAGAGCTGATGTTTCCATCTTGGAATAGTCTCTCTCTCCTGTCTGCTGACACATTTCATACACAAGGTGGGCTGCTTTCTAGAGGCTCAGTAGATTAGAGAACTGCTGAATTTAAACATTGACCTTTAGCTTTCCTACCGCCTCCACTGATGCACAATTTAGTTTCACTCATAGTGAAAATTGCAAAATAGACTGGGTTAAAACTAAAAGCATTTCCATTCAGTCACGAACCTGGCAAAGAGTATTATTTGGTAAGTTTCACTTGACTGCTCTGATAGGATTGAGACTGCATGCAGTCACTTTAGAAAAAACAACTTGTAAGTTTCCCTTTTTTATTTGTAGCACAGCTTCACAGATTTGTAGCATTTTTTAAGGTTGTGAAAATATTGCAAAATGCATCCGAAAGTTCAGTGGACTTTTTCATCCTCTTATGGAAAATATTTCAGTTTATCTAATTTTGGCTCATAGGGAAAAAAGATGTTCTGCCCCTAACTATTATTATATTGCAGGTGAGACTAGTATTAGATGAATATGAATTTGAATAAAACTCGAGATTAGATGGTACATTGGCAATAGCACAAAATTAAAATCACTTTAAAAACTTGGAATTAATGATAACTTCAGATCTCAAGCCTGCTTCCCGTCATCATTGAACCACTATGCATATTTCCAGTATGAGGCGTAGCAGAGTTAGTCAGTAAATACAGAGTAATTTCCAAATGTTTTTGTGAATAAGCATGGTGAGTTCTGTCTGGTTTTGGTAAAGCCATATTATTTTTTGTTTGTAGGTATTCAGATGACCATTTATTTGTGAAAATGCTTGTGGATCATGAAAGCTTCATGAATTTTAGCCTGAACAATCTTTATCTGAAATGTCATGCAAGAAGTGTTTCTGTCTCATTTGACATTCATTTTTTCTTCTATTTAAAAAGTTTCACCTATCCAGTTGATAAGCATAAACCATGTGACTTAGGGAACCAATCACAGTGTAGTAAGCAGGCCAAAAGAACAGTTCATGAACCACCCATAAATTGAAGTGTGTTCACATAAACAGCCTGTTGAATGCTTCCAAATAATGAATACACCCGTAGAATATAGATCAGTTCAAATCTTTTCTCTGTCTTTCTTTAGGAGGGAATTGAACGCAAGTCTTCCACATCCCACATGAGTGTTCTTATCACTGAGCTAAAATTTATAAACTGGACAATATCCCTTTAAATATCCTGCTGTTGAATGTGACCCTTCTGTAAGCTTGGGAGACAGCTTTACTTTGCTCAGTTTATTCTGGATATCTCAGGTATCAGTAATAAATATTTTTTTAACTGACAAACTTGCTGCTCTTGAGATAAATAATAACAATTATTAGTAAATAAAAAAACAGCCACTGCCTCTGGGTCAAATCATAAAGCCTTCTTTGGCTTTGACACAGTCCTAACTTGGGCAAAGCTCCAACTGACATCAAAGCATGTCCTTCTGTATTCCTTACTGATACCAGATACACAAACAGACATGTGACTAGAGCATATTTTGTGTTCTCTGGGCTTCACTATTGCAATGTACTGCACCTGAATTGCATTGTGCTGAAGCCACGTATACTGGCTGGTGCATGATGCAGTATCTGCCCACCTATGCATGATAAATGGAAACATTCCCCAATTAAGGTTGCTAGGTGTCCAGTTTTGAACCGGACAGTCCAGTATTTGAGCTTTCTGTTCGGGAAACGAATTGAGAAAATATAAATGTCCAGCATTTTCTAAATAAGATGTAATGTAGATTGTGATGTAATGTCAAGTGTGTCCGATATTTTTGTTGAAACCATCTGACAACCCTATCCCTAATATTTCACACTCTGCACTCGCTTAGCACTGAGTACTGATCTGAGTGACAGGTCCTAATTTAGATTTCCAAAGCCCTTCATGGTTTGACTCTGGTTGTTTGAGGGTTGCAATGCCTTCTCTGACAAAGACCTAAGCTAACAATTTTGTTTTCTGGGAGCAAGAGCAGTGTTAATTACAAGAGGGAAACTACTAGATTTGGATGAAAGTGACTGCTCAGCAGTTGGCCTGCAGCTGTGGGACTCCATCCCCCTCACCCTTTAAGAATGGCCTTAAACAAAATTCTTCTGGACACAACTGAGATCATTCTTTCTGACAGAGTTCTGTAAACCCAAATGTATTAATAACAAAAAAAAAACTCTTGAAACGATTTTACCTTGTATAAGGTTGAGTGGAGGAAATATAATAATGGAGAAAACCTATGTTTAGAATTAATTAAGCACTTGCAGATTTTTTTTAAGGCTAGAGGGAATTATTAGATCATTGAGGCTAATCATTTGAATAGCACAGGGCATACAGTCATCATAGGCACGGCCCAAATGCCTAAATATACTAATCTTTTAAAAGAGAACTGCAAATGAAAAAATAAAATGCAATTAATGTCATATCCTTTGCAGAGTATCTTGCTGCCTAACTATCACGGTGACGGGTACATGAAATCTTTGAGGATAAATAAACAGTGTGTGGTACTCGGTGTCAAATGGCTGTGACATAGAGGAGGTCAGACTAGGTGATCTAATGGTCCTTTCCCGTCTTAGACTTCATGACATGGAAAGCTTTTGTCACTTTTTGAAATGTTTTCCTTCAGCGAAATTCTCATGCAGCTTTCTGGTTTGATTAAGTTGTAGAATGGATCCTTCTTTATCTTCATAAATATGGACTGCATGAGTTATAATGAAACGCCTAGTATTTGACGTCCCGTCGTAAGAGACTATCAATGAGCTAAGAAGTACTAAAAAATAAAAATAAAAAAGAGGCGGAAGGTAGGAAGAACTTAAAGAATTAAGTTAAAACTTATGTTCTATAGCCTGGTTAACTGGAACAGGAAGCACAGACTTTTCCTTTTTACTTTGGTCTGGTCAAACATCAGAAATTACCTTTGTTTAATGTCTTATCCAAAGGACAGCAATCAAAAATTTGCATCAACAAATGTACGCCTTCCTTTACTACCCTCTGAACAACACTAATACAGAAAAGTACAGCATCTTTGGGAGCACTTCTAGTACTTTGAGATCTTTTTGAAAACATATGGTAGCAACCCAATTTGTAATAATGTGCATCTGCGTTCTTTTACCATGCTCATGACACTTAGCAGTAACCTGGCAACATCCTACTTGTTGTGGGTAAGTAATTTTTTTTTTTGATGATCAGTTAAAATAGTATTGGTGTTCTGGTTCTCAGCCATCATTATGGTAAGGCTTGCAGGAGTAGCTTTTGTGCCTAGAATGGTAACATTTCATCTTAGATTTGCAATGGTGCCTAACCAGATGAAATGTTTACCTGATGACCCCAGAAAGCTCTGTTCCATTTCTAAAGGCTACTGGGTTTTACTCACAAAAACTCGTGATCTAATATATTTGTTAGTCTCTAAGCTGCCACAGACTGCTTATTATTTAGGGCACTGTGTGTGTAGGAGTTCCCTGCCTCTCCCAGCAAGGGGGGGCTTCAAACTAGCTTGGCGCAAGAAGCTTATCCTGAAATGTGCAAAGGGACTGCCAAGATTGTTCTCATCCTACTTCCCCATATGTGCAATTTAGCAGCCAGAAGGAGGTGGGGAAGGGCAGAAGGAGGCAAGGCCATGGCTCCACCCCTTTCACACACCAGTCAGTAGAGCTGGTTGGCAGCATGGCAGGAATTTTGGAAATAAGCTTGATTCTCTTACTCAGGTTGGCAGTGGGTGCAGCAATGAATGCTGTCCTGGTGCATTTCTGGGATATGCAGGATGTGTTCAGGCAGAATGCCTCCCTGTGTGCTGTAAGGGATGGTGTGGCTTCATGTACCACACTTTACTAGTACGTGTACACCCCACACTTTACTCTGGGTTATGCTTGCAAGCCACAATCAAGCTTTTAGGTGCTACTAGCCATGTGAATTCTAGAAACAAAAGTGATAAGATGTGCGAGGCGCATAGGTGATATTTTCATAGTATTGCCCAAAATGTGTATATCCTAACTCTATATTGCAGAGGGCCTGTTTCCAAATTGTGAAAACTTGAGATGGAGCTGTGCTGCAAAATTTGGATCCAACTTTAATCCGCTCTCCCCATACATTGAGATCTGAGGGAGGAGTGCTCTGGTCCATTACAGAGGTAGGAGCTAACCACTAAATTCAGATCCAAATGTTGGTTTTGATTCCAAACCATGCCCCAGCCCCTGACAAATGGGACATGCAGAGGGGTGAGAGCTGGGGCTTTGTTGCAAGGCCATCTCTACTGGGGACAGGCTGAAAAGCGCTCACAGTTCCTTTCTACGCTGTTTGCTGTCGGGTTTGTACAAGGGAAAAAATGTTCTCTGTGATTGTATTTCGTTGTGCTGTGCTTTTAACACCAGCTATGTTTTCCGGCAACATTTTGGGAAAATAATAATGTACAATTAAATGTCTATGACTTGAGCTTTGAGAAGAGGTTATAGCTCTGTATGTGAAATGTAAGAATAAAACAATTTTTGTTACTGCTGCTTAAAAGAGCACTAGAACCCTTCTGAGACAAAGCAAAGCATGAAAGAGCAAAACAATTAAAGTAAAAAGTAAGTCGTCGTATGTAGGCAGTAAAATAGAATAAAACTTGTGATTATATGTCAGGGGGCATGGTTCTGAATCACAGAATGTACTTCCATGTTTAAAAGAGGGAGCTGCAGTGAAATAGATCAAGCTATCATTTTAAATAACATAAATGGAATTAAACTTGTTTCATTATATCACAGTTTATTGATTGTAAGTTTTTGAAGAAACATTTAATTGTGATGAATTTATTTTGCTTTGTTTTTAGTGCATGCTACTGATGGAGTAGATGATGATTCATCTAATTGAACAGGGATGCGTGTCATAGTGTAAGGAGAAAAATAAGATTAAAAATACCACCCATTTGCCAATGCATATTCTTATTATACTTACTCTAAACATGCCTTAAAATGCTGTATTTTACTAGGACAAAATTTAAAGGGGTTTAAGATTGCATGGGGCTGGAAAACTAAGAATTCTAGATGATTAAAATATATCCTTGACTGAAGCTAGTGGCCCGAGGAAATTTGCAGTGTCACTTGGACACCTGACATCAATGAAAAGGTCTCCTTTTCCCCTCTAGCAACTAAGGAACTCCACAATCCTGTATTAGATGTTGGAAAGCAGGGCAAATGTTTAGTATCCAGCTTCTAAAGTGAATGATGCTTTAATAAGGTGTTCTACACTAGTAATAATGATGAAGTTGGCAACATTAATATTAAAAATCCTCTAATGTCTTGTGAAGAATTTTGGGTATAAGCTGAATTGCTTGAGTAGTATTTTCCTAGAGGGTGCGAGGGATGAAGTTTCTCTTCCTCATTTTGAATTAATTGGCCATTGCCATGAACACTTTCTAGTTTGACTGTTGCTGCCCAGTTCCCTCTGAAATCCTGATCTTCTGACATTGTTGGTTACTGGGAAAATACTGATATCAGAGGGCTGTGACTTTTTCAGGTGTTCCCCTATAAAACCATCAGTAAAGGAAACTCAGTCTGACACCATTAGCTCTCTTCCTATAAATATTATATCACACCCTGTAGAACAGAGGAACACTTACAAATATTTTGACTGACAATCTGTTTTGATTAATGTCAGACCAAGAGTAGACTATGGACGGATTTGTTGCTGGCCAGGCACAATCACATATCTGGACCAAAACCTGGGCTCCTTGTTACCATTTTGTCACATCTTGCTCAGGGAAATGTACATTGTTTTCAACTGAACTTTTCCTGAGTAAAGACCTGAGTACAGACTTCAAGATTTGGTCCACATTCAATAAGCTACCTATACATTCCAAGCACCAAAACGTCACAATGCTAACTAGCTGCCTTTACTCACTTTTGGCTATTTTGATTACCACTGCTGTTTATACTATTGTAGTGCCTGGAAACACCACCAAGGTGGGGCTCAGTGGTCATAAGTGCAGGACCATGTATGTTATGTGCATTATCTCCCTGCAGCAATCTGGGGAGTTGTCTTATATTAAGAGAGATTACATATGAGAAAGATTGAAAAGGGGAAGAGGAGAGGAATTAGTGATTGAAGTTTTGCCCTCAAATGCTTGTTTGTTGGGGAGAGGAAATTCTGCCCTACTTCATCTTATTCCTCCCCACCATCCCAGATATAAAGCTGGTAGAGATTTCTTCCGCCTTGGCTCCCTGGTGTGGATTTTTCCATGGGAGTAACCCTTAGTTTGGGTCACCTCATAGGTGAGACGTAATGTGGTAATCTGTAGGCTATCAGTAGAGGAAAAGAAATGACAGTCTAATATGAAGTGGACTCCTGAAGACTATTTTTCTATTTATATAACATCAGTTGCTATGGGGTTTATAGCCTCAAGTACTTGGTAAGTTATATTTATATGGCACTTGCATGATGTGGCAGGTTTGCAGAAAGTCACAGCTGTATAAACAAAGCGTGCTGGGATCTAGTAGCTTAAGTCAACCAAACACTTCAATCTGTTTAAATCAGATAGTACTTGCAGGAGATTATGTTGTCCCTGTATTGTTATAAAAACAACTTTATATAAAACTAGGGGGCTGTGCCCCCTGCTTGCTACACTTGCCAACCTTCCTCTTGGCCAGGGAGGGCCTGGGACTGAGGCTACCCCAGCCTCAGCTCTTCTCCCTCTCCCCTGCCCTGGGCCACTGGGGAGGACCTGGGGCTGAAGCCGCCCTGGCCCTTCTCCCCCCTCCACGGCCCTGGTTCTCGCTCTCCCCCCCCCCAGGCCAGCCCCAGCACTTTGCCCCCTTCCTCCCAACCAGCCCCAGCTATTTGCCTGTCCCCCCAGGGCTCTTTGTCCCCCTGTGGCTACCAGAGAGGACCTGGCCCCAGCTTTTGCCCCCTGTCACCCTCAGGTGCTGGGGTGGGCCTGGGGCTGAGGCTGTCCCCAGCTCTTTGCCCCCCTGACGCCAAGGAGGCCCCCGTTACACTGACCTCAGCTCTCTCCCCAGCCACTGGGAGGGGGGCTGGGCTCAGACTGCAGAGGCCTGGCTGGGCCAGTCCTGATCTCTCCCCCCAGCTGCCAGGAGGGGGGCTGGGGCCAGGCCATGCAGGCCCAGTCTCTCTCCCCAGCTGCCCAGGAGGGCTGGGCTGAGGCCGTGGCACCTATGGCTCTCCCCCACGACTGCTGGGAAGGGGAGGGAAGGGGAGGGTCAGGGCCACAGACAGCCCCAGCTCCCAGTCTGCATATTGGTCTTGGTGAGGGCCAGGCTGGGAATGGGTGGAGCTTGGCTCCTGTGGATGCAGAGTGACGTGATGATGTCACTCTGTTGTCCCACAGGAAAAATGTTTATATATATCAGAGAGAGATGTGGATAAGGAAAAAAGTTACACTTTTGCAACTGACAACATGGCTTGATTTAACACTGAATATGGAGTAAGCAGTATGGGCAAAATTTTCAGACAGAGAAACCCGAGAGCCACACTGAAACATGCATATGAAATCAGATAGCTGTGCAGATACATGGCTAGCTGTACATTTAAATAGCCATTTGCACATGCTAATATCAGACTTGCATACAATAAATTTGTTCACCTATGTTTGTATGTAATCTCATTGCACATAGTATGTTTATATACAAAAACAGGTGAACAAACCTTTTTGTGCTCTGATCTTTCTGAAAACTTGACTTTGTATATTATTACTGAGATCCAACTTTTTCACCATTGTACTTGCAAGTTCTAAGGGAAAACTTGCAGGTGCTGATTTTTGAAAGCCCAAAAGGCAGCTAGACACCTGGCTTCTACTGAAAGTCACATTGTCTCAGCTACCCAAGCACTTCCAGAAAACAAGTGTTTGAATACAGAGGTTTGTGGCACATGTTCTGAGTGACTCTTCCCAAACAACAGAACAAATCAAACTCTGGCACAAGCAGACCTCACACAGTAGAACTGGTATTCATCAACTCTTGGACTGAGCCGTCGATTGAAGGATCTCATCTTCTATGACGCCATTGGTGAGCGACTATACCAATCCATAATCGGCAGAGCCAATTACAGATGTCACATAAAAAGCCGCCAGCTGCAGGTGCTGTATGTTCTTTTCGGATCCTGTGCTTTTCCTGCAATGACTGGATATACTGACTCTCAAAGCAATTAAGAGCCTGTACAATGGTTTGTTGCCAGGACAATCTGTCCTGAACTAGAGTTTCCAGATCATTGGGAGAGATGCCGCATGACTTCATATTGGCCTTTAAGATGTCTTTATAGCGCTTATACTGACCACCAATAGAGCACTTTCCACAAGCAAGCTGGCCATAGAAGACCATCTTTGGTATCCTTGTATCATCTGTCCTCATAACATGACCAATCCAGCTAAACTGTTTGTTCATAAGCATTGCTTCCATGCCCATGACATCACACAGCTCAAGAACCTCCGTACTAGGAATTTTGTCCCACCAATTCACGTGGGCAATCTTCCTCAGACAATGCATATGGAACTGATCGAGCTTCAAAACATGTCGATAATATATGTCCATTGTCCATGACTCTGAGCCAAAGAGCAGGACATTCAGGACAACTGCCTGATAAACTGCTATCTTGGTATAGAGTTTAATACCATGGTCATTCCATAGGTGTTTGGTCAATTTTCCAAAGGCAGAGCTGGCTTTGGCTAGTCGAGCAGATACATCATGATCCACATTTATGCTAGAGGACAGTACACTTCCCAGGTAGCAGAACTTGTCAACAGCCTTAAGGACTGTACCAGCAGCAGTGATCACTGGAGTGCTGGGCTCTTTCCAGACAGGCTGAGGCATAACTTCTGTCTTCTTGAGGCTCACTGTGAGTCCAAAACAGTGAGCAGAAGTAACAAAGCGATCAAAAAGCTCCTGTGCATCCTTCACTGAATAAGCCAACAATGCACAGTCATCAGCAAACAGAAGGGCATGAATAGTTGTAGTGAAAGCCAATTGTAAAAGATGTGGGCCAGGATCTTACCAGCTATAGAGAGCAGAGAGATGCCCCGATGGTCATCACAACACCTGGTCACCTTTCCTCTTATATATTTGTACAATCAGGGCATCTTTGAAGTCCTAGAGGACTAGCTCCTTCTGCCAAATGGTGCTAAATAAATGGGTGAGACAGTACATCAGCTGGCCACCAACAGCTTTATAAATTTCTGATGGAATTGCATCACTGCTAGGTGCCTTTCCAGATTTCATCTGTTTAAAGCTTTTTGTACCTCCTCAAGAGTTGGTGGTATGTCCAGCTGTAAATCATTAGCCCACTGAGGAATCTCTTCAAGAATACTGCTGTCAAAAGTTGAGGTCTGGTTCAATACTTTGATCATGGATAGTGCTAAAATCCCTGACCACTGCGCTGAACATTTTCACAAAGTGAGGCCATCAGCAGAGCACACTGGTGTACAGCTAGCAATGCGTGGCCCATAGACTGCCTTCAGCCCATCATAGAATGCTTTAAAGTCATGTCTATCAGCTGCATCTTAGAGTTTAACTGCTTGATGTTTCTACCAGTCCTCTTTCATTTGTCATAATTTGACTTGTGCCTCCTGTTTAGCTCGAATATATGCCAATTTCCTGGAAGCATTCTCTTTATCATTGATCCAAGCCAGGTGTGTCATATGCATCTTATCAAGAAAAGCTTGGGCGTCAAACCAGTCCTTGAGCCTGTGTTTTTGGAATTCGAGGATCTCGACAGCAGTTCTGTAGGTTGTTTCTCTGATGTTTATCCAATCATCCTCAGTAGTGGGTGACCATTCTAGACCTTCATTGCTGATGACTAAGGAAGCATCAAGACTGCGTTGAAACAGCGCTTGTGTCTCAGGTATTTCAAGTTTACCTATATCCAATTTTTTTCGGCATACAGCAGAATGATGACATTTTGATGAACAAAGGTTCAAGGAGATAACACTGCGTACCATGTAGTGGTCAGACCAGGAGCCAGTGCCATGCATTGCACGAGTCAACTTGATGTCAGAAAGCTCTCTTTGTTTGGTGATGAAGTACTCAATCATATGGCAATGCTTAGACCAAGGGTGCATCCAAGTTGCTTTGTATCTGTTCATCTGTTGGAAGAATGAGCTTGCAATAGCAAGCTTGTGCTGTGCACAGGTTTGGAGAAGAAGAGCGCCATTTGAGTTCTCACTTCTGATACCATGATGTCCAAGCACCTTTGGCCATGTGATGTAGTCCTGACCAACTCTAGCATGAAAATCACTGAGTGTATATATAGCTTGGATTTAAAAGGTACTGAAGAGATCACTGAATTCAGGCTAGTGCAGAAAGCCTCCTTTTCATCATCTGCAGCAGTCAAAGTGGGTGCATATGCACTAACAAGTACAAGGCATTGTCCCTGCCTCAGTCTAAACTTTGTAGTCATAAGGCGAGGACTCTTGGCATGTGGCTCGGATTCAAGTTGGAGGACTAGTGGTGTCCTGATGGCGAAGCCAACTCCTGCTTGCCTTGGATGACCCTCAGGGTAACCCACACAATAATATGAATAGCCTGCTCCAACCTCTGTGAACTGGCTGGTACCAGAAATACGTGTTTCGCTTAAAGCTACAACATCAATTTTATAACGTGCAAGTTCTCTACCAATGATTGCTGTCCTGCATTCATGGCGATCATCACAATCAAAGAAGTGTGCGTATGTTCCAGGATGCAAAGTGTAGTTTCTGTTTAGTCATTGATTTTCCCTTGTGACCACAAAAATTGGATATCCAGTCAGTTGCAGTTAGCTGACAGAGTGCAGTTGGAACAAGTTGTGTTTACGGATTGTTTTCTCTCCCCCTCTTCTTTTGAAGAAAGCAGTACTGTCCCTAAATAGGGCTGCTTTGACACCCAGGCGGGATACGGGAGCTTTTGTTGTTCCAGTTGAGCAGACAGATGACCATCACACCTGGGCTACCTACGTGCAGGTTTGTGACTAAATGCTTCACTAATCATATAATTTATTGTATAAGTGGTGATGCTACTAACATTCAAGGGGACTGGATTAAAATTAAAAGTATGACTGAACAACCAGATGTTCAAAGACAGGACCAGGACAGCCTAGCATCAGTACATCCTTAAATAGCATCAGATTTTATTCTCTAGTTAACAACCAAGCTAGCATCATAAAGAGCCAAGATGCCATACAAGAAATGAGCTTTAGCAGCTGTAGGTCCCAAATGCCAAGGACTGCCTGTGCATGGCTATAACCTATAGGTGTTAATTATAATACTGAGAACATAAGGACAAAGAATATAGCATGCAAGGCCATTGAAAAGGGAAAGCTTTGTGATGTCAGGCTAAAATTATTTTAGTATTATTAGATCATAGTGAGATAAAATACAGCCCTTCTTTCTAGAATTCCGATGGTCAAAGGCATGACACATCACCAGTAAATCACCCAACTCTCTCTCACGTGAGGAGAGATCTATCTGCATAAACCCATGAATGTATTTGTGCGTACTGGTACAGAAATTTTTGTCCTATAGGATCCCAAATTGCTTTACAATTTGCTGATATACAAACTCTACATAGGAATCAGTTTTGTGCACTCTACTCACATGCAACCACCTTTGGCCTGAAACACAGTAGCTGTTTAACAGCATACAACAATGCTACACAATTACTTGAGGTAAGAAGAATAGGATGACTAAGATTTAGTATCTAAAAGATGCTGCAGAACTATTCGTTGTTTTTTAAGTTTTTCCAGTTACACACTAACATGGCTACGCCTGTGGAACTTAGCTTTGTTGTTCTTGCAAAATTCCAAATTGATGGATTACATTCTGCCTCCCTAAATTCCGTTGGCATTTCAATTAGAGACTAACAAAAATGTAGATGATATCATGAGCTTTCATGGGCACAACCCACTTCTTCAGATGAATGGCATTAAGGGATCCAGGTTGCAAAATAAATAGCAGAGAAAGAGAGGGGATGGGGAGGGAAAGAGAAGGAAAAAAATGGAGGGAAAATTTGTCAATTAGAGTATCCATGATAAATGAAGCTGACAGAGTGGGTTCTAAGTATTCTTAAGTACCCAGTGTTTAGCTTTTTATATCATTAAGATGTGGAATGTAGTGGGTAATCCAGTTACGGTCTTTGTTTAAACCTCTGTTGCAGGTATCAGACTTGTAAATTAAATTAACTTCTGCACTTCCTTTTCAATCTGGTTTTTGAAATTGACTTATAATAATATGGTAACTTTGAGATCAATTAATGAGTGCCCAGGCAAGTTGAAATGTTCCCCAACAGGTTTCTGTGAGTTACCTTTTCGAATATCTGATTTGTGTCCATTAAACCTTTGTCAAAGAGACTGTCCAGTTTAGCCAATATACATGGCAGAGGGGCACTGTTGGCACTTGATGGCAGAGATCACACTGGTGGATGTGCAGTTATATGAGCCTCTGATGTGGTGGTTTATGTGGTTAGGTCCTATGATGATGTTGCTTGTATAGATGTGTGGACAGAGTTGTCATCGGGACTGATTGCAGGGGAGGGTTCCTGGGTAAGTATGATGGAGGTGTGCTGTGTGGTTGCTGGAAAGAATTTGTTTGAGGTTAGGGAGTTGTCTGTAGGTGAGGATTGGCCTGTCCCCCTAGACCTGTGAGAGTGAGGGGTCATTTTCCAGGATCAGTTGTAGAATGTTATTAATGTGCTGGAGGGGGTTAATTTGGGGGCTGTGGTGATGAGCAGTGGTGCTCTGTTGTTTTCTTTGTTGGGCCTATCTTGAAGAAGTTGATGTCTGGGTACTCATCTGGCTCTGTCAATATGTTTTTTCACTTTTTCCTGGTTGGGTATTTTGGTTTTAAGACTGCTTGATATAGATCCTGTAGGTGTTTGTCTCTGTCTGTGGGATTGGAGCAAATCTGGTTGTATCTTAGGGCCTGGCTATAAACAATATATTGGGAAATATGTCTTGGATGGAAGCTAGAGGAATGTAGGTAAGTGTTGTGGTTGGTAGGTTTCTGGTATAAGGTGCTGGAAATGTGGTCATCATGTAATTGTACTGTGGTACCAAGGAAGTGGATCTCTTGTGTGGCCTGGTCTAGGCTAAGGTTGATAGTGGGGTGGTTTGAAATCCCTGTGGAATTCTTCAAGGGTCTCCTTCCCACAGGTCCATGTGATGAAAATGTCATCATTGTAGCGTAAGTAGAGTAAGGCTAAGATCACTGTGTTCATGGAAATTTCCATGGGTTAACTACATTTACTCATGATCTCAGTGTTTTTTCACATTTGAAAGACAAGTACTTCTAACATCACAGTGTCTCCTAACATGGTATAAGAAAATGGATCCCGTACTGTTTGGGAAGGAAGTGTGAAATATACTGTTTCCTGTACAGCCCCTGGGTGTTCCTGAGAGTTCATCTGGCCTCATATGAGACATATCAACTGAGATGTGAATGCTGCATGAACAAAAGGTGGACTTTCTGTCTTTAGAGATGACTGCTGTTCTATGTAAAAATGTTTTTAACAAAATGTAGAGAATATTTTATTTACATGTAGAGAAATAAAACCATGGCTATGATTATAACCAACACTAAGCTTTAGTTTTTAGAAGTCCTAGTCTGGTTTTCTGAAGGTGATGAGCACACAAAAATCTCATCAAAATTGCTCAGCATCTTTTGAAATCTCTCTTCTTAGCATCACACTATCTAAAATAGATAGATGCATTGTTCCAAAGACGTAAGTATGTTCACAGGCTAATCTTACTCACTTCTACCCAGTCATACTCTTAGGGTGCATCTACACTGCACCTGTAGGTCAAAATAAGATACACAATTTGAGCTACGCAAATTGCATATCTTATTTTGATGTAATTTCGAAATTTTGAAATAAAGCGCTCTTCCGACAAGTCCCTTAACCCTTGTGGAATGAGGGTTACAGGCATACCAAAATAGCATGCCTGTTGTTTTGAAATCTATTTCAAAATAACAGGTCCATTTAAAGACTTGGAATAGCTATTTCAGGATACTTCCGGTATCCCAAAATAGCACCGCTGTCTAGACGTAGCCTGAATGGGCCAGAGAGGGCAGAATTTAGCCAAGTTTGGTCTTAACAAATAAAAATATCCAATGGGGCTCTGGATGGGGAAAGAGCAGAGGAGCCATCCCATGTTTTTAATAAAAGAGGAAAAAAATCAAAATGTACAAAAAATTAAGTATCAATCAGAATCTATCCACCATATTAGGTTCCTCTGGAGGAAGTCTGAACATTGATGTTTTATTCACACATTTTACCATACATGCAAGGAAAAGTTTAATTTCCAAGTTGTCACCCAGCACTGTCACATTTTTACTAGGAGACAGACTGTTTTTATGGCCTTCATTTGGCGGGTCTGTTCTTTCATTCCCTGGTAAAACAGAAAAGAACAAGTATTCAAAATAACAAGAGATCAAATTTCCAGCTAGCCAAGCCAAAAGCTACAGTGGTGAATTAAGGATAGGGAGCAAGATAACAGCATGACAGGTGTGGGTTCAGACTAGCCTGACATATTTTTGCTCTCTGATGTTGATAGGCAACATTTATATAAGAGCTGCTTGCTGCATGTGGACTCCTCTTTGCTGTGTCCGTTAAGAATATTATATGGTATCAGCTCAAGATGAGCAGTTGTTTGTCCTTGGCATGATAAACGATCAGCTTCTTATATCCATCCAAGTGATGGCAGTGGGTGTCTGCTATAGCTGTGGGGAGCCGAACAGTCTTAGTTTTTGGAGACTGCTACAAACAAAAGTATTTAAAGAGGGGGCACTTGCAGAAGACAAATGATTGATTTATTTTTAGAAGGAAGGTTGCATTAGGAGGAGCATTGTCAGCAGATCTAGAGAAATGATTATTCCCCTTTATTCGGCTCTGGTGTGGCCACATCTGGAGTAATGCGTGCAGTTCTGGGCCCCCCCACTATAGAAAGGATGTGGACGCATTGTAGAGGGTCCAGCGGAGGGCAACCAGAATGATTAAGGGTCTGGAGCACATGACCTATGGGGAGAGGCTGAGGGATTTGGGCTTATTTAGTCTGCAGAAGAGAAGAGCAAGGGGGGATTTGATAGCAGCCTTCAACTTCCTGAAGGGAGGTTCCTAAAAGGATGGAGAGAGGCTGTTCTCAGTAGTGGCAGATGGCAGAACAAGGAGCAATGGTCTTAAGTTACAGTGGGAGAGGTCTAGGTTGGATATTAGGAAAAACTATTTCACTAGGAGGGTGGGGAAGCACTGGAATGGGTTACCTAGGGAAGTAGTGGAATCTCCATCCCTAGAGGTTTTTAAGTCTCGGCTTGACAAAGCCCTGGCTGGGATGATTTAGTTAGGGTTGGTCCTGCTTTGGACATGGGGCTGGACTCAATGACCTCCTGAGGTCTCTTCCAGCCCTATGATTCTATGAAGGGTGGGAGAGTGAGGCAATGTATCTCCACTCTCCCCATTTCCAGGCCTACATGTTGGCACAACACTCTGATCTCCTTGGCTATTATATGTTAAATTGTAAGCTCCTATATCTTTTCCAGCAGATTTGCTAGTGTTCCTATAGTTTGCCAGGGAAAGGGATGGGGATGGACAAAAGAGTTTCTTGACTGGTTCAAGAGGAGAAACTGAGGCAAGCTGCCTGTAGTGTGACCTTAGCCACTAAAGGGCTATATGGGGAGAAGTCAGCCAGACCGATACAAGGTCCAGGTAGGGAAAACAATTCAATAGTAGTTTAAATCTTATTTTCAGCTTAAAAGCTGAAACCCTAACGAAGTGCAGACTGCTCTCCCTATGGCATTTAACACTTTGAGTTGCTCTAAGTCAAAGAGCATGAATGTGAACTCTGTAGTATAAAAGGCTGCCTTGAGCTACAATCCTGCCTTCAGCTGGTGCACGCCCTGTTTGTTTAGGTGAGGCTGCCTGTGCTGTGCTGGTTTCTAGGGGTATAGCTAGTAAGTGGGTAGAGAATTTCTGGACATGCAGCGACTTAGAGATACTAACCCAAAGAGTTCCCACTCTTGCTGTCTTTGTGTTACAGAGCAGCTGTGTGTATTTCACACAACAAGAGTTTATTTAGCTCATTCTAAGCATAGTGGGGTGAGCTCATTCAGATAACTGACTTGCCCTCAGAGCTAGTGTGTTGGCCTCTGACAATCAGTCTGTGACTTTTTAAAACAAACCAGACTATGGTTGGGATTATTTTAATATATTTAATGAACATGCCTAGTAGTACATATCCATACGAAACGACACTGTTTGGTCCTAACAGCCTGGATCCAACAGACCTCTCTGTTCTTGTTTACAGTGCTTCTCCCTGCCAAACCAAATGCCTAATTATGCCCTCAGTGCCCTTTTCCTATGTGCCACCATAAGCCTGTAACCCTCTCCACAGCCCAGTCAACCATTCCCTCCTCACCTCCTCCTTCACACTTTCCTCAAGAGGCCTTATAAACCCTAGTCTCCTCCCCCCCCACTAAGCCATTTATTGCCAAACTGCAATATGCAAATGTATAAAACTAACCCCAATCATGTAACATCCCAACACCACTGCTTAGTCATGGATCTTTGATCAGTCAGCTACCTTGTAGTCTAGGATGATCTGCCTTAAGCCAATAGGGCAGATGCCATTTCCCCTTGCCTGCTTGTGTAGTATGGCACACAGCTGGTGCTACAGAAATAATAATTACTACCACACATGTATGTTGTATACCATCTATAAACCGTTGTAAGGCAGGTGTGCTGAAACTCTATCATAGATGTTAAACGGGAAGTTGGTAGGGACTGTGGCTTCATTTTTGCATTCAGTGTACATTTTTCCTATGCAGAGAACCAGCACAAGGTCTAGACACAACAGCTTATCAGAAAATATTTCAATTTTTCAGCAACAATTCAATCACTGACAATTTTTGACCGAAAACTGACAAATGTTGGTAGAAAATAAAAATATTGCAATTTGGAAATGCTGCTATAGTGACTCATGAAAGATATAGTTCATGTATGCCTCATGCTCCCATACTTCTTAATAGCTCTTTGGTCAGGCTGCATATCCCATGATGCATCATAGTCCCCCCTCTTAGAGAGGGGAAACCAGTGCATCATGGGAAATCATGATAATTTGGAGAATTGGTCTGTAATTAATAAGATGAAATCACTGGAGGACTTTAAGAATAGTTTGGACAAACACCAGTCAAGGATGGTCCACTTTGCAGTATTGTTGTCTGGGGGTTCTGCCTTAGCACAGGGGACTAGACCAGACAACCTTTCGATATCCCTTCCAGCCCCATATTTCTATGATTTTCAGGCATTCCTGGCTGTCAAAAATTCAATCTTCCTGTAAAAAAAAAAAAAAGGTTTTGATAGAACACTTTTCACCAGCTTTACTATATATTATGGAAATTCCACTTTGATGGCTTAAGCGGGGCTTGTGCTACCCTTTACAAGTGGACAAATTCACTGTCAAAACACATACTAGCTGAACAAAAAAGCTTCTGCATCATCTCTAACCCAATATGCTTACAGACTATTTTCTCCCAAGTTGACAACAGACATACCAAATGAAGGATTCCTATTTTATACAAACTGTCTCATCCCTAGAGATCCCATAGCAATTGCCTTTCCACTGTCATTGTTACAAAGAAATCACACCAGAAGTGGACAACATTCTTTATACTTAGGCATATGTCTACACTTGATACATTACAGCTACACCACAATAGCACTTCCATGTAGACATTATATATGCCAACAGTAGGGCTTCTCCCAGTAGCATATGTCATCTGCCTCTTGAAGAGTTAGTAAGTTGGTCAACAGATGAATTCTTCCATTGACCTAGCCCTGTTTACCCTGGGTCTTGGACCTGTTTAACATCGCCAATCCAGGATGTGGATTTTTCACTATTTTCCCTGTAACTGCTTCCTATGGTTAGAACCAGTGTTCCCTCTAAGCTGCGCAGCAGCACAGCTTCACAGGTGATTAATCAGCTCTGCCCAGTCAGTCAGCAGAGTACACAGAGCCCTGAGCCTCTGATTGGGCAGTGCTGATTAATCACCTGTGAAGCTGTGCTGCCATGCAGCTTAGAGGGAACCCCAAAAACTCTAGGGCATTTTGGGACATGAAAAGATTCTCAATGCAGCTATAAAATGTACCAATGTATCTACTCTGCCTTTGCTTTCCATGCCATTTTTCAAATTTAAATTAAAAAGCAAAAGCAGAAAACGTTCGTGGCTGTGTTTGTTCTTTAACTCCCTCACTCGTAGCAGAACATATCATCCTGTCTGAGAACTCCCCTCTTCTAATGAGATCAGGAAAATCTGACAGCAGCTTCAACGGGTTGTGTTATGCTAACTTGCAAAGAATAAATCCCTTGTACAACCCAGCTGTAGGTGTTATAATACTCGATAAGGAAATAACACAAAGGACTCTGAGTTTTTGCAAAACTTTAAGAACTTTTCAAAAGTTCTATAGGTTGCATGAAGTGGTCTGCGTATTTATGGTACTCAGAAAGTATTCAGAATGGTAACACCACCATCTGATAGCTGAAATGAGCAATGGTCCCAGGTCAATTCTTAATCAGAGATCTATTTTAAAAAATCACCATCACAACTGGTCATAATTAGCAAACTTTTAAAATAATACTTCCTTATAATTTTTGGGCAACAAAGTAGAACATAGCTTATTGAAATAAAGAATAGGATGGCAAATATAATAGAAGCAAGACACACAAATCAAACCTCTTTTTATAGATATAAATAACTAGCTAACTCAAATATTTTTCCCAGAAAGGAGACATCTTTTAAAGTACAGTAGGTCAAATGTTAAAGAACACTCAGGGAAAAACAAAGCCATTTTTTACTGAAGCCCACAGAAGTTCCCTTTATGGTTGTCACTTGTGTGTACTGCCCTTTTAACACTACTGTTAGAAAATATGAAAGAAGGAAGCACTGCAGGACAATGTAGATAGTAAGTGTGTGCAGTTCAATGGACATAAGGAACCTGACAAACTAGGGGATTAGGATTCAAAATACTCCCCGAGTACAGGGAGGGCAGCGCTTAGGGGCAGCAACACTCCATCCCAGTACACCTAAAGTAGGCATTCTGGGGGCAGGGAGTGTGGGCAGGGCCAGGCTAGCAGTTTGGGAAGGCAATGCCTTCCCCTGCCTAGCATACCAGCCGCCTATGCTAGAAACCATGTAAAGAACAAACCCTGATTATTATGTGGATATGAGACTATCCTATGATTCTATGTATACATCACTGGAGATTTTTAAGAGAAGGTTAAACAAACACCTGTCAGGGTCAGGATGATCTAGATAATACTTAATCCTGCCATGAGTGCAGGGGACTGGTCTAGATGACATCTTGATGTTTCCTCTAGTCCTATGAGTCTATAAGCCACTAATAACTACAGATCTCCACTGTCCAGCTTTCATCAACTCTACCACTTCCCTGACTATTTGCATAGAAAATATGCACCATTTCTGTAATTTTGTACTCATTGTATTGACTGCAGCACTGGTCTTCCTGGGCCAGCTGAAAGCCCTCAGCTTGGTCCTACTCTGGTCTCACTGAAATCAGTGCGAGTTTGATCATTGACTTCAGTGGGAGCAGAACAAGGTCAATGCTGGGCACTATTGAAAATTACGCCCATTGGCTGTACTTCTCGGACAACTTTGTCTTGCCTCCCATCTCCGGTGCAGTGCAGTGGTGGAGACTTGCCCAGCAACCTTCATCTAGCTATTTAGCTTCCCTTTAACTCCACAGTGCAAAGTGGCTCATTGACAAAGGAGTGAAAGCTGCTTCTGGGGCTGGTGACTTTGTCTCCACTTCCTTCCCATCCAAAGTGAAGATTGTGACCAAGGACCTCTTAATGTGACCTGGCAAAGGGGTGCAGAGGGACTACAGAGATCTCCTGGATCTGGAATATACATTCTAGTTCACTAAAGGATGTCATGTAAGACCTCAAATAAAAGTCAGCATCACGTTGGTCATTGATATCAATGTGAAATGCATTTACTGATGTTGTATAAGGAATTACATATTTTTACACTGAACATTATGTTTTTTAGGGACTATGTGAAGAGACTGGTCAGCAACAAAGGTGAAAAATAGGTTTGCTGGCAGATTTACATCAAAGTTTGTTTTACTGCATTTAGAAGATAAAGAAGACACCCTGATATTCTTCACTTCACAGGAAATGAAAACAGTATCTCAACCAGCCTTGGTTGAAAATATTGGAGAGAATGTTGAATAAGAATCTTCCTTAGACTGGAAGTTAACTACTTAGTTAAGTTTAGTTTCTAGAAAGCACATTATGACTTTGTTTTTCATGTAACCATTGTTTCCAATAGCCTCTCACTATCACTTAAATCTCTAGTCTTTGATTTAAAAAAATCCTTATTTTTGTTTTCACTATAAATATATCTATGTGATGTGGTATTAAGCAAAGTGATGATCCTGAGTTGAATCTTACAAGCTGGCATGTACTCTTCTTTGGGAACAACAGACCTGGTAATTCTGTGTTCAGTAGCTAAAGGGCTGGAATCTGCAGGGAATGAATGATCTGAGGACTTGGAAGTTGGTATGTGCCTATTGCTACCAGAACAAAGGCTCATGCTGCCAGAGGCTGGTGGTTTCAGGAAGCTGTTCTGCTGCAGGCAGAAACAGGACTTGTTCATGCTAAGGGCCGATGGTGGTGAGGTGCCTCACAACCTTGGGTACTTCAAGGGAACATCACAAGGATAAAGATCTAGAGTTGAAGGTCTTGACTGAATCTTCACCCATCTTTCTGAAGGTTGGCACATGTGGCTGGTAACCAGGCTTAAAATCTTGTCTGGCCAGGAACTTTTCCTTCGTGATTTATAACTGTAGAACATCTTCCCCGACTTCTCTTCACAGCTGTAAGCAGCACCTTTTTTTGTTTTTGATAGCATGCCTCCTTATGAGAAGTATACTCTGTCAGGCTCTGTCTCTGCATATTTTTCAGGTTTGTTTTGTTGAACTGTGGCATTATTGCTGGCTGCCTCTTGGTTCAGGAAGGAAATTTTCCATAAGATGCTCTCTGCCCTTGTTAACCAGGAACTCCAGTCTTGCCTATTGTTAACTGAATGTGCCCTATGTTCCACACCTTAGATCCCCACACAGCAGACTCCTTCCCCCAAACCACATCTATTATTGGAGAGAAGGCTACAAACAGGGTTAACTATAAAACAAACCGGTTTATTAACAATAACTTAGTAAACAATAACTCAGGGGACCCTTGTCAAAACAATACAGGGCATACAGGTACAGGTTGGTGTAACAATTTGACATTAAAGTCAAGGTTCCAAACCCATAAGAACCAGGAAATTCACTACAGGTAAGGTACCAAGATACACAGCATATATCACCCGGTCCACAGGAATGGACCCATGACAGAGGATGTCAGAGATGAGATACATCAGAATACTGAGGGTGCATCTACACTGCACCATAACTCAAGATAAGATATGCAATTTGAGCTACACAAATTGCATATCTTATTTTGGTGCTCTTTTGAAATAGCTTATTTTGTCATTTGGTGCTGTCTACACAGCACCAAATTTCGAAATTAAGCACTATTCCAAAACGTCCCTTACTCCTCTTAGAATGAGGTTTGCAGGGACATCGGAACAGTGAGCCCGAAATTAATGGGTTTGCTATGAAGACATGGGATAGCTATTTCAGAATACTCCGGTATCCCGAAATAGCATTGCAGTGTAGAGGTACCCTAAGATAGGAATTGATCAAGAACTGAAAGCTGGAACTACAGAGTTTGGATCTTCTTCTGTGGTCTTCTGTAGATCACTTGAAGTTTTGGCTGGGACATGTACTGCACTGCCACCAGGAGGGACTGCTACCTTCCTTTGGTGCACCAGTTTCTTATTTCTCCTGTTACTAGGCAGAACACAGGTCTTGTGACCCTTACTCTTTTCCCAACTGAGAGGAAAAAGACACCAATTGTCCCACAAAGGATACTGTGATGGGGTGTCTGCCCTGCACTGGACCTTTAAGGATAAAACCCAGTCCTGGGATAGGGCTGAGAGTAAAGCCCACTGCTGAGGCAGATACTGCTAATTAAGGCCCAGCGGGAGGCTGTATAAATAAGGGTGCTGGGATGGAGGTGAGTACACATACACTCTTGCTCTAGCTGCGGAGCAGGAGGGACCTGGCTGCCAGGGAAGCTGGAGTCTTCCTGAGATAGGGCAGGGCTGGGAAAAGGCAGGCAGAGCTGGGGAGCTCTGGCCTGACCTCACTACCGGGCTGCAAGGCCTGAGTGTAATAAGGCTGCAGGGTCACAGCCAGAGATAGGAGAAGGCAGCAGGTTCACACCCCCTTGCCAGTGATGAGTGGCCATTTCAGACTGCAGTTTGCCCCTGAAGTGACTGGTAGTGGGTCACTGAGGCAAGGTGGGTACAGGGGGATAAGGGGTTCCCTGGGAGGAGAGGACTCCAGAATGCAGAGATGAGGCACTGTTGATAACACCTCCCCACCCCCAGAAGGGGGACTGAGACACAACTGTAGTGGATACTGCCAGAGGGCAGTATCCTGAAGGGGATGCTGTGGTCTGGGAGCAATGCGGGTCCAGAACTAGAACATGGAGTGAGGACATGGGGAAACACCAGCCAAAGGGAGGTGCCTTGGTGATGAGCTAATTCCCAGTTCTACCAGAGGGAGACACTATGGTGGTGAGTTCACCCTATGACAGATCCCAATATGGTGGACAAACAACAACTCTTTACAAACGAGATGTCAAAGTACCTCAACAAATGGAATTTTTTAGATTTTACTCCTACACCTGGATTCTGGTTCATTAGACTGGTTTTTTTTTTTTGTCTGCAGGTGGCATTCCTGTTCTCTGCAGACATCATACACCCATTTGCTTGCAGCAGTTTGTGTTTGTTTGCTTCTTCTGCCTATAGGTTTAGAATCTTCAGAGGGGAACAGCTAAATCAAGTGATTCCCATTCCCTCAGTGAATGTTTACCTGATGGGGCCTGAAGCTGGTGGCATACTGGGATAAGGCATTTACAAAGAATGACTAAGCAAAGTTCCCATATACTAGTTGCCCCACCTCACCTGGCTATGGGTACTGGCACCAATGCCATAGGTGGGACTCACCAATATTGAAAACCCTGGTGCATCAATATCACTAACGTGTCCAACACTATGGTACATGCCACCTACCAAAGGTATTATATAATGCATACATTCATTTTAAGCCAATATGTTATATTATCTACCATTCATACCAGTGCACACAGTTCTTCCAAGAGTTTAGGCTTCCAATACATACTGGCCTAACTCAGCCTTTCTGCCTAAATTTAGGTTGCAATTGCCTATTAACAAAACTGGTTTGCATACTGGCCTTATTTGGGGACTGACACTAGACCATAATACTTTGCTGTGCAAATAAATACTCTTGAGATTTAAAACTGAACCCCATATACTGCTTTCTCGAGTAATTAACAGAAGGTGGAGTTACTATAGCTTCCTAATACATTCAAGGACATTCTCTCTCTCTCTTAAGAACATAAGAATGGCCATACTGGGTCAGACCAAAGGTCCATCCAGCCTAGTACCCTGTCTGCCGACAGTGGCCAATGCTAGGTGTCCCAGAGGGAGTGAACTAAACAGGTACTGATCAAGCGATTTCTCTCCTGCCATCCATCTCCACCCTCTGGCAAACAGAAGCTAGGGACACCATTCCTTACCCATACTGGCTAACAGCCATTAATGGACTTAACCTCCATGAATTTATCTAGTTCTCTTTTAAACCCTGTTCTAGTCTTAGCCTTCACAACCTCCTCGGGCAAGGAGTTCCACAGATTGACTATGCGCTGTGTGAAGAAGAACTTCCTTTTATTTGTTTTAAACTTGCTGCCCATTAGTTTCATTTGGTTGCCCCTAGTTCTTATATTATGAGAACAAGTACATAACTTTTCCTTATTCACTTTCTCCACACCACTCATGATTTTATATACCTCTATCATATCCCCCCTCAGTCTCCTCTTTTCCAAACTGAAAAGTCCTAGTCTCTTTAATCTCTCCTCATATGGGACCCATTCCAAACCCCTAATCATTTTAGTTGCCTTTCTCTGAACCTTTTCTAATGCCAGTATATCTTTTTTGAGATGAGGAGACCACATCTGTATGCAGTATTCAAGATGTGGGTGTACCATGGATTTATATGATGGCAATAAGATATTCTCCATCTTATTCTCTATCCCTTTTTAAATGATTCCTAACATCTTGTTTGCTTTTTTGACTGCCGCTGCACACTGTGTGGATGTCTTCAGAGAACTATCCACGATGACTCCAAGATCTCTTTCCTGATTAGTTCTAGCTAAATTAGCCCCCATCATATTATATGTATAGTTGAGGTTATTTTTTCCAATGTGCATTTATTTACATTTATCCACATTAAATTTCATTTGCCATTTTGTTGCCCAATCACTTAGTTTTGTGAGATCTTTTTTAAGTTCTTCACAGTCTGCTTTGGTCTTAACTACCTTGAGCAGTTTAGTATCGTCTGCAAACTTTGCCACCTTGCTATTTACCCCTTTTCTCCAACTTATGAGTAAGCTGAATAGGACTGGTCTTAGGACTGACCCTTGGGGAACACCACTAGTTACCCCTCTCCATTCTGAAAATTTACCATTTATTCCTACCCTTTGTTTCCTGTCTTTTAACCAGTTCTCAGTCCATGAAAGGATCTTCCCTCTTATCCCATGACAACTTAATTTATATAAGAGCCTTTAGTGAGGGACCTTGTCAAAGGCTTTCTGGAAATCTAAGTACACTATATCTACTGGATCCCCCTTGCCCACATATTTGTTGACCCCTTCAAAGAACTAATAGATTAGTAAGACACGATTTCCCTTTACAGAAACCACATTGACTTTTGCCCAACAAATTATGTTCTTCTATGTGTCTGACAATTTTATTCTTTACTATTGTTTCAAGTAATTTGCCCGGTACTGACGTTAGACTTACGGGTCTGTAATTGCTGGGATCGCCTCTAGAGCCCTTTTTGAATATTGGTGTTACATTAGATATCTTCCAGTCATACAGAAGCTGATTTAAAGGATCGGTTACAAACCATAGTTAATAGTTCCGCAATTTCACATTACAGTTTTCAGAACTCTAGGGTGAATGCCATCTGGTCCCGGTGACTTGTTACTGTTAAGTTTATCAATTAATTCCAAAACCTCCTCTAATGACACTTCAATCTGTGACAAATCCTGAGATTTGTCACCTACAAAGGACGGGTCAGGTTTGGGAATCTCCCTAACATCCTCAACCATGAAGACTGAGCAAAGAATTCATTTAGTTTCTCCGCAATGACTTTATCATCTTTAAGTGCTCCTTTTGTATCTTGATCGTTCAGGGGCCCCACTGGTTGTTTAGCAGGCTTCCTGATTCTGATGTACTTAAAAAAATATTATTACCTTTTGAGTTTTTGGCTAACTGTTCTTCAAACTCCTTTTTGGCTTTTCTTATTATATTTTTATACTTAATTTGGCAGTGTTTATGCTCCTTTCTGTTTACCTCACTAGGATTTGATTTCCACTTTTTAAAAGATGCCTTTTATTCTCTCACTGCTTCTTTTACATGGTTGTTAAGCCACAGTGGCTCTTTTTTAGTTCTTCTACTATGTTTTTTAATTTGGGGTATACATTTAAGTTGGGCCTTTATTATGGTGTCTTTGTCCATGCAGCTTGCAAGGATTTTACTTTAGTCACTGTACCTTTTAATTTCTGTTTAACTATCCTCCTCATTTTTGCATAGTTCCCCTTTTTTAAATTAAATGCCACAGTCTTGGGCTGCTGAGGTGTTTTTCCCACCACAGGAATGTTAAATGTTGTTATATTATGGTCACTGTTTCCAAGCGGTCCTGTTATAGTTACCTCTTGGACCAGATCCTGCGTGCCACTCAGGACTAAATCAGGAATTGCCTCTCCCCTTGTGGGTTCCTGTACCAGCTGCTCCAAGAAGCAGTCATTTAAGGTATAAAGAAATGTTGTGTCTGCATCTCGTCCTGAGGCGACATGTACCCAATCAATATGGAGATAGTTGAAATCCCCCACTATTTTGAGTTCTTTATTTTGATGGCCTCTCTAATCTCCCTTAGCATTTCATAGTCACTATTACTGTCCTGGTCAGGTGGTCAATAACAGATCCCTACTGTTATATTCTTATTAGAGCAGGGAATTACTATCTGTAGAGATTCTATGGAACATGTTGATTCATTTAAGATTTTTGCTTCATTTGATTCTAAATTTTCTTTCACATATAGTGCCACTCCCCCACCCGCATGACCTGTTTTGTCCCTCCGATATATTTTGTACCCTGGAATGATTGTGTCCCATTGATTGTCCTCACTCCATCAGGTTTCTGTGATGCCTATTATATTAGTATCCTCCTTTAACACGAGGCACTCTAGTTCACCCATCTTATTTTTTAGACTTCTAGCATTTGTGTACAAGCACTTTAAAAACTTGTCACTGTTTATTTGTCTGCCCTTTTCTGATATATCAGATTCTTTTTTAGGTGAATGTTTTTCATCTGATCTGGCCCATACTTTATCCTCTTCCATCCTTTCCTCCTAATTAAAACCTAGAGAATCTCTATCAATAGACTCTCCTCTGTGAGAGGTCTCTGTCCGATCCATGTGGTCCTCTGCACCAATCGGCTTTCCCCCATCTCTTAGTTTAAAAACTGCTCTGCGACCTTTTTAATGTTAAGTGCCAGCAGTCTGGATCCACTTTGGTTCAGGTGGAGCCCATCCTTCCTGTATAGGCTCCCCCTATCCCAAAAGTTTCCCCAGTTCCTTATAAATCTAAACCCCTCCTCCCTACACCATCGTCTCATCCACGCATTGAGACTCTGAAGCTCTGCCTGTATAACTGGCCCTGCGCGTGGAACTGGAAGCATTTCTGAGAAAGCCACCATCGAGGTCCTGGATTTCAGTGTCTTACCTAGCAGCCTAAATTTGGCCTCCAGGACGTCTCTGCTACCGTTCCCTATGTCATTGGTACTTCCATGTACCATGACCACCGGCTCCTCCCCAGCACTACACATAAGTCTATCTCGATGCCTCGTGAGATCCGCAATCTTCGCACCAGGCAGGCAAGTCACCGTACAGTTCTCCCGGCCATCGCAAACTCGTCTATCTACATTTCTAATGATCAAATCTCCCATTACTAACACCTACCTTTTCCTAATGACAGGAGTTCCCTACCCCAGAGAGGTAACCTCAGTGCAAGAGGATACCCCAACATCTTGAAGGAGGGTCCCAACTATGGGAAGGTTTCCCTCTGCTCTCGTTGACTGCTCTCCTTCCCTGAGCCTTTCATCCTCCTTAACAGCACAGGGGATGTCTGACTGGAGGTGGGACAATTCTACAGTGTCCCAGAAAGCCTCATCAACATACCTCTCTGCCTCCTTCAGCTCCTTCAGTTCAGCCACCCTGGCCTCCAAAGCCCATACATGGTCTCTGAAGGCTAGGAGCTCCTTGCACCGAATGCACACACATGCCACTCGCCCACAGGGCAGGTAATCATACATGCTACACTAAATGAGTGCAATAAACAGGATAGCCCCCACTCTGTTGCTGGGCTTCTGCCTGCATTCTCTCCTACAGCTACCTAGATTATTGATAGGGTTTTCAGTTAAATCAGGAAGTTTTGATTAAAAACTTTAAATTAAACTATAAAGAATGGCAAGTATACCTCGGCCCTTTCCCACTCCCGTTCCAAACTCCCTCTCAAAACTCCCTGTTTGCTGCCCCTGGTCACTGACTCACTGCTCTATAAAGCCCTGACCTTCCTGATAGCCCCACCCTCTGACTAAGGCTCAGCCAATGAACAGAGGCTTCTAGATTTCAAACCTTTAGAAGCTCACAGCTTCCAACTGCCGGCCACAGCACACGCTCCTTCAAACAAACAAACCAAACACACAGCCGAACACAAGCTCAGTACACAGCAAGTAACCCCGAAACACACACTACAGACAGCCACTTACCTCAAGGGTCCCATATTTGCTCCTCTTTTACCTGGAGAACTCCCTCTCAAAACTCCCTGGTCGCAAAGGTCCCTGGTTGCTGACTCACTGCTTTATAAAGCCCTGGCCTTCCTGATAGCCCCGCCCTCTGACTAACGCTCAGTGAATGAACAGAAGCTTCTAGATTTACTTATAGCTTACTTATAGCTACTTTAACCTGCCTACAATTATGTCTATTATTATTTACATAAAATAAGTAAAACTGGCACATCAAAAAGAGATTTACATGGTAAATTATCACTTGATGGAATTTTGGTCTATCTATAAAAAAGAAAATTGTATCTAGTATTTTGAATAATAGTAATAACATGGCCCTAGTAATGCTATTAATACTACTGAGTAAGGCTAACGGAATATGTAAGAAATAACGTCTCTTTTCTGGAATAGACTGGAATAGTTCTCTCTAAGGTGCGCACCTGCGTGGCTGTGCATGAAGAATTCTAGGCCCTCCCACCTCATTGGCAGAGCTGTGCAGCACCACTCAGTTTTCTGCAGGACCTGGAAAGTGAATGGCAAGGTGGGTTTTAGCTCCTGCAGTCAGCATGTGGCCCACTGCTCTGGCAGCTGGGGCTGGGGCCATGTGATGGGCCGGTGGCTGCTCTGACTGGCTGAGACGGGGGTGTGTGGCAAGCAGGAGGGTGGCTGCTGCAGCTGGCTGGGACTGGGGCCATGGGGCAGGCAAGCGGCTGCTCTGGCCTGCTGGGACCAAGGGCAGGATCATGGAGTGAGTGGGCGGCTGCTCCAGGTGGGTGGGCAGCTTCCGCAGCCAGCTGGGACCTGGGCCAGGGCCACGTGGTGGGCAGGTGGCTGCTCTGGCCAGCTGGCCAGGGCCAGGGCTGCATAGCGGGTGGGCGGATGGCTGCTCCAGCTGGCTGGGACTGGGGCCTTTGTCCCTTCTGTGTCCCTTCTAGTCTATTTTTCTCTTCCCTTTTTGTACCGCCATCTTTTCTCCAGCCACTTCACTGTCGTAAGAAGTCTAAGGCTCAGAAGACTAACATTTTGATTAACTATCCTACCAAAATAAGAACTCGGATTTCTTGTCCCAAAAGGGATCCCCCACCCTTTGTCCCAAATAATAATTAGGAATTGTGAATTGCTCAAATAATGCTGAAGAGAATCAGAATTTAGGAAGACTCCTGTCACGCAGTCGGGCGGAGCCCCCTACCACATCTCAGAGTACCTCACACCAATGTCCCCTCCTGACTTCCCAACTGTCCAAAGGAGATCTCTTTGTACTAGAGAAACCCTGTCCCTTTAGTACACCAGCACACACTCTCTTGACTGAGGCCCCTACTCGAGGTCCTTGTGAGCCTGGCCTCAGCCCATCAACTGGCTAAGTGTCTCTAGTTCAATAGTATACTGCCTTCTCAGCTCAAGTTCAATGCCAGGATCCTATTTGGGAGGGTGATCCTCAGGGTCAGCTCTGAGTTGGGGAAGGGGGACCCGGGCCTGCCCTCTCTCCAGGTCCCGACCCAGGGCCCTATAGGTGGGGAAAACCTTCCCCAGCCTGGTCGACAGGGTGCTTATCCGTAACGCGTCAGCCCGCAGGCATCCAAACCGCCCTGCTCTGGGTCGCTTTCTTCCCCTTCTCCTCCGACTACCTGGCTCCCATCTTGGTGGGGCCTCCGCAGCACCCTCTGATTCCTTGCCACTGCTCCTGCATTCCCCCTACTTCTCCAGATGGCATGCCCTTTCTATGGGATGCCCTGCGTCATGCTGGCATCAGCCCTGGCCGTCTGGTATAAAGACGCCTGCTCCGCGTCCTGCACATGCGCGGCCAGTGGGATGCTGTGATCCCCCCTTCCCCAGCGGGTCTTGGGCTGTCCTGTGGGCCACGTCAACAAGGGTGCGGGGCTTCGATGCCCCATCACAACACCAAAAAGTACAAGAATGGAACAAGGAACCAGTCCCACACCACTGAAGTCAACCAGAGTTTTGCCACTGACTTCAAAGAATGCAGATTGGAGCTCAAAAGTTGTGGTTTCTCCCCTTTGCAAAATGGTTATTAAAGCTGTCTGAAAATAGTTTTCTTTTTGTATCTGTTGTTAAGTAAGATATTCAAACATGGCGTGACTGAGTTCAATTAAGCTAAATCTCCACATGTGCCAAATATAATGGCTCAAAATATACCTGCATGGTGTGGTTAGTCATTAGATCATGTGTTAAAAAATTCTGAGCTCAAATTACTATGTATATAAAGCTGTCATATTCCATTATGCTAGAAGTAGGTAGCTGTGCCTCAGTTTCCCCTCTGTACAGTTGTGAGGCCACATGTATTAGTGATTGTGAGGTGGTCAAATATTGGAGTGAAAGAGGGTGCTGTGAGTTCCTTGGTAGGCAGGCTGCACGTATCCTAGTGAGGCTGGGGGAGCACCATTAACACAGGCCTTGTAAACCTGAGTTCTGATGCCTTCAGGAAAGTCACACTTCCCTCCTTTGGTGCAGCTTCTCCCTCACCCGGCTGTGGGTCTCTTTCCATGTGCTCCTCACAATGGACCTAGCCAGTCCCTTGGGTCTACCTCATGACTTGTCCCCCATGACAAGGGGGGTAGAGAATAGCTGCAGCACAGTGTTAATTATCCCTTGTTTTAGTATTCTTTCTTCCATAACACATATATCTAAAGATATTTGTTAGTATCTGGTGGGGCCCACAGTGGCACACATCCAAACAAGCGTATATTACCCCAATATTGGTGCACAAGACAAAACTCACTCTGCTCATGGGTGGAAAATCTTAGAAAGAACACTGATTGAGACCATCCCCCCTTCCTTTGTTTAAGATATTGAATTTCAGTGCTGAATATGTGAGGCAGAATGTTGCAAAGGAGAAGATCAGATTGTCTGAGGAGAGGATATGTTTTTGTACAAATGAAGATATGAGAGGAAGGTGTGTTGTAGCTCATGTCTCTTCTTTTATTATTCTTACTGAACATTGTCATTTACTATTTAACTGTACAGTGCCTAGAACAAGGAAGCCCTACCTAATTGTGAGCTGGAAGTGTTACCATAATATAAATATTTATCATGACCTTATTTAGTAGCAAGAGGCCAAACTCTGAGGGCCCCATTGTGCTAGCTTCTATATAAATCTATACAAATGAAAATGACTGACAGAAAGCATTTACAATCTACAAATTTGCTTTTACAGCTCTGTTTCCAGAGTCTTATGGAAAAGACATGAAAACCTGGTCTTTTCCTACTTACATGCTGTACAGGAGGGCTTTCTAGGTAAGCTTAGTGAGAGACTTGAGATAGAGAAAGACTCAGTGGGTGTAAATTGAAATCACACTATTGATTTGACTAAAGCTGCCCCAATTTGCACCAGCTGATAATCTGATCCATCGCCTCTTTTGTCATGGCAGTCATTATTGTTGTTGAGAAGTCTAACAATTGAAATGCAAGCATACAAGTACTGATGTCAGGAAAAAGAAAAAAATAATGTTGAAATTACTTTGCTTTTTTTCAGTGGCTTTTACTGACTCTTTTTGGTGACTTTTTTTTTAATGGCAACTCAGTATGTCAGCATAAAAAGGAACTGGTGTGCACTGGAAAATGCGAATATGGTGGGTGACAAAACTACAGTATAAAACATAATTGTAGAATGTGAGGGTACGTTTACACTGCACTCTAAAATTGAAAAAAGCTGCACAATTTGCATAACACAAATTGTGTATCTTATTTCGATTTTATTTCGAAATAGGCTATGTCAAAATTTGGTGCATCTACACAGTCCCAAATTTCGAAATAAAGTGCTATTTCATGACATCCCTTTTTCCTCGTGGAATGAGGTTTACAGGGATGCCGAAATAGCACATCCGCTATTTCAAAAATTATTAGTGGACACGTTCCTTGGATGCGGGGTAGCTATTTCGTGGTACCTCTGGTATCCCAAAATAGCATTGCAGTCTAGACCTACCCTAACAGAGCAAGTTTTCATGGCTCTGTGACAGCTGAGGGAACAGGTTGCTCCTTCTTTTGCAAACCTCCTACTGATTATATCTCCTGTAATTTTAGGGGTGCTTTAGAATCCATTCACACTCCTGTCAAAGATGTGCTCATTATGCAGCCTTCATCTCATTTTGCTCAAAGTAAAAAGCCTGGGTCAAATGTGCGATAAGAGAGGTTGCCTTTCCAATGGTACCTGTTGGTAATTATTAATGAAGTAAACCAACACAGCACTTTGGATAAGCTAAGTAGAGGATATTGATTTCTCAGCCTAACTGCAGCAGGTATGACTGCAGAGAGTCAGCTAGTGTATACAGCAGAGTACATCACACGTTGCAGAATAGTGAAAAATCAATGAGGTGGTTTTTCTATATTGGATTTTTTTTAAAACTGCAGGTTAAAGCAATCCCCTGCCCACCCACTTTGTATTGCCATTGGCCAGGTTCCTTGAGACTGTTGGTGGGAGCTGCTGGCAAGTTTGCTACTGTTTTAACTATTTTCAGCATGTTAAAGGAATTGAGAGTAATAAATAGCAGCCTTTTTGTGTGTATTCTAAGAAATTTTAAATAAGTACAATTCCTCATCCCAAAACAAGAGGATGTTTTACTTAATATCTAAATTACAGCCTGATACTGCATACAGTCTGTTCATGTAGAGAATCCAATTCACTTCAGTATGCTTACATCAGGGGTGGGCAATCATTTTTGACCGGGAGCCACTTCAGAAATTTTTGAATTGGCCCTGGGCCACCCTGGAATTAGTGGGGTCTCAGGAGGAAGGGGCGGGGCCAGGACACTTCTGTGATTCCCTGCTCACAGACCCTGATTGGTCTGGGGGTAGGGTAGTATGTGAAGATCTGAACAGTTGGCGGTTCCCTCTAAGTGCCCATGCCCCTGGCAGTGGGAGGTGACTTCCCACACTCCCCCCCCTACACCTAGGTCAATCAGGGTCTGAGGGCGGGGGCAAACATGAAGTCTGCCCCCACCTTGCAAGGGAGTGCCGTGCTTAAAGTCACCCACCAGCTGAGCAGCAGCTGGTGGTTGATTCTAAGTGCTGAGCCGCTTGCAGGGCAGGAGGAGACTTTGCACTCTTCCCCCAGGCCCTGAATGGCCTGCAGGTGGGGAGGAGCATGAAATCTCTCACTCCCTGTCCTCTGGCACGTGGCACTTAGAGTCAACTGTCCTGGTTGACTCTAAGCACTGCGCACTCCCCCATCCCTAGGCCCTGATTCGCCTGGGGGTGGGGAAGCAGCAGGACCTCCATGGGTCAGATCAACCTGCTTGGTGGGCTGGATCCGGCCCTTTTGCCCATCCTTGACTTAGTTGTATATTAAAGATTGCTCAATTCAGTAAGGTTCTACAGAATTGAGTCTTTAGGTTGCTATTTCTTTAGCTATTAGTTGCTTCTCCCCTCCCCAAAGCACATAAAACTTTTGAATGCTCGAATGACAAGTTATAGAGATAACAACTAATCATTTAATGTCTCTGAGCACATATGCCGTCCTACCTTTCTTGTGTCTCTGCACACTGTAATGTGGGTTGCCAATGGGGGTGTTTTCACTGGTGTGCTATAGAAATGAAGGACAGCCACACAGTTTGCAAAGGTGGGCCTTTTCAGATCTGATTTGGGGATCACCACAGAATAAATAGTTCTGGGTTTTATGTGATTCTGTTTCTTTAGTATTTGAAGGCACTGGACAATGTGATGATGAGTGAAGAATGTTTAGTTGCGAGGATTGCAAAGGCAAAACCCAAGAAGCCCATGACAATTGAATATGAGCTGATGTGCTGAATGGTGGAATGGCAGCTGGGAGGCTATGTTCTGTTTTAACAGAATCAGTAACTATTGCTCATCTTCATGTTGGCCTGTGCATCTTCTCACTTTGGGGATGTTCCCCTAAAGCAGCTGAGCTTTGTGCACCTTTCAGAGTAGCAGTGTGTGTTGGAACCACATGGGTCATCCCCATGTTTACAGACTAGTTTATAAAAAGGCTAGGTGATCTCCAGTTCCTTCAGTTCCTTCCTGCTCACAGCTACTGGTTTGTTTGTTGACACAAATCACCTGTTATCTTGCAGCACCATTGTGGTTTTACATGGACTAGATTATTTACACAGGCTTTGGGTAATTTTAGGTCATTTCTGCACCATTAGAGTTTAAATTCCTGGCTCCAGCTTTGGTTCTGGGCTCATCAATCTGAACTGGCCTCTGAAGAGAAAAAGACCAGGTTTAAACTGTGTTTTGTGCCCTTCTAGCCTTCTGGAGTTGGACAGACATTACCAGTGATTGATATGGCGCAGAGAGGGCTTTTTCTGGATCATTGCTCTTGGTGGTAGGCCATTACATCTTGCTCCTGAAAGGACAGGCACGCGTGCCTCAAGACTTTCCCAAAGACTGAGTCTTTATGTGTCAGACCCATCTTTGGGTAGGGCCCCATCGCCATTCTAGGAGAGTAGGCCTTTGTAAGGGTTCAAATCCCCTAGAAGTAGGGAAATAGGAAGCTTTGGTGGCAGCACTGGAATGGCCCTGTAGACCCAAGACAGGAGAACACGCTGCTTGTTTCTGGGGTTTCCATGGAGGAAACTAAATCCATTGCCTGAATCTTTTAGTGCTGAGGTAGCCTTGGTGCCAAAGGCTCTGAAAATACCTGTTCTCAGGCTGAAACTGATTAGTGCATTTCCCTCTGTGCTAGAGATCATCTCAGCACTGGAGAAACCTCTGTCTTAGCATGTTTTTGTCAGTGCTGAGCCTCCCCCAGATTCAAGGTGTGTCAGGACCATTGTTTGCAGAAGCCTCAGTCCTACTTTCCTCTGCCTGCAAGATCCTTAGCATTGGGGATATAGCACTGTCACAGGGAAGGAGGTAGAAACACCATCACCAAGGGGAGTATGGGTGGATTACACAACTCAGTTCCGGCTTCCTGGATTCTAAAAATATCTCTGGTCGTTCCAATAATGCCAATTCATAGGGCATCCTCAACACCCCCTCTTTAAGGAGCAATGCAGTCCTTCAATGTCAAGGCACTTCCCTGTGGCTTCCCTTCTTAACTGGAGAAATTCACGAGTGGGACCTCAGTCTTCACATGCAGGTACTTTCTGTTCCATAGTTTTGGATGAATTCTATAAAATTCTATTGGAGGGATACGATGCCCTACTAAATTCCAGGCTAGAGAAGTGACTTTTATGGAATGTTATGGCACTCTCATATAGGGGAACTTTCAGAGCACCTGAAATGTCCACTGGCCCCCCAGACTTGGTGAGTGTTAGAATGATATATAATACAGTGGAATATGCCAGCAGCTTTATTTTTGGTGGTCGTGATCAATCACTGCTGCTCTAAATATATTGAGCAACCTATCAGTGTACTTAGATTACACTATAAACAAGTATTGCCCTCTTAGTGCTGGGATACTTTTACCTCATTGCTCACCCTCACTTGGTGTCTTTAATTACAGTGAAACTTCCCTAGCAAAGGTCAGCAAATAACTGCCCAGCTCAGGAGCTCACATGCTGGAATTCTCTTTCAGATCCCTCTTGACTTCTCTGTGCCATGCACTGCTCAGCTCTGGATATGGGCATGTTCTAATTCTCCCTCATCTCTTCTTTTCTGTCCTTCCCAAACAGGACTAAATATCCTCCCAGTTCTTTAATTGAGTTTGATTCCTTTGCTGCTGAATTTAAGTCCCTGCTGTGAAGCATGGGCATGATAGACCTTCTCAAAGATAGAGTTGTAATGTTTTCTTTTTAATATAGGGAAAGCTATGTGTTTGGCCATAATCTCACCCTCAGAAATGGCAGGATTCTTTGTGCAGTAACTTTAAAAACAAAACAAAACAAAAACAAACAAAAAACAACCTGAGGTAGAAACCTGGCATTGAAAAGTTCAGCCTGACTAGTGGAAATCTGACAAAGGCATAAGTAACTGAAAACAGGGTTTGATAATGGGAAGCAACAGGAAAGCTTAGCTATAGTGCTTGAAGGGAATAACTGTTGCAGAAACTGGCTTGTTGTGTTTCAGCCTTCTGCAATATTGCCAATCCCAAATGTTCCAAAGTCATGAATTGAGCCCTTCCCCCAAATCAGAAGATTGGCTGGCTAAAAAAGCACAAGACTCGGTTCTTTTTATTTGCAGTCTAAGTTTTGAGCATTAAAGTTGCACAGAGGGAGGGAGTGGTTTTCAAACTTTTTTCCACAGCCATCAGATTTAGAAACTTGCATTTATTTTAAAATAAAAGCTGAGAGTTTCATATAATCGCATTCCTCCATAATCTGGGGCTTTAAGAAAACTATAAGTATCACAAGAGTCATGCTAGTACTGTGAGAGCTAGCATCACTCCCTTTATTTCTTCTGGCAGCACTGTGTGGTTTTGCGCTCCAAAGCCCTCCTAAATTAGTGCCTCCTGACTATCCACTCTGTTATCATGAGATTGACTCTCACTTTCACTTTGCCAGGGATGTTGGTTTCAGTTGCCCACTACTCTCTTTCTTCCACAAATACTTCCGTGCTTTTTCCAGCACCAGTCCCTATACTTGGGAAAGTTTCCATTCAGAATCCATAAACTTATCCTCTCTCAACTGCAAACAGTTGCTGAATTGTGATCATTGCTCCTGACTGGCTTGGAATTGCACACACTGGTAATCTGTGCTTAGATACCTCATTATTTTTGTTACCTCATCTTCCCTCACCCTTCTGCTTCCTTGTTTGTCACATCCACCTGCCAAACTGTTAACACTTCTTGGCACTACTGAAATATAAATGTTAAATAATAAGCCAAATGTCACTGAAGTTGACAGAAGTGTTGTATATACATAGGTGACTGGTGCCATGGGGGGATGGGGTGCAGGATAGGCCACCCAAAGGAACAGGGTGGGGACATGAGGGGGCCTCCCATTTAGCAATTAAAATTTTGGTGGGGCCATGGGGGCAGTGCACCTCCTGAATACTATCATGAATCACCTATGTATATATGGCTAGATAGTATAATCAGGCCCAAAATATTCAGGAAGGACTCCTCGTTTTAGAGGCTTTAGAATAGTATGAATGTAGCTATAGAACTCTGAGGAGATGTTATGCTTCTGTGTCTTGTGTAATTCATGCCTAAATAATTCTTCTCCTGCTATCTGTTAATGAACAGGTGGGGGTGGGAGGCAACACAAGACTTCAGGAGTAGATCTTATTTGACTAGGCACATCTGTTTTGCTTAGGGGGTCAGCTTATCAAATAATCAGTGTGGACTATTTTGGGTTAAAATTCACTTAAGTCTCGGATACAGTGCTAATGAAATATTATCTTTATAGTACGACTAAAGGACAGCAGAACTAGTTGCTGAGATCACTGTAACTTAAACCTCACCTATCAGCATGGGGATAGTGATACCAAATCCAGTTGAAAGACAGGGTTGGGGGGCTCTATTTAAAGGGTTTTATTTACCATTTAATTCTTCCCCTCCTGAGTTTACGGCATGGAGATGATTAAATTCAATTGAATGTCCTTGTTTCTTCTCAGAGATCACTAGAGCAGAAATCACTGATAAGATGGTCTAGGAAGTGAGCTATAGCCGTGATGTAGGGACAGTATTGTGCTGAAAAACAACAGAGAGGTGACTGCAGCAATGAGGTTCCCCATGACCCAATAAATCACTAAATATTGGGCTAAGTGTTGCAATAGCATTGCAGCTAAAGGCAATGGTTGTCAGAGGTGGCAGTGACAGCAACAGCTGCGGTGAGCAATGGCAGAAACGGAGATATCACTCAGCTAGCTTCAGGGTCCACCCACACACACTGCTGGACTCTGGGACTTCGCTGACCTTGAACAACAATCCATGAGTGAGGTGCAGAGAAGGGAAAGGGAATGTGTGTTAAAGGGACATTTTTCCCTTGGACTCCTACACTGCAAGATAGTTGTGATGGACTGAATCCCCAACATCTGCCAGAGATGAGGAAAATGAGATATGCTCCATCTGTGAGACAATTGACTGCCTCCTGGCCAGAGCTAGGGGATGAGTTATGAATCACCTGGCCCTATGAGGAGGCTGAGGGAGCTCAGTTTGGGGAGAGGATGCAGAGGAAGCAGGATTCTCCTTCAGAGGAAGGCCCCGTGGTTTGGGGCTGGCTGTGTCTGGAGAGCTGAACCACAGGGAGCTAACTGCTGTGGTGAGCCTATGGAACAAGATATGAGGCAACCAGAGAGACAATCCTGGCATAAGAGTTCTGAAAGAGGAAGAGAGGGCACAGAAGGGACCCATAGGGAGCAGGGTAGACTCCTGAAGGAGAGCCCTGAAATAAGGCCTGCAAGGAGATCCCTATGGGAAGATGTCAGAATTCCTTGGGAAATGAGGCAGTGGGGGAATCCTGCTGGGGAGAAAGCAAGGTAAGAGAAGCTCTGCAGAGGCTAAAGAAGCAGTGAAGTTCACTGGAGATGGAGAGGGGCAAAAGAATTATTAGCTTGAGTCTCCATTTTTTGACTTCCCATTGAACCTTTTGCTACCCCAAAAGCATCTGAAATTTTAGATGGCTTGGCAGAGGGCCAGACCTCAGAGGACTCTAAGAAAGGCACTTGGGCTGAGGAAAGGGGCACCAGAGATGAGGATCCCTGGCAACCAACATTGCATCTGATAAAAGGGCTATTTATATCCTTAAAGTGGAAACTGAGGCAAAGGACTATTGCCTAAGATACTCTGTGGGGAGACAGTGTTTCCCCAGTGTTTGCATACTTTTGAGTCATTGAGGTGTTTTCACAAATCAATGCTGTGCTTCCCTCTCCTCTTAATTGTTTCTTTTGTTATAGACAGACTCAGCACATATTGGCACTTAAAAGTGCCCAGTATGGGGTTCATTTTCCAGGTTTTCTGGGTTGGGGCTCAAGCAGGTTCTGTTTTGTAATATTAAAAGGGATATTGAGCCTGGCCCTGGCTGCTGGTGCACCACCTGGAGGGTTACAGAGCTTTTACTTTTGTTTTGTTACTTATTCCTTCATTTAAAATAGATCATGTAGACTGACAGCCAGATCCTCAGCCCCTCTTTGGCCCCTTTGCATTATGCCCAAGGACTTGTGTACACTTGGAAATTTAAGTCTCCCTGTGGACACTCAGGCTACATCTACGCTACAGGATTTTTGCGCAAAAACAGCTGGTTTTGCGCAAAAACCCATGGAGCATCCACACTTCAAGAGCATTTTTGCACAAGAAAATTTACAGTGACTCGACAGAACAGAGGGCTTTTTGCGGTGTAGGTATTCCTCTTTCAACAAGGAATAACTCCTTTTTGCGCAAGAGCTCTTGCACAAAAAGGTGTGTGTGGATGGGAAACAGGGTTTTTTTGTGCAAAAACAGCCTATCGGAAGAAGCACAGGTGCCCTGGTGACCATTTGGTTAATGGCAATCAGAGCTTTCTTGCGAGAGAGCATCCATGCAGTCTGGACGCTCTCTTGCGCAAAAGCACATCGCTTTTCCAATGCGCTTTTGCAGTGTGGACACGCTCTTGCACAAGAAGTTTTTGAGGAAGATCTCTTCTGCAAAAAGCTTCTTGCTCAAGAAGCCTGTAGTGTAGATGTAGCCTTAGATTCCAGAATAAGTGTGTTCACACAGGGGTTAAACAGAAATAACTATTTTGGACTAATTACTATTTCCAGGAGTAGACAAGCCCTAAATGAGGATCTCAGGATTCCTCCACCATGGGATGGGGAGTGGGGATCCATGAGTCTATACCATTCACTCCTGAGGAATACAGAAGAGAGAAGAAATAGACAGAATACTGATGTACCACGGCAATCCTTAGGTGACATAATTGCTCTCTGGGGTTTACTACCAGCCAATGTAATATATTCCAGGGGACAAATAGACTCCAGCAGCCCTGGAAACTAGAAGAACATAAGGTTTCTGGATAGCCACCATTCCCTCCCTTTAACACTTTGTATGTGGAAGAACAGTAAGAAAGTACTTATTTGCATGTCTTTGCTTGTTTATATATAAATCTAGCAATAGAGCTAAGAGCATAACAAAGGTTTTACTATGCTGTGCAAAGCAGAGGAAAAGACACAATTATCTTTGCTGCCTTCCTGAAAGGGAGTGAACAATTTTCTCTCTATATTCTTATTCATATCTCACACTCATACAATGCATAAGCCCAGTGTTGGCATGAGAAATTCCAGATCTCAGCATCTTCTTTTTCCAACAGCTGGAAATTCTAATAAATTTGTGTTTCTGCAATACAAACAGGAACAGGCCTGAGCATAAGGCTTTCTTGTATTGTTTTGGGGATTGTTGGACAATGCTTTAACATTTTTTCCTAATACACACACTCTCTCTCTCTCTCTATCTTTGAAGGTGCTTGCAATTTGTCTCTGTTTATAATGGACCAAATAATACCCCCAAATCAAATACCCCCTTACACATTTTAGAGCCGTTGAAATTAGATTCTGAATTTTTCACCTTTGGTCCATTTTAACGTTTGATTTTCTTTGTGTATGTGTTTTGTATTTTTAGTTCTGTTCACTTTAACAACAGACTAGGCACTTTGGATAGATAAAATGATACAGAATAATTGATTTAGCTTTTTACAGCATAAGTTATCTTTGTTCTCAGTTTCCTTGGATACCAGAGATTTCATATCACAGTGCATGTATGGCTGAGCTATCTATTTCATTATAGTTACTGGTACATAATAGGGATGTAAGAGAGTAGTTCATTAGTTGACTATCTGATAAACTTAAGCTTATTGGGTATTCAAGTTGACTACTTGCATCCTCCCTCCCACCCCACCCTTTTGCTGCCTCTGTATCAGAGGCAGCAAGAGGGGGAAGCAGGATCCGGTGCTTAAAAGCCAGCTCCCCCCAGGCACTCCCCGGCCAGGTGCCACGGACAGGGGCTGCTTCGCTGGCAGCAGCCCCTGTCTGCGGGGTCCCAGATCTACTGTCTGGGCAGGCAGCCCTGCTCAGTCCCGGCTCACGCTGGGACCAAACCCTATTGCAACTCTGCAATTTAAAAGGCAGTAAGAATCAGGCAGCCTGCCCCCCAGCTCCTACTGTATTTGAAATTGTAGAGCAACTGCAAGATTTGGTCCCTAACCCCACACGAACAGGGACTGAGCTGGACTGCCTGCCTGCCTGGCTTCTACTAAATTTAGGAACCTGGTGAGTAGGCAGCCTGGCTCAGTGCCTGCTCATATGGGGTCATGGACCAAACCTTGCAGTGGCGCTACAATTTCAAATACAGTAGGAGCCGGAGTTGGGGGGGAGGGAGGAAGGGACATGGGGGAGGAGGCTGCTTGGCTCTTACAGCCTTTTAAATTGCAGAGCCACAGCGGGGTTTGGTCCCAGCACAAGCTAGGATGAAGCGGGGCTGCTATTGAGTAATCAAATAGTCAATAAAAATTCTATCAACTATGCGATTACTAAAATAACCTTAATTTAATATCCTAGTACATGAATGAAAAATGTCCTGCAATTGAATAGCATTTTGCTTTGTTAATAGTCTGTTTGGAGCAAGGTTCAGGAATGCATCTGATGTAATCTCAAACTAAAATGACCTAGGAAGGCTCAGATCAGAGCAGGGCTGGCCATACCATGAGGCGAACTGAGGCGGCTGCCTCAGGTGCCAGACTGTGCGGGGGAGGCGCCGCGCCAATAGGACCCAGAGTGTAGAAAATTGTGTCTGCTGCTAGTGCATATGTATTCTCTCTGCTCTAGATGCACAGAGATGGTGGAGTGCCATGAGAGGAGTAGAACAGGAAGAAGGCAGAATTGAGATCTTTCAAAGTTTTGGCCCAAGCAAGGGGCATGGGGGCATCATTTGAGTTCCCCACCTCAGGTGCCAAAATGTTGTGGGATTAGAGCTGAGGAACCAACTGAAACAGTTCGCAGGATCATGAGCTAAGTACTCAGCTGCATGCATATTTTTCCTTTGCTCATGGAGAATTCTGAAAATCTGTCCCAGTGTTCCTTGACTCTCTTTAGTTAGTTATGATGAATATTCTCCCAACATAGAGTATTGAAGAGTCACATGTTTTGGGTAATGAGCTGAAGAGGACTGGTTTATCCATAATTTCTACAGAAATTACTGGATAAACTTCAGGGAGTTTTGCTTTCATCTGGGTAAAAGTGATAGGACTGGTCAAGTAAGTACTGGAAAGTACTTTTCATGCTTTCCCATGAAGTTCTTTTATCTTTCAGAATTTTCCCTTAAGCCTCTGTATTTCATCTCTCTTCTTGGATCATAATCTCATGAGACTAAAGTAATAGCAATTAATATCTTACACTTATATAACATCTGTCATCTAAAAGGATCACAAAGTGCTTTAATAATTAAATATGGGCTTCACTTACTACCAAAAAAAGGTATGATAGGAGTGTGGTGGGGAGGCAGCAGACAGCAGCTATTTAACTGTGCACTGCAGAATTTAGGCTGAGAATGAAAACTATCATGCTGAAAGCCACCAAAACACACATTCTGAAAAGTTAGCATCAGACTGCACCATTATTACCTGAGAATGTGTTTGAGCTGGTGGAAAAACAAGGCACGATGAATGGGAATGGTTTGGAGACTGATGAGCATAGTAGAGAGAATGAAGAACTGAGCAGACTAGATAAGACAAAGGCAGACTAGATAAGACAAGAGTGAATACAATCAGGGCAAATTGTGCAGAACTTGAGAATTACAAAGAGAAAAATCATACAAAAGGGTATGTTCACAGTGGTCAAACATCTTACCAAAATTTTCCCTGTGATGGAACCAAACGTAATAAAAGAGTATGATGGCAGAGTTATCCTCACTGAAACTGATGATATCAAGTGCTGGTGGAGTGATGATGCCAGTCTGTATGTCTCATTTCAAGAGCTATTCACAATACAGGAAGACAGTATGGAGCTGAAGTTATCAAGCCTACCAGAAGAACTGATGCAGGCTATTATGAAAACAAAGCCTAAGAAAGCACCAGGGTAGATTATGTACCAGTAGAATTGCTAAGACTGTGGTATTGTATTGATCTCATGTGGAAAACATGCAAAGATGTCTGGCCAATTTTTAGTCATTCCTACAAGTGGCTGAAAGGAAACTTTCTACCTTTACCAAAGAAAAAAGAGACAAGAGCGTAAACAATCATAAGCTCTCCCTGATATTATATGTGACTGAAGTGCTGTTCTATGTAATTCACATACAGTGACTGATAGATGTGGAACCACCACAACACACTTGTTTCAGAGCAGGACGAGGTGCAAACATAATCAAATCATGAATATCCATCACATAACTGAAATATGCAGAGAGGACCAATACCCATGGATCATGTGTTTCATTAACTACTTGAAATCATCCAACACCTTCTGTCATGACCCTCTTTGGGGAATACTGGCAAACATGGGGATTCCAAAGCATCTTACTGAACACTTTTCAAGTCTCTTCTATCCACAATGGAACAGTGTAAACATCAGTGGAAAACCACTCCCTGTTGCCTGTTGGGAAGGGTGTGAGACAAGGGTGTATTCTGTCCTAAAGTCTTTTCAACAGGAACACAGAATGTATTCTGAGACAAGCCTGGGAAGGTTTTGATAAAGTGGAGGGAGCTGGGATTTCCATTCCAACTGTTAACTGACCTTAGATACACTCATGACACCAGGCATTTCACTACAACCTCTGATGCAATGCAAAAACTACTGGTCTGTGAAAGCCACTAGTGAGGAATATGGACAATCCCTTAATGTCATGAAAAAAAATGCATGCACATTGACATAATTAAGAAACAGGTGCAAGCAGACATCATTATTAATAGTCAAGCTATAGAGGCAGTAGATGAATTGAATTATCTGGGATCATATCCAATCATGGAGGCTGTTCTAAAAAAATTGAAAGACTAGGGATAGCTTGCTCAGCCTTGGCCTCATTAATGAATGTTTGGAAAAACTGAGGGTCTTGAATTGTACAATGCTTCAGCTTGTGAAGTGCAATTTTTTTCTATAGTTTGGATGTGAATCATAGGCAATTAATGCTACTGTTTAGAAAATTGAAACCTTTGAGATGTGGTGCTGGTGAAGACGCTTGTGATTTCCTGGATGAAAAAGAAGACATATGCTTTTGTTAGATATATTATGGCAAAAAGCAGACCCGGTACCCCTAATCCAAAAGCTGTTCCAACATCAGGAAGTTTGCTTAAAGAGGATGTTTACTAATCAGAGAATACATCCAATGCAATTCCTTTTAAGGGCTTATTTCATAACTAAATATAGGCTTTTAAAGTGGTACATCTGGTGTTTTCGGCAAAGCAGTCCATCTTTTTAGGGGTTAATTGATGTTTGCTAGCAAATTTCCCAATGTGTTGGGCTTTGTCCACTTCAGACCACTTCTTTGTTCTATTTATAGTTTTAAAGTTAGTCAATTTTACTATATTTTAAATGTTTTAATGCTTCATGCTACTTATACTAGCTATTAATGAAACAGAAGTGACTATTTCCCCTCATAGAGTATTCTATGAGTTCTTATAATTGGGCCAATTACTAAATTGGTATGCTTCTCTTTCCACTGCAGTGTTACTAATCTGGCAATTCTGCACTGCTTATGAGTTTTTTCAGTTCCAGATTGGAACAGGTCTTTGCTACATAGTGTATGCTTCACATGAGCTGTGGATTCTTTGTGCAAAATAACTAAAGCCTTGATATTGTGCCAGAACAGAAACTCAATACTTTTTTCAACTGCTTGGCATGTCACACTTGGAATGATGACATTTTCATTTGTACAAGTAGCCTTTACAAAAATAAGCTGGGTCCAGAGATGTGTGCACAGGCACACGTGTTCATGCACACGCACATTCAGAAGAATGCAGGTCAGCCATGCCTTGGAATATTTGCAAGTTAGAGCATTGTATTTATTCATGAATGCCTAACTATCACTGTTCCACAAAAGTCTCAGAAATATTCCAAGCCAAAACCAAATCCAGGTTAGGTTTATTCTGCAAAGAAACCATCATGATTCTTTTGTGCAAAGGGGATGCTTAAGTTGACTCCTCAGCAATGAAATGAAGGACATAAATAAGGATAGTATCTATGATTTCAGCATTAAAACTAAACTGGAACGTAGCAGCACCCTTTTAGGCAACTTAGAGAAGTCTGAGAGGAGCAAGTTGCATGGATTTAGCCTGCTGAAAATGGAAATGATCAGTGTGTGTTCATATCTAAGAGGAAATGCCAGGCTTTCCAAATAACTCAGATAACCACCAAAGTGATAAAATATGCTCCCCTACTAAGGTAATCTGGTATATGTGTGTGCCCCCCAAATTCCTGGTTTGCCTTGTGAGCAGCAGATTTGCCCCTGAATAATGTGGGTAAAATGTCCATTTTTGAGCTTCTCAAAGTTTTCACTGACACTTGAGCTTAACATCAGTCTTCTTTAGGTTGAGAACTGTCCTTCACCCAACTAAACAAAGAAAGGATGAGTTATGCTTAGAAGAAATGTTGTTGTATAGATGCTGCTGACAGGTGAAAATAGGAAGGGGTTTTTTAATTAACACTTGGAAAAATCCATGGCATACAAAAATATAAACACTGGAAAATGTAAAAAAATGCAGGGTACAATTCTCTAATCTAGTCTCTAATCTAGAATTCTAATTCAGATGGCTTGCACTGCTTCAGTGGCATAAAATGGCCAGTCAATTTAATTGCTTCCCTGAGGATTCCCTTAGTACACAAAAAATACTTGTGACATGGAGCTGGTGCTGTGACTCTGTGCCACCCTCCTCCTGCTTCCTGGTGTAGCGGACATTCTTCAGGGAGTTGAGCATAACCAGGGCTTCCCTCTGCCCCAGCAGACCCTCAGCCACTGGAACGGTTCCTTGGATAGGCAGGCATAATTTAGAGCAACCTTCAGGCTGCTCTGATGAGGATCAGACTGTTCCCTTGCCAGCCCCAGGATAAATAGATGACAGAGGTGGCATAGAATTACCAGTGTCCCCCTGCAGCCTCTCTAAGTATATGTCAGCCACAAGTGTCAGTGTAGGCTTCCAAAGGATTTTTTTTTTAATCTCTTCGTATAGTTTAAGAATTTAACACCACATAATAATGCAAACAAAAGTGCACAGCTCCCATTAATTCTACACTGCACCGTGACATACTGTAATGACTCATGAAACAGCACATTGATTGCTAGGATTATTGAGTCCGTTTACAGGAGAAGAGTAAAATGAAACAAAGTAAACACAATAGCATGTGATACCATATGTTGGTGCAACTGTTGACTCAAACTAAACAGTAATGACTTTTTCACAAATGTATGTGCCAGTCTCACTCACACAGTTGACTTCTTTTCAAATGATTGTTTGCCTCTGTAAGATGCAAATATGTCATATGCTTTCTACACTATTTATTGTAGTCCATGTTCCTGTACTCTTCTTGACTTTTATATCTGTTTGCAATGCCATTGGAGGTATGAGGCAAACTGTGCAAATGCTCTTCAATCCACCATAGATGTTTTACTGTTAATTGCACTTTAAGCTGATGTGAACCAGCTGAGCTACTCAGTTCTTGTCCTCTGACATTTGATCAAAGTCTATTTTCTAGTCAGGCAATATTGACGTGAACCATTTGATCCATTCACAAGATAAGCTTCCCAAATGAATTTAGATATGATCAAAGCAAGTGGGTTGGTAAATGGTACCTGATCATGCACATTCGTTTGATAAACACATGTGTATTTGGTCAGGTTCACTTTCAGCAAAAAATGTGAAAGCTATAGATATACCTCTCCCCTCCAAGTTTAGCTAGCCCTGTTCTTTTCAGTTTTCAGATAAAGGACTTGATTCTGCTCTCCCTTACATGGATGTAAGTAAGGTGGAATTCCACTTACCGTAGTGGAATTACACCAGTGTAAAATTGGTGTAAGCAAGGGCAGAATCAGGTCAAAGGTCATGCCACAGAGACAAGCAGATGACACTCTACTGGATTTTGAGTAGGAATCCCAGACAGCAGATTTGAACGGAACACATGGACAGCCAAAGCTGGAGCCCTTTCCTGGAATGAACTGGCATCCAGCATTCTAATACTAAACTATAGATACTTCACACCTAGATTATGGAAGAAAATTAACAGAAACATTTTACCCTGAAGAAAGAACAGGCACAAACTCTGTCTGCCTGGCCTAGTCCAAACAAAATAGATAGAGATTGACTCTAAACCAAGCCTTCAGCACACAGTAGCTCAGATGTGTTGGTTTTACTGTCACTATAATCAGTTCTGGGTGTTATGTAATTTACAGACTCATTTCCAGGAGTTTCCAGGAGTTTCATAAATGCTGCTTTTTGCTAGACAGGACCATCCTCTCTCTTTGCTCAACAGACATCTGGCAATTCATTGGTTGTTTTCATGCCGTGAAAAGGGCCTCCTAGTTTGCATTGCTTCATTACTCCTTATAGGCAGTATCTTTCCCATGGGTCAAACAGACCCTATAAAGGGTTTTTTTTTTTTTGGGGGGGGGGGGGGTTATTCCATAACACTGAGGATTTTTAAACTTTTTCTGAGGATGGAATTTCTTTGGTAAAGAATCTAGTCCTTTAACTTCTCTCTCTGTTCCACTTCAGTCCAGTGACAGCAAAATCTGTGTCACTGGCCACGAGGGAACATAAGCTGTATTAACCAAACTCCTGATGTGCTCCACTTCATTCTTCCTTTTGTCTCATCTCTCCACACTGTTATGCAGTGTGCTGTGGACTTACTCTCTGTTTGGCTGCTACTCTCCATCCCAGAGGTGGCTTATTTCAGTGGAACTCTGTGGATATAGTTACCGTGGAAGCCATTGAGGGGATGAACCAAATCAGTGCAAGCCCAACTGTTCTGGCCATGCTCCCTTCCAAGACACAGCCATCCAACTTTTGGGTTGTGCCTGTTGGACCTCCCAATACCAGGACTCTGGTCCAGCAATGTCTGCAGGACCACAGGTGTTCCTGGACCAGGGAATCCCAGCCAAGAGCCCAGTGGCAGGAGGGCCAGCAGCTAGGAGCCCTACTGGGCTGGGAGCCTAGCGGGGCTGGTGGAAACAGAACCAGGGATGGGCTGGAGTCCCGGCAGTCGAGCCCCAGTAGCAGAACTGGGATCAGGACCACGGCAGCCTAGCAGGGGTCCAGCCAGAGCCAGTAGCGGGGAGGGGCATCAAAGGGGGCGACTGGTGGCATGGGACCTCACCTGATCTAGCAAATTTCCTATTTGAGACTGATCAGGTCCTGAGGGTGCTGGACCCAGGAGATCCAATCTATTCCAGGTCCCAGGAGTCCCTCCCCCAGGGTAGAAGAGGTTGTAGACTTCTGCCATCTTCCCCTGTAGATGTTTCACCCTCTGGGACCCTCACTTGTTTGTTCTAATATAAAGGTGAATTCAAATTACTTTGCTTCTTCTGTGGCAAGATTTGGTGGTGATGGTGGACTTCAACTATCCAGATATATGTTGGGAAAATAACACAGCAGGGCACAGACTATCCAATAAGTTCTTGGACTGCATTGGAGACAACTTCTTATTTCAGAAGGTTGAAAAAGCTACCAGGGGGGAAGCTGTTCTAGATGTGATCCTAACAAATAGGGAGGAACTGGTTGAGAATTTGAAAGTGTATGGCAGCTTGGGTGAAAGTGATCATGAAATCATAGAGTTCCCAATTCTAAGGAAGGGTAGAAGGGAGAACAGCAAAATAGAGACAATGGATTTCAGGAAGGCAGATTTTGGTAAGCTCAGAGAGCTGATAGGTAAGGTTCCATGGGAATCAAGACTGAGGGGAAAAACAGCTGAGGAGAGTTGGCAGTTTTTCAAAGGGACATTGTTAAGGGCCCAAAAGGAAGCTATTCCGCTGTGTCGGAAAGATAGAAAATATGGCAAAGGACCGACTTGGCTTAACCACGAGATCTTGCATGATCTAAAAATAAAAAAGAAGTCCTATAAAAAATGGAAACCAGGACAAATTACAAAGGAAGAATATAGGCAAACAACACAGGAATGCAGGGTCAAGATTAGAAAGGCAAAGGCACAAAATGAGCTCAAACTAGCTATGGGAATAAAGGGAAACAAGAAAACTTTTTATAAATACATTAGAAGCAAGAGGAAGACCGAGGACAGGGTAGGCCCACTGGTCAGTGAGGAGGGAGAAACAGTAACAGGAAACTTGGAAATGGCAGAGATGCTTAATGACTTCTATGTTTCGGTCTTCACCGAGAAGTCTGAAGGAATGCCTAACATAGGGAATGCTAGTGGGAAGGGGGTAGGTTTAGAAGATAAAATAAAAAAAGAACAAGTTAAAAATCACCTAGAAAAGTGAGATGCCTGCAAGTCACCAGGGCCTGACGAAATGCATCCTAGAATACTCAAGGAGCTGATAGAGGAGGTATCTGACCCTCTAGCTATCATCTTTGGAAAATCATGGGAGACAGGAGAGATTCCAGAAGACTGGAAAAGGGCAAATATAGTGCCCATTTATAAAAAGGGAAATAAGAACAACCCAGGAAACTACAGACCAGTTAGTTTAACTTCTGTGCCAGGGAAGATAATGGAGCAGGTAATTAAGGAAATCATCTGTAATCACCTGGAAGGTGGCAAGGGTAAACTGGATAAAGTTTAATAAAGACAAATGCAAAGTGCTCCACTTAGGAAGGAACGATCAGTTTCACACACACAGAATGGGAAGCGACTGTCTAGGAAGGAGTACGGCAGAAAGCGATCTAGGGGTTATAGTGGACCACGAGCTGAATATGAATCAGCAGTGTGATGCTGTTGCAAAAAAAGCAAACATGATTCTGGGATGCATTAACAGGTGTGTTGTGAGCAAGACATGAGAAGTCATTCTTCCGCTCTACTCTGAGCTGGTTAGGCCTCAGTTGGAGTATTGTGTCCAGATCTGGGCACCGCATTTCAAGGAGGATGTGGAGAAATTGGAGAGGGTCCAGAGAAGAGCAACAAGAATGATTAAAGGTCTAGAGAACATGACCTATGAAGGAAGGCTGAAAGAATTGGGTTTGTTTAGTTTAGAAAAGAGAAGATTGAGGGGGGACATGATAGCAGTTTTCAGGTATCTAAAAGGGTGTCATAAGGAGGAGGGAGAAAACTTGTTCATCTTGGCCTCTGAGGATAGAACAAGAAGCAATGGGCTTAAACTGCAATAAGGGAGGTTTAGGTTGGACATTAGGAAAAAGTTCCTAACTGTCAGGGTAGTCAAACACTGGAATAAATTGCCCAGGGAGGTTGTGGAATCTCCATCTCTGGAGATATTTAAGAGTAGGTTAGATGAATGTCTATCAGGGATGGTCTAGCAGCTCTTTCACACAATTCTTAGCATTTCTTAGTTCTTTCCGGTTGGAAAGTCTAGACAGTATTTGGTCCTGCCATGAGGGCGGGGGACTGGACTCGAAGACCTCTCGAGGTCCCTTCCAGTCCTAATATTCTATGATTCTATGATAGCTACATGGTACCTCTTCTATATCTTATAAAAAGGTTAAATAATCACTAATAAAGATTTGTATTTTAAATGCAAACTCACTGTTTCAGTTTCTTTCAATAGAGGAATGCAGTTGTCTGTCAGAATGATGTGAGAGAAAAGGGACAGGCATTTATTTGAAGTTACATAGGAGTGATTATTAAACTTTCAAGGAAAATGTAATATGTGTGCTTTTAAATTTGAGAGCATGAACTATCACTGCCTAGTGTCAGGAAGAAATTTCCCCCTTGACATAGTAGCATTGCACATTGTGTGACTTAAGTGGGGTTTTCCTCAATGTGCCCTCTAATATTTTCCATCCATGTGTGGATTTTTTCCATCCATGTGCAGAATACATTTTTATGTGCACTGAGGAATGTGTAAATATGCATCATCAGTAGAAACATAACACCTAGCAGTGGGTGCTTTGCTAATCAGTTGGGCAGCATTCAAATTCCCCCTGAGCAGCCATACAAGTGCACAGCTTATAGGGAACATTGGTTTTCACCCTCTCCTGGAGTATCTAGCAGTAACCACCGCTTGAGATAAGATACTGGACTAAATGGATAATCCTTCTGTTCTGCTATGGCTGTTCCTACACTGTGTTCCTCTGAAACTGAAATAATACTACATTATTGACATTTGGACTCTGAAAGAGTTACATGAATTTGCATAAGTACTGAAGATGAATGTCCTTGCAAGGTAATAGCTGAAGCTAGGAAGTAATGCGGTCCTTTTAGTGCAACTGGCTCTACTGTGTCTGATCTGAAAAGTACACCATGCTCAATGCCCTTCTGCAGACATCTCAGCATTGAACCCTTGGGAATGTTACAAGACTTCAGTCCCTATGAAGTTACCCTCTTTGCAATTGCAAATTACTTGATAGATATTTTTAGAATCATTATACGATATATCCCCTGTAGGAACAAAAGGGTAGAACAGTACATTGTTTTGTGGTTAAGCTCAGGTATTGACAGGAAAACTTCATTTATTTTTAATGTTTTCTTCTGGTATCCTAATAAATGGGATTTCTGCTGATTTTGTGAAAATGAAAGTAAAGTCTTCTGAATGAATAGTAAAACTACAAAACCAAGACACAAATGACCATAACAATAATCATTTAACTTTATGAAGGGACCTTCCATTCTAAATTGCTTTACAAACACAGGACTCGATTCTGAGACCTTTACTCTTGCTGAGTAGTACTTCAGTGCTTACTCCCATTGAGGCAAATGGGACTACTCAGATGAGAAAGTACTGTCCAACTTGCATAGGGACAGCAGAATCAAGCCCACAAGAATCTCTTCACCTAGCACTCAAATACAGCCACTTCTGAGGGCAACATAATATTTCACACACATTTTCTAGGTAACTAATGTTTAAAGGCCTGATCCAACTCACATTACAGTCAATGGAAAGACTACCACTGGCCCAGGCCGTAATAGCACACAGCAACACTGTCTAACAGTCTGTGTAAGTCTACACAGCAACATTATTTTGAAATAATTTAGTCCACGGTGGGCAGTTATTTCAAAATAATGTCAAAATACTGTCAAGCTGGAGGACTTCTTACTCTGACTTCTGTAACTCTCATTGAACGAGAAGTAAGGGAAGTCGGAGGAAGAGTGCTCTATTTCGATATAAGTGCTGTGTAGCCACTCCCAATTTTGAAATAAGCTATTTCAAAATTAGTTACGCAATTCACGTAGCTCAATTTGCGTAGCTTATTTCAAGTTAAGCTCTGCTAAAAAGATGCACCTTTTGAGACATTAAATGAATAATACTGAGTTTGATTCTGATCTCAGTGATACAAGTGTATAAATTAGGACAAACCCTTTTGAAATCAATGCAGTTACAGCAATGTAAAACTTGTCTAGGTTAGTTCAAAATTACTCCTCTTATGTATAGTTAATACCCCATAGGAACCTTAGGCAGAAAGAATGGAATATGATTATTCCAATACTGAAGTAGAAATATAAGCACAAATTAATATGCAATAGATACAGAGGATAAAACTCAATAGAGTTGTGCCTACAAATGTGAGATAGTAAAATTTACCTGACCTGCATTACTTTATACATGTATATTCTCAATTTTGAATAACAAGCTGTGTTAATCTAACTTCTCCTGTGCTTTACGCCGAGTAAATCATAAATATAATTTTGTTAGAGACATTTTTTGGTTTCCCCTAAGGAAAAGTTCAGGGTGTCCTGCTCTGTCACAATTAAGATACTCAGACTTGTAGACAGCTTGAGCTGCTCCCCTTTAAAAGTGAACTAGAACAGCTTCTGGTAAAATTTCCTTTGGTACAAAAAATACCTTTCCCTTTCTTTCTGCTCTTTTAAATGGTATTCATTCCTTGACTGAATACCTTTTTCCTCTTCATTCTGAAAAACTAGGCAGGAAACTTGCCACCTCCCACTCTTTTTTTTCCAGCTGTTTAAAAGAGCTCAGAAGTTGTTATGATTTCAGGCTTTTATGGTTCCTTTTGAAGTACTGAAAATTGTGTCAGAGCAGGAGAAATAAGGATTCTAGTTACTTCCATTAAAATTCTCTGTGAAATGCAGCAATTCTTTTATTCTCAGAATAGATAAACACATCATTTGTTATAGAAGCGCTGACTTTTTCTAATTTCCTCAGGGGCACTCAATGCTCAGTCAGGCCTATCCCCACTACACACCTTCTCCCAAGACCTCACTCCATTCCTCCTCCTCCAAGTGCACCTTGCCCTCGTTCTGCCCCCTTCCCCAGCACCTTCAAGGAGTTGGCATCTATGATTTGTTAGCAAACTATTCAAGTCCTGGCAAAACACAAAGGTGAAAAATCTGTAGTGGTTCAGAACAGAGTTTAAAAAGAGGACTGTTCATTTCAAAGCCTCCTCCCACGAAGTGCTTGTGAAACAAATGTTCTTCAAAGAGCAAAGGTTCACTTTTTAGGAAGATTTGCCCTGTTCAGAATTTGAGCCCCAGTGTCCTTTCCAGAAATATGTCAGGGCTATTCCCCACTCTGGCACACTGAGTACAGAAGGTGGAAACCCACAAAAGACCTTAAATACCTTGCCTTTTATAGACAAAAAAACTCCCCAGAGTCACAGATGCACTGACTCTGGAAGGTAGGCTGCCAGCATTGAGGCTATGTCTAGACTACATAGAATTTTCTAAAGAGGATATGCAAATTCTGTGGGAATTTGCATATCTTCTTCTGATCTCACTTCCGAAAGAGGATCTTTTGAAAGTGAAAGTAGTCTGGATACAGTTTTTTTCGGGAAAAAAACCCTTTTTCGAAAAAAACACTCTTCCCTAAAAAAGGAGGTTTACGCATTTTTTTTGAAAAAGGTTTTTTTTCCCCTGAAAAAACCATGTCCAGACTACTTTCACTTTCAAAAGATCCATCCTCCTATGGAATTTGCATATCCTCTTTCCGAAAAAGAAACGTAGTTTAGATGTGCCTTGAGTGATTTTAAAGAACCCTGAAAAAACAGGAAGGAACACTTGAATTCCTTCCCCAGGGGTATCCCAAGCTTTTCTGCCACAAGAGAGCTTGAAAAAAGAAAAGAAACAAAAGAAAACACAGAACACAAACTGTGTCTTTCATAGCTGACGTCTCAGGCTAGGCAGGCACACACACACAGACCTGTTACCTTCCAGGACACAAGAATCAGATCATTGCCTTAAAAAATATTATTTTATTAACAAAAAACCAAAAAGGTATCCTTAATAAAGCAAACTTGGTTGCTAGGTGTTACAGAGCAACTGAGAAAAACAAATTAAAACACAGAGAACATAGTATCTCTAGGTACAGCTTAGATAGTGAATGGGGGGGGGGTATGGATTTTACACAGAGAAGCTTAACTAAGCACAGAACAAAGAAAAATACTCTGATCACGACTAAACATACATTCCTCTCTCTACTCACGATCCATGCTGATCCGTACTTGAAGACCCAGTTCACTCCCATGCCTAATATTCCTTATCATCATGGTAATTCTGATTACTGCATCTTGCTCCCTCCAGGCCTTAACTTAGAACTCACATAAGGGAAGAAGCAGCTAGGTATCTATATACAATTCATATTTCAACAGACTTTCCCATTGGCTTTCCTGGCTTTCTGCCAACACCCCCACTAGCTACCTGAGTTTAACCCTTATTCACCAGGTGCTGGCCAGCACTCCTATCCATTACAACATAGAAATTGGGTTCTTTGGTAGAAGGCCTATATTCTTTATCTATGGGCCTAAGTCTGCTCCATTGAATTTTAGAATTTTGCTAGTTCAGTGTATGCAGGGTCAAGTCCTAGGTCAGAATTTCCCATTCCTAGTCATGAATCATAGGGTATGTCTACACTATGAAGTTAATTCGAACTAACAGCCGTTAGTTCGAATTAACTTTCATAGCGTCTATACGTGCAAACCACTAGTTCAAACTTAATTCAAACTAGCGGAGCGCTTAATTCGAACTAGGTAAACCTCATTCTATGAGGACTAACGCCTAGTTCAAATTAAGTAGTTCGAATTAAGGGCTGTGTAGCCACTTAATTCGAACTAGTTGGAGGCTAGCCCTTCCCAGCTTGTCCTGGTGGCCACTCTGGGCCAAACCAGGGAAACTCTTCTGCCCCCCTCCCGGCCCTGGAGCCCTTAAAGGGGCATGGTCTGGCTACGGTGCTTGTGCCAGCTGCAAGCCTGCCAGCACCCAGCCAGCAGACCCTGCACCTGGCACGGCATGAGCCAGCCACCCTCTGCCACCCAGCCCTCCGCCTCTTCCCAGGATCAGGCTGGCGGATCCCAGGACCCTGCCCGGGGCCGCAAAAGGCGGGCACCCGCCTGGTCTAGTGTGGAGATCATGGACCTCATCGAGGTTTGGGGGGAGGCCTCCAACGTCCACGATCTCCGCACTAGCCACAGGAACGCGGCCGTCTACAGCCGCATGGCTGACAGCCTGGCCACCAGAGGCCACATGCGGACCTGGAAGCAGGTCCACTGCAAAATCAAGGACCTGCAGCAGGCCTACTCCAGGGCCTCCCAGCCAGGGGCCGACCCGGAGGCATGCCCTCATTATGAGGCCCTGGACCACATCCTGGGGGCTCACGCAGTCCATGCCCCCCGGGTGGTGATCGACCCCGGGGCAGAGGGCCCCGTCCCTGACACGGAGGAGGAGGAGGAGGAAGAGGATGTCGAGAGCCAGGAGCCTGCAAGGAGCCTGCCCAGGACCCAGGACCGCCGAGGCATCCAACAGAGCACATTGGCTGTGTCGTCCAAGGCCGGGGAGGGCTCCACATGTGAGTGCCATCATGCTCCCCTTATGTGTATGTGGGGGGTGGGGACAGAGGGAGCCCAGGGACTGTGCGCCTGGGCCTTGCCCACCATGGAGCAGCAGCTGGGTGTCATGCAAGGGCCCTGGTTCATTCCCCACACGCCGACCTTGCCTTGCAGAGGGGGGCTGGGTTTCACCCACTGTGTCCCCAGGGAGAACTGACCACTGCTCTTGTTTCACCACAGCCGCAGCACCTGGGACTGCAGGCGCACCAGGAACCTGAAGGACTACCACCTGCGGCTACTGGAGCACCAGCTCCGCACCCAGGACCACTGGGTCTGGGAGGACCTGCGGCTGCAGCAGCGGAGCTTGGAGGCGCTGGAGGAGCAGGGCCGTGCCCTCAGAGGTCACCTCCAGACCTTGGTGGACAGGTTCCTGCCTCCTCCTGCTCCAGCCCCTGCAGCCGCCCCAGCTATCGCTCCTCCTCCTCCCACCCCTGCTCCCCCTCCCGCTTCCTCTGCACCCCCCGTCCCTCCTGCCCACCATCCACACCCACTCCCCCCCGACGCACCCGCAGTGCTGTCAGATGGGAGAGCCAGCAGGACCCCCAACCCTGAGCTTTCCCTTCCCTTCTTCCCCTTCCTCCCCCTTCCAGCTCCCTCCTCCCAGGTTTCCCCCTCCCCCCTCCCCTCTCCCAACCTCATTCCTCCCTCCCCCCACCCCAGTTATGTACAATAAAGAGAGGGGTTTTTTTGGCAAAACAGGTGTTTTTATTTTACATTAGGAAGGGGGGTTAGGGAGGGGAAAGGGGAAGGAGGGGAGGGTGGAAGAAGGCCCCAGTGGGGCATGCATGGAGAGTTCAGTCCTCCTCCTCCACCTGGAAGTTGTCCCGCAGGGCTTCCCAGATCTGGACGGCCCCCCACTGGGCCTCCTGGATGGCAGCAGTGTGGGGCTGCACGTACTGGCCAGCCATGCGCTCAGCCTTAGCCATCCAGGCTGGCAGGAAAGCCTCCCCCTTCCTTTCACATAAATTGTGCAGCACACAACATGCTGCCACCACGGGAGGGATATTGTGCTCGGCGAGGTCATTGTGCTCGGCGAGGTCGAGGCGGGTGAGGAGGCATCGAAATTGAGCTTTCAGGCGTCCGAAGGCCCCCTCGACCACAATGCGGGCCCTGGTGAGCCTGGCATTGAAGGCCTGCCGGGAGGGGTTGAGGTGCCCTGTGTACGGCTTCATCAGCCAGGGCTGTAGGGGGTAGGCTGCATCCCCCACCAGGCAGACGGGCATGTCCACGTCCCCGACCCTGATGTGGCGGTCGGGGAAGAAGGTCCCGGCCTGCAGCCTCTGGCACACGGAGGAGTTGCGCAACACCCTGGCGTCGTGTGCCTTGCCAGACCAGCCCACATTAATGTCCGTGAACTGGCCCCGGTGGTCAGACACGGCCTGCAGGAGGATGGAGAAGTACCCCTTCCTGTTGATGTACTGGGAGGCCTGGTGTACCAGGGCATGGATGGGGATGTGCGTCCCGTCGATGGCTCCCCCCGCAGTTGGGGAAGCTGATGCTGCTGAACCCCTGGATGATGGCGTCCGGGTCAGCGAGGCGGACCACCCTGCAGAGCAGCACCCGGTTGATGGCCTTGACCACCTGCAGAGAGACACAGCAAACCACGAATCACTGGGGCACCCGGGTGGCTGGGAGTGTTCGTTCCCTGGCACTGCCCCGCGCCCCACTCCCGGAAGCGACCCCCGCTGCGATCCTGGCCGCCACGGGTGGCCTGTAGTACGGCCGGGACAGACCGAACCCTCCTGTGCGGGGCACTTTCACCTCCTCCCCCTGCTGTTTTCCCTGGGGAGGCCCATCCCCTCCTTGCAGCCCCCATTCCCCCCGGCCCAGTGGCCGGTGGGTGCCATACCTGCATGAGCACTGCTCCGACAGTGGATTTCCCCACACCAAACTGGTTCCCGACAGATCGGTAGCTGTCCGGCATGGAGAGCTTCCACAGGGCGATGGCCACACGCTTCTGGAGGGGGATGGTGGGCCTCATGCGAGTGTCCTGTCACCGCAGAGCAGGGGCGAGCCACTCGCAGAGCTCCAGGAAGATGTCCTTCTTCATCCTGAAGTTCTGGGTCCACTGTTGGTCTCCCCAGTGCGCCAAGATGATGCGGTCCCACCAGTCACTGCTGGTGTCCAGACACCAGATGCGGCGGGGCACGCTGGCATCCGGCCGCTGCTGCAGCTCCTCCACGACCCCCAGGGAGGCCAGGGGAAGAGGCAGGGGGCTGACGTGCACCAGATGGTGCCAGGCAGCCTCCAGCCATTGCTGGCAGGCTTGCAGCAGCAAGTCCAAAAACTAGAGCAGCATGCCCAGGGCGAGCTCTGGCTCCATGGTGCCAACTGCAGCGGCGTCCCCTATGGGAACCACCGACACAGGCAAGCGGAGAGGAAAACGCTTTGCTGTCCCTCGGCGAGGTAGGTAGGCAAGCAAGCGGAAAAGCTGAGAACCAGCTGTCCAGGGGGGTCCCTTTAAGCACGAGCCTGAGATAGCCTCAGACAGCAGCCATACAAAGCAACTACTGACCTGATGCCCTGCCGGAACCAGTTTCAGCTGCCCTTAAATGCGACCCAGTGTCCAATCAGTGTGGACGCGCTAGTTCGAATTAGCAAAATGCTAATTCGAATTAGTTTTTGGGTCTAGATGCATTGGTTCGAATTAGCTTAGTTGGAATTAACTAATTCGAACTAAGTTAGTTCAAATTAGCGCTGTAGTGTAGACATACCCATAGGGATTCCATCCAATGTTTTGGGTCAGAACTTTTCAATCTCAATGTCCAGAGAGAAATCAAGTGATATTGGAATGTACTTGATTCTCTTTCCTTACCCTCCAATGTTGCTTTTCTGCCTGGAGCCCTCTGACTACATGGGCAGACCCTCAGCCCTGTTGTCTGAATGGAATACGGTACAGCACATGTGCGACATACTAGGTTGTAAATTCCTAAGGACAGAGACTGGGTCTCCCTTTGACTAGTGTTAAATACAGTAGGTCTGTATCTGTAATCACTATTTCAATGTAGATGGTCACAATAATAATAGAGCCAGTGGGTCCATTTTCCCATGAGTATGAAGGACAACAAGTTAACATTCATCTGTGCCTTTATATTGTACAGATTATTCCATTCCAAGAAGTATTGAGGCTGCTTGATAATGAAAAAGGCTCTGAATAATCAAGGGTGGTTTTAATAAGGGCTAATTTAAAGGTTATCTTTAAAAGTATAAATTGGACATTATTTTGCACTACAACTGAAACCTGCTTAGAAGTATAATGAAACAGCTATTTATCAAGAATGAAATAAACCTGATAAAAGAATAAAACTTACTGGGCTACAAATGGTAAAATAGAAACTGAACCTTTTTCTGTTTAAGACATTTCCATGTTAAACAAACACACACCATTCACAATATACATTACAGGATGATGGAGCCCTCCTATGAACATCTGTTAAAAGAATAGACCTGTAAGAAAATATCTGTCAAGTTTATGTTCTTCGCACATTTCCATTCTATTAGTTTTGACAATTATTTCAGGCCATTTGTCATCTAGAGCCATGTGTCTCTGGGCAGTCGTTCTAGTTATAGACCCCAACAGCAACCCACAAATTTCTATTCTTGAATTGCTTGGTTTATACAGTCCAATTTTTCATTTTTTTATTCCCTAGGCAACTGAAAATAACAAGATGACTTCAACTGGCTTTGTTCTTACCTTTAATGACTTTGTGACCAACATAAGAACCTGATCCTAAAATCCTCCCTCCTATAAACTCTCCATTTAAAAATCAATGGAACTACTCATGTGCACATTGGCAGACAGGCCTTTGCTGGAAAAAATGGTAGCTTATCATTTTTCATAGAGGCAGTTCCCTACACCAGCTTTTGGTTTTCTTTTCTCTCTTTGGAAGCCCTTCAGAAAGCTCATGTATGACCGTTAATGGATTTTCCAGACAGTATCCAAAGGTGCTCATATTTTCACCATATTGTAAAATAACTTGTCTATCCCAGAAATTCTCATATGACCTTAATACCGGGAATAAACTAATTGTGGGTTTTTTTGAGCTGGAAGTTAACATGTTTTTAAAGCTGTAACACTATAAACAATTAAAATAGAAGTTAATGCAATAGTTCTGCTACTGAACTAGAATAGAAGATACTGCTGTAGCTCATAGGTCGTTCCTTGGTGTCCTGGTACAACAAATGGTACATCATTACATTGATTTTTGTTTGAAATCATGGTTCAATAGGTAATCTCTAAACTTCTTATCCTTCAACAAAAGTTTCTGAAAGACTTTTAATATGTGGACTTGAAACAAAGCCAAGAAAAATAAAACATTCAGGACTAACAAAGCAGGCAAGATGGACAACAACAATGAACTTGCCCAGTCATAATACACTGACTGTTCATACAACTGTAATATATTTAATCCCAGATGCAGTGTGTATAATATCATGAGAGATATGTGCACATCTCCTAAACAACATTAGGATATTATAAAATAATTAATAATAAACCCCACCTATTTGCTATTGGAGAGCTGTAATTGGATCCTGGAGTACAGTCTGGAACTGGGGTATGGCTGTGCCCCCTTAACCCTCCATCCTGGGCTCTCTCTCATAATGATTTGCTAGTGACAAGCAGCAAATCCCTCTGAGGGCTGCGATCACTCACCACAACAGCATGTGGAGCCCCATACCCAGCTAAATTGTGTGAATTCTCCCTGAGCCACACATGACTCACAGAAGGGAAAAATCTCCCAAGACACAGCCTTGTACCCTAGAACAGTATCATCTTGCCTTGGTTGGAAACCTGACAAGTATCACTTTATTATTCAGTCCGCCCTTTCTTTGCTGTGGAAAGGACTTGCAATAACCTTTGTAAACTGAGCTGAGATTTCCCCAGCACTTCAAACAAAATACACTGTGTTTGGTAAAATATATAAAACAGATTTATTAACAACAGAAAGACAGATATTAAGTGATTACAAGTAGCATGCACAGAAGATCAGAGATAGTTACCAAAGAAAATAAAGGTAAGTGCACAGTCTAAATCTTAAACCTAATTAGTCTAGACAACATTTGACTCAAGCAGTTTTCTCATCCAGTCGATGCAGGGCCATCCTTAGGCATATGCAGTTGCATAGCCACCACTAAATTTGAATTTAGAGGCGGCTTACATTGGTGCATATGCCTGAGATGGGCAGTGCTGGCTTTGGTGGCCCCAAACCCCATCTCATGGTCACACACCACCACCACCCCGGGCTCTGCTCACCAGGCAGTGGTGAGCAGCACAAGGACATGGGCCAAAGCACTCCAGAGGAGCAGGAGGCAGCCATGCAGCCAGCGGCTAGAGAGAAGAGGCCGTTTCCCCTTCAAAGCACCGCTCCTCTCTGGCCACCGGTACAGCCGCCCTTTGCTCCTCCATCTCACGCTCACACCGCCTGTGCCTCCTATCTGCTGCCCTGAGGTTGCAGGTGAGCCTCTCTCCCTGACCTGCTCCAACTCCCCCAGACCAGATGCCATTACAGCAAATGGCATCTGATCCATCCAATCTGGGACAGTTAGCAACCCCCTACTACCTACAGCTTCTGCCCCCTGCAGCAGAGCAGCTGTTCCACCTATGTGGTGTGGGGGGATGCCAGGGCTAGGCTGTGTAAGACACCAACACTGGTCGAGATGACAACCCTGAATAGATGTTATAGTTCTTAATACACAGGCATCCCCTTTAAGTATGGGAACCAGTCTTCTCAGTTCAAGTCTTAATGTTCCCAGCATTCTTGTTGTTTCCAGCATAGGTGGGGAAGAGAAAAGTCAAAACATGATGCCACTTCCCCTATTTTATATCCTCAATCCATGGGCCTGGAGAACTCTAGCCCAGACATGTTGTGGTGGGCTTTGCTGAGTCACAGAGTTGAGCAATCCTGCATTATGTGATGCTTATCAACTCCCTCTCATAGAATTATAGATCCCTTGTTTACCACTCCCCTTCTGATTAATGGTGGTTTAATATCAGCCTTGGTTTTGATCACCTCCTTTGTTGTTACTGGAGAAGGAGCAGTGGGAGAGTCCCAAACTTACAACTTATGACAATAGCAATTGCAAAGTGATATCTCATAACTTCATACACACTAGTGATGTGTATATTTTGACAAATGAATGGGTTTCAGCCGATCATGACCTTTCATATGATATTCTTTGTGTGAAATATATAATAATTGTATGGCAGGAGTGTATATGGAGCTTCCAGGGGGCTGCTTATGTGCACATCTCTCTGAGGATATACACTCTGCATAAACTGGGGAACCCTGTCTATTAGGATGTTATATAATAATAAACCCCACCTGTTTGCTATTGAAGATCCAAGGACTGACTTTGCAACTGAACTGGTCTTTGCAATGACTTGCATTTTATTTAACAGTCGAAATCTATTATGGAATTTATTTTCTTAATATGCTGTGGGCAATTACGAAGATAATGGGAGGCAAGTCCTCTAATTCTGGATGTACCAAAGTTCCTGAAGACTAGCCTAAATATACTTAGGATAGCCTGCATATGTCATTAACATGTTTCCTCTCTGCATAATTTTTGGAGTATTTCTGCTGAAAATGTATAAAAATCTCTAACACTGCTATTGCTGTGTCTGCCATTTAGACATTTCGGAAGAGATGCTTCAAAGGAAAATGCACATATAATTGCTTCACATTAACTGGTTTGGCGAGTCTGCTGCTAGCACTGGTCTACATGATAGTGGAATGTATTACTGTACACAGGAATTAGTGCCCACTGGTGCTTGGCCTATGTAAGGCCAGGTCCATACCAGGGAATAAGATCAAATTAAGATACACAACTCCAGCTATATTAATTCGAATTTTCGTGTCAACGGGAGGAACTCACAAAGAGTAGGAGTACCAGCACCAAAAATGGTGCCCTCAGCATTCAATCTAGTGGGTCCTTACTAGATCCACTAAACTGAATGTCAGAAGATCAACCTCTGGAGTGCTGATCTACAGGTAAGACGTGGCCTTACATATAAGCTGTACTACTGCTGATCGTCAGGGAAACATCTTTTTTTTAGTTCAAACGGTAGAGTCTTTGATTTTGGAACAGAACTGCCTAAGCTGAAGACAGCCTACCTTCCATGCTTCGGGCTTTTGCCATGGGTGACAACTACGATGCAGCCAAAGATTTGTAGCAGTCGGAAAACTGAGTCTCTGGTATGCAAGGACTAAAATATTCAGTAAGGAATCTTTGTTCATGATAATATCTAATATCTACACCCTCACATAAAACCACCTTGCAGTCCTTTGTCTAAGACGTAAAATAGTAGTTTAAGAAAATTGCCTTCATTTTATTCCATTATAATCTCAATAACTTTTGGCACTGCATAACTGACATTCAGTGGACAATATACCTCTGCTGCCCATATATAGCAGCTGTTTCTCTTTAAACAATATTCAAAATTTTATTCCTCACAAGATCAGAATCTATATAATAAAAGATAGATGGGCTTAGTCATTTAGTAAACCATAAACACTAACTTTCTTTAAACGTTATGGCTGCTCTGTAAAAATAATCATCCTCCTTTTCTGTCTCTTCTCCTATTCCCCATTGCACTCCTGTAACATATTGATATACAGCTGGAATAAATCATGTACAGTTTTATAAGGTTCCTCAATATGCACCTCAGTGCACAGATACAATAATAGTGCAAAACCCTTGATAATCACTTAAAATCTCAACCTTATCCAAAAAAGATCTTAAATCCTGCATATTTTGTTCTTTGAATAGCTTTCTTCTACATTTGTAATATAGAAAGTGCAATACATTTGAAGAGTCACATGATCTGTTATTCATGGGCTAAACTTTCAAGCTGCTGAGCTGGGGTTCCCCAAAGCCTGCTGAGTATTGACACACACCCTGTGCTGAGAATTATGTGCATGTAATTTACATGAGTGCAGCAAAATCTGATAGTGACATGTAGGTGCTAGTGACTATCATAAAAGCCAGGCAGCATTCAGCAGAAAGAAACAACTAGACGAGAGTCTACTACCCTAGTGTGTTTCATTGGCTGTTAATAATGCAAACAGTGCCCCATTTTCTATCTGTGCCCCTACACTGGTTGCAGGAAGAAGCACATGGTATAGGAGCTAGGACTGACTGATCTGCTGCAATTCGGCTGTCTCATTATCCTTGTGATTCCTTTTTAACTGTTTCGCCTGATTAACAGGTCTTAAAACTGTATGGTACGGTGCTCAAGACAGTGAACTATGCAACATATGGCATGGTTGCTTATACCCCCTTCCCACTGTATCTTCCAAGATACATTTCATAGCATCGCCTCTTATTTATGCCAGTGTAATCATTGGAGTTATTCCTGTAAGTGAGAAGAAAATAAGAATTACAGTCCCTCCTCTTTCTTGACCACTTGCCTGATCAATTTTGCAGAATACCTGGTGGCTGAAAATACAATTCAGTCTGCTACAACATCCTGTCCATACAGTAACAAGGGCAAGTGAACATATTCCACAGTTGCTGCCATACCATATTTATAAATGATTTGGAAAAAGGGGGTAAACAGTGAGGTGGCAAAATTTGCAGATGATACTAAACTGCTCAAGATAGACCAAAGCAGACTATGAAGAGCTTCAAAAGGATCTCCCAAAACTAGGTGATTGGGCAACAAAGTGGCAAATAAATTTTAATGTTGATAAATGCAAAGTAATGCACATTGGAAAATATAATCCCAACTATACATATAAAATAATGGGGATTAATTTAGCTACAACTACTCAAGAGAGAGATCTTTGAGTCACTGCGAATAGTCCTCTGAAAACATGCACTCAGTGTGCAGTGGCAGTCAAAAAAGCAAAAGAATGTTAGAACTCATAAAAAGAGACAGAGAATAAGACAGAGAATATCTTACTGCCTCTGTATAAATACATGGTACACCCACATCTTGAATATTGTATACAGATGTGGTAGTTTCATCTCAAAAAAGATATCTAGGCGTTGGGAAAGGTTCAGAAAAGGGTAACAAAAATGATCAGGGATTTGGAACAAGTGTCATATGAAGAGAGATTAAAAAGACTGGGTCTTTTAGTCTTAGAAAAGAGGAGGCTAAGGGCATGTCTACAGTAGGAAATTATTTCAAAATAACTAAATTCAAAATAAATCCCAAAATAACTATTTTGAAATAAGCTTATTCCCCAAGGAAAGTAGGAGTACAGATTTTGAAATAACCAGCCCATTATTTCAAAATAACGGGCTTAGTAGTGTGGATGCTCTGCTTATTATTTTGAAATAAGGGGGATTATTTCAAAATAACTCTCTAGTGTAGACCAGGGCTAAGGGGTGGGCAGAGGGGATATGACAGAGGTACAATCATGACAGGTATAGAGAAAGTGAATAAGGAAAAGTTATTTACTGGTTCCCATGACACAAGAACTAGGGATCACCAAATGAAATTAATAGGTAGAAGGTTTAAAAAACAAACAAAAGGAAGTATTTCTTCACACAGCCAGCCTGTGGAACTCCTTGCCAGATGACGTTGTGAAGACTAGGACTTCAAGAGTGTTCAAAAAGGAACTAGATAAATTCATGGGGGATAGGTCCATCAATACATATTAGTTAGGATAGGTAGGAATGGTGTCCCTAGCCATCAGTGACAGGAGAGGGATCTCTGTTCTGTTCACTCCCTTTGGGGCATCTGGCATTGACCACTGTTGGAAGACAGGATATTGGGCTAGATAGACCTTTGGTATGATCCAGTATAGCCGTCCTTATGTTCTTATGCCCTCAATATTGTCCCTGTCGATAGGCAAAACATTCAGCTGCATATGGCACCACAAAATTTGGAACATCAAATTGCCCCAAATTTCATGGTGCCCTATACACCCACATGCTGCCTATGGGGGATGGTGTTGGGGGGTGCCAGAGCCTAACCATCCAGTCCACACACCCGTCCAGCTGCCCACTGCCCCCCGGACAGCAGCCCCCACTCACCAGGTGCAGGCAAGCAGCTCTTGTGGGCTGAAGGACTAAGCAGGGGGTAGCCGTGCTGTGGCGGCAAGAGAGAAGTGACACTTGCCCCTTAAAAGCACTGCTTCTCTTCAGCCAGCTGCATGGCCACCTGCTGCTCCTCTAGCCTGTGCCTCCCTTCTGGTCCTGCTCCAGGTTGCCAGCTTGACTGGATATAGCTACAGTAAATGGTGTCTGGTCTGGAAGAGTTGGTAACCCCTTTTCTCCACAACTTCAGCTCCACCACCACTTTTCCTAGGGTGTACGAGTGCTGGGCTACATAGGGCACAGGTAGGGACAGCCCTGCATGCCCTACAATGGCTTTTCAGTTACCAGTTTCTGCAGGTTCTATAATTAACTGCTGTTGTGTTGCAGTTTTCTGGTCCATTGCTAGTTACAATGGAGAGGCTACTGTCCACAAACTGCATGTTAGTCTATGCCAATGATTCTTCTGCACAATGTGTTTCACATGTGTGGCTGACAAGTAATTCAGAAACGAGTGGTCCTGTAGCACCGTAGAGATTAACAAAAAAATATAGATAGTATCATGAGCTTTTGTGGGCACAACCCACTTCTTCAGATGACAAATATGGAGCAGGAGGCACAGAGGGACAAATATAAAGCAGAAAAAAAAGGAGGGGGGAGGAGAAATGAAAAAAAACTGTTAATTAAAGTGTCCATGCTAAATGAGGCTAATAGACTGGGTTATAAATGTCTGATACTTAGCTTTTGATGTCATTTGGGTGTTGAATATAACTGCCCATCCAAGAAATGTCTTTGTTTAGTCCCTGGGCAAATGAATCTAATTTGCATATAAAAGCTAGTTCCACAGTTTCTCTCTCTAGTTGGTTCCTGAAATTATTTTGTAAGGGCTGTTACCCCAAAAATATTCTCACTGGAGACCACGCAGGGTTACACTAGTATGGGTTTATTTCCACTAGGTAAAACTAAAGAGGAGAAAGCAGCCACCAAAGGTTTAAACTAAAGAAGATAGAACTCTCTCCCTCACACACACACACACACACACACACACAGACAAGCAAGCAAGCACACACCCCTCCATTCATTCACTCACTCATTCACACCCATTCATTCCTGCCCTCAGGCACTCACACACTTACACAGACATATGGGTTGCAGAAGGAGCCAAGGAATGTGGATCCTGGAGGGTCTGTCTGCTCATCATGGCTGGGGAAGCTGGTCAGGAGAGACACTGGAGAGGAGCTTCTCAGGATCAGGGGAAGGAAAAAAAAAAAGAGAGAGTCTCACATGTGCTCCTTCTCTTTATATAGTGTCTGAATGGCTCCTGTGACTCATTCACCTTGTCATCAGGGAGCATGCCCAGACTTCCCTTTATCCAGCAGGGAGCATGCCCATACTGTGATGACTCATTGCCATGTGCTCCATTGTTCCAAGCCTTCTTCAAACACACTCTCACACTCACACTCTCTCTCCAGGGGAGAATGCACCTTAGGAAAAGTTATAAGCAAGGTGGTTGAGAGTTAAAAAGATTACAAAGTTGCAGTTTACAGTAAGTTTCTGAGAGTTACACAGATTACAAAGTTTGACAAAGATCAAAATGAGTTGCAGTTTAAAATCTTAGACCTTACAGTTTGGTGTAGCTTTAGAAAATCCATGTATATAAATCTAGTGAGCTCAGGCGGAGGCTTTTTTATGCAACAAGGGCATGTCTACACAGCAGGGCTAAAGCCAAAATAAGCTACACAACATGAGCTATGTCAATTGCACAGCTTAAGTCCAAATAGCTTATTTCGGCTTTTGGCACTGTCTACACAGCAGGAAGTTGGAGAAAAAGCACTTTTGCTCCAACTTTTCCTCGTAAAATGAGGTTTACAGGAGTTGGAGTAAGAAGTCCTCCAGCTCAATATTATTTTGACATTGTGCAGAAATAACTTTTTATAATGTAGATGCGGACTGTGTTATTTTGGAATAACGTTAGTTATTCCGAAATAACACTGCTGTGTAGATGTACCATAAGAGAATGGCCACTTTTAGATCCATGAGTGTCTGGGCAAGTTAAAATATTCCCCAACAGGTTTCTGATTTGTGTCCATTAATCCTTTGTCAGAGCTCATGATAATGTCTATATTTTTTGTTCGTCTCTAAGGTGCTACAGGACCACTCATTGTTTTAAAGTTTTTTAAAGTTACAGACTAACACGGCTACTGCTCTGAGAATTTTAAGCAATTCAGAGATATTTAATCAGACAATCCAATGTCACTGAAGTGGGGGGAGTCTGCAAGCAGATAATTAAAGTGCTTTAGTGTATTTTTTTTCAGTCCACATAATCAAATAAAGGTGAGGCTCTTATTTTAAAGGATAACATCACATATGTAACAATACTAATGTTTAGTAATTACATAGCATTTTCTGTTCATAGCTTTCATAATATTTCACAAAGAAAGGTATTTTCCTCATTGTAAAGATGGTGAGGGAAAGAAAGATTGTACACAAAGGAAGTGTGACTTCCATCAGGTCACACAGCAATTCAGAGCCTGATTCCAATCATAATTCATTTTCACTGTATCATTCTGCCTCTGCTCTATTCTAACTGCCTATAGTTCCTTATTTATTGGATATCATGTTATGCATGTCAAGGAAATATGCTCCTTCAGTGTAGGCTGACGTATTTGGAACATCTTACTGCTCTCTTCATTTCCAATTGCAAACATCAGCATGACACATGACTCTTTTGGCTGCATGCAGGGGCTAGCCAAAAGTGCTTTGTTGCTTTATGCTCATTTTCTGCTTTGAAAGGGACACATCTCTGACATAAGAAAAAAAAATAGTAAGAACATGGTCTTGTTGTTAGAATTAATTTGGCTCAAGAATACTTGTGGAATGTGGCATTAGTCCACCCACTCAGTTCATATTGAGTACTCAAGGAGCTGATTGAGGAGATATCTGAGCCATTAGCGATCATCTTTGAAAAGTCATGAAAGACGGAAGAGATTCCAGAAAACTGGAAAAGGGCAAATGTAGTGCCCATCTGTAAAAAGGAAATAAGGACAACTCAGGAAACTACAAAACAGGGTTTGTACAGCTTGCATTGCTGCACTGTCTTTGCTGTTTTTAGATACTCTAGCTAGATTAAGGATAGCATGGGTATGCCTGCCTTAGCTGCAATCACACTTCTGTTGGCAGTGTAGACACATCTTAATTTCAATATACAAAAACGCTGCTAATGTTTCATGTGTGCCCACTACCAACATGAGCCACCATCTCTGACAAAAACTTGAGGACACCTCTATCCTCCTCCAGTTCACTTCAAACAATTTTGGTGCTGTTGCGGGTAGGAGTAAGAGGTGTTGCATCAGTATCAGTCCAGTAGATCTTCCTGCTACAGTTTCATAGTGCTATCAGTCACCTTGTAATGACCACAGCAGATAAGAATTTCTTATCATTTTGTACAGTTTTGGGCAGGGGTGGGCAAGAGGCTGCAGGCAGGCCCACAGCCGCCTCGACAGGACCCTTAGGCAGAGAACAGCTCACGCTTTGAAAAGCCAGCTGCTCTCCCCTTTGGAAGGGTGGAGAGGAAGGAAGGAGACTTGTTGTTCGCACCCTCCGCAAAATATCTCAGCTCCCACTGGCCAATCTCTCAGTTTCTGGCCAATAGGAGCTGAGAATTTTTGCTGGGAGCAGGGGCATCATGGTAAGCCTTCTCCTTTCCTTTCCCCCTCCCATGCCTGGAGTGCAATAGCAAACAGCCTGTAGCAGATAGTCTGCCTCAGGTTTCTGCAGGTAAGTGCCTCCCAGCCAGAGCTTGCCTCTGACACCTCACCCCCCTCCTTCCCCTCTGACAGCCTGCCCCAGGCCACCACCCAAAGTACCCCTTTTCCTCCCTTCTCTCAGATCATAACTCCCTCCCAGACCCTGCATCCTCTCCTAAAGCCCCTCTCCCATGCCAAAATCCTCTCCTGCACCCATATCCCCTACTAGACTGTGCACTCCTTCACCCAAACTCCCTCTCAGACACCTCACCCCCTCCTGCACACACTGGTAGAGAGTCATAGGAACTGATAAGAATCATGGTGAAGAAAAGCTGAAGGAAACAGCTGCTGAGGAAGGTGTTGAAGGTCCAACAGGACTAGGGTCTAAGGTGTGACCTATCAGAAGTGCCAGTTTTAGCTACCTGCAGCAGCTCACATTGCTGTTGCAAGACTATATACAAATGTGTGTGAGGACTGACATTTGGTTAGGCCTAAAGTTTTCTGTAGTTTTGCTATGCTGTTGGCACCTCTAATATGAATCACTGCTATTATCCAGCACTCCTTGTATACTGGACTCGGAAGCATTGCATTGTTCTTGGCACATTGAAAACAATTTGTTTACCACTTAGAGATTTAATTTATGTTAGTTACTAAGTACTTCTTGGCTGCATCTAGACTGGCATGATTTTCCGGAAATACTTTTAACGGAAAAGTTTTCCGTTAAAAGTATTTCCGCAAAAGAGCGTCTAGATTGGTCCCAGAGTTATCGTTAGAACGATGCGCTTTTGTGCAAAAGCGCGTCTAGATTGGCGGCGTGCTTTTGCGCAAAAGCAGAAGCCCGGAACCATTTTGAAGAGGGCAAAAGGGCACCAGCCCTTTCCGGGGGCGGGGCTGGAGCTCCGTTCAGACACGTGCTTAAAGGGGTCTCGCCGGACAGCCGTTTGTCTCCTGCTCTGTGCGTTAGGACCTCTGGCAGGGACTGACAGCCATAGCAGGTTTGGTGATTGCCCTCTGCCTTTTGGACACCACCCTTTTGCCCCCTAGTGCTTTTTCCTGGTTTTGGTTTCTTGTGCCTTGCTTTGTTTGCCATGGAACCAGGGGTGGCCACGTGCCTGCTCTGGCCCCTGTCAGCCATTTTCGAGTGCCTGCAGCTGTTGCTTCAGGCTGGTGCCCTCGTGTTCCAGGACCAGGAGGCGCAGATCGCCTTGGACTCCCTCACCAGGGAGGCCATGGAGTCCCTGTGGCATCCCCACCCCACCGTGGAGAGGCCACTCTGGAGACTGGACACCAGTACAGACTGGTGGGACCGGCTGGTCCTTGGGCAATGGGACGACCAGCAATGGCTCCGGAATTTCCGCATGCGAAAGCGGATGTTCCTGGAGCTGTGTGCCTGGCTCACCCCCGCGCTCCAGAGAGCCACCACCCGGCTGCGTGCGCCCATCCCCGTGAAGGAGAGGGTCGCCAGCATGCTATGGAAGCTGGCCACCCTGGACAGCTACCGATCTGTGGCACACCAATTCGGGGTGGGAAGATCCACCGTAGGTGTGATCGTCATGGAGGTAAGTCCCAGGGGGAGTGGGGAGTGGGGTGGGGGGAGGGTGCTGCACTCCATGTCCAGGGGCAGCCAAGACTCCAGGCTGGGTCACCCAGGGGTTTGGGCCGTCCCTCCCTTGCACAGGTCTGCTGGTGGGGGGGGGGGCACCCTGGTGTGTGTGTGCGTGTGTGCATGCGTGAGGACAGAGGGAATCACGGGGGGACGACCAAGGGAGTGCACACTCACCCCTGCCTTATGTGATGAGTCCCCTTGTGTTTCTCTGCACCCTTCTGCAGGTCGTCCACGCCATCAATGATGTCCTGCTCCCGAGAGTGATCCGCCTGCGCGACATGGATGCTACGCTGGACGGCTTCGCTGCCCTCGGGTTCCCCAACTGCGGGGGAGCCCTGGATGCAACCCACATCCCCATCCAGGCCCCGGAGCATCGAGCAGCCCATTTCACGAACAGGAAGGGGTACTGCTCTATTGTTTTCCAGGCCCTCGTGGACCACCGGGGCCGCTTCCTGGATGTCTACGCGGGCTGGTCTGGCAGGGCACATGACGCCCGCATCCTCCGCAACTCCGTACTGTTTCGCAGGCTGGAGGTGGGCACCTACTTCCCCCGGCAGGAGTTGACTGTTGGGGATGTGCGTATGCCCATCTGCGTCATCGGGGATGCGGCCAACCCCCTGCTGCCCTGGCTAATGTGGCCCTACACGGGGCGGCTGGACCAGAACCGGGCCCGGTTCAACAACCGCCTCAACCGGGCCCGAAATCAGGTGGAGTGCGCCTTCGGCCGCTTAAAAGCCCGCTTCCGTTGTTTGCTCACCCGTCTCGAGATGGGTGAGCGGAATGCAACAGAGGTACTGGCTGCGTGCTGCGTGCTCCACAACATTGTGGAGCGGAGTGGGGAGGCCTTCCTCCCTGCATGGATGGCAGCTGAGGCATGGACGTTTGAACAGCCCCACACAGCTGCCATCCGCCAGGCACACCAGGATGGGGTGCGCATCCGAGAGGCCCTGACAGGCATGTTCGCACAAGCCCCATAGTAGGGTCGCCTCAGTCTCCCCATACAACTCCCTCCCATCCCCTACCCTTCCCCCTCCCCTCCCCTTACCTCCCCCCAATTGTAAAGCGTCGGTTCCAAGCACATCGGCCGTCATCGTGAATGTTCGTCAGGTGCATCGGACATAGCTAGGGTTTTTCTTTTAGTTTAGGCTAGGGTTTAGGCCACCATTGCCTGTCCGAGTTGTCCCGAAGAACAGGAAGAGGATTCGTGGTTCGTGCGGAAGGCTCGAGTCAGCGTACCCGATTCCAGTCGTCTTCGAGGGATCTCCTGGCTGTTCCTCTCCCGAGGCCCGGAAGGACCAAAGGATTGAGGTTGCCATCTTCGCCGTCGTCTTCCATCGAGGGATCTCCTGGCTGTTCCTCTCCCGAGGCCCGGAAGGACCAAAGGATTGAGGTTGCCAGCAACACTACAATCGTCCCTGCGTCTATACTATGTACATATTCTTTTGTGTGCGTCTTTTAACCTTTCTTGCTTGTTTGTTATCTATGTTAATATAGTTGTGGTTTAAATTTTACTTAAAAGTGTCAGTATTTATTTATGCGCCACAGACCAATGACCACTTAAAGGAACGACCGGTGATAGATACAGAATTTCGTGTCCGCATTTTGTAATCCTCTTAAATTTAGTTGGCTAATTGGCATCTCAAATCATTTATTACAGTTACCTCGAGTAACACAATAACCAACACAGTTTTGTTTTCAACTGAAAAACTTGTATGTTTTTATTTACAAGGGGGAGAGGGGGAGGAGACCTTCAGCTGGGAGGGGGCGGGGGAGGAGACCTTTGAGGGGCAGGGGGAGGGGGAGGGGGAGGAGACCTTCAACTGGGAGGGGGAGGGGCTACTCCTGGGAGGGGTGGCCCCTGCGAGCGCTCCTGCGGGGGCGGACCTGGACATGGGGGGCAGGCTGCATTGGGGCAGGCTGCACGGGGAGGTGGGCAGGAGGGGGCATTGCAGGAGGGGGCATTGCAGGGGCAGGAAGGGGCATGGGCAGTGCTAGGGGAGGGATGGCGGGGGCATGGGGTAAGGCCATGCCATAATGGATGGGATGGGCTATGTGGGCAGTGTGGGTGGCGATGGAGTCAGCCATCCTGGTGCACTGGGCCTGGAAGGCGGCCCAGGCCTCCTGGTGCCACTGCACGTCCCCCTCGACACGTTGCCTAATCGCAGCCTCAATGCGCTCGACGGCCTGCACATGGCGCCGAAGGAGCTGGTCCCGGTGGCGGAGCCTCTGCCTCCGTGGTTGGGCAGCTGGGGGTGCCACTGCTGCCAGACTGGAGGGTCCCCGGCTTGTGCTTGGTCCCGCTGCAGGGAAGAGAAGAAAGGATGGGTCAGTCAGGCAGGCTGGCCACTGTCCCCACACCTCATGCCCTCCACCCCTGAGCCCAGGTGACACCACAGTAGTGTGGCTTGGGCCCACTCGGTTCCTCCCCCTGCCCCCCGTGTTGTATGTTTGCAAGGAGGACCGCCCCTGGAGTAGGGTCCTCCTCTATGTATTGTAACCACCGGTCTGTGTCCTGGCCCCGTGGAGGGTGGGAGGGCGCTTGTTTTGCCTTAACCTGTGGAACTCCCTGCCGGTGGAGGCTGTGAGGCTTTGGGCTAATCACTGGTGTTTGACAGGGAGCGAGATGCATCCCCACACAGTGCCTGGGAGCACATCTGGCAGAGGTGGTCTGGGCTCTCAGATCCCCATCGCGTGGGATATCTCCTGGACGGAACCAGGAGAGTGACTGGGGGGGGCGTGTCCCATCCTTGCAGCAAAACTCAGGCGGCCCTAGGGGCGGCCCGAACACTTCCCCCTCTTCTCCCTCCCACTATCCCTCACACACTTAGCCCAGGGACATGTGTGGCCGCAGTGGGGACTTCCCTCAGGGAGCCAGCCAAGGCACCGGGAGCAGGCGAGGGGCTCAGTGGGGGCCACGTTCACAGGGCTGTGACGCTGCGGTTTACCCAGGAGCAGCTGGCTGTGCCTCACAGCCAGGCATGGGACAGTGTGCCGTTCTGCGTGCTGCACCCTTGCGGAGGTGTGGGCTCTGGCCTGAGTCCCTGGGGCCCTGGCTGGTTCCAGCTGGCATCCACCCTTCCCTCTGGTCCCACCGGATGTGTGTGAGCAGCACGGTCCCAGGTGTGCCCTGCAGCTGCCTGCCGCGGCCACATGCCGCTCGGTCACCAGGCTGCACGTGGTTGCACGTACTGCTTCCTGCCTAATGCTACACAGCGTGCAGCTCACGTGGCCTGAGTGACTACTCTCCCCCTCCCCCCTCCGGGCGCCTGGCTCTCCCCCTCCCCCCCGCCTCCCACTCTTGTGAGTGCAAAGTGCAAGACTCACCGGTGGATCCTTCCCCGGCCTCGGAGGATGCGCGGGAGACGTCAGGGCTGCTGGAGGGGGCCTGCTGGGTGGCAGTGCTGGCCTCATCCTCTGATGCACTGCTGTCGTCTCCTTCCCCCACCTCGGTGGTCCTGGTGATGGGGGGGGGGGCGCACGCTGCTGTCGACAGGCACGTCTGGGGCTTGCGGGGCTCGCTGCCCCAGGATGGCGTGCAGCCGGTCATAGTGGGGGCAGGTGTCTGGTCCTGCCCCCCCGGCCCTCGCTGGGCCGCACATAGCCCAGGCGAAGTTCTTTGACTTGGCCCGGACCTGTTCCAGGTTCCGGGCTGGATGGCCCTGCTGGGCTAGCACCTGGGCCATGCGGCCAAAGATGTCGGCGTTGTGGCACCAGGACTGGGTGTCGTGGAGGCCCTCCTCCTCCTGCCACAGGTCCAGGAGGGTCTCCAGCTCCCCCGAGGACCACGATGGGGCTCTTCTTCTCTGGCCCCTGGGGGCCTCCTGCGCTGGGGGTGCAGGTGGCTGAGCGCCCGGAGCTGCCATGCTGGGCTGCGAGGTGGCTGCTGGGCACAGCAGGGGCACCATGACAAACCTCAGGCCAGAGGTCTGAGGCACGCTCCTGCCACGTGCGCTCAGCAGCCTGCGGCTACTTTAAGAGCTCGGGTTACCAGGAAGTCCGGGGCTACTACGGGGTCTCCCAGCGTCCAAACAGCTTTTTTCCATTTAGCCTGCTTCTGCGCAAAAGTCTTAGCTAGCTGTCTACACTGGCCCTGTTGTGCAACAGTTTTTCACAAAAAGGACTTTTGCCCGAATGGGAGCGTCAAAGCTTTTCCGGAAGAAGCACTGATTTCGTACATGAGAACGTCAGTGCTTTTGTGGAAAATCAAGCGGCCAGTGTAGACAGCTGGCAAGTTTTTCTGGAAAAGCGGCTGATTTTCTGGAAAAAGTGGCCAGTCTAGACACAGCCCTCATGTTTTATCATATATGTAACACTCCATTGTTTTTCTGCTTCAAATATAGTTGTAAACTTTATTGTTCTTTTTTCTGGACGAAGGAAGAGGAGGGAGAGGAGTTAGAATAGTCCTGGGATTGCTTGCAAATGAGGAGATATAAAGAAAACTTTGAGAATGGAAAGGGACAAAAAGGAATAGGGGGGAAAAAGGGAAAGATCAGGATGATCTAATGAAAGTCCTGATTCTGGGGTTTAGTTACATGGTTGTAAATCAGGAGCAAGTAAAACCCTTCAATTCATCATTCTTTTATTCGAGACCCTCTTTTGATTGTCTACTTCACTTTTGTGAAATCCACCTTTTTTTAAAATAATTTTTAAAAATGAGAACAGGCAGGGTGACAAAGGTTTGAAAATGGTGGCCTAATTTAGTGGCTGTTTAGGATGGCAGATTTATCTTATCTGCTGTCATGTTTCTATAGGAATATTTGCTGAAACAAGGCCACCATCTCCAGGCCCTTAGTCATTTTCTCTGTTCTTAAAATACTGGGGCCAGTGTTCCCTGTGGTGTTTGTGTGGCCACTCAGAAAAGATTCAAATGCCACCCACCTGATTAGCAGTGCACCCACAGCTAGGTTTTTTGTTTCTAGAATGGTGCACACTCACACGTGCCTCAGTGCACATAAAAATGTATTCTGAACATGGATGGAAAAGATTAGAAGGAATATTGCTTGGGGCTTCTAAGCAAAACTGTACAAAAATGTTTCATACAAAAGACCTACCTTGAGAAGTTTGCCATTACTCAAGTAGCTGAATAAATTCCATTTTTACTAGGAACCATTTCAGTAGGTTGGCTACATTTTCTGTAGCCTGTGGAATGGGTTGTGTTGAGCTGGAGAAAGTCTAGAGATGCGTGCAGTAAAATCACTGACCATCTGGAGCTAATTGGATTGTGGGATTGATTCGACGCTGACAAGTCAGGACACACTCTGGGTTATGATATCCAGATGAAGTTACAGTGCAGGGAAGGCCTTCTTTGTGCCTCTGGGAGTAGGGAGTAGTCTGGTCTGCCTGGACTAATTGGGAAATTAGAATGATCAAACTAAGGCTGAGTCTCACGAAGTATTGCATAACCATGTAAAGTGTTGAACTTCCTCTGGTTTCAATCTTGCTGTGTTGCAGGGTCTGTACTGCATGTATATGCAGGATATGACACAAACAGGTGTGTGATGGATAACACTATTATCCAGGCCTTAGGGCTATGTGTATTATATGATCTGAATGTAGCTGTCTTAGGGCAGGTTTCTACAGCCTTTATTAGTACGAACAGTATTTTTGGATTGGCTCCACAGTGTGAAACTGTAGCATGTTAATAGTGCTTGTCAGACAGACTGAGTTTCAGGAATCCTGTAAAAAATGCCCACATAATTTATTAGTGGACTAATGCACTTTGTTATCAAATCTACTGCTGGATAGCTGAGGGGGCTATTCCAGACAAAGCAAACAAGCAATTAGTAATCATTGTGACATAATTCACTTTTCTCTTTCATCTATCATTCTGGAAGTATGTCAAGGTCCTTCATCATTTACAATAAACTGGCTATTGCTGTTACTATCAAAGCACCTCATGTTGATTGTCCTTTGGCATTATGTCTTGCAGCAATGTTCCAGTTCCTAGTTTGCAGTTTATTGCAGAAAATCAACTTGCAACTTTTTTCCCATTGGTTCCAGAAGACCTCACTAAGCCATCGCTTTGATTCCTATATAATTTCTATGAAAAAGTGTGAAGAAAAAGAAGTTTCCTTTGAAATACCATAGGAACCAGTTCCCAGACTTATGGGATGCATTAGAATGGTTGCATGTAGTACCAATTTATCAAGGATTAGTTGCTTTATAAACACTCAAAATGGAAAAAAAAGTCTGAATGTAAGTGTGCATCTGGAGGAGATGGTGCATTTTGCGGTGAGCTGTGAGGGAGAAGAAAGGGTGATCATGGACAAAGTTTAAAAACTCTCTGAAGGGAATATCAAGGAAACTTTAAATTCCTTCCTAGCAAGCTTACATTCAGAAACTTTCTATCCCATTTGATTTTATACATCAGTATTTTATTATGTATACTGGAGATGGTAAAATATGAGCTGTTTGTTTCTCTAAAGAAAAAAAATATAAGGAAATTGCAAGTGATCAGGTGTTTTTCAGATGACATCTGGTGGACAAACCGAAGAAAGTTGAAATAATAACTCCAATAAATGTAAATTTTTTTCTTCCCTTAATTCACATGGGCTCTTATATCTCATTAAAGAATTGTACCATTATCAGTGCAAGTTAACAGTACAGTGCATTCACACTAGCAATCCTGTTTTAGGTATACTTGGTGTTCTGTATACATGCACAGAGTTCCTTGCTGGTGTTATGGGGTCTCTAGATGGTTGCAAATGCTTATCATCTATGGATCTATACCATATATTTGTCCCTGTTCACATTTTTGTTATCTTCATGGATGTGTTGAAAGGGTGTGTCCTATGTGAGGGGCCATAAGGGTCAGGGATTACTTTTGAATTTATAGAATTCACAGAACACTAGAACTGGAAGGGACCTCAAGAGGTCATTGAGTCCAGTCCCCTGCCCTCATGGCAGAACTCAGTAATGTCTAGATCATCCCTGATAGATGTCTATCTAACCTGCTCTTAAATATCTCCAGAGATGAGGATTCCACAACCTCCTTAGGCAACTTATTCCAATGTTTAACCACCCTGATAGGAAGTTTTTTTCCTAATGTCCAACCTAAACCTCCCTTGCTGCAGTTTAAGCCCATTGCTTCTTGTCCTGTCCTCAGAGGTCAAGGAGAACAATTTTTCTCCCTCCTCATGACACCCTTTTAGATACCTGAAAACTGCTATCATGTCCCCTCTTAGCCTTCTCCTTTCCAAATAAACAAGCCAGATTCTTTCAGGCTTCCCTCGCAGGTCACGTTCTCTCGACCTTTAATCATTCTTATTACTCTTCTCTGTCACATTGTTGACTCATATTGAGCTCATGGTCCAATATGGCCCGTATATCCCTTTCTGCAGTACTCCTTAGACAGTCGCTTCCGGTTCTGTATGTGTGAAACTGATTGTTCCTTCCCAAGTGGAATACTTTGCATTTGTCCTTATTAAACTTCATCCTACTTACCTCAGACCATTTCTCCAGTTTGTCCAGATCATTTTGAATTATGACCCTATTCCCCAAAACAGTTGCAACTCCTCCCAGCTTTGTATCATCTGCAAACTTAATAAGCGTACTCTCTATGCCAATATTTAAATTGTTGATGAAGATATTGAACAGAACCGGTCCCAAAATAGACCCCTGCGGAACCCCACTTATTATGTCCTTCCAGCAGGATTGTGAATCGTTAATAACTACTCTCTGAGAATGGTTATCCAGCCAGTTATGCACCCACCTCATAGAATGAGGTGTAACAGTTAACTCGAACTAAGGACTTAGTTCGAGTTAACGTTTGACTGCCGCGTGTAGCTGCGGGCAGTTAGTTCGAACTAGGGGGATTTAAAAATGGCGCCCGGACGGGAAGATGAAAATAAAGCCCGGGATATTTAAATCCCGGGCCTCATTTGCAACTTCGAATGCCTACATTAGCCTCCCTAGTTCGAACTAGGGGGGTAAGTGTAGACATACCCTACTTTCCTGGGTTATTCTTATTTTCCTTTTTATAAATGGGCACTATATTTGTCCTTTTCCAGTCTTCTGGAATCTCTTCCGTCTTTCATGATTTTTCAAAGATGATAGCTAAAGGCTCAGATACCTCTTTTATCAGCTCCTTGAGTATTCTAGGATGCATTTCATCAGGCCCTGGCAACTTGAAGACATCTAACTTTTTAAAGTAATTTTTAACTTGTTCTTTTTTTATTTTATCTTCTAAACCTACCCCCTTCCCACTTGCATTTGCTATGTTAGGCATTCCTTCATCATCAGACTGCTTGGTGGAGACTGAAACAAAGAAGTTATTAAGCACCTCTGCCATTTCCAAGTTTCCTGTTATTGTTTCTCCCTCCTCATTGAGCAGTGGGCCTACCCTGTTCTTGGTCTTCCTCTTGCTGCTAATATATTTATGGAAAGTCTTCTTATTACCCTTTTTTGTCTGTAGCTAGTTTGAGCTTGTTTTGTGCCTCTTCCTTTCTAATCTTGCCCCTGCATACCTGTATTGTTTGCTTATTTTGTCCTAGTAATTTGTCCTTGGTAATTTGTCCTAGTTTCCACTTTTTATATGACTCCTTTTTTATTTTTAAATCATGCAAGATCTCCTGGATAAACCAAGGTGGTCTTTTGCCATACTTTCTATCTTTCCTACGCAGTGGAATAGCTTGCTTTTGGGCCCTTAATAATGTCCCTTAGAAAAACTGCCAACTCTCTTTAGTTGTTTTTCCCCTTAGGCTACGTCTACATTGCACCTCTCTTGCACAAAAGCCTACGCAAATGAAGTGCAGATTAGCATATTGCCGTGTTTCATTTGCATAATTAATTAGCAGCTGTTTTTGCGCAAAAAGGAGCTGTATAGATGGCTCCTTTCTGCACAAAAATGCCCTCTTGCACAAGAGCTGTTCTTCATTTTTTTCAGGAAGAATGGCTCTTGCACAAGAGGGGGGTTTTGCACAAAAAGGAGCTGTCTACACAGCTGCTTTTTGCGCAAAAGCCTCTTGTGCAAAAACAGTCCCTAATTAATTATGCAAATGAAGCATGGCAATATGCTAATCCATGCTTCATTTGCATAGGCTTTTGTGCGAGAGACATGCAGTGTAGACGTAGCCTTAGTCTTGCTTCCCATGGGACCTTACCTACCAGCTCTCTGAAATTACCAAAATCTGCCTTCCTGAAATCCATTGTCTCTCTTTTGCTGTTCTCCCTTCTACCATTCCTTAGAATCATGAATTCTATGATTTCATGATCACTTTCACCCAAGCTGCCTTCCACTTTCAAAATTCTCAACCAGTTCTTCCCTATTTGTTAAAATCAAATCTAGAACAGCTTCCCCCCAGTAGCTTTTTCAACCTTCTGAAATAAAACGTTGTATTCAATGCAGTTCAAGAACTTATTGGATAGTCTGTGCCCCACTGTGTTAGTTTCCCAACATATGTCTGAATAGTTGAAGTTCCCCATCACCACCAAATCCTGCACTTTGGATGATTTTGTTAGTTGTTTAAAAAAAAGCCTCATCCACCTCTTCTACCTGGGTAGATGGTCTGTAGTAGACCCCTAGCATGAAATCGCCCTTGTTTTTTACCCCTTTTAACCTAACCCAGAGACTCTAAACACAGCTGTCTCCTACGTCCATCTCCACCTCAGTCCAAGTGTATACCTTTTTAATATATAAGACAATACCTCCTGCCATTTTTTCCCCGCCTATCCTTCCTGAGTAAGCTGTACCCTTCTGTACCAATATTCCAATCGTGTGTATTATCCCACCAAGTCTCTATGATACCAACAATGTCATAGTTGTGTTTATTTATTAGCACTTCAAGTTCTTCCTGCTTATTACCCATACTTCTTGCATTTATATATAGGCATCTAAGATACTGATTTGATCTTGCCTCCCAGTTCTGCCTTGTCCTTCCTTTTTTGAAGCTGAATCTAATGCAAAGTGCATATCCTGAGTCACAGAAAGTATAACAAACGTGTTTTGATTAGACTCTGCTAACGTTACAATAGAAATCATGCTAGCAAGAACTAAATATGGTTGTTGCTTGCATGATTTCCATGACTATTCTAAGCTAGGGCCTTTTCCTGTTCCCTGAGTAATAAAATTATGCTAATATTTGGGCCCTCAGCTACGCAAACATTTACCCCGATAAGTTATTTTGAAACACTGATTTCGGTACTGCTTTCTGCTACTGTGATTGTGCTGCGTGGTGTGTCTGAAGCACAGTATTGGGTTTGTTAAAACTGCTTAAAAGTCTCTAGTCTAGATCATTACTTCATTTACAAACATTTTTTTTTATAAAATTCTGTTTTGGTCACACTGGTGAGCACAACTGTATTAGCAGAATTCATTATTAAGGCCCCAGACAGAATGGCACACAACACTAATTTGGATGTGTGTGGGTGCAAATGTGGTGTAAAGTTCATCTTTGGATTCCCCCGTCTTCCCCCCCCCCCACTCCCCTCCAGTCCTGTAGCATTTATCCTTGCCATATGTGAGAACAGTCTTAAACCTGATATACAGAGGTATGGAACACCCACATTTCCTGTTGACTTGAATTGGTGATGCAAATACTCAATGCTTCTGGAAGTCAGGCATAAGGTATCTCAGGCTGGGCATCCAAAAACAAAGGCACCCCAAATCAGTAGACACTTCTGATGTTGGCCTAAATACCCTGCAACTGGCAAATCCCTTCTTTCCCCCACAAAGAGCCTACTGTTAACAAAGTATGTAAACTACCTGCAATAGCAGAATATGTGATGAATGCAATGTCATGCACTGTACATATAAACTAAATAGAGGGATGGCAAATAATACATTATCACAGTCTCAGCAAGTGTATATCTTTCATTACCACTGAAGACCAAATCAAGCAAAATTTTCAGAAGTCAGTGGGAGTTTGCCTGAATAAGATTTAACTAAAAACTAAATCTGACATCCTTACTCTTTTTCTGTGTGATTACCTGGATAGTACTCCTGCAAACAAAGTAAATGACACAAATCAAAACTGTAATCTACCTCCAATGACTTATCAATATGGTTGTTGATTAATCACAGTAAATTCATATGATTAACTAAAAAAAAATCATTATTAATCACAATTTTAAACACACTGTTAAACAATAGACTATCAATTAAAATTTATTTAATGTTTTTCTGCATTTTCAAATGTATTGATTTATAATGCAGAATGCAAAGTGCACAGTGCTCACATTATATTATTTCATTACAAATTTGCATTGTAAAATTATATTTTTCAATTCACGTCATACAAATACTGTAGTGCAATCTCTATATTAAGAAAATGCAACTTACAAATGTCGATTTTTTTTTGCACATAACTGCACTATATCTGGCAGGTAACATCTTATGGCAATCGTTATAACAGTGCCATGCAAATGCCTGTCCTCACTTTCAGATGACACTGTAAACAAGAATCAGGCGCTGTTATTTCCTGCAAATAGGAACAAATTTGTTTGAGCAATTGGTTGAACAAGAAGTGTGACTATGTGGACTTGTAAGCTATAATGCTTCACATTATGTTGTTTTTAAGTGAAGTTACAAAAAAAATTCCACATTTGTAAGTTGTACTGTCACAATAAAGAGATTGCACTACAGTGCCTGTATGAAGTGAATAGAAAAATATTGTTTCTTTTGTTTATAATTTTTACAGAGCAAATATGTGTAAAAAAATGTGAGCCCTGTACAATTTGTATTCTGTGTTGTAATTGAAATCAAGATATTTGAAAATGTAGAAAACATCCAAAAATATTTAAATAAATGGTAGTCTATTTAACAATGCAATTAATCAAAAACATTTTTAAATCATCTGATAGCCCTACTTCTTAACCTTGTGATTCCCATTGAGAACTAGTGACTTAGTTCCAACCAGTACATAGTGACCACCCAAGGACAGCACCATCATATATCTCAAGGACTATGGGGATGGGCCATCTAAGATGTCAGAAACATCTATGAACCACTGCATGATTTCCATGGCACCTCCAGCTAAGAGCAGTAAGAAATCATGCAAGGGATTCTGGTGCATATGGGGAATATACTGTGAACTGTTCTATATGAAAAAACAACAACAAATTGTCTGGTAGCACTTTATAGACTAACAAAACACGTAGATGGTATCATGAGCTTTTGTGGGCACAGCCCACTTCTTCAGATGAAGAAGTAACGTTACTCAAATGAGGAGTAACGTTAGTTCGAACCAAGGGGTTTGGTTCAAACTAACACGTCCCGGCGCGCACTTTCACTTTCAAAACAGCTGTTGAGCAGAGTAACGCGCCGGCGAGATCATGCTAATGAAGTGCGGGATATTTAAATCCCCTCTTCATTAGCAATTTTGGTCGCCTACATTTGCATCCCTAGTTCGAACTAGGGAGCAAGTGTAGATGTACCCTAACAGACTAAGTCAGCTACCCCCTGAAGCTTCTGTTCTATATGACTTAGCCATTTGGAAATGGATGAGAAATCCCAGTATGACCGAGACACCCACCAATAAATTTGCTTGCTGAACTAATATGTTGCATAGTTTGAGACCTGAACTGCTCTCAATTATTAACTTCACTAAAGAAAACCTTAGAATGGTTCATAAACCAGATGAAACAAAGCAAATACAAACATGAACTAGTACAGCTAGTCTCTCAAATCAGAATAGCGTAGAAAACAGACAAAGAAAATTAGCAAACACTGTAATGGAAATAAAGATATTTTTCAGACCACTGCAGGTAGCAATCTCTAAGCACAATCCTCCATAATTTATATTGATGACTGTTTTCAAGTTTTGAAACATTTCCCACTCCTAGTTAATTTCTATTCAGAGGCTGGTACATAAAAATCACCAGCACAAAGAAATCAAATGTAATTGCAGTCATAAAAACAAAAAGGAAAAATACAGCAGGAAAATGCTCTTAAAAACATCAATTAGGCAATGAAATGTCTTCTGCATTGGCCATTTAGTTAGCATCTGTGAATGCTTTTGTGTTCTGCAGCTGAGTACAGCACCATTTCCTGAAATCTCTTTAACTAGCAAAGCTACAAGTTGAACATATTATTTCCAGTGTGCAAAAAAATTCAGTTGACAGTTATTTAAAAGTTTAACTGGAATAAAGAATGTGAATGAAAAAACAAGATCATGGGTGGTTCAAGAAATGTACTGAATACATTTAAAGCATTTTGTTCATCTTTGCAGCATAACAAAGGACATACTTTGGTCTTGATGGATCAAAAAAACAATATGGGCTTGAGATAGTTATAAACATCTCCCAGCAGCTGTTTCAGTCATGAGGGAGAAGAGAATATGTACATATCAATCATTTGTCTCTGCATCCGCCTCAAAATTTTTACCAGGGCTTGCCCTGACTAACCTCATCCACAGACCTGTAATGAGGAGTTGAGATTATGGGAGAGAGGAAAGTAGTAGCATAATTTGATAATCTTACATTTCAGGATTTTCTTTTTACAGAGACCTCATTGCAAATTACATGGTTTTGTAGTCTTACAAGGGAGATCTTGTATATGATGGCTGCAACAGTGCAAGTCCTATAAACTACTTCAGAACCAAGTTTTCTAAAATTTATGGGGTAAAAAATTGAGGGTGTCTTGTATTTTCCACTGAATTTTGCCTGGTTTTGTTGTTCATTGGAGAAATGTATCTCTCATGGAGTCCTTCATAGACTTTCAATTAAGGTTTAAACTGCTAGTGTTACTGTGAAAGTTAGTGCAGTCACCTGCTCTGTCTCCTTCCTGATATCGTCTGATTTATTTTCTAAAGTTTTTTATATGGTCTCCCACAGTATTCTTGCCAGCATGTTAAGGAAGTATGGATTGGATAAATGGACTGAAAAGTAGATAGAAAGCTGGCTAGATTGTCAGGCTCAATGTGTAGTGATCAATGGCTCAATGTCTGGTTGGTGGTTGGTGTCAAGCAGAGTGCCCCAGGGGTTGTTCTGGGGCTGGTTTTGTTCAACATTTTTATTAATGACCTAGATGAGGGGATGGATTGCACCCTCAGCAAGTTCGCAGATGACACTAAGCTAGAAGGAGATCTAAATAAGTTGGAGGGTAGGGATAGGATCCAGAGTGACCTTGACAAATTGGAGGATTGGGCCAAAAGAAATCAGATGAGGTTCAACAAGGACAAGTGCAGAGTTCTGCAGTTGGGACGGAAGAATCCCAAGCATTGTTACAGGCTGGGGACCGACTAGTTAAGCAGTAGTTTGGCAGAAAAAGACCTTGGGATTACAGTGGATGAGAAGCTGGATGTGAGTCAACAGTGTGCCCTTGAAGCCAAGAAGGCTAAAGGCATATTAGGGAGTATTAGTTAGAGGAGTGTGAGAGTCCCTTGGTATCCCACGTGGGGTCCAGGCCCCTAGACCCCATACCCAGGGTCTCTCGGAGTCCCCAACCCAGAGTTTGGGTGCCTCCCAGCCCCAATTGGCCGTCTATATGTTTTCGGAGTTTGGAAACGACAGCGATTCCCTCGAAGTCTTTGGCATTAAGTCTCTCGTTTTGCAGACTGGCCCAATGGAGAAGTAGGGGGGCCCGAGCACACCCACTCCACCAGGCCCCGACCCAGGACCCTAATGACAAGGAGGGACGGCCCTGCTGTTGGGAGTTGGCGGGGTCTCCGGCCGAAACACACCAACCCCACCCTGACTTAACAGCTCTGTCCTGGGTTACTTCCTACTTCTATCCGACTACCTATTCAGAGCCAGTGTCCGATGGAAGGTCTCTCAGATTGTGGCAGGAGGTCAGCTGCAAAGACAGAATCTCGGTCCCCGGGTACTCGGGGTAGTCGGTTTTGTCTCACTCCTTCAGTGTCCACGCAGTCCCCGCGGTTGCCTCGCGACCAAGACCAGACAGGACTTGTGCCGTCTCGGGTTTGGGAGGTACCTGTTAGCAAGACAGGAGCACGTCAGGTCGACAGCCTGTGGTGACTTCCCGTCCCCTCCGCAGGGGTAGTATCCAGGCCTCTGCTTGGGGCTAGCAGGGTCCGAATGCCTTTCTCAGGCCCCCAGGGAAACTGCGCTCACAGAGCAGTCCTGGTATCGGGCTGGGAGCCCTGGGATCAGGGTGGGAGCCCCATCATCCCTCGTCAGGCCAGGACCCCACGGGCAAAACAGCGGACCGGCCTCTGCCTCTAGGCATGCCCCCAGTCCTGCCTGCCCGGAGGGTTTTCCTTCCCCCCTTTCTGCTCCCACCCGGGCTCTTTTATTGCCCGGCGCCGGCCAGCTCAGGCATGTCCGGCGCCTTGAGTATTGCGTTGGAGGTTCTGGCGCTCTCCCCGGGTCCAGCTCCGCCACCCATGAGCATAGGCTGCAGAGCCATGGTGGCGGCGGGTGCTCGCCCCAGAGGGACACGCTGCCGCTCTTGGCATTGCGGTGTTCTATTACCCATCACAAGAAGCATTGCCACCAGTTCTAGAGAAGTGATTATTCCCCTTTATTCAGTGCTGGTGAGGCCACATCTGGAGTATTGGGTCTAATTCTGGGCCCTCATTACAAAGAGGATGTGGATGCACTGGAGAAAGTCCAGTGGAGGGCCACAAAAATGATTAGGGGGCTGGAGCACATGACTTACACAGAGATACTGAAGGATTTTGGCTTATTTAGTCTACAGAAGAGAAGATTGAGTGGGGATTTTATCACAGCCTTTAACTACCTGAAAGGGGGTTCCAAAGAGCAAGGAGAGAGGCTGTTCTCAGTGGTGACAGATGACAAAATGAGGAGCAATGGTCTCAAGTTGCAGTGGAGGAGGTCTAGGTTGGATATTAGGAAAAAACTATTTTATTAGGAGGGTGGTGAATCACTGGAATGAGTTACCTAGGGAGGTGGTGGAATCTCCATTCCTAGAAGTTTTGAAGTCCCAGCTTGACAAATCCCTGGCTGGGATGATTTAGTTGGGGTTGGTCCTGCTTTGGGCAGGGGGTTGGCCTCAATAACCTCTTGAGGTGTCTTCCAACCCTATGATTCTATGACAGTGATGCACTCAAGAGCCAGTCCTACAATGGAGTGAGTACTTTACTCCCTTGGTACTTAGCATCCTTTACTCCTGGTAACTTCAGCAGGAGTCAAGAGGGTGTTCAACACTAAGTCAGTGTCCAGGAGAAGGCTTTGTTCAAGAGAAACTCTTTTAATCATCTGGAGGATCTTCCGTATCACTGCCTTTATTTCTCCATTATACACTCCACTGTACACTCCACCTAGCTATTATCCCCCCATTTAAGCAGTACAGAAGTTTATCAATAAACTTCTCCTCCTCAATGAGCTGGAGGGGATAGTGCTGTACCAGATAATCATTAATTACACTGTGCTATACTTTTCTGGCTGCTGGAGAAATACTAGAAAGCTAACCACTCTGGAAAACAACTGAAGATAGTCAATGTGAGTTTTCCCACAGATTTCTATGAGCATTGGATCAAGCCTCTAAAGTAGGAAGCACAAAGGCATCAGCAACAGGAATGGAGTGGTAAAACATATTTGGACCAATGGCAACTGGAGCAGAATGCCTTCACTAGCCCTTAACTAGCCCTTGGATTGACATTCTAAATAACTGTTATCAGAAATGAAAGCATATGTAATGCAAAAACACTGAGGAGTCTTGTGGCATCTTAAAGACTAACAATTTTATTTGGGTATAAGCTTAAAGAGTCACAGGACTCCTTGTTGTTTTTGTTGAAACAGATTAACAAACACGTATAATGCAATCTCCATAGCCTTGTGTTAAACAAATGCTTCAAAATATCCTTCCTTTGTATGATATAACACAATTATGTGACAGGAGAAATACAGGTAGTCCCCAAGTTACGAACACATCGATTTACGACCATTCGTCCTTACAACCAACCTCCCATTAAGCACGTCCCTGAGTTACGAACACGCGATCTGCGTTTATGAACAGCGCGGTCACATGTAAATGAATGGGGTCCGACTTACGAACAGATTGAATTATGACCAAGTGCTTGGTATGTAACTCATTCATAAGTCAGGGACTATCTGTATAGGGCCTGAAATGTGTGATGTCTAATACCTACTAGGATAAGTAGAATAGGATAGCATTCAATCAATACCACAACACTGCCCTTAGTCAGCAAAGGGCCATAGAACTGAATGTCTATGGCCATGTTACAAACCTTTATTTCAGGTGTCTAAAAATTCCATGGAGTTAATACTGATCTGATGCAACCAGGTTAATCAGAGACCACTGCATGATCACTATGACCCCAAATAGCATTCAATCAATAGCTGTTGAATAACAGATAGAAAAAATATAACAGGCACTATAATCTGCAGAGATTTATACAAAAGTACATTTTTCTTCCACATCGTGAGCACTAATCGTGCTTGACACATCGTGCCATAATCTGATGGCAGCTCTGACTCAGATGGTTAACTATAAGAACATTTCCGTATGGTAAATTATTGCAAAAAGGGGGGTGGGGGGGCTGTGCAAACAACTAAGCTGTAGCTGAAATAAAAAATAGATTCGTTCCTCTTTCTGAACTACAGCGGACCTGTGAAAAATAGAAGCTGTGTCAACTGGAAAAAAACCTGTGTGTATATATACAATTATTGCAGAATCCTTTCCGTGCAAACCTCTTGACTAAAACTAGCTGTACATTAAGTGACTCAACTTTACACATTTGTAAATTTCACGCACAATGTTAACATAGCTTTTTGCTAGTAAAGAGCTGGACTCTGGTCCTTACTCATGGGAGGGCAGTACCTGGTGGTTAACACCGGCTTAAATCATTAGCTCAATTCCATTACGCTCATGCCGAGGCTCTGACATTCTGCAAGACTGGTGCTAAAAGTGCAGTCGCCCCGGTTGGGTAAAAGCATCTACAAGTGCAGACTAAAGGGGTGAAATAATTTTAGTCTCGAACAGCCCCTCTGCAGCCTGCGCTGGGCTTCTATTGGGCCGCACCTCAAACACCCGGGTCTCTGTGAGCCCGGCACACGCGTGCGACAGCAGCGCCGTGCCCGAGCAAAGGGGGCTCGGGGCGAGAAGCGGAGGCACAAGGGGGCGATGGCGGGAAGCGGCCGCAGGCTGTGGGTGGCTCCACCGCGCGGGCGGGATGGGCGGGGCTTAGCCTCTCAGCCCCGCCCCTCTCTCTGAATCCTGCGAGCGACCCGGAGCCGGAAGGGGGAAATCGCTGGCCTCCAAGATGGCGGCCGTGGTAACCGCGTCCGGGCAACAGCAGGTAACGACCTGGCCGCCAGCGCCGTTCCCGCCCTGCGGCAGGGACTGTGCTGCGGCTCAGTCTCCTGGCGGGGCGAGCCCAGGGGGGAGGCTCCGGCCGGGCCTATGGCTGCCAGAGACAAAAGCTGCTGCCGCCCGTAGCGTGTCCCTGCGCCCGCTGCCGCCCCTCGAGGCTGGGCCGCGCCGCGCCGCGGTCAGGGCTGGCACCGGACGTTCTGTGACGTCAGGGAGCTCGTGGCTTACCGGCCACTGCCCCGCTCGCGGCCCCTCATGTCACTGCGCGGGCTTCTCTGCGCCTTTCTCTTGTGCCAAGGCGCGTGTCCCGCCCGCGCAAATCGGGTTGTCAAAAGCCCGGGCCTCGCCCCCGCCCCCGCCCCCCTCGTGTCTCGTTAGCAGCCTGGGAGGCAGCGGGTGAGGGCAGCGCTGCAGCTGGGCCAGTTAAGGCTGCGCTGGGGCTTTTCCGCCGTGTCTCTTCATTACCCCCCCCCCCCCGTTCGCTACGCTCCTAGTCCGGCCCACCCACCAGCCGGGGGGCAAAGAGGCAACTGGCCCGGGGCCTCCTGGCTGCCTCGCCCTTTAAATCCGTGATGGAGCCTCGGCCTTGTGTGGGGCCTTCTGGGTGGTACTGAGGACTGACTGGCTGTGGGGGTGGGGAGGCCTGCATCTTCTGCCTGAGTCCTCACTAGGGATGTTAAATTTTGATTAATCAAGTAGTCGATGGAATTTCCATTGTCTACTTCATTAGTCAATGGGGAGAGGGAAGCACTTGCTATCCTTCTGTGCCCTGCCTTTGCCCATGGCTCTGGTACCTTTCAAAGGGAGAGGCGCAGCTGGGAACCCACTTGAATGGGGACTGCTTTGGTGCCTGTTCAAGTAGGTTCCCTCTTGCAACTCTCTTTGAAATGTAGGAGAGCTGCCAGCTGCAGCTCTGCCTGCCCTGCTACAGGCCACTAGCCACTAGTAGAGCCAGTAAGCATATGCATCAATGGTCCATCAATACTTATTAGCCAGAATGGGTAGGAATGATGTCCCTAGGCTCTGTTTGTCAGAGGCTGGAAATGGATGACAGGAGAGGGATCACTTGATGATTACTGATTTCTGTTCATTAGCTCTGGGGCATCTGGCATTGGCCACTGTCAGAAGACAGTATACTGGGCTAGACGGACCTTTGGTCTGTCCCAGTATGGCTGTTTTTATGTAGATTTTTAACTCTCCAGAGCCTAGAATCTTGGTGGTTGCTGAGTGACTAAATGTGGTATGATGAATAAAAGTCAAACTGGGTTCTTCTTCAGCATGATCACAGTAATAAATGTACTGCTGACTAAATTATGCGCTTTGTGACTCCCATACAATCTCATGGTCTTCCAAACTGAGCAAATTTGATATTCAGTTATGGAGACATCATCAGTGTGATACTCCATGATGTCATTTTCAATAGTTTCTGAACAGTGGCCTTTTTGATCTGTTTAAACTACATTTTAAAATGATTAAAAACAAAGCTGAGTGTAATTAGACAGAGAAAATGCTTTGTTTGACAAATCTAGTCTTTAAAAATCCAATTATGTCATAGTTTGACCCTGTACGTACTGGTTGGTCAACTCCTGTTATCCACTTTGATTACAGAATGTAAATGTTTTACTTGAACATGGATGCTTTAAACACGGTTATATAGTGGTAGTGGTCAAGGAGCTGAATTTATTTTAATATTGTCTTCAGCTAGTGATGATGCTTTATCATCCTATGCTTATGTTTCATTTCAGCATATAATGTTTGTTACTGGTACTTATTTGTATAGTACCAAGAACTCAGTAATCACTTTAGAGATCAATATAAGGATAGCATTCCTACTCCAAGGCAATTGCACTCTAAATACAGAAAATACCAGTGAAGGAAATGGGGGTGAAAGATTGCAAGCAAAGCAAGTAATCAGTCTGTTTGCACACATCTAATTATTTCCATTTTTTTCCACTTTGTATTTGTCCAATAAGGGAAAAAGTGGCAATTCTAACAGACAAAATGAGGGGCATTTCTAACAGTGTGATGCTAGTTCAGGTGCTCCAATAAATAGTCCTTAGCTGGAGCAGTCAAATTAATTCACCTTTATAGCAGGGAAGACATGTATTCTCTATACGACATGTAAGTCCCCAGCCAAATATTCTGTTTTCTTCCAGTTGCAGTGGTCATGGGGGTTTGATTCTTCTCACCTTCCCATTGAAAAGTCATTGACTTTAAGGTTGACTTTTCTTATGGAGAACGCCTAATACTTGTTATCAGGTACCTTATGTTGATATTAGGTAGATTTAATCTTAGGAGGAAAATTATTATTCAATCACTGATCTTAGAACAGTACTATGTAAGAGCTAAGGGCCCTTATCACTCTAGCCCTTATTCTAATTTAATGTATCTTAGTCAAGTTGTCTATTAACTTGAATGGGACTATGCACATCAGTGTTTCTTAACATTATTTTTTATTAATATTGCAATAGCACTTAAGAGCCTCAATCATGGACCAAAACCCTATTGTGCTAAGTGCTGCACAAACACAGAACAAAGGTAGTCCCCTCCCCAAAGAGTTTACAATCTAAGTGTAAAACAAGGGACAATAAGTGGAAATGGGAGGGGATACCAAGAAATGAGACAGTGCTGCTGGCCTGCAAGATTAACAGTGGTTTTAGCACATCAGCTGTCTGTTATCAGCCTGTTTGAAGGCTGTGAGTGAGGATTGCAAATTTGTATGCTACATTACTATGGAGAATATCCAGGGTTATCACAGATGGGATATTAAACCTCATGTTTCAGCATTTAAGCCAATTCCGAATGATTGTAGGAATAAGACCAAGAAGAGACATGTGAAGTGAGATTATCCCTCATTTGTGTACTACAAGTTTCTTGCATTTTATGCTGACACGTCTGGTACTGGTCACAGTCAGAAAGGATACTAGATGGCTGACAGGTCTGATCCAGAGTGACAGTTCCTATGACCGGCAACTACTGTTAATTGTAGTGCTATAACATTGTACTATTTTTCTTTTTAAAATAATATTACAAATAAAATTCCCAATTCACCACTGCATTATTCTAGCTTTATAATGGTATAACTCCACTAAAATCAGTTGCATTACACTTGTGTAAAACTGAAATAACACAGTGGTAAATCACATCCACAGTATGTGTTTTCCTTTACCATGTTACTGAGAGATAATGAGTGTTTTAAAAATACAAAACTAATTTATTTTAATAAAGAATGCCTTCTTTTCTGTTCTGTACAGAGTGACTACTATTTCAGTACTCCAAATTCCGGTCAGCACTTTCAATTTCAGAACTGGAAGATAAAAGCTGATCACACTAAGAAAGTTGAATTCATAAGAACAGCAGAAAAATTAAAAAATCAGTAAGTTAAAGAATAGCACTATGAACACATTCTGCATGGCATTGCTGTGGGTGACAGGTTTTAAGGTAATTTTATGATTAGTACGGAAGTTGTGGTGATAACAGGGATTCTAGAACTGTGAGCTCTGTGTTCTCCTCTGAATCTCAGCAAGTGAGAGCTTTGCTACTGCTAATCTGTGTGTCAGGTCGTGGATACACTAGCTTGTTTGCCTTTCCAGCAAACTCTTCAGGACTCTGCCAGTCCAAACTTACATCAGTGAATGCCAGTTCCCGAGTTCCTCGGAGGTATCTTTTTATATACAGCAATGTTCCCTATAAGATGTGCACTTGTGCAGCCTCTCTGGAGAGATTCAGATGCAACCCAGCTGATTAGCAGAGCACCCACAGCTAGGTTTTGTGTTTTCATTCATGGTGCACATAAATGTTTATTCTGTGCATGGATGGAAAAGATTAGAGGAAACATAGGTGGATGAATGTGAAGGGCAGGTAGAGAAAAGGGGGGTCTTTAAGGGTATGTTTACACAGCAGCTAACTACTGTTATTCTGAAATAACATAGTGCGTGTCTACACTAAAAGCCTTTATTTCAAAATAATATCAAGCTAGAGGACTTCTTACTCCAACTCATGGTAACCCTCATTTCACGAGGAGTAAGGGAAGTCAAAGGAAGAGTGCTTTTCCTTCGACTTCTGGCTGTGTAGACAGTGCCTAAAGGCGATTTAAGCTATTTTGATTTAAGCTACGCAGTTGACGTACCTGAAGTTGCATTGCTTAATTTAACTTTAGCCCTGCTGTATAAACGTATCCTCAGGGTGTTTATCTCTCCTTTTTATAGTTTGTCCCCCTCTTGAAAAAGTTTCTAGCTAACCTTCAGGAGATAGCGTGTGTATGGGGAAGGATGTTACCTGCTGCTTTTTCTCACCTTTTTGAACTTCCTTTATATCCCCTTCCTGCTTGATAACTCTGTTCATTGCATAAATGCAAATTAAGCAGAGCATACAGTCCTTTGTTTGAGACAAACATGTTTGCTAATCTCAGTTTAGGAACATATGTTAATAATAGAGATGTTAGATATTGTGTAATTTAAGTCATGTAACTGCAGCCCCACTCCTGGGGAACCTCTATGAGAGGCAGCAGCGTGGGGTGGCAGGCGGGAGCTGGTCCACAAGGAGAGCCAGTTAAAAAAACAGCTCCTTGCACAGACCAGCTGCCTGCCACTCCCACTGATACAGAGGCAGCACGCAGGGTTGCAGCAGCTGGGACTCACTGTGGACAGGGGCTGCTGCCATGGACCAGCCTCTGTCTGTGCTGGACCCAGGCTTACCGCAGACAGAGGCTGCTCCGTGGGATGCTGGAGCAGCCTCTGTCTGCGGAGAGCTCAAACTCCCTGCAGATAGGGGCTGCCGCCGCGGTCCAGCCTCTGTCTGTGGGGAGCTCAGACACCCTGCAGACAGGGGCTGCTGCTGTGGATCAGCCTCTGATACAGAGGCAGCAAGAAGGGGGGCAATGTGTGTAGTTGACAAGATTAACCTATAAGCCGTGGTTTATCAGTTAATCGTGTAGTCGTCTACATGTTGACTTCCCTAGTTAATAACACCATTCAGTGGAATTTTATACAGTAGAACATCAGAGTTAAGAACACCAGGGCTATGTCTACATTGGCATGATCTTGTGCAAATACTCTTTAACGCAAGAGTTCTTGCGTTAAAGTATTTGCGCAAGAGAGCGTCTACACTGGCATGTGCCTTTGCGCAAGAGATGTGCTTTTGCACAAGAGCATCCATGCCAGTGTAGACGCTCTCTTGCACAAGAAAGCTCCGATGGCCATTTTAACCATCGGGCTTTCTTGCGCAAGAAATTCATGTTGCCTGTCTACACTGGCCTCTTGCGCAAGCACAGTTGCGCAAGAGGGCTTATTCCTGAGCGGGAGCATCATAGTTCTTGCGCAAGAAGCACTGATTTCACACATTAGAACGTCAGTGTTCTTGCGCAAGAACTCCCCGTCAGTGTAGACAGGCAGCATGTTTTTGCTCAAAAGCGGCCACTTTGGCGCAAGATCCCGCCAATGTAGACGCAGCCTAAGGTGGTTGTTTTTTAATTTTTTTCAGTTACAGACTAACATGACTACCCCTCTGAGACTACTAAAAATGGGAAGGTTAAAAAATTACAAGATAAGAAGACTGTTGCTGTGCTTAAAGCAGCATTTTTCTTCTGCATAATCATTAAGTTAGTGTTCAGTTGTAAATTTTTGAAAGAACAACCGTAATGATTTGTTCAGAGTTATGAATAGCCTCCATTCCCAAGGTGTTTGTAACTTTGTGGTTCTAGAGTTTACAGTTTCATATTTCACTTGAATAGTAATTATGACCAACAAATTATGAGTTTTGAAATGATACTTCACAAGGCATACTTTGTGCAATGATTTATTACAGGGTAGGGTGTGGACACAGAGGTATCTTTCATACTTTCCCACTGGTAGTTTGATGACTTTGCTTTTATATACATATACTTGCATTGTCTCTCCTTCCTCAGTTGACACTGGAGACACTTACAAGCAGGTGGGATCACATTCCTTTGTTTAGGATGGAGTGATTTAAGCCTTACTTACTTACTTTTTCAGAACTTATTTCTAGCACATAGAATCATAGTACAGGGCCCTACCAAATTCATGTTCCATTTTGATCAATTTCACAGCGAGAGAGTTTTTTAATTAGTCAGTTTTGTGTTTTCGGTTACATCTGGAATTTCACGGTATTTTAACCAATGGGAGGGTCCCAATCCAAAGGGTACCTGAAAGTGGGTGTGATCTCCCATCTGAGAGCTGCTATGCAACAGTGTTGCATTGTTGCCCCATATTTAGCTGGTGAACCACTATGACCTCAAGATTCCCTTCTGCAGTACTCCTTCCTAGGTAGTCATTCCCCATTTTGTATATGTGCAAATGATTGTTCCTGCCTACGTGGAGTACGGTAGCATCTCAAGAGTTACAGACACCCGGGTTAAAAATTGACCAATCAACAACATATGTCATTTGGAAGTGGAAGTGTACAATCAGGCAGCAGCAGAGGCAAAAAAACCTCAGAAGTACACTTGAACCTCCATAGTCCAGGTGTTCCTAACCTGGAACCACCCCATGGTACAGAGGAGGAAGCAACTCTGTGCACTGCCATTCCTCTCCCCCTAGCTGGGGGAAGGCAGTGCAGTGATGTGGTTCCCTAAGGCTTTTCCCATAGCAGCTGGGAGTGGTGCCTGGGAGTGGCATGGAACCACATATGTCCCCAGTTTTAGTATAACTCCACTAAAATCAGTTGCATTACACTACTGCTGAGGAAGAAAGTTGCATCTGACAATACATCTATATATATTAGACTTCTGTGTGTCTGTCCGTGAGTCTTCCCATCCCTCCACACCGTGGAGAAGATGGCAGCCAGATACAGGCACAGCATCCCTGCCCACCCCCCCCAGGAGGGGCTGGAAGGGGCCAGAACCTGCAGCGCCATCCCCCTGACCTGAGCCCCTTGCACCTCCCACCCACCTGCCCTGACTTGTGCACTCCTATCCCCTCCTTGACTCCTGTACCCCCCATACCACCAGCCTCTTGCCCTTAAAGGACCCAAGCAATGCCTGTTAAGTCTTCTAGTAGTCTATAAGGCTCACAGAATCTTGAATGTAAAGCAGGTAGTTTATAAATGGAGGGAGAATATGAGACTGTTCGAAAGGATGTGAAGGCCTCCAAACCCATTAGATATAAAATTACCATTCACCATGATCTGTTGAAGGGAAAAGCAGAATTGAACTTTGCTGAGTGTGGTTTCTCACTACTTCTGTCAGACTTACAGTGTAGCCTGCACTAAGAATAAATCTTTTGCAAAGGATTTTTTCTGATATTTTTCTCCCCCTTTTTTACAGTTGCTGATACAAATCTAATCCTTCCAGGTCTTCCAAATCTTATCGTTCTAAGTGATAAAACATTAGTTGCATGATAAATGAATTTCAGCTATTGTAATTAATATTCCCTGACCTAAAGCTCAGTTTGTAAATTCTGTAAAGATGCATTTGTCAGTAGCATTTAATGAAACTAACTTTCTTAATCAAAAATAAAGACCACTACTCAGAGTTAATAGTTTCTAAGTCATAATGAGTGTACATTTATATTTTAAATTAATTTTCAAGTGATTTTTAAAATGTGATTTCAAAGCCAAGCAATATTTTTTCCCAGACTTGCGAATATAGAAAAAGACAAAAATGGCCATCTGTACAGCAGGAAGAGTGATTTCAGGGTGGAGTACAGCAGATTGGAAGAAATGGAACATAAAATGACCAACAACAGGAAAACTGAAAGTAAGATATTTGTTCCTTTCCTTGTCCACACTCACTTACTTAATTGGTTTATTTGCTAATAGAAAAAAGCAAATTCTGATACTGGTCTGTGAAAATATTTTTGCTACTGTATGTACTGTTCAGAAGAGAGAGTGCACTATAAAAAGAACAGTATTATGGAAGAATTAAGAAGTATTAACCTAAACGCATCAAGATTTAATGTTGCTTAGTTGAAGTGCAATAAACTTATACTGCACCACAAAATAATCAAGGATTTTCAGTGTCTCCCACACTGATCACTTAAAAAGAAGTAGATCTTTTTGAATATTTCAGTGTCTGGATTTGCAGGAGCTTGAAGTATTGGAGGTTGGTCCTACAGAATCCAGTCACTGAAATGTCCACTTATGTATTTCAGGTCTGGGAAGCATAGATGACATCATAAGAAGGTATGTTGGTTGCAGGATGGAATGCAGAAGTTGGTTCACACTTTGAATGCTCTTGAAATAGAGGGTAGCACACTCAATATTCAGAAAAGACCCGCTGTGCCATTCCAGGAAGGTGACACCATCACTGGGACTTGAAAATGCTATGTTTGGGAGTGCAAAAAATAATTTAAAGATGTGCTAAGTGCCTCACAAAATAAGAAGTAGACTGATACAGATTTTGAAGAGCATACAAACTAATGTGACTCAACATAGAATCATAGAATACTAGAACTGGAAGGGACTTTGAGAGGTCAAGTCCAGTTCCCTGCATTCACTGCAGGATCAGGCACTGTCTAAATCAGCCCTGATAGATGTTTATCCAAACTGCTCTAAAATATCTCCAGCGATGGAGATTCCACAGCCTCCCTAGGCAACTTCTTCTAATATTTAACAACCCTGACAGTTAGGAAGTTTTTCCTAATGTCCAACCTAAACTTCCCTTGCAGCAATTTAAGCCCATTGTTTCTTGTCCTATCATCAGAGGCCAAGGAGAACAATTTTTCTCCCTCCTTGTAACATCCACCCTTTTAAATACTTGAAAACAGCTATCATGTCCCCTCTCAGTCTTCTCTTTTCTGAAGAAAACAAACCCGATTCTTTCAATCTTCCCTCATAGATCATGTTTCCTAGACCTTTAATCTTTTTTGTTGCACTTCTCTGGACCTTCTCCAATTTCTCACATCTTTCTTGAAATGTAGTGCCCAGAACTGGACACAATACTCCAACTGAGGCCTAATCAGTTCAGAGTAGAGCAGAAGAATGACTTCTTGTGTCTTGCTCACAGCACTCTTGTTAATGCATCCCAGAATGTTTGCTTTTCTTGCAAGTCACACTGTTGACTCATATTGAGCTTGTGGTCCAAATATGACCCGTATATCCCTTTCTGCAGTACTCCTTAAACAGTCGCTTCCGGTTCTGTATGTGTGAAACTGATTGTTCCTTCCTAAGTGGAGTACTTTGCATTTGTCCTTATTAAACTTCATCCTACTTACCTCAGACCATTTCTCCAGTTTGTCCAGATCATTTTGAATTATTACCCTATCCTCCAAAATAGTTGTGACTCCTCCCATCTTGATATCATCTGCAAACTTAATAAGCGTACTCTCTATGCCAGTATCTAAATCGTTAATGAAGATATTGAACAGAACCGGTCATAAAATAGACCCCTGTGGAACCCCACTTGTTATGCCCTTCTAGCAGGATTGTGAACCATTAATAACTACTCTCTGAGAAAGGTGGGTGCATAACTGGCTGGATAACCTTATAGTAGCCCCATCTAAGTTGTATTTGCCTAGTTTATTGATAAGAAGGTCATGTGAGACTGTTATCAAATGCTTTACTCAATTTTATGTATAACATGTCCACTGCTTTTCCCTTATCCACAAGACTTGTTATTCTATCAAAGAAAGCTATCAGATTGGTTTGACATGATTTGTTCTTTACAAATCCATGCTGGCTGTTACCTGTCACCTTATTATCTTCCAAATGTTTGCAGATGAATTCCTTAATTACTTGCTCCACTATCTTCCCTGGCACACAAGTTAAACTGACTGGTCTGTAGTTTCTTTGGTTGTTCTTATTTTCCTTTTTATAGATGTGCACTATATTTGCCCTTTTCCGGTTTCTGGACTCTCTCCTGACTCCCATGACTTTTCAAAGAAGATAGAGGAGGTATCTGAGCCTTTAGCCATCAGCTCCTTGAATATTCTAGGATGAATTTCATCAGGCCCTGGTGACTTGCAGACATCTAACTTTTCTAAGTAATTTTTAACTTGTTCTTTTTTTATTTTAACTTGTAAACCTACCCCATTTCCGCTACATTCACTGTGTTAGCCATTCTATCACCACCAATCTTCTTGATGAAAACCCAAACAAAGGAATCCTTAATCACCTCTGCCATTTCCAAGTTTCCTGTTATTGTTTCTCCCTTTTCACTGAGCATGTAAAAGTCTAAATAAACAAAGCAGAAAAAGGGAAAGAAGGGCAAAGATAGCAATAAGATTGCGTTACTCAGTAAAGTTAGTACACATTTTGATGGTGCTGTTTTGTTTTTTAAGGATATCTATCTCCCCTACACATTTTATAGGCCTTGTGACAGAAGTGAGTAGAAGGGATTTGAATGGGTCAAGGGAGGTGGCTATTCAAGCGGAGTCAGAATTGATGTTCCAAGTACACAGGTCAGCATGAAAGAGTGAGAAGATGATGAATGGGGTCTGCTTCAGTGAGAAGATGATGAAGGGGGTATCATTATTGGAATTTTGCTGAATCATTGTTGGAAGGGGAGGGTATCAGAGAAGACATGAAAAGTAGCCAGACCAGAGATGTTGGGGTGGAAGATTTAGTGGTTTGTGGGTCAGAGCAAGACATTTCAATTTGATGTACAATTAAACATTTAACCTGATTAATGAACTTATTTTTTCCACAGAAGCTAAAATCCAGCAACAACTAGCAAAAATACACAATAATGTTGAGAGACTTCAACGACAATTGAAAGATGTGAAGCCTACACCAGAATGTAAGTTGTTTTTGGAGTCCGAAATACTTGCCTTTTTAGGAAAAAGTTTAATTTTCTTGAATAATTGTGTTGCAGGGAAGATCTCTGCTTGTGCTATCAGTGCAAGATATTGATGTCCTTTCTCCAAACTGACTCTTCTTCTGTGAATCTTGGAAGGGAGTGCCAGGAAAGGCACTGGCCTGGGATTCTGTTGGGAGTGGGGTACCATCTGAGCTGAAGTCTGCTCTTTTGCTTGAATTTTACTGCAATGTTAAGTGGAATGAATATATTTTTGAGACTTAGATATATTTGTACACCTCTCTTCTATCTGATGTCTAAGGAAATTGAGCAAGGGCCATCTGTACTGATATAAACTGGAATAGTCTGTTGATAATGAATAAAGCATGCTTGGGGGATTAGATAAATTGAAACACTTGGGACACTGGTAATCAGAGCTCTTACCATTTCAAATGTAGTCCAGATTAGAGACCAAGACTTGTCACCAGCTCAAGATTGTGTCTGAAAATGTCTGCTTCTATCTTGGCCTCTCTGCTAAACTGTCAAAAGGGATGCCAAGGATTGAAGAAAAACTAGGGGCTGGTGCTCTCTGCTTGCTTTGCTCACCAGTCCCTCGTCTCTGGGGGTAGGCAGCCCTGGCTCTTCCCTGGCCGCTTAGGAGGGCCAGGCCAAGGTGTGGCAGCTCGAGCCTATCCCCTTTCCTCCCTCCCCCAGCCATTGGGCAGGGCTGAGGCCAGACCAGCCCCAGCTCTCCCTCCCCCACCGTCAGGCAGGTCTCTCCCTCCCTCCTCCCACAATGTGTACTTCAATTTGATCCCCCTGCCTCCATTCCTGCACTCACTATCCTCCCTAACCCCTCCCCACAGCACACTGTCTATCCCTACCCCCCACTTCCTTCCTCCATTCAGACACCCAATTCTTCCCTAACTACTCCCCCTCTGCCTCCTCACACTGCCCATCCCCCTGCCTCCATTCCTATATCCCTCTCACTCACACCATCCCCCTTTACTGCACCGCCCATCCCCACATACACCCTATCCCCCTTCCTCCCTCCCTACACACACCCTGCTCCCTCTCACAAATTTGTTGGGCTGTGTGCTCTGCCCCAGGAACACCATTGAGCTTGTCAGCACAGCCTTGGGCACAGCAGCAGGAGCCACAGCCTGCCCCCCAGCCCAGCCTTTGCGCACGGGCCTCTTAGGGCAGCTTTACTCCATGGTGAGCCCAGGGAGCCCGGAGCGGCTGCTCTGGAGAGCTGGGGAAGTAGCCATGGTGCAAGACCTGCCCACCTCATGTTGTGGTGGGCCTGGGAGAACGTGTCTGAGCCTGGGCCGTGCAGAGCCAAGCCCAGTATCCTGTCTTCTAACAGTGGCCAATGCCAGATGCCCCAGAGAGGGTGAACAGAACAGGCAAACATCAAGTGATCCCTCTCCTGTCATCCATTTCCAGCCTCTGACAAACATAGGCGAGGGACACCATTCCTACCCATCCTGGCTCATAGCTGTTGATGGACCTAACCTCCATGAATTTATCTACTTCTTTTTTGAACCCTCTTAAAGTCCTGGTCTTCACAGCCTCCTCTGGCAAGGCGTTCCACAGGTTGACTGTGCACTGCATGAAGAAAAACTTTCTTTTGTTTGTTTTAAACCTGCTACCTACTAATTTCATTTGGTGACCCCTAGTTTTTATGTTATGGGAATAAGTAAATAATTTTTCCTTATTCACTTTTTCCACACCAATCTTGATTTTTATGGACCTCTATCATATCTCCCCTTAGTCTCCTCTTTTGAAAAGTCCCAGTTGTTTTAAACTCTCTTCATATGGAACCCATTCCAAACCCCTAATCATTTTGTTGCTCTTTTCTGAACCTGTTCTAATGCCAATATATCTTTTTTGAGATGAGGCAAACAAATCTGTACACAGTATTCAAGATATGGGCATACCATGGATTTATGTAGAGGCTATAAGATATTTACTGTCTTATTCTCGATCCCTTTTTAGGACACTTCAGATCATGGTTTTGTGTTCCTGCCAATCCTTCTTAATAGCTATTATGGATCTATGCTCCATTAATGTTTCTAGTTCTTTTCTGAACTCTATTTATAATCATGGCCTTCATAGCACTCTCTGGCAGAGTTCCACAGGTTGACTGTGTATTGTGTGAAGAAATACTGTCATATAGTTTTCTTATTGGACAAAGCCTAACACTCTTGCCCCAAGAGATGCTCTCTCCAAATCAAGACTGATGCACATTGGCGGAGTAATATAAGAGAACTAGTTTTTAGGTTGGAAATAATTTCAAGATAATCCAGAATGAGCCCTCTTACTCTAAAAAAAGTGTGTCCACACAAGGCTTTCTACTGAGTTAACTAAATCAGTTTAAAATCACACTTTCTTGTGTAGGCAATCCTTTGCAATGGGAAGAATGCAGGCAGACCTGTATACCTGCAAGGAGTCTCACTCAGAATAGAATAATAATACAAATAAAGAATTCCCTTGTATCATCAGTAATTTATTAATTCATTATTGGAGTATAGTTTGATTTCAGGAAATGCGATTGTACATATAACTGTAATTTGTTACTAATTTAGTAAAAACTTATTTTGCCCATTAGGGATGTATGAAATAGAGGCTATTTGGGATGTATATGTTTTAAGTAGTAATTGCTTGCTTTACTATACACCCTTTTTTCCTCAAGTCGGTTTATTAAGAAATGTCACATTTTCTTGTGTCTAGCATATAAAAGATGTATTCTTCTATAGGGAAAGTGATATCTCTGCCTCTTTCTGGTTTTTGTAGTTGTTGAAAAGCTCAAAGAAATGATGGAAGAAGTTGAAAATGCAATAAATTGTTTTAAAGAAGAACAACGACTAATGTATGTTTCTGAATGTTTTTATAGTTTTGAGATTACTGTATCAGTTGTACAAAACCAAAATAAAACTTAATTTAAATGTATGGTATAAATCACTCTTTCCGTCTTTTTTCCATCCTGTTTCTTTATTTTCCTTTTTCTGTAATAAATCTTTTAAGTAAATATATATTCAAAGCAAACTTTTAAGACTAGATTATCAGTAGTAGTATCATGCAGTAACCCTATGATTATGATAAAGGCATTCCAGTGTAGTGGAAGGGATGTTAAAATGAGGGTGGGTGGTACTGTTTTTTGTTTTGTTTTGGAAACATGTAACTGTTAAAATTTTTCAGCGGTTATACGTTTACACATGAGAGGTGGCAGCAGCAAAGCAGGGGCCTTGCGTATAACTTGAAGGTTAGCCGATGAGCCCACGCTATCACATCAGATTAAACTGATTTTTAAAGGCACATTTCTTTCTTTTTTCTTTCTCTGCTGTCCCAGTGGTATCAGTACAAGAAAGGATTGTGGTTGTTTGCTTGCTTTAACCGAGCATTTCTGTCTACATTTCTTTTAAGAGTAACCTTAACTCTGATTTCCTTGGGTTTATAACTCTTAATTTGGGGATAAATCATAAAATTATAGACCTGGAAGGAATCTCAAGAGGCTATCAAGTCCAGTCATGTGTACTCATGACAGGACCAAGCACCATCTTCTAGAAGACAATGCCTGACAGGTGTTTTTCTAATCTGCTCTTAAAAATCTCCAAAGATGGAGATTCCACAGCCTCCAAATACAAAATTTCTGTACAGGAGAACCTCAGAGCTATAAACACCAGAGTTACAAACTGACCAGTCAACCACATACCTCATTTGGAATCTTTGGAATCAGACGTACACAATCAGATAGCGGAAGAGACACCCTCCCCCAGTCCTCTGCCAAAAAAAGCAAATACAGTAAAACCTGTGCTATCCAGCACGCTCAGGGATTAGGGCATTCCAGTTATCTAAAAATTCCGGTTATCTGAGGGTCCCATCAACCTAGGAAAAACCAATGGACAATAATAGTAAAACTCAAGTTTTTAATAGTAGTAGTTTTGTAGTGTGAGGCAGTTGGTTTCACATTTCTATTTTGAGTTAAAGATGATTAGTACTACTTAAATAAAAAATTGTTAAGCCAATCATGGTAAACCAAGCCAGGCGTTTGCGCTTGAAGATGTGACAGTATTGTGGCTGGAGGCAATGCCAGTTAACAAAATTTTCTGGTTAACAGAGTGCCAGATAACAACGGTTTCACTGTACAGTGCAAGTACTGTGTTAAATGTAAACTACTAAAATAAAAAGTCGCATTTTTCTTCCGCATAATGAAACTTCAAAGCTGTATTAAGTCATTGTTCAATTGTAAACTTTTGAAGAACAACCATAATGTTTTGTTCAGAGTTGTGAACAACCTCCACTCCACTTGTAACTCTGAGATTCTACTGTAATTTTGTTTACCCTAAATTAGTGATCCATAATCTCAACTTTAGCTCCCTTTTAACATAGATTTTTGTCTGAGAATTGAATAATCACAAAGTGTTTCAAGTGAACTCATGGGTATTTTCTGATCTTTTGTTTGAAATTCAGAGTTTATTTTTTGAAATTTTAGATATGAAAATCTTATGAAGGAGGAGAAGACTACTACTAATGAGCTCAAAGCCTTAGAGAAGAAAATTGACACGTGGGCACTACATAGTTCAACCATAGAAAGAGTTTTCAATTTGCCCTTAGGCAAAGTTCCAGTGGACAAAACGCTGCAAAATCATCTACCTAAAGAAGTAGTAGAATTTGAAAGGTTCCTTCAGCAAACAGGAGGACGACAAGGAGGCTGGGATGATTATGATCATCAACAGTTCTTGAAAGCATGGACAAAACATAAAGGAAAATCTGTTTATATAGAAGAAGCCCTTGAGTATCTCTCTGGAAGAACAAAAGAAGATATTCAACAGCATGGAACTTGGTATCAAGAATTTCTGATTTTAGAGGAAAGAAAAAAAGAGGTATGAGATTTTCAGATACAAACTATGTTTGTATTTTAAACAAGTGTATTTCTTAAAAGCCACACATGCTTTTTACCCTCTTCAGTCCACTTCTAGCTGTGATGGCAGATATAGCTTTTTTCTTAAAACACGTACTCTTTAAAAATTTCACTCTGCTGGCGGTGTTCTAAAGAATGATCAGCAAATGATTCTCTAAGCACATGTTGCAGTGCCCGGGACAGTAGCTGAGCTTATTACAAGTATTAATCTTATTGTAGTAGTGCCTAAGAACCAACCATGAATGGGGCCTCATTCTGCTAAATGCTGTATGGAGTAGTAGACAGTCTTGGCCTTGAAGAGTTTACAGTCTAAATAGATGAGACAGACATTGCGGTGGGAGGGTGGGGAGTGGCTGATGGCAAGGACTAGAACATTTGCAATACACCTTGATCCATTGGTTCAGAAAATTAGAAATTTTGAGGGAGGTTTTGGACCTGCTTCTTTTCATGGCAATAGATAAACTGGCACAAACACTGATTCTTTTTTAAAGCAAAAAAGTTACTGTTTTCGAGCGTGTCTGTCAGTGTGTTTGTCTACAAGTCCATTTGTTCAAGAACTCCTCCTAAATGATAGGAGATAGGGACACCAAATTTGGTATGCAGATTTCTCTTCTCCTAAGTTAAAGCAAGGTCAGGGTTTGGTTGTGCCAGGACAGCTGGAAGCCCTGGGAAAGGGACTGTTTTCTATAACATGCAAAGGGAGGGGCTGCTGTTCAGAGAGACGCAGTACTGACATTGGCCATGGGGGGCTGCGAGGCTGCAGAAAATACCTATCCTGAAGAGTGCCCAATGGGGACAGCCATACCACCAAGGACAGGGTTGGGCAAGATATGGCCTGCATACCAGATAGGGTCAAACCTTTTGATCTGGCCTGTGCCCACCCCTGCAGCAGGGAGCAGCACCAATCAAAACTGCTCCATGTTGCTCTCTGTGCTGCGGGGCGGGGGGGGGGGAAGCTTCAGCACTCTGCCTCCACCCTCAGCAAAATCTCTCGCTTCTATTGGCCAGAAACTGGCCAATGGGAGATGAGAGATTTTGCTGGGGACGGGGGCAGTGCAGCACTATTTCTCAGCTCCCATGGGCCAGTTTCCGGTTTTGCTTCACCCACCCCAAGCCTTACTGTCATACCCCCTGCTGCTGGCCCACCATCCCGAAGGCCCTGCCTTGACTCCTGCCTCTGAAGGACCTAGGTAATGTCGGGTAAGTCTGCTGTGTGCGTGTGTGTATAAAGAATTGAATAAGGTTTACATAGTGAAAAATATTTGATGCTAGTTAACTAAGAGGCCTAATAAGCATTCTGCAGTAATGTGAATGCCATAAAGCTTTATATATTCCAATTATTATAGATATTAATCTTCAAACACAGCTGTGAGATAGGTAGATAAATAGTTGTTTCCATTTTACATGTGAAAAATCTAAGAGATAGTAAGCTTCCTTACAAAGGTAAAAAGAGATGTCAGAGTTGGAATTACTACTTTGGATTCCTACCTTCTAGGTTTCCTTTCCCTTAGATCACACAATTCTGTCCAGTGATTCTCTCCCTTGAAAATAATATAAAATTTTACACGTCTAAAATTATTTTAAGAGGTACAAGAATTTTTTCTTACTGTTCTCATGCAGTCTATTCAAAAATGGAAATTGAAGAAGCAACAAGAAAAGCAAGAAATTTTCAAGGAAAATCAGAAGTCAAAGGAAACGAAGACAGAAAATCTTCAACAAGAAGCAGCTCAAAAGCAGAAAGCAGAGGCGGAAAGGAAAAAGCAACAAGCAGCAATTGAAGCATGGAAAAGACATAAAAAAATAGAATTTTCAAGGAAACAAGCATCTAGATTGAAAGAGGAAGAAGAAAAAGAAAAAAGGCAGCAGAAGGATCGTCGGCGCCAGTTCCAACTGAAGCTACTCTTAGAAAAGTACATTCAGCAAAAGGAGGAACAGAAAGCTCTCCAAAGACTTGAAAAGGAGAAGAGAGAGGATGCTGAAAGAGAAGAGAGGAAGAGAATTGCTGCAGGAGAAATTTCTAAGTTTCAAGAGCGAGTGAGTAGTCCCATCCCTCATTCATGAGTTTCAGATCTCCCAGATATATGGTACAGAGTAGATGTAGTATTAGAATGTGTGGAAGACTGGGGAGTTAATTATCAATAACAGTTATTTCACCCGTAAGAACTATTTTTAGATTCACAAACTATAAAAACTTTTCCTGCAGGACAATAGAGTGACGGCATCACGTCACTCTGTGCCCCAGGAGCCCTGACCACTTGACTGCTCTGTGAAATGGGGTGGGAGTAGCTCCATCCCTGCACTCCCTTTGGAGCAGGGTCCGCCTGTCTGGCCCATGTGCCTGCCGTGCAGCTTTGCTCTGTGCAGCCCAGCCCAGCGACAGTGCTTTGGGACCGTGCTCTCCTGGGTCTGCTGCAAGTTGAGCAGGTCTTTCACCCCAGCCGCTTCCCCAGTTCTCCAGAGTGGCCACTCTGCACTCCGAGCTCCCTGGACAGCTGTGCTGCTCTTGGAGGGGAGGGGTGTGCAGCTCGATGAATTTGTGGGAGGGGACAGGGTGTATGTAGGGAGGGAGGAAGGGGGATATGTGAGGATGTGCGGTGTGATAAGGGGGGATGATAGGGATGAGGATATAGGAATGGAGGTAGGGGGACAGGCATTATGGGGGTGGAGAGGGGTTAGGAAGGATGGATGGGTATAGAAATGGAGGTAGAGGTAGGGATGAAAGGAGAGGGATAGGCAGGATGGTGAGTGTAGGAATGGAGGCGGGGATCAAATTGAAGTACAGGTTGCGGGGGAGGAAGGAGGGAGAGCCAGGGCTGGCCCTGCCCCGGCCCTGCCCAACAGCTGGGAGGGGGAAAGCTGGGGCTGCCCACCCCCAGAGACGGGTTGGTGAGCCTAGTGAGCAGGGGGGCACCACGCCTGAGTTTTCTAAGATAATGTTCTGGTGTTTTTCCTCAGTGTCACAGTTTAGTAAGATTTTGAGCACATATTAAAGTACCAGAGTACTCCTATTGGCCTCGGTGGACTAACAGTTTAAAATTAAGTATATGCTTGAGTATTTTCCTGACTTGGGGTTTAGGTGGGGGAATTATCCATTGCCAATATTTTCTTAAATTACTGTTTGTTTACGAAAATGGACATTGAATCTTGCAAATATATAGCAGTACATTATCAAGGGTTTGTTTCCAAAAGGTAACCTTTAGAAACTGGTCAGTGTAATTTAATTGTGTAGATGTTTTTTCCCCCCATCTACTCTGTGGTGCGCACAGTTCAGAGTCCAGACGACTGAAATGCTTTAGTCGTAACTGCAGTAATTGGTTTCCCCAGAGTGGTATCTGGGTGAAATATTATATAGCGGTCTGACCTAGATGATTGAATGGTCACATCAGTGCTTAACCAGTATGAATTCTAGGAAACATTTGGTTTCTAAAGCATTCAAAAAATTTTCTGAACATATAAAAAAACCCTATTGGTGCACTAGCATTTTTTCTAATTCCCAAAAATACTCTCTATTTCATCCATTATGTATCTTCTAGGATCTTCATAAACTTGAACTAAAGATTCTAGAAAAGCAGACAAAAGAAGAGAAAAAAAAAGAAAAAGAACGAAGACTGGCAAAGTTAAGGGAGAAGGTAACATATTTACTGAATTTATCAGTTTTTCTTATTATAATCTGATTTAATATATTTTCATGCTTGTAATTAATTATTTTTTTAAATAGCTGAAAAATAGAATAAAGCTTCCTTTTTCTAAAAGACAAGTATTTTTCCTATCCAAGTATCTTGACCTTTTACATCTGAAAATTTTTTGTCATTGCAAAATAACAAGCAACCCACGTCAGAATGGAAAGTTTTCTTTTTTTCTTTTGCAATGGAAAAAGGGCATAATTTTTGTTAAAAAGAACAACACACTTATTTTTCTTTTCAAATGTGCTTAAATAGCTATCTTTTTTGGTTTAAAAGTGGATAAATATAGCAAAACACAAATGAACCAAGGCCCAAAAATTGTTAATTACGGATGCCTAAAATTAGTCCTTATTTAGGCACTTATAATTTGACTTATTTAGGCACTTATAATTTGACTATTTTTCACAAAGGTTGAGCATCCAGTAGTTGCTGCTCATTCTGTGAATTTACAGTGGATGTTTGTCTTCAGGGTTGTCAATCCTGTACCTTTTTCCTGCACAAACTTTTCTAAGCAGTGAACTCCATGTGGGCCAAAGCCTCTTGTCACTAATGAGACTTATTGCATGTCTTGGAGGGACTGTCATACAGGCACACTCTTACCTTTCTTATGCTATTGATCTAGCCAGTGTAATTATTTCTTGTAACGAATTCAAAGGTACTGTTTTTTCCTATTGTAAGCCAGTAATCAGGGTCTTACAAATTTTTTCTGCTGCAGAGGGGTAGCCAAGTTAGTCTGTCACAGGAAAAACTTAAAAAACAACAAATAATCTAGTAGCACATTAAAGACTAACAAAACATGTAGATGGTATCATGAGTTTTCATGGGCACAACCCACTTCTTCAGATGACGTGCAACCAGCACTCCTAGCTACTTTCGCGACACCACTGACTTCCTGAGGAAACTACAAAACATCAGTAATCTACCTGAAAATACCACCCTGGCCACAGAAGCTCTTTATACCAACATTCCACATGAAGACGGATTACAGGCTATCAGGAACACTGTCCCCAATGACAACACTGCACGCCTAATTATAGAGCTCTGCAACTTTGTCCTCACCTATAGCTATTTCCAATTCGGAGACAATTTGTATCTTCAAGTCAGCGGCACAGCCATGGGCACCTGCATGGCACCACAATATGCCAACATCTTTATGGCTGACCTTGAACGTTTCCTCAGCTCTCACTCCCTAACACCTTACTCTACTTACGCTACATTGATGACATCTCCATCATATGGGCCCACGGGAAAGAGACCCTTGAAGAATTTCACAGGGATTTCAACAACTTCCACCCCACCATCAACCTCAGCCTGGATCAGTCCACACAAGAAATCCACTTCCTTGACACTACAGTACAATTAAATGATGGACAAATTTCCACCACCATATACCGGAAACCTACCAACCGCTACACTTACCTTCGTGCCTCTAGCTTCCATCCCATACACATTTCTCAATTTATTGTATACAGCCAAGCCCTAAGATACAACCGGATTTGCTCCAATCCCACAGACAGAGACAAACACCTACAGGAGCTATGTAGAGCATTCTTAAAACTGAAATACCCACCTGGAGAAGTAAAAAAACAGATCGACAGAGCCAAAAAAGTACCCAGACATGAACTACTTCAAGACCAAGACCAAAAGAGAAAACAACAGAATTCCACTTATCACCTACAGTCCACAACTTAAACCCCTCCAACACATTATCAGCAATCTAGTATCTAACACTCCTGTCATCTGAAGAAATGAGTTGTGCCCACGAAAGCTCATGATACCAGCTACATGTTTTGTTAGTCTTTAAGGTGCTATTAGACTATTTGATGTGTTACAAATTTTCTTGTTAGGGGAAATTGATAATGGAGTCCAGGTATTTTTTGATGCAATCCTGTTTATTGACAAAGAATGTATATAAAATCCAGTTTTCCTCAATGCATTAGGAATCAAGCAGCAGGAGACGGTTTCTTTGGTCACTGTTACAAGGCTTTTTCCAGCCAACACTTAACCCAAAACACTCAGCATTTTTTTTCCTGGTCACGTTATAAATCCTCCTCTGGCTCAGTTCCTTGCTGTTTAATCTGTGTGTTTCTCTCCTGTTTCTTGCTGCATTAATAGTAATAAAAGTAACTTAACATTTCTTACAGGTACTGTCCTATTGCAACCCAGGTCCCTGCTAGCTCTTTAAATAGTTCCCTGCTGGCTTTTGCTGCAGCTCAGCCAGGTCTTGCTGGAACTGCGCACAGGGTGCACCTGCTTACTTTCACCTCTGTGCATTACTCTCATACAGACATACAGCTGCAATCTCATCAATTCCCTGTCCTCACATTGTTTATCAGGACACCCACCTCTGCCCCTCTTCCCCCCTCTCCCCCCCCCCCACCCATTGGACAGCAGGGCTCAGCCACTGTCATGTGGTCTAGTTCCTTAGGGTTTTTCCATTGTTCAGCTATCACTAAGCAAAGGGACAAGGTGGGTGATTTTGCCAATAAAAGATACTCTCACCCACCTTGTCTTTCTAATATCCTGGAATAGACAGGGCTACAACTACACTGCATGCAGTGGTCAAAGGGCATTTAATTGTTCCCCATTTAGCAGGAGTGGAAGGCAGTTGTCACACTTCAAATGACATGATTGTTCAGTCCCCCCCCACCTCCCATGCATAATACTATTGTTGACAGGTTGAAGTTCATGTAACCAGGGACCCGTCCAGACTGTACAAACCTACCAAGGGTTGGGAGGAACGCACAAAAGAGATTGGATCAACAGATGTGCAGGCACTTTCATATATTCCACACAGGTAAGAAAAAGACACACATTTATATATTTTTAAAATACTAGGAAGCTGAGCCCCCTGCTCGCTATGGTTGTCAACCCCCCTCTCTCTGGGGGAAGGATGTCTGGCCAGGGGAAAGGGGGCTCAGTGGAAGGGGTGAGTGAGGAGGCTGGGGGTGCAGGGTCTCGGCTGAGTGGTGAGTGAGGGGGCTGGAGGTGTGGCTCTTGGCCAACGGGGTGTGTGAAAAGGCTGGGGGTGCAAGGTATCAGACAAGGGTGTGTGTGACAGGGCTGGGGATGTAGGGAGGGGGGAGGCCTCATGGCTCCTGGCCCCCCGCCTACGAAGGGCAAGGGTGAGCAGCTTGCTTTGGCTGCTAAGGCAGGGCAGAAGGCACGCGGGCTTCCAGCCCCCCCCCCCCGAGGGGGGAGGGCACACAGCTCCTGACCCACGACATCAGGGAGGGAGGGAGGAGGCAGGGCAGCTGAGAGCAGAGGAGGCAGTGGGACACAGAGTGACGTGATGACATCGCTCTGTTGTCCCATAAGAATTTTTTTTATATATAAAGATATGTTATTACAAACTACTCATCCTTATTTTTTCTCATAGGGCTATCCCAACCTGGAGACAAGGGTTATAGCTTATCATCTGCATATACTTTATTTGGGAAGATTAATTACATACAAATAAAATGACCAACTGGGTCTTAAAAGTTTTATGAAAACTTTTTTATACAGTGAAGAATATTAATTGTGTATTATTACATGGGTTTCAGGTTCTGACCATTTAATTTTTGTTGTGTTAGCAGTGTATTCATTATGGTATGTGTTTGATAACTGGCATATCATCCACAGTTCCATAAATTTGAAAATGAAATAACAGAATAGAAAAAGATGACTATAGATAATGTCATGGAACAACAATCAGTTATATTAAAATTGCTGTTCTTATACATTATTCTAGATTATAGATCATATATGATCTAGTCATTTTGGGAAACAATGGACGAAATAGTATTTTTCAAGAACAAATGTGCTGTGTTGCAATTGCTTCATATTTTCTCCCACATTTGCTGTGTCCATAATTTCCATAATTAGCTATTTTAAAATATTGGGGTTTTTATATTTGAACAAATAAGATATTTCACAATCAGATGAGTGATAATAGAATGACTATTCTATGCTGCAAACTATTGTACTAGCATTAATATGACTTGGATAGGGACTGCTATTTTGCAAAATAAATATTTATTTTGTTCTTGTTTTAGTAATACTATTTTCATTATGCATAGTGTCTTTCATCCAAGAATCTCAAAATGCCTTACAGATGGTAGGTGGTATCTCCATTTCATAGAAAGAGAAGTTGAAGAACAGGATTAGTCACTTGACTTGAGCCTCAATGCTAGTTTAATGTTGAACCTGGGAATAACTCTTTGGTTTCCAATTGAAATCAGCAGGAATTGTCCATTGCTCAGCAGTTCTTTAAAAAAGAATCAGGCTATTCAGGTACCTACTTATGACCTTAGATTCATAACTGTAGAGACTCAGTTTTTAAAATATTGCTCAAATCACTTTCTTACCTCTCATTCCCTTCTGCTGCAGTGGTCCCATCATGATCAGTTTTTGACTTTCCATCTTCCATGGCAAATCATACGTTGTACTTTTTATAAGCTTCCTTTTAGAATCCTGGCCATTAATTTGGAAGGAGCTTTAAGTCAGCCATGCCCAAGATATTGCATCGTAAGAAGATTTGATATGTTATTCTTGATAGGGTATATTATATTCCATATTGCATAAAAACATTTAAAAACAATTCCAACATATGCTCGAGGGCACATGGGAACAGTGAGTCACTAAAGGTACATATGATGGTGTTATATTAACATTTTGTACTCAGATAAGGGCAAAATTCAGTACAATTACAGTTCCCCTGAAATCAGGGCTCCATTATGGTTTCTCACAAAAGGATGGAGGTTGGAACCTGTATCTCTAAATTGGAAGAGATGATATGGCATAGTTGGGCAGGAAGAAAGGGGGCTAAAACTGGCAGGATTCCTTTAATGAGCAGCTGGTCAACAGCAGAAAAACAATTTAGAAATAGCTCAACATCAGTGTTTGAGAGACAGAAAGTGCCTTTCTTTGATAGTTAGGGCAGAATATAATGCCACCAGAGACTGCAAGACAGAAGAATGAAACAAGTACCCTCCCTAAAAACTAGAGAGAGGAACATCCTAAATATTTTTTTCTGGGCTTCCTGTGTGCCGCTTTCAGCCCGACTTCTCATTTGGTGTATTTCAGTGGAGAGAGAGAAATGATTACTGGCTCACCTCTGATACTAGTGTCCATGCATAGATGTAGCAGATGCCTTGTAATCAAATCAAATGCATCATCTACTGTTACATGTGCAACAATTGGCAATTCTTCAGACTAATTCAGGGACTTGGTCTACATTTCTCTTTTTGTTGTGGGAATCTTATTTTCAATATGCTGAACCCCCTCCCCCCCAAAGTTTGAAGAACAGCGTTGGAGGGATTTTATCATGTATTCACTGTGGAAAAATTGTTTAAATTTGCATGACTTGACTTAATGGGATGCTTTGGAGTACAAGGGAATGAAGATGAGAGTTTGGCAGAACTCATGGAATTTGAGTTTGGAGGTGGGCACTTCACCTTGAGAAAAGAGCAGGAATAAATCATAGGGACTGGAGGGGACCTCAAGAGGTCATCAGGTCCAGTCCCCTGCACTCATGGCAAGACCAAACACCATCTAGACCAGGGATGGGGAACCTACAGACTAACCTGCGGTTTGCTTTGATGTGGCCCTCAAGGCTCAGGGCATCCCTTGTGTGGCTGGAGTACCAGCGCTAGCTCCCCACTGCAGGAAGGGGGCCCCCAAGCCTTGCAAGCCAGATCAAGGCAAGTCGTTGGCTGCATGCAGCCCATGGGCTGTGCCTGGCAGGGGCAAGAAAGCGGCTTAGCACAGCAGCTCAGGGAAGTTCTATTTCTGTGCTCGCTTGCAGGCTCTACCCATCACTTCATTGAATGGGAATTGTGGACAATGGGAGCGGGAATTACCTGTCAGTATGGTGGTGCAGAGTCACCTGTGCCCCCTGGGAGCTGTGCCAAGTAGGCGCTCCAATCCATACCCCATCCTGCCCAGACCTCCTCCCCACTTTTGCACCCTACTTCCCGCCCACACACCCCACAGCTAGTCTGCTCCTGTATCCTACTTTCCACCCAGACCCTGCATCCCCCATCCTACTCCTGCACCATATCTCCCACTCAGATCCACACCCCCAGCAGCCTCTTTGCATAAACTGAACCCCTCGTTTTTGACCCAACCCCAGAACCTAGGGGGCCTCAAAATCTACTAACCCATGGCTCTCAAAAGTTAATTCAGCCATGGTGGTCTCCTGCCCCATGTGGGGTCTGAAGCGTGAGGGAATATGTTATCATGTCCCCTCTAGGTCTTATCTTTTAGGGTATGTCTACACAGCAAAGTTATCATATATATAGTAGCCCAATGTCTGTGACTCTGTAACACTGAAATGCTGGCTGTTCCCTCTGGGCGGCGCTGTTGCCTCCCTGGCTGTTCCCTGTGGGCGGCACTATTGCCTGAGTCACATCCTCCTCCTCCCGCCGTGGCGCTCGGCTGACTTCTGCGCCGCTCAGCCGGGCCGCCACAGGGGAGGTGAAGGGGGGAGGGGCGGTGACGTGCGACGTGACAGCGGCTCCAGGTCCCGCCCCCTGGCCGTGAACGTCACCGCCCTGCCCGCCCTTCGCCTCCCACCGTGGCGCTTGGCTGACTTCTGCGCCACTCAGCCGGGTTGCCGTGTGGGAGCAAGTGGCGCAAGCGACGGTTTGGGCTCCGTGCTCCCCATTCAGCACCGGGAGCACGGAGCCCAAACAGCCGTTTGGGCTCCGCGGTCCCCCAAGGGAGAGGCAGGAGGGGGAGGAGAGGAGACAGAGAGAGAGGCAGGAGGTGGAGGAGAGCTGAGAGAGAAAGCGGAGGAGGCAGTAGGAGGAGGAGAGAGAGACAGAGACATGAAGCGAGAGACTGGAGGCTCAGGAGAGAAGACCAACATGGAGGAGAGACCTGAAAGTCCCATCTTATGACGGGCTAATTGGTTAGTTTCGAAATAACAGCCGTTATTTCGGAATAACTTTACCAGCGTCTACACAGCCAAACCGCTATTTCAAAATTAAATCGAAATAGCGGAGGGCTTATTTCGAAATTGGTAAACCTCATTCCACGAGGAATAGCGCCAATTTCAAAATTGCTATTTCAAAATAAGCGCTGGGTAGATGCTTATTTCGAAATAGGGGGCCTCCAGCCCTTCCTACGGTGCCCTGGTGGCCACTCTGGGCACAACCAAGAAAACTCCTCTCTCTCCCCCGCTCCCTGGAGCCCTTAAAGGGGTAGACTCTGGCCACAGTGCCTGTGCCAGCGCCAAGCCTGCCAGCCCAGAGCCAGCAGTTGTTGCACCTGACCCAGTGGCCCCAGCATGAGCCAGGCAGCCAGTGCCAGCCAGCCCTCCACTGCTCCCCAGGACCAGTCTGCCAGCTCCCAAGAGCCAGAAAAGGTGGGCGCCGGCCTGGTCCAGTGCGGAGATCAGGGACCAAATTCAGGTTTGGGGGGATGTCTCCAACATCCATGATCTCCGCACTAAATGGAGGAATGCAACCGTCTACAGGCGGATGGCTGCCAGCCTGGCCACCAAAGGCCACATGCTAACCCAAGAGTAGGTTCGCATGAAAATAAAGGAGCTGTGGCAGGCGTATGCCAGGGCCACAGGGGGCAGCTCCCAGCCAGGGACAGACCTAGACCCCTACCCCTATTTTGATGCCGTGGACCGCATCCTGGGGGGCAGAACGGTCTGTGCCCCCCAGGTGGCCATCAACCTTGGGTCAGAGCTTGCTGCCTCCTGCTGCTCCAGCCTCTGCTCCCTCCCCAGCTACTGCCCCTCCTCCCACTCCTCCGTTTCCTGCTTCTTCCTCCCCACACTCCCAGGGACGCCGAGGCCCCTGCACCCGCAGTGCTGGGAGACAGTTGGGTTGGCGAGACCCCCCAACCCTGAGCTGCTTCTTCCCCTTCTTCCCCTTGCCTCCCCCTGCCAGCTCCCTCCTCCCAAGTTTCCCCCTCCCCCTCCCATCCTCCCTCCTTCCCTCTCCCACCTTCTTTCCACAGTCTCACCTCAGTTTCATTCCCCCTCCCCCACCCCAGTTTTGTTCAATAAAGAGGCTTTGTTGTAATGAACACGTGTCTTCTATTGTACAGCAGGAAGGGGGGTTAGGGAGGGGTAAGTGGAAGGATGTAAGGGAGGAATGAGGCACAAGCCCCCAGTGGGGCACACCAGGGAGACTGTTACTCCCTGCTGAACATGCTGCCAGGCTCAAAGCAACACATTCAGGAGAAGCACCAGACATGGGCGGCAAGTTATATGGGCTCATGGTGCCCATGCTCCAGCAATATTCAGAGCCGGGGGCCCTGCTCCACCAATATTTGGAGCTGGGTCTCTTCCCCGGCCCTGCCTAGAGCAGGCCCCGGCCCCCACCTGCCAGCCCCCCCGCGCGTCCTCCCACCCCAGCCCCAGAGCATCCCCTCCGGCCCCGGCCCCGGCCACTCCCTGCCGTGCGCAGCATTCAGTCCAGCTCCCCCTTGCCAGCATGTGCTACTGGCTGCTGCTGCCATGTGCAGCATTTACAGGTGAGCGGGGAGACGCCTGGGCGTGACATGATGTCATGGCCTGGGACTTTAAAACTGCTCGGCGCGGCGTTGCACCGCGTGGCCTAGCTCTGGGTTTGGAGTCCAGGGACTTCTGGGGCCCGAGCGCAGACTCTGGCCCCACAAAATGGAAGGCAGAAGGGAAGGGGGAAAACTAGGGGGAATGGGTGGGACAGGAAGGGGCTTGTGCGGAGCGGGAGGGGGAAAATAGGGGAAGGGGTGGGAGAGGAAGGGGTTTGTGCAGAGGGGGAGGGGGAAGGGGAACGCACCAAGGGACAGGGTGGAGGAGAGACAAATGCCAGGGGGCCAAGTGGAGACAATGAGGAAAAGAGCAGGAGGGGAGGTGTCAGTGGGAGGGGGGACAGGGTGATGCTGGGAGAGGAGAGGGTAAGGGCATTGGCGGCTAGAGGGGGTAGGGGGAGGTGCTGGGAGAAGGCTTGAAAGAAGGGGTGGGCATGAGAAAGGTGGGGATGGAGCAAGTCATGTGAGGACAGAGAGGGGCATGAGGGAAATGGGGGCAGAGAGTGGTGAGGGGGTGGGCATCAGGGAAAAAGGGGGCAGGGGCAGTAAGGGAAGGGAGAGGCACCAGGAGGGTGCAGGGCTAAGGGAAGGTGCAGGTGCCAGGGGATTCTGGGGGTGAAGCAGAAGGGCAGACACCTGCATGGGGAGGGACCAGCACCAGAGGAGAGAGGCAGGGCAGGTGTGTTGAGGGAGGTGTTAGAAGAGCGGATGAGGAGGGGTAGCTCACATGATCAGAGTGGGGCTACTGGAGGAGTGGGCACGGGGCAGAGAAGGGCTGGTGGAGGGGGGCAGGTTGCAGGAGGGCTGAGGGCAGTGAGAAGGGCTGAGGGCAGTGAGAAGGAGTCAGGACAGCAGAGGAGGCTGAGGAGTCAGGAGCGGCCCTAGATGAGCTGCCGGCAACTGGCACCCTTGGCGAAAAGCACGATTGGCACGCGATCGGCGACCCCACCTCCAAAGCCTCAACGGCAGTTTATCTTGGTGCCCTAGGCAACTGCCTAGGTCTCCTGTATTGATGGGCTGCCACTGTGAGGCGTTGGGGGGGCAGCAAGCACCAGGGGAGCTGATGGAGCAAGGGGAGGAGACATGGCAGCAGAGAGAAAAGGTAAAGGTTTAAAAATATTTATTAATGACTTGGGTGCCACAGTGGCACATCCAAACAAGCCACATGAACTCAGTACTGGTGCACAACACAAAATTCATTCTGCTCATGGGAGGAAACTCTTAGGCTATGTCTACACTGGAGGGTTCTTGTGCAAGAAGTCTTGCGCAAGAACACGTCCACATTGCCATGTGCGAGCTGTGCTTCTGCACAAGAGCATACATGGCAGTGTGGACGCTCTCTTGCACAAGAAAGCTCCGATGGCCATTTTAGCCATAGGGGTTTCTTGCGCAAGAAATCGCTGCCAAGCATCCACATTGGCCTCTTGCGCAAGAGAGCTTACACCTGTTAGAAAAGAGTGTAGCTCTTGCGCAAGATGCCCTCTCTTACCATGCCGTACTGTAAATTTCCTTGTGCAAGAGCAGGTGGGCAGTGTGGATACTCTGTGGGTTCTTGCGCAAGAACGGCTGTACTTGCGCAAGAAGCCGCGAGTGTAGAGATAGCCTTAGAGGGAACGCTTCCCTCAGCCTCTCTGCCCCCGAGTTAATGTCACACACATCGGGTCAATGCAATTGCAGGATAGTTGCATGAGGGGGGTTTGGTGGGGGCCAAACTAATCCCTGTTGGTAGGAGGATGGTGGGAAAAGTCCTTCAAGAAGGGTGACATGACACCTTTTACTTCTGGTCATGTGTCCATCTTGCCCCGAGCGTGTTACCTCTAGAGGCCTGGTTAACGGAGGTCAGGGGTGTGATTAACGGGAGTCAGGGGGTGTGGCTAATGGGGGTCGGGGCGTGGTTAACAGGATTCGGGGGTGTGGCTAATGGGGCACCACCAAAAATTATACAAACCTGCCGCCTCTGGCACCAGGGTGCCCAGGGGCAGCTCCAGCTCCATGCTGCAGAGTGCTGTGGTGTCCTGAGTGAGGGCAACCAGAGCACACAGAGAAAAAAATGCTTTGCTGTCCTTCAGTGAGGTAGGCAAGCAAGGAGGGAAACCTTAGAACTGGCTGTCGGGGGGGCGGGGGGGGCGCGGTCCTGTTAAGCGCAGGCCTCAGATACCTTGAGTGGCTGCTGCCTGAGGCTAACTCCTGACCTGATGCCCTGCCAGAACTGGTTCCGGCTGGCCTTAAATGCAATTCAGCGTCTTATCAGTGCGGCCGCGCTATTTCGAAATAGCAAAATGCTATTTCGAAATGCATTTTGTGTCTAGACGCGTTATTTTGAAATAAGCTATTTCGAAATAACTATTTTGAAATAAGATATTTTGAAATAACGCGGTAGTGTAGACATATCCTTCCAGACTTAACAAACCCATTTTTTTTCAATTTTCCCTCATAGGTCATGTTTTTTAGACCTTCAATTATTTTTGTTGGTCGTCTCTGGACTTTTTCCAATTTGTGCATATCTTTCCTGAAATGTGGTGTCCAGAACTGGACAAAATATGCCACTGTTGACTCATATTTAACTTTTGGTCCACTTTAAACCCCCCCTCTCCCCCAGATCCCTTTATGCAGTACTCCTTCCTAGGTAGTCACTTTCCCTTTTGTACTGTGCAGCTGATTGTGCCTTCCTAAGTGGAGTACTTAGCATTTGTCCTTATTGAATTTTATCCTATTTATCTCAGACCGGTTCTCCAGTTTGTCCAGATAAGTTTGAATTATAATTCTATCCTCCAAAGCATGTGCAACTTCTCTTTCTAAACCATTAGCTAAATCACTTGTGAAATATTGAACAGAACAGATCCCTGCAGAAACTCACTCTTTATACCCTTCCTCTATGACTGTGCACCACTGATAACTAGGAAGCAAGCAGGATGGGAGTACTGGAGGAAGCGAGGTTTGAAGAGGAAACTGGAGCCAGAGAAGAGAAAAAGGAAGAAGTCTCTTAAAATGAAAGAACGGAATAAAGACACAGAATGAACTTTGGGCTGTGCTCTGCTTTTGTTCCTATGTATCATCTTACTATATATTTATATTTGCTACGCATTTAATGGGAACTTGTAATACCCTTACATTAGTTGAGGAAAATTTGAATCTATGAAAACATTAGTTGTTTTGTTGGTGATGTCCTTGGGTTATAATTTAAAGAGTGTTTTGCAGGGCCCACCATGTGATCAAACCAGCGAGATTGCTATTAATTGCTGCTTGACGCTGCCATGCTTCATTGTGCAGCGCAACAGCAGCGAGGAGCCGCGGCTCCGCCCTTTGAGCGGCTGGGCTGAGTGATCGAACCGGTCACTACTACCCTGCTAGTGTGAAAGGCAGCACAGGCCGATGTAGCATCACAAAGAGCTCTTGCGCAAGAGGGCTTATTCCTCATGGGGAGAAGAATAACTCTTGTGCAAGAAGCCTTCTTTTCCGATGCTTTACTGTAAATTTACTTGCGCAAGAATGCATGTGCAGTGTAGATGCTCTGCAAGTTTTTGCGCAAGAACAGTCATTCTTGCACAAAAAGCCTGCAGTGTAGATGTAGCCAAACTGATTAGACTTCAGTTGGAGTACTGTGTCCAGTTCTGGGCACCACATTTCAAGAAAGCTGTGGAGAAACTGGAGAAGGTCCAGAGAAGAGCAACAAAAATTATTAAAGGTCTAGAAAACATGAGCTATGAGGCAAGGCTGAAGGAATTGGGCTTGTTTACTTTGGAAAAGAGAAGACTGAGAGGGGATATGATAACAGTTTTCAGGTATCTAAAAGGGTGACACAGGGAAGAGGGAGGAAAATTGTTCTTCTTGGCCTCTGATGATAGGACAAAAACCAACAGGCTTAAACTGCAGCAAGGGAAGTTTCGGTTGGACATTAGGAAAAACTTCCTGTCAGGGTGGTTAAACATTGGAATAAATGGCTTAGGGAGGTTGTGAAATCTACATCACTGGCGATATTTAAGAGCACATTAGACAGACATTTATCAGGGTTGATTTAGGATGCATCTACACTGCACTGTTATCTTGGAATAACAGCCATTATTCCAGAATAACAATGTGAGCGTCTACACAGCAATTGCATTATTTTGAAAGAAAATACAAATAACAGATGGTTTTTTCTGGCGTTTGTAAACATTGCACAAGGAATAACACCTCTTCCGAAATAGCTATTTCGGAAGAGGGCATGTGTGGACATGGCACAGGGAGTTTTTTTGAAATAAGGGGCCTCCAGGAAATCCCACAGGTGCTCTGCTGGCCACTCCATCCACACTCCTCAGGGCTCTATAGTTTCTCTTTCCATGCAGCTCTTAAAGCTGCAGACACAGGGAAAAGGGCTTGTGGCAGGAAGCTGTCCCTCTCAGCCTCCAGCCGCACCACAGATGCCACAGTTATCTGGCCAGCATGGCAGACCCTCAAGTCCCCCAAGTACCCCCTGCCTCTCCCAGGGAGCATTTTGGCAGCTCCCAGGAGCCTGCCAGGCAATGCAAGAGGTGTGTACCATCCTGGTCTGGGGCAGAGATCCTGGCCCTCATCGAGGCGTGGGGCGAGGAGGAAAATCACGAGGATCTCCACTTCAGATGGCGCAATGCAGACATATTCAGCTGGATGGCAGATAGCCTAGCCACAAAGGGCCACATCAGGAACCAGGAGCAGGTCTGCAGCAAGGTCAAGGAACTCCGCTCCAGGGCAGAACCCCACTCCTGCCCCTATTTTGAAGACTTGCACTGCATCCTGGGGGGCAGTACAGCCCCGTCCCCACCTCTGGCGGTGGACTCGGGGCTGGAGAGGCCAGTTGTCACCTGCTCGGAGGTCACAGCCGGGGATGAGGAGAAGGAGGAGGAAGACTCCGACGTGGCCAGCTCCATGACCACGCTCACCCTGGAGCTGGAACCCCACAGCCTGGATGTGTCCCAAGCACCATCTGAGGCCGGGAAAGGATCATCAGGTGAGTGGTCTTAGTTTTCCTCACACAGACAGGGTGAGGATGGCAGGCACTGAGGGGCTGGGATGCGATCGTTGCTCGGCCTTCTTGGCCTGGGGATGGCGCTGCAGTCCGTGCACGTGGATGCACGTGCAGTGCCATTCTGTGCCATGCAGCCCCAGGAGGCAGCACCAGAGCATTCCAGGGCTCCTGCTCACAGGCTCTGGGGAGACCAGACACACTTCTGACCCCAGGGGGGACACACTCCCACCATGAGCCACTGCTAGAAGAAGGACACACACACACACATACACAGACTGTGGAGTGCCACACATGGGCATGCCTCCACCCTCAGCCTCCTCCCTCCCTCCTTCCCTCTCCCTGTTGCTCTGGTGGGGCGAGAGCCACGCAGCCCCTCCCTGGTGTTCGGGGGGAGTGTGGGAGATATATGTTCCCCCCCTCCCTGGTGCTCCAGAAGAGTGGGAGCCACATGGTCTCCACCCTCCCTGTACCCCCAACCCCTTCACACACTCCCTTGGCCGAGACCCCACATCCCTAGCTCACTCATTCATAGCCGCCCAAGCTGAGACCCTGTGCCCCCAGCCCCCTCACACGCCCCCTCCGAGACCCTGCACTCCCAGATCGCTCTTGCCTCCCGGCCAAACACCTCTCCCCAGCCCACTCCTGCCACATCCACCCTGGCCAGACACCTACCCCCAGCCTGCTCCTGCCCTCTCCCCCCAGCCAAACACCCTGCCCCCAGAAAGAGGGGGGTTGGTGAGAGTAGCAAGCAGGGAGTGCAGCCCCCTAGTATTACATCAAAATGTAGTTTACTTTTAGTGTAAAAGAACAGTTTAACAGATGTGACATTTTGGACTTACTTCTGTTCTCACTGAAGTCAATGACAAAACTTACAATTTCTTTTTGGCAGCATCAAGCTTTTGGCTCTTGTAATCAAAATGTGAATTCTACTCAGGGAGTATTCTACACTTTTGTTGAGGCTAGGCAATAGAAACCGATCATTCATGGCTATGAGTGGTATGCCGAGAGAGAGAGAATAATGCATCTATGCAGTTTCAATATTTTGGATATCAGTAGAGTATCTATTACTACAATGGATCTGATAATTACTGATCTGGGTGTGTGCAGACGTGAGTTCATTAATCTTGAGCAGAGATTTCCCACAAGGGCAGTGCTTTCCCGTTTTTGGTATCCCATAGTTCAGTGCGGTTCAATGCTTTGGACATGCTGTTCTCCATCTTGTACACTAATAGAGATGTCTGTCTGTCCTATCTTCAATGCATATGAGGCTGGGGGGTGTTTTCTTAATTCGACAACCCTTGTCTGGAGGTGAGAAGCAAAAAAACAAAAAATCTCTCAATAACACCTGCCCCCTGGGGAGGAGAATACCCTCCCCTCCCCCCAAGAGATTTGGCCCCCTCTTTAGAAGCAAGAAAAAAAAGAAAGAGGGGGATGCTCATTTCACTTCACTCATGCTACCCAAGTGGGAGGGGGCCAAGCTTCAGGGCTTCCCATCAGAGCCAGATTAATGCTTCTTGGAGCACGGGGCTTATAGATTTTGTGGGAGGGCTGGGGGATGAGTGAGGAGCCAAGGGTGAATGTTCTGGGCAAGAGGAGGGGGCACAGCCCCCTAATAAGAGTAATAGAAATAACATTTGTAAAGGAGCATTAAAATGGGTTAGAAGGATGGTAATGCAATTCAGGGAATCACTGCAAGAGAAGACAAATATCACTGGTCTGCAAATTGAAACAAAGTTTCAGTTGTTTTGATAAAAATTAGTGACTTTACATAATTTTGCTATGCTGATTTAAAAAATGACATCCATTTTGCTCTATCACGTAAGGATTTTTCACAAATCAAAGAAAAAAATGGACATTTTTCATGCTTTTTATTTCACCTTATGCATTAAAAACTTGGTAAATAGTAAGTTATAGTTCTTTTAGAAGGTCTGTAAGTCCTTGTTTAAAGAACAGAGGAGCAAAGTGTGAAATTTAACAACTGAGTAATTTTAAATGATTATATGTGACTGAATCAACATTTTGACAACTTTTTATGCATTTCACCATCAGTCTCTCTTTTCAGGGACCAGCAGTAATCAGCCATCATGTTGGCATCCCAGCGTCCTTGATATCTCTTTTCCATCGTCTTGATATCCTGATGAAATCTTTCCCCTTGCTCTTCACTGACACTTCCAAGATTTTCAGAAAAATAATCCAGATGGGAGTGCAAAAAATGAACTTTCAAGCTCATGTTGCATCCAAGTCTTTCATATTTGTTTAGCATGTTGCCAACAATGTTTTTATAATCAGGATCTTTGTTATTCTTGAAGAAGTTTTGTATGCCATTTCTGAAGGCCGCCCAAGCATCTTTCTCTGTGTCATTCATGGTTTCTTCAAAGTTAGTGTCAAGAATCAGTCTCCTGATCTGAGGACCCACAAAGACACCCTCCCAGTAGCCTCCCCACGAATTGAAATTAGGGGGGGGTGTTCGAATTTACAAGGAGGGGTGTCAAGGCCGATGAGGGGTGACACCGTGAGGGTGAAGGTGGGCTGTATGGCACCATAGTTCACAAAACTGGGGAGGGGTGTTGGGGAAATTCAGGGGGGGTATATACCCCCATAGGAGGGGGTGTAGGGAAATCCCTGTACCCTCCTTAACTTTTTGGTAACTCAAAGCTGGGAACTTGTTGCAAATGTACTTGAAACAGTCACCTTTCTTGTTTAATGCTTTCACAAATTGTTTCATCAAACCTAGCTTGATGTGGAGTGGAGGTAGCAGTACCTTGTTGGGTTCAATCAGTTTTTCATGAATTATATTCTTGGAGCCAGGAGTCAGACTCTCCCTTGGTGGCCACTGTTTTCTTACCCAATGAAGATCTCTTGCTCTGCTATCCTATTCGCATAAAAGCATGGCATTTTTGTGTAACCAGCCTGCTGACCAAGCAGCATACACAGCACCTTCAGATCTCCACATACAGTCCATTCATGCTCTGGATAACGCACCTTTTCAAGGAGAAGCTCAAGATTTTCATAGGTTTCTCTTAAGTGGACAGAATGGGCAATAGGCACAGAGGCATATTGATTGCCATTATGAAGTAGAACACCTTTTAGGCTTGTCTTTGAAGAGTTAATAAACAGTCTCCAGTCACCTGGTTGGTAAGCTGTCCCCAAGCTTTCTATTAATCAGGCAATGTTATTGCAGTATACCAACCATCCATAGAAAAATATGGAACGAACTCTTTCTCACAGTTCCTGTACCAAGCAAAATTTGTCCCAGGGGAAAGCAAATTCTTCACTTGAAGTCTGGATCCCAAAACCTCAGCAGAATCTTTAGGCAGATCCAGGTCTCTCACCAAGTCATTCAATTCACTTTGGCTCATTACTGGCATGTTCTGGTGGATACTCAGTATTGCCTCCAATATTGTCAGCATCAGTGTACATTAAATTAAGCTAGATGGCATTCATTTTGACAAATTCAATCAGTTTGAGGTATTTTTGCATTCAAGTTCTTGAAAATAAGTCACTGCATTTAGTTTTAAGTTCTTGAAAATAAGTCACAGCATATAATGTATAACACATTATAATAGCATTTTTTGAAAAAGTAGACTCCAGTTTTCAGAAAATCTGTACATCATGGGCAAAAATGGATATAATTTTTGAACTCAGCCCCCCCAGATTAGTTAAGAACAGTTATTTGTTCTCAAACAATGGAACCCACGCATTAGGGTGTATTCGAACTGTTATGAGACTTCATGTATTAACCGAGGAGAGACTTTTAAATCTTCAAAATGTGTTACATGCGCCCTCACAGGTGCTTGCAGCACTTTGCCCCACGTGCTGTAGCAGTGCAGAGAGGGGCTGCGGGTCTGGCGGGGAGAGACAAGCCAATTCGAGCAGCTGTACCTGCAAGAGCAGCCGGGAAGCTGCCCTGCGCTTAGGCACGCGTCTCTCTGAGAAGGGAAATAAAACCCCCTCTCTGCCCTCCCCCCAGCTTTGCACCCTTGGCAGTTGCACCGGCTCCCCCCAGCTCCAGTTACCTTCCAGTCCGCGCTGTGCCGCGCCACAACGTGAACACAACCCCCCTGTCTCCCCCCGCGCTGCAATTCGCCCCCTGAGCCGCTTTTAAGCGACTGTAAAGAGCCGGGAGCAGCGCCTGACGCCACGTAAGAGGAGGGGAGGGAGAGTGAGGGGCAGCAGCTCTTACTGAGCATGCTCGGTTCCACGCTGGAAGTGGTGCCGCCCCGAGGCACGTGACAAGGAAGCGTCTCTGGTCTTGGAGGACACCCGCGCCCAGATCACGTGAGCGAGCGCGTCCGGCCGCGCCGGAAGGGATCACTCAGCGCGCCAGGGCTGGGTCGGTGGGGAGGGTGGCAAAGATGGCGGCGGAGGATCCGGGCTGCGGGGAGGAGGAGCGGTTGGATTTCCTGAAGGAGCGGCACGTGCGCTTCTTCCAGCGCTGCCTGCAGATCCTGCCCGAGAGATACTCGTCCCTGGAGACCAGCAGGTACCGGCCGCGCTGGGGGCGCTGCTGCTGGCGCTCGGGGGCAGACGCCGCAGAGGGGCCCGTTGGCGCTTTCTCAGGGTCTGTCCCCTCCAGGCGCCTCAAGGTCGGGCTGTGCTCGTGGCCGCCTCCAGGCTGGGGATCCCGCCCGTTCGCGTGTCGATGGCGGGCTCTGTTCTGTGACACGGGCTCTGGATTTAGCCTCCAGTGACGGGTCCTGCTGTAGGGCCGGTCTCAGCGCAGCCGCTGGTCCCCGATCCCGTTAGCGCGCGCCGGACCGGGCAGGCGGCTCGCAGCCGCTGTCGCTCAGGGACAGCTCGTGCCAGGGCTCTGGGTAGGGAGCGGTGAGCTGCTTGTCCTCTCCTGCTGACTGTTGCCCCAGCCGTGAGGGAGGGAAGCCGGTGCTGATGCACAATCGCCTATGCAGCTGCCCTGCTTGTGGTGCAGGGATGAGGTGTGGGTAAGATATTGGGGATGCTAACATACAGACATTTAAATGATTAACCGGTAAGTCTAGTCTTAGTGGTTAATCCAAGAGACTGCAGACACTGTATCAGATGCAGCAAGGGGGTGTGTGTAGATGCTAAATAGACTCCCTGTGCATGCTGGTTCCCCAGAGCTGCTGCCTGCCTTCCTGTCCCCCCACATAGATACAGAGAGGCAGCAGCATGGAGGGTGTGTGGGGCAGCCTGCTTCCTCATGCCACCTCCCACAGATACAGGGGCCTACTGGCCATGCCCCTCCCCCCGGGAGTATTTTGGTAGTCATGTAATCATTAAAAATTGTTGCAGCTATGATTATTAAAATAACCAATATCTAACATCCCTATAAAATACATGTGTTCCTGTCAAATTATTCTTTGACCATGAAAGTTTGGCTGTCACTGGTAAAATGCCATTGCCCTTCCTAAGCTAGCATTTTTATGGAACAGAGAAGCAAAAGCACCCACAATACTGCAGTTTTTGTCTTCCCAACCTGGCACTTTGGGACAAAGGTAACCAAGAGAAGGTTGGGATAAACAAGTGATCTTTCCAGTCCTTGTGGCTCTCCACCATACATTAGAAAGAGCTCCTGTTCTGTGTCTTTAAGGTCAGCAGGCATGCAGGCTGGAATAATTAAGTCACTTATTTGAAAGCAATGATTTAAACCAGAGAGTAGAAAGCCATGTTTTATAATCTAACTTTGTTTTTGATGTATGCTTTGAAGATTTTCTTGAGAGAGAAATTCTCATTGATTCATACATCCATTAAGACACATTTAATATATTATTTACAACTAGATATAGCTGTTACACTACTTTTGATCATTCCTTCTGCTAACCAGGAGACTGCACCATACTGAAATCTCTATTGAAATTAATTATATAGTACAACATACGTTTATTCATATACAAAATGCAGAAATTAAGTATTCTAGTAGAAAATGTTAAATGATGTGTTTTCTTGTTGTGATGGCACATTGGGGGGTCCCCGACCCTGCACCCCCATCCGCAGCCAGATGTGACTCTCACCCAGCCAGTAGAATAGAAGGTTTATTGGTTCACAGAGATGCAGCGTAGCTTAGGATTGATGTTAGCACAGGAGCCAGGACAGGCAGCATTATTCCTCTTGGGGGGGGGAAGGGGCTCCTGGGCCCTCAGCCTCCGCACTCCTCCTAGCCCACACTCCCAGCCACTGCTCACCAGCCTGAGGCAGCCCTGCCTTCTCCATTGTCCTCCTTCCTGGCCCAAGGTATTATCTGCTGTCACCTGGGCCTCAGGAGTGAGAGACTGAACATACTTCCCCAGTGGGTCACACCCAGCCTCCCCCTCCTCATGCAGCTAGTGCTGCAGGGCCTGGGGAAACTGAGGCGCACGCACACATACAGTGGCACTACAGAGCAGCATAGGAGAGTAGGATCTCCTATAACCCCACAAGACAAATGGTGAATGCAACACCAAAGTGAACACAGGATTACAGAAGTAGACAGCACCCCTGCTATGTCACGCTTGTTTACTAGATACCTAACTTTTTGATCGTGACTATTTCAAAGCTGCATTTGGATTGAAATTGGATTTCAATTTAAAATGCTCAAAACCAAGATTTTATTGCAGTAAAATTACTTGATTCTTTCTACATAATTGTTTAAATCCACATTAGAAACTACATTCTGAAAAATGCTAATTACTTTAACAGACTCAAGTATTGTGTGATCTGATAAAAAAAATAAACACAAGTTTTTTCTTTATGGCTGACTACTGATATCTGAGTAGGGGAGTAAATACTATCATTCACTCCATTACAAAGACTGGAAGTTACTTCATCGTTTCTTGTAATATGACACATTGTGCCATTTATAAGAGTTGGTGTCAGAAGTTAAATGTTTACTCCCTAATTCTAAATATAAAAAGCATACATTAACTCATAAAGGTTGGAAACTTATTGTTTCAGCATATTTGTTTTGTTTCATTTAAATGATGTGAACAGATTAAAGCATGTTTAGACTGTAACATAAATTATCATACATTTTAAACAGGTTTATTAGAAACTTTTTTAGAAGTTTTTTTTTTTTATCTGTTCTGGCAGCTTAAGAAGATTCACTGAATATCACTCAAAGGGAAAACCCCAAACAAACTAATGAGAGGGGAAAAACGGGAAGGTAAAATGTCTGTTTGAGCTTGCGAGTAGCTAAGAGAAAAATATCTGAGACACATACATTGATCTATGGCTGTGGTGTCCATCCAGTTCTGAAGCAATAGCTGCTATAGTGGCTACTGCTTTAGCGAACTAGCCACACTCACCTGGTCAAATAGCCACAGGTGGCTAGTGGATAGAATGTTGGATGCCACGGATCTAAGGGTAAATGACAAACAGGTCAGCTTTTCATGAAGTCCTTCCTAAGAAGGGAAAAGACCTAATAGGTCACATCTATCACTTTAGGGCAATATAGGGCTGTTTATTTCTTAAGAGAATATGGTAGACTATATTGAGCCAGACCAATGGTTCATTGAACCAGTAGTCTGTCTTCCAACAGTGGCCAATATCAAGTGCTTAGTGGGAACAAAGAGGAGGAGGAAATTATCAAGTGGTCCATCCCTCTTTGTCCAGTCCCAGCATCTGGCAGTCAGACACTTTGGGACACCCAAGGCACAGGATTGTGTCCCTGACCATCTTGGCTAATACCCTTTGATGGCCCTGTCATCCATGAATTTGTCTAATTCTTCAGGTACTTTTGGTCTTCATAACATCCCCTTGCAATGAGTTCCTTAGACTGACTTATGTGTTGTGCGAAGAAGTACTTTTTTTGTTTGCTTTAAAGCTGCTGTCTTTTTTTTAATTTCATTGGCTTTCATTTGGTTTCTGTGTTATGTGGAAGGGATAAATAATACTTTATTCAATTTCTCCACACCATTCTTGATTTTATAGATCTTTTCCAAGCTGAATAGTCTGTGTTTTTAATCTTTCCTTACCTAGAAACTGTTCCATATTCCTAAACATTTTTATTTTTTTGTGTGTACCTTTTCCATTTCTCTCATCTTTTTGGGGTGACTGGAACTGCACACAGGGTTTAAGGAATGGGCTAGGGTTGTTAAAATGCATTTATTTGTGTAAATGTGTAACTGCTGAAATTTCTCACGTTATATTTCATAATAGAATATGGAGCACCAGCTCCCGTTTCTTCCCCCCCCCCCCCTTCTATCTTCCTCCTGTGCTGGCTGCCTCTGAGGCAGCAGAGTAGGGGGAAGGCAACTTTGCAAGAACCAGTGCTCATGGGGAGCTGGCTCCTGCCTGCCCCACCACATTGCTCCCTGTACATACTAGCTCCTTCCTCCCCTCCCCCCCACCTCTTTTCATAGGTAGTGGGAGAGGGGGCAGGCAGCTCCAAGGGAGCTGGTGAGATTCCTTTGTAGCTCTTCAGTCTGCTTTGTACTTAGCTATTTTAAGTAATTTTGTAATATGCTGTGCAAACTTTGCTACTTCCTGATCATGTATGAGTATGTTGAACAGCACTGGTTCCAGTACAGATGTTTTGGGGACAATACCATTTACCTCTCTCTATTCTGAAAACCAGTCCTTTATTTTTCCTGTCTTATATTCCTTTTGTCCCGTGATTGCTTAGTGTGCTTGAGAGACTTTGGTGAGGGATCTTCTCAAAAGCTTTCTGAAAGTACACTATATGCATTGAATTGTCCTTGTCTACATGATTATTAACCATCTTGGAAAACTCTCATAGTTTGGCAAGGCATGATTTTCTTTTGCAAAAGCTGTGTTTACTCTTCCCCAGCAAAAAGAGTGTTTGTCTAAGTGCCTGATTACCCGTTTTGGATGATACTTGCCAGTTAACCGGTTAACCTTTCACATCCCTATTTGGGAGCCTTCTAAAAAAATTAACGTCACATTAGCTATCCTCCAGGCATCTGGAACAGAAGCTGATTAAAATCATAGGTTATATACCATTGGCAGAAGTTCTGCAGTTTCATTTTTGATTTTGTTCAGAACTCTTGGGTAAATATCATCTAGTTGTGGTAACTTTTTATTTAATCAATTTGATATATAAACCCTCTCGTATTGTTATCTCAGTCAGAGAAAGTTCTTCAGACTTGTTCCCTAAAACTCAGACTCAGGGTGGGACTCTCCCTCACATCCTCTGCAGTGAAGGCAAATGTAAAGACAATGTCTTCCTTTAATGCTCTTTTAGCGCCTCAGCAGTCCAGTGGCTCTGCTGATTGATAGGTTTCTTGCTTTTGATATACTTTAAAAAGTTGCTGTTGTCTTTTGCTAGATGTGTTTCAGATTCTTTGTTGGCCTGCCTAATTATAGTTGATTTTTCCCAATATTTGCAGTTCCCGATATTTGCAATTATCTGCGAAACAGAACTAGACATTATATTTTTTCCTTTCCTACTAGGGATGTTAAATTTCTATTAATCAGCTAATCAAGTAGTCGATGGAATTTCCATTGACAAATCAAGTAGTCAGATAAGGGGGGCGCTCACTATTCTAAGTGGGGCTATTGGGCTCAGGCCTGGTGCAAGGGCATGTGGGCTCTGGCTGGGGGTGCAGGCTCTAATGTGGAGCCAGGGATGGGGTGCTCAGGGCTAGGACAGAGGGTTGGCATTCTGGGAATGAATGGTTTGGGGTGCAGGAGGGACTCTGGGTTCTGGGGGGGGGCCAGGGGGAAGGTGTTGGGGTTTGGGCTTACCTGGGTGGCTCCTGGTCAGCAGTGCTAAGGCAAGGTGCCTCCCTGTCCTGAGGCACCGTGTTGTGCCCTGGAAGCAGCCAGCAAGTCCGGCTCCTGGGTGGGGAGGGGCATGAGGCTCTGCAGCATGTGGAACTCTGTGGTCCATGTGCCATGGGGCCGGAACTGGTGATCTTGCTGCTTCCAGGCTGGCATGGAGCCCTGGCTGTGGGAGAGGGCCATTCCCTGCTGGCCCTAGCATGGAATTCTCCTGCCAGTGGTAGCTCTGTGTTGGGGTCTTTGGGGAAGGACCCCTCTCCTCTGACCGCAGCAGCTTTGGGGCTTATAGAGTGGCATCTCTCCCTATTGCAGGCTGGAGCCTCTGCACGGGGCTTAATGGGAAGCTGTGCAGCCACACAGCTTAGCAGGAATGTAAATTTTTGGAGCCCTCCATTTACTGGCAGTTTAGTGGTAAGAAGAATCTTTAACTGCACTGTAGCTTCTATTAAGTATTTAAATAATTAAACATAAGTAGTATTTTGTGACTACTGTATAATGGGGCATGATACCGAAATATCAATATGTTAAATCAGTTGAAGTTACCAGTTTATAACAGGGCTACTCAATTTGGAAGTCCCAGGGGGCCACAATGATACTCACAGCACATGCCGAGGGCCGCAATTTAAGTGTGGTTGCATATACATGCAAATATGTATGCAAATAGCTTCTTTCACACTGATGGGCATGAATACAAAGATTAAGGCAAGACTACACAACACGCAGGGTCCATTTTAGGTCAGTTCTATTGATATTAATAAAATGCAATATTTACCTGATTTCCACCCATATGACAGCATTTTTAATGAGCCATTACAGCCCAGGAATTTAACTACTAAAACCTATATCAACAGAAGACCATTATATTGACTACGTTTTTGTTTTGGCGGGCCGTGTGTTGAACCCTGGATAAATCCAAACCACACCACAGGCCGCAAACGAACGGGCCGCATGCGGCCCACGGGACGTATGTTGAGTAGCCCTGGTTTATAACATGGTAATTTATAAATGTTATGTAATCCTCACAGTAATCTTTGGCGTGTGGACAAAATGTTATTCCTAGTTTAGCAATGGGAATGCTGAATCAAAGGCTCTGACTTGTTCAGGACCACTGGAGAACTAAATGTGGCCACAAAGATGAGAGAACTCAGATTCTGGATTCTATGATGAAACCACAAGACTACAGTTATGTAAATTTATTTTAATTATAATTATTGTGTGCTGCAGAAGCAAAGATAACTTTTCAGTTATAGAATTTAGCGATGTATTTCTTACCATCATGCTCCGTGTGCCTCAGAGTTCTTTTACAAAGAGAAGGTCTTAAGATCTTCTGACCCTTGATTTGATTTTTCAGACTCTTTATCTGTAAAGACTCCTTGAAGTTTGTGATGCATCACTGTTTGTTTCCTGTGTTGGTTGTTCTTATTTGACTTGGTATGGTCTTCAATTAACCATGCAGCGTAATATGTGAAAAGGACCTTTCAGAATTTGCCTTATGGTCTAGCTCACAGATGATCTATTGAGATGTTTGTCAAGTTTAGAAAATATTGTGTGCAGGGCTACCAAAACTGGATAATCTTTTAATTTAGTTGAATTTAATTATTTTTTAACTTCCTTTTTGTTGACTCTAAATCGGGAGTGGACAATAATTTTTTGCCAGGGTCACTTCAGAAATTTTTGAAGTGGTCCCGGGCCACACCGGAAGGGGCGGGGTCAGGATACTTCCCTGCTTCCCCACTCGCAGACCGTGATTGGTCTGGGGGTGGGGGAGCACCTTTGCTCCCCCCTCCCCTAAGGTTTCCCCTAGGCGCCCATGCCGCAGGTGGTGCGGGGAGACTTTGCGGCTCTCCCTTCTGCCCCCTGGCCAATCACGGGTTGGGGGCGGGGGAGCACGCTAAGTCTCCTCCCACCCTGACAGGAGTGCGTGGCGCTTCTAAATGCCACATGCTCCTCTTGGGAGTGCTGGGAGACTCCTCCCACCCCAAGGCTAATCAGGGTTTGAGGGCAGGGGAGCGAGTGAAGTCTCCTCCTGCCCTGCCAGGCGTCGGGGCAGGGGAACGTCAGGCCTCCGTGAGCTGGATCAACCTGCTTGGTGGGCCGGATCCAGCCTGTGGAGGCCCTTTTGCCCGCCCCTGCTCTAAATGATGGTTTTGCTGTGATATTGTTTACAAAGGCTGTGCTGTCACAGGTCTACCAGTAATCATCTGAAGGTACCATGGTAAGAAGTCTTGAAGAATTAATCTTGCACTGTTCCGAGTTCTTTGAGCAGTGATGGGCAACCAAAAATAGGGAGTGGGCCGCGTGAATGGGCCTCCTTCACCTCAGTGGGCCGCAGCAACCTATGGGCCCCTGGAATTCCACCTGCAGGCCCAGTCTGTATTTCTTCTCATGTACCTCTCGCGCGCTGGGGAACTGGAGCTCCACTCTTCCTACTCCTTCTTCTCCCTCCCAGCACTTTCAGAGCACACACATATGCTAATTCATGGTTTGTCCCCGCTCCTCCCCTTCCCAGCGATTGGTCAGTCATGCGATTCACAGCATTTCAGCTCTGGAAGAGAGGAGTGGAAATGGAGTGGGAATCAGCAGATTCGCAGTGAAGAGTAGGAGTGTGAGTTCCAGTGCTCCAGTGTGTGAGAGGTGGATGGGGGGCAGGTGAGGATGCTGCAGGATGCCCACCACTGAAGCTCTTTGATAAAAATTTGGTTTCATGTGGGAGATTTCTGTGGACGGTCTGCTGCATTGTATCTCTGTATTTAGGCATGTCTTTGTTAAATTGACACTACAGGTTGAACCTCTCTAATCCGGTACTCTCTGATCCAACAACACCCGTGATCCGGCATGATTTTAGTTGGATGGATGCCCACTTATCATGGGTGTGACCAAGTTTCCCACTGTCCCATTGTAATATACTGGGTCAGGTCTGAGCATCACTGATGGTGTCAGTTCAGGGGTTATTGCTGGAGTCCTTTCCTAGAAGGCACCAAATCAGTCACGCAGAGCACTTCAGCTGCCAATCTGGGCAGCTGGAAGTCTCACGAGCAAAACCCCTCCAGCATCCCAGCTTTACCTGGGCCACAACCAGACCTGCATCTTACACAGGTGAGAGGTTATAAACCCAATCTCACCAACTCCTAACAGGTTCTCCCAGTTGTAAAGGACCAGCCACAGTCCCAGGTCAATTTATGCCTCAGATTTTATCCAAAAGAGCATCCTGTGCCAATCCTTTAGAAACTAAAATGTAAAAGTTTATTACTAAAGAAAGAAAAGGTTGAGAGGGAGATTAAGGTGAATACATTACATATATCAATCACCAAGTTCTTGATGTGTAGGCTCTTAGCTGAGATAGGGATGTAAGTGACTAGTTAGTTAATTATCCGATAAGTATAAGCTTATCAGAGAGTCTACTAGGTGGTGCAACTAGTCGCTTCCCCCTCCCTTGTTGCCTCTATCAGAGAGCAGCAGCAAGGAGGGAGGAGCAGGTGCCTGTACTGGCAGGAGCTGGCATTAAATGGATGAAAGTCTTGTCTGAGAAGAAGCTCAAGAATATGAGTGTGATTCTGTTACGCTCTGTTAGCAAAACTGCTGCTGCTTTAGAAAGAATATGTCTGTACACAGGGGCCAGCTTTATACTTTAAGTATACTTTATACTTTAATCCTTCATATTCTTGCCTCATTTCTATCTCCTTATTCCCAGGAACCTTTTTAAATAATGGTTTTGTTTGACTGTGTTCCTTCTCTTCCACTGTCCTTAACTATTCTCAGTCCCTGTGCTTGTGGCAAGCCTCTAAAAGGGTATGTTTATACCGTAGTTAAAAATCCTGTGTCTGACCCATGTCAGCAGGTTCAGGCTAAGGGCTATTTAATTGCTGTGTAAACGTTTGAACTCAGTCTGGACTCTAGGATGCTGGGAAATGGGAAGATCATAGAGCTTGGGCTGCAGCCTGAACCCAAACATCTACACCGTAGTTAAACCGCTCCTTAACTTGAGCCCGATGAGCCCCAGTCAGTTGGCCTTGGCTAGCTGAAGGTGTTGCAGTGCAGGCGTATCTTCAGAGGCTTACCACAAGCAAGCTTTTTATGCTTGATTTACTTTTCTTTCCAACATGAACACTTAACATGACATAAGACTTCATTAATCATACCAACAGAGATGTGATTGATTCATGTAATGAAGAGCTTCATTCCGGAATATAGAAATAATTAAAAGTAAGGACACTGTTGCATGCAGCAGGTAAAACCAGAATTAAAAAGTTGAGGTTTTGATTTTTTTTTTTTTTTTCCTTTCTGCATTTAATTTTGTTAACCTCCTGTGTGAAATTTATGGTGGGAAGTGAAAGTCATATCTTTTTCTTTTAGGTTGACAATTGCATTTTTCGCACTCTCTGGTCTGGATATGTTGGATTCCTTAGATGTGGTGAACAAAGATGATATAATAGAATGGATTTATTCCCTGCAGGTCCTGCCCACAGAAGACAGTGAGTGAGTTTTTAGCTTTTTTAAATTGTTGACATTTTCACCTTTATGTTGCTTTTAGCCCTTGGGAATAGTGCACAATTTATTCACAGAATACAGGCTATGTCTATGACATTGGCAACTGAACAACAAAAGTTTTCTGTTTGAGGTGTTAAATACACTAAAACTCAAAAGGCAAAAGTTTTGTTTCGTGTGCTGGTGTGAACAACACTTTGTCCACAGGAAAGCTAACAAATGGAGGCTACATTACTTTGGCTTTGTCTAGACCACACAACTTCTAGTAGCATGACTGTAATGATACAACTGTATCACTAAAAGCTGCATAGTGTAGACAAAGCCATAGATGTGACTTTTCAGAGCTGCTGAATACCTGTGATTCCTGTCGACTTCAAGTAAAAGTTGAATGTGCTTATCAGTTCTGGTGGGCAGGGAACCTTTCTTGTCCTGACTGTTCAGAAGAATCCAATAGTTTAAACTTTTTTCACCTGTTTCAGTGTAAACCATGAAATGATTTTAAAGCTATGAACAAGTGAAATTTTAGTCAACTCTTCCATTAACACTGGGGCAGAACAGTTAGTTTGATGGTGCTTCTAAGGTTTCCTCATCAGTGAAGTGTGATGGCTTGCCATGTGTTCTTTTCATACTTGAACCAACTGCAGGGGATCTCCTTTAAAAAGTTGCTGGCTACTTCTATGAGAGGGATGTGCAAATCATATGCAGGTGTTGTGCTTATCACTTATTGTACAGAGTTGGCCACTGACATAGCTGTAATTTATGTAAGCAATACTGAAGCAGTTGCAGGCCAGCAATGTAGGAAAGCAGTGGAGGAATAATGGGAAATAAAACATAGCAGCTGCTGAAAATGAAAAATAATAAACAATCTGGTTATTGGAGCTTCGGTAGTGAAATTACCCATTTTAATCTTTTTAGAATGAACAGAACTGGTGCAGTATCCCAGGGAATAGCAGGCAATCTAAGTACATTTCATAACTGTGTAGACTCTTAATCTGTCTTGTTTTATAATGTTTAGCCTTTTGTAAATCTGCAGAATGAGTACGAAATGAACGAGGGATGTAAAAAGTTAACCATTTACCTGGTAAGCATTAGCCCCGGATGCAGCAGAACCAGCAGGATCCCCAACGGTAGGGGCTCTCTTCCTGGAGCAGCCCCACTGGGTATTAATGGGTTAAATGATTAAAATTGTTTAACGGGTTAACATTTTTTCATGGGTATTTACATCCCTAAGGGCTTGTCTAGACTATGCGGAAGATTTGAAAGAGGATATGCAAATTCCCGTGGGAATTTGCATATCTTCTTTCGATCTCACTTTCGAAAGTGAAAGTAGTTTAGATGCATTTTTTCAGCAACTTCCCCTTTTTCGAAAAGCCATGTAAACCTCATTTTTTGAGGAAAAGTGGCTTTTCGAAAAAGGGGGGGCTGCTGAAAAAACGCGTCTAGACTACTTTCACTTTTGAAAGCTCCACTTTCAAAAGTGAGATCGGAAGAAGATATGCAAATTCCCGCAGAATTTGTATATCCTCTTTCGAATCTTCCATGTAGTCTAGACATAGCCAAAATGTATAACTACAGTGTTATACTCACCTCATGCTTGCTGTGTGCATTTGTAATTTAACTAAACAGTTTGCAAAATAATAGAGACCCAAGTGCCAGGGTTATTCTTGGGATCCGTTGCTGACTGCCCTCAGTTAATCCGTATATTGCACGTTGACCTACTGGTTATTACAGCTTTACAGTTGACGGAGATTTGAACCCTTAGGATACATCTGCACTGCGGCACCGTTTCCAGATACTTCCAGTATCCCAGAATAGCTATTCCACATCTTGACAGTGTGTTATTTTGAAATATCTTTCAAAATAATGGGTACACTATTCCAACATCCCTGTAAACCTCATTCCACGGGGATTAAGGGACATTTCGGAATAGCAATTTATTTCGAAATTTGGTGCTGTATAGATAGCTCAAAATAAGCTACACAATTTGAGCTATGCAAATTGCATAACTTATTTTGAGTGTACTTTGAAATAGCGCCAAATTACGAAATAAGCTAAGGGTGCAGTATAAATGTACCCTTAATGTGTTAAGATCTGTGGAATCAACATCCATATATGTGTGAAAAGTGAAAATATTTAGAGACTGGATTGGCAGTTCCCAAAGGTAGAGCTACAGACATGCCTGTGAGACAGTGTCATTTAGTGACAAGGAAATGGGAGACAGCAGACCTAGGTTCATTTACAGGCTCGCAGAAAAGTTCACATTGTAACCTTGTACAAGCCATTTAGTGTCTCTGAATCTCAGTGTTGCTATTCATAAAGGATGGGGATGATGTCTACCTTTTTGTTAAGCTCTTAGGGTATGTCTACACTGCCACCCTAGTTCGAACTAGGGTGGCTAACGTAGGCATTCGAACTTGCAAATGAAGCCCGGGATTTTAATATCCCGGGCTTTATTTGCATGTTTCCGGGCGCCGCCATTTTTAAATGCCCCGTAGTTCGAACTCCCTGCCCGCGGCTACACGCGGCACGGACTAGGTAGTTCGAATTAAAGCTCCTAATTTGAACTATCGTTACTCCTCCTGCAATGGGGAGTAACGGTAGTTCGAATTAGGAGCTTTAATTCGAACTACCTAGTCCGTGCCGCGTGTAGCCGCGGGCAGGGAGTTCGAACTACGGGGCATTTAAAAATGGCGGCGCCCTGGAACATGCAAATAAAGCCCGGGATATTTAAATCCCGGGCTTCATTTGCAAGTTCGAATGCCTACATTAGCCACCCTAATTCGAACTAGGGTGGCAGTGTAGACATACCCTCAGGAATGCATGGATGGAAAGCATATGAGTTGCAAGTATTACTCTGCCACTCTACCTTCTAAGCTGTTTGGTCTGTCCATGGTTTTATTTATAAATTCAGACTCTCAGTTATGTAAACTATTTCTTATATTTGTTTTTAGGAATAGAATACATCCTACAAATAGAATAAAATATTTACTTCTAATGTGTTTGTCTAGTCTTTTCATATAGCTGGATTTAACTCTTCTCAAAAAATATCTTTAACTAAAGTTCTGAAGGTCTGTTTTTGTTCTAACTCTTTTGCTTTCTTAACAAAGGCTAATAACCAATTTCTAGTTTTCTACTGGTATAAAGCATTTGTTCCTCACTTGCAGTTCATGAACCGTCTGACCTATACTTGTCATGGGGTCTAGCAGATGGCTTTGGTCCTATTCCAGTACTGTTCAGTAGATTCAGAATTTTGGACAAGTAGCGATTAGACTTCACCTAGTGCATCCTCCAACAACTTATTTTATTTTTATAATTCTAAAAATTGTTCCTTTCATTTGTCATTAAGCACATGTACGTCTTTTTGGTAAGTATACCCCTTATTGGACAGTCTCTCAATCCCTAAAAGTAATCCTTAAGCCTTATAGGTAAAAAGTCAGCCCCCTGGTAACAGGTGTGAGGATAGATGGACCTGTAGTATATTCTCCAGTTCTGCAGATTCTGGTTTTGCCTAATCAATGTAAAGGAAAGTGCCAGAGTCAGGGGCCTTCTAGGAACAGTCAGACACCAATTGCAGTTGTTCAGATCTAAGGATTGCTAATTAGGCTGCCTCCATACTGCCCATATTCCCAGTCTTGTCCATCATTTGTGAACCTGTAGCAGTGTCACCTTTTTCCATGAGGCCCCTCCAGGCATGCTGCAACCTCTTGAACTTTTCTATGTGCCCCCTTCCATTCTAAATCCCACTTCACCTCACAGAGAGCAGGAGTTTTAACTATATGAATCGCCTGTTTTTGTCTCTCTTCTCATATCTATTTAATTTGGCCTTTGATTGTGAGTTTCTTGGAGCTGGGACTGTCACTGAGTATTTGAAAAGTGTGTGTCATCTAAAACAGTGGTGCTCAATCTTTTTTCATTCGCGACCCCTAGAGCCAGGAAAACTTTTGTTGAGCAAAAAAAAAGCTGGGAACATTTTGTTGCGGCCCCTTTCATTTAAAGCGCCAATCCGCTCCCCTGCCGCATGTATGTTGGGTGCCGAGCCAGGAAAAGAAAATACCAGCCAGCATGAATCAAAGCACTGCAACCCCCAGGAAGACAGCTGCGACCCCCTTGGGGGTCGCGATCCACGGGTTGCACACTGCTGATCTAAAAGGCGCTCCTGCAAATGAAATAAATTATAAGAAGTCACTTATTTCTAAGGCTACCTTTTGGTTCATGAAGTAGGTGGATTAAAGATGTAAATAACACTAACAGAGTAATGGATTGGATAGTGGTATCAATGAAGGGCCAAAAGGGAAAAAGTGGAGCCATTTTAAAATATCAGATAAATTGGTAGTTTTTCACATTTTGAAATGACTACTACTTTTCAGTATGCTTTATCTAGTCAAATTGGTTTATTTATGAAATACAAAATAAATGGGTAGCTGAATATTGAGGATATAATTCTAAATATTCTACCTTCATCAATCTGTTCATTGGAATTCTGTGATGGAATTAATCTGTTTTTCTGGCTAATAAATAAATAATAGTTCATGGTCTTTGGTTTCATATTCATGCAGTGTAGTTCATCTGCCATCTCTTCCATCCGCAGAGTTCTGACTACTGTTTTGATGGCCCATCCTTTTCCCTACTGGTCCAGTCACCCCTATGAATTAATATTTATTTCTTAAACTGTCTTTTTAATGAAGTACCTGTTTTTTATTAAAATGCAGAGCAGACCTGTTCTGAAAACAATCAATTACACCTGTCTAATTCTGAAACCTATAAAATCCATCATATAAAAGAACATCTTTGCAATTGTTTGGTTTTGTAGAAATAATGTTCATTGCAAGAACTTTGACACAAAATAAATAGATGTCGTCCACCTTTTATAGGAGACTTTTTAAACTTTTTTTGTGTTTTAAATGAACTTTTCTATATTTTCTGGAATGGCAGCATTACTGACTTTAATGTTTATATCATCACTAGGGATGTGAATGGTTAATAGGCTACCTGATAATCATCATCCTTACTAGCAGCTGCCACACACCCAGCTCCCTGCACTTGAAGGGCCGGAGTAGGAGCTGGTCACCTTGCACAGGTAGCTGCTGACTGCTGCTGCTCCCCCTGCACCTTGTGGCGGAGCCAGCAGTGGCAGCTGGGAGCCTCATGCTTAGGGTAGCCAGGAGCAGAAGCCGGCTCCCCTGCATGCAAGGCCATTGGCTCCTGCTTCCAGCTCCCCACTTAATAGGTTACTGCTTAAACTTTAGGTTTAATCGGTTTAGCTGATTAACCAGGATTTTACATCCCTAATTGTCACTAATACCTCAGTGATTCTGTGAGAGCTGAAGGTATCTAAATGATACATGACTTGGGCAAGCAAAAATCTGACATGGGCCCCAGTATACGTTTGTAGACGTTTCCAGTCTCAGCTTTCTGTTCTCACCCAAGCAATGCTCATTTCCTCCAGTAGCTGTCTTGCCCTCCCTAGACATGCACCTTGTCTTTGCCTTCATTAGGGAAAAAGATATATTCTTAGTTAAGAGGAGTACTAGTGATTTCATCCTATATCTTAATACACAGTCCCCTTCCATAGGGAGTTGACCCTTCCTTCTTAAACACACACTCCATACTCTCTCCTTTGGGATTCCTCCTCCTCCTCACATACCTTTCTCCTCCTCCTCTTAGTGTATCCCTTCCCCAGCTAATTATCCACACTTGTCGTGGTTACACCTATCACTTACATCTATGAGGGATGGTCTAGATCAGTGTTTCTGAAAGTGCTCCGTGAAACTGCTTTGAGAAACACATTAACTGGCTGCCCCGGTTTGTTTATTTACTGGCACCGTGACCACTGAGTCTCGTGGCTCCCATTGGCTCCTTTTCGCCCTTTACAGCCAAGGGGAGCTGCGGGAAGCAGTGTGGGCTAGATCACCACTTCCCGCTGCTCCCTTTGGCTGCAAAGTGCAAAAGGGAGCCAATGGGAGCCGCGAGGCTCCCTGGCTGCGGCGCCAGTAAATAAACAAACTGGGGCGGCCATTTAACGTGTTTCTCAAAGTGGTTTCATGGAGCACTTTCAGAAACACTGGTCTAGATGGTACTGGGTCCTGTCGAGAGGGTAGGGGACTGGACTCACTGACCTCTCAAGGTCTCTTCCAGTTCTAGTGTTCTATGATTCTAATTTCAGTTTCCTGCTTATGCAGCATTTTCCTCTTCCTGTATGAGGGCCTCTGAACAGGGTTCAAAAAAGAACTAGATAAATTAATGGAGGGTCAGCATCAATGGCTATTAGCCAGGATTGGGAGGGATGGTGTCCCTAGTCACTGTTTCTCAGAAGATTGGAATGGGTAACAGGATGAATTGATGATTTACCTGCTCTGTTCATTCCTTGTGAAGCACCTTGTATTGGCCTCTGACAGTAGACAGGATACTGGGTTAGGCTATTCTTATGTTGCACTGTTTTGTATTAAAGCGGGTTGGGTTATGTATATGAAAAAATTGTGAAAATATATTGTGGTATTGTGATTTAAATTGGAATATGCGTCTTCACATTGGCTGACTTTGTGTTTTGGTTGCGCCTAGGCACCAGCTTCTAAAAATGCGCTACTAGAATTTTCTTTCAGGAAAAACAGAACTCCAGTGCCCACTTATATTTGCCTGTACCAGGCTGCCATTTCAGCAGTATTTTGTAATTTTTCACAAGACAGCTGAACATATTTATTTAGTAATTAGTTTTATACAAGTGGGATGCAATGGTCTTGGGGTACAAACTGTTAAAGTGGCAGCTGGGTTGCTGGTGTAATGGAAGAAATGTTTTGAATGGTCCACTAAACAGTTCAAAAAAATCAAAATAGAGAATGTTTAAAATGCTATAAACTGTAGGTTTTACTAGGAACTGTGTGTCATTGTGGAAGAACAAATCTCAATATTCTGATATTTTAATGGCTGTAACTAGCTATATTGCATTAGCAATCAGCCACACGCTGGTGTTCATTACAGATATTGATGCACTTCTTGTATGGTTAATGGCATTCATTCTGCCTTTTGCCTTATTATTAAATAAAAGGTCTTATGTCTGTTTGAGAGCCTTAACACCAGGGCTTACAACCCTTGAAAGGTGTTTTTTTTTTTTTTTTTAATGTAATTTCAGTTCCTTAATAGAAATTAGTATGAGAGAACAAATGTACAGTTTACAGTAGCCTTACGGAAATGTGCTGACAGAAGTTGAAGCTCAAGTGAGTCAGGTTTCACTTTCGGATTTTTTTTATTTTAGAAATTGGGTGAGACCTTAATACATGTGAAATATAAGGAGAGGTAATAGAACAGAAGCATTGCAAAAACAGAGATATTCAAGAGGTACAGTAACTGATTCCAGCTGACTTATTTTATGAAACTGAGTGCCTGTCATAAGTAGTTTGTTCTTTGAGCATGTGGATTTTAATGTACGTTCATGTGTCCTCTCCCCACCCCCAACATAGTCTTTTGCATAGTAGTGTTCAGTGGGGCTGTACCTGAGCCCTGTGCCTCCTTGTGCTCCGCTATGAGGACAGTGGCCTTGGCTTTTCTCATTTCCCTCTTATTGCCTAGAGCAGTTACACAGAATCTGGACTGTGTTCAATCTGCTTCTGAATTGGTTTGATTAAGGTCTCCATTTGATTAATTTCTTCCTTGATTTTGCTGGGTGTTTCCAAAAAAGAAAGTAGTTAGAACAGATGTAGGGGGACCCATGCTGCACACCCCTCTGTATAGTGGGGTAAGGTACTTCGCACCTGTTGCTAGTTATGGTGAACTTATCTCTTGATTTTTAAACCCACCATTTGGTTTCTCCAAAACTCTGCTATATTTGAAAACTAGAGGGTTTACCTGGCGTTGCTCAGGTCCTGAACTGAAATAATTTTTGTTTTTCTTCATTTAAATCATTGCTCTGGGGTAGGATAATTTGACTTAGTCTGATCTTCTGCTCAAGGGAAAGGGATCTTTTTCCGGGTGTCTTTTGTTCATAACTGGAGCAGTGAGTGGCTATGAACTTCATTTGAATGATTTGTTGCATTGAGTGCCCGGTGTATATTTAATAGCATTAAAACTGAAAATGGACACTAGGTGGTGCTATTTCGTAACTACAATTAAATATTTCAGCTGACAACATGCAGCTTGCTAATGCCCTTTCACATATTTAAAGATTCAAAATATTAGCATTTTCTTGTCTCTGTCAACACGTTTTAAAAATATTGACTGACTAAAAGATCAGAGACAAGGTCAGTGAGGCAATATCTTTTACTGGACCAACTTCTGTTGGTGAGAGCAGATTACAAGGTACACAAAGCTCTTCTTCAGGTCTGGAAAAAGTACAGGCTATCACAGCTAAATACAAAATAGAACAGATTGTTTAGCATAAATAGTTAGCACATATTCTGAGAGAGCATTGATGGTCCCCTTAGCATCCCTGTAATCATAGGAGGGGTGGGATTAGTGAATAAAAACATTTGTAATAAGCTTTAGTGTTTTTAATTAAGACTATGATTTTTAGTCTCTAGCAAAGTTTTAAATTTAAGCTCCCAGGAATCCTTAGAGGTTAGGGTTAGACAGCTTGCTCTTTAAATAGTGTGTCTGAATTTTTTTAGTTTTTAAAAATGGAATATTTGTGTCCCCCTTTTGCTAACACTTGTATTAACATTGAGAGATCGAGGTAGATGAGAGCCTGGTAGGCTGCTGGGGTCCTGGCAAGAAGATGTGTGGAACTCTCAGCTCTCCTCATTGACCCTGGCTCTCTCAACCCCCCCACATTGCCACTTCAGTCATTGGCAGTGCTCCTGGTTAGGATACACACCATTGACAGAAGGAGAGTGGTGCAGCCATTTCAGTAATTACTGTAGTGGCTGTAGGTCAACCCAACTTAGGTTGTAATGTATACATGCACTTAGTTATAGTAAGCTAGAAAGTCACAGAAAAGTTATTTTTTTAAGTTGGTATCTTTGTTAGATTTGCTGTGTGAACCTCTCTTCCAGGATTTATTGATGCATTGTGATGGTTTGAGGACTTTGTGTATGATTAACAATATGTCACAGAGGTCTTGGATTCTGTGACATTTTCCATTTCAGCAGCAGGTGGGGGTATCCCAGAGCTCTCTGAGGTAGGGGAGCCCAGGAGCCCTTGGATGGGTGTTGAACAGTCTCTCCCATTCCCTCCACTCACAGCAAGGTTTGGGCTCTCTTCTCTGCTTTTGGGCTTCAGTCAGACACCCCCATTATTTTTTTGTAAGTCAGACAGGTCACAGGCTTCTGTGAATTTTTGATTGTTATTCACAATCTGTCCATAACTTTCACTAAAAATAATCATGACATAATTTTAACCTTACATATGATGCATAATTCTGATCAGTTTAATGGCATTGTTTTTATCATAGATTCCACATCCACAGAGGAATTTCATCATTTGCTGAGTGCGCTAGGGCCCTTCCAAATTCAACATCATGGGAAAACACATCCTGAACTGTGAAGTCTGGTTGCTCCCTTCTCTCCCCCCCTCACCCTCCTTCCCCCCATCCCCCCCCCCCCCCCCCCCCAAGTAAAATCTGGTCTTTTGTGTGCTTTTATCCTACAGATTTTTGCAGTGGAGAACAGCATTTCTCAAATTGTGCAGTGGGGGGGGGAGAGGAAGGCTAACACAAAAGGAAGTTGCAGGGTGGATCTTAAAGTTATTTTAAGGGGATCACAGTATTGCTGCTCGCTATTCTGCACTGTCTTCAAAGCTGACGGAGGGCCCGTCTTTCCAGGCAGCAGTAAAGAAGTGTCAATATCATACCATGCCATCCTTATTTCTGCGCTGCTGTACCATTGCCTAGCTCTGAAGGCACTGCTGCTGCCTGTAGTGCTGCAGAAAAAAGGTAAACAGTACTGCACCCTCTCCCAGGCCTAGCCAAAGGGTTTGCAGGGCCCAAGATAGGACACTGGGAGCAGGGCTCCAGACCCAGCCAGTGGATGGTGAATACTCAGCAGCACGGGACCCCGAAAGCACGGGGCCCAAAGCCTTTGCCTTGCTTGCCTTGCCCTAGGGCCAGGCCTGCCCTCTCCACCTCCCAAATAGCCCAAACACAATAGCGGGAGGAGCATCCAGCCAGAAGGAAAGCTTTAGCAGTGCTCGCTCTGTACGTAAGGGTCATATAAATATTTTGGTCTGACTTGTTCATGCCAAAATTGCCCAGATAAAAGTTGGTTGTTTTCACTTCCTTTATCATTTCCTCTATCAGCTTAAAACCTTCTGTTTGAAACTCTGGAACTGCAACTTGGAATCTGACTATGTAATTGTAATATAGCTGTGCAACCCTGGGAAGCATCCACATATTGGCATGAAATACAAATATCCCTTCTACTTAGGATAACAAAAGGTTTCTTTGGACTTTGTTAGTCATGGGAGAGGGCCACAAAGGTGCTGCACTCCATTCCCAGGGAGTGAGGGCATTTCCTCTAAACTGTTAGCCAGGAGATAATGGCAAAACAGCCAAAGTAATAGAACATTTGTAGATGCAACAAGCAACACTACTACATTTCTTTATAAACTATAAATGAAGAAAAGTGCCACATAATTATAAACCTAAGACTGTTCTTTAATGAGCAAGGGGATTTCCAAATGTGTGTGTTAAATGATTTTGGAACTTAAACTAAATCAAGTAACAAGGATGTTTAGACTTAAGTCTTTTTTCTATACAAATTGGCCAACCAGTGATTTTATCCGTTTCACCAGATACCTGATCCTATTTATTTTCAGAAAAAAATATAACATGGAACCCTCTAGAAGCGCCAAGTTATGCTGTAGCTAATTTCAGTCGCCTCTTTCCTCATTCTGTTTTACATTTGTTGTATCTGGTCTAAAACTGAATTGTACAACTCTTTGGGCAGGGAACTCTCTTCCTATGTGCTAATACAGAGGTCCAGCACATTGGAGCCTTCACTGTACCTGTGAGTAACTAAATCAGGGGTGGGCAAAAGGGCCTCTGCGGGCTGCTGCTCGTCTGCCCCCTAGGCCAATTAGGACCTGGGGGCGGGGGAGTGTCTGAAGCCTCCTTCCGCCCTGCCAGGAGCATGTGGCTCTTTGAAAGCGCTCGCTACTTGCAGGCCTGGGAGGGGGTGGGGCTTCCCGGAGGCAAGGGAGCTGCATTAAGCTTCCTTCACCCTGCCGCAGCCCTGTGAGGAGCCTGTGGCACTTCAAAGTGCCACAGGCTCCTCGCAGGGCAGGAGGAGGCTTCCCACAGTCCCGCGCTCACAGGCCCTGCTGGGGGTGGGGGAGCATGCCAAGCCTCTTCCAGGGCATGGGTGCCTAGTGAGAAGGGGGGGCAAAGAGGCTCCCCCAACCCCAGACCAATCAAGGGTATCCCCAGGCTACTTCAGAAATTTTCAGTAGCAATTATTGCCCACCCCTGGACTAAATAGAAACTAGATCTAGGGACCTTTCTGTTAGAGAAACTTGCATCACTGTAACTACTAGAGTAAGTTTCTCTTGTAGACATGATACACAGTGGGGCCTCAACCGGTAAATCACACACGTGTAAGATGCCTTTCTGTGCATCTGTATTGGGGCTTGCACTGTAACTACATTGTCTAGATCAGGGGTCGGCAACCCCCAGCAGCATGCCACAAGTGGCACGTGAGCTTATTTCCCATGGCACGCAGGGTGGGAGCTCAAGCCCGCCTGTCCCCCCGTGCAGCTGGGATCTTGTGTTGCGGCTCCAGCCTCAGCTGCAGGCTGGTGTACTAGCTTTAACTTCCTCCTGGGATGAGGGGGAGGGAAGAGGCGTGCATATGTCCCTGGGGCTGGCCCTGCCCAGCCCGGGTGTGCAGCTCCCAGGAGCCTAAAGGGTTAACTCTCCTGCCCCTTCCTGGCTACAGGCTTCTTACTTTGGGATGGGGTGGGATTGTGTCTGCTTCTCAGGCCCCTTCCCCACTGGGCTGGAGCGAACCCTGGGTTGTCTTGGGCTTTGCCTGCCCTTGACCCAGAGCTGCAGCCAGCAGGCAAAGAGCTGGTCTGGCAGGGAAGAGATTCTGCCCCCCCCCCCACCTCAGTGCTACTGGCCAGTGAGGTTGCTAGGGGCACAGGGATGTGGGGACAGATTGAGGGCGGGTGAAGGAGGATGGAAGGGGTCAGGAGTTGCACTGAGGTGGGATGGGGTGATGTGGGGGATCAGGCTGTGGGGGCAGGATGGGAGGGGTCAGGGGTTGCACTGAGGTGCATGGGATGATGGGGAGGGAGAGATCATGGGGCTGAGGGGAGTGAGGCTGGCACAGAGGGAAGAGGTTCCAGAGAGGCTGTTCCCAGTAGTGACAGATGGCAGAACAAGGAGCAATGGTCTCAAGTTAGTGGGAGAGGTCTAGGTGGGATATTAGGAAAAACTCTTTCGCTAGGAGGGTGGTGAAGCACTGGAATGGGTTACCTAGGGAGGTTGTGGAATCTCCATCCCTCGCGGTGTTAAGTCTCGGCTTGACAAAGCACTGGCTGGGATGATTTAATTGGGATTGGTCCTGCCTTGGGCAGAGGGCTGGACTTGATAACCTCCTGAGGTCTCTTCCAGCTCTATGATTCTATGTGAGGGGGGGATACAATTTTACTTTGCAAAAGCTGCACTTTCCTTTTCTCCCCACTTCTTTGCCTCCTTCCCCAACCAGCTATTTGCCTGTATTCTCACCCTCTCACCTTTCCTGCGTTACTCCCCCAGCCTCCTTCCACCCCCAGCTCCCTCTCGTACCCCCACCCCACATCCTCTCCTGCCACCAAACTCCCTTCCAAACTCCCTTCCAGACCCTGCTCTCCTCACCCGTCCTGCATTCCTATCCTGCATATTGAACCTCTCATTTTTGTTCCCACCCCAAAGCCTAAAGGGGTTCACAAAATCCACTAACTTTGGAACCCAAGAAAAATAAATCTGGCCTATGATAAGCCCTGAACTTCAGGCCTCCCTGTCCCTTCCCCTCACACCATGGGGGCTGGAATGCCAGAAGAGTGAGGTGTCTCAGTTGAGGGCCACATCAGTGAGGGTTGGGGGTTTTGGAAGGAGTTTTTTTGCTTCTCACTTGTGTGGTCCCCAACTGATTTTTCTGTGGGCCACTTGGACATAATATTTTACATTATTTATATGAAGTTTGATAAACTAACAAGAGAAAGTTAAAATGCTTAATCTGTTTAATAATTTAAATTAAACCGTTTTCCCTAGATGCAGCACTAGCAAAACGGCTTGGGTGTAATTATGTAATTAACGGTGAGTTTCCATTAGCAACTGATAGTCTGCTGAAAGGTTTGCAGTGAGCCAGGTGGTTCATGGGCTGAATGGTGGAGAGAGTCCTCCCCCTCCCCTCCCAGAAGAGTGGCACGGCCCAAGGCAGGAGGGTTAAATCTTGGCATGCCACTTCACAAAGATTGCTGACACCTGGTCTAGATACACTAGTGCAAATTTCTCTAATGTAGGCAGGAGCTAACATTTTTAGGTCAGAGATAAGAGTGTAAAAGTAAACTTAAGGGGACTGTGATGGACCCCCCGCCCCTCCATGCTTTATGAAATGGACTCATGGACATGTATATACATAACTCAAAGGTGGTTTGAGCGAATTATTTCATGTAACCCATCAATCTTCATGTAATGATCTGCTGGTTCTGTTTATCTTACTCTGTTGTATGTATCATTTGTGTGTGGAAAATTAGACACATGGAGTGGGGAATACTTGGTGAGTTTCAAATGTATGAATGGGAGACATGGAGGGTGTTACCTGCAACTTCTAGATGAGCCACTGTTAAAAAATCTTTTGTCCTTAAGTCTGAGCAGTGGTTGGTAGGGAGTGGCCTCAACTCCTTAACAAAAGGAATAGGAAAGGAGAGGCCTGGGTCTTTTTGGCTGGGCTGCACCTGAAGGAAGGAGCCAGGGACTCCAGGGGCGGTAGAGAGCCCTGGTTTAGAGTGGCAGCTGGAAAAGAGGTTTTAGGGTGAGTTTGATTAAGTTTGTACTGAGGTGTCAATGTAGAATTAGTCAAGCAGTTTTGTTTCTTTTGATTTGTAACCTACTTTGCTCTGCCTACTTTCACTTATTACTACTTAAATCCTACTGCTTCACCTTAATAAAACCATTTTTATTTTCTATCAAACCCAGTCTAAGTGATTGTTACCTGGGGAGGGCAACCAGCGTGCACATTCCCCCTTTCATTGCTAAAGGGGGCTTACCTAATTCTTTGGGTTTTGATCCCATCTGGGGAGTGCTATCCCCAGGAGTCTGGGCCCTAAGCTGCACTCTCCTTGGACCTGAGGAGGCTCAGTGTTTGTGCCGCTTCTCGGTGGGGGCAGGGACCTCAGCTTGAGGCCTTGGCTGGGGGAGACCAGGGAGCTGGCCCAGCAGAATTGGGCAGTGAGGAGCCCCAGAGAGCAGGAAGGTGAGTGGCAGTGGCCGGGTCAGCACCCCCCAGTGGGTCATCTGTGACCTCACCCCATCACAGGGATATAAAAGCATCTATTTGAGGGTGAACACTAACTAGCCTTTCATCTCTGGAGGCTCTTGAGTCAAGTAGCTAAGTTACAGAAGCTCAGAGGTTCATAATTCAACTACAGTAAAACTCCCAATTGTCCAGCATCCAGTGGTCCAGCACTCCCAATAGTCTGGCACCAACTGGAACCTGGAAGTGCTCCGGCCAGCCGGACAATTGGAGCTGCTATCAGCCCCATGGGCACTTGTGGCTGGGAAAGGGAAGGGAAGAAGAGGGGAAGGGGATTATACCCCTGTGACGGGTCTGCCGGGACGCGCACTGTGTCCGGGGGGTGGGCGGGGAACAGCGCGGCGAGGGGCGAACCCTCCGCCGTTTTGCAGGAAGGCAGGGGAAGCCCCGCGCAGCCGCTGGCGACAGGCCAGCTGGGGAAACCCAGTCGCCAGCCTGCAAGCGGCAGCGGAGAAGAGGTGGCGAGAGCTAAGTCCCCGAACTTGCCCCATTCCGGCTACACTCAGCTCTGTGCCGCCGCCGAGAGTTTCCGGGATGGGAGCAGGCTCCCCACCCCCCAGACTGCAGTAGTTATTGCCGAGCAGGGGGGTGAGGGGCGGCACTGTGGGACCAACCCGGCAACACCCCAGCTGCTTTGCTCCGCCACTGCCCCAAGTCCGCCGTTGCCGCTGCTGAAACTGACGAGCGGCAGATTTGGGGAAGTGGCGGAGCAGAGCAGCTGGGGTGCTGCCGGGTTGGTTCCCCAGAGCCGCCCCTCACCCCCCCTGCTTGGCGATAACTACTGCAGTCTGGGGGGGGGGGGGTGGGAAGCCCACTCCCCTCCCGGAAACTCTCGGTGGCGGCTCAGGGCTGAGCGCAGCCGGAACGGGCAAGTTCGCCACCTCTCCTCCGCTGCCACTTGCAGGCCGGCGGCTGGGTTTCACCAGCTGGCCTGTCGCCGACGGCTGCGTGGGACTTCCCCCGCCTTCCTGCAAAATGGCAGAGAATTCACCCCTCACCACGCCATTCCCTACCCACTCCCCGGACGCAGTGCGGGTCCCAGCAGACCTGTCACAGCCCCCCGCCGGAGTACCTCCTGATACTCCAGCATATCCAGTAATCCGGCACCACCTAGGTCCCAAAGGTGCCGAATTATCGGAAGTCTACTGTATCTGGAGAACCTGCACTGTGCTTGACTTTTGGTGGCATGTGGTATATAAGAGTATGTCCTAAGTACTAAGATATCATGAAGATCAATATAATAGAAAACATATGAATATGATTTTCACATTTGAATGATTGCTAATGAGCAATTTTCCCTTTTATAAAAGATTCTCATGCTTGCAGATTTTTGGGATGAGGTAGATAAGCAATGCTTCTATTAAATCTTCTGATCTTTCAGACTATTTTAATTTTATATATCATCCTATGTGTATTAATATGAGCCTTTCTTCCATCACTATGAAATGGCTAAAAATTTCACTGAGTACTTAAAACCATAGTGAACTGATCTTAAACTGTCTTTCTGGATGGAAATCTAGAGAAAAACAACCTATTTATGTTATATTTTTTTCCAGCTAGGCAATCTCCTTTTTCAGATCAATGGAGGAAATTTCAGTGAGCACAAAATATATTTCAGCCAGGTGAAGCACCTCTGGTGCATGGCACCAATGTCATTCTGAGAACTCCCCCCCCAGAAATAATAGTATGCTGGGATTGGCAATGTACTGAAAAGATGAGAGAAAAACAAGTGATGCCAATATTTTGAATTATGTGAAGAATTTGAAATTGGTGTTCTGAGATTGTTTTGTTTGGTGTTTTTTTTTCCCCTCCTAGGATCAAATTTAAATCGCTGTGGATTCAGAGGATCTTCATATTTGGGGTTGCCGTTCAATCCATCCAAGGTTAGTTGAGAGTGTGTGTGTGTGTGTGTGTGTGTGTGTGTGTGGTAGTGCGCACACGAGAGCGAAAGATAAGATCCCCATGGTAACTAGAAAATGATTTTGTGGCTTCTTTAGAGTAGGGATGTAAATGAGTAGCCTAGGCTTATCAGTTAATCTTCTTGACTACTCGCATTCTCTCCCTGCCCCCCTCCCCCATGCTACCTCGGTATCAGAGACAGCAAAGCGGGGGCAGAGTGGAAGCCGGCTTAGAAGTCTATTCCCACCACAGTGCCACCTTCTGCCCCTCCACCCTGCTGCTGTCTCTATCAGAGGCAGCAGCAAAGGGGGGGGGGTGGAGTAGGGAGGCTTCTTCGTGGCAGCAGCCCCTGTCCATTGGGGGTCCGAGCTCCCCGCAGACAGAGGCTGCTCCACAGCAAATTTGGGCCTGCTGCGGGCAGAGGCCACTTCGTTTAGACCCCCTACAGACAGGGGCTGCTTGCAGACCAGCCTCTGGCCGGAGGCTACTTCGCAGCTGCCTTCCCTCCCTCCCCCTCTCCACCCAGCAGCCTGTATCTGTGGGGAGCTCAGACCCCTGCAGACAGGGGCTGCTGCCACCGTGTACTTCTGCCTCTATATCAGAGGTAGCAGTGTGGGGTGGCAGGCAGCCAGTCTGCACAGGGAGCTGGTTTTTAAACTATAAGGAGTCCTGTAGCACCTTACAGACTAACAGATGTATTAGAGCATACGCTTTCGTGGGCAAAGACCACTTCGTCAGATGCAGTTTTTAAACTGGCTCCCCTCATAGACCAGCTCCATCTGGCACCCTGCACTGCTGCCTCTGATAGAGAGGCAGCAGCACAGAGTAGCAGGGGGCTCCCTGGGAGTGGGGCTGGAGTGCACTGGCTGCCATCCCTGGTACTATAGAATGGTTGAGTAACTGATAAGAATTCGTTCTATTACCTGTCATCCAACATCCCTACTTTTAGAGCATAAGTACAGAACTATGAAGTGAACATAGAACCAGGAACCTTTTAAAGAAATGAATATTAGTTTGCATTTGCATAGTTTTACAAAAAATCCCCACTACCTCCCCCCCGCCCCAGAACTGTTTCTCTGTTTACAAATGGCGATGGGGAAATGGCTATTTAGGTTGTAGCTTGCCCAAACTACACAGCAAATTCATTGGCAGCACTTGGTTTAGAAAATGGGAGTTCCTAATTGCTCATCCACTGGACCCTATTAGGTAAAAATCCTCTCTGGTCCAACAGCTACATGTGGACCATGTCCAGAAAAAAACTAGTGAGTTACATGTGTAGACAAAATACTGGAATGCAATCAATATTTATTGCTGACTACAGATTTTTAGTGTCATATATAAGTAGTGCAGGCATCTTTCCTCCTCTTCCTGGGAATGCAAAGTAGAACAATTTAAGCTTTTAAACTATTCTGTTTATATAATCCTTTTGCATTAAAACCTTTGTGCTGTGTCTAGACTACATCCCTCTGTTGGCAGAGAGATGTAAATGAGGCACTTCGAAAGTGCAAATGAAGCGAGGATTTAAATACCCCATGCTTCATTTGCATAATCGCATCATGGCGCTCTTTCGAAAAAGCGCCATTTCGTAAGTAAAACTGGTCTAGACGCAGTTCTTTTGGAAACGGCAGGCTTTTTCGAAAGAGCGCCATGATGCGATTATGCAAATGAAGCATGGGGTATTTAAATCCCTGCTTCATTTGCACTTTCGAAGTGCCTCATTTACATCTCTCTGCCAACAGAGGGATGTAGTCTAGACACAGCGTTGGTAATTGAGTTTGTCAGTGTAGATTGCTGACATGCGTCCATGTTGTATAAGTAGTTGTTGCAAAGTATCATGTAACTTTTCCAAACTCTTTACCTGTGAATGACTGACTTGAATGTATATGACGCACACTGTAAAACACATGGAAAAAAATCTAGTTACCCTCCTACATTACAGGGGACACTAAGGGCAACATTAGCACAAAATGTAGGTTTAGTGTGGAAAAAATGACTTGATCTTTAACAGTCATTTATAAACTGAATGTTTATTGTGACTGAACTTGTTTCCATGTTCCTGGACATCAGGACCTTGTGATAATTCCCTTTGTGCATATGTTTGGGGTGGGGGAGGATTCTAAAATTCGAAAAATGTAAGTGTCATGGGCAGTAGGCTACTGAAAATAAAAATTGAGATGTAGCGAAGTAGTGTTGTAACCTTCAGAGTTGTTGTGTCTAGAACAGTGGTCCCCAACCTTTTTGTGTGGCGGGCGCCGCACCAGTGGGTGACGTCATCCTGCTGCATCGCCCGGCTGGCCGGCCAAGTGCACGTGCACCAGTGCCAGACCCCCCACCGCGGCCATTTCGCTGCTCCGGACCGGCTGCCCTGCTCCCGTGGCTTCCCCGCCGTGCTCCCTGGCAGGTTCTCCCGCCGCCAGCGCTTCCCCACGCTCCGTCACGGTGTGAGTGTGGCCCGTCCTCCCCCAGCCATCCCGCGTCACAACTCCAACTAGGCGGGCACACACAAATGCCCTGGCGGGCCCCTTGGCACCCATGGGCATCACGTTGGGGACTACTGGTCTAGAACCCTTGAAACCATGAGCAGATCCCAGCAGGCACAACTAACTCAGCCTTGAAGTTAGATAAAGTAGTATGCAGTTTGCTGATTGGTGGGTTCAGATAAGATGGCAAAAACATCTTGTCTACTCTGACTGAGTTTTGGACCCCTCTTCCTTAACCAGTCATCTGAGCTGGGGGAGGAAGAGTAACATGGTTCAAAGCCTAGGGTTGGAGTTAATTCCGGCACTGGCAACTTGTCCCTCCACAGATACTATCTGGCTGCTGCTGGGGCAGGAGGACATGGTGTTGAGGGCCTCTATGGCTTCCTATTCTGCACCTCTGTTCTATCTTGATGGAGGTATAATCCCATAATTTCAGTAACCCTCACCCCTCGTCATCTGAACTGAGAATGCAAATTGCACATTTTAATCTCCACTAACCTAGAGCAGTGTTTCTTAAACTTTTTAAGACCAAGGAACACCAAACAATTTTTTTTTCATGAGCAACACCAAGGATTTTTTGCTTTAAAAAAAAAAAAAAAAAAAAATCGGGGCGGGGGAGAGGGTCCAGGGGAAAGTTATTGGGGGGGGGGGGGGAAAGGTGCCTGCCCCTTTGAGGGTGGCCATTTTGAATTATCTTGTTCTCCACGGCACACCTCTAACTGCCTCGTGGCACACCAGTGTGCAGCAGAACACAGTTTAAGAAACACTGACCTAGAGACTGCTCACCCCGACTTCATTTACAACTGCTGGGCAAGAGGTAAAATGTTAGGTGGGTGCAGATTGTAGACCTGGACTTTGTTGGTGTTATCCCCTGTGAGAGCAAGCCCACTGGGGCTCCAGGGAGCATCTCACTTCAGTCATGTGTGCTGGAGGAAGAGCCTCTACCCTGAGTGTAGAGCCAACACCTGTGAGTGGAGAGTACCCAGTAGCAGAGACCTTCCCAAATCCAAGTTGTTAGTGTGACTCTGTATTCGGTAATTTAAACTCTTAACATCTTTTACTCTTCTGTGCCTGTTTCCCTTCTCTTTCACAGTCCCTCCATTACCAGTCTTACTTTTCTCCTTCTGTGCCCCTCTTCCTTTTCTTCTGCTCCTGTTTCACTTCCTGCCTTCTTTCATTGGCCTTTAACCAATCTTTGCCTTTATAATACTTCACAGAAAGTGAAGCTTCATATGTGGTATCCATTTTCGCTACCCGAATCCCTTTCTCTTTGTCACAGTAAACTCTCCAGATTAAGGACAGTCTCCCTTTATGAATGCACAATGCCCACAGTTTGAGTACTATCATAATTAAATTCATGGTAGTGTTTTTGTTTAGAGTAGGGGACTTGCCCTGTCAGAATTTTCTTTTCCCCCCATTCCCATGTTGTGCTGTTGGCTCTGCCTATTGTGTGCTTGGCTGTCATGTCGTCTGTGCATCATCAATGTGCTCTCTGCCCCAGCTGTGGAATTTGGTGCAGAATTGAAGCTTTTCAATTAAAAAAAAGTTTGGCTTGTATTTGTGATGAAAACAACATTTTATACTGAAGTCGTGTTTAGATTGTCTTTTGAGTGTGCAGTTGGAGAGTCTGACTCATCTCCATTCATTAAATGGAGTTTATTCTGAAATATAACAATGTAAATCTGAGCATGGATTATTTCATTATTCAGTAGAAGCTTATTCCTCCGCACCTTCCTAGTGCCAAAAGCCCTAGCTGTCAAAACCAATACCTTATGCAATTGCTAATGCAATTATGTATTATGCATATTATGGGTTTTAAGAAGCGGGTAACTGACTAATTGTTTAGTCGATACAATTTGTATCGACTGTATGATTAGTCAATAAGGGAAGGAAGGTGCTCTATCCTGGCTCATGCCAATCCAAGAGCTATCCCCTCTGCGGCTCTGCAGTTTAAAAGTGATAGGAGCTGAGTGCTTAATAATTTGATTGGGCAAACTTTGGTTCTTTCCTTAAGTAAAAAGATAAATAACACTTTCCTATTCACTTTTCCCATACCACTCGTGATTGGCCTCTGTCATATCATCCTTCTGGATGTATCTTTTCCAAAATAAACAATCCCAGTTTTCTTAGTTTCTCCCTGTTCCATACGCGTAGTAATTTTTGTTGTCTTTTTTGTAGTTTTCCCATTCTAATATGTTTTTTTAGATGGGTTGCTCAAACCTGCATGCTGTATTCAAGGCATGGGCATACCATGGATTTATGTAGCGGCATTTTGATGTATTTTGTTTTATCTATCAATTTCCTAGTGATTACTAACATGACTGCCGATGTATATCGGGTAGATGTTTTCAGAGAACTATCCACCATGACTCCAAGATCTTTCTTGGTTGGTAAAAGCTAATTTAGACCCCATCATTTTGTGTGTATAGTTGGGATTCCAATGTGCATTTACTAATTGAATTTATCTACCATTTGATTAACCAATTCAGTGAAATCCCTTTAACTCTTCACAGTCATCTTTGGACTTGATACAAAATTACTCAATAGAGTTGTCTGCAGACATTGCTACCTTACTTCCTTTTCCAGGTCTTTTATGAATATGTTGAACAGTATACATAATTGAGGAACACAACTAATTATATGTTTTGTAAAAACTGACCATTTCTTTGTAGCCTTTATTTCCTGTCTTTTAACCAGTTATTGATCCATGAGTGGATCTTCCCTCTTACCCCGTGAGTGTTGAGTTTGCTTAAGTGCCTTAGGTGAGGGACCTGGTCAAAGGCTTTCTGAAAGTCCAGTTCACTACATTAACTGGATCACCCTTTTTTACATGTTTGTTTACCCTCTCAAAGAATTCTAATAGATTGATGATGAATGGTTTTCTCTTTACAAAAGCTATGCTGGCTGTTCCATCGGTATAGCATGTTTATCTGTATCTGATAATGATTGGTTTCAACCAGTTGCCTATATTGAAGTTAGCTTTACCAGTCTTAATTTCCAGGATTGCCCTGGAAGCCTTTTTCAAATATGCACATTCATTAGCCATCCACCATCTGACAGAGAGGCTGATTTAAGCACTGATTTTCATATCACAGTTGGTAGTTCTGCAATTTCGTATTTAAGTTTCTTGAAAGTATTTGTAAGCTTCCAGCTTCTCAGGAAAGGTGTTAGATGGAGCTGTTCAATAAGTTAGTTTGTTTGGGCATATTTAGTCAGATAAATTCCACTTAACCAAAATTACTGCAGAAGTTAACATTCTTTACCTTTTAAAACATTGTCAAAGCTTTGAGTATTTAATTGTAATTAAGAGCTTATGAAACAAGTTAAATGTATTTTCTTTTAATTTTAGGGTCCTGGTATATCTCATCCCTATGACAGTGGGCACATAGCAATGACATACACTGGACTATCATGCTTGGTTATTCTTGGAGATGACTTGAGTCGAGTAAATAAAGATGCCTGCTTGGCAGGACTGAGAGCTCTCCAGTTGGAAGATGGAAGGTACAGGATGTTCTTTATTACATACAGAGCACTCTGGAAAATTTTGAGAAATAACTACTCATGGAACAAAATATACATTTCACCCCTATAAAATATCGGTATTAACTCTTCTCCATCTTAAGTTTTCTGTTTGCTGTGAAAACTAGAATATAGGCAAGTAGAGCCCTGTGCAAATATGAAATTGATATCTGAATCCACATCTAGCTGAGTTAGGAGCAGCACTGAGAGGATCAAAGTTAGAAGTTGAGATTCAGGGGTATGGTTGAGGTGGAGATTGAGAATGCTAGGTATCCCTACCATATCTGGATTCTCTTTCTGAAGCAATTCAAAATGAACTCCAGTGCATAAACTAGCATTATTATATTCCTTTCAGATCCAATAATAGACGTTGAAAGATTCTGCTTGCAGTCAGAGGCAATTGGTCAGCTTGCCCAAAAAAAAAAGTTTTTCTCCATATTCATTTCAGTATGCTAACTTTTTCATATCCCACCAGCACTATTGAGTTGCAGCTTTTACTATTAGCTCCGTGACCTGGTGTCTTTTCTTGTTTAGGAGAATGCAGTGTAGTTGGGCATACAATGTTTGTGTATGACCTTTTCTTTTAAAACCTAAGATAGTTAAAAACAAATACTCTGCTACAGTATGTGCAAGCCAAATCTGCAGCTTAGTACAGTAAAGGTTTGTTATCTGGCACTTGAATATCTGGAAAACTACTGGTATGTTAACCAGCATTGCCCCCAGCTGCCATACACCTGCGTCTTTGGATGCGTGTGCCCTGCTCCTGCCTGTCTAGTGGGCTGGCTTGATGCCTCCGGCCATTGTGGGGCTTCTGACAAGTGGCACTGCCAGCTGCTGTTGTCATCAGGTGCCACCTTCCACTTCACCCTGCCTCGAGCTGTCAGGAGCCAGATCTGCCAGAGGGCTCCCAGGCAGCTGGCCCACTTGTCTGCCTGCCACATACGATGGCTCTGTGGCTCAAAGGGAGGGTAAGGGTCACCAGGCATTCCCAAGGAGATGAGAGTTGGTTGCTGTGGTTTCCTCTGGGTAGGAGGTGGGGCAAAGCAATAAGCTTGGGTATCCAGCACATTTGATTAATGTCAGCCCCCATTCCTCCATGAGTGCTGGATAACAAAACTTTTACTCTACATAAAGTTGGTATTAAAAATGAAAATCTGATGTATGCATTTTTTTTAAAGAAAACTTTTACTTTTGTTAGGAATTATTTGTTTCAGTACTAAATAGTGTTTTAGCATCACCCAGCCCATTAAAAACCTGTTCAGTTAAGGTTGTAGGGTTTTTTTAAACAAATAGTTAACCAGCACAGTCCTAGTGTGGACCATTAGAGGCATAAGGCACATTTATACTATGTATCTTATTTCCCTTTCCTGGATGGGGTTGTAAAGTCCCATTTTAAAAGTTAATGGGTTAAATATTATGTTTAACCAATTAACCAGGATCTTGCAGGTGGGGGCCTGCTTGTGGCACAGCAGGCCCAGCCAGACTGCTGTTCAACCACTAAGTGTGATAAGGGTGATGCTTTCTGGGGATCCAGTTAACTGGTTAACCCTTTACATCTCCAACACTAATAAGAACCCTTACAGCACTATATCTTAATCTTGGCTAAGAGGATTGTACCACTTTAAATTATACTCTAGTTAAAGCTGTGCAACTTTGTTTAAACAAACTCTTAGAACTGCTGCTGTTTCAGTGATGATTTTCTAGCTGAGAACATGTTACATCCATTGTAATATAGGATTGAAAATACTGGTATTCCTGTTAGAAAGTACTGGGTAACTGTGTAAAACTTAAACTATTTGTCTGTTTTGAGGTAGGTGTGGTTCAGATTATGAAGTCTGTTTTTGTATTCTGTTTTGTGATTCCCAGTTGGCCTTTAATGGGCATGTATATTGATTCCTTCTTTGCATGATAAATTGTTATAGTAGCGTTTTGATTGATTTTAAAGACTGAAAAGCATAATTAACACGTTTTGGTGATTTACTTTTCTTTGTAATTAGGGAGATGCAAGAGATCCAACAAACAAACGCAAGTTTTTTTTAATAAAATTCAACAGACTGAGATTTTTGAACAGTATGTGGTGCTCCCAGACTCTTAAATAATTTTTGAGATTGGCACTGCTGAGTTTACCAATTACTAGCTTGTTGGGTAGAAAACTGAATGGACAAAACACCAGAGCTGATTACATGTAGAGCTCTAGTCTGTGATTTATTACATTCTCTCTTATGAATCTATCCTGAGACCTTGTAGAAATTTGTCTGTAGTACAAACAAAAGACAGGACTATGCAGCACTTTAAAGACTACCAAGATGGTTTATTAGGTGATGAGCTTTCATGGGCCAGACCCGCTTCCTCAGATCAAAGTGGGTCTGGCCCATGAAAGCTCCTCACCTAATAAACCATCTTGGTAGTCTTTAAAGTGCTGCATAGTCCTGTCTTTTGTTTCAGCGAGACCAGACTAACACGGCTACATCTCTATGTCTGTAGTATAGTACTTCCCTAGAGATCCTGCTGTCATTGTTTCAAGAGACCATGCTCCTTCATGAATAAAGTGTCCTGGGATCTTGACTGTGAAAACATCCCCTTCTATTTCTGAATCTTCTTTGTCCATGATTTTTCCATTAGTGTTCTGGCAAACCTGACCTTCAGTGGAATCTTTGACTGCAGTGGGAAGTTAGCAACTGACCTCTAAATTTCTTGGCAACTAAGGGAGAATATTTCCTAACTGGTGTCCAGCTTTAGAGGAGAGAATTGACCCAATTTACTGTTGAATACTAGTCAAGGGAGCACAACCATACTATAAAATACAGTAATATGCGAATAATATATTTGTCTAACCAGTTCTCCCCAATCTTTGTAGTTAAAATAATTAACTGTAGCAAGCTCCTCGGGGAAGCAGAGTTGGTGTAATAAAGGGAGATTAAAACTTAATTGGACTTCAGCTTAATTCTCAAATGTATCTGTAAAAAGTCATCATTAGAAGTGAAAACTTAACCTGAATTGTCTTTGTAAAGAGTACTGAAGCAAGAGATGTGCATGTAGTTCCTTAGAAGCTTGTAGGTAGAGGTCTGCGTGGATACAAAATTGGTATCTGAATCTGCAAAAATGAGCCACAGATACCCATGGATTTGCAGGGCTCTAGTGGTAGGTTCTAACTGGCTGTGCTGTTACGATTCCCATTCATAGTATTAAAATCCAGGTTCTAAGTACTTAGTCTGTTTGTAAAGCCACATATATACTGTTTTAAATTGCTATTTAGTGTCAATATTATCCATCTGCCTTCTCAGATTCACTGTTGAACAATTCAACTTCTGTGTGTGCATAACAGGGATAAATCAGGATTATCCTAAATGTTTATTGTCCATTTCATTCTCTAAAAGTAAAATTGTAGTTCTTCTCCCTCTGAACAAGGATATTGGATTGACAGAATAATGGGCTGTTAGTATAAACAGATGAATTCGCCTGCATCTTACTACTTATAATAAATTGCACTGCTATTATAAATGTATCTTAGATCCCTATATCTGATAGGAATTTGTAAAACTTGGATCCCTTGACTTAGACATTTTTTAATTTAGAGAAAAATTTAGGCTGAGGTTATAGCTAATGAAAAGTCCTTATTTCAGGTCACACATTCTATGTAGGTAATTAAAAATTTAACAGATAGCAGCTTTAAGAGAGCAAATAACAAAGAGTAGAGTATAATTGTGGTGTTTCCGAAGGGACTATGGTCCATTTCATTATTAAACTGAGACAGCAGTGTTAATTAAGTGAAAGTGTTGGCTTAATTTATTTTTAGTTTACGAGTCAGCCAAGACTTACAGGGGTGATAGGGTTCTACAAAGATAAACCATTTTCAGAAACTCAGAATTGTTAAAATACAATGCTAAATTGCGTCCATAAAATAAAAATTCCAAATTTAAAGGAGCGTATGTAGCTGGATGTGATTATTTCCAGAGTTGAGCCTAGTGCCTAGGGCAGCTGACTGAAACAGAGACCAATTCTCTTGACACAAATTTCAGAAATTGCAAGTATGCATTTGTTTGTCCAACTTAGGCTAGGTCTACACTGTGCAAGAAAGTTGACCTAAGATGCAGCTCCAGCTATGAGAATAGTGTAGCTGGAGTCGACATACCTTAAGTCAAATTTCTGAACCCTCCCCACTGCAGGTCAACCGGAAAAAAACTCTCCTGTCAGCTTTCCTTAGTTCTCATGACCCAGTAGAATGTTAGGGGAGCCATCAGCAGTCAATTTAGTGGGTCTTATTAGAACCGCTAAATCGAACCGCAGAAGATAGCTCTCCGGATCATCAATCTCATGGTAAGTGTAGACCTGGCTTTAGGCATATGAATAGGCCAATACGTATGCACACATAGATTTGCACCTCAAATGGGTAAAGTCCTCTTGTAGTAAGACCCAACGCAAAAGTTTATGTAGAGATTTTAGAGACAAATGGATGGCTTCATTAGTTCAGAATGATCTAGAAGGGAGTCATTTAAAAATATTTCCACACACTGACCCTGCTTCAGATGTTTTAAAAGCTTCTAAGTATTCAAACTGCATATATTTGAGCTAAAGGAAATCTTGTAAGGAAGTGGTAAAGCAAAATGTTGTGGTGATCTTGTTTGCAAGGTTTTGAAAGCACAGAATCCTAGGCTGGTGCCTGATTAGGGCAAGCTAATTAATAGTTTTTATAGTTTAAGAATATTTTAAACGACTAAAGGAAAAATGTGAGTAATAAAAACATAAATCCTGAAACTTGACCATAACACACTAATATATATGAGAGACCGAGACCGACTTCCAATTCAATGTGTTCATTCTTAGACTCTGTTCCATGATGTATTTTAAAAAAGGGTAAGTAGCCAGCACCATGCCTTACCAAGATTGCTAGGGAGGAATTAATAGGCATAAGTCATCTATAAAAGTGGAATATACCAGATGGAAGAATGCAAATACTAAAATATGTATTTTAATATGTATACATGTACCCTGACATTTCTCTAGATAAAATGCCTGAACCACTAAATGTAAATGGTTTGTCACTTCACTTCACTTGATAGCACACCATCAAAACAATATTAAACTTAAATATGTGGCTGTCCTCCCAAATATGGACATAGTATTGTCCTCCTGAACAGTATTGTTTGAAATATTTAAGGAATATCCTCTTGAGATGAGTGTATGGTACAAGAAGCCAAGCATTTTTCTTGTTCATAATGTGATAACCCTGGCAAACCATAATGAGAGAAAAGTCTGTATTTCTTTCAGTTTCTGTGCTGTGCTTGAGGGTAGCGAGAATGACATGAGATTTGTATACTGTGCTTCCTGTATTTGCTACATGCTGAACAACTGGTCAGGCATGGATATGAAGAAAGCAATAGAATATATTAGAAGAAGTATGGTGAGTTTTCTCCTAAATATTTTTTTGAGGCGGGGGCGGGGGGAGAGTCTTTTTCAAATCTTAACAGCAGGCTGTTTTTGCCACCTGCTACAATCATCAACTCTACTGAATATAAGCCATAACCCTTCATCTTCCCCTATGTGTTTGCTGGTATACTGAGTTGAAAGAGAGGAGTAGTGGTACAGTACTATAATAAATGTAAAATAAACAAACCAGAAAGCTTGGAGAATCCAGTGTAGTCTCCCTTAATTAATGTAGTACGATCTTCCTTAATGGACTGGGTGGAACAACATTTAATAATGTTTCTAGACTGCAACAGCCTTGAACTAAAGAAGCAGAGCTGTTCCAAAGTCTAAAATTCTAGTTAAAACATCATTCCATCTCTCCTATACTACACGATAGACTTCAGTTGTTCACTGAGATTGTATACTCCTATTGTGTTGCCATGTTGCGATCAGTAGGTCCCTCATCATGGTAGGATTTAGCATACATGCTGACGATGTACTTTCCAAGTTTGTAACATTTACTCCGATGAAAAACAGACTGTCTTTTATTTCCTATTGTTGTAAATAGTATAAAACTAGTAGCTGAAAGCTCATGCTGGCAGTTGGGCCAGGTAAATCACGATCTGTGCATTCTACCAATGAAACTGTTGATGCAGATCAACTGTAATGATTGGTTGAGTTGCTTCTATCAGAATGGTGTAGCTGTTCCCTGCTAAGCGTAATTAGTAAATGGCTGAACTTAGAACTGGTACTTTAGCCTTATCCTCCTGGACTTGACTGTTGCCTTAGTCATAGTTGACCATGCTCCTCTTCTTGAAATCTGGTCTTCCCTGGGCTTTCTCTGATTCTCCTCTCCTGTTTCTTCTACTAGACTCATTGCTTCTTCAGCATGACTTTTGAAGTGTTTTCTTCATTACTCCATCCCCACCCAGTGCTTTTCACGGGGCTCTGACTTTGATGCCATTTACTCTTATCTTGCGCCTTATCTCTAGGTAATTTCATCTGCAAACACCAGTTCAGCTATTGCCTGTATACTGATGACTCACAGATCTCTCTACTTCAGACCTGTTTCCTTCCATCCAAACTGCAGTCTTGGTTGGTCTGTCTATCTGATACTGCCTTGTGGATGTCTGTCAGCTCAAAATCAATATGTCTAAAACAGAACTCTGAATAGGGATGTTAAAATTAGATTAATCAACTAATTGACTAGCTCCATAGGGCATTTCAGTCTTTGAAATGTAAGCCAGCCTCCCCCACCACCTCCACCTTCTGCCCCCCCCCCCCCGACTCCTTGCTGCCTCTTTCTGATAGAAGCAGCAAGGTGGAGGGAAGTGACTAGTGTGTCGACTATCTGATAAGCTTTTGCTTATTGGATAGTTGACTAGTCGATTACTCACTTACATCCCTAACTCTGAATCTCCTTGCCACCACTACCTCCTTTCTTGATAACTGTTGACAACAGCATCAGCCTGCTTGTGACTTAAACCCATAATCTGGATGTCATCTTCAACGTGGTCCTCGCATCTGGGCTATGTCTGAGTCATGCAGATTCTTTATGCACAGCATCTCTAAAATATAGCTTTTCCTTTCCATCCATACAGCTCAAGCTCTCCTCATCTCCAGTACTGCAACATCCTTCTCGCTGGCCTTAACTATGTAATCTTAACCTCACTCATCTATTCCGAACACAGCTACAAATACGATTTCCTATCATGTCACTCCTCTACATCCCTCCACTACCCTGCTGCCTCTGTCACCTCAGACAAACTCTTATTTGGACTCGTGCCTCTGATCAGTCCATGATACTGGCCTCCATTACTCACTCACTAAATTTTCTTTGTGCTTTCTTCCAGGCTGCCCCTCATACTTAAGGAGCTCCTAGGAAACATCTGCAAAAGTAGTGTGTTCTCTTCCTTAAATCTCTCCTTTTCCCTCTATAGAAAGTTTAGCAGTGCTTAGGCCACTGGTGTGCTGAGACCACTGTCTGTCATGCTAATCAATACTGTCTGTTTCTTTATACTTCCCCTGTCTGTCTGCATACACATCAGTTGTTGTTTGTCTTAAGCTTAGTTTGTGAGCTCTTTGGGGCAAGGGACAGTCTTTTTGTTCTGTGTTTGTACAGTGCCTAGCACAATGGGATCTTAGGTGATAACTAAGGCTCATTGGATTTATGGTAATACAATTAATAAGTGAACTGTAAGAACAGATTCTGATAGCTCTATGCTTACTAATGACTCTTTTCGGTCGGGGGGATCCACAGCAAGTTGCTTGCCAGCAGAATCTACTTCCTGGCTATTTATATTTAATTATGGGCCAGTGTCAGAAAACAACTGGTAGGTGACATGGAGCTAGGTACATCTGCTTACATGTTAGGAACGTAGACTTTCAAAGTGAGCTTTTCTAACCCTAACAGTTTGCAAATTATTGGACCTGAAGAGCACATCTTCCTGATTACCCTTTTGCTTCTCCCACATTTGAATGATTTTAGCAGCCAACCAGTGGAGTTCGAAACCAATGCTTTATATCAGACACAATAATAGCTGTGACTCATTTTATTTTTCTAAGACTGCTGTGTAGAGTATTGTGTAGGCTTCTAGGATGATACATTTTCCACCTTATAAGCAAATTTTGCTGTATGTTTATTAAACAATACAATGGCCACAGTTACATTAGCCCATGGTGGATCTGCTACATGAAATGTAAAATCCCCAAAAGAAAATCTGCAGTGTTGCTATTAAATTCTGGGAATGCTATACATAAACTAAAATAAAAATATTTTGTTTTCAAAAGTAAATTTCTTGACTACGTGTGATGTTAGTTTTATTTCCTTGTAGGACTTTCTCCTATCTAATTATAAAACAATGATATATTTAGCTTGCGTGATGTGCTTTTCTTGCAAATGTTTAGCTCTATTATTTTTTTACAATGGCACTTTGTTTTGATAGTCCACTAATTACAAGGCAAAATAGATGGCATCATTAGTGAACTGCTGTCATACAAAGATGTGGTTTTGTTTCACCATATCTTATGTTACCATTTGCAAGTACATGAGGCCTATTTATATATCTGAATGCAAGTCATAGTTCCTGAACTTATTTTTTAGTAATGTAAATTATGACATGCAACTGAGGTACAAGTAATTTGTTTAAATAGTAGTGAGACTGTTTAGCTATTATAGAAATTTGTAACTGAATGCCTAAATTCTAATTCTAAAATTTATTGTTGTCAGAACTGAAACAAACTTTAAATCCAAAAAATTGCTACTGCTACTTGAATTACAGAATTAAGCACATCAGTAAAAGCAAAAGTTTGATTGAATGTAAGTTTCACACTAGAGCTACACTTTAATATTGAAACTGTCTAAACATAACATCTTTATAGATAATAGCTGTCTATGTGTATTGTATGTACTACCTTTACTGTTTGTCACAAGTGGGTTTTTTTACCCCTTCTTGGAACCTATTTCTTCAGTGATGTCTCATTTGTCCCTCTTCAATAGAACTATCAAGGTACAGAGTGCAGAATTTGTATTGTTGACATGTGAAACTTAAAGTCCATTCTGACTTTCGTATTCAGGGGTGAATTTGTGATACTGATTTGGGGGGCATTTTAGTGAACTCATCAGGAATGATTTTGAATCACTGGTGCAATAAATGTTTAAAAAAAAAAAAAAAAAAGTAATTTGGAATTAATCATCCTTAAGAGTAGAGGAACAAACTTAGCTATTTTGATTATGATTGTATCACTAAAGATGATTGTGAAGGAAATGTACAGGGGGTTGGAGTTAAGATTGTATTTAATCGATTTACATGTTTCCTAATTTGGATAGGAATTAATTATTCAACTTTCATACTGTAGCAGTGAAGAATTCTTTTTGTTATCCTTTCAAAAATAAAAAAGAGAATTTAAAGAAACAAAAATATTCCCATTTCTTTAATAGGATCAAGTGCACAAAAAGTATTTGGTGCCTGTGAATAATGGGCACCAGTCAGCCAGCTGTCAAGTATTGTCTATTAAAATTTCAGGCTAATTGTGCAGCTGAACATAGTGCACTATTTGGGTTGCACACTTAATGACTTTTCCTGAGAGCTAATTACTTCACAGTACATTAAGCACACCTCCTCCTTTTTATAATTATTCTATTTGTAGAGTTAACTAGCTTCGCCAGCCTAGCTTTTCTTTTCTCCAGTGCTAATCAGCTTGCCATTGCTCAGCAGTTAATGGGCCTATGAAGCTTGGCAGCACATACAGACTGGACTGAATGCTCAAAATGCATAACTTAAGGGAACTTAGTGTTGCATATTCCCATTCTTCAAATGTTCATAGCATTTGCTTAGAATCAACTTCTCTAAGGTTAGCCAAGGCCATACTCCTGCTTAAAATTTGTTAGATGCAGTGTTCCCTCTAATTTATGTCCATGTGCAGAATGACTTTTGTTATGTGCACCAATATGGAGGTGATATATCACAAGTTATTCTACATGGCCAGTGGGGCAGGGATGGTGTTGAGAAATTGGGGTGTAGGAATGGACTCAGACTGGGGCAAAATTGGCGTGTGTGGTGAGGGCTCAGATGGGGATGAGAGGTTTAGGGTGCAGGCTGCTCTGGGGAGAGAGGACTACCCCCCAGCCCTCTCACCACAGCAACTTGGGGCCAGCAACTAGGTGACTTGGCCCCTAGCCGGGGCAGGTCCAGGCTAAGCTGAATGGGAAGGAGTGCCTGTTCCCCGGTAGCAGGAGCTCTGGGTTAGGTACCATGCCTAGGCTGGCGGGAGGCTTCCTGCCAGCTATGGCATGGAGGGGAGTTGGAGAGAGAGCTGCAGCAGTTCTGTGTTGGGGTCGGCGTGTTAATGAGGTTGATCTAATTTCTCTATATTATTTACTGTTTATACATCAGTTATATCTCCTCTTACTGATTTCCTCCAAATAGTGGCCAGATTCAGCAGTTTCTCAACATATGGTTGATTCTTCACAGTACAGCTGCTTTTTCTGCTTCTGCCTCCAGTTCAATCCCTGCTGCTTCCCATGTCCCTCACACAGCTCAAGTCTCTCATACCCTATCTATATGTTGCTGCTCCCCATGTCGCCTTTGTACATGCAGAATGAAAATGGAGATCCCTGGACTGTGCCTTGAGGGAGGGGAGGGAGGTGAGCAAAAGAAGGGGAACTGATGAGTGAGAATGTAGGTAAGGTGTTAAATGACTCGTATGTCAGCTGACTCAGGCTCCAGTTAAGGATCTGTTTTATTGAGGTATAAATGTGCAGTTTCAGGTTCACACCTTGGACATTGGCATACTTAAGCTACGTCTAGACTACACCCCTCTGTCGGCAGAGGGATGTAAATTAGATGTTTTGAAAGTGCAAATAAAGCGGGGATTTAAATATCCTGTGCTTCATTTGCATAATCGCGTCATGGCGCTCTTTCAAACAAGCGCCATTTTGAAAGTAAAACTGCAGTCTAGACGCAGTTCTTTTGAAAACGGGGCGCTTTTTCGAAAACTGCGTCTAGACCACGGTTTTACTTTTGAAATGGCGCTTGTTCGAAAGAGCGCCATGATGCGATTATGCAAATGAAGCACGGGATATTTAAATCCTCGCTTCATTTGCACTTTCGAAACGTCTAATTTACATCCTTCTGTCGACAGTGGGGTGTAGTCTAGATGTGGCCTTAGAGTCCCACTGCTTGAGCCTGAGCCCAAATGTCTACACCACAGTTAAACAGCCCCTTAGCCTGAGTGTTATGAGCCCAAGTCAGCTGATACAGGACAACTACAGATGTGTAATTTCAGTGCAGATGAACCCTTAGCTCAGGGGTGGGGAACCTTTTATGGGTCGGGGAACGCACACAAGTAAGAAGCAAAAACAAACAAACCCCAAACATTCACTGAGATGGCCCCTGACTGAGAAGACACTCCCCACATTCCCCTCACACACCAGAGGCTTGGGGGATCAGGCTAGTAGATTTTTGTGCACTCTAGTCCTGCGGAAAGATGGTGCGGGGGGGCTGGAGCACCAGCGTGGGTTCTCCAGTGCTGGGGGGGGGGGAGTTATGAGCTTCGGGGGCCACATCTGGCCCCCGGACCTGAGGTTTCCCACCCCTGCCTTAGCTGATTGTTTCCTGGGTCTCTGGTAATGAGTTACACTCTAGCACCCTTAACTTAGTTAAATACATGTTTTTTAGGGTGGGATTATACTGAAGTCTGCTACTAAAATAAAACAAATCTGTGTTAAAAACCCCACTAACCAAAGTACTTTCTAGTGGTCATTCTTTAACTTGCTTCAGTATTGTGACACAGTGGGCAAGTAGCACCCAGTGCTCTGATGACCATTGAAACAGGATCACATGACTGGAATTCCTAGGAAATGGAATGAGTCCAGTATGGAATATTAGTCCTTAAAGCCTCCTTGCTTTAGGAGGCTTAAATTGGAATGAAGAAACTATTTTTTAAAGCGGAAATTTTATAGTCACTTAGGGAGGTTGTTACCCAGTAGTCAGGATCAGACCCCTGCTCACAGCCCGCCACGTGAGCTGAGAGCCGACAACTGTGGAACTGGAGCAGCCCCCCCTTGCAGTGGGGGGCCGCTTCAGCCCAGCCACAGAGGCCCCCCGCCTGTCTCTGTTTTAGTTTAACCAGTTAACTGGTTAATTAAATGGCATTTTACGTCCCTAGAGTCCCTATGGTTTGTCTAGCAGAATGCTCTTGCTTTCCCATTCTTTTCTTTTTCTCTAAATAGAGACTGTTGTTGCTGTTTGGCACATAAGACATTTGTCTTTGCTGCAGATTGTACTACAGTCTGCTTACATGTACTAGTGGCATGACTGTTGTTTTCTTGTACACTAAATGACTCGCAACTTGAGAGCAAACGTAGACAAATAGCATAGTCTCTTACCTTGTCTGGAGTTTTGCAGATGCTTTGGCCCCATTAGGGGAACCCGGTGCCTGCAGAATGTTTTTTTTTTTTATGCATCCACTGAATTGGCTTTTCCTTAGCACTGAAATGCTGCATAATTCAAGAACCTCAAATTTAGCATTTTAAAATATAACAGTTGATTGAAACAAACTTTTGTCTTTTCTCAAAAACAAAAAAAACCTACATGTGTTCAAACTGTGTCACTTTGCTGATAGGTCAACATGGTGCTGATAACTTTTGATCCACAGTGTATGCCTTTTGAAAAGTTTTTGGCCAATTAAAACTAATTAAAGTTAAAATGTTGTCGTTGGTGTAGTTTGTGATGCAAGCCTTGCTAATAAAATGAGGTTAGAAACAGTGTTCAAAATACATATTAGTCTGAACAATTTGTTTCTAAAATGGCTTTTTCTTTTTCAGTCCTATGATAATGGGCTGGCACAGGGAGCTGGTCTTGAATCTCATGGTAAGTGCCTTTAAAATATTTCTCCATTCTTAAAAATGCAGTAATTGAATGATTCTTCTTTATCTTCTGTAAACAATTCTGGGATTCAGTATGCAGGCCTTTTCCTCCATTGTTGGTATTTTGGGTTTTCAAAGAAGAGGGGCAAAGGGGAACACATCAAAAGATTCTCCCAGAATATGTGGGCTTCTTTCTTTGCCATGACTGGCTCCATCCCAAGATGAGACCAGTTAGGGGTCCCAAAAATATTCTTACTAGAGTATTTTTACCTCAGAAATTTTCTGATTACTTCACCCTCTGATATCTGTTTTCATCCCTCACTGTGGGACCATTGTTGCAGTACTCCTTCCTCATGATACACCCTAGTTCTGCCTGTTGGGGATGCATCCTATAATGATTTCTTATGTTGAACCACAGAGTCTACTTGGAACTGAATTTTTAAAAGATAGTAAATTTTTATAAAAAAAATTACTGCTGAAGTCAGGAATTCTTGACTTGGTGTTTTCTTGAGCATGAACATTCCATTTATTCATTGGCAGCAACAAACAGTGCTGAGAAATGTAGGCACTCCCTAGAGAAGTTGGATCATCTCTGATTTTCAGACTTTATTGTGTTTATATGACGGCTGCTAACAGCTAGTCAGTTGTATTCTTACCACTGGTTTTTATGTGATTACATCCATGTTTTTCCAAGGTATATTGAAGCTGAAAACAAACCATATTTAAATATGTTCATTTTAGTAACTTATCCATGGTGCTTTACCATTTTGTTACTTTTGTCTCTCTCTTACATTTGAATGATTACGAGGAAAGTCCATTGGCCTAGTTTTCATTGCACAAACTTCAAAGCCTCTTTACATTTCCACTTGTGGGCCTGGGTCCCATTCAGAGTATCTATGGCTTATTCAGATTCTTCCTTAGGACTTTTTTTGACCTTCTCAAAGGCTGTGGCATGGAGTCCATGTATAATTAAAAGGAATAGATGAAATTCTGAAAAGTAATTCTTCATTGTTTAGCTATGTGTTTCAGAAAATCTTGCCAGTTGTTAGCATGGAAGTCATAAAGAAACTATCTGGGGTTTTCTTCCCAGTTTCAGACTTCTCTTCAGCTTCAGTTTAAAATATAAAAGAGTCATTATTGGAGTGCCCTTTGTTATAACACAGGGGTTCCCAAACTTTCATAGCATGGACCACATCTTGACATACATTTTCTTATGGTCACCTCTCCTCCTATTATCATAGAATGTCACAGTAACTGCTTATGCAGAAAAGTGGTTTAGGCATGTATTTGGTGTGGGTGTGTTACACTCACTGCATTTCAGCAAATGAAAGCCAAGTGGAGTGAGCAACCAGTCCCTACTGGACCCGTGCAGTTTAAGATTAGCGGTGTGGGAGCTGGGAAGAGTGCAGAACTGCCAGCAGCATATAACTAGCTAAATCGCTAAGCCAACTAAAGTTATCTACAGAATCTATTACATGCTCATAGATAGTTTAATAGCCTGATTGGGAGAAGTCTAATTTTTCCAACTGAGTGTCTCCATTAAAGGAAACCTAGTACTAGTATCTGCTTAATATAAACTCTTCTTAGCACTTGCCTTGTATGCTTTGTTTTTCATCCACCATAATTGTGGAGTCACTGAATCAATTGTGGGACATTTTAATGAGGGCACTTACATAATTATGTAACTACAGCAACTGATCTGGCTGATGCATCAGCATTCATTAGCTTCAGAGGGAGCATGTCTAGCCTGAGTCAGGATGGGCTGTTGTGTTATAGAAGAAACATAGGAATCTGTGGGCTGTGCCCATGAAAGCTCATGATACCATCTACATGTTTTGTTAGTCTATAAAGTGCTACTAGACCATTTGCTTGCTGGGGGTTGTTTTTTTTTTTTTTTGGGTGAAGAAGGGGTGACTTGGAGTGAGGTATTTCAACAGTCAGTGATTTATATGCCTGGAACCAGTAAATCTCCCGGGTGGAGCTGCAGCTGGAAGCAAACAACAATTATAGTAAATGTTCAGTAGAAATTAAAAGTTGGAAGGGAATATGGGTTTCTTTCTCCCTTCAAAGAGGCAGAGAAAGAAGAACTTCCACCTTACTACTCCAAAAGTAAATTTAATCATGCATGAGAAAATTTGGTGTATTTTGATTGAAGCCTTTATTTCTTGTATTGGAATGATGTGGCTCCTTGTTGAATTTGACACTACTACTTCTCATTAGCTTGCTTGTGTGGTGTCACGTATGGAAGCCAGTCTGCAGCAGTAAGTAGTGGGGGTGCAACTGTCAGTGGGCAAATGAGCGAGAACATTTCCATAAATGGGGCAACACTGAACCGTTTCTATTTGCAATCGTACATATAATACTTTGAGCTCTGTGTTGGATTAAGGATCACTTTGTCTGGATTTTAGACTTCAGACCTTTCTATACTCCTTTATACAACTCTGTTTGATTTTTATTACTTTGTAGCTTTTCTGATCTTAATCAGAAGTTGAACATCCATGGAAAAAGTTGCAGAAACAGAATTATTTCTTACAGGTGGTTCCACATTCTGTGGTATTGCTTCACTGTGCTTGATGGGTAAATTGGAGGAAGTCTTTTCAGAGAGAGAACTGAACAGAATCAAGAGATGGTGCATAATGAGGCAACAGAATGGCTATCATGGACGACCCAACAAACCTGTAGACACCTGCTACTCATTTTGGGTAGGAGCAACACTTAAGGTAAAACAGAAGCAGAAGTGAGACATTGCTACAATATATGTATTTAATTGTTTGACTCAGTTAACCAAACTTCATCTCCTCCGGTTAACTATATAGTCAGTGCAAACAGGCTTGGCCTTTGAATTGCTGCTAAACAGTGTTGATCAATGTACATCTATGTACCGGACTACATGTGTCTGATGCTTTCTTGCAAGAATCCAGGATACTAAAACCTTGTACAACAATGCCCCAGTGCACCACTTAAAACTGTTAAAATGGTAAAGCTTCTTTTTATATATAGGCATTGCATAACACTGTAACTTTCTTCCAGCTCTTGAAAATATTCCAATATACAAATTTTGAGAGAAACAGAAATTATATCTTATCAACTCAAGATCGTCTTGTTGGTGGATTTGCCAAGTGGCCAGACAGCCACCCAGGTAAATTTAACTTCTCAATCAGTGTTCCCTATAATTTTTTTCCACCTTTAAGCAGAATGAATTTTCTTATGTTCACCAATGTGGAAATGATGTGGAACACATCACCTTCATATGGATGCACATAACAAAATATCATGTGGTGGGAATGATGCCAAAGGGTTCTGAGTGTGTGAGAGGACTCAGGGCTGGGGCAGAGTGGGTTGGAATACAAGGGCTCGGGCTCTGGGAGTGCGGGCTCTGGGGTGGGGTGGGAATGAGGAGTTTGGGGTGCAGGTGGAGGGCTCCAGGTTTGGGAAGGGGCTCAGGGCTGGGGGTTGGTGTGCAGGACGGAGTACAAGCTCTAGACTAGAGGTGTGGGCTTTCGGGTGGGGCTGGGGATGAGGGCTTTGGGTTGCAGGAGCATGTTCAGGGCTAGAAGGGGAGCTCAAGGTGAGGCAGAGGGTTGGTGCTTGAGCTTACTTCAGCAGGGCAGAGGGACGCTTAGCCCCAGTGCTGGGGCTATCGGGGCATGTTTCCCCTCCACCAGCCATAGCAGCTCTGTGCTGGAGTCGGCAGCTAAGAGCTCTTCCTTGCTGGCCCCAGCAGCTTCAGGGCTTAATGGCCCCTGCATGGGGCTTAAAAATCTGAGTGGTTGTGCAATTTAGGAGGAATTTAGCTCAGAATCCTGATGTGTGTTGTGTTGCAATATGCATTCCAGTGATTCAAGAGGTGGATTGTCTTCATCACACAAAGTAAATATTTTTAATTGTTTACCCTTCAGAAATATGTACAAACAGTAAGCTATAACACATACCTAGAAAACTTTATTTTTGTAATGTAAAGAGTGTATATCTCCCTCTGCTCCTTTTCCTTCTTTAAAATGTTACAAATTAACAGTCCCTTATTGAAAGAGAAAACAAGCAACTTGTTCATATTATTAAGTATCTGAATAGTATTCCATATATTCAAAATTATTTTAACTTATAGCATAGGTTGTGTAATGGGTATCTTCATCAAGGTCCCATATACAATTATTCTAGAGCCTGTTTTTTCTAATCAACAAAAACAGTATCACTAGAGAAGTGTTATTGAAAAGCTAATACAAAAAGTTGAGAGTAAAGATTCTAATAGTACCTAAAATATTTTCCTTTATTTTACATAGGCTTACAGCATTCAATTTTTACTGTTTATAACTGCTGGATAATTTTGATTTATTTTTAAATATTTTTATTATTCATTTCAGTTTTCATAGTTGTAAAAAATTATGTGGTGAGAAGGATCTGACAATATTTATTTAATGAGAGAGGTTGAGATCCCAACATTTAAAGCTTTATAATCATTAAAACACAAATTGTCAACATCATATGACAAAATATAAAAAAAATCAATATCCTTAAACTTCATTCAGTGTTGAGAAAAGAGTTGCGTTAACTGGCTCATCAAGGACATTTGTATCTCAAACACATTTAGAATCTAAGAAAATTCTTTAATGGTGTAGGAGAAAAAACTTCATCTAATATGTAAATTGAAAAAAAACTAGCAGGGGTCCCATTCATTGTAAGCCTATATGCAATTTTTGCACATCAGAGTCAGTGTGCACTGATCAGTGTATACAAATTGACTACATTCTCCACACTGCTTGCTTAGAAAGGGAGATATAATTAACGTAATTACAACTCACTGGAAGCTAACATGTACACAGAACTACTGAAAATACAGGCTTGACAGTGCAAGGTGTTTGGAGTACATTTGTACTCCAGACAGGGTGGGCCCACTGGTCAGTGAGGAGGGAAAAACAGTAACAGGAAACTTGGAAATGGCAGAGATGCTTAATGACTTCTATGTTTCGGTCTTCACCGAGAAGTCTGAAGGAATGCCTAACATAGGGAATGCTAGTGGGAAGGGGGTAGGTTTAGAAGATAAAATAAAAAAAGAACAAGTTAAAAATCACCTAGAAAAGTGAGATGCCTGCAAGTCACCAGGGCCTGACGAAATGCATCCTAGAATACTCAAGGAGCTGATAGAGGAGGTATCTGACCCTCTAGCTATCATCTTTGGAAAATCATGGGAGACAGGAGAGATTCCAGAAGACTGGAAAAGGGCAAATATAGTGCCCATTTATAAAAAGGGAAATAAGAACAACCCAGGAAACTACAGACCAGTTAGTTTAACATCTGTGCCAGGGAAGATAATGGAGCAGGTAATTAAGGAAATCATCTGTAAACACCTGGAAGGTGGCAAGGTGATAGGGAACAGCCAGCATGGATTTGTAAAGAACAAATCATGTCAAACCAATCTGATAGCTTTCTTTGATAGGATAACAAGTCTTGTGGATAAGGGAGAAGCAGTGGATGTGGTATACCTAGACTTTAGTAAGGCGTTTGATACGGTCTCGCATGATATTCTTATCAATAAACTAGACAAATACAACTTAGATGGGGCTATTATAAGGTGGGTGCATAACTGGCTGGATAACCGTACTCAGAGAGTAGTTATTAATGGTTCACAATCCTGCTGGAAAGGTATAACAAGTGGGGTTCCGCAGGGGTCTGTTTTGGGACTGGCTCTCCAATGTCTTCATCAATGATTTAGATATTGGCATAGAAAGTACGCTTATTAAGTTTGCAGATGATACCAGGCTGGGAGGGGTTGCGACTAATCTGGAGGATAGGGTCATAATTCAAAATGATCTGGACAAATTGGAGAAATGGTCTAAGGTAAACAGGTTGAAGTTTAATAAAGACAAATGCAAAGTGCTCCACTTAGGAAGGAGCAATCAGTTTCATACATACAGAATGGGAAGCGACTGTCTAGGAAGGAGTATGGCAGAAAGGTATCTAGGGGTTATAGTGGACCACAAGCTGAATATGAGTCATCAGTGTGATGCTGTTGCAAAAAAAGCAAACATGATTCTGGGATGCATTAACAGGTGTGTTGTGAGCAAGACATGAGAAGTCATTCTTCCGCTCTACTCTGCGCTATTTAGGCCTCAGTTGGAGTATTGTGTCCAGTTCTGGGCACCACATTTCAAGAAGGATGTGGAGAAATTGGAGAGGGTCCAGAGAAGAGCAACAAGAATGATTAAAGGTCTAGAGAGCATGACCTATGAAGGAAGGCTGAAAGAATTGGGTTTGTTTAGTTTAGAAAAGAGAAGATTGAGGGGGGACATGATAGCAGTTTTCAGTATCTAAATGGGTGCCATAAGGAGGAGGGAGAAAACTTGTTCATCTTGACTTCTGAGGATAGAACAAGAAGCAATGGGCTTAAACTGCAACAAGGGAGGTTTAGGTTGGACATTAGGAAAAAGTTCCTAACTGTCAGGGTAGTCAAACACTGGAATAAATTGCCCAGGGAGGTTGTGGAATCTCCATCTCTGGAGATATTTAAGAGTAGGTTCGATGAATGTCTATCAGGGATGATCTAGACAGTATTTGGTCCTGCCACGAGGGCAGGGGACTGGACTCGATGACCTCTCGAGGTCCCTTCCAGTCCTAGTATTCTATGATTCTATATATTTTTCCTAAGAAAGAAATGTTTTTCATGAAAAGTTGACATCTTTTTCGCTCACCTATGTGCATGTACCTAGAAGACAAGATCCTAAAACAATCCATTTGGAGGGTCACTAGTTGAGCTATCACAACGCATGTGCAAACAAACCTTATGAATGTGAATGAGAGTTAAATAAAACTCAACTGACACAACATTTTTCTTTCTTTGCCTAACTGTGAATTCCAGGTATTAGAGATGAAAATATGTTATCACTGATTTGTGTATGGTAAAATTGACATTACTAATAGCAATGAAAAATAACCCTTTCCACACTTCATTCTGTCTTGGATTCATGGGTAGTAGCTAGAGCCCAGGTATGCATAGTTGTTACAGCCCATGTGTGTCTAGGAAGGAGATAGCTCAGTTCCAGATATTAAAACTTGGCATTTCAGTAGTAGGTAATCTGATCTTGGACACAATTTGAAAATATGCTGGAATTCAATGGAGATGTATCAGAACATGAAAACAAACCTTGCATTGATGATAACTCTTGTAGCAGCATTTAGGATAAAGCATAGAGAGGATAAACAGTCTGAAAACTCTCTAAAACAAGATAAAATGTAGTCACAATAAAGGCAGCGTCTGTTCAGTATCTGCATGTGAAAGAATTTTCAGTCTGCCTCTATTTCATCTAGTAGAATTTATTTATGGCTGTACCTATTTTAAAATTTGAAAGAGTGGTTCTGCTCTTACAGTCATGGCATTGTGAGATTCTGTATTTATCCAGACGAAATGAGCTCATTTGGCACCTAACTGCCAGTCCTGTGAAAACTCAGCAGAGATCAAGTTGAGTTCTTTCTATCACATACATGATTCCCAGTAAGAGAGTGCAGTTCTAACTGTGGCCCCCCCAGTTGCACCTGAGCCAGTCCCATTGTTTTCAATGTTCTATGGGCTTGCACAGATAATATACTGAGACATAGGCTTTGTCTGTATGCAATCTTTATATCGATTTAAATATTGGATGGAGGTTGGATTTTTTTTTTCTACCAAAATACTTAAAATCGGTATAGTCCCTAATGTGGACACAATTGTTATGTTGGTACAAAAGTTCTTTATGCTTTTGTATAAGACACAGCCTTAGTAAAGTATTAGCCTGGTAACTGGGTCTTCAGTGCTTTTAGAAATAAGACAGAAGAAATAAATTACAACACATACAGAGCAGCTGTTTTGTGTAAAATGCAATTTTTACATACATTCCTCAGAGTAAATCTATACTTTGGGCAATGAGTTTTAGCCTTTACTGTTCATGCTTGGAAAGGCAAATGGTGCTTGCTGGATTTTTAGCAATCTTTTCTTCTTCTAAGAGCCCTGCTTAATCCTGTAGCTATTGGAATACTACTTTCCATGGGAAGAAGGGATTTTTGCATTTTTCCTGGGTTTCCCAGCAGCTGTAGCACTTCAGTATTTTCACTGTTACCTCTTCTCCTTCCTTTCTAAATGGCATCATTCTTGTGATGTGCCCAAGCTCTTCTGACTGAGGAAGCAAAAGATTTAACATTTTTTCCATTCCAAGCCCCCATATGTAGTTTTACTAGCCAACTGGCCAGTTTAGTATAAGAGGAGCTCACGAGTGCTCCTGTTGTATTAAAAGCTGGTTTAAACAAACCCTAATCCATGTTTTCATGAAGAGCTAGGACACTTAGTGCTGAGTGAGGACAAGTTCAGACAAAACTTTACAGGAACAAAGAATCATTCCTTGGGTGTTGATTGAAGTTTGTGAGGAGTAGCTGTATTTGCTGTGCATCTTGTAGATCAATCATTGCCATTGTAGTGGAACTAAAAACCCACTTTTCTTTATTTAGATGCGCCTGTTGTTTTAATTAGTACATTAGTCAAAGGCAGTCTGTTGAAAAGCTCAAATGTGTAAAGGTTTCTTAAACATATCTTACCTTTAATACACACTTTTATTGCTAAGACTCAAGATTGGTTCAGCTGAAAATGAACCTAGCTTCTTTGGTTTTGTATTGGGCATGCACATACTCACTTATGTACTTCCTGCAAAGCATGTCTGCTGTGTTCTAGTAACCATCGCTTTTTTTGAGAGCATGCTTGTGATGAATTTGAATATTCTTGGCCACAGAAATGGAACAGGCAAGTTGAATATGGAACTGCAGGAATTATAAACTTTTTCTCTTGATCGCTCTAGCAAGATTTGCATCTAGGGGAAAAAAGTCACTGGTATGCAAACTCTATTCTAATGTTGGCAGCTCTTGAAATATGCAAGTCCTGAAAGCATGGAAATTTACTAATAACAAATTAGTATAATTTCTTTGTATTTTTTTTTACTGCTGTTGAATATTAACTGAAAGATTTCACAAAACTGAAATTGCTGTGTACATCTTCTGAGACGTTTTCCCAGATAGGTGCTGGCATAAGTTCATGTTTCTGCTTTTAAGAATAGCTACAGTGCCATAGTTGAAAAGATACTATCCTTTATTAAAATGCAGTACTACTATCATCAGTCATCCTTCAGAGAAGTGGCATCATAAAATTCCACATTAACAAGCCAATGGCTTCTATATGAAATTTGCACAGGTCAGGTTTTTTTAACTGCAGATAGTCCCTGTAAAGTGTGAAAGATTATGTTCTGTTCTCTTTTAAAGGTTCTCCCAACTTTTAAAGGTTCTGTATATCTGCAATTCAAAGCATGCTGTCAGTGAAATTATTGGTCCTGCCTTGGGCAGGGGGCTGGACTTGATGACCTCCTGAGGTTTCTTCCAGCTCTATGATTCTATGAACCGTATTACCAGGGCTCGACAAAAACACTTGCCCGCTCGCCTGTGGCGAGTAGATTTTACCAGCTGGCAAGTGCAGGGGCGGACTGGCCCGGTGGGCTGTTGTGACGGGCTGGCCGAAGCCCGCACTACGGGTGGCGTGGCCCTGTCCTGTCTGCCAGCCGGTGGAGGAGCAGAGCGCCGCCGGGAAGGGGGAAGTGCAGCGATTCTCAGCGCCAGGCTGCCTGCGTGCAGCTCCGGCCTGAGGAGGCGGGGCGCGAGCCAGAGGGTGGGACGCTGGCAGACGCCAGGATGCTGGCACGAGGTGGCGTCCTGACGTCATGGCCGGCGACCGCTGGATTCAAAAAGGCTCCGGCAGCCCCGCAAAGTGGAAGGCAGAAGCTGGGGAGGAGAAGGGAAGGGGCTTGTGCTGTGCTGTGGGGAGGGGAGGGGAAAAATATGGGGAAGGGGCTTGTGCTGAGGGGAGGGAAGGGGAAAAATATGGGGAAGGGGCTTGTGCTGAGGGGAGGGGAGGGGAGGGAGATCAGGAGAAAAAGAAAGGGGAAGGCACCAAGGGACACGGTGGAGGAGAGACAAATGCCAGGGGGCCAAGTGCAGACAATGAGGAAAAGGGCAGGAGGGGAGGTGTCAGTGGGAGGGGGGACAGGGTGATGCTGAGAGAGGAGAAGGTAAGGGCATTGGGGGCTAGAGGGGGTAGGGGGAGATGCTGGGAAAAGGCTTGAAAGAAGGGGTGGGGATGGAGCAAGGCATGTGTGAGGGCACAGTGGTGGAAGGGGAATGGGGGCAGAGGGTGGTGAGGGGGTGGGCATCAGGGAAAAAGGGGGCGGGGGCAGGGGCAGTGAGGGAAGGGGGAGGCACCAGGAGGGTGCAGGGCTAAGGGAAGGTGCAGGTGCCAGGGGATTCTGGGGGTGAAGCAGAAGGGCAGACACCTGCAGGGGAGGGACCAGCACCAGAGGGGAGAGGCAGGGCAGGTGTGTAGAGGGAGGTGTTAGGAGAGGGGATGAGGAGGGGTAGCTCACATGATCAGAGTGGGGCTACTGGAGGATTGGGCACAGGGGGCAGAGAAGGGCTGGTGGAGGGGGGCAGGTCTCAGGAAGGCTGAGGGCAGTGAGAAGGGCAGGAGTCAGGACAGCAGAGGAGGGCGAGAGGTTGGGGGGCAGCAGGCACCAGGGGAGCTGATGGAGCAAGGGGAGGAGACATGGCAGCAGAGGGAAAAGGTAGAGGTTTATAAGATATTTATTAATAACTTAATAGTAATTACTGTTCTTATTCTTATTAGGAATTTATGCCATTTTAAAAAACACTTTTTGGGGGGGGGAGTGGCGAGTCCCTGTTTTGTCTGGCGAGTAGGGTTTTCCATAATTTGTTGAGCCCTGCCTATTGCTTTCATTGTAAGAGTAGAATTTGAAGAAAGTGAAGACTGTATAAGTGGCTCTGCAAACAGAACTTAATAGTGCTGTTGCCATGTGGACCAAAAAAGACACAGTTCATTCTCCTTGTGCTGTGTTGGTCTTCATGGCTGCAAGTTTGGACCAGTGTCACTTGCGATCCCTGGACTGTGAAATAAGAAACTCTGTCTCTTGTGTATGTAAAGTCACTGAAAGCATAATTGTAACTGAAAACAAATGTTACTTGGTTAATCCAGTTGCTATGTTCCATGGTGGTTGTCTGCCTTATTCACAAAATATTTGTCTCCACAACTCCTAACCTTTGAAAGCCTTTTTCAAAGATTTTTGTTTTCACTTCAAATAGAAGAAGTAGTGCACAATTTAGTCTGTCACCGTCAGTATATTTTGGCTGGCATTAAATTCTGCATTGTTGTGTAAGACAGTGCAGACTTTCAAAGCCTCTAGGTTAAATGTGCCATATATAGGTAGTCAAGTGAGCATGTTTCTGTCTGCACGACAGTGATGCTTTATAATGAGCATTTCTTTCAAGAGATTTGGCTGGAGTATATGCAGATACCTTTCTGAAAAAGGTTAGCTTGGCAGTTTGTGAAATCACAGTAAAACTGTAAAAAGGTTAGGGAACATTGATATGTCTGGGAGGACCAGGTAAAAGGCATCTGTATTCCCCAGCTTTAGAGAAACCTCCATGGATGGGCTGGTGGAGGTATTACGGACATACTTGTACTTTTCAGATTCTGCCTTTTGGTAACTGCTAGTACTAAAATTTATCTTGCTGGTTCAGTGAACAGTTAGCTATCAGCTTTCTTTGCCCTCATCTAGAGAAGTTACTGCTACTGTAATAGGAGTAAGTTCTCTGTGCTAAAAATAATCCTCCTCCATTCTAAAAAGAAATATTTTAGAGTACCAGTGAGGGAGCGCTTTAAATAAGCTTGCAACTCTGTCGGACTCATCCAGATCTCTCTGGCATAAACTTTCAGATGTCATCAGCCAGCTGGGAGGGCCCTTTACTGGATGAAGTAGTTATGCTTCCTAGAATCTAGTTTGAGGTCAGAAATTCCAGACCATCTTCTCATACTCAGTATGTGATAGGGTTCAGTTAACTTACATTTTGCTATATCTATCTCCAAATATAAAAATGTTAACTAGAAACTACTCTTTGTCATTTTATCTTTTAGTGTTTAGCTTTAAAATAGGTTGGTGTTTTGGACCATAGAACCAGTTGGCTATTACTGCACAAAACACCAGGAAGTATTTACATTTTAACCTCTTTCCTTATTTTGTTTTCAGATGCTTTGCATGCATATTTTGGGATCTGTGGCCTGTCATTAATGGAGGAATCGGGCATTTGCAAAGTTCATCCTGCCCTGAATGTAAGCACAAGAACCTCTGAGCGCCTTCAGCACCTCCATCAGATCTGGAAAACTAAGGACTCCAAACAGTGTTCAGATGATGTGCACATCTCTACATGACTGATTTAGACTCAAGCTTCATTTGGTAGCGTAACTGTAGCCAAGGGTTAAAAGCCATGTATAGCCAATGTGCTCTTTTTAAGTGCTGGGGTCATACAGTCAAATCCATGTTACTGGCATCACTTTGATAGTGAATGGCCTTTAGCCAGGTATTCTTCTCTGGGGTAAAAGGAAATTTCAGTTATGTAGAAGTTTGCTTCTGCAGACTCTTGAGACGGCTTGTACTCCTAAGAAATCCCTTGAGGCAAATGGTTTTCATTTGTATTTTATTTTTTTAAATTTGTGCGTACTGTGTCAAAGTTTATAATGGGGAAAGTGTCTTCAAAAATCTGTTTACATATTATCATACAGTATAGCACTGATGTTCAGATTTCTTAATGACCGTAATGCTTCACACACATTTGGATAGAGAATCTCCTATGTGAAGTCTCAATTGAAACTAGATGTCAGCTTCCATAGCCTTTGTAAACAAAAAATAAAATTATTTTATTCAATATAGACAGGATTCCTAAAGTTGTGTGGTGTTATTACATTAATTCCATAATCCCCTCATAATGCTCAAATTAGACAGATGTAATAGCTTGATATGAAGTATTTATCACCTTAATGGGATTTTAATTAGATTTTTAGGGCATACCATATTAATAATGGGAGAAGTTGCCAGCAGAATCCTGGGGTAAAGGTATCATCTGGCAAGGTGCCATCACAGAGGATTTCTGATATAGCATGTCAGAAATGCTGGTAGCATTATATACCACTCAGTTACATCTTGATTTCTTTCAAAATATTTCTCCCCTTCCATGTCAAAGAAAAAAGTTCTGATTCTGCTCTTCATAGTCAGATATTTAAAAGAGAAAGTTGTATTTTAAAAGCACTGTTTGATGCTTTTTTAAAATAGCTTTATTCCAAATAGTTCAATAAATTTTCATCTGTTTCATTTTCATCAGTTTGCCAGTGTAATCTCTAGTTGTATCAGAATTGAGAGGTGCAGTTGAGGTGCTGTTCTGAGTTCAAGCAAATAATTTTCTAGCCGTTGAGCTTGTGACAAATCACAGTTGCTTAAATTTCGTAAACATACAGTAGGGAAATGCATGATACACCTAGCCTCACTGTAAGCTTGCTGACCTGCAAATCAAAAAGCCACAAATGGTCATTTAAAAACAGATTTCTAGCTTCCCTGTTCACTTAGGAGCTGCTGCTGGAAGCCAAACAAGTGACAAGTTCCTGACATCTGTCTAAAATTGATCTAAGAAGAGAAACTAAAGAAAAACCTGGGCTCTTCATGGTGATGAAGAATGACCCTGGGGCTGGTCTTTCCAACTCATTAGAAGGGAATGGGGAGAGCTGACCTTTCCATCCACACAGGGAACTGGCAATGGCCATCTTTAACTCCTCACAGTATAGTGAAGTAACCAATCTGCCATTCCAAGATGTCACTCAAGCTGCTGATAAAAATGGGGGGTGGTTGTTGGAACTACTCTTAAATGCATTTCTCCTTGGCTGGAGAACCAGCTGTCTGGTTTCTCCAGCAAGAACCCACCACCTTCCCAACTACTGACAGGAGCAGTGAGCTCAAGAAGAGCAGCACTCTTAATTGTGCTAAACCAGGGCTTAGCGCTAGTATTAGAAGTGGGTGCAAGTGAGGAAATGGCACTCCTTTTATTGGCCTATGTGACATCTCCTGCATTGCCTTTGTCCCACTGGAAATTGGTACATAATCCACAAAGAATTCCTCTAATGTATGGCTAACAAGTCACACCTTGTGGCTGTATCTTTAGGAAAAATCATGGTGAAAAAATGCAAGAAACAGGACTCCAGGGAAAACAGTAAGCCCTGGCCAAATCCATAATCATTTTTAACTTTTGGAAAACTGGTTTGTTTCTAACAGAAAATATGCCATTTGCCATCTTTTTACTTAAATAATCAGTTATAGATCTAGTGAATCAGCAGTAAATATTTTAAACTATGGTAGCATGCCAGTGAAATAGTTTAACGCCTTCTTCCTCCTTTCCCTCATTCTTCTCCTTTTCTAGCTATTCAACTTCAGCCAGATTTTTTCAAGCTGAATGTTGGCATGGTTGATGGCAGGCTTCAATTTCTCTTGAGTTGGAATAACTTACAAAATTGTAAAGTCATGTTTGTTCCCTGTTAACTCCTTTGGCTTTGTTCCTACGTCCCTGAACTGTTCATGCCTTTGCCTTTCCTCATTGAGACTAATTACTTTGATTGGTTTGAAACACTGATCTTTTTAAATAGACAGAGATCTGTCTCTGTACAAGCAGCCAATTGGAATGCATTGTCATTCTTAATGTCCCAATCATCATCAAATTTGACACATGGACACCAAACATTACAGTGTTTGTACACACTTTGATTTGATTTCCAATAGTATTGAAGCTGGTAGACATAAATCTAAATTTCATATTAGAGTGAGTTGCTTATTGCATTTTCTTGGTCAGCAAGTGTCATGACCAGAGTTCCCTGTAAGGTGCCTGCCTGCGCAGGCGCACCCCAAGAATTTTGTTTCCTCCCACCCCGTCAGCAGAGCTGCGCAGCTGTGGCCCCAGCTGCTCCTGGGGTGGGACCCCGTGGCCGGTGACTGCCCACCCCAGGAGCAGCTGGCCAGCCACCACTGGTGGCTGCTGGAACTGGAGCCTGGGCTGTGTTACTAAAAATAGCACTGTGGCTCAGCTCCAATCCTGGCACATGGGACAGCCACTAGCTATGTGGCTCTTCCCCTAGGAACAGCTGGGGCTGCGGCTGCATGGCAGCTGCTGGGACTGGAACTGCGATACTAAAAATAGCGTGCTGCCCCATGTGCCCAGACTGAAGCCTGACCACAGTGCAGTTGCTCCTGGGCTGGTGCCGCAGACCTAAAAATAGCACCGTGGCCCTGGCTGCAGCCCCAGCACACAGGGTAGCCGCCCACCATGCTGCCCTGCCCGTCAGGTGCAGGTGTCAGGATGGCAGAAGGGAAGGGGCAGGGGGATAAATAAGGGGAAGGCGGGGGTGAGGAGAGGAAGAGGCTTGTGCTGAGAGGAGAGGATGGGGCCAGAGCAGCAGAAGAAAGGGGCAGGCACCAAGGGGCAGGGAGCAGGAGAGACAAATGCCAGGGGGCGAAGAGGAGACAATGAGGGGAAAGGGAAGGAGGAGAATGGGAAGGCAGGAGAAGGGAGGGGACAAGGTGATGCTGGGAAAGGAGAGAGGAGTGGGTGCTGAGAGAAGGGGTTGAAAGGAAGGGTGGGCATGAGGAAGGTGGGGGTTGGAGCAAGTCATGTGTGAGGGTGCAGAAGGGCGTGAGGAGAACTGGGGCAGAGAGTGGTGAGGCAGTGGGCACCAGGGAGGAAGAGGGCAAGGGGGCAGATGTTGGGAGGGCAGGGGCAGGGAGGGAAGGCACCAGGAGGATGTAGGAGGTAAGGTAAGATGCAGGTGCCAGAGGGATTGTGGGGGTGAAGCAGAAGAGCAGACATGGGGAGGGGAGGGACAGGCACCAGAGAGCAGAGGAGAGAGGCAGGATCTTGCTGCATTTCAAAGGCAGAAGTGCTGCAGGGAGCGGGGGACTCAAACAGTCCCATGGTGGCCCTGCGCTCCCTGCTTTTGAAATGTACAAGACCCCCTCAGTGATGGTGCTGGGGGAACTGGCTTTTAAGCCAGCTCCCCCCAGCACTAGCTCCTGCTCTCCCCCCTTGTTTTCCCTCTGGCTATGTCTAGACTACTCTGAAGTTTTGAAAGAGGTTTACGTGGCTTTTTGAAAAAGGGGGGGTTGTCGAAAAAACCGCATCCCGACTACTTTCACTTTCGAAAGTGAGATCAGAAGAAGATATGCAAATTCCTCTTTCAAAACTTAAGTGTAGTCTAGATGAGCCCTCTCTGATAGAGGCAGCAAGGGGGAGGGGGTGCCTTTCCAAACTCATGGTGAATGCCTTTCCAAACGTGCTTTTTACATACCAAGTGGGCTCTCCTTTCAGTCCAGTGCCCCAACTGGTGTGGAACGGAGCAGTCATGTTGGGAGAGAAGGGGAGTCCCTCAGATAAGCAAATTCTTTATAGGATCCTTATCACTGTAACTAAAACCACACTAAAATTTAAATCTTCATGACAGTATAGAAAATGTATCCCAATTGCTATGAAGAAAGATGAGAATCTTGGAACATTGCTAAATGGCCACTAGTGGGTAACAATTGCTATGTTACAATAGCCCAGTTCTGCTGAACTGGTTAGCTTGTCTTGGAACCAAGATTGGATGCTGCAGAGAGAGATTTCATTAACCTGTGCTGGATTACTAGGGACTAAGGAAGTCTTCCTAAAGAGTTATTGCCTATGGCTTCCCCCCCAAAATATGTTATTTAGTTGTTCGTGTGTAAGGAAAAACAAAATGACTCTGGCTATCTAATTGTCACCGAGAGTCTAGAACTGATGGAAGAGGGATTTCTGGCTCTAGGAGAGCAAAAGTGCACCATCTGTGGCCAGGAGCATCACTGGCTATATGGTGGTGTGGGGAAAGAGTTCTGGCTGCATTTGAGAGTAGCCTGCACAGGGGTTCATACCCTCCTCTCCTCTGCAACATAAGCTGCAAGTTCCCATAACTCTTCTCCCTCCCTGCCCTCCTTAACATGATGTAAAATGAATGTATTGGTTTCTCACAGTGGGAAGAAAATAATTAGTTTTATAGTTAAAATCTGCCATTTACAGCATGCTGCACCTGTTGGGCGCAGGTCACACATTTTGATAGCTTATGGCAGTGGTTCCCAACCTTTTTTATGCCAGGGACCAGCAAACCCATTCGCAAACCTATAGCAGACTGGCATAATTTTATTTGCATATTCGTTATGTAAATAACAAATATGCACATACAATGTTGCCTGGCCACCTAGCCCCAATGCAGCTCCTAGCTCCCCAGTGCCTAACACCCTTTGACCCCCCCCCATGCCCTTTGATCCTTTAACCTCTGATCCCTATAACCCATGCCAACACCCTCTTGCCCTGTGACTCCACCACGCCCTCACCCAATATCCCTTTGCCCCTACCCCTGCACTCCCCTATAGGGAGCGTGGCTGTTACTGCTGTGTGGAAAGGGGGAGTTGCTGTTGGCGGCGCACACATGCTCCCTCCTCCTTCGCACCCCCTTCCTCCCCAAACGCAGAGGAGGGAGATGCCTCCTGCTCCACCGCTTCCTGCCAGGCCTCATCCACCATGGCTGCTGGAGCTGAGCTGCCGTGAACAGCCGGCTTGAGTTTCAGCAGTCGCTGGGACCCAGCAGATGGCAGACCAGCAACGGTCCGCTGACCAGCGGTCGGGAACTGGTGGCTTATGATACATGTTGGTTTGAAGGTGTGAGTAGGGATGGAGAGCTGGTGGTGGGGGATGTCAGAATGTTGGGCAAGGAAGCTGACTGTCATTGCAGTGCTTTGCATAGCCTGGAAGGGGCAGTGTAGCTGTTAATAAGACCAAAAAGGGAATGGATGGGTGGAGGGAGTGGCTGCACCAGAACAAAAAAAGAGCTGGAAAGAAAAGTTTTTGAGCTGTTGATGAAGTGGTGGCAGATTTGATTAGAATCTGATTGGTATTTGATTTGAATGGTATAAATATGCTCCAGTAGCTATGAATTCCATATGTTGAACATGTTGTCCCCCTCTTCCCCTCACTCTGTTGCAGGGGCTAGTGCTAGGCATGGTAAGTAAACTGCCTTTGATGAATTTGAGCCAAGGAACATACTTACAAGGTCTCCTATATGAGGAATGGCTAAAGGGGTATATGAGTGTGGTTTTTACTTATGGAGGATGTTGATTTTTTTTTTTTTTGTCAATAAACACCTCATTGTGCCATGTACATGTCATACATGCTCAGCCTTTACCAGTGAGTAACAGACTAATGTATCAGTGTTAGGGGAAAGAAGATAGGACAGTTTCTTCCTTCTTAATGCTACTACGCTTAATGCCTTCAAAGCTGCAATTTTTCTCCCTCCTAGGGATGTAAGCGACTAGGCGACTGCCTGATAAGCCATATGCTTATCGGATAGTTGAGTAGTGATTCAACTAGTCGCTTCCTCCCTACCTTGCTGCCTCTATCTGAGAGAAGCAACAAGTGGGGGGAGCAGGAGCCAAGTTAAAAGCTGGTTCCTCCCAGCACCGTCTGGAGCGGTAGGGGAGACAGAGGCGTAGCTGGGATTGAGCACAACTCCATCCCAGATGCTGTGGCTCTGCTTTTTAAATGTATTAAAAAGCAGAGTGTAGCTGTGGGGGACCAAGCGCAAGCCAGGAATCAGCTGTCCTGACTCACGCCTGGTCCCAGACGCTGCACCCCTGCTTTTAAAATGTATTTAAAAAGAGCCTGGTGCTTCTTAATACATTTAAAAAACAGGCACAATGAAGAGGACTGGGCTGGAGCTGCACATCAGCTGATTCCCAGCTTGCACCCTGTCCCCCCCTATGCCTGGTGGCTCTTAATACATTTAAAAAGTACAGCCACAGTGAGGTTAGGTCCTGGGGCTAGGAGCTAACCCTGCTGTAACTCTGTAGTTTCCCCCTTTATCAACTAATCCATCAACTACTCAATTAGCTAATTACACAATATTTACCATTCCTACTCCCTACTCTCGTGTCCCTTCCCTGGAGTGTTTGCTGACAGTGGGGCTCTTTGGAGTGCTCCATAATAAGATGTGGCAGCTAATTCTCCCTCAGCCAATCTTTACACTAATGCTCTTTACTTTCTATCTGTACTTTGACGGGAATCATCCACTCAGGGCCAGGTGAGTAGACCAAACATCTGCAGTCCTGCCTTGCCTGAAACAAGGAAGTTCTGCACATCCCCAACAGCCTTTCTCAGAGGCCAAGTTGACATCCCCAGGCTTGGGCTACTGCACTGAACATGGTTGTACAAATGTACAGCCCTTGTGGCTCAGGCTCTCAAGCTCCTCCCATCCCTAGTCTGCCAGTCACTGTGTAGACATACTCTGAGGTGTGTACTAGAGAATGGAGCTAAAGCTGCTAGATAGGTTTGTGTAAATAAAAGAGGTGAGGGCAGGGAACAAGCAGGTGGTGAAGGGAAACGTGTTTTGAAAATAAATTGGGATCTTTGGCCATGATGAAGAGCTAATCTGAGTCGAACACTGCCAAGATGAGTGAGGCAGAGACAGTGTGCAGATGCTAGCCCAGTGAATGGAAACTCCCTATGGGGGTTGGTGATCATATATCCATTTGTTTTACAAACCTAGGTTACAACATTCTCATGACATAGCAGTGAGGCTATATTTAGGTTGCTCTTGTAGCCTTCCCCATACGCATCCATGTCCCTCTATGCCACCACCTCCTTCCCCAGATGGCCACAACACACATCATATGCAGGCTTTGCAAAATGCAGCTTTTTTTCTAGGAAAGTGGATCCAGCATGTGGCTGGCTATAACTGTACGGGAGATTCACAAAGCACAATCAGATATTTAAGTGACAAGGAAAAAGAAGATCATTGGAATAAAACCAGGGTAGAACTTTAGAAGGATTTTATTTTTAATCACCTAGGGCTAAATTTAGCAAAAGCAAATGGTTCTTAAGTCTGACTGTGGTTCCGAGCCAAAGTAAACTGGAATTTTTTTTAAATGACAAGCTTAGCTCAGATAATTTGAAGGCGTTATGTTAGATACAACCCTGTATTTATGTGGTTGCTCCACAATAACCTTGATTTTTAGCAAAAACGTCCCTTAAATCATGATTTTTGTCTTACAAAATTCAAACAATTTAAAATAATTGTTTGGTCTTGGGAATCAACCTCCAACAGTATTTTTAAAAACATACCCCTTTAAATGTAAATTTTCACTGCAGAGACTCATCAATGTTTAAAGGCCATATAATCTTATCTCTGTCCTTTATTGTGCTGTGAGGTCTGTCTATATCTACGCTCAGTGCTTTTTAAGCTGGTCTAAGTGCTGGTGCGGGCGGGGGGGGGAGGTGTTATGCACTAATGAACTAACAAACAGACATCTAGGAACAAATATGTGAGTAGTATTACAAATGAAAAGGAGACAGGTCAGAAAAAAGCAGCCAGTTTGAAAGTACAGTATGAGTGTACAGACCTGAGAGCAAGTAACCTGAGGATCAGAGGCATGCAGACTGTGCTGGCTGCACAGCATCCTCCTTAAATAGTCTCTCAAATATGCAGCCACCCAGAGAGGCCAGAGACAGGCTGTGTCAAAAGCTGAATCTGTAGGAGGATTTCAGATATAGCCCCAAGGCTTTCCTTTATACATAGAGCTACAGCAGGGGTGGGGGGATAGTTGGCCCTGGGTTACCTTCCACTTTGCTATAGTGAGACATATATGGACCATGCAAACTATTAATACTACCAGGCTTGAATCTTTGCCTGCTGTTTCTCTCTGACAACTCCTTGCCTTGAGGGTGGGTTTTCATTATAGCTCTACTAGCAAATCACTTCTATTCACGGAGAAAGGGAGCTAGAGTACAAGCAAATACCGTAGCATGATTGTGGACTGACTGGAAAAAAAAGTATGTACGGTTCTCTAGCAACTAGGATGAGACCTCAGGCCTCTGGCAATTTGCCATTGCCCCTCCCCATCTCGCCATTTATGAACCTCCGTATTTGAGCTGACTTGTTTTTGACAAATTGACATAAAAAAATTCCCAAACTATCTGGGAACAGGTTAGTTTTGATTGAAGTGTGTCAGGTCCAGGGTGGAATTCAGAGTGGAGCGCAGCTGCCAGAAAATAGTCTGGAGGAGCCTTGTGCTTAGGGTTCTGGCCTGACCTAGGATGTGGGAGATGCAGGTTCAAGTGAGAAAAACTGTTTTTTCTACAGTCCAGGTGAGGTCCTTAATCACTGGGCTATCCTGGGGCCATGGGGGCCTCACTCCAATCCTCTTGGGCACACTCCCACAGACTGTCCTGGGTAAGTTGCTCCTACTAAACCACAGATCCCATGGGCACATTAGGGCCAGCCATAGGTCTAGCAAGGAGACTCCTTTGTAAAATGTTACGCTGGGTCCTGTCCACTTCATTCTTCACCTATACCTGGATGCCACTAATTCTCCAATGCCCATGAAAATTCCCCCTAGCAATCTATCTCCCCCTTGCAACCACCATGCAGATAGTAGCAGCCCTCCTGGTGGCCCACAATATGCCTTTAAGGGCACTGGCAGAGGCTAAGACATGACAGAGGGAACATACAGCTTTCCACACAAGGAGTTGGGATGGGCCGTTAGGCAATTAGTTCTTCCCTGTGACCTCTGGAGGCAGTGGGGCTGTGGTGCAGAAACCTGGGCAGGCACTTTGATAGCATGTGAGAGGTGTGTAGTGTGGGTCCCCCACAAAGTGCTCTGTTTACGGGCACTGACAAGCTGTGGAATGCATCCGGAGATCAACCCTTCCCACAGTTTCCTTTCTAAAAAGGGAAACAAAATTCTGCAGCAGCTGTTCAGCGGATACCAAGTCTGGCCTGGATTCCCCCCTCCCTCATTCCATCTCGCCAGCCTGAGCTTGCTGCAGCTGGAGCAGCTTTGTGAGGCGTCTGGGTTGATGCCATCCTCTTTGGCGACTTGAAGCAAAGGGGCAGGTGGAAAAGGTTGTGTTTCTTTTTCCATCAGAAACAAATGTCCGGATCACATTCACTGTGCTAAGAAGCTGTGTGTCACATGGCACTGACAGAAAAAAAGTTTCAGCCACTGAATAGGAAACTTTGCTTTAGTGGTAGGAGCCTCACTGGGATACGTAGGGCAGGTCTGCACTAGAAACTTTTGCTGGATGATTTTTTGCAACATTTCTATACTGGATAAAAGCCCCAGTGTGGATGCTGTTATCTATATTTTTAGAGTATGTCTGTTTGTCTGCAAGTCTGTTTTTTCAAGAACTTCTAAATGCTAAGAGCCAGCGCCACCAAACTTGGTATGCAGCTTCCTCTTCTTCTAACTTAAAGCAAGGTCAGGATTTGGTTGTGCCTGGAAAACAGAAAGTGCCAGGAATAGGACTGTTTTCCATAACATGGAAAGGGAGGGGGCAGAGATGAGGGACACACAATTCACAGTGGTCACTAGAGGCAGAGAGCACATGGGGAAGCTATATTGCAGAGTGACCACTGGGGGAAGCTGCATCACCAAGAGAATGGCCAGTTGGGGCTGGGGCTCACCATCATGCCTGCCCCCAGACCAGGTAAGTAGCCCGTAGTCCCCCCACCTCCCCCAGACCTTTTCTTGCCCCTTCCCAGGCCTTGGCTACAGCACTGGGAAGGAGAAAGACCTGACGGATGGGGGAAAGGCCTCTGCTGAATGAGTGGGTGGGGGCCTGTGGAAGAGGAAAGGCCCCTGCCAGCTGGGGGCAGAAGTTAGGGGTGGAGAGAAGGCCAGCGTGGGGAGAGAGAGAGTCCTGCTGGATGGGATTCCCTTGCCCCTCTCAATCCCCATACCGCACTCTTGCACCCACCCACATCCCCAACCCCCTGCCCTGAGCCTCTCCTCAACCCCCACCCTGACTCCTGCACCCTCCACATCCTCAGCCTCCTGCCCTGCCCTGTCTTCTGTACACATACCCCTCTTCCACCTGCCCCTTTGCTTCAAGTTGTCAAAGAGGATGGCATCAACCCAGCCCCTTGCCCTGAAGGACCCGGGCTAGTGCCACCATAAAAGTGCTTTAGTCAGCCAAGATAGCTTATTTTAGTAACTGATCTGGTATATGCTATACCAGTACAATCCTTTTTTCTTATTTTATTTTCTTCTTCTATAAGCTGTTTTCTTCTACTATACGCTTTGCCAACACGGCCACATTGAAAAATCTTCTCCAGTGCAGACCTGCATAGAACACACCTCTAACATGCTGGTCTTTTAATGCTCCTCTTAGGCCATGTCTGCACTGGCAGATGCAAAGCACTGGAAGTCACATCACCGCTCACAGAATGCAGCAGTGAAAACACTGTGGGGTGTCCACACTGTCAGCCACCAGCACAGTAGCATGACTGCATCTGAGGCACTAGCAGCGCCTTTGGAGCAGCAGCTTCTGGGCCACTATCCCACAGAGCCCCTCTTCCTCTTCTGCTGCAGAGGTTTGTGGGAAGGCAGAGGGAAGGTGCAGGCATCCTGTGTCTTGCCCCAATGACATGTGGTGCATCACTTCGCATCCGAGCAACCCCTGCACTTCCATCTGCATTTGGTGCCCTCTTTCAATGGCTTCTGCGCTGTGCGCTCTGCCTCCTTGGTTTCTGAGAATGGAGTCACAGCTGTTGATGAAATGCCGATAGGTCTCACTAATACATCATTAATGGCAGTCGAGTTATTCCTTAAGCTAAAAAAAGTGATGAGGAGGAGTCTGTGCAGCGTTCATACAACATGAGATTTCTTGCGGCATTCATGGAGGTGCTGATCACAGAGGAATGCTGCTTTGGGGCTCAGGAAACAAGCACTGAGTGGTGGGATCACATCGTCATGCAAATCTGAGATGATGAGCAGTGGCTGCAGAATTTTCGGATGAGGAAAGCCACTTTCATGGGACCGTGTGCTCAGCTCACTCCTATCCTGAAGCACAAGGAGACACAAATGAGCGCTGCCCTGCCAGTGGAGAAGCGCATGGCGATCACACCGTGGAAACTAGCTTCTCCAGACAGCTTTTGCTCAGTTGCCAATCTGTTTGGAGTGGGAAAGTCGACCATTAGACTCATGCTGATGGAAGTGTGCAGGCCCATCAATTGCATCCTGCTCCAAAAGACTGTGACTCTGGGCAACATGTGAGAAATTGTGGATGGTTTTGTTCAGATGGGCTTCCCAAACTGTGCTGCGGAGATAGATGGTACACACATTCTAATTCTGGCACCAGGCCACCAAGCCTGAGAGTACATTGGCCTCTGTGGTTCTGCAGGTGCTTGTGAATCACGGGGGACTTTTCACAGATGTGAACACAGGCTGGGCTAGAATTGTGCATGAAGCACGCATCTTTCAGAACACTGGCCAATTCAGAAACTGTAAGTAGGGACTTTCTTCCAGGACCAGAAGATCACTGCGTGGGAAGTGGAAATGCCCATTGTGATCCTTGGAGACCCTGCCTACCCGTTAATGCTACAGCTCATGAAGTCACACACGGGAACCTTGACAGCAGCAAAGAGCAGTTCAATTATAGGCTGAGCAGAATGGCTGTGTGCTTTTGGCCATTTGAAAGCCCCCTGGTATTGTTTATAGGGGAAGCTGGATCTGGTCAATGATAAAATCCCTGTGCTATTGGTGTGTGCTGTACTCTCCATAATATTTGCAAAAGGAAAGGGTGAAAGTTTCATCCCGGGCTGGACTGCTGAGGCTCAGTGCCTGGAAACTGAGTTTGAACAGCCGGAGACCAGGGCAATGAGGAGCACAGTGCAGGGTTGTAAGGATCAGGGATGCCTTAAGGCAGCAGTTTGAGCTGAAAGTCAGTAAAACCTGTTGCCATTCATGGGAATGCAATGGTTTTGTTGCTAAGGGGTTACTCTGATTGGTCTGTGCACTGCACTTAGCACTGCAGTGACGGTAGTGTTGCTGAGGTATGCTTGCTTTCATGTAATGGAATAAAGATGGCTTTGAACCACATGCATTTCATTTATTAAACACTGTAAATGTAGGACACACGTGAAGCATGAAAGAGCTGCACTGGGTGGGAAACGGGGGAGGGGAGAAGAGACGAGGCCGGGGGTAATGCATGCATGGAAAATTTCACAGCATTACATGTCCAAGGTTCATATGCAGCCCTTCCGTCTGATGTGCTGTGCAAGTAGGGCTGCAGTTCGTCAGGGAGAAACTGCATGCAGATGAGCACTGAGTGCATCCGGAGCCAGTGGGAGTCTGCATGGGTGGAGGCTGGTTAGGCAAGTGTAGAGTTTGTCAGAGGGTGCCCACATTGCATTGGTGATGATGGAGGGTGTACGGAAAACAGTTCTGGGACACCAGCTGCTGGGGGAGCTGGTCGCGCAGCTGCTCCGGCTGCAGTGCGAGTAGCACCACCAGCATGTACACTCGCTGCTCCATAATGTTTAGGAGCCGCCCCGTACTCCTTGTGCTCCCTCCTGTTGTCCCTCCACTCCTTCAATTCTTTGTGTTCGGTGTCAACGTGACTCAGCACGTCCCCCCAAACTCCTCTCTAGTCTTTCTTGGGTGCTTTCTGGCCATTTTCTGATGTTCGGCAGGTGCTAGGACCTCAGACTGGCATTCCAAGGTGGACGCTATCAAGATACGATTGCAACATGTTACAGAGGGTCCATTGTTAACACTAGACACAGCACTGCCCTAACCCCTCTGAAATACTTGCACTGTTCACCTACCTCACACTGCCTGACTGTCTTGGAGCGAGTGCACGTAATGTACAGGAACCTCACGATGGTGAATTCACCACCGGGGTAGGGGGGAACCCTGGGTGCAGCGGAGCGGGGAAAAGGCAGGGAAACCCTTGCTGTAGCGGTGCAGGAAAATCTGTTGGTGCAGCTGGGCCCGGATTCTCATTCTTGCCAGGGCGCAGAAGCTTTAATTTGAGAATGGCCATACTGTGCTCTGAACAGGTGTGAATGGGAGAAAATACTGTGGCGGGGGAGAGTGACAGTTAGTAATGGCCACTCCTTTCCACAGGTGAAGTTCATCCTGGAAGATGTTTCCCTGCTTAAGATGAAGCAAAGGAAGGGTCTCTTTTATTCAGTCATGGGTTCTGTCAAGGACCATACATGGCTTGTCTTTGCACAGTGATGCACCCCCCACCGCTCTGACACAGTGATGAGGGAATGTCAGCTCTCAAGGGTCAAATACCATGTTTGCTTCGCAAGCACATTGAGGAGCACAGCAGCTGCATGACATTTTCGATGAGGTGTGTGAAGCAGATTAGCATGATGTCAGAGACTGCACCAACAGTCTGTTCAACATCTGACCAACCCTCTGGTAGCAGCATCACACAGAACCAAAATGCCTCCTTTCTGTAACCCTCCCACTCCCAAGTTGCTTGAGTGCTTCCTGAGACCCAGCTCACCTACCAGGCCCATCATCTACAGCAGGGCTCAGAAACCTTTCTGAAGTGGCGTGCCAAGATTTAACCCTCCTGCCATGGGCTGTGCTGCTCTCCTGAGTGGGGGAGGGGCTCTCTCCACCACGTACCCAATGGGCCACCTAGGTCAATGCAAACCTTTCTTTGAACGACCAGTTGCTAATGGAAACTCATAGTTAATTACATAATTACACCCAAGCCTTTTTGCTAGTGCTACAGCTGCGGAGAACGGTTTAATTTAAATTATTAAAAAGATTAAGCATTTTAACTTTCTCATATTAGTTTATCAAACTTCATTTTAAATAAAGTAAAATATTATGTCCAATACATAATAAGGTTTCAATGTTTTCTTTATTTATGGTGGGTTGGGGAATCTTTTTTGGGTCAGGGGCCACTGACCTGCAGAAAAATCAGTTGGGGACCACACAAGCGAGAAGCAAAAAAACTCCTCCCAAAACCACCAGCCCTCACTGATGTGGCCCCCAACTGAGACACCTCACTCCTCTGGTGCTCCAGCCCCACAGGGTGAGGGGAAGGGACCAGGAGGACGGAGGTTCATAGCTTCCCATAGGCCAGATTTACTTTTCTGGGGTTCCAGAGTTAATGGATTTTGTGGACCCCCCTTAAGCTCTGAGGTGGGAACAAAAATGAGGAGTTCAGTGTGTGGGACAGGACTACCAGTGAATGGGATAGGGATGCAGAATCTGGGCAGGAGGTGGGATGCAGGACAGGGTGAGAAGGGCAGGGTCAGGAAGGGGAGTTTGGCAGCAGGAGAGGGTGTGGGGTGAGGGTACGAGAGGGAGTCTGGGGGCAAGAGGGTTTGGGGAAGTAACGCAGAAAAGGTGAGAGGGTGAAAATGCAGCCAAATAGCTAGTTGGGGAGGGAGGCAAAGAAGTGGGGAGTAAAGGAAAGTGCAGCTTCTGTAAAGTGAAATTGTATCTCCCCCCCCCCCCATCATCTTCCCTTTGCTCCAGCCTCACTCCCCTCAGCCCCATGATCCCCCCCAAGCCTGATCCCCTGCATCGCCTCATACCCCTCAGTGCAAACCCAGCCCCCTCCCATCCTGCCCTGGAGCCTCCTTCACCCCCTCTCCTGCCTCCACATCCCTGTGCCCCCAGTGCACTCATTGGTAGGCTTACAGTGCTGGGACTCTCAGCCCCCGGGAGCAGCACTGGGGCAGGGATAGGTGTGGGGACAGGAGGGCCAGAGTCTCTTCCCTGCCCAACCCAACCATTTGCCTGCAGTCTATGGCTCCTGGGCTGGAGCAGGCAGAGCCTGGGTTGCCCAGGGCTGGCTTCAGCCTAGCCGGGTGCAGCAGGGCACTGGGGAAGGGATTCCCCGATCCCCCTCCCCCACAGCCCGTAGGGAGCAGCGAGGCATGGCCAGGAGTGGTGTGACCAGCCACCCAGTCGAGCAGGCCCAGCCCCAACCCCTCCCGAAGCAGGAAGCAGAGCCTGTAGTGCAGCGGTGGAGGGGAGGTAAGGTTAACTCCTTAGCTCCTGGGGGCTGCATGCCCAGGTTGGGCAGGGACAGCCCCAGGGACCCGTACACACCTCTCTCGCCCCTTGTCCCAGCAGGAAGCCAGAGCTGTTGCTCCAGCCTGCAGGTGAGTGGCTGAGACTGGAGCTGCAGCATAAGCTCGCCGCTGCTTCTGCCCCGAGTGCCAGTGAAAATTGGCTTGCATATCACTTGTGACACGTGTGCCGGGGGGTTACCAACCCCTGATCTAGAGCCTCCAAGGGCTGCAAGTGGCTCACCTCATCAGGAGTGCTAAACAGTTCCTGACTGCAAACCTCTGTGGATGCAGATTCTTCCTCAGCTCTGGGTCCCTCTCCCCCTCTCAGCACACTCTGCCACACTTCCCCCTCCTGTCTCAGTCCACTGTTGGATGGCCCCTGAGCTCCAGAGGTATCTATGGGAGTCTTCAGAGTGGAGGTGGGGTCATCCCCAACTATATCATCCAGCTTTTTGTAGAACCAGGAGGTAGTGGGTGCAGCACCGGAGCAGCAGTTTGCTTCCTGTACATTGTGGTAGGGATTCCACAGCTCCTTCACTTTGACCCTGCACTGCAGTATGTCCTAGTCATGGCCCCTTTTAGCCATACATCTTGAGGTGTGCCTGTAGGCATCATAATTCCTATGGCTGGAGTGCAGCAGGGACTGTCTCCTCTCCTCAAACACTGATGAGCTCTAGTGCCTCAACATGGCTCCAAGCCGGGGATCTCCTGGTGTGTGGAGCAGGCATGGCCAGCTGGAGAGATGCACTGAGAACACTACTCATCGCCAAGCAAACAGGAAGGGGACTTTCAAATTTTAAAAAGAAGGCAAAGGGCAGGTCTGAGGGCTGGTCACCTGAGAGTAGGGCAATAAAGTTCAAACAGAGGCCAGTCACAGCACAGAACTAGGGATGTAAAATTTTGATTATTTGGCTAATTGACTAGTCGATGCAATTTGCATCGACTATTCGATTAATCAATAAGGGCGCTTCTGCCTTTGAAGTGTAGCTCACTTCAAAGGTGATAGCACTGTGGGGAGCTCAGAGCCAGTGGGGGACTCAAGCAGTCCCCTGCTAACCCCGTTCTCCCCGCGGCATTTCAAAGCAGCAGCGCTGTGCGGAGCCCGGGGTCAGCTGGGGAGTCCCCTGCTGACCTTCAGGTCCACGTGGTGCTGCCGCTTTGAAATGCCGTGTGCAGCCTGGGCCAGCTGGGGACTCCTAGCCGGCCCTGGGCTGCGCACGGCATTTCAAAGTGGCAGAGCCACATGGAGCCAGGGGTCTGGTCCTAGGCTACACGCAATGCTATTGCTTTGAAGTATCCTCCTTTTCTCCCTTCTCCCCTTGCTGCCTCTTTCTGATAGAGGCAGCAAGGAGGGGGAAGCGACTAGTCGACTAGTCTGTTGACTATCCGATAAGCATTTGCTTATCAGATAGTTGACTAGTCATTCATAGCACTATGCAGAACTAGATCACACTGTCCACACTGGCCCCCCAGCATTGTATTCAAAGTGCAGCAAGCTCTACGCTTCTTGCCAAGTTGGTTTACCTAGAGTGCACTAATTGTGGAGCTAGTGCACACTGAGTATCTTGCCAGTATGGACACCTCAAAAGTTACAGTGCCAGGGGCTGATTTACTGCACAGTAACTTGCCAGTGTAGACTTTGCCTGAGTTTGCATTTGAAGTCCAGCATTTTGTCACTACTGTTCTGTACAATGTCAATGTACAGAACTGTACAATGTCAACACGTTACTGACTATCAAGCAAGAAAAGCGTTTTGGTTGGGTTTTTTTGTTTGGTTCCAATTTCAACTCTTTTGTTTTTGTGTGGATCTATGAAAGCCCCGAGGGAATAAACATCTGGGAAGCAGCTAATGAATCTGACCCACACACAAACAGGACTAACACCACTGAGCTTAATGGATTTATACTAATGTCAGCCTGAGGTAAGTCAGAGAAAAATCAGCCCCATTAAATCTGGCTCACTTGTCAGGCAAACTTTTGTATGAGCATTGGAAAGGAAAGTTTAAGGCGGAAGAGCATGAGGAAGAAATAAAAGATCTTGGATAGACAATGTAGTATCTTGGGAGGATCTAAAGGATTGTTGAACAGCAAAGAGCACAGCAGAAGATTGCAGAGTGGGCTACCAGGAATGCAGATCTCCAGTAATGGAGATGCCATATAAGACAAATAGAATCTGCCCATGTTTTTCATATTTTTAAAAAGCTCTGTATACCTGATTTTCCCTTTGTACCAACAGACTTTATAAGCTAGCATGGCCACATAAAATGGTTACATATTCATGGTATGCATGGTTACATGCGTGAACTGGTTCCTTATAAATATACAATGGCATACTGAAAAAACACATACAATATTAATAGCAGTCTACATACTTAACCTATATTTCTTAAATGAACTTGTTCCCAGGGGCATGTGATACAGTACAGCAATGTCACGTGAGATGGTCTCAGAGGAAACTACAGACCATGCTTTAGTGAAGGAAAGGCACAGCCTCTACAGTGAATTTCCTTTTCTTTTGCATTTCTAAGGTCAGCAGCTTAGAAATGGACCAAGGTCAGAGAACAGTGGAGCGAGATAGTCAAAATGATTTGGATCCAAGGTTCCTGGCTGACCTTTATCGAGAATAGATGTAGATTGTACCAAAATTCTGGATCCTGATGCTTCAAAACTTTATGCATTTGAAATCCAGCTTTGGTTTTGCCGCACAAGTTCATCTTCGCTTTGAACCTGTGAGGAAGGGGAGGAAATGGGTCAGACACTAGGCATCAGAATATTCCTGTCTAAACAGGAAAAATTTCTTTCTATAATTTGCCATCAGTAACATGAGGGTGTAGAAAGCACAGCTGGTTTGTTATTATTTTAGCATTACTTGAACTGGACTCCTCATTTCCAATGTTTAATGTTCTTGCTCTTTGTGCCAGTTACCTATAATTTCATCCTGATGGAATGTTTTACCCTTATGTCAATGTGTAGAATACGGACACTGCACATTCAGCTACCATTTGGTGTAAATAACGCAGTAGGTAGTAGGGATGTTAATGGGTAACCGGTTAGCAGGTGATGCCTACCAGGTAATGGTTAACTGGTACCCAGGGAGCAGCCCCCCCCCCCATGGTCCACCGCAGACAGAGGGCTGCTCCAGCCCCACCGGGCCCCCACGTGGCGCTGGGCTGGGAGCCAACAGCCCCACATAGGTCTGGAAGCAGCTGGGCTGGAACAGCCCCTGCCTGCAGCCCCCTGTCCTACCCATTTAATCAGTTAACTGGTTATACTTAACATTTAACCAGTTAACTAAATGGGATTTTACATCTCTAGTAGACAATGAGACCTGGCTTATGTGAGTAAAGTAGCATGTCTTACACACCTGAACCCCCATTTGCCTATCTACACTCCCAAGCAGTGTTTTCCATATCTGCAGTACTAGTTTTAGCAGTGTAGTGTCCAGCTGCCCCACCCCAACACAGCCTTTCTTCACTGTTGGAGCCTTTTACTGCAGCATGTAGTTACACCTGTCTGCAGGGTTGTCCTTATGCATACTCAGGGCATGCAACTGTGTAAGGCCCCACTAAATTTGGGGCAACAGGTGCCCTAAATTTAGTGGGGGCTAGGCAGCTGCATGCTGTATATGCCTAGCAACACTGCTGTGGGACAGAAAGCAAAGTGCAAGCAGTACTGGCAGCCAGCCCCAACCTCCTTCTGACTGCACCCAGTTGCTGCTCATCCACTCTACCTCTCTGGGACCAGGAGCAGAGTCATGTCCATGGAAGCCAGGGACCTGAACAGGGCTGGGGCTGAGACTCGGGGCAGGTGTGAGGCTGGGAGTAGAGCTCTGGGTGGCAGCCAGGACCCTGGATACAGGACTGATGGCAGCTGAGAATTCACATAAAATGTGGGGTTGTTGAGGTTCCCCTCAGTTCCTGTGCCTATGCCTCATTGACCTGCCCCCGCCCCCACAGCTCTGAGTGCAGCTCCTGCCCCATGGAGTAGCCATTCTTCTGTTCTGCCTCCCCTCCCCTCACCTCCATGTAGGGCACCATAAACCATAAGGATGGCCTTGTCTGTATGACCTGTCCTCTATATACCACAGCAAGTGTAGACAAAGCCTACAAAAATAAATCTTTATTGCCTTCCAGGGTAATTGGTGCTGATGGTTGGTTCAAGTTTGGTTCCAGGTATCCTTCTGATTGAAATTTGCTTTGTATCCACACATGACATGGTTTCAGGAGCAGTTTGAAGGATGTTCAGCAGCAGATGTCAGGTCTTGTTCATGGTCTACGACACTGTACTCTGGGTGGTGATGGTACAAATGACTTTAGCTGGCTTTCTTCTCAATGTGGATAGGACGTCTAACTCATGTCATCTGACTTGTAGCTGTATCTCCCATCTGTACTATCTACCCTGTGGCATGTGACCTGCAGAAACAGGCAATCTCTGCTGGCATTTATTAAGTAGCCACAACATGTAGCTTATTGTCAGCATTCACTTCTCTTTGCAGCTGATCTAAACTAGACTCATGAGGCAACTGACCCAAGATCAAAAGAAAGATTCTAACTGTGATGCGGAGCAATATGATATCCACAGTCAGCCCTGGCCTACACTAGGGAGTTAGTTCAAAATAATAAGCGGAGCATCCACACTACCCGAGCCCATTCTTTTGAAATAACAGACTGGTTATTTCGAAATCTGTACTTCTGTTTTCCTTGGGGAATAACGCTTATTTCAAAATAGTTATTTCAAAATAGCATTAGTGTGGATGCTCCGCTGCTGCTATTTCAAAATAACTACTTCCCAGAGTACTTTGAAGTCATTACTCCCCAGTGCTTCCTGGGGCTCTAAGTCGAGGTAACAGAGCCTGTCTTGGACTAATTTCAAGGTTCCCCCATAATGTGGACATGCTATTTCGATGTTGTTATTTCGGGAGTTATTATTTTGAATTTAATTATTTGAAATAATTTCCTAGTGTAGACATGTCCTCTAGAGAGCCTATAAGCAGATTTTGGATAAATTCCTCAAACCAGACATTGTAAGATGTGCCAAGCACTCCTGAGAGAAGATTAAAGCCTTGTAGAGTTGGTGCTCAGGAAGTTAAGTATCAGGTAATTGACTAGTCAAATAGTCGATGCGTTTTTGCATCGACTATTCGATTAGTCGATAGGGTGCCTCTGCCTTTGAAGCACTGCAGCAGCCCTAGGGCTGTTGCTATGCTTCAAAGGCGAAAGCACCAAAGCCTGGGGTCAGCCGGGGACTCCCCAGCTGATCCCAGGCTCTGCGCAGCGCTCCCCCTTTGAAACGCCACAAGGACACCGATGGGCTCCCCGCAGCATTCAAAGGGGGGAGGGGCAAGTGACTAGTCAACTAGTCCTTCACATCCCTAGTTGGTGCAAGAGATCCCTTGACACACTAATCATGGCTCTAGAATAGAAAGAAAGATCTTTTTTATGTCATTAACTGAACGTAATTAAAATACCAGCTTCCTGCATCCTCAAGAACTCCTAGCTCTTAGCCTGTTGTGAGACTGTAGCTGGAAACAGGGGATTCACATGTGAATCTATTGAGCTCCAGGACAGGGTGCTTGAGGCACAAGTGGAACCACTACTGGAGGCAGATGTGAGAGTGAGGTTGGCAGAGTTGGCAGAGGGCCCTTGAAGGATGTGGAGACTGGTATTGGGCAGTGCTAATAATTCTCTAAAACATAACTGCATTGTTGTTTGTCTATGAGGAGGAGGAGCCTACTATTGCTCTGGTGCTTTTTCCCAAGAGTAGAGGCAAGGATGAAGGACAAAAAAGGCATGAGAGTGGAAGAGGAAAGTGAGTTTCTTCATGATCACTGGTTGAAGATTTGAATTATTGTGGACATCTAGGGAGGAAGAGAGGGATTGGAAATTATCTGCAGCTTCAAGGTGGATGGGGTGCGACTTCTCAGGACTCCAGTCCTTGTGCCATGGCTGATTTGCTGTGTGACTTTGGGTAAAAGTCTGTTTCCCCCTCTGTAAAATGAGGGGTTTTGTATTTATCTAACTCACAGGCATGTTGTGAAGCTTAAATGATCAAACTATTTTAGAGTTATGAGGTCACTCATCAACATAGTATCTGTGCGCCTTCCATGTAAAATCAAAGTGCCCAGTGCACTTCCTTTACTTCCTTTTGGGGTAAAATCTCTGCTTGGAGTTGGCTGCTTGCTTTAGTTTTTTTAGATTTGTAACTAATTTCCTTGTTTTGAAGGAATAAAGGGCAGTGCCAGAGTTGGGGTGCCATTTTTAGGATGGAAGAGCCTTTCTGAAGAGATTAATCAGTTTTTAGGAATTGCTGTGTGAAAAGAGCAAGTAAGATCTTTTCATGAAAGGCACAAGTGTTAAATATTGTACATATCCCCAGCTGATCCCTGCTCCAGTAAGAAATGAATTTGTGAGAAGGCAGAAGAAATGCTAAAGTAAACAAATGGCTACTCTAAGCTGCCTGACAGAAGATAATGTGCATTGATTGTTTGCTGAGAGTTTCAAGTTAATTGTATTGTTTCCCTTCCTTCGCTGCCTCCCCTCCCCACCCTTCTGAAGCATTGATGAGAGAGAGGAAAAAATAAAATCTGTCTGTGGTATCTAGAAGATATCAGTGTAGAGCAATTGGGAAGGGACTGCACTGTGGGTGGGATTTTAAGCTTGTCCACCTGAGCACTGAGCTTTGGTTGGAGAATTTGTGCAAATGGCATGTCCTGTGTTTGTAAAACTTCTCTGGAGTGTAATAGGGGCTCTTTATGTGTCATTGACTCTTGTTTCAGTGGCAGTTTCCATCAGCTCCACTTCCCTGTGGAAGGGAAGAGCTTATGTAAAATTCATAACTCATTATCCTCATTCTCTTTGGTTTTATTTGATGTGAACACAGGCCTATGAAATCCTTCTTTGAACATAGCTAGGAGAATAAAAGCAAGTCCTGCTTCTCAGGAGAGGGACCTGCTCTTGGCTAGGCATAGCTCTTTCTAATGATTTCTAGTGTTTGTTACACTAACAGTACAGTAGAAGGCTGAGGTTGCTTACATTGTACATTAGATTTTTTTTTTTTTTACTGTCCACAATCTGACTTTTCTTGTTGTATCTCTGTTCCTGGTGTTTGAACCATTAACAGCATTTTCTCACTGTCAGATGAAGAGCCAGTACCTCACTGTCATGTCTGTATCCCTCTCTGTCATTCTCAAGTCCTTCTGTCCCTACTCAGAAACCATGCAGCTGGTTCCCATCTTTCCTTAAATTCCTTTCCATCACAGTGGAGTGTGTATATTAACCTTTCATCTGTTGCCACTTGCATCACCAGTTCCAGCCACTTTCCTCCAGGCATTCCCTGCCCCCAACCCCATGGAAAGACTGCCAGTGACATTAAGCCTTTGTGTAGATTTATATGGGAAGACCCCTCAATGAGAAATGAGACCTATATAATGGGTATGTGCATGGCTGGATTCACAATCTAATGAAAGAGGGCAAATACCTTAGAATCCTAAGAGACTAAAAAAGAAAATAGTATCAAGCTTCACTGCCCAGATTTAGTTCAACAGCAGAAACTCAAGCAATGGAGGAACCAATGAACAAATCCAGAGCTTTCCTGGGAAAAGAAACATATTTTACAGGTCAGGAAATACAAATTGCCATTATACGTTAGCTTGTGCATAGCAGCACCAGGACACATTACTATTGTAGGTTGCACTAGTAAGATTATGATGAGGGGGCAGTGATTCAGATGAGGTAAACCAGTTTATAGCAGCTGAGGATTCAGCTCATGGCATTTATTTGCATGGATGCCTTCTCAACATCTAAATGACACTAAGCAAAGTGAAGCGGTTCGCTATTGATACGTAACATAAGTTTGTGTGTGTTGGATTATCGCCCACTAAACTTTTGAAGGAAATTAGCAAGCTAGTTCCATAGAGGGGAAGAATTTCTGAGGACAAAGCAAAAGAATGAAAAAGATGAAAGACAAATTCCTATTGGTCTCACAAATCAGTTTCTAGGGGCTTAGCTCCAGGTTCTCAACCATTTGTATAAGGTGGCCCACACCTGATTGGCTTTTGGATATCTCCTCTCCCTCTCACTGGAGAGTAAAGCTAGAATGCCAGGAAATGAGCATATTATGAGCAGCTGGAAAGGAGATCTAGCACCACTGAAAAAGGCTCCAGAGACCTCCAGCTCCAGCAGAGTGCTGCTGAGCTAGGCATACTGAGACTGTGCAAGAGGCAGGAAAGAGCTTTTTCCACCCCCACAAGCAGCAGGTTCTAAACATCTGATCTGAGTGTTCTTAACGGGTAATAAGCATGATAGATTAACTGCAATTTATCTGAGTGATGTTTCTATTGTGTAGAAGCACCCAGTGGGCATTTGACTGCACAGCTTTGCTTACACCATCCTGGTCTTGCTTGCATATGAGTAGGTGTAAAGGGGAGATGTTTGGTCTCTTTTTTTTTAGTATTCTACTGCGTGAGTCTATTTGTGTCAAGGTAGTGCTTGTAAAAGGACTGAAAACCTAAGACCCTGACAGTCACTGTTTAATCAGAAAACAGGTATATCATTGCCATCTGCACAGGACCTGCCCAGCCAATGATGTAACTCAGCCTGGGCTGCTCACTTCCGAAGTGGGAGCTGTAACCTTTTAATGTATGTTATTTATTCACAGTGGAAGAACATCAACAGGAGAGACTGAGAACCCTCTCCTTCTCACTATAGCTCAGTGGTTAAGTCTCAGCTGAAATAGTAGCACACTGCTCAAATCCCTTCTCAAACAGGGATTTTCCTTGCCCCAGATGAGTACCCTAATTGCTGGGTGAAAAGTTGAGTGAGGGCTATGTCTTCTTCCCAACCTGACTTTGTGTAAGCTCACTTAAAGGGGCTCACTCAAGCATTGAGCATGAGTATGGGACAGGCTCTGCAAGTGCTTTAGGCAGAGGGACACCTATTTTCCCCTGGTGTGTGCATTACTCTGGGGCTTAGGCATATGAGCACTTGGCATGGGACTACAGTGTATGCAGACAGAGCAAGTTTAGCTACCTGCAGAAATCAGGGCAAGTAAGTGAATGGGAGGTTTATGACTCTTAGCATGGCCTGATTTTGGATTTAGGCACCTAAAATAGCAGTTAGATTCCTAAGTCCTTTTGTGAATTTCTCCCTGGGTGACTAACATACTGTAGACAGGAAAAACTTAAAAACAACAAATAGACTAGTAGCACCTTAACATGTGGATGGTATCATGAGCTTTTTGTGGGTACAGCCTACTTCTTCAGATGACAGGAGTATTAGAAGTCCAGATCCAAGAATAAATAAGGGAAGGGGGGGGAAGGCTGGGAAAGGAGAAAAAAATAGAGAAAGAGAGAGACAATGAGTAGATGGTTAAAATAGTTACAAGAGGCTGATAAGAACAATTAGCATCTCCATTGTTTGGCTGGTTGGTTAAGTCATATAAGCCTCTTGTAACTATTTGAACCATCTACTCACTGTCTTTTTTTTTTTTTTTCCTCCTTTCCCCCTCCTTTTTTCTCTCTCCACCCCACCTCCCCACCGCTTTCCTTATTTATTCTTGGATCTGGACTTCTAACACTCCTGTCATCTGAAGAAGTGGGTTGCATCCACAAAAGCTCATGGTACTATCTACATCAGTGTTTCTTAAACTACTAGCCAATTAGCCCCTCATAAGACAGGATTTTCAGGTCTCTCCTCCACATCGGTCTTCTCTCCTGAGACTCCAGACTCTCACTCTGTGTTTCTCTCTCTCTCTCCTCCTCCTGCCTCTCACTCTCTCCGCTCTCCTGTCTCTATCGGGGATGCACGCTCGTCCAGGCCCCGCCCCCTGGGTGTGTACGTCACCTCCCCGCCCACCCCCTCGCCTCCTGCTGTGGCACTCAGCTGACTTCTGCACTGCTTAGCCAGGCCGCCACGCGGAAGCAAGCAGCACAAATGGTCTCTCTCTCTCTCTCTCCTCCTACTGCATCGCCCTCCCTCTCTCTCAGCTCTCGTCCGCCTCCTGCCTCTCTCTTTCTCTTCTCCCCCTCCTGCCTCTCACTCTGTGTTTCTCTTCTCCTCCTCCTGCTCGCTCGCTGTCCTCCGCCGCCTCCGTTCTCCTCTCTGTCTCCTCTGAATCTGCTCCGCTTTCCTTCTTTTGAAACCGGGGCCCTTTTCTGACATCGGAGACACACGCTCGTCCAGGCCCCGCCCCCTAGCTGTTCCCTCTGGGCAGTGCTGTTGCCTCCCACCGTGGTGCTCGGCTGACTCCTGTGCTGCATGGGGTGTGCGGACCCCAAATGGCTGCTTGTGTTGCTTGCTCCCGCGCGGCGGCCCGGCTGAGCGGTGCAGAAGTCAGCCAAGCGCCACGGTGGGAGGCAACAGCGCCGCCCAGAGGGAACAGCCAGCATTTCAGCGTTACAGAGTCACAGACATTGGACTACTATATATATATATGATGTTCCGTGGAACATTGGTGTTCCATGAACAACTTGCAAGTGTGCCGCTATGACTTCTTTGTTTTTGTCTTCTTTTGTCTGACAATTTTTTAAAGAGAATTTTCATAGGTGTTCCACATTATAAAAAAAAAAAAAAATAAAAATAAAAATTATTGTTTGATGTTCCATGGTCTCAAACTTTAAGAAACACTGATCTACATGTTTTGTTAGTCTTTAAGGTGCTACTAGTCTATTTGCTTTTTAAGTTTTTCTCAGTTGCAGACTAACTTGGCTACCCCGCTGAATCAATGCTGAAATGGTTTGCACTTGTGCCATTGTAGAGAGAGCTCTTAAAACTAGCCAGGCGAGGCTCCCAATAAACACAGGATAGCATGGGTAAGGCTTTAAGGGCAATTCTGGCAGCAGTTTTTAAAAAGCGTATGCTTCTTGACGGGGAACAAAGTCTTTTTAGACAAGCCACTAGCTGACAAACTTCCAGTCATACTAGCCTGGGCTGGATTTGAACCAGCAACATAAAAGTGAAAGCCTTCCTATCCCATTAGCCAGCTTTTAATTTAGCCAGTTCTCTCATTTCCCCACTCCCCCCAAACCAGCCAGGCCTTTTATTTTAATTGTATTGGTATTTTGACTCATTCAGTGGAGCTTTTTCAATGTCACTTCATCGTGGGAATCAAGTGAATAAACACTGGACCTCAAATGAAAAATGCCAAAGTAAGAAGTAGGTAGTTGTAGCAAACAGCAGTGAGAGGAGATGATAAATTATTGTTTTCAGTATTCTGAAGTGGGAAACAGCTGTAAATTCTTTGGCTTTTCCCAGTGCTTATCATTACTAAACAGATCAAAGGTGCATGTTTTGCCCCAGTCTGATTATCATTCTGGAGATAATAATGTCTCATGGCTGTCTATCTCCCACAGCACAGCATTTATTCAGCACTTGCTTCCTGACTAAATTAGTATCCTAAGGCTTGATTTACATGTAAAACTTAGCTTGATACAGTTACACCCTCGGTGTGTGGAAAATCCACACTGCTGGGCACTGTAGCTATACCAGCCTAACCCCCAGTGTAGATGCACCTAGGGCATTCTTTCATTGACCTATCAATCACCCTACTTCCTGTCACTCAGGGATATAGTGTCCCTACAGTGCTAGACAAACACCTTGGCTGTGTCTACACTCGCGGTTTCTTGCGCAAGTACGGCCGTTCTTGCGCAAGAATCTGTAGAGCGTCCACACTGCCTGCCCGCTCTTGCGCAAGGAAATTTACAGTACGGCGTGGTAAGAGAGGGCTTCTTGCGCAAGAGCTACGCTCTTTTTTAACAGGTGTAAGCCCTCTTGCACAGGAGCTCTTGCGCAAGAGGGCAGTGTGGATGCTCGGCAGGGGTTTCTTGCACAAGAAAGCCCTATGGCTAAAATGGCCATCAGAGCTTTCTTGCACAAGAGAGCGTCCACACTGCCATGGGAGCTCTTGCGCAAAAGCACAGCGCGCACATGGCAGTGTGGACCGTTTTCTTGCGCAAGACTTCTTGCACAAGAACCCTTGCGCAAGATGTTCTTGCGCAAGAAGCTGCCAGTGTAGACATAGCCTTTCTGTTCTGGTAGGCTGTCTCTACTCAGCCTAGGGGACTATGCCAGCAGAGCTACCGTGCTGTAGCTTTGCTGCTATCATTTCCCCTCCCTTCCCCCCCCCCAATGTAGACATGATGGTTGTGTTACCCATAAGATGCTCTTCCGAACAAACCTCTGCCTTAGGGTAATGCTTAGGAAAAGGAACTATAGCACTATAATGGAAGTTTGCCACACTCTCTGTAGTGTGTCCCTCTCAAAAATTAGATTGACTAGCATTAAATCTGGCTGGGCTCCTGCTTTCCTTAGTGGAGGGGGAGGTGGGTTTTACTACTACTTAGTGAGTTGTAAAGAAGGTACTTGTCACTTAGTTGGATCAAAGAAACAAAATACCTAGCATCCTATTAAATTATATATCAAGCACCTCTCAGCTGTATTGACTGATGACAGCTCTTTCTTCCCTTTCCTCATGTTGTTCATTCCTAAACTACAGTCACAAATACACCAGGTGCTGAAAGTGTGCTGAAAGTACATGCCTGTATTCAAATAACAAGCTCTTTGGTTAATGAATCATCTGATCTATAGTATCTAGTAACAAACAAGCCTGATATCTATCCATGTGGCCTGGTTCCTAAGAAAGGGTATATTGTTTCCATGCATAACCTGTATAAAGGAGCTGGGATCATGTTGCTGCAGGAACAGAAAACTTGGAAAGCCCAACCTCTGAACAGATGCTCCGTTATCAGATACCCTTTAGAATGTTTGTACCACCAAAGGCCAAGATAGGTGGGTACACAAGAACCAAAGAAGAGCTCTCTTTGGTGTGGAAGGGAGCAAAGAGGCCCTAAAACCAGCAAAGAGTAGGAAGTGTTGGCCTAACTATTCTTATAACATGGTGGGTTTGTGCACGCTGTATTATTGAGAAAATGGACATTTGGACCCCAAAATATTTATCTTGGGTGTAAATCAACATAGCACCATGACAGTTAAATTGGAGCTACAGCAATCCACATCAACTGAGGATCTGGCCCCCATGTTTAATCACATATGAATCTGCTCCACCCTTTATCATCATAAAATAAACTGAGTGATATAAAGTTTCAGTACGAGCTCTCCCTCCATTGCTTTTGGGTGTGTCATGGGCCCTGACGTGAAAATTTCAGTAGGCCTTGTAGAGTCCGTCTCAAGCAATTTCAAAGTACCTGCTGCTCCTTGGGTGCTGTCACAAATACATGAGGGCAGGAGGGATCACAGGAGCTGCTTTTTCACCTTAGTAATGGATAGGAGTGCAGCATGCCTCGGGACTTCCCTCAGTGACAGAAATATGAAAATTGTGCAGGCATCAGTTGAATTCTGGGACACAGCATGTGGGAAGGGGGGGGAGGGGGCATGGGAATCTTACTCCTCCATTCCCAGTTCCTTCAGGTTCTGGGACCTATCCCATAAACTGGCATGAAAATTGCCTATGAGTCTGGGATTCTTGCTGAAATTGTAGTATGCTGCAATTAGTGCAGCAGAGCCCTGGATGGGCATATGGCTCAAATACAATAGCATACAACAGTACAAGTGTGACCATGTACACACAATTAGTATAAATTACATGCATATATGGTAAACCAGTTCAGTTTACCAAGCCCTCTGCTGCCCTGTTTTCCCCCATTCTCTTCTCCCCCCGCCGCTGCAAACCGCCCCCCCCCCCAAATGCATAATTTAGAAAAACAAGGTGGAATCTTGGAAGAGCTGCTGTTATGTTGTACCTCCACATACCAATCCACTTTAAGCCCTAGTGTCAAGTCACTCTTTTTGAAAAGAAGCATATAAACATCAGGAATGTGCTTTGTGTCATCGTAAATTACACCAGTTATCCATCTCACAAACCAGGAAAGAGCACCAGTAATTTCTCAGGCAAAGAAAGACAGGTTGAAATAAAGGTTGAACATGAGTTGAAATGATAGTGCCAGATATTTTTAAAAAGTGACAAATATATGTTTTTGGAGGCAAAAATGTTTTACAAAACCTATTATTGATAAAAAATATGAACTACTTTTTCAATTAATTGATTTTTTAAAAATTTAAACATTTTACTACAGTGTTTGCAGCTTTGACATTACAATAGGGTTCTACCGTGCAAAAGAACCAGAAAGTAAAGCGGATTGTTCTTCAGGAGTTGTCTACATGGAGAAATTAACCAAGATCAGGGCCGGACTGAGCCATTCCGGCGCCCTGGGCAGACAGGTTAATTGCGCCCGGGGTTGGGGGAGGGCGCATGCGCAGCCCCGCCCCCGCCCAGCGCCTGGGGGAGGGTGCGCGGAGCTGGCGGCGGCAGGATGCATGTGCCCGGCCTGGCCCAGCCCGGCTACCGCTGCTGGTGCGCAGCCCGGGGCCACCTGGGGCGGGCTGAGCCTGGCCGTGCAGGGCCCCGCAGCCGCAGGGGGAAGGGCGCTGCTGGCCGGCACTGTGGGGGTTAACACGGCCACTGCAGGGTGGCCGCTGGGAGCTGCTGCAGCCCGCGATCCGGGAGCCAGGCGTGCGGTGCCCCCCATAGTTTGGCGCCCTGGGCAGCTGCCCAGCTAGCCCATGCCTTAATCTGGCCCTGACCAGGATAGCTCTTTCAGAATAGTTCTTTGGTACACAGGGACACCCAAGGGCTGTGGCTATACTGGCGCGATCTTGCGCCAGAGCTATGCAAATGAGGCTCAGCGTGGAGCCTCATTTGCATAACTAATGAGCCACCATTTTTGCGGAAGAGGTTCTAGCGCAAGACAGAGCTGTCTACACTGCCCCTTCTTGCGCAAGAAAAACCCTCTTGTGCAAAGCCGTTATGCCTGAAAATAATCAGCATAACGGCTTTGCGCAAGAGGGTTTTTCTTGGGCAAGAAGGGGCAGTGTAGACAGCTCCGTCTTGCGCAAGAGCCTCTTGCGCAAAAATGGTGGCTCATTAGTTACGCAAATGAGGCTTGGCGATATTCCACGCTGAGCCTCATTTGCATAGCTCTGGCGCAAGATCGCACCAGTATAGACACAGATAAGATGTTTACAGTGAAATAGCTATTTCAGAATAGTTTATTCCACAGTAATCATTCTTATCAATATTTCTGTGTAAACAACCTATTAGGCCTTGATTCTGTAATCAGATTTATGTGTGTGATCCCCTGTGTCTGTGTGTGTGTGGTTCCCCGGGGAGCAAAGCTCATTTTGGTTGATCCAATTGCAGCCTTGGGGCCAAAGGTCTTTCAAGGCCATCATAACATCTAAACACAGCTTAAGGTATTGCTTTAGGTCCTGATCCTGCAAGAACTTACATACTTAAATGTGTACACTCTGAGACATCCTGTGATTTCCGCAAGACCATTCAGCATGTGTAAAGATAACCAGGTGCTGGTGCACTCTCTGTGGAAAATGAAGGCATTTTCTTTGTCCAAGATGAATTAAACGCTAAAAAGCAGAGAAACAGCAATAATGTGAAAAATAAATCCTATATTAAAAAACCCTCAGTCCTAATTACTTAATGTAATACAGGTAACAAATTGATTTTTTTAACCTGACAGTGTCATGTTAAAATAAACAGTTGAGTATCTTTTAAATCTATCATCAGTTGCATGTAACTCTTCAATGGAGCTCATAAAAATCCCATAGACTACTGCATGTTTTTTTTAAATTAGCCACTCCCAGTTTCCCGATCAATACACACTTAGCTCCATTAATTATACAGGCCTAATAAGCTGATTTCCAGCCATGCCCTAGTATTTGCCGCGGGACCTAATTTCTGAATGCCACAGCCTGTTTTATTTCCTTTGCTGTGTATTGTTCCTTTCTTTTGTTTGTTAACCTACAGAGAGGCTGATTGATGGGGGGAGGCTCGCAAGCCATTCTGAAAAATGCAAGCAAATCAAAAGGCTGCTTGAATCAATTTGAAGATCAGATTAGACACATTTATTCACGGTACCCTCTGGAAATGGTCTGGCGCTTTGTTGTTCCCAGCTGATGAGATGTGGGGAGAGGAGGAGGAGGAGGAGAGGAGGAGGAAGCAGCCTCTTTAGGCGGAGCTTGACTGTCCCGAGATAGAGTTCATCTAATGAAATTTTCACATCCGACAGCCTCTCACGTTTTTTCCGTTAGCTCATCTTCTCCCTGGCCCCCTTCACAAACACAGTCAATGAAGACCGCGCAGCGCCCTTCTTTGCGCCTTCCTTCCGAGCAGGCGGAGCGCAGGGCGGGTTCGCCCTTGTCTCGCTGACAAAACGCCGGCCGGGCCCCGCGGCGACCGTCAATGCTCTGGGAACGCTCGGCTGCCCGCTGCTTGGCGCGCCCGCCCGCCCGAGCATGTGCGAGTCAGACGAAGGGAGTGAGTTTGGCTACATAATGAAGCTGATAGAAAAAGGCAAGGTAAGGACGCTGCGGCCCCGTAGCGCGCCGCTGTGGCTGCCAGAGCGGGCTGCGGTCGGACTCCTCAGCCGCAGGTTTTCCCGCGCTCGCTGCGGCAGGCAGAGCCCACGCAGCGCGATAGGCTTGTGTGCATTCACCTGGGGAGCTGTGGCTAAGCCCTGAATTAGAGCCGACTCGAGCGACTGATTTACACGGGGGCTTGGCTGCGACGCCCGCTCTGTCCGAGCAAATCCAGATCGCGTGACACCGCGGCCAGACCTCAGCCCCTCGATCTTCTCCAAGCTCGCTCGGCGGGGCACAGTGCGAGCCCCTCCTAATGGCTAAGCACAACGGGCACCAAAGGGGCGAACACGAGTTAAGTGTTCCCGCGATCCGGGTGCCTTTCGTCTCCCCAAACCTTTCTGTGGGTGGCACCTCAATGGGAGGGGAGGGGAGGAGCGAGAGAGAGAGAAAAGCTTCCTCCAGGGCAGTCCTTTAAACTTGACTCCGGAATTGTTTACACCTAAGGCTCCGTCTAGACTGGCATGAATTTGCGCAAATGCTTTTAATGGAAAAGTTTTCCGTTAAAAGTATTTGCGCAAGACAGCGTCTAGATTGGCATGGATGCTTTTGCGCAAAAGCACTTTTTGCGCAAAAGCATCCATGGACAATCTAGACACGGTTTTGTGCAGGAAAGCCCCGATCGCCATTTTAGCCATCGGGGCTTTTTTGCGCAAAACAAAACTGAGCTGTCTACACTGGCCCTTTTGCGCAAAAGGTTTTGCGCAAAAGGACTCTTGCCCGAATGGGAGCGTCAAAGTATTTGCGCAAGAAGCACTGATTTCTTACATTAGAACGTCAGTGCTCTTGTGCAAATTCAAGCGGCCAGTGTAGACAGCTGGCAAGTTTTTGCTGCTTTTGCGGGAAAAACTGGCCAGTCTAGACACAGCCCTATTGGGTAGCTAAAGTGAAGTGAGCCAGTCAGTGGCTGCAGGCAATGAAGTGTAGCTGCGCCAATGTGCTGTGTGTGAGCGTCTAGCACTGCCCGGCCAGCTGGTGTCTTGGGGCAGCCTCCGCTGAACCAGAACCGGGCTTGGCTCTGAACACTAGTGTGAACAGGGTTTTGGCCAGCACGAAGTGATACCGGATTAGGCCTTCCTCACCTGCTTGGCAGCTCAGGGGGAGGAGGTGGCGCACCCCAGCTATGCCCTTTCTGCCAACCTGGCAGTGATGAAACAGCCTTTGAGTTCCCCCCCCCTTCCAACAATACTAGAGCAGGCTGCACGCATGGCGTGAGGAGCAGGTGGAGGAGCTATTTTCCAGGAGCTGGGCAGGAATCAGTGGCAGAGAGAGGGTCTGGCCCTGTCAGGCCCTGGCTGGAGCCCACACCCTTGGTGGGGCAGGAGACTCCAACACACCTGATTTCACAGGTGTCAGTGTAATTTAGGGGTGCTCAACTACACTGAGCCCGGACATGCTGGGCTAAAGCTCTCTGGCTTTGGCATCAGCCCTGCAGGGCCCAGGCTTTGGCCCTGGGCTCCTGCACGTGTAAGGGCAGCTCTTGCCACCCTGTTAAACTGGGGTCAGAACCCAAGTTTGAGAGCTGTTAGCAGGTCTGCCAGACAGGCAAGAGCAAAGGGGACAATTAGCTAAGGCCCTGGGTGATCCCAGCCTCTGCTACAGCACCTTTGAATGCTCTGGGGAAAGTCTTTTGATTCAAATAGGCTTTTGATATGCCCCATGTAGGTTCCAAGGCCCGGTTCCAGGGCCTGGAACTTACATCGAGCATATCAAACATATCTTTGCATCAAGAGAGAATGCTACAGCTTTTCCCAAAGCAGTCAGGTTGGATCCCAGGAAGGGATGTGCAGTGTGGCTGCCCTGAGGCTCATCCAAGCAAGTGGGGGATGAGGATGGTCTGCCTCACTGCTGGGGGAGGTGAGGGTGGGAAGAGGAGGCCCATTGATTTCTGCCTTGGGACCCAAATTGCTGTTGTGGGCCTGTTGGCTTTTTCAAACCCAGAGATCTAAAAAGGCTGAGAAATGTATTCTCATTATGGATTTGTTCTACTGAAAATTAAGTAGAACTGCAAAGATGTACACCCATGCTTAACTTTTAAATATGTTAACTCAATGGACATGTTTACACTAAGGGAAAAGAGGTATGGTTTTGGGTATGTTGCAGTTCTAGTGTGGATGAGGCAAGCAGCCCTTTCAAACAGTTGGTTGGGTGAGAGTAAACCGAGGCTCTGCACCTACCTCGCTCAGGTGTGAAAACTATCACTTGCCTTGCTAATGCTAAGGGCTTATTGTGCATTTAAAACACACTTTTTCCTCATGCAGACAGGGCCTATGAGAGCACTTGCACCCTATGTAGACAGCAACAGATTGAATTATTCTGTGGTCCTAGCTTTTGCCTCTCCTTGAAGTGGATTACCTGTGCCGATGGATGGTTTGGGGTGGTTGCCCTGGGCCTCACTCTTGGAGGGGCCTCATGCTTCACAGGGAAAAGGGACCTGGGAGGCATGGGGGCCAGTGGCAGGCCAGCTGGAACCATTCTGCTCCACCCTGCCTCCCCAGCTCCTGGCATTGCTCAGGAGAGGAGATATCAGGAGCTATGGGGAAGCAAGGGAATGAGCAGGACCTGAGGTCTGGGGATGTCCCAGGCCCTGCCCCACCATAGGGATGGCCCTGCCAATGGGACAACCCCTGCCTTTGGCCTAGGAACTGTCTGTGCTGAAGTGCTAGTGTCACAACTATAATGTTTTAAGTGTAGGCATAGCTTTAGGCTTTCACAAGGACTGGTTAAAATCCTGACACTGGCTTGGTGCTGCATCATGGACTTACTAGGGTGTGTGCAGCATATGGTCAGAATAAAAACTGAATATGAATAATCAGGGATGCTGTAATTTCAACACTGTGAAGGGGTGGAGCACTAAAACTGGTGATTTCTTCTCTGAAGCAAAAGATGGTCGAGGATCTCTGGAAGACAAGTCCGTATCATGATTATGGTAGGGGATTGAGAGTTGGGACTCTTGAATTCTACCTGCCTGTACCAAATTGTGTGCTAATGTAAACACAGACACTGGCAATTTGTTTTAAATTAGGATTTTTCTAAGTCCACAGTTAGTGTGACTGTGTGGGTAATGCTGTAGGGGAAAGATAGCCTTGCGGCAGGAAACTATTCAGAACTTGCAGATGTGGCATGGGGGAAATGTCAGTGTCTGCATCTTCAAAAACTTTACAGAACAAAAAGCCAAACCCCTTGTAGGGTAGTTAAATATTGGTTAACTGAATAGTCGATTAATCTCATGAATTTTTATCAGTAACATGACTATTTAATAGTTCAGGGGGGTGGGCCTGGCAGCCAGTGTGCTCTGGCCCACTCCTGAGGACCCCCTGCCATGCCGAGGTGCTTGCCTCTGTATCAGAGGCAGCAGTGTGGGGTGCCAGGCAGGAACTTAGCCCACAAGGGGAGCCAGTTTAAAAACTAACTTCCCTCGTGGACTGGCTGCCTGTTGCCCCGGGCTGCAGCCTCTGATGCAGAGGCAGCAGCACAGGGTGGCAGCAGCCCCTGTTGGGGGGAGGGAGTCTGAGCTCCAAGACCCAACATGAGGTAGAACTGAGCTTGGCTATCTGCCCACCTGACTCCTAATACACTGTGCCCCTGCTGCAGCACTGCATTTAAAGTGTATTGGGAGCCAGGTGGGCAGGCAGCCAGGCTCAGTCCTGTGATGCACTGGGTCTGGGACCTATCCCCCACTGCAGCTCTGCATTTTGGTTCCAGACCCTATGCAAGCCAGGACTGAGCCAGGCTGCCTGCCCACCTAGCTCCTAATGCACTCTAAATGCAGAGTCGCAGCAGGGGTAGGCTCCAGACCCAGCGCAAGCTGGGACTGAGCTGAGCTGCTGGCCAGCCTGCTAAAAAATTTAGGGGGCCAGTGTTCCCTCTAAGCTGCCCAGCAGCACAGCTTCACAGGTGATTAGTCAGCCCCGCCCCTGACTGGGCAGAGCTGATTAATCACCTGTGAAGTTGTGCTGTGCAGCTTAGAGGGAAGAGGAAGGGGTGGGGAGGAGGCAGAGAGAGAATGAGTGTCAACTATAGAATTAACCTATAATAACCTTTTGCTTATGGGATATTTTGGCCTTGGAAAGGGTTCAGAAAAGGGCAACTAAAATTATTAGGGGTTTGGAACGGGTCCCATATGAGGAGAGGCTAAAGCGACTGGGACTTTTCAGTTTAGAAAAGAGGAGACTGAGGGGGGATATGATAGAGGTATATAAAATCATGAGTGGTATGGAGAGGGTGAATAAAGAAAAGTTATTTATTAGTTCTCATAATAGAAGAACTAGAGGACACCAAATGTAGTTAATGGGTAGCAGGTTTAAAACTAATAAAAGAAAGTTCTTCTTCACACAGTGCATAGTCAACCTGTGGAACCAGAGGAGGCTAGGACTATAACAGAGTTTAAAGAGAAGCTAGATAATTTCATGGAGGTTACGTCCACAAAAGGCTATTAGCCAGGGGATAGAAATGGTGTCCCTGGCCTCTGTTTGTCAGAGGCTGGAGAAGGATGGCACGAGACAAATTGCTTGATCATTGTCTTCGGTCCACCTCCTCTGGGGCACCTGGTGCTGGCCACTGTCAGCAGACAGGCTACTGGGGTAGACAGACCTTTGGTCTGATCCAGTACAGCTGTTCTTATGGTTAATCATCTTCACTATTATATCCCTAACCTCTTCTTGTATGTGATTGCCCTTGATATCCTTGTATTCCCATTACATCTGGCTTGCTTTCCCCAAAAGCCTATGCCATATGTTGTGATTGTTAAAACTATCTGAAATACACACATTACTTTAAAATGTTGAGGGAATGATTTTGTGCACACTTCCTCTTTCTATTCTCAAGGCATAATCAGCTCTTTATACATACTCAAAAGTGGTTTTATTTCAATCATCTTCATGACTCTTCCCCCCCCCCCCCCCGCACACACACACACTCACATACTTCTTTTTATAAGCAACTGTAACTTGAAAATAATGATAGCTGTCATTATAAATGTTTGGGGTGAGAGAAATTTTCCTGCCTCTGTTGCGGTTTTCTGTTTCTCTTGTCAATGCTCTTAAATCCTGCTAAAAGGGATTTGTGCTTGGTGCCCTATAAAGATAATTCTGAAGACAAATGTTTGCCCGTCATGAATCAGAATGCTCTAAATGTTGTGAATAATAAACGTTGTTTCCAAGGGAAGGAATCCCTTCCTACTCTTGAATTGTTCAGTAAGAGTTTTATTTCCATCCCCACGTCTAAATCATTGTTCTGTGCTGATAACTGGTGCTAAATTGTCTTGTGCATAATGTATATGTCCATGGGTAACATAAGTAGTGTCAATGTGGATCTTGACTGCTAATTTCACAAAGAGCCATTCTGCAATCCTAATACACATCAACTCCCTCTTGACTTACATGGAGGGGGGTTGGAGTTTATGAAGACAGTAAGATTGGTACCTTTTTTGGCATCTTCTGACCTCTTGGTTTATGGGCTTTTCTGTGGTGATCATTCCAATATCTGACACCTCACAATATGTCTGTAGGGTTGGGAGGCTAAGCTAATTTTCCTCGTTTTACAGAAGAGGAACTGTGGCATAGGGAAATTGGTTGATCTTCCTCCAGTTCTCTTGTGTCTTAACCACAAGATCAACCTTCCTTGATGTCATCAGTCTCCTCTTCAGTAAATATAATATACTAATGACATATCAGTTCTCCTTTTTGTTACTCTCTGTTATGTGAAATGCCACTTAGCAACAATGGCATGTGAAAATATTTAATAAAACATCTCCTCTTCAGCCCATTCCATTCACAAAACTCTGTCCCATTTATAGCTCAACTTTTTTATTCTTATTTGCAGTGGATCTTGGAATTCACATGGTGGGTCCTCTAACACGAGTGACTTGGATGTTTAACACCATGTGATTACACAAATATATTTTGTAAGCTGATATCAGTGCAGCTCCGGAAATGGTGTTTAGTGCTGACCCTGCTGCATTTAGTTTTCTTGAATGGCTTTATATGAGCAAACTATAAATCAATGAAAATGTGATACTTTAGCTTATTCATGACTATTTTTAACTGTAGATTTTTGTTAAAATAAAGGGCACAATATACACAAGATCTTGGTCAATTCCCCAGGCTCTTTTCTTCACTTCTTCTTACTCCACTCTTTTTCTTTTATCTGGGTCTCCAGAGAGCCTGTGATTCATAACAAGCAGCTTTAAAAATATTGCTTCCAGACAAAACACTGTACTATAAAGAGTGCTTAAAAAAACAACCCCAAACCTTTTAGAATATGAGTGCTTTTGAACAGTATTTTAAAAGGCATTTGGAAGTCAGGGAACTCCTAATTAGGCTCTTCAAATACCCTAAACTCTGCCTCCGTATCCCTGTCTGATACATTCCTGAATAGTGACTGTATTGATAACTATCTTATGGTACAGTTCCTGCTTAATTTCAGGAGAGGGTATGGATTTTGTACCAATGTATAGAGCCATAACTGTGTGAGGAACTGAAAAGAGGAAGCATGGTAGGGTTTATTAGCAGCCATGTAGCCCAAGCTTGGGACAGAATCACAGTAACTTCTAAGTGATGTTTCATACAGCTATTTTTAGAGTGATGTGAGAGCCCTAATAGTCCAAGTTTGTTTGACTAAGGCTGGGATGCTCACTCCAAAATACCATGTAAACATAATGACTCATTTGAACAGGAGTTATTGTTTATGGTGGGTGAGTATAACACACATACAAATGTAAAATATTATTTCAGATGTTTTTGCTATCAATAGGTGAGTGTTTGGGTTGGTTTCCTGAATGTGAGGAGGATGCGTGCTTTATATTAGTAGAAGCTAAATTATTTGTAAACAGCACCCAGAAGTGTACTCGTCACTTCATAGATGGATTCTGTCCTGTTCTGAAGAGCTAACAGGAGCTAAGGACATAATGTGACAAAGGGAGACGGTAGTGAGGAAAGGAAAAGTACTGATATTCCCATCATTATGTCATTGGATGACTTATACATTTTTTTTATATGAGGTTAGGTTTAAAGATGGTTGTTAAATCTTAGTTATGATTTTCTCAGATTTCAAAAGGCTTTTAAATAACTACAACGTTGTAAGCATCACTACTTCTTTGTAGATTGAATTCTGCCTTAATGAAGTGTATTTCCATCTGGATGCCTTCTTATTTTTGTTTAAAAGGGCTGCATTTTCACACTAGATCTGCCATTTGTTTGACGTGGGTGTACTCTTCAAGCTCCAGGTGATGTGCAAGGAAGCAGCACTCCCAGCAGTTCTGGTCCATCAGACCTGTTGTATGCTACTGCTCCCTGGATCATTTAGTACATCAAAGCAGGGCTGCTGCTGCAGCTCCCTGGGTTGCCCTTGATGCAAAGCAGGATGCTACAGGTTTGCAGCAGAAAAGATGTGCTGACCTTCTCTTTATTCTTCAGAGTAGTAGAATACCAGCTAGTGAGTGACTTGTTATGAAAGAGGTGCTGGGCCTCAAGCAATTTTTTTATATTCATAACTGATTCAGGAAGCCCAGAGATGTAAGGGCTATGCACTGCCAAGCCTACAGGTGCTGGGGCTCACCTCTGGCACAATTTAAGCACTGATACCAGTTGTGTACCCTTCCCCATAATTGAAGAGGATCATAACATCCTGGCACTTTGGCAAACAGAGTCCTTGGCAATCGTGCAGGTTCCATGGCGCTGTATCTGCCCCTGCTGAGAATGTAACCTTCAACCTGTACAGTCCAGCTGAGGAAGTTTATAAACCAGCTCAGCAGTGTTTGTAAGACCAGCTAAGGATCAAGACCTGTAGCACCTCTCTGCTCCTGCAGTAGAGATTGAATGGCCAACCCCCAGGACTGTTAGAGCCTATAAATGGCTTAAGTACCATGAGAGAGACATAGAAATTAAAGCCTTTTTTGGCCATGGCTACAATACAGTGCCATAACTGTCAGTATACCCTCCTAGTGTAGATGAAAACTACGGTGATGTAAAGGTGGATTTTTTTTCTATTGCTGTAGGAACACCGTTTCTTCAAACATTGAAACCGTTTTTCCATTGGTCTAGCTGGGCCTGCACCAGTGGGTAAATTAGCACAGCTACACCGCTCAGTCATGTGGATTTTTCACATCTCTAAAAATTGTAGTTATATTTATCTAAGTTTTAAATGTCGCCCAAACCTCTGATTCTGTAGATCTCAATGTTTTCCCACTTTGTATTTGGGAACGTGGCCATTGTGGGTAAAGGATGAAACTGATGATCTTGGTGGCTGGCTGCATGTATTAATCAGAAATCCACTGTTACCTTTACATTTATTTCAGTTTTGCTGTGCTTCATAAAAACAAGCTCTCAACTTGTTTATGACCCTCACTACTTGTATCGTGATGACTTCAGTTTGCATACTCTTCAGATAAAGTGGGGTACTGGAGAGAGAGACCAGAATGATTCTATAACTGTAACACTGGAAACATTTTGATGGTTGTTAACGTTTTAAGATTGCCTATCGTCCATCTCACTAGTCATAGTCACCACAGCCTTGACTGTGGACAGTGAGGTGGCTTGGCAAATGGGCTGGGGGCATGCTCTACATGGTAGGCACAGCATGGAAACAACTTTGAAGGGAATCAAAGTGCATTTCAAAGGTGACTTCATTAATGCAGTGGAGGAGAAAGATCTGGAAGAAAGATTCCAGTTGCAGGCAGGAGCTGCCCGATATAGGAGCTTAGCAACAAGGATGAAGTTCCTCTCTCTCACGTACAGTGTTGTGAGAGGCAATGAAGTAACTCCTAGGTAAGTGAGTGACAAGGTCAAAGTAAGGAGCAAAAGAAATGACTTTGGTAGCCACATTCTGGAAGGACTGAGTGGGGAGATGATATCTAGTATTTTGTTTAGAAACAACCAATCCAAATTACAAAACATATCTGTTGTGCAAGCCCTCTGAACTTTGGACAGGTGTGTTAGCCTCTGACAAATGCTAAATAAAAACTTAAGCACAGCACCTGTCCTCCTTGGGTGCCTCTATTCATTGTGGAGTTCATAATGTCACTTGGAAACTAGAATATGCAGATATTAATCACTTCAAAATTAAGAATACCATCCATAGGGTTTCCAGGTACAATGGCGTTATTTTGAAGAAGGGGAAAAAAATGAAAGAAATTTTAGTGGTTAAACTTTGAGTTATTATGGGAAGCTAGTTACATATACATACCTCCTTAATGTGACGTTGGCTAATAGATCAGTGGTCGGCAACCCCGGCACGTGTGCCAGAAGTGGCACGCAAGCTGACTTTCACTGGCACGTGGCAGGAGCTCAGCCCTGCTCCTCCTTCCCCCGCACAGCGGGGAGCCCGTGCTGCTGCTGGAGGGTCCTTCATAGAGGCTTTGCCCCCCGCCAGGCCAGACTTGCCTCCCCTCCCCTTTCCAGACCTGGGGTCTGGGTGTCACATACAGGCAGCCACTGCCTGGCCAGGGTCGCAGCTCCACTGCGCTGAGGAGAGCGCAGGCCACATAGCCCTGGCTTGTGCCTCACCTCACCTGTGTGGTGCTGCCCTCCGGGGCTTAAGGGGCTAAGCCCTCCTCCCCTCCCCTCCCCTTCCCCGTTCAGACCCACGCACTGGCTGCGTGAATGGTGCTGGTGCCTCTTTCTCATGGTGCACCCTTTGCAAGGGGGCTGCTTTTCTGTGGGGGCTGGACATCCTGGTACATGCTCTGAGAAGCACTGGCCCCTGAAGGAGGTTTGGCAACATCCCGGCTCTAGCTCCAGTTTCCCTCCATCTCTCTAAGTTCCATCCTCTGCTGCTCTTGTGCAAAGTTCTCAGCACCTGAGATCTGAGCGCTTCTCTGTGATTTCTCGGCCCACATGGTGGTGGCAGTGGCTCCTCTGGGGCTGGCCGGGGACTTCATGGCTGTGACAGTTACCGCAATGGGGTGTGAAGCCAGGTATGTGTCCCCATTCATGCCCAGACCCCCATGCCCCAATTCCCTCACTCCCCTCCCCCTGCCAAGACCCTGCACCCCTAGCTAAATCTGACGCCCTCCCTTGCTCCTGCTCCCTCCACCTGGCCAGATACCCTACTCCCAGCCTGCTTCTGCATCCTATCTCCTACCCAGACCTTGCAACCTTTCCCCCTTCTGCATTGCACCTCTCAGATCATGCACCCCATTCCTATCCCGTTCACTGGTAGCCCTATCCCACACACTGAACCCCTCATTTTTGTCCATACTACAGAGCCTAAGGGAGTCCATAAAATCCACAAACTCTGTCACCCCGGAAGAGTAAATCTGGCTTATGGGAAACCCTGAATCTCAGTCCTCCCTGTCCCTTCTCCTCACCCCACGAAGCTGGAGCACCAGAGGAGTGAGGTGTCTCAGCTGGGGGGGCACATCAGAAAGGGCTGGGAGTTTTTGGAGGAGATTTTTGCTTCTCACTTGTGTGGTCCCCATCTGATTTTTCTGTGGGTCTGTGACCCTCGACCCCAAAAAAAGTTCCCCGCCCCTGCCATAAATAAAGAAAACACTGAAACCTTTTGCGTTAGACATATTTTACTTAAATGAAATTTGATAAACTAACATGAGTTTAAAATGCTTAATCTGTCTAATAATTGATATTAAACCATTCTTCCCCAACTACAGCTGGTTCAGAAAATATGGTCACCGTATCCAGCCTGTCTTCCACCCTCCCTGCCACCCACCCCAGCACACAGATCCATGAATAAGTTAAATTTTGGCATGTCACTTCTGTAATAGACTAAGCAAGCGTTCTCTAGAACAATGAATCCCTTTTCTCTTAACAACCAAATAATGGTATTAATCTAAATATATTTCTATGTTATAGCATAACCTTAGTCTGTCCTTTCTGCTTATTTTACAAAGCACTTGTTCACTTTTCTAGAATACAAAGACTGGATGTAAAGTCCCATTTAATTATTTAACGGGTTAACTGAATAAATGGGGGTGAGCGGTGGGGGGAGCCGTCCACAGCCAGGGTGACCCTGTTAAGGGTGAGGCTTACCAGTTAATTGGTTAATCATTAATATCCCTAATAAAGGGATATTCCCCAAACCAGTTGTATCTCCCAAACTAAAAATAGCACCTTTAGCAAAGCCATGATAAATAACCATGCTTGCTAGGTTAATTTGCATCTTAAAATACTGACATTTTAGGAGGCATGTGGGAAAACAAAAGATCCTGACTGCATGTTTGGAAGCTCAACTTTTTGGACTTAAAATGGATGTAACCAGAAGAACTGACGATTAGGTTGTAGAGAACACTGCCAATAGTCTGCTTTTTAACTAGTGAACTCTGAGTTCAAACGCTAATCACATCCACCCTAAAATAAAAAGTTACAAGGAGCCCAGTGGCACCTTAAAGACTAACAATTCTGTTATGGCATAAGCTGATGAAGTGAGTTGCAACTTACAAGCTTATGCCATAATAGAATTGTTAGTTTTTAAGGTGCCACTGGATTCCTTGTAATTTTTGTTGAACTTTCTGAAACTTGTCACATCCACTCTGATTGCAAATGCCACAATTTGCACTGAGAAAAGGGGGTCTGTTTACTAACCAGGATGTAAACTATTCTAAGCAGTTTGCGGAAGGGACCATTTTTGTGTTCCATGTACAGTGCTTAGTCCTGGATGGAGATCTCTTGGCACTGTCACAATACAAACAAAAACTATTTAGTAAATAGCTTACTTAAACCAATACCTCAGATTCTACCTGGAAATTACCTGAAAGACAGCGCAGATAAATTCTTGGGATAGTGTGAATCAATGAACAAGTTAACAAATGCACTTTTAGGATATGGGAGAGTAAAGCAAGGATAATGGATCAAAAAATGTATTTGTTTAATTGTTCTGCCAGCAGCCATGCATCATGGGAATCTGTGCTGAGGGGCCAGGAACACATACTGTAGCTAACTCTGTGCTGTCTTATGCTGCATAAGACAGGGACTCCCAAGCCCCTGCTGCTCCCATTAGGACAGCTTTTCAGTTTTTTGGTTAGAGTTTCTGCAGAGACAAATAACAAAGCCGCCTATTTTGGTGGTGATTTTCTGTCTGACTTATTTAATTACGTTTCCCTTCCTTTTCCTTCCCAATGATGCAGCAATATGAACAAACATGGTGCAGGGAAAACTATCCTGAGAATGCAGTAGTACTGGAGCTAGGGGATGTAAAAAAGGTAGTAAATTAGGTGTTCGGGGGGATTAGGCCCTCCCCTCTAAGAGAGAACATGTGTTTCTCCTTCCCAGATCTACTAGTTGGAGCCCAGGCCTCAGGGACCTTTCATCCATACAGTGTCTTAATAGGCTGGGGAGGCCCAGCTAATTAAAATCCTACTTTCCAAGGGCCCTGAAGCCAAAGTAAACCAGCACACAAACCAGTTAATACCTTAATAATCTATTAGAGGATTGGACAAACAATCACTCACAAAATGCTGACTAACAATTATTGACACTACAATGCAATTGGGAGGTGAGAGGTTTAGTCTTATGTACACTTGCAAAACTAATCGTTGTTGGCAACAGGTATTCATATGTACCCCTGGCCAGCTGGTGTGGACCATGTTGTAAAGACAAGCGTTACCAAGGCTAAACCCTATTCGTTACTATTTCAGAGATGGTGGCGCTGCAGAAAAGGGTTTGTTCTTGGCTGCAGTTGAGCTGTTTTCAGCACCAATTCAGTCATGTTTGTTGTACTCTGCTAATGTAGACAAAAGTGGGTGATGCTTTAATTATTTCAAAGCTCTGATGGAACATGCTCATAGAGTCAAGGCATTCTGAAATTATGAATAACTGCTTTATCCTTTTAAACTTCCAAATGAAGTCTTAATTCATGGTTTATTACCCACTTGGAATCTTGACAGTAAAATATTTCCTCACTAACCTGTTTTTCCACCCTCGTCTGTTCAATAGGTTATTTCTACGGAGCTGTGCATGAGTTTGGGGCAACTAAAAGGCACATAAAAATTAGTGACCCTCTCAGTTCCAGTAGCCTTAACAATAATATTTCTGGATTTTATTAAGAGCGTGGTTTACAAAGCAAACTTGAAATAAAATGTTTGCATTTGTTGACTTAACTTTTTAAAAAATGTCTTTGTTTTAAATGTAAACATTCCTTTGCAGTGCTGCAAATGCAAAAACAGTACTGCTGTGTTTGCCATTTCCAGTAAATGCAATTTGCCAGTCAAATTTCACTACTCAAGCTCAGTAAAGGAAAAAGGTAGCTTAATGATGAAAAGAAAATTAGTCGTCTTTCTCTCTGGTGGTGTGTGGGTTTTTGTTTTTTTTTGGGGGGGGGTATTAATGAATCCTCCGTGGTGGCATTAGTAACATCATCAAAGAATTTTGGGGAAAAAAATACCAGATTATCTTGATTACATTCTTTTAAACTGACTGTGTGTGTGTGTGTTTGTTTATATAACAAGTAGGTCAAATGTAAGGCTTAAACTTGATAGCCTTTTAACAGTGAAATTCAGGCCATAACTCAATCTGTTTAATTAACTAAACTGCCTCTCATTGTGTGAATTAAGGACATTGTATGTCTTAACTTTGAACTTCTTAGATAATGTGGGGTTTTTTTCACAAGCTTACTTCTCCATGTCCACAGATGGTATTGTTTCTGCCCCTCCCCCAACATCTAAAGATGCTAATCCATGTTATATAGGGTTTTTTGTTGTTGGGTTTTTTTTTTTTTTGGTCCTGGATGTGGGTGGAGAGGATGTATTCTGCATATTTCCAAATGGAAGCTTGCTGGAAAAGGGGAAGAAGGTAATACTGACACTGACACTGACACTCAAACCTCTGGCTTTTTCAACTATTTATCCATCTAGCTACCATTAAAGAGAAGTCCTAACCTGTTCTTCTCTGCTTCTCTAAAATTACTCTTCATATTTATTTCTGATACATACCCATACATTTGATGCTCTTTGAGACAAAGACTCTTCCTTAGTTGTTTTTTGTTTTGTGAGTGGAAAACACCCAGTATACTTTCAACACTCAGAGCACCTTACTATTTGCACAGAAATTTGAATACTTCTATTTTAAATGCCCAGAGGTCTTGTTTGCAATATTGTTTTTTTTCAGTGGGTAGGGAGAGTCTCCCACAAGTGACAAAAACAGGACATGGGGTTCTTTACCATTGTTTTCCAGGCCTGTTCTAAAGTACCATGAACTGGCACAGAGCGCACCCTGTGTGGGGTCCCCCCCCAAGTTATCCTAATGCACCAGTGCTGGGAAACGTCTCAAAATAGTCTATCATGGGCACAGGCTATGAGACAGATAATCTTATCCCCTTATCAGGATAAGAATTAGGATTTTGTCTATACCAGTGACCTAGTTTATTTTTTTTAAATCAGTCTAGTTAAATTGGTGCAAATCCATAATGAAGGTGCACATAGACCAGGTTTAATCCTACCTTATGTTAATTAAACTACTGATTTAAGCTAAATTAATACAAGCAAGCGTCAGATTGGATTAAATTCTTTCTACTTTAGAGTTCAGCACTGGTTTAAGTAGCTCAGCATAAAAATAAATTAATTTCATTTAAACTGATAAACTTTTATAGCATATAGAAGGCCTAAAACACAGCAATTAAGTGCTTTTCCCATTGCCACAGAGGGAATTAGTAGCAGAGGAGGCATCAGGTGGGAATTCCTGACCTCTTCTAGTTTTGGACAAAATGTAATGCATTTGTTGTCTGTCTCCCCCATTTCCTTCATTTCACTCCCTTTTTGTTTGCCCCTCTTCCCTTTTTTTGGAAATTCTTGAATTTCAGTCCCACTCCCAAGATACCAGTTGAGAAGAGGTACCTTGGAGTGCTATTTCAGATGACTATAACATGACCTATGGTGCTTTTCTTTCCACAAACTTCTGAGTTCTTGCTGTGCTATTTTCTCAGCTAAGTACTCAGACTCAGTACTGAGCTGTGACGTAGTTCCACTAACCCATGGTGTCCAACATGTTAGCCACTAATCACATGTGGCTATTTGGCCAGTAGAGTGTGGCTAGCTGGCTCACAAAATCATTTACATTTTCAGAATAATGTGGCCAGTTCACTATAGCAGTAGTCACTTTGGGTACGTCTACACTACAGAGGAAGATTGAAGCTGCCGCTGTCGATTTTCCAGGGTTTGAATTAGCGATCTAGTTAAGACAGCTAATTTAAAATGAGAGGGGCACTCGGGATGATGCTGGTAACCCTGCTTTCACGGGGAGTAAGGGACTTTGAAGGAAAAGTGTTCTTCCTGCAGTGTAGACAGCGCCAAAAGTTGAGTTAAGCTACTTTGACTTCAGCTACGCAATTAACATACCTGAAGTTGCGTATCTTAATTTGACTTTGTCCTGTAGTGTAGATATACCCTACAGTGGCTATTGCTTCACAAGTGGTTGGACACCATGGCACTAACTACAGAAGCCCATCATGTTTCACAGAAGAATTGTTCCTTTATTGCTAGTTATTCCTTAGCCACCTGGAGAGGAGCAAGATGGTGCTTCTGTATCAATGCCAGTAGGATTAATCTGAGAATTTTGTGTCTATAGACATCACTAATCTGTGATTAGTTCACAAGGGCATACACTGATCCAGAACAGTGATGCCTATGCGGATAGAATTCTCAGTTTCATCCTAGGCAGTCTTACTTAATTACTTCTGGAAGTACCTGTTTCTCTCTTCCCTCAGAGTAAAGTATGCCATTTTCTTGGAGAGGAAATATTCTTTGTCTCCATTGGTGATAGAGCTTCAATTCTATCTACTTAACTTGTTTTGTTGCACCCTAGCCCTAGAACAGGGGTCCCCAACACGGTGCCCGTGGGTGCCATGGTGCTCGCCGGGGCATTTATGTGCACCCGCGCCGGTGTATTAAAACAGTGGTCTCCAAAGCGGGGTGTACACACCCCAGGGGGTGCGTGAGACTATTGGAGGGCGCACATGCCGCCGTGCAACAGCTGAGAGGGGAGACGCTGGTTCGCAAGACATCTGAGGGAGCGCATGTGTGGCAAACATGCCACACATGTGCTCCCTCAGATGTCTTGCGAACCAGGTGTCTCCCCTCTCAGCTGTTGTATGGTGTATTCGCTGTGCATGTGCTCCCTTGGATGTCTTGCGAACCAGCATCTCCTCTCTCAGCTGTTGCGCGGCGGCATGTGGTCCCTCCGATTGTCTCACGTACCCCCTCTACGCAACAGCTGAGAGGGGAGACGCCAGGTTCGCAAGACATCCGAGGGAGCACATGCGCGGCATGTTCGAACGCCCGCGCAACAGCTGAAAGGGCCCGGAACTTTAAATTTTAAAACCGCACAGCCCAGCTCCAGGCCCAGCACGTGGTCTGGGGTCACAAAAGCAGCTGGGGCCGGGCCCGATCACAGACTCAAACTGAAAGGCAGAAGGTGGGGGTGTGGGAAAAATAGGGGGAAGATGTGGGAGAGGAAGGGGCTTGTGCTGAGGGGAGGAGGGCAGGTCAGGAGAAGAAAGGGGAAGGCACCAAGGGACAGGGTGGAGGGGAGACAAATGCCAGGGGGCCAAGTGGAGACAATGAGGAAAAGGGCAGGAGGGGAGGTGTCAGTGGGAGGGGGGACAGGGTGATGCTGGGAGAGAAGGGAAGGGCTTTGGAGGCTAGAAGGGGGGAGGGGGAGGTGCTGGGAGAAGGCTTGAAAGAAGAGGTGGGCATGAGGAAGGCAGGGATGGAACAAATCGTGTGAGGGTACGGGCATAATGGGATGGGGGGCAGAGGGTGGTGAGGGGGTGGTCATCAGGGAAAAAGAGGGCAAAGGGGGCAGGGGCAGTGAGGGAAGGGGGAGGCACCAGGAGGGTGCAGGGGTAAGGGAAGGTGCAGGTGCCAGGGGATTCTGGGGGTGAAGCAGAAGGGCAGACACCTGCAGGGGAGGGACCAGCACCAGAGGAGAGAGGCAGGGCAGATGTGTAGAGGGAGGTGTTAGGAGAGGGGGTAGCTCACATGATCAGAGTGGGGCTACTGGAAGAGTGGGCACAGGGGGAGAGAAGGGCTGGTGGAGGGGGGCAGGTCTCAGGAGGGCTGAGGGCAGTGAGAAGGGCAGGAGTCAGGACAGCAGAGGAGGGTGAGAGGTTGGGGGGCAGCAGGCACCAGGGGAGCTGATGGAGCAAGGGGAGGAGACATGGCAGCAGATGGTGGGGACATGGTGGGTATGGGGAGTGTGAGATTTAAAGGTGCCATGATTTTTGGGGGGGGGAGGGTGCTTTTTTTGCTCAGCATTTGGACACACACCCCTTTTTATTAATGCAGAATTTTGTTTAAAAATGAATTACAATATAATTAATTTAGTTGGATAATTTTTATTTTAAGTTTCTATCAAATTTATCCAATTCACATTTAATATGAAAATAGCCTTCAATTTGTGCATTTGATGCCTTTTTTCTATTTTTTCTCCAAAGGGAGGCCGAATAATTGCCGAATAATTTAATTAATACCTTTTACATGTAAAATTACCTTTTTTTTTATCTTATGGATTCATATATTATGTAATATTAAATATGATGTTTTTCGTATTATTTAATGTACAAATACAAAATAAGCCTTGAAAAATTGTTGGCGCCCACCCCATTCTTCTGAAAACATGAATATGCTATTGGCCACAAAAAGATTGGGGATCACTGCCCTAGAGTGTCTGAGATAATTAGATTGCAACAGCAAAGTCTCTCTTTTGGGGGCCTGGAAATCTGTGCTTGGGGTTACTATATTTTTAGTGGGGAGAAAGGGAAGCGGGAGAGAAACTAGGCAAGAATGGTTGCTGAGATGGTCTTTTTGGTTACGGTGGGAAAATATGCTCAAAGAGGAAGGTAACTGCATGGTGTGGGGTTTTTTGTTTTTGTTTTTTTTAAAGATGGTCAGACTAGAGTCTAGACTCACCTAATCTCTTGACTTTTATTCCACAGTTGGACACCTTTGACAGGCCCTGTCTGCACTAAAGAATTTTACTTTGGTATGTTACAGGAACCAGTGTAAGCACAGTTTTACACCGATGCAGCATATTTGTGGTGCAAACCCTTAATTCTAGTGTAACTACATCAATAGTTACTTTTAACTATACAATCTTCAGGTGCTTCTAGATTACCAGTTCTGCCTATTTAGTTTTCCCTTTGATATTTTCATACCCTCTGCTCCTTGTTTCCCGCTCCCTTCCATTTTTTTCCTTCCTCCCCCCCCCCCCCCCTCCTTCTCCCCTATTTATTTTGGGTCTGCACATCCTAAACTCAAAACTCCAGTCATCTGAGGAAGTGGGCTGTGCCCATGAAAGCTCATGATACCATCTACATGTTTTGTTAGTCTATAAAGTGCTACCAGACCGTTTGTTGTCTCTTAAGTTTACATCAATATTGTTAGACTGGTGTAACTTTATTTAATATAGACAGGTCTTATGGGATAGTTTACACAGGGAAGTTATTCCTGTAATAAGGTAGGATGTGACTATAAGGTTGCATCTACACAGTACCCTAAACTCTAGATAAGATACACAAATTATGTATCTTATTTCGATTCTATTTCAAAATAACTTATTTTGAAATTTGGTGCATCTACGCATTGCCAAACTTTTGAAATAACGCACTATTTCGAGACACCTCTTAACCCTCGTGGAATGAGGGTTACAGGGATGCTGAAATAGTGTGCCTGTTATTTTGAAAAATATTTTGAAATAACGGGTAGCTTGTGAAGATGCAGGGTAGCTATTTCGGGATACCAGAGGTTGCACATTGTAGACGTATCCTCAAGTGTGAAACATTATAGCTATTCCAGAATAGCTCTCTGTGGACACTTTTACACTGGAATAAATGTGTCCACAATGGAATAAATGTTTCCACACAGGGAGTTAATTCAGTGATTTGCCTCTCTCCTCCCTCCCTCCCCCACCCATATGTAGACACACTCTATATCTCTTGTGTCCATGAGAGCCCACAGCCTCAGTGGGCCCCGGGGCAAGGTGGTAGGCTCTGAGCTCCTGGAAGGGGTGACACCGAGGGCATCTAGCCCTCAGTGCTGCCCGGAGCACATAATGTCAACCTCCCCCCGCTTCCCCAGCCCTCAGAGCCACAAAGAGGGCAGAGTGCACACCCTCCACTGCCTCGAGAGCACAGTGCACCACTCTGGCAGCAAATTTAAAGGTCCTGGCCTGGGGCTCCGACTGCTGCTATTGTTACAACAGTGGCAGCTGGAGCCCTGAGCCCCTTTACATCACCGGGGGGGGGGGGTCTCAGGGCAACTGCCTTAGCCTCTTCCCCCTTCCCCCATCCACAGGTCGTCTTGTGTCCAATTCTCACATGCTTTCCCCCCCCCTTAATTTTATGATTTGCTTTTGTTGGAGAGAAGTACTATTTTCTTGATGGCTCATAATTAGAGAAGTTGAGTAAAACTTTCTAAAGCACATAAAATCCATTTTCAAGTCAGACTGATGTTTAGGTTCCTAAATCTAGATTTCCAAAGTGATCTAAATGTGATTGAAAAGTGTTATCTATGTACTCTACTTCAGTGGGGATCTGATCCATTCCTGACCCCAAAGATTGACTTAAGCCTTAAATGGGCAAGGGCAGTAGTGCATTGGGAGTGAGGTACTAGAGCACAGACTGGATATGCTACTGACAAATAAACCATACACAGAGTGGGTAGCTGCATTTTTGCATTAGCTGGAGCTTTTGTAATTTTGGCAGATGTGTAAGTGGGCTACCACCACCTATACCCACAAACTGTCTAAAATGTAGATGGGAGACATTTATTTTATTTCTTCATGGCATAAGCTGGTATTAAGTCACAGCTTATGGTTCTTTCATGTAGTATGCACATGACCCGCTATGTTAATATCTAAACGGGCCCATAATGTGCTGAACTGAGTAACAATTCAATATTTGACCAATAGGCCTGTTTCCCATAACTCTTTTCCATTTTGTTTTTTAAAATCTATTATAACTGTACCAGAACCAGAAGACTGCACTGGCTGTGATTACATCTTGTCTCATTTAGTGGAGGCAGATGATGTCTTTGCTGCTTTGCTGCTTCTCCTGGAGCAGGGACAGGGTGTTTGCTGTGACTGATGCCTTGTCTACACCAGGCAGCTGGTCTGGTTTGCCAGGGCCAACCAGTAGAGTTACCCTGCAGTGTAAGGTTGGGGTGGGTGACAGTTCTTACTTAGTCTCAGAAGGGGTAGCCATGTAATTTTAAAAATGACGAGTAGTCCTGTGATACCTTAGAGACCAACAAGAATATATAATAGCATGAGCTTTTGTGTGGATAAAACCTACTTCAGATGAGACGATCGTTCCTCGTCTTAGGTTTTGCTCAAGTCTAGTGGGACTTTGTTTACATCAAACTTACCCCCCCCAAAGGAGCCTTCGCAGCGGGAGTTTATCTACATCGGGTTACAAACCATTTGTAGTTGAAACTGGTGCAACTTTCTCACCCTGCCACCGCCTGATTAGTCTCTCTCCCGCCCGGGCCCGGGGCTGCGTGTGGCACGGGCCAGCAGGGCGAGTCAGCCCAGGATGTGCGTGGGGGATGGAGGGGTTACGCGGGGGTGAAGCAGAGATTCGCCTGCCTCGCTGGGCGGTGTCCCCGGGGCCGCTCCCTGCTGGACAGCGCCAGTCCCGGCCCCGCCCCCAGGCCAGGCCAGGCCAGCCCGCGGCGCGGCCCCTCGCGCTTCCTCCTCCCGGCTCACAAAGGTGCCAGGTGCCGCCCCGCCCCTCATTGTGCGCTGGTCGCGTCGCCAGGCCCGCCCCGCCCCGCCCGGCCAGCTGCGCTGGGAGCCTGCAGCCGCAGGAGCGCCCAGGCGGTGCCGGGATGGAGGGCGATCGGCTGGAGCCCGCAGTGAGTGCGGGGGCTCGGGGAGTGTGGGGTGGGAGGCGGTGGGTGCCGGGGCGCACGGAAGACGGGCGATTCCCCCGGCCAGCCCCAAACTTCCTGCCTTGAGCATGGCTCAGCCCCGCCGGGCGGCTCTGCCCTGTGGCCCCGGCCCCGGCCCCGGCCCCGGCCCCAGAGCTGCAGGCGGCAGCGCCCTCCCTACGTTCTGCAGACTCATGCTGTTGCGCTTCCCCGTCCGGGCGCTGCCCAAGCGGGAGCTGTCAGGCTGCGGCCCCTGCCCGGCTGCCCTGCCTCGCCCCCGGCTGACAGTGGCGCGGTCCCCTCCAGAAACCCCGCGGGGGGGTGGGGGGGGAGGTGGAGGTGGGCAGGAGCAGCCTTTGGGGCAACGAAAAAGGTTGCCCATTGCTTACTGCGTCTTTAGCAGCCAAGCGCGCTTGCACCCCACCCAGCTCACAAAGCACTGCCCCCTAGGGCGCTGCAGAGCGCTTCTCCCAATTCATTCAACCAGGCTGTAATTTACTTTGACTGGCCTGTAATTGGGACAGGGATCTTCCCTCCCGCCGCCTTAGGAACAATGTGCTTTCTTGTAGTCGTGGTGAGGAAGAAGGGGAACCCAAACTACTGAGTGCACGCTAGAGAAAAGCAAACTTAAGCGGATGCGGGAGGAATAGGTTTTTTTTTCCCCAGAGGTGCTTATTGAGAACTTGAATCTCTCATGGAAGAAGTTTTTGTAACTAAATATATTGAAATAAATGTAAAAATGCAATTGATTATAGTTATTTCTGGTAAAGCCATACTTTCAGGTAGTAAAAGCAAAAAACATGGCTTTGATATTTAAAAAAAAAAAACCTTACAAAAATTTATATTATGTTTTCAGGATTATTACTTTCAAAAAGTCATGTACAGCTCTAATGCAGATTATTGTACAAGGAAGGAGAAGTAGAAATAAGACTTTGATTTTAGACAGTTTCACTTTTGCTTTATGTATTTACTGTTTGCACTCCCTTTGCATAATAAACATAGTACTTGTGGTGACAAATTACAATTTAAAGTCTTGAATCTAATCTGTGGTTTTAGGAATGTAGAAAGGGAACCTGGTTTTATGATTTTGGGGCCTTTTTCTTAAAAAAAAAAAAAAAAAAAAAAGTGAACTATGAAGCCAAAAGAAAGGAACTTTATGGTTAATAGAAAAATTGCTTTGTTTTATGTTTTTGACTTCTCAAGAGGACCTGAGATGCAAGTCTAGCTTTCTTGTGCTTGTATTTTTGGAGTCACTTTTTTTTTTCCTGATGCAAGATTTAAATGCAGTTTTGAATATTTGTATATGTGAGTCTTACTGGCTCAGTTTCTGATCTTGTCTTATTCTCTCCTCCCCCCCCACCCCCCCGCCTTCTTTTCAAGGTTACAATTAAGAATATTGAACGAGAGCTCATCTGCCCAGCATGCAAGGAGTTATTTACCCATCCACTGATCCTCCCTTGTCAGCACAGTATCTGTCACAAATGTTTAAAAGAAATTCTCTTCTTCACACTTGAAGACTCTTTCACTGATCTAGGGTCTGAATCCTCCAGTCAAAGTAGCCCTCGTATTCGAATACATTCTCCTAGTTTGGATCGAATTGACAGGGTTAGTAGATCAGGTATGTACCATCATTTTGTATGTGCTCTGATTTGATTAGTAAAGACGAAAGCTTGATGCTTTTAAGTGCTGAATGTTGTCACAGAGTAACTTACGAATGTTTTAGTGTTTGGTCTTTGTTTACAGCACAAATGGGAATGTTCTGTTGTAAAGTTGAGTTATTCTAGTGGACATAATATAAAAGATTTTTTTTTAAAAATACAGTACCCTGTAAATTGGTTCATAACTCTTATTCTTCCTGATATTAAGTCACCCTAATTAAAAAATTTGTTTAATGTGACAATCTTCAATCCAAACAAAACACGTGACATTTTCTAAAGATACAGATCTCCAGGTATTAGGTTGCTCAGTCTGGAGGCTTTTTTTTCCCCTTTTGAAGTCTTTGGTGCAGTCTTTCTAAAATACATAGCTGTTTTGCTTCAAGCATTTTACTACAGTATAGTAGTAAATTACTATGCATATGTGATATCAGAACTCCTCACGCAAACAACTTTGCAAGAAGATTGAACCAGAGTTCTCTGTGTAAAGTATCATGGAATGCTTAATTTTTGGATTCTTTAACTGTTATTTCATGACTGACTTTATCTTCAAGACACTTAACTGACTAATAAGGGTCAGTTAACATCTATGAATATTAAGTGAAAGAAATACACCTTATTTCTGTAAATTTATGCTATGTAATAGGAAAGAAAAATCTCAAGGCTTAGCTACATTGGAAGGTATACTAAAATAGCTATAGCTCTGAAATAACTCTGAACGTGCACACTCTTATTTTGGAATAAAAGTGCCTTGAATTATCTTAATCCATTTCCAAAGTGGATTCCCTTTAAATTCATGCTATACTGTACCTTATAGTTGAATAACTATCATGCGTAGACAACTCAACACTTGCATCTCAGGTTTTAGCAATGTTAATTTCTTGTTTTTCATGTCTCAGAAGCAAAAATTTACATCACCATAATCTTTTAAAGAACTACATTAAGATAACTATGGCTAGTTACACCTCTGGCTCTTTTTTCCTGCCCCTCTCCCCTCAAAAGGATGGACTTTGATCAATATGTTGAACACCTGAATTGGCTAATTTAAAAAAAAATCCTACATTTATCTTCCAAGTTTTGTATTTTGGCTTGCTGTCACCCAGGAAGTATCCAAGATGCTTAACCTCACAGCAGTTCTTTGGTGGTACTTTTTGCAGGGACGTGTGAATTGTAATACCTCTTTACTGGCAGTGCATGTTCACTGTAAATTGTGTTGAGTGAGACATTATCCTGCACTTCTGGTTCTAGCATTTTCATACTTTGTTACTATTACATCTAAACCAAACTTGCCAAAAGGACTCTGGGTTTGCAAAGTCAAGTATGTGGAAGCTAAGAAATGACAGAATTAAGTGTTGTTTGTAGAACCTTAATTGGGCCCCCTTGTGCATGTTCACTATGATTCTATCTGTAATTACATGATGGTATGTTATCTTAACCATAAGATGCCTACCTCATTCAGTGCACAGGATGAACAATTTTCCCCAGGCTTACTGACGAAAAGGGGGCAGTTACCTTGGGCAGTGGTGGTTCAAAAGGGCACTGCTACCACAGGAACAGCAGCAGCCAGATCTCCAGGCCCTTTAAATTGCTGCTGGAGCACTGCAAGGCTCCATATTCTGGGTGGATTTCAGGGTCTACTGGGGGATGGGGGAGCCAGTGCGGCAGCTCTGGGCAACGATGAGAGCTGGCTGTCCCAGCCTCGCCCATTCCACCTGAGACCTTGCTCCTTCTGGAAGTGCGAAGCTGACCCCCGCCCCACTCACCTTATCCAGGGACCCCTGGTGCTCACTGAGGGTATGTCTACACTACCACCCTAGTTCGAACTAGGGTGGCTAATGTAGGCATTCGAAGTTGCAAATGAAGCCTGGGATTTAAATATCCCAGGCTTCATTTGCATCTTGCCGGGCGGGCGCCATTTTTAAATCCCCTTAGGTCGAACTCCATGCCTGCGGCTACACACACAGCACGGAGTAGCCGCAGGCATGGAGTTCGACCTAAGGGGATTTAAAAATGGCGCCCGCCCGGCAAGATGCAAATGAAGCCCGGGATATTTAAATCCCGGGCTTCATTTGCAACTTCGAATGCCTACATTAGCCACCCTAGTTCGAACTAGGGTGGTAGTGTAGACATACCCAGAGTGAATAACTCATGGACAATTTGCCATAAGCCATCCAAACTCTGCACTAAACTCATAATTATTAATTTCTTCTGGAGCTTTTCTGTGGTACTCTCATCTTAGTATCTTAGTTCTTTACAAACATCTTGGTTATTTAAAAATATGTAATCTTTACAACACTCGAGGGAAAGTGGCAATTTCATACCCATCCTACATATGAAAGATCTAAATTACAAAGATTACAATTTTGACAAAATGGTTAAAAGTGCCAAGTAAAGTAGGGTTACCAATTTTGAGATGCCATGGGCCTCATTTATTTTTCCAGAGTATTTAGTATTTTGTACAAATTCATGTATTCAGAGCAAAACTCCCATTGACTTTGGGATGCTCCCAAGGGTGGCCTAAGAGCATAAGTGCTGGCAAACTTGGAAAAAAACAGGGTACAAACCCTAAATTGGTTACTAATTCTAAACAGAGATTTCTCCAACCTATGTACTATGTGTGAACTCTTCAGGCACGTTAGCAGCCTTACACAGAGTTAGAGGTTCCCCTGGGGTCTGTCTTGTCATTCAGCTGAGTGTGTGTATTTCTGGGATAGCTGGCCCTTAAGGCCAAGAATCACAGAAATTTGCAAGTTACTCCTAGTCCCAAAGCATCCAGTCAGTTACCCCTGGTCAGTTGTGCCTTAGCTCACATACACCAAGGACAACACTTGTAGCTAGTCCTTTATAAACTATATGAAGGTTGATTAGCCAACCAACAAATTTCACCATGCATACACACATCACTGAGAACATTTTTATCCAAATTTATCAAAATTTACATATAGGCAAAGTAAGTCAAATCTGCCTGAGAATTTACAAATAGTTTTGTCAAACTCTTGTATATTTTGACATACAATGTTGATTGTGTTGTGTGTTAAAACTTTAAATATTAACGTGTTTGAATTTCTGCATCTATTGTCATTAAATAATTATCTGACTCCCCATATTTCTTGCAACAGTGAACATTTAAATCAATAAAACCCCAAATGCTCAAAAATAAACATAGAGGTCTGTTGACAGAACTTGATTACTCGTATATTATTAATTAAGGCTATGTTTTAATCATGAGTATTTTTAATAAATCAGGGACAGGTTATGGGCAGTAAACAAAAAAATCATGGCTTGTGACCTGTCCATGACTTGTACTATATAAGCCTGACTAAAACTTGGAGAGGAGGGGAATCTGGAGCTGCTGAGGATGCTTGGGGTGGGGTGGGGTGGGGTAGGGTGCGAGGGGAGGGGACAGCCATGGCCAAAGGGAGCTGTGGGGTGGTGCCTGCAGGTGGAGGCAGTGTGTGGAGCTGCCTGGCCATGCTTTTGCCTAGCAGCAGAGGGTGGGACATGTTGCTGTTTTTTAGGGGAGAACCAGAGGCCTCCTAAAGCCTTCACCCTAACCCCCAGCCCTGAGCCCCCTCCAACATCCAAACTGCTTGGGGAGCAGGATGCAGTTACCTGAGACTGCACTGGCCACTGCAGAAGTCCTGGAAAGTCATGGAATCTGACTTTCATGACAAGCTTGCAGGCTTAGTCATGAATTAGTAAATAGCTGAAATGATGTGCTTTCTTGACCTTTAATTAAGTACCAAGAGCAAACTGATCTCCATTATGGAGCTATTATCTGCACAGCCTTCTTTTTACAAATGTAGTTTGTTATAATACCAAAAATGTCTGAAATTGGTAAATGTTTTATCCTCTAATTTAAACTGTGTGCAAATGTTTACTTAAATATCCTGGTCTTAATTTTATCGAGTAGAGAATTTATTTAATTTAATGAAAATAGAGGAGCTTTACAATGAAAATTTTGCTTGCAAATATTTAAGTATAATGCCATTATACTAGAAAAAATATATACAATGTTTAGTTCTCCTAAGCTATGTAAATGGTGAATTATTCTGGAATACAATAAAAGGGGAGAGCTTGACTCCTTCCCCCCCCATTTATGCATCAGAACTGTATAGTGTATTAGGAAACTAAACAATTTTTAATTTCAGTGATACAATACTTTATTTGCAGTGGAGAAGAAAACAGTTGGTGCTTTATCTTTTGTAAACAAATGGTGAATCTATTCTTTCATTTCTAAAACCAGTTTTCTGTTCATTGTTCACAGCCACACAGCGGAGGTCTTTTGGGTGGAGAGGTAGAAATGCTTCACTTCTTCTATGGCTGTAGATAGAGTAGTATTTAGATCTTAATTTGAATATTATTGGTTAGCATATAGTTCTTCTAAAAATCATGTCCAGCTGCTAAACTTTTGTGAACTTGACCAAAATTATGGAAGATTTCTAACTGAAAAACTTTTCATTCTGCTCTGCAATTGATCTAAAGGTCAACTGGACTAAACATACACTTTCTTTGGTTGGGATTATTTGTAAGCAATAGACAGAAAAAGAAATTTTGTTTTCCTAAAGAATTATTTCTCAAGAGGCTACATAACCAATCACTTGTAGATTAGATTGTAGCTAATGCACTGACCCTCTATGTACTTCATGGTTAGTTATCCTTTCTTTAAAGGGAAAATAATTGCAATCTGAATTTTAATTAATCATAAAGAAGAGTGAATAACTGAATGCTTTTTAAGGTATCTTAAATGCTTGGTTGCCACCTTCTAAAATCAGGGGTGAGGAACCTTTTTTGGCTTGGGGGGCCTATGACCTACAGAAATATCCGCCAGGGCTGCACACAAGTGAGAAGCAAAAACAAACAAAAAAACCCCAACCCTACTGGGGTTGCCTCTGAGGAAAAAGGCACTCCCCACATTCCCCTCACGCACCAGAGCCTAGGCAGGGTCCAGGCTAGTAGATTTTTGTGTGTTCTAGCCCCTTGGTGGGGCAGCAGAGAGACTGGAGCACCAGCATGGGCTTCCCAATGCTGGGGGCTGGGGGGAGTTCTGAGCCTCAGGGTCCAGATCCAGGGAAGCCGGGGACACATCTGGCCCATGGACCCAAGGTTCCCACCCCTATTTTAAATGGCTGGTAACCTGACTCCCAAGGCTCAGCCTCCTGCTCTGCCTTTTCCCTCCAAGGCACCCCACCTCTGTTGCTCACTGGATTGTCCCACCCAGCTGGGCCACCTCCTGCTCTGGGGCTGTGATGGGAACTGCTGCAGCCTGACAAAGAGCCTGCCTGCATGTAGAAAGTGGCCCTAGATGAGCGGGAGCTGGGGTGGGTTAATGACCCCATGACTCCCCCTGCTCCAGTAGTAACTGGACTTCTAGTATCCAGTCAATATGTTTGATGGGACAAATATGTTTTGACTGGACTTTCTGGTTGAAAATTGGCACCTGGTAAATGGCAACCCTAAATGGCACCTGACTACAGAGGCCCAAAATTGGACTGTCTGGGTAAAACCTGGATGGGTAGCAACGCTACTTAAGTGTAATCAGTAACTAAAGAGGAAACTGTCATCTGATGTAGTTTTGGGATCCAGGAAATTAATCCGAGTGTGAGGAAAATAAGAGACGTCAAAATGGTGGTGGTGGTGTCTCTCTTTTGGGGGGTGGAGAGGTTGTGTATCTGTTTGTTTTTTGTTTTTAGAAGGGCTTTGGTTACCTTTTTAGATACTTAGACCAGGGCTACTCAACTTTGGAAGCCCCGGGGGCCACGACAATACTCACAGCACATACTGAGGGCCGCAACTTAAGTGTGGTTGCATATACATGCAAATATATACGCAAATAGCTTCTTTCACACTGATGGGCATGAATACAAAGATTAAGGCAAGACCACACAACACACAGGGCCCATTTAAGTCAGTTCTGCTGATTATTAATAAAATGCAGTATTTACCTGATTTTTGCATGCATATGACAGCACTTTTAATGCGCAACGACAGTCCAGGAATTTTACTACTAAAACCTATATCAACAGAAGATCATTATATTGACTACTTTTTTGTTTTGGCTCCCACCCATGGGTTGCATGTTGAGCCCCGCATAAACCCAAACCACACCGTGGGCCGCAAACAAACAGGCTATGGGCTGCGTGTGGCCTACAGGCTGCGTGTTGAGTAGCCCTGACTTAGATGATTATTCCTGTTACTTCCAAACTGTCAAGTGGAATTAACACTTGGAAGTGGTGAAATAGCTTTTATTGTGATATACTGATACTTATCCCAGGCATGCTGAAACATTGACAAGTATTTAATAATTATGAAAATTTACTTGTAGCTCTCTTTGATACACCTGAACTCTCCATGCTCCAGGCATCCCTAATCCGGGAACGCCCCTGGTACCAATCCTCTGCGCACTGCCACTTCCCCTGCAGTTTTTCCCTGCTGTGAGTGGTGCCTGGGAGCAGCATGGGGCGCAGGCCACATGTGCCCTATAACACATCCCCTCACACTCAGACCTCACAGTGCCCTCCCTGAGCTGGCTAATTCTTTAATCTAGCATACTCTATTTCCTAGGGTTGCCATATTAAAGGGGGTCAAATGTACTACATTTATATGATAATTGTAAATTGTAGGGATGTAAAATCCTATTTAAAATAACTGATTAAACTATATGTTTATAGCTGGCCAGGCTGGGCACCAGTTAACTGCTTACCCCAGTAAGCATGCCAGTAAGGCAGGGGTAGGCAATAATTTTTAATGGGAGGGTCATGTCAAGATTTTGGCAAGTGGTCAAGGGCCGCATTTCTACCAAGGGGCTTTGGGGTCTGGGATGGAGGTTGGTTGCAGAAGGGAGCTTGGGGTATGGGACTAGGGTGCAGGAGGGGGTGTGGAGTCTGAGACAGAGTTTGGGTGAAGGAGGGGGTTGTGATCTGGGGCAGAGGCTTGGGGTGCAGAGTCCAGGAGGGAGTATGGGTGCAGGAGAGGATTCTGGCTTGAGGGAGGGGCTCTAGGAGGGGGTGCAGGGTTTGGGAGGGAGTTGTGACTTGGGTGAAGGGGATGTAGAGGGCTTTGGTGGTGATGATTTGGGGCAAGTGAGTGAGGTGCTGGGTCAGGGAGGGGGTATGGGAGCGGGAGAGGATTCTGGCCTGGGGAAGGAGGTGCAGGGTCTGAGAGGGAGTTGACTTGGGTGAAGCGGGTTCAGAGAGTTTGGGTGGTGGCCTTGGGCAGGTAGTTGGGGGGGGGGGTGTGTGTGCCAGAGGCAGGCTCTGGCTGGGATGTGCTTACCCAGTCAGCAGCCCTGCAGGAACCTGAAGGCTGCAGTCACAAGCTGCTCCAGGTGGCTCTGCTCCAGGCAGGGTGAAAGAGGGGCGGGGCAGGGCTGGGGTGAGATTTTGCTGAAGGGCAGGACAGAGCACAAAGCCTCACTCCCAGAATAGAGCAGCCACATGGGCTGTATGTCTGCCACTGCATTGTGCAGCTGCCACTGCTGTGTGCTTAAAGGTCCCAGCGAGGCAGCCACAGGCCGGATCCAGTGGCTTGGCGGGCTGGATTCGGCCCGTTGGCAGCCTCTTACCCACCCAGCGGTAAGGCAATGCTTACCGAGTAATTGGTTAACCAGCTACCCCTTTACATCCATCCCTAGTAGAATGCTGTTTGTAGCAGCATATTCTTAATATAGGAATTTAAGTTTATAGATGTTTCCTCAGCAAGCTCTGCTTTCGCTTCTGTATATGCAAAAGCACCCAACAATTAATTATTTTATAAATGTTCTGCGTGCTTGAACATAATCAATTCCAAGAATAGCCAACTTACAAAAAGCATATAGTTTCAGGTGCTAAATAAACCTGCTCCTTAAATCTCCCTGCCAATTCTTGTAGTTTTACAATTGCATTTTCCTGTCTTGCTAAATAATCCATTTTTGTTTGGTGGGTGACCCACGCAAACAGGAAACATTGAAACACACTTATCTAAATACAGTCAAATGTACAAAGTAAACAAACAAATAGGGAAAAATAATTTGTCATTCTTGCAAATTATAATACACATTTGATAAGAAATTAAACTGGGTATGTACTGTTGAAAGAGGAAAAAGTGGATGAATTTCAGAAAATTATGAACTGTGAATCCAAATTTCTCATTAAAAATGTGCATATCTAAAAAGAAAACTGAAGGAAAAATAAGTTTCATAAGTCATTCCATAAATTTCTAAATATTTGAGTAAAATAATGTAAGATCTAGCAGAATAGAAATCCTTATCAGTTTTTTATAGCTAGTTAAGTAGTCTTAAAAAAAACACTGTAAAAAATCACCTTGCTATATGTCAGCTACAAGCAACACTTAAGATTATAACAAAAAGGTTGTAAATTTACGCAGTACCTAATATGAGTGAAATTGTTTTCTAAAAAGAGAGTCAATATGTAGCATTTTTGTAAGGGCATTAGAAAAAGTTCTAACTGTGGGCGTGAGGTGGAAATGTGAATTCATTTAAGTGTTTAGTTGAATCCAGTTGACCTTTAAAATATCCTTTTAATCTTTTAAGTCTTTCCACAAATTCAATTTTCATATCCACCATGATCACAGAATACTGGTGATATCATGTTTTATTTGAAAAACAGAATCAATTTATATTTTTAAGATGTATTATCCTTTTTCTGGTTATCTGCTACAGATAGTGCTGTTCCACATTGTAAATGTTATATAGTATACTCTCTTAGAAGAAAACATTATTTAAAAAAGATTTAGATAAAATGTGGGTAATTTTCATGTCTTGACTTACTACTCATGTTTGTTTATTAATGTACTTAAGTGTTGGCAGGATTGGGGTTTAAACTGCTTGCCAAGAGAACCACATTTTTATCTTTTTAATGGAATTAGAGCATTTGTAGAAGTTAAACTAGCCATGGGATCTGAGAATTGGTAGGATATAGTTTACTTACAAGCAAGGCTATTAGTAGCACAGAGTTTTGTATGCAAAATATTCTAAAAATTTAGAGGTGGAAAATAATCTTCATGGTCTGTGATTATTAGTGTGTATAGGATTGATCGTTAGAATCTGGATTTGTAACATGCAAAAGATGTTACAGAACAGTCTGTCTTACTTTACAAGTGATTAGATAACCACAGAAGTTGAAGGTTTTTTAAAATGAAATTATTCTAGGCATATTCTATCTTTCGTATATCTGCAAAACTTAGCCTTTGCTTTTCTGAAATGAAGGTGGAAGGGGAACAGAACCCATTTCATTACCTATAATATACTTATATGCTTGGTTATTCATCTCACGTTGTTTCAAAGATGGAATACATTGATCAGAATCCTACTTTTTAACACTATATAGACTTTAATAAAATGTGGAGAGTAGCCTTGCAATTTCCATTGGTAGCCACAAGCCTTATTTTCCATATAGCTAAAATAGCTTTAACTAGTAAAAGCACTTGTTCCCCTGTTGAGAGGGCTTTAAATCCCATGAAGTAATCATGAGTTTAAGAAAAAAACAAATTATTAAAGTGAATTTAACAGAAAGGGATGGAACCTCTTTTAAAGATCTTTTTGAATTTCCTAGCCACTGGATGGGGTGTTGTAGGCATGGTGTCACCAGTATATGTATAAAGCATGTAGTCATTACCATGGTCTGATTTTGTGCATTAAGTGACAGAATGAAAAGTCACAATTGGTTGGCAATTAACTCACCTTTTGGTTAAACAAATTCTAACCATACCTCTGTGTGTCACTTGGTCCAGACTTCAAAAGCATGCTGGGGGATTGGTTTGTACTGATTTTAAACTTGGCCACAGCATCATATTTTTTTTTCCATGTGTTGTTTTGCTTTTTCATTGCTCATTTAACTGGCATGTTAAACTGCTCGTGTGCTGTGTTTGCATAAGCTACCATTATTTTTCATAATTGATTTGCTTTATTAGTAAGGTAATTAGTATTAATTACCTTATTTTTTACTCTTCACTGCATGGTTTGAATGTGAAATAATTCTTCTGCTTAGGCCTTTTAAGCACTTTCTGAAGTGTCCATTGAAGGTATACTTAAACTTACGTACATACATGCTGGACATACATTTAAATAAGGCTTTTAATTCAGTACTGTTTTCATACATTACATGTGTGTGTTGCTCATCTATGCCAAATTACAGGTATTGCAGAGCATCCATCTTGGGTTATTAAATTCACTTCAAGTAAGTACCAGAAAACTTTGGATTCCTTTTTAGCCAGAAATCTGCATTTGCATTAACTACACTAATCATTTTAATTGTATCTATTCATAAATCTGAGCTGGCCATCTTTCTGTAGGCTCTCTAGATAAAAATACAGGAACTACTGAATTGGAGATTGGTATCAGCTTGTGCACACTTGCTCACTGTATGGCTGGGCCTTTCAGTTCCTGAAGTGCGCACACAGTTGTCATGCAGAGCACGTTTTGAAAAATAGTTTATATGCTAAAGTAAGAGTTCTAAAAGGGAGTTAGTTCCTAGTGGGAATATTTTTACAGAGGGGTTGCAGAATGCAGGAGGTTATGAAGAAAATTCGGAATTGGTTAGTATAGTAGAGAAAGCCAGAGATCAGCATCACTAGATATCTTAGCATGTAATGAAATCTTAATACTCAAGGTAAACTTTCAAAATTCCACGAAACTATTTTTTTTCCGGAATTAAGGCAGCTGATTACATACAAATATTGTCTAATTTGCATTTAGAAAATAATTTTGAAAAAATATACACTTTAAAAGAGCTTAATAAATTGTGCTATATCAGCCAGCTGTACTTCTGGTGAAGACATGCTATATTAGCGGGGGAGTCCTCTTCCATCAACGCAATTACTCCATCTCTGTGAGAGGTAGAATTTATGTAGCCAAGAGAGTATCTCACACTGATAGCGATAGTGTGGACAGTGATTTGGTCAAGGTAGCTTATGTTGCTGATGGGAGGTATCTTTCTCACCTCCCTGAGCGGCCTAAGTTACATCAACTTAAGCAATAGTGTAGACAAGCCCTTAGAATTTGCTTGTATGTCAGCTAACATAAGAACAAATGAGGAAATAACCATATTTTACAGTTACATGTTACCTTACTGTACAGTTGCATAGCAGCTCAATTCTCAGAATTTGAAAACATTTTTGAGAAAAGGTGGTAATGCCTTGCTCTAATTATAGAAGCATTTCTTTCAAGCTTACTGTGCAGAGAAAGAAGGGAGAATATGCACCACACCTAAATACAAGCTTAGTCAAATTTGAATTTATTTTAATTGCCTCACTGCTCCTCCTATTTCTTTGTTCAAGAATGAAACCTAAAAAGCCTCAAAAAAGGGATTACTTATTTGGAGTGTTGAGCTATCCCCAGGTTTTGCAGACTCAAAATGGAGACAGGCTTTGTGGTATGTGTGTGTTTTTGGTGAAGCTAGCCACTTACCCCCAACTTTGAACAATGGAAGATCAAATGACTATCAAGGGAAGAAGCAGGAGAATTCTTGGTTTTTATGTAGTGTCACCATAATGCTCTATATTCCCCTACTTAAAAGTAAAGCAAAATTCCTTTCTGCCCAGGCAAACTTTAATACAGGCTAGGTGAAACTATATTAAACCTACTAAAAAACCAGAAAACCTCATCTTGGTGCTGGGGTTTCTCTTGTCTGGTGACTAAGGCCCTGAAAATATCCAACTAATTGTCTGTATTGAAAGTTCCATCATAATAGGATAGAACACTGTTATTACTTCTTGCCAATAAGCATTCCTTTTAGCTTTTCCCTCTTGGACTTGGAGTACCATCTCCCTTAACCTTCATGAAAGGAAGGCTACTTCCAGTAAGGTGGTTCTAACATCTTTGGTTCAAAATATAACATTTTTAAACATTTGTTTGGGTAAAGCCAGATCGGACAGTGCATGCTGTGATTGAGGGATTTGGCTGAAATTTCCTAGTATTCTAAATGCCCACCTTGTCCTGTTTTGTCTCTGCTTAGGACAAACTAACTATGTATGTTGCAGCCATAACACATTGGTAAAAGCTCAGAGTCAACTGTGTATATCTGGGAACAATGCTATTTTAATCTCAATCTCCATTTAGATCATTATATTAAAAAATCCCACATCTGAATTTGGACACCAGTCACTTAAACTCTAATATGGATTCCAGAAAGTGTTGGAGACTCTAACGCTGAGGTATCCAAAGCTAGATTTAGATTTTTTCTCGTAGCTCTTGGTTTGTTAGTGATTGGGTTTCAGGTTTTTACACTCCTGTAATTACCATGTAAATTTGTCAAGCTTAATAGAATATATTTTTCATTCCCATATGAAGTAAGAGGAGTTTAAATAACTGGAGTGCATTTGTGCCATATTTGACTAGCTACCAGGAATGAGGGCAGACCAGTTAGGTCATTTTCCTTTTCATGCACAGCTTTGGCAAGATTAATCACTGAATTTAACTGGTATTGGCTCTCAGAATGATAAACATATATAGTGCCTACTTAGAAGGAAAAGGCATGAGCGTCCCGCTATTGGCATATTTTACTATAGCAAGAAACAGAATTGCCACATTGCAGCGCTGTAGTCAGAATTGTTGAATATTTTCACCCCATTTTCATTTGGAATTATAACTTGACTTACTATGCCTACTGTATCCAATAGGGCCATGCCTTGCAAGGGAAAATATATTGTCTTCTGTGGCTTGACGGACTTCACCTGAGTTCATATTATGCCATTCTGGATGACGTACTAAAGTGACTCAAGATTTCTTCAGGATTTAGGCTTGTGGATTCTTACATTAGGTGCTGGTTTTCCCGCTTTCCTATCCTAATCTTTCTTCCCATTATATCATGACTAAACTAGATCTTGCCATCTATACAGGCTGGAAACGCAATTCACTGACTCCTAGGACGACCATTTTCCCTTGTCCTGGCTGTCGGCATGATGTGGATCTGGGAGAACGAGGCATCAATGGCTTATTTCGAAATTTCACCTTGGAAACTATTGTGGAAAGATACAGACAGGCAGCCAGGGCAGCCACAGCTATTATGTGTGATCTCTGTAAACCTCCACCTCAAGAATCTACAAAGAGTTGCATGGACTGTAGTGCAAGCTATTGCAATGAATGCTTCAAAATACATCATCCTTGGGGAACTCTAAAAGCCCAACATGAGTATGTAGGACCAACCACTAACTTCAGGCCCAAGGTAAGTGGTTTTTAATCTGGTATACCTTGCAGATCTTTTCGTCTCTTGCATCTGATCTGATGCTGCAAATCAAATACTGCCCATAAAAAGCAACCACCTGGTTTCCATTACTATCATTTATTAAATGAATTGTGCAAGTTTGCATTACAATTATTAACCAAAGAGGTAGGTGTTGACAAATGCATAGGTTGGAAGTGAACCATAGACTTCATAAAATTAAATGTTTGATATGGTTCCCATCAGATGAAGGTATGGTGCTTTTTAAAAACAAGGTGTTAATGATTTTAGACTTTCCTTAGGCACTTTAAATAACATTTAAAAATAATTGCACTGGGTGTTTTCTAGAAATAGCACAATAACTAAAGTTTTGTGGCAATAGTTCTATTTGTATTCCCTTTGAATGCACCATTTATATAACAATATTTTTCTTTCTCTCTCTCTTCCTGCACTCCTGCCAGTCAGTAGCCGAAGGTTGAATCCCTGGCACAGTTCGGTATTATGTGTGTGGAACGTGTGGTGTCCATCAGGCCCAGCCTCAGGGCAAGGCGAGCAAGGTGGTTGCCTTGGGCCTTAAACTGGTCGGTGCCCACCCACCCGGCTGCTCACTCGCTGCCCTGGCTGGGAGTCGCCTGGCCACATGGTGCAGCTAACCACGACATGCTGCCTTGGGCCCTGCAAGCTCTTTGGCCAGGCCTGGTGTCCATGTTGAACTTTAAAACCTAAACTGTATAAATGTCACCATATGATGCCACTGGCTGCAAGAGTTGTCCTTCCAATAGAAGACAATTGGTCAGTCTTAATAAACCTATGAAGATGGTTGTTAGGACCCCAGAAATACCAAAAATATTGCTTGAGTTATGAAACTCTTCTGTCAGTGTACCCGAGATAGTCTAGTGATGCTTTCTTAAGATATTAACCTGCTTTTGAGGCCTGCTTTTCTTTTTTAATTTGGTTCACTTAGGCTGAAAGGTATGTCTAATTTGGGCCAAGTATGTTTGCGTTAAGTAAGTGACCTAGAGAAAACAAAGTACTTCTGGAAGCAGAGAGGTAAATAGACTTACAGATGTGGATTTGTTTTTATGTAAGTTGTCTGGAAGCTATATACAAACAGACAGCTACATATTTTCTAGTAGAAGCTCTTGAAAATGTGTTCAAACTTAAGCAGGATTCTAAGGTTAAAATCTAGTCACAATTTATTAATGGTTCTAGATTCTAGAAAATCAAGGCTAAGCAAGGAAGCTGAGTTACAGTTCTGCAGAAGTTTTGTGTAATTTTTAAACAAATTTATGCTGTTAATTCTCTTAACTATCCAGACTACTCAAGATAGTTCTGGATTCTATTTTGTTAATTACTTAATCTTTCTGCTTTTATAGAAGCAGACTGATCCAAGTTCAGTGCAGATGGAAACCCTGAAATTATTAATAATCCTATTTTAATATTGTAGGGTTAATTGATATGATTTAAAAATATTCTTTTTAAGATTAATTTATATGAAAAAATAGCATCCTGTAATCTGACAGAAAATCCAACACTAAAAATCTGTTATTCACATAATATTGTAAAATAGGTAATTGTATTAAACAAAATCTTGTATCCGTATTTCTTAATGTACTCTTTTCCTTTTTACTTGTAAAGACTTGGTGTTTGTTTGAGACACACAGACTCAGGCTTTCATTCTCTCTTTTAGAGACATCTTTTTCCCAGAAACATTTTGTTGACGACAAATATTTTTTATATATAATGTCAATTTTTTTAAAAATACCTTTGGCTCTCTAGACTCAGTACTTTGATCAATAATCAACAAATTTTACTTAGTTTTCTTCTAATACAGGATATCATTGCAGAAAATCCTTGTCGTTTATCTAACTTCAATAAACATTTTAATTATTTTTTTAAAAACTTCTAGTGACTTTGACATCTTTCTGAATTCTTCCATAGATTCTGCTGAGTATAATTATTTACATATTGTGGGGGTTTTTTTTTTTTTTTAGATTTAGGGCTTAAACCAAATATCACTTTTGCAGACAGAGGAAGTAAGCGGGAAGACACAATGATTTTGGGACTCTTGGTATATATTGTCACAACCATATGCACACATACTTAAAGAAGCTGCGACAATGAAAAGAGACCCGTTCTTGTAATGTTTTATAAGAAACATTATCAAGTTACCTGGTTGATAATGATGGCTTAGTCATGTCAAATTATACAGACTTCTCTATGAGAACAAACAATATAGCTACGTTAGTGCTTTTGTGATGGTCTTATTGAGGGATGCCAGCACTTTTATGTAAGATTAAATGTGCACTTGCGTCACATGCTTTGTTAGGACATGACTTGAATGTATAAAGTATTAGTCCTCTGAACAATGTTCCCAGTCACCTATTTGATTAATTTAAAACCAAACTTGATGGAACTTGGTGATGTGGCTGGTGGGGCTGAGAGAAGCTTATACTATGTTTGTTCCTTCACTGAGAGAAGGACAAGGTAATCTGCTTGGTCTTTTCCATCTTCACCTTGCTTGAGGGCTATTACTTTCATTGAATCTTTTTATGAGACAAGATAAGTAGAAATGTGTTCGGTTATGAAAGCTAGAAATTCCTTGGGAACAATGACTTGTCTTCCAAACAGTGGCTGCTAATTGAATCCTCATATTTTGAGGTCTGTTTAAAGGAATTTCATCAGGGTGTCCCTTCATTTTGCAAGTCAGTCTGTAGCCATAGAATCCCATATATTCATACTTCTGGCCTAATGATGCACTCTTGAAATTCTCAGTAACTTTGATAAACATATTGTCCTCTTCAGTGGAAAGGCTAAAGAAGATAATAATTGGTACTTGGAATTCAAAAGTAAGAGTTTGCTTCAGTTGAGGACAGCATCCATCCACTTGCTCATATTACCTCTGTCCTTCTATACACAAGTCACTGGGAAATACTTACTTTCCCCCTCGCTAGCAATGGATTTTAAATAAGATGAATGCACATTACTTGAGTTTGCACTATAGTCCAATGATTATGGGATTTGTTTACTGCTAAACTGTATCTTAATGAGCTGTTAACTATATTTCAGAAAACTATTTGCGCTTTTTTTTGACAGATCTTGATGTGTCCAGAACATGAAATGGAGAGAGTAAATATGTACTGTGAAATTTGCAGAAGGCCTGTGTGTCATCTTTGTAAACTGGGTGGATCTCATGCAAATCACAGAGTAACAACCATGAGCACTGCCTACAAAACACTCAAGGTAAGACTCAATGTCATTTCATTTTGCCTTAAAAAGTGTATTAGAGATTGGATTCTAAGCACTCCTAGGCTTTTACATTTAGAGGATGTTGTAATTTAATGCTTTTTCTACCAAATTCAGACATGAAAAATGTGTTCCAGACTCTGAAATCTGATCCCACCCCTTGTCCCATGAAATCCGGTCTTTTCTGTACTTTTATTCTATACTTCATAGGTTTCATGAGGGAGACTAGCATTTCTGAAACTGGGAATTGTGACCCAAAAGGGAGTTGCATGGGGAGGGCCATAAGATGATTTTAGGGCAGGAGGTCACATTGCCACACTTACTTCTGTGCTGCCTTCAGATCGGGGAATCTGACTACCCAGCTCTGCAGGCTGGAATGCAGAAGTAGGGGTGGCAGCACTGCGATTCCCTCAAGTATGGGCAACGCAGGTAATGTAGGAAAGAGAAGGCATTGCCTTCCCAAGATTGTCTACACTACCCAGCCGCCTGGGAAGGGCTGGGGCTGTGGCAGTCCAGCTCCTGGGCAGCTGGGGAAAGCTGGCGCTGCGCCACGCAGCAACCCCAGCCCAGAGCTGGGGTTGGGCAGAGCTTAATGGGGGGAGGGAGGTTGTGAAGGAGCATGGCGTCGGGGGAAGGGGTGGGGCTTCAGCTGCCTTCCCCAGCTAGGCCTTCACCTGCCGCCCATGCTCTCAAGTCCTTTTTGGGTCAGGGCCCCTTAGGGTTGCCAGGTGTCTGGTTTTGAACTGGACAGTCTGGTATTTGAGCTTTCTGTTTGGGAAACAAATTGAGAAAATACCGGACATATAAATGTCCGGTATTTTCTAATTAAGTTTTATTATTATCATGAGTATCGTACACAGTTGCATACTGCCTGGCTGGTAGACATGTTCACACTGCATGAGCGTGTCTACCAGCCAGGCAGTACGCAACTGCACAGGAGAGGGGCGGGGGCGGGGCCAGAGTGGGATGTAATCCCTGGGGCCGGACTCACCTGTGTGCCCCGCCGGGACTGTGCGCGGGACGGGCAGCACCCTGGGATCTGCGTGCACCCGGGCCAGCCCTGCTCCCCACTGGCTGGTTCCTTCCCCCCCCGCCCCATCCCCCCCCCCCCGTTCCCCATCCAGCCAGCTCCGCTTCCCCCGACCCACTTCCCGCCAGCACCGCTCCCTGCCGGCCGGTTCCTCCCTGGCCAGCCCCACTCCCCCCAACCTCCTCCCAGCCAGCTCTGCTTCCCGCCCGCCAGTTCCTTCCCCTGCCGGCCAGCCTTGCTACCCCCCAGTCCTCTCCTGGCCAGCCCCGCTCCCCTCCCGGCCTCTCCCCTTCCCCCATCTGAGATCAAGTGTGTCAGGTATTCTTTTGAAATCATCTGGTAACCCTAGGGTCCCTACAATGACACCAGTGTGAAATTTCAGATTTAAATAGCTAAAATGTATTATTTTTAAAATCCTATAACCATGAAATTAACCAAAATGGACTGTGAATTTGGTAGGGCCCTACTTATCCATGTGACTGTTGCACAATAGAACACACTGTAACTGTTTTCTTCAGTCGTATGAGTAGGTGTTAATAGCTATCTAAAACATTAAACTACATACTCCAGCTCATTTAAAATTATAAACCTTATCTGCCCATTTTTATAAAATGTTTCAGTTAATGTTTATCTGACTGTAAAGCACAGACTCCAAAAAAGTTGAGAAGATGGCATTACTGGCTATTCAGGTAAAACAGTGTCTTGTCATATGACTTGGGGAGGAACTGACTGAAAAACAAAGGTGCAAATGGAATTTCAAACAATTTTTTTTCTTAAATAGTGGAAAGCAAATTTGTACAATAGCTGAAACAAGTTCTAGAAGCCTAACAGAACTACAAGTTAAGTTAAACCAAAACTGAACTACACTGCATACGTGTAGAACTGTTGAACAAACTTCAAATATTTGTCTTCTGTAGAAGTGGGTTGTGCCCATGAAAGCTCATGATACTATTTATATATTTTTGTTAGTCTCTAAGGTGCTAAAGGACAATTGTTTACCTTTTTTTATAGTTACAGACTAACATGGCTACCCCTCTGACACGTTCAAATATTTGGTTGTTTTTGGTAGGGGTGGGAAGGTGGGGGTGTTTTTATACCTGATGGAAGCTACCTGGTTTAGGATAGGGTTTTTTTTTTCCCCTCTTATTAGATTTCCAGTACTGACTATTTTATACCTCCCCCCATCCTGGCAGTATTTCCAACTTTTCTGGTTCTTGTGAAAAACAGGGAGATGTATGTGATAGGGTCCCCAGAGTGCAGCCTGGGACCACTGTGCCCTGTGAACTCTCTCCAGCCTGGGGTGTCTTTCACAAGGCCTTGTTAGTGGCCAACAGCAACCCCTTCCAGATGCTGTTATCACTTTGCACAACCACATGTGGAGCCCCCACATCCAGCTAGATTGCATGAATGTTCCCAGAACTATTCATGAATCACACAGAGAGGTTCTTCTCTCTCTCTCCCCCCCCCCCCCCCCCCAACTCCTAGCACTGTACTTCAGGAATATACCATCTACCTCTTCAACTGAAACTTTGCAAACCTGTGCCAAGCTCCCTTGCCAAACTCTTCAAGCAAACTCGCTGGTAAAGATAAGCAGTTAAACAAGTTTATTGACTTCAAAGGATAGATTTTAAGTAATAAGCAAAAAGTCAGAGCAGTTACTAAAAGAAAATATAAACATGCAGTCTAAACTCTCCATCCTATTAGATTAGATTAAGCAGGTTTTTTTTCATCCCACCGGAGATTGCAAGTTTGTAGTGTACAAATTTCATCCTTGAAACCTGGGCCAGTCCCCTCTGTTGGCATCTTCAATTATCTCAGTTTCCTTGTAGCTTGAAGCATAGGTAGGGGGCAGGAGAAAGGGTAAAGCATGGGCCCCTGTATTTGGTTTTTATGCCCTTAGTCTATGAGCACAGAAATTATAAGTCCGGGCATGTGAGATGTGCATTGCTGAGTTCTCAGGCAAGGTTGAACAATTCCTTGGGTGTGGCCTCATGCAGGTGAGTCATTGCATTGTAGCTCCCTTGCTGGACAATGGCTGGTGATGTCTGTTACACAACTCCCACCCGGATGTTGGTTACTTCCCTTGCCATTGTCTGTTTCTGTAGCATTAGCATCTGGGCACCTCCCAAGTCCACAGCATATTTTAATGAAAACCATAGATCACCATTCTTATTTCACATGCATTGATGATATACATATTTAGATAGAAAAATGACTTTCAGCAGAGTATATCCTTTCCCCTGTACCTCCCATGGCATGCTTTATATGCAATATCACAATTACATACAGATGAGGAATAGGGTGCGCCCCCAAGGTATGGAATATCACCATACAGAAGCATTTATTCAAAATATTCAGAAACTCCTAACAACTCAATTACAATTAGGCTTGGAAGATTTTTAATGGTTAAAATCAAATGCACATGTCACAAGGCAATGCACAATTTCCACTCATAATGAAAATTTACACTTATTCAAAGTAAGAAAAATGCTCCTTGAGAACTTAAGAGTTTAATTTGACAGCTTGTGTTTTTACAGTTAAATATTTAACTTTTAGAATTCCAGTGTCTAGGTAATTAAGTTATTGTATGACCCCCAATAATATCCTGAAACTGTGACACTTTAAATAGATACAACTAAAAAATGCTTAAAATTAAACAGTGATATTCATCAAAATTACATTAAAAAGTCAAATTCTGCCAACCATCATAATCTTAATTATCTTTGTGTTTTTCAGGAGATTATTCATATAAAGGGAATACAAAAGCATTTATAATTATCACAAATATCTTAAATCTCATTCTTCAGGTTATAAGAGAATTGATTTCAGAGGTTGGGAAGAAATGTCCTTAGAAGGTGGATGGTAGGGATGTGGATGGGTAACCAGTTACTCGGTAAGCATCATCCCGGGAGTTGGCAGCCTTGCATGGGGCTAGAAATAGCAGTCAGGAGGGAGAAGGGGCAGACAACTCCCAGTCCATGCAGGCTGAGAGTCAGCAGCCCCCGCCCAACACCATTTAATCAGTTAACTGGTTAACTGATTAAATGGGATTTTTACATCCCTAGTGCATGATACGCTATAAAATAAGATTAGGTATATTACAGAGATTTTTGACCTTCCTTGGAAACATCTGACATGGACTACAGAACACCAGATAGGGTTGATCAGTGACCTGTCGTGGTTGTGTATGTTCCTGTAGTATTTTGCTTACGTATAATCCATCGCTGGCTATTGGCCTTCTGTAAATAGATAAATTAACTGAACAACTCAAATTGAGCATTGGATGTCTGTCTTGTAGACGGCTTACATGCACTAACTGCAGTGTAGGCATACTATCCTGTTTCTTCTAACTTGCTATTATATTTCAACAGGAGAAACTTTCAAAGGACATTGAATACCTCATTAGTAAGGAGAGCCAGGTGAAAGGTCAAATTTCTGAACTGGGTCTCTTAATGAAAGAAACTGAGGTAGGTATAACTTGTTGGTCAGATATTTGAACATTCTCTCTCTCTCTCTCTCTTTTTCAAGAGTGTGCTCTTAGGTGTTATCTTTTACATTATCAATAAAAATGGTGTATGTTCTGCAAATTGAGATGAACAGATGCCTCTGAGTAGAATTTTAACAGTATGAGTGACATTGCACAAAATAACCAAGAGTTGCTTGTCTAGTCAAAAAAGACACAATTCATTTCTTCAGATGATTAATATTATGGAGCAAGGAGCACAGATTTTGAAATGTAAAGAAATCTGTGCCCCTTGCTCCATAATATTTGTCATCTGAAGAAGTGGGTTGTGCCCATGAATGCTTGTGATACTATTTATATGTATTTTTGTTAGCCTCTAAGGTGCTACAGGACCCCTGAAGTTTTTTTTGGTTACAGACTAACACCGCTAACCCTCTGAGACCTAGTCAAAAAGGTTCAACTCCAATGTACCAAATATCTGATGATATCTCCTTATAGGCTATATATTTTCTTAGGACAGAGAATGTCATCCATCTTAAATTTTAGTTAGACTATAATACAGTCAAAATCCAACTTTAAAGGAAATAACAAATTCGGGATAGGGAGAAACGGTTTATATATGCAACATAAGAGGCTGAGAGGAAGCTGGTATTAGATGTTCAGAGAGTATACAAAATACAATTGAACCAAGAGTTTTCACTTACCCTATTTCAGGAAATTCAACTTCAGTGTATGTGTTGGGGAAAATATATAAACTTTGAAAAGCAGTTGACACCAGGAAATTCTTTTATAAATCACTTTTCTACACTCAGAATAGAAATAACTCTCTTTTTACATGGAAATATTACATGAATACAATATAGTATTCTAGCTATAAGGAAATTTATTATTTTCCAGTGCTTAAATTATTCCACTATCAAGTAAATTTGTTAAGCTGCCATTGCATAAATTGTTCAACAGTCAGTTTAAATCCATGTGGAATGATGCAGGTTGAAAAACGTCTAGTATATTGCATTGGATGATCAGAGAAATATTTTCTTATCCCCTCACTTACTACATTAGCTTTGTGAAATTGTCATGAAAATTTACCAAGTTAGCCACAAAATCTAGTCGGTTGCTCTGTATTTTGATGATGATGAAAATACTGTCTGTTTTTGCCCATCAAAAATTCATTGCCAAGACTGAGAAGAACTTTGCAATGCTGTTTTGAAAAGTTTTCATAAAACTTTTCCCATAAGATTCCACAATACTATGGAACGGTTCTTTTTTTTTTTTTTTTTTTTTTTTTTTTTTTTTTTTTTTTAAGTGTACTTTGTATTTTGTAATAGTGCAATGGCGAGAGAGCTAAAGAAGAAGCATCTCATAACTTTGACAAGTTGTTTGATGTTTTGGAAGAAAGGCGATCAGCTGCTCTGAGGGCAATTGAAGCTTCCAAAAACTTAAGACTAGAGAAACTACACACCCAAATAGAGGAATATCAAGGACTTCTAGAAAACAGAGGTCTTGTGGGATATGCTCAGGAAGTGCTCAAAGAAACAGACCAGTCTTGCTTTGTTCAAACAGCAAAACAGCTCCATGTCAGGTATTTAATAACCTTACATTATAAAGATTGTTTAAAATTTTGTCTTTCATCATTTCTTTCAAATTTATTAAAATATTGCTGGCTATTGACTAAAATTATGGATGTCACTGATGCTCATTGTGTAGAGGTCAACATAATAAGCTCATTCTTTATTGAGATGGCAATTCTTAAGTTGCATCATAATATAGGAAACAATTTATGGAAATAAAAATTTAGAAATTCATCCATACAGAGTGACAAAGTAGAACACTCTTCGATTAATGCACAGCCCACCATTGGTAGGGAGACTATATCATGAATTTGTGAAGGTAGAATTGATGATCTAATAGGTATCTTCTGTGTCTAACCTCTTTGATCCTAAAAGCTGATCTCCGTTACTGGTAATTAATATTAATCTCTTTTTAAGCTGCTTTTGTGGAGGCATGTGTATGTGTTCAGTTTGCCAGTTGTAATCTGTTACCTTTTTAGGTTTCTCTTGTCAGCGTACAAATTTTTTGAGTGAAATCTTGGCTCCAGTGATGTCTGGACTTTTGTCCAGGGCAGCAGGACTGCATGCTTTGAATTTTAATGCTCTTTTCAATACAAGACAGGTCAGATTCACAGGGAAGACGAAGGTGCATTAAGGTGCCTAAGAAGAGGGGTTTTGTGAATCTTATTAGTGCCTAAAGTTCCCTAGGTGTCTAAGTTTCTGCTGGTGGATATATGCATAGCCTAAATCTTGACAGGGCTGAAAAGTTCAGCTCCTAGCTCACTTCTGAGTCCCATGTTTCCTCTGCCTATCCCTTCTTGCAAGATATAGTCTGGCAAGCATGCTGCTTCTGGCCTGCAATCTTAACTTCCTTTCAAGGGGCAGGAGTTATATACCTGTTTCCTCAGCATTTGCTGACAGCTAGCTTAGGTGGCTACCTGCTCAGCATGCTTGCCTTTGTGAATCACTTCTTAGGCATCTAACTGTCCCCCATGCATTGTATAGGGAATCTAGTAGTGAATTTCTCCAAGTGTCTTTTAGTGAGCCTAAAAGTTAGCTATTGCCTAAGGGTACATCTAAAACAAAGAAACACTGCAAAAACAAAGAGAACCTGTAGGAATGAGTCCTGGAGTCAAGGTCTGTAGACTCATACTCCTGCTCCAGGGCTAAAAATAGTACTGTAGGCTTTCCTGTTTGGGCTGGGATCCAGGCTCTGAAACAGTGAGGCGGGAGGAGTCTCTGAGCCCAGCTCCGACTTGAGCAGGAAAGTTTATGCTGCTATTTTGGGTGAATGGGAAAAGGTAAAACATGAACCTGTTGATCAGGGTTCTGAGACTCCTTGCCAGAGGACCTTTTTGGCTCTGCAGACATATTCAAAGTCTACTCCTTCCCTTGTGAATGTAGTCCAACCTTGCTGAATACATATGTGTATTTTTTTCTCTCTTTTAGAATTCAAAAAGCTACTGAGTCTTTGAAGAGTTTCCGGCCAGCAGCTCAAGCTTCTTTTGAAGACTATGTGGTTGATATAACAAAGCAAGAAGAGATTCTTGGAGATCTGTCCTTCTACACCAGTGGTAAATGTAATAAAGGGGGTTGTTTTTATTACCTCTTTCCTGAGGTGTGGCTCTGGTGGTGTTGCTAGCTCTAACAGGAGGCTAGGTTTAGGCAGGATTCCTAAGATCTTTGGACCATGGTTGCAAATTCCACGATGCTCCTCCCAAAAGCTGTTTTCCCAGCAGGAAGAAAGGTTTTTTGAAGATAGCGCTGCAGAGATTTCTGCACTCCCAACATATGTCATCAAACGTCAGCTTTTCAGTTTTGTAACTCAATGTTTACTAAGAGGATGGATGTGCTACCGCAGTGGACGTGTGGTGCTACAGCTAATGCTTCCTAGATAAACGGGGGTTTTGTATCAATGTAATTAATCCACTGCCTTTGAGAGGTGGTTCCTAGGTCATGGAAGAGTCCTGGTATTGACCTAGCTGCATCTACACACAAAGTTTTGATCCTCCTAACTGTGATGTCCTGAGTCCAAAATATATTTTGACTGACATAGCTTGGTTCTAATTTTTAAGCATACACCAAGTATGTGAGCTCAAGTGAAAATTCTCTCTGCATCTTAACATGCAGTCTCATAACACCAAAAATGGAAAAATACTATTCGTGTGCAGAGCAAATTTCACATAGAACTACTTTAGGAGTAACTATAATAATTGATAGTTTGTGTTTTGGAGGTATTGGTACCAAAAACTATTTTAGTTGCTATTCAGTAATCCTCCTGCTTATTCAATAATCCTCCTATATCAGAATTGTTCATTGATGGTTAGAAGTATCTTTTAGACGGGTAATACTTGGCCTAGATCAGTGGTCTCAACCTTTTTACACCGAAGATCACTTTTTAAATCTCAGAACAGGTGAAGATCTACCGCCCCGCCCCTTCCTTGAAGCCCCGCCCTCTCTATTCTCTTCCTGTCCATCACTTGCTATCCCCAGCCCTTACTTACACACTGATAAACACTTTATTTTTAAATTATGCGATATATAAAATTAAAATCATGTGTTTATAGTTTTTTATTCATGCTATTTAAATCTAAAATGAAGCATTTATAATTATACATTTTGTGGGGACAGAGTTCTGCGTCTGGGGGCAGGGGAGAGGGATCAGGGTGCTGGGAGGGCAGAGGACAGGGTTCTGCAGCAGGGGACAAGGTGCCAGTGGGGACAGAGTTCAGGGAGTGGGGACGGGAATGGGGACAGGGGAGTGGGGACAGAGTTCTGTAGCTGGGGACAGGGGAGTGGAGTCTGGGGAGCGGGGACAGGGTGCCAGTGGCAGCAGAGTCACCTGTATCTGCCTCCTCCCCGGATTCTCTCCCCTCCGTGGGAAGCCAGCACATGCCTCCTCCGGGCCCCCTGCAGCGCAGGGAAACCCCGAGTGTGCCTGCCCCAGGGCTAAGCCCCCGCCCCCATTCCGCGGCGGGGCCAAACCCCCCTTCCGAGGCACGGCCCTGCCCCTCCTCTCCCGCAGCGCGGCCAACCCCCGCGGGCACCTGCCCCGGGGTCAAACCCCCCTCCCATGGCGCGGCCCGGCCCAGCCAACTCCCTCCCCTCCCGCAGCATGGCCAAACCCAGGGGCCGACTCCCGCGGGTGCAGGGAAACCCCTGTGCCCAACTTACCCCTTCGGTGCCGGCGGCGCAGGGAAGCCTCCGCACTCCTCCTCTAGGGCCAACGCCCCCTCCCCCAGCATGCAACAGAGCTGTAGGAGGGGGAGCAGCCCACGCACTTCCGGAACCCCCGGAAGTGACGCGGGCTTCAGAGAGGACTTCCGTCCACCCCGCGGGAAGCCGGCACTACACTAGAGGTAGGTAGTGGGGCTTCTCGGGGGTGGGGGGAAAATGTGGGGTGGGGTTGCCCGAACGCCTCGCAATCGACTGGTCGAGGCCTCGCGATCGACCAGTCGATTGCGATCGACGGGTTGGTGACCACGGGCCTAGATAAACATTTTGGCGCCTGGCACAACATACACAAAGGACATTGCGTGTAGGTTTTTAACATTTTCTGTAGTTTCTTGATATTTTAAATAAATAGATAAAGAATACTGGAAACATTCAAAATGAGAACAGGGAACTTGAGGGGTATATCTTGCTTAGTCAGTTAATAAACACCCACTCATAGTATCTTTCACACAGGAGGAAGAATTTTGATTACTCCATACAAAAATATTTTTTCTTGTATATGATGGCTATTTCAGGTGTAGATGTACCAGAGATCAATGAGGAGAAGAGCAGAATGTATAATAAAGCTTTGATCTGTTGGGAACATCTAGAGAAGACAGATTCAGCTGATACCTATATCCTTGAATACCGTAAACTTAATAGAGAAGAGGAGAATGTAACATGGCAAGAAACTGAAGCCTGCAGCAAGAGTAAAGTAATCTCGGACCTTGAAAATAATAGCAGCTATGCCTTTAGAGTCAGAGGATATAAAGGATCTGTCTGCAGCCCTTGGAGCAGGGAAGTTATCTTGCACACACCTCCAGCTCAAGGTATAGCACGTTTCAGTTAATTCATAGACAGCTGAATCAATGTACAATGCGTATAGTTTCAACTTATGCCCATTTTCAAGTAAATTTTAAATTTGCAATCAGCTGTCATCCTAATGGTGCTTGTATATATGAATAAATAAAGAAGCATCATGTTTATTCATTACCAACTCATCTCAACTTAATTAACTAGTAAAATTTTTGCAGTAGCTTGTATTGTACTACCAGTTGTTTATCTTTTAAAACGTAAGAACAGCCATACTGGGTCAGACCAAAGGTTTATCTAGCCCAGTATCTTGTTTTCTGATAGTGGCCAATGCCAGATACCCCACAGGGAGTGAACAGAACAGGGAAATCAAGTAATCCCTCTCCTGTCACCCATTCCCAGCCTCTAACAGAGGCTAGTGACACCATTCGTGCCCCTCCTGGCTAATAGCCATTGATGGACCTAATCTCTATGAATTTAGCTAGCTTTTTCTTGAACCCTCTTAAAGTCCTGGTCTTTACAACCTCCTCTGGCAAGGAGTTCCACAGGCCGAACGGGAGCTGTGTGAAGAAAAACTTCCTTTTGTTTGTTTTAAACCTGCTACCTATTAATTTCATTTGGTGACCCCTAGTTCTTATGTTATGGGAACAAATACATAATTTTTCCTTATTCACTTTTTCCACACCAGTCATGATTTTATAGACCTCTATCATATTTCCCCCCCCCCCTTAGTCTCTTTTTTTTTTTAAGCTGAAAAGTCCCAGTTGTGTTAATCTCTTCATATGGGACCCGTTCCAAACCCCCTAATAATTTTTTTTGCTCTTTCCTGAACTTTTCCAATGCCAATATATCTTTTTTGAGATAGGGCGACCACATCTGTACACAGTATTCAAGATGTGGGTGGTACCATGGTTTTATACAGAGGCAATGAAGCTATTCTCTGTCTTATCCTCTATCCCTTTTTAAATGATTCCTAACATTCTATTTGCTTTTTTGACTGCTGCTGCACATTGAGTGGATGTTTTCAGAGAACTATTTACAATGACTCAAAGATCTCTCTCTTGAGTAGTTGTAGCTAAATTAGTCCCCATCATTTTATATGTACAGTTGGGATTATTTTTCCAATGTACATTACTTTACCTTTATCAACAGTAAATTTCATTTGACATTTTGTTGCCCAATCACTTAGTTTTGTGAGAGCTTTTTGAAGCTCTTCACAGGTTGCTTTGGTCTTAACTATCTTGAGCAGTTTAGTATCATCTGCAAATTTTTCCACTTCACTGTTTACCCTTTTCTCCAGATCATTTATAAATAGGCTGTATAGGATTGGTCCCAGTATGGACCTTTGGGGGACACCACTAGTTACCTCTTTCCATTCTGAAAACTTACTATTTATTCCTACCCTTTTGTGTTGGCTCATCTTAGAAAAATGTAAGATACGTACAAAAAACCCTCATGGTCAAATATTGACCTAGTGTGATTTTGTTGTTGTTGTTTTCTAGTCTTTAGTTTTCTTTTTGATGATAAATGTGGCTACAACAGTGAACGTCTCATGCTGAATCCAAGGAGAACCTCTGTGGAAAGTAGGGCTGGATTTCCTTTGCTGCTAGGGGCTGAACGTATCCAAGTGGGATGCTACACAACCCTGGACTACATCACTGGAGACAGTGGAATCACAAAAGGGAAGCACTTTTGGGCTTTTCATGTGGAATCCTATTCATATTTGGTGAAAGTGGGAGTTGCATCTGACACTAAATTACAAGAATGGCTCCATAATCCCCGTGATGTGACCAGCCCAAGGTAAATGTGGTAGAACTTTGTATAACTACCTCACTTTAAAATGAATTAGACACATCTTTCCATTTGGTAGAATTAAGAATTGACCTTACCTCGCATTAGTTCAAGTAAGATTAGCTTCAGCAATCATGTGGGTGAGGAAGGGTAAAGGAAAAGATAGGAAGCAATTGTTGGAATCTCTGATTTAAAGAAGAATTATGTTTTCAGCAGTTGGTTGACTTCCTGAGAAGCTAGCAATTAATATTGATGTCTAAAATATCCAAATCCCCAATTTGTCCCCAGAGACAATGGAAATATATAGGAGTCTTACTTTACATGCTTTCCTTTGTCCATTGCAAGTGTGGATGTCATAGGTTTTGCAGCTTTCACAGAGTTCGGAGGGTCTGTTAGGTCTTACAAGAGACACTGGAACAGTATCTGTGACATGTTTTCATAGTAGTCTACCTCACTGGATCTCAAAGTCTCACTGATTGCAGGCATAGCACTGCACTGAAGTAAGACGTGCTGCCTTAGCAGCAGCTGAGGGGCAAAGTACAAATGAAGGACTTTCAAATGTATCCTGTCACAACTGTAATGATTTTGGCTGCATATGAAGAGATTGCATGTTCTGGGCCTTCTGGTCATTCCAAGAATCAGAACTTCATGTGTGAGCTGGAGAAGACTGCTGTCCTATGTGCTTTGAGTTATTTGAGAGTATTAAACAAACAAAAAGTAGTGTGAGGAAACTATATTGTCTCCTCCAACTGAAGGCAAGTTCTGTAAGCTTAGAATTTGCAAGCCACTCCTGGTTGTTATTTATTGAGAGTGGGTGGGGTCCTGGTGTGAGAGAAAACTAAGGGCCTAATTAATCATTAAGCCTGGAAGGAATTTCAGATGATGTACCTTGAACCTTCTTCCATCCCCAACCATCATGCATGTTAAACTGTTAGGTTCTCTTACTCTTCAATATTATATCTTTTCTTTATGCATCACTAAGGAACATGACCCAGTGAATGTATGGAAATCTGATCTAAACTGGTATAATTGACACAATCAGAGTCCAGAAATGAGGAGAATGACGAAAAAAAAAATCTTGCACATTCTTTTATTCTTCTGTTTAATATGTCATGCCCTTTCACCACCTTCATAGATCACAGTAGAGACCCCTTAACACTTTCTTACTGGTAAGTGGGTAGAAGTAGAGTTGTAACATCTTGGAAGTAGGCCCCAAGATTCAGAGGTTTACTAGATAGGTAATTAATACAGGGGTCATGTGGGAAAGCTTGAAGATGTTAAGACAATAAGGCAGGTGGTAGTAAAATATTTTTCCATGTCCCAAATGGGCATGTACCACATCTCTTCTTCCCTCACTCATCCACTGTGAGACCAACGATGTAGAGTAAACTGAAAGAACAAAAGTTATGGGATTGTGGCATGTTTAAGGAAATTGAGGATTTTTTTTAAAGGCACTCTTCTGTTTGTTGCCCTGCCACATGCCTGCTTTTTGAGTTCCTCAAACAAATTGAAGGATCGGTGCGCCATTGGTTCTGCCTGTTTTGAGGTGGTCAAAATGTTTCTAGGACAATGTTTGGGTCCCTCTGCTGATTTGACTATGGCTAGTTTAACAGCCAGTCTTAATAAGTGTAGCTATTTGAATATATCACTTCTGTGGGAGGCTGGCAAGGAGAGAAGAGTTTGTAATCCAGAATAGGGGGCTCAAGGAGGAGCGAAACTATGAAAACAAGACATGGTGAATTAAATTCAAAATAGCTTGAGATTGGACATTCATTTTTATGAGCACTGGGAAGAAAATGTTTGAATTTGGGCTTCCTCAGACAGAGCACACTGCTCAGCATTCTAACCAAAGAATCCTGTTAGTCCTTCACTGAATTCAGAGATTTCTTAGGAGTTGTCTGATTTTGGCTTTTAAAAAGATTGCTGCAGCTAGTCACCTCAGTTTGAAGGGGTCTTGCCAGAGTTGACAGTTCTGAACTGTCATCTTATCCGTGTCAGGAATTTTATTTTAAAGAGTTCCATATAGCAGTTATCACTGTAGCATCTGACCTCACCAGAATGTTAGTGAATTTAGTTTCATAAGAACTTTGTGAGGTAAAGTAGTACCCTATGTCACAGAGAAGGAAAGTGGCAACAGCATCATGAATTGACCAAGGTTTCACACAGTCTGTTGCAGAGCCAGACATTTAATCCAGAGCTCCTGACTGCCAACCCTTATTTTGACCACAAGACCACCTGAAAAGCTGTCCAGGTGGCATGGTTCTAAGACTTATTTCACACACCTCTTGCAGTGCTCTAGTCCACATAGCATCTGTTTTGGGTTTTTTTAAATACTTCAGTTGTTAAAATAACTGAACCATTCTGATTATGCCTTGTTTGTTGAGGAAAATTGTGCTCTTTGTTCTAGGTATGAACAGGATAGCGGTCATGACAGTGGGAGTGAAGATACCTGCTTTGATTCATCACAGCCTTTCACACTGATTACTTTAGGCATGAAGAAATTGTTTATTCCCAAGGCACCTACTGCTCCCAAAGACTCGGCAAATAGAATTCTTCCAATGCCATCATGTATAGGAATCTGCCTTGACTGTGACAGAGGCAAAGTTGGATTCTATGATGCAGATCACATGAAATGCCTCTATGAGCGCCAGGTAGACTGCTCTGGGACAATGTATCCAGCATTTGCATTAATGGGGAGTGCAGGAATTCATCTTGAAGAAGCCGTCACAGAAAAGTATTTGGAATACCAAGATGATATGTAGTGCAAATATCTACTGGGTACGGTTTTTGAGATGGAAAAATGTGAGCAGAAGGATCTGCCTTAGCATTTAGTCTTGATTAATTACATCATATTTCCTAAGTGCTTTTGCTGCACTCATGCTTTTGGGTCATTTTTTAATCATAGAAACAAATTATTGTCCAAACTCTTCTGCCTTTTTACCAACTTTATAGTGCCCAGGAGGACATTCTTCCACTCTCCTGCCTTTCTTTGCTTGTGTGTCGAAACCTTGCTCCTCACAGTTTGATTAGCAACCTAATTGTTTTTTAAGAGCTGGAAAAGTGTGTGTTTATATAATTTATATCCTTACTTAGCTGGCTCTGCTGCCTTTTCTTTTTAATGGAGTCAAAGCCCACATAATGGTGCATTTATCTTTTGTGCATCCCTTTATTTTAAAAGAGCCTGTCTGAATGCATTTGAGTGATCAGGCATTTTTGTAACTGATTCATGAGCACTAGTGGGATGGATTTTTCTGTGCTAAATAATGTTTGCACCAATGGAAAATGCAAAGCAGTTAGAAATCAAAATTGCACTGAATTGGTTGTATTTGTGTGGGGGAGGATTACTGTTTTTGATATACATTTAGATTGACTATAAATTAAATTATGGCTTCCAGAAACTGGTGGGTAACTGTACAGGTGGTTAATAATGAGGTTCTTAATATATATTTACTATTCCCGGTTTTTAGTATGTACTGCATAACATTTAAAAGTGCAATTTGTCTTGAAACATTGGTCTTCAATGTCTATGAAGCTCAGTTATCTGCATGTATAATAATGGTTCCAGGTCTTTTGCTGAGCAAAAACAAATAATGAACTGACACAAATGATAAATACATAACTTTTAAATTAAACATTTCAGGTCTTTCTGTTAATACATACACGTAAGTTAACTTTGTAATTAATAAAGGACTGTTTTTTAGCAAGAATGTTAGGAAAATGCACTGATTTACATTTGAGACATTCTTTCTTTGCCTTCATGAGTCTTTGTGTAGCTCAAACATTTCCTTGTTGTATTAAAATTCTCTAATGTTGTATTTATATATGTTTGAAAGCAGTATGTGTAAAAATGGCTTAAGTATTTGCACTGTTACGATAGCTTGTAAGAAACACATATCTCTCTAACTGAAAATATTCCTGAAATATAAGATATTTAATAACTCAGTCTTCTTGTTCAGTTGTGGTTGTCTTGATGTATGTAAGCAGTAAATGTACTTCACTTTTACTAAGTATATAGTGTTTACTTAAATGGAATCTGAAAATCATAGTACTTCCCTCTCCCCCACGTTCCATGATTGAAGATAATCATCATTCTGGATCATAAACGTAAATTTAATGCAAGGTAAAGTTAATGTTTTGAGATTTGTCAGCTATGCCAGAACTATTTATTAGTCAGTGACTAATAAGTATATTACTATAATAGATCAACATGCCTGTCAACTAAACTATGATCCAGCTTCTGAGATGTCTATTATGCATTTCCTCATTATTTAAATTAAAAATTTATTTCCACTAGGCATTACTTGAATACTTTGGACACGTTAATACAGTAATAAATGGTGCTTGCTCCCTAAGTCTATTAAGCAACAAATATACTACCTTATTTGTACAAAGGCAAACAGTTCTCCATTTTTCACAATAATGGAAATAATGTCATCTTGTAATAGTAGTTCAGTGACACTTTCCTATTCAAATGTTTGTGAAACTAATTTCTTGCTACAAAATAGCACTTTACAAGTAGACAGATCTAAGAATTGTGCAATATAGCTGCTAACCTAACAAAACAATTGGTGACTACTGTGATCTGCAAAGCTCTATGTAGGTGTAAGTCATGTAAAAAGACTTTTTTTTTTTCTTAAACATCTATAGTGCAGAATATTTTTGGACAAGGCCTTCTTGTTCTTGAGTGTAAATGTACCTTCAATTTGGTTTTGCTTTTTTAAAATAAAAATGGAAAAGTAATATAGTTGGGTCATTCACATTATTATATCCTAGCCCTAAAGCATTTTACTTTTAAGACATGGTAATTTCTCACAGTAGCTGAATGTTTTTAGATATGGAAAAAATCATGTTCTTAATGTAAGAAAAGTATATCATCACACTTCAAGGATATAAAAGTGATTATGAGGTGGTTTTTTCACCCCCATAGTTCTCAGAGCAGATTCATCTATTTTAGACTTAATACCAGTTTGTTTAGGACTGCTGAGATTTAACTATTCCTAATTATTGACCTAACCTACACTGCATCCTGAAAGTGAAGTGTTATGAAATTTCTTAAACATGAGAGTTGTGAAAGCAACAAATTCCAATTTTTACTGCTTTGTAGCAGTAGATTTTCTGTGTCTGTCATTTCTGGGGGGAGGCATACTGAGAGTTGTGGTTAACTTTATAATATAACAAATTACTGAATTTTGAACAAATGTCAATATGGCTCAGCTAGATTCTCACTAAATCAGAAGGGCTTCGTTCATGTTTCACCCAACAAATTGGGCTTACTTGTGAGTTGCTGGGTTGCTTCATTATAGTTGCTCTCTACAGAGAGAACAGTCTGTCTTACCAACCTTTCATCTGTGCAAGTAAATGATCCTAGATCCCTTTTCTAAGCGGGCAGTTGACATTTAGCCAACACACACTCTCAAAACACTGTATTCTGTGAAAGGCAGAAATGCTGTTCTTATACCTATCTCATAGAGCTGGAAGGAACCTTGAGAGGTCATTGAGTCCAGTCCCCTGCCCTCATGGCAGGACCAAGTACCATCCCTGACAGATTTGTCACAGATCCCTAAATGGCCCCCTCAAGGATTGAACTCTCAACCCTGACCAATGCTCGAACCACTGAGCTATCCCTCCCCCCAACAACATTCTTAAATCAAGTGATATAATCAAATGGGCTTGTTTAGTGACTGCAGTAATACATTGTAACTGTGTAAAGTGTCTTTTCAGAGATGTACCTTTAAATGTGAGAAATTCTATTTAAAATGTTGGGGATGTGGGTGGGAGGGAAAGCAGCTGTGAGACTACAAATAAGCATTATCTGAAAGTTACTGAGTTGAGAATAGAGCTTGCTGGTACTTCCTGGAACCACATTATTTGTGGGGCATAGTTAGAGACTTTATGGTCTGTGTCTGGAACTGGATTTTTAATCTCTCACAACCTTGTCCTATTTTTAAGATTGAGGAAAACATTGCTCTAAAGGTGTATCTGTAGGAAACCACTTTTAATGTGAGACTTCAGTGCAGGTTGAGAGAAGTAGCTTTGACGTGTCCTGAGGAATATTTCTAGCTTCTTGGCACTGCGATAAGACTTTTTTTGTGTCTTTATTGCCAACCATAAACACTGCACTAGGCAAGTCCAACTGAGTATGAAGGGATTTATTTGTTTTTGCTGGCCTGTCTAGTTTGACAGAGTGTCCTTACAGAATTCTTAACCCTTTTCTTCCTTCCACTTCTACTGTGCTAGGTAGAATCCTTAAGACAGAAGTAAGAGAATTTAATGCAGTGTGTCTTTCTACTCCAGTTTAAAAACAATGCATTTTGTCTCCTGTCCCTGGACTAGATGACAAACTATTTGGCCCCATTTGATTATATCACTTGATTTAAGAATGTTGCAGTTGACCATGAGCAATGGGTCCCTTTCAAAGTTGTCTAACCAAAAACAGATCTCTCTCCCTCACACCTCATTAAGTGTAAATTCTTTTAATGTCATTTAAAAAGGCTGTAAGAGAGAGTAAAACCAAATCTTAGTAATTTTACTGAATGACCCAAGTGAAGTGAAAGAGATTCCTACTAGAAAATTAGTTCTCATAAGTGCTCTCTAAGCCCTGGTCTATACTAGGGAGTTATTTTGAAATAGCTTCCCTTATTTAGAAATAACAAGCAGAGCATCCACTCTACCAAGCCCAATATTTAGAGAGAACTCCAGCTTTGCACAAGGAATCACGCTTATTTTGACAGTTATTTGGAAATCACAGTAGTGTGGACACTCCACTGCTGCTATTTTGAAATAACTACTCCCCAGAGTCATTCAAAGGAATTTCTCCCCAGTGCTTCCTAGGACTCGTAAGTTGAGGTAGCACATCCACGTTAAGGGAGCCTGCCTCAGACTAATTTCAAGGCTTCCCCGTAGTGTAGACTCACTATTTCAAAATGGTTATTTCAAAATAAGTTATTTTGAAATAATTTCCTAGTGTAGGCATACCCTCAAAGTTTTTCAATAAACTAAGACAATAACTGTATGTGCAAGACCAGTTCAGCTCAAGAAATAAGCATGACCTTTTACCATGTCTAGATTATTTAAGTAACCAAACTAAACAGTGAATTATGGAGTGAGAAATGCCACCACTGTTCCATCCTATATAAAAATGTATTTGTCAGATGCCTCTAACCTTTTTCTCACAGTATACCATTGCTAGAAAGATGAAGTGGACTAAATTCCTTTCTCTCTTTTCCCTCAAAGCAGCCCAGCACGTCTAGTGGCTATTGCTAGGTCCCAGCTAAGACTATAGCATGAGCCCCTGGTAAAAACCTAGTATGCGGCATCAGGCCACCTTTCCACATTGATGCCTCTCTGTTTCAGACATCTAGAGGTCCTTTTAGTTTTAGATATCTGCCCCTAGTCTGACTGTGGTATCTGCCTGTTCTCCCTATGGGACTCAAGCTTTGGTTGGATTTACCTAAGGCAAGAAAAGGGAGCTTTTTATCTAGGAAGAGATGATTTAACAAGAGCATTCTCTTTGGATCTCAGTGCACCTATATAGACATGCCTACCTCCTCAAAGCTAAACGTTTTTCTCCCTTGTTATTTGTTCCTCCTCCTGTTAAATACTATCCCCTAGATAGTTTTCCTAAAGTCTGCAAAATGAACAGGCCAGCCCCACACTATTAATTACAGCTCCATAACTCAGTATTGCATTTTATAAAGACATGGCATTGTCCTTGCCCCAAAGTGCTGAAAGTCTAAATTGAGCATATAGCCAGTCCCCTAGTTACAAATGGTTGATTTACGACCGTTCGCATTTACGACCAAACCTCCCATTAAGCGGTCGTAAAGGGGTCCCCGAGTTACAAATGCGACCTATGCTTACGAACAGCGCGATCGCAGTGTAACTCAATGGGGTCTGACTTACGAACATTTCAAGTTACGGCCAAGTGTTTGGTCCGTAACCCGTTCGTAACTTGGGGACCAGCTGTCTACAGTTGTTAAGACAGAAAGGGTCTGGGGGGAAAAGGACTCTAAGAGAAAAACAAGAAAGCCACCATGTATGTTCTTTTTAGTTTCATTTCAGAGTAAAATGACATTAGATTGCACCAGGCCTGGATAATTAATGTCATGACATTTATCGCAGAAACGTTACCTGTCTCTAAAGAAACATTCATTTCAATAGTTCATGATGTGTTTGAATCCTCTGGCTCCCGAGCCACAGTGACTGATTTTTTATTTTAACATTTTTGTTAAAGTATTTATGATCATTTCTCCCCTTTGTAGCTATCAAGATTCTGTTTTGCTTTCTCACACTTGTGAAATTCTCTTAGGTTGCATCTACACAGCACCCTTAACTCAAAATAAGATACACAATTTTCTATTCTATTTCTAAATAGCTTATTTTGAAATTTGGCACATCTACACAGTGCCAAATTTCGAAATAACACACTATTTCAAAGCTTCATGGGGTAGCCGAGTTAGTCGGTATCACATGTTTTGTTAGTCTATAAAGTGCTACCAGACCATTTATTGTTTTTTTACACTATTTCAAGACATCCCTTAGTCCTTGTGAAATGAGAGCTACAGGATGCTGAAATAATATGCCTGTTATTTTGAAAAATATTTTGAAATAACGGGCAGCTTGTTAAGATGTGGGGGTAGCTATAGCGGTGCAGTGTAGACATACCCTTATCGGCATGAGTACAGTCATTAGAAAGTGAAGCTGAATGTCTTGGACTTTCAGTCTCTTGGACTAATTAAGTGTCTGCGCTGGAAGAAAAAAAGGCTTTTAAAGTAATTAAGCTTCCCCAGAATGTCTGTGATTATTGTGGAAAAGATGAACATAGCTGATTGGACTAGCAACACTCCATGTTGAGCTTCTCTGTGCCTAATATCTAGCCTGGGCAATACATGCCTTTCAAATGCAAGATTTGCCTAGGAGTGTTTAGTTTCGCCCATCCTTTTCCCTCCTCATGTGAGGTGTCGTCTTCTTTCCATGATGCTTTTCATTGCTCATCCCTTCCATCCTCTTTCCTGTTTTAAAAAGGATACACTTAGTTAAATTATGCTGACCCACCATTTTTCCCCGTTGATGCATCTATAGGAGCTGCTTGGCTGAGGGGAAGATAAGTTTAGTCCAGTGGTCTCCAACCTTTTTACACCCAAGATCACTTTTTAAATGACAGAACAAGCCAAGATCTACTGCCCCACCCCTTCCTTGAAGCCCCACCCTCTCTATTCTCCTCCTCTCCATCACTTGCTATCCCCAACCCTTATACTGCTGCTTTTTCCCCCAATTCTTCTGTAGGAAGAAGTTTTTCCAACATTTGGCCTGTCTAGACTGGACCAAATGTCAGAAAAACCCCTTCTTTTGGAAGCCCCCTTATTCCTTGTGGAAAGAGGAATATAGGGGTGACTGAAAGATCATGTTTGCTCTTCCACTAAAAGAAGTGGAAGAACAAACGCATCCCTGGATGCAGAAGAGTTTTTCTGGAATATCTCCAGAATCCTGAAAAACTCCTGCAATCTAGCCTTACCCTCGCTGGATTGAGACAGGATGTGTAGGCTCTGGGGTGGGAATGAGGGATTTGGGTGTGGGAAGGGGTGAGAGGTGCAAGTTCTGGGAAGAAATCTGAATGCAGGAGGAGGTGGATAAGGGAACACTAGCTTGGGGAGCGGGCTCCAGGCCGGGCAGTGTTGGGGTCAGATGTAGGGTTAGGGTACTAAGCAAACCACAGACTTCTGGATGTGAGGGTTCAGGAATTTGGGTTGGGGTATGTGAGGGGCTCAGGGTGGGGGGGGGTCCAGTGTATGGTAGGGTCTGGGGGAAAGGGGAGTGCAGGAGTGTTATGATGCTGTGGCCAGATGGGGGCTTGGCCCCAGTTGGGGGTTTGTTGGCCAGGCTTCATTTTTAAATAAAATACTGTGTCAAACACAAAAAGTTTCTGCATTGTCTTTATTTCTGAGAAGGGCAGGGAACCTGTTTTGAGTCAGGGGTCACTGACCCACAGAAAAGTCAGTTGGGGCCATACAAGTGAGATGCAAAAAACCCTCCTCCAACCCCCCCCCCCCCAAGCTTCACTAATGCGGCCCCAACTGTGTTGGTGGGAGCAGGGGACATAGTACTGGGGAAGGGTGCTAGTGGGTGCTTCGGCAGGGGCCAGGGTGCCAGTGGGGACAGAGTTCTGCAGCTGGGGACTGGGGAGAGGGAACAGGGTGCCAGTGGGGACAGGTTTCTGAGGCTGGGGAGTGGGGAGAGGGAACAAGGGGCTGGGGAGTAGGGAGAGGGAACTGGGGAGAGGGGAGAGGGAACAGGGTGCCGGGAGGGCAGGGGATAGGGTGCCAGTGGGGACAGGTTTCTGAGGCTGGGGGCAGGGTGCCAGTGGGCACAGGTTTCTGAGGCTGGGGAGTGGGGAGAGTGAATAGGGGGCTAGGGAGAGGGAACAGCGGGCCAGTGGGGGCAGAGAGTCCCCTGCACCTGCCTCTTCCCAGGATTCTCCCCCCCTGCCCTGAGGGAAGCCGGCGTGTGCCTCCTCCGGGGCTGACACGCCCCTCCCCCCCCTCGTGCCTGCCCCGGGGCAAAACCCCGGGGCAAAACCCCAGGGCCAACCCCTGCTCGTGCGGCACAGGGAAACCCCTGCGCTCAACTCACCCCACGCTCCTTCTCCGGGGCTGACGCCCCCTCCCGCAGCGCGCCCGGCATGCCACAGAGCTGTGGGAGGGGAGCAGCCAGTGCACTTCTGAAACCCCTGGAAGTGGCGCGAAGCTGCAGGCAGGACTTCCGTCCATCCCACAGGAAGCCGGCACTACGCTAGAGGTAGTTAGTGGAGCTTCTCGGAGGTGGGGGGAATATCGACTGGTTGGTGACCACGGAGCTAGTCCTAGGTCAGTGGTTCTCAAACTTTTTGGCCCATGGCCCATTCTGCGCAATGCAGATCTTTCTGCGGACCACCAGCCAACAACCCATGATGACAAAATGGGTGCAGGAGGAGGTTGGAGTGAGAGGTCTGGCTGGGAGGTAGGGTGCAAGAGCAGGCTGGGAGTGTTGGTCTGGGAGGGAAGTTTGGTACAGGAGTGGGTTGATGGTAGGAGGCTTTGTGTGGAGGGAGGGTGCAGAAGTGGGGTTGGAGTGCATGAGGGAGATAGGGGCGTGGGTCTGGGCATGAAAGGGTTGGGGGATGCTTGCCTGGCTCCGTGCCTCCTGCCATTCCCAGGCACCACTCCCCACTGCTCCCATTGGCCATGAATCTGGCCAATGGGAGCAGCAGGGAAGGCCTCCAGGCATGGACATTCAGTGAAGGTAGGACTGGGGGAGAGGCAAGCCCTCAGCCCCACCCCTTCCACTGAGGCCCTGCCCCACATGGGGGGAGGTGGGGCAACACGCTGCACATCCCCCTCCTCACACTGCCACAGAGAGGAGAGGAGGACGAGTGGGCATAAACGTCCCCAGCCTCCCTGGCCTGGGAGCACAGGGATGGAGGAGGATGTGTGGCCCCAGAGCACTGGGAGGGCAGGCGTGAGGGGCAGTAACACTCTGCCCCCAGAACGCTGTGTGTGGGGCTAGGCTGGCAGTTTGGGAAGGCAATGCCTTCCCCCACCTATTATACCAGATGCCCATGCCTCCAGGCGAGCAGTTTCCTGTGCTGACATTTCCCGGGGGAAGGGAGAGCAGGATCATGCAGAGCCGTTTCCTTTCCTGGCAACCTCGCCCCTCCCTCTGCAGCGGGAAACTGGTGCAGGTGCTCCAGCCTTGCAGAGGGAGTCACAGGGCTGGAGTAGGCTCCCTGCTGTGGGGGGGGGGGAGCCCTGATCCCACGGACCACCTGCCAGATGGTCAAGGACTGCTAATGGTCCCATGGACCACTCTTTGAGACCCACTGCTCTAGGTGAAGCTCTTTACTTGAAGTACTGGGGGCCTGTGATAAACAGGAAGCTGACTGAGAGCAGATTCAGCTGCCTTTGACTCTCTCCCAGTCAGTAGGTCAGAGTGGAGGAGACCATTAAAGGATTTAAAGAAAGTAGCTGGGAGCAGCTAAGACTGGAGAGATGAAAAGCAGCGAGGACAAAGAATTGTAAGCGTGGAAAAGCATTGAAGATAATGGGACTTGTATAAGCTTGTATAAAAGTGTACGTAATTGAAACCTTAGTGTTCACAAGATCAAGGGCTGAGGCTCTGCCTGTGCCATTGAAGTCAATGGGGGCTTTGTCACTCATTTCAGTGAATGTAGGCTCAAGATGAGAGACTGTAAACTCTGCCAGGCAGGTGCTGCTTCTTTTTGGGCATGATCCAATTTCATTAAAGTCAATAGGGGCTGGATTCAGTCCATGATATACAAATGCAGCATCTAGTACAGTGGGGCCCTACTCTTCATTAAGAAATGCTGTAGTAAAAAGGCGATGACCTAAATCGTGCACATTTTGGATGTGAACATGTGCAAGAATACTTTTAACACAAGGCTAACTTAGCCAACATTTTTTTAAAGTGGAAGCTTTGGCATTCCACAGGAGTCGGATAGCATAAGGAATGTAAATAGGTAGGCTGGCCCTTTAGAGCAGGGGTGGGCAAGAGAGCCTCCACAGGCCGGATTCATCCTGCCAAGTGTGTTGATCTGGCCCACGGCTGCCCTGCCACTCCCTCGCCACCAGGCCAATGAGATCTAGGGAGAGGGAAGCATACAAGGTCTCCTCCCTCAGCCAGGGGCACGTGGCACCAGAGGAAACCACCAGCTGTTCAGAACAGCTGGCGGTTCACTCTAGTTGCTGTGTGCCCCTTGCAGGGTGGGGGTGGTAGGCAAAAACTTCACATGCTTCCCCACCCCCAGGCCCTGATTGGCCTGGGGGTGGGGGAGCATGCAAAGGCTCCTCCCGCTGCCAGGGGTACACAGCACCTAGAGGGAACTTCCAGCTGTTTAAAATAGCTGGCAGTTCTCTCTAGGCTCTGGGGGGGCAAGGGGCAAAGACGTCATGTGCTCCCCCACCTCTAGGCCAATCAGGGTCTGTGGGTGGGGGAGCATGGGAAGTGTCCCAGCCCTGCCCCTTCCGGGGCAGCCTGGGGCCCCTTAAATTTGTGAAGTGGCCCCCCTGCTTTAGAGGATATCTACACAGCAATTTGGAGCAAGCTCCCAGCTTTGGTAGACAGACATTTCAGCAGTGTGTGTGGCTCCTCTATGCATCCATGATGTGCCCTTATAATCACAGACACATATTAAACTTTATAAAACTTCAACTTAATAATAATGTACCTTGTAAAAAAAGTTGCTTCTTAGTCACTTGTTGGATTTTCCTGATGCTGTGCTGTTGAGCATAATGAGGGTAATGAATAGATGACAAATAATCAGTTGTACTACAGCCAGCTAGCTCCAGAAGGGATTACAAATGCTTTTCCATGAATATCAGGAGAACTTGATTAGCTTTTTCCTACGTTTTGTCATTGATTTTATAATGATTCCTTAAAAGGCTTAACCCTCACACAGACATGTCCCTGAGTAAGGAGATGACGAATACATAAATGACCGTGTTTGCATTTTGGATGAGGTGGAATTTTCATGAACTGCACTTGAAATCAAAATTGTGAGATGTTTTGTACAGAAAATAAAATTTCACATTTTTGGTTGATTTTACCAAAATGGTGTAAAACTTGTTTTTTCCTGCTGTCTTTTTCTTAATAAGCAAATGAAAATGTTACATCTGCAAAGCCATTTTTTCAAAAGAATGTCAAAAATCTTCAAGCAACTACAAAATGAACACAAAGTCCTATCCACACTGCAGTTAGCATTAAAGTTCATCCCCTGATTCTGTAACAACAAATAGATATTTTTTAGTGAGGACAGGACTATAGTGATGCTCCATAATGGAGTCAAAGTCATGCTTTGTTTTTAACCCAGTGGTAGCGTTTGGTTAGGTTTCATCTGCTCTACAGATTTTAATTGTTTTTGTAAGTGTCTCAAAGGACCAACAACCATGTTGTAACCCGGAAGCCCCTATCTTGTTATAATTATATGGTGGTACCCAGAGGGCATGTTCCAAAGTTCAGTGAAGTCAATGGACCTAGCTTAATTGACATCAATGGACTATGACCTAAAGTCACTAAGTGGATGAACTAGCGGGAGGATGAGGAAATAGTGGGACATTTTGCACAGGAAGCATACTAATAAATGTCATGGTCTTTGTAAAAGAGAAAGTTGCCTTTTTTTGTCCTGCCTTTATTTATACTAGAATCATTGGCTGTACTATGATAACTATACCCTTTTACAAATGACCCTTCCCCCCATGAGTATTAGTATTTTTTAGGAGACATATGGGCAAGATTTGTTTGAAAGACTGGATTTTCTCTCTCTCCCAGCCAGGATGCTAAGGAGATGCAGTGTTAACCCGACAGTCACCAAGTTACATGCTAAACTGCTGCAGGTTGGTTCTGTAGTTAACACATGATGTAATAGAGATTAACAGCCTTTTGCTCCCCCCAAAATTGTTCTGTGTGAGTTATACAATTGGTCCTTAGGTGCTGCTTCTACTGATGGAGAAGATAGTATTACTTTAATGCCATACTCAAAACATCATTATAGGGTGAAACCCACACCATTAAAGCTATACATGCTTCTGTGGAGATTTGTAACTAAAGTTTCAGACCCCACAATATCATCAAAACCAGGTAATTTGGAGGAATAATCTATTTCCAGAGCCTGGTCCAGGGGCGACTGGTGAAGGGGAACATGGGGGGCACCAGCCACATGACCTCCTAGTCTGGGAAATGGCTGGGACAACTCCCCTCTGCTTCAGGCCCTGCCTCTGCTCTGCCCCTTTCCTGCCTCTTCCTCTCTCCTGAGTGATGTGGTCCTGGGGCGACTAGCGGGGCCAGGGGTCTGACACTGGCAGTAGTTGTCTAATCCCTCCCCCCACCCTGCATTCACTGGCAGCAGCGGGGGAAGCAAAACTATGCTGCCCAGGTCCCTCTGCTCCAAATTGCTCTGCTTCCCAATGGTGATTAGAAGGGTGGTCCTACTCCTCCCCAGAGCTGAACGAGCTGGGGTCCTGTGTTGCTCTGCTTTCCGTGCCACTATCAGTGAGTGCAGGGAGGACTGGGGAGGAGAAGAGGGGTGGATTTCTGCTGCAGCTGCCAGGCCCCTTTCCCATTAGTCTCCCCTGATGACCAGGGACTCTGGCCCCACAGTCTACTGCTGACCCCTTGACCCTCCTGCCGACAGTGTTTACCTGCCCCTGCCCTCACGTGTTGCCCCTGCATGGAAACTCTAGAAATCCTGCGATTGCTACATTTTACTGCACAAGAAATAAGAATCACACTCTAATTGTTGCACATTTGGTGCCAAAGACAATACTATTTTAAAAGCATGGAGAGATGTAGATAAATCTCTGTATTAAGCCTTTTTCATATAACTTTGTATTAGGCCTTTTTATAATGTTATAGTCCTTAGGACTAATTAAGGTAAAGAAAATGTCTTTGTATTAGAAGTAGAATAGATCTCTCCCATTTGACCTGAAAGTGGTTCTGTTCCTGATGAATGAGGTGTGAATGGATGAGGCAAGGAAGGCAATCACCTCTGAGGATTAACAGCTGCCACAGTTGGAAAGGGAAAGAATAGGAGCCAAACCCAAGCATGCTAAGACACTGTCAAGTGGGCTCATTGTAACAGGACCTCTTTTGAAGCAGGTCTGGAGTTAAAAGTAAATACCTCTTTGAAGCTGTGTGTGGCAGCATTAAGGATAACACCCAGAAGTTGCCACAGATCTAATGAAGAACTAACTGACACAGCCAAAGTGCAGATATTTGCATGAGAAGGAAGCTTCTATAAATGTGGGTGTCTTGCATGGGACCCCGGGTCTTGTCTTGTCAACACTGGAGGATCGGTCTGGATTTACAGAAGCCCGGCTCCTTCTCCTCCCCCATCTAACTCACCAGGCCCAATGAAGTTAAGGGGAGCAACAAGTCGGTAACTAAACAACAATAAGACACAGTGTGTTTGTATGAATGTAGTATATCACATACGTATGATACAGTAGTGATATATATATTGCCAATAAATGTGGCATTTTGCCTTATCCCCCTGCAAAAGATCCCATGCAATAATTTTAGTACAACAGAGAGACCATATGTTTTGACTCTGAATGATATTTCAGATCAGATATCTCATTCTGAAGCACACAAAACACCATATTCTAGCTCCTCTTCCCTACAACTCAGATTAAAATAAGAAAAGTTAAAGCTTATTGCCATGTGTTCTCTTATGGTTGGGCAGTTAGGGGCAGCTGAAAGTTGACAGCAGAATATCTGATCAGCAGGGCTTGACAAGCAGTGGTGAGCCCCACTTGCCAGCCGTGCAGTTTGGCACGCTGCGCATGTGCAGACTGCACTGCATGGCCACACCGGGCTACAATCTACTCCCCACGGGCGAGTAGATTGCCCTAATTGTCGAGCCCTGCTGATCAGGAATCTGTTTACTTTTTGTCACCATCTTGACTTCCTGAATTGCTGTTGGTGAAGTTGATTGTATTATTTGCCATCCTCCATACAAAAGGTTTCTGGGAAACATTCAAACAAATAAATGGGACAAAGCAAAATTTGAAAAAGACATTCAGATTCATATTTAACGCTTTTGGTTCCAGCTTTTTCTGAGGGGGTTTCACTGGAGTCAGTGGGAGTTCTGTGTGTATCATAAATGCAGGATCAGGCCTTTAAAAGGGGCCAAAAAGAATATGTTCCTACCAAGGCTAAATAAACTTCAGGGGGGCAGGACCTCCACATGGGAGCAGATGTCTGCCAAATGAATATCTTTGAAGACTGCAGCTCTGTGTCTCCTCATGAAGATAAACACCTTTCTATTTTGAAGCAGCTGTGGTCCATAGCATAGTTAAAAGAAGATAATAAATCCTTGGAAAGAAACTTCCTTAGCCTTCTTCATAATCCACAAACTTCTTTTTCGAAGGAAAGCAGTCATGAGGTAAGTACTCATGGTCCTTTCTATTGTCCGTTTCACAATCTATAGCAGGGTTCTGTCTCACTCCAGTCAGGAAGGGGTTACTGAGTTCTTCTGGGCTCATACAGCTTCAATCCAGTGCACTTCTGAGGCCTTCTGTACCTGGAGAAGTGCAGCTCCTTATAAGGGAGGATCCAAGCATAGGGAGACATAGACTACACCAGGGCTACTCAACATGTGGCCTGTGGTGCAGTTTGGGTTTATGTGGAGCTCAAAACACAGCCTGCAGGTGGGATCCTTTGAGCATGGCCTCCACTGAGAACACACTCCACAACAGCGAGGAGTCTCCCAGGCAGGGTGAGCACTGAAAGATGCAAGCATACAGACTGGCTGGAACAGATGGGTACAGAGTGTTGGTGTTACTAGCCCCCAGGGAGAAGGGGCGCTGGGGCATTGTGTGAAAGAAGCTATTTGCATATATTTACTTGCACATGCAACCACCCTTAAGTTGTGGCCCTCAGCATGTGCTGTGAGTATCATTGTGGCCCCGGGGCTTCCAAAGTTGAGTAGCCCTGCGCTACACTGTGAGAGGATCAGAAGCAGAGCTTCCTGAACATCTCTGGTAAGGATTTTTGGCTGGGAGAGTGCTACAGTCAGGAGTCTCAGCTGCCTGGACCTGCTAGGTGAGTAGAAACCTATTTATTTTTTTCTTCTCTTCTCCCCCTCCCCTCCCCCCCACTCCTTAGAGCTTAGGAACCTCAGCCTGGGTCCCTCAAACTAATGGGCAGTTAGAAACACCTGACCCAGCTGACGCCCAAAGAGTGGGAGGAATCCAGACTGTTTGTTGGATGAAGGACTGTTCAGTTTTGGCTTTTTGGATTAGAGCACTGCTAGCTAGTAGGGGGTGCAGGCTGGGGGGAAGTAGCCCCTCCTTGTGCCAACTCTACAGCAAGCCCTGACATAAGAGAGCTGGAGGACAAAGGAAGTATCCATATGCTGTCCCAAGAGGATGCCCTAGAGGTAAATCCTATGACCATGACTGAGGTGCCACAATATGATTTTAGCAAGTCAAACTGTCTAGCTTTAGGAACACCTAGGCTGTGTCTACATTGGCAAGATTTTGCACAAAAACAGCTGCTTTTGCGCAAAATCTTGCCGCCTGTCTACACTGGCTGCGAGTATTTGCGCAAGAACACTGACGTTCTAATGTACGAAATCAGTGCTTCTTGCGCAAATACTCTGATGCTCCCGCTCAGGGATAAGCCCTCTTGAGCAAGTATTCTTGTGCACGAGGCCAGTGTAGACAGACAACGTTAATTTATTGCGCAAGAAAGCCTGATGGCTAAAATGGCCATCGGAGCTTTCTTGCGCAAGAGAGAGTCTACACTGGATTCCAGCCTAACCCTGGAGCCTCCTCCTGCACCCTAAATCCCTCATTTCTGGCCCCACATCAGAGCCCTCAGCTCCCAGAGACTGCCAGGTGAAAATGAGTGAGGGTGTGAAGAGCAAGCAGTGGGAAGGTGGGGTGGGGCAGGACGGGGCAAAAGGGTTCAGTTTTGTGAGTAGAAAGCAGGCATCTCCAGGGGCTGGGGGTGGAAACAGTCCATTGTGCAGGGTGAGGGAATGACAGGGTTATCATAAACCTAGATTCTTCCACCATGGCCCTCCTATGGCCTAGCTTTGTGGAATGCTGCATAGATTGTTTGCATATCACAGGACTCCATGTCATCTGAGGGGCCAGCCCATGGGGTGCAGCTGCCCCATTATGCTGAGCCTCTTCTCTAGTACAGCAGGACCATGCCCATTCCACTGCCTAAGTCTCCATAACCACAGGAGGACTTCTTACTTTGAACCTGTGTCCAGTGCCAAAGCCCAGCCCTGCCTACAAATTGCTGTACAGCATGGTGTCTCTTTAGGTTAATGAAACCTTGTAACTTGATGTAGCCAGACTTGAACCCCATCTTGTTTCTTCCCCCCCCCCCCCCCGAGAGCAAGAGAAAGGCAGTCAGCCTTTGATGCCCTGGGAACGCAGGTGTGCTGCCTGTCCCTGACTCTACCATAAACAGAAACCAGACAATAAATGGGCTAGCTGACGACTCGGGGCCTCCCGCTGCCCTGATGGCTAGTACCAGTAATTGACACGCCTGCACTGTCCCAGGAGAGGAATCTTCGCCCATCACATACCAGAGGTGCCCATTGTCTGCATTTTCCCAGGTGTGAATTATGCTTTGCACCCTTCGTGGGAAACTTGGCATTCAAAGCCATTTTTCCTAATCGGCCACTTGAGACCAGGAAGAAGCCTACGTGACCCAAGGGGTATAAGGAGGGGTTTAGTAGCCCACCCCATTTGAGCTCCAATCATCTACACCTGCTGGCAGGTATTGGTTGTCTCCCGAGGTCTGTGGGACGCCCAACCTCGCCCTACTTCTTCCCAAGGGATTGAGAGAAAGACGCTGGCCACCCCAAGTCTGGAACGCAGGGGTGAGAATATATATCTGCTAGGTGTCTATTTTGCATGCATTTAATAAGAGCTCAGAGAACCAAAAGGGTTTCATGGTACCTGTAAGTGACTTATTAGCTTAATTTCTATCCTGTCCTTTGTAGTGGCTGTGTTATCTGTAACACAGTAGTAGCATTTAACAGCTAAGTTTACCCTGTAACAATAAAATAGTAACTGTTTAAGCTGTGACCTGACTCCTTCAGCTGCTGTAACAGAACCAAGCACAATTTTAAAAAGAACTCCAGCCGGTCATAAGGGACAGATATAGGGAGAGCTTGAGCATTGGATCATGTCGCTTCCAGGGGACAGATCCGTTGGGGCATCTCTCAGCCTCCCCAGGCTGCCCGCTGCGAAGGGATCGTGTATCTGAGGTGTAATAAGCTCTCCCTGTAAACTCTGGGGCGTCTGTCGGCCTGTTGGCTGCCCACCGCGAAAGGATCCTGATCCTAGCGGTAAAGACACGGACGTTAAACTCCTCAGGGCACCTGTCAGTCTCACCTAGACTGCCCACTGCGACGGGGCCTTGTGTCTCAGCAGTTGAAGACTCAGGTGTAATACACACATGCACTGCCCTGACCATCAGCTGACACTTGATAAAGTGGTTTTTCCCCCCTCTTTTTCTAAAACTGAATAATGGTTATTGACCACAAACAAATCCAGTGAGATGACTGGTGACACAAAACCCAATAACAAAACAAGAATTCTTGATTAAGGTTCCTTGGCAGTATGCCATGGTCTCAGATAACCACAGTTAGGAAGGAGAGGACAAGGAAAAATGAAAGACAAGTAGGACACAATTTTAAAACACACAGCTAAAATCAACATACGGAACCTTTCAAAGTCACTTCTTAAGTTATTTCTGGTGGCAGATGTATGTAGAGGAAACACTCTGGAACAAAACTTCTAGGCAAGATATAAGTTATAAACTGTAAAAGAAGACCGTTTAGAACCAACAGAAAAATAGAACTAATGAAAGATTAAAGGCAACTAATATCTATGCTCTTTAAAAATGAGGGGCCTGAAAAACCATTTACCTTTTTCAGACTTATGACAGGTGGCATCTTACCATTCCTAAAACTTTATAGCCTCATCAAGTCAATAAAAAGGCCCTACACCAGCTTCAGTTTGGGGGGGTCCCCATTTGAGAGAGTGAGGGCCTGTTTTTTTCAGGAATGCCAAACACCCACTGCTTTTGGTGACCCCAAGTGAAGTAATGAGAACATGCTATTCTTAAACAGCAGGTCTAAAGGGTTTAAAATAGATACTCAGCAATGCAAGCCCCCCACAATGAGAGGATACTCTTGAAAATTTTGGTCTGAAGTGTCTTTCTAAAGCACTGCAATTAGCTCCCAGACTCCTGACACCTGTCCCTGTGTTCTAATAACAAAACCAAGTTGCCTCTCACTTCAGATGCAAGACACCTGCTCAGGACAGGTGGGGAAGCACATGGCTTATGCATTCCCATAAACACTTGTTAGTCCCTTTCTTTATGTGTGTCAGAAGTTTTGCCATAGAAATGAGAAGTGGAGTCCCTCAGAACTCCAGAGAAGGTGGAATGTTGACCACAGTCTTGGTCATACCCTCTCTAGCTGGGGCTGCCTCCATAATTCAAATCCGCTCTTCCCAATGAGAAATGTCCAAATTATCAAAATAAATTCTCAGAATAGTTTAAAGAAGCTCTTAGACCCTAAAATTAGGGGAAGCCCCTTTTGAAACTCCTGAAGCCCTTGAGATTTTAGTCTGAGATCTGTTTAGCGCAGCAATGATTAAGGTCCCCCAACTGCTTTGAAACTTTCTTTCATATTCCTCAGTTTGTACATCATCCTGCCAGGAAGATGCATGAGGTGGTTGTTCCCAGTATGGATGTGACCCTATCCAGCTAACCTTCAAATCTCTTGCATATGTTTCCAGTTAACAGAGAGCTAAACTGAAACTATCTTTGCTTTTAGTCTAAGCTATGTAAAGTGCACTCAGATGCTATCTGTGCAATCTTTCTGCTCTACAAGTTGTACTGTTTGCGCCAATAATAGTAGGATGTAGATTTAAAAAAAACCCACCTAGATGGATGGATGCCACAAATACTTGACACACAAACCCATATGGTAAATCTAGAGATTCAACTTTTTTTTTCAAAATTGTTCCTTTAGTGTGAATAGGCAAACAGCCATGATTTTGGGACAATTTCTTCTTTTTTATGGGGGATATCTGTGTATTCCACAATGAGAATCAGTCCTCCTGCTTCTTGCTGTTGATTGGGCTGCTAGATAATGTCACAGTGAAAGCTAACTGCAAAGTTTTGTAGTCACATGTTGTCACAGAACAGTCTATTCCAAGGGAAGATATTTAGACACATGCTCTATGTGCCTGGATAGTTGCCAGGAATTACTTTCATTTGTGCAAATTATAAGAAAACTTAAACAATTTCTCTCTCTTGGGGTGTCGTCAAATTTGCAGCAAGTCTGTTGGCAGGAATTTTGAACTACTATATCCTCTTTTGTCCCTCTTAAAAAGTGTAGTTAAGTTACAGGCTAATTGCTAGTTATTGCCTTCCTTCTCCTTTGAATTTGGTCTCTGAGACTGTAGGCATTGGAGTATGCGTGTTTGCTGTTTAATTTTTGTTTATTTTATGTCCTAATACCTGCTCATAAGCAGGACTTCTTTTGTGAATATTTTTCCTGCTGCTCTTCTTGATACTACCAGTAGATGGCAATCATGGACTGGACAATAAACAGTGAAGCCTGAATTCATGTCCTTCCCTCTCTTTCAGCACATGGTAAAAAAACCCTCAGAAATAACATACAAAGGTTAAAAACCAGACAAGCAGTCTCCAGAGGGTAGCTGGGCTCTTAGTCCTTTTAGACTTGGAAAATAACTCCTCTTAATGATGGGATGCGTGCATTTTTTTTAAGGAACTAGAAATAGTCTATGACTTTGATGATTTAACCCTTAGAACCCTGGCATTTTCCTAACTACCTGGCAAATGAGTGATTAGATAAATTTTTTTTTTTAAATTAAAACTCCTTCCACATCTTGGATCCAGTGGCCATACCCAGCAAGAAGCCCAGCTTGCACCACAGTGGGAGGTCTCTCCAAGGCTATATCTACGTTGCAGGCTTTCTTCTTGCGCAAAAACTTGCCGGGGGTCTACACTGCATGCGTGTTCTTGTGCAAGGAAATTTACAGTACAGCATCGGAAAACAGGGCTTCTTCTGGAAGAGTTATTCCTCTCCCCATGAGGAATAAGCCCTCTTGTGCAAGAGCTCTTCCACAAGAAGGCAGCGTAGACAGGCAACATGAATTTCTTGTGCAAGAAACTCCGATGGCTAAAATGGCCATCAGAGCTTTCTTGAGCAAGACAGCGTCCACACTGCCATGGACGCTCTTGCGCAAAAGCACATCTCTTGTGCAAAAGCACGTGGCAGTGTGGACGCGCTCTTGTGGAAGACTTTTTGCACAAGAACTCTTGCGCAAAACAGTTCTTGCGCAAGAAGCCTGAAGTGTAGACGTAGCCCAAGTGTCTTGTACTAAGCTATTATCCCTTAAAACAGGTAAGACACAGGGCTCTGTGATACAACTGCCATATTCTGTTGTTGGCTAAAGTGGTTACTGAAGCATCTCAAAGTTGCCCAACCAGAGAAAACAAGCCCTTCTGTTTGCTGCATCTGAACTATTTTTATCTGTGTGGGCACCAAATGTAAGGAGCGCTGGGACTGTGTAATGGACACAGCATACTGGGGAATGCTTCAGTGGGGATTTCCTGAGATCAGAATAAATAAAAACAAGTGCTTGAAAACCCTCTTGTACTTGGGGATTGATGCCTGTCACTAGTGCCGTCAGCTGGAGGCCAGTGGAATGATCCAGTCAGTGGAGTGTTTGTCTAGTGGTGCATGTTAGAGACTCTTCTACTCTGTGTGTGGTGGGATGGGGGGGGAGGGTGGGATGGGGGGGGTGGGGACCCTCCCATTGCTATGTTAACCACTAAGGGGGTGGGGACCCTCCCATTGCTATGTTAACCACTAAGGAAGCTTCAGCAGCAGTTCTGGATGCAATACTGTAGGCAGGACTCAGGAGACTGCTGTTCACAGTGGCTTTGTTTAATTTTAAAACTGTCAGCATGTCACCCAAACCTGTAGTGAATGGATATGTGTCACAATGGTAAACTCCCTAATAACTTCTCTAGGCTATTGTGGCGCTGGTGGTAGATGCATGGGAGATTTTCCTACAGTCTAATGTATGCTCAATGAGAATTGTTACAGGGATATTGATTGCATTAAATGACATGTTACGAAGCCTGTCTCTGCAGCAGAAGGACTTCTATGTTTTCTGGAAGTAAAACTTGTGACCTAAGTGATTTAACCCATAGAATATGTCACTTTACAGACTGTTCAGAAATATAATATACAACTGAGAGCTTGGAGGAAAAAAAAAAGTGTTTGCCCACTTGCCAGGGATGAGTACAAGTTGCTTGCTAGCAAGAAATCTTTTGATAGAATTGTTTTAGTGAAGTGTTTCTCAAAGTGGTTTCTCAGAGCACTTTGAGAAACATTGCTTTAGTGCATCCACACAGAGCATGCCACATAACTGTTAGCGATGTTCCAATGCGTTCCTTAACCACTTATCCCTTTTAGAGTCTGGCACAATGCAGGAGTCATGGGACGTCTTCCAAATTGGGGCACTGAACTGTGGAATAGTTAGTGGGGCCTTCTGGCATTTTTGTTGTCAAGCTGGAGAAATTTTTATGGACTGATCTAGCTGGTAGATCTGTGACAATGGTTTATGTAGTACCTGCATCCATACTCCAACCGTTGCAAGATGTTGTACATGTCTTGTAAGAAGAAGGGGTGTCAAACAATGTTTTAAAATGCCTTTTTCATGTAATGTAGAAAAGGCTGAACTTGTGCCAAAAAGCCCACTTGTAGCATAGCACACTGTTGCGGGACTCAGTGGTACCAGCAACATGTTAGCTCCTATGGTCCCTGTAACAATGCACTTCCCTAGGTGGAACCATAGATCAGGTACTTATAGATCATACCAGGTAAGACAAAATCTGAGCCAACATGTTCACAAACAGATAATTTAGTCTTGTGACTATTGGAATAAATAGTCACAACTTGCAGAAGCAACAGTTCCTAACATCAAACATTAAGTATAATGCTAAAGGGGCAGGAGAAAGCCACTACATTTTCTTTTGCTAGGGGTGATATGGAGCCTACTAAATAACTTTCAATTGTGAGAACCTACACTGGAAGAAGAAATGCTAAATTTGGGTGCTCAAACTTTAGTCATCTGAAACAGTACCTTAGAATTCCTAAGTGCTCACTGGAGAACCCCAACATAGGAGATAGTCACATGAGTTTAGCAATTGGGCTCAAAGGCTCCAGTCACTGGGCAAGTATATCTGGGAATTTCCACTTTAGAGATCAAAAACTTGTAAGTGGGGATTTGTGTACCTCTTACTGGTCAGTAACAAATAACAAGTCACATTTTCTGCACAATAAAAACGAGGCCAATTGCTCCTGTATAAAGGATTATTTATTTTTTTATATATAGTCTGTGTGTAATGTGATAAAATTCATACTGAGGCACTCTCAACAGAAGACCCTAGGCAAACAAGAAAGATTTTCTTCCGAGGTAGAAAAGATATTGTTGAGGTACAAAAAAGCAAAACTTTTCTTCGGGGGAACACCAGACAAATCATGGAAGCATACAGGATACTCGGCTGTCTCACTGAGTAAAATAGTAATAGAGATGTAGTCATGTTAGTCTGGTCTAGCTGAAACAAAAGACAGGACTATGCAGCACTTTAAAGACTAACAAGATGGTTTATTAGGTGATGAGCTTTCGTGGGCCAGACCCACTTTCTCAGATCAAATTGTGGAAGAAAATTGGCATGACCATATATACCATGCCAATTTTCTTCCACAATTTGATCTGAGAAAGTGGGTCTGGCCCACGAAAGCTCATCACCTAATAAACCATCTTGTTAGTCTTTAAAGTGCTGCATAGTCCTGTCTTTTGTTTCACTGAGTAAAAGACACTGTAAAATTAAGTTCCTTCAAAAAGTGCCAGTATTTTTTTTAACAATTTTAGGGCTATTCTTAGGAAAACAAACCTTTTTCTTCCCTGCTTCCTTAATTAATTTATATTGTCAACCCTTGCTTAGTTCCTGATTCCCATTCCCTGTTTTGGGCTCTACTCACTAGGATGGGCTTCAGTTCTAACTATATTGGGGTGGAGGTGGGGACCTCTGAGAGAGAGTGGTTGGAATCAGACTACTCATGTCCTGGCTAGAGTAACCACCTTTTCAAAATGCAAAAATGGGACCCATGTAGAGCCCCCCCGCCCCAGTGGCCCTGTCCCCTGCTTCTCCCTCCCTCTCCCCCCTGCCAGGCCAGAAAGAAGCCAGGGATGGGTAGTGGTAAGAGATGGCCAGGGAACATAGGCTGCAGCCCGGGGGGGTAGGGGGGGGAGGAAGGTGAGGCAAAGATCCCACATCTAGAGTTGCCCCAGATGGTTTCAACAAAAATACCAGACACACTTGACATTACATCACAATCTACATTATATCTTACTTAGAAAATACTGGACATTTATATTTTCTCAATTTGTTTCCTGAACAGAAAGCTCAAATACTGGACTGTCCAGTTTAAAACCGGACAGCTGGCAACCCTACAATGTCCCCACTCCCTTAGGTGCACCACCAAGAGGAGGTGGAGGGTACTGGGCTCCCCACACCAGCCCAGGCTCCCTGGTGAGCTTTTGCTACTACCTGATTTGATCTTCTGGCCTAGCCAGGTCAGGGCTGGGGATGAAAAGAGGAGCAGCAGGGCCTTGTGGCAACCAGGGTGGGGGAGGCTAAGGCCCACCTCAGCCCCTGGCACTGCTTCCTCCTCCCTCCGAAGAGGCTGCTACCACCACTGAGCTTCTGGCAGGCATGGAGTAGTGCCACAGGGAATCCAGGACAAATGCTGTCCTGCAGTCATTTCAGCTTGGGCCTGGGACTTGAAATGTACATTTCAAGATTGTCCTGCTCAGTTAGGGATAGGTGGTCACCCTAGTCCAGGTCCCTGACACAATGAAGTGAATCTCTTTGTTTTTAATATAGTTAAATGCAAAGTCATTTGGGTGTTGTCCCCCAATCTTGCATGTATGGCCTGTATCCTGGAAAGCAATGACTCTGAAAGGTTTGTCCAGACAATTATACTCAGCTGTTTTGTTGTCAGTTTCTATTTGGAAACCAATATAACTAAAATAGGGCAAGTCCACCCCTAACATGGATGCAGTTATACTGGTATAAAGGTGTTTAGTCTATAGCTTATTTTGTAAGCTTAGTTTTGGTGTCGACATTTTTAAATGGATTAGAAAAATTGGAGCAAGTTCAGAAAAGCATTACAAGACTAAACTGAGTAGGGGAGAAAACAGCTAAAGAGTTCTATCTATTTAGTGTCTCAAGAAAAGGTTAAGTGATGTGATCATGGTCTAAAAGTACCTACACAGTAGGGTGACCAGATGCCATGATTTTTTTTTAACTTGCTACTTTTTTGGGGGGCGGGGTGGGATGGGCTAGTTATATAAGACAAAGTTATATAAGACAAAGTCCCTAATCAGGACATCTACACAGGGATAAAATACCATACTTCATGGCTCACAGTCTAGTAGACAAATGCATAACAAGATCCAGTGTCTGAGAGCTGACAGAAAAATTCAAATGGGGAACAAAGCAAATACAATGCCTTTTCCTCTTCCCTCCATAGTTAGAGTAATTGGTTGTGGGACAGGATGCAGTGTAGGTTCTGTCACTTGGAATATTTTAAATCAATACTGTGGAGCCCTTTTTAAAAGTTCAGTCAAACTATTGAACTTTATGCAGGAATGACTGGGTGAAACTTTATGGCCTAAGCTGTGCAGGAGGTCAGGGTTGATATTAATAGCTTCTTCTGACCTCAGTCTTTGAACTGATAGAATGTTGTGCCTCTGGACTTCTGGCTTCAGATTAAAAGAGAAAATAGCTTTTTGTTATAATATTTTGTTACCGGCTTCATGATGCTTCTTAACTGACTAAAATTGCAGCAGCAGAAAGTATCACAGCTCAGATTTCTCTGTTCTCACTACACTTCCAGTTTGAAGCTTACCCAGAGCGGGATCACATTTAGACACATCTATCCTTCCAAACTCTCAGCTGGTGCAAATTTGACATGGCTCATTGACTGTAGTGGAATTCTGCTAACTTACACCAGCTTAACTATGATATATTGATCCAAACCCAGCACAGGTTTTCAAGTTCACCCATCACTGTTGTTAGTTGACAAATGAGAGATTCTGATTTTAGACTTTCTTGTAGACTTTCTTGTATAGTATTTATTTTGTTTGTTTTTAAGATAATGCAGTAGTCATATGTGAATTACTTTCACTATCTTATCCATTTATGCATGTATATGTAACAGATCAAATTACCTCTGGGGACAGGGCAGTTGTGTGCCCCTCATCCCAATCTCCAGTCTCAGCAATTGTTTTCTCCATTCTCACACCCTGTTGTGTAACTTTGCACCAAATAAGTTACCAAGATACCTCATCTGTGTACCTATGAATTTTAATCCTTGACTAAATCTGTATAAATCACAACTAACTTAAACTAATACTGTTAGTAGGGTAAGCTAAACATTTACTCTTACTTGTCTATGTCTATTCTCTGTTCCATTGCTTCCATCCATCTGGTTTTAGTCTACAGGTTTTTGTGGTTGTATTTTGCGTGTGTGCTTGTGTTTGATTGTTGGCTTGTCTTGGAGGGCCATCTGGAAATTAACAGACCCTTTGACACTGTTTCATCCTTCTATTGACAAACTGACAGACACCCATCCACCAGATTTCATGGTTTAAAGCTAAGTTCTGAAAGGCTACAACAGCAGAGATTTAAGCAAAAACCCTTTATTTTCTTATATTTATTTCTACAATATTTAATTTAATATATATGACTAATAAAATTAATTGCACAATTTTCCAATACTACTGTGTATATAGGGCATTAATTGAGACTTGTTATCAAGCTAGACAATATAACCTGCTGGATGAAAATCTGATTCTTGACCTGCATCTGAGTGCAATAAACTTTAATCTTATTGTTTTATAACATGGTTGGCTAAATTCGTGTGTGGATATTTTTTTCCTGTGTCCCTGTAACATAATATTAAAATCTAAACATGACAAAAGGGTGTAAACAATGTAGCTTGTCTTCAGCTATAAATCTCCAAGGCCTTTTCCTAGCCACCTTTCAGATTGTCTAGTTCATCTGTCCTTCATGGGCTTTTCTCTTGAACTTGTATTTTCTTTGTTTACACACAACTATGTTAATCCTCTCTAACTTTCCTGGACTGAATACATATTTTCCACACTGCATACAATGCTTTAGCTTCTACTTTCACTTCTGAATACAGCTTGAATCTTTCAAAAGTAAATGTTTACAAGAGTCATTTCCACATTTTTTGTTTGCTCCCAAAGGAGGAAATGCGGGGTGGGAAAAGTTGTACTCTTGTGTAAGGCTCTGAGGTGACTCGGCCAAAAGAATAATCCTATGTCATTAGTTAATAAGTTTGTGATGGGGTGGGACAGCCCCGTACTGAACTCACAGGGTTTAGCCCTGCCCCTGCAGTCCTGCCAGGCATGGTCAGACTGCAACCAAGCTATAAAAGTCTAGGGAGCGGCTCAGTCTGGGCTGACTGCTAGAGGGAAAGGACTTAGGAAGGGAGCTCCTGACCTGCACCAGCCAGCGGCCCCAGGAGAAGCCAGTGAAGATGCTGGGGACAGTTGGGACGTCTCCCCGGCCGTCTACAAAGGAGAAGCCACCCCTGGGAATGTGGAGGACCCCGTGAGCGCATGGGAAGAGACCCCATCAGACCAGGTAGGAAGAGGCCCAGGGAGGGTGCAGGAGCAGCCTCTCCCACCGCGGGAACCTTAGCGCATTTTGGTTGGATTCCCCACTGAGGGAGTGGTGGGCCTTCCTGCTACTCACAGGTCCCTGGGCCTGAACCCACTGGAGTAAGCAAAAACCCTACCAGGGGTGCAGCCCCACCCCATCAGTGACCTGCCACCACAGCCCTGCAACCCTGTCGTAAAGGGCTGACCAGTGATAGTGCGTTGGGACTTGTCAGTGGGTCCTGCCTTAAAGGGCCTCCCAGTGACTGTGCATAGAGACTTGGGCAGTGGGCCCTGTGTTAAAGCGACAGTCGCTGACTTTGCATAGAGGCTCAGGCCCGTGAGCCCTGTGTTAACGTGACTGCATATAGAGACTCGGGATCCTACCCCTGCCCTCCAGAGGGGGCAGGAAAGGCAGCCCCATGACAAAGTTCTTGATAAGGAATAGAAGGTTTTTATGTGTTAAATAAAAAGAATGAGCAGATGGGGTCATATTCTTAGATATGCCTGAACAGTGCTTGATACAGTTGAGGAAAGGTGCATGTATTTAATCATTTTTTAAAAAATCAACCAGCTCAGAGCATCAGGGAGATTTGATAATCCCCCTGGGAGTACAGCATGTAGCATCTATCTAGGTGACAATTACTGCATTCCACAGGGATTAGCACAACGCTTTCCTGTTAGAGTGAAACTTGACCGTGGCAATGAAGTCAATGGGAATTTAAATGTAGCCTGCTGAATAGGAACAGACTTTGTTATGCCAACTTAACTTCTTCTTTTTAGACCAGACCTATGTCCTTCATGGATGTGGAAAAACCCACCCTCCTGGACAATGAACTTAAACTGACCTTGCCCCTGTTGTAGACAGTGCTAGGTTGACCAGCAGATTCCTTAATATTTATTCCAAAGAGAAATATAAACAAAACAGGTAGAGCATGATTCTTAGCCTGTTCAGACTACTGCATCCCTTTCAGGAGTCTCAAGACAAAGCCCCACCTCCTGGGCCTTAAACATGTAATTTTAGATTTTGTGGCGTGGAGCCTGAGGCAGTTGCCCTCCTTGTCCTGCTCTAACACCAACACTGCACTTCTAACCCCATCAAACCTGTCTTGTGACCAAGGCTTCAATTCAGTCAGAGCTGTCCAGTTAGCTCTGCTCTGGTCACTATTTCAAATTTGTAGAGTTGAAGCCCTGAATGGGGGAAATATGGGAGAGCTCCAGGAAATTCTATGAGAATTTAAGCCCGAGGGGGTTGTGACAAACTCTGATTTAGATGAGTTGATGTACCCCCTGGAAGACCTCTGCAGACCCTCAGGCGTACACATACATATGGGCCTCGTCTGTCGAGTCGCTATCAAATGCCCTGATTTTCTTACTCTATAATCTGATCCTGCAACAACAAAATACAAGGCAGCCAAATCCATTTAACAAACTGTATTCCTATTCCCCCATAATTCTGAGTAACCAGGCACCTTTTCAGTTTAGTTTTGTATGTGTGTGTAGAATCTCCTTACTTCCAGTGCTAATCCTCTGTTTAACTACAGCATTAAGAAACTGTTAAGTCTAAACCACAGCAAAAAAGATAAAATTAATGTATATTTTAGGACTGTCTAATTTATTTTCCATGGAGACTTATTTTTGCATCATACATTCTGGTTCAGGTTGCCAGAATACAGCCTTTGGAATAGATTCATCTTCATCAGGACAATTATATAACTCAGGCTGTACCCAATATTCTAGAATAATATGGGTGAACAGCTGTAACTTCGACTCAGTCTCTTCACTGATTAGATTAATAAAGATATAGTACCATCAACATCCATCACTAATTTCACTCATTCCCACACCTACAAAGGTCACTAGCAATGAATTCTCCCATATTTTCCTCCTCCAAGCACACTTGCCTGTTTTATACAATTCAGTTTTTGGTACAATGGTGTAGCCTCCCCTCACCCACAGAAAACCTAATAAGAGTACCTGCAGTAGTCACTGACCTTCCTAAAGAGGCAGTAAATCTTTCCAGCCTTGCAGTCTAGGTTCAGATCCAAAGTCTGTTGGTGATGTCGATAGAAAAAAAATCCTGTTGAATTTAGTAGGGTTATATCTATATCCTAGGCCTAGAGAGCAAAGATGCAGCACATAAAAACAAATGTTGTTTTGGGTAAATAGGTGAGGTTTAGCTAAATAGCCAAAGGGGTTGATTCTGTCCTACTCCTAGGATTAGGATTCCATCCAGATCCTTTTAGACTGAATTACAAGAATATTATAAAGGAGGCCAACAATAACCATGAATGGAGAAATAAAAGGGAATAGCTTTCTTGTGAGTTGAGACAACAGAGTTTAATTCAGCACCAACTTAATGACCTCCCTGGGATGGGTTTGGTCACAGAGTTCCCCTAGAGTATATCACGTGATGTGCTGAAATACCACTGAGCCCACTCACCTGCCCTTGGTGGTGTTCCACCACTATGTTTCATTGAACCAGACCCTCCAGTCTCTTCCAGCATTGGCACAGGTGGGGATGCAGTCCTCTGCAGAGTAATACAGCCATTGAAATCAGCTCAATTCTGGGAAGGCTCAGCCAAAAGGACTTGCCACTGCACTCAGGTGCACAGCCCAGTGGGACTGGAACCCCAGATGGATTTATCTTGCACTGTATACAGTTTTATACAGAGCAAGTTCATAAAACATTCTCCCCCTTTTATCAATGAAAGAGAAATGCACAGCTGTTCCTCCCCAGTAACAATTTATAGTTTGTTTATTAATAAACAAGTGATTAAGTATAAAAGGTAGGATTACCTGATCATAAGAGATAGTGGACTGAACAGTGTAAGTTACTAAACAAAATAAAACAACATGCAAGCTAAGCTTGACACACTAAACTTGTTACAAATCCTAATTTCTCACCTTAATTCTTATTTCAGGTCAAGTCCTTCTCTGGCCAGAGATGTCCTGTCCAATCTGGGTCCAGCAGTTCTCCTCTACCTTGGTCATTATAGTGAGTTTGTTTCCAGGTGTTTTCATGTATCTTCCCAGGGTGGGGAGACTGTCTCTAAAGCTAGCAAAAGACTACTTCCTTTACCTTGTAGAGAATTTCCTGAGGGTGGGAAGCCTTTGTTCAATATGCCCCACACCTCTGCGAAAATGTACAAAATTCAGGAAAGATTCCAGAATCAGATGACATAGTCATAAGTCTACATGAGTCAGTAGGAGTGTAACCCACCTTCAGGAAGAGGGTTCTCCCTTGTTCAGTTGTTTCTTGTTCCATGTCTGGCTTTTCATTTTTGTTCCTGATGGGCTTGTAATAGGCTTTTCCCAACATGAACACACGGATAATAAATCTACAGTGAATATTCCTAATTTCAGATACAGAAGTGGTACATTCATACAAATAGAATATAAACATTCAGTAGATTACAAGCTTTGCAATGATATCTTACAAGAACTATTTTGCATAAAGCATTTTATGTATTTTCAAAATACACAGGGAAGCCCCTGTCACACCCCCAAATGGAAACACACATCCATGTCAAAAGCAGTCTGAAGATCATTCATGCTACTGGTATGAATAATCTGTGCGGGGTTTTGGATGCAGATCAGCCCAGGGGTGCATACACATTCATGTGGGTCATAAAGTAGTCCCTCTCCTTGAAATGCCCATTCATGGCTTCGGTCAACAGACTTTTGTTCTATGTCTACACTGCAGGCTTCTTGTGCAAGAGTTCTTGTGCAAGAGTTCTTGCACAAGAGCGCATCCACACTGCCATATGCTTTTGCGCAAGAGCATCAGTGGCAGTGTGGATGCTCTTTTGTGCAAGAAATCTCCGATGGCCATTTTAGCCATAGGGGTTTCTTGCGCAAGAAACCCCTGTTCCTGTCCACACTAACCTTTTTACACAAGAGTTCTTGTGCAAAAAGTCTTATTCCTTGTGGGGAGAGGAATAACTCTGGCACAAAAAGCCCTCTCTTCTGACAATCTACTGTAAACTTTCTTGCACAAGAACAGCTTGCTGTCTGGACGCACTGCAAGTTTTTGCGCAAGAAAGGCTGTTCTTGCACAAGAAGCCTGCAGTATAGACATAGCCTTGGAGTGAACTCTGTGGATATTGCTGAGGAGCCAGGAATTAGTTGAACAATGAACACTGGACCTTACAAATTCATAACCCATTTTGGTTAATTTCATGATTATAGTATTTTAAAAATTCTAAATTTCATTATTTCAGAATCTGTAAGCCTGAAATTTCATGGCGTAGGGATCCTGACCCAAAATGTGATTTTTTTTTTCTTTTTTGGGGGGGGGGTTGTTTTGCCCTCCTCTTCCCCCCAGTTATTCTGTCACATTGCCACCCTTCTTTCTATGCTACTTCTGGTAGTGGTGCTGCCTTTTTTCAGAACTGGGTGCCTGGCCAGCAACTGCTACTCTTTAGCCACCCAGCTCTGAAAGCAGCAGAGAAACAAGGTTGGCAATATCACAACCTCCCTACAATAACCTTGCTACCTCCCTATAATCCCCTTTGGGCTCAGGAGCCCCAGTTTAAGAAACACTGGTGAAATCTGTATAATATAGGTAAAAATACAGACTGTCCATGATGCATTTTTCATGGCCATGAATTTGGTAGGACTGTACCTAGAGAGCACGCTAATTTAAAGAATTTGGCTTATAAACCTGATCTTGCACGATTACCAAGTAGGAGGTTGTATAGGGACTCATTCTGCAGCTCTTGCTTATGCAAGTATTCATCATTTCCATAGAAGTGAATGGGATGATTTGTGTGAGTAAGAGCTACTTGTGTGAGCAAAGGTTTTAGGAACAAGGTCTTAATAAGATCAATCTTAATAGAGCCATAAAAAAACCATGCATAATCAGTACTTTTTTTGTGTTGAGCTCTGACTGGAGGTGCTGGTACTGCGTACCAGGCAGTACCATCACAAAAAAAGCACTGTGCATAATAATCATTTCTTCTCCTGAGAGAATGTTTCCCCTGAGAAGTCATTTCTGTTGGACAAAGAGAGTCACTACAGCAGGTGAAATTAGGATAGCACAAAGATGGAGACTCATCACAAACAACTGAGAAATAAGGTTGATGTTAGACAGCTTCAGGGTTGTTGGTGTGCATATATCTGGGTGAATTAAGGTTTCAGCACTAGTGTAGAACACATTTCAGTACGATTGGCAGCAACTTGATTAGCCATAACATGCTTGTCATTGAAAGTCATGAATTATGCCCTACTTGTGAAAGCTTTGAAGCCACACCAATGGACTCTGCAAAAGGCCACTGAGATTTCAAATCCTCATGTGGGTCTTTGGTAGGAAAGGCTGCTCACCCTTAACAGAAGAGAAAAAAGAAATCAGAAACACCAATCAAGTTGATAGGAATCATTTCGAACCTGATTTCACCAGCAGCTAAACAATTGCATCTACCATCAAAGTCAGTGAGTGTTGAGGTTGCTCAGCACTTTTCAGAATTGGATCCTCAATAGCAAAGTATTCAGGATTTCATGGCTTCATCCTGGAAGATGCTGAGTGCTTCCTGAGTCAGCATATAAATGAGCGTATAAGTACTCTGCACCTCTCAGGATCAGGCACTAGTAAATTGGGATCTGTTTGCTTTCGGAAATTGAAAACAAAAAGGTCAGTGTCTGCAGACATTTTTGTAACTTACTTGAATGGTCCTCTTGAAATCAGTGGGCGTATTCCTATGTCAAAGTTAGATTCAGGACTCACGATTTTTGTAGACCACTCTGTTTTATTAGCAAAGCGCTTCGCTAATACAACCAGAAAAAGTGAGCCCCCCACAGAAACCCAAGTCACCTTATTTATACAAATAAAAGAGGAGAGCAGACAAAGGATTGAAAAAGGGCGCAAACTGACAAGGTTACCTGGGGTCAGTCAAGTACCTCATTTCCTTATTAACGCTTACCAATCTCCTGTTAATGTCCCCCTATCACCCTTAAGTGGAACCATTGTCCTCTGCCTTAACATCCTCCTTCCTGCTTACACACAAACAACTTTACCTTAACACCTCTCTTCCTGCTAAAGGAACAAACATTTCTTTAATTCATTCTACTTTTACAATATAATTCAGTCTACTTTCACACCTATGACTAAGAGTTTGCAGAATTTCTTCCTCAGGTTCCAAGAGCCCAAATTACTCCCTAGCAGGCCTTCACACAGGAATTTCTGTGTGTGTGTGGGGAGAAATCAACCCCAGCCTATCCCTGTCTGGCTGGTGCGTGCGGGGAAGCAGGCTGGGGTAACGTGCCACCCCAGCCTCATCCTTACTTGGAGTATCATGGGGGAGGGTGTGTTCGCACCCTTCACACACCACCCGCTGCGTACGCACCTGTCTAGTCAAGTACCAAAACCTCTAGATCCTCCTGCTCCCTCAAAGAAACAATGTGTCCAGTTCTCCGTGGTTAATACAAACAGCCACAGAAAATGGGGACAGTAGAATAAATGTGGATGCAACCTCCCCATTCTCCATAGGAGAAGATGATGTAATGAGAGCAGAATATCTTTTCCCTCACATGGTTAAGAAATGTTCCCCTAGCGCTCCCCTCCCCCTTCTTGGCTGGTGCTGTGGTAGAGTCACCAGTTGTTGCATGGGATTTTGTCTGCAGTTGCAGACACCCCCCTTTTTTCCTCAGAAAGCATATGTGTGCCCAGTGAAATATACATGAAGGCTTTGATGTTTTATAAAGCAATCAGAAGAGTTTATTAACACACAGTGCTGGTGGAGTGCCACTTCGCTTGTTAGGCTTGGTGAACACTACCAACAATAGGTTACAACCAATTAGATAGGATACTTAATGGGCGGATGAAGTGATGGGGAGGGGGGGAAATCCTGGATCCCTGGATAGGTGCTAATCGTGAGGCAAAAGGAGAGCAATAATCTAAAGGTTACATAGTATTTTCTGCCCATAGCTTACAGAATACCTTATATCTAGTTAAACAAGTATTTAAACAAAGCAGACATCAATTATCAGTTGTGTTAAGTGGCGATATGTCTGTCAGCTTCAGGAAGGTATCTCTGCACGGATGTGATCCATTGGTGATGCATCTGGGGATTAAAGCAGAGACGGTAAGCATTTGTTCCTAGCACCATTGAATGTGTTATGTCCTGTCTCTCACCCGTTGTCTGGATCATTAGCTCTATGAGGACCTTCCTCTGATGGGCTAGGCGGGGGGGGAGGGGTTACTGTGCCTGTGTGCCAGTTCCAGACTTGAAATTTAGAATAGGGGTTCTTAACAGAATATCATAGCTTGCCTCATACCCTACAGTCTCTCCTCTTAACCTCAGGGTTCACAAACCTGCCAGGTTAAATGCAGTAATTGTAGTGTTTTCAGTTTGTTTCGGAAGCACCAGTACAGTACCCATATCAGTAGGAAGGTCAGGGTGGACACTCCCCACATGCAGGAGTGGCCTGAGGCCAGCTGCGGCAGCTGGCGCCCCAGGTGGAACGTGCAATTGCACCCCTGCCTGCACGGCCATCAATGGCGTGACATAATTATCGGGCACCCCGTGACATCATTGGGTGCCCTGGGCGCCCCGTTGAAGGTGGTGCCCTAGGCGACCGCCGAGTCAGCCTATACTCACAGGCCGCCCCTGCCCACATGATTTGACAGAATATCATTCAGACCCATCCCCATGGTATTCCATCACCAGTGAAGGTGCTGCTCATGATCATAGCTTTAACCTCCACTGCCTGGTTAAGGGCCCTGGAGTACTTGTTGTTAGCCTGGTCCACAGTTTCCCCCTATCTGAGTGTACTTCAAGCGGCCTTTCCCAATGCATCTCTAGGCCTCGGCCACCAACTCCTCGATCTTCGCCTGCAGGGCCAGTAGACCCTCCTCTAGGTACTTACTGCTGTAGTGCCACTCCAGATCCCATTTTAGGTTACCCGTCATTGGCGGAATACAGTAGAGCCATGTTCCGTCAACTGTCAGGGTTGCTCCTTGAGGGACCGTCATGCACACGGATAGGTGTGTCAAGGGGCAGGGCTTTCCATTTAACTTGGAGTGGTTCTGGGAAGTCACACACCAATAGGTACCGTTCATTTGGACCAGCTCTGCATGCCTTAATTTCTCGGTTACAGCCACCTCGAACCTAGACAGATTCGTTAAAGTGTTATGTGGGCATGCACATAGAATTTCTCTGTCAGAGTGGGTGCAACATTCACTAGGGTACAGTGTCTTTCCAGCAACTTTGGAGTATGCCACACCTTCTATTCAGTAACATGACCTCGCCTCCACACTGGCAGGGAGGTCACCATTCCCTCTAGTGAATGTGAGGGATGCCCAATGGTTCTAGAAGGTTAAAGATTACGCTATGGCTCGTCCATATTGGCCTTGGGCTCTCATGGATTCTCTGTTTCCCCATTCCCACGGGGGGGGAGGGAAAGGGGGAGATGGGGGTCTCACCACTTCCATAAGGGCCGGGTGAACTCGGCCATCCAGGAGATCTCTTACAGTACCCTGGGTGGTGGATACTGAATTCAACAGATCCTTCAAACTGTTAAAATTAATCAGTTAGCCTGGCTGGTATCTAGTCCTCCCCGGGCGTTGAATATTACTGCATCTGCCAGCCTTGATTCAATACAGTCCCTTTCCTCGGCTTGTTGTGCTATGACATACGTGTTGCTGACAGAGTTTCTAGCACCAAACCAGCCTGCGATGGTATCTGCTAAGCCCCATCTTGCCGAATTAGGTGTTCACCAGTTTGGTTTGTTAGTCTGGTAAGATTGGCACATTGCTGACCTACACCCTCTAGGGCAATACAGGACCGGTAATGCTGGTCCTATCATCACTAATCCTGGTTCTGGGACAGAGATCTGCTCAGGGTAGGACATACAGTTGGGTGGCTCTACCTTGTCCCTGAGAATTTGGTTAGTCGTTCTCAGATGAGGGCACTTCAACATGGGTCATTGCTTCCCAAAGATTTGCCATGCTTCCGGGGTGACCTCCGTCGGTGCTTTAAGTGGGAGGCCCCATTCAGAGTCGGCAGGTCCAACTTCCATGGGCACTATGCTGGTGTAACTAATGTATGACTTGATCTCGGTGTTCGGTTTCTTAACTATGAGATGTCACTCAAATTCTAATACAGAGGATTGTGTGGAGTTGTTTTTTTTCAATGCCACTATTATTACAGTATGCAAAATAGTTGTGTTTAAATGAGGGGTAGCTCAGTGCCTTGTATCCTCCTTGGCCGTCAGTATGCAGCTGTCCCCCTTTAGAGGTAACTTGGACACTGGTTGCATTGATTGCACATACCGTCCCCCTAAAGGGACCGCAGCATGGCTTAAGATTGTCTTTCATTATTAATGGGGAACCCATGCAATTCCATGACTCTCTCCAGGTATTCTCGAGGCCTTCTAAGGCTTCGGGCACCTGGCACCAGTGGGTGACTGGGAAGTTGGCTGTTATTACAATGGTGAGGTTACTAGTTTCCCTATTGATGTAAGCATCTGAATATGATTTATCCAAATTTTCTGATGTACCACTTGCCTGTGTTTCACTTGCAGATTTATTGTTACCTCTGGCCAACCCCTTTCACGGTTAGTGTGTAAATTCTGCAAAGGCTAAATATTTAATTAGTGCGGCAATTAAAGCAAAGCAAACCTGGTGGAAGGGGATTGGTAACCCGCTCCCAGTCCTGCTTTTTACATGGCACAGTCCTTGCTCCCTTCATCAGGCTCCATAAGGGTAGCAGGAGCTGCAGCAGGAACAGCCTCATTGTTATCTTTTAGTTCCTTTTCTTGTTCACCTGTGGAGACATTGTTAGCATTCACCTAGATTAAACAATTACCAAACTATTATCCTTCCACTAAGTTTTAGAGTTGCTGCTTGATTGGGCCCAATCCTTTTCCTTTCCTTTTGCTGAACAGTTTTTCCTAGCTCAAGCTTCAGCTTTGCTTAGAATGTTCTTTCATAAAAAAAAAAATACACAACAACGTTTGCAATGTATGTGCCACAAACTTAGAACACAAAACACAACTTATGTCATGACAGTAGAACCATAGTTTTTAATTCAGTTGCTTTTCAGCTGGTACTAGAGCTTTCTGATGTTCTGAAAGATAAAAGAACATTTCCCTACCCCCATGGGGGTGGCATATTATATCTCTTGTAGTCCTTTTTACTCTGCAGGTATTTTGCTGACTTCTTTATTAACCTGCTGTTACCCAATAATTACATATGTTTTTTGTAAACCAGCTTCTGAGGAATTGGGTAAATTACTTCACTGATCAATTATTAAGTTAAAGCTGGTATGCCTTAATTTTCCTCTTATACCGCAGAGCAGGTTTTTAGTCTGTCTGTTGTGAAGCTTCAAATTTATTTACAGGTAGTAACTGAGAAGCTTTACTGCTATAGTGATTTTCCTTTGCGCAAGGTGTTTGCCAGTTACCATTCCAGCAAGGCTAAAAGACTTTCTCTTTCTGAGAGAGTATTATGTACAGTGTTAGCACTAAATTTATTTCCATGTTAGCAGTAACATTAGCATTAAATGTCTTTCAAGTAGGGGCTTCTGAATATCTTGTTATATACCATATCTTTTATTTGGACAATTTACTTCAGAGGACAATGCGTGTTATATACTCTTGAAAATTTTGAATAATAGGCCCTTTTTATCCTTTTACTATTATTTACAGAAGATTCAAACTGTTCATTAACAACCAGGCATTCACACACACACACACACACACACACACACCCCCTTTGACTTGATTTCAGATTCAAAGTTATCAGAGACCCAAAGACTTAGCCTTGAAAGAGACACAGTGAAATTCCAGAGTTCTGCTTTTAAAGCACACAGCAAAAATACAAATCCATTGTGGCTTCTCTTTGGAGTGCATGAGGTGTTTTATGTAAAATAACAATTTGTTTTCTTAGAACCACCTTAAGGGTTAAATGCCCCAAGACAAGCAGCACTAGTTCTTTCACACTCCCTAGAGTCAATATCTCGCCTTCTCATACCCTTAATCACTTGCTTTGTTCCTCAAATGAAAACTTTCCTCGTTTCCAGTAATTTAACTTTCCAATGCCTGTACTGCTGTTTTCCTTATTCTTCTACTATGCCCACACAGGTTGCCAAACGTCTTACCCTCCTTTCACATGATTATTTCCTTTTAATTTTCTGTACCTGAGCCTGCTTTTCTGCTGAGTGGCTTCGTTTCAGGGACACAAGTTTTGCCCATTATTAATTTAGCAAGAAGGTTGAGCTCTCTAATTAGCCATCATATCTTCTGATTCCTTTACTTGGGTAAATACAAATGTTCATTTATGCAGTCAGCTAATAATTTTTTTTAACTCCTCAGTACAGGGTTTTCCATAACAGCCAGACTGCAGCAGTATCTTTGAGTGAGATTAGGGTTTGTAAATGTTTTGCCAATTTGCTTTCAAGTTCTGCATAATATAAACATAAGCTAGAGTATAGTCAGACTATAGGCCATGCCTAAACCTTTGCAATATTTGCTCCAAAACATAGTTCACTCCTTCTCCTCTTTATGAAGGGTTTCTTTCTGAATCTTGCACCAATGTGCCCAGTTTGTTTTTACTAGAAATTGTTAGTATTACATGTTATATGCTTTTAAGACTCTTAAAGGGAGGGAAGAACGCAGCACCAATTTTAGTTCCCTTTTGGCTTGCCCCTCATATGATTGTGGTTGCAATGCAGTGGATCCCATTTTATCTTTTAAATTTGCCAGGGCCACCTTTTTCTATTTCTCCCCCTACTCTTTAGGCATTGTAAAAGTGCTTGAAGTTTGTTGTTTAACAACTGGAGACATTGCTTTATTGTTTTCCAGGTTTTTAACACCCTTTTCCAATTTCTCATTTTCCTGCTTTACTTGTATGAGCAAATCATATGTCTGGACAGCCTGTGTTGCTCTTTCTGTTTTTCTAATTATTATTTTTTATTATTTTTAATGCCTCATTTTTCAGCTTTAAGGTGGTATTTTCCTCCTCCTTCAATTTGGGGGTGTCCAACATCACTATTACTGCTTTGTCCTGATTATTTTACCATTTGACCAACTTTTCCTTTGCTTCGGCTGCGGCATACTGTGTCTTTAAAATTGCTGCCTACCGGGGTTTGTGAACTTGTACTCAAAATATTTCTGAGGGTGGACTTTTGTCTTTCCCCTTGGATGTCATGTTATGCTTAAACGAAGCACACAAGATCTTTTATGGGGAAAAGGCAGTACACCGCATTTATTGAGAATACAACAGTTGCATATGCTTTTCAATCACTCACACACAAAACATCATGCGTACACAATCCCGCCAGACGATGTCATAGTTACCAGTCCAGATTCTGTATCAATCTAGTGGCCAGCTAGATTGAACACAGGAGGAAGCAGGGCCTTTGTTGGCCGATCAATCCGGTGCTCCTCTGGAATTGGTGGCTAGCAAGATGAACCCAAAGTTCCATAGCAAAGCACCCTGCTTTTACAATCCTTTTCTCTGTTGAAATCAGTGTATTCTGTTGTGTCATTCTGTGACCGGAACACTTTCTTTTTTATGTCAATGTTCCCATTGACATCAAGGCTCATCCTGTAATCAGTTGTCCTTCGGGGGTGCCTGCTTGCTTCAAGGTTCATCAGTCTGCCAATATCCAATCATCCTATGAGTCGGAGTATGCATCGATGGTTATAGATGGCTCCTCTGCAGCCAGGTTGGCTCATCTTCACCCACACTTGCGACCCTTCCTTCTCTGGCCATCTGCTTCTGAGCAATAACTTTGCACCTTATCTTGACACATTCATACCCCTTTCACACATGAAAGTAATGTTACAAAGGCTTTCAAGGCTATGTGACACATCAACATCTGTATTGGTGAGACAGAGGTGTCGTAAATCAAGCAATTAAGGCCTCAGCCTTTAACATTCTTGTAGTCTTCATTAACACAGACACAATATGAGATCCTGTCTCTTTACTTACTAAAACTTTAAAACAAGTAACTATAGAAGATATATACTTAACTAAAGGATTTGACTTAAATCAAGCAATTAAATATGATTTTATATATATATATATATATAGATATATATATATATATAATTACCTTACATTACTACATTACTAAACCTAAAATACAAATCTAAAAAAGAAGAAATAGCTTTCAATCCTAACAGTCTTGGCGTCTAATTGCCCTGACTGCTGACTGAGAATGTACATCTTCCCCTTGGATCTCGTGTTCTCGTGTCCCACGGATCAGTTGTCAGCCTTTTGGGGATGTACGTCTCCCTTTCTGTATACATCTTTGCTGCCCAGTTTTGGGATGTGCGTCTCTCCCTTGGATGCTGTACCCGTAAGTTCATGGCCTTGGGTCAGCCTTAATTGTGGATGTACATCTCCTCCTACTGTATACAGCTTGTACTGTGGTCTTAGTACACACAATGCTGGCCTTAATTAGGGATTTGTACTATTTGAAGGTGTATACGTCATATGCCTGTCAGGGGGCTTCCGTCAGGACTTGCAATGTTCCGTGCGATGAGGAAGTGGGACCACCAGTTTGCACTGCCTGCCGCTTTGTGTACCCAGACAATCCTGGGCTTAACATACGGCTCAGTTGCTCCCTGGTGGTTTGTCCAGTCCCTCCGTAACACACCCCTTAGCTTAAACAGTACACAACCCTCTTGTACTTGTTCTCCTTTTTTATGGGTACCCTTCGGCCTGACCCTTATGCTTGACCCACACACGTCCAGGTTTCTCTTTGACTTAAATTTGGAACAGAACCAGGATGTGTCTGAAGGGAAAGAGACTTCCATCCCTAGCCTAATGAGGTGGTAAAGTAAACATACTCACCCCTGTTGGATGTCAGTCTCTGGCCCCATTCAGCTCACAAGCCTGGATCCTGGACGAGCCCCCAGACTGTTGGAACAGATTCTGGACACTGTGTATGAAGCAAGCAGAAGAGTTTATTACACAGTGTTGGTGGAGTGTCACTTCGCTTGTTAGGCTTGGTGAACACTGCTGACAATAGGTTACAACTAATTAGATAGGATGCCTAATGGGCGAATGAAGTGATTGGGGGGGGGGGAAGGGGAGGAAATCCCGGACCTCCGGATAAGTGCTAATCGTGGGGCAAAAGGAGAGCAATAATCTAAAGGTTACATAGTGTTTTCCACCCATAGCTTACATAATACCTTATATCTAGTTAAACAAGTATTTAAACAAAGCAGACATCAATTATCAGTTGTGTTAAGTGGCGATATGTCTGTCAGCTTCAGGAAGGTATCTCTGCACGGATGTGATCCATTGGTGATGCATCTGGGGATTAAAGCAGAGACGGTAAGCATTTGTTCCTAGCACCATTGAATGTGTTATGTCCTGTCTCTCACCCATTGTCTGGATCGTTAGCTCTGTGAGGACCTTCCTCTGATGGGCCAGGCTGGGGGGTGGGGGGCCGGCGGTTACTGTGTCTGTGTGCCAGTTCCAGACTTGAAATTTAGAATAGGGGTTCTTAACAGAATATCATAGCCTGCCTCAGAAATAACTGGTAAACCCCATTGTATGAGGAATAAGGGTTATTTTGAGAGAAGGGTTTTCTCTCGAAATAACCGCAACTTAACAGCATCTGTTATTTCGAAATAGCGCCATAACGTGAATATGCAAATGAAGCATGGGTTATTTATATCCTGGCTTCATTTACAATTTTGAATGTCTTCATTTGCATCCCTCTCTCGAAAGAGGGTGCAAGTGTAGCCATACCCTAAGTACCAGCCTAGGAACCCAGAGTGGTACTAAGCAATAAACAGATGGCAGATTTGTAAGACACAAATAGCCTTTGCTTTGCATTGGAGTTTTCCTACACAGAGTAGAAATTCCTTTAGCTTGGGACCAGCAGGAATTCCTCAAGTGTTTCCAAGTGTGTTGTGCTAGGGAGAGTGAGGTATCATCATGATGTCACTTCCCCCTTTCATATTGTCTTCCCATTTGAGAGAAAGCTCTTTTACTGTGGCCTCGGGCCAAACAATTCCCACTATGCAGTGCTATCTCTGAGAGGTTTCTATTGTACTCAGAGGTTCCTGCAGTAACCCTTGTGCTGTTATGCATTTCCTTAATGAGCTTTTAACATTGTTTGGTCTTTTTACCATTGTACCTGAAAAGCTGCTTGTGGGCGCTTTCAACCTCACAGTACATTTCAGAAACACATATAATGATAGCATGTACAACCCAACGAGATACTAATGTCTAACAGACCATGATGTTTAGTATGAGGGCATGCTTTGTGCAAAACATAACTTAATTATTTGACACTGGTGACTAAAGGGATGCCAAGGTGTCACACAGAGTTCTTCATTTTGTGTATTAATAGTTGATGTGCAAAATGTGTTTTCCTACCAGCTTTAGTCACTGAAAAGCACAAGAGGGCACTTTAATCTACTAATTTAGCAACGGCTCTATTGCCTTGGAAAGGACAGGGTAGGGATTAAAAAAACAAGCCAGCTTTTCAAGCACTTGTCTATCCATTATCATGAAACTGTTTGGAGAACCATCAGGGCTAGTCAATGAGCTAGAGCAACTCGAGGAGAATGAAGCCTGCAAAAAATATACACAGCAGCTTTAGAAGAGATGTTCTCTTGCTAAACAACTATATATCTCACCTCCTTGAGATGTGATCTCTAGTACTGCAGCTTAACAAAACAGCAGATGCCCAATATTTGGAAGGGAAAATTTCAAGGGAAGCTCCAGAGGCTTTAGAAAGTGCTGCCAATGGCACATTTGCCTCTAAGTGCTTAGCCAATGCTCCAGAAAGGTGCCAGGAAGCAGTGAACTGCTGGAAATGTCAATCTATGGGTGATATGTTTTTAGAAAAACTTGGTAGCCGTGAAACCGTGTCTGAATTTCAAACTAGTGTTTCTGACAATTAAACTCTCTCTCTTGTGAGATGTAAAAGTTTTGATTTTTTTTCATTTCCTATTCTGTGCAAGATGGACAGTTTTACTGTCCATGTTCCATTCGAGAAGTAACTACGATATATTCTGCTTATGCAGAAGTCATGTGTAATAAAGGACCAAAAGGGTGTGTGGACAAAAGCAGTAAATTATTCCCTCAAGTTTCAACTGGTCCTGAGGTTGTTTCACCGGCTGATGCTAGCTGGGGAGCAACACTGTACAATCTAAAACTCCCTTAATCCAAGAGCAAGGATTTTCTACAACTATTACCCTTCTCTGCCATGGGGACAGTTGGATTAGTCTTTCTGATGTTTTTTTTTTCTCCACTACCATCCACTCCAACCTACCCTATAGGCAAATTTCCAGGGTCCCCTGTGTTACCTGCAGGAACAATGTTTGATGGAACAGCAGCAGTCTACAAGGTCTTACTTTCTGTTGGGAAATTCTGTTGTGAAGGTCAAAAGTATAAGTGGCTTCAAAAAATAATGCAGCAAGTTGATGGATAGCACCAGTAATGGCTATTAGCCAAGATGGGCAGGGATGCGACCCCATGCTCTGGGTGTCCATGAGCTTCTGACTGCCAGATGCTGGGACTAGATGACAGGGGATAGATTACTTGATTTCCTTGTTTTTTCATTCTTTCTGAAGCATCTGCACTGACTACTGTTGGAAGACAAGGTGTGGGGCCAGATGGACCACTGGTCTGACCCAGTCTGATTGTTCTTATGTAATTGCATTGTTTTCTACTAGACCTCCAGGAACATACTGATGGGGAGATGTTCCAGGCTCTATACCCTCTTCCCCCCCAAGACAATGTATATGTAGAGCAATGGTTGGGCTGATTGGCCCTTTTTGGGAAATGGCAGGACCAGCCAGCTCCACAGCCATTCTTTTGAAGCAATGAGGAGCAGGGCATGGATGTTCTAAGTTGATGTACCTTTTTTATCTTTCATGCAATTGCATGTCTCTGGTTTAGTAGCATCTCTTGCTGAGTACAGGCACACATTCTTTATAGGCACATTACTGCTTTTAATTAGTCTAGATTGGCTGAGTTTAGAGCCATTTTCAGGCTGCTCGGCAAGCTGTGTCACTTTGTTAAAGAATTTCCCCTAAAATCAAAGGAAGAAAATGTGACATTCAAAGGAGCCAGCAATTAACCCCTGCAAGGGATGATTTCTTTTTTAAAAAAAAAGAAATCCTGCTCCCATTCCAGCCTGCAATACCTACTTCTTCTTCCATATATTATATATGAGAGAGAGAGAATAAATATTTTCCCCATGCTATTACAAAAAATAAATTTGTCACCATGCCTCAGTTGGCCCCAGCTGAGAACACTAAATTCAGGACAATCCCCTGAGAAATAAGGCTTATTGCCCCCAAACTGCTGGTTATTCTGTCATAAGATATATCAAACCAGAAACAAAAGTAAACTTCTGTCTCCTCACCTTGCTTAATCAGAAGTAAAAAATGCAGCCTCTTTAAGCATTCCAGTCCTTGCTTCACCATTCAGACTCTGGACTTAATGATGAATGTTATTTAAAACCATTTTAATCAAAAAGGGTCTTTCTAATCTCTAGAGATCAGCCACACTGTCAGGGCAATATATAACTCAGACCCAATAATCATGCTGTTGCCCATCCTTTAGTATCTAACATTTTAGTTTATAAGAGAAAAGCAAGAGGAGACATTAAAATGATCAAAGAAAATGAATGCATACAATCATTTCATGGCTTCAAACTTTATATAAGAACTTTGCAGTTACAGGCTGCTGGCTTGTAAAGACTCTGGTAACTCCCAAAAGACTGGACGGTTCCTTTTACTGCAAGTCCAGAGATCAAAAGAGTAAAAATGCAGATGCTTCCAGGATCTTTTTACCTTCTTCCATCTGGAGAAGCACAGTTAGTGGAAAAGTACAGGCACAAAATGGGAATCCACAGTCACATGAGCAATTCACATGCCCTTACGTGCTTTGACTCACACAAGGAGCCATTACCCCCATTCTGGCCAAAGCATCCACAAGAAGCTGCACTGGATGGAGCAAGTTTTTCTATAGCTATTGTGAGTTAAGTATCTTTGATGGGCTATGAACTTGAATAGCTCATACACAATGTGCAGGCCAGACTGGATGCGAATTATTTGGTGGGTGTTACCACAGGACAGAAACATTTGAAATGTAGTTAATATTCATAGCTTGAGATACAAAGATGATGCATGCATACAAACATAATGATCTTATTTAGTAAATTATAACTTTTCTACTGGCACCTTACATGAGATACTTTGTACAAGATATTTTGCCATTGTCTAACAGTAGCAATATAAATGGTGATATAAATGGTAGCAATATAAATAGTTATGTTTGAAACCTACAGCATCACATATATAACCAAATACAGATATAATTTTCATTACTGGAAGACTAAAACAAATAGTGCTTAAATGATGTAAAAAATTAATTCCTGTTATGATAGACATGCATCTTTCTATCCCATGCTTAAAGTTAATTATTACAATGATTATTTTAAAAAGGGGAAAAAAACCTTTGCAGAAATTCTGTTTAATGGCAAACTGGTAATTTATGGAGAAACAGTCTTTTATGTTGTTGTTCTGATGATGATCTGATGCATTAGATAAGATAAAGAGTATGTAAGCTAATTTTATTTATATTGTTTGTGGAGGAACTCAGATGTAGTTTGTAAAGGAACCCAATTAAGACTAATCAAATTCTCACCTGGAAGAGAATAATTTGAAATTTATAATCTTGAAATGGATTTAACCATTTGGAAGCTAGTAAGAAAGAGTGGAAGCAGTATTTGTCATGCACTACACCGCAGCTGTGAATCTTCCATTATTGCTATTCAATTAATGGTAACTGAGTGGCCAAAGGCCCTCTTGCTGACACAAGGATGTGACCCTTCGCTTGGAAATTTCATGCAGGGTGTTTTGTGTTACCATGACACTTTTCAGTGTTTTCTTTAGGATAGACAAAGTAACAGAACACTTTAAAATAGCACAAGAAAAGGTTCCATGTATTCCTTTAAGAGTCAGACACAAGTTAACACCGAGGGCCCCTAAGGTATGACAAGCTCTTATAAAAGAAAGAAAATTTGTTGTTTCATGTCATTTAGGCCTTGTCTTCAGGGGAACACTTTTTTTTTTCCCCATGTGAATTTAAACAGAGACAATTACAGCAATGTGGTGGGGTAATATGCCTCTTAAAGTGTTGCATGGGGGTCAGCTCATCCCTGTGGTATGGCCTTTTAAGATTCTGAAAGATCTGATGTATTTTTGTTTGGTTTTTTTTTACCTCTTCTCTGCCCCTAAATGTAAGGACCTTGGAGATATTGATGAAGAGGTTCTAGGATTAAATGGATTAATGGGTGTTCGGGTGGGTAGGAAATCCATCACTGTGACTTCAAAGGCTCAGGGCCAGGAGGCTTGCAATGTGTGTGGGACAAAGCTTCTCTTTCACCCTTCTATCTGGGGATGAACTGGGGAAAGGTAGCCAATGTAAATGCTGCCTCTTCCTGAATTGTAGCATGACGGACCTGGAGAAGGCTGGTTAGCTGAACTGCCTGAGCTGGTTATTCATTTTGGAAAAAGTGCTAGCAGAAGGAGAAACTGGCTAAGGACCCACAGTTATTTAACTTACAAGCTAGCTCTGAGGCAGAGAGCTGGGGGCTCCTATTTTGAAAAACTTGAAAGAGTCAGTCCATCTTCCTCTGCATTTCCCCCACCACACCTCCCAGAAAGGGGCTGGGACAGTTTCCAGGCCAAGACTCTTTTACAGAGCAGCAATAGTTGGGTGATATGGGATAACTAACAGGATGAGTTACATTTTGTAGAACTCAGTAAATCAGACCTCTTGAAGGGGGTCCTGGTTTTAATTGTCTCAAATGCAAAGAATCTGAGAGGTGCTGAATGCAATGTACCTGCAGGACCATGAGTGGCTACAAGGGGTGTGATGGAGACCAGAACCCCAATGACAATCAGTATAACTTCCCAAACCTAAAAACTATGGATGCTCTTATTCTGGGAACAGTGTCTCTTTGGCTTTGCTTAAGTCACTCAGTGAGTGATTTAAGGTAAACTGCAAAAAGTCATTCTCTTTGTATTCCCGAATGAGTCCACAAGGGGAATTACATGGATCTAACAACACTTATAGAACTTTTTAGTACAGACAAGGTCCAATATGCACCACCAGTAGAAACAAAAAACCTAATTGTAGGTGTTCTGCTAATCAGCTAGGCAGCATTTGAATCTCTCCTGAGTGGCCACACAAGTGCACAGCTTATGGGAAACACTGACAAAGTCCAAGTTTGCTACACTCCTTTTAGTGAGGTTGGGGAATTGGCCATGTTTGCTGCTCCATTGAAGAAACATTTAATTGATTACTGGCCTGATGGGTTCATAGATCTTGGGGGAATCACACAGAAACCATTTGCTTATGTTTTCAGCCTAGACATGTTGGGTCCTGTTTGTTCCTGGACACCACTCTTCTGGCAGGAGCTGTACTTTCAGGGCCTCCACTTACTGTACCTGTCTTCAAACCATCCCAACGAAGGGGTTCTATAGCCTAGAAAGTAAAGTAGTGTAGGTTAACACAGCCTCAAACTTTATTTGTTTGCATTGATTTTGCTACATATTGGAGACTGGGGATAATCTAAAAGTGCCTACCTGGCTCCCCTGGCTTGCCCCTCCCTGCTCCTTCTGATTTGTTGAGGCTGAAACCTCGTGATTCCCAGTGAATGAAGCTTGCTCACAGTTTGAGAGAGGGGTGGAGAATGCAGCAGTCAGGCGGCAGCATGATCTAGATATAAGGCATTGGATTGTATCAGGAAACCAGGGTTCTCTTTATTGCTCTGTCGCTAACTTGGCATATGACCTTGAGCAAGCGTTTTTACCTCTGCCGCCATTTGTCCTCCCTCCATTTGCCTGTCTTTGCAAGCTGTCTAACTGGGTGTTCTGGGCAGGGACTGTCACGCTACGTTTGTACATTGTCTAGCACAAGAAAGATATGACTTTTGGGGTTATCAGTGCCCCTATAAATCCAATAGCTTCCCCTTCAACAGGCAGAGGTTTCCCTCTGCATATGGAAGCATGGGGCTCTTATATACAGTGCTTTTTTGTAATGAAAGAGGTGCTGGGTTGCAATTTTTTCCCTTCGTAACCAATGCAGCAAGCCTAGCCGGGCTGGGGCTCAGCCCTGGCACAGATTCAGCACTGCTTTTGTGGTAAGAGCCTAGCTCATTCTGATTAGTAATGATGTGCAGCAAACAGTCATAAAGAGCACGATTGGTCACTGACCTCTCAGCAACCCCACTGTATGCCAGAGGAAGGTTTCCCTTGCAGGGAAATGAAAAGGAACAGCAGACTCTTCAGAATAAGGGGTATGGGACTTACTTAGGTTATGGTGACTGCCAAGAAGAAATAGGATTGATTAAAAAGCAGCCACTTGCAGCTTGAGGAGAACTGATATTCGAATTGCCACATCCAGCACTGGACGTGACTGCTATTTTTGGCACCTCAGCAAGGTCAGGTTAATGGTGTGGGTCCTGGATTCACAGAGCCCTCCCTTTTATTCTGGCTGTCATCATACTAAACTACTTACACCATAGCCATGTAATACTTTGCATTGTTTTAGCTCTCTTTGTCCCAGGGTCTTGGAGCACTTACAAGCTTTCATTAAACCTCACTGTGTCCCTGGGGAGGAGGTATTGCTCTGTTCACTGTACAGGGGTGAACTCAGGCACAAGTCACCTCCTCAAGGTCAAGCAGTAAGTTATTTGACATAGAATCCAGGAGACTTAGTCCCCTGTTCAAACCATTAGATTCCAAGTGTCCTGATTTGCATTCCTGAAAGAGCAGTGGGTGAGAGCCCACTGGACTCTTGTTAATTTGTATTGCAAGAGAGCTGGGAGATCTATACTAGGCACTGTACATACAAAGCAATACAGACCCTGCTCCAAATATTATAGTTTTACATAGTGATAAAAATCCTATGCCTAGCTCTTACAATGGTTTTCATCAGCAGAGTTCAATGCATTTTACAAAACAAGTCAGAATCATTATTCTCAAATTACAGGTGGGTGTGGTGGGAATCGTAAGGCACAGGGAAATGAAATGACATGCTCTGCATTGCCCAGCAGATGAGCAGCAAAGGGAAGAATCAAGCCATCATGTGCACCTTGTACATAGTAGGTTGCCAGGCTTTTAGTAGCAGGTCAAGCTGGACTGACTATAGTGCTACCTTCTCCAAGAGAAAGAGACCCCCTGTGTTCACTACAAGATCCTTTATTGCATTACCAGGGATAGGTGTTGTGAGCTTCTCTAAGGTTTGATTACTTAGGGGCTGAACAGTTCAGTAGTTCAGTGTTCCCATTCCATCTACCCCTTTAAGTTGTACATCTCTACCATTTTACAAAATTAACCCTATCAGGCTAGCTTTACAATCTTTGAATTATCATCTTGTTCTGCATCAGCCACCTGTTGAATTTTACTCGGATAGTTTGTTCCTCTGAAAGAACACTTGATCTCGACTGTTTGAACTCTCCACTATTGGCCTCAAACTCATATGGTCTGAGCAATGGATTTTTTTTTCTTTGACAATTGGAGTTCCTCCATCTTCTTTCTCCCTCCATTATGACACAAAGACAATCACCAGGTTCTAGACTCAGCAACTCTAGGTGTCTGCTATAATGTTCATCTGCTCTTTTTGCCTTTTTATCTGATCTGGCTACTCTTTGCATATCTGGTCACCATGACGACAAGGAAAATAGCCTAAGTTAGAATAGTTTTGAATTATCTTCCCATCAGGAATTGTAGCTGGTATTGATGTGGATCTGTATCTCAGAGCAAGAAATGGCTCTTCTTGCTGTAGGATTTTGGCTGCCTGTGCAGCTCTCTCAGCCTCTCCATTAGTTTGTGGGCAATGTGGGCTGCTATTAATATAATATAACCCTTCCTGCTGGTCATGCTGGGAATTAATTCAGTCCATGGAGTGCACCACCTTCTGGTCCATGGGTGGGCAATAAAAAAACCTGCAGCCCCCAGGGTTAGTCCCTGGCTGGCCACCGCCACTATGTTTACCTGCACCTCTGCAGGTATTGGAGGATCACAGCTCTGGCCGTGAATTGCTGTTCGCAGCCAATGTGAGTGGTGGGAAGCATCGCGGAGCCCACTTTTAATGCTTCTGTTGCCAGAGAGGGGCAGCTGCTCCATCACGCTCCCCCAAAAGAGAGCATCATTTGAAAGCTATTTATTCATTTGTGAGTTAATACAAAAAGCCTGCTTCTAGAGCTCATACCGGGGAGACTGAACCAGGTTTACCTGTCCTGGTGCAGAATTTGACCTGAGGGTAGAACTACTAATGCTAGTAGTATTAGTCCAGTCACCTTCCCTTCACTTTTCCACTGGGCTGGGGAGTAGCTTTAACTTCCACTGGGGACTCAGTTGGAGCTATTACTTTTGAGTTACAGCTGAGAGGATGTGCTAAATCAGTGAATTCCCTACTATTCCATGCCCCTTTCTTAGCAAGGCCCAGTGTCTGGGCTCCAGCATTCTACTTGGTGAATGAGAGGCTGTGGATGCTTTGAGATTGCATCCTCCCCAGGGGACTTTCCACTCTTTTGGATATCTGCGGAGGGTAAACATTAGCATAAATCTGAGTGAATGTAGTCTTTGTTCTAGAGAAGACAGTTTTTTATTAAGATAAAGTGTTTCCTTTTCCTTCCTTTTGTATGAGTTCAACTTCATCTTGCCTTGAAGCTCAAGTCAATGAGGATATTCTATTAAGCATCATGAAATGCCTATGTCAGTTATTAGGTACCTATCCTGTAAGATGAAGCTAACAATACAAAATCAATATAAATATGACTAACCCCATTAAATGCTTTCATCTTCAGCACCTGAATGCAAACTGAAAACTAAAACCTAATATTCCCAGCGGTTTTTTTCAGCTGTGTCCCTTGTATCCACATTGCTCACGCTTCAACCTAGAGAAAAGACTTGGTGTTTCTTGTAATAAATCCCATTGTAATACGATGGAACAGCTCTGGTACAAAAATGTATAGCTGCCTACATGATTTTTTTTTTTTTTTTTTAATACACAGTGGTAGCCATGGTGGCCTATAGAACAGCACTTCACCACGTATATGTAATTCATTCTGTCAGAGCACCATTGTAAAGGAACATAATAAAAAGCAATCTCTCAACGCTTTCCCACTTTGGAGGAAGGCCACCACTGATTATTATTAACTCCACTTGAGCTCTGTGTTGCAATCAGCAGGCTTCTGTACCAGTAACTCTGAAAATCCTGCTTTACTGGATCTTCATTCTTTTCAGCTGTGGGAGCGAAACCAATGTACAGTTTAAGTTGGAAGCCTAGACAGGCTTTGTTTGATGTTGCCATTGGTGATGCAGCTGGTGGGGATAAAATACATTGTGCTACTAGGTATAATGGCCACTTAGTTTTAAAAAAGGGCAGTGTTTTAAATTAAGATTCTTAAATGCAGGTTTCATTTTTGTATTACAATTATTACCATACATATCAGCTGAGTAATAGCAGATTCTGAAGACTATAGTTGCAGTTTTCCAGCTGTTTATAGCATCTTTAATGGACGGGCATCAATTTTTTGAGTGGATGATACCCATTCACTTGTGAATAAAGTTGAACTCTTTTCTAGTTCTACTGGATATATCACACAGATTGGGGGTCTATCACTGAGATCTGGTTGGACTATGTAGATGGCCATACTGTGATACAACAAGCGCCCCAAAAGATAATTAATGGCTAGAGTGATGGTGATTTAATTCTGTTTGAAAGCATGAACTGCTGTGACAAATGGATGAGTATCTGGACATTTCTTATCGCTTTTGTACATGATAACACTTCAAGGTTCAGCTGGGGTATAGACCATAAAGCTGTTTGATGAATGTCATAGATAATGCCAACACCACATCAAGAACTTATGACTTGCCTTCAGGAATTCCAGTGTGCATGCAGACTTCCATTCAGAAGGGCCAACATCTTAGATGTGGCAGCCTTTATTTTTGGGTTGATTCTCTCATTCATCCAGATCCTTTGTAATTCCATTGGTCAGTCACTGTTGTAAGTTTGTTCCCTACTGATAAGACAGCTGAAGTCTCCCCAGACTTTTTGATTTTAAGAGTTATGGGCTTCTGAAGGTGGGGTTTTTTGTTTGGTTTTTTTTGGTCTCCTGGGTTGATCCAAACTCTAGTTTCTGATTAGGATCACAGAAGACCATGAGTGTCCTCAAGGTCCATCACCAGTGATTCTTACTCTCTTGTGCTATGGGTTTGGTGCCAATAGTGCGATATTACCAGTGGCTCACATAACAATTATTGTCCCTTTTCCATTACTACACATAGAAACATCTCTTGACCATGAATTGTTTGTCAATTTTCAACCAGCCTTAGGATCTTTTTCTCTTGAGGGAAGACGACTGAGAAAATATGGCTGTTACATTTCCAGAGGTCAGTGGTACTATGAGGAAACTTCATCCTGGGTTCTGAACTCCCTTTGATTGACTGTGTCCTGGTCAGGATCATGAATGGTTCCCTGCTGGCTTTTAATTTGGGTTCAGGTTGCCGGTTTGCTTGTACTGACCTTCATAGCAGCTTTTGATAGAACAGAAGACAGGGTGTACAGATATTATGGTGCTGCAGAAAATCCCACAGCAGGTAAACAGGGACTTAAGAGGCTCTTCTGGTGTACCTAGAACCCCTTCCCCAGAGTTTCAGGATAAAATATGGTGGCAAGAACTTCTCTAAACAGTTCAGAAGATCACCAATACTTTGTTGAAACACAACATAGAGGCAGGCCTGGGGCAGAAAGCTCTGTCTCATATAGTTCAATGGTATTGGAATACAGGACTCTGATTAGGGCTCCCTGCCTCCAAAGCAAACACAAAATTTGGATTGTGCACTGGGGTTCTCCTTTGAATTGACAGTGGATGGGAATAGACAGCTAATTTTGTTGCAGCTCATACAAGATGGCAATAAAAAGCTTATTAGAGAAAATGAGAAGTCAAAATTGAGTTCAGCCTCAGGCTAATATAGCTGGTATAAAAAAATCAACATGATATACGGCCTCAGTAGATGCCATTTAAGACATGCAATTGAACCTTTTCTGGGTAATTATATTTTTTAAAACCTCTTGTGTTTTTATTTTAGCTGTATGTGTATAACATAATAAGCTACAAATCTTGTGCAGTGAACTAACTTTTTGAAGTGAATTTCTTAAAAAGAACAGCACCACAATTAACAGGCAGCATTCCCCAAGATCTGACTGCCCATAGGTTGAGTTAAACAGACTGTCTGTAAGACTACCTATAATTGCGCTGTCTTACCTCCAATAACATTGTACCAGACGATTTGTCTGAGTCAGGTCTGTGTTCATAAAAATCAATTAAGACAATAAAATTAGGACAACCAAACTGGTTTGAATGGTCATACATATGCACTGCAGAAAAAATTACTAACTATTCTAAATAACCTTAAATGTCTAACTTGAAGTTTTATAAATCCTGACAGAATTCATCCACAGTGTGGACAAGGTTTACTCCTCTTGTCTAGCGTTTGTAAATTATTCTGAGATTCCAGAATGCAGACTGCTATACATGAGCTAAGTGCTCTTCTTTTCTCCTTGGCTATATCTACACTGCAGCGCTATTTCAGGATACCAGAGGTATCCCAAAATAGCTATTCTGCGTCTTTTGAGCATGTCTGTTATTTCAAAATATAATGGACTCACTATTCTGATGTCCCTGTAAACCTCATTCCACCAGGAGTAAGCGACATTTTGGAATAGTGATTTATTTAGAAATTAAGTGCTGTGTAGACAGCGCCAAATTTCTAAATAAGCTATTTCAAAATTAACTCAAAATAAGCTATGCAATTTGCATAGCTCCTTAGAAGGAGAAAGACAAAAGACATTCCAAGTAGTATTTTGTGTTGTGAAGCTGTTTCCTCCCAAACTTGAACCTGTTCAAAGACCACAGTTCCCCTCCAACTTCCCCAAAAAACTCCATAAATGTTTGGAAGCATATCCTATGTGTCTTTTAGGTTTCCTCTATGACTGTTGGGTGCTGAATCTTTTCTTGGTTTGATTGTAGTGATGCTATTTACCTGTTCCTGGTCCTCTTTGTAAATATACTGAACTGCCCTGATGAGGCTAAAGAGAGGTTGTTTTGAGTTAAATGATCAACAGACTGGCAGTGCCAACTCTACTGTTGGTAGGTGGTGATCCTGCTGGAAAACCGTGCTTCACTGACTGTTAGTAGGGGGTTCATTATCCCACTCAGAGGGAAAGGTGTGGGAGTGGCTGAAAAGTCCTTGGAGAGGATTCCTGAAGCAGCCATGCCTAGGGTTGCCAGGTGTCCAGTTTCAACTGGACAGTCCAGAATTTGAGCTCTCTGTTCGGGAAACAAATTGAGAAAATATAAATGTCCAGTATTTTCTAAAGAAGATGTAATGTAGATTGTGGTGTAATGTCAAGTGTGTCCGGTATTTTTGTTGAAACCATCTGGCAACCCTAGCCATGCCCGGAGAGAAGGTGTGAGTTGGATTATGTACTGTTCTGTGTCCAAAGAGCGTCTGTAAAATGTTTGGAGCAGGGGTGGAACTCTCTCTCTGCACACCTGTTGCTCTTTAGCAATGTAGAGAATTTTACAATCACAGCCACACTTTTATTTTACTTGCAAGTCTCTGTAGAGCAGTGGTGGGCACACCGTGGGATGCATGTGGCCTATTGGGGCTCCACCTGCAGCCCATGGGCCCCCTGTCTGTTGCCTGTCCCCCCCACACCTCTCACACACTGAGGCATTAGAGTCCTATGCTTCCTCCTCCTTCCCAGCACTTTTTCTGAGTGCCACAAATCCACTGATTCATGTTCTGTCCCCACTTCTCCCCCTTCCTTTCATAGTTGGAACACTGCAAATCAGGGAAGTAGGTGGAACCCCAATAGGCTGCAGCCTGCGGTGGCCCACTGAAATGGAGGGCCACTCATGCAGCCCATTTACTGTTCTTGGTTGCCTATTGCTACTGCAATGAGACCTCATTTAGTATGCTGTGAAAGCCCAGGATCTGCTGGTTGGATGTACAAAGAAAGGAGGAGATAAGGGGGAGAACAGAAAAGAAGGAAGACAAATTCAGACAATTCTTTTAAGACGATTCTTTTAAGCCTCTTTTATCTTTAAATCATGCCCACCACTGCTCTACAGAGACTTGCAAGTAAAATAAAAGTGTGGCTGTGATTGTAAAATTCTCTACATTGCTAAAGAGCAACAGGTGTGCAGGAAGAGAGTTCCACCCCTGCTCCAAACATTTTACAGAAGCTCTTTGGACACAGAACAGTACATAATCCAACTCACACCTTCTCTTTGGGGCATGGCTAGGGTTGCCAGATGGTTTAAAGATAAAAGAGGCTTAAAAGAAGATAACTAGAGGGCTTCTGTGTTTTTGGTCTCTTTTATTTATAGTAGGGGTGGGGCCACTAACTAGAGATATGTGTCCACCCAAGAGCAGGAAGTTTTTAAAGCAGCCCAGGACTCCCTGCAGCATTTTGCGGCTGCTGGACCTCCTTCAAGGGCTGGATTAAATTGTTTGGTGGTCCGGATGTGGCCCACGGGCTGGAGGTTCCCCATCCCTAGTTTATAGTGATGATTGAAGGGGGTGAAGTGGTATATTCCAAATGGATATTCTATAGGCAATCCCTCAAGTGTCTGGACATAGTCCCAGAAACTTATTATTTAACGACAACAGTAAAATGGATGCATCACTGAATATTGCTATAATTAAATATAAGTATATGTTGGTAGATAGGGTCTGAGAGGAAAAATCAGTTTGTACACCAATGAATTTAAACTGGTATGTGTTGTAGATAGTGACTGGCAAATCTGTAATTATTTCTATAATATTGGGGGAAGCAGTCTATCAATAGCGACAAGACTGTCTGAAGAGTGATGTACAGTGCATTGCATATAAAGTTATAGACATGCCACATTATGTTGGATGTTGTTGTCTTAAACCATAATGTGATTAGGATTCAGAAAGCAGCACAGATTATTTTCTATTCTGAGCAGGAGTATTTACAAAACAGATACAACATGCTGTTGCTAAGAGATTTCTATGGAAGCTCTTCTGTAAACCAAGACAGACAAATTTCCTAGACCATCGCAGAGTCTGCTTCATCCATGCCAAAGCTCAGTGGTTATCTAATTATCGTAGTGTCAAAATCGTCCTAGTGAGATTTGAAGGGGGGTGGGAAAGGAGAGTCATATCTGAAACTAAATTCTACCAGCTTTGTTTTCCAGAGGGACAACCAATCTCCATCACTATCCTTTTCTCTATTGTGAAATAAAATCATGGCCCAGTCACTCTACTATGGACAAATGATACTTCTGCTGTCTCCACAATAGGTGAGTTGTGGTGGGGAATGTTTCTGGCAGACCTAAGAATTCAGTGAAGTCTATTTTAACAATTCTGGTGACTCGTTCAGGTCACTGAACTTCTCATAACCCAGCTGATTGTGTGATGATTCCAGACTTGGGCAGTTTGGCTGTGATCTGTGGCTTGCTGAATGCAGAATAGAAATTGGCTTGCATGACTCCTTGCTCCAGATTGTTAGCAGGTCTCCTGCACATGTTCTTGGCTTCTGTTGCAGGCCAATGGCAAGCACAGACAAGGCATGATGCAACTTCTGGCTAGTGTTTAGCCATCTAGCAGATGTGGGTGCTGAGGTGATCACTATAAAGAACTATAGCAAGAACCAGATGCATGATAGGTCACTATCAGTTCCTGATTACATTGGCACTGACAGCTGTGCATTCTGGGATGGCTGAGACAGGGCGCAAAGGGTTCTGGGAGAACTTCATTATAGTGCTGCCTGTAGTATGTGTTGCAATGCACTCTGGGATCAACTCCTGCAGAGACATTTTGAGAGGTAGGAGAACTGGATAACCCAGCTATCCATACACAAGTAACTTTTCATATACAAAGCAAAATAGCTGTGCCTGAGCACAGTACCAGCTATACCCTTCTCCTAACCAAAGTCACAGAATGGATAAATGGCACAAACAGGAAACAGGAAGAAAACCTGACATACTTTAAAACATGCTTGCAAATACACACAACCCAATGAGTAGCTAGACCTTTAGAAACAGTATTAGAACACCAACTTTTTAGCACCCTGAAGCTATCACTGGTCCTTCTGTCGCTACCTAAAGTGATAAGGAACATTTTGGGAAACAGCAGTGTTTAAATTCTAGTACTCTCTTCTCCTAGCCCAGAACATATGCAATTCCCATTGACATCACATTTTATTACATAAAAGGCTTATGTGCTGGCAATGATGAACAAGTCACACACACTCCAGCTGCATAGGCTTTTAGCAAATTGAGATCTTCTGCTAATTGATCTGAATAATCAGACTTTAGAATTGCACAGAGACCGCATGTCTGAAGAGAACTAATGATATTTTATAAAAAATTCAAATTCTGGCTATCTACCAGCATTCATTCTCTGCGCTGAAAGCAAAAGTGAATGCAAATAAACACATGCTGAACAGTTCACCAGAAATCGAGATAACTTTTGAATCAGGAAACATTTCCCATAATAAGTGAAACATAAGACATTGATTTGCAACACTGATATCACTCTCATACCAATTCTGGGGAATGAACACAAATTAAAACTAGCATGACAGATCATTCTAATGCCTTGTGCAGGTGTATGTATATATGCATCTATTTCTCTCTCTATATAAGAGTCCAGCAGACCTAGACTGGTGATGACTAATCAACTTACAATGCATGTAGATATGTAGCTACCTGTAGGGAACCCATAAATTCCAATTTCTGCTAATTTGACTCCAGCCCTTCATGCAGAGGTTTGAGACATAACCAGGAAAAGACAAAGAAATGGTACTAAGACAGTCTTACTAGAACAGTGTTTTGGATCAAGCATATGCTGACCTAATGTATGGTATAGAAGTGAAAAGCATTACTGTGTTTCTATATAAAGTCAATCACTAACTGTGATTTTAACTAATGATTAGAATAGCAAAATAAAGCACAGCTATTTAATTGCCAACATGCTTATCTGGTGTTCTGCTTTGCTAATTTGGTGGCAGAAAGAGGTTCTTCTAGCATGATATATTGATTACTAAGGGTACATCCACACTGCACGGCTATTTTGGGATACCTGAGGTATCCTGAAATAGTTACCCCAAGTCTACACAAGCCGCCTGTTATTTCAAAATATTTTTCAAAATAACGGCTGCATTATTTTAGCATCCTGGTAACCCTCCACGAGAGTTAAGGGATGTCTTGAAATAGCACGTTATTTTGAAATTTGGTGCTGTGTAGATGCGCCAAATTTCAAAATTAGTTATTTTGAAATAGATTTGAAATAAGATACACAATTTGCATAGTGCAAATTGTGTATCTTATTTTGAGTTTAGGGTGCTGTGTAGACGTACCCTTAGGGATGATTATTTTGTTCAGCCTTTACTTTGCATCAGGCTGATCCTTTGGTCTCATGGGGCCTTCTCTGTGCTCTCCTTCACCTTAGTATGTTTTCTTGCCCCACATGCTTGTGTTGCTGTTCCTCTGTCTGTGTGAGGCAATGCCTACATCTTGCCATTGTTGTCTTCTTCAGAGGGAAACAATATTGCTGCTCTACCTTTTCTACTAACAGATAGCAACACAGGAATTAATAATTGTGTGTTTTGTTGTTTTAAAAAGTCCCCATGATACTTTGCTCAGCTTCCCATTAGCTCCTTGACAAGCTTTGATTTACTTCATTACATTTCAATACCATATATCAGATGGTGCTCTAGACACACTTAGGGTGTGTCTAGCCTACAGGGTTTTGTTGACAAAAGTGGACTTTTGTCGACAAAACTATACCTGCGTCTACACTACTGCCGAGTTCTGTCGACATAACGTCGACAGAACTCGGCAGTTTTGTCGATGGCGGTAAACCTCATTCTGCGAGGAATAATGCCTTTTGTTGACAGAGTTCTGTCAACAGAAGGCGTTATTGCATCTACACAGTCCTTTGCGTCTACACTCTCATGTCGACAAAGCAGCTTGCTTTGTCGACAGAACTGGCTGTCTAGACGCGCTTTGTCGACAGTATCTGTCGACAAAGCCTCTGTCGACAAAAGCCTGTAGTCTAGATGTACCCTCTCTGATGGATTCTTATTCTTTTTTATCTCTGGCACTTTCCCCTCCCTTTTCACATTTGCGTTGCACATAATTTTGGTCTTCTAAATATTCATCTAGAACTCTCACCTCGCCCTTTTTGGATTCTGTTCCCTGATCTCAGAATTGCAAAGCAACTTGCAAATATGGTTAGGTTCGGGCACATCCAGAAGTCAGGGGATACTGCTCTCTAGCATGTGATAGGTGCACAGGGTTAACCCAAATCAGGTGATTGGGACAAGGAAATGAAGTTTAAGCTCTTATCAGCAAGAAGGGTGTGTCTCATCTTACCCATATTCCATTGACTGGCTGTGCCACCTTCTTGATATTTTTTAAGGTTACAGAAGAGCTTTAGGCAACAGATTTTTGAATATGGCAGGTCAGAAAGCAAGTTTTATCACCAGCTCTGCCATTAACCCGCTATCTGTAAATATCTTAGACATAGGCTACATCTAGACTGCAGAGTTTTATCGGAAAAAGAGAGACAAATTGTGAACCACAATTTGCATATCTTTTTCCACTTTTTTTTCTGAAGAGGCTTTTCCGAAACTTGGCTCGTCTACACGGGGCCAAATTTCAGAAAAAAACTCCTCTTTCAGAACATCCCTTATTTCTCTCCCCAAGAGGAATACAAGGATACTGAAAGAACGTGCCTGCTTTTTTGGAAACTGTTCTGAAAAAGCAGACGCATTCCCTGGACACGGCAGAGCTTTTCTGGGATACCTCTGGTATCCCGGAAAAATTCTGCAGTCTAGACATAGCCCAAGTCAGCTACATCTACATTTTCAAGAGGATATCCATCCATGGCACCTTTCTGAGCACAAATCACTGTATGAAAGCTGAGTATCTTCTTCTTAAGAGACACATTAATTGCAAATTCTTTGGGGGCACAGGCTTTTTTTGGTTCTGTTTTGTACAGTACTTAGCACAATGGGGTCTTAGCACCTAGAAATGTTAGTCAGGGACCACAGTGATACTAACAATAATATTTAGGATTTTAATCTTTACCCATTTCTCTACTCCCAGCTTTGTCCAGTAATGAAATAAAATGTTACCTTATTTTCTTCTCTTGGTTTTTGCTTTTTAAAAAATGATTTTTAAGTTTTGATAAAACTTGATTTCTGTCCTTTTAGCTCTTATTAGATGCATGCATGCTGAAGTTGAAGAGCTGCTGGTGCAGGACCTATTATAGAGTGGACAGAAGGCTAATCCACTTTGTTCTGCAGAAAAGCAAATTATACCCAGCCTGCCAGGGAAAGTGGAAATCTGTGTTTTAAGTGTAACCTCTCCTCAATCAATATTTAAGGATAAAAACGCCTTATCAATAGTTATGTGCTGCCAAAGCACCTCTGTGTATCAGAGAGGCTTGGAAGATTGCTTACTTCAGGCCTGCTAACTATCTGTAGAGGAAAGAGTGCAGGAAATCCGGTGGTAATTTTCATAACACTGCACTTGACAAAATTTGCTTTTGTGGGGTTTGCCAGCAAAAAGCAGGAAATAATGCTATGAAAGCTTAGAAAAGAATTGTAAAGAAGTTAATTCTTTCAGTGTTTGACCTAATATTCCAATACATATCAGAAGACTGGATAAAACAGCAAACACCTACATAAGAAGCAACACTGTACTGCATATTGCCTACTGTAGCTTCATTCACTATAGCTTTCTGCCCTTTCAGGAGCTGTCGTGCACCCTGCTGTCAGTTACTGCACTATTGATAATCATTCTCCTTTATCTCTTCCCTCTCCTCCCAGCTGCATGGTTACTCCCCTCCCCCTTTAACCAGCAGCCAAACAAACTTTTATGATTAACCAATGATACATAAACCCAATGAGAAGGATTTCTTTGAATTTACTGTGGTTTTTTGACACTATGAAACCATATTATTTTTTGCACTTGGATTGTTGCATAGCCCTTTTCAAGAGGGCTTTCTCTGACCCTTGTGATTCACAGTTGGTGATCACGTAGCCTAATAGTGGCTACATAGGTGGCAGGTGAAAAAAGCAGCTATGGAGAAATTGCTCTTCCCCTCTCATGCAGTGCTGTGACCCCTGCTTTTAGGACAAACAGTGTCGCAATAGGGCAGTGGTTTTCAAACTCTTCTTCTCAAGAGCCGGGATGGGCAGGCATGGTGTTTCTAGCTTCTGTTTGCCAGAAGCTGTGAACAGGCAACAAGAGATGGATCATGATCAGTGTTCACTCTAACCTGCGCGGCAGCACAGCGTCACAGGTGATTAATCAGCCCTGCCCAGTCAGAGGCTCAGGACTGCCCTGTATTTAAGATCTCACGTTTGCTGTTTTAAAAAGGGGCAAAATGTCCTGTATTTGCACACCCCCTGATGGTCCTTGAGTTCCCTGACCAGTGCAGCCACAGCAGCCTTCTATTTGCGGCTGGCAGTAAAGCAGGCACCAGTACGTGGTGTGTGGAGTCAGGCAAGGAGCTGAGGGAGAAACCAGGTACTAGCTTCCCTCCCTGTGCACCCTAAAAAAGGGGGGAAGTCTGTCAGCCTTTTAGGAACATGGGGCTGAAGCCCCAACCACTGGCGGATCCCCCCCCCAGGGCTGAAACCCCTTTTTGTGAGCGCTCCCACCACTGGCTGCAGTCCCATTCCCAGATGGCCCTCCCTGTGGGGCTGAAGACTTTTGCTGCCGTGGGGCTGAAGCCCCATTCCTGGGCAGCCTCCATCCACCATGAGGCTCAGCCTGGTTCCTAAGCAGCTCCCACCCACCGTGGGGCTTAGCCAGGTTTCTGGGTGGACCCCACCTGCTGCGGTGATTAGCCCTGTTCTTGGGTGGCCCCCTTCTGTGGGGCTGAAGTCCTTTTGCTGCCACTGCAGGGCTCAGACCCGTTCCCAGGCGGCTCTTGCTGCAGGACTGAAGCTCAGCCCTCACCCCATCCAATTTCCTCCCCTCCTTCACAGTGGGGCCGAAGCCCTGAGTGCCAGCAGCCCTCTCTTTGGGCTAAAGCTCCAAGCACTGGCAGCCACCCCCCCTGGTGTCCTATACAGGGCATAGGGAAATATGTCATTCTACTTACATAGAGCTGAAATGTATCTGCCCCTACTATAACCCTCTACGCCCCACTCTCCCTTCAGATCTGAGTTAGAGTCAAGGAATCTTCACAGGGTCTCTCTCCACATAATTAATAACAAAGTAAGAATATATATTAAAATTTTAAGGGTAACCAGCCTCCCTTAAGTGACTTGCCACAAGATGTCAGAATGTGCTAGTGTTAGAGCTGAGTGGGTCTAATATTTATTTAATTTTCTTTCTTTTATATGGTAATTAGATACAGTGCTCCTGTCTGCTAACTGCTAAAAGTTGTCTGCCAAAAAAAGTAGTTTTCCAGTATCTTAGAAGCCCCTGGATAGAGGTGATGTGTGTGGGAGGGTGGATGGGATTGGTCCCCCCAATTAGCTGCTTGGCTTGTGCTGAGCAAACTCAGTAACACTGCTGAAGCCTCCATCCTCAGTACGCCCCACCCCCATGCTTTCACTTTCTTCCCCCCCTCACCCATCACAGCTTGCACAGGTCGGGTCTCCCCTCCCCCGAAATCTGAACTGGCACCCCAGGCAGCAAGGAGACCCAGTGCCTGACATTCCGCAACTCAGTACTGGATCGCGACCCAGAGTTTGCAAAGGAGTAAGAAAGAACTTAAGCTTTCAGGGAGTGCTCAGTGAGAGAGGTTGCTATCTGAAGAGGCAGGAATTGTGCAACATTTAGGCTTTATTTTTTTGTTTGCACACAGAATTTGGTGTTAGCGTGGGATGGCTCTTGTAGGTATGGAAATCCAAAACAAAGCATGTTGCAAAAGGCTCTCTCCCCTTCCCCCCCCCACCCGCCCCCAAAAAAACCCCAACCAGAAAACAGTAATCATGGCAGCATCCCAGATTCCTGTTCCCAAGCAGATGGCCACAAAAGGGGCTGTATTGAACAATTGGACATCCTTTTGACTGCAGTAGGAAAAGTGAAATTGTTACAAGGTTGAATTTAGATAAGAGAACAAAGTAAGAGCAGTCACATAATTAGCTGTAAGGGGTAAAAGATGCTAAGTGCTCTAGCAGCATCTGGCTCTGTCAGCAATAGGATTGAGGCAAAATCCTGAAGTTTCCCAAAACCCTTTCATTTCTAAAACCAGTGTAATCAAGAGGAAACTGATCAGTATATTGAAAAACTGCACACAATGGCTGACTCGCAGGATTATCAAGTCTTTAAAAAGGAACTAATTTATGATAGGTTAATAGGAGGGATGAAAGGTGCAGGAACTTGAAATGAGAATATTCAGAGTTCTAAGTAACTCTGCCAAGAGCTATAGACTAGGCCAAATTACAGGATGAACCTCTTTGGTCTGGGACTTTCTGTTCTGGCAACCTCTGTGGTCCAGTAGGAGCACAGATGTTGCCGGACCAGAGATCCCCTGGACCAGAAATCCCCAGTGGCTGTCAGCTGGGAGCGCTAGGCAGCAGCTGGTAGTGGAGTCCAGCTGGCAGCCATTGGCTTGGGCCAGGAGTGCAGCCCGGCAGCCACCCAGGGCCAGGAGCACAGCATAGCCAGCCCCGGGGAATGGATCCCGGCCAGTCTGGCAGCCAGCAGGAGCATAGCCCAGCCAGCTTGGCAGCCCCAGGGGCTGGCAGCACAACTCAACCAGCAGCCTCCAGGGGCTGGGAGTGGGGCTGGTGGCCAAGAGGCAAGCTGGCGGGGAGGCTGGTGTCCCTGGAGAGCCCTGACCTACCCTGGTTCAACTAACTCCCTTGTCCTGAAGGTGCCAGACCAGAGCGATCCAGACCAGAGCGATCCAACCTCTAGTAAACAAACTCACCTCCAAATGCAGAGGACAGCTGAAGCAGAGACAGAGAAGTAGCACAAGGGAACACATAAAAACAGTGGAAATATAAACCCAAATTTGTGCAAAAGCAAATGCACGAATAGAGAACATGATGCAAAGACCTGTGATGATGGCAAGTGTCCTACAGATGGGGTGTTCTGCAATACCTGTGGTAAGCGAAATCATTGTGCCACAGCTGGCAAGGAAAACACAGAATAAAAAGGAGCATACAGAGGAACCAAGCACTGGTTCTCTCGATGAGATTTTGTATGCATGTGACATTACTAGAGTGCATGTGAGCAAAAAAGAAATAGTAAAGCTCAGACTAACACCAAATGCAAAAGACAAAGCAGAAGCATGGACAGGAAACTGAATGGCAAATAGACAGTGGAGTATCAGTTAATGAACAAGGCTGCAACTAGATTCCAAGGCAAGAAGGGACCATTGTGATCATTTAGTCTGCAGCCCTGTATAACAAGACCATCGACTTTCCCCAAAGTACTTCCGAGAACAGATCTGTTAGAAAAACATCCAATTTTGATTTTAAAAATTGTCAGTGATGGAGAACCCACCAAGACCTTTTGGTTACTGTTCACATGGTTAATTACCCTCCCCATTTAAAAATGTACACCTTCTCTCCAGTCTGAATGTCACTAGCTTTAATTTCCAGCTGCTGGACCAGTTACACTTTCCTCTGATAGTGGGGTCCTCAGACTATCAAGTATTTGTTCCTTATGTAGGAACTTCAACTTTAATCAAGTCATCTTTTTAATCTTCTGTCGTGTTAAACTAAATAGATTGGGCTCTTGGGCTCTACCACTATCAAGTGGTTTGATACCAAACTGTTTAGGATAGTCAAGACAGAAGCAGACTATGAGGGACTCCAAGAAGATCTCACCAGACTGAGTGATTGGGCAACAAAATGGCAAATGAAATTTAATGTGGATAAGTGTAAAGTAATGCATATTGGGAAAAATAACCCCAACTATACGTACAGTATGATGGGGGCTAATTTGGCTATGCCAAATCAGGAAAGAGATCTTGGAGTTATCGTGGACAGTTCTCTGAAAACTTCCACGCAGTGTGCAGCGGCAGTCAAAAAGGCAAATAGGATGCTAGGAATTATTAAGAAAGGGATAGAAAATAAGACACAGAATATCTTACTGCCCCTGTATAAAACTATGGTATGCCCACATCTTGAATACTGTGTACAGATGTGGTCTCCTCACCTCAAAAAAGATATTTTGGCCTTGGAAAGGGTTCAGAAAAGGGCAACTAAAATGATTAGGGGTTTGGAACGGGTCCCATATGAGGAGAGGTTAAAGCAACTGGGACTTTTCAGTTTAGAAAAGAGGAGACTGAGGGGGGATATGATAGAGGTATATAAAATCATGAGTGGTGTGGAGAGGGCCGATAAAGAAAAGTTATTTATTAGTTCCCTAAATAGAAGAACTAGAGGACACCAAATGAAATAAATGGGTAGCAGGTTTAAAACTAATAAAAGAAAGTTCTTCTTCACACAGCGTGTAGTCAGCCTGTGGAACTCCTTGCCAGAGGAGGCTGTGAAGGCTAGGACTATAATAGAGTTTAAAGAGAAGCTAGATAATTTCATGGAGGTTAGGTCCATAAAAGGCTATTAGCCAGGGGATAAAATGGTGTCCTTGGCCTCTGTTTGTCAGGGGATGGAGAGGGATGGCAGGAGACAAATCGCTTGATCATTGTCTTCGGTCCACCCTCTCTGGGGCACCTGGTGCTGGCCACTGTCGGCAGACAGGATACTGGGCTAGATGGACCTTTGGTCTGACCCAGTACGGCCATTCTTATGTTCTTATGTTCTAAGTGTGTCATCTAATCCTTTACTCATTCTCTTGGCTCTTCTCTGAACCTCTCCAATTTGCCAGCCTTCTTCTTGAATTGTGAACACTGGAACTGGATGCAGCAGTCCAGCAGAGGTTGGATCAGTGCCAAATACAAAGGGAAAATCACCTCTCTACTCCGATTTATTTATGCATCCAGTGATTGCATTAGCACTTTTGGCCAAATCATCTCCCTGTTACTGTTGAAGAATTGATCAAGAACTAAAAAGTATCTGTCAGGACAAAGTCCAATATAGAATTCCCATGTTGGAGATCACTGGTCTAGATGTACACTACAAGAAGATTAGTATAGAGCTGTTGCTGAGTTCTTATCCAGAGCAGCCCTGCAGTATGAAAACATAGCACCTGCATAGAAACATGAAGAATTGGATAGGGAAAGTATGACTTCCTCAATCCAAATAAATACGGAAATTACAGACCAAACGAGTATAAGACCGTGTCAAGGCAGAGGCTAGAAAGACAAACCATGCAAGATGAAGACTTACAAGTGTTCATGTCTGCCATTCTGACAGACTCACTAGACTCCAGAGGAGAAGCCCTATCTGCCTCTCCAAGCATACTGGACTTACTGAGACAAACTGAGCATACAAAATAGTATCATGTAAAGGCAGCTGAATCATAACGATCATGAGGACAAAACTGCATTGGCATTTTGGAATTGAAGCCTATATATCTGAAAAGCAAGAAACCTTGTATACTGACAAAACATGATCAAAGTTATCAGAGACCCGGTGGGAAGATGTGATACCTGTGGGGGAGTGTAGGGCAAATGACAAAAAGACAATGGATAATATACAATACTCCACACAAATCTTAGAGCAAATGGACCTTTTTATCACAAACTGCATAAGCTACCCCATATTTGTAGAGAACTATTCTGACATCTGGGTGCCCAGTACTACTAAAGGGAAAGCAAGGAGACCTTTCAGCAGTTATGGTGTCCCAAAGTGTGGCTTCAAACAATAGACTCCTGGTTACTTGCAGTGAATTTATTCAGTTTACCTGGGCGTGTTTGTTCAGTCATATCACATCATCATTGCAGCACAGTCTGTCACATAGCAATGTTAACACCCAGTTTAGTCACGACTCTATAAAGAAAGCTTTAAAAAGTAAGGAAAACGTATGGCAAGTGATCTTCAACCATCAGCTTTATTAGCAGATCAGCAAAGTGCTTGATATTAACAGGTACGTGTACCCCAGGGCCTGTAGCCTGGCCATATAGTGACTGGCCGTGGTGGAAGGTTTACTAGACCAAAAGGAAAAGGGGAAACTTGTCCCACTCTGACTGATAAGCTGAAGACCCCCAGGAACTAGCCAGTGACCGTGTCAAGATGAAATTACTTCTTCGGGACAAATCATGCACTTGGAAGCAAGCTACATGTGCTGAATAGATAAGCCTGTGTGTATTGAATGTAGCAGGAGAGTTCCATATATTTAATGGAAAGCAAAAAGACACATGATGTAAATATAAACATGGAGGATGGTAAAATAAGCACTCTAAGACATAATCAACAGGACTCAGAAGATTTACAGGCCAACAAGTGACCAACAGATATCAGAACAGACTCAAAACACTATAAGAACCAAATGTAAAGCATGATTTGTCATTGTAAGGGGTACTTGCACCAAAATCACTTCAGCTGCAAGGTACACAAGACATTAGATAATACTCAAGCATGAAAAAATAATATTCTTCAAAGCAAGTAAGGTGTTTTCCTCTGCAAAGTTGGAATGCAACCTCCTCTTTTTTCAAAATTAACAAAATCAACAAATTACAGGAAAGGTTTAATTAATGTCCCAATTTTAAAAAAGTTTTTGAAATGGTTGACATATCCTGTCTTTGACAATTTTTTAAATGAAAAGATTTTTTCTTTTTTGGTTTTTGGTTCAAAATTATGTTCAAAAATTCGGTTAGTTTACAGTATCCTTCCCAAGGTGGCTTTTTTTAAAGTATGGAAAAATTCATTTCAACCTATCAAACAATGTTTTGATTAATTCAATAAAAATTAAATTATTGATTAGCAAAAACTATCAAGATTGTGAACGTTCATCCTGATGTGGGATGAGAAAAATTCTTTATTTTAAATTCTCATGGCATGAGAAAACCAGTCAGGACTAGTCAACAATCCATTAAAAAAACCCACCAATCTAAATCATTCTTTTTCCCCAAATACCACGATATGCAGAAAGAACTAGGCATGAGTGTGAACCAGCTACTTCAAGATAGTGTCATAAGATGGAACTGTCGTTATTATAGCATGAGACCGGGGAGGGGAGAGGGAGCTGAAGAATCAAATGTTATGTCACTACATACATAATAATACAAATTTTTGAAAGTATGGTGGGTCTATTCAAACAATTGCAATGGCTTACAAGAGTAACAAACTGTGACAATGCCTGAATGTCCTTGGTTCTAGCCAAGTATGCGTGCTCATTTAATTTGCACTTAAGCTTGGAAGTCAGATGGGTGAGGTGGAGCAGAGGTAAGGATTAATGTGAAAGCTTAAAAACTGACTGTAATTTCTCTGAAATTCTCTGTGGTGAATAAGCACTGAATCTGGTATCCTTGGCCCAGGTTTAAAATCTCAACCTTGTAATTTTACAGTGCATGCATGTTCATTGTAAATTGCAAAATTGGAGCCTTCTTTTGCATCCATTCTGCTCTAATGCCAGTGTTTAAACTCTAGTAGGATGTATTCTACACAGTTCAAAGAAAACCCTTCATGGTGAAAGACTTCTTTATGTCCCTGCGTATGATTTTGTGAAGAGGGAACCATAGTAATTAGTGTTTCATTCTTATAGTGCCTACAATGTACTCAGGACTTCTAAGGGTTTGAGAGTATTTCAGATAGTGCTGTTAGTTACATACATAATTGTTCCAGTACTTTTTCTGCAGCAATATGTATTTAAGTCAAAGAGCACTTTCAATTACTTTTGCAAGCTTTTAATATTGGCTAATGTGCAGAACATCTCAGAGATAACTATATGGATAACTAATTGCTATAGATACGTTCATTTTTATCTTAATTAGAAATAATGAGTCGAGATTACAAATAACTTGCTTAGCTTTAATGTATAAAATCTTCCCTGGATATTCACAGTTGTGTGCCACATTCTACAAAAAGAACTAACAGACATTTCATGTTCAAACAGATACCAGGAAGATTGATTGAAATCTGAAGTTTAAAGATTTTGGCCAGGATTTGGGTGTTTTTACATGCCCTGCTGGACACCACAAAGGGCCTGGATGTTCAGAAAACCCAAAAGCCATCCCTTTTGAAGATCTGCTTCTTGTAAGATACCTCAAGATGTGCTTCCACAACTGAGCCAACTAAAATTACAGTTCACCTTTTTGAAATCCTGGCCATAAGCAATATCTGCGCCCATATTGTTGCATCTTTCCCTTTAAGTTCCAGCTGTTCGGTAAAAATAGAATGGAAGGGAAAAATGGGTGAGTTGGGGATCATCACACGGTTTACTGCCAAGTTACGTTTCTCCATTGTGCTTCTGCTGCTACATAGCTCTGAGTATTGGTCATTTTCCTCTATAAAATGGGGATGGGACCTGGAGCCTGACTGACGCATGCTAAAAGTCAGAAATGTGATGTAAGCATGCATATTTCTTATTAGCAGACCCAGATTTCTCAACTCAACTAAATGCAGCTTAGGTAAATGCAAGGCAGCATTTTTGTATTGAAGATTACAACTGCTTGCACACCAGCCAAACATAAACAGATTGTAGTGAATATCTGTACCAGATCTGAAATCCTTTCCCTTAGTTAGCTGAGCGTTCCCACTCATATCAAAGACTGGGTACTGATATTTTCTGTAATCACTTTTCCACAGGTGCTCACTAAGGGTGTATCTACACTGCACACTTCGCTCAAAATAAGCTTCACAATTTGCACTATGCAAATTGTGTAGCTTATTTCGACGTAATTTCAAAATAAAGCACTATTCCAAAACTTCCCTTAACCCTTGTGCAATGAGGTTTACAGGGACATCGGAATAGTGAGCCCATTATATTTCAATATAATGGGCATGATCTTAAGATGCTAAATAGCTATTTTGGGATACAAGAGGCATCCTGAAGTAGCTCCACAGTTTAGACATCCTAACAGGGATGTCTGTGGTTTTTATCCCAGTGACATAATTTGATTTCTACTTTGAAAGCTGGCAAATGATGGTTTTTAGACCATATAGACTAATGATTTTTCATTGTGACTAGTCCTGCTGTAATCAGTAGTGGATTTGGATGGTCAAGGAAATGAAGACCCAGGCCCATATTTTGCAGATACTCTTTTCTAATCCATATCTTGGTATAGTTACTATAATGCCTAGAGCCTTTAATGCTAAATGCAATCACAGCATCACCTTTCAAACTCTGCTTCACCAAAGACCTATAAGGCGCACCCCTTATTAACTTCCATGCAAGCTTGACACTGGAGGTTCTTTAACAAACAACTACTTTAAAAGTGACATTACAAAGCAATCAGGGACATCAAAAGGCTAATTGAAAGGGTTTTTGGACATTAATCACAGAGCTATTCATGAACAATTTCCAAACTACTTCCTCCAGAGGCCAAGTTATTGATGTACTCATCTGAGTCAGTTGGCCGGTAAAGAAACCATAATTAGAAACAAGATCAATAAGAACTTAATTAGCTCAAATTCTTATCAGATATTTTCAGAGATATTTAATGTGATGAAAATTCAGACTTTAGAAATCACATATCAGTCCTAATTTTTTACTTATTTTTACCTCGTGTAATGAGAAAAACAAAGGTGCTGCTCCATGTGACATGGTTGCTTAAGTGTTCTGAGCTTTTATCTTGGACTGATTGGTGCAGTAACTGAGTGGCAGTTTTGTACAATTGTTACAAAGTATGCACTTGCTGTTTTAAAAAAAAACCTCCCACAAACCAATAAGATTTTGTATTTTAAATTTTTATTTTTAAATTGAAGGTAGGGAATGAGTTACTAATTTTGATGGTATTTTGTGCTCTAAATATTTTATGATATTGCCTCCTTAATATCTAACTTAATGCAGAGTTTTTGAAACCTTTATTCTGGTGTTTTGTTATGATCTTCTGGAAAAGCTCTTTTGACTCTTCTTCAATTACTGTCGCCTCTCTCACCTTGCAAGACCCCTCTTTCATTTATCATCTTTTCCAGCTCAACTCCCAGACAATTTTCAATTTGGCTTTAACAGTGGCTTTCCTTCAGGTCTGTAATGGGATATACTGCCCTTTAAAGACAAAGGACCAGAGGAGCTGGGGAGGCAAGGGTGATCAGGCTATGCTATTCCAACTAAATGTGCCTGTTCAAAATCTGTACCTCAGGGGCAGATGTGAGGACCAAGCGTGTGGTAGCAGGATAAGACAGACTCTTAGCAAGAAGAGAGGACAATCTCCTTTAAGGGCCCGGGCCTGGGGAAACCTTGTGGAGAAAGGTAGAGCAAGGCTCCCCTCTCTACTAATCAACTGATCAAAATAAAACCTGTTGGAAGAAAGCAGCTCATAAGACATTTCCCTTCCTGGGGGAACCTTCTCTGTCAGCTAAAATAGATTGCTTTGCCAGTAAACCTGTATCCTGGAAGGGAAAGAGGAGAACCCAGGATACCCTACTGGATGTATATAACCCTTCTGCCAGGTAGCAGCAGCAGCAGCAGCCAGGACTGGGTTCAATATCTAGGGGGTCCTCTCATTCCATCCAACACAGAACTGGCTCAATCTCATACCCAGTAACCTGAGAAGTTCACGCTACACCCCTGGACACCTCTGGGAAGCAATGCTTCCCCACTCACAAGCACAGAATCTGAGTGTGGGAAAGGAACTTTTAATAAAAGGGGGGAGAAGTAATGTGGCATTAATTCGGGAAAACACCACAAACAAAGTTCATAACCAAAACCACAAGTAAATGTCCCAGCTCAAGTAGGTTGGGCAATGTCCTTTTCCTCTCACGTTCTCAAGTCCAGCAATGTAAATGTCCCCTTCACATGCCTAACTTTTCTCTGCACCCCTCACAGTCGCTGCCCTGGGTCAGGGCAGACCAGAGTTCAGAGGTGCATCCGCAGAGTTCACCTCTTATCCTGCTGGGGGGTGGAGGGGGGAGGAGGAGGTAGGAGGCATCTCACCCACTCCTCACTCCAGCCCCTGGGTCTTAGGTTCCTCACCCCTGCTTTAAATAGCTGAGAGCCCTCTAGTAGTCCTTGCTGTGTTGTGTTCCAGAAGCCATCAGAATCCTGGTAGACCACTGGTGTAAATATGTAGCTAGCTTTGCATGTCCGTATAGTTAGTAAACATGGTTATCAGGCCCTCGCTGTACCAATGTCGTTCTTTCTTACACTTGTTACATAAAAAAGGAAAAGTGTAGCCGGCCAGAGTAAGTCTCAGGTCTGACACTGGGCCTTCAAGGTACAAAATACGTCACACAGGTATCTGTCAAACACAAGTAGTTTATTTCCTGACAGCTAACAGCTGTGCCCCATAACTGGAAGAACAACATAACAAAGAAGCGGCATATCTTACGTCCCTTCCTGCAAGCCTGGGACCCCGGGTAGGCTGCGGATGAAGTGGGAGGTTGTCTCAGCTTCCGAGGTGCCGGTACCCAAAGCTCATTGGTGAAGTCCGATTTGCTAGGCTCTGAGGCAGCCTTAAATACAGTTTTCCTGCCTTGTTTGGCAGTTTGGAAATTTCCAGGGGTTACTCATTACATGCTGATGTAGAGCTTAGCTGTTAGTTATTGATCTGGTTCTGATCTAGTTCTACTTGTTCTTTGGCCCTGTTTACATGATCAGTACGTTAGGGTAAACAATATTGTTATGTTCCCACCCTTATCTACAATTCATTCTTGCTACAATGGCGTATGTTCCTAGAGGCTTGCTTCTGGCTCATCAGATATAAGGGAAGGGGGGGGGGGGAAAGAATGCAGGCCTCACCACCCCTAAACTAGCATGTACAAAGTTCTTCCGCAATTGACCACTACAAAAAGGCATAGCAGTATGAATATGGAAAGATGGTATTTTATGAGACTGGGAAGTGATTAAGTGTGTGTAAGATGAAGCAGAGTCAAGCTAAAGATGAATTCTGACACTGTTTTGGAGATGGTGATAGGTAGACTTACAATATCAGACTTTCAAACTATTGGAAACCCTAGACTGCCCACTGAAATGTGAGTGCAATTGCTTGTCTAATGTGCCTGTATCAGTTTTGTGATTGTGTTTGCAAATCAGTTATTTGTGTGCATAACTCATCAGTTAAAAGCCTGATTCTGGTATGGGCATTTGAATAGTGTGGGAGCAATTGCAGAGCCCTAGGTTTCCTATAGCTTGAAAAGCAGGCCCCCAAAAAGGTTTTGCTGAAAGGAGTAATGAAGTCAAGCATTTTTTTCTGACTGTCTCGGTACAAAGAATGACATATACAAATAGGTGGTAATGTAGTATTCTAAAACTCACAAACTTTAAGGCTCTTATTTTTCTAATAAAAATGGATGTATTTCCAGTCTCCATTTTTGCTTGAGGACCAACTGGCTATGAATATTTTCTTTGTTTCCCTGTCATGTTTGTTCAGTAACTTAAGTCAAATTCTTTGGTACAATATATCAGGTTATCTCTGTGATAGCTTTTTGTTTATGTCATCACATGACTGCCTATGATTGTGTTCAAATTGGGTCTACTTCCAAAAAGTAATTAATATTAACTTATTATCATTTATGAAACTTCTATGGTGCTTCAACTGTGCTGTGACTTTCAATTCAGTTTTCTCATGATATCACAGCTTGCTTTCCAGTGTGGTAGAATTAAGATTAGCTCTTTGGAGTATGCCACCCACTTAGGGTTGCCAGGTGTCCGGTTTTGAACCAGATAGTCCAGTATTTGGGCTTTCTGTTCGGGAAACAAATTGAGAAAATATAAATGTCTGGTATTTTCTAAATAAGATGTAATGTAGATTGTGATATAATGTCAAGTGTGTCCAGTATTTTAGTTGAAACCATCTGGCAACCCTACACCCACTGGGGTTAATTATTCATATACACTTCATACATTTTATGTGCTATGGAAGTCCTTTTAGGCCAGAAAGCAAAAGAGAGTACCTTTTCTATATGTATTCTGTAGGGTGGCTGTTGTGAGGAAATATTGTACAACTAAATGGAACAGATTTTGTTTTTATATTCAGCCTCTTAGCTTCACATGGTAATGAGCTCTGCCAGTCCAGGTATCAGTAATTTTCTAAAATTTGGGGATAAAGTTGAACGATCAAATTCTAACTGAATATATATTAGTAGAGTCCATTTGTGAAGCATGCATTCCATAGCATTTATAAATCTGATCAGCGGCAAAGTTGATTTAGAGGTTCCTAGATTATAGGAAATTATATGTTTGTTCAGTTAATTGATTAAAGCTGGGCAGGCGGGGGGCTGGAGCAGCCTCCCTGCCCACCCTGGCCAGCCTAGAACAGCCTGGGCTAGAGCAGTCCCTGCCTGTGGTGCCCCAGAGCCTGCCATCAACAGGGGCTGCTCCAGCCCCCGCTGGTAAGCTCTGGCCCAAATTGGTAAGCATCATCCAGTTAACTTTTTACATCCCTATTTATATTTACCAAAAATAATTTAGCACTTTTAAAACACTTTCACTTAGGTCCTGATTCAGTGAAGCACTTGAGAACACGCTGAGTTTTAAGCTTTGGATCAGGTACATAGTTCAAAAATGAACTTTTAACAAGTTAAGTCAGGGCTTTGGCTTCTTGGCTATATAGGCAACTCTGTCAACTTGGATACCTGTTGTGGGAAGGCAGAGGAGGAGCTGATTACAGGCCACTCCCTGTCATACATCTTTGGGATGTCCCTGCGTATGAACATCTGCTAGGTAGAGAGGCTGGCAAGTCAATGATGGGTGAAAAAGCCCCACAGGAAAACTAGTGTATGGCCTGACAATTGTACTAGAGCATGACAACAATGACGGAACTGGTAAATCTGCATATTTAGGAAATGCATGTTGACTAGGTGGTGTGTAGATGTCAGCTAGACAGTCAAACAAATTACAAGATGATTACACTACATTTTACTGCGTGTGTAGATAGTTTTGAAAGATGCCATTGGAAAAACAAGAATGATGTGACAGTTGCATCATGTATAAAATACACAATTTCCAAAGCATGAGTTTGGTACATAATTACAAAATATCAATATAATGTATGCTGCAACCAATAGCTAAACATTAAACATTTATATTCTTCACAGATGTCAATATGGGTAGATGTGGAACTGATTCACAGACAGTAAAACAGAGGAAACATAAAAAAATTGCTTTTAAAATTGGTTGTAATTCTTTTCTCCATTAGTCCTCATTAATTGCCACATTGAACCTTTATGAGAACAGTGATTCAGACTTGCTATCACCCATTTGTGGACTGGGCACATACACTTTCACATCTTCCTGTCTGTTCACCCGCTGTGGGGGTGTTCATCATAATGACACTATAAAGAGTTTTTGCTGTCAAGATTAAGATGGCATGCAAATTACCCCATAAATTGTGTGCATCATAAAAATGGAGCTTTGAAAACTACTTCATGCCAGAAACCCCCTTTGGAGTTTTATGAACATAGAGATTGGAAATTTGCATAACAATTGCTTAAGTGAGATGGGAAGGGAAAGAAAACACACAACCTATTTGCAGAGACAATCATTACCACATGCAATGTTCCACTATGGATAATGGTTGGGAAATGACTTTACTTTAACAGCCCACATGAAATCCAGCACTGAAACCCTGCAGTATTTCTTTGTTAGCATTTTACCTCTTAAACTCAAGTTTAATATTTTTAGCATTTTTCTCCCTGGGTGTTCTTGCTTCAGCTATAGATTATGAAAATCTGTTAGCTCATGATGTCTGAGGAAATGCAGTTCAGCACACGTTTCATCCTCTACAATACTAGTTTTACAAACACTAGATGAGTCCTAAGATGTCTCCAGATTTGAATACACAATTCTACGTATTAAAGTGCCTGGATTAGAGAATTAGCACAGCATTATGTGAAATCCAGTGCTGACATAGGAGGGTTACCAAAAGCTTTCACAGAACTTGGATGATAAATTTAAAACAAACCTGTCAAGCTGCAGCATTAACTCTCAGGCATCTGTGAAAGAGCTAAAATGTGATTGTCAACTGGAATGCTTTTTTCTTTGGTGGCTAATTGGCACCAAGTGGATTTGATGTGAAAAAGTAGCTTTCAGATGGCCTGATCTTCATTCTTTCATTTCAACATCAGCTTAACAGATAGCACTGACATTTGGTGAAATTCTCTCCAGTGTTGAGGCCTATGGGCCTCTAAGTTTTCACTTAAGCTCTCCAAAATGGAGGACCTTATGCTGGCCTTCTACAGAAGGGTGACTTTCACCCCTTATTAGAGCATGCCATCAAAATTGTGAGGTTAACATAAAGTAGAATGTACCATTCCCAAAACAAATGAGTGTCAAATGCAAAAAATTGAGTCAAAATATATTTATACACTCTTGTGGAATCTAGTGTTTTTGATTTACAGTGAAAGGCTTACCTAAAGTAAAAATGTGGTGATGAACATAACTTGACTTGTGAATAAATTATCTAATGAATGTAGCAGTACCTCTTAATGCTGACAGATTATGTGGAAGCAGAGGTTGATTTTTATGGCTATATTTGTTCATAATTGTACAGACAGTATATGTGAATAACTTGCATCCTCTGGGATACTCTTGAAATATTCTCTGAGACTTAGTATTTATGGCATGTGATTGACAAGGCTGGTTGATATGACAAAAAGGAAATAAAATCATGGTGTTAGCAGCACAGTAACATAATTTTAGGATGTTCTTTCCTTATAGGAAAAGCTCTATGGCCCAGTTCTTTGGGATGGGAAATTTTAGAACCAGCAAATGAGAGGCTATGACATGGACCTGGGAATTAGAAGGCCTGGATTCTATTCCCAGCGTCTCCTCCTCCTGCAAATTATTTAATCTTTCAGTTCCTTTTTTTTTTTTTTTTTTGAGACATTTCCCCCTTCCCTTCCCCCCAAACTACTCCGTGCCAATTGGCAGAAGGTTACAAGAATATCCTCATTCTGGTATATACCTTCTGGTTCACCAAAAAATGCCACGTGAAGTGTGTGTACCGCGGAACCCGGGATCAGCTGTGGAGTCCTCAGCTGATCCCAGGTTCCAGGGAAATGCCGTGTGGAGCCTGGGTTCAGCTGGGGAGTCCCCTGCTGACCTCAGGCTTCATTAGGGCACTTCTGCTTTGAAATGCACAAGAGCCCCCTCTGGGGACTCTTGTACATTTCAAAGCTGGCACACCGCGTGCAACCCAGAGTCAGTGGGACTTTCCACTGGCCCTGGGCTGCACACGGAGTTCTGCCCCCCCTGCTGGGGCTCTTGTACATTTCAAAGGAGGAATGTGGAAGTTCCTATCGACTAGTCAAGTAATTGATGGAAATTCCATTGACTACTCAACTAGTAAATTAATCGTTAGTTAACATCATTAGTCTAATGTTTATTCTGGTGATCACATTAAAAAGGGGTCCCAACCTATAGTCTGAACTGATGCACTACAGTACTTCGGAGGAGTTGGGGGATGGGCTCTGGGAGGGAGTTTGGATGTGGGAAGGGGCTCAGGGAGGGGGTTGGAGCATGGGAGGAGGTTTAGGGTGTGGCTCCAGTCAGGGCTTACTTCAAGCAGCTCCCAGGAAGTAGTGACATACTTCTGCACATCCCCCTCGCCCCCGCCCGGTGCTGCCTCCATCTTTTACTATTAGTGGTTCCTGGCCAAAATAGTCTGCAGAGCTGGCACTCAGGGCAGCAGCAGCGCATGGAGCCTCCCTGGCCACCCCTGCACTTAGGGGCCACAGGGACATGCTGGGTGCTTCTGGGAACCATGTGGAGACAGGACAGGCAGGGAGCCTGCCTTCACCCTGCTGTGCCTCCAACTGGACTTTTAATGGTCTGGTCGGCAGTGCTGACCAGGATCCCTTTTTAATGGTCTGGTCGGCAGTGCCTCCAGGATCCCTTTTTGACCAGGCATTTGGGTTGAAAACCAGATGCCTAGCAACCTTAAATGTATCTTCTGGGCTTTTTTCATCTAGTATGCAGGGTGTGGCTGGGCTTTCTTGTAGCTGCTGTAATGGGGCCACAAGCAACACCATGTATGAAATGGTCTTCAGCTAGCTCTCGCCTACACCAAGGGACCAACTCAGGGTCTACCAGTTCAGGAGCTGGGAGGACAAAAGTATAACTGTTTGTGTAGCCCAGTTTGTTACAGATACTGCAACTAGTGTGCATCCTTTGTGTAAGCACAACATGGTAGTGTATTTGTGAGTATATTACATCCATGGAACAACAGAGTTCACATTCTGTGTTTTTATCTTATTAAATATGCATACATTTTGCATTGCTTGACCAGACAGGTCTTTATTTTGCCACAAGAATATTGCTAAGGTTGTGTAGATTGTACAGAAATGTTTTTATTTTTATTGATCCACATCTTGAGCCTGATTCTACTCTTAATTGCACAACTTTTACAGTGGTATAATTCCACTGACGTTAGTGAAGTTACTCTGAATGTACGCAGTTGCGAATGGAATCGGATCCCTTGAACATTGAACATATTGGTTAAAATAAGCTAATTTTTTAGTTAAATAGCTTTTTTTGGGGGGGGGAGGGGAAGAGGGGCTGGTGGTGATATTTTTCCTTCATAGCTTTAAGGTGTGAATATAGAATGGCTTTCTACATACTATGGCAGGCTTGAAAAAATAGGCACATAAATGGTGCCAAGTTTTTTTTTCTATTTTGCCAATTTATGCTTTCAAGTACAACCAGCTTTGCAGAGGGAATGTGCATATTTTATTTACTGGGCAATGTTCCTGTACACTTACCCTTTTTAAAGACAAGTGCTTCCCTTTTATTCCTACCATGTGGTGCAAGGCTTTCAAAGCTCTCCAGAACCTATGAAAATTTTAAGTGATATTTTGAATGGGTTGTACATGGATTATTCTACTCTCTAGAGGAATGTGGGGGAAATTATTAGTTCATCCACTTTTATTATCTCCACTGAGATCATTATTGGTAGCTTCTAGGCAAGCCGGCAAATGGAAAAACCCTCTGCTACATTTTAGGTGTCCAGTTAGGATGCATTAAAATGATCTTAGTCTCAGAGGCATAGCCATGTTGTTGTTTTAAAAATTTTCTTGTTTGAAATATATTGTTAAGTTACTGGATCATTTGGAAAACCGAGGGAAAATAGCTAAGTTACAAAAGATAAAGGTATTTATCAGTGCTTTGAAAGCCACCTTGACCCTCTTGTGTAGTCTAGTTATTTTTTCTGGATGTTTATAGTTTAGATTTCAATAGTTTCCCAAAGATCCCATTGAAAAGCAAGGCCCCATTATGCTAGAAACTGTATGATCACCCAAGAAGACTAGTCCCTGACAAAAAGAGTTAGCAGTCTAGTTTGAAAGAAGATGAAGGGTGATCCATAATCAACCCAAGAGTTGTAACTAATGAAGACCAAGAGCTGAAGAATCCAGAGGTAAAACTTTCAGTGACAATTATGGCTGCTAATGGAGGTCTGCACTTTCAAAGGGGCAAAAATATGGGCTTACTCCCTGGTGCAATGGGGAGAAAGTTCAGGTATAGCATGCAGCCATCAATCTTCATTAGCGAAATAGAGGCAAAAAGAGAAATCAGTGACTGGAGGCATAGATAATATACTCTGTGTTCAGACACATTGTACCAAAGGTGCAAACAGCGATCCCAGACCACTGAGAGAATTGTCTGGAGAAAGCCCATTTGAAATTGACTTTTTGTAAATATTTGTCTATCTTTGAAAGTTTCAAGGAAAATATATTTTATTTTTAAAATTGTTTTTGTGTGTGTTTAAATTCCAGCTCTTTGTTTCCTTTCCACCCAGGCTTAAAAACAAATATGTCTTGTGCCAAACATGGATTTAAAACCCTGGATTGTTTTTGTATCTGACTTAGAAAAAGGTTATTATAGATTACTTATGCACATAAACTATACTGTACTAAATCAGAACAATTCACAGTACAATACAGAAGAATATCATGGTCAAAAGCTGTCAGCAATTCCAGAGGAATGGATCTATGGTATGTACATCTTGTGCTTCTGGAAAGCTTTAGCCATGTGACGTTCCCATATTTGGCTTAATTCTAATAACAACTTGATGCCTCATGCACTGCTATCAACTATGATCATTCTGATTTAGTAGATTATGCTGGCTTTTGTTGTGCATGGTATTAGAAGAGAATCCCACACTTTTTCTTTTTTTTAAGGAAGACTTTAGGTCTCATGGTTGATAGAGAAAAGCTAGAAAACATGACCCAAGTTCAGCCAAAGTCCTCAAACATCAGATGCCTAAAAAAAACCCCCCAAGTATATTTTTATCTGTGATTTCAAGAAGCCATCAGCTTGGGAGGCTCCCTGGCCAGCATGGTTCACATCAGAATGGACGCAGCCAGCACGGCTTCCAGGCCGCACCCTTTGCTGACTATGTGGGTGCTAGGAGCTGTGTGTGTATGCGGGAAAGTCCATGCATGCTGCCCCTCACTCTTGTCCGGCAGCCATGCAAGCCTGATTAAATAAATTTCATAGGCTGGATTGGGGAAGAGCTGCAGGCCAGGAATAGGAGACCTGGATCAGGAATAAGAGATCCTTGCTATAAACACAGTTGCAAAATGGAGAATAATTAGATAACAAGTAAACTATGGGAAAAATGCAAATTGTAAATTGCCACACACAAACTAATAAAAGCAGAAAATTGTCTATTAGAATCACAGGCTAGTTCCTTGAAAAGAAAGCAATAGAATCAGCCTGTCAAAAGAGAAAACTGACATACATTTCCCCCTTGTTTCCAGGGGAAGCATGGACAAAATATAAACGTACAGAACTAGAGAGCAGGAGAGCTGGGTTTTATTCCTGCTTTACTTAAGACTTTTTATATTACTTTAAGTAAGTCACTTTTTAATCTCTGTCTGTTTTCCCCATACTAAAATAAGGACAATTCCCCAAAGAACATTGAGATGCTGAATTTTATTAATGTTACACAGTTGTTTTCACGTCCGTGGAAGCTCAGGCTTATATAATTCTGTGATGGAACAGAGAGTAGTTAAAGAAAAAGTTATTTTAGATAAATTAAGAGATGGTTCAGATCTTGAACAGAAGTTACAGAGCCTCACTAAAGCTATGTCTAGACTAAAAGCCTCTTTCAAAAGAGGATTTTTCAGAAGAACCTTTTGAAAAAGCCTCTTTCAAAAGGCAGCGTCAAAACTGCAACCACTTCTTTCGAAAAAGCGAGCCACTTTTTCAGAAGAGAGCACCCAGGCAGTCTGGATGCTCTCTTTCAAAAAAGCCCTGTTTGAATTCAAGAACGCCTTTTTTCGAAAGAGCACTCATTTTCGAAAAAATGAGGTTTACCGTGGTTGAAAAAACCGCCTCATTCTTTCGATTTAATTTCAAAAGAATGCAGCGGCAGTCTAGACACAGGAAGTTTTTTCGAAAAAAGGCCACTTTTTTTGAAAAAACCCTGTAGTCTAGATATACCCTAAATGAGGCCCTTCCACAAAAAGGCCAGTTAAAAGTATTTCATGTGCCTTTACACTTCCTGGGATAAAAAGTAGAAACCCTGAAATATCACAAAGAAATCAGTGTTCTAACTCTAATTGGAAATACTGGAAAATTTGAAAGATTAGGTTTTTTTCCACAAAGCTTTACTGCCTGGCTTCCAAACCCAAGCCATTCAGACAGCTGGGAAACATCTCACCCATAGCTTTTATGTTGTTTCAGCAGCCAAGATAAGTTATTTGGTACTGCTACTGTGGAAACAAAACCTGAATTCCTTGCTCAGTTCCTCATCAGGATCTCATTCACCTCTGAGTGGCACTTTGTACCTGTACAAAGGCAGTGCAAAATCCAACCATTCTCCTTTGGATGGAGTGAATGACAACTCCACAAAGGGCAAGGTGATGGACAATAGGTGTCCGTTATTACCTAAGCAAAATTCTCATTTGTAGGAGGAACTGGATATAGACTTCGGGATTTGGCCCTGTATGAATGACGATGCAGTTTCAACATTTCTTGTTGGGAAGGGTTATTCTGGGAAGTTAAGCAGAGCCATCTTGGGTGATAGTAGATCAACAGCTGAAGTAAATAAAATCATAGTTACTTTTGCAAGCTGTGCTCCATGGCAAAACCCCAATGGGCAGTCTGCAGGAAAAGAGAAGGACCTTGAGGAAACAAAGCACATTCCCTGTAGAGACACAGCAGGGTGGGAGGGTCAGTGGTTTCTAGGCAAGTAGAAGAAGGGCATGTAGGCAGGGGTTTCGGGAGAGGTAGTAAAAATCCTTCTGTTTCTGTAACTAGGTTAGAACTGGATTATGGAAATGTTTTTCATGAAGTAGGGGTGGCATCTTTAGTCATAAGTAGTGCAGTTATGAGTGGCTAATGAGGATCTCCCTACTGAGCATAGGTAAATTTTATATCTGCAGTATAGTTATTTAAATAATAATTGAAGGGCAAGACATTTCCTTAGGATTAATGACCATCTGGGTGGATTTGATGCTCCAGGTTACCCGAGCAGATAATTAATCCCCTGATAATGCCCTGTGTTTACATTGTTGTTGCAGTTATCAACTGAACATGAAAACAAACGAGCCAATGGAGCCAAATTCAGCTTTGGTATCAATGGGTGCAACTGTGTTGAGCCTTTTGACTCCAACAGAAGTGCAATCATTGACACCAGGCCCAAGTTTGACCCCAGCATATTTTATTGTGGAGCACACATTTTAGTTGTGTGTGCGATGCATTTCTGTAGAATTTTTAATGTCCTGTGAATTAGCCAGTCATGCTTCTTGAAACTTTTCTTGACATTATGTTCACCTGCCACATGTTGGGCACAATTCTGCCCTCATTTACAGTGGGGTGACTTGACTAACTCCACTGAAATCAGTAGCATTTGCATAAATGAGAGCAAATTTGGCTTCTTACATTTTTTATCTCTAATGCTACATTTTATCTTGGTGTTTGTGCTGCTGCCAAGCCCTGCTGGGTTAGCCCTTAAAAGCAGTAAGTGGGAATGGAGGGAGGAGAAAAACAGAAGAGAAAAGTGAAAGCTAGTGAATGTGGGGAGGCGAGGGTCTATAAAACTAATGGATTTATCACATACGCTCAGGGAAAATATTTAGTTAATTTTGTTTCTGTCAGGGTCACATGGTTAAATAATAGAAGGTATTCTACTTTAGATGTCTTGCCTATATTAGCGATGGCCCTGAACCAAAAGCTGAACAACCCTAAGACTGGGATGTATATTGGAGTTCTTTTGCAATTTGAACCGAGATTTGGATCTGAATTTTGCAAATGTCAGCTGTCTTTATAATGAACCATGCCAATACTGCAGATCTGAGCACCCATGAAAGTTGGCATGTTCAGAATTCAGATCTGTATCCAAATGTTCTGTTCTGAGCTTATCTCTAGTGATTTGATAGCTTAATGTTTTGAACATTAAAATGTATTTAATGTTTTGAATCTTCATCACATTGGGTGTAAACTTACAGGAAACTCAGCCATTCACTCTTATGCCTCAGTTGATCTAATGTACCCAACAGTCTCCATATTGATTTTAGCTTTCTAAGAGGAGAAAAATTGATTTGACTGTCTGACAGGCATAGCTGGATATCTGAGTGGGAGCGAGCATTTTGGGACCCAGCGTACACAGGGAATGACAGACCATTGTTTCTGCCACATAAAAAAAATGAAGGTGGCTCAGTAAAACTACACCATTAAAATGGTTTATGGAAGTGAAAACATGATTAAGTGACTTTGATTGTTAATGATCTCCTGAGGGAGTGCTTATTGTGTAGATTTGTGTTTTTATTATTGACAGCTATATACAAACCCAAAGGCAAGTAGGGATATATCATCAGATACAACAATATATAGAAATCGAGGCACTTTAGATGAGCTCAGAGAACCCATAATAAAGACTTGACAGTATGGATGGTTTGTGAAGGCAGGGCTGGGGGAGGCAAGCCCCCAGCCCCACTGCCAGCTCTGCTCCTTTGGCTGAGGTCCTGTCCCTTCCCTGCCCCCACAGGGAGCTGGGGCAGTGTGCCAGAGGTGCGCTCCCCCCTCCCAACTACGGGGAGGGGAGGAGAGTGAGCGAGCAGGCAGGTGGGCGCTCACCCCAGGGTGACGCACCCTCCTCCAGAGCTGGGGAGGGAGGAAGGCGGAGGGCACATGGCATGGCCCCAGCCTCCCCAGCTTCGGAGGAGGGTGCATCACCTGGCCCAGCCTACACTCTCCAGCCCCGGAGCACCAGGGAAGGGATGAGGGCGCAGTTCACTGTGTGGCTTGGCCCAGCCTCTCCAGCTCCGGAGCACTAGGAAGGCAGGCACTGGGGGCAGCAACACTCTGCCCTCAGAATGCCTATGCAGGGTGGATGGGGCTATGCCTGGTGGTTTGGGAAGGCAAAGCCTTCCCCTGCCTAGCACACCACATGCCCAGGCTTGCCAGCTCCACAAAACTGTGAAAAATATTTGTAGAAGAATATTCTCTTACAGTAGTTTCTATTTTCAAGAGGAAAAAAAAATCTGTTTTATTTACCTAGTCTGTTTCCCCCTCTCCCTCCTCCCCGCCATTGGTTACTACTAAAAATATTAACATGAAAACAATATCTTTGTGGCTTTGGATATTGTTCCCCCCTATTGTTTGTCCCACACATTCTATGTTGTCCAGATCACTGCATATGGCAGTGACTGTGATGCAATATGCAGATACTAATTATGACTTTGACAGAGGGATAAGCAGCAGGCACAGAGCAAGCCCATTAGGCAACAAAAGAATGCAAATGTCATAGCAATAAAAAAAGAAGGATAAAGAGCTCAGAATTCCTGATAGATATGTGCAATATCAGCAAAAGTTTCTAAGCAGAAAGTTTGCAAAGCTTTTTATGAGTTCTTTGAGAATAAATAGTCTGGAGGGAATAGATGGTACACATGATCAAAAGCTATTCGGGAACAAAAGGTACTATGATTATTGTTAAAGGATCCTGCAGCGTAGGCACCATTTCTATCAATGGATATCCTATACAAAGACTACTCCCCTATGTAATTATTAGGGAAATGGTGGGTGCAGTTAGGCTGAGATTGGAAGCAAAATTTGGGAACATGCGGTGAAGGAGATGAAAGGATGGCATAGCCCAGCAGTGAGCAATAGCTGGCCCACAGATTGGATGTAATTCACCCAGGTTAGCCCCTACAGCTGTCACCATTTTATTTACCTGCACCTCCACAGGTACGGCCACTTGAAGCTCCTGTTGGCTGTAGATCGCCATTCCCAGCCAATGGGAGTTGCAGAAAGTGGTGTCCTGGTCCACACTGCTTCCCATTGTCCAGGAATAGCTATCCACAGCCAATGGGAGCTGCAAGCACATGTAAATAAAGTGCTAGGTTAACTCTGGCAAACCACCTCTGGCTTATTGTCCATCCTTGGGCATAGACAATAGCATGATAGAAATTGAAAGGGAAGAGAAATTTGAAATATAAACCTGGATCCAACTTTCCAAACTCTGGCATCCAAAATTGGAGCACACTTTTGAAAAGGCCCCCTGTCCTGTTTTTGTTCTACCCTTTGAAACTCTAAACTTTGATTTGAAATCTGAAATTGGCAGCTTGCACCATCTCCACTTTAAATCCTTCTCCATCCCATTATGGTTTCCTCCTGCTTATAGAGCCTCAGAAGCCTTGAGAGCCTTCACTTCTTCCTAGTAGGTTGGAATGGCAGCAACATCCTTAGCTGAGATAAAAATCCAAATATCTCTTAGGACTCTGTCATATACCAAAATTAATGGCTACCATGGAAGTGGCATGTGGCAGAACTGTATTTGAAATACTGCTTTGGCAAAAGGCCACAATCTGGATTTGAATATCAATTCCCTTGCATGACAATGTGTGGCTTTACTACTGGGCTACCTAAGGAACACTTTCTTTTTTTAAAGAAACATGTTTCTATTCTATGCCTCAAGTTGTTGTCAACCAGACTACATGCACAATTGATTGTTTTCCTGCACACAGAGGAAAGCAGGTTTATTCTGTTAGTTTTCAGATTTAGGAAAACAAGGAAGGAAACGTAAGTGTTCAAGAGAAAGCAAAAGAGAACTCTGTGTGTGTGTGTGTGTGTGTGTGTGTGTGTGTGTGTGTGTGTGTGTGTGTGTGTGTGTGTGTGTAATTGACTTTGTAAAGCCCATCATGAACTGAATGTCAGCTTTCCCGACTCTTATAGGAAGGGAGGTTCCTTATAGTTAGAGGTGCAGTGCACAGAAAACAGAATCATAACCTCTTCCCTCTATTTATGTAGCTAAAGACAGTGTTCTGCAGAGGTCACACTAGGGGTGGGCAAATACAAGCCCATGGACCAGATCCAATCTGCCAGGGTTAGCCTCTGGTGGGCCCCCACACCACCGTATTTACCTATGCCTCTGCAGGTATGGGGGATCACAGCTCCTGTAAGCTGCAGATCACCATTCCTGGCAAATGGGAGGTGAGATTGCCCATACCTGCACCTCTGCAGGTAAATTATGTGTGGCAGTGGCTAACCCTGGTAAACTACTGCAGTTTTATTGCCCACCCCGGGTCACACCATGGGTTTACTTAGGAAAGTTTTTATTTCTCTATAATAGTTTTCCATATTCACACAACTCACAGAGATCAGCATAACACTTTAGGAAGATCTATGCGTGCTTAATGAACAGGTATCCCCATTACTATAGACACTTACAACTGACAGTAATATGGGGCCCTTGGTAGCTGTCCCTACATTAAGACTAAATATTGAGTGTGCATGGAAAATGACCCCGAGGAGGTTTCTTTAAGTCAGAGTTAAGAAGGCATGTTGGAGAGGCAGAGTGGGGAAACTTTCACTGCCATTGTCCGTACTCCGCCTGTTCTGTTGCCATTGGCCTACAAGAGTCTGAGGCTATGTCTAGACTGCAGAGTTATATCGGAAAAAGATACACAAATTGCAGTTAGCAATTCACGTATCTTTTTCTGCTTTTTTTTCGGAAGAGGCTTTTCAGAAATTTGGCCTGTCTACACGGGACCAAATTTCAGAAAAACCTCCTCTTCCGAGACATCCCTTTTTCCTCATACAATGAGGAATACAGGGATGCCAAAAGAACGCTTCTGCTTTTTCAGAAACTGTTCCAAAAAAGTGGACGCATACCTCTGGTATTACGGAAAAGCTCTGTAGTATAGAAGTAGCCTCAGTTTGGCACTTTTCAGAAGCACCAGATTTTCTGAATGCTTTGAGGGGAAAGAAAATGGTCCTGGAAATGAAATTTGCATTGTAAGGGAAGCATTTATATTTAATGGGCACTTTGCATTTTTGGTTGAAAAATTGTGACCATTTTAATGATTATCTTTTTAAATGAAATGCCATTTCCTTAATGCCAAATAGGAAAGAGAACATAGTGCTTTTTCCTGCTGAATGTGGGCTTATCACTTTTTCTCCTTGTGTGCCCTATCACATACTGTAAATGAGTTATTAATTCTTAGCTCAACAATGTGCTGTGCTCAGTCATGTATACAACACAGAAGACGAGGTCCCTGACTCATGGACCACAAACTGAATGGACAGGCAAAATTATATAGCCCAAAGCAACCTCAGATTACCAAAGGAAAGTCAAGCTAGTGCAGGTTTGTATTGAGTGAAAAAATGCATTTCTGATATAGAGGGACTACCACTGGTATGTTTCCTGGGAGTCTACCAGTGTTAGGAACTTAAACTGCATATTAACTATGCACTTTGCAAGCAGTTGTTCATTGTATATTCCACACTAGTTCCTTACATGGACACTTACTGTCAATGGAAGATCTGCATACAGAACTAATGTAGGATATGTAATAAAGAGCCACGCAGCACAGAAGAACATCATCGTGTGGGGGCATTGAAGTATTTTGCTTTTAGACTAATGCTTCTTAAAGCATTTAGTGTGGTTTAGATATAGAACAGTTTTTAACTCATTTTATTTTGGAATCCTTTCTGAAAAAAATGTGGAATGTGACCATAAATATTTAATACTATTTACACTATCATGTGAGGCATGCGAATGCTAAATCTCATTTAAACTGTCCTGTCTCTAGCCTCTTATGTGTTCAAGGCACTTTAGAATTGCTTGAGTGTGACAAACAAAGAAAACAACTGTTGACCAGAAGGAGGTGACAATCTGAAGCATAATCTAGCAATTAAAGCACTGTAATGGGAGGCAGGAGAGCTGCATTTCTAACTTTTTTCCCTCTGTTTTTCTGAGTGGTCTTAGGCAAGTCACATAATTGCTCTCTGCCTCAGTTTGCCCATCTGTAAAATGGGGAATATATAAATAAGCATCTGAGGAAGTGGGTTTTTCCCAAAAAAGCTCTCTTTCTCGCTCTATAAAATATGTTCGTCAGGTTTGAATTAGCTGGTCTAATGAAGACATGGTAATTCGAACTGAGGGGGGCACTCCAGTCGATGCCGGTTGTCCTGCTTCTGCAAGAAGGAAGGGAGAGTGTTCTCCCTTGAATTTCCTGCAGTGTGGATAGCATCAAAAGTCAAGTTAAAGTATTTTGACTTCAGCTATGCAACTAACATAGCTGAAGTTGTGCATCTTAATTTGACCTTATTCCCTAGTGTAGACATACCCTAAGGCTATGTCTTCAGTAGCAGATTATTTCAAAATAACTTATTTTGAAATAATAACTCCCAAAATAAATATTTCAAAATAAGCTTTCACAAGCAGGAGTTATTTTGAAATAACAAGGTCATTATTTCAAAATAACAGACTTGGTAGTGTGGCTGTTTGCCTTGCTATTTCGAATGAAGAGGAGTTATTTTGAAATAACTCTCCAGTGTAGACATGCCCTAACCTGCTACAGGACCACTCATTGTTTACTACACATAAGTTTCATAAGGCTAAATTCATGGACATTGTTGTGATATGTGCTCCTCATAGGAAGTGCAAAGAATTATTAATCTGAACTCCCACTTCTACCATAATGTTTACAAAAACTAACCAAAAAAGATGGCAAAATTAGGGGTCTAGTCTACTCATTTTACCAAAGACCGAACTAAACCTTGAAATATTACCAAGCATTGTATTTATACACCTTAACTACTCTTTATATTATTGATTCGCTCTCTGGTTACTAGCTTTCCAGGGCAGGGAGCATGCCTGCTTTTATCTGTTTAGTGCTTAGCGTGTTGTGCAGGCTACTGGAAACAAAGACAATAATAATAGCGGAAATATGAATTCAGAACAATGTGCTTGATCAAAAAACCCACTGAAGTCCATAGTGTCTTCACAGAATTCAGAGGCCTTTGGCTTAAATCCAGTGTGTTTATGCTGTGGCCTTAATCTGCCTGTAACACTTAAAAGTTCTTGGAGCTTTTAGTCTTTTTCTAGTAGACAGAATTTTTCTTCATGCACAAAATTCTGAAGTAGTTTGCCTTTTATAGTAAAAGTTCTACACAAAAACTCTTCTTTATTCCAAAGAAACTTTTAGGATTCTTTAGACCCAGGAAGAAGTTTCTGATTTTTGTTATGTGATCTGTGTAGGAGGTTGACATTCTGATGTTGATGAATGAGCTGGGAAGCAGTCATAGATCACTTTTTTGGTTTTTTTGCATTAAAGGTTGACAACAAATACAGACAGAAAAACAAGGAGACCTCCCATTGTATGAATAAAATGCCTGTCAACTATGTGGATGCTATTAAGTGATAAGAGTTTATCCAAATTGGTACTGCCTTTTGGGTACAGCTTCAGCAGATTTGCTGTCATGTAATAAAATTGTTTTGAATTGTATTGCTCCATAATGATTACCCAATTAATTAACCCTATTTATATACTTCATAGCTAATGTTAGGAATGCATATGTATTTTTGACTTCCAATGCCAGGATGTACTTTAAATATTAAAATGTTGGGGAGCTCACATATTTATTGTATCGCCTTTAGAAGAGTAAGTTTAAAAGGTCATTGTACTCTTGGTAGAATATACATGTATCATTTCCAATTAAGAATACAAGGCAGAATTTTGGCTCAAAATCTCTTCAGTCTGAAGAATTTATAGACACAGTGGCTACGAGGGAGGTATGTTTTCATGTATGCAAATGTGCATATGCTTTTGGAAGAACTGCAGGTATTCTGCACTTCTGAAAATCAGGTTACTTTTATTTAGGAAGCTTACTATGGAATTAGCAGATTAATTTTTTGAACACAGCATTGAAAATTGTGTCCTATATTTAATTGCTGGTTTTGACATGGTCTGTAATAAACTTCATTTTCAGCAGTACTGTAGAAGATGAACTTGTAGTGCTACTCCTCCATTCTTCAATAAGTGATTTCTTCTGAATTTTGCTGTCTGTAGCTTAAAAATGACACATGAATTTACAATGTTTGAAAATGAGAAAGGGTCTAATTTTTTGTCCAAAACTAATGCTGTCCCGAGATCAGCTAATAATGTTGCTGATTAAAAACAGCACAGTCAGCACTCTCTCCCTTTTGGAAGTGAAATATGTCACTTTTATGATAAGCCTAGTCTCTGCTGCCTGGACAGCAAGGATTAAGAGCTCTATTTTCTGGTATGTCTCATGTGGCAATGTGATTTACTGGCGCTGCACCACAATGTTTTGTGTAGCACATATTAGCTATGGCTTCTTTTCGATGTATTTCCACGGGCTATGTGAGAAACAAGAAAGAGCTTGTTTGTACTAATGTGGTTTTCTTCTAATGAATTAATTCATAAGAGAATTGCTTTTAAGATGTTTGATTCTGGGGCTATGAAACACCCACAACAAAGGACAACACTACTCATTTAAAAGTTCTTTTATTAATGGATTAGGAATAACAAAAAGTGGGATAACAGGCCTTTTGCAAACTACTTTTAAACATGTGGTGCTCCATTCAGTCAATGGCTGTGGCCATCTCATATAAAAAGACCTCTCATGGGAAAAAGTTAATATACTTTTGGTAGCCAAACTCTCATATTGTCTGATGGTGAGTAATCTGCTTACAATAAAAACGTTGAAGACAAGTTTAAAGGTTCACTGTTCACTGAACCCTCACTTGTCCAAAGAGAATAGTGGGATGGGAAAGGAGTTCCCATAAACACAGTGTTGGATATGCTGTGGGAATTTGAGTAGCATTTTTCATATAAACAAAGATTGGATAATTGAGGTTTAACTTTATTTTCATGATGATGCTGGTAGCTCTGGGCCCTGATACTACGAAGCGCATGACAGCCTCTGGAGAGATGTTGAACACCCTTACCGGAAGTGCTTAGCATCACTCCTTTGGAGCAGGCCTTAACATGAAGGCTTTCAGTGACTGCTGTTCCATTTAGGAGGAGCAGAAAAGCAGGATGTGACAGTGTAACATCATAAGATGTTTGCAGTGTTGTAGCCATGATGGTGCCAGGATGTTAGAGAGACAGGCTATATCTAGACTGCAGGCTTCTTTTGGAAGAAGCTTTTCCAAAAGAGATCTTCTGGAAAAACTTCTGAAAGAGAGCGTCCACACTGCCAAAGTGCATCGAAGAAGCGATCTGCTTTTTCGAAAGATAGTATCCAGACTGACTGGACACTATCTCGCATGTACGCTGTGATTACTATGGACGGAATGGCCACTAGGGCACCTGTGCTTTTTCTTCTTTCCTCTTCTTTTGAAAGAATTCCCTCTTCCCTGTCCGCACATGCATTTTTCTGAAAAAGCTCTTTCGGAAAAAGACTTCTTCCTCGTAGAAAGAGTTTTACCAGTGTTGGAAAAATCCCTCTGTTCTTTCAATTTGCTTTCAATAGAATGCAATTGCAGTGTGGATGTAATTGAAGTTTTTTGGAAAAACAGCCGTTTTTCCAAAAAAACTCTGTAGTGTAGACGTACCCGCAGAGTGGATGAGAGAATTTCTCTTACTGGATCAGTTTTTGTTTGGAGAAAAAGAGAAGCTTTTGAGAGCATATCCAGAGCTCTTCTTCAGGACTGGCAATGTACTCCAAGTGTCACAGCTAAATACAAGGTGCAAGAGAGCGTAGCATGCATTTCAAGGGGCTATTCAAGATGAGGTGGCTAACTAATACCTCTTTAATCATACAGGTCATGGGACAGAAAAAAAGTGTGTGGGTGAGGTGTGTGTTAATGGAGTCAATAAGCCATAAATCTAGTGTGTCTCTTCAGTTCATGATTTTTAGTGTCTAGCCAAGCTATGAATTTATGCTCCCACAACTCATTTTTAAGGTGTTATGTTGGTTTCCTTTGAGGATGCTGACTGATAGGTCAGATATAACATGATCATTTTCTGAAAGTTGTTCACCCACAGGTAATATGGGTGTTTTGGTCTTTTATCATTTTCAGTGCAAGTTCATTTAAGAGCATAGTGACTGTGGTTTCACCAACATAATTGTTGGGGCATTTAGCATACTGGATAAGTGCATCACATGTTGCAATTACCCAATGTAGGATGCATGATCTTGAAAAGGTGTGTTGTGTGTGGGGGATATTGAGTATCATAGCAGTGGAGGAACATCTGCAAATACTGCATTTTTTCTGGCAGGGCCTAGTTCCACCTTGAGTTGGTCTGATGAGCTTCAAGAGTTTGCGATTGTTTGAAAGCCAGAACAAGGGGTTCTGGAAAGATGTATTTCAGCACGTGGTTCCCCTTCAAGTATAAGTCATACTTGTTTAGTGATGCTGCATATGTAGGCATATCACAAGATGTACAGTTAATCAATTCTGGCCCTGTTAGTTAGAGAAGCTGAAATTCAGTGTGGTTTATTGTACTGGAGTATCACCAGGATCAATAGGACAGAAGAATTTTTTAAAAATCAACTAAATTATTGGGTTTGGGAGAAATGTGGTAACACGCCCCAGCAGGCTAATAACCCATTCCATCCAAACTTGTGTTTGCCTTCACTGCACTTGTCCCTGCAGGAAGGACTGCTGCCATCTGGAGCAGTAAAAATACTCCAGTCCTTCATTTTGGGTAAAGCCATTGTCGTCTTCCTCCATCACCCTGAAATCTTAACTCAGTTTACTTAACTCTCTTTCCTTTGGTGGGCAGGTTTACCCTAGAAATATTGGCTGGCAAAGCTATGTTGGTTAGGAATGTATTTTTTTCTGACATTGCCATGATGATAAAATCAGTTATGTCATTATGAGCATTTTTACACCTAATAAAAGTGTTCCATAGAATCCGGAACTGGCCTCCTATTCAAAGCTGACTCCAAACAGCAGCGTTGTTTGCTTTTGAAGCTAGTGCGGGAGTGGGCAATAAGTGTCCCATGGGGTAGACACAGTTCACTAGACACTTTGTTTATCTGTGTGTCCACAGGTACGGATGGGTTCAGTTTTCCATTCCTGGCCATTGGGAAGCTTATTGCCCACCTCTGTGTTAGGAGCTGCATGAAGAGCAGTTGTGTAAATGGAGGAAATTGATGAAGATTCTCTGCAATAGAAATATTCCAAGTAAACTAAAGAGCAAAATGTACAACATCCTGATGAGGCTAGCCACGGCATATGGGTCAGAATGCTGCCCAATGAGGAAGAGACAACTAATTCATACTGCTTGAAAGGAGAATCTTTGTGTCAATTTTTCTATAGTAACTAATTTTATCCCATTTTCAAAGATAAAGTGCTCTCCCAGGCAGAGTAATGTGGGGAAGAGATATAACCCTGGTATCATATGGGGAGGGGAGACGAAGCAAACAGTTTATAGATTCATAAGTGAAACTCCTCATGCTATTTGAATCAATTTTATGTCGAGGAAGAGGGGACCAGTAAAAGAGGGACTACAATGAAAAAGTACCCTGGGCCAAATTCTGCTCTCATTGACACTGATATAAACCCAGAGTAACCCTAATGAAGTCTAATCCCTGTTTAGAGTGGGTACAGTGAGACCAGGTCTACACTAGGAAAGTATTTCAAAAGTACTAAATTCGACTTAATAACTCTTGATTTCACAAAATCGAACTAGTGTGTCCACACTACAGGGAAGCCTCAAAATTAGTCTGAGGCAGTCTCCAGTAATGTGAATGCACTACCTTGGACTTAGAGCCCCAGAAAGCACTGGGAAATAATTAGTTCAAATTACTATGGGGAGTAATTAATTCAAAATAATGGCACCGGAGCGTCCACGCTACCATTATTTCAAAATAACTATTTAGGAATTAGTGTTATTCCTGACAAACAGCAGGAGTACAGATTTCTAATTCGGGGGCAGATGTGAATGCTCTGTTTTTAAATTTGACCGGGTGGGGAGGTATTTTGAAATAAAGTCTTAGTGTAGACTAGGGCTGAGGGGGTAGGAAGTAGATTTAGAAAGTGGATATAGAGTATTCAACAGGATACTGAGCAAAGCACATGAGTAATCATTTTTATTTTAATGGAGCTATGCATGTGCCTAAATATATTGCTGAACTGGGACTCCAGAGAGAACATTTTCCATGTACCAGCAGATGATTTGGTCCTTAATCCAAGACGGTGTTAATCCATCATTTTTCTTGAATAGACAAACCACACACTGGTAATTTTTTGGCAGAGTGGGAGAATTTGGCTAAGACAAAGACTTCATTGTAAAGGGTACATTTCTGCATATTTTATCTCCAGATTAAGGAACAATGTCAAAATGGCAAAGTATAGGAATTTGTACCATGTGCCAAATTCTACTCTGATTTATAGTAGTTTAATCCCATGAGTAACAGTACACCATTTAATATTAATGATCTATTGTACTTACCTAATTTTGAAAGTCTAGCTCTATATTCCCAATTGAGATATAAAGCAATGTAACTGTGTTCTTTGAATTCAGTTTATAACTCTTATTTTAGACATATATATATTTTTGGAGACAGGAAACCTGTATCCTATCAGTGTTTATAACAGTGTGAAAGAAAGAGAACCTTGCTAACTTTAATTATAAGGGAAGTAATGCTCTGGGACAAAGTTGTAACCATTGTGTGAGTACTGAGGAAAATTAATTTGCATCTCACTTGAAATGTAGCCTCTGCTCAATTCATTCTAACTTTAGAAATTATTCATTGAGCATTGTGATATATACCCGAAACTCACTTGCAAACTATATTCAGATCAATGACTTAGAGGCAGTATAAGAGAGAGTCACTGAAATGTGTCTGAAAAAATATTTTCTCTTGCGTGTGTATGACTACGGCATAAAAACTTGGAGGCAGCAGTCTTGAGTTTCATGTTTATGGGCTTCAATCATGCCGTCACACTCAAATGATTACCCTTCATTGTCTGTCATACTTTGTATTAAATCTGTTGAAGTAGTACTGAAGGGCAATGATTTAAGAAATACAGTAGTCAGGTTTCCTCTGCATAGCTCACTAACTGCTCAAATTAAACTAGGCTTCAGCCTTCAAAATATGCTAAAATCAATCTCAACTTGAAATAGACTAAGGTTTGAAGAAATGAGATAGAAGCACCTGTAACACTGTGCCTGGTGGGTATATTAAGTAGGGGATTTTTTTCCCCTCACTCAAAGGTGCTTAGTTACTGGACCATCTAGGGTTATGTTGATTACCATTAGGGAATCTACACTTACCAACCATACTACAGCTTGGTACGCAAGATACTGCTGGGTTTCCATATACTCATACTAGGAAATAATTGTGGCATGTGAGATGACTGATGGTAATTGTCTTTTAATGAGTTTTTATTATACTGTCTATTTAAATGGTGGCTGTTACTATGTTTGTATCTATTGTGGTGGTGTTCCTATATAGAATACTAGCAGGTGAGGCTTGTCGTTGACCGGGCAAAGTAATTTTGCATAGATTACACTTATAGGAAAGTTCAAGAAATTAAATATATGTGACAGAATTTTCTTTTATTGTGCTTGCAAAAGGGAAGTTTAAAAAACAACTTTAAATTGGTAGGATTTCAACTTCAAACATTATGCATTTTATTGAATAATGACCATACATAGTACATTTGAATCAGAAACTTGTTAAGTTTCCATTACTCTTTCTGTAACGAATTTGAATTATTTTGTGATTTGTAACTGTAATAATTTTCTTTGCACTAAGATGACAGTTGAATAGGTGACTTGATTTTAATTTTGTTAACAAATATTTTTATGAACTCTAATCATAATAGTCCTGACTTTTTTCTCATGAAAAACAAAAATAATTATTTAAACCGTGTTTCTCAAAGTGGTCTGTGGACCCACTCTGAGAAAGCTGCTACCGGGCTGCTCCAATTTGTTTACTTACTGGCTCCGCAGCCACGCAGCCTCACTGCTCCCATTAGCTGTGGTCATCGCTTACAGCCAAGGGGAGCCGCGGGAAGGAGAGGCTTGGGTCATGCTGCTTCCTGTAGCTCCCCTTGGCTGCAAACAGTGAACCATGGCCAGTGGGAGCCACAAGACTCATGACTGTGGAGCCTGTAAGTAAACAGATTGGATCAGCCTGGTGGCAGCTTTCTCAGGGTATGTCTACACAGCAAAGTTATTTTGAAATAACAGCCGTTATTTCGAAATAACTATCCTAACATTTACACAGCCATTCTGTTATTTCAAAATTAATTCAAAATAGCGGAGCGCTTATTTTGAAATTGGTAAACCTCATTTCACAAAGAATAACGCCAATTTTGAAATTGCTATTTTGAAATAAGTGCTGTGTAGACACTTATTTCGAAGTAGGGGGCCTCCAGCCTTCCCAGGGTGCCCTGGTGGCTACTCTGGCCTCAACCAAGAACACTCTTCTCCCTCCCCCTCCCCGGAGCCCTTAAAGGGGGTAGACTATAGCTACAGCGCCTGTGCCAGCTCCAAGCCTGCCAGCCCAGAGCCAGTAGTTGCTGCCCCTGACCCAGTGGCCCCAAAACATGATCCAGCAAGCCACTGGCAGCCAGCCCTCCACTGCTCCCCAGGAGCAGTCTGCCAGCTCCCAGGAGCCTGCCAGGGCCCGGAGAAGGCGGGCACCTTCCTGGTCCAGGGTGGAGATCATGGGCCTTATTCAGGTTTGGGGGGGATGCCCCCAACGTCCATGATCTCAGCATTAGATGGAGGAATGCAGCCGTCTATGGCAGGATAGCTGCCAGCCTGGCCACCAAAGGCCACATGCGAACCCAGGAGCGGGTTCGCATGAAAACCAAGTTGGTCCAGCGAGACCCCCAAACCTGAGCCCTGAGCTTCCCCTCCCCCTTCTTCCCCTTGCTTCCCCCTTCCAGCTCCCTCCTCCCAGGTTTCCCCCTCCCCTCTCCCGCCCTCTCTCTTCCCCCTCCTTTCCCCAGTCTCACCAGAGTTTCATTCCCCCTTCCCCCAGTTTTGTTAAATAAAGAGAGGGTTAGTGTTCATGAAAATACATGTATTTTATTTGACATCAGGAAGGGGGGTTAGGGAGGGGTAAGTGGAAGGACGTGAGGGAGGAACGAGGCACAAGCCCCTAGTGGTGCAGACCAGGGAGGCTCTTAGGGTATGTCTACACTACCACCCTAGTTCGAACTAGGGTGGTTAATGTAGGCATTCGAAGTTGCAAATGAAGCCCGGGATTTAAATATCCCGGGCTTCATCTGCATCTTGCCGGGCGGGCGCCATTTTTAAATCCCCTTAGGTCGAACTCCGTGCCCGCGGCTACACGCGGCACGGAGTAGGTAGTTCGAATTAGGATCTCTAATTCGAACTACCGTTACTCCTCGTGGAACGAGGTGTACCGGTAGTTCGAATTAGAGATCCTAATTCGAACTACCTACTCCGTGCCGCGTGTAGCCGCGGGCACGGAGTTCGACCTAAGGGGATTTAAAAATGGCGCCCGCCCGGCAAGATGCAGATGAAGCCCGGGATATTTAAATCCCGGGCTTCATTTGCAACTTCGAATGCCTACATTAACCACCCTAGTTCGAACTAGGGTGGTAGTGTAGACATACCCTTAGTGCTCCTCAGGGTGGAAGCTCTCCCACAGGACCTCCTGGATACTGATAGCCCCCTGATGGACCTCCCAGATAGCAGCCTACAGAAAGTGCAGCCAGGCTCACAGCAACATGTCCAAGAGAAGCACCAGAGTGCCCAAGGGCAGCTCTGGCTCCATGTTGGAGAGTGCTGTGGTGTCCCAAGTGAGGGCAACCAGAGCACACAGAGACAAAATGCTTTGCTGTCCCTCATCGAGGTAGGCAAGCAAGCAGGGAAAGCTGAGAACTGGCTGTTCGGGGGTGGGTCCCTTTAAGCACAGGCCTCAGATAGCCTCAGGCAGCAGCCACACAAAGTAACTCCTGACCTGATGCCCTGCCGGACCTGGTTCTGGCTGGCCTTAAATGCGATTCAGCGTCCACTCTGTGTGGATGCGCTATTTTGAATGCTATTTCGAAATGCATTTTGTGTGTAGACGGGTGTCAGCCGGTGATCAGGGCAGTGAGTGGTGTGTGTGTATTATACACCCAAGACTTCAACTGCTAGGACTGGGGTCTCTTAGCAGCAGGCAACCTGGAGGAGGTTGACGGGCGCTCCAAGAAGTTTACAGGGAGAGCTTATTACACCTCAGATTTTGACTGCTAGGATACACGATCCCTTCACAGCGGGCAGCCTGGGGAGGCTGAGAGATGCCCCAACGGATCTGTCCCCTGGAAGCGACATGATCCAATGCTCAAGCTCTCCCTATATCTGTCCCTTATGACCGGCTGGAGTTCTTTTTAAAATTGTGCTTGGTTCTGTTACAGCAACTGAAGGAGTCAGGTCACAGCTTAAACAGTTACTATTTTATTGTTACAGGGTAAACTTAGCTGTTAAATGCTACTACTGTGTTACAGATAACACAGCCACTACAAAGGACAGGACAGAAATTACACTAATAAGTCACTTACAGGTACCATGAAACCCTTTTGGTTCTCTGAGCTCTTATTAAATGCATGCAAAATAGACACCTAGCAGGTATATATTCTCACCTCTGCGTTCCAGACTTGGCGTGGCCAGCGTCTTTCTCTCAATCCCTCGGGAAGAAGTAGGGCGAGGTTGGGCGTCCCACAGACCTCGGGAGACAACCAATACCTGCCAGCAGGTGTAGATGATTGGAGCTCAAATGGGGTGGGCTACTAAACCCCTCTTTATACCCCTTGGGTCACGTAGGCTTCTTCCTGGTCTCAAGTGGCCAATTAGGAAAAATGGCTTTGAACGCCAAGTTTCCCACGAAGGGTGCAAAGCATAATTCACACCTGGGAAAATGCAGATAATGAGCACCTCTGGTATGTGATGGGCGAAGATTCCTTTCCTGGGACAGTGCAGGCGTGTCAATTACTGGTACTAGCCATCAGGGCAGCGGGAGGCCCCGGGTTGTCAGCTAGCCCATTTACTGTCTGGTTTCTGTTTATGGTAGAGTCAGGGACAGGCAGCACACATGCGTTCCTGGGGCATCAAAGGCTGACTGCCTTTCTCTTGCTCTCTGGGGGGGGGGGGAAACAAGATGGGGTTCATGTCTGGCTACAACGGGTTATTTCAAAATAAGCTATTTCGAAATAACTAGTTCGAAATTAGAAATTTCGAAATAACGCTGTAGTGTAGACATACCCTTAAAGTGGGTCCACGGACCACTTTGAGAAACACTGACTTCAACCTTTCATCCAGCATATTATGGTGTAGAAAGTTGTGCATTCAGCTAATTTTAGTGGCAGGATAGTTTATGCAAAATTTGGTATCTGTAGGTAATCGTGAAGTATGACTTTGTTTATGGATTTGTTTGTGCAAAATAAACTCTTCAAAATATATAGTAGATATGTTTTAGAAGAGCGATTGTCTTTTACTATGAAACTAGACTTACCCAGCACTGCCTGGGTTCTTCAGGGTAGGGGGCTCACACTATGGCGGGTGCAGGAGTCAGGGCAGGACCCTGGAGATATGGGGGTGCAAGAGTGAGGGTTGCGAGGGAAGAAGGACTCAGGATGGGCGTCCCATCTGGTTGCCTTCCTCTCCCATGCAGTCAGCAGAGCATTTTCTCTTCCCCCAGTCCTGCTCTGGCCAGCAGGTGCTTTTTTCTCACAGACAGACATTTTTAAAATATACAGATAGATTATCTAGCTTCTAGTGTCCCATAGAACTAGGGCCCACTTAGTAACAACAGAAAATAATAGGGCTATCAAGTGATTTAAAAAATTAATCACATGATTAATTGCACTATTAAACAATATTAAGACACCAGCTGATTCTGGGCTCTGCATTGCGCTGCCCCTTTGAAACGCTGGGGAGGTGTTTCAACGGGGAAGCACCATGTGGAAATGCCTGTGATTAATGCACATTAATTTTTGTAACTCATTAATTCTGTCCTGTGTTAATCACAGGCATTAACACGCATTAATTGACAGCCCTAGAAAATAGATATCACATATAAGTAAATTACAATAAGAATTATAATTGGTTTAGAGATATTAGACATTTCTGGCTTCTAAAATTAGAATGAGATTAGGAGAATTAAATAGCATATCTTTGCACTCATATTCCAAGGAGAATGTGTGGGAATTAAGTTTTTAAATAAAAACAATGGGCATGGTTCATCAGGTGGCTGAAGTGTGGTGCAAAGACATAAGTGGCAGAATTGCTATGGGCAGGCGTATGCCCCAGTGCAGTGGTTCTTAACCATGGGTACAGTAGTCTGGAAAGGCTAAGAACCACAAAGTCCCTGGCCACCATCCAGGGCAAAATCCCTTTATCATGCAAGATCTGTAGCTTGCTCTGGAGGTGAAAAAATCATATAAATCGCACACTTTTTTGTTAAAACAAGCAAACTTTACCTGTGAGTTTTAGAACAGAAATGTACAACAATTCTCCCCCCCACCTTTTGTGTGTGGGAGAGCTGGGGACACAAATGGAGCTTTCTGCTATTTCTGAAATTTCCCATTCGTTCCCATTTAGATGAGTGGAATGGCTGCCACCCATCCCTGGCAGAAAAATAGTGAACTTCATCACAATCTACCTTGTGTTAAATGAGCAACTTATTGCTTCCAACTGAATGGAGGCTCAGCTGTTGCAGGTGTGTTAGTAGCAGATGTGGGGTGTTCAGGCCCAGATGCTGAAGCAAGTATAGAGAGAGAGGACATGAGCCAAGAAATCTTTTTTAATGTTATCAGAAGTAAAAATATCTGAGGTAGAGTAACAAGAGCAAAGAAGTTACTGAAGTAAATGTATAGAATGTTCTGTAAACTGCATTAAACTTTGATTGTTTTGTAGCAAAAAGAAGAAAAAAAAAGGATATAATAGCAAAATCCACATTGCTCCATTTTGTCTGAAGGAACCATAGGCCACTGTTACCTGGGGTTTCTCAGAACCCAAAGCAGTGGTAACTTAACTGTTTGGTGTTATTTTAAAGATGGTGTCAGGAATAATTGGGGCAGAACTCATCCATCTGATAAATGGTGGATACAAGCCAGCATGTTTTTATTTGCATCTACTATGTATTAGATTTTTAAGCACACACATGGACTTGGTTTAGGGCATTCCAGGTATAGTTCTCCACAGTCAGAGATGGTTTCAGGTCATTGTTATTATTACCTTCATTCCATCCAGTTGATGGATTCTAGGGTAACATCACATCAGAATTAAAGATTTTTGGGGGGAATGGGATATCTACTACTGTCAGACGATTCTTCCGAGAGATGAAGTCACAAACCCTGCCCAGCCATTTGCCAGAACATGAGCCCTTTGCTTGTGTATGTTCACTTCATTCAATTGTAGTTGCTTCTCAGTACATTCCATCCAAGTGTTAATGCCCAGACCATGACCATCATCAGTGTTCTAATGGATACCATGTTGCCAATCCTAAGTTTCAAAAATTGTGAGCCAAAGTTTCAAATGATGAGTTCTAAAAACAATTTGTCTTCCAGACTCGTGTTTTATTTTCAATCGTTTTCCTGCTCTCATGAGGGAGAGCAACTTATTTCAAAATAAATGAAAAGGAAAATCTGTGATTCTCATGTAATCACTTGGCTCTAGGAGCTTGGGCTTTAAGAAAAATGCCAAATATCCTAAGACTAGTGACACAAACTTGTGAGAGCCGGTGGTAATGGATTTACATTCCTCTATCTGACAACATCATACTAATCAGCAAGGTCTTGTCTTAGCTAGGAAAAAATGAAATACTGCATAACTGCATTGTGAATGTTTTAAATCTTTGATGTATACGTACCCAGTACAATATTCAGTAACTAAACTGACATCTTACCGTTTGTTAGTTGCTAGTTTGAGATACAGAATGTAAAATGATAAATGTATCTTTTTAAAGCAATCGGTATTGTTTTCATATTTCATGCTGTTCTACGTCAACTTGAGTAAGGTGAAATATGCCAGTTTTAAAACCGTTTCTTAACATTGAAAAATCGTATGTTAATAAACCTGTTTAACCTTCTGGAACTAGGAAAAGTACTTTTTTCAAATGAGTTAGATTAGTTGAGCTAACTTTTAACGTAACAGGAGAGCCAACATTTAACATCGCTAGCTTCATTTCAGCAAATTGTTATAGCTCATAAGGTCACAGACCGCATGACCCTATTTATACTTTATAAAAAAGTCTATAAAGGCTTGACATAGACTTTCTACATTTTACATGACCCATATATTGGGGAAAGTGACAAGTAGGGATCCATATGAAAAGGGAACTGGGCAAGCAACAGATTTGGCAGTTTCCTTGACAAACTGTTGAATTAAGGATACATATCTTTACGGTCTATTGTATTAAGTGCAACAGTTATGTTTTACTATGAGCCTGGATGCCAAAGGATTGTATTGAACAGTGGCAGAATGATCTTTTGGGACAATGTGAGAAGTGAAATTTCTGGGAAATATCAGGCTGGCAGATGGGAGAATTCAAATGACCTCCTCTGGTTATTCAAGGACCCAAACTTTAGTAGCTACCTAAATATTTAGGCTACGTCTATACTGCAGCCTTTTTCCGCAAAAGCTTATGCAAAAAGCAGAGAGTAGAATATCGCTGCACTTCATTTGCATAATTAATTAGCAGCCATTTTTGTGCAAGATGCTTTTGTGCAAAAAGGAGCTGTGTAGAAAAAATGAGGAAGAACAGCTCTTGTGCAAGAGGGGTTTTTTGTGCAAAAAGGAGCCGTCTACACAGCTCCTTTTTGCGCAAAATCCTCTTGCGCAAAACCAGCTTCTAATTAATTATGCAAATGAAGTGCAGTGATCTTCTACTACGTGCTTCATTTGCATAAGCTTTGGAGAAAGAAGGCTGCAGCATAGACATAGCCTTAGTGTCTCCTGATTACCTGTTTCCAGAATCAGAAATTCAAAGGTCCAAGCTGTATAACAAAACATGCCAGTCTGTCTAGTAGAGGTGCTTTGTTCTCAGCTGAGGCTGTTACAATGTGTAACCAAAGAAAACCCTTTTTGGTGGAATTTGAAGAATTGATTCCTACCAGAGCCCTTGCTGGAGTTGGGATGGGAGTGAGGTGACATCTGCTGAGCTTTTAGCAGGACACACCTTTTTATTGCTTGTTTTTTTAAATATATTTTCTCTGTATGTCTACACTGCAGTTTTTTTCAGAAAAACCTCACTTTCATCCACACTGGAATTGCATTCTTTCGACAAAAAGTAGAAAGAATGGGGGGGGGGGGTTCCGACAGTGGTAAACCTCTTTCTACAAGGAAGAAGCCTTTTTCCGAAAGAGCTCTTTCCAAAAAAGGAATGTGTGGATGGAGCAATCTGGAGAGCAAAACAGCTCAGAAAATCTGTAGAAATTTGCAAGCTCCATTATAATCCAGCTTCCAGAGTCTGCTTCCAGAGTCTGTGCAATTTGTCAACCCTGCTATAGTGTTTACATTACTTGAAAGCTCCACAGGGAGTTGAGTTCAAGCTAATCAACAGTATCTTAAATATTAGGCCAACTCCTAAATGCTAACAAACAAACAAGGCTGTTTTAAAACTGGACTGAAAGTTGAACAGGCCTAGAACTGAGGAAAATGCTTTACAAGAACGCTGACATTTGAAACAAATAACTTTGGGAAATGTAGATCTCTAAAGTTGAGATTCAACTTTTTAAAAAAGAAATAAATATTGAAAAGTTTGGATGCAGTGCGCACACAAGGTGATCTAAACAACGTTAGCTGTGCCTGAGATCACTGCCACATTCCTATAGTAACTCAGGTTGTAAGACTTTTGTGAAAGGAGTGTTTCTCTGCACAGCCACTAGAACAATAGGACCCTCATCTCTGATTAGAGCCTTTAGGCATTGTGATGATATAAAGAATAATATTAAATACATGTAATTAATATTTAATAATAATTACATTATAACCAATACAACAGCAATAGTTATCATGAGTATAGAACTTTACATGTTCCAAATGTTGTATAGACATTCAGGTCCTGATTCCACAAAATACTTATGCATATGTCTGAGTGTCATTAAAGTCAGTCTTTGCTTTTTTCCCCAGTAACATCAATGGGCCTAACGCACTTTAATAGTTCAGGCCCTCGCTAATTAACCTCACAACATCTCTTCCAGAATAAATGGTAGGTTAGTACAGAAGATACACATATCCCTATTTCAAAAGCGAGGGAATCTGAGTCAGTTACTTCTTTAAGAAGCCGCGTAGCAAGTGAGTCAGTGGCTGGACCTGGGTTAAATCTGAGGCTTCCTGGCTCCCAACTCTGCTGTTCCTCCAGACTGCCCTGCCTTCTGTCTGAAAGGGGATTGGCATTTGTAACTTCAGCCACCTACATGTGCAGAAAGGGTGGTCGCTTTCTGAAAACCAGTTCCTAATAATTCTACAGGGAAGCAATTCCCTGAGGGTATGTCTATACTATAGCATTATTTCAAAATATCTTATTTCGAAATAACGCGTCTATACACAAAATGCATTTTGAATAGCATTTTGCTATTTTGAAATAGCGCGTCCACACTGATTGGACGCTGAATTGCATTTAAGGCCTGCCAGAACCAGTTCTGGAAAGGCATCAGGTCAGGAGTTACCTTGTGTGGCTGCTGCCTGAGGCTATCTGAGGCTCGTGCTTAAAGGGACCATTTCCCCCACCCCCTCCGGACAGCCAGTTCTCAGCTTTCCCTGCTTGCTTGCCTACCTCGATGAGGGACAGCAGAGCATTTGTTCTCTGTGTGCTCTGGTTGCCCTCACTCAGGACACCACAGCACTCTCCAACATGGAGCCAGAGCTGCCCCTGCACACTCTGCTGCTCTTGGACATGTTGCTGCAAGTCTGGGAGCACTTTCTGTAGGCTGCCTCACAGAAGCTGCAGCAACCCAACCCCCAGGCCTTCTTCCAGACCCTTCTGGGATATGTGGAGGAGTGGCTGCAGCACCTGGATGCTGGCATGCCCTGCCGTATCTGGTGTCTGGACACCAGCACCGAATGGTGGGACCACATAGTCCTGGAATGCTGGGGAGACCAACAATGGATCCAGAAGGACACCTTCCTGGAGCTCTGCGAGTGGCTCGCCCCCGCTCTGAGGCAATGGGACACGCATATGAGGCCTGCCATTCTCCTCCACAAACGTGTTGCCATCTCCCTCTGGAAGCTCTCCACGCCGGATAGCTACCGATCTGTGGGGAACCACTTTGGCGTGGGGAGATCCACCATCGGGGCTGTACTCATTCAGGTATGGCAATCTCGGGTGACTGTGCTAGGAGGGGGAAGTGGAAGGAGGGAATGGGCGGCCCTAGGGGAAGGGCGGGGTGAAGGTGGTGTAAGTCCCTTCCCCAGGAGGGTTTGTTCTGTCCCAGTTGCACAAAGGCCTGTCTGCAATGGCCAGGATTGCTGGGGGCTGCTCCTGGTGCATGGGAAAGCAGGGGATTAGAGGGGAGAGGGGGGAACCCTCAGGCACCCTGCCGCCCCTGTGATTGTCGGGCTTTAGTGTGTCCTTCTGCAGGTGGTCAGGGTGATCATCACCGTCTTGCTCCACTGAATCATCCACCTGGCAGATGTCAATGCCATCATTGAGGGGTTTGGCGCCCTGGGCTTCCTCAACTGCAGGGGGGCTATTGACAGGACACACATCCCTATCCGTGCCCCGGACCACCAGGCCTTCATGTACATCAACTGGAAGGGATACTTTTCAGTGATCCTGCAGGCCGTGACTGACCACTGAAGCTACTTTGTGGACATTAATGTTGGCTGGTTGGGCAAAGCACACAACACGTGGGTCTGCCGCAACTCTTCCGCGTGCCAAAGGCTGCATGCCGGGACTTTCTTCCCTGACTGCCACATCAGGGATGGAGATGTGGACACGCCTGTCTGCCTGGTGGGGGATGCGGTCTATCCCCTACAGCCCTGGCTGATGAAGCCCTATACTGGACATCTCAACCCTTCCCAACAGGCATTTAATGCCAGGCTCAGCAGGGCCCGCATCAAGGTCGAGGGTGCCTTCAGGTGGCTGAAGGCCCGATTTAGATGCCTCCTCACCCTCTTGGACCTCTCAGAGTGGAATATTCTGCACGTGGTGGCAGCATGCTGTGTGCTGCACAATGTGTGTGAGTAGAAGGGGGGAGGCCTCCCTGCCAGGCTGGGTGGCAGAGGCTGAGCACTTCGCCAGCCTGTACATGCAGCCCCACACGGTTGCCCTCCAGGAGGCCCATCGGGGGGCTGTCCACATCCGGGAGGCCCTGCAGGAGAGCTTCTACCTGGAGGACCAGTAACAGTGCTCCCTGGTCCACGCCACTGGGGGCTTGTGTCTCACTCCTCCCTCACATCCTTCCGCTTACCCGTCCCTTCCCCCCGTTCCTTATGAAAAATAAAGACAGGTGGTTTTTTTTAACAAACTGAACTGAATAACTGAATTATTGAATCAAACTGGATGGGAAATGAAACTCAGGTGAGACTGGGGAAAGAAGGCAGGAGAAGGGAGGAGAGAGGGTGGGAGAGGAGAGGGAGAAACTTGGGAGGAGGGAGCTAGAAGGGGGAGGAAAGGGTAGGAAGGGGGAAGAGAAGCTCACAGTCAGAGCGGTGCCGGGGCTGCTGGCTCCCAGCACCACGGGTGTGGGGGGGCCTCGGCATCCCCAGGGCTGTGTGGAGGGAGAAGCAGGAGCAGGAGAGGGAGTGGAAGGAGAAGCTATCGCTGGGGAGGCAGCAGAGGCTGGAGCAGCAGGAGGCAGCATGCTCTGCATCAGGGTCTGGAGATGGCATGGCCCTGGGCAAGCTGCTCCCGCCACCTCTCCCGCCGGAGCTGCAGGTCTTCTTCGACCTAGTGGTTGAGGGTGCGTTGCAGGGCTCACAGTGCCCCCAGGTGCTGCTGCTGGTATTCGTCCTTTGGTCGGGTAGGCCTGCAGAGCCTTCGGGTGCGGAAGGATGTCCCGGGTGGTGTGGTGCACCCTCCACTCGCAGCTGGTCCGGCTGTGGAAAACAAGGACAAATGGTCAGTCATCCCTGAGGACACAGTGCCTAAAGCCCAGCCCTGCTCTGCAAGGTGAGGACGACAGTTCTCCTTGCCATCAGAGCCAATGTGCTTGAACACAGGCCATGTTCGGGATGTCCCGGGGGCCTTGCTATCCCCGGGAGTGGAGCTGCCCCGAGACTGCGCCCGTGCCCCTGTGCTGTATTTCGGTGTGTGGGGGGGATGTCCCTTGCCTCCTTGTAGAGGGGGCTTGTGGAGGGAGGTCATCCTGCTGTGTCCCACCCCAGGGTCAGGAGCATGTCATATCTCTCTACACACCCTTGTGGCTAACAGGCCAAGGACCCTGTGTGGCAGCCTGCTCAGGCCATGTGCTCAGGAGTGGCACGGCACATGCTCACATGTGCACAGGTTGCTGCATGATCCGTGGCCAGCAAAGCCCAGGCACACAGTCCCTGGTCCCCCACTTTACCCCCCTGCATAAGGGGACAGTGCTAGCATTCACATGATGTCCCATCCCTGGCCTTGGACAATGCCTGGGACAGGTCCGTAGGGACGGCTCGGGGGTCCTGGCTGCCTTTGGCTCCTGTCCCTCCTCCTCCTCCATGCCATCATCAGGGCCCTCAGCGAGGATGGCATCGGCCGGCTCTGCCCCGGAGTCGATGACTACCTGGGGGGGGGGAATGAACTGTCCCGCCCCCCCCCCCCCCAAGGATGCGGTCCAGGGCATCGAAGTAGGAGCAGCTGTCTGTGTCTGCCCCTGCTTGGGAGCTGCCCTCTCTGGCCCTGGCATAGGCCTGCCGTAGCTCTTTGATCTTCATCTGCACCTGTTCCTGGGTGCGGATGTGGCCTTTGTCGGCCATGGTGACAGCCATCCAGCCATAGACGGCCACGTTCCTGCAGCTAGTGTGGTGATCGTGGAGGTTGGTGGCATCCCCCCAAACCTCAATAAGATCCATGACCTCTGCACGAGACCAGGAAGGAGCCCGTCTCTTCTGGACCCTGGCAGGCTCTTGGGAACTGGAGGACTGATTCCGAGGACTGCTGGAGGGCTGGCTGGTACCAGCTGGCTGGCTCATTTTGTGCCACTGGATCAGGGGCAGCAACACAGTAGCTCAGGGCTGGCAGGCCTGGTGCTAGCCACAAAGGCTCTGGGCAGACTCTACACCTTTAAGAACTTGGGAGTGGGGAGTGGGGGAGGGGGAGGAGAAGAGTTTTCCTGTTTGTGCCCAGAGCAGCCACCAGGGCACCCTGGGAAGGGCTGGAGGCCCCCTATTTCAAAATAGCCCCTATTCCCTGTCTACACAATGCCTATTCCGAAATAGCTATTTTGAAATAGGCGCTATTCTTCGTAGAATGAGGTTTACGAATTTCAAAATAAGCCCTCTGCTATTTCGAAATAATTTCGAAATAGCATTTGACTGTGTAGATGCTAGCACAGTTATTTCGAAATAACGGCTGTTATTTCAAAATAACTTTGCTGTGTAGACATACCCTGAATTGAGATCAGAGTTCCTCAATTACAGTGTTCTTCTACAGTTACCACTGATACCGGAACAATCCCAGAAAGTCACAATACATCACTCTAAGCAGAAAGTCCAATTCCAGTGATCATAAATTGTCAAGAAATAGAAAACATTACCAATTTGTTCACAGAGATTGCAATGGGAAAGTCAGTCTCATAAATCAAGCGCTTCAGTCATGTTAATTTTAAATCAGCTTTTTAATCTTGAAAATAGTGGTACTTTGAAGTTAAACCTTCAGGTTCATTCATCTATTAGATCAGAAATGTTGCATTTGAAAAATACCAAAACAAAAAAAGACTAAAAGAGATTTTTCTCACCAGTAGTCATAATATTTTCCTTCATATGATCATTTTCTTACATTTCATTACTTGTAAAGTTTAGAGCAATGTTATGTCTATCATAGTAGAGAATTATTTGCCTAATATATGATTTTTTTAAAAGCCTGTCAAGAACTAAACTCTATTTTCCCCCCTTGGTGAATATATGCACTAAGCCACCCAAGGGTTTTAATATAAAGCACATGTTGAGAATAAAAGGCACAGCTGGGTTTGGCGAAGTCTTTTTTTTAATTCTGTCATTTGCTCTTTGGTCTTCTCCATTTAGTACACTAACCTACTTGGGAGTCTTTTAGACACCCTAAGTGATCTGTCAATACATGTTGCTGTTTTGTGGGCAAAAACCAAAAATAAAAGGTGTATCATGAGTTAAAACTCCACTTCAGCAAGATGTCTGAATCACATTGTTATCTCAGCATTTTTTTTAACTTTACTGAGAAATGATGATAATGAGATGTGAGAAACAGCCGGGGGAAACCAAGGGCAAAATCAGCACTTTGTGAGATCAGGAGGAAAAATAAGAGATGTCACTAAAACATTCACTCATCTTTTAAATATTAGTCTGCTTTACAATAGAAATGGCTGAGTTTATCTTATTAGAAGGGCTTTGTTCTTAAAAATACACACACACACACACACACAGATTCCACTATCATACTTGCTTTAGTGAAAAGCAACAGATAAAGAACACCCCCCCCCCCACCCCATTTCTGATTACTACACTACAGTGTAATTTGTATGAAATGTAGACTTAATGAGAAAAGGGAACTTTCTCTAAAAGTGATCTGATTGAACTATAAAATATAATGGAAAGAGAAAGTACAAAAGCATGCTATACATTTCTCTGAGTAACTTTCATCCTGGGAACCATTAGCACGTCTATTCAGGAATTGTTTTAGATACATGCATAGCAATTTTTGATGATCTGTGTGCTCTTTTGTATTATCTTCAGGAGGATTATGCCAGAAGTCCTACCCTCTGGAGTCATCAGACAGACTATATGAACATTCAGAAAATGGAGCAATAAAAGTTACGAACCTCATCAAATAGATAGACGGGATTAATTAAAATGAAGACAGCTTTAAGGGTTTTTTTAAAAAGTTGATCTGTTGTAGCAATGACAGCAGATTTCAATGGGTAATATTATCGACCTCAAAATGACCAAGGGTTACTTTCTAGTGGATTAATGATTTATTCTGGGGATCTATTATGGTCTGGGGATCTATTACTTTGCAGGTAAGCCCTTTTTTTCCTTTGGGAGGGAGGGATGGATAGATGATAGCTGGTCTTTTCTAGCTCTTTTTTTTATTCCTGAAGAGAGGAGACTAGGGATAGCACCTGACTGTACTATATGCTGTCTTTGCTATAGTCAGAAGTACTTTCATTATAAGCCTCCTTCCCACTTTATTTAATGTCACCAGAAAGTTACTTTATGAAAAAATCAAAGTTACTTAGACCTGCTACCAAGAGCAGCATTCAAGACAAGAGGAGATTGAGGGAAAATGAAGGTGCTCGCAGCTGACAGCTGGAAACAGCTCATCTTAATTGTTCCTTTTTCTTGTTCTTATTAATTTTCTTTTCTTTTTCTCTGTTGGTTATGTTTTTCTTCCCTGTCTGTCCCAGAATTAATTGTAGCTATGGAAAATAATTTGAATAAAGAAGTGTTTAATTAAATTGCAAAAGGATTGGTGACTGATGTTTTTCAATAGTCCTTATCCTTGCAAAGGAATTGAGGTCTTCGTACCAAATGAGATGTGTTCAGAATAAATTAAAATCTTCTTCATGGCTCACACAGGATCTCATCACAGTTAAATGACAACGCCCCTTTAAAGATCTGGGGAAATTCTGCTACGAGTTACCCCCATGCCACCCTGCTTAATTTAGGCTGAATAAGAGTAATTGAGGACAAGTTCACCCACTTTGAGACTCATACACTGAAGAATATTGTAGAGTGGAGAGTCAGACCATTCCATTGGTTGTGTGAGTAGCCCCAGAGAAGGCATCTAGGTAGGGAAGTAGCATTATCTAAGCTGTCTAATATACGGTGTGCATACATGTGCACACAAGTACAGGTTTAGTTCTGTTTATAAACAGAACTCCAGCTGAGCTTCACACTGTACTTAACTCGATAGGTCTCCCAAATACTCGGGTTACTACAGTGTGGTAACTTAATACAACTGTAGAATCATAACCACCCATTTCCCTGTCCCAGAAGCATGCACTTACCTCAGCTAAAGTGAGCTGATATCATACTTGTGTTTTATATTTGTTAGTTAAAATATTAACCCAACATGGTTACTCTTATGAAGTAATCAGCTCATTTCTTTGAGGGAACTGGTAGATCACAAGCAATACAATATATGAGAATACAGTTTTCAAGCTAACTCAGTCCAGAGGTTATAGCATTTTATATGATGACTGCACCTAGTAGCATCAACTAACATTGGGACCCCAGTGTGCTAGGCTTTGTACATACACACAGAGTAAGAGTTCCTACCCCCGAAGAGTTTACACTCTAAATAGACAAGACAAACAAGAGATGGCAGGCAATATTATTAATTACATTTTGCAAATGATGAATTCTGGCAGAGAGAGAGGTCAAGTGACTTGCCAAAGGTCACCCAGATGGTGGAGCCAGAAAATGAATTCAGATCTCTTGAGTCCCAGTCTAGAGCCATACCTAGTTTTTTCATAGCCTCTCCCTTTCCATTTGAGATTGTGGGGATCACCTCATAACCCACTTGCAATCACATAATATCCCTGCTGCAACTTTAGCAACAGCTCACATGGGAATTAACATTAAGCATGTTACATCATGTGTCACTACTTTTAATGAGATTTAGGAACTTAAAATAAGGAGGGCGCCAGAATCATGTGACTAGCCAGCATTTTTTGAAGTAACAGTGGTCCAAAGACCACAGTTCAGGAAACTCTGACAGAGCAGTTTTTTATCTGCCCTGAAACCACCAGGTCATTTATGCAATTGGGCTGAGGAGAAGATGAGGGCTGTTGTCCTGAGAAGTGCAGCAATACCAGTTGAAATGTCCGGTGGGAAAGCATTCTTACCATGCATGCCCCTCTCCATTCCTGCTTAGTTAGCATTCTCTTTCACTGTGCTTTTTCAGTCAGTGAGCCTCATTCACTGTTTACTCATACATACTGAATTAAGAAACAGAATCACCCTAGTTTCTGCGGTACACACTTGTGTCACTTTTGACAAAACACAGGGCTCAGAATGCAGGCAAGGTATCTGAGTTGTCAAAAATTCTTTCCTCCTTGGGGAGAAGTTGAAATCATGTGAGAGCCAGCAAGAAGTACTACATGTTCAGTGTGGAGACAGGAAGCACATAAGAGGAAAAATCAGAGTGTTTTTTTCCTATGCTACATTGTTTAGCAAGAAGGAACTAGGGTCTTTAGGCTTTATCTTATTTAAGGAAAATATGCTTGACATAGAGCCTTTCTTATTTCATGAATGCATTTAATGCGAGACTGTCACCAGCTCCTGCACAGGTATGTGTAGTGAGAAGGACTCCATTCTTGTCAGCACTGGGCCCAGGCATGTTGAGTGTCCCATAGGCTCAGCGAATGACAGGACTTTGTAGAGCTAGCATTGCTGCTGGATCTCAGTATGAAGCCCATTCATTGTAATGACCAGGCCCTTGGTGTATGTCTATAAAAGCTGCCAATGATGAGCACTGAGGCCCTGTCCCCTCTACCTTATTTGCCAAAATAGATGGGCAGAGAGGTGGAAATAAATAAGTGTTCCACCCTCTTCAGCAGTGGTTTGGCTACCTCCCTCCCCAGGAATGCTCGGAGACCTAGTTCCTTCCTACAATGTCTTCCCAGGTTCCTGCTGATGTGGTGCATCTTTGATCCACCCACACTGGGGGAGTTGTTGGTTAAAGCCACAATTTGATCCTTTGGGGACTGTAATGAGAAATAAGCAGTTACACCTAATAATTGTAATGAGGCAGACTAGGCCCAGAGACCCTTTATTGGAGTTCTCTTGAGTCCTGCCATGCTTGTCCCAGGAAAGTTGCAGTAGAGGAGTCCTAGAATGGCTGCAGGGAGCTGTCAGTCTGAATCCAGGAGGACCATATAAAAGGAGCTGCAGAGCCAGAGCTAGTCTGTTCCTTGCTAGAGGACAAATGGTGCTCCTGGCTAGCCAAAGGGAACTGCAGCACCATCTGAAGAAGTGGGTTGTGCCCAGGAAAGCTCATGATACCATCTACATGTTTTGTTAGTCTCTAAGGTGCTGCAAGACTATTTGTTGTTTTTTTTAAAGTTTTTCCAGTTACAGACTAATACAGCTACCCCTCTGAAACTGCAGCACCATGGACAGCTCAGTACCAGCAGGGAACAGCTGAAACAAAAGACAGAACTATGTAGCACTTTAAAGGCTAACAAGATGGTTTAGTAGGTGATGAGCTTTCTTGGGCCAGACCCACTTCCTCAGATCAATATGTGGAAGAAAATTGGCACAACCATATATACCAAAGTGATACAATAAAAAAAAGTGAACTGTCAGCCAATGGTCAGAGCAGTGCATGTGTGTATGTTACACCCGAGTCTTCAACTGCTGAGACACAAGGCCCCGTCGCAGTGGGCAGGTGAGACTGACGGGCGCCCCGAGGAGTTTAACATCCGTGTCTTTACCGCTAGGATCGGGATCCTTTCGCGGCGGGCAGCTAACAGGCCGACAGACGCCCCAGAGTTTACAGGGAGAGCTTATTACACCTCAGATTTTGACTGCTAGGATACACGATCCCTTCACAGCGGGCAGCCTGGGGAGGCTGAGAGATGCCCAAATGGATCTGTCCCCTGGAAGCGACATGATCCAACGCTCAAGCTCTCCCTATATCTGTCCCTTATGACCGGCTGGAGTTCTTTTTAAAATTGTGCTTGGTTCTGAAGGAGTCAGGTCACAGCTTAAACAGTTACTATTTTATTGTTACAGGGTAAACTTAGCTGTTAAATGCTACTACTGTGTTACAGATAACACAGCCACTACAAAGAACAGGACAGAAATTACACTAAGAAGTCACTTACAGGTACCATGAAACCCTTTTGGTTCTCTGAGCTCTTATTAAATGCATGCAAAATAGACACCTAGCAGGTATATATTCTCACCCCTGCGTTCCAGACTTGGCGTGGCCAGCGTCTTTCTCTCAATCCCTCGGGAAGAAGTAGGGCGAGGTTGGGCGTCCCACAGACCTCGGGAGACAACCAATACCTGCCAGCAGGTGTAGATGATTGGAGCTCAAATGGGGTGGGCTACTAAACTCCTCTTTATACCCCTTGGGTCACGTAGGCTTCTTCCTGGTCTCAAGTGGCCAATTAGGAAAAATGGCTTTGAACGCCAAGTTTCCCACGAAGGGTGCAAAGCATAATTCACACCTGGGAAAATGCAGACAATGGGCACCTCTGGTATGTGATGGGTGAAGATTCCTCTCCTGGGACAGTGCAGGCGTGTCAATTACTGGTACTAGCCATCAGGGCAGCGGGAGGCCCTGGGTCATCAGCTAGCCCATTTACTGTCTGGTTTCTGTTTATGGTAGAGTCAGGGACAGGCAGCACACCTGCGTTCCCAGGGCATCAAAGGCTGACTGCCTTTTTCTTGCTCTCGGGGGTGGGGGGAACAAGATGGGGTTCATGTCTGGCTACATTCCACCCCCTTGACACACCTCACTATGTCCCAGAATGCAAGATGGCAGTGATGCCAGCACCTTTTGCCCTCCTTGGAGGAAGCTAAAATCGCCCTATCGGCAGGGTCTGATCAGATAATTTTGAATCAAGGGATTGATTAGGATCACTTCCCAACGCCATATACCGGACTTATGCATAGGAGGTAGCAGTGTACACCAACCGCTTAACAATACATAGAAGCATGCAGCAAGCAATTACAACTAGAAAAATGGTTAATATAGTATTTACAATAGAGTGAAGGAATGGAGTTAATGAAAATCCTAGGTGTTGGGCTAGCCAATCTAGCCATGAGGCTTTTTCCGTCCTCAGTTACAGCGTGTAGCACCTTAACAGTGCCCTTTATAGCGAATGCATCTTGTTTAATTTGTAAGCAGCAAGAATGGTTAATTATCGCACATACTTCCCCCTGCTGGGCTAAAACTGCATCTAAGGCTATTCACTAATGCCTTCTCCAGCTCAGCTACTCCAAGCCAGGGCAGGAATGCGCGGGTGAACTGGTGAAAAATCTGTAAAGCGTTCTATAAGGGGGTTCAGGGTGAATCTTCTTGGCATCCGGTGCAGGAAACTTCCAAGGTTAGTGAGACCAGGAGCTGTAATGTGGGGGTGTACAGTGAGCCCCCCCCCGGGGGCAGCGTGCCCCAGTGAGCAGCGCCCTATTTAATTCAGTGGCAGATACTTGTAGGCTTTCTGCCTGCAAATGAAAAAGAGTCCTGGCTCTTCCTTTAGACTAGGAGAGTAGGGTCCCTTATACCACCTTGTTCCAGTGGGTCCTTTCTTTGGGGTATGGTGGATAGCACAGTAACTATCATTAGCGGCTGTGCAATGCAAGGCAAGCAGCAAGTCCTGTAGGACCTGATCTGCTGCAAAAAGCTCTGCCCTAGCATACTGGTTTGGGAGTAGGGTGTTACTGGTTACCAGTGTGGGGTTGTATATTCGACCCGTGTTAGGAATAATGAATAATGACTGATTGTACCAGGCTTTTCCTTCCGGGTATTGGCTGAAGTTTAGGGGAATAATGGTAACATTGTTAGATAGTGGTGTGCCACCTTGGGAGATGTTATATCCCCAGCACCGTAAGGGTTTTTGGTGGGTTGCACCGGGATAGACATCCCAGACTTTTAATTTCTCATTAAAACTTACAATGTGGGTACACTGCTGATCCCCTAACCACCCGAGGTGGGGTCCAGTACCATTTTTGTTCTCAAAGCAGATGGGGTACGCTCCCTGGAGGTTCCTGTTATATACTCCAGAGGTTGACCCCATAGGGTAGGTTGCCATTGTCCATGCCACCCCCCAAGTTCCTTTCCCAGAGTCTTTTTAAAAGTTTGTAGCTGCTGTCATCAAACCAGGCTGGTCCCCACTTGAAAACGTTGCTCTTGTTCCATTAGCTGTTCAAGTTTAGAGGAACAAATTCAATCCCTAGTCCTGTGGAAAAGTTCAGCAGTGTACACGTCCAACAGTCCGTGGCGCCAGTTTGGATGGCATTCTGGAAAGGGTGTCTGGGAACAGCGGAGGCTACTGTGGCCACAAGGAACGTTACAACGAGTCCAAACATCATGCTGTTGCTCAGATCGGGGTCTGCCACACAACCAAGTTTGATTCTAAAAGTCAACCGGTCTTGGAAACAATCCAAGCCTTAGTTATAGTTATTGGCATCTTGTCGGGGTTTGCAATAATCCAAAAGCCCTTGTCTTTATAAGACTGAAGTACAAAGGTATGTGTGCCCAGGCTGGGGTGTCTGACTACAACAGTATCCCCAGGGGCATATTTGGAGTCCTTATCTGATTGTATAACTTGGGGCGTTGGGATGAGTGCTGTTAAGTGGTTTAGTCCCATGATGGTTGACAACCCCATTGCTAATTGGGTCGGGTAGGCAAAGCCAATTCCCGAGACAATCTCTACTCCAGTCAAAACATATTTCCTTCTCTGTCTGGTGGAGGGTAGTGGGCCAATGTAATCAATTCACCAGTTTGCCCATTACCAGTTTTAGCAAGGAGGATGGCCTTGTTCACTAAGCCTCATACCTCCTGGTCCTTTTCTTCAGCATATTCCTGAAAAAAAAAATCTGAAGAGTTGCTTTAACTCTCAGTACCCATCCTTAAGGGAATCTAGCTCTGTCTGGGTACTGAGGGACATGCATTTCTACCTCTCCACTTCTGCAGCAGAGGCTTTTACATTTTTGCAGTTTCATATTTACATTCTTATATTCAGTCAATTTGAAGAACACCTCATTACAGGTTTTCCATAGAAGTCAAGCTGCAGCTGCTTCCCTCTTCATTGGGGCCAACGGTTTACATATCCACAAGTAGTTAGCCAATTTGTCTTCTAGGTCTGAAATTGTATGGACAGCAGCTAACACTTGATCAGACCAAGGACTATGCCCGAACCTTTACACGATTTTGTTCAAAAGGGGTGACATCTTTTACAAATGCCAATTTCTCAGACTTCTCTCTGGGAGCCTTCTTAAAAGACTGCTTACACATTTAAATATTTTCTAGTATATCCAACCTCCTACTGGGACTAAAATAGCAATACCAATACCTCCTTTTTTTTTTCTTTCTTTCAGGGGATAAGGCAACACGCCACATTTATTGAACATACATAGCTCAATCAATACTTATCATATGCATATGATACATTACACTCATCTACTCTTACACACCCACAAGCACACTCCATCTTGTTACCAAAGGTTGCTCCCCCTTCTGTATCTGTTCTCACATTTAGCATTGTGCAAACATAAATCCTTTTCAATTCTCACTTTTATGTTTGACTTCTTTTCCCATCTTTCTTTCTGGAGGGCTACAATTTGAACTTTCTGATCTCAGGTAGTTTGCTGATCAAACTTAGCCATTACCTGCAAAGCTTCTTTGTGCTGCCAGCTAGGGCATTTGCATCACAAAGGAAATTACAACCTGTTGTGGCTCCTGGAGCCTCCACAGCATTTTAATTTGTTTGCAGTTTTTACCCCTTCTACAATATACATGGCATGTCACAGGAAAATGTGCAATCTGTGTTTACAACACTATTTAGCCACATTAAACTTTGCATAGGGTGTCACTCTTTATGCTTACAGTTTTTTTCCTGTACTTTCATTAAACAACTTGGACTGAAATGGTCTTACTGAAAGTAAACCAAACCAATTTGTTTTAAACCTACAAACAAGATTACTGGACCTTGAAAACCTCACTTATTTACACTATATATATATGTATATTTACACACAGATACACATACATTCTCTCTGAACCTTTCTTACACTATTTCTACATAGCTGTACAACAATTACATTCCCTTTTTATTCATTGGGGTAGTTAAGTTCCAATAGAACCCCCTCCCTTTAGAGTTCTTTTAGCAGTATCTATAATCAAATGTATGGATTTGAGTCAAATTTGCCTGGATTATTTACAGACATTCCTTTGGAAAAAGGGCCCATTTTTCCTTCAGAATGGCTGCAAAGAAACCACAATTTTCTATCTACACCATTTTAGCATTTGCACAACTGCTCAGTTCTCTCCATTCTCTGTAGAGTTAAATTCTCTGTGGGTTTTTCTTTTTCTTAAAACACTTTCTTATCTCTAAAAATTAAAAAAAAAAAAAACTGGCCTTGTTTCAGATATTACTCTTGTAAGTATTGTTTTAAGGATTTAGATTTCCAGTACATGTACTTACTGCCTTTTCCTCAGTTCTACCACAAGGCCTTCAATCTATCTGTTACCTGCCTGCTTGTCTGGGCCTGATCCTGTTTTCCTTGCTAAATGGAAAGTGGCTCTTTTCCACAGACTCAAGCTTTGTCCCATTCTTTAACTTGCAGGCAGTTCTATACTTACAGAACTGCACCCACAACTCCTCAGGATTTCCCCAATCCTTTTCTAACATTTCTCTATCCCATTTTCGGTTGCCACAACCTTCCTGGGCAAAATTCTTTTCTACTTTACTGAAATCAGTATTTACCATGACTAGCTTCATGTTGCTGTATTTAAACCTATAACACAATCCTGCCGACTACGCCAATTCTGTCAGCCGGTGGTCAGGGCAGTGCATGTGTGTATGTTACACCTGAGTCTTCAACTGCTGAGACACAAGGCCCTGTCGCAGTGGGCAGTCTAGGTGAGACTGACGGGCGCCCCGAGGAGTTTAATGTCCGTGTCTTTACCGCTAGGATCGGGATCCTTTCGCGGCGGGCAGTCAACAGGCCGACAGACGCCCCAGAGTTTACAGGGAGAGCTTATTACACCTCAGATTTTGACTGCTAGGATACACGATCCCTTCGCAGCGGGCAGCCTGGGGAGGCTGAGAGATGCCCCAACGGATCTGTCCCCTGGAAGCGACATGATCCAACGCTCAAGCTCTCCCTATATCTGTCCCTTATGACTGGCTGGAGTTCTTTTAAAAATTGTGCTTGGTTCTGTTACAGCAACTGAAGGAGTCAGGTCACAGCTTAAACAGTTACTATTTTATTGTTACAGGGTAAACTTAGCTGTTAAATGCTACTACTGTGTTACAGATAACACAGCCACTACAAAGGACAGGACAGAAATTACACTAATAAGTCACTTACAGGTACCATGAAACCCTTTTGGTTCTCTGAGCTCTTATTAAATGCATGCAAAATAGACACCTAGCAGGTATATATTCTCACCTCTGCGTTCCAGACTTGGCGTGGCCAGCGTCTTTCTCTCAATCCCTCGGGAAGAAGTAGGGCGAGGTTGGGCATCCCACAGACCTCGGGAGACAACCAATACCTGCCAGCAGGTGTAGATGATTGGAGCTCAAATGGGGTGGGCTACTAAACCCCTCTTTATACCCCTTGGGTCACGTAGGCTTCTTCCTGGTCTCAAGTGGCCAATTAGGAAAAATGGCTTTGAACACCAAGTTTCCCACGAAGGGTGCAAAGCATAATTCACACCTGGGAAAATGCAGACAATGGGCACCTCTGGTATGTGATGGGCGAAGATTCCTCTCCTGGGACAGTGCAGGCATGTCAATTACTGGTACTAGCCATCAGGGCAGCGGGAGGCCCTGGGTCGTCAGCTAGCCCATTTACTGTCTGGTTTCTGTTTATGGTAGAGTCAGGGACAGGCAGCACACCTGCGTTCCCAGGGCATCAAAGGCTGACTGCCTTTCTCTTGCTCTCTGGGGGGGGGGGGGGACAAGATGGGGTTCATGTCTGGCTACATGAACACATATAAAAATGACGAATCAGGTTTAAGAACAGAGGAGGGGTGAGGGGGGGAAGGTTAGTGTCTGTGAGGTAATGACATTAGGGGTGATAATTGGGGAAGCTATCTTTGTAATGGGTGAGATAATTAGCATCTTTGTTGAGACCCATACATAAAGGCTGTGTCTACATTGGCATGATTTTGCGGAAAAGCGACTGCTTTTGCACAAAAATATGCTGCCTGTCTACACTGGCGGGGAGTTCTTGCGCAAGAACACTGATGTTCTAATGCATGAAATCAGTGCTTCTTGCGCAAGAACTATGATGCTCCCGCTCAGGAATAAGCCCTCTTGCACAACTGTTCTTGTGCAAGAGGCCAGTGTAGACAGGCAACATGAATTTCTTGCGCAAGAAAGCCCGATGGTTAAAATGGCCATCAGATGTGCACAAAAGCACATCTCTTGTGCAAAAGCACATGCCAGTGTAGACGCTCTCTTGAGCAAATACTTTAACACAAAAACTCTTGCGTTAAAAGTATTTGCGCAAAATCTTGCCAATGTAGACCTAGCCAAAGTGTCAAATTTAAGCATGAATGACAATTCTGAAGCTTCTCTTTGAAGTCTGGAGTTAAAATCGCTCTGAAGCAATATGCATGTTTTAAGGTCATTGAGAGAATGGTCAGTCTGGCTGAAATGGCAAGCAACAGCTTTCTCTCTGTGAGAGAGTCTGATGTCTGTTTTATGTGCATTGATTCTTTGGCAAAGTGTCTGAGAAGTTTGTCCAATGTACATGGCAGACGGACACTGTTGGCACATGATGGCATAAATTATATTTCTGGATGAACAGGAATATGTGTTCTTGATCTTGTAATAGGCATGGTTAGGTCCAATAATGGTGTCAGCAGAGTAAATATGTGGACAAAGCTGGCACCGGGGTTTGTTGCAAGGGAAAGTTTCAGGGTTGGTATTAGTGTGGTATGTCCTGTAGTTGTAGGTAAGAATCATCGTGAGGTTAGGCGGTTGTCTATAGGAGACTATGGGTCTGTCTCCCAGAGCCTCTCGGAGGGTAGTATCCTGTTTCAGTATAGGTTGTAGTTTATTGATAATGCGTTGGACGGGTTTAAGTTGGGGGCTATAGGTGATGACAAGTGGTGTTCTATTGTTGGTTTTCTTGAGTCTGTCTTGAAGTAGATGGTTTCTGGGTATTCGTCTGGCTCTTTCAATTTGTTTTTTTATTTCTCCAGGTGGGTAATTGAGGTTTATAAATGCTTGGTAGAGATCCTGAAGTTTCTGGTCTCTGTCAGTGGGATTAGAGCAGATGCGATTGTATCTAAGGGCTTGGATATAGACGATGGATCGTATGGTGTGTTCTGGATGGGAGCTGGAGGCATGTAGGTAACTGTAGGAGTCAGTGGGTTTTCTGTAGAGAGTGGTGTCTAATTTACCATTGGTGATTTGTACTGTGGTGTCCAGGAAATGGATCTCTCATGTAGAATGGTCCAGGCTGAGATTGATGGTGGGATGTAGGTTGTTAAAGTCTCTGTGGAATGCATCCAGTGTTTCTTGGCCATGTGTCCAGATCATAAAGATGTCATCGATGTAGCGTAAGTAGAGAAGGGGTAAAAGGGGATGGGATCTGAGGAAACATTGTTCTAAGTCAGCCATAAAGATGTTAGCGTACTGTGGGGCCATGCGGGTACCTATGGCTGTGCCGCTGATCTGGAGGTATAAATTGTCCCCAAATTGGAAATAATTGTGGGTGAGAACAAAGTTACATAGGTCTGCTACCAGATTGGCAGTGGTATCCTCTGGGATAGTGTTTCTAATTGCTTGTAATCCATCTTCATGTGGGATGTTGGTATAGAGAGCTTCTACATCCATGGTAGCAAGGATGGCATTATCAGGGAGGTTATCGATGTTTTGTAGTTTTCTCAGGAAGTCAGTAGTATCTCGGAGATAGCTGGGAGTGTTGGTTGCGTAGGGTTTGAGAAGAGAGTCTACATAGCTGGGTAATCCAGTAGTGAGCGTGCCGATATCTGAGATGATGGGGCATCCGGGGTGTCCAGGTTTATGGATTTTGGGAAGCAGATAGAACAATCCTGGTCGGGGTTCAGAAGGTGTTTCTGTGGGGATTTGGTCCCGAGTAGAGGTAGGGAGTTTTTTAAGGAGACAGTATAGTTTCTTTTGGTATTCTGAAGTAGGATCAGAGGAGAGAGGTTTGTAAAATGTGGTGTTGGAGAGTTGTCTAGTTGCCTCTTGGTCATAGTCGGATGTATTCATAATGACCACAGCACCCCCTTTGTCAGCTGGTTTGATTATAATGTCCAGGTTGTTTTTGAGACTCTGGATGGCATAGTGTTCAGCGCAGCTGAGATTGTATGGGAACAGGGCAGTGACAAGCGGCCCTGGCTCGCTGATGGGGCTAAATTTAGATAAGCCCTGAGGTGAGAGTGAAGCTTTGACAAAGGCTAGGGCAGTGGCCCAGAGACTTAAGACAGTTTTGCTAAAGGGACATGATGGCACAGTTGCTATTCTCAGGGTCTCCAGGCTGGGAACTGGAGTAGTGGCTGGGCCTGGGTCCCACCCAGAGGTCACTGGGGAACTGGCCTACAGTTGGATAGCAATAAGCCCCCAGCAGGGAAACTTAACTACTTAGCGGCCCAGTTGGAAAGCAGGGAGCAGAGTAGACCAAGTGGGCAACCCCATTGCTTTCTAGGCGGAAGCCCTGGAAGTGCAGCCTGATATTAAGGGTGGGACTATTTTAAAGACTGCAGATGCACATGACCACAACAGGTGCCCACAAGAGGTGAGTATTATGCTGTTACAATGATACCCAGCAAAATGTGAGCATGATCCTGGAAACCCTTACTTGTGTATATAGACCATGTATGAACAAGCAGTTCAGGAGAGGGCCTATATTGTCTTGCCACAGTTTAAATGGTAAGTTGTCACAGACGACGTGCAGATCTGAAATGAAGCAGAGTCTTCCTTGAAATGATCTGGCATATTTTGCAAAGCTGTTTCCTTGTAAGTTTACTGAAAGGCCTACTCAGATAAACCTATTCACACATGGCATCACAGTGTGTTGATTTCTCACACAGACTTATTCTCACTCATCATGACTTTCCAGTGTCCTTGTCAGTCACAGCTTCTTCACAAAGGCTACAAGTTATGCACTATGCCTGTGAGGTAAGAATGACAAAGACTGACTCATTCATTTAAACTTCTCTTACTTTGCACAGTAAGATCAAACAGTGCTTTCCAAATAATGGCTTAGGATCAATGTCTGCAGAGCAGACCTTTTGTCATAAATATTTGTGCTTCAGAAAATGGTTTGCATGAGTTGTAGGCACAGGATGCCTACAGAATTACATAGGAGCTAGTACTTGTCCCCTCTTTTCTTTTGCCTGTATATTTATACCTGCCTCTGGAATTTCCAGTACTTGCATCTGACGAAGTGGGTCTTTGCCCACAAAAGCTTATGCTCCAATAAATCTGTTAGTCTATAAGGTGCCACGGGACTTCTCATTGTTCTTACAACTAAGTAATGAATGTGAACTCCCAAAGTACTACAAAAGGCTTCTAAAGAAGACACAGGCAGTCTTGTTAGACATGCTAATCTGTCTTGCCACCCTGGCAAGCTGGGTTATATGTGGTAAAATCACAAAATATTCCCAGTCCCAAAAGCATAGTTACTTACCTAGGTCAATTAGTACCCCAGATTTCACATCGAATACAATACCTGTAACCACTCCTGTAACTAATTAAGTTAATGAGGAAAGAGGTGAGTTATTTAAGGTTAAAATAAGCAAGACTTTAAGTTTATATCCAAATGAGTTTCAATGTATGATTCAACCGATGATCGAGTTGTAGTAATTTGTCAATTCAAAGTGTCTCTCAGAACTGACCCATGCCAAGTAGCATGGGAACGCCTATGCTTATGTTTAGGAATGTTTGCCCTTCAGAGTGAAGATAGCATAAAGGAAATTCAGTGTCTCTTTGTTGGGGATTTTTATCTCTTCTGCTCAAGAGCTCAGATTGATGGGATAAGTTCATGTGTAGGTTTCTCTTCCTGCAGGGTGTTAGGAATGCAATCAACAGGGCCTCTCTCCTATGAGACTACACAATACCCCATTTGACTTTAATTGGCCATCTTGCATGCAGGAAGATCCCTTTATCTTAATTAATGCTTCTTTTCCTGTTTGGTGAGTTACACAATTACAGAGGTTTACAGTGCATGAACAGCATGATAGTAATCTTCATTCCCCTTAATTGTTTTATCCTTGAGTACATGCCCAGATCACTGATTTAGAATTCTTTAAAATAGGACTAGATCAAAGTTCATTAATGAACTGTTAATGTGCAGCAGCAGGGTCCACACTGAAGGCTATTCCATGCTAGGTGGGAACCATGCAGATGTACACCCCTGCTTGTCATGATCAAAATGTTCCTGTAGACAAGCCCTCTGGCAGTATAATGGAGAAAACCTGATTGGAACACAGAGGGAATGAGCCAGACCTACAGATGCGGGTTGGAGGTGGGGTGAAGGAATAGATTAGGACAAGAAACAGGGACTGGAGACTGACCAAAAGGGAAAGAGAAACTGGAACTGTGAGTTGATTTGTGGGGGACACATACTAGAATTAACTGGGAAAGGAATTGGGGGAAGATTAGAAATGGCTGGGTAAGAAGGTGAGTAGAGATGTTTCCCTTTCCCATATATAATTACATTGCTACAAATGATCAAATCTTGCATGTGCTGAAAATTTTGCTATAGGCTCTGTGTTCCCAGTAACACCTGAGTCTGTGTACAAAGTAAAAGTTTTTTGTGACGCAACCTCCATTATTATGAAAATGGTGAAGGCATCAATTAGAGTCCTAGCTGGGATGGGGGCTTCATTTCTCTAGGTGCTGTATAAAATAAACCTATATGTAGGCTGACTAAAGGAGATGGCTGTCTAATCAGAGTCCAGAGGTGACCACCTATAGAAGAGAAAATAAGGGGAATAGTAATATGATCCTCAGAATTTCTTAACTTTGCTGTGTTCACAACATGATGATTCTGAGTCATAGACATACTCTTTTAAAAACAATTCAATCAATTAAAACCATGAGACTATAGTTGCCAGTGATCCTTTTTAAAAAAAATTCCCTCTGAGACCTGCCAACCCTATGGTGAAAGCCTGCAGATTATAGCTTTCTGTCTTTGTACCAGGAAAATCCCCATTTTACAGGGAAATCCTAATCTAATTGGCTTCCATCACCTACCTCCAACTATTCAGAGCTGCTGCATTGTGCTGAGGGACAGCCAGGTCCCTCAGCACAACAACTGGTAAATGGAACTAGAATAATACTGTAATAATAATTGCAAATATTCACACCAGAAAGCAATTTCTAAGAGTCGTGTTCATCAGTCAGGCGAAGGAATATATTATGGCTTCAATGCATGTATTCAGAGTGGTTTGAATTTCAAATTTCTATCAGTGCTGGCTGTAACCATTCAAAAGCTGAGAGAAATAAACCATGCCTAATAAAATGAAAAATGGGCATATTTTGGGAAACATGGTTTGTTCTTAGGCAATTCACAAATAGGACAAAAGGCATAAATTCAGTGAATGAATTGTTCATTGTACCTAGTTCAGCTAGCTGTGTGATCAGTCAGATTATACCTCTGTTTTAAAAGAAAGGAACACTTTCTGTCATTACTTACAGTCCAGTATCCTAGTCGAAGTGAGTTGCTAATTCAGACTTTTTAACAACAGTTGTATGTACTTGAGATGAGTATCTGAAGCACCTTGTCATCATGACACAGTATCCGACATCAGGGTCATAAATTTTCCATACTGGATATATGATAGGTATTAATGTAACTCTTATCATGCACTTAAAGGAGATGGAAAATACTACATACAGACTCTGTAGTAGTTATGAAGAGAACTTAGTGGCAGTTCATCTATAATCTTATCAGTGGAATGTTTGGTAATTACAGTATACTGTGTCTGGTATTGTGAACCCATGGCCTGATTTTTGAGAGGTACTGAGCATCTCTGCATGCCATTAAAGTGAATGAATTGTATGTGCCTGGCAGCTCTGAAAATCAGGCTACTAATTTTTTTTCCCTGCACATTTTCATTTTATGTAGCTCTTAGAAATTTTACTTTTTTGTTCTACTTTCCACCAGTGCAGACCAATGGTAGCCCTCCGTATGCAGGTTTCTGGCAGGCGGCAAACCATCAAAAGCTGTTCTGTCCATATATAAGTTAATACTTTGATTAATACTGAAGATTTACATATTCACAAATTGATACAGGGAACCTCTTGGCAGAACTCAAGAGGATGGGAGAGGGAGAGGGAAACAGTCCACTGAAAAAAATTAGCAAATAATAAACTTTTTTCATCCCATCCCTCAGGTAGCCAGCACTAGTGCATACTAATGACATAAGCATAGCATTGCTCCTGAAATAAAAATACAGAGAAGGGTAAGAAGAAAAACACAAACCCCAACCAAATTTGAACCATCAGAAAATGGTCTCCTGTAATCACTACTTGGAGGGCATGACAGCTCAAAGAGCTATTTGCTGAGGAAAATACAGTCCCAATTAAGACTTTAGAAGCATCCCATCTTTCCATTCAAGAGGCAGATCAATTTAAAAGGGTGTTAATTTTGATAGGGCATTGAATTTCCATCTTTTGCTTTTCTGTGATGCATGATACATCTACTGCGCCAAGACAAGGTGAGATTCAGGGGAAACTTCTGGCTTTCACAGGAGGACAAAAGCAATTTGGATTTCTTGAATTCTAGAGTTCATTCTAGTTAACTGGTACATAGTAATGTGCTCAGAGCTATAACAAACCTCTTTTTATTAGTTTGGAATTGGGACAGAACAGAAGCCAGATAAAAGCCATTGTCCTTGTTCCAGTGAAAAGAGGCTAATACCTTTGGGTACAAAGGGAAACTTTATTTAGAAAATGAGATAAAGGAAAAAAATAATCTAATCTCCCCCATGTGCCTGTGGAGAGCTAAATTGTGAAACAGGTTACACACACATGCAGAAGAGTAAGAAAAAGTAAAGAATGTCCCCTACATCAGAGCACTAGCTATCTGAACCTTGAGTCTGGGCATGCAGGGTTAACAGATGTGTACCTATTTACCTCCCTACTGCAGCAGGTGGGCAGAGAATTGGTGAGGGAGGGGCTTTGGCTTGCTCCTTATCCTCCCAATCAGAACATACCTGCAAGAGTAGATCATGAAGAGAGTAAAACTTAAAAAACAACAAATAAGTCTAAGTGCTGCAGAACAACAAAAATGTAGATGGTATCGTGAGTTTTCATGGGCACAACCCACTTCTTCATCTGCATTTTTTGTTAGTCTGTAAGGTGCTGCAGGACCATTTGTTGTTTTTTAAGGGTTTTTTTTCAGTTGCAGACTAACACTGCTATCCCTCTGAGACTTATAAAGAGGGTAGTAATTTACCATTAGCATAGGACATCAGTGAACCATGACATGTGGGAAGCCAGGAGCAAGAGAGAGGGAGACAATTGTGGCTCCTGGAGCCACAGCTTCTTCACTAGGTTTCTCTGGACTGATGCAAGAAACTCCTTCCAAGGTTGGAGGGAAAGTGGGAGAGAGACAATGACTGTAAAGGAGGGATACAGATTAATAAAACCCAAAGGAAGGACTTTGTTGGCACTTGTGGTAAAATAGTTGAAATAAAAAACGTAAGGATAGAAACGCTATGAAATAATATAGTTGGTTAGCATGGACAAAACCATTTTCCCTGCATAATTGTTGGTTGTTGATGAAGGAACAGTCTCCCTCTCTACCATACAGGAGAATTATAATGATCTGTCCAAAGGAGCATTTCCCACTGTGTCCCCAGGCTTCAGTAAGAATAAGCAGTGAAAGCTGGATTTGGAACAGGCTATTTAACAAGAGATTTCTGAAATTAAAAAAAAATGAGGCAAGAAGGTAGAATTGGGAAGAGGAAGAGACAAAAGATAAACCCAGCAGCACTCTGGTGTTTGCAGTTATGTACTTATTGGCCAGAATGGGTAGGAATGGTATCTCTAGCCCTGGGGTCTGCAACCTATGGCTCTAGAGCTAAATATGGCTCAGTACAGAACCAAATATGGCTCTTCTGTCATTCCTAAAATATACACAACCTTTTAAATTAAAATGAAAAGCTAATTCAAAATTTTAAAAACACATGTCAAGTTGGCCTTTTTTGTCCATTTCACCTTTAACTGCTTATTTTAACAACCACCCATCCTCTCCACTCATTGGGGGTCATGGATATTCTCTTTTTATTTGATTGGTCAAGAAATCTTTCCATCATCATATGTGCTGGTGAACTCTGTGGCCCCCTAATAGCAAAAATGGCAAAGAGAAAGAGGTGATGAGTCTGAAATTTTCAAAAGGCGCAGACAGACTTGTGTGGATTTGTGGATAGGTCTGGATCTCCACACTGTCTCATTTGTAGTGTGAGGCTGTCCTCAAACAAACAAACAAACAAAATCAAATTTAGAATGGGATTTATGACAAAACATGCAGAATTTGCTACAAAATACCCCGAGAGTGGCACTCCAAAAAAAAGCCTGCAAGGAGCTTCAGTGAAAAATGAACATTGGGCAAAATAGCCTGCTGGCATGGTCAAAAAAAGGTGGGAGCTTAAATTCCGCAAGTTTTGTAGGCTCATACAGCATTATTCAAGAGGGGAAGCCTTTCATTGATGGGCAATATGTGAAGAGATGCATGCTAAAAATTGGTCATGAACTATTTGATGAGTTTCACAACAAGCACAAAATCTTACAGAAAATTCAAGACCTGCCATTATCAGCAAAAACAGTTCATGACAGAGCTGTGAAAATCACCCATCATATCAACCAAGAACAAATGAGAAATTTGACTACAGCTATTTATTTTTGTTTGCTTTGGACGAGATATCCGACATATGTGGTGCTAATCGGTTGTGTATTCTGGGACAATATATCTGTGGAAATGCTGCACATGAAGAAATGATTGAGATATTACCAGTGAAAAATTGAACAAGGGATGAATACATTCTTAAAATTGTGATGAACTTTATAAATGAGAAAGAAATTCACTTGGATAATCTTGTGTCTGTGTGTATAGATAGTGCACCTAGCTTGGTCAGCAAATACAGGGAATTCCTTACTCTTTTGTCAGAACAGCTGAACTGCCTGCTTTTGAACTTTCATTGCATTGTGCATCAGGGGGTACTTTGTGGGCAATTTTGTAGACCCTAATTCAGAGATGTAAAGGGATGGGTTGTTCACATTGTCAATTGGATTCTTGCCTGAGCCCTTAATCACCATCAATTTCAGTCACTGCTTGAGGAACTAGATTTCGAATACCCCAATTTAATAATGCACAGCAATGTTTGCTGGTTATCTCATGGCAAAGTTTTGTCCCATTTTGCTGCCTGCATTAATGAGATCGACACATTCATATAAAAAAATGACAAACACTCCAAGCTTCCAGACTGTGGAATGACAAACACCCCAAGCTTCCAGACTGTGGTTGCTCAAGTTTTACTATCTCGTCTACAATACTGGTCATTTGAATTAGTTGAACCTTAAGCTACAAGGACAAGGAAATACAGTCCTGACTCTGCAGCAGGCAGTACAGGGATTTGAGTCAAAATTGATTGTCTTCATCAAAGATACTGAGATGGGCAGACTGGCACATTTTGAAAGATTACGAATATTTTGTGATTCATGTCAGAGAGAGAATCCAAGTAACAGCCTTGATTTGCAGCAGCTTGCCGGGTTTGTTTTTAAGCTCCTGATGGCATTTAAGTCTTGTTTTGTTGACTTTTGCAAACACAGTGCTCTGTTTAAGTTTGTTTCATTCACATAAACTAAAGCATCCATTGAAGAACTGGATTTGACAGTCATTCCAGGCACCTCAGTCAGCAATTTAGAAATGGAAATAGCAGATTTCAAGGAGTCCAATATCTGGGTGGAAAAATTTGTGAAGCTGAATTGTAATTTAGAATGCCTTGCTTGTCAATGTGCAGAACTGGCGAAACTGCACAAATAGGCTGACATGAAGAAATTGGAGCACAATGATAATCTGATTGGGCAAATTTGGAAAGAACTTCCTGTCACATACAACACTACGCAGAATGTCAGCTTGGCCTTACTTTCAATGTTTGGCTCCACCTGTACGTGTGAGCAGACTTTTATGATGTAAACTTCAAAGAAATGCGTGAAAAGATGCAGCAGCAGAAGTCTCATTAAATAAAGTCTGTGAGTACAATGTTTCATTTATGCTATTATTAATCATCATGTCAATTATCAATAGTATTAAGTTGTATATTTTCAGTCATGCAAATAGCCGGGCATTCTTATACTGGCTCATTGTTGATCACTTGTTCTGAATTTTGATGTAGTTTGTCTCTGGTTTGAAAAGGTTGCCGACTCCTGCTCTAACTTCTGTTTGTCAGGGCTGGAAATGGATGATAGGAGAGGGATCACTTGAGGATTACCTGTTTCTATTCAGATGTCTTTGCGGCATCTGGCATTGGTCACTGTTGGAAGATACAGTACTGGGCTAGATGGACCTTTGGTCTGACCCAGTATGTCCATTCTTATGTTCTTCTTATGTCATTGGATAGTTCTAGGTCCGACTATCATACACTATATCCAGTAGATGGCTCTTTTTTAGACTGTGATCTACCAGAGTGCTTAATTATATGCTCAACTTTAAGCATGTAAATACTCCCACTGAAGTCAATGGGATCACTTGCTTAAAATTGAGTATGTGCTGAAGAGCTCAGCTGGATTAAGGCCTTAATCTCTTATTAGCATTTATGGCAACATCTGCAAAGACTTCTGAGATGTGACATATCTGCTCTAGAAGACATCAATTCTGACATGTTGCATGCAGCTTAGCATTCCTGCCTTAGAAAGAGTATTTGCAAAAGAGGTGAATTAGATATAGCTGCTGCTAACTGTTGAAGTTGCACTGGGGATGTTAGATACTCGTCTAAACTTAAAAAAATGCTCTCCCCAATATAGCTCACAACAGAACAAATTAAGGGGTATTGAAAGTTACCTACACCTGTTACTGTTTGTGGTTCAGTTAGTTATGAATGGTGTGGTCTGCTAAAGCACTTTGTCTCTAATGATTCTAAGTGTTTGGAAAACCTCCTGGTTAATTTTCATCTGCTTTGCATAAATGCAGTGTCTCTTAAAACAAGACAGGAGACCTCTGAAGAGGCAATCCAACACCAACTGGATATCTAGATGTTCCAAACAGATTAAGAGTTTCCCTCAGCCCTGAGAGACAATTATTGACATTTGAGGGCTCTGTTTCAGTGAAAACCATCCTCCTTTACCTCCCTGCTTTTGACCAGTTTGTCAATCTCAGGTCAGCATGAACATGCTAATTGACTGCCTTGATAATTTATTTATGCCTAACAGCAAAAAGAGAAGCTCTGAATGCTCATAATCTTCGTCTTTGAGTGAAGATCTATTATACATTTTAAAGGAATGCCTTTAACCACCTTCCATTACTAATTTAGCTCATCACCATGCGCTATATTTAAAGATCAACAACAGCCTGGAAGGTGCTGCATTATTATGGAAGGAAATGTACTGAAAAGGAAAGAATTACATGTCTCAGACAACAATTGAGGCTTTCAGTCATATTGTATTACAAGGACAGGAAAAACTGCTCTAGCATTTGAAAGTAGGATGTTGAATAATTATATTCAATTAACTAAGGACTCCTTGGGCAGCAGCCCAACACAGGTCTTTACATGACACGGCCATAGAGAAGGGAGGAAAAGAAAGTGCTTTGAATTCTGTCTTTCTGCAGCATTACTAAATACACATATTGTGCCATTACTGGTTAAATATACATTCTATAATGGAAACAAAGAGCTGATTTAATCCTAGTTAGTATAATGTAGTTTATTGTTACAGAATTCTCAACCTGGGTTACATGTACTACTGGAGGTATGCAGGATGTCCAGGGGTATTTACCTAGTTTTACAACAAGCTACATAAAAAGCACTAGCAGAGTCAGTATAAACGAAAATTTCCTATAGACAATGACTTGTCTATACTCTATACTCTAAAAATGTAAAGACAGGGGTTATACCATACAGTAAAAATGACTTGTATACTGGCCTATACTCTAAAAATGTAAAGACAGGGGTTATACCATACAGTAAAAATGAAAGTAAGTCATTTTTTCGGTCATAGTGTGCTGTGAGACTTGCATTTTTATGTCTGATTTTGTAACCAAGTAGATTTTAAGTGAGATGAAAATTGGGGTACACAAAACAAATCCGACTCTTCAAAGGGTTACAGTAGTCTGGAAAGGTAAGTGGAGGTCCTCATGCATTTGTACATTCACAGTCTACATCCCCATGTTGAACGCAAAATTACGGGGCTGTACATGCAAATCTGTTATCTGTGCCGGTCCATTTGCAAGAGGATCTGTCCTGTGCAATTGTGCTAATGACCTGTTATCGTCTACATTCTCCCTTGCTCTAAAGAGGATGGATGGGGCCTGTATTTATCACCTGGTACCTATGTTTACTTAATGTCCTGGTGATACTTACATATTCTATTGCTGAGCCTCTTATTTTAAGTCCAGCATTTCAATACCATATCCCACCTAGCTCAACTTAGATAGTGGACTCTTTAGGCACAGATTTCCTGCTCTCAGGAAGAAAGACTGGGAAGTTGTTTCTGTGGCACTGTCCTTCATCTCTTAGACAACACAGATCATGCTCCACGGTTCTGGGTTGATGTAGCCAAGGAGGCTGAGTGTGGGTGAAGCAGGAGAGAAGTAGTCAGGCTGGGGTCATAAGTTGAGCTAGGTGGGACGTTGTGGGGTATGTATGTGGCAGGCAAAACACATTGTGTCTTCACTTTTGCTCTATTCCTGGAGGGAGCACACTTGCTCTATCCCCAGCAGAATTTTCCAGAAGGAAAGCCCTGGGGTGATCCTAATAGGGTTGTCCTCTCCCAGAGTTATCTTGATGGGTTTTACTGGGAGGGTGGTGATCCGGCTCATGGTCATTACCTCAGACTTTTTGAACTAGCATTTTAAACAGTATGTAACTCATATTCCAAAATTACTGCAGCAGGTGGGCCACTGATTCTCTTACTGGAGGTGACACAGGGTTACATCCAATAAATGATATCTCCCTATCCAAATTATCATTCTTCAAAACAATGTCAATGTTTTCTATATATCTTCACAAGAGACAACATAAAGCCTCATTCATCTAAACTTCCATACAATTGCTTCCTGCCCCCCATAATATCTCCTATTTTTCTGTTTTGATGAGCTTAGAAGTGACATGTCTGTGTCACACCAACTCCTGAAAAAGCAATTGGCCTCCCTCTGGCTTCTACCTGTATGAATGATATACTATCCTCCTTTCTAGCTAATGTATTTTCAGCCTTTTCGCTTAGCTCACTGATATCCTACTCTGTCACTCTGCTTTTTATCTCATACTAGTAGGTGAATATATTCATACAGCAGAGATGAATGACAATGAGCTGTGACACTGTAGATGTTACAGTGTCAGTGTTTCACACTTTCACTTCCACTCTAATTCTTATCTCTAATGTATAGGAAGTTTTGCATGTGCCCTAGTTTAGATGGATGGAATTTCTTGCAAGAAGTTAATTTGCATAGCCTACTCAGAGTTTGGTTACCTCCGGGCATCAATATTTTTGTCACCAAGACTTTGGCACACTAGCAATTATCACTGCAAATCTAGCAATAGCTCATTGCACAAAGAGAATTGGATACCAAATGTTGTACCAATAAAAGCAAGCAGGATCTTATGGGGGGGATAAGGCAAAAAGCCACATTTATTGTAAAGATAACAATAAAGAAAAGATAGAAGCAAACAACGTTGTTTAACTACTTATTCCTATCACTACTTAACCCTTATACACACACATATATATATATATATATATACACACACACACACACACACACACACACACACACACACACACACACACACACACACACACATATATAAACATTCATTCAATCATTCATCCATTCATTCAGGTTCTGTGTAGTTGTTATAGTTACGAGCCTGGAAGTTGCTTGTGACAGAGTACTGGCCAGGTATTCTGTACACAAGTGATAGTAGTGGAGAGCAAAGTCCTGATCAGATGCGCATCTGAAGCTCCTGGTAGGCTGGCAGCAGAACCTTGGACTCTGATTCCATAGTCTTTTGGTCCAGTCTTTATAGGAATTTCTTCCTATGCCAGTCTATGGGAATTGCTGCGTCATGCTGATGTCTACAGGGTGGCTGCCAGGTGCTCGTCAGTAATCTCATAGGGTGGACCTCCAGTCTCCAGTTTTTCTCCACTTGACACCTTTTGGTTGCACTGGCACCTGACGCCTTCTTCAGCCCTTTGATATTGTATTCTCAGGCTGGCACCTCTCAAACCATTCATTCATTGTCCAAGCACTCTCTCTCTTACATACATTCCCTAATTAATGTTTCACATACAGTATTTTGTATAATAATAATTTTACATATACAAGAGTTGTAGTTACAAAAAGTTACAAAAGTTTCTGGGTGGCATTTCTTAAAACACTCTCTCTCTGAGTGCCGAGTTAGTTACTGTTATAGTTACAATGTTTCGCTTTGCGATTAGGGTTAATTGGTTCACAATGCTTTGAAGAGAACCCCTGTCAATTGTGTAACAATGCCCTTAATCAATTACAGGGCTTGGCTCCCAGAGCAGAGTTAGTGGCTTGACAAGCAGCCACTTGCAAAAGTTTGAGCATGCCCTGGGACACAGAGAGGGGAGCCGTTTCTGGCTACATAGTATTATATTCTTAACAAATTATATTCTAGAGGGGCAATAATTATAAATCTAAACATTTAACAATCTTAACTAATAATAATAATAATAATAAATCTAAACACTTATCAAGCTTGATAACACTAAATCTAAACACTTTAACAAGAATAAATCTAAACACTTATATGCTTCTTCTACTTGGGGAATCATTTTTAATACTTTAATAAGTTATCCCTACACCCTATCCCAAAACAAACTTGTCAGCTACGTGTAAGTATTTAGTATTTATAAACAACCAAATAATACTCATTTACAATCATATCACAGACTATAACTCCTGCATACTGTATTAGTCAGGCCAGGGTATTTTTCAGTTATAAAGGTGAGAGCAAGGAGGTAGAGGCAGAATGAAATAAACAGGTCTGATCATATTCTGTTTATTTAAAATCTGCTTGTCTTTTCTGCTTCCCCCACATTCTACATCAGAAATCATGTGCTTGTGCAAACTTGAAATCTTGTCTCTTGCCAACAGAATCCAATAAAATGCATTACCTTTCCCAACTTTTCTCTCCACTATCCTGGGACCAACACAGGTATAACAACACTGCAGGCATCAAGGGAAACAAGTGACTTAAAGACAGACATTTGAGAAGGGAATGGCTTCTAAATAGAATGCTAAAAATGTCATTTGTTACCCTTTTTCAACACCTATTTAGCACCAATGTCTGCATTGACACTTGGGAGCAAAGGGTCAACAACAATGTAGTTGTTAAAGTCACAAAACTAATTTCTAAGTTTCCAGGAAGTCCTCCAGCAAAACCAAAGAAGGTGGGGGAGGGATAGTTCAGTAGTTTGAGCACTGGCCTTGCGGGGGCCTTTTATGGATCTGGGGCAAATCTGTCAGGGATGGTACTTGGTCCTGCTGTGAGGGCAGAGGACTGGACTTGATGACCTCTCAAGGTCCCTTTCAGTTCTATGAGATAGGTATATCTCTCTATATATAAACTTGACATTATATATAGACCATATCGGACATCAGATGAAAATGGTACCAGTGAGGATATATAGAAAGATTTGTGCATCTGTCTGACAGTCCATTTGTTCAAGGACTTCTCCTAAATGGTAACAGCTAAGACTACCAAATTTGGTATGTGTCTTCCTTTTATCCTAAAAAGTGAGATCAGAGTTTGGTTGTGCCAGGAAAATGGAATGTACCTGGAATTCAATTGTTTTTGATAATATGGAAAGGGAGGGGACTGATTGGAGGGACATGATACTGGGCAGTGACCACTGTGGGCAGGGACGATAGGGGACAGCTATAATGCAGAGTGATCACTGAAGGCAGCCACCCTAGGAAGGGAGTGGCCAGCTGGGGACAGAGCTCAACATCTAGCCAGGCACTGGCCTAGGTAAGTGGTCCCCTGATTCCAAACCTCTGAGGCAGGGGCAACACCAGAACCAGGCATTGTGGGTAAGTCTTCTAGTCTGTCTATATATTTTAGATATGTGCATCTGTCTGTCTGTTTGTTCAAGAACTCCTCCTCAATAGTAAGAGCTAGGGCCACCATGCTTGGTAGGCAGCTTCCTCTTCTCCGAACTTGAAGCAAGGTGAGAGTTTGGTTGTGTCAGGAAAACTGCAAGTGCCGGGAGTGGGACTGTTTTCCATTGCATGGAATGGGAGGGGCTGTTCCAAGGAACACTATACTCAGTGGCCTATGGGGGGAGCAGCAAGCCCACAGGGGAGAGTTATACTGCAGAATGGCCACTGGGGGCAGAGAGAGTGGTTAGCAGGGCTGGGGCTCTACCATCTTTCCCACCACCAGACCAGGTAAGTGGGGCCCCTGCCTAGGAGACAGCCCATCCCAGTACTCCCAGGAGGGGCCGGGGGAGGGAGAGAATCCTCATCTGCCCCACCACACCCCAGAAGGAGTCAGGGAGGGAGCCCCTGCTGGCCTTGCCACACCAGGCGGTTAGGGGAGGGGGAATGGAGGGAGTCCCCTCTCCCCCGCCCCCCCCCGCTTTGGGCCAGGTGAAAGAGAAGCCCCCTGTAGGCCCCCAGAACAAGCCAGTGAGCAAGGTGCATGGTCCCCACTGCTCTGGGAGGCCCCTTGGGAAGAAGCTAGCAGCCACCTCCACATCCTGCCCTGAGCCTCTCCTCAACCCCCACCTTGACTCCTGCACTCCCCATGCACCCAGCCCCTTGCTCTGGGCCCCCCACATTCCCAAGGCCCTGCCCTGATTCTTGCAGCCCCCCCCCACACACACACACCACAAGTCCCCTGCCCTGAAGAACTCAGCAATGTCTTCTAGTGTGCGTGCATGTCATCTTGTGTGTGTGTATAATGTATACTACATACTATCTATCTAATTATCAATGAGGGGGAAAAAACAAAAAAGCTACATCATTATATTTTAGACATATTTTATGGAAGAAAAAATCCTGAAAAGGATCTTGAAGGATTTAAGACATTTAAAAATGCACCTTTTTTTCTAACATAGACAAGCCCCAAAAGGGATCACAGAGGGGGATTTTAGCACAATGGACACTTTTTTTCCTTTTCTGCTAATCCTTTATATGGAAGTTTTGGTTATAGAAGCTCCATTTGTCTACAGAAACTCCATTTCAGTGTTTCTAACTTGCATCTGATCTAAAGCCTATTGAAGTCAATGAATGTTTTAAATTGGCTTCAATGGCCTTTAGACAGATCCTTGTAAGAACAAGAATGAAGAGTAATGCTTTCTTATATGAAAAAAGTGAACAGTGTAATAAGATGACTACATCTATAGCTGTATTTTCTCAGGGTCCTTCTGTGTTTGATACATCTCCTTCCGAATATATGCCTATTTTGCTGTGGCTTAACTATAAGAGATGCTTGTACTCTTAATGTAATGGAGGATTTTTAAAAATTTATTTTGATGAACTGTATTGCTCAATTAGACTCTTTAAATTCTTTGTGGCCTGTCCACACTATCATCTTTGCTGTCTTCAAGCCAACTGTTTTGTATATGAAAAGGATTTGCTGGGAAAATTAATTTCTGTGTTGTGCAGTTCTTACAAGTACTAGAAATGTCTTATTGCTGAGATCAAAAGAAGACAGCAAAAGTGATGACACCTTTACTTTACTTTATTTGGAAACCACTGGAATATGGTGTATCTAAGTTTACTAATCAAACTCTAGAGAGGGCTATTATTTCACTGAACTAGAGTCTCTGCATTGCAGTAATAAATAAAGAACAATAGTAGGCCTGAACCAGCAAGGAAAAAGTGATGTTATTATAATTCGACTTCGAAAGTTATCTTGAAATTGTCCAGTTCTCACTCTGATTAGCCTGAGATCCCAAATTTCTGCCATTATATTTAGCTGAACTTTTAGTGTGGAGTTTCTTTTGTGAGCCATAGTATTGTGATATGTAACTACTAGGAAATGTGATAGCCATGCTCTTTTATAATTACATTGTCATGTCGCTCAGACTTTCAGAGAAACACCGGAAGTCTGTAACTCAGATTTCTTAAGATCTTAGGGAGGTAGTTTAAACAAAGCTACTAATGCATTTTTAACCTTTAGCACAGGGATGGGTAATAACTTTTCATGGGGGGCACTTTAAGAATTTGATAAGTGGTCTAAGGGCTGCACTCTTCCATATTAATAGGAGGGGAGGCAGGGTCTGGGACAGGTTGTGCAGAAGGGGGACCAGTGATTTGGGTTCTGATTGGGGGTAGGGTGTTAGGGTGCAAGTTCCAGAAACTGCCAATGAGAGCTGCAAGATTGTGCTGGAGGTGGACATAGCATGTGAAGCCTTTCCTCCTGGGCTTGAAGCATTCAGAAATCTGCTCTGAGCAGTGTGCGGGGACAGGGCAGGCAGGAAGCCAGGTTGAGGCTCCCGCTGTGCCCGTGGGTCAGATCTGGCAGGTTGGTGGGTCGGGTCTGGCCTGCGAGCCATATTTTGCACCTCTTCCCCTCTCCCCTGTGTTAGCACTCAGTTCTCTTGGCACATTCCTGGGCCTCCCCTGAAAGGCCCATCTCATAGCTTGAGAAGTGTGAGCTGTGTGTGTTTTTTAAGAACACTGGCTGCCAGCCCCAGGTGGTCGGGGCTTACATGGAAGGGCCATGCACACCTAGGAGGCAGGGACAAAGATGGAAGCCAGAGCCTCACCATCGCCTCTCATCTCCCAGTCCCTCACTGGGAGGCAGCCAGGGTTAAGGCTCTCTTCTCCCCTGTCCCTTGCCTGGAGGCAGTGGGGCTCTGGCTGTCAGCCCAGGGATGGCAGCAGCAGTGTATGAGTAAAAGTGGCAATGGTGTATGAGTAAAGGTGCTGTGAGAAGTGAGATTGCCCAATATCACTTTTCCACATTGTCCCTCTTCCTTCTGTGCTGCTTCTGGTCTGGCACTGCCTTCAGAGTAGGGTGCTTGGCCAGCTCTCTGCTCTGCCTTCAGAGCTGGGCCAGGCTATATGTAATTGGGTGTGGGAGGGCATGGAAATGAGGTCAGACGTGGGGGGTGGGGGGGCTGATCAAATAAGTGTGAGAATCACTGCATTAGCATAACTTGTGAAGTACACCTTTAAGCCAATGGAATTTTTTGGTTGGAAATGTATGCTTTAATGTTACTGAGAATTCTGACTCCCTTAGCTGTGAACAGTTGAGTGTTTGGTAATTTGATCTCTTTGTTATGATATTGTGTCTAAGGTTGTTACCGCTAGATGGCATTTAAGAAGAGTGCAAATGTGAGTTATGGGATTTTATTTGACTAAATCGGTAAGGATACGCATTTTGCAGCATATCTGGGGGTTGGCTGAGGACACTCTAAAGAAGTTTAGTACATGATAAATGACATATCATCCAAAATGAAATTACAGTGGGGAGTATTCCCTGCAGAAGAGAAGTTAAATTATGATATATTTCCCCCACCAGATCTCCAGTTTACAGAGATCAATCAGCGTATCATTTACCATCAAGAAGCTAATCAATTTCACTTCCACAGAACTGCTATCTAATTATGGTACAGTTACCCAGGGAAGTGAATGGCTGAGTCACAATCAAACAACTTCTCAAACAGCAATGCAATTGACATTATTTTTATGATTTAGCATTGCTCTCAAAGCCATTTCACAGTGGCTCTCAAAGCCATTGCTCTGAAAGCCATTTCACATTTCCTTGCATTTCTCTGACCATCAGCTTGTATGAAATCATTAACAATTTAGGGTTTGAAAAGGAGACTTGGATGAAATTCTGGCCTTTGACATCAGCGGCCCAAAGTATAGCTCTAGTCTGAGATGTGACTGTGTATTGTTACTTTATAATGTGAGGGTCCCATGCTCTGTCTGAATGATTCTATATCCGTTTTCCTCTATTAGGAAAGCATTTCATTTTTGTTAACTTCCCTACAAACAGCCCCTTTCCTGCATCATCACCAGGAAAAATGGTCTGCAGGCCAGAGTGCTACCCTCTAATAATTATGCAGCTGTATTTTCAATTATACCTGAAGTTGATCACCCAGCACTAGAGCCACCAAAGGGAAATAGACTCAACATCACAACAACTAACTTTAGGCACCCAGCTGCCCACTGGAAATCTCAGCTCTGGGTTAGGTACCCAGGCTCCCTACACAATGCATGGGGAAAGCCAGATAAGACTAAGAATGGGTTTCACAAAAGCATGCTGGATAGAGAGCTTCCTAAATTAGTCAATGGGAGATGCTGAGGAGAGTGGTGAGGTCAAAGTACAGTCTCTCACAGGCCATTAAGGGCCTAAGTCATAGGGTTAGGGAGAATGAGTGTGACTCCATAGTTTAGGTCTAGTGGTTAGAGTATTCTTCTGTTGAGATTCAGATTCTAGTTCCTGCTCCAATGAATATTTAAGAATTTCATACTCCAGTGATTAGGGCACTTGCCTGGAAAACAGACCTGGGTTCACGTTGCTTCTCTGAATCAGAGAGAGTGCAGATTTGAACTAACAGCCTTGGTGCATGCTGTGGCAGAGCCAGGAGCCCTGGTGGTGGCAGCGGTCTGCTGTGGTGGAGCCAGGAGCCCCAGTGGCAGGACCACAGGCTGCTGCAGCAGGGCTGAACAAAGACATGATGGGCCATTATATTCAACACCCAAATTATATCAGTAGTTAAGTATGGGACACTTACTGCCCACTCAATTAGCCTCATTAGCACTGGCACTACAATGGACAGGTATTTTTCTTCCTCTCTCCCTTCTTTTTCTGTTTATAAATTGGGAGGTTTCCGCATTTTTCTCCACTCTCATTTGAGGAAGTGGGTTTTGCCTATGAAAGTCTCTCTCTCTCTCCTTCTCTCTCTCTCTCTAAATAAATAAATAAAAATGTTCCGTGGAACAACAGAATAACGTCATCTGCATCATCATGCTGCTGCCATCCGCCTCTGCCTCTGTTCTCAGCTGCTTGATGTGGCCAGCCTCGGTGCCGTCCCTTCCAGGTATAGGCTGCTCTAACTCTGGCTCCTGCTTTGCTGCTGGGGAGGAGCTGCTGGGGCTAGGTCCCCTTCACCATCTGAGCCCAACTCCTTCCCCTTCTCCTCCAGGCCATGCCGGGTCCCCTATGTAGGGCTGCCAGATGGTTTCAACAGAAATACCGGACACACTTGACATTACATCACAATTTACATTACATCTTATTTAGAAAATGCCAGGCATTTATATTTTCTCATTTACATGTTCTCAATTTGTTTCCCGAACAGAAAGCTCAAATACTGGACTGTCTGGTTCAAAACCAGACACCTGGCAACCCTACTCCTATGCCATCGGAGCCCATCCCCCCCAGACTCCTCCAGGCCGCACTGGGTCCCTTCCACCATCCAAGCCTGACCTTCCCCAGGCAGTGCTGGGTCCCCTCCACCATCTGAGCCCAACCTCCTTACCCCTTCCCCTGGGACCCCACATTCCCAGCCCACTCTTGCTTCCTCCACCTGGCCAGACACCTACCCGCAGCCTGCTCCTGTCCCTTCTCCCTTGGTCTGACACCTACCCCCAGAGAGAGAGAGGTTGGTGAGCGTAGCAAGCAGGGGGCACATCCCCCTACTGATATATGTATATAATAGTTAGTCTCTAAGGTGCTACAGGAGTACTTGTGTGGTTTTTTTTTTAACAGTAAAAAGAGTAAAAATGTGGTCTGCGACTACTTATTTTAATTATGTGACTGCTAAAACAAAATGGCCTCTGTGGAGTCTGTTGTTTGTGAATTGAGGGCTGCAATCTGGTAGTCTGTTGGCTGTAAACAGGGCCGGATTAAGGTCTTCATAGGCCCAAGGCACTCTCATAATCGTATATTTATATTAGATTGCATATAAATATATAAGGGAGAAATGCCCTATTGCCTATACACCTAAGAGTTAATTGTATGTAATACATTTTTTGTAGGCCCTAAGCTTTATCATAGGCCCTAGGCACTGTGCCTATTGTGCCTAATAGATAATCCAGCCCTGGCTATATATTATGTCACAGTATTTGCTGCAGCACAAAAAGGTTAATCTGCTTTATGAAGTCTGCTCTTACAATCAGCCATTTATCACAAAGTATGAAACTCAGAGGTCATAGAGCAAAAGCAGGTGATGAACATTTGTTTGATGATTTAATGTTTATAGCTTGACCTTTTTCTAAAGAGTTTTGGTGGGTAGAGTTGTCTGAACCAGAATTATTTCTGTTTGCTGCAGCAGCCTACTCTTATAGTGTAACTTTAATTAAAATCAGTTTGAATTAAACTGTGGAGGAGGTAAGGCATGTGATGAGTAGCTTCTGGTTCTTCTAATGCTAGTGCTATCAACACAACATGGAGAAACAATTTTACATTTTAAAATGATTTAGTAATCTTCAAAAATTATCAAAATTGTAGAAGAAACAGCACGCAGAAATCTGATATCTGTTGTTTCCCCCAGTGATACTGAATTTCAATTTGCAAATGAAACTCCAGGGTTGTGGGGGGTTTTTTGTTTTGGTTTTGGTTTTTTTTGAGGTAGCAGCAGTAATCAGTCTGGTTGTTTCCATGCTGAATCATGATTTCTTTTAAAATATCATTGTATACATAATAATTTGAAAATAGCCTCAATAATTGCACTTGCATCTATTGGTGAATGAAAGACTCACACTTGCAAGTACTGATGGAGACTTAACTGTGCAAAACCTAAATTTGTATGCATAGACTGATGGTTATACAAAATCTCTTTACCATTTTCAGAGACTGTGTTTGGCAATTGCACTGATGGCACCATGTATTACATGATTCAAAAGCTATGTAATTTATTTTTTCTTGCAGAACTGTTGTGCTCCAGAACCTCAACTTTCATTTTAATAATATTTTGTAGCCCATATGCATATGAAAAAGAGCTTTAGAATGTGAACTTGATGTCATGTAGAAAGTATACTTGATGTAATGAGCTCTGCCCAGATCTGCATGAAAAAAATAACTGTTGTATAAATTGACCCATTCATGTTAACTTTGAAATCTAAAGATGGCAACATACAATATAATAAAAAACAAAATACACAGACAATAGAAATAAATTATCTAAAATAAAAATAAATGACACTGGGGCTAGTGCCACTGCCTGGATTTTCAAAATAGATTCAATTAAAAATCTCAGTTTCAAAATGTATCTGCAACACTTCCACCATTGTGCTTTAGAATTCAGGAAGCTTTGTACAGAATCTAGGTCCAGCTTTGCTGTCAGTTACTCAGTGCCTCACTACTAGTGTTTTAAATCCATTTTCATGTTATTTTTTATGTAACCTAATAAGGGATTATGTAGAAGGGCAAATGTCATGACCATAAAACAGTGACCAGCCTATCTATTTATGATTTGTGGGTTCCAAATGCTATACCTAAGTTATAAATATTTTGCTAAAACATCAAAAAGCTAGAACAAAAGTAGCTCCTCAAAAACTACTTTCAGCACACACTTATTTCTGATCTTTCAAATTCAGACACCTATACATGTTAATTTAAACTTAAAATTAACAGATGAGACACATATTTGATGATGTCTTCTACATGAACATTAAAAAATTGCATAAGCAGGATTACCTATCATTAATTTTGAGGATATAAACAAAGCACTATCAGACATGAGGCTTATACATAATGCAAAATATATTAATAAACAACTCCACAATATGTCTTCACTCTACTTTTGTCACTTTACTATTTACAATTATAAACTCTAGTAAATAGCAGTTTGACTCTTCTGCATCAGCATTCTAGGGTCCAGCATCCTATGAAAGGGTGAAAAATGTGGTAAAAGAAGCTGCTGCTTACTGTATCCTAATGATCAACCTTCCAAACCAGAAAGCTTTTTTCAAAACTAAGTACTAAAGAATGAACATTTTCCAGGTTATTGCCTGAATGCAAGACACTAGTTCCTGTGTAGCATATTAGACCTAAATTAAATTGCATGGATTCATATGATGCTGCCCTGTCTGCAAACTCTCTTTGCTATGGTCATCTCCCAGTTTAAGTGCATAAAGTCCTGGGGTATATGGAGACACCAATTCTTTTGCACAGAACATAAAGGAAATAACTGATGTGCTGCAGATGTTTTTGTTAAAAGGCATTCTGCCTTGGAGAAGTTGTCTGAGAGGAAGCCGGATTTGGAACTCAGTTAGGAACAGTTGAGGCTTCTCACACATGGGAAAATATGGGAGAATATCTGGGGTTTGGTACCGCACAAGTAACAGACTACTGAGTTTGGGGAGGGGCTACACCTTCCCTTTCCCTTGTGGATGAGGAAGAGGTGATTTTAAAGCAGAGTGAGAAGAGCCCGAATTTTTCTTCACCCCACCAAAGTTTTCCATTGTTCTCTGCCCTAATATCCACCAGTGCTTGCAACAATGGAGATGATATACATTTAACCTGATGTTCTCCTAAAGTGGTCTGCAGTGAAATGGGTAGCAGTGAAATAATCCATACTATTAACACAAACTTGCCATTGCTAGGTTTCAGAATTAATACCATACTGACAATTCATAATTTTTTAGAACTTCTGTTCCTGTCTGCATTGTGTACTGTGAGATGGTGATATGGACAGTACTCCATTTTTCTGAAATAAGATCAACTTAACAATCATATGGCCAGATGTTTAGAACTTGAATCAAATCATTATTTTTGTTTGCAAGGAAAGCTTACATTCTGGAGCTCTATTATGTGGCAACTTCAAAAGAGGACAATTATACAGACATCTGCATGGCTACTATGACACAAAGGCCCACATGTAGGAACACTGTTATGATATATACCCAAATGGTGGCATGTGATAGATCATTAGAAAACTACTAACTCATTCATTATGAATATTATTGCACAATGTATGAATGGGGTGTATACAAAGAGTTATAAATATATGCCAGAATTAGGTTATTAAAATGTGGCAAGCAAAGAATAAGCACAATCTGCCATTGACAAAAGAATGTGTATTGGCTTGTGTGACCAGCCTGCTCATTAGACAGAAACGATTAAGGTACATTTACATAAAAAGCAAATAATGCCATCAAACTAGTAAGTGGGGGAGACCACCTCTTAACTGGTGGGTAAGAGATTACAAAAATTAACATGGCATCAGCTCCCTGAAGAATAAGTGAAGACAGAAAGCCCAGGCAATATCATTGAACTCTGGAAGAAAAGTAAGGACAGAGAGCCATTTTGCATCTATCACTTGAGGGACTAAGGAGCTAAAGCTCTTTAAATCACACAATGTTAGGTCCTTCAACAATGGGTTTGAAGTCTCTTGGAACTGAGTGTAAGTAAGGCAAAGATTGTAGCTTGCTAACATTAACTTTTAGTTGTAGAAACATGTTTACTGTTGTCTGTTATTAACCATTGCTATCCTTATTCCCTCTAATTATGACTTTGTTAAACTTGTTTTACTGGAAGTCAGTTCAATGCTATGATTGACATAAGTGTGTGTAATACTTCAGTTAAATTAGTGAGCTGCTGTTTAGTGTCTCTTTAAAGAAGCAGTGAACTTAAATTTTATGCGACGGACCAGTGAGGGCTGGACACTAAAGGGAGGCAATTTGGTGACATTCAGGACTGGGGAAGTTATGGGGTCACCTTGCAATGAGTAAGCGGGCAATGGAATCCGGGGTGTGATCAGTCAGCTGGTAGACTGTTATTGTCAAGGTTGTGAGGCTCATTACATCTATTACATATTTTGAAGAGTGAGTTTGTGGAAAATAAAGTCATACTTTGTGATTACCTACAGGTATCAAATTTTGCATAAGCAATCCTGCCACTAAATTAGCTGAAAAATGCACTACTTTTTACACCGGAATATGCTGGGTGAAAGGTTTAAATAATTATTTTTGGTTTTCCATCAGAAAAAAGTCATGACTATTATGATTACAGTTCATAAAAATATTTGCTAAAAAAATTAAAATCGAGTCACCTATTCAACTGTCATTTTAGTGCAAAGAAAATGTTTCCTGTTACAAATCACAAAACAATTCAAATTAGTTATGGAAAGAGTAATGGAAGCTTTATGAGTTCCTGATTCAAATGTACTATGTATGGTACTTATTCAATAAGATGAATGATGTTTGAAGTTGAAATCCTACAAATTAAAAACTATTCTTTTACTTCCCTTTTGCAAGCACATAATAAAAAAATTCTGTTACATATACTTAATTTCTTGAACTTTCTTAAGTATAATCTACGCAAAATGACTTTGCCCGGTCAATGATGGACTACACTTGCTAGTAGCATGTGAAGCACCTAGAGTGGCAAGGGAGGCAGTGCCACAACACCGTACTCATAGGCACTGATGCCATGGGTACTCCAGGGTTGGAGCACCCACAGGAAAAAAATGGTGGCCCTGCTAGTTCAGTGTATCCCCCCTCCTGCCAGCATTTCCTACCCACCACAGATCAGCTGTGGAAGAGGGGGAGGAGTGAGTGCAGGGCCTGGGCAGAGCACAGTAGAAAGACAGTGCCTCTGTCCTTACTGGTTTGAGTTGTACCTCATAGTGTTACAATCTCATGATTACATTCTGTATAGATCTCTACCTGAGACTGTGCCTACAAAGTATGATCAAAAGTGCTGTAATTATACACAGAAAAACATATATACAATAGCACGGTGGGGCCTGATTGTGCAACTCATACTCACTTTGGGGGGTATATACTTTCACAAGTAGTCCTGTTGCCTCGCTCTGTTACAAGTGTGCTCTGTCTTCCTTTAACTCTTTCCTTGCTAAGCAATTCTACTTCTCTGTCCTGATTCCTGCCCTCATACTTCCTATCAACTTCTTAGTGACTCCTCCACAACACACATCCCCTTTCCTATTAGAACAGGCTAGCAGGAGGGAACACCTTTCCTGTATCTACACCTCTTCCCTCCTTTCTCTGATTCCAGAACATCACTCCTGTTCCCCAACAAGCCATAGATGTGTTTATTATCGCCGCCTGACTTCCATCACACCCTCTTATCACCCTCTCTCTTTCCCTTAGTCTCATCTCCCAAGGCCTCTTACTAGACAATCACCCACTGTAAACTGCTTAATAAACTAGACTGACACTGTTCATGGAAGTATAATGAACTGCAAGAACATTCTGGGAAATATTTAATACTTTATTGTAACACTTGCCATATTTTTTCATTACGAACACGTATAACTTGTTCCAAATTGATTTGCTGTATAGTCAGCTAAACATTCATAACATAAAATACAGCAAGCAATTTATAATATTTGCATAATGAGTACAGTGTGGAGGACTTTCCTCCCTCCCAGGGCCCTGTTCCCTAGAAGGACATACGTGTATCTCTGCTGCACAAGGAATTTTCATTTTGAATGCACCCAGTTGGTGGATTTATGGTATGATTTTTTTCATGGCATGATTTATCATGAAAAAGTGGTTCTGCAGACAGCTAATAAGCTGCTGGGGAGATGGAACATTGGTACCTAGCATTTAGTAATAGAAAACAAATTTGAGACAGAGCTCCTTTCCATATGCCCACACAAGTTATGCCAAAGGCAAAATGCATGCAAAAACATACTTACAGATATTGAGTCTAGTTCTGATATCAGTTATACAAGGGTGTAGCATGGTGCTGGTGCAAGAGAACTTAATTAGCCCCTGCCTCATCATCTCTAGTCAAGGAGAACAGATTAGGGCTGATAAAAAGGCCACATGCTGACCTGATTAGCCAAGGGCTATAAAGTTTGGGAAGGAGCCAAAACGGGGAGCAGGTAGTGAGCTGGAAGCCCCCTAGCTGAAGACTGATTCTTCTTGCAGATAGAGAAAGCCCTGTAAAGACTGTACATAGTTTGTCCCACCACCAGTGGGGAAACTGGGGTGAATAAAGACACAGGTGTTGCACAACCCTGAGGTCTCCCTGAGCCTGATTTGGGAGGGCAACTGGTGCCTAGAAAAGGGGTCTGGTTGTGCACCTGTGGGGGCTTGCCTGGGATGGTGCCAGAGATACAGTTTGGCAACCTGGAGATGGAGGACACTCTGTAGTGGCTGACTCAATAGCAAGGAGAGCTGCAGAAGATACTGCAGCTGTAGGCCTTTCAGGTGTCCCACCATCTAGAGAGACAGGCTCTACTGGCTTGGCAGGCAGAGCAAAACAGACTTTGTTATAGAACTGGTGGTGGCACAGCAACAACTTCTTCAGAAACTAGTGAGTTCTGGGGAGGGAGATGGCATTGGACCCCTAGGTGTCAGTCTCTGTAAGATGGCCCTGGACAATGACCCTGATGCTTTTTCAGAAATCTTTGAGAGGGCAACCCTGGTTATGGGTGGGGACCAGGACACCTGGATTCCGCAGCTAGCTCCGTACCTTGCAGAGGTAGAGGAAATGCAAGCGGCACATGTGGCCCTGAGAGGTGCCAGACTAGAGAGTATGATGTGGTGAAGGCAGCCATCTTGGACTGCCTGGGGTCTTTGTCCAAAAAATATTAATAAAAGTTTGACAGGCTGGTGGACGGGGGCATGTGGCCCAGACCTTTGTACAGAAATTGACAGTCTGGGCTATCTGGTTGTTGAGGCCCAATACCCAAATGCTGGGGCAGATTATCCATCAAGTGATCCTCAGGAAGTTAGTGCAGGGCCTCCCAGATTGCATGTGGGTCTGGGTGTGGTGACACCCAGCCTGACACAGTAGAAACCACAGTCAAATTGACTAAGGAATATGTGGAGATGGAGTTCCCCCTGAGGTCAATAACTTGTGGTATGAGAACCTATACAGACTAGACTAGTACAGTGAATTAATCAGATTTACTCCAGTGTAAAACCAAAGTAAGAGATCAGAATCACACCTGCAGTAGTTTGTGTGATTAAAGCCATCAAACATTTCACTAAAGATTTAGGGAAGTGCTAGTAGGAGTAATAAAAATAATACTTATTTAGGTTCCTGAAATCACTTATGTTCTAGCTGTCATATTAAAAAACGTGACCAGCTCACATAAAAATATAAAATTGCCCCAATGTGCTGAGAGGAAGGCTTTCTAAAATGTAAAGATTTAAAATCTAGGAACAGCAAGGTCTGTAACCTTACTGAGATCAGAAAGAAAGGCATTACAGAACCCAAGATGCCAAAACCAGAACTCTAATTAGGGAGAGCTGTGTCCATTCCAGGGCTGAAATTGGGAACGCTCACATCAGAGCAATGACCAAATGCATTTTTGAGACTGCCATTTTGTTCTTCAACTCTGTTTTCATTTAAAAATGTTTCTGGCCTTTCTGGCTGGGAGGTGTGGTGGTCTTAACCCCCCAAAGGTAGTAAAGACACCCAATTTATTATACTTTGCACCTGCGGCGGTGTGGAGCTAACTGGAGCCTGGTCAGAGAAGACAGAGCTAAGATATTAGTATTAAGGGACTTACAGCTTCTGTGGGCCCCCAGGCAAGATGTGGGGGTGGGGGGGAGGGAGTGCAGGCTCCATACTCTGGAAGGGGTGGGGATGGGGACAGCCAGCCCTCAGCATCACCCTGACAGCAGGGGTGGGCCCCCTCAGCTTTCAGACCAGTGCGGGGCATACGGGGTTCCAGCAGTGATTTAAAGGGCCCGGGGCACCGGGCACCAATACCGCTGCAGTAGCCACTGCGGTGGGTGGGAGTCCTGGACATCTTTGAATCAGTGGGCCCTGTGACAACTGCTCCTTTTCCTGCCCTATTGGTGGGCCTATATAAGTAGACTGACTCGTCTTCGTTGAGGGAGGAGTCTGCATCCTGTGTCTCTGGCTGCAAGAAGCCCAGGGTTAGGGTAACAGAGACAATGGGGGTTGCATACTACAGGGGCAGTGTAGGCTACTTCAGTGGAAGCCTTGAGATACAGTTTGTAAGTAAGAAGAGAGAGACTTAAATAGGCTGAGAAGGCAGGAGAACTATTCAGTTCTGTTTGGACTTGTTTATGATTCCCTGGAAGGGGTCTGAACTTAGGTTACTGGGTGGAGCCACAGAAGATCTGGGGCCAGAAGCAAACAACTGGCAGGCGCTGCTAAAGCTGAAGATAGCAGCAACATCCTGCCACACCATCAGGGGGCACTCCAAGGGTGAGTGAGTCCTGCCACAGGAGGGAACTGCGAAAACATAAAGTGAGGTTCAGCCAATGTCCATGTGATTCTTCTGCTAGCCTGAAACAGTAGCTCTGAGAATGATGTTCTGCCCCATGAATTTCAATATGTGGTGACGGGCAACTCTTAGGTTCAATAGTGGTGATTTAGGTGTCAACATTGTGAAGCTGTTTCACTGCTAGGAGACAGGAGAGGGAGAATGACATTTCTCCACAATCTACTCTAATTGGTATCTAATTTTGGTGCTATGAGTGGATGGTGGTGAGGAGAGGATCACTGCTTTTTTTTCCAGCTGCAGAGCCAAAATGACAGAAAGAACAGGCCACCTGAGTCTCCATCCATCCAGCATGACCCATCCCTAGAGCAGCAAGGCCCATGCATGTCCTGGGGGTGGATGTGGGGCCAGATATGTTCCTCCCTGGCTCTAGTGGCAGGTATCCTCCCTCTATGCAAGGCTGCCTGCAGACTTAGCCAGACATCAGTCAGTTACACTCAGATCACATCTTCAAACTTTTCTTTGCAACTACAAGGGTGTCGTGTGGTTCGGCTTTTGGATCCAAGGGAAACCAGAACACTCCAGAGAGACTTAACCATTTTCTTATTTATTGCAAGCTTTAAACAGTTAACATAGTTATTTAAGTTTTACAAGCCTTACAATCACTATACAATTTAAAATATTTAAGGTTTAAAATCTAAAGCAATTAATACAGCTCAAAGCAATGCAAAAGCAAGTAATAGAAGACTATTATAATACAATAATTAAGCCTGGTTCACCTACACTTCACCCATATGCTACCTACAGTACCAGGCAGGAGGTCATGGTTCCTTTGTTTCCCACGTGTCGGAACACCTGGCACTGGGCTCGCCGGTGTGAAGGGATCCATTCCTTCTTGTTACATCGAAAGCAGGACATGTGGGTCAATCCTGCTTATTCCCTCCCACTGATTATCTTTTTTACCCCTATATTTATAGCAAAATGAGACTTGGTCATTCTAGTCATATCTACCAATCAACTAAGTTTTGCATAAAATACCTATTATGCCAATATCTAGGATACATTTTGCAATGCCAAAATATTGCAAAAGCGCTTCATTTATAGTTTTTCTGGCTGTCTCTGTAATTTTTCTCTTATCACAAAATGGGATGTACTAGTACCAGGTTGTTTCTGGTCTTTTTGGCCTGGTCTTGCTGTCCTGTACAAGTTATGCATAATTGGGCAAGCACTCCTGACTTTTCCCCACCCTTTCTGGCCTGGCCTGCGTGCATGCATAGATGTGTGCCCAAGCTTGAATCAGAACTAGGGTGGTGTGTTAGAGATCCATACTTTGGACAAGGCTGGGACAAGGCCGGCACTGCAGACATTGTTGTTCTGGTCATGGGAGGGCTGTCCAGGCTCTCCTACAAAGGGCTAGAGACATAATGAACTTTTAAGAAAGCTAACTTTTTGACACCACCACACTCTGAGATGCAGGGCTCTAGACATGTGTTTACTGTGAGTCTCAATCCTGCTGACAAGGACTCAAACCTGAGGAGCCCAGGATGACCCATATACTCATACTTTGAACATCTGAACATTCTGTTGTAAGTAGCACCTAAAGTGGGCAGAGCTCAACCTGTGGGTGGAGCTTGGAAGAGCACCATCGCTTTCTCAGTTCAAGCTCTGGTCTGCTTAAGCCAGGCCTGACTTCAGTGTTGCCAGCTCTTGCAATTTTATCATGACTCTTAAACTCTCTGCCCCAGGACATGCATGATTATGTCAAAGTTGCAGCCCCCTCCCTCTCTTTTTTTGTTCATAAGTAACATTTCAGGTCTTATGGTTACAGAGAAAAGTGATGGATCTTCTCTGTAAAAGCTCAAAACCCAGAATGCAAATAACTGTTTCCCATACATTTATGATTAAGCTGATTTCCTGATTTTGGGGGGGCCTGTCCCAGGAACAATATATGAGAAGTCATTCTTCCACTCCACTCTGCGCTGATTAGGCCTCAACTGGAGTATTGTGTCCAGTTCTGAGCACCACATTTCAAGAAAGATGTGGAGAAACTAGAGAAAGTCAACAGAAGAACAACAAGAATGATTAAAGGTCTAGAGAACATGAGCTATGAGGGAAGACTGAAAGAATTGGGCTTGTTTAGTTTGGAAAGCAGAAGACTGAAAGGGGACAGGATAACAGTTTTCAAGTATCTAAAAGGGTGTCACAAGGAGGAGGGAGAAAAATTATTCTCCTTGGCCTCTGAGGCTAAGACAAGAAGCAATGGGCCTTAACTGCAGCAAGGGAGGTTTAGGTTGGACATTAGGAAAAACTTCCTAACTGTCAGGGTGGTTAAACGCTGGAATAAATTGTCGAGGGAGGTTGTAGAATTTCCATCTCTGGAGATATTTAAGAGCAGGTTAGATAGCCATCTAACAGGGATGGTCTAGATGGTGCTTGGTCCTGCTGTGAGGTCGGGAACTGGACTCAATGACTTCTGAAGGTCCCTTCCAGTTCTATGATTCTATGATTTTTAAAACATTTTTCTTTTTCTGTCATTCCTCCTCTTTGCCTCCACCCCCAAGTCCAGCTATTGCCACTTATATACACAAGACTGTATTTATCCTAAATATACAAATACAAGATAAGAGCTATTTTGAGCCCTCATTGACCACTGAGGGTAGATGCTGCATGCTGTCCAAGGCCATATCTTCACTAGGGTGAAGATCAACGCTGCCACAACTGATCTTCCAGAGTTTGATTTAGAGGGTTTAGTAAAGGCCCACTAAATCAAACTCAGAGGCTGCTCACCATCAGCAGCCAGTACTTCTGCTCCTGTGAGGGGTAAGGGACGCTAACAGGAGCATTTGCTTCCATGAGCCTCCTGCTGCGGGGATGGCAGTGAAACTCAAATTAAGTTTGTCAACTCCAGCTACATAATTAACGTAGATGGAGTTGCTTATCTTAATTTGACCCTCTGCTTTAGTGTAGGTCTGGCCCACGTGAAGTAAGACAACTTCCACTCCCAAATCAGCCACAATATTGTTACATTTTAAAAAATATGTCCATCCAGGAAGCATCCTAACAGCAGGTAAGGAACCTTAGTCATGTCTTTACCTGAATTTCCAAATTGTAGTACTTAGGACACTGTAGATAGATCATAAATTGTATGTATATTTTGTTGCTGGTGGTTGAGGTATAGATTGTCTTCAGGCAAATGGGATCAATGAATATTAAAAGTCCAATTAGCGTCTTGCAAACACAATTATATGTTATGAGCACATAATTCTGGTAATTGGGTGTGTAAATTAAGTATGCAGTTGCACGTGCATTTTGAATATTCATTTGAATGACTACACTGAATTTGGTCTTCAGTTACTCATTCTATGTCTAGCTTAAAACATGCAGCCTTTCATTTGTCTCATTTATGTTGTCCTTTCATTCTTCATACGTAAATTATTCTAAGCCATAACCTGTCTCCCCTAAGACAAGGAGACATTTCCCCAATATTAAGATAATTTTCTTCTAAGTAATGAAGCTGTATCTTTTTTTCCCCCTGCATTTTGTACCTAGGCTGAAATATTGCTCATATTTTGAATCATATATTAATTTTCTACTAGATTATCTGAGGGAGAAGCCATAGACAAGGATCTATTGCAAACAGACAGAAAGCTGAATTCTGGCTCAAAGAACAGATTTTTGCAAACTTGTTACCCCCCGTGTAAAGCTCTGAAAAGAAAAGGCCCTTTATAGTTGTTCCTGAGGTTGCAAAGGCTAGTGTAAGGAATTGAGAGGTGGTGAACAGCTGTGAAGAAAGTACAAGCAACAGAGAGGAGCCTGAGAAGCTTCTAACACATTCTGTTGATGCCATAATTGCTGGGAGATTCTTACTTGGTCTCTGTTTAAACCCTGGTGGCATTTGAAACATACGTTTGTCTCTCATACTGGAGACAGGAGTGGCTGTCTTGTGCAAGTGGGTTACTGGAGGTCAAATGTGGTGCGCTTTTCTCCATCTGGGTAATTGTACTGATATAATTAAATTGGAACATTAAACAAAGGTCTACTATTCTGTTTGTTAATTTGAGGGTTCTTGCAATTTCATTAGCATCCTGATTACATCTGTCCAGAACTTTCCCATCAATTATTAATCAATTTAGTTAATAGAATGTAATAGTTCCCTATGGCTCTGGTCAGAATTGGGGGAACTGTTAGTCTGGGTGCTATATGAAAACATGGGTAGAAATGGGTCTGTGCCTTGAGGGAACTATAATCAAATCTCAAGCACTGTCTGAATTTGACAAAGGGAGGGAGGACATAGGTCATGAAAATAAAACCAATAGGTGACAGTTTCGCTGTTGCACAACTTGAGGGCCCCAAATATTTGAATTTTAAAACTAAATAGATACAAAAATCATCTATCACTAGCTGCTGCACAGCCTACCTGGGATCTCTCACTAGATGATCATAATGATTCCTTCCTGCCTTATCTATGAAATGCTTAATTACTAGCCATTGATATACGGAGCTTAACATGTTTTTACCCTGGAAGTACTCCCTGTATTAATATGCAACAAGGATGTTCCCCTGCATCTTGTTCTAATACTGGCTTTGATTTATCCCCTTTTAGGGCCTGATCTTGCTCCATTGAAGTCAGAGGAAGCTTTGCCACTGACATCAATGTACAATGGATCAAGCTCTTAATGAGCCCAGGTCTATGGTACTGACCTAAAGAGGTGTAACTACATCACAGGGGTGTAAAAAACCAAACAAACCCCCACACTCCTGAGTAACTTAGTTATATCTACCTAACACCCTGAGTAGACATGCTGTGTTGACTGGAGAACTGCTCCCATCAACAGCTCCCACAGCTTAGGGAGGTGGAATAACGATGCCAACTGTGTCTCCCATTGGAATAGGAGCATCTTCACTAAAGTGCTGTGCAGCTGGACACGAAGACAAGTCCTGAATAGTGAATCAGATTCAAGAAAGATAATAACAGCAAAATTATTGCTCTGAAACACTGGGAATTAACAAAACAGTGCTGCTTATTGTAATTACCAGCTAAGTGTGTTATTAATCTTCCACTTACTTTACACACCATTTCTATAGGATTTGAACGAGAAGGATCTTTGGTTCTATAGTCTGGTGGTCTTTCTTTGAATGAACAGTTCCTCCACATGCGTTAATAGAGAACTTTTTAAATAAAAGGGACACATTCTACACAAATTCTTTATGTGTTTTCCCGGTGCTCATACATGAGTCAACACAAAATAATTAACTGAGCAAGCTTGGTTGACTACACTGCCTTCTGATGCAAAATGTAGGAAACTGGATAATAAGTAGTTAAGTCATCAATGCCCCCAGCTATACGCTATTCATCAGTTCCCCCTTCTGAAACACGTCTACTTCCCTTTCATCACTCATAGCCCACATATCTCCACCCTCATCCTAAACAAGCATCAGGCATGCTTGCATTTTGACCATATTTATTAGCTTCGTGGTATGTTTGATGAGGGTGGCTATGACTTTTGTAAATAATGATTTACATAGTTCATGATGTAGCTTTGTCTTGCTTTGTATATAAGTGAGGTATGATGGCAGACCAGAAGTGGGAAGTTTTGAACAATAGAGTAAGGAGGACTCTTAATCTTTTGGTTGACCAGAGATACTTACTGCAAGCTAGCAGATTTAACATCATTGATATTATCCTAATCCAGTGGTTCTCAACATGGGCCATATGGCTCCCCAGGGGGCCACGCCTTACTTCTTGGGGGCCACATGGTAAAAAACGGAACATTAGGGGGCCACAGTAAGTTTCTGAGGGGGCCACCCAAACTTAACTGCCAGGCGTATGATGAATGAGGCTCAGAAGGGGGCCTTGAGCAAAAAAAGGTTGAGAAACACTGTAATCTACAAACTCTGATATCGACTGCATTGTATATAATTCACTTGACCCATTTAATAATTCTTTTTTCTTTATATTAACACATTTTTATTTAGTTTACTAAAGGATTGACTACCAGCATGGTTTTGGGGTATGATCCAGAAATACATATTGATCTGGGGTGAGGTTATTGGAAGAACCTAATTTATACTTTCTGGTTTAACAATCATTTATCACAGAAATCTGATATGAGGGGCTAGAGGGCCTGAAGGGGACCATCTGTGGCCCCAGAATACTACACGCTATTTTAGAATCACATATTTTGTTACTGGCTTGGTAAAGTCTTATGCTAGAAAACACCACCAGTCTAGGGTATATATCCTGTATTCTGGCAGTCTGAGCTAGGACTGGTGTAGGTCATAGCTAAGAGCACCCGCAGCACGACAGCTACAGTAGATGCTACTTGGTATAACAGTAGTAATTTACCAGCTCCGCTTTTACAAGGCTGCAGCTGTAAGCTATTTTACACTCTAAATAAAACAGAAAAACCTTCAACTATCAAACATCTATGATTGATGATACTCTGCTTATCTTTACTGAGACCAGCAATGACTACTGGGCAATATCAGACCTGAAAACTCAAATGCATGATATATTTCGTACTCAGTGAGCACTAATGATAAGGTTTGAACATCAAAAATACTCAAAGCTTTGGAATGTAACAGAAAGAAGATGACTTTAAAAAATTACACAAGAGAAATATGAAGCAGTGCCTCTGCCTGAGTTGTGAGTGAAAACAGCATTAAAATCACTGCATCAAAAATACATGGAAAGTTTTTGGACAAAGCTGTTTTTCTTTACTGTTGGTTTTCCTTTCTGGGGCAAATACTTGTCTAACCAGGGAAACCTCAGCACCTTTGTGGCACTGTGACAGAGCACTTGCCCTGCACTGGCCCTTTAAAGGGCAAAAGCCCAACCCTGAGTGAGGGCTGAGAGTGAAGCCCCAGCTGAGGTAGCTCTAGCTAATGAGGGCCCAGCTAGGGGCTATATAAAGAAGGGCTCCTTGACAGGGAAGGTTGCTCTTGATCCAGAGCAGGAGGGACCTGGCTGCCTTGGAAGTAGGAAGCAAGAAAGGGCTGGGGCAGCTCTGGCCGGGGAAGCCCCCAGGTTACAAGGCCTGAAGCAGCCATGTTAGGCAAAGGCAGCAGGTCCACACCCCTTGGCCAGTGATGAGTGGCTATTACAGACAGCAGTTTGCCCCTGAGACAGGGGCTAGATGAAGACTGGCAGTGGGTCACTGAGGTAAGGTGGGTACAGGGGAACTGGATGCTCCCTGAGAGAACAGGGTGCCCTGGGGAGGGGAGGACCTTGGCATGCAAGCAGGATAAACACACACTCTTCCTCTTCAGGGCACTGCCCTCTGGCAGTGCACACTCCAGTCTCTCTGAGTCCCCTCCTGGAGGAACATGGGGAGACATCAGCTAGAGGGAGGTGTCCAGTGAGTCATCAGGCTAATTCCCATAGCTACCAGCTGGAAGTACCATGGTGGTGAGTCTGGCCTTGACAGGCATTATCATTCCCTAAGGCCATGGACACACCTGCAAATCTGGAAGGATAGGTGTTAACTCTGAGGTGGCCAACCAACCCATCTCTGCTGTGTATTTGTCTTTCCCAAAGCTGTAATAGAGGATATGAGAAGATTTACCTGGTGTTGCTTGGGCCCTTAACTCAATGTTTTATTTTCTTCATTTAAACTGTTCCTCTGAGGATGAGGGCTGCAGAGTGCAGGCTGCCCCAGGCAGAGAAGATTACACCATACCCTCTCTCACTGCAGCAGCTTGGGGATAGATGACAAGTGACTTTCCATGGCCATTGCAGCTCCAGGGGGTACAGTCAGGGCAGGAGTGCATGTCCCCCAACTGGGTCAGGTCCAGGTTCATCTGCCCCTCCCAGCCACAGCAAAGAATGCAGCAAACTGTACTTCTTCTTTGACAAAGGGGAACAGCCAGCAATGTTCCCATACACAGGGGAGGAATATCAGTAGCCCCTCCCTAAAAGATGCCCGGGGGGAAGGCTTGGGGTTGCAGCAGCCCAGGGAGGGTGAGGGTGCATCTGCAGCCAGACCCTTTCACCTGCCAGCTATGGTGATTGTCTCTTTTCTGTATGGGTTTATGCATCCCTGTACAAATCAGGAGGAGGGGGGCTTCACCTCTCCACCCGCCTGCACAACTAAATCCTGACCTTCCTTTAAGTTAGGATAAGAAAAAAGCTGTATATCAAATTTGATGCTCCTAGCTCTTACCGTTTAGGAGCTCTTGGATGGACAGTCTCTCTCTCTCTCTCTCTCTCTCTCTCTCTCTCTCTCTCACCCCTCTCCCCCCCCCCCTCTCTCTCTCTCTGAAATATACAGTAGATTAGGCAATGATGACTGAGAACAAGCAGAGGATGGGTCCTTCCCTGAGTGGGTCCAAATGGCTCCACAAATAGGCTTGGAAATGTAAACTGGGACTTGGGACGGACAAAGACAGGAAGGCTGCTGCTGTCTGAGAACCGACTGTAGAGGAGGAGCAGCAGAAATGTGCCTAAGGGCAAGTGCTAAGCCAACTCTTCAGGGCAGCAGTAAGTTGAAGGACTGGCTAGAGGTAAGGAACCTTACCAGATTGTGAGAAGGCTTGTGTAGGGGCTTGCAGGAGAGGGAAAGGCCACTGTGGTTAGTGTAAACTGGGCTCAGAAACAAGGAACTGACTAGTGAGAGAGGTCCCCAAGAGCAGGTTATGACTTACAGGTAAGGAGGCCTGGGGGAGTATACCACTGCAGGGAGCCCCAGCAGAGGACTGTGGGCTGTTCCTGGGAAGAGATTCCCTTGGAGATCTAGGACTCACCAGTGTGGAGATCTGGGGGGAATGAAACACTGCAGGGAGCCATCTCAAATGAGACATGACTTGGCATTACAGGAGAGGACTCACAAGAGAAATGCATCTTGGAAGGTTCAGGCAGAGGGCTTAGAGCAGTTGTGCACAGCCTGCAGGGTAATACGCAGGTGGGCCATGAGACATTTTGTTGATGTTGGCCACCAACAGGCACTGATCTCCACAGCTCCCAATGGCCACATTTTGCCATTTCCAGCCAATGGGATCTGCAGGAGATGTTGGACCACAGGGACTTGCTGGCTGTCACTTCTCGTGTTGGCCAGGAATGGTGAACTGCAGCCACTGGGTGCTGCAGGGGAAGGTGGGGGCCAAGTGTGCAGATAGTCAATATAAATAAAATGTTTCACAGCCCCTCAGTGGGCCATCTAGATAGGCTGCTTGCTGCCCACCACTGACTTGGAACATGGAGTCCCAGGGGTAGGGGCTAAAGGAAGTGGGACAGAATGGGTAATGACTCTTTGGTAGGTAAGCTGGGAATGGCAACCTCTGAATGAGAATGAGGAGCAACTCAGCTGCACTGAGACCTTGTTTGACTTCAGGTTTTGAGAATAACTGTTTGTATTCAAGGTATAATATTCCTTTGCCTGGGCCACATCAAGGGGAAACTGAGGCAGCGGAGAGGCACTTCAGGCAGGGCTGCCCTATGATAAGGGGACAGTATAGTTAGATGGTAAGCCTTTGGTGATCATCCTTTGTTTGCATATTAATGCTCTGGAAGTGTGTTCTGACTTAATAGTACCAGTAATTACTGAAAAAAGCGAGTTGCAGTCCACTGGCTCTGGTGCATTTGAAAAATCAGCCAAGCAAAACAGAATCCTTCATTATTTGTAAGTGCTTGAAGGTGAATAATCTATACAGATTATATTAATTCTCTAATAATACTGGTAATTATGCAAAGGGCCCTCCCTCTGAGTCTCAAAAGCACTTTCCAGACATTAATGACTTTAGCTTCACAACATCACTGTGAGGTAATAAGAAATATTGCCTCAATTTTTCAGGTAAGGCAATTGAGGGTAATTGGCTTTCCCAAAAATCATATAGGAAATTGGTGGCCAAACCAGGAATGCTAATTAACTTCCAGTTTTGTGCCTTTTCAGAGTATACGCTTTTCCCCTACAATCAAATATATATTTTCACATTTTTGTTTACTTTTAAACGTTAGGTATCTAGGGATGTTCCTAAACCCGAATCAAAGCAACCCTAAGGTCTTGTCTTCATGGACAGCACTACTATGACAATGTAAGACGCACTCTTGTTGACACAGTACTTTCTATGTGGGGTTTAGGTTGGTATAATTACATTGCTCAGGATTGTGTATTTCTCATTCCCCAGCAAGACAGTTATACCAGTAAAGATCTGTAGACTGTGCCTAAGGCTTGGGGGAAGACACAGATACATCTCTTACTGTTTCTAGCTTCAAAGAGAGACACTACTCCTCAGGACCTGTAAAGACACCTCATTACTTGTGAAGTGTGCAGATGTGATATGGATTAACCGACAGACCACAGACATGAAACCCATAATTCCACATTTGCAGTTACTCTAATAAGAAATCAAACCAAAGATGGTACCTCTTCCTGAAAGGCACAGTCAGCATGTGACACTCCTTGCTAGTTGTCATTTTGAAGACCAGCCTTTCAATGGGTTCAATGAAATAGTGAGCAATTGCATGACTCCACTATGGGCTATTAGCCAAAATGGTCAGGGACACAGTCCCATGTTCCAGGCATCCCTAAACCTTCTGTCTACCTGCTGTTGGGAGTGGCCAACAGAGGATGGATCACCTGATAATTGGCTTCTTCTGTCCATTGCCTTTGAAGCATCTGGCATTGGCCATTGTTGGAAGATGGGTGACTGGGCTGCAGCAGGATTATTGATCTGACCCAGTCTGGCCATTCATACCATCTTATGAGAAATGAGTTGAAGAGGGCTCACCTGCCACTCAGGTGAATGCCCTAATCATTGGGTCATGGGCTACAGTGATGAGGGTTCCCACAATGTTACTTATGGAAGTTGTTCCACTTTAATTAACTAGTACTGAGATGAGGAGGTGCATGAGGCTCCCTCTCTAAGCCAGTGGTGGGGCTTCTCTGGTGTGTTAGGGGATTTGATCCAGCAGCTCCCCGTTCTGCTCCCTGAAAGGCTGTGTGGGAAGAGGGATGTGCTGCAGCCCATGTACGTGCCTGGGTTATAAGCTAGCTGTGGTGATGGAGGCTGGGAGCCCCTTGAGCTGGCCTGTGGAAGCTGAAACACTGTAGTTAAAAATTATTTGTGCAGCCTGTGGAAGCTGAAACACTGTAGTTAAAAATTATTTGTGCAGCACCTCTGCACTTTATAGTCCAGCAGTTATACTGCCTGCCTTGCTTGTTGGTGGCGTGGGTTTGAATCCTCTATCAGCCTGCCTTAAGAGTGATTTGGAGTGATTTCAAACACAGTTGTACTGCATTTGCCCTGGGTGATGTGGGGCTTGCTTCCCTGTGGAAACTATTCAGTAACATGTTGGTTAGGCCAGGAGATGATTCTGGCTTTCTCTGTAGCTTTGGTTGTGGGTTTGAACTGTAGCAGGGGTCTAGGTTGGAGTCACCTGAGTGCATGAGAACCACACCTGAGGGCTCAGTAGAAACCCGAGCAAACCACTCAGAGGAGTGTTTGTGTATATCTTATTCAGCTAATGTTTGTATTCAATAATAAGTCAGCTTGTATTTTTAAAATTACACCTGTCCACGGCTCTTTGATCTCCAGGATGTAGGTACTTGTGTCACTCCTCTTCTAGTCCTATATATCTCCAATGATATATGCTCATTCTCTTTCTGTGACGCTTTCCATTTGATTTGTCACTTCACAGAACTAGTATAAGTGAAGTGGGTTTGGGGAATCTCTAAAGCCCATAGCTGGCCTCCTTATTTGATATTGCACTTCTAAATCTAATATGGGATTGTTTGGAGCACTAGCAAGTATGAAAATATTTGGAGGAACTGATTTTATCACATTTTATGACCAAGATGTAGAGAACACGACATGGGGGAAGAGGCTGAATGGAAATACAGCAATAATAAAGGTAACTGGGGAAACAATGGGGAGTTAACTGGGGAATAGCCACTATTTGGCTGAGCCTGGGATGAGAAGGAACCCTAAAGCTCCAAGATGCTAGAATAGAAAGGCAGGATGGAGAGAGTAGGAGGAGGTTCCCCAGAGTGTATTGGAGAAAGCTGACAGACTGGAGGTGTGCCTACACTTAGAGCTGGGGGTGCGATTCCTACTGTGAGGAAGCATACTCATTCCGGCTTCCATTGGGCTAGTATGATAAAAATAGCTTTGTTGATCACTGAGAAGCAGGAGGCACTAACCACCTCGAGCACATACCTAGTGCCTCTGACAGTCACACACAGGGGGCAGCTAGTCCTTCCCACTGTGCTACCATGTTGCATTTTGAGCAAGCTGGTTCAATGAGAGCTAGCACAGGTTTAATTCTGAGGCTGGCAATCACATCCCCAATTCAAAAGTGTAGGCACAGGCATCTAGTGACAGGTAGCCTGCTGCAGTAGGAAAGGGTCCCTTCTGCCCACCAACAATAGTTAGCTGGGCTGAAGGGAATTTACAAAGGCCAGAAAGGGAAGTTTGAGGTATAAAGGTAGCCTCTTTTGCCTCCCCAGTCCTGGGCAAACTATTGATCACTCATCCTATCAATGATTTTAGATCTGTGTGAAGTGGGTTTTTTCTTTTCTTTTCCCCCTCACTAACACGATATATACGTTGACACATTGTTTTACCTCTGCAAAGTATTCTAATTGAAGAACCTGAGTCACCATGAATCCACAATCTGATCTTCCTCCCCACTTTCCAGATGTCAAAAGTATCCATATTTGACTTCATTTAAATATGCTTACTCTTTCACTTTCAGGTGCAGGGATTACTCTTAATATCTATCTCTAGCAAAATCCTAAAATATTATTTGCCACCTTTAATTTTTAGTTAGAACACCTTAGCTAGGAGGTTGTTAGTAGTACAAAATGACAAAAGTGAAACAAAAAAAGACAAAGGAAATCCATTATAACAAAAAGAGAAAAAAGGCCAATCTTAAAAGGTGAACTGAAGCTATTAAATTTCAGAGGGGTGGCGGAGTTAGTCTGTAACTGGAAAAACTTCAACAAATAAGTCTTGCAGCATTTTAGAGACTAAAAACATGTAGATGGTATCATGAGCTATTGTGGGCACAACCCACTTCTTCAGATGAATGGAATTATTAAAGGTCCAGTTCCTCAATAAATAGGGAATGGGGGGAAGAGGGGAGAGAGTCAATTAGTGTACATGCTACATGAAGCTGATAGAGAAGGTACTAGTTGTTAAATACCCATTGTTCGGTTTTATTATGTCATTAGGAAGGAGAATGTAGTGGGCCATTTAACAAACACACCTTCTTAAAACAGGCAGAAGGCACTTCATATTCTGCTTGGTTTAACAAGAACATGACACTTTATTGGGCAATTTATTCAGCTGCTGAAAAGCCAAGATTTGCCAGTCAGTTACAAGGATTGATTTGACAAACTGGAAAAACAGCTCACATCACAGATGCATAAGCATTAGAACTCTTTCATTCAACTGCATCAAACTATAATTGAAAAGTTGGCCCTGTGGTTACGTTGGCTGGTTCTTACCTTCCAAGCTACAAACAATATGCAGATAATTAGGAACGTTCTGAGAGGTTTAAAACAATAGTTCAAACAAGAATATAGGTTTTCAATATCAGCTAGTGCACTTCAACAGTCCCTTTTGTTCTCTGCCTGTGACACACTCAGTAGTTTAATCTCTTGATGATTGTAACACTTCTAATTCTGATTGCTGGTGAGCTATGAGGGTAGCTCGGTGATATGTAGCAGTTTGTGATATTCAGATCACACTAAATGATCTGATGGTCCCCTTTCACCTTAAGCTCTATGACTTTGAATCAATATACAATAGGTGACTCTTTATCTCCAGCATCCATAATCCCCACACAGCCCCTAGCAAACCTATTTTACATGGTTGAAGCATGTCTCACCTTGCAAAATCCCAAAGGACTTTACATACAGCCTATGGGGACTGATTCTACCTTTTAAGCAGTGACTCATATTGGGTGAAGGTAAAGTCACACCATCTCAGCAAAGAGGCATTGTTCTTCAAGGAGGCCCAGTGCCTGTTGCGGCTCCAGACGGAAGTCATTGGTGAATTGCTTAAGTGCCGTTCACCCTCTCTTCTGCTGCATGGTGCAAAAGAGAGGTTGAGGCCGTGTCCCAAGAGCGGGCTTCCTGGTCAAGGGATCAAAGAACAGGAACGCTGGCCAGTCCTTTATGCTGTTATCGTCCCCTTGTTCAGCAGAGCAGGGCCACCCAGCATATGGCTCTATATAGACTTACTACAACCTATTAAGAGGCACTAACAGAACCATTCAGTAATTTCCCTATTGCCTCAGGGTAAACAGGCCTTTCATAGGGGATGGTGAAGAGAATGAGCTCAGACATCATGTGCTGGGCATAGGTGACTCAGAAGGAAGCCTGCTGAGACTTATAAAAGACATATTGAGCCCAGCTGGCAAGTAGCAGCCTGCTGGGAAGAAGGGGGGAGGTAAGAATTTCTGGCTGTCAGGGTGCAGGGGCTAAAACCTGTGGGGAGAAAAAACCCTGCTAAGAATAGAAAGGCTTTGAGACTTGGAGGGGGAATGGCTACAATAAAAGGAAACCAAGGCTGTAGGGCTCAAAGCAGACTGTGTAAAACTTATTATACCTCTCTTACTGCTGAGTGCTATAGGAATTGAAAGAGTCAGGAATTCAGCTTTTTATCTCATCTGAAAAATGGAATTTCTCCCAAAAAGTGATCATCGAGGGAGGGCCTGGGTTCAGTAATGACTAAGTTAATCATGGAGCAGCGATAAGAACAGTTAGAGAAATGTGGTAGAGAGTTCTTCTAAGCAGGGCTCTGAATTGAGCAGGAGAGAGATAATAAAAGTAACTGGTTTTACTGGTTTGAGTGGGAGACAGACATTTTCCTTTCCTGCTGTTCTTCCCTTGCAAGTATTTGCTAGCTGGAGTGGGGGCTGGAATTGAGAGAGAGCAGGGAACAGCTAGGGGTAGTAGCACAAGTAATCAGAGATGTAGTTTGACTTCTATGCTGCGGGGTGGTTCCAGTTAGGCTTGGCAGTGGGGACAAATTCTGTATCTGCCTGAGGCTTTTAGCTTGTGGGTGACACTTGCCATGCAAGAAGTTTATTGTTCCTTTTCTCCCTGTGACCCTGGGGACTAGGGTTGCCAGATGGTTTCAACCAAAATACCGGACATAGTTGACATTATATTACAATCTATATTACATCTTATTTAGAAAATACTGACATTTATATTTTCTCAATTTGTTTCCCAAACAGAGAGCTCAAATACTGGACTATCCGGTTCAAAACCGGACACCTGGCAACCCTACTGGGGATGCATCTTAGAAATTCATCCTTGCCTATGCTTCCCTTGATAGACTTTATTGGGGGCCACCCACAAGCTTCAGTAGGTACATAGCAGTCCCTGTTAACCATCTTCCTTCACAGCTACAGGTTCTTGATATGTTGTGCCTAATCTCACTGGCATGGGTGCCACAGCACCCCCTGGCTTGAAGTGCTTTCCATTATATACAGGATTTACAGTTTAGCTCAGTGGCTCTCAGTATCTCCGCTGTAAAAATTGTTCCAGCACCCTAGCTCACTGGGCAAAGTAGGGACAACAGCTTTCTGGCAAGCCTAGGCTTGTAGTGCTAGCAGGTGTTCTTGCTTTGGTTAATTGGTGATGTACAGGTCTCCTAAGAATTAGGAGCAGACAGATTTGGTTAGGCATGAAGAGAATTTTAAGGCTCACAGCCAGTGGTGAAAGGAATTTAAATTTCTTACAGGTACTGTCCTATTGCAACTTGGGTCTCTGCCAGCTCTTTAAATAGCTCCCTGCTGGCTTTTGCCACAGCTCAGTTAATTCTTGCTGGAGTTGTGCACAGGGATCAACTCCTTACTTTCACCTCTGCTCACAGTTGTGAGCTGATGTATATGTTAGGTGTAGTACATACACACTAATAAGTATGGGCATGGCATTACTGAATTAAGTGTTTGTATTATACTCTTCCTACAATTCTGTTCTTCCATGCTGTATTCCACAACGGTTTGCAAAGCTGAGGTCAGTTTTGGCTTCGTTTCCTAGTGCCAATCAAAGCTGAGAGAGATCCCAGCCTGCACTAGGACACTCCATTCATATTTCTCTACTCCCAATTAATTTGTAACATGATATCCAAACAGATAAGGAAAGGTATAAAACAGGAAGCTAAGGAACTGGTGAGTTGGAGCTGTGGTGATTTATAAAGGACTCTTTAACTTGTGAACAGCTATAATACAAATATAAGTGGGTTTTTTGGAGGGGGTTGGGCATATGTGGGCACCTTCTGTGAAAGTAAACATGCTGTAATATAAGATTTGCTTCCTGAAGGGGGGAGGGAAAAATCTCCTTTTTTGGAACACTGCTGCTTTTACATGATAAATTTAGTTAAGTTGATCTCTTGAACTGCTGCACGTGGGGTTGGTTATTAAATCAATATGCTAAATTAAACAACACACCTCTTACTCTTGGGGGGAGGGGAGGAATATCCATTGGCTGCCTAATGCTTGTGAGGGTAAAGTTGTGGCCAATGATCCTTCCAAGAGGTGGCAGGGAGCCCTACTGAGCAATGAGATAAAGGAAAGGAAAGAAATTTAAGTATCTTTGTTACAAGCCACTCAACCATTTGAAGTACAAATATTCACAGTTCAGGTGTTTAAACATGCCTTCATACTGATGCCTTGAGGAAAATCAGACTCTCTTAGCAAACTATATCTCCTCAGCTCCAAATCAGCATCTGGCCCTGAGAATCCATGTGGCAGCCAGGTGTCCAAACATCATTACTCATTAAAATACTCTTGTAATGATTTTCACCCTTGTTACTGGTAGTTGCTACTCAACTTCAGTATTTTTGACTGGGAATCTTCTTAAAAGAACCGTTCCTCAGAATCTGGCTGTCAGCCACAACATCAATCTCTTCTCAGTGAGAGCTGACAGAATTTATAACATTGACACAATGCCCTGAAAATAGCAGATGTGGGGCATGTGGGATTCTACCGACTAAAGGGTTTGACTGAAGTAAAATAAAGCAGCAATAGTCGACTTAGTATCCATGCATATTCCGCAAGTAGCTGGATGTTTCTGCTAGAATTGGCAATGAAGTGATTAATAACAACAAGACTATAATCTTTAGGCAGCTGGGTTAACACACACAAGAAAACAGGTGGGTGCGGCTCAGATTGTTTACTGCTGTTTCAGGCTGCACACAGACACTGGACTAGTTCATCTTTTTAAGGTCATCTAAGAAAATGCTTGTTTATACTGTATACAATTCTGTGTCTTCCATACTGTGTGCTTGTTGTATGAAACTTTGGGCTTGTGCACAACAGACATGACCACAGAATGGATTCAAATAGATTTGCAGATTGCAAACTTTGAGTGGTGGATTAGCCACATACCTTTGAGTTCTGATTTACTACTATCAGATAATGGTGCAAACTAGAGAAGAATAGTTAGGGGGACATGTCACCTAATGTACATATTGTAGGACACTTGTTTGTTTGCTCATTAGAAACCATGTACACAAGTCAGTAAGGGCTGTGTTAAATGACATGACAGGTTGCATATATAATGCTATTAGTTTAACTAATCTGTCATAGGTAGAAAATTCTAATTGAACTTCTGCAGGAAACACAGGAAAACAAAACTTCCTATAGTGTGCTGGATGAAGCAGGAAATTGCCAGTCAAAGGGAATATTGCAAAATATGCTGGAAGTTAACAGCTGAGTATATCTACAGGAGAAGCACAAGACAGGCTTCTTCCCAAGTATTCATTAGGATAATGAATTTTCTATTCCACTTGGAAGAGGTGGTCACAAAAGAATGAAATTTAGGATTGGCAGACTGTAAGAAATGGGTGGAAAAGTGCTGGAGCAGCTACCTAGAGCAAAGAGAGCTCTCACTAACCAAGGGGAGTAGCATTAAACTATATATTGCCATGATATTGGCAATGCAGAATATTTAAATACTTATCTTGCACCCATACAACCTGTAAGGCTTTTGGCCAACACAACACGCAAAGGGCCCGATTTGCAGAGAGTTGAACCTGAAAGTTCGGTTCCTTTGAGCTGTCTCATATCGGGCACATAAAACAGAGGCACCCCCAATGACTAGTCCTCTCAGTTTTTGTCCCCTCACATCAGCTTTACTGGGATTTCTTGTAGCATTTTTTAGGATTTGCTCAGCAGTCCCTAAGCTTTCAAGCTAGTGCTAGTGCTCGAGCTCTTTCCTATCGCTTGGCTTCACCTAAGTTCAGGACTATTTGAACACCATTGCAAGCTGTTTGCTCAGCTGAGTCCTCAGAATTAATCCAATACTTTACAATTGACTTTAAAAGGACAGAGGACTGTTCCTACCAACAGCATGATGTTTTCTTGAATTTATCATCCTTGAGTTTAAGCTTTCTTTGAGCCAATCTAATTAAAACTTGCAAAATTAAGGCAGGACAAGACTCCTGATGTTCCCTGTCTTTCAGAGACAAGCCAATTTTTAAAACTAATTAACAACAGTCAGTCATTGGGAAAGTTCAAAGCTTCTTTCTACAGTTACCACATAGCTTGAAAACTGATAAATAAAAAAACCAAAACCCTGCAACAAATGAATGTTCATCCCATCCATGTCGCTTACCTAGTTGTTTACCCTGCAGGAAGGGAGTGAATTTGCCCTGCCGAGTGAATGTTTGTATAAACTGATGAAAGCCCCCCAGAGAATGAGTAGATTCTCTGATATAGGGAGCGAGCCCCATGAATGTTTCACTAGCGGCTGTATGGTTCCGATTAGATTCCAAATCACAGTCCTGAAAACCTAGGACTGGAGATTTGATCACTTTTACCGATCCATTTCTTTAACACCCTAACTTGCTGAAGTACAGACAGATGGCAATAAACCAACCCAGGAGAAAGGAATGTTGCTGCGTGGAGGACAATACAGGTTAAACTACAGAAAGTTAATTTATAATTATGAACCAAAGGAGGGCAGGTTGTCAGCAAGGCAGAAAATAATGTGCGATCAAAACATCATATCTGATCATGAAAATACAGGACCGTGCTAACCGTTAGACACAGGCTGTCTAGTAGCAAACAGAAGAAGTTTGGACATCACTGATATGCAAGTAAGACAGGCTTTGTCCCTCAAGCTGTCTGAGAGCTTTATTTGTAATAGGAGTTCTTCTAGTTGCCAAGGCTTAACTTCCCCTCCTGTCTGACAGCACGTTCCTGATAATATGCTGCATGAAAGTAGCTTGGCTGAGTTACTCTTGAGACCAAGACCCACACAAACACCAGCCTGCATGTTTCCTGTGCAGGTTGTTTTTCTTGTATTCTCCACTTTGCTGCTTGTAATCCACTAATTAGTCTCAAAGGAAAACAACGTGCAACAGAGTAAGACGAGTGGGTAAGCTAAGGGCAAAAACAACTAAATCATCAATTTAACAGTAATACATTGCCTTTATAAAGAAAAACATAGCCAATTATATAGATACACAGCAGACAAAAAGACACAATGAAAATCTCAGACTATCGTTATATGGCAGCCATCATGAAAAATATAGAGCAGGAATGACTGTCATTTTAACTATGCAAATATAATTAGCATCACAGAGAGAGGTTTGTGATGGAAGAAATGAGTGAGTCTCCCACAGGAGTGAGGAGACTTTGTGGAAGTCAGTGTAGTCAATAAACTATTGAAAAGGTAGGCAAACCAAGATCTGGTCTTGATCAGCAGGATAGACTACATGATGAAAGAGGTAACTTTTCATATTTAAAGCTCGTATTAAGCATTTTCAAAATACACTGAGGTAAAGAAAGTGTCTATACACCTGGGTATAGTGCTTAGATTATCCACAAATACAAAGTTTGTTTAAAAAGTTGTAAGATTCATATAGTAAATGAGCAATAACCCAAATCTGGATGAATAAATTTAATAATAGTTTAGATATTAGCATCCAATTATTTGGGTATACTACACATGAAAGTTATACTGAGAGCTGATTGTGGAGAGCAAATATATCAGTGAGTGAAGACTAACCCTTAGTAATTGAAAATTAAAAGTAGGTTGTCTGTTAGAAAAATACAGTCCATCAGGGAAGTATTTGAGTTACTTTCCTGACTGCACTGCTCATCGATATGCCAGCTCATCCCTCCTGGTATTACTGATATCAAGGGATATGTTCCAAGTAGATATCTCTTGACCACCTGATGGTTTCTGACACTGAGTTGCTGCATCGGCCAGATGGAGTGATGATCAATGCCACATGCTCTCCACGCTTGCTTGTTACTGGTGTCCTATGCGCCCAGGGCTTAGACAATCAGGCTATGTCTACACTTGCAGCTTCTTGCGTGAGAAATATGCAAATGAGGCTAAGCGTGGAATATTGCTGAGCCTCATTTGCATACCCAATGAGCTGCCATTTTTTTTCAGAAGAGGCTCTTGTGCCAGAAGGAGCTGTCTACACTGCCCCTTCTTGCTCAAGAAAAACCCTCTTGCGCAATGCTGCTAAGCTGATTATTTTCAGGAATAACGGCATTGCACAAGAGGGTTTTTCTTGTGCAAGAAGGGGCAATGTAGACAGCTCCTTCTGGCACAAGAGCCTCTTCTGCAAAAAATGGTGGCTCATTAGGTATGCAAATGCGGCTCGGCGATATTCCACGCTTAGCCTCATTTGCATATTTCTCACACAAGAAGCTGCGAGTGTAGACATAGCCTCAGTGTATGAGTTTGAAGCTCAGACCCCCAGCTCTCCAAGTGTTAGCCAGAAGGGTGGACTTCCCCTGCTTTCGAGATTGAACCTCATGACAGGCTGGGATCCTGTTCTTAAAGGGCACTGTGATGTCCACCATGATAATCTTCTTCATGTCCTACTTGGTGAGGGCTCTGTCCAGTCACAGGTGTCTGTCCATTCCGGGAATGGCGGCATTCACAACAACCTTCCCTATAGGTGGCAGGATGACTTTGAATAGGCATCCATGGATGGCTTTGTGTTGTAACTGCCAGGCTCTGGAGTAGGGCTTGCAGCTAGCTAAGATGAGGGATAGTGTCTCATTAGCATAGCTGCAGTGATAGTAACAACTATTGTTAGTGCTAGACACAGAATTCCAGTTGGATTCTAATTGCCATACCAGAGGCTCAAGACATTTAGAACATTGTCAATGGTGTAATGAAGGGTAATGAAAGTTTACCAGATATTATATATTTCTGAGCAGCCACAGTCAGGACTGGGATCATATTGTAGCAGGTGCTGTAAAAATGTAGAACAAGAAACACTTCCAGTCTCAAAGAGCTTAAACTAAATTATAAGGAAAAGTTGTTAGTCTTGTTTTCAGTGGCAATAGGAGATATGAGGAAACGTAATAAACATTTTCAAGTTTTTTAAAGTAGCTAATAAAGTTGATATTTTCACAGAACTAAACAGTGGGGATGTTGTTGAAATATCTGGCACTAGGAGTAAATTGTGAACTCAGGCAGAACTACATCTGAAAAAGGGAGAAACCCCTGTGGAATCCTTTACTAGGAAAGGCGTCTTAAAAAATACAAATTGTTTCAATATAAATTGGTGCAAGGAATAGATATTTCATTTCTAGAGAAACAGGAAATTGTTTTATTTCCATCACATGCTTGCCCCCCATTCCCTACAAGACTGCTCACAAAGTAAACTCTTTGCACATAATATGCCTTCTATTCTAGATATATTGTGTGTTAAAATGAAACTATCATTGGGGTGCTAGCAATTTATTTTCATATTTTCTGTTTTTCTTCTGAATGTTATAGAATTAACAAGTAGAGCTGGCAAATCCTCCAACTGCCCCTCTAGGATGGTCAGGCCTTTCTCCACTCCCCTTTCACAGAACACTCAGATGTACTACTCCCAAAAGTCTAATACATACTCATTTTAAGATGCAACTCCGGATCACTGCTCTGTTTTATACTTCCATATAGAAGTGAAAACAAGTTTATTATCAAAGAAGAGTAATTCAAGTGACAGAATGTAAGAATGCTGCAAATAAATGGTTACATATAATACAAAATCACAACATGCCTTCTGCAGCCTTGTAACAGTCTCTGTGTGGGTCACAACTGAGAACACCAAGTTCAGGACCAGCTGCTGGGGGGAAAAGGTCAGACACCCCCAAACTGGTAGTTATTCTCTCCTAAGATATAGTGAGCCAGCAACAAAATTAAACTTCTCTTTCACTACATTGGCTAAGAAGAAGTCAAACATGCAGAAATAGCTCATTAGGTATTTTAGTCCTGGATTACTACTAAAAACACTGAACTTGATGAGTGGTTATTTAAAACCAATCTCATCAAACAAAAGGATTCTTCTGATCCCAAAGGACCAGTCACGTACCCAGGTCAACATTTAACTCTGATCTTAACCAATAATCATGAGGTTGACAATCATTTAGTATATAAAATGGAAAGATTTATTTATAAAAGAAAGATGAGATTTTAAAATTGGTTAAAGGAATCAAATACACACAATAAATGCAAAGATCGGGCTTGTAGTAGTAATGTAATAAACTGCTGGGTTAAGTCAAGTCGCGGGTTGCTTCCAAATCATTGGAAGGGCCTCAGTCCCTTTGTTAGGATATTCCCATTGGTATAAGTCCATAGTACAGAGGTGTAAGCAAGAAAGGGGTAAAATGGAGATGTTTCCAGCACCTTTTATAGCTTCTGCCAATTGAAGGGAAACCCAATGTTCTCTCTGTAGAAAATTACAGGTAACAAGATGGTGTTTTCAGTCACATGTGTAAATCATAAGTCCACAACAGAGGCCATCACAGGAAAGAAAGCCCACTGAGTGAAGACAGGTGTCTCCCCTCATCCAGTGTGAGTGATATGTTCCTTGATGAGTCATTTAACATGAACAGTCCCTTTTGGGACTACCTTTTGGGTGTTACCACAGGTACAAACATATTTGGAATACAGGTACAGAGCCAATGCTCATAACTTCAAATATAAAAATGGTACTTACATACAAATAGCACAATCATATTCAGCAAATCATAATCTTTCCATAGACACCTAACCTGACATATTTGATGTACTTTATGCAAGGTTTGTTGCAATTATATAAAAGTGGTAGCAACAATGATCATGGTCATATTTTAATCAGATAATGACACAAGTCTAAACTTAAGTCACAAGTCATTCCCCCATCTCCTACAAGATAGCTTATCCAAAATCCTTTTCCTAGTGTTTTTAAGCAGGTTGTCTGAGCTCCCTTCCCATAATATCAAGCCCACTGACAGCTCATCCTTATTGATTAAGGCCATGTCTACACTACAGAGAAGATTGAAGCAACCACAGTCGATCTTCTGGGGTTCAAATTTGTGTTTCTAGTGAAGACACTAATTCAAACTGAGAGGGGCACTCCCGTCAATGCCTAATTCTACAAGGAGTAAGGGAAGTCGAAGGGAAATTGCTCCCTTCAACTTCCCGCAGTGTGGATGCCGCCAAAATTCAGCTTAAGATACTTCGGCTTAAGCTACGCAACTAATGTAGCTGAAGTTGCATATCTTAATTTGAACTTATTTCCTAGTGTAAATCAGGGGTCTCGGAATAACTGTGGATTCATCTTCATACTAAATATAGTTTCAAAAGTTCATTGTCTTACTCTTAAATAGGATAGCCTATGCTGTTTTTCTCTTTTCCTCCAGCCTTGGTAATCTATTGTTTAAGAGTTTGCTTAGTCTACAAGGGTACGTCTAAACTACATGGCTCCATCAACAGAGCCATGTAGATTAGTTTACGCAAGAAAGGGAAATGAAGCTGCGATTTAAATAATCGCCGCTTCATTTAAATCAAAATGGCCGCCGCGCTGTGCCGATCAGCTGGTTGTCGGCACAGCGCGGCAGTCTAGACGGGGATCTGCCGACCCCAGAACCCTTCGTCGGCAGATCATTTATGCCTCGTGAAACAAGGCTTACAGAATCTGCCAATGAAGGGTTCTGGGGTTGGCAGATCCCCGTCTAGACTGCTGCGCTGTGCCGACAATCAGCTGATCGGCACAGCACGGTGGCCATTTTGATTTGAATGAAGCGGCGATTATTTAAACCGCCGCTTCATTTCCCTTTGCCGTCCTGCCTAATCTATATGGCTCCGTCGATGGAGCCATGTAGTCTAGACACACCCTCAATGGGTGTCCATTATGAACCACGCAATACTCAGTTTGCACATGATCAGCCAGACTGAAACCAGCATCTCTTTCCTCCCTTGCCTGATGGGGATATGTGGAAAACCTTCCAGCGACTTGCCTTATCTCCCAGGTCTACAGAACATAATTGTTAGTATATATTTCTTATAATTCAACATAATTTCTATACCTCTCTTTCATGATGATTATGGTGACCAGTGTTACACAGGCTTTCTTTAGACATTACATGATGTTCTTTGGTATATTAGTAGCTAGATACCATATCTAGGGGATCTTGTACTCCTTATGTACTGCCTGCCTTCTTGATGCTAACTGGAAGAAGTCCTTGGGTCACATTAATGACTTTGCATTACCATTTAATAACTTCCACCTGCAGCTCCCTACTTAGGCCAAGAAGGCAGAGCATGAAGTGATGGCATAAATGGGAGTTTTGTTAAGCTCTGCTAAAGTCTGAAAAGATGCATAATGGTCATATCTCAAATAATTTAGAGATTTTTATTTTCCTCCTCTACCCTGAGCCATATAGGGCTATAAACCCTCACTATGTGCTATGTTAATGTCAAATTTATAACTTCAGCTATATTTTTCCATAGACACATTCACAAATTTGGGCTAAAATAGTTTTCTAGAAGAAAAGTGAATATTTTTCTATTCTCCCATATGTCAAAAATTGTTGAAGGGATTTTGCTCATATTCTCCCATTTCAAAAAATCAGCTCAAAACAGACTACTGGCCTAGAGATGAATGTTTCATCAAGTTGTAATCATGTGATATCATGGGTTGTCATGGGAACTGTTTTGCAATATTAACTACAGAAGGGGGAAACAGCACTTGACCTGTTAATTATTGGAGCAAACCTGTCTCATCATCCTAATTAGACATCTCTCCCAGAACAAGCAGAGGAAAAAAATACAGAAAAGCTAAAAGGAATGCAGTAAATATAATATCTCAGTTGTGGGTAGTTACAGAACAGGATGCTTCAGCAACAGAATCATGAATCTTTCTATTTCTTTGACAGCCCTGATGTCAAGGAACCAGTGGGGTAGGACTAACAGAAGCTGCGTGTGGATATTAACTTTCTCTTTGGGAAGTTTCTCTGTATCATTTGTGTTTCGCAGTATTGCAGCTGTGTACAAAGGAGGCGACTCCAGCAAGATATAAAAGAAACGACAAGTGGAAAGAAAAAGAAGATAAAATAACATGGTTCATGAAAACAAAAAACTGGCTCAAACTTAGTTTATTTTTTTTAATTTAAGTGGAAATGTATCAGGAGCCCTTTCTCCTTCTTGCTGATATCCCTCCCATCTAACCCCTCCAAAGGGTCACAGTATCCTGCACAAGCCCCACAGTCTCTTTATCCTCACTGCCACACTGCAATATGCTTCTGACACTTCCCTCCCCACAATTTCAATATCTTCCCTTCCTACTCCAACATTCCCCCTTCCTTTCCTCTCTGTGACTGAACAGGCCCTGGTTTCTTCCTTACCAATCACCCATCAGGCAGTCTCTGAATGACTTATTTTGTCTCTGATAACTCCTAACAGGAACACGTAGTTCTGCTGTCTCTCTTCTAGGCTTCTACTAAATTCATATCTCGTGTTCTGGGTGCTGGATCATGTTGAATTCAGTGGTGGCTGAGCCTATTAAGGATGATAGGCCCTTGTAACGAACTTTAGAATGAAAGAGAAGGTTATAGTTTATGACGGACAGAGACAAAGCCTACTACTGCAAAGTCTTAGGGAATGAGGGGAGTTAGGCATCATTGCAAGTTTACAAGGAGAGCAACAGGACAGTCAGGAAGAGGAGGGATGAGTAAACCTCAAAAAAAAAAAGGGGGGGGCACTTATTTCAGTACTAATATGCACTTGAGTATTCAAATGTTTACCCAGCTCCCTTTTAGGACTCCTGTTCCACCGTTCTCTCTCCTTGTCCTCCTACCTTTGTTAAAAACAACAAATGGTCTGGTAGCACTTTATAGACTAACAAAACATGTAGATGGTATCATGAGCTTTCGTGGGCACAGCCCACTTCTTCAGATGACCGGAGTATTTGTTAAGGGTTACTACCTTCCATTAGCCAAAGTCTTCAGGGGACACTAGAAAATCTTTTCACGCCTGAAGAAGTCTTCAGAAGGATAACTGGGAATGAGCTCTTCCCTTCCTCTTCTTTCCCCCAACCAGCAACCAAGAATCTTCTATTTCCACATTTAAATATTGCTTAGTTTTTTGTGTAGCTGAAATGTTTTACATATACATAAAGTGGCAGGAGCCTTGATTTAAAGTTAATAATTTTTTTTTCTGTTATTTCCTCTTGGCTACCAAAATTCAAGGCCCATGAGGACATTGCATACATATGAGGAAGTTACCACAACTTCCCCCCAAATCTTCGGCAATGTGGAGGTGAGCACCATGAATCTAACAGCAACAGCCTTTGTGTATGATGAATACATTTTAGAAATTCTCAAATGTACCTCAACTAACACTAATACCCCTATAACTGCTAACTCAGCATCAACTACATCTAGAAACAATATCTTTTTGAGCAGTTGAGTCTGATACAAATAACAGTAATTTTAGTGGCTCAATTTACCATGGAGAGCTTCTGTGAAAGAATGCCTCCAGTAACACAGGGTGTAATGAAGGCTTGAGTAAACAGTAATGCCTATGAATTAGTTTTGTGGCATACAGAACTTAAACTTGTTCCTGAACTAAATATTGTTGCTTATGCTGGATCTCAGGCCAATGTGCTTTTAGTGGAGAAATTCCACATTGAGTAGGAAAGGAAATATTCGTCTAGCAATTAATTAAAAGAAAATTAAAAGTGGTTGCTCAAAGCTTCTCAGGGATTCAGAATGTTAGAAGTAGGGCTGGGGAGATGAATTAGTGGGCAGAAGGCAGGTGACAGTCTATGATGAACAGTGTAATTTATCACTTAATCATTAATTATTATGTGGATATCAACACTATATGTGTGTTGTGTGTCTCTGTATATCTGTGTTTATATGTGGTATGTATGGACGGGTGCAGCACAGTCCAGGTGGCGCTAAGAGCTGGTTGCCCCCAGCTCCATCCCTGCCACCTAAGGTCTTTCCTCTTCCAAGAGCGTAGAGCCAGCTCCCCTACTATCTTGCCCAGGGGCAAGGCAATTCTGTCACCCTGTAACGTCCAGACATCTTATGTTAGGCTTGGAGCCCTTGAAAAACACTCTGAAAAAAAATCACAAACATAGACATTGTCCCTGTCCAAAGGAATTTACAATACAAGAAATAAATTAAAAATTAGCACAGTACAAGATCAATAGAACATATGTTAAGCAGATTAAAAACTAGCTAACTGACAGGTATTGAAGAGTAGTTGACTACAGGAAATCATCATCTAAAGCAAGGTCCAAAAGGATACGTTCTAAGCCAACCAACAGTTCTTTACCAATGATCTGGAAGTAAGTATTAAATCATTGCTAATAAAACTTGTGGATGACAAAGATTGGCAGACTGGCACATGATAACCAGGATGAGGCTGTCATACAGAACAATCTAGCTTGGTCTGGTAAACTTCATCTATTCAAATAAAATGTGTTTTAATACAGCCAAATGCAAGGTCATCTAGGAACAAAGAATTCAGGGCATATCTAAGGAATGGGGGGGGGGGGAGGGTGACAACCTTGAAATCAGTGACCCTGAAAAAGGTTTAGGTGTCATCATAAAGAACAAAAAGCTGAACGTGAGCTTTCAGTGCAATCTGTGGCAAAAAGGGCTAATGCAATCCTTGAATGTACAAATCGTGTGAGTAAGAGTAGGGAAGTGATTTTTGCCTCTGTATAAAGCATGGTGCGACCAATACTGGAATGATAGCATACAGTTCTAGTGTTCACTTTGTAAAAATGATGCTGAAAAATTGGAGAGGGTGCAGGGAGGAGCCATAAAAATTATTCTGGGTCTGGGACAAATGTCTGTAAACAGGATATTTAAGAAGCTTAATTGTTTAGCTAATCAAAAAGAATTTGAAGAGATGATTTCATTACATTGTAGAAGTACCTTCACATAGAAAAAAGACCAGGTCCTAAAGCTCTCTCTTCATTCTGGCAAAGAAAGGCATAAAGAGAACCAATGGCTGGAAATTAAAGCCAGGCAAATTCAAATTAGAAATAGAGCACACATGTTTAACAAGGAGGATGATCAACCATTGGAAAAAACTACCAAGGGAAGTGGTAGCTCTCTTCATCTCTTGAACTCTTCATATCAAGATTGGATACTCTTCTGGAAGATTTGCTTTTACCCAGACACAAGATATCGGGCTCAATAGAAGAGAAACAGGTTGAAATTCTGTGGCCTGCACTATGTAGGAGATCAGACTAGATGATCTAACGCAGGGGTCGGCAACCCCCGGCATACGTACCACAAGTGGCACTCGAGCCGATTTCCCATGGCACGGGGGGCGGGAGCTCAGCCCTGCCCCTCCTCCTGTGCAGCCAGGAGCTCATGCTGTGGCTCCAGCCTCAGCTACATAGCTGCAGCTGGAACACTAGCTCCAGCTTCCAGCTGGTAGGGAAGGGAGGCAGGAGAGGTGCGCACGCATCCCAGGCACTGCCCCTGCCCAGCCTGGGTGTGCAGCTCTTGGGAGCTAAGGGGTTAACCGCCCCCTCCTGCGCTACAGGATTCCTGCTTGGGGAGGGGCTGGGCAGCTGACACACGTAGCTGGCAGCTGGCACACGTGGCGCGTGGGAGCCAGGGCTGCTCCCCGCGGTCTGTGTGTGGGGGTAGGGAACCCCTTCCCCGGTGCCCCTCTGCACCCAGCAAGGCAAATGGCTGGGCTGGGCAGGGAAGAGGCTCTGTTTTCCCCACTCCCTCACCTCTGCTCATCCCAGTGCTGCTGGCCTGCCGGTGGGTGTGCTTAGGGCACAGGGATGTGGGGGCTGCAGGGGGGTGAAGGAGGATGGGGGGACAGGATGGGAGGGGGCAGGGGTTGCACTGAGGGGCATGGAGTGATGGGGGAAATCATGGGGCTGAAGGGAGTGAGGCTGGAGCAGAGGGAAAATGTGAGAGGGGGATACCTTGCAGAAGCTGCACTTTCCTTTACTCCCCACTTCTTTGCTTCCTTCCCCAACCAGCTATTCAGCTGCATTCTCACCCTCTCACCTTTTCTATGTTACTCCCCCAACCCCCTCCTGCCCCCAAACTCCCTCTCGTACCCTTACCCCACATGCTTTCCTGCCACCAAACTCCCTTCCAGATCCTGCCCTCCTCACCCCGTCCTGCACCCCTATCCCACTTGCTGGCAGCCCTGTCCCACGCATTTAACCCTTCATTTTTGTTCCCACCTCAGAGCCTGGCGGGGGGGGTCCACAAAATCCACTAACTCTGGAACCTCAGAAAAGTAAATCTGGCCTATGGGAAGCCCTGAACCTCGGTCCTCCCTGTCCCTTCCCCTCACCCTGTGGGGGCTGGAGTGCCAGAAGAGTGAGGTGTCTCAGCTGGGGACCACATCAATGAGGGTTGGCAGTTTTTGGCGGGGGTTTTTGCTTCTCACGTGTGTGGTCCCCAGCTGACTTCTCTGTGGGTCAGTGACCCCCAACCCAAAAAAGGTTGCCCACCTCTGCCAAAAATAAAGAAAACATTGAAACCTTTTGTGTTGGCCATAAATTAATATTTTACTTTATTTAAAATTAAGTTTGATAAACTAACATGAGAAAGTTAAAATGCTTAGTTTTTTTTAATAATTTAAATTAAACCATTCTCCCCAGCTGCAGCGCTAGCAAAATGGCTCAGGCATAATTATGTAATTAACAGTGAATTTCCATTAGCAACACAATGGAAGTAGTGCGGTAGTGGTAGCCCACAGAAAGGTTTGCATTGAGCCAGGTGGTCCATGGGACGCACGTTGGAGAGAACCCCTTCCCCATCCCGGGAGAGCAGCACGGCCCAGGGCAGGAGGGTTAAATCTTGGCATGCCACTTTGGAAAGGTTGCTGACCCCTGATCTAACAGTACCTTCTGGAGTTAAGCTAGTGAATAATGAATACAAAAGGTGTGGGGAGAGAAATACTACCATTCATATATAAATTAATATCCATTAATCCAGACCTGAAATTCTAGATTCATTCCAAAACTCACATCATAAAACCACTTCTGAGGATCCACTTCTCTGTCATAACAAAAGCAAGACAGAAGTCACGTGGTTATGTGGGAAAGTCAATATAAATTTGTGCAACTCTCTGTGTGTGTACACATAGTCTTTATATATCTTTGTAATTACACACATAAATACAGACTTCCCCACTTACCCCTCAACCTAGCCACTAGCTTCTGTCTTGCTTGAGTTATGGCAGAAATGGGTCTACAGAAGTGATTTTATGTTTTGAATTTTGAAGTGACTCTGGAATCTCAGCTCTAGGTTAAGGGAAATGGAAGGCTGGCACTAAGCAGAGAAAACACACCCTTCCCTAGAAATGAGCTTGTACTATTATTTTGAGAGAGCAACTCACAAAAGGTTACTAGACTTCAGGAGGAAATTAATTCAGCAAAATACAGTATAGCACTGAAATAAATTAAAAGCTAATTTATATCTCTCTGACAGGTCTGGCAATCATTATATTTCCCCATTTGTTAGAGTTCTTTTAAACATGCCTTTGTTCGTGAAACAAGCCTAGGGCCTCAGCTCATCAAGACACTACTGTTATTTGCTATTATCTGTGTGGGTAGAATATATTATAAAGGCTTTAATAAGTGCCTCTTTAGATTCACATCAGGTTTAATAAAGGTAAGAATTTAAAGAGTTTTTGTCCTGTAAATGCACCTGGAGAAACTGCTGTAGGTTCTAATTTTCAGTAAGCTTTCCCGTGTTTATCATGTGTTTAAATGGACATTATTATATATAGCATAGACTAGAATCCTAACCCATGAAAAGTACCATAGCTACTTTACTCCAGGTTCTGGTGCTGTATGTGTATATATTTGTAATGCTAAATATATACAATAGGACTTTTGTTTTATTTCATCTATTTTCTGGAAAATCCCAAGCAGCGCTGTTTACTGCTACAGGTTATACATAAATGTAAGTCATTTACTGGCATTGGCCTACTAAGGAAACCATTTACTCTGAAGCAGAGGTTCTTAAATGTTCATGGGGATCTTCATAAATAAGATGCAAAATCTATTACATATTTGAGAGTTGTGTGTCTCTCTGTTCAAGAACATCTCCTAAACTAAATGGTAAGAGCTAGGACCATTAAATTTGCTATAGAGCTTCCATTTATCCGAATTTAAAGTAAGATAAGGGGTTAGTTGTGCCTGGAGTGAGGTCACCTTTCATAAAACCATACAGAAAAGAGACAGAATCACCAGACAGATGAAAGGAGCTGGTGAGGGCGCACCCTCAATCCAGGACTGCTCCAGCCTCAAGCCTTCCCCCCTCAGGCCCTCTTTAGGAAAGGTGAGGGGGCTGAAGCCCACTCCCCTGATTCATATGGGGATGTTGCTGACTGTCCCCCTTTCTCAGAGAGAAAGGGGAAAGTGCACAGTTTGCTGCATTCCTCACTCTGGCTGAGGAGCATAGGGGGTAGATGAACGCAGACCTGCCCAAGATGGGGGACATGTACCTCTCCCCCCAGCTGTGCCTCCTGGAGGTGCAGGGCCATCAAGAGGTGCTTCTCATCTGGCCGCAAGCTGCTGCAGTGAGAGAGGACTGGGGTAGTCCTCTCTTGGCAGGGCAGCCTGCATACTGCACCCCTCATCTCTAGCCCCACCCCAGAGCAATGATTCAAATGAAGAATGCACATTTTCATTTTATTTTTCAAAAAACAAAAATGAATCGAGTGAAGGATCTGAGCAACACCAGGTAAATCTTCTAGTGTTTTCTATAAAATAAATAAGGACAGCATCCAACCCACGCTGTTCATAATTTTCAACGAAAATTTATACCAAGCCTCTTCTGAAGTTCTAAGACACTGAGATTTCCAGCACTATTTTGCAGAGTCAAGAGAGCTAAACTTTTGACTGCTTATTGAAACCCAGCTTCTGAGATTCAGCCATCACTGATCTCCACAGGAATTTCAGCCATACACTGCAGTATGTAGCTGCATGGAAGAGCGGGCCAGGGGGCCTAGAGCTGGGGATAGGGTGGAGTGTATCAATCAAAAAAGATTAAAATGGCTGATGCTGTGTGAGAGCATCAGAGTAAACCCAATTAATGAACAAACCAAAATCTGCAGTCCAGGCCAAAACTACCTGTAAACTAAGAGCAGTTATATATCTCTACAGAATGCCCTCAGTAGGACATTAAGTAAAAACTATCTGGGGTTAATGGGACTTCATAAATAGCCTTCAAATCTGAATGACAGGTTATACCAAAAATTGTGCTATTCGTCAGCAGCTCACTAATTTTAAATTGGAGACTTCTTTTAGTAATGGGTGAATCTTAAGGTTAGCTACTGATTGCTTTGTATGTACATACACCTAAAGAAGTATTGATTCCTCTACAGACCATTTTAGGGTTGCTGGGTACCAGTTTTTTGCCCTGCTTTCTCTGGGCTTAGCTTCTATCCTAATTCTCCAATCACTAATTGGCCTACCCCTTCGCTTTCAGACACAGCTCAGCAGGACTAGATATTTTCACAGATGTCCCTCTCTGTTTCCTTTCTACAGAAGAAAGGAAGGAAGAAACTCTACAATTACATTGTGCTGATTATAAAGATTTTTCAGTGTCTCTCTAATCTAAAGCACTTTATTACATATGTGAAAACTGTTAACAGTGACTCTGTGCTGCTAACTGCAGTTTAAGCATTGGCTCAGAATATTAAACAGTGGTATCTCTTTGTACCGTATGTGTCTCATCTGTACTCTGCAGTTCCATAAAGCTTGTAATAACTATGGTAGTTGTCACCAGTCTTCTCCTACACATGGAATTTGAAACCACAAGCACATTCAGAGGCGTCAAAACAAGATTTCAGTTACAAATGCTAACTCTGTATGTAAAGAAAGGGAATGGAATAGACTTACAGGAGGAGAAGCTGGCGAAGTCTAAAGGCAGGTGTTGAAATCCCTTGCCTTGGCCAGGACTTCTGTTTGGGAGTGACGGAGCAGCTTTCAGTCTCAGAGCCTGAGACGAGCATCTAGATTTCAGACCTGTTCCATTGGGGGTTTTAGCTGCATTCCTTTTCCTTCAGCCAAGTGGCAACCCCAACTGCTTTTTTTGTAGGAGGTAAGAACACCATACTAGGTACAAGGTCTGCATTAATTTCACCTCTCCCCCCTTTTATCCTTCACTTACTCTTGAAATACTCTATCTTGAAAGGAAGGATGGGAGCTGCAATGATTGTGCTGAGGGTGGGGGCAGTGCACAAAAGTCTCTCTCCCCCCCCCCCCAGGTGCACAGTGCAGAGAGGCACATGGCGCAGACAGCTACTTTGAGTGGCCTGGGGCTGTGGCAGGCAAGGAGCCTACCAGAGGCTCCTGCTGGACTATGGGCTGGGAGCTGTCAGGGTAAGAGCCTACATCTGGCACTCTACCTCATCCTGCACCCCAACTCCCTGCCTCCGGTCACCATCCCCTCTTGCTTCAGATCACAACCCCCCTGCCTCAGGCCCAAACCCTCTGCACCCCTGCTCCCCTAGGTCACGACTCCCTCCCAGACTTTGCAACCCCTTCTCCACCTCTTCCCCAGGTCAGAATACTCCCCTGCACCCCAGTCGCCTGCCCCATGTCACAACTAACATTCCCTCAATTTTTTTCCATCTATGTGTGAAATAAATTATGTGCACTATGGCATATGCAGATGTGCACTAGCAATAGAAACACATGTTGCCAATCGTGGGTGGCATTTGAATCTCTCCTGGGCAGCTGCCCATGCACTCTGCTTTGAGGGAACACTGCTCACAGCCTCCTCCTTCACCCAAACTCCCTCTCAGACCCCACACTCTTTTCTGCACCCCAATCTCCTACCCTGAGCTCCCTTCTGTGCCCAAACTCTATCCCAGATCCCAAACCCCCTCCATAGGAAAGTGCAACACTTACCAAAATCTTGAAGTTCTGTTCCTCCCCCCCCACCCCCTCATCAGCCCACCCCTATGCTCGGGACATAGCTGGAATGCTTTGTACATCTGAGCCAGCAGAGGCAACTTCAGGTCTCTCTGAGTTACATTTAGGCCAAGACAGCTGCCAGTTGGTTCCAGAATTAAAGAGTGAAGTAAAAGTAGTTTAACTATCTTTCACCCTTGCTACAAATCTTAGAACCTGGCAATCTGGTCCTATAAGCTGTCTGGGATGGGCAGGAACTTACAGCTTGGCCTATGAAACATAGCCAAGATATCATTTCCTTTTTGTAACAGTGCACAAATATATTTATAGTTTGATGCCATGTCACGAGCAACTGGCCCCACGTGATACTATTTCAGAGAGCAGGGTATTACTGAATAGATTCTCACAGGTGTTTTACATATACATGGGATCTATTTGAACCTATGCATTGCTGAATAACTACAATGGTCCCAGAGGGTTTCATTTATTTATCACTTTCATAGATGCTCTGAAATTAGCCTGACTGTCAAGTCTGGGAGCCTGTTAGAGACCTGTTGCCATATAGTTGACCTCAGAGGCACTTGACCACCTTCTGTGTTTAACAGCAGAGGAGAATACAGCTGTAAATGCTTTCCATTATCTTGTAGACTCAAAACAGAAACATGAAGACTGCCATAAAGAACTAACGAGTTAAGACACAACCGAGTGTCACATGCAGTAGTAATGGAAAATGAATGCCTGTGAACCACTTTGTTGTTCTGTGTTTTTATTAGGTTCATAGGATGGGTTAATTGCCTTACTAAGAGAGCTAAGCACACAAATCATAATGAATAATATATTCATCGGATTGTCTCACTTTTGTTGCTCATGAATTAGTTGCCAGCAGATTGTGAAATTCTCAGATGCATTTGTTATTCTAAATTATTCACAAGTTTATTTTTTTACCACACTGTAGATAAAGCACTATAGCAACCTACGTGCATTTGGAGAGAGGTGCACAGGTAGTAGGAGGGAAGAGTTTGGAGGAGTCACCAGCAAGTCAATCTGTGTGCACCTGGCTGGAATGAGAGTTGCATTTCCAGCACCTCTGTAAATAGTACCAATAAACAGCCAGTTTAGGTTTAGAAATATGGATTCCTCTCCTTTTATTGCATAGCACATGGTACATGAAACAGGGAACAGGCTCTATGTGCTGATGCTTAGCAGCTTATGTCCCACTAAAGTGGACCATAGCGCTTTGCAGTCTCCTTGAACAGCTCATGAGGTCTTCCTTGAAATTATTTAAATGTGGAAATTCATGGTGTATTAGTTAATCAGCTGGAACACATGATTTTGTTTCTGCTTTCTGATTGGATGACACACAAATAAAAACCAGAATGTAAATTGTAAAATATACAGTCACGACCACAAATTAGAACCAATTTTTGACAAATAGTTAAGCATTTGACCATATACACTGTCAATTGTTTGTTGGCAAAGTGGGAGGGCATATCTACTGGGGTTCCACCAGGTTCAGTTCTAGGTCTCATAATACTTAATATTTTCATTAATGAGTTGGATAATAGAGTAGGTCATGTGCTTATAAAATGTGAGTATGACACCAAGCTGGGAGGGGCTGCAAACACTTTAGAGGACAGGTTTAAAATTCAAAATGACTGTGACAAATTGGATAATTGTTCCAAATTCACAAGATGAAATTTCATAATGACAAGTGCCAAGTGCTTCATTTAGGGCATGTGTACACAACAGGGCTACCCTGTGTCTTTGAAATGCACCTGTTATTTCAAAATAATGGGCGCGCAATTTCGGCATCCCTGTAACCCTCATTCCACAAGGGCAAAGAGATGTCTCCAAATAGCACATTTTTTAAAATTAGGTGCTGTGTAGATGTGCCAAATTTTGAAATATGCTATTTTGAAATACAATCGAAATAAGATATGCAATTTGCGTAGCACCAATTGCGTATCTTATTTCGAGTTTAGGGTGCTGTGTAGATGCATCCTTAGCAAGGAAAAATTCAAATGCACAGCTCCAACGTGAGGAATAAATGACTAGGGATTGCTGGAAAAGATCTGAAGGTTATAATGGCTCAAAAATGAATATGAGTTGTTAATGTGATGCAGTTGCAAAAAAAGACGCATATGATTCAGATGTGCACTAATAAGAATGGTGTATGTGAGACACAGAAGGTAACTGTCCCGCTATACTCAGTACCGATGAGGCTCCAGGGGTAGTACCTTGTTCAATTCTGGGCACCACAATTTAGGAAGGCTTTGGACAAATTGGAACAACTCCAAAGGTGAGCAACAAAAATGATAAAAGGTTTATAAAGCCTGACCTCTGAGGAAAGATTGAAACAACTGGGCATGTTTAGACTTGAGGAAAAAAGACGGAGGAGGGGGGACTTGATAACAGCCTTCCAATATGGTAAAGGCTGTTATAAAGAGAACGGGTGACCAACTGTTCCCCAGGTCCACTGAAGATAGGACATGAAGTAATGGGCTCAATTAACAGCGGAGGAGATTTAGGTTAGAAATTAGGAAAAGCTTTCTAGTTATATAGATAGTTAAGCTCTGGAATAGAGTTTACAGAGAAGCTGTGGAGTCCCCATCATTGGAAGCATTTAAAAATAAATTGGAGCAACACCTGTCAGGGTGGCGTAGGTTTTCTTGCTACTGCCACAGTGCAGGGGGCTGGATTTAATGATTTGGAGAGGTCCCTTGTGGCCCTACATTACTCTGATTCTGTTGTTTGCTTTTTCCACCTGACAATATCAGTACACTTGTCTTGCCATCAGAAAAGAATTGATATGATTCCCAGCCCATTAAGCAGGGGTGGGCAAGAGAGCCTCCACAGTCCAGATCCGACCCACCAAGCATGATGATCCAGCCTGTGGTCACCCTTCCACTCCCCTGCCCCCAGGCCAATAAAGACCTGGGAATGGGGGAGTGTGGGAAGTCTCCTCCTGCTGCCAAGGGCATATGGAGCCTAGAGTGAATCACTAGCTGTTCAAAACAGCTGGTGGTTCACTCTAGGTGCCACACACAAGGCAGGAGCGGGAGGTGAGAGATTTTGTGTGCTCCCCCACCCCCAGGCCCTGATTGGCCTGAGGGCGGAGGAAGTGTGCAAAGTCTCCTCCCATCGCCAAAGGCATGCGGCATCTAGAAGGAACCACCAGCTATTCAGAACAGCTGACAGTTCATTCTAGGTGCCAAGGAGTGGGAGGCAAAGACTTCACATGCTTCCCTCCGCCCCCCCAAGCCAGTCTGGGTCTGTGGGTCGAGAAGTACAGAAGTGTCCTAGCCTCGCCCCTTCCAGGGTGGTCTGAAGTGGCCCCTGTTCTAAAATTATTGCCCACCCCTGCCATAAAGGAAAGTCACAAAGCAATTACATAGAGATTGGGAAGACCTTTGAGAAGAGAGAAAGGCTTTGCTTACACTAAGTCTTGAAGGGAGTTGAAAACATGAATTAAGACTGGCTTGTGTGAATCTGGTGGCCTGATGTTATCAGGATTCTCGAAAAACTCAAGACTGACTGATGAGCTTACTCACATAAAACTGCCCACAAAAAGAGAGAACCTGTCTGAAGTGGTGGAGTAGCCCAGTGCACTAGGAGACATGGAGTCCTGTTCCCAACTCACTATTTGACTCTGTGCGACCTTGGTCCTGCACTTTTTATAAGACTTGGTGATCCATAGGTGAAAAATGCTTTATAAGCACTAAGTAGTTATTAATTAACATTATTATAATTACTGCAAAGGTTGGAGTTCTGGGACTGTTCAACATTAATGAGATGTCCGTGGGAAATGACTTTGAGTTCTGTACATTATTGTATTGATGTAAAGCAAATGCTTTATTTCTCCTTTCTCTGAAAGCTAATTGCTTTGTGCCATCATTTAACATGATGTAATTGTATAATTTGCCAGGAAGGAAATATAAGCACTTCTTTTCAGGTCGTGTTGTAACTATCCATTTAGAAAGTGGTTAATGTGAAAGCATGATTGCCGATGAAAGCAGAGACAACCCCAGTGGCTCCATGTTCCCTTTTCAATGCATGAATATCCTGTCTGTAATTTAATGTTGTTAATAGTAACAGGAATTATACATGTACATGTCAAGAGGAGACTAGAATCTCAAGTATAGGACACTACAATTCTACCAAACAGCACACATTATGATATGCCAGTACATACTCACATATGGAATCAGATCTATCTATCTACACACATGATACAGTGTTGCACATCTGGAATTGTTCAAAGGCAAGAAGAACAGAGCTCCACAAGAATAGTCAAATTCAAAGTCCAATATTTGTGCAGGCAATATCGTACAAAGCCATGTAATGAAATGCAGACTCATGTGTTAACTGGATTTATCATGACTGCTTGCCTTACCTGTTCTCTAATCCATCTCCATGAGGTTGAGATGTACATTTCTAAGCCACCTCAAGCTGCATCCATGTTTTTCCAAATCAACATGTTGCGATCTGGTGTGCCCAGGGGAGACCTTACTGAAAATGCCAAGGTCAAGGCAGACTGCAAAAAGGAGGGCAGATACTCCCAAAGTTGGTGGGTAACACTTTAGTTAAACTTCCCAACCAGTCAACTGTGCTTCTGATCCTTAACCCAGGTTAACAAGATACTGAAAAAAGAAGTTAAACAGCCTCTTTATTGTATTCCAATTCTCTGGCTCCCAGTCAATAACTAGGGTCATCATGGGGAGAAGATATGTTACAACTCTGCTCTCATAGGGTATGTCTACACTACAGCGTTATTTCGAAATATCTTATTTCGAAATAGTTATTTTGAAATAGCTTATTTTGAAATAATGCCTCTACACACAAAATGCATTTTGAAATAGCTTTTTGCTATTTCGAAATAGCGCATCCACACTGAGTGGATGATGAATCACATTTAAGGCTGGCCAGAACCAGGTCCAGCAGGGCATCAGGTCAGGAGTTACTTTGTGTGGCTGCTGCCTGAGGCTTCTGAGGACTGTGCTTAAAGGGACCGCCCCCCCCAGACAGCCAGTTCTCAGCTTTCCCTGCTTGCTTGCCTACCTCGATGGGGGACAGCAAAGCATTTTGTCTCTGTGTGCTCTGGGTGCCCATACTCGGGACACCATAGCACTCTGCAACATGGAGCCGGAGCTGCCCCTGGGCACTCTGGTGCTTCTTGCGGATGCGTTGCTGAGAGCCTGGCTACACTTTCTGCAGGCTGCCATCTGGGAGGTCCATCGGGGGGCTGTCAGTCTGCAGGAGGCCCTGTGGGAGAGCTTCCACCCTGAGGAACACTAAGAGCCTCCCTGGTCTGCCCCACTGGGGGCTTGTGCCTCATTCCTCCCTCACGTCCTTCCACTTACCCCTCCCTAACCCCCCTTCCTGATGTCAAATAAAATACATGTATTTTCATGAACACAAACTCTCTTTATTTAACAAAACTGGGGGAAGGGGGAATGAAACTCTTGTGAGACTGGGGAAAGGAGGGGGAAGAGAGAGGGTGGGAGAGGGGAGGGGGAAACCTGGAAGGAGGGAGCTGGAAGAGGGAAGCAAGGGGAAGAAGGGGGAGGGGAAGCTCAGGGCTCAGGGTTGGGGGTCTCGCTGGACCAACTTGATTTTCATGCAAACCTGCTCCTGGGTTCACATTTGACCTTTGGTGGCCAGGCTGGCAGCTATCCTTCCATAGATGGCCACGTTCCTCCATCTAGTGCGGAGATCATGGACATTGGGGGCATCCCCCCCAAACCTGAATAAGGTCCATGATCTCCACCCTGGATCAGGAAGCGCCCGCCTTCTCCGAGCCCTGGCAGGCTTCTGGGAGCTGGCAGACTGCTCCTGGGGAGTGGTGGAGGGCTGGCTGCCAGTGGCTTGCTGGCGCATGTTTTGGGGCCACTGGGTCAGGGGCAGTGACTGCTGGCTCTGGGCTGGCAGGCTTGGAGCTGGCACAGGCACTGTGGCCAGAGTTAACCCCTTTAAGGGCTCCAGGGAGGGGGGAGGGAGAGGAGTGTTCTTGGTTGAGGCTGGAGTGGCCACCAGGGCACCCTGGGAAGGCTGGAGGCCCCCTATTTTGATATAGGTGTCTACACAGCACTTATTTTGAAATAGCTATTTCGAATTTGGTGTTATTCCTCATGGAATGAGGTTTACCAAATTCGAAATAAGCGCTCTGCTATTTTGAATTAATTTCAAAATAGCAGTTTGGCTGTGTAGACGCTAGTCAAGTTACTTCAAAATAATGGCTGTTATTTCGAAATAATTTTACTGTGTAGACATACCCATATATAAAATATTCTGATTCCAAAGCATCAGCCACATTACCAGGTCACCAAAACACCATGCTGCCAGCTAGTCCTTTAGCGTTTAAAATAAGGGTTTATTATAAAGTAAAAGAAAGAACAAGAAGACAGTTGTTAAATGATAAAGCAGTTACATACCAACAAAGACTTCTAATCTATATATTAGTTTCTTAGCAGGATTGATGAGTTTGCTGGCTTTAAAATCCCCCTGGAACACAGCCTCAGCATGTATGGGTCATTCAGTCTTTTGTTTGAGCTTCAGTTTGTAGAAAAGTTGCTCCAGAGGTAAGAAGCGAAAATGAAGATGAAAAGGAGATGATGCAGCTGGCTTTTATATTCTTTTGCCAGGAAGCTTTTCCTGTCTCCCAAATAGGGTTACCAGATGATGTCAAAAAAATCCCGGACACACTTGATCTGACATTGGGGGGGTGGGGGGGCGGGAGGGGAGTGGGCTGGCCGGGAGGAGGCTGGGGGGAGGGGGGGGCAGCTGGTGGGAAGCAGGGCTGGCAGGGAGCGGATTGAGGGGGAGTGGGGCTGGCCGGGGGGGAAACTGGTCGGCGGGGAGCGGGGCTGGCTGGGAGGGGGCCAGGGGGAGCGGGGCTGGCCAGGAGGGGGTCAGGGGAAGGAACTGGCCAGTGGCAAGCAGGGCTGGCCGGGAGGGGGTTGGGGAGAGTGGGGCTGGCCGGGGAGGAATCGGCTGGTGAGGAGTGGAGCTGGCTGGGAGGGGGGAGGGGGAAGGGGGGAGCAGGGCTGGCCAGAGGGGGAGCGGGGCGGGGGGGGGGGGAGAACTGGCCAGCAGGGAGCGGGGTTGGCTTGGGCACACGCAGATCCCGTGGCGCTGCCCATCCCGCGCAGTCCCAGCGGGGCGCACGGGCGAGCCCGGCCCCAGGGATTCCATCCTGCCCCGGCCCCACCCCCCACCCCCACCCCTACCCTCCTCCTCTCTACTGTGTAGTTGTCTATTGCCTGGCTGGTAGACATGCTCACGCAGTGTGAGCATGTCTACCAGCCAGGCAGTACGCAACTACGTACTGATACTCATGATAATAATAAAATTTACTTAATTAGAAAATACCGGGCAGTTATATGTCCGGTATTTTCTCAATTTGTTTCCTGGACAGAAAGCTCAAATACCGGACTAACTGGACACCTGGCAACCCTACTCCCAAACATAAACTTTACAGCACATGGAAAGCCCTTACAGCCGTGGTCACCAACAGGTCGATCACGATCGACTGGTTGATCGCAAGGCCTTGACCAGTCGATCGCGAGGCGTCCGCCCCCCCCCCCCCCATTTTCCAACAACCCCCGAGAAGCCCCAGTACTTACCTCCAGTGAAAATGGAGGTAGTGGTGGCTTCCCGCGGGTGGACTGAAGTCCCGCAGCTTAGCGCCACTTTCGGGAGTTCCAGAAGTGCGCTGGCTGCTTTGCCAGGCGCACTGCGGGAGGGGGCCCTGGCTCCGGAAGAGGAGCATAGTGACTTCCCTGCACCGGCGCAGGAGGCGTGAGTTGTCCCCGGGGCAGGCACGCGTGGGGTTTCCCTGCGCTGCGGGGTGTGTGTGTGTGTTTTGGCCTCAGGGCAGGCGCACGGGGGGGAGAAGGGGGGTGTTTCGGCCCCAGGGCAGGCACGCGCGGGCTCTCCCTGCGCCGCGGGGGGGAGGGGGTGTTGGCCCCAGGGCAAGCACAAAGGGGGTTTTCCTGCGCCACCCGGGCGGGTGTTTTGGCCCCGGGGCAGGCACATGCGGGGGTTTTCCTGCGCCGCGGGCGGGGGGGGCAGGTGTTTGCCCCAGGGCAGGCACGCGCGGGGGTTTTGGTCCCGGGGCAGGCGCGCGTGGGGGGGGGGGTGTCGCCCCCGATGGGCCGCCCCAGAGGTGTCGCCTGAGTGGGCTTCCCTGCTTGGTGGGAGGGAGGAGGTCAGGCCTGGCAGAGGCGCGCAACGGGGCTTCCTTCCTTCGTGGGGAGGTGGGGGGGCAGAGGAGGGTCGGCCCTAGGGGGAGCGCGGGACGGAGGCTTTCCTCCATGGCTGGTGTAGGGGACTCCCTACCCCGGAACATTGTTCCCTCTCCCCTGCCCCAAACCTGTCCCCCGCCCTCCTGCCCCCCTGTTCTCTCTCCCCTCCCCCCCTGCCACAGAAACCTGCCCCCCCGGCACCCTGCCCCCCCCTGCAGAAACCAGTTCCCTCTTGCACCCTGTCCCCTATTGCAGAAATCTGTCCCCCAGCTCCCCTCTGCAGAAACCAGTCCCCACCGGCATCCTGTCCCCTGCTGCAGAAACCTGTCCCCCACTGGCACCCTGGCCCCTGCTGCAGAAACCTGTCCTTTTTGCACCCTGCCCCCTCTCCTCTTCCCCACTGGCACCCTGTTCCCTGCCCCAGAACCCACTAGCACCCCTCCCCAGTACTGTGTCCCCTGCTCCCGAATGACTTTTCTATGGGTCAGTGACCCTTGACTCAAGGCAGGTTCACTGCCATTCTCATAAATAAAGACAATGCAGAAACTTTTTGTGTTTGACATAGTATTTTATTTAAAAATGAAGCCTGGCCAACAAACCCCCAGTTGGGGCCAAGCCCCCATCTGGCCACAACCACTCCTGCATTCCTCCTTCCCCAGACTCTAGATCTGAGCCTATCATACACTGGAACCCCCTGCCCTGAGCCCCTCACATACCCCAACCCAAATTCCTGCACCCTCACATCCACAAGCATGTGGCTTGCTTAGGACCCCAACACTGCCTGGCCTGGAGCTCCCTCCCCAAACCAGTGTCCCCTTCTCTACCTCCTCCTGCATCCAGATTTCCTCCTGGAGCTTGCACCTCTCACCCCTTCCCACACCCAAATCCCTCATTCCCACCCCAGAGACTACACATCCTGTCTCAACCCAGCGAGGGTCCGGCTAGACTGCAGGAGTTTTTCAGGATTCTGGAGATATCCCAGAAAAACTCTTCTGCATCCAGGGTTGCGTTTGTTCTTCTGCTTTTTTGAGTGGAAGAGCAAACATGCTCTTTCGATCACCCCTATATTCCTCTTTCCACGAGGAATAAGGGGGCTTCCAAAAGAAGGGTTTTTTTCCTGACATTTGGTCCAGTCTAGACAGGCCAAATGTTGGAAAAACCTCTTCCTACAGAAGATTTTTTTTTTTTTAAAGCAGCAGTATAAGGATTGGGGATAGCAAGTGATGGAGAGGAGGAGAATAGAGAGGGCGGGGCTTCAAGGAAGGGGTGGGGCTTCAAGGAAGGGGCGGGGCGGTAGATCTTGGCTTGGTCTGTCATTTAAAAAGTGATCTTGGGTGTAAAAAGGTTGGAGACCACTGCCTTACAGTTCTTTGTCCATAGGTATGCCCCTACATGGCTTGCTGACTCATCAGGTAGTTCCTGACCTTTCAGTGTGTTCATTATACAGTTGATGACCCTTGATGGGCCATTAAACAGGCTGGGAAGTGCTGATACCAAATAGCCTGGAGGTGTCTCCCAGAAACACAGCACAAGTTTGGAAATATAGATATATATACCACATGTATCTGTCACTCCCAATAGAAAGGTGATAGAAACATGTAAAAAATATCATACTTGGCAAGTCATGCCACTTTCACTGACATCTTACACGGCAGGATCTGTTGCAATTTTACAATATTGGTAATAATAATGAGATAGTGTCTCACAATTCCATACAGTATCAGACTTGCCAGAGAAATAGTCTCTCCTTTTCTCTTCAGCTGTGGAATACTCTTGTTCCACCACGAAATTGCCTTGGCCGAAAGCCCAGGACAGGCAACCCTGGAGTTTCCCAGTGGGATCCAGAGATTGTTTCTAGTTCTGAAAGAGCACGAATGATCAGACTGTAAAATGCTATCCTCACTGAGCTCAACAGCAAAATTCCCACTGACTTCAGTGAAGCTTGGATCTCACCCATGGCACATTTATGTACAGAGAAACTGTCTTCGTTCTTTTCCAAAGACATTTATAGCCCCACTACAACAAGACCTTTGGGGCCCAGTTCTGTACCCACTGAAGTCAACAGGAGCTTAAATAATTAATTAACTGACAGATAAGGGTAGCAAAAGTAATGTCACAGTCCGTTCAAAATTTTTTTGTAGTCTATGTGCCATCTTCATAGCTTTTTATCACACACTGCCATGTCCTCCATCTCCATCTGATTACATTTTCAATAGGATGAAGCTGTTACGTGTTTATGGGCCATACATTTTGACATTTCATATTCTTGAATGCTTTCATCTGAAAAAATATTGTGCTGCTATATAACAGGGTGGCCTGTCCCTTTAAGGAAAAGAGGCCTGGGGCCAGCCAGCCCTGGTCAATTTTAGACCCAGCTGGAAAGGCAGAAAGTGGATGATTATAAGAGCCAGCAAGTGAGTTAGTTGAGGGTGAATTGCAGAGTGAAGCTGTTTTAGGATTGCTGTAGGAAAGAAAATGGCAGTTGGTAAGTCTTGGAAGTTGTGTTTGTGTAGAAAGCCCTAGTTAGAAGTTTTTTGTTTCCCCTTTGTGTTCATTTGGACAATAAATGGAGCTCCGAGCCAAAGGCTAATGATTAATTTGGTGTGGCTGATAACTGACCTGGCTGGTGAGGAAACTAGCTGTATTACAAGCTACATGAGGGAGCAGAAGTAAATCCTGTCTGGGATTGTAATCAGTTATGGAAGCATGACAGAACATATTTAACTTATTAGCTGTCTCAATTTAATTGTTATGGGCTGTACTGTCCCTGGCTGGGGGAAATCCTATGTGTGGCAGGATGGACAGGTAACTGAGATAATTCAGCTATTCTGGAGCACCAAGGTTCTCTATGCGATAGGGCAGCACCCTACTGATGACCTGAGAGGAAGTGCAAAATTTACTATGGGGCAAAAGTACAGTACAGATGTCAGTGGCAAAAGCTGTGGCAGCATAGAACAGACCTGTACTGGCTGCTGTTTTCTGCAGTTCCTAGAGGGTGGGAATGGTGAACCGTGGCCACTGGGAGCTGCAGGGGGGCCTTGCTTGTGGAATGTTAATGTCAACGTCAACAATGATATGTCTCTGGTCTGCAGTCAGATTTCCCTGATGGGCTTTATGTGGCTCACCACTGGTGTAACCTGTTCCTAAATCTCCAGTGATGGGAACTGTCTTGGAAGCTTGTTCTAGTTCTTAACTGTCTGTACTGTTAGAAGCTTTTCTTCTATCTAATCAAAACCTCCCTGGTTGCAGATTAAGACAATTACTGTTTGTCCTGTCTTCAGTGCACATGGAAACAAATCAATTACCATCTTTATAACAGCCCTCCATAATACCATCCCTTATCAATCTCCTAACACCAGCACATTCTGATAACTAGTACCTTAGTTAAACTTCTAGACCAATGCTCATCGGGATCTACTGGTAGATATTGGAGCCTCTGACAGGTGATCCTGATTGGTTTGGCCAGTAGGTTATCAAGTGCGGCACTTCAGCTGCTCCTCTCTTCCTCTGTTCTCTCTCTTCTCCTTCCCCTCCCCCCCCCCCCCCCCCCCCCCCCCCCCGGGCTGTGCATCTCCTGCCCTCTGCTTTGTAGCTGTCCCCTCAGGTGCCTCCTGCTTGCTATGCAGGGCAGGGGAGTGAGAGGAGGGGGCGCTGATGTCAGGGTGCCCCCTCTCCCACCCTGTATCCTATCTCCACAGAGCAGAGAGTGGGCACAACAAAACTTGGGATGGAGTTTGCTGGCTGCTTTTGGGAGTGGTGCAGGGCCAAGGCAGGGGGGAGCCTGCCTTAGCCTCACTGCACCACCACCCAGGAGCCCCGTGAGGTAAGCAGTGCCCATGTCTTGAAATCCTACCCCAGTCATAAGAATGGCCATCCTGGGTCAGACCAACGGTCCATCCAGCCCAGTATCCTGTCTGCCGACAGTGGCCAATGCCAGATGCCCCAGAGGGAGGGAACACAACAGGTAATCCTCACGTGATCCCTCCCCTGTCACCTACCTCCAGAGAAGCAGAGGCTAGAGACACCATTCCTACCCATCCTGGCTAATAGCCATTGATGGACCTAACCTCCATGAATTTATCTAGCTTTTTTTAACCCTCTTTTGAGAAGAGACCACATCTGTATGCAGTATTCAAAATATGGGTGTACCTTGGTTTTATATAGAGGCATAAAGATATTTTCTTTCTTATTCTCTATCGCTTTTTTAATGATTTCTAACATTGGATTTTTTGACTGCTGCAGCACAGTGAATGGATGTTTTCAGAGAACTCTCCACAATGACGCCAAGATCTCTCTTGAGTAGTTGTAGCTAAAATAGTCCCCATCATATTGCATGTATAGTTGGGATTATTTTTCCAATGTGCATTACTTTACATTTATCAACATTAAATTGCATTTGCCGTTTTGTTGCCCAGTCCTTAGTTTGGTGAGATCTTGTTGAAGCACGTAAGTCTTAACTATGTTGAACAGTTTGATATCATCTGCATGAATTATTTCCTACACCCGAAACCCCTGCCTCCAAATGCTCTTTCAGAGCCTGCACCTAGAACCTCTTGCTGCATCCTCTGCCCGCCCCAAGCTCAGCTCAGAGCCCCTCTCACTCCAAATCCCTTAATCTAAGACTGGAACCTGCACCCTAACCCTCTGCCCCTGCCTGGTGGGAGGGAGGGAGGGAGTGAAGATGGAGTGAGCAGGGGCAGGGCCTCAGAAGAGGCACAATGGAGGCGGGGCCAGGGTATTTGGGTTTGAGGTAGATCTTGGATTGTACTTGAATTAAAAAAGTGATCTCATGCTTAAAAAGGTTGGAGACCACTGTTCTAGACCGACACAACACAGTCAAATTCTATCTTGTGTATTTCAGAGCCTACATTCAAAGAGGAGAGAGAATAAGTTTGCTTTTAGTTTTGGGGTGTTGGTTACCTTTTTGCCATGGCATAGACTAAGTGAGATGATTATTCTGAACTCTAGGCTTGACAAACCTAAAGGCATACAAGCGAGTTTTGACAAAATATTGAGATTTCATGGCAATTATTGTAACGTTTCTCAGCACCAGTAAAAGTAGCCTGCTTTTCTTAGTAACTCTTCTGATTACATGGGTCATTCTTTTTAAATGAAGTAAGAGGAGCTGATTAAAATCTCTGAGGGCTTGTTTTATGCAGCAGCTGGGGCTATACTTCCTGGTACAGGTAGACCGACATGCATTAGCTCTGTTCAGGTGAGTATGTTGAAAAATAGCTGTAGGGCTGTGATAGCATAGGTGGTGGTGGTTGGAGGTAGCTGCCACAGTATGTCACCAGTGGGTTGAATGATGACTAGCCTGAGCTGCCACCTGTATTACATGGCCAAACTGCATTTTAGCACACTAGCTTGAAAGGAAGTATGAGAGAGCCCCAGCTGCTGTGTAGGTTTACCATTTGTGCAAAGGTGTGCAGAGAGAGGGGACAAGCGTACCGTGATGAGTGCCACAGCTTTCTTCTGGCATGTAATTAATACCCTTGTTTCTAGCTGCATAATGTCGTATGCTGACCTCTGTGTGAAGCCTGAAAGCAGCTTCATGCAGGGGGTTCTGCAGCAGCCAAGAGATGGAATCCTGCCTGCATGGACTGCTGTGTGTCAACAGATTCTCTCCACTGCCACCACTGCTCCAGGGTTGCCAGCTTTCCAATAGGAATGTAAAATCCTGATTAATCGGTTAACTAAGTGGAATCCTGAGTGGGGGACCGCTCTGGCCCGGCTGGAGCAGCCCCCAGCCTGTGGGGCTCCCGGCTGGTTGCTGGAGCCGGCTCCCGGCTGGTGGCTCTATGCAGGGACTCATTGGGGTTGCTCCTGGGTTAACCATCACCTGATAAGGTTACCTGTTCACTTTCCAATTGCCCAGAATGGAATACCCTTACCCTATCCCACCTCTTCTCTGAGGCCCCCCTCACTCCATTCCCTCTCCCTCTGCTGCTGCTCCTGTGATGGCAGTGGCCAGGAGTCTTGGGCCCTTTTGAATGACGAGGCTGGGGCAGCTGCTTGCCTTGCACCCCTGTTGGTGGGCCTCGAGCACATGCTGAACAATAATATGAGGACTCCAGAATTCTAACAAGCAAACGGGCTGTTTATTAAAGAGAACTTTAGGCAGAGGTGCTGCAACAGCAGATCATGTGCTGGTCTTTGTGCTTCCTCCAAACGCTTCCCTCCTCCAGCCTGTGCTCCTCTGGCCAACTTCCATGCATGTTGCTAGGCTCTTCATACACAGATGAGCTCTGTTTTTCTACAGCGAGCTGAATCCAGATATTTTTCAATGTTCTGTCTGCTCTCAGGAGAAAATAGATGGTGTGGTGTGAAAACATGCCTATGCTCCAATACAAAGCTAGGAAAATTAAATTTGTGTCTATAGCCTAATGATGCCCCATTAGTGATAGTGTTGATTTTAAAAAATGTATAGTTGTCTGTCTCTTAGAGGCAGCACTGTGCATTGTTTATATGGTGACTCAGGTACTGTGTATTGTAGTAAGTCCAGGTCTAAATTGTCTGTTCTACTTGAATTTGTAAAAGAAAGCAAATACAATTTCACATGCAAAATTGTAGCGTCCTTCTTTATTTTGTAAGAGAATAAAACTTAAGCCCTGGCTATCATGTTTGTCTTATCTGATTCATAGTTCCTTTCACTAATCTTTGTTCCACATAGGACTGTGGGACTGATGGGCATAATACAGTAGGTAGTCTCTAGCTTAAATAGTAGCTTAATCTCTTCTCTTGAGAATAGCCCATAATAGAGAAGTTCTTCTTCTTGGATCTTTATCATTAGCTTGCAGGCAGTTAAAAGCATTCATTTACTAGCTTTGGTTATAGTATTACTTTCTGTATGTCATGGCTCTGCAATCCTTAGCTATACAATGTTATCTTTCTTCAGGGACTTATCTATCAAGAAAAGATATCTCGCCTCTCCTGTATTTTGAAGAGAACCTCCTATGTGACAAGTGATTTGCTGTTACTAGATAAATTCTTCATCGTATCAACTTACATCATGTGTTTGCAGCCGTGTTGTATCCATGTTGGTCTCAGAATATTGGAGAGACAAGGGAGGTGTGGTAGTAGCTTTTATTGGACCAACTTGTGTGATAATCTCCAGACTCTGTTAGACAACACATTTGTCACTTACCTACAGAATTTGGTCCAATAAAATTACCTCACCCATCTTGTCTCTGTAAAATCTATCATTTAAGGTCATGAAATGACACTGGGATTGACTAAGCACTGCTTTCTGTTATACAAAATTGATGGCTGTCTATCATGCAGTACTGAGGCACAGCACTAAACAGAAGACAGCCTCTGCCATGAATACACTCTATATGACACTAAGGCCAAATTCCAAGCCGTGTGCATTCAGGAGTTCAATTTGTCCCAATACATTTATTACCTAGGAACTGCATAGTTCTGATTTGGGGATTTAATTTGGGTCAACCTCTAAAGATATGTTTAATCTTAAACTAACTGAAGAGACTTTTTTTTTTTTTTTTTTTATTATACAGACTATTACAGAGGGAATGGGATGGGGAACTTGATATCTCCAAGGGGGTGTGGCTTAATGTCTTTAGCAAAGAAAAATGGAAATGCAAAGCAGAGGACGTTCACCTTGACTTTGTGCAGAGGTTCAGTGAAACCCAGGAATGCTTTTGAAATACTAGGACTTGGAGACAGGACAGGTGGGGTGACTAGAAGATAATGGTCTTTGTATGAGGGGCAGGCTATTGCCTCTGTCAGATGGCTCTTGTGATCAAATAACTCCACATTTCCACAATATTAATATTACCATTATATGGTAATAAATTCTAACACCTAGGACTTGATTAGTAGGTTGAATGGGAAGACAGAAATTCTCTCTAGACAGCACTTGTAAGAAAAGGGATTTTGATATCTAGTCATGTAACATCTATCTTCCCTCTGAGTTTAGAGAACTAGGTTCCCATCGGCTTGGCAAACTATGTAGATGAGCTTCAGAGAGGTAGCTGTTTGTGGACATAATGCACTTCCAGTTTCTAAACAAACAAACGCTCATGATACCACCTACATGTTTTGTTAGTGTAGCAGCACCTTAGGCTATTTGTTGGGTTTTAATTTAGATGAGGTACATTATGCAAACTATTGCCTTTATTTTGATTCTTCTCTGCCTTCAATACTACTTGTTTGTAAAGCCGATAATGCATATGTATTTCATTCAGCCTGCCCTCCCCTTTCCCACTCCCCATGGGGGGAGGGGAGGAGTCCAAGACATTTCATCTCTGTGGCAATATAGTGAAGGTAAAAGGAATCTGTAGCTTAAAGCTACACTAATAGCCTTTGTGAATGGGGACTGAGGTATGTCCTCACACTGAGAAGTGCAGCAAAACGCCAAGATAGGCAGCACAGGAGGGGATTAATTCAAAGGAAGTGTGAATTTGAGGTGATGCAGGTGACAAATGTTTGGCTCTTTTCTAATTGCTTCTGTCAAGCTGCTATGGGGAGGGGGGGGAGGAGGGAAGGGGATGCTGATACATATCCTTTTGCAAATCACAGAAGGAATATTGGACTCAATGGGAATTCAGGTTTGCCCCAGAAGGTGGTGTATTATACGAGGACCAGCAGTTCCATATGTGATGTGGTCTGACAAGTCTGTTCAATTGAAATAATACAGTAGCTGCTCTATTATGTAACACTCATCTTGTGGTCGTTTCTAGATGCCAACCAAATTAGGACCTCATTTTTGCTAAGGGCTGTACAAACATAATGAATTGTAGTCTCTTTCCTAAGAGTGGACAATCAAAGGGCCTGTCTCTGTAACCAATGGAGTCAGTGGTGAAACACTCTTTGAGTTGAATGGTGCAGGATCAAGGCCTAAGTGACTAGGTGGATGAGGAAAAAGTGGGTCAGAGTGCATGGTAGGGGAGACAGAGTAACAATTTTTAGCAAAACAGGACCAGTAATCAATTGGCTCACACCTGACTAGCTGCTTCTGTTTCCCCTAAACTATCTGTCAGATTCACTTTAATACCCCTTCCCCCATTAACTGAGTGGGCTGTAGATGGTGACCTTCATGAGGGCTTGTCTACATGGCCTGCCTGGCCATGTGCAGCATACTGGCTAGCGGAGTACAGGGCACTAACTTGTCAAGTATTCACTGGCCATGTGGATGTTGCTACTGTGCACCTTGATTTGCTGTATGTCAAAGCTAGGCATGCAGGGCAGCAAACACCACGTAGTTGGTTAGTACAGGGTAGGCTTATGTGCTGCAGAATGACTTACACCCTGACTTGTCATGTAGACAAGCCCTGAGAAACATAACCATGATGGTTCACCATTTAGTTATGTAATGAAGAGGAGGGGGTTTTTCTCCTAAAATATTTTTAAATTTAACTTCACATGAGAACTCAAGGCCTCTCTGGCAGAGGAAAGCTGCCTTCTGTCTTGAAAGATTTACTTCAAAATAGCATACAAAGAACTGGAACTGACAAGTTCTGAATCCTAAATGTGCTTTGGAATCTGTCGGTCTTTTAAAAAGCTATGAGCTACACAATTGCCTTCTAACTGATGTAGAAGAGTTCTATGGATTGTGCTTCAGAAATCATTACCATTCTGTTTTGAGAAACACATAATTTCATGTTAAGTGCCCCATCATGGGGCAGTTTCTAAGGATCATAGTCAAAGAAATACAGTTCTGTAGAACAAAGGGGTCACTCACTGCTTAGCAGAAGTTATGTTCTTCCCTCCCATTCCCTGCCACTTCCAACTCATTTCTATCTTCCCTTACCTAGGGACAGAGTCAACACATCTCAGCCCCTCTACAATCTGATCATTCAATCTTATTTTATTTTTAAAATTTTCCTGAAGGAGATGGGACCTAGCCATCAGTCATTGTAGCCTTCATGGTAGGATCTGTGCGTTAGTTTGCTATCACCCACATACAAAGAAGAATAAACACACTGTTAACACAATCTGCTGTCAGCTACGGTCCACAATAAATGATGGGGTTTAAAACGGAGCATTTCAGAAAATCACTTTATCTCTTTTCCCACTTCCAACCCCAGACCTATGTGCCTGACAGCACAAGTTCTCTAGGCCGTGACAAACCTGGAGCAGCACCAGCCTATGTTGCACTCCCGCCTGCATCCTGGGAATAGCCAGCAAATCAGTTTCTTCACAGGATAAACTTAAACAACAAATGGTCTGGTAGCACTTTATAGACTAACTTGGCTACCCCCCTGAGATTTCTTCACAGGTTCAGCAACCTTGCCCTCACCCACCCCAATGTGTCCCCACCCTCTGCCTTGTTTGAGTGCAGAAAGCATCCCTGGAATGCTGCTCTTAGGCAGCAAATGGAGGGGAATCATTGTACAGACACCAGGATGATGACCCTTGGCACACACAAGTGCTAGCCAGTATTCTCCACCTCCTGCTCAGAGGAATTGCACCCTCCTGTTAGGGATCTACATACCCATGAGCAGCTGTTTCTGTGACACTGGGTTAACATGAAAGCACCAGACTGGTAAAATATTTTCACTTATGAAAGTGGTTTCTCTCATGAATCTGCAACGTGTTCCTAGAGAATCTCTATAAACAGCCATTTAAATAAGCTTTTAGATTCTGGACCCACATCTCAAACTTGACAAATTATTTTTAAGTTTCTGTCCCAACTTTTTCTTCATAATTTAAGGCCAAACTGAAAATGGAAGCGCTATGTGTATTCCTTCCCTTGTAATCGGTCTCAAACTACTCTCACACTTTTCCCTGAGATGGGAAATGCTTCACTTAGAAACTGCTGAGCTGGGGTTCATCTGCAAATTTGACACCATCAGCTCAGGATTAAACAAAGACTGTGAATGGCTAGCCAATTACAAAAGCAGTTTCTCCTCTCTTGGTGTTAGCATCTCTAGATCAGCTGCTAGAAGTGGGCCTCATCCTTCCTGATTGAATTTACTTCATTATCTCTAGCCTGATTCTTGCCTTCATATTTATACCTGCCTCTGGAAATTACCACTACATGCAGCTGACGAAGTGGGTCTTTGCCCAGGAAAGCTTATGCTCCAATACATCTGTTAGTCTATAAGATGCTACAGGACTCCTTGTTGCTTTTGCAGATCCAGACTAACACAGCTATCCCTCTGATACCCACTAAGTGAAGTAAGTGATTCATTGAGAACTGAATCTGATACCTCTGACTCCTGTACAGAGACATTAAAACTAACAAAAGCAAGGAAAGTTTGTGCTAAAGCTTTCACTTTGTGTTGATTCTCAGCTGTGGCTAACTTTGTGCTGAAATCTTAAAGTGAACTATTTAAAACCATGCCATACAGTGGAAAACTTGCAGGCTTTCCAAGATCCTGATTCAGCAAAGCACTGAAGCATGTAGTTAACAAAGTTTGTGAGTAGTTCCATTAGCTTCCTGGGAACTACCTCACATGCTTACACCTAAGCACACCTTTTAAAGTGCTTTGCACTGCAATCAATTTGCTAATGGTCTGTCACAGCTTAATTTCAGACTCCTCAAAAATCAATCAGGTTCATCATTAAGCTGCTAAAACACTTTTAGGGCCTCCCCATAAAATAACTTTCGTTTTCAGACTCCCATCCCTGCAACACTACACGTACTAGGGCTTTAAAAATAATCATTGATATAGCACCAGTTAATTGTCATTTCCAGTAATTGTGTTTTTTGTTTTACTGTTCTTTCTGCTCTGTCTCAACCAGCCTCGTTTGTCTAGTTTCCCAGCCGATGCACCACCTCCTCCCTTTTATGGTAGGAAAAGAACGATCTTGTCACCAGCCCCATTGGCTCATCTCTCTGGGCCTTGCATGCTGTATCGTTCTCCAAGCAGGCCGGTTGCCCACCCTTTGCTGCTGCTTGCTCTTCTTGCCTGGCTGGAATCCGTCTCTGCTGCCTGACTCCATGGGCCAGTGCAGGGAGCAAAGCCAAAGACCAAGAAATGGTGGTAAGGGGGGGAGAGAACAAACGAACAAAACTTCAGTTTACTGGTTGCAGCAGTATATTGAATTCCAGGTTCCTTTTTGTGTGTGTGTGTGTGTGTGTGTGGGGGGGGGGGGGGCGGGGAAGAAGTATCTTATGGCTACAGAATCACAGCATCCTCTAGACCCTTAGTGTGGCCTGTGCCATTCATCTGTTATCAAAGATTTCAGACAATTTGAGAAGAGGGCACTACATTGTTGTCACATTTGACTTATATCTTTGAGGTTTCCTTCAAGGAGGTGGGCTAGCAACATGTATCCATTTTTTTTTTTTTAAATGAATGCTAAGCTCCAAAAGCACAACTCTGTGGGAAGAAGTAAAATCTGAAATGCAGGGATTATAGAATCCATGACCTCATGGCTATATGTGTATAAATGGCACAGTAGACGAGCCGTGAGTTGTTATAGCTGTAGATGGTTTTTTAATTTGATGAATCTTGGAAAGCAAAGCTAGTTTCTTCTATTCCCATTGGGCAACATAGGGGAGCATAACAAAACTAGGGATGTTAGATGATGTGCAGTCACATCAGATTTGAGCAGTTACATGACTATTTGATAGTCCTGGGAACAGGATGTCAGCCAGTGTGCTCCTGGGCCTGCTCCCAGGCCTGCTCCCAGGGAGCCCCTTACCTCCCCATGCTGCTGCCTCTGGCTTAAAAACCTGCTCCCCTCACTGACTGGCTCCCACCTGCCACCACACGCTGCTGCCTCTATCCAAGACAGCAGCACTGGGCAGCAGCAGCCCCTGTCTGAGGGTCCAAGCTCCCCACAGACGGGTGAGCTCAGGCCCACTGCACACATGCTATCCCCTCCACCCCCGCTGTTGCCTGTGATTGAATGGTCTCTTGCTTCCCATTCTCCTGCTGCCTCTGTCTGGTCTCCAGAGCTGGCACAGGTGGGAAGCCTTCTTGAAAGTTGGCTCCCCATTCATATCTGCTCGTTCCTGCCCCCCTCACCCTGCACGCTGCTGTCTCTCTAGCAGAGGCAGCAATGCAGGAGGGAGCAGGCAGATCCAGTGCTCGTGGGGAGCTGGTTTAAAAGCTGATGCCCCACGGGTACCGGCTTCCACCCTCTCCCCCCACTACATACACATACTTTGCTGCCTTTGATACAGAGGCAGCAAGGAGGAGGGGGTATGCGTGTAGTCAACAGGATTAACTCATAAGCCTAGGCTTTTCAGTTGTGTAGTTGTCTATACGTTGACATCCCTAAACACAACTTTTTTTTTTAAAAGGCTGATCCATGAACTGAATGTATCTAGTATTTTAAGGTAGCTCTTTGAATAGGGGTCTCATAATGCTCCTTTTTTACTGTGAATCAACTTTTTTTTTTTTTTAAATCACTACACCAGTTTGACCTGCACACTTGAAAGTTCAGGTGCTGCTAACATGCCCTTCTGTGAAAGGCATCGAATGAAGAGACTTGCATATGTCTGTAATCTAGCCTGAGAGTCACTTCATTATTGCCAGAAACACACTTAAGCAGTTAAGCTTTACCCTGTGAGGCTGTCATGCTGGTGTTGGGCAGCCTACAGCTGGAGATACCAACTGCTTCCACAAGGACATCAGACAGAATAATTCATGCATGCCATATGCTGTCTTTGCTCAGAACTGCAGGCTTTTGGCACTGGGCAATTTGTTTCCTTTCTTTAATGCCAGCTTTCAAAAAAAATTCATCTGAAGGCATCTCTTTGTCAATGACATTTTAAAGAGTAGAGAACTGGGTTTGACAGATCACGAAAGGTAACAATTACAGTAACTTTTTAAAAAATATTATAGCCCTGTAGCGGTTGTATTCATTCCTCCATGAAATAATGGAGGGGAGGGGAAGAGCATGTGTGCCCAAGCATCCGCGAAGGGGGGAGGATGCTCAGCCCCAACCCCCCTACCTTCCAACCCCAGGAGCAGCAGGGAGGGAAGAGGCCACATGTGCTCCCCACCAACAGCAGCACGAGGAGGGGAAGAGCACGCAAACCCCCACTGCTCCAGGGATGCTGGGAGGGAAGAGTCTGCATGGCATGAGCCTCCCCACTCCCGGGAGCAGCGGGGAGGGAGGAGGCCACGTGACTCCAGCCTCTGTGGCTCCTGCCTCCCCGGCCCCAGAGCAGCAAGAAGGGAGGAGGCTATGTGGCCTGAGCTGGCCCAAGCCTCCCTGTCCCTGGGAACAGCAGGGAGGGAGGAGGCCACGTGTATGTCTACTGTCACAACAGGATGGGTAACATTAGTTATAGTAAAAGTTCTTGGGTCTTGTCAATCTGCCTGGCCAGGGTTTGGTGCTAGATACCTGAGGAGGTGAGGTAGGATGGGGCCCCAGACTGGAACAGCCTGAGGGGACTGTTATTCTAAAATGCTATTGCTACTGTCTGTCCTAATCTAAAGTAGCAGTGGGGTAACCACAGATTGATCCATGGTGTAACATTAGTGACCTTGACTAGGGATTAACATGGTCCCAAGTGTAAAATTGTTGTGAGCCCCATGCTGCTCTGCATTGGAAGAAGAAACCCCATCAAGTTCCATGCACAGAATCTGGTGAACTCTACCCTGCCTTCACTTGTGGAATTGAAATTTATCTGCATCCCCATGGAGGGAATTCCATGTAGTGAAGAGGAGCTGCGGGGAAAGGGAATTGTCCCTTCCATTATCCCCACACTTCTTCTTTCAGGGTACATCTACACTGCATTCCTCTTTTGAGAGAGGAATGCAAATGCAGCTGAGAGAAATTGCAAATGAAGTGTGGATTTGAATTTCCCGTGCTTCATTTGCATAATTGCATCCGGCCACTATTTCAAAATGCCCTATTTCGAAAAAAGAAATGCTGTCTAGACATGGTTATTTCAAAAGAACCCTTCTTTCGAAATTACCCTTGAACCCTTCTTTCAAAATTACCCTGATTCCTTATAAAATGAGGTTTAAGGGTAATTTTGAAAGAAGGGTTCTCTTTCTAAATAACCGTGTCTAGACAGCATTTCTTTTTTCGAAATAGGGCATTTCGAAATAGTGGCCAGACATGATTATGCAAATCTACACTTCATTTGCAATTTTGCTCAGCTGCATTTGCATTCCTCTCTCAAAAGAGGAATGCAGTGTAGATAAACCCTCACAGACACAAGGCTCAGGGATGTTGAATACAGAAATTATACAAGGTATCTTTCACAAACTAGAATTGCATACAAAATCCCACACAACTACACTGACACTTATATTGATATTTAGGGAATAAAAATCGAGTAATTGTGCAATTGGAAGAATGCCCAGATGCTTGTAGTATATCAAACTGGTCTTTTGGTACAACCATGCCAAACTTCAGATAAGGGGGGGGGAAGAAAATTCAGAGTTCAGTAGATACTTAGTCAAATTACAACAGCTGGATCAAAGTGATGCTTTCTTTCCAATGCTGATGTCAGATTCTCTCTTCCAGTAACAGAGGGGTAGCCATGTTAGTCTGAATCTGCAAAAGCGACAGAGTCCTGTGGCACCTTAGGGTATGTCTAGACTACATGGCTCCGTCGACGGAGCCATGTAAATGAGTTTACCAGACATAGGAAAATGAAGCGGCGATTTAAATAATCGCCGCTTCATTTACATCAAAATGGCCACTGCGCTGTGCCGATCAGCTGTTTGGCGGCACACGGGGCAGTCTGGACGCACCGCAGTCGACAAGGGAAGCCTTTGTCGACCACTCCGGTAAACCTCATTCCATGAGGCATAATGGAACGGTCGACAAAGTCTTCTGTTGTCGACCGCAGAGCGTCCAGACTGCCCCGCTGTGCTGCCAAACAGCTGATCAGCACAGTGTGGTGGCCATTTTGATGTAAATGAAGCGGCGATTATTTAAATCGCCGCTTCATTTTCCTATGTCTGGTAAACTCATCTACATGGCTCCGTCGACAGAGCCATGTAGTCTACTCATACACATATAGACTAACAGATTTATTGGAGCATAAGCTTTTGTGGGCAAAGACCCACTTCGTCAGATGCATGTAGTGGAAATTCCAGAGGCAGGTATAAATATACAGGCATAAGAAAAGAGTACCAATTGAGTACCAAAGTACCAGCCTCTTGATTTGGTACACTTTTTTTTTTTTTCGTATGCCTGTATATTTATACCTGCCTCTGGAATTTCCACTACATGCAACTGAGGAAGTGGGTCTCTGCCCACGAAAGCTTATGCTCCAATAAATCTGTTAGTCTATAAGGTGCCACAGGACTCTTGTAAGTAACTTAGCAATAAGGGTAATTTAGCCCAACAGAAATATAGAGCTGTCTCATCTTTTGTTGTATTAGCAGTTACGTGTTGGTCGTGGCTGATCTACCTGACAAATGCACTACCCGATAGGTTGGGAATGAGCTCCCTTGAGGTGCATCTACTCTGCAGGGCTTAGCTCAATTTGCATAGCTTATTTCAAGTTGTCAATTGCGTATCTTATTTCGAAATAGGGAGCATCTACACAGCACTTATTTTGATATAGAGCACTCTTCCTCTGACTTCCCTTACTCCCCATACGATGAGTGTTAAAGAGTCAGAGTAAAAGGTCCTCCAGCTTGACAGTATTTTGACACCCTTTCGAAATAACTTAATCTGCATCTACACAGTAGGCAGTTATTTTGAAATAGTGTTACAGTGTAGAGGTACCCTTAGGTGGTTCCTAGGGTTATGAAGGCCTCTGTTTCAGTCCGTTGTTAACTTACAGCATTTATAGGTCTGACTGTCTTCTCATAATTGGCTGAAGAAAATCAGTGTTAACTGCTGACTTCAGTGATTATGGCACCAGTGTAAAACATGCACAATAGGAGACTCCAGCCCCAGGTGTGTTTTTTGTTAGTTGTTTTTACATACTAGCCACACAGATAACACAACAATCAGCGTTATTTCAGTCAGCAGTAAAATGGGTGATCATGAGCAGCACAAGAATACCCAAACGGGATAGATGTTTCCTCCCACCTGTGCAATATGCAGAGCATGATGAACCACAGCTTTTCCTACTTCTGGAACATTAGACAGTTCTCTCTCCCTTGGGTTTTTTCCTTCCAGGCTTCCTTGTCTGCTTTTATCTGCTTAATGTCAAAATGCTTCTTTCCTTGGTGTTTTAGCCCTCTGTAAACAACAAAAGTTACCCATTTTAAGTCTAGTCATCACACTCAGGGTGTGTCTAGACTACAGGATTTTATCCGAAAAAAGTGGCCTTTTTTCAAAAACCTCCCCTGCATCTCGATTGCTGCTGTCTTCTTTCAAAAGTAAATCGAAAGTTTTTTCGACCACGGAAAACCTCATTTTATGAGGAAGAACACCTTTTTTTTTTTAAGTGCTCTTTCAAAAAAAGGTGCTATGTAATGCAAACTGCTTTTTCAAAAGAGAGCATCCAGACTTTCATTTTAAAAGCAGCTTGCTTTTTCAAAAATACTGGTTTGTAGTCTAGACGCTCTTTTTCAAAAGAGGCTTTTTCAAAAGTATCTTTTAAAAAAGCCTTTCGAAAGAGGCTTGCAGTCTAGACATAGCCTCTCTCTCACCATCGGTATGATACCTCCTGACCCAATTGGAAACATTTTGCAGTGCTCAGGTGATCATTTATAACTGTATGCTCTTCACTGCCTTCTCCTAAAGCTCTTGAAGGAGAATCCTTTCAGATTGTCCTATATTCCCAGCCTAATATGTCACAGGAAAATGTGTCTTTTGGCTCGTGAAGATGCAGCTGCTTACTACAAAGGTAGAGTTCAAGAGGGATTTCTTTTCCAAAGTAATGCCTGTGTTTACTTGCAGGGGAAAAAAGGCCTTGCTTGTGTCTTTGGAGAAGGGAGAGCTGAAAGACAGCTCAAAGGAAAGTAAGGGTGGGGGGGAAGAAGACCATAATCAGGGCTGTCCTTACCCATATGCAGCTGCCAAAGCAAAATGGGAGGGGCATATGTGGGGCTACATGCACCACCCCAAGGCAGGAAGGGGCAGTTGGCAAGAGGGCCGTTACCAGCAGTAGGAGTCTGTGGTTCATTTCTTCTCCTCCTCCCTCTTCCCCTCCCCCCCGCACTGGTGGGGAATGTGCAGACCAGGCAGCTCCAGCCTGCAGTGTCACTCCTCGGTTATGCCACTCTGGGGAGTGCTGGGAAGAGGCAGATGGGCAGAGGAAGGTGGTGTGGAGAGGTGGGGCAAGTGCTTCCCCTCCCCCACGCCCCTTTTCTCCTGCCATGCATCACCACTGTGTAGCTAGCTATGTATGACACCCAAAAATTTGGGGCTCCACTGGGTCTTAATGTCCATCCATCCACTCATTCTATCTCTGTTCTGTAGTTCTGCTTTCTATAAAGAGGAGCTAGTTAAAAGTGAAAGGCTGCCAAACCTATCTAGCAGAACATCAAACCCATGAAAAAGCCATACGAGTCAAGTGAAGCCATTTAACAGGCATTTACCAGTCCTATGTATATACTGTCAGTTTCTGAGTTTACTATTAGTCTACAGGATCTTAGTTTTAATATTTGCTTTAAAACTATTTCATTCGTGTGTTGCTGCAGAGTATAAAATCCCAGCTCTACAAAATTGTGTCAACCCCAGGCTGCTGTCCAGCACAGGGGAACCAGTTTAATAGTACTGCCTAAGGCCCCATAGATTGTAAGGATGGCCCTGACCAGAATATAGCATCAGCCTAGCTTTGCCTTTCCATGGTGATTAGAGGTGGGCCCCTTCTTAACTATGAACCAAATTATTTTTTCATTTCATAGATATGGTGTTGATGGTCAGTAGCTGATACCTGCACAACCTGTAGGGTGCACCTCCATGGGTCCAGGTTTAATCTGCTTGCCATGAGATGAACATTAAATTGTGTATGTGCTGGGGAATCCTATTGCTTAGAAGGGCTTCAATTAACTTCATAGTATTAGTACCACCCCCCACCCCTTTGGAGACTCACCAAGACCAGTAGATGCATGACTAGTGCAGTGTTCACACAGCTCCAATTAAAAAACAAATTACTGGGCAATCTTCTTCACTCAGGTGTGGCTATAGTTCGGGAGCTTGAGTACTCAATAGCATGCTTTCTTTGGCTATTACTGGCAACTTCACCAGTCTAATCTGTGTCCTGATTAAATTTGACAACTACATTGCAACCAAACTGATCAGATGTCATTTCTAATCACAGAATGTGGTGATTGGTGTCAGGGTTGATAAATACGTTAAGTACCCTCATCATATATCAATCTGAAATATTGCCACTTTCTTTTCTAAGTGCATCTTTCTCTAAGGCAAAAGAATGAGGTATTTGAATAAAACTGCCTCTGTAAGAAACAAATCAGAGGACAAATTACATGTAAGGGAATAGAAAGAAAACTCAGGGTTTTTTATATGTAAATAAATTCAGAGGGATATCTCAGATGGTATCATTATAGACATTAAACTCTCTAGATAATACTTACACACACATGTATAGCAACAAAATATGGAATTGGAGCCATTATGCAACACACAAACCCTTAGTGCCTACACTGAGGAGTCACTTAGCTGACAAATTATTCCACTAAGACAATCTGCTTCATGTTTTCTTCTTCTCTTCTCTCTCTCTCTTCCCCAGCCCCCTCAGCACATTTGGAGAGGAATTTTCCCAGGTCATTCTTGGTCAATGTGGGACTGTTTATATCACAAATAAAATATCCTTTCAGGGGAAAAGTTTGCACCAGTTTAGATTTTTATGACTTTAAAAAAAATTAAACATTAAATTTAACAATACAAATAACTGAATGGAGAGTGTAACTCTGCCAGGTACTTGGTAAAAACTGATGTGTAAAATGGAATAAAGAATGAAACATCATGTGACATTTCAATCTCAAGTGTCTTTCAATATGGAATTAAAACCTCTGTCATATCTGTAACTACTCCTCCTCATCCATGCTGTTGCATGGATCTCTGACCTTTTGCATGATTTGATAGCATATGAAATTTAAGAAATGCTGTAATAGTTTTTGTACATTGCACTGTGGAGTATATGTGGATTTCTTTCCTAAAGAAAGAGGAGTACTAGGTGCAAATCCAGTAAGCTTTTTTGAACTAATACCATTTATATACAAATTTGATCAGCCCATCTGTGGAGATGCTGTAGCTGCATCTTGGAATGTATGAGACTTAACGGATCACTTAAGAAGCTGCAAAATCTATCACATGGATTCATGTCAGTCTTGTTGTTCCAGTGACTACCCTAGACTTGTGAAATTGAAAAGAGTTGCCAAACATTTTTGGTTTGTGATTTGTCATAAAGCAGATGTCACTCTTCAGACTTTGTGCAAGTATTTATGGTAGTTTGTAACCAGGGGTGTAGTCATGGATGGACCTGAGTGGGCCACCCACTTTGCACACAGGCCCGCCCACTGAGGAAAGGGGCCAGGGCACTGGGGCTTACCTTGCACTGCCTGGCAAGTCAGCTGGGGAGCAGGGTCAGGGCTTACCCGCCCTCCCCCATTCCACCTGCATCCTTCCTGACCCATGCCCCTGCCTCCTATTTTTACCCACCCACTCAAAGGTGGGGTCCAACCAAGAGGCCCTTCTGGCTACACTAGTGGTTGTAACAGATTGGCCAGAGCTTCAAGATTTGGATCTAGAAGTTATTTCCAATCCTTGGATTGGACATAGGCATATGTACAGTTAGACAGTAGGTATTCTTGTAGTAGAAATGTATCTGTCCATGGATGGCCTACTTTCCTCCCCCCCCCCCTTTTTTTTCCCTCTTCCTTCTTCTCTTAGTCCTCCTACTCTCAACTCCCTTTTATTACTCCCTCCTTTTCCCCATCTCAACATTCCTCCTATAGCTAGAACCATGCCCTTCCTAGTGTCAGGTTTATTATACCTGTCAAATGTCTTGTTTACTGTCTCTCCTTGTAAAGTTAGAGTAGGCCTAAAGAGACCCTTCAGTCCCATGAAGCATACAGTGGCTGAGTCCCTTCCACACATTCATCAGTCTTCATGCTAATTTTAGTTGTCTCCATCTGGGAGCAAACAACAGTTCTGTCCTTGGCCGAAAGTCGAAGACAGAGAAGCTTCTACTTGAGCTGCAAGCGGGAAGAGATGCTGTGTCCTTTAGCAGCATTTTTACATTTCACTGCTCCCTTTATCAGAGTTACAAAGGAAGCTTTTCTACCCACTTGTAACTGTGTCCAAGCTGTGGTCCTAGTCCTGTGTTGTAGAGCCAACCTGATCCTCTCTGCCTATGTGAGCTCAGAAGAGTCCTATAGATACATTATTTTTTTTTTTTTTTCAAGCAAACATGCCCAGAGTAATAACTTCATAGGAAAGTGCAGGGGCTCAGTACCTCTGAAAGTTGAGCCACTTACTCAAAATGCCCACAGTCAGGCATCTGTTTGAAAATACAGCTCATTAACATCACCATGCCTCAGTTTCCCCCACCTGCAAGCAAAAGTGTGGGTGTCCTGACAGTTGTTGTACCAAACTGGGAACTCTTTATATAATGGAAACCATTGCAAGCTGAGGGGTGATACCCAACCACTTCTGTAATGCACTTTGTAGATAGCACCTTTTTGAGCTAAATATCACACACAAATTATTATTTGTGTTGTATGTAACACTCCTGCTGCCTGTATCACCACTGCTGACTGAAGATGGGTGGGCAGTCAGGTGTCCTGTTGAGAAACCTCCTAGGGATTGGGAAGGAGCAGCACCGTCCTCATGAAGATGTTAGATTTGAGATGGGGATCAATTCATTGCCTTAATTCGAGAAACCAAGTAAATGTGAACTTGAGTCTATCTTCAGTGGGTCTCCATATAGGTACCTGGGCAGGTTCATTTGGAGGATGTATCCCATTATTAGTAGACTTTCTCCCGTTTAGGCACTGGGAATGAGACATTCCATCAGTTAAGTTCACTAACCCCCTTGCAAATTAAAATCAATGAGAAATGCAAAACTTCTTTGAAGGGGAAGGAAGATTTTATGATTTTGCATCTCTTAAAGCAAATAAAAAATATTGGGTTATATGAAAGATCTCCAGCCCATCTATAAATAAACTGAAGAAAAGAGGTATAGTGTAAGTTACCAAGTGTAAAATCCATTGACTCTTAAATCCATGTTTGTTTCATTCATCTGGATTAAAAAATGAGACCTCAAATGCTGCTTTGTACATCAAGCAATCACTGAATGGCTGCTCACATACTGGAATATCATGCTTTAAAGCTGCATCAGAATAACCAATCCATGCCACATCATATATAATCAGCTGTGTTGTTCATACTCTCTCCTCCCTGGTAGCACCCAGAAGATTTTTGATCAAAGCCCTGAGCTATGCATCCTACTGAAGATGGTTTCTCCTATCCAAGGAACAAAACATGTTTTTGGTTTGGCTTTAGTTAAGTTTAAGGAAAATCAAATGAGAAATGTAAGGTGCTAGCAGAGAGAGACTAAACAGCCCTTTTAGTCAGTAGCATTTTGACTTTGAACTGAAACACTTCATTGTACATTGAAAGGAATCAGTCACAGAAAAGAGACTGATGACATTTCTTTTCAGTTATAGCTACTTGGACAGCAATAGAGTGTGTCTATCCAGGGATCCAAAGCAAAGAGGATTTTACTGAAACAAGTCTTTTTAAAACTGTTACACAGCAGGATGCACATAATACTCAGTGATCAATATTTTCCATTTCACCTATTCTACAAATGACTATTTTAACTTCATAACCTCCATCTCTCTATTTCATATGGCAGCACAAATATCCTAACCCAGAGTATATGCTAGCAGGGAAAATGTCCAGAGTCATCAAAAAGGTTAATAATTGGCTAACCTTTACCACATACAGGCAATATTGGGCTTTCTTCAGATTCTCTTGATAACTGATAAAACAAATACACTAGTAACCTACACCTTTTTGATACAGCCCAGCATCTTACAAAGTAAGATCTAAAATAAATCTCTCCCTGGGATCTACACATCAGGCCCTAGCAATTTCTTTAAACCATTGGTGCCTGTTGTAGGGCGGGAGGGAGAGAATGAAAATATATTAGACTTGTCAGAAGTTCATTATTTTTCTTGTAACATGGAAGTAGCCTTTTGAGCAGGACTCGGAAATAATGAAGTCAGGTGCTTTACAAGTAAATATTGCATCTTTGGTCTAGGGTAGTAAGATTAGTCTCCCATTGAAGTCAATGAGTGTTTGGCCCAGCTCTAACTAGCAATTGGATCACATGAAAACCTTTGTGGATTCAAATACTGATGACTACCCATTTAAAAAATGAGCCATTTCTAGCAGGATACTGTTATGCTGGTATTAAGAATCCAGATATGGCTCTGCAGCATAAGCCTCTCTGGGGTTTTTTTTTATGCTATCAAATGATATGACAGAGTGCTAAACATGCTCACTGTAATTCCTTTTGGTACAATAAATATTGCATTTGCTTATAATAATGCACCAGAGTGTACTAATGGGTTTTCTATTAAGATATATCCAAACTGATGGTTCTTATTAATGTTAATGAAATTGCCAGATGGCATTTAAGAATCAACAGTAGACTGGGATTCAAAAATAAAAGTCTACATGAACTATGTGTAGCTAAAACTTCAAATTGGGGCTTGAGCTTGCTGACTGAATTATAAAATGCAGCAGAGTAAGAGGTGGTGTTTTTTTTTTAATTTTAAAAAAATCTGTGTACTACTATTACAGCTGTAACATAAAAGCCACCCTCTGCAGATCTTTCATTCAGCATAATGTATCTAGGGCTAATTGGCAGACACATTCAAGCTGCTTGAAACCCACAGAGATGGAAGTGTGTGGTCAACGTAATGTGGAGGGATAATGATGCAGTAATTTTTTTTTTTTTAACACTGCGGCTATATCTAGACTGCAGGCTTCTTTCGGAAGAAGGTTTTCCAGAAGAGATCTTTGGAAAAACTTCCTCTGAAAGAGTGTCCACATTTGGGGGGGGGGAAAGCAATGTGCTTTTGCAATCTGCTATTTTGAGAGATAGAGTCCACACTGAATGGAAGGTATCTCACGTTTCAGCTGTGATTACAGTGGATGGAGTGGCCACCAGGGCACCTGTGCTTTTTCCTCTTTCCTCATCTTTCAAAAGAACTCCCTCTTCCCCATCCAGGCACGCCTTTTTCCGAAAGAACTCTTTTGGGGGGGGGAAAAAGCTTCTTCCTTGTAGAATGAGGATTACCAATGTCAGAAAAACCCCTCTGTTCTTTCGGAAGAACGCAATTGCAGTGTGGATGTAATTGAAGTTTTTAAGGAGAAAACGCCGTTTTTCCCAAAAGACCTCTAGTGTAGACATACCCTGAAATGCAATGCCAGTGTTTGTTCTTTCTCCACCCTGTCTCTGTTTTCTCTTCCCTGGAACCTCAAATGTATGCTGGACTCTTCTCATCCTCCAGGATTGCACTCACACTTACCTAATGATAGAGATGCAGCCATGTTAGTCTCTGGCTTCTGGCTAGTTGGTGGCTGAGACTTCCCTTGCTAGACAATCAACACATCCTTCATCTTCAGCTGGAGGGAGAAACTATGTAGTGGGCTGCCAAGGAAAAAAAATCTTAGAAAAACTCATGCTGAATTCAGTCACCAAACCATTGTAGATCTTGTTAAACGTTTCTGCTGAGCCTGCTTCTAAATCATTCCCTGGAACCAAAGCTTTTACATCAGCATCTCAGCAGTGTGCTGTGCTTCAGTTAGATCCACACTTGTGAACAAGCTTAAAAGCCTACTGAAAATTCCTGTAACAAGGTCCTTAGACAGTCAGGAAGACTTTAAGGTGCAGTGATTGCTGAAAACAGTCTCATCATTTGCTTCAAATATATTTTTGTGTGCTTTTTTATTTGTAAAGCACCTGATTTCATTATTTCTAACTAGCAACTGGAACAGATGAGAAAATTGGAGGGGACAGGCGCCCTTGGGGTGCGTGGAGAAGCAACTACAACTCCTTCCCCCCCCCCCACCCCCACACCTTATCTCTGAAAGGGATACTGTCAGATAGCTTTTGGTGCAAAACTTGTCATTGCTTGCTAGTTTGAGGTTTTTTCTTTTAATCAAGGGTTTAAAATCTAATGTGAGTAGACCTGCATAATGATGATTATGCTGAAGTTTTATAGCTTCTACAATTGTAAAGAAAAAGCTACAATTACCTAATCTTATAAACCCAAAGAGCATATAAGTGCTTTGGGTTACTCAACAGAAATGCACAAGCACGTAAGTTTCGTTGTCCTAACTAATGGAGTGCAAAAGTAAGCTAATATTATAACTACGAAAAAGCTTTTATTTTTATTTTGAGTGTTGGTGACAACAGAAGTAAAGCAATTTTAAAAAAATTGTGTTTTGATGACATTTTTCCCATAAGTAGCAGTGAATAGGAAATAGGGATAAGAACAGTTGTGGCTTTTTTTTTTAAACTGCTGTGTATTTAAAAAAATATATATACTCTGTAATTTACCTTTTTTTACTTTCATTCTGTTTTTATTTTCAAGTACCACATGCTTCATGGCATTACCAATGTACAACTTATTAAAACTACAAGACCAGACAATATCACACAGAGCCAACATGTTAGGGTGAGGGTAACTGTATAAAATAGATCTAGATGGAAAGAAGAGGACTGGCAGAGAGCAGGGAGAAAGAAGGATTAGGCAAAATGGATGTCTGGTATTATCTAAGTGCTCAACACTTTTCTAGATTAAAAAAAAAAAAAATGAGGTTCAAATGGCTTTGAATTCATATAGTTACTGTGTAGCCATAATCTATTCTTTCTTTAGCTGCTAGCTCAGACTGGTTAGAACAGCTCTTGCCTGTTCTTCCATTGTCTTAAGCCTTTGAGGCTTTTGTATCCAGTCTAGTTGGTAAATAGCCTAGGATATAATTTTCAGCTGAAGTTTGGCTGCGAAAGCTGAGCATTATTTTAACATCTTTCCTGAGCTGCCTGACAATCTCATAGCATATATATCAGGATTTCTTTGTCTCTGTGTGGTGGCAGGAGTTACAAACATCAAAGTATAAGGCATCTCTCTTCAGCAGCATTTGGCATCAAATAGTGGGGGGGGGGGTTTAAATAAAATGTTTATCAAATGTTCCAAATGCTTCTGTGGAACTTGGATTACATTGGAGCATATTGTACAATGTTCACTATTTTTTCCCCATCCTTGTGTGGAACAGACTTTGTGCACCCAGTCATGTGCAGCCATGCATCACTAAGGGTACGTCTATACAACAGTGTTATTTTGGAATAAGTGACATTATTCCAAAATAACATAGTCCGTGTCTACCCTGTAGGCAGTTATTTTGACATAATGTTGAAATAACGACGAGCTAGAGGACGACTTACTCAGAGTCCTGTCACTCATTTTACGAGGAGTAAGGGAGGGAAGTTGGAGGAAGAGTGCTCTTCGGACTTCCTGCTGTGTAGATGTCCCGAAAAGCCGAGTTAAGCTATTTCGACTTAAGCTACATCAATTGCTTCGCTTAAGGTGCGTAGTTTATTTCAGCTTTAGCCCTGCTGTGTTTGACATGCCCTAATAGAACGACAATCTGAAAGTGCTCTTCCAATCAGCTGGGTGGCACCTCCTGGATGGCCGCCCGTGAGCTCAGCTTAGAGAGAATATTGATATGCTCTGCCATTGGGATTATTTTTTAAGGACTGTGATAAATGCCCTCCTCCCCCATTCACAAAACTCCAGACCAATGGAGTTCTCTTAATTAACAAAGTATTCATAACAGATGTGGATGGGGGTATTTCTGTAGCATTTCTAAAGTTCCCTGTAGGTCTGTGACATCTTCAAAATATGTCCATTCTTTCTGAGGATACTCAGTGCCTGCACAGCATAGCAGGCACTAACTCGAGCTGAAATCAAGTTGCAGCTAGATGGCACTTCTGAAAATCAGGCACAGTAGGTTGTTTCAAAACCAGAACTCAAAAAAACCATCAAACTCCTGAGGCTTCCAAAATCAGTGGATCTCTCTGACAACAGCTGTGTAATTTTCCAATGTGTGTGCAAAAACTTTCATCCAATTGTGCATTTTGTTTGCATGTATAATTATCACAGCTACATGCACTAATACAGGGCTACTCAACTTTGGAAGCCCTGGGAGCCACAATGATACTCACAGCACATGTCAAGGGCTGCAACTTAAGTGTGGTTGCATATACATGCAAATATTTATGCAATTAGCTTCTTACACACTGACGGGCATGAATACAAAGCTTAAGGCAAGACCACACAACACGCAGGCCCCATTTAAGTCAGTTCTGCTGATATTAATAAAATGCAACATTTACCCAATTTTCACACACATGACAGCACTTTTAATGAGCAATGACAGTCCATGAATTTAACTACTAAAACACATATCAACAGAAGAAAATTATATTGACTACTTTTTTTGTTTTGGCTCTCATCCGCAGGCTGCATGTTGAGCCCTGTGTAAACCCAAAATGCACTGTGGGCCGCAAGCAGGCCACGGGCCACATGTTGAGTAGTCCTGCACTAATAACTCGTTAGATTCATAACAATGCTGGTATCCTGTCAGCTGCATTCCCTTGGGATTTCTATGTGATCAGCTCTAAGAAAGAGGAATGTTTATGGACACGTGGCTTCAGTGTCAGAGCTTAGTGCTATGACTCAGACCCCCCAATATCCTTGAAGCAACATTAATAATGTTTGATGGGTAAGCTGTAAGTGTAATTGTATTTAAAAATCTCTTCTTAAATATGACTCATCCGTAACTGGAGGATGAGTCCTTTTAAGTGCTTAGGATTTCCCTATAATGGTTATGTCATTCTCCTGGAGAAAAGTCCACAAAAGCTCTCACTGCCCTACTGGTTGTGAAATACAGACTGCAGCAATATGGATTGAGTGCTTTCAGATCGCCCCTTCCTTCCCCTCCCCCCAGAGTCCTCCTCTTGGACTGAAAGGTAGTGGATTAAAAAATCATAGAGGCTGTCAATGGAAAAGATCGAGTGTGTCAGATCATCCAATCCATCTCTCCCTGCCAGAGCATGGCCACTTCCTACACTGTTTAGTTCCCAAGTTCCATTTCCCCTGGGAGACTATTCCACAGCCAAAACAATTCATTCTTCAGAAGTTCTGCACTTTCTTATCCCCAGTCAATACCATAACTCCTAGTTACAGCTCCATCTGCCACTCTCAATTCATCCCTACACTTTGGGTTACATAACATCTGGCCCTTCATGAGTTTGGCTCAGCAAGGTGTAAATTGCTGCCCACTATCAATCCAGATCTTTCAGCATCACTGCTTCCCAGGTGCTGCCTTTGCATTGCATTAATTGTGTTTTGAGGCTCTTCCCCGGAAGAACTGATGTGCATTTTCCCAGGCCGAGTCTCACTTTACTGTTTTCAATCCTTTCTAGGTCCCGTAAGTGGTGGTTCTATGTCCTGACAGGGGTCTGTGTTACTACAATTTCAGTAACTTAGTTTTCTTTCCAGTCCCCTCACCTCTTTGTTGTCATTAATGACTCATTAAATGAGACTGTAACCAAACTCTGATTTCACCGAGACCAGTCCCCACAGCTTTACATGCTGTTTTTAATCACGACTCTTTTCACTGTCTCTTAGTCAGTTTCCACTCCATCTGACTGGCCAGGACACTTATCCAAACCAACCTGAGTGAATTTTTTAAGAATTGAGTGTTGGTTTAAATGCTTTGACAGATGAAGTTCAAGTCCGTTGGATATTTTCTGTTTAATGAGAGGCTCTCATTATTCTTGCCCACAATATTCTTGCCAGCAAGCTAAGGAAGTATGGATTGGATAAATGGACTGTAAGGTGGATAGAAAACTAGCTAGATGGCTGGGCCCAATGGGTGGTGGTCAACGGCTCAATGTCTGATTGGCAGTCAGTTTCAGCAGAGTGCCCCAAGGATCAGTTCTAGGGCTGGTTTTGTTCAACATCTTTATTAATGAGGGGATGGATTGCACTCTCAGCAAGTTTGTGGATGACACTAAGCTAGGGGGAGAGGTAGATAGGGTCTAGAGTGACCTAGACAAATTGGAGGATTGGGCCAAAAGAAATCTGCTGCAAACCATAGCCCCTTCCACTGCCAATCTATGCCTGCCCCAAACTACTATGCCCATGTTAAAAAGTGGGGATTTGGCCTCCTGGGTCTGGTACTCCTGCGCTGTGGAGACCCCAAATGTCTTTCGCTCAGGGCCTCAATAAATCTACCTCTGGAGGCAATTCTTCTTTGTTTGTAGAACACCTAACGCAATGGAATCCTGGACAATACTATTACCACTATGCCAATTATTCTGACAAACAGGAGTAGTAGTAAATATTTTCTAGAGTTTACATTTTTACAACATGCAAACACTCACCTGCCTATTTTTTTATGGTAACTTGCCATTACTGAGCCATAGTCTAGCAGCACAAAGCCACATACAGAGTGTGCTCTAGTGGATTCCTCAGAAGATTGGGGCTTTGTCCCTTAACATGCCCAAGAGAGTCACTAATAGCCCAAGGGACACCTTGTGTTGGCTTATGGCTACAGTGGAAATGTAACTGAAAGAATTATTGAAACTCTGACCTTCTTGCTATCAGGCGTTGAGAATTTTATGACGAACTAACCTTTTTTGACCCAACTTCTTGAACCATAATTTATTAAATTGAATCCATATTTAGGAATAATGTTTTCTTTTGTGAAACTGTAATTATTGTTTTTCATAATTGACTGACCTGTTCCAATAACTGTGTGCTGATATAGTAAATGGTTGCTCTTTGAACATTCACTCAGCTGCTGTTATAGTATAGTTTTTCCTCAATCCCTCTAAAGCAGTATGTGCAGACTCCATATAAAGTATGTAATGTGATATTTCCTATGACATGATTATATTAAAAACAGGAACAATTACCTCTGTACATAGAAACATCCCTCCATTTCTGTATCATGTGCTCCAAGAAGAATGTTTTTATTTACTCTTTGTATCTGGCTTTCTCATTACATATGGGGACTAGAAAACCAATGCAATTGTGATAGGGTCCAACTATCTATATTTCAATCACAAAGACAAACCTACTGGACAAATGACATTGAATGTAGGGGATGGCTAGACTCCTACAGCAGCAAAATCCCACTCCTGAAAATACTGTCTAATGTATGTCCTTGAGTGCTTGTACGGATAGCACTAAGGTAGCTGAGTAACTCACAATCAGTACAGGATTGTGAAACATCTAGTAAGTGCACCGAGTAGTGTTGCTTCAAAAGTAATAATTTTGAGATGACCCAGACACACCAGTTCTAACTGGTTTTAGAAGGCTTAGAGGAAGATTTTGAACATAATTGTAGAAGACACTCATTCCAGTCACATTGAGTTTCAAAAGTGAAAAGTGCCTCATGATTAAATCGTACGGTACAGTTGAGCATGCCATTACAGCCACAGTGGGTGACCCCAGGGTCACGAAGATATGGCCAGAGCACCTCTGAACTTTGGTTATCTCTGATGTCCAAACAATCCCTTGGTACCATGGAGCAGCTGGGTATAACTGGAGACAACAACAAGGCTGCTCTAAATTTTTGCTGGGGACCAAGAATCTTCCGCAGGTCTGGGAACTTCAGTGGCAGTTACAAGGATCAGTTCTGTGGCAGCCCTATCAGTAGGGGCCTTCTACTGAGTAGAATAGGTTCATCCACAATCTGGCCTGCAGTACTGTCTCCCAGCTGCTGCGTAAACGTATTCTCTGGCCAAGTCTATGTTTACTGCACCAGACACCGATCTTCTGGCATTAGATTTAGTGGGTCTAGTTAAGACTTGCTATATCAAATGCTAAGGGGGTCACCAGTTGGCGCCAGTACTCCTTGCAGTTGATCCCATCAGTGAAGCTTGATTAGCTGGAGTTGTGTACTTTAACCTGACCTTCCAAGTCTAAATTAGTGCTGGCCTGAGATGCTGAAATACCTCTGTGAATCTCAAGTGCCTTACGGTTGCCTATATGCATATTCTTTTCAGCAACCATGGTGTAAGTAGCCTGCGATTATTCATCTTAAAGGGCATACGTTGGCCTTGACACCACCTTGTGGTCTCTTTGTAGTAAAAACTGAGCAATGAGCCTTGTCCTTCATTTATTTAAACTCCAAATTCCTGGATTAGTTTTTCATATTCAGCTTACCTCAATTTACCTGACTTTGTCCTCCCCAATACTTAATATTACATCAGAGGTCACATCTTTTTTTTTTTATATCAAATGTTAGCTATCTAGCCGACTGGGTTCTTTACAATTTTGACTGCACAAATAATTATTGCTTTATACTCTTAATAGCCAACGCACAAAATGTTACTAAAGTATGCAAACAATGGTTTGCTTTGTCCCATTCAGTATTTGTTTAGCTTATTAATAATTGTAAGCCCCTATCATGCTTTGAACTAAAGTGCTAATATTTAGATCTATGAAAAAATATACATCAGGACAGAAGAACTGGTGAATTTTTCTCCTTCATTTACTCTGTTGCAATTAGCTTATTCAGGCTCCTAAAGGCTCAGGTGGAACTTGTCAAGGTCTGCTTGAATTCAAGCTGTTATGCAACAGATCCTGGTAGTCAGTATCTAGTAAAAGTCATTCATGTTGCATGTGTTTAAATGGCTCTTTTTATAATGGTGTTTAAAACAAGGACATAGTGGATGGCTGGCCTATTATGTTGGTGCTCCTCTCACAGCTGGAACACCACACTTGATATAATAGAAGCAGCATGGTCTGTCCTGTGAATAACATGGCAGAGCAGTTTTTAAAAAATATTGTGAAAATCTTTTTATCCCCTAACAATATGACATGGCAAAACATGCCACAATGCAAAGGATCGGCTGAAAAGTAAGTACAGCATACTTTTCCCTCAAATGACAGGAGTTTTACATGGTGATAAAATGGATATTTAAACAGAGCTGAAGCTAGTGACAAATGTAGAGATTGGGTGATTCTTCCATCATGAATCTTTGCTGAACCTAAGGGAATAAAGTCCTGGCCTCACTGCACTCTATGCTTGTCCCATTGTCTTTATAGAGGCCAGGATTTCACTGCAGGTCCTTATTAGCATGAGGATTATTCTTTTTACTGAACCAAAAGATGTTCCCCATTTTAAAATTTATACTTAGTGAGCTATTTCCAACAGACTAGTTGTCAAGCTTTCAGCATGACCAGAGCTCCAAATAGTTAGTTCTCTTTAGACTAATTAGAACTTTTACTTCTGGGCCTTCTAGATTTATAAAACTATCAATGTACTATATTGTCCTGAAATCCACCCCATTAGCAATATATTTGGGGGGGGAGGGAAAGGGCATGGTAAGCTTCTTTCAAACCCGTAGTGATTTGAGGTGCACCACAACAGCAACCAGCTTGTTTTATTTCAAAGCGTTGACAAGCCAGTTCCAGACGATCATGTTTCTTTTAATGTGAGTGATGCCAATCAATAGCTCAGGCACGAAGATCAAGGAGTTATAGAAATCAGAGAAGAAGAAACCAGTGTGGTCATGGAGTGTATCCACCTGACCTATATTTCTCTCCTTGTGCTTTGTAAACCTGTGGTGGCGTGGGGTGTTTTTGTTTTTGTTTTTTAATTATATCCCAAACATGAGATTCCACACACATCACAGAAGACTGTTCTGCAGCTTTGCAGATTTTTACTGCCAAGGGGTTTGCTCCTAAAATCGGTGGTGGTTTTTTTCATTTGTAAATTTCTGCCCTTTATACCTAGCCATAATTGCTCTTTTAAAAAATATGTATGCTTTAGAGAGCACCCAAAAATGAGCTAGGCACTTTAGAGACCAACAATTAGATCAATGTCTGGGGCTGCTAATAATAACATAGAATCAATAAAATTCTTCCAGCAAAGGATTTATGTATAGCTCTTCAGAGATTTAGGTGCTGAGCTTCTATCTATTTCAATGGAAGTTAGATGTTTAAATACCTTTTAAGGATCTAGGTCTTAGCCCATGGTCCCAGCCCTAAGAAGCTACAATCTAATTTTAATTGTGACAAAACTCTTGAAAGTAACAAGTAAGAACAAGGGCTTTGATACATGTACACCAGGTGTGGGCAATCAAATGGCATTGATTTGCCAGGATTAGCTGCTGGTGGGCCACAGCTGCTGTATTTAGCTGTGCCTCTGCAGATATGGGTGTATTACAGCTCCTGATGGCCGTGGATCACTATTCCCAGCCACTGGAAGCTACAAGAAGTGGTATGGACTAAGACAGCATTTTCCACAGCTCCCATTGGTTGGGAATGGCAATCCATAGCTGATGAGAGTTGCAAGTACACATACCTGTGGAGGTACAGGTAAATACAGTGGCAGCAGCCCACTAGGGGCAAACCCTAGTGAACTGCATCTGGCCCGCGAGCTGATATTGCCCAAAGCTGGTGTACACCTTGGTTTTGCTATTTTTTTTTTTATGATAAATGAATCCATTTCTTGTAGCCAACATAGGGAAATATGGATTTTAAGAGGGTTTTAAATGAGGTGGAGGTGATTTTTCTGAGCATTCTATAAACAAAGTGTAACATTGAAGAGGGCCAAAAGATGGGATTGGGTATTGGGGGTTGGGCATGAAGTCTACCATCACTGCCAGAGCAGAGGTCACAAGGAAACACGAGAGTCAGTTACAGAGATGAAGACTGGGGCAGAGTGGTGCAGGGTCTTGAATGCAAGAATTAGTTTAATCTACTATATAGAATAAAGGAGAAATAGTGGGAGGCTTTGGAGGATGGGAATCATTTAAAAACTCAATTTGCTGGCCCTGTAAGGAACCTCAGTGCTCATCTTATATGTTTGAGTACATTATGCAGTGCTAGACGATGGAACAACACTTTTATATGTAGTTAAAAGCTACTTTTCTTTGAATATTTGGAAGGCTGTGAAACTGGGGTGTGAGCTGGATCTCAGGCCTGGGGGAATGTAGTCTGTGGGGCTGTGAGGTTAGTGGCACTCTATGAATCTTTGCTTCCCAGTTCCTTAGCTTTCCTTCTTACGTCTCCCAGCTTAGATCCCCTACCATCTTCTGACACCTTAACTCTCCACTCCCTCTTTTCAGATGCTATAGTATTTTTTTTTTCTAGTCATCACATCTTCACGAGAAACTAAGATCTGCATTTGAACCTAGCTGACAACTTTGCTGTGATACAAGACTGACACTTCCTTAGCTGCAGTGCTACTACTAGGTTATCTGCAAGAAAATTTGTGTTAGCTTAGTTTGTGTCTGAGCCAAGGACACAAACATTGAGTTAAGATAATGTGACTGTTTTGTTCACTTTGTTTTGCATCTTTTTTTACATGCTCTATGCCTTTTGGACAAACTGGGCTCCTGTTAGAAGTGAGTTGAGAAGGACTCTAAGTGACCCTTCAGTGTATAATTTACATGAAGTTAGACTTAGGTGGGCAATAAGTGGCCTGTGGGCTGGATGTGGTTTGCCAGGATTAACCCCTGGTTCCCCCCCATCAGCAAGGTGAACTGGCCCCAATACTCCTAAAATTAAGCTCTGGAAGGAAGCTTTGGGCTTTGCTATCTCCCAAAGGGCTGGCGTACCAGGGGAACCCTAGTGCCCTGAGTTGAATGAGTGAGGTGAGTATCTCTCTCTTTCTGCTTATGAGTTGGGGGCTACACCTGTGAGGTGTTCTGTTTTTTCTGAAGGGAGGGGATTCTTTGTTTTTTTTTTTTTTTTGCTTCTCATTTGTGTGTAGCCCATGACTTTTTTTTTTTTTTTTTTTTTTTTAAGGTCAGTGGCCCGCCACCCGAAAAAGATTCCACACCCTACTATACATCCATATCACAAGTAGGGGTTATCAAATAAACACTCTCTCTCTCTCTCTCTCTCTCTCTCTCTCTCCCACTTGAAATGAGGTTGGGTTAGAGTCAGGTGTATGAAATAGAAATGTCGTCTTTACTCTTTTGGGAACATCTTTGCATTGCTGAGGATAGTGAATTTGCATTTCTCAGAGCCCTCTCTAACCATGCAGGCGTGCTCCTCATAAATTTGTTGGAAATAGAACTATAACATCAGATGCCCTACATACATTTTTGGAGACAACATGAATTGTATGGTAATTTAAGCCAATAAACATTACTGATCCCATAAAGACCAGATGTTCATTGCTTGATGTAAATCTAAAAAGATAACAAAGTTCATAACCTTTATTAAAGCAGAGAAACTGGTTCAATGAACTAAAAGCTTTGATAATCATTAAACCTCAAATTAAAAGGAAACATAACCATAAAATGTATTATGTATTCATAAAACACATAGTGTATACTTGGGTGACATTATAGTCCAAAAATTAATACTGCAAAAAACATCAGGTTATTCTACTGTTTTAAAAATATATACGTAACTGTATTGAATAGTTTCTCCAATGCTGCTGACATATTTAAACAAATATGGGGAATTTTACAAAAAGAAATCAGAATGAGCATATTTATAAAAATGAAATAGAAAAGCTGCCAAGGAAGATTCTTACAGCAATATTTTAATCTAACACATTGCATAAACTGTAGATATTGAAGGCTTTGGTCTCCCAAACATTTATGCCTGTGATTGATTAATGTGATCCTATTATGCACAGATGTTTTTACAGGATGGGTGCCTTAAGGTCTACAAACATATTTAGACGCCTCAAATAATTGAAAATGTTTTGTGTGTGCAATATGTGGATGTCTCCTCTCCTAGATTCAGTCATTAGCATAATAGCGAGAACAAGCTTCCTGCACCATGAGGTTTCTGAATTTGGATGTGGGTGGTTAACCAGGGTCTCTCTGATTCCTAGTCGGTAGCTAGTTGTTTCCAGTATACTCAGCTTCTTTGAGAATCAAAGGGAGAGGTAATGCTAATAGCATCCTGTCATTCAAGCCAATATTGTAGTAAGTCGAATCATCAAGTGCTCATCTGAAATCTTTCCAGACCCTCAGGACCCACGCTATTACAAACAGCTCTTGTGTCATGTTCTCCCCCTTAAAAATGTAATTGAGAATGTAATTTTTGTTATCTCCATGGAAATTGCTATAGTAACATATGCCTGCATTTATTTTTAATAATTTAGTGTAAATATGCTACTAGCAGGTTTGTCCAAGTCCCCTTTTCTTTGCTTACCAGATAGATATAAAATGAGAGCTGGCTTACAGCATGGTGAGTGATATAGGAAAGGATTCTTGTATAATTGACTTGCTCACCTTAAGTGAGGCTGTGCATGAGTCATGCAATTATACAGATACATTTTAACGGAGAAATTAGTTCTAAGCGGTAATCATTATATTTCACACTATACGTTGCTAAAGATAATCAAATCAAAGCAAGTTTGGGTAGGAAAGGACCCTGAGAGATCATCGATCATCTAAGGGAGAACTTAGACAATCTTTGGCAGGAGTTTGTCCAACCTGATCTTAAAGCCCCAGAGATGGGGGAACCTACAACAGCTCAGCTCCTCTGAAAAAGTGGGTTCTGCCCATGAAAACTCATGATTCTATCTATCTATCTATCTATCTATACTATCTAATGTATGTATAAGGTGCTGCAGGTCTACTGATTGCTTTTAAAGGTATATTACACATTCCAGTTTTTAAAAAATCAACTCTGCTCTTTCTTAAAGCTAGCTAGAAGTTGCCAATAACTCTAAAACACCCGTTTCCCTGAAGAGACATACCTCATGTTGAGAGAGATCCTAGCATGTGAATAGCCTCATGGCAGCAAACCAACAGTAAGATCCAGTCCAAGATTTTCATGAATAACTTGCAAACTTGAGCATCCTGATTCTTTCATTTTGGCCATCCACAGTTAGGTTGAATCTGTGGTCATGATATCCAAAGATAGGCAGCTAAGTGCATAATACACTATTCTTTCACTTAGAGACCTGGGCTCCAACCTATTCAAGAGCGACTAATGATTTTAGTAACATCATCATCCTCCTCATCAAGCAGACATCTGGCTACATTAAAAAACCATCTTAAACTATTTGGTGTGACCTGGGGGAGACCCAGGACTGCAATAGTAGGAGTGTTGCTAATCAAGAATGAAGTGCATAGGGAGGCTTATGATATACCCAGCTCTAGATGAGCCTCCGGTCCTAACATTTATATTCACCTAATTATGAGGAAAAAAAGATTGCATCTATGGTTATTTTGCTACGTGCACATCCCTAAATAGAATCAACTGACTTACTAAAGTACATGTCCTTCACTCTGTAAATCAGAACCTGGCACTACTTACAGTATTTCAGCATATTATGAAAGAGAGCCTCCCACAAGACTCCGGAACATAAATTAAACAGGGCAAGTGGAGAACATGATCTAAAAGCTGAAAATAACTGAATTAAAACCAGAAGTATCATTTCATAGTGGGAAAGAAAGGAAGATTGACAATTGTACGACACTGATGAAAAGAAGGTTAAGGACAAAGAACTAGTGTACGTATTTAGATATGCTTTAGGAATTATTTTTGGGAAATGTAACGGGCTGGGTTATACAGGAGTGCAAACTAGAGCATCACGATGGTCCCTTCTGGCCTTGGAATCTTTGAATATATGTAACTTACAGATAATGCAGATTTGGAAACAACTTGCAGCTAAATCAGAAGACAAGGAAAAATATTATTAGTCATACCTTATCAACTGCAGTGGTGTATTAAATCAGTAGAGAAAAAATAAATCTACCCTACATGTAGAAAATTAAGAATATAGATGTTCTTATTAAAAAATGCTACAAAATTGTCCTTTGTCTAGTGCAAGTCAGTATTTCCCAGACTGCGGGTGGTGACCCTAAATAGGGCTATAATCAGCAGATGGAGTTGTGGCTCTCTCTAACGTTTGGTGGATACCATTTTGCTCCTCAGTGTGACCACATATCATGCTCTCAACCTCATTGTACACCTGAGAAGGATGCCATTTGGCTCAGCAAAATGGCATCCTCCACACAGTGACCTCATACATACTGTAGGTGTGAAGTCACACTATGCTGAGGATGCCATTTTGAAGAGCTATAACCTCGCATGCACCATATGTAAGAGGTCATGTCATGTGGAGGATACCATTTTGTTCTTCAAAATGGCATCTTCTATGCTAGCTGGTGATCCCCGTGGGAGACACTTTGTCAAAATGGGGTTGTTCTGACAAAGATTTGGGAACTTCTGGTTTAAGTTAAATCTCAGATTCCAGTAGGGAACCTTTCAGATCTGTTCATTTAAGTGTAATTTGCATTTAGCTATACTTACCTTGCCAAAAAATGAAACTAGAATGTAAAAATTAGTGTTGTAATAGAAGTGGGATTTGGATCTTTCACATTATTGCTAATGGGCTGATGTAGGACTTTTCAACTCTTGCTCATTAGTGTAAGCAGGGCCTGAACTGCTTGCTATCAGCCAGTTAAAAGGAGAGAGCTGCCCTGGGCGTGGGTGTGCCCACTACAATTGTTTAGCTCTGCAAGATAATTAACTGGTAACTGTTGATATGTAAATACAGCTCATGCCAGGAGGGGGAGGGAATACGAGGTGTGGCTATGTAAATCTAATTCAGCCAGGGCTGATGGAGGATCAGTGTTGGAATGGAATGTGGTGTATTGTAAATAATTTGGGGCTGTTGTGGGGGTCACTAATCATGCTACCCCTAAATGTGGGAACTGTAAAACATGACACCAGTGCTTGCAGGAGAGACACCATCATTGTAAGAGATCTCCGAGGAACAAGCCTCCCCCCTTCCAGAGTTGAGTGAACTGAGCTGGGGGGAAGGGTTAAAGGGCTTGAGTTCAGCCTGCTTCACACCTGCCAGGTGTGAGCTGTAAGACTGGCCCAACCTGTCCCTTTCCCCCTTTGTTTTAAAGACAGACCTAAAGCAGACTCCATGAGGAGTCTTTTTGCTAGTCCAGTGGAAGCTGGAATCCTTTGCCAGTCTAGGTGGTGGCTAAAGAGTTGAAGTCACTAAGAGCTGAAATCACTGGTTTGGCTTGGAGCCAGACCCATTGCAGCTGGCGAGAAGTGGCGGCAGGCATGGGCGGCGAGTTATACGGGCTCGTGGTGCCCAGGCTCCAACAATATTTAGAGCCGGGGGGCCCTGCTCCACCAATATTTGGAGCTGGGTCTCTCCTCCAGCTCTGAATATTGCTCCTCTCCACCGGCCCCAGAGCATCCCCGGAGGAGAAGAGGAATTGTAACAGGGCGCCTGCAGCCCCACAGCCCCTATCACAGCAGGCTGGCCCCGCCCCCGTGCCCTTGTGGCACATGTGCACACTGCACGCCAGACAGGGGTGATGGGATCTGGAGGCCTAGCACCTGGGCAGACACTGCAGTGAGCAAGCAGGCGTGGTGGGCCAGCCCCACCCCGCCCCCGCCCCCTTGCAGCGCATGCTCATGCCATGCGCCGGATATTTTAAATGCCAGCAGCGTGGCAGACAAGGGGGAGGGAGTCCGCCCGGGCCCAGGTGGTGAGCTCAGCTCAGGGAAGTGCCCACCCTCCTGCAGCAGCCAGAACCCGGCAGGCAACCCCACGGGGCGGATGCTCAGACTCCGCAGCCCCAGAAGAAACGGGCAGCAGATGCCATAGTGGCCTATGTCCCCTTGACAGACAGCAGAGCAGCAGGGCCTGATTGCAGACTCCAGCCCCGCTGCCCCGCAAACTGGAAGGCAGAAGGTAGGGGAGGGGAAAAATAGGGGGAAGGGGTGGATGAGGAAGGGGCTTGTGCCGAGGGGAGGGGGGCAGGTCAGGAGGAGAAGAAAGGGGAAGGCACCAAGGGACAGGGTGGAAGAGAGACAAATGCCAGGGGGCCAAGTGCAGACAATGAGGAAAAGGGCAGGAGGGGAGGTGTCAGTGGGAGGGGGGACAGGGTGATACTGGGAGAGGAGAGGGTAAGGGCATTGGGAGCTCGCGAGGGGAGGGGGAGGTGCTGGGAGAAGGTTTGAAAGAAGGGGTGGGCATGAGGAAGGCAAGGATGGAGCAAGTCATATGTGAGGGCACAGGGGCATGAGGGGAATGGGGGCAGAGGGTGGGCATCAGGGGAAAAAGAGGACAAAGGGGGCAGGGGCAGTGAAGGAAGGGGGAGGCACCAGGAGGGTGCAGGTGCCAGGAGATTCTGGAGGTGAAGCTGAAGGGCAGACACCTGCAGGGGAGGGATCAGCACCAGAGGAGAGAGGCAGGGCAGGTGTGTAGAGGGAGATGTTAGGAGAGGGGATGAGGAGGGGTAGCTCACATGAACAGAGTGGGGCTACTGGAAGAGTGGGCACAGGGGGGAGAGAAGGGCTGATGGAGGGGGGCAGGTCTCAGAAGGGCTGAGGGCAGTGAGAAGGGTAGGAGTCAGGACAGCAGAGGAGGGTGAAGGGTTCAGGGGGCAGCAGGCACCAAGGGAGCTGATGGAACAAGGGGAGGAGACATGGCAGCAGAGAGAAAAGGTAAAGGTTTAAAAATATTTATTAATAACTTGGGTGCCACAGTGGCACATCCAAACAAGCCACATGAACTCAGTACTGGTGCACAATACAAAATTCATTCTGCTCGTGGGAGGAAACTCTTAGACTGTCTACACTGGCGGTTTCTTGCACAAGGGTTCTTGTGCAAGAAGTTTTGCGCAAGAACACGTCCACACTGCCATGTGCAAGCTGTGCTTTTGCACAAGAGCATCCATGGCAGTGTGGACTCTTTCTTGCCCAAGAAAGCTCCAATGGCCATTTTAGCCATAGGGCTCTCTTGCGCAAGAAATCCCTGCCAGGCATCCACACTGCCCTTTTGCGCAAGAGAGCTTACACCTGTTAGAAAAGAGCATAGCTCTTGCGCAAGATGCCCTCTTTTACCATGCCATACTGTAAATTTTCTTGCGCAAGAGCAGGCGGGCAGTGTGGATGCTCTGTGGGTTCTTGCACAAGAACGGCTGTACTTGGACAAGAAGCCGCGAGTGTAGACATAGCCTTAGAGGGAACACTTCCCCTAGCTCTCTGCCCCCGAGTTAATGTCACGCACATTGGGTTAATGCAAATGCAGGATAGCTGCATGCGGCGGGGGGGCGGGGGGTTTGGTGGGGGCCAAACTAATCCCTGTTGGTAGGAGGATGGTGGGAAAAGCCCTTCGAGAGGGGTGACATGACACCTTTTACTTCTGGTCATGTGTCCATCTTGCCCCGAGCGTGTTACTTCCAGAGGTGTGGCTAATGGGGGGGGGGGGGGGTTGTCAGGGGCCAAAGGGCATGGCTAATGGGGCACCACCAAAAATTATACTAACCTGCTGTCCATGGCGGCAGGCGAGGAGCGGCGACCAGCGGCACAGCACGGCTGGTAGGAGCGGCAGCAGGCAACCAGTGGCACGGCGTAGCTGGTAGGAGCGGCTCGCATTAAAGACTGCAGCAGAACCCTACGGAGAGGTGGGGCCATCAGCCTCGGACCACGTAAGGTGCCCCCATCTATCGCCCCGCCCCCATTTCTACCCAGGTTGGGAGGTAAAACCCTGCAGGTGAACTTTTGGACTCTGGGCAGCACTGACCAGGGACAGAGACTTTTGGGGTGTCGGACTTTGGGGTGATTCTTGGCGCGGGGGGGGGGAGGGAACGGGGGAGCTGAGCTCATGTTTGGGCTATGAGCTCTGTTTGTGGTATTTTCCCCAAGTTAATGCCGTATGACTTCTCTCTCTGTTTCATTAAATGTTTCTTTCCTACACTCAGACTCTGTGCTTGTGAGTGGGAAAGCATTGCCTCTCAGAGGCACCCAGGGGTGTGTGAATTTCCCAGGTTACTGGGTGGGGCTCGAGCTGGTTCTGTGTGAGATGAACCCCTAGATATTGAACCCGGTCCTGGTTGCTGCCAGGCTTACCCGGCAGAAGGCTTACATTAGTCTAACAGAAGATCTATTAAATTGTGATAAAGTCTTTCCCTAAATTAAGTGTAGGAGTATAAATTTTCTGACACCTACTCATCTAACATAGTGTTGTAGTTTGCTCCTGCCTCAGTGTTTTTAACATTCAAGTGTTTTGCTCTCTTTTCAGAGGGCAGAAATCAGATTGAGTGTGTCTACTTCTCAGGAATCTCAAATTTTCCTTTCTTTGTTGTGTTAGGCAGCCATAGCTTCAGCTAAGCCTTAAAGGGAAGCACAGGGAGTCCAGGTTAGCAGCATACAATATGCTAATATAGAACATATAGCTTTCATAAAACAGCCTGTGATAGGAAATGTGATCTAATGGTTTTTCAGAGTTACAAAGATCAGCCTGGCTCTGCCAGCAGTTCCCTTTCCCCCTCTAACAAACCACAGACAGTTTAATTACCTTATAATCTGAAAACTTTTCACTTCCTTTTATTAAAACAGTATCTGAGACTTCCAAAAGGGAAGGAAATTAAAGAAAAACATTTATTTTTTTTTCTTTCTCGTTTTATTTTCTACATTTGACACATGTCAATGTCACTAGTCTGTAGGTAGATGGTGAGTTCACTTCTTGTCTCTCTGGCACTAGACTGCTGATATGACCTTCCTGCACTACTTTTTGTGATGGGGTCTCATCTGCACACACTTTACCAGGTCACAAACCAATCTGAGGTATAAGAAAGGCATTCTTTCTATTTTGCTTTAGACTTCTTTCTCACTCCATTCTGAATGGCACATATTAAAGCCAAATCTGTTTTGATTCTTATTTGGCTGTATGCCTTCTCTAATTATAGGAAAAGCCTTTTGCTGTTCTAATTCAATTTCTACCTCATTTCTACCTTTCATGCTATGTCTCAACTATATTTATATGTTCGATATAATCTACAATTGTATCAAATTTAATTTGATTTTGTCTGTTTTTGGTTGCAAAAGTTTTTATGCTAATTAAAATTTGGAAAAGATAACATATCAGTGTAATGCAGGCAGCATTTTTGGGTTTTGTTTTGCAGCCCTTGGATTGACCTTTGCAACAAGAGCTTGAGAATGGGATCAAGAAAAGTTCATTATAGTACAGCCAACAAGTGCCACTACAGTTGAGTTTGCCTGCATTGTCATTAGAAATGCTTATTTTTAGTAGGTAAGAACTGAGATATTCATCTGACTTGCAAGAATATGAAGTGAAGTCTTGCACAATCATGATTTAAAAGTCTAGGCACAAAACTGAAATGGGATTCATGTAGGTAAGTTTGCACAGGTCTTCTTGCAGGTTCAAAACCAAAATCTGTTTGCTATTTTTACCATCACAGAACACTTGCCTATCAAAACACTTCTTCTCCACGAGCTTACCTGGAAAAGAAAAAATTTGTAAGACTGACAGCAATATCTATGACAGTAAACCTGTGTTTCAGTATCAAAACAATAGGGGGATGACAAAATTTATGGGTTTTTTTGGGGGGTTTTTTTTTTTTTTTTTGTGGTAAGAAGAACAATTTCTCCCTCCCCTTCAATTAAATTTTGCTTAAAGTAATAATATATTGCACCTAGAATTTTGTTCCAGGAATAAAATTGACTTCATTTCTCCAGCTAGGCATATTAAAAATACTTACTTACAATCTGTTTAGGACAAGAAAAAGAGGAAAAAACATGTACATGATAGAAACAAAGAAAGGGTAAATAAAAACTCAGTAAACAAACCGAACTCCTCTGAAGTAGGCTTTACCTACAGAAGCTCATGAACTAATATATTTGTTAGTCTCTAAGGTGCCACAGGACTGCTTGTGGTCTTAAAGCTACAGACTAACATGGCTACCCCTCTGAGATATTTTTAACCCAGTTAATGTCCTCTTGTTAATATGAATGTGGTTAGGAAATAATTCTACAGTTTTAATAATTCATGACTTCTTATTTTGTATGGAGCATGTGAAGTGTACCGGAGTCTAGTCAACTGGTGAGCTGTGCCAAGCAAGTAACAGAATCCCAGGCTTGGAACAGGGCTTCCAATATAAAGATGGGAGCTGTAACACTATGGTGGAAAACACCTATGGGACACGAGGTCTTTGATTTGTATGGTAGTAGCACCTAGATATCCCGTTGGGATTGAGATCTATTGTGCTAGGCACTCTAGAGACACAGAGGAAGAAACAACAATCTTATAGTTGAAATAAACAAAATAGATGTCTTAAAGTGTCACAGACCCACTTGGTTTGCTTAGCTTCTTTAGAGGAAAAAGATTGAAGGAACCCTGATGTGAACTGATTGGAAGAAGTATTTCTTGCATATGGAACAGTGTGAATAATACATAGTGTTGAATTTTGTGGGAAAATGGTCAGATTTATGGAGCAAGAAAGATGCTGAGAGGTATAGTAGTGCAACTACCTAGAGTTAGGGGCTTTACCTGAAAAAAGCAATAGCCTTCCATCCATGGTAAAAAAGAACATCTAGAAGACAATGAAAAGTTGTGGGAAGTGAGGGAGATCATATCTCCCACCCAGCATATTGCACTTGGGAAGAGATACCTCGTGATGAGGGAAATAAGAATATGATAGTTTGTGGAAAAAGAGGACATTAAGGAGGTGAAAATGGGTGTGATGGTTTGCAACTCCCTGGATGCCAGCTGAGATACTTAAGATCCCACTGAGCTTGCCTTCTCTGACAGAGAGAGGTCCAGGTTGGATATTAGGAAAAACTATTTCACTAGGAGGGTGGTGAAGCACTGGAATGGGTAACCTACGGAAGTAGTGGAGCCTCTAGCCCTAGAGGTGTTTAAGTCTCAGCTTGACAAAGCCCTGGCTGGGTTGATTTAATTGGGATTGGTCCTGCCTTGGGCAGGGGGCTGGACTTGATGTCCTTCTGAGGTCTCTTCCAGCTCTATGATTCTATGACAGCCAGCCCTCCTCCCCGCTTTTACCTGATTGTACAAAGCCAGGCTCTCAAGCCTCCTCTAGCCACAGCCAGCTGCTGATATAAGCACTGAGATCAGTTCAGGGAGGACTTGCCTTAAGGGGTTTATACAGCACACAGATGTTCACTCCCTCCCTCCCCCCGGTTACAAACCTAAAGTTTTATATCATGTTTGCCTCCTTCCTCAATGTGAAGGAAGGCATGCACACTCACAGCCCATTAGAAATTACATATTATAAACATATTAATTATTTTAAGTGGTCAAAGAGGTAGCAAAACTGAGCAAACCAGATTACTAAGGAAATAATACAAAGCACGTAGTCTAAGAGATTCACTAAAAAACTGGTTACAAATAATAATTTCTCACCCTAGTTATTGTTTTCGGTAGAGTCCTTCAAAGGCTAGGAACATAAAAACGGCCATACTGGGTCAGACCAAATGTCCATCTAGCCCACTAGCCTGTCTTCTGACAGTGGCCAATGCCAGATGCCCCAGAGGAACTTAAGAGACCAGGGAATCATCAAGAGCTCCCTCTTCTGTAATTCATTTCCAGCCCCTGACAAACAGGCTAGGGACACCATTCCTACCCATCCTGGCTAATATGTAACTCTTAATATGGGACCAGCAATTCTTTTCCTCCCCCCCCCCCCCCCCCCCATACTCCCTTTTTTTACAATCCTTTTTCTTGGATGTTTTCAAGTATCCCTTTGGGGTGGGGAGGCAGAGGTGAAGCAAGCTGAAGACAATCACTATTTTCCTCCCCCATTTAATATAGAATTTCCATAAGACTGGAAACCTTTTTCTGAGGTCTAGCCACCCTTTTGTGGAACAGTTCAGCAGTCCAAGGTGCAGGTTAGTATAAGGTGACCAAGTCACCCTGACTCCATAGTCCATGGAGTCTTGAACGTCTCCAGGAAGACCAAGCCTATTCAGTTCATTGTATTAGTCATCAGCACTGTCTGGCATTTCCATTGTAGTCCATGAAGAATCAGCAGTGAGAATGACCCAAAGCAGCAGTTATGAAACACAGATACACAGGTCAGTCTTCCTAATGTCAAATACAAAAATATGTGAATGGGATAGTCACATTAAGTAAATCATAACCTTTCCAATGATACCTTACATGAGCCATCTTGCATAAATCTTATTTCAGTTATCATATTCATATCATAAGCATATTTTCATAAAGCATATGGAATGCCATGTCACAATGGGAATGTGGGTGTAGATGAAAAGAGCAGCAGCAAGGAAAGTTGAGAGCAAGAAATATCAAGTTAAGGATATTCTATTGCATTCAATGACTAGAAGATGACCGATATAAACAAATTTAAGGGACAAATTCTGTTCTGTTACACTGAACTAAATACAGTATAATGCCATTGAGGTCAACAGAATCACTCTGGATTTATACCAGTATAACTGAAAGCAGAATCTGGCTCAAAATGTGTAAACAAGCTGAAGTATGATGCAGAATAAATCATGAGCTCAACAGAGATGCTAGCTTTATGGCTCAATGCAGCCATCTGTAACCTATTAATCCTCCTTTGTCCTATGATGGTGGAGGTGTTAATTGCCTTCATTTTAAGTGGTTTCTCGCAACATGCTTTACAAATCTTCTGTTTTTGCTCTGAGGTTGTGATGACCTTTCCTAGGCCTAAGGAAGAAAACTCAGATGTTTGTTTCACCACCTTATGTGATACATTTCCCCATCCCTTAAGAAAGCACAATTCATTGGCTCTATATAAACATATCTCCTTACATGTCAATCACTTCTCAAATGATTGGATGTGTATGTGTGCTTTGCTAACAGTGCTGTAGTTATGTTGGCCGTGATATGTTAAAGCTACAAAGTCATCGTTCTACTTGATGCAGACTGTGCCAAACCAATTGGCAGCAGCCTCACCTCTGAAGTGCAGAGCCCTCACATCATCAAATCTGGTCAGGGGCAGTCTGGTTTTTGCCGCAGCCAGATGTAAGCTCATCTAGTTGTCCCCAGGTATGAAGGCTGGCTCTGTGTGGATCCTAGTCCATTGGAAATCCATTCAGAAGGGCCCATGAGCAGTGTGGCAAGTCAAAGAAGGGTACATATGTGGGTGGGTCAGTTAGAAGAGACTGGTCTGCAGATGATGTCGGAAACCATTCCAAACACCACAGTAACATCACAGGGGAAAAAAATCTGGACAGGGCAAGTGGGCCCATATACAATCAGTGGAAAATTGTTGTTATGGTTGTAGGCTCATGTTTGCCCTGAGCTTTTCAGACATTCTGGCTTTAGCATCCTCGTGTTGAGTGTAGTTGTGTCTCTGCCTACCTGATGTGAGGAAAATGGACCCAGACCAGATTATGATATTCCACTGCAAAATAAGAGGCTTAAACCAGATTATCAGAGGGTATGACTACACTACAGAATTATTTCAAAATACCTTATTTCAAAATAACGTGTCTACACACACAATGCATTTTGAAATAGCACATCCACACTGAGTAGACACTGAATCGCATTTAAGGCCGGTCGGAACCAGGTCCAGCAGGGCATCAGGTCAAGAGTTACTTTGTGTGGCTGCTGCCTGAGGCCTGTGCTTAAAGGGATCTCACCCCCACCCCCATCCCAGCCAGCCAGTTCTCAGGTTTCCCTGCTTGCTTGCCTGCCTCGAGGAGGGACAGCAAAGCATTTTGTGTCTGTATGCTCTGGTTGCCCTCACTTGGGACACCACAGCACTCTGCAACATGGAGCCAGAGCTGCTCCTGGGCACTCTGGTGGTTCTCGTGGATGCGTTGCTGCGAGCCTGGCTTGCACTTTCTGCAGGCTGCCATCCGGGAGGTCCATCGGGGGGCTGTCAGTATCCAGGAGGCCCTGCAGGAGAGCTTCCACCCTGAGGAGCACTAAGAGCCTCCCTGGTCTGCCCCACTGGGGGCTTGTGCTTCATTCCTCCCTCACGACCTTCTACTTACCCCTCCCTAACCCCCCTTCCTGATGTAAAATAAAATACATGTATTTTCATTAACACAAACTCTCTTTATTTAACAAAACTGGGGGGGAGGGGAGAATGAAACTCTGGTGAGACTGGGGAAAGGAGATGAGGGGAGAAGAGAGGGTGGGAGAGGGGAGGGGGAAACCTGGGAGTTGGAAGGGGGAAGCAAGGGGAAGAAGGGGGAGAGGAAGCTCAGGGTTGGGGGTCTCGCTGGACCAACTTGATTTTCATGCAAACCTGCTCCTGGGTTTGCATGTGGCCTTTTGTGGCCAGGCTGGCAGCTATCCTGCCATAGACGGCTGCGTTCCTCCGTCTAGTGCAGAGATCATGGATGTTGGGGGGCATCCCCTCCAAACCTGAATGAGGTCCATGATCTCCACCCTGGACCAGGAAGGCGCTCGCTGCCTTTGGGCCCTGGAAGGCTCCTGGGAGCTGGCAGACGGCTCCTGGGGAGCAGTGGAGGGCTGGCTGCCTGTGGCTTGCTGGCTCATGTTTTGGGGCAGTGACTGCTGGCTCTGGGCTGGCAGGCTTGGAGCTGGCACAGGCACTGTGGCTAGAGTCTACACATTTAAGGGCTCCAGGGAGGGGGGAGGGAGAGGAGTGTTCTTGGTTGAGGCTGGAGTGGCCACCAGGGCACCCTGGGAGGGCTGGAGGCCCCCTATTTCTATATAAGTGTCTACAGAGCACTTATTTTGAAATAGCTATTTTGAATTTGGTGTTATTTCTCATGGAATGAGGTTTACCAAATTCAAAATAAGCACTCTGCTATTTTGAATTAATTTCGAAATAGCGGTTTGGCTGTGTAGACGCTAGTCAAGTTATTTCGAAATAATGGCTGTTATTTCAAAATAACTTTGCTGTGTAGACATACCCAGAGTGTTTAAACATTTGCTTTCTGTGAAGTGTCTGTTGGTCAGTTTACTTAAAGTCTGTTCAACATAATCCCCTTAGCTGTAGTTTTCCTCAGGTGGTTAAGATATGTAAGAGATTTATCTAGGGTTACGCAAGGCTGCTGGGGTATGGTTTGTGGTTTGAGCAGTGTTTGTGGCTAAATGGGGACAAGGTGCATGAGGCAATAATCTTATAGTTAACCAACTTCTGTTGAGCAAAAAGACCAGCTTTCTCTCTCACCAATAGATGTTGGTCCATTAAAAGATATTCCACCCAACGTCTCTGCCTCTCTAGAAGCACACTTGAGTCTCCCTCTGTGTGTATATTCAGTGTTAGTTATTATATAACATCTGTAATTCTTTGTATCCCTTTTTACGTTTTAGTTTTGAACAGTAGTAATGTTCAGCTCCACAGGGGAGCTGGGGGCAAAGAAAGTGAGGGGCCTTAGCAACACCCATGATAAACAACACAAAGAAAGCAATTTAGAGGAGGGGCAGTGGCAGCTATGAACAGCAGTAGTGTTTTATATACCACTAATTTACCAAAGGCTATGTGATTTAAAAAAAAAAAAAAGAAAGAAAGAAATCATGTTCACAATAAAGAGAGAAGAAAAACAGCCTGCTTACCATGGCAACCTTTTTTTGATATATTGTTCACATGCTTCTGAACTTCAGGCATACATTGCACTTTGTTCAAGAAACACCCACACACCTCTTTGCAATGAAACATTTTACATAGAGCTTTTTGTAGGCATAGACACGGGGATAGACACAGATCATTTAGAGATACAATTTCTGGCATCCTAATGCAACAGTTTTCTCTGTTTTCTAATGTTATGGGTTTTTTTAGTAAATGAAAATATGGCAATTGTGAAACAACAAGGGAATAAATATGGAAAGATTGTGTAATTCATCTGTCTCATTCAGCCCTACCCCTGGCCTTTGTTTCACACAAGGGAAGGAGCATGTGTGGGCCTGCTCCAAAGTCTATTTAAGTCAACTAAAGACTCCCATTGACTGACTGTAATGAGCTTTGGACCAGATTGTATGAGTATAAAGTATCCATGGGGCCAACAGTCTCAACGGGCCCCTGGACAAGGTGGGGGGCAGGCTGCTCTCTAACTCCAGAAGGAACGGGGCCTCGAATGGAAGGGGCAGGACTGGGCTAGGCATCCCTGAGCTCCATGTCTACCCCGGACAGTCCTTTAATGCAGTGCGGAGTGTGCTGCAGAGGGCTCCAGAAGTGATTTAAAGCGCCTGGGGCTCCATCCACCACTGTGATGTCTGGAAGCTTCAAGCCAATTTCTTTTGCCAGCCCCCGGGGCAGTTGCTGTCTTTGCACCCACCTTCCCCCTGTCAGCAGGCCTGTAAAGCATTTAAAGGAATGGTAGTAGTCCTAAGAGTGTTTCAGTTCAATATGCCTCATTCAGAGCTCATTATACCAATTTCAAAATGATTGAATCTTCGGGTACTTCACTGGATTTGCCCCGGTGTATTCTGAAATCAAAATCAAGATTATGATTATTATTGTTACAATACTGCCCCAGATCCCCATTCAGGGTCTGGGCCCCTTTGTAGGACCTGTGCAAATATATGAAGAGACATGGTTTTTACCCTGCAGAGGTGATTATTTAAGGATCTAATCCTTTCTAGAGTCATAGTTCCACAGAAGGATGAGGTTACAATTAAAATGTACAATTTTTCATTACTTTCACATTATTTGTGGGTTTTTAAATATCTGAACAAATTAATGAAAGCTATGCTGTGGTGTTACATCACTTGCAGGTCCTGACACAGCACTGCGGCTACCCTGAGTCCTTGAGGCTGGAATTTTTCCACTCTGATCCTGGCCGACTGTCTTTCTGTTGGCAGGGCGCTCTTGACTGAGAGTCTTGATTCTCTGCTTCTCTTCTAGCTGATTCAGCTCTTGGGTTTCAAAAATTAAACTGGCTGCAACGTGCGGCTCTCCCCTGAGCTTCTCCCCGCAAGTACTGCCTGCCAGCATCTACAGTGATCTAGCCAGAGACGGGAAGAAGCAAAGTTCAGCAGCAAGGGTGAGGAGGAGACAAAATAGGCACTTTGTGGACAAACATAGGGATTCTTTTCTGCCTTTTGAGATTTAAGAATTCTTACAGCTGAAGAGGAAAATGCCCTCAAATATACAGCTCTTTTGTATATACTCCTGCCTGGGTGCACAGTGGATGAAGAACAGGCAGGGAGATGCCCTTCCCTATCCTCTTTGTCCCTCTCTACAAGAGCTGGGTACAAATGCAGTCCTTGAGAAATACCAATACAGCCTGCTGTTCCTAGGCATCCTAGCCCCTTTCCAGGGTAGGTGAAGCATCTAAGGCTCCCTGCAGAAGCCTGGGCTCTCCATAGCAGCCCTAGCTCCCTGGGCAACTCTTACAACAGCCCAGCTCTCTTTTAGGCTGGCTAGGGGCAGGACCCAGGAGGAAGAGGAAGATCAGGGCCCCCCCACTTCTACACAGGTTCCAGCACTCCTGTGGAGGCCCTCAAATTGAGCCCGTGCATTAAACTGCCACTGGTGCTAAGTTTGTAAAATGTAGATAGCGATCACTGTGCTGAGCATGTACATCTGATTAATTCAACTGCTGGATTTTTTTTTAAATGTCGTGCATAACCACCTGTCACCACAACCATTACAAGACAGAAAATGCCACCAGGCCTCCCCCTCTTCCAGTTCCTGTGCTAAGAACAGCTCAGTCTGGACTCAGGAATTGGGCCCATGACCACCACCATCTCTACTGAAGGTACGTTTGACTTTTACGTATGCCTCAGTAGGGCAAAGGGCAAACACAAAGCAGCTGTTTGGGATGATGCGGATTCTGATACCACACTTCCATATAGAATGTGACCAGTCCACCTAAGCAGTTTTTTCTGACATCTGGGCTCATTGTGGTGCTGGGTCACATTGTGTCTGTGCATACATTTTTTTTTTTCCCAAGGAGTTATGCAGAATCAAAATCCAAACCAGAAGAAACAACAACCCAATTAATAAACCAAGTGGGAAGTAAATTGCCTGCTGGTACTTGAGGGCTAGCTCAGGGGCCAATTTCAGAGGCTCTTCATAAAAAAATTCCTCATTATAAATGTCATGCTCTCATTAAATATAATAACTGATGTGAAGGTTTTGTGTTACCCCTCTAATAATAAATGTGCAATAGTAACACACGCAAAACCAGCTCTGAACTTGGCAATGGCCATTGCTTTCTATTTTTGCCTTGTTACTTAGAGGAGGCAACATTCTGGAAATATCCCCGGTGGCCTATACTTTACTGCCTGTTGGGAGGGTGTGGAGGCCAGGCATTGGCTAAAACATGAGTCATTTGTGCTGTAATCCAATCTTTGCTTTGGAGATTGCAATGTCAAATGCTGTTTCACTAATAATCAATGAAGCTTCTCTGTGGTCAGTCACCTGTTAGTGAGGTATTATCATCATTTGCATGTCTGGTGGGCTTGTCTTGATAAGTAGAAATACAGTAGAGTCCCAGTTATCTGACCTAAACGGGACCGACATGTGGTCGGATTACCGAATATGTTGGATGATAGGGACTCTACCGTAGCCTGGCCCCATCCCTGCCTGGCCCTGGCCCCGGCCCCTCCCCTCCCTGCAGCTCCCGGGCGCCCAGCCCCGCTCACTGCCCCGTCGCTCCAATAGAGCCGCTGATGCCTGCAGCTCCCAGGACGAAGTGGCGCCGGCAGGAGCGGCATCAGCGGCTCCAGGGCACGGGGCGGGAGAATGGCCCTGCTCTCTTGGAGCCGCTAATGCCGCTCCTGCTGGCGCCGCTTCGTCCCCGGGAGCCGCAGGCATCAGCGGTTCCAGGAGAGCGACGGGGCAGCAAGCGGGGGCCGTTCTCCCGGCCCACACCCTGGAGCCGCTGATGCTGCAGCGCCCTTTGTCCCCGGGAGCTGCAGGGTCGGATAAAGCGGCGTGTCGGATTACCGAATGACGGATAATCCGGACTCTACTGTAGATAAATAAGTAAAACTGAACTTTCCAATCAAGTGAGTGTTTAAAAGAGTTCCTCTAATTTTTCTGAGGTTTGTACAGAGCTTGTAGGGCCAACAGCGCTTTGTCTGGGATCAAAAGACTCACTGTGCGGGTGCAGAGTTGAAATTTCAACAGCACAATCAACAACACTGAGTTCCTAGATACAGCTGCTCTTTTAGGGTTATTTTTGTTTGTGTCTTGTCTCCAGCATGGCTCAAGTTTCATGGTGACTTTCAAGAAGCCCCTACAAGCAGCTGTTGCACTCAAAGAGAAAAGATGCTTTGTTTTGTGACACTACTGATCTACCCTCCTGACTAACTGAAAAATTTATGTAGCGTTTCCTTTAGTGTCTGCTCTTCAAAATATGTATTTTTGGAGACCAATCTGAATTAATTGAATTTCACTCAGATATGACATGGGGATTGTTACTATTTATAGAAGCCTAGTTTAAGCTGTTGTCGTTCAGATACCCTTTAGTAAGTTTAAAATGGTACTTTGGGTCTCAAAAGTCTAAATTTTCCTACTGAGAAGTGTGTGTGTGTGTGTGTGTGTGTGTGTGTGTGTGTGTATACACTGTCTTGCCAAGAGCTGTGACTGTTTGTTTGTTTGGTGGCCAAAGGAAGCACTATTCTTGAACCAATGGTATTGGACACTGTCATCAGACATTTTGCCCCCTTTTTAAAATGAGGTAATTGCAGACATTCCAGTTAAACACGGAGTAGTCTGTTGATCAAAGTGAACTTGTGAGGTGTACATGGGTATCTTAAACTACAAAAATGCTTACTAGAATACATAAAAGAAAGGATTCCTTCTGTGTTTACTCCAGGCAAGATTTTTTTTCTTCTGTATGTAGGGAAAGTTTTCCAGATTGTAGCAGTAATTTAGTAGTGGCTAATACCCATTTAATTTGTTTTGTTACTGAAATAAAGTTTGATGGGGGGGGGGGGGGAGGGGAAGGGGAGAAAAACAGTCTGGAACCAACTAGTGTCCACATAATACTGGTTATATCTATTTAAGTCAATTCAGAAACTGATTTCCTTAAAATTGGTGTATTTTCTGTTTGTAGAATGAGGCTAAATCATCTCAGTTACCTGTTTAAGACAGCCTGCGTCCATAGGCTACATTTCTGTATGGGAGACACACAGGCCTGGCCAAAGAGTTTGTGGGGCCCAAGGCAGCATGCTGTGGTTGGCTGGGTGGATGGGGGCGGGAGCTGGGCAGTGCGGGGCCCTGAATGTGCAGGGCCGTGAGGCCCTGAATGTGCGGGGGCCCGGGGCAACCGCCTTGCTCACCTTGCCCAAAGGCCGGGCCTGGAGACACAATAGGCTGTTCTTTCTTATGCTCATGCTAAAGTGGCTCTCTTAGTTGACAGTGTGGATACTATTCTATATTCCCCAGGTTCCCAAATAATGCTTCAACCCTTGAGAGAGACAAGGCCATAAACTTTCACTGTCTGTGCATTTTACCATTGTGGTGACACTTTCTTTTTTGACATATAATTTTTGAGGTTTTTTGTATTCATTCCAAGAGAACCAATTGTACAGCAACCACTGGAGACAAAATTATGCCTTTTTCTCTAACAGCTTAGTAAGAGACACTTCATCTCCCTGGTGATAAGAGGGTAAAATGGATATGAAGGAACATCCAATTTGTTGGTGGTGGGTTTTTTTCCTTCCTCCCTACCGCAAATCTGCCAGCTATTTATATTCAGGAACCATTAGGTTCACTTTAAGGGCTGCTGATTTGTTCTTTCTACTCCTAGCCTTGTTCTACTCCTAGCCTTGTGAATTTCTTTTCAAGAGCTCTTCAAGGTGGCTAGCTTAGATAGATATTGTCTGTCTTACATAGTGGAATGCTAAACAACCCTGCTTTCTGCATTGCTTATTGTACTCAACTCACTCTCAGGGGAAAAAAGTGGGGGTTTTTTTTCGTCTCCTGGATCTTATTGGGTGCCTAATTTCAGCTCAATATCATATGGACATTCTGGTTACACTAGATTATGGCTTCGCAAGCAAAATAGCTCCTGAGAGATATTTCCCCCTCCAGGGAAACCAGCATGGTTACAACAGCTGGAGCAAGATGATCAAGTGTAAATATTTGAACAAACAGAGAGAGAGAGAGAGCGAGCGAGCAAGGCCAAAGATGGATTGATGAAATAGGAGGCTATTTTGTAGCTGATCAATTTTTTTTATATATTCATTAGAACATAAAGTTTAACAACAAAGGTTTTCAAAAATAGGACCCTAACTCAGTATTTAGGGTTACAGATTTAATGGCCTGATGTTCCAACACGCTATGCAAACAAGTGTTCAGTAGAAGCAGTAGGTGCTCAGCTATGAACCTATACAAGGACTGAAGAGTCTAAGGCAGGGCTACTCAACACACAGCCTGTAGGCCACATGCGGCCCATTTGTCTGCAACCGCGGGTGGGAGCCAAATAAAAAAAGTAGTCAATATAATGGTCTTCTGTAGTTAAATTCCTGGACTGTCATTGCTCATTAAAAGTGCTGTCGTGTGTGGAAATCGGGTAGATATTGCATTTTATTAATATCAGCAGAACTGACTTGAATGGGGCCTGCGTGTTGTATAGTCTTGCCTTAATCTTTGTAGTTGTGCCTGTCAGTGAGAGAGAAGCTATTTGCATAGATATTTGCATGTATATGCAACCACACTTAAGTTGCGGCCCTTGGCATGTGCTGTGAGTATCATTGTGGCCCCCAGGGCTTCCAAAATTGAGTAGCCCTGGTCAAAGGTAACTCTTCTTTTAAAAAATCAAGGTCAACAATTTTTCTTTAGATGAAAGAAATTCCAAGTAATTCCAAACGAAAGAAAATAAAGCTGCTGGAATTTTGGAGATTGAATAACACGCCCACAATTATTTGAAAATAAGATTCCACACTAAGACTCCATCTACATTTGGAGCTGGGGCTGTGATTTCCAGCTAGCACAGACATGCTCACATTAGCTTTCATTGAACTAGTGTGCTAAAAATAGGAGGATTGCATGGGCAGTGATGAACGGTGGCACAGGTTAGCTGTCCCCAACATGCACACTCCCAAACCTTAGGGGTGTATTGTTGGCACAGCTAGCCTGCGCTGGCACTCACTGTTGCCCATGCTACTGCAGTTGAACAGCTATTTTTAGCTTCCTCGCTTGATGTACTCATGCTAGTGCTCATCTACACAAGCAGGGAATAAAATCCTCTAACTCCAAATGTAGATGTAGGCTAAGGGTAATAACTGTACCATCCTATGGTGTTAAAATTCTGCATATTGGTCACTGTGTGCTAGCAAAATCTAGGATTTTTTCCAAACCAACTGTTATAAAATAAAATACTAAACTGAATATAGTATAAAACTGAACTTCTGATTAATTTCTGAGGTTGTTTTCTTTTTCACTTGTTCTGCAATCTTGTTCTGCAATCTTGTCCTAGGGATTTTTATTATTACTTGTGAACTGCAGAAGTTACAAGCAGCTGTTCAGTTTTTATGAACTAGATCTTTAGTAATGGCTCCTGGAGCATCTAGAAAGTAGTTCATAGTTGGTGTGCCAAACCAGTCTGGCAAGATAAGGCATAACCAGGAGGAAAAGCTGATCTTTTTTTAGTGAAGGTTAGAAAAGATACACAGAAGAGTTTCTTGCTCGCACTCAGTTTCAAATCTCATGTAAGCTGTTTTCAATTTTATGGGCCAAATTTTCCAGGGGAACCATTTAAGCAGTGCCTGCCAAAAATGTGTGTACAGAAAACCCACATTTTATGTCACAAATCTAATATAATACAGGTAAACTGCTATATACATGTGCAGTTGCCGTGCTTGTGTATGCAAAAGTAAGTTTTGCATGCACAGTGGGTTCTTCAGACACTTGTTTTTGGAATGTAGTTAACTAATCTAAATAAACATAAAAGCCTTTTTATTTTGCTATAAGCAGATTCTGCCTTGTGAAAAACATTCCCTACTGCATGGAAGGAGTGACTGTCAGATGTACTGATCTGTTGATAGAAAATACCTGTAAGATCACATTAGATAGCAAGTTTGATGACAGTAGGTTGCTATTGGACATGGATGTGAATGTGTTATTGACAGTGTTGGAGGCAATATGAAGGAGAAATGGAATGCAGCAGTCTTTCCCCTTAATGTTATTGTCCGTTATTTACGGTGTTTTTGGTGAATGCAGCAGGCCACATCCCAAACTTAAATGTCATTAGACATAGTTTGTGTTTGGTATTATTATGCAACAGGAGGTGAGATAAAGGTGCATAGAATATAGAATACTTCATATTTACGCTGGAGAGCATATGGAGGCTTTTATAAGTGTGTCAGGCTTGGGCCTCTTTGGGATGTTACTGGATGTGCTGAGATACCACAGAGCCCATCTCTTTTTGTCACCCTGGGCACCCTTAAATCCTGTCTTGCTGAGCCAAGCCCTTATACCTCCTCCAGCACACACACACATAGGGCTGCACCCAGCTGCAGAATGACATAGATATGGTGATCAGCTCTGGGAAGGCTCAGTTCAAGGGACTTGCCCCAGCATTCAGGTGACTACCTGCCCTGCAGTGCAACTCCCTAATTACATGACATTTGCCTCCTCCCTGGATGTGGATGAAGATATGCACAGCTTCCTGCCTCCCCCAGTTAGCAATTACTTAAAATGGGTTATATTATTCTAAACAAGAAATAAGTTCATTAATTACAAAAGCTGGATTTTAAGTGGTTAAGGAGGTAGCAAACAGAACAAAGCCGATTACTAAGCAGATGAAATAAAGCACACAAACGAAGATTAACAAAAGAAATCTGTTATGAATGTTAATTCCTCATCCTAGACATTGTCTTAGGTAGATTCCTTCACAGGCCACATGTCACTGCAACCTGGCTCAAGCAGTCAGTTCTTGTTACCAGTGTTTTTCAGTGTCTCTTTGGGTGGAGAGACAGAGGAGAAATGAACTGAAGATCTTGATAGTATTCCTTTCCTGCCTTAGATAAGACTTCCATTAAGTGGAAACCTTTGTTGGAGTCTCCCACCTCTCAGTGGAACTGTTCAGCAGTCCAAGGTGGAGTTTAGTATCAGATGACGCGGTCACTCTATAGTATCACAGCATCCTTGCGTCAATAGCAGTATGGAGCATAGGCTTTTCACAGTCCCTTGTCCTTGCTGATGGGCTATCCGTTCTGTCTGTCTTTTCCATTTTTGGACATAGTCTTAGCAGTAGGCACCATCCGAAGTAACATAGTTGGAATACAGATACATAGTCAACATTCCTAACTTCAGATACAAAAATGATGCATGCATACAAATAGGATAATCATGTTCAGTAAGACAGCCATTTCAATGATGCCTCACATGAAGTCCATCTCAGCTATGTCATATTTGTATCATAAGCACACTTTCATAAAGCATATAGAGAGTAATGTCACAAAGTATACAGTAAACTCAATGCTTACATGACAGGCCCAATCTGGTCAGAAAAACTTCATGCAAAAATCTCACACTTGTTCACTCCATTTTCTGCTGAACAGTTCTCAGGCCATTCTACGCTACAAAATTATGTTGAGTCAAGATACATCCTTTCTGCCTGCTGCCTCTGACAGAATCAAGGAGCTGGCACAGCTCTGCACTATTGTCATGAGTTTGCATACACAGGGGCCGCACTCCTGGAGCATGTCCAGAGCCCTAGGAAGAACCCAATGAGTGGGGAACATGATGAGTTTCTGGAGGTGAGATGCCTGTTGGTGGCAGTCCTGGAGCAACTACAGATAGTGGAGTGCCACTTCTGGGCCCAAGAACTAAGCACTAACTGGTGAGATGGCGTTGTAATGCAAGTTTGGGATGATGAGCAGTGGCTGCAGAATTTTTGCCTGTGTAAGCCCACATTCCTGGCTCTGAGCAGTGAGCTCCTTCCTGTGCAGAGCACCACAATTAGAGCTGCACTGACTGTGGAAAAGCACATGGTAGGTGCACTCTGGAAACTTGCAATACCAGCTTCCTTACTGATCAGTAACAATCAATGTGGAGTTGGGAAACCCACCATAGAAGCCATTGTAATACAAACGTGAAGAGCCTTGAATGGCGTTGTGCTATGTAGTACTATGATTCTGGGATACCACAGGACGTGGTGGATGGATTTTGAGCAGTGAGGTTCCTGAAATACAAAGAAGTGACCGACAGCACCCACAACACTGTTTTGGCACCAGCCCACCTTGGCATTCAATACACCAACAGGAAGGACTGCTTTTCTATGGTTGTCAGCATTGGTAGATTATAGGGCTGTGAAGTGACCTGCGTTAACACCTGCGATTAACACAGGACCGGATTAACGTGTTAATTTTTTTAACGTGTTAATCACAGGCATTAATGTTGCGCTGCCCCTTTGAAGTGCTGCTCCAGCACCAGAGCGGCACTTCAAAGGAGCTTTGCAATGAGGAGCCAGGGATCAGCTGGAGTCCCTAGCTGATCCCAGGCTCCTAATGTACTGCCCCTTTAAAGCACCAAAATGGCACTTTAAAGGGGCAGGGCAAGCTCATCTGCTTGCGTCTTTCAGTGCTCACCCTGCCTGGGAGACGCCTTGCCATTGCAGAGCGTGTTCCCAGTGGACGCCATGTTTAAAGGATCACACTCACAGGCCGCGTGTTGAGCCCTACCTGCACCCAAACTGCACCACAGGCCGCAAACAAATGGGCTGCGTAAAGCGTAGCCCTGCCCTAAAGGCTGCAGTGGCAACAGCTGAAGGTAAAAAGCCCACACAGGTACCAGTGTCAGTATATCCGTTGCAGGGAGTGGAATGTAAGAGGCGGAACTTGCTCCCTGATAGGTTTTAAGCACGCCTTTCTCACTTCTGCTTGGGCACGGCCCCAGTCACAGCATTGGGCATGGTGCATATGGCCTGCCTGGCCTTGAGGAAATAACTGGATGCATGAGTCTAGTAGTAGAGGGCAATGACATGGAAGAGTAGCACAGTTTTTCACAGGCAGTGGTGTTCTTAGCTGGTATTTCACTCCTGAGGGTAACAAAGGCAGAGGGAGCACAGGTGCTGCTGGCGTCCCATAGCCTGTGTACTGCTAAAATTATTGCTGAGTGGCATGGGAATGTGCCCTGTGGTGGAGGAAGAAATAAAGGTTTCTGGGGAGTGCTGCCTTAGCAGAGGACTGCAGCGTACCTCCAGGAAAGTTTCATTGAGCTCCCTCAGGAGAATTCAAGGGGCATCCACGTGTGCATAAACAGACTGATCTGCATCCCCTTGCCCCCCTGACTGAAATCTAGAAGGGAATGACAAACAATGTTACTTCTCTTGGTTGTATCACTAGCTCTTCCAGTATGTGCACAATAATGAAAGGATAATAGAGTATTGTGCTACTTTGTGGCACAAACGCTGTAATTAAAAAAGTTTCTACCCTCCCCGCCATGAGTACTCCTTCTGCATCAGGCTCACCTGTACATGACTGCTAAAATTACCTGGACTGTGGCCAAATCAGAAACAGGTCCTGGTTCACCTTGCAGCAAGATACCCCGTTTCTGTCCCCCCACTCTGTCTCTGCATCTTCACTGTTCATTGCAGGAGGCCAGTGTCTCAGGGTCTTCAGAGGTATCCATGGAGCTTTGGGGTGGGATGGCTCTGCCCACTGTGGCATGTAGTGTTTGGTAAAAGTGACAGGTCTGTGGTTCTGTACCTGCTTGATTGTTGCCCCCCCCCCCCCGGTCTTCCTTGGCTTGCACGTGGCACTGCTGCTGGTCTCTATCATATGCTGTCTCCTGCAGCCTCTGAGTAATATGCTTGTAGATGCTGTTTTGTACAGCTGGTTTAGAGGTGTGCCTACACAGGCTCTTCCCTCCCCAGAGCCAATCTCTCATATGCTCCATGACCAGCTGCACTCAGCAATCTGCTGCTAGTTTGTGCGCTCCAAGCCAGGCACGCAGGAAAAGGAATTTAAAGACTTTTAAATGTGGGGGAGATCTTCTGGTCTCCATGAACCAGGTCTGGGTAGTTCCCAATGGTGACCAGTGCAGTCAGTGTGGCCATGGTGAAATCGCTACGGGGTGACAGGGGTCGCCAAGTAATACAGTGTGTGCTCATACACTGCATTAACCTAAGTGCAACACCTGTGGCTCTATGCTGCTCTGGGAGGTGATGTTACTTTGGAAGCATAACAGAGCGCTTATATCAGTGGGAGACCAATTTGAGTGTAGACACCTGCACAACTAAGTCAGTGCAAGCTGCAGTGCATCAAGCTGTGTAGGGTAGACGAGGCCTCATTAACTCCTAAAAAACTGCTGTTAGAAAATGTAAATTTGGTACATGAGCATATGTATGCGCACCACATAGCAACTCTAGGCATGAAAAGCCATGGCTTTTACTGTTAAGCTATGAACTATCCTGTCCCTTCTGTTTTTATTAACACAAGCCCTGACTTGACGTTATGTGATAGCTGGCTCTTATAAATTGGAAACAGATGTACAGTATTTTTCAAATTGGCCTTTAAAGGCCCCATACTGTACAAGTATGAATGAGCTATACTCTGATTCAAGATCAGCTGCTTAGTAAACAAATGCCAACATGTACATGACTGGTTTGAAATCCTATATTTGTCATACTCCGACAACCCCCTCTGAGAGAGCTGTTAGCCTCTGTGGGTGTATTCAGTGCCAAGTAGCAGGGGACTAGACTTGATGCCTTCTTGAGGTCCCTTCCAGGTCTAGCATTCTATGATTCTAGTCTGATTGATTCTCTGGGTTTTATTACCAAAAAAATTGATAACTATGAAAATGTAGATGCATGTAAGCAGACAGGCTGCTCAAGTTTTGCGAGCTGCCCCAACAAAATTGCTTTTAATTTTTAAATTGTTGATGCTGGGAATTATTTAGTATCTGCTTCCAGGAGATTATGCATGAAAGTGACAGCTGTAGTCAGTGACCAGGGAGCCTTTTCCTTTCCTTCGCTCTATTTGCAGACTGTAAGAAGCAGCTGTAGTTGATTTTTTTTTTTTTTTAAACTGTCACAAGTTACAAAAAACCTTTTCTAAGGTTGTGATTGTTTATCCTGCAATGCAGGACTCCTAATTAGCATGAACACTTTTTTCCTTCTCTTATTATTTGAGATCAGTTTTGTTTTGGAGTCCATGTCACAGATTTTCCTAGGAGAGTTACAGCTTGTTAGGTCTTCCCTCCCTGCTGGTCTCCAGGGAACGTGATATCAGCTCTGGAAGACTCCAAGGACTCAAGTTCCCAAATAAGAGCTTAAAAAGCAAAGGCTGTTGGTGTAGAAGTTGACAGGAATTGAGAGAGAGAGAGAGAGAGAAACAGGAGCATTATTAAAAAATCAAAGGGAGGGTGAAAAAGAGACATGACTAAATATCAATTCAATGGTTCAAACTATGATTAACAAAGCTTTAAATCAAATTTTACCTATTCCCTTAACTTTAAAGCTGCCAAATTTTGATTCAACATTTCTCACAATTTATAACCCTACAAGTTAAGGGCCAGATGCAAAGACCAAGGAAGACAATGGAAGCCACTGAGTTTACACCAGTGGGTTTGAGGTTAGGCCCTACAGACCAGATCTTGAGCTGCTATCAGCTGAAGTTTGTGGAACTGTCAATTTACCTCAGCTCAAGATGTGGCCCTAACAAAGAAAACAGGGAAGGGATTGGGTTTTCACTTGTCTTTTTCAGATTGTTGAATGTAAGGTAGTGAACATAATATTTGTATCACTTTTTCATGGAAAAGATATGAGTTTCATTTGCCTTGTGTCTCACAGGAGGATTGCAAAATGGCATCATCCGGCTTGGGACATCTTACCTCAGGAGACCCTCCCAGGGCATGTCAGGCAGGTTAGAACTGCTATTCTCTCTCTTTCATAGACATTTCCACAAGTCAGTCAGTTTTAAATTGTAGCCAAGGCTCCACAGGACTCTAACCAGCCAAGACTGCTTGGTGAATGTATATCTCTTGGTCATCATCCCTGCGTGCCCTCTCTAGCCCTCGGATCCATTGTCAGGTCTGCAATACTTGGCTATGTGCCTGCCCATGCAGTGGGGGTTGAATGTGCCTTTGCAACAGACCTTTCATTCTTGGGCTTCTGAATTATAGTAACAGAATCTAGCCAGGTAGTTCAATGAGGTTATTTTTCTCTTTAAATACAAATAATCAGCCAGGTAAAATGCAAGAGCAAAAACATGCCATATCTGGCAGCTACATTGCAAAATATATGCTAACACAAGTCAAGGCATTTAGTCACTCTCTATTTGTTTGCCCATTCAATAGTAAAGTTGAAGTTGTGTGCAATTTGGAGGGATGTCCCATGTACATAATAAAACAATCTGATGGTTTGCTTGAGTCAGCAGAATTGGTACTATTGCCCCCTTCCATCCCTATAGTTCTGAGAGACATCAGAAACAGGTAACAAAACAACCACTAAGAACTATGAGGAAAATTCTTCCCTTTGCAGAGACCCAGCACAAAGATAATGAACTATTTAAGTTGCAACTTAGCCTCCACCCAGGGCTTAAGTGGTAATCAGCTGATTCATGCTCCTTGTACTGGGTCTCTGCACAAAGGTGTATTTCATGCTAAAGGAATGAAATCATAATTATATAAAATAATCAGGCACTATGAATCAGACACACACCTTACTGATCCAGGCAAATATCCAAGCTTGAGACCTCATGGTTAATGAATTTTTCTGTCTGCACGTCTTTCTTTTTGACAAAGAAGGTGAATTTACCCCCTCCGCCAACCATCTCAAAACTGAGTGCCTGTTACATTGAGAGGTGTTACTCTTATGACCCACATTCTGGTTATGAGCCAGTGGGAACTAGGGAAGGCGTAGCGATGTGCTCAGTGATGCTTTATGGCTTGTTCAGGGCAGGGAAAAAATGGCGATGACCTTTCAAAAAAGCTGCAGCAAATGCCAACTATGCATCTGCCCCCTTCGAATGGGGAACTACAAGAAGTGAGCCAGACATCTTTTAAAGTGCCCCTTTCCCCCACTCTGCATGAGCCCTGTTGTTGCAGTGCACCCTTGAGGCCAGTGTACTACAGCAGTGATAAACTGAAAATCTTACATCTTAAATGCCATACTGCTATCATGCTAACAAATCCAGGCAACCTGTAAGGGCAAGGCCATGCAATGTGGTCCACACCACTGAGCAAATGGACACTGGGACCAAATTCAGAACTGGCGACAGCAAAGTTTTAACACCATTTGGTTAGTCTGACTAGCTCAGATAAAAACACAACTGTTTCTCTCTGGGGGGGGGGGGGGTGTATGTCTACACTACAGAGTTTTTTTCAGAAAAACTGCCTTTTTTCCGACAAAACATGCATTACGTCCATACTGCAATTGCGTTCTTCTGAAAGTAAATCGAAACAACAGAGGGGGTTTTCTGGCGTTGGTAATCCTCTTTCTGCGAGGAAGAAGCCTTGTTCCGAAAGAGCTCTTTTGGAAAAAGGCATGTGTGGACACGGAGGAGCAAAGGCGTAGCGAAGGGGGGGCAGTTGCCCTTGGGCACCACGCTAGGGGGGGCGCCAGGTGGGGTGGGACCGGAGCACATGCTGCTCTTGCCCACCTGATGCTTTGAACCAGAGCTGGGAGCTGCTGGCTAAGTGCTGCTGCCGGCTCCCTACATAGTGCGAGCTGAAGCAACCAGCTGGGTGGGAGGAGCAGTGGTTTTAAAGGTACGTTCCTCCGGTGTCTGGCTCTGGGGGGGGGGAAAGGATTTGATTGGGGGAGTGCTCCCCCCGGCACTGGGGGGGGCCTTGTTCTGGGGGAGGAGGGGTGAGTGCATGGGGGGGCTGGCTTTGGGGGAGGGATGGTTGTGTTGTACGTAAAAGTACTGCATGGGATCTTTTTTGGGGAAAAGGCAAAATGCCACATTTATTGGTAATACACACATATAGCAGTCAACACTTATATGCATATAATACAGCGCACACACACACCATGTCTTGTTTTTACCAATAGTTGTTCCACCTAACTGCTGGTCAGATTAGTTAGGTGGGGGAGGGTTGGAGCCAGATCAATGCTCCCATGTTGACTGCAAGATGCCTTAGAGATGTACAGTGTCTTCCCTCTCATGCAGAGAGTCATCATGTGCATATGCAGTTATTCGTCTATGGCACCTTCTTCTGGGTGTGTTTTAATGCTCCCCCATTCACCTTCAAAGAGGGACCTTCCAAAAGCGGGCACTTGCTGCTTACTCCCAAGGCATCCATAGGTCCAGTCGTCTTTCAATGAGCTCACTTCACAGGTCCCATTGTTCTTATTGTTCTTGAATCTGTTTTCCACCTTTCTCCAACCATTGCAAGTGCCCAGAGCTGCTTTTCTTTCATGCCTTATGCCAGTGGTTCTCAACTCGTTTCAGTCCATGGACCACCAGCCCAATCAAAAAATTTTCGTGGACCACCTCCTTTTTGAGACATGATAAAAAAGAGCAGACAACGAACATTTTGGTTTGAAATTTATTTCTTACTAAATAGATTTTTGGATTCTCTTCTCACGGACAAGCTTTTCACTGTTTGGAGTGGTACTTGATAATGCACAATGAATATCGCTTTCCACTGCAAGCCAATTCCTCTGTTTGGATTTAATGTGCAACAAACACGAAAATCCAGTCTCTCACATAAGTTGATGCAAATGGCAAAAGAAATCTGACTGTGTGCTGACAGATTTGGGTAGCTGCCGGTCACGCTGGCCCAAAATTTCTCTATGGTAGACTGCTGGTACATGTCTTGAGCCACAAAATCATTTTTCAGATCCAAGAATTCCTCCTGCAGAGCCTCTGGAACACTATTAACGTCTGTTGTAAATGGACTCCTGATGAAAGATAATCCATCCATTATACTGTCCACCTCCGGAAAGTATCATGGAATTCGTCTCGTAGCTTCCGTAAATGATCGAGAATTTGCGTCCGAACGGCTTCCTTTTCCCCAAGCATGGAATCCCCATATGGAAATTGAACCAAATTATTGCCTTCAACTCTTACAATCCAGAGTTCCAATTTGTCAAGAAAAGCCTTGCTGATGCTTTGGTGAGAGAAGAGATTTGCACCTTTCCTTTGCAGCTGAAGATTCAGTTTGTTCAAGATTCCAAAAATATCAACAAGATATGCAAATTCTAAATTTGACTGCGTCAGCACATTTAGGAATTCCTCTTTCCCTTGAGCCTGGAGAAATAAATCCAACTCCTCTCTCAATTGAAAAACTCTGAGTACGTTCCCTGCTGACAACCACCATACAGAAGTGTAGAACAGCAACACATCAAAGTCGGAACCCATGTCCAGGCAGAATCTTTTGGACAGCCTGGTGTTCAGAGCCAATGATTTGATGTGATTCACCACTTTCACCAAATCTTTGAAAATGGCGTTCAGTTGATCAGGCAATGTCTTTGACGCCAAAGCTTCCCTGTGAATGAAGCAATGAACTCCGGTTACCATTGGAGCGTGCTGTTTCACCAGTGTTTGGAAGCCCGATCTTGAGCCCAGCATGGCAGGTGCACCATCAGTGGTGACACCCACAAGATTTACCCAATCCAGACCATGTACTTCAAAGAAATTGTTAACAATTTCCATCACAGCCTGAGCCTTTGTGGTGGTATCAAGAGTCTTACAAAAAAGAAACTCATCTTTGAAGTCTCCCTTAACCATGTATCATGTGAACACCAATAGCTGAGAGCACAATGCGATGTTGGTTGATTCATCCAATTGTATGGCAAACAATGGAGACTTTATTTCATCCACAACTTGTTCACTGATGTTCTGTGATATCTCATTTATCCATCTCGATACTGTGTCGTTAAAGACAGATATATCATTCAGCTTCCTTGCTGCTTCCTCACCAAGAACAAGCCGCACCATCTCTTTTGCACAGGGGAGCACAAGTTGCTCTATGATGGCGTGCTTCTTGGCGTGTGCAACTTTGTATGTAGGAAAGTTGTAGGAAGCGCGCACTGCATTGCTTGTCTTATTGTAGAATGCACTTGTTGAGTCAAGGCACTGCTGTTTCAGACCTGATAACCACCGCTCAAAATAATCTTCATCCTTTTGCAACAAGTTGGGGTGACACTTTTCGAGATAGTTTCAGCTTAGCCGGCTTCATTGAGTCATTCCCCAAGACTTTGAAACAAATAACACATTGTGGCAAATCCACTCCGCCTTTTTCTTGACAAGTGAAGCCGAATTCGATGTAGTCCTCCGAATACTTGCGCTTGACATTTCTTCCTGTCGTTGCCATTATAAACAAACTACACCACACCTGTAAAATAGCACTTGTAGCACAGGATGAATGACACAGCAACCGCTCAGCATGACGGCGGCAGCTACACTGACGCTCAGAGCCTCAGACAGAAGTTACTGGCAACATAATGCAGTTGCGTCCTAGGTGACGCTATGGATGACGTGCCGTATGCTTGTGAACACAGTGTAAAACAGCCTAACGGTGGCGCCTGCTCACGCCATGTGACTTTGGACAATGTTCCTGTGGACCACCGAAAAAGTCACCATGGACCACCAGCGGTCCATGGACCACCAGTTGAGAACCACAGCCTTATACATTCACACCTCATTCACTCAACAGGACAATCAGTTTAGCAAAGGGGGGTACAAAGTCTACAAGATACAAGGTTTCTATGTAAAAAGGCTTAATACAAAGTTTCTATGTTTTGTAAAAGTATACAAAGTTTCTATAAAAGGGCTTAACACAACAAAAGATTTATTACAAAACTAAAAGGACTTGATACAAAGTTAAAATTAAAAAATCAATGAGAAAATGATTAATACAGAGATTAATGAGATTTACCTACAGTTGCATTGGTATGGAGGTGCCTGCTCCGGGGAAGGGGTGGTTGCATTGGAATGGGGGGGGGGGGTACCTGGCTCTGGGGCAGGGGTGAGTGCATTGGAGTTACTTTTTTTTTTTTTTTTAAATACAAGATACTTTATAACAAAAGGAAAAACCTAAAAAACAATAATCTGGTAGCACTTCAAAGACTAACAAACATGTAGATCAGGCATGTCAAACTTGAAGCCCTCTGAGGGCCACACAAATGAAAACTGATAGCTTTCAGGGACACCAAAGAAAATGTACTTCTATAGGACAGTTGTAATGATTTATTATTATAGAATATGTTTTAGGTATATTTTATAATATTTTTCCAGGTCTTGTTTTAATATAATACAATAATTTGATGTGTAAAATTATTTGCTCATATAAAATGATTTTTAATTTAAATATAAATGTAAGGTACTTTAAAATTTGTATATTATACATAACTTGTTTTGTTGAAATAAAAACAAGTATAGACCATGGTCAACCAAATAGAACAGGCTTTTGTGAAAATTTCAGATACTTTGGAAGTCTGAGATTTTTCATAAACATATAATAATTATACATTTTGTGATTATTTGGGAATAAATACATAAAACCCCAAAAATTAACAAAATATTCCCCTCCTTTCCCCCCAGAGCCAGCCACTCCCATACCTCCATTCTAACCCAATCCCTCCCCGCTCCCCCAGAGCACCACCCCTCCCACTCTAACTTATTGCTTCAAGTGCTTTCAAAAAAGTGAGGGCGATTTTGGAGTTGTGTGTTACTTTGATTTAAAAATATTTCTGAGTGTTATTTTAATAGGCAAATTAATCTCTTACATTCATAATTATGATGTAGTTTATTGCTGTGCAACAGTATGAAAAACAACTGGGTTAATTAGTAAGTAACTCAGCAGTTAGGAAGCATTACAGATTGCTTAAAATAAATTTGATATGCTCAATCTTTTTTACCTTTTATTCATTAAAGCAACAAGTTTGCTATAACAGTAGTTTTAAATGCTTGATTGAAATATAGTGATGAAATTCATATTTCGGTTGTATAACATTTATTTCTCTTGTGTTTTATAAAACTTACATATATTAAGAATTTGGCATTTTTAATGTAAAAGACGTGAACCTAATGAGACCAGGATATGAACAAAGTAAAGAGAAAAAATTATTTAACAGAATGTAAACCCCCAAAACTTTATAATTTATATTTGTCTGTAGTTAGTAAAATAAGTAATGCATAAAACAATAAATATTCTAAGATGTGGATTATTTACAGGGGTGTAGTGAGGAGGGCGGGGGGGAGGGGTTGCCCCCAGGTGCCCTGCTAGTGGGGCACCAATTTAGTGCCCCTCCACTCCCCATCATCCCTCTGCTTGCCTGGTTTTCCTCTGCCCACCGCTGCCGGCTGGAGCCGCCTCCCTGCCGAAGGGTTAGTGCATGCAGGGGCCTGGCTCCAAACTGGAGGGAGTGGGGTAAGATGCTGTACAAGCTCCCCCCACCTACCCCAGGGTCTGGCTCAGCCATGTCTGCATGGATGACTGACTGCCTCTCCCTCTTTGTGTTCTCCACAGCTGGACCAGCCAAGACTGAGGGCCAACCCACACCACCAGATCCTGAGGGACCCGAAAGTACGCCAGGGTCCAGGAAGCCCGCATGTCAGCGTCCTGTGCGACATGCAGCAGACCCTAGCGCAGAAGATCGATGAGGATGCAGAGTGGCAGAACTATGCATGGGACCCGCTCATGCAACGGTGTGACAACATGTGTGTGGTCATTTCATACAGGCTGGCACACCTGCCTGCTGTTGCTGCTCCTGCCCCCCCCCCTTCTGCACCCTCTCGCTATACCCATTTCCCCCTCCACCTGCCCCCGTGCGATACCCATGCCCCCTACCCCTTCACCCCTGCCATCCCTGACCCTACTCCAACACCCCCTACGGGCCCTGTACCTGACATGGCACATCTGGCACCCTCCCCATCCAGGTTATGAGCCCCCACCCCCTGCACACCTTTTTTTAATATTACATCAATACAGACTTCATTTTGTTACAAATCAAAGAGGTGGTTTTATTGAGGTCAGGGAAGGGGCAAAAGGAGGAGTTGTGGTAGGGAGGAGATAGGGCAGAAAGCTGGAGGTCCTGGGGAGCATTACTGGGGTGCCTGTCAGATGGCAGCTGTCCTTGGCTGCTGGAAGGCTTGCCCCTCACCCAGGAGGAAGGATTCCCCCTTCCTCTCCATAATGTTGTGGAGGACTCGACATGCTGCAACCACCTCGGGGAAGTTGTGCTCCCCCACATCGAGGCGGGTCGGCAGGCACCTGAACTGTGCCTTCAGGTGCCCAAAGACGCATGCCACTTGGATTCGGGCCTGGCTGAGGTGGGCATTAAATTGGTCCCTGCTGGGGTCCAGGTGGTCTGTGTATGGCTTCATTAGCCAGGGCATGAGGGTGTAAGCCCCCCCCACTGCACATCCCCAACTGCAAAGTCACAGCAGGGAAAAAAATGTGCCCGCCTCCAGCTTTCCGTACAGACTAGAGTTCTGAAACACATGAGCATCATCTGCCCTGCCCGACCACCCGACAAAAATGTCCGTGAACTGTCCATGGTGGTTGACCAGGGCCTGCAGCACCATAGAAAAGTAGCCCTTTCTGTTAATATACTGGGCTGCTCAATGTTCTGGTGCTCGGATCGGGATATGGGTCCCATCCATGGCTCCAGCACAGTTTGGGAACCCCAGGGTGGCAAATTCAGTCACGATGGGGTCCAGGTCTCCCAGGCGGATGACCCTGCGCAGCAGGATGGAGTTGATGGCCCTCACTACTTGCAGAAGGAGACAAACAAACCCAAAAAACAGAGAATGAGAGAGGGAGTGCCTGAGCCTTCGGGAGGTGCCCGTCCCCTCCCACCCACCCTTCAAACACTCCAGGAGCCACCCCCGATGAGGCCCCCCCCCCCCCAGCAGCAGGGCTGTGGGAAGATGGAGGTGGCACAACCTCCCAGGGATGGGGCTTCCCCCAACCCCCCTTTCCTGAGGGTCCCCCTTTTTCAGGACTCTCCCTCCCCCCCCCCATGTAGGGATTGCAGCCCCCAGAGTGCCTTACCTCCATGAGAAGGGCCCCAACGGTGGACTTTCCCACATCAAACTGGTTGCCCACTGACTGGTAGCTGTCGGGGTGGTGAGCTTCCAGAGGGCGATTGTGACTTGCTTCTCCAGGGTGATGGCGGACCACAGGTAGGTGTTGCATCTCCAGAGGGTGGGGAGAGCCAGGCACACAGCTCCAAAAAGGTGGCCTTCTGTATGTGGAAGTTTTGGAGCCACTGCTGATCGTCCCACCGCTCCATGACCAACTGGTCCCACTGGTCTGAACTGGTGTCGAGCCTCCAAAAATGCCTCTCCACAGTGAGTTGCGATTGCCAGTGTGTAGCTCCCACCAGGGAGAGGGTCCCCAGCATGAGCTCAGGGTCGAGCTCGTGCAGGACCAGGAAGGCAGCTGGCAAAAAGTGCTGCAAAAAATACAGCATGGCCGTGAGGAGCCATCGCATGCCCACGGGCAGCTCCAGCTCCATGGCACAAAGGAAAAAGCTGTGGCATCCACAAAAGCAGGGCAACCACAGCAGGCACTGTGAGAGCTTTGCTGTCCCTCAAAGAGGTAGGCACGCACGCAGCAGAAGCAGAGCAACAACTGTCCAAGGGGGGTCCCTTTGAGCGCGTGTCTCTGCAAGGCTCCGGCACCAGCACTCAGAAGCAACTGGTGACCGCAGCCCTGCCTGAAGTGGTTCTAGGTGGCCTTTTATGTGAGACTATCAGTCTGGATGCTCTTTTGAAAAAGCACATTGTGTGTGGATACTCTCTTTTGGAAGAAGTTTTCCCGGCAGATCTCTTCCGAAAGACGCCCGCATTCTAGACGTAGCCTGAGAAACCATTTGCAAATAGCTGTGCTATGATTCCATTATTAGGCCCTGTCACTCAGTGAAATAAGAAAATACCCTGAACCTTGGGGCATGCCTCACAGGCCTAAGAGAGAAGGTTTTAGCTGGAAATGGACCACCAATAGACACTTGAACAGATTCAGCAAAAAACAAGCCTATAATCAAAGTTATTGGCAAGGAGTCCCATTGATTTCAGTGAGCTCATGGTCAATTTGAAAAATGCTTTCTTGAGAGGCACTGTTCTCGGCTGGCCAGAGCATGGGAGCAAGGAGACTAGGTTCTCTGTGACTTCTCTGTGCCCCTTCACATCTTTTGCTTATCTTACCTATTTAGCTTGTAAGCTCTTCTGTACACAATCTCTCACTATGTTTGTGAAACACAGTGAGGCCCTGATTTTTTTTGCTAAGGTCTCTAAGTGCTACTGTAATGTAAATCTACCCATGTATTTTAGAAATGTGCATCTAGCTGTCAGTCCATTTGTTCAAGAATGCCTGCAAAACATCAAGAACTAGGACCACCAAACTTGGTATGCAGCTGCCTCGTCGCCTAACTTAAAGCAAGGTCAGGGTTTAGTTGTGTCAGGGAAACAGGATCTGCCTGGAATGGGATTGTTTTCCATAACATGGAAAGGAAGGGAGCTGTTCGGAGGGCCGCTATACTGCAGAGTGATCACTGGGGGTTGCTGCACCACTAAAAGAGCGGCCAGCTAGGGAGCATCATCTTGCTACTAAACCAGGTAAGTGACTCCTCTTCTCCAATTCTGCCCCCCCCCCACCCACCCACCCATCAGACCCAGCCCATGGCCACAGTGCTGGAACACAGAAGGGAAGGGAGAAGGCCCTTGTCAGATGGGGTGGGGGGGGGTGGGAGAATTAGGCCTCTGTCAGATCGCTGGGTAGGGCAGGAGAAAAGGCCCCCACCAGACAAGAGGGGAAGAACAGGCCATGCTGGACAAGGGGACAGAAGGCCCCGCAACCCCCCTCTCAGAGGAGCCATGGCCCCCCCCAACATCATCATGCTGTCCAGTATGTCTACCCCCAGGCTGGCCTGCATACTCTTCCCACCTCCCAGACTGGTATCAGGGAGAGCTGATACCAGTGGGGCTGGCCTATGCAATCCCTTCCCCTGACCTGGCCCCTGGTGACAGGCAGGCAGGGTGTGCAGCCCCTTCCCATTGCAGGGACAAGTCAGTGGGCAGAGTGTACAGTCCCAGCTGCCCTGGGGAGAAGCCGGTGGCCACCATCCACCCCTTGCACCCCTGAGTTACTCCTCACCTGGCAACCCTCACTCTTGCACCCTTCTACAACTTAGACCCCTGCCCTGAGCCCCTACTCAACCCCCACACCCTCAGCCAATTGTTCCAAGGCCCTCTCCTCACTCCTACACACGCCCCCGCCTTCCTGCCCTGAAGGACCTATGCAAGGCTGGGCAAGTCATCTTCTTTACTGACAGTGACACTAAGAATTAGGAATATTGCTCTTTTTTTAAAAAAGTGAAATTTTTATGAACTCTTTGCTACTTACTGCCTGCTTTTCTCCCCATTCATCATTCTGTGGTAATACAGTATTACTCCCACACAGGCACTTCACAGAAGGCAAGTGCTTTGTTAGAAAATAAAGGACTCCCTTTCGGTGGTCTGTCACATGTTGGCCAAGACAATTATTAGAACATACTGAAGAATTTCAGGGACAGAAACACGCAATAGCTGAATGTAGATAATGCATGCAGGCACCTGGAGTCAAAATGACACAGGCTGCTTAGAAGCCTGGTGGGAGAGAGATAGCACAATCCCTCTGTGTAGCAAAAGGAATCAAAATGGGGAAGGTGGCTTATGCTTTGTATGATGATGAAACACACTGTAGCTGGACATCAGACTCCTGAAGTGAGAAGGTGGAGGCTTCATGGGCCTTTCTTTAATGCTCCAGCCGATGTCTGACAGCTTGAAGTGTGCATTAAATAACTGCATTCACAAGTCATCTGCATATCTGTTCAAATTTGACAAATTTAGTGTACATAAGAATAGCCATACTGGATCAGACCAATGGTCCATCTAGCCCACTGTCTTCTGACAGTGGCCAATACCAGATGCCCCAGAGGGAGGGAACACAACAGGTAATCCTCATGTGATCCCTCCCCTGTTACCCTTTTACAGACAAACAGAGGCTAGGGGCACTATTCCTATCCAGCTGGGCTAATAGCCATTGATGGACCTAACCTCCATGAATCTATCTAGCTCTTTTTTGAACACTGTTAAAGTCCTAGCCTTCACCACATCCTCTGGCAAGGAGTTCCAGAGGTTGACTGTGCGCTGCATGAAGAAAAACTTTTTGTTTGTTTTAAACTTGCTACCTATTAATTTCATTTGGTGACCCCTAGTTTTTATATTGTGGGATTAAGTAAAATAAGGCTTTGTGGTATAGAATATTGACCTTTTTTGCAAAGGCAAAATTAAAGACGTCACTTCTCTTCCACAAGGCTCCACGTGGGGAGTCCCGCCACAAGTTTCACAAATCTTAAAACTCAAACCCTTGCGCTAAAATTGTTAGCAAAATAACGTCGTTTACCAAACCCCCCCCAATAAATCACATTCCCAGTGTGCTGGCGGGTACAAAGGGCTGTGGCAAATGTTCTGTCTAAAACACATTTTCATTTTGGAGAAGAGGCCATGGGGGGGGGGGGGTGCTAGCAGGTTTCTCTGAAAGACGAAGAACCGCTCAGTTTAGTACAAAGATAATCCACAGAAATACTGCGTGATTGTTCCTAACAAAGTCGTTTCTCTTAACATGAAGGTGGGGGGGAAATCAACAAATGTACAAGCACCTGCATTAAATGTAGACCATTGTCCCTCAAGAATTTTTTTCTGCATTTATTGTACAAATGAAAGCCTCCATAGGCTTTTGAACAAAACATTTTTGACTAACAATATTCATTGGGAGTTTAATTTTTTTTAAACAGATGAAAAAGTGAGTGGATCTTTTTGGGCATCCCATGAAACAGGGGAGTCTTTCCTCTAGCACATCAGTGCTAGTGTTATTCCTGGTTTATTTTTTTCCTCTAACACTGACATACATTCTTTACATTTGGTAAAGACCGTTTTTTGACTGTTGAGTCATACTACCATATAATCTGTATCTCAGAGCAACTGTAACTTACTGGTGAGTGTCCGTTACAGGTTCCCTTTTGTGTCTAGCCCACTGAGGATGAGTCTGTTACAGGCCCAGTTAAAGAGCCAGAGGTCTCTAACTCCTCAGATCCACAGTGCTGTCTTTGGTATATTGCCCATGATGGTAGCTGTTTATAAGCAGCTATAGGCCTCAGACACTCAGGGTAAGCATCTTTGATCAGAGGTGAAGACAAAGATGGCAGCTGTCAGATGAATACATCTCCCTTGTCTCCTCTGTTGGTATAAACAGCCCTGCTTGAAGAAAAAGCAATGTGGTGCTTGTGAGCAGCATGAAGAATTAGGGTGCCCATAGAGAAAGTGTCTGGAGCCGGTGAAGAGTTAGGAGATTTTATCTCTTATCCTCACTACCGTGTGTGGGGAGTGTACAAGTACTACTGGAGGCTACCACAGCTTCCAGTAGCAACAGGGCCAAAGCTTTGCCACTCCAGAGCCTCATTTTTGAGAACCCACAGGTAAGTCTTTCTTCTTCCCTGAAGATCTGTGTCTTGGAGGGCAGTAGCAGTCTCTTGCTTCCTCCTACAGGACAGAAATGGGACAGATCAGCTGGCCAGCTTCACGGATACTAGTCCCATGCATGATATTTGGCTTAATGATTGTCAAGTAATGACAAATATATGAACACCTGAAATGGGCAGTCTACAGTAAAGTGGAAAAATGTTAAGATTTACAGGAACAACCTTCGAAAAGAACTACAGCAAAATTCAGTATTAAGTTCTCTTCTCTAACTATGTTCTCTTGACTTTATAATTCACGGAATATTCAGATAATGCAAATCTGATGGAATGCTCAAATGTAGCATGTCACCTCACCAGATGGAATCAGCATACTCCACACAATGTGGCATAGTTACAAATTACTAGGCTACATCAATAGTTCAGCTGCAAATCCCTATTTAATCCGTTTTTTAAAGTGAATGGTTAATGCACAAATGGATACATGTCTTAAATTACCTCAGAAATAGGGTACCCTTTCTAAAGGAAAAGCACTTATAGCATTTCATGTATCATTAACTTTCTACAGTCTTTTAAGTAAATCAAACTCATTAACAGTGCTGCTATTTTAGCGTTTCCTTTAACATGCCCTATATCTAGGTACTTTTATAGTCCTCTTCACAATAGCATCAGGGCACCTAACAAACACTCTTGAACTATCCTCACAACACTACAGTGAAATAGGGAGAAGTATCATTCCCATTTTATAGCCAGAGTCATGAAGCTATGAAGAAATTAGGACTAGGGCCACAAACTAACACTTTAAATCCAAAACATAGATCCTTAAACTGTGGGCATCTACAGACCTTAGAGGTATGATTTACAAAGGCATTTAGGCACCTGACATTCATTGGAATTAGGCACTTACGGAACTTTGTGAATTCCACCCTAGGTGTCTGCCAGTAAAGTCACTGTGGCACTTACATGCCCAGCCACAACAATTTAAGTGCACAGCCAGCTGAATACTGAAGCCCTGTTCATGCTTAAACCACAGCAGGATGCTTTGAGGAGGCATTGCTCTGCCTTGTCTCATGTGCAGCAGCTGATTTGTAACCATGTTCAGAGGTTGCTGCTGACTGGGCCTTGCACTAAACAAAAGCAGAAGTGGTTTCCCCCCCACACACACACTTTCCTCCTATAGCACAATGATAAGAGCACTCAGTCAGGATATAGGAATTAAATCCTCCCTCTGCCTGAGGTAGAGCTAGGATTTGACCAAGTCTCCCACCTATCAGGTGAGTGACATCATGCTGGGGTATTATGGTGTTGGGATCCTCGCCTGTTCCAACTGTTCTTCTCTGTATGAGGAAGTGTGAGGGATGCTTTGGCCCAGTGCTTAGAATACTTTATGGGAAGGTCGGGTTCCAGTCCTTGCTCCAATAGCAATTGAATTTATTTTATAAAAGTTTATTTAAAATGTATAGCATTTATTTTGAAGTGGTGCAGCTCAGCTTCAACTGGAGAGCCTAAGAAACCAGCCCTCTGGAATACCCCATAGGCCAGTGCACACAACTCAAGGTTGGGAGACCAGGCTTTGAATCTCTGCTCTACAGCAAAGAAAGCTTGATTCGATGGTCCCTGCATACTGTGTGAATGTGCTAACCAGTGATTATAAGGGGGCTGCCCTTTCTCATTTTCTGAGAGGAAGGACTCAGACATCTAACTCCAGGAGAGGGTTCACAACTGTGAATATCAAGCTAAAGACTGTGTCTAAGTCTAGACTAGACTTGGGCACCTACCTCCCTTTAGGGGGTAAGGGTTAGGGTACATGCCACTCCCCTCAGCATTTCTTATTCCCTGTCATAGTCAAATCCTGCTCAGCTGTCTGTCTGTTGTGGATGCTATGCTTAGATGGCAAATTGTCCCCACTGTATAGGAAATCTGGGCATCTAACACAGGACTGTAGATTCCACTAGGTGATATGGCCTCTTGTAACATAGCAGCTATGTCCGCTTTGCAAATCTAGTCCTAAATGACTTGTCCAAGGACCCACAATAAATATGTGACATAGTCGGGCATTGAATCTAAGTCTCATGAATCCCCATCTACTGTGTTACCACCAGAAGTGCATAATTTCTTCCCTGTATATGAGACACACCAGCTTCCTCGCTCTTTTCTTTTCATTGTACAAAATAACATTATTTAAGGAAAGGAATTCTTCTGTTCTGCTACTTGGCTGGGGCTGAGAGAGACACAAATTCTTTCAATTGCCTGTCCTGCATATCCTTTCTAAAAGTTGCTCCAGCCCCTGACAATGTTGTCAGTGTGCCCACATGCATGATGATATATCTGTGACTTTAACCTTTGACTGTCCCTTAAATCAGAGACAGACGCAAACAATCCTTGCTTCCATTTTGATATACATACAAGTATTTCTCATGGTGAGCTAATTGGACAATTCACATTGCAATTCTTCCATACAAGATTTGCAGCAAAATGGCATTTAATGCCTTGGGACTTTAATTACCACAACCAAACACTCATTCTGCACATTTACATGCTTGGGCAATTTTTACCTTAATAATTGTAACAGTCCTTGTAACCACAATTTAAGTGGCATTCAGTTTAATTTTGTACCATTTTTATCCTGGAGGCAGCAATAAAAATGTGAAAACCAACTCTGATGTATTACTTACATACTCTCATCCATTTCAGCCTAGTACACAGTAAGAATATAAATACATTTTGCTAATGATGGAACTCCCCCAAAAGTTCTATTCTCGGTATTCAGTGATTTCCCAGACTTCTGTTCCCAAGACAGCAAAACTTGTTGTAAAATACATTCTTTCAAGTAATTTGTCATACACATTCCATTTTACCTGTGTTTCTTAACTAGGGAAGCATCTGAAATGGGTTTCTGTTACATAAAGTGATCTGGATATTTATAGTTGAGAAAGCCAGAAATCTATCAAAAAGGGCAAATAAGGTGGTTATTAAAACTGCAAAACTAACAGCAAAATACTTTATTGGTGCATAAACATTTGTATTATTACAATTATTTATTTTTTCAGATTCATAATGAAAAAACACACTTTGCATTGGAGTTCTACTGAATTCAGCACACATGGCCTGATTTTGATATATGGCCTGATTGTGTGGTTCTATACACTTAAGCCTTTTACCACCTGATTTGTTATTATTTATTTGTATTCTGGTGACACCAAGAGGCACCAACCAGTGATCAAGATTCCATTGTGCTAGATGCTGTTCACATCCACCCACTAAAAAGGTCTGTTCCAAAGAGCTTCCAATTAAAGGCATTTTACAAAGTATTCATTATTATGCTGCCATTATGGGCTCAGATCACATACTTTGTATGATAACTAGTTAAGCTGGCTAGCTAGATGGATATAAACAAATTTAGAGACAGATCCATGATTATTTTCATTGTGGTGCCAAAAATCTGGTGTTCTGTCATGTTTGAGGCATTATGCAAAGGTTAATTTTAATTTGTGTTTATTAACCTAGATGTTGCTGTATTGAAAAATACCAACAGAAAGCAAAAGGAGCGAGCTATAGTATGGAAAACTAAGTAAAGATGCCTATCTTCATTGGCTAATTCCACAACCAGTCAATAGGAAAGTGCCAATTTATTTTCCAGGAAAATAATTGGCTTCATTTTGTTTTTCAAATAAAAATTCTTCTAAAAGGATGTAGCATTTCTAAAGGGAAAAGCAAAATGACATGGTTTCTTTGTCTCAATAACCCTAAAAGAAACTTAGAGTAGTAATATCCAAAGAGCTTTGGGATGCCTGATGGTCTTTTTAAATGAACTGGAAAGTGGTCTGAGACTACTTCCCAATTTACCAAAATCGCTACCCCTTTTGCTGGCAGACTCTACCAACAGAGCCAAGACTGAATGGAAACAAAGACTGAAAACAGGGTTCCTCACCTCTAGAAGCGATTCTTCTAAAACTGGCTTGAAGCTCCATAGCAGGGCAGCACGAGGAACCTGCACAGCTGGCACCTTGGCTGTATCCTTGCTGTGGCAAAGTCCATTTTCCGGAGATATTCACGTGACAGCTCACATGAGCACTAAAATGACTTCTGTGGGAAAAGGATAAAGATCAAGCATCAGATATTTTCCTCACTTTTGGCACTGTGGCTTAGTGAGAGTCTCAAAGAGCTAGGCTGCAAGCGAAGACACAACCCTTTGCAACAAGGGGCGCATACACTGTGGTGCTCTATGCGGAAACTGCAACTCAGACACCTCCGAGTCACTACTCCTTTCTCCTTGCTTTGTGACCAAGTGGCCTATATCAGATTTGTGCCCATTCGCTGCCTTTCCCAGCCAATTCTCCACCTATTTACTTTCTTGTCATTGCCTAAGTAACCCACACTGGGGTTCAAAGTGAATTCTTACTCCCCCTTTGTCCCTTGCACAGGCATGTAGTGTGAGTCACAATCCAGCCCACTGCTTTTCACATAAATTCAGCACTCTAATTCACTAGCTAACATCCAAGCATTCTCAAAACAAGCAGGCTTTCTATCAAGAAGCCTAATACATTCCAAGAGGTCTTCACATAAAGGCTATGGTTCTTTTACATTACATCAGCGAAGGAAAGATCAAAGGGGAAAAATGACAGAAAACAACATCTTCCACCAATCTGCCTGTTATTTAGAAAAAGCTTACTGTATAAATGTCATGGAAACAAGCTGTTCCTAGTGGGAAAAAAACCCCCAGCCTATTGCATCACACTTTTTCAATACAAGGACAAAATAAAGCAAATGTTAAATATTTAAAAACAAATGTTTCTCTGGAAACAGTAAAATGATCTCTGTAGTTTTCACTGGTCCTCGCTGAATCCTATATATTTAAGATGGGGATCTCTGGACAGAAAACAAACTACAAGTTTGTTACAGGTGAAGACTGAAGCATGGAAATAAATACTAAGATCAGTCACTTTAAAAGGATCAATCACTTTCGAAGACCTATATCTGAAGGGCAGTAAGCAGTCATGACAATTGTGAAGATCCAATCAAAAGGGAGACTAACGTGCCATGAATTTGGATTCAGAGGGTTTAACATTGAAGATTTGCTTTGACAAACAATCCATGCATCATTAAGCCCCTAAACTTAGGCAACCCAACAGAATCTGCTTACTTGGTGGGTCCACAGAGCTCTGATCTGGGTCTGTTGTTGTTTAACATCTTTATTAATTACCTGGATTTGGGGATAGAGACACAAAACTAGGGTAACTTTGGAGGATAGAATTAAAATTCAGAGGGATCTTGTTAAATCGGAGAAGTAGGCTACCAACAACAAAATGAAACTCAATGAAGTCAAATGTACAGTGCTACCATTAGGGAAGAAAAAACAAATGTGCAAATACAAAATGGAAGATAACTGACTTGGCAGCAGAACTTCTGAGAAGGATCTGGGAGTGGAGGTGGATCACAGCTTCAATATGAGTTAGCAATGCAATGTTGTTGCAAAAAAAGCAAATGAACTTTAGGCTGCATAACAGGGACATAGCATGCAAGCTTTGGGAGATGATAGTATCACTCTACTCAATGCTGATTAGGCTTCAGCTGGAGTATTGTGTCCAATTTTGGTCACCAATATATAGAAAGGATGAAGATTGGAAAGGATTCAGACATGAGTGACAAAGTCTATTCAGGAAGGATAGGTTCCACCCTATACCAAAAAAGAATCAGACTGCTGGCACTTTAAAATCTTCTCTATGACCTTTTTAATTTTAACTACGGGCTGAGGGAAAGCTGACAAGTGCAGAGGAGCATGTGGTTTAGACAGACATATCCCTTAGTGGTGGATCTATTAATGGAGATTCTCTATGTCCTAGTAATGAGGATGTAATATGATAAAATATGGGTAGAATCTGATGAAAAACAGAGGGAAAAAAGCCCCATTCAAGTACAGCTAAAAATGACATTTTAAAGAGTTTATATACAAATGTTAGAAGTCTAACTAATAAGATGGGCGAACTAGATTGCCTCATATTAAATGAGACTATTGATAGAATAGGCATCACAGAAACTTGGTGGAATGAGGATAATCAATGGGACACAGTAATACCAGAGTACAACATTTATTAGAAGCTGTAGTGGGGTACAACTCACTGCAATGGCACCTCCTGCTGGTAATTCTGTGAATTAGCTGAGTCCACAGCAGGGCACCATCTTTCTGGCTGGTGCCTCACCCATCATCACTCTGCACTCTCTCCACGCTCTGGCCCTGGATCTGTGTCGCTTCCAGGACTGTGGTGTCCTCTTTGGAACACTTCCCTCATGCAGTACCGACTACTCCAGTGTCTTGCTCCCTTCTGGGGGTATCAGCAGTCCTCAGTCTCACCTGCCACCCTGGCCAACTGCAGCTCCCAAAGTCCAGACCCTCACTTCAGTGGCAAGCCACAGTCTAGAAAAGCGATTCCTTACTGTAGCAAGATGAAGTGCCAGGCAGAAGGGAGGGACTCAGGCCCACACACTAGTTTGGGTCCTGACCCAGGGACCCTCTGGTGGCAGCCTCGTCCTGCCTCCTCCTCTCCCCTGTACTGCCTCTCACTCTCTGGGACACTTCCCTATAACCCCTTGCACCTTCTCAGCCCTTGTATCAAGGCCACAGCCTGGGAGATATCAGGCTGGAGCCTCCCTCTAGCTCCTCCTCACCCGCCCAGCACAGCTCTACCCAAAGTGCTTCCCCTTTGTCAGGAACCAGTTCTGCACCCTTGCTCATCAGGATTCAACTGCCCCACTGCTCCTTATAAACAGGGACAAGATTAACTGGTAAGACCAGGCTTATCGGTTAATTGTATAGTTGACTACACAGTGACATCCCTAGTTTAGAGACAAATCTTTCATCTTAGCAGGGGATTATACTAAATTACCCTTGCAGTCCCCTCAAACTGTATGGTTCTATGAAATGTGACATTATATCTAATGTATAAAAAACCAACTGCTACCTCTGCCAAATCCTAGTTAGCTGTGTGGCCTCCTCTGGGCATAAACTGTAATTAAACAGGTTGAAGGGAACAGATAACCAGATAGCTAATCAAATATTGCCTTTCAGTCAGGCATCTCCATCTTCTTGCTAAGGGCCTGCTCCTCTGAGCTGCTGAACACTTTGTGAGCTGTTGCAATATCCTTAGCTGCTGCTGGCTTTCATGGGAGTTCAAGCTTCTTAGCACTTCATGGGAGTGAGACCAACCGCAGGTTAGCACAGCTATCTACAGTCAACAGAATGCTTCAGGGATCATGGAGCCAGCAACAGTAAATGCAGTTAAAAAGCACTGTCCTTAAAACACATTCAAATCACTAATGCAGTAAGTCTGATCGACACTCATTAGTCAAATTCTCAAAACCTTTATCTAGAGTTTAACCAATGAAGTTAGTGCTTGCTAATACAGGGCTAGATTCTAAACTTACACACACCAGGGTAAAGCTGTAGTTGCTTTGTGGTGTAACTGAGATTAGAATATGCCCCTCAGTGAGCAGAGCCATCAATAAGATATATATGCCCCAAGTCAATGCTTATCTGAGCACAAGGGTCTAACTCACTGTTTCTTAAACTTTTTAAGACTGAGGAATACCAAGGATTTTTTGTTGAGCAAAAAAAAAAGGGGGGGGGGTCGGGGGGAGAGTTGCTCTGTTGTTCTCTGAGTGCCTCGCAGAACACAGTTTAAGAAACACTAGTCTAACTTCTTTCCACAGTCTTCAAATAGCACTTGTCATTTAACCACTTAAAAGTGGAGTCCTTCAGACCTTGCTACCTATGCCCCTTAAACTTGCTGGATGTGGTGGATCATCCTGAAAACTTGATTGACTATCCCCTGCACTGGTGGTGGGGTAGAATAGAGGCAGTTTGGGTTTCTGTAGTAAATGGCAGTATGAGGAGGGTGCCTGGACATAAGTTTGGTGTTTCTATGGCAAAAGAGAGGCAGGTTCTCTTTGGTCCCTTCACAGCAATAGAGTCACAGATATTCCCTACAAATGTCCATGTCTGCCTACATCAGACCATATTACCTGCCATTGGTTTTCATTTTCTTCCAGCACACTGTCCCTGTCACAGTCCACGTCAGACCCATATAGCAATTTCTGTAAGCAGAAGGGTGGGAAAGGTCACTCTGGTGCTAGACTGTCTATTGATAGACAAACTATTCACCAAAATGGAACTCACATCCCCTTATTCATCCCTACCCTGTTTGCTTCACTGAAGTCTAAAGGAGTTTACGAAAGTATAACACACATTGAGGGCCCAGAGCTGTAGGGTGTAAGAAGTCATGTCACATTAGCTTATAATTTCTTCTGGTGCCTCAGTATGCAATTTAACACCAGTTTAGACTCCCTTACTTATTGATAAGTTAATGTAAAATGGGCTTAAGGTAGACCAAGTGTAGGGAAGTCATCAACACTAAAAGTATTTTACACATCATCTTTGTATTTGGCCCAAAGAATTGTTTGCACTTACCCTGCTGTGATGCTACAGCCAGGTATACAGTAGCTTCGATCCTTCTGCCTGTGATTTTAACTGCCTTGTGACTTCCTGCTATCAAACCTCATGAAGGAGAAGCTTCATGTTCCTAAGCGGAGATGATTTGTAATTCTCAATATGGAAGCTGAAAGGAAAATGTAAGATGGTTCATACCAGAAAAGATACAGATTTCCCTGTGCCTGTAGATGCTGCTGTGATATATATACTACAGCAAATATAGACACATATCCAACACATCATTAAAACACACTAGATCATACATTAAATCTGATAATTGACACTCTGTTAGCTTTCCAAGCATCTCCTCAGTTAGCCCTCCAGTCTGTTTATGGATCTCAGGCCTTACAAGCCTCACTCAAATAATTTGTAAGACCTATTTGTTGATGAAGTTTGCCCATTGATGCTCGGCACTTCTGGCTTTTGGAGAAACCCATTTTGAAGTTAGGGTTGGCCTTTTTGTTACAGCTTTAAGTAGACTTGCCTTTCCTTAGCCAGTTTCTTCTCTTTTTTTTTTTAACTGTATGATTCTGCTATGCCAGGAAAGATAATTTTCTTACTTGCTAAAAATTTAGTTAGAAAACAAAAAGGCAAAATAAAGTTAAGTCATTTGCCTGAAGATGCCCAGCGACCTGATTCTCTACAATAAATTTATTGAGTGTGAACTTTGAAACATAGGATGGGAAGGACATTTGGTAAGGAGGGAGTGAAGTAACATTGGTGTATGACATGAGTTTACAGGTCACAACTAAGTTGCATATAATCATATCTATCCTCTAATGTAAAGAAGAATTCAAGTGAAAACAAACATCATGATTGTAGAAATCATTCCTGAAAATAGAAATTGCTGGACTAGGCCTAAATCCTTCAACTTCATACGTGTGAGGAGATTGCTACACCCATGGGTAGCTCTGTTAAAGACATTGGGTTGCAAACAGGTGCATGAAATTATGTGCACGAAATTGCAGGGTCTGGCCACTCAGGATTCCCATAAAACACACACACAGTTCATTGGCTTTGTTCGGAGCCTGCAGTTATAGGAAAAGGCAGCCATTGAATGCATTGTCAACTTCTGTGCTATTACATCTGGTTCTCGGGCTTTGGGAGGGAACCTTTCTGGGAGAACCTGTTATTGATGTGAGTTGAGGAAAATGAGGTTGCTTGGGGATATCCATGAAGTGCAGCATTTTCAAATTAAGGACATAGGCCTATGCTTAGGCATTCTAAACAGAAGTGCTGAGCACCTGCAGTTCCCACTGACTTTAGATGAGGTATGCAATTCAGTTGCTCTGACTACCAGGTGCCTACATTTGAATGCAAAGTTTGAAAGTTTAGCCTTGGATAAAGATGAAGAGGGATTCTCTTCCCCTAACAAAAAGAACAAATTTTAAAATATAACAAATAAATATAACTAGAAAAGTCTATGCAAACTCCTTTGCCAGGCCTCTTCCATGAAGAGCAGTCCTGTTCTAAGCAAACGGATTGCCCAGATCTTGATTTTTTTCCAGCTTAGATCCTTCAGTAGTAACTCTTGCTACTGAAGAGAATCCCATCCTCAGCTCCTGCATCTGAGATATGATTTCTACTCCTGGATCCTAAAGTAGGTGCACCAGCTTTTCTGTGAACTAATTCTTCAGACCTAGCACCTTGGTTCCAGACAGGCAGATGATGGACCAAGTCACTGTACTGGCACCTTAGTCCTTGTGTTATTTTTTTCTAAAGGGAAAAAAAGAGGAACATGCGGAAGTGGTATGAATAGCTTCAGAGAAAGGCCAAATTTAGAACACAGGTGGAACTAAAGGTGTTGGAAGATTTAAAAATTACAATTTTGTGAATGAATGCTGGAAAAGACACAGCTACACATCTATGGAAGGAACAGCAGTAAAGGAAGTTGCAGGGAGAACACAAGGCTATTTCGGAGGGGAAGGGGTTGCAATATAGCTACTATTGCTTCTGTGCTGCCTTTAGGGCTGGCTATCTAGAGAGCAGCAGCTGCTGGCTGGGTGCCCAGCCCTGATGGCAGCGTCCCACCACCAGCAGCACAGAAGTAAGGGTGGCAATACTACACCATGCTACCATTACTTCTGCCCTGCTGCCTTCAAAGCTGGGCAGCTGAAAAGTGACAAACAGGCCCTGTCATCTGAGTCTCCCAGGCCACTTACAGATTTTGAGGCCCCCTAGCTATAATAAAAATAAAAACAGATGACACCGATCCAGCACCAGCCAGTAGCAGTGGTTTGTTTAATCAGTTGATCTGAGAGGGCACGTTCATCATGGTCTAATCTTGTGCCATCAGAACTGATATATTTTTATTAATGCAGGTTGAACCTCTCTAGTCCTGAACTTTCTGGTCCACAAACATCTGTGGTCTGGCATGATTTTACTTAGCCAGATGTCCACTTTTCATGGGTGTGGTCAAGTTTCCTGCAGTCCTGCAAAGTTTGTTTACAGCCACCAATCCTGGCTCTCAGTGTTCTGTGCTGTCTTTAGCTCTAATGTATCCCTTAATGTCCACAGCCCAGTAAGCAGTGGAAGTGTTGGTAATGCTGCTAGACAATATTGACCTCCCATGGTCCAGAAAATTCTCTGATTCTGAACCGGTTAGGTCCCGAGGGTGATGGACTAGAGAGGTTCAACCTGTATTTATGAACATTTTTAACTCTTTAATATGACAAAATCTATAACAGTTAACACAAAAATTATGTCTTTTACCAATTCACATCTCTTATTTGCTTAAATTTGCAGCTCCAAGCTGAGAGAGTGTGTCACATTTTGGTCTGATAGGGATGCATATAACAAGTTGTGAGACTTATCAAATGCCAAAAAATTAACAAGTGGCTAAATCTGAGGCCCCCTTTGAGCTTGAGGTCCAGGCCAAATGGTCTTCCTGGCCACCCCTCTGATTGATGCTGGATACAGCTGCTGACTGAGAGCCCAGCTCTGCAGGCAGCAGTTCAGATGTAAGCATGATAGTACCATACCATGCCATCCTTACTTCTGTGCTGCTGCTGGTAGCGGCTCTGCCTTCAGAGGTAGGCTCTCTAGCTACCTGGCTCTGAGGGCAGCACTGCCACCAGTAGCGGTGTGGGAGTAAGAGTAGCAGTACTGCAACCCTTCCTACAATAACTTGGCGACTCCACTCCCACTATTCCCTTTTGGGTTAAGACCCCCAATTTAAGAATCACTGATCTCCCCTGTGAAATCTGTATAGTATATGGTACATGCACACAAAAGACCAGATTTCATGGTCCATGATGCTGTTTGGTAGGGCCTAATGTATAACAGGTACTATATATAAATAGGGAGATTTTTTAGCAGCCAAGACAGCTGAAGTACTAAGTGCACTTCCAGTCAACTTACTATAAACAGACACACACACAAATATTGATTCCATATTGACAAACGGAAGTCAGACATGCACCAATAGTTACTGAAAATCTTCAAAATAAGACCTACAGTATTAAGAACAGTTGAAAGAGTGCAATTAGTCCAGTTAAGAGAAAAACAGCCAAGGAGACATTTGATAATATTTTCAAGTACAATAAAAAGGATGCTATAAGCAAGAAAGGATGTTATAATCATTTTTGCTTCCCCAAGATGACAAGAAGTAACATGTTTGAACTATATAAGAGGATAGTTCAAATTCAATACTAGGAACATCACTGAAAATTTTCAAGTCATGATTTTATAAGTAGCTGTTCGACATGGATTAGAAAAAAATATTAGGATACGGTCACAAAGCAGGGGCAGGACTGACATGACCTTCCAGAGGTCCCCTCTAGTCTATGTAATTCTATGAATATTGACTTCAGAATAATAGCTCAGAGCCAGCAGAGTAGTGCAGTATATAACTGATTGTGCACTTAATCCACTCTGAGAATTTCTCTTTCAAGGTTCAAAATGAAAGAGTCAGCAAACCAGATATAGCTAAGAGTAAATGGAATAGTGAAATAAACCAGACTGTAAATACTGTACCTACTACATACTACTACTAACCATAGAACACTCCACACTAAATATTAGAACCATATTGTGACGTTTGGAAAAGCTATATAAGTTACACCTAAGGTTGGACAACTCTAAACTATTCAGTGTATATGTACTGTATGTGGCTCAGTTTGGGTATATCAGGGGTGGGCAATACTTTTTGCAGGGGGCTACTCCAAGAATTCTGGTAAGGTGTCACAGGCCACACTTTTCTATTATATTAATGGAGGGGATGTGAGGTCTGGGAGGGAGTGCCAGGCCGGAGTTGCGGTGCAGGGTCTGGGAGGGAGTTTGGGTCAGGAGGGGATTCTGACCGGGGGTAGGGGTTGGAGTGCAAGAGGGGGTGTAGGGTCTGGGAGGGAGTTTGAGTCGAGGAGGAGATTGTGACCTGGGGCAGGAGATTGGGGTGCAGAAGGGGTTCTAGGCGCAAGCTTTGGCCTTGGCTGGGAAGGGCAGCAAGGCACTCAGGCAGACAGGCTATCTGCATGCCATGGTGGCCCCACGCCGCTCAAAGGTGCTATTGGCAAACCTGTCTTTGCTCTTCCTTTGCAGGGAAGGGGAAAGTGGGTCTCCACATGCTGCCCACCCCTGCAAGCACCACCCTTGCATCTTCCATTGGCCCCTTCCCAGTCAATGCAAGCTGTGAGAGTGGTGCTGGGAGTGGGGGTAGCCTCCGGCTATGGCACTTCCGGAAGCAGTGTGGCTGTGGCTGTCAGATACGATGCCTGAGCTACCTGCTGTGGGACATCTTCCTCCAGTCCCAGCACCAGAGAGTCATGGCAGATTGGAGGAAAACGTTCGGCAGGATGGATCCGGCATGCAGTACCTCCTGAGGTATATCCATTGCCTTCTGCATGATTGCTTCTCTCAGCATTAACTGTCAACTGTCCAAAAATATCTAGATAAGTTCATGGAAATAGGTCCATCAACAGCTATTAGCCTGGATGTGCAGGGATGCAAAGCCATGCTCTGATGTGTCCCTACCTTCTGTTTGCCAGGAAAGGGCGATGGGATGGATCGCTTAATGGACACCTGTTTTGTTCATTCCCTCTGAAGCACCTGGCTTTGGCCATTGCTGGAAGACAGGATACTGGGCTAGATGGACCATTGGTCTGACCCAGTATGGCTTTTCTTAAGTATGTTCTTAACCTATTGATTTCTGAAAGTGGAGGATAAAAGAAAGGGATAGGTAAGACAGAAAATATCATAATGCGTCTAGGTAAATCCATGATACATCCACATCTTGAATAATGCCTGCAGATCTTGTCACCCCAACTCAAAAAAAATATTAGAATTGGACAAGGTATAATGAATGGCATCAAAAATGATTTAAGTGTATGGAACAGCTTCTGTATGAGGAGAGATTAAAAAGACTAGGACTTTTCAGCTTGGAAGAGAAATGAATAAGAAGGGATATGATAGAAATCTATAACTTGTTGATTGGTGTGGAGAAAGTGGATAAGGAAATGTTATTTACTCCTTCTAATAACATAAGAACCAGGAATCACCAAATGATATTAATAGGCAACCGGTTTAAAACAAACAAGTGGTAGTACTCTATGCAACACATGGTCAACCTGTTGAATGCTTTCCCAGGGGATGTTATGAAAGCCAAAACTGTAATATGGCTCAAAAAAGAATTAAATAAGTTAATAGAGGAAGATCCATCAATGGCTATTGGTCAGGATGCTCCAGGACACAAACCCATACTAGTGTGCCTAGTCTCTATTTGCCAGACATGGACCACAGGAGATGGATTACTCAGTAGTGACCTGTTCTGTTCATTCCTTCCGGGGCACCTGCCATTGGTTGCTCTTGGAAGAGAGTTATAGGGCTAGATGGGCTTTTGGTCTGACTCAGTATAGCCATTCTTATGAGAAAATAATTGTTTGGAAATTATATACAGGCCTCACAAGGCTAGTTTCATAAGCTTATAGTTTATGACTGAAAAACTATTGTGTCCCACATAAAGGATAAAAGTTTAAGAGCCTTATTACACTAGTTTCTCTTATGGCCCTGTTGCCTAGCAGCTAGAGCCAGGTAATTCATGGAAAATCTGGCTCCTATTTCTGGCTACATCACTGACCTGCTAGGTGGCCACAATTTCCCTCTCAATTTCTCCCATTATTAATAGGATTAATAATACTGACCTTGTTTTACACTGGTTTGAGATCTACTGACAAACAGCCCTGTATAAGAGTTAGGCATTATTATTATGGATTATACTAAAGAGCACAGTAACCTAGAAGCATGACAAGCAGCATTTTTCAAATACAAAAGTTCTTATATGCAATATGTTATCAGAGGCAGGCAGAAATATATGAAAATATTGCAAGAGAGAGAGAGAATTCATATTTTGGGGAAAAGAGAGACTTCAGTTGAATATGTGAGTGCCCAGAATTTCTGAAAATCAGGGCAAAACTGTCTTAAGATGTGACATGAACAGTCACTTAAAATCAGACACTAATTTACAAAATATTGGTCTCAAATCCCACACATAAACACTGTATATTGTTAGCTAGCATCCTGAACTGTCATACAAATGCATTCTGGCAATTATGCCTGTCTAACATCATGAAGCAAGCACAATAGTTAATGAGGGTTATGGTGCATAGGACAAGGCTGGCCCCAAAGTCACCATATATTGCTGTTGCCAGGCTCAAGCTGACCAGCATAAGTCATCTGTTCAGAGAAGTAGCAAAAACTCTGCAGTCTATTCTCAGACATATTCTTTAATGTCAGAATAAATGCTAATGATCCACCACTATGTATGTTGCACAAGTGTTTCCCCTGTAACAGTAGTACCTGGTCCTTAACTGGGCAAAAATGAAGCTGCTTAGAAGTTGGTCTGTATTTTCCAGTGTTGTGTGCTAAGTGCACTGGTGTAAAAAGTAGTGAAATTTTATCTCTTAGCATGAGTGTATTCATGGACAGATCCATCCTAGAAATGTCTGTGTTTCTAAGATGAGACTAGAAATGTCTTAAATGTTTGCCAGAAATTAATTTATGTAGAGTTGAACTTTCAATATTTTAATATAACAACCTCAATTTTCTCCAACATGCATACAGTTGATACATAGATCTATTTAATAAATATATTTTATGAAAACATGAAATAGCTATACTTACCAATTATCTTCATTTCATTGGTGTTATACTCTCTTGGTTGACCAATAAGGATGATACCAAGGTAGGGAATTAAAGTCCCCTACATACTGTTTTTATAAATGAGAACCATACATGTAATACTCTTGTGCCTTGCACAAGTAATCTACACAAGATTGCCATTCATGATATATTCAGTAGAAAAGTCAAACTGCCTACATATGCCTTTTCAAAATACGAGACTTCATTATTAGTAAATGAAAGGAAACAATAGAGTACCCACCGGTTCAAGTGGGTACTAGCTTCCAACACTAGCTTCCAAGAGCTTTTTAATGACCATCATGAAGAAACTCTTAGGTTAAACCTCACTTTCTCTATGTTAGTTTCCTAGATTTGCAGTTGAAATCAAAGGGATTATCTAAATGCGACATATTACTGTGCCACAGTAACTTAGGCTTTTCTCTCTAGTTCATACCTACATATGACAAATACATATGACAAAAAAACAAACAACCACCCCCCCCAAAACAAAAAAAACACACACACTTTTGAAAGGCAAACAGAAAATGCAGAATAATGTAAAAGGGCACTATCAACCTGAAAAAATCTGTCTGGAAATATTGTATCACATTAAATCATATACCTGTCTGCTATAGTTACAAGTCACTCCCAAAATGATTATAACAGAAGTAATTAGAAGGAATTTTTTTCTTTGTGTTTTTACTCTTCATAAAATTCTGCAAATGCACAAAGTAAGCACAGTCAATTTCAATGCATAGAAAGTTAAATAGGATTTTTTTCCACTACTGAAAAGGCCCTTTATAAACATAGCTAGGTGAGCAGAACCCCCCTCCAATGAAAATACTTTAAAAAAAATCATGGAACATTTTATAAAGGGCGTAGCAGAACTTGGTTTTTTTTTAAATAATCACTTTTTAAAAATTCAAGTTAACACTGTCCCTCTCAAGTGATTATACATGCAAAAACTGTAATAATGTTCATCAAGCAATTTTTTTTCCTCCCCTGAGGGAGAGGTTAGAAAATCAATGCTCACCTCTGAAGGCTAATAAAGCTTAAACCCTGCACTTCTTTAGTTAGAATCATCTTCTGCATTTGAACTTAAACTAATACTTAATAAATCTTTAAATATGTTAAAGTCAAAGCGACCAAGCAGGTATGTGCAGAAATTAACTTTTTTATTATATTATATACTGTAGTAGTAAAGTTTGTTTTAAGTGCATGAATAAAAAGTTAGTGAAATTACAGGAGGAATAATCTATATAGCAATAATAGGTGCATTCACTGTGCATCTGACAGAAAAAAAAAAGTTTTCACTCATTTTGGCCTAAAACTGTGTGTTCAGGTTTCCAGGATTCTGACATCAGAACCAAGATAACACTGATTAGAACTGTAGGGCTTTACAATAAAAGCTAAAATATTGACCATATGATGGCAAAAAGTCTTTATTTTGTGGTTAACATATTCTCTTCTAGCTACTCTCTGACGAAGTCGGTGGTGCTGTGGAGGAGGATCTCCGTCTCGACAAAGATCGTGATCTCTCAGCACTGTAGGCAACATGCTTGTCGTAATTTTGTATCTGAGCTTCAAGGAAATCCCTCTGTTGTTGGCTGATTGTCTGGCTAATCAGTCCTGGGAGAGCTTGAATGCTACCAATTAAGGTTTCCAGTTTAGTTTCCAAAGTAACAATCCTCTTCTCAAAATCTTCACTTCTTTCATTTAAGTCAGAAATCATGTCGTACATGATGTTTTGAGTCTGAAAGGAGAGGGTGTAAGCAGAACTTTACATCTGGTTTGCAAACATTTCAGTATGATGTGTTATTCCATTAGAGTTTCTGAAAGGATTTTGTTTTTTCCCTGCCCTTTGCAGTTGGTACTGAAAGAAAAGGTCAGCATGAGTGGAAGGCTGATGATACTACAATAAACACCTGTCTCATGAAGTAATTTTACTCAGGGCTTCAGTACAAATCCTCCCTTGGTGCAACATGCTAGGAGTAGAAGTTAACATTCATTCCTTAATGAAGCAGGTTTAATTTCAAACGTGATGAATTGGCTAAAACAGAAAACCTTTCAGAAGTACAGAGATTTGGAAATGTGCTACCTTAATATTTGACTAATTCAACAAGTGGAGGAAGTCAAAAGTTTCCACTGTATATGGGATTAATTCTGACATTTTTATCCTTCTCTATATTTTTGTTAAATAGATCTTTATATTTCTAAGCAATACGTTCTCCCCTGGATCAGCAAATGGAACTATCATTGGTGGTAATGGAGCTCTTTATGCCAACCAAGGAGAAAAATATACTTTTAAAGTACAACCATCCCTCCCCCTAGAAAACAAAAATATAAAATAATTCAAGTGATTTGTTAATATAAAATGCTTTGAAAGTAACCAGATGCTCTATCTTAAATGTGAAGCATACAACTTTTATACTTTATTTTTACTGCTTCATATGAAAGGTCTTGTTGAACCAATGATCCTTAAATGATAAAATAGAGTTTAATTTATATTCAGATTTCACTAACTTTACAAGGAAGCAGAAGGGAAGTCCCTAGAGGATTAGAATTTAAAAGTCCATTTTATATTTGCATGGTTGTGTTGCTAAATCCCTTTATGAAACAATATTATCTTTCATTAATAATTTTCTCTCATTTTGATTACTGTACTGTATTTGTCTTATGGGACTGGAATGCTATATCTGAAACAAAGGTAAGAGTTAAGGTGGTTTTTCTATGTCCACAAGAAGGATGAGTTCAGTTAAGACTTTGGTTTAAACACTTAAAGTGACATAAAATCATAATCAGATTCTTTATTACCTGTAGGCAAATGTACTGAACTGTAGTCAAGTTTATAGTACATAGAAACGGAATGAACTGTGTAAGTTGCAAGGCAGTGACAAATCAGCGCATATTCTTATTTTTACTGAAAAGGTAGTTTCAAAGATGTTGACATGACTTTTGAGGGCAAGCTACTATATATACCTCCTAGGCAAAACTGTTGTCTTTATTAGTGGACATAAATAGGAAGTATTTGAATTGCATCCAAAGTAGTTAGCTGGGTACTCTTTTTACTCTTAGTTAAGGCCTCAGGGAGTTTTGCATTGCAGAAGTGGGAGGTATACTGAAGGATTCAGGGTGATTATAAAGACAAGAACTGAACAAATGTGGATTCAAAGCATCTGGGATAGACAACTGAGATACTTATTTAAAATACATACACATCTTGCTTAGTGTCATATGAAGTTCAGATTTAGCAGCTGCTATATACACATATGTTAATGTGAAACCTTGTACATGTTGGCTTCAATCCTATAAATCGGATTATTCACCACAGAAAGAACATAATATAATTGTACTTTGCACTTAAATAGCACATTTCATCTGAAGATCGCAAAGGGAAAACCTAAAAAGTTTAATTAACCAAGCTTCATAACACACTATACAAGTAGGTTAGTATTATCCCTAGTTTACAAATACGGACCGGAAATACAAATGTAAAGTAACTTGCCCAAGATCACACGAGCAGTGCTGAACATGAACCCAGAACTCCTGATTTCCAGTCCTCTGTTCCAACCAGTAGGCTATATTCTCTCTCTCATAAATATAGGGAAGAATGTGCTCTTTCACATAATAGTATCACACAAACATGGCCAATTCCTGAAAGAGGCTAAACAGCCACAGTGCCACTGAAGTCAGTTCTGCAGCTCTTAGAAGCAGGCTCCATGTTATGTGCATTAAACAAAAGCTTTGCCTTTTTTCCAGAGTAACAACTATATGTCATTTCAGATATAATGATACTTGGCATTAGTGAAGCCATATCTGGAGTACTGAGTCTAATTTTATGCCCCCCATTACAGAAAGGATCTGGACAAACTGTAGAGTGTCCAACGAAAGGCAACAAAAATTAAGGGGCTGGGGCGCATGACTTATGAGGAGAGGCTGAGGTAACAGAATTTATTTAGTCTACATATGAGAAGAATAAGGGGGAATTTGATAGCAGCCTTCAACTACCTGAAGGGGGTTTCTAAAAAGGATGGAGCTAGGCTAGGGGTGGGCAAAAGGGCCTCCGTGGGCCGGATCTGGCCCACGGAGGTCCTGCCATTCCCACTGCCCCCAGGCCAATCAGGGCCTGGGGGCGGAGGGGAAGCGCACAAAGTCTCCTCCTGCCCTGCCCCCCTACTACTTGCCCTGTGAGGGGTGTGGCGCTTCAAAGCACTGCATGCTCCTTGCAGGAAGGGTGCAGGGTGGGAAGAGACTTTGCGCACTTCCGCTACCCCCAAGCTAATCAGGGCTTGGGGGTAGGGGGAGCACATGAAGTCTCCTCCCGCCCTGCAAGGGGCTCAGCACTTGAAGTCAACCGCCAGCTGCTGCTCAGGGCGGGAGTAGGGAGCAAGAGACTTCATGTGCTCCTCCTCCCCAGGCCCCGATTGACCTGGGGGCAGGGGAGGGAGCACACAAAGCCAACTCCCACCGCCAGGGTCATGGGTACCTAAAGGAAACTGCCGTCTGTTCAGAACAGCTGGCAATTCTCTCGGGGAGGAGAAAAGACTTTACAACTGCCCCATCCCCAGACCAATCAGGGTCTGTGGGTGGGGAAGCACGGAAGTGTCCTGGCCCCGCTCCTTCCACCTGAGGCCACATATCTTCTGGGGCAGCCCAGGGCCACTTAAAAAATTTCTGAAGTGGCCCCCCATCAAAAATTATTGCCCACCCCTGAGCTAGACTGTTCTCAGTGGAACAGATGACAGAACAAAGAGCAATGTTCTCCAGTTGCCGAGATCTAGGTTGGATATTAGGAAAAGCTATTTCAGTAGGAGAGTGGTGAAGCACTGGAATGGATTGCCTAGGAAGGCAGTGGAATCTTCATCTTTCGAGGTTAAGACCAGGTTTGAAAAGCCCTGGCTGGAATGATTTAGTTGGAGTTGGACCTGCTTTGAGGAGAGGGTTGCACTGGATGACCTCCTGAGGTCTTTCCAAACCCTATGACTCTCTCATACTGGCTTTAACACAATTTACCACAACAGAGAAGACAATTGGCCTATTTTCCTGTAATGACAGACTGGGGAAGAATATGTATGTCTACTTTTGAACTACAGTGGAAAGATGAACCTTCTATTCTGAACTATTCATTTAGAGACTATAAATGTTAATTTACAAAAGAACAAATGAAATGTTTAATAACTGCTTACTAACCTTTGCCAGGTCCACCAAAGTGTTTGCTTGATCATTCAGTTTCCTTTGCTCCATTTTTACACTTCTTAATCTAAAAAGGTGGAATTTGAGGTCAGATACTTTTTAAACCATTTTAGATCTTTTGAAGAGCATGCATATAACTTACAAGAACAAATAACTGCATGAACAATGTCTTGAGTATTTTGTGTAAAGTCAAAACTGGTTATGTGTCTGGTACAATGAGAAGCATGCTTCCTCAACACCGCAAAAAAGAAAGAGCAAGAAAATGTGATGTCCTCAAGACTACTATTTGTCATGGTTAAAGTTGAATTTAAAAAGGGAGGTAAGGATTTATTCATATTGTATGAAAGAAAGCCAAAACATTCCTTAAAGCCTCAGTATCATGACAAGTAGATATAGGAAGAAACACAAAACAAGTCAGATTTCATCAATTATGTTACAACAGTCAAGAATCTTCCTATACCGACATGACTAGATACAGGTATTAGCCCTGTTCAGTCTGAAATGGATTGGGTTAGAAGGTGTTTGAACCTGATGAAGATACAGTGATAAGTGAGTTTCTTTTTAATTTAAAAAAGCTTTTAACTGACCAGCAGCTAAATAACCAGAATACTTGTCACTATATTAATTTTATTGTCCTTACTGAATTTCACTTACAACTTACCTCTTAATACCATTAAATTTCAAAATATATATTAAACGTGTTTTTCAGAGTTATGCTGTTAATGTCAGCATGAAATTGCAATGCTTAAACTACAGCATTGTAAAAATGCCTGTATTTTCCCCCTGGATGCTTGTGCAATTCCATTAAATTAATTACAGATTAATTATGCACATACATTGAGAAAAGGAATGCAAGCTTTCCCTTTCTCAGATTGTGGTAGGAAGAAAATATTAAAAGGCTTGTATTTCCAACAAGATCTATACAAATGGACAATTCTAATTAATTATTTTGTTAACTCAAAAATAATGGGAAGGAAAAAACGTTTCATTCATTTGATAACATTAATTATTTTACCAAGCTTTATTGCAAAACAAACTAATATACAATTTTTTTGGTGATAGAATGGATCATTTAATAATCTTTTACTCAAAACACGAGATTTGTTTTGTATCCCAATATAAATTTTAGAATATAAGAGTTAAAAAACATCTCATTAACTTCTGATTTCTCATTTAAAAACATTAGGGGCCTGAAACTCTTCACACTTATACTGGTTTTTACCCTGATTTAACGCAAGTGTCTTCAATGCTGCAGGGCTACAGCAGCATAAGCAAAAGGAGAATTAGGCCTAAAGGCAGGACAATTTCAGTTTTACAGGCAGAAAGTCAAAACTCTGCCAGGGGTGGGGAACCTTTTTTGGGTTAGGGGCCACTGACCACAGAAAAATCAGTTGGGGGCCACATACAGAAGCGATTCCTAGCCAGTGGGAGCGATGGGGGTGGAGCCTGCAGGGATAGAGTTTTGCTGCACTGCCATGCCAAGCTTCTTATTCCCCCCCCCACACACACCCCCACAGGCAGAGCCCAAGGGCTCGATGAGGCTTGCAGCTTGCATTGATCTGGGTAGCGAGGCTCGGGACTCCCCCTCCTGATAGCTGGGAGCCAGTGCTGGCATTCCAGCCATGCAGGGGGACCAACACTTGAGACTCCCCACAGAGCTGGAGTGTCAGTGCCGGCTTGCCCCACTGGGCAGCCCCGAGCCTCTCAGGCTTGGTCAAGGAAAGCTATGAGGCGGGCCATAGTTTCCCATCCCTGCTCTAAGGGCAAAATTCTACCATCGGTGGGATTTTTGCAGTTAATTCTATTGTTGAGCTAATCTCTCCATATGATCAAGGCTATAAAACTTTTCCACATTCTTCCCTGCAACAAATTCGGGTTTCCAGATCAAGCTATGGGAGTGGTTTGCAGATATACTCATCCGCAGTAGGTTTATGATAATTTAATCATTTAAGTGAGAATTGTTTGCTAAGGTGTTTCATTCTAGCTGAGAAGCAGAAATTGGGTTACTTTAGCCACATCAAGGCTACGTCTAGACTGCACACCTTTTCTGACAGAGGCTTTGTCGACAGATACTGTCGACAAAGCCTCTGTCGAAAAAGAGCGTCTAGACTACGATCAGTATTGTCGAAAAAGCAAGCCTCTTTTTCGAAAGAGAGTCTAGATACTCTCTTTTGAAAAAGCACAGTTTGCATGCAATAGCGCCTTTTTTCGAAAGAGTACTTTCGAAAAAAGTCGTTATTCCTTGTAAAATGAGGTTTACTGCTGTTGACAAAACTGCCGCGTTCTGTCGACTTACTGTCGACAGAACGCGGTGGTAGTGTAGACGCAGGTATAGTTTTTTCGACAAAAGCCAACTTGTCAAAAAAACCCTGTAGTCTAGACACACCCCAAGAGTCCTAATGGATATTTTTAAAGGAACACTATTTTAAAGAAAGTCATACCACATGATACAAATGCAGAAGTATCATGCACTGCAACTAGTATGCTAGATATGTATGCATAATTAGGGAATAGATTTCTCTTCAATGGCAGTTCTTATGTTTTGGAAATTTCAAGTGAACTCAGGAAAGTGACTTCAGTTGCTATTAAAATAATATGAAACATATAGGAGCTGGAAGGTTTATTCTGTGTCTCAAGTTGGAATTTTTGTTACCAAAGCACTTCAGGAATTTTCCAAAATCCACAAGAAGCTATCAGATGAAGTTTGTATTTGAATATTTACATTAAAGAATTAATTTGTAGAAACATTTTGACTTCCAACTTCATGCTTTAAAGAAAGCTGTGAAGAGTAAAATATGCCACAGAATATTTTCTGTTTCTAAGGTAGTAATCAATTGTTTTCAGATGACAGACATTTAGTTAGTGTGCTGGCTAGCTTCCCTTTTTTGGGGCAAACTCAAATCTTGATCATCTTCCACTGATGCACAGAGTTGTAGCTAAGCACTTTGGAGTATGGAAAATTCCCAAAGAATGTGAGATAAGCATTATAGCCCAGAACATACTCACTCAAGATACTTTTCAGAGATAAGCATGTACACATTTGACTGAATTATATCTTTAGTATTTTGTTGGAAATTTATTCACACAATTGAAAAGGTACGTATACATTTTATTTTCTATCTTAAAACACTATATTTGTGGACAATCCAATTGCCAATTCTTTACACTGCAGCACACTGAACTAATCTTTGTGCTGACTTAAAGCCCATTCAATTCCACGGATAATGGAACAGCAGAAATACCATCTGACAACAGTCAGATAGCAGTGTGTAAATCAACACAACAATTTGGCCCAGGAGCTGCAAAGGTACATCTATTACATAAAGATCATTCTTTAGCTGCAACAGCCAGATTAAAAGGAAGTTGGCATGTTTTTTTTTCTTAAAATACAGATATTCCCGTTCCTTCCTTATGAACTTCACTTATCACAGCAAAGATCATGATTTTGGATCACATTTCCACGGCAGCAATCAGACCAGTAAATTCACAAATAAAGAATCTATTTGTTGCATGCAGACAGTGGTAAACTCTGCAAATTTGAAAGGAACAGCTCATACAACTTACTTCCGAGCTCTATTTTCATTTTGTTGAAATAAAAAGACAAAACAAAAGAAAACAATCTGTAAAATATACTAGAACCAACACAGGGGGTTGTGTTCACACATACACAGCGGATTCAATTCAGCAGATCCCATGGTTTCACGGTTGGCTTCTATGGATCAGCAATAGCCATGGGTTAAGCCTGATTTGTTTGCACAATAGCAATAGGGTTTGTAACAGTGTTACACGTCATTAGGCCTTGCATTTCTTTCCCATTTTCCTTTATGCCTACCAGTGACCATGACTTTTCCTTGTCCATACAGACTATGCCGCTTATTATGACTAATAATTCTTGTGATTCTCCCCACTCCCAACCCATTTAATTTACATGAGGAAAAAGGACCACGAGTTGCTGAAAGATAGAGCCAGAAACATTTTCATGTATTTTGAAGTTTTTACGGGTCAGAAAGGAGCATTTACTCTGACCTCTTGTACTAGGGCACAGGCCATAACCTTCAGCTACTGATTCCTGAAAATAGGCCAACAATTTGTGGTGGAACAAGACAATGTCTTTTAAAAAAATTAAAAACTAACCCAGAATAAAGATGGATAAGGGACATATTGCCATGAATCAAAAAGAAGAAAACCAAACCCAAAACATTTCATTGACCCCAGGTACTCTGACTAAAATAAAGAAAGAAAGAAAGAACCAGAATTCTGGAGGTATACTCCCAATAGGTTATCACTGCCCGCACAGAGGAGGCTCTCCAATCTTTTGCTAAAACACAAGATAAAATGCAAATACCTTTCTGAATCAGAAATAAAATGCTGTAGGGCAAAGGGCAACTCATTAGCATGAGCTCTCAGGGCCATGGATTGCCATCACTAGAAAAAATGACCACTGCACACCAACTCAACTGACTGTTGAATACTTAAGGCAGGTGCAGAAAAAATATCTCCAACCCATGCACCTCTTTTGGGTTCCAAATGGTGTGTAAAGCTGCAGATTAAGTCAGCTGGGCTTTTAATTTTAAATTCATGTTTGCACACACAGAGACACATGCAAAATACATGGCAAAGTTAAAATGAAGGAAGATCCTATGTGGTCTAGGGATCTGAATGGTTAACAAGTTACTGGTACTGGTTAATCCACAGGTGGGCAATAATTTTTAAAAGGGGGGCCACTTCAGAAATTTCTGAAGTGGCCCTGCCCCATCCTGAAAGGGGCGCACAGCGCAAGAGTGCACAACAGCTAGAGAGACACACTGGCAGTTTTAAAACAGGCAGCATGTCTCTCTATCTGCTGCGTGCCCCTGGCAGGGTGGGGACAGGACATGACAGACTTTGTGTGCTCCCCGCCCCCAGGTCCTGATTGCCCTGGGAGTAGCAGGGTGGCCATGGGCTGGATCCACTGGCTTGGTGGACTGAATCCAACCCGTGCACGGCCCTTTGCCCATCCTGAGTTAATTGGTGGGGGCTGGAACAGCTCTCCACCTGCCACAGGCAAGGGGCAGCTCCCCCCAGCTCTGTGGGTCTGCTGCAGACAGTGGTACTCCAGCTTAGCCAGAGCAGCCCCTATCTCCCCTTTAATCAATTAAACATTATGTTTAACCAGTTATCCAATTTAAATGGGATTTTACATCCCTAATGTGGTCAAAGGACAGATGTAAAATGTGTGTGCACACCTCACAGCCTCACCATCCCTCCTTAGTACGCAGGATGGCAACAGCTCTACTTTTAAACTTGCAACTTTGCTAAAAGGAACCAACATGCAGTGTCTGTAGAATACTTAAAACCCTTCAAAGCACTGCACAAACTTTAACTCATCTGCAGGGAGGTAAATATTATCCCCAATTTATAGATGAGAAAATTAAGGGCCCGATTGTGCTCTCAGTCCCTACATCCACATCCTGAGATTCCCCACCTCTGAGCGGTGAGAGTCAATATGTGAGCCAGCCAACATCATCCCCTCCGGTGGCTTGGACCACATGCAGACAAAATTTGGAGGGCTTACGGGTGGGTGAGTGGGCATGGGATGCACTCGAGCCCACACTAACCTGCATGTGGAATTTATATAAAAAAGCGCAATACAACCAGAGATTGAGTTAACTTTTATGAAGCTCCTCACTATGTTGTCAAAGCTCAGCCCTTGTCAGTTATCAAAGGCTTCAATTAGCTGGGTTGCCATGTAGCTGGAGACAGCAGGAGGTCCCAGAGCCGGTGAAGGTGCCAGACCTCTGAGCAATCCTCTGATATCTGCAATTTTGGGGACAGAATTCCTTTCATTATAGGTAGTTCAGGGAACTATCTGTTTGTTGGATGAACACTATGATCCATGCACTATATGTTTTTGCTTTTAAGCCCAGAAGTTGCTGATGTGTGGAAGCTAATTGGGAGAAGTCTTGGTCTTCCCTACAACCTCCTGGCTGAGGATCTGCTTTATGATGCTTACTGTGAATTTTAGACCAAATATTTAGAACATGGCAGAGTTTCATGGATGTTATGATGCTGATTCAGCTTACTACTACAACTGTGCCCAGGAGAGAATCTGATCTGGTCTCTGTCTTTATCATTCAGACCGGTTTTATCCCCTGGTGAAGATCAGGACAGCCTGGGGATTAATTATGCCAGTAAAAACTTCTCAGGGGCCATCTGAAGAATGCCAGAGTACTGCATGCTCTGGTCATGCTCTCTCCCTGCCCAGATGCCAAGTGGTAGTGTAAGAGTCAGCTATGCCAGTTACTCCATGGAGGACTCCACAATAACAAGGAAATCCTCAGCTGAAGACAGGCAATTAAATTTTTGTCCCCTTTGAAATACAGGAACAGCTCTCAGGGCCACAGAATCTGGTCCATTATCTTTTAACTAAATATTAGTTGCGGTAATAGCCTCTATTTTAAAGTGACTAGATTATTCTGACATGAAATTATTAAAATATTTGTTTTAAATGAAACTGACAAACTTGCTGCATTTCTGTGAAAAAGGAGGCAACCGCTTTTAAGCATTTCATACAATAGTAACAACAAACTACTGATAATAACATAAAAATCTACATGCTAATTTTTAAGGCAAATAGAGATTTCCAGGAAAATTTTACAAAAATTCAGATCATAGCTATACAGGGCATGCAATGCTGCCACTATTTCTTTTATAAATAAACACTACTCTAAAATGTTATTCTGCTTTATTCTAAGAGAAAGAGAACATTCAGAACTCAGAGCAAAGTTCTGTGTGAGGATAGATAAGTCTGGACAGAAAAACCAAACCAAAATAGTACTTACTGATGAATAGCTTGCAAGAATTTGCGTTGATGTTTCCTTACTTTTGCATGGTCTATCTTTTTAACCAGCTTTGTATTTTTATAAATTAACCATGTTTCCCTGAGTACATTGGCAGCTGCATTTTTCACCTGTTTAATAAAAGAAAATACCAGGCTCACAAAAATAGCATTAATGTCTCTTTGACTTTTCTCTGGTGCACACCCTCTTTCAGAAGCAATCATGGTCCTATCTGTGGGCTCAGGGTGCTATATGAGGCGACCGCAGCGATGGAGGAAATTTAATGACATGACCAAAAACAATGAGGCCTGTCTAATAAATCTATGCTTTTTCTAAAAGTGTTATTTGTAACAGCTTCCTCTGTGGTGGACAATCATATCCATTTGGTGCTCTCAGTATGTGTAAATTATAAGGACTAAACATTACAGGTCTAGTATTTAACTGGATACATTGTACAGGACCAAAACTGGATTTCCCTATTACAAGTTTGTCTTGTCTGATCATTTCCTTCTTGTAAGATTTCTTCCTCTCACTGCTAATAGTGATTTAAAAGTCCTTTCCTCTGTAATAAACTCAAGAGATGCTCAAATAACTGTTTGTTTTCTTTTGTTCTTTTTCCCATTTTTTGTCCCTTCACATCCTCTGAGATATTGCCAAAACCTCATAGTTATGTTTACAATAGGTGATTCATGTCTGCTTTGTATTTTTCTAAAATGAGGGTCTCTATGAAATGATATTCACAATATAAAATGTAAGTCCAGGAAATACGATTTTTATTTATTTAATATAAATAAACATTTCAGTTCTCCTGTGCTCTCTGATGTCCCCCAGTGTGGTACTGACAATAATTAGATAAAAATATGGACACAGCATTTCAATGTATTGATGACTAATGTTCTAATTGCTAGGATACTTCCTAAGGTAAATATAGAGTATTCATTTATAGCTCTTATCTCTCTTCTCCCTTTTTATGTATGCCTCTATCGTATCCACCATATTCAAACTCAGTTACAGTATACAGAAGGGAGCAATGCAGAGCTGTAACTGGATCTGCAATTAGCAGGAGCTTCCAGAGACAATGGTCCAAATTGTGTACTGCTGTAGTCTGTGGGTGTTTTGCCACAAACTTCAGTGGAAGCAGAATCAGGCTCACTGGACCTCACTCTAGGATTAAAGTCTTTTCTCTCCCCTTATCTTTGGATACAGTTTGTGATTTATGGCAAAATCCAACTCTTGTATTACTGTTTTGTGATCTGACAAATATTCAGAAATAGGAAGGTTGTTTGCTTTTCTTTGTATTATCTGAGTGATTGAGGTCACAGCACAAGTATGCTCTGAGGCTAACTTAAATGTTACAATGCGCTGATGCTTGGAGGAATAGATAGAGAAGGTAGATAGAGTGGGATTAAAGAGAGGTGAGTGAAATGCTAAAATCACAAGAGCTAGCAAATTTGCATGAATCCATTTTCCTTCCTTGATTTTCAAGTGTTGTTAAAGGCATCAAAGAAACAAGGTGAGTGAAGTAATATCTTTTATTGAACCAACTTCTATTGGTGAAAGCTTCTGTCTCTCACCAACAGAAGTTTGTCCAATAAAAGATATTACCTCACCTACCTGGCTCCTCAGTGAGAGGAGATAGGGAAATGAAACTCTCCCTATTACATTTATGGTTGGCATGGTTCAATTTCTTAATAACTATGTGACTATTGCCACCTTCTTCGTAATCTGCCAGGTTGTTTTTCCTACTATTTCTCTAAGAAGCTTTCCGGTCTGACTGAGCACACTTTTCTCACATAAATAATCCCCTTAGTGAAAGAGACTTATCAAATGAGTAAGGATGAACTCCATTTTTTGTTCCTTGTACATAACACATATTTTTCCTGGACTGTATATCTTCATTGTCTTCTTAGCGAGGATGTTTATATTTTCTGACATGGCTATTTTTAATCAATTAATTAACACATTTTTCTTATTGATTTTTAGTTTCTGTCCATGAAATATTTTAATGGTGTATGAGATTGCTACACCATTGCAAATGGCTGATTGAGTAACCCCATGCGTTCAGTAAATGAAGAAAAGACTTGACTCAAAAAAGTCTATGAATATTTTAAACCCTGTTTTTCAACATGTTCTCACGTGTAAGAAAGTTTCCCTTGTTCTTCTATGAAGAGTAGTCTTTCTATTTGTGTATGTTGGATTTCAAGTTATATCACTCATTAGATTCATATAATCAGTGCTTTTTTTGTAAAACAAACAAACAAAAAAAAGGTGCCGGTACTCCAGGGGAAAAGTTATTGAGCTCTGACTGGAGGTGCTGGTACTGCGTACTGGGCAGTACCATCACAAAGAAAGCACTGCATATAATCTAACAGAACTACAAGAATTACCTATATGATGTATTTTCCCTCCCATATGCTGCTCTCAATGCAATCTAGTTAAATGCATCATAAGCTCTTCTTTCAGAATAATATTGTGTTCTTCGCTAGTTACCTCAGTTACCTTCCAACTTTTTTTTACAGTTTCAGTATTTCCTGCTGTATGAGAATCTTCAGATCTACTGCCATTGCACCAACTTCTCATAAGGAGTGAGAACCTGCAACTTCCATTGATGTCAATGGAAGTTTAGGTACTCAGTACTCACAGAAGGCACCCAGCACCTTATAGGAAAAGGGCCATAGGTAAGTAAGTACAAGAAAGAAAATATTAGGTTTTTCCCCAATGAATCACAAAAAACACATTAAACAATATTCCTTTTTCAGTGGGAATATGAAGATTTGCAGTTATAACTTACTCTTTTAGTTAGCTGGGTATCCATCATGAAATTATGCACATGTTTTTCAGCTTTGGTAAGTTCTAACTTCCTTGCAACCACAGCTACCACCAGCGCAGTGCACCCAGCACCCTGAAAACAACAATAAAAGAAATCCCAAGGAGTCACTACCTTTTGTTTCAAAAACATTTTTAAAGAAGTTTCTTATTCACTGAAGAAATATGAAAGGCATATTATAATGATGAATCACCATTTCTAATAAATGTGATGAATATAGTACAGCTATTTTAGTTCAGAGTTATATAAAGAGCCTGTTACCATAGACTGGTAAACTGTCAAGGCATCATCAATTGCTTGCTTAAGAGCATCATTTTAAAGTCATGCTTTTTTCCTTTAGGGGTTGAAAAAAGAATACAGATTTTAGAACATGCTCAGTTTCTAATGTCTGAACAAGGGCAGCCAAAGACAACATTTAAAATTTAAAATATATGTATAAATGAATCCAGAAAGGCCTGTTCATAGTCAATGAATCTGCAGTTGCTAAAAGGAAGTAAGATTGAATTAGTATCTAGCACAATAAAACTAGAATCTGTCTTAAGGCTTTCTTTAAAGTTTTATGATAAAGTTAACTTAAATCTAGTTTTTAGTCACATATATATTCCTTGTAGAGTTTGTTAAAATTTGTTGTGCAAAACCTTTTTTAAACCAATACACATTCTTATTGACTAAAACAGTTTGTGAATTCTAGTTTTACTGAATTGTTTTAGATGGATAGAAAAATGAAAATATTAAGAAAAATCTAATTTTATTTTTGAATGAAAGCAGTTCAATGTTTTTAAATTTGAAATGTCCTTTTGTTTCAAAATTTACTATGATTTTATAGGTGGGAAAAAATATTAAAAACTATTAAATGAAACAAAACATTTTCTTTCAGCTAAAATGAATACTTAGTTTGACCCAAAACAGAATTCTGCCAATTTTTCAGATTACCAAAAAGTTTTTGAAAAATTCCTCTCAGGTCATCCCAAATTATTTTATGGTCAATTTTTTTGGTTTGGAAAGTGAAACAAAATATAGTTATTTGAATGACTATTTCTATGTTCTTTTCTGACAAGCAGAAGCAATCTTTTTTCTACAAATTATGTTCAGTCCATTTTGCTACTTTGAATAACACATGTGTCTTGCAGAAACAGCTTTGTAACTTGGCTGAAGGTTGTTTTGTGCTAAGTATATGTATATTTGTAACTATAAATATTGTTCCAAATACAGCCTAGAATAAACAGATACAAATCTCATGGAAGAGAACCATAGTGGGGTATATTATGTGCCAAGAGAGTAGATGGAGGTTGTAATATGTAAAACAACTAGCAGGAGGGTGCCATATAAAGCAGTTTCCAACTACAAATTAATCCACCAATTCCCAAACCAATGGTGTTGTAATATACCTGCCAACTTCTACAGACAGCCCCCTATTCTCAGTATTTTTCAGATATATATACAAGTTACACTTTGTATAGGCTAAAGATTTGCCCTGTTTAGAACCGTCAGTGAAGCTGTATCAGTTCAACCCCGAGTACAGACAGGTAAAGTTTCTCTTTGCACCTTGACGTTTCCCCTGGTTTCACACCTATGCTTGCCTTCACTTTTCCTCATTCTAAATTCTTCTCTATCCCTCACTTTCTCATCCTGCCCTCCTAAACAATCAATTCTGCTATGCCAAATAAATATGAAGATGTCCTCAATTTGTTCCCCATAAATTCACCTCAATGAATTTATTTGCCTGTACACAAAAACCATACAATGAATTCACCTGACTCCCTCATTAACATAGACTCCTTAGTGAGTTCATCTACTTCCTTCTCCCCAGATACTGAGAGACACCAAATAAATTCATTTGCCCTCCTCCACCCCAGACACACCATTTAACGTGTCCGGGATCCCTTTCAAACAGACCCCTCCCATGCACTCAGCTACTCACCATAAACACACAAAGCCCTGATCTCCAATTAGTTTTGGCTGAACTTCCATACCAACTGCACTCTCCAAATAAGCTTCTTTCCAGTCCTTGCTCTGATTCTCTCTTTAGGCTTCTGCTTCCTCTGGAGAGACTCTTGTGCTTCCTTCCAGTTCTATGAGTCTATGACTCTGCTCCCTCACACCCATTCTAGTGCTGGTTGAAATCAAGCAATCCCACTGACAGCAATTCAGGGCACCAGAGCAGAAATCAATGGGTCCCCTGTCTCCCTTCCTCAGCTAGGACCATAAGTCTCCCCTGCATGGAGAAGCCCCAAGTGCCCCCAAACCTGCCAGAGGAGCCTGGGCTGACCATGTCCTATTCCCCTCCCTATCCAAGACCCAACCTATCTGCTGTAGGGAAAGTAGTGCCAGCCAGAATCTCTTGATTGAAAGATGCTTTTGATATGCCCCATGTAGGTTCCAGGGCTGAATAACCCCCCCTAGAGTGTGCATGGAGGCATATAAAAAGCATCTTTCAATCAAGAGATGTTTTTTAGCAGAGCTGCTGCAGTAGCGACCATGGCCCCCAGACGCTTTTAAATTATTGGATTCCTGGGCAATTGCCTCCTTTGCTCCCCCCTCCATTGGTGGGCCTGAAATCAAGGACAGGGGAATTGTAGTCTCTCAATACCCTCAAAGCATGAGGAAGCCCGGAGGAAGAGTCTTCACTTCTCCTCCCAAATCCCAGCCCTAGGAAGGGAGCGTTGGTGAAAGCTGCAGAGAAGATGCTATTTATACCTGTGCTGGTGGTGTGTGTGTAGTTTATATACTCTGCATATTGCTGTAAGTGTAGACATAGCCTTACTCTCCGCACACATTTTCTGACCATTCTCTCCTTAGCATTTAAGTTAATCAAACCTTAGTCTCACCCTAGAATCTGGGTGAAATTACACAAGGTGAAGACAGTGGGAGGGTACAGGGAGTCAGTGCAGAATCTGAGCAAGGTCTTTTAGCCAGCAATGAAAGTAAACTGCTTTGAGGATCACCATGTTCTCTTAAAAAAAATAACCCCGAAGTGCAATCTGTCAAATATATCAAAAAGGGGCTATAATGAAGATCACCAGAAATTCAGTGATGGTGAACTTTGTGCCTCAGCTCCTGAATAATAGTATCTAGGCCCAATAATGCATCTGTTCCAGTTTCCATCATTAATTCTCAAAACATTTCCCAAATACTAATTACTTGATCTCTTTGAAGCCATAATGTACAAAGAGTAGTTCACCTGACACTGGTGTGATGGAATAAAGCAGCTGTTTAAACACCAAAATACAACAGTACAGAACCAAAAGACAAAAAGGAATATTGTATCCAATTGCAATTAAGGAATTCAGGTAAGCAAAATGCAATTGCCTGAATTGGAATTGTTAATATCTGAAAGACTGTGCCTGCAGCAGCTCTATACTGCCAAACAACATGCTAAGGAAATGCTTTGTATTGGCCTACAGGAAAAAGTGCTATCTCCTGTATCATCAAAATTGCTTCATAAAGCATTCAGGTGTTTTAGGGACAGCTCTCATGCAAATACTAATTCAGACACTCTGCTGGCTTAGTGAAAGACGATAGGAAAGATGATAGGATAGACACTTCTTACCTTTGTTCAAAAGAGGAAAGGTAGAGTATTACATGTGGATTTCTTCCTCACACAAAACAAATGATGTTTATTCTTTTTCTAATAAACAGTTTAGAGATAGCACTTAATTTAAAGTGTGATTTTAAAGTTTTATCTTTATTATCAATACACTGAATTATTATAATACTTTGTACTTCTAGAAGGCCTTTCACTTGACGTAAAATATGGTATTTCCATTGTATAGATCAGGAACCTGAAGTATAGATGATCTGTACCATTATTTTAAATGATGGCATAATGTTGCTGTCCACTCACGTGATTAGTGTACCAATCATCTTCGTTCATATAAAAAAATCAATAAGATGGATGCACATTCATAATCACACCCTCCCACTGGTTTTTCCATAACTAACATTGCAGAAAAAAGAAAGCACAATTCCAGCTGCAAGAAAGTCTTGTTCTAAGATGACAGACCAAAAATGATGAAAAATATATTTCAATTATTGTATTTTGAATATTATGATGGACTAAGGCAAACAATAAACTAAATCACTGCTTCAAGCTGCTGCTCTCCCTTCAGGGGAGTCTTATTTCTTAAAAACAAAATAAATGGAGTAATGCACACAGCTTTTGGAATTTCAAAGCCATAATATACCCTATCTGGAGTTCACACAATGTGGTCTGCCTCATTCCTCCTGCCTGTTATACTATATTTTATATTAAATTGCATATTTTGTGTTGGTAAACATCAAGTTTTTAAGAGCACTTGGGAATTCCAGTTATTATGCACAAACCAAGCTGAAAAGACAAATACAGATCAAAAGCATTATATTGTTAGTACAGCCAAAAGGTAACTTTTGGATGTACTCTTGAATGCTGCCATGGTTTTGTATCTTTAGAACAGAATCCACTACCCAAATTTTAATTTTTTTTACAAGAACTAGAGAGAAGCAATGCCTGCTAGTTAATTGTCAAGATGTTGTAAAATATCTACAATGATGATGTGTAGCCATTTCAGAAAAAAAAGATTCTTACACATGGAACAGAATAAACTCAGAATTTACTAATTTATTCTAGCTATCTTGGGCCTCATGAACCAATTGTGCCAATTTTTCAAGACAGCCTATAATTATATATACAGTTTTACAGGGTGCAAAATCCTTTCTTTGCCCAGTGCAAACAAAATTCACATGCTTATCTCATTTAGAAATCTACCTGATATGCGTATGCATAAATACTCTGCATACTAGTGTCCTGAGTTGCTGTCAGTATGCAGAGTATATCATCTACCTGAGCACAGGCCCAAATTAAGAGCCAGTCTTTAAAATGTGGTTTCATGCTAATTTTTATAAATCAACATTCCGTTAAAATATTTTAATTCTTTCAAATGAGCTCTTCTGGATTATTTTTCTGACAGCACCACTACTATTTAAAACACTGTATTTCATAAGGTGCTGGTATTTTTTAAAAGAAAGTACATAAATACCTGTGTTATGTAAAGTAGATTTAAGTGTTTTAAACCATAATTTATAATATAAGAATTTTGTATCCACTACATAAAATGTAATTATGTGATCAGTCTTCCTACTATAGTTCATAAACTTCTTTAGTACATAAGAACGACTGTACTGGGGCAGACCATAAGTCTGTCTAGCTTAATACACTGGCTTCCAACAGTGGCCAAGGTAAGGTGCCCTGGCAAAAGAACAGGTAATCATCAAGACCTGGTCTACACTAAAGGAGAAAGTCAACTTAAGATATGCAACTCCAGCTACATTAATCACATAGCTGGAGCTGAAGTATCTTAAATCATGTTTTCGGGCCATCCACACAGGAGGAGGTTGAAAGAGCAAATGCTCCCATCAACTTCCCTTACTCCTCATGAGGAGCAGGACTACTGGTGCCAACAGGAACACCCTCTCAGTTCGAATTAGTGGGTCTTCACTAGACCCACTAATTCAAAACCCGGAAGATTGACTGTGGCCGCGTCAATCTTCCATATAGTGTCGACGTGACCCAAGTGATCCATGCCCTGTTGCCAATTCCCACGTTCTGGCAAACAGAGGCTAGGGACACCATCCCTGCCCATCCTTGCTAACAGTCATTGATGGACCTATCTTCCATGAACATAGCTCTTTTTAAACTTTTTTTAAAATGACAAATAGAAGTCCACCTGTCTTAGGAAATAGGGTGTGTGTTTTTTCAGTCTCTTACCAACTAATTGCTTAAAATAGGTTTCATAGTAAATTATTTTCATTTTACTTCAGAACAAATATTCACAGAATAGAATAAATTGTGAACAGATATGCAGTTAAATATTTTCATATAAATGTTCAAGGAACTCAGAAATTGCAGGGCAAAATTGTAAGCAACACATCTATTTTATTTATTGGAAGTCCATGGCTGTCTCTAAAAGCTAAATTAGGAGCATGATGTTTGTTTTTCAGGAGTACTGTAAATTATGCATTAGAGCGATTTCTAGCAAACTACATAATAAAATGACAACCTGCCTGGATTCTTCTAGTCTCCAAAAGTGTCAACAGATCTGTTTAGCCTACCTGTTGACACAATAGCAGATTTTGTCCCATTTGATTGACGTCAATGGCAAATCTCCCATTGACTTTACGGGAAACCTGTTTTCCCATATTTTGCTCAATACCTGTTTTTCATGGTCAGAAACTGGAAGAATTTGAGCTTTATAGTAAATATACACTCAAGCCAGCTTGCTGTATAACAACATGTATACATCATTAAGTGAACTCCATGGATACCAATGTATAACAAATTCTAATAGTTTCACTCATGCAGTGTGGCAAATGTTGGAAAGGATCTGACTGCATGGTAACTCTCAGATTGGCAGGCATAATTTCTCAAATCTCTGTGGCATCAGAAAAGCACGCATTAGAGAGTGGCTCATTTCTGAAGCAAAACCCTGACAATCGTTCATAAGTGGTCAACATTTTCCCTTTACCGTTGATCTACAGTTTACCTGCTGTATGTAGGATGATGTTTCAGTTATATTTACAAAACAAAAAAGAACCTTCCTCACATCTTCATTCTAGACATGATCCTCCCTGTTCAAACACACATGAATGAGCTTCTAGATCATTAAATTTCTAATTCAAATGCTAACATATACTACAATCAGTTACCAGGAATTTTGCTCAATCATTACCAGATTGTTCTGGTGGTGAACTAGAACTATATGTGAAAGAAATTATAGAATCAAATGAAGTAAAAATGTTAAAGAAACCAAGTTGTTCCATAGAATCTCTAATGGATAATAATTCCATACTCTAATAAGAATATAGGAGTAGGGATATATTACCAACCATCTGACCAGGATGGTAATAGCAACTGTGAAATGCTAAGGGAGATTAGGGAGGCTATAAAATAAAAAACCTCAGTAAAAATCAGGGATTTCAACTATCACCATATTGACTGAGTACATGTCACCTCAGGATGAGATGCAGAGATAAAGTTTCCTGGCACCTTAAATGTCAGCTTCTTGGAAGAGCTGGTTCTGGAACTCACAAGAGGATAGCTAATTCTTGATTTAGTCCAAAGTGGAGTGCAGGATCTGGTCCATGAGATGAATATTGCTGGACCACTTGAAAATAGTGACTATAACATCCCAGTGTCAGAGAAACAATGTAGCAGCCCAATACTGTGGCATTAATTTCAGAAAGGGGAACTACACAAAAATGAGGAAGTTCATTAAACAAAAATTAAAAGGCAAAAGTGAAATTCCTGCAATCTGCATGGAAAATTTTCAAAGACACCATAATAGAGGCTCAACTTAAAAAAATAAGAGAACTAAAAAACGTAATAAGAGAACTAAAGAAGTGCCACAGTGGTTTAACAACCAAGTAAAAGAAGCAGAGAGGGATAAAAAGGCATTGTTTTAAAATAGAAATTAAATCCTAGAAAGGAAAATAGAAAGGAGTATAAAATTCTGGAAAATGAAGTGTAAAAATATAATTAGGAAGGTCAAAAATTTTTTCTGAAGAACAGCTAGCCAAATACTAAAAAAGTAACAGCAAATTTTTGTAGGTACATCAGAAGCAAGACGCTTGCTAAAAACCCAGTGAGGCTACTGAATGACTGAGATGCTAAAGAAGAACTCAAGGACAATAAGGTCATTGCAGAGAAACTGAATGAACTCTTTGCATCAGTCTTCATGGCTGAGGTTGTGAGGGAGATTCCCAAAACTGAATCATTCTTTCTAACTGACAAATCTGAGGAATTGTCCCAGATTGAGGTGTCAGTAGAGGAGGTTTTGGAACAAATTGATTAACTAAACAGTAATGAGTCACCAGGACCAGATGGTATTCATCCAAGAGTTCTGAAAGAACTCAAATGTGAAATTGCAGAACTACTAACTGTGGTTTGTAACCTCTCCTTTAAATCAGCTTCTGTGCCAAATGACTGGAAGATAGCTAATGTGATGCCAAGTTTTAAAATGTGCTCTTGAGATGACCCTGGCAATTGCAGGCCAATAAGTCTAACTTCAGAACCTGGAAAATTGGCTGAAACTATAGTAAAGAATAGAAATGTCATAGACGAACATAATTTGTTGGAGAAGAGTCAACATGTTTTTTAAAGGGAAATCATGCCTCACTAATCTATTAGAATTCTTTGAGGCTGACGTCAAGCATGTGGACAAGGGAAATCCTGTCCACTTAGATCTCTGGGAAGCCTTTGACAAAGTCCCTCAACAAAAGCTCTTTAGCAAAGTAAGCTCTCATGGGATAAGAAAGTCCTTTCATGGATTGATAAATGTTTAAAAGAGAGGAAACAAAGAGTAGGAATAAATGGTCAGTTTTCAGAATGGAGAGAGGTAACTAGCAGTGTCCGTAAGGGGTCTTTACTGCGACAATCCTATTCAACATATTCATAAACAATCTAAAGAACGGGGTAAACAGTGAGATGGAAAAAATTACAGATGTCACAAAACTGCTCAAGATAGTTAAGTCTGAAGTAGACTGTGAAGAGCTTCAAAACGATCACACAAAACTAGGTGACTGGACAACAAAATAGTATGTTGATAAATGCAAAGTAATGCATTTTGGAAAACATAATCCCAACTAAATATATAAAATGATGGGGAATAAATTAGCTGCTATCACTCAAGAGAGATCCTGGTGCCTCTGTGGGCAGTTCTCTGTAAACATCCACTCAGTGTGCAGCAGCAATTAAAAAATAAACAGAACATTGAGTATCACTAAGAAAGGGATAGACAGACGATATTATATTATCTCTGTATAAATTTAATGCCCAAATCTTGAATGCTACATGCAGATGTGGTCGCTCCATCTTAAAAAAGATATATTGGAATTGGAAAAGTTTCAGAAAAAGGCACCAAAAATGATGAGGGAGATGGAATGGCTTCCATATAAGGAGAAATTAATATGACTGGGTCTTTTCAGCTTGGAAAGGAGTTTATGATTGAGATCTATAATATCATGACTGGTGTAGAGAAAGTAAATGAGGAAGCACTATTTATTCCCTCATAACATAAGAATGTGAAATTAATAGGCAGTAGGTTTCTAACCAGCAGTGGATATAGGGCAGGGCGAGCGGGGCGGCTGCCCCGGGCCCTGCGCTGCAATAGGCCCCGCGCTGAGCCCAAACAGCCACTTAAGCCGCTTGCTCCTGCGCGGTGGCCTGGCTGAGCGGTACAGAACTCAACCGAGCACCACGGCGGGAGGCGAAGGGGAGCAGGGCGGTGATGTACACGGCTGGGGGCGGGAGGCGAAGGGCATGACAGAGGCTCCAGGTCCTGCCCCCTGGCCGTGTACATCACTGCCCCGCCCCCCTTTGCCTCACTCTGTGGCTCTCAGTTGAGTTCTGGGACGCTGCACGGGGTCCAAACAGCCGTTTGGGCTCCGCGAGTGAGAGGCAGGAGGGGGAGGACTAAGGAGAAGAGAAAGAGAGAGTGAGGCAGGAAGAGGAGGAGAAGAGAAAGAAAGGAAGTGAGGCAGGAGGGGGAGGAGAAGAGAGAGAGAGTGAGAGGCAGGAGGGGGAGGAGAAGAGAAAGAGAGAGTGAGAGGCAGGAGGGGGAGGAGAAAAAGAGTGAGGCAGGAGGAGAAGAGAAAGAGAGAGTGAGGCAAGAGGGGGAGGAGACAAATACAAATGAAAATTTGTAATTATTAATGCAGAATTTTGTTTAAGAATGACTTACAATATAATTAAAATAAAAATTATCCAACTAAATTAAGTTTCTATCAAATTTACCCAATTCACATTTAATATGAAAATAGCCTTCAATTTGCGCATTTGACACCTTTTTTCTATTTTTTCTCCAAAGGGGGGCCCCGCGAAATTATGCTGCCTTGGTCCCCACAAAACTGTCATCTGCCCCTGTTTCTAACAAACAAAAGGAAGTATTTCTTCATACAACGAACAGTGAATCTGTGGAACTCCTTGCCAGAGGAAGTTGTGAGGGCCAAGACTATAACAAGGTTCAACAAAGAACTAGATAAATTCATAGAAGATATGTCCATCAAAGGCTATTAGCAAGGATGGGAAGGAATGATGTCCCTAGCTTCTGTTTAACTGAAGCTAGGAATAGGTAACAGGGGAGGGATTACATGATGATTATCTGTTCTGTTCATTCCCTCTGGGGCACGTGGCATTGTCCGCTGTCAGATGACAGAATATTGGGCCAGATAGACCTGTTGTTAGAAGACATATGCATATGTATCTGACACATTTTTGGGTTTAGGTATTTGTTAGAAATACGGAGAGACTAATTCTCTACTCATTTACACCAGTATAAATCATGAGTTGGTATCTTGTAGTAAGTGGATTTGCAACAGTGAAAAATGGATGTGAATGATGGAAGAATCATACCTGACTACCTAGATGTAAATTTCTGGCACCAGTCTGGAACTCTGAAGGCCTACAGCAGGGCTACTCAACTTTGGAAGCCCCAGGGGCCACAATGATACTCTAAGCACATGCTGAGGGCTCCAACTTAAGTGTGGTTGCATGTACATGCAAATATATGGAAATAGCTTCTTTCACACTGATGGGCATGAATACAAAGATTAAGGCAAGACTACACAACACATAGGCCCCATTTAAGTCAGTTCTGCAGATATTAATAAAACGCAATATTTACTCAATTTCCACCCATATGACAGCACTCTTAAAGAGCAATGACAGTCCAGGAATTTAACTACTAAAACACGTATCAACAGAAGGCCATTATATAGACTACTTTTTTGTTTTGGCTCCCACCTGGAGGCCACGTGTTGAGCCTGCGGAAACTCAAACTGCACCGCGGGATGCAAACAAATGGGCTGCAAGCCACATGCGACCCGTGGGTTGCGTGTTGAGTAGTCCTGGCCAACAGCCTCCTAACCCAGTAAAAAGAGGTAAAATAACATTTAAAATATTATTTTGACATACCCATAAATGTAAAGCACTGAAATGTTCCCCACCAAAAAAGTTGTGGAGGCTGTCATCTTCATTTTGAACCTCTTGCTAGGTGCTCACATCCAGACTACATCTAAATCTTGCAGACACTTTCTAGATAACATCTCCAAGATACAACCTTTCCTACTCATCCACAGAACTAAAATTATTGTTTTGCTCACAGCATCTCATGTCTCTATTACTGCAACTTCCTTTTCTGTGAAAATTCAATTTTGCCTCACATATCCATTCAGAATGCAGCTGCAAAGATAATTTTCCTAGCTCATTGCTTTGGCCATGTTACCCTCCTTAATTTCCACCAGTGCCTTCCTCATTGTTACTGTATTAAACAAAAGCTATTTGTCTTCACATCCTTTTACCATCTATCCCACCACACCTATGTTTTCTCAAGACAATGACTCCTGCCTCTGACCAGTCCATGAGCCCAGCATCCATTGCCCACACACACACACTTACTTACTGGTAACTGGTGCCTGGCCTGGCCAGAGCACTACTCCACCAATGGCATGATGCAGTAGGCTGGTTAACCAGTTAAACATATATTTAAATTTTAAATGGGATTTTACATCCCTAATAGATACTTGCTTGAAAACTTAGTGATACCTACATAACCAAAAAAGAATGGAAGACAATTAGGCTGCCAGTGTTCTGAGCCCACTGCCTGTCACACTGACCAGTTGACTTAGTTTTATCTTGTACTCCCCGATTTGTCTGTTTCCATCTGTTCCCTACAGTCTGACACTTAAACTGTAAGATGTTTTGGGACAAGGACTGCCTTGTTGAACAGCACCTAGCACAATGAGTTTCTGGCCCAAGACGAGGGCACCTAGGTGCTACACTAGTACTAACTGTAACGATCAACAACTTAGTGGAACACAATAAGGAAGACAGCAGCTCTGGTGAGGAAAGGCCAATGTCATCCAGAGAAATCAAGGTTACAAGGCAGGCTTCAAATGTAATGTCTGGGTCAGTGTAGGCCGGTAGGCCTCCCGGAGGGGCTCCTCCGCCTCTGGGTCAGTGGGCGGCCAGTCTGCCCCACCGCACACCCGCTTAAAATAGTCCCCAAGTCAATAGTCCCACAACCTGGCTTTGTGTCAGGTCGGGGTGAGAGGTGAACCTTTAGGTGCCCGGCCTTGCTTCAGGTCGGGATGAGAGGCAGCAAACCCACAAGTACAAGTCTAGGAGCCCAAGCCTTGGTCCAGGCAGGGCGGCAAATAAACAGATGAGCCCTGGCCCTAGATCAGAGTCACGGATGGTCTCCTCTGGCAGGAGTCCCGGTAGCCCAATCCAGGCCTCCGCTGCTTGCGGGTCCTGGGGCTCCAGCTGGTAGGCTGGCCACAACAGGCAGGGGTGTCCAGGCTGGTCTTCGGGGTCTGGCGGGTCCTCTGGGTCAGGTGGCTCTGGAAGGTCCAGCAGGCACCCCCAGTCCCTGGGTAAAGGCTGGCCCCGGGGTTCAGGCAGGTCCTCTGGGTCCGGCTGGTCCTGATCCCAGGATACAGGCGGGTGTCAGGGTTCAGTCAGGCCCCCTGGGTCAGTTGCCCCTGGAGGCCCGGGCCATGCCCCAGTCTCCCCAACCGGGAGCACTGGGCACACCTCTGGTTCCTCTGGGTCAGAGGGCAGACCTGTTGGTGGGCCTAGCCAGGTCTCTGTCTCCCAGGCAGGGAGTTCGGGGTGGGCCTCTGGGTCAGAGGCAGTTGGAGGCCCGAGCCAGGTCTCAGCCTCCCAGGCAGGGAGCTCCCTGCAGGCCTCTGGCTCCTTCAGAGGCTGGGCCCAGACGGAGCCCTCAGCCTGGATATTTATAGTCCTAGACCCGCCCACTGACTTCCGGTCAGGTGATAAGGAGGAGCTAGGCTGTGCCCAAAATGGCTCCCGGAGGGGCTCCTCCGCCTCCGGGTCAATGGGCAGCCAGTCCGCCCCACTACAGTCAGCTTCTAAACTTTCTTCAAATACAGAGGTGTTCAGACATAGGGTATGTCTACACAGCAAAGTTATTTCGAAATAGCCATTATTTCGAAATAACTTTACCAGCGTCTACACAGCCAAACCGCTATTTTGAAATTAAATCGAAATAGCGGAGGGCTTATTTCGAAATTGGTAAACCTCATTCCATGAGGAATAGCGCCAATTTTGAAATTGCTATTTCAAAATAAGCGCAGTATAGACGCTTATTTAGAAATAGGGGGCCTCCAGCCCTTCCCAGGGTGCCCTGGTGGCCACTCTGGGCACAACCAAGAAAACTCCTCTCCCTTCCCCCCCTCCCTGGAGCCCTTAAAGAAGTAGACTCTGGCCACAGTGCCTTTGCCAGCTCCAAGCCTGCCAGCCCAGAGTCAGCAGTCGCTGCCCCTGACCCAGTGGCCCCAGTATGAGCCAGGCAGCCAGTGCCAGCCAGCCCTCCACCACTCCCCCGGACCAGTCTGCCAGCTCCCAGGAGCCTGCCAGGGGCCGGAAAAGGCAGGTGCCTGCCTGGTCCAGTGCGGAGATCAGGGACCTAATTCAGGCGTGGGGGGATGCCTCCAATGTCCATGATCTCCGCACTAAACAGAGGAATGCAACCGTCTACAGGCGGATGGCTGCCAGCTGGACACCAAAGGCCACATGCGAACCCAGGAGCAGGTTTGAATGAAAATAAAGGAGCTGCGGCAGGCGTATGCCAGGGTCACAGGGGGCAGCTCCCAACCAGGGACAGACCCAGACTCCTGCCCCTATTTTGATGCCGTGGACCGCATCCTGGGGGGCAGGATGGTCCGTGCCCCCCAGGTGGTCATCGACCCTGGGTCAGAGCTTGCTGCCTCCTGCTGCTCCAGCCCCTGATCCCTCCCCAGCTATTGCTCCTCCTCTCACTCCTTCTCCCCCTCCAGCTTCTTCCTCCCCACCCTCCCCACACGCCCTGGGACACCGAGGCCTCCGCACCCGCGGTACTGGGAGACAGTTCGGCCGGCAAGATCCCCAACCCTGAGCCCTGAGCTTCTCCTCCCCCTTCCTCCCCTTGCCTCCCCCTGCCAGCTCCCTCCTCCCAGGTTTCTCCCTCCCCTCTCCCACCCTCTCTCCTCCCCTCTCCCACCTTCTTTCCCCAGTCTCACCCCCTCCCCACCTCAGTTTTGTTCAATAAAGAGGCTTTGTTGTAATGAACACGTGTCTTATTGTACAGCAGGAAGGGGAGTTAGGGAGGAGTAAGTGGAAGGACGTGAGGGAGAAATGAGGTACAAGCCCCCAGTGGGGCACACCAGGGAGACTGTTATTGCCTGCAGAACGTGCTGCCAGGCTCGCAGCAACACGTCCAGGAGAAGCACCAGAGTGCCCAGGGCCAGCTCTGGCTCCACGCTGCAGAGTGCTATGGTGTCCCTAGTGAGGGCAAGCAGAACACGCAGAGAAAAAAATGCTTTGCTGTCCCTCAGCAAGATAGGCAAGCAAGCAGGGAAACCTTAGAACCAGCTGTCCGGGGGCGGGGGGGGGGTCCCTTTAAGCACAGGTCTCAGATAGCCTAAGGGAGAAGCCACAAAAGGTAACTCCTGACCTGATGCCCTGCCAGAATCGGTTCCGGCCGGCCTTAAATGCAGTTCAGCGTCCTATCAGTGTGGATGCACTATTTCGAAATAGCAAAACGCTATTTCGAAATGCATTTTGTGTCTAGACACGTTATTTCGAAATAAGATATTTCGAAATAACTGTTTCGAAATAAGGTATTTTGAAATAATGCTGTAGTGTAGACATACCCTTAGAGACAACACAAAGAAAGGCCAGACCTGTAGTATTTTGATCTGGACATTTACAAAGGTTTTGGATCTAGGTTGCTAGTATGAGTTCAGCTTTAGTGACAGCCAAAGAATGGTGCTGGCATCTCTAAATAAAAGGTTCAAAAAAAAATCTAAGACGATAAAATGAAAATAAAAAACTAAGATGATAAAGTTCCCAGGAAGGCAGCATTAAAGACAATGTTTGGTTAGAGCTATAAAATCTTGCACTTGGAATTGAAGAAATTCTAGATTTCACTGAATGAACTCTAATGACATTTGCTCTTGATTCTGCTTTTGACAGGGTTCCAGGATTGCATTTAAATGCTGGTAATGAAGTAGGCAATTGCTTAGTATAGGCCTGTCACCTATTGTTTACATCTATCAATGCCTGTGGTGGAGATGATGGGTTGGGAATGAAAGCAACTTTATGCATGATTGGCTCTGCTGGAAATCTCTTGGCAGCTTTGAGCTAGCTTGACTGGGAGAGAAGTGTTCTTTAGTGCTCTAGTTGTCACAGAAATGTCCTGCTATACTTGCCTGGTAGTGAGAGAAGGCAGCTGCCACATTTTCTTGCTCATTTCCCTTGGGATCCACTGAGGGAGGGAGAAGGTCCGCTTTGCAGACATATGGCTCTGGTGGGAAATTTAGCTCAGCACCAGAAAAGGCACAACATTCCTCCTGCTGCTCTGCATAAAATGAAAAGCCTGTAAGAATTTAAACAGATACTCTGTTCATTTGGCTCTCTAATAGGTGGGCTTATTGAACCAGCCAGAAAAAAATGTCCTGCTTGAAGTAAAAGAGCTCTCCAAACAAGCAATGTAAGAGAGGTGAAAGAGGAATCCATCCATGAGACAGACACAAGGCTAAGGAAATGGAGTGATACAGCAAGCTTATACACTGAGTTTTTGCATTGATCACAGCCGCCTACAGGGAGGGAGGAGTAACCCTAGAGTGCTGATCAGCACAGCAGACAAAAAAGCATAATTACGGTATTTACTGAATCCTCCAGTCCAAAACACTGACCACAAATCATATTGCCTTTCTATGTGTTTCAATAGTTGTGCAGAGCTAACAATTGGCTAGCATTTCTCCCTATGCCCACAGCTGAATTTGGTCCATTGTATTTGAAACATGTAAAGCTTTTTCTACTCCTAGGGTAGCGCCTGAGCACATCCGCTTGCTTTTCACCAGTCTTTTAGTCAACACTATTAAATAAAGTGCAAATTGTGTGAAACAGTAATAATGACACAAAATAACATAATTAAATATTTCTACAGACACCCTAGGACCTGTCTGGTAAGTACAGAATAGGTCCAGTTTTTAAAAATGGATCCAAGAGACAGAGAGAGAAAATGAGAAGGCTAGATTCTGATAGTACCGATTCTTGCAGCAAAAAATCTATTAGGTGAGAAAGGGGATTAACATTTTGCAAGACATGTGCACTCTGTCCTGTACCAGGAAACCTACAAAGGCTGGGTGATACTGACTGAGATACTTTGATTCAATATTGTCCAGTGGGGGCTCTGATGCAGTCTCTGATGGGTTCTGCAGCTTTAACATCCACTGCAAAGAGCAGTGGTGGAAAAACTGTCTGTTCTCCTTGGAGACGGAAGACATTCTGCCTGTGTGCAAAAATCTTTACAGGAACAAGGAGGTGCAAGTAAAATGGAAGGAAATATCAGTTTTGTTCATTCAAGATAATAGCCATTCTTACTGACTGATGGTGATCTGCAAGTTTCTGACAGTCACATGACCCACTGAGTTTAAATAGAGAGTTTTCAGTTCAAGCAGGTCCACCTAAATATTCAGACTGCTACCTAGTCACATGCATATGTAGATTCAAAACACTGTAGGTTGCATATTATTATAAAATAAAAAGTATGTTTTTTCAGCTCACAAAGCATCAGTTTTCCCATAGAGTTGCTCCTGGCTTCTGGCCCCATGGACCCACTGGACTGGCTCAATTCAGCCCACCAGCTGGGCTCCCAGCCCGGCCCTGCTCCCATCTGACAGCCCCTCAGGCTGCCAGGCCACCAGCCCATCTCCACTCCCGGCTCACCAGCTGGGGTTCCTGCCAGCAGGGTTTGGCTCCCAGCCTCCAGCCCCATGGGCTGCCAGCCCTTTGGACTGGCTCAGCTCCCAGCTGGCCTCCCTGTCCCCAGGCTGCTTGTGGAGTTCTACTCCTGGTTGCTGGCCCTGCAGGATGACAGCCTGGCTCCACTCCCAGCCCAGCTCTCTGCCCCAGGACCATGGATGCTCCCTGCTAGACTACATATTTTGCCAGACCAGAGTCCCAGACCAGAGATGTTCAGTCTGTAGTGGATATAACATTCCACTGATGAGCATGAAAGACATTTCCCCGTTCTCATAGGAAAATGAAGCTGTTAGAACTTTTTTTCCATGACCCGCTATGGGTACCATTTAAAAATTATAAGAAAGAGAAGATGACGAAGATTCCCACTAACACTTAATACATGAAATGAAGGAAAGCCTGGAGTAAATCTTTAACTGACAATGCCATCTATTTTCATCTTGTTAATATTACACAAAAAAACTGACTCCTTTCAATTCAGTCAAACTTCTGTGATTACTTTTAATGACACATTCCTTGAACATGACTCATGGCACTATATTTTTATATTAAGAAGTTACAAAATTAAACTGCGTAAAGCTCAGTTTTTCTAAAAAAACAAATGCAAGATTTTAACTATTATGATTTAGAGTAATTCATGACTTCACTGCACATTATGCATAAATGTCAGTTCACAGCAAACTGATATTTATTTACTGTCTTGTTTTGGGTTCTTAACAGAAGATCTGAACTCATTACCGCTACAGTGTCTTCTCTTTCCTTCATTACCTATCTACTATATTAAATGCCACAAAACTACATTAATGGGATGGTACTCTTAAGATTTTGCTACACACATACAAAAAAACCCATGAAATTCAAAGTTATAGTTTCCGATACTAATTGTCTGTAGTATTTTTTGTTACTGTATATAACAGCCATATATTTTTCTGCTTCAATACATATCTGCAGTACACGCCACAATGAGGGAATTAATGGAAGCAGGACTGAGCCAATATATGTATGCATTTATTTTCATAAGAACGTAAGAACAGCCATACTGGGTCAGACCAAAGGTCCATCCAGCCCAGTATCCTGTCTGCTGACAATGGCCAAAGCCAGGTGCCCCAGAGGGAGTGAACTGAACAGGTAATGATCAAGAGATCTCTCTCCTGCCATCCATCTCCACCCTCTAACAGAGGCTAGGGACACCATTCCTTACCCATCCTGGCTAATAGCCATTAATGGACTTAAACCTCCATGAATTTATCTAGTTCTCTTTCTTTCCTTTAAAGAAAATGTAAGTAAGGCCTAGAATCATAGAACTGTAGGACCATATGGGTCATCTAGTCCTACCTCTGGCATTGAGGCAGGACTAAGTATAATCTGGACTATACTTGAGAGGAGTTTGTCTTGCCTGTTAATAGCCTGTAATGATGAAGATTCCACAACCTTCCTAGGTAATTTATTCCAGTGCTTGATTAACCTTACAGTTAGAACATTTTTCCCAATGCCCGTTCTAAATCTCCCTTGCTGCAAATTAAGCACAGTATTTCTTGTCCTGTCTTCAGTGGAAATGGAGAACAGCTTTTTGCATACCTGAGTAGTATTGTGTTCCATTTCAGTCTTCTTTTCTCCAGACTAAAAATGTACCTTTTTTCCTCCCCAATCTTTCCTTGGAGGTCATGTTTTTCAGACCTATGATCAGTTTTGCTGTTCTCCTCTGGACATTCTTGAATTTGTCCACTTCTTTCCTAAATCGTAGTGCCAAGAACTGGCCATTCCTGTTCAGTGGCCTCATCAGTGCTGAGTGGAGTGGAAGGATTACTTTTTGTGTCTTGCTTTCAGTACTACTGCCAATACATCCCAGAATGATGTTTCCTTTTTTTGCAAAAGTGTCACACTTTTGACTCATATATAGCTTGCAGTACATTATACCGTCGTCCCCTCCGGCCCGATCCCTTTCTGCAGTGTTCTTTCCTAGGTAGTCATTTTTCATTTTGTATTTGTGCAATTGATTATTCCTTTCCAAATGTAGTATTTTGCATAAGCCCTTCCTAAAGGTCATACTATTTATTTCAGACCATTTTTTCAATTTGTCAAGATCATTCTGAATTCTATTCCTGTCCACCAAAGCACCTGTAACCTTTCCCAGCTTGGTATTGTCTGCAACCTTTGTAAGTAGAGATATACCAAATTTGCAGCTGTGAAAATCACATTGTGGCCTTTCAAATCTGGTTTGCCTTCATGAAATCTGGTCTCGGGCCACCCAACTCTGACATTTAATTTAGAAAGAAGCAGCTGCTTGGCTGGAGCCCAGCTTTAAAGGCAGCACTGCTGCTAGCAGCAGTAGAGAAGTAAGGATGGCTATGGAGTTTTGCTGGGCTCCAGCCAAGCAGCAAATTTAATGGGAAAATTAAAAGAAGCAGTTTGAAAAAGCGTCACAATGACCTATCATATATGTGTCTCTTTTCCTGGTTAGTGCTCTCAACATAGATCAAAATAAATACTCCAAAAACAAATTCACTTTCAACCCAGAAAATGGGAAATGTTTCTGGAAAGTTAGGAGCACCTGAAAACAGTTGTTTAGAATAAAAGTTCCTCTTTAACTGTAACACAAATTGCACATGGCCTAATGAACATAGAGGAGACCTGTATGTGGGGACAAATTCTTCCAACTTATGCAACCCCTGAGTATGTTTGATTTGTTCAGGGGAGTCCCACAGGGCTTGGGGGTGGGGGTGAAGAACATCCATGCTGCATCTCCTTCCCAGCTTCCTTAGCCCATGCACCTGAATGGTATCTTCACAGCCATCTATCCCAGTCCTTCCCTGATCTGTCCTAAATCCTCAGTTCAGAAACATGGTTGAGCCTTTGCAAAGCTTTCTCCTTCCCATATAGCAGAAACACTGCAGTTCTGGGGCCTTCAAGATCCTAAGTACTTATGAGAGAGGAGGTCAGGTTTGCTCCTTTTAAAGCAAATAAAGAACATATCATTTTGAATTTGTTCTGTAATTCCTATGCATCCCTGATTTACTACTAGACTTTGAGAGTTGCACATCAGCAGGACAGGCTTGAATACTTGCTCCTGACTGGAAATTTTTAATTGGCTCTTAAAACTAGTGAAAATTAGTATATTAGCATCAGCTTGCCACAACTGTCTTCATTGTCACTATTCCTGCTAACTGGTCACCCCTGTGAGGAAGGGGTTCATGACCCAGACCTTAGAATGTGCTGTCTCAAGATTTTCTGAAAGAAATTGCTACCTTCTTCCTTCTACTGTGCAGTTTAAGAATATCTTAAACATTCACTTGCTTCACCCTTAAGCTTAATGAGCTCTCCAGCACAGGCATTTACTTTAATAAGAATGGCATTCAAATTTTGCAATAAATTTTACTGCACGTGCAGTAAAATAGAAGGTTCAACAACACACACCCGGAAGGGAACTCCTGAGTTACTGAGGTCAGTCTCTTGCTATTGCAGGCCACCCTGTATTATAATTGATAACTTAGCCATCTCAAAGCATCCATAAGATAATTATTTGGTTAAAAGCAACCCTCAATCATGCTACATCAGATATCTGTGTGTATCCCACAGTATAGCAGTTATCACAATCTTCATTCCCCATTTATTTCATCAACATAGGCTCTGACAGAATAGATCCATCAAATCCAGTATCTTGCTTCTTGCATTGACAAATACATGATACTTCAAAAGAAGGCAAACCCTCCTCTTTATGCCACCATTATGTCCCCTCCTACTCTGCAGTGCTGCATGTCAGAGGAAAATATTCCTTTCTAATCCTTGATGCAGGATTTTTGGATGTCAGTATTTTTTCTTGCATAACTACAAAAATTCTCTCTCTATATATGTAAAAATGTTTTTCCTGCTGGGCGACAGAATGATGTCATCATGCTCTCTGGCTGCAAAAGCCACCAGAAAGAGGGCAGTTTGTGAGTGTAGCGAGTACAGGGCGCAACCCGCTAGTAAATTATAAAAAAATATTTTAGGGTTTTTTTTAGAAATGTGAAGGTTGTGGGAAATTTTGGGAAGGGTCAAACAATAATTATTTAATGACAGTAAACACTAAAAGTAAAAAAGTTAAAGTTTATAACCATTAAAGCAAAAATTGTCAAGATAATGTCAAAGCAGACAAAACGAATATCCTTAAATCAAACTCTAATAAAGTTCTCAAGCAGCATTTTCCTTACTTTGCCTATCTGTAAATTTCAATTGTTATTAACAGAATTTTTGTTAAGTTGGTTTGTGCTGTAGTGAAATCAATATTTACTTATCAGAATTTATACACTTATTCAGATACACTGACTGGCTGACCACCTGTGAGAGTAAATTCCAAAGGTGACCACATGTGCAGGAACAGGTATTTCTATTTATTTGTTCAAAATTTACTGGCCCTTAATTGAGATGAATACATCTTTTGTATGAGGTGATGTAAAAAGAAGGGACCATTCAATTTCTTTTACACCCTTCATACACAGTTAATAGCTTTGCCATGCACCCTACCTCTTCTCCTTTCCACACATGTAATTCTAGCTCTTGTGATCTCTCAGCAGATGCACGTCTCCCATAAGCACTAATACTGTACATTTCTCTCCTATGACTCTTTGGAGCTAGATTCACAAAGAGAATTTAGGCTCAGCACAGCAGTGTCTAACTTCAGGTGCGCTCTGCCACTGAGTGGAATCTAAAGTTCCAGGTTAGGTACCCAGGCTCCCTGTTGTTGGCTGTATGGACACTATGGACATTAAATCAAAATGGAGTCTATGGACTAAGCTGAAATCAAAATGGAACCTAAGAAGACCCGAGAGACTTTTGCCACCAAAACCATCAGTTGCACACTGCACGTGGCTGTGCACATAGTACCATCATGCTGCACACGGCACAAAGTCTGCACAAGGACCTCTAATTTTGCACTCAGCACGCTACTCCTTTGCACTAGAGACCTTTGGTGTTTTCCCGTGTAGGGAGCTTTAAAAGAAAGGACCCCTGAGAGGATTGTGTTGGTTCGGGTTCCTGTTCATTGGCAGTTTCCATCTGGAGGAGGTTTGCTGTGCTGTTATCAGAGACTGTGGTGAAGGCCAGGACCAGCTTCATGACAGACCAGACCCCAACTCCACCACTGCAACAGGGTGCTCCGGTTCACTGCTGTAGTGATTGCTCGGTGCTGTGGACCCTAGCTACCTGCCAGACCAAAGCCCACCACCCAGTCAGTCCTTCTCCGGTTACTGTTGCGAAGGCCCACTCTGGAGACAAGAACTGTTCACCATCTTGGTGTGTGTATGCAACTTACCATCAGCTGTTGTAATAACATCGGCAGATCATTATTGGACTCCTCAGTGTTCCTCCCAAGCCAACGGGTAGAAGGTCCTGAGCCTAGTGCAGTCATCAGACAGACTGAGTATAGAGTTCTCCTGTTTATTTTTGCTGTTCTATCTTCTACTATATCTGGGGTGAGGGGTTGGTTTATACAGTGTTATATCCTATGGTTATTGTTTGTTGTGTTATTTGTTGTATTGCACAATATATTCTTAAATTCCTACATGTGTCTGTGTTCATTCGGACTGGAGAAATCCGCTGGTGATAGATATGGTGGTTTCCAGGTTGGATCACCTTCTGGGACAAAGGCATTTTACATCAATTCAGATCAGGCCCCACTAAATTTGGTTTACTAGTGCGCCTTTGCTAGTAACACTGTAGAAGGCATTGGAGGAATCAGACACCCCACAGAGAAACTCTCAACAGCCAGCAGTATGCCTGTGTGTGTGTGTGCATGCGGGGAAAGGGTAGGAATGACATTCTGCATCTTGTCCAGCCTTGGGAGCTTCTCCAACCCTCCACTGTTGCCTTTTGACAGTGGGAGTGGTACAGCTCAGATGACTGGTTCGTGTCTGCTGATAGGTGGGGTATGGCACTGATACTGTCTGCTTGTGAGATGGGTAGCCATTCTGTTTCAGACCCTCCTCTTCCCATCCTTTCTAGTACCCAGTATTTCCTATGATGCTTAGGGCTAATCTGATTGCTAGTTCTGGAATCTGAGAGGGATTTTTCCCTTACAATGAATTTGGCAAACTGTGGGGAAGAGTTCAACTGGCACCAATGGCCCAGATGAAGTCCTTTCTGGAACCATCCTCTGAGTAGTTGTAGGTGGTGGCTACTTGTCAATAAATTTACAACTTCCATATTTAGCCATACTATGTTACATTGATTTTATGTTCCCATCATGTTGGAACTGAAAGTTTTATTCTTTTTATATTTCTTATCTTAGGTTTAGTAATGTAAAGTAATATTTAAGATTGTAGTAAGTCAAATCCTTTAGTTAAGTATACATCTCCTATATTTCCTTGTTCTAAAGTTTTAGTAAGTAAAGAGACAGGATTTCATATTGTGTCTATGTTAATAAGATTAGAAATATTGAAGGCCCAGGGCTTCAATGTGAATTGTTTTGATTTTGATTTTGCTTAATATAAAACAGTACTGTTTACTTTTGAAGGATTTTATGAAAGGCTGCTTGTATGAATGAGATATGGTGTGAAGGTCATCGTTAGAGCCAGATGGTCAAGAGAAAAGGGAGAGAATGCGGGTGAAGACAAACTGTAAAAGACAGACTGGGAAGAAACATATCGGCATCAGATAAACCATCAGTGCGTACCCACAGTCAAGAATAGATCAGATTGGCAGATTGACGAGTCTTGAAGCAAGCGGGCACCCCCAAAAGACGATTGATTACAGGATGAGCCTTCAAGAGATGTTTGGGAACAATTGACATCAACAAGATAACATTCCGGTCACCGAATGACACAGCCGAATACACTGATTTCAACAGAGAAAAGGATTATAAAAGCAGGGTGCTTTGCTATAAAACTTTGGGTTCGTCTTGCCAACAAATCCAGAGGAGCATCGGATCGATCAACCGACAAAGGCCCTGCTTCCCCCGTGTTCAAACTAGCTGGCCACTAGATTGATACAGACTCTGGACTGGTAACTATGACATCGTCTGGCGAGACTATATGTATATGTTGTTTGTGTGTATGAGTGATTGAAAAGCATATGCAACTGTTGTATTCTCAATAAACGCAGCATACTGCCTTTTCCCCTATAAAAGATCTCGTGTGCTTCGTTTAAGCAGATAACAATCAGCTACACACATGCCCAGTGCTTCTAAATGCACTATGGCTCAACGTGATGTTTTAGCAACAAATTATGCACCACTTCTCCCAGTTTTAAAGTAATCAAATGTCCTTTTCATGCTTTGAGGCTACTGTGGTGTTTGGGGTTTTTTGGGGGGTTTTTTTTGTTTTAACTGTTCCTGCACCCAGAACAAACTTTTAAATATATCTATTCTTGATGACTCCTGAGGTCTTTTTCCTCCTTCAGTTTGTCCTTGAAGTTCAGAGCCTATCATAGGGTTGCCAATTTTGGTTGTATGTATTCCTGAACTTTTCATCACATAACATAATCTTTAATTAAAGATTAATCTTTAATTCCTGGAGACTCCAAGCCTGTTGGGTTGGTGACCCTAGTCTATCAACATATACTAGAAGTTTAGGATATTTTCTGGCAACAAGTGTTAGCCAGGTTTAAATGATGTCACTTACTTCAATCTCCCAAAACACTGAAATCCATCTGGATTTGTACAATATATCATTAGTTTTAATACAAAAGCAAACTGTAAACACTCAATGTCTACTCTTCTAACAAGTCATTATTAGACTATTCCCAGTATTAACTCCTGGGTACTCCATAACTGCTCTTGCATCCACTCGCTACAAACACCTCCCATTACTTAAATAGATTTCCATTAGCAACAATATTTTCCTATCTATTCTTCAGCCAGAGTTTCCAAAAACCCAGTTAAATTAGATACAGATCACAATTATCTACTACTTTATTGCCTTTTTTTCAAAAGGTTATCATCATGATTTTCCTCATAGAAATGTTGATGGATTAACCTTATTTGGATGTATTTATTTAAGTGTTGTACTAATCAATCTTTTAATTAGATTACCAATCATTTCTACAGAACTAAAGTGAGGTTTACCAGCCGGTAATTCTTGGAATCTTGCTTTTTTCCTCCCAAAATAGACAAAAAATTAGTAGCTTTCCAGACTTCAGAAAGAGTTACAGTTTTTAAGGAGTTATGACAAAGTCTTATAGGGTCTTGCTCTTGGGATTCAACAATAAGGATCACATGCTCATAAGTGTGCGTACTATTTTATTCTGTACAGCCTTCAGAATCCTAGCACAAAAAAAATCTATATTTACATTACCAGATTTTATCCATTTGCTCCATTCCTAAAGATGTCAGGCTGTCAGAGCCAAATTTCAACTTCCCCTAAAAGCACTGCTGGAGCAGGAACTTTTATATTATCTTATTTTAATATCACCATTTTTTTCAATTGCCTCTCTCCTTTTCAGCAGTTTAGAATGTTTATAGTCTGTCCATCACACACATTACCATCCTATCTGAGACTGTCTGTATCAGTCACATTTGAAGGCTTAGGGCTTTTAATGTATCTGGAGAATTTTTAATTATTTACTTCATGCCTTTGACTATGTTCTTCATATTTTCTAAGAATTTTTTGGGACAAATGATCAAAAGGAGACTTGGTTGGCCTGGCCTCCAACCGTGTGTGACTTTCCATATGCAAACACTAAATTAAATGGTAATTTAATTCATTTTTCATCAAAAACAATAAAAGCAACTAAAATAAACTGTTTTATGCTGGCAGTGGAATCACATTCTCAGAATGATATGTATTGCTGATCATTCCAGTTTAGTGTGGGATTAATATGAGTATGGAGAAAGGTATTTGCGATAATTTAGAGTCTGTTTTTCATTATTTAATTTTTACCATGTTCTCAGCACAAGATAGTTAAACGACAGACCCTTAACCATCAAAGTCTTCGAAAAGAGTCTCTAATGCTGCTCTGAGCTTTGCTAACATAAATCAGTGGAAACTCCACTGGTGTCAATGGAGTTGTACTGATGTAAAACCCACGAGATCAACACCAACACCAGTGTGCTTACCATCCCTTTTTTCTGAGTCTAAGAAGCCCTTCATAAGAGTTCCTTACAAAATTTACTTCTGCACAAAAGGACTTTTCATACTGCAAATAGCAACCATGTTCCAAAATGTGCTTTGAATTGCATATTCAGATTAATTTAAACCCAACATTTGGCTCAGTAGTTCATCAAACACTTAGGAAAAGATGATACATAGGAAGAGGTAATGTTTTATCCCTCTTCAATACTTGTAACATGAACCAATCAGCTGCTGTTGCTTTTCATCTCTGAAAAGGAGCGGGAGACTGCTTCCTTCCAATCCCTCTCCTGGCTAGTGGGTGCTTCTTTTCTCCCTTCTTCTTCCTACACTACTCATGTCTGATTCCCCTATGTCAAATTCTTTCTCCAGTCTCCTCTTTGCTATCAGAATCCATTTTGTACAGAGGAGGACAGTGAAGCACCCTGGAAGATGGCAAATTTGAGCTTGCGTCTTGATACTCTCTATGGAAGCTTTCAGTTTCACTCCTTGCTCGTGCAGGCTGTGTTTTAAGACTAAATTGAAAATTGTATTTTAATATAATCTGTATTTGCTACTGTCGGTGCACTTTGCTGAAAGGCATGGAGACTTTCTTATTATCTCAACCACTCTACGTCTATGACAAAAAATCTATCATAAACCAAAGAACAGTCGGCATAAAATCTCCAAGCCTTTCAGAGTGCATTAGTCTACTTCATATTTTAAAAACAGAAGCATATATCATTCTATAAAAAGAAAAAGGTATTCTTTCCAGATGAATGTATTTGCCAGAATAGCTATACCAAAAAGGCAACCTTTAGAAAACAACTCTTAGTCATCATTAGATCTGAGCCAAAATCCCAACACCTGTTTAAGAAAAGGCAGATGTCCAAGCTGTGTATTTTTTTATTATGTGTGTATACAAGAACAAAAAGTTATTTTAGTCATAGAAAAATATAACTACAATATATGAGGTTAGATGACCACTGTTGTTGATCTGGGCTTACATTACATTTAATGGGCACTTTCATGAATAAGAATTGTGGGGCCAATACTAACATTCTGCTGCAAAATAAGATCAAATGAAACACATGTGACTGTCATTTATTGCTCTTCTCGACACTTGTCCTTCACCAAATACCATTGTCAGTTGTAGCTCATTAGCCAAATATTAAAATTAAACATTAGGTACAACTCTAGCTATATAGTACAATATAATAATAAATAGCATATTAGCATTTTACTTATGGTAAACATATTATATACATCTACTTAAAGCAATTAGATATATATGGACTACCTTAGAAAACTCATGCACAGTAAAACGTGTTATATGGAAGACTAGCCATGGTAGCTTTTCTATATACTGTAAATAACTTTTTAATTTTAAAGAAACAGACCTAGGAATTTTTTGCTATATTATATTATATTATGCTAAAATAGTTTTGCTATTATTACTGTTCTACATAAGTATACCCAAACAAATTAAGATCCATAAAAAAGGTATTCTCACTGAAGCATGACCTTCAGAGACAGGCTTTATTGAGACTCTGATTATAAGGATTACAGAAGTTTAGAGTCCATGTTTCATGCTAAAGCTCTGAATTTGCATATAAAACACAAATGTTCTCATTTACTACCAGAATAAAAGATGTAGGGAGTAGCCCAAAGTAGTCCATATACTGAAGAACTGGTAAGCATTTTATATCACCTACAAGAAGCGTTGTTTTAAACCCAGCAATCTTTTGTTAGAATCCATTTAACTGAACATATGGGAAAATTAGTGAAGAAAGTCAGGAACACTTACCATTATTCCAGTAAGTAAACAGACTCCTTTCCCACAGTATGTATTAGGTACCATGTCACCATATCCAATGGATAGGAAAGTTATTGAAATCAACCACATGGCTCCAAGGAAGTTGCTAGTAACATCCTGCTGATCATGGTACCTGAAAAAAGGAAGCATCATAAATACTTCTACTAAATATTTTGCTTTGATAGGGGGCTTTAACTAGCATCAATGATGTCTCAGCTGTTCCTTCTCAAAGCTATAATGCAATTTATGTTTTGGTTGTTGTTTTCTGTTTGTTTGTTTGTTTTGTTTCTGGGATAAGCAGTTCCAAAATTATATAAAACTTAGACCAAGCAACAAAAATCAGCTGATCCCACAGCCCAGGTATTTATCTGTGTTATTTATTATCTAATATGATGAATTCTTGGCTGAAGAATTCCCCCTCCTGCCCATAGAATCACTTCAATGGAGACAAATTCTGCAGGTGCTGAAGACAACTATGCAGTGGAGCCAGCATAATCTGTTGCCTATACGGAAGAAGCAGAGGAGTTCTGTAGGTGGCTGGGATGGGCTGAGGATAGGGAACTCTGTTCATCTCTCCAGCTACTGGCCTGAGCATAGCCCTATAATCATCAGTTCACTATTAAATTGACACATCATCACTGAATAAACTGAAACACTCTGGCACCTTCAGTCTACTTTGCTACGTTTAAAATAGCAATAAGCATACTGCTGCCTTAAAATGAATTCCTACTTGACCATGCAAGCTTCCTGTTACAAAAGTATATATTATTTTTTGTTAAAATCACGTAGGGACCGTCTGAATGTAGGGAGGTGGGGCGGGTTCCAGTGCATAAGGGTTGTCCTGACAGTAGGGTGATGGGGGCAGGTTCCCCTGTGGCTCAGGGGCTAAGGCATTAGCCTGAGGAGCCTAGGGTGGTGGGTTCTAGCCATGCCCCTAGGAGCCACCAGACCGCCAACCCAACAGATAAGGGACAACCTGAAGGTAGGGAGATGGGGCAGGTTCCAGTGTATAAGGGACATCCTGACAGTAGAGTGGTGGGGCGGTTCCTAGAACAACACAATTGTTCCCCACCACCACCCTCCAAAGAGACAGTTTTAGAGAAAAGGCTAAATAATCCAATGGTGCTTGTCTTACATTCGGACACAATCAGCTGTGAATCCAGTGGGACCTGCTTTCCAATCAAAACTTGTTGCCAGTGCACAGTCTGAATGAAATGAATGAATCAATTAGAGCAACAGAAGAGACCCTCCCTCAATACTACTGCAGCTTTAAAGTAACCCCACAGCTGCTAGGCTGCCTGGCGTAAGTGGTTTAGGTTCTTATATTCTGGTGTTGCCTTCCCCATGGCCTGCTCCGAGCCACTGTCTTCGGTGGGAACAAGGACAACATGTGGAGCTATGCTCTATGAGATTTACAAGCCCAGTGTCCTACCACAAAAGCAATTTCCTTAGCTTCGCTTCCTACAAAGTCTCCTATGCTTGCAGAAATAAGCTAGGACGGCACAGGGAATATATCAAAAGCGCTCTCCTTCACAGAGTGCACACCTTCACTGCACAGTGATTTCAGAGATGCCAGGACACACAATTTTAACAGTGCAATTATCAATGGTAATTTTCCAGGTTTCACTTGAGAGGTGTATCTTAATTAGTAAGGGCCTTCAGATGAAATATTCATTAACGCTGTCTGCATCTATATTTAGTAGCACGCTGCTTCAAGGTCCTGTTCAAATGTTTTTATCTTGTTAAATCTCAGCAATAAGCTGCATGATATCTGGGATTTCCCACTCTGGTTATTTAAGTCTTTGATTTAGCAAGGAACAAAAGAACATGCTTAAATTTAACAGTGTTGACAACTTTTGCGATTTTACTATGAGTCTCATGATATTTGGTGTTTTCATTAAAGCCCCTCAAACAGTGTGGTTCAAAACTCCCCATGCAAGAGAACGTCAGCTCTCAGAAAACAGAACATTTTCTAGTCCTAATGATTGCAGAAAACAAATTTGGAAATGTGACCCCTAATGCTCAAAAACCAGAAGGCAAAACAAAGAAAACCTAAAATGCATTAAATTTTTATAATCTCATGACTTCTAAGCCAGTTTCATAATTTTTGTGGTTTGACATATTTCTGAGGTTAGTAATTCAGCTTTAAATATGTGCTTAAAGCCTACTCATTTTAATAAGACTATTTTATGTTCTTAAAGATAAGCACTTTCTTATCTTAGGCACTTTGCTGAATCTTGATCTTTATTTATTGGCTTGAAAGTCAGTAGGAGTTTTTCTGACTTTACTGGAAGCAGCTGCAGATTCCATGGTTATATTTAAGACATTGCATGCACTGTACATATGATTCATTACAAAGTGAATCCATCTATATTAAAAATGGAAGAGGTGAAGAACAATTTTCTGCATACCAGAAATTGCAATTTTGTATTTACAATATCTATGAGAATAATCACCAAAAAAGGATAGATGAGATGTTAAATCCGTTCTATTAGAAATATCTATTTTTTACCTTTCAGACATCTTTTAAATGCATTTTTAGTTATGACAGCCCCAGAGATTGAAACCCTCTATTCATCCATAGAATAAGTATAATGTGTATAGTCGCTGTTAAAACTTTCTACTAACATACCTTACTTTGTCATAAAGAACGCCTCTAAGAATGAGAGGACATTGGTTCATTCTGTCTCTGCTGAGCCTACCAATGGTATGTCTACACTACTGGATAAGGTAGAATTAAGATACGCAGCTTCAGCTATGTTAACTGCATAGCTGAAGTCGAAGTACTTTAACTCGACTTTTGGCGCTGTCAACACTGCAGGAAGTCAACTTCCCTTACTTCTCTTAGAAGCAGGACTACTGGCATCAACAGGACCCCTCTCAGTTCGAATTAGCATGTCTTCACTAGACCTGCTAATTTGAGCCCTGGAAGATTGACAGAGGCAGTTTCGATCTTCTCTGTAGTGTAGACATACCCTAAGAGAGGCTGAGGGAGCCACTGGCATTGGTGATTATTGTGGTGAGGACAGCAGCCCATTACCAGCTGGAATTAGCTTACCAAGTTCACCAACTCACTGCACAAAGGCCACTGAACAGCTATCAGCTGGAAATAGAATTTACTCAATATAAACCTGTGCACGATTGCTATCCATTCCCTCTAAGTATGAAATTTCTAACATATGACAGTGCAGTAACCAGTGAGCAAGTTAGATGCTATCATATCCAAAGTTTAATAAAACTGTAGCCATATAGACAAAACTGTCTTAACCGTTTTGTGTAAGCGGATTTTGTATAGGTTGTCATTACTGTTTCTGTACCTAATAACTGGAAGACAGCTAATATTGATGCTAACATTTAAAAAGGGCTCTAGAAGTGATCCTGGCAATTACAGACCAGTAAGTCTAACATCAATACTGGGCAAATTAGTTGAAACTATAGTAAAGAATAAAATTGTCAGACACATAGATGAACATAATTTCTTGGGGAAAAGTCAACATGGTTTCTGTAAAGGGAAATCATGCCTTACTAATCTACTAGAGTTGTTTGAGAGGTCAACAAACATGTGGATAAAGGGGGAATCCAGTGGATATAGTATACTTAGATTTCCAGAAAGCCTTTGACAAGGTCCCTCACCAAAGGCTCTTAAGTAAAGTAAGTTGTCATGGGATAAAAGGGAAGGTCCTCTAAAGGATTGATAACTAGCTAAAAAGACAGGAAACAAAGGGTGGGAATAAATGGTAAGTTTTCCGAATGCAGAGAGGTAACTAGTGGTGTTCCCCAAAGGTCCATACTGAAACCAATCCTATTCAACCTATTTATAAATGATCTGGAGAAATGGGTAAACAGTAGGGATGTTAAATTGCACTTAATTGACTAGTTGAGTCGCACTAGTCGATAAGCACTTCTGCGTTCCTCCTTTGAAATGTACAAGAACCCCCGCTGGAGCTCTTGTACATTTCAAAGGAGGAATGCAGAACTCTGCATACAGCCCGGGGCCAGCGGGAAGTCCAGCTGACTCCAGGCTGCATGCGGGTGCCTGGTTTGAAATGTACAAGAGTGAGTCCCCAACGGGGGCTCTTGTGCATTTCAAAGCCATGGAGCCCAGGGTCAGTGGGGGACTCAGAGTCCCCCACTGACCCCTGACTCCATGCTACACTGCATGCCATTTTGGGGAAATGCTGCGTATAGCCTGGGATCAGCTGGGGAGTCCCCAGCTGACTCCAGGCTCCACAGCACTGCCCCTTTGAAACGCCGAGGCAGCATTTCAAAGGGGCAGCTGCTAGACAGACAGCTGATCCCTGGCTCAGCTGTGCAGCGCTGCCCCTTTAAAATGCCGTCTTGGCATTTCCAAGGGGCAGCGCCGCACAGCTGAGCTCAGGATCAGTTGTGCTGTGGCTGCCCCTTTTGAAACACCACCTCGGCGTTTCAAAGGGGCAGCCATGGAGCCCGGGGTCAGCTGGGTACTCCCCAGCTGACCCTGGTTCCGAGTGACATTTCCCCAGAACCTGGGGTCAGCTGGGGACTCACCAACTGACCCCGGGCTCCATGGCACTTCGGCATTTTAAAATGGCAGTGCCACACAGCTGAGCTGCAGATCAGCTGTGCGGCGGCTGCCCCTTTTAAATGCTGCCTTGGGGTTTCAAAGCGGCAGTGCTGCACAGCTGATCCCCGGCTCAGCTGTGCGATGCTGCTGCTTTGAAGTACCCCTTCTGCCCGCCCCCCCTTTGCTGCCTCTATCTCATAGAGGCAGCAAGGGCGGGGGGGGGGGAGAAATCGACTAGTCAACAGGCTATCTTATAAGCAAATGCTCTTTAACATCCCTAGTAAACAGTGAGGTGGCAAAATTTGCAGGTAATAATAAACTGCTTAAGATAGTTAAGACCAAAGCCGACTGTGAAGAGCTTCAGAAAGATCTCACCAAATTAAGTGATTGGGCAACAAAATGGCAAATGAAATTTAATGTTGATAAATGTAAAGTAATGCACATTGGAAAACATAATCCCAACTATCCATACAATATGATGGGAACTAATTTAGCTACAACTATTCAAGAGAGAGATCTTGGAGTCATTGTGGATAGTTCTCTGAAAACATCTACTCAACGTGCAGCGGCAGTCAAAAAAATCAAACAGACCATTAGGAATCATTTAAAAACAGATAGAGAATATGACAGAGAACATCTCATTGCCTCTATATAAAATCATGGAACACCCACATCTTGACTACTGCATACAGATGTGATCGCCTTGTCTCAAAAAAAGATATATTGGCATTGGAAAAGGTTAAGAAAAGGGAAATAAAAATGATTAGGGGTTTGGAATGGGTGCCATGTGAAGAGAAATTAAAAAGACTGGGACTTTTCAGCTTGGAAAAGAGGAGACTTGGGGGGGAAGGGGATATAATAGATGTCTATAAAATCATGACTGGTGTGGAAAAAGTGAATAAGGAAAAGTTATTTACTTGTTCCCATAACATAAGAACTAAGGGTCACCAAATGAAAATAATAGGTAGTTTTTCTTCACACAGTGCACAGTCAACTTGTGGAACTCCTTGCCAGAGGAGGTTGTGAAGACTAGGACTTTAACGGGGTTCAAGAAAGAACTAGCTAAATTCATGGAGATTAGGTCCATCAATGGCTATTAGCCAGGATGGGTAGGAATGGTGTCCCTACCCTCTGTCAGAGACTGGGAATGGGTGACAGGAGAGGGATTGCTTGAAGATTTCCTGTTCTGTTCACTGCCTCTGGGGCATCTGGCATTGGCCACCGTCAGAAGACAGGATACTGGGCTAGATGGACCCTTGGTCTGACCCAGTAAGGATGTTCTTATGTTTAAAAGCTGGGTCATTTCAGAAATCATGTGCAGTCAAACTGTGTCTGACTCAGATTGTTATTGTATAAGAATGTCAAGTAAGAAGAAGTGTTCAGAGATACTCTATAAGCATTTTATCTACAAAAATGAGTGGCCACATTATAAAACACTTAGCTTTAAAAATGACCAAGTTATACTAGGTAAAATGAGGGCAAATTTGGATTTTCCTAAGGGACCATGAGTCAAAGGTAGGAACTCTGAATGGTATAGAGGGCTATATTAGACATACTGTTGTTTTGGGATGAGATACTTATTTCCTTTTTTTCTAATGGAAATTAAGGGTAATCCATAAGAATAGCCCGGCTCTTGGCCCACCCTCCATTCCCTTTAGACAACTCTGTGGGGCAAAAGTGGGCAGAAACTGGCCTCATTTTCCCCACTAGGTATTCCTTCTATTTGAAGGAATTCTTGGCAAGGATACAGCTGTCACTGCTGGTTCCTACATAAAGCCCCTGAAAACTGACATAGGATGCTGGAACAGGGAGGTCCAACCAGTATAACCTTTGGCTACCTTAATGGCAAGATAGCAATAATAATTTGGCCACTAGAAGACACTAGTGCATATCAATTAATTGACAAATATACTGAGGATTCCTAAAACGCTAACTTCAAAACTGAATGTATGGAATATAAAGTCCTTATGCAGTGCATTCCATAGTTCTTATCATATGCATTCCAAACTTCATGAATATGAAATGAAACACTCTTCAGAATCTTTTCATTCATTAACAAAATATATATTTAAATATTTTTATTTTATTAAAGTGCAGTATTTTTGGACAACAGAAGTAAGCCCTGAGAACAGTCACCCATTTGAAATCGAGGATAAGCATTTTAAACCCAAGTATAACCCCAACTACAGTGAAACCTTTGTTATCCGGCACTTTGTTAACCAGAAAAAACTTTGTTAACTGGCATTGCCCCCAGCGACAATACTGTCACATCTTCAGGCGCACAGGCCTGGCTTGGTTTACCATGATTGGCTTTACAATTTTTTATTGTACTAATTTTTTTATAAGTACTAATCATCTTTAACTCAAAATAGAAATGTGAGACCAACTGCCTCACACTACAAAACTATCAATATTAAAAACTTGAGTTTTACTATTATTGTCTATTGTTTTTTCCTAGGTTGATGGGACCCTCAGATAACCAGAATTTTTAGATAACAGGAACGCTCCTAATCCCCGAGCATGCCGGATAACACAGGTTTTACTGTATACTCCCAGCAGGAACTGAATTTACTGGGACATAGCTGCCCAGCTCCTGCATCACCAAAGGCTGCCTATGACATCTGTAGATTTCCCTGCTGGTGCAAAGCAGACATAGGCAGCTTTCACATCATCTTCTCTCCCACTGTAGGGGTATGTCTAGACTACATGGCTCCGTCGATGGAGCCATGGAAACTAGTTAACCCAGCATAGGCAAAGAAGCGGGGATTTAAGTAATCCCCGTTTCATTAAAATAAACATGGCTGCCACGCTGTGCTGATGATCAGCTGATCCGGCACAGTGCGGTAGTCTAGATGTGGATCGCTTGGCTGGGGAAGCCTTTGCTGACCGATCCCTTATGCGCTTACAGAATCGGTCGGCAAAGGCTTCCCCAGCTGACCGATCCGCGTCTAGACTACAGTGCTGTGCCGGATCAGCTGATCGTCAGCACAGCATGGCGGCCATGTTTATTTTAATGAAGTGGGGATTATTTAAATCCCCGCTTCTTTGCCTATGCCGGGTAAACTAGTTTACATGGCTCCGTCAACAGAGCCATGTAGTCTAGACATACCTTAGGTGTACACTGAAGGAAAAGATGGGGCACAGCCAGAACACATTTCACTCAGCCACTCTAATGCATCTTAGGGGGCAGTGACAAACCAACATAAATTAAGAGTAGTCCTGAGACTGCTGTAGCTTACGCCAAGGGCTGAAATGATTATGCCTTTGCAAAAATAGAGTAAGTGTGCTCCTTCTCACATTAACTTTAAGGAGTTTTGCCACTGACTTCAAAAGAATAAGGATCAGATTCAATACTCAAGATTCCTTACCAAGTGTGGGCCTACAGAGATTGTAATCATAGTGTCTTTTTTTATGATGGGTCAAATCAATATCGTGAATCAAAATTATTTTCCTTCATAATTGCATTTGTATTTGATGATCTCATTTTAACTGCTATGCTGCTGTTAGTAGCACATATTTATTTCCTAGTAATTCTGCCTTGACAGCTGCTTACATTCATCTTAAAAGCGATGAGTAAAAAAGAAACAAAATGTAACTTTTAGCTTAACCAATGACATACTACTTCATGATTAGTAGCTTTCTTTCAGTTTAGCCTGCTTCATCTGACAGCTGACTGACAAATTTCACATTCTTTTATTTTGCTTTTCTAGGCAATCTAAGCAAAAAAAATATTGCGGGATCAGCTGTTTGCCGGGGAGAATATAATACACTGTTTGTATAACAATCATAAATATAAATAAAAAATCTTAGCTTGAAACATCTTGCCAAGTATGGTTTTGTTAAATCTTAAAACTGTTAGACTAATAATAGTTGATGTTCAACCCATAAGACTTCAATTTATTTAACTGGCCATTAAAATTCTCCCCCCATATTAAATCTTTTTGGCTGTTTCGTGCCTTTTCAGCTTTTGTTAGACAGTAGGCATAGGTAGGTTCCACCTCTCTCACTCCTCCCCCCAGCCTTTTGATCACAGATACAATTATTTTCCACCACTTCAAAAGTAAAATCAAACTGTACTTCAAGTAACAAACACCATGATTCTAAGTTGGCTTCCATAAAGTAAATGGATAATACTTCTGCCAATGGGCTTTGGAGGGGTTTCAAAGAGGGTGATGCTCGATTTCCTTCTTGCTTTCCCTCTGTCATCTTTGCTGGCCTCCTACAAACATTTATGACCAAGATTTGCTAACACAAATAATTTACAAATATACCAGGTGCTAAACCAGATGTCTGAAAATGACAAACACTGATGCAAAAATAAGCAATTATAAATGAAGCTAAAGGTAAAAGGTATAGGCAAATGGTATGGTTTTCTTCACAGATCCTTTCTGAAAGTACTGAGGTAAAAATATTGTAAGTAACTATAATTTCTCTCTTTTCTTTAATTAAATATTTTTTCACTTAAAAGAATATTTGTAAAGTAACACAGAAAAGGAAATACAAGCAGAGAAACATTCAATAGCATCAAATAAACACCATCTGTGTGCTTTCCTGTGAAATGGGAATGGAGATGGCTAGAAAGCACAAGATCAAGGAGAGAAGAGAGTGGCTGAGAATGAAGAGGAAGCCTCCATAAAACCATTAGCGTAGAAACACAAGGATAAGACGACAGATGCTAGACAAATGCTATGATCATGCTTGTGTTTAAAACAATTTTTCAATCTCAGAGGGGTGGTTGTGTTAGTCTGTGTCTGTAAAAAAAACAAGGAGTTCTGTGGCACCTTAAAGACCAACAGATTTATTTAGACATAAGTTTTTGTGGGTACAAACCACTTCGTTAGATACTGTCGAAGTGGTTTTTATCCACAAAAAGCTTATGCCCAAATAAATCTGCTGGTCTTTAAGATGCCACAGGAATCCTTGTAATTTCAGTGCCAAAAATAAATGTGGAAACAGTCAGATTTTCAAAAGTGTCCGGTATCACTGAATTTAATGGGAGTTAGGTGCCTACGCACTTTTGAACATACCACTAACAGTGGCTAGGGTTATGGTTAGCCTATATATAAGAGAAATAAAGACCACTGGCTGAACACCCTGATTAGATTTCAAAAATCTAGTCAGAATCCTAAAAAGTGTGTAGTTCTTTCCATGTTTTTATTAAGGAGTCTGTCAAGAATTGTTATTGCACCTAAATTGGGACAAACAGGATTTCCACCTTTCCAAGAGAAGCCATTTGACTTCAAGTATAGCCTGAATGAACAAGAGTTTCTAAGAGTTTGGAAGACCCATTTTTAACTCAGAGTCCTAAAACGGAAGTTCCACATGTTACAGCATTATTCTCATTTAAATAAAATTGGTTCTGGCACACATACCCTTCTCCAAACTGTTCACCTGCTCCCTTAAATGAGTGTGAATGGTTCCTGTAAGGAACATCTCCTCTTGAACCAACATTAATTGTAGGTCAGTTGAAGACTGTAATATTAATGATGAATCCCATTCCATTAAGAGGCAGTGAAGTGCATCCTTCAGGGAAGCAAGTTTATCAAGGCTTATTGCTGTTTCCTTCACCAAGAAACACTATACATGTCATATCAGAAGGCCTATCATATTTACCATTCCCTTAAGGAGTTTTAACATAGAGTAATGACAGAACATGAAGATAAAACTGATGTTCCAAAAAATGCTTTAACTGTAAATGCTGCCAAGAGCATTCTTGAGATAGTATGGGCTAGATCCTTTATTAGAATGGAGCTACAACACCTTATAGCAGCTTACCATATGTCCCCAAGTGTTTTGAAGACCCTTACATATGCTGGTTTGAATTAAACGGAACAGAGTTTGAACTCTGTCCTACTTAGTTTTTTCCCATATTCTTTTTGTTTCCAGTAAGAAGAGATGAGTTTCTCCAGAGAATAGAATCCTCATGCAACAGAGATGGTATATCAGTTTTATGGCTAAGTATGACTACATTCATGTAATGGTTCTGTAACCTGGGACATTGGCCCCAGGTATTTAGCATAGGAAAAGCCCAGGAAATGGGGAGTGTTCTGAATTCTAAAACATTCTTCAGATTCACATATATTTTTATACGAGGGAATTGCCTCTTCTTGACTGTATTTAGTGTACTGGCTAGTCTAATAGGTACCGGAGAGAAGTGAATTCAATGAAATATAAGCACATTTTTTCATGATTTAGATTTCAACCTTTCTTTTCCTCTTGTAGTAGGCTCCAAAAGATTGTTATTAGAAGGTCTAAAATACCCTTCCTAAATGTGGATATAACCCTTTTTTGTCCTCCCCATTTGAAAATAATTGTCATCTTTCACTGAGTACAGCTATATTGTGTGCTGCAGTACACTTATGTAGTCACCATTCAGTAACAATATCTACCTGTCAATTTGCCCTCAAAGTTCTCCTTGAATAATGCAAATGAACTTACTAGTCATTATTCCTACAAAAGCCTATTCAGGAATAGAGGTATTTTACTTCACTATAGTATTCAGTTATTGTAAATAACCACTTTTACTACTGTACTTTCTCTAGCAAATATTTAGAAATATTTATATATACACAAACAATAACAGAACTGCAATTTCAGCCGACTTTAAGCTGAACAATGACAGCATGAAAAATTCAATCTGTCATTTAGTACAGGATATAAAATAGAATATACTTCAGATACTTAAGAATTATCATCTTGGTTTTACAGCACTGTTCTATATTTATTTATTTATTTAACCAAATATACACAGTGTAATACGTCATCAGCAATAAGAACTCATTCCTCAAATACAACCATTCAGGAGAGATTTTATAATTGGGTTTTGATAACACAGTTACTAAGTTAGATGAACCACCAGATCTATCTGTTAATTCTCTATATGTAGGTAACATTTGTTCTCATGTATTACAGTGGGTTATGCTAGGGAAGTTATTCTGCTTAAGAAAAGACGTACCTTCTACAAACATAAAGTAAGAAAAATCCATAGACTTATTTAGTGCTGAAGAAATATTCTGAGCCCCCAAAATGACCTGAAAACATCACCACAGCGAAGCAGGTTTTCTAAATACCCACAAACTAAACAACTCTAGGAAACAATAGGGTAATAATCCCCAAGGGGTGGCATACACAAATAGGAGCTGTTCAGGGGACACTGCTAATCTCTCCCTTTGGAAGCAGCAGGATCACAGTGTAGAAACGTCTCCCTTAGAGACACTACTTCCTCTGTGTACTCTACACATTCCCTAGCGAAGACATCTCCTTAGTTATCTCCATTGTGCCCATCCCCCTAAGAACTCCCTCCTGCTACTAAACAAACTTCACCAAGATAAAGGACTACTCCTGTTGTGAAACAATTCCCACATACCATCATCCCAATAAAGCAAGAAAATGAGGGATTGAGCCATTGAAGAGGTGCCCCTAATTGTTAATGCACCACTGCCACCAATATGCAACCTCCATGTGTGTGCTCTGGTCCCCAAAAGATGAAGGAGGATGAAGCAAAAAATGATATTGGTTTATTGACGACCAACCCTTGAAGAAACTAAACATGTTTTTATCATAGCTTAAGCCTTCCCTTCTGCCTCATTGAGAACAAGAAATGGGAGGTGTCTTCTCCCAATTCATCTCATCTACTCCACCCACATACTTTCTTTATGAAGAGAGAAGAAATGGGGCTCTCTCTCTCTCTGAGCCTAAACAACTCTTCTGAGTTGCAACAGAAGTGTTCAGTTACACAGCACATAACCAGCTTTCTGCAGTTCTGCTTCTTCACAGCAGAGACAGAAGTTATGCTGAACTCTCTTTCACACACACGAATGAAATGGTATGTTTCATTACATTTTGATACAGCAAAAATATTAGCGTGTCATGTTACATATAATGCTAAATCAAAGTTTGGATAAGATTTGTTGATGCAGCTCTTTTGCTGACCTTGAACACTTGGAAATGGCACTTTGCCTCACCAGGTTCAGCACTTCCTCCTCTGGCAGCGAGGAGAAACCAGTTACACTCCACAGAGCTTTTACAATTCACTCGTTTTATTTTTCAATATTTTACAACTGGGGCCTCAGCGTTGGCTCAAGCAGTACTCTTCAGCCAAACAAACAAACAAACAAACAAAATTTGTAACACAAAAAGGGAATTGCTCTCCCTGTCTCCTTTTGGCTTTGGAATGCCAGTCAATCTCCAAACAAGGAGGTACCTTGATTACTTCCCTTTTAAGGAGGAAAGCTGCCTTCCAGCCAGGAAAAACCTTTTCTCCTTCTAGTTTTTTTTTTAAGGTTACTGGCAGCCCTTAATAGGACTCAGGTGTCCCTAGTTGACTTCTTTTCAGCTCATGGGAGAAAGACCTTTAACAGTGGGATCACATGCTGCCTTCCACACTCTATTACAGCACTCCAGCCTGACTCTGTCACAGCTCATAATGACCTTGTCTCCCCCTAATTTAATAACACTCTTACAACTATAGACCCTCTTCATTGACTTCAAGTAGATTCAGCTACCTCAGATGAAATCTTTGCTCTGATGAAACCACTAGCAAAATTTCTGTTGATTTCAATAGGGCTAAGTTTTCACCTTATTTTTGACTGAGAACCCGCAAAGCAGTCTTTTAAAAATGTTTTCCTACCATAAAATATTGTTGCACTCAAATAGTTCTGAAATGTTTATTTTTATGCTGTATTAGATTTAAGTTTTTGGCACCCAATTTTGAGTAAAGTTGCATTTTTAAATTTGATTCAATACATTAAAGACATTTCATATCAATTCATTAAAAAACTAATGAAAGTAAAGCTAATAAAATTAAACAATAATTTATTTGTACTTCTTAAATATTCTAAAGTGTGATAATAACCCAACATGTTGATATTTGTAGCTGAAACTTAATTAGCTAACAATAGTTAACTTTTATGACTAGTATGCGGCCAATCACCATCCATTCAGCTTATTTGTTCATTTTTCTTCTTTTCCATACCAAAGGTAGTTTGTCTGTTTCTGCTAAACTCTTTGGGACAGGTATGGTTCTTCCTTTTATGTTTGGAAAGCACCCACCTTATTTTGGTCACTGCTTGAAAAAATTAGTAATGTTAATAAAAACTAGGGGGCAGTGCCCCCTGTTCTCTATGCTTGCCAACCCCCGCATCTCTGGGGGTAGGCTGCCCTGTCTCTCCTCCTGGCCGCAGGGGAGGGCCAGGATGAGGCATGGCAGCCCCGGCCTGCCCTCTGCTCCCTCCCCCAACCAAAGGGCAGGGCTGATCCTTGGTCAGCCCCGGCTCCCTCCCCCCCAACCTCAGCTGTCGGGCAGGGCTGAGGATGAGCCAGCCCTGGCTTTCCCCTCCCCTCCCCTCCCCAACCCCAGCAACCTGTACTTCAATTTGATCCCCCTGCCCCCATTCCTGCACTCACCATCCTCCCTAACCCCTGCCCCACTCCCTCCACACTGTCTACCACAACCCCCACCTCCTTCCTCCATTCCTACACTCTCACTCATCCCTAACCCCTCCCCACCCCCAAAATGCCCATCCCTATAACCCCCTCATCCCTACCAACCCCCTTACCGCACCTCCCATCCTTACATACACCCTATCCCACTTCTTCCCTCCCTACACACACCCTGCCCCTCCCACAAATTCATCGAGCTGCGTGCCCCTCCCCCAGGAGCACCACCAGGCCGGGAAGCACAGTCCTGGCCACCGCAGCAGGAGCCACAGCCCGTCCCTAGCCAGCCTTTGCACACAGGCATATTGGGGCAGCTTTGTTCCCTGGCAAATCCAGGGGGCCCGGAGTGCAGAGCAGCCACTCCAGAGAGCTCGGGAAGCGGCCAGGGTGCAAGACCTGCCCAGTTTGCAGTAGGCCTGGGAGAGCATACCTGAGCCCGGGCCACACAGAGCCAAGCCGCATGGCAGGCGTATGAGCTGGGCAGGCTTGGTGCGGGGCCCAGAGGCAGGCGGATGCTGCTCCAGGGGATGCATGGAGCCAGAGCTCCAGGGACAGTGCACTGGCCTGGGTCACCAGCACACGCCGGAGCTGCTCACTCGGAGGGGGAGATCTGCAGTGTGGTCCTCAAGCACTGTGGTTGGGCCACACAGAACATAGGTGCACAGAGGATGTGTGGGCCAGGCAGGCTGGGTGTGGGGCCCAAAGGCAGGCGGATGCTGCTCCAGGGGGTGCACTAGGATGGAACCCTCCCCCCCATTTCACAGAACGGTCATATGGTCAGGGCTCGTGGGGGCACGCTGATGACGCCACACTGCCATCCCACAGGAAAAGCTTTTTTATGTATAGAGAGAGATAAGATTAGTTTTGAGGAATTAAAATAACATGTCATAAAGATGTTAATTAAAAATGCCAACGTAACACACCATCATTGCAACCAATGGCCACAATCCTGTTGACTTCAATGGAAAGTTTTGTGAGCAGAATGTCTATGGCAGGGCTGGGCAATAACTTTAGAGGGGGACCACTTCACTTTTTGAAGTGGCCCCAGGCCACCGTGGAAGGGACAGGGCTTCAGGCAGAAGGGGCAGGGGAGAAGCAGGGCATCTGCAGGCTGGATCCACCCACTTGGCGGGCTGGATGCGGCCCACAAAGACCCCTTTGCCCACCCCTGGTCTATGGGATTGTGTCCATGTGAAAAACTACAAGGGTCACTGCATTACAATGAAGAGTAAAGGGAATGAGATAAGTAAGAATACATGTGGATTAAAAAAAAAAAAAACATGTATGCTGGAGAATCTACTCATTGATGAATTTACATTAAAATATGGATGCAAAAGACAGAATGACAAACTGTTAAAGAAAATTAAAATCTGGCTGCAAGGACTGTCATAAAGTTTATTTTCTATAGCTTGAGTGGCTTGTGCTACAGATTTTTCGTAACAGCCAAGAGATGCTACAGTATAATTCTGAGTTCATTAAAACAGTGCTAGGCAGCAATATAAAACAAACAGAATTGTATTTAGTCACCTTCTGTGCCTCAAATTACACATTTATATAATAATCTACAAAACCGCATAATTCTATTACAATACGTAAACACATACAGCATTTAGACCTTGTACATTATTGTATATTCTTCTGGCTAATTTTCCCGAGTATTAATAAGGAGGAAAAAGAGAAAACATTATGTAAAGACAGGCTACCTTGGTAATGTTAAAAATTTTACATAAGAATCCATAAGATTTAAGGTTTTGAAGAGCTCAATAGAATATTTTAAAATTTCAACCTTCTTCTATAAATCTTTTGAAAGTCCCATTTCATGAACATATTGTATGAGATTTGGGAAAAGGTATTTATATCACCTCCATTTACTAAGAATGAGCTATAATGAAACTGAAAAGAAACATTAAAAATGGATAAAAGGATATACTATGACATAATGCATAATTAACCTATAGAATGTATTGCCACTAGATGTCATTGAGGACAAGAAATTTACAGGATTCAAAATAAATTTGACAGTTATATGTATAATGAGAACATCTACAGATACATTAGTGAGATAAAAATGTATAAGTAATAAAAATCTTGATGTTTCATGGCATATGGCAACCACTAACTCTCAGGGATTAGGAAGAAATTTTGCCTACAGGCAGGTTTAATAGATCTGTTAATCTCTCCATGTTTCATGTATGACTTAGAAGAATTAAGGTTAAGAATAAACTCTAGAATTACACACAACCTATAGCTTTCAAAACAGATGAAGCCAGCTTCAGGGTAATACCTCAAGTCAGAGCATTCATCATGACAAAGCATTATCCTTAAAAAGCAGCACAGTAGCTAGACAAATGAGGAAGTAGGGACACTTACAGGGAAAGATGAAAAAGTTGAATAAGCAAACAGGAACTGAAACAATTTAGGCATAGCACTGAATACAGTTCTGCATGATTCTGTGATCAGACCCTGGTGAACACCTCTTAGTGGGGAGAGGAGTCATTTGGTATGATAACTAGCTAGACACACCAAAAGAATCTGAAAAAGATACCTGCTCTGTGAAGAGATTTTGAAAGGAGTTCAATAAGCCGGAAGCATCTTGCCTGGGTTAGCTGTAGTGGACCGCTGGCACTTTATTTGTCTGCATGTCTTCAGGTACAGCCGCTTGCAGCTCCCGTTGGCCACAGATCTCTGTTCCCAGCCAAAGGGAACTTCAGGAAGTGGTGTCCGATCCGCAGCACTTCACACAGCTCTCATTGGAGAGGAATGGCAATCCCCAGACAATGGAAGCTGCAAGTAGCCATATCTGCAGATGCACAAGTAAATAAACCTCTGGCAGGCCGCCAGGGGCTAACCCTGATGAACTTCCTCCAGCTTTTTTCCCACCCCCTGAATTAAGAACTCCCCTCAAAGATGTGGCTCAATTGATACATGGAAAATGCCAACTAGCTGCACATGAAAATCATTTGGGATGAAGGCAATAGCAGGTTACTTAAAAATTACTTGTTATGGAGTGTCGTGCACTTTACTCTGACGCATCTGATATGGATTTGATCTTATATGTTAATTCCTGTGTTCCTCCAAATACTGCACAGAGCTTTTGTTGTGTTGCCAAAGTGGCATGAAGGACCCATTTGAATGGTGATTTCATATTGCTCTATATGTGGAAACAAAACATTCTCCCCACAGGCTTTGACTATCCTCTCATTTACATGTATGTATTAAGTCCTCTGTTTCTAAAAACAGGGTTCAATTTAAATAAAAGCATGCATGAAAATAAATGATAATTTTCATTTAAAAAAACAAATACTAGCTCTCTCACTCTCTTATTCAGAAATTATAGATGAGGCCAATGCGGCCTGTGAATCATTCAGCATATTCACTTGCAACCAATATAGCCACTTCCTCATCTTCCTTTGTCTTGCATTGCATATTTTCTCTGGGTATATTCTGCTACTATTTTACATATATATCCTTTTTAAAAGGACAAGTTCTTTCAAAGCAAAAAATCAAAATCAATTCAGGTCTAAAGAAAATTCTGTTATGCAAATATAACTGCTTCAATCTCAAGGAGACCAGAAAAAATATTAATCATAATTAATTTAAAATTAAACCCACTGGTAATATTTTTTCCCCAGACATAATAATGCAAAACCAGAGTAAGCTTTCCATATCTTTTCAGCCATATGAAAGAATCATGCAGCTGAGTTAATGCTGTGTTGTCTGGGAAGATTATGTGAAAAACTGAATGGTCTCTAGGGTGCTTTTCTGCTATGAAACTACTTTTGTATGTCATCATTCATTTAAAAAGTTGCATAATTCCTTGTTTCTTCATGATAACAGCAAAGCTCCATGTATGCCATTCTATAAAACGGTAATCAAGTAGAAGCTCACAGTTGTAAAATTTAATCTTAGCCCCCTGGTCTTCACCAGGGAGTTATTTGAAATAACTCCCCTTATTTTGAAATAAAGCAGAGTGTCCACACTACCAAGCCCGTTATTTCAAAATAAGGGGCTGGTTATTTTGAAATAATAATTTCTGCTTTCCTTGGACAATACATTTATTTCAAAGTAGTTATTTCCAGAGTTATTATTTCAAAATAATTTCCTCGTGTAGATATGTCCTTAACCACAATACTTCTAAATAAAAACAGGTTTTACTAATGTGAGCAGATTTTCAAATGAAAAAAATATATAGAATAGGAAGGCAGGACAAACAAATAATCTTATTTTTTCAAAATTCACTGCAAATAAAATACTACCATTCCCAAAATATCTTTCGTACACAATACAGTGTTAATAACCATTTTACATAAACTATGCATGAAGAACCTTTTAACTAACTATGGGTCTGATCCAAAGCCCCTTGGAGCCCTTCTGACTTCCTGGTCTTTGGATCATGTTCATGCTACATTATTAGTACATTTCATTATTTGAAACAGTTACTTCATTAATCATTTTTTTTACCATTTTTAAAGAGAAAAGGTTTTATTTATTTTTATGCTTCAACAATCCATTCTGTTGGAAACTAGACAGCTTCTCCTGAATATTTATAAGATATTTCCAAAAAGACAACATTGTTTACTTGCAAGACATCAGAAAGTTGTGCCAGTTTTCATCAACAGTCTGCCACTGATATGGGGTTGACAATCAGTACTGTATGTATAATTTCATAAAATGTAAGAAAGTATATAAAAGTTATTAAATATTGTAATTCAGGAAATAAATCAAAGAAAGCACATGTTTATAAGATAAATATTGTTTATATTGTAATATGAAACTTTTTAGAATGTTACTGCAAACACATTTGAAAGTCATACATAACTGGCAATGTACAATCTTCCAAAGTGCAGTCTGCGGTCCAATTGCCTGAGCTATGCAAGTGGGAAAAATTTACAGAGTATTGGGCCGAGAGAACAAGTCACTCATTTCTTCTGCTGGTCACTAGTGCTTACTAGAAAACAGAGAGGAGATCATTTCTATTTTCATCTTCAGTTCCCAACATACAATCCCAGAACATACTGATGGCTTAGTGGAAGACAGCAGATGGTAATTAAATTCCACCAGTCCCAAACTGCCAGAATCCAAGACTTTTCATAGCCTTCCATGGATGTCTATTCTTCAGAGAAAACACTTCTTATTGTCACAGGTATTTAAAACAAATGCTGCAATGGGAGAAATACTGTGCTTTCAGTTTTGCTATCAACAAACATAACCTATTTGTAGTGTCTATATTGATAGTAATGTAAGAATATCATGCTAGTTTATTGCACATCTCCAATATCAGATATGAATCCAGAAGTATTACCCAGCCAGATGCATTTGATAAAAATGAAAGCACCTCAAGTAATTTTCACATCATCACACTAAACACCCATTACAACTGTGCTTACTCTGATCTATCTATATTAAGTTTTTATACTGTAATCCATTGCCACAGTATTTGGGCTAATGGACTACATGGAATCTCTGATCCTTCTCACTTTTCTTAGTAAAAACCTCTGCTTAGGGTGAAGTTTGGGGTGTTTTGATTTGGTTGGTTATTCATTTTCTTTGATTGATAGTTTCAAGTCTGTTTCATTTGCTTCAGAGGAAAGCAGATACAAAAGGTGTCAATGTAATAGGTTTTGTTAGTCTTTAATGTGCTACTAGACTACTCGTTTTCTAAGTTTTAACGTAGTAAGTGTCATTCTTGATGTGGTGGATACACTTTATCAAAAATGACAATTTTGCACTGTTTCCAGAAGATGGACAAACATTCCTTTCATGTAATCACCACTGGGAGTTCTTTAATAGTCAGAATGCCCAAGAAAACCTTGTTGGCAAAACTCGTTCACTTCATGCCAGGCTTTGCGATCTGCAGTGTCCATTGGCTCAGTGATATCATAAAAATACTGACGGGAAGGAAATTATGGATCCCTGAGGAACCTGATAGGTGAGCTTCTTCACAAAAGAAAAGCAATTACTCATCAACCCTCTATGAGCTCTACTGGAGAGGAACAATTGCACAGAGCCATGGTAGTGCTATGTCATGTGGACAAGTTAGCAGTACCTTATGGTCTGCAAAAGGTCCACCAGTATGCATATGGAAAGCTTGTCTTATGTTTACTGTTTGCAATTTCCTTGTAAATGAATACTGATTTTCCATAAAATATTTGCGTGAGGCAATGCGAAAGACTAGACATTTAAATTGACTAGGTCCTGATTCTGTAAAGCACCTTAAGCATGCATTTAGTTGTTTTGCTCAGTTGGGTACTTAACAGAAGATCAAATGAAAGGGACTGGGTAGTTGTAAGATTGCTCAGGGGTTGATAACTGGATACTGAACTTTTCACTGCTGAAGTTTCCGGTTTGAATTTGGAACAGATATTTGCCCACTGGATGGTATTCAGACTATGTGATATGGAACCACATCGTGAAAACTATCAATACAATTATTACTAAACAGCAATGAAGTTGGTGGCCTAAGCAGAGAAGTCAAATATTAAATGAGCATGGAAACTAATGTATAGTAAGTACCCTCTTACCCCAAGAGATGGTTTGTCTAGCCTGGCTGTATTGCCCATTGATGAAGCAGTATGGAGGAGTCTGTATACATAGTGTCATCCAGCTCTATTTATAGAAGACTTGTGTCTTCATATGTGTCAATCCTACTCCTTTCATAAGGTCAAATTCAACTTCAAGAGAAAAATTAAATGAAGCGCCTTACTGTTGCTTGGAAGAGTTAGTTTTCTGAAGTACAAGACTTCACAAATACATTAGGAAAAACTAATTGCTTCAATTAAGGGTTAAAAAAGTGGTGTTATTACAAAGAACCATATCCAAGATAGCCCCATATTAAATGAATTATATCGACTACTAGCCTCTCCATAGTTTCATTTGTACTGTTTCTTAAAAATCCCCAAAATTGTCATTTTAAAAAGGACAGAGGTTGATACAAATTCTCTCTTTTATTTTTCACATAATGCCTTCTATTTTAAAATGAATTATGACCAGTGACCTACAGGTCAAAGAATGTTTATCACATTTTCAAAACCCCAGCATGCTGAAGGATTCTAACAATAAAAAACAGGTCAGAGCCATAGTGCAAAATATTTTTGGTTTGGGGGAGCTAAAGAGAATTTAAGATATTCATGTTGTTGCTTTTCCTTACAGGTCCCTCACCATCCGTGTACAGATGTTACATTACTGGAGCTACCAAATACTAATTTTAAAATCTGATAAACATGAAACATTTAAAATAGGCTGAAAACATGAAAGTTAAAATTCCTGTACATTTTAAATGTCACTTTTTATAGATTGAAAGAGAGAGGAGTGCAAATTACTGGACAGATAGTTCTTTTGATCCACACAAAAAGGGGGCCCCAGCTCCTACGTGGGGTGCTTCATGTGCATAAGGAACCATGCAGATCGGAGTGAAAGGGCAATGGGAAGATCAAGGGAGAAACGAACATTTCCCTTTAGTCCAACAGAAATGTCCAAGAAATGTAGCACAGACACAGGCTGTATTACATTTCCACTCTAACTCATGGTGGTGACCTCCCCATTTAAGGTGGTTTTAGGGGGCAGCTGAGGTCAGGGGAAAGTGGGGACAGAGCTGCTGTAAAGACACAGGGGTTCTGCACAGAATATCCCAGCTCTCACTGGGAATATTGCAGCTCTCACTTGCTCCCTGTCTCCTTGGGAAGAAATAGAAGGATACAGAGGAAATTCCCCTGCTGAGTTTCCAGCCCTTCATCATGGAGATTACCAAGTAGAGATACAATTCAGCAATTAATCTGAACTGTTATAAAAATCATAACTAGTACTTTATATTTTTCTAGACCCTTCCATCTGAAGATTTCAAAGTACAGTAGACTTCCGATAATCCAGCACCTTTGGGACCCAGGTGGTGCCGGATTATCGGATATGCCAGACTATCAGGAGGTACTCCAGTGGGGGGCTGTGATGGGGCTGCTGGGACCTGCACTGCCTCCGGCCGGGGTGGGAGCGCGGGGGAACGACGGGGAACGGCGGGGCGAGGGCCGAACCCTCTGCCATTTTGCAGGGAGGCAAAGCCTGCAAGCGGCGGCGGCAGAGAGGGGGCGAGAGGCAGGCAGCTGCTTCAAGAAGTTGTTAGTCAATTATGCTACCGCCAGCTAGATCCGCAGGTAATTGTTTAACAACTTCTTGAAGCAGCTGCCTGCCTCTCGCCCCCTCTCTGCCGCCGCCGCTTGCAGGCTTTGCCTCCCTGCAAAACGGCGGAGGGTTCAGCCCTTGCCGTGCTGTTCCCTGCCGACCCCCGCCCCCGCCAGAGGCAGTAGAGGAAAGATAAATTGCGAGCCTGTCACCTGCGGATCCACCCCGCGGTAGTGTAATTGACTAACAACTTCTTGAAGCAGCTGCCGGAGCACTTCGAGGTTCCAGTTGGTGCCGGACTGTCGGGAGTGCCAGACCACTGGATGCCGGACAATTGGAGTTTTACTGAACTCTGTAGTATTTAACATTACAACCCCCCTACTGATCAGAGACTAGTATCATTAGTACTATTATTTGCACTGAAACGGAAGCTTGAGGGACTTGTTCAAGGTCACAATGAAACTGGATCAGATCCAGAAACAAATCCCAAATCTTGACTTTTCATCCAATCTTTTCATCACAAGACCATCTTCTGTATAGTTAGATAACCAAGTGTTCTACTTTTTTATTAACAGACTTTTTAAAAAGTTCATTTTGATGTACTATGTTATTTAAGACAACTATCGTGTACTAACTGTATTGAATGACTAGATTATAAAAAAATTATTGTGGTGGATCCTTTTTACAATGTATGTATACAATTCATTGAATTTGGGACATAGTCTGGAGAAAAAGTGAAAATGAATGGTACTGTTACAGTTGCATATAGGGTTGCCAGATGGTTTCAACAAAAATACTGGACACATTTGACATTACATCACAATCTACATTACATCTTATTTAGAAAATGCTGGACATTTATATTTTCTCATTTATATTTTCTCAATTTGTTTCCCAAACAGAAAGCTAAAATACTGGACTGCCCGGTTCAAAACCAGACACCCAGCAACCCTAGTTGCATATTGTGTGTTTATCACATATTGGTACAACAGTCTTATCTTGACCATTTAGTTGCCATACCTTCCCCTCAAAATTAACAGGAATCATACATCTCACCATAGATACAGTACATGAAGAGCAAATGTTCAGATGAGGTCAGCAACTATGTGGCTACCAGTACAATTAGAAATGAAACCAGCCAAGAGAGCAGGGAAGGTGACCTCTGCAACTTGCTTGGGTGCAGATGCCTTTTTTTAGTAAGCAAAAACACTCCAGCTTGGTATATAGCATAATATGACTAGTTTCAGAGGGGTAGCCGTGTAAAGTCTGTTCAGCAAATACAACTTAGAGTCTTGTCGTACCTTAAACACTAACAAATTGCCCAGATAAATTTGTTAGTCTTTCAGGTGCCACAGGACTCGTTCAAGCATGTGTTTCCAATGCTGGGGTACAGAGAGAAAAGGGGCAAAATGAATGCTACAAGTGTTTAGAGAGCTATGACAAGCCTCTCCAGTGTTAAATGATATACATACAATATGTAATTTGCTTTTGAATTGCTTGGAAGGAAAGATCTACTGGAAAAGAATATTTACATTTACAGAGGAGTTTGAATAGGCAAGGATACAATTTTAGAAGCCTGTTATTAAAACAGTGTCTGCTGGCTTTCTGGAAAAAGGATTGAATAAAAACAATGCCAAGAAAATGTGACACATTTTAGGGTGAGAATTTATTCTGAAATTGCACTGTTCCATCATTGGTGATTTTGCTCCCCCAAAACAGTATTTTATCCAAACTTTCAGGGTATCTAATTTTTGCTTTGAAACATGGGAAACCATAAGAAATCACCTTTACTTTGAAACACTGCAGTGATGAAATTTCAAGTGGAAGGGGCATGGGGAACGCTGGGCTTCTCTCTCTGAATTTCTTTTATGTTCTATGCTGGTCATGTGAAAGAGAAATAGAGAATGAATGATCTAGAGGAAGAGGAGAGCGCACATCCAATCACCAGCCTCCTATCTAGTACTGCAGTTCCAAGTGGCAGGAAGCTAACTTTTAAAAAGATTCTCAGATTCATTGATTCCAAGGTCAGAAGGGGCAAATATGATCATCTACTCCAGGGGTGGACAAATTTTTTGGCCCAAGGGCCACATCAAGATATGGACATTGTATGAAGGGCCATGAATGCTCCCAATATTGGGGTAAGGGTGTAGAACAGGGTGATAATTTATTTTTGTCTAATTTTAAATTAACCAGACATAATTTGTCCAAAAAGAAGTTGGCGAATATGCGGTAAAGTGCTGAATAACACTACTAATTAGAGCTGTATGAAAAGTGTGGGTAAGTACAATGCAATTACCTGTACTGGATTTTTATTAGGCTGACACTTTTAACATATCTATGCTTGTGAAAAGTGTTACAGGTTTTCTAAGTTTCATGTGAAGATGGCATCTCCAGCAGCACATTGGGTTCCAGCATGCTGCTTGCTGACTCATACTATATAGCCAATCACCAATATAACCTCCTGAAGCATCTAAGTTTTTCCCAGAGACCTACCAGGCAAGTATTGATCTGGCTAAAGCTCCCTTAGCTTATAATAGATAAGATCACAGCTGGGGTTTGTATTACTGCAGATTTTAAGAACTCTGCTTTCATCAGCTGAAGTTTGGATACTTAATAGGGCAAAACTCTGGCTTTTAGTTGCATGACTCCTATTAACTTTATAGCCACAGAGCTGAACAAACCTTGCATATTGCTTTCAAAAATCCGTAGGATCTATCCCCCTGCCTTTATCATGAGGAACAAAAATTCCAACCAAAGATTCAAGGACATTCGCTAAGCAGTAGTTCTGAAATTAAGAATGTTTTCAGAAATGGGTGTACGTAAGCTAGCACTGCCTTTGGCCATAATAACTTTATTTCACCAAAACTAAAATATCTCTAAAAGAGAGGAACTCTTCTTCTCTGATAGCATTGATTAAAAGAGAGAGACTGCCATGTAACTAAACTAGTTATGTAGTGTTACAGAAATTATACTCTATGTTATTACAAGAGCATTTCTCACAAGCGTGTGCTTCAGATATCTTCTGAGTAAGATGAATCTGACACAGGCAAATTTCATTTACATTACTAGACTCAAAGTCTTTGTGAGATCTTGAGCTGTGGGAGCCAAAGTGCCACTACCCAAACACTAGCACCTACAACTAGGGATGTTAAATCCCATTTAATTGGTTAAGAACTGACAAACTCATAGCTGGAAAGCAAACCAGCTCACCTGTATGTCAGTTTTTTAAAAACAGATATATCATATAAGGATGTATTTAGCGTTCAGACTCTGTGAAATGCATACAAATTGTTGCATGCATTAACCTCTTGTAAATGGCTGTGTGCCAGTTTAGGAGCCCTACCAAAATTAACTGGCCATTAAGAAACATCACAACACAAAGCATTGGTGAATGCGTTTATCACTCCTACATACAAAGGAGCTCATCTCACAGACTGGAAGACAAAATGTAAAAGATAAAATAGTCACAAGAGACTTTTTTCATCTCTTTGCTGTTTGAACAGTCATAGTCAAAGACATTAAACTAAGTCAGAGATCCCCATACATTACCCCTACATCCACCTTGAGAGACATTTTGAATTGACAGATTATCACTTCTTTGTCACACTTAGGAAGGAAAGACAGCAACTCACATGTATATGTTTGGTTGTATTAACCTTTAAATAATTTATTTCTTTTTATTAGTTAATAAACCTTTACATAATTTATCACAGGACTGGCTACAGGCATTGTATTTGGTGTAAGACAAGGGTGGGCAATAATTTTTGCAGGGGGGCTTACTCCAGCCCCGGAAGGGATGGGGCCTCGGGGAGAAGGGGTGGTTCCCTTTAGGCGCCACACTTCCTAGTGGAGGAAGAGACTATGTGCACTCCCCGCCACTAGCCAATTGAGCCCTGGGGGCAAGGGAGCACACAAAGTTTCTCACCTTCAGCCCCTGCAGTCAGTGGCACACAGCGCCTAAAGGGAGACACAGTCATTCTGAACAGCTGGCGGTTCCCTCTAGATGCCTCATGCCCCTGCTGGGAGGAGGAGACTTCGCACAATTCCCTACCCACGGCTAATCGAGATCTAGGAGCAGGGGAGTGCTCAAAGTCATCCACTGTTCAAAATGGCTGGTGACTCTCTCTAGGCCAGAAGTGGGGAACCTCAGGCCTGGGGGCCGGAGGTGGTCCCTGGCTTGCCTAGATCTGGCCCCCGGCTTGCTTGCATCCAGCCCCCAAGTTTCAGGGCTCCCCTCCTAGCATTGGGGAGCCCATGCATACTGAGGTACTGGAGCACACAAAATCTCCTAGCCTGGGCCCCACTAGGTTCTGGTGTGCGAAGGGACTGTGGGGAGTGTCTTTCTCCTTCTCAGTCAGGGGCCATATCAGTGAGGGTTTGGGGTTTTTTTTCTGTGGGACAGCAGCCCCTGAACCAGAAAAGGTTCCCCACCCCTGCTCTAGGCGCTGTGCAGCTCTGTCAGGGGGAGGGAGCTGCCAGCCACTTTAAACAGTGAATGACTTCATGTAGTCTCCTGCCCGCAGGTCTTGATTGGCCTGCGGGTGGGGAGAGCAGCAGGGCGGGCTACAGGATGGATCAAACAAGCCATATTTTGTCCACCCCTGGTATAAGATCCAGGGTATCAATTGATCTGTGGTAAGTGAATGGTTTCTTGGGTTTGGCAGCAACCTCAATATTTTATGATTTTTGATGCAAATGACCATTTATTACTGAGTCCAACTTGCCTAGGTGGCAAGACAGAATGAAGGTTATAAGGGACTCTCTGTGACTCCATGGTAAGACTGTTATAGCGACCCATGAATTTGCATTTGTTACTGGGTTGGTGAACTCTAATTGTAGAATATACCGGATATTTGTGGAGATTGTCCCGTCTTTGGCATTCTGCCCTGTGATAGCCACTCTTGGTCCTGTGTCATTTTAGACAGTATGTCATTTTCTTCGTTCCATATTTAGGTTATATATTACAATATGAAGTATTGTTACAATTCAATGTACAGACTCCATATTTATTATGATTTTCATCTTGCGATTAGTCTTCTGTAGGAGACACTGCCTGTTTTTAATTAGTGAAATTAATTGAAGTGGAAAATTCTGAAGACAATAATTGACAATTAAGTTTTTACCTTCTCTGATATTAAATACACTCACCTCTTTCTCACACACATACACACACACACGACTAGTGTCACACTGATGGCTTTCCTGAAAAGTAACAATGCCAATAATAGCAATTACGGTATTTGTTTTTAGTTACACTCTGCAATTTACTAACATTCGTAAGTGTGACTTACTAGGAATGCGCAGGAGTCTGCATTCATCTGAATTGTTTTTGGGGCCATTTCCAATTACATTTGGCACCAAAGACCTGATCCTAAGCTCAGTGGCAGTCTTTCCATGGGCTTCAAAAGGCTTTCGATAAGACCTAATTCAGTGTTGATGTGCTAGTATTTTTTTATCATACCTCTTCTTCTCATCCTATAGGGGCTGGTAGTGTAGGTAGAGACACCCTTTATTCACAACCTCTTTATCTCCAGTTCTCAGGGATTCATCTCTCTCTCTCTTTCACACAGACCGCGTGCTGAAGGGTAGATGGGACCCCAACACAGTTATCAGCTACAGCTCACTCCATTTCTTCCCCTTTCCCAGATCTTTTCTCTTCCTCTGTGCTGCAGAAGAGTTAAGGGGAATGAAGAATTCCTTTTTCCCTTTGATCCAGTGTGGATGAGAGGGCTCACTAGCTCCATGTCACTGTCTCTTTGAGAGTGGGGAGCCATCAGTTAGGGCTGTGTTATTTTTGCCTGGTCAGTGCACTCAGTGCTCTGTTGCCACAGCTTACATCAGCAGATTCTGATCACAGTTTAATCAATAAAATTCTGCACAGTCATCTGCATCTGAACATGGCTAACATTCAGAAGAAATGTTTTCTTTAGTTTCCTTTTCTCATTATTAATTATTATTATTATGTATTTATATCACAGTAACCCAGTCATGGGGTATGCTAGATGCTATGTAACACAGGACAAAAAGGCTGTAAGGTGTTTGGGGCAGAGACCATCTAAGTAACCTGAAGTATTTATTCAGCTTTCACTGCATTAATATCTGGAGTCTCCATTTTTAAAGTGTGTGGGCCCAAGCCTGATCTCAGTGAAATCAACTCAAGATTTGTCATGGGCTTACAATAGAGCAGAAAAAAGTAGTGGTGGGTGGTGGCTGTTTCTGTTTTAAATGTTCGTATTGTAATGGTAATGCTTTAAAAAAACCCAGCATCTCTGTACTGGTCCTGATCAGATTGCTGATGTCCATGATGCTACAGATATTATTGTGTCTAAATATTTTGTCAGAGAGTGTATTTTACCATTGCTGTTAAAGATGCTATGGAATGCTGTTGAGGAGGCTACAGATTCATATAATAATTCCTAAATTAAATTCCTAAATTAAACTAAAAATTTTAACCTAAATGAAAAGTATACAAATGGGAATTGTATTTCACATCTAATGACTAATTAAATACCAGACTGTAAAGTTTGTTTGATGTTATAATCACATCATATTGAACAATTCCCTAAATGAGCCCAACAACTGGAAAGATATCTATATGGTAAATTACAATTTTCATTTCTGTTTTCACATATTTCTATCCAATAAATTGCTCATAATAATTTATTATTTGTATAACTCAACTCAACATGGTATTTTACAGAGGAAAAAAACTGGATACAGTCCGTGCTCCAAGAAGTTCTAAATCATAGAGGGATCAATATCAGATATGATGAAGGCATATTATATTTTTGGATTCCCAAACTCAATATGAACAATATGAATTTACATACTACAGTATTTTATTTAGCATTTTGGGGGGCGGGGGGCTCATTATTTCTGTTCATATATGACACCACATTTTAACATTTAGATCTTCCATGTAAAGATTTTTAGAGGGAGAAACAGTGAAGAGGGGCTGAAACAGCATTAGAAGAATGTTCCTATGTTCCCTTCATTCATGGGAAGAAGCACATGAGACATCTGCTACTGTTTAAATTTTCTTTTTAAACTGGATTACCAAGTTTTCCATATATGCAAACACCTATATATTTTAAAGAATGACTGTACAATGCTGTTATCAACTGAAAACTAGCACTTAATTTCTCTTTGAGACTTACTTCTGGCCAACATATTTCAGAAGTCAACCAATTTATGATGACACCACTGCCACAGCTTGAACTTATTTATAGTAATGCTTAAAGTCGTTCGTGTGTGTGTGTGTGTGTATTTTATATATATGAATTGTATCCATTTCCTCCCAACTATCATATATCATTAGTATTTTTGGAATTAACTCTTTGAGACAGATATTATGCCTTCATAGGTGCTTGTGAAATAGCCAGCACGGTTAAGCACTCAGCTGTACAATAATATGAACGTTAAATGGCTGAACTGAACATATTCCTACAGAACTTCCCAAGAACTAATGGAAACGTAGTAATTGGTGTGGAAATGGCTCTTGCTCTCAATCTGACTACTGCAAGAAATGTAGTAATTAAAAGAGAAAAAAAGTTTTCCCAAAAGGACTTTAAAAAAAAGAGTATGTTGGGGGTTGTCATGAGCCCAGACAGACTTAATTTCCAAGACTCTAGTATTAACATGGACTGTGAGAACCTTAGGCTATGGAAACAAAACACAATTGATGAAGATATGGAAATGTGGAGAAGAGGACTTTTTAAACAAATATGTAACGTGTTTCAATTCAACTACTGAAAGGCAATAGAACATATTTTACAGAAGTTTCAAGTTGTTTAATATAGTTAGGCAACATTTTCATAATGTTATTGTATTCCATATACTTCATTCTTTTGTGTATAATGAACATGTCAACTTAATGAGTCTTTCAAATGATACTGTGGGAGGTGCGCACATGTACTCATGCAAATATCAACTAAAGGTGAGATATTTCAGAATCTCTTCATCCAGCAGTTTTTTAAAAAGACAGAATTTCATCCTCTTATTTGGAATAAAAAGCATGCAAAAATGATACTCCAAAATAAGTTCTGAACTGACATGTCATCAACTCCATAAAAAATTGCAAAAATTAATAGCAGCCACTAGAAGTAGTTTGACAATGGCTGTTCAATGTATGAAAGATGCCATATTTATCTATGGTGCAGAAGCACCCTTATTTACAGCTTCTGGAAACCCAGCAAATAGCATAGTGTAACTAGAGAAAGTGGCTCATATGTGAAAGATCTTTATTATGCAAAGCTCAGAATTAACTGCATCTGATGTTATAGCTGTAGTAGATGGTCTATAGCATGGGGCAAATTTTCAGTGGCCCAACCACTGTCTGTGGGTGCAATTTAAAAAAGAGATACACATATAAGCACTAAAGATTATGTCCACAATTAATTTGCTGGCATAAAGAGAGCATGTATATATTTGTGCCACCAAAGAGGTAGGCAAAGCCTGAGCCTAGCTGAGAGTTTCCACTGTGAATGCAGATGAGTAGCTCATGAGAATTAAATCTAGACTCGATAAAAAATAAAAGGTACACAAGAGCAAACGATCACCTGACATAGTTGTGTGAGTGACAGATACTGCATTTTATATAAATCTGCTGTCTACCTGCTTTGTGATACTGCTCACACAGTCACTCATGCCGATAGAATGGATGTTATCCTAAGTCACAAGCACAGTCAAATGAAGAGAGATTTTTGGGCCATGTCATGTTTGGTGTTGAGACCCTCTAACTCCAATTAATTGGAACACATTTATTAAACTACAAAGACACTTTGTATATTTTGAGACAAAGTGAAAAATCAAACACTTCTTTATAACTACTGTTAAAGAGATATCATCCTAAAACACTACACAACTCTTAAATAACAAGAACAAATAATTGAGGAAAATATGCACATCTTGGGCCTTGAGAACATTTGTGGGAAATTCTGGAACAAAATTGTGTAATGAAACATATTATCAAGGCTTCTTGATCTAAAGTGCCCTGTGTAGGGTAAAGCTTTAAGAGGTTACTCTACATCTACCAGAATGAATAGATGATTCACTTCCCTATGCCAGAGAAAAGCCATTGAATTGGAAGAGAATCTTTTCATATAGGAAAGAGTATATAAAATGAATTAACACACAGTCTGAATGCATGTTGCATTAATCCAGAGAGAATAGCTTAAAGGGGTTTTTTTATAATAAAGGGTTAAGGTTGAGGCAGAAAATAACTAAAGTATTGGTTTTGATGCAGATAGTACTCTTTGATGTGTTCACATCATAATTTGCCTCCTGTCCCCCTCTCCCCCCCCCCCCCATTTATAGAATTCATTCAGGAGGTAGGCGAATCAATCACTCAGTTCAGGAGACTATTTTGAATCTACTTTCATGATAAATGGAAATTTATCAACATTACAGAACAGCAAAGTATTGTACAATCAGAGCAGAATGCTTTATTTTCACAAGCCCCAGGCCCGTTGACAGGGAGGAAGGGGGCAACTGCCTCAGAACCCAGCAAATCAAAGGGACCCAAAGCCCCAAGCCCTTTAAATTGCCACTGGAGCCCCAGGGGGCATGCTTTGGGCAGTGATGGGGAGGGCATGGTCTGGGCAACGTTGAGGGCAGTCTGTCCCAACCCTGTTCCTTCTGCATGTGGCCTCTTCCCTTCCAGGAGCATGGAGCTATACCCCACCTTGCCCAGGGGCCCAGAGTGTCTGTTGGTTTGTCTGACAAGCTCCATAATTATATGGACATTTAAGTGTGGCACTTGCATTTATGCATATGGAGCATGACGCTGCACCCACTGAAGTCAATGGTAAAGCTTCCATTGACTTTAATGGGGTAAAAAAATCAGAGTACATGGTGATCATGACTACCCAGGCAAGACAAGTTAGTGTATGGCGCACTACAAGCTGGGCTATTAAGAAGGCAACCCAGCCTTCCCCCACTCCCTCCCAATTTGCATGCAGGGATTTAAGTCTAAATATCTTGACATGAAATGTTATGTGTCTCAATTTACATTTGTTCAACAAACCAATCCCAAATGGACAATAAGCCTGCAACAGACATTTAAAAAAATGTGGCAGGAGGCTGTTAGAGAAACCTTAATCTGCTCCTCCCACTCCAGTAGGGGGAAGGGACTGGGCTGGGTAAAAGGCCTGATGCTAGTCTTGTAATTGAACACATCTGCCTGCCTCATTAGCAGGAGCCATAAGGCTGGGTGGAAATGAGAGGAAAAAAAAATAGGCAGGGAAGGCGGGGTGGGGCAGGTGGAGGAGGCAGAGACCAGGAGGAGAGGAAGGCAGGAGTTCCCTTAGTCTATTGCTGGCCAGGCCTGTGGCAGGACAAGCTTTTGTTAAAAGCCTGTATATAGTTGGAAAGAGGTGTGGGGACTTGATCAGAAACAAAGCACAGGTTTTGCACCCGTATGAAGTGTCCTCGAGTCTCTGAGAAGCAGCGGAAAAGGGCTGAATCCTGCAGAGCATCACAGTGCCTTTTGCAGAAGTACATCAGGGCACATATGAACAGCGTCCCCCCTTTCTATCCAGGAAAACCCTGGCTGCTAAGCCCTCTTTGAGAATTAAGCACCACACAGGTACACCAAGGTACCTTCACCATGTGAGCGTGTTTGTCTCCTTCATAAACTGCAGATAATGCAACCACATAATAGCAATTATGAGAAACGTCAATTCAAGAAAAGATGATAACATAAAGTTCTGGCTTCCAAGTGGTCTTTTTTGGACTCTAAGAAGCTGCAATCTACCAAAAATTTCAACTACCTTGTTGGAATATAAATAAATTAACAAGACACAGATTACTGTATACTAGTCCAATTTATTTAGAAGTAGCGTGTGTGAATAGAAGTGCTAGACTGCAAAACCAAAGTACATCTTATAACACACAAAGTACTTTTTGAACCTCAGCAAACTAGGGTGGAAGCAAATGTTCAATTAGACAGCAGCAGACAAAAAAAAGAGAAAGTTTTTTAAAAAAACGTGTTTCTATGCTTTTAAGATGATTAAAAGCAGCATTTTCTTCTGCATAATAAAGTTTTAAAGCTGTATTAAATCAATGTTCAATTGTAAACTTTTGAAACATTAGCGAAAATATTTTGTTCAGAGTTGTGAACTAAGAATATTAAGATGTGGATAATTGGCTAATCGTGTAGTCACTACAATTTGTATCAACTACACGATTAGTCCATAAGGGAAGGTGATTGGTCCCGGCTCACACCGGGTCCAGGAGCTACCCCAACTGCAGCTCTGCAGTTTAAATGTAGCAGGCAGCCCAGCTCTTACTACATTTAAAATACAGAGCTGCAGCGGGGGCAGCTCCTGGACCCAGCATGAGCTGAGACTGAGCCAGACTTGCTCAGTCCCCGCTCACACAGAGTCCAGCAGGGCATGACAGTGCCTTTTGCAGAAGTGCATCATGAACAGCGTCCCCCCTTTCCGTCCAAGAAAACCCTGGCTGGTAAGCCCTCTTCAAAAATTAAGCAGCACACAGGAACACAGGTCCACCAAGGTACCTTCAGTGGGAAGCTGGGACCCCCTCCCCCCCACAGATAGGGGCTGCTGCCAGACAACCTGTGTTCACGTCCAGCCCAAGCTGCTGCAGACAGGGGCTGCTCTGCATCTGCTCATGGCAAGCCTGGGCCTATCCTTGGCAGAGACTGCTTTGTAGCAGCCTCCCCCTCCCCACTGCTGCCTCTGATTCTGTTTTTAAGCTGGATCCCCCCAGAACCAGCTCCTGCTTCACTGTCCCCTTGCTGCCTCTGAATCAGAGGCAGCAAGCAGCAGGGGGGGGGGGCGGAATGCGAGTAGTTGAATACTCACATCCCTATTATGAACAACCTCTATTCCCAAGGTGTTCATAATTCTCAGGTTCGGCTGTATATGTGCTGTACAGATGCAATGTATACTGGTGAAAAAATGCTTTTACAAGAATATCATGTAGCCTTGAATGAAATAAGCTATGCTGGTACAAGAACTTTTATGCCAGTATAGCTACTACAGTAGGTCTTCTGTTGTGATAAAAATGTCATAAAAATATCACACTCCTAACTGACATTACTATGCTGGCAAAAGTATTAAGCATAGACCTGGACTTTCTCTCAGCCAGTAAAAGCATCCATTCCTATACCTCTCTCCCTATTACAATGATTCTCCAGTTCTGAATTCTGAATGCGTTTGGCCATTTGGTTTTGGGAACTGGGTGTACATATTTTGTTACCTACTTATAGGTAGCTTTATCTGTAGCTGTTTTGCAGTTCAACAGGAAACCTACTTGAATTCAGTGATTCCACCTCATAAACACAAGGGGTCAAGTCCCTGCTGTTAACAGCCTATCTAGCTTGACAACACCTTCCCCAGACTCAGTGGTGTCCGTTAACTAAAGGCAACATTACAGGTTCAAATATGAAACCACTTATTTCCAACACTATTTTAGGACCAACTGCCATCCAAGTTGCACTGATCCAACTGCATTGGTTGCAGACCTCCTGTGCAGGGGCACCCTTTGCCATGGGGCAAAGGGGTCCCACCCAGACTTTTCATACATCTCCCATGTTTTGCCCCCCAGCTTCATATTCCTCCTCAACTTTGTAAGATATCAAATAAAACATTTGTGATAATATTGTAACGCAACTTTGCATCTCCCACTCCCCAATTTCTTTTCTGAAATGGTGTCCCTGCCATTGTGTGGAACTTCATAAATGGGTTTTAAAGTGCCTTTTATTGATGTAGCTTAAGTCAATTCCTTACGTTAACTGATTCAATTTTTGGATGCAACTTTTGTGAGCTATCTCCTGAACTACCCCTCCTTCGAACCCCCAGCCCTGACTCCTGCTCCCGCACCCTCTCCTCTGAGCCCCCCCTCCACCTCTGCCCTGACTCCTACACCCTCCATCCTCTGTCCTGAGCCCCTCCTCACTTACTTCTTTACACATTATTTCTTTACACATTAGCCACAGAAATAGCATACATTTTCAAGATTACTTAGGGAAAAGATTATTAAAAACTTTGGTTGATTTTGAAATTTTCAAGGTAAAATCAGCACTTACGTACTGAAACAGCAAATTAAATCAAAAGCAAGGACATATAAGGCAGGGATGTGAAAGTATAAACAGTTAACTGATAAGCCTGGGCTTTATTTGTTAATGTTCACGGATACTCGCAGGCTCCCACCCTGATGATGGGAAACCAGCTGCTGTATCAGAGGTAGCAGCACGAGTAAGCAGCCAGCAAGCCAGGAGTGGGGCAGCAGGTGGGAGCTGACTCCCAGCACGCACTGACTGCTACCCTGCGCTGTGGGTGCAAGTAACCATGTAACCACTGAGATTTTAAATGGTTACACATTTACTCAATTACCCACATGTTAACATCCCTAATATAAGGAGACCACAAAGCTGGAAAAGAAACTAAATTAAATAAACTGGATATTACTGCAATCTTGATTTAAAAGATTCTCATGAAGGGGGGAGAAACAAGAATATTTAAAAATACAGTGTACTTTTTCAGTATTCCCTTCATACAAGTTATCAGTTTTTGAAGCATATGAAATTCCTCCTACAAAACCCAAGCTTCTTGTACAGCTGGACTATGCAATTAGGGCACAGGACCAAATTCTACTAGCATATTAAAATTAAATGTATAAATATCTAAGGACAAAATTGTGGCTCACAGCCCTCCAGTTTGCTACCACAGACATGATTACTATCTTACAAATGTTATATTCTTTTTTGTAGCTTACAAACTAGATCAAATAGCAGGAGAAAACAGATGGTAAAGCCTAAGATCCACCCCCCCCCCCCCGCCGCCATTTGAATGTACAACTCTCCTAAATTAAAAGGCACCAAAAAAAAAAAAGTGGAAAAAACGGATTTATGCTTCAGTACAATCATATATTCTACAGTTTTTCTTCAGGATATAGTTCTTCTGAGGTAAAATACTGCACTCTCTCTCTATATATATATACGTATTAGAGTTTTGTGCGTCTGTGTCTGTAAATCCATCTGTCTGTGAGTCTGTTCGTTCAAGAACTCTTCCTAAACTGTAAGAGCTAGGACCACCAAATTTGGAATGCAGCTTCCTCTTGTGCTAACTTAAAGCAAGGTCAGAGTTTGATTGTGCCAGTAAAACGGGATGTGCCTGGAATCTAACTGTCTTCCATAACATGGAAAGGAAGGGGGCTGACTGGAGAGACAACTATACTGCAGAGTGACACTGGGGGCAGCAAGCACAGGGGACAGTTATACTGCAGGGAGGACATGGGGGGAGGGGGAGAGCTGCACAAGGAAGAGAGTGGCTAGCTTGGGGCCGGAGCGCACCATCTTGCTGGCCACCGGCTGATGTAAAGAGCAACCAAATCCCTCCCCTGGCCCTCGGTCGCAGTGCCAGACCGGGGAAGGAGAGTGCGGATGGAGAAACATGGACAAGCCCTGGGAATGGCCAGCCTGTGCACTTCCCACTCCCACCCCAGGACCAGGAAGAAGCTGACAGGTAGAGTGCGCAGCCCCCCGACCCGAGGGACAAGCCAGTGGGCATGCCCTCCCATCCCAGGGAAGAAGCCAGTAAGTGGGGTGCACAGTCTCTTCTGTCCCACGTTGACCCTTAGGAGAAGCCCGTGGCAACCCCCACCTCCTTTTGAACCCCCACCCTCTCTCCTGAGCTCTCCCTCTTCCCAGCCCTATCTCTGACTCCCCGCACTCCCATCCCCTGCTCTGAGAGCCCCTCCTTCACTTCTGCCCAAACTCCTGCACTCCCCATCCTCTGCCCTGAGCCCCTTCTCACCCCCAACCCTGACTTCCACACTCCCCTACACATCCCCAGTCCCCTGACCTGAGCCCCCACTCAACCCCCTACCCTGATTCCCACACCACTTCATATCCCCAGCCCCTGCCCTGAGCCCCTACTCAACCCCCCACATTGACTCCTGCACTCCCCCAATCCCCATACCCCTGCCCTGAGCCCCCCACATCCTCAAGGCCCTGCCCTGACTCCTGTACCCCCCCCCCCCACTGCCAGCCCCCTGCCCTGAAGGACTCGGGCAACACTGGGTAAGTCTTCTAGTTAAGAATATTTCATTTTAAAAGTAGTCAAAACAAGTTCTACATTATGAAACAAAAGAACTCTGCTTTGACACTAAAATGTGTCTTAATTTGAAAGCAGTCTTCAGATTATAACTTGACTTTGAACATGGCATTAATGATATTATAGGAACATACAGGATTTTGCAATCTCATGTAAAAACAGTTTCAGTTTGGGAATGAATGCCTTTCTTTATAGGAGGAAGATCAACATCTACACCATGTTTTGTACATTCCAAATTAAAAACAGACTTTTTTTTGTCCTTGAAAGTAGCTGTGAACTTCTCAGTTTCACTCCTGGTTTGGTAATGAAGAGCTTGCGATTTTACTCATCCACAGTTTAGGGACCATAGAAACTTCCAGGTGCTTTAGTCCTGATTCTACATGAATTTGCACAAGTGAAATTAGGAGTAGAACTGTGGAAACAACTGATTTTTCTGTTTTCCAAACACTGAAATCAAAGAAATTAAACCAACCCAAAATATAGGGTGGGAAGTGTTTGGTATCTTTTGTTTCCTAGTTCTGCAAATTAAAAAGCGAGGGTGGGGGGTGGAGAATTGTTTTGGATCTGCATTTAGAACTTTTTTTTAAATAAAAGCAAGTGAAATTTACGAAACCACTGTAGTACAGCCATTTTTCCAGCTTTAGTTGGCATAAATTTAAAAAAGAAAAACAGGGACATTATTTTAATCAGTTATAAAATATCCTACAATTAAATAGGAAGGAAGGAAGAAAGGAACTCTTTTTTGTAGATGTATTAGATATGCCATTTTTTTAACTGATTATAGATTGGCATTGTCCTGGTTCAACACCACCTTTCTTTGAAATTTTGTAAAAAGAGAATTTTATTCACTGACACATTATTCCTTTCTTTGTGATCTTCCATTATTGTGAGAGTATTTCCCTAAATCAAGGCTAAAAGAAAGCATATCAGTGCAAAAAGAGTTCTAATTCATATTCCAGAAAATTCTGACAAAAAGCACAATGATCTTCATTCCAGAAATAATCAAGGGAAAAGTTAAAAAAAAAAAAAGTGGAGTCAAATTCACCATTGGTGTGAACTGGTACATCTCCACTGCCTCCACTAAAACTTCATGAATTCTTCTCCCTTCAAGCTGTACAACAACATGGTATGTAGAAATTTCCCTTTAGCATTACACCGAAGGCCACTTTCTCCTCTGAGTTACATTTCCAGGATTTGTCTGCCCTCATACTGGTTGTGTATATAAGGGTAGTGCTTCAGTGATAAAACACCTTACCCTTCTATAGCTGTTTATAAATAAACATCACCAGGAATTCTTGGAAATGGAAAGTACAGTTTCTTAAATAGAATCCTATGTGAGTAAAAAAAAAAAAATTATATCCACATCTGCATCTGTATCCGAAAAAATGAGCCGTGGATACCCACAACCACATCTGTGGATGCAGATACCCACGGATATAAAATACATATCCGCGGATTTGCAGAACTCTATTCATAAATGCTTACATCTATTTTTAGTCCCTTACAGTGTAAATATTTAAAAAGCACTACAACTTAAACTTACAGTAATTAACATTCACCCTGCAAAATCCATAACTAAAGTTGGAATGAAAAGAAATTATTTGATCATTCATAGCATTGGTACAGAGTCATACATCAAGGTGATAATAGGGCATGTTTGATAGCTGTTGTAATTAATATTTTATGACTACTTTTACAACCATTAAAGAAACTTGATCACAAGTAATGTGTTTCAGTTTCAATCAAACCAAAAGGAAATAAGAGATTCTGCACTGAACAGACAGTGATGATAAAAATATGAGAACAATTTCATGTTCATTTTGATGTGGTTTAGACAGATTAGCTGAAAAAATGAAAACCTTGGTTTATTATTATTATGGGTAGTAGTAGTGGCAGCATTTGCATTATTATGGCACCTAGAAGCAATAATAATGGATCAGGATCCCATTGTACTAGGTTCTGTATACACAGAACAAGAACAAAAAGAGTTTACAATCCAAGCATAAGACAACAGATGGATACAAACAGACCAAAAAGGGAGTCCAGGAAAAAATGACACAGTATTGGTCAGCATGATAGACAGTGGCCTCAGATCACCAACAGCCTGACCACTGTGAATTTTTTTGAAGGCATTTCTGCAGCACACACATTTGGGGTGGGATTTGAAGGGACATAAGGAGATAACTCGGCAAATGTTTGCAGGGAGCTGCTCCTAAGTATGAGAGGCAGCATTTGGAGAAAGCATGCAGGTGCTTGTTTGAAAATTAAACAAGTGCGCAAAGGAGAAGACAAGGAGTCTATCTCTAGATACTGAATGAGAGATTATAGGCAGTGTGGGGACACATCATAAAAGGCCTTTGAACTGAAGACAGTAACTTGTATTTGATGCAACAAAGAGGAGGAAGCCAGTGGAAGGTTGCAAAGTGAGTGGTGGGACAGTCAAAGGACAGGCTAGGAAAATTATCTCTGCAGCAACTTTCTGAACTGATATGAGTGGGACAAGACTGCAATTTTCTGAGCCTGGGCTGCTGGACAGACAGAGATAAAGCTCTCTCACCGAGACAGGTTGAGATTTTAGTGTGGACCGAAAAAGATAGGCCCGGAGTAGACACACAGATCTGTGATTTGTCCGCATAAACATGGTGGCACATGGGCAACTCACCACAGTGACACTTCCTGTTAGCCATCCTGGGGATAAGCTGTGCCAGTTGCTGAACCCTCTTTAAATGGTGCCTTTCCCATTATCCTCTCATCCTGTGAACCCGCTTCAATCTAGGAACCACAGTGGCCTCTTCATGGCTCAGATCTCCAGCCAGATCACAATCCATGTTTCCCCCATCCAGGGTTAACCCAAAGTCTTTCTACGCAAACAGTCCTGATCAGGCAGGCTTCTTCTGTGGTGCCACTCGGAGTTTCCTTTAATCAACTCTGCTCCCTGGCTACTCCTCCAGGTGCAGCCTGGGCAATTACTTAGCCTAGTTGGCCACTTTCCAGTGTGGGGTAAAGGACTCATCACAGATGGTAGTTGAATTTGTGTTGAATGAAATTACCCAGAAACATGGTGTAGTGGGAGGTGAAATAGGCACCAAGGACAGAGCTCCCCCACAGAAAGTTATAGAAGAAATGATAAGAATCCTCCAAAAGACATGCTGAAGAAGTGATTGGAGGAGTGAAAGGGGCACAAAATTTCAAGAAGAATATGGTTCACTGTCCAAGAGGCAGCTGGGAGAATGAGGCTGGAGAGAATGAGAATGGAGTAGTGGTTCTGAGATGTGGCTAAGAAGAGGTCATAAGAGACTGTGCCAAGAGCACTTGCAGTGGCATGTAAAGGGCAGAAGCCAAACTGGAGAGGGTTTAGAATGGTATTGGGAAAAAGAATTCTGGACAGCGAGTCTAAACAGTACCGTATTTTAGCGAATATATCCCGCACCCGAATATACCTCGCGGTTTTTGCTATTTCAGTAAAAAAAAAATCTTGTATACCCCGCGCACGAGTATAACCCGCGGGGTATACAAGATGGTGCTGGGGGTATATTTAGGGTGCGGGGGTATATTTAGGGTGCGGGGGTATATTTATGGTGCGGGGGGTTAGGCTCCCAGCCCGCGACAGAACAACGCGAGGAAACTTACAAGGGGCGCAGCAGCCGGGAACGCTGCGGAGCTGGGGCAGAGGCATCCCCAGCAGAGGCGCGAGGCAGGAGGCTCCCAGCCCGGGCTGACAAAGGGAAGGCGCCCGGAGCAAGTTGCTCGGCGGCGGGAGTCTGCAGGCGGCCACGGCTCACAGGAGCGGGCCGGGACATGGTGCTTGCTGCTCCTTGCTCCTGCGCGATCCAGCCGGGCGCCCTTCCCAGCCTGCAGCCGCCGCCGCCGCACCTGCTGCGCGCTCGCTTGTTGCTCCCGGGCTGGCGCCTGCCCTGCAGCCACGAACCATGCCCCGCTCGTTGCTTCTGGGCTGGGGCATGGTTCGTGGCTGCAGGGCAGGCGCAGGCCCGGGAGCAACAAGCGAGCGCGCAGCGGGTCCGGCGTGAGGCGGCTGCAGGCTGGGAAAGGCGCCCGGCTGGATCGCACAGAGCAAGGAGCAGCAAGCACCATGTCCCGGCCCCGCTCCTGTGAGCCGTGGCCGCCTGCAGACTCCCGCCGCCGAGCAACTTGCTCCGGGCGCCTTCCCTTTGTCAGCCCGGGCTGGGAGCCTCCTGCCTCGCGCCTCTGCTGGGGATGCCTCTGCCCCAGCTCCGCAGCGTTCCCGGCTGCTGCGCCCCTTGTAAGTTTCCCCGTGTTGTTCTGTCGCGGGCTGGGAGCCTAACCCTAGCCTGGCAAAGGTAGTGAAAGGGGGGGAGGGGATCCTCTTCCATCGAGTAAAAAAAACCCTATATACCCCGCGCATGAGTATAGCCTGGGGGCGGGGTTTGTAAAAACGAATATAACCTGCGGGTTATATTCGCTAAAAGACGGTATTTTCAAAGACATGAGATATTAAAAAGAATAGAAAGATAAATTAATAGAGATAAGTAAGGCAAAGAGTGGGTTTGTTTTAAGATAGGTAAGCTAAAACATGTTTGTATCGTGAGGGGAAAGAGCTAGAGAAGAGTGAGAGGTTAAATAAAAGAGCAAAGGCAGGGATGAGATAAGAGTAGGTGTAAGACACGTAGGAGTTGGGCTGGGGTCATGGAGGTAAATGTGTGGTTAGATTAAAAAGCAGTGAAGAAACTTCTGCATCTGTGACAGGAGAGATGGAGGAGCAAGATATAGGAGGGGAAGATTTGGATACAACTTGTGAGAAACTGTGCAGAAAAGAAAGATAGTGGTCAGATCTTAACTATCAACTAGGCTGCAAGATCTGCAGGGCAGGGAATGGATTTTACTGCATAGAGGGGGGGGGGGATTATAAACATAATAGGGCCCCAATCCCAATTAAGGCATCTGGAAGCTACTGTAATGTACAGAACTTCTGCTTCTTTGAGAAATATCTATATTACAGTTTTTAAAACAGATCATGCAGAAAAAATGATCTACTCAGTTTACCATATAGTATTAGTTTTGGTAGCATATATAACTGCCTAATGTCGGTATTCTGCTTTTTATTCAAATTTATCTTACACACTAGCAAAAGATATTGGACACAAGTCATGAGGAAATTAGATATCCAAATAACTTCTCTTGAGAGTTTAGAGGCTTGACATATCTGAGCTGCCAGTATGAAAAAAGAGATTCTTAGATTTCTTGATTTGCATCACACTTATGATTTCTAAATTTCTTATAGTAGGGATGCAAGAGACTAGCTGACTACTCAACTAGTCACTCCTCCCCTTGCTGCCTTTGTATCAGAGGCACTAAGGGGGTGAGCAGGAGCCAGCACTAGGGAGAGCTGGCTTAAAAGCCAGTTCCCCCCCAGCACCATCTCTGTGGGGGAAGTAAGGGAGGCAGAGGCACAGCGGGGAAACAGCGCAAGTGGGGACCGAAGTAGTTCCTGCTTGCATGGGGTCCTGACTGCTGAGCCTCTCCTTTTGAAATGTACAAGAGCCACCTGCAAGCAGCTCTTGCACATTTCAAAGGCAGAGGCGCAGGAGGATAGCAAGCACCCTCCTTATCAAGTAATCCATCAACCACTTGATTAGCTGATTAATCAAAATTTAGCATCCCAATCTTATAGAAAATGAAATCTTTGAGCTAACATCCAATTTCAGGAAATAAGGTATACAGAAGTTTATTTATTTATAGAAAAATGAAAGGTTGCACAGCAAGTACAGAGGAAGTCCAAATGAACACAAAGAGAGAACAAACAAATGTCTGAATTAATATCAAGGGCAGGACAGAATCTGAATGAGGAAAAATAATGACATAAGCTTCTTCGTCTGAAATGGCTTCACAATCAGAAAGTCAAAAGAGAGACACACAAAAGCAAACAAACTGCCAATGTCATTTGTAAGGAAAATGAAGAGGACCCAATTCTGCTCTCAGTTAAACTGCTGTTAATTCAGAGAAACTTCAATGACATGAATAGAGCTACTTTGGACATACAGTAATGTAAATGATGGCACATTTTGGCTCAGAATTTTTTTACACATAGATATGCTGGAATATATGTATAGAATATTATATTTACAGCTGCAACCAGTATTCCATTTTAAGCCCTCTTTTTGATCCTCCTTTGTGCTGAAAAAAATACTCTTTTAAGTTGGAAAAATCTCATACTTCATCTCAAAATAAAGGGGGTTATTTTATTTTATTAAGTTGGAAGCAAATTTGCCAAGCTATTTTTCAATTATAAAGTACTAAAATGTTAATTTGTTTCTAACTTTTTTGTGGAAGTTGAAGAGATTTATATTTCACCTGTAATAATTGAGTGACTGCCAGACTGAAGAGACATTTCACTAACAGGTAGAAAGATCACTATGTTGAAGATGGTAAAACAATTATTAGTGTCATATTTGAGTAATGGACTCTGTAAATGAGTGTTAGCAAAGGCATTCATGAACATTGCAAATTAAGAGTCACATATCTCAAGAAGACAAATGAAAAATTAAGGGTTTTTTTTTTTTTGGTCTGGCCAAATAAAACAGAGGTATATTTTAGGGAGCACATTCATGACAGACAGCTGTGCATCAAACTGATGCAGGTATTCAGCACTATGCCACATGTAGAACTGTAGCGGAATCCCCACTCAGGCCCGTGGTCTGGGGCACCTTCTGGTCCACGAATCAGCCAGAGAAGCTTCTGGTGTAGTCACCCTGGGGTAGTCACCTGTGCTTTTATTGTTAGTTCCCACCACCTTCTATGTACAAAGCTTACAGTTAAATCAGCCGGCTTCTCTGTCTGCCTGGGAGCACACTCAGACACACCCTGGCTCCTTGCCCCTCCTGGCTTCCTTCCTCTGCCTTATATAACTCTCTCCCAGTGAGGGAGAGAGCTGCTTCTAATAGCCCTTCAGGCCTGGGTTTGCTCAGCTGTTTCCCCCTCAGCTTCTTTAGCCAGGCTACAGTGGCAGAGCTCTGGCTTAGCAAGCAGTCTGTCACACTAACCCTAGAAACCACTGCCCTCTTTCCCCCCCCATATCTAGTGTCCCCAAGGAGACCTTAAACTTGTAAGACCTTAAGCTTGTAAAATGGCTCATGCATGCATAAATGACTGATGTAGAAACACAACAATGAAGTGGTATGCCCGGTATCCATGGCCAGTCTCTACTCAACCCTAAAAAGGTTCACAATGGCGATCATCTGCATTTCCTTCCAAAGCATGAATATTTCCACTCAAACCTACCCATCCCATTTCCATGAGGCTCTATGATGTGACAGTCTCCAGATTGGCTTAACCGTGTTAAAACCAAATAGAACTAGTTACTAGGCTGTCATTCAGCTCCTGCTTTCTGTTGCTAACATGAATACTTTGGATTTTACAGCAATTACATGAAAATGTGTTCTGCCTTTTCTGTTGCCATTCTTATCTGTTTGTCATTATCTATTCCTGGCTGTACATAAACCTCCATGAGTGTTTTGGGATGGGGATAAAGTCTAACATGCATTCCATGATTTTTATGAATTTTTTTTTGGTGTAGCCTGTTCTTCCCCCCCACACACTATTGTGCATTAATTAGAATAGTCAGGCAAATTGGCATGGAAATATACAGTCACAGAAACACTAAAGCAATCTTTTATAGTACTTATCAACCACTGTGTCTGCACATATGACAGTGGTGACTCTGAGAATTACTGATATTTGTGGAATAGAACAGTTATTTTTTCTTTATTTCATTATCTCTCATCAGGAAAATAACCACCAAAATTCTGACTGAGTTTTAATTTCTGCCGAACAAGAATGTGCCAAAACAACAATTAAAATGTTAGACTGCCATGTATAATGTCAAGTAAAACAATACATTCTTTCTAACTGTCATGTTTATTTTCTGACACACTTCATAAAACCTACTCGAATAAAGGTTCTTCTATTTATGATGGAAAAAAATCAACACATGTAAATAGAACGTTATCTATGTAAATTTTTGCTACAGAGTGGATCAAGCCTATTAAACATAGTTTCAGATTCATCCTCTATCTCAGGATTGTAAATGCAATAGCCTCAGAAAGATTTCAATTGTCTTTTTCAGCTCTAACTACAATTATATTGATAAAGATATACAAGAAGATGAAATTGATTTCAAAATATAGAAGCCTTTGAGCATTCTGTGTCTGTGGCACTTTCTTATTTTACTTCATGACCAGGTGGGAATTCACAATATTTTAAATTTGACTAATTAGTAATTGGGCCAGTGACGTTGATTCAGTGCAGTTCTTCTATGAAACATAATCCCATCAGGAAAAATCTGAAGCTTAATGTGCAGGAAATTGGCCATGCAACTCCCATTAATGGTAGGAAATGAGTTTCCAATTCCCAATGCATTAGGCCAGAGTGTTAAAAATTCATAATACTCTTGGGAGAATTCTGTACCAAAAATTAAAAATTCTGCACACAATATTTTAAAATTCTTCAAAATTCTGCAAATTTTATTTGTCAAAATAATACTTCATAATCATGCGAGTTTCAATTATTTTGATAAATTATTTCAAAATAACTGTCAGCAAGTATATCTATAACCATATGGACACACACAAAAATTCTCCCAGAAGTAAAAAGTTGTAGAAACCCCTCTGGCAATCATTTCCTATTTCTCTGACTTCCCATCGCACCTCCCAAGCTCATCCAGTAAGCCTGACAACCACAGCTCCTCCCCCCCAACCACCAAAACACCTAAACCCCCTCCTGTCTAGAGCCATGCTGAAGGAACTCCCTTGCCCAGAGATTAGTCCCCTTGCCCTCCAGGATACAGAGGAAGAAACAGCCTGATGCTTGGTCCCAGGCTTACATGGAGTTTCCTGCATGTTGAGATATCCTTCCCTCAGGGCATCCTGGGAACTGCAACTGCCGAGCACCCTCTAGCTTCCTTCTCCTCCCCCCCAGAAATGTCTTCTATGTGCAAGCCGGGTTCTGCTGAGACCAGTAGCCCCTAGTGGTCTCTGGCAATACTGCAGCCCATTTCTGCGGAGAAAAAAATTCTGCATGCACAACATTAATTTCTGCAAAATTCTACACCTCGCAGTGGTACAAAATTCCCCTAGGAATATCATTCTAACAAAAAGGAGCAAAACTCACCTATGGTTTCACTCTACTGAATAAAGTGCAGTTACATCAAGTATCAAGATAGCCATAGGACTATTCTATGTCGAACTGGTGCTTTTAAATAAAGCCGTAGCCTAGTATCTCCATTCATTATAGTGAATTCAAAAGCCACAAATGCAATTCACAATTTGCATATTCTGTCACTGGGTTTGCAGCAATTAAGACAAGTCACACTCATGACACTTTTGTGGTTTTGTCTGAGTTCAATGGAACTAGATCACATTAGCAAAATTATTCATATACTTAAGTGCTTTTCAGTAACCTTACTGTTCTCATTCAGTGCCTTTTTTCCTTGACAGCACCTGACTTTCTCATAAATGAATATTCAAAACACATTAAGATAGGGTAAATAATCTGCTCAGCTCTTTTTGGGAGGCTACTGGATAGTGTCCCAATTGAAGGAAAATTGGAGGTAATATGACAAAAGAGAATAAATTGGTGAAAACGAATTAGGTTTGAAGTGTATTGTTAACATTTTCAGGACAAGAAAGGGACTTTTAAAACATAAATATATTAAATGTAATCTGTTCTACCTGTCCCAGCTGAAAGGACTATTTTGACAGACAATAATTTTAACTTTTATAGTGTTGTAGCCATGCTGGACCCAGGAGCTAAGACAGACAAGGTAAGTGAGGTAATATCTTTTATTGGACCATTTTCTGTTGGTCGAAGGTGCAAGTGTCTTGTGAAGAAGAACTCCGAGTTGGTCAAAAGTATAATAGCAACCCAAGTTGGTCCAGTAAAAGATACTACACCATCTACCTTGTCTCTTTCAATCAATTACATAATATGTCTTCCTTAGCATGGTGTTTTCAGAATATACACTGATGAGCTATTCCTGTTATACCATAATATACTGTACATCTTCACTTCAGCATGTGGATTACTGACAAGCCAAAGGAAAATAGCATATCACACTTGGTTCCACTGTTTCTCAGTTCTGAAGTTTTTAAAAATGAAAGGCTGTGATAGCAATATAACCTCCATATTCAGTTTATAAAATTTGCCACTCTTCCCGTTACCTGAGAGAAATAACAAGTATATTCAGCAACTGACTGACTGCCAGAAAGCAACTGCAAAATTGTTTTCTAAAAGGGCACATTTGCAAAAGGTTATAGAGTGATCAGCAATTATTAGTGGAAATCTCAGAAATATTTTAAAGAAGGCATTCCAGCACGAGAAATTGAAGGTATTTCAGTGCAGGGCCTGAGAACCACAGACATGAAATCTCTCAGAGATTCTTCCTAACTGTTTCCATCAAATGGTCCTGTTAAGAACATAAGAACAGCCATACTGGATCAGACCAAAGGTCCATCTAGTCCAGTATCCTGTCTTCTGACAGTAGACAATACCAGATGCCCCAGAGGGAGGGAACACAACAGGTAATCACGAAGTGATCCATCCCCTGATGCCCATTCTCAGTTTCTGACAAACAGAGGCTAGGGACACCATTCCTACACATCCTGGCTAATAGCCATTGATGGACCTATCTTCCATGAATGTATCTAATTCTTTTTGGAACCCTGTTAAAGGAGTTCCACAGTACATTGTGTGAAGAAATACTTTATTTTGTTTGTTTTAAACCCGCTACCGATTAATTTCATTTGGTAACCCCTAGTTCTTATGTTATGGGAACAAGTAAATAACTTTTCCTTATTCAGTTTCTCCATAGCTGTCCTGAGTGTATAGATCTCTATCATATCCCACCTTAGTCTCCTCTTTTCTAAGTTGAAAACTCCCAGTCTTTTTAATTTCTCTTCATATGGCACTTGTTCCAAACCCCTAATCCTTTTTGTTGCCCTTTTCTGAACCTTTTCCAAAGCCAATATATCTTTTTTAAGATCATGCAACCACATCTGTATGCATTATTTAAGATGTGGGTGTACCATAGATTTACAGAGGCAGTAAGATATTCTCTGTCTTATTCTCTATCCCTTTTTAAATGATTCTTAATATTTTGTTTGCTTTTTTGACTGCTCCTGCACATTGAGTGGATGTTTTCATGTTCCACTTGCTATTGGTCACTCACTAGAGCTCACATTAGTCAGAAACTGCCCAGATCATTTCTTTTTGTAAGGTGTATAGTACTGATAATTATTTGTTCTGTGCCTGCTCAATGTCTATTGGTTGCTGAAGCTTGAAACCTAAATTAACAAAAGGCTAGAAAGTATACTTTTTTTTGGACTTCATAAAAAAGTGCCAACCACTATAACTCCTACTGATTGCCTCTATTGTTGTATTTGTAGTTTCTACCACAGTAAACTATGTATTGGTAAATGTAAATATGGTATGCATTCAACCTAACCACATAAAAAAACCTCTGTCCATAGAATATATTGAGATTACACCTTTTTCATTTTCGTTATAGGACACTAGAATTATCAGAGTTTTTTAATCAAATTTTCAGTGGAGATTCTCATTACTGATTTATTTACACCATTGTCAATATTGTAGTAAATCATAACCTAAAGTGACTGAGACTTAATATTAAACGCAGAATTTTAAAGGCTATTATTAAAAGTAATTTTATGGCACCTAAATTCTACTATAATCTCTAATGTTCTAGACCACTCATAATAAAGCACTCAGATAAAATTAGAATGAAGTAAATAACTCATATCACAAATCTAAAGGCAGAAATCTTTGACGATTCAAACATCCCTTCAAAGGCCTTTGAAGTCAAGAGACAATGCATTCCAGAAAGCCATGATACAAAAGGCACAAGACAACTAGCAATTAACATGCCCCAGGTACTGGAAACATCACTCCATTCAATATAAAAGAATGAGATAATATTCAAGAGATTAAAAAAAAAACAACAGTAGTAATATATATATTTAAGAAAAATAAATTTGACAGGGAAAAAAGACTTACCTTTCACAAGCTCGGACAGTCCATGCAGCAATTATCCATAATGAGATACTAAAAACCAACAGTACAGTTCCCGGACATATTGTCATTAAAGTCTTCATAACAAAACGTGTATTGAAGTTTATCTTATTTAGTGCTCCAATGCTTCTAGATGAGGCATCTGTGAAAAGTTTGCTATGCAAAAGCATAACTCTGGCAATAAGATACAGTCTTAAGAACATTGGTATAGATAAAATAATATCCACATCAGCTGTTGTTGTAGATGGAGCATAGGAGAAGGCAAGCCGGGCTGTCCATGTGAATGTATAATTCCCAGGTATGGGATGTATAGCACACACCAGTATTTCCAAGCAGATGAAGAAAATACGCTCGTAAGTCATGGCTATTCTCCAGTCATCTGCTCCATTGTCCACCATGAACAACTAAAATAATAAAATATAAGGTCTACTTTAGTAAAGGATTAACAAACCTCTTTTTAAAAACAATATATGCAGTAGTTGGTGATTAGCAACTTTATAACTGGCAACATATTAAAAATGTAAATATGTCAAAAACCATTTGCTAAACCACTGATACGAATTAAACAATCAATACATAATTTTACTTAATCTAGAATGAGCTTTTATATAAAATAAAAAATGATGTAAAAGGATATCTATATAAAATTGAAATTTGCTCAAATTCTTATATCTTCAATTTTTTATTAAGGCCTTGTGTATATTAAGATTTCTGTACCTGCTTAAATTCTGCACGCTGTGAACAGTCCCACTGAAACTGATGGACTACTCACAGTATATAAAGTTTAGAATGTATGAAAGCTTTATCGGGATTGTGGCCTAATTCTGAATTGGGCTGTATGACATAAAATTTTAGACCCCTTTACCGCAAAGGCTTACTTATGTGCTTAACTGAAGCACATGAATAGCCTCAATGAGGTCAGTGGGGATGATCACATCCTGAAAATTACACACACACTGTGTGAGTAAGCCTTTACGGGATCAGGAGCCTTCGATTATACCATTTAGGTGCAAAGGATATCAGTACTTCAGTAGGTTTATCAACTGTCTTCCCAAACATTAACAAATACATAAATATCAAACCTAACAAAAAAATTCACTTTGAGAGTGGGAGAAGTGATAATTATGATCTTGAATTAAAATAGTTAATGTGCAATAAACAACCTGACTATCATTCATGATCCTAACTGGCTAAGTCATTTGACAGACAGACCTGATTTCAGTTGAGCTATACAAGGAAGGGCTGCAGAATCAGGTTCTATGAGCAGCTTTTCAAAATGGAAAATAATTCATGACACTAGCAGCATTTCATCAGTGGTAACATCCTGCCATGAGGCAGAAAAAAGAATTTCTGATACTGCAAATGGATTGGAAAACCAAGCTGCTCACTATGGCTATGTCGACACAGCAGCATTATTTCAGAATAACTGACTTTATTCCGAAATAACAAATAGCATGTCTACACTACAAGCCTTTATTTTGAAATAATGGCGAGCTGGAGGACTTCTTACTCAGACTCCTGGTAACCCTCATTTTACAAGGAGTAAGGGAAGTCAAAGGAAGAATGTTCTTTCTTCAACTTCCTGCTGTGTAGACAGCGCCAAAAGCCGAGGTAAGCTATTTCAACATAAGCTACACAATTGTTGTAGCTCTAGTTACATAGCGTAATTTGACTTTGGCCCTGCTGTGTAGACGTACCTTATGGGAGCAGTATGTAAAACTCTTTTCCATAGCTGAAAGATGAAAATCCTTCCTAAGATTGTTAGAGATTTTTTTATAATCAGATTATTAGGATTTTTAAATTGATTTTTAAAATATCACAATACATTTCTAATAGAAAGCCGCAGGAGTACTATTAACTTGTGAATGGTACCCCTAAATAATATATAGTGCCTAGCAAATTCAGCTCCTTGAGTAATATTACCTCTCTTCCAAATCAAGAGTTTAAATGGTCACCTGAACTTCTTGTTCTCTTTCACACTACAAACACACTGTACATCCTCCTAAGAATTCATTCAGCTTTCAATTCAGAAACAGCTGCTGCTCTTTGTCTTAAGACAGAGAAACTATAAACTAATGCTACTGCAATTGTGAGGGATCACACAATTTATTTCAAAAGAAGAAGTCTACAGCTTATGAGGTAATTGAGGATCTAGCAGTCCATAACAGTGAAACATGCATCATTCAAACATTCACAATTACAGTACATACAGAGCATACGTTAATCTAATTATTGTTCAACAAATGTATATAACAAACGGTAACAAATGTATCTCAAGACAGGGGTGGGAAATAAGCCAGAGGCAATGTGCCAAGGTTAGCCCTTGGTGGGCCGCCAGCACTTTATTTACCCACACATCCATGGGTACAGCTGCTTGCAGCTCCCATTGGTCAGGAAAGGCGATCTGCGGCCAATACCTATGAACATGCAGGTAAATAAAGCACTGGCGGCCTACTTGAAGCTAACCCTGGAGGACTGCATCCAGTCCACAGGCCACCTATTGTGCACCCTGTCTTGAGCAGTCATTTGAACTGGCTCCGCTCCCAGCTATCATCACACAGAACCGCCCACGTCAACTACAGCAATTGTTTATATGAAAAAGTAGTATTAGTAAAATGTTAATGTCTTTTTAGCGGTAACAATCAGATTTAGGAGCTGGAAATGGGAGAGAGAGAGGGAGCACTGACCAGCCCACTCTCTATGGACAATCAAAAAGTGTTCCAAAAACCAGTCTGGTCCACCAACCATGGTTCAGATACCTCTGCTTCAGAAAAATATTAATGTTTCCAAGGCATATTTATGCAGTTGCATCTCTCACAGAACCATGTTCCAAGGATCATATTGTGCACTGATTTGAGTATGGACCTCATGACTTTATTAATGCATCTGGCCACTGCACTAAACTGGGAAATAAGAAATTAGCACTTTATTTTATATACATGTGACTACATAGTTCTGGAGAGATTGTCAAAATTTCTGAGGGCTGCTGGACTCCCACACAGGTGACAAGAACAAGTCTTGGATACAAATCTGCATGGCACAGAAGTTAGGAAAATCTTGTATTTATGTCTAATTTCATATAGGCCACTATGAATCCAACAATTACTGAATGACAAAATAAAAAGAGGTGAACCAACATATAAACCAGCAATGACACTGCGCCTGAAAGATACTCCTGTAATATATTTTTGCTTATTTGTGTATTATTATGATCTACCTACAGGGTTAGGCACAACTTCACTATGGGTCAACAAACTCTCATGGGTATCACCATCTGTATGCAAGAAACACATCATTTGTTCAAACTGGATAATTAGACAAGCAAATTCATCATCTGCATGAATAAATGCCTAATTTGCTTGTAAAAATGTTAAATTAAGGGGACATTTTGAAAATGTGTCCCTTACTGTCATCATGAAAACATAATTTTTCTGCATGTTACTGTTTATGTAAATTTGATGCCATTAGAAGAAATTATACAAAGTGAGTTTTCTGTGAATATCAACATCATGCCATATGGTTCTCCTATGAATACTGTATATGTCAGTAAATGAATAGGAAACATTAGGGTGAAGCAAGTAATGGTGCTAGTGATTCAGTGGGTGGCACACTTCTATTTGAAAGGGTACTAAGACATACAATTAGAGAGGTGCTGTCATTTAGATGAGACAAAAAAATTGAGGTTTGATCACTCGTGGTCATTATGGACCAGATATCTAAGCATAGAAGATCTGCAAATAAGAACACACAGAGAGTTCTATGCTTAGTTATTATAGGTGCACATTGCCAAATGTGCATGCAAATGGCTAAACAAGTGTTTTAAATAACATGTGCATAGTTATCTGACTTATGCATTCATTTAAATACATGGTTCTCAGCTGTTTTGGAACACTAGCACAAATAGTTCTGGCATGTTTTGCAGAAGCAAAGTTAATCAGGGTGTTCTGATCACACTACAGTTAAGGTTTTATTCCACACACCCAAAGTTCCCTTCTGTTTTTAACTGGTGATGGACAAGGTTCTTTTCCACTTCCTCTCCTGAGCTATTGTATAACACTGTTTTGTTCTGTTCCACACTAAGGGCTATTCTACACTACAGGTGTAGGTCCACCTAAGTTATGCTACTTTAGTTATATAAATTATGTAACTGACATCAATGTACTTTAGGTCAACTTACAGCACTGTCTACACCTTGCTGTGACAACAGGAGATGTTCTCCCACGAACTTGCCTGTCTGCCATTGATTTAGCGGGTCTTCACCAGACCTGCTAAATCAACACTGCTGCCACAACAGTGACAATCTAGTTGTAAGTATAGCTATAGTCAGAGCTTTATCTCCATCTATCCACATTATGCCTAAGAAAACAAAGATGACTTTAATGGCTGGCTTTCCAGAGTCCCAAAGCAACCACTGGAACCTAGGGAAGCCCCCATCATGCCACCTTTCCCCTCAAACAAGACTCTGCAACAGTAGCTCCATGCCACCAAAGAATTCCTCCAGGGGGTAGGAGGGATTGCCAAGATGCTGAATCCAAAGGTTTTGTGATAAACAAGATGTCTTAGTGCTGCCTGGAAGATGTAACTTTTGCAAAAAAACTGCAATTCAGTAGTGAGTCAAGTGATTCCTGTAAGTCTATAGAAATATCATGAGATCAAAGAAGTTAGATGAGTTTATTATTCATAAAGAGGTGTTTTCCAGCCAAAAGAGAAAGATTTAGCACAAGCCAAAAGCTACATTCTCCTGAATTAAAAAGGGAGATCATGAGCATAATTTCTTCTGGATTCTTGCTGGAATAATCATCAGTCTTAAGGATCCTCATATTTGTAGCTAATAGGGAGCTATTTATCTAGATGAGTTTTACACATCTTTCACCAAATCACAGTTCCAAATATAAAATCCTCCATTCAGGGGCACCATCTAAATTTGTGACACTCTTTAGACCAATAAGTAAGTGACTGAATTAAGATCACGCTAGATGATTCTTCATCAGTGACCATTTTAATACAGATACTTTCATTTAATATTTAGTAGTATTTTCCATTTAACAGGTAATATAATTACAGTTTAACCCAAATGCAGGGCCTGTTTCTCTCTAATGTGGGAATACACAATGTAAAGCCGGGGTGGACAAATACTGGTTTGCAGGCTGGATCCAGTCTCTTAGGCTTAGTGCCTGGTGGGCCCCCACCTCTGTATTTATCTGCACCTCTACAAGTGTCAGGAAATTTCAGCTCTCGTTGGCCATGGATCATGGTTCGTAGCCAATGGGAGCGGGGGGAAGTGACATTGCCTGGGACACCACTTCCCGCTGTGCCCATTGGCCGTGAACAGCGATTACTGGCCAATGAGAGCTGCGATCGCCCAATGCCTGCAGAGGCACAGGTAACTATAGTGGCAGCAGCCCCTCAGGAACTAACCTTGGCGGGCCACCACTCTTTTATTGCCCACTCCTGGTGTAATGAGAGGAAGCTCTTCAGGTTTCAGCATTTGGAATGCTTCTGCCAGGTGAGAGAACTGAGGGTTCTTCTGCATTAACCTACAGATCTAAGAGACATGGAAGGGGCACTCACGAAAAGGTCCTTTGCCTCTGCTCAGTTTTGACTGCCCCCCAAACAGTTCTGCTGACTAAAAGCACAAGCCACACAAGTGAATCACAGTCACAAGTGATAATAACTTGAGCTAGCTTCTCCCACTCCAGAGAAGACAGATTAAGTAAAATTGCTCACTTCTGCAGACTCACTTTTTCCCTTCAGCAATGTGATCAGTACATTTCTAAAATTATTTTACTTTTCCTATCTCAAATATTTTTATTTTTGGTTTTAATAGGTAAGGAGAAGGGAAAGGCATTTATATAACACTGGGTTTGATCTTAGATGCACTGGATTAGTTCTCAGTACAGCTGATGAGGGATGGGGAAAAGGGAAAGCATATATGGCTTTAAACCATGTTTCTGCCTCTCTTGATGTCAGAAGTTAGCAAGGGCCAAAGCAGTCCACTCCTGAAGCGGAACAGTCTAATAGCTGCTCCAGCTTCTGCTAGATTGTAATGGTTCCTCAGGAACCGATGAGGATAACTGGAGTTCAACTTGCTCTGGCCCCATCACACTCTGTCTCCCAATTCTATCTCTGGCCTGTTCTGAAACAATCCTATTACCAAGAAGAGAGGATAGCACAGAGCCACCTATGCCATCTTTACAACACTTGACAGTGGAATCCCTAGGGGAAACCCAGTAAGGCAGTTTAAGTTCCTTTTGCACATCTGGAGAGATACATGATACAGGGAGAAAACTGCATTACACCGATGATTATAATAAAACAACTACAGAAATAAAGACCAAAACCCCTCAAACAAACATCATCTTGTCTTTCAGACAGCATGATAGCATTTCTAATTTTATCAGAGCATTGATCCCATTAGTCAAGCTAGTAATGTTATGGGAACACTAGTTTTGGTTCCATAATTCATGGGAATGGTGGCCCCAAAAACTTAGAAACCTACATCCTTTCAGAAAGCAACTTGGCATGTCTCCCACTGGGAACATGGAATGAAGCAACCATTTTGAAAGTGAGCATCCTTGCTAAGAAAACTAGAGGAGTGGGTGAATAGGAATGAGAACAGCTAAGAACAGCTAAGAACTAAGAACAGCTGTAGGATTATTGTACATGAAAATTACTTCAACCCCATCAAACTGGTTTGTACACTGGCACAGGGCTCTACTGACTCTCCACCCAGCTATCCAAGTAAAGCAAAAACATAGCTGCAAGAAGACAAGGTGAATGTGGAGGTCAGGAACCAGAGGAAACTGGCAGTTTACTTCAGGTACTTTGCATTTGTCCAGTGTGAAATAAAGCAGACAGAGCATACTGGTGAATCTGACCCTACAGTAACAATAAAGGGAAGAAAGTTAGGTTGATGCTAATATATTCAAATAATTAGAAATGCATATATCAAGCTCTTTGGACTTCTTGTTTATTATTTATGTATTATCTGCTTTTTAAAATTATTCAAGGAAATTCCCAAATACAACTATGTCAATCTGAAGCTAAGGTTAAGTATATTCCAATGATTTAAGGTTAAAAACCATTACAGAGATGTTGAAACTATTTTAGAAACAAGCATAATAAATCCAAGAAATTCCAAAAATAATGTTAAACTTAAAAGAAATCCGAAGATGCTAAAGTATAAAAATAGAGAATTAAAGCATCTTAACTCTGTCCTCTAGACGTACCATGTAGAAAAAGGGGAAAATGTATCTGATGTATCTTATAAATCAGTTTTTATCTACTCTGGGACTATACATGCTATTATGCACTAAGAACAGCTGTAGGATTATTGTACATGAAGATTACTTCACCCCCATCAAACTGGTTTGTACACTGGCACAAGGCTCTACTGACTCTCCACCCAGCTATCCAAGTAAAGCAAAAACATAGCTGCACCTCAGGGCATGTCTACACTAAGGGGTTATTTTAAATAAGCTATTTCAAAATAATAACTCCCAAAATAACAATTTTGATATAGTGTTATTCCTTTTCACAAGCAGGAGTTATTATTTTAAAACAACAAGCCTTTTATTTTGAAATAACAGGCTTTGTAGTGTGGGTGCTCACCTTGTTATTTTGTAATAAGGGGAATTATTTCAAAATAACTCCCTAGTATAGACATGCTCTCAGAGTCCTCAGTATGCCGTGAGCATAATGTAGGTAAAACCAGAGACCAAGCAAGATCTTATGCCCTTTTACTTGACTCTGCTATTACAGCAAGTTACAATCTTGCCATAAAGCATGACTTTCAACAGCAGGGTCAGGTAAATGAGGAAGCAGAGGACACACGATGCATTCCTTTATATATTTAAAATGGTTTCACTCCGCACCGTTACTTATGAGTGAAGCTACTGTATCAACATAAAGTAGCTTAATCCATCAACAAAATCATTACCAAACTCACATCTATCAAGCATAAAAAAGGAAAACACAGCCTACTCTATCAAACACCTTCCTAACATCAAAGGTGATTGCCATTGCCCGGTTGTTGACAATTTTATTAATGCTCAACATCAACAAAAAGTCTAATGTTGTTATTGGAATGCTTCACCTTTATCAATCCTGTCTAGTTTATGTGAAGTAAACTAGAAAACAAGTTCAATCTATCCTTACAACCAGTAGGTTTGCAACAGGCTTACAGTCTTTGTTTATAAACAAGACTGGACTGTAGTTAGAGCAACTATCCCCACCATTTCCCTTACCTTCAAAGACAGAGATACAACTGCATTTCTTAATGTTTCAGGAAACTTCCTTTCCATAAATCCTACTTTCAGCACACCAGCCCAGACTAGGAAAAAGCCCATTATCTGGCAGCCCAGGAAAATCAACCAAAAATCATGTACAGAGGTGAAATATAAAAATCACTTACTGTCTGCTAAAGAAAGTGTTTATCTGATTTCAGACTCCTAGATGCATTGACTAACACATCTGACCTAAGATTGAAAATAACAATTGCTCTGTATCTTCTGTTTCTTTTTAAATGGCACCAAAGAGCAATAGAAAGCAGTTTGCCAGACTTGATGCTAAGCACTAATTTTTTCCTCTGACTCTACACAGCCAGTAGTATCCCCTATTGCCCTTGGGAAGTGGGCATATGTCTGATTATATATGGCTACAAAATAAAAATGGATAACCGCACATTTTTGTACCTGACTACCAAATCCGAGATGCAGATTGCCATTGTATAGATATCCTTCATTTGATTTTGCTGTTTCAAATCATCTCATTTGAGACACCACAACAGAATGGAAATTTTTCCTACAACATTGGATGCAAGACATAAAAGATGGCACTAAGTTGCTATTACAGGCCAGTCCTGAACAGGGAGCCATACTGCTATTTAGATGAGAAGATTTCTTCTTTATGAACCTATCCTTTGTTCATAGCCTAGTTGCTTCAGCTGCATTCTGCTGTCAAGGATTTGAGTCAAATCAGCTGCTTGGACAGAAATACTGACTGCAATAATTTTTTATATGCAGAACAAAGAATCAGGCGCTTAATGTGTTATTATGCCTTTTGAAGAAGAAAGTGTTAATGTCTCATACTGATGGCTCTGTAAGAATAAGAGGGCAATCAATATGAGTCCCACCAGTTTGTGTACTGGGATCTGGGATTAAACTAATGAGTGATCTCCACATATAGCTCCTGAAGGGTTGCTAGTGAATGCTGTTTGATGGCTAACTAAAAAAATTGCAAATGCAAATTGTTATTTCTATGTATTATTTATATTTCACTAGGTGATGCAACATGTTAGGTATTATCCAGCTATACATGAGCACATAGCCTTTGTCCCAAACAATTTGCAGAACCCACATCTCAGACTATATGTGCAAAATTTGTGGGTATGATTTTAGAGATTGGGTCAAGGCCACTTTAAAAGACTGAGGCTCCAGTGTTAATATAAGATGCCTCAACACCAGGCAGTAATCACACAATAGGCTCCTTATTAACTGACTTACCTGAAAGTATAATTGTCTTTCTATCAGGAAACATCATTCATTGTCTGAAACAAATTGATGTGTTTGATAAGATAGTAAAGTTGAACTTGAAGCACTGGCCCACAATTCTAGACAAATATATCGCATTCATTGGTCAAGAGCATGTAAAAAAAAGATTGCCTAAGACAGTGTTCTGTGACAGGTATCATAATGTTGTGGAGGCTTGAACAAATGTTCATAAAATAAATCTAGTGGTTCAGGGAGGTTTTCCACATTGTACTATTAGAAATGCTTCCTAACACTGACCTACATAGCCCAGTAAATAAATACCACTGAATCTTTTGCATTAAATATTATGTTGTATGGGATGCAGCGTTGGGCCATATGCTATGCATATCACTTACAGTGAGTTATGCTGTACACATACTTCTTGAGTATGGCACTCTACACAGACATTCATGACAGTATTATCTTACTGTATGTCACAGTTAAAGTGTCGTATTGCAAAAAAGTATTTGTATGACATGCCTCTCATTTCAGTGGCATATGTTTGGCTGAGTACACGACTGGGTGCCAGAAAATACTGAGTTCCAACTGCGGCTTTCACACCAATTTCTTCTTTGGCTATGGACAAATCACTTACACTCTTTACCTCAGTTTTCCCACATTTCATTATCAGGCCTCGAATGAACACCTAATTTGTTTCCCTTTCTTTTCTTTGACTGAAGTTTTTTAAAAAGTAAATATAAACATATTTTATTGAGGACCTAGTTTCATACTGATCAATGAGGACAATTACAGGGACTGTTCTAGTGAAGAGTAAAAGAGAAATGTCATATACTCGGGTAATATTTAAAAAGATATATGCATGATAGATACATAATATAAAAATTAAACTATCAGTATCTTCAGTTACCAGAGTTTAGTTAAAAATAAATTGATCCTAAGTGACAATAAGCACTTCATGTTTTACTACTTTAACAAAAGAATTCCTTCTAAGCCAGAAAGATGTTCAATAAAAATGAAATGTGATCCAGTGACAACTATGAAATTTGTTTCCAAAAATCTTCCAAAATTAAATTTAACGAAGCTGACCTACATAGTTATAGTGAAAAATACATAAGCCAGTAAAAGTAAAAGTATTAAATATTGCATAGACCAAATTTTTGGACTGGATAACTTCTCATTCACCTGTCAAATGTAATATATTTCATAACATTACAAAAAATTAAATACTATCAAAGCAAGAAGAGGTGTTTGGATTAAATACTGATTTTCTTTGTTCATTCATGAGCTGTTTCTCTGTTTGTAACTGAATGGAGTTATACTTTATGTGGTTCAAACACATTTGATTTTTTTTTTTTTTTTTTTTTGCTACTCCAAAACAATATTAAAAACTGATGGAAAAGTAAATAAGAAAAGCACTGTTATTAGCCAATACATTAAACTTATCCTAAAGCAAATTACAAAATTAATTATAGCACATCCTCTCTAATACCACTCCTGTTAGAGATAACTTACATTTTATTGAAGATGAATTACACAATTCCAAAATGTTAAAATAATTAATCCTTGAGTATGGGAGTGAAAAAGTGACTGGCTTCACAGGTGCTGGCTCCATGGGTCCTGGAGTACTCACAGAAAAAAACAATTCTTAGCATCCATCAGCCACTACTGCTGGGCTACCCCCAATCAGCTATTTGGCAGTGCCTCAATTAGCTGATCAGGGTGCTGCCAAACAGCTGATTGGGGGCACTGCCAACAGCTAACTGGTGCCTAGGAGGACAGCTTGCAGGAGGGCAGAGAGCAGCAAGCTGCCGGGAAGCTCAGGGAGAAGGCAGAGTAAGGGTGAAAAGAGGTAGAAAGAAGGTGGGAGAGGGCAGAGTAGGGGCAGGGATCTGGGGGGTGAAGAATCCCCAGGGAAAAGAAAAACTCAGCACCTATGACTGGATTATACTAGTAGGGAGAGTTAATGATATTGACTAAAGTTGGCTAGATGCTATGGCACCTTCCACACAGAGTTCTCTCAATGTTTCTGAATCCTATTGTAACCCACACATCTAGTGTGGTTCACTGTCCCATGCAGTAGCACCTAGACCACAGCAACAGATAAGAACAAGACACCTCTACAGCATGGGCTAAGAGCCAGTTGGTTTTATAGTTCAAGCTGTAGAGGCTCCTATACTAAGCTTCACAGGTCCCAGGTTCAAATCTCCCCAGTGGTGGTTACACTATACACTGCTATTACAGTTCTAACCCCCTTTCAAGTTGATTACAAACATGTATGTCAATTCAAAGGCCAGAACACTACAGTTACTAGACCAGACATAAATTTCATGAATCAAATCACAAAAATATATTCTACATTTGTTGGGCCTGTCTCTAATTCACTGGACTAACTGGAACCAACATAAAACAAAAACAACTGCACTGAAGTCCGTAAGAACAGATTCAGATTCAGTCTTATTGTCCATACTTATCAGGTGAACATAAATAAACAAATAAATACAAATCATAAAAAATTTAAAGGTATCTTATGGGACAGCACATCAGCTGGTATAAACTGTCATAGTTCTACTGAGTGCAATTGAGCTTGAACATGTTGAAGACCTTACCCTCAAACTGCTTTGCTTCTAACTTGTGTAATAATTAATACTCTTGCCACTTGTTCATACTGTTCTAAGTAGCAGTTAAAGTAGCTTGGCCATCATTATCATCACAGCCACACATGAAAGAAGCTCAGATGGTGCCCTTAAATGAACCAGGTTAGATGCTTTGTAATATTCGGTTGCTTAGTGGTCCATTTGTTTGATAGAAACTACTGCAAACAAGCATCCTTGAATATAAATTTATTAGATCTCAGAACTCTTCAATCAATGTTAGTTGGAATCCTAGACCAGGTTATACTGTTCCTTCCCGCTTCAGTCCCTTTTTTATATATGGTTTACTATTACATGATTTTTAGAGGCGTCGAAAACCTACAATTTCTATAAAGTCAATAGGAGGCATATCTTGTCGCATTTAGATATGAGATACACTTTAGGGATGTAAATTCCTGTTTAATTAACCAGTTAAATGTTAAGTTTAACTGGTTAACTGATTGAACCGGGACAAGTGTGGGGGCTGGAGCAACCTCCCCCACCCCTGCCATGGCTAGGCTAGAGTGGCTCCCTCATCCGCTGCAGATAGGGGCTGCCCCAGCCATTAAAGATGAGGCTTACCAGTTAACCAGTTAACATCCACATAAACTCCACTGAAGGTACTAGAGTTGTTTAGACATAAATGAAGGCATTGTTCAACTAGGAGAATATTTATTATTACTAATTATGTGAAAAAATGAAAAGACTCATTACATAAGTGAATGCATCACTGAAATAATTTGATCTAGTGTTTATTGTAATAGTGGAAGTTTCTTAATTAAACTCCACATATGTTTCCTACTGGTGTGTGTTACAATCTGCATATTCTGATGCAGGGAAGGGAGAAAGAGAACCTTTGGGTTCCTCTATTTATTGCCCCAACATAAATGTTGGGCTCCAGATTGTAATGACTTTCCTTGTGTTGATGAGAGTTGAATGTGGCTGAGTGACTGCAGGGCCATCAACAGCACTATGACTCTAAGGCACATCCTCTTCCCTCTCTGAGGAACCAAAGAGCATGTCTACACTGGAAATTATTTCAAATTAACTTATTTCAAAATAATAACTTCCGAAATAGCTATTTTGAAATAAGCTTATTCCCCAAAGAAAGCAGGCATTATTATTTCAAAACAATCAGCCCCTTATTTCGAAATAATGAGCTTGATAGTGTGGACGCTCCACTTGTTATTTCGAAATAAGTGGAGTTATTTTAAAATAACTCCCTAGTGTAAACCAGAGCAAAGAGTGCTGCCTCCACAAAGAAGTAAGTCCCTACAGACGTTGGAAGTGATAGATTGAGTTCTGGAAATGAACATGAGCTCAAATGGGCTTTGGAATTTGATTTTGGCTTGTACTTCACTATTTTAAATCTCACTGAAGTCCTGCAGACTTTTACTAACTCTATGAGAAAAAAAAAGGCAAAGATACCTCCAGTATATTCACAGTTACATGTCTACTTTCTCATGCATTGCTGTGAAAATTTTCCCTGTGCAAATTATTAATTTCAGCATCAAATGTAATTCATGAAGGTAGAGCAGAACAACAGTATGTTCTCTTTCTTGGAAGAACAAATTTTAATCATGTTACATTTTTCTGTTTAAATTACGTAAAATATTATTTGGTAACAGCCTGGGCATACATAGGATGAGTGTCTTATACATTGTATATGAGATACTGTATATATTTTTCTAATAAATAATTAGTTCCAAAAACAGACTGAGCAAAATTATCAATAATTCATTTTAATTTATCCTATTAATTTGCTTATTTTAGGACCAATAGCAGAAGAAAACCAACAGTTAATCACAATTTTATCAATTTAAATTCAACATGGAAGCATGTCCTCTGGAATGGTGGTCAAAGCATGAAGGGGCATATGAATATTTAGCATATCTGGCACAAATATCTTGCAACACGAGCGACAACAGTGTCATGGGAATGCATGTTCTCACTTTCAGGTGACATTGTAAATAAGAAGCGAGTAGCATTATCTCCCATAAATATGAACAAATTTGGTTGTCTTAGCAATTGGTCCTACTTCTTGTTAACTTGTAGGCTCTAAAGTTTTACATTGTTTTGTTTTTGAGTACAGTTATGTAAAAATAATAATAATAAGTTGCAATTTCTGTCTGGAAATTGCATTACAGTATTTGTATGAGGTAAACTGAAAAAATACTATTTCTTTTGTTAATTTTACAGAGCAAATATCTTTAATCAAAAACAACAACAAAGTGCGCACTGTATACTTTGTATTCAGTATTGTAATTAAAATTAATGTAATTGAAAATATAGAAAAACATCCAAATATGTATAATAAATTTAAATTGGTACTCTTATTATTTAACAGTGCAATTAAAATTGCAATTGTGACTAGTTTTATCTATGAGTAGTTGCAATTTTTTAATATACTTAATGTATTTTGTATTAATTGCTTAAGTTAATTGTGATAAATTGACAGTACTAATCAGATTCTAATTCTGACACACTGAACTATCTAACTGCTCAGCAATGGAAAAAAACACAGTGATTCAATGGCAGTTACATTTCCTAATTCTTGACATGGTTGACACCATACTAACTGCACCTGACAGGGCAATGTTTGCCATTCTGGTATTATTTTATGTTTAGCTGTGTCATTCCTCAAATGAGACAGTAACAATGAAATTAATCTGAGCTATTTCCTTTCCATCGAAATTTTCAATCAAATGCTCAGAAAGAACCCTAACCTTACACTGTAACTAAAGAGTTATAAAGGTCACCACCAAAATCTCAAGTCCCTAGTTCTAAAAACAAAGTGCTACAGAAAATTCAGCCAACATGCTTTTCATTTACATTATGCTGAATCAATGTTGAATAAAAATTCCTGTCTCCCTTCCCTCATAGCTTTCCCGATTTCTTGTTGATGGCATTTGCCTCTATTGGTCTTCCTGCCCCACACACACTTATGCTGTGCATGCATGACAGATCTAGAAATGCCAACAATCCCATTTTGTGGTAAACCAATAGCAAACACATAATGAATTTGTGGTGTAGATCTACAGCCCAAAGAGAAACCATATGTTACCATTCCATTATATGAATAAATGTAAGAGACTCTTATGTGTGCAGAACCACTGCTAAATGATGTGTGGTATGCAGTGCATATCAGAAATCATAGGGACTGTGTTTCACTTCTTTCAATATGTACAAAGGTAGCAAAATTTAGAACCCTCTACTTAAACTTCTTCCTTTTAAAATAAATGAAATTGGAATGAGAACTCAAAATTGCCTCAATCATCATGATCAATGTCTACGGACTATCTCTCAAGGATTATTATTTTCATTCATTCACTCATATATGAACTTTAAAGTAAACATTCTATTTAAACCAAAATACCATATACAAAATATTATCCCATAAATTATGTATAATTGTTAAAGTAAATCACTACTCCAGGGAGTTTCCCAGGTTCCCAGTTCCTCAGTGGAATATCAAATAAGACTGAGAATAATGGGCCTCTGGTTCGTCAGTGGCCAATAAAAATCAAATTTATTATTTCTCACCCTACCTATCTCAAAAATGTCCTTAGCAGACATTTGCAGTCAGGGAAGTAGCTACCCTGTGTCAGGAGTCTAGTGACAACACTGAGTATGCTTTCCCCATGGAGACATATGTCCTCCTCCAAACAGAAAATGGTTTATTTGAAGAACCGAGAAAGCTTACAAAGCTTTAATGGGTCAAAAGCCCCACGGAGCCTTCTTTTGTCAAAACAGGGACAATAATACATATTTCATAATCTCCCAACCAGAATGTGTTCATAGCAATCCATTTATCATACAAACCAAATAAATGAAGAAAACTCAGTGTTAAGGCCACCTACACCATGGACTCCTGATGTTCTTGCCTTGTTCACATAGATATAAGTTAAGAATAAATGTCCTGGACTGGCTGATTTGTGCTAGTCTTAACATAACAGTTAGAAATGTAATGATAAATTGTAATAAAGCCCTCTTTACCCACTGGGAGAATAAAAAATAAAAATCTTGTTTTACTAGTAAAACTAACACAATTACTGAAAATCTGTTTTTAAAAAAAAGCACTTTAAAAAGTTGCAAAACATCCAATCATCAACCTCTTCCTAAAAATTTAGAAATTTAATATTCAGAAAGCCTTGATGTATGTACATTTATTGTAAAATAAAAATGAATTTGTTTTGCTAGTTGGTTTAGAATGCAAGACTTAAAGTGCATTCAACAATCATGAATTTCTATTCAGTTACTACCAAAAGCCAATATAATTGTCATTTAAACCTTACATTTTCAGGGCCATTTTGAAATGGAAACTAAAAGTTCTTTATAAATGATATTTACATATATCTTCTGTTTAGAATACCAAGACATAAAGCAGGGATGGAGAACCTTTTTGGAGTGTTTGGGGGGGGAGGGGACTGTCCCATAGAAAAGTCAGTGGGGGCCACACACAAGTGAGAAACAAGCGGGGGGACTGAAGCACCAGCACGGGCTCCCAAATGCTGGGGGAGGAGGGAGATGCAAGCAAGCTACGGGCCACATCCAGTGCTTAGGTTTTCCACTCCTAATGTAAAGTTTCATAGCCAGGCATTGCCAGGAGAATTTCCAGTATATGGAACTGTCTGCGGTGCTGAAAGTAAACAAACCAACTGATGGCACAAGGAAATTCCACCCCTCTGCATTCTCACTACGGAGTACCTGGTCTAACAAAATAATAATACAGTCTTGGTTGGACTGAGAAATGTTGTATTATAAAATTTCATCCATAAAATAACCTTGCAAAGGAAGCTCACAATTAAAACTCGCTTACCAAATATCCTTAAAATAGGATCCTTGTGAGGTTTGGACTGGCAAGCTGTAGAATTTGGCTTTATTGCCAATTTGACAGTTCTCCTATCAGAATACATCAGAAGAGACACTTAAATTGGTTGCACACAGTCACCTCCATATTGTGAAGGACTGCACCACACATTTTCAGACTTCCCATTCACAGCAGCCGCTCAAGGGAGTACAGCATTGAAAAAAAAAATCAAGAATACATTTTTATTCCAGTTAGTAGGTATTATAGGCCATCAGGTGCCTTCAAGAATAACTTCTGGGAGCAGAAACAATCTCTAAACTTTCCTCATTTGTTCCAAAATACTCTGCAATATGTTTTACAGAACAAAATTACCTCTTATTTCCAAGTAGCATTGCTTGCCTCCAATTGTAAAACATATCATACTATAAACAGAGAACTTAGATATTCTTCCAATCCCCAGAATATTGTTTGCTATATCAGCAAGTTCCTGTAAATTTGCACTGTACTGACAAGCACAGTTTCAAAACTTCTCAGATGAAGAAATGCCTAAACAAACATTATTTAGCAACAAACAGTGAGTTGAAACAACCCTTCAGGAAAAAAAAAAACAATAAAATGCTCAATGTCAATATGCCACATCTCCAAGGACATAATCCTATAGTCCTCACTCAGGATAAACTCATTGAAAATAACAACAGGAGTTAAGAATTTGGCACTATAGATGTCCCTTCAGAAAACAGATGGCTAAAAACCAGATCTTCTTTAAATCCACTGTTAGTAGGATTACGCAATATTTTTCAAGGAAAAGTAACCTGAAACATAGATTTAACAACGCTGTTCCAAGCCAAAATATTTAAAATGTGTCTATTGTATTTAGACTATTTTAATGGCCTATTATGTTGCTTTATGTGTGTGTCTTTTTTACAGAGAAGTGAATAAAAAGTTGTAAGTAGGTTACCTCTAAATCAGGAGGATTTTGTTGTCAGCTTAAAGGTAGTACAGTTCCCTTTCCATGGCCTTGAAAAGAGATCTTTTTCATTGTCTAGCTGAATAAACTGAGCCCTGAAGATCTACACTTTATGCAGAATCTTACAATAACTATTGGCAGCCTATAATACCTTCCTGATGAAGGGAAACTGTAACACTATTTTGCAACAAAGTATGTGTTTAGTTTTAAATTTGTCAGGCAGTGTTAAACTATCAACTCTTTTCTCCCTCCCCCTGATACTATTAATAATAAGCAATACTCACCTACACTCACCAGGAATATTTCTTGCTGCTTTTTGCAGCACCTAGCAACTCCCGATCTTGTTGTGTAGAAATTAAAAAAAAAAGGGGGACATCCCTTGTAATAAGGGACTGTTGGCAACCTTACTATACATCTTTGATTTCATACATATTAGCTGTAAAACAGAAGTCCTGAATTATTTGATCTTTTGTTAATAATGGGGGAAAACACATACAGAAAGACACATAGGCTCTAGTTTTAATATCAGCTTTAGCAATTATTATTTGCAGAAATTTAAAGGACAAAAGGTAAATCTAGTTCCAATTGTTTAGAAAGATCATAATCAAAATCCTAAAACAAAAGTAGTGATATTTTTTGTATATGTTGTAGATTATTAGAGTCCACTTATCAATACAATTGTAGGCATATTTCTCTACAAAACATTAACTTCTCCGAACTTCAGAAATCTTTGGGATTTTCTTATTATGATTTATTTTTATTAGAAAAGTGAGGGAGTTTTTTGGGAGGAGGCCAATAATCTAAACTATGTCATGGGAATTACTTAATGAACAACTGTTTGAGTACTTTTTATTTTTGTTTTATTGTAGTTTGGATACTCAAATAAAATTGTCAAAGTGATGCATATATAGAATTTCTTTTAAATTTCCTGGTTAAAGTTTCTTAACAGAATTGCATTCATCAACTGAAATATCTTGGAAGGCTGTCTGAAGTAAATTTTTTTTACACACTACACTTCTACAATTTTCATGATGAGAAACACTGAGGGAAACTGCATTACAGAAACATTAACGTAGAAGGTGATCAGCAGAAAAATCTTCCTACTGTCAGGGTGGTTAAACACTGGAATAAATTGCCTAGGGAGGTTGTGGAATCTCATCACTGAAGATTTTTAAGAGCAGGTCAGACCAACACCTAACAGGGATGGTCAAGGTGATACTTGATCCTTCCATGAGTGAAGGGACTAGACTTGATGACTTCTCGATGTTCCTTCCATTTTTTAGTATTCTATGATTCTATATGTTTTTCTATTCTTTGTAAGTCCTCCAATAGTTTATATTAACACTATCACAGCAACTGGTCAAGAAGAATTAACAGATTTCCTAGCTCCATGATCTTAGTGCGAAGAAACAAGAGCCCAGTTCAGAAATGGGAGTTTTGCGTGTATAAGTACCGCAGGATCAGAGCCTTATTTTCCAAATGGTCTTAGATAAAACTGTATTCTTTTCCGCTAACTTCAGCAGGTAGAAGCCTGTACTTACTCTTTTTTAACAATTATAGTACAGCACGACACAGTGGGTGAGGTCATATAGTTTACTGGGCCAACTTTATTGTAGCTCAAAAGCTCGTCTTTTACACCAACAGTAGTTGGTCCACTGACCTTGTCTCTCTAATATCCCGGGACTAATACAGTTGCAACAAAAAGTATATTATAGTTCCTCCATACGTGTTCCACCTTTGCTGTGTGTTAATTAATACAATATAAAAAAGTTTCTTTGTGCTTACTCCACAAGTTCTCCGCAGTAGGAAATAAAAATAGCATTACATGTACCTAGAAATAAAACTCCAAAGAAAAAATTAACACAGATATTACCCCTATTTGATTATAATTTCAATCTTTCACACCTTAGTTGAGCAAAATCCCAATTAAAAACTTAGTTTATATAGAGAAGAAAATCTATAATTGCTGAAAAACTACATTTTAAACACTAATGAAGGCAATCCTTAGTTGACCATTACATTTTTTCTCACGTTTCTTTACTAAATGCCTACAATTTCTGCAGCATTAAAAATCTGTTTACAGGTTAAACATTCTATGCCTGTTTTTATTTATTTATTGTCTTCCAGATACAGTCTTATTTTAGGTGTTTAGTACAGTACGGTGAAGGACTTCTTATCTAGAGGTGACTGAAGTTTCCCTACAAATAATTATGTGATCTAATGAAACAGTGATCTAATGTGAAATAATGAAATATATGGATCAGCATAACATAGCTCTAAATTCTGAGCTAAAAAGTTCCTCTTGCAGCATAAAACGAGTATACACCGACCACTCTATTCAGCCAAAGTAAGTGATTATAGAGCATATTAAAGACATTTGTATATAATGTCTACTAAGAATATTAATTTATTCTATTTAATCTCTTTAAGATACTGAATCTATTTGACAGGTAAATTTCAGTAGAAACAAAGTGAACTTTTTCTGAAATACCAGAAAAAAATAATTACTCAGGAGAGAATTCTTTTTAAAAACTGAGACTTTTCATTACCAATAGTTTCAAAGTTTGGTAGTTTATAAAGTGAAACATTACCTGAATTTCCCTTGCGTGGTATACAATAATAAGACCAAGCAGAATAATCGTGGAGAGGCTAATAAGGCATTTTAGAGCTAATGAATACAGCGACTCCTGCAACAGAAAAATATTTGAGTGTCCATGAAAAGATATACACCTTTATAAAGATTTTTTGTCCTTCACCCTTCTGAACTGTGATGGGGTAAAATCTATCTTCCATAACAAATACCAGGGTAACTGTCTTGACTGATCTCTTTTAAGGATAAAGAATAGGTGCCCTAAATTTAAAAAAAAAATGCTACATTGTCGTTGTTTTAGCAGCAGGTCCAGTACTGGTGGGGCAGCCAGCAATGGAAGACCAGCTAACTTAAGGGACTGCCAAGAGGACGGAGAACTCCAGCCCCCAGTTTCTCTGGAGTCTATGGCTTTAGGCATATCCAAAGAGTCTGACCCTGGTTGGCAGAATGAAGAGTTGATCATGACGACTTAAGCTGCTGACTTTAAAGTGCAATTTTCTGTTCAAGTTGTTCTGAAATCCCTTCTCTCCCTCTGTCCTTCTCAATCTTTCCCTCCCGGGTTTGGAGGGCATTTAGGAAAGGAGCAGCGCCTAACGTACACTGGTGACAGTGGTAGGTGGGACTGGCCGCCAGGCGCAATTAATGTAGAAAGTACAGTATCTGCAGGGCATGCAGCGCGGGGGGCTGTTCTCCGCAGGGGAAGGCAGACAGGACACACCGCGCACCTGGCGAGGACCTAGGAGAGGGCGCGAAAGGCGGATGGCGGGAGGGGCGGGCAAGGACGCTGGTGCACCAGCCGCGGCAGGAGCAAGAGGGGCGCGTTGGAAGGGAGGCGAGCGGGGAGGGGCGGGTACCTTGGTGTAGGCGCCCCAGGACAGCTCGGTCTCGATGACCATCACCACGATGCCGAACATGCCGAAGATGAGCGCGTAGTCGCTGAGCCGCTTGCGCTTCTCGAAGAGCGCCCGGCGGTGCCCCAGCTTGTACCCGATGTTCTGGTTCTTCTTCTTGCTGGACTTGCTGCCGCTGTTGTTCTGGCTGCTGCCCCCCGCGCTGCCCCCTGGGCCGGGGCCGTGCAGCGCCAGGTTGTTGGAGTTATTGTGCTCCGGCTTGGACACCACGATCTCGGGGGCTGAGGCGGCGGCGGCGGCGGGGCTGGAGAGCGGCGGCTGCAGCGGCTGGGACTCGGAGTCCAGTTCCTGCAGATTCCTGCGGGACGAGCTCAGGTGGCTGAGCGGTCGCATGACGCCGCCGTTGTACCTGCAGCTGCTCATGGCTATTTCGGTGAAGGGGTTGCTCTCCCGGCGCTGGTGGGGCTGGTGGTGGTGATGGTGGTGGGTGCTGCCGCTGCTGACACTGCTGCTGGGGCTGGCTGCCTGCTGCTGCTGCAGGCTATGGCACTGGTGGTACTGGGGGTGGTGGTGGTGGTGGTGGCTGTGGTGGTACTGATGGTGGGGGAGCTGCCTGGACGAACCGGCATGGCTGGAGGGGGTCAGCTCGCTCACGTTCAGCTGGCTGCCCTGCCTGGACGAGGCGGCGGAGGAGGAGAGTGGCGAGGAGTGGGTCCTGAAAGCGCCCGACAGGGGCGAGGAAGTGCGGAGCAGCAGGGGCAGGTTATCCCCCGCCGCGGCCCCGGGGTAGGTGCAGTTGTTGCACTGGAGGCATGGGCTGTGCTGCTGGAGCAGGCTCTGCTTGTCCTGGCCCGGCGGCGGCGGCTGGCAATGCAGGTGCGGGCGCTGCTGCTGCTGCTCCGAGCAGAAGCCCGGCTGGAACTGCAGCGGCGTTTCCATGTCAGAGCTGTTAAAGCTGCAGGAGGACCAGGCGGTGGTGCACCCTGCGCAATGCGTTATGGTCGGCAGCGGCGAGTCCTGCCGCCGCCACGAAGGGCCCATCCCGGCGCCCGTAGAATCCAGCCGGCGAGTGCGATTGGTCGGGCGAACCAAAACAACGGGCATGACGTCACCTGGAGGACGGGAAAGCTGCGGCGTGAGGGGAGGGGAGGGGAGGGGCCGCGGGGAGAATCCCGGGAGCAGCTGTCGCTGCCAGCCAGCGCGAGCGCTGCCCCGCCCCTGCCCGGGGAATTCCACCTTCCCTGCAGTGCAAGTTGCATCCCAGCCCGGGCGGGGCGCGGGGAGTTGCAAGGGCTGCTCAGGCAGGTAAGGGTCCATCCGCCTTCTCCCTCGGGTCACTTGCCGGAGCAATAACGGCACCATTAATAACCACAAACACCATTCTCAGCGCTATTCCGTCCCCCTAGAGCCTGCCACGGTGGGGGTCTCAATCCCTTTGCAAGCCCTAACTGACTTGCTGTTAATGTGCAGCGCATTAAGCCACCCTGACTAGCAAAGTGGCATGGTTATATTCCATCTGGAATCCTGTTATAGTACCTTTGGCCCTACGGATGCTATCTGTTAGGGTCAGAAGTCTCTGCAGTTAAGCTTTGCTCTCTGCATTAATTTGCAGATTATTCCCCATTCCACCCAATTTGTATCCAAAACTGGGGGAAATGTGGTCTTGTAATACCTTGGTAACAAAACGTGCAGCTAGTGTAGGAACAGTTTGATAGGTGACAGTACCAATTTCAGTAGAATACCAATGTGGTTCCAGAGCAATACCAGCTGTATTTGATTTGATTTCATGGGGAAAGGGCTGCATATAGGAATTTCCCTTTGCCTGGTAATTATTTTGGGAGGCGTTCTGAAGGCATTGCTCGTTTTGAGTCAGAATAATAGGAAATCCCGGAATGACCGTGATAGAGGCGGCGATCGTGCTCCTTCCTGCCTGTGTGTGTATGTTCTGACCTGGCGGCACCGCGAAAAGCTTTGCACTGAAGGCGGAGTGAATTGTTAAGCCAGGACGTGTGGTGGTTTCTAACGGGGACCTTGGACTGCACCTGTTCAATTAGCCATAGGGAAAGAAATCCCTCCCACTCCCTCCCCCCCGACCCTTCTCCCGAAATGCTTAAACGATTTGCAGTCCCGCTATGCAGTAGAGGCGCTGGCATGCAAGTCCCAGAGCACTGAACGGGGAAAGCCTGGCTGGAGGCGGGGGTTTCCCCGGCCCTAGCAATGCCCGCCTCGGTGTAGACTGGCGGATTCGCTCACATTTACGCTTTTTCCGAAACATCGGACACCGCGCTCCGCGTCTTCCAGTCCCCGTTTTCAGCTGCTCCGCAGAGGTGGCAGTAGGTGAGGCGGCCGCGGGGAGCTGTCCAGCGATCCCCAGCAGCCTGGAGGAAAGGCACGTCCGAGTCCTCCCGCCCCTCGTCTTCCTCTTTCTTCCGCACGGGCTGGCCCTTCCAGGAGGTTCCCTTAAGATCTGAAAGACAAGCATGTAGCATGATTCGTGCCTCTGTCTGCCTACCTGTGATTTGAGAATAGGTATAAATGTGAGAGAGCAGACGCAAGCTATTTCAAGAAAGGTGATGCCAAATGTGCGTTGATGTGTATGCAGAGACAGTAAGGGTGAAATTTTCTGACCTCATTGAAGACCCTGGCAATATTTCCACTGATGCCTATAGGACCAGGATTTTGCCCTAGGGTTCAGGCAACTAATTCCATGAGCAGTCCCATTCACATGCATAAAGGTTTACAGAATTGGGCCCCCAAACTGCACTAATTCAGTAAATATATAATTCATGTGAAATCCATGGCCTACTAGCAAAAGGATTATCTCAATGAGGATTGAATCAAATATACTCCTCAGAAAGCCGGGGAGTGGGGAAAAGGAAGAGGAGACACAGGAACTGGCAAATCTGTAAATGGATTTTGCCATTAAAAATACAGGAATACTAGAAAATAGTTGTTTTCTTTTTAACAAAATTCCAAACATTTTTCCAAACCCAACAATTTAAAAAAATGAAGGATTTTGTAATATGAACTTTTTAAATTTTGCATTGGAAAACTTGAGAGAAGTCAGTAAAGAGTCATGTGTTTTTTAAAAAAAAAAAAATCTGCCAACAATAGTCCAACAAAAGATTTACATGATGGAGACTTTACTGTGAAACAGGATCACTTTCATTAAGTAATTGCATTTCTGACCTGGATCCAATTTCCTGAAATTCTATTCTGCAATAACTCTAATGTTGGCCATCTACTACCATTTTGCCTTCTTTTCCCCAGTGACTTCAAGTGAATAATTCATTTTAGCAGTTCCCTTAGACATTTTAATGTCTGAGCCAGATAAAGTCTCTATTTTGCATTTACTTAGAAAGAGGAAAGAATCGTGAAAATGGTAAGTGATTCATTTATTATAGCTGCTATAGTTAAGGCTGCATCAGCCTTTCCATTATATAGCTGGCTACCAAGAACCAGAAATTCAACTGTTAAATTTCATTTGGATGGCCTGACTTTAAGGGATCAAAGTCTCAAGAAATCTTCATTTTCCCTCTAAAAGTTTAGGGAAAATGTTTGTTCAAGCATTTGTAAATTATAGAAATACAGGAAAAATAATTGTTGATAATGATAGGTTGATGTGGCTGGGTTTTTTTCCCAGTAGGTGTTTCTATCTCACAAAATAATTAGATTCCCAATGACATTTTGCTTTAATGGATTGAGACTATCTTGGGTAATTTTACTGGGATGGGTTGGAGGGGGAGAGGAATGGGTGAAATATTTGAGCTAAACTATTTAATTTGGGAAATGCAAATTTACAGCAGACCAATAACTTTATTCTCAGCTATATTGTGGTATATTGCTTTTAGGACACAGATGTTGCAGTTTCACTGATGTAATAAAAAATTACTGTTCCAAAAAGCCAGTCACAGGAATATTGCAATGACCCACTTAGTATACTTACACATGATTATAAAATAAGTTTATGTAAATATGGATTTGTATGACATACAGTATCAATGGCTCAATGTCAATCTGTTCGGTTAATAATCCTGATTTGAATAAAGTCCCTTCATACATATTTGAAGGAAAGATTAACTTTCAATATTCTACTACTTCATTCTGCACCTTCAGACTTTTTTAATGTGTACTTAAACTGTATAAAATCCACTGGGTCCATTCTCACATATTTGAGTAAAAGGAATTGTTTTACTCTTAAGAAGAAACAAACATTTTAAGTAAACAGTATTACAAATAGACAGTATAAAATCCAGAATTTTTCCATTTATTGTACCTCAAAGCATTCTGTTTTTTCTACATCTTGAAGGGTCAACTATGGCAATATTTAGATTAAAACACAGTGTCACACCTCAGGGACTATATCCATAAATCTATCTGTGCACGGAAATTCTATATACAATTGAGTACCAAGAGATTTGCTTCATGATAGATGAATTAAAGAATGCACATAAGTTAAACTCTGAAGTTCCTACTTTTTTGTCTATTCATATCATGGTCTTAATCTTAGCTGAATGTACTTTTTCTTCCTTAACCTTCCTGGCCACATTTGTTCTTTAGTCTGAAAGCTTCATATCATGTCAGTTTATCATGAGTTAATCTTCTATGCAACTAAAACTTCAGATTTTCTTTGTTTTCATCTAATCTGATAATGAAGTTTTAATTGTGAATAAAGTTATAAAATCGGAAAAAAAGATAATTTTTTACCTTTAGAACATGAATATGTAAACTTTCTGTGTTTTGTAGGGGAAAATTATATTTTGTTCTATTATTTAATATATGAACAGCTGCAAATCCCATTTTTATTGTATTTATTGTTGACAGATTGTGTCTGTCCTTAAAATTAGGTCAAGCACTCTGTTGTTACTAGCTTTTGGAGTATCTTATGTGCTTGCTTGATCTTTTTTTAAGACAATAAGCAACTGAATATTTCCCTGTTTAACACAAGAGGGCATACTAATACACTCAACACATATATCTAATTAGCTGCAAGTTTTCATTTGTTTCAATCATATAGGGATTATTTTTACTTCCCAAATTTTAAAGTTCTAAAATTAAAAATTAGTGAGAACTTACTTTTTTAAAAATTACGGGAAATAGACCTCTCTCTCTCTCTCGCTCTCTCTAAGATGCAAAACAGCAAGAGTAAAAAGGCACACTATTTAAATCAATCTTACCTCTAATAATAAGCATTTTTGAAACATTGTATAAGAATGGAGGAGTGTAATAGAAATTTAATATTTCAGGCAAAAGATGCTAATTTAATTGCCTGTGTATCAGAAGGTCACTAATATGTCATAATACAAAACTGCTAAAGGGCACGTGCCAAGGTGTAATGACAGGCACCATCCAGAATAATTATTAGAGATTTACTTCATTTTATTGGAAAATAATTTTACTTCCCTATTAAGTCTGTTTTAGGTAACTATGCAGCTATTCCAAAGATGCCATGTTATAGGGAGAGATTTATTTTAGATCTAGTTTGATAGTATGTTTAGCAAAACATCCTGTTTTCCAGCTGGCTACTCTAACAGCCATTAATTGTAAGGACAAGATCAATACTGTAGAGCAAAGCTATACCATTGATAACTTGTGGAGCCCAACAGATACAGGAAAAAAAACTACTGCTGGGTTTATTAGATCAGGAAAATGCCTAACATGAGAGCTAATGGCTATCTAGCTTAAAGGACCAAAGTAAAAATTTCTATTTGTCATTGTTGTTTTAGCCCATAGATGTTTTAGGAGTTAAATAAAGGCAGCTGTTGTATTGGAGCACTTTAACTGAAGTTATAAATAGCTATTTTGACCAAACTCCTGCAGTCCTTATGAATGCAAAACTCATATTCAAGTCTATAAGAATTTTGCTTGTCCAAGGATTACAGGTCCAAATCTACAAAAGGATACATGCTTCTGTTAATCAGGAGAGGGAACAAAATAAGTTGAAAAGGCTAAGCCATTGCCCAGAGGCTGACATTGGTAATGTGCAGCATACTTTTGTCCTCCTCAAAACATGAATTTATAAAAATCACTAAAGGAAAGAGGCATGTTCACTATTAAAGTGGGTGAATATATATGTGGGTGAGTACAAAGAATTAAACTGAAGAAAACTAGAACTCGACACTAAAGTTCTAAGTAATAGCTTACCACAAATGCATTCCCTGAGCTCAATCAACTGAAATATCCTTGGGATTTATTTAAAGATGTGACTGAGTAAGATTATGTAACATGTTGATAGACTTCATGCATATAGTTTATGATCCTCCAAATTAATAGTATTATTTTTCCAGGTTTATTATAACTGGTTTAGAGATTTCAGACCTCAGGTATTGTGCTTTAGTTAGGTTGTGTGACCCTTACATTTGTGAGTCACATTAATTTCATTTGATCTTCTTGTACAACTCTTGTACAACCAAGTAAAGTTTGCAAAGTTAGGCATTAAAAATTGGATTTACATGGTGTTTTAAATGGGTAGAAAAATTAGCTTTTTCTGCATGGTAGTTATGAGAATGATCAAGAGTCATTATTAGTTGTAATGGGAAGAAAGAGGTAATATAACCTCTGAAGAAAAAAAGGAGGGGGGGCAAAATAAGATGCATAGGCAAGGAAGAGAAAATGTGTTTAACTGAGACTTGAAATGGGATACAGCAACAGTGAAGCAGAGAGATAATTATTAAGATGACAGGAACTGTAGAGGAAAAGGCTCTCTAAAACAATAGGGAGACTGTAAGAAAAGACTGAGACATTGCTACACCGAAAAGAAGAGCAAAGGAAGACTATCAATGTGGTAATGTAGTATGGAGAGTTTCAAAACCAAGGTCAGTTTCAACTGGATTCTGAAATGAATAGAATGCCAGTGGAGGTTTAAAGATGTGAGCCATTGTTGTGCAGTTTCATACAAGTGAGGAAAAGAGCATTCTGCACATGTTGGAATCTGCAAAGCTGGGACTTGCCCTCACAGAGACAGTAGTCAAGAAGAGAGGAGATGAGGGTGTGGATCAGTATTTCAGCAGAGGTGGAGTTGAGACAGCAACAGTCACAAGCAAAGTTGTAGAGATGGTGATGACTATATTTATAGATGCCAGAGATCTGGGAAAATGAGTTACGGATAAGGAATAATCCAAAGGTTGCAGAGATATAGAATGTTTGAGACACGATATAAAAGTTTTGGGGGGTGGGCTGATCCTCTTTTCACTGAGAAATATCTTATGCCTTTGAGCCTAAGGAAGTTGAGAAGAAGCCACAAATATACATGGTCAAGGCTCTGCACTGTTTAACATGTAAGCCACTACCCAAACACCACCACTTCTCTAATGGCTAATGTTTTTAAAGTTTTGTCATAGCAGATTCCTATTAAAAATGTCTTAGGAGTCTTACAGTTTTTATCCTATTCATTCTCCAACTACTAAATTTCCTTTCACATGTTTGTTTTTGACTTAATAAACTCACTTGAATGAAATAATTGACCACAGAAGAGCATTTTAATCTTAGTTCCAGTCGGCAGATGGGGTGCTATGCTCCATTTGGCTTTTGGCTTCCTTTCTGGACAGCTGTGTTTTGCGAACATCCTCTGTCAGTCAATGCCTGACAAGCAACCAAAGCCCAGGGTGGGCTACTGCTTTTTTTTGGCCACATGGGGCCCTTTAAATGCCCCCCTTCTGTTTTTTATGTTTGGCTGCCCAATCAGTTGCAAAATAGGGCGAGAAGATCTATATATATAGTGAGGCCTGCTTGCTGAGTGGTAGGTAGTCCATGAATTGATCCTAATAAACCTTGCAAAACAAATTGCAAGGCTGCCAACTAGCCATATTGTGATAAAGCTGCAGTGTTGGGCCATCTCAGTATGCTATACTACAGTCAAATTTACAGTAAACATTATGTTCCTTTATTTTAATTTGTAAATTTGGAATTATTTACTGTGAAGATTTTGAAATAATTTTCCTTTCCAATATTTTTCACTAACTTGATGGTGAGGTCAGTAGATAGCTGTAGAGCAGGACTTTGTGGCTGTGTCTAGACTACATCCCCCTTTCAACAGAGGGATATAAATTAGACACTTGGAAATTGCAAATGAAGCGGGGATTTAAATATCCCACGCTTCATTTGCATAATCGCGTCATGGTGCTCTTTCGAAAAAGCACCATTTCGAAAGTAAAACCACGGTCTAGACTCCTCATATTTTGAGGAGTATAGGATCTTTTGAAAAAGCCTGCCATTTTTGACAGAACCGCATCTACCCCGCGGTTTTACTTTCGAAATGATGCTTTTTCGAAAGAGCACCATGACACGATTATGCAAATGAAGTGTGGGATATTTAAATCCCTGCTTCATTTGCAATTTCAAAGTGTCTAATTTACATCCCTCTGTCGAAAGAGGGATGTAGTCTAGAAACAGCCTGTGAGTGTATGTTGCACGAGGCATAAGGGATCGCTCGGCAAAGGCTTTCCTTGGTGACCGATCCCCATCTTGACTGCCGCTTCGTGCCGACAAACAGCTGAGCCGGCACAACGCGGCGGCCATTTTTATTCTAATGAAGCGGGGGATATTTAAATCCCTGCTTCATTGACTATGTCGGTATGTCTAATTTATATACCTCGGTCGGCAGAGGCATGTAGTCTAGACATACCCCTAGTGACTGGCATGTATTTCAAAGTCTATCTGTAATAAAAAGGACTAGAAAATTCCTGTTTTTTAAAATTATGAAATCTTGGTTTATGTAGAATGGAGCTTTTTCACATCTCATAATAATGAAGAAATTATTATTAACAAATTTAATTTTTGTATTCTGAGTAAAAATTCTTGTATGCACTGCTTCTCAGGAATGAGTAATTTACAATGCCAATTTTAGTTTTTATATGAAGTTATAACATTGTAAGTGATTTTTTTAAAATGTTATACCGGACCATTTTTCAAAAAGGGAAAACAACCACGTTTTCAAGCCTGAAACTTTAACTTCAAACTTTCAAAAAAGATTTATTTCAGCATATACAACAGATAATCTTTATGTAGAAAGGAGGGTCTTTTGTTTTTGCCTCTTCATAAAAGTTGAGAGAAGCCAAGTGATAGTGGAGATCTCAAGTTTAAAATGGAAGGTTTCTTAATCACAGAATCTCTGCTGTAATTCCATAATACAGGCTATGTCTTCGAAGTCCTTTCTCAGAGCTGAACTTGTGTTTTAGTAATAGAAAAATCAACATGGATGGAACTATACACCAGTCAAAGAGAGCCATTTGGTTCCAATCAGACAAGCAGAAAGACAGTATTAGACAATGCAGATCAAGGTTAGAAAACAGGTTACCATGTCTACATATGTGCTTTCTTTTCTTCCTTTTCTAATTTTGTTAAACTTAAGGACATTAATTTTGTCAATGCACTTTGCCCTGAGTGGCATGATCCTTGCTTTTCTAGAGCCAGACCTCTACAGTTGCTGATAGCTACAAGCTGTTAAATTGTATGGCACGTCAGCTGATGTCGACAACTGCCCATTAAGGACTAGAATCCCAAGACAGCACTACCATCCCAGTCCACATCTGTCAAAGTGACTAGTAAAGTAATTAAGCATCCATTTCTGCAGTGAGGTCAGCATAGGCAGAGGAACGCAACATGGAGTCTCACTGATTTCAGTGAGGCTCCTTGTGGGGATAGAGGGTCCATCCTCACTGATCTCTGTGCAAGAGCTGAGCCCAAATATTCAGCCTATCCATTGAAACCTCTAATTCCTCATCACTGTGGACCAACTGTGGGAAGCTGGCTGAATATATTATTTGTTTATTTCCAGACTTTCTTGCATTTAGATTTTTTAAAATTAATTACTTTTTTCTAAAAAAAGGTAATACTGTGTTTGAATGACAACCAGATTCATGAAACATGCTCTTATTCTTATACTTTCAGAACAAAGTTTTTGCTGGAAAATTCCAGTTACCTGGTGTTTTGAGGCACCAACATTATGGCTAAAGAAATCACTAGCAAATAGTTCCTATCTGATTTCCCATAATTCCTTACTAAGCAAAAAATACAATAAGATTTATCCTTCTATGCAAAAATCATTACATCCCTAAATGATGAAAAAGATTTGATTGAGTAATCTAACATATAGGACAGTGTTTCTTAAACTTTTTAAGACTGAGGAACACCAAACAATAATTGTTTTTTATGAGGAACACCAAGGATTTTTGGTTGAGCAAAAAAAAAGGGGGGGGGGAGGTCAGGGGAAAGTTATTGAGCAAAAAAAAGAGTCACCTTCCCCTTGAAGGGCGGCCATTTTGAATTCTGTTCTCCGCGGCACACTGGTGTGCCACGGAACACAGTTTAAGAAACACTGATATAGGATATTAACGTTTTCCATCTTTTATGGATAGTATGTAGAAAAAGGAAACCAACAGACTAATTCTACTATAAAATAGTGAATGTAATAATTCCTGTATTATCAGTTGTTTCAGTTCCACATTAGATTATTTGAGAAGATGTGCAGGATGATATAGCAGTGTAATTATAATTTTTATTCCTCAGCAAACCTTTGAAATATCTCATTTGATGCAGCCATGAAAAAGGCTATTAAAATCCTAGGTTATTTCAAGTGAGGTATTTCCAGTAGAGATAGGGTAATGTTATTACCATTATACAAGGCATTGGCAACTCCCCCATCTAACACAGTAATTCTGGTATCCCATGTGTGAAAGATTAATTCAGACTGGAACAGGGGCAGAGAAGAGTTCTAGGATGATCACAACAGTGGAAAACCTATCTTATGGGAGGAGTTTAAGGAGCTTGACTTGTTTAGCTGAAAGAAACAAAGGCTGAAGAGAGATATGATGGAGATATGATTCCTCTCTCTAAATACATCAGAATAATAAATACTAGGAGGAAGAAGAGTTATTTAAGTTAAGCACCAATGTGGGCACTAGAAGAAATGGATATAAACTGGTGACCAACAACTTTAAGCTTGAAATTAGACCATTTCTTACCATCAGAAAAGTGAAGTTCTGGAACAGGTTCCACAAGGGAGCATTCAGGGGCACAGGGGGAGGAGGGGGCAAAAAACCAAAGTGGTTTCAAGACTGAGCTTGATAAATTTATGGAGGGTGAGCTGTGCTGAGATTGCCCTCTGATTTGTGGTGTTATCTGGGATTGCTAGTAGCAAATATTTCTAACGAGTTGGGATACTAGATGGGGAAGACTCTGCATTACTACAGAGAATTCTTTCCCAGGTGTCTGGCTGGTGGGTCTTGCCCTCATGTTCAGGGTCCAACCATTTGCAGCATTTGGGGCCAGGAAGCAATTTTCCTTCAAGTCAGATTGGCAGAGATTTTTTGCCTTCCTTTAAAGCATGGGGTACAGTTAAGTTGCTGGTATGAACTAGAGTAAATGGTGTGATTGGAAATCTTTAAATCATGATTTGAGGACCTCAGTAACTCAGCCAGAGGTTATGGGTCAATTATGGGAGCAGGTCAGTGAGGGTCTGTGCTCTGCAGTGTGCAGAAGGGCAAATTAGATGATCACAGTGCTTTCTTCTGGTCTTAAAGTGTATGAGGTAGAAACAAAACGTGTACTATACTACATAAGTGTCAGGCATGTCAGCTCCAAGAGTTGCAGCTGTTAAATCATTGCCAGTTTAGGACTATTTTCCAGCATTTGCTTGTGCTTATTATTAATTCAGCAAAGTCACTTAGCTGTGGCAAGTTTTCTCTTGCATGGTTCAAGGGGAAAATAGCTTTTGAATAATTTGTGGTCTCATACCAATTTTTGCATAGAAAATAAAAGTCAAGAATTTTCTATTTAGAATATAAATGTAAAGGTACATTGTTGACTAAATGGGACATTTAAAAAGGTTGCATATAAAAGGTTCTTCTAAATTTATTCACAGAATTAAAGCGTAGATATTTTCCCCACCTACCAACAAATTACTTTTAAAGCTGCTGAGGGAAACTAGCAAATAATCAGTCTTCCTTGTTAAAGAAAAGGGAATTTTAGCAAGGACAATTATGATAGTTCCTTATCTGTTATTTCCAGTTTTTTAGGGATTCAGTTGCACAACATTGATTAATTTCAATTTTGACTACCAATAAGTTGTACATACCTAATTGACAGACTTGCAATATGTGAATGTTTATCCAATACACAAACACATAATAAAAGGTTGTAGTTTATGCCATTGCATACTCATATTGTGTGATCAATGTTACCATAAGTCTCAACACAAACAAGAAATATCCAGAGGAGAAGACATAAAAAAATTACTCAGTGATAATTACATAATGACTAAAATCAATAAAACTGAGTTACAGAAGGAATAATTGTCAGATAAATGTGCGATGTGAATTCAAAGTGCTACAATCATCAAATATCTGTACTGTAATTACAGACTGAACAGTCTTGCATTCACCCATTGCCTGTGTAAAACCTTCACTTGCCAGTGCAATCATCCATTGCCAACATAAAACTGTCACTTGCATGTGCAAATGAATATTGTCACCTGCCAAATGGGTAATTTCATTTACAGATGGATATTTATAGCTGCCAACATTTGAACAAATGCTTCTTTTCACAAGCACAGGTGAATTCTGTGCATGCAAGAGATGCCTCTGTATATTTTGAAGGTGAGTTTAGATGACTACATTTGAAATTTTGGTCCAAAAACTCATGTCAGAAATAAATTCAGAGTTAATAGCCTCCAAAACAAGACTATAAATATGGAACTAGTGACATGTGCAAAGCACCAATACAAAGATTACACAATTTCTACTGAAATATAATAGGATATACTTTTATCTGTTTCTCTTGTGTTCATATTTTTGTGCCTACATTTCAATTGTAAGCATAAATCTGAACACCTGTGCCTCTAGCTACCTGATTGCAGGCACAGGTTGGGGAGTTAAAGGTACAAGCACTCAGAACTCAGGTTTTTTATGGGCATAAATTGTGCCTGCTATGAGGCCTTAGCTGAAAATATCCCCTTTTCCCATATGTGTGCAAATAATTTCTTTGTGAGTGAACAAAAGCTAGTCACAATTGGAATAAACACTAGTGAGGATATGTCTGCACAACAGTGTTATAACAGTGTGTATCTACACTACAGTTATTTCAGTATAATGTTGAAATAGTGGCGAATTGGATGACTTCTTACTCAGACTCCTGTAACCCTCATTTTACAAGGAGTAGGGAAAGTCGAAGGAAGAGCGCTCTATCTTGGATTTCCTGCTGTGTAGACAGCGCTAAAAGCTGAGTTAAGCTATTGTGACTTAGGCTACGCAATTGACGTACCCGAAGTTGCATAGATTATTTCAGCTTTAGCCCTGCTGTGTAGACATGTCCTGAGTGAAATTGATCTGTAGCATTAAAGTAACATGTGGCTGGTGTGGAAATGTAATTGATATTCTAGTTACTCTGAAAGAATACTAGAACTATGAAGATGAACAATTTGAGATGGAAAAAATGGCCTTGAAGAATAAAAAAGAGCAAAAACAAAATAGATGTGACAGCAGTTGTTTAAAAATCATCTGAGATAATGGGGAATTGAAAAGTATAATTATGAAAATGAGAGGTGATGTTTGGGCCAGAAATATAATATGTTGACACATAAAAGAAATTGTGTCTGAATGACACGTCAGCTGCATTGAAATTCTCAACAAGCAAAGCTATTTCTCATGTGTTTAATGCCAATGGCAAATTCTGAGAACAGACTTAATCCCATAGAATAAGAAATGCTGCCACACATCTGCCTCAATGGGTGGGAAAAACTGACTCAGGTTATTGGGGTAAGGAAACAGTCTCAGCAATTGGGTATGCACACACTTGATGAGGGGCACCAGGTAGCTTCATGTCTTCCACACCTTGGAGTCTGCCACCCATTGGGCGGATGGGAAGAAGAGGGTGCTATGATTGGCTAGCATTTCATAGCTCCCAGGATTTTATGTAGAATGAGAGCCAATGTAGAACTTCTTCCAGGTCCATTCCAGCAGCCGCACCCTGAACTAAGAATGAGAAACAGGCCTGACAGATGCTAGGAGGTCAAGCCAATCATCCATTTGGGAGTCAGGTTGGAATATTTTAACCCATGGGCCAACTGGCAGAGATCCTGTGAGTCTTTTACTGTTCTTGCACCACCTTTAGGCCACAGTGATTTAAGTGGGGACATGCTTAGTACCTAGCTGAGGTACCTGGTTGAGTTGTTAAATTGCCACAATTTACAGTCAGTACCCAGGGCGGGTAAAATGACAGTTCCCAGAGATAAAAGACCTGGAATTCTGGTGATAGGCTTGGGTTCATGGGGTAGGATCAGAGTGAACTTATTCCTGGAGAGTAGGATGAGGGGAGCCTGCCCATAGTTATGGGTCCTATGGTAGGAGGCCTGTACCCCATACTGGAACCAATTAAATGCCTGATGTAGAAGAACATGGGTAATGGGTGGGTAGTGCCCCAAGCTGTATTAAAGTTTAACAGAAGTTGCGAACTGTTGCATAAAATCCATTCATGTCTGCGTCTCCATTTCAGCGCTGTGTTCGCATCAGCGTACTGTATGTGTTTTGAAATAGCGCAAGTCTTGAACAGCAAAAAAAAAAAAAATGTGTCCTAGTAAGGCACAGTATGTGCTCTTCATAGAAATAAAAAGACACCATGGGCTTGTCACGTTAAGAGCCAGCTTGTGTTCTGCTGTTTCACGGATGTCTCTTCCACCTATCTAGTAAAAGGTCCTCCTATTCAATTGCAGCACTCAGGCTGCTCCCCTCATTGCAACTCTGCCATGCATGACACCCCAAAGATGGCGGGAGGAAAGCACGACTGCCCCTCCTATACATCAGCCTGTACCACTGGCAGCTGTGCAATGGGAGTAAGGGCACCAGAGCAGCAAGCAAGCTCTTCCTGGGTTGTTGTGGTTCTACATGACTCTCAAAACAAAGCTATACATTAAAAACACAGCTGAGCCCTAAATGAGATGTTTCAAAGGTTTGTGTAAGACTAAGAATTCTAATCACATTGCTGTATCCAGAAATTCACAAGCTTGTTTTGCAACTGCACTGTAAGAAGACAGTGCAGCTGTATAGAAGGTTACTGGAAAAAGTTAATACATGAAGGAGATAATCCATATTTCATCTCATTGTCCTGGTGGTCTATAAATCCCTCTGCAGAAGATGATTTTACCAATTTAAATGCTGATTTAATGTGACTTTAAATAACTGCATCCTGATTTAAAATAAAAAGATAAATGCTAAGATACCTAATAGAAGTAAGGAATCCTGTTAAGTCTAGACAAAAACAAAAGCTGCAATATATATTTCGAACATGTGACTGTGTCATTGAGATGGAAAATAATGAAAATATACTACCATGGAAGACAGAGCAAATATGTTAAATTATTCAGTAAGCACTTAGTTGATCAGAAGTGTCTAATTTATATTTTAAATACATAATACTCGAGCAATGGTCCCCAAACTATGAGACCCTTAGGGGGTGCAGAGGAACATTCACAGGAGCATGGGCCAGTTCCCACAGGGAGTGAGCAAAGAAGGCCTCCCATCTCACCTCTGGACCCAGCTGCAGCTCCAATCTGCTCCAGCCCAGCTCCAACATCAGCCACAGCTTCATTCCACCACCTTCTCTGCCCCCAGCCCAGGTCTGCCCTCGAGTTGCAGCTCCTCCCTAATGCCCAGTTCCCTCCCCCCCCCCCCACAAGCACTTCTTTCAGCCCAAGCTGCTCTGCTGAGCAGCCGGTGCAAAAATGGAGGGAGGCATGAGTAGATTTCATTACTGGTAAGAGGCATTGTGACAGAAAAAGTTTGGGCACCACTGATCAAATGGTATTACCTATGGATCCATTTTTCAAAATAATCTCAACCCACCCTCCATTTGTGTGCAAACATACATGTGCAGGAGCACTTTTCAAGAATTAAGACTCAAATGCAAAATATGGAATCATCAGATGGATGAAGGAAATGTTTGGTCCAGCAACTCACTATGTAAACAGAAAGAGGAAAGAACAATAGATCAACAGTGGGGGGAGCGGGGAAGGGGAATTAAAGAAACGTTTGAAAGACAAGGGACATTCAAAAACACGGAGAAAAACAAAATACATATTATCTCTCTTCTTTGGGAAATGAGTTTCCTGAGAGGAAATCTGAATAAAGACTTCAGACATTTTCTTCCCCCTTTTTCCATGTCCTTTTCCTCTCTCATATGAAAGAATGTAGTAGCTACAAATCTTCCAAACTCAATGAAGCAAAGCCAGTCAAGCCTCTGGGCTCCTCCAAAGAACCATCAGGCACAAATTAGCTAGTTAAACCCAAACAAGAAGAGAGGAAAAGCCAAAGAGTGTTAACCACAGGAAGATCTCAAATTTATTTAAGAAATTAGGATCATACTGGAATTGCCAGACTGGATCAGATTTGACATCCCCTTACTCCAGTATCCTGTCTCTGGCAGTAACAAGTCCTGGATGCTTCTAAGGAAGATGTAAAAACCCCACAGATGGCAGATCTCGGAGAACTGTCCTCACACTAAATATTATCCTTATCTCTAGTAGTTTTGACATAGGCTGAATCCCCTGAATCATGAAGTTTAATGTCCGTTACAAAGTTTTTGTTATTCATTACAACAATACTAGGTAGTTTTATCATCCATGCAAGTTCTTGAATTATGTGGAGTTCTTTGCCTTCATGATCTACTATGGCAATGAGTTCCACAGTTTAATCACACAAGCGGAAAAATATTACCTTTTCATCAGTTTTTAATTTTAACTTTTTTTAAAAAATTACTGCGTATCTTCTTGCTCTTGTCTTATGAGATAGAAAAAAAGTTCCTGAAACTTGTTCTACATACAATTCATTATTTTACATATTGTTATGTCCCCTTTTATTTACCTACATTTTAAGGTAATCAATCTTAATCTCTCCAAGCTTTCTTCCATGCCCTTGGTAATTTTTGTTGATCTCCTTTCAACCTCCTGTAGTTCTGAAATATCCTCTTGCAGAAGGGGTGACCTGTACTGCACACAGTATTCTAGAGGTGGCCATGCCATTGCTTTATATAAAAAAGTTTTATAATTTTCTTCATTCCTTATTCAGCTTAACATTTCGTTTGTTCACTATTGTTGCACATTGCACAGGGTTTTTCATTAAGCTATCTATAATGCCACTCATGTCCCTTTCCCAGCTCCAGTGGTTTATAAAAACACACATTAATTGCTACATTAAGTAATAATGGTCTGTCATCCCAACATTTCCCTACATAGTCTGTTAAACCAAACTCTTGTTGAATGAACAAATGAAGAATCATTAAAGATAAGCAAGTACCTGAATGTAGCGCATGGTGCTATACTCTTCCTATTTAGCTACATTCTGAGCTTAATTGGGTTCCCCAAATTAGTTTTAACCTTTTCCCCTGTAACATGGACATAGTAGGTAATAAACCCAGCCTGATGAGAGAACAAATTCACCTCACGGGTATAACAGAGAAGAATTTCTCAACTGTTTTAGCAAACTGTAGACACAATATAGCAAACTCTTAAAGCTGTGGTCCAAATCTTGTGGAACTTTGTAATGTTTTTATTGTTTGTAGGAAGCATTGGTGCTTAGCAGTTTAGAAATAAACCCACTTATTTAGATACCAAAGTGTGCATTTAAAAGCCTAACCTATGAACCCATTAAAAAAATACTAGCCAGAGCTTTTGTTCTGCTGCAATGTGCATATGGGCACTTTGAATCCAAAAAGGAGCTACAGTGTAAGACATATGGGATACTGTAAGAATGGCTTCCTTAGATCTAGAAAGATGGACTAAATTTATGCTAAGCCATTTTAAGAAATGTTCCAACATCCTTCATAAAGCTGTGGAAAAGATGGATGATAAACATTTGTGTTCACAGCTTTTCAGCAAAAAATTTTGAAATGCCAGTAGTTCCCTTTTGAATACAAAAAATCAAGGGCCATTACTTCCCTGTAACGTTTTCCTTAGTAATGCTCGTTCTATGTAGTCTTAAAGTGACTTTTATAATACTAAATAAACATTTTTTTTCAGCAAGGCATTTTCAGAGGCCTTACGAGAGCCATAGTAAGTCAGACACAAAAACAGTTGAAAAGAAATGATAAATGATTGATGTCAGAAGTGCATGAGAAGGAGAAAGAAAATGTCATTGGTTTACAAAAAACTACAAAGATATAAATCAACATGGCACACCTTACAAATATTTTAAAATGGCTAAACAGTGGGGTCCCACAGGGATTGGTTCTTGGTCCTATGTTCTATAACATTTTTATCAATGACCTGGAAGAAAACATAAAATCATAATTGATAAAGTTTGCAAATGACACAAAAATTGGGGGAATGGTAAATAATGAAGAGGACAGGTCAGTTATACAGAGCTATATGGATTATTTAGTAATATGGATGCAAACAAACTCTGTGTGTGTGTGTGTGTGTGTGTGTGTGTGTGTGTGTGTGTGTGTGTGTGTGTGTGTTTGTTTTACTACAACTAAATGTATACATTGAAGAACAAAGAATCTGGGCCCTATTTATGCGATGGGGACTCTCTCCTGAGAAGGAGTTAGTCTGAAAAATATTTGGGGGTCATGGTGGAAAATCAGCTAAACATGAGCTTCCAGAAATGTGGCCAAATGCCAGTATGATCCTTGGATGCATAAAGAAGAATCTCATGAATAGAGAGGTTATTTTACCTACTGTTTGTTCTATTTGGCATTAGTCAGACTACTGCTAGAACAGCAAGTCTTGTTTGAGATCCTCAATTCCAGAAGGATATTGACAAAATGGAGAGGTTTCAGAAAAAAAGCCACAAGAATGACTAAATGATTAAATCATTTAGTTTTAAAATTCTGAATGTTGATAGTCTTAAGGAGCAAAATATGTTTAGCATAACACAGAGAAGCTTAAGTAAAGGAACAAATTTTTGCTAATGGGCTCTTCACTTTAGCAGAGGAAAAAGTATAACATAATTCAAGAGTAAGAAATTTAAGATAGACAAGTTCAGAATGGAAATAAGGCACACATTTAATAGTGAGTGTAATTATCCATTGGAACAATTCACTAAAAGTGGTGGTGGATTCTTTATCATTGTCAATTTTTAAATCAAGATTATATGTTTCTCTGAAAAGATATGCTCTAGGAATTATATTGGGAGAAGTTATGGCCAGTGTTATACAGGTCAGACTAGATGATCACAAGGGTCCCTTGGCCTTGGTTTCTATGAATCTATGAAAACATAAGTATTGAGAGAGAAGAATAAGGTAGCATAAGGTGTTCATGTAAAGAATCTTAGATTTTTCCTTACGGATAGATATCTAAGGGCATGTCTACACATCAGGGCAAAACTCAAATTAAGCTACACAACGTGAGCTACATCAATCGTGTAGCTTAAGTCAAAATAGCTTAAGTCGGCTTTTGGCACTGTCTACACAGCAGGAAATCAAAGTCTTCCTTTGACTTCCATTATGCCTCGTAAAAATGAGGGTTACAGGAGTTGGAGTAAGAAGTCCTCCAGCTCACCATTATTTCGAAATAAAGGCTTGCTGTGTGGACGCACACTATGTTATTTTGGAATAACGTCAGTTATAAATGTTATTTCAGAATAACATCAGTTGTGTTGACATAGCTGTGCAATATGCTGCTATGCAGACACAGCCTACGGAAGCGTGAGAACTGCAGACCTTCATTTTTGGTTCCACCCACCAACATCAACTTCTTGTGTTGCTTCTTGGAATTTCACCCTTTCAGAATAAGTTGTTACTAAGTTCTTGAATGGGATCTTGAACATATACATTTTTTTCCCCTAGGAATTTACTCGGCGAGATGATTCAGACTGGAAAGCATTTTCATATTTCTTACTTGAAACAGATCCTTATTTTAGCTACCTGGCAAATTTGGCACTTTTACAATTACTTAGAGTAAAGGCATTTGACTTGAAGGTAAGCTTGTGTAGTTCTAAAAATTGCACATTTGTGAAAAACAGACAAAAACAGAAAAACTTGAAAAACAACAAATAGTCTAGCAGCACCTTAAAGACTAATAAAACATGTAGATGGTATCATGAACTTTCATGGGTACAACCCACTTCTTCAGATGAATGGAGTATTAAAAGTCCAGATCCAAAAATAAGTAGGGGATGGGGAAGAGGGAGAGGAGGAAGGGAAGTGTTCAAGTTACAAGAAGCTGATACAGGCAATGCAAATTAGTTGTCTCTGAAAGAAAAGCTCTCTCATTCTAAGTACATAAAGGACAATGTAGCAATAATGACCTGGATTAATTTGAAAATATATTTCTCTTCTAGTTGTATTATCCCTTTAACAACAAATAAAATATTAAATACAAAATTACAGTTGATTATTTAAATGGAAATTGATTGATAACAAATATGTGTTTTTCAGTGGACTTAAGAAAAAAAGATATTTTCCATTGTCAGTAAAAAGATTAGCATTCAGTTTCTTTTTAGCTTTCATTGCTAAAGCAGTTTTCTTTTTCTTCAGTTTCCCTGGCCTCCTGCAACCTGTCTGTTTCTCTGTTTGAGCTTGTTGTTTTCTCTTTTGGCATCAAGTTAAATTGCCTGTCTCCAATCAACTCCCCCCCCCCCACACACACACATCTCCCCACTTCTCTCAGTAAGTCAGTTTGATATCACATATATAGGAAAGCTAGATAAAAAATGTCAGAGGTTTGATACTTGTGGAACAGTGAAGAATCAATGGATCATGCACTGGTAAGAGTAGGGACTGTTGAGAAAGACTGAAGGAGGGGATCTCAAATATAGTTCATGCTCTTACATTTGAGGCTATGTTTACTTTGTTTTAAACACTGATTTGAAATGGCTTCCAAGTCAATAAAAGAGGTTTTCATGGACTAAATGACTGCTATAATTTCATATTTTCATTGTCACTATTTAATGGCTGTTCAGCAGCCTATGCAAAATAAGTTGGTGGTTCCAGGCCACTTGCTAGTGGACAGATTTCTCGATCACTGTTTAATTGTCTCTCATCAGTGATGAAACAGATAAAAGAATGATGGGTCCTCTAGCTTTTGCTCCAGTTCACAGTTAAAGCACTTAAATCTCAGTTACATCCTTGACAGTGCCCACCAGTTTTAACAGTGGTTCCATTCCATCCATGTTAGCCTCATTGGGAGTTCTAGAGAGGAGGGACTAAAAGCAACCAGCAGTGTTCTAAGCACTGTGTCAATTAGACCCTGGTTTGAGCAGGATTAAATGACACACTTAAAATACTGGTGGCAGCCATGTCCTTCCTGCAGGAAGACTACTGACATTGCTAATACTGCAGGAGCTGAGGGGGTGGTGGTGAAAGTGGGAAATTTTGCAGAACTATAGAAAAAACAATAAAGTGGTTTGGATATACTAAGCTTGCATTGCTGCTACTTATGCTGTATTTGAGTGCCTGTTCTGTGGTTAAAGTAAAGGATCAGGGTTTACCATTTGTTATATTGCAATTTTTACAAGCACCACATTCACATTAAAGGGTAAAAATCAATATCATATCTTCAAGAAAAACAGAGATGGAAGTTTAAGATGGTGCTTTATCCAGTTACAATGAGGCCTGCTCTACACTACAGCAGAAGGTTGAAGTAAGATACACAACTCCATCTATGTAAATTCCCTGGCTGGAGTCGATGTACCTTAAATCACATTTCCATGCCATCCACACAGCGGGAGGCCAATGGGAACAAATGCTCCCATGGGCTTCCCTTACTCCTTGTGAGGAGCAGGAGTACCAGTGCCAACAGGGGCACCCTCTGAGTTTGATTTAGCTAGATCAAACCCCAGAAGATTGACCGCAGCAGCATCAGTCTTCCATGTAGTGTATACATGACCTCAGTGACTAACTTTCTAGCCATTTTAGATCCATGCAAACATTAATCCATAGACATTTTTAAAAGAGGAGCACAGGCTTTTAAACTTTTTTAAGTTTTAAAAGACACCCAGAAAAAGAACACATAGGTAAGCCACCTGTGAAAAGTTTGGCAAAGTTACTGAAACCAAACATCACATAAAACTGCTGTGGCAGAGGCAGGCATAGGATTCAGTTCTACAGGACAGCATTTAATTTCTTTAATCTTTCTTTCTCCTCCTGCAGTCCCCTGCTGCACTTGCTACTAGAGCAGAGTGAATAACTGACTTTTTTTCAGTACAAAGGCAAACTGAAAAATCCAGAAAATATTTGGTTTATCTGAAACTGAAATTTCAGTTTTTCTTGCCAAAATGTACAAATTTCAAGTAGAATTAAACTTTAATTTGAATTTAAATGAAATGTCTTTAGTTTTGGGGGGTGGTTTGGGGTGCTTTTCAACCTTTATTTTAAAAAAATCACAAAATCACTAAATTTCCAAACAGTAACAGAGGGGCCAGTATTGATGGAGCAGAGTCAGGAAAGGCACTTGGGGAAAGAGGCAGGATGGCTGCTGAGCACCACATCTGGGGGCCAGGAGCACAGCCCCACATCCAATGGCATTCCTGGCCCCCCAGCCAGGGGGCTCCATAGCCACCATGTCTCTTCCCTCAAGCATTCTCTATCCTCGCTCCTCCCCTTAAATATACCCCTTTCATTTTTATTAAGGTTAAGCTCGTCTATGCAATGATACCTATTTATAACATGAATTCAACACTGTTCTTGTACAACATGGAGAGGGGCACAGCGGAAGTGGTGAGGGGAAAAGGAGGGCCACATTAGGGATGGAATAGTGTAGTTGATTAACTGATAAGCAAAAGCTTATAGGTTAATGCTATAGACTATACACTTTTCCTCCATCCTCCCCAACAGTAAATTTTTAACAGGCTTGCGGTGGGTTCAGGACCTACCTCTGCTACGGCTCTGCATTTAAAGTGTAATAGGAGTTGGGCAGGCAGGCAGCACAGTTCAGTCCCAACTTGCACTGGGTCCAGGAGCTCAGACCTCCCCTAGGCGGGGCTGCTGCCACCCACCCTGCACTGCTGCCTCTGTATCAGAGGCAGCAGCACAGGGCAACAGGCAGCCGGTTTGTGAGGGGAGCTGGTTTTTAAACTGTCTCCCCTCGCAGACCAGCTCCCACCTGGCATCCCACGCTGCTGCCTCTTCTACAGAGGCAGCAGTGTGGAGTGGCAGGGAGCTCCTTGGGAGTGGTGCTGTAGCACTCTGGCTGATGGACCCGCCCCCGGGTACTATAGAATAGTCAAGTAACCGATAAGAATTCATGAGGTAAATCGACTATTCAATTAACCGATATTTAACATCCCTAGGCCACATACAGCAGCTTTATGCATCTTTTTCAACCTGTTATGGCCCCTTTATGACTCCTGTACACCATTGTAGTAGTGTGTTTCTGGCAAGAAAATCAGTATCCCCTGCATTTTGCTGAATCCTTCCTCTGACAAAGCTCAAAAATGTCAGTGGTCAAAAAGTCAAAGGCAAGCCTCAGTAGCTCATCTCCTACAAAAAGTACAGTGCCACGCATGCCATACTAATAAAACGTCTCCTTTTCTAGCAGTACTAAATGCTGCATAGCTGTACCTAAAACTGAAAGATACCATTTTGTCAGTGGCTGGGTTGCATGATAAAAGAATATGCTAACGCAATTAATCTTTCTTAGCACTGAAAATAGAACACAACCTTGGCAAAGCGTTTCAAACCCATTGATTTGAATGGGAGTTTTGAGCAGGAGTTGAAGGTCAGGCTTATAACTAGCAAAATTATGCATGTTAGACCCTGGTAATGTTATCCACTGTTCCACATATTGTGCTACTCATTAAATGGAAGAATGGAGAAGTCCAGCTTAATGTGAATAAATGACACTACAATCTTATATTGCATTAAACAAAATGAGTGAATTTCAAAGTGGAGGCACCTGTCAAAGGGGGTGTTTTTTCTGGAAGTCAGAGAGGTTTACACAAGAGGTTTGGAGGGATTGAGGGCAGGAGGAAAGGGTGTTCATTTCTTCCCCCTTCTACAACTGTTCATCTCAGTGTAAGGATATGCAGAAGTTACAAGCTGACTAAGGCTGTATCTAGACATTCCGGGTTTTTTTTCGAAAAAACTTCCCCAGCATCTAGACTGCCACCACATTCTTTCGAAATTAAATTGAAAGAACCCGGCATTTTTTTCGACCACGGTGAACCTCATTTTACGAGGAAGAAGGCCTTTTTTCGAAAGTGCTCTTTTGAAAAAAGGCGTTCTTGAATGCAAACAGGGCTTTTTTGAAAGAGAGCATCCAGACTGCCTGGGTGCTCTCTTTCGAAAAAGTGGCTTGCTTTTTCGAAAGAAGTGGTTGGAGTCTAGATGCTCTCTTTCGAAAGAGACTTTTTCGAAAGATTCTTTTGAAAAAGCCTCTTTCGAAAGAGGCTTGTAGTCCAGGCGTAGCCTAAGTGAATAAGATGGCTTCAACTTGCTATGATCTTAGGGAACATGGTCCTTGAAGCATACATGCCCATTGTACAATTCAATACCCTCCCTCCTCTTGCCTTTTTTTCAAAGGCTTCAGTTTTTGAACATTAAGACCTAAGGTTTTGGGGAGTCCCCCCTTCTTTTCCAAAACCCCTCCCCTTTTATGTTGGGATGGGAGATGGAGAATGGTTGAGGGAGGTAGTTTCAACTCTCAGGGTATGTCTACGCTACATGGCTCCGTCGACGGAGCCATGTAGATGAGGGTTGTAGACATAGCAAAATGAAGCGGCGATTTAAATAATCGCCGCTTCATTTACATCAAAATGGCTGCCGCGCTGTGCCAATCAGCTGTTTGTCAGCACAGCGGGTAGTCTGGACACTCGGCGGTTGACATCAAAAGGCTTTGTCGACCGCCCCATTATGCCTCGTGGAATGAGGTTTACCGGGGCGGTCGACAAAGGCTTTTGATGTCAACTGCCGAGCGTCCAGACTACCGTGCTGTGCCAACAAACAGCTGATCGGCACAGCGCGGCAGCCATTTTGATGTAAATGAAGCGGCGATTATTTAAATCGCCACTTTATTTTGCTATGTCTACAACCCTCATCTACATGGCTCCGTCGACGGAGCCATGAAGTGTAGACATACCCTCATAGTTGAAATCAGTACGCTAGAAAAGGGATTCCCAGAGAAAGACACAAGAATTGGAATAATGTTTGAAAATGCTGATCTTATCCAAGAGAATCACTACTGTCTTAGGAATGATAAGTTAATGAAAGTTGAACCCCACCTATTGACTTTCTTTTGAATTCTCTTTCGCACATCAACCAATAAGTGTGCTTATAATCTGCAAGGAAACTATTATTCCTGCTATCTTGCCTTGAAAGCATCAGTATTTGTTGTTCGACTATTTACATTCCATAGATGTAGGCCATTCATTGTCTAGCACTCCACTTGGTTTGTTGTATTTAATCGTGTAGTCAAGCCAACAACAAAATTATCTATTTTAGTTTTAATTACAACTGCTCATCATTCAGTGGGGCTGAAAGAAGAGGACTAGATAGTCCATGTTGGTCCTTTCCTTCGAGTCAGCAGTTGTAAGCAACAATATATTTTTTTCCTCCCACTCTTTACATAAAATTCTTTCAACAGGTATTTTGCCTAGCTGCTGTTTTGATTGAACACAAGAGTCTGTTCCACAGTAAGTACATTGCTTTCTGTATAAAGAAACTCTGCTTTAAAAAATATAACTCTTACATATTCTGTGGCCAATATTTTCATCAGTCTAATGATTTTGGTTACCGAACTTGGGACATTTTAAAAGAAGCACTAGTTTTAGAAAATGTGGAACACACACACTCAAACATCAAGTTCTTCAAAGATAACTCAGATTGGACACTCAAATTGAGTACCCACAAATCATTAATGACTTAACAGACTCTTGATCTCATGTCATACTTCATGATTTTGTGTTTGTTGCAAGGTCATTGTTGTAAGCATTTCTCCCCCTTTTTTAAAAAAAATCCATTCAGTACTGTGTATATGAGCTCTTCTCATTTCTATAGAATACATGCCCAATTCCTTAACTTCTTAGGACTAGATCCACTGCCCATTGAAAGTAAATGGAAAGATCCTCATTTATTTCAAAAGATATTCTGGAAGGTACCCTAAGTATATATAACAACAACATTTATCCTACCTATTGCCTGCCCCATGGCCAATGCATCCATTAATATTGGACTTGCCCCACCCCGGACAAGCGGGGAATGAATTCAGACAAAGGGTTAACTTGAACAGTTCCGAGGGTTGTTTATTGAGTAAATGCTTAAGGGTACGGTAATACTCATACATGCATCAGACTCATACTAGCAGTCTGGAGGCAGGCTACAGGTGCAGCGTAGATTTCTTCCAGTTTCACAGGTGGCTGGAGCTAGCCAGGCAACAGCTTCCCGGAGATCGACTGCAAGGCCACAGCAATCCCTGGAGATCCCTTTGGATTTACTAGGGGGGAGGGGGGAGGAGGAAGGGACTTTCTTCTCTGGGCCGTCCCAGGTTTCTGCTGTGATGTTACATTTTGTTGAGAGAGAGAGAGAGAGAGAGAGTGAACGAACCCTGGCCGCTTGTCACATTAATTTATACACCTGCAGAGTCCTTTCTTGCCTTAAAAGGTCACAGAGAGCTGGACTGCCTTGTGATTGGATGTTTTTCACTCACACTTTCTCATTCATTCCATATGTAAGCAGGGGAATGGTCCCGCTATTTTGGGGAACTTTCCTGGCTTCTATGGTACCCCGGTGAAATGGACCAGCGAAAGGATCTGAGTCCCCGCTCCCACTTATTTTACCCAAAGGCCTCCCTGACCCTGAGGGCTCCCCTTCCACTCTCCTGAGTAGCAGAGTCCTCGAAATCCCAACAAGGCTGGGCCCAGGTTTTCTGGGGCTTAATCCCTGACCTTGTAGTCACTTGGGGCAGGGGCTAGGATGTCCCCACTCCGGGGTGTTCTCTGTACACTGCATGCTTTCTTGACCCAGTGATCATTTCATACAGTTCAAAGCAAATACAATTTATTAAACAACAACTGATTAAAAAGAAAAGAATAAGGAAAAACAAGAAAGGTTACATGAGAACACATAGTCCTGCTCTGTAGCATGGGGACATCACAAACAGCAGTCTGCAGAGTGTAAGGAGAGTTCACAGTCTGTTCCTTATAGGTCCCAGGGATCTTTCTCAGGCCCTGGCTGTGCTGCAGGGGGGGCTGCAGGTTGGACACGCTTGCTCTGGCAGTGACCACATGGCCTCAGGCTCTAGGTGGCAGGACCCCTCTCCCAGTTGGAGTTACGATCCCTCTCCAAGTCTGGCCTGCAGGGCCTCTTTGCTGGTGGCATGTCCCTGCCCAGAGCCTCTTTTCCCCCCTTTGCTGGTCCCAGCTGCTCACAACACCCAGCTGCAGACTGTGTTGCTTTGCCAGACTCCAGCTCCTTGTGTTGCTTCTCTGACCCCTTTGGCTCTCTGGTCACTGCAGGTCTGCTGCTCAGCACAGCTTGCACTCCTTGGGCTGTGTGTCTGGCTCTGACACTGCAGGTCTGTCTCTCCACACAGCTTGCTCTTCCTGCTGTTCTTCTCAGCTCTCTCTCCTTTTCTCACAGAGACCCAGAAAATCCAGCTCACACAGAAGACGGGACCTGGCCTTCTAATTCTCTCATTGATCTGTCCAACCTGTCAATCAGGCTGAGCTGGAGCGTTGGCCTCTTCCCATTGTCCCTGGGGTCTGTCAGTCTCAGGGTCCTGATTTCTCATGGACCCTTCCCCTTTTGGTACTGGGAGCTGGCCAACCAAAAATTCCCACTGAGTTTTAGTAAGGGGCTAACAGTCCCCTTACAGATAGGTTACGTGCATATTCATAAGGTGATTTCTGTTTACAAAATATAGCTATGGAACAAACCTTTTGACCTTTTAGTGTAACAGGAAGCTCACTTAACTTCTCTAGCTAGGCAAATGTAGGTTATCTAAACCGCACCAGCTTAACATCTTCAAAAACAAGTGCCTCGCCTCAACAGGAAACTTGATTAACAGAATCTAGCTAGACTGTATCTGCTGACACAAGCCACGTTTTAGCTGAGAAAACTAGAGACATAAAACAAGGCATTTTGTGTCCAGCCAGCCATCGCTTCAAGGGAGGGGGGTCATGTGTCCAGCTAGCTACACTACCTTCTTTAGAACAATTTATATATATATATATATATATATATATACACACACACACACACACACACACACATTTTGACAAGAAGGCTTTCCACCTTATGTTGTTTCCTTGCCCACCAGCCAGGTACAATCACAGTCCTCTGAGTTCCTCTGAATTTCTGGATTTTTTTAATATGGCCAGATTCCTCCAAAAATTGTGAATAAATAACTCAGAATCGGCTTAAATCTCCCTGTGATTGGCTTCTAATAGACAAGAACTGATAAGGGTGCTCAAATGTACTGTTAATATTTTATTTATGATTCATCAGCAAAAGCTTTAGGGACCAGTAAAAAAATACTCTCATTGATTCAAGTGAGAAGGAAAACAGAAACCAGGATTTGTCTTCAATTATAAAGCACTCCCTATAGTTAAATGGTAAATTATATGGATTAGATTGTGTGTTCATCCTTATAAATGCATTTAGTGGATGCAGTACTTCCTAAATAAGTTGAATTCCTGTTAAGATAATAGTTATACATTTAGTAGTTAACATAGTAGGCAGAGTTGAGAGAAAGAAAAACGTATTTCCTTGATTTTAGTAATTGCACCTAAACCAAAAATCAAGACAAGTGATTATTCTGATGTTGCCCTTTCTTATAAATTAGTAGAAATCCTAGTGCTGAAAGAATTAATTTAGTGTGTGGATCATTAGTAGTTGGAATCATTGTCAGGAAATTGCAACCCACTAAGCTATGCTATGTTACAGTTTCACAGACTCATTAAAATAAACCATCCTGTAGTTAATTGTTGTGAAATACTGTATCAATAATGTTTCAAAATCACTTTCATTAAGACTATCTGCTAATAACTGGGATGGCAGCTGCAGCTACATAGTCTGAATTATTAGCATATTGTTAGTAATGTAAAGCCAGACAATTGATGGGATTTTTGGCTCCTAAGTGCCTAATGCCCTTTTGAAAATTATATTGAGGTTCCTAAATCAGTTAGGCATTGCAACACTGAACACATCAATGCCTTTAAAAATATGGACCTACATGACAGACAGCTAAATGTCATTTTAAAAAGTGGTCTAGACACTTTGATAATTAAACTTCAGTGAAAATCAATTATGTTTAGGCACCCTTGAAAATTTATCCCTAAACTATGTAATGATGCTGTGTGTGCTTACAAGTAGTTGCATTTCAGGGCAGGATGAAGTGACTCCTGCGTAGTTTTTAACCTAGCTTGTAAAATGCTTTGATATTCTTTGAGATTAAATGATTCATACAAATGCAAGATCATTTCCATTGTTTCCTCTAGTTATAGAGGTTCACCTATTCAAACATCTGCTATGCTACCAGTATAAACTAGCCTATGGAAGAAACTTGTCAAAATTAAAGTAATTTCATGTTTTCAGATGTCTTCAAGGTGTCAAGCATTTAGTTCAAATTTATTAAAAAAGTTATTGAATATTGAAAAATACCAATTATTAGAACTGTTTCAGATCATTAACTCTATATTGGTTAAATATATTAGCAGTCATTATTAATATGTGTTATGTTTCATAACCAATTTACTGTGTGAATTTTTATAAAAACATCACAACTTAAAGTGTCATCGTCCACTTTTAAAAAAAATCACGCTGGTCTGAATATTTTTACTTATTGAGATTATAGTCAAATGAGATTAGCAAAAAATGTTACTATTTTCCATTTCTTTATCTATAATAATTTTCCCTGTTATCTCAAGCAGTTACTTTAGCTGGGAGAAAGCATCCCAACATGGGCAGGCAGACTCATGCTAATGGGGCTTGAGCTAATGCACTAAAAATAGGAGCGTATCTCACGCCCCCCAGACACCCTTTGTCTGATCTCAGGTGGCTAGCCCCAGTCTTAACCAGAGCCATAATGTCCACACTGCTAGTCTTAGCATGCTAGCTCAAGTCCCACTGCCATGAGTCTGCCTTCCCAGGCTGGGAGGCTCACTCCCAGTTGCAGTGCAGACATACTCACTGAAGCCCCAATATTGCAGACACATTTATGTGTCTTTGTTCTTGTGAAGTCACTGAAACTACTCATTTGAGTAAAGCATTTTTTTAAACATGAGTAATCACCTACAAAACTGAAGCATGATTCAGTTTCTCCTTTTCTTGGGGCAGTTCTTCTCTATATCAGAAAGCAAGAGGATTTAAAAAAAATAGGAATATATGAATAAAGCTGAAAATGCTTTCAACTCTTTTCAGGACTGAATCCATTTCCCAGTGATGGTGTCCCTTTAACATATCCCTTTCAGTTGACTTATAGGCAGGCGTTATATATTGCATACCAAAGATTTATTTAAAACCAGTAAATAAGGTTAAACTATGTATCATTGTATGGAAATGGTGTTAGATAGGAACATAGAACTCCAAGGTACATCACTGGTCATTGAGTCTAGTCTCCTGCTATCCAAGTCAACCCCATCATATAGTACTGTATTGTTTATGTGCATTTATCAAGCTCCATTTTAGTTCTAGATACTGTTTGCTTCCAGAAACTCACTCCCCTGACAATTTTTAATTTCCAACCTAAATATATTTGTGTAAATATATTTGTAAATATATTATGCCTATTTGTTCTTGTGCCAATATTATCCTTGAGATTCAATACTTTATCTACCCCTAATGTATTTATAGAGAGCAATCCTATTGTGGCAGACTGTATCTTTGGATAAGTGGTACTGTTTGTCAGGAAGAAAGGCATGAGCAAGAAATTTACAGCTTGTCAAACAAACTGTCTAATGAACCCCAGGGGAAAGTGATTCTCAAAGAGGAGGAAAAGATATAAAAATGAGGAAAATAGAACACAAATCACCCCTCTCCCCTCATCTCTACTCATGGTATCAACAACATATGAAAGACAAAAGAAGCATTACTGAACTGGGAGAGAGGATTCCTTCAGCCAAAACCACTCATACTGCTGTAAATATATGGTGAGAAAAACCTTTTGCTTTGCATTTTACCTTTTATTTCTTGGTAACCATTTCTGACTTTTATGTCTTGTTACTTGTAATCACTTGAAAACTCTCTTTTCTCTAATTAATAAACTTGTTTTTATCTAAAGCTGTGTTTGGATTGAAGTATTTGGGATCCTCCATTTGGGATTACAGAATTTGTGTTTATCATTTTCTATTAATGAAATAACAGATTTTCTATGAGAGTGAACTGCACAGAAGGAAAGAGCGGGACAATCCAAGACACACATTTCTAGGGACAAATCTGTGACTCTGAATTTGATGGTGTCACTCTGCACTATAATTCAAGAATGACTGGCTAGAAGCACACATATAATTCAGCTGGGAGTGATTGTGCATGTTAGAGGCTGTGTGTGGGCAGACTACAAGTAGTAGTTCTCATAGCAAAGCAGTGTAAAAGGCACCCCAGTTGGAGAGTTGAAGGTACATAATTCACCAGTCCAGATTGTACGTTCAGAATGTCACACACATTGCTTCTCAGCTTGCATTCTGCTAGGCTAAACGAGCCAACTTGTTCTAGGTCTACCCTTATCAGTTAGGTTTTCCATTTCCTAGATCATTTTTAGCAGCCCTTCTCTGTGCCTTTGCCAGTTTGAAGTTATCTCTCTTGAACATGGGTGACCAGAACTATACACAGTTTTAAAGATGAAGTCTTATCAGTGCCTTCTATGGTGGAATAATAGTTTCTTCTCTCTACTGGAAATACTCAATGCCCATACACAAAATATCAATTTGCTTTCTAAGTAGATAATATATTTGGTAAGTTGCCCAAACTATTAAGAGCTGTAGATAATTAAAAAACGAAGTCCTTAGTATATAATATTCTATAGATTCCTCAATTCAAACCTAAAAAACGTGATGGGTGAGATTTTCAGAAATTTTCAACCTATACTCCAAGTTCAGATTGATGACAGGATTGGACTTCCACATTTTAACTGCAAATGAATCAGCTGATTAACTAAAAACATTTAGCATTTTAAATAATTATTTCTAAAAATACTCTATTTATAGTCAGTTTCATACAAAGGTACAATGTGATTCTGCAGTGACTAAATTGATCTACATAATACAATAACATTTTCTTGTGCAGATGAATATTGTCATCCTTGTTGGCATTATTCAAAAAAAGAGAAAGAGGATAACAAAGATCCTAAACTGAAGCTGTTGCTCTGAATATCTACCTTATCAAAACAGAAAATCAGGTATCAATTAAGTCTAACTCAATTATCGAGCGTATGGTCTTATAAACAAGTTAATTAAGATTTACATTGCTATGAGCCATATCCTTCACTGAAGATCTACTCAGGCACTCCAGATGGTTCTTCATAATGTGACCTGCATGATTTTTCTACATCAGATTTAAAAATGGCTGATTTTTTTTTAAAAAAAAGAGAATTAATTGTAAATTAATTTTTCTTCTAGGACATTTAATAGGGATTCTATAACTGTCATTAATTAACTGGCCACTGTATGGTGCCTAAAATGAAAAGTGAGGACATTTGGCAGTTAAAATATAAATATTTCAAATCCACTTGTTACATGTATACGCAATTGTCAAATTAGAGATTCACGCTTCAGGGAAAAATTCTCAGCTCTGCATGACAGATCTCAGCTCCAAAGTTCTCTTCTCCCTTTTTTCTCAGAATTCACGTTTGTATCAGTTATATGAAAGGAAAATTTTGCTCTTGAGATGACGTTATTGTCCATGAAGAAAGAGGCTTGTAAAAGGGGTCTGTATTAAATGCACATTAAGATAGAAAGGGATGATAGGGTAGCCACACTTGAAGAAGGATGTGGAAATACTGGAAAGAGTTCAAAGACAGGCCACAAGAATGATGTAGGGACTGGAAACCTTATAATGTAAGACTTAAGGAGCTCAGTCTATTCAGTTGATCAAAGAGGTGACCTGGTCACATGTACAGGTATTTACATATGGAAAAATATCTAATAGTGCAGGGATAGAGGGTTTCAGTCTTGTGACAAAGATATTAGAGGATCCAGTGGCTGGAAGCTGATGCTGGATAAATTCAACCTGGAAATAGGATGCAGTTCCTCAGTAGCAAGGGTCGTTAAGCATTGGGACAGCATGACAACAGGGATGGTGACCTCATCAACCCTGAAGTCTTTAAAATGAGATTAGATCTCTTTCTAAAAATCTATGCCCTAAATCCATCTTTTGGGAGACAGTTAAACCATACAAAGTACTTGAGGGTTGAATTTTGACCATATGAACCAGATGCTGGTTTGTAGCAAAGACTGTGTGTAGCATCCTTAACAGTTCCATTAAACCATCTTATAGAGCAAGGAAAGAACCCAAAGACATGTCCAGAACAATGTCAGTTTATTTCTCTTGTGCACTTTTTATGCTTCATGACTTACTAATAATTATGAAAGCCTCCCTCTGCTCTAGGATTCTCTGAGAGGCAAATGGTAGTCCCATCACAGCCTGAGTAATTAAAACCTGTGATATGAAGCTCTGATGTGACAAAGAATCCTCACACTATAGCTTCATTCATTATTCGCATTCAAAGACTCTTTCTTGACTTTGCGTTCTTAAGCTCCCAATAATTTTATAAAACTGAAATATTTGGCTTCTTATGTAGTGCTTTAAATTCATCATAGTTTGGTATTTTCTCTTCTCTGTCCTTTCATACGTATCATTTGGACAGGTTGCTAGCATATAAGCCTGTTAGGCTAAGACAGAATTTTGGGTTTGACTTTTGATTCATTCACACCTTACTAATACGTGGGAAGAACAATGGACAAGCCCTATAACTAGATGAGGCTTTCAGTACAGTGAGACAGATAAGGTATGGAGCTAAAAGTGTTACAGAATATGGTAGGAGTGTAATGTATGAGCACACAGTTGACAACTGCCTCAACTCCTTATCTCAAAGCAAGGTCAAGCAACCAGTCGGGAGGGACGAGAAAGGAAAGGGCGTGGGGGCTAGGTAAAGCACTAAGGCCTGGTCTACACTAGGACCTTAGTCTGAAATAAGCCCCCCAAGGTCAATTTTGTAAGCAAAGCGTCCATACTACCAAACCTATTAATAAGGGGCCCAGGAATTCAAACTCTAGTCCTGCTTTTCATAAGGAATAATGCTATTCCCGAACTTGTAAGTCTGAACGCTGTTAATGTGGACACTCTGGTGCCACTAATTCAAACTAATCAGCCTCTGGGAGGCCTCCCGCAGCTCCCCAGAGTGCTTCCTGAGGCTCTGAGTCCAAGGTAGCTCATCCACATTAACGGAGCCTACACCCTGGATGACATTCAATTCTTCTCTGTAGTGAGGACATGGAACTTAGAATTTGTAAAATTGGGTGCCTAGAAGTCAAATTTAGTAAATTTGCAATAATCTCCTAGTCTAGACATGGCCTAAAAGAGGAAAGAAATGTCTGCCTCTGACCAGAGCACAACCTCACTCCTTAACCCTCCCATGGGCTACAAAAAGGATGGGATGAAAACCCCGATTCATGACCCTCCAGAATGGAACATTACCATAAACTGTAAGGGGTAGGAAAGGGGTTTGCATTGGATACTTGGATTGGCTAAGGAATAGGGTGACTGGGAATAGGAGAATGAGGAGCAAGGGCATAGGTATGGCTATGCAGCATCGGAGCTGGGAAGAGAGACACATAGGGTAAATACCCTGCAGCATCAGAGCTGGAAATAGAACAGTGGGAAAAGAAAACTCCATCGATATGTGGAGCTAGGGATTAGAAGCTCCATCTTCTATAGTACTATTGTACTATTGGGGGAGAGAGATGGGGAAAATCTCTATTGGTGTATAGAGATAAGCCCAACTGATGTCATGAGCTTCAGAATATGCTTGCTTGGAAACTAACCTTAGTTAATACCACATTGTCAGTACTTTGGGCTTCTGGTCTTCTGTTTCCTGTCTGCATGACAAGAACCAGGAGAGAGGGTGAATGGACAGCTCTCTAACACAGGACAGTTATCTTTCTGTACCTGTGGCCAATTCCTGCCCCAGGCTTCTGTGGAGTTTTCAAGCAGCAAAACCAGAGCAATTCTGCTGCACATGGAGGACATGTTTTATGGGGAATTGTGCAGGATGAGAACACACAGTATGTGGCATGAAGTTCCACATGCTGGAGGTAGGGCAGCCTTCCTGCTATGCAGATTGTGCCATTCTTCCTTTCTCCTCCCCAGGAAGTGGACAAGTGAGAGTCATAGGGGAGCTACTCCACAGAGTGAGGAGAAAATTTCACCATTTCTCCAACCACTTGTATCTCTCCAGCATTTAGCCTAGCCATTTGCAAAGGAGGAAGGATTTGCCTGCTATTGTGTAAACCCATTCCCATATATGACCTCAGCTTCAAGGAATAAGTAGTACAACCATGAGCTAGCCTCTGTCACGTCTGAAAACAGTACTTTCAGAGGGAGGTTATGACAGCGATCTCAAGACTGCAGCATAGACCAGAGCAGAGGGACAATACAGGTTGCCGTACAACTCAGGAAAACAAATGTCTGCCAACACTGAACAGCTTATTTGGAAGGCTTTATCTTGGAATTGGATGACTCCTTCTGTAGTATTAGTCTGATAGTTTTTCCATGGGGATTGTTATGTCCTTGGCATGGAAGACTGTTCAAAAGCACATCCGCAGGGATGTCAAATACTATAAATGTCTGAACTTTGAGAACAGACAAGCTAACCAAATAAAATATATTAACAAATGGGTTACCTGGATCCCTTTGCTAAAGAAACTATTGAGTTTGAGGAAATGCTTATGAGAGAAATTGGAAAGGAATAGCATGACCATGAGAAGCAGCTGGTTGAAACATCAAGCCACTAATACAAGAAAGCATGGTTCCCCCACTGCAAGCTGAACCAGACTGATAACAACCCAGGCACTTCACCACTCTCTCTCCAACCAGGTTGCACACCAACTCATCCTCAATGGGAAACCAGCCCACAAAACAAAAAATGCAAAATGAAACAAGTGAAGTGGGAACTTTGCTTGCTCCTCAGAGACAGCAAAGTCTACATTGCACAGCTCAACACAGAGGAGCTGACAGATAGCCATGAAACCTTTTGAAATGTGGAAAGGCAGCTAGACTCAGTGGTATAGCTAAGGAACTACTGAGGTGAGGGAAAAAAAGTGGCAGCTTAATTTAATTCTTGCATGAAGACAATGCAGATGCTCAGGCTGTGGAGAAAAGCCAAAGTGGTTGCATTACTCAAACCACACAAACCCTAACTCAGCAAATAGTTGCCACCCAGTATCATCATTTTGCTCAACAATCAAGCTATGCAGACAAATGACAATATGCAGAATATTGCCAATACTGGAAAGGCAGCTGAATGATCACCAACCTGGTTTTTGCCCAGCATGTTCATGTTGTGGCCAAGTTACAAACCTAACTCAGTAGACTGAAGATGGCTTAAAAAATCTGCAAAATTATAGGGAATGTATTTGTTGATCTCTCCATTGCTTATGATACCTCAAAGCCATCATGCTCTTCTACTGAAATTGTCAAGAATTTTGAGAAATAGCTTCTCCTCCCTACTTTAAAATGACCATTTCTTTGTCAAGATGAGTGATCAGAAATATCAGTGGCATACATGACAGAATGGATTTCCCCCAGGTTCAGAGCAAATCCTGAAAAGGGCTGAGTACCTGCAATTACAGTTAATTAAGTAAATGAAAATTGTGAGTACTCATCTTTCAAGGGTTAATTTGCTGACTTCATTGTAATCCAAGTGATTGCCCCCATATTTAGTAAGTAAATGTACATAAAGCATGTCCTATAACTATAATAATTTGCCTCTTCCTTAACTCTTTCCTTTGGTTTGACAAGAGGGAATGGAACTATTTGCTCCTCTGATCAGTTTACTTAAGATTTCACAAGCAATTGTAACTTAATTCAGTGTTTCTCAAAGTGGTCCGTGAAACCACGCTGAGAAACCTGCTAACTGGCTGCTCTGGTGTGTTTATTTACTGGCTCCGCTGCCACACAGCATCATGGCTCCCATTGGCTCCAATTTGCTGTTTGCAGCCAAGAGAACAGAAAACGGCAGCCTGACCCATGTGCTTTTTGTGTTTTTATCCTATACTATACAGATTTCATGTGAGGGCCTGGAGTTTTTCAAATTAGGGGTCTTGACCCAATAAGGAGTTACAGGGAGGTTACAAGGTTATTGGAGGGGGGGCAGAGTATTGCTACCCTTACTTCTGCACTTTACTCAGAGCTGGGCAACTGGACAGCAGCAGCTGTTAGCCAAATGCCAAGTTCTGAAGGCAGCACCCTACCAGCTGCAGCGTGGGAGTGAGTGTGGCAATACCATACCACACCACACCACCCTTATTTCTGCACTGTTACCTTCAGAGCTGGCCAGAGACTTGTGACTTTAACTTAGGAACCAGTTGTGCAGGCAGCAGTGTAGAATTAAGGGAGGGTAGGCAATAGCATGCCATACCATCCTTACTTCTGTGTTGCTGTTGATGGCAGCTGTGCCCCTAGCTGGGCTCCCTGCCAGTAGTCATTGCTCTTAAGTCCAAACTTTAGATTCTGAAAACCTCTGTTTACCAGCTATCTAATCCTGTAGCACCTCATGGGCGTGTGTGTACGGCCACCTCAGTCCTGATACCACCAAGTAGCCTGACATGTAACTCACACCTAAGCCCCACAGGTACTATTGCCCATTTATCTTGTCTGCAGGGCAGGAGGCAACGGAGATGCTTTAAGGCAGTAGCTGAGCATGTTTACCAGCCAGAGAAGGAAGTGGTTTCTCTGATGTACTCAATAGCCCAGTGGTTAGAGCATTCACCTCTGATGTGGGAGAACTACATCTAAATCCCTCTGATCACTAGAGTCCTTTCTGTCCCTGCAATTTGTGACTCCCTAGTTCACCTGAGATGGACCAAGAACTTGACCCAGGTCTCCCATATCCTAGATGAATGTACTAACTACTGAGCTGTAAGATACTTTTGGGGTCTTTTTCAGGAGGCGGTGCACAGCTGTGACTCCTGAGCGAAGGGAATCTTCTCCCTCCAAGTTGGACTTTGGTGCTTAATACCCTTTAGGGAATGGGTTTTAAGCTACAACTCCCTCCTTGGCATTTTCTATGGTCTAGTTTAGGCAGTTCCCCATTCTATTTGCTGGCTTCTATGAACCATGTTTTATGCACTTAACTCTCCCTAAGCACTGAATAGGGATCCTTGATGAACTCCGGCTTATGAATTCAACTTGGTGGCGGGGTATCTAAAAGTTTGTTTCTGGAGTGGTCAACCTAAATTGCCCTATTAATCTGGCCCTAAATCTCTTAATTAATCCATTAGATTTTACTGCCTCTTGCTAGTGAGCCACCCCTTGTAATGACCAAAGGTCTTGCTGGCAGGTCATCAGAGGAACTGACTTGGATGGATGGCAGCTAATGTGTCTATAGCATCCCTGGTGCCATCAATGGTAGTGAGGATGGCGCTTCCCCCTACAAATGTGAACTGATTTGCCATCATCCCAAAAATCATTTGGGTGGCTGTGAGAGGACCATGAAGAACCTAAAAGCTTTAAGAAAAGATAATGACAAGCTTTTCAAGCCTTACATTCTGCTGCATTCTGATACATTACAAAGGAAAGAATGTTACTGTTTTTTTCTTTTAAAAATGATGGCTCAGATTCAGCTACATTTCTAGCATCAAACTATGTCCATGCTGTGGCAGGTGTGGTTATATTTGCTATGATGTATGTGCTAAATTATATGTGTGTGTGTATGTGATGCTGTAAAATATTATTTTTCTTTGAAATCTGCAGATGAGTTAATAAGCACACAACATTTCACAAATAGGTATAAACATTGTTTTCATATTAAACTCCAGATTTTCAGGTATAAATTAAAAACAGGTGTATGTGAATGTTCACCCTCATAGCCAGAGAGCCTTTTTTACAAGCATTCAGTTTTATAGTCAGAGTGACAAGTGCTCACAAATTGTTTTACCCATCAATCTATTTTAGTATTGTAGTCAGGATCAAAAGCTTCTTATCTGTTGAAATGATCAAAATTATGAAGAACTATGGACAAATGCACCAATTATTCTTGATGGATCAATTGAAAAGTAAAACACAGCCGAGACAAAAGGAAGCCCACACGTTTAAATTATCCTAGAGTACAAAATTATTCATAACAGAGTAGTTGACTGTATTCTAAGTTGCTTAAAGCAAGTCAAAAAATTGTACACCTCAGATGAGCATCTCAGAAGGTGTGAATTGTCACTTATTCCCACAGAGAAAAGAGCAGATTATGCTCCCAGTTGAATGGGAAAGAAAACTAGATTTGTGCACGTGTCTAAGAAGTAAATAGCAGATTTTCCATAATGCTCTATCCAAAACAGCCATTTTCGCACCCTGTGAGGCATGGCTATGCATCCCGGGGCAGTGAGCTTCCCAGGCCAGATTGACAGCCTTGGGCTAACTATGGGGACTGAGCTTTGAAGTTGCAGCTCAGGCCAGAGCTCAGACTCTGAAACTAGCCTTCCCTCCCTTAGGCCTGAGCCACAACTTCAAACGGCAGGCTACCCAACTACTTTAGCTGAAGTGTGTCAACCCAGGTTGAAAGGAGGCTCACAGCCTCAGGTGGGGTAGGCACATTCCATGGAGATCAAGTCTTTCTGCCTAAGGGGTTAAGGGTTTCAGAAATGTTTAAAGGAGTTCTAAAATTATTATTTCAAATGAATCTACAAATAAGGAAAGTGCTAGGTAACATTAAACACAGCTATTGCTGCCAGCTCCAGCTATAATTCATATAAACTATATGATGTGGCACAAACAAGCAAGTTCCCCCAATCTGTGAATACGAAATACACACTTTCCAAAAAGACAGGCACTTAGGAAGCGTGAGTCTAGATGGTTCCTACCTGGAATTCATTTATAAATCATTTTGATTTTTAAAGCTGAATTGTCTCTGAATAGCTAACACGCCCACTGATTTTTTGTTTGTTTGAAATAAGCCAGTAACGTTTTATTCTGACAATTTTTTCCTTGAGCAAATATTTATTGCATATCATGGGGGAAAAGGCCAGCTTTTTGTGGGCTTGACCCTGCAGGCTGTCTTATAACATGCAGAGAGCCAAAGAGCTAGAATGGATCACCCAGTATGTGCTGTGCACAGGTTTCAGCAACATGAGCAATCCTCTACCCCCCTCTGCTGAATTGTGTATGGTTCAGGAGAAATAATAGCATGCATGAGGAAGGACAGAAATAGAGTTTAGGTGCTTAAATGCAATCCAGTGAATGCCAATAAGCAGCTATTTTTAAGACTTTCACTTTACTCTTGTCACCCGGCAGTAATGTCGTCTTCTTATCCATTCACTTTTTTGTACGGCATTACAAAGCAACGGCCACCACTGACAAAAATGCTTCAGAAGATTCCCAAGCAATACACATTATGGAATAGATATTCACCTGATGCAAACTGGCAAATTGAATATATATGGTTACAGTGATCTTCATGCAATTTTGCTATAGATTACAAATATATTGCTGCAGACAACAACTTGGTTATACGTTAACATTAATTTTTAACTTTTCATTATCTCCAACCCAAGATTCATAAGCAAAGTAGTTACCATCTCTGTATAATATATTAATATAGCATGCCACCATCCATCTCTACATCCTTAAAATTTGCCAAAAAGCCAATAGCAGATTAAAATAATCAAGCTCCATATAGTGTACACATTTTTCTCTTAAATCATTTAAAATCAGAATGACAAATTTTCTCCACCCCCCTGCATTAATTTCTTACTTTATTGCCTGTAATGATGCCTTAATTGGTTTAGAAGTAAACAGTACTTTCTGATTGTGACTAATAACAGGCACTGTTACTTTTTGGATGGAATTTCTCTCTCTTTCTCTACATATTTATTTTTACCAAATTATCATTTCAATCAACTGAATATGTTAATTATTTGCACACATTATACTGTAATCAAGGTAACTATTAAATGCTAATACATCTTTGCTTCTTATGAAAGGAATTCCATACAGAAAACAGTCTTAATAGTAGCAGTTTTGCATCTTCGATAGTTTTCTCCCTAATCACTTACTAGAATACTGAATTCTCCTAAATACCAAATCTCATTAATACCTGAAAGAGAGAAGTTAACATGCTAATTTACATGCATAATCTTATTATTGGCCACAATCAAATAAGAATTTTTATTTTTCAGCACTCTAGTAAAATATTGGAAAGGCTTCATTTTCAGTTTTTATTTTGTTTAAAATTTCACAGGAATTTATCAGTCTTTATTTTTTAAAAAAATGTTAAAATGGGTAAAAACAAAGTTATGTGTGAAACATCTTCATTTTTGTGTGTAAATATCAGGGTTAATATTGTGGGAGTGGGAGGACAGAAAAAAGCAACAAAAAGAGAAAAAGAAAGATTATTGGACATAAGAACAATTAAATGCTGTGGTTTGTTTCATGAACTGTACCTACACATATGCAGCATATATGTGTGCGTAGCTTCCACTACATTGCTTTATTAGTGCTTGCTCTTAGAGTAATTTATTAACATAAATGCATTTAGCTAATATAAAGAATTAGATATTCTTAACATAATTAATATGTTCACACACTTGTGTGGTCCACAATTCAGGTGAAAAAAAATCAGTAAAAACGGAATAATATTTTTGTAAAATCCAGGAGATTTTCAGAAAAAAATAAGTAACAACAGAAAATCTAAATAGTGGTAAAATATTTACACAAGGCAATGTCATTTTGCCCTGTGTTCTAGTGATGATAAAGTACTGTACTCTGTAGTTACCTAAAATACAGGGATAAATAGGGAAGAGGAACAAAGAGAAAGTAGAGGACAGACAGATGACAAAGGGTGAGTCTACATTATCTTCAATTTTATTGGCTTTTTGGGTTTAAATCAAAGGGTTTTTTTTAAATGAATGCATTATAGATAGCAGCACTTGAACGTGATTTTTTATGATCATGTATCTGCAACTGATATAGATATGAACTCAAAATTTGTGTCATGTGATATTTAATCATATATAATATAGACAAGTCAGAAGAATTTAATTTTGAAGACAAATACAGGAAAACTATATATAGCATCAACGGGGGGGGGGGGAGGGAAGGGAGAAATGCACCTGTACCACCAGAACAGAGACATTATTAGTTTTAAATATCTACAGGGACATTTTAAGTTTAAGATACAGGAAATAAACTCCTTCATGTTTAATGCATGTATTACGAAATATTCAAAATCTTTTAATATAAGAGAACAGTTACTTGTAATCATAAAGTTTATACAAAACGTTTACTGTATCAGAACAATATATTTCAATATTGAAAAATCTCAACATTTCATTTAGACTTTTCTCCCTCAAATTTAATCAAAAGTCAACACATTCCTGTAATATGTTTGTTTTGATTGTGTATTTTCCAATGGAAAATAATTCCATGAAAATTTTTGATCTGCTATAGTTTTTCAACTTCATCATAATCTTTACTTATGTGAAATGAAAGAAAAATGTTTCCCAGTAATAAAAATAACAATGCTAAATAGTGGTAAATCTGATAGACTCAAGACTTGGAAAACTTAGATTGCCAGAATAGTGTGTAGTAATGAGCCAGTTCCTAAAAGTGCTTTTTTTTCCCGGGGGTGGGTGGGTGGGGGGGAAATTATTAAGATTATGGGCTCCTGATTTATAATAAAAGCTATAGGAATCCATGGTAGCACACTTATATGTGTACTTGTGACACACACCCTGGGATAGTGAAGAAAGAGATCTGTGTAGGCTAGGTAATACAGCCTTGCATTACTATGTAAACCATGCTGCACAAATTATGTTAGAAGTCTAGTAATGAGATTCTGAAGAAAACACAACATCAAAAATGTCAGTTTTATGGAGAATTAAAATAATACAATCTGAATAGAAAAGAACCATTCCATCACTCAAACTCTGTGTTAGCGTGAAGACAAGGGCTATGCAAAATAAGGTGGAAGACACAATTGTTCTGAACTGGCTTCTGAGTAGAAGTCTTAACAAGAGATTTCTGACTGGAACATGTTAATTGATAGTGCTGCAGAGAGTGACATATTGTCTTTATTTGCACAGAACTTCTGTTTGGCCATATTAATCCACAACCAGTCAGGATATTTCTCAATATTGCTCCTAAAGAGCTATAACTACAAATAGAAACTGACATACATATAATTTCTACAGCTGGATTTGAAATTGTGGTCCATGTTTCATGATCATCATTTAAAACAATCAGCGTTTAACCTCAGTTACAGTACTTTAATATTTAATGTGTTGGTCACTGTGAATAAGTTATATTTTAATAGCAACCACTGCATACTGGCCTTGATCCATAGCAGCACTATCAAAAGGTGAACCACACAAATGTGTAATCAAAAATACAGTCTAGTAGAAGAGAAGCTGGTCACAATGATGGGGAAAGACTGCTAACTACTGTTACACAAATGGAGGGAAATTTAACAGGCTACACACAAGACAGGATGGAAGAGTCTGAGCCTGGGGTGAAAAATGGGAAGTTTTAAATTAATATATTATTTTCTTGGCAGTCAATAGCATTGGGTAAGCAAAAATAAGTACGCACATGAAAAGAGCTATCTAATATAAATTGTTTACTTGATGTTATGGTGGTGACACTGCCAACCAATTCCAGGGAATTCCAAGTTAAGCTGACATGTTGTCCATGCACACCACTGTGAAATAAACAAGTAAATGAGAAATCAAGGCTTTAATATGGAGCTTCCTGGCTTTTGCGTGTTTGTATCACATAATATCCTCTAATCAGGAATTGAATATCCTCAGTATGGGGCATTTTAGCTTTTGGATATTATTTCTACTAAATGCTTGGAGGATTCTAAAATATGAGTCCTTTACTCTTGAGATTCAAGAGATCCATTAGATTCTTCAAATGAACAATTACGCAATTTAAAAATATGTATAAAGACTTAGTTATATAATCACCCTATAAGTTATATGATGTGCATTTTTATCTAATTATAAATGCATATTGTTGAAATTCATTGACTTTCTCTGGATTGTGACCTGAAGCCATAGACTAGCCTACATTTGCTTGAAACCCAGCATGCGTTGGGTCACAGGTTGGTCGAAGCCGACAAATTATTGTGGACCTCGGCTGAATTTTTGAGCTGTTTGTGGGTTTAGTTACAAATGTTTTGTGGGGTTGGAAGGTTGATTGATTTATGAGGTTGGGATAGGGTGAGTGTACGAGCAGGAGGATAATAAAAGAGTAGACCCCAGTGGCATTTGAATATCTTTAGACTTATGATGTCAGAGCATTGGTCCAGCAACTGATAAGTGATTTGTCCGAGTTCTGGCAATCACCTAAGACCATCCGTATTTAGACAAGCACTTAAGCACATGCCTATGTGCCTACCTGCACATAGCTGCTTTCATGAAGTAGGGCTTTTTTTCCCTTCTTGCATTTGATATAGCAGAGAGAACTGGAAAAGCCTCAGGCCAAAGGTGATTTTCCATGCTGAGGTGAGGCAGACACCTAGCTGGGGAAGGGGGATGTTCTTTCAGAGGTAGAGGCACTTTGCCTGAAAGAGTTTTGAAGATGGTTCATATTTTAAACATAGAAACTAGGGAGAAGGGTGGCTGAGGATTTTCAAGGGGAAGGAGTGAGGGGCACAAACAACTAGAGGCGTCAAATAAACAAGCTTCGAGCCTAGTCACTTTTTCCCTGGATGGAAAGTTGGCATAAATATTAAAGGAGCACAGGGGAAACTGATTTGACAGGGAATTTTTTCAATGACCATTTTTTTATTATCCAGACCCCACAAGTTATGCATGTTGTTAGCTATGAGACCAATAGCATATTTTAACTGCAAAGTACAATGGTGGCTAACTTTGTCTTTGCTCTCCCCTTCCCTCCTGTTGTTTGCCATGCACATTGCATCTAGTTAAGAGTGAAAGCTCTTTGGAGCAGGGACCATGTCAAGTTTCATGTGCGTTTGTACAGCACCCAGCACAAAGAGGCTTCAATCCTGACTGTAGCGTTTGAGTCCCACAGCATTAAAATAATAGTGAGGATGGTGTTTCATGTCGCTCCTATAAATTGCCAAATCTGAGAGATGACAAGCAGTTATTGTTACTATGGAAACTGATTTTTTTTCTTGGTTAACTCAACACATCTGTTTCATTCTGTACTTGCATGAGAGCTGTTCTGTGATTTTAATTCCACTGCTTTCTGGGAATCACAAGGAATGAACTGTTCAGCTTGTTTACAATAGACCCTGGCAGTAAATAACAGGATTGTATATTGTAACATACTATATTTGTTCAGGTTACAATATTTTCAAATATAAGTGAATATATTTTTGTTCCAAACAACATAAAGGTGCAATAGGGCAATTAAACTTTCCAACTGTGACAGTATGGAAGCCTGTTCATCACTACAGAAGGTGTAACAACTGCACTCATGCCATACTAGCCCATCCATTTGGAAAGCTCACACTATTTTGAGCCATCCCTTAACCTTCGTGCAACGAGGTTTACTGAAATGGCAAAACAACACACGCATTATTTCGAAAAATATTTTGAAATAACAGGAGGCTTGTGTAGACATGGGGTAGCTATTTCAGGATATCTCCGGTATCCCAGAATAGCCATGCCATGTAGACAATTCTAACCTAAATGAAACACTAAATTGAATTGTCTATTATACCTTGTAAAGAATTACTCTCTGCTCACTTGATTCATCATAGGTAGTATTTTATTCCTCGTCATTTTTACTGTAGTCCAATTAAAGTCACTGTAATTAATTAAGGCATATTTGGTCTAGCAGATTTCAGAATGTAAAACAATCTGAATAAAAACTGCCAAGGAAGAGATTTTATGTGGCCCACGCCAATCTTTTGTAGAAAAGTTGCTGGAATTGTTTACAGTGCATCAAGGAAATTTTTTTGTGTGTATGCACCCATACAAGTTTTTCAGTAGTGTATTGATTTCTTCATTTTATTTGAAACATATAAATCATTTAATTAATCCTAGGTTATCCATACTTTGTGTGGTAACTTTATTAATTGCTCCACACACAGCTTCAATGAGGTGGAGGAACTGGCATTTGAACTTTTCAGTTGGATACTCAAAAAGTGAGACAACAAAAAATTTTGGCAAAATATTCTGGACTAAGTGACCTTACCTCCCCACTACATGAGTAAGGGATAAAGCCTAGAACAGAATCCTTGAATTCTGATTTCCATCTGAAAAAAATCAACTTTCTCTCTCCCTTTTCCTTTACAGATCTTTAAGGATTTTATGGCCAAAACTTCATACTTATTACTTTATACTTATTACTAAAACTAATAAGTGAAAGTTCTTCTTCACACAGCGCATAGTCAACCTGTGGAACTCCTTGCCAGAGGAGGCTGTGAAGGCTAGAACTATAACAGAGTTTAAAGAGAAGCTAGATAAATTCATGGAGGTTAGGTCCATAAAAGGCTATTAGCCAGGGGGTAGGAATGGTGTCCCTGGTCTCTGTTTGTCAGAGGCTAGAGATGGATGGCACGAGACAAATCGCTTGATCATTGTCTTCGGTCCACCCCCTCCAGGGCAGTTGGCATTGGCCACTGTCGGCAGACAGGCTACTGGGCTAGATGGACCTTTGGTCTGACCCAGTACGGCCGTTCTTATGTTCACTGTTGACTTTTCAGTCATGTTCTGTTTTCGGCTATATATATATATATATATATATATATATATACACACACACACACACACACACACACACACACACACACACATCCTTTCATTCCTTTTGGAAGTAGTGTATTAATGAAGCCAGAGCAGCCCCTTTTTGATTAGGCATAACCTAACTCATTTGACAAAATGAGTTCATTTTATAAGCCTTTATAGAATCTTCTGATAGATTTCACTACTTGCTGCACTCACTGCCTTCTGTAGGGAATCATCATAATGAATCACAGATTCTTCCACGTATACTACCACTACCATTACCATTACCATTACAATAAAATAAAAAATTGCATTTGAGTTTTTAAAATGTATACCCTTCCTAAATTGCAGGATGAAATGAACTGAATAGCTTGTAGATCTGCTCTCTCTATTTGTTTTCTGTTATATAACTCTTCCTGAGAAAGACTGGATAGTACCTGAGATCCTTAGCAGCAGAGTCACATCAGCACATCCAGCTTGGCAGCATGATGTTACCCTGCCCCTTTCAGTGAGTCACTGTCATTCTAAGAGCAAAACATGCCAAAAATGTAAGGAGGACTATGGCATTTGCTTCACTGCTTTAAAAAAAAAAAAAGGCACATGTTTTACCTCAGAGTAATTAACATTCAAGAGCTGTAGCTTTACCATGAGTTAAACTTGCTAGGGTCAGCCCCTGAAGGAGTTTGTTTACTCTCAATAAACAAAGTGCCTGGCCTTCTTGTGATTTTACCTCAGGATAGCTGAAGCATATGAGTTACCCTGAGGTTAAAACTGCACCTGTTTAGTAGTGAAGACAAGGCTTTATTTACCATGGTGAAATCTGTAATAGGCGAGATAATTGGGGCAAGTAAATGATACTTAGGTTATGTCTACACTACAGGGTTTTTCTGGATACCCGGAGGTATCCCGGAAAAAATCTGCCACGTCCAGGAAACACGTCTGTTATTCCACCTTTTTTTGCAGAAGTGCAGACACGCTCTTTCGGAAGCCCTGTCTTCCTCGTTCCACAAGGAAGAAGGGCTCTTCCAAAAAAGGAAGTTTTTCCAAAATTTGGCCCAGTGTAGACAGGCCAAATCCCGGAAAAGCCTCTTCAGACAAAGCTATCAGAAAAAGATACGCAAATTGCAGAGTGCAATTTGTGTACCTTTTTCCAATAAATCATTGTAGTCTAGACATAGCCTTAGTAGCATAAATATAGTTGAAAGAAGCAGAAGCTACAATAGTAACAGAAGACATACTGCCTAAACCAAAAGTAGCTTTACGAGAGGGGAATGATATCTGAGTTTCTCCTAAAATACAAACTGCAGTGATTTCTAATCACATCAAGCCCTAAGAGTCTGCCCTCATGCATATTTTTGTGCAACAATATGACTCAGTTACAGGTATTCAGTAGTGTGCTCTAGGGCGAGGGGGTAGTGGGCAGAGGCAGACAAATAAGGGGAAGGTACTCAGCAACACTTACTGCACCTTTTGCGCAAAGGTGCAACATCTGCTTCCCTGAGCACCAGAATCCAGAGACACACGTAGAGATGGATTCCTGCCCACACCCTATCCCAGCTTCTACCTACCACCGTGACTGAACACATCCACTTTCCCTCCCCATGCTCAGAGCACTATGGCAGGTTTAATGAGTAGGAGAAGGTCTCAGGCTGCAGACTCAGAAAAGGAGTGCATGGTATAGCAGTGGTTTTAGGGCCAGGTTTTGATCTGTGGTGCACCATTCAAGACAGGAGTACTTCCACTGACAAGAGTCAACTGCTGTAGAAACTGTTACTGAAATCATAATTAGGCAGGCAGCCTGGCAGAACTGTCCGGGAGGGCTGGGAACTCGTGATCTAGACTCAGATGCAGGAAGGGCCTTAGGAGTTGCAATCACATCTCTAAAAAAAATCCTTGCATAGATATTTAGATGCACAATCGGCATATTCAGCTTTAGCCTTAAATGCTTCAAAAGACCACCATTATCTAAAATACACATTTTAATTTTACTGACTATAGTATAAAAACTTGCTTCCAAAATGTTCCAGTCCTTTCTAGCTATCCATATTCCCTTTCAGCCCCCCTGTTGGAGAGAGCCCTTAAGAAGGGACAACATTCCTTTTCTTCTACAGCTTGGCACTCTCTTAAATCGGGATTCTCTGGTTTAATCAACATCCATGGTCCAGCATGAATGTTGCAGGAGCAGAGAGTCCCACTGGAGCGCCAGCAGTAAGGATCCCTGCGGGGTTGGGAACGCAGCATGTGGCTGCCCAGTGGAGCTGGGAGTCCCGGCGCATGTGCAGCTGCTCATGGAGCCCTGGCGGTGCGCTGGGCTGCCCAGGGAGCCCTGGTGCACGAGGCACAGGGCTGCTCAGGAAACCCTGGCACACAGGGCTGCCCAGAGAGCCCCAGTGTGCGAGGCTGCCTGGAGCCCCAGCACTGGGCTGCCTGGTGGAGTCACAGCAGCGATGGCTGCCCAGAAGGCCAGCAAGTCAGCAGGGCAATGGGGCCAGCAGGAGGTGGGGAGCCAGCTGGGAGGCCAGTGTCCAGGCCAGGGGTGCCGATGGCAGGGGTCCAAGAATGACCTCCCCTGGTCTGGCAAAATCCCTCATCTGGGACCAATTAGGTCCCGAGGGTGTTGGACCAGGAGGTCCAACCAAGAGACAGCCAGACAAATAAGTTTCACTTATACTACTGACTTTTGGATAAACAAGTCAGAAGAAAACCCTCCTCTAGCATCAATATTTCACTAAGATATAAAATCTGTTATGATGTCTAAAATCTTTGGTAACATTTTAAACATAAGCATATAGTGAAATTTAATTAATATGTCTTGTTATGCAAATCACATGAAATAAATTAGTGGGTTTTTTTTAGAAGCAATGAACTTTGTTATGGACACACTAAACTGCTCAAACAGATGAATTTAAAATAATGACTTTGTTTCAGTGAGTTTATATATTTAGTAACCTGAAATATTACTATATGAAAGCTTAACAGTATATTTAAAAACAAGGAAGGGTTGCACCATGTATTTCATAATATTTAATGTTGTATTCAGCAGGACAACTGACTTGCCCTTACTACAAGGTTTTTGCAAATAAATCTCTCACAGACTTCAGGGCATATCAAAAAATGAGTGACTGACATTTTTATTCCTAAATTTAGTGCTTTTAATTGGGTACCGTCTGCATGTCCAATCTTCACTATCTGCCATGCAGTGGAAAACATGGTCCATTTTCTTTAAAAATACATTTTAGAACAGTTTTTCCCCCAAAATATCATTTGTACATTTAGGTTTAGGGATTTGGCTGGAATGCGTGAGCAGAGAGAAGGAGACAAGAGGGATTGGGAAGGGTCTGGCAGAGCAGGAGCAGCATATGGGTGGGGGCCACAGGCTGGAGAGCTAGCTTCCCCAAGTAGCAGCTTTACTCACCACCCATGACCCTCCCTCACTTGTCCAGTGGTTAGGATTCTTGCCTGGGTTGTAGGAGAGGCTGGTTTGAATCCCACAGCTCCTTGTTCAGCAGTGACTTGCATAGGGATTTCCTGCCTCCTAGCTGATTGGTGGGCCATCCTTGTCCAAATCCCCTCTCTTTCATAAGAGGCTATTGTCTTCTTGGGATGGGAAGGGGACTCAGACAGGGATCACTCACCAGTGACTCTCCCCAGGAGGAGGTAGCCCCAGTTCACACACCCCAAAAGAGCAGGGGGGTGCCCTGTGTCCTGATCATGGGGGACAGAGTGAGTTATGGGGTTTTACTGCCCAGCAGCAATTCTGCTTTAATTAAAAGAGCAAGAGGGGCTGCAAATAGGCTTTTGATCAGCTACAAGGGCTCTGCTCTCCCACACCAGTGGCCCTCCTGCCTGACAGAGCAGAGATTTGATCCAGGGGTACTCACATCCCAGATGAGCACCCTAACCCGCAGAGGATTTTGGAAGCTTCTTGTGCCACGCTTAATATATAGTTAAAGTGTAACACTTGAATGTAACAGGTCACCCTGCCACTCATCTCTAAACAAGCAGAGAGGGGGGTTGAACCATCACCTCCTTGCCTCTGGGGCAGGTACCCAAAGCACAAGAATAGAAAGAGAGTCACAAGGGTTAAATGGCCCAATTCTCATATTTACTGAACCTGGCCAGCCATGAACAGAAGAGGTGGAAGGAGCCTCCACCTTTGACCATCTGCTAGGCCAGCACTTAGGCCATTTATCTGAGAAGTAAAAGACCAACATTCAGATCCTCTCTCAGGAAACTTAAAGGGAATTTGAACCAACACTTGCACTGGTCAAGCACTCAAAGTCCTAAACTACAGAGACTCTCATGAGGTCCTTGTGGCTAAATGACTACTTAATTATTTAATGACGGAGATCCATCTTCAAAAGGAAACACTGAGGAAGCCAGCTCCTAGGCCAGTCACTTGAGAGATAAGAGATCAACAAGCAAGAGGAGGATGTGAACCCCAACCTCCCACCTAGTAAGCTACATGGGCTGTTCGTTGGGTCTTTGGCCTTATGAACATGTACTGAAAATGAAGCCACTTCAGCAGAAAGGAGGCCCCAGGTCAGAATAGCTCCTAGCCCAGCATTTTGGCCATTCACGTGAGAGGTAAGAGATGAATGTTCAAATCCCTTCTCAGCAAGCATAAAGGAGGGATTTGAACCCCAAGCTAACACAAGTTAAGCACACACCCAAACTGCTGGGCTCCACAAGGCTACAACAGCACAATGCAGTAAACACCAGGGCCACCCCCAAGGAGACCACTTCTTTGTCCAGCAGCTGCACATTCACTTCAGAGACAGTTGTTCAAGTCCCTTCTCAGGAAGCAGCTGAATCTACATCACCCACAAAGCTGCATGACCATCCAGATCACTGGATTAAAAATGGATTCAGCAATTCAGCCTTACCTAATTGCTACTTAATAACAATGGCACAGCCTCAAAACACTACAAGACACAACCCACCTTAGCCTGTCCTTGACTGGGACTCTCACGTGAGAGAATGCAGAGGCCTTCTCAAGCAGGGAGAAGGAAATTAAACCAGCATCTACCCATCCCAGGTACCAATCCCTGCTTGTGGTCTTTGGCCAAGAACCACTTAGGTGCCAAAATAATTTCTTGTGAGGTACCTTTGAATGCCCCACCAAACAACTGAGGCAAAAGGGGGAAGGAGACTGAGACCTACCATGAAATCTTTAGCCTAGTGTTTAGGGGGCCTTACCTGTGACTGTGGGGAAGGGCGGCCTGGCTCCCATTCAACACGGGAAAGCCATTACAAAGGCAGGATATGCTAGAGCTCTATAAACCCTGTGGAGAAGTGAATAAGGATGTGTTATTCACCTTCTCATAACACAAGACTCACGGTGACCCAAGGACGTGACTAGGCAGCAGGTTTACACCAAACCAAAGGCACAGGCACACAGGCAGCATATGGCCCTCCTTGCAAGTCGACGTCATGAAGGCCAGCCTGTAAGTAGGTTCAATTAAAAAGTGAGCAACTGCATGGAAAATGGCTCCACGAAGGGCTATTAGCCAAGATGGTCAGGGACACAGTCCCATGCTGCAGGCATCCCTAAACCTCAGATTGCCAGCTGCTGGAAGTGGCTGACAGAGGGCAGATCACATGATAATTGGCCTCTTCTGTCCATCGCCTTTGAAGCATCTGGCATTGGCCACTGTTAGAAGATGGGTGACTGGGCTAGCAGGATCATTGGTCTGACCCAGTCTTAATTACCATCTTAATTTCTCCTGTGGTGTTTGATGCTCCCTCTCGAAGCCAGTGGTGGGGCTTCTCTGGTGTGTTCAGGGAGCTGCTGGGTCAAATCCCTTTTCTGCTCCCTGAAAGGCTGTGTGGGAAGAGGGATGTGCTGCAGCCCATGTACGTGCCTGAGTTATACAGCTAGTTGTGGTGATGGAGGCTGGGAGCCCCTTGAGCTGGCTTGTGGAAGCTGATACACTTTAGTTAAATATTATTTGGGCAGTAGTAGCTTCCCTCTTGCCTGTGGAAGCTGTTTAAATATTGGTTAGGCCACGAGATGCTTCCAACTTTCTCTGTGGATTTGGACTGTAGCAGGTGTGGGCTTGTGCCCTGGTGCCTGTGCCTGCCTCTGTTTCGTAATATCCCTGGGCTTGCTGCTCTCTTGTCTGTTGAAGCTGTTCCACTTGAGTTAAATGTGCTTTGGGCCAGACTCACCACTATCCTCATTCTCTAGTCCAGTTGCTTCAACAAGAGCAGAAGACTGGAGGCATTTCATATGCATTGCAAACAGCGACTGATGGGCATTTTTGACGGTTTGATTTTTATCAGTAATAGGGATGTATTATGGAGAACTGGCCTCGAGAGGATTAAAGTCCTCATTGGTCACTGCCAGCTGGAACTTTTTGGCCATATTGTCTGCCTCAGAGATAAAGTCCCTGCACACTGAGAGAGAGTTCTGAGCATCACAGTGGAGCCAAAAGTGGAGGAGATTGGGGCTGGTGGCCAGGAGAGGAGCCGAGAGTCCAGCACCAGGGCTGGCAGCAGAACCAGCCTAGGGGCAAGGAGCCCAGTGGCTTAGGCTGGGGCCAGCAGGACAGCCTGGCCAGGGCGTGGAGCCTGGTATCTGGGGCTGGAATGGCACGTCAGCTTGTCCAAGGGAGCAGTGGCCAGGGCCAGAGCTGTACCCTGCAGTTGGGTCTGATCCTGGCATCAAACTTGCCAATGGTGTGGAGCCCAGCAGCTGGGGCCACAGAGCCTAGGGGCCAGACCCGGACCCACCAACTCTGCCCTGTTGGGGGGCGCAGAGTCCAGCAGCCAGGGCCAGACTGGCAACTCAGCCTGGCCAGAGGCCCAGCATCAGCCCCACCAAGGGCGCGAAGTCTGGCAGCTGGGGCAGTGAGGTTAAGACCAGGACCAGACCCAGCATCTCAGGCCCATTGAGGACATGGAGTCTGGTGTCTGAGGTAAAATCTGGGTCAACATCAGCCCCACTAGAGTCGAGCAGCAGGGGGTTGAACCAGCAGCACAGCTTCGTTAGGGACAGCATAGAGCCCAGTGGCTAGGCCGGCAGCCAAGAGGGGAGCCAGACCAACGGCCAAGCCATCTGCTGATCTGGGTGGGGGTGCGGAGCCCAAAAGGGGATCCCAGCTAAGTCTCCTGATGGACCTTGGGAGAGCCCCAGAGTCCATCAGCAGAGGGGGGATTAACTTCCCCTGGGTCAGCTCCCTCGTTTGGGACCAGTCAGATCCCAAATGTGCTGGACCAGGGAGGTCCAACCTGTACTTTTAAAAAGAGAAGAAGCTGTGATCATTAATAATTCTATTGAATACTGTGTGGTCCTTCTTGCTTCTTTCATTAGCTAGTGCTTTAATACGGGTGGTGCTAACTCATCTTATCTTTTAGTATTAAAATAATATCTTTTAACTTAGTTGTTTGGAAGATACAGGAGAGTGGGGAGGAGCAGCTGTAAAATTAACACAGACCCTTTGAAATGGAAATTGCTTAATAAAAGATTATCCATGATAACACAGGATTTGAAGAAACTCCAAATACATCAAGGTATTGCTTTTTGAAATCCTGATGCATATGGGCACCCTCTGAAATAAAAAGATTTTCATTACTACAACATGTCAACACATCTTGTGTTCAACTTAATCTATTATGTGGGCATGTTTTAAAATGGTTAATTTCATATGAATCAATATTTTTCATGTATCTTTTTAGGATTAGTAAACAATCTTTTTGGTGACACAGCAGATATGTCCTGTAGTCTCTTGCTTCTAGTTGTATCTGAATATTAGAAATGTTAAGCAACACTACATATATATGAGATTGCCAAAGTGGCTAAAAAATTTCTCAAGGATAAGATTATTCTGGGATTTCAAGGTTTGAGATGCTTATGAATAGAACCCAACAAGAATACAAAATTTGTATCCACATTCACATCTGTATCCACAAAAATGAGCTGCAGATATTTGGTCTGACGTCCATGTATGCAGATACCTGCAGATGTAAAGCAGATATCTGCAAATTTGCAGGGCTCTACTTACGAATATAAATAATCACTTTTACTTCATGCTACTATCAGGCTTTTTTTTTCAGATCACCGCAATATGTTTCTTCTTTATATAATAGGTTACAATGGGATTAATTTCTGTTCAGAACAAGTGTCTGCCAACCATAATTAACAAAAAGCGATAATGTAGCAAGATGAATATATTAGGCTTAGACAGTTATATATGCCAAGCATGTTTGAGGTTTTCTCTCACATAATTCTCACCATTGCTCTATCATAGATATCAGCTGTTCCTGGGGATTATTCTCTAAGCTTTGTCTAACTGAGGGTAATTTGCATTGGTGTAACTACATGACTTGTTGCTCAAATGCAGTTTCCTCATACAGACTCACTACGTTTGGGCATAATGAAGCTTGCGCTGTTAGGACTTATGTCTTATCCCAATATATTTTGCTTGTAGAAATGCAATTAAAAAAAAGGGATTTCCCACAGAGCAAAATTGTTCAGTGGTAGGACACTAGCCTGGCAATCAAAAGATCAAGGTTCATTTTCCTGCTATCACAGATTTCCTGTGTGATTCTAGGCAAGTCACTTAGCTTCTCTCTCCCTCAGTTTCCCCATCTGTAAAATGAGAGTACATCCCTATTACACAGGGTCCTAATACATTAAAAAATTATGAGGGTAATGAGGGTTACAGCAGTACTTATTATGGAGGAGTGACATTAATAATTTCTGTGTATAGCTCACATAAGTAAGAGTTGAGAATATGCAGAACAGCTACCACTTTCTCAAAACCTTTCATTAGTTCCATGAAAAACTAGAGGTGTGCTTCTAAACCAGGGCTGGGCAGTAAGAAAAGTGATAGCCTGCCAGGGTTAGTCCCTGGTGGGCTGCCACCACTATATTTACCTGCTCCTCCACAGGTATCAGGCGATCATTTGCTGTAGAATATCTTTTAATCTGATCTCAGACAAAGCATTTTAAGAAAAATCTCATATCTGACCAAAGTTGTTTGATCCTGCACCAGTGAAGTTGTAACAATATAAAAATCTCTGTTTTAGCTTGTTTTGTTCAGTTGAATTATATCTTTTGATTTTCAAAAAAGAGTTTAATTCATAATTGACTGACTAAAACACTGTCTTTTTAAGCTCAGAGTTTTACATCCTGTCACATGACAAAATGCAAAGCTGTTTAATGACTTAGTATTAAAGTGCTCCTTTTTTTATCAAGTCCTTCCTAGTGAAAAAGCACTTGCTTTTTAGATTGAAAAATAATGACACACTGATGTAGCTCTGTCTGTAGTATTTCAAAGGGAAACGTTCCCACGTAACATCAGCACACTGTTGCTAAGTTAATATAGAATCAGGTCTCTAATTAGCACAGTCAGTCCTAAACAGTAACAAGCAGGAGCAGAAGAGGAAAGAGAGCGGCCATGTTGGAGGCTAAGGGACCACTGCAGACTGCCTCCAACAGAACTTCTCACATTAATACTCAGGCTATGCAGAGGATGTAAATTTCATTTCGTGAATGATTTCAAAAATTTGACTTGATTCATTCATTGCAACTCAGCCCCCCCAAAATTTAAAGTCTCCACAAAGTAAAATTCTGAAAACTACTTTGTTTTGATTTCCACTTTTAAAAAATTGCATTATGTTGTATATATTATAACATATACAGTAAAATAATTTGAAATAAAAAATAATTTCAGCATGCAAACCATTTAAAAAACATCAAAACAGGACATGACAGTAATCAAACTTTTTCCCCAGTTTTCTTTTGAAACAAAGGCTTTGGCCTCATTTCACATAGCATTTGAATATTGGCAGAACTACATATTTTAACAGCATGTGTTTCCATCACATTTAGCAGTGATTATTAAAATTAAATTCCACTATACACCAATAGAATCATAGAATATTAGAACTGGAAGGGACTTTAAGAGTATTTAAAAATAATTTAAATAGAAAACACTACACCTTATATTTTATACCCATGCACATTATATTTTAGTTCTTTATTGTGGTCTTACAAAAAAAAATTGCTGCTGTTTTTTTTCTCCCATAAAGTAATTTTCTTTCACTCTAATCTACAAATCTTTTTCAAATATTTGTTTCAATATGTAAAGAAATACTATCTTTTTTTCTTTTATTTTTCATCCTTACCAATGTGGGCCCTTCTCTTCTTACCATCTACTGTAATGTGTTCATTAATATTATTGTAATGATAAGAAAATGGATTAAACAATTCTCTGACATAAGAATGATTTGGACATGATATTGTTCATAATAGCAATTCCCCTTTAATTAAATACATTTCATTTATACAGCTAAATTACTCTTCATGAACAAAGCCCCATTGAATCATGGATCTGTGTGGATACAGAATGTTCTCTGTGCAGATAACTTGCAAGATCAGAGAATCATATTCTACATTTCTTTACTCCCCAGGCCTATTCCATTCTTACCAACTTTCCTCTTGGATTTTGGAGCCATGTCCTTCTCCTAACTCAAAACATCCCTCTCGACTCTGAGACTTTTCTGTATTTAAATAGTTCTTTCCAAAATTTAGACTGTTCTCCCAAAACTCTTCTCCTCAACTGTGTCACAAACAAAAATGATTAAAGCCCAAGAAAACATTACCTATGAGAGAAGACTGTTTATTTAGTGTGTAAAGGACAACAGGGTAACAGTTATCAGGTACTTAAAAGGTTGTTAGGAGGAGGAGGAGGAAGAAGAATTATTCTCCTTAACATCTTCTGAGCAGAAGCAATGGACTTAAATTGTAGCAAGGGAAGTTTAGGTTGTACATTTGGAAAAACTTCCTGTCAGGATGGTTCACCACTGGAATGAATTGCTTAAGGAGATTTTTCAGAGCAGGTTACACAAACACTTGCCAGAGATGGTCTATATGGTGCTTGGTTCTGCCATGAGTGCAGGGAACTGGATGTGGCCCTGGTCTACACTACAGAGTTATTTTGAAATAACCTCTCTTATTTCAAAATAATAAGCAGCACATCCACACTACCAAGCCTGTTATTTCGAAATAACAGGCTGGTTATTTTGAAATCTGTACTCCTGCTTTCCTGGGGGAATAACACTGACTTAGAAATAGTTATTTCAAAATAGTATTAGTGTGGATGCTCCACTGCTGCTATTCTGAAATAACTACTCCCCAGGGTCATTCAAAGTAATTACTCCCCAGTGCTTCCTCGGGCTGTAAGTTGAGGTAGCACGTCCACATTAAGGGAGCCTGCCTCAGACTAATATCGAGGCTCATTCATAATGGGGACATGCTATTTCAATTTTGTTATTTGGGGAGTTGTTATTTTGAATTTAGTTATTTCAAAATAATTTTCTAGTGTAGACATGCCCTTGATGACCTCTCGAAGTTCCATCCAATTCTAGTATTCTATGATACCACAATCACAGTTTTGTTACTAGATTCCAGATTTACTTCAATTATTTCTTGCATCCTTAATGAATGTAATAAGTCATATTTTGCCTTTAAAAACATTTCAGGCAACCATTGAGAGCTGTATAGATTAGTAACTAAAACCAACTCTATAATAGATTCTTGGATTGGTTAATTATGAGGGTTAATGACTTCACATAGATATTTTTCCAAACATCCTGAAATGTGAAGCATGCAAATTAAACCAAGCAGAGTTACTGTTATGTTATGACTTTCAAATATTGCACTCCAGTGTTCCCCCATATCATGGTGTGTTTGGATAACAGCTTTTCACAATTTGACATCCATTGATTAATCATTTTTCTCTGTCTCTCTTTTCCATACAGTTTAATGACAGAGCAATTTTTTTCTTTCTACCAACATCAAAAATATAATTAAAGTCTTCATTAAGCTGTGCTATTGTGTAAGAGATTAATTTTCCTCGTCTCCAATATATTTTTTGGTTCAGTGGAAAAATAGATTAACTGATGCATATTTTAGGCAGTTTGACTTAAGACTAAATTACAGCAGTAATAATTATTCAAGATATGCCAAAGATTCAGAACAAATTAGGGAGTTATTTGTGGACATGGCAAATCAAGGCACTCTTCTCCTTCCTGTAAGTGATTTGGTAAGAGAAATGGTGGAACTAAACTGGTAGACTCTCTAAAAGGAGTACATTTTTTACTAAATGGTCAATGTTAAGAAGTCCAGATCTGCCAATAGTTTCCACCTAATAGTATTTGCACTAGAAGTTCCTTGCTATTTGCAAATGCTGATTTATTTTTAATAAGATCATTGCCATAGTATTCAGGGCTGCTATTTTAATTTATATCTGATTATAAATGCAGAAGCATCATAGCTCACCTCGAAGGGAAAAAAAGCACCAAGGACGAACCTTTCAATAGGTCTATTTAAAAAAAGCAACACAAGCAAGTATGAACTTAATTTTGAGATAAAAGGAGTTACCATGCAAATACTGTTTCTCCTTGTCATTTGACACGAAATGGAGGAAATACTTTCACTTGCACCAGGGCTGGTGAGTTGTCCCTACACACTGTAGAGACAGTATCATAGACCCTAACCAGTAGTCCAGATTACCTAAAGATCCACTAGCAATTCTCCATAGCACAGGGATAGATGCAAGATGAGCAAACTATAGTTGCTATGATATGGCAATGGCAGCCAAAGAATAGCCTCGGAGGATTTCCCACTCTCAAAGTGTCTATAGAGAACTCTAGGATATAGCCTAGTTACTAGCGCTATGTAATAGAGTGAGAGTTGGGGGCTGGCCTAAAACACCTTTCAAGGTCCTTTCTAGCCCTATGATTCTATAAGCAATCATGGAGTGAGAACAGACTTTAAGAATCAGTACCTGCCTATCGTTCTTTGCCAGGTTATTCCCACTGTTAATACTAGAAGAGGTGAGCGTGCAATTGTATTAGCAAAGGCTCTGAACCTGCTAGATTCCTTACAACTACAAAAGAAAATCTGGAACTCCAGTGCTATCACAATTTCAAAAGGCCATCTTTTGCTAACACACTTTCTGTACTTAGCCGTGTGGTGGGCCTGTCATTGAGACTGATCTGAATGTTTTTGTTCCTTCAGGGATAGCACAGTAGTAATTTCAATAGCTATGGGAAGACTGTCAACAGGATTGCTACGAAAGAGTGCAAACTGATTATGAGTCAGCTTCTGAATTTTAATCTATTTCTGATGACAGAAGAGACACAAGGGGAAAGAGACTGAGGGCACTAGGCTGTCACTATTTTGGGTGGGGAAGGGGTACTGCACAGCCTCAGTGTACAGTGTTTAAGAGAAAGCTACAGTTCAGTCAGATGAAGGATTTTATAGTCTTCAACAATTTGTTCATCTGTGTCACCATGACAATACTGAACACTGAACAATTACTTGCTGTTATTCAATACTAAATGTGAAACAGGCCAGATTCTACTATAATCAAAATATCATACCTTTTCTTCGTATGCTGCTTTTGAAATGAATGTTAAGTAATAAGCAAATGCAATTGCTTTTAAATCTGACTTTTAGGAGCAAATCCAACACTCTTGAAAGACTGGAATTTCACCCAGGAGGGCAACTTTATACTGTGCAGGGGGCTCTCTTAGGGTATGTCTACACTACCACCCTAGTTCGAACTAGGGTGGTTAATGTAGGCATTCGAAGTTGCAAATGAAGCCCGGGATTTAAATATCCCGGGCTTCATTTGCATCTTGCCGGGCGGGCGCCATTTTTAAATCCCCTTAGGTCGAACTCCGTGCCCGCGGCTACACGCGGCACGGAGTAGGTAGTTCGAATTAGGATCTCTAATTCGAACTACCGTTACTCCTCATGGAACGAGGTGTACCGGTAGTTCGAATTAGAGATCCTAATTCGAACTACCTACTCCGTGCCGCGTGTAGCCGCGGGCACGGAGTTTGACCTAAGGGGATTTAAAAATGGCGCCCGCCCGGCAAGATGCAAATGAAGCCCAGGATATTTAAATCCCGGGCTTCATTTGCAACTTCGAATGCCTACATTAACCACCCTAGTTCGAACTAGGGTGGTAGTGTAGACATACCCTTAGATCCTCACCTTCGGAGTTGCTGGGGAATTAGTTCAATCGTGGTATCACCCAAGTATCCAGCTCACTCTACCTCCAGCCAGCTCTGCCGACTTTCTGAATTGCACCAGCTGGCTCTTGATTGAGAATGGAGAGCATCCAAGGCTGCCCTGACATTTGTCCAAGGAGGCATTGTGACCCTGGGGGTCTGAAGCCCATGTTTCTCTGGTAGAAGTTAAGCCATTAAGGAAACCTATTTTTATTAAATGTTTGGATTATTCAATTTGTTAACTACAATCATTAGAAATAACAGAAGTTTTAAAGTTTTATTGTTTGCTTAAAATGTTTGAAATGTGTTACAACAAAAAATGTATTAAATGCACTTCGGTATATTGTATGCCCTCCTGTTACATGTATATTGTCATAAAGGGGAATAAAAACATATACTAAGTATTTTAGTATCTCTGCTATGATAAAACAATCTTACCTTAGAGTAGTGCATGCCCTACTCTCCACTCATGCGTGTTTTGCTGTGACAGTCCTGAGGCTGTGCAAAGAATGTGTGCAATGCATTTTCATAGTGGCTGTGAAAGTAAAATAGTATTAACATCAATAATTAATTGTAGAGGTGATCAATAAGTGAAATATAAGCCAGGTGCAATGTGCCTGCTCAGATTTGCATCATTATGGTTTCATTAATCAAAACAGTAATGTTATTAAAACCTGTCCATATGTTCTGAAACACATGCTAATTCAGAAGTATTTGCTGGTGAAATATTCTCTCTGTTGCAAATAAAACAGAGTGGATAGATATTATAAAGAAAGAGCTCTATAGTCTGTGACAAAGGAAAGTAATCCAAAGACTAGTCTCAGAAAATCTGTTTCTCTTATCCCATATTATGAATAGATAAGTGCAATTAGTTCTTTTGATGAAGTAACAACATTACCAAATAATTTCTCAGAAGTCCTGTCTGAGGGTATGTCTACACTACAAAGTTAATTCGAACTAACAGCTGTTAGTTCGAATTAACTTTCATAGGCGCTACACATGCAAACCGCTAGTTCAAACTTAATTCGAACTAGCAGAGCGCTTAATTCGAACTAGGTAAACCTCATTCTATGAGGACTAATGCCTAGTTCGAATTAAGTAGTTCGAATTAAGGGCTGTGTAGCCACTTAATTCGAACTAGTTGGAGGCTAGCTCTTCCCAGCTTGCCCTGGTGGCTACTCTGGGCCAAGCCAGGGAAACTTTTCTGCCCCCCTCCCAGCCCCAGAGCCCTTAAAGGGGCACAGTCTGGCTACAGTGCCCATGCCAGGTGCAAGCCTGCCAGCACCCAGCCAGCAGACCCTGCACCTGGCACGGCATGAGCCAGCCACCCGCTGCCACCCAGCCCTCCGCCTCTTCCCAGGACCGGGCTGGCGGCTCCCAGGAGCCTGCCCGGGGCCGCAAGAGGCGGGCGCCCGCCTGGTCTAGTGTGGAGATCGTGGACCTCATCGAGGTTTGGGGGGAGACCTCCAACGTCCACGACCTCCGCACTAGGCACAGGAATGAGGCCGTCTAGGGCACAATAGCTGCCAGCCTGGCCACCAAAGGCCACATGCGAACCCAGGAGCAGGTTTGCATGAAAATCAAGTTGGTTCAGTGAGACCCCCTGATTCTGAGCCCTGAGCTTAGAACATAAGAACATAAGAACGGCCGTACTGGGTCAGACCAAAGGCCCATCTAGCCCAGTAGCCTGTCTGCCGACAGCGGCCAACACCAGGTACCCCGGAGGGGATGGACCAAAGACAATGACCAAGCCATTTGTCTCGTGCCATCCATCTCCAGCCTTCCACAAACAGAGGCCAGGGACACCATTCCTACCCCCTGGCTAATAGCACTACATGGACCCAACCTCCATGACTTTATCTAACTTCTCTTTAAACTCTGTTATAGTTCTAGCCTTCACAGCCTCCTGTGGCAAGGAGTTCCACAGGTTGACTATTTGCTTTGTGAAGAAGAACTTTCTTTTATTAGTTTGAAGCCTACTACCCATTCATTTCATTTGGTGTCCTCTAGTCCTTCTATTATGGGAACTAATGAAGAACTTTTCTTTATGCACCCTCTCCACACCTCTCATGATTTTATAGACCTCTATCATATCCCCCCTCAGTCTCCTCTTTTCTAAGCTGAAAAGTCCCAGTCTCTTTAGCCTCTCTTCATATGGGACCTGTTCCAAACCCCTAATCATTGTAGTTGCCCTTTTCTGAACCCTTTCCAAGGCCAAAATATCTTTTTTGAGGTGAGGAGACCACATCTCTACACAATACTGAAGATATGGCATACCATAGTTTTATACTTCCCCTCCTCCTTCTTCCCCTGACTTCCCCCTTCCAGCTCCCTCCTCCCAGGTTTCCACCTCCCCTCTCCCACCCTCTCTCTTCCCCTCTCCCACCTCCTTTTCCCAGTCTCCCCAGAGGTTAATCGCTCCACCCCCAGTTTTGTTCAATAAAGAGAGTTTCTATTTTGAACACGTGTCCTTTATTTTTTACATCAGGAAGGGGGGGCTGAGGAGGGGTAAGTGGAAGGAGGTGAGGGAGGAATGGGGCACGAGCCCCTGATGGGGAGGACTGGGGTGGCTCTGCGGGCTCCTTAGGGTGGAAGCTCTCCTGCAGGGCCTCCTGGATCCTGACAGCCCCCTGATTGACACCCCCGGATGGCAGCCTGCGGCAAGTGCAGCCAGGCTGATGGCCGAGTGCTGTGATGTGCCGAGTGTGGGCACTCAGGGCACTCCAAGACAGGACTGCTTTGCTGTCCCTCATCGAAGTAGACAAGCAAGCAGGGAACCCTGAGAACTGTCTGTCCAGGGTGGGGGCTCGGGTCCCTTTAAGCACAGCCCTCGGCTAGCCTGAGGCAGCAGCTCCACACTCTAAATCCTGGTTCCAGCCAGCCTTAACTTTGGTTCAGGGTCCACTCAATGTGGACATGCTAGTTCGAATTAGCAAAATGCTAATTCGAATTAGTTTTTAGGTCTAGATGCACTAGTTCAAATTAGCTTAGTTCGAATTAACTAATTCGAATTAAGTTAGTTCGAATTAGTGCTGTAGTGTAGGCATACCCTAATACTGTATTTCTGAACAAAGTGTGTAAAATGAAAATTGATATGTACCATTCTGTCATCTTCATTTTGTAAGCTTTACCAATATGAAACTAACAGGGCACAATAAGTGTTCTTGAAAAACTGATTCGCTTTAGTATACTTTTTTCCCATTTCTTCAGGAAGTCTCGTCCTTTTACATGAGGAATGTTCTTAAAGTGAAAAATTAAGTCCTCATTAACATACCAGAAGAGCTAAAAGAGGTCAAGTTATTAGTATAAACGAGTACATGCATCTTTTAGGCTGCATGCTATATGGGACAGGAACTGTGTGTATCAGTGCCTAACATTTTTGAGTACGACCACAAAAGAAAGAAAACACTGAACCAGGGTCTTCTCTGAACAAAAGAGTTTGAACACTAGCTTGTATTCTGTCCATTAAGTTCAGCCTGATCAACAAGCAAAAAGAGGTTCTCTAAATAGACTGGATACTCCAGCATTATGCATTATTACATATGTCTAGCATTATGGGGAATATGTTGTCAAATAAGCTGAAGTAATAACTAGTATCAAGAACACAAGTGAACACAATTCAATGAACTTACAAGTGAACTTATGAGTCTGGTTTGAGGCTAGTATCTGGCTGTCACAGGTCATACTGGTAGGGTATAGGAGTGCCAAGTAATCCTCTCACTCACTGGAGAATGTGAGTAAATGCCAGATTGTAGCCTTCCTTTAATGGTCCAGTCAGCTTGATATTACTGAGGTGCAATAAACCTCTTCACCATGAAGTTAACTCCAGGAACATGGGGCTTAGTGAAATTCAGCATGAGTAAAAAAATAGTAGAGCAGGTGCAGCATGAATAAAAGCTTCTTTACTAAACTAGATTGCCCATTCATAATTACTTTAGAAATAAATTCTCCTTACTAGCTAGCAAAATCTTTAGCAGAGTAAAGATGCTAATGACTGAGTATCAAAACTGTGTTTTGTTTAAGGTACAGACGCAGCTCTTCTGTCTTCTTTTCTGCCCTTCGTTTCTCCAATATATTTTACACCTTATTTAGTAAGTCTAGCAGGTGTTCTTAGAAAGCTGAGCATATAACTTTGGCATCCTGAATTCAAAGAAGGATGTGGGGGCTGTGGCAGAAAAGTCATTGAAACCATCAGCCTAAGACACAGTGGAATATTGTAAAAATAAGGTGTTTCACACTAGCACCTGGACAAACTAGAAAACACGTTGGTAATGTTACTGCACTCTACAAAGGCATTTGCCACCCCCAAAATGATTGTTTTATGCAACACTGGTCAATGTGTCACAATGATAATGTTTTGGAGAGGCAGCAGTGAAAAAGAATGGAAAGAGCATATCAGGATTGAAGAATAAAGTCAATCCTACGCAAGCCAGAGTGCTTAGAGTTATCAAGTGCCAACCTTAATGAAGTTTATTTTCTTCCATTCCTCTTTCCTTTTCACTCTGTTTCACCTTTCCCTCCAGTTTGTTTCCATTTTCCTCTCTTTCAGTTTGTTCTTGTTCCTTCCACTTCTGTCTCCAATACAGGACTCTCTTTTGCAATGTCTGAAATGCTATTCAGGGTATGTGCCACTGGAAACAGCATCAAGTGTATTATGAAGACCATCTCTTAACTTAGAAAAGTTAAAGGATTTAGACTTATGCTCCTTGAAAAAGAAGAATTTGATATGGCCCAACAGAGATCTGGGAAATGACGAAGGGATTCAGTCAGAAATATGTTGATAAAACATGTGCAGTGACAAGTGGGTCAAAAATCTGTGGGGCAAAGTAGAAATTGGGAAATTAGAAATAAGCAGGAGATATAGGAGGTGACTCAAAAGACAATATACATAGGGAATCATTTACCAGAAAGGTAACTGAAATAAAGAAAGACAGTGGATTTAAACTGAGACATCCAGCATGAAATCCTGGATCCACTGAAATCGATGAGAGGTTTACCATTGAATTCAGAATGGCCCAGATTTCATCCTTTGGGCCTGAATTGCTCTCATCATACACCAGTGTCAGACAATAGAAACTATCAAAATCAATGGAGTTCCAGCAGTGCAGAACCAGCAGAAGAGTGTGATCAAGCTTCTGTTCCAGTTGGGCTTACATCAACAGTAAAATAGATCTGGTGGTCCCAGTAGTAGTACTTAATGGAGAATTAGCTAATAAAAAGGCTAACTCTGTGTGTGTGTGTGCGCGCGCGCGCAGATGTAATTTAGAACATTTAGAAGATTTCAAAGAGGAAATGCCCAGCACTAGAATTTCAGGATGTACATTGGCAGAATTGGACTGAACTGAAAGGCACTCGGGGAACCCCCAGAACCCGCCCACCAGGCTGTTGCTGTTGTGAGCTTTGTAATTCACCCAAAATGCAACAGATAATAATACAAAATTATACTATTTTAAGTTGAGATCATATGGTCGAGCCTTCTGTTGTTGAGGCATAGGACTGTCACCACAAGCTCAGTCACGTGCTGGTATGTTTCTGGCTCAATAAATGCAACACAGCACGATTTCTATATAGGAGTTTGTTGAAGTTATATTATTTATCTGATAATATATTTATTACATTGGACTGTTAACACAAAATAACTGGCTGTAGATATATACCGTCACACACTTACTCTTTGTAATTGCAACATAAAGCTGTCTCCATTAAAAAGAACGAGTAATCATCATTTTTAAAGTTACAGACTTACACAGCTATCCCTCAGAGGGCACATCTGCACAGCAGGTCTAAAGCCAAAATAAGCTACACAACTTGAGCTACATCAATTGAATAGCTTAAGTCGAAATAGCTTATTTTGGCTTTTGGTGCTGTCGACACAGCAGGAAGTCCAAGAAAGAGCACTCTTCCTCTGACTTCCCTTACTCCTCGTAAAATGAGGGTTACAGGAGTTGGGTAAGAAGTTCTCCAGCTCTACATTATTTTAACATTATTTTGACGTGTGCTTGTTAGGTAGACACGGACTATGTTATTATTCTGAAATAACACTGCTGTGTAGACGTACCCTGAGACTTCTTCCATTAAAAAGGATGAGAAGAAAGATTAATTTTAACAAATAAACAATATTCTTATTCCTCATTTCTCTGCATAGGTCCTTCCCCTTCCTTTTTTTCCTTCCCCCCTCTCCCTTCTCCCCTATTTATTTTGGGTCTGCAAATCCTAAGCTCAAAACTCCGGTCATCTGGAGAAGTGGGCTGTGCCCACAAAAGCTCATGATACCATCTACATGTTTTGTTAGTCTATAAAGTGCTACCAGACCATTTGTTGTTTTTTAAGTTTGTGCTATAATGTGCAATGCTGCTGCCTTCTCTAAATAACAGAATAGGTAATTAGCATCATGTCTACAAGTTAAATAAAATTCAGAAGTCAGTCGGGCAAGATGGTGATTCTAAGCCATTGCACGCGTAGAACAAGAAGAGAAGGAGGGTGGGGGTCCCAGAGTGCCAGAGGCACGTGCACAGCAGCTTTATAAAAGGTGTGGCCAGTATCGTCCACGCTCAGCCATTTCTGCCACCCTCTTCAGAAAATATAGCAACACTGTCTGTGCTGGGCTTCTCCATTCTCATGGGCCAGGAGCACAAGGATCAGGATTGTTCCTAGTCAACTCAAGGAAGAGAATTAGGTCTAGGACCATGTAGGGACAGGAATAGTTACTGCTATTCCTTTTATGGGAGCACCCAGAAGCCTCAACTGGGATCAGGTCACTGTGCTGTGTGTTGAACACACATACTGAGAGATTCTCTGCCTTGGGAAGCTCATAGTCTAACTAGAAAAGACAACTGAAGGATGGGAGAAAATAAGTATACAGGTGAGAAGTGTAGATTGTAAATCCTAGCCCCACTGAAGTCAATGGAAAACTCCATATTTTAAAACCTGGATATGGTACTAATGGTAATTTACCATTGTCTTGAAGTGTGGTGACTGAGGTCACATAGCGAGTCTGTGACATAACTGGGAATTTCACCTAGTTCTCTTGAGCCTCACCTAGAATTTCACCTAGTTCTCTTGAGCCAAGTCCAATGCTTGCACCACAAGATACTCCTTCCTCTCTTATAATCTCTTTTATAATTCATTATTTATTCATTTAAACTAAAAAAAAAAATCTAATACTGTGTCCTAGTTCCCTCGGAGGAATGTGGCCTGTAGTTTCAAGCATCTTTAAGAAAATACATCACACAGTACATCCTACATGCAATTTTTTAAAACAATGGGATGTTTGCAGCAATTGAAAAGGCTGTTTTACAATTATTGCTGTAAGATCTAAATTGGATAAGTTCCATTTTTTAAAAAAGCAGATACAGAATCCCGGGCTTCAGCACCTTGCAATAACCCTAGGAATAAAAAATAACTTATATGAGCAGTCTAATATCTAATAAGATCTCATAAAATTCTTTCTATCAACAGCTCTTACTTTCCTTCCTAACATGCTTTGAGAATAATTGAATGAGGAAGAGTGAAGCACAGCACGAAGAGATTAGGTGACTTGCCCAAGATCACACAACAAAGCTAGGAATAGAATCAAGGTATCCTGATTCCCAATCTATCCCTTGTTCATACAGCATTTATCACTAAGGTGCAGAAAGAGGAAAACTGTTTACCAGGGTCCCAGTACAAGTTGGACCTCACTGGTCCGACACCCTTGGGATCTGACTGGTCCCAAAAAAGGGGATTTGCCAGACCAGGGAAGGTCCCTCCCCTAGTGGGCATGCTGCCACCAGGCTAGGGCTCCAGCCTGCCCCCACTGCTGCCTCATCACCCCGGGGTTCTCCCCAGCCCTGCTGCTGCTGAGGCCTGAGTGCCACAGCTAGAGCTCTGCAGCCTCCTGGCTCCGCAGCAGGGCTGCAGTTCTGTGGCCCGGGCCAGACCTCCCTGGCTGCCACTGGGACTGGGCCTGGAGTTCCCCAGCCACTGGAGGCAGAACAAGGCCTCAATTCCGCAGCCGGGAACAGGGTCAGAGCTCCCTGGCCACTGCTGAGTCAGAGCTCCCTGGCCAGGGCCAGAGGTCCACAGCTGCGGCCAGGCTAGAGCTCCCCAGCCACTGGGGCCAGGGAACTCCACTGGCACCAGAACTCCCCTCCATGCCATCTGTCCTTCCCCTCCACACACACACACATATTCTGGGCTCCCGGCTGAGTTGTCGGTGCCCCTTGCAATGCTCCTGCCCCACCACCAGACCTCCCTCTTCCTGGGCTCTGTGGTCCAGGAACATATGTGATCCATTGCTGGACCACAGATGTTGCTGCACCAGGGAGTCCCGGTTAAGGAAGGTACAACCTATACTGCAATATATCAGTGCCCATGAGCATCCCAACAGTTTCAGTGGGGCCAGCCACTGGCATGGCAGTACGCCCATGAATAATCAATTAGGAGCCCAATCCATTGATGTTAATGAGATTTCAACTCTAGATTAAAAGGTATGCTATGCCTTTTAGTTCTATAGTGAGATGTTTATTTGGTTAGATACACAAACGTGTCCTCTATGGACTTCTATAATGTGGTCTGCCTGGACTTGCCCAGCTACCTTAGGCCTCAGTCAATTTCTGTCTTTCTTCCCAACTCTGGATGCAAATGGGGGAATCAGTTTTCATTGATGTAAGTTGGGTCACTTTTGCTCCAAGCTGTTCACAGCATTTTTTTTTTTAAGTATTTGATGAGGACACAAATGCTTTAGAGATTTTGGTTGTTTCTGGAGGATGTGACAGCAACATGTCTAGTGGCAAGAGAAGAGGTAGAAAGACAGGATCATGAGAAAGAGCTGAAATGGTATGTTATAATGTATACTCTTCATAAGCCGAATTTTTTGGGTGAAAAAGTGATGCTTCAAAGAGCGGGGACAGCTTATCAATGGGCCTACATAGTTGCTGTAGATCAGGAGTTGGCAAACTTCAGTTCCCAGCCCATCAGGGTAAGCCGTTGGCACACCGGGACATTTTGTATAGGTATGGAGCCCCTCAGCTCCCAGTGGTTGTGGTTCGCCGTTTGTGCCCAATGGTAATTGTGGGAAGTACCAGCCAGCATGTCCCTCAGTCCACACTGCTTCCCGTAGCTTTCTTTGGCTGGGAATGGCAGCTGAAGGGACTCTGTGCCTGCGTACGCTCCAAGTACACAAAGCATCCCGATGTACTAGCAGCTTCCTCTGATGAACTGGGAACCCAACATGGCCAACTGCTGAAGTATAGGGTTGACTTATGAAAGGGTCATAGTTTTACCATTTTTATCTATTCACCTTGAGAAGGTGGCTTATGCATGAATGAGCTAATGAACAAGTATATACGGTATTTTAGTACTTCTGTCTCAAATCTGTAGCTGTATTTTAGCATTTTTTAGGTTACTGACTAATAGTATGATGTACTATAGCCTCATTAGTGTAGTGTTCCACAATACACATGAAAAGTACATAAGACTGGGGGGAAGAATACATTTTCTATTTACAAGCTATTATATATTTTCATCATCATCTCACAAAATCACATGGTAATAATATCAAAATCAAATTACATAATATTTACCTGTACAGTTCTTCATCACATTATAATTATAGAAATAACATGGTTATACTAATTAAACATATTGTAGGATACCATGAGAAATAAAAAAAACAATTGCATATGTCTACACATAAGCTTGTGTGTGTACATAAACACACTATCAGGAGAGTGATCTTTGATGAATGGAACTGATGCATTTCTAGCAGGCTAATAAATACAAATATAATGGGAAAGCTTTTGATCCTGTTTGGATCCTCAGGCAATAGGCTGCCTTTGATTTGAAATTCAAATCTATGAGGGGTCATAGGAAAGTGACAATCTAGAATGAAAGCCCAGATCTGGTTTCATGCAAACTTTATGCTGTGACTACAAGATAAAGCTAAAAGTACAAAGCCCAAAATCAAAGAAGAAAATATTGCTAGAGTGTACATTAATGATCTGGAAAGATCCAGATTCAGTGATAAAAGTCTTTTATGAGCAGATGATATGCACTACAAAATGTGATGAAATGGACACCTGCTCTGGATTTTGTAAATAAGCCAAGATAATGAATAATCTTTTTTGAATTGTATCATGTATTTTTAAATTTAAAGTAATAAAAATATTTCTCTCCAAGCTGTTTTCCACAGAGGAAACAACTGTGTTTTATTTTGTACAGAGCAGTTACTAATGTAGGTAACTTTTCAGTCTTCAAAGAAACAAAAAATAAAGGCCTTTTAAGACTGCTGTCTTTGCTGATTTGAAACACATACTAATTACAGACAAATGTTAGATTAGAAAATATTATCTGTCTGCTTGGTTGTATTTTCTCATAGTCAAAGACCTAAATTGCATAGCATAATTTCAACATACTCTTCAGCAGATAATAAAAACTGCCTTTTAAAATGTCATGTCTTTTCATGAATCATTTACTTGTGATGGCAATAATCTCCTATATCTAAGCATCCCAGATGGAATGCTACAATGTAAAAGCATTGTATTAATTATATCATACTTAAACTAATGAATTTCTGACACAAAGTGTTCTGTTGATCCCATAAGGCTCAAAACTGCCAGCCTTATTTATGTTGAATAATGCTCCACTAGGCAAGCAGTCACACCAATTTCAATCTGACTTCTTTCAACTAAGATATTAGTTTGCGAAAGGGTCATGGAATCAGGCCCATAATAATTACTATTGCAAAGTAAGCTTACCACACAGATATGAAATTAAGACTTGGAAAAAGAAAGGAACTCATTCCTTATATCAAATACAGAGATTCCCATTGTCACAGGAAGCAAACAAATGAATGAATTTCAAATAGTTGTTAGAGAAGTTTTAAGAGATCAGTTGCACTAGAGTCATAACCTATAGAGAATAATACCATGAGAATGATACAGACTCAGTTCTCTCCTGTTAAAAGTGCCTTGTTCAAAGCTAATAAAGTCTGATTGGCAATGGCTATATTTTCATACTCAGATAAAGATACTTTCAACTTACCTGTTCTAGCTCTCTCTCATTCAACGGTGTACTCTCCTCACAGCTTTGTTTTTCAATTTGGGCTCAGCCCAAGGACTGCTATCCCCAGATTCTGGTGGCTAATTACAGTCTGCAATCTCATCTGCCATACACAGCCTTCTTATTTGTCAATTCAAAAGCTTCCTTACAGGAGTGAGTAGGAAAAGGACAAAAACTGCAGGTTCACTTCAGGCAATCCTGATCTCCAACTGAGACTTTATGCTGTGCATTCAAGTTGGAGAGAGAGAGAGAGAGAGAGAGAGTGTGACAGGGTGGCAGAAGAAAAAACAGCTACAGCACTGCAGGCGAGAGAGAAAATGACCCTTCACAAACAAGGCTTATTAGAAGTTCATAAAGAAGTGTTGATAAAGCCCTCAAAGATATAAAGAAACCTCTTTCAAAGCCAGTCCCCTTCTAGTGCTGGGGGGAGGAGGGGGGCGGGAGAGGGGATGGGGAGGAACTTCTGTACTTACAAAGATACATTTGACAGGAAGGCGGATTACTGAAGAGGAGGGGACAGGCTACAGAAATGTTTGCATGACTGACAGCCCTGACTACCATTTTTCCTTTTGTCATGCAGGCTTCCTTCTGCATGGTGCATTCAGAGAGACACATATTGCTACAAAATAGCACTCCGTCAGTTTCAGTCATCATACCCTCAAGAAATGAGATCTGTTTGGCTTACAACCCAGCTCCACCAAATGTGCATTACTAGTACAGTTTTCCTATTCAGCCTGCTGTCATATTTGTAGATTTCTATGATGTAGTCTTTTTGATATGACAGGGAATGACAACCTGATTTTTCACAGGATTTCTATTTCCCTAAAAGAATAGTTTATTTAAATACTTTCATGTTTTCCTTTCCCATTTCAGGTACAGTGCTACATTTCTGTGCTTTGCATTAACTGATGAACCACTAGAACAGTGGTGGTAACCTGCAGCCCATCAGGGTTCTAGATGTGGTCTGCAAGACCTTTTGTTTTCCATTGCCCAGGCGCAGGGTTGCCACATTCCATTGGTTTCTGTCCATGCAGGGTTTTTTCCTACCACTATTACTAAAGTGATATGCATGCATAGCAAGGGTATGTGAAGTAAGGTTTATGTTGATTGCATACAACTTTGACCATGAGAGCCATGCACTCACTCTGCATTTAATCAAAGTGCTGCTATGATTCAATCGGCACACCCTAGAAATTCTAGGTATGCAAAATTACCCTCTCCTGAGAGACTGTTTTGGTTACAACTATCTCACGGCCCACTGAGATGAAGGAGGGCTGCTTATGGGGCCCACTCACTGACCTAGGTTGCCCATCACTGCACCAGAAATGTTTGCATGACTGACAGCCCTGACTACAAAGATACAAATGATGAAAAGATATACAAAGTTAAACTATTTGCCAAGGGCCAGATTCTGCCATCCCCATTCATTCTGAGAAGTACTTCACTCTGTACGTGCTTCCATTGATTTCAGTGGGCCTACTATCCAATCAACAGGACTTCCTGCAGAGTAAACAGAGTAAGGGCAGCAGAATCTGACTGTAAAAGTTGTATTTAGTGCTGGAGAAAAACGTCAGCTTGAGACTGGAGACTGTTTATCGACAGAACAGATACAGCAAAAGCAGAAGCTGTGCAATATTTCATGAATCAGCTATCCACATACCTCAAGCCTGACTTTAGTGGATGACATCTTCAGAAGAAAAGACAGTCTGTCTCAACATGCATTCCATCTGTGATATCGACAGAACAGATACAGCAAAAGCAGAAGCTGTGCAATATTTCATGAATCAGCTATCCACATACCTCAAGCCTGACTTTAGTGGATGACATCTTCAGAAGAAAAGACAGTCTGTCTCAACATGCATTCCATCTGTGACCTCCCTGCTGAGACTAAAAAGAGGGTACCACATTATGGCCTGATTCAAAGCCCACAAATATATGTAAATCTCTCCCCTGATATCATGTGTTCTGGATCAGCCCATTTCTGCTAATTCTGATAATGTTGTTTGTGATATGGACACCTAAAAGGAAATGGACTGACATGGTCAACTTTTTTCAGATAGACCAGTGAAGAGTCTTCTGAAAGCAGGTGACATCTGAAGTCGTCTGGATTTCAACTGGTCCCCCAGGTTCTCTTTTAATAGTTATAGCATTTCATTTCTCAAACACTAAACTGTAAATGCATTTTTCCTGGTTACGCTGTGATGCAGTCAGCTTTCTCTGTTTTTAAATTGTAGAAAGAATGGCTTTTGATTCAAATTATGCAAAGACCGAACCCATATGAGTTGAGTCATTTTTGTTATGAGCTTATTCTTGAATATTTTCACCTTTCCTTTTTTAATTGCTTTCAATTACATTTCTTTGAAATGTTTATAACAATCAATTTTTATGTCTGCACACATCCAGATGGCATAATGACATGCTGCTCTTTTGAAGCAGTGAATGGCCTGACTTGTGATGTTGAGGAGGGACACTTTCAGTGAGCAGTGAAAATGTAGAGTAGAGCTAACAAGAGACTTGAGGAGAAATGTTTAACTTGAGTGGTTCTATGATGGCATGAACAGAGTTAGACATTGTAATACAAATACAGTTTAAGCACGGGCAGCCAGTATAATAGGCCAGGGATGTCTCTGTCTTCCCTAGGTTCTGGTGCTGCCTTGTGACACTGGGCTGGGGCTGCTCTAGCCCTGGGCTCACATCAGTTAGTTGGCTGGGGCTGGCACTGGGCTCCTCTGGCTGTGTGGGGAGCAGGTCTTAGGGTTTCATCCAGCCTGGTGCTTCTCTAGCCACAGTGAGTAGGGGACTCGGGGCTCTGGTCACATGGGATGGGCCTTATGTGGAAGGGGTGGGGTGTGGGGCTAGCATCCTGGAAGGAGGGCTCTGCCTCCAGCCCATGGTTATAAGCATTGGAAATACAAAAATCTCCACAAAAAGGACAATAAAAATACACAAAACATTGACAGAGAATAGTTCAGTAAAATTAGAAGAAAAAAAGCAATATAATGAGGAGGAGAGGACTTGTGATTTAGAAACAGGTAAGAGGATAATCTATATAAGTAATGAACTTTACCCACGTACAGATGGGCTAATGGGAGCTCTAATGAACCACAGTTACATGCAAGGCTGATGCAAACAGGAGCTAAGAAATTCTTTTTGCATTCAAATAATACACTACAGGTTGTATTTCCCTAAACCGGGTCTCTCTGGTCCGCATGACCATGGATGTTCCTGGACCACAGAGCCCAGGAACAGAGAGGTCTGGCAGCGGGGCAGGAGCACAGTAGGAGGAGCTGGTGACTCAGCCAGGAGCCTCATATCAGGGGGGTGGGCAGCGTGGCAAGGAGCAGCAAAGGGGCTCCGACCCCAGCCATGGAGCTCTGGCCCCGGCCCCATTCTGGCCCCAGCAGCCTGGGAGCTGTGGCCCCCAGCTCCAGCTATGGAACTCCAGCCCCAGATACAGAGCCAATCATCTGCAGAGCTCCAGCCCCAGCATGGAGCCAGGGAGCTTCTGTCCCACTCTGGCAGCAGCATGGCTGGCAGCAGCCACAGAGCCCTGAGGGGGCAGGGGGACAGCAGCTGGAGCCCCAGCCCGGGGGCAGCATGGGCCATGAAGGGAGGGACCGCCCCTGGTCTGACAAATCCCCTCATTCAGGACCAGAGAGGTCCAACCTGTAGTTTTATTTTCCGTGGCATGCTGCCTCTGATCCATTGGATTTTAAGATTTGAGGCTGACTTGGTTAATATAAAAGAAGGCTAATATCTGAAACCCTATTTTGTTGCTGTTCATTTACAGTGGACATCACATGTATGTGTGAGGGGTGTACCAATGTGTCAATACAGCACAAAAGTTGAAAGCCAAAAACAATGAAAGCTGAATGCATAGTGAAATAGTCAAAGGAAAGAAGGGAAACAAGAGGAAAAACTGATGAAAGAGGAAAAAGAAAATGTTAAAGATGAACTGACATGAATAAAATATCACTGGGGGAGAAGGGTATGTAATATGCTATAATAGATGTTCCATTACTGTCTGTAAATGGAGATCTTTAGTGTTTGAGACTATCATAGCCTCTAATGGCTGTACTTGTCATTTGATTGATATGATCAGTACCTAATCTATTTGTGCACTATTTGTTATGCAGTGGCCCTTCCATAAACATGATGCCTCTATTTTATATTCTGTAAAGTGTATTTACCTCCAAGAGTGAGAAATAAGCTTTTTCCCCTCCCACATACTGTGTGGTTAAGAAGGAAATATATAGTGAATAAACAATTTTGCTTCTTCTGATACCAAGTTTTCAGTAAGTACACAAAAAATTCTGTACTTGAAAAGCAAAAGCACTTAAGTCACAAATAGTTCTTAAGTTATTGTAGTCATTACAGAACTAGTATCTCATAGTCCAGCCTAACTGCTGCCAATGCACATTTCCCCCCCATCTGTGCATTGTCTGCTGTTTAGACCAGACTAAATTGTACAAGTGATGAGTCTTCCACTACTTCTTTTGGGAATTACTATAAAAGCCCAACAGTCTCAGTATTTCCTCAGTAGTTCTTAACACATGTAGCCTCACCCTTTTAAACTCCCCTTTTCCCACCCTGGCACCCCAACACTCAAGAAAAATATCTGCTATTAATTCAGATATTACTCAAGGAGAGGGAGGGAGTTTGGAAAGTTATAAGATTATTCCTTCCTTTTACTCAGGAGGCAACATATAAGTATGTAGATCTCATGTTCGGAGTGCCCAAATATAGCTTAGTCTCTAACCAAGAAATATGAATCACATGGTCACAGAATTGCAAAGTCTGTGGTGTTAGTATTACTGCTATATTGACCAGCTAGCAGAAACTGGCAATCCTGCACATGGACAACAGTAAACAAAATGTCTCACAGGCCACACATAGAACCCTGACGGGTTGCACGTGACCTCAGCCTGCAGGTTGCCCACCACTGCGGAAAGTCATTCGCACTCCTACACAGGCTCCCCTGTCAATGCCACTAAAGCCCTGATGTCACCAAAACCCAGCCTAGAAAAGTTCAGTCTCAATCAGATTCAAGTGTGGTCACTCTCCCAGGCCACAAGGTGCAGTGCCAAGGAAGTCAGCAATCTGACAGGATTTTTATATTAAATTTAACTAATGTTTTGTGGGCCATTTGCACCATCTACTGCTCATGTATCAGTCAAGAAAAGAAGGGTGGGGATGCCATTTGAAAGTAAAATACTCAGTCCAGCAACTATAGCTCATGAAAACAAAGTCTAGTGGCCAACAGGCTGAGTCTAGTAATGAGAGAATGGAACAAGATACTGTCAATATTATTTCTAAACCCTCGGGATAGACCTCAGGATTATCATGGCTCCGATCCTTGCCTGCCTTCCCCCTCCCTCTTCCCAAGTTGAAATATGCCCTCACAATCCCTTCCTGTACAGGTCAAGCTTCCAATTCTTGTTTTCTCTTTCTAGGTTACTGACTGAAGCAGCAGAAAATCCTGAAGAATGGCTACAGTGTTACTTTAGTGGAAGAAGAACACTGTGGGTAAATAGTTTTTCAGAAATCTTCTCTTTTTAAAAAAAATAGTTCATAGGTTGAGTTTGTTGCCTGATTGTGGCATAATGGGTGGGTAAAGGCAAAAAAGTTCTCAAGTACCAGGGTCACAGAGAAAAAAAAATCAATATCTTCACCTTGTCCACCATCCTTTATCCCAGCACCCAATGAGATGTTAAGGCACAAAGCAATGTGAGATAGAGGTGCATACATATCAACTGATGTGTGCCATTTGGGACAAATTGTGCCTGTGACCCAGTTAAGCTATAAAGTTACTCATCCAAGAAATTTGGAAACAACTGACTCAAACCAATAATAGAAAAGCAGACACAAACAAATGAATACTTAATGAAGTTTGCACTGAGGAATGAATTATAGGTGTGCACACACACACACACACAGATTAACCCGGTGTTGCTCAGGTCCTTAACTAGAATAAGATTTATTTTACTTCATTTAAATCATTGTTCTGGGGTGGGGCTGGGAATGACAATCCCAGCCCTCTCTTACCTCAGTAGCATAGGGCCAAGTGAGAAGCACCTGTTCCTGGCTGCTGCAGCTCCATTGGGCACAGCTGGGGGAGGGTACATGTGCCACAGCTGGGGGACAAACACTCAAACAGACAAACTTTCTGAAATATATAGTAGATAGTTATCCCTTTCTCCACACCTGCCCCTTCTGGTCCAGTGGAGTTATAGCCGTCCTGGTCCCCATCTCTGGCCCTTGCTGCCCCCCTGTGGTACTTCTAAAGTGTCCTTCCTACCAGACCTCTCCCTTTCCATTTTATGAGAAAATCAAATTCCAGACATGTCCCAGCACAACCAAACCCTGACATTACTTTAAGGTATGATAAGAGGAAGCTGCATACCGAATTTGGTGGTCCTAGTTCTCACCATTTAAAAGGAGTTCTTGAACAAATGGATTCACAGATGTATGTACACCCAGACACACAAATTCTCTCAAATATATAATAGATACAGTGTGTGGTTCCCTTGTACACACTCCTAATTTCCTGATGTGGAACTCCAACCATATGAACCTATTACAGAAGTATGTGCAATGCGCGCGCGCGCGCGCGCACACACACACACACACACACACACACACACACACACACACACACACAGAGTTCTGCAATAGGTTTATATGTCTGGAGTTCTACAGCAGGAAAATATGATCATGTACAAGGGAACCACAATGTGCAACAGCATTCCATAGCAGAGCATACCAATTTTCATGATCAGTTCTTCCAAGGATTTGCTAGTACCAGTTGCTTTTTCATCCCGCTTTAGCTCATCTCAAGCTCGGTATTGTATATGAGGACTTCTCTGAACCTTTAACACCATTATGGGCTCCATCCTGGATGTGTAGAGTACTCTGGCATGAATCCAGCAAAAGCACTTAATTAGCTTTAAAGCACCTTAGTACCATTGAAAGCTAACTGTGTGCTTAAGTACTTTGCTGGATCAAGGCGAGATTACTCAGCACCATGCAGGACTGAGCCCTTTTACAGTAAAGAAACACCACGTTTCTTGAACACATTTGAGTTGACCAGGCATCTACTGCTAACTAACTAAATCTTTGCTAGGAACAAAGTGGGTTTCTTTACAGACCATTATAATAACTATTGGAGCTAAGGCAGAGATAGGATAGTTCAGTTTTGATATAATCATTTCATTTCTTATGCTTATAAATCTAATTGCTTAAAGTGGCAGTGTCAACTTTAGCAGTACAAGGATTTTTGTTTTCCCCGAGAGCTTTACAAAGGTCTCAGTTATGGGATGGACAATCTCTTTCAATTTTGATCCTGCTTAACCACTTGTGATGAAAGGAAGTTGCACTTCCAAGAAAGGAAAGCAAGAGCTGCATTTTACTGACTGTACACTCAAACAGATTTTCCCCCATCTGCCACCCACCAACATCTGTGTGAAACTCCCACTGTTTGCTCTGTCTTTGGATTGCCAAACATGTTTTTGTTGGGGGCAAGGGTAGGTGGGGAGGAGGAGGAAGACACAGAAACGAAATAAAATACCCAACAACAGCCTGTCTTTTATTTAAAGGAGAAATGAACCCTATTTTTCCCCTCAGCAACTCACATGGCATTGCTCACACCAATGCATTCTCCATGTTATCCTACGGGAGCTGCGTCAGAAGCTGACAACAGTGTTTTGTAAAGGTGAAAGTCACATCTCTGTGGAAAACTCAAATAAACAGGCTTTGTACATTGAATTAAAATAGAAAGTTGGCACAGAGGTAGACAATTCTGCTGCCATCCATCCTCTTCCCTGCAGCATTTGTGTCTAGTAGATGTAGATCATGAACATGCTGGCTACTGATCTATCACTGCTCTGCCCACAGGAACACACACATACACCCTCTGCTCTGTGCAGAGCTTGGCAGCACACGGAGACCAATTTTTGTAACATTTTCAGTGTCCCTCTTGGAACCATTGCAATATGCTGGGCTCTGGCCTTTCTGCTGTCAGAAAGATGTCACTCTACTAGAAAAGAAACTGCAACAATGTGAAAACAATGAGGAGTCCTGTGGCACCTTAAAGACTAACAGATTTATTTGGGCAGAAGCTGTTGTGGGCAAAGACCCACTTTGTCAGGTGACCTAATTGTTTTTGCAGATGCAGACTAACCTGGATACCCCTCTGAGACTTGCAGCCATGTAAGGGCTTCTACAAATCTGTGTCATAATAAAACCAAGATTTTTCCACATTGTGAGTTTATTTGATATTCCAGTGAAACAACAGGCCTATTCTGCAATCACTTAACATTACTGCGGGTCACGGTGTAGGGTAGCATCAGTATATATTACAGCTAATGACATTCAGCTTTAAATCAAACAGCCCTGTTTAAGCAAAGCACGTTTAAAGCTAAGCATGTGTTTGAGTGCTTACAGAATATACACTTATTTTAGCTTGGGCTGCCATTTGTTTTTTTTAATTACTGTCTGTTAGAGCAGTTCAAGAGTATGTGTGCCATACCTATCAATGATTTACAAATGTGCCAGACACTTCAATGGCCCCATCAATATGACACAAGGCATTGCAGAAAAGGTCAGCACACATCATCCAGTAGTGTCACTTATTCACACTCCGTTTCTTTGCTCTCACTTCACTGGAAAAACTGAGCAGTAATACTTGAATCTCTCTTCCTCATGAAAAAAATGCTTATTATATGTGTATCTAGGCAGGGAAATGGGTGTGTAGTAGAGTAATTCCCTAACTACAAAACTTTTCCAAAAAATGAGAAGCACAGATATCTTACCAATTCAAAGCACCCAGAATAATTACAAAGGCAAAATGGATAAAGTTAAAGAGCTTACAGATGAATTCTTAATTACTGTGGTTAATAAGGCCATTTATTTATTAAAGGATTATATTTTTATTAACATTGTATTATTCATTTGAAGGTTAGAAAAATCTTTTCTAACCACTTTGGGACTATAAGCACTGCAAAAAAGTTACCTTATTTAGTCTCGAAAATAATGTCAGGATTAATACAACATTACTTCATGGCATTTTATAAACCCATTAAGACACTGGGCCTTAGTTGTTTCATGCACAGCTGTGATTTTGAAAGGTAACAAGTTTATGGGGGGTAATATTTTCTTTGCTTTGTATTGCAAGATAATTTAACCCCTTGCAATCTCCTGGCTCTTCCAGTTGAGGAAAACAATCTTAGTTGTTTGGTAAAGGGGATCTATTTAACTTTGTGTTTAAGCCATTTGTTCAAATCCAGCCCAGGATAATAGTGATAGGAAGTTGTTAGTTACTGACGTTGTCCTACAGTACGTGAAATGAATTAGTGGTCTCAGTCCAGTTTGTTACTGGACAGGTGTCCACGCTACATACTGGTTATAGTTGTTAAATTTATCTCTGGTGGAGGGTGGGGAGTTGATACTCACTTTAATATCAATGCGTAGTCCTTTGGCACCTAAGAGACTAACAAAAATACATAGACTCATGAGCTTTCATGGTTAAAACCCATTTCATCAGATGAATTAGCAATTCCCAAATCATCTGATGAAGTTGGTTTTACCCACAAAAGCTCATGATCTATATTTATTTGTTCATCTCTAAGGTGCCACAGGACTGCTCATTGTTTTTAAAGTTACAGACTAACAGACTACCCCTCTGTCATTTTAGTATGTTAGTTTTAGTTCAGATTTGATGGTTCTGGATGAGGGAGCTTCAACAGAGGGACTTTTGGCCAGCCACATTAAAACCGTATGAGCCAACCTAGTTAAGTGTTCAAATATCAAAATACTTTCCTGATGACTACTGCCTTTATGAATAGAACAGCACATGACAAGATTTCTCTGGCATCACAAATATACATACAAAGCTGCCTCCCCTTCTCCTGGGCACAATGGCTCAAGCAATAAACTACCTCTCTGACCCCATCAACCAACCTGTCTGATAAGAGTGTCTTCATATAAGCCTATTCCCATTATCTCAAAAATGAAGTCTTACGAGCAACAGCTGCCTTTAAAGGCTCTTCTGTACCATTGGATAGACTGATATCTTGCCTCTTTATGAGAGCAGAAGCTCCACAACACTTAGCGCCTCACAAAAAACAGTGGTGCAGTTGTTTCCTGGGAGGTTTTAAAGGGCTTCCACTTTAATCTCACTACCAAGGGGTAAGACTCCCCTTCTTTCATTGTTCTGTCTTTTTTTTTTTCCCTCTTACTTAATCTTCAGGTACCCACCTATCATCCCTACCCTACCACCATATTCCAAAAAGGAAACGTATTGGGTCAGTGAGAGTAGCTCTGAACTGTTTTCTGTCAGACTGGGAGGAGTCCTGCAGGATTAGTCCTGTGTCCAGTACTAGTCAACATTTTCAGTGATGACTTGGATAAGGGAGTGGAGAGTATGCTTGTAAAATTTCTGGAGGAGGTGCTCAAGCAGACTGGAGTTCATGATCAGAATTCAAAGTGATCTTGACATATTAGAGATTTGGTCTGAAATCAACAAGACAAAATTCATTGAAGACAAATGCAAAGCACTGCTCATAGGAAGGAAAAATGAAAAGCTCAGCCACAAAATGGGAAATAAGAGTGTGGGTGGTAGTACTCCTAATGGGGATCTAGAGGTTGTAATAGGTCACAGATTGAATGACAGTCCACAAAAGGTTTTAGATGCAAAAAAGAAGGGCTAATGTAATTCTGAGGCGTACTAACAGGAATGTTGCATATAACAGGAGATAATTGTTCTGCTCTACATGGTTCTGGTGAGGCCTTGAGTAGAGTTCTGTGTACCACACTTAAAAATAGATGTAGATAAATTGCTAAGGGTCTGGGGGAGAGGAACAACAAACAAAAACAAGATAAAAAGGTTTTGAAAACCTGACCTATGTGGATAGATTTAAAAAATTGGGCATGTTTTGTCTTGGGAAAAAATTAATGGGGAACCAATAATAGTCTTCAAATATGTTATGGGCTGTTTTAAAGAGGATGGTGATTAGTTGTTCCCCATATAACTTCTTGTCCTACCTTCAGTTGACAAGCTTAATTTGTAGCAAGGGAGATTTAGATTAGCTATTAGGAAAAACTTTGTACTTATAAGGGTTGTTACATGCTGGAAAAAGCTTCAAAGGGTGCCTAAGGAATCCCTCTCATTTGGAGGTTTTTAAAAACAGGCAGATAATCACCTTCAAGTTTGCTTGGTTCTGATCAGTGCAGAAGGCTGGACTTTATGACATTTCTATGATTCTAGCATAATGACCAAGATTCTCCCATTAGCACAAAGAAAGTGATGTCCATTATTTGTGTCTCAATCACATCAATGGAAGTAAATTTATTGTATGCAGATATTGTAATTGGGAATCACTGGCACTTAGGGGCACATCTTGCCTCATCTCTGCAGCTAGTGGACGTGTCTATAGAATAGTTCTATTGGATCTGGATTTAGAAGCTGTTCAGGGGCTACAGAACCATAAACTACAAAACCATACGTAAAGTAAAACAGTTCCATGGCAGCCCCTGGCCTGGCAGTGTGGAAGCACCCACAAGTAGGCCCAGAAACCAGCTGCTGCACAGGTTTTACCCCTCCCCTGCCATAATGGAAGCATGTTTGGACTACAGAGGCTAAAATTCAGCTATTAAGCTAAAGTGGCCCCAGCTAAGAACCTTTAGAGTTGATCCATGGCCTGAAGGAGAGAATTCATTCCCACCAAGTATTTGGCTAGGTTCCTGGATTTGCCCATTAGGAATCATATGTAAAACATATCCAGATTTTGAGCCTGAGTCATAGCACATTGAAATCAGTTGAAAGATTCCACTGAACTTTGGACTGTGCACTAATAATTTAATAAAACAGCATTTTGTTCATGTGAATCATGATGTCCATTGTCCACAACATAGCAGGACACATGAAGCAAGACTGGTTGATTTTTTCTGAAGAAGTTTGTGCTATTTATTTGACCGGCTACGTGGCTGACAAGCTCAGACTTAGAAACTTCCTTCTTCTATTTTATTCTCGAAGCAAACCACTGCTCTTACTTACGTGATCTACAAAAATGGGGATAGGCAAGTGCAAGCTCATGACAATAAAGAATTTAGTAGCCTTCCTGCCAGTACAGGGCAGCTTAGGAGAATACTCTTTGGCATGCATAGTAATGTGGGTTGAAAAGGGAATAATGTGCACCCCCTTCTAATAAGTGTAGCTCCCACACTTGTAGATAGACCAAAGGTGTAACCATACACACAGACTGACAGGTCCTAGACCCTTGAAGCCATGGAGTATCAATGAAAATGTTAGATCACACTTCTCCTGGGATCCTAGCATTCAAGAACCATGCTACTACATCTTCCCCCACAGTGTAACCATGCAGCAGAGAGCTCTATTAAGCTCTTAAACAATCATATGTTCCATTTATCCCTTGGTTCAGTATACATCAATGTTGGGGTAAAAAAATATTTAGCATTTGTAGATCACAAAGCATTTCACAAAGGTTTTGCACCAGCATTGGAAGTAACATGTTAAGACAAATCAAGGGACAATTCTTTCCCATAGCCGAGTCAACATGGATTGACTTCTTTTGCCTGTAAACAGAGAGAAGTTATCTACAGTCATATCAAACACTTTCAGATTTTATATTTGCAATCTCTTCCATTTTTTGTTTTATTAGCATTTTCTCTGGTACATATTAATTATTGCAGACCTCTGCCAACACATGTGGTTAATTTCCAGCTGCAGTCTGTTTCAAAAGGGAAATGTTAAAGATTAAATTCAAATGAAGGATGACATTTCAGAGGCTGCATGTTCCATGAAAAAATATTACATTTAAAGAAAAATCACAAGGAGTGATTTATAATCTTCCGGAATAAGATATCTAGACTTCCAAATCTTTCCATAGGCAAAACACTTTTGAAAACAAAACTTGGAAACAAATTCAACTCTTTCAAAGATCTACAAGCTTCACTTGCAAAATACTGAGAGGTGACTGCACTTGATAAAAAAAATAAAAAACAAAAACAAAAAAACCCCCTAACTCCCTTCTCCCCCCCCCCCCCCCCCCACAGGATTTACACCATATTTTGCCTTCTGTGTTTTCATACTGTGGGTGTGTAGGCAGGATATTGATAAGCATTTCTGCTTTTCGTGGGCCTATTCAGCAATATGTCTAAGCTTGTCAAAGAAAATCTAGAAGAAGTCATAGTGTACTGTACTCTTTCTTGTAGTGTCCTCACTAGCTCACTTATTTTCCTTTAGATTCCCTGTAAACCACAGGATAAAATTCATAGGTGGTGAATAAGCTTGATCTATAACTCAGACACTCTCATCCCATTTACTCTTGGAACGTCTTACAATTACCTTTAATTTCAGTAGCATGTACTGACCCCATTATACTAGGCCCTGTACAAAAACCACTGTTGCTGCTCCAGAGTTCAAATGTAGGGTATGATAAGACTCTCAATGAGCATAGAAGAGACAAACAGGGTAGGTTGCAGAAGAGAAGCTAACAGTAACACACACTTTTTTTGTGCGTCCTTGGGAGTTGGTATGACTTACACTTCATTGAGCCAGAAGAAGCTGGCTTAGGTATAAGCAGCACACTAAGTGTGGCTTGTCTTCACAGAGAAATTGACTAAAGCAGCTATAGTGGAATAATTATGCTTCACATGTTGACAAGCCCTAAGAGTTCAACTAAACATAAGTTATACTTCATCTCTGTATTTGACTTTAAGACATGGCCAATATATTTAATCAAAAACATTATAGACCGTTATATGAATTCCTGATTAATGTTTGTAGCCAATATCTATGAAGTTGGTTAGGCACCTTACAAACTGGTGTTCTTTGCAGAGGTGTTGAGAATCCATAGTTCTCACCGGCAGCTGTGGGTGCTCAGGATCTCTGAGAAGTGAATAACGTGATGATGGATTTAGGAACTTAAGTTTAAGACACTCAATATTGGCTTCCTATGTGTCCATCATGTGCCTCATTTTGGAACCAGAACAGGTGCCTTACTTATTTGTCTAACAGCCTTATGGAGAAGGACCTATAGAATGTAATAGTTTTTTTTAAAAAGGTGCTACAGATTTCAATAGAAAATCATAGCAATTCTGTAAGATTGTTCATAAGCCCTCTGAAATGTTTATTGTACTTATCCCAGTCAAGAACATTCATGGGGTGCTGACATTTTATCTACCTGCACATCCACAGGTACGACTGCTTGTAGAGCTCCTGTTGCCCATTGACCACAGACAATGGGAGCTGGAGGAAGTCCCTGTCTTCAGTGCTTCCTACAGCTCCCAATGGCTGGGAACAGCGATCCACAGCCAACAGGAGATATAATGGCCATAACTGTGGACATGCAGGTAAATAGAGCATCCAGCAGCTAGCCAAGGGTTAGCTCTGGCAAACTGCATCCAGCCTACAGACTGCTTATTGCCCACCTCTGCCCTAAGGTTTATGTCCAAAGATAATATTGCTAAAGCAACTTGCCTCAAACACTTCAAGAACTTTAGTAATGAGCAAGTGACACTTCATGTTACGTTGTAAGGCTTTCAGTGCCCACTTTAGATTTAAATAAAATGAATTTAAAATAATAGCATGTCATGTGTTTTGATTTATTCTCTGTTACCTTTCCTGTTTGGATCATTTTCATTGCTTCTGCTTTTTATTAAATGGTTGACCTCTCAGATTACCTATTTTTAGATGCACTAAAAGAATTCCAAAAAAGCCGAACTTGGTTAAATCACAATAAATGACTTGGCATCTTTAAAACATATGTCCCAAGGACTTGAATAGAGGCTATCATGTTTTGGAATTTTATCAAAGAATGTATTTGACTTTTCCGTGTACTGTACATATCCATTCATTACCTGGCTTGCTCAAGTCCCTAGTCTTGCAAACCTTTAAGCACATGTGTAACTTTATACATATGAGGAGTTTAATTAGGAGACATTTCACATTAAAGGCCCTCCTCACAAAAGATACAAACATCTCTGTATGTTTGGAGGATTGGGCCCTAAAGATCCAGTCCTGAAGCATGATGCCTAGCGAAGCCAATGAGACATTTGCCTGAGTAAGGAATTAAAGCTACATTGTGCCTTCACCTAATGTGCCAGGTAGATGAATTGAGCAAGGCTTAAGTCTCTGCTCACCACCTCCACATATGACTAAGCTAGAATAGCCTGGCTTCTGGCTAAGTAGGGAAAAGCAGAATTCAGTTCTCTCCTATAGCTCCTATCATCAGTAAGAGGGCAAGAGGAGCATGATACCATGACTGCCACGAAGACATACTCCCCACATACACTTCCTCTCAATGGGGCTAGTTGCACTGCGTCTTGTAAATGACACAGTGGGTTATTTCTACCTCCAGCACAAGAGTGATATGCTACAGGAATTGTACTGTAGTGGGGTGTCTGCAAGGCACAGTACCTCTTCCCGGAATACACCTGGGGCAATTTACACATGTCCTCTTGCTCAGGGTTGTGTTTAAAAGGCACAGTCCAGCCTTTAGTAAAGTATTCAAATGTGGGCCCTAAATCAGAGGTATCATTCTTCTTATCTATGTATATTTGTATTAATTATTCATATTCTACTATTTCATACCACATAATTGCTCAAGCATAGACATTTAGAAACTGTTTCTGATGACAATGAGGAGATGCAGTGTTTTAACTGATGGTTTGACATTGTCTGATATTCAGTTCCTACCTCTCTTCTCTGTCCCTACTGCTAAGCAATACAGCTCTAATTCTGTCTATCTACCTAGAAGAATTTTGCAGTTATAGTATATCTGTTTTCTGATAGAGATACTGAATAACTGATGCATGTCTATTATAAGTAGCAAAGCAAGAACCAAGAGCTGAAACGGGTCACAAAAGGAGGTGCAATTTTCCATTTCTGCTTCACTAGCAAGTCAGCTAAGTGGGTCACTTTCCAAAGAAAGGTATTCACAGTAATTGGAGAAATCCAAAATAGGAAAAAAATAAACAGGGACATACTGACCTTCTTGCAATAAAAATAAAAACAGAAAACTCTGTAGCATGTCATTCTGTAAACATTCTTCAGAGTCAAGCATTTATACTATTACTCCAACCACTGAAATAAATGGACACCTAATGTCATATAAAAATAGCCCAAATTTTAACATAAATGGGATTTTGCCTCAGTAAGGGCAGAGTGAACACCAAATCAGGATCTCAAGATTTGTCCCATGCTGTTCAAATGTCAGATATAATGTATTCAATGGCTAGCACAGAATTATAATCAGAAAACCCTGATTTATAATTAGTAGACATCAAACAATTCTTTGTACTTTCTGCTTTCATTTCTCATCCCAATTTACAAAAACACTCTTTTCTTACCACATGTAGGGCCTTTGAATTCTGATCTGCATAAAAGAAAACAGCAGAGACTGTAGATGTTACATACAGTGTTCCCTCTAAGATTTTCCATCCATGAGTGGAGTGAGTTTTGTCTTGTGCACCAATATTGAGGTCACATGCACTTGTTTGGATGTGTGCCACCATTGCACCCCCCCAGTTACTAACAGACATCATATTTATATATTAAATGTTATGGAAGAAAGAATACTAAAACAGCCCTTTCCCAGACACAAAGAATAAACGGAACTGTTAAATCAGAACTTTCACCCAAGCATCCTTATTATTATGGCTGACCCGAAGTGCCAATGTATTGTACCATGCCATCAGCTACAGATAAGGTAAAAATACATCACCACCACCCCACACACATACCTGCAAAGTTTGAACAATAAGCTGTTTTTCTTAAATACCTGGGCTATGCTGCTACACAACACCAGTAATAAATGGTGGCAAGTAGTGTTCACTCTAACTTCTTCCATCCGTGTTCAGAATAAATTTTGTTATGTGCACTGAGGCATATGCAGATGTGCACCACCAGTAGAAACACATGCTGATGTCTGTGGGTGCTGTGCTAATTACCTGGGTGACATTTGAATCTCTCCTGGATGGCCGCCCAAACTCTCAGCTCACTGAGGTAACACTGAGGAAGAGTTAAGTTGTACATTAGCCACATCTGTGCTTACTCCTAAGTGTAGACAATTGCAAATTGGAATTTGTACTGAGGGAGCTAATCAGCAATTATCCCGATGGAAAAAGGGCTAAGTGTCACCTTAATTAGCATAAATTCCTGTATACATTATTATTTAGCCTAAGGAGTCAGCACTGGTGCAGATGCATCAACTTCCATCCAACAATTGCTGAATTATGGTTATTACAAAATGGAGCTAAGCCCTAATTCATGCAATCCATACTGCTGCCTCAGCCACTGAATGCATATATTTATTAATTAAAACACTTACCTAGCCTTGCTGAGGTTCAGGGCCAGTCCAGGGCAGGAGGGGCTGTGCAGGCTGTCCACCGCCTGCTTCCCAGGGCCAGCCTGAAGCAGTGGGGACCTCGTGGCACGGTGGCAAGCTGCTCCCTGGGGCAGCAGGGGCTCTGCTGCTGACCAGCAGCTGCTCCCCCGTGGCTGAGGTACTTGCTGCCAACATGCAACTCCAGGTCTGGCCCCACCTGGGGCCGTTGGAGTTGCTGCTGCCCGCCACACGGTGGTACATGCAGCTCTGGCTGCTAGAGAAGCCGTTGCCAGCTGCCCGCCCATAATGCGGCTCCAGCTTTGGCCCAGAGGAGCAGCCACTGGCTCCCACACAGCCCACAGCTTTAGCCCTGGGGAAGGGCTGGAGCTAGGGCCAGGGAACATGGTGACTGCCCTGCTGCTCCTGGAGAGGGGCAACTACTAGCCATGCGGCCCCACCCAGAGCAGCTGAGCCGCCACTGCACAGCTCTGCTGAGGTGGTGGGTGGACCTCAAATTTTTGGCGTGTGCCTGCGTAAGCACACATCTTAGAGGGAACACTGGTTGCGTAGCAGATGGTACATTTATTTGCTGTGTCACTTTCAAACATTTTGCTCGCAGCTTGGTTTAGTTTCCCTCTGGAGCCTGGCAAGTTCCAGGTTAGTTACTAAGTTACATTTTCATAGCAAAATGTTATTATTTACATTTTTAGTCTCCCAATCGCTCTTCAGAATCAAAAAGGACTTCACAAATTGCATATACATAAGAGTCACATTACTGAAATACAATTCCATCTGGGTTAGAAGAACGTGTCTGTGTTGGAATACATAAACCATTCTGTAACAGTAACATATTTTAGAAAACGTATAGAAGAATATGTACTACCGACCTCTAAGGAATTATGCATGCAAATGTAGCACACATTTCCCTATGCACACTTGTACATGGATCTTTGGCTATCTGTTGGGGGCTACCTGGACACGTCTCTCTGTCCATTGTTTACTCTCTCTTCTCCTCCCGTTTGTAGCCCTTTGCAAAGCTCTGAGGGCAACTACCCACATTTAGGTTGGCTCATCAGCTTCCCTTCCCTTTGCAAGAGAGGTACATCTGTCTGGAAAGAGGGCCAGTTTCTCAAGCATCCCCTGGGCGTTCAGCTCTAAGGGCTTAGTCTCCTATAGTCTATTGCCCCTTTACAGAGTTTACCTTCTCCCCATCTTTCATGCGCACATTGCTATCAGTCAGGGCAACTTTGGGAGCGATCTCTCCCCCTCACAGAGGTCTTGTGGCTGTTTCCTCATCAGCTGATCTACCTTTGTTGCCAGAAGTCATTCGGTGGGATAGCCTTCTTCCTGCTCACCACCTCTTCCTTTGGTAAATTCCTCCTTTTCAGCTTCTCACTCTCCAGGCTGAACAAGCTTTACTGGTGTGCCATTAGTGAGGAAAAGGGCCAGAGAAGCTCATTAGTCTCCACCATACTATTGTGAGGGTGTGTCCCTTTAAAAAAAATTGGGCCTTTTATACTGAATTGGATAACCACCAAAACATGTAAAAAGAGAGAGCTCACCTTATTATAAAATTAATTAATAAACCATTCAAATATAGTATTAGACCTGGCGATCCTATTTTTGTTTCCTAGCTGTAGCCACATGAGAGTTCAAACAGCAAAGGAATAAAAAAACCACCACATCAGCTATCTTTATTTCCCTCTTCCAGAATTCAAATGGAAGAGGTATGCCCTTCTGCATGTAGCCTTGTAGAGACAGTTAGTGAAGTCTGTGTATTGTGATGCTTCACAATGGCCCATTTAGCCTTAATTGTCCCCCTTTATGGGCTGGAGGAACCATTCCTTCTGTCTGAATTCAAAGCAGACATTTTTACAATTATAAATCAAAAAAGTTTCATATTACAATATAGCATAGAATGCACCTATTTTGACCAATACTAACATAGGGTATGTCTACACAGCAAAGTTATTTCGAAATAACAGCCATTATTTCGAAATAACTTTCCTAGCATCTACACAAGCCAACTGCTATTTTGAAATTAATTCGAAATAGCGGAGGGCTGATTTTGAAATTGGTAAACCTCATTCCACGAGGAATAGCGCCTATTTCAAAATTGCTATTCAAATTAACCAGTCCTTCCCAGGGTGCCCTGCTGGCCGCCCTGGCCACAAGGTAACTTCTGACCTGATGCCCTGCCGGAACCAGTTCCGGCTGGCCTTAAATGCAATTCAGCATCCAATCAGTGTGGATGCACTATTTCGAAATAGCAAAAAGTTATTTCAAAATGCATTTTGTGTGTAGATGCATTATTTCAAAATAAGATATTTCGAAATAACTATTTCAAAATTAGATATTTTGAAATAACGCTGTAGTGTAGACATACCCATACAGATGAGCTGGTCTGGTTTCTAGTTATGTGTTTCTCAGTGCTCAGCTGAGGCCTACAGCATTAGGAAGAGCAGGCACTTGATCTACCCACATCACAGATACGTACACCATTCTTGGGGTCATGTTCCTTAGGTTCATGATTTGAAAAGGTCTGGGATATTTTTCCTAAAAGAAAAGCTCACAGATTGTACAAAGAAACAACCTCCCTGTGTTCAAAATATGCACCACAAACAACCACAAGTCCTAGGTCCAGTAAAATAACATTGAGTTTGCATAACATTAAACATCAAAGTTGTCCCATTGAGCTCAGCAAAATTAATCATATGCTCAAAGTTACAAACATGTTTAAATTCTTTTCTGGTTTGAGGCCCTAAGGCCAGATTTTCAAAGGTATTTAGGAGCCTAAAAGATGCAAACAAGGTTTTTGAGAAATCCCAGAACAAAATAAGTACAATATAATGCATCCAGGACCACTAAGGGAGAGTAGACTTTAACTTGAACTGTTCATCTTTACATACCTATAGACCTCTTCACTAAGTTGTGTCTCTTTCCTGTCCATCCTCCATACACAGGTATGCATTTGCAATATTATGACTGTACAACATCTCTTTCTGCTTTGCTGCATATTTAATACAATATAAACGTATTAATAAGTATGAGAATATAAAGAAATGAGATTCACAATTTCTAAAAAGTTTTACATGGTTTAATGAGTAGCAAAATAACCTACCAAGGTTTGATACGTTCTTCACTATGAAGGCTTCCATCTCTTTTGCACTAACATTGTATGTAATTATAAGCATGATAATGAAATAAGAGCAAAAATTTTCAGTTCAGTTACTTCATGTATTTGCTCCCTAGATTTTATTTCAAGTTTCAGGTTGAAAATAACTAAAAAATAAAAAAGATTAAACTCATTAAATTCAGACATCAAAACCACACAAAACTATGTGTTTCACCAAACTTTAGCCAAGGATAGCCCAAAACTGTAGAGAGGCTCCCTTTAAAAGTTTGTAAATGCTAGGCAACCTGGCTTGTGCTTTCAATTTCCAATAAAGTCCAAAAATCAGGTCAGTCTCTTGAGTTAAGTTTTCATTTTAAACAGGTTTTCACACGACCTGGTGTGAAGCAAATTTGTAGAGGGACAGCAGTTCAACTTTGTTGTGCACATGATTATTTGTACATGCAGTTTTCAGTTACATCACCGACATGTGCAAATAGCCAGCATAAAATTCATTTGGAAAGACATGACTAATGAAGGTTTGTTTATAAAGAACAGTATATTTGCATAATATTTATACAAATAGGCAAAAAGAGAATAATTGTGTTGTTTTCATTAATTGATGTTCCACTGTAGTTAGTTATTTCATTATTTCTCCCCAACCTATTAGCACTGCATCAAATAAATATTGGTTGATAACAGATTGTCATTTGTGGCTCTTGCTGAAAGCACCATGCATTAGGCCCACAGAAGTCTGATAGCTGTCCTTTCACCTTCTGTACTGACCTAGAAGACCTACGTGGTTGCCACCAGGGAAATACCTCCATGATGTCATTCCTGCTGCCACTGCATTGCTCCCTTTTCCTTCCTCAGTTCTCCTTATTGAAGCAAAATGAGATGACGTAGGCCATGTTATGCCACAGTAAAGTCTCCTATGAAGTCACTCTGTGCCAACAGGAGAGGGCTCTTGTGCCGGGGTGGACTAGGCCCCAGCTAAGGCTGGAGGCCTTGCCACACCCCACCCCAGCCACAGGAGCAGAAGAGATATCCTCCAAGCAGGACAGAGTGGCTGCCTCTGTGGCGGCCAGTCAGGGTGCAGCAGGCTGACATATAATAAGCTGCTGGGCCAGGGCCTGGCAGTTCCTTGCTGGATCTCCACCCAGGCAGATGTAAGGGCTGACTGGGAGAACAGCAGCACTCCGGACAGCTACGAGTGGAAGCTGGACTTCAGACCTGGTCAGAACCAAGTCCACAGGCTGAAGACAAGCCTGTAAGCCAATGACAACACCTCGCAGAACTCTGGACAGAGTCCAGGGAGAACTTAACCACAAAGCCCAAGAGAAAGGGCTGGACAGAGCATCTTACCTGGGGAAGTGGCCCAGGGAATGTGACAGCAACTGACCTCTTTGATACATGGCAGGTAACTGCTACTTACCAGGTCCCTGGGCCAGTCCTGGAGGAGTGGGTGGACCTGGGTCACCCCCCAACCCTAGCAGCCACAACAGGAGTTAAGAAGAAACCTGGTCCTAGGTCTCATACTGGACACTTCCTCTCCCATAGACAGCCAGGCAGAGAGACTACAAGACTTCCCTCAGCCACAGAGGGGCACTCACAAGAAAGGCGGAGCCCTTTACAGCTCTTCTACTGGCATAAATAAAACTACCCCAATGAGCAGCAGCAGCTATGTCAGCAGTAGACACTCTCCTGCCACATAGTTCTGGTGTTTCTTTGGTGAAAATTATATCAGTGAAGATGTGACTTAAATTATAGCTGAGGAGAGAGATAGGAAGCTAAAGGTGACCTGGAGATGAAAAATAAATGACTGTAACCTTTATAAGAGAAGAGTAGGTGACTGCTTGACTTGGAGGTGAAATAGGATCCTGGAATCCTGCTCCTACAGAGTAACGAAACCAATTTGCTCAAGCAAGGAATCACCCATGGGCCACTAGTTCTTTTAAGAGACAGAAGGGATCTGAACTGTTTTGCAATTACTTCACTGCAGCAATAACCTCACACCATAAGTCGTCCCAGTGACTTCAATGAGACTAGCATTGGCAGGACATACTATTAAGTACACAAGTCTGATAGTCTGGATCTGCGTGTCCTTTTTAATATAATCCCCCGCATACACACACACACAATCAACACATGCATTTGTCAATGCCCTAAAAGTAATTAAGATTCAGATTCTTAGGCTTGATTCTCATGTCAGTTACACCAGTGTAACTTACTCCTAAGTTACATCCACAGGTGGGAGATCAGAATCAGGCCAAAAATTAGCTGACATGACTATATTCATAAAAGTTTGTGTTATGCAGGAATCAAGTTTCTGAACACCATGTAGTCTGAGATGAATCACAAGAGAGACCATCATTTGAAGCAAATTAATTAAACACAGTGAATATAGGTTTCCACATTTACAGTAAACTAGACAGCTTCATTTAGCCATCACAAACTGAGCATCAGAAGGAGCGTTATTTCACTTTCTATTTCAGTTATCATACTGCTTTTGTTCAGTGTCCTTATCAAAACTGGGGCATTGGAGTGAGTGTAACATTACAATTTAATCTTCGAGATTAACATGGTCAAAGGCTGTGCATTTAACATTACTTTTTGGACTTGCTGTGGAAGGACCTTTTTATACTTCCAGAAAACAATTGCCATTTGCAAGGGTGAGATGTTTTTCAGTTATTGAATCATCTTTGTTCTGTACATTTTTTTCTGCAAACTAACAAGCAGGCAAGTACAATATCAAGTACATTACACTACAGGTATGTCAGTTCCAATCACCTTTCTTTTCAATGTTACAGCAGAGCGATACTTCTGTAACCATGCACAAAAATATTGAGTGACTCTACAAACAACTGCCATGTGCAAATACTCTGAATTTCAGCTTTTTGAGCTGCGGCTTTCCACAGGGTGCAGACTTGGTCAATTGTTGCCTATTTTTAGCCATCTTAGCCTTGTTTTAGGTTCAGCTTTATTATAAAATCTACCCACTGTACAGTAATGACAGTGTTATTTCCCAACAAATCCACATATAGGTATTTGCAACTCTTCCTTTGAGACTTTCTTACATCCAAATAACTTGAATCTCTCTCTCCAGTGCTAAGCTAAGGGCTTTCAGCCATGATTTGCAGAAAGACATCCTCTCTAAACCAGACATTTTTTAATCACAAGAACTCTACTGCATTATGACTAATGAATGGGAAGCTCATGAGGTTCAGAAGTTCTGTTCACATAATCATCTGAACTTTTTAATATATATCTTCAGCTTAACCAAATCCCTCTGGTTAAGTGATCAACCTGGCAATCTTACAAAATCAAGCTGTCTAAACTGAGGCTATAGTAAAAGTCTCAGTAGTCAGATTGTTTTTGTACTCCCCAAACAAGTCTGCCATTCTCCAATTATCAAAGGGTGAAATTCCATAGAAAGCCAAAGGCCCATTTGACCTATATGCTCCATACATCTAATTAATGAAAGGCCTTTATTTTGTTCTTAAGCCCATCCCTATTCTGCACAGCATTCAATTTTTAGCATGTGCTTAAGTCCTATAACTTTCAATGAAACGTAAACCCATGCTGATGTGCTTTCCTGAACAGAGATGCTGTTTTTCCCAGTGAATTTTTTTCTGTCAAGTTTATGGTAACTAATGGATTTGAAAGAAAGAAAAATCTGGATATAATTCAGCTAAGGCCATCAGAGCTTTCTTGCGCAAGAGCGTCCATGTAGTATAGACATTCTCTTGTGCAAAAGCACATGGCTTTTGCAATGTGCTTTGAGGTGTGGACATGCTCTTGCACAAGAAGTTTTTGGGGAAAAACACTTGTGCAAAAGGCTTCTTTCACAAGAAGCATATAGTGTAGACGTAGCCACACTGTTCAGATTCCCAGCAGACACATGAGGGTGGGGGTACCATATGGCTATGTCCTTCCGACTCTTGAACACTGAGAAGTAGCTGGGGGACTGCATAGGTTACAAAATATATAGCAAGGGCAACTGCTCAGGGCACTCCCTTCTCCTTAGCATTATAGAAGTATTATTATGTTCCTGATTTACGTATGCAGATTGCTGCCCTCTGCCCCAAATTTAAAGCCATCAGTCTTACTGAGCCCTACAATAAGGTAATAAGGCTGGTGGCAGGATCTCAATTTGATTTTATTCACTGTGTGTTTACAAGCAAAGATGGCATTTGATTTTTCTCTTCAGTGCCAACTGACAATGCCATCAAGTCCCCCAATTTGTGCCTGTTGCTCTAAAGTCAGTCCTAGAAAGACCAAAACTGCATTGCAGGAAGATGATTTAATGGTTTACTAGACTGATTTTTCCATCTCTCATCATCTACAATTCAACTAGAGATCCAGACATGGTGGTAACTGATGGCTTTAGAAAGCAGGAATTTATAAAATGAGAAGACGAGACACCTCATGCAGATTTTGCTTTGTTTCAAAATGCTCTATGAAGCTATTGTGCATTATACTGATAAGAAAACAGCACAAGAGAGGAGCTTCGTTTTCCTTAGGGAATATTCCTTTCAAAACTGCCTGTTCCAGATATTCAGCTTATTGTCTTATTCACGATGTCTTATTCACGATGGTGTTGCAACTTCAGACACATTCTTTTAAAAAAAAAAAAGCAGCAACCTTGAAAAGCGGTTCCTCTGGTACACATCTATTTACATGTACAGTACTGCGTAAGCCTACATAAGATCATTTAGTAATCTTAGTAGTGAGAGAATTCATTACTGAATTTATGTTCTGTAACAAGCATCACTGAAGCAAAACTCTGTTTTTGTGTAACAGGAGTGTCACTAGAAGGCACAAGGAAATCTATATGTATGTTCCCACTGGATAAAATAAAAATAAATTTTGCTGAAAACTAACATTCCAAAGCCCCATCCTGCAGCCCTTGTCAATAATTTCAAAATGAGTTGCATATAGGGCTGGCCAAAAAAGCAAATTCTGCTTCACACAAAAAATGGAGGACTGGAAATTTAGATCTGCTCTTCATTCGAACAAAGGGACTTAGAATTGTTTAGTGAAAAAGAAGCAAATAAGAAAGACATCCCCCAGAATAACCAACAGCCCAGTCGGTAGGACACTCACCTAGGATGTGGGAGAAGCAAGGTATCAAGAAGAACAGGTCCTGAGTCTGGATTTCTCAGCTCCATGGGAGCTGCCCTGACCATAGAGCTATTGGCTATTCTGAGGTGGGTAGATGTTTGCCTCATTGACCAGAAATTCTATCCAAGACCCGAGAAACCTTCCCAGTGAAAGTTTAATCAAAATCGGTGCATTTGCACAGAGTCAGCATTTTCTGACAAGAACAGTCATTTCCTGGCAAGGTCCAGTTACGCTTACGTGAAAGAGTGGCAGGAGCCAGGTCTTCGGGCCAGATCCACGAAGGGACTTTGATGCTTAAACCTGGGATATAGGTGCTACTTCAATGCACAGCCCCCTTACTCAGCTGCTGTCTAACCCTGTAGGCACCTACATTTTTGCTGTAAAAATCCCTTAGGTGCTTATGTTTCCTCCCATAGGCATGTATACTGACCTGCTATTGGCTAGTTTGGGCAGCTTTCAGACTAGCATGCTGGCTTTTCTGCATCCCTTTCTTTGGTGCCTCTTTATCCCTGTCCACGCTTTATATAGGAATCCACATGCATAGCCCAGTGTTTGAATTCCAAAGGTTTTCAAAGATTGTACAAATTTGTAGATTCAACACCTAGGTCACTTTGTAGATCTGGGCCTTAATAGCTGCAAAAATATTGTCAATTAAGCTTGTATTTACTTAAGTATTTCCCCTGAATGCCAATGGGATTTAATGAGCTGCTTGTGATGAACTGACCTATATAATCTATACCCAATGTTCTAGAGAGAGACTACTACTTTTACTCTTTGAGTTAGCCAAGATCCTCCTATTGCTCTGCTATAAATACCAGTACTTTGGGAGCAGAATGTTTCACGTTTCTAATCTTGCAGTTGTTCTAGCTATAGCTATTCAGTCCTGTAATCCCACAACAGTCATGCAACAAACAGTGTATCATACAAATGGTTGCTTAAAACAAATATCCAATAGCAAGTATAATTGAAAAATAAAACCCATAACAAACTTCTCAAGCTTCACCTCATTCTCTGCCTAAAAACCCTAGGTGTGTGGGGAGGGGGGAGGAGGGAGGAGATGAGAGCATTTGTACCCTGCTTGGAAGGTAATGTACAGAAACAGTCTTTTTTTAATTTGTGGACCCATAAAAGATTTCAAACGGAGGTACAGACCCCTTTGAAAATTCATCCTGTGGTTCCCAGACCTGTACCACAGAAGTCTTAGACTGAAAACTACCTGCACAAAATTCAGCTGTACGTGTTGCACACACTCAGCATGGCATTTGTTGCAGCACAAGAAAGGGCGCTAAACTGTTGGTTTCTGTGCTAATGACATCACTTCTGGGCTTTGATTGGTCAGTCAGGTATTCACATACTTTGGGTTGATCAGAAAAAAACCCACACCAGAATGCCTTTTCTGGGATCAGAAACTTTATTTTCATAGTCACTTTCCACAGACGGCTTAAATTGGGATCTCCCCAAGCATCTGTGGACCACAGGTTCAGAGCCACTCATGTACAGTATCTGGTAAACAGCCATTTATTTCTATGGGAGCATGAGAAGTGGTAACAAGGAACAATGTTATTGCTATAATGAGCTTGCTGGAAAAAGTGTAATTTAAAAATAACAAAATAATCCTACCTTTTAATTGGTTATTTAGAGGTGACAGCCATGTTAGCAAAAATATACATCTAAATAAACCAACACAAGCTCATCAGGGTCCACATTACCATGTGGGATCTAGCAGGTTCTGCTGGGTTTTTTTTTACCTGTGTTAATTCCTCATATGCTATGAAGAAAAATTACCAGTTGAGGATAATTAACCATTGGGACAGTTTATCAAGAGTACAAGTGGATTATCCATCACTGGAAGTTTTTTTAATCTAGACAGGATGTTTTTCTAAAAGACATGTTCTAATACAAACAGGAATTAATTAGGGGAGTCCTATGGCCGGTGTTAATGAAATCAAGATTTCTGCCTGCATAATAAGGAAGAAATGGAGGGGGAGAGATGTGGTCTACCTTTCCCAGACCTGAGGAAAATCTCTGAGGAAGATACTTAGAGTGTCACAGCTAAATTCAAGGTGAAACTGACTGTGTAGCATAGGTAGCTAACACATATGTCAAGGGACCATTCAACTTTAAGTGGACTGTTAACTCCCCTCCAGTCACAGGGAGGTAAGGAAGGGGGGAGCCCCTGAAAGGAAGGTTTATTAATGAGTTCCAGATTGGAGTAGTAAACCATAAACCCATGTCTCTAGTCATTCTGTGGTTTTCAGTGTCTGTATGAATTTAAGTTCATCTTTTAAAAGAGGTGTACAGGTTTCCTTGGAGGCAAAGGGTTGATAGTTCAGATATAAAGTGATCTCTTTGTGAAAAGTGCTCACCCTCTGATTACATTTTTGTCTTATCAGTCCCCGATGTGGGTTCATCTGAGACCACAGTGATTGTCTGGTTTCCACCCACCTTGCGGCTATTGAAGCATTTAGTGCACCGCATGATGCACACTACATATTATGATAAGCATGTGCAGGGCTCTGGATTGTGAAAGGTGTTTTGTGTGGGTGTTGATCACTGTAGCAGTGAAGACACATCTGCAGGTTTTGCATCTGTTCTTCTAGCAATACCAGTCAATAATCCACTAACAACCTCTCATCCAGTTCTTCCCCCTCGCATCCCTGTTTCTTCCCTATGACTGGAAGGGCATTAACATGCCACTTTAGTTTCTTAAATCAGAGGAAGAGCTCCCTGTAAGCTTGTCTTTCCCATGAGTTGCTCTCTATACTCTCCTAGCACCAACTCTGCTACAATAACGCTGCATACAATGAATTAATGGGACAATTGGGGTATTTATTACAAAGTAAATAGCTTTGGCATTTTTAAATGTATGTATTTATTTTGTTAAGGGTGCTTAAAGAATATCATTCTTGTGCATGCATGTGTGACCATTCCTGAGGTGCAAATAAAAGAGCATGACTAAGTGCTTTCCATTAGTCCAAATCCAATGTCTGTGGAGCAGACAGAAAAATTCTGAGACCATCAATACATAGGAGTTGATGCTTAGAGATGACCAACATGAATACTCTCACCTTTCATTACTTTCCATTCCCGGATCAGGATACATCATATAAATACATATCCTCCCAGAAATCCCCTGGACTTGCACTTTAATTCTCAGAGGATTTTGTAATAGTTTCTAATGCAAATGCATCACTTTACAAATGTCTGGGAGTTGCTAAGCATATAGAAAAAGCTAGCTTTTACTCTGAAGAAAAATGCATCAGAAAAGTAGCTTTTTGTAGCTTAAGACTAGACTAGATCCACAGGGAAACCAATGAGGTTTAAAGAAGAAAAGAGGTCTGTGCTGAACCAACTAGGTGCAGCTGTCTTACTAATAACTTCCAGTGAAATCTACTCAGAATTTCCCCTGTCTGCAATCCCCTTCTGTACTGAAAATAATTTAAAAAGAGAAGGCTCATAATTGTCCAAACATTTTTATAGGGTCTATGAAGTGAATGTTGTAGCATTCACAGAGGAGCAAATGAAAGATCTTTATAGCAAGAAGTTCACAGAGTCTGGACATTTATCTGAATTGAATGTTTGCCATTTGGAAACTTCTCCTTTCATGAGCAGCATGATGAGAAAAACTCTATCAGAAGTTGTGCTGTGGGTAGCTACTTACTTAACTATGTTTTTATATTCACTGTTTTGCCATCATACCACACTCATTTTAAATGGAAAAAAGCATCATAGTAATACAATGATGGCTGAGCAATATAGACCTGTTGAAACATGGTTGATTCCTGTAAGTTGCTAACAGAGCCATCCACTTAGCCTAACATTTGCACCCTTTATTCATTTCTCTAATTCCATTTCAATATTGAGTATAACTGGCTCCCCTCACCTTTCTGTACTGCATCAGACATGAGTTACCTGCTTCACTTCCAAGCTCCTTCACAATCAGTCCCCACTTTACCTATCATTATCTACCTCTGGATAAAACAATGAGAACACCTTTGGCACCTAAAGCCTGGTCTACACTACACAACTCCAGTAGTGTAAAGTAAAGTAAGATATGCAACTCCAACTACGTAAATTACATAGCTGGAGTTGATGTATACATCACATTTCCTTGCGGTTCACACAGCAGGACGACAACAGGAAGAAACACTCCCATTAGCTTCCTTTACTCCTCGTGAGGAGCAGGAGTACCAGAACCAATGGAAGTACCCTTTGAATTCGATCTTGCAGGTCTATACTATACCCACTAAATTAAACCCCAAAAGATCAACCGTGGCAGTGTTGATCTTCCGTGAAGTGTAGACGTGCCCCTAGAGACTAACAAATATCATGAGTTTTCGTGGGTAAAATCCACTTCATCAGTTGAGTTGGAGTGGGAATTACAGAATCCAGGGTATATATAACAGCAAAGCAGTTACCTGTCAATTGTAGGACCAGTGTTAATGCAGCTAATGAAGTCAGGTTGGATGTGTCCCATTCATAGCATTTGATGTGGAAATGTGAATATCAAAAGGCGGGGCAAATTGCCTTTATAGTTCATTAACCAGTTAATATCTTTATTCAAGCCCAAGTTGATAGTGTGAAACTTGTAAATGAACTGCAGTTCAGCTATCTGCCTCTGTGATTGGCCATCAAGTCCCAGAAATGCCACTCTGCCATGTATTATAGCCAAACCAGACAGCCTCTGCAACAAAGGATAAATGGACACAAATCAGACTTCAGGAATAAACCTGTAGGGGAACATTTTAACCTCCCTAGATATTCAATAATGGCTTTAAAGGTAGATGAAGTAGGTTTTACCCATGAAAGCTCATGACCAAATATATTTATTAGTCCCTAACGTGCCACAAGACTGCTGGTTGTTTTTGAAGTTACAGATTAAAATGGCTACTCCTCTGAGACTTTTTACCTCTGGAAAGTGAATGAGACTCCTGCTCCCAATGCCAGCCTGTATTGCCTACTTGTTAAATTTTGAAACAAGCCCCTTTGTGCTTTCTCCCAAGCTGCCTCTCACTTTGGGAGGAGCTCCCTATAAACATCTCCATACCTACCTTAATATCTTCCTTCAGAGCTCTTCTTAAAACTGTGCTCTGCCAGGACTCCAAAAGCACTTGCCAATGGTTAAGCTACTGCTGTGCTGACACTACGACCTATCATGCCAACTAATAGTGTCTCATAGTTTCCTTGTACTGCTCTGTCTACATCCATCTGTTGCCTCTCGTCTTTTACCTAGGTTGTAGGTTCTTTGGAGCAGAGACTCATCTCTTTTTTCTGTGTTTGTATAGCAGCTAATACAAGGAGGTCCTGGTCCACAAGTATCACGTGGTGCTACAATACAAATAAATAGCTTTTTAAAAAAAACTCCCTGGATTAGTGTCTTTTATTGTTGGTTTTGGAAATTTCACGAATCCAAACATTAACTACTTTTTGTAGCGGATATAATGTAGCTGGAATTAATTAATCCGAGCTACCATGCTATTGACTTCAACTGAATGATATCAGGAAGGAGTTTGTCTGTTCTACCTAATGTCCCTTTATATCACAACATGGGGGACTAGCTAAGTCACAGACTATTGTCTTTTACGCAATAAACCAATATATAAACACAGGCCTCCCCCTATTGCAGAATGCAGCCCCCTACTCCAGATTTTGAAATGGCTTCATTCTCAGTCTAGCTTTTTGTCTAATACAGGCTTTATTTACCTGAGGCTTGATGAAAGCCCACTAAAGTTAATGGAAAGATTCCCATTGACTTAATCAGGCTTTGGCTCAGGCCCTTAGTTTCCCTCTCCCCCCCCCCCCCCCCCCCAACTACTCTTCTCCCAATGCAGTCATGCAACACACCTGATTCCTTTCCTAATGCCTTGTCTACAATAGGATATTGGGTCAGAGTGAAAAATGCCCATCTTGAGAGATGCAGTCTAACCACTGATGTAGGCAGCACTAGATTGATGGGAGAATTCTCCCATTGATATAGCAACCACTCCCTGGGGAGGTGAAATATCTACACCAAATAGGAGAAGCTCTCCCATCAGCATAGGTGGTGTCTTCACTGAAGCACAAAAGTGCAGTTTATGACTTTGTTGCCAGGAACCATGCAGCATTTTGACAGAGTAGAAGAGTCCCAGGCAGACATAAGAATGGCCATACTGGGTCAAACCAATGGTCCATGTAGCCCAGTATCCTGTCTTCCAACAGTGGCCAATGCCAGATGCCCAGAGGGAGTGAACAGAACAGGTAATCATCAAGTGATCCCTCTCCCATCAGCCATTTCCAGTCTCTGACAAAGGCTAGGGACACCATTCCTACCCAACCTGGCTAATAGCCATTGCTGGACCTAACCTCCATGAAAACACACACACCGGCGTTTTACTGGGCAGGTTAGGATGATCTCAGCACCCCAATAATAAGAGATATGAGAAGGAACAGAAGTAGGAAAGTTTATAAAAGAAAATTAAGAAGGTTAAAAACCAAATCCCCTTAAGACAGCTCTATTAGTGTCAAGTAAAATTGAAAAAAAAGTTAGTCTATTGTATTTTTGCTTTTTCCTGTAGGAGATAGTTAGAGCTGCAGTGACTGGTGCTACTATAAGAAGACTAAGGCTGAAACATCCTCAGTATCAGGATCCACCCCAGACACCAAGCATGCCAGTGCTCACTTGCTCTTATACTTGACATTAATCCTAGGGAGCATTAGAATATGTCTGTCTTCTCCCCAGCATTATTTATGTATTAGTAAGCCCGGGGCCATTCAGTGTAGTCACTGAATTTCCTATAATAGTAAGTACACTTGCAAGGGATTGCATTGAAAACATTTAACATCTCAAGGCTGAGGGGCAGTGGGGAGGAAGAGAGGGAGCATTTGAAAGCTAAGGAACAGTTTAAATAATTTTCAGAAAAATATGCACACTTCCATGTATAGAATGAATGCAGGAGTTTCATCCATTCTACATGATCTTCCCCCCATTAACAATGCTTAAAACTGTGTATGGCCTGATACCCAGCATGAAAAAAAATCACGAAAACCCCTTCCAAGAATGTTGGTGCAATAGTCCAAATGAACAATAGAATGTGCTATGAAGCACAATGGTCCCAAGAGAAATGAAAAGAATTCTTCTTCAGAATACACATTCTAAGTGCTTTCTTCTAGAAGTATCCATTTATGTTCCTAAGTATATTCCAGTACACTTATGGTTACTTCAGAAACCCTTTGTTATAGTTGTAGCAGCAACAAAGAAGTGTTATAACCAATTAGCAATGCGGCATATAGAGCAAGTGCAGCAAGAACTTAATCCTTAAAAAGTCCTGAAATAGCTTCATCCTTGCAAATTATTTTATAACCATGCTGAATTTTTAAACAAAAGGGCTTGATAAATTATCTGTTCTAAACATAAGGTCAGCTCTGGGCTGACCATCATTGGTTTCTAAGCCATCCTTCATGTTGTCAATACCCAGAAAACTTAGTTCTACTATATAATCTATTCTATTCCACTGTTTGGCATTCAGTTGAGGACTGTCCAACCCAAAGAACTTTTGGTTGTGTTCTAGCTCTCCTCTATATTCCATTCTAAGGTGACAGCTGAACAGAAATCCCCCCATTTCTTAATTTCATAATTAGGGAACTAGAACTCTATGTGGATTTTCTTGGGCACATGGATACCTATTATTATTATTACCCAAGCAGCAAAAAAGCCCTGTTCAGGTATGAGGGCCTATTAGTGCTAGGCACTACACAACATCAAATGAAAAGATGGTCCATGCCCCCAAATAACTTACATTCTAGGGTGCTGATGAGGCACAACAGAGTTAACATTTTACAGCTTTATACCTGCCTGTCCATGGTTCTCTGTCAGGGATTTTTTGGCATTCTGGCAGAGAAGAGTCTTAAGAAGGGATTTAAAGGAGGCCACAGTTGTGCTTTTCAGATTTTTTTAGGCTATTATTCCCATGAAAAGAGGGCAGCATGTGAGAGGATGAGACTATTCTTTGTAATCATCATTACTTGATTCCATTTATATATAGAATAAGAATTACAAAAAAAATCATTATTGTTTTATTGGAAGGGTTTCTAGATATACTTTTGGGATAACAGGAAAAAAATTTAAAGGAACTATATAATAAGTTAATGGAGGATAGGTCCATCAATGGCTATTATCCAGGGTGGGCAGGGATGGTGTCCCCAGCCTCTGTTTGCATGAAGCTGAGAATGGGTGACAGAGGGATTAATGACTTGATGATTACCTGTTCTGTTCATTCCCTCTGGGGAACCTGGCATTGGCCCCTCTTAGGACACAGAATACTGGACTAGATGGACCATTGGTCTGACCTACTATGGCCATTCTTTTCTTCCTAGCAATATGTGAGAGTGGTGGTGTTAAGGACGCAGCTTCTATTTCTGCTAGAGATAAGAGAGAAATCTATTCATGCCACAGTTTGCCTTCTGTTTGTCGAATATGCACTGCTGTACTGTCATGGGCACAATCCCGTTCACAGGTCTTTAAAGAATAGCTGAAAAAATACAATAAAGATCTGAGAAGGAAGAGCAGCAATATTATAGACTTTGCAGTTGGTTACTACTATTGCTGAAATTTATACACTGTATGCGGCACACACTTGTGTGTGATATGCATTTTTCTTAGCAGTATAAAATGAAGATAGATTTAGAAGTGTCTGAGCCATGTGATATCTATGCAGATCACTTAAGGTGTGTCTAGACGACAGGGTTTTGTCGACAAAAGTGGACTTTTGTCGACAAAATTATACCTGCATCTACACTACCGCCAAGTTCTGTCGACATAACGTCGACAGAACCCGGCAGTTTTGTCGATGGAGGTAAACCTCATTCTACAAGGAACAACGCCTTTTGTCAACAGAACTCTGTCGACAGAAGGCGTTATTGCATCTGCACTGTCCTTTGCGTCTACATTCTCATGTCGACAAAGCGGCTTGCTTTGTCAACAGAACTGAATATAGTCTAGACGCTCTTTCTTGACAGAGGCTTTGTCGACAGTATCTGTCGACAAAGCTTCGGTTGACAAAAACCTGTAGTCTAGACGTACCCTTGTTTATAAAGGAGAGCAGAAAAAAGTATTCAGAATTGTTTGGAGAACTAATTTATTCATCCCACTGAGTGGATGCAGATTTAAGTCAAGACCTGTAACACAATTTCCCCTGTCTTACTTTAAAAACTGACAGTCAATAACTAGCAGCAAAGACTAGACAGTTGACCTAATTCTGGTCTCACACTGATTTTTATACTAATAACCACATTGACTTCAGTGGAGTCACATCTGTGTAAAAAAACAGCAGAAACAGATTCACAGTGTTTCTATGCAGTAGAAATTTGCATGGATAAGCAAAATTATGATAACTGTAGTAGTGTTTTTTGTAGTAAAGTTTTGCATGAGAAAAATACCAGACACATTCACGCTCCTTTAACCTGGAACATTAAAAATAGCAAAGTTAAATGTTATTTACATGCAGTTAGTGAGGACATAGCAAGACTTCAAGAAACTGCTGGGGGAAGACCCACAGCTAGTGAAAATAGTCATGACCTTGTGACCCCCTGTAACTCCCTTTTGGGTCAGGATCCCCAATTTGAGAAATGCTGTCTCCCACCATTAAATCTGGTCTTTATGTGTGCTTTCCCCCTCTGTTACACAGCTTTCACAGGGGGAGGGGAGACTAAAGAGAGTTAGAGGGGGTCACAAGGTGCCTTCAGAGCTGGGCAGCTAGAGAGCAGCAGCTGTTAGCTGAAGACCCTGCTCTGAAGGTGTGCCCTGCTAGCAGCAGAACAAAAGTAAGGTTGGCAATACCATACTAGGCCATCCTTACTTCTTCACTGCTGCTGGGCTCCTGGCCAGCAGCTGCCACTCTCCAGCTGCTCAGCTCTGAAGGAAGTGCCTCCATGAACAGAAGTGCAGAGATAAGGATAGCAATACTGGGCTGCCCCCGCTACAATAACCTTGCAACCCCGGACAGCTCCTTTCTGGGTCCCTACAATTATAACAGCATGCCATTTCAGATTTAAAATAGCTGAAATCATGAAGTGTATTATTTGAAAATGTTATGACCATGAAATTGATAAATGGACTGAATTTGGTAGGTCCCTATTTCAGTTTCTAACACTGCGCTATTTCTGGGTATAGCCAACAGTGATTCAGCATTGGTCTCTGTTGAGGGATTTTGTTTTCTAATGGATGGCTTTATTGTGAAACAGAGCTCTTCATAGGCACAGTATTCAATTTAATTTGCCCTTGGTAAGACAAATAAGGGTTTGTTTCCTTGATGTACTTTTCAAATACCTGGGCAGATTATTGGTTTAACTTTTATCTCAGACATAGTGTAAAGACCCACTAGAGTGAAAGAATTTAAAAAACTGAATCAATAAGATCACTAATGTCACTTTGAAGTTTAAAACTTGAAAGATGATAACAAGCAGTAGAGGAATGCTAACAGCAGCCTAAAAGGGGATGTTACATTAATTATCAAGTTAGACAAAAAAGAACTTGTGCCAACTACACAAACCCTTATTTCCCCAGCAATCTGACACATTTTTATGTTAGAAGAGGGTGCTAATAAAGGAGACTGCTACTTGAAAACATGCCACATAGACTTAAAGAATTCACAACATACAATTTTTCACTTCTGTGTGAAGAACCTTGTATTAACAGGAAATTTCCAGTAACGGCATGATCTAATCTGTCTGTTATTAATTATAGAAGTTATTTGTTTGAGAGCAAACACTTCTAATGAAAAACCCCATGTTCTTAAATTAGTAGAAATATAACTGTCTGTACTCTCCATCTGGCTTTAATTTTTAAGTACTGTAGAGTGAAAACTCAGCTCTCTCTCACAGTCTCTTGAGAACAAGTGTTAGACACCAATCAAATCACAAGAACAAGCTTTAGAGCTGCCAATTGACAACTGCCTCATCCTAAAGTCAGCCAAGCTGGGAAATTAATTTTGGTCCCTTTCTTTGCATACATTGCAAACCCAATGGGAAAAGCTGACTAGAAATGGCTGAAAAAAAGAGAGGCTTTTGAGTCAAACTGCTCATCCCAGTATGCCTACCATAACTCTGAAGAGTTATTAAAAACGTAATTGTACTTGTGTCTGTGTGTGCAGTTCTGCAACTGAACATAATCAGGCATATGACCAGAGCCTGTGTTTGATGCCTTCTACTGGATTCATCTGTTTTTAAAAGTCACAGCTTTTGGCAGCTTTCTGTAAGCTTCGGGAAATTTTGTAACTATGCTTTTATATTGTGGGACTAGAGACATTATTCAAGTGTGTATTTTTAGCTGTACCTCATACTCCTCAATATATAGGGAAAGAATGGAATAGCACAGCCTAAAGAGAACTCATGAATGAGTACAATGTGCCTGCTGCCACTGGAAAAAAAAACATTCTTGCCTCCTTGCTATCTCTTCTTCTGAGCTTTTCCTTGGTCATTATTCACCTGGCTGTCAAAGTTTCCCAGCCACAACTCCCACTATTTCATTTATTTGGCTCAAAAACTGGTCAACATCAGCAATTTCAGTTCAAACCCCTTTTGACCCTCACTCAAAGTAAGAATCATGGAACTGTTTTTCCCCATGTATGCCATGTTGTTGGAACCTTGTTGGGAAAAACATACATGGGGAAAACAACATATCAACAAAATGGGCAAGGTGAGGTCTTTCATTGGACCAACTTCTGTTGGTGAGAGAGATCTCACTCACCTTGACTTGTTTTTTCCATGCAACCATTTATCATGGCTGCCTGCCCTGTCATTGGTGCATGCCATCACTAATTGCACAGATATGAGGGATTGTGATCACACTTTTTTTTTTTTTTTTTAACATGTATTCCTCAGGCTTCCTTTTTTTAAAAAAAAAAATGGCTTAGTGAATGTTGCTGTCTCTGAAATTTGACTGACCAGGGTGGTTACTTGAACAGGACACTGAAGCCACCCCAGACATTGATTCCACTATTTATTGTGTGTATTGCAATTGCACCTAGGAACTCCAGTCTTGGACCAGGACCCTACCGTGGAAGCCACTAAAGGGAAACAAAACCAAATCCAGTCCCTGCTCCAAACAGTTTGCACTCTAGAATTAGTGAGTCTCTTCCCTACCTACAGAGAGATTGCCTTCATTTAAACTTACCATAATCTCACCTACTCTGACAAGCTTAGAGGCAATCAATGGAGCTATGGAAATGTTTTTCTTTCCCTTCTGTGAATTACACTAATAAATTATTATGAAACAAAAGACAGGACTATGCAGCACTTAAACCATCTTGTTAGTCTTTAAAGTGCTGCATAGTCCTGTCTTTTGTTTCAGCAAGACCAGACTAACACGGCTACATCTCTATTACTAAATTATTATGAAGCTTTCAGGAGAAATAGCCAGGGCCATCCTTACCCATATGCAGAATAAATAGCTGCGTAGGGCACCCAAAAATTTGTGGCACTACTGTCTCCCTGCCCACTCTTCCTATTCCTCATCTGGGACTCTGCTTCCTCTGGAGAGGATCTAGTTAACTTAAAACTGAAAAAGTGTCCAGACCTATTAGCAGAACACTGAGCCTATGAGCCATTCAAGTAGTAATGAAACCATTTAACAGGCATTTGCCAATGACAGGTATACACTGTCAGTTTCTGAATTAACTGTGTTAGTCTACAGAACCTTAGTTTAAAATTATAACTGCAGATTATAAAAACACATCTCTAAAAAATCATCATCCCCCCCTCAGGATGTTGTCGGGGATAAGAGCACCAGTTTGATAGTACTGTATAGTACCCCATAAATCCTAAGGGTGTGCCTAGAAGTAGCTGCCATTTTCTGAGCACAGCTCATGCAATATGGTAGAAAGAAACCATACACCAATCTTGTCTGTCTTGTTTTGTGATTATACTTAATTAAAAATAAGAGACTGAAAATTTATAAATGCCTTTTCTATATGGAAAAACATAATAGCAAATTAGTCCAATTCCTTGGTTCAATAACAGCATATGTCTTCTCCCAAAGGCACACAAACTCTGGATGGAAAATCAACAAAGGATGTCTGAACTATACCACTACTTACAGGGGAAATAATCCAACATAATATTAAAGAAAAGGAAATTTGACTCCCCCTCTCCAATATGCTACTCATCCTCAGATCATTTTCCACCTAATGATCTAAATAAAATATTTCTTACCTTTAAAGAGAGCTTTGTAGGATCTTTTGTTTTCATTTATTGTGATGGAGCAGATAAGTGACACAATTTCTTTCCAAAGCATGGCCATAAAGATCCAACAGTTCTGCATTTTAACAGGGAAGCAATTGCTTTCATCTCAAATTACTGCTGTCGGACTTGCTGTTAGCACTACGTAAATGTGTCAATGGAGTCCTTTTTGAAAATGAGAATGTCCTATTAAGTGTATAAAAATGATGCTTTCAGCTAAGCTAAGTGTTTCTGTCAACAAAGCAGCATACTCCTAACAGATCAGCCTCTCTACTGTTTCTACCAGGAGGGTGACGTCATTTATCAGGATTTCAGTTATGAGCAAAATACTCAATACGCTGTTGTTTTAGAAGAGCCAAACAGTTTCATTTTGTGAGGTCTTTGCAGTTACGGTGATTGTCTGTGAATGGTGCTCATGTGTGAAGTAGCAATGACAGCACTAGTGACATAAATTCACTGTTTATCCACTGAACATATGCAGTACAGGGGGCACCAGGGGCAGTGCTCAGCAAAGGGGTAGAGCTATTCAATATTCCTTGTATCCTCATTAAGTAGTGTGTGGCCCAGGACTATTTACTGGATACCATCCTGACCGTGCACTAGAAACACAATTATTCTTTTCTTCTTAGGCTTTTCTACAGCACTTACCCCACTGTGACATCTGTGTGTTTCACAAACCATTCTACCCTTATCCCCTTTCCTGCTTCTAATCCCTCCACCCATCACTTCTTCTGGCTTCTGACCCTGTCCTCACAGACTCCTTTCACTGTGAACCTCTTCTTCTATTTCTCCCAGCCTGTCCCCATTCTCCCCCTCCTCCTATCTCCAGCTGCTTCCTCCTTCTCCTCTATTCTGACTGGTCCTAAGACATGTTTGAAACTCAAATAAATAAATAAATAAATAAATAAGTAAATCAGCCTGAGGCAGACAACTTGGCATGGGAATTTTCACTATGAACAATTAGCATTCAACAAAAAGTTGTACGCGACTAAACACAGGGGCTAAAATGGCAAGTGTTACTCAGGTTTAACTACAGATGCATTAACTATAGAGGTATTTTATATATTATACACACACAAATACACACACACACACACACACACACACACACACACACTACACTATACAAAATTTACCCTTTTAGATTAAGAATATTGATGCACATTGAAGATAGAGGTCTTTAATTTAAGGGTCCACAAAATGAATTTTATTATTGATTGCATCTATAGCCAACTGAGAGATATGGTGCTTTTTTTAAAAAAAGCATCTAAATCTTCTTGAAGTATACTTTCTTTTAGGGTAATTCACCACCTTTTATTGGTTCATCTCAAGAATATTTTTTAATCCGTAAAAGGAGAATAAAAAGGAGAAATATTCCTGCTTCAATGTAACTGTCTCAATATGACTTTCAAGGAACATTAAGTCTGTTCACGTGCACCTCCCCGAGACAAATTTCAGAAACAGAAAGCACCAGAATAGCTTCTGAAATTATATTCATCTCTCCACTGACACAGCGGCATAGAGTAATCCAGGCACAGCCCTTGGACATGCTGATGGGCACATCACGAGTGAAGGACAAGGCACACCAAATGAAGGCACAGGAAATTAAATTCTAAAACTGACATACAGTATCAATAACAGCAAATGTCTTATGCCAACAGACCCATGCCCAGCATTATTTCTCAGTGTTGCCACATTCTCACATATGCGAGTAGAGGTTGGACATGCACACAAATTTACAACAGTCAGTCCCATTAAATTTAAGCACATGCTTAAGTCCTGTGCTTTGGGTTGGGGCTTTAGGATGTTCCTCCACAGTGAGAAGCATTAAATCTCTTGGCCTTTGCATGCCCTGTCCTGCTCGCTCTCTCAAGAGTGCAGGATAAAACATAGGCAGAGAGTGGGCATATCTTATCCAACAATGTTTCTCTTTCTCCCTCTCCTCTCCCCATTTCAGGTCTGAATCCTGCTACAAAGTAGGAATAATTTGGGAGTTTTGCAGCAACACTCTTTTTAGTTTAGGTGACTCGTAGTAGCACCTGGGAGGTGCACCACCTCCGTGCCCTTGCCAAAATTTTAATTTCTCATTCCCCCTACCTGATCTTCTGGGTGACCTTCCTTGCCTCCCCCTCCCCGCCACACAGGCATCAGTTGCTATGCTTTTTATAATGAAGGAGGCTCCCCAGGTTTTTTTAACCACTTTTTAACCTTGCACTTACACGTGATAAATACTTATAGATAATAGATAGTAGATAAATACTTCCACTAACTGGTTCAGGCATTATTATGTGTGCATGTGAGACAGAGCACACTGGTTATTATATGAAAGTATTCAATCAAGGCAGTATAATTAAAGTGAATCCCACTTGAAGCCTGCTGAACTTGATGTTCCTTGTGATCTGCTCTTTGCAAGTTTCTCAGCAAAAGCCATTTTAAAAAACACTCTGCTAAGGAAACCACCCTTCTCTTTTATAACTGTCCCTGGACCTTACCACATTTATTTCCAATAATTAAGTGCTTAAACAAAGACGTAGGATGCTATGAATGTATCTGTGAAAGACAGGACTCCAGACTAATGTATAGTAAATGCAGAGGCTTCTCAAACTTCATTAGCTCTGTGGTACAAAGAAGATGATGATGTTATGGTATCCTCAGTGTGATACATCTCCAGGAGAGGGAATGCCAATCATTAGGAAAAGGCAGGTGTTAATAATGGGGGATTCGATCATTAGAAACATAGGTAGCTAGGTTTGCGATGACCAGGAGAACTGTATGGTGACTTGCCTTCCTGGTGCGAAGGATGCAAATCTCTCCAAACATCTGAATAGACTTATGTGTAGTGCTGGGGAGGAGCCAGTGGTCATAGTACATGTAGGTACCAATGACATAGGAAAGGGTAAGAGAGAGGGAAGGGCAGGCAGAGCTTCAGAGTCTCAATGCATGGATGAGATGATGGTGTAGAGAGGAGGGGTTTAGATTTATTAGGAACTAGAGAAACTTTTGGGATAGGGGGAGCCTATACAGGAAGGATGGGCTCTACCTAAACCAAAATGGAACCAGACTGCTGGCACTTAATATTAAAAAGGTTGTAGAGCAATTTTTAACCTCAAGGCTGAAGGAAAGCCAATGGGTGCGGAGGAGCACATGGATCAGACAGACATCTCTTAGGGGATGGTCTATTAATAGAGCTCCTCTATGTTCTAGTCAGGAGGACAGGATGGAAGTATGGGTCAGATCAGAAGAGACACAAACAAATGAAAAAGAGTCTAACACATCAGGAAATGGCAGACAGATAAATCGTGGAACATTTTTAAAGTGCTTTTACACAAATGGTAGAAGTATAAATAATAAGATGGGTAAACTAGAGTACCTTGTTTTAAAGGAGGATATCGATATAATAGGCATCACAAAAACTTGGCGGAATGAGGACAATCAATGGGACACAGTCATACCAGGATACAAAATATATTGGAAGGACAGAACAGGTCATGCTGGTGGGAGAGTGGCACTATACGTGCAAGAAAAATGTAGAATCAAATGAAGTAAAAATCTTAAATGGGCCAAAATGTTCCACAGAATATCTATGGACAGTAATTCCATGCTTCAATAATAAGAATATAGCAATTGTAAAAATATAATAAGAAAAGCCAAAAAAGAGTTTGAAGAACAGCTAGCCAAAAACTCAAAAGGTAACAACAAAATGTTTAAGTACATCAGAAGCAGGAAGCTGGCTAAACATCCAGTGGGGCCCTTGGACAATTGAGATGCTAAAGGAGCACTCAAAGATGATAAAGTTATTGGGGAGCAGCTAAATGAATTCTTTGCTTCAGTCTTCACGGCTGCGGATATTGGGGAGATTCCCAAACCTGAGCCATTTTTTTTTTTTTAAGATGAAAAACCTGAGGAATTGTCCCAGGTTGAGGTGTCACTAGAGGAGGTTTTGGAACAAATTGATAAACTTAACAGTAACAAGTCACTGGGACCAGATGGCATTCACCCAAGAGTTCTGAAAGAACTCAAATGGGAAATTGCAGAACTATTAACTGTGGTTTGTAACCTATCCTTTAAATCAGCTTCCATAGCTAATGACTGGAAGATAGCTAATGTGACGCCAATATTTAAAAAGAGCTCTAGAGGTGATCCTGGCAATTATAGACTGGTAAGTCTAATGTCAGTACCAAGCAAATTAACTATAGTAAGGAATAAAATTGTCAGACACATAGATGAACATAATTTGTTGGGGGAAAGTCAACATGGTTTCTGTAAGGGCAAATCATGCCTTACTAATCTACTAGGGTATGTCTACACAGCAAAGTTATTTTGAAATAACAGCCCTTATTTCGAAATAACTTTACTAGCGTCTACACAGCCAAACTGCTATTTCAAAATTAATTTGAAATAGCGGCGCGCTTATTTCGAATTTGGTAAACCTCATTCTATGAGGAATAACGCCAAATACGAAATAGCTATTTCGAAATAAGTGCTGTGTAGACACTTATTTTGAAATAGGGGGCCTCCAGCCTTCCCAGGGTGCCCTGGTGGCAACTCCAGCCTCAACCAAGAACACTCCTCTCCCTCCCACCTCCCCAGAGCCCTTAAAGAGGTAGACTCTGGCCACAGTGCCTGTGCCAGCTCCAAGCCTGCCAGCCCAGAGCCAGCAGTCACTGCCCCTGACCCAGTGGCCCCAAAACATGAGCCAACAAGCCACTGGCAGCCAGCCCTCCACCACTCCCCAGGAGCAGTCTGCCAGCTCCCAGGAGCCTGCCAGGGCCCGGAGAAGGCGGGCGCCTTCCTGGTCCAGGGTGGAGATCATGGACCTTATTCAGGTTTGGGGGGGGATGCCCCCAACGTCCATGATCTCCGTACCAGATGGAGGAATGTGGCCGTCTATGGCAGGATAGTTGCCAGCCTGGCCACCAAAGGCCACATACAAACCCAGGAGCAGGTTTACATGACAATCAAGTTGGTCCAGTGAGACCCACAACTCTGAGCTTCACCTCCCAGCTTCCTCCTCCCAGGTTTCCCCCTCCCCTCTCCCACCCTCTCTTCTCCCCTCTCCCACCTCCTTTCCCCAGTATCACCAGAGTTTCATTCCCTCCCCCCCAGTTTTGTTAAATAAAGAGAGTTTGTGTTCATGAGAATACGTGTATTTTATCTGACATCAGGAAGGGGGGTTAGGAAGGGGTAAGTAGAAGGACATGAGGGAGGAATGAGGCACAAGCCCCCAGTGGGGCAGACCAGGGAGGCTCTTAGCGCTCCTCAGGGTGGAAGAGCTCCCGCAGGGCCTCCTGGATACTGACAGCCCCACAATGGACCTCCTGGATGGCAGCCTGCAGCAAGTGCAGCCAGGCTCGCAGCAACGCGTCCACAAGAAGCACCAGAGTGCCCAGGGGCAGCTCTGGCTCCATGTTGCCGAGTGCTGTGGTGTCCCGAGTGAGGGCAACCAGAGCATGCAGACACAAAATGCTTTGCTGTCCCTCATCGAGGTAGACAAGCAAGCAGAAACCTGAGAACTGGCTGTTCGGGGGGGGTCCCTTTATGCACAGACCTCAGATAGCCTCAGGCAGCAGCTCCACACAATAAGTCCTGACCTGGTGCCCTGCTGGAACTGGTTCCGGCCAGCCTTAAATGCGATTCAGTGTCCACTCAGTGTGGACGCGCAATTTCAAAATAGCAAAATGCTATTTCAAAATGCATTTTGTGTGTATATGCATTATTTTGAAATAAGCTATTTCGAAATAACACTGTAGTGTAGACATACCCCTAGAGTTCTTTGGGGAGTAAACAGGTAGACAAGGGGGATCCAGTGCATATACTATACTTAGATTTCCAAAAAGCTTTTGACAAGGTCCCTCACCAAAGGCTCTTAAGTAAAGCAAGTTGTCATGAGATAAGAGGGAACATCCTTTCATGGACTGAGAACTGGTTAAAAGACAGGAAACAAAGGGTAGGAATGAATGGTAAGTTTTCAGAGTGGAGAGAGGTAACTAGTGGGGTCCTCCAAGGGACTGTCCTGGGACCAATCCTATTCAACTTATTTATAAATGATCTAGAGAAAGGGGTAAACATTGAGGTGGCAAAATTTGCAGATGATACCAAACTGCTTAAGATAGTTAAGACCAAAGCAGACTCTGAAGAGCTTCAAAAAGATTTCACCAAACTTGACTGGGCAACAAAATGGCAAATGAAATTTAATGTAGATAAATGTAAAGTAATGCACATTGGAAAAAATAATCCCAACTATACATTCAGTATGATGGGGACTAATTTAGCTTCAACTACTCAAGAGAGATCTTGGAGTCATTGTGGAGAGTTCTCTGAAAACATCCACTCAGTGTACAGTGGCAGTCAAAAAAGCAAATAGAATGTGAGGAATTATTAAAAAAGGGATAGAGAATATCTTACTGCCTCTATATAAAACCACAGTACGCCCACATCTTGAATACCGCATATAGATGTGGTCGCCTCATCTCAAAAAAGATATATTGGCATTGGAAAAGGTTCAGAAAGGGCAACAAAAATGATTGGGGGTTTAGAACCGGTCCCATATGAAGAGAGATTAAAAAGACTTGGACTTTTCAGCTTAGAAAAGAGGAGACTAAGCGGGGGGTGGGGGAGGATATGATAGAGGCCTATAAAATCATGACTGGTGTGGAAAAAGGGAAGAAGGAAAAGTTATTTACTTATTCCCACAACATAAGAACTAGGAGTCACCAAATGAAATTAAATAGGCAGCAGGTTTAAAACAAACAAAATGAAATTTTTCTTCACTCAATGCACAGTCATCCTGTGGAACTCCTTGCCAGAGGACACGGTGAAGGCTAGAACTTTAAGAGTGTTCAAAAAAGAGCTAGATAGATTCATGGAAGTTAGGTCCATGAATAGCTATTAACCAGAATGGGTAGGAATAGTGTCCCTAGCCTCTGTCTGTAAATCGGTGACAGGAGAGGGATCATGTGAGGATTACCTGTTGTGTTCCCTCTCTCTGGAGGATCTGGTTTTGGCCACTGTCGGCAGATAGGATACTGGGCTAGATGGACCTTTGGTCTGAACCAGTACGGGCATTCTTATGTCCTTAAGAAGAATATACTGAAGCTTTCCTAACATGAAAGGCTTCCTTTCACGCAGCAAAAACTGAAAGTTGAATTCTATGCTTGAATATTTCCCAAAATGAATTACAAATTGTACATCAACTGTAAATTTTGCAAGTCAGACTATGTTGATGAGAGGAATCCAGGCAGTGAGAGAACCACATGAACAATGCAAATAATGGACATAAAATGATTTGCAATGACAGCATATGAAACAAACTCCTCAAATAATTTGCAGACCAAAATTTAGAGAAAAGTTTTGAGAGCATCAGGGCATGAAGCATATCTTCTTATGCATTTGTACAGCTCATCGCACAATGGGACCTTGATCAATCTGAACAGTACCAGAGTAAAATACATATTTTTAGATTTTTTTTCAGTTTACACTTTTTTGTGAACGGTATAAAAAATAGGAAAATAGCAACATTCTTTGAATAAGTTGTGTGTGCTAATTATTCAATATTTACATTTAACCACTATGAAGGTTTAGGTGATCTGAGTTATTTTCAGGATTATTGTGTACTTGTTTGATTGCTGTTTGCTATGGAAGTTCAAAGGATTAACTCCTTCCTGAGCTCACATCTTTTCCATGGGAAGGTAGACAATGGTTTTAGACAACCCAATTACTAGTTCTCAATTTACAATAAAGATGTCTGCCCAGGTTAGAATCAAGTCCCCTGGCTTGGGCAGGGCCTGCAGTCAGCAAACCTGAAACAGAGAATTTAAGAGTAGATAAAATCCTACAGCCCTGAACACGGGGCATGGCAGTGTCTTCATGGAAGCAGGCAGGACACCAATTCCTAGAACATGGGTTGCTGGATACAAGGGGCCTGCCTCTACTTTAAGGAGATTGTTAATTTCTAGGTAAGACAATATGAAGCAGGTTTCTTTGTGGTTTTAACCCTTTCCCCTGATTGTTTTTAAGAAGCTATTCTGAATCACTACATTTATTTACTGGTCACAGCTTCAAAAGGGAAGCCTCTTGCAGGTGCCAGACCTAGTTGGATCTCTTAAGGGATCATGGTTGGCAAACTGTAACCTGGGGTCCCAGGCTGTGAATGGGAGAATCATGAGATTTGTGAAGAGGAGCAAAGGCACCAAGTCTGTCACTCAAATGGGAGAGAGAGACTGAAGGAGAGTCAAAGGCACAACAGACCTTGTTACCCTAACACCCATCTATTTAAAGTGAGTCCATCCCCCTCCCCCACAATGGGCATTTTCAAAATGATTCCTTCACACAAGAATGTTGAAAGGACACTTCAATTGCTCATCTAAATTGTTGAGAGGTACAGACCACAGGTACTAGCTTTCTAGAGAAGGGTGGCCAAGTTTACTGACACACTGTATTACATATGACAATCTTCAGGGGCTCAGGGCTTCAGCCTCATGGGGAGGGAGGGCTCAGAGCTTCAGTCCTATGGATGTGCTTGCCTGGACCTGGGCTCCAGCTGAAGCCACAAGACACCCTTCCCCATTGGGCAGAAGCCAGAGGCAGTGGGGTTAGCCTTTAAATTGTGCCCCCCAGCACAACCCCCAGCTCAGGGGAGGGCAATAAAATGGCAGTGGTTGAGCCTTACCTGTGCCTCCACAGGCACAAGTGATTGTAGCTCCCACTGGCCGCAGAACACTGTTCTCGGCCAATTGGAGCTGCAGAAAGCAGCGCAGACCAGGACACCACTTCCTGCAGCTCCCATTGGCTGGGAACTGCAATCTGCAGCCAACAGGATTGGCTGGGAACTGCAATCTGCAGCCAACAGGAGATCCAACCACCCATACCTGCAGAGGCACTGGTAAATACAGTGGTGGCATCCTGCCAGGGGCTAACCCTGAGGAACTAGATCTGGCCTGTGGGATGGTATTTGCCAGCAGTGCTCTAGCCCCATCACCCTGTCATAGAGCAGATGCCCCAAAGTCCCATCCACCCCACACACTCTGATAGAGTGAGAATGTAGGGCATGGAAGGCTTCACAAGCCACACTAACTCTGAAAGAGCTGCATGTGGCTTTTAAGCCACATTTTGACCAGGCCTGTTCTAGACAGTGTCATATTGAAAACTATGTACAAATCCCAAGCTATCATTTTAAGGGTTTTTAGTACTGCTTGCAGAGTAACTGGCTCTCTTGACAATACTGTTGCCAATCTTGTTCATTTGTTACACTGACTACAAGAGAGGAGCCTCCATAACTTGGGGATGTATAAAAGACATGCATGCACCTATTGAGAATAAAAGCTGAAATCCTAAATAAAATTGGCTAAATCCATATTACTGTCTCCTGTAAGGCAAAGGCTATTGTTGATACATAATCAGAAGAGGTATCTAAGCTGGTTTTCTTCCAAGACATCCGATTGCTACTATAATTAGACAGTGGAAGATGTGACAGGGAAATTCGCAACAGGTTGTCTTGTTATTTGTAGAGATTATAATTCTCACGCATGCCAGAATATAGAAGAATTTTCCTTCAGAAGTGCTGTCCTTAACAGTGCTGTGCCTAATTATTAAGAGAGAGAGGCAGAAGATTGGCTGAGGCTGTTATGAAAAGTGTTATTGAAAACAAATACATTTGAAAGGAAGATACCAACCTGGGAGGGGTTGCAAGTACTTTGAAGGATAGGGACATAATTCAAAATGATCTGAACAAACCCGAGAAATGGTCTGAGGTAAATAAGTTGAAGTTCAATAAGGACAAAAGTGAAGTATTCCACTTAGGAAGGAACAATCAGTTTCACACATACAGAATAAGAAGTGACTGTCTACAAAGGAGTACGGCAGAAAGGGATCTAGATAAATATGAGTCAACAGTGTGACCCTTTTTTTTTTTTTTGGCAACACCAAGCAAACATCATTCTGAGATTCATTTTACAGGAGTGTTATGAGCAAGACACGGAAGGGATTCTTCTGCTCTACTCTGCACTGATTAGGCCTCAACTAGAGTATTGTATCCAGTTCTGGGCATCACATTTCAGAAAGATGTGGAGAAATTGGAGAAGGTCCAGAGAAGAGCAATAAAAATGATTAAAGATCTAGAAAATATGACCTCTGAGGGAACACTGAAAGAATTAGGTTTGTTTAGTTTGGAAAAGAAAAGACAGAGAGGACATGATAACAGCTTTGAAGTAGCTAAAAGGGTGTTACAAGAAAGAGGGAGAAAAATTATTCTCCTTAACCTCTTATGATAGGACAAGAAGCAATGGGCTTAAATTGCAGCAAGGGAGAGTGAGGTTGAACATTAAGAAAAACTTTCTAACTGTTAAGATACGTCTACACTGCGGTGCTATTTCAGGATACTTCTGGTATCCCAAAATAGCATTTTCCGCATCTTGACAACACGCCCATTATTTCAAAATATCATAGAAATAACATGCATGCTATTCCAATGCCCTGGTAAACCTCGTTCTAAGAGGATAAAAGGACTTGTCAGAATAGTTGCCCATTTCAAAATGTGGCACTGTCAAAACAAGGTACGCAATTTGCATATCTCAAATTGTGTAGCTTATTTCCAACTAGTGCCGCAGTACAGACGCACCCTTAGAATGGTTAAGCACAGGAATAAATTGCCCAGAGATGTTGTAGAATCTCCATCATTGGAGGTATTTAATAGCAGGTTAGATAGGCATCTATCAGGGATGATCTATATTGTGCTTTGTCCTGCCATGAGTGCAGGGGACTGGACTCAATGACCTCTCTAGATTCTTCTGAGTTCTAGTGTTCTATGATTCTATGAAAGATTTAAAGCTGTCAGCTAGCCATACTGATGGGCAACTACTTGATTGCACACTCAGTTGTGCACTAAAATTAGGCATGCAAGTGCACATGTACTTGGGCATGGATCTGGGGCATCACTCAGAGCATTTGCCTCAGTAAATCAAACAAGCGAGTATTTTTAGCCATCATGGCCCAACTACCAGCTCAAACTCAGCAACCAGTTTCATTCAGTATGAGAGAAAAAAAAATGTCAGGCCCTCTTTCTATATTATAAAGATCTGGAAAAAAAAAATCAATCCCCGACCACTAACCCCCAAAACTCCACCTTCCACCCTTGGTAGATCTCTAGAGCCCCACAAATCTAAAGATATCCAATTATATTGGCAGGTATCCGTTTCCTGAGATGTCAATGCGGATATCCACAGCTCATATTTGTGGATGCACATGCAGATACAGGGCTCTATAGATCTCCTCCACAACAGCATTTCTAATTCTGTAAACACTTTACATGCAGCATGCCTGTGATCTGAATTAAAAAAAATAAAAGGTCTGCTACTTAAAAACACAGAACAGTGATTACCCTTAATATTTGTTCATAATGCCATAATAATATGCTGCTACTGAGGCAAAACTGTTTTATTCCTCATCTATAATAATCAGAGGCAAATTTGGATAATATTAAGATAAACATTTCCATTCACCTAAGGCAAAGAGGCAAGTTTAACAGTGACCACAACACAGAAAAAAAACAGGAATATATTAGTACTATGTTAGTGTAATTTGTGTTGTGGTTCTCTCAGAGGAAAGCAGAGCATAACATGGCACAATTAGAAAGTATGTTTTAGATGACCTGTACACGGATTGATTTCAAGAACTTGTGCTTCTAAATAATTTGCTTCCTAAGCATTTATTTCTGAGGATTGCATCCATGTCCTATATCCTATAGTTAATACATCAACCAAAGTACAATCAACATTGGAGACCATTAGATAGCAATAAAGAATTTATTTTCATTGTGACACCTTACATTTGCATACTTAAATTTATACATAATGTTATTAGCCTTCCATTTAATTAACTCATTTCTGCTGGCATATTTCAAGTACAACTGGCCTCATTTTCTTTTTCTGAAAACTTAAGAAATGTGTACTCATGGTTTTAGACCTGACACTTTTTGAGAGAGAAAGTAATGTTGTCCTCCTCAGTGTTCCTAGATTAGTACAGACATTTTTATAAAAATCTAAACACTGTTGTGTATGTTAGTAATTGGGTTGTTTGTGGATTTGGTTTTATGAGGCAGACACATTTAAGCAAGTTTGTTCCAATTTGCCTTAAATAATGATGCAGCCCTTTTATTCCTGTATTAATTGGGACTTGATACAGGATGTGACCGTGTGTCAGGCCAATCTGTTCATCATTCCCTTTTTCCCCACCTTTTGGTGCTGCCTTCCACCCCACCCTGAGTCTCAGTGTCTCGATATCTGTCCCTTTTGGCCCATTTCAGCCTATGCTTGGCGTAGTCCGACCTGGCACTGTGGCTGGCGTGACCCTCCGCGGCTCAACGTCTAGACAACCCTCTGCGTGGGTCATGGGGAAAGGGGAGCCCGGGCCCGCCCCCTCTCACGGGCCCCAGCCCAGGGCCCTAAGGACATGGACTAGTCTGTAGTCCGGTCCGACTGGCAGGGCTTTCCGCCGTAACACGCCAGTCCACGAGCTTTATCCTTTGCCCACCCTGGGCTACTTCCTCTCCCCGCTTCTGGCCACTGGGCAGAAGCAATGTCCCTAGCTCAGGCCCGTCTCACCTCCCTGGGTGTAGCCAGACAGGAACCCCCCCCCCCCCCCGTAACATCTTGCTTGCCCCTCTCTGAGATGCCTGGAGCACACAGGGCACACAGAGCAGTAAAATCAGCATAGTCTTTGAAGCATAGACAGGAGGCCCAGATATGCTGGCTGCTGTGACCCTGGATGGCTGTAAACAGAGATACGCCAATTGCTGATCTAGAGGCTGCAGAGGAGTGCCCTTGACTGAAACCCATATTGATACGAACATACACTCGTCCGGGGGGAGGAATCTCCCGCCCAGTAAAGAATGTCCAGTACTCACAATTTAGTTATCTTTCTTGCAAGTGTAAATTAAGTTGAAACTCCCTTGTAAGAACTGAGGTCACAAAGAGGGACCAACATAATTTGGCATCTTAGATAAGAAAGAGGATACGGGCCCCTATGGGTATAAAGATGGGTCCAGCAGCACACTTACTTTGAGCGTCAATCTACCATCTATCTGCTGGTCGGGTTAGGTGATTGGCCTCCCGAGGTTCCACGGGGACGCCCACCTCGTATTCGTCTTTCCTAGGAATTGAGGGACCGGCCCTGGCCTGATACGCTGGAGTCGAGAGGCACAGAAGGGGGTAAAAATTGTACCTGGATGTGTCCTTTGTCTTAAGTGTACACATAGACATAGAGCTCTTTAAAGATTAAGCTGTCACTTGGTACCATTATTTCTATTTTCTATCTTTATTTTCTTTGTAACCATGTTTAAGATCTATATTTGCTAGCAGTTAAGAAATAGAGCAATAGCCATTGTAACCATATGATGTATAAGCTTCTTTAATAAACCTGTAACTGTTTAAGCTTTAACCTGACTCCTTCAGTTGCTGTAACAGAACCAAGCACAATTTAAAAGAACTCCAGCCGGTCATAAGGGACAGATACAGGCAGAGCTGGGCGTTTGGATCGTGTCACTCCCAGAGGACAGATCTGTGGGGTCTCTCTCAGCCTTCCCTAGGCTGCCCGCTGCGAAGGGATCCTGTATCCTAGCAGTCAAAATCTGAGATGTAATAAGCTCTCCCTGTAAAACTCTGGGGCGTCTGTCAGCCTGTTGGCTGCCCGCCGCAAAGGGACTTGATCCTAGCGGTCAAAGACACGGATGTTAAACTTCTCAGGGTGCCCATCGGCCTCCCCTAAGGCCGCCCGCTGCGACAGGACCTTGTGTCCCAGCAGTTGAAGACTCGGGTGTATAACACACACACGCACTGCCCTGACCATCGGCTGACACTGGGTCGGCGTTCCTCGGCTGCCCTCCGTCCAGGGCTCTTCTCTCCGCCCCTTTCCCCCTCTCCTGCTGCGCTCCTTCCGGGTTTTAAACTTCCCTTTCTATGTCCCCATCAGCATCGGGGCTCCGCCCCCAGCCCTCTTTGGCGCGCTGACGTCAGGGACGTCAATTCACGCTCATTGGCCGATCGCCCCGCCCCCCCCCCCCCGGCGCCCGCGCCTTCCAGGTTGTTTCCCATGGCGGGGCTGCTCGGCGGCCGCCGAACAGCTGGCGCACCACCAGTATCCCACCCGCCGAGTCGCCGCACAAGCGGCGATCGGCGGGTCTATAGTGCGGGGCGGTTCTGCCCTGTCACACAGGGCATTCAGTCCCATCAATGGACCAGATTTTCATCTGGTGAAACTCACTGTAGCTTCACTGATTTGAAAGAATCATGAAGTTCTAGCTCTCTCTCCAGGCTCTGATCTATGTTCTTCACAGATACTATATAGATCCATGCATACATCATAGAGTCAATTTAATGTCAGTAAGATTATTCACAGGCTTAAAGTTAAGCACTTCATTGAATTGGGGCCAGGGTAATCTGGAGAATCTACACCTACTTGAATTTGTAACTACAAAAACAATTACTTCTTAAAACATTCAGAGCAAAGCCACTAGAAACACGCTCCTCCTGCATGTGTTTTGGAGGCTCAGTATCCCAGGGCTTCCAAAAATAGAGAAGATATCAGGCTGCGGCTATCAGCCAGCAAAATTATCAATACAAAACAAATCAGTATCAATATCAGCAAATACATCAACAAAAGGTTGGTTAAAAAGGTTCTAAAACATGCACAAAGTCAACACAGACTAAAAAGAAAAAGATAGACTTTCTTTCCTCTACAGAAAATCACAATCTTAGTATCCATTATGGATTTTCCACAAAGTTCCTTAATAAGCTCAGAAGCAGGAATTGGCCTCAGTCTAAGAACGAGTAAAGTAATTAATCAGACTCACTAGTGCTGTTAGCATTCCAGTCTTAAATCCTACCTACTGCATAATACAATCAGTCAATCAAGTATTATTGCATGCACAACTTGGCTTCACAGACATATATAATCAAGTAACAGTAATAGAGAGATTAATGAGCCGAAAACAGATGCAAATCTCCGCATTAAATGCAGCAGAAATAATCCCCAAAAACTCTATTTATGTCAATATCTAATTAAGTTTGCATAATATGCAAACTGAACATTCTCTCAAAAAGGAATGTCAGTACAATCTGAAGCCTGCAACCAACTTTTCTACTTTTTGGAAAACAAATTAATGAGCTAAGACAAGATTTGTTCTCTAAGCTCTCTCTCTCTCAAATACAAGTAAAACCTGTATGTTGAATCCTGCAACAGCTAAGGGTTTCCATTTTCCCTGCATGGGCATATTCTCTCATTCACATGGATGTCCTTTAATCTGCCAATTAAAATTGCAGCCTTCATTGCTTGAAATCTCAATGAAATGCAGGACTTTTCCTAAAATATTTTCTTTGGTTCAAAAAAAAAAAAAAAAAGTGACGAGGGAGAAAGGTGATGGGGGGGGGGGGGGAAGAGGGATCAAGATAGCCTGGGCTCACAGCTTAAGTTACATTATAGCCCCTCACTACTCTGTTCATATAGACAAAGGCTTAAAGATGGCAAAGAGTCATACCTCTCCCCCCAGACTAAGGATGCACCTGGTGCAGAAGGTCTCCCTAACGAGCATAAAAGTTGATAATCATTTTACCTAGCCTAGAGGCAGGCTAAGGACATGGCCAGAATGCACAGCTTTGTCTAGCTTACAATTTCTACAGATCTTAGAGATCAGAGTAAATTAGTGTATGGCTCCTCTGCCATTAAAAACACACAGCTGACTAGTGGCTGTTAATTCTGGTGTAAATATTCAGGCTGTAGCCAGAGCTCTGGGACCTTCCCACCTTGCAGCCTCACACTCCAGCCTCAGCCTGAATGTCTATGATGCAGTTAAGCAGACCCTTAAGCCTGAGTCAGCTGGCACAGGCCAGCCATGGGCTTATTAATTGCAGTGTAGATCTACTCTCAGGGTACGTCTACACTTGCTCCCTAGTTCGAGCAAAAAAATGAGGAGTAACATTTGTTCGAACCAAGGGGTTTGATTTGAACTAATGCGTCCCGGAGTGCACTTCCTGGTTCGAATCAGCTGTTGAGCGGAATAATGCGCGGGCGAGATTATGCTAATGAAGCGCGGGATATTTAAATCCCTGCTTCATTAGCAATTTTGGTCAGCTACATTTGCATCCCTAGCTTGAACTAGGGAGCAAGTGTAGATGTACCCTTAGAGTCCCTGAGTCTTCATTGGAAATCCTGGGAGTTGGGCAGGTGCAAACCTATCCACTTCTAAAGACTCTTCCCCTCAGCCTTTTAGGAGAGTCCACTGGCTCCAAATGACTACAGGGGACAACTAATGAAAAACAAGATTAGGAGTGCAAGTCATAGGTTCAAAATAAGGGATCCAGAGTGGGACACCAGCAGAGAACCCCAGACAGTGGCCACTGCTCTTCAAAGCTGTCTAAGGAACCAGACAGCCTCTTCTGCAGCATGGAGGGGAAACCTGGTACATGCCCACCTTGAATGCACCAGGTTGCAGCCCATTTTCTGGCACCTCTCTTCCCCACATCTATTTATTTTCCCTACCCTATCTGTGGCCCCACAAAGTTGGGAGACCTCCTTGTCAACCTCTTCCGGCCCTGGTTATCAGGATAAGGATGCTGGATGAGGGGGTGACTGCTCTGTGACTGCAGGGTGGGGCCTATTTCTGCTCCTCCCTGGTCTCATGCATGTGGGCAGAGTTCCTCTGGGCAGCATCTGCTGGGTTCCCTAGACAGCTAGGCTGCAACCTGGCGCATTCAAGGTAGGCATGTACCAGGTAGGCATGTACCATGCTGCAGAAGGGGCAGATGTCGGGAATGATGATGAACTGTTCCAGGTACATGCCCATGCTCACAGCTCCACGGAGAAGTCACCAGCTGATATCCCTGGCAGAGCCACGGAACAAGATTGGAGTAGATGCTGGCCCTGGTAGATGTACCCTTAGAGTTCCTGATGCTGCTCTGACCCTGGCTCATACCTTCCGGATATGGAGAGCATGAAGGGGACTTACAGGCCACTTACACTCTCTAGGCTTGCCCCAAGCACAGGAATAAAGAAACAGCGAAATCAAGACCCTGAAGTTAGCCTTATCTTCCTGTCTATTATCATCTTTGGCTCATAGTTTGACAAAGACAGAGACATGAATTCTTCCCTCAGTTGCCCTCAGTTGAGATAGTGAATGCTTTGTGTGTGTCACCCAAATCTCTTTTGGTCAGAACTGTAAGCTGTTTCTGATAAAGCAATATTAATAATCTTGGAGTCTTTTTCCATTAAGATATTAGTTAACATATCTGAGTAACATTCCAGTTAAAGAAGGAGTTAGGCCCAGGATTTTAGCCAGAAAACTACTGGGAACAGAAACAAGGATTAAGCAGTCCCTCGTAGTCCCGCGTGTGCCATAATTCAAACATGCATGACAGAAGTGAAGGCACCTTGACTTGCAAAAACTATCCTATAATACAAACTGTGCACATCCACATAGTTCAGTCAGTCATGGTCTTGAACACACACTATTGACTGTACAGAACTTTTCTGAGAAGAAAGGATTCTGCTGATGTGAATGCTTCATTTAAATTACTCTTATTAGTGTTTGTAGCTGTACAGTTTAGCAGCAATCAGAACTAGAAAAGAACACATGATCAGATAAGAGGCTGGCATGATCTTAAATTATATCTAGAAATAATAAATAAGGGAGAGTAAGATTACTTACGTATTAAGTAGCAATAACAAAAGATGTATAGATATTGTCCTTTCTATTTAATTAAGAGAATCTACAGATCAAATAGTCAATAGTCACCTGAAAGTAAGTTTTGTTAAATAAGGGAGGGAGAGCATGTGTATGTTCAGCATTTACTAACCACTACTCAACACCAAGAAACATTTGTCCAAAAATAGTTACTGGAATATCAACAGTGAATCTCATGAACACTAAAGGAGGAAGGGGGACATTAGACTGGTCAGCCACACTCTTAAATTAAACTCACAACTACTCATGGGCAGCTTGTGAGCTTCTGGGCTGGGGGAGGTTAGCTCCCAGCCCCACCTCTTTACCCTGAAGCCCCTCCCCTTCCACATCCCTGGAATCCAGAGTCACCCCCATGACCTCCATCCTCTCCCCCCCGGCCCCGAGCTGGCTGGTGCCCAGAGCCCTGGAGCACTGGGATAGAGAGTGCACATTGCTGCTGTAGCCCCTAGCCATAGAGCACTAGGAGGGAGAGCACAAGCCTCCCTGACACCAGAAAAGCAGGTAGCATGTCCCCACCCTTGGAGCCCAGCGGCACCACTGAAGTAAGTCCCTGGGGATGGAGTGTGAGTGAGGCCACACATGGCTGTTTGGGACATTTTATATTATTTGTTAGTGAGTAGTCCATAGATGTAGAAGAGTAATAGCATCCATTTCAGAGGAAGCAGAGTGTCCTGCAAGCCGATTACTGAAGATTTTTGGGAAGGACTCTTGCAAGTGGGGAATTCCAGGCAGTTAACTATAGTTCAAGTTCTCAGGCTGCTGCTTAGTTCTATCTCAGTTCTGTCTATTTTGCCTTAGACCTGAAGGTCGGACACTGGCTGAGAGTAAAATGTCTTTAAATGTCAAGAAATCATATTAGTGAAAGGAAAGTATTGAAGACTTGGTTGGGTTTTTTTTTGTTTGGGTTTTATTTTATTTTGTTTTTGGCCAGAACACCAACAATATTTCTGTTTTGTGCCACTTAAATCAACGAACAGCCAAACTCCGTTCTTCTTTCAAGCCAGAGGGGAGATGCAAAGCTCCAGAGGACTTTTGAGCTCCACCAGGATGGAGCCAATCCTGCAGAATTCAGAGAGACATCCAAGCCCAAAGAACCCTACAGGGCAACTGAGACCAACTGGAAGACAACCAGGATCAAGAAGCCCAACAAAACCTGTTTTGAAAAAGCTCTAGATCTTTATGCACATACCCAACCTCCATTTTATGTCCATGGCTTACTGCTTGAATAAGCAGGAGTCACGTCAACAGAAAGCTGCCAGTTACTTACTATTGGACAATGTAAGTCATATGCCCAATGCTGAGAGATTTCTGAGCTGAGTATGTCCAGTAGAATGTAGAGTGAAATGAGGTATGGCCATGAAATAACTCTGGCTGAGCATGTCCAAAAGTAAAAATTACATAAAACGAGGTATGCCCATGAAGTAAATAACCTAGAGCATGAGCAGTAAGGTCAGTTGAGGTAATCAAGTCTCTGAGGCAAAAACACCACAAGAGCATGTGCAGAATACGGTAATGCCAGGCAATGAACATGTGCAGTACAAAAAATAAAAGGGAGACAGGTTGAACAGCTTCAGCCTGAATTGGCTTGGCCCAGTGCAGTGCTTCTTTGGTAATAGTGATTGGGAGCATGCTCAGTATGAAAAATAGGTAAAAATAGCTAAGCAGGTCAAGTGAGCATGCTCAGTAGAGGCTAATGACCCATGAAAGTTGATTGAGAGATTGGAAGACTTCCTGAGAGAACAGAAGAAGAGTGCATCTGCTGAAGTCACTGACCAAGCAGCAAACAATCCAGCAGAATGAATTAATAGTGTAAGCCTGCTAATTTTTAACTCTATAGTACAGTATAATACTAGTGTATATATATACACACACACACACACACACACACATACACACACTTGAGATGCGTTTGTGTGTTAAAGTACAACCTAAGAACTACTATCAGCAATCTATTGCAGATTGGCCATCTGTAATAGAGCTCATTTACTTAGAATCATTTATACTGTAAGTTAGTGGAGTCTGAATGCTCTTTAACTTGCAACAAAGGATTTGTGTCTGATTTCAGTCTTTAAATTACATTATAGTAGGGATGATTAGTTACATTAATAAAAATATATATTGTTTTGGAAAAATACTTTCCGTGTCAGTCACTTTAATCAGAAAATTATCACTGTGTCCTCCAAATGTTTCCCTGACTATCCTGGAGACCCATACTTCACGTAACCTATAGGGCTAACCTGCTTGCTTGCCTATAGATATATTTTCTTATAGATTTCTTATTTCCTCATGGCTTGATTATACGTTTGTTATAATTGGTTACAATAGGTTTATATTAAAGTAGTTTGGCTGTAACACAAGTGACCTCCTGTATGTTGAGCCAAGGCAAAGTTAGCATACATATGTGTAGGAAATTTCACCTAGATAGCAAAGTCAACATGCATGTATTTAGGGCCTTTCAACTAGAAAGATACTGATAAGATAAAGCAACATTTAATGGCATAGGGGGCTTGTAAAAATACCCTCAGACTTAACAGACACACCTCTGAAATAACTGGTTAATGCCAGACTGAATAACCTGTTAAAACAACAACAACAACAATAACAAATGTGATACATAAACTCAAAAGGTGTATGGTAATGAATAAGTTGAGATCAGTGATATACTGGCCTATAGGAAAAAAGACACTTCATCATTAGTAAGGGCAGGAAACACAAATAAGGAGAAGGGGAAACATTCCTCAGTGAGTATGTTTCAAATATGACATTGTCAGTGTAACATACTATAAAAGTGGTATCCCAGCCTAGAGACAGTAGGAGGAGTTGTAGTCCTTGGGAGGTGCCAGACTGATGGCCACTGGTGATGATGGGGAAGGCCATGCTGATGGTGAAGACGACAAAGGATAAGATTTCAGGTTGTTCTACAAGGGATGGTGCGACTACATGGAAGTGCAGATGTTCATTCCCTATCTATCTTGTGAAGTCGGGGTGTTTGTGATTGTGCTAAAAGTATTAATTATTAATAAATTATATTTTTAAATATACAAAAGCGTGAATGTTGCAATTGTGCACATCAAGGTTCTAAACAATAGAATAATTTAAATACTGGGTGTGATCCTGGGACAAAAACCTGTCAACCCTCAAAGTGAAAACTGGAAATTCATTAGTAATCTAAAGTTCAGGCAACACTCAAGGAAGACAAGTTAAGGGAAGTGATAGGCAGATTATTCTAAAGATATCCCAAAGCCTATTTTTGGAGAAGTAATGACATAAAGATACCAATAAATGGTGCTCAAGAACACGCTTCATAGCTCCTATATTTTGTAGGACCAGTCAAACTTGTTGTACACTGCAAATGGCTTCCTCTGTGCAGCTCTTTAAAAGTTAGATAATTTTTCATAGAGCCCATCATAGCATCCATACACCACTGAGGGAGATTCAAGTCTCAAGAGTTCCTTTTGCATTTCCTAATCCAGTGTGGTGAAGCCAGGCCCACAGAGCCCAGGAGAGCATATATTGGTATATTCTGAATATCTGTATAAAATGCTATGAGTGACATCTTATTTTGGTTCTCAGGGAGGCACAGCCTGTAAGAGAAGCCTTAAAATTTAACTCCCAGTTTAACCACTGTCCACCAGTCCTTTTGCTTTCTTTCTCAGGGCTTCTGTATATGGAGAATTAGTGCATGGTGACTTGGGACTGTGAACATAAGAACATAACATAAGAACATAAGAATGGCCGTACTGGGTCAGACCAAAGGTCCATCTAGCCCAGTATCCTGTCTGCCGACAGTGGCCAGCACCAGGTGCCCCAGAGAGGATGGACCGAAGACAATGATCAAGCGATTTGTCTCCTGCCATCCCCTGACAAACAGAGGCCAAGGACACCATTTTATCCCCTGGCTAATAGCCTTTTATGGACCTAACCTCCATGAAATTATCTAGCTTCTCTTTAAACTCTATTATAGTCCTAGCCTTCACAGCCTCCTCTGGCAAGGAGTTCCACAGGCTGACTACACGCTGTGTGAAGAAGAACTTTCTTTTATTAGTTTTAAACCTGCTACCCATTAATTTCATTTGGTGTCCTCTAGTTCTTCTATTTAGGGAACTAATAAATAACTTCTCTTTATCGGCCCTCTCCACACCACTCATGATTTTATATACCTCTATCATATCCCCCCTCAGTCTCCTCTTTTCTAAACTGAAAATTCCCAGTCTCTTTAGCCTCTCCTCATATGGGACCCGTTCCAAACCCCTAATCATTTTAGTTGCCCTTTTCTGAACCCTTTCCAAGGCCAAAATATCTTTTTTGAGGTGAGGAGACCACATCTGTACACAGTATTCAAGATGTGGGCGTACCATAGTTTTATACAGGGGCAGTAAGATATTCTGAGTCTTATTTTCTATCCCTTTCTTAATAATTCCGAGCATCCTATTTGCCTTTTTGACCGCCGCTGCACACTGTGTGGAAGTTTTCAGAGAACTGTCCACAATAACTCCAAGATCTCTTTCCTGATTTGTCGTAGCCAAATTAGCCCCCATCATACTGTACGTATAGTTGGGGTTATTTTTCCCGATGTGCATTACTTTACACTTATCCACATTAAATTTCATTTGCCATTTTGTTGCCCAATCACTCAGTTTGGTGAGATCTTCCTGGAGTCCCTCACAGTCTGCTTCTGTCTTGACTATCCTAAACAGTTTGGTATCATCTGCAAACTTTACCACCTCACTGCTTACCCCTTTCTCCAGATCATTTATGAATAAGTTGAACAGGATTGGTCCTAGGACTGACCCTTGGGGGACACCACTAGTTACCCCTCTCCATTCTGAAAATTTACCATTTATTCCTACCCTTTGTTTCCTGTCTTTTAACCAGTTCTCAGTCCAAGAAAGGACCTTCCCTCTTATCCCATGGCCATGTAATTTACACAAGAGCCTTTGGTGAGGGACCTTGTCAAAGGCTTTCTGAAAATCTAAGTATACTATATCTACTGGATCCCCCTTGTCCGCATGTTTGTTAACCCCTTCAAAGAACTCTAATAGATTAGTAAGACAGGATTTCCCTTTACAGAAACCATGTTGACTTTTGTCCAACAAATTATGTTCTTCTACATGCTTCACAATTTTATTCTTTACTATTGTTTCGACTAATTTGCCTGGTACTGAAGTTAGACTTACCGGTCTGTAATTGCCCAGATCGCCTCTAGAGCCCTTCTTAAATATTGGTGTCATGTTGGCTACCTTCCAGTCATTAGGTACGGAAGCCGATTTAAGGGATAGGTTACAAACCACAGATAATAGTTCAGCAATTTCCCATTTGAGTTCTTTTAGAATCCTTGGATGAATGCCATCCGGTCCCGGAGATTTGTTAACATTAAGTTTTTCTATTTGTTCCAAAACCTCCTCTAATGACACTTCAATCCGGGACAGTTCCTCAGATTCATCACCCACAAAGGACGGTGCAGATTTGGGAATCTCCCCAACGTCCTCAGCCATGAAGACTGAAGCAAAGAAATCATTTAGTTTCTCCGCAATGGCTTTATCGTCCTTGATTGTGCCTTTTATAGTTCGATCGTCTAGGGGACCCACAGGTTTTTTAGCAGGCTTCCTGCTTCTAATGTACTTAAAAAACATTTTGTTATTTCTTTTTGAGTTTTTGGCTAGCTGTTCCTCAAAATCTTTTTTTGCTTTTCTTAATACATTTTTACACTTGATTTGACAGTGTTTATGTTCCTTTCTATTTATCTCACTAGGATTGGACTTCCACTTCTTAAAAGATGCCTTTTTGTCCCTCACTGCTTCTTTTACATGGTGGTTAAGCCACGTTGACACTTTTTTAGGTCTCTTGCTATGTTTTTTAATTTGGGGTATACATTTAAGTTGGGCCTCTATTATGGTGTCTTTAATTGTGCATTAATTGGCCATGTAGACCCTATTACCAGCCACCAAAATTTACATAGTCCTTCAACATGCTTGACAGAACTTTTAGCTTGCAATAATAGCATGATCTACACAAGCACTTAGCAGAGGGTTGGGCCATAATTTTTGCAGGGCGGAGTGTCACTTCTCGAATTTTGGATACCGAAAGTATCCCAAAATAGCAATTCCATGTCTTTAAACATGCCCATTATTTCATTTCAAAACAACAGGTGCACTATTCCAGCATCCCTGTAACCTCGTTCCATGAGGGTTAAGGGATTTGTCAGAATAGTGCCAAATTTCAAAATAATTTCAAGGCAAAGGTGCTGTGTAGACGCACCCTTTATGCAGATGAAGTTGCATAGCTTAATTCGACTTTGTCCCATAGTGTAGACATACCCTAATTGTTTCTTTCCCCCTCCCACAAGGCTGAACCTGTGAATTTCAGAGCTTGCTTAGGATGTGGAGCAGGGCTCCAAGTGATTGCTAGGGTTGCTCATGCTTATTGCTGGTTCTGTGAAAAGAGGGGAACATAAGAACGTAAGTATGGCCATACTGTGTCAGACCAAAGGTCCATCCAGCCCAGTACCCTGTCTGCCGACAGTGGCCAATGCCAGGTGTCCCAGAGGGAGTGAATCGAACAGGTAATGATCAAGCGATCTCTCTCCTGCCATCCATCTCCACCCTCAGACAAACAGAGGCTAGGGCCATTCCTTACCCATACTGGCTAATAGCCATTAATGGACTTAACCTCGATGAATTTATCTAGTTCTCTTTTAAACCCTGTTATAGTCCTAACCTTCACAATCTCCTCAGGCAAGCAGTTCCATAGACTGACTATGCGCTGTGTGAAGAACTTCTTCCTTTTATTTGTTTTAAACCTGCTGCCCATTAGTTTCACTTGGTGGCCCCTAGTTCTTATATTATGGGAACAAGTAAATAGCTTTTCCTTATTCACTTTCTCCACACCACTCATGATTTTATATACCTCTATCATATCCCCCCTTAGTCTCTTCTTTTTCAAGCTGAAAAGTCCCAGTCTCTTTAATCTCTCCTCATATGCAACCTGTTCCAAACCCCTAATCATTTTAGTTGCCCTTCTCTGAATCTTTTCTAATGCCAGTATATCTTTTTTGAGACGAGAAGACCTCATCTGTACGCAGTATTCAAGATGTGGGCATACCATGGATTTATATAAGGGCAATAAGATATTCTCCGTCTTATTCTCTATCCCTTTTTTAATGATTCCTAACTTCCTGATTGCTTTTTTGACTGCCGCTGCACACTGTGTGGACATCTTCAGAGAACTATCCACGATGACTCCAAGATCTCTTTCCTGAGTAGTTGGAGCTAAATTAGCCCCCATCATATTATATGTATAGTTGGGATTATTTTTTCCCCAATGTGCATTACTTTACATTTATCTACATTAAATTTCATTTGCCATTTTGTTGCCCAGTCACTCAGTTTGGTGAGATCTTTTTGAAGTTCTTCACAGTCTGCTTTGGTCTTAACTACCTTGAGCAGTTTAGTATCATCTGCAAAGTTTGCCACCTCACTGTTTACCCCTTTCTCCAGATCATTTATGAATATGTTGAATAGGCTTGGTCCTAGGACTGACCCTTGGGGAACACCACTAGTTACCCCTCTCTATTCTGAAAATTTACCATTTATTCCTACCCTTTATTTCCTGCCTTTTAACCAGTTCTCAGTCCATGAAAGGATCTTCCCTCTTATTCCATGACAATTTAATTTATGTAAGAGCCTTTGGTGAGGGACCTTGTCAAAGGCCTTCTGGAAATCTAAGCACACTATATCTACTAGATCCCCCTTGTCCACATGTTTGTTGACCCCTTCAAAGAACTCTAAGGGTACATCTACACTAGCTCCCTAGTTCGAACTAGGGAGGACAAGGAGGGTGACCGAAATTGCAAATGAAGCACGGGATTTAAATATCCCGCGCTTCACTAGCATGTTCCCGGGCTGTCGCCATTTTGGAAACTGCCTAGCCCGGAATAACTGCCCACGTCAACACGATAGAGAAGCGCGATTCCGAGATAAACCCCTTAGTTCGAATTAACAGTTAAACCTCAGCACACAGCAAGTAACCCCCAAACACACACTACAGACAGCCACTTACCTCAAGGGTCCCGTATTTGCTCCTCCTTTACCTGGAGAACTCCCTCTCAAAACTCCATTTGCTGCCCCTGTTTACAAAGCTCCCTGGTCGCTGACAAAGCAACATTCACAGACTGTTTTGGAGGGGCCAATGAAATATTTCCCACAACTATTGTTAGATCCCTCGCAATTCACAGCTGTGAAAAGCATGTCAAAGACCATGAAATCAGCCCTTCCTCATGAAATCCAATGTTTCCTTCTTCCTAGGATTGCCCCAGCAAAGAGGGCTCCTAACATCAGCTGGGCAGGGCAAGGACAGAACTTGACCAACCCCTGCACAGCTGCTCTGGGTGTGAGGAGACCAGACCCATGTCCAGGTGCTTCCCCCTGCTTCAGGATGCTCTCTGGGTCTGAGAAGAAGCCCCAGAGTTTTCTGCAGCTAGAAGAGGCTTGTGGAGTTGTGTCTGATTGTCTGTATGCTGCTGGGAATACCCCAGCAAAGGGGTCTCCTAGCTCTAGCTGGATAGGGAAGGAATAGTTGAGTTCTGAAGCAAGCAAGCATGGGTGACAATCCCATGACCCTGATACAACAGGTTTTAGACCCCTCAAAAAAATTTTTTTGGGTCAGGACCCCAACAATTACACCACCATGAAATTTCTGATTTAAACATCTGAAAATACGAAATTTACCAATTTTTAAATTTTGTAGCCACATAATTGACCATAATGGACTGTGAATTTGGTAGGACACCAACCATAGTATATTCAGAAAGGAAAATACTCTGAGAGCAGGGAAGCCTCCTTATTATTGATTCTGAAGCTTTTATACACAAAGCTATGGAGCCATAAATCCAGACAGCCTATGAACATACTGTAGAGTCCACTTGAGAATGCATGTGCTAGCTTCTTGGCAGTAAGCATACACAGGACTAATGGCCAAATGCTTGCTGCTGAAGCTGATGCTAATTAAACTTGCTAAAGTTTTGCTTTTACCTAGGATTTCAAGAGTATATCTTTGAAGAGCTTCAATAATCTGCTTCTTTTTTGTGGTGTTAAAGTTCCTCTGCTAGGGGCCTAATTCTTCCTACTCCTTCTAAGAAAAAGAAAAGCAATTGTAACTGGCTACTCTTTTCTTACAATAGCAGAAAAACAGAATGTGATTGCTCTGTGGAATCCCAACTCTATGGTCTGAATTTTCAGAATACCTGTTTGTCACATCAGATGGCATTACTGTTTCTAGTTTTCACTGGTAAGGGTTAATGACCTGAATCAAAATCTCCCCCCCCCCCTCTTTTTTTTAATGTCTTCCCACCTACATTATGCCATACAAAGCCATCTGTTTGCTCAAATACATCCCAGGCTTGTTACTTGTATAAGACACTCAGCAAGAACTACAGGAAACAAAATTGGAAAATGGGATCAAATACGGATGTAGAATGTTCTTGTATTTGCAGGCGTTGAAACCTACAGTACTCTCAACCAATTTAATATCCCAAATCTGATAGCATTATACTGTGCTTTTCAAATCTGCTCCTATTGCTAGACAGGCAGTAAAGTATGGTTATTAGTTCCTTCCCACAAGTTCTTGGGTTCCAAATATATGAATTAGGCCATGAATTCATATAAGACAAGTGTTAATTTCTGAGTTAAAACCTGTTTGCCTCAATTTCTGGAAATGATGATGGCAATCACTGGTTGCTGAGTATGATCATCTTCCATGGGAGTCGTGGACCCTTATCAGCCACCTAAGGCAGATTCTTGAACCACAAGTTCTATTACAATGAGGGCAGATGTTTCCAGGTACAGCAGAAAGCTGTTGACCATGACTTGAAGCCAGTCTCCCCTTCCTCCTGTGCCTCTTCTCCTCCTCAGTTTGTCAGCAGGCAAGTTAAAAATCCAGGGAGCCATTGTGTAGGACTTATCTCCATTTTGAGCGATCCTGGGTGAGTGTCTCCCAAGTGTCAATGTTGCACTTTAAGATAACCTTTGGCAAGTTCTTCTAACACTTCTGTTGCCCTCCCACATTATGGTACCCTTCTTTCAGCTGAGAAAACAGGATCTGTTTTGGGAGGCTATCGTCTGGCATCTGAACAATGTGACCAATCCAGCAAAGTTGCTGACTGATGATTATTGTCTCGATACTGGTGGTCTTTGTCTCTTCCAGAACACTGATGTTAGTGTGCCTGTCTTCCCATTTAATCTTCAAGATCTTGTGGAGGCAGCATTGGTGATACTTCTCAAGGACTTTCAAGTGATGTTTGTAGGTGATCCAGGTTTCAGACCCATACAATGGTGTTGGGAGAATGATGGCTTGATAGACAAGTTTGGTGTCTGTTCAAATGTTGTGATCTTCAAAAACCCTGTGCCATAAACGAACCAAGGCTGCACTGGCATAGCTGAGATGATGCTGGGTTTCTACATCAATATCTGCCTTGGATGAAATATAACTTCCAAGGTAGAGAAAATGATGGACATTCTCCAGTGCCTCTTCATTGGTTTTAATAGATGAGGCGTATGGTACTTCATTTGGAGAGGTCTGATGGAACACTTTGGTTTTCTTGATGCTCAGGGTGAGGCCAAGACTTGAGCAAGAATCAGCCAACACCTTCAGGATAGTTTCAAGATTTTCCTCAAAGTGGGAAAAACTGCAATGTCATCCGCATACTGAACTTCCGCAGTGGCTGTGGTGGAAATCTTACTCAAAGCTTTCAACCTGCTAAGCCCAAACAGCTTTCCATCCATTCTGTAGACAATTTCAATGCCAGCTGAGAGCTTCCCAGCACTTAGGTAGAAAATGACAGCAATAAAGACAGTGAATATGGTTGGGGTGATGATACAGCTCTGTTTGACTCCTGTTTGTACTTTGAAAGGTTTGCTCTGGGAGCCAGTGCTACTCAGAAAAGTTGCTTTCATGTTGTCATGAAGCAACTTTAGGACACTGATATATTTATCAGGACATCCAGTCTTTGAAAGCACAGTCCAAATGGCACAGCAATTCACTGAGTCAAAGGCTTTAGTTAGATCAATAAAAACTATGTATAGTGGCCAGTTTTGCTCCCAACACTTTCTTGCAGCTGCCATGCGATGAAGATCATATCCACAGTTCTGCAACATAGTTGGAAGCCACTCTGTGACTCCAGTAAAATTTCTTCTGACAGGGACAGAAGGCGGGTTGCAAGGACCAGTGCCAGAACTTTACCTGCAACAGAAAGGAGAGAGATACCATGATAGTTTTCACAGTCCACTTTATCCACTTCCTAAAAGAAGGTTATAATCAAGGTATCCCTCATTTCACCGGGTATCTCCTCCTTTATCCAGATTTTAAGGATAAGCAGGCTAAGATGCCAAATTAACTCTGGTCCACAATCTTTAAAGATTTCAGTGGGGATTCCACCTGGACCTGCTGACTTGTTCTTCATTTGCTTGATGGCATTGTATACCTCATGCAAATTGGGAGAGTCTCCAAGCTCATCCCTAGAATGTTGTTGGTGGATTTGCTCAAGAGCTTCATCCACAAACCATGGAGTTATGATCAAGAAGATCTCCAAAATGTTCTTTCCAGTGAAAATTAATGGCTTCATTGTCCTTCAGAAGTGTGGTTCCATCCTTAGAGAGAAAGGGGTTCATGCTATGACAAGCTGGCCCATAAACAGCCTTAATGTCACTAAAGAAACCATTTGTATTATGGGTGTCCATGAAATGTTGGAGTTCTTGCACTCAGTCCACTATTTGTTCTTGAGTTATCTGGTTTTACATTGAACTTCCGCATTCACCTTAGCATGGGCTTCTCTCTTTGTCTTGCAACTTATACCATTCTCTTCTCATTGATGAATTGCTCGATTTCAACATCACTCTCAACAAACCAGTCCTGATGACATCTGATGTGATAGACAATGGTTTCCATATAGGTGTTGATGATTGCTGCTTTCAGCTGGCTCCAATGTTCCTCAATTTCTTCCAGAAACTCTGATGGAAACTTTTCTTCTCAGACTGCTTGGAAGTGGTCATGCTTAATGAGGTCCTTCACATCTTGAGCCTGACCTGCTTCTTTTGCAGCCTCCATTTGGGAGTGATCCTAATCTTCATTATGGATCGAATGAGGCAATGATCAGTCCAGCAGGCATCAGCACTTGTCATTGCTCTTGTGACAAGTAAGTCACTGAAATCTCAAGCATGAACTATGACCTCATTGAGAAGATGCCAGTGCTTGGAACATGAGCGTCTCCAAGACATTTTGAACTCGTCTTTGTCAAAAAAAGGGTGTTTTGTGATAAGTTCATGTTCAGCACACTTGGTCAGGAGCAGAATTCCATCTGAGTTGCTTTTTCCAACTCCTTCTTTCCTAATTGTTCCTTTTCACAGGTCTGAGTCTCATCCAATATGTGCATTGAAATCCCCCAGAAGAATGATCTTATCTTCTTTAGGGGTCTCCAATAAAATGGTTTCCAGTTGAAAGTAGAAATCTTCTTTTACATCCTCATCAGTGTCCATGGATGGCGCATCGGCGCTCACAATTGTTATCTGTTGGGTTTTGGTGAGCCTCAATTGGAGTGTCATAAGCCGCTCATTGATGCCTACTGGCAGCTCAGAGAGGCATCTTATGAGCTTGTTCTTTATAGCAAAGCCTACTCCATACAATCAAGGTTCATCTAAAGATTTTTTCTTCCAGAAGTAAACGTATCCTCCTTTCTCCTCCCTCACCTGTCCTTCATCAGCTCTTTTAGTTTCAGACAAGGCAGCAAGATCGATGTTAAACTGATTTAATTCATGAGCAACGATAGATATACCTTGCTCTGGTTGGTCACTGTCTGAGGTATCCATCAGAGTACATACATTCCAGGTTCCACAGTTGAAAAGTTTTGTACATTTTCGACTGTTGGGGTGGTGATCCTGCTGGTTGTGGCTATTCAGCCAAGAGGGAAAAAAGAGGCAAGACTATTTTTAGTGCACTTTTTCTAGCCCCCTCCTCATGTGGGGTGAGCAGAGGGGGTCCTAAAGAGGACTGCTCAGTCATTGATGCAGCTGCTCAGATGCTCAACGTGCCTCAGTCCTCAAGCAAGACAACTGAATCTCACACCCACCACCTGTGCATCAGTCTGTGACTAGGAACTTCCAGATCTCACTGTCCTGTTCCTGTTGCCACTCACCAATCACCACTGGACTTTTGATGTGTGCAGATGTTGTTTTCCCAAAAACTGGAAGATGCCTGTGGGGACTTCTTTTAAAGTGGGGAGACTCGTGCACAAAAGTCACCAAACTGTACTTGACAAATAGAGGGGTTAAAATCAATGGCATGGACATCACAACAATTGGAGATCCTCTATCTGCTGTAGCCTTCATCCGCCTTCACAGCCGCTGTAACATTTCACAACAGTTTCACCTCCATTGTGCAGTTATTCTCCATCTGCTCTGCCTTTGAGGCCTTCTTGGATCACACTTTGTCTGGTACGTCACCTTTGACCATGTATGACCCTAAGGGAGTACATGACTCCTGGCAGGGGGTCATTGGAACACACCACTATAAGGTGATTCAGGGAGAGGATTTCTGGAGATACTCAAGGGCTAGTTACATAAAACACCAGAAATTATGTGGGCAACAGTCTACAAGTGCCAGGGTTAGCATCAGCTCATGTCATCACAATGACATCTTGTGTAGTATGTGTGGACCTAGAGGTATAGACAATATAAACCTGATTTTCCTATGACTTACCCCAGTTTTATATCAGTATGCATATCTCCCCTTAAGGTGTGTTACTTCTGCTTTACACTGCTGAAACTAGATAATCAGGCTCTGTAAAAGTAGGCCATTATTTGTATTCACTGTTATTACATCTGCAGAGCAAAAAGTCTCACAAAATGACTAAGGGCAGACATTTCTCTAAAGCTGGGAGGGGGAAAGGAGCTTGAAGTGGGTACTCAACTATTTATTGATTATACAGAATTCCCAACATTTTTGATCAGCTCTACTGACTGCTTGTTTCCACTGACCATTTCTACCCTTCTTCCCCTTCTTGCACCTTTTGCTATGGTTTAGATATAAACTTTACTCTAAAAATGGATAATAATAAGAAAGGTAAATACCCTATCAAGCAAGGCAAGGCAGAGTTTTAGGATGCTTCCTAACTTTCATCCTCATACATAACATTTCCTTGGGCATTTAGTGACTTTACAGTCTCACATGGATTTCCTTTTGGCCTTCAATGGATTAGGAAACACTCTTCATTAAACACATCTCTCTCATCCACAGAACACCACAAGACATTCATCGCAACCCCAACAATTGTTTAGGGTTGACATATGAACACAGATTGAGTGTGTCACATGTTTGTGGAGGAAATACAAGGTCATAAGTAAGGGGTTTGTGATTTGGTTTCTACACTTAACTGCAGTGAATGTTTTTGCAAGATTATAGTTGATTATGATTGTTGTCTCAGTACTATGAGATCCACTGACAAAAGTTCTCTTTAATTTATTGAAACAAACAAATATGAATTCAAACTTCCATCCTATTCTATCAAAGGCTTTCTTTCCTCCAGAGTAATAGCTGTAATCTGAGTGTTTTTATGGTCAAACAAGTTAATTAGATTTATAACCAGTCTAATTTTCTGATAAAAATAGATTTTCCTATTTTCTATTATCAAGGTCTGCTTTTTGGATAATCTCATACTTGGAAGAAAAAAAATCTGGCATTTTGCAAAGATTTTAGCTAATATCTTTATTGTCTGCTCTGATAAGTGAAAAGGGGTAATAACTATTGTAGCTCTAGGCATTTTTCCAAGGATTAAGTAACATGGTAATAAATAGTTTTCTCAAAATATCAGGACATATCTTGGCTTGGAAAGATTCATCATACATACTCCACTGGACTGGGCAAAGTGTATCCCTGGGGGCTTTACAAAATCCAACTGACAAGGCATCAAGACTTGCTGTTTCTCCACTAATAATAAATGTTATTGATCCCAGGACCTCAGTCAGTTGCATATTACTTTCCAAAGGGCTTTCATTTTTATACAAGCATTTCAAAGGCCTGATGCACTTCTCAGCACAAGTTAGTATAACCTGCTCTGAATTCTCGCTAATATTCAGCATCCTACTATGTGTTTAAGTGGGGTTTAAGAGCTGTACAGGGATGAATTTCACCTTAAACAGCTGTTTCTGATTAAAAGTGATTGCCTTCCTGGTAAGTACCATACCAACAGATGTCTAGCTGTTCATGAAGAGGCAACATAATTCCAGTGCTGAATGCTCCAGTGCTCATCTTATTTATGATGAGCATTTGGTGGTATGGTGATATCGTGGTGTACCCAATCCCAGTTATAAGCATGGATAACTGGCTTGATACTTACATCAATCCCAGTAGCAGTGGGAATTATGTTCTTAGGAAAGACAATTAGGTAATGATACCATGGCATCAGGGAAACACAGTACTTTACAGTGGACTGACTTTTTTAGCAGTCCTCATGAATTCCCTTATATGGATTTTTTCTTAGGCTCAAAAAATTCGAATACACAGTGGAATTGCATGTTATATTCCTGAATAATTTTGTGCAATCTGACTTCTCTAAACTTCTCAAAAATTGAACTTGAGTAAGCCCATCCTTTAATTCCCACTTTCCTAATTAATAAACCTAGTTTTCCTATAGTTATAATGTATAAGACTATTTCCTTGGAACTCTTCTGTGCCTTTTCAAATTATCAGAATTGTTTGTTTCTTACAGTTTTATCTTGCCTCTTTAGTATGGTGCCAAAAGTACGCTTCAGTCCCACAATGATCTGTTTTGATTTAAAGTCTGCTTCTACAATACAGTGTCTTTTTTGCTTTTCTGACTCTTGCTAGATATTGCACTGATGTTTCCAAGTTTCAGTCCATTACCTACAGGTAGGTAGGGTGTTGAATCTCGTTTGCAAATGGAATGAGAAATTTGAGAGTGTAATTTAAAGCATATTCTGAATTTTAAAGTGACTGATTGGCAGGAAACAGTGGAGGGTCACAGGGCTTGAGAGACAGCTGTACCTATGCAGTATCCTGAGTCACACAGGCAAATTGGCTTGCATGTCCACTCTGAAAACACCTGACAGTGGGGAGAAATACCTGATCACCCTTGAATAGGGAGTTACAGCATGCAGGACTTGTCACCACAGGTAAGAAGTAGAGATGTGGCTCTAAGGCAAACATTCATAAACCTCAAAAAAGTTGGGGTTTGAATCAGTTCAAGGGAGGGCTGAAAAAGAGATGCAGAGTTATGCTTATTCCTTAGTCATACTAAATATGTAACTGCATTATTTATCTTTATCTTGATTATTTTTAAGACTCATAGTATGGAAGCATTTCATTATGACCTTCAGATTTACAGTGTCAAATCTGAGCAGCATTACCTTAGTGTTTTTGTCTGATATCTGATTGTGAAACTTACAAATAATGAAGTTTGTGATTTCTCTTTTCAAGCAGCACTATTTCCAGAACTGCCCTGGCATCATCATTGCCGTATTTCATCACTTCTGGCTAGCATGCTTATAAGCAATGAGCAAAATCAAAAGAGGACCAAAAAAAGAAAAGACAAAGACAAAAAAAAAAAAAAGGAGCAAGTTTCCTTTGATGAACAAACAAAAAAATTATATTTTTGACTACTTAGTAGCTCCTGGCTCCAGGCATCAGACACTCACACAATTATCAACCTGGAGCAGAGACAGGATTAATAGTATTTTTAATCAACACTTGATGAACAAATAATTTACAAATACTTTGCAAGCTAAGTGCTATAATGCTAGCAGAAGACTGATTGTAGGTTGCATCCTCCAATGCACAGGGCCAGAGTATGGAACGCACAAATGATCTCCATTTGTACTGAACAATGTTGAAGCATCTCTCAGATAGCACAGTGTTTGCAGGAAAGATCCAGTTCTGCTTCCTCCAGCACAGAGGATCACAGGAGCACGGAGTGCAAGATTCTAACAGATATGCTCCCACAACAGTAAAAGAACCAGCAGAAAACTAATGACACATGTAGGTGACTGGCTAAAACTGTTGTGAAAATCCAATCATCACTCTCAAGATTTCAAACAGCCCCCTTTTACTTTGCAGGCAGGAAGGTCTCACCATCACCCTGGCCCCCAACCTCCCAGACGCACTCCCTGCAACATAAAAGGAATGTCATTCCTTGCTAAAGCCTTACTTTGTAACTGGGTAAGTGCTCCCAGCTCCACACTCCGCTCTTCTCAGGATCGGGACCTAAGCCATTCTTAAAAAGCCCCACAGATGCTACTGTATCTCATCACATGTTTGCTGTGTGTTAAAACACTAAAATCATCTTCAGCGCTAGTTCAGTTTAATGCAAAAAAATGTTCTTTAGTTCAGATGTTGAGCTATAAAAACCATGATCCAAAAAGGTACAATTTGAAAGTACTCTTTGGCCTATTTGAAAAGGTTAGAGAATCTATGGATTTTAGTGTTTCATATTTTTTTTCAGATGACACAAGCACTCCACCAGTATTTATCTGCTGGTACTTTATTGACAGGTCTTGCAGGCTACAAGGAGATTTTTGTAGGTAAAAAGCATAGTTTAAAGATCAAAGCACTGTCCTAGCCTTCTTATAATTCTTGTCAGCTGAACACCAGCTCTCAGAATGACCATCCATTTGCAGTCAAGCGGTATAGTTAAAAAAATGGCCCTGATACAAACCCTATTTATGGGCCTTGTATTATCTGCAGATAATCTACACACAAAGACAACAGATGTTTTAAGAATAAATAGCTTAGCCAGATGATAAAATCACTTTTACATGCCACAGTTTAATCATCAGCACTGCATTCCATGCACAATTCAGAAAGGTTCTACAATGAACTATTAATAAGATATCAGCCAGGAATAGTTCCAATAAATAATGCGCCAGATTTCCAACTCACTCCAGTAAAATAGGCCAGGAGATTAGCTGGATCTTCCAAGCTGGACATTTTCCCTAGCAGAGGGGTAGCCAGAGAATGGTGCACTACAACTGTCGGTGACTGGTGGTTGATTTGAGGTACATCTGAACAGCAAATAAAACTAAAAACCCCACAACCAACCACAGTGAGCCTCAGAGCCCAAGTCAATTGACCCAATTTGACTGGGCTTGTGCTACATAGGGCTAATAAAAGCAGCATCGCTCTGGCTTGGGCTGGAGTCTAGGCTCTGAAACCCAGCAAGCAGGGAGGGTGTAAGTCTCAGCATCCATCAAAGTGGAAATATCTATGCTGTTATTTCTAGATCCTAAGTCCAACCCAAGCCCTTGTTTTTACTAGATAGCTGGACAATTGGGTAACACAGATATCCAGGGAAGTTAAAACAGCTCCCCAGCTTCTTTAATCTATGCAGAATATGGCTATGGTGTAAACAATGCCCCAGGATCAGGAAATTGTGACCTGCTCTACTGATGTCCTTCCAGTGGGCAGAGGTGATACTCCGGGCTACAATAACGGTGGTCTTGTCTGCATGGTGTGTTAGTCTGGTACAGAGGGTTGTGCATTTCTGTCCATATATGCATTGCATGCACTTGCTGGCACGTGCACACTAAAAATTTTCTAGTGCACATTAACATATTCCCATTTAGTGCATACCACCAGGGTTGCATAGGCCAGTTATGACACATCACAGCTAGTGTGAACAAAACTACCCATGATAGTTAAGTCCCAGGCAGACTGCAAAAAGTTACAAAAGGATCTCTTAACCCTGGGTGAATAGGCAACAAAATGGCATATGAAATTCAATGCTGATAAATGCAAAGTATTGCACATTGGAAAACATAATCCCGACTATACATATAAAATGATGGGGTCTAAATTAGTCGTTACCATTCAAGAGACATATTTGAGTCATTGTGGATAGTCCTATGTTCTTATGAACTTGAATTTTCACTCTTCCAGTGCAGGCTAAAGCACCACATAGATAAGTCTTTTGAAACAAAGTGACAAGGTGGGTAAGATAATATCTTTTAGTGGACCCATTTTCTGCTGGTAACAGAGACAAGCTTTTGAACTATGCAGAGCTCATCTTCAGATCTAACATTCAACACCACAATTCATATTGATTCAGATTAGATATCGCGATCATCCCGTCTGACCTTCTGCACATTGCAGGTCCCAGAACCACTCACACACACCAGCCATTGTTAAAGGTTCATAATTTCCAGTTCAGTGACTGGACTGATTTTCAGAGGTTCTGAATACAACCAGAATCTCCTTTTGACTTCAGTGAGGGCCATGGGCACCTGTTAAAGTCAGACCACTTCTGTTAGGGTAGCTTCATATAGATTTAGATGCCTTGCTTTAGGCACTCAGAATTGAAACTGTGGACCTAAACATCTATGAGGTAAAAATCTTTAAGACTATAGAAATGTCTACTGTACTCAAAAAGGAATTCCCTTAAAAAAAATATAACTATAGGAAATGAGTGCTAAGATTTCATTCTAGAGGCAGATGAATTCCAAAAAGGCCTTGCAGAAAGCTTGTTAAAATAAATTATAAATCAAATTAAAGAACTACAGTATCTGTGTCGAGTTTGCTAATTGTCTTATTCAGTAGGATGATATACTGACATGCTTTTAAAGTCAGGAAGCACAGAGTCACTCAATCATTTTATATTACTCCGTTACTTTTCAGCCCATGCCAGGACTCCTTGTGTTACTGTAGAGCACTATCATTCTGAAATTATGGCCTAAACATTTTTAATGATTTGATTTGAAGATGGCCTTACATGATGTGTTGATTTTTCCAAGGCTAAGAAGCTAATTTAAAACAAATCTCAGTTGAACTAATCTGGATTTCCACCAGGCAAAGTGGAACTTGATTCATAGTTCCTGCCAAAGACAAAATTTCATGAGGGATGAGGGGGGCAACAGCCGTGCACTCCAGGGCTACGTCTACACTGCAGGCTTCTTGCGCAAGAACTTTTTGCAGAAAAGATCTTCCACAAAAACTTCTTGTGCAAGAGCACGTCCACACTGCCGTGTGCTTTTGTGCAAGAGAGCATCCACACTGCCATGGGCACTCTTGCGCAAGAAAGCTCTGATTGCTATTCACAGAATGGCCATCAGAGCACCTGTGCTTTTTTTGATAGGGGTTTCTTGAGCAAGAGTGCCCATAGCAGTGTGGATGCTCTCTTGCACAAAAGCACACGGCAGTGTGGACGCGCTCTTGCAAGAAACCCCTGTTGTCGGTCCACACACGCCTTTTTGAGCAAGAGCTCTTGAACAAAAAGGCTTATTCCTCATAGAAAGAGGAATAACTCTTGCGCAAAAAGCCCTGCCTTCTGAGGATCTACTGTACTTTTTCTTGCACAAAAATGCGCTTGTAGTGTGGACGCTCCGCGAGTTTTTGCGCAAAAATTCTGCAGTGTAGATGTAGCCAAGGATGCAGCTTGCTTTTCATCTCGTTCCCCAGATGCTAAGGGAGTGAGGGGAAAACATTTGCATTCCATGCATGCCTCTCACATCTGGCTGGTCACCAGGTGTGCACAGATGCTGTCCTTCCTACCCTCCCAAAATTCTGCCGTTGGTTCCTGCCTCAGACCTTACAATCTAAAGTCTCATCATGGCATTGCTCTGCACAGAGGTACCTAAATTAATTTCAATAGGGGTTACATATATTTAAACCCGAGGGCAGTTTTGAACCCTAAATAAATTTACATTCTACCTTGAATCTGATTAATTTAACTAATTAAATTAAGAGAGACTCTTGGGCCTGTGAGTATCAGTCAGCTGCAGGGGAACATGATGGGGACCACATAGAATCTGTCCTTACAGCTAAATCTAAGTGTAAACTGCAATCTAAGATTGCATATTGAAATAGCAGACAGTGTGCTTTAAGAAAAAAATTGATGGAAAATAAAATGCAGAAACTACATTACATTTTTATAGATTAAATACTACCCCATGAGGGTGACACTAAAAAACCACCAAGCAAAGAAGTATATTCTCCATCTCTTCAAATCAACACTGCATCTCTCTCTTTTAGCCAAACATTAGTTATGTTGTAGTCAAAGACAAGTTATGTGGCTCAATGCTGGCGTGACTAGGTGAAATTCATAGCCTGTGATCTACAGGAGATCAGACTAGATCATCTAATGGTCCCTTCCAGCCTTAAACATTAAGTCTAAAAGAATAATGGTGCAGCAGATTAGAGTCTGTAACAAATAATGATTACGGTTACAATGTTAACAAACCAAGTCTCTCTCAAGTTTAAAAAAGAGGAAGAACAATAGTTACAGAATAGCACTGAGAAGATAGTAGATTTGGGGGTCTATTCTTAGCTCTCTTTTGACTTATGTGATTTGGGGCAAATTATTTAACCTCTGCTCCAATTTTCTCATTTGTGGAAGGGGGAAAATAACTAACACTCATCCACCTCACAAAAAGGACTGAAATGTAACTAACTGTCCAAACTAAAGACTACTGAAACCAATTAGACTTTCCACTGACTGCAACACATGCTAGATGAGATGCTCTACAAAAATGGCCCCTTTTTACACAGCTGCTTTTATTGTTACTGAGTAAATGTGTGGTTTTATCTACTCCTTTCAGGGTATGTCAAGACAGCGGCGCTATTTCGGGATATGTCCGGTATCTCAAAATAGCATTTTCCACATCTTAGCAACAAGCCCGTTATTTCGAAATATATTCAAAATAAAGGGCTTGCTATTCTGACATCCTGGTAATAAGGGACTTGTCAGAATACTGGTCTATTTCAAATTTCTGCACTGTATAGACAGTCTATTTTGAAATTTGGTGTTATATTGAAATAAGCTACACAATGTGAATAGCTTGAATTGCATAGCTTATTTCATGCTACACGGCACTGTATAGACATACCCTGAGTGATAAATGTAAGTTGTTACTAATTTTATTCCTCTTAGCTCTTCAGAGTCAAGAGAACTATGAGTGAGGGAGCTGGATTTTACTGTGTGTGTGTAATCAACAGCATATTTGCCGTGGCCAAATCTGCCCTCAGCTGCACCTATGCTGTTGTGTTGAATAAATATAAATGAGGGCAGAACTAAGCCTGCAGAATCTTTTTACTGGTGATGACACAAGCCAGAAAGAACCCAAGATGCTCAGCTCAGAACAAGCTGTTAGGAAAAAATGATTTTTCCCCTTGGAAATTAAATAATTCTGATATAGAAATAGTTTGGGACAAAAACCATAGAACTCCATGGTGCCACCTTATCTGTGCCAAACAGCTTTTGAACATTCCTGATGTGTTTTGACATGCTCAGATAGTAGGTAGAAAGAAAAGGACTGTGCCTACGTCTCCCTGGTGGCAGGATGGCCTAGTGGTTAGGTCCCAGAATTAGCCAGAAAAAGGGGGTGCAGAGCCCTGCTGCTGGTGCCCCCCAGCCTAGAAACTCCAGCCCATTATATTAGTATAGTCCTTAATTGTGGGGCATGGCCCCAAAAGTCCAGATTTTCCTCTTAGTTAGGGTCTTGGCAGGTTCCTCAGTTTGTCCCAGGGCGTGAGGATGGAGGCTTACTTGCTCCGGTGGTTGGCCAAGTGGAGGGGCTTTGATTCCTGTCCTGCAGACTGCAGAACCTGCTCCTGTTCTTTGCTGGTCAGCCCCTAACTGAGCCAGGCTCCTTCCTTTTATCCTCCCTCCAGGCCTGGCATTGGCTACAGGTAAAGCAGGGTGGGGCTAGCTGGGCCAAAAGGCTTTGTTTGACCCCTGCGATGCCAGGCTCTCCTCTCTTCAATTCCTCAGGAAATTCTCAAAGAGCCGTGGGATGGAATTCTAATTCCCACAGTGAGAAACTCCGAAGTCCATGTCTGCTGCTGCTGCTCTTCACAGTCTGCAGTAGCTGGACATGGGGATTTACTTTCATTTAGGGAATTTGGATTCTGTCTAGTTGCTCTTTAGGTGTTTCATAAAAGTCATCACTTTTTAAAATTCAGGCTGTGCTCTTTCCCATATCGAACCCAATACTAATTAGAGACTGTATGCTCTGCCATATCTCAACTTAGCTATGGAATACTTAAAAAACACACACACACACACACACACACACACACACTTTCAAGCGTCTAAACGATCCACAAAATACTTCAAAGAATATGAAGGCATACCTGGCCAAAGTCAGCCTGTTGCTCTCCTTTGCTGCACTGGGGCAATGCAGATGTGCACTGAGAAGCCATTGGGTATCTCTCTATCATGCCTACATTTTCTCCTCCCTCTTTGGTGGGCTGAGAAGACCTGAGAGGACTATCAATATCTATATATGAAGAGGTGGGGTCTGCTGTATGAGGTTCATTGCTGGTTTTGCCCTCTTCATCCTTGTAAAACAGAAAGATTTTAAGCCCTCTATGTCTATACAAGTTGCCTTAGTTGCTCTAACTTAAAAAATGAAGAATGGGGTAGTACTCAATCCATGACCTCCTCTATATCTTTTAGAAATGTTTCTGTCTGTGAGTCCATTTGTTCAAGAACTCATCCTAAACAGTAAGAGCTAAAAACACCAAATGCACTATGCAGTTTCCTCTTATAAAACTTAAAGATAAGTTTAAAGATATCACCTCAAAAAAGATATTTTGGCCTTGGAAAGCGTTCAGAAAAGGGCAACTAAAATGATTAGGGGTTTGGAACAGGTCCCATATGAGGAGAGGCTAGAGGGACTGGGACTTTTCAGTTTAGAAAAGAGGAGACTGAGGGGGGATATGATAGAGGTATATAAAATCATGAGTGGTGTGGAGAGGATGAATAAAGAAAAGTTATTCATTAGTTCCCATAATATAAGGACTAGAGGACACCAAATGAAAGTAATGGGTAGCAGGTTTAAAACTAATAAGCGAAAGTTCTTCTTCACACAGCGCATTGTCAACATCTGGAACTGATTGCCAGAGGAGGCTGTGAAGGCTAGAACTATAACAGAGTTTAAAGAGAAGCTAGATAAATTCATGGAGGTTAGGTCCATAAAAGGCTATTAGCCAGGGAGTAGGAATGGTGTCCCTGGCCTCTGTTTGACAGAGGCTGGAGATGGATGGCACGAGACAAATCACTTGATCATTGTCTTCAGTCCACCCCCTCCGGGGCACCTGGCGCTGGCCACTGTTGACAGATAGGCTACTGGGCTAGATGGACCTTTGGTCTGACCCAGTACAGCCATTCTTATGTTCTTATGTAAAGCAAGAGTGGAGTTTGGTTGTGCCATGACAATGGGATGTGCCTGGAATTTGATTGTTACTCATAAAATGGAAATGCAGAGGTCTGGCAGGAAGGGTAGTTATACTGCAGAATGACCAGAGGGGAGGCAGCAAGGGGCCAGAGATTGGGACCAGGACAGCTATAACCCCATTGGGCCGGCAGGGGTGGAGAAAGGGACAGCTATCTACTATATTCTTGGACTTTTTAGCTTAGAAAAGAGGAGACTAAGAGGGGATATGTAGAGGTCTATTAAATCATGACTGGTATGGAAAAAGTTAATAAGGAAAAGTTATTTACTTATTCCCACAATAAGAACTAGGAGGATCACCACATGAAATTAATAGACAGCAGGTTTAAAACAAACAAAATAAAGTTTTCCTTCACTCAGTGCACAGTCAGCTTGTGGAACTCCTTGCCAGAGGATGCAGTGAAGGCTAGAAGTTTGGGGGGTTCAAAAAAGAGCTAGATAGATTCATGGAGATTAGGTCCATCAATGGCTATTAGCCAGGATAGGTAGGAATGGTATCCCTAGCCTCTGTTTCTCTAGAGGTGGGTGACAGGTGAGGATTACCAGTTGTGTTCCCACCCTCTGTGGCATCTGGCATTGGCCACTGTCAGCAAACAAGATAATGGGCTAGATGGACCTTTGGTCTGACCCAATATGGCCGTTCTTATGTTCTTATACTTCAGAAAGTCTGCCTGTGTTGTCTGTCTGTTCACCAGCTGGAGGACATGCACCGCTCCCCCGACTGTGTTCACTGCAGCAGCCATGGACAGGTGTTTCTCACCTGGCCCCAAACTGTTGTAGTGAGAGAGGGCTGGGTTTGTCCTTTCTCCCTGGGGCAGCCTGAATATGGAACCCCTCATACCTAGCCCCAGAATAATGATTTAAATGAAGAAAAACAAAACGTATTTGAGTTAAGGACCCAAGCAATGCCTGGTAAATCTAGTATTATATATGCAGTTGGAAGAGAGCATTACCTGAAAGAATCACATGGCTGGCTGAAAATATAACTCAAGTACTTCTTTTCTTCAGTTCTAGCCTTTGCCAATTTTTCCTCATGACACCTTTCCAATATCTATTGGGGCATTTCTAACATACCTGTGTTGGTTGTATCTAGGCACTGGATCAAGAGCATTAATCTGTTAGTGTCTCTGAGCATACTGTAAGGATTATATTAAGGAGCAATTTTAAACTTTACTGTTGTATGCTTGCTTTCTTTATTTGAAAAATAGCTAGTCCCTCCCTTCATTGTTAATTTGATGATACATTCTCCATTCCTTTCAGAGACTTGGTGCAAAAACTGAAAGGAATTACCTGTTCTATTATAGTGTACTACTTATATCAAATCTTCCAGAGCTTCATTTGTCACAATTATTTCACTGCAGGATTGTGTTCATGCTGCCACTCAGTGGCACAAAGAGATAGGGTAAGTTAGAAAAGCACATTTTCACATTTCAGGCCAATTTTTGACATGGGTTCCCTAAGACATACACCAGCCTCCCTTGGTAGCAGTTCCATATGACCATTTTCTGAGTGTCTGAACATTTCCCTACAAAGACACATAGAGCCAAACACAGTTCCGATTTATATGAGATCTAGATCAAGAGTAATGCCATTGAAGTCTGTGAAATCACTCCAGATTAGCACTGGAGTGCTAATTTGCCCTTTTGTAATTTTTTTCAGGGTTTAATAAAATCACAACTCACAACAAACAGAATAAATTGAACATCCATCCACAGGCATCTGAAACAAATTCTGCTCTCATTTTCCCCAGTGTACATCCAGTTATTCCATTGGTTTCACTGGAATTATTCTAGGCCTAGACTGGTGCGAGTGACAGCTGAATGTAGCCATTTGTGTTCTGTTGTAGGGGCATCAGAACATTTTTTGACTTTTTATAAGTCTGACCCAGGCAGAGAGTCAAGAGACCCCTAGAGTTTTCACCTTCTGACGAACTTACACATGTCTGTCAGAGTCGTATCAACTTCAACCGCAGCAGCTGCTCCATTGCAGTGGCATAGCTAGAAGTCAAAAGGCAACTGACAATGTTGCTCTCAAGCAAAGAGGCAGCTGGCAGGCATGTGCAATTAAATTCCTGGCACATGCTGTATGTTTTTTTTTTCCTTTGGTCAGCAGATTTTTAGCGGACAGATTCTCAAAACTCTCTTCATGTTCTTTTAAATGTCACTGCATATTTGCAGGTCACTGCATGCTCTGGCTAATGATTGTCCATTTAGAAATCGAATTCCTTAGTTGTTTCCAAAATTCCAATATCAAACTGCGGAGGATATGGGCAGTTCCTCAGTGATTTCCATATTCTACTTCCAGAACAAAGGAATACCAGCTGGGCTCCGCATATAGCTAGATTGTTCCTACTCAATCCACAATTTAGGATGTGCGTTCAATCCCTCATTCACATCTGCCCTCCTTTGCAAAATTGCCATCTTCAGATCCATTGGAGGAGGAGAACAAGAGTTGTAAAAGAGAATGAAAGAAAAGCAATTGTGATTTTCCTAACAAATACTCACTGACATTTAGAAGAACATGCAGGGCAGCTTAAATATCTGCTGACCAATGGAAATGTAGAAAAACTTCCAAAGTGTGCCAGGAATTTAATTACATATGCCTGCCAGCTGCCTTGGTCTGTTTTACTACAGCACTATTCTCCAATATGAAGTCTCTCTACATCCTTGTACTCCCACATGGACAATACATGGGATAAGGCTTTGGTGGATTTTTCACTCTCCTTTGGCCACTACTCCTTTTTCCTCCACGTCAAAAAATGTCATATTAGGTACATCCAGAATGTTACTTCTCCCCTCCCGCCCCGCCCCATGTACCTGTACATTATATATTCCATGGTTCCTATTGCTATTAAGCACCTTATAAATACCTTCAAAATAAGCAATACTGCAACAGGCGGGTCTAGCAAAATCAGCCTGTGTTAAAAATTCCCCAGATCTGATGACCAATTTAAAATAAATCAATCCAAAGATCAGTTAATTAAAAAAACCCTCTAAAGATGCCCTGAATAAAGCCAAACTCAAATCTGGGTCATGAAAATTGAGTTCCAAAGGTGAGGACCCTTCAGTCAGTCCTGGAAAGCAGAGTCTCAGGTAACAACAACAACTGCATCTCCCAGGATCTAATTCTGAAGATAGTCTGTTTTCTCTTTCAGCTCATCTCTGTCTAGCCACTCTATTTGCATGCAGCAGCTGCAGATATGGAACTTGGCCTTTTTAGCCAAGTACTGTCTGAATAATGCATTAGCTGTTGAATCTCAGTGATATTCAGGTAATGTGTTACTCAATGCACTGATCCTTAGGATTCAAAGGCACAAGTTTACCCACATCATCAGTAAATCTGTCTGCTTCTTTAACACCTCGCAAACTGTTATATCCAATAGAATAATTGTATGTCAACTATAAGAACTAGTGCATGACAGCAGCTAGAAAGGAAAGGATTGGTAGCTGTAACACTAAGGAAGGGAACATTTGGGAAGGATTGTGTGCAATAAATCATTCTAGCTCAGCTGGCTCTATAGTTATGGGAGCAACATAAAGAAACTTATTGTCACAGGCTGCTAGTGAGGCCAAGACATTAGCAAGATTCAAAGACCACAAGAGTTTGGAAAGGCATATAAAGTCTTGGGTTCAGGATTTAAGCCTCTCTCTAACAATTGGGATTAGGAGAAGATCATTCATGAGGACTGTTTCTCTCACATCTACCTACTCTCACCTTCTCTTAAGCATCGGACAGTGGCCAGCACCAGCAACTGAACACTGGAGTCAGTGGACATCGGGTCTGATCCAGTATAGCAATTCCTATAGCCCTCGGTACTCACCCTATTAAATACACTGTGGGTTCGATTTCTCCTGAGCGCTGCAGCTGCTTTGCACTGCACTGCTGGGGTAAAAGGATCCTAAAGCGGATATTAACCAATCCCAGGAGAAACTGCCCAGGGAAGGGGGATCTTCTAATGACATCAGGCCAGTGACACAGCTCCTACAGCACATTCATTCCAGCAACCAGCATGGAGGCAAGGCTAGGCTCCGAGGACCTAGTGACCTCCACCTGTTGGATCAGCAGTCTCTTAGGAACAGAGGCAGCTGACATAAATCAGAAGAGCCATCAGGCTGCTCTATCTGTTGCCAGAGAACTGTCCCAGTACATCACCAGCCCAAGAATGGGGAAGCGCAGGGGTAGTTTAAAGCCAGCATTGTGCCAGACACCCATTCCTGAGTTGCACTGTGCCATAGCTTAGGCTCTGGAAAAGTATATAGCTAACTTTAGCCATGGGCAGAAACTATTAGAAATAGCTGCACACTTTTACATACCACACACAATGAAATCAGAAGTGCTGTACTTTCAAATATGGGACCCCAAGCTGTGAAGGTCAATTACATTTGCTTCTCTGCACACTGAGGAGGGTGAAATCTACTCTGCCTGCATAAAGCTCTAGTATTTGGGTTCCATGTTGTAGAGTGTGAAATGTCTGGGGTCAGGGCAGAGCTTCTGTGCTGGCTTCTCTGGCTGCTATTCCAGCCTGCAGACTTCCAGTGACTCTCTAGGCCATCAGTGTGGGATACTGAGGCCACTTGATTGTGGAAAAGTTGATATATGGCCCTTCCCTGCCAAGCCATCTGCACCAGACTCAGTGGGCCCAGCTTAGAAACCCTTTCTGCAGCATAGGAGCAGTCAAAAGATACCCTGGTCTGCCAGCTAACTCCCAGGGCAACCCATGTGCATGGCGTAAGTGGTGGGGAGAGCCTTGCACCATCCTCCATTCTAAATACAGCCCTGGTGCAAACAGTTGCAAGTACAAAAATGCATAACTATACCCGCTAATGTGATGTGTGTTGTGATTGTGTAAGTATCAAGCATGTTTTGTACACCAGTTATCCCTTTGCCGCCATTCATTCATATTTAGAATACTCTACTCAGAAGCCAATTTTTAGAGATGCCTGTAGATCTTCAGAGGGAAAGGAGGGAAATGGAAAGAATATGATGACCCCAAAACATAATTACAACACACAGGGCCAGATCCTTAGGTGTAAATCAGCATATGTTCACTGAAGACAGAGCTCAGACCTTTACGCTACCTGAGCATCTGGCCCAAGGTTAGTAACTGTAACCCACAACAAGTGTGATCATACGACAAGGTGGATTGAAGCGTGGATAGCACTCAACTGCCCCACTAAGACTTGCCTGCATGCTTTTATCAATATCTTTTCAATAGCTGGAGAAAGCTTACTGCTCCATTATTTGCTTCTTATGCCCTTATATGCAGCTAGCTAGACTAGAGCCCACAAAAAACAACTACTCTAACCTTCTCAGGGACTAAGTGAAAAAAAAAGGAATCCAGCAACATTACTTCCTTTACAGCAGTCCAGAAAGGAAATAGAACTTCATTGAACAACCCACATCTATGAAGAATTAACTGTAGAATCTCGTGAAATTTATTGTTCTATACAAATGCAATAGTTGTTTTCCAATGTGAACACATGACTCAACATGATAGATTTTATTCTCTTTGCAAGATATTCCTTTGGTGTATCCCATGACTTTATGAAGTGAATAATGGACATGAATAAGCTCCAAATTAAAGGAGGAGTTTTTCCATGGTTACTTCACCACTGAGATGGGACTCAATGGATATGTTAAAACTAAGTCAAATAGTCGGTTAATTATTACAGGAACTCACACAAGCCCTCTTCTCAGATGGATTTTCAAACAGTGCATATCATGCATATCTTTGGGGAATCAGCCGTGGGCAAAAGTAGAAGTGTCTTGTCAAGTACAAGCAAAGCTAAGGAATCTGGACTACCAGAGTATAACTCATACTCATAAGAACAGCCATACTGTGTCAGACCAAAGGTCCATCTAGCCCAGTATCTTGTCTTCCAACAGCGGCCAATGCCAGATGCCCCAGAGGGAGTGAACAGAAACAGGTAATCATCAAGTGATTCCTCTCCTCTCATCCATTTCCAACCCCTGAAAACAGAGGCTAGGAACACCGTTCCTACTTATTTTGGATAATCAGTATCGATGGACTGAACCATGAATTTATCTAGTTCTTTTCTGAACCCTGTTAATGTCCTGGTCTTCACAACATCCTCTGGGTTGACTGTGCGCTGCGTGAAGAACAACTTCCTTTGGTTTGTTTTAAACCTGCTATCTACTAATTTCATCTGGTGACTTCTAGTTCTTATGTTATGGGAACAAGTAAATAACTTTTCCTTATTCACTTTCTCCATACCTGTCATGACTTCATAGACCTCTATCATATTGCTCTAAGCTGGAAAGTCCCAGTCTTTTTTAATCTCTCTTCATACAGGACCCATTCCAAACCCCTAATAATTTTTGTAGCCCTTTTCTGAACCTTTTCCAATGACAATATATATTTTTTGAGATGCAGCAACCACATCTGTATGCAGTATTCAAGATGTGGGCATACCATGGATTTATATAGAGGCAATAAGATATTCTCTGTCTTATTCTCTATCCCTTTTTTAAATGATTCCTAACATTCTGTTTGCTTTGACGACTGCTGCTGCACATTGAGTGGATGTTTTCAGAGAACTCTCCACAATGACTCCAAGATCTCTCTCGAGTGGCTATACCTAATTAGTCCCCGTCGTTTTGCACGTGTAGCTGGGATTATTTTTTCCAATGTGCATTACTTTGCAATTATTGACATGAAAATTCTTTTGCCATTTTGTCGCCCAATCACTTAGTTTTGAGAGATCCTTTCCAAGCTTTTCACAATCTGCTTTGTTCTTAACTATCTTGAGCAGTTTAGTATCATCTGCAAATTGTGCCACCTCACTGTTTACCCCTTTCTCCAGATCATTATAAATAGGTTAAATAGGATTGGTCCCAGTATGGACCCTTGGGGGACATCACTAGTTACCTCTCTCCATTCCCAAAACTTACTATTTATTCCTACCCTTTGTTTCCTGTCCTTTAACCAGTTATCAATCCATGAGAGGACCTTCCCTTTTATCCCATCACAACTAACTTAAGAACTTTTGTGAGGGACTGTATCAAAGACTTTCTGCATAGGTAAATACACTATATCCGCTGGATCCCCTGGTCCACATTACTTTATGCCTTTATTTATATGCACAATCCGTTCTTCAGCAAATTTGGAAACAATCTTTTGTGCTCACAGTTGCACAATAATCAGCATCCCCCTGCTAATTAACATGTGTTTCCCACAGGGAGTGGAATACCACTCCTATTCATCCCCTCATTTGCACTATTTAATAGCTCTTTGTTCAAATAGGGAGCTCTGCAACCAAGCAGAAAATTGAGAGCAGACAAAAATCAAATTATTGCTGAAATTAAGATGGGATTATTTTTTCTAAATCCATCATTTAATATCCCTCTTCAATATTTGCTCCTCCAGCACTGCTCAAAGCTAACCCTTTACTTGCATGTCTCATTAGAAGGGTTTAAAACATTTGCTTTATTTTTTCCATTCTTTGTAACATATCTAATTGAAATAAAAGATTGTTGGGATTCCTCTACACAGAGATTTAAAGCCTCAAGTTTCCAGTTGATGCACTATATTTGCCCCTCAGAAGACAGGACCTCAAACTCTGCAGGACCTTTAGAAAACCTGAATGTCCTGTCTTCCTGGAACCTAGTCCAGAAAAGTTGTTACTACTCTTTTCATCTTTGAACCTGAGAACCAAGCACTTGAAGCTCTAGCATAGGACTGAGGTGTAGGGTGCACAGGTAGGGCAGACCATGTGCAGAGGCTTTCCCAAATACTGTGCCTCTTCATCGCAGCCACGGGTATACACAGGTTCTGCTCAGATTAGAGACTGTAAAGATGGGGCAAAATGAGAATTTGCACTTTAAAAATTGATGTGTCTGTAATTTCTGATACAGCCGCATGTAATTTGTGTTGCATCCTGATCAATTTTGACATTAAAAACCACATACAAACCTCTCTGGAATTTAAGATCATTTAGGGTAGCGAGTAGGTCTGAATTTTTGCTCTAAATAGAAAATCTGATTACCAGGACAAAGTACAACTGTTTGTAAACTAAGTTTACTTAATAATTGAAGGTTCACTACTAGAACCCTTCCCAGCAATTACTTCCCTCTCCCTCAGTTCCTCCGTTACCCCTGACTACCAAGCTTTTGGAGGGGTACAGGAAATTTGAATGCAAGTCACCTTTCAATGAATTACTCAGACTTCTGTATTTATTCCTAGTAAAGAATCGATTTGTTTTAAAAAAAATGGTTAAAAAATTTTTTTTCATTGTTTGTATTTTTACAGACATGCTTGCTGACAGGTATTTTTAAATAAATTACTAAAAATAATACAATTACACCAGTTTCAATTGTGTTTGACAAATTAAATATGTAAAATTTTGCAGAATATTCAAATGTAGTATGTGGAATTTTTAAGCACAGATTCACATACACACACACACACGCATTAGCACCTGTGCCTTCTGCCCTGTGGTGTAGTGGCCAAAGTCCAGTTCTGAATGTGTCTGGATTTGAATACTGTAATTCAGCCCAAGCAGTCTCTGGCTACGTCTAGACTGGAATGATTTTGCGCAAATACTTTTAACGGAAAAGTTTTTCCATTAAAAGTATTTGCGCAAAAGCGCGTCTAGACTAGCACGGAGTTATCGTTATAACGATGCGCTTTTGCACAAAAGCAGAAGCCCGGAACGATTTTGAAGAGGGCAAAAGGGCACCAGCCGTTGCCGGGGGCGGGCGCTGGAGCTCCGTTCAGACACGTGCTTGAAGGGGTCTTGCTGGACAGCCGTTTGTCTCCTGCTCCGTGCTTTAGGACCTCTGGCAGGGACTGACAGCCGTAGCAGGTTTGGTGGTTGCCCTCTGACTTTCTGGACACCGCTGCCTTTGGCCACCCCCCTACTGCTTTTGCCAGGGGTTTTTTTCCTTGTCTTGTTCCTTGTGCCATGGAACCGGGGGTGGCCATGTGCCTGCTCTGGCCCGTCGGACATTTTGGAGTGCCTGCAGCTGCTGCTCCAGGTTGGTGCCCTCCTCTTCCAGGACCAGGAGGGGTACATTGCTTCGGACTCCCTCACCACTGAGGCCATGGCGTCCCTGTGGCACCCCCACCCCAGGGTGCAGAGGCGACTGTGGAGACTGGACACCAGTACCGACTGGTGGGACACCAGTACCGACTGGTGGGACCGGCTGGTCCTTGGGCAATGGGACGACCAGCAATGGCTCCGGAACTTCCGCATGCGAAAGCGGACGTTCATGGAGCTGTGTGCCTGGCTCACCCCCGCACTCCAGAGAGCCACCACCCGGCTGCGGGCACCCATCCCCATCAAGAAGAGGGTCGCCATCGCAGTCTGGAAGCTGGCCACCCCGGACAGCTACCGATCGGTGGCACACCAATTCGGGGTGGGCAGATCCACCGTCGGCGCCATCGTGATGGAGGTAAGTCCCAGGGGGAGTGGGGTGTGGGGTGCACTCCATGCCCGGGGCAGCCAAGACTCCACGCTGGGTCACCCAGGGGTTTGGGCCGTCCCTCCCTTGCACAGGCCTGCTGGGGGGGGTGTAGGGCGAGGGGGCTGTGGTGTGTGTGTGCGTGCGTGAGGACAGAGGGAATCACGGGGAGGGGGCCAAGGGAGCGCACACCCACCCCTGTCTTATGTGATGTGTTCCCCTGTGTTTCTCTGCACCCTTCTGCAGGTCATCTGCGCCATCAACAACGTCCTGCTCTCCAGAGTGATCCGCCTGCGGGACGTGGACACTACCGTCGCCGGCTTCCCCAACTGCGGGGGAGCCCTGGATGCAACCCACATCCCCGTCCGGGCCCCGGAGCATCGAGCAGCCCATTTCATTAACAGAAAAGGGTACTGCTCCATTGTTCTGCAGGCCCTCATGGACCACCGGGACCGCTTTCTGGACATTTATGTGGGCTGGTCCGGCAGGGCACACGATGCCCGCATCCTCCGCAACTCCGGACTGTTTCGCAGGCTGGAGGCGGGCACCTACTTCCCCCGCCGGGAGTTGACTGTCAGGAATGTGCCTATGCCCATCTGCGTCATCGGCGACGCAGCCTACCCCCTGCTGCCCTGGCTAATGCGGCCCTACACGGGGCGGCCGGACCAGAACCGGGCCCGGTTCAATGACCGCCTGAACCGGGCCCACAATCAAGTGGAGCTCACCTTTGGCCGATTAAAAGCCCGCTTCCGGTGTTTGCTCACCCGTCTCGAGATGGGTGAGCGGAATGCAACGGAGGTAGTGGCTGCGTGCTCCACAACATTGTGGAGCGGAGCGGGGAGGCCTTCCTTCCCGCATGGTTGGCAGCAGAGGGCCAAGCCTACGAACAGCCCCACACAGCTGCCAGCCACCAGGTGCATCAGGATGGGGTGCGGCATCCAGGAGGCCCTCACGGACATGTTCTCACAGGCCCCGGAATAGGGTCGACTTGGTTTCCCTGGACAACTCCCTCCCCTCCCCTCACCTGCCAACGCACAACACAGTTTGGGGGAGAGGGGGATGTTGTGCAGAATGTTCATGCTTGTTATATGAACTATGTTTGAGTACTCTTGGTTGTGTTAAGGGTTTGGTCAAGTCAAGCGGAAGGCTTGTACCTACCAGTTAGGATTAGGTTTAGATTTAGGTTTAGTTAGATTAGCTATCGTCGTCGGTTCCAAGCATTTCGGCCCTCGTCGAGTTTGTTCGTCGGGTGCGTCGGCCATAGCTAGGTTTTTCTTTGAGTTCAGGGTTAGGTTTAGGTATAGTCTAGGCCACCATCGTCTGTTCGAGCTGTCCCAAAGAACAGGAAGAGGATTCAAGGTTCGTGTGGAAGGCTCGAGTCAGCGCACCGATTCCAGTCATCTTCGAGGGATCTCCTGGCAGTTCCTCTCCTGAGGCCCGGAAGGACCAAAGGATCGAGGTCGCCAGCGTCACCGCAATCGCCCTCCGCGCCTAGACTGTGTGTAATGTATTTTGTGTTGTGTTTACTCTTTTGTAATCTATCCCTTGCTTGATTGTGATTTTCTGCATGTCAAATATAGTCCTGTGGTTAAATTTTATCTTCAGAGTTGGTATTCATTTATGCATCACAAACTCATAACCCTTTAAAATTATTTCCCTTTTTTTTTTTTTAGAAAACCTGTGATGGATATGGAATTTGGAGTCCGCATTTGTCATCTTCATGATTTTATTAGGTTAATTGGCATTCTAAATTAAGTATTCACGTTACCTCGCGTAACTGGGAGGAGGAGGGGAGCTACTCCTGGGAGGGGTGGCCCCTGCAACTGCTCCCGTGGGGGCGGATCTGGACATGGCGGGCAGGCTGCATTGGGGCAGGCTGAACTGGGAGGTGGGCAGCAGGAGCAGGAGGAGCAGGAGGGGCCATGGCAGGGGCAGGAGGGGGCGGGGGCAGTGCTAGGGAAGGAGGGGCGGGGGCATGGGGCGAGGCCATGCCATAATGTATGGCATGGGCAATGTGTGCGGAGAGGCTGGCAATGGAGTTCGCCATCAGCGCGCAGTGTCCCTGGAAGGTGGCCCAGGCCTCCTGGCGCCACTGCAGGTCCGCCTCTGTGCGTCTCTGGATGGCAGCCTCTATTCACTTGATGGCCTGCACGTGGCGCCGCAGGACCTGGTCCCGGTGTCGGACGCGCTGCCTCCGTGGTTGGGTGGCTGGGGGTGCTGCTGCTGCTGGACTGGAGGGTCCCCCGCTCCTGGTTTGTCCCGCTGCAGGGAACAGAAGAAAGGATGGGTCAGTCAGGCAGCCCAGCCACTGTACCCACAACTCATGCCTTCCACCCCACCCCTGAGCCCAGGTGACACCACAGGGGTAGTGTGGCTTGGGCCCCCCTCAGGTCCCCCCCTGCTCCCCCCGTGTTGTATGTTTGCATAGAGGACCGCCCCTGGAGTAGGGTCCTCCTCCATGTATTGGAACCCCCGGTCTGTGTCCTGGCCCCGTGGAGGGTGGGAGGGCGCTTGTGTTGCGTTAACCTGTGGAACTCCCTGCCAGTGGAGGCTGTGAGGCTTTGTGCTAATCAATGGTGTTTGACGGAGCGAGATGAATCCCCACACAGTGCCTGGGAGCACGTCTGGCAGACGTGGTCTGGGCTCTCAGATCCCCATCGCGTGGGATATCTCCTGGACGGAACCAGGAGAGCGACTGGGGAGTGTCCCATCCTTGCAGCGAAACTCAGGCAGCCCTAGAGGCGGCCCGAGCGCTTCCCCCCCTTCTCCCTCCCACTAGCCCTCACACACGGTAGCCCAGGGACATGTGTGGCCGCGGTGGGGACTTCCCTCGGGGAGCCAGCCAAGGCACCGGGAGCAGGCGAGGGGCGGGCCATGCTCACAGGGCTGTGATGCTGCGGTTTTCCCAGGCATGGGGACGGTGTGCTGTTTTGCCTGCTACTCCTTTGCGGAGGTGCGGGCTCTGGCCTGAGTCCCTGGGGCCCTGGCTGGTTCCAGCCGGCATCCACCCTCCCCCCCACCCCCCGGTCCTGCCGGATGTGTGTGAGCAGCACGGTCCCAGGCATGCCCTGGAGCTGCCTGCCGCAGCCACGTACCGCTCGGTCACCAGGCTGCACGTGGTTGCACATGCTGCTTGCTGCCTAATGCTACACAGCGTGCAGCTCACATGGCCCGAGTGACATACTCTCCCCCTCCTCTCTCTGGGGTGCCTGGCTCGCCTCCCACCCGCCCTTGTGAGTGCAAAGTGCAACACTTACCAGTGGATCCTTCCCCGGCCTCCGAGGGCTCGCGGGAGACGTCGGGGCTGCCGGAGGGGGCCTGCTGGGTGGTACTGCTGGCCTCGTCCTCTGACGCACTGCTGCTGCTGTCTCCCTCCCCCGTTGTGGTGGCCCTGGTGATGGGGGGGCGCACGCAGGTGTCCGCTGTGACGTCCGGGGCTTCTGGAGCTGGCTGTCCCAGGATGCGGTGGAGCCGGTCATAGCGGGGGCAGGTGTCTGGTCCTGCCCCCTGGCCCTCACTGGCCCGCACATAGCCCAGGGGCAGCTCCTTCACCTTAGCCCGGACCTGTTGCAGGTTCCGGGCTAGATGTCCCCGCTGGGCTAGTGCCTGGGCCATGCGGCCAAAGATGTCGGCGTTGCGGCGCCGGGACCAGGTCTCATGGAGGCCCTCCTCCTCCTCCCACAGGTCCAGGAGGGTCTCCAGCTCCCCTGAGCTCCAGGAGGGGGCTCTCCTTTTGCAGCCCCTGGGGGCCTCCTGCGCTGGGGGTGCAAGTGGCTGAGTGCCCAGAGCTGCCATGCTGGCTGTGATGTGGCTGCTGGGCACAGCAGGGGCACCATGGCAGACCTCAGGTCTGAGGCACGCTCCTGCCACGTGCGCTCAGCAGCCTGCGGCTACTTTAAGAGCTCGGGTTACCAGGAAGTCCGGGGCTACTACGGGGTCTCCCAGCGTCCAAACGGCTTTTTTCCCCTTTAGCCTGCTTTTGCGCAAAAGTCTTAGCTAGCTGTCTACACTGGCCCTTTTGCGCAAAAGGTTTTGCGCAAAAGGACTTTTGCCCGAATGGGAGCGTCAAAGTACTTGCGCAAGAAGCACTGATTTTGTACATTAGAACGTCAGTGCTCTTGTGCAAATTCAAGCGGCCAGTCTAGACACAGCCTCTGTGTATTCATGCTTACCACCATAGTAGCATAGTACATTTCTGGATCTATGCTGGCGACAGACAGCCCAGAAATGAAACATGGGGCAGAGACAGCAGAAACATGATGTTACTGTTTTTTAAAAAATTAACCTGACTGGCTTCCATGCTACATCCCACAATTCACAGCAAAAGCAATCCCATGATGCACAGTGCTCAGGCACAAAGTAAAGGACCATGGGATACATCACCTTCATCTGCATAATTGACACCTTTAATCCAGGTCTGAACAAAGACCTTACTTGGATGGGAGCTACATTCAACACGCTTATGACATTACAAGTTAAGTATTGGGCATTTAGAGCCCACTCAATTAGCCTCATTTAGCACAGACACTCTAACTGACAAAACAAAAGGAAAAACTGTGTAGCACTTTAAAGACTAACAAGATGGTTTAATAGGTGATGAGCTTTCGTGGGCCAGACTGAGGAAGTGGGTCTGTCCCATGAAAGCTCATCATCTGTTAAACCATCTTGTTAGTCTTTAAAGCGCTACACAGTTTTTCCTTTTGTTTTAGCAAGATCAGACTAACACAGCTATCTCTCTATTACTCTAATTGACAATTTGTTTCCATTCTCTTTCCCTCCCCATCAGGGCCTGCTCTAGGCATCAGCAAATCAAGCACGTGCTTGGGGTGGCACATTTCCTGGTGCAGCACATTTCTAGGTAAGCAGCCGCCCCCGGCAATGCCCCGCCAATTTTAAAGGGATGCAGGAGCTCGGCTCTGGCTGCGTGTCCCCAGGAGCTGGCTGCAGAGCACAGTGCAGCCAGGCTCCACCCAGCCCCGCCGGCCCCAGCCCTGCTGCGGCCCCAGCCCCCTTTGCCAGCGAGAGAGGGCCAGCAAAACATTTTGTCTCTGCGTGCTCTGATTGCCCTCACTCGGGACACCACAGCACTCTGCAACATGGAGCCAGAGCTGCCCCAGGCACTCTGGTGCTTCTCTTGGACGCGTTGCTGTGAGCCTGGCTGCACTTTCTGCAGGCTGCCATCCGGGAGGTCCATCGGGGGGCTGTCAGTATCCAGGACGCCCTGGGAGAGCTTCCACCCTGAGGAGCACTAAGAGCCTCCCTGGTCTGCACCACTAGGGGCTTGTGCCTCATTTCTCCCTCACGTCCTTCCACTTACCCCTTCCTAACTCCCCTTCCTGATGTCAAATAAAATACATGTATTTTCATGAACACAAACTCTCTTTATTTAACAAAGCTGGGCGGGGGGGGGGGATGAAACTCTGGTGAGACTGGGGAAAGGAGGCGGGAGAGGGGAGAAGAGAGAGTGGGAAAGGGGAGGGGGAAACCTGGGAGGAGGGAGCTGGAAGGGGGAAGCAAGGGGAAGAAGGGGGAGGGGAAGCTCAGGGCTGGGGGTCTCGCTGGACCAACTTGATTTTCATGCAAACCTGCTCCTGGGTTTGCATGTGGCCTTTGGTGGCCAGGCTGGCAGCTATCCTGCCATAGACAGCCACGTTCCTCCGTCTAGTGCAGAGATCATGGACATTGGGGGCATCCCCCCCAAACCTGAATGAGGTCCATGATCTCCACCCTGAACCAGGAAGGCACCCGTCTTCTCCAGGCCCTGGCAAGCTCCTGAGACCTGGCAGACTACTCCTGGGGAGCAGTGGAGTGCTGGCTGCCAGTGGCTTGCTGGCTCATGTTTTGGGGCCACTGGGTCAGGGGCAGTGACTGCTGGCTCTGGGCTAGCAGGCTTGGAGGTGGCACAGGCACTGTGGCCAGAGTTAACCCCTTTAAGGGCTCCAGGGAGGGGGGAGGGAGAGGAGTGTTCTTGGTTGAGGCTGGAGGGGCCACTAGGGCACCCTGGGAAGGCTGGAGGCCCCGTATTTCGAAATAAGTGTCTACACAGCACTTATTTCGAAATAGCTATTTCAAATTTGGCATTATTCCTCATAGAATGAGGTTTACCAAATTCAAAATAAGCGCTCCGCTATTTCAAATTAATTTTGAAATAGCGGTTTGGCTGTGTAGACGCTACTAAAGTTATTTCAAAATAACGACTGTTATTTCGAAATAACTTTGCTGTGTAGACATACCCTGACATACATTGAAAAGCTTTGCCTAAACCTAACCCCTCCCCTATGTAAATGAACCTACAGCCTGACTTGCTTGTTTACCAAAGTGGCTAAAAGAAGTGATATTGCTAATTATCATGGTATAGACAGCAGCAGCACTGAAGAGATAGAGAAGCCAAGTGAATTATGGAAAGAATTGCTCTAAATGAGCACCTATAGCTGATGCGAGACACTTTAGTTTTCAACAGATAATTAGTGTATCTGGTAGGCAGTTTTCAATACAGCCTTAATTGTAGGCTAAATATAACAGTGCTGTTGTGAGGATTAATTGGTTAATGTTTGTCAAGTGCTTTGAACATGCAAAGAGCTATGCAAGTGCTAAGTAGTGTAATTTTTTTTTTATAAACTACAAAAGAATCAGGCAGGGATTTGCATTTTCCTCACTAGTCAGCTACATATGATATGACCTGCTTTTCTTCACAACAAAAGGAATTGGACTGTGTAAGTGCATGAGTTCAAAAAAATAAGACTGGAATGAAATGGAAACAGCAACTTTAAAAACAGTATGTGGAGCCCACTGGCAAAAGGTATCAAGGCTATCTGAGGTTGTGTTTGATAAGAAAATGTAAGCACTATCAGCCACCAAGCTTCCAGTTATAAATCAACCTCTAGTTATACAGGATTAAGAATAAATTTCCATCTAAGAGTGTGCTAATGCATCACTGTCCATGGTGGAAATTTTATTTTTTCCTTTGTTTGCGTATGATGCAAATACTAGTCTAGTGGGACAATTAGTCTGATCCAGTATGGTTATTCTTATGTTCTTCTGTAGCTGAAGTTTTTCAAAGAGCATTTTAAAAGGAGGAGGATATATATTCTTCACGACAACCAGACAGTTCAGAGAGATGAACAGCCTGTGTGCAGGGGCAGGTTCAAAGGGTGTGAAAGCAAACCCCCACCCCACCCCACGATCCTCCATGGTCCCCGACGTGGCTAATCCTGGCCAGGCTGCACAAGGCAGGAGGGCGCATTCCCCCAGCCGGCTGGAGCACAGGGGAGGGAGGCTGGAGCAAAGCTAGGGGTGATTCCCCACCCCCAGGAGCTAGGCTGGGCTTCCCTCTTGGAGAAGGGGGGTGGGAAATCAGCCCCAGCCTTCCCCCTGCTGGCCAGAGCAAGAGGGAGGGAGACTGGAGCAATGCATCATTCCCACCTTCCCCCAGCTGGGCAGAGCACACTTACTTGGAGGAACATAGGGAAGTGCATTCACACCCTTGTGGTCCACATTTACAAAAAAAAAAAAAGCAGCGCAGCAGCACCACCCCTCCCCCCCCAAGGAAATTCCTGCATACAGGCCTGATGAAGGTGTCAGTACTGGATATTACAGACAACAATAAACTTGCTGCAAAAAAAAAAACCATTTATACATTTATATAGAAAAACTGATTGGGGTTGAAGTCTTAGGGTACGTTTACACTAGCCTCCTAGATCGATCTAGGAAGGATAATGAGGGTGACCGAAATTGCAAATCAAGCCCAGGATTTAAATATCCTGCACTTGATTTGCATGTTCCCGGCCGGTTGCCATTTTAGAAATTGACTAGCCCGAAGTAACTGCCCACGTCTACACGTGGCAGTGAAACAGGATTCCGATTTAAAGCCCCTAAATCGAATTAGCTGGTATTCCTCCTGCAATGAGGTTTACCAGCTAATTCAATTTAGGGGCTTTAAATCAGAATCCCGTTTCACTGCCACATGTAGACGTGGGTAGTTACTTCGGGCTAGTCAATTTCTAAAGTGGCGACCGGCCGGGAACATGCAAATCAAGCGCAGGATATTTAAATCCCGGGCTTGATTTGCAATTTCGGTCACCCTCATTAGCCTCCCTAGATCAATCTAGGGGGCTAGTGTAGATGTACCCTCTGTCTCAGTCCAAAAATGATTTTTTTTAAAGTTTCAGGAAACATACAGTTACTTCAGCACACATGCACAACTTACACAACAAGTATAGTGTTCCATACAAGAACCTATAGCTACCCACAACTAGAATTTTCTGAATATCCTGTGACTAAGCCCATTGCTGATCTGGGGAGCAGATGATGGCAAGGAGCCCATGAAAAAAATAAAGCTAGAAGTAGTTCTGTAAGGCACTGAAACTCAGTTGGAAATATTTGAACAAAAATGCCTTTGTTGAAAAGTGGCCTTTACAAAAATGCAACATTTTAATGAAAGTTTCATGCTGTGAATTTTTCTGTTTTTTTTCCACCCCCCTTTTCAGTGGAAAAATTGGAGAAGGAAAAAAAAAGAGGTTGGGGGGGGGGACATTTGTAGTAAAAGATTTTCCAAACAAAATTTAAAAAATAAATTTTTGGAAACTTCTAAGTGAAAACATTTTTAAAATTTGAGCATTTTTAAAAATGTTTTTGATCAACTAATTAGAACCTCCAGATGCACTGAAGGATGCAACTCAAAGCACTGCTCAATCTGTATGTGTTGGGCCCAATGGATGCAATGTGCCAGAGCCCTAAATTAGGGTTTTCTGAAGAATTTACTCTCAGCATCTTGTACAAACTGCAAAACAGCTGACAACTTTTATGATTTAATTTTTTAATTCTTTATGCTTTTTGTAAACATTATGGCTGAAACTTTTTCTATTGAAATTTCTTTGATGAAAAATTCTGGTTTTGACTAATTACTTTTAATGAAAAGTGTCTTCTTTGCATGGCAATTTTCATGCAGATATTTTGGCCAAATCAGTTTTCAGCAAAAACTTTCATTTTTTGGCTATAAACCTGAAAATTTTGGTGAAACCAAAATGTTCCAGTGTCCGCAGGAAAAATATTTCACACCAACAATATTAACTATGTGGTTAATTAAGCACTCCACATAAACTACACAAAGAAATTTATACTGAACACCAAGTTTTATTGGTCCTACAGATCTAGATACCTCTTGCAACACTTTCAGCATAGTAATTTCCATTGGGCACAAAGAAACAGAGACAATAATCATCCGGCACAGCACCTAACTCACAGCTGGAACTCTATAGATATTATAACATCACAATAACAAAAATAATTATGTATTGTAAATATGAGTTTACTCTGAGGACTTAATTCTCCCCTCACACATGTAACATAGATCATAGCATATCCAGAGGGTTTGAGGTAAATTATTTACCTAAGAAAATGCAATTTTCATGCACTGTTTGCTTTTCTAACTAATTAACTATCCTGAGTGAAAGAAGAGCGATCCAGGGGCTTGTCCTGTATAACATAGAATGTTACTAGCAGTACAGTGAATTGAAGTTAAACCACTGCAACCGTGCGGCTTAATGAGTAGCAGGTTGTTATTACAATGCAGTTCTGAGAGCGTACAAAGGTTGGTATGGTGAAGAAAGCAACAGGGTGAATGCTAAGCTCTGGAATGCAACCTACATGTATAACTGGACTTTACTTAGAGTTGAGCTGCAGTCTGTGTTGAACATGGGGTCCTATAAGACTCAGTCCCCAGTAGAATCCAGAATCCTTCCTGCTTCCATTCTTTTATTTTATTTAGCAACAGTGTGTACTCTTACATAACTGTATTCTAATAAATAAGACAGACAGGTATTATGCTATCTCAGGGTCTGGATTCTGGAATGCTTACTCACAACAAATAGCTCTTATTCATGTAGGAAGTCCTATTTACCTTTACTGAAGGTATCTGTATTAATAGGTAGTACTCAGCATGAACATAGGCCCAGATTCTGCAACCTAAGTGAAAACTGGGAAATGTGAATATATATTTTAACAGGGAAGTGTGATCAGCAACCATAATGTATTTAGTTGTCTTCCATTCTGAAGAGCTGTTTCCATTAAGCAGGCACTCACAGCTATAACATTGTGATCTATGTTGGGGGGAAAGAAATGTTTGACAAGAGCTATCAATGGTTCATTCTTAGAGGAAGCACTGAATTATTTATCTTCACCAGGACAGACCATAGGGACAGGTAAAAGAACTCTCAGTTTAACAACTCATCCAAAGGCAGGTAATGCTAAAGTCCAACACCCTTTTAATAACGTAGTACAGTCTTAGTTTTAGGAATGAGTCTAAATCCTATGGAACAGGGCCCTGTAGCCTTCTGGTCTGGATGCAAGAATGGCACCCAATGAGCCTAACAGATAATGGGAAAGGCCATTATAGACACTGTTTATGTTATCTAACAAGGAGGTATAAACATCTTAATCAGATTAAAAGGTGGTTAAAATTCTTTCACTATTAGCACACCCATTTTTAAAACATAAAGCCTTACATTGATACATGATGGTTATTAAAATAGCTTCTATCCTTTTGTATTCAAAATATTTCTCTAATTAAAGTAAATAAATTCCATTTTTAGCACTGGAAAAGCAATATATAGCATACTTGCCCTGTGAAAGTAGTTTAATGTTCTCTATCAGAGGAAGGCAGTTGAACTCACACATTTCATTCTATATAAAGTGTTATAACATTTTCTAGAACCAATTTGCTCTACATATAGTCTACAATCTGTTCATTACAGGCTTTATTGATAGTTGGCTATAAGATTACCTGAACACATAACAAGGGAATACAATTCTTAGGGACAGCTCAGCTCTATTTCCGTTACCTCTGGAGTTGGGCCTACCTGCCAACAGTTGAACCCGTGTATTAAAATTCTAATGGAGCAAATGAATTGCATGACTGTGAAGATGAAATTATATATACACAAATCTTCACTGAAGTCAGTCTTCATAATGTCTATGACAGCAAGTAATGTTGGGTTTTTCAAAAATCATTATTAACTGCATTGTGGCTATTATCTTGGCCTAGACTCTTGAGAGACTTCAAAAGCTAAACAGAATTGGGCCAGGTCAATATCCAGAAGCAAAGCCTCTAAGGAATCACAAGGACACTGTATAGAAACTTGAAGCTGCCACAAACATTCTGGTTTGCTGTAAAATTCAGCACCCATTTGCTGCAGAAACCCTAGGTCCTCTCTCGACAAAGAATTACTAGCAACTTGTCCTGGGAAAGTCACAGAAGCAGCTAAGGTAAAGGAATCACCCTCTAGATTTCTGTTCTCTGTCTGTAAGTTCATCACGTGAAGCAATGTCTGCACATTTTAGATTATTGTATTATATTAAAAAACAAACCAGCTAAAGAAGCTTTTACTTGCCTTAACTATAAATGCCACAATTCTGAAGTCCAACACCTCAGGACAGAACAAGAAGTCCTGCTAGATCACATTGGGAAGCTGGGAATCCTTTTCAAATAGTTTAAAGCTTTAACACGAAACCTCAACCCAGTTGAAGTCAATGGGAGTTTTGCCATTGGCTTCAGCAAGGCCAGGATTTCATGCTTGGTTTTTAACCTGGCAAGGTAATGGGTTTTGGAGAGATGACATTTTTCTGTACAGAAAAGCCAGGACTGGAATTGTTGGTCATGAACAAGAGTAGTTTGAGGAGGATGTACTATATTTGGACATGAGTATGCACTGTACCACAAGAATGACCAGAATCCAGATAATAAGACAAAGCATATACATTTCTCTGAAAGAGTGAGACTGATCATGGGAGAAAGTGTAAGTAGTTCAGCCTCAGGTCTGTGAAACCTGGACCATATGTAATCATCAGCTCATGTTAAGAAGCGTACAGGTTTCAGTAGTTCCAAAGCCAGATTCCTCTTTATAGTCTCTAAGATTGTAATAAGCACTTTTGGCAATTAACAAGAGACAGGAAGAGGAGGCAGCTTGCAGTGTTACTTTTTAATCTTTTTTAAATTAACAACAATGACAATATCTACCACAGCAAAACATGGTATTTTAATGTAATATTACAGAATGACTGAAGTGCTCAGCCTACCAAGGAAGCTATCAGCCCTGGGGATGAAAATAAATATTTCTAATAAGCATTGAAGTACCAGCTGCTGGCTTCAGACATGTCATGCAACTGACCACTTCTCTACATAAGAGCAATAAATAAGTAATTTTATATTCTAATCCTTGATTGCAATAAAGGTTTGGTGTAGATTCAATACCATATAAAGAAAATGAAATTATTTTCTCCACTCCAAAGGCCTGTGAACAAATTGATTATATTGCAACTACAGCTTGTTTACAATAAATGAAGACAAATTGATTTATTTGTCTGGTAACAGTAGCAAGGAACAATAGAGTTAACAACAGCATTGGTTACAATTTGATGCAGATATAAGATATGGCATAGTCTGACTAATTACTCCAGCCCTGCATATGAGAGCCAAATAAAATAAAATGCCAGACACAATCTAAACTATTGTTGCCATTAAATTAACTCTCTCCCCATTGCTGCCAAAGGAAAGGAGCCCATTTATCGAATTGAAACCTGAAGCTCATTTATTATAGCAAAAAATGAACTCCCATTAAATTAGGTAGTGGTATCCAAATACGCTCTCCTATTTTTTGGATAACAGTTTGTTTTTAAATATATGAGGTCTTTTGTATCTCAGTTGGAATTTGAGGTGACATGCACTGATATACTTTAAGTTTAGTTAAAAGGAGTAATTGTTGGGTTTCCCTGAAATACGTTATATATGCCTCCTTGATTAAGTGACAAAATTATTTTGCTGTATTTCCTTCCCCCCACCCCCCCACTCCAGTTACAATGCTAATACTGTATAATGGAGAGTTTTCATGTCATGTGCCTGGCTCATATCTATGTTCTATGGTACACAACTAGCAATTGTGTCAAAATATTTACTGAAACTTTCAGAGGACATCTAATTGGCCTGCTATCACCCTTTGATAAGCTGGCTAGATAATTCTATTACTTACATGCCCATACTCCACACAACTTGGAGTGGACAAAAAGCTTATCTGTTTTTCAGTTAGGCTTTGTCTATACTACAGCTTTTGCCAGAAGAGGCAATGCAAATGAAGTGCTGATTAGCATTTTGTCATGCTTCATTTGCATAATCTATTCTGAGCCATTTTTGCGCAAGGGGTTTTTGCGCAAAAAACAAGCAGTGTGGCCCTGTCCATTTTGCGCAAAAACCCCTTTTTGCGCGAGTTCCTTATGCCTCCCTGGGCAGGGTACCCCATCTACCCTGATCATGGGGTTGCTCTGCATTTGACCATTATCCAGCATCTTATCCCAGCCTGACTGCAAAGATGAAGGTAGCAAAGGCATCACTATGGTCACTGGGTAACACCGGATTCCCCTCCAATGGAGGTTTAAAGCTCACTTCTATGCAATTTTACACCAGCAGACTCATCTCACTAATTTTAATAAGAGTCAAGTTGGGCCCTAAATCACCAGATGTGGATGAGAGTCAGTCTTACAACCTATTTCTTTATTGCATTCAAGAGTTCCTGCATCATCTGTTTCATTTTTCATCATTAGAAATTATTTTTAAAAACAGCAGCCTACACAGATCTAAGGAACAGCATAACCAAATGTCTGTAAGAGTTAAAAGGCAGTAAAGGGAAAGCACAGGTCTTCAGAATTCAACTGAATTCTGGTTTGATGTTTCTAGATGTATGACAGAGGCTATTAAGAAAGATTGTTTTCTCTGAAGTAAGTAAAGGATGAGAAAACTTCCTATTACCAGGCACACACATAACTCATTTCTAAGTGGATTGGCTCAGACTACATATATCATTGCAGTGATTTATCATTTTATAAATCATTATTTAAATACCGTGTGAGTGATAAACTACAAGACCACATAGACACAGTAGAATAATTCAGTTTCTAGTGTCCAATCTACCTGTTTTTACCAAATGGAAATGTCTATTTGTAACTTAATTCAGAACATTAAAAAAAAAAAAACCACCCATGTTCACACAAAAGCATACATATTCATACTTATCTCCCTATTTTCCTAAGGGACTATAAACTGATAGAATAAAGGGCTGAATTTTCCTTAAAGATTATTGGTCAAAAAATCCAGGGATTAGTGATTCTCAAGTATTTTCTGTTGCATGGACTCATCTTAATAAAGAGATGGTTTCTTGAAGGCCACCCCTCCCCTTCTGGATTGTGCAGGCCATTTACCAGCAATCAGAGAACAGTCCTGTGGCAAATGCAACTTTTTTTGTAGATGAAAGCAGAGATGGATTTACAATGAAACATACGGTGCCCTGGCATGGCTTCCCCTCTCCCTCCAACAACACAGGGCCCCCAGGGCCAAGCAGTCCAGCACCGGATCTGGCACCCCCCCCCCCCCCACACAGGGGGCTTCCACTCTGCAGGGGGGGCCAAACCCCCTTCAGAGAGGGCTGTGGGGGAGGGGGCAGGAGAGCAGGGAGTCTCACCTGCAGGCTGCAGCCTCAGGAGAGTCAGCAGGAGGCAGTGAGCAGCATGAACACATGCTGGAAGGCTTCAGAGAAACAAGGGGCAGGTGCACAGCCAGATGGAGACAAGTGTCACTTTGAAGCAGGAAAGTACTAGCTGCCCACTGCAGGGGAGGAGGGTGGCCAGGGGATAGAGAACCTTCAATCTACCCAGCTAGCAGGAAAAAGCTGTAGCTGTCCTCCATGGCCATAGAGATTGTCTCTCCTCTGTCAGTCTTCTTCTCCAGCTCTACTCCTGTGCAGGGCCCCCAGCTCCGCCCCTTCCACCTGAGCCCTGCCTTTCTGGGGGCCCAGATCTGCCCCCACACACACCTTGCCCAGGGGCCTGGCTATTCTGCCAGCAGCCCTGCCTGAACCCTTAGTTCCTGTGCCTGTGGCCTGCACCCAGGTCCAGATCTGTGCCTAGGAGAGACAGAGGCTGGCTTTCGGCACCCCACTATTAGAAATGTTCCAGTGTATGGCCCACCCAAGCCCACCTGTAGTTACAGCCCTGCTCTTTCAGATATTTTTAACCTGCCTAAAAATCAAGGTCAGTTTTTTAGCAATAATGAAGCGATACTATGAATCTGGCAGCCAAAAACACACACACAAAAAATGAAGAGGCAAAAAGACGAAGCTAAGCCAAAAAAATAATTTGTCATTTTTAAAATCTTGAAGTATTGACTAGAGAACATTCATCAAAAAGTATGGGCGAGGAAACATCTCAGTGATTTGATCACTTGCCAAGTTGTGGGGAATACCACGACAACTGCAAAAGCTGAACACGTGGATTCTGAAGAGGCAATGGAACTACAAAATATTGGTAATTTTGTCAGAGTAAGGGAGGAAACCTACCCTGAAGACATTGCATTATGGCCAAAATCTATTTAATTGGTTATGATAGAATATTTCTTCGTAAATAAACCAAAAAACTTAGGTAATATGGAGCAGGCAAATGAAAAACATATTATGTTTTTTTAATAAAGTGCTCTTAGCCAAAGCACTTTACAATGGTTAGCTAATGGTACAAACAATTTTTGGAAAAATCATTAAGCGGTCCACCAAGACCCTCAGCAATTTTCAAGTGGTCTGTGAAAAAAAAAAAAAGTTTCAGAGGGATAGCCCTATCAGTCTGTAACTGAAAAAAGACAGCCAGACCCTAAGATACAACCAGATTTGCTCCAATCCCTCAGAGAGAGACAAACACCTACAGGCTCTATATCAAGATTTATTTAAATATTTAAGCATTCTTGAAAAAAAAAAAAAAAAAAAAAAACCTTATATACCCACCCAGGGAAGTGAAAAAACAGATTGACAGAGCCAGACAAGTACCCAGGAGTCAGCTTCTTCAAGATAGGCCCAACAAAGAAAAAAAACAAAACAAAACAGAGCACCACTAGTCACCACCTACAACCCCCAACTTAAACCCCTCCAGCACATTATTAACAATCTACAACCAATCCTGGAAAATGACTCCTCACTCTCACAGGCCTTGGGGGACAGGCCAGTCCTCGCCAACAGACAAACCCCTAACCTCAAACAAATTCTTCCAGCAGCCACGCAGCACACCTCCATCGTGTTCACCCAGGAACCCACCCCTGCAACCAACTCCATCCACATATCTGTACAAGTCACATCACAGGCCCTAACCACATAAGCCACCACATCGGAGGCTCATACAACTGCACATCTACCAATGTGATCTATGCCATCAAGTGCCAGCAATGCCCCTCTGCCATGTATATTAGCCCAACTATGACAAAGAATTAATGGACACAAATCAGATATTCGAAATGGTAACACACAGAAACCTGTTGGGGAACATTTTAACTTGGATCCGGGCACCCGCTAATGGATCCAAAAGTGACTATATTATTACAAAGCAATTTCAAAAACTAGCTTGAGAAAGAAGCTGAAAAACTTGGTTTCATTTACAAGTCTGACACCTGGAATTGAGGTCTGAACAAAGACTTGAATTGGATGGGCTGCTACATTCCACACCCTAATGACATAAAAAGCTAAGCACTGGGTATTTAGAGCCCACTCTATTAGCCTCACTTATCATGGATACTAATTGACAATATTTTTCCCCCATTTTTCCCCTCTCTTTCGCTCCCCATCCCCTTTCATTCTCTGAACCCCTTAACTCCATTCATCTGAAGAAGTGGGTTATGCCCACAAAAGCTCATGATACCATCTACATTTGCTGTTAGTCTCTAAGCTGTGAAAAAAAAGTTAGACTACAAAAGGTACCTCACCTTATTTTCAGTTACTTCTTATTACTCATAATATAGGAGGAGGAATTTAAAAAAGAATGAAAATGAGAGGGGCAGGAAGAGTGAATGTTCTTTTTCTTGGCTGGGTCTTCATGGGGGCCCCAAAAATGAAGCTGAGCACAGGGCCCCCACTAACTCTAAATCCAAGGCCACTGGATGAATGAGCAATATTGGGCACATACTTATGCATTTTAAGCCATCTTTTAATTAATTTAAACAGCGGGAAATCAAGAGTCAAGCACTGTGCAATCAGCAAGCCTTCCATACATCAAAGTTAGGTAACCTCTTCATTACAGGTGTGCTGAGAAAAAAAGAGCCTCCTCTCAGAGGTGGCCATACACAGTGAAATGACTCCAGTCCCCTGGGAAGTTGTGAGCATGCATCCAGTTGTAGGGCTGAGTAAACCTTCTCTTTCAAAGTTTGCAAAACTGCCAACATTGCCTAGGGAAAGCCCAGAAATTCAGCCAATTTTCTTCATATATGATGCACTCTGGGACAGAGCAATAAAGGAATTAAAATCCCACTGCAATCCACAAAACAACCTTTTGCCTGCCACTTAATGTAGATACCAAAATTTCTACTGTGAAAGTTCCCTAGGTGCCTGAGTTACTACTTCTGGACAGACAGTGCTGCTTCAGACAGACACCCTGACACCTCTCTTTTACCAAAGCACTATTGTAATCCTCAAACCAGAGGAACATAGCCACTGTGCTACCTGTCTTCCCACAGGGCCCAATTGGGTAGGCAAGCTCAGAGCACATCTAACGCCACACGAAACAGCTGGAGGGGAAAGGGGTTTGAGGGTCAGCTATGGAAGTGGGAAGCTCCTGTATTACCTTTAGTCCAGTAATAAGTCATCAGGGATATGGGAGGTTCCTGGCTCAGTTACCTGTTCAGATCCCTTCTCAAGGAGAGGGGATCTGAACAGGTATCTGCCACCTTTCACACTAGTTCCCTACCCTCTGGCCGATAGTATATTCTTTTCTTGAAGCTGTTCCACTTTCTATTAAATAGTTGTGTTATTTGGGCCAGTCACTGAGAATATACTGACTGAGGCTTTGCCCAGTTCCATTAGATGCAGTGACTGAAGAATAAGTAGACAAAGGAGCGAGCAGGCGATACACTTTGGGGATGCCCTAACCCATATCTAGCTGATGATAGCAGCTTGGGGTGGGAGGCATTTTATCAGTTAGGCACTGCCAGAGCCCAGCAGCATTCCCACCATTCCTACGTACTTGTCACACCTCAGACAGGCCCCATATGCCAGGGGTCACCAGGAACACGACACAGAAGCAGCTGTATAAGCCCTGCACCATTGGAGGCCAATTTAAATCTGCTCAGTGCTGCTACAGTTGCAGTAAATAGACACACTGGGGCAGCAGCCAGCCCCTCCTATTCTTACAGGTTCATTAGTTGCTTAATTCTGCTGTCAAATCCTACATATCTTGAGCTTATTATGTTTCCCCCTTTGGTGCAGAGCGCTAAACTGTTTTTTAAGTAATGCTTATATACCTCCAAGTTAAAAAGATAATATAAATAATACTAGTAAAAAAAAGTCCCTCCACCTAATAGCTTATTCAGCTAGAATAAACCCTAATAATCAATATCCCATTAGCAGAGGAAAAACCTGGGAGTTTTTTGTGGGGGGTTTTTTTTTTTTTTGGCCATTTAACATTTTAAAGCTAAAATCACATCTAAAGTAATAGGAACCTGAATTAAACCCTTATTAAAAGAAATTACCTTTCAAAGTGTCTGCGGAGTTCAGGTTGGAGTAACCAGTTTTCCCTCCAGTGAGATGCTGCTTACCTTCCCCCGCCCCCCCAAGGTATCTTTAACAAAATAGAGGACTCAAACCTACTGAGTGGATTTGATTAAACTCTCTAGAATCACACCTTTCAATTTTTTTAAAAAGTGGCTTTCCTGGCTCTTCTGCTTGACAGCACGATCCTGAAAAGGACAGTCAGGACCAAAGGTCAGAGCAGGGTTAAACCCAGGATTCTGGAGCAGGAAGCAAGAATGGTTGCAGCTACTGAGGGAGATCTGCCCTATTGACAGGATTCCTGATTTGATTTGGATTTCTGACCTATGCTCTGGGACATGATTCAGACTCTTACCTTTGATATTGACCCTGGCCTGGAACCAGAGTACAAACTCTTCACTACCCAAGTTTGACCCTCCTCTGATCCTTGAGCCTGACTTCCCTTGTCAGAAGCCTGACAATTTGCCGAAGCACTTTCTGGAATACCCTTTGGATTTCTATAGGTTAGAAGCCAATCAGGAACCATGAGGCTGCTGTCCATCAGATCTCCTGAGACAGTACTTCCCATAATCTGTGTCCACAGATGGTTATCGGTATCGAGGGAGTGAGGCACAAGCTGGTTACAGTGACTACTGGCTAGCAGGCCTGAGTTCTAGACCCACTGGGCCTTACATTTGGAAACTATTTGACTATATAAGCTGATCCAGTCTAATTGGGTGCACAGAAAAGCTAAGACTTTATAACCATCGCCTTCCTCTAAACTGGCTTCATGGTCATTGGTGAGAATAAAACTTACTGCTCCTGAACACTGCTCCCCACAGCTTGGGTTACTTGAAAGTCTCCATTAGCTCCCTCCATTACTGCTACTGAGAAAGGGACCTGGGAAGAGAGCCAGAAGTGAAATGAGATCTATTTGGCAAAGTGGAGTGAGAAGGGAAGCTTTTACAAAGAGACAACTATCACTGCCACTACCCCATCCACTCCTCTGCTCTTTAATGGCATTGCTTATGACATCTGCAGCCCTATAATTTTAGTCCCAGATATGAGAAACAAAATACCCTTGCCTCAGACTTCCTCTTCCAGTGAGGTGCGCCAAAGGCCAGAGTAAGAGGCTGTCCCACAGAAAGGCAAGCATCTATATCCCCCCACCCCATGTCTGAGTCCTGATGGAGCAGGGGTAGTGGCAGTGACTCTCTAAGGAGTCACCAATGACCAGCAGGGGAGAGGCACTGTGGCAACCTTTTAAAGGCCTCCTTTCTTCAGTCAAGGTTACCCAAGTTTGCTGATCAGTAGTGGAGAAGCTAACATGACCCGCCTCCGATCTCCATCCCTAGAACTCAGGAAGGAGGAACATTGCCTTGCCAATTGTAAGGCCTGTAAATCTTGTCCCTGGATATTGAGGATTGCGAATGGGCTAACCTGGTTTTCACACATTGTTCCACACAGATCAGGAAATCGCTGAAAAAAGTAGTCAGCAAACCCAGCTGCTCTCCCTACCCCCAGTAGCACAGACTAATATTTCAATTTTCTTTATTCCTGCCATCAAAAGATCTCCAAGCACTTTACAAAAAAAAAATGCATTAAGCCTCACAAAATTCCTCTGAGGTAAAGTAGCAGCTCAGGAAATGAAGGCACTTTAAGAGGATGGTGTGAGTAAGAACAAGTCACATTGCAATCCCACCCTAAATACTAAGGTTACATAGGAAATTTGCTGCAAAGCCAGGAATGGAATCCAAATCACCTGTCTTGTGTTAGCCACAGTATAGTTCTTTTCTTAATTCCTGAGGATTACATGGATCCAATTGTATTAAACTAAGAGTTATAAAGAAGAAATAAATGTTCATCAGTGACTCAAAGTGGAAGATTAAAGACAGAGAGCACTAAGCCATTTCTGACTCTTAAATTCTGAATTATGTTTGCTTTCTTTGTAATAGTCTCTGTACACGTGCTCAATATAGAAAGGCTATTCAGCTGCAACAAACAGTATGTAATACATTGCCAGAGCACAGAGGAGCAATGGGGAAACAGGGGCTTATATATTCTGGAGCTGTAACTAGCTTTGTTAAAACCTTGCTTGCTGCAAGAGCTAAATCCAAAAATTTCAGATTATATTTGAAGTAAAATTGCACAAGGCTCTCAATACATGCATTTTTAAAGGGCTAGGCAATATTTCTGGTACCATATTAAGGAATTTTTAGGTCCAGAGTATTTAGTAACTGTGCCATATTAGATGGGATGTTTTTCCAGATAAGAATTTTATATCAAATAATGACAGAGCAGGAGATTGTTATTTCATTGTTTATTATATGTCCCTCCTCCCCAAATCAATGTGGGAATTCCTTTCTTGATTTGTATAGACACAATTCCATATGCTTATGTTTATCTTTGATCTGCAAACTGTACCAGTCATTCATTCCTCATTATATTGTCATGACATTTTTTTGCTTCTATTACTTATTTTAATTGCTATGCAAAATAACTAATTATGCAAAAATCTAGAAAATCCGATTAAAAATGAAATTCTTGACAGTAAGAGTGTTTGACCGTGACTTTGCAAAATCTAAAGTGCTCGAAGCATCTTAAGTCAATGCACTTGGAATAACAATTTGAACCATGATTTAACACAAATATGCTGCCAAAACAAGTATTCTCTGGAATAGAGATGGATTAGAACTAAAATCCTGGACCCAAACAAGACCCTAAAGCCAAATATTCCAAATTGGTTTTATTCATTGAGAAAGAGTTAGTGATTTATAATTTAACCGACCATCCAAACTTTATAGTTGTTTTCTGTCACTGTAATTGACCAAACCAAACATCCAGGGACTCAAACTCACCTGAGTGTATGAATGTACGTGTATGTGTTTCAAGTCTGATAACTGCAGCCCAGACCCATTTCTATTTTGGGATTCTACATGGGATCCCACATCAGTGTTACTATAGTTACTTCCTGTTAATGATACACAGGATGCTATTACTAGATACTTTGATTCCCCTGAATATGCCTTTGTCTCTGCAATATATTTTTTCCAGAGCTGCTGTTTATCTTTTATAAAGGAATTGTATTAAAAACCTGTTAAAAGTCCAAATGATGGGCTGTGTTTGGGAATGATGTGTTTGGCAAACACAACAGTTTACAGTGGACAAACGTAACCTCATTCAGAAGCAGTCAAAAATCAGAACAGAAGATTTCAGGAACAGAGGGAATAATTCAATCTCTGCATGAATAAGGATCACTTTCTTCACAGTACAGGGGCTGCTTAACTTGTATTGCTCTAGAACAGTGAAAACCAACTTCCTCATATTCATTCCTATTGCATATCAAAGATATAAAATAACCATTATTAAGATTAAAGCTCCATTTATCTGATCCTATAGTGGGACAGCTCAGATTATATGGTTTACAGGATCAGACCCAAATAAAGATCTAAGATCACATAAAACTGTCCACAGTTCTGGTTTTTTTAATACATAGAGACTTGTGTTAAAGGCTATTATGATTAGGGGAACTGACCATGTGAAAAATATTTGCCTTTAGCGTCTACCATATATATTGCTAACAGCATTAAAGCACAATCTTGCTTACCCTGCACATCCATTAGGTGTTCTGGGAGTACAAGGCAGTTTTACAACATGTGCAAAGAATGCACATCTTGGCTCCAAGCTGCTAACTTATTTCTCATGCGTACTGTCTTAAAAAAAAAGATTTTACTCATTTCACAACAGAAATACACAAAGCTAAGTAGAATACTGTTACAAATTGTCACAGAGGCAGGAGATGTCTCTCTTTGCTTTCGTTCTTTACATTGGAAGCAGCATTTTTAAAAATTGCATTTTGTTTCATTTAGGTAAATCCGGACATTTCCCTAGAACTAGAATATTGGAAAATAAATCTGTAATCACAAAAGAAATATTTCACTTTGGGATAGTCCCTGAAAAATTATGGATGCCACGGAATTTCCTCTATCTTCTAGTTGTGAGTTTCATGCCTGTTTTTCCTCCATTGCAGCAGGCAAAAAATCTCAAATCATTGCCTTAATTTGCTGAAATTATAGAAAGTTGAATCCCTGTTTGGAATCCACATGGCTGCAGGTGATAAAGGTTTGGAATCACAATGGGGCCATATGCTGCCCTCCTCCTCTTTCCCCTCACATCACTACAGGTGAGCTTCAAAGAGCCCCAGATTCAGCAGAACTCATGAGATGCCATGGTGAGGAGTGAACAGCACAGCATAAGAGAGATGCAGTGTGCAGGAGCATGTCTGTAAACCCTGAACACCACAGGGATTTTCTGGGTATAACTGTTAGCATTAGACATGATCATATAGACCCCTTTGAATCCCACAGAGGTGCGGGGACTAGGGACCCCACTGCCACCCTGATATTGAAATGTTGACAGCAGCAAGTAGGTGAATTTAATCCCTTTGTAACTGCCACAGGGTCTTCCACTCCATCTGATGCATTCACTCAGGCTTATAACAGGAAGGACAGTACCAAAAGCTGCACATGCAAATTGACTATAGAAAGGCCACTCATAAGAATTAAGAGACATATGTAAATACTTATATTAAGGAGACAATTGGAGGAAAGATGGACCTAGTTAATTGGGGTGATCATAAATAAGTCATGTATTTACAACAATAGCATGTTGATTTATCGTAATGTATGTATGCAATCATGCTGTGTTACCTTTGCTCATGTGTCTGACAACCTGGGTTATATTGTTTGCTTAAAAATATTGCAACATCAACAATTCTATTTACATTTAGTATAAAATCAGTAACAACAAAATGCATTTTAGAAAAAGTAGAATCTTCTTCCTGCAGTAGACTGTGCAAACACCACACACCAGTATGTCCTTTAATCTATTTGATGTCGATCTTAAAAAAAAAAAAAAGATCTCATGATAGCTGTACTGTAATTCATGCTACATAAAAGTGAAATCATTTGCACTTGGACAACTGGGGAAAATCTGTTAGCAGGCAAAACAGGAATAACAGACAATAACAGTGACAAGGTTGAGGGGGCAATATATTATTCTTTAATATATATGTTGAATAATATAAAGGGTCTTCAGCAAGACCATGTGCATGCTCTTATAATGAAATTTCTCTTTAACTCATCCTTGTTATTAACAGCAATCTTACACTTCTGACACGCTGCAGGAGCCACATTAGATACAACAAAGGGGACACTTCAGAGGAAATACACCGAGAGTCATGTTCTTCTCCACATGGCTCTAGAAATATTTTTTAAATCAATGATTTATATCCCTTTTGTCCCCCTCTGAAAAAACATCAGACACTGAAAAAAAAAAAAGATAGATAGCGTACAGGAGCTCCAGAATCTATTTAAAGAAAAATCTGCATCCACTTTTCATTCCTTTCTCCCCTGTCCCTTTTCTTTGTTAGAATGCAAAGCCATTCAGGGGAGGGAATTTCTTGCTTGCTTGCTTGTTCAGTCGCTGGAGGGTTGTTCCTTAACTGAAGGGTTATTCCTTAGCTGTTCTATTTATAGATCTGCTTTCAGCTGCTATTGGGAACTCACCATTTGCTGTTCAGCACTTCATGCTCAGATAGCCTCCTGGGTATACAGTATTTTCATAAATTCTGTGAATGGCAGAGACACAGTTTCTAACATTCCATCTGCATTTTGATTTCTCCAGCACACTCATCTCCCACCCCTGTTTTCTTTTTATGTTAAAGACTATTGTGGACACCATCAATAATTTTATAGTATAAATAAAAAAGGAAGTAAACTAGCTTGTCATTCTGAAACACTTTTTACTGAAATCTTTTTATAGCATTACCAGTTTATAGCCTTGCATCTTTACCATTGACACTACCAGCTTGTCTGATATATGTATCATCAGCTGCACATGGCAAAGAATGAGATGCTAAATTTATTCATGAAAAACAACCACTCACTCAATAACATCTCAGCATTTTCTTAACGGAGTATCTGCATAGCCATGTAGAGTAAATGTGCACTAACTATTTGGTTCAGACCCTGGATAAAGCCAAGGCAGCAGGTTTGCAAAAATTTTGGTGGTATCTAGAATGCCCAGATCCTGCATTGTACAAACCTCACCCCCCTCCCCACTCCATTCAAACTCCTCTACACCACCACCACCACCACCTACCCAAGGATCTGAGAGGGAGTTTGGGTAGGGGAAGGGTACGGCTCTGGAGGGAGTTTGGGTGCTAGGGGTAGGATCTGGGCTGAAGCAGAGGATTGCGGGGGAGGGGGCAGGCTCTGGGAGGGAGTCTGGGTGGACCAGTCCGGGGTGGAACTCTGGAGCACCTGGGTGAGAGTTTGGGGTGCAGGCTCTAGGAAGGAGTTTGGGAGAGAGTGTTTGGGGCAGAATAGGGAAGATGGGGGCCAGTGCAGATTCTGGGGGGAGTGGAATGCACAAAGGAGTGTGTGGAAAGCATCTCTGTCTGGCATTGGCTCCTGGGGGACCCAAGAGCAGGGCACCACTGTCTGTGCAGCAGGATTAGAGCAGTTTCTGGCTGCTCACCCACCCCAGCTGATGGCATGTGAGTCTCCATGCTGTGCACTGCTCCAGCTGCTGAATCAGGACAGGGAGACACCACCTTCCTCCACCCTCCCCCGGGCCACGAGGACACGCAGGCAACTGCAGGGAGCAAGTAGCTAGAAGCTGCTCTAGCCTTGCTGCGCTGCTGGTTGTGGTGGCAGGGATCCCCTGGGGGTGTTTTTAATCACCCAGGAGTAGCAGGCAGGCTGGGGGATGCAGGGAGCACAGGTAGGCAGCAAGTTTTGGTGGAGCCCAGCCTTGGGCCAGGAATATTCTTGTTGCAGGGCCCCCACAGGCCCATATAACTTGCTTCCTATGGATGAAGGTTCTGTTTGATGCTATTGCAGTCCTATCTTCACACTGCATTGCTAGCTCTCTCCTGCACTTCTGAAGGCTCCTGGGGGAGGGGCCATGGTCTCCAGCTACTGCTGCCCCCACATGCTCGCCCCACCCATTTACCACCCTGTGTGCTCCCCTCTGCACATACCTCCGGTGAACAAATTCAGTTTCCCCCACACTCAGCACACCACTCTGACAATATACATGGACCAGGAACTGTGCTGGGAGAGGCCAAAAATGAATGAAACCCCAGCTCAGTTTCAGCATGGGGCTGCCATAAGCAACCCTTAACTGGCCCTCACACAAGAAGTGTGCTGGGTGTGGAAAAGGGCATGTCAGGGACAGGAGAAGGAATCTTTGCAGTGATGCAACACTGGGGATCCTGGGCTGCTCTGGATTCCAGAGCAGCTCATAGACAGCTCTCAGGAAGCTACCACAAGCTGAAGATTAAAAAGGTTGCTCCAGCTTACCCTGGGAGCCATTTTGACTCTACTCTCCCCCATCCACCTGTGTGCTGTGTCTTCTGCCTTGTGCTTTGCGGGGAGCACAGCCCAGAATCCAAGTGTTGCTATTGACGTCAAGGAGAGCAGGTTCAGAGCCTAATGCCATCTTCTCAGAAAAAGTCAGAATAATGATACTAAAGGAAGCAGGATCATTTGGAAGGACCTTCTCCTAGCTCTCTGGAGATGTGATACTGCACCATGTTCACAAGGTAGTGTGGGAAAACTGAGGACTTCAGGCTCTGGAACTCTCAATCCAGCACCACTAAGTATTTTCAATTAAAAAAAATACCAGTGAGAGACTAATAATGTCAATAATTCTTACTTGGTGTGATGATAACCTCATCATATTTTGCATATATGTGACACTACAATGCCACCACAGTATAGGACCATGTCTATCTGCTGAATAATAGTGAGATTTTCACAGGAACTATTCTTAGTCCTTCTAGGTGCCATTAAGCAACTACTAAATTATGTAATTAAACAATTCCATGAACTATGCAGTTTATCACGGTAATTAAAGACCGTTTTCATGATGACAGTTCCACCCAGGATTCAGCAAAAAGCCAGCATGAAAAATACCCTTTACCTCTTCTGAATCACCACTTTCTTCCCTAGTTTACACTGTGTGGTTCCATTGACTTCTGCAGTGATTTTCAGTCCATACAACACAAAATCAAGAGCTCAACTGTTTTGCCACTGAACCAGCAGAGTTCTGATGCTGCTTTCAACATGAGCAGGCTCCTAAATCTGTTTTCATTACTCACTGCAGTGCACCTACTCACTGGAGTTAGGATAGCAGGATTTAGCATTTAGTGTCTGTATAAAAATGAAACTTTCCTGAACATTACTTTCATTTTAAAAGAGTAGATCTAAAAATATGATAACTACTGCCAAAGATTTTTTACTCTGCCTCAAAGGAACAGAAATATTTGTTATTGGTCATAAAACTACACTGCCACTAGAATACCAGGTATTCACAGGTCCCAATCCTGTGCCCAAAGGTCACCCCCTTGGCAGGATCAAGACCTATCATGATCAACTACTACTTTCTCTGCCACTTTTCAGTGAATTTTTGTAGTTAAAGCAGCTACAAGAGTTCAGTGGAAATCTGACTTTTCAAAGTTAACTTGTCAGCAGATTCCTTATATCCCATTTAAAGATACAGTGGACAAACTCAATTGCTTTTCATGGTTCTTTATTGGAAATTATGTTTATCTTTACCATTGATCCTTCAGGTATGAAAATTCTGAGTGATCAGGTTATCCTAATACAAAAACATCTTGTCTGCTCTCTCAATTTATCCTTTCTAGACCTCATGGATGAACATGAAAATTATTTTGTCCTTTACAAATCTACCTCCTGATAGAAGAATGTACAAAGCAGAATAGGAGATTTAAAACACACATCTCCCATTTGTTTGAATGGAATTAAAATTGTAATGTCTATAGCCCCAAGACTGTTTTGAAAAATTGGAACCAGAAGCCAGGACCTATACACTTTATTTCAAGTAACAACAGACATGCAAGTGCAACTTTCAAATTATTATTTGATATTCCCAAATATAAGTAGGATATACTGCTGTTATTGTGTTACAATTGTTAGATCATTCATAAATGCAGTTCTCATGAAAACTTACAACTACTTACAGGTCCAGTTATGGCTCAATTTACTTCACTGGAGAAAGGGTCAGGCCCCAGTCAGAACTTCATTGTCAACTTCAGGAAATAAAATTAATTTCTAACCATTCCAAATCTGGCTTTTATCGGTTGTTAATTAACATACACACATTATACATCTCAAACAGCCTAATCCTAAGACTAGTGAAATGGAAAAAAGAATGCCAGTAATATTCCCATATGAATGGGGGGGAACTTCAGCCCTCTGCCTTTCCTAAAGGGTGCCTGGGGAGTGGGTGGCTTGGGGCTGGAACAGTCCTGGATAGGGAAGGAGGGTGCGCTCCCAGGCAGCCCCTTTGCCCTGCCTGGTGATTCTGTCTCTTTTCTGTGTGGTGTTCTGAGAAGTAATCCAGTTCTAGGCACATCCCATTTTCCTGGCACAACCAAACCCTGACTTTGCTCTAAGTTATGATAGGAGGAAGCTGCATACTGAATTTGGTGGTCCTAGCGGTCACCATTTAAGAGAAGTTCTTGAACAGACAGACAGCTCACAAGAACTCTCAAATGATCTCCAGTGCAAACACTTCTTTCTTTCCATATATGAAAGCCATGAAGTGCATACTATAAGGAAGCAGTTAGTCTCTCTGAAGTATGGCATTAATTCTTTATCTCAGACTGATAAAGGATTGGTGACACTGCTAGGATCACCTCCTGTTTAAGAACACATAAAGCAGCCAATAAGACTATGCAGTACTAATAATGCCTCAGCAGAATTACTGGGCTGCTTATCCATCTCCAACTATTTTATCTTGATTATATACTTTCCCCCTTTTGTTCCTTTTAGTTATTTCTGTGAATGGGGAAGGAGGCGGGAACAGTGGAAGGCTGATGGAGTAGTGCACATGAAGTGTCTAGTATAATGCAGTGAATACAGTAAATTATGCACACACTCATGCAAGTATATGGTGCTATATAAATATTCACAGTGATAACACAACATAGAAATATAAGGGAAATATGAATATGCTATACTCTGCCATATGGTGCAAATTTGAGAAAAGCAGAATAAGTAAAAGAAGTTAGCTTAGAAAACCTGATTAACCTCCCTTACCTAACTTCACCAGTGCAACTCCCCTGCATTTCTGGAGCAATACGTTTATCCCTTCAGCAACATAAAAACAATACTGGGACTAAATAATTCCACAGGGATTGCAAAAGTCCTCTCCATGCTACTTCTCTTCCCCCAAAATTCCTTCCAGCTCAAAGCCCTGTCTTATATTCCATGGTCCTACCGCACAATTCTCTCCTTTACAGCGCCATACCTTTCCACAACCATGCTGTCCCTGGCCACCACCCACAGCCCCACTTACACTCCATAGCACCGTTCCTTAACATAGACCTGGGGTTAAAAGTGAAGTATTGTCAATAGAATAGAACCAACAGAGACCACAAACAAATAGAAGACATGAATGGTTAATTTTCCTGAAAGGCTAGCTGTAAACAACAGGGTGACCAGAGCTTTTGCACTAGTCCCAATGTTGTTTCATAATTATCTAGAAAGGGGAAAATAGTGAAGTGGAAACAAATTACAGATGACAATTATCTAGGTTAGTCAAGATTAGACAAAACTAAGGAAATTTACAGGGACCACAGAAGTCTAAATAAAAGGGCTTCATGACAATGTTTGAATTCAGTGTTGACAAATATAAACCATACATATGAACTATTCATCCACACTGATATGTTGTATATTAATTGGAACTGCCTAAAAGGAAGCTAAGTGCTCTTACCGGCACTTGTGGGTATGTCTAGACTACGTGCCTCTGGCGGCAGAGGCTTGTAGATTAGGGTACCCGGCATAGGAAAATGAAGCGGCGATTTAAATAATCGCCGCTTCATTTAAATTTAAATGGCTGCCGCGCTGAGCCGATCAGCTGTTTGTCGGCTCAGCGCTGTAGTCTGGAAGCTCCGCGGTCGACATCAAAGGCATTTGTCGACCTCCCCGGTAAATCTCATCCCACGAGGCATACCGGGGCGGTTGACAAATGCCTTTGATGTCGACCGCGGAGCTTCCAGACTACAGCGCTGAGCCGACAAACAGCTGATCGGCTCAGCGCGGCAGCCATTTAAATTTAAATGAAGCGGCGATTATTTAAATCGCCGCTTCATTTTCCTATGCCGGGTAGCCTAATCTACATGCCTCTGCCGCCAGAGGCACGTAGTCTAGACATACCCACAGTGTGCAGCAACAGACAACAAAAATCACACACCAATACTGTAATGTATGTAATACATTTAAAAAATGGGATAGAGAATACTGATTAGAGACACGTAAATACTTCAGAAGGAAGAGAAAGTCAACCATTTGGGTCTGTTTGTAGGAGGCAACATAATAGAGATATGCAAAGCCACGATGGCACATGAAGGTGTAAGTCAGATGCCCCTATTTGCCTTTTTTTTTTTTTTAATGAGAAAAGGTAACTAGTAAACCAAGGGCTGCTCTAACTTGTGCCAAGAGCCAAACTGTTCTCTGGCCCAGAGGAACAGAGAGAGCAAGAAAGAGAAAGTAGACATGTGCATCATATATAAAAGGACACCTCCAACCACCTCCCCTGGGGTCCAGCACTACATCGAGGTTGGCCATTTTGGAGAAATTGATCCTGAGCATCTGAGGCTTAAATTTTCAACCATATCTTCTTCATTCATGGTGGCCCAGGTTTTTTAATATCTAAGGTCACATTTTCTTGAATGCCTAGTACCTACAGTTCACACCAATTTTATTCAAGAAAGTTAGACTTAAGGGTGAGCTACAACTGCTTAGTACTAGTCTCTTTTTAGCCTTAAGTGTCTCAAGTTGAGGCACCCAATATTAAAGGATATTTGAAAACCTTGTCCAGCAAGTCAGTAGCACAGAAACCAACAACCCTGAGTTCTAGACCCTGCTCTAACCAGAAGACAATGTCTCTGAAAACTGAACTTCATCATAGGTGAGTTTGATTCCATCTCAACATTTAACATTGGCAACAAGATGTCAAATATACAATTTACAACCTCAGTGAAAATTCAATTCATGATTCATTTAGGTCAGTAAGTGTTCTTTAAACTGACCAGAAGCAGAGTACAAAAACTTCGTAGCCTAAGTCATCAGAAATTACTGATAAAACATATTAGCTTTTTGTTCCAGGCAATTGTTTCAAAGCTGGGGCGGAAATGTACAGGGCCTATCAGTAATGGTTTGTATTCAATATTCAGAATTTGCATTAGTTTTTGGTTGCTCTGCAATATCATTAACAGATTAAATCTTCAAAGGAAATCCCTTCCCTCCTTGCTCAGGAAGGTGTACTGCACAACCAGCTGCCTTGCACTTGCTCTATTGGATGCTCTGTTAATCCAGCTGCCATGCTTCCTAAAATAGGCAATAATAATACACAAGTGATTTTATTCACTTCTGAATACTACAGCTTCCAACACCACTTCTCTCAGAAATTATTTTCTTTTTATTAAAGCCTTTTTTGATCACCGCCCTCCTATTCACCAAGGGTGGGTTCAGTGATCAGACCACAAAAACTTAGTGCACTTCAATGTGAAGAAAACATCATTAGGTCATGAATTCTGGGATCTGGAGAGTGCAGAATTATAAATTAATCTGGTGCATACTACAGAATGTAACCTCCCTGTGTGCAGGCATTGTAACATTATGGAAACAATAGAACATACAAAAGTGCAAAAACTGACAGTCGTACGATCTCAAAGGAGGTCTGATGTCTACAGCAGTATCACTTTATATAATCACTTCACATTCATCTACACAAGAAATATGGTCAAGGGTTCTTCAAAACAAACTTACGGATAACCTCACCAAAACTGGATGGTCACGGTTTTGATCATAGCATAGATCTCTAAGTGATCTAGGCTGGTTTATCACTGCAAGGAAAGTCCAAGAAAGTCTTCCAAGCATTTTAAATTTGTGCTACATTTAGCCCTTATCCTTTGTTATGATCATGCCTAATAACAATCAAGGATCAAGCCCTATTATGCTAGGAGCATTACAAACAAGAAAAAGAAGACAGTCCTTGCCTATAGTAGGGTCTTTGGTAGGCTGGGTGGCCTAGTGATTAGCATCCACTCAGCTGGGGAAGAAGGACTGCAGTAGGGGAACCTAGGCCCATCCACTCTACCAGGCTGCAAGCCAGGGCCCTGCAAAAAAGTCAGCAGACCCATGGAGAGGTTCACAGACCCTCTGCATTACCCACCTCGGGTTGCTTCTTTTCCTTGCTCTCTCTGCTTTCATTCCCAAATAAGGAGAAAGAAAATATAAAAAAGGGAAACCAAACCACAAGCTCCAACCAGGTCAGACAGTCCTTTGTATCTCAGGGAGCCGTCTCCAGTTCCTTTTGCAGGAAGCTGCAGGGTTGGTCTGAACTCCTCTCCTGACTCCCCCTTCTGACTGGGGTTGCTCCCTTTTCAACTCCAGTTAACACATACCCTGCAGCTTTAGAGCTAGCTGGGCTCATTATATTCTTTAACCCTTTTCATCTCAATGTCGGTAGGGTTTGCATACCCCATATCACTGCCACAAAGAGTTTGCAAGCTAGGTATCACAAAAGGCAATGGGAGGACAAAACAGACAAATAAGTTGAAGGAAATAGGAGAATAATACAGTGGACCCTCTATTTCACAAACTAATCGCGGACTGAGAAGTTCATAAAATAAAAAAAGTGAACACCTCAATGATGTCAATACAGTGCATATGCTGCAGTACAGTGCAAGGCATCACTTCCTCTTGGCTTTCAAACCATTGCAAAGTGATTTCTAATGCACTGAAGGTGTGGGAATGTTAAAAAAAGCCAACTTGTTCTTTATTGATATCACTCGTTAGGTGATTCCCCATGCACCCTGGGCAGAAGACCTGGTTCATATAATTGATTGTTGATGAGACTGATGTTCATCAGATTGAGGTTCAGTGGTGAAAGTAACTTAAAACTTCTTACAGGTACCATCCTATTGCAACCCCAGGTCCCTGCCAGCTCTTTAAATAGCTCCCTGCTGGCTTTTGCCACAGCTCAGCCACCTCTTGCCAGAGCTGTGTACCACGGCACATTTGCTTACTTTCACCTCTGTTAAGGTTGCACTGTAAAGCAATCAGATGTCAGTAGAAAAGCTAAAATCTTGCCTAACCGATGCTGGAAGCGGATGATTTGTACACATCACAGTAGTGACATTTTAAGGAGCGATTTAAAAGAGAATATGGTTTTACCAAATTTGACAGATTTTCTAATGCAGTGTAGCAATAAGGGATAAGGTCCAGCTGGCTTTGAGAGAGGAGCAGAAAAGTGGGTGTTCAAGGCTGGCATTATTGACACAGTCAATATACTGGGCCAGGTTTAAGGGTGAAGAACGCTGGCGTGTCGTGCTATGGAGGATGTGGAGCTAATGGGAGGAAGCAGAGGAGTATTTGGCCACCATCATGATTTCTGAACGGTCTTAAGAAAACTTGGATGACACAGAGATATTAGCCAGCCACTCCACAATTATGTTATTGACCAATCCCATCCTCTTGGCATTACAGAAGCTATTCAGCTGGACTGAATCAATGACCTCTCCTCACACCTCCGCTATCAGTATTTGGACTTCTCTTTGCAACAGTGTTAGATGAGGCAACTTGGCCCATAACCACTAAGGGTCTGAGGCCCCTAAATCCCAGATTTAGACATTGCTGTGATCCACAAAACCCATGCCTGGATGCCACCCACTCTTTTATGCACCTAATTTCCACTGCAGAAGTTCTTTAGGAATCTATATAGCTGTCTCTAGGTGCAAGCTTTGGTGCATTATGCTAGGTGCCGAGAGACTTCTCTCATACTTATGCCCCAATACAATCCACACAACAGGGAATAGCAGGTGGAGACCCAATCCGGTAGTCCTGCTTGAAGTACTCCTAGTGAAATGGATCCCATTTAAAATCAAGGAGGAAGTAGTGGTGGCGATGCCTCCCTTACATAACATTTAGCCCATTGGTTAGAGCATACTCCTCCTGGGAGGTGGAATATCCCTGTTCAAATCTCTAAGGAGATAGGAGCACCCTGTCCTCTTGGAATGGGATCCACAAGTGCCTATCTCCTGCATTCATTGTATAGAGAGCCTCGATGCCTAAATCAGGCTGTCACTCATTGTTCCAGTGATTAAGAGACCTCAAAGTTACATATTACAACACCTAAATCCCTTTGTGGATCTAGGTCCTTGTGACCTTCTACTAGACTCTGGTCAGCCAAACAGTCCATTTTGTTTGCATGCTCTAAAGATGTTGGAAACCCTTATTAAGGGAACTGCTCTTTTCAGGTGACAGGATGCTTGTAGTGGATTCAGAGAAAGGCCTGCAGATACTGATCTCTGTGCACTTTTCCTTAATGGCATTTCAGTGACTATGGCACACAGTATCATGCAACATCACATTGAACCAAACATCAGGTTCAATTGTGCAGCAGTTAATACAGTGCCAATATTTATTTCTCTTCTGATAAAAATGCTTAAATAAAGATGTTAAGTCACACATAAAAAAATCTGGTCATTTAAGTAACATGGAAGCAATCCCGCACTGGATTTTTGTACAAATATCCAAGTGTCATAGCCAGCAGTCCCTGTACATTGAGTGCTTGGGCAGTCACCCAAGAGAGATTCAAATGCCACCCAGCTGATTAACAGAGCACCCACAGTGGGCAACATGTGTTTCTACTAGTAGTGCACATCTGCACAAGCCTTGGTGCACATAAAATTTATTCTGCACATGGATGGATAAAATGAGAGTCAACCTTGGCCATAGCAGAAGTTTGCTTTGTGAACTTGGAACTATGGGTCCAGTCAAAATGATCCAGCAAACAGACCGAATTTCATTTTTTATGATGAATATTTGCAATCAACTGCTCAAGAAACTATGGGTATGTCTACACAACGGTCAGGAGATGTGACTGCAGCATGCCTGACCTAGTTTTGATTTGGGATCACAATTGGTCCTGGAAAGTGTTGGCTCAGCAGCTGCAGTCTCACTATTACAGAAGCAAGCTTACTAAAAATAGCAGTGAACCTGTGGCAACTAAGGGTATGTCTACACTTGCACCCTCGTTCGAACTAGGGACGCAAATGTAGGCATTTGAAATAGTCAATGAAGCCAGGATTTAAATATCCCATGTTTCATTAGCATACTCTCGTCCGTGTGCTATTCTGAACACCAGCTGATTCGAAAGTGAAAGTGTGCTCCACACTGCATCAGTTTGAATCAAACCCCTTGGTTTGAACTAATGTTACTCCTCAAAAATGAGTAGTAACATTAGTTTGAACCAAGGGGTTTGATTCAAACTAACGTGGGCCGGAGCGCACTTCCTGGTTCAAATCAGCTGTTGAGCGGAACAACACGTGGGCAAGATTATGCTAATGAAACACGGGATATTTAAATCCTGGCTTCATTGACTATTTCGAATGCCTACATCTGCATCCCTAGTTCGAACGAGGGTGCAAGTGTAGACATACTCCTCGATAGTAGCTCATGCTCACTGCCTGACTATGAGCCCACTCAGGAGTCTAGTACATACTCCGGTGGTTAGCCCATGCTCCTGCAGATTCACTGCTATTTTGATCTGCCTACCTAGATGAAATCTAACTTAGTAGCTTCCATAAATATACCTATCTCACTTCCCCAAAGCAGCACAGACATACCTTAATAGACCTAAGAAAAATGACCCATGAAATATAATTCAATCTCTTCAGTTGAGTGAAGATGCATGGTTGGGGGTTTGGGGAAAGGGTGCAGGGGAGGTATGAACTCAGCTCCACTAATTCTCCACATGCCAGCTATTCCACAACGTAGCAGCCAAACAAACATTCTGTCACTCACTTTCCATTTGCTCCTGTTATTGTCACAAGGTGAAAGGGAGATGCAGGATAAACCAAGAAGAAATCAGAATATATTTCGACAAAATAGAATATAGTTTTAAAACTACAAGGTTGAACCTCTCTAGTCCAGCACTCTCTGGTCCAGCATGATTTTAGTTGGCTAGATGTCCACTTAGTATGGCCAATTTTCCCACAGTCCCATAAAGTTTGTTTACAGCCACAGATCCTCTCATCTCAGCGTTCTTTGCTGTAATTTAGCCCTAATTTACACCTAAATGTTTTCTAAAAGCCCAGTAAGCAGTGGAATGCTGCTAGACAATGCTGTTGGTAATGCTGCTAGACAATGTTGACCTCCCATGGTCTGGCAAATTCTCTGATTCAGAACCAGTCATGCCCCAAGGGTACTGGACTAGAGAGGCTCAACCTGTACAATTGGCAGAAAAGCAAAAGCTAACACATCAGCAAGAGGGAGCAGCAGCTGTGGGGTAGCTTTAACCTGCCATTAATCACAATGGTGAGGTGGACAAGCCAAAAAATGTTGGGACCAACTATGAACTCAAAAACAACAGAGAAGCTACACTATTCTGATGAATACAGCACTCTCTCCACTTTGGGGCTTTATGTAATGCAATGTAAGATATTCATCAGAATTTGTAAAATCTCTTGGTTGGGAGATTTACTGTCTAACAATTCTGGCAGGCTTTCAAGAAGGTTAAATATGAACTAAAAGCTGGTAATTTGAATTAGCTGTGTTTGGTTTGAGATCATCAGTAATTCAATACCAGCACAATTTCACTTGAAAGATTTTAAACAATCCAATTGTTAGGCTTAGAAAACTCTCAAGGAAGAACTCCATCACATAAGATCAGTGCAGAGCAATTTTATGCATGAATAAGTTCAGGTGACAGTTTACTTTAATTATGTTTGCAAAACAGATCATTTTTCAAAGAATGTTACAGCTAATGTATCTAATATTTGATTTCTCAGAGTCAGAGAATGTAATATCACACTTAAAAGAATCTCATGTCTCTGGTCTTTCAGACAGCAGAATTCAGTTGCAATTGCAACTAAAGCTTACTGAATGATTTCCATAGAATGTGTTGGCTCTTTCTGCATGTGCATTCTGCAAATAGCTTCTTTGGCACAATTCTTTGTCATATAGATTACGGGCAGATTAATTTGGGGAATGGGACCAAACCTAACTATCAATGCGTGCCTGTCTTAGCTAAATTTGTAAGCATTTTGCTGCAGTCATACAGTTCCAGTGAGGCTACAAACAAACAGTGGACAAGACATAGTTATGTTTAATCACTAGCTTGTGCTATAAGATTGTTAAAATTACTTATGTCCTGATCACACTATAGATTTACCATTTATAGAGGTGGTGGAGCTGCAATAGTGCTGCAAAAGGCTTAATAATTTCTCAGTGCAGATGCAAACTCATTTAAAAGTTTTCCTAGTGTTTACAGTGCTTGGAATACAAGAGGAACAACAGAAAAGCAGCACTTTACAGATACATCTTTAGAGCTAAAAGTCTATATAATTAAGACATATAACAAAGCACTTTTCTTCCATAGGCCCCAAAGTGCATTAAAAACTTAGGAATATTTTCAAGAGAGGAAAAAAGATGCAGGACAACAGGAAAGGGGAAAGAAAAGAATGAAATAGGACATTAAAATATTAGTTTGTACCAACACCACTTCTTGCGAGTACAGGAACCAGATTCTGACACAGCCACCGTAGTCTTGCTCCCTAGACTAGCTGAACCCAGAGATCTTACAAAGCTGACATACTTAGACTCTGAAGGGAGGTGATAGAACTTTTGTGAGAATTTCACCCAGTGTAAACTGGCATAGTTCCAGTGATTTCAATGAAGTGCAGCTGATTGACAACAGCTGAGGCCCTCACCCATTATCTCTAATGGTAACAAAATCTGCTCAGTTATTTAATACCACCTGTTATAATTATATAACTATGTAAAATGGCACCAAGTTAGGCTTCCTGACCAGTAACACCAACTGCTTTTTCTAATACATGAGTCCGACCTCATGTGAGGATGAGCATTTGCTACCAAAATGCTGTCAGATCAAACTCATTATTGTGTTTTAGTCTTTCCAATTGCTGCAAGTTCATCAGAGCTCCAGCCAGAAAGGGCCTCTCATCTTAAGATGCTTCTCTCTCTAGCCCAGTGGTTCCCAAACTTTTTGGCATCATGCCCCCTTTTTGATTTTTGAGAAACCCACATGCCCCCTTCCCCCCCCCCCCAGAAAAAAACCATAACAGCAAAACTTGTTGAGCGGATGCCTGGAAGGACCAGGCTCTTTCTTGGGGGGGGAGATTGATGGGGGGGGCTGGGTCACCTCACGCCCCCCCCTGGAATTTCTTTATGCCCCCCCAAGGGGGCACAACCCTAGTTTGGGAACCCATGCTCTAGCCTATCAACATACATGTCCTTAATTCGGAGTCGAGTTATTATATATCTTATGGACTGGGACATGTGCTGCAGGCTGCTCCGAGTTAAAATAATTGCATCATACGCAAGAGCATGAGGCCAGGATGCAGCCAACTCCACCCTCCACTCAGCTAAGGGATGGAGCTGGGACTGAGATGGGCCCAGAGAAATCACTATTAGGGGGCTCTCCCACATGAGATTGGCTCTGTTGACTCTGAGCCCAGCTGCCCCACTTTTGGCCTGCTCTCAGGGGTCTGAGAGTTAGGCTCTGAGGGATCTGGGTTCAGCACTGAGCCACACTGCCCTGCACAGCCTCTCCTCCCAACTCCTTGACCCCTAACTTTTCCCTGGTAGCCATTGGTCTTTCCCCACACACTTCTCCAACAACTCCTGGCTCCACAGGCATTATACCCTGCCTTTGCCCTCTGGATGCTACATGAATTGTCCTGGAGACCCCTGTACTCTATCCCAGTCACCCAACCACGAGCAGTCAGTGAAGGTACCACCCCTTCCCTAATGGGAACAGTTGGGGTCTCTGCAGCATTCATTAGCAGTGTCTAGTGTTACTGCCTTCAACACCTCAGAACTTTTTCTTGAAATGTCATCCAGGGTCCTGCCAAATGTCTGCTGTGCTGCATGAACCATTCACCCGCAAGCGGGAGCAGCTGATTGACTGGCTCCCTGGCTCATCCCCAGGCTGGAACAGGCAGAAGAGAACAGCTTTCACAGCCAGAAGTGATTCAGAGGAAAAGGCATTTAAAACTGGCAGTGCTGAAAGCTCTTCAACATAAGGGTCTGAGAAGGCAGACAAGGTGATCTACAACCCACACAATCAAGTACGAGAGCAGCTCCAGGTAATGTGGCTGCTCAGGACTGTGACATATGCCCCATATGTCCATGGACAAACATGGATTGCTTCAGTGTCAGTGGGGCTACATCTACACTGGCAGCTTCTTGTGCAAAAACTCTTCCAGAAGAGAGCGTCTACACTGGCATGTGCTTTTGCGCAAGAGATGTGCTTTTGCGCAAGAGCATCCATGCCAGTGTAGACGCCCTCTTGCGCAAGAAAGCTCTGATGGCCATTTTAACCATAGGGCTTTCTTGCGCAAGAAATTCATGTTGCCTGTCTACACGGGCCTCTTGCGCAAGAACAGTTGCACAAAAGGGCTTATTCCTGAGCGGGAGCATCATAGTTCTTGCGCAAGAAGCCCTGATTTTATACAGTAGAACATCAGTTTACTTGTGCAAGAACACAGGGCCAGTGTAGACAGGCAGCAAGTTTTTGCACAAGAGCGGCCGCTTTTGCACAAGATCGCGCCAGTGTAGACATAGCCTTCTTGCGCAAGAAGCTGCCAGTGTAGACGTAGCCTGGGTGTAGTTATTAAGGGATAGGTGTATGTGCAGTTCTGCATTGTGAACTCTGGGGTTGAACTCATATATGTATACATGTAGCCTGGGAACTGGGTATACACCCAGTGTAGTCACAAACATAAGGGTTTCTATTCACTGAACGTAGGTAGATTTTGATGATCAACGTCCCTTTGTACCTGCCTACGAGTCAAACAGCGAAGCCACATCTGGCATTTGTAATTTCTACAATGCTAAGTCCCTCCACTTATCCATATTAATCTAGTGGAATAATTTAGATATAATAGAAGAACACTCCCCCCTGCTTGGTTTACTTTCTAACACATTAACTGGCTATAATTTTGTTTTGTAAGGCTACACTACAGAGCTTTTCCCACAAAAACTTGTGGAGCTTCCCCACTGCAAGCACATTGTTTCGACAGTAAATTGACAGTAAATCAAAAGAATAGAGGAGTTTTTGCGCAATTGGTCTTCCTCATTCCACGAGGAAGAAGCCTTTTTGTGGATGGGCAGGAGGGGTTTTTTGCGCAAGAAATGGCCTCCAGGAAAAAATACACGTGCTCTGGTGGACACTCCATAAAACTCATCACAGCTCTATAGTTCCTGTCTCCTGGCCCCTCTTAAAGCTACAGGTCCTCTGGACAAGCCATGTGGCAGGCAAGGCCAGCCCGAGCCATTTTGGCACCCCGGGCCTGGGCGCACGGCACTGCCCCCGGGCGCATGGCGCATGCGTGGGCCCGCCCCCTCCGGGGCGCACAGTGCATGCACTGCCCAGCCCCACCCAGCCACTGCTGCTGGAGCGCAGCCCGGGGCCACCCGGGGCGGGCCGCGCCTGGCTTTGCAGGGCCCCGCAGCCATGGGGGGAAGGGCGCTGCTGGCCGGCGCCACGGGGATGGGGGGCCAGCACTGCGGGAGCCAGGCGCATGGCGCCTGATAGCAGCTATAAGGGACGCTGCGTGCCCCTTACAGCTGCCATCAGGCGCCCCCCATTGGTTGGCACCCGGGCAGCTGCCAGGCTAGCCCACCCCTTAGTCCGGCGCTGGTGGCAGGAAGCCAGCCCAGAGAGCAGCACCTCACTGCACGGCTCTCCCTGCATTTGGGATGCTGAGTTAGATTAGCCTTACATATCACTGTTATTGGGCAAAAACTTTTTTGTTTTCTCCAACTGTGTGTCAGAGCAATAGCCTTTCTGTCAGATTAATTTACTTTGTGCCTAGGTAATGAAAGAAAACTGGTTTGATACTTTCCAGGTGATAGTAACTTAGCTTGTCCCTGCCTTTTTTCACAGAATTGCTATTTTACTGCTAAAGAGCTATAATAGTACAGTTAATAAAGCTCTTCTTAGCCCCACTCTCCCTTGTACTAGTCTAATTCTCGAGCAGGGGTAGGGAACTTACAACCCACGGGTGGGAGCACGCACACAGGCTCCCCCAACCAGGCAGAGCCTCGCGGGACAGGTCAAAGCAAGCCACTGGCCACCTCCAGCCCGCAGGCTCTGCCTGGTCAGGGGAGGAAGCGACGCTGTGACAGAACAGTAGCACAGTGAAACTCTGGCGCCTGTGCTGGCTTGCAGGCTCTACCCTGTCACTTCCACTGGGATTCCCAGCCAATGGAAGTGACAGCAGTGGAGCCTGCAAACCTGTGTAGGGTGGCACAGAGTCACCTGTGGTACCCCCTGGAGCTGCATCAGGTAGGCGCTGCCATCCTTTACCCCCTTCCACACCCTTCCTCCCACCCAGCCCCCCCAGACCCTTGCCACACACCCTTTCCGCCCAGACCTCCACCCAAACTTGCTTCTGCACCCCCGCACCAGCCCATACCCCTGCACTCCAGCCCGCTCCTGCACTCCCCTTCTCATCCAGACCTTGAGTCTTTAGCCTCCCACCCATCCCTCTTGTTCAGACCCTGCCCCCCCACACACACGTTCCCTGGCAGCCTCCTCCCACACACTGAACCCCTCATTTTTTGTCCCACCCTAGAGCCTAGGGAGCCCCCACAAAACCTATTATCACCAGACTTCTAGAAGAATTAATCTGGCCCTGGGGGGAAAGGCCTGAGTATTGGGAAACCCCACCCAAGAGGGTATTGTGAGGGAAACACTAGCACCCCTGCTGAATAAGTGAGGTATCTCCCATTTTTTTCCTGCTTATGAGTCGGGGGCCACATCTGTGAGGTTCATTGTTTTGTTTTGTTTTGTTTTGTTTTGTTGCTTCTCACTTGCATGTGGCCCCAGACTAATTTTTCTGTGGATCAGTAGCCCTCAACCCAAAAACGGTTTCCCACCTCTCATCTAGAGTAATACTACTGCAGCCAGTGGACATGGTAATGATATGAAGCCACCATGACCAGTCACCACTGTCTAGTTTTCAACATCCAGCAGTATTACTTCCCCCCACCCCAAAGCCATTTCAGCTACTGCAGTCCATTGAAATCTGAATCAACAATAAAAAAAATATTGAATACACAATTATTAAATAAAGTCCAATTGATCTATGCTGTTCTGGAAAACAGAAAGATGTTTTAGATATAGAGACAGAAGGAAGGAAGGAATTAAATACTAAACCATTTGCAATATCCAGTACATTGGATTGAAATGTAATGCATCTCCTCCAGTATCTGGCATGACAAAAATACAGTATTTATGTTATTATTATTAAATTCACTATTGTTTTAGACTGTAAAGGTACAATTATCACGATTCCTTGCTATATCTTTAACAATGTTTAGTCTGTTTTGATAAGTATTTTCTTTTTATTAAAGTTTTCAGAAACTGCATCCACAGAGCCAGAGACACATTTACAATTTATGTTCCCATACCTCTTGAGAGTATTACATTTTTCCAAAAGTAATTTTTAAAGCACAGTCAGCCCATGGGAAACCACTGTTTGGAAGATTGTAGTAACCAGCATACTATTACTGAGAGTTTCATTTTCCCAGCACTCTGAGTCCCCAAGACAATCAATAGCTCTTTTCTCACATGCTTTTTTATTGTTATTTTTCCAATAGCCAATCCATGTTTTTAGTATTTTTATTACTTTTATTCCTTGGCACTTGTAAAGTTTTCTGGATATGAACTCTTACTTTTCCAGGTTAGCCAAAAATTTGAAGATACTGGTTAGGACAAGCTGAAATTCACTCACTATTCACAAACCCTGAGTGTTTGAGCTCCGTAGGCGGATAGTACAGGAGAGCTGCGTAGGTGAATATGCCTCCCTAACTCAAGGCCAGTGTGCAGAACTGCCACACTGAACATCCCAGCCCAACGGCACCTACTGCAGCCTTAATGCTGAAATAATGGTCATACCTCTTCCATGTCAGTTGTGTGGATTACTAAGGCTCCTGGTTACCCTCCCACAATGCGTCCTGTGCACTGACCTATGTAAAACTAGAACAAAGACTCTTCCTGAGGGAGAGAGCTGGCACCCTACTATGGCCAGGGCCGGACTGAGGCATGGGCGCGCCGGGCAGCTGCCCGGGGCGCCAACCAAAGGGGGGCGCCTGATGGCAACTGTAAGGGGCGCGCAGCATCCCTTACAGCTGCCATCAGGCGCCGCACGCCCAGTGCTGCACCCGCGGCGCCGGCCAGCAGCACCCTTCCCCCCATGGCCGTGGGGCCCTGCACGGCCCGGTGCGTGTGCCAGCAGCAGTGGCCAGGCCAGGCTGTGCAGAGCATGCGCCATGCGCCCTGGGGGCGGGCCCCGGCTTGTGCGCCAGCAGCCGTGGCCAAGCCACATATGCGCCGTGCGCCCCGGGGGCAGGCCCCAGGCTGCGCGCCAGCAGCCGTGGCCAGGCCGCGCATGCGCCATGCGACGGGGGGCGGCGCCGCACGCTCAGGCCTGGGGCGCCAAAAGGGCTCAGGCTGGCCCTGACTGTGGCCACCCAGTGAGGAAACTCCATATGCAAACTCTATGTATGGCTTAAATGATGCAGAGAACCTTCCACCAGTCCTCCATTCCCAAGCTACATTTCATCCTCAGTGCATACACAGAACCAGAGTTTCTGAAGTCTATACATGACCCTACTCATATTTACATGGAACCCTATGGGGGGAAAGCTTGTTACTCAGGGATTCTCAGTTCATACCTAAGCAGGCAGTTGCAAATTAAAACTATCGATTAAAGATTATCTGTCAGAGTATGTTCTGTATTGCTGGATGCACGTGAAGAAAACTCTTATACATTCATACACCTGGAGTCATCATTGAATGGTTACCTAGTGATGGCAGTCTGGACTTATAGCAGTACCACACATAACTTCTGTTTGATTAATAGGCACAAAGGAGTATGAGATCTAGAAAAAAAATATGTATAAAAGTAAGCAATGCAAAGAAAACTAGAATTTCCATTTTAAAAGCTTCACACTTTTTATACTGGAATAAAACAATGATTTTGTTAGTAAAAGACAAAATGGCACCATCATGCTATACTTCCTCTTGCTCATTCTTTTCTAGTCAGAGTTCTGCACCAAAGGGGAAAAATCATTCCTTCAGCAAGAATGACCTCTTCTGATCAGCCTATTTCTGAGATCCACACATCCTAGCAAAATGAACATAGGCATGATCCTACCAGATGACCTGAGATCACTGAGATCCATAAACAGCAGCAAGCCTGCAACCTATGCCGTGATTCCTCTTGCAAACCACTCCTGACTTCTCAGCTAAGCAAACATTCCACTCCCCAAAAGATACAGGTAAAATTAAGTGGTGTGGTTGGGTGATAAAGCATTCATCCTATTCTGGTGTCACCTAAGAAGAACTACCAAGTCTCAAGTCATCAGAATTGTTGTATGGCCTTGTAGAGGACTTGGGGGCGATCACCTCCTCCCGGAAGGGGAGGGGGGTTCAGCGAACCCCTTCGTCCCTGTAGAGGACTCGGAGGGCGATCACCCCCTCCCGGAAGGGGAGGGGGGCTCAGCGAACCCCTTCGTCCCTGTAGGGGACTCAGGGTACGATCACCCCCTCCCGGGAGGGGAGGGGGACTCCGCGAACTCCTTCGTCCGCCCTTTCCCTCTCTCTCCCGTGTGCTGCCACCCACCGGAATCGACTCCTTCGGGGGAATGGGGAGGGGGACCCGGTCCCACCCTCTCCCCGGGTCCCAGCCCAGGGCCCACTCGCGCCCCAACGCGGCAGACGGGGGTAATTCCCTCCGAGACCCGACTACCCAGGGGCGCCAAAAGGGCCCTGCCCCGGGCTGCTTCCTCCCCTCTGGGAGGGCCCCTTCAGGCCACTCTCCTGCTCCCCGGAACCTACCCTGGTTCAGCCGTCCGGGTCGGGGGCTGCTTGGGCGACAGCTCGCGGGTCTGATCCTTCCGGCAGGCCCAGTCCTTGCCCGGTCGCTCTCCCCAGGTCTGGCCGGGTCGGGTCCAGTCCACTTCGGAGCCAGGGCTGGCCGGCCGTCCGCTGCGCCGGCCCCCTCGCGGCTCCCGGGGTCGAGGCCGGAACGTCTGCCGGCCTCGGTCCTGCCCTGGGTCCGTCCTGGGCTCAGGGCTCTTCTCCCTCTGTCCAAGGAGGCTGCCCCCCCCTCTCGTATGGCGGGCCTTTTTAAAATGGCCCGCCATGCCGGACGCCGCTCGGGGCCCTCCCCCTTCCGGCGGCGTGCCGGCGTTCTCCGCAGCCGTCCGGCTGCTGGCCTCCCGCTGCGCTCTGCCGCGCGCTACCCTGGGGGTGGGGTCAGTGGCAACCAGGCGGCGTAGGCACGGCGGTTGAATCTGGCCCCGCCGCCCTGTCTCCCCCGCGCCGCGTCTGGGGTTGGGGACCCCCCGGGCGTCTTCACCCCCCCATACACCCTGGGGGTCCGGGTGGTTCCCCGTGCGGGCCACTGGCGGCCCGTCACACACACACCCCCTTACGGTGGGACCGCCCCCCTCCTCGTGTTGCTCGAATACCCGCAAGAAGAAATCGGCGTTTTGGTGCTTTATCCCTGCTCTATACACCACCTCAAATTGGTAGGGCTGAAGCGACATATACCATCGCATAAGGCGGGGGTTAGAATTTTTCATAGAGTTCAGCCACACCAAAGGTGCGTGGTCCGTAACCAACTTAAATTTATTTCCCCATAAGTAATACCTCAATGTTTCTATGGCCCATTTTACGGCCAAGGCCTCCTTTTCGACTGTCGCGTAATTCTTTTTGCGGGGTAGGAGCTTCCGGCTCAGGTATAGGACGGGATGCTCTTCGCCATCGTGTTCCTGGGCTAGAACGGCCCCTAGTCTGCACTCGGATGCGTCTGTACATAAGAGAAATGGTTTGTCAAAATCAGGTTGCCTTAAAATCGGGCTTTGGGTTAATCTGCGCTTCAGTTCCCGAAAGGCCTGGTCTGCTTGGGTCATCCACTGGACCTTATTAGGGTTCGCGTTCTTAGTTAGCTCTGTCAATGGGGTCGCGATCATGGCAAAGTTGGGCACGAATTTGCGGTAGTATCCCGCCAGCCCCAAAAACCCTTGTACCTGCTTTTTGGTTGTTGGAGCCGGATAGTTCCGCATTGCCTCTACTTTATCCAACAGCGGTTTTATCCGGCCTCTCCCCACGGTATAGCCCAGATAGGACACTTCCCTCTGGGCGAAGTGACACTTTTTGGGGTTGGCCGTGAGCCCCGCCTCTTGCAGGGCGTGCATCACTGCCTCCAGATGCTCTAGGTGTTCTCGCCAGGACAGACTGTAGACCACGATGTCGTCGATATAGGCGGCCGCATACCCTCTAAGGGGCTCTAACACCTGGTCCATGACCCGCTGGAAGGTTGCCGTGGCTCCATGTAACCCGAACAGCATCCGTCGGAATTGAAAAAGTCCGAACGGGGTCGCAAAGGCGGTTTTCTTCCTATCACGGCCCTCCAGCGGGATCTGCCAATATCCTTTTGATAGGTCCAGCGTGGATATGTACCTCGCTCGCCCTAGGCACTCTAACAATTCCTCCACCCGGGGCATGGGGTACACGTCGAATTGTGATATAGCATTGACCCGCCGGAAATCGATACAAAATCGCACGGTCCCGTCGCTCTTGGGGACCAGTACTATGGGACTTCTCCATTCGCTCCGGGAGTCTTCGATCACCCCCCACTGTTTCATGGCCTGTACTTCTTGTTGGACCGTCCCCCATATCTTCCTAGGAAGGGGTCGGTGGGCCTCCCTCACTACTTGCCCCGGCTCGGTACGTATCCGATGTACTCCTACCTTTGCTGTACCCGGGGTCGCCGTCAGGATGAGGTGGAACCGCTGTAGGAGTGCGCTTATCTGCTGCCGCTGCTCCTCCGAGAGTTCCGGTCCCAGGGATGCCGATCCCTCATACGCGCAATCCTCCCGGGATGGCCCTAAATTTTCCTCAGATCCTGCGGGGGCCACCAGGAGCCCCTTCCGGGCCACCCACTTCTTGAGGAGGTTAACGTGAAAGATTTGCGTGTCTCTCCGTCTTCCCAAGAGGCGGATCTCGTAGTCTACGTCTCCTACCCTGTGGATCACCTCGTACGATCCCTGCCACTCCGCAAAGAGCTTGGATTCCTTGGTGGGTAAGAGCAACAGCACGTGATCCCCTGGCGCGAAGTGGCGGGCCACGGCTGTCCGATTATAGTAGTGGGCCTGCCTAGTCTGGGCTTTCAAGAGGTTCAGCTGGGCATATGCTCCAACTCGGCGCAGCTGCTCACGGAGCTGCAGAATGTACCGCACCGTACTCTGACACTGGGCGTTCTGTGCTTCCCAGTCCTCCTTCAGGATATCTAGAATTCCCCGCGGTTGGTGTCCGTACAATAGCTCGAACGGGGAGAACTCGGTGGAGGCCTGAGGCACCTCCCGGATAGCAAAGAGGAGAGCCGGTAACATCTGATCCCAGTCCCGTGGGCCCTCTCGTACTACCCGCCTTAACATTGCCTTCAGGGTGCGGTTGAACCGCTCCACCAGTCCGTCCGACTGGGGGTGGTATACGGACGTTCGGAGGGTTTTAATCCGCAGCAAGGCACATAGTTCTTTCATTAGCCGGGAAGTTACATTCGTGCCTTGGTCTGTTAAGATGGCTTTAGGGAACCCCACCCTAGTGAACATTTTGAGTAACTCGGAAGCTAGGGTTGGGGCCTTAGTGTTGCGCAAGGGCACTGCTTCGGGGTACCCGGTGGCGTAGTCGATGACAACCAGGATGAACCGACACCCCGACCGAGAGGGTTCTAGGGGCCCCACCAGATCCATAGCTATCCTCTCAAAGGGCACCCCTACCACAGGGAGGGGCACGAGGGGAGCCAAGGGAGCCCTGCTCGTGGAGACCTTCTGGCAGTCAGGACAGGAGGCGCAAAAGTCCCGCACTGCCCTATAGACCCCGGGCCAGTAAAACCGCTGCAGGACCCTGGCCAAGGTTTTTTCCCGTCCCAAGTGTCCCGCCCAGGGGTTCGTGTGGGCCAAGTCAAGGACCTCTTGGCGTCAGCCCTGCGGGACTACCAGCTGCTTTCGCCCTTCCTCCCCTTCCCCGGCCCCCCATCAGACGATACAGTCGGTCGCCTATTACCTGGAAACGCGGTCCCTGCCGGACTTCTCCGGTTTCCTCCGGGCCGGCCGCTTGCTCCCAAGTGTATTTCAATGTCCCATCTTCCCGCTGCTCCTCTAGAAAATCGGGGGCGTCTGTCGACTCGTCCTCTGGCCTCCTCCCCACTGGGGTTGTCCGCCCCCCGTCGGGCTCGCCCGAGGTCCACGGATGGACGTAGCCTTCTGCCACGGGTGCGCCCTTCAGCGGTTGCTCTCCCCTGGATTCCCCGGCCCCCTCGTGCAGCAACCTGGAGAACCCGGGCCAATCCCTGCCCAGCACTATTGGGCACGGTAGCACGGGTGCTTTCCCAACTCGCCAGACCTTTTCGAGCTGGCTGTCTGCCAGGTATACCCACACAGTGGGGTAGGATCTCACGTCCCCGTGCACACACTTCATCCAGATCGTCTCCCCGGTGGCTGGGGCGTCCGGGACGAGGTCTTCTTGGACTAGGGTGACCGCTGAGCCGGAGTCCACAAGGGCCCGCAGGAGCTTCTGTCCCAGCCACATGGTCACGGTTGGCCACGGCTGCTCGGGCGGAGTCGGTTGGGGCCCTCCCAGGGCCGCCTGGCTCAGGGTGCAGTCCATTAAGGGGCATTCTCATTTAAAATGTCCCTCCTGTTCACACTGATAGCGCACACTCCGGGTCCCCCTCTTCGGCCCTCGCCCGCTGTCTCTTCCACCTCGCCTCCTCCCTCCTGGCATTTATCCCTCAGTTTCCCGGGCCACACCAGAGCCAACCGCCGTCCCCCGACGGGGGGGGGTTTTGGGGCGACCTTCAGGGCCGCCGGCCCACTACTCCGCTCCCCTGTGGCTTCCCCCCTGGAGGGGTTGGGCAGGACCTCACGCTGCTCACCCGCTTCGCCTCCTTCGGCGTCCAGATGGGCTTCGGTGAGCGTGATGGCTTCGGCCACCGTTGTGGGCTGGTGCCTCTGGACCCACTTCTGTGCTTCCTGGGGCAGAAGGTGGATGTACTGTTCAAGGATGACCGCCTCGGCTACCTCGGCCCCCGTGCGCTGGTCGGGTTCTAACCATCAGCTTACCCTGCTGGTAAGCGACCAGGGAGCTTTGCGACCGGGTGCTCGCGAACAGGGTGAGTGCTAACAGGAGGGAGTTTTGACAGGCTCTCCTGGAGGAGGAGAAGGAAGGAGCAAACTAAAGCACCTTGGGGTAAGTGGCTGCTTATATTTGGAGGTTTGGGGCTTGTGTGTGTTTGTTTGGAGTTTGTTTGTTTGGAGTTTGTTTGTTTGTTTGGAGTGCTGAGCTGAGTGTGTTTGTTTGTTTGTTTGAAAGGCCGTGTGCTCAGGCAGGCAGGCAGGCAGTTGGAAGCTGATTAGGTTTGAATTGAAACACCGTGTGCTGATTGGCTGAGCTGTAGGCAGAGGGAGGAGCTATCAGGGAGGCCGAGCACTCAAACCCTGCTGGTAAGCGACCAGGGAGCTTTGCGACCGGGTGCTCGCGAACAGGGTGAGTGCTAACAGGAGGGAGTTTTGAGAGGGGAGATTAGAGGGGGAGCTTGGGGGGAGCCAGTGACTTCTATTGCCCTTAAACTAAATCCTTTATAACAACCTCTATCTGAAACATTTAATTAACCCTCATATATAATTAGAGTAGGAAATGGAGGCAGAAGCCCAGCAGCAGAGTGGGGGCTATCCTGTTTATTGTGTCGAGTGCAGTATGTATGACTACCTACCCTGTGGGTGGGTGGCGTATGTGTGCGCTCGATGCAAGGAGCTCCTGGCCCTCAGAGACCGAGTGCGTGCTTTGGAGGCCAGGGTGGCTGAACTGGAGGAGCTAAGGAAGGCAGAGGTGTTTGTGGATGAGACTTTCCGGGACATAGTAGGGCTGTCCCACCTCCAATCTGACAGTCCTGATGCTGTTACGGAGGATGAAAGGCTCAGGGAAGGAGAGCAGTCAATGGGAGCAGAGGGAAACCATCCCATAGTTGGGACCCTCCTTCCAGAGGGTGATGTTGTATCCTCTCGTGCCGAGGATACTTCTCCGGGGGAGGGAGCTCCAGCTGTTAGGAAGAAGCAGGTTTTAGTAGTGGGGGATTCGATCATTAGAAATATAGATAGTTGGGTTTGTGATGACCGGGAGAACCGTATGGTTACTTGCCTGCCTGGTGCGAAGGTTGCGGATCTCTCGAGGCATCTAGACAGACTTATGGGCAGTGCTGGGGAGGAGCCGGTCGTCGTGGTACATGTTGGTACCAATGACATAGGGAAGGGTAGAAGAGATGTTCTGGAGGCCAAATTTAGGTTACTAGGAAAGAGACTGAAATCCAGAACATCTTTGGTGGCATTCTCTGAAATGCTTCCAGTTCCACGCGCAGGGCCAGATAGACAGGCAGAACTTCAGAGTCTCAATGCGTGGATGAGACGATGGTGCAGGGAAGAGGGGTTTAGATTTATTAGGAACTGGGGACACTTTTGGGGTAGGGGGAGCCTATACAGGAATGATGGGCTCCACCTAAATCAAGGTGGATCCAGACTGCTGGCATTAAACATTAAAAAGGTCGTAGAGCAGTTTTTAAACTAAGAGGTGAGGGAAAGCCGATTGGTGCGGGGGAGCACCTGGATCGGACGGAGACTTCTCTTACACGAGGCTCCATAGATAGGGATTCCCTAGAAGTTAGTCAGATAGGGAACGTGGGAAATAATATATGGGCAAGATCAGATGTGAAACAATCGTGCATAAAAAAATCCAATGTGTCTGTGAAAGGCGGACATATAAATAGTGGTAGTTTTCTAACATGCTTTTACACTAATGCTAGGAGTCTGTCTAATAAGATGGGTGAACTGGAGTACCTCATATCAAAGGAGGAAGTTGACATAATAGGCATCTCAGAAACATGGTGGAATGAGGACAATCAGTGGGACACTATCATACCGGGATATAAATTATATCGGAAAGACAGAACAGGTTGTGCGGGTGGCGGAGTGGTACTATATGTGAAGGATAATATAGAATCAAATGAAGTAAAAATCCTAAAGGAATCAAAATGTTCCATAGAATCATTATGGATAACAATTCATTCCTCTAATATGAATATGGCATTAGGAATATATTACCGACCACCTAACCAGGACAGTGATAGTGATGCTGAAATGATAAGGGAGATTAGAGAGGCTACCAAAATAAAAAACACAGTAATAATAGGAGATTTCAATTATCCCCATATTGATTGGGTGCATGTCACCTCAGGACGGGATTCAGAGATTAAATTTCTTGATGCCTGAAATGACTGCTTCTTGGAGCAGCTAGTACAGGAACCCACAAGGGGAGAGTCGATTCTCGACCTAGTCTTGACTGGAACGCAGGATCTGGTCCAAGAGGTAACTGTTACTGGACCGCTTGGAAATAGTGACCACAATATAATAACTTTTAATATTCCAGTGTTGGGAAGAACACCGCAGCGGTCAAACACTCTGGCATTTAATTTCAAAAAGGGGAATTACACTAAAATGAGGAAGCTAGTTAAACAGAAACTAAAAGGGAGAGTAATTAAACTAAAATCCCTGGAAGCTGCATGGGAACTGTTTAAAGACACCATACTAGAGGCCCAATTTAAATGTATACCCCAAATAAAAAAACACAGTAAGAGACCTAACAAAGAACCACCATGGCTAAACAGCCATGTTAAAAAGGCAGTGAGAGAGAAAAGGGCAGCTTTTAAAAAGTGGAAGTCAAATCCTAGTGAGGAAAATAGAAAGGAACATAAACACTCCCAAATTAAGTGTCATAATGTAGTAAGAAAAGCCAAAAAAGAGTTTGAGGAACAGCTAGCCAAAAATTCAAAAAATGATAGTAAAATGTTTTTTAAATACATTAGAAGCAGGAAGCCCGCTAAAAAAGCAGTGGGGCCCTTGGATGATAAAGATATAAAAGGAGCGATCAAGGAAGACAGTGCCATTGCGGAGCGATTAAATGATTTCTTTGCTTCAGTCTTCACGGCTGAGGATGTTACAGAGGTTCCTAAATCTGAGCCAGCCTTTTTAGGTGACAAATCTGAGGAACTCATTCAGATTGAAGTGACATTAGAGGAGGTTATGGAATTAATTGATAAGCTGAATAGTAACAAGTCTCCGGGACCAGACGGCATTCACCCAAGGGTTCTGAAAGAACTCAAATGTGAAATTGCGGAGTTATTAACAGTGGTTTGTAACCTATCCTTTAAATCCACTTTGGTACCAAATGACTGGAAGATGGCCAATATAACACCAATATTTAAAAAAGGCTCTAGAGGAGATCCTGGCAATTATAGACCGATAAGTTTAACATCAGTACCAGGCAAATTAGTAGAAACACTAGTAAAGAGTAAAATTGCAAGGCACATAGAAGAGCACGAATTGTTGGGCAAAAGTCAGCATGGTTTCTGCAGAGGGAAGTCGTGTCTAACTAATCTGTTAGAATTCTTTGAAGGGGTTAATAAACATGCGGACAAGGGGCACCCAGTGGATATAATATACCTAGATTTCCAGAAAACCTTTGACACGGTCCCACACCAAAGGCTTTTACGTAAATTAGGTGGTCATGGGATAGGAGGAAAGGTCCTTTCATGGATCAAGAATTGGTTAAAAGACAGAAAACAAAGGGTGGGAATAAATGGTAAATTTTCACAATGGAGGAGGGTAACTAGTGGTGTTCCCCAGGGGTCAGTACTGGGACCAATCCTGTTCAACTTGTTCATCAATGATCTAGAAAATGAGGTAAGCAGTGAGGCGGCCAAGTTTGCAGATGACACAAAGTTGTTCAGGACAGTCAAAAGCAAAAGGGATTGTGAAGAACTACAAAAAGATCTCAGCAAACTGAGTGATTGGGCAGCAAAATGGCAAATGAAATTTAATGTGAGTAAGTGTAAGGTAATGCATGTTGGAAAAAATAACCCAAATTACACGTACTACATGATGGGGTCAAATTTAGCTACGACAGATCAGGAAAGGGATCTTGGAGTTATAGTGGATAGTTCTATGAAGACATCCACGCAGTGTGCAGCGGCAGTTAGTAAGGCAAATAGGATGTTAGGAATTATTAAAAAAGGGATAGATAATAAGACAAAAGATACCATACTTCCCCTATATAAAACTATGGTACGCCCACATCTCGAGTACTGCGTGCAGATGTGGTCTCCTCACCTCAAAAAAGATATATTGGCATTAGAAAAGGTTCAGAAAAGGGCGACTAAGATGATTAGGGGCTTGGAAAGGGTCCCATATGGGGAGAGGCTAGAGAGACTGGGACTTTTCAGTTTGGAAAAAAGGCGATTGAGGGGCGATATGATAGAGGTATATAAAATCATGAATGGTGTGGAGAAAGTGATTATAGAAAAATTATTTACCTTTTCCCATAATACAAGAACTAGGGGACACCAAATGAAATTGATGGGTAGTAGGTTCAAAACTAATAAAAGGAAATTTTTCTTCACATAGCGCACAGTCAACCTGTGGAACTCCTTGCCCGAGGAGGCTGTGAAGGCCAGGACTCTATTAGGGTTTAAAAAAGAGCTTGATAAATTTTTGCAGGTTAGGTCCATAAATGGCTATTAGCCAGGGATAAAGTATGGTGCCCTAGCCTTCATAACAAGGGCAGGAGATGGATGGCAGGAGATAAATCACTTGATCATTGTCTTCTGTTCTCCTTCTCTGGGGCACCTGGCATTGGCCACCGTCGGCAGATGGGATGCTGGGCTCGATGGACCTTTGGTCTGACCCAGTATGGCCATTCTTATGTTCTTATGTTCTTATCACCAGGCCCACTCGCGTAGCCGCTGCGCGACTGCGCAGGGCCGGTCCCCTGGTTTGAACCGCTCCCTCCGGAATCATTACCGGTAGGTATCGCTGGTAATTCCTAGCTGGTCAAGTATAGCCGCTTTCACTTTGTCCTACTGCAAGGCCTCCTGGGCTGACAATCCCTGGTATGCCAATTGGGCAGGCCCCGTTAGATAGGGGGCCAATAAGGTGGCCTAATGGCTTGTGGGCCATCGTGCCGCAGTGGCCACCCATTCAAAGGTTGTTAGGTAGGCTTCCGGGTCGTCTCCTGGCCCCATCTTGGTCAGCCGCAATGGTAGGGAGCTGAGATCCCGCTCACCCTCGTGCACCTCCAACCGCGGACCCGTCACCCCGCTCCCCGGGTGGGCCGCCTGCAGCCACTTCTCCTGTTGCGTGGCCAGTTCTTGAATCAGCACTCATTGTCGATCCTGAAATTGCGCGGCTAGTTGCTGCAGCATCTGGGCTTGCTGTTGTTGATGCTGTCGCTGGGTTTCCCCCACCCAGTCCAACATCTGCTTCGGATCCATCGTTCCGTCACTACAGGTCCGTCCCCTAGATATAAAGTACCCTTCTCTTTCGGTTCCGCCTTAAGGGGTCGATACCCACATTCTCCACCACGTGTAGAGGACTCGGGGGCGATCACCCCCTCCCGGAAGGGGAGGGGGGCTCAGTGAACCCCTTCATCCCTGTAGGGGACTCGGGGTGCGATCACCCCCTCCCGGTCCGCCCTTTCCCTCTCTTTCCCGTGTGCTGCCACCCACCGGAATCGACTCCTCTGGGGGAATGGGGAGGGGGACCCGGTCCCACCCTCTCCCCGGGTCCCAGCCCAGGGCCCACTCGCGCCCCAACGCGGCAGACGGGGGTAATTCCCTCCGAGACCCGTCTACCCAGGGGCGCCAAAAGGGCCCTGCCCCGGGCTGCTTCCTCCCCTCTGGGAGGGCCCCTTCGGGCCGCTCTCCTGCTCCCCGGAACCTACCCTGGTTCAGCCGTCCGGGTCGGGGGCTGCTTGGGCGACAGCTCGCGGGTCCGATCTTTCCGGCAGGCCCAGTCCTTGCCCGGTCGCTCTCCCCAGGTCCGGCCGGGTCGGGTCCAGTCCACTTCGGAGCCGGTGCTGGCCAGCTGGCCGCTGCGCCGGCCCCCTCGCGGCTCCCGGGGTCGAGGCTGGACCGTCCGCCGGCCTCGGTCCTGCCCTGGATCCGTCCTGGGCTCAGGGCTCTTCTCCCTCCGTCCAAGGAGGCTGCCCCCCCCCTCTCGGATGGCGGGCCTTTTTAGAATGGCCCGCCACGCCGGACGCTGCTCGGGGCCCTTCCCCTTCCGGCAGCCTGCCGGCGTTCTCCGCAGCCGTCCGGCTGCCGGCCTCCCGCTGCGCCTCACCACGCGCTACCCTGGGGGCGGGGACAGTGGCAACCGGGCAGCGTAGGCGCAGCGGTTGAATCCGGCCCCACTGCCCTGTCTCCCCCGCGCCGCATCTGGGGTTGGGGACCCCCCGGGTGTCTTCACCCCCCCCCCCATCCCCTGGGGGTCCAGGTGGTTCCCCGTGCGGGCCGCTGGCGGCCCATCACAGGCCTATATCACGATAATAGTTGAGCTATAGTGATGGCATGTTTTCTAGGCTACTCATAATGGCAGCAATTTTAGATACTGGTCTGATGTTCAGAAAAGTTAAGAATTTGACCAAACCTTCATTCAATTTGAAGTGAAGTGAAGGCCAAAAAAACCCCCCCAAAAACCCCAAAGCTTTTTTTAATACTTTACACATTTGAGGAAAGGAATTGGAAATGCCAACATAGCTCAGAAAAGCTATATTTCTGATCATGACAAATGCAGAAAAACTTGTTCTAATTTTACAGCCCATTTTTGATGGCTACAAGATGTTGTAGTACAGAAAGTATATAACCAGCACAGTAGGATAAATTCACCTCATTGCCAGTGAATTTGGCTTAAAATGAAGTGAAAATGACAATGGTTTATTCAAGTCTAAAACTGAACATTTGGACTCTGTGTGCTAAAACACAATGGTTTCTAAACATGTGAAGCAATGATGATAATTCGTAATCAAGGATGTGAATATGGCTTATTATTAAGGTTGCTCAGCAGTGCCCATCATAAAACACTTTTTTCCCCAGATACTGGTAACTTTAACCAGCTCAGCTGCAATTTTCCGTGCTAGATGTCTGCCACCTCAGACTACATTTTTGGCAAATTTTCAGCAAAAACAATTCAGCAATCTGAGAAGAGGGCAAGAGAAAAACAAGCTTTGCCCTTGTTAAAAATGTTGGCAACCATTTCTTTGAAATGCTCTCGCATCTCCAAGCTTTGGAGCAGGTATTTTATTGGCAGGGAGGTGTCCTTTATGTTAAAGATGTGCTTTTTATAATCCCCATGAAAATCCACTGAAATCTGGCCAAGTAATTGAAGAAACTGCAATTTACACATCCTCTGTAATTAAATTTTTAGTAGCTAAATTCCCCAAATATTCTCTCTGTACTGGGCATGCAACAGTCCAGAGCTAAGCAGGACTTTCCTTGAAAGAATAAGGGGATCTCTGGACTACTGCAGGCTGTATTAGGTCTGCATGAGGCAGGGGTCCTGTGAAAAAACAGTGTGGCTGTGTCTACACTGGCGCGATCTCGCGCAAAAGCGGCCACTCTTGCGCAAAAACTTGCTGCCTGTCTACACTGGCTGCGTGTTCTTGCACAAGTAAACTGATGTTCTAATGTATAAAATCAGGGCTTCTTGCGCAAGAACTCTAATGCTCCCACTCAGGAATAAGCCCTCTTGCACAAGAGCTCTTCCAGAAGAGGCCAGTGTAGACAGGCAACATGAATTTCTTGCGCAAGAAAGCCCTATGGTTAAAATGGCCATCAGAGCTTTCTTGCGCAAGAAAGCGTCTACACTGGCATGGATGCTCTTGCGCAAAAGCACATGCCAGTGTAGACACTCTCTTCTGGAAGAGTTTTTGCAGAAGAACTCTTCCGCAAAAGAGTTTTTGCATGAGAACGCACCAGTGTAGACGTAGCCTGTGTGATCATGTAATTAAAGACTATCATAATGCATAGGGGTTAACTTTGTACAGGCAACCTTAACTCTGGCATTGCCTAACTTCTGCGTGTTTGATTTTGCAACCTTAATGTTATTTCTTACCCAGTGAGGGGCAAGCTAGGCTAGCAAGTGGGCCGAATGAGTGGCTCTCCATCTCACTGGACCACAAGATTGTCATAACCAAGATGGTCTCCCGGGATAGAGGAGATTTGCTAACTGTGCTTATGTACCTAGAATTTGCGGGGTGTGCCTATTGAAACATAGCAGTACTTTGGGTGCAGCACAGCTCTCATAGTCAATGTTGTGTGCAATCAGCATGCATCTCATTTCACGTGCCCTTGGTTTACACTCATGTCACTTAAGTAATATTGGTAGGAAAAAAGCATGCGATGAAAACCAGCAGAATTTGGCAACTCTGCACATGGACAACAGTAGACAAAATGTCTTATGGGCTGCATGTGGCCCTCAGGCCACAGATTGTGCATGGTTGTTCTAACTGATTTCTATGTATAGAATTACCTAGGTTTTGAAAAAAATAAGCAAACTGAAAAAATAGAAGCTCCCTCCTGTAGCATCATATTAAGAATCACGCGGTTTGGCAACAGGGTTAGAATCTCTTGATAACCCAGATGTCTACTATTTAAAGTAATAGTATTTAGGCTGCAAAGTTAACTCAGGTGTGTGCCACAGGTAAAGTTTTTTGGAAAATTTCAGCAGAAACAACTCAGCTGTTTCTAAGAATGAAGTGAGGGGAAAATATGTTGGTTTTCCCATATTAAAAAAATCTAGTGACCATTTCTTCATGTGCAATGTTTATATAGTGACAAAATTATGACATAGCCCCCAAAAATGCAGAAAAAAATCATAAATAATCCCCACTGTCATATTTCATGAAAAGGTTTATAAGGACTGTGGACCATATTCTCAAAGGTATTTAGGGCCTCGCTCCTAATGATTTCAGTGGCAGTTAGGCAACTAGGCACTTAGAAACTCCTGACGAGCTGGACCAACAACTTTCCATTGGACTATTCAGGATGTCCTAGCTTTTCTTTCTCTCATACCACCATTGGAGAGAGGCAAAGCAGCCATATATCCTTCTTGTTTGGCTTCCAGTTTCAGATTTGCTGAACCACGTGACGATCATAAAAAGATGCCTGAAATATTCATCCATTGGTTGTCATAGAGATATCACACAAATATGTCCAAGTCCCACTCTGCCCAGAAGACCATATTTATATCAGAAACATCTACAGTGTGTGTGATGGTTTCTTCACCTACCACTCACTAAGCCCCAGAACAGGCCATTAATCATCTCATGTATTTGTCTAAAAAAGCTGATTGCAGACATTTTATGTATCTTACTCATATAAGAGGCATGCTAATATTGACAAATATCCTTGAAGAGCTGAGAGAAACAGCTAATGCATGGGTCTGGTAAAGTTAACTCACTTTCATTACATACATACAAAGTTTTGATTAATGAATGTTCTGTTGCCATCATTTTACAAGCACGGAAAATTATTTTCAAACCTCATTTAATAAATCATGCTTATTGCAGGCTGTTTAATTTTCTTCCTGGTTGCCATGACTACAATATTTCAGATAATTATATTTTCTGGTGTCAAAACTATTCCATGCTGCCAACCCTATAAAAGCAGATGGATTTGTGAATTCTGTAACAAAGCTGCACCAACTATATATTCACAGAAGGAGAGGTTATGCAGAAACAATTTACAAAGCTGCAATACGTCAGACTTGTTCTGAGTTCATCTGTTAGGAGCAAATGGGATAGTCCTCACAAAGCAATTTATAACAGATAACCCAGTCATACCAACAGGGTGCCGGGTTCACTTAATAAAGTCTATAACTCTCCACATGAAACCTTCCCAGCCTAGTATGATTAGTAATTACCCATGAAAGATAGCAATCAGCATAAGAAATGTAAAGGAACATGGTCAAGATATTTTTAAATACTAGCATTAGATTTACTTGGCAGGGGAGGTACTGTAATTTCAAAATCCTTGCCAAAGTACTGTAATTCACTGTCTACAGAATAATTGCAGCAAAATGGCTTACTCCTAACCACCACCTTCTACACACCCATAACTGATTTGTAAAGTACACAATGTGCTCACAGTGTAGAAGATGATCATCCTCCGGAATTACACTTTTCAAAGATATTTGAGCATTTGTTCACCCTTCACAGTGGTGACACAGAGCTGGATGCTAGTAGGGGAGTCAGCATGCTGATCATTTAGGCACCAGTCAGTTCCCCTGGAGAAGGATGATTGGGGCTATGTAGCTAATTAGCCATTCAGGCTGGGAGAGGGGGATGCACTAATTAGCCATCAACTGAGGAGTGACAGGAGAAGAAAGTGAGGAGAGAAGGCCTGGGTTAGGAAAGCCCGCTCTGCTTTGATCTCTTATGGGAGGCAAAGCTACCTTCCTCCCTGGTCCTGTGAAGGCTAAAGAATGAGAAACACTAAATATTTTGCAGCACAGACTATATATATATTGATGAAAGGAATGCAAATAATTTTATACAAATACCATTTGCTGGAGAGTTTGAGAGATTTTTAGGGCATCAGAGCACAGGGAGGGATAGCATGCCTCATTATGCAGTGCATTCTGAGAAAACTGTGATAGCTCAGAGACCCTCATTCCTACAGAAATTCTTCCCTTACTAAACTCAGAGATACAATGCTCAACAATTATACAAAGCATGTGTCTTCTGCATCCTAACCAGAGAGAGGAGAGGCACATTTTGACTCCTGAAGGGACTCAAAGATGACAAGAGCAATAGAAGGGATGGGGTAGGGGCCTGTAGGAGCCTACACACACCTCAAACTCCCACTGAAAATTTGTTCTTAAGGGCAAAGCACCTTGTCAGTACAATCATCGCTCCCTCCTTTCCTCCTTTCCTTCTGTGGTGTAAATGACTGTCCTTATCCATATGCAAAATATGCAGCTGCGTAGAGCACCCAAAACTTTGGGGCACTACTGGGTCTTAGTGTCCACCTACCCATCTCTTTCTATTCCTGTTCTGTAGCTCTGCTACCTCCCAAGAGGATCTGGCTAACTTAAAAGTGAAAAGCCTGCCAGCCCCAGGTACATACTGTCTGAATTTATTGTGTTAGTCTATAGGACCTTGGTTTAAAATTTGCTTTAAAATATTTCATTGGTGTGTCGCTGAAAATTGTAAAACCAAATCTCTAAAAAAAAAAACCATCAGACCACCGCCTCCCCACCTCCCTCCCCCGCCAGCTGCCATTGTCTATAAGGGCACCAGTTTATAGGGTAGGGTCCCATAAATCCTTAGGATGGGCCTGGTGGTGTACAGCTCAGGCTCACACCCACTAATGAACACTATCTTGCCATGCTGAGCAACACAGTCTTCTGGTACAGTAAATGGGCACAGAGGCAGGAGCAAAAACAAAAAACAAGAACCAATAAGAAAGCAAAACAAGAAATTGGAAAACAGACACAAAATTGAACCCAAAAGCTATACTCACAAGAGGAAAAAATGAGATGAGAGAAGAAACAAAGAAAACAGAAACAGATGAGAGAGAACAGAAGAAAAAAGACTTGAGAAAATGTGGTAATTTACTGAGACATGGAAGGAGAAGACAGTCGCTGGATTTACTTCCCCTCATTTATGACAAACAGGAACTGGCCATGACACAAAAAAAAAAAAAAAAAAAAAGTGAACCTCTACATTACATAACCTATGCACACAAGCCATTTGTGAAGTAGGTAATATTATCCCTATTTTACAAGTGGTGGTGAAGTTACATATCTTGTCAAAGGTCACAGAAGAAGAGCTGGGATTAGAAAACAGAAGATCCATGCTCAGATCGTTAGCCCATGCACTTCTCTCTCACTCATTTAATACTCACGTCTCTCAGCACTGTGCTAATGTCACTGAGGACACCATCCCTGATGCTGGCAAGGAATCAAGAAAATATATTGAGTTGTGATCCCCAAGAAACAATAAGAAAAATAAACAGTTCTTAACAAGTGAGGGGGAGGGAGGAAGGCAAAGCCAGCAAGGAAAGCAATGTACTTTTTCAGGTTCCAAGAAAGTGTTATAAAGAGCAGAGAGTAATAAACAAAAAGAAAAACTATTAACAAGTGCATTTAAAGGTAACTCTGATAGCTCTGCAGTGTTCAACCTTGACTATTTTTCAAATGAGAACAGCTGGCCTCACCATTTTCTTGTGTAAGCAGGGTCAGGATAAGCTCTACCCTGACAACTGGTGGAGTACTGGTCCCCAGTGGTGTCATAAGCCTGTCTGCAGAACCCCAGGAAGAGGTGACTATATTGACTGCTAATGAAACGGGCCGTGATGTGTTTGTAAGACCAGGGCAGAAGGTTGCAGACATCTTTGAGCCTGAAACCATTGTGAGACCCCAGCGTGAAGCTGAAGCTCCGCCGTTGGATCCTGCAAAGTTTGACTTCGGGGACTCACCGTTGCCTGAGGAGTGGAAGGATCACCTGAGGAAGAAGCTTTGCGAGAGACCCAAGGTATTCTCACTGCACGAGTGGGACGTTGGATGTGCCAAGGGGGTGGAACACCACATCAGACTACAAGATCCCCGACCCTTCAGGGAGAGGTCTAGGAGGATCGCTTTCTCAGAGATGGAAGACGTACGCCATCATCTTCAAGAGCTGATCGCGAACGGTATCATTACCGAGTCCCACAGCCCCTACGCCTCGCCTATTGTGGTGGTTCGTAAGAAGAGTGGGAAAATCTGGATGTGTATCGACTACCGCACCCTAAACAGGCGCACTACGGTTGATCAATACACCATGCCCTGAGTACAAGATGCCTTGGACTGTTTGTTGGGTAGCCAGTGGTTCTCGGTATTGGATCTTCGGAGTGGATACTACCAGATCCCTCTGGGAAAAGAGGATAAGGAGAAGACAGCCTTCATCTGTCCATTAGGGTTCTACCAGTTCGAACGCATGCCCCAAGGGATTTCTGGGGCCCCTGCCACATATCAACATCTTATGGAGAAAGTAGTGGGAGACATGAATCTACTGCAAGTGTTAGTTTACTTGGATGACTTGACTGTGTTTGGAAGAACCTTGGAGGAGCATGAGGAAAGACTTCTTAAAGTGCTTGATAGGTTGGAGGCGTATGGTTTGAAGCTTTCAATTGACAAATGCCAGTTCTGCCGAACCTCGGTGAAGTATGTGGGACACATCGTGTCCCAGGAGGGTGTGAGTACTGATCCCGATAAAATAGAAGCTCTCACTACCTGGCCATGTTCACGTAACTACAGAGAACTCAAGACCTTTCTTGGATTCAGTGGCTACTACCGCAGATTTGTGAAGAACTACACTACGATTGTAAAACTGCTGAATGTAAGAATATAATTTATGAAAATAAAAACTGAATCAAAACTGCCCTGATGAAAAAGTTAAGATACAGAAATACATTTATCCACTTTTACTGTAATCATGACTTGTATGCTGCCCCATATGTGATTTCTCCACTGCTTTTAGCATTCACGAGTGAGAAGGGCAGGTGTATAACTAATCTATTGCTCAGGCCTTCCCTAGTAATATTTCCAGAATCCTTGTTAAAACTGCAGTGGCAAAGTGGTAATTATCTGAGTGGGTGCAGAGTGAAAGAACCCCAGGACATTCACTGTGCAAAATTAACAGAAGCATTGAAACACCGGGAGTGAAATTGAATTTGCAGTGAAATGCAGCTTTTACCCAAAGGCAACAAAAATGCTTCTTCTAATGTTCATTAAATCAGATTTATTGAAATATAATTAATGTTGGTGGAATCCAGCATTGACACACATTCAAATAACCTTCATGTATTGGGAGAAAGCCTCAACACAAGTCACCAAGATTCAAACCTGAACAGGATTCAAAAAGTCCACAAAGAATTGTTAAGAGGCCACTAAGCCTTCTACTGCTAAGTCAGCCACCTTAATTCTCCTCATCCCCAGCCAGCAATGAGAGAATTTATTACTGCCTGGTGGCTGTTTGGTGGGCAGCTATATGCAATATGAACTGATAGTCTCAGCCCAGACCCTCATAAACATGTTTGTGCATTACAGGCCCCCTTTACAATTAACACTAATTGACTTTTGTTACTGGCGGTCTGTACAGAAAGGGGCTCAAGATTGCCAGGAAGTCTGAACCACTTTGGCATAGCTAAAAGTTGCCCCTTCAGACCCAGGCTGAAATATATTTCCAGGTTGGTACATGAAAGCTAACCCATGCTATACCTGAAAGGCCTTTAAACAAGCTGAAACACAAGAGCACAGTTTCTAAATCAAACAGACATCCAGTAAGACCAGAGAGATCCCTTGAATGACAAACAGAACCTCTCTCTTCAGATACTCCCCTAACAGAGCTGCTGGTGTAGATACTACAGGAAAGATAAATGTCTCCTTCTCTTTCATGTCACTGATAATTAAGCCATGCCTTCCCAGGTGGACCTCCAGGACTTTCTGCCCTGCCCATCATTCTCCCCTTATACTATCCAGAGCTGGCACTAGGCATAAGCAGACTAAACAACTACTTAGGACTCTGAGCAGCTCAAGAGGGCTACCTATTTGCCTTTTATTATAAGAACTTGCCTGTTTCAGTATTGTGGGAAGGGGGGCAAAATATTCCTGCTTATGGCTCCCAGTGGGCTAGTGCTGGCTCTGATACTATCTGTCTAGGTCCATCCTATGTATCAATCAGCTAGGCAACCCAGCTGAAACAGCAAATGTTGATTACTCATAGATAACTGATCTCAACTTCCCACAAATTATTTTATAATTAAATAAAGTCTTAAACTGCTAGTGGAATGTCCATGACCAGGAAGTGAGCCTAAAATTTGTCTGATAAATTATTCATTGTAAATTATTCATTTGGCACTAGTTATTAATCTGGAACCTTCACAAGCACTAAATTACACTATAAAAATCCTACAGTGCTAAAGATTCCAAAGTACTGTCTGTACCAGTGATTTAGGCCAGGGCCCACACATTTACCATCTCTGTGCTCATTTATGATTAAACTGATGCATATTTCAAGATGCCTCAATTCATGTTAAATTTATTAAGGAGGGCTAATTTGTCTATTTCCATGACAGTGGTACTATCGGTCCAAAAGCAAAACAATTCCAAATGGACTTAAGCAATCCTCTGAAAGAAGCAGATATTCTATTTCTCATTCACCAGATCACACTACGAAATCAAAATGATGGAGAAATACAGCAAAATAGCTGTAATTGATCAAACACATGAAAGAATTTGATTAAGTACTGGACACCCATTTAAAACATTCCATTAATATTTCCCATCAATAATGAGATTAAATAGGCTGCCTTCCTCCACTACATGCTAAAAGAAAATTAATCTATATTTTATATCGGTCACTCAGACTACACACTTGGACAATAGCAATCACATTCATTATGTTTTACCTCAGAACTCTTCTACCCCCAGTTCTGATACAGGTATTTTCTATGGGTTTGATACCTGCACTTTCCTGAATTAGTTACTAGCAGAATAGTAAGTGGTTCACTTTTTCTAAACTATTTTCTTATCACTGTTTATTTTGTAACGAAAGAGATGCCAGGACTCAAGCAATTTTTTTTGCATTCATAACTGATGTAACAAACCCACAGTTGCTGGGATTATGAACTGCGAAGCCCAGAGCTGCTGGAGCCCCTCAGCCCTGGCAGAAATTAATTACAAATTCTCGTCCATTTTGGTAACATACTGTGTTATTCATGTGTATATTGGGGGATGTTCCAAAAAGTAAAAACCCAGCAGATAAATGTAATGTGCATGAGGTTATCAAAGATGGAGCAAACAGAGGGAGAAGGGAAAGGATAAAAAATTGTTGTTCATTATAATGTAGAAGAATTTCCAGAACTTTGGAAATTACTGGTCCTTAAACCCATTAAAGATCACAGAAAATGGAGAGAAAACTATTCACAAAATATTTACATTCCTGAACACATTCCTAAACTAACTATTAACGTTCCCTCACATAGGGTGCGTCTGCACTGCACCCGGAGCTCGAAATAAGCTACACAATTTGAGCTATGCAAATTGTATAGTTTATTTTATGATAATTTTGAAATAGCTTATTTCAAAATTTGGTGCTGTATACACAGCACTTATTTCAAAATAAATCACTATTCAGAAATATCCCTTACTCCTTGTGGAATGAGGTTTACAGGGATGTCAGAATAGCGAGCCCATTATATTTCAAAATAATGGGTGCACTCATAAGACTCGGAATAGCTATTTTGGGATACCAGAGGTATCCCAAAATAGCACTACAGTATAGACGTAGCCAGAGTTTCTGGAGAAAATTAGACAATATACCTATTATATTGTGCAAGGGCTCCCAAGAAAAGTGATAAAAGCCTCATTTATTTGAGTCATTACAAAGTGAACTGAACAAAGAACTGGAAAATATGTAGTAGGCAACAGCCTGCACTAGGAAATTATAGGTTTGTTTCATATTCACATCTAAAGGGACAAGGAATCCTGTGGCACCTTATAGACTAACAGATTTATTGGAGCATAAGCTTTCATGGGCAAAGACCCACTTTGTCAGATGTATGTAGTAGAAATTCCAGAGGCAGGTATAAATATACAGGCATAAGAAAAGAGTTCCAATCAAGAGTAAGGCTAGAGATAACAAGGTCAATTCAGTCAGGGAGAATGAGGCCCACTTCTAGCAGCTGATATGGTGTGAACACCAAGAGAGGAGAAACTGCTTTTGTAAATGGCTAGCCAACTACAAAAGCAGTTTCTCCTCTCTTGGTGTTCACACCTCCACATCAGCTGCTAGAAGTGGGCCTCATCCTCCCTGATTGAAAGGACCTTGTTATCTCTATCCTTACTGTTGATTGGAACTCTTTTCTTATGCCTGTATATTTATACCTGCCTCTGGAATTTCTACTACATGCATCTGACAAAGTGGGTCTTTGCCCACGAAAGCTTATGCTCCAATAAATCTGTTAGTCTATAAGGTGCCACAGGACTCCTCGTTGCTTTTGTAGATTCAGACTAACACAGCTACCCCTCTGATACACATCTAAAGGGTTCACCTACATCAGAGCTAGAAGGTTCGGGAGATTCCTAGCTCAGGGAGAGTTATCAACATTAGCTCTGACCTAGCAAGCACAGAAAAGAATAGAACGTAGCTGTGGCAAGATGAGTAGCAGGAGGAGCTAAGGGAAGAATGTATCTTGGACAGGCACATAGTTAGGGCAGCTAGCCCATCCCAGCGTATGTGCTACCATGGCCACATTTAACATGTGAGCTCAGTCACAGGCCAGTCATGTCTCCTCAACCTGGGAATCATGTCTCAACCTTGCAATGTAAACATATCCCAAGTCAAATTAGAAGTATACATGGATTGTTTCCCCTTCAACTCTTCTTGCTTTTTTAAAGTTGTAGCATCACCATTTTTCAGTACCTAGCTTCTAGCAGTCAGCATGTGGGCTCCCATTTTCACAGTCTTCATGGCATGATTGAGAACCTCTCCAAAGGCTTTGCTGCTTCTGAATACATTTTTTGTTTCCACTGTGTTTCTTGCACAAAGCTGAAATCGGGACATTCAAGTTCACTACCATCTTCTGAGAGTCTAACATCTGTGCTCATTCATAGTCTTCTAGGTATCACAGCCAAAACTGAGCTATGTCCAGAGACCGAGCCTGATTGGTGATCAGGAATTACAACTTTAATGGTCCAGCTATGAAGAAACCCAATGTTCTAACATATCACAAGGAGACAATGGGGAAAAAAACAGTACAGTGAAATGTACTGAAAAACAGAATGCTGCCAAATAGATTAAGATTGTGTGAAAAAAATTCGAGGATTATACCAGAACATAACATTGGACCTTTGGTCTGACCCAGAATGACCATCTAGCCCAGTATCCTGTCCTACAACAGTGACCAATGCCAGATGCCCAGAAGAAATCAACAGAACAGGTAATCATCAAGTGATACTTCCTGTCACCTATTCCCAGTGTCTGACAGACATCTTGGCTAATAGCCATAGATGGACCTATCTTCCATGAATTATCTGATTCTTTTTTGAATGCTGTTAAAGTCCTGGGCTTCATAAAATCCTCTGGCAAGCAGTTCCACAGGTTCACTATGTGTTGTGTGAAGAAATACTTCTTTTTCTTTGTTTTAAGATTGCTACCTATTAATTTCATTTGGTGGTGGCCCCTAGTTCTTGTGTTATAGGAGGAAGTAAATAACTTTTCCTTATTTACTTTCTCCACACCCGTCAGGATTTTATAGATCTCTATCATATCCCCCCTTAGTCTCCTCTTTTCTAAGCTGAAAAGTCCCAGTCTTTTTAATCTCTCCTCATATGGCAACTGTTCCAAATCCCTAACCATTTTTGTTGTCCTTTTCTGAACCTTTTTCCAATGTCAAGATATCTTTTTTGAGATGAAGCAACCATATCTGCACACAGTATTCAAGTAATTCAAATGTAATCACTTTGGCTATGTCTACACTGCGGAGCTATTTCAGGATACTTCCAGTATCCTGAAACAGCTATTCTGTGTCTTTTGAGCAAGCCCATTATTTCAAAATATAATAGGCTTACTATTCTGACATCCCTGTAAACCTTGTTCCATGAGGAGTAAGGGACATTTCAGAATAGTGATCTATTTTGAAATAAGTGCTGCGTAGACAGCACCAAATTTTGAAATAAGCTATTTTGAAATTAACTTGAAATAAGCTATGCAATTTGCGTAGCTCAAATTGCATAGCTTATATCGAGTTCTGGATGCAATGTAGATGCACCCTTCCTGATTTGTTCTTCTGACCAAATGTTTTAACTTGTGTCAGCAATTATTAGTGTCTGCGGTTATGTGAGTGATGCTTGTTGATGCAAATAATGGCCTCTAGATGTTTAACTGCTTGGTCTGTGTGAGCTATTAGCCAGTTAAATCTGCTTTCTATTATATACACCCACAAGAGGTTTCACTCACAAAATGGTGGCTACCAAATAACTGCAAGTGCAATTGCACCAATGACTATTTGATAATGTGCCCCTTGAATTTAGTTTGTATTCAGAGAATTACTCTCTTTTTGAGTCTGAAATGGACTACAGAGCTTTTATAGTAAAGTGGAAGAACTCCTAGTGTTCAGGATTTTCCTCAGATTCCCTCATTGTCAAAATCTATTGAGGGCACAATTCAGTTCTCATTCACACCTGTGAGATTCCATTGCTGTTCCATTAAATATAATGGAGGAAAGCTTTTTGGAATACACATTATATGATATACAGTTTACTTTGAATGTGGCATTTTACAATATATTGAAAGCACGTTTTTGCAATATTTAGTCCTGCCATGAACGTAGGGCTGGACTAGATCACCTCTTGAGATTCCTTTGAGCCCAATGATTCTATGAGTCTATGATATCCTACACCAAGTATCTTCTAAAGAATAATTCTGTACCTACTTAAACACTGTAAGAATAAAAATTTCTCAGGCTGTTACCTGTTCTCTTTCTGACTGAAAGTATATACGTGTGTGTGTGTGTGTGTGTGTGTGTAAAACTGTCCCAAGAGGGCACTTTCTTCTAATATGAAACACAACATTGGAATTAGTGAAAGCAATGGAGTTGCTCAGATGTAAAACTGAGGGCAGAGCATGGGTTACTCCAAACTGTCCACCAAAATATAAACCCTAATTCAATTTTTCTCTCTTCTTTTTAAGTAGACCTTTTCTGACTGGTCAACTAATTCATTATTGTAATTTGTATTGAAGTAGAGTAGAGTAGAATAGAGACCCTGATCAGGATCAGTGTCAGGCACCATAAAAAGACATAGTGAACACCTGCCCAAAAGAGCTTACAGTCTCATTTAAGACAAGATACATGCCAAAGAATGGAGGAAAAGTAAGGGGCAAAATCAATGGGAATGTGCAGCTGAATAAAAGAGCTACTGCATGAGTAATGTAAAAGTCTTTTATTTTTAAAATGATCTAAATAAATAAAACCTACATTAGCAGGAATATTATGCCCATTCTTCTCCAACACACTTCAGCAACTGGAATGAAACCTTGGTCAGGATTTCAAATCTAGGGCAAGAGACATCATCAAGTTCAGTCCAAAAAGGTACATTGTTCTTCCTCCTCTCTCATTTTTCTTATTTTAGATTTTAAAAAGACACTTTGATCCAGCTACTCTGTCAGAAATCCAGAACCCATTTGTCTTGATGAAAAATTCTCTTCTATGCTCTACAATGATTGCTTCGCTAGTAGTTTCAGCCCACTGGACAAAACTATACATCCAGCGATCTTTCTTCTGCTCTCCCAGGCTGGTCTTTTCACTGATCAGAAATTCCTAACAGCTCAGGAAGGTGCCATTACTGTGGTCAGAAACCTCAACCCCTGTTTTTTCGTACTGCTGTTTTTGTAGGCCCCTAGCAAATCTCAAGGACAGTTTAATTCTGTGATCTACACTTTATATTGTAAAACAACAAGTAGTCCTGTGACACCTTAGAGACTAACAAAAAATATACATAGCATCATGAGTTTTCATGGGCAAAACCCATTTCTTCAGATGAGATGCCACAGGAGTACTTGTTTTTAAAGTTACAGACTAACACAGCTACCTCTCTGAGACTTTATATTGTAGATACTCTTTTTTTTTTTTTAATCTTCATTGATAATTGGCCTCTCATGGATTAAATGGCAACAATTAATTAGTGGAAAGTCCAAGTAAAAATGTCAATTAAAGATACAAAATATAGAATTGCAAATAAAATAAGGAGATTTTAATACCAAATAAGAACATGAACTGAGAAAATGAGCCTGATCCTCCTATCACACACATCATAGCTCCTATTGGTTTCTGTGGAATTACTCCTGATTTAGGTGTGTCTAAATGAGATCATAACCAAGGCCACAACACTGGGAGCATAAATCCTGGGGTCATTCTTGCATGTATCCATTCTGTATAACACGTTAGTGTAGGACCTTCACATTTATTTTTTAAAAAGAAAAACAGGTTACTTGCAACTTCATACCATCTGAAGAATGGTTTCAGTCATATAATCTAAAGATTTCTTGGTGTAGGTTCATGAGACGTATAAATGCAGCATGTCTCTCCTATCCCAGAGCTTTGCTTGGTACATGGGGAGAGGGTGGGAGTGCTGGATGGTAAGGAAAGGGCTCAGAGAAAGACTGTCAGGTCTCAAAGAGAACAGACCTTGACTGCTTACTAGAAGGCCCTGAGAAGGAGGAACCCAAAGAGGAGGGCAGGCCTAGGTTCCCCTACCAACCAATGAAGAAATGGCATCTTGGGGCAGTAAGAGGAAAGATTATCTAAGACTGTTAGGAAGAAGGGACTTGCATACCCCAGAAAGTGGAAATATGGCTAGTGACCTGGCTGGAGAGCTGAGTCAAAAGAGGCAGCAGCAGTCGTGGTGGCAGAGAGAGACTGAGGATGGCGTGCATTTGTGGGAAGAGGTGTTGACCTCACAAGCTATTCCCAGAGTAACCAGGAGGAGCCACATGCAATTGCTGTTGGTGAAAGACATTTCTGAGCTACACAGAGCTCTGTTACACTTCAGTGTGCATTCCAGATCAGTGAAGACTTGTCACCTTTGGTTCAACAACTCTGACTCCAGTGTCCTGTCGACAGCTTCACTCTGATTTCTAGCAGTCTTGGTTAACAACCAATGAGGTGATCCCAACATGCTCCCAGTCCCAAATTTCCCCAAATCACATGCCCTCAAATTATCCAACCCTCTCCTATGCCACTGTGTGTTAACAAGGTCTGTTTGCCCCTCTAAAGACACTAACTGTATAGCTACGCACTTTAATTGAAGTAAACACTTTAATTCAACACAACCCTGCTAGTTTCAATTATAAGCTAGTTTATTAACAAAATAAAATAATATTTAAAATAATAAGTGAAGTCAAGTATAAGAAAGATACAAACAAAAGTGAAACACTTTTTAATGACTAAAAATTGAACCTTGTAAGATACAGACTCTGTTCAAGATGGCTTTTTCTCACCCATAGTCTTTCAGCAGGCTTGCTGAAGGATAGCTCTATTTAGCTCAGAAATTGGTCTCTCTCACTAACAGAAGTAGATCCAATAAAATACTATCTCACCCACCTAGCCTTTCTATCTTGGATTAATGCAACTACAACTCTGCAAACAGGATTATTTTGAAATGGTATTGATTCCAAATGTTTGAAACAAAAAAAATCATTCAATATGTGAAACATGTTCAAAAACATCTGGTGAGTTTTTGAAATGTTTCATTCCCTGGGATTTTTGATAGTCTGACTTCCCAATCCAGTCCATAATTAAGATGAATTTTGAAATGTAAAAATTTCCTTGAGAATAAAAATTCTGTTTCCTCAGCTCTAGTCAGCATATTTACAAAAAAAAATCATCCTCGCACATTTAAGAGTATGGTAAGTATCTTGATAATCTAGTTTATATATGAAGAAATTGGGACACAGAAAAATTACTTCAGCTTGCTTTCCCAAAGTCTCACAAAGTATTAGACAGAGCCAAAAATTGAACCTGGGTATTCTTATGTGCTAACCATAAGACTGGCCTTCCATCCTACTTCCTGTGCCTAATTACAAATTACTGTTCCTGTTTTTGCCAAGAAATACAATTCTGCCATTCCATTTGCATTCATGCCAAACTATGCTGCATCTCAGAAAGTGATGTCACCATGATTTGTCCCCACCACACAAATAATAAATAAAGGCAGAAAAGGAAACCTGTTCCTCCTTCTGTTCCACAGATGCCAAAAAGAAGCTCCAACTGAATTTATCGGATTCTGGTTGTTGGCTGCAAGTGTGCATTTTATTAACAAAAGAACTTTTGCTCCCTTTATAGCTGTATTTGTCTTCCTGTATTGATCCACATGTCATACTTCCTCTGAGTGTGCCTGTGCACAAATATATTTTTTCCATTACCTTTGGCAAGTCACTGATATTACCTGAGTTTACATTTCTGCTCAAAACAGTATTTTTATCTGGAGTAATAACTTCCAACAAATAACAGCAAGCATATCTGATTTTTCATCTTCTTGGGGTTTTTTATTTTGCATATTTAATTCATTATTTCAGCTTATATTTCACATTTTCATGCCACTATTCTATTAGTTATGTAGAAATACTATCCTATTCCAACCCTCCCCAATGCTTAGCTACATTAAGCGTGAACCGTAACCCTCATCCACATTCATGGGTAATGTTGTACTTTCTGAGAGTATATATTTAAAGAGAAGCTAGATAATTTCATGGAGGTTAGGTCCATAAAAGGCTATTAGCCAGGGGATAAAATGGTGTCCTTGGCCTCTGTTTGTCAGAGGCTGGAGAGGGATGGCAGGAGACAAATCACTTGATCATTGTCTTCCGTCCACCCTCTCTGGGGCACCTGGTGCTGGCCACTGTCGGCAGACAGGATACTGGGCTAGATGGACCTTTGGTCTGACCCAGTACGGCCATTCTTATGTTCTTATATTGCAATAATTCACTAACTAGTGGCCCTCCAGCTTAACACTCTTGAGGGGATTTTATGTCTAGATACTCTACTCCAAACATTGCAGACTCAGAAGCCTGTTGGAGACTTTCTTTGTTGCAGAATTCAAATAAATGAACCTGATGTTCCACTTCTGACCTTATAAAATGTTTTGCAACTCAAAGCGAGTTGTCATGTGATAACATATTAGTGTCTTTCTCAGATCACATTGGCTTCGTCTTCACTGCGAGTTCTTCCGGCAGAAAATATGCTAATTAGCATGAGTTGTGATCTCATTAGCATATTTTCTGCCATTTCTTTTTGCGCAAAAAGAAGCAGTGTGGACTGGGGGGGGTTTTGTACAAAAACCCCATTTTTCACAAGATCCTTATGCCTGGACAGGCAAAAACCTCTTGCGCAAAAAGAAATGGCAGAAAATATGCTAATGTGATTGCAACTCATGCTAATGAGTCTCTCATTAGCATATTATCTGCCGGAAGAACTCACCGTGAAGACGTAGCCATTGAGAGTAGCTCTGAGAAAAAAGACCATGTTTGCATACATTGTTCAACTTAGTGTTCAGCCCAGTAGAAGTCTGGATAAAAACGTAGCTGGGGATAACTTCATCATTATTCAGTTTGCTGAAGATGTGCTCAGTGAAAACATGACCTATGTTGAAAGAGTCATGGAATCATAGAATCCTAGGGCTGGAAGAGACCTCAGGAGGTCATCGAGTCCAACCTCCAGTACAATAAAACAAGCCAGATATACCTAGAAAGATGCAAACGTCACAGAAGAGAGTAACTGTCATCAATGTTTGGATTTGCTAGGCCACTCACCCTATGTTCCAAAGAAAAGGCAAGTTGGTAATAAACTATCAATTAAGACATTACATCAAGGTAGTAGAACATGGCAAAGAAACCCCATTTAATTCTCCAATACAATGATACTAAAAGTTGTGTTAATAACATGGACTATCTTGCAAGAAAGTACTCCTGCAGGTGCAAGATAAATAGGTGGCCCATAGTTCTTTTCTTTAACATAACTGAGGTTGCTGGCACTGCACATTTCTTCATTTGGGTCAGCAACAATCCTGATCAAACACTCAACCAAGACAGGGAAAGCACTTGTTCCTTGTCAGTCTAAGAGTTCAACTTGTAAATGCACATATAAAGAGAAGAATCCTTATCTATCATCTTACCATGACCATCAAAGCAGCACTTTCATTCCTTGGCAACCCTGGCCACCACAGGAGCACCTAGCAAACTCAGTGGATACTGCTACATTTGTCCAAATTCATCTAATTGCAATAGCCACAAGCAATGTGGAGAATGCAGTGAATTTGTATGTGCTGACCACTCCACTTCTTAAATATTAAATTGTTCTTAGCTTTTAAATGCATTTGGGGGACAAAAGCCCTGCCACACACACACGCTCTACACTGTTAAAGTAACATTGGATTTCAAAGAACCTTTTTGCCTTAACAGAGACTTGTTCTTGGTTTCTGAGTGCAAGCTTCCCCCACAATAAACTTAAAAAAAACCAACAAATGGTCTGGTAGCACTTTATAGACTAACAAAACTATAAAGTGCTACCAGATCATTTGTTGTTGTTTAAGTTTATCCTGTACAGACTAACTCGGCTACCCCCTGAAGCTTCCCCCAATAGTTATAATAACTTTCTTAACACTGAATGGATTTGAACAAGATTTAAAAAGTTTGCAAGCTCAAGTGTGAAAGCTGTTCTCTTGAGAACATAATGTCTCCATTTCCAATATTTCTTGGATAAAACTGGATTGGAAACATACTTATAATAGCTTTTTTTAATCCATCTGTAGAACTTCCCCCATTTAATTCCAGCAGTGCTTTTACTAGTCAGGATGGGCAATGACTGGCCTAGAGTAGTATCAGTCAGTCAAAGGGAGAGAAAAAAGATTCAGAGATGATTTTTCATTAAAATATTTCAACATGCTTGTGATAGAGTCTGAGATGCTTATCAAAATGCAGGGAATCAGATGCAGCTTGTGCTGCCTTCCCAGACTTGGACAAACTGTCTGTGAGAAGGGGAAGATGCTTAAATACAATATATTGTTGTCCTTGCCAGCTGACAGCGACACTTCTCAGAGCTTTCCAAAGGCTCTGGTGATGGAGATGGGGTGCCATTCATTCCTACAATATGTCCACTTCTGTCACATAGGGAGGGAGATTAACCCCCACATACATCGGAAAGTACCACCTCCCATCCGATGTCATTCCTTAGGAAAGGTCTGCCCCTTCTGAATATAAGTAGCACTTCACAAGCAGGAACCCAATAACCTGTAGAGCAACACAGTGGCTCCATGGTTATAAATGGGGGTGGTCTAGTCAAATAGTTGAAAGAGTCGTGGCAGAAGTGTTATCCCTTAACACCCCTCTCCGCTACTGCCTGGGACAGCACTGCAACAACTCTAAGTTTCCTCTACCAACAAAATCTTCAGGCACAGATGTGGCTTAATCCTGTAGCCAAGTCACTGAGAGCATGACTATACTGCAGCAGTGAGTCTCAGACATGGTCAGTATGGACATTCCCACTTGGGTTAGAGCTCAGGCTTTGAAACCCTGCAAGGGAACAGGGGTCACAGGGCCCAAGCTCCAGGGCTGTTTTGTGGTTTTTTGCCATGTAGACATACACTGAGAGGTTTCAACCCTTTCCAGGACAGCAGAGTCCCACAAGTCAAAGTCCAACACAAATTTAAAAAACCCAAAAAACTTCTCTCTCACCTTTCAGGCCCCTTCCTTTCAGGAAGGCTCCAGCTGCTTTAATGCCCATCAGCAGGTTCCTGGTAAGAAATCAAACTGACACTTGTGTCAAATCTAAACTCATGCAGGGAAGCCTTTGTACACCAGTTTTCAGGCAACTTGTAGAACTAGCCAGACTGCCACTCTGCTTTCCTTCACAGATGGTCCACTGTACGCTTCTTTTTTACTCCTTCTCCCAGGCCTAACACCTAGCACAGGTGTAGCAGAACAGAATTGGTTCGGGCATTACAGCTCATTAACCACTTCCTACCTAATCTGGGGTTCATAAACCCTACCAAGTCCTGTAAAGGAACACAGCAAGAGTAGAATTTTCAAAAGCACTCTGCATTTTTTGGCTTCAATTGAAGTCAATGGTATAATTATCATTGACTTTCATGGGAGTAATATTAGACCAAACACTGAGCACTTTTGAAAATCACTCTTTTAAACTCCAGTAATCTATCAGACTCACACATGACTGAAAGCATGACAGTCACTGTCGGGATATTATTTATTAATAGGTTGACCATTCACTAAAATATAATAGTTTTCTACATGACCTACTGCATATCCGTGCTCCAAACATTTATTATGCCAATCACTTTACCATGAAAATAGTCCCTTCTGAATGCAATGGAACCAGTGGGATGTAAAGTTACTACATGCATAAGGGTTTGCCAGGCTGAGCTCTTAAACAACATTATTTTCCACCAGCTTATCACCTCAGTTATATAAAATTCATATATTCAATTCTATGGTAATTTGCTGATCTTACAATAATTCTTCAAGTTTAATTTGTAGGCATGACTATATTTACTATGTAGCTAAAAAATATCCATACCTATTGGACTACTATATCAGGAATATTGAGTTGTGGCAACCATCAAAGTGATACAGATATTGACTTTTTACAATATGCCACAATAGTTATGTGGCATGAAAGTATGTGAATTTTGTTCATGTAAATAATTTTCAGAAGCCAAAAAGTCCTTACTCTTTGCTTTAAATGGCTCACAGAGCTGTCCTTGACTTGCCAAGCATTCGAGGATCAATCATATTTCATGGTTTTGTAAGCATTCAAATTTCTGCAGGAAAGCAACTTTCCAGTGAATATATATTCTTGTTTCTGAAGGTGTGGCAAGCCACCAATATTTTGTTCACAATATGTGGCATTAATCCACAACAATTTATCTTTATCTTGCAGAAATGCTTCAAAATACAGTAACCCATTAATCCTGATTTCACACTGACAAACAGTATTATACACAGAGCCAAGTTCAGCAAACAAGGAACATTTCATTACTAACACTTATTATTTTTGTTATTACTATTTTTTATTTTAATTATATCCTTCCATTGTTGAAGTTAGGCTGGTTAGAACCCTACTCTGCGAAGACTGTTTCATTATACATTGAGAATATTTTAAAATTCATTGGAATGCTCCAGATTCATCAAAATCATAATCAATCATTATTAGAAGTTGAAACTTAACAAATTAATAGCCTTCCTGCTTCTTTATCTACTTTTACATTTTAATATGCACAGTTCAACTTCTAATTTTTGCTAGTTAAAGTAGACATCTTTTTCCATATTAGTCTTAATTGTCTTCTGTTATATTTCCTGTGATAACATATTTGTGTGTGGTTCAAACTCCTCTCTAGTGAGTGATAGTGATATACTAGTGATCTTCTTCCAGCCTACTTCCCTAGCCGCCTGTGTAATTGCTCTCTTCCCTGATTGACCTTCTCTGAACCTTATCCATGTTCCTGAACTCTGACTCATTAGTTTCACTTGATACAGCTTTGAGTTTCACAGAATTATTATTATAAACCTTTGACCTGATTTCTTTGTTTCACAGGGATATTAGTTAGCTCTGCAGCAGTGGACAAAAGTTATTCCCAACCTAGCAATTCATTCATAGAGCTCGGTGGATGAATTCTTATGGTCAACCATGATTTCTGACAGAATACCCCAAGAGTAGTACTTCAAAGCACAAGCTGGAGAAGACCCATGAAAAAGATGATAAAAAAATGTGAATACACTACAAAGTTTCTTGAAATATGTTAAGTTTAACCCTGTTCCTAGTGAACAATCAGTGGTCAGTTCTGCTACTCACATTTCTGAGCCTTCCTTAGATAGTGAGAATGTTGATTTGGTATTGTCCAGTTTCAGAGCCCCCAGCTCTGGAACAAAGATAAGCACTGGATTCCTGGGAGCCAGAATCTGAGTGCAGCACAAATCTTTGCATTGAATTGTTGGGTCCCAGAGTCTATTTCTGGGTAAGAAAGTTGGCCTTTTTGGTTGCTAGTGCCACTGTTGAACACATGGCTACAGAATGCAGTTCAATTATTGAACTGGGGGTGGGTCAGGATTTTGTCATAGACAAGATAACTTTTCCAGCAAATCCAAAGGAAGGCAAGTATTAATGTCATGGCTCTGTCAAAACTCCTAATAGGGAGTTATACCAGTGATCCTGGTTCAACTGTTCAATTCTTGCTTCCTTGTTCTATGTTGCTGGTCTGCTTTTCCAGTCAAATTCCCCATTTTCCTTTTGTGAACTGTAAAGCTGGGTTCACAACTTTTCCCCTTTAGCAAGCAAGCATGCCGGCATGAGCATTCAAAGGAACACATGGGACAACCACAGACTGGAGAGAGATTGCATAAGAGTTAGAAAAGGGGGGTTTACTTGAATTGCTTGCAAGATATGACAGCGTGTTGCAACATCCTGTGGAACCTATTAAGACTGGTATTGCAAGGCAACACACTTATCAAACTGAATTCAGAATTAATTTGTCAGATCACATGAGCAAGACAGAAGTCTATTTTCAACAATATTAGGAAAGCTAAATACCCCGATATCTGATTGCACTCCCAATCTCTTCCAAATGGAATAAATATACCAGGTGTTAAAATATGCTGAGATTTCAAATGATGGAATGAAGTTTGAGAGCTTTGTGTTTATTTCACTGATAAAAACAGGAAAGGGTAGTGGAGAGGTTATTTTAGCTTTAAAAAAAGTCATTAGGTCACGACTGGCTGCAGAAGACAAAGCTATGACAAAGCTAACATGACTGCAGCACACAAAAGTGTTCACAATCGAACAAAGCAGATAAATTAGTACATGTCAGATCAAAGCTCTGCAGCATGGCCACAATTGGCCTGGCTCAACTGACTTGGGCTTGCTGGGCTCAGACTGGTTGACTAAAAATTGCTGTGTAAACATTCAGGTGGGGACGGGAGCCCAAGCTCCAGCACCCTCCACGCTCACAGGATCCCAGAGCTGGAGTTGCAGCACAAGTCAAATGCTTGCACTGCCAATTTTTCATCCCCCGAGTCTGAGCCTAGCAAGCCCAAGTCAGCAGACCTGATCCTGTTGTGGGGTGTTTTTATCCCCATGTAGAGATACCCAATGAAATAGAGTTCTTCACCCATTTTTTTCAAGTCAGGCTTTAAGAATGTTTTAGAAATGAAGGTGTCTATTGATCTTCTTAACTACATTCAAAAAAGGTCTTCAGATGTGACTTTTCTTAACACAGAAAGCAGCAGTGCATATTTTTGCCATATTCCTTTAACAGGGGCTGCTAGGGTACGTCTACACTATAGAGAAGATCGAAGCTGCTGCTATCGATCTTCCAGGGTTCAAATTAGCAGTCTAGTTAAGACAGCTAATTTGAAGTGAGAGGGGCACTCCTGTCAATGCCTGTAACCCTGCTTCCACGAGGAGTAAGGGACGTCAAAGGAAGAGTGTTTTTCCTGCAATGTAGACAGTGCCAAAAGCCAAGTTAAGCTACTTTGACTTCAGCTACACCATTAACGTAGCTGAAGTTGCATAGTTTAATTCGACTTTGTCCCATAGTGTAGTGAAAGAAGATGCAGCCTGTTAATGAAGTAACATGAGGCCCTGAATAACCCCATGTATCATTGGCTGGGTATGAGGCCTGAGGCCCAGACAGCAATAGTAAAGAATTTGCTGATATAAAGCAGTTACGCTGTGAGCAAGAGACAGCCCCTGCTCACAGAAGTTGTCAAGAACAGGGCTGATATTACAGAAACACTCATACCTGAGAGATACTAGGCACAGGCTGTAAACACATTCCAGAGGGTCATAACAGAACACCACATTAAGAAACATCTTGGTACCAACCTCCTCCCATAAATAACAGGCATACCAACCTAGGTTCAGCACCAGGTCCAAACTGACAGCATGATAGATAGTAACTGAACCACCACCACCACCACCACCCCCGTAGGAGGTAAGGGGTGGTACTTAAGCAACAGGGGGTGACAACCTGATACATGAGGAGTGATTTGTAACTTGTTTGTTCCTCTGTATAAAAATGAACCCCAAAAAGTTGTCTTTGGTTGCTCTAGGGGTAATGACAACTATTATTGTATTCATTTAACAATAAACCTGGCTGGGTGCCTTCAATCCTTATCTGATCTGAGTCTTCAAAATGGGCCTGAACGTCATTGGCACAGCACTGAAACATATGCTATTGGTGCTTATCAAATAGCAATGATGATGATAATGGAGCGCAGATATTATGTTGTAGCTGTGTTTTGTCAAAGCCAGACCGAAATTTCTGTACGTGCTTTACACGTTAAGACTATACAGAAACGACAGGTAGTGTAAAATATAGCAGTTTGCCTACATAGTGATGCCTATCACTGAGAACTAAGCCCTGTGGGAACCCACTTAATATTCCCTTCCAACTTGTCTGTAAACCACTGATGACTATTCTCTGGGAACAGTTTTACATCTATCTTATAGGAGCTCCACCTATGTTGTATCTTGCTAGTTTGTTTTTGAGACAGTCATGTGAGACTGTTCTGTTCCGTATCTTCATCGATGATTTAGATAATGGTATAGAGAGTACACTTGTAATGTTTGCAGACAGTACCAAGCTGGGAGGAGTTGCAAGTGCTTTGAGGGTAGGGATTAAAATTCAAAATGATCTGAACAAACTGGAGAAATGTTCAGAAGCAAATAGGATGAAATTCAGTAGAGACATGCAAAATACTCCATGTAGGAAGGAACAATCAGTTGCAAACATACAGAATGGGAAATAACTGCTTAGGAAGGAGTACTGTGGAAAGGGATGTGAAGGAGTGACTGGATCACAAGCTAAACAGGATTGAACAATATAACATTGCTGCAAAAAAAGCAAACATCATTCTGGGATGTATTAGCAGACATGTTGTAAACAAGACACAAAAGAGTTAATTCTATGATAGGCTGATTATGCCTCAACTGAGAAATGTGGCAAATTGGAGAAAAATCTAGAGAAGAGTAAAATAATTAAAGGTCTAGAAAACATGGCCTATGAGGAAAGATTGGGGAGGAAAAGAAGAGAAGACTGGGATGGGGGGGGAGGCATCAGGCCCACCAACAGCGATTCTGGGCCGCATGACAGAAATCAGTGCACCCTCCTCTCATCTCCCCCATCCCAGAGAAGCCACAAGAGCCCACCCCTCTGCCAGAGGATCTCTGGGCTGGCCCAGCTCCGTCCCCCACCTGCTCAGATGAGCCTCAAGGCAGCCTATTGTGCCTCCCATTCATTCACAGAGCCAACCTGACTGCTCTGGATAAAGCCACAGGAGTGTTTCTTGATTGAAAGATGCTTTTGGTATGCCCTATACCGGTCCTGGGGACAAGTAACCCTTCCCCAGAACCTGCATGGTGTACATCAAAAATGCCTTTGAATCAAGAGACAATTTTTGGCAGACCTACCATAGCAGCAATGGGGCCACCAGGAAAATTTCCTAACAGTAGGGATGTGATTGTTTAACCAGTTAACAGATGGGGGCTGGAGCAGCTCCCCACCTGCAATGGGCAGGGGGCTGCTCCAGCTTCATTTGGGCCCACTCTGGAGAAAGGCTGCTCTGGTCATCTGGAGCAGTCTTTGTCCACAGTGGCCCCCCTGCAGACAGAGGCTGCTGCAGACAGGCTGCAACAGCCCCTGCCTGTGGTTGGGGAGGGGTCACTCCCCCTCCCTTTAATTAGTTAACCGATTAAATAATATTTTAAACCAGTTAACCAATTAAATGGGATTTTACATCCCTACCTAATAGTCCAGGTTGCTAAGCACAGGAATATATGACCTAGAGAGACTGTGGGATCTGTCATTTGAGATTTTTTAAGAGCAGGTTAGGCAAACACCAGTCAGGGATGGTCTAAATAATACTTAGTCCTGCCTTAAATGTAGGGGACCTTACTAGAAGACCTCTTGAGGTCCCTTCCAGTTCTATAAGCACCCCCTAGCTGTGTCTGAACAATCATTCAATATTACCCTCCACATTCTCTCAGACTAACAGAATAGTTACTCAAGCACAACTCCATCAATTCTATAATGCACATTTACTTGATGTCACGTGATGGTTTCTTGAGCAAGGGCTGAAAATTGCTTATTTTAGAGGAGTAGACATGCTGCTGTTTCACATAGAGATGTTGACAATCTCCATCAATAAGACACTTTCTCTCCCCAGTAGGTTTCATTACCAAAGAAGGGCCGTCTTCCAGACAGGAAGACTGCATGTTTGTCCTCAGAAAAGTCTGTGGTAAATAGCTCTTTCTAAATCCAAGCAATCTTCTCCTCAGAACTAAATGAAAATTCCTCATACTTTTGCTGCTGTCCTATGCACAGCAGTCAACCAGTCAATTGGTTATAAACCTCTAATGGGTCGGGTCCAAGTAAGGCCAACTACTAGCAAGCAGAACAGGTTAGTAGTCTGGCCCAGGCCCTGCTTCAGAGCAAGATAACCACCAGTCCATGTACCTGTGCACAGGCCAAGTTAACAATCAATACACCCAGGTCCTAACTCAAGGCAGGGCAGCAAAGACTTCAAGGGGCTCGGATCTATGTTCAGTCTGAGCAGCAGTCAGGTCTCCTAGCTCTGGTGGAGAGCCAACAAGTGCAATTGTTTGGCCCAGAAACAGGGTGAGGCTTTTACAAAACATTGGGTTTTTTGGAGGAGGGGAAGGTCATAAAAGAAATTATGTTATTGCATTTTCACATATACCTAATGAGAATCCCAGCAAGAGTATATTTTGATTTTTCACCCCTTCATAATGAGAATCCCAGCAAGAATAATGCAGAATCCCAGAAAGTGATAGTATCACCTTTCACAAGCGGGACATTCATAGAAGCAGAAGCACCCAAGTTCTTCCTCCTTCTGTTCCCCAGATGCCAAACAGAAGTTCTAAAGCTAAATGTACTTGCTATCAGTTCAGAGGGCACACACTTCTGCTTTCTTTACAGCTTTATCTGTCTTGCTGATATTGATTCAACTTCCACACTTCTCTACAGGGATCTGCACATGAAAGACTGAGTTCTTGTTCACATGAACGCATTTGGGTCTCATCACAACTTGACTTGTATTTTCCAGCAAAGTGTTATACTTCAGTAGATATCAGCAAATAACAGATGTGGTTCTTTTTCCTCGGGCACACTATTATGTATATGATTACATTATTTATCAGGATTGGTTTTGACTTTTCACCATAATTTATACATTACAGATTAATGGAAAATTACAGAAAAAAGGTATCTGTGTGTTATGGTTCCTGTTTGCTTTATCTGCACATTTGCAGTTTCCTTACTGGTTTCTAATGACTTTATAATTGTCTTAGAATGATAAATAAAGGACCCTCCTTCCAGATGATGTAGTGGTATCTCCTCTCGCACTGAGGACACCTCTCTGGGGGGAGGGAACTCCAGTTATTAGGAAAAGGCAGGTGTTAGTGATGGGAGATTTGATCATCACCAACAGACTGAGTTTGTAATGACCAGGAGAACCATATGGTGACTTGCCTGCCTGATGCAAAGGTTGCAGATCTCGAGACATCTAGATAAACTTATGTGTAGTGCTGGGGAAGAGCCAGTGTTCATGGTACATAGTGAAGGATATGAGAGAAGTCTGGAAGGCCAAATTTAGGCTGCTAGGAAATAGATTGTTACCATTGAAATCGTGGATTTCATTTTCAGAAATGTTTCCAGTTCCACATGCTGGGCCAAGTAGACAGGCAGAACTTTAGGATCTCAATGCATGGATGAGAAGATGGTGTAGGGAGGAGGGTTAAATTTATTAGGAACAGTGGAAACTTTTGGGAAAGGGGGAAGCTATCCAGGAAGGGTGGACTCCACCTAAACCAAAATGGAACCAGATTACTGGCACTTTAAAAACTGTTCTACCACCTTTTAATTAAGGGCCTGGGGGAAAGCCAAAAGGTGTGGAGGAGCACATGCATCGGACAGAGACATCCCTTAGGGGAGGGTCTATTCATAGAGTTTCTCTAGGTCCTAGTAAAGAGGAGAGGATGTAAAATGATAAAATATGGGTAAGATCTAATGAGAAACAGTCAAATGAAAGAGAGTCCCATTCAATTACATTTTGTAATGACAGACAGCTAAATTGTGACAAGTTTTTAGAGTGTTTACATACAAATGCTAGACGTCTCAATAATATGGTGGGTGAACTAGAGTGCCCTGTATTGAATGAGGTTATTGATATAATTAGCGTCACAAAAACTTGGTGGAATGAGGATAATCATAGAATCATAAAATCATAGAACACTAGAACTGGAAGGGACTTCGAAAGGTCATTGAGTCCAGTCTACTGCCCTCATGGCAGGACCCAGTACTGTCTAGACCATCCCTGATAGATGTCTATCTAACCTGCTCTTAAATATCTCCAAAGATGGAGATTCCACAACCTCCCTAGGCAACTTATTCCAGTGTTTCACCACCCTGACAGTTAGGAAGTTTTTCCTAATGTCCAACCTAAACCTCCCTTGCTGCAGTTTAAGCCCATTGCTTCTTGTTCTATCCTCAGAGGCCAGGAAGAACAATTTTTCTCCCTCCTCCTTGTGACACCCTTTTAAATATCTGAAAACTGTTATCATGTCCCCTCTTAGTCTTCTCCTTTCCAAACTAAACAAGCCCAATTCTTTCAGTCTTGCTTCATAGATCATGTTTTCTAGACCTTTATTCATTCTTGTTGCTCTTTTCTGGACCTTCTCCAATTTCTCCACGTCTTTCTTGAAATGTGGTGCCCAGGATTGAACACAATACTCCAACTGAGGCCTAATCAGAGCAGAGTAGAGCAGAAGAATGACTTCTCATGTCTTGCTCACAACACACCTATTAATGCGTCCCAGAATCATGTTTGCTTTTTTTGCAACAGCGTCACACTGTTGACTTATATTTAGCTTGTGGTCCACTATGACCCCTAGATCCCTTTCTGCAGCACTCCTCCCTAGACAGCCACTTCCCATTCTGTATGTGTGAGACTGATTGTTCCTTCTAAAGTGGAGTACTTTGCATTTGTCCTTATTAAACTTCATCCTATTTACCTCAGACCATTTCTCTAGTTTGTCCAGATCATTTTGAATTATGACCAGGGCTCAACAAATCCGCTTATCTACTTACCCGTGGCGAGTAGATTTCAGCCGATTGCCCTGTTCACCAGCAGTTCGTGCATGCGCAGTGCAGGTCTCACACATGCTCAGTGCGGGGCTGGCGAGTGGTTTTCGCCACAGTTTGTCGAGCCCTGATTATGACCCTATCCTCCAAAGCAGTTGCAAATCCTCCCAGCTTCATGTCATCTGCAAACTTAATGTGTACTCTCTGTGCCAATATCTAAATCGTTAATGAAGATATTGAACAGAACCAGTCCCAAAACAGACTCCTGTGGAACCACACTTGTTGTGCCTTTCCAGCAGGATTGTGAACCATTAATAACTACTCTCTGAGAATGGTTATCCAGCTAATTATGCACCCACCTTAGAGTAGCCCCATCTAAGTTGTATTTGCCTAGTAAGTTTATTAATAAGAATATCATGCAAGACTGTATCAAATGCCTTACTAAGGTCTAGGTATACTATGTCCACTGCTTCTCCCTTATCCACAAGACTCGTTATCCTATCAAAGAAAGCTATCAGATTGGTTTGACGTGATTTGTTCTTTACAAATCCATGATGGCTGTTACCTATCACCTTATTATCTTCCAGGTGTTTGCAGATGAATTCCTTAATTACTTGCTCCATTACTGGGACACGGTTATACCAGGTACAAAATATATCAGAAGGACAGAACAGGTCCTGCTGGGGGAGGAGGGTGGCAATATATGTGAGAGAAAGCATAGAATCAGGTAAAGTAAGAATCTTAAATGAAAAACTGATCCACAGAATCTTTATGGTTACTAATCCTATGCCATAATAATATGAATATAGCAGTAAAGATATATTACAAACCACTTGCAGGGGCACCATTTCAGATTGTGTTATAGGGGGGAAGCTTTAACCATGATTATGTTTCAGAGGCTTCTTAAGCACCCAAAAACATCTAAGTTATCACCTGCAAAAATCCCAGGAGTTAACTGTCAGTTTCCCTAATTTTTATATAAAGAAAAAAATAAAACAATTACAGATTAAAGCCATATTTTAAGTTTATTTGTAAATTCAGAACAAACAGCAAAATATTTCTAACCCCAAATCTTGAGGTGCCAGTTTTGGAGCCTTAAACACAAGTTTGATATTTCATACACTATCTTTAGTAGATATTAGCCTTGCAATTATTGTTATTTTTTAAATGTCTTATGATCCAAATTGTGAAGAGGAGTAATGTTTAAAAGTAAATAAAGTACTGAAAAAATAAACACTCCAGATATAAGCTTAAGCCAGTGGTCACTAACCAGTAGATCAGGATCTACTGGTACATCTTGGAGCCTTTGACTAGTGATCCTGCCAGGTTTGGCCAGGAGGCTATCAAGTGCCAGCACTTCATCTGCCCCCTCAGCACTGCTACGTTGCTCTTGCCCTCTGCCTTGGAGCTGCTCCCCACTCCTGGGAGCCTCTTGCTTGCTGTGCAGGGCACAGGAAGAAGAGGGATGCCCCTTTCCCCACTCTGTACCCCATCTCCAAAGAGCAGGGTGAGGGGCAGGGATGTAGAAAGTTTGTTGGCTGCTTTTGAGAGTGGTACAAGGCCAGGTCAGGAGTGAGCCTGCCTTAGCCCCCTGTACCAGCACCCCAAAGCCACCTGTGGTAAGCGGAGCCTAGCTGGAGCTTTCATTCTGAACCCCAGCCCCAGTCCTGAACCTCTCCTGTACCTCAAACCCCTGCCCTAGCCTGGCATCCCCCTGCACCCAATCTCTCTCCCAGAGCCTGCACCCTGAACCCACTCCTGTACCTCAATTCGCTGCCCCAGGCTCAGCTCAGAACCACTCCCATACTCTAAATCCTTTAGCCCAAGATCAGAGTTCACATCCCCCTCTCCCACACCCCAGCCCTCTGCCCCCAGCCTGATAAAAGTGAGTGAGCATGGCGGGGGGGGGAGGAGAGAGGGAGGATGGAGTGAGCAGGGGTGGGGCCTCGGAGAAGAGTTGGGAAGGAGGCAGGGACAGGGTATTTGGGTTTGAGGTAGATCCTGGATTGCATTTAAATTAAGCTATGGCTTAAGCTTAAGCCATGGATAACGCCATAGTCTCATCTGGTTTGGGGGGGGAGGGGAAAATCAGCAAAAATAGAATTGCCAGACTTCTACTGAATCAGTATTACACAGTCACTTAAACAAAAATAGTAGCCCAAAAGTAGCCCAAGCTATTTAAACCATTTATTACCACATTGGTACAGACCAAGGTTCCCGCTAAGCTGCGGGGCAGCACAGCCTCACAGCTGCTTAATGAGCCCCACCCAGCCAGGGACTCAGAACTTCATGCCTGGCTGGGGGAGGGGCACTTCTTCCTCAATTACAGCAGTAGGTCTCTGCTGAGGACAGAACAGAGAGTCTCTCCCAGCTGGTATGCCACTCTATTGCCTCTATATAAATCCATGGTATGCCCACATCTTGAATACTGTGTCCATTACTTTTCTGTTTAGCTTATTTTAGGCAAGAATAGAGATGGAAAAAACCTTTTGGAGCTGTTAAGGCTCCTTCCCTACTCTGGCACAATAAATGCAGAAGTAGGGGCCAGCAAAAGTACTCCAAAACCTTATCTTTACAGGCTTTGGTATAAAACTTCCTTCAAAAATCTTAAAAACCTAGATTTGGGGGATAAAAATCCGCTACCACCACCCAAGAAATGATAAGAAAAATCAGGAGAGAGATCACTTGGGAAATCTCACCCCTAAAGTAAAAACCAGGACACAAAAATTAACCAATGCCAGGTTAATAATAAGAAAAGAGAAAGAACTTTTATTATCAACACAATATTCCTGTTGCAAGCATAATGACTAGATGGAAAAGTCACAAATTAATATACTCATGGAGGAAACCCCATCATGGGCCAAAACTTAGTTACAAAGGAGAGCAAAACCCATTTTTAAAAATGCACAGACATCAGATCCCATTTACCAAACCATAAAACAATAAAACGGATTTATCGAAACCTTACCCTACTTACAGAGAGTGAAGAGACTTTTCTTGGAGGGAGACATTCTGTCTCCCTCAGTAGCTGGAGAGAAACTGCTCAGGACTAAAGGAGGGAAAACCCAAAAATTCTTTTGTCCCAGTTTGAAATTCCTACCTACATTCCTATTGGCCAACTCTACCTGGTTTACGTATAGTTAACCCCTTAGTCCCCCAGCTGCTAGCCATTTCTCATGATCATGACAGGTCCTATCCCTGCTGATACAGTATTTTTTCTTTAGTGTATGCAGTACTTTCACAGAAATAGTTTAAGGATTTTATTATCACTATCTTGTACTTCCAAATCAGCTATAGTAGTACAAGAGTCTGTCCAGCAATAGCATCAAACAGCCACATATTAATGAAAAAGTCTACTGCAAGGGCCTAATTCAATCCTGCACTGCTCCAGTTGTATGCTTGTGTAATTTTACCAATTTCTCTGCAACTTGTGTAAATCCAAAATAAAGTAGCAGTGAATGAGTTCCTCATTTTTAACTATTGAGAGCAGGTAGCACCAGATTCATCGGAGTCCTGTTCCTGCCCCAAACACATATATCCCTTTTCTCTCATTGAACTCCACTGTCCTTAGTGATTTTAATGTGCCTTTGTTCATGTGTTAATAAGGTGGAGGGGGGGAACTAATACGATACATAAGGATTTGAACCAAGGTTCTCTCCAAGCTGCACAGCAGCACAGCCCCACAGCTGCTTTATCAGCCCCACCTAGTCAGGGGCTCAGGGTTCCATGCAGGGAGCTGCCTGACTGGGCGGGGCTCATGAAGCAGCTGTGGGGCCGTGCTGCCACACAGCTTAGAGGGAACTCTGATCTGACCCTCTAACATTCATAATTTGTGGCAGGACTATGCATAGATATGGCAGAGGCAGCAGTAAACTGCTAGTATCATTTTAACTACAAAACCACTCTTCTGTTCCTCACTATATATTGTAGAAAGGAGATAAAATTAATTCTTGAAAAGAAAACTTCGCTATTTAAACATTGAAGAAATTATATGTTCAATAAAACAAATCTTTAGTACGCAACTACTTTCCAGTTGAGATAATTACTGGTTTTTAATATTTCACTTAATCACTTTCAGATCTTCTAACTTAATTTCTTTCAGACAACTCAATACAATGCTGTATTTCCACATTTTAAATGGTCTGTGTTCATTCATTGAAGACAATTCATTTCAGAGACTACAAAATATCCTGAGGCACATTGTACATGATCTGAATTGATTATATTTTGAGGGATGATAAATTGATACATTCAGACATCACATTATATTGAATTTCCTTTTTTCTTTTAAGATGAAAATGTTATTAAAATAGTATTAGAGATGAATACTGTATAATTCTCAAAATGACATATTTTGGTTTGTTAAAAGATTGAAGGAGAAGAACTTTGTTTTTTTGTTCCTTTACTTACACATCATTAGCAAATAATATATTAGTTTTGTGGGGAGTGGTAATTATTCTAGAAATGGGATGGATGCATCAGCCTAATATGTAGGAAAATCATGGGTTTTTTCATTTAAATAAACACATGGAAATATTAGTAATTAAAATATTTTAAAGTGAATTAATCATTATGTCTAGTGATAACTGCCAAATGGAAATGCTTATAGCAAATCAAAAACAATGCGTGTCAAAATGTACCAATAACTACACACGGTATATAAATTAGGGTATATAAATGCACTCATTTTAAAAAGGCAAGCCAAAGTATAATGCATAGTATCATGGATGCTCATTTCATAATCTTGCAGTTCAGCTCATCTGGTAACAAACTGATTCATTTCCAAAGGGGCAGGTAAGTACTTTTTCTCAGGGCCATGTAAGCTTCATGTTTCTTACCAGTGAAATACTTAAATTCAGCTTTATGTTGTATGTACCTGGATTTTAGACTCATATGACAGGCTAAAAAATGTGTAAACTTGCCCTAAACCAGTGGTTCTCAACGTGGGCCACATGAGCCCACATGGAAAAAAACGGAACATTAGGGGGCCACAGTAAGTTTCTGAGGGGGCCATCCAAACTTAACTGCCAGGCGTATGATGAATTAGGCTCAGAAGGGGGCCATGAGCAAAAAAAGGTTGAGAAACACTGCCCTAAACTATGCACTGCAAGTATAACTAGTCAATTATGTACCAATCTGAGATGGAGGTGAGTCTACTATGCCTATAAATATTTCTTTGCTTTCAATAAAATAGATCATGTTAAAGAATTCCATCTAGGTGTTTGTGAGATTCTTCAATACACAGTCAAGTACACTTCTGAAATGCTAAAAGGTTGCAAATAAAATTCACAAAATCTTAATATATTACAGAACTGAAAAGTCTCAAATTCTATATAGCAAAACCTTACAGAAAAATATTGTCTATTTTTTATAAATATATCTTTTAATCTTTTTTGTCATTTATTAGGTTTTGACAATCTGATGCTCTACCATATAATGTACTGAATATACTTATATATGCAAATACCCCCATTAAAATCCCATTCTGCACTTGCTTTAGCCTCCAGAAAGATTCAAGGTGGAAACCTATGCAGAGTATACTGCAACAGTCTAATCTAGATATTACAAAGGTTTGGCATTTGGTAGCAAGGTCAACATCAGTGAAACAAGGTCGAAATCTTCTCGGCATACATAAAAGACAAAAAAATCCTGATCCCTCCCACTTTTTGGTCATCTAAAACAGCTGGGAATCCAATTACACCAAGTTACATACTTTGATTACAAGCTCACCTTTGGGCTATATCTTTACTAGAACTGGAAAGAACAATTTCCAGCTTCAGCAGACAAATCCAGGAGAGCATTGGTCAAACTAGCACAGTACAAATAAAAGCATAGGCCTAGCCTCACAGAAGCCCATCAAACCTCTTCCAATTCCTCTTTGTTGCTTTCCCTAATCCAGTAACTCTCAATCTTTCCATACTCCTTTCAAGAGTCTTATTTGTCTTGCATACCCCCAAGTTTCACCTCACTTAAAATCTATTCGCTTAAAAAAATTTGACAAAAATACCAAGTGTTACAGCAGCGCACTATGACTGAAAAATTAATGACTTTCTCATTTTACCACATAATTATAAAATAAATCCATTGGAATATAAATATTGTAATTATATTTCAGTCTGCAGCATATACACGAGTATAAACAATTTTCGTTGTCTGTATGGAATTTTAGTTTGTGCTGACTTTGTCAGTGCTTTTTATGTAGCCTGTTTTAAAACTAGGCAAATATCTAGATGATTGCCCTGGAAGACCTCTGCAAACCCCTAAGGTTGCACATACGCCTAGCTGAGATCACTGCCCTAATCCACCGTCCATATTCTTGAAATGGAACACTGGGCAAATAGCTCTTACCAGATACTGGTGAAGGCAAACAGTCTGCTTTCTCTGCTCCTAAAGGAACAGAAATATGAGCCACCTCAGTTGGTGTAAATCAACATAGCTCCACTAAAGACAAATTTCAAGTGTCTTGAGTTTATTTGCTTGCATCCCTGTGTGTCAAAGAGAATCTGTGATTGTATATAGGCCCATGGGGTGCCACTCCAGCAAGCTTCAACAGCCATTCTCTGGACTGAAGGGATTCCATCTCAAACAAAAGCCAGGGCCTGTTCCTGAGTTGCCTGCTAGATGACACGACCAGAGTTGTTCAGATACTGTGGCGATGAGTTCCCCATAAGAATTAAAATAGAAGCAGAGCTGAGCTCAGTGCAGCCCTGAGGGAGAAGAACTCCTTCCTCCTCACATCAAGTCATGCTGGCCTCTTTCCTCAGCACAAAGTACAGCAGCTATAGAGACCCCCAGGAGGCAGTCTGGTAGCTAGAGATCATCAGATCATAAGAATGCCTTTGGCCCGAATATTCACACATACAGAATGAGAAGTGGCTGCCTAGGAAGGAGTACTGCAGAAAAGGATCTAGGGGTTATAGTGGACCATAAGCTAAATATGAATCAGTGTGACAGTGACTCCAACTGTAAAGTAAACATAATTCTGGGATGCATTAACAGGAATGTAGTGAGCACAACATGAGAAGTAATTTTTCCACTCTACTCTGCACTGATTAGGCCTCCAGTGGAGTACTGTGACCTGTTCTAGGCACCATATTTCAGGAAATATTTGGAGAAGATCTAGAGAAGAGCTACAAAAAATGATTAAAGGCCTAGAAAACAGACTTCTGAGAGAAGACTGAAAGAATTGGGTTTGTTAAGTCTGTAAAAGAGAAGACTGAGAGGGGACATGATAGCAGCTTTCAAGTACTTAAGAGGGTGTTACAAGGAGGAGGGAGAAAAATTATTCCCCTTAACCTCTGACAATGGGACCAGAAGCAATGGGCTTAAATTGCAGTAAGGGAGGTTTAGCTTAAATTTTAGGAAAAACTTAACTGTCAGAGTGGTTAAGCACTGAAATAGATTGCCTAGAGAAGTTGTGGAATCTCCATCATTGGAGCTATTTAAGAGCAGGTTAGACAGACATCTGTTAGGGATGATCTAGAGCAGTGTTTCTGAAAGTGTACCACAGAAACACTTTCAGAAACACTTTAACTGGCCACCCCGGTTTGTTTATGTACTGGCACGGCGGCCACGGAGCCTCGCAACTCCCCTTGGCTGCAAAGGACAAAACGGAGCCAATGGGAGCTGCGAGGCTCTGTGGCTGCGGCGCCAGTACATAAATAAACCAGGCCAGCCAGTTAAAGTGTTTCTGAAAGTATTTCCACGGTACACTTTCAGAAACACTGATCTAGATGGTGCTTGGTCCTGCTGTGAGGACAGAGGGCTGGACTTGCCGACCTCTAAAGGCCCCTTTCAGTTTTAGTAATCTATGGTTCTATGATTTTCACTCCCTACACCATGATCAAAAGGAGGGATAGCAGAAGCTGCTGCAGGGGTCTACAATTCCTCAGGGCTCATCTAGGCTGAGGAATCCTCACAAAGCTAAATGTCACATTTATGACTTCGTGTTACTGCAATGGCATACGGTGGGATCTGGCCTTAACCTCTACAACAAACATAAAATAGGTTTCGCGTGTAGGGACCAGGATTTATCCCTGAGATTTTTTTTGTCTGCAAATATGTAAGATTAGCCACATCTTGCAATGTGTTACCCATTGACATAATACAATAAAACTGGGCATCTATAACTTCAGGAAGACTACAACACTTTTCAACCAGACTAATGCATTTCAGTGCAATGACGGAGACTCCTTGACATACAGCCAATGCATCTATTCCCTGATGTTCAACACCAGTACAGTAAAAACTGTCTACTGGACTTCACCAGTTATCCATAACTGAAAGATTTTCAAGAAATCAAATAATCCTTAGTGCACATCTGGACTTAAAATCTGCCCTCTTCATACAAAATTATAACCCAATTACAAGCAAATGTGAGAAAACAGTTTGCTTCTTAAATTGCCTCATAATAAGGAGTCATGTTAGCAAATCACTGATGTTGAGACTCAGAAGAGGCAATTATATGTGTTCAATCAAAACATGTTTTAATATTTTAGTTTAACACAAATTCTCTTATTTATTAGCTGGTGCCTGGTTGTGGTCTGAAATTTAGTAGATGGGAAAAGATAAGGCAATAACTGCCTAAAAGATGATAGTTTTCTTTCATAGCTTTTAAATGTTCTGAGGGTTAGACAAACCAATAAAGTCTCAAGAGATCTCAGTTTTAACATTGCCTTGAGTGATTTAATATTGCCATTAAATGTACAAACAAAAATTAAGATTGAAGGGTATTTTTAATTTAATAGCTAATAAGCCAGTCATGGCAGTGAATCAGATTCCGCCCCTTGACTTTTTTAAAGAAGAAAACTAAACATTATGTTACTTGTTAGTCTGCAAATTGCAGATAGATTTTTCATCTATGCGGTGCATAACATTCAGTTTATTCATTTTGCTGCCTCAAAAACACTGTTTCCCCCCAACAAGCTCTGGATATAAAAAGCTTTTATTCATACACCTGTTCAAAAATCAATTTCTCCAGTATAGCGTTGTGTTCTGCCAGAAAGGATAAAAAAGAGAATCAAATCTTGCAAGGATTAGAAACAAAAACAGAACAAGAATGAAGCACCACCTCAGTAAGTCTGTTCTAACAGAGCTTTTCTGCCTAGGTCTTTGTCAATGGCTCGACATTACAATGAAACAAAATGAAAACATTTCTGTTTGTGGGAAGGTAGTTAACCTGAGATCAGGAGAGCTACCTTTATAATTTGGAGCACAATGCCATGACTATAGCAAGCACTGAATGAAAAGTTACATGGGAGAGGACTTTTTTTTTCTTTTGTTCTCAACTAGTTTATTGAAAGCAATGGTCTAAAAACAGAAAGCATAGCTCACAGAGTACCAGTCCTGTGTAAGTCTGCTGTAGTTTACCTAATTCTTTATTCTAACTCCTCGCATCCATTGATAAACATCATACCGCTGAGTATTAAAGTCTGCTTAAGGAATCTTGCTCTATCTCTTAACCAGGTGCATAGACTCTGATAAAGACCGTGATTGAAGAGGTACAGGGGAAGCTATTTATCTTTTATTATGTGGCTTTCTTCCACAGTTGCAGCTATTCTCTTGGCTCCTTTGCCTGTGTGGAAAAGATGGAGAATGATAAATAGAGACATAAAAATAGCAGTACAATAAATTAAAATGTAAGTATAGCGATCTCGTATCATTCACATTTTGTGGTAGATTTTCAAATCAGTGCACAAGTTGCAGAAGACTCACAAATCTCAGATATAATATTTCTGCATGAATCTTTTCTGACATGCTAGGGAAATGTAATGTGTTAGTATTTAATTCATAGTCCAAATCCCCTTTATCAAGTGGACATTTGGAAAGATCATATTCAGCAGTGTTTTAGCAGGTTATTTTGAGTCATCAGTTGGGATCATACAGTCTGTAGCTTATAGTACATGACCAAAATTCAGTAGCATTCACAAGATTAGAAAAGCCCATATGTTTTAGATCATGGCAGTTTTTGTGTAGAAAAAAGGGGACTCGATTCTGATCATTTCACAGCAGTGTAAATCCAGAGCAAGTACACTACAGTTCATGGAGTAACTCCAGGTTTGCACCAGAGTAGTTGAAATCATAGTGGCCCAAAGTTTTTTTATTTATGATACCTATATTAATAGTCATGTGCCTTGTTATAGCCCAAATTTGACCTTTATATTGATTTAAGTGCCAAAAAAAGATGGTGTTTTACAGCAGAAAGGTTATTGTGCATTAGCTATCTCACTGTAAAATCCTACTGAAAACAGTGCACAGGGACTTTTGACCATGAGGTAGCTAGATGAAGTCAACTCTATGATCCTGCCTGTGGCTGACCTCGCCTAGTTCCAGCATGATGAAAACTACTGGCCCTTTCTCTTCACTAAGATTTCATACAAGGATATCTGATGTGCATTAGTTATCTCATTGTAAAGATATGTCTGGTTTTAGCAATGAAGATCTGGCCTCAGATATGCTTGGAGCCCTCTAGCAGATTTCAGATCAATGTATAAGAATCTGAAAAAAAGAATTTGATCCTGTGTTCGTTTAAAGTTAACATACATTTTCCATTTATTTTGTTCTCCCTTAGGCAAAGAAATAAGTAAGTAAAGATTTTTAATTAATCAGCCAACAAATTAAATGTCTTGAAATGCCGAAAAATGAGGTATCCCATTCCCAAACAAAATTATTGAAGGTAATCAGCAATGTGCCTTTATTTTCCTTTAATGGAATTCACTATCGTATACACTGCATATCAATATTGTTCAGCAGTAGCTGATAAGAAAACCCAGAATGCTTGGCCTTCTGGCTGGAAATTAAATAATATGATCCAATGATTCCTGTCAAAAATAGCATCCTGCTTCTGCAACCTGGATTCTGATAGTTCATTTCACTTTTGAGTCCAAAATTACCTTCATGCAACCATTATTATGGTAGCCAAATGACTGTCAGTCAGCTTTGCAGCTGCACCGAAAGTCTGGATAGAAAAGGGCTCTGTTCAAAGAGATTCACAAGTGACTATTTATAGGAATCATTTATTGCTGACATGCATCTAGAAAAATAAGTAGTCCCTTGGACATTAAATATTCATTTGCTCATTCATATATGATCATACTGAAACACAAAGCAAATTAAAATAAAAGGATCCAAGAGAGCTATTGTGTCAGCTTTAGTTCCCTTTTTGAATATGGGGAGTCCTTGGCATTCCATTTAGATAGAGAGGAATACATTTTTGTGGAATAATAGACCACATTTAGACATACTTTTGGATAAGGCACCCAGCTTTCTGTTTCATGTTTATTTTTTAAACGTTTAACATCCTACTTTTACATCAAAGTCCTGATTCCATTTTGGAATGTGCTCATTCACTTCATTATTGTTATTTATCATTAATGTATCATTTCTATTATAGTAGCACTTAGAAGTCCCACCCAACCTCAAGACACCATTATGTGAGGTCCTGAAAAAGTTCCTTACTTAGATTTTACATTCTACATAAACAAGCTAGATAAAGGGTGGGAGGAAGGTAGTAGTATCCTCATTTTGCAGATGTTTAACTGAGGCACAAAGCTCTGGGACCCTGTCCTGCAAGTTACTCTGGGTGGGCCAAACCTGTACTTGCATGAAGACCCACAGAGTCAGTGGTCCACTCAAAGAGTAATGGGCCGGATCAGAGTCAAAATGATTTTCCCAAGGCTACACAGAACGACTGTGGCATAGCAGAGAAGTGAACCAAGATCTCTTGTATCCCTCGCCAGTGTCTTAACCACAAAGGGACTTCATTCCTCTTTTCTGACTAGAAACACTCATTTATGGGAAACAATGAATTACACAGTTTCTGAAGGTGTTTTTAAAAAATTTAAATAGTCAAATGCACCACTGCAATTGTGCAGTGAAGCTGAAATAGGGTTCCCCACACCACAGATGTTGGGCCAGTTCCTGCAGGCTGCTGAGAAAGCATGCGGCAGATGAAGCAAGTTTTGGATATGTGTACATCAGAGTGTAAAGCACAGCTCTGTGTGGTCCTTGCAGATGAAAGGACTCTAGCACTGAAACAGAAGGTTCTTTTCAATCTCTATCCACAAAATAGATGGAGAGCCTCATTGACATCAGAGGGAGCTGGGAAGATGTGGAATCATGTGTTTTTAAAGGATACTTTTAACTTGACTTGAATGGATTTGACTAGCGTTGCATCAGCCTCTCAGAACCCTCCCAATAACAAACCAAAGATTTGGTAGGCTAAATCTCTCTGGCTTCAGGACTTCAATTTAACTAATCCCCAGACTGGCTGCCCAATACAAAAGAATGTCTTTTCAGCCTTAGGAATATTTAATTTTTTTTTTAAATCTATCATTGTTCATTTCTTGTCAAAGGTTTTTCAGTTGTTGTCTCTCAGACAAGGTGACAAAGCTCCCCTCTGCATCTATCTGTAATCTGCGGTAAAAAATAAAGATAACTTAGAATGTCTTGAAAAGAGTAAGGCCTGCCTAGCTCCAGCATCGTGGCCAATATTTCCTTTTAGCAGGTGATTTCCCATTAGCCAAACCCTGATCCAAATCCTGAGTATGTCCCCCAAATCAAATAATAACAGTCAATATAATTTATTCCAAACACTGATTATTCAAAAATTGGCCTCACAAGACACCTGGATAATTGAGATTCACTTGTATAATAGGCCCTGAAATCCAGGCCTATATGAATGGGTAATTGGTGAGTGTGTAACCATTGGTGAATTTGCCTACACAGTTCCCATCTCACCTGTATGTACTGTGATTATTTGCAAAGCACTTTCAATAAGGGTGTTATCTCATAGGCATAAAAGGTCAAATATGAAAGTAAAATATATTATATTTACTTCCGTGTGTTTGTCTTTCATAGTAATACTTTTGCAATATGTTTCAGAAACCCACAACCCAAAGGTTTGCTTTTATTATAAGAATAGGAAGATAATTTTGTCTAGAAACCAGTCTCTCCTTCTGCTTTTCTCCCTATTCCTGGTTCAGAAACATTATGGAACCATGAATTCAGAGAGATCTTAATCAAGGGGATGGCTCATTTACTAAGCAAGGCAGATCAATGCAATGACTCCATCAGCAATAGGCTGACTAAAAACAGAGTGACTATTGCAATCAGTGGCAATCTTCTCTTCAGACTATGAAGAGAAGAGCTTGATAACAAAAGCGTGAAGGATAATCCGAAGGGAGCAATTTTAAAATATTAAAATCTGTCTTTGCATCCATGGTTTTGCCTTTTCTTCCAACAAACCTCCACAAAGTGAAATGATGAGATGAAACTGTTCTTCTGTAATGGAGTAAATGGAACATCTCCCTGGTCAAGTCCATATGGAAGGAAAACCAAACTCTTTATTCAGAGGCATTGCTGAGGGACACTATATAATCTACCAGCAATGTTATTCTAGATATATTGTTTAAGGAAATATAGACTCGCTTTATTCCAGTTCAGGCCGTGTAATGTGATGCCTAACCAGCAACATTAATTATGTACGTTAATAACATCTGACATGCAACTATATTGTTCCATCAGTTGATAAATGGATGAGATATTGACCTCTGACAAGTTGTATGACTGTCAGCAACAGCCTGTCAGCTAGCCACCAATTTCCTGTAGTCCACTGCATGACTATTGTTTTATAACGTGAGGGGTCTTGGCAGGAAGGACCTCCAGCTGCTAACAAAGTGTCTTCTAGCAAGCATTGCTCCCCCATAAGAGCCATTCATCTTAATAAATAACATATCTGAATGGCTTTGTATGTGCTAGGGTTCTCATTGTACTGCATTGTAAATCGTATTGAAAACATTGTTCACTAGACGCTATCACTTGATATCCCTTCTCCATCCAAAAATAACACAGCAGAGAGAAGTAACCTCACTGAAATTTTCCCTGATAATAAAAGCAAGGAGAGCCACTGACCCTCCCCTCTTAGGGTAGGTTTACACTGCAATTAAAAACCACCTGGCTCAGGCTTGTGGGGCTCAGCTTAAGAGGCTGTTTAATTGCAGTGTAGACACTTGGGTTTGCTCTGTATCCCAAGCACTATGACCCTGAGAGGTGGGAGGGCCCCAGAGTCTGAACTCCAGCCCACGCCCACACAGTCATGCTGCAGTTAAACAGCCCCTTAGTCTGAGTCCCAAGAGCTTGAGTCAATGGGCACATGCCAGCCACAGGTGTTTGACTGCAGTGCATGCACATTGTAACATTGCTCTGGCTTTGTGAGAAAGCTGAAAACAACTAAACTGCTTTCTAAAGCAGAGAGCAAGTTCTGACATCCTTCCTGAAAGCTAACCAATCTCGTGAGTTGTCTCCAGGAATGAACTTGTGTACCACTTGTGCATAAAGAGCCTCAAGACTAGCTCTTTAAGGCCCCACCCTCAGGAAAGCATCCCTACATACAAAGCATTCAATCATTTACCTCAGCAAATGCTCACAGTTAGCACATGGCCAAGCATTTTCTTGAATCAGAGCTTTAAGATAGTAAAAGGAGATTACTATTACATTAACTGACACTCAGTCATTGGTTAAAAAATCCACATCAAACTGTTTCTATGTCCCTTACAAATGATTCAAGAATAGTGCCTGCATCTGTGGATGAAACCTTGTAGAAAACACCATGCCTTTTAATTTGTCACCAAATCTGCCATTCTGCAAAATTATAACAAAAAGAAAAGAAAAGAAAAGAAATGAAACATTGAGCAACTGGTCCTAATGTTTCCACTATGGGAGCTGAAAATGCTAAACCTTCCCAAATCCATCTTGGTTCCATACAAAAAGGAGAACTTCACAAATGCCTCTGACCTGAGTCTAAACTGAAAGAAAAATGGGAGTTACATAAACTATGCTGGAGTTGGCTGAAACGTAGCTACATAGGCGAGTACACTAGTCTTCTTTCATTCCAGGGAAACATAAGAAGCAGTTAACCTCATTTTTGGAGTCAGATAGCTAAAGACAAACAAGAAGCCACCACCTAAGACAGGCCACAAGAAAGGCCAGTCAGGAGCTATGGGCATGTCTACACTACAGAGTTTTGTCGGAAAAATGGCCATTTTTCCAACAAAACTTGAGGAATGTCCACAATGCAATTGTGTTCTTCCACAAGAAAATTGAAGGATCAGAGGGGGTTTTCCAGCATTGGTAATCCTCATTCTACAAGGAAGAAGCCTTTCTGAGAAAGAGCTCTTTTGCAAAAAGGCATGTGTGGACGGGGAAGAGGGAGTTCTTTCAGAAGAAGCGGGAAGAGGAAAAAGCACAGGTGCTCTGGTGGCCATTCTGTCCGTAGCAATCACAATTTACATGCAAAAGAGCGTCCACTCAGTGGATCGCTTTTTCGATTCACTTTTGCAGGGTGGACACTCTCTTTCGGAAGAAATTTTTTTGGAAGATCTCTTCTGAAAAAAGCTTCTTCCAAAAGAAGACTGCAGTCTAGACGTAGCCTGAGCTGTTTGGGTGGAAGGGTTTCACTGGGGACTGAAATGCAGAGGGCTGGATATAGTTTTGATAGAGCTGCATGTGTGTGCAAACAAAAGCAGAGAGAAAAGAGAGCAGAAAGCCAAAGATGGCCAGACAAGCATTTGTAGTGTGAGCTTTTGAGAAAGTTAAGAGAAAATGTTGGGGGGTTGAGTGCTAGTAGGAAAAAGATGCTCAGAATATGTGCAAGAAAGCTGTGATTCTTACTGTCTTCAGGGAAACAGGACTTCTTCATGTACATTCTTTGTAAATAAATAGAATGTCAAAGAAATGCCTGACTATCAACAAAATTTTCTTCTCCTAATGTCAGCAACTTGCAAGACTTTGAATATTGGATAACAACTCAGGTCAAAGGGGGTAACCTAGTTCCTACTTTGATTATAGCTTTCTCAGACTTAGCTTCTAGGATTAGGGTTCAACTGTTAAAAAAAAAAAACCTCATCACTCCCTTATAAACAGCACATTCATTTCAAAATCCTTTTATTTACTTTTAAAGTTCCCCTTAACCTTACAACCAGTTGCCTAAGGGACCTTTTCAGAATCATATTTGCGTTAGGTTTACATATCACACTCTGCTATTTGCTCTGCCCTTTTCTTGTTTTGAATATTTTAACAGCCAGCATTAGAGTTCAGTCAATAGTGTTAAAAGTTCAAGCCAAATCTCTCATTTTGTTCTTCTCCTGGGATTCTTTGCATGTAGAACTCTCTGTAAATATAAACTTGTTCTGACTGTGTTACTACTGCGTTTATTTCTACACAGTGAGAGGCTTACTGTGGGGTTTATTCTTGAATTCACCTGAGGTGAAATCCTGGTTCCACTAAGGTCAAATGGAGCAACTTCAGTGTGGCAGGATTTCATTTCTAATAGATTAGGAAAGGAGGTCAGACTTGACCTAACATCAACCTCTCTTTCTAGGCTAGACAAATTCCTGGAGAACTGAAATTGTGCAACAGGAATGCAATACCACCAATGTGATTTGGTGACATTTCAATTTGCATTCACATTGCACAGGCAAAAATGACTACACAAGGTTCAGAGCACTGGAGGTCAGAACCATAACAAAGTATACAGAAGGTGGGATTACGGGCTTTCTTGAGCGAGAGATTGTTGAGGAGTACTTCATAAATGTGATGGTATGATATGACCTGGTGGTTTTAGTTTGAGAATAACTATGCCAGTGCCTCTATGAGCATGCCCAGTGTACATGAAAATTTCCCTGAATCAAAAGCCTGAGCAGACTAAATTAAGTGTTCATTCAGATTACAAAGAATTATTCACTAAACATCCTTGGTTAGAAGACTACCCTCATCTTACCTGATCTTCTCTGTAGAACCCTGAAAATCTGCAGATATCCATTTTATATCCACAGTATCTACACTGTGGATGTGGATATCCACGGCCTATTTTTGCAATTATGGATGCAGATACAAATTTTGTGTCTTGAACCCTGGAAATCTGCAGATATCCTCAGGTATCCATATCATCTGATGTCGATGAAGATATCCATGGCTCATTTTTGTAGAAACAGATGCAGATACAAATTTTGCATCTACATAGGACTCTATTTTCCTGTCCTGGGAAGTGGGAATCCCAGGGCTTCTACTGATTTGTTTCCCTGCACAACTGGGTAACAGATTGGTACTGCATAGTATATTAGAGTGTCCAAAATAATTTAGAATCACTTGATTGCGAGACTGCTTGCTTGCTTTCAATCAAATGTTAACTAGCTTGGGGGAGGCTTATTTCACACTGTAAGGGGAATAAAAAAGTACAATTATTCTCAGTTACAGCAATGTGCAAACAATGTGTTTTCTGTTCAAACACAGGATATATTTGACAAGTGCTATATTTATATTCTTGAACTGCCTTATGCTTTTTAAAACAACTCAGCTGAATTCCTAATAGGCCCAATTCTAATTTTGTTTAAGGCAGTCAAACTCCTCTGTTGCCAATGGAGGACTTAGTTCGAATTAACTTTTAACTGCCGCGTGTAGCCGCGGGCAGTTAGTTCGGACTAGGGGGATTTAAAAATGGCGCCCGCCCGGGAACATGCAAATGAAGCCCGGGATATTTAAATCGTGGGCTTCATTTGCAAGTTCGAATGCCTACATTAGCCTCCCTAGTTCGAACTAGGGGGCTAGTGTAGACATACCCTAGTATCGAACAAATAAAAAATAAATTAATTGTATTAGCAGGCAGTTGGGAGGTAACTTTTCTATCAAGCAATTTCTTCTCACTTTTTGGCACTGTCTGTCCTGAACTCTGTAACCCAGATTATCACCTGAATTATGACCTCTTTGTTCAACACAGCTGGTACAAAGTGTACCTGGAGTCACCATAGCCAAACACTGGAGAATAAACCTAGTGTATATGATGCAGAACCATCAAAGTAGCTCCTACATAACTGTTGAAACAGAATCTGGACACCGTGTATGAAGCAAGCAGGAGGGTTTATTAACACACAATGCTGGTGAAATGTCACTTCACTTGTTAGGCTTGGTGAACACTGCCAGACAATAGGTTACAACTGATTATATAGGATGCTGATGGGTGGAGGAAGTAATGGGGTGGGGGAAGATCCCGGACCCCCTGGAAAGGTGCTAACCATGAGGCGAAATGAGAGCAATAATCTAAAAGGTTACATAGTGTTTTCCACTCATAGCTTATAGAATACATTATATATAGTTAAACAAGTACTTAAACAAAGCAGACATCAATTGTCAATTATGTGTTAAGTGGCGATGTGTCTGTTAGCGTCAGGATGGTAACTTTGCATGGATGTGTTCCATTGGTGTTGTGCCTGAGGAATTAAAGCAGAAGGCAGTGAGGGTACATGACAATTGCTCATTTGTTCCTAGCACCACTGAATTTGCTATGTCCTGTCTCTCACCTGTAGGGCCTTTCCCTGGAATGTGATTGTTTGGGTAGTTATCTGTAGGATGACCTTCCTCTGATGGACTAAGCGGGGAGGGGGCAGGGGTAACCTTCTACTCATGCATCTGTGCCTTTGACATATGTGTTTGTAGGCCTGTTCCAGACTTGAGATTTAGAATAGGGGTTCTTAACAGAATATCATAGCCTGCCTCAGAAATTTTTACCCTACAATTACTATTCCCTCTGTGAAAATGTGGGAAAGAGGATGTGGACAGGAGTTTTCCTTGCATCCCATTGTTCCTTGGTTGCCAAAAAAAAAAAAAGCCAGACGGGTAAGAGTATAACAAGCAGGAGGAAACAATAACACAATGCATAATAGGTGACATCTACAGGTATTTCTGCTAAGATTACATCACATAAGATACAATAACCAAAGGATCACTTAGGGCAGGTCTACACCATGTGGAAGTTCGATGCTCACAGGTCGACCTTCTTGCATTCGATTTAGCCGATCAGGTATGGACCCATACATTGAATGCTGAGGCCATCTCCAGCCAGTGTCTGGTGATAATCCTTTTTTGTGAGGAGTATGGGAAGCCGACAGGAGCATTTGTTCCTGTCGGCTTCCCACTGTGTGGATGACACAGAAACACGATTTAAGATACGTTGACTCCAGATATATAATTAATGTAGCTGGAGTTGCGTATCTTATTTCGACCTTCTGCTATAGTGCAGACCAGGCCTTAGAGTCTATTGCATGGAGTATACTGAGCTGGACATAAGGGTCTGCGAAGCCCATGTCTGTGCATCCCTACATTTTGTGAGGAGTCCCCTTTCTGATTCATTGCTGGAGGGGGGCCCTACTCAAGCCATTGGCTCGCTGCAAATAAACCAGAATATCTGGTGTTCTGTCAGTGCAACTTCTGATCACACACGGGGACATACCATTGGAGGAACCATCTCAAATGCACTCTGTGGACAGCCCACTGTCTGAGGGATTCAGAGTAAGAGGGGTTATGGCTTCACTCCAGGACCCCCTCTGCTATCTCTCAGATGACTTACACCTCTCTTTCCTCCTCCCCCAACACAAAACCATCCTATTTTGGGGGTATCAATTTGCCCTTTCCCTGATCTTGATTGCCCAGTGAAAATGGGCTTTCACAGTCTATTCCATTTCCCAAATTTACTGAGAGGAAATCTTTGACCTGATGAGGGGATGCCTCTCCTCTGCCTGGCAGACAACACCAACACCACAAAAGAGCTAGGAGATGCACTTTTGAGCCAAACTGCTCATTCAATCTCTTCCCCAGCTGCTGTGAAATACCACCTCCCCCTGAGACATCAGGAGAGGCATTAAGGAAATGAAAGTGCACATGTGTAAAGCCCATGTCAGTGGAATAATTTGAGGCATAACACTGAAGCAAAATGGATGTTACAAACCCCTCCTGCGGAGGAAGATGTTGAAAACATAAAAAAGACATCAGGATCAGTACAGAAAGGGTCAAGCACAGAGAGATGAAGGAATCTATGAGACACTCCAGTCTCCAGACCAGGGACAGTTGCTCAAAAAGCAAAGATCAACACTCCCAGAAGCATCTTTTCCCATCACTCCTATGACTTTTGTTAGCAAATAGAAAAACTAATCAAGTCTCAGACTCAAGGAAAAGAAAGTTCCATGTTTTCTCTAAACACCGCAAGCCATTTCTCTAGGGGGAAGGGGCTACTGTACCCTTTTCTAGGCGTCTGAATTACTGGTAGTAGTATGGGCTGGAATAATTCTTCTGGTGGCCTAGGCCAAGTAGATTTTGTGGGGAGCTCTAGCTTCCGGAGTGGGGCCAAAAATTAGGAGTTCAGTGTGCAGGAGGGGGCTGCTGGGGAATGGAATGGAAGTGCGAGCTCTGGGTGGGAAGCAGGGTACAGGAATGGGCTGGGAGTGGGAGAGTGGGATTTTGGCAAAAGGCAGAGTACACGATTGGGCTGAGGATGAAGATGAAGGATCTGGGCTGGAGGTAAGATACAGGAATGGGCTTGGATGGGGAAGCAGGGCCTGAGGGGGAGGTAGGGTACAGGAGTGGGCAGGAGGTAAGGGGTCTGGGTGGGAGGTAGGGTTCAGGAGCTAGGCAGGGGATTGGGATGTTTACCTGGCACAACTCTTGGGGAGAACAAGTGGCTCCACGTGGTCCTGCACTTGCAGGCACCACCACCCCGCCACTCCCATGGCACTCAAAGGGCTTAGTTGCTACATCCCAGGGCCCCAGACTAAAGGGGTCCCAGGCTGCAGCCCCCAAAGCCCCTTTCATAGTCCAGCCCTGCTGGTAGTTAGATAAAGTCCAGAACATCTTTCCATGTATCAGTCTAGCCACAATGACAAAAGTCCCAATAGCCTGAGCAGACTTAATTTAAACTATAGTCTTCAAAAGAAGTAGCCACAAGCTTTACTTGTAGTACAACACTGTTATGGGAGCCCTCAGCCAAACTGTACCCTGTGAGCCCACCATGGATTTAAGAATTTCTTGAAGGAGGAGGAGGAATTTGGCAAAGGAAGTGTCTCTCTTCCTCCCTCCTCCCGCCCCCCAAAAAAGCAATTAAAAATACAAAAGTAGCTGAAGCATAGAATGTTTTAGCAAAAGCTGGGGAGGGGGTACTAACGGATATCAGTTTTCCCTCACTATTTAAATCTTTCTAGAATTGGCTTTTCTCTTATTCTTATGACACCAACACAGTCATTAGTACTTCACTCTGAAAAGGTTATTAATAATGCCCATCAGATTCTTCTGCCAAAAGACAGGTGGTTAAGGTCTTTTCTACAATATGCCGCAGAATCCAAATCCTTTAATCCCAAATTGGATACTTTTGCTTCCAGCTTCATAACAGTGCAAAGCAGACCTAATTAGCCTTCATTTAATCAATACCTCTTTTTCCCTGTTGTGAATGGAATACAGAGCATTGACCCAATAGCATTAATTCCACTCCGATCGGGAGAAAGAATTATTGATCAGTTGAAAAACAATTCATTCTGATTTGCACAATTTGTCTGGTGAAAGTAAAAGATGGCCTTCTTTCAGATTAAAGTAACTAGATCTACTGTTGCCCTGCAAATATCTTTTACAAGAGACTCTCGCAAAATATCGCATCTCCGCCTGCAATCAGCCATGTGAATCATAGTGCATGTATTTGCACAGAGGAAGGATGGAACCTTTCAATATTTTTCCATTTAAACCAAAAATGTTTTCTCCTAGACAGAAGCGAGAAAGGGAAAAACAACACTATAATAAACTACATTTTCAATAAAGGTTTCTAAATTGATCCTGAACAACGTATTTCATATATTAACGAAAGAGCAGAGTTTACTACTTATATAATTTGAAGTATGGAGTGAAGACCTTGAATAAAGGGACAGAGTGTACCCTCCCTTGGAAATTTTTTTGAAAACATATCTGCTATTTGATACAATCTGGTTCACTCTAAAACCAAAACATTTGCTTTTCAGAAACTAATTTTAGTAGTCCCAGTGGATACATCATCTTTAGCAAGGATAATCAAGCACTATCCAAAGAAGAATGAACACCACCAGCAGAAGAGAAATCATCCCAACTCTCCTTCCAGGAAAATTTCATTAAGGGTTATATCGTGGTCAAGGAGAGGACAATGCTTTTGTATAACCAGGCATGGCCCACACTGTTCAATATAGGAATCCCCATATTCAGTCAGACCAAAGGTCTATCTAGCAGTATCCTGTCTTCCAACAGTGGCTAATGCCAGGTGCTTCAGAGGGAAGTGAACAGAACAAGTAATCATCAAGTGATCCACCTAGTCACCCATTCCCACCTTCTGGCAAACAGGCTAGCGACACCATCCCTGCCCATACTGGCCAATAGTCATTGACGGACCCATCCTTCATGAACTTATCTAGTTCTTCTTTGAACCCTGTTATAGTCTTACCCTTCACAACATCTTTTGGCAAGGAGTTCCACAGGTTGACTGTACATTGTATGAAAAAATACTTCCTTTTGTTTGTTTTAAACCTGCTGACTATTAATTTAATGCAGTGTCCCCTACTTCTTGAGTTATAAGAAAAAGTAAACACTTCCTTATTTACGTTCTCCACACCAGGTATGATTTTATAGACCTCTACAATAAGTCCCCTTAGTTGTCTATTTCTCAGGCTAAAAAGTCTCAGTCTCTCCTCGTACAGAAGCCATTCTATACGCCTAATCATTTTTGTTGCCCTTTCCAGACCTTTTCCAATTCCAACACATCTTTTTAAAGATGGGACGACCACATCTGCACGCAGTTTTCAAGACATGGGCATACCATGGCTTTATATTGAAGCAATATGATCTTTTTTATCTTATTATCTATTCCTTTCTTAATGACTCCCAACATTCTGTTTGCTTTTATGACTGCCACTGCACATTGAGCGGATGCTTTCACAGAACCATCCATAATTACTCCAAAATATGTTTTGTGTGATAACTAATTTAGACCCCATCATTTTATATGCATAGTAGAGATGCTTCCCAATATACATTACTTTGAATTTATCAACATTAAATTTCATCTGACATTTTGTTACCCAGTCACCCAGTTTTGTAAGATCATTTTGTATCTCTTTGCAGTCTGCTTTAGACTTACCTATCTTGAGTAGTTTTATAGCATCTGCAAGGTTTGCCCCCTCACTGTTTACTCCTTTTTCCAGATAATTTATGAACATCTTGAATGGGAGTGCCCCTAGGGGTTTCTTCTGGGACCACCACTATTTACTTCTTTCCATCTCTATTCTGAAAATTGACCATTTATTCCTATCCTCATTACCATATCACGAGAGGACCTTCCCTCTTATCCCATGACAACTTAATTTCTTTAAGAGCCTTTAGTGAGGGACCTTGTCAAAGGCTTTCTGGAAATCTAAGTACACTATATCCACTGGATCCCCCTTGTTCACATGTTTGTTGACCTCCTCAGATAATTCTAGTCGATTGGTGAGGCATGATTCCTTTTTACAAAAATCTTGTTGACTCTTCCTCAACAAATTATGTTCATTTATGTGTCTGACAATTTTATTCTTTACTATAATTTCAGACAGTTTGCCCGGGATGGAAGTCAGGCTTTACCTCTGAAAAGCCCTTTGTAAAATTGGCATCACATTAACAATCCTCCAGTCATTTGGCACAGAAGCTGATTTAAATGATAGGTTACAAACCACAGTTAGTAGTTGTGCAATTTCACATCTGAGTTCCTTCAGAACTTGTGGGTGAATGCCAGCAGGTCCTGGTGACTTTTATTACTATTTTGTTTATCAATTTGTTTCAAAATCTCCTCTAATGACACTTCAAATAGGGACAGTTCCTCAGATCAGTCACCTAAAAAGAATGGCTCAAGTTTAGGAATTTCCCTCACATCCTTATCCGTGAAGACCAACACAAAAAAATGCATTTAGTTTCTCCACGATGGCCTTCGCATATTTGACTGCTCTTTTAGCATCTCAGTTGCCCGGGGTGCTTTAGCAGCCTTCTTGCTTCTGATGTGCTTTTAAAAATTGCTGTCAGTTTTAGAGTATTTGGCTAGCTGTTCTTCACATTTCTTTTATCGCCTTCCTAATTATATTATTAGACTTCACTTGCTAGAATTTATGCTCCTTTTTATTTTTCTCACTATGATTTAACTTCCACTTTTTAAGGGATGTCTTTTTGTCTCTCACTGCTTCTTTTACTTGGTTGTTCAGCCACGGTGGCACTTCTTTGGTTCTTTTACTATGTTTTTTAATGTGAGTTATACATTTAAGTTGAACCTCTATTACTCTGTCTTTAGGCACTGAGCCTTTTAATTTTTGTTTAACTAACCTCCACATTTTTGCGTAGTCCTCCTTTCTGAAGTTAAATGCTGCAGTGTTGGGCTCCTGTGGTGTTTTTCCCACCACAGAAATGTTACATTTAATTATATTATGGTCACTATAACAAGCAGTCCAGCTATATTCACCTCTGTGACCAGATCCTGTGCTGCATTTAGGAATCAATTAATAAGTGCCTCTCCTCTTGTGGGTTCCAAAACCAGCCACTCCAAGAAGTGGTCATTTAAGGTGACAAGAAATCTTCTCTCTGCATCCTGTCCTTAGGTGACATGTACCCAGTCAAAATCCCCCATTATTATTGAGGGTTTTTTAAAAATTGCAATAGCCTCTCTAATCTTCCAGAGGATTTCATTGTCACTATCACCATTCTAGTCAGGTGGTTGATAATACATTCCTACTTCTATATACTTATTATTAGAGCATGGAATTACTATCCATTGAGATTCTGTGGTACAGTTTAGTTCATTTAAGATTTTTACTTGATTTGATTCTACACTCTCTTCAACATCTAGTGCTACTTACCCACTAACATGACCTGTTCTGTCCTTCCGATTTTGTATCCTGGCATTGAGACCCCACAATTCTGCCTATCTAATTGGCCCTGTGTATGGAATTAGAAGCATTTCAGAGAATGCTACCATGGATGGCCTGGACTTCAATCTCTTACCTAGCAGCCTAAATTTACCCTCCAGGATCTGTCTCCGATCCTTTCCTATGTCATTGGTACCTACATGTACCTTGGCCACTGGCTCCTCTCCAGTATGACACATAAGTCTACTTAGATGTCGCAAGAGATATACAACCTTCACACCAGACAGGCAGATCACCGTGCAGTTCTCCCAGCCATGGCAAACCCAGCTATATGTGTTTCTAATGATTGAGTCCCCTAACTATTATCTGCCTCTTCCTAATAATGAGAGGTATCCTCAGTGCGAGAGCATACAAAAACCCCATCTGGAAGGAGGTTACCTCTGTTTCAGTTAGATGTTCTCCTCCCCAGAGACAGTACAGAGGCTCAACAGAGGCTGTCAGACTGAGTTTGGGACCATTCTACTGTGTCCCACGACATCTCATCTATATTCCTCTCTGTCTCCCTTAGCTCCTCCAGTTCAGCCACTCTGGTCTCCAACGCCCGCACATGGTTTGACGGCCAGGAGCTCCTTGCACCCAGTGCACACATATACCACCTACCCATAGGTCAGATAATCAAACATGCTGCATTGGATGCAATAAAGTGAATAGCCCCTCACTCATTTGCTGGACTTTAGCCTGCATTCTCTTTTTACCACTGTAGCTTGCTCTTTTATTGGTGTTTTTCAGGGGTTGGTTTTGGCTTTAAGTTTAAAGAATGTTAAGTGCATCTAGCCCCCACACACACACACTCTCCTATAAAACTCCCCTGTTAACTGTCCTAAGTGACTAGAAGAGCTAGCGAACAAGGAGTGGGCTTTTTAATGCCCTGGTCTTCCTGAGTAGCCCTGCGCCTTGGTTAAGGGTTGATGGGTGCTAATGGGTTTAGGGATCAAAGACTCATTAAGAAGCTCTCTGCCTTGCCTTGCAGGCAGGCTAGGCTCAGCAGACAGTCCCTCCAAACAAACAGCTCACATGGTATATTTCAGTAAAGCAGCAAGCACACCACAAATACACATACTACAGAAAACAACTTATCCCCAAAGGTCACATAATCATTCCTTCTTCACCTGGAGAACTCCCTTACAAAACTGCCCTGTTAGCCGCTCCTGTTTGCTACCCTATCCCAAGTAATGTCATTCATAATACTTTGAACCATTAACTAGACTAAGCCAGTCTAGCATCTACAGAACGTTATTTCTCTGAGGTTGTACACCTCAAAGGGTTTTTAAACAAAAGTCTTGCGTGCATATATATTGCAATGTAGAACAAAGTTCCAGCTTCTTAAATAAGAAAAAAATAGTAGTCTAGGCTTTTATGTTAACACCCAGTTCTGTTTCCACATGAAACTTAGATGCTATGTTGATACATGCACTCAAATATATAAATTAAATACATTTTAAAACATTAACTTGGAAACACATCTCTTTCCTAAGTTACTAACATGCATGTGAAAGCAAAGGGTAAAATGCTGCATTACAACTTGAGATGGCTCATTAGCATTCTCAGATGATGTTTCCACCTCACTCTGTGTTGTAATTAAACAAAATCCTACCAGTGTTTTAGTGTTCCTGAAAATAGTCAAATGATCTTCAAACATACACATATAGTGGCATAAGCTTACAGATAACTTTGATTTATAACAAGGATAGGAAAATGCTTACATTACTAACGTAATTCATTCCCAAATATTTTTCAAGTAAATAGGTTTTTATAAATTTTAACGTGGACACTCATCTTTTTCTGAAGTTAATACAGAGTAGGATGCAAGCAGACATTTTTGGGTCTTGTTTTCCATTAAGGTTCATCAATAATTGAGAAAGAATCCATAAGCATCTGGGAAGATATGCCAGGCATGGGAGAGGACACAAGCAATTTCTTTTTGGAGCAGCAGCAAGACATACTCTAGACTGTGTGGTGCCCTGGGTCCCCAAGCCATAAAATCATAGAAATACAGGGCTTGGGAGGGATCTTGAGAAGTCATCAAGTCCAGCTCCCTGTGCTGAGACAGGACCAAGTAAACTTAGACCTCCCCGACAGTCATTTGTCCTACCTGACCTTAAAGATCTCCAGTGATAGGGATTCCACAACCTCCCTTGGAAACCTATTCCAGAGCTAAAAACCTCCTACACTTAAAAAGTTTTTCTTACTCATCTAACTTAGATCTCATACACTGTGCAGAGAGGATGACTCCTGTCCTGACCAATCTCCTCAGCCACTATATCCCTGCTCTTTTACCAGTATGCTTCACAATAGTGAAGCCACACAGTCGCCCTATTATTGTCCTTTTCAAACCCAACTGTCTCATACTCAAGGTGACAGTGTATGAAAAAACTTGAGGCATGACAAGGAACTAAAAGGTGCTCTAATATGTGTGTGTCTATGGGAAGATCATTCTATTCTAAGTCATATTTAAATCTTCAACTTGTTCTAATAATACCGTTACCAAGCAACACCACCCCAGCCTGAGTCAGCATTGAATACGCTTTGCTTTAGAAAAGCCTTTAGTTACAAATACATATTGCAGAAGATATTATATGGCTAATTTATATTGGTGCTCCTTTAGCCGTATAATTGCAATGGGGTAGGAGAGAATTAGTTGGACATGTAGTCTATAAAACAGACCTTAGAGACATTGTACAGTAACAGAATCCCAAGATGGTGAAAGATAGTTGTTCTTGTTATGTGCTCTTTTTAAAAAGCTACATAGACAAAGCTATTTGCAGTGTACAAGTTTCAATGATCTTACAAAACCCTGGAACCAAGCTTTGCATTCTTGAGCTCCACCTACTGGCACTTTATTAACAAGTTTTTTCTACATAAGCACAAATCTTATTTCTAGAGAATGTCAGTTACAGTTATTCTGAAGTCAAGGGAGAAATGTTGATTTTCACTAGATGATGATCCGACCCCGGATGTGTGTGATTAATCTGAATGGTGTTTGACCGTACTATAATATTTCCATTGCTTTTACCCTTTTAGAAGTTGTATGCAATCAAAGAGGTCTTCAGCAGAGTCATTTTAAAGGTAAGACTATTTTCACATCATTATATAGGGCAGAAACATAAATTCCATTAATGTAATCATTCCAAATAAAAGGTACGCCAATCATTTTATATTAATTCAGAGGCATGTGTTCTAACTTGGGAAATGTACACACCCTCATTTTCTTTGGCATTCTAATTAATCAATATATGAGACACCATGCAAGGGGCTCTCCCTTATGTAGTAGGAACAGGGAATCAGCCAATGGAAGCACACGTCACAATGCTTTTAAAGGAATCCAATTAATTTCCTCAAGAACAGCACAGCGCATTCTAAAAACAGCAATTGTAGTGAGCTCTATTTTAACAAAAGCTTTTTAAACCCATTTAGAGGTAAGGTAAAATTGTACCAGGCTGAGCAGGTATTCCTTATATTTATAAAAGAAGTTCAGCAAGCACCACTAATAACTTCTCCAACAGTAAATAACTGAGAAAAAATTATTGATCCCCACTGTACATTTGAAAATATCTTAACTAGTGAGACAATCTGGTTGAAGTAATAATTAGTGCTTGTCAGGAAAAAAAGGAGGAATTGTGAAAATGTTTTTGATTTTTCTGCTTTTTGCCAACATTTGAAATCTAAACCTCCAATATACAACTCAGTGGGAAAAACAGATAGAAATTACAACAATAGACTATGATAAATTCCTGCACACAACTATTATGCTGATTGTTTCACTACAGCGAAACAAGCAAATCTAAGGCAGAGTCTCCAACAGATATACCACGCTCATAAACTAGCGGTGGAGAGTGGAAACATGCAAAGAATTGTGTAACCTAAAAAAGATGTGATGGTACAAAGCATGTGACTGAGGAGAGAGCGTGAAGGAGACAGACACTTTGGACTCTATGCTCCAAAATAAGAGGGAATCAAAGAAAGAGAAAGCATTTTCCATGAACGAGCCATAAAGAGAAACAGCACAGCTTGAATAGAAAGGAGAAGCAGGACAGCAAACTGATGCGTAGCATCTTTCCAATGAATCCGAAACAGAGAATAATGACAAGCAGCAGACACAGAAGCTACAATTCCAGACCTATTACAAAGTCACAGCCTAGAAAAGTGCTCAGTGTGTCTAGCTCTCAGCATCCAAAGTCTCATGATTTCTGTATTATTTTAAATTTTGACAACCGTTCCAGAGTGTGTCAAACCAATAAATTAAAGTACCTCTCTCTTATTTTCAATATATATCAAAGCAGATCTCAAAGCACTTTACAAAGAAGAGCAGATACTATTATCACTATTTTAAAGATGGGAAAACTCAGGCAGAGACCAGTTAAGTGACTTACCCAAGGTCACAGTGCAGGCTAGTGTCAGATCCAGGAGAAGAACCCAGGTTTCCTAGTCTACTCGGCCACACTTCCTCTCCAATATATTATTAATTTGAAACAAAGACTTGCCTGCATTTTGGTTGTGAAAGAATGTATTACAATTGCCAATTGCAACAAAAACTTTTGGTTTGATATCAACCGTTTCTTACCGTTCTTAAAAATAACGTTGTGTCCTAACCTTGAATAGACAAATATATTGGGTTATCCTGATTTCTTCTTGTCAGTGACATCAGAAGGAGTGTTGGCTGCTTTCCTGATAACTCTGCTGCATTGTGCAACCAGAAACTCTCTTGGGGTTTTATACTGCAGCTCACAACCATTACTCTATAACAAACAAAGAAGACAGAATGATACTCAACCATTTGTAATTAAATCTGGACATGAATAATTCAAGACAGCAGCCAAACTTTTATGGCATTGGACTGACATGATGAAAATTAATATCTGCCCAAATTCTCGATATGTAATTTCCCTGATAGCAGTTACACAATATACAATTCATTCCAAACAGTGATTTTGGAAGTGAGTATTTCTTTAGTTCTTGGCAGCAAATATTGTCTGCCCCTCCTAGCACTGACCCACACTCAATTGAACGGCAATAAAACTAGGGAGGTCTGTCCATAAATTAGAACTAAAAACAGCACAGAACACTAAAAGCCAGACTGGTGGCTGTAAACAAACTTTATGGGATTGTGGGACTCTTGGCCACACCCACAATAAGTGGACATCTGGCTAACTAAAATCATTCCAGACCATGGATGTTGCTGGACCAAAGAGTGCCAGATTAGCAAGGTTCAACCTGTACCAACTAAAATGAGCAGTTTGCCTGGTAGAGTGAGGAATCTCTCACAGGAGACGTCCAGGAGCTGAGGTGGCACTGCTGTGCACTTGATGGTAATTAGCATTTGTGTGACGTGGATATGAAACACAACTGAATAGTAATTCACTCACAACTTGCACAAGTGTATATTATGGAAGGTGCAAGATGGTGGGAAATCAGACCTCTGGATTTATTTTTGAGCATTATAGTGGCATATACAAAAACTTGGGGGAAATATTTGGTTTTATACAGCACAGGCTTTATATAGCATTACTCCACAGGCCACAATGGAGTAACCCAAGTGTACATCAAAAATCAGTGTCAATCTAAGTATAAGTTGAATACAGGTATCCAAGGCCAAAATATTTCCTTCACATATTTTAGATTTTTAATCCCAAATCTAAGCTGCTCTAAAATTTATTTTAAAATATACATGCAACTGCATTTTAGGGGCTTCAAAAATAAGTTTTGTGGCTTCCTGTTTTGTGCCTGCAGTTAGGCACAAACAATGATCATATGCCTACATCTCGCCATCAGTAATGGTGATTGAGCATAAAAAATATTTGGACATGATAAGACACTACATAAAATGAGGTTGTTGTTGTAGTGCTTACATTTTAAAATACCTGGTCAATTCAAACCAAATAGGAGAAAATGTTTACCAGGCAGGCAAGGATAAAATTAATTAAGGGAAAATTCTTGTTTTCAGATTTCTTAGAAGTGTACTACAGATATGAAGCATTCAGAAAGGTATTGTGATGGCAGCGTAGACGCTGTATAATAATCTAACAAGACTACTATGCAATAATGTTTTGAATTCTGTAGGGGTATGTCTACACTGCATCCCTAGTTCGAACTAGGGATGCAAATGGAGATGACCGAAGTAGTTAATGAAGCGGGGATTTAAATATCCCGCGCTTCATTAACATGATCTCGCCGGCGCTCTAGTTCGAATCACAGCTGATTCGAACCAGGAAGTGCGCGCCGGGACGCGTTAGTTCGGACTAAAGCCCTTAGTCCAAACTAACGTTACTCCTCAAAAAATGAGGAGTAACGTTAGTTCGGACTAAGGGCTTTAGTCCGAACTAACGCGTCCCGGCGCGCACTTCCTGGTTCGAATCAGCTGTGATTCGAACTAGCGTGCCGGCGAGATCATGTTAATGAAGCGTGGGATATTTAAATCCCCGCTTCATTAATTACTTCGGTCGTCTCCATTTGCATCCCCAGTTCGAACTAGGGATGCAGTGTAGACGTACCCTAGGAGATGCTATGTAATAATTTAAGAGCATGGAGATTCAGCAGTTTTATTAAAGCTAAGTGATCTGGTCAGGGAGGAGAAGCGACTGTATAGTGGATTATAAGACTTTCCAGTAGAAAACATTAATCTGCCTGAATATGGAGGCGGTAGGAAGAACAAACAGAAAGAAGAAAGTGATCACAGATAGGGTATGTCTACACTGCAGGGTTTTTCTGGAAAAACGGCTGTTTTTCCAGAAAAACTTCACTTACTTCCACACTGCTATTGCATTCTTTCGACCCTAAAACGAAACAGGTTTTTCCAACAGCGATAAACCTCTTTCTACAAGAAAGAAGCCTTTTTCCAAAAGAGCTCTTTCAGAAAAAGGAGTGGGTGGACGTGGAAGAGGCTTTTTTTTCCCCCCCCCCCAAAAGAAGAGGCCTCCAGGAAATAACACAGGTGCTCTGGTGGCCACTCTGTCCAAAGTAAGCAGAACGCTATAGTTCTCCTGAAACCAGCCCTGGCAGCAGCAACTGACCATGCAGCTCTCCCTGCCACAGGCATTGCCACCCATAGCCCAGCCACAAGCCCCCCGAAACCTCCCTGGCCCTCACAGGGAGCAATACCAGGGATCCCAGGACCCAGCCAGGGGCAGAAAATGGTATGCGCCCTCCTGGTTCAGAACGGAGATCCTGTCCCTCCTCAAACTGTGCGGGGAGGAGGAGACCCTGCAGAATCTCCACTCCTGGTGCAGAAATGCCAATATCTATGGCCGGATGGCCGAGGCCCTGGTGGAGAGGGGACACCCCGCCCCCCAGACCTTAGAACAGGTCCGGAAGTAAGGTTAAGAGCTCCGCCAGGGTTAAGAGCTCTGCCCCTATTTCCAGGAGCTCCACCAGACCCTGAGGGGTGGGGAAGCCCTTTCTCCACCGGTGGTGGTGGACTTGAGGCTTGAGACGCCCGTCATTGCCTGCCCGGAGCTCGCTGCCGAGGAGGAGGACACGACCAGTACGGTCACCCTCACCGTCGAGCCGGTACCCCAGGGCCTGGATGTGTCGTAGACATCCTCTGCTGGTGGGGAGGGATTATCAGGTGAGTGCTCTCCGTTTTACACACACACAGGGCGGGGGAGGTGGGTGCAGAGGGGATTGGGTGTGATCGTCGGTCGGCCTTCTTGGCCTGGACATTGTGCTGCAGTTGGTGCACACGGAAGCATGCGCAGCGCCAGTCTGCATCACGCGCCCTCAGGAGGCAGCCCTAGATCACCCCCAGGATCCTGCTCACAGGCTCAGGGGAGGCCACACACACATCTAGACTGGGCACAAAGGTGCATGCATGACCCCATGCAGAGCAAGAACTGCCGCACTCGGCACACGGGCATGCCTGCCCACCTGAGGCACCACCCACTCCTGTGGACAGCACTGCTACGCACAGGTATGTGTGCAGGCCCCATGGAGGGCCAGGCTGCTCCAGGCCTCTTTCCCACCCATGGGATCTCACTGTAGCCGGACACTTCCCTTGCCTGCTTGTCTGTGGGACAGGGCGGGGGGAATGAGGAAGCATGGTCCCCTGCACACCTCGGGGGCCCTGTGAGGCAGGGCCTGCTGTGCAGGCCTCACATGGCCTTGTCCCGCAACATCCCCGTCCTCTAACCCGAGGACTGTTGGTTGCTGCTCACAGAGGAGGGAACAGCCTTAGGGACAATGTCTGCATGGATGACTGACCGCCTCTCCCTCTTTGTTCTCCACAGCCGGACCAGACGTCGCTGAGGGGCGATCCACACCAGCCAAGGCAGCCGCCTGACCCTGCGAGAGCCGCAAGCACACGAGGGTGCATGAGGACCTCCTGAGATAGCATATGGGTGTCCTGCGCGACATGCAGCAGACCCTGGCCCAGAAGGTCCGGGAGGACGCTGAGTGGCAGAGCCACATGTGGGACCAGCTTGTGCAGCAGGGCGACAACATGTGTGCCATCATGCAAGAAATGATGGCACACCTGGCTGTTGTCCCTGCTCCTGCCTCCCACCCTCCTGCCCCCCCTGCTATGGCCATTCCCCTTCTCCCTGCCCCCCCCACACAATGCCTCTGTTCTCTCCCCTTGCTATGCCTATTCCCCCTCCCCCTGCCCTCCTGCCATCCTTGACCCCACTCCAGCCCCCCCACCTGCTTATCCCCCTGTTGTCCCAGGTCCCACCCAACCCCAAGTTCTCAGAGGTCCTCGCACCCAAGGTGGCACTTCCAGCCACCCCATGTGCCACTCCCACCCTGAGCCCTCCCCCTCCTCCCCAGTTTATTTTATTCAAAAAAAAGTATACAGTTTGTTTTGTTCAAATCAAAACAGGTGTGTTTATTGAGAGTTAAGGGAAGGGGGGGTTGTGGTGGGAAAGGCATAGGGGGCAAGGCACAGGCCCCTAGTGAGGAGGCCCTTGGGAGAGTTACTGGGGTCCTTGAGAGAAACTCTCCCTCAGGGCCTCCCGGATGTGCACCCCCAACTGATGGGCCTGGTGGATAGCAGCTGTCCGCAGCTGTTTGAAGGTCCTCCCTTTGCGTCCAGCCTCTGTCCCCCACCCCGGTAGGAAGGCCTCCCCCTTCCTCTTCACAATGTTGTGGAGGACACAACACACTGACACTACCTTGGGGATGTTGTGCTCCCCCATGCTGAGGCAGGTCAGGAGGCACCTGAACCACGCCTTGAGGTGTCTGAAGGCACATTTGACCTGTATGCAGGCCCAACTGAGGTGGACATTGAATTGGTCCCTGCTAGGGTCCAGGTGGCCAGTGTACAGTTTCATCAGCCATGGCATAAAGGGGTAGGCCACGTCCCCCCAATGCACAGTGGCAGCTGCACATTCCCAACCCCACAGTCATGCCGCGGGAAGGATGTGCCAGCCTCCAGCTTCCCATAGAGGCTGGAGTTTCTAAATACACGGGCATGGTGTGCCCTGCCTGACCACCCAACGAAAATGTCTGTAAACTGTCCATAGTGGTCAACCAGGGCCTGCAGCACCATTGAAAAATAACCCTTTCGAATTATGTATTGGGTCGCTCAGTGATGTTATGCGTGGATTGGGATGTGGGGTTCCATCAATGACTCCCCCGCAGCTGGGGAACCCCAGGGTGGCAAATCCTGTGACGATAGAGTCCAGGTCTCCCAGGCGGATGACCCTGCGCAGCAGGATGGAGTTGATGGCCCTCACAACTTGAGGAAGGAGACAAACAAACACACAAAACAGAGAATGAAAGGGAGTGCCTGAGCCCTTGGGAGGTGCCCGTCCCCCTCGCCTTCCCTCCCCTCAAACATCCCAGGAGCCGCCCTTTACGAGGCCACTCCCCCAGCAGCAAGGCTGCGTGAGGGTGGGACGGCACAACCCCTCGGGGTTGGGGCTTCTCCCCACCTCCAACTCACCCCCACAGCTCCCATACATCTTTCCCTAGGGTCCCCCTTTCCAGGACTCCCCATGCAGAGACTGCAGCCTGAGAGTGCCTTACCTCCATGAGGAGGGCCCTGACAGTGCACTTCCCCATGCCGAACTGGTTGCCCACCGACCGGTAGCTGTCTGGGGTGGTGAACTTCCAGACAGCGATGGCAACCTGCTTCTCCAGGTGGATGGCGGGCTGCAGGTGGGTGTTACGTTGTCGGAGGGCAGGGGCAAACCATGCACCCAGCTCCATAAAGGTGGCCTTCTACATGCAGAAGTTTTGGAGCCACTGCTGGTCATCCCACCACTCCATGACCAGCTGATCCCACAAGTTGGAACTGGTGTCCAGCCTCCAAAATCATCTCTCCACTGTTGGGTGCAGTTGAAAGGGTCTTGCTCCCACACACACAGGGAGAGGGTCTCAAGGGTGAGCTCGGTGTCTAGCTCGTGCAGGGCCAGGAAGGCAGGCTGCAGAAACTGCAGCATGGGGCCATCGCATGCCCAGTGGCAGCTCTGGCTCCATGTTACAAAGAATGCTGTGTGGTCCAAAAGCTGGTCAACCAGAGCATGCACTGCTAAAGCTTTGCTGTCCCTCAGAAAGGTAGGCAAGCACGCAGCTGAAGCAAAGAAACAGCTGTCCGGGGAGGAGGGGGGGGTCCCTTTAAGCGTGTGTCTCAGCTAGGCTTAGGCAACAGCACTCGGAAACAACTGCTGACCTAATGCCCTGCCTGAACTCGTTCCAGGGTCCTTATATGCGAGAGAGCATCCAATCAATGCGTACACTATTTTTTGAAAAAGCAGATCACTTTCTCGTTACCCTTTTGCTGTATAGACACTCTCTTTCAAAAAGAGTTTTTCCGGAAGATCTCTTCCAGAAAAGCTTCTTCCGAAAGGTTACCATCTAGACGTAGCCATAAGGATACCCCAGCTCACTCTTGAAACTATTAGCTTCCTGTCACCAACAAATGGCAAGAGGCCTGAGAAGGTTTCCCTCAGACTGACAAGAGAGGTCAGAGGTATAGTCAGCCTGGTAACTATGAAAGCTACTACAAGCAAAAAAGCCTTTAAAAATTATTTACCTACAAATACTTAATACAGATTGAACTTCTCTAGTCCAGCACTCTCTGGTCTGGCAACATCCGTGGTCCAGCATGACTTTAGTTAGCCAGATGTCCACTTATCATGGGTGTGGCCAAGTTTCCCACGATCCCATAAAGTTTGTTCACAGCCACCAGTCCTAGCTCTCAGCGTTCTTTGCTGTTATATAGTTCTCATTTACCCTAAATGTATTCTAAGAGCCCAGCAAGCCATGGAAGTGTTGGTAATGCTGCTAGACAATATTGACCTCCCATGGTTTGGCAAATTCTCTGGTTTGGCACCGGTCGGTCTTGTGGGTGCTGGACTAGAGAGGTTCAACCTATATGTCATTTTTTTAAAATCCCTCTAAAACAAAATAGCTTCATTTTTTATTTCCATTAATAATCAAAAGCAGTTGCACAAATGGAGAACCACTGATTGAAAATCTTTGAGCCTATGGAGAATCCCTAAAGGAACTGGCACCTATGTGCTCTTTGTGCCTTTGGAAATCCCCACTGTCATTTTTATATAAAAACTTTTTTTGCTGAAAAAGGGATCCTGGGCTCTACACCTCCACATAAAAGCCCTAATGCTCAGGCCTGTTTACCAGGCACCCGCCATGGGAAGTGAATGAGAACTGGTAGCCAGGTAAAACTGTTAAAAATTAAATCTTTACAAAGCAAAAAAAAAAGAACATAGGAAAGTAATAGAACAAGCCACTGATTGTGCGAGGAGAAAACAGAAGAATGGCTATTACCAAGCAGAGTTTCACTGAAGTCAGTGCAGAAATCTACGCACATTACTCTATGCAGGATCAGAAAGTAATAGCTCATCTAGTCCTGTCTCCAGCAAGAGAACGTGCCACATGCTTCATGAGAAGGCATCAAACCTTTTTAAATCTACCTAACTGCACTAATCAGTGAGGGAGAGGGTTTCTTTTGAATTCTAACTGATGGTTAATTTATTTAACACAAACTGAGAAAGTCCCATTCTCCTACAATCCACTTCACGAATTAATCAGTTTGATCTGGGGAAAATTCACCACAGGTCAAATCCAGAATTTCTTGGGGGATTTTTATTTACCCTTTATTCCCAAAGGATTTTTGGCTGCATTAAAACTAATGAGGGCCTCAGGATTTGGCACATGGTTAATTAATATCTTCTTCCCCCAATATATGGACCTTACCCAGCATGCAGCCCATTTACCTGAGCTGTGCACTAGGTACAAGTATTGACCCCTAGTGCTAAGTTGTTTGAACAGAAATTATGTCAGAAAAAAGAATTGGAGCTGGGAAAAATAATTTATTTCTCTTTATCTAGGTTTTGAAAAGTGATGAAAAAGACACCTTCTCCCTGGGTCTCCTCAACGTTTAGGTCAGAAGGGAACATCCTGATCAACTAGTCTGACCTGCAGCACATTTCAGACCACAGAACTTCACCTACCCCTCCTGAAATACAGCATTTAGGATGTGTCTAGACTACTGAGGTTTTTTTTCGAAAAAAGTGGCCTTTTTTCAAAAAAACTTCACCTGCATCTAGACTGCCGTCACGTTCTTTCAAAATTAAATCGAAAGAACGCAGCGGTTTTTTTGAAAATTAGTAAACCTACTTTAACCAGGAAGAACACCCTTTTTCGAAAGAACTCTTTCGAAAAAAGGCGTTCTTGAACGCAAACGGGGCTTTTTCAAAAGAGAGCATCCAGATTGCTTGGGTGCTCTCTTTCAAAAAAGTGGATCGCTTTTTCAAAACCCTTGTGGCTGTCCAGACAATATCTTTCAAAAGAGGCTTTTTCAAAAGAGCTCTTTCAAAAAAGCTTCTTTCGAAAGAGGCTTGTAGTCTAGACGTACCCTTAGAGTCTACCATTCCTGAATCCTAATCCTGGTTCTTCCAATTGATTCACTGCTTGAATTCTTGCTATGCATTGAAAGTCTAGTCCTGAAAACACTGATCTTCCCAAGTGCCCCTCCCAAAGTCATTGGCTGCTTGCATATATGTAAAGGTCTTCAAAATCTGAGCCATATGCCTTTGTGTCTCAGTTTCTCCATTTGTAAAATGAGCATAAAAATGTGTCTACAGATTTGTTGTAGCTGTGTCAGTCTCAGGTGGATGAGGTAGCATCTTCTATTGAACCAACTCCTTTTTGTGAGAGAGACAAGCTTTCATGCTACACAGATCCCTTCCTCAGGTATGTTCCCCAGGCCTGAAGAAGAGCTCTGTGCGGCTTGAAACCTTCTCTTTCTCACCAATAGAAGTAAAGATATTACCTTACCCAACTTGTCTTCGTAATAATATGTAACTATCCTCACTGCTACACTGTAAGGCTTGATATAAATGCTCTATATAAATACCGGCTGTTCTTAGTAATGACACTTGATGTTTAAATGAAATAAATCCAGATTTTGAAGGGGTCTTTTTGAGTCTCTTCATCATCCCCTTTGGATTCTATTCATTTGTCTGTTCCATATCCTGGTGGTGTAGCAGTGGCTCCAGAAAGTCTTTGGACTAGAACCAATCCACAAGCTGTCCCTTATTTTTCTATATAGATGTAACAACAAGGGACTTACCATGACATCCTCTCAAAAGTTCACACATCTCAAGTGTTCAAGTTCAGTGAGAGAAAAAAAATAAGAGATAGACATTGACTATCTCAGTGGGTGGGGAGGATGTGGCAAATTTTAGAACATTCGAAAAACATACTGTAGATTTGAGCTCTTAAACCTCTCTACAAAAAGCTTTCAGTTCTGCAAGAAATAACTGCTCAGAGTACTAGATTCAGTTCTCAACCTCAGCCTAAACCAAGATCTTTAGCACAGCTATTTGTATGCCTTAATTATCAATGCAGCATGGCAACATATCCTCGTGCTATGCCTACAAGTGCTAAAAGTTTTACTACTTTGTGTATGTTTATGTGTCAGAGTTACCTAAATCTAAGCTCAATTCTATTTTGAGTAGAAAGGGAATGATGCTTGAGGAAACTACTCTGTATAATCCACTAGAGAATTTACCTGGTCTTGCTTGGGTCCCGTCTCAGTTAATTTTTGTTTTTTGGAAAATAAAATGAAAATGTACATGCTTCTGTGATGGGGTGGTGACTGGCACGGCCGCACCCCGCACTTGCGCGGCCACGGGATCCGGGGGGGGGGGGGGGAGGAATACGCCACAGGGCCGGACGGGGTGGGCGAACGCCCACTAGGGCCGGACGGCCGGAATACGGCGGAGAAAACGGCCGAGGACGGCGCCAGGTTGAGGCGGCGCTGGCGGATGACGTCACCAGTGCCCCCCCCGCAAGGGGCGGAGGCGCGGCGCCCGGGGGACACCGGCAAGGGGCGGAGCCCAGGCCGGGCAGCGGGGAATTCAAAAGGGAGCCAGGTAGGCTCCCAAGGGAAAAAGGAGGAGGAGACGGAGGACCCAGCGGGAGGTGGGGGACAAAGCTGGTAAGGCGGGCCCCGTCTCAGGGAGCCAAGAGCGACAAAGTGCCGGGGGGGGGGAAGAAGTAGCCCAGGGCGGGGCCGCGAAACCCGAGAGCGAAGGGTTTGGGGCATGACCCCCTTCACTGAGCGAGATCGGACGATCTCGCCTTAGGGCCCTGGGCTGTGGTTCGGAGCGAGGGTGGGCCCGAACCCCCTTCCCCCTACCGACAGCCAAAACCCACCCCTGTTGAGGCATACGGGAGTGGGAGAACTCCGGTCCCGGCGAGGCCATAAATTACGGGTAATAGCCCGATCATCTAGGAAAGACCTCTGAAGGGGAGGCGACTTGGGGTAACTCGTGACAGCTTCATTTACATCATTGCTCTGCAGTAGGACTGGGAGTGAATGGTGCAGTATGTAGGCTGCCCCGTGGAGAGATGACTACCCCAGCCCTCTCTCACTGCAGCAGCTTGAGGCCAGGTGAGAAACACTTCTCCATGGTCGCTGTAGTTCCAGTGGGCATAGCCAAGAAAGGGATGCATGTCCCCTGGCTTGGGCAGGTCCAGGTTCATCTGCTCCCTGCATTCTCCAGCCAGAGTGAGAAATGGAGCAAACTATGTACTTCCCCATACTCCCTGACCAAGGGGAACAGCCAGCAATGTCCCCATACAAATTGGGGATTCAGTCCCTCCACCCTCCTAAAAGGGAGAATTGGGGCTGGGGTAGTCCCAGCAGCCCCTTTTACTTATCTGCTGATTCTGTCTCTTTTCTGTATGGTTTTATGAGATGCAAGCTCATTTCCGGCACATCCCATTTTCCTGGCACAATGAAACTCTGGCCTTGCTTTAAGTTATGATAAGAGGAAGCTGTATACTGAATTTTCTGGCCCTAGCTCTTACCAATTAGTAGATATTCACAAACACACAAGCAAACAGACTGAACTCTCAAGTATATAGTAGATTAACTAGATGAATGATCAAGTCTAGAGAATGCAATAGTGTCACTTAGACCAATTATGGTATTTATGGTGGTATGTTATTAATGTATAGTTGGCTGTAAACCAGTAATTTTAGAGGTCTGGTAAATTTGGACAAACTCCACATGACATGAAATCAGATGATCAAAATATATGCCATATGTTTAACCTGAGATAAATTCTATGCTACCACAATCACATTTAAAAAGGTATCACCTTGTGACTCTTACACCAGACATTGGGATCTGATCCTTGCTGGGTGCAACGTGCACAAAGCATTCACAGTAACAGTTCATTGCAATGTGACAGGTGGATATTTTCAAAGACAGGTGGATATTTTTCAAAGCTATCTAGGGAATCTGGATGCCAAATTCCTATTAGCTTTGAAGATCTCAGCTAAATATCATCTTAGAACAGTGGTTCTCAAAGTGTAGTCTGCAGACCACTAGTGGTCCACGGCCACCTCCCAGGTGGTCCATGGCTCGAGCTCAGCCCTCCCTCCTCCCCCATACAGTGGGATCCCTCATTCCCGCTGGAGCCTTGTGGTCGCCATGCAGCTCTGCCTCTCTCCATGAGCTGGATCTGGCAGGGAAGGTCGGGGCTTTCTTTACCTCCCCCCTCCTTCCACCACACACACACACACACACACACACACACACACACACACACACACACACTCTTCTGCTGCCTCCCACACTCCTTTGGCCAGTGCTCTGTCGGGTTGTGATCATGGTAAAAATTAGGGTTCTTAGTTAAGAATGCAAACCCCATTTGGCAAAATGCCCTCTGGACATGGGGGATACAACCCGCTCCAGGGAAGCAGAGGAATCAATGTGTCAGGGGCCTGCATCTCTGCTACATCTCAGGAAACTGGCTGTAGTTAGGAATGACTTTATTATTCCTTTACAACACAGACACAGGCCTTGTCAGAGGGGGGACCAGGAGGGCCATTTGGCCCAGGCCTCAGGAGACAAAGTGGCCTCATGTTAGCAGATGAAATTTCAAGACTTTGAAATAAGGCTCTGAGGACCATAGTAAATAACACCCCCAAACCCTTGTTATATTATATTCATTGTGACGTATATACAATTAAAATTTTGTATAAACCAAAGCCTTTAGCAAATTAATTTATTGTGTGTCACTGTGTTTTAAAAGAACCCCTTTATAAAAACGAAGCAAGGACTTGAACGTAGTGCAAGAAAGAGATGGCAAAAGCAACAGAATGAAGCAGCAGTTAAGAGTTCAAAGCCAATAACATCATTTCTCATACAAAAGACACCTCAGCTATTAGACGGTGACCATACTGACAGTGACACTTCCAGTTCTGAGGATGAAAACTTTGTACCCACAAATGACATTTCAATGCCACTGCCTCAAAATGAGGAGGTCATTAAATCAAGACACAGAAATGCCAACAGTAGCAATAGATGCAGAATCTACGCTCAATTTAGAAACTGTGCAGACAGAAAATTAGGACCTCGAAGATGCTGCACAGCAAGAGCAAGAACTTATGACTAGCACAGGACAAGGTGTAACAACAGTGGCATCAGAACCTTATATTAGGCTTCTTGATAAGAACAATATTGCTCAAATGCAGTCATTTCTCAAAGTTAGTTGTTTTCAGATTCCAAGTAATATACAGAATGATGCTGAAAATCATACTTTTCCCATTCATCTGCTGACAAAAACTCTTCCAAATAGAGAGATCTACACAAGAAACTGGCTCTGCTAGAGCATGGAAAAAGCAGGCTCTGTACTTTGCACCCTGTTTCATTTTTAACAGTAATATTTCAAATGCATCAGTACTGTCTTATCAATCCAGTTGGCGCATCAGTAGAGGTTGGAGGAAATTGAAAGACCGAATACCTACACATGACACTTCAGTATTGCATAAAAACAACCATATTACATGGAAATCAGCTAGTAGAGCAGCACTAACTGGCAGTTCAACTGAAAATTTACTCCTGAGAGAAATAAACAGAAACTGGTAACTGGAAAAAACTCATTGAGAGCATATCGAATGTCATTCTTTTTTCTTTCTGAACAGGGATTGGCTTTGTTTGCTTCCAGTCAACATATCTGTGACCCTACAAATGGAAACTTTCTTGGTATACTTGAGCTTCTTAGCAAATATGACCCACTTTTATCATGCCATGTTAAGCGCATGTGTGCATCACAAGAGAGCAGAAGACGCATGCAAATCCATTATCTGTCTACCAGTATACAAAACGAGTTTATCAAGCTGTGAGGGATATTTGTGCAAACAACAATTCTTGAAAAGATACGACATGTGAAGTTCTTTTCAATTATTATTGATGCGACTCCAGACTGTTCTCATAAAGAACAGATGACCTTGGTTGTTCGATGTGTTAAAATTACAGGAAGTTCAAAGGTTTCAGTTGAAGAACAATTCATTTTGTATGATAATTTTATGAAAAAATGGAAAAGAAATCACCACTTGTGTATTAGAAATTCTGAAAGACTTCAAATTAAATTTTCAAGTCTGCATTGGCTAAGTCTATGACAACGGATCCAATATGGATGGGAAGTACAATGGAGTACAAGCAGTCTTTCTTGAACAAAATACAAACTGCACTTTCTCCAGCTGTGGCAACCACACACTAAATCTTGTCAGCGTTGATTGTGCTGAATCATGCAAGGAAGCAATCACATACTTTGGAACAATCTAGCAATTATACAACCTCTTCAGTAGCAGTCCTCAAAAGTGGGAAATTCTGAAGCAGCATCTGCCTGTTTCCCCTCATGGCATGTTGACAACTAGATAGTCAGCACAAATTGATGGTGTTAAACCACTTGCACAGCATTTGAACTCTGTGAGAAAGGCTTTAAATGAGCTTGAATCTCTTACTCTCACAGCATAGAATCACACTGAGTTTAAGTTAATTCAGAAGTATACAACCAAATCTGAATGCATTTTAATATCATCCAGGTGGATGAAGCTGCTAAAAATGATCCATGAAACTAATCTTGTAATTGAAGCATGCAATGCTACATTAGATGTTGACAAGATAACTGAACAACTTCTTAAAGATATTCAAAAGGTCTGTGATCAATGGGACACAATCCTTTCTGAATCCAAATCATTAGCACAGGGTATTGACATTTCATCTGAGTTTTTCACAGATCGCAGCCTAACATCTCAATCTGATGCAGAAAGGCACTATTGGGTCAATGGGGTTTTTTTGTTATTATTGACTCCATCAACTCCTGTGTTAAATGTCGATTTGAGTCACTGCATCAAATTTGTACCCTTTTTGGATTCCTTTGAGAGTTCAGAGAACTAAGTGATGAAGATCTATATTTTGTGGCTGAACAGTTTCAACAAAGATAGAAAAAGAAAATTTCAAGAGAGCTCTGTGATGAGATCATCTTCCTGAAACATATACATTCCACCAACTTTAAATCGGACTGCAAGCTAAAGAACAGCTTCAAGAAATATTCGATCTTGGCCTGTCGACTATATTTCCTAATATCACAATTGTATTATGTATTTTTGTCAGTCTCACTGCATCAGTGGCTTTAGGTGAAAGTATATTCAACATGTTAAAAAAAAGTAAAGAACTATCATCGTTAGACAATTGGACAAAAGTGTTTGAATAGGCTCACAATGCTTAACATTAACAGTGATGTTGCACATAAGTTAGATTTTTCTTCAATTATAAATGAATTTTGCACACAACAAAGCCAGAAAAGCATTCCTAAAATGAAGAATTTTACTTGCAGTGGAAACTCACAATTAAAGTTACATTTTTAATATACATACTATTGGTATAATGACTTAATTGTTAATAAATAAATGTCTCAAGTGTTTATTTTCATATATTCTTTTGGTTTTAGTATGACCCTGTGGATGAGAAGTTAGATACATCAGGGGCTGGGGTTGGGGCTGGGCTCAAAGTGGCCCAGGCCTTTGTCATTCTCTGAGAGGGCCTGCACAGACACACGCCTATATATGTAGTTTCCTGCTCACCTAGTCCACTTTTTTCCTCTTCTTAAAAGGTAATAACTTCTGCTATGTATCACCCTGATGAATGAAACAATGATGCTTAGTTGTGTGCAGAAATATAAACGGGAAGATTTCGTGAGAAATAAAACCAGTAACCTTAGATTTTGGAGATTAAATTATAAACTCTGCTCCAATAGAGACCAGAGATTAAATAGGTCCCAATTTCAACATTGAAGGCAGAGGTTTCCAGGCTTGCATGGTGGAGAGTTTGGGACAGTTAGGTGAGTTTTGCATGAGGAAAGCTGTGTTTTAAAGCAGTGCGGTTAAGCTGTGCAGCTTTAGAAGGGTACGCAGGAACTCAACGCACAGATAGGAAGAGAGGTAGCTGCCAGTAGTAATCCTGGGATTTCTCCTGGCTTGAAAAGGAAACAGGATCCTTCTGGATCTCACTCACAAGAGATGGGCTTCAACATTGCCTCACTCCTCTCAATCGATGAAAGGGCCAATAAGATAATAACACTGCCCGCACCTCCCCACCGGCAAGCAAGTACATTTACACTGCTCTGTGGGTGTCTACGGGCAGGTAAAGTGAAGTTAAACACCAGATTCCCCACAAACTTGTGTGTATAATCCGAGGGATCTGATTCCCACCCAGGAGGAAGGAGGAAAGGAGTCTGTACCACTGATATCTCTGGGACTAGAGTCAGAGGCACACTCGGTGGCATGGCTGGGAGCAAGAGTCTACCTCAGGGCTGACTGCTGTCCCACCCTTAGCAAGCTACAGGTCACCAGGAAAGAGAGAGAACAGCTCAAAAAAGGGGAGTCTGGGGAGAAAGCAAACGGTGAATGGGAATTGGCATGGAATTGGGAATTGTTTTATTCACAGGGAGCTGAACAACCCAAACGGGTATAAGAGAATGTCTTGTCCAGGCATCTTCCTTTGTGCTAGGAAATGAGGCGTCCCAGAACCTCGGGGAGAGAAATTAACAAAGCAGGAAACTCATCTCCCTGATGTGGCATTGCACACTGCTCCAGTCACACCACCACACACTGCCCAAGGCAAGGCATCCAAGCAGCTGAAGCTCCCATTCCAGGAGACACGTTGCAGCTGGGATCTTTCTGCACCCTGCCCTTCATTTCTGGGCACATCCAGCCCCATCAGGAGCAGAGGGGGACACGCAACATGAATAACCCGACCCCCTGCCAAATGTAAGCTAATGCACTGGATTCGCTTCTGAAGCTCTAGCAAATGTTTCATTTCAACCAGTTGGAAGCAAAAGTAGCCAAATAGGCAGTCTGGAAGAGATGGGAGGGGGACTGGGATCTCACCCCGAGAAAGAAAAGTAGAGAGACAAGAGGACAGGCATGCTCCCCTCCAACCCCACTGACTTAGTGTAGAACAAGGGGCGGGGGAGCAGGGGAACTAGATGCAGGGAAACAAGTGCGGTGTGTGGGAAGGCATGATGCGGGGGCTGGTGAGAGGTTACTCACAGCCCTTGCCTAGCTACTACATTTGTATATGGTTTGGAGAAAGCAAGTTTGACTATCACCCTCGCTCCACACTGTCGAGCAATAAGATAAATGAGGCTCAATCCTGCTCCTGTTGAAACCAATGGAACTTTTGCTGTTAACCCAGTGGCCCCCAACACAATAAAAAGGTTCCCCACCACTGCCATAAATAAAGAAAATATTGAAAACTTTGTGTTGGACGTAAAATTAATATTTTACTTTATTTAAAATGAAGTTCGATAAACTAACATGAGAAAGTTAAAACACTTAATCTAATAATGGTTTAATAATTTAAATTAAACCATTCTCCATAGCTGCAGCACTAATAAAATAGCTCATGCATAATTATGTAATTAACAGTGAATTTCCATTAGCAACTGGTGGTCCACAGAAAGGGTTGCATTGAGCCAGGTGATCCACAGGCCAAAAAGTTTGAGAACCACTGTCAGAGCAATTGATGTTCAAAAGTGAGGAATGACTGTAAGTTATAATTTGCCATGGGAAGTCTACTTTTGCTAGTTATTGCATAGCTGAAAAGGCCATACAATAAATGAGTCCTTCGCAAGTCAGTCAGCAACAACACAACATACCTGACAAAAATCATGAGAAGAGGACTACTATAATTCTCATCCTCTCTTTGAAATTCTGGCAGAAGAAAATACGCATAGAAACAGATTAATAGCTCACAGTTCAGGTGCTGATGTATGCATGAGTGAGATAACTATTGCTTTTAAAGGTATAAATCTCAGAAAGGGCATCTTCATTTGTCCTCTTTAAAAACGCTTCCCCTCCCCCCCCCCATGCATATAAAACATTAGATTTTCATTTTTTTTAAATCCCCAATTCATCTTCACCTTTGGAATTCTCTAGTGAGTCCCATTTTCTATTTGTCCACCTAGAGGTGGTATGAAGGGATGTGTAAACCCCAGGTGTCAACAGACACTAATAGATTAGTGAAGACAGCAATCACTCCCCTCACCTGCAGCACAATAGCTGGTTGGTACAGTTCCCCTGCAGAAAGAAGAGGGTTGCTGCTGGAGAGGCTGGGAGCCACAACAGAGCAGTTCTACAGGATCTGCTCATGGAGAGAGCAGCTCAGAGGGATTAAATTCTAGGCAGAAGGAGCCAGTAGAGAACGTTGTACCTACCAAAGATGACTGCAAAGGCTGTAAGTGGGAAGTAGCAAGGGAGGCAATATGGGACATGACATAAATGGTTTTTAGCTGCTGACACAGGGTTCTGGCCTGGGCAGAGACCCAAAGGAGAGAGTGAACCTTGTATCCCTACAGCCTCCCAGAGCATTGGTAGAGGGTGACCCAATTTTCTGTCCCTCCACTTCATTTAATATAGGTGTGACCTGTAGCAGCCATTACAAGACTTATCCTGCTTGAACCCCTACAGCTCCCAGCTACAGCATACCAATGTGCACAGAATCTTCATAAGAGATAGCTGTAAAGAACTAACACATCTCTATTGAGCAGGTATGAACTTGACCAAAAAACAAGGCAGATTTTTATTAGGGCAGCAAAAGGCCCATCCTGCACAAAAGCCAGCCTTCCTAAATCTCCAGCTCCTTCAAGGGTAGGTGACTGAGGTGGAATTGAAGGTTATGAGTTCTATTTCTGACATTGTATGTGTGTAGTTTAATTGAGGACAAAACTGGCCAGTTCTTAAAGTTACCTGAAACAGGAGGTACTTTTCACCTCAGGAGATCTGAAAGTGAGTGCTGCTTACTCAAGTCAGGTGGAGGTAGAGGCGTTCCCCTTTGTTTTTAGTATAAGAGAAGAAGCTGTGTTCCTCCTTACTTTAACCCCAATGTATGAAGGATTCATGAAAATGCTCCAGATAGGAGGAGGAATAGGCAGTTATTCTTCACTAGCTTCCTGGAAAGTGCTTCCATGGAAATATCAAAGATTCTTGAATGATCTCATCATAGCAGCAAATCAGCATTGTCTCGAGCTGTGATTTAATCTCCACAGGTACATGCTGGGCAACACCTCAGTCATCCCCAACCACAGTGGCATCATCCACAGTTTCAGTGACAGACAAAATAAGGCAAAGTTCTAATCTATTCATAGGCCCCTGCACATTCCCATTTAGGGACCTCTGAAGCTGTTTAATATAAAGTATTAATAATGTACATTAATATAATGTATTGTCTACATGGGGAATTCACAAGGATATTAGTGCAAGATAGCTAGTGTATGAATTTAAAGCACAATGGCTATTCCTCACTAACTTGGTGTGCAGACTCTCCTATTCCATACTAAGGATATGTCTATACTACACAGCTTTTAGCAACAAAGCATCCTTATCAGCTTGTGTGAATGCTGTTTGTCAGCACTATTTTGGTAGGTTTCGCCTTGTTGGCAGGAAAGTGCTCCTGCCAACAAAAGCATCATTCACACTTTCACTTCCCGCAGCAAAACTGTCATTCATAGGGGGAGGAGGGTTAAAAACCCATGAATGACAAAAGTTTTGTCTATCAAGTGTAAGTGCAGACATACCCTAAAAGTTCCTTTATGCCGTTTAACTTAATGATAGCACTTCTAAAGGCAGACTGTCTACGTAGGGAACTTGTGTGCTATTTTGAACAAGCTATTCCAGGCTCTTTCTCTGTGTAGACAAGCTCTTAAACCCGTACAAATCAATAGGCAACAGCCAACTAATTGAACCACACTAGGCAAAACTATGGGATTTTGCTTTCAGATGAGATTCAATCCATGTGAAGAGGATTCCAACAAGCTACTAAATAGTCACACAACAGCAGTATAATTCATTGTACAAAATTAAGCTGCTTCGTCAAAGTTCAATTCCGTTGTACCATCCTGAAGTTCATATCAGATCATACAACTGCCCACCCATCCACATTTTTATAGCAATAAATCTTACAAATGCAGGTCACATTCACCTTGAGGGAAGATAGGACCAAACACCTCCTCTCTGTTGCAGATAAGAGGAGACAGAAAGCCAATTTTATTTTCTGCCAACATACTCTTCACCAGGCCCTTTGATCTCACCTTGTGTTGAATACTGATAACACCCTTCGTTCCATTATGTAATTATACCTGTTATCCCAAGAGACTTGCGATTACAATTACAGACTCCTGAGCAAGACAAACCTAAATAAACAAGATTATTTAAAAGATTATGGAAGACAAATATATACATAATTTGTAATAAAGAATCCCATGTCATCTATGAGAAACTAGTGGGAGGGAAACCTAGAAAAGTTCTGGATCTTGCTTCTAGAACACAGGCAAGTATTTTAGAGGAGTTAAAACATCATTTTTTATTGAAATACTTTCCTTTCTGTCCTTCTGCATTCTCTTTCTACTCTCCCTCCTTTTAGAATATTTTACAAGGTAACCATTCTAATTATTGCTATTATTTTTTCAACATCCATGTCTTTCTCTGTCTGTGTCATGCACACATTTATTTATCTTGTTTCCATCATATTAAACTATCACACAAATAAAGAAATGATAATGATTGAGAAGGCTTTTCCACTTCAAGATCTAGTTTTCAGGGTATTGAAAGTTACATTCAAAAGTTCCATTGTGGAATAAAACATCTTAACAGCAAACTTATATTGCAAAAAAATGAACCCAATCCCATTTGGTCAGTTTTGATTCGTTCACGCCATGAATATAGTTTTCCACCATCAGATTATGAATTTTTGGAAGTTTTATTATTTGTATCTGATTTCTCAGAAACTTTCTTTTGCCAATGGGAGGTGCGAGGCTCTATGGCTACGGAGCTTTAGAATAAACAAAGTGTCACAGGCCTGCCAAGGGCTTTCCCTGGCTGGTCCATGACCCAATTTTGAAAATCCCCATGTAATATACAAGGCCGCAGTTATGCTTTTAAGTAGCCATTAGCTGCAGATACATCACAATGATCTTAGGGGAACAGCTGGACTTGGTTTGGTGGCACGTATGATAAGAGACAAGCTGGAGCTTGAGCCAGCACAAAGGAGGGAGTCCAGGTGTGGTGGAAATGCAGGGCAAGGGCTCATGCTGTGATCTTGTGTTCAGCACTACCCGTGTGCCGGGAGAGTGTAACTTTCTCTTCCCTCATGTGAGAGGGAGGGGGGAAAGGTCCAGGCACAGCTGAAGGGCAGGAGCTAATGCAGACACTAAGGAGCCTCCAGGTGGGAGGGGAGTCAGGCATGGCAGCATGGCAGGGGCTCAACACATGCTTCAATGGGGATGAGCAGAGAGAGGTTTACTGATGAGGCATCACTTAATAGCTTCCCTTGCATGATATCAATCTTCTCCCAAATCACACAGAATGATAGGGAGTGGATGCTGACTGGATGTGGCCAGAAACCTGGACCTTGTGCTGCCATGATGCCAGACCACTTACTGGTGGCTTGGTGTGGGAAGGTGTCCCACTGCGGAAGACAAAATAAGGCAGGCCTCCCCAGACACCTTATGAGAAGGATGAAAGAGTTCTTCTGAGAGTTTCATGGAGATGTGTAGGGAGAATTCCCCCTCTGTCTCCAAACATGTTAACAAGAAGCTGTTCTGGGAAGCCCCACTCCCATGTAGGCCAAGTGGCCACCACAGATCACACCCAATTGCCTTAACCCACATTTAGCAGGATAAAAATGTGATCTCACCAGAACTGCCCTCCCTAACATCAGGATCCAGCAGTGATACATCCTGGGGGAAGGGGAGTGTCTCCAAAGTTATAAAAAGATCCTAGCTGTTGGTGAGATCAGGTGCCCCGCTTGCCTGCTGACCATTCTCCACTTCCTCCTCATTCACACTGTCCTCCATGCTGCTGCCTGAGGAGTGTCTTCAGAGGAATCCACTAGGGATGTAATTATATAGTCAATTAACCGATAAGCAAAAGCCTATTAGGAGCCTAGCAGGCAGGCAGCCCAGCTCAGTTCGGCTCACGCCAGGTCCGGGAGCTCAGACTCCTCCCTGGACAAAGGCAGCAGCATGGGGTGACAGGCAGCCAGTCCATGAGAGGAGCTAATTTTTAAACTGGCTCCCCTCATGGACCAGCTCCCGCCTGGCACCTTTATGTTGCCTCTGTTACAGAGGTAACAGCACAGAGTGGCAAAGGGCTCCTCGGGAGTGAGACCAGAGCACTCTGGCAGTCAGCCCCACCCACGGAGACTATAGAATAGTCAAGTAAACTATAAGAATTCATGAGTTTAATTGACTATTCAATTAACCAATATTTAACATCCCTAGAATCCACAGTCTGACTTGGGAAGCTGGTTGAGTCCCCGCTCTAGGATCCCAGGCAGCTGCTCACAGAAACAGAATCCAGATTGTCCATAGGTCTCCTTTGTCTTCTGGCACAACTGGCTCAGCTCCTTTATTTTCAATGCGGCACTTCTGGGCATTCCCGGTATATACTTTCTCCTCCATGCCCTTTGTAATCTTGGCATAGATATCTGCATTTCTTTTCCTGCTTTTTAGTTCTGATTGAACAGATTCCTCTCCCCACACAACAATCAGGTCTAGGATCTCCTGCACTGTCCATGTTGCTGCTTGTTTGCCGCCCTGAGCATTCACGGTCAGATATGCTGCTGAGGTGTGCTGCCTGCTCTGAGGTCTGCTTGCCATGCTGGCCACCCAGGAAATGAAATTCAAATTTTTCCCAGGGCTTTTCCTATGCACCTGGAAGGCAGGAGCACTGAAAGTCCTAGCCAGAGCAGTCACAGTAGGGCAGTGCAGAACACATGCCAGAGGCTAAGAACATTGATTTTCACAGTGCTGCATCTGCACTACCCTAAAATCAACCATACAAGGTTGAATTTACTGTTACGCCTCGTGAAAAGCAGGAGTACCAAAATTGACTTTAACTACTCTTAGAGCTGATGGAACAGGTTGGTGGTGTGGACTCATTATTTAGAAAATCGACCTAATGTGGCTCCGTTCAACCTAAACTCCCAGTGTAGACCAGGCAAGAGATTCACTGTCTAGTTTCCATGGAAGTGTAGTGATTCTTCCCACCACCACTACTAAAAAGGGAAGTTACTCACATCAGAAAGGCTCCAGAAGCTCCTGCGAGCAGCAATAATCTTTTTACTTTTACTGGGGATAAGGAAAATAAATATTTCATTTAGAAATACATTCTTTTAAGAAAAATCAAAATGCATTAAAAAGAAGGTCAGAAGCAACATAAAAAGGCACAAGACCTTGTTTCATTGACTAATATGTGGTATATGCCAAACAAAGCTTTTCCACTGCAGAAACATAACTTTTCAAGGACAAAAATAACACTATATTAGATTAATAAAGCGTCTTGACAATAATGAACATCTTGCCATATAAAATGTAAATTGATCCAGAGCTTCTTGTGATCTTGAAGTGCAATGCCATATAAATTCCAGAAAGCAATTGCATTCTTCAAAGTTATTTCCATAACAGATAATTATAATTTTTACTTTTACCTTGAGTAATGTGGAGGCAGGAAAAAGGGAATAAGGGAATTTGTGTGCAGCCATCTTAATCTTGTCAGTAGCAGAGCAAGAGCCAGGCTAAGTCTATGGCCTGACAAGCGAGAGCTGTAATAAGACGCTGCCTTCGCCTCTCGCCTCCTTACAGAGATAAGGATAGAATGCTGACTCTGGCACGGACCTTGAGATAAGGAGCATCTGGGTGGAACTAAAATAAATGTTAGCCACTGGTATTTGTAATGGGAAGGAGACTAATTGTTTATTGTTATTATATCTAATGGACAGTATATAAACTGCTTCATAATTGCTTGTATTCGAAGATCTGCCTCGGGGGGGAGGGGCTTCTGCCCTCCCCTCCTCCTCCCATCCGAATCAGTTTTTCCTTTGCTGCAGCTTGTAATAAAACTGCCTCTGGCTACTTGTTGCTTACAAACGCAGAGTGAGGACAATGTTTTCTTCCACAGTAACTAAATAATCTCTCTGAAGAGATGAAGAATATATTCTACAGAAAGCAAGTCTACTAAACCAAATGCGTTAGGAAAATTTACAAATATTTGTGAATACACAAGAGGTGCAAATGACTTTCTGTTTGCATATCACTTTTTTTTCTGTGCTACCTCAAACTACTAGCAGAATAAATTAGACACAAATTTTTCCTGCTAATTCACAACGCAACATTCTGATTAGTCAGCTTTGGGAGCAATAACAACTTTCTTTAGCTACAGCTATAACAAAGGGAAAAGATATTCAGTGAAGTTATCATGCCTAGTAAACTGGAATTCAAATGTGCTCCCTGAGTACTTTCATGAGGGATGGCCTAGAGCTATACTGCCACCACAGAGCACCAGAGGCATATTGCCTCATAGAGATAGATGTTTTCCAGAATTCCCTTGTGCACAGAGAAGTGTACAGACTGCCACCCCCATACATACAGGCAGTATACCCACTTCCTTGTACAACCACTGTCCAGTACACAGGTATGCAGACCCATGGTTCTGTGCACTCTTTGTTGCACACCCTGAGAGCACGGAGTAATTAGAGAGTAATTCTTGTCAGAGGTCAGAGGAGCTGGGCTTTGGGGAAGGGGAAGCTACCGAGACAAGGAGCTTTGGGGGTGGGGAAGATAAACTGGAAGCTGATCGGGGTGGAATACTGGAACTTCTGGGGAAAGAGACTGGGAACTGGAGTAGGAAACTGCGATGGGGGATGCAAGGGAAAGAATGAGACAGAGTTGGGGGTGAGAGATCAGGTTATGAAGGCAAGAAAAAGCAGGACTGGCTTGGGGAAAAGACAGAGACTGGGAACTCAGTAAAACTGGGATGGTACAAAAGGAGAGACGCAAATCAGATGAGAAGCTCGGGAAAGTCGGACTTGGAAAGAAAAACTGGGAGACATGGTGGGCAGGGAGACTGGGACTCAGGTAGGGAGCCCAGTGAGGGAGGCTGGAACTGGTTGGGAAGAAAGACTGGGACAGGGTTAGCCTGGGGTAGGTGGGGAGAGACATAATTAGCACAGGAATGGACGGGAAGGAACACAGAAAGCAGCAGACAGGTTTGGGGGGTCAGAGGCAGGAGAGCTGACAGCCTGTGTGGGCCCCTGGGCAAAGTGGGGGAGACCTCAGGGTGGAAGGGCCGGGGGCAGAGCAGCCAATTCTCCACACTGCCTGGAGCACAGCATGTTCCACCACTCCAGTGGCAATTTATAGGGTCCGAAGCTCCAGCCACCACTGCGATGGTAGGGCAGTGGTGGTGGCCAGTAGCCCTGGACCCTTTGAATGGCTGGGCCTCAGGGAAACTGTACCTTTTGTCCCTCCCCCATCGGTGAGCTTGGTCAGAGGCTAAAGAACACTCCTCTCCAAAGCCTAGAATTGTACTCAAGACTATGGAGTCTTAACATTACTGTTTTCCACAAATCACAGTGACAGTGCTGGCAAAGCATACATCAAATAGCCCTCTGGTACATAGTCTACAGAGCCTGATATCCTATCCTATTACTTCATTAGCTCAAGTGGCAGAGGTCTATGCTGTTTACCAAAAGGTCCCAGGCGTAGATGTCAGCATGTTTTCACATAATAGAATTTCTGTTTTTTTCTAATTTGCTTTTTTTAAACCTAGGAGATTGTACAGAAAATAGCTATGTTAAAATATCATTATTAAGATTGCAAAGACAAACACACAAGTTAGGAAGTGTTGGTACCCCTCACTTCTTCCCCTGCCAGAGTCTGCACCCCTCACCAGGGCCAGCCCGAGCCATTCGTGCGCCCCGGGCCCCAGGAGCGCAGCGCTGCCCCCGGGAGTGCAGCGCATGCGCAGCTCCGCCCCCACCCACGCCCGGTCTGGCAGCCCCACGCGGCGCCCCTACAATAGGGCATCCCGGGCGGTATCCAGCCCCATGTGGCGCCCCTACAATAGGGCGGCCCGTAGCTTGGGCCGGCTCTGCCCCTCACCTCCTCCTGAATCCCCATCCCCTGCCCCAGTCCAGGGACTACACCCAGCACACAGACTCTGTCCCAGGCCTGCACTCCAAGCCCCCTCCTACACCCACATTCCCTCCTTCCCAGAGCCCAACCTCTGATCCCCTCCTGCAACCAAACTCCCTCCCAGAGCCTGCACTCTGCACCCACTCCTATACCCCAATTCCCTGCCACAGCCCAAAGCCTGCACCCAGACTCCCTCACTGAGCCTAACTTCTCATCCCTTCTGCACCCAAATTTCCTCCCAGAGTCTTAGACAGGTGTGGGGAGTAGGGAATTTGGGTGAGGGAGGGTTGTGGGCTCTGGGCACCACCAAAATTTCTACAAACCTGCCACCCCTGGCTCTGAGGATGAATCAGGGTTGTTTAATAGAGACATAGCTATGGGGCCTCTCCCTTATTTGCTGCAGAAATTGGAAGGTATGAGGTGCAAAAAGTTGGGAACATCAGGAAGAGAAAGGATGAACTTGCAGTTAAGACAGCTAAACTCTGCCCTTGTGAATTAGATCCTATCCCATCTCTGCCACAGGGGTTCCAAGTGATACCGATCACTTAAAGCTAAAGCCTTCTGTGAATAGTTTTGTTTGTGTGCCTCATTCCTAACAATCAGACTTTGTTCTGACATTTCCTAACTTTTGATTTTGCAACAGTTACATTCTTTTAATGTAGGTTTTTGTATATAGGCCTACATATGTATTATGTATGTGTATTATATATAAATAATGTCTGTATAAATAATACATGTGTACCTATTGCCCAAAAGTGTATGAAAGGGCCATTACTGTACAACCAGTGATCTGTGTCAAATAATTAACATTTAAAGGGAGGGCCAAATATATCCTAGGCCCCAAGTGGAGGTCAAATGGTTGTGCAATGTGTAAGTCGTAAAAGAATATAGCCAAGACAGTTAGCAAGTTGGTTCCTGACACCTGCAAGGTACTACACATACAAATGGCATGTACAATAGAGGCACTGTGATGCCAATTAGCACAAGCATAGCTTAGGCAAGAAGAGTAGAATAGAATGCCCTTTGTGCCCAAACCCTGAGTTATATATCCTACACGTCTTTCTATTCACCCAATCAGTGTCTGCCTCCTTCTACACAGCCTGCTAGTCACAGTTGCATGGTACTTAGGGTGTCCACATAGCCTGATATTCAGGGTTTTTTTTTAAATATAGCCACCTATGCCCTCCACTCCCCGCCCCCCATCCCAATTTTTCACACTTGTTATTTGGTCACCCTAACACAGCCACATGTGTAGTGCCCTTATGTCTCATGCCGCTGTAAGTCTAAACTCGTTTACCATTATGGTGTGGTGTGTCGGCATGTACCAACCCCTCACTGAAGCTAAGGGAATTGATTTGGCCCAGCTGGCTGAGAAGGCCCCACCCCCCACAGCCCTGCTGAGCATGGTCCCACTGGAGACAGACTATAAAAGTGAGATCTGACTGCTGAAGGGGAAGGAGGTGCTGAGAGAGCTCCAGAGATGTAGGAAGAAGCAAAGCCAGACCACACAGCAGCAGCCAGACTGAGAGGAGCTACTTGAAAAGCCCCAGAATCAGAATGCAGTTGCCAGGTGATGGTAGGAAGTAGCCCAGGTTGGGGAATTGTTCTCCGCGCGCTCAGCATGTTGTGGCAGATTCCCTGCTGAGCGGGCAGTGGATTGCATCCCTGCCAATAGGGCACTGGGCTGGGACCCAGTGGAGTGGGAGGGCCTAGGTCCCTCTACCCTTTCTGTGCCTAGCCTATGTGGGGGAAGTTTTCCTATGGGCTTATGTATGGACTCTGGCTGCTAGGCCGTGTTACCCCTTGTAAATGGAGCTTGTATATGGAGTTCGGCCGCTAGGCCGCATTTCCCCTAGTGAAGGGGATTTGACTCAAGGGGCCTCCAAGGGTAGGTCGCCCCTTGACATGTGGTTATGTTATATAAAGAAAGCACAATCACCGGAGATCACTAGTACATAGGTGAATTAAATACAATAAATACTTCCTTGACTACAGCAACATATCTGCTCCATCACTCAACTAGAAAAGAACTCTATGGCCAGGTCTACACTAGGAAATTATTTCAAAAATTACTAAATTCAACTTAACTCTCAATTTAACAAATTCAGACTAGTGTGTCCTCAAAATTAGTCCAAGGCAGGCTCCATTAATGTGGAAGCACTACCTCGGACTTAGAGCCCCAGGAAGCACTGGGGAGTAATTAGTTTGAATTATTCTGGAGAGTAATTATTTCAAAATAGTGGCACTGGAGAACCCACACTACTGTTATTTCAAAATAACTATTTTGGAATTAACATTACTCCTGATGAAAAGGAGTACAGATTTCGAATTCCACAGCATGTTATTCCAAAATAAAGTCCTCGTGTAGACCAGGGCTGTGTGTCTTTCCCATAAGCCTGTTGGTAGGAGGTCACATTTAATATTAAAGTGCTGTATGAAGTATAATGCACTCATCATGCCAACTTCCAACAAAATTATATTGAACTTGTGAAGTTTTATAATTCACTTAGTAGAATTTTCTAAGAAACTCTCAGATCTGTGCACTAAAACCTATTGCTCAAGCAGTTCTGGAATGGTATCTGCAACAGTAACAACTCTCGATTGTTTAAATATAATGCATGAAAGTAGGCTAGCCTTTAAATCTACACATAGAGCCAGATCAAAACCCCAGATTCAAACAAACACCAAACTTTAGTGATTTGAAATTCTGGGCACATCAACTCTTCCAAACCAAAAGGAAAAGGGAAGGCTGAACTAAGGAACTATGCATTCTTTTTTAATGCTGAAGGAGAAAGTGTAAAAAAAAATGTTTTCTTTGTTACATACACCACAAAAGAAAAATAGTGTCGCAAGCCTTAGTAATTTTTTACCTTAGAAATATCAGGAATGCCAACTCTTTACTTCAGAGTTTGCTGATAATATAATTTGAAGGCACCACACCATGGACTAGAAGCTCTCTTAGCCATTACTTGAGCAAACAAAGATGTTGGCTCTAAGAAAAACTTTTTCTTCTGTTAAATCTAATGTTAAGTTAAATATTTACAAAAAAATAAAAATAAGTTTAAGGAATCTGAGTAAAATCATTTCTCATCTCAATTAATCAGATTTCACCTCCTTGGTACCTGATATGTCATACACCTTTTTTCAGGTGTCTAGCCAGCCAGAAAAGCGCCAAGGGAATAGTAGACAAGACCTGAATTTCTAATTTTTTTAACACCACCATGAAAAACAAATTAACAAACTTCTGTTCTGAGAAACTGCATCAGGTCACCTTCATACATAATATAGAAGTAAAAAAGGGCAAATTCATTTTTTTCTCTGTAGATAACCTTTAAAATAGAGTGCTTGAGGGCTGTTAGACTATTAATGGATAGTTCCTAGGTAAACCAGTAGGGAGGTTAGTTTTAATAGGCTAAACGAATTAACCTCAGAAAACCTTATGCCACCTAGCCGAGAAAAATTAATGTTTTTGATTGCTTCTGATGCAAATTGATATACAGTGTTATGCTTCTGACATAAGTGCACTCCAAAGTAAAAAAACAGTAACTTACTACATTATAATGTATTATATGTAAATAAATCAAAAATATATAAATCCAGGAAAGGGGATAAAATTAAAGCCTTTGACTGACAAGCAGTCTAGTTCTATTCCAATCTGGTACTCCATGGGGGTCACAAGGAGTAAGGGAAGTCAATGGGAGAGTTTCTTCCGTCGACCTCCCTCAGTGGGGAAGCTGGAGAAATTTGATTTAAGATACATCGACTCCAGAAATGCATGTCTTGTAAATGGAGTTGAGTACTGTAAATCAAATTTCTCCTCTAGCATACCCCCATATTTTACATGATCAGGACAATAAACTTTAGGAAAGTTTGGATTCAGATCCATGTCTGGTTAAAAATATTATGACATAGGCTCACATCTAATAAACGGGGAATTCAAATTCAGCTCTTCCTCCCCACCCTTCCTGAATTTCTAGGGATCCAGTTTGAAAAGCGAAGACAGAGGGGACATGCTAGCAGTTTTAAAGTATCTAAAAGAGTGTCACGGGGAAGTGTAGGGGGGGGGAATTGTTTTCCTTGGGAACAAGAAGCAATGGGCTTAAATTGTAGCAAGGGAGATTTCAGTTGGACATTAGGAAAAACTTCCTCACTGTCGTGGTGGTTAAAAACTGGAATAAATTGCCTAGGGAAGTTGTGGAATCTTCATCACTGGGGATATTTAAAAGCAGGTTAGACCAGGGCTGGATTACCCAATAGACAGACTAAGCACGTGCTTAGGGCACCAGCAAAGCAGGGGCACAAAAAAAAAAAAAAAAAAAAGAGATTTTACGGTATAGTATTGTTTTTATTTTGAATTACATATGGGCGGGGCACCATAATCTTTTCAGTGCTTAGGGCCTCTAAAGGTCTTAATCCGGCCCTGGGTTAGACAGATATTTATTAGCATTTATATAGATCGTGCTTGGTCCTTCCATGAGGACAGGGGACTGGACCAGATGATTTCTTGAGGACCCTTCCAGTTTTAGTATTCTATGATTCTATGATCCATCTATACACAAAGTATAGATCTCAGATACCTATTATGAAACTCTTCAGAATAAAGGGCTAGAGAGTCTTAGCCTGTCTAATCGATATAGTTCCTGAAGAATTAATTTAAAGTGGTAGGTACAATAGTTGTAGAGATGAAATGAAGTTCTTCAGATCTACTAAGACTATAGTATGAAGTACACAGACACTAAATAAGGCTGCCTATAGTCAAAAAAGGGTAAAACAGACATAAATGCACTTTTTCATCAAAGTGCAGATTTGATGTTACAAATCGTTCATGCATTGTAAGTCATAAATATTACATATAACATGTCCACTCGTATAAATTAAGTATAAAGTAAAAATGGCAGAGTTAAAATAAAATAATCTTCCAGGTCTACAGAAGTTCTATGTGGTTATCAGCTCTTTAATAAAAGGTGGGGATGCCCCAAAATGAGTCCATTGCTGCTTTTCTTATTTAAAGCTGCCCTTTCATTAACAAATATGGAATTTCTAACTAACATTTTGACAGGGTGACCTAGAAGCGAGTATTGTCATTATTCATGAGAAGAAACTTCAGAGAGATAACGAATGAGTTTTGAGTAAATCTTGCTGTCCCCCTTCAAGCTTTTCGTTATTAGCATAATAATGCTAAAAAGAGGAATACTTACCTTAGCTATTGGAGCTGCAATAATCACAAGAGATGTGTGAACAATAGATTTGTTTATTGGTTTTTCTATTGTTTGATGACAATTCCAAATAACAAAGCAAAAAAAAAAAAATTCTTGGGGGAGGAACAAAATACTTTCTTTAAAAAACTATTTGGATTTTGTGATTTTTGCCATTTTAATTTTCTTTAAATGAGGGACATTTTGAAATAAAAAGTAATTTCAAATTTAAAAATTGAAACATTTCACTTTGAAAATGACTGCCCATGACAAAAATTGTGACTTTTAGCACTCTGCCAGAAAAGACATTGGACCCCATTCTCACCTTCATTATTCCATTTTAATTCCATTTACCTTAATGGAGTTAATTCTTATTCATAGCACTGTAAGGCCCCTGGAGTGTTTTTACGATATTCTTAAAACTACCTCCCAGCATCAATGGATATTGTGAATTTCCAAAGGATTTGCTCTTTTCTGATCTCACTCATAACAGTGTCCATTATCCTGAGATGATTTTTCATGCACACATACACCACTTCTATTTCATGGCAATGCCTTTCAATAAGTGTTACAAGGAATTTATTATAGTGAGAATAATGTAAATTATTGGTCATTTTATTGAGGTCACCTTCTATTATATGTGGGAAATAGTTTCCTGCATGTTCCAGCTCCATGTCATCTGTGTTATGAACTGGGAATATAGCACCACTTAAAATAACTATTTCATGAGTGTTTTACTCACAGCTTGACAAAACAAATTGATAAAGACATTCTTAACCGAAACAGCCTGCATTCTTCACAGAATTCTTGCTACTACTTCAGGAGCCTTATGCTCCAGTATGCTGCAGAAGCAAATATATGTCCTCCGGTGATGATCTAAAAAGTACTTTTCACAATTTCCCTTTTTGGAAAGGAGTCCCTTTATTTGGAGCCCAAATAAACATATATATTTTAAAATAAAACATATGACACTTCCTTGGTGCGCCTCTTAGTTGCAGAGATTTCCTTCCCATCCTCTCCTCCTACTGGGAGAAAAGATTCACAGCTAAACATATGCAGCTTTTCTTGATGATTCTTCCAATTACGACAAATACTCCAAACCAACTGTAGCAAGAAATGGACTTTGTCCTGAAAGACTTTCAAACAACCATAAGAGTCCGGATCCTGATTTGAAGTTTGCAGCTGGCACCTGTATATGTCCCAAAATTCCTGACATACACACACCTGAATGGTGGAAAAGTTTGAAACTGGATTCAGCTTCACACTTTGCATCTTGGACCCATTTTTATGTATGTTAAAGCTATTTCAGAGCAAAGCCAGATTCACAAGTTTGGTTAAATCTGCAGACTTTCCATCACCGCCAAGCTATACCTATCAAACTCAGCACAAAAGAAGTACAGTTAGAAAAGACAGATGTATGCCTGAAGGATCATCAGAAAGGACTACCCTATCATACATATTTCATGGAAGCATACAAGATCTTACTCAAAACTTCATGCCGATGGACAGTTCACTGTTGCTCTTTGCTAGACAAGGAAAGACTGGAAACTTCAAAGGAAAGCTTCAGGAAATAATTTCATCTACCCTTAAAAGTGCAATGTTATTTTAAAAGTATATTTAAATTATCAAATCACGGAATACCTTGTAGCCTCATTTTCAGAACAGCTAATTCCCCACAACTCCCACTGAACTCAAAAGGAACAAGAGATGCTTAGCCATTGGTTACAGAAGATTTAGATTATCCTTCATGCATGGGCTATGTCTACACTACCAGGTTATTTCTAAATAAGTTATTTTGAAATAATAACTCCCCAAATAACTATTTCAAAATAAATGTATTGCTCTTCACAAGCAGCACTTATTTCAAAATAACCAGCCTCTTATTTCGAAATAACAGATTTGTTAGGGTACATCTATGCAGCAGGGCTAAAGCCGAAATAAGCTATGCAACTTGAGCTACGTCAGTTGCATAGCTGAAGTCAAAATAGCTTATTTCGTCTTTTGGCGCTGTCTACACAGCAGGAAGTCCAAGAAAAAGCATTCTTCCTCCAACTTCCCTTACTCCTCGTAAAATGAGGGTTACAGGAGTCAGAGTAAGAAGTCCTCCCGCTCAGCATTATTTTGACATTATGTTGAAATAACTGATTGTAGTGTAGACACAGACTATGTTATTTTAAAATAACATCAGTTATTCCAGCTGCTGTGTAGACGTACCTGTAGTGTGGAGGCTCTGCTTGTCATTCTGAAATAACTCCGCAGGGTAGACATGCCCATGGAGAAGTTAGAAAAAGCTCATCTCCCATGAAATCATTAAACAACTTTAGTAGAACCAATAGTAATTTGTCTTTTTATTCCTGGTATTGGTTTTGCTCAGCGGGTATTGAATTAAATACAGAAAGTGGGACCAAACACATTGGTGCTCAGAAATCATGTGGATGAGCATGGTACAAAGTGCCAGATATGCAGACATATTGAATTCACTAGTTGGTTATTTGCCACAGGCTGCTAAGTACTTCAAACAGAATTATTTCAAAAGTGACTTTGAAACTTTGGAACCTAAGCTGAAGTGAAACTAAATGGAATTGTAAACAGGCAGACTGGCTAAGCATGGCCCTGTCTCACATTTCTTTCCCAGACTTCTTAAGAATTGCACCTAGGCTTTCTTCTCCAGCAATGCCCCCATTTATTGTTATCATACATTGTTCCCAAAATAAAGTCCTCGTAGTCCAAATTTCATTCTCCTGAGCCCTACTTGACGGGAGTCTTCTCCCCTGGGGTGTGCTCTCTGCTCAACCCTCAGTTCTTTTCCTTGGAGCTATTTGCAATGTAAGCAGCTGTAGAGCTTGTGAAAATGTTGCCCTTTGTCTCAATATTTGTATAAAATACAATAGAATCTCAGATCCATTCCATATGTCCAATTTGGAATAGTAATTTCCACATGGATGGACACTTGCAAAGTTATTGAATTAGCAAGACACTAAGGCTATGACTACACCGCAGGCTTCTTGCACAAGAAGCTTTTTGCGGAAGAGAACTTCTGCAAAAACTTCTTGCGCAAGAGCGCGTCCACACTGCAAAAGTGCATCAGAAAAGCGATGTGCTTTTGCTAAAGAGAGCGTCCAGACTGCATGGACACTCTCTCTCAAGAAAGCTCTGATTGCCATTAACAGAATGGCCACCAAGACACCTGTGCTTCTTTCGATAGGCTGTTTTTGCACAAAAAATTCTGTTTCCTGTCCACACACACCTTTTTGCACAAGAGCTCTTGCACAAAAAGGCTTATTCCTCGTAGAAAGAGGAATGCCTATACCACAAAAACCCCTCTGTTCTGTCGATTCGCTGTAAATTTTCTTGCGCAAAAACACGCTTGAGGTGTGGATGCTCCCGAAGTTTTTGCACAAAAATGGCCGTTCTGTTACTCAGAAACATATTTGCTGTCCAATCAAATGGATTTTAATGGTTCTTTAATCACTGCATGTAAGTGAAACATTAGGCACTAAAGAAGGGGCATCCCTTAAAATGAAAGGGGGATGGTCAGTATAGTGAGGGCAATGGAAGGGTTTCAAGGGACCTGGGTTCCTTCCCTGAAAGGTGTGAGATCTGGGAAGATCTAAGCAATCTGGGAATCAAATGATGCCTACTGGCCTGGACAAGGCCAGGCAAAGCAAGAAGTACCATCAACCTAGAGCCCTCACAGCTCCCGTCTGTTGCAGTCAGCACTGCCAAAAGCAGCAGACTAGGGATGGATGGGTGAACAAAAGAAATAAAAAATATAACACTTTGTAAAAATATAACATTAACTAATTACTCCTCTCATCATCTAAGCACTACTAATCTCCACTTTACTGGTGGAGGAACAAACTCAATCGGGTGAGAATGATTTAAAGGTGACACAATGGGTAAGTGACAAAACCAGGATTAGAATTTAGGGTCCCTAGTTCCCAGCCCCAACCTCAAGCCACTATACCATGAATACCACCAGTTAAATATATATTGAAATACTCATGCAATTCATCTGTTAGCCTGCTCTTCTGAGACAAATTGCCAGGTCATAGTATTGGAACATAAGCTTTCATGGGCAAAAACCCACTTCGTCAGATGCATGTAGTGGAAATTTCCAGAGGCAGGTATAAATATGCAGGCCAGAATAAGGCTAGAGATAATAAGGTTAATTCAGTCAGGGAGGGTGAGGCCCACTTCTAGCAGCTGATCTGGAGCCAACATTTTTATGGCTGACCTGGAACAACGCTTCCTCAGCTCTCGTCCACTAATGCCCCTTCTCTACCTACGCTACATTGATGACATCTTCATCATCTGGACCCATGGGAAGGAGACTCTGGAAGAATTCCACCACAATTTCAACAGCTTCCACCACTCCCCACCCCCCGCCATCAACCTCAGCCTGGACCAGTCTACACAAGAGATCCACTTCCTGGACACCACGGTGCAAATAAGTGACAGTCACATAAACACCACCCTATACCGAAAACCTACCAACTGCTATGCCTACCTTCATGCTTCCAGCTTCCATCCCGGACACACCACATGATCCATTGTCTACAGCCAAGCACTAAGGTACAACCAGGTTGGCTCCAACCCCTCAGACAGAGACCAACACCTACAAGATCTTCACCAAGCATTCTTGAAAGTACGATACCCGCATGAGGAACTGAGGAAATAGATGAACAGAGCCAGACATGTACCCAGAAGCTTCCTACTACAAGACAAGCCCAAGAAAGAAACCAACTGAACACCACTGGCCATCACCTACAGTCTTCAGCTAAAACCTCTCCAACGCATCATCAGTGATCTACAACCCATCCTGGACAATGATCCCTCACTTTCACAGGCCTTGGGAGGCAGGCCAGTCCTCGCCCACAGACAACCCACCAACCTGAAGCAAATTCTCACCAGCAACTATACAGCGCACCACAGTAACTCTAACTCAGGAACCAATCCATGCAACAAACCTCGGTGCCAACTCTGCCCACATATCTATACCAGTGACACCATCATAGGACCTAACCAGATCAGCCACACCATCACTGGTTCATTCACCTGCACATCTACCAATGTAATATACGCCATCATGTGCCAGCAATGCCCCTCTGCTATATATATTGGCCAAACTGGACAATCCCTACGTAAAAGAATAAACGGACACAAATCAGATATTAGGAATGGCAATATACAAAAACCTGTAGGAGAACACTTAAATCTCCCTGGACACACAGTAGCAGATTTAAAGGTAGCCATCCTGCAGCAAAAAAACTTCATGACCAGACTTCAGAGAGAAACTGCTGAGCTACAGTTCATCTGCAAATTTGACACCATCAGCTCAGGATTAAACAAAAACTGTGAATGGCTAGCCAATTACAAAAGCAGTTTCTCCTCTCTTGGTGTTCACACCTCCAGATCAGCTGCTAGCAGTGGGCCTCATCCTCCCTAACTGAATTAACCTCGTTATCTCTAGCCTGATTCTGGCCTGCATATTTATACCTGCCTCTGGAAATTTCCACTACATGCATCTGACGAAGTGGGTCTTTGCCCACGAAAGCTTATGCTCCAATACATCTGTTAGTCTATAAGGTGCCACAGGACTCCTTGTCACTTTTGCAAATCCAGACTAACACGGCTACCCCTCTGATTCAGGTCATAGTATATGTCATATAATCAGATTGCTTATTCAATCTAACCTTTACCAAAAAAAAAAAAGACACTCATCATATGGTTCCAAGAAACCTACGGTGTTAATTGGCTTCTCTTGCATCTGAAATTTTAGAGCAAAAAGGCTCTATAGCACTAAATGGTAAGAATAGCATTTTGACCTTATGTCTGAGTGAAAAAGCAGCTCACAGCATCAGCTTTTTTTAAGCATTCTCTATATTGTAGAGAATGCTTCATGATGAAGGAGTGATTATAGGACTAAATTTTCATGTCAGGGTTTTGCTACCACAAAGTACTTGTACTTTATTGTGTTATCAGAAACAATGATAGAATTATAGCCAAATAATCACAACTCACCCCAGTCTTTTGCAGGTAACAGTATGTGACAAGGTCTGCCTTTGTGCCAGTGGGAGATACGTTAATAAAATATGGGAAGTGTAGCTAACCCTGATACACACAATACGAGAACCATTTTTCTGTGAGTCCTGCCACTGAACAACAAGTTTCAGATTAACAACAAAAAACAGTCCTGTCCTGAGGTACCAGTACAAGTTTGAGAGTCCAAGATTGTATCTGGCTCCACAGATTTGCCTGGCACTTTAGAGGCAAATAAGAAAACAAGGTCCTTACCATGAGGATTTTTATGATACAGTGTTTTGTCTAGAACTGGAAAAATTGCATTGGAGTAAATGCATCAAAGTGAGTAAGGCAGTGCAATCCTGTAATGCAGGTGCATTACACCAGTGCAGACTCAGGACTGGATGGGGATGGTGCATAGCCTGTTCTTTTACCAATAGAAACTCCATTTTATGCCTGTGCAGTTGGGGATTACACTGGCATAGCTACACTGTTGCAAAGTAATATAGACAGGAACTAATTTAGCCAGATAGCATAATGAAAAGAAAACAGATCATGGAAGTAGATGGTGTGAGGAAGAAGAATGTATATAAAAATGAGAAACATACTGTCATGATCATGAGGGTTAGCCAGCAGCCTGGGGACTAAGGGGTTAACTATGTCCCTTACCTAGGCAGGTGGAGTGGCCAATACGAATGTAGATAGGAATTTCAAACTAGGACAAAGGAATTTTTGGTTTTCCCTCTCCTTTGTCTCTGGGCAGTTTTCTCCAGCTATTGAGGGGGACAGACACTATGTCTCCCTCCAAGAAAAGACTCTTTCTTCACTTTCTGTAAGTAGGGTAAAGTATAGATAAATCCATTAGGTTTTATGTTTTATGGTTTGGGAAGGGGATCTGATGTCTGTGCACTTTTTAAGAAATGTCTTGGCTTTTCTTTGTAACTAAGTTCTAGGCCCACGGAGTTTCTCCATGAGTATATTATTGATTATTATTCCATCTAGTCATTATGCTTGCAACAAGAATATTCGGGTGATAATAAAAGTTTTCTCTTTTCTTTTTATTAACCTGGTATTGGTTAATGGTGGTGTCCTATTTCGTACTTTAGGGGTGAGACTTCCCAAGTAGTCTCTCCCCTGATTTTTCACACCAATACTTGGGTGGTGGCAGCAGAAGTTTTATTCTCAAAATCTAGGTTTTTAAGATTTTGGGGGGAAGTTTTATACCAAAGCCTGGTAGATAAGGTTTTGGGGTACTTGCTGGCCCCCACTTCTGCATTTATTGTGCCAGAGTAGGGAAGGAGCCATGACACATACTGTGCTGGAGAAAACATTATATTTTTATAATTAATATGAGGCATGAAAGAAGACAGAGCTTGGAGGAAGGAAAGGAAACGGAGGACCAGAAAAAGAAGCTGTCCTAGACAACAAAAGTGACACGGAGCCTTAAGTGGGAGAAGACAATAATGGACAAGCTCCTAAAATTAATGGGGCCAGGCTGATTTAGACCAGCCAAGGATCAGACTCCTAAAGTTCAAAGCTAAACATGGTCCTGGACCTGTATTGGTCCTCCTGGAATATGTTCCTTCAGTTAGCCCATTTTGTACCAACATTTTATTCATATTAAATTAAAACAACAAATCCTGGAATTATATTACCATCTGTCTGGCCCATAGTGCTTTTTAAATGCACTGATGAGACCTCTGTCAACATATTTCTCTTTCTTTTCCTCCTACATTGAGGACAGGGACGAATAAAAATAATTATTTTTAAATGCCAGTTGAACTTTCATATTTCCAGATCAATTCCAGATACATCTGATGCCTCATTACTGTGTTTTTACAAATATGCTTTTGATTTTGATCCTAACCCTCTTTCTTTATTTTTAAGGTTTCCCTTTATCAAAGAGCTATGGTGCATCTAAAGAAAGATGTCCAAATTGCAGAGATATTGTCTGGCTACAGAAACTTCATTTGCTGAATTTTTTCCTCTATAAACACATCAGACCGTCTTCAGGGGAGAGGTGAGTGAGTGAGTGAATAAAAAACACTAATCTAAAATAGTAAGTGTGGAGTAAAAAGGTATGGCATGCAACAAACAACCAAATCATTACATGAGCCTTCAACTGTAAATTAAAGAAATTATTAAAATCTAGGAGTTGGACAGGATTGCTTTTGCTTATTTGTTGTTGCTACAGTGTTTCATACACAGTCTCTGTAACAAGAGTATTTTATTTTTCATGGCTGGCAGCTTTCATAAGCAGCTAACTGTAAAAATTAGTAACAAAAAAAAGAAAGGCTGCATCCACTGACTGTCACAAGCAGCCCCTGCAATGTACTGGCATTTCTTTGCCTGCAGTGAAGGGCGCTTTCTAAGACAAAAGGTATTTCCCTTCTGTGAAGCAGAAAACCCATCTGTTATTCCATCACAGTGCAGAGCCAGGGAAATCCTTCATAAATGAGAATTCTCCTACAAGAGTTCCCTGCACACATTCCCCAGACAGTGCCACCCACGCATATCAGCTACACATTTCTTGCTTTTTTTTCTTCTAATTGCTCCTGCAGTGCTAGGCAGAGAACAGTGCCTATGATTAAAACCCAGCAGGAGGCTGCCTTCAAAGCTGTCAGATTTTTTTTTAAAGCTATAACATTTACTGCAGCAATCCAAGTACACTCCATGAACGATAATTGCAATTATTAAACGGTGAAGAGTGATTGTTCTCAATCGAGCTTGTGGTGTGGTGGGTGCTATTTTTTTCAAAGTCAGAGGATTTTAAAAGCACGATCAAAATAATTCACCTTGACTCAATAGCATTTCCATGCAGGAGTAGTTCCCTACTGCTGCTAGGAAGGTTCAGCTGAAGTGCACCTGGGGCAGGCAGATAAGGCTATCAGTATAATTGACCAGCAGGTAGGCTGCCTAGTTTGTCCTTTACTACACTGTGAAGGGAGAGAAAAATTCTTTTTCAAGAAATAAAACCTGAGAGCCAATTTAGAAGAGTCACATGCCATCTCCCACTTGCTTTGTGTCTTTTGAAGAATTTAGGAAGGGGAAAAAATATGCAGTTCAACATAGGATTTGAACTTTCTGGCTCAGATGCATTGGTGCATCTAGTTCAGCATCATATCTCCGATATTGCCAGTAGCTCATGCTTCAGGGGAAGCAAAAAGCCAGCACTTAGCCAAATGTGCAATCCCTTACAATAGTCTGAACACAATAGCATTCAATAATGTCACTCTAGTGATGTGGGCTATTTTTTAGACACACTTTTTCTTTTTTAAGGGGCAATATATGTGAAAGAAGAAATTGTATCCTGACCATGGCAGTTTATGCTTGGAATAATTCGATCTGATTATTATTAACCTTTGGAATTTCATAAGGCAAGAATAGCCAGAAAATTATCCAGAACACTGAGAACTAAGTGTATCTTTCAAACATGAGCTGGGCAGGGAAGAATGGTGCATGAGCACCACCACTGAGAATGCAGAAAAACTGCAGGAGAATGCAGCAGAAAGGAAAAGCCAGCCAGAAGGACATGAATACCTAGTGGTGCAGCAAAATGAAGCACTGCAGCATTAGAGTAAGCAGAATATAGAGCAGGGGAAAAGTCTACTCATGTTTATATGTTAAAGGACAAAACATATCATATGATAAGGGGAAAGTTTCCCTGATGAAATAGAAACTCAACTTATGAATCTTTAGTATGTCACAGATTTTGCATTTGAATTAAAAATGTCATTTTTCAACATAAACAATCCTTGAACACTAGTCTCCCATGCAGTTCACCCCTGTGCTGTTATCCACTAGAAACATAAGCTTGTATAAAAAGCAGGTGGGTGGTTAGAACATTATTTCCTTGGCAGAGTACAAATCTAAATAAAATTGTTACTGCTAAAATGACTGAGGGGGACAGAAATCATCACAAAAAGTTCCCTACCATTCAGTGGAGAAGCAGGAGACATGGAGACAGTCAAATAAAATAATTAGCAATCTGGAATATGATGCCAGCAAACAAATTGCAAAAGAAAGACAATAAAAAAATGCATAATACCACATTCTGACTTTTGCAAGAACCAAAAACCTTAGGATGGAAAGAAAAGAAAAAGCAATCCTGACAGTTTAATGAAAGGGTAAAAACAAAAGGAGATTTGAGCAAAGCAATCTTTTTTTATGGCTTTCAACAGAATTGAATGGCTTTTTTTTCCACACTGGGCCTAACAGTAGTTGACCTTATCAAAGCTTTGAAGGGAGGAAGGAAGCTCAAAGAACCTTACACTTACATGTAGCCTCAGTGAACAAGTGCCAGCCATACCTGCAGTCCTGTGCTTGATGGAGCATGAGGACAGCTTCGTTCTCCACTTCCCTCCATAGGCACAAAGTGCTTGAAGGCAGGAGAGGGGGAGTAAGGCAATAGACCAGAGGTGGGGAACCTTTTTTGACCCACAGAAAAATCAGTCGGGGGCCACACACAAGTGAGAAATACAAAAAACAAAACAAAACCCTTCACTGATGTGGCCCTCATCTGGAGAAGGAGAAAGACACTCCTCACATTCCCCTCCCACATCAGAGCCTACGGGGGCCCAGCCTAGTAGATTATGTGTGATTCAGCCTCAGTGGGGGGGGGGGCTAGAGTGCCAGCACAGGCTCTCCAATGTTGGGGTTCCTTGAGTCTTGGGGATCGGATCCGGGCCTGAGGTTCCTCCACCCCTTCAATAGATCCATGGCTCCACCCTTTACCAGTGCAGGCTCATAGAGCAAGTTAGGCATACCTGGAGACAAGTTGAGACTCACACACATACACCCTGTGCACTGGCCCACAAATTCCTCACAGAAGCACAGATTCTTTGTGCTTCTACATGACCACTTACCTGGGTTGATGGCTAAATGCCACAATTTGACTCTCTCTTTATGTCCAGGTCATCTATGCACCTTCCCAACATACATAGCACAATTAAACACTGTTCTTACTGCAGTCTCTTACTATTACTACAGTTCTGGCAGGAACCACGCAAATTAGGCAGGAGACTTAACTACTGCAGGGGCACTTTAAAAAAAATCACTTTGGAAAAAATCCTGCCATCTTTTCACAGGTGTAGACATGACCAGAATGGAACTAGTGTGGTACAATCAGAGCAAATCTGGGGGGTGGATAGGAAGGGAGCAACTATGGCAGATTTTGTCAGCCTGTGCAGGAGGAAGTGCTGGCTACACAATTCCATGAAGATAACCCAAATCCCAGAACTGTATGGATCCAAGGCAGAGACAGGCCATGGAAGAAGCATGGGAACACTGAATCTGTGATTGCGTATCCACTGGGCAGTCCCACTGGTGGAGAAGTAGAGGTAGCAGCTATGGAGTCTACCAATATCCCGAGGCTGCATTAACATCTCTTGCTCACGTAAAGCTCCCAGAGTATGTAACCTGCGCAGCCCATGTGTTCTGGGCTTACTTTGAGTCCTTTTGCTTAGAGTCTGTAATTGTTCTGCCACGTGTGTTGATTATCAAATCTATGTGTGCCCTAAAGCTTCACATTCATTTCTATAGAAACACATGGATATCACAGAGTCAAGCAGAAGCTGACCTGGGAATGAGGGACAGGCAGCCATTATCCAACCACCAATATCGGCAATAGTAGCAAAGAGGACCAAGAAAATGACTGGCCAAGCAAAATACAGCTTGTATTTATTCTCTTCACATTAGTTCCCACTGCAAAAGGAAGAACTAAGAGACCTCAGCTCACTAAAAGGAAGAGGCAGGATGTGAGCTACATATTTTTTAAAAGCAAGTAATTGAAATATCTGCAGCTACTGGCTTAATGCAGGCAGACCAGGTAGCAGTTCTTCAGCTGAGCTATGCCAAATTCATTGATGAAAACTAGTCTGTTTCACCTGTGTGTTTACATGGGTAAGATAGATACTGAAATTATAATAATGGGTTTAGTATTTAGATGAAGAAATACTTATAAGATGCTGCATGCATTCATCCAATGTATAATTTCTTTATCACATGCTAGAAGATAAGGTAACATTTACATTTTTCCTTTGTAACTGCAAAAAAAAGTTTGCTTTTACTGTGAACTCAGGCAGGAGGGATCATCTCCTGCATGTCAAGAAGGCTATCAAAACTAGTTGGGGCCACTGTGGGACATCTCAATTCAAAGACTTTGTTCATTGCCCGTTACACATGTGATGACACTATGTGCAAAAGGGCTTGTCTCATCAGCTTGAACTCAGGAAGAGAAAAATTAAAAATGGCTGACAAGAAAATTTTTCATCTTTTACTATTTGCACTCTCGTAGCGAGCTATGAAACAGAAGCAGCAAATCCCCACGGTCAATTTGGGTTAGTCTTAGAAGACATTCAGAGCTGAAAGATTATACTAGAACTCTGTCACCTTTTGGAACCATAGAGTAACTCATTTGTGTATATGTATTTGCCTGCTTTAACTTTGTAAATATCTCATTTATTTTCTTAGTTAAAAAATCCTTAATTAGTTTACTATAAAACTAGCTAAAAGCTTTCTTTGTGTGAGATCTAAGGTACAAATTAACTTAGGGCAAGTGACTAACACTTTATGGCTGGCGGTAACCTGAATATTTTGTGATCTTTGGTATAGACTCAAGCAACCAACTGTCACTAAGTTCAGCTTGTCCAGGTGTCAAGATAGATCAAAATGCTGAGGGGGCTGGCTGTGACTCCCCAATAAGATTGTTATAGTATTTTAGGAGCTCATACATGTTACTGGGTTGGTGAAAGCTGGTCATAGACCATACAACCACTTTGGGATCTCTGCCTTGCTTCTAGGAAGTCTGGCCTGAGGTTGGCACTCACAGGTTACGTCTACACTGTGGCATTTTGTCAGAAGAGGAAATGTAAATGGAGTGCTCATTTGCAAATCTCGTGCTCTTATTTGCATATTCTCTTCCGATCCTTTTTGCAAAAGAGGTTTTTGTTCTAAAAAGCCCTGTGTAGATGGGAAAAACAATGAGAAGTCCTGTGGCACCTTATAGATTAACAGATTTATTGGAGCATAAGCTTTCGTGGGCAAAGGCCCACTTCAGATGCATGTAGTGGAAATTCCAGAGTCAGATATAAATATACAGGTGTCAAGATATATATATTTATACCTGTATATTTATACCTGCCTCTGGAATTTCCACTACATGCATCTGACGAAGTGGGTCTTTGCCCATGAAGGCTTATGCTCCAAAAAATCTGTTAATCTATAAGGTGCCACAGGACTTCTCATTGTTTTTGCAGATTCAGACTAACATGGCTACCCCTCTGATACCTGTGTAGACAGGGCCATTTGTTGGAAAAACCCCATTTTGCACAAGATTCCTTATTCCTAAAAAAAAATGAGGTTTACAGGATTTTGCACAACAAATGGGGTTTTTCCGACAAATGGCTCCATCTACACAGGGCTTTTTAGCGCAAAAACCTCTTCCGCAAAAAGGATGGTGTGACCGCGCCAGGGCGGGCTTGCCGAATTATCGGCTCTTTCGCCGCCCCTCCATAGCAGTCAGAATGTTCCCACCATCTTGCCCACAGTACCGTCTAAGGCCGGCTTTTGCCATCCGGCAGTCTACACCCTTCCCGTGCGATAGTCTAGCTCTCCATCCTGGGGAGGAGAGTGGAGAGGGGGGGCTGGGCCCGCCCTCACTCATGGGTCCCAGCCCAGGGCCCTAAGGACTTGGACCGGTCCGAGTCCAGTCCGGCTGACGGGGCTTCCCGCCAAAACTTGTCAGCCCACCAACCGTATTCCGGTTCTGCCCTAGGCTGCTTCCTCTCTCTCTTTCTCCCCTTAGACTCTGGTAGCCACTTGTCTTAGGGGCCTACCCGGCCTCCGGCAGTTCGTCCGCACCACCCCTGCGTACCCCGAATGCAGGGTCCGTTACCTCCCCCGGCCCACTCCTCGGCCCGGCGCCTGGGCTTACCTTCTCCCTCCTGTGCTCCCTGGGTGTACAGAAGGGGGAGGGGGAGGCCCGCGCAGACCCGCCTCAGTTTCCCTCCCCCCCGGCCAGCTCGGCGCGGCATTTAAATCTCCCACCGCTTCCGGCGCCAGCCGGGCCGATGTCCTGACGCCACAGGGGGGAGGCTCCTCCCCCCTCCCGCCAGAGTAGTAAGGTAGCAGTGCCGCCGCCGTGCCCGGGGCAGCCAGACATGCCGTGGCTCCGGAGCAGCCAGCACAGAGCCGGTGCCCCGTTCCAGGCCCCCCGAACAGGACCTGCACAGCGGGGGCTCCAGTGCGGCATGGTGGCATCCCGTCACAGATGGGAAGAGAATATGCAAATGAGAGCACAAGATTTGCAAATGAGCACTCCATTTACATTTCCTCTTCCGACAAACTGCCGCAGTGTAGATGTAGCCTCAGTCATGAGACACTCCAGATAGGTGATAATGGCCTCAGAGGAAAGAACCAAAAAAATAACAAATGGCTAAGCTGTATGATGCTCACTCACTCCGTTTACTTGAGAGGGTTGAGATAAATCCATCCTCTGACCTAAATCCTTTCATTCTGAGGGCTTGTGTTTAAAAACATCCAAAATATATCATATTTGAATGCAGCGAGCACCTGGAGCCTGCCATAATCCTACAAAGGAGCCCTGGATCAACACAGTTCAATTGTATTTATCACAATTTCATGGGAGGTATTGGGGGGGGGGGAGAGATAACAAATATGTTTGGTTAATCAAAGATTCAAGTAAGCAAAATAATTTTCAATGTAATTGACAAATATCAGAGGTTGTGATGGTGTTTCAGGTAACAAAGTTAGGCATAAGCTATCATTAAAATTACTTTAATACATTTCATTACAGCTATTAAAAATGTTACAGGCCTGACAGTCCAAATTTTCAAGCGAAGGTGTCTGAAATATGAATACCCGTCAACTTGTTTAAGTCATTTTCTGATTTAAAACAATGTTTAAAATAGTTATTCAGATACAGATTTAGGTGCCTTACATTAGGCAGATGAGTGTGAAAGTTTGCTCCTGTTATTTCCTAAGACATTCAACACCTGCAACTCCCACTCATTTCAGTTGCTAACCAGCTCTGAAAATCAGGCCCCTTGCCTCTGCATTCTGTAGTAGCAACTATATACAGATGACACAATGATTTAGAGGATGAGGCATTGGCCTTTTAACCCAGGGATTGTGGGTTCAAGTCCCTGCTGGGGTAAAAATACAAACTTCTTTTCAGTTAAAAAGAAACCAAATAGGTGCAATTTGCAATACTAAGGCTCATCTATTTAACTTCCACAACCTCACTCTTCAAAATGAGAATACACCAGACAGTCCTTGCCTTTAATTTTGTGGGTTTGGTATTTAAGGTCATGGGCAAGAGGGGAAAGTTGGTGCTCCCTGATTTCAGCTTTAGGAAAAACAGGCACTGCTGTTAGGGCTCTGAAAGCATTTTTCAGACTGGGAGATAGCATGGTCTTGCTTCTTTCCTGCAGTTACCCCTGATGTGACAATACTGTAATTGGGACATTTATTTTATATTAGATCATGTTACAGTGAGTGTAACTGGATTACTGGCCTTTTAAGGGGAGAAGGAAGGGCAGGGAGTTGGATTAAGCAAAGGCCCAGAAAGTGACCTGGCAGTGGAAGAAAGGAAGCAGTCCTGTAGAATTAGGAGTTGGGTAGGGAGCAAAAGAATAAACAAACAAAATTCTAGGACACTCTTCCTTTAAGGACCTTGCATCAGGAATCCTGTAGTGTAGAGTGAAGCAAGGCTCCCCTGTCTTCCAGTTCACAGGAGGAGCTCTGTGGAGGAGAGCAGTAACAAACTGCCTTTTTTCTCCCTTTTCCAAAGCAGAAAGAAGCCAGAGCCAGAGGGCTAAACTCCAGTCAGAATCATCCTACCACGCACTGGTGTTCTTCACTGTGGAAATAGCAGAGCTGTGGCAAATCAGGTCCATTTGCAGTATCATATGTACAAATATGCCTTTATCAACATCACACTGACTTTGTGTGACTGGGCTAGGATTTATGCCACGCAAAGTCCTCCCTCCCACCCCCCGGACTTATTTTATTCCTGTTCAGCATGCTTACTGCCTTAGCAAAGGAGTCTTTTATAGATATAAGTATTAACTGATGACAAACATACAACCAAACAACACAACTAGGGATGTGATAAGTTATTTTACAAAATTACGTTCACGTACAAGGGGAAAGCAAAATATACACTTTTCAAATGAAATCATTCCTACTTTTCAATTTCCCTGAATACTATAAACATTTCTATGAAGTGTTCCCTGCATCAGCCATTTACTCCGCTTCCTTACAGTTGACAGAAAGAGGGTCATACAAGAGGTGAAGATAGAGAGAGAGGAGGAAATTCAGGGGGGAGAGAAATCTGTTTGTGTTGTGCACAGAAAACATTTCAAGTGATTGGACAAGCCAGCTTCATTAGTAAATTTCAGGTTTAGTTTAACTTTATCTCCTCTGATGAAATCTGTAGTGGGCTGAATTTGTTTTGCACCACCATCCTTAAGCTGGTGAGGGCAGGCATTGGGTACACTTTCTCTCTCAGCTGCACTTGTTTCCATGGATGCTTCTATAGATCTTTTATTAGCTTTACTGCTCATGCCCATTATGCTACTTGTGGGCATGGGATTTCTGGATCATCGGCCTTTGCTCCTTCTAAATGTTGTTTCATTCTTCAGCTACATTCTTTCATCTAAGAGGGGAAAAAAATCCACAGGCAGGCAGATATGGCAGAATATTATTGGATGCTAGTTATTGCAAAGGGCTACTTCATTCTGAGGAGCTAGTAATGAGTCACTGTTAAAAGGTCATGTAGCCTGAGGTAAGACTTCCAAATGGTAACATACCCTCTGCTCATTTGTCTCTGCAGGACTGTGAGATTATATGTCCTATTATGCAAAATAGGCATCAAATCCATTAATAGTTCTATTGAACTGAATAGGAAAGAGCCTGCCTCTGATTTTAAAAAGAGCAAGAGAGAGAATTTGGGGAAAATTGTGGCTTTGAGCCACTGCTCACACTGGGTGTGATGAAAATGGGCCGGGCCCAAGGTTGGTCTTTAACGCCCTTACTCCTGCAACAAAATGCAGGTGTATTTATGCTTATTCCTGAACTGAGTTTGCAGGGATGACCATTATTTTTATTTTTGAAAACAAAATATTCAAGCAGACTTTGTTGCCAGATTCATCATCCAGAGAGCTCCATTCATCTGCAGCTGTTGCCATTTTATATAAGAGAGCATCGATTCCAATCTCTTCAGAGCCCAGTTCTTCAGATGAATGGAGAAAGGAGTCCAGAGTTGCAAATAAATAGCCGAAAAAGAGGAGATGGGGGGGAGGAATGAGAAGGGGAAAAAATTTCAATTAGAGGGGATGAGGAGAGAAAGGAAAGGGGAAAAATTGTCAGAGTGTCAGAGTGTCCGTGCTAAACTAGGCTAATAGAGTGGGCTATAATTGCTCGATACTTAACTTGTAATGTCATTAGGGTTTTGAATGAAGCGGCTCATTCAAGTAAAGTCTTTGTTCAGACCTTGGTTCAAGGTGTCAAACTTGTAAATGAAACCAAGTTCTGCAGTTTCTGTCTCAAGCTGGTTTTTGAAATTGCTTTGTAATAATATAGTCACTTTTAGATCCATTAGTCACTGCCCGGGCAAGTTAAAATATTCCCCAACAGGTTTCTGTGTGTTACCATTTCGAATGTCTGATTTGTGTCCATTAATTCTTTGTCATAGAAAAAGAGTACCTAGTTCATTTAGTGTAGTTCTATTTGACAGAGGGGTGTATTAATGCTAACTAGATATTGTACCTGCCGACTGCAGTACAGACAAGCCAGAACATCACTGACTTCACTAGCGCTCTATTGTACTGGTGTTGGGATGGCAAATGAAGGGAGAGTAAGAGTAAGTACATTTCCTCAAGAATCCAACAAATATAAATCTGAAAAAGCTTGCCAGGAGACATGTCATTGAGGGGATAAAAGAAGAGACGGTTACAGAAATGGCACTAAGAACCCACCAGAGAATTCTACCTTCTTTTAATAAAACCACACAAAAACTAAGTCACTATTCCTGACTGAAACACAGGAAAGCTACGTGAAAGTAAAATTGAAAATCTAGGTACTGCTCAGTCAATACTAACTTGAGCCACATTTGAATTGTGTGTCTAGAACTGAAAGATTCCAAATCCAAGGCCAGATCCTCAGGAGCAATAAGCTGTGTAGCTCCATTAATTTAAGGAGTGTAGAGCATCTGGAAGTGGCCAGTGGAGAGTCCCCCTCTCCGGAGGAACTTTCTGATGTCATATAAGCCTGGCAGAGGCACCTTATATGCCCACTCCCTTCTCTCACAGCATAAGAGGAAAAAGGGGTGTTCTGGTGGCATTCCAGAGAATGAGCAAGACAGGGAGGGAAGCAGGCATGGCCTGATCTGATTTTCCATGGACCTTACACCAGTGACATAAATTAGGGTTACTGCTGGGCAGCTCTGAACTAAGTAGCTCCATGTGACTGCCTATCTCCACTACAAATCAAGGGCTTAAGCATTCTTCTGCTTTTGCAAGGTAGATTTGCTGGACCACCAATCAATTCTAATTAAGATTTCTCCCTCTCCCTCCCCCCCCCCCCCCCGCTTATTTCACATTCCCTCAACGTCTGTTCTTTTTAAAATCCAAATTCTTTGTGCAACTTACCTTTGTGTATGCTGCTGACAGCTTATATCAAATCTGATTGCATTATGGTCATTCATCCTTGAATACCCACAAACTTCTCTTGTATTTTTCATACATCTTCTATTCTCAAGCAGTAAAACCAACATAGAGTCCATTCAGCCTAGCTGCTGAACAAACTATAAAAAGAAATATAGCCTGGGAATATTCTTCCAGAGATAAGTCTTTTCTTTGACACTGGAAAGAGTAAGACATGAACATTTTCAGGCAAAGTGAAAAATTCTATGAGTAATGTTTAATCCTACAAGCTTTCTAGTGTCCATAAATATTTTCTGTTCTTTTATTTTCTTGTAATCAGGTCTTTTTAAAATAGTAACATTTAACTTCTCCCTCCAACCAAACTCTACTCGTGTGATCTGCCTGTAATGGACATTTCTGTTTTCAGATAGGTTTTCCTTCTGTAGCCCTGTCTATTTACAGATCACCATGGAAAGTGGGTCAAATGGGAAACTACAAGACTCTTCAACAAAAATTCCTACTGTAACCTTTTTGGTGCTATCATTACACGGAGTTGCATCTACACTGAGTAGCTTTTACATCTGAGGCCCATAGAATCCAACAGGACTATGTGGATAAGAACTACTGAGTCTGAATAAAGCTTGCAGGATAGTGACTTACATCAGCATGTCTACGTAGGGCTTTTATAGCTCTGCTACCTAGTGCCAAAGTCTTTTAAAATATACTTCATACTGTATTCTGCTATTTTTGTGCTACTTTAGAAAGGTGAAGCAAATCATAACAACTAATCCTGCTTTTCTTCAGATTCTCAAACTGACTTGTTTCTGATTAATAAAACAATCAGGACTCAAACACAGAATGTGTATTCTCTTGGCACTGTACCAGTGACAACAGAACAAAGAAAAGCTAATCCAGCGCAAGTACTCTGGCCTTACATCCAACTGAGCTATATGTGAGTTCTCTGCTGTACAGCCCTGAACATCTCCCACAGTGTGTTTAACATCCCCAACTCCCATAGAAGTCAATGGGAACTGAAGGAGCTGCACCAAGTAGCAGGTTCTTAGCATTTAATGTTTCACGTGAGTAAGTTCAATATACCAGTTGCTCAATCAAGACAGAGCTTTATCCCTGGCTCGAGCTTATTCATCCCTTTAAATTACTAGCATTGGCCAAGAAGGTTAAAAAAAATAAAGTGGTGAATAAATGCCGATGGCAAAGTGGCTTTGTTTTATGATTATAAAAAAAGACAAAAATAGGCAAAACCCTGTTTTGCTTCAAAAGGCTAGAATTCCAAAATAACTCAAGCTAGAAAAGCCCAGTGCATCATTTATCAATTAATCAAAAGCGTGAAGCATCTGAAAAGAAGAAACTGAATCACCAAATTGAAAAGATCTGCTAGGTCTCCAGTTTAGTATCTTGCTGATGAGCAGTCCAGTGTCGAGATCAATTCTTTACTATGTACAGAAACATTTTATCATTAGCGGTTTGTCTCCAATTAATCCTATGCGTCTGGAGATATACATGTGAGCATGATAAAAAAAAATTGGGTGTTTACCACTTGTTTCAAATAATCAGGTTATGTACTGCGCATGTTCCACACATGACAAGAATGTATTTGCCATTACTAAGGATGTCCAGTTTGGAACTGCAAGGTCACCTCAGATTTTCATATTTTCAAAAGTAAGGACTGTTTCCTAGGTGATGCTTCTCCAACTCCTTTGCTGTGTAATACACCTATAAAGAAAATCATGAGCTCTTGGGCATTCACCTACAACAGACCCCATGTCTTTTTCAGTTGTACATACATTATTTCTATGTCTATTATAGTCTTGTATGCATCTCAGGCTGGCAACCAATCCATTCCATGACATAACAGTCATGTTTCTCTTGGAGTTTCACCATTTTCCTTGGCATTCTCAATGGTCCCTTTCAAACACTGAATGCCCTCTTAGTTCATGACCATTATTTTACAAGATTTTGCATAATAAGATCATTGTATCTGACAGAGCTTTTAGGACAAGGATAATTCCTTATTCACTCTTGGTAAGTTTGTTGCATAGAAGCTTCCATTACCTCAGCGACTCTGCCAAACTAACAGTTTCCAACAAAGCTGAAAGAAGTTTCTGACCTCCAGGAAATAATCAATACTACAACTGCCAGCTAAGCTCAGAGAAGGAGCTGTGCACTGCACATACACAACTAGTGGGTTTAGTTTGTTGATTGGAGCTTCAAGACCATCAGGCTTTCCAAATAATGACTCTTGCATTATCATATCACTGACCTCTGCAGTTCTTCCAATAGCAGTGCTGTTAGCATCTGAATAAAGACTTTGGTCTGAAAGAGAAACTTGCCCTGGTGGCTTTCAATTGGTATTAACTCTGTGAAATGGTCATATTAAGGCACCATGAAAGCAGTATTGTAAAACAGATCACTGATCAATATTGGCAATATCAGTTTAATCTGTCAAAGTGATATGTTGCCTGTTTGATTTCGGTTACTATGAATTTCAAAAACCTTATATGCTATTAGCTCAATGAATTCATTGCAGATAGCTTTTGACAAGATAGGATCGGTGACCTTTCCCTCTGTTTCCATGGCATTTAGCACACTTATTTAGAAACAAGTCAAATTTGATAATAGCTTCAAGAATGCATAAGTGTCTAGCTGAACATGGTTTAGCAGGCAGCGAAGTAGTCCCCAAACTGAGGCACTGCTGGGACACAGAGGAATGTGTGGGAGGTACACAGTGTGGCCTGGGCTAGCCCTGCAGGGGCAGAGAAGGAGCAGCTCCACTACTCATTCTCACTCCTCCCTACATCTCCATTCAGGCCCCCAGTCCTGCTCCGTCTCCAAGACAAGGCCAGCCCCCATAGGCACAGACACAATTAGTGTAAGGGACCACCGTGTTTCCAATCTTGCTCTGCCCCAGTCCCATTCTACCCCCACCTCTTAGTCTCAGCTCCTCCCCCATTCCCAGGTCTGCCTTCAACCCAAGCACCACTGCTAAGGAATCCTTGACTGTGCAGTAATGGGGGAAGGAGGGCTCAGATAGAGTCCATTAATAGTAAGGAGTGGTGCATGATTGGAAAAGTCCATGCACCACTGCTTTAGATGAAGGGAGGAATTTAACTGTCAGTACACCTCAAAACATTCTTCCAGTAAGCAGTTTTCATTAGAAGCAACTGTACCATTTCCCTGTTGATGCTAGTGCATTCACAATGAAAGAATCACTATGCAACTGTGGCCTTGTGATGTTCCACCCTGTTTTCATAAGCTGAAGTCTTCTCTGCTTCTCTGGCTAAGCTACAAAGAGGCTAAGATTATTGTGCAAATTCTTTCCACTGCCTATGAACCAGAGTACTGCTCCTATGGATTTAAAGCACAATCAACCAATGCCTCTGATAGTTTACATCAAAAAGGTGACATGCTGTTTCAGACGTTTGAACTACTGCTCAGAAGCTTTAAATTGGTCATCAAGATTCTGAAAGTAGAGTGGACATTTCAGTAAAATGGGTGTGAAATGCTTCCTTCAAAGAAGAGCATTTAGCTGGCTCTTCTCTGACATTAATGACAACATTATGCTCTTTTTCACGACTATTTTGTCTATTTTCTGCATGGAGAGCTGGTAGGAAAAGTGAGTCATCTCTTTCATTGCACTTTTGTCCTGCGTTTGAGGAACATTTGCCTTTTTTTCTATAGCTCTCTCACTCCTGAAGGAACAAGTCCTTCTTATCTTCACTATCATTTTCTAAGAAATACAGTCCAGCATCTTTGTAAGATGATTTTCAAAGGCATTACAAGTTTTAAGATATATTTTCAAAAGTAAACACTGGTCTAACCCAAACAGAAGCGTTGTTCTGGTTCACAAAACCTCCAGTATATTTACAAAATAAGAATACGTTGTATGAGCAAACTTGTCCATTTCAAACATTCAAAAGCTCTGGGTATTTATGGAGCGTTAACTGTTGTTCTGCTATATCCATTTGATTTGAAACAAAAACTTTAAGCACAAAACAGCAAGTTAAAATTAAAAAAAACTAAGATATCCGCATTCATTGACATCTGCAGTCTTAGGCAAAGGTACAGCAATATTAAGGACTATTGTGTATGGTGATTTTCTGTACAACACTGGAAGAATGGTCTAAAGTATGCTCTTTATAATTGAGCCAGAAAATGCGACAACTGAAAGTTAACTAAGAGCAGCCTTGTTATATAGATTATTTCATTTTCACCCAGAAATCACAAAAGGGAAGGTTGGGGAAAGCTGCATACAATTCTTTGTATATCTACAAATCAAAGAGCTGTAGTGATCAAAAAATCAACCTGCTAACTACAGACCTTGAAGTTTCAAACAAAGAGGTAGACTGGCATAAAAACCTGAGATTTTTTGCAAAACCTTTTTACAACAGAAGACATCTTGAATAGAATAGCAGCTGCTGAACTGCAAGACAAAAGTATAGTGTTTGTTTTATAACTCTACAAATACATATTGTATATTATTATTACTATTCTTTCTACATCTTCTCCTTACTACTGATGATCCATGCCTTTATTGCAGTGTGGTCTGTTTAATATGGAATCAGCAACTTCAAGCTGTATTCCATCAGGGCAAAGTAAAATATCATTAACTATGGCTGTGTTTAGTACTTCAACAACAACAACAAAACCCCTACAGGCTGGATAGGGACTTGTATATTTGGAAAATAATACTAAGTAAAATGTTGTTTATCCTTTGAAGTGGTCTGTGCCCACAAAAGCTCATGATACCATCTACATGTTTTGTTAGTCTTTAAAGTGCTACTAGACTATTTGTTGTTTTTTAAGTTTTTCCTGTTACAGACTAACTCGGCTACTCCTCTGAAACTTATCCTTTTAGTTGTATTATTTCCCAAACAGGCCCAAATGCATGTAAGAGAAAACAAAATCATCATGTGCCAGCGCCTCTTCACTGTGCGGTAGATAGTAAATTTTTTAAACTTACTCTTTAAGCATCTTTTTGAAAAGTTACTTTTGGTGCTTAAATTGTTGTTTGTGATGTAGAGGTATATGCAGTGAGCATGTCCCCTGTCTCCCATTTAAAAAAAAACCAAACAAACAGGAAAAGCACGGAGTACGGAGGTCTGGTTTTGCAGGGCTGTATTTTCTTTTGTTTTTTTAAAGTGTGTTTTGTTGCAAACTATTTTGTTTTGGATGTTTAAAATGCTGCATTTGTTACTCTGTGCAAAATGTATGTGTGGAATTGTTTGCATGCTTCTGCTAATGGGTGCATGGGGAAACATTTTGGTATTAAAAATGTCTGCTCTTTGAAGAAACTCTAATGGCTGAAATTAAACAGCACTTATTAGGGTGGTGGTTGTATTACAGCCTGACATGGATTTTGTGAGACAAGCAGTTCCCTCTCCCTACACCATCTCTCCAAAAAAAGCTCACTACCCTCTTCAGCAACAACCTGGTTTGATTATTCGTTTGGCTGTTTAACAGCTTTTCTTTAAGCAAATGCATAGGTGGGTTTTGGTGAGAAAGATGAAAGAGAAGGGAATTTTTTGGTCAATGCCGTAAAATGTTTACTTGGTACTAAATTGGAACATCTTTTTTAAAATCAGGCCTCAGCAACTCTCCTCTGGATTCCTTAACCAGAGCTACAGAGACACTGCCAGCAGAATCACCACAGAACCCAGAATCTGTTCTTAGGAGTTTAACAACCATGCCAAGAGCAAACAGCAGAAGAACACGGACAAAGAATCAGGACAGTGAAGACCAGACCAAACCCTGAGAAGCCTTTGTTTTCTCTCTAAGTTTCACAAACTGGAAACATGATCATTCTTCCAATCCCCAACAGGGCCTAATATCTTAAAACAAATGGAACTCTATGGAAACATAGGTGGATAATCGCTGAAGGCAGTAGAGTCACCCCAGCCATTTCGACAGAGAGTAGTTAAACCAACTGAGTATATTTGGGCTGATGCATCCCTTTGGATCAAAGCATCTATATTTTAATCAAACTTTAGGAAGTTTTTGCTTTATTTGAAATAAATTGTTTTTATTTCCCTGTTGCTACTACATGCTTTTCAGCTTTTCTGCTGTAAATAGCGTCTAAGAAAAAAACAATCCAATAACATGGATCTCAAGCTATTTTATTTTAAAGGTGTAAAACTCTTGGAAAACAAACCAAGTTATTCCCTCAAACTCTTCATTTTATGTAAGTGTTTCTGTTATGGTCAAAAGGCCTTTACAATAGATATTTTATTTGCAGATATAGTTTTTTAATATATTTGATCTCACGTTTGTCCCCTCATCATTCTCTAATGTAATCCTTTTACATTTCGTACAGATATTCTTTTTTTTCTAAGTAGAATTCAATATAATGCAATAAGTGGATATCTTCAATTTGATAGCTTTGGTTAAAATACTGTTAAAGTCTGGAGCACTTTGCACAGCATTTACCAAAGTCACACTTGAGCTAAATATTTTTGGGTTAAACACAGACACTGAATTGCATCACCTACAGTAGTAGTCAGATTTAATAAGATTTCCAGGAACAGGCCAGCACACAGGACCCAGAGCTTCCAGTTTATATTCTTTGAAGCCAATATACACAGTCAAGATGCCACAGGCTTCATGCACATATAACACAGCCCTCACCATCTGCAGAGTTTCTCCATTAGACAATGTTTAAGAACCACAAAAACATGTACAATAGATCACAGCTCTTTCACACTCTTGATGTGGCACAGTCTCAGTTAGCTCTATGACAAAGGCCTTCTGAAAATCCATATAGCCATTGTCCTCTTCACATTCAGTGTTCTCTTAAACAATTATTCTTGGTGTTGAACAAAAACAAGTGGGACCTGTTTCATCTTTACTCTTGGATATGGACAGTCGGTGAACCTAGGGCTGGGGGAGGCAACCCTCCAGCCCTGCTTCTTCTACCCAAAGCCCTTTCCCCGGTGGCAGGAAGCCCCACCACCATCACAGGAGTAGGTGTGACGTAGTGGGTGTGCTGTACACTCTTATGGCCCTGGATCCACTCTGGTTTGGCCTTCACTGGTTGCTGTGTTGTGCTGTGTGTGACCCCTACTGGCCTATGTCGGTCTGCAGAGACTCTGTGTGTGTGTGTGTGTGTGTGTGTGTGTGTGTGCGCACGTGCGTGCACATACACGCACAGGGCCCAGCGGGGGATGGAAGGCACGGAGGCACCTGGGCTACGTCATGGAATCTGAACAATGCAAGGGGTGTGGCTGCCTGGGGGCTGAGGGACCAGTTGCTGGGGGTTTGACAGTCTTAGTGGAGGGAAGCATGAAGAAAGCAGACTAAGTCCAGGACAGGGGGGTTCAGGGGCCTGTGAATCCCTTTCCCTCAAGAGGACTAGGCTGTCTGCCCTTGTTCCTATGTCAACGTTGAGCCTATGCTGCACTGTATATCTGAGAAGCAAATAAACCTTCTATTCTACAGCCTGACTGAGAGTCACATCTGGCTGCAGACGGGGGTGCAGGGTTGGGGGCTCCCCAACGCGCTATCACAGTAAGTCTTCAGCTTCCCTCCCTCAAGCCATTCCCCACAGCAGCAGCAGATCTCCAGTCCCCCGCATAAGCCTCCCCAGGCCCAGACCATGGGCAGGTGGCATGCGGTCCCAGCCTCCCTAGCCCCAGAGAACTGGGCAGGCAAATGTCCCCAGTCTATTGCCCTGGAGCACAGGCAGGGCACATTACCCTAGCGTCCCCTCAGCATGCACTGAAATGGGGGGAAGAATGTGGGTGGGGCAATGCCTTCCCCTGTCTTTTATACCCACCACTCATGCTCTCTGATGCAATACTGTCAGGGGCCTCAACAGCTCTCTTATGGATTGGTCACCACAGCCCAGAACTTGCACTTATTGATCAGACCTGATCTTGGCACAGTCCGAGGGTGCTGAAACCTTGATTGATAGATGGTAGCAGGGGGAGTTTAGAGGAGTCACATGGTACCCCGTGCTTCTGGTCACTTATCAGTTTTGGCCCTGGAAGTAATATCCTAGCAGGAGAGACTAATAGTAACAGGTGGGCAGGGCAATGCAATATTTGGTTGCTATGCACTTCAACATCTCCTGTAGTGCTTAAGAATAGTTCTTCCTTCCTCTTCACTTGAGGAATCCATTTTCTCATTTAATACAAGAACTTCCCTCCTTCTGCTGCACTTTTTAGCATGGCTTATTACAGTTTCTACAAATTTGCTGAATGCTGGACATTTCCATGCTCACATAGGTTACCATCTCAGTGGCATTATTTCCTGCTTTTAATTTTTCCGTCTCTGGCCAATTTAATTTCCATGACCTTTTCCCCTTGCTGGTTTAGCTAGGATATCTAGTCATCTGCTCTGTGCCTTTCTCTGTGGTTTTTATTTGTGTTGCTTCATTCCTCTGCTTGGCAGCAGCTACTTATTGCCCTTTTCATGTAATTGTCAGAACCCCTGCCAGAGGCAGTTAATTATTCTTAACTCCAATTTACAGATGTAAGAGCTCAGGCCACAGGTTTCACATATGAATATACACAGTTAAGCACAAATCTAAAAAATTAAACTTAGGAACTTGAAATTAAGCCAAACTGTTCAAACACAGGTCTGAGGCTTGATAATAGGCAGTTAGTCACAGAGCTTGATTTAGCCCACTGCTCTCTGCCTCTTGCTTAATCCACTTGACTTCTCATTCTATTGCGCTGCCCCACATATAGTCCAGGGTCACTCACAGCTCAGCAGAAGAGCTGGCTTAGCCACAGGTGAAAAAGTGCCTGCTCTGTCCCGACTGCCATTAGAAGTAGCCTGTGTAGACCACCTCCTTCAACTTGAGAACTTTGGGGAGAGGCCAGCTTAAGCTCAGTGACCCACACAATGGTTTTTCTCAACCTGACAGCCCAGTCCTTGGTGACTGTGAGAGAACTCAGAAAACCTGACAAGCTTTCAGTCCCAGTAAACTGTTAGCAACGGATACATTTTTGGGACTCTTTGTAAAGAAAAAAAGGCTAGGAAGTCTCTTCCCCTCCCCCCTTTTTCTTTAAATGAAATCCCTGTTTTCTTTGTTTTCCTAGTCAGGGAGGACCTGTAACTGCTGGGTTTATGGTATCACGGAAGTCAGCTCTGAGCAGAGCTAGGGATATCTTCTCTTTTGCTCTGTACTATGAAGAAGCAATGGTGATTATAACACCTCTCCTAAGAGCTGTCACCAAAATTATCAATTGGCGGTGAGGGGAGGAAGAAAACTTACTTGTAGGATAGTCAGTCAGATAAAGCAATGTCTCCTGGTTAGTAAGAGTGTGAGTGAGTAGGAAAGTATACAGATGTTCTACCTTTCCAGTAACTGGACTGGAGATAAGTATCAGAGATAGTGTGTCTTTTTCAAGTATGCCTCTCCTCCATTATTCTTAAAGGAGAGACCCAAGAAGTGAACCAAAGCCATATCTGTCAACCGAAGGGCATGCAATGAAACATGCTGAAAAGTGAGATAAGGAAGCATTGCGAACTATGGGTTATATGCCATTTACAGATTTCAGATGAAAAGTGATTGCTTTTTTTTAAATCAATCTTGTCTCCAGTAATACGGTGTTCAGTTTAAAATGCTAGGGGCTATGCTACTTCAGTTCTTTTTTATTTTAAATATAATTTAAGAGATATAGAAGAAAAAAAAGCCACAGTCCATGCCTTAATAGATCTCTTTCCCTAGTTAGTCACCAGGGCTCCCAGAGTCACAACCTGATTGAAAGGAGGAGCTGATACAATCCTTCATTCCCAGCCAGCTATGCTACTTTTTAAAGCTTCTTTGGGCCATACTATTCCCCTCTTCCCTATGGAAAGGATCTCTGTAAAGATCAAGTAATCCCCCTCCATTCTGCTTGCCCCCAAACGTTGTAGATTCCCAAACATTTCAGACTAAGCCCTATAAGGTTGGGTGGGAAATGATGTCTCAACCCCAGTACCACACAAACTGGCCCTCAACTCTCTCAGTTTCCATCCCTTTGCTCAGTGCCAACCCACTTTGCAAGCACAAGGGGGGCAATGGAAATCCATAAAGACAGCATCCCCTCTGTGCAGAGCCTAAGGTGGGAGAATCAATGCCAAGAGAATCCAAGCCTGGATTCAGAGCCTATATACTACAGTGAAGGAGAGCGAGAGACAGTTTTGCGAGCACTAGGATGATAGGAATCCCTCTCATATTATACCATTCTCTGCTGCAGATCTTCTCATCAGTGAAAAGTCCCCTATGGGAATATGCATACAGGGCATAAAGTTAAAAAAAATTAAAAACAAAGTATCATATGTTCCCTTTGTGCATGTTGCATAATGTTTCTAACATTTACAACAAAGCAAATTGACCAGCACCTGTGGGCTAAGGCACTCTTCATACAATAAGCCTCAATACTGCATTTTAAATATGCAACTTGTGGGGGAAAAACAAACACTATTCCTGTGTGCAAGAAATAGGGAGGGTGTTGGCCCCATACTCATGCTTTGAGATCTTCTATAGCCTGACGGAGGATGCTTCTGTGCACCAACAGTTGTAGTTGATCGGATTGATCTTCCTGAGCAAGATTTATAACACTGTCACTCCACTCACATACTGAAACCATAAGGATCTCTGGTGAGGTGCAGGAAGAAGATGAAGTGAACCTGACAGCTGGATGGCGTGGCAGCCACTGATGAGATTGCAGTGCAGAGTATCAGTAAGAGTTCCTGCCAGTCTGAAATCCTACACATGGCTTAATTTGACAGCAGGAATTCTAGGAGGAGACCGTTCACAAGCCTAACAGATAGCAGCCTGCTGTAGGTCCCAAGAAGCAGGAAATAAAAGCCAGCAACACAAAGAAGCAATAGGAAGAGAATCAAAACCCTTGAAAGCCTGATGAGTTTGCTGCCTGCATGTCTGAAGATAATACTTTTATTAAGAACCCTCAGCTGAGAAAACTTCAGTTTTTGCCTTAAGAATGTACTGAGATGAGACAGATGCACTGTTACTGTAGACTGAAGGAAGCCTGGACTTTATTGTTTGGAAATCTGATAACCCGTGAGATGTTTTGGCATGTCTGAAAAACCTCTTATTACCAATTCAGTTCCTAGTAAAACTGAATCTGCACCAAACAAGCTGCCACAGAACTTCAGCCTGCAGCTTCCCATGTGGATAAACCAAAATATCATGGGGATGTGTTGACTACTATGGGATCACAAGGAAATTCCCATTTCTATTATATTCCATTTGGAATATTTATAATAGACATTACATCTCAATTTTGCTTTTAGGAGCCTTAGTCTATGGGAGCTAGGTTTAATTCTAACCAAAAATATCTACTGCATGCTGAACAGTTCTGAGACCATATAAAATACGTATTAAGTACAGAGATATTTTAAAAGCATATCAAAAACATAGTCCAGCTTACTAAAATGAAAGACACACACACACCAAAAAAAATTCATTAACCAGGAAATATTTGAAAATATCTGACAGAGGCTATTTGAAAATATCTGACAGAGGCAGAAAAGAGATAAAAATGCCACTTTTTGAAAGTCAGGGTCTGTCAGCAGAGGGATGCAGATTAGGTAGGTTGACATTGCAAATAAGGCAGGGATTTAAATATCCAGTGCCTAATTTGCATAAAAATGGCCACCACATTTTGCTGACTCAACACTTTGTCAGCAAAAAGCGGCAGTCTAGAGGGGGACCTGTCGAGAAAGAAAGCCTTTTTCGACAGATCCCTTATGCCTCCTGCAAGGTGGTTTACAGGATCTGTCAAAAAAGGCTTTCTTTCTCGACAGATCCCCCTCTAGACTGCCGCTTTTTACTGACAAAGTACTGAGTCGGCAAAACGCGGTGGCCATTTTTATGCAAATTAGGCACGGGATATTTAAATCCCTGCCTCATTTGCAATGTCGACCTGCCTAATCTGCATCCCTCTGCCAACAGAGAGATGCAGTCTAGACATACCCTCAATGAACACATAGCAGGCAACATGACACAGATATATGCTGAGGCTGTGGCCTAGTTGTTAGTACCTTAGATTGCAGGATATTTGAGATTGAGGAGATCTGTGGTTCTGTTTTTCTACAGCACTTAACACAATGGGGTCCTGATCTGTGACTGAGGCTTCTAGGCACTAATAATGATTTGGAAATATGTATAGAACTGTCTTTCAGAAACAGTATTAAGCAACGAAGTAGTATAGTGTTAAAACATGCTCTTAAATGCAACATATCTGTTTCATTGTTGGCTGTAAAGTCATGAATATTCTACATTAAATCTTGCCTTTGGTCTCTAGTGGTTTAAGAGACTTCTCTATAATAGGAGCTAAGTAAAACTGATAATTTCCAATTCGGATATAACGTTTGTTTTTTCCTAAATTGGGATAAAAAAACCAAAACACTGAGACTTCATAGAATAGAAATTTCAGGGTCCCAGATACACCATGATTCAACAAAACAAAGGAAGTGGTGCATTGTGTAATATATAGTCCAGTCAGAGAGCTAGGCCTATAAGGGAGAATGGCGTACGAAGGATCCAAAACTACAACTCCCATAAGGCACTGCAGTAGCTCAAGCAGAAATTAATATCAGCCTGAAATTAAAAGGTTGTGTTTTAGGTGAACAAACAAAAACAATTTCAATTTGAGTTGTTTTGATTTTCATCAACAGAAGATTTCTTCAAAATTCTCCAACAGAAAATTGATTAAACCTATTTTCCCAGCCAACAATGTTTCCCTTTTTCAGCCTGCCCAAATGCCAAATCAAGTTTTTAAAAAGCATTAGCTTATGTGTTGACATATATTTACTAAAACACATTTCATATTGGTAGTCTAGACAGGGCCATAGGCATGATTATGCCAGTATAAATTTTCCAAAAATTTCACTCAGATTGCAGAGGGGATTGTTTCTCAATATGGCTTCTGTCTATCTGTAATTTTATTGGGCATTAGATCGAACCTTAAGTCAATGGAAGTTTTTCTACTGACATCAGTTAACACTGGATCAGGCAAATATAAGGCCCTAATCTCTTAGCAAAATGGATAATCTCTTCCAAAATTACAATGAAATTTCAGCATTAGCTCTCAGTAGTGTTTCCCAATAACCTGCCATTCTCCTCTCTCCACTAACTATTATTGACCTGAGGATGCTGTCCAGGGCTGGCTTTAAGAAGCACAGGGCCCGATTCTGGGGGCGGGGCCCCACATGCGCCACACGCCTGGGGGCCTGCACATGCACCGCACACTTGGGAGGGGCACTGTGCATGCGTCGCGCGCCCGGGGTGGCACTGCGCATGCGTCATGCCCCCGGGAGCAGGGCCCCCTTAGGTGCAGGGCCCCATTCCGGGGAATCAGCCGAATCAGCCTAAAGTCGGCCCTGATGCTGTCTCAATGAAATTTGATGCAATTCATAACACTGATTATTGCTGAAACTAATTTGGGACAAACTAAATTACATGCTGCTTTTCTCAGGCAGCCCTTATCACTTCAAGGAAATTTTGCATTCCAAAACTGCATAAAGCTCATCCTTCCCTTGTTCCTCTTGCACCCACATTTTCAACAAGTGCCACTGGAATTTAAAAAAACCATTGATTTTATTTATAAAGAATTAATTTTTTTTTTTACCATTTATTCTACCAGCCCTAACTTCGCAGAATTCCATTGTCATTGAGGAAAACAAGATTTTAACTATAGAACAGAAAATGTGATTTTCTAGATATTCCATTGTTGGGGGAAGAATTCCAGCCCTTTATAGCTATGAACTCTGATGCTCACTCTGGGCTGCATCGCAAGAACTGAGCACTAATTTGTGGCCAATATTTAAGAAAGAGAATACATCTGCACTGTACAAAAAAAAAAAAGTCTGTGTTTCTCAGAGCCCAAGTCAACAGAGTCTGGCCTAAGGGACTCATGCTACAGGGCTAAAAAGCACAGTGTGAGTGCTCCCATCTAGACTCTGAAGGCTGGACAAAGGGAGCCTTCCAGCCCAGAGCCACAGCCCAGGCAAGAACATCTACATGACATCTTTTGCCCCATGGCTCAGGCCCAACTCAGTTGGCCTGGCTCTGAGATGCACTGCCACAAGCTCTCTAAAGCCACTAGTGATGACTGAAGACACATAGAAGTAGATTTCTGGAGTTAAAAGGTGCCATATTCACATGGCTACTATCAAAGCAGAAAAACACTTTTAAAGATTGCAAATGATTTTACTGTTTAAAAAAATTGTTTAGAAGACTATCAATGTCTCATCTCCCAAGCCCTGAATTTAAGTTTCAGTACTTCTCCTGCAACAGGTGAGATTAAAATATTTTGATTAAAATTGTATTTGGTTAGCACACTTTACACACAATCTCCTATTGTTTTGGAACTTTAAAAGTGCACTCTTTCATAGCTTGCAAGTGACAAAGGGATATTTTGAGGTTAAAAACAAACTTGAACCCGTAATCTGTTTTAAATGTTACCTTATTTTTTCAAAAAATGAAGTTGACCCTGGCCATCATCAATTAAATTAGGCTATTACACAGGTAAATGCAAAGCAGCCATCCACAAAATTGAGTCTTCTAAAAGCTTACTGGAGCATTTTTAATCGAGTCTTCTTTTAAAAGGAAACCAAAGGCCAACACAATGAGAAATTAAACTCATCATATTATCCAAGTTTTAGGGGAAAATATTGGCATGTGAGAAGCATGGAGTTCACTTGCTTTCCATAGCAAATGCTTAATCTCAGCAATTTTTAAATCAATAAATTAGGAAATAAGTTCTTTTCACATTGTTTCTAATAAAATCTGCTTTTCCCATACCATAATATGTAGCAATAGCCCTGCTGTTTATTTACCAATCTCTACTAAATCCTGTTTTAATAGTCAGAGGTTAACATTCAGGTCCCTTTGAAGTCACTGACAAAACTCCCATTGATGTCAGTGGATTCAAGATGTCATCCTGGATCTCCAGTGGGAGGGCTGACTAATGTTAAGGACTTAGGCAATCAGGAAAGCAATTAAGCCTGTATTCTAGATACATTGACTTAAATGGAGTATAAATACATGTTTAAAAGTTAAGTGCTGTCCTGAGTTGAAGTAGTTTCCCAAACTGAGGCCTTTGGCCTCAAAACAAACCCACATATGCGGACTTCTGCAACCCAACAAGACTTCACACAAGCATAAGGATCATATAACTACAGGATTGGAAGGGAGATCACCTAGTCCGGTCTCCTGCTCTCAAGGCAGGGCTATGAAACAACCTCTTTAGCCAATCTGATCCAGTACTTCAACACTCTGGGAGTTAGAAAGTTTTTCTTAATGTCCAGCCTAAACTTCCTTTGTTGCAATTTCAGCCCATTGCTTCTTGTTCTGTCCTGAGAGGTTAAAAAGGAACAATTTATCACCCTCTTTCTTTTATGCACTTGAAAACTTATGTCATCCCTCAGTCTTCTGTTCTCCAGATTAAACAAACCCATTTTCTAATCTTCCCTCAAAGGTCATGTTTTCTAAATCTTTAATCATGTTTGTTGCTCCTCTCTGGACTTTCCCTAATTTGTCCGCATCTTTTCTGCAAGCGGTACCCAGAACTGCACACAGAACTTCAGCTGTGGTCTTATCACTATCAAGTAGAGTAGAAGAATTACTTCACATCTTGCTTACAACACTCCTGCTAATGTATACATGATTGACAGTATTTTTTATGACAGCATTACACTGTGGAAACACTTCGTTTTTGACTCAGTGTAACCCCCAGACCTCCCTCCTAGGTAGTAATTCACCATTTTGTATGTATACAATTGATTCTTCTCCCTTAAGTGGGATACTTTGCATTTGTCCTTATTTAATTTCATCCTGTTTACTTCAGACCATTTCCCCAGATCACTCTGAATTTTAATCTCATCTTCCAAAGCACTTGCCATCTCTCTGAGCTTGGTGTCATAACTTTACTCTCTAAGTATGTGTCTAGACTACATGGCTCTATTTCGAATTTATTTCAAAATAGCGGTTTGGCTGTATAGACGCTAGGAAAGTTATTTCGAAATAAGGGCTATTATTTCGAAATAACTTTGCTGTGTAGACATACCCTTAGGGTGTGTCTAGACTACATGGCTCCGTCGATGGAGCCATGTAAATTCGTTTATTCGGCATAGTCAAAGAAGCAGGGATTTAAATAATCCCCGCTTCATTAAAATAAACATGGCCACCGCGCTGTGCCAACAATCAGCTGATCCGGCACAGCGCAGCAGTCTAGATGCGCTGCGGTTGACAAGGGAAGCCTTTGTCGACCGCTCCGGTATGCCTCATGAAATGATCAGCTGATCCGGAGCGGTCGACAAAGGCTTCCTTGTCGACCGCAGCGCATCTAGACTGCCACGCTGTGCTGGATCAGCTGATCCGGCATAGCGCGGCAGCCACGTTTATTTTAATGAAGCGGGGATTATTTAAATCCCCTATGCCGAATAAACTAATTTACATGGCTCCATCGACGGAGCCATGTAGTCTAGACACACCCTAAGGGTATGTCTACACAGCAAAGTTATTTCGAAATAACAGCCCTTATTTCAAAATAACTTTCCTAGCGTCTACACAGGCAAACCGCTATTTTGAAATAAATTCGAAATAGCAGAGCGCTTATTTCAAATTTGGTAAACCTCATTCTACGAGGAATAACACCAAATTCAAAATAGCTATTTCGAAATAAGTGCTGTGTGGACACTTATATTGAAATAGGGGGCCTCCAGCCTTCCCAGGGTGCCCTGGTGGCCACTCCAGCCTCAACCAAGAACACTCACTCCCTCCCCCCCCCAAGCCCTTAAAGGGGTAGACTCTGGCCACAGTGCCTGTGCCAGCTCCAAGCCTGCCAGCCCAGAGCCAGCAGTCACTGCCCTTGACCCAGTGGCCCCAAAACATGAGCCAGCAAGCCACTAGCAGCCAGCCCTCCACCGCTCCCCAGGAGCAGTCTGCCAGCTCCCAGGAGCCTGCCAGGGCCCGGAGAAGGCAGGCACCTTGCTGGTCCAGGGTGGAGATCATGGACCTTATTCAGGTTTGGGGGGGATGCCCCCAACATCCATGATCTCTGCACTAGATGGAGGAACGCAGACGTCTATGGCAGGATAGCTGCCAGCCTGGCCACCAAAGGCCACATGCAAACCCAGGAGCAGATTTGCATGAAAATCAAGTTGGTCCAGCGAGACCCCCAACCCTGAGCCCTGAGCTTCCCCTCCCCCCTTCTAGCTCCCTCCTCCCAGGTTTCCCCCTCCCCTCTCCCACCCTCTCTTCTCCCATCTCCTGTCTCCTTTCCCCAGTCTCACCAGAGTTTCATTCTCTCCCCCCCAGTTTTGTTAAATAAAGAGAGTTTGTGTTCATGAAAATACATGTATTTTATTTGACATTAGGGAGGGGTAAGTGGAAGGACGTAAGGGAGGAATGAGGCACAAGCCCCCAGTGGGACAGACCAGGGGGGCTCTTAGTGCTCCTCAGGATGGAAGCTCTACCACAGGGCCTCCTGGATACTGACAGCCTCCTGATGGACCTCCCAGATGGCAGCCTGCAGAACATGCAGCCAGGCTCGCAGCAATGCGTCCAAGAGAAACACCAGAGTGCTCAGGGGCAGCTCTGGCTCCATGTTGCAGAGTGCTGTGGTGTCCCGCGTGAGGACAACCAGAGCACACAGACACAAAATGCTTTGCTGTCCCTCATTGAGGTAGACAAGCAAGCAGGGAAACCTGAGAACTGGCTGTCCAGGGGGGTCCCTTTAAGCACAGACCTCAGATAGCCTCAGGCAGCAGCCCACACAGTAAGTCCTGACCTGGTACCCTGCTGGAACTGGTTCCGGCCGGCCTTAAATGCGATTCAGAGTCCACTCAGTGTGGACACACTATTTCAAAATAGCAAAATGCTATTTCGAAATGCATTGTGTGTAGACGCGTTATTTCAAAATAAGCTATTTCGAAATAACACTGTAGTGTAGACATGCCCTAAGCTATTATCCTCTCGTGTAGACCTGATTGTAGAATCAGACTCTAAGTCAAGGTTTCTGATTACTAAAATGCATTACAGTTAGCACAGATTTGGTCATAATTATTTTAGAGAGTTGGGGGGTGGGGGAACGTGCACTAAGTGTAAATGAACTCAGAGAAAAGTAGTTCAAAATAAGTTTTACAGAGCTAGTGGACACTGAAATTTGCCTTTTGGCTCAGTGAAGTCATCAAGTCTGGTGTCAAAGAGCTGGGGAAAGTCAGAGCTGAAGGTCAACCTACTGGATTTAATTTTGTCTGTACATATAGGACCAAACCATACAGGACCCATGTTATTGAATCATAGTATACAGACTTTGTCACCATTTATACAGCCAGGAACGAACTGGACTATAGAAGCGTTGGGGAAAACTAATGCATTTTAAAATATCCCGACACAGTAGGTTAGCTAACATATTGCTGAGGGATGAAGAGAAAAGTCCCAGAGAGGGGAAAGTGACAATCTTCCTGACGGTGTTTGACCTTTCAGCATGATTAGTTAGTGACCCCTGAACAAATAAAGACATACTCAGCAAATGCCTGCCTCTCTCCAGGCAGGTGATCTTCTCCATCACTTAAATTGCCAAGTTTTTATTAGACTACTCATGGATAATTAATCACAACCATTTATGGGCGCTAACAAGATAATGAGTTCTGCAGAAAACCAATTAGAAGAGATTGTTATCTTGTTAAGTTTATCCTGTCAGTAGCTCGGGTGAGATGGCACACACTGTATTTGAGATGCTTCTATGTTGAAATCAGAAAAATACAAGGGGTGACTGTAGAGCAGTATAACAGTCAGTCTTTGCCTTTTAACTAATACTAAGAGAGTCGTAAGGAGAACTTAAAATAGGGATGTATCAAATATGGCAGAATTTCCCCACCTGGTCACAGTTCCAGGAAGATATATGAAATTGGGTAGGATGAACTTTTTGGCTTACTTTATGCAGCAGCATATCTCACCTCAAAGGAATGGATTTTGCCCTCTTGAACTGCAGAACAAGAATTGGGGAAGCTCGTTCTAACTATTGCAGAGCATTTTCACTTTACATCTTGGAATGCTTATTCTTGTTAAAGAAATTGTCTGTCAGCCCTTAATGCTGTTGGACTAACATACAAATGAAACAGCACCCTTTCTCCACTACTGCAGACCTTAGTTAATGGACTGAAGAGAAAAGTCCATTCTATAGTTCTGTTGACTTTACTCTTGTTGTGCCAGGGCAAATTTTGACCTAACATGTTCCTTACTCAACCACCTACACTGGTATTATCAAAATTCCAGATACCATATACACAACAATACAAATATACCATTTTACACCAGGGATCATACAGCTGACATTTAATAAAATGTATAACTTCCCTTTTTAAAAATAGGTTTGCTGCTTTAGAGGTATGTGGTTCTTATTTCTTTTTTATGAGTTGATGAGGTGGGAGGCTGTGTGGGAAGCTACCCTTTTGTATTGGCTGAAGGGGAATCATTCCTAACACTTTACAAGCTCTTATTGTATCACTACTTGCCCCAACTCATTTTATTAGAGTACACAGTAAGCACTTTAGTCAACAAATCAACTGGGATAAAAGCTGCTTGAGACCTTGGTATAATGAATCTCTTGGCAGTTTGCAGAGTCTTGAAGTATTTAAGTTAGTGTGTATATCAGGAATGATGTGCTGGTTACTAGCACCAAGGTTGAGAATATTTATGAGTTGTTTAGTATTCATTGTGCATGTTCTAATATATCATTGCAAAGTTTTCCAATGCCACCTATATATAAAAATCACTACACCACCTCTAGATGCATGTGTTTTAAGTTTTGTAGAGGCATAAGAATCTGTAGGGATGCAGGGTTGCTGTCTCCACTACATCCCCTAATTAGATTGTTCTTGAACATTTATGCTGTTGCATCACTGATAGTAAAAACTCCTGTTAGAAATGAATTACACATTTTTCTATCACTTTCCAGAAAATTAGGATATCAGATACGAAAACCTCTGAAAAGGATTTCCGTGGTTCAGCAGAGCTTGTCTTTGCTGCAAAGTTGCATGTGGGGTAGTCCAAACTGAGTCCCATTTACCCACAAGACTCCTCATCATTAATGTAACCCTTATGCCAGGTAGCGCTGGCAACAGCCAGGCCAGGTTCAATATCTAGGGGTTCCTTTTCATCCATCCCACACAGAACTGGCTCGAGCCCCTACCCAGTAGCCTGGAAAATTTACACAAACCCCTGGGCGCCTCCGAGAGGCAGTGCTTCCCCTCTCGCAAGCACAGAGTCTGAGCATAGAAAAGAAACGTTTAATGAAAGAGGGAGAGAAGTAACGTGGCATTAACTTGGGAAAACACCACAAACAGAGTTCATCACCAACCCACGAGTAAATGTCCCACACCTCAAGTGGATTCAGCAATGTGTCCTTTGCCTCTCAGGCTCACAAGTCCAGCAATGTAAGTGTCCCATTTACATGCCCAACCTTTCTCTGTACCCCACTCACAGTGGCTGCCCTTGGTCAGGGCAGACAGAGCTCAGAGGTCATTTTCAGAGCTTAACTCCCACCCTTGGGAAGGTGGGGATAGGAGGCATCTCACCCACTCCATTGGCGACTCGCCGCTGCTCCTGCCAGCCACTCCCACTGGCCACCTGCTGGCCGCTTGCTCCTGCCAGCCACCCTACTGGCTGCCTGCACAGGAAACAGGCCAACATTCAAGTTAATGCAACTCATCTTTTGTGAACATGACCACACTTCATGGTCATGGTATAGTTGGTTAACCAGAGAATATGACCTGAAGCTTAGTGCTGCTCTAGTTAGTAATGCACTAGGGAAGCAGCTACTTTGAGCTGCTAATTCAAATATGGTGAAAGTTGGGTGTTTTGCTGTCTGAACACTCCTGCCTGAGCAGAATTAGCTTGACTCTGAGCAGCTCAAGCTAAACGCTACAGTGAAGACAAGGTTTGTATTCAGCACTCACCTTGCTATGTCATGCAGCTACAAGCCCTACCTGGAATGTGCTTCTGGGTGTGCTAACTCTAGCAGATAACTGCAAGGCCACACCACTAGTGATCACATCTAGCACCTGCGGACAGATACACACGATGGTAGAAACTCACTTGGGCGTATTTACCTCTTCTTTGAAAAAAGACAACTGCCAGACGGAAGCAGTTAACTGCTAGCTACCCAAATTCATATTTTCACCTCTATGTCATCATTGTGAATCCAGTTTAACAGTAGTGATCGTTAACAGATTAGGATTTTGCAGCAATAGCTGTGATACCAGACTAACTTTCTGCATTAAAAAAAGCCAAAATATTATAGTGTCGGCACTCACTGTCTGGTAACTCCCAATAAAGGTGGACTTTGCAATAGCCTCCTTACTACATAAAAGTTGTTATCTTCTGAGAGCAACAGAAGAGGTTTGGAGCTCATCAGCCACCATTCATTGCACTGGACGAATGAAGAACTGGCATTTTGTGGGTGCACAAACTGCCATTTTCCAGACTCCTGGACATGACCTCAGTGCAGAGGCTGGAGCTCTTCTTTAGTCACATTCAGAGTGAAGTGATCCTCGTCTCCCTGAGACAGAAGAACGCCATACTAATAGCTGTGTCCCAAAGCACCATTTTAATGTAACTGTAAGACAGGGAAGAGATCAGAACACAGCCAAGGATAGTATACCATAAACCATTGAAGTAACTTCCATCTCCCTCATCCCTTGAAGTCTAACCCTGATGGTTTCTTTCAAGGATGGGTTGTCACCAATTTTGTTTCACATCTTTTCTAGACCAACCCTATACAGCACCACAATGATCCAAACCCTTGCCTGAGCTAACTCCCAAATCCTCCACAGAGTACATAGAAGGCATTTCATGGACAATTTCCCTTAGGGTTTGTGAATGAGGTAGGAAAGTTTGCATCTAGTCAGCAAAGGCTGCTACCACAGCTCGTTGGCTGCAGCTGCACCCTCCCCCCCAACACACACACACAGAACCATACTGTTTGTGCTTCCTATAAGGCAACAGCGAGTGCATTCAAGCAATAAAATCATCAGTCCTGTCCCTCCCTTGCACCACTTTTGACCCTCCTGTGCAAAGTGAGACAGAGCAGCCCATGGAGATGGGCTGCATGAAGTGTAGGTGATGCCACACTGCCATCTACCCATGGTAGAATCCTGGCATAGCAGGCCTAAAAGTGCTGCTTAAGGGGGAACTGAGGTTTACATTCATAGTTTTGTCCATTATTCCCTAGCTGTCCAGCTTGATGAGCTTTGAGGAAGGAGCATTTTGACCACTCCTCTACGACCTTCTCTCTAGCAAATTAAATAGCTGTGATGCGCTGGGTGCAAGCCTCTTCACTTGGGGATTCTGGAATTGCAAAGGCTGAGCGAGCTGTTGAGAGGGATAAGGCAGAGAATAAATTGGACACACGTGTTATTTGGTGTGTGTAACCCAAAGGAAATTTTGATACTAACATTTTGTCCCAAATCACGACAAACAGCTGAAATAGTAAGATTTCACAGAACTAAAATTCCCCCCAAATACTTCAATATTGCAGAATTTACATTTCAACAAGACGAATTAAAAAATTGTGTGCTTGTCTGTCTTGCTTCTCCCCCACCACCACCACCCCACACACAAATCAATATGTAACTGTATTCCCTGAAACTATCAGCATGTATCATGCCCCCGTTTTTCTTTGGAATATAAGCTCCCAGTCTAGTGTGCATCCCCTATGAAACACCATGGTCATGGGTGCCTATCATGAAACTTAGCAGTTCGGCCAGAGGGAATTACAGTCTAGCCCAGGGCTACTCAACTTTGGAAGCCCCGGGGGCCACAATGATACTCACAGCACATGCTGAGGGCCTCATGTACATGCAAATATATGCAAATAGCTTCTTTCAGCCCAACGGGCATGAATACAAAGATTAAGGCAAGACTACACAACACGCAGGCCCCATTTAAGTCAGTTCTGCTGATATTAATAAAATGCACTATTTACCCAAATTCCACCCATATGGCAATACTTTTAATGAGCAATGACAGTCCAGGAATTTAACTTCTGAAACACATATCAATAGAAGACCATTATATTGACTCGCTGTTGTAGAGTGCGTTCTCAGTGGAGGTCATGTTCAAAGGATTCCACCTGTGGGCCACGTGTTGAGCCCCACATAAACCCTAATCACAGCGTGGGCCACAAACAGGCTGAGGGCCGCATGAGACCTGTGGGCCATGTGTTGAGTAGCCCTGGTCTAGCCCATACAAATGGGGCATGAGGCATCAGAGCTACAAATCCCATGAGGCATGACTGCAGATCAGGTGGGCATTGATTAATAAAATGACCTTAAAACAAAATTCTTCAAAGTCTTAACAATATTTTGTTGTGGGTTGACTTATCCCACACTGAAATACTTTGGTTTATGGATTTTCCCACTGGAGCTAAACTAAAAATAGCCAAATTTCACCCACTCACCCCAAGGAAGTATGCAATGAATACTTGCACTTGTCAGCAAAAAAGCTAAGTCACCTAAATAACTATTTCTACCCCAGGAAGGAAAAGAAACAGTCTCAGATCATGCAGAGTGAACCTTCCTTAGATCAGTATTGCACAGCAAGCAGAGACATTAACTGCAGACAAGAACAATCACATCATTCATTATGGATCAAAGACTTGAAATTGGCAAGGTTTCCATACTAAAAATACAAATTTAATTAGGATTATAAACTGTGCAATCCTTTACTGCCATCTTGTTATAAGTGTCCTGATTCTGATATGATAAATATCCATTCTATACCTAATACCCTTGTTAATCTATCTCTATGAAAGACTTTAATACTAATCATTATTTTACTTCCCATAATAGTGAGGATTAAATACAATGTGCTGAATCCTACCCTGTTACAAGAATGTACATCCAAAATAATGCCATTGACTTATAGAGTGACTTATCAACGTTTACTCTAGATTTATACTCTTGATTAAACACACACTGCTATCAGTCCTACCATCCTTTTCCTCCTCCCACTCGAAAAAGAAGAGCACAAGCATTTAATTCTATTTGACATTGACTACCACTGAAAGGAATTCTGTCTACATGAGAACTGCAGTGTTAGAAATAGTGACTGGTTGCTGCCATGACATTCCTGTAAATGTTGCCAGTGCATCTGTTCAAAGTACCCATAATAATGCAAGTATTTTTAGTCCAACCCATCTGTAGTGGAGGGTGTGGGGGTGGAAGCTTAAAAGTCAAAAGAAGCCTATAGAATTAAAAAGGGAATAAGTAAGCCTGTAGGATTCCAATTATTCTGAAAACCCCTGGCATTTAATAGAATGAGAGCCTCTCTGGATTTTTCAAAAAATAAGTTGAGAGAATTATATCCCTGCTACAGGATTTTATGGAATTCACTTCGATTTGCCCATCAAGATGAAATCTGCATATGAAAAAACACCTAATCATCTGAGACAATCTCAGTTAAAGTTTTGGAAATTCTGTTATTAAATGATATAAACTTCATCTTAGGGAATGAGCTACAGAAGGAATGTGGTGGGAAATCCCAGATCTGGGTATGCATAATTCTAGACCAGTGTTTCTCAAACTGTGCTCCACGGAGACCCAGGGCGAGACATCTCCAGGGGCTCTGCAAGGTTGACAAACTGGAAACATCGATAGGTACAACACATACAATCAGTGGACTGCTGGGGCACCACATACATTTTTACACATGTAAAGGGCTCCGGAGCCCAAAAAGTTTGAGAACCGCTGTTCTAGACATTAGTAAATGCAAACACTCACACTAAGTAAAGCAAGCAGTTGAGTTTAGACTATGTCTCCTATCAACACGGACAGATCTTTATACCAGATAACCAGCATAGAAAGACATCTGGGCTATATCGGCAAGAGTTTTATCACATCTGAATGGGAAGTGTTAGCAGCCAATAGTTTCCAAAAGCTTTGCTTAAAGAGAAAAAGCATGTAAAAACAGTTTTTCCCTTTCACACACACTAAGTGTTCTCTTTCAGCCATAAAAATTAAGAATGCATTTTGTTCTTATGCTGGATCACTTATCTGCATAAGTCAGACTTCAAATCCATGCTACTTTCCATTCTAATCTTTAATAGATTTTTTTTTCTATTGGGCTAGTGTGTGAAGAGAGATAAAAATGTTATTAATGATGTGAGCTGTTTTGAGACAAAGCATCGCTTTATATGCACAAGCAAGTAGGGTGAAGAAATCTAACCTTCAGGCTTTTTGAGGAAAAGCACAGAACACAGCATGAACAAGTAACTGATGTAAATTTGTCTCAGACATCAACAAAAAAAACCCAAACAGTCAAACATACTGCACAGATGATTACAAAGAGTAGTTTTTTTATTGATGCAATTACAGAGCAATGGGTTGAAAAACCTGGAAGGTTTATGTTGTGTCTCTTGCAACCAAGAAGAGCAAGAGAACTAAGAGCAGCAAACACAATGGAGATTATTTAGGCTGCAGGACACACTCAGACCCTGCAACTCCCTGGATCTCTAGGAACACTGCTTGAACAACAATATAGCCACAATAAATCTGTTTAAAGCATGGCTTAGATTAAGGAACTACCAGTATAGATTCCCAGCTACACTACAGTAGTCAACCAATTTAGAGAAACCACTCTCACTAGAGCTAAGACTGCTTATTATGTACAGGCCATCCCTACTATACATCCAAGATACGTTCCAAAAATGTGGATGTATAGTGAAATGTAAATAGATAAACATAAATGTGGATGTATAGTGAAACATACAATGTAAAGTGGGGAATTTCTTTGATTGTGTTCAAGTGGCTGACTTTGGTTTGAGTGATTTTTTGAGTGACATTAAATCAGGGAATGGAAGGACTTAAACTGAAATAGTTCTAAATTCATCAACGACATTAGTGTGTACAACATAATGCTCTATAGAATGATAGCTAGAAAATAATGAGTGATTGCTTTTCTAATGCTAAATGGATCAACACTAAAACAGAAATTAGGATCTCCATGGTAAGTTTCATGTTTAGGATGGGAAGGCTGCTGCTTACACTTACTGTTGCAACAGGGAATGTAGATAAGGGATTTCACAATATGATTTCGGCCCATAGCACTGGATCAGTGCCTGAAGTGCCATGGAATGGCAGGACTCCCCAGGACCAGATGTCTGGCAGTAAAGAAGGCTTGCCATTGCTAATGGGTTAGAGTCAGAAATGGTCAGTGAGACAAGCCAGTGTCTTTGCAATTTGGGAGGGGGTGAGAAGAGAAGATGAAGGGTCTCTAAGCACATAAAAATGTCGGGGGTGAAATGGGCAGGGATGTAGAGCAGGGTATCCAGTACCTATCCAGCTTTTTATTTGTAGTAGGCATAGCTAGGGCAATCCCTCCATAATCATAACCCGATGTTGGTTCTAACCCAGTGGTCTCCAACCTTTTTAACCATAAGATTACTTTTTCAATTTAAGTGCAATGTAAGATCTGCCTCAAACCCAAATACCCTTGGCCCGCTTCCTTCCCACCGCTTCTCTGAGGCCCTGCCCCTGCTCACTCCATCCCTGTTCTTCACCCACCCTCACTCACTTTCACCAGGCTGGGGTGCAGGCTCTGGTCTTGAGCCAAGGAGTTTCGAGTGTGGGAGAGGCTCTGATCTTAGCACAGGGTGGGGGATTGGGGTCCGGGAGGAGTTTCAGGGTGAAAGCTCTGGGAAGGAGTTTGGGTGCAGGGGAACTCACGTCAGGGGCAGGAGGTTGGGTGTAGGAGGAGGTTCAGGGTGGTGACAGTCAAAAACCAAAAATAACATACTTTGCAAGCAGTAAAAGTAGTAACTACAACCCCCCACGTACGTATATGTTGGGTCAGGAGATGAGAGTGAAGGACAGTGTATATGTGAGAATGACAGAAACACACACAGTATGTGAGAGTGACTGAGATTTGCATTGCCAGGCTCCCTCCATCCCCTTCTCTCTGTGTGGAGATAGGGTACAGAAGTGGGGGGGAGGGACACCCTGAAATCAGCATCCCCCCCCTTCTTCCTCCCACACCCTGCACAGCAAGCAGGAGGCTCCCAAGGGGCAGCTCCAAGGCAGAAGGTAGAGCAGCGTGACAGGGGATGGAGGGGCAACTGAAGTGCCAGCACTTGATAGCTTCCTGGCCAAACCAGTCAGGATCACCTGTCAGAGGCTCCAAGATCTACTGGACGATCCTGATCTACTGGTTGGTGACCACTGTTCTAACCCTTCTGGATCTTCGTCGCCCTTTACCTTTATTCCATTGCAATCACGCTGCCTGTCACACATCAGGGCAACTGCACTTGTATTTCCCTCACATGATCCAGTAAGGGCACCCATTCTCAGGCTTCTGGCTCCAGCCCGACAGTCATTGTTGTGGAGACTTTCCCCTCTCCTTTCTGAGCAGAGCTTATCAGTTCTGTACATATACTGTGAGCACCCTAGAAACAGACCTCTGCCTAAGCAAGCAACACTGATGGAAGGGAATGGCTCCCTCCACTTTGGGCCAGGCCATGTGTCTGAAGGCAGAGGTGGGGCACCTCCAGCCTAAGCGGGGTGGTGTGGCAGCAGGTCAGTGAGAGGGAAAGGTGGGAAGGGAGGAGGATGCTGAGCTACAGCTCTGTACTCACTGTCACCACCACAGTCCCTAGGCCACCCACCAGCAAGAGCGGCTCCAGCCAGAAGAAAGTGAGTCACCAGGCATGGGCTGCTGTGTGGCAGGAGGAGAGACCCCTTGCCCCAGGATCTGGCCATTGTTCACACTCACCCCAGCCACCACAGGGCACAGGGTTCCTCCTGGGCTGGTTCCCGTATGCTGCTGAGCAGGAGGGAGACACTCCTGAGGAAGGACCCCGGAGGGGTCCTGGTCCTGGCACTGAACAGGCTGCCTGGCACCATGCATGTCAGCAAGGTGGTGGCATGAGGACGTAGATGAGGTGATGACATCACTGTCATCCCGCAGGAAATTGTTTTTTTTATCTGTAGAGAGAGAGAGATGTATAAGAACAGACTTGAAAAAAATCTGCTATCAGGAACCAGATGGGAATTTATTAAAAAAACATTGAGTTGCCTAATGCAGTTCTGCTATTAAAAGAAACATACCAGAATCATAAAATACTAGAACTGGAAGGGGCCTTGAGACATCATCAAATCCAGTCCCCTGCTCTCACGGCAGGACCAAGCACCATCTCCCTCTAGAATCATAGAATGCTAAAATACTAGAACTACCACTAGAGTAGTTTTAGGAAGCTATGAACAGATTAGCTTTTGCTTATAGTTTATTTTTCAGCTCCACAATCATCTTGTCCAAAGATGATCATTTTCCATGGACTTCTCCATCCACCATGTAATGATAACCTATGAACCTGACCACCTCTTTACTGTACTACAGCTTTTTTAGCTCAGTAACATTAGGAAGTTAGCACGTACAAGGATGTCCAAAGGGGACACATTCCGCATGTCCAATGCATGTCTCAAGGGAATTTCTTTCTACTCCATTCCCTAAATAGTATAATTTCATGCCAATTTTGCAAGGCTAATCAAGGTAAAACATCTATTTACTCTGTTCCTGAAACTCTCATTTCTTAAGAGCTGGATGTAGCCAACTCCCATGAATTGCCCTGATCCTCAGATATAGCCAGGTCACACAAGTCAAGAAAGGAAGTACAAAGGAAGCTTAAAGCTTAAGCTATGTTTTCCCAGAGCTACTCCATGCACCTCTCCTCCCTGCACTTTTTAGAGCATCCAAAGAGCTGCTGTGTTTGCCACCTGTGTTACCTACCTGCTCTGTGTTCTTTGGGAACCAGAGCATGGCCACCTGTCAGCCCTGTGCCCTTGGGGAGCCAGGGGGTGATACTCATGGAAAACAATCCCCCTTCCCCAGGCCTCTGCTTGAATCAAAGACAAAGCAACAAAAAGGCCAGGGGAGACACACCTAAACCCCTCCAGACAAGGGTGATAGAATTAAGGAAACGCCCCAGCCTCATCTGCATTGAGGATAGAACAGAGAGACATTTTCATGAGCATACAGAATGGAGAACAGCCCTTCCAAAGCAGGAATCACACTGAACTATGGGATACCGAAAGCAGAAAAGCACTGCCTGATGGGAAATCTCTGCTCCAGATGCTAATGAACCCAAGCCTGCTCACCCCCAAATTAGTCATTATCAGACCAATTCCAGTAATGGATCCTATTGACATCCAAAATACTGAAACTGCCTAGTTGCAACGTGAGCTCATTCAAGGAACATCACCCATAGCCAGGCATGATCAGTCTCTATTGTCTCGCCTCTGCCATAAACAAATCCAGTATTCTCCTTGAACCATTGTCCTGTCCCTACAAAAACGCCGACCCTTGCTCAAGAAAAACTGTTCTCATGCCTGGATATAAGCTTTTCATCAGTTCCATTGAGACTTCATCATCTCCTGCCGGATCATGCTGAGGGCTCTGCTCATCTCCTGCCCTCTGGACCCCCGACTACCATCACCATCTGGGAACCCTGATCAGTGCAAGCTCCACAGAGTGGTGAGATCGTCTCTCTCTCCTCGCCCCCCCTCTGCATAGCCTCCTGACCCTGCCTTATGTAATCAGTTATATGGTTTACTAGCCCTAACATTTGTAATCAGTTTCAATTTAGATTTAATATTGTAACTGTTTGGCTCCCCAGATACATATATTTTCACTACCCAGAAAGAAATAACTTTCATTGTTAAGCTGGTTGCTTCTATCTCTTTTTTCTTTTTCTGTCGCTCACTCTTCCTCAGGGGTGTTGTTTTGGCTTCCCCATTCAGTCTGCAACAACGGCTCTTGTACCTAAGCTAAAGATCCCTGTAGTGTCCTAAAATCCTGTGGGGTTTGCTCATCACACGTTTTACCAGCAGAATGACTGTGGTGTGAAAGTGGGGATAGGGAGGTGCTGAACGTGAAGACTTATGAGGATGGCAGCTTAAAGTGCTGTTAAATCCAGCCCACTGAGTCCAAAGGCGCATGAGGGTACAGCATGGTATTACCGTTAAACTGAGCCTGCAGAGTCCAGGGACATATGAGGGGTCAGCTTGTGAGTGCTGATTACCCAGTCCTCTCAGGTGTGCTCTGTTAAGTGGATGTGAGTGTTTCTAAGGTGGGAAGAACCCCATTCTGAGGAACATAGTTCCTGCAGGAGAGCTCCATTGGGAGGAGGAATTGGCAGCAGGAAGAATTCAGCACACTGATAGAAGTATTAACCTCCTCCCAGAGTAACCATAATAAATGAGCATACTCCAGAGTAAAGGGCAACTCTGGTATCACCTGTGCTCAAGACAATGATCTATCTTAGAGCTAACAAAGCAATCTAGCACAGTACTAGTATGGTACAGGGGTAGTCCAGTGTTCCCCCTTTGGTGCGCGGCAGCACAGCTTCACAGGTGATTAATCATGCCTCTGGCTCCATGTCTCTGGAGCTTACTGACTGGGCGGGGCTGATTAATTACCTGTGAAACTATGCTGCAGTGCAGCTTAGAGGGAACTCTGGTAGTGACTGGTCTTGGTTCAAATTCTTCCTTAAAACACACTTTTTTTAGCAAGCCTAGCAGCATCTATGTGAATTAGAAACACGGTAAACATGTCCATTAAAGAATTGACAGCACCCTATGATAATTTCTCACAGGCTCTCCATTGCCCTATGTGTATGTTATACATTCTGTTCTGATGGGATATTTGTATTACACCATCACCCTCCTTTGATCAAGTTAGAGATTCCATTGTGATAGGCACTCTACAAACAGGGCCCTTTCCAGAAGAGTCTGTGCTGTAATTAGGACAAGTGCAATCCTGCTCCTTTTAAAAGTCAATGGGTCTTTTCCATTAACATCACTGTGGCCAGGATACCACCCTGTGGCTTTTTCTCTGCTCAGCCATAAGCATGTTACTTAAATATTATGACTGTTGGTACTTGATAGATGAATTATTCATGTCTTTTTTATAGCTCCCATTAAAGTCAATAGAAAGGCTTACACTGACATCCAAAAACATTGGATCAGAACTAACACATACAAGAAGTTGGTACCTTCAAATAACATGAACTAGTTTAGATTAAGACAGATAAAAGTATCCACTCAGAATACCTATTATCCTGGCCATGATCCCGAACTAAATAATTCTGTTAATGTTACCAGTGTTAGAAGATCTGCATTTTTGATCCAGCAACCATATTCACAGATATGTTAGTTTATGTATGATAGTAGTGTCGTTAGCTACAAGGGGTTCTACATGTGCTTAATTTTATACATGTGCATAAGTGTTGGCAGGAGCAGTGCCTTGCAGTACTGAAAGATAGTGACAGTACACTGTCACTGGAAGGAAGGCTCAAAAAAAAAGTTTAAAGATGCAATTTCTGTTCATCCACAATGCTACTTTCTTTGTGGAGAAGGAAAATGAAGCTGAGCTTCCCAAACCCATTCTGGTTTTGATTCTGTTTGTTTACATTATTATTAATTATTATTATTATTATTCTATTGTAATTCTACTGGCCAGTGCCCCAATTTTATTCCCAAAAGGAAGAGTGATTCTATGTATGCCTGTATTATCATACTGCAGTAAACACCATCAGGCTCACTCCCATTAAGATAAATGGAGTTACATGAGCTGTATCACTGTTTCTCAGACAACCTATCTTCCAAGTTACATTAAGGAGGCAGCATATGTTTCATCAAGCTACTTTTTCCTGAAATACAGCACATTAGATAAGGAGCGCATGATTAGATGGGTTTCTAGCAGCATGACAATTGAGGAAATCACATCCTTTTTCAGTATTGTTCTGGCAATTGCTGTGTGTCATTTTGATCAGTGTATTGCCCAAAGCCTGCAGTTGAAAGAGGTTACTAACAATTTCAGTTTTTGGCAATACTCTCAGTGCATCCTCATTAGGGACTCTTATCTCTTTCTAACCTAATAGCATTGGTCATAAAAATAAGTTCATTTTGCTTCCATCTGGCCTATGCTCTTTTCACTTCCACAGAAACTTCTAGTGGGGTCTTCTCCTGTGCCTATTAAGTGGAAGGCTCATCACTGTTTTGAACAGGAGCAAGAGCAAGCCTTTATTGTTCAAGGTTTTGAGAGCCCTTATGTAGTCTGTGTACTTTAAGGGGGACATATTCTAGAGTAAGGTTAGAATTACTGTTAGGGTAAAGGTTGAAGAAGGCCCAAAAGTATGATGTACTGGACCTTAATAAGAACACTTTTTAAGCCTTTTTTCAGAATTTAAATATCAGAGCTTTCTAAATGAGAAGTTGTAGAACCATAGAAATCGCAGTTCCTCTGCTGGGTAACACAATGTCATAGCTACATAAGGGTATATCTACACAGAAACGTTATTTCAGAATAACTAACATTCACTACAAGCAGTTATTTCGACATTGTGTCGAAATAATGTCGAGCTGGAGGACTTCTTACTCTGACTCCTGTAACCGTCATTTTATGGAGGAGTAAGGGAAGTCAGAGGAAGAGTGCTCTCTCGGATGTCCTGCTGCGTAGACAGCACCAAAAGCCGAAATAAGCTATTTTGATTTAAGCTATGCAGTTGATTTAGCTCAAGTTGCTTAGCTTATTTCGGCTTTAGCCCTGCTGTGTAGACGTGCCCTAAAGTGACCTGTGCCCTTTAAGCTACCACCAACAGAGTTTGAATGCCAGGAGCTGAAATGTTCTGTTCAATATATTTTCATTTTCTGCTGACCCATCCTAGAATTCTGTAGGCTATATGAGCAGAACCTAGTTCAGTGAGACTTCAAACTCCTACAGAAGTGCTTTATTCAGGTCTATGTTCTTTTACTTCATGCTTCATTAAATAAGCTACATCATATAATTATATCAGATATAGATTACTAGAAGGATATGTGAAAACTTACTTTTAATAACTTTTAAAATAAAAGGACAACACAAATCTTTCAAGATCACAAGATAGTTGTGATTATAAGTATGCCAGCAAAATTGGTGACTTACTCATCTGTAAAAGATTTATTCAAAGTGTTCTGCCAATTACTTTATGTACACTTGAGTGTTGATTTTCAGTAATTTTCAAGGAATTGTAAATAACTCACCAGAAAGCATTAGAAAACTTGAAGAGCCACTTCCGCACAAAAGTTTGCACGAGGCAAAAAGATATCAATAAAGAAATCTCAATACAAATATTCAACACATTAAACACTTGTATCATACACAGAATAAATTATGTTGTGGCTTCTGATGCTTTTTAAAATGTTGCCATGTTAAGTTCTCATGTAAAGTTTTTATTGGCACTTACCTAGGGTCACCTGTGTACCTTATGCAGTGCTTGTAAGTAATGCAGCAATCCCAAACGCATGCAGATAAAGCCTTTATCCTACACCATACTTTCCCTATTGAAAAAGAGGCCCCAATCCTGCAAAAAGGAACCCCTAGGCAGACCTCTGTGATGTTGGAGTCAATGGTGCACAATCAAAAAACAAAAACAAAACAAAACTGAAATCCAACCCATGCACAACCAGGGCATAATCTACCCACAGTACCCAGCCCAATTCTGCTACCCTTATTCTCACTGATGAAACCACTTGTGAAGTAAGTGCTACTTTATAGGAGTAAGGATGAGGGAGTTGAGCCCTATCCAATTGTAGATTTTATTGCGGGCAAAAGGGTAGAAGAAAAATATTTTAACTGACACATAGTAAAAGCTAACACACCTAGGGTATGTCTACACTAGCTCGTTAATTCGAGCTAGGTAGGCAAATCAGGGAACCGGGGTTGCAAATGAAGCCCAGGATTTAAATATCCCGGCCTTTATTTGCATGTTCCCGTCCGGCCGCCATTTTTAAATCCCCCTTAGTCCGAATGAACTGCCTGCGGCTACACGCGGCAGTCAGAAGTTAATCCAAACTAAGGCCTTAGTTCGGATTAACTGTTACTCCTCGTGGAATGCAAGACCATTTATACGTCAAGAACTTCATTTTAACCCTATTAGATGTGCAGGTTTTATTTAGCCTCTTTTCTAATTGCAAAGAAATTAAAAGTGGATTTGCTAACTTGAAATTAAAGCTCCTGGCAAGAATAAATTGAAATGAAAATAAATTAACATTTGATTTCTCTACTAAATTTAATGTAAAATTTTAGGCTATATTAAAGTAAGATCACATTGGAAGTTACCATCAATTTGTTCTTCACTAGTCATTGTTTTCCATAAATCAGAAATCCAGTGAGTTTAATTCCAATTGGGGACAGTCGTTTCCAGCTTTAGTTGTTGATTTAAGGCCATAACAGCTACCCTTTGTACATGCTGTGCATTTTGGCATTACTTGTAGAGAAATCTTCCGTTGGGCTATAGAAAATAATTGCAGCAGCTTACAAGTATGAGGGCAAACATATTTTAAAATCTCCTCGCTTAACAGCATGGTTTCTCAGAGGGTTTCATATCACCATGAAGCAGACTGAGATTATTTATATGCACTTCAGTCAGAAACTCCAGCTTTCAGATTCAGTGGAACAGGAATGTGACTAACCTTTAAAATCTTTGCAATGAGAGACAATAACTCAGTTTGAAAGCCCAGATTTTCCTGCAACGTATCGCAAAAGTCTACCAAGGAGAAAGATTGCTAAATTGATGTGTCTTAAAGTTAAAACTTGGACACCACATAAAGCAGCTAGTGTTTTGAAGAATCAAAATGAGGCAAGGAACATAACAGAAAAAGAGAGAGCAGTATATTTTTGTTACTGAGGTTCAGATTCCTATATTCTTATTCCAGAGGAGGAGTACCTTACTCCTCTTGTATTACATACCACAAGATAGTCAGGACTTTGAGAGGAGTCAAAACAATTATGGTTCCATTGCACAAAATCCTTCTGCATTAGCTAAGTGTCATAAAACAGTGCTGAGTAGTGTAATTGTTTACACACCTTTCACAAGGCAGCCCCTCAAAAATTCTTCACCACATCAGCAGTAAGTGTGAATCACCTGGATAAAGTATTTTACCCACCTCAAAGATGGACATTAATTCCATTGTCCTCCACTGCCCCTCAGAAGACAAATTCTTTCTATACTCTTCATTGCCACACCCTGAAAAAAAAATTCCAAACTCTACTTTATATTCAGTGTTATTGTAGACATATTGTTCCTTGGACATTAGAGAGGAAAGGTAGGTGAGGTAATAGCTTTAGGTAATGGGTATTCATATTCTTTTCCCCAAATCCATCAGGTCTTTTAGCTTCCATCTCCCACATTCCCTCACAGAAGCTCTCCTAAGTGGCTCCACTACCTGGCAGCTATTCCTCAGAGCAGCAGTGGTGGTGGTAGCAGGCATGTTGTCCTGCAGACTGTCCTGGCAGCAGTGGTGTTAGTCAAGTCATTCTGCACTGTCTGCATGTGGTAACTGAATGGGGGGCATAGCTCCTCTTGTGATGGGCTAGGTGGGTATTAAGGAATATGTGTTTTCAAAGTGAGCCAAAGGTCTCCCCAGCCTGGCATGGGTATGACAGAGGAGTAAATGTCTTTTAGCTGCTGAAAGGAAAGTGGATAGGGACTCAGGAGGCTGCTGGTTGGTGGAGTAAAATAGCACTCAAGACTTTCTCCCTGTACCAGATCTTCAGGCTCCAAGTCAGGGCTAGCCAGGCAGAATGGCACCAGAAGGAGTGGGCTTTAACTGCCACAAGACTCCCATTCAGTGTAGCAGAAGCTTGGCCCCACCTCCCTTCCCTCTTCCTCATATGCTGCTGGAGTAGCTGGTGGATGAGGAAGGAGGTGAAAGCAGTCACAAGGATAACATGATATACCCACACATACAGCTAGACACAAGAAGGGAGCTTGTCTTGCAATCGCTACCATAGTTGGGATAATCACGGATACTCAGAAAGCACAGAATGTAAATAAGCAGAAATGGCCTTAAAGTTTTTAAGTGGGCTACTAAGCAATATTATGCCACATCTTCTCCCTAACTATCACCAATTTCTGGCCACCATGGTCATGCCACAATCCACAGGGCCAGTCTGAGGTCTGCAAGGAGATGATTTTTTATGTGGTAGCTCAACCTTAACCAAGTCATAAACAGTGTCCATTGTTGGGATCAGTGTTCCCTGTAAGCTGAGCACTTGGGTGGCCATCCAGGAGAGAGTCAGATGCTACCCAGCTGATTGGCAGAATGCCCACAGCCGACAGCATATGTTTCTATTGGTGGTGCACTTCTGCACATGCCTCTGTGCACATAACACAATTTATTTTGCAGATGGATAGAAAAAAAAGAGAGAACATTGGTTGGGCACTTTGGCCCTTCCTCCCATCCTTCTTCTGCTAAAGGAAATCCTACTGTATATTTTGTTCAGTGTTATTAAGCAGTTTCCATTGGTCTACATTTTAAAGGCAGTCTATGTAAGGAAAAGTGCTAGAGAAATACTTTGTGTGTGTGTGTAAGTATAAACACCCAGCTGAGATTCTCCTTTATAAGACCCAAAACTGTCATAAACTTAGCAAATTTACTTTTTAAATTCAAAATTCAAAACACATAGCATGTTGATTTGCTCAACACCAACTGGAAGTTTTATTGTAAACTTTCTGTGTTGTTTTATCAAGCTATGTTTCTTAGTTTATGAAGATCTGTAACCCCTCTGAGACTCCTTGCCTAATGGTATTGAAATGGAGGCACAGGATTCTGGCAAGCTGAATATTATTCTCAATTCTGCCACACAACAGGAAACAGCAATTACATATCTGTAAATACAATCTTTCACTATAATTACTCTTTCCCCAGCTGTGTAACAAGGATAAATCTTCCCTACCTTACAGCAGTGGTGTAAGGTATTATAATTGTGTATAAAGTGCTTGGAGATTCTCAGACAGAAAATACTAATTATTATAGGAGTGGGTAGTAGAAATAAATATGGATAGGATAGGTGATTATTTGGTTTCCACCCCAACAAATCATTAGTTTCTATTGGAATATATACCTTCATGTGTCTGAATATTCAGAAGAGAGGAATTCCTTCTTTCACACAATCTGAAGTCAGCTGTTTGTTAACAAGCACTCCTTGAATGTGAGTGTTCAAAGCTTTGAAAAATAAATGCCTAGAGCTAGATGGTATATTCTGAAAAGCAGTGGCAAGGGATGCAGCAGTTTCTGAATGCAGAGGGGAGAAATTAGCTCAGGAAGGATTTGTGCATCAAGCCTGATAATTCATCTTTTTAATTATATAAATAGGATTTATGTTTCAACCTGTCAATTGCATTGTTTAGCACTAGCTTTTAAATGCAATTATTAAAGAAGATCTTTTTTTTTTTTTTTTTTAAATTCCAGCATGTTGCTGTTCACACAACAACAACCACGCAAACAGCACCAGACAGTGCTGGGGAAATGAAGCATCTCATTAAGATACTACTGCAATGTCAGCAACGGCCAGGTTATTGTGCCTATCGGCTAAGCTAAGCTCAAAAGCCTTCATATTATGATTGGAAGCCTGGCCTATTTTCATTTGCTGGGGAAACAGAACAAATTCCAAGCAGCCAGAGCAGCAAGTGGCTCTTCAGGAATGTGTTTCTCTCACACACAAATGAAGAGGAGATGTGGTAAGAGAAGAAATATGTAAATAAGGGTATCTGCACTGCAATAAAACACCTGTGGCTGGCCCATGTCAGTTGACACAGGCTGTGGGACTAATGAATTTAAGTGTAGGCATTCAGGCTTGGGCTGAACCCCAGACTCTAGGACCCCCCGAAGGCAGAAGGTCCCAGAGGTTAAGCTCCATCATGAGCATCTATACACAATTTTATAGCCCCAGACCACAGGTGTGGGAACTAGGGGTGTGGGCAGTGCTGCAGCACCCCCCCATTTTTGTGCAAGTCCCACCTACCATCTCATGCCCATCGTCCTAGCAGCACCAGCCCAGGCCCCAGGTTCTCCTACTAGTCCCACATGCAGGCTCCTGGTTGCCATTGGACCTGCAGTTAGGGCTCTGCTCCTAGACCTATGCCCAGGGGCTCAGCTCCTGGCTGCTGCCAGCCCTGTGCCCAGGGTTTTGTTCACAGCCCCATACACAGGGTCCTGGCTGCTGTCAGCTCCGAACCAGGAGCTCTGCTCCCATTCCCGCATGCAGGGTCCAAGCCTTAGCCCCACTTTCTCTTGTCTGCTCCCCCACCCTCAGCAAACTAGAGCTCCTGTCCCCAGCTCTGGAGGGTGGGGGACACAGATAGGACTAAGGTAAAGAGGAGAGGTAAAAAGTTTGGGGTGGGGACCTCTGACTTTCAGCACCCCCATTGTAAAACCTGTTCCAGCACCACTGAGCCCCTCAGCTGACACAGGCCAGCTGCAGGTGTTTTATTGTATTTCAGTGTAGACATGGGTCTGATACAGAACAGTGCTGGACATGTTGAGGACCCATGGACTTCAAAGGACTCCACAAGATCTAAGAACTGGAGCACAGGAGTGAAAATGATTGGAATGGAAGAAGTGAAGGGAAATGGTAACAAGCAGCAAATTAAGGAGAGAGAAATGATAGGAGGAGAGTGGAGCAGAAGAAAAGGTGCACAATCTATGGGTTCCCGTAGCTTGCTTCTAGGAGCACGCTCATGATCCCAGCTCTACTGTAATGCTTGTGCCAGTGCCAAAAAGAATTACCATTTCCCAGACGCAGACCTGTTTGTCCTTTAATTCATTTCAGTAATTGCATGCAATTTGTAATCACGCTTACAGAAAGGATAAAGTGTTCTTCAGATTAAATAGACCTTATCTCCCCTGATTCGGAATTTTTAAGGTGGATGGCAGAGGGGAGGATATGGTAGGAGAAAGAATTCCTCAGTTCTAAGGCACCAGCCTCCATATGGGCCAGATAATGGTCAATGACAAATATGCCAAAGAAAAGTTAAACCACTCCATTCAAGCTGCACCAGAGGGAACATAGAAATGGCCAGCAAGTGTTCCAGATTCAGCTATAGCATACAGTACATTCAACTCTCTGGCTCTACAAGATTGTTTGCCCAGCTGCCAACTGCAACAAGTGGTGTAACAAATACTCCTTGATAACAAAATCCTTGCTCTGATACTCCTTGATAACAAAATCCTTTATTAATCAGATCACATAGGAATTCCTACCTGGTATTTGAACAGTAGTTGCAGCTGATGAAGAGGACTACACTTAAGAGAACAGGCCTTTAGAAATTAAATGCTGTCTACAATGTGCATATTAGACATACATGAACTTGTCCTTCAAACTGCTAGTTTTACAGGGTAAAATCATTGATTGGGAATGAATTATCTGACAAATGTAACTTTTTATGAACTGCTCCCCAGTTTCTGGAAATGTATTGACTATTTTGAAAAAATCAGCTTCACAATCTTTGCCAACCAATTTAATCCTATGATCTGTTTGTGAACTACACATTTTTTGGAATTATTAATGGCATAGGTGCTATGCTTTCAGCTATTGAATGAGGTTATATAAATGGGACTAATGAACAACGAAGAGTGAACACTTCTGTGATTCCCAACCAGAGTATGCATACTCCTGAGGTGCGTCTAGACTGGCAAGATTTTGTGCAAAAGCAGTCGCTTTTGCACAAAAACTTGCCAGCTGTCTACACTGGCCACTTGAATTTGCGCAAGAACACTGACGATCTAATGTAAAATTGTCAGTGTTCTTGTGCAAATACTTTGACGCTCCCGCTCGGGAAAAAGCCCTCTTGCGCAAGTGTTCTTGTGCAAGAGGGCCAGTGTAGACAGGGAAGGAACTTTTTGCATAAGAAAGCCCTGATGGCGAAAATGGCTGCCGGAGCTTTCTTGCTCAAAATCGCGTCTATACTGGCCACGGATGCTTTTGCGCAAAAGCACTTTTTGCGCAAAAGCATCCATGCCAATCTAGATGCTCTTTTGCGGAAATACTTCTAACAGAAAAGTTTTTCCGTTAAAAGTATTTCCGCAAAATCATGCCAGTCTAGACGCAGCCCTGGGGTTACGTAGTGATCTCCCAGGCAGTAAAACTTATCTAGACATTTTTCTAGTTTTACAATAGGTTCACAAAAAGCACTAGCAAACTCAGTACAAACTAAAATTTCATATAGAGAATGACTTGTTTGTACTGATGTATATACATGCACTGAAACTAAGTACAATTATTTATATTCCAATTGATTTATTTTGGAATTATATGGTAAAATGAGAAAGTAAGCAATTTTTTCAGTAAGTGCTGTTACACTTTTATATCTGATTTTGTAAGCAAGTAGTTTTTAAGTGAACTGAATCACGAGGCACACAAGATAAATCAGACTCCTGAAAAGGGTACTGTAGTCTGGAAAGGCTGAGAACCCCTGCTTTAAATCACACATTGATACACTTAATCACATAACAATATGAATATTTATACAAACAACTGTAATAAGAATCTGAAACACAGGAGCACTGGTAAGAAAATGACATTTTATTTCCTGGCACCATTCATATGATCTGGGTGATGATACTAAAAGTCAACGTGCCATGTGATGGAACACCCGGGACTACCTATGTATCTTGTAAAAAAGAATTCAAAATAAAACAAATAACCAAAACCAACAATTACTATCCCTTGAAGCTCAATCGCTGTCTGATCATACGGCCATTTATTGTTCTCAGATAGTGCCTTCTAGTGTTTAAAAAGGTCACTGTAAAATGGAACGTGTTTGCTGGTTCCTGGTGCTTTTCATTCTGTTATTTCCATTAGCACAAAAAGGTCCCATTTACTCCTGGAAAAAAGGAAGCAGTGTTTCCATTGGTTTTGTTTAGCTGTCTTATTCCTCATGCACAAAAAAACCTTGATGTTGATGTAGACACCTGGCTAACTGTTACAACCAGCATGAACTAAAAGCCGCTCATGTAAGTGTACAGCAACAACAAAGAAAAAGAGGTACAAACATTGTCAAACTGAGCAGCCTCTGTGAATTCCAGAAACATTTGCAAATATTGTGTTGCAGTCTTCAGCCAGCTTCAGCATTCAGCAAGATACTGTAATATTTGCAGAGCAAGATATGGCTGGTTCTCAGACTGAGGGGGAGGGGGCTGTGAAACTCAACCAAGGCTGATATCAAACTTCTGGGACCTGGGGATGAAGCTGAAACCCAAACCCCACCAAAGCCCAAAAACGCACAGGATTTTGGTTTCCCACCTTGGCATAGGGCAATAGGACTCAGGTGGGCTTAGGTTTCAGTTGCCCAACCTGCAGTCATGTACTAATTTTTGTTTTCAGAAAGGGGTCACAGTGCAATGAAGTTTGAGAATCCCTGGTATACATCATCCTGTATATCAGAAGCAAAGGAAGTCTTTCTCTATCGACTAAAGACTGTGTTAAACGTGCACCATGTAAGAAACAGTGTGATGGGGAAAGGGTTGTTTTTCTTTTTATTTGTCACTATAAAAGGACAGAAGACACTTGGACTGATGAAAGAAATCTTATGTCAGTTGGCCTACTTAAGGAGAGGTACACATGAAACAGAACTTCAACCAGCCAACCCTCCCCAATTTCATCTGTGTGTCACATCAAATGAAATACTCCTGGCAGCAGGAAAGTCACATTAAAAAGTATACATTTAAAGTGAAGCTTTTTATAAAACCCCAGCAGGAGAGATTTCTTTTTCACACTCTGAAACAAAGTATTGAGCAATACCAGACTTTGACGTCATACATTTGCACAAAGCTGGCAGAAAATAGGTCCTTTCATAGTGGAGGTACAAAATAATGCGACATAATAAAGCACATGCTTCCCATCTAAGGTAGAGCCCCATGACTCTTGTTTAACTCTCTCAGTCTCCCTGGGAAGCAGTTGCATTCAGCAGCTCACCATACCTTTTAAAGATAGCCAATGGTCACGTTGCCAACACAAGACACCATGCTGCAAAGCCAGGCTGTTAAGACATGATGTCGCATTTCTTTGCCAGTTTGATAGTGTAAATCAGTGACTCAAGAAAAGGTCTTTACTGAATGTCCAAAAATTTCATTAATGCAGAGTTTAGGTTGCCCATGGGGTGCTGCGTGCTCTTCTAGAATGTGGAGAGCAGTGAAATTAAACCACTGATAGCAAAGAAATGAAGGTGAAAGTACACCCACACACACTGCATCAACTGTGTTATCCTTGAGCAATGTTCCAGCATGCCAAGCACACACAGATGGGTTGTCAATCATTGACCTTAATAGATACATTGCTATAGCAATAATAGAATTTTCTGGCATGGATCATGACAGTAGAAAACAAAGTACGATAAATTACAAGCAGTATACATGAAACAAAACAAAATGCTGTCCCCCAGTTAAGCTTAGTTTGTGCAGAGGTATACTAAACAGAGAATATGTGTTTTGCAACCTGTTTCCCCCCAAAAAAATATTTTAACGAGGAACAGATATTGTGTTTTCAAAGAAACATTTCTCTGGAATCTAGAGGCAAAGTGACAAGAGCAGTTTCTCAGATATATGCCTGTCAGTTCCACTCCGAGGAGTTCAGAAGGGTTATGACAAAGTTTCACATCTCCAACTCTTCAAGTAGCTCGGGAAGAAAATACTTCAGTTTTCATAACTTTGTTAGTCCAATAAAATGTGTCATGCCATTGTTGACTCTAAATATGACTCCACAACTTGCATAGTCTCTCAAGGGAATATGATGGCATTGTGAGTGAATTACATTAAATTAAAAAGCTATGTATTTATCCTTTTTAAATTATCTGATACACACATAAACATTGTAAGCATTGGTATTTATTGAACATACCTATGGCTAAAAATGACCACACAAGAATTCCCAATAGAAGTGAGACCATTTTCAAGCTGCTTGCATCAACAAATTAGGACACCAAATCATAGAATGATAGTTTCAAAGAGATGTATGGAGAGCTTGTTAGCTAATGGGATTTTATAAAACATCTTGACCATCTCCTGAGACCTGCTGCAATAATCCTGATTATTTTAATAGGCAATTGCCAATTTTATATCCTACTTTTTGTTTGTATTTATTTTTTTCCCTTCCTGTATTTCCAAGTGGTTGGGCAGCATGGAGAAAGAGCCTGAAATTAAGCAGCACAAAAGCTGCCAACTAGATAATTTTCAAGCCAAAGGCCTTTAAAGGTAATTGAACTAGGAATGTCTGGCTATGTCACACTAGAATTTCTTGACCATCCATTCCTAGTTGTGTTTAACCATGCAAACAGTAGGTATTTTAACCCTAGTGTTAAAACATGACTAGGAATAAGTGTGTGTCCTGACACAAATGTTTGTTTCCCATCTGTGTTAGAATTTACAGCTGTGATTATTAAAATACATACTTTAAAGGATTACTAAAATTTCAAGAGTAAATTTCTCCTTAGGCTCTTACAAATGAGCAGTGCAGTTTACAGACCTGTTATTTTGAGCATCATGTTTTTAAATAATATTTGGATAATAATGCATGAACACAAAAATATAAAAATGAAAGCAAGGAAAACTGACCTTTGTAGACCTTGAAAACAAGAAAAAAAATGTACAGGAATTGAGAATTACACTTTCCAACAGTTATCCTTTTTTACAATCTACTACATCTCTTTTGTGATCCTTTCCTTTAAATGTAATATGGTTGCCAAGGTTCTTTCTGTCCTCAGTTTACCATTACAAAAATAGTCACAGTGAAAAGAAAGTTGAGTATGAACCATGATTTGCTATAAGTTACACTTTAAAACTTTCCATCTTTTTAATATACATCAGGAGTGCATTGAAACTACAGCAGCCTCCAATGTGCCTATCAAGGAGAAGGTGATTTGGAGTGTCCTATTCTTCCTTACCCGCCCCCCAAGTGACTGATAATTTTCCAATTTCTTATTAACTGAGATGATCAAGCCCCAAGCATCATCTCACCTGGTGTCAGCCCCCTCCCCCAATGGTACCAGAGGACTGTGCATCCCAACTGCATTGTTGCCCCTTTTGTTGACCTTGTTTTGCACATTTGCTAAACTAAGTGAGGACAGTTCAGGCAAAGGAGGATGCCTGAAAGCTCTGGAAGCCAGCCACAGGACAAAGAGCAAGTGAAAGAGGAAGTAGCTACTAGTGTATGTTATAGAATCATAGACTCATAGAACCATAGAGCTGGAAGAGACCTCAGAAGGTCATCAAGTCCAGCCCCCTGCTCTAGGCAGGACCAATCCCAACATATCGAGATTCAGGGGTTCGTGTGCCCACACAGAATTTTTCAGTTGTGCCCCGTGCACACACATGTTGCTTCTGCACTTCCACATGCCAATGGATATCGTTATAGTGATATAATACAACTTTTCCACAGCTTCAGTCTTTTTCATGGAGAGTACTATAAAAAGACAGACTAGTATGGCAACTGACATAGCAATAGAACTTGGCCATTTGGGTAGGAAGCAGGACTGGGGATTGAGAGATGGGTCTCTTTCTTGTTATGCTACAGATTTGCTTTCAGACATTGGACAACACATTTAGTCCAATTGTGCCCAGTTTACACATCTGTAAAATAGGGATAATGATAAGCACTTTACGGGTGAATAGTCAAGCTAAATAATTTATTATTTGTAAAAGACAGAGCAGGTTTGCTGGAAAGTGCTAGAAAAGTGCAAAGTATGTATTCCATGAACAAATGCAATAGTCCTCCAATTAGTCTCTCTTGCTAAAAGCAATTTCTGTGCTGCAGCAATGCTGCTAACCACTTATGATTCTCCCCACCCTGATTCTTTTCTTTTTTGTTACTGAGCCTTGCATTATGTCATGGCCAAAGACTGCTACTAAAACAAACTAAGTAAACATTATTACAACCAGTACATGTTAAAATTTTAGCAACCTGAACAATGGATATGTACAAATAATTTTTAATAATTGCAGTATAATTTTGCTTTTACTGGAGAAGCTAGCGTCAGAAACTAGAAATTATAGTAGTGACATAACTGAGTTCGACAATCAGATGCAAGCATTTGTGTTCTGTGTTCTTGTACATTTTAAAGAAACAACCCCTTGCACTTCATTTTTATCTAGTAGAAAGACACAAATTTGGGTTATGACCCTAACATTCTTGGGCAACCAGAACGGAGTGACTTGGAGGAGAAAGAGAGTCTTGAGGACAAAGATTACGGAGTTAAACCTAACAGAAAGAATGAAATATTAGCTCACACAAATGTGAAAAAGCTAGTACATTTGTCACAGTATTTCACACAGGTCCAGTCCTTCTCCCATTCAGAAATGTTATTATTCACCAAGTGGTCATTTACCCCCAATCAAAACATGAAAATTCAGGATTTCACACATTGTCAACATGTTTTAATTTTCATTTTAAATTTAGAAATGCAAATATTTTGTGGGTATTGCAACAAACTAACAGAAGGTTTTGTGTCAAATCAATAATCTTATATTTGGACAAATACACAAGTTGTTTATTTCCATAAAACCATTTTCCAAACTCAGAATGAAATAGGTCTGCTTTGGATTTTCAGGTTCTGATTTTCTGCAAACATTCACACATCTAATTCATTTGTTTCAATAAATTAACGGTGCTTCTTCTCCTCCTTTGCTGTCTCAACTCTTTCTCCTCCAAGCCCAGCCTGTCTCTCACCTAGCCTCCATTTACAAATCAACTTTTTCCATGATGGCCACTAAACCTCCTTTGTTCTAATCAAAGGCGAAACAAACCCATCGGCTCCATGTCTCTGCTGTACCTGAGGTGCATAAGGCAAGATGAGGAGACATACAAAGAGGTGGTAAGCCTCCAGTCCAGAGTCAGCTGCGCATTGAACTGATTGGCCAGTCAACACCTCTGCAAATCAAACCTGACAAAATGAACACTGTTCTAATAAAAAAGGGATATGTAGCACATTGCCTCCTTTAACACTGACCTATGTATTTTCCCCATTAGTATAAAGAAGCCAAGGAGCCTAAATCAGATGGAACAAAGTAGTCACGGCACTAAGACCCTGTTTTTTTTTTTATTCTGAACTGGGAGAGGGGCAGGACAGCCAAATCTGCTCTCTTCATCTATCACCACAGGGTGCGGGGAGGGACATCTAACATAACCCGAGGGAAGGACCTCATACAAACCTTCTGTATCCCAGCTAGATTCCATGTTAAAAAGAACACGGCAAAAATACGGATTTCTTTTTTCTAAAAAGAAATTAACCTTTTGTTAAAAATACGAGCAGGAGGCTGGGGATCTCCCTAGTCAGCAGCACGTGTCTTCCAGGCAAGAGGAAAACTCCCTGCAAGGCAGACAGGGAGTCTGAATTATTAAAGCTGAAGGAATAATCTACTCAACTGATCAGAGTGGAGCTCTCCTGAGGATTGGTGGGGTTTTTCCACTGGCAGGCAGACGAGGTAATACGTGAGCTGCATTTAAAGCAGATACAGGCATATTTCCATGCTGCCTTTTCAAGCATAATTTCTAACACCTCAAGTATTAATTTTAAACCTAATCTTTGAAATTAGCAAACATTAAATGAGAAAATACCATTAGCACTTGCTGGAAATAAAGTACGATTTCCCTGTTTCCAGGGGACACATTTTTAATTAAAAATAATTGCAACTAGAGGAACACGAAACAGCAAAATGAAAATCTGTGGGAAGGGTGTTTCCCAGGCAACCCCATTTCAATTGCCTGTTTCTAGGTGATGGAGGCTTTCTACCCTTTAATGTCTTGAGTGTACTTATCTTCCAGGAACACCCCTCCCTCCAAAAAAAGAGGAAGGACAGAAGGGATTCCCCTGTTACAGGCTTCATTCATGTGAATATATTCATTACCTATAATTATTCTGTTTTCTGCATTTGATTTCTGAAAGGGATGGCTAGAAATACGTCTTGTGAAGCAAGGAATTTACTTATAAAAGGGAATTCATTAGCATTATCTTAAATGAATCTATATTTTGCATCCCCTCAGAAGATTTACCTTCAGTGAAAGGGGGAGGGGGGAAAGCAGCAGCAGTTACCTGGCATTTCCCCAGATTATTTCTGACTGATTTTATAATTCTGTAGTGTCATTCATATTTAGCCTGACTTTCACCTCCTGAGGCTTTGCCAGAGGAAATGCCAATCATGCTGTGGACTCATATATAAATAATTGGTTGAATTGAAAATCGCCATGAAGAGCCGTGCATCACAAAATTGACGGCTGACATATTGCAAACCTTCCCTTCCTGCATTGGGTGCTTTGTTTTTAATTTCTGCAGGAAGAATAGGACTGAAAAGTGCCAGGGGCAGCACCCTTACACACCAGCATTTTGTGCTGCTCTGAGATTGAACTGGAAACCCTTCAGGAATATGAATTGCACGTTTTAGAAAAGTATTTATAGCTCATTGAATGTTTCGATGCAACAAAAGCCCTACATTACTGGAAAACAAGGATTTTCAATATTATTCCACATATATTCCACATATATTCCGACATGCTGTCTAATGTAATATATATGATTGTTATATGAAAATGCACAGATAAGAGCCTACAGATTATTAATAAATGACAAAAAAAGATGGAAAATGAAGTGAATCTAGAAAAGAAAGAAACCCAACACTAGCCCCCCAGGGTATATGTTACATGGCTAAAAACATGCCAGAAGCCTCTTCCTGGACACATTCAAAGCATTATTTTCCATATTTTGACTACAGCTAGCAACTAAAAACCTTGTTTTTACCCTGAGGTTTTAAGAAGAGCTGTTTTTATTAAAAAGGGAGATGGCACTTTATGAGAATAAAAGTTTGAATTTGTCACTAAATGACATTGTTCCTTTGTATGGGTAAATTCCATGGGGCAATTGAGACAGGTGAGCATGTCATGCTGCAGCCTTCCACAGGAGGGCACCAGGCAGGGCCAGCCTGTCATAGTGGTGGTGTTATAACAAAGCACAGATGATGCCATAGGCCCCTTTACTTCACATAAATGTACACTACAGTGCAAAACAACTACTTTTCCTGATTATACCACAAAATTCAAAATATCTGTTAGAATTCAATAGCCAGTTGCCATGCCATATGGAGTGGCTCATGATGATCATGAGTGCCCTACTCAGGGCAGACTGGCAAGAAGCACAGCAGAGACCCAAAACTAGTGGTAAGATCGATTTTACTATGCCAGTAACAAATGTGAACTCCTGAAGCACTGTAGCAGCCTTACCATAGAGTCACAGACAATCCTCTGGGGCATTCCAGAGTTGGTTGCTCTACACCAAAGATCACAAAAGATTCAGGTTGCTTCCGCGCCCAAGAGACCAGTCACTTCCCCAAGTCAATTTGTATCTTATATCTATTACTAGAGGCAATGCTTGTAGCCAATCCTGTAATAAGGTAACTAAAGTTTTATTAACTAGGAAAAAGAAATAAGTACTTTACAAGACTAAAGGAGGCAAAAATAGGTGTACACCAGGGATAGGCACGATACGTCCTGAAGGCCAGACATGGCCCACCAAGCCATTTGATCTGTCCCACGGCCCGCCTTGGCAGGGGTGAGAGACTTTGCATGCTCCCCACCTCCAGGCCCCGATTGGCTTGGGGGTGGGGTAGCATAGGAATTCTTCCCCCTCCCCGCTGCCAGAGGCACGTACTGCATAGATGGAACCGCGAGCTGTTGAAAACGGCTGGCAGTTCTTTCTACGAGGTGCCCAACCCTGGTGGCAGGAGGGGAGAGATTTTGCATGTTCACCTGCCCCTAGGCCAATCATCACACCTGGGGACAGGGAAGCACGCAAACTCTCTCACCCCCCCATTGCCAGGGTCATACGGTGCATAGAGGGAACTGCCAGGTGTTTTGAACAGCTGGCAGCTCTGTCTATGCACTGCATGCTCCTGGCGGAAAGCAAAAGACTTCTCACGCACCCCAGCCCCCCCAGCTACGATGATTGGCCTAGGGGCCAGGGAGCATGCAAAATCTCCTCCCCAAACCTCCTCCCCCACCAGGGATGCATGACATGTAGAGGGAGCCATCAGCTGTTCAAAACAGCTGGCAGTTCCCTCTAAGAACTGTGTGACCCTGGTGGGGAACAAGAGACTTCACGCACTCCGCAGCTCCCAGGACTTGATTGGCCTGGGGTGCAGGGGAGTACACATGAAGTTTCTTGCCTCTCAGTGATATGCAGCCCTGAGCAGTGCATGGAGGGAACCCATGTGGCTGGGGCTGCTGCAGGGGGGAAGCCTGCCTCAGGGACCCTGTTGGGCTACTATCCAGGAGCCACCTAAGGTAAGTGACTCCTAGCCAGAGCCTGCCTCTGGCACCTTAGCCCCTCCCACTTCCTAACGCCCTATCGCAGGTCACCATTCTGTCTTTGGTTTTCCTCTTGCTTCTAATGTATTCATAGAATGTTTTCTTGTTACTTTTTATGTCACAGGCTAGTTTCATCTCATTTTATGACTTGGTCTTTCCAATTTTACCCCTACATATTTGTGTTATTTGTTTATATTCAGCCTTTGTAATTTGTCCCAGTTTTCATTTTTGTGGTACTCTTTTTAGATAATTGAAGATCCCCTGATCAACCCAGGGTGGTCTCCTGCCATACTTTCTATCTTTCCTATGCAGTGGAATAGTACCAGTAATAACAGTTTCAGGGGTAGCTGAGTTAGTCTGTAACAGGAAAAACTTAAAAAACAACAAATAGTCTAGTAGTACCTTAAAGACTAAATAGTTATAATAGTGCCAGTAATAATGTTACTTTGAAATACTGCCAACTCTGTTTTTCCTCCTAGACTTTCTTCCCCTGGGATCTTACTTATCAACATCTTGAGTTTGCTAAAGTCTGCCTTCTTAAAATACACTGTCTTTATCTCGCTGCTCTCTCTCTCTCCTAGCATTCATTAGAATCATGAAATCTACCATTTCATGATCACTTTCACCCAAGCTGCCTTCTCTTTTCAAATTCTCAATTAGTTCTCCCTATTTGTCAAAATCAAATGTAGAACAGCCTCGCTCCATAGCTTCCTCCATCTTCTGAAATAAAAAAACCTGCCTCCAATACATTCCAGTAACTTCTTGGAAAATCTGTAACTTGCTATGGGTATGTCTACACTACAGCACTAATTCGAACTAACTTAGTTCAAATTAGTTAATTCGAACTAAGCTAATTCGAATTAGTGCATCTAGACCTAAAAACTAATTCAAATTAGCATTTTGCTAATTCAAAATAGCATGTCCACATTGAGTGGACCCTGAACCGAAGTTAAGGCTGGCTGGAACCAGTGCTGGCAGGGCATCAGGTTAGGACTTAGAGCGTGGAGCTGCTGCCTCAGGCTAGCCGAGGGCTGTGCTTAAAGGGACCCGACCCCCACCCCAGACAGACAGTTCTCAGGGTTCCCCGCTTGCTTGTCTACCTTGATGAGGAACAGCAAAGCAGTCCTGTCTTGGAGTGCCCTGAGTGCCCACACTCGGCACATCACAGCACTCGGCCATCAGCCTGGCTGCACTTGCCGCAGGCTGCCATCCGGGGGTGTCAATCAGGGGGCTGTCAGGATCCAGGAGGCCCTGCAGGAGAGCTTCCACCCTGAGGAGCCCGCAGAGCCACCCCAGTCCTCCCCATCGGGGGCTCGTGCCCCATTCCTCCCTCACCTCCTTCCACTTACCCCTCCCCAGCCCCTTCCTGATGTAAAAAATAAAGGACACGTGTTCAAAAATAGAAACTCTCTTTATTTAACAAAACTGGGGGGGGGGGATTAACCTCTGGGGAGACTGGGAAAAGGAGGTGGGAGAGGGGAAGAGAGAGGGTGGGAGAGGGGAGGTGGAAACCTGGGAGGAGGGAGCTGGAAGGGGGAAGCCAGGGGAAGAAGGAAGGAGGAGGGGAAGTCTAAAACTATGGTACACCATATCTTCAGTACTGTGTACAGATGTGGTCTCCTCACCTCAAAAAAAGATATTTTGGCCTTGGAAAGGGTTCAGAAAAGGGCAACTACAATGGTTAGGGGTTTGGAATAGGTCCCATATGAAGAGAGGCTAAAGAGATTGGGACTTTTCAGCTTAGAAAAGAGGAGACTGAGGGGGGATATGATAGAGGTCTATAAAAGCATGAGTGGTGCGGAGAGGGTGAATAAAGAAAAGTTCTTCATTAGTTCCCATAATAGAAGGACTAGAGGACACCAAATGAAATGAATGGACAGCACGTTTAAAACTAATAAGTGAAAGTTCTTCTTCACAAAGCAAATAGTCAACCTGTGGAACTCCTTGCCACAGGAGGCTGTGAAGGCTAGAACTATAATAGAGTTTAAAGAGAAGTTAGATAAATTCATGGAGGTTGGGTCCATGGAGTGCTATTAGCCAGGGGGTAGGAACGGTGTCCCTGGCCTCTGTTTGTGGAAGGCTGGAGATGGATGGCACGAGACAAATTGCTTGGTCATTGTCTTCGGTCCATCCCCTCCGGGGTACCTGGTGCTGGCCCTTGTTGGCAGACAGGCTACTGGGCTAGATGGACCTTTGGTCTGACCCTGTATGGCCATTCTTATGTTCTTATGTTCTAAGCTCAGGGCTCAGGGTCGGGGGGTCTCACTGAACCAACTTGATTTTCATGCAAACCTGCTCCTGGGTTCGCATGTGGCCTTTGGTGGCCAGGCTGGCAGGTATCCTGTCCTAGACGGCTGCATTCCTGTGCCTAGTGCGGAGGTCGTGGACGTTAGAGGCCTCCCCCCAAACCTCGATGAGGTCCACGATCTCTGCACTAGACCAGGTGGGCACCCACCTCTTACGGCCCCGGGCAGGCTCCTGGGAGCCGCAGCCTGGTCCTGGGAAGAGGTGGAGGTCTGGGTGGCAGCGGGTGGCTGGCTCATGCCGTGCCAGGTGCAGGGTCTGCTGGCTGGGTGCTGGCAGGCTTGCAATTGGCATGAGCACTGTAGCCAGACCATGCCCCTTTAAGGGCTCCGGGGCCGGGAGGGGGGCAGAAAAGTTTCCCTGGTTTGGCCCAGAGTGGCCACCAGGGCAAGCTAGGAAGGGCTAGCCTCCAACTAGTTTGAATTCAGTGGCTACACAGCTCTTAATTCGAACTACTTAATTCGAACTAGGCGTTAGTCCTCGTATAATGAGGTTTACCTAGTTCGAATTAAGTGCTCCGCTAGTTCGAATTAAGTTCGAACTAGCGGTTTGTATGTATAGACGCTATAAAAGTTAATTCGAACTAATGGCTGTTAGTTTGAATTAACTTTGTAGTGTAGACATACCCTATGTGATTTTCACTAAAGACATCTGGGAAGTTGAAGTCCACCATCATCACCAAATCCTGTGCTTTGGATGATTTTGTTAGGTGTTTGAAAAAAGCCTCATCTACCTCTTCTTTCTGGTTCAGTGGTCTGTAGTAGTTCACTATCATGATCTCACTTTGGGGTTTTTTACCCCTTTTCTCTTATCCAGAGACTTTCAAAAAGTCTATTTCCTATTTCCATCTCAACCTCAGTCCAAAGTGCATATGTTTTTAATATACAAGGCAAAATCACCTCCCTTTCTTCAGACAACAGAAATATAAAGAGGAACAACTCTAGTGGGGATTTAATAGCTCAGGGGGATCACTAACAGGCTTTCCTGTCCAAAGCCTTTTATCTCTGGGTCACCAGTTCAAATCTGAACCATATCGGTAGTGAGAAAAAGACATTATTGTCTGGCAGGCATCATGTGAGTCCAATTCCAAATTGTCTGGAGTCTTCATCAGACGAAACAGATTTAAGATAATGTAAGACAACCAAGGATGGAATGAACATGGTGACTCTTCTGCTCTCTCACTACTTTTGAGGCTTCCCTCCAGTTCAGGTTTAGGGCACTGGTAGAGGATTGCTACTGAAGTTCACATTACTAGCATATGCTACACCTGTTCTGCAGATTTAGATCCCCATCCTGTACAGGATGCTCACAAGCCCACAACACAGTCCCACTGACTTCATCAAGAGTCTTCATTGGCATCAGGGTGGCTAATGTGGTCCCATTTGCAGGATCGGAGCCATAGAGCGGATTTCAGTTTCCATGAGATGCAGCTACCACTCATCATTTGGCTAAAACCATTTTAGATGAAAGTAGCAGAAAAACGTATCATGGCTCAAACACTAACTTCACCTAATACAGTCATGATTTTGCTATGCAGCAATGGTGTTACAGTATTGTCTGTCCCATACAGTCTATGTTTAACATAGTTAGAAAAGCCTCTTTTTACTCTGAAATTGGATCTTCTTGTAATGAAAGAAATGTAGATAGTTTAATTTTGAGAACTCTGCCTCTTTACAGAAAGAAGAGCCAAGCCACCCACAGGCTTTAAAATCCATATTATTTTGGGATAAAGCATAGATTAACATCCATTCTGTATAAACAAACTCTGACTAGATATTAGAAAAGGATAGCTACTCCAAAGTTAAAGATCATGTCACAAGCTTTCATTATACTTTTTAATTGTTCATAAATAACCTAAGAAATGAGAAAAATATATGAAAACTAAGTTATATTATCAAGATAAATAAAATGAGCTTGAAAAGATTACCATAATTAGACTTTGCACTTGCAGGGTTAGTAAATGGCAGCACTAAATAACTGTAAAAATATAGAACATAATATAGAATTCAGTCACTTATGATGTGTGCGCAATTTTCAGGTAAATAATAGTCCATGAACCAAAGCATGTTTGAATAAGGACAAGCCAGCTAAAAGCTTCTTTAGATGGAAGAATAACAGTGCATCCTTTATGAGTAGTGATGGTTAAAAGTTACCAAGATGTCGTCACAAACTTGCCTGTACTTTTAACTTGTTAGCTTACGGCGGTATCTATGTTTATTTACTTCTTTCTAATTTTATATGCACCCGTTGCATTATAAACCAGAAAGGCTGCTTACAAACTCTAGTCAGGTCTTTCCTTAATGGGAATTAGGCAGGCTATAGCTCAGCTTACACAAAGTTATCACTCACATCTGATACAGCCTTAAAACCATTGCTGAGAGAGACCTTCATGGAAGTCCATTTCTAGCCAATAAATGATTTATTTATTGACCAGAAATCACCTTGATAATCCTGATAATTCATTAGCAATAAAACTTTGTATGTTTCTAGCACATTCTATCTGTGGATTTTGGTCTACTTCACAAAATATTAAGTAGCCTTGCCATCCCTTTGAAGATAGTTTTAATTTCCAGTAAAATGGAGAAACTGAGGAAAAGAATGGTAATTGTAACTTTATATGTGCTATTGCATATTCAATTACTTTTCAAGTATGTAAATCAAGTTATTGAATGTATAAATAGCTGGGCAGATGCATCTCTTGCCATCTGTGTATAGAATTATCCCATATACAATTGCAATAGCTGCATGTGCAGAACAGGACTCCAGTTATGCATGTCCTCTTCCATGCAAGATTTAAAAATCAGGCTTTAAGGGATTTAACAAAGATTATTAGGAAGTTTGTGGAAGAGATATGAATAGAAGTCAGATTTCCTGATTCCCAATGTAGTTTCTTGTCTGTAAGCAGCCTTTTTTGTCATAATTTGCCATTTTTACCTAATTACAGAATAATTTGTAAGAGGACACTTAACTTGGCTGCAATTCTATTAAACAACAGTGAGACTTTTTAAGGAAAAGGCTAGGGCAAGACCACTGTATTACTTTAGATAGAATAAATGGGCTCTAGAAGTCAGAATGTTAACACAGTTCTGTCATTGTACAACATTAAACAGTTTTACACAAGGTTAGGGATTTGATATAAAGAGACTTCAGCCTGCTTAATACCATGGCAAATTCACCATTACTCCCCCCACCCCCACCCCAATGAAAGATACAAGGGAAGGAAATACATGCAATGTATGTGTAGCCGTGTTGGTCCCTCTCTCACAAATAGAAGTTCATGGAAGGAAGCAAGCTGTTCTTCCTTCCTTCCATGAACCAACACGGCTACACATACATTGTTGTTGCTCAGGGAACTGGTGCAAACTATAACAATATAAGCTATAACATAAAATGACCTTTATATTTGTATAAGAGTACCTGCACTAGGGTTTTTGCCAGTAAAGTATAAAAATGTTTTTAAAAAAATCACCCCCATACTGACATTACTAATCTGCCAAAAATTTCTAACATAGACCTGGCCAGACAGTTGCTTGCATTCTTTCCCATCCATTCCTGTGTGCTGTCTTGCTCAGAAAGGTGAGCTTGTCTTCTGAAAATGACCTGCCTTTTATAATACTAACAGATGACAGCATTGCTGTATGCCACACTTACACATTGGCTTGTTTTGCTCTTAAAAAACTGTTCCCCAGGAATTAATGTCTGTTTTTTAAAAAGAGGCTCTGGAATATGAGTCTCAGTCACAGTCTCAATGTCCTGGGTGCAGCGGCGGATATAGGGCAGGGCGAGCGGGGCAGCTGCCCCGGGCCCTATGCTTCAATAGGCCCCGCACCAGCACCAGGGGCGGACTGGTCCGGCGGGATACCGGGAATTTCTCGGTGGGCCATCCGCTGAAGGAGGAGGGCGATTGTGACAGGGCGCCGCAGCCCCGCACTTTAAATTCCCTGGCGCCGGCCAGCACGGGCCATGTGGGGCCGAGGGAGCACATGCATGGCGTGCTGAAACACCGCGCAACAGCTGAGAGGAGAGACACCCGGGCATGGCATGACGTCATGGCCCGGGACTTGAAAACCGTGCGGCCCAGCGTTGCACCACTCGGTTCAGCACATGGTCTGGAGCCTGGGCCAGGGTTGCGGCCACCCTGCAAACTGGAAGGCAGAAGGTAGATGGCTTGTGCTGAGGGGAGGGGGGCAGTTCAGGAGAAGAAAGGGGAAGGCACCAAGGGACAGCGTGGAGGAGAGACAAATGCCAGGGGGCCAAGTGGAGACAATGAGGAAAAGGGCAGGAGGGGAGGTGTCAGTGGGAGGGGGGGACAGGGTGATGCTGGGAGAGGAGAGGATAAGGGCATTGGGGCCTAAAGGGGGGAGGGGGAGGTGCTGGGAGAAGGCTTGAAAGGAGGGGTGGGGATGGAGCAAGGCATGTGTGAGGGCACAGGGGCATGAGGGGAATGGGGGAAGAGGGTGGTGAGGGGGTGGGCATCAGGGAAAAAGAGGGCAAAGGGTGCAGGGGCCAGGAGGGTGCAGGGGTAGGGAAGGTGCAGGTGCCAGGGGATTCTGGGGGTGAAGCAGAAGGGCTGACACCTGCAAGGGAGGGACCAGCACCAGAGGAGAGAGGCGGGGCAGGTGTGGAGAGGGAGATGTTAGGAGAGGGGATGAGGAGGGGTAGCTCACATGATCAAAGGAGTGGGCACAGGGGAGATGCCTTTTTCTATTTTTTCTCCAAAGGGGGGCCCCGCAAAATTGTGCTGCCCTGGGCCCTGCAAGACTCTCATCCACCCCTGCCTGGGTGGCACACACTCCATCCCCAGAGTACATCACATAGGATCAATTTAGGTCAGCCAGTGTTGGTTCAGCAAGGCTACCATCTTGTGTTCTAATCTAAGCTATATTAAATTGAAATCTCTAGCTCTGGTGATTGTGATACACAATATCAAAGATTCAGGTGCAGAGGTTTCTCTCACAATTTCTCTGAGACAGTTCCAGCAGGATTATAGTGGTTTTTATTTAATCTCTCAGTCACTCTTATTGTTTCCATTTAAAGACATTTCAAAACAAACAACCCTAGAAGTAAAGGAATTTTAGAAGTCTAAGAGAAATTATACTTGCATGTGTTAATTACACCAATGAAGATCAATTAGACAAGATCAGAACAGCTTGCCTTAGTCGCTGTATATTCTTGGATTCCAGCAGAGGCTCTGCTGGGTAAGCTGTTAAAATGTGGTATGCCATGGAAAGAGAATGTATTTATACCTTTTTTTGCTTCTTTATGATATCTAAACAAAGACCATTTTTTTATGCATTGGAAATCTTGCTTACCCCATCTGACAAAGTGAATCTTTGCCCACAACAGCTTGTGCCCAAATAAATGTTAGTCTTTAAGGTGCCACAGGACTCCTAATTATTTTTGCCTACCCCAGAGACTCTATGGGGACAAATGGAGGATTAGTGAAGTTATGGCAAAAAACAAAAACAATTTTTAGTTTGATTTCATTAATTGTTTCTCTTCCCACCTGACACACAACTTGGATAAATTATGCTTTTGTTAAAGAATCAGGTTTCATGCTCTGCTAATTAAAAAGGTTTCATGCTCTGCTAATTAAAAAGTGAGAGCACATATCCTCAGACTACAAGAAGTCCCCAGAAAACTTGATATTCTTGATATTTCTAAGGTTCAAAAATAGCAGATTGGTTTTACTCTTTCAGATCCTCTTTCAGTTCACAGAAGCAAAATAGAACACAAACATACATTTAGAAAAATAATATTTTGCATGATCACCTTATGTCATATATTCAGGAGGTGTGGTGGGTTTTTTTTTTTTAACAGCTTATTGTAAATTGGCTCTCTAAGTACATTAAACATTAACTTTGCCTACCAGTTTTAAATGTCACTCATTTCTACTGATTCTACACACAATGACATTAAATCTACCGGTATGATGCTGATGAGTGTATTTATGCAATCACCCCAAAATGAAACAAAGCCAGGTGAGATAAGAATTTGTCAGGTCCAAATGAAACTCAGTAGCAAATTAACTTTTCCAAAATAATACACTCAGGTTCGCCTTCTAAAAAAATATCACATTTTCCTCATCAAATGTTAAGGGAAAAGCTGCAGTACTTTAAAAACCTGCTGTGCCAGTATAGTAGTATAATGTACTCATGAATCTGTGTTTCACTCATGTTGCCTAAGTTTTCCTTGGCAAAATACTACCATCTACTGACAATGAGTGTTCATGGGATTTTCAAGAAAAAGATTAATAGACATGGAAAAGAAAGTACTGACATGATTTTTGTTTCTGAATAACCCAAATGCTGTAATTTATTAAGTGGGTTTGGGGGGAAGTATTCTAAAAACCTGTATTTATTGCATTTTTAATAACTAGCTTGAGAAGAGAAGGTAAGAAGCTCTCTCTAGCTAAGATCAATTTAGAAACATAACAATGAGGTAAAATTAGAAGTAATTAGATTAATTTTTAAAGGCAAACATTAAATAAGGAAAACTTTCCTGGCAATGAGATCTGCTTGGCAGTGGAATAATCACCAAAGGAAAAGGTTGGAACTACATTGCTTGATAATGTTCAAAAACTAAACCAGAAAATGCACCAGTCCTGTATCAACCATCAGACTATTGCACTGGTTCTCAAACTTTTGTACTGGTGACTCCTTTAACACAGAAAGCCTGAGTTCAATCACCCCTTTTAAATTAAAAAACACCTTTTTTATATTTCATGCTATTATAAATGCTAGAGGTGAAGTGGGGATTAGGGATGGAGGCTGACAGCGCACGACTTTCATATAAAAATTTCATGATCCCCTAAGGGGCCATGACCCCCACTTTAGGAACCCCTGGAATACTGTATATGATCCAAATGGTATTTTTCTTCTCTAATTTCTGTGGATCATTAAGGTATTTAAGAGTCAATTTAGAAATCAGGCTTAAGTGTAAGGATCTCCCATGGAAAGTATTTAGTATTATTAAAGCAGTCTATATCCTCTGGACCATATTGCTTCTCCAATTTCCCTTTCTTTATATGTAGTGCATCTCTGCTGAGCAAAACATGCATTTAGCTTTCCAAAGGCTGCCTATGGGATATCCTTTCAGGAAAAAAAGACATACATCACTGTGTTTGAACCTGATTGCAAAATGTCAAGTTATCTGGAGACACTGAAAGATCAGAGATAAATAAAAGTGACACCTGGACCTTCCTTGAAAGTCTAATTCTGATGCCTGAGTACAATCCCACTGAAGTCAACAGAGCTCAAATTAGCCTAGTTTTCCTTAGTTTAACATGGAGCAAATTAATTAAATCAGGTAATTTTTCTGATAGTCTTGAGACCAGGACACCAGCTCAGTATGTTCTTCCCTGAAATCTCTAACCTATCTTGTATGCAAAACAGCGATCAGATTATGATCACTTTAAGACACTCACTGCCAACACTGGCTTGTTATGAGTCTAGATACACAGGAGAGAACAACTCAGTGCCCAACATTTCATTTCTAAATCATCCACTCCCCCAAATTAAGACTTTTTCATGATGGCTATTAACAATATTCTCAAAATGAATGGGCACCAAATCTATAAATAACTCATCTATATGAAGATTTTCCCAATTTTTATTATAGCATTTAGAAGAGTAAATTAGAGTCAAATCCAGGAATAGACTCTGCACTAGCTTCTCCATCAAACCTAATGAATGCATTTCAGTCTTGACCTGTAACACTCCTATTGTTTCAGTACTTGAGCTTACATGTGTGAGGACTGTCCATTTACACTGAATTGTCTGACAACGGTCAGCCTGTTATTACTAAATTGGACTAGCATAATATTTCATTTGTTCCCTAAAGTTAGCTTTAAAGTCAGGTTTCCAGATGTTAAATAATCAGCAAATTAATCTAAGAGAAGTGTGAACTGCATTTCTAAAAACTATCCCTATTGGTCAATAATTCAGTTAAAATTAGCCTGTATCATTTCTCAGCCATTTTTGTTTTGTTCACCATCAGAATATTCCTCCTATGTATCGCTAGCCTATAATAGAAAGTGAATCACATAATGCTTTTAAAGTTAGCAGTGTTATTTTTTTGTTCTCACTAGAAAAGTGATTAAAGTTTGACAAGTAGAGCATGTTTTCTTCGCCGTTGTGGACTTTTTAAAAAAAATTACTTTATTTTTGTGCTTTCTGTGTTATCTTTAGAAACTGGTTTAAGCAATGGAAGTTGTTTGAATGACAGACTTCTCTCCTGACAAATAACCAGTATAACAAATGTTGACATAATCCACTATGTGAGCACATGATACTACTACTCACACTGAATTGAATCTCACTCCAAGTCAGTGGAACTAGGTGCTACTAAATTAGAGTAAACATCAGAATCTGGTCCTCTGGTCACCTTGTAGTTTATAGCATTTTGTGTCTTGTGTTATAAATCTGGAGAATTTAAATATCACTTATATAAACTCCTTCACATGTGTATGACCTTTTAAATGCTATGTATCATAAAAACTTCTTTACATTGTTAGAGGTCATCCCTATTTGACACATCTACTTGCATATGGGAATATCAAAGCACAAAAGACCTCAGCCTATTCCATCATTATAAGCCAGCAGTTCTCAAACTTTTTGGGCTCCGGAGCCCTTCACATGCGTAAAAATTTATGCGGAGCCCCAGCGGTATGTGTTAATTGTGTCAATTTGAGGCGATTCTCAATTATGCTTTTGAAAGCTTTCCGGTTTGTCAACCTCGCAGAGCCCCTGGAGATGTCTCGTGGAGCCCTGGGGCTCCACGGAGCACAGTTTGAGAAACACTATTATAAGCTATCAATTTATGGACCTCAAGGTAGGTCAGGCAGGAAGCTTTGCTAACATTTGTTCTTGTACTTTACAAATAACAACTGAGTCCAAGAGTGAAAAAAACAACCACACTCAAAGAGGAAATGAACTTTAAGATTGTTAGTCATGTACAGGCATATAAAGACCGGGGGGGGGGGGAGGGAGGAAGGGAGAGAGAAGGGAAACTGAGCCACATTCTGTCCCTGCAAGGAGGCACAGTGCATAGTTCCCACTGAGTGCCATTAAGCATTTGACAGTTCCTTAACATGCAATATCAAATTTCCAGGAATAGCATCATAAAGTAAGTGGCGGACTCAATCCCAAAAATCATCCTGAAACACCTCACAGAAAATAGAAAATATCAGGAAAAAGCTACCAACATTAGAAAATAAAAATTACAGTAGAGATTGAGGTTTAAAATGTGCATAATTGCATGTCCAATTATCAGTCCAGCATAATTATAGAGTTTCCTCTTTATCTAAAGGTATACACAAATGACAGACAATTTCCAAATTACCTCAGGAACAGATGTGCAAAAAGATAGAACACATTATGATGTTGTGTAGCACTCAAAGGCATCAGTCAGGATCAGGCCCTCATTATGCTAGATACTGTACAAACAAAAGACAATTAAGAGCTTACAATATCAATTAAGACAAGATGCAGCAACTGAGTATTATAAACAGATGGAAGAGATGGAAAAGGAAGGCTGAGGGTAACAGTAATAGAAACAGTCACATATACCAGTTATGGTTAATAATAGGGTTCAATAGGGACTAGAAAAATTCAAGGACAATAGATCCATCAATGACTAATAGCCAGGGTGAGCGGGGATGGTGTCCCTAGCCTCTGTTTGCCAGAAGATGGTAATGGATGACAGGCACTGGATCACTTGATGATTCTCTGTTCTGTTTGTTCCCTCTGGGGCACCTGGCATTGGCCACTGACATAAGACAGGATACTGGGCTAGATGGACCTTTGGTCTGACCAATATGGCCATTCTTATGTGACAATTAGCAAATTCCAAGACAAAAGGTATTTTAATATAAATAAATCACAGATAGTAATGATGTAATAGTAATGATTCTTGATGCTTGCCTACAATTTCATAAGTGATATTAGATATGACACATCTTCTCACATATCTCAAGAAAACTCAAATGTTAATGTGTACCACTCAAATAGTAGAGAAAGAATTATGCTTCAATGTTTATGGTTAATATGGATTATAAAATGAGCATCTCTACCTCTAAATGCCCTACAATGCAATTATCTATACTACTAAATTAGGGTTGTTATTCTTGATAATGCAGGGTAGCTACTGCACATAGAAAGAGCAACAGATAAATCTTTAAGACTATATTATTAAAAACCATAAAATAAGTCAGGAGAGTAATGTAAAGTGGCAGAAGCAAGTGGTGCATCATTTGCAAAGGAGGACATCCTGCAATCTTAAACGACATCCACCTTTTCTTTCACTTTAATCCATAAAGTCCCAAGTTGCCGCCTGTTTCAGCACTGTCTGAATGATTATCCATCTGACAGGAACATACATCTGTCTTCCATGGTGTTCATGTTCATTGGATTTCACTTCACATTTTCTTTCTTCAAGTGTGGTGACTGCTGTTCTGCATTACCTCCTGTTCAGTGCTACTCAAATCTGAAAATTCACTGCGACTTCTAGTCAGGAATATCACTGAAAAAGAGCAGACTGCATTTGCTGTACATCAACTGTACCCTGGAGAATGAAACCACTAGTACTAAATGTTCCTAGTTTCCCCTAGGCTATTTGTGAAAGAATGATAAGCAGCCAAGTGTCAGCCTGCTCTACCCACAGTTTTTGTACGAATATAGTTATCAGTTAGTAGCATTATTTTTAACAAAAGATATTTATACTGGTACAATCACAGGAAACCTGGAGAACACACAAAAATCCAAAATTACTAACAAAAAAATCTGATGACAACCATGCAACACAAAGCAAAGAGTGGAACCAACTGCAACAATTCCATAACCCAGACTACAACATCTGGGTTAAATCATCACAATAGGACCCACCATGTGGACACTACATGACACCCCAACATCATCAGTTTATCAGTACTACCCTGAAACAGAGCTGACTTGTTTGTACTCCCAAGGGCCTGAACTGCTCCACCATACAACCTGATCCTGTACGAACAGGTAGAGAACTAAAAGAATTCTTCCACTGACTCCACACCTAAAAGAATTCCACAACGACATTTGTAAGAAAAAAAATTATCGGACGGGACACCCCAATGCATACATCACCCCACACTTGATCATTACATTGATCGCATCAGAGCAAAAACTGCGTGTGGAATTCTTAAAAATCATCACATCCACCACTCTCTCTCCACTGCTGAGAGGGAATTTATATAGTCCCTGAAATCCAACCACCAGATAGCAATCAAATCACAGGCAAGTCCTCAACTACAGTCCTCAACTATGACTACATGTAAAGAAATCAGAGAAGACCCAAACCATACTACACCCAAGTTTCAGGCTATGTCTACACTACAGAGTTTTTGCGGAAAAACAACTGTTTTTCCGCAAAAACTCGCAGAGCATCCACACCTCAAGCACATTTTTTGTGCAAGTACATCAAAAGATCAGAGGGGTTTTTGCACAATTGGTAATCCTCATTCTACGAGGAAGAATGCCTTTTTGTGCAAGAGCTCTTGCGCAAAAAGGCGTGTGTGGATGGGGAAGAGGGATTTTTGCACAAGAAGAGGAAAAAGCACGGGTGCCCTGGTGGCCATTCTGTCCATAGCAATCACTGCTTACTTGTGAGAGCGCATCCAGGCAATCTGGACGCTCTCTTTCACAAAAGCGCATCGCTTTTTCAATGCGCTTTTGCAGTGTGGATGCTCTCTTGCGCAAGAAGTTTTTGCGAAAGATCTCTTCCAACAAAAGCTTCTTGTGCGAAAAACAGGCAGTCTCAGAGGGATATCCATATTAGTCTGTAACTGGAAAAACTTAAAAAACAATAAACAGTCTTGCAGCACCTTAGAGACTAAAAAAAAAATGTAAATGGTATGGGCACAACCCACTTCTTCAGATGAAGAAAACTAAAATATCATTAAATCCTTCCCCAAACAACTCCACAAGAAATTCCACAACCTCATCTCTCACAAACCAACCCCAGAGAGCTTCTCTGTGCTTTCCAAGACACACAAACGAGGGAACCCAGATGGACCTATCATATCTGACCATGGGACTCTTGCTGAAGGAATATCAAGACTCACAGAAGCCATCCTCAAACCACTCACTAGACAAGGGTCAGCTTCCTCCAGGATAAAAACCTGCTTCCTCCACAAACTCCACAACATTAACAACCTCCCACAGCACACCATTCTTGATATCATGGATGTCATTTACCTATACACCAATATCCTGCACAATGACAGCATAACTAGTATTATTTGAATGATAATTTTCAAAGTATAGTTTAAAAATACCTAATTCCTACCTCCAAATACTGTTTCTTTTTCTAAATGTAAAAAAGAGATCCATACTGGAGATCTAAAGGGAAACAAAGCTCAGAAGAGAACATTATTTGATCTACCAAAAAATGTCTGCAGCACTCCCATTCTTGTATAAAGTATTAAAGATGACCAGTTTCTTCCTTCTAAAGCATGGGACAACCCAGAACAACAAAAATATATTTTATGAATGGTTTAATGAATAGAAATATCAGATACAGTTGAGCCCCATTGAACATTTCATCCTATATACTGGATTATTATTACACATCAAAATTGCTTCCCTTTTTTCATCTCACATTTTCTAATCCCTCTTTGACTTTAGTGTGTCCTATCAGTCATGCACCTTACTCTGCTAAAGGTGTTTATCTGTTTAACAGCAGAAAGGTAGCTCCTTGCAGCTGGGATCAAAAATACAAGAAATAATTGCTTCTAAAAGGCAATCATGTTTTTTGCCCTCTTAAAAATTCTGAAACACACCTTTGGTTTATCTCCTCTGTTCATTATCTAAATTAGTCAGTTTTATTTGCTGTAGGGTACTTTTTCTAGGATACTGAACTGTCAGTGTCTAAAGTTATATTCTATGCAATTTTTAGCCTGTAATGAAAAAGTTTCTTATATGATGTTCTTCAAAATACTGTACATGCTTGTCGAAGGCACTGGATTGTTGGTCTCAAAACATTTATAAAACTGGGAGCCTGTTTAAACCAAAGGAAGATAGAGGCATGAGTTATGTCAGGGGTAGGCAATAATTTTCACAGGAGGGCCACTTAATGATTTTTGGTAGGTGGTCATGGGCCAGGCACTGGAAACTAGCCTCCATCCAGCGCTGTCTGGGCCAGAGGCTTTGAAGTAAAAATACATCAAAGGGCTTGCGGCTCCCGGCCCCATCATTCAACATTGCCTGGCAGCTGCCTCGGGTAGCCCCTGCTGGGGTAATGCCACAACTATGAGCCATTTAAATAGGATCCCACTGCCTGAGCCACTGCCAAGAAATTAAGTGGCACTGGCAGCAGGATATAAATAGCAGTGAGATGCAGTCCGTGGGCCAAATCAAAGGGTTAGGTGGGCCAGATCTGGCCTCCAGGCCACATCTTGCCCAGCCCTGAGTTATGTTAAACACACTAAAGCAGACAGTGAACAGAGAAACCTAGATGTTTCTGACTGATATTTCATGTTCTGTGTGTTTTTTGCTGGCAACAAAATTCATGTAGAAGGTTGGATGAGCGACTAGGAGCCATTTTCATGACATCCGTGGCTTCGGGCCTATAATGCTCTTACATTCTCCAGTATTTGGAAGGAACCCACACTTTGCCACTTAAAATGCACCAGAGCTTTATTAAGATTCCTTGATCTGTAGTAAAAACAGTTCTACAATGTTCTAATGGTCCAGACTACCATAATTTGAGTCATTACTGTAGGACAGTAACATTTTATAAGGATTTTTACAGTCAAATGAATACAGCAGTTCCATGTAGTGTTTCATTGCACTATAACAGGCTGCAACTGCTCCCAACGTCCTGTCCAAGCCCTGACCTATGTGGGGGTCTTTTCTCATGTTTTAGGAATCATTTGCATACAGGATTGCATGTTACATCTATGTTTGCTCAGGTGACTATATTTGTGAGGATGCACAATAACTATCTTGGCTATGTCCCACAATGCTCCTCTGGAGTGTAAGTTACGTAGAACCAGCAGAGTTCCTTCACTTCTTGAAACAGAATCATCTGACCACTTTCCATCCTGTTCTTCCATGGAAGTTTCTGGTGTATACAGGGTGCTACTTTAGATTGCACATGGTGGGAGATCAGTAAACTCCCAAGAATTCATCAGCAAACATATTGTGTTTCACCAGTTTTCCAACATACTAGGAATACAAAAAGGAACAGTTCTTCTTCCTCCTCCCCCAATAAGGAGATTTCCCAGTTCACTACGGCCAGACCCAGACAAAAAATTATATAGTGAAAATATATTATAGAAACAAATTCTTAAATACTAGCACTGAACAACCCTCATTCTGAGAATAAATGAGGCAAATCTCAGAACAAAATGCTGTTCTCTCCCCTCCTATTCCAGCCTAGGGAACAGGAGGGCTTCTGGGATGCCAGCTTGAAACAGCTGCTTTCCTTTCAGTTATGTTATAATATGCCTCACAGTTTCTCTTAATCAAGGGCGCTGACTGCCCCCGGAGGCCCCTGAGCAAGATGGGTGGGACGGCTTTGCACTTCTGGAAGGGAGGGGGGGAGCTTTGTGTGGAAGGAGCAGGGTTGGAGCAGCCAGTGCTCCGTGCCACCCAGAGCATGCCACACTTCCCCACCACAGCCCTTAGAGCTGCCCAGAACATGCCACAGCGAATTAAAGGTCCTGGGACTTGGGCTGCCATAGTAGCAGTGTCAATAGCTAGGAGCTCAGCCCCAGGGCAACCACCCCCTTTGCTTCCCCCTTGTCAGCAGGCCTGCACTTAATTACTATTCTGCAAATGTCACTTTGTGGTTTTCCCCAGTGGATAGCAATCACTATTCACTTCCTTTTAAAATGAAGCTGAACTTTTAGGAGAGTCAAGAGGCTTCTGCCCACTGAGATGGGAGGGTGACAGGTGGTGGCATTTTGAAAATTCATCAAAGACCAAAAATGAGTTCATGTCTAGTGAAGTGGTGTGGGGATAAGGAAAGACTGATAAAGGAAAAGGCCTCTGAGCCTTAAGAAGCAGCTGGGGAAGAGGGTAGGTCAAAAGTTCTCAAATAAGACAATGAGTTGTCATGTCCCTTATCATCACACAGCATCTTTTTCCTCCACCTGCAGAACCCAGAGAGCCTTGAATCCAGATGACTGTGCACTTTCTCTAAACATTAAACAATCCAAAGGTGTTGTAGTTTCAGCAATAAAACAACTGTCAGTGCCTTTCTGAATGACTCTAATATATCTCTGGGGAGCATAAGCAAACTAGTGAACTGTGAACTGTGGTTGCTGTTACAGGTGGGTACACAACTGGCTGAAAGGCCATACTCAAGGATTGTTATTAATGGGTCACTGTCAAACTGGAAGGATGTATCTAGAGGAATTCTTCAGGGGTCAGTCCTGGTCCGGTACTGTTCAGCTATTTTAATTAACGACTTGGATGAAGGAGTGGAGGGGATGCTAATATTAGGCAAAACTTTCAAACTATAAGGGTTGTTAAGCTGTGGAATAGGCTTCCAAGAAAGGCTGTAGAATCTCCATCACTGGAGATTGTTAAAAACAGGTTAGCCAAACACCTGTCAGAGATGGCCTCGGTATGTTTAGTCTTACCTCAGCACATGGGGCTGGGCTAAATGACTTTTCCAGTCACTTCCAGCCCTACAATTCCCTGAATACAAGACAGGAGATCAAGATATGAAATAATCCCCTAGAAATGCACACTGCCCGAAGTGCTTTAGTACTGCCATTAAATAGAATTTATATCCAAAGCAGTAAAAATGATCAATCCCACACAGTTCCTGGGCATTTTTGCCACATGTGACATCACTGAGAGTCAGTAACAAAAGCTCACATCTGTGCAAAGTTCCAAATCCATTATACATAACAAAACTGGATATGGGCTTCAATTTATTTCCTATCATAAATCCTACTCCCGTTCCCTTTTTACCCTTTCTCCTAGTAAAAATTAGTAACATTTCAGCAGAATGAGCATTTAATGAAAAATGTTGGCAGACAGTGTAATAGATCAGATAGCTGACATGCTCAGTTCTTTGTGTTCCATGGACACTTTGTACATTTCTAACTAGAACATATTTTCCTTATACAGCTGACCATATTTTCAACTTCCTATTAAATAAACACACTACTTTTTTGTTGCTACTTTTTGTTAGTTGTATTGATTTTTAGTTCCTTTCCCCATTTCTACCTTTAAATTCTCAATTCCTCCCATAAATAATTCTCTCTCCAAATAACTGATAGATTACCCACTGAAATAGTCAATTTTCACATTGCTGATTTCAAGACATAACTGTTGCCATGAAGCCAAGAGACCACCTTTGACATTCAGACTATCTGCTGTCTCAGCTGAACTATAAATCAGAGGTAAATTTGCAAAGCAGAACTGCTTTACTGATAAGAGTCTATTTATGTAAGAATTAAATCTTGATTGACAGAGAAAAGCAGTAAAATGCCAAGAATTTGAATGCTTTCCAAATATTACTTGGTTTATTGGGAGCTATCTTGTGAACTAAACAATTGAATAGGCTACTAAACAGTCTCTCACTCCCTTTTCACTCCTAAAATTCCTTTCTTTTTAAATGTAGTTTAGCCATTTTACTTTAAAAACCAATTTTTCCTCACTTATGGCCTGCTCCAACAGCCTTCAACAGACTTTGGGAGTCTTTCCACTGGTGGCAATATGTGCTAGATTGAACCCATAGGGTATGTCTAGACTACATGGCTCCGTCGACGGAGCCATGTAAATGAATTTACTAGACATAGGAAAATGAAGCGGCGATTTAAATAATCGCCGCTTCATTTACATCAAAATGGCCAATGCGCTGTGCCGATCAGCTGTTTGGCGACACAGTCTGGACACGCCGCAGTTAACAGAAACCTTTGTCAGCTGCTCCGGTAAACCTCATTTCACGAGGCATAACGGAGCGGTCGACAAAGGCTTCTGCTGTCGACCGCGGAGCGTCCAGACTGCCCCGCTGTGCCGCCAAACAGCTGATCAGCACAGCGCGGTGGCCATTTTGATGTAAGTGAAGCGGCGATTATTTAAATCGTTGCTTCATTTTCCTATGTCTAGTAAACTCATCTACATGGCTCCGTCGACTGATGAGTCAAATTAACAAGATGCTCGAATCAAATTAACAAGATGCTCGGGATTGTATTTTATTTTTAAATTCTGCTCTACAATAATCCTTGTCTGTTTGTAAAGCCCCAAATGAGACATGTTACTCCCATCTCAAAAAAAAGATATATTAGAATTCAGAAAGGGTGTGTCTAGACTACAGGGTTTTGTCGACAAAAGTGCACTTTTGTCAACAAAACTATACCTGCATCTACACTACTGCCGAGTTCTGGCGACATAACGTTGACAGAACTCGGCAGTTTTGTCGACAGCGGTAAACCTCATTCTACGAGGAATAACGCCTTTTGTCGACAGAGTTCTGTCGACAGAAGGCGTTATTGTATCTACACTGTCCTTTGCATCTACACTCTCATGTCGACAAAGCGGCTTGCTTGGTCGACAGAACTGGATGTAGTCTAGACACTCTTTGTCGACAGAAGCTTTGTCGATAGTATCTGTCGGCAAAGCCTCTGTCGATGAAAGCCTGTAGTCTAGACGTACCCAAAGTTAGAACAAAGGGAAACAAAAATGATTAAGGGCATGAAACAGTTTCCCTATGAGGAGAAATTAAAAAACACTGGAATTTTTCATCTTGGAAAACAGATGACTAAGGGTATGTGTACACTACAGAGTTTTTCTGGAAAAACGGCCATTTTCTGGAAAAACTATACTTACGTCCACACTGCTATTGCGTTCTTTCGACAGAAAATCAAAAGAATGCAAGGGTTTTTTCCAACAATGGTAAACCTCTTTCTACGAGGAAGAAACCTTTTTCTGAAAGAGCTCTTTCGGGAAAAGGCATGTGTGGGAGGGGAAGAGGAGTTTTGTTTGAAAGAAGAGGCCTCCAGGAAAAAGCACAGGTGCCCTTGTGGCCATTCCGTCTATAGTAATCACAACTTAAATGCGAGATAACATCCAATCAATGTGGACGCTATCTTTCAAAAAAACCAGATCACTTTTTCTATGTGCTTTTGCTGTGTGGACACTCTCTTTCAAAAGAAGTTCTTCTGGAAGATCTCTTCTGGAAAAGCTTCTTCCAAAAGAAGCCTGCAGTTGAGATGTAGCCTCAGAGAAATACAATAGGACAGCATTCACCAACCAGTAAATCGGGATTTACTGTTACATCTTGGAGCCTCTGACAGGTGATCCTGACTGGTCTGGCCAAAGGGCTATCAAGCACACAGCTTCAGCTGCCCTTTGCCCCACTGCTGCACATCTCCTGTCCTTTGCCTTGGAGTTGCCCCATCACTCCCGGAGCCTCCTGCTTGCTGTGCAGAGCAGAGAAGGGAGAGAGGGGGCACTGATATCAGGGTGCCCCACTCCCACCCTGTATTCTATCTTCACAGAATGGAATGGGGGGGGGGGCACAGGGCTTGGGATGGAGGGAGTTTGCTGGATGCTTTTGAGAGTGGTGCAGGGCCAGGACAGGGGTGAGCCTGCCTTACCCGCACTGCATCACCACCCAGGAGCCACTTGAGGTAAGCAGTGTCCAGCTGGAGCCAGAATCCCAAACCCCTGCCCCAGTCTGAACCCTCTCCTGTACCCCAAGCCCCTGCCCTAGCCCAGAGCCCCCTAGACCCAAACTCCTTCACAGAGCCTGTACCCTGAACCCCCTTCAGCACCCCAACTCTCTGCCCCAGGCTGAGCTCAGAGCCCCTCTCACACTCCAAATCCCTTAGGCTCAAGGCCAGAGCCTGTATCCCAACCCTCTGCTTCTGCCTGGTGAAAGGGAGAGAGGATGGGGGAAAAGAGGGAGGATGGAATGAGCAGGGGTAGTGCCTCAGAGAAGAGGCACGAAGGAGGCAGGGCAAGGGTATTTGGGTCTGAGATAGTTCCTGGATTCCACTAAAATTTAAAAAGTGATCGTATGCTTAAAAAGGTTGGAGACCACAGCAATAGAAGGTCTATGAAATCCCAAATGGTGTGGAGAAATTAAATAGGGAGAGTAGTGTTATTTATTCCTTTACACAAGAACCAGAAGTCACTCAATGAAATTACTTAGTCAGCCAGTTTAAAACAAACAAAAGGAAGTACTGTTTCACACAATACACAGTAGAACTCTTTGCCCCGGGATATTGTGAAGGCCAAATCTGTAACAGGCTTCAACAGAGAATTAGATAAATTATTAACAGCAACAAGAGAACCCCTCCCTTAGCCAGAGTGAGTGTCTACAATGAAGTGCTATGGCACTGCAGCTGCTCCACTGTAGCATTTTAAATGTAGACATAGCCCAAATTAACAGAGGTAGCAATATGCTTCAGCAGCCCTCATAGCTGCCCAAAGCATGCCAGAGGGAAAAGTTAGCAGCAGGAGCACCTGAATCAGAAGAGGTTCCCTAAAGGCAATAGATTCCTACTTCCAGGATATCATGGCAATTGTAATTAAATATATATAATAGCCATGTTAAAAGAAATAGAACAAAATATATTCCTCATTGTCATGTGGTTTGATTTGTTTTAGATACGAGAGGAGCCAGTAAACACCTCGGATAAACTCTCTTTAACTTTATTGTGCACAGAATAGTAAATGAAAGCAATGCAAGGTTAAAACAGATCTATTCCAATACACAGGCTAGTTAGCACAGGCAATATAAAATAACACCTACACCTAGGACAATACACAAGTAGGGTTGCCAGGTGTCCGGTATTGACCTGGATAGTCCGGTATTTTCGCCTCCTGTACGGTAAAAAAATTCAGAAAATACCGGACACCTAAAATGTCTGGTATTTTCTGATTTTTTTTCCCTGCCAGGAGGCGAAAATACCAGACACCTGGCAACCCTACACACACTCAGCAACTGGACCCAGCCTCCTTCTGGCTCCGATCAAGAAAACAAGGTGGCCGCCAGCAAAAAGCCTAAAGACTTTTCTTAAAGGGGCCATGCTGTTTTAATGCTGTTTTATTTTTTTGTTTAATAACTCTGGGGTCCTTTTTTTTTTTTTTTTGCTCAAAAACTTTGGTCTTCCCCAAAGGGTTGTTCAGTGTTTTTGATTAAACCATCTGGCAGCCCTATACACAAGATACTCCATTTTAAGAATATGAATATACATATACTTATTTCTATAAATCACATACAGTTCCAATGCTAAGACCCTTACGATTATCAGACAGGAGGTTGTGGCCTCTTTTTATCTCCTCGCACAAAGGCGTCCACAATGCATCAAGCGGTAGGAACTGGTTCTCCTTCTAGTTGCAGTGAGTAAGGCAGTGGGGACACCTTACCCATTCCCTCCCATTGATTAGGTTTTCTACTCCTATATTTATACTCTACTTGGTCGTTCTAATAATATCTACCAATCAACTACATATTGTGTAAGATACCTATTATGCCAATATTTGAGGTACATCCTGCTGTTCAGGATGTTGCTGAAGTGCTTAATTAACAGTTTTATGGCTGTATCTGTAATTTTTTGCTTATCAAAAATGGGATGTACCAGTACCAGGTTGTTTCTGTTCTTCTTGGCCTGGTCTCGCAGTGGTCTACAGTCTCTGCATGATTGTGCAAGCATTCCTGCCTCTCAAAGCTTCCCTGCCTTGTCTGCATGCTTACATGCACCAGACTTGAGACAGGCTTAGGGTTTGCTTTGTTAGAGATCCAAACTTTGGACAAGGCCAGGACAAGCCTGACAATGCAGACATTGTTGTTCTGTTCAAGGGAGGGCCATCCAGGCTCCCCTACACTCGTGGAAGTACGTTTTGCTGTCATAACATGGAAGTCATGAAAGAAAGTAAAGGAAGGAACAAGGAACTCAGCAACAGATGGATGGTTGCATAAATACAGTTATGAATATTAAATTGTTAGGGGCTGTGATAACAGTGCAATTAAATGTTTCAGAGGGGTAGCTGTGTTAGTCTGTAACTGGAAAAAACTTAAAAAACAACAAATAGTCTTTCAGCACCTTAGAGACTAACAAAAAATGTAGATGGTATCATGAGGTTTCATGAGCACAACCCATTTCTTCAGATGAATGGAGTTTAAGGGGTCAAAAGCTCAGGATACCATCTACATTTTCTGTTAGTCTCTAAGGCTTTGTCTATACTACAAGGTTTTTGTGGCAGTCGCAATGTCACAATGTCATTAGCATATTTTCTGCCAATGCTTTTTGCGCAAGGGGTTTTTGCACAGAACGGAAGCAGCTACACTACTTCTTTTTGCACAAAAACCCCTTGCGCAAAAAGCATCAGCAGAAAATATGCTAATGACATCGGGACTCATGCTAATGAGTCTGTCATTAGCATACTCTCTGCCACAAATACCTTGTAGTGTAGACATAGCCTAAGGTACTGCAAGACTATTTGCTGTAGTGCAATTAAATGTTTGACAAAGCTAACTTTTATAGTAAAGAAAAGCTATTTGATAAACCTTGTCATGAACTTTTGTTTGACTCTTCAAAAATCAGTAATAAAGAAAAGTCTGGAATATTTCAAATCAGATCATAAATTCTTCCTGTTTGGCACAGAGTATCTGGGTTTTCTGGATTTTAGCCTCCTGCTTTAAAAATTATCAGTAAGGAAAAGTAATTAAGAAAAGACACTGGAGATCAGAATGGAAGAAGTGTCATATTTCAATGAAAATATTCTTAATGCATATAGCATTATGTACATTGATTTCAAGGGATGGTATATATTTTGATAGTCCCTAGAAGTCATTGTGAAGATGGAAAAATTGGGGACCTGTGTCCTTGCTTTGTGACTCTACACAGAGTAAGATAGTCTCATTTGGGGTTTTAGTCCCTTTAAGAGAGTTGGTTTCCTGGGTACAGAGTCCTTATTGCTGAACCATCCCAGAGCTGAACTGTTTTCACACCTGTGTGATTCTGCAGGAAGGCAGTAACCCCAACTCTGTGCCTTGTCTGTAAGAGAACACAGCTTCTGGTCCAGCAAGACAGGCTGGTGGAGAGCCCCAAAGGACAGGAAAGTGGTGTCAGTGGTTTTATCAGCATACCAGGAGACAACCCCAAGAGTATTTTTGTGATTCAGCTTGTCACAGGGTAATTTGTAACTTTTTTGTATCTGTGTATAAAAGAGGAGTTGCAGAAGCAGGGTTCCCTGTAAGCTGAGCACCTGGTTGGCCACCGAGGAGAGACTCAAACGCTCCCTAGCTGATTGGAAGAGTCTCCACAATGCCCATGGCCGACAGCATGCGTTTCTATTGGCAGTGCACATCTACACGTCTCAGTGCACATAACAAAAGTTATTCCACACATTAATGGAAAAACTAGAGGGAACATTGCACAGAAAGTACATCTTTCTCTGGCTGAGGGCGCTTTGGAGAGTCCTGTTGCTAACTGAACTGATCCATTGTCACAGGCATACATGTATAGTGTCCCTGCAGAGTCTATGGGGATGCTAGTAATGTGCTTTGTCAGCAGTAAATCAGGAGAGTGCCTATGCCCACCTAACCAACTGTTTTGGGCAAGCAGCCAACAACAAGTATCATTTTATTGCAACTCCTAGTAACCATAGAAAGGTGGGTGTGATGGTTCTGGTATCTACATCTATAGCTAACATTGAAAACCCTGGAGAGTGTCACATGCTGCCACGATCAGCCTTTAACATAAGAGGAAGGATACCAAAGTCATGACATACAGCCAGCCAACAAGCTTAGTCCTGAGAGGGGCTGGGCATCTGCAACTCCCACTGGTTTCCAAGGGAGATGCAGGAACTCAGCACTGCTCAGAATTGCCCCACTGTAACAGAAGTGGAACATTCTGCCAAAAGGACTGTAACCTAGACAACAGAGACAGAGACAAGCAGGGTAAGGACCCCAGATAAAAGCTTTCACATGTGAGGTGAGGGCTGTATAAGTCCCACTCCATCCACACCACAGTTAAAGAGCCAGTCATGACCCTGGAACAAACAGACCTCAAGTGATTCTAGATCTGAAGTGTAATTTGACTCATTCAATAGTTTTAAAGCCAGACAGAGCCCTCTCTCTCTACAGCTCCTTTGGCGAAGACTTGGGGATGATTAATTTGCTCACTCTGCCTAAATGGTGAAGTAGTGACAAAGACCCACAACTCGGCTGTGATGTAGTGATTGTTGGGTCAGTCACCAGGGGCTGCTGCATTTCACACCAGGACATCACCCAGAGCACATGGCTACTGCCTGCAGGTCCTGAGGACAGGGACCAGACCAAAGAAGAAGATTCTTCTGGGACCCACCTGCTTGCACTGCTTCAGAAGGGAAGGTGAATGACGGACCGGGCCAGGTTGTTACCTGCACACATTTCTCTATCCGTTCCACACACACCTTTATCCAGTTCCTAGGGCTCAAGATGCAACCCTGTTAATTTACACACCCACCCTTATCCAATTCCTAGGGCTCAGGGCGCATCTTCCTGTGGGTTTTTCAGGATCTTTAGCCACTGAAAGAGCCTCACACAGTAATATCCTTTATCCTCTATTTATTGACAATTCCCAAACAAGCAGAATACACATGCTAAGCACACAGTGTCATGCTCACCAATCCTGATAAAGGCAGGCAGTCTCCCCGTTGGCCAGGCAAGGTCAGTCTCTCTGGATCTTAGCTGCTGCACGTCACAGTTGTGCAGGAGAGTCCTGGCAGCTCTTATCTTAGGCTGGGTCTTGGAGGTGAGTTCTTCTTCTTGGTGTTCCTTGTCTCCCTTTGGTCTTCTTCCAGCCTTTTGCTTCCTTCCTTCTGCTACTTCCAATCTTCTTCTTCGTCTCCTTCTTGGACCCCAGTTTATATCATGAAACCTGAGTTTTGCTTAGCTATACCGTAACCAATTATTTTAGTATAATTTTACTAACCAATCATAACAAAATTACCTAACCAATCATACCCCACCACCTTAACTGTTTTACACCAAGCAAAATTAATTATACAACAGACAGAAACAGTTACAAACCAGACAGTGATCTCACAGTCAAAAAAAGGAAAGTGTAATGACCAGGGCTAGACAAATCAATGTATCTATTCGCCCGTGGCGAGTAGATTTCAGCCGGTCGCCCCATTCACCAGTGGCGCGTGCATGCGCAATGCAGGTCTGGCGCATGCGCAGTGCGGGGCTGGCTGCCAGGACTCTCCTGCACAACCGTGACATGCAGCAGCTAAGATCCAGAGAGACTGACCTTGCCTGGCCAACAGGGGAACACTGCCTGCCTTTATCAGGATTGGATTTTTGCCACGGTTTGTCGAGCCCTGATAATGACAATGATCATAAAATGAGGATTCCACAACATTCTCTATTGATAAGCAGTTTCTTGCCAGACAGAATGGTGTGACTTAAGTTTTCTTTACCCATCTTGAGATCTATTTCTTTATCTGGTGACAGTGGGGGAGCTATCAGGACAAAGTCCCCCCCTCACAGCCTGGTGTGACACTTTTTAATACAATTTAGATGGAATGTGAGTATGTGACTCCAGGCCTTACAGTTAATGGCTGCTGCTCTTCAGTCTGGCTGCAGAAGGCAGCTTTGGTTCAGGCCTAGCACAGGCCTTCCAACATGGCTACAGAAAAGCCATATTGTTACAGGATCTGGGCACTGCTGAGGGCATCTGCTCAGGGCTAATTGCTCAGACTCAGGGCTCCTTACAGCCCCTGACTGGAGACCTTTCCAGACAGGTCACAAACCAGTCACACCGAGCAAAACCCCTCAGACACTCCAGCTCTCCCTGTGCCCCAATCAGCCCAGGGCCAAACACACAGATGAGGGATTATAGAACCCAATCTCACCTACCCCGAACGGGTCTTTCTGGTCCCAAAGAACCAGCCACAAATCCCCAGTCAATTTACACTTTGGATCTTACCCACAAGACCACGCTGAGCCAATCTTTTAGAATCTAAAATCTAAAGGTTTATTACTAAAAAAGAAAAGCATGAGAGTAAGGTTGTTTAAGGAGAATACATTACATGCATCGAATCACCAAGTTCTTGACACAGGCTCTTAGCAGAGATGTTATAAACTGCTATCTGAAAAGTCTGTGGTGAACATCCTATGTCAGGATGGATCCACAATTCTTCCCATCTTTCTGTCCCTCGCAAGGCTGCATCTGGGATCAGGAGCAAAACTGAAGACAAAATAGAGTTTGCCACATGGCATTTATATCCCTCTCCTGGCATCTTCCTGGACAGAGCAGGTCACATGGCCTAGTGACCTATCCCTGTGTCCCATATCAGCGGTCATCAGATACTGGCTGGTTTGCAGGTATCCAGATTTCCAGACGCATTTCTCAGGTATGTATTGGCACCTAGAGAGCCTTGTCCCTGGAGCCTTGCTAATTAGCATAGTCACTGGCTGAATATTCTTTGCCCATTGTTATGTCTCAGACAGAGAATCTTCCAGCATGAGCACAGATTACATATTTATAACTCCACATACAGATATCATACAAGTACATTAATAGCATATTCAGAATCTGTACAATACAAGCTTTCATTTGACACTTCACATGGCCCCCTTTGTACAGACTTTTGGGGCAAAAACCTCTCCCATGGGTGCAGCAATGATCTTTAAAATCCAATAACATGACAAGGTGAAACACAGAAGGACAAAGGAAAGAATTCTTGTAAGGAGGAAGAAAAGGCAGGGACAAGGCTGGTGCGTAGAGTGAGGTATCAATAAAGGAAGAGAGGGGGGGAAATTGTGAGAAAGAAACCAAGGAAGTGAGAAAGGGACAGAGAGGAAAGCCAAGATAAGCAAAAAGGAGCGGGCAGAGGCTACAAGAGAGAAAGGAGAAGAGACATAGAAGGAGGGATGGTGATGAGAACCTTGGCGGATTATTTAGCATCAGGCAGAATCCTAACAGCCTTTGCCAAGATATAAGCAAACCAGCCAGTTGTAACTAGTAGGCTATGTCTACATTGCGCTCTCTTGCACAAGAAGATATGCAAATGAGGTGCAGCAATGAATATCACTGCGCCTCATTTGCCACCATTTTGCGCAAGGGGCTTTTGCGCAAGAACCGTTCTGTCTGAAAATAAACGGCAGTACAGCTCTTGCACAAGAAGGGATTTTTACGCAAGAAGGAGCAGTGTAGACTGCTCCTTCTTGCGCAAAAGCCCCTTGCACAAAATTTGTGGCTCATTAGGTATGCAAATGAGGTGTGGTAATATTCATCACCACGCCTCATTTGCATATCTTCTTGTACAAGAATGCGCAATGTAGACGTAGACGTAGAGTTTAACTCAGGCATTTGTAAGGTTGAAATAGGAAAGGTACAAGAGGCCATAGTTGAGAGGTGGCATCCTCTTTCAAAAGATTCCATTGCAATTACCTTATTTTTGCTGATTTGATTATTGCAGCTTATCTGTCAGAAGCTCATATTGTACCACTTATGAAGAGAAACTGAGTGTTCCTAGTCTTTCAAGTGCTACCATACTATTTGTTGTTTTTTAAGTTTATCCTATACAGACTAATTCGGCTACCCCTCTGAAACCTAAGAGGAGGTAAGGAATTCACCTTCTCATATCTATGGGGTGGAAACTCACCAACCTGACTATACTTTCAGGTGATGGAAGTGATTCTCTCCTTTGCTGTCAAAGGCTACTCTTAAGTTTGGCAATACACATAACCAAAGCTCCTGAAAGGTTAGAGAATTATCTTTTTGATTTAGTCAATGGTAAGGAAACAGTAATTTATACCTACTAGATTTTATACAATACAGCTGATTCTACAGAAAGAAAAAAATAAACCAACACAGCAGTTCATCACACAGAAGGTATACATTTTACTCACTGTTACAAAATTAATCCAATGATAAATCATTTACATTTCTTCCTGACAAAAAATAGTGTCTATCAAATATAGATCTTTGCAGCAGGTCATATTTGGAGATGTAAGGATGACAGATGGCTGCACTTTACAGGAAGGAATTACCTGATCTAGCTGATCCATCAGGAGGTAAGAAGAGTCCATAATCATGATCATATTTTCAGGTTGAAGAAATGGGAACTGATGAAATCTTCATCTCTCTAAAAAGCACAAGAAGTTGCTGTACTGAATAAAGCAACAACAACAAAAAAGGAGCTACTTGCTCAAACATAAGGAAAGCAGCTGATAATTCTAACCAGTGATCATGATAGTTCGCCATTTTTCCTTTCCAGATAATGCCACTGGTTGTTCCCACCTGGAGGTACCAGTGACATTATTTCAGAGAAAACGTGAAATTAACCACAGCATGAAAATGAGCTTTAACTTTCTCTTACATTGCAAGAGATGAGTTGTTCCACTGATTCTAGTTTTGTAGCATTGAACATTGTTGCTTATTTATCAAAGGCTAAGAAAAAATAAGTGGAATTGATCATTTTTATCAAGAGGTAAGGAATCTACCTCCTCATAGCCCAAGGCCAAGAATAAAAGGCTCCATTTCTATTTTCAGGTGAATGAAGGTCTTGCCGTTCAAGGGAGAAAGATAAGAGGCTGCTTAGTTTAAGGATAAATTCAGACAGGTAAGTATACCTGCCTAGAGGGAAGAAAAGCATCTTTTTCTTCTAGTTCAGAAAAACAGCTAATTTCATGCTTCAAGCATTAACCCATCAAAGCTGTGCAGTAGAACATCATGACAAGTAGGTAAGCATTAAAAAGTCTCTAGATGATGATTTGGCCGCTAAGGAACCATCTCTATTAATGACTCTTCATAGCTGGTAACAAATAATAATAACATAACAGCCATACTGGGTCAGACCAAAGGTCCATCTAGCCCGGTATCCTGTCATCCAACAGTGGCCAATGCCAGATGCCCCAGAGGGAGTGAACAGAACAGAAAATCATCATGTAATCCTTTTCCTGTCATTAATAATAATAAATAAAATCTGGTGCTACAGCAACACCTACAGACTGAATAAATAATTCAGTCTGACACACTCTGATTGTTACAGCAGATCACATATCTCCAGACGGAAGGAGACCAGAGGGACATTGTGTTCTAGAAAGGATTCATGCAATTGTAATGAGCTGAACCAGGCATATCATATCAGTTGGTAAGAAAAGAATAAAAAATAACCAACCCCCACTTTTTTTTTTTAAACATTCAAGTGGAAATTAATGGAGCCTCTCATACTTTCAGATGGGGGAAAATGCAGATGATCTGAACTTAGATGGCGAGAAAACTTCAGGAAGTTCCTAAAAGATCTCTCACTGCTGCCAATGGGTAAGGCACTCGCCTCATAACAATGGAGAAGAAGTTTCCTTTTCAGGTGACAGAAATGCAGCTGATCTGACCTCACAGAGATTTAAAGCTATAAGCAGTTTTAAGAATAAAGAAAGACATGTAGTCTAACCTGCAGAGAGGAAAGAAAAATTGCCTTCTTTGATGAGAATGGGAAGATAATAACAACAGTTCCCTACCATCAACAATGCAGCAGATCCTCACTGAAAAGGAGGTGAGCATTTGTGGTTCTGTCGTACAAGATACTTCATGATCTATTCCCTTTGGCAACATTTAGGGGCCTGTAAAACTGATAAGCAACCAAATTACCTATCCAACTTTGATCCCGACAGCCCTGGCTGTGCTTTTCAAGCACTAATTTCAAGCATTTGCCCTTTCAGGAGATAAGGGTTACAAATGCTCAGGATTGCCAAGTACAAATGAATGGATCTGGTCAAGACATTCCTATCACCTGGAAGGATGATTGGTTCTCTTATGATATGAAATCACAGATACTGCATTGAATAGAGTAACAGAATTGGCTCTGAAGAGAGGTAAAAGAAGCATTTGGTAAATATAACAAATGAGCATATAATCAGCTCCACAAAATTGCTAACTTATGTTGTGTCAAATGGTTTGTTCCAGGTGATCAAGCATCTCAAGGTCGAAGAGGAGCCAAGAGTGATATTTGACACAAGGGGATTCTTCTTTATCAGGAGGTGAGGAACCTGCTTATCACTTCCGAGTGCAATTCAGTGGCTTTGGTTATACTTTGGGCTGCATTTCCTTCATCTGAATGTGCACAGTATTCAAGAACAGCTGGTTTCATCTGCTGGGATGCAAGCAGGAGTGGGCTGCACTGGACAAGAGAAAAGCACTGAAGATTGCCTAATACCGGGACACAGACAACGACTCAGGGGGCAGAGTAGAACAGGGTATGTAACCATAGTGACCAGTGGGTTCTTGCTCGCATGCACAGGGTGAAACTGATCGCCATATTTGGGGTCGGGAAGGAATTTTCCTCCAAAGCAGATTGGCCAGAGACTCTGGAGGTTTTTTGCCTTCCTCTGGGGCATTGAGCAAGGACCAGCCCTTTAGCCCATTTAAAAACAGACAATAAAATCCATCAAAGAGAACTTGTTTCCGTTCGTCTTTTGCATTTTCTATAGACCTATCCTGTGCCCATCTGCCATGCTCACCCTCTCAGCCAGACACAGGACTGAGTTCCACCTGTGTGCACTGCCCCTTCGTCTCACAGCACCAGCATCATCTCCCACATTGCTCTCCCACCCCACAGGGCCCCAGTGCAGGAGAGACTAGTCCGCTGTCTCCAGAGAAGGACAAGCCATATGCATGGCCCCCCAAGGAGGGAGGGGAAATGCCCAGGTGCCCCAGTCCAGGGGAAAACAGGAAAGAACAGAGGCCCTGTTACCATGGTCCTCTCCCAGGGTGCCCCTAGAGGCCACGGCAGGGCCTTTTGTCTGCCACTTCCAAGTGTTCTGCTGTGCTACTGTGATCATAAGAGACTCTCTGGGCATGCCACAAATCGGCGGCTCTGGAAGGGGTGATCAGTGAACTCAAAGCAGTTTCCATTGGCATGGTGGGGCCCACTGCTTCCTGAGCACCTTAACTGGGCTCACAGGTCAGCACTGAATTCAGCAAAGGCTGCCCCTTTCCCCAGAGCAAGCCATTGGGAAGTGGGAGTCCAAGAAGCTCTTGCCTTCAGCCAGCCCTTTTCCAGGAGCTGAGAGGCAAAAGTCCTCTCTTCTCTCCAGTCTGCCCCAGCTGTGCTATGTTCTTCTCTTTCCACATTTGGCACCTCTCAGGGAAGTGCTGGTTCAGCTCATAAGAGCTCATTTATCCTGTGTTATCCAAAGTGGGATCTGTATATCCCATTGCAAGCCCTCTGGGAAAGGCAAATGAGACTAATTGCTGCATGGCGTTAACTGGTTTGGAGTGACTGGGAGCATAACTAGGGGAGAGGGTCAGTTAGTATTAGAAGCATACTGCTGGAGGGGATTAGAAAAGGAGGGGGGCCAGCAATATATTACTTCGGTTGCACATTTCTATTTCACCTCTGGTTCCATCACAATTCCCTGCATCCACTTCCCCGCCCTCTCCAATCAGCTTCCCAGCCACACACTGAATGCAAATCACAGGACAGTTCAGAAAATATTGCTGTTTAAGTCTCAAACTTTTGTAAACCCAGCCTGCAGAAAGCAATTAGAGGCCCGATTCTTCCTGCAGAGAGAAAAAATGGTTGCTTACCTGTAACTGTTGCTCTTTGAGATGTGTTCCTTGTATCCATTCGAATTAGGTGTCCGTGCGCCGCATGCACAGATTTCAGAGCCTTTTTTCCCCAGTGGTATCCATCAGGCCAGCAGAGAGCCCCCTAGAGTAGCACCAGAATAATGGTAAATAAATACCACAGCTGGCCCTCCCTTCCTTCAGTTCCTTCTTGCCAGAAACACTCCGATGAAGGAGAGGTCGGGTGGCTGTCGAATGGACATGAGCAACACATCTCGAAGAAGCTGTAATTAGTGATATGGAAATGATATGGGTAATCAAGAATGTGTAATAGATAAGGGGTGTGCTTGAATACTTAATGTGTACAATCAGTGATTCAAAATGGAGTCTAATGGCTTCCATGAAGCTGAAGGGAAGTGATAAAATCCAATCAAATCAGGATTTTCCTGCTCAAAGTACTTTGCACTCAGTACACATGGATTTGCACTCATTTCTAATTTGTGTACCCAGCCCAAAATCTATGCACACGACCCGCTAGATCTATGCACTCATCATGCTACATATATGTACACAGCACCAAATCGATGTATCCAGTTCGCAACTAGTTTTCCTGCCTTGAAGGTAATAATAGCTTCCTGTGAAGAGAGTTCGTGTTGGCTGTTTGGATCCGGACCAAGGGTGTCTTCATTGCTGCTATCTGCTTGTAGCAAAGGCTCAGGATAAGGACTTGGCACTTGGACTAACCGTAGCCTTCCTTTCATGTAACACCCTCTGGACTGCCCTCTGGTTTGCGTGATTATACCGAAGGGTTAATCACCTCCATACCAGGAGAAGCCACCACCTATTGTGGACTTACTTACTTTGGGTTCCCTCACCGTCCTGTGCCGAAGGCCTGGAGTAGTGCTTCAAGGGATCTCCTCATTGTTCCTCCTCTGAGGCTTTCAATTAGCCGACGGGTTGAAGGTCACGAGCAACGTCATCGTTCCACAATCGCCTCCACTTACCAGGAGTGTGTAATGTATATTCCTACCTTGTTTTAGGGGCTTTTCTATCTTCTTTCTCTTCAGGTTGGGGTTGGATTGGGTATTGGTTGCTGTAAGTTTCATGTGTTGCTATTTCAAAATTTACAATATATGGTTTGGCCCTAAATTGGAGTCTAAGTGTTACTTGTTTAAGGGAAAAATCACTGGTGATAGATACACAATAGGTTGTCAGCGGACCTAGCTTCTGGTTTCAGGGACACTTAAGATCTTTATTGAAAGCAGAGCCTAAAATATTCCAAATCATTCTAAATTGATCCATTGTAGAGATCCCTGTGCAACAGAGCCCCCTACAGTGGCGCCAGAATAATGGTGAATAAATACCCCTGCTGGCCCTCCCCTCCCTCAGTTCCTTCTTGCCAGAAACACTCCGATGAAAGGGAGGTCGGGTGGATGTCGAATGGACATAAGCAACACATCTTGAAGAACAACAGTTACAGGTAAGAAACCGTTTTTTTTTTTCTTCGAGTGCTTGCTCATGTGCATTCGAATTAGGTGACTCCCTAGCCAAAACCCCATGGAGGCAGGGTCAGAGAACAACACAATTTAAGGCAGTACCACAGCTCCCAGAGCTGCATCCCTTCTAACTCGTTGGGTGATCGCATAATGTGCTGCAAATGTATGCACTGACAACCATGTGGCTGCCCTACAGAAATCCATTTTAGGAACCTGCACTAGATACGCTGTTGAGGAAGCCTGAGCTTGAGTGGAATGGGCTGTGATTCGTGGCGGTATCCTGCCCGCTAACTCATAACATTCCTTTATACAGGATGTAAACGAAGAGGACAGTTGTTGCGCTGACATTGGCATGCCCTTCATTCTTTCCACTATTGAAATAAAAAGTTGCGGTGATTTGCAGAACTCTCTTGTTCTCTGTATATAAAAAGCTAGCGCTCTCTTTGCATCCAAGGAACGTATGGCCCTCTCCCTCGCGGTAGCATGGGATTTCGGAAAAAATACCAGGAGGTAAATATCTTGTGACATATGGAATACTGACACTACCTTTGGGAGGAAGGCCGGGTGGGGGCGAAGGTGCACTCTGTGTGCGGAAAAAACCATAAATGGGGGGGGGGGGGTCAACCATAAGGGCTCTTAGTTCGGACACCCTTCTCACTGATGTAATAGCCACTATGAAGGCGACTTTGAACGACAGGTACTTGAGAGAACACGAGGCCAGCAGCTCAAAGTGGGGGCAGGGGCATGAGCTTAGTGAGCACCAAATTAAGGTCCCATTGCAGTATCGGTTGCCTGACACGTGGAAAAAGCCTATCCACCCCCTTAAGAAATCTCTTTACCATGGGATCAGCGAACACTGATCTACTTCCTGCCCCCGGGTGGAAAGCCGCTACTGCTGCCAGATGTACCCTAAGGGAAGACATAGATAGGCCCGGCTGTCTCAGGTGCAAGAGGTAGTCCAATAGCACTGGTATGGACACTGACATGGGACTTAGACCCTTCTCCGTTGCCCAAGCTGAAAAGCACCTGCACTTGGCCGAGTAAGCGGATCTAACGATGCCTTCCTGCTCCCTAGCAAGACTCGCTTAACCTCCTCTGAGCATGCTTGCTCCGCTTCCGTCAACCATGGATATATCATGCCGTCAGGTGTAGGGACCGCAGGTTGGGATGGCATATTTGACCCTCCCCCCCAATCCTGGGTGATTAGGTCTGGGGTCACGGGTAAGACAATGGAGTCCCTCCTCGTCATCTCTATTAGGATCAGGAACCAGGACTGCCTGGGCCATTCTGGTGCTATGAGCACCACCCTGGCCTTGAACCTTGTGTATAAGGGAAAAAGGTGGAAATGCATAGAGGAGGAGCTAGGGCCAGTCCACCACTAGTGCATCTCCCGTGGACCCCTGCCTCAGCCCCAGGTAAGAGCAGTAGGCCCTGCACTTTCTGTTCTGGTGAGACGTGCAAAGGTCTACCCAGGGATAGCCCCAACTCTGGAAGATGACCTCCACTGCCTCGTTTTTGAGTGACTTGTGGGCGGTGAAGACACAGCTGAGACTGTCCGCCAAGACATTCCTGGCCCCCGGGAGATATGCTGCCTCCACCTGGATGTTGAGGGTAATGCAAAACTCCCAGAGGAGCAGGGCTTCTCGGCATAGGTGAGAGGAGCAAGCTCCACCCTGTTTGTTGATATAATACATCGCCGCTGTATTGTCCGTTAGCACTGAAACTGTTTTGTGGCTCAGAATGGACAAAAATACCCAACAGGCCAGTCTGACTACTCTGAGCTCCCTGACATTTATATGGAGTTGCCGCTCTGAGGGGGACCACATACCTTGAGTCCACCAGTCTCCTATATGGGCTCCCCAGCCCGTGTCCAATGCGTCAGTTACGAGCTGGGCCATCAGGCCATGGTTCACAAAAGGCACTCCTGCGCATACCGTGTTCTCTGTCAGCCACCACTGCAGTGACTGGATGACGTCCTGAGGGACCGTGAGGACTGTGTCCCATAGCATCCTTGCCTGGTTGAATGCTCGGGCCAGCCACGACTGTAATGGTCTGAGTCTTAATCTGTCGTGTCGCACCACGTAGGTACATGCCACCATGTGGCCCAGCAGTTTCATACAACTCCTTGCCCTTGTAATCAGTGACACTAACAGGCCACCTATAATGGCGCTTATGGTCATAAATCTGGTCCTCGGAGGAGAGGCTGTGCCCGTCCTTGCATCCAGCTTGGCTCCCACAAACTCTAACTCCTGAGTGGGTATCAGGGTAGATTTTTCCTCGTTTATCAAGAGACCCAAGGTACTGAAGAGTGATCTGATGACCTTTATGTGTTCCAGCACCTGTTCCCTTGAATGACCTCTGATAAGCCAATCACCCAGACAAGGGAATACCTGAATTCCACACCTTCTGAGAAAAGCCACCACAACCGCCATGCATTTCACCAACACCCTTGGTGCTGTGGAGAGGCCAAAAGGGAGGACAGTAAACTGTAAGTGATCCTGTCCCACCATAAATCTTAGGAATCTTCTGTGGGAGGTCCTTATCGAAATATGAAAATAGGCGTCCTTTAGGTCGAGGGCAGCATACAAGTCCCCTAACTCCAGGGAGGGAATTATGCTCACCAAGGTGACCATCCTGAACTTTGCCTTTCTCAAGAAGGCGCTGAACTCTCTCAAGTCCAAAATAGGTCTGAGGCCTCCTTTTGCCCTGAGTATGAGGAAATACTGGGAATAAAAACCCCTTCCCTCGAAGTCCAGCAGTACTCTTTCCGCTGCCCCCTTTTGAAGAAGTGAGAGCACTTCCTACTGCAAGAGGACCTTGTGAGAGGAGTCCCCGAAGAGGGACGGGGTAGGGCGGTAAAAGGGGGTAAAGACCTGAAAGGTCGAGCACCCAGCTGTCTGACGTAATCTGACCCCAGGCCTGATAAAAATAGGATAGTCTGCTTCCAAAGGGAAGACTGACAACTGTAGTTGGTACACTGCCCTCGGGCACACCCTCAAAACGAGGACTTTGGCTGTTGGGATGGAGGTGGCCCTCCACTCCTTTCAGTTTCAGAGCGAGACCTCCTCCCCCTATTGGTATTGTTGTTAGCGCCCTGATTACGTGGACGATGTCTGTTTTTGTCCTGCCTGAACCCCTGATACGCTGGTCTACTATGCTGTCTTGGGTTGTATGACCTGCGCTGGGTGGCCGGGGTATGTATACCCAAAGATTTCAGGGTAGCCCTGGTGTCTTTCAGGCTATGTAACCTGGAATCTGTCTGATGTGAGTACAGGTCTTTCCCTTCAAAAGGCAGATCTTGTATGGTGTTTTGCATCTCAAGGGGTATCGCAGAGACCTGTAGTCAGGCCCCTTGTCTCATGATGACTCCTGTGGCCATTGTCCGCACCGCCGAGTCTGCCGCATCCAGCACGGCTTGCAGAGCCATACGCAATATGGCCCTGCCTTCTTCTGCCAGTGCCCCAAACTCTTGCCTAGAGTCCTGCAGCAGACATTCCTTAAACTTATCCCTGGATGCCCAGGTATTATTGGCATATATACTTAGCTTTGCCTGTTGGTTTGCAATGTGAAGTTGCAAGCCCCCCGTGGCGTACGCCTTCCTGCCTAGGAGTTCCAGCCTCTTCAGTTCCCTACTTTTGAGAGTAGAACCTGGCAGGCCCTGCCCCTCTTTCTGGCCCAGCCACCTGGACCACCAGCGAGCCTGGCACCGGGTGGGAATATAAATGCTTGTGGTTAGTCTGAGGAACAAAGTAATGCCACTCCACTGCTCTCTGTGTAGGTGCAATAGACACTGGCATCTGTCATAAGTTGGCAGTGATCTTTGCCACAATTTTATTCAGGGGCAGTGCCAGCCTCGGGGGTGCCTCAGATGACAGGATGTTGACCATGGGGTCCACATCCTCATTCACCAACTCCACCTGGACCCCCAGGTTTGCTGCCAGGCACCTCAGTAGATCTTGGTGGGCTCCAGCATCCATTGATGGCATGGGAGGAGCTGGGTCAGCCAAGGCCTCGTCCAGTGATTAGGAGGAGTATTCCCCTGTTGCCAGCTGCTCCTGAGGTGGCCCTGTCACATGGGAGGATGTCTGTGGCTGTGTTTACTCCCGGGCCTCCATTGTCTGCCCTTGCGTGACAGGGCAAGGCAAGTCCCTCTGAGGGCTGCCCCTGTCTTCTGACGTGGGGCCCCTGGACATGGGCATCGCAGATGGAGTGCCCTTAGAATGGGACCCCCCTGACCTTTGGGAGGGCGGTAATGGGCCCTGCAACTGGTGATAGGCCCATGGTGTCCAGATGGGCCACTGGGCCTGTACCTGCGGCGGCCATGTTTGTTGTGCCTGGTACTCTCGGTGCCGTGAGCAAAGCTGCAAATGGGAGTGGTATCGGGAGGACCTGCATGAAGAAGCCCCCGACCTCACCGTCTCTGCCTCTGACTCGAACGAATAGTCCGATGCTGACCGGGGGGGGGGGGCTGTAGGTGGCGCCTGAGAGTGGTGCCAGGGCCGGTGACTGGCCATAGACTCTGGCTTCCCCTGGTTCACCGGTGGGGAAGGAGGTCTCATCGTCCACGGCAGAGGAGCTGGCTCTCCTTGTGGATGAGCCACTATCAGTGTAGGCACCTCTGGTGCTGTGAGCGTCAGTACGGATGCGGTCGCTGGCGCTGATGAAAACACTGTTGCTGACATGGGCCCTGGTGCCGGCATAGCTGTCGGTACCATCATGGTTACTGGTGCTGCCATGGCCTCCGGTGCCAGCATTGACATCGGTGCTGGCATGGCCACCGGAGCTGTCATATAACCTGTTGTCACCATGTATCCTGGTGCTGCGGAGGATCCCGGCGCTAGCCTAGACCCTGGTACCGCAGTGTCCATCAGAGCTGGCCACGCACCCTGTGCCGGAGACGGCTTCAGTAAGGTGGTCATCACTATCAAGTCCCTCGCAGTGTCAAACGTCTCGGGGGTCAACAGTCTGTCCACCTGCCCTAGCCCTTCTGGCGCTGGGCTTCTTGCTTGCGATGAACCCGGTCAATGCCTATGGGGAGCTGTGACCTCAGAGCATCATGGAGGGACTCCAGCCAGTGTATGGGGCCTGTGATGACTCATGTGCCCCTTTCTCTCTGTAGATCTTCCCTGGCCTGCTTCTTCCCCTTCGGTGTAGGGGACTGAGACCTGTGCCTCGGCGCCATAATCTTCTTCCGCACCATGGTACGCCCGGTGCCGCTGCTGTATCACACAGGGACGCCGGTGCCCTCCGCAACTCCGGTGCGCACTCTGGTGCGGGCTGAAGCGTGGATTCCATCAGAATCAGCTTCAAACTGGAATCTCTTTCCCTCTTTGTGTGAGGTTTAAATGCTTTACAGATTCTACAAGAGTGTGTGGGGGGTCGGGGCACGATCACCCCCTCCCAGAAGGGGTGGGGGGCTCAGCGGCCCCCTTCGCCCCCTGTTGATGCAGTCCCACCCTGGGGGTCCCTGTTCACAGGCTCCTTCAGCCGGGTGCGATCACCCTCGCCCGAGCCGTCGGGGCAGGGGGATTCAGCGGACCCGGCGTCTATACCCCGTCCCCCCTGGAGCGGGGTCGGCGTCCACCGTTCGGTCCCTCCTCGGACCTCTACCTGGGCCGGCCCTGCCATCTGGCTGTCGCCCTCCTCTGTTCCTCGCTTGTATGGCTCCTGACCAGGAATTAACCCCTCCTGAGGGAGGGGGAGGGGGACCCGGTCCCACCCCCTCTCCAGGTCCCAGCCCAGGGCCCTAAGCGCAGGGGCTCACTCGTGCCCCAGCACGACACACGGGGGTAATTCCCTCCGTAACCCGTCTACCCAAGGATGCCAAAAGGGCCCTGCCCCGGGCTGCTTCCTCTCCCCCCCAGGGGGCCCTTTGGGCCGCCTTCCTGCTCCCCGGAACCTACCCAGGTTCAGACGTCCGGGTCTGGGGTTGCTCGGGCGACAGCTCGCAGGTCGGCTCCTTCCGGCGGGTCCGGTCCCTGCCGGGGTGCTCTTCCCAGGTCCGGTGGGGTCGGGTCGAGTCCCTGTTGGCGCTGGGACTGGTCGGCCGCCAGCTGCGCCGGTCGCCTCGCGGCTCCCTGGGTCAAGGCCGGACCGTCCGCCGGCCTCGGTCCTGCCCTGGGTCCGTCTTGGGCTCGGGGCTCTCCTCCCTCCGTCCGAGTAGGCTGCCCCCCTTCCCCTCTGACGGCGGGCCTTTTTAAAGTGGCCCGCCGTGCCGGATGCCACTCGGGGACCTCCCCCTTCTGGCGGCATGCCGGCGTTCTTTGCTGCTGCCCAGCTGCCGGTCTCCGGCTGCATCCCGCCCTGCGCTACCCCAGGGGAGGGGTCAGCGGCGCAGGCACAGATGCTGAGTCTGGCCCCGTGGCCCTCTCTCGTCCGCGCCGCGTCCGGGGTTGGGGACCCCCCGGGCGCTTCCGCCCCCCACCCCCTGGCGGTCCGGGCGGTTACCCGCGCGGGCCACTGGCGGCCCGTCACAAAGAGTCAGTAAAGTGGCCTTTCCCCAGACACTTTAGGCAAAAGTCATGAGGTCCCCACACGTGATAGTTTTTGAACAGGTCACGCACGGTTGAACCTGTGCGGCCCTGGCATCACCCTCCCCCGAGGAGAGGGATGTTTACTACTAAGAACCTACTAACTAAAATCTACACTACAAAGCTAATTAATTAAGGATTATTTACACACTGGGATTGTCAGATAAACCAAGACAATAACCCTCCAGCTACCGTCGTGAGCGGTAAGGAACTGAGGGAGGGGAGGGCCAGCACCATTTATTCACCATTATGCTGGGGCTCCCTGCTGGCCCAACCCCACTGGGGAAAAAAGGGCACATGCACACCTAATTCGAATGCACATGAGCAAGCACTTGAAGAAGAAAGTGTCTTCCAAGGTGAAATCAGTAGCAGTGACTCCTAATTGGGAAGGTGGTTGGAGAGAGAATCAGGTCTCCTGTGGGCAAAGATACCACTTAACTGTAGGCATCACAACAGTGCAAAAAGTGACTTAACACTAGAGAAAAGCAAACCGGGGAAAGCCAACGTCTTGGCTTTGCAAAATCTTCTTTGCTGAGCTTCTGTTTCTCAGAAGGTCAAATCAGTGTTTTATTTCATTGTAATTCCTACAGATCAGGAGAGGTGGTGGAGTAAGATGGCTCTGGCCCACCTCAGCCTGTGGACACCTCGCTTGGGAGGAGCTGGCTGTGGGGGATATATAGTCACCGGTTAAAACCCTAGCTCCGGACATGAGACACATTCTGCATGGTGGTCACACACAGCCCCACTTGCAAAACAAAGAGCTGCTCACAGGCAGCCAATTATATGGGTCCCTGCTCCGGCAAATTAAAACGCCGTGAGAGGTAGGGGAGTGGGGGGGAGCACCAGCAGCACAGCAAAGCTAGAGCAGCGGCCGGAACCGCCTGCAACCGGAGAAAGTCGGGGAGGCTTTCCAGTTGCCAATCGTCAGCCTGCCTTGCCGGGTTCCGCCCAGCTACCAGTGACGTAGTCTGATATCTGAAGCGCTATTGGAGGAGATGTTTCCTCCTCAGCCAATCGCTGCAGAGCCCGCTGAGAGAGACAGCGGGGCCGGAGGGATGGGTGTCGGGGCCAACTAGGACACGGAACAGCGCGCGACCCGGAGACCGCCCCTCTCTCCCACAGCTGCAGGGACACGTGTGCCAGCTGGCAGCCGGACTCACTCTCAGACCCCCGGCGTTTTAAAATTGCCCAGGGCATCTGGCGGGACTGGGGGAGCGCCCCCAACCTGCCCAGAAGCCATTGCAGAGGGAGGATGCCCATCTACTCCCACACACCTCCAAGTGCACTCCACTCCCTCCAGAGCTTGCATCCTCTCCCCAAGCCCGTCCTGCCCCAAAACTCCTTCGCAGAGCCTGCCGGCTCCTGTCTCCACGCTCCTACTCCCTCCCACAGCCCACATCTTTCCTCCTCCCACATGCCGTCTCAGAGCCCTAGGCAGGAGCTGGGGAGGCGGGGGGGAGGGGAGAGGGATTTTGAGTGGAGAAAGGGTGCAGGCTCCGGGCATTCTGGACACCGAAATTTTTGCAAACTTGACACAGCTACATAAAAGTGCACGTGAAACAATATTATCTGAACACCCTAGAATATTGTGTGATGTGCTGTATGGAGACCTAAAACTGCAAGCCCTTATCCCTTTCGGCAAGGGACAGTTTTGCTCCGATGTATCTGTTTTGCCAGCAAACCTTTCAGGATTCTGCCCATCCAAACCTTGCCCTACAGATAACAATCAGTGAACCCCAAGTTCCCCAAAGCCATCTCTTTCTAGTGTGAAAGACCGGACACTGCAAACATTGAAAAGTTAGAAAACAGAGATATTAAGCAATACTATGAATAAAAGAAACAGATGGTTATGAATAGAACAAAATAAGATGCTTTCTAGAGTCTAAAATGTAATCTTAGCAAGTTACATCAAGTTGCCAGAAACCCTAGCACTCCAGACTAAGAAACCCAGTCAGAATCAAAGAGTGAGGTTCCCTACATGATGGATAACTAAAATTACTTTGGCCTCTTTATATTAGCCAAAATCTATTGTCTCCATTTCAATAACCAGGAAAGCTTCCTGGGATGTAGATTCTCTCCCTCCATGTGATTGTTGAAGGGTCCTCTCCCGCTCTTGTTTAGCTAGATGGCTTTGTGTAGCATGTTTAAATGTACTTCTATTGCCTTTACCTGTAACCAAGCCAGTCCAACAGGTGAACACATATATATTTTTCTAGGGCAGGATAAGTTTTAAGAATGTATTTTCAGTACACATCTTTACTTCATTATGCACAATCTATCCATACATCACACAGTGATTTTGGGTACCAAGGGAAGGGAATTTTAACCTCTTAGTGTTAGCCTTTAACTGCATACCTTTAAAGGATTAATGAGAGCTACAAAGACTAGAAGAAATTGTGCCAGGACACTTTCTTTCCTTGCCTCAGTGAGCACTGCCTTTTAATAGACCTCTTCCCAAATAAATAACTGACCTGCCTGTATTTTAATTTGCCTGGATGTTTTATCGGTCATGGATTTGCTTTCTGGAAAGAGTATTTCCTTTATAAATGCATAAAATCTTCCCAGCTCCTGTAGTCCAGTATTTCCAAACTGGATCAGGCAGATTAGCTCACTCAGATTATCTGGATTCTGCTCCTGACAATGGCTAAATTCTCAATGCAGATCTTTCAAATATATTATGATTTTTGATAATGTTCGTAGACTACCTATTAGATGGATGGTCCTTTGCACAACCATAGTGCAAGCTCATAGGAAGATGCTATATCCTAAAGATTTTACAATTTAAGGTAACAAGTAGACAGAAGAGAGTAAAATGAGGGAGAAATAAGATTAACACAGGCTGATGTGTACATTTTATTGATTGATATTTTAGATTCTTAAAACATGAATTTCATGAAAATGACATTGACTTTCTTCATACCTAGGTGTTCTTTCCAGCATAGCTGGCCCTTTACAGATTTTCAAGCTCATATATTCAAATAAAATCTCTAAGGCTGTTAAAGATGTGATGTTCACAAGACATTAAGGGCCAGCAAACACTATACAGGTGTTACATTATACTGACATCCAACCTGTATCATGTGCTGGTCAGACAAATCAACCATACCCCAAAGAACTGCTATTTGATGGTATTGTGCTACTACAGTTTCCAACAATTCAATGAGATCATATGGTGCATAGAAGAAAGGGGAAGGTAATGGTTTGAGATGGAAGGAGAGGGATCAATTAAGCCAAAATAGTCAGCAGATAGGGTGACCTGACAAGTGTGAAAAAATGGGATGGGGGTGAGGGATAGTGGGTGTCTATATGACTAATCCCTGTATATAAGGACTGGCCCTTTAAAATCAGGACCTGACAAGTGTGAAAAAATGGGATGGGGGTGAGGGATAGTGGGTGTCTATATGACTAATCCCTGTATATAAGGACTGGCCCTTTAAAATCAGGACATCTCAGGTGAGTGGTCCATCTGCTGCTAGTGAGGAACAGAAACAGTGGAGGAAGCAGTGAAGGAAAAGAACCAAGGATGGACACTTCTGCCTTTGGTTTAGCTGTATCTGCCTTTTCACAATCTGTAACGGTGGTAGCCATGCAAATCCAGAACACCATCTTGCTGGATCAAATCCCCCCTAGCTGGCTAAAAGGGACACAATAAAATAACTTGCTTACTAGATGAGGACCTCTTATCTTTGAATTCCATGCTCTCTCTGGCAAGGTCGTCATATGTCCCTGGGTATGAGTTTGCACCAGAATGGATCATGGTAGACTGCCTCCAAGCCAGGCCATGACTACCACAGAGATGGGTGGAGATAACCTCATCTTCAAGAAGGATCTCATTCTCCCACTTCCAGCACGCTAGATGCAGAAAGGGGACTTAGACTCAATGTTGTAATACTTAATTTTTAGGAATCCTTCCGCCAACTGGAATCTTCAGCCCCAAGCTAGGCACTCAAGAGTCAGTATAAATGTACAGGCAGAGTGAAGCATCCTAGATGCAATTAAAAAAAAAAAATCAAGCTAAGGAAAGGAAGCTGCCTAGGATGTCTAGTAAAGAACACTGAAGTGAAGAGCAGGGCATAACTCTCACCCCCAAAGGGAGACAGGTGCCTAACAAGAAACACCTACCTCCTCTTGAGTTTCACTATGAACCCTCCCTGGGAATTAGGTGCTAAGTCAAGTCAGTCCTTTCTTGCAAAACACAGAGGCAGTGGTCATAATGCTATTACTTACATCCAACAATGAAGCCATTAGAACACGCTCCCAGCACGTAGGTGACCCAGTTCAAATCCCCATGCTGTCTATTTATAGAGACGGTCCTTGAACTCAGGTCTCCCAGGCAAGTCCTAACCAATAGTAAAGAATAAAATTGTGAAGCATGTAGAAGAACATAATTTGTTGGACAAAAGTCAACATGGTTTCTGTAAAGGGAAATCCTGTCTTACTAATCTATTAGAGTTCTTTGAAGGGGTTAACAAACATGTGGACAAAGGGGATCCAGTAGATATAGTATACTTAGATTTTCAGAAAGCCTTTGACAAGGTCCCTCACCAAAGGCTCTTGTGTAAATTACATGGCCATGGGATAAGAGGGAAGGTCCTTTCTTGGACTGAGAACTGGTTAAAAGACAGGAAACAAAGGGTAGGAATAAATGGTAAATTTTCAGAATGGAGAGGGGTAACTAGTGGTGTCCCCCAAGGGTCGGTCCTAGGACCAATCCTGTTCAACTTATTCATAAATGATCTGGAGAAAGGGGTAAGCAGTGAGGTGGTAAAGTTTGCAGATGATACCAAGCTGTTTAGGATAGTCAAGACGGAAGCAGACTGTGAGGGACTCCAAGAAGATCTCACCAAACTGAGTGATTGGGCAACAAAATGGCAAATGAAATTTAATGTGGATAAGTGTAAAGTAATGCACATCGGGAAAAATAACCCCAACTATACGTACAGTATGATGGGGGCTAATTTGGCTACGACAAATCAGGAAAGATCTTGGAGTTATCGTGGACAGTTCTCTGAAAACTTCCACACAGTGTGCAGCGGCAGTCAAAAAGGCAAATAGGATGCTCGGAATTATTAAGAAAGGGATAGAAAATAAGACCCAGAATATCTTACTGCCCCTGTATAAAACTATGGTACGCCCACATCTTGAATACTGTGTACAGATGTGGTCTCCTCACCTCAAAAAAGATATTTTGGCCTTGGAAAGCGTTCAGAAAAGGGCAACTAAAATGATTAGGGGTTTGGAATGGGTCCCATATGAGGAGAGGTTAAAGCGACTGGGACTTTTCAGTTTAGAAAAGAGGAGACTGAGGAGGGATATGATAGAGGTATATAAAATCATGAGTGGTGTGGAGAGGGCCGATAAAGAGAAGTTCCCTAAATAGGAGAACTAGAGGACACCAAATGAAATTAATGGGTAGCAGGTTTAAAACTAATAAAAGAAAGTTCTTCTTCACACAGCGTGTAGTCAGCCTGTGGAACTCCTTGCCAGAGGAGGCTGTGAAGGCTAGGACTATAATAGAGTTTAAAGAGAAGCTAGATAATTTCATGGAGGTTAGGTCCATAAAAGGCTATTAGCCAGGGGATAAAATGGTGTCCTTGGCCTCTGTCTGTCAGAGGCTGGAGAGGGATGGCAGGAGACAAATCGCTTGATCATTGTCTTCGGTCCACCCTCTCTGGGGCACCTGGTGCTGGCCACTGTCGGCAGACAGGATACTGGGCTAGATGGACCTTTGGTCTGATCCAGTACGGCCGTTCTTATGTTCATTGAGTTACAGGCTATTCTGAATAAAACACAAATAAGCATTTGGCCAAAAATGACTACAAACCAGCAGATAGGACAATATCGTAGGAGACCAAGGTTCTAGACTCTACTCCAATTAATATTTAAATATTGTATACAAACTGGAAAAGCTTCAACAGAAACACCTACCCCTGTTGTAGCAGTTAGGGCACTCACCTGGGAAAACGGAGGTGAGTACTCCACATCAGAATCTGGAACAAAATGTGATTCTTGCATCTCATGCCAATGAAGATAACCTCCAGGAAAATATGCAAAACGTAGTGATCATAAAACATTGATACATACGTTAGCTGTATGGACATTGAAAATCAAAATGGAGTCTGTGGATTGAGAAAGAATTCAAGATGGAACCCAAGTGACTTTGCCACCAAAACACCACCTTTGCACACAGCACATGGCTATGCTCACGGCACCATCAAGCTGCACACTGCATTGAATCTGCACAAGGCCCCAAAGTTTTGCATTGGTTACGCTTTGCCTTTTGTACTCAGGACCTTCAGTGTTTTCCCGCCTCGGGTTCTATATAATCTAGATTAGTGAGGAGATCGGATCAGCAGTTTCCTGTTCCACCCTGGAGGAGAGTCGTTCCGTCGTCTGGAGACCGTGGTGAAGGCCGGGACCAGTCCAGTGACAGACCAGACCTAACTCCACTGCCGCCAACAGGGTGCTCCGGTCCACAGCTGTGGCAATTGCTCAGCATTGTGAACCCCAGCTACCTGCTCCCTACACCATCGGGTCATGACATCACAGAGCCTTGTTCTCCATTCGCTTGCTGTGGCGAAGGCCCTCTACAGCACCGGGAACTGTTCTGCTTGCTGTCTGTGAACAGTATACTGGTCCGTTGCTAAAGCAGGGACTAAGCAAAGAACTGAACTGTTCTGCCATACCATCGTTAACACACCGGAGTTCAGGATGCCTCAGTGTTCCGCCCCTAAAGCTAAAAGGGGCTAAAGGGTAGAAGGTCCTGAGCTTCAAAACCACCAGAGCGTCTGACAAACTGAGTATAGACCAGTAGTCTCCAACCTTTTTAACCACAAAAATCACTTTTTCAACTTAAGTGCAATGTAAGATCTACCTCAAACCCAAATACCTCTGCCCCACTTCCTTCACGCCCTTTCTCTGAGGCCCTGTTTCACCCCTTCCCCAAGGCCTCACCCTGCTCACTCCACCCCCCTTCCTCTCCCATCCTCACCTCGCTTTCATCAGGCTGGGGTAGGAGGTTGGGGTGCAGGCTCTGGTCTTGGGCCAAAGGGTTGAGGGTGGGAGGGGCTCCAGGCTTAGCCCTGGGTGGGGGATTGGGGTTCAAGAGGGGTTTCGGGGTGCAACTCTGGGAAGGAGTTTGGGTCCAGGGAGATTCACATTTGGGGCAGGAGGGGGGTCAGGAAGCAGGTTCTGGCTGGGCACCGTTTAACTGAGACGGCTTCTGGGTGGTGGAGCAGTGGGGTTAAGGCAGCTTACTCCTGCCCTGGCACTGCACCACTCCTGAAAGCAGCCAGCATGTACAGCATGGCTCCATGGAGCCATGTGCTGCCCCTCATCTACAAGCACTGAGCCCACAGCTTCTACTGGCCACAGTTCCCTGTTACTGATCAATGGGAGCTGCAGGACAGGTGTCTGCAGACAAGGATGGCATGTGGAGACCTCCTGGTCTGCCTTTCTCAGGGGCTGCAGGGACATGCCAGCCATGTCCAAGAGCAGCAATTACCATAGGTCAAGCATTTTAGAACTCACTACTCAAAGAAATAAATGTAAGTGTAAGAGAGAAATGAAAATTCTGAAATGCACAGACCAGTCAAAAACCAAAACTAACCCACTTTGCAAGCAGTAAAAGAAGTAGCAACAATCCCCCACGTGTGTGTTGGGTCGGAAGAGGAGAGTGAAGGACAGTGTGCATGTGTGAGAATGACAGAGACACACACAGTGTGTGAGAGTGACAGAGATTTGCTTTGCCAAGCTCTCTCCCCATCCCGCTCTCTCTGTGTGGAGATGGGGTACAGGAGTGGGGGAAGGAGGGACACCCTGACATCAGCACCTGCCTCTCCTCTCTCCCACACCCTGCACAGCAAGCAGGAGGCTCCCAGGGGGACAGCTTCAAGGCAAAAGGCAGGAGCAGCACAACAGTGGGTATAGGGGCAACTGAAGTGCCAGCGCTTGATAGATTCCTGGCCAAACCAGTCAGGATCACCTGTCAGAGGCTCCAAGATCTACCAGTAGATCCTGATCTACTGGTTGGTGACCACTGGTATAGACTGTTTCATTTACCTATTCTATCTTCTATTATATCAGTGGGTGAGGGGTTGGTTAATTTGTTCAGTGTTTATAATCCATGATTTAATTTACCTGTTACACTTTACAATATATTCTTAAATTTGACATTCGTGTCTGTGCTTCATTTTAGAGCTGAGAAATCTGGGGGTGATTAGATATGGTAGTTTCAGGGCGGACCATCTTCTGGGACAAAGGCATTTAACATCATTTAAGATCAGGCCCATTAAATTTAGTTTGCTAGTGTGCCTTTGCTAGTATCACACACACTCCGAAAGGCAGAATGCTCACCCTGCAAAGAGTCTCTAGTGTTCATGTTTGCACCAGTAGGATTTGAGGAGATTATTATATAGCTGACATGACCTAAAGCAGTGGAGTATACAAAGATTACTAGACAGTCCACTTCCTGCTACTGTCCAATGCTGCAAAAGACTGCAGCAATTTAGTTTAGATGTGTAGTTAGGAGAGGAATTTAGGCTGGCTCCACATTAATGAACTTCCCAACATAACTTAAATAGACAAATATGCAAAGAACCATCAATAAGAGAACTGACATGTACAGAGGCATAACACTTCCCACCTGTAGCGCACATTCCACCAGTGGAACTAATGTAGAAAAGCCAGTCTAAGCAAAGTCTGGGTTAAAATTCAGGCCTAAACAAATAATTGTTTGTGTAAATATACTGGAAACTAATTATCATTGTACAATTTAACATCCTAGATTTAAATATTTATGTTACCAAACTACATAACTACTTTTTCAAGTCAAAGTAATCTGGTTTATGTCAGAAAATGATTGTCAGGCAGAATTAAAACTTCCTCCTGTATTTGTACATAGAAATATTCCCATGCCTGCAAGAAACTTTGAACAGCAAAAGGAGAACACTACAAATCACAATGTTCAGTCACCTCAGTTCAAAATATCATCTCTCAATGGACTTAGCTTTATCGGCCTGCAGTAAAGTCACTTGGATCTACTAGAAGACTTTGCTGGACATTTTTGTCTGTGTCTATTTGTATTGCTATTTATTACAGAGGTATTTGCCATCTCCTCCACAGACCATGCCACAATTACTATTGCTGCATTTCAAAAATCCTCAGGATGAGCATTAACAAATCTCTAACTATTCACTATCATTTTATTTTCTACATCTCATGTTAAAGTGGTTATAAACAATTGGGAAGCATTTTATTATGGTTGTTGATATACTATAACACTGACCTTACAATTTTATGAATTAAGAGTTTTATCCTCATGTCTTAACAACTACTGTAGTACCCATCGAGTTGTTCAAGACTATTTTGTACCTATACTCACAGCTTCTTTATGGAACAAACCCCATTTACGTATGATCATAATACTCAAGCCATTGCTCATTTTTTATTTTGTCATCCCTGAGGCTGGAGTTCAGTTTTCTCTGACACACAGTGAATGCCCGGAACTAAGGAAGAGGTCTTGCTACTTCCATGAAAAAATGAAAAAGGCCAATAAAAGCCTGGACCAGTAAACTGTCTGCCAAGAGGCAGAATTTCTAGTAAATTACAAGAAAAATAAAATTTAGCTTCCAATGTCCTTTCTCTACCAGTGCTTAATTACCATGGTTTTGTAGGGACTGGCAGAGATGGCTTGCTCAAAAAAAACATGGAAAACTCATCCTCATGTTCAAACGTGGCTCTAACCGCCATTTGCTGCACTGTCCCATGAATTATGATGAAATATGTAGAAAAATATGTAGGAGGTGTGGTCATTATGGATATTACTAGGCATTTCTGATTCAAAATATTTTACCCTGTGCTTTATAACATCTTGGTCCATTATTAACAGCTTCTCCCTCATCTAAGAATTCAATACATTTACTACATTAGTTTTACTTTCGGTATAATATACTGCATTATTAAAATATGTTTTCCATTCACTCTAGTATTTACACTGAATTTCGTCAAAGAGTATTTTTACTAAGACCATCTACTCTATATACAAAGACTAATGATTTGAAGACATCACAAAGCTAAAACTGAAACAACTTTATTCCAGAAATTCCTTTCTTCTAATTTCAAAACATTAAATGGTTAAAGACAAAATATGAAACTAAGGTCATTTTTAGTAAAATTTAACAAGAGAACATGTAATTACAATCATGTACAATGGAATCTAATTGCAGGTGATCTAGAAGCAGGTGTGTCAAATTCATACAAGAAAAATTTAAGTTAAATAATAAAAATCTATGCAGAAGTCAGTTGGCATAGAGAATAGCTTTAATCTTAGTTGATGTATATATCAATGTTCCCACAGATAACAGAAGGCTTTTCTTATTTCACTCCTTTTCCCGCTGTAAAGGCCACTCATGATTTTTTTCCTCTTGTGAGTGTTGTATAGAAGTATAGTCCTTTCCAAAGTTTTAAGATTACATATCTTCCCTAAACAATAATGAGCAAAAAAAAGGGAAAGTATGCTATCTGTTCTACTTAAAGTTCAGTGAAAGGTACTGTTGAACTGCTAGCCTTCTATCTTGCCCATCAAAGCAGTGCAGGAACTTCATGTATATCCTTAAGTCAAGTAACACAGTATGGGTCCCTATTTACATGTACAGCAATACAAAAAGCGTATGAGCAGGTCAGGGAAGAGAGCAATTAGAAAATCAGGTCTTGATCAAAAGATGCTATTTGTTGGAAACCAAAGATTTTGCATTTGGCTTCAGCCTTTGGAAAAAAAAAAAAAACTGATCAACTTGCTGTCCAGATGAAAAGCAAGCAGCAATGAAGGGAGTATCCATTTTATGAAGACAGAATTATGGGTGCACAGGTTACAAAGATAGTGGTGACTGGAAACTCTCCCTGGAACAAGTTTCATGCAAGGGAGAATCTTTTTTTTCCGTTCATGCTACACATTTAAATGCAATTTTTATTTAGCTGGGAGGTATACCATCTGTCCAATGACTTGTCAGCATATATTTGCTGTACCCCAAAAATAATGATGACCCTTGAGCATCATTGAGAAATCTTCAACAACTATATCTATTTTTTCTATATCTGGAAAATTTTGTCCTCAAAAACTAAACAATAAAATATTAAATTCTAAAACTGATTAATATTACCGGTACATTAGTTGCTCCTAAACCTTCTGCTGCATTGAGCTGCTATGAAAAAATAGGGTCTATTTAATTGCTTACTGTAATATTTAAAATCCACCAGCAAATTCAGTCTGTTCCATTGTTGTAAACTTAATATTTGAAGTTTCAAAATTAAGTGTTTCGAAATAAATTGCACACTGAATGTCACAAGTAACACATACATCATTTTTCACTTGGTCAAAACCACACTAGCAAAATGCGTTTACTGAAAACCTGTTCTTTTTTTATTATGCTAATTTTAGAGAAATAGTATCAGTTCCAACAGTCCATTTCATTACACGGCTTTTCCCTCTTCTATTTGTGCAGGTGCTGAGCAGTGTTGGTTCTAGTGGTTATAAAACAGATGTTTCTCAGCATCCAAAGCTATACGTTCCAAGAAAAACAAAATTAAAATAATCCATACTCTGGTAGTTACCATTAAAATTGGGGAAAAGACATACTATAAAGACCAGAAAAAGATTACTGATGATCGATCACCAGAAAAATATGACTTTACGTGTTAGTATACTACCTCAAATGTATTACTGTATATTGTCAATCAGTTGTGTTTTTCTCTCCCAAAGGAATACGATCCCAAAGTTGTAGCAACTGCTCGCCAACCTGTGGTTCCAATTCCTGCAGACCAGAAAAAAAAATTAAGTGACAAATTGATGGCATTTAATGCTACAACACATATTACAGGATGACCACAACACAAAGACAACAATTACAGCAATGGAGGTAAAGACAAAATTAGCAGTATTTGTTTTTCTGTTTTGTTTGGAAGAATGAATCCTATTTGCTATGAATACAATCTAAGTTCAATCATTTACAGATGTTCAACAAATATTTTACAGACATTATCTTGTTAAACACTCAAATATAATGACAAACATGATATCAGTATATTTGGAGTACAATTAAAAATAGAAAAACTCAGTGTACAACCTACCCTGGCTCTGCCATTAAGCAAAAGTAAAATGTTAATGTGTTCATCTAATACATTTCTAACAAAACTGGAAGGGGTAATCCAACTCAATCCCCACAGTTCATGAAGCAGTCAAACTGCCTGCCAGTTCCTTTTCGGCATCATCATTTAAAACATTACAGTCAAGCATATAGCAGAAAGTGTTCAAAAGACATATATTTTATGATTTCCTTCCATTTCATGAACATGCAGTAAAAAAGAATTTATAATTCTACTTCATGCAGACTTGATTGGTTTAGAGACTATTTCTTTTAACAACATAAAAGGAGGCTTTACAGCAGGTATAATTCACTATGACATGTACTCCATGTGTTTAAATATATTTGTTAAACACATTGGTAATAAGTTAGTATGGTTTCTGCAATACAGGTTGAACCTCCCAAATCTGGGACTCTCAGGTCCGGCAACATCCATGGTCCAGAAGGAAGGACCATGGATGTTTCTGGACAAGATAGCCCCAGAGGTGAGGAGCACGATCCAGCTTGGAGTCCCACAGATGCTGGGGAACCCCAGCTGGGCTGGTCCTACAGTGGGTGGGGAGTCCAGCCCTGGGGAACCCCAGGCTGGGAAGCCCCTGAGGCAGCTGAAAGGAATCCCCAGCCCCGGCTGGGAATCCTGGCACCAGAGCTGGTGGCTGGTGCAGGGCATACCCAGCCAGGAATCCCAGCCAACAGCGGCCATAGAGAATACCCAGCCTGGAACCCCAGTGGCAGTGGGGCCAGCAGGAAGCTCCAGATCAACTGGGGACCCTGGCAGAGAGGGGCTGGCATGGCTGGGGAGAATCCCAGCCCGAGGAGGTTGACCCTGGGAGCCCCGGCATGGGGTCAGCAGTGGGGAGGGAAGCCCAGCTCTGGGGACACCCACAGCCCAGAGAGAAGCCTTGACCTCCCTTGGTCCAGCAAATTCCATGGTTCGGGACCACTCAGGTCCTGAGGGTGCCGGACCACGAGGTCCAATCTGTACTAGGTCATCTGCTTTATACTGAATGTCTCAAACTTCTTTTGAAGAGAGGCTCCTCTTTCTTCCTAAAAACTTGGCTGTAGGGTTTGTTAGGTAAGTTAATGGTAGCACAACCCAGTGTGACAATAACCTGAATTAAAGTTTACCAGATAAGAAAGGTACAAGTGAGAGAAACTTAATAGTAAAAAAACCCATCATGCATTAAGATGGTTATACAAAATGGAGAATAAGGAAATCGCAAAAACCACCACTGCAATATCCCTTTACATACACTGTATGTTAAACACTCAGCAGTATAAACATATTTTAAATAAGAATAAATGCTACCTGGCCATCTCTGCTTATTTGTACTTTCTTATTATCATTCCAAGGGTTGAGTAAGTGGTGTGCAAACTGAAAGGGAAGACTTTCTTTCCGGATCCACTCCACCTTAAACACTCCTCCCAAGCCTGTAGAGCCCCAGTCCTGACTTTTTTCACGTCCTATCTCTGAAGACATTCTAGCAAAACCCTGTTGGAAAATGTGTTTTTTTAAAAAAGGAAATGCATATTTAATTAAAAGACAAAGTTAATGAGATTATATATGATCACATACTATCCTTCCATGCTGGAATAAAATAGTCATTTGACATTCTTGAATTAAGGGTGCAAAGTGCTTCATTCGAACATCAATCCTTCACCTCACTCCTAGGAGGTACCCATGTATATTTTATTCCTTTTCAGGTAAAGAAACTGAGGTACAGAAAAGCTGAGGAATCAAATTTTTCATATGAAGTCCTCGTTCCGTGGTGCACATGAGTGGAATGTTTTGATAGGAATCGCTGATTTGTAGAAAGAGGATATTAGAAGTTTCATATTTCATGAAACTACACAACTCCTCACTGTACTTAAAACACGTCATCTAGCACTATTTTCTCCTTGTTTAAAGAAAGAAATAATCAACAGGATATGTAACTATATGAAAAGTATTTAATGAACTTGAAAAGTGTAAAAAAAAAAAAGTCTAATTAAAAATATCTGTTCCATGCAGTAGGCCAAACATGAGAAACAGCAAATTTAAGATGAGAAGGAACATTTGTTCACGGAATCATAGAAGATTAGGATTGGAAGAGACCTCAGGAGGTCATCTAGTCCAACCCCTACTCAGAGCAGAACCAGTCCCAACTAGAGTTTTGTCAAGCCTGGCCTTAAGACCTCTGAGAATGGAGATTCCATCACTTCCCTAAGCAACCCAATTCGAGTGTTTCACCATCCTCCTAATAAAAGTTTTTCCTACTATCCAACCTAGATCTCCCCCACTGCAATTTGAGAATATTGTTCCTTGTTCTATCATCTGCCACAACTGAGAATAGCGTGTCCTTTTGGAATTGCCATTCAGGAAGGGAAAGGCTGCTATCAAATCTCCCCCCCTCATTCTTCTCTTCTAAAGCCCGGCTCCCTCAGCCTCTCCTCATAAGTCATGATGCCCCAGCCCCCTAATCATTTTCACTGCCCTCTTCTGGACTCACTCCAAGTTGCCAATATCCTTTTGTAGTGGGAGGCCCAAAAATGGACAATACCCCAGATGTGACCTCCCCAGTGCCAAATAGAGGGTTATAATCTCTTCCCTCAATCTGCTGGCAATGCTCCTTCTAATGCAGACCACCATGCACACTGCTGACTAATATCCAGCTTCGCATCCTTTGGTCCTTTTCTGCAGAACTGCTGCTTAGCCAGTTGGTCCCCAGCAGTGTTCCCTGTAATCTAAGTGCTTGAGCAGCCACCCAAGAGTCATTCAGATGCCACCCAGATGACTAGCAGCACATCCACAGCCAGAAGCAATTTTTCTACTCGTGGTGCACATCCGCACATGCCCCTGTGCATACAAAATTTATTCCATGTGTGGATGGAGAAAAAATTAGAAAAACATCAGAACCCAGCCTGTAGTAGTGCATGGGCTTTTCCCATCCTAAGTGAAAAATTCTTGTTGAACCTCATCAGATGTCTTTTGGCCCAATCCTCCAATTTGTATAGGTCACTCTGGACCCTCTCTCTACCTTGCAACATATCTACCTCCCCCCCTAGCTTAGTGTCATCTGTAAACTTGCTGAGGATGCACTCTACCCCTTCATCCAGTTCATTAATGTGGATGTTGAACAAAACCAGCTCCAGGACCAGCCTCTGGATCATTCCACTTGATACTGGCTACCAACTAGACATTGAGCTGTTTATCACTGCTCATTGACCGACAATCTAGCCAGCTTTTTATCCACCTTTTAGTCCATTCATCCAATCCATAACACTTAAGCTTACCGACGTGAATATTGTATATCAAAAGCTTTGCTAAAATCAAGTTTATCATGTCCATCACTTTTTCCATATTCACAGAGCCAGTTATCTCATCATAAAAGGCAATCAGGTTGGTCAGGCATAACTTGTCCTTGGTGAATCCATGTTGAGTGTGTCTGATCCATTTTGAAATACTTGGAGGAGAGGAAGGTGATTTCTTGAGGACCTACTCCATAATTCTTCCAGGGACGGAGTTGAGGCTGTCCAGTCTATAGTTTCCTGGCTTCTCCTCCTTCCCGTTTTAAAAGATGGGCACTATATATTTGCCTTTTTCTAATAATCTAGGCCCTCCCTTGATTCCCATATGTTCTCAAAGATAATGGCCAATGGTACTGTAATCACATGAGCCAACTCTCTCAGTATCCGCAAATGCATTAGATCTGGCCCTATGGAGTAGTGCATGTCCAGCATTTGTAAGTAGTTCTTAACCTGTTCTTTTGCCACAGAGGTTTGCTCACCTTCTCCCCATACTGTGCTACCCAGTGTAGAAGTCTGGTATATGACCCTCTCTGTGAAGACCGAGGCAGAAAAAGGATTGAGTGCTTCAGGTTTTTTCACATCAGTCCCTAGATTGTCTTCCTCATTTAGTAAAGGTTCCACACTTTCCCTGACCTCCTTCTTGTTGCTAGCATACTTGTAGAAACCCACATTATCCTTCACGACTCTTGCTAACTTCAATGCCAACTACTCTTTGGCCTTCCCCATTACACCCCTGCATGCTCAAGCCATATATTCATATTCCTGCCTAATCATCTGTCCATGTTTCCACTTCTTGTAAGCTTCCTTTTTGTGTTTTAAAATTTTCAAAGATTTCTCTGTTAAGACTAACTGGTTGCTCGCAATATTTGCTATTCTTTCTACACATTGGGAGTAATTTTTGTAATCCATACTGAAAATGTCATGGTGACAAATGAAACTAATTGCAATTTCGCTTTAGTTTTTTTCACCTAAATGCCTGAATTAATATATTGAACAGGGAGTCCAACACTGATGTGAATTTTCCCCCAAAGTCTTGATAATTTAAACAAGAAAAAATGACTAACATTTTATTATTTTCTATACTCAAATGCAAACAAAGTTAAAAGGATGGTAAAGCAATAAAGCACATGGCAATAATATTTCCATTTTCCAGTCGATCTATATTTATATCTAGAACATCTGACCACTGAACCAAACATCAGTTGTCTAGGTGCAAGAGATCACAATCTAAATACATTTGTCATGTACAAAGAAAGCATAGTCCCAACCGCTGCTTTTTTTTGTAAGAAAAAAGGTGCTGGTACTCCAGGCTCAAATTTGTTTGGGGGGGGGGGGGGGAGGGAAGGGAGAACCATGCGCTGGGGATCAAAATGCGGTCGTAGCCCCTTTAAGAGCCGAAACGCCACACTGACAGCCGGAAAAAAAAGCCCACCTCTTGTCCCGAACAGGCTTCTGAGCTGCCCCAGGAACACAGGTGCCAGTATGCACAGGGGAAATACCATTCCTTTTCTGTGTGCTGGGAAAACAGGTGACAATACGCCGTTCTGGACAGTACTGTCACAAAAAAAAACACTGGTCCCGACCAAGAAGTTAAATGTATTTAGTTTAAGATTAAAATGTTACTTGAACCTGGTGTACAAATACCTGCATAAGGAAATTTCTAACCACTGGAGGCTCTAATCTAGCAGAGCCATAACAAAAGCCAGTAGCTAGAGGGTGAAGTTAGACAAATTCAGACTACAAATAAGGCACCAAGTTTTTAAGAGCCATGCTAAACATCCCTGGAACAACTAGAGACGTGGTGGATTCTATATCATTTACAGTCTTTCAAACACAATTCGATATATTTTAGGAAAATGGATTCCAGCTCAACTACAGGTTTAAACTTTCTAGTCCAGCATTCTTTGGTCTGGCAAAATCCGTGGTCTGGCATGATTTTAGCTAGGTGGATGTCCACTTATGGGTGTGGCCAAGTTTCCTGTGGTTCTATAAAGTTTGTTTACAGCTACCAGTCTTGACTCTCAGTATTCTGCACTGTTATTTAGCTCTAATTTACCTCTAAATGTCTTCTAGTGGCCCAGTACACAGAGGAAGTGTTGGTAATGCTACTAGAAAATATTGAACTCCTGTGGTCTGCCAAACTCTCTGGTTCAGCACCAGTCAGATCCCGTGGGTGCCAGACTAGAGAGGTTCACCCTGTAGAAGTTGTGGACCTGATGCAGAAGTTTCACGGCCTGTATTATGTGGAAGATCAGACTAGCTGATCATAATGGCCACACCTTCCAGCCTTAAGATCTAAAGATCTAGAACAAATATTCAGCGGAGTCCCATTATCATTACAAATTGCCAAAATAAGACCACAAATGTACATTATTACATATATGTTTTTAACAATCAGAAAAAGAAAATAATGACAATACTCTTAATTATTCCCCCCTTCTGTTTTAAATTTAATTTTAATTGTTTTTTGTTTATTTCCAGAGAACTCATGGAGGACACAAAACATTCTAAGACTGAACTGCATCGAGATTTCCTCAGCTTTTCTGTGGACTCAGACTTTTCTATGTTAGGAGAGATCCCAGAGAGATGAAATGTTCTCTCTATATATTACTTATTATCAGTTGTAAAGATTTAAAATTATAAGCAAAACTCCCATTCTATGCATGGTATTTTATTGCACAGCTATGAGACCACCAGACTCAGCTAATTTTAAATGCTCATTTAAGACTAACCTGAAAGTGTCCTGATCCTTGAACTGAAAATACCAAGTAAACCATGCTGCTTTCCCAAAAAGCTCTATTTAGTTTTCGCTCATTACTTGGAGTTGTAGACCAGATACCTTTTTGTTGAGAAATATCAAGATTTCTCAAGTTGCTGCTCTTCATAATGAAATACCGAACTGGCATATTTGGTCTAGGTGAAGGAGACTTTGATCCCTGCAAAAAAACAAAAGCAAATTACATTTCTAGCATTTAAAATAATCAGAAATCCCTTGCTAAGCCATCTTTTCACTAAGTTCTAGCAGAACTATAGCCTTGCAGAAACAGGAATTTCTTACTACACCAGTACAGACTGGATAGATTTGGTTCCCATCATGTTAAAAAAAAAAAGCGCAACTAGTAACACCTGTAACTCTGTCAGCCACAGACACTGCTTCTGTTGATAGAAATGTCAAGTGGTAATGTATTAACTTTCAATTTCAACAAGCCAAGTGACAAGAGATGCCAACCGAAACTAGGTATCTGACTAACAGTGACTGAAGGACAAGTGTTGACACAAATCTGCAGACAGGGACTGCCATGTAAGAAATTCCCATTTCTGCAGATCAATTCCCTCTGCCTCGGATTTTGAGATAGAAGTACCACTATCCAAAACAACAAGGAGGAGGAAATTATAATAACTAGCTAAACATCCCATTTGAGATGAACCAATTAATCTTTGGCTCTTGACTTAGGGAACATTAACAACGTGGGCAGGAGAATAATTCATAGGATAGCCCTAAGTATTCTGCAGCAATCAGAAACTGATAGACCTTTTGTTAAAGCAGATGATCAGGCAGGCTATACATCATGATAAGATTAAGGTAATTTATTAATGTCCTTCTCATTTCCAAGAATTACAGTTTTTGCCCCCTCTGTATTTCAAGGTTAGGACAAAAATACCTCCCAAAAATCAAGAATCTGCCAGAGACAGAACTTGGGAATGGGAGGTTTGATATATTGCTATAAACAAGGATCAAACAGAGCAGATCTAGTCAAAATTGCCTCCTGCCCTAAACGTACTTACTGAAATGCAAGAAGCAGACTGGATCAGTATCTATGGGGATACTGTGAGAAAGGGGAAGAATCAGCGACTGAAGGCATAATCCCTACAGATGTCAGGGGAGCAGGACTCAATCAGTCCATTGATATATTTGTTCTTGTGGAGTACACATACCTACCACAGTGAAGCTACAAGACATAATGAAAGTTCCACAAAATTCAAATGAGAACCAGAGTGTGGCCTTGATGCACACCATTAAAGGAAGTGGAGAGGAAAAGACTTATTAAAAAAAAAAAAAAGCCACAATAGCAGGAGAAACCAGGTGCTCAAACTCAATCTATTAAGAAACTGCATACCAACTTCACTGGCAATCTGATACTTTTTCTAACAATATCAGCTACAGAAGTTATTAAAATATATTTTTACCTTACAAAATGTTTGAGTAGACTTATGAAAGAGTGGCTAAATTCTGATTTAGAAAAATTTTTGTAATAAAAGAAGTTTGAATTTTTCAGTTACATTAAACAGATCATCAAAGAATACAGTGTAATTCTGGTAGAAAGCCCTATTTCCTATAATAGTAAGCCAAAAAGACAGGCTGATGAACACAAAGGAAGTCAAAGTGGAAGTCACTCAAAGAAAAGAGGAGAATGAGTAACAGGTATTCAAATGCAGCAAAAGAAAATTTCAGTTAAGACATAAAGTTCTAAAATTGCCAATCAATTTAACATCCAAAAATATTAATGCCCATTTACTCTAATTCATCATTCTATGAAGAAATCCTCTGTGGGGACGTAAAATTCAGTTTAAAAAGTTAACCAGTTAAACATTAAGTTTAACCCTTTAACCAGGATCCTGGCAGCTGGGCTGGAGCACCCCCATTTGCATTGCACCACAGTGGGCCCAACCATGCTGGAGCGCACACACAGACCCCTGCAGTGCGGTGGGCGTAGCTGAGCTGGAATGCAGTCTCCACTCCCAGTCCCGTGAAGGGCTTCTCCAATCTGACTGGGCCAGTGGTTAACCGCTTACACGAAAGCATAACTTGTGTTAACCCTTTACATCCCTATTCCGCTGGTAATAAGTTTTGCTGTGTTCAAACTATAGCACTAAGGTAATTTATTGTAGAGTGTAAGCTCTTAAGTGCATGAAATCCTTTATATTCTTACATCACTTTATGCATCAAGACCAGAACCTTGATTAGGGTCCACAGGTGCCTCTTCAATACAAATAATAGGATGCTCTTTTTACCGCTGAAGAATATCAGCATGATTACTTCAGATTTTCTATAGTTTTTGACACTTATAAATAAGAGGACACTTTACCTTTCCAGATGATGGAGGAGAAGGACTGGCACATGGACTAGGATAACTACTACTGTCTGTGGACTTCACCGATGACTGATCTGACCTATCATCTGAATTTCGTTTAGAGTGCAAGATACCTCTTTCTTTGTATTTCTGTGGCGGATGAAATGCTGGAGACGTAGATTTCATTAGGACTCTGAAGGAGAACAGTGAAGCTATAAAACTATTCGATATAACAAATGGTTGGTACAAACAGCAATCATAGCAGAAACTTTTAAAAAGCTTCAGCTAAAGTTCCAAAAGCCTAAAGAATGACTACATGCATTATATTACTTACGCAGGTTAAACAATTTTCAGTTAACTTTAAATACCAGTTATTTGTTTTGGATGATGGAGATTCTGCTTCTTCTTTCCAGAAACAAATATGGTGGAAAGGGTGCACTACTTGCATGCTGCCCCCTCAGAGGGCAGACATGTTTAGAAATATATAGTATTCCATCACACCCCGCCATACGTAGGACAGCAAGATCTTTCAGGTGGTCATCCTTCCTAATGATGCATGAGATAAAAATCACGCCCTTCTCTACCCCTCAGTTAATCTGGTTCTGAATTTAACTGAACTCAGAGTATCACTATTTGATAATTAAAACATTATTTTGGTAGGTCTTTTTGTTTTTAGGAAAAATTAGAACATTTTACTTTTGAAGAAACTTAACATTATAAACACATACAAGAAAGGGGGGAGACGACAGGAAGCAACATTTAATGCAGCAGTGGGAAATCTCAGGCTCGGGGACCAGATGCAGCCCCCAGCTTGTCTAGATCCGACCCTTGGGGTTCAGGCTCCCTTCAGCATTGGGAAGCCCATGCAGGCACTCCAGCTCCCCCACGATCCTCCCACAGGGCTTGAGCACACAAGATCTACTAACCTGGGTCCCCCTAAGTTCTAGTATGCAAGAGTGTCTTCCTCTTTCTCAATCAATTTTTGGTTTTTGTTTTTCCTTTGCTTCTCACTTGTATGTGGCCCCCGACTGATTTTTCTGTGGGTCAGCAGCCCCCAAACCAAAAAAGGTTCTCTACCCCTGGTTTAACGCCATCACAATATACCATGTATAAGGTGTCTAACAAACGCAGATGTATCACACAGCAGAGTTTGGTGTTTTACTATTAAAGTATACATTTCTCTTACTATTAGACTTATACAGACACTAAACCTCAGACCAACTATTTTCAAAAAGGCAATTTGAAAGGAGAAGTGTTTGTTTCTGCACAACAAACCTATGTTTAGCATCATGATCCACAGGCACTGTGCAAGGTTTAAGCAACTGTATGACAAATTTGAAATTTACCCTTGTATAATTAAAACACTTTTCTATACAGATCTTTGAAGAATCCTTTACAAGAATCAAACCTATAGCACAGCCATAAACGTACCACTACAACAATAAAAATTACACATCTGCTTCAGGCATGACTGATTTCAAATGTGATCATCTTTGTAAAAGTTACTATAAAAATAGTTGTTAGTCAGTTTTCTCAACCATGCCCTCTAAAAGAATATGGCACCTCAGGTAACATTTTCTTTGAAATATAAAAATGGTTACACCAGTAAATTTGATAAGTTGCACCTGTCTCAACAAAGCACCAGCTTTTCATAGTGCTATTTATGAGTAGATGTGGAGGAAAGAGAAACAAAAACAAAGTAGAGACTGAAGAATTAAAATGGGAGAGAGAGAAGTGTGAGGAGGACAGAAAGATGAATGAGCACAAATGGAATAAGAAAGTGAGGCCTATACAGAATGACTTAATGTTTACTTTGTGAATAGTTGTACTGCAAAAAGTAAAATTTTCTGTTTAATACATACATTTGAACCAGACTTGCTTTCAGTTTGTGCTATTGAAAACTACTCTTTCACTCTACTCCCACAATCAGTCACGACTGAGACACAGGTAACATATTTCCACCTACCAAAACTATCACCCATTGACTCTGCAAGGTTTCTACCAACTTACTTTTCAGCATTAGAAGAGTCATCAGAGAATTCTGTTTCTGCTGAACTTTTCCTACTGCTGTTTGATCTCCAAGAAGAGGCTAAGGGAAGTTCTTCAGAAGACATAGGCCTTGGTCTTTGCCCAATTCCTGAAGGTTGCTGTAAGCCTGCAGACTGCTCTTCAGTACTTAAAACAGCTATGATTGCTCTTATAGTTGCTTCATCAACTTGAGACCAAGGTTTAGAAGGAGCTCGCATGCGACGCAGAAACAAACTATGCCATTTCTGTCTGAGTTGCAGCAGCAGACTGGCAGCCTGTAATGAATTTCACCACTGTTAAAAAAGGACTGATTGCAGTTAGAAGAGTCCCCTCACTAAGCAGACAATGTGTGACAGTCTAGAGAGAAAAGTGTCCAAAATGTAACATATCTTTAAGTAAAACTGAAAAATCAATTTTAAAACTATCATCCTATCACATTGTTTTATTTTTCGGATATTCATCTCCAAATTTTCTTCTGAAATAATTTTAAACCACTTATTTTGCTTCTCCATTTAATCATTCCTATGAGTTTTTGCTTATGAAATTCAATTTCCTGAGATTTATTTTTATTTTTTTAAAAACAACTTATTTTTAATGTAAAATATAAACAAAACAGAGTATTTCCTGAGTTTTTTCTTGTTCAGCTTTCTTGGCAGTTCTCTAGTTTTTTATTTAGAACCTAGTTTTCATTATTCATCTGTTTTACTTTTATCTTATGCCTTTTTTCTGTTAGCTTCTTTCCTTCCAAATACATGCACTCTTCTGTCACAGTTGGATAAAAGAAAGTTTTAATTGAATGCCTTTCCTTAAAATAGATTTATAACTAAAATGGATGGTGTAAGTAGGAGTTGAGTGTGGACATTAAGTGGAATCAAAGCCTTCCAAGCTGATTTTAAAAGCCTTCTACACACCTCTACATTCATCAGTATTGGGTCTGGGGTCTTATAGGCTTTTTGCCTGGCCAGCCCACACTCCTCATTCTGTTTTAGGTAGAATACAATTTTAAGAGAGCATTAAGCTAAAATACCTAGCTCTTTAGTGTATTTTCACCTGCTCCCTAAACAATTTCTTCCTTCTTCCCCTAAACTCCATATCTCACCATTTTCTATTTTTCCTTCCAACAATCTTTGCCTTTTCCTTCTCCTGCCACTCCAAATTGCAGCCAAACATCTCCTCCCTACAGAACTAGGGCCCGGCTTTGCCAAGAGTGCCCAGTAAGATTCTTTTACTCAGATTTGCCCAAGATTGGCACTTCCCAATCTTTATTTATTACCATACTACTCATTCCCCACCTTCCTCAAGATCTGCATACTCTAGAATCACCCATGGAAGTTCTCATATTTAGCTCTCTCCACTTTACCTCTTCAACTTCAGAAATGATCAGTTTGCCTCCAAGCTTGCTCTAGCCTCTACTACCCTTTTCCTCAGGCTGTCTACCCTGAGCTGCTGCACAGCACCACCTAGGGAAGTGGAAGTAGCATACTGTCAGAGTTTGATGCTCAATAAGATTCACTTAATGGCCATGTGTAGATAAAACAGGAAAACATGAAAGGAAGTTTCCTTTATGGAAATGTAGCAGCTACCAGAAGAAAACAGCTAAGACTGTGCATTTTCATAATGTTTTGTTGAACTGCCACACATACACTGCATGAGGACCAACATTTATTTACTGAACAAGTTTTAAGGGAATTCCTCAAATGTAAGACTCATTAACTTCTGTTCCTTATTTGGTCTTAAAGCAAACTCTGATGTGTACATCTACCAGGCTGTTACTTTTATAGAAGATTCTGGTGTAAAGAAGGTGGGTAAACAGATTTTGAAAAGTGACATGCACTGGAAAAAAATATAACCCCCACACCGAATCCCAGATTTATAGGGAAAATAATTTCCAGTGTTTCTGTATTCCATCCGTTTATAATAATTTTTTCCTTACCATCTTACTTTTCAGTGACCCGTATTGTTATAAGCCAGTTTACAACATCAGGTTCTCCTCCTGTATTTGAAAATGTACATCCTTGTACCCATGAGACTCCAAGTGACTTTGATGTCAATGGGACTCATTCATACAAGTATCTGGCATTAATGGCACCATAAGGCCATTAATTTGTTGCAACAGGAGAAGTGCGTTACATTATATTTATTATTTCAGTTAATTAAGGAGAATGCAGGTTGTACAAAAGCCCTTCTATCTTATACAAATATGTGATTTGCAAAAGATACTTAAAAAGTTGTGGGAAAGTTAGCATATTTATCTTAATCTAGGACATACCTAGCGCTTCACCACGGTTACTCAATCCTTAAAAAAAAAAAAAATTAAATAAAATAAAAATCTTCCTGTTCATTTCAACCAAGTGTTTCTGTTTAGGAATCCTTGGTATTTGTGTGTGTTTTAAAGAAAGATGCACTATATTTTTCAACTGCTCAAAATTCTGGAAAAAACATTTAAAAATGACAGTAAAGGGAGGAAATTCAAAAAGCAAACAGCACGTTCTCCTTGAAAAAGGGTATTAACTGAATAATTCTTCATTACCTACCTCAGGATCCAGTTTGAAATGTAGCCATTCATCTAGCTTCAACGCAGCCAGATTAGCAGTCGTTCTGTCTTCCATCTCGCTATCACTACTATCATTAGGAACACCATCTACTAAATTAATATAATTCAAAAACTAAAAGTCAGCATTTTTCTTAAAATAGTGTACTTGGATTTTAAATATGAAAATTAAATTTCTTCCCATACAAGTCTGGAAACTTTCCTGTTTAACATTTTCTCTTTTTCCCTTGTACTTCGAATTAAGGTGAAAGTTAATATATAACTGTTTAATGTATGACTAATGCAATTTCTCACAAGAGCGTGTTAATTTAGAGTATCTACATCTACATCAGTATTAGAGTAGAAAATACACTTTTATTCCTCAAGTCCTATGTGGATCTAACGCTGCTAATCCTGGACAAAAGGCATTCATTTTCCTTCCATTTTCTGTTATTCTTTTATTTACTTTTTAAATAGTATATTTTATTAAAATTCTAGGATGTTTGATATGGGACAATTAACACTTTTTAGATGGTTCCAAGAACCATGGTTTGGTCTGAGATCTGACAACTTATCCAAAATGCATCTTATCCAATATTCCTGTGTACGCAGCACCGAGGTTCCAACGTGTCAGACTACTGTTCGGTATTTGAAAATGTCTAATTCCAAGTATGCTGTACCTCTAAATGAGGAAGGCTCCTGTAAAGCATTACTTGGCAACCGAGCTGGACCACAGAAGAGGGACACAGTGACAGGTGTCACAGATGAACAGCACCTGATGTTAGCTATTCTGTGTGCTCTAGTCATTTCATCATATATAAGCCAGTCTGTGGGGAGTGCTTGAATTGCTGCAGCTTGACCATTTGCTGGAGGAATCTGTTAGCAAAAGCAAACAAGGCTCTCATACCATTTATTTGTTAAAGAAGGATCAATTTAAAATAAATTGTTAGAGTTGCAGGGTTGTCACAGTTGTAAGATTGTGATACAATCCACAAATTAAAAAAATGATACTCCGATTTTTCCATAAGTCCACAACAAACTCACTCTGCAATGGTGGCTCATGTCCCACAGAGTTGCAATCTGGGGCACGGGTTCATAGGACCCCTTATCATGGCCAGACCAAAACTGAGCAGCACTGTGAGGCCCCATACAGTAAGGAGCGAGGCCAAATACCATGGGATAGGATTAACTGCTGCAGGGCCCTACAGACCCCTACTACAGTCCCTCCATGGGCAGAATCCATTTCCCTATCCCTACCCATAACTTCCCCTTACACTCTTTAAATGGTATTCCCATGACTACACACAGCATCTCCTCCCAGGCCTGTGACTTTTAATAAATTTACTGACTGCTTGGAATTTTTTAATAAAAATGTCATAACACATCTACAGCCCAAAAAACTGAAAGAGTTCAGGATTATAAAACAAGGTACAGTAAAAATTATAATGTATTATAGTTTTATATTATCATTTTATAGCCAAGTTTCTTCAGTTAAAAACACAAATATCCAAAGAAAATCTAGGTTAATGCTTCAGAGTAGAAATCCTTGTTGTTACAGGTTGGTACATCCTGACTGGTCCTAGATGAGGAAATTTGCTAGACCAGGGGAGGTCATTTCTGGCTCCCATACCAGCAGTCCCCCCAGACCTGGCCCAGCCACCAGCCAGAGCTTGCTGGCAGCCCTGCTGCCCTGCCAACTGCACAGGGTTTCCTGGCCTCTCCAGGCAGCCTAGTTGCTGGCAGCCCATTGCACCTGCCGGCCACAAAGCTCCCAGCTGCCAGCCCTCTACCAGGACTCTCTGGTCTGGACCACTGATGTTGTCAGACTAAAGAGTCTCAGTTTAGAGAGGTTCAACCTGTACTGGCATTCCAAACTCATTAAACACTAAACACCAATAAGCCTTCAAAACAACTCCATGACATTTTTGTTTGGTAATCTTGTCTCATTCCCCAAGGTAAGACTACTGTGGTTCTGGTCCAGGTGAAGATGATTAAACATACTGGAAAAACTTAAAACAACAACAAATAGTCTAGCAACACCTTAAAGACTAGCAAAGCATGTAGATGGTATCATGAGCTTTCGTGGGTACAACCCACTTCACAAAAGCTCATGATACCATCGACATGTTGTGTTAGTCTTTAAGATGCTGCTAAACTATTTGGTGTTTTTTAAGTTTTTCCAATTACAGACTAACTCAGCTACCCTTCTGAAGCTTTTAAATATATACTCTTTTTGAAATCTAAGCTGGCTCCAACCCATCCAGTCAATTTACAACAACATTTTCTTTATCTTCCTGATATTGGTAAATTGTGCACACTTTTTAAAGGAATGAGAACCAAGAGGAAGTATTTTTTCAATTTTTCACAAATGTAATGAAATCTGTTCTTTTTTGTGGGCTATTCGTTCAGAAATGTTACCTTTTTATACTGAGGTTGGCTAAGAACAGAGGTAGGATGAAATCTCACTCTCTTCTCCTTCGGGCCAGTCAATACAAGGTTTTCTCTATCCACATGTACTAGGTTAGGGTACATCCCAGCCACTAAAGCACCTTTCACTACAGCCCAATTTTCAGAGTTGGTGTTTACATCTCGAATATCACCACCACCTCTGGCTCTAACAAAACCTAAATGGAGCAGGGGGGAAAAAGATTACTGAATGTTTTCACAAATTACACATTTTTAAATTTCCATTTTGAGAGAAAATTATTTGTGCTTTATTTTATGAAATCCCACACCACTTATTATAATTTTCATACTAGATAATACATACTAGGTTATTTCCATATTTAATACATCAATTTGGTTGAGAACCTTCAATTTAGTACTAAAAAGTGGCTCTTCACTGCATAAAGTAGTATTGAGAATAAAGACATTGTACAAGTAAGTTATTTAATGAAACAGAAATCCCAAAGAAATATCAAGCCAGATCCTGGACCATTTTAGCCAGAATAATTTAGAATAGCCATTAGGTCACTTAAGTTACACCACAGAAGCCAAGTCAGTCCACCAGTTAGGCCCAGAAAAGGAAAGACAGATCAGAGCCATCTTCAACTTCTTCTTAAGATCTGTCTCATTCAAAACTCAACCCGATTTAAGAATCAGACTCACTGTGTGTTAGCTCGTTTCAAGCTAAACAAGTTTATTTTGCATAATTCAGTCATCAAACTTGGCTTTCTGAATGCCTGCATTAATAACTACTACACAAGTAAGAAGTTAGGATGTCCCTGAATTTCATTCTAGTTAAAATTTGAATAATTTACTTCATAATAAATCTAGTTTCAGAAAAAAAAAAAAACTTGATTTTTTAAAATAATTAGTTACCTGATGCTCTGAGCTGACCAAGCAACTGTGTTCTCATTCCTATGATAATTTCCATAGTAGCTTGAGAGAGAAAGTTCTTCTCACAGAAGGCTCTCTCCCAGCCATCACTTCGTGCCTTCTGCCATGCCTGCAGGAAAATATTTTTTCAAATATCTACAAATGTGTTTAAACTCAAAACTTCCATGTGTTTTGTTTTATTTTTAGTATAGTACAATGTACTTCAAGTGAAAACAGAAACAAAAGTCTAAAAGCATTAAGCCTTCTGGACTTTTTTCCTGTTAAGCAAAATTCTCTCTCTTGTTTCCTCAAGTCAATATAATATCTCTCAAAATTATTGTTCTGGTAATATAAATGTAATTTAAATTTAGAAATAAAAACATCTAGAGTAGAATTAGGTCAGCAAAATCATGCTTAAGAGATTAAAAAATTTTGTCACATAATATTACTAATGGGTTCAATGCAGAGAGTCTCTTACGAAATACTGAAACTCTTTAAAGTTATAGCTGGATGACAAGTCCTTTGTAAAGTGCAACATTACTTTTATATTTAATCTAACTATTGCCGTTAATATTCCTTCTGTAGATGAAATAATACCTGGAATGCCCTGAGAAGTGCCATATGGTCACTAAATGTTCCTGCAGTAAAACGTTTTCTACACAGCATGGCTGCACGTTTTTGTGAGGCCTGTGTAGGTAGCACAAAAGGATCTCGATATGCAAGAGTACAAGCAATGGTAAGAATAGGATCCAGGCACTTCAAAACAACAGCACACAACACCATTTTACCAAGGTGTGGCTCTACAGGCAAGTCAGCCAGATGATAACCAAGTTCCGTGAGATCTTCCCAGGTATCCATAGCATCTATTGTCTGATTTTAAAACAAAGGGGGGGGGGGGGGAGAGAGAGAGAGAGAGAAGCAAAGAAGTTTAGCACTGTAGCAGGAAGAGAACACCATCTGAGTAACAGGATTAGCAAAACACTATATTCTAAGCAACATGATCAGACCTGAATTTGGAATGACTTCTTTATTCCTCCTCCCACTTCCTTCAACCAGAAGGTCAAAAAGGCTACTCTCTACTAGTAAGCAGTGGTAACAAGACCAAAAAAAAGTGTCTGAAAACACAGATGTTGCAGTTGAGTATTTGTTTATGTCCTTATTTGCCTGTATAACACGGAGAAAGGCTTCAGATAAATTATTGTTAAGTTTGGTGAAGAATAAATCAATCTCTTCCCTTACCCCACGTATAGTGTTAGCCCAATCAGCACAAAGTGAAAGCCTGAACAAGACGACTTTCGTTAAGCCACTACCAATATAAAGCCTCCATTTGGGAACAGTGTTCCTCTTGAACTTAGTGTCTCCCACCTACAGTAGGGTGTGTGCCACCAACAACAGAAGCAACAACCAAAATATTAACATATAAATCTATTTAATTTACTCACCTTAAGCATCTGAACAGCATTTCTCACAATTAAGGCTGGTGGAGGATCTGGGGCTTTCATCAAGAAGTCAGCAATTGGACAGTTAATTGGTGCTAGCAATTTTGTGTGCAAACAAAGTTCCTATAAATTAAAAATAAAACTATTTAAGAAAACCTCCAATATATCAGTTTCTTATACTGAATATGGACTTCACCTATGGCGTGAAATGTATGTCATAAGAGAAAATGTGTAATCAACAAAGCAAATGGATAAAATATTATACCTTTTCGCCACACAACAATCATCATTAGACATACTGTGAATGCAAAATGTGACAAAGTAACTCTGCATCAAAAATAACGGAATATTCTTTCCAATACTTAAGCACCTACACATTGTGCAAGGAAAACAATTTTGGCTGCTTTAGAAGTTTGTTGACAATGGGATCAGTTTCATGGGTGTAGCTGTTATATTACTGTATGGTACAATATATCAATTTAGGAAGCTGATGAAATGAAACCTCAACTTTAAATTTTAACTATAGGCTCAGATCTTGTAGTCTATTTTCTGTATTATCGCACTGATATTTTTTACAGCCATATTAAAGATCCATGGAAAAAATATAGTAATTTAAACTGACTGACTGAACTATCCACCTACATCTAATACTACACTTGTGCTCCTCCAGACGCACTCCAAGTGTCCATCTTGTTTTCTCCTCCCATCCTCCACTTTATATTTCAACTATGAATGATTTGTCTTAAACTGTTTCCCAGTTGACAGATATCAAGCACACATCTGTTTTTATATCACTCCTGGCACCCATCTCTGCTCCCACAACCCCTTTACATTTTCATAGAACCTACTGAATTATCCCCATATAATATTTTTACATCCCTAATGATGTACTCCAGGCTTTAAATATTCAAGACATGGATCTTTCTTCAGCATCTGTTTTATACAGTAATATGCAGACTTAAGGTAAAACAGAAAAAAATAATAATTCTCAAGTGAAAATCCACCTGGAGTGGCATTCTTAGAAGTTCTGGAGTCTGAAATTCCAACATATTCTGAAATCGCAGCCTGCTGAAGAGTCGGAAACAAATTCCAGGTCGACAGCGTCCAGCCCTTAGAAACAAAATATTACTTGAAAGACAGCTGAGAATTAAATACAAGATGTGTAAAAAGAAACTGCAAAGAAATGCTCATAAAGAAAACTCAAAAGATCTACAATCAAATCCATTTAACACCAAGATAAATATGCTCCTTTATTTAAACAAGGAAACTGAAATTTTCCAGGAAAATGAAAATCAAATCACTAAACTGGACAATTATGACTCCATTGCCGGTCCAAAAGAGCAGATCAGGTATTCCTGAAGAATTTCTATTTAAATACAAATGGATTTGTCACTCACTTATATTAAAGATCAGCTCTCATGACTCTGGCAGCAGTGGTGATGGTCTGTGATATACATACAAGTCAGATTAAATGGTCTGGTAGTTTTTTCTGGCCTTTAACTCTATATTATTCTTTGAGTAAGAAGAGGCTTTGAAGTAGGTGTAAATGTAATTTTCAGTCTCTAAAGTCCCTCTACATTTCCAGAGTAGCACGAAGTGATGCTTGTAATATGAGTGAAAATAAGACCCAAATATTTAAAAAAAACCAACCAACCAAACAAACAAACAGCAAGGCCTGGTCTACAACAAAAACTTAGATCAACCTAGCTGCATCACTCAGGTATGTGAAAAATTCAAACCCCTCAGAAAAAATAGTTCAGCTAACGTAAGCCCTGAGACAATGCTAGGTCAACAGAAGAATTCTTCCATCTGCAATGTGGATAAGCCCTAAGAACAAAGCAAATAAGTAAATTTCTGTTTTCATCAGACTTGTATATTAGAACAATTTCCCCCAATACAGAACTCTGGGTAGGTGAAATCTTCTAACATTATTCAAGCCTGATTAGAGCCTCAATGTTTTCCCTGTAGTAGTAATTCCAATATAATAACAGAGATACAAAGCTTTTAAATTATTTTAATTACATTTGGATGAAAGGAATACATTGATAGGTCACAAGATGAATCATTCACATCATAATACTTCCTATTATAAAGGTAATGGTCTGCCTCCTTGCTACATAAAAAGCATGCAAAGTTGAGGTTTGTGAAATAAGATGGCATGTGAAATGTACATTACCTGCCTTTTCTCTGGATGGCACTGGCTTTTGAAATCCACACCATTTTTAGCATGGTAACACAATTCAGCGCATCAAAGGACTTCTACAATATTAAAGCAGAGTTTATATCACAAGAGCAAGGACTGGATTTAATAGGGTACATTAAAGAAAAACAATGAGCAAATCTTAACAAGCTAAATTTAACTACAATAATTAAAGCAATTGGACCTGGTCACGTTTAAAATTAGTTAAGTATAATCAAAAGTCAAAACCAAAAACTGTGCAGTTTTCTTGCTATCTGTAAGATTATTTTCATTTATAATGTATAGTGTAGCACAAAGTGATTTGCATTTCCTCTTGCTTTATCATAGGGTAAAGCATAAACATCTCGTTATTGCACTTTGATCAAATTTTTCTTTGACATATTTGTAATTTACGATATTTTCCTAAATTTGATATAAAAATGCTAAATAGAATTATACTACACATTGTGACAACTTAAAGAATGTTATAAAGATTTGCACTCAGGACTCTTCAATGAGTTCAGTTACATGAAACGTATTTGATAACGTGCCAGCAATAATCCTGCCAATAAAGGTTTCCTACAGGGTAACATCTTTCTTAAAATATGCACCACTTCACACTTCTCTGCACTATCTATTTCAGCAATATTAGTCCAAAGTTTATACAACCATACCTCTTTCATCTTGCCAGAATCAATAACAAAAACAACATCATTGACTGTGATGCTAGTTTCCGCAATATTAGTAGAAAGAATCTGCAACAATAAAGTTATTTTGTAGTTACTATAGAAGTAAAGACAGCATGAATCAAAAGTGAAAAGCTGAAAAAGTAATTTGATACTTGCTATTTTGCGAATGCCTAGTGGTGGAGTTTTTAGCACCTTCTTCTGATCTGATGTTTGCATATTTGAATGCAGCATAAAAACTTGGTATCTAATGGTAAAACAGAAGTGAAATTGTTTCAGAATGAAGACTTTTTTAAAAATGTTGGGGAAAAAGCATCAGGAATAGAAACCAAAGAATTTACCTGTGAGCATTATCAGCAAACCTCTTGTCATCAAAGAGAATTCGATCCCTCAAGCCAACTATCTCATCATATCCAGGAAGAAAAATTAAAACTGCTCCTTTTTAAAAAAAAAAAAAAAGTAGGATACAGACGTTACATAGGAAACTCATTTTAATCACAGGAAAAAGGTGCTCCAATAATATGTGTTTGTAATACACAAAGGACTTACATGTAATACATCAATGTATTTAGTTACTATACGAAGGCTGTGCGTTTGTCTGAGTCTTCTGCAGTGGCTGGCTCCAGGGATGCCTAAGCAAATCAGCAGCCCCAGGGTTAGCCACATGGGCTGTTGCTGGGGCAGTGTGGGTGTGGGAGTCCGGGGTGAGTTCAGAGGAGTGTTTAACACTCGGGGAGAGGGGGGGCTCCTCAGAAGCTGCTGGGATGACTCTGAAGCTCCAAAGCGGAGGGAATGCTGGGGGCTCCTCCCTATGCTGCCCCCAGAGCTCTCATTGGTTGTGGTTCCCAGACAATGGGAGCTGCAGAGCCAGCGCTTGTGATGGGGCAGTGTTTGGAGGAGCTTTCCCAGACTCCCATCCCTTCCTGTAGGAGCTGCAGGGCATGCTGATTGCTTCTCGGGAACTGTGGAAAGTCAGGTGGGTAGCCTGCCAGCCCTCCTCCTCCAACACCTTCACCCCATCCATGCATCCTTGTGCCCCAGGATTGTGCCCCCCTCGACACCCACGTCCCAATTTTTAGTTAGATGTATAAGCAAGTCATAGACAAATCATAGGCCATGAATTTCTCTTTACTGTCTCTGATCTGCCCATGACTTTTATTAAATACTTTTGACTAAAACTTAGCCTTATTTATTACTATTCACAAAAAAGGGTGGTCATTGATATATCTGAAACAAACTTTATCCACAGTAACTTATTAAAACAAAAATATTTTAATTTGTGCTTACCTGCATCACAACTATGACAGATGTTGTAAAGTAGGTGCATAATCAGATCCAGATCCACTTTTTCATCATCAAAACTGTGATGATAAGCTTTCAATAGTTCTCTGTCTTCTGCACTAAGGTCACCACCATTTGCTTGCACTAGAGAACTTTCATCCAGATTTCCAAACTCTAATGAAGCACTGAAACACACACAAAATAAACTTAATCCTCAAACAGCAAGAGTGGAAGCGTGCATTATACTACCAGGCTTTACTGCAGCCATGAATTCAAAATCAGATCAAAGCTAGCAAGATATCCAGGTCTTATTTAATACTAAAATATTTGAGATGGTTTAGGTAATAACAGAATATTCACAACAGTGGATTACTGTCAAGATTTTAATTATTTAAGTGACAATTCAACTCATGCTTAATGAACTGAAATACTGTTTTACTAGGGCCTTAGATGGCTTTAAAAACAAGTGAAACAACCAGACACCCAATTTATCTTTTAAACAGTAGTTAGAAAATGCATTTTTCCACCAACATGTAGCTTTAGCCAGTCAAACACTCACAACTGCGTTTCTTTGAGTAGGTGGTAAACCAGTTTAACAGTTCTATGATTCTATAGGTGGTGAAGGCCATCAACATCATCCTGCTGCAGAGGGTCATCCTGGGCGACGTGGACTTCATTGTCACTGGTTTTACCATTATAGGCTTCCCCAACTGCAGGGGGGCAATTGACGGTACCCACATCCTCATCCTGACCCCCGATCACCAGGCCTCGGACTATATCAATAGGAGGGGATACTTTTCAACAGTGCTACAGGTGGTCATGGACCATCTGGGCCAGTTCACGGACATTTACATCGGGTGATCAGGGAAGGTGCACAATGCCCATGTGTTCAGGAACTCCAGCCTCTTCCACAGGATGCACGCTGGCAAATTTTTCCCCGACTGCACCATCAGGGTTGCGGAAGTGGACATGCCCATGTGCATCATAACCAAAACAGCCTACCCCTTGCTCCACTGGCTAATGAAGCCCTACACAGGACAGCTGGACCCCACAAAAGAACAGTTCAACAAAAGGCTCAGCAGGTGCCATATAGTTGTTTGTAGAGGATGCCGTCGGCCACCTCGAAAGGAAGTTCCAGAGTCTCCTCACTTACCTGGATCTCGGCAACCAGAACATCCCCCACATGGCAGCAGCCTGCTGTGTGCTCCACAATATATGTGAAAACAATAGAGAGACTTTCCTGTCAGGGGCAGGGGCAGAGGTAGAGCGGCTGAGCCAGGGCTTTGAAGCAGCCAGGCACTGCGGCCATTTGGCAAACTCATCAGGGGGCCGTGCTCATCAGGGAGGTCCTAAGAGTTGCTGTGAGACTCTCCCCCAGGCCTTCCCACAAGGGGCTTTTGCATTGCCGATGTGTGCCTTTCCTCCCACACCCTTCCCTTCCCCTGCCCACCCTTCCCACCTTTTCCTCTTGCTCTGCAAGAGAAAAAAAAAAAAAAAAAAAAAAGGACTTTTTATTTTGAAAAACATCTCTGTTATTTTTATTTGGGGAATATGTAACAGGGGAGGGAGGGGAGAGGGCTGGGACTGATGCCTGCCTCAGGTATCTTGGGATGCCTCAGCTGCAGGTCCCACTGCCACATGTCTGCAGGCCTCAGTGGCCCTTGGGGGGGCTAGGACGAGAAGCCAAGAGGTGGATGCTGGTGCTGGGAGTTGAGGGATGGCGGATGCGGGGCATGACTGATGGACTAATTGATAGCCAGGACCAGGCTCTCCACTGCGGTGGTGATGGAAGAGCACATGGTGTCATGCTGGCGGGGCAGCTGCTGCCAGATCATCCTTCTCAGCTCCTGGTCAGCCTGGCACACCTGGAGCCCATCCTCAAAGCTCCTGTTCAAGGAACGGAGGTCCTTTACTTGTGGCTCTCACGGGGTTAGGAAAATGGTGTGGGAGGTGGTGGATGCGCCACGCCGACAGCTGGTCCACCTGTGAAGAAAAGTGACAAAGGCAGTCATTCCAGAAGTACATGAAGCCTAGTCCTAATCTCTGAGCCAATACCAAAGGTCTTGGTTCAGATAATGGCAATGTTCTTTGAGCAAGGCCATCTATTGCCTAGACATCAGACACTTTCCTACAGGGGCACAGAAGTCCCAGGGGAGCCTCGCTATCCCCATGTCCTGGGGACAAGCAGGCATGGGTAGGTGCCAGCCAGGCCAGGAACCTGTGGGTGAGAGGAGGAAACAGGGCAGCTCAACTTCCTTCTGTGTCCTGCACATGCCAGACCAAGAACTGGCAGCATCCTGCAGAGGGACAACTTCTATCCCTGACCACTGGAGAAGGTGGGGAGGATGTCGGGGGAGGGGTGTGTGAGCAGCAGATGCTGCTTCCTGGAGAGAGTGCTAGTGGGGGTCCGCTCCTTTTTCTCCCCCCACCAGGTTCCCATGCAGGGGATCGGTGTCCGATGCATCGCTGAGCTTGAGTGGGAGCGGATGCTGCCCAAGAGTGCAGGCATGAACCTGTAACATGTGCAGCACTACTGTGTTTCCAAGACCCCAGCCTCCTTAGTGGTGGCTTGTGGTGGGAAGGTGTCCTACCACAAAGGCCGGAGTAAAGCAAGTCTGTGCAGGAACCCTGTGAGAAGGACTGACGGGTTCCTTTGTGAAAGTGTCATAGGGCTGAGAGCTCCAGTCTGGTGCTCCACATGCACGGACTGCTGTGCGAGCCCCAGGCCAAGAAGGCCAACTGAGAAATACGCAGCCCCTCGCCGCCCACCCCCGCGTGTATATAGGGAAAGTGACAGAACTCACCTGAACTGCCTCCCCCAGCTTTGCCCGAACCCTGGGAGACATCCTGGGAGGGGGAAGATGGGCTCCAGGCTGATGATGACCTCATAGCTGGCAGGCATGGTGTCCAGGCTGGCCTGTCCTCCTCCTCATCCTGGCTGTCCTCCTCCTCCACAGCCCCACCCTCTTGGAGACTGACAGTGGGCGTGCCTTGGCCAGAGTCCACAATAAGGGGGAGGAGGGGGAGAGAGTGGCTGGCCCCCCTCCCAGGATGGCATCCAGATGCTCGTAAAAGTGGCAGGTCTGAGGTGTCGCTCCAGAGTGGAAACTCTGTTCCCTGCCTTTGTGTGGCCCTGCCGCAGTTCTTTAATTTTCATCCGCACCTGGTCCTGGGTGTGACTATGCCACCCTCTGGGTCTGGCTCATGTGGTGCCACAAGCCCTTTCCCTTCTGCCTGAAGCTTTAAAGACTGCAGGAGAAGGGAAGCATTAGAGTTGTCAGGGCTGTGGCCAGAGTGGCCACAAATGCAGCAGTGGGAGGCCTCTGGAGGCCAATTATTTCAAAACAACAGCATTTGAGCATCCACACTAACCCTATTTCAAAACAACAATTTCAAAGTAGGCATTATTTGAAATAATTTCAAAATAATGGGCTTGCTATGTGGACGCTCACCTTGTTATTCTGAAATAAGGAGAGTTGTTTCAAAATAACTCCCCAGTGTAGACATGCCCCTGGAGACATTGTAATAAAAGCTGAACCCAAGGGGAATTGACTTGTTTCAGAAATTCAATATCTGCACCTGTCTGTTCTGAACTATAAAGGCATGGCATGCAGCTCACAAATTCTCTCAAGTGCAAGAATTGGTTTTGTAACCCCTAATGTGAGAACACTTATCTTGAATCATTTGTGGCTTTTATTGGCTAACTGATTATAGCAGCTGGATGAAGAATTATAGGGGGACATACTTTTGCATTTAATTCCAATATTTCCATTGGAAGTATTTGGAATTTTCCATTAATGTCTGTATTGGGATGAAAAAATTGGATATCATCTGTCGTATTGAAAGTGTTAGCCTTTTTACATGATCACGTGAGATAGGCAAGAAATACCTAGATATTTCAGCAATGAATGGTCCTGTTATACCTTAAGAGACTTTGGGAAATTCCATGGGATTCAGGCTTAAAAATCTTAGCATCCTGGAAAATTCTGAAATATCTACAAATCTCAGAGTAGCTATGTTAGTCTGTAACTAAAAAAAACCCATCCTTAGAGACTAACAACAAAATATAGATAGTATCAAGAGCTTTCATAGGCACAACTCACTTCTTCAGATGAACGGAGCAAGGAGAAAAGTGGGTTGTGCCCACAAGCTCATGATACTATCTATATTTTGTTGTTAGTCTCTAAGGTTTGTTGGGTTTTTTTTTTTGGGGGGGGGGGGGTTATTTTGCTTTTTTTTTTTCTTTTAAGTTACAGACTAACACAGCTACCCCTCTGAGACTTTTAAATATTTCAGCATTTTCCAGGATGCTAAGATTTTTAAGCCCGAATCCCATGGAATTCTTAATTTTGTGGTTGAACCATTTACTTTCACCCCACCGAGACCTTTATTAACTTAAACAAGTAATAGCATAACATCTTAGTCAAACTCAAAAGGTGGTGTGTAGTCTTTCTTTTACAGGTTAAAATGTTAGGAGTGCAATTCATTCTCTTGCATGATGTCAAAATAACTCAAGAATATTGCCTGAATGTGACCTGAATAATCTGATTGGGACTATGAGCAGCCTCACGAGTGAACTGGTAGAAGAGCAAGCAGGAAGAATAAAGTTTTTACTTAAGAATTTTATGGCATCCTAAGGATTTCTCAGAATTGAAGAAGTGCTAGCTCTTTAAAAGAGAGTTCCTGGATGCTCAGTGCTTTTGAAAAAAAATCAGACCAATACCCAAGATGCCTGAACATGGACATAGGAGCTCAATTTTAGACACCCATTTTTGCCAATCTTGGTCTTTCTGGCATTGAAAACAAGGACTGGCAAGGAGATTTTCTGTAAGGTGGCCCACTGATGCCATATGCGATAAAAATATATGTATTCCTGAGCTGCGTTAGCTGTTCCATCACTGAAGGACTCAGTGAGTGTTTAATGGGTGATCCTTATGGGTTTCAAACCATCAGTTTAACAAGTAAATTTAAAAAAACCTCCCCCACCTGAAAGCAAAAGGGAAGGAAAAGCAAAACAAGAGACTTAAAAAGAAAGAGAAGAACTTTAACATGCTATCCAAGCAGAAAAGCAAAGACTGAGTATGTCTTACAGTTTCAGGGCTTTCAAACCAAGCGTTTGAACTGCTCTTGGTTTCTACACAGAGTCACCCAGCAATGGGGAATGCTACAGTGGACATGAAACAGAATTTTATAATGTATTTGAAATACATATTAAGCCACCTTGTCCTATTACAGGAGGTTTATTTTTTTTTTTTAAGTGAAAATATCTTCTGGAGTTATCCAGGATTTTGCTAATTGGCTTTTTGTGCCAGATTTTAGAAGCTAGAGAACTAAACAATGTTGTATCCATGAAAGATATGCATTAATATGAAGAGCATTTACATGCTGAATAACTTTTTCAGCAAAGCAGGAATATCTTACCTGTAAGATTCCAGAAGATCTACAATCTCAGTCTGTCCAAAGTGTTTAGCCCAATCCAAAGCCATCCTGAAATAGTTATAAATCTTTACTGTCTCATTTTAGAACTAAAAATACTAACATGACCTTATAATAAATCAGCTACAGTTTCTATTTCTATACACCCCTTTATTAAACACTTGTTAATATCTTGTGCTCTCATCAATGTAGTATTCACTGGATATATGTTTTCACACTTGGAAGCATATGATATCTAAAGAATAAAGTATTAAGAATTCCCCACCAAGTAAATTTGACAGCTCTGTGCACGAGTAAATACCAACAAGCTATAATACAAAATAAATTATTTTACTTCTTCAGCTGAAAGACATAAACCCATGTGGAAGACTAAGTTAAACTTAGTATGTTCAGTGCATACGTAAGCCCTGGTCTACACTAGGGAGTTATTTTGAAATAACTCCCCTTATTTCAAAACAACAAGCAGAGCGTCCACACAACCAACCCCATTATTTTGAAATTACGGGCTGGTTATTTCAAAATAATAATTCCTGCTTTCCATGAGGAATAATACTTACTTTGAAATAGTTATTTCAAATAGCAGTAGTGTGGACACTCCACTGCTGCTATTTCAGAATAACTACTCCCCAGAGTGATTCAAAGTAATTATTCCCCAGTGCTTCCTGGGGCTCTAAGTTGCGGTAGTGTGTCCACATTAAGGGAGCCTGCCTCGGACTAATTTCAAGGCTTCCCTGTAGTGTGGACACATTTTGAAATAGTTATTTGGGAGTTATTATTTCAAAATAAATTAAGAGATTCAGATGTATAAAAATTTGGTTTTTACTATTAAAATCTTTGTTCATTACCTCCTCCTAAGGCCAACTACTATTGTTGGCTCCTGAAATCAAGTCTGTTTTGCATGTTTCTGATATCAATATCTGCCTGATATAAATCTACTGGTAGATCAAGTCCTACTTCAATTTGTATTACAATGATCTACCATCATCTTAAGTTATCTTTCCTAATAACTGGAACAATGAATTAATGGGTACAGATGGTTGAAAAATCAAGGTTATCCTATTTCAGTGGTCACCAACCAGTAGATCAGGATCTACCGGTAGATCTTGGAGCCTCTGACAGGTGATCCTGACTGGTTTGGCCAGGAAGCTATCAAGTGCTGGCACTTCAGTTGCTCCTCCATCCACTGTCATGTTGCTCCTGTTCCCTGCCTTGGAGCTGCCCCACAGGAGCCTCCTGCTTGCTGTGCAGGGTGTGGGAAGGAGAAGAGGGGGGAACTGTTGTCAGGGTGACCCTCCTCCCCCCACTTCTGTACCCTATCTCCATACAGAGAGAGAAGGGGATGGAAGGAGCCTGACAATGCAAATCTCTGTCACTCTCACACAGCGTGTGTGTCAGTGTGTGTGATTCTCACAAACACACACTGTCCTTCCCTCTAATCTCCCAACCCAACACACGTGGGGGGTTGTTGTTACTTCTGTTACTGCTTGCAAAGTGTGTTATGTTTGTTTTTTGACTGGTCTGAGCATTTCATAATTTTCATTTCTCTTTTACACTTAAATTTATTCTTTGAGTAGTGAGTTCTAAAATGCTTAACCTGTCCTGGTTGGAGTAATTATCCCTGTGGTAATTGCTGCTCCTGGGCGTGGCTGGCATGTCCCGCCAGCCCCTGAGAAAGGCAGAGCATGGGGTCTCCAGATGTGTCCTGACCTGCAGACACCACTCCTGCAGCTCTCATTGATCAATATTGGGGAACTGTGGCCAGTAGAAGCGGAGCAAGGGTATTTGGGTTTGGTCTTACATTGCACTTAAATTGAAAAAGTGATCTTGTGGTTAAAAAGGTTGGAGACCACTGTTCTATTTACAGACAGTACCACAAATCATTCCTGAAGAGAAAGAAGGTCAGAATAGTGTGTAATCTCTTTTCAGTCATGAATATAAAACTCCCCTTTAATATAAATGGAAAGCATTTTGGTCCTGGTCCACTGCCTATTGAAATAAATGGAAACAACTATGTTTACTTCAATGGGTTCTGCTTTAACTCTTTGAAACAGAAGCCATATGCCAGTGCACTTAAAAACAATTCCAAAGCAAAGATTCTACAAGTAAACATTTTGAAAAAGTTTTGAAATTAAGAAATGACACTAGGCAGAAAGAGTAAAGAAAACAGGGAGGAATAAAAAAACCCTACAGTTTGTCAAGATTAAGATAATACCAAAATATACAATTATTTCTGGTTGTAAACAAAAAGCTTGCCTTCTTAGAAAATGTAAACAAATTATATTTTGAAAAAATGCAAGTGATTTTTTACCAGCCATTGGATGATTTGCTGTGGACATTCGCTCCCATTCCAATCAGCTGTTCTACCTGACTTAAGAAACCTCTCCCTGAAGCAACCATTAGTGCAGTTGCACTAGTATCACTGTGTCTGTAATCAACTAATAAGGAAAAATTAAAACATTAGTGTTCTGGGCAAAATGGAAATTCTTCAAGCAATGCTACTGACTCCTCCAAACATTATGTTTACCAGTCTTGCTAAATTCCACCCACTTAGGGAGAAAGTAGTTTTTTGGGTAAAAGAGAAAAAAAAATTATTTTTTCCATCGTTAATCCTCATAAACTTAACATCGTACTATACAAACCAATTCTATTAAAAAGTGTGTATACTTCAAGAAGACTATAATAATAACCAATAAGGATAAAAAATATTAATTGTACAGATCTTAAATCAATTCTCAAAGAGGTATTTTAATGTAAAAATAAACAAAATTGAGAAACTGGTCAATGCAGAATTCACAATACTTTTAACTTGTTTCATTATTTTGTAAAGCCTATGTAAGAAACTCCGCATCCCAGTAAGAAATAAGTTCACTAAAGTAAGAGAAACCTACCACTGACATTTTCAGTTAAGATAAGGTGAAACACCTGAGCAAAGGCATCGACATCTTTATGCAACCATATATCAGAGAGACAAGAATCCATTTCTTTTATTAGCCATGGTTCCAGGCAATTCACATCTTTTTCAGTCTGAAAAAACACAATGGACTTGAAAAACAAAATGTATTTGAATCTTCTCTAAATCTACTAATCTAATGTTTTACATTCTTCACACACACACCCTTCAACTCACCCACCTCTCGCTATTTTAATAATATGATAGTAGAAGAATTCACTACATTATCACAGAAATTGGAATTGTGGCATACAAAAGTCACATTTCCTCAAATAAAATTATTAAAGGGACAAGAATAGTAAATGTGGGCGCTTTATCTAAAATAGGGTAAGATCTAATATAGAGTTAAATCATTTTCACTAATCTGTATAAGAATGGAAGAAAATATTTTAAGTAACAACTGAAATAAAAGCTTTTCATTTAAAAGCGTTTGTTAGTCTGAAAAACCTTCATATCAACAATTTCACTATTAACCCATTTTCTACACTTACTAAACACAAACCTGTAAACATCACTCTCTCTAAACATGCAAATATATAATCTTACATGTAAACATGTACTTGTAGTTTATGTTCAATTCAGTTCTTTCCTAAATCTCACAGGAAAATCTGTCACAAACACTTTTCGGAGCTGAAAGTTTCTCAGATGATCACACACAGAACATTATGACCAGAACTCAATTTCACTTTATCACTCAAGACTGAGAGAGACACACGTTAAGACTAAACTACAAACAATTCTATCTAAATTAAACTAATTCGGAACTGCAAAGATGTTGTAAACAAAGGTGCCTTCACTTTGCAGCAATTGCCTGAACAGGTCATTCATTCCCTCCCTACTACTGCTTATAAAGGAACAGTCCCTTATCTATCTATATATTTTAGAAATGTGCATCTGTCTGTCTGAGTCTGTTTATTCAAGAACTTCTAAATGGTAAGAGCTAGCACCAGCAAATTTGATATACAGCTTCCTCTTCTTTTATCTTAAAGCAAGGTCAAGATTTGGCTCTTCCTGGAATGAGCCTGCACCCTCCACCCCTCTACTTCCTGGGCCAGGACCTTCTGCCCCAGTCCAGGGCCCCCTAGGACAAGCCAGCAGGCAGGGTGCACAGTCCCCCTTTCCTACCGCATGGACAAGCTGGCAGGCAGGGCGTGCACTCCACCATCCCAAGCCCAGGAGAAGCCAGAAGGCAGGGTGCATAACCCCTGTAGCCGGGGGAAAAGTCAACAGGCGAGGTGCGCGGTCCCCACTGTTTCTCCTGGAGAAACCGGTGGCCACCTCCACCCCCCGAGCCCTTCCTCACCCTTGCACTGCCTCACATTGCCCAATCCCCTGCCATGAGCTCCTCAACTCCCCACTCTGACTCCTGCACCCCCATGCTTCCAGCCTCCTGCCCTGATCCCCCCCCCCATCCTGAGGCCCTGTCCTGACTCCTGCATGCCCACGCTGCCAGCCCCCTGCCCTGAAGGACCCAGGTAACTCTGGATCAGTCTTCTATTTTTTAAATATATAAAAGTGTAAGACTTCTGTGATATTGTTTAACTAATCAAATGCTTTCGTGATAAGCATTCCCACTTGTCTACTATATATTAAGCAAAGGTGATAATCGCATGATAGGTGCAAATTTTTAATCAAAAATATCTTTAATTGGTACTTTAATACATTTGTCAAGACTGCCTTAAATTTGAACTTGTTACTGAATTTTTCATCACGTACATTCTGTCAAACATTTAGATAAGTAATATTATTTAAGAAGATTAGCTAAATGTGAACATTAAAGATTATCGGTAAATGGTTCTTACGGACCATTGTTTCAAGGACTTCCATATCAGCTTAGCTTAGTTTACAACAAAGAGAAGATATTTTCCAGTACTGACAGTTCAGCTTGAACTCTGAAAGGGATGGGTCACTGCCCAGTATAATTGTTCTGTCACTGAAACAAGCCAGTATGACTTAGACGAAAAAAAAGAAAGACTGTATTGAGCAAAGATTTTTACAGTCACTTTTGAGACCATAATATTTTAATATTCATTTACTGTTCATAGCAGTCTGAGGTCTTCTGGGAAATATTCACTCATTCCTGCAACCAACAGATTAAAAAACTTAGACTACCAATATAGATACCAGATATTTGATCATTCAGTTCTGACTAAAAGAAAAGCATACCAGTTGACTGAATACTGTGTCACCACCATCATCAAGCAAGTCATACTCTTCAGCCACACTTGGAACAGTTCTCTGTCTCTGAGATTCTGGTTTGTTAGTGTCATCTTGAGCAGAATACCATTCTGTAAGAGTTGTTTGCTGTTTCTCTTCTAAAACATCGATAATTTTAATAAAGCACTAATAAGGAACCGTTTTATTACCTAATACTTTCATTTATTAATAAGTTTAAAATTGTGTTGGGAACATTACCATACATACTGACGAAAAGGCATAAATAGAAAAAAATATTGTATATGCAACCCTTTGTATAGAATGCTGGCTCAAATCCAGGGGCAGTTTCTAGTAACTAGTGAAGATCTTCCAAAGTATCTTTACTGCAAACCTTTGCTCTAAGAGCAAGGAACAAAGCCATAGAATAAAGAAGGTTCAAGCCAGAAATGATCAGAACAAAGTACTATTGACTGTAATGGAACAGGAGTTCCAAGTAGGGATGTTAAATAGCAAGTAATTGAATAGTCGTGTAACTGCATAAAATTTTAGTGGTTACACGACTATTTTATAGTCCCTGAAGGCGGGGCTGGTAGCCAGTGCATTCTAACCCCATTCCCACAGAGCCTCCTGCCATCCTGCGCTGCTGCCTCTGTATCAGAGGCAGCAGTGCAACATGGCAGGCGGGAGCCAGTCCGTGAGGTATCTGAGCTCCCTGAGGACAGAGGTTGCTGCCATGGAGCAGCCTCTGTCCAAGGCGGGCCCACGCTTGCTGCAGACAGAGGTGGCTCAGTGGGATGCCAGAGCAGCCTCTGTCTGCAGCAAGCTTGGACCCCTTGTGGATGGGGCTGCTGCCACAGAGCAACCTCTGTCTGAGGTGAGCCCAGGCTCGCCATGAACAGACGCTCCCCTGCCTCCCTTCACACTGCTGCAACTGATAGAGGCTTTTAAGCCTCCTCCCCCCCATCACCAGCTCCTCTCCCCCCACAACCTGCCTCTGCAGGAGCCAGCAAGGGGGGGGGGGGGGGAGGGAGAGGGAGGTCTGCGGAGCCAGCACACATGGAAAGCCAGCTTAAAAGTTGGCTCTCTGCATCAGCTCCTGCCTGCCCTCCTCACACTCGATACTGCTGCCTCTCCATTAGATAATACTTATCGGTTAATCATGTAGTCATCTACACATTGATATCCCTAGTTCCAAGTAAAGAATTACTACAAAAAGTTTCTTGAAAACTTTTGAAATGATCAAGTAAGAGGAATTAAATGGCTCCTAGCTCAGGTGTCAACAATAATTTTAGATTGGGGGGGGGGGGTCCCACTTCAGAAATTTTTGAAGTGGCCCTGGGCCTCCCCGGAATGGGACCTCAGGCAGAAGGGGTGGGACCAGGACACTTCCATGCTTCCCCACCCACAGACCTCGATTAGCCTGGAAGTGTGGGGAGCACATGAAGTCATTTGCCCCGGCTCAGAGAGAACTGCTGGCAGTTCCCTCTAGGCACCCATGCCCCTGGCGGCTGGAGGAGACTTTGCACGCTCCCTCCTCCCCCGGTCAATCAGGGCTTAGGGATGGGGTGAGCACAGGAAGTCGCTCGCTCCCTGCCTCTGCCTTGCAAGGAGGCGCCATGCTTAGCATCAACTGCCAGTATCTGCTAGTATTACTGATGATAAATTATCTGGGGTTCTGCTCCATTAGAAACAGAAAAAAGGGGGGGGAAAAACCACAGAAAAACATTCACCAAGTGGGAAAAAAAAATCAGGAAATTACTACAAGTTATTACAAAGTGTAAAACAAAAAAGTAAATAATTCAGGAATTATATGGGATCCACTGAAGTTTGTAACTGAAACAAAGTATATTTCTGAACAAAAATGTTGGTCATGTTTTGCTACTAAAAACAGTTGCTACCAACGTCTCCTTTCTCCCCATCACAAAATAAGTACACCAACCTCGCTGTTTTTCTTTTTTGTATTTTACCATCTCTTTATTTGTATATCCTGTACTTCGTAAGAGGTCTTCAAGAAACATCTCCTTAACTTCATATGGTCTTCCTTGTACTGAAATTATAAATTGTTCATCTTTAGAATTTTTAGATTTTCCTTGCCTCCATTAGTTATCCTTATATGATGGAAATAAATGCATCTGCTTTTGGTATGGAGAAGAAAACGATTTCTACAAAATTCCAAAGGCTATTTTAAATATTCAATAATAATTTTTATTTAACTTTGGTAAGAGTACTGAGTCAACGGATGTGCATTTTACAAAAAGAATTAAAATACCAGTTGGGTGCTTTGTCTTTTTAATCTCTTTAAAATTATAGGGAGTGTGTGTGAAGAAGAGATGTGCATAGATAGATAATAGTTCATTTTCATAAAGTTACAAAAATTAACAACTCAATCATAGTCAGGCTAGCCAACTGTGCAGATTAACTTTGATGCTAATTGCCATTGTCAGACTGATATAACAATGATACTCAAGCATCTAAAAAAACCAAACAAACCAACCCAGTGAATTAACTTTTAAATGAAAGTGTAATATCTCACCAGAGCTCTTTTAAAAAAATACTGGAAATTCTAAGCCTGTTTCTCAACAATCTAAAATGAACCTAGTTTGACAGGAAGAAAACTAGCTCTAAATGCAAATCCACTTCATCCCTTAACTTCTAAGTCACTCTTCCTAGAATTGACCACTGTAAGCCAAACAATGTTTTCAGCCACTCTTGGTCTGAGATTCCCTTATGAAGAGCCTCCTGCTTATGAATGCGACAAGGAGTCCTGTAGCACCTTATAGACTAATAGATGTATTGGAGCATAAGTTTTCATGGGCAAAGGCCCACTTCATCAGATGCATGTAGTAGAAATTTCCAGAGGCAGGTATAAATATGCAGGCAAGAATCAGGCGAGAGATAACGAGGTAAATTCAATCAGGGAGGATGAGGCCCACTTCTAGCAGCTGATCTGGAGGTGCGAACACCAAGAGAGGAGAAACTGCTTTTGTAATTGGCTAGCCATTCACAGTCTTTGTTTAATCCTGAGCTGATGGTGTCAAATTTGCAGATGAACTGCAGCTCAGCAGTTTCCTAATATCTGATTAGGACACAGGCCTTGGGAGGCAGGCCAGTCCTCGCCCACAGACAGCCGGACAACCCGAAGCATATTCTCACCAGCAACTATACACCACACCACAGCAACTAACTCAGGAACCAATCCCTGCAACAAACCTCAGTGCCAACTCTGCCCACATATCTACACCAGCCACACCATCACAGGACCTAACCAGATCAGCCACACCATCACTGGCTCATTCAGCTGCACATCTACCAATGTAATATACGCCATCGTGTGCCAGCAATGCCCCTCTGCTATATACATTGGCCAAACTGGACAGTCACTACGTAAAAGAATAAACGGACACAAATCAGATATTAGGAATGGCAATATACAAAAACCTATAGGAGAACACTTCAATCTCCCTGGACACACAGTAGCAGATTTAAAGCTAGCCATCCTGCAGCAAAAAAACTTCATGACCAGACTTCAGAGAGAAACTGCTGAGCTACAGTTCATCTGCAAATTTGACACCATCAGCTCAGGATTAAACAAAGACTGTGAATGGCTAGCCAATTACAAAAGCAGTTTCTCCTCTCTTGGTGTTCACACCTCCAGATCAGCTGCTAAAAGTGGGCCTCATCCTCCCTGATTGAATTTACTTCATTATCTCTAGCCTGATTCTTGCCTGCGTATTTATACCAGCCTCTGGAAATTTCCACTACATGCATCTGACGAAGTGGGTCTTTGCCCACGAAAGCTTATGCTCCAATACATGTTAGTCTATAAGGTGCTACAGGACTCTGTCGCTTTTGCAGATCCAGACTAACACGGCTACCCCTCTGATACCGGCTTATGAATGCAGATAAACTGGGGTTAGCCCAAATACTTTTTGATTCAGGAAGCAGTCCAATTTTTCTGACTGATTTTATTGTTCAGTGATACCTTTATATGCATTGTTTTGATGAAAGATAACATGGTTACTGCTGCCCCTTCTAACTGAGTTTATCCCCACATAAATCAGGTCTGACACATTCTCTTCCTACTCTAATAATGTTTAGTAACAACTAATAAGCCCATTGTGATAAATATGAGATCTTGCAAGAATGGGAACTTTCAAAGAATACCATATTAAGTAGTGGCCTCATGGGATAGTCCTAGTTTGAGGGCAAGATACAGGCTGCGGGCCAGATCCAGCCCATGGGCTGCCCCACTGGAAGCCTCAGGCACAGAGCAGCCAGCTGTTTCAGAGCAACTCCACATCACTTTAAGATGCTGGCTGCTTCCCATGCCACTTTGCTCTGGGTGCCGGGGAAAACCAGCCAATGGAAGCTGAGAGATTTTGTTGGGGGAAGGGGGTGCAGCATGCAAAGACTCCCTCTCCCCCCCAACACCTGGAGACATAGGCATGCGCAGCACATTTCATTAGGGTGTGCACCCAAAGAATTTTTTTAAAATGTACTCTTTGACCCCCATTAGCCACACCCCCTGACTCCCATTAGCCACGCCTCTAGAGGTAACACTCTCAGTGCAATATGGACACATGACCAGAAGTAAAAGGTGTCATATGACACCCCCCCCAGGACTTTTCCCCACCATCCTCCTACCACTAGGGATTAGTTTGGCCCCCCACCAAACCCCCCTCATGCAACTATCCTGCAATTGCATTAACCCAATGTGTGTGACATTAACTCGGGGGGCAGAGAGGCTAGGGGAAGTGTTCCCTCTAAGAGTTTCCTCCCATGAGCAGAATAAATTTTGTGTTGTGCACCAGTACTGAGTTTGTGGCTTGTTTGTATGTGCCACTGTGGCACCCAAGTTATTAATAAATATCTTATAAACCTCTACCTTTTCCCTCTGCTGCCCTGTCTCCTCCCCTTGCTCCATCAGCTCCCCTGGTACCTGCTGCCCCCCCCCAACCCCTCACCCACCTCTGCTGTCCTGACTCCTGCCCTTCTCACTGCCCTCAGCATTCCTGAGACCTGTCCCCCCTCCACCAGCCCTTCTCTCCCCCCTATGCCCACTCCTCTAGGAGCCCCAACTCTGATCATGTGAGCCACCCCTCCTCATCCCCTCTCCTAACACCTCCCTCTACACACCTGCCCTGCCTCTCTCCTCTGGTGCTGGTCCCTCCCCTGCAGGTGTCTGCCCTTCTGCTTCACCCCCAGAATCCCCTGGCACCTGCACCTTCCCTTACCCCTGCACCCTCCTGGTGCCTCCCCCTTTGACCTCTTTTTCCCTGATGCCCACCCCCTCACCACCCTCTGCCCCATTCCCCTCATGCTCCTGTGCCCTCACACATGCCTTGCTCCATCCCCGCCTTCCTCATGCCCACCTCTTCTTTCAAGCCTTCTCCCGGCACCTCCCCTTCTCCCCTCTAGCCTCCAAAGCCCTTCCCCTCTCCTCTCCCAGCATTATCCTGTGCCCCCTCTCACTGACACCTCCCCTCCTGCTCTTTTCCTCATTGTCTCCACTTAGCCCCCTGGCATCTGTCTCTCCTCTCCACCCTGTCCCTTGGTGCCTTCCCATTTCTTCTCCTGACCTGCCTCCCTCCCCTCAGCACAAGCCCCTTCCTCTCCGACTCTTCCCCCCTATTTTTCCCTCCTCCTCCAGCAGCCACCAGCTGGTCTGTAACAGAGTTCTAGGGTCGCCCTGACTTTCACCCTTCTGGTGCTCCCCCTCCTCCAGTGGTCTCCAACCTTTTTACACCCAAGATCACCTTTTAAATGACAGACCAAGCCAAGATCTACCACCTCGCCCCTTCCTTGAAGCCCCGCCCGCTCTATTCTCCTCCTTTCCATCACTTGCTATCCCCAATCCTTATACTGCTGCTTTTTTTTTTTTTTTCCCCCAATTCTTCTGTAGGAAGAGGTTTTTCCAATATTTGGCCTGTCTAGACTAGACCAAATGCCAGAAAAACCCCTTCTTTTGGAAGCTCCCTTATTCCTCGTGGAAAGGGAATAAAAAAAGCAGAAGAACAAACGCATCTCTGGATGCAGAAGAGTTTTTCTGGGATATCTCCAGAATCCTGAAAAACTCCTGGGCTACGTCTAGACTGGCATGATTATCCGCAAATGCTTTTAACGGAAAAGCTTTTCCATTAAAAGCATTTGCAGAAAAGAGCATCTAGATTGGCATGGACGCTTTTCTGCAAAACACTTTTTGCGGAAAAGTGTCCGTGCCAATCTAGACGCGGTTTTGCGCAAGAAAGCCCCGATCGCCATTTTAGCCATCGGGGCTTTTTTGAGCAAAACAAATCTGAGCTGTCTACACTGGCCCTTTTGTGCCAAAGCTTTTGCGCAAAAGGACTTTTGCCCGAACAGGAGTGCCAAAGCATTTGCGCAAGAAGCACTGATTTCTTACATTAGAACGTCAGTGCTTTTGCGCAAAATCAAGCGGCCAGTGTAGACAGCTGTCAAGTTTTTGCGCAAAAGCGGCTGCTTTTGCGGAAAAACTTGCCAGTCTAGACACAGCCCTGCAGTCTAGCCATACCCTTGCTGGGTTGGTGTAGGCTCTGGGATGGGAATGAGGGATTTGGGTGTGGGAAGGGGTGAGAGGTGCAAGCTTTGGGAGGAAATCTGGATGCAGGAGGAGGGAGAGAAGGGGATGCTGGCTCAGGGAGGAGGCTCCAGGCTGGGCAGTGTTTGGGTACTAAGCAAGCCACTGGTTTGTGGATGTGAGGGTGCAGGAATTTGGGTTGGGGTATGTGAGGGGCTCAGGGCAGGGAGTTCCAGTGAACAGATATAGGGTGTGGGGTATGGGGGAGTGCAGGAGTGGCTGTGGCCAGATGGGGGCTTGGCCCCAATTGGGGATTTGTTGGACAGGCTTCATTTTTAAATAAAATTCTATGTCAAACACAAAAAGTTTCTACATTGTCTTTATTTACGAGAAGGGCAGGGAACCTGTCTTGAGTCAGGGGTCACTGACCCACAGAAAAGTCAGTTGGGAGCAGGGGACATGGTACTGGGGAAGGGTGCCAGTGGGGACAGGGTTCTGCAGCTGGGGGCAGGGGAGAGGGAACAGGGTGCGGGGGGGGGGGGGAGGCAGGGGACAGGGTGCCAGCAGGGGACAAGTTTCTGCAAGGGAAGGCAGGGTGCCAGGGGGGCAGGTTTCTGCAGCGGGGGGACAGTTCTGTGGCTGGGGGCAGGAGTGAGGGAATGGGGGCAGGAGGGTGGGGGACAAGATTCTGGGGCAGGGTGCCAGTGGGGGCAGGGAGTCCCCTACACCAGCCTCAGAGGGAAGCCTCCGCCGCCTCCGGGGCTGACCCCCCCCCCCCCGCGGAGGAAGCAAGCCCCGTTGTGCACTCCCTCCCCCCTCCTGCCGAGCAGGGAAGTCCGCGAACGCGGCCCCTTAGGGCCCCCCGCGGGCCAGCTGTGCTGCTCCTGACCCCCTCCCCCTCCCTGGGCCAGCCGCGCTGCACCCGATCACCTGCTTGGGGCACCCCCCACCTCTCCTACTCTCCCCCCCCCCCCGCGCCCGGGGTTTAAACTCACCGCGCTTGACGGGCGGCAGGGTGACATTGCTGCGTCCCTGCCGCCTCTTTCCACGGGGTCCTAAGACCCGCCGGCTTTGACCGTGCAGCCGTGCATGCGCGGCAAACCCAGCACGGCGCCCGTTCCCCAGAGCGCCAAAGCGGCGCTCCTTTGAAACATTAGGGTGCGCCTGTGCACACCTGGCACACCCTGTGCGCACGCCTATGCCTGGAGATGAGCGCCACAGGAAGCAGCTAGTCACTTGGAACAGCGTGGAGCTGCAGCAGGCAGGGAGCCTGCCTCATGGCTACTGGCTGGGAGCCATCTAAGTAAGCACCTCCTGGCCACAGCTTGCCTCGAGCACCCCAGGCCTTTCTTCCCCTGCAACTCCCTCCCCCAGATCACCACCCCCTCCTGCCCCAAACCCTCTGTACTGCCCTCCTCTAGGTCACCACTCCCTCCCAGATCCTGCACCCCCCTCCTACACCTCTTCCCCAGGCCATAAGTTACATAGTTTTATTTTCTGTGGGATTTCCTCTCAAAAACCAGCTAAATGTTTCCACTTGAAAGTCTGGATTAAAACCTTATCAATACAACATGGCAGGAATTACACACTAAGTTGCTTCTAATTTTCTCTGAGTAAAGCTGGATTTGTTTTCTTGTCTTTTACATCCCGCTTTATTCCTTTACCACTAAACTACACAAAAAATATAAAAATATTCCATAAAATACACTAATCTGGAATGGTTATAGAAATGTTTCAAAATCCAGCAACTTAAGAAATGCACATCAGCACACCATTTCAACTTTGAGTCACTTAAGTATCTTTGATTTGACAAACCTTTATTCAATTACATTATGTTTTAATATGATACTTTCCTAACTAGAATTTGTCTTTAAAATTTGTGAGATTTAATACTTGTGCATATGCTATCATGTGACTTACTGTGTATCACTGGGCAGCTTCCAAAATATCTGATAAATAGATTCACATCCAGGGCAGCACTAGAAAGAATCAATTTCAAAGTTGTCTGTTTTTGCAATATGTCTCTTAACTTTGTTAGCAAGAAATCACTGAATCGATCCCTCTCATGTACTTCATCCTGTAACATGTAGAAAAAGGACAAACATCCCAGATTCAGGATGAAAATTTGGGAAAACTGTACCTTTCCTAACCTGTACAGTTGGCTAATAAGTTACACAAGTATTTGACAAAAAGGAAATACCTTTTTAATAGCGTTAAGCAAAAAAGCTATAAAAAACGGCTTTTGCACAGCTCTCTCAGACCAGAATTCAGCTGCTAAATCTTATTATTAAAGATAATGCATGATTCACAAAACACAGCTAGATTTTCAGATCTTCAATTACATGTTCAGACTGGCAGTTGCAAAATAATCTCCTTCTCCCTGAAGGAATCTGATCTGGAAATCACTGAGACAAACCTGTATTCCCATAATTTTATTTTTATAAAATAACTTTTCAGAGTTTATCAGTATTTACCATAAGAACAAAAGTCACACCATCTTCAATGAAAGATAATTTAGTCACGGATAGCTGATCTGTACAAAGTATATATGCTGTGTAACTTTTTCTAAGTCAAATAAATCAGAACTATTAAATTCTGAACATATCTTGCTCTATGTAACAATCTTATGATTGTTACCTTTGTTGTTTTCTTTTATAATATAAAGCAAGACACAAATAATTAGTTTAAGCTCTTTAGCTCAGGGACTTTTCTGTATGTTTGTGCAGTAATTAGCACAAATAGGGCCATGGTCCTGAATGAAGTCCTTTAAGTATTACTGTAGTGCTACTACAATTACTTCTACTAATACCAGCTCCTGTTTACAGATTCCAACAACCAAAAATAATGAATTTAAGAGAGCCACAAGCATTTAACACAATGTTCTACTTAACTAGTCTATTCTTGTAAGTAAGAAGGATACTAAAATTATCACAAATCCTGAGCTCTTTAAGGGTACATCTAGACTGTATTGCTATTTCGGGATACCGGAAGTATCCCAAAATAGAAATGCCGCATCCATGACATGGTTTCTGTAAAGGGAAATCCTGTCTTACTAGTCTATTAGAGTTCTTTGAAGGGGTTAACAAACATGCAGACAAGGGGGATCCAGTAGATATAGTATACTTAGATTTTCAGAAAGCCTTCGACAAGGTCCCTCACCAAAGGCTCTTGTGTAAATTACATGGCCATGGGATAAGAGGGAAGGTCCTTTCTTGGATTGAGAACTGGTTAAAAGACAGGAAACAAAGTTTGGAGTTATCGTGGACAGTTGTCTGAAAACTTCCACACAGTGTGCAGCGGCAGTCAAAAAGGCAAACAGGATGCTAGGAATTATTAAGAAAGTGATAGAAAATAAGACCCGGAATATCTTACTGCCCCTGTATAAAACTATGGTACGCCCACATTTTGAATACTGTGTACAGATGTGGTCTCCTCACCTCAAAAAAGGTATTTTGGCCTTGGAAAGGGTTCAGAAAAGGGCAACTAAAATGATTAGGGGTTTGGAACAGGTCCCATATGAGGAGAGGTTAAAGCGACTGGGACTTTTCAGTTTAGAAAAGAGGAGACTGAGGGGGGATATGATAGAGGTATATAAAATCATGAGTGGTGTGAAGAGGGCTGATAAAGAAAAGTTATTTATTAGTTCCCATAATAGAAGAACTAGAGGACACCAAATGAAGTTAATGGGTAGCAGGTTTAAAACTAATAAAAGAAAGTTCTTCTTCACACAGCGTGTAGTCAGCCTGTGGAACTCCTTGCCAGAGGAGGCTGTGAAGGCTAGGACTATAATAGAGTTTAAAGAGAAGCTAGATAATTTCATGGAGGTTAGGTCCATAAAAGGCTATTAGCCAGGGGATAAAATGGTGTCCTTGGCCTCTGTTTGTCAGGGGATGGAGAGGGATGGCAGGAGACAAATCGCTTGATCATTGTCTTCGGTCCACCCTCTCCGGGGCACCTGGTGCTGGCCACTGTCAGCAGACAGGATAGTGGGCTAGATGGACCTTTGGTCTGACCCAGTACGGCCATTCTTATGTTCTAGGAATGCGTCCACTATTTTGAATTTTTTTTCGGGTTAACGGACATTCTTTCGCCATCCCTGTAAATCTCATTCTATGAGAAATAAAGGATGGCTTGAAAAAGCACTTTATTTCGAAATCTGGCACCATGTAGCTGTGTCAAATTTTGAAATAGCCTCTTTCGAAATTAAATCGAAAAAAATTCGCAATTTGTGTAGCGCAAATTGCGTATCTTTTTTCAATTTTACAGTGCAGTCTAGATGTAACCTAAATGACTAAGAACTTAGTTCTGAACTCTCTGGCCTCTAGGAAGCAAAGCTCTTAAATAAATACTTAACCGTAAGCATACAAATATCTCACTAACATCACACATAAAGTGCAATAGGACAAATCACACGCTTAAGTGATTTGCAGAATAAAGGCCAGAATGCTCATCATTTTGAAGTACAGAATACTTATGGAAGTGTTGCTTTGATTTAGACTGCAAATAGAAACACAAGACATGGAATTCAGATATAGATTCATCAGACTCCACAGTTACTATATAAGCTGTCCTAAGACTTACTGTATTTAGTCCCAAAGGATGTTGCAAACAATTCAGGATTCTATCCTCCCCTCGATACATCTGTGTACTCTTATTAATTTAAAACACCACCTGAGCCCATTAAACTGGCAGGCGGCATTTTTAATGCAGAAAAACATAAGTATACATACTACAAATGCAGCAAATACAGTATTCATTGTTTATATTCTGTTCAGCTGACATGAATATTTGAGACTAGTATAATATAAAGCCAATTAATGAGAAAAAATAAAGCCTGATTTCAAGTTGTCAAGGACTCTGTAATGTCACTCTGTATGAACACCTAAGGGTTCTTACCACAATAACATGCGTCACAGTTGATAGTGTGCTGTCTCCTGCCATTAGCGTGCGAAGTAGTACACCATTAGTGCAAAATGTTAGCAGCGTCTTTGGGGAAACCCTAATTAAATTGTTATGAAACAGACATGTTCAATTCTCTGCAATGTTATAAATTATGCATAATTTAAAATACACATTATTTCATATTCTTATTAAAAATGAATGCAACTTGCTCACTAAGAAATGACTCCTTAACTTGGGTCAGATTCAAAGTAAAAAAAGCCTAAGATCAGAACCTTGACAATGTACAAATATGTCAACCTGTTTTTTTTTTGTTTTTTTTTTTTTTTTTTCCATAAAACTAAAATCTACAGAATGGTCTAGTTTGTTAAAAAAAAAAATTTCTCCTGAACTTTCCAGCTTATATCACTGAATAATATTTTCAACGATCAGTGCTTGAAATCAGATATGTCACACCAGCCTGGCTGGCAAGCCGGTCTTTTTTAAGCTACAACTGCACCGGAGAGTGTACAGTGTGGAGCTGCAGCAATGCAGGTGTACTGCTATAAGCTCTCAAATGCAACCCCTCTAAGCAGATGGGAGAGAGCTCTCCTGTCAGCTTAACTAACCCAGCCCTACACTGGTGATTAGGTCGGTGCAACTTACATCGCTTGGGCAACATAAGTCATGCCACAGTAAGTGATTGTGTAGACATAGCCAAAGGTGGGTTGTATCTTATTCTCCAGAATCTCAGCTCCATGTCATCAGTTCCCATGTGATTATATTATTATTATCTGCAACTGAATTGCACTCAGATGTTATTTTGGTGTCCCAATAAGCAGAGCTAGGTGTGTGGGGAGAGCTTGGGAGACTGCCACTACTTTTCCCCCCCACCAATTCAAGGCCCAACAAATGCCTAACATCCACCTCTAGCAATATATACAAAGCGCAGCAGCAAAGGGAGACACATAGGATAACAGAGCTGAGAATTCATTCAGCCTCTCAGAAGGAAGACAGCTCATGAAACCAGCCGAAAGGTATATTCTCTCCGTCCCTAATCTACTTCTGTTCAGATTCCAAATCTGAAACAGCCTCTGTAACATCTGATTATGGGTAGTCCCTAGTCACTTACTACTTAACAGAACTTTTAAAAAAAATTACTTCTCATCTCCAGTACTCCCTTCTTTTGTCACTATTGTTGGAAATTCCACTATCCTCTCTGTCTTTCCCATTCAAGCTCCTTCTAGAAAAGAGTTATTATTTTAGGAGATATTTCCTCGGAAAACATGTGCTCCTATCTATCCCTGCCACCAAACCCTACAGAAATTAATTGTCCCTCCCCTCAGGTACTGCAACCGCCTCTTTTCTGGCCTGCCAGAAACTCATCTTGCCCAAGCCTTCTTCAGACTGTTAAAACACTAATGCAAGTCAATCATCCATTGTACTTGCTATTTTCATAATCATCAGCCCTTCTTAAAAACCGTTCACCAGCTTCCTGTGACTTTCTGCACCAAATGTATGCCTCAGTACTCACCTTCAAGGTCACCTAGCTCCTTTATTCCTCTACTTTTGTTGCCTTCTGCACTTACCTTAGCACCTCCACTCCACTCATGCTGTAAAAAGCCCATAGTGTCCTCATCCCACTTGACTCCTCATTACCTTCTGCAGGACACTATATACCTGGAACCACCACCCCATCATCTGTTCACCATGCACCCACTTAGGAAAAACACACACACACGCACACACACACAAATAAGCCTCCTGCTGAAAAGTACTAGGTAATTAAAATTAAAATAAAAACAAAACATAAAAAAGCCACAAGGCAAGGTCTCAACTGATTTTTGTTTCCCACTGTTTTCTACACTTTTAAATACTATTCAGTATATATTACATTAAATTATTTAGGACAACGCCCTATCTTCTGCAGAGCTCCTAAAACTTTTAGAACTATACAAATAATGAATAAAATATATTTTTATTTTCACTAAAATAGATTGAGTTTTGTGCTTGAGGAAAAACTTAGGTCCTCATTTCCTCAAATATTTATTTCCAGATCAAACTAAGGCTCACTTTTTGTCAGTAGAGATTTTTAATCTACCACCAGAAAGTGTAGTCTATGCAAACAAAATTCTGTTTTTTGCACCTTCATGGTGTCTGATCAGAAGGAACTAGATGTTTTACACTTCACACAATATCTGTGTTTAATCGATCATTTATTACGCAGCATCACAGATAAGAATGTTGCTTATGTCACTTAAATGACCTAAGATTACCCGCCATGAAGAACTTTTAAAATCTAATTTTTCTTCAAAGAGTTAGAGTCAGGCATAGAACATGAAGGAAGGGGTTTGTTTAACATAATGATTAATAATTTTTTACCTGCTTTCTAATCGGATCTGATAGCCAATAGTCTGGCCAATTTTCTCTCTTCTTTCTGCGGCAACCCTTTCAGCCACAGCAATAGCTGCTAAACGTCTTGGCTGAGTGCAAAATATGCGACAAGGAATTCCATTTTTGTAGCAATCATCAAGAAGAAACTGAGGAATCTAAAAGAAAAAGGGTGTTTTTTAATTTGATAACATTGCAGCCTTCCTATCTTTGCAAACATAATATATAACTGAGCAGTATTATTGATTAAAGCAGTTTATATTGACCCTCATGTTATAAAGAAGAAGATTCAGTTTGTAATAACTCATTACAACTCTCTTAATTATTTATGTGAGGGTATTTTGGGTGTTTAATACAGGTACTCAGCATGGAGGCAGATCGCTATAAACCACTAAAGAAAAGGACAAATGGTGAAAGGTATAGAAACACATGGCTAGCTGCTCTCTCCTCTGTCATGTATTATTGAGGGGAAGTTCACAACTCTTTATTATAAACCAGGTGTTTATATTAAATAGATAATATTTCAACTACAGTAGACAGAAAATGTGATTTATTGTAATGGAGAACATTTCCACGTTTATTTTAAATGGAGAACAGGCCAAAGAACAGCCAATGGTGTAATAAGAAGAGACCCCAGTTAAATATTGTTCAGGAATTCATTTTGACACACAGAGAACACATACACTTAGTCCAGCAGTATACAGAACTAATTCTGTCCTTTTAATTTCATTAAGCAAAAAGACATACCTGAGTTGTTTTTCCTGATCCAGTTTCTCCCACAATCAGAACAACTTTATTTTCTTTAATAATTCTGACAATTTCTTCCTGTTTTTCAAAAACTGGCAGAGATTGCCTAAAGGAATCAAATTCAGATTCCCCCCTTTTCACGGGAATCTGAGGGATGCCATTGTTAAGTCGCCCACTTGTCTTACTCATTTCTCTATTCTCTAAGAAAAAACAGAATTAATGGCATAGTGTTAAAGGCGTCCCCAAAAATGCTATAGCTCAATGCAAAGCTGAATACTGACTTAATTTTAGAATCCTCTGTATTAATATAATAACACCACATACTGCACTAACATGGTCCATTTTGGTCAATTTCATGAGCAAAGGATTTTAAAATCATAACTTTCATGTCTTCAGCTATTTAGATATGAAATTTCAGAGTGTTATAACTATAGGGATTCGGATCCAAAAAGGAGTTGTAAAATCAGATGCTGATTTTATCATGTTGGTCTTATATTCTTTTAATTTGAGTAAAAATCAGCTTGCATAAGACGCGGACACGTATACCTCGCGGAGGAGGGCGCGAAGGGGGAGGGGTGTTGTAAAAACCATGTATAACCCGCAGATTATATTCGCTAATTCACGGTAATGGTAGCAACCCTCTTAAAATAATGCCCCCCCCCCTTTACAAACTCCTTTTTGGGTTAGATCCCCTGTTCAAGAAACACTTGTCTCCCCCAGGAGGTCTATATACTAAAAGACAAGATTTCATTGGAGGGGTAGATGAGATTTCATGGTCTATGATGCATTTTTCATAGCTGTGAAACTGGTAGGGCTCTAACCATAAACATGCAAGGATCACAAAAATCTTTCACACAAGAGGTTATTCTGCAAGAATGCCTAAAACCAAACTATTTATATTGATTACTATTGAATAAGCTTAATTCTATGAAGGTTTTCATGCATCCTGCAAAACATCAGTTTTAGTATAAGATTACTGTGACTGTCACATCTAACTTTTAAGAAACACCCTCATACTAGGAAAAAGTCAGAAGATGCAAATTCAGTACAAACTTGAGCCCTTTATTTCCACTTCTTGACACAGGCCACCAGGCTGACCTGGACAGGAACAAACAATTGGCTAAGTAGGTTGAATAGGTAAATACACTTACTATTTGTGTACTATTGTATTAAGGCATACACACCCATCCTCATAAAGTACTGCCACACATATATTGAACCATGACTTCCAAACACATAAAACTCCAGTCTTATTAACCTTATTATAATATGACCTTAAGACTATCAAGAGACATGCAGTATTTATAACATAATCCTCATAAAAGCTGAACTGCAAAAGGAAGAATTTTCTATGCACTAGACCAAACCTCCTACGCAGAAAACCACCTAAGTCCTCATAGCTGAAAACATGTTCAAGTAACAAACCTTTTAAAAAGTCAGTGTTCTGGCATAAGTAATTTATCAAATGCATATTTTAACTCGTTCTCTCAGTTAGCAGAGATTTAAGAAGTCTGAATTGTAAACTCTGTAGGTTACAGACCATGTCTACAATGGGAATGTTATCAATAGAATACAAATATTCCTTCTTATTTTAATAGGAAAAAATCAATAATAGAAAATAACATTTTTCACATTATGGATTAACAAACTCTTATCAGATTATACTACACATACCAGCTTCAACAGCAAAAACATTTCCTCGTTCTGTTTTTGGTAGAAGTTCAGTGCGTTCTTTATTGGTCACAGGAAATCTCTGAATTAGGCTTCTAATTGCATGCTTTGTATTGGGTGTCAAACTACATGCCATTACGGTACGAGCCAATTCTGATCCATCTTTCTTCTTGATGGTTAAATATCTGTTTGCTCCTTTGCTGAAAGAGATAGACATTTTTTCATTTAACTAAGCAGCAATCATTTTACCTATACTTACAAATCTTCTGACAATTTACTCCTAAATTGCATTAAGGTAATCTACAAAAAAAGGTAAGTCTAATAACATATCAAACACCACAAAAAATACAGAATAAGAAAAACACCCAGCACACTATTAATTTAAGAGATCCAAAAGGATGTCTAACCAAAAGGTCAACCTGGTTTTATGACCTGTTATTATCTCAGTGGCATATTTCCAAAGGGGTTTTTCAGTTATCATTATATGTTGTATTTTGATTCTCAAAGAAACTGCTGCTCCATTTGCTTCTTAATAAAATTTCAAAATTCCATATCTTGCCACCTCCCACCCCCAGTGCCCACAAAAATCATTAGATTTCTGTTTCAAAGGGTTTTTTAATTTTCATGAGTAAAAATATCTTTAATAGTACTCCATGTTTTCATGAATCAGAGATCATGATAAAATGTTTAAAATTCATATTATTTCTACCGTAAAACAAATCAAATTCCATCTAATCATTTACATTATTTGAACAGCACATCATATTTACCTCAGAAGGCTAAAACTCACTCAAATTTTATCTAAAAAAGTAGTTAAAAAGCATGTGTCAAGTGAATGTCTAAGTAGCAGTTTAAAATTAAAATAAATGGCACATTTCAAGAAGAAAAGTTAATAAACCTAGTGACTTCACTTTCTCACTGGAATAAATTCTACCATCCACATCTATTTATGAAATACATGACTGTTGCTCCCACAATTATTTATATAGAGACTCCTGTTCAAGGAATTGCTGTGTACAGAGTTTTAAGTAATACCAAAAGATACTATAAGTGAATTTTATAAAAATTTTGATCTCCTGTTCTGAAGTATCAATTTTACTGTCAAGATTCAGGAAGACATTTTAAACTCAGCAAAAGCAGTTAAGGGTGATGATAAGCAGTCGTGATGAGGCTTTTGGACCTTGACAGTTCACCTTCAGAAGTTATTTCAAGAATCGTAGGAGGAAAAAAAGACTGAGTTTGAGCAAAACATTTCTTAGGATACTTCCCCAACTGAACTATCAGCAAATCCAGATTTTTATATCCCTTATATATACTTTGATCTGTTTTTCTTCTACTGGGTGACCCTACAACTTCTGGGCCTTGATCAGCTTCTGTTTATCTCTATGTCAAAGGGGGTCTCTGAATGAAGATCTCTCCTTTTCTACTTACAAGGTTGGCATGTGGAACAACTGGGGGAAGTAAATCCATCCCTGCAGTACCTCCTTCCTCCATTACTCTGTACTGATGCTCTTCTGCAGATACTCCCACAAATTTCTAGGAGGAAAAGAGGTGCTGCTCTCAATGATACTGTCCCTTATCAAGCTCCCAGATTCCATCCAGAATCTTGGTCAGGAGGTAATAAAGTTCAGAAAAGAATGACTCCTGGCTCTGGGTGCAGAGTCCTTTCTTCGTAAATTTCATGGATCCATAAAGTAAAGAATGGGGGCAAGGCTTCCTAAACCGTACAGGCTACAGATTTCTTTGACCACAGAAACAGCGCTCAAAGAACCCTGCAAGGAATCTCAGTATCTCTTCCCTAACTAGATACAGCTCAAAGGTTTTTCCCTGGAAAAGAATGAATGATCTGGTCCTCCGCCCAGGTACAATAAATATCAGAAGTATAAATTGCCTTTTAAAGAGACTCTTAATTACTGAAAATGATGGTCCAAAACGACTAACTTTACATTAACTTACCCTTTACTTTTTGAAATCAGACCAAGAGACTGACTGAGTCGGTGAATAAATGCTCTTTCAGTACTAGTCAAAGAAGAAGGAAATTCCATTTCTAGAAACAAAAACAAATCAGCAGATATAACATCACATAACTAACATGCTACTTCTTTCCTATTTCAAACAAAATGAAAATATTTGCATATTTCCATTAAAAAACAAGCAATCTCACCAAGAAATAATAAGCATAGATCTCTAATCTCCAGGGTTGATAAAAATTGATTTTTTTTAAAATTGATTTTTTAAAATTTAAATCTGATTTATTGATTTTTTAAAATAATTATTAAAATACTAAATTTCTAATTTAAAAGTAACAGTTACAATTAAATCTTATCATAGTCATGCTCTACATATGCTTGCAGTCTCATAAAAGTGAATTAATGGCTCTACTGTGTCCAGCCTAATTACTAGCTCTTGCTTCTTGAAGCTTACAGGCTGTCGATTTCTGTTTCTCAGCAAATTAGAAAGTAACATGTTCAAAGAAAGCTACAACCTAGACAGGACTGGTTTAGATCTGTGCTTATTTGTTGGAGGTCCCTGGCCACATATGGCAGAGATTAGTTAAGACATTGTCTTAGAGACAATATAAAGGAAAGGACGGAAGCAATGTAGACAGGAACAGGGGAGTGGACCAAAATGAAAAAGGGAAGACATTATTCAACACACCCACAGCTTCTCATATTCCCCCACATTTTTGCCACAGAAAAACTGTGACACTGTTTGGGAATACTTTGAAGAAATTCATTCCCTGTGTAAAAAAGGAAAAAGGGTAAAGTATAAGCAGTGCAAGAAGATGATCCAAGGTCTAGTTGCAAGAATTAAATATCAGACGGTAGACTGCATGTGGGGAGAAAACTAAGTGGATGAAGACGTGGATATGGCTGAGTGAATCAGCTGGTTAGTAACTTAAATAATTCACTTTGCAATGCATCATTCTTCAAGAAACTCCCTATGCCTTTTAGAATAAGGGTGATATGACAAGTAAATTCCCAAGCTGTTTACTGTGTTGGATGTCGCTAGAAAACAAGTTTAGTTAACTAATTAAAACAAGCTATAAGGATTAGCTAAACTAGGTTTAGAACCACGGAGTGTCATTTTCTTATTTTGTATTACATAATACATGCCCTTTATGTTGGAATATCATGGCCACAAACCCATAATGGTGATGCCATAAATTTATTCCTATTTTACTTCAGTCCAATTCAGCTTTTCTAAAGGAATCCCATTCTATATTTGTATTCTCACAAAACAGAAATTGGGCTTACTCCACAATTAAGTGTACTCTAAGCAGTCAGTCTTAGGATTTTTGGTAACTTGACTTAAATCAATGATTTTTTTGGTGATTTAAATCAATGATTTAAATAAATTCCACCCTGCTAAACTACAACAAATTAATCTAATTTACCATCTCCCAAAAGGGGAGGCAAACCTGTACGTATCACTAACGAAGTAGAACTATATTCTCCCTTACACATATAAAATCCATGCTACTACTTACTGTAGGGATTCTTAGCTTTTTCAAGCAGCTGCAGTCATTTGCCAGGCCCAGGTCAGATCTCAGCAAAACAAGTGCCAGGGAGCCATGTCCATCATTCATCCTTGAATATTTTGGCCAATATGGCAGTTAGGCAATTCAAGGACTGGGTATAGGAAGCTCATAAACTGGGCTAGAGCTCACACAACTGATTGGGATAAAAGATGCAGTAAGCATCCATGGCACTTCAAAAGGTAATAGAGTGGCACGGAGCTTCATTAAATGGGCAGTGTCTGCCAGTCACAAACGCATAAAAGCACTTGACACACATACAGCACAAAGGTGACTTGCCACCAGACCCATCACACTAAATTCACCTCAATATCTACCCGTCAACGTCAATAGCTACAACCTGCTTCCCAAAACAAGAGCCCCAGGGTGCCCTCAGAGAGCTTCAGCCACCTGAACAGGGGCAGCGGTGTGTTGTAACGTACCTCCCCCGGCCCTCCCCTCCCCACTCCCTTGCCCAGGTCAGCTCACATCCCAAGCCCTACCCCGCCCCGCCCCGCCCGACTCAAGCCCTGCCCAGGTATCCCTCCCAGGGGCCTCCCCATCAGCCCGGCCGCGGTCACCTCTCTGGTCCCCGTAGCGGAACCGCTCCAGGGCGATGTTCACCGCGATCTTCACCTCCTCGTCGATGCGAATGTCCTTCAGCCCCCTGGCCCGGCCGCTGCCCGAGCCGCAGGCGGAGGCCGGGCCCCCGCCGGACAGGGCGGTGCTGGGCGGCCGGGGGGACACGCTGCTGGGCCGGGACATCTCCCCGGGAGACGCGGGGCCCCTCTGGCGGCCGGGGCAAGAAGCGCGCTCGGTGCAGCCGGCGCCGGCGGCGCAGGGCTCAGAAGGAAAGTGAAAGGGGCGGGGCCAGCCGCGCAGCAATGACGTACTTACCGGCCGGGGGCGGGACCAAAGCGGGGGGAGGGGGAGAGGACAGAACACCAGGCGCCTGGCAGGCCGCATGCGCGAGGTTACTTGGTAACGGGGGGGGGAGGGAGAGGAGCGTCAATTCAATAAGCCAATCACAGTCGTAGGGGCGGCGCGCGGACGGGACTATAAAATAAGGCCACCCCATCTCATCCGCAGCCGGGTGTTCCTCCCGCAAGGTGGTCGCCTGTCCCACGTGCCTCCTCAGGGGCTACCTGTGTCGCCACGTGCGCGGGTAGAAGCGCCGCTGCTGTTGTCTGCCGCTGTCTCCCTCGCAGGCGGGGTTAGCCGTATCCCCAGCAAATAGTCCTTGGGCTACAGTTTCCTGGAGGGCCCTTTGGGTTACGACCCTTGCCACATCTATAAGCCAGTGGGGTATAGGCGCCTGTGTCACTCTTTAAATTATTCCCCTGGAACGGATTCTTACCACGTTCCTCTGTCCATATACTGCACTGTAGACCAGGGGTCCTGAGAGTGCTGCTACATACTTCCCCCCCACCTTCCTTTCTCTCCCCCTCCCCCTCCCACTTTGTGTGGTTTTCATTATACCCAGGTGTTAAAAGTTTGATTCAGTGGGTCTCAGTAACTGTCATGGACCAGAGGAAGTTAGCTAACATCCATTATTTTCCACTAGCCTTTGCACTTCTCAGTCTACACTACAGAGTTTTGTCGGAAAAACAGCCGTTTTTCTGACAAAACTTGAGGAACGTACACTGCATTCTTCTGCAAGAAAATCAAAAGAACAGAGGGGGTTTTCTGGCGTTGGTAATCCTTATTCTACCAGGAAGAAACCTTTTTGCGAAAGAGCTCTTCTGCAAAAAGGCATGCGTGGATGGGGAAGAGGGAGTTCTTTTGACAGAAGAAGAAAAAGCACAGGTGCCTTGGTGGCCGTTCCATCCATAGCAATCACAGCTTAGAAGTGAGAGAGCGTCCATTCAGTCTGGACACTCTCTTTCAAAAAAGCAGATCACTTTTTCGATGCACTTTTGTAGTGTGGACGCTCTCTTTCAGACAAAGTATTTTCAGAAGATCTCTTCTGAAAAAAGCTTCTTCTGAAAGAATCCTGTAGTCTAGACGTAGCCCCTGATAACTCCATCCAAGCCCCTTACAATTAATTTTTGGGAGAAGTTTTACAAAATGCTATATTTACTGATAACAAAATAGTGTGACTGCGTTGTTCCTTCTTGCAGCTAATTGGTTAATTTTAAGAAAAGAAATATTAAGTTTTTTCTGATTTGCTCAAGCATCTGTCTGCTCGCTATTTATTGGGCCCATTTTCCTTTTAAGTTTTGCTTCATTAAATATAATTTATAGTAAAATAATAAATTACTAGGATTGTTCATTTTTATTTAAATTGTGCTACTTGCTTCATACCCCTTCTCGGCTCCCCATAATATTTCATTTGTTCTATTTCAATTCTAATCATGTTTTTAGACTGTCATTAGGGGTCTAACAAATTCACAGCCATGAAAAATGTGTCACGGTCATGAAATCTGGTCTTCTGTGTGCTTTTTACCCTATATTATAGATTTGATAGGGGGCGACAGCATTTCTCAATTTTGGGGTTCCTACCCAAATGGAGTTGTAAGAGGATCACAGGATTATTTTAGGGAATTATGATATTAACATCCTTTCTTCTGTGCTGACTTCAGTACTTGGCAGCATACCATATCATGCTACCGTTACTGCTATTAGAGCTGGGCTTGCAGCCATCAGCCACCATTGTCCAGCTGCTCATCTTTGAAGGCAATGCTTCCTCCTGCAACTGCACAGAAATAAGAGAAGCAGTACCACATCTCCCTACAATAACCTTGTGATCTCACATGACTCCTTTTTGGGTCTGGACTCCTCCAAATACAACACAGAAATTTCAGATTTAAATTGCTGAAATAGTGACATTTGCCATTTAAAAAAAATCCGGACCATGAAATTGACCAAAATGGACCATGAATTTGGTTGGACCCTACCTAGCACCATAGTATCTAGGCCCTCTGATAATTATGTATTAAAATTGTCTGTGTGTTAACTGTTTTGCAAAGTCTTAATTATCTCATCATTATCCAGGATCCTTTTCTTTATTATTATTATTAGACAATCTTTCTGTTAAGTCATCACCGTTCTTGTCTGTCTGTCATGGGATTTTCAACTTTCTCCTCCTGCTCATGTGCCTTGAGACAGGCAGCCTGCCACCTCCTACATGCAGGCCCACCTGCCTCTGTGCTGCCAGGTCTGAGTCTCGGCCCCCCTGTCAGTCCGCCGACCGGCTCCTGCCTGCCTTTGGCAGGCCACCCCCACCAGCTCTGGCTCACAGCCCCTCCCCAGCAGGCCACCCTCGCCACTACCTGCACCCAGCTTGCCTGCCTCTGTGCTGCGCGGCTCATGACCCCCTTGGCAGACTGCCCCCGCCAGCTCAGTCTCCCAGGCCCCCCTCCTCCCAGCAGGCCGCCGACCGGCTTGCAGCCCCCCCAGCAGCCCGCCCCCCTCGCCAGGCCACATCTCAGCCTCCCCCCCCCCCCCCGTGCTGGCACCTCTGGGTCCTGCCGCCCCCCCCCCCCCCCGGCAGGCCACAGATGAGGCAGGCTGCCCCCATCATCTCCGGCTCCCAGCCCCCCTGGGAGCCCACCCCTGCCACCTCCTACACGTGGGCCTGCCTGCCTCTGTGCTGGCAGCTCCGGGTCCTGGCCCCGCCAGCAGCCTGCTGACTGGCTCCTGCCCTCCCCCTTCACAGGCTGCCCCTGCCAGCTCTGGCTCACGGAACCCTTGGCAGCTCCAGCTCACAGACCCCCCCAGCAGGTTGCTGATGCAGCAGGCCAGCACCCGGCCCCCCCTCACTTGGCCGCATCCCGGCCCCCCCCATGTTGGCACCTCCGGGGCCTGCTCCCCCCCCCCGGCAGGCTGCTGATGCAGCAGGCCGGATTCCAGCCGCCCCCACTACCTCCTGCACCCGGCCGGCCTTCCTCCATGCCGTGCCGCACAGCTCCCAGCCTACCTGGCTTCGCGCTGCACAGCTCACGGCCCCCCCAGCAGACCACCCCCGGCAGGCCGCCGACCGGCTCCCACCCCCCCCTCACCAGGCCGCATACCAGCCCCTCCAGCAGGTCGCCAATGCGGCAGGCTGCCCCCGCCAGCTCCGGCTCATGGCACCCCCAGCAGGCCATCCTTCCCACCCCCCTCCCCGCCTAAGACCAAAAAGACAAAAATTAAAACATTTAAAAATATATTTTTTAAAGACAATCTTTCTAAAAGCGCACCAAAAGACTGAAAATAAAGTTTTCAGCTACCAGTTTAGGAGAATGATTGGATGGCTAAGTATGATTCAAGGTAGTTGCAAACTGTTAGCCATCCAATCTTTCTCCTACACTGGTAGCTGAAAACTTTATTTTCAGTCTTTTGGTGTGCTTTTCGAAAGATTGTCTTTTAAATATATATATATATATTATTTTTCCAGTTACAGTTTTAAGTAAGCAAGTATAGTTTATTTCATATAAAACCTCTATCATTAGAAGCAAATCTAAAAATCTAGGTTATCTGGCTGCAGAATGTAGACATATGATTTGAGGTATTGGTTATAAGCTTGTTGACTCTCATGACAGTTGGTAACACTGGTACTCAGTTGATCTTATGGTATTTAAGTAAAACCATACTCATGAAACAGAATAATATGAAGTTTGCAAGGTTGTGGTTACTGTGTTAAACATAATGAGCCACAAGGTGGTGCTAGCACAACAAATGTGTGTTTATAGATTCCAAATCACAATGAGACAGGTCCTGAAGTCTTCTCCCTTTCAGCTAAAACTAATGAGATTTGCTGGAATAAAGACTTCATTAAACTAGCCAAATTTAGTTCTAGCATAGGCAAAGGAAATAAGAGGCAAGGGGAGCAATGCCTCCCATGGGTCTTAGTGCTCAACCGCTCCCATCTTCCTATCCCTGTTCCAGGGGTGGGCAATAACATGATGGTAGCTCGCCAGGCTTAGCCCGTGGAGAGCAATCACCACCATATTTACCTGCACAGCCACATGTACTGGTGATTGAAGCTCCCTTTGACCACAGATTGCTGTTCCCGGCCAATGGAAGCAGTAGTGCAGACTGGGACACTGCTTCCTATAACTCCCGTTGGCTGGACACAGTGATCCACAGCCAATGGGACCTGCGATCATTGGTACCTATGGTTGTGGAGGTAAATATAGCAGTGGTAGCTTGTCAGAACTCTGGTGGACCAGATCCGGAGTCTGGGCTGGTATTTGCCCACCCTGTCCAATTCTGACCGCGAAGGATCGCACAGCAAGCTGTTGCAGATTGTAGACTGGTGACTCTTCACCCCCACTCCCAATGGATCTGTTAACTTCAAAGTGAAAAACCGTCCAGCTTGCCAGACCTACTGGCATAGCATTGAACCTGTGAAAGAATCATTAAGGGTAATTAAACCATTTAACTGGGATGTGCCACCCCTGAATTTACAAAAACAGTTGTGCATTACTATGTCTACAGGACCTAATTTGCTTTAAATATTTCATTAGTTTGTGGCTGAAGATTATAAAATCACAACTCTAAAAAATCCTGGCATAGATATTTAGATGCACAATCTGAATATTCGTTAGCTTTAAATGCTTGGATCTTCAGACGTAGTTTTTTTTAAATAAATTCTTCAAAAAACCACCCTTATCTAAAATAAATAACAAATAGTCATGTGGCACCTTAAGGACTAACAAAAATATATATATAGCATCACAAGCTTTTGTGGGCAAAACCCACTTCTTGAGATGAGCTTGAGTGAAGAAAAAAGGGGGAAATACACATTCTATTTTTAATTACTGTTGTACAAAAACTTGCTACCAAAATCTTTCACCCTCCTATTGAAAAGAGTCCTTAGGGACAATATTCCTTTTCTTCCAGATAGCTGGACAAATGAGTTTCCCTTCTACTTCTCACTATTTGATGAACCAGTTTTAAGAGAACCCGCCACTAAAATCAGTACCTAAAATCTTTGAAAACATATTTTAACATAAACATATAGTGAAATTTCATAAACGTTTCTTAAGAACATAAGACTGGCCATACTGAGTCAGACCAAAGGTCCATCTAGCCCAGTATCCTGTCTGCCAACGGTGGCCAATACCAAATGCCCTAGAGGGAGGGATCACAACAGGTAATCCTCACGTGATCCTCCCCTGTCACCCACCTCCAGAAAAACAGAGGCCAGGGACACCATTCTTACCCATCCTGGCTAATAGCCATTGATGGACCTAACCTCCATGAATCTATCTAGCTCTTTTTTGAACCCTGTTAAAGTCCTAGCCTTCACATCTGGCAAGGAGTTCCACAGGTTGACTGTGCACTGGGTGAAGAAAAACTTCCTTTTGTTTGTTTTAAACCTGCTGCCTATTAATTTCATTTGGTGACCCCTAGTTCTTTTATTGTGGGAATAAGTAAATAACTTTTCCTTATTCACTTTTTCCACAAAGTCATGATTTTATAGACCTCTATCATATCACCCTTTAATCTCCTCTTTTCTAAGCTGAAAAGTCCAAGTCATTTTAATCTCTCTTCATATGGGATCCATTCCAAACCCCTAATCATTCTTGTTGCCCTTTTCTGAACCTTTTCCAATGCCAATATATCTTTTTTGAGATGAGGCGACCATATCTGTATGCAGTATTCAAGATGTGGGTGTACCATGGTTTTATACAGAGGCAATAAGATGTTTTCTGTCTTATTCTCTATCCCTTTTTTAATGACTCCTAACATTCTATTTGCTTTTTTTGACTGCCGCTGCACACTGAGTGGATGTTTTCAGAGAACTCTCCACAATGACTCAACTTTCTCTTGAGTAGTTGTAGCCAAATTAGTCCCCATCATATTGTATATATAGTTGAGATTATTTTTTCCAATGTGCATTACTTTACATTTATCAGCATTAAATTTCATTTGCCATTTTGATGCCCAATCACCAAGGCTATGTCTACATTGGCAAGATTTTGCGCAAATACTTTTAACGCAAGAGTTTTTGCGTTAAAGTATTTCCGCAAGAGAGCATCTACACTGGCATGTGCTTTTGCGCAAGAGATGTGCTTTTGCGCAAAAGCATCCCTGCCAGTGTAGATGCTCTCTTGCACAAGAAAGCTCCAATGGCCATTTTAGCCATCGGGCTTTCTTGCGCAAGTAATTCATGTTGCCTGTCTACACTGGCCTCTTGCGCAAGAACAGTTGTGCAAGAGGGCTTATTCCTGAGCGGGAGCATCATAGTTCTTGCGCAAGAAGCACTGATTTCACACATTAGAATGTCAGTGTTCTTGCGCAAGAACTCCCCGCCAGTGTAGACAGGCAGCATGTTTTTGCACAAAAGCGCCCGCTTTTGTGCAAAATCATGCCAATGTAGACACAGCCTGAGTTGGGTGAGATCTTTTTGAAACTCTTCACAGTTTGCTTTGGTCTTAACAATCTTGAGCAGTTTGGTACCATCTGCAATTTTGCCACCTCACTGTTTACCCCTTTCTCTAGATCATTTATAAATAAGTGGAATAGGATGGGTCCCAGGACGGACCCTTGGGGGACCCCACTAGTTACCGCTCTCCACTCGGAAAACTTACCATTTATTCCTACCCTTTGTTTCCTGTCTTTTAACCAGTTATCAATCCATGAAAGGACTTCCCTCTTATCCCATGACAACTTACTTTACTTAAGAGCCTTTGGTGAGGGACCTTGTCAAAGGCTTTCTGGAAATCTAAGTATACTATATCCACTGGATCCCCCTTGAACACATGTTTGTAGACCCCCTCAAAGAACTCTAGCAGATTTGTAAGGCATGATTTCCTTTTACAGAAACCATGTTGACTTTCCCCCAACAAATTATATTCATCCATATGTATGACAATTTTATTCTTCACTATAGTTTCAACTAATTTGCCTGGTACTGACGTTAGACTTACCGGTCTCTAATTGCCAGGATCACCTCTAGAGCCCTTTTTAAATATTGGCGTCACATTAGCTATCTTCCCATCATTAGGTACGGAAGCCGATTTAAAGGATAGGTTACAGACCACAGTTAATAGTTCTATAATTTCCCATTTGAGTTCTTTCAGAACTCTTGGGTGATTGCCATCTGGTCCCGGTGACATGTTACTGTCTTATGAAAATCACACAAAGAAATGTTATTCCCTTTTTCTAAAAGCAGTGAACTTTGTTATGAACATACTACAGTGGTCTGACTGATTAACTGAAAATAATGTCTTTGTTTCAGCAAGTTTAAATATGTAGCAATCTGGAAAGCCTTCATAAAATATAAAATCATCTTGGAAATACTGATGAAGAAAATGTAAAACAGAGAAGGGATAAATCATGTATTCCATAATATTTAATGTTATATTCAGCAGGACAACTGACTTGCCATTATTACAAAGTTTTTGCAAATAAATCTCTGACAAACATCAAGATATCAAAAAACCTGTAACTGACACTTTCTATTCCCAAATTTAGTGCTTTTAATTAAGCACCTTCTGCATGTTCAATCTTCACAATCTGGCATGCAGTGGAACACATGTTCCATTTTATTTAGAAAGACATTTTAGAAGAGTGTTTTTTTCCAGATGTCATTTGTAACATTTGCCTTGAGGGATTTGACTGAAATGGGTGAGCAGACAGAAGAGGGAGACAATGAGAGAGAGTGGGGCAGAGCAGGGAGTGGTGTATGGGCAGGGCCACAGTCTGGAGAGCTTGCCTCTCCAATCAGCAGCTTCACCGACTGCCCATGAGTTCTGGTATATAAATGAAGTGTCTTTGAGGCAGAGTTTCAGCTGTGACAGAATATATACTTGTTTTAGCTGGAATGGGAAGCAAAGTTGGTTTTCCTAATTCTCCCATCCTGGGTCTACTCTGCATTTTGTTAATCCGGGTTATTAATTTTAGTGGAGTTGCATCTGTTTATACTAGGATGCAGGGGCTGCTGACCCACAGAAAAATCAGTTGAAGGCTACACACAACAAACAAACAAACCCCTAAAAAACCCCTCACTGATGTGGCCCCCAGCTGAGGAGGAAGACACTTCCCACATTCTCCTTGTACATCAGAGTCTAGGGTAGCCCAGCCTACTAGATTTTGTGTGCTCCATCCCCACAGTGGGACAGCGGGGAGGGCTGAAGTGTTAGTGCACTCTCCCCATTACTGGCCAGGGTGGGGGGGATATCCTTGAGCTTCGGGGACCAGATCCAAGCAAGTTGGAGGCTGCATCTGGCGCCCAGGCCTGAGGTTCTCCACCCCTGGTTTACACCATGAGTGTATATGACCTAGTATATTTCTTGCAGCAGGAGCCTATTAGTTGTATCAATGAAGACTCATCAGTGACTAGAGACTATTGAATCACCAGTTGTATGTACTTCTAAGCAGTTTTAATATCTGAATCCTAAGGCTTTTCTTAGTTTTTAGAGAAAAAGATATTACAAGTAATAGTTCTGGAATATAATTGTGAGTATTAGTTGATCATGTCTATAAACTTACAGGAATTTGTGTAGATAAAATAACATGTGAGACATGGGTGATAACGAAAGATTTGAAGAGAAGGATATTGGTGTTTGAGAGGAGTTGTTTTAGAAAGATCCTGAGAATAGGATGGCTGCAGAAGGTCGCCAATGGGATTATATAGGAAGATACAACCGAAAGAGAACCTACTGCAGAAGGTTATACAACAGAAGTTACAGCTATTCAGGCATATCTGCAGAATGAATGACGAGTGAGTTAAGACCCTGGTATTCGGCATGATGAATGGTTTGAATAGGAGAGGCAGACCCCACAGAGAATGGGTAGATGATATAGAAGATTGGTGCAGAGCTAGTCTACAGAAACTAAGCCACTCTGCACTGGACAGGGAAAGATGGAAGGAAATAGCGAGGGAGGCATTGGACACCAACCATGGGTGTTGAGCCCATGGTTGTTGATGATGATAATGAACGTGTATAAATGTAAAGTATCACACAATTAATGGTAAGTAACTAAACGAGTCATTGATGTTTGTCTATCCATCAACTCTATCTCACAAATAGAAGTGGGACTGTATCAAGAATACCAAGATTACTGGCCTGGTCACAGTGGCCCCTGTTGTCCCTGGCTGTAGGATCAGTACACAAGGAGCATTTTGGCACAGTTCTGAACAATGATGATAAAATGACACTGCAGAGTTCCATGTAATGTGCTAGCTTTTTCTAATCTGCTCCCTTGCAAAGTGTCCCTGAAATCTGAAAAAAACCTATCAAACTAGAGTCTTGCAGCTTCAATGGGATTTGTATACATTTCTGTTGCACTCAATACATATTTGAGCACCAACAATTAATTAAGCTTCATAACATACTCAGAATGAGGGAATATTTTTCCCATTTTACACACAAGGAAACTAAGGATTAGAGAGGGTGAGTGATTTGCAAAAGATCACACAGGAAATCTATGATCAAGAACTGAGATCTTCCATCTCCTCTTTCTTAACCCTACCAGGCCAAGTTTCTTCTCAGTTTTATCTTTGCAAATCACTATATTTAACTAATTATCTTCAGCGTGTTATAACTGTATAATGAAAAGCGTAGTTTGGCCCTACATTGCAACTGGATCCTATGTTAAATCTGTTGATGATACAAAGCCTTCTTTTTCCATTGTTGGGTTGACCCTCCGGTGATATTAGATGTGAAAGTTTAAATAGTTACTTTCAGTCACTAAATACAACTCATAATACACAAAGGGAACAGATCAGTTGAGGAAGAAAGTATCATTTGTACACAATCCTTTTCCACAGCAAAAATGCATCTTAAGAATTGTGAACCAAATCTATCCCTAGTTTAACCCTATTGATATAATTACACCAGGAATTAATCCTTCTGGGAGTTTAAGACAGGAACTCATAGAATATCACTGAAAAAGACAGAAGTTTGACTTACTTGAAGGATGGTATTTAAATATCACATTGTAAATGAGAGATAATGTTAGAGCACTAAACAGAAGTCACACCATAGTGATTTTTTAGACTTTTTATAAATACTAACATTACCCATCCCGTTGATAGTAGACGTGCACTCAGTTTGGCCTGGTCTGCTCCTGCCTGTCCTCCGGTCTGTGTAATCGCTTCTTAATGGGTTCTTTGGCCTTGTATATATGCTGTTCTTTTATTCCCCTCTCTTTGTTCCCTCTTTCTCCCAGTCTTCAACCTACTCAGCATTTTCTCTTCCTGTAGTTCTCATCCTATTCTTCACTCTCCCACTCTGCCACCAAACAGCTCACCCACTAACTCACTACCAGTCACTGGCATTTTTCTCCTGCGCTCCCCACTGTGCTGCATTTCATGTCTTGCTTTGGTGCAGGGTGGGGAGGTGTGCCACTTTTCACATCCTGCTTTGGTGTGCGGGAGGCGGGGGGAGACTTCCAGTGTATTCCTGTGTATTCTCCAATGTTCTCTGTGACAGACAGCATGACAGACACCTCTCCTTTTATAATAGTATATAGATGCTTGAAAATAAACATCTTATAGCTAATAAATCATTCCCAAATAAAACATTGAGCTGAAGTGGAGGAATCAGGTAACACAAAAGAGGTCTCCTCAGACCTAATTTTTAATCTGGACCCAAGCCCACCCAATCTGTCCAGCAGTGTCCTCTATACTTCCTACCCCTAGATTTGGGGTATTGGTGGCTACCTGTAGTGCTGTGGGGCTGCAAAGTGAGATGATTCAATTCAACTAAGTGCACAGCACAGCAAGCATGGCTGGCAGGTGGCAGTGGGGCACGCGTCTGCTACCACATTACCCCCATGACCACAAGGAAAGCTGACCTCAGCAGGTCAGATTGTTTTTCCACCAACCTGAATCCAGTGCTTGTTGTTGGGTCTCATCTGGTTTGGGTGAGGTCGCAAGGCTCTAATACAAAAGCCTTTAAATACAGTATAATTCTGTGCTGCAAACTGAAATAAAACCTGGATCAAAGTTTTCATATAAACTGGTTGCTTTTCCAGCTATTGCAATGCAGTTAATTAATTGGTTCAAATGTACAATGAAACTCTATAAGATGGCAAAGTAAGAATTCAACTTCAATGCTAAGAGTAGGGAACTGAGGGCTATGTTTTGCAGACCTTCCTCACCTTAGTGAGAACTTACACAGATAGTTCCACCAAAGTCAGTAAATGCTCATTAACATGAGGAATGATAGACAGATATAGATTTTTATAGGATTAGACTAACAACTATGTCTGACTCAGCTGCTCTATCATTCTAATTTGTTCGAAACTAGAAATGGAGACATTTATTTTAACTAAGCCCGAGAACTTACACAGATAGTTCCACCAAAGTCAGTAAATGCTCATTAACATGAGGAATGATAGACAGATATAGATTTTTATAGGATTAGACTAACAACTATGTCTGACTCAGCTGCTCTATCATTCTAATTTGTTCGAAACTAGAAATGGAGACATTTATTTTAACTAATATTAAACTGACTAAAACAGTGCGGCTGTGTCTAGACTGGCAAGTTTTTCCGCAAAAGCAGCTGCTTTTGCGGAAAAACTTGCCAGCTGTCTAGACTGGCCGCTTGAATTTGTGCAAGAACACTGACGATCTAATGTATGATCGTCAGTGTTCTTGCGCAAATACTATGATGCTCCCGTTCGGGAAAAAGCCCTCTTGCGCAAATGTATTTGTGCAAGAGGGCCAGTGTAGACAGGGGAGGACTGTTTTAAGCAAAAAAGCCCCGATGGCAAAAATGGCGATCGGGGCTTTCTTGCGCAAAACCGCATCTAGAGTGGCACAGACGCTTTTCCGCAAAAAGTGCTTTTGCGCAAAAGCATCCGTGCCAATCTAGACGCTCTTTTCCGCAAATGCTTTTAATGGAAAAACTTTTCCGTTAAAAGCATTTGCGGAAAATCATGCCAGTCTAGACGCAGCCTGCAAGTTTTAAAAGGTCATCTCAAACTCAAGTTTATTGATTGTGCTTTCCACTAGGGGGAGCAAATACATAAAATAAACAGGGTGAAACAATCATTACAAACACAGGTGAAAAATTAAGTAGTGAGCACTATGACAAAGAGAGACCATTGGGGGGAGGGGGGCGGGACTTAAAAAATTCTAATCAAAATGATATACGCAAACAATATATAGACACTCACTTGTTTCTGCGGGGTTGTTCTTCTTTCTAAAATATATAGCTCAGGCCCCTCATCAGCTAGAAGTTCATCTCATTGCAGGCATTTGCCTGAGGATGTCTATTGCATATTTATATGAATGTAGGAAGTGTTATACGGCATTAGTATTCCATCCTGTGTGGCATCCTGTCTCCAACAGACACCAAGCCCCCTCCCCCTCACCAGATGCTAAACAGGAAAATGCAAGAAACAGAACATTCTGGACAACCCATATTTTCCTAACCCCAGCAATTAGTGTTCTCCATCCCAGGGCCTTAGGCCACGTCTTCACTTGCTGTGCCAGAGACTGATCTTCTGGAGTTCGATTTAGCAGGCCTAGTTAAAACCCGCTAAATCAAACACTGAGGGTGGCTCCAATTGGCACCGGTACTCCTCGCCGTCATGAGGAATAAGGGAAGCCAACGGGAGCATTTGCTCCCATTGGCCTCCCTCTGTGAAGACGGTGCCAAGCTCGGCTTAAGGTAAGCCAACTCCAGCTATACATTTTACATAGCTGGAGTTGCGTACCTTAACTCAACCTTCCAACGCTAATGTAAATCTGGCCTATGGCAGATCAGGGGAAGTTGGGTGGGGACATGGTGTGGGCTTTTGGCATTCTAGGCACCCCCAAAATTTCTACAAATTTTGCCACTCCTTGAAATATTGTATAGAAAAGTACTGAAAATGGGCCTCATAATAAATAGAACAATAAACAATACATTGAAGTTCCTTGAGTCGGTCACTGGGCTGGCCCCTCCATTTCCAGGCAATTAAAATTCTTTGGAGAATATGGTCTATGCCCAAGGGCATGTTCTACCCTCATCCATGCATCTGGTGCTTATTAACTTAAAGATGACCTGCAAAGAAGAAAAAGTTGGCACTGTGCTCTTTAAAATTACTTATAAAGAAGATCAGAAACTTTTTTTTTTAATTTTGAAACTTCAGATCCTTCCTAGACATGAAGATGGTGTGATGATGGAAGAACTAGTGCACAACGGTGAGATCACAAAAGACAAAACAATGAAAATTGAGCTATTATAAGAGAAAAGAATTTTTAGGTAGGCAGTTTAAAACTCTGTTTTCTTGTAAAACCTTTTAATTTTAATGAATAACATTTTGAACTAAGAAAATGTTTCTTAGACAATCTGCTTCTTCATTTAAAATAAGTGCTTACAATAAACTCCTTTATACATTCAGCTTGATGACTCACAAAATCAGATATGACCATGTTCCTAATATTTCTAATGTACTACATTAAGGTGATTGCTGCCTTTTGCTGTTATGAATCTGTTCAAAACCAGCCATATTAAATACTCAAATCTTCAGTACTATGAACTATTAATATCTTTTACTTTTTGCTGTTATATTTTGGTGGTGACAAAACAGGTTAATATGCACAAACGTGCAACAGTTTGTAAAATTACAAGGAGGTATTGTTACATAAATTATATATCATAAAATTTAACTAGGACCCCCAAAACTTTCACCAGATTTAATACTTTGTTTTGCACTGTGATAGTTGCTCAATTCATTCATATAGTATTAGCATTCTAAATGATTCCCACCGTAAAGTAAAGCAAATCTTGGCACAGAAATTATTTAACAGTTTCCACATTCATAAGGAGATTTTCCAGGCTTCCAGTTGTCATGCTAACAAGTTTCAAAGCCTGCGAGATGTCATGTTTAATATAACGTGTTTAAGATAGTCTCTCTCCTATGATTTCTTGTTTACTTTCACATCCCCCATATTACTCCTCTCTATGTATTTCTAAAAATTGCTTGTATGTCTATACTATGTTTGGGGTTTATCATTTCAATACAAAGGGCTTATCTACAGCTTTGATACTTCGGGTCAGTGATTAGCAGGAAATTTGAGCTTCAGATTGAACCAACAGAAATGGAAAAGCAGCTCAGAATTTCAGGCTTTTATAGAGATGTGCATAGAATTGCAGCAAATTATTGGCTAAAGTGAAGATGTGAATTTATGAGACTTGTGTACCAAGTATCATCCTTGCTTATGGTTCAGAAAAATGGACTATAAATGCTAAGCACATCAAGACACCAAACAGCTTCCATGTGAGATGGTTGTGTATGATTCTGAAAATAAAGTAGGAGGACAAAATACTAAACACAGAGATGCTGGAGTGCACTAGGCTGATCCACTATCAAAAAGAGAAATTAGAAACCACTATCAAAGAGAGAAATTTGCAACAGCTTGGTCGTGTCAGGGAAGAGACCTTATCCCGAAGAATAATGTGCACAACAATATTTGGGGACATCTCTTGAAAGCAGGGCCACACTTTATGGCAGTACCACATGTGCAAAAATGATATAAAGTTATTTATCATTTATGTAGGGAGAAGCATTAAAAATGCTGTCCAATTTGGAAGGGATTTCTGGCACGGAGTATAGCGCTACATCAGTGTTTCTTAAACTGTGTTCCACGGCATACTGGTGTGCTGCGGAGAACAACAGAGTTCAAAATGGCCGCCCTTAAAGGGGCAGGTGACCTTCCCCCCCCCCCATAACTTTCCCCCTGACCTTTTTTTTTTTTTTTTTGCTCAATATCTTTCCCTCCCAACCTTTTTTTTTTGCTAAGCAAAAAATCCTTGGTGTTCCTCATAAAAAAAAATTATTGTTTGGTGTTCCTCGATCTTAAAAAGTTCAAGAAACACTTCTGTACATGATCAACATAGCTTTGATGGAAGCAAAGTGAGAAAGAAAGCAGTATGCTGCAATCTTGGACTCCAACTCAGACAACACATGGATCTATGGAATTTTTAATAAGCTGTGTCACTCTTCGATTGTCTTGTCAGCCATAAATGGATTCATCAGGCACCTCATTAGAGCTCTTACATATATACCATGATCTAGTTTGGATGGCTGCCAATAACAAGGTGAAATTGAGAGGTATATCTACAGCAAAATAACTGTTCTGATATAGCTGCTCCACAATAACTATGTGGACACTCTTATGCCCAAACAAAAGTGACTTTATTTAAAAAAAAATTAATGGACTTCAGGAGTGGAGTAATTATTCTGGTATAAACTCATTTTTATTTTGGTCTGGAGTTCAAACAGGGAAGTTACTCCAAAACAGCTAAATTATACTAGAAGATCTATAGCCAAATATCTATTCTGGGAAATTTCCCTGGTAGACAAGACTATAAAAAAGATTATGCAAAGAGCAAAAAGCATATACTCTGTATTCAGATCATTGCTCATCTCCTGGTTGTTATGTTTTAATTGTTAGAAATACTCAAAAGGCCTGATCTGGCAAAACTTTATTTAAGTAATCTTTAGATCCCTGTGCAGATACAAACTTTGTATCTGTCTCCACATCCATATCTGCAAAAATGAGCCACGGATGGATACTTGCAGATTTAAAGTGGACATCCACAAATCTGCAAGGTTTTACATACAAAATGTATATCTAAATACACATCTGTATCTGCAAAAATGGGCCGTGGATATCTGCATCCACATCTGAAAGCAGATATCCGTGGATTTGCAGGGCTCTACTCAAGTGACTTTCTGTGTGTGACTATACCTCTTATCCTGCATGTAGGATTTGCAGGACCAAGGTGAATATTTCCTTGTAACCATTAGATTTACTTTTCTAAATCGTATCAGAGAAGTAATAATTTGTACCTACATACAGGGCATAAAACTCATCTACAAGTGGATTTTGATCACAAGTTTGAGTATGCATGAGTTTAAAATATGCTCAGATCTTCACAAATCCTACATGTTAAATAATTTAGTCTGAATCCTTGTTTGAGAAGTAGCTGATAATAAAGCTGGTTGAAAACATATTTCCCCCCATAAAATATTGATAAAAATGAAAAAAAAAAAAGGATTCTGGACCAGAAAGGCAGGCAGCTGCTTACAGCAGGATCTTGTTGCTGTGTAACGTAATGTTTTAAATTAAACAATAATGTTAATACAAGCTATCTGCGCCTTAACTATCAGAACAATATAAGCACCTTTGTGCTCTGACTCATGTTAACTTCTGCAACCTCCACTTGCAAATATAGGCAGCCTATTTAAGTTAAGGCAGCCCTTGAGCCAAAGAAATTACCAGCTGGTAACAGGATAGGTAAGCACAGAGAAGGCAAAAAGCAATCTTCACCATCACCCTAAGTTCTATGCCAAGTTCAGCAACACAGAGTGGCTGACACTCTGTAGGATTTGCAATCTCCTTCTTTTTGGATGCTGAAGATCTCACAAAGTTGAAATGCAGGTCTCTGCTGTCAAACCACTCCCACATGAGGAGACTAGTTTAGATTGACATGAAGTCAATCTGCCTTTGTTCCCAGTGGTCTGCACCAAGGAAATCTGACACAAAACCTGCAATAGATAGTTAATATTTCATATGCATGAAGAGTGGAAATTAAAAGCTTCCATAGCAGTTGTAACTTGGCCACATTACACATCATGATATTGTTTAGTAGAGATTATATATTTAAGATAGCAGAAGGTTTTTCATTCTGAGTATCCATTTAAGTTTAACATCCAATTGGCTAAATTACTGTTGCTGCTGAAAATACAACTTTTTAAATTTTTGACTGAGTCTTTAAAAGACAAGTCCAGAAAGATCCAACAATGATGATTTGGCTTCTTTGAATTTAGCATATAATTCACATCTTCTTCTTGGGCTTCTTTGTTCCTAAAAATATTAAATTGCCAGGAATGTTAGTCTTTACAAAAATAAATACTAATTCTATTATGACTGAGACAATGTGAGAAGTACAGGTGGGTATGCTGCATTAACTATTTTAATAACAACTATTTTTCACATTATTGTTAATATGTCCTTAGAGCATCTCTCCCCCTTTTCTTACTCAGGTTCTAAATTGTTTTGTGCATTTGACAAAACAAACTGTACCTCAAGCATACAAATCTCTAATTCAGGGATTTCCAAACTTTTTGGACAACTGTGCCAAGTTTGTCAGACTATACCGTACTTTACATACAGTCTCTAGGTATGTCCTCATTTTTGGTGGTGCTTGTGTGGGTACCTTTCAAAATGTACTGGATTCTGTTCACAGATAGAATCTCCTACACATTCTGTTTGTTTTTTTATTGCTGCTGCCCATCGAGTGGATGTTTTGAGAGAGCTATCCACAATTACTCAAAAATGTCTCTCTTAGGTGGTAATGACTAATTTAATCCCCATAATTTTTATATATAGTTAGGATTATTTTCCAATATGCATTACTTTGCATTTATCAACATTAAAATTTACCTGCCATTTTCTTGCTCAGTCACCTAATTTCTGAGATCTTTTTGAAGCTCTTGAGTCTGATTTGGGGACTTAAACATCTTGAGCAGTTTAGTATCATCTGCAAATTTTGTCACCTTGTTGTTTAACCCATTCTCCAGATCATTTATGAATATGCTGAATCGGATTGGTCCCAGTATAGACTGTGGAGGATACTAGACACCACCTCTCTCCATTGTGAAAACTGACCATTTATTCCTACCCTTTGTTTTCTTTCTTTTATCCAGTTATCAGTTCATGAGAGGATCTTCCCTCTTATCCCATGACAGCTTAATTTACTTAAGAGCCTTTGGTGAGACTTGTTAAAGGCTTTATCTGGAAATCTAAGTACACTATATTCCCTCTTGTCCCAAGCTTATGGACAACCCCCCTCCAAAGAACTCAAGTAGATTAGTAAGGCATGATTTCCCAAATCATGTTGACTTTTCCTCAACAAATTATGTTCATCTATTTGTCTGACAATTCTGTTCTTTGCCCAGTAGTGAAATTAGACTTACTGGTCTGTAATTGCCAGGATCACCTCTAGAGCCCTTTTTGAAAATTGGTGTCACATTAGCTATCTTGCAGTCAAGAAGCTGATTTAAAGGATACAGAAGCTGATTTAAAGGATAGATTATAAACCAAGTTGTTAGCTCCGCAATTTCACATTAGAGTTCTGAAAAAGCTCTTGGGTGAATGTCATCTGATCCTGGTGGCTTGTTACTGTTTAGTTTATCAAATTCTTACAAAATCTCCTCTAATGACACCTTAATCTGGGACTGTTCCTCAGATTTGTCACCTAAAAAGAATGGCTCAGGTTTAGGAATATCTCTCTAACACAATCAGCTGTGAAGACCAATGCAAAGAATGAATTTAGTTTCTCCACATGAACTTATCATCCTTGAATGCCCCTTTACCATCTCGATTGTGGAGTAGCCCTGCTGGTTCTTTAGCAGGCTTCCTGCTTCTGATGTACTTTTTTTTTCTATTAAATTTTGAATTTTTGGTTAGCTGTTCTTCAAATTCCTTTTTGACCTTCCTAATTATATTTTTACACTTAATTTGATATAGTTTATGATCCTTTCTATTTTCCTTAATAGGACTTAACTTTCATTTTTAAAATTATGCCTTTTTATCTCTCACTTGGTTAAGCCACAGTGGCACTTTCTTTGGTTCTGTTACTGTTTTTTTATAATTTGGGGTATACATTCAAGTTGAGCCTCTAGTATGGTGTCTTTGAAAAGCTTCTGTGCAGCTTGCAGGGATTTTACTTTTGACACTACCTTTAATTTCTGTTTAATTAACCTCATTTTTGTGTAGTTCCCCTTCCTGAAATTAAATGCCACAGTGTTGGGCTGCTGTGATGTTTTTCCCACCACAGGGATTTCCAAGCAGCCCAGCTATAGTCAACTCTTGTACCAGATTTTGAGATCCATTTAGGATTTAGGATTGGGGAAAGGTGTGTGTGGGGGGAAGGGTAAGAGGTGGGGGTTAGGGTGGAGAGGATCCATCATGTGGCAGCTGCCCCCTTTTCTGACCCTCCACAGCAGTAGCCTATGGGGCTGGACCAAACCTGAGCAGTACTCAGGTTGCAATGCCTGCCCAGCCCTGTATGAAGGCTCACTGCAGGATGTGTGCTAGGCAGACTTGTCTGAAACTCACACCCAAGGGCTTCCATCTTGTGGGGACTGAACCACAATAATACACTCTCTCCAACCCTCGCAAAATTTTTTCATGGGGCTCTACAAATGCCTATTGGTTGCACAAGGTTGCAGCAACCTCTGAACATCAGGACTATTGAGCGATCCAGAAAAGAACAGCCTTACAGGGTCAGACCAATGCTCCATCTAGCAGCACCTGGCCTTCCATACACGCCCGCCCCCTTCCCAAGGAGTGAGCAGAACAGGACAGCTTATGGACAGACCCCTCTTGTGCCTCGGATCCGAACTTCTGGCAACCCCTCCCCGACACTCGGACACCCGCGAAGCTCCACGCAGCTGGGCCGCTCCATGACTTGGCAAGGGAAGCGGGCTGGGGCGCTGGAGAGAGGCGGGCTCCGGGCGCAGGCTCCCCATCAGGCTGCGGCAGGCACAGCTGCCGGGGCACAGCGCCCAGAGCACGCGTGGGCAGCGCGCCAGACTCAGGGGTGCGGCAGCGGCTCCGCTCCCCCCCGCCCCCCGAACCGTCCCGGGTTCCCAGGACCGGGTCTCACCCGCAGCACGGCCGCACCCACGGCCCAGGGCAGCTCTGCCGGGCGCTCCTCCCCACCCGCTCCCCCAGCGGCGGCCGCGGCTCCGGCGCATTCCTCCCTCTGGCGGACGCGCCTGAGCCGAGCTGGGAAGTGTGAGCGGGCGCGCGCTCCCCCGGCGCCTTCCAGGCTGGAACGCGAATCCTGGGCCCAGGAAGCGGGGCGCGCGCTGGGCTGGTGCGCGCGGAGCGCCCGGGCTCGCCACCCCCTGGCTGGCCCTGCGCCGCAGCTCGCCAGCCGCGCTCCGCCTGCACGGCGGGGAGGGCTCGTGCGGACAGCGAGTCCCGAGCACCGCGGGCTGCGCTGCCTGCTCCTGAGCAGAGCCGCATGATGGCGGCAGCGGCGGCCGTGGTGGTGGAGGTGAGCGCCAGCAGCACCGGGAGCAGCAGCAGCGACACGTCCAGCACCGGCGAGGAGGAGAGGATGAGGCGCCTCTTCCAGACCTGCGATGGCGACGGGGACGGCTACATCAGCAGGTAACAGCCGCGAGGGGACGCAAGGGCTTGTGCAGCGGGGCGCGGGGATCCTCGCCCCTCAAAAAGTGAAACCGCAAGTTCTCAGCAAGTTTCTCGGGGAGAGTTTGCGGCCAGCGGCGCTGTGCATTCGGGGCTGCCTCTCCCGTGAGCAATAGGGGCAGCCTGGAGAGTAGGACCGTCCTTTCTCAGCTCAGCTTGCGGGACCTTCTTGGCTAGTAGTTTTAATCTTTCGTTTGCGTAGATCTGGGCACCACGTTTAGTATTTACAAGAATCCTTGGCTCAAGCGATGCTTCTTTTTTGCCTCAACTACTTCAGATGATGTAAAATGAGATTGAGTCCTTTTTAGCATAAAAGGAGGTGAGAGCCCCTTTCGGGGGCAAGAGTCTTTGAGGGCGAAATTCTTGCACTGTCCTGCTACTGTGGGCAGCAGCTAGGACGGTGAAGTCACATAAATTTCTGAAAGTTAGCCCTGTGCAAGTCTAGCTTGTACATCTCTAGTCCCACCCACTCAGTCATTCTGCTGGTGCAGTTTCCCTAAGGAACAGCATGATGCTGTTGCACTAGTATTCAAACTTTACAGCACAATATTTGGATGAATCATTTGCCTTAGATTTACAACTATGAAGCCATATCAGACTTTCTCTTCTGAAATGTCTTATTTGGTGTTCTGCTCCAAACTTCTGCGTTGGAAAAGTGATATTGGCTCAGCCTGCCTTGCTTCCTTTCTGGATAACTTTTCTTTAGAGTAGCAGGGATTAGCCGATTAGCCAAAAGTTTAGTATACTGTATACATCACATCAGTACTACCAAATGGGTGTTTAGGAATCAAGGTGGTTTTTGTACAGACAGCATACAGCGCTAATTGCCCAGGGCCAATGTCTTTTTACAATATTTTAACAGATTTGTTTGTTATTGACATTTCTATTAACACAGACAAGGTAACTTCCAAAAGGCTCACAAAGACTAACCCCTATGAGTCAGATGTCTTCACTCTAACACAGGGGTGAGGAACCTTTTTTGGGTCAGAGTGACCCACAGAAAAATCAGGTGGGGGCTGTATACAAGTGTAAAGCGAAGTGAGAAGCCCCTGAGTGAGGAGAGAGACTCCCCACATTCCCCTTGCATACCAGAGCCTAGGGGGGCCCAACCTAGTGGAGTTTGTGTGCTCCAGCCCTGTGCACAGGTGGCAGAGGGGCTGGAGTGCCAGTACAGGCTCCCCAATGCGGAGCCTCAGAGGGCTGGATCCAGGCAAGCTGGGGGCTGCATCAGCCCCCCCTGGGCCTGAGCTTCCCCACCCCAGCTCTAACATATTAGTTGTAAGTGGTGTACAATGCTGTAAAACTTCCTTTGCTGTTCTAGTGCATGTGTATAGCTGCAGCTGTGTCTTTGTTGAGATGATATGCTTGCAATTGTGTGAGCATGTGTGGACTCTTGTATCCACACAAAGTCAGTTTAAGGCAGGCCTGCACAACTCGGAAAGCGGCGAGGGCCATATTACTCCAAAGAAAACAGCTGTGGGCCGCAAGTCGGGTTGCCAGATGTTCTCCCAAAAAATACTGAACACGCGGGCAAAAAAACCCCACGTGTGTCTGGCATACAAAAAAAACCCCGCACCACTCAGCTTCAGCACGCAACCACAGGAGGCACCACCAGGCTTCCATCCAGTGCTCAGCTGGAAATTCAGAAAATACCGGACATTGCATATGTCTGATATTTTCTGAATTTTTTTATCGGGCAGAGAGCGCAAATCTCGGACTGTCCGGTAGAAAACCGGACACCTGGCAACCCTAGCCACAAGGGTAGGTTTTGGGGGGGTGATACTTTATTAAGAATTTTTCAATTAAATCAGGCCTGCACAACATACAGCTCCCAATGCCTTTATCCTCTCCTCTCCCAACATCACCCTGTCCCCTCTCCCACTGATACCTCCCCTCCTGCCCTTTTCCTCATTGTCTCCACTTGGCCCCCTGGCATTTGTCTCTCCTGCACCCTGTCCCTTGGTGCCTTCCCCTTTCTCCTGACCTGCCCCCCTCCCCTCAGCACAAGCCCCTTCCCCTCCCCTACCTGGCTTCTGTCTTCCAGTCTGCGGGGCTGCCAGAGACTTTTTGAATCTGGCAGTCGCCTGCCATGACGTCATGACGCCATGTCACGCCAGCATCCTGGCGTCTGTAGGTGTCCCACCCTCTGGCTTGCGCCCCGCCTCCTCGCGCTGGAGCTGCACGCAGGCAGCCTGGTGGCGAGAATCGCCACACTTCCCCCTCCCCAACGACGCTCCGCTCCTCCGCCCGGCCGGCGGATCGGATGGGGCCGTGCCGCCCGTAGTTGTCACGGGCCGCACAGTGAGCCCCTGCGGGCCTCATGTTGTGCAGGCCTGGCTTAAGGATCAGATAAAATCTTCGTGGCAGTGATGGGTGTTAAATGTCTTGTGTGCAGTACTGAACATGTTGTTGGAAATACATATCACACCCTAGGTATTTGTACATCAGTAGCTAGCATCAATCTGTTTTAAGCAGGAGAGGACTAGTGGAAGGGTGTTTTCTGTAAAAGGCCTTCAAATTTTTTTTATAAGCTTTCAGAGTCAGAATAGGATTTTCAAGGGTGTTTGGTACCTGTAGCTGCAAATTAATTCAGTATGAGCTGCAGGTGCTCTGCACTTTTGAAAAATTGGGGTGTGAGAGAAAGTTACTAGTCTAGCCTAAGACCTCCTTTGAAACCTAAGAACATGATGCTGAATAGAGGCCAAGTGAGCTATAATTCTTGACATAGTTTGAAATTAGACAATTACTGAAAATCTCAAATACTATGCATCAGTAAATAATGGGACTTTATATCTGTAGGTTATTTTAAAAAGAGCGATTTTATGTTAGCCATTTTGCCATTTGTTTTTTAATAGACATTCTGAGTATTTTTTCCAAATAGGGAGCTATTTTAATGATTATTCTGAAGTGAAAATAATTAATATGTACACTTTTATATACTAGTGTATCAACCCAGTATGGCATTTGCTTTTTAGTTTGTATATCATACAAATTATTTTGCCTTTCAGAAAACTTGAAACGCTTGTTTACAATATATGTTGTCTGATTATAACAACTTCCTGCTATACCACTGCTACTTTTTTTCCTATGTAAACTGAAGTGCAGTTTAATCAACTACTGTAGCTAGTGTACTCAAAACTTGCTAATGAAATGTTAATATATTGCTTTATGTGGACAATTAGGGGACACTAATGAGCCATCAAACCAGAGTGCTGTATTTTAAATTAGCTTTGCTCCTATTTATCTGAAAAGCTGGGAAACAGTTTAATTAAAAAGGAAAAAAATGACACTATGAAGAATTATTGGAAGTAACATGAAAGAGAGAACTATAAAAAAGATAAAACTTCTAAAGTGGAAATCTTCCAGAAAAACAGAATCTCGCTGCAGACAGCAATAGCTAAATGGAAATGTAAAGGAGACCAAATTGATGTTCTTCGCAGAACCCCTCCCTGTAGAAGAGCTAGAAAATAGCTCTCTAAGTTAAGGATTATCAATCTTTTAAGATGATAGTTGCAAGGAATGATAACTTCATTTATAATAGACCCACTTAAATAAATGTTAAATGAAAGTGCATTTCTAGGCCATTCAAGAGAGAATCAGTGAATTGTATATTACCGTCACAGCTCATTCTAAATCTCAGCCAAAAATTCTGGGGGCTGAGCTTCTAAAATTCCAAACTGGAATAGGAGGGGCACTGGAATACATCAGGAAACAAATATAGCACAAAAGAAAGGGGTTGAAAGCCAGAGCAAAGGTATCGGGTGACTTTGGGTCCATTATTGGTGGTTAATAACCTGCTTTGGAAAGGGAAATGTATTTTCACTTGAGCAATGGTATATGGACTTGGTCCAAAAAAAAGTAATATATAGATCTTTTAAACTTCATATTTTTAGGAAAATGATCAAGGTATTTTTGATGTCATCTAATTTTTCTGAAGCCTATCAGTTAGGTTTTAGTCCTAAGCAAAAGGCACAGATAATATGTTGATTTCCTTGGACATGGATCTTGGAAATGGAATGTATCCCTCTCTTGGCATTGCATACTGCTCTTTTTTTTTCTTCTAATGTACTTTACCTAAATTCTGTATGCAGAAGTGGATATGCTCAATGGTTCTCAGGCATTTTCATAGTATGGGTCATCTGCAGTGAGGTGGTTGTGTTTCAGACATTTCCTTCCCATTCACAATAACACAACATTCATGTGGTACTCTATTTACATGGAAAAATAATTTTAGGAAAGTGTTTTTGAATTTTATCTCCTTTTAATGTAGTGCATGTTTGTCCTTTTTGAAATGTTAATTGTACTGTCTGCTTTTGCTTTTTATTTAATCTTAACCTGCTAGCTATACTTTCATTTTGCTGCTGCATCTTTCTCTCTACTCTGCTAGACATGCTGCCTGGCTTCCTCTCTTGTCCTACTTCTCTGGATTTTTCTTTACTTACTTTGTCCACTGGTGACTAGTTCCCATTGTTAATTCCTGTTTCCTTGCCTTCTCTCCTATACCACCAATAGATGCAGGTCCTTCCTTCTTCATTGCTCCTGTTGCAGGCCTGCAGTTCAGCTTTGTAATAAAGATTGTGGACATCTGTAGAAGAAGCTGGAAACAAAAAAACAAAGACCACACCCTGTCATTCCAAACCAGCTCTCTGCGGGCCACCGATGGTCACAGAGTAGTTTCAGAACTGCTAGACTTTTTGGGTATGTCTACATTGCATTCCTCTTTCGAGAGAGGAATGCAAATGCAGCCGAGCGAAATTGCAAATGAAGCGTGGATTTGAATTTTCTGTGCTTCATTTGCATAATCGTGTCCGGCTGCTATTTTGAAATACCCTATTTCGAAATAAAAAACGCCGTGTAGACGCGGTTATTTTGAAAGAAACCCCTTCTTTCGAAATAAACCCTTACTCCTTAAAAAATGAGGTTTAATGGTTATTTCAAAAGAAGGTTTTTTTTCAAAATAACCGCGTCTACATGGCGTTTTTTATTTCGAAATAGCGACCGGACGCGATTAGGCAAATGAAGCGTGGGAAATTCAAATCCACGCTTCATTTGCAATTTTGCTCGGCTGCATTTGCATTCCTCTCTTGAAAGAGGAGTGCAGTGTAGACATACCTTTTCTCTTTTTGAGCATCCATGTTTGAGAAATTTTAATTTATTTTAAATGTAACAAAGTTTGCCCCCATTTTTCAGCTATTGTTCAGTATAATTTATAACTATTGAAAATGCCCACACAATAGCCTTTGAACTGGCACCTTGAAGTTTATTTAGTATTTTGTTTACTTAGTAAATGCCTCCAGAAGAGCTTGTGTAAGAACTCCTCTGAAACTTCAGAGGTCTTCTGGGAAGAGGAAACCTTTATTCTTGCAGTAAAGACAGGCACTTTTCCATTGTATTTGTTTTTGTTCAGTATATGACATGGGGAGATGAGGAGTTTGCATTCAATTATATGGAGTCTCAGCTGTGGAAACTCTATATTATGCATTAAACAGAAAATCTCTCTAAATATTAGCAGGGGCAGTAGAGTCACATATAGAGATAAAGGTTACCTCAGTTAATTGTCTTATATAGTTAAGATGACATTTAAAATGATAAATAAAGGCATAATTGCCAGGTATGTACCATTGATTATTGATGATGAAGATTGAGATAAAATTGAAAAATTAGGTAAAGAGCTTTAGAAACTCACCTGTGTAAGTGGCATTTTTTGGCCACTTAGACCCATTTTACTTTAATACAGCAATGTTTACGAACTAAAAAAGTAAAAACAAAATGCTGCCATTTTAACTTGGCCAGTGTGTTGTGAATCTTTTTACTTCTACTGTGTTCCCTTTTTCAATAGCATGTAGCACCCTTTTGGGAGCTCAGTAATAAGTTACTGTGTGAATACTGTTTATACAGGGACACCTGCTTTTAGGACCCAGACCTACCTTTGTTTAAGTCAGTCGGAGCTTTTGTGATTCACCTCATTGGGAAAAAGCCATTAATAGTTCATATGAAGTCTCTATTTTTACATTTTTCTGCCCTGCTAACTGAATTATATTTATTAAGGAGCTGTTAAGTGAATAATTGACAGTTGTAACTGTTTTAGTTTTGCTTTTATTGGTTTTTGAGAGGCTTTAAAAACATTACAGATCTGAAACTGTAGTGAACTAAATATCTCTTCTGCATCACAGCGTTGGCTCATTGGTCTGGACACCAGTCTATTGTTTCTTTTATAAGGTCAACATATATGGCATTTCTGCCCGTTGTTGAGGAAAGTAAGAACCCAGTTCAGTTTTCACAGGTGGTGGAGTAGATTGATGTTTCCTTTTGAAACATGATGGCCATGTAGTTTTATTAGTGATCAGTTTAGACTCCTAATGAGTTTCACACTTACTATAATATGTAGTAAAATGCTTTACTATAGTCTTCATTTCAGCAATACAATTCTTATATACTTTTGTGTCATGTTGTAAACGCCTGCAGATATAATTATGTATTAAAAGTGAAGTTATAGCAATTTTGAAGGTGATGGGACAAGAAGAAACAATTCTGTTGTTTAGTCTAGGGATGTTTGATATTGTGTTGTTAAATAGTCATGTAATTGCATGAAATCTTAGCAATTACATGACTACTTGATAGTCCCCGGGGATGGGGCTGGCAGCCAGTGCGCTCCTGGCCCCACTCCCAGGGAGCATCCTGCCACCCTATGCTGCAGCTTCTCAATCATAGGCAGCAGCAGGGGGTGTCAGGAGGGAGCTGGTTCTCCAGGGGAGCCAGTTTAAAACCCAACTCCCCACACAGACTGGCTGCCTGTCACCCCTCGCTGCTGCCTCTGATACAGCCTGGGCCCTCGCAGACTGCTTTGCAGCAGACCTTCCCTGCTCCTCTCCCGCCCATCCCACAGCAGTGTGGAGGGAGGGTTCATAAACCGCACCATAGAACAGGTGCTGGGGTAGCCAGCTTTTAAGCCAGCTCCACCCAACATCATCCCCTGCCTGCCTCCCCTCGCTGTGGGGACTGGGGGCACAGGCGGTTCTGCAGGAGCGGATACTCTGAGCCTGCTTGAAAGACGGTTTTCCATGCATATTGGCTCTATCCAGCACCCCCACCTTCCACGCTGCTGCTTCTGTCAGAGGCAGCACCGTGGGGGGGGGGGAGGGAGGCTTGCAGATCCAGTGATCGTGTGGAACTGGCTTAAAGCCAGCTCCTCACGAGCATCGACTATCGCTTCCTCCCTCCCCCAGCGGGGAGAGTGCGTGTAGTTAGTAAGATTAACCAGTAAGCCAAGGCTTATCAGTTAATCATGTCAACTACATGTTGATATCCCTAGTTTACTCAGGTCATGAAATCTTTGTCACATTATTTTTAATGTTTAATTTTTAAGTGTGTTTAAATATTTTGAAGGATTATAACAAAGGAAGAAAAAATAATGAACATTGAATCCAAAGAAAAAGCTTCCATGTTTTTATTATACTACCCTGAATATTAGAGAGTCCATTTAGCAATTTCTTTATATTTCTTTATCTTCTTTACTCTATGAATTCATTACTGATAGAATTAAAATTCAAAATGATCTGGGCAACCCAGAGAAAAGGTTTGAAGGAAAAAGAATGAAATTCAATAAGAAGAAATGCAAAGTAGTCCATATAAGAATCAGTTGTACAGGTACAAAAAGGAGAATTGCTGGTGTAGTCAGGAGTTCTCTTGAAAGGGATCTGAGTGCCCTAGTGGATCACAAGCTAAATATGGATCAACAGTGCAACACTGTTGCAAAAAACAAGCAAATAAGCAAACATCATTTTGGTATGTATTATATTAGCAGGAGTGTTTGTAAACAAGATCTGAAAAGTAATTCTTCTGCTCTGCTCCACACTGGTGTTGCTTCAGCTGGGGTAGTGTGTCCAGTTTTGGGTACCACATTGCAGGAAAGATGTGGACCAGTGGTCCCCAACGCGGTGCCCGCGGGCGCCATGGCGCCCGCTGGGGCATTTATGTTTGCCCACCTAGTGACTAGGGCCGGCCCGAGTCATTCTTGCGCCCCGGGCACCTGGTGCATGCGTGGCCCCCGCCCCAGGCGTGTGGCGCATGCACGGTGTCGCCCCCGGGTGCGCGGCGCATGCGCGGCCCCACCCCTGGGCGCCCGGCAGCCCCAAAAGGTTGCGGACCACTGATGTGGACAAATTGGAGAAAGTCCCGAGACGAGCAATAAACATGATTAAAGATCTATAAAACTTGACCTGTGAGGGAAGATTGAAAATACTGTGTGTGTTTAGTCTGGAGGAGAGAAGACTGAAGGGAGACAAAAGCCGTGTTCCCTCTAATCTTTTCCATCCATGTGCAGAAAAAAATAATATGCACCAAGGCATGTGTGAATGTGCACCACTGATAGAGACACAAAAGCTAGCTGTGGGTGCTCTGTTAATCAGCTGGGCAGAATTTGAGTTTCTCCTTTCAAGTACCGGTCCTAAAAGGTTGTTAAAAGGAAGAGAGAGAAAATTGTTCTCCTTAACCTCTGAGGATGGGATAAGAAGCAAGGGCACTTAAATTACAGCAAGGGAGGTTTATAGAATCTCCATCATTTGGATATTTTTAAGAGCAGTTGGACAAACATCTGTATGGGATGGTCTAGATGGTGCTTGCTTCTTTATACCTTCCTTTCAAGGGTGCCAGATCTATCCCTCAAAAGCTGGTGGTGGGTTTTCCTAGGGAGTGCAGGGCTTGAACCATCAACCTCATGCTCCAGAGGCAGGCACCTTCCAGTCTTCTGATTATGGGAAAATTGACCTTGAAGAAGGCATGCAACACTTGAAGGACATTCCAAAAATGATTTTCAGTACCATACACTTCAGGGTTCAAATTATGGGGCATAGTCTCCAATTTCTTGCTCAGCGTTGTGTTGAGGGTTTTTGGTTCTGATGTTTTAGGGTGGAAAGGACTTCCGGATACAATTGGGTTTTCTTGCAGTATGTTTCTCCTTCAGCTTTTGTTCTCAGTTCAACTGAGATTTTTGGTAGCTAGGATCTGATAAACGCCTGTTATTGGCAAATGTTCTGGCAGTAGTCCGAGAAAACTTCAGTGTTTTATGTGTGTTTTCAAGTTTACAAGATTCCAAGTTTTCAACGTTGAACATTATTTCGGAGGGTGGAATTTAGTGGTCAGTTTATTTGCAGGCTTTTCAGAGAGTCTGCTTCAGAACCTACATATTCAGGATGATCTAGGAGACCCAGTAGAACAGTCCACACGTTGTTTACGTGACAGGCAGCAAAATACTCATCTAATGATGTGGCACAACAGGGGTAGTTTAATCGGCAGCTGGAACTACGTAAAACAAAGACTTGTTCAGCTCGTTTGCATGCTTTATAATAGCCCCAAATTCAAGTTGCAAGATTTCACATCTTTCATTTCTTCTGTAGCAGTATCTGCTGACAATGCAAAATTAATCAGAGTAGGAGGACAGGTAATATATACTATTTCTGGTTTCTGATTGCGTTTAACCTCCCATGCAAACTTAGCCATGCAGGAAGCAGAAGAATCTGTATTAGTTGTGCTCACATTTTCCAAATTAGTTGGTACATCTTACATATGTCAGTTATTGCTGCATTGATAAATGGCTGTCAGCAGAGGGGGTGAACATCACATCAGCACAAAACAAGATGAGTTTATTCACTTTGAAATAAAAATAATACAAAAGGCCAAGAATCAGATGATGGAAGCTTCAGGAGCTTTATCAAAAATTAGACTAGACAACATATTTCTAACCGTTCATTCCATTAGTTGCTAGAGCATCTTATGAGTGAGATTTCTGTATTAGGGAGGACAGTATTGTGGCACAAAGACATCGATAGGACACTATGCAATTAACAGCAGTGTCTGGTGAAACCCGCAGCACACACAAATTCATTGACACAGTCATGCTAGGTCCTCTCTTTCATTAAAGCCCTAGTGAAAGCTCCTGATAGTGACTCATTATCCTGAAGTCTCTTTCTTCTTTAAGCTTCTTGTGTCACTTGCTTTCAACATGCTCTTTTATTCTGCCAGCACAAGTACTGATCTGAGTGCTGCAGCACTCGCAGCTAAGTGCATCGTCTTCACTCCTGCCTTTACTTTTCATGAAAATATCTAAGCACTGATTTTCTTGTTGGTATTCGTGCATAGATTTGCATTTTTTCCCCATTTTACCTTTGGAGCTTACTGCTACAGCTAGACAAGGAGTTAGGTTCCTGGAGCTCTGTCCCTGGTAGGAAGAGGAAGGCAAGGTCTGATGCAGAGTCTGCTAGATTTATCAGAGCACTAGAGGAGAGAAGCGGTGTAGAAAAATAGAGTCCCCTGCTGGTTTGGGGAAGGATTGAAGGCATGCCTGTTCAGAGGAAGTGGCAGAGTAAAGTGATTCACATGGGAAACCCCGGGAAGAAATGCTCGCCTGATCAGTAGGGAGTGAGATGCTCTTCCTGGGAGCCCTTGAGGGGAGAGAAGCCATTTTGGGGGTAGTCTGGAGCCAGCTATGGAAATGGCAGGACTGGTTGTGTGGGCATCCAGAAGAACTATGGGCACTAAGGAAGTAATCAGTGAATAGAGGGCATTACTTATCTTTTATCTGTGGAGGGTTGGTTATTTAAATGCAGTGCCATACTAAATGGACTCAGAAACAGGCAAGCAACCTCTCCTTGTGAGCCAGTCATAGTGCGATATTAACGTTGTTTGATTTTTCCACCATGTGTGTTCTGTGTGTTGCACCCTGGAACTGCCTCAGTCTCAGAGTTGCAGGACACAACAATTGTGTAAAGCTTTAACCTGAAAAAATACTGAGTGATAGATATATGCGTGTAAATCAGTAAAAACTAAATTTTAATAAAAAAATCTGGTAATTTATCTGTGAAAATCAGTAAAAACTGAAAACAAGGCACACTAGTCATCTGTAAGAGGTAATGGAACCTGCCTATCTGATAGGTAGCTGGTACAGCTCATTAAAACCTATGTTGAAAGCTTCTTTTGATAGTGATTCTCAGGGGCGCCTTAGGAAACTTGCCTGACTTGTCACATTACAAGAATGGCATTAATAGATCTGTGAACACTTCCTGGCCCTCCAATCAGACTGTCCATTAAGTATTTAATGGGCCACAGGAGTCCTGTCTCTTCATTTTGACCCACATCCGAGTCCCCATAATCACTTGGTAGCTCTGCAAAGTCTGTGGTGATGGGCCACATGTACAGTTTAAAAAAATCGTAAGGAGACATTGCGACATTCTTAAAATGTTTTATCTTACTAAAAATTCGGAAATGTGTGTTATCTGGGGTTTGTTAACGTGTATGTTAATTTTAATACATATTTACAACTTATAGCTTAATAACGTTTTTATCATGAGATAAAGGTTTAGGGTGAAATCCTACCTGCTCTGAGGTCTATGGGAGTTTGTCAGTGACTTCAGTCGAACCAGAACGTCATCTATAGTGTTCCTTAGCTCTCATGTGTTTGAGGCAAGTAAACAGTATAGTCAGGCTTGAAAAAGTGCACCAGACAGCTGCTGTCTGGAAGGCTAAACCTACTTGCCTGAGAGAGATATAAAATTGGAGGATGGGTGGCTGCCATAAACGATGTAATAAATCCCTAGTCTCTCTCCCTAGTGCAACTGGGAAGGTCAAGGGGAGTGGGATTTCTGTTAGGATGGTGTCTCTTGTTATTTCTTAGGGGGTTCCGTCTTTTATGATAGCCTCTTTGATAAATTTTAAAATCATCTTCCGCTAATTGCTAGACAAAAGACAGAGCTCTGGTCCTATCCAGAGCCCCCGCTCTGTTGAGAAGGGGAGGGTCTCCATTACAGTACTCCTAGAATTACAGTTTTAACTCATCGTCATTAGCAGGCAAATTGGCACTAGTTCAAGGAGATCTATTGCTGATAGTAGTTCTTCATAGATTTCCGAGACAAAACCATTTTTTTTATTGTAACTGTCACCTCTCCATAGAGCTGGGGTGGGCAATAATTTTGGAAGGAGGTCTACTTAACAAATTTTGGACATGGCTGCAGGCTGACTTGGAAGGGGCGGGGCCTCGGGCGTAAGGGGAGGGGTTGAGAACTACCCTGCTGGTTACAGTGACCTTATTTTCTGAACCAGCTGCAGCTAGTAAGAACAGTTTAAATTATGAAACAGATCAAACGTTTTAACTTTCTCATGTTAGTTTATCAAGCTTCATTTTAAATAAAGTAAAATATTATGGCCAACACAAAATGTTTTCTTTATTTATGGCAGGGGCGGGGAACCTTTTCAGGTCTGGGGTCACTGACCCACAAAAAAATCAGTTGGGAACCACACAAGTGAGAAGCAAAAACTCCTCCAACCCCCCTCCCCCAAAGCTCATTGATGTGGCCCCAGCTGAGACACCTCACTCCTCTGGTGCTCCAGCCTCACGGGGTGAGGGGAACAGAAGGGAGAAACTGAGGTTCAGGCTTCCCAGAGACCAGATTTACTTTTCCGGGGTTCTGGAGTTAGTGGATTTTATGGACCTCCTTAGGCTCTGGGGTAGGGACAAAAATGAGGGGTACAGTGCGTGAGAGAGGGCTACTAGCAAGTAGGATCGAGATGGGATGCAAGATCTGGGAGGGAGTTGGGGTGCAGAAGCAGGCTGGGAGTAGGGTTTCTGGCCAGGTGGTAAGAGTAGAAACAAGGGAGGGTGCAGCATGTGGCCAGGAGAAAGGGTGCAAGAATAAGGGAGGATGTCGGAGCAAGTTGGGGGTGCTGGGTCTTGGCGGGAGGGAAGTGATGGGATTGGGGTGAGGGTTTCTGGGCATGAGGAGGAACCTTACCTGGCTTTGTGCTCCCTTGCAGCAACAGCTGCAGCCACGCTGTCCCAGCCACCCTGGAGGAAGGTTCCGCTGCCACGACCACGTGGTCCCGGAGGCCCGAGATACTACTGCTGTGGCCATGTGGGCCAGGGCTGGCCCTGAGGCACCTTGATCACAGGCCACCCTAGAGGCTGGAGGCACTCCTGCCACAGCCACAAGGCCTGTCTCCGGGGACAGCGGCCACAGGCTGCCCCAGAGGTGCTGCGGCCACGAGACCTGTCTCCAGGGAGAGTGGCCACTGGCTGCCCTGGAGGCGCTGTGGTTCTGGGCCGGCCCCAGAGGCGCCAGTGACGCATCTACATGGCTTGGGGCAGGCCCTGGAGGTGCTGCGGCCGTGGCCACGAGACCTGCCTCTGTGGACAGCAGCCACAGGCCACCCCAGAGGCCCTGCAGCCACAGGCCCCGGAGGTGCCACTGCTGCAGCCTGGCACTGGCCCCGGAGGCCCCTGGGACCGGCCCCGGAGGCGCCGTGGCCAGGTGGCCTGGGCTGGCTCCGGAGGTGCCGCAGCTGCAGCTTGGGGCCAGCCCAGACCACTTGGCCGTGGAAGCGGTGCCTTCGGGGCTGGCCCTGTTGAGGAGCCTCAGCGCCAGCGCTGCTTCCTCTGCAGCGGCTGCTGGGGGATGGAGGGGTGGGGCTGAGCTCCTCCCCCCACACACACCCGTTGGGGGCGGGGCCTGTAATTGCCTTGTGGGCCAGATCAAAGCCCAAGGCGGGCCGGATTTGGCACGCTGAGAGGCTTTTGCCCACCCCTTCTGTAGAGGTTTGTCTCTTTAGCTGTCAACTTGGCTTCTCTTCTATCTCAATCTGGATGGCCATCTTTTTAAATTCAGTCATTAGTATATCTTCTGTGCAGATAAAGAACCCCACTCTTACCTGTTTTGGTGCTCTCCTCAATTTCTGGCTTTTTTAGTTTAATTAGATCATGTATCTGCCATGACTTTACCCGCTGTATCCTCAACTGACAGTTTTAGTACTTGGTTTGCTTAGTGAGAACCCTTCCGTCAATATTCTGTCACCATCCTTTCTCTTCTACTCAAATTTTATACTCACTCTTATGTCAGGAAGTCCTGAACTCTATTGCCTTTTGCATTTTGGAGGTCTGTAACTCTGCTTGTGTAACCCTTTCTTTGCTGAAACTCCTATTTCTGCATTCATGTCTCCTCATCCTGAGTGCAATAATTCCTCCGTATAAACTTTTTAGGGCTGTCAAATAATTAAAAACAATAATTGCAATACTTACAAAAGTCGCAATTAACCAGTTTAAATTCACTGTTAAACAATAATAGAATACCAAATGTACAATGCTCACTTTGTTATTTTTATTATAAATATTTGCAATATAAAAAAGATCAGAGTATTTTTCAGTTTGCCTCATACAAGTACTGTAGTTCAATCTTTTTATTGTGAAAGTGCAGTTTATATACCTGCACTCAAAACAAAAACAATGTCAAACTTTAGAGCCTACAAGTCAGACATGAAGAGACATATGAATGCTTATGTATCTGCTATGTGAATACTTTGAAATGTGGGCCACAGATGTGCCCAGTGAATGTTTGTTCTCACTTTCAGGTGACATTGTAGATAGAAGAGACTGCATTATTTCCCATAAATATAAACAGACTTGTTTGTCTTAGTGACTGACTGAACAAGAAGTAGGACTCAGTGGATTTGTATGAAATGAATTGAAAAATACTATTTCTTTCGTTTCTTTTTATAGTATAAATATTTGGAATAACGATGTAAGCACTGTACACTTTGTATTCTGTGTAGTAATTGAAATCAACATACACATGAACCTCTTTAATCTAGCAACCCTGGGAAACAGGATATGTTGGATTAAAGAATTTGCCGGGCCAGTGAGGACGCTGCAGGGTCTGGGCCTTAAGGGGGCTGGGGTGGGCACTTACCTGGCACCCTACTCCCAGGGGCATCCGTGGCTCCATGCTCTGTGGCACTGCCCCCTGCTGCTATGAGAGCCATGAGGAGAAGGCTCAGGGGAAGCACGTCGTTGCGCTGCCATTCCCCCGGTTGCTGGGGAAGGGAAGCAGCAGTGCATGGAGCCACTTCCTCTTCTGCCTGCTAGTACCATGCTGTTCCCAGATTAGGTGTATTTGAAAAGGTAGAAAAACATCCAAAAATCTTTATAATAAATTCAGATTGGTGTTTCATTATTGTTTCATGGTGCTATTAAAACTGTGATTAATCACAACATTTTTTAATTTAGTTAATTTGTTTTGTGTAAATGCATGCATTTACTTTGATTAATTGAAATCCCTAATTATTTTTGTAAGCCCCACCTCCATTTATTTCTTTTGTCTACTGGTGTCCTTTTCATCCCTACTTCTCCTATGTGCTTTATATGTTGTTGAACATATAGATTACAAAAATTGCATTGTATCATTCAGGTTGACAAACATTCAATATTAATGTGCCTATTTGATAATGCGCTTCAAATATTTTTTTAGACTTTTTATACTTAAAAGAAGAACATAAATATCTCCTAACGGCATGTAACCACAACTAGAGCTGCCAAACTTCTTGAATTTTCCAGGAGTCTCCCAGTATCAGGCTCTATCTGCCAGAGGCTACTGAAGTCAAACTGGGAAATTTTAGGCCATTTAAAGTCTAGCGGTGCAGTGGGGCTAAGGCAGGCTTCCTGACTGCCCTGGCTCTATGCCACTCCTAGAAGTGAACAGCATGTCCCTGCAGCTCCTGGAAGAGTCATACGGTCTCCTCATATTACCCCCACTCTGAGTGCTGAAACTGCTACTCCTATTGGCTGGGAACAGTGGCCAGTGGGAGCTGTGGGGGTGGTGCCTGCAGGCAGGTTCATTGCGTGGAACCCCCTGCCTGCCTCTTAGGGGACACAGGAACTTGCTGACTGTTTTTGGGAGTGACGCTGGGACAAGGAAGTTAGGGAGCCTGCCTTAGCCTCATTGTGCCACTCTGCACCCCTTACTCTTCCTATACCTCAGTCATCTTCCCCAGCACTGCGACTCCTTCTGGAGTTTGTACCTCAACCTCCTACCCTAGCTCTGAGCTCCTTCCTGCACCCAAATTCACTCCCAGAGCCTGCACTCTCTTTGTCATCCCAACCCCATGCCTGAGGCTCAGCACGGAGTCTCCTCCCACACTCAGAACTTTTCAACCCTAGCCCAGAGCCCACACCCCAACTGGCTGACCCAGCAGTGTGAAAGTGAGTGAGGGTGGGAGAGAGTAAGTGACAGAAGGTTGGGGGGGATTGAGTGAGTGGGGTGAAACCTCGGAGGGGGGCCAGGAGGCCTTGGAGAAGGGGTGGGGCAGAGAGAGGGTGTTTGTGTGATTAGACAGTTGGCAGCCTAACTGCAACTTTATTTAAATGGTCCAGATTCATCTGTGTAACTTCCTGTGGTTTGTGGACTTATTCCAGGGATAAAGTTGGCCATTGTATTTAAAACTATTGAAGTACATTAGATTCAGATTTGTGTTTGATCTAGAATACCAATATAGCATGTCAAATTGACATGCAGTTACAGTTTTTGGGAGATAAATAAATGACTCATGTCTTTGTAGTCCACTGGAAAAAAATGAAAAAGTATTTATTTGGGTTTCATGCTGTAATTCATGTAAACCCATGAACTTGATCTATTTATAGGACTGTTGAATTTATTAAGAATTTCTGTAGATAAAAAATGTTACAGTATCTTCTCATTTAAACCCTAATACTAATCCGTCCAAAATTGGTGTGGGGATTGTACTTCTAATCTAATAACGGATGAATTTTTAAATAAAATAATCTTCAAAGATGTGTGTGCGTATTTGTGTATGTGTTTAAATAGCTGTTCTTATTGTGTAGAACCTACAATATTTTCTCTCTTGCCAGCAAAGAAGCAAAGGGTTCAGCAGATTTGAGTGGAAAGCTAGCTCCCTCCAGCACCAGCTCCTGCCTGTCTCCCGCCCTGCTGTCTTTGTGGGAAGAAGCAAGCTGGGGGGCAGGCATCTGGGACTGACCCAGCTCCAAGCCTCCCACACATTAGGTGCCCTTTACGGAGAGTAGGGGAGGAGGAGTTGAAGCTCCTCTCTCCATCACAATTTGTACAGGAACCTTGCTTGCTGTTCCCCTTAATCAAGGAGCTAGGGGAAAGTGTGCCGTTTGTTGCATTCCTCACTCTAGCTGGGTAGTGCAGGAGTCAAGTGAAACTAGACCTGCTCCAGCTGGAAGACATGCACCCCTCTCCCAGCTGCACCCGTTGGAGCTGTAGCAGCCATGGAGAACTGTTTCTCACTTGGCCCCAAGCTGCTGCAGTGAGAGGGGGCTGGGGTAGTCCTCTCTCCCCAGGGCAGCCTGCATACTGCACCCCTCATCCTCAACCCCGTCCCAGACCAGTGATTTAAATGAAGCATGCACATTTCCATTTTATTTTCCAAAAAAAACCAATATTAATTGAGTTAAGCACACAATCAACACCAGGTAAATATTCTAGTTAATAAATAAAATAACACTTCGATGGCAGTGAGAGCAGTCAAGTGGGCTGCATCTATGCTGACAAAAATAGGACCTGCAGTATACCAGCTGCGTTTGTCAATGCAGGTCCGCCAGTGGTGGGAAGAAGGCAAGCTGTGGAGTAGACAAGACTCATATGGGCTCTATTGTTAGTGTAACTTTATTCCCTTCCTCAGTTTTTGGCCATTATCCAGCAGCTTGGTATATTTAAGTGGGTAGCTGTTCCTTCTGCTGTTTGATGGATTGCTGCCGGGAGGATTCCCATGAGAGAGACAGCTAGATCTTTTCCTTGAAAACTTAGTGGTTCAGCAGTGCAACAATTTCAGACTCTGTTGTTCTTTGTGTATGAACACTAATTTTTTGTGTGTAAGCATCTGTATTAAATTCTATTCCCAGCTGTCTGTCTGTCTTTAGTTCAGTTCAAGATTGACATATATTCTGTAGTATAAATGTACAGCTGCATTTCTTAAAGCTACTGTAATCAAGCTGCCAAGACATGCTCGCAGTGTAGCATAGGTCACGCTCTTTCCAACAATCCCTGAAAACTAACATTTTATGAGAGGGACAAGGTAGATGAGGTAATATCTTTTTCATTGGTCCACCCTCTGTTGGTGGAAAGTACAAGTTTCTGAGCTTTGCAGACTCTGGGGAAGGAAACCAGTTTCTGCACTAAATACATGTTAAGATGTAATAACCCCTTATACTTAACAACAGAGATATAAAAGTTTAACTGGTTACCCGGTTACCTGGTAAGCATTAGTCTTGCCAGCATGCTTACCTAGGAACCGGTTAACCTGAGGGCCAGATTGGCAGGAGCAGCCCTCCCCATGGCAGCCTGGCTGGCAGGACCCCAGCAGCAGCAGGTTTGGTGGGGCCAGAACAGCCCCCCTACTCATGGTGGGCTGGCCAGCAGGACCCCTGCCATTGGAGCCCACCAGCCCTCCATGGTTTACTGGTTAAATGATTAAAAATATATTGTTTAACCAGTTACCTTTTTTTACTAGATATTTACATCCCTACTTAATATCTCCAACTTGTATTTAGCTCAGTCACTTTCGTATCTTGGGACCAACATGGGTACATCACCTCTGCAAACTACTATAATTCAGTTATTGTTCTTTCATGAAATAGAAGGGGCAGAGGGCTCATATATTAAAGCAGCTCAACACTCTAAGACAGGGCTACTTAACTTTGGAATCCCCAGGGGCCACAATGATACTCACAGCATATGCTGGGCAACTTAAGTGTGGTTGCATATACATGCAAGTATATATGCAGATGTGTGCAAATAGCTTCTTTCACACTGACGGGCATGAATACAAAGATTAAGGCAAGACTACACAACATGCAGGCCTCATGTAAGTCAGTTTTGCTGATATTAATAAAATACAATATTTACCTGATTTTCACCCATATGACAGCACTTTTAATGAGCAATGACAGTCCAGGAATTTAACTACTAAAACGCATTTCAACAGAGGAATATTATGTTGGCTCGCTGTTGTGGAGCGTGTTCCCAGTAGAGGCCATGTTCAAGGGATCCTGCGCGTGTTGAGCCTCATATAAACCCAAACCGCATCACGGGCCACAAACAAGCGGGCTGCATGCGGCTGCATGTTGAGTAGCCCTGCTCTAAGATAATGCCTCTCTTTGCAATAATCCCAAGAACACAGGCTTTGCAAATGGATCTAAGATATCTTGACGAAGGAATCCTTCTCCTGCAAATCAGCAGCTGGTTGCACAGCTACTGTGCCTCTGGAGTTGTAGTTTTTATTGATACCTTTGAGATAACTGTGGCCTGTTTCCAAGGCATCCACCATCTGCACTAAGTTGCTGTTCAGTCCAAAGCATGGGATACAATTATTAAAAAAATGATCATTTGGCTGCTGTTTGTAGCAGTTTAGTTAGAGACTGATGAAGCCCCAGTTGGGGGGCATCTTTAAGGGGATCAAGACAAGCATTTACCTAATATTTGATCATAAGCTGAGTTGTTTTGGTAAAAAATCATGCTGTGAAGAGCGGGGGTCGGCTTATGATCAGGTCATTGTGCTTCACATTTTTTTTCCACTGTAGGGTGTGATTGACAAACTTCAATTCCCAGACCAGCTGGGCAAACCACTGGTATGCCGGGATGTTTTATGAACCTGAAGCATCTGCAGGCATGGAGTCTGTCACCTCCCAGTTGCTGTGATTCACCATTCTGGGTCAACAGGAGCAGCAGGAAGTGGTAGCCAGCACATCCTTTGACCCGCACTGCTTCCTCAGCTCCCATTGGCTGGGAACAGCAAACAGAAGCCAGTGGGAGCTGAAAGGTTCCATGCCTATAGCCAGCATGTTCCTCAGCCTGCGCTGACACTGACGAGCTAGAACTGGAAGTTTGTACACTGCCAATATAGAATCGGTTTATAAATGTGTCATTGACTTTTTAACATTTTTTTTCTGTAAGTTGGGGCGGGGGTCGGCTTATGAACGAACGGGCTTATGTTCAAGTATATATGGTATGTGAACATGTTGTAAGTTGTGACTGAAGTCTGTCTTGCTTGTTGTTTGGGGCTTTGCAAAAACTCGAGGATGCTGTTCTGGAATTTGGAGCTGTAAAAGAAAATCCTGACTCTGTCAGTAAACTTATTTAATATAAATGTCAGATTTGAAGAGTAATATTTCTGGGTCCTGATGTTGGGGAGAAGGAGGACAGTAGGGATGTAAAATCCCATTTAATTGGTTAACTGGTTAAATGTATTGTTTAACCAGTTAACCAGTTAAAGGGTGGGTGGGCTGGAGCAGCCCCTGCCTGTGGGGTGCCTGGGGACAGAGGGTGCTCTGGATGTCTGGAGCAGCCTTGACCTACAGCGCACCCAGGCCCACTGCAGACAGGGCTGCTGCAGGGTAGGAGCAGCCACCCCCCATCCGCAGTGGGCCCCGCTGGGCTGGATCAGCCCCCTGCCCACGGCAGGTGAGGAGCTGCTCCAGCGCCCACCAGTTAACCAGAATCAGTAAGCATCACTCATTGAAGGTGATGCTTACTTGTTAACTGGTTAACTTTTCATATCCCTAGGGTACAGTGCAGAAAAAAACCCAACCAATTTATATCTCTGAAGCTTCCATTGAACACCCAGGTGCCAAATATACCAGGTGACAGCAGCAGTGAACGTTCATGTGGTGTTAGTGCTTTTTCATTCAACACAGTGATATAGTGATATATTTTTTTAAAAAGCCATTAGAGCACTGTGTGAATTGATAAGCATCTGGAGAGTGCCTCACCTCAGTGTCTGCCTACAAAATGACACTAAAACATCATCAGATCCTCAGCCTGCACATGCATGTTTAACAAAGCTTTTAATTTTGAAGCTCATCTGCCTTTCAGGATATACTGCAGTTGGTGGTGGAACATGGGTTTTCCACAATAAATTTATACCAACAGCTTATATTCATATAAACCCATGGTGTCCAATTCACTAGCCACTAGCCATATGTGACTATTGGCCAATTGAGTGTGGCTAGTTCGTTACTGCTTCAGAACTGGTTGGACACCATGTATATAAACAGTGAAGCACTCTTGAGATTTGACACACATATGAGTTAAATGTCCCAAGTGCAGATATTTTCTAACCCTTTCATGCTATTCTCTGTTGGCTGATAGTGACCAGAAACAAAACCTGTCAGTGGACACAGTCACTCCAAGTACAGCAGTTAGTACTAGTGAGAAACCAAGTGAGAGACAGACACAATGCAAGGAAGAGTCAGGAGTGTAGCTGTAAACAAACTGTATTGGATTGTGGGAAATTTAGCTGGATGGCCACTTATCATGGGTGTGGTCAGCTAAAATAATGTTGGACCTCAGATGTTGCCAGAGTAGAGAGATTCAATTTGTATTAGTGTTTTTCTGTATAGGTGTGTAGTATATGGGGGAAAAAAAAGGAACCCAGAAGTTAACTGAATGAAGTGCATGGTTGTGTGCATGAGCACAGTCCAGTTTGCAGCATATGTTTCTCTTGGGATTTGCTTCAGTTAGCTGCTCCTCATCCAGGAGCTTTATGAATGAAGGTGACATAATTCCACATTTGTTCTCTGCAGGTCCTTTCAGAGCATTTTAGCCACAAGAATAAATAAGGGAAGAGAGGGAGAAGGTAGGCAGGCTAAAGACAACTCAGTGCTTGGTTGGGGATGGAAAAAATAATCCTTTTGTCTAATACTGTGACTAGCATTTATACCAGGAATTAACATTTATTTAGAGGTCTGTGCATTTCAAAATCTGTACTTGTCAGAATTAATGCACAATCATGGAGAGGATATTTGAACGGACATTTTCAGAATCTTTAATAATTAAATCTAGCCATTTATTCAATTTTTATGTAAACATGAGGATGATCTTTGGAAACAGAAATATTTCTTTTTAATTGAAGTCATTCATATTTGAAAATTAGTACATATCTATGTGTTTTACCTAGCTTGTTCTATTCCTCTCTCTTCTGAGTGTTAGTAATCCAAGAAGAAATTACTTAAATATAAATCTTGGATTTAGGATATTAAGTTTTTTCACTGTTATGGAGAGGCCTTAATATTCACACAGACTGTAATATGAAATTATATTAGCTGTACCTCTTTTCCCTGTAAAAAAAATCCAATTTACTGAAACAATTAACTAACTTTCTACTACTGAAGCTATTTCTTGTCTTTTAAAATTCTTGATTACTTATTAATAAGGCTGGAAAACAACAATATTTTGTGTTATTGGTTATTATAGTGTGAGATCCAAACCTATGTGGTTCTTAGGGGACTGTAACTATTCATGGGAAGACAGAGGTGTTCAACTGAAAATTTTCTCTAATGATCTTGTAGAATGGGTCATCTAGAAAAGCTAAATAATTTTCAGAAGATGCTTAGTTTTGTTTTTTACTTTGATTATAATGTACAAAGTGAGCCAAGCCATCATTTTGGCTGCATAAGTAAGACCCTGATACTGCAGTTAACTTGGCATGAGGGTTCTGTATGGTTGGGTGTGGAGTTTTGTCTGCGTAGAACCAAGTGCAAGATCAGGACGTAAGTAAATTACATGGTTTAGCACAGTGATGTGCAACATAGGCTAGTGAGTGGGCCACATGAGTGGCCGTCCTTCATCTAAGTGGACTGCAGGATTATTGTAACCAAGACAGTCTTCCAGGATAGGGTAGTTTTAATATCAACGCTTGCATACCTAGAATTTGCAGTGTGCCAATTGAACCATAGCAGAGCTTTGATTGCATGCAGGTTTGTGGTCAGTGTTGCGTGCAATCAAAATGCACCTTATGTGTGTGTCACGTTAGTAAAATACTAGTAGGAAAAACCCTATGTGGATGGAAACCATTGGAATCTGACAAACTTGTACATGGCAACAATAAACAAAATGTCTTGTGGGCCACCCATAGATCCCCAATGGGCCCCATGTGGCATGTGGACTGCAGGTTTGCCACAATTGCTTTAGCACAAGTTATTGAAGAAATACCAGACTTTTAATGGGATTCAGAATTTTAAAAAACAAACAAACAAACAAACACTGCAATTAAAAATCATAATAATAAAAAAGTGCATTGCCTGTACTGGGAGATACTTAGCTGAGGGAAAAGTCCCACCACTTGGGCAGTTAATTCCTTGTATTATATTTTCATATTTTCCTCCCTTATCTTGCCAGATTATGGTGGGCCACTAGATAAGTAAATAGTTTTAAGCAGTTGAGCTGGCTATAGTGCTTGGAAACGAGTCACGTTGTTTTAAAAATCAGCATACAGGATGAAGTAACTACTGTTTAAAATAGTTGAGGAAATAGTTCAGGGTCATTGTGGATACAAGCTGTGTCTCCTGAGAGAGGCTTTTTAAAGAATGTTCTTAGGCTTTGTCTACACTTAAAAGTTTAAAGCACAGCTTTAAACTGAAAGTGTGGCCATGGCACGAACCTCTCCCAGCGCTCGATGTAAACTACCCCTGTGAGGGGCGTAGTTAGCAGCATTTGGAGTGTGGCTCACAGAAGTGTAGCCTGGTTCACACTCATGCTTTACAGTGCTGTAACTTGCTGCACTTGAGGTGTCTGTGTGTTTTCACACCCCGAGACAGAAAATTATAGCACTGTAAAGTGCCAATGTAGACTTAGCCTTAAAGTTATCCAGTCTCCTGAGAGATAATGTCCTTACAAATGCCTTTGTTATCCCACACGTTGACTTCCAGAAGCAGCAGCTTCACTGGAGTTTATTTATCCCTATCCAAATCATTGAACACATTATAACACAGTGCCCCAAATATGAATTCAAAGGTGAATTGGACGATATCTATAGAGTTATAGAGGAGTCCTTGAAATGGCTAATGCACCTACAACTGCATCTGTACTTAAGAGTGTTGCTCTGTAGATGCCATGTGCACACAGGAGATTCCTATCTTGTTGGCTAGAAGTGCTTTGCTGGTTTAGTAGTTGTTTTAGAGTTATAGGACAGCCTACAGCAGGTGAAGACTCAGTTACCTTTCTGACCCTTCACTTTGGAATATCAGTTGCCATCTTCTGAATGTTGAAACTGTTCTGAATTATAAAAAAAATTCACTGAAACATCTTATGTTTCATTAAGTATGGGGTAGGGAATAATGAAGTCAGTGGAGCACTTAATTGAGCCTTATCAACAGGATGTGTTTGTGAGAGAGTTGTTCAGACAAGTCTGGAAATTGGTGTGGAAAAGCTAATTTCCCCATAAGAATATGTGGCTTTTGAAATCTTCTTTATATCTTTAGTGAGAGTGTTCACATGCATCTGCTAGAATTAGCAGTGTAAGTATGCAATATATCTACTATTCAATTGCTGTTCCCTAGCATTGTGGTGTTAATTAGCATTGGTATCTTTAAAGAGCACATTTAACACATCATTTCTGCTAAGAATTTTACTGAGAACTAAGTTCTTAAATTTAATAATGCAAAATTTAGTTGTATAAAACCAATGCTAGTATGCTACATCTGGAGTGTGACAATTGAGTTCTTTGTACTTTCTATCCTGCAGTGAATTTGGTGGGCCTTGTCAAATATACTAATGTATTTTTTAATAATTTGCTGTATTTTACATAGCAGAGTTCAAAACTAGAAAATTAAAACAAAGGGAAAGCACAAAAGATCAATAGGTTTTCTTGATAAACTGATCTTTATTTCCCCACAATTAATAAATTACAGTAGTAGTAGTAGTCCTATCACCTTACACAAGATGCAACTAGAGAAGACAGTGTGTCTTTTTCCTTTTCCTTTTCCTTAGGCTAGGAGAAGCAGTTTGTATCATTATTCTGAGACAAAGGGTCAGAATAACATTTAAAAGGGACATTTATTTTATTTCTAAGAAGTTAATTATACAAATGTTGGTTTGTACTTACTCTTAAGGAAGCAATTCACTTAACAGGCCTGAAGTCTTTTCCTGAAACACCTTGTTAAGAGATACTGATCTTTCTGGAAAAGGCTAAGCTGTTGACCTACAGGGGCAGATGGTTTTCTTCTCCCCCAGAGGTGGGAGTGGCTTTCTAGGGAGAGCTGAGAAGTCCAACAATAGTGGTATCCTAGCATTAACTGAGCTTGGGCAGAAGGTAGTGAGGGGAATTTTTATGCTACTTACAATGTTGTAGCAATATTGGTCGCAGGATATAAGAGAAAGACGTGTGAGATAGTATCTTTTATTGGACCAAGTTCTGTTGGTGGAAGAGACAAGCTTTCAAGCTACACCAAGCTCTTCAGGTCTGGGAGGGTAGTCAGGGTCACAGTCAAATAACAAGGTGAAACAGATTGTTCAGAGTAAGATGTTAACACGGTATAAGAGGACATTTAAAATGAAGTAGGCCGGGGTGGGCAAAGGGGCCTCCGTGGGCTGAATCTGGCCTGCCAAGCCAGTAGATCCAGCCCACGGTTGCCCTGCCGCTTCCTCAGCCAGTTGAGACCTGGGGATGGGGGAGTGTGCGAAGTCTCCTCTCCCTGCGAGGGGTGCACAGCATCAGAGGGAAACGCTGGCTTTTTTAAAACAGCCGGCGGTTCTCTCTAGCTGCCACGCGCCCCTGGCAGGACGGAGGCAGGGGTGAGAGACTTTGTGCACTCCCCCTGCTCCCAGGCCCTGATTGGCCTGGGGGTGAGGGGAGTGTGCAAGGTGTCCTCCCGCTGCGCCACCTAGAGGGAACTGTCAGCTGTTTTAAAACAACTAGTGATTCTCTCTAGGGGGTGGGGACAGGAAAGACTTAACACACTCCCCCACCCCCAGGCCAATCAGGGTCTGTGGGTGGGAGCATGAAAAGTCTCCTGGCCCCGCCCCTTCCACCCAAGGCCCTGCCTCTTCTGGGGCAGCCTGGAGCCATTTTAGACATTTATGAAGTGACCCCCTTTTAAAAATCATTGCCCACCCTGGAAGCAGGCAGTTAACTCCTGCATTTGCAGGACAAAAGAGTTAGTGGTTGGTTATCGATTGTTGTATAGAGGAAACATTTCTGGACAATTGTACCACAAAAAACAATGATATTACTGAGCTACATTGACATTTTCATGCTGTGGACAGATGACCAAAACTCGCTCATAGATTTACCATAAAGTCAACAACCACAACACATCCATCAATCTCTCCCCAGGACATTTCTGCACCGGTATCAACTTCCTGTGATTGTTGTTGTATTTAAAATTGTTTGTGTAAATAGTTTTGGGACTGCGATCTAATTGATTATGGAAGCGAAGCTATGAACTGATTCTACATGAAGGGCTATCAAAAGCATTACAAATTTCAGGAAGTAGAGAAAAATATTTTATTCTGCTAAATTCGTATAATGTAATTTATCTTAGGTTTTACAAAATGTTCAGGAAGAATGGAATCTTCAATATTATTTGAAATAGATCACTAGCTGTCTACAGATTGATTGAGAAATGTATTTTATGCATTCAATATCTGGGAATAGATTTTTTTTACATTCCTTTTAGGAAATTTTTGGTGGAAAAACTTTCTTACGAAGCAGAAAGTTGAAAATTAAAGATGCACTTAGATGACTATTGTGTCGACAGTGACTAACTAATTTCCTAGCAAAATAGCATTTTCACCTGTTAAAAAAGTTTAAGTGGCTCATAATTGCTGTTGATTTTATATAATCCAATAATTTATTGTTCATTATATAAATGACAGGAAAGATGTCAGTGTACATGCAAGTGACACACACATTCTTGTGCAGTTAGTTCTTTTCATTCCCCAAATCAATTAGTAGAATAAAGTACAACTGAAGATTGTTTTACAAATATAAATTGTATTGTAGGGAAGACAGTTTTACATAGTTGATGAATGTAGTTTATGTATCACTCTACCAAAACTGCAAGTTTTGGTAATTCAATTTATGAATAAAAGGATTAATAATGTATCTATTTTCCCCTATAATAATTTCTAAAATGAGCCTATAATTTACCCACTCAGTTGTACAATAGTGTTGTCATTCATACCATGTAGTTGGTACACTTACATAGATTTTTATGTTTACATTTTCTCAGTGAAGAGAAAAGGAATCTAAATAGTTCAAATTCCTTCTGTATATCAAGTATTAATTATTACAATTAAACCATTTTATAATTATTCATATTTGCATAAATCCTGTACTTGCTAATCTTAATAGCTAAGATTTGGAAAGTTGAAAAACTTACTGCTGTTCTGAGTAGAAAGACCAAAAAGAACAGCCAAATCATAAAAAAAAAAAAACCACAACTTGACAGAATAACAACCTGCACACTGATATAATCCTGTTAAAAGAACTGTTCACCATTTTCTGTGTGTCAGCAGGGGCTCAAACTAGGTTTTTTTTTTTTAACTCTCTTACCAATTGTCCACAAGACATGTGTTACATATCTTGGTTCTGATTGCCACAGTATCATTAAAACATATTATTTAGTACATTTAAGCAGTTATGGGTCATGAATTTTAAAAAGTGTCTATTTAGGCAGAGGGTTTTTTTCTTGCAACTTATGAACTCCGCAATAAATGTAAGTGAGTAGTTGACTACTCGATAGACCTAAGTAGTCAAATCACTATCAGAGGCAACAAGGGGAGGAGCAGGAGTCAGTGCTGGGGAGGGGGAGCTGTCTTAAAAGCACTATCTCTGTGGGCAGTCAGGGGAGGCAGAGGTGCAGCAGGGGACCAGGCGTGAGCTGGGACTCAGCTGTCCCTGTTCATGCCCGGTCCCAGACACTGTGCCTCTGTCTTTTAAATGTAGTAAGAGCTGGGTGGCTCTTATTACGTTTAAAAGGCAGAGCCACAGCGGGGTTAGCCCCCAGGGCCAGGAGCTAATCCTCCTGCGACTCTTCAGTTTCCCTGTTTATTGACTAATAGAGTAGTCGATGGGAAATTTCATCGACTACTCGATTGGCTGATTAAACGCAATTTAACATCCTTAATTCTAAAATGGATGCATTATAGAGTGAAGATATAATTGTTACAATACAGCAATATTTTAAAGTAGAAAATACCTCCCATGGTCTTGGAGGGGGGAAATGACTACAGAGCCAGAGACAAGGGAGTTCCTGCTGGAAGCTGGAGAAGAAGCTACTGCTCCTGGCTGGCTGCAGGAACTGAAAGGGCCTGAATAGTTCATTCTGCTAGCTGAGACAGAATGCAAGAGGTGCTCCTTGCTGGCTGTAAGGGTGAAGGTGGATTGTTGCTGGCAGGGATCAGGGAAGCCATGGAATAGCTTCTGGCTGGCTGCCATTGAAGACATGCCCATAGAAGGGATGTCCATTGCCAGTTACCTGCCCCTCCCCCAAAGCGGCTGATCTAGATTGACCCATCTGGAAAGCTGGAGTCAGAGCACTAAAGGGAAGTCAAAGAGGCCCCAGGGAGGAAGGTGCCGTTCCCTCCCAGAGCAGAAATCTTCATATGTAAGCTGGCCAGCAAGGGTACTGGAGCCTGGTAAGGGCTACAGGGTCAGTGTACGTGGGTCACCCCGAGGACTGAGTCACTTAATATCTGTTGAGAGATTCATCTGCCAAAGGGGGCTGCTGAAGAGAGGTGAGTGCTGCCCTGCTGAAAAAACTCCTGAAAGGATGGAGATACCTCCAACCAGAGGAGTTGTTGTTGCAAGAGGCTGGTGCCAACCTCTTTCAAAGCCAAATCCTGGTCCTTGACATCAAAGCTGCTTGAAATGCCAAGAAGCATTAATTTGGTCTTTATTTCTTTTCTATTTGTAAATAATTATGGTCCCCTGCTCCTTGTGTTTCGTGTCTTATGTCCAGATTGCCCTAAAAAGCTAAAATTTTTGAAAGAATATTTTAAAGAATGAAGATGATAGGCCTGATTATGATCTCACACTGGCATAAATCATGATTATCTTCAGAAAAGCCAGAGTTCAGTCGATGTAAAACCAGGTTACAGGTCCTCAAAGTACAAACTATTTTTTTGTTATACATGGGAAAATGCAATTCAATCCAAAATTGTTTTGGCTCCTTTCTTTTAAGACTCAGTCCCTATCCCTGAGCAAATTAGTTATACCAACTGAATTCCTGGTGTAGACAACACTATGTCACCTGCTGGGGAGGTGAAATACTTATGCTGATGGAAGAAACTGTCCCAAAGCATAGGTAGCATCTTTACTAAGCACCACAGTGTCACAGCTGCAGCACAAGAAGTGTAGACAAGCCCTCAGCTTATTTTGACTAGATACTTAACTTGAATTTTTCTCCAGTGCCTATCACCATAGTATCTAATCCGTGATTAAAATACTTAGTGATTTGAGTATCATAGCAAAATTGTCATGCTAGCATACCAATACATCTCCTCTAAATAGTTTGTACATAATTTATTGCCAAATATTTTTGTATGGTTGTGTTACAGCTGGGATTTTCAAAGAGCCCTAAGGAGCTTAGGCTGCCCACGCTGTTATGCCTCTTTGAAATCCTAGCCCACATACAGATGCATTGCGTTATGCATGGAGGGAATGATCATATCCTCCAGCATATGGTGGTGATGTTGCCAGTTGATCCCAGTGTGTTCCATCAAAATAAAGGCCTGATCCAAATCACGTTGAAGTCAAAGACTTCCATTGACTTCAGTGAGTTTTGGATTATGCTCGAGAAGAAAGATGATGATAATACCTAGTTCTTAAACTGAACTTTTGTTAAAGACCTAATGACATTTTCAGTCCAGCATATGCATATCTTAGGCTCCAGTCCAGCAAAAATTAAAACATGTTATTGACTTTCCAGAATGTGAGTAGATATGTTTGTCATAGGGCAATTACTGTGCATAGACATTTAGCATTTGCTTTATGTATTTATTTGCTGGATTCAAGCCTGAGATAGCATCTTAAGCCTTTTTGGAAAATTTGAGTCATCTTAACTATCAATCAGCTATGTCCTATTTTTATGACTTCCTACTCCAGGAATTGTATTACTAAGGATATTTTATGACTACAGGAATCTTTATTTCTTTAGTTAAAATGATCTTACTGCTTATTCCACACTTGAAATCATAAGCCTCTTATGTCCCAATTGGTAGCTGTGGAAATTGCAATTTTTACATCATTAAATTTTGTGCTTCAGGGTATCTTTGAGTGGGAATTAATCAGGAATCTAATGGAAAGGAAGCATGTATTTACCTTTTAGATGTTAATTTCCATGTGCGGATATTTAAATGAATAAATTCCTATATGTTTTTTAGATGAGGTTTGTGTATCTTAAAAGTACTTCACTGTACTAAAGAAAAAATGTATTATTCTGATGATCATGTAAGACTAGAGGGAAATGGATAAATGTAATTCCAGAATGGTTGATCTGGCGAGGTGTGAACTGGATCAATAATTTCAGTAACATTAGATGTCATCAGCTAGTTGATGTGATAATCATAGCATAAAAACAGTTTCTTATAACCGTTTTCACTGACCTCCCACACACTTCAGTCTTCATTTGGGGCAGAGTCTCCAAATTGGAATGTACTAAAAATTATAGATATTGTCTAATCTCTGTATTTAGAGGACAGCTAAGGAAATCACAAGGAGTATATATAAAAATAAGATCATCTCATGATTGCTTACTTTTTAATCTTTGTCTTCCTGTGGGGGATACTCCCGCACCCGGTTTATCTTTCTGATCTCTTATTTCTATCATAAGCCTCGATCCAAAAAACATGCAAACACACACTTAAAGCACATGAGTAGGAATTCTGTCTTCTTTATCTTAGGCACTTATATGGCCCAATTTTCCAGTGTCTAAGAACCTTGCAATATTTAATGTGTTTATCCACAAACCCTCTCCCCCATGTGAGGTAAGGATATAGTATTATCCACATTTCACAGATGGGGAACTGAGCCATGACTTGCCCAAAGTCACACAGAAAGCTTGTGGTGATGTAAGGGTTTAAACCTGGGACTATCCAGTGTTAACCTATCATCCTAACTCCTAGATCCCATGAGAGACTGGACAACAGTCTCCTTGTCCGAGGGAGTGGAATCTGGTGCACCTATGGCTTATCAGCTGCCTCCCATTGGGGCATAAAAAGAGTGTATGAGGCATAAAAGTGGGGAGATACACTGAGAGGAGAGTAAGTCAGGAAAGGAATAGGTGAGAGCTGCCTCAGGAGGGAAGGAGAGACCTAGGGAAAAATAGGAGTAGCAGAGAAGAACAGGAATATAGTGCCAGGTGTGGATTTTTTGACAAGGGCAAAAAGTCTGAAAACAGACTGGCGATGAATTCTCAGGAGGCTGAGCTGGAAATGATGTCTTGGGAGTGAGAAGTGTGGAAAACTGCCATGAATTTGTGGTACTTTGGGGTTTTTGGGAGAGCTGCTTTATCATGAAAGTTCTGTGGATTATCATGTAAATAATTATATCTAAAGATGACATTTTGAAATGGAGAGATTTTGTTCCTTTCTACTGACAAATGAAGGGGAAACAGAGGTGTTGTGCCATGGTCAGCTACAGAAGTGTGCTTGAGAAAGGGCTACCACGTCACAGTGTTGATATGAATAGTTCTGAGGATAATACTAAAGGGCTATCATACATCGAATATAATTAATGCCCATTTTTGTTCTCTTTAAAAGAAGAAATAAAAATATGCCTAAAATCTATCATGAATAATCAGTTATTTATAGTCAATATACATCCTGTGATTTACATATTCTGTGATAAACTCATTCTTAAACTAAATGGGGAAATTGTTGGCTAAAATATACTGTCATCAAGAATGTGTTTTACTATTGTTTTTATATTCTAGTTTGACTGTAAATGCCTGCGCCAGGCGGCCTAGTCGGGCAGCTGTTCTGGAATTACTGATTTATAAAGCTCCAGGCAATCTATAACTTGTTTCTATAGAACAGATGGACATTGACTGTAATAACAAATGGCTGTAGTGTAACACATGCTGTAAATTTATTATATAAAGAATTTCAGGAACTTATGTCATACACATAAACTTCCTGCACACTATTCAGAATACTATTGGTTTCCTAAGTAATATTAATTTAAATTGAGAGTCTTGTATTTGCACTATATGAGCAAGAAATTTACTTTTTTTCACAAAAACTAGAAATTGATGACATAAGTCTTTTGCCAGTCAGAGAGAATTTTCCACAAGTGAATTTTTTGAGCTCTGCTCTAGGGTTGAGTCAGCAAATCATGTATGTTAATAACATCACTGAACAGAAGCATAGATCATTAATTGGATTATTAGATATTTTAACTGTGTTATTTTTTTCTGGTCAGTACTAAGCCATCTTTTCCCCTTGTGACTTATCCTACCTGTCCTTTCAACTGCTAGCATTTATTATTCTTTTATAAATTGTGTTATGTCTCCTTTTGGAGAAGAAGCAAAAGAAGGATCTTCTGGATAGGAGACATTTGTGAAAGTTTTCTTCTTCATCACCTCTCATTGACTCAAGGGACTCTTTCCAATGGCTCTTCCCTCTCTCAGACAAAACAGAGGCTAATACCAGTGTCCTTGAATGGTTTTTCTTTAGCAGTGTGTTTAGTTTAATTTACATGCATCAATCTTAATTACATTTCATACTAAAAGATATATACAGTTATACTACCTTTAGAATTGATTTTGTTGCAACTTTCTTACTGCTTTTTTAGATTTGTTAGAATATGTGGATCTGAATTCAGAGTTTTCCTTCCTTATTGTCACTTTCATTGAACAGTTGGAAGAATTAAGATTTTAAAAGGTAGTCAGACTGGGAACAGGCTTGAAACCAGCTGTTCAAAATAATATTTCTCCTTTCATTTTTTCCTCCCTCCTTGGGTTTTTAACTTACTGCTTTACCACTCCTGAGTGTAATGGAAACCAGAGTACTCACCCATTTTCTGATAAATTAGTTATTTAAATATCTATTCCTGATACCTACCTCTTAGAACTATCTTACAGGATACTATAATGCAGGGTTTCCCAACTTTTTGCTGACGTTTTGAAACTTACTGTTTCTTGTGACCCCAGACAACAACATAACAATCATACATTAAATATTTTATTTAACAACGAGAAGTCCTGTAGCATCTTATAGACTAACAGATATAAGGTGCCACAGGACTTCTCGTTGTTTATGCAGATTCATACTAACACGGCTACCCCTCTGATATTATATGTAATGCTCTCTAATGTGACATAGAATCATAGAGCTGGAAGAGACCTCAGGAGCATGACCAATCCCAACTAAATCAACCCAGCCAGGGCTTCATTAAGCTGAGACATGGGCTTGTATGTTGCAGCACAGGTTCCTGAAGTCTGGCAGTATGCTAGAAATTTGAACATCTAATCAGTAGATTGGTACCAAGACTTGATGGACACAAGTGTGCTGAACCTAGCTTCACACAAATATGGACTTGCAAATGGCACTATCCGTTTCAAGTCAAGGGTTGAAAGTTCGGGGTATTCATTCCTGACAGTGAACCAGAACTCTGGGAGAATATGTTTGGGCTGGGCATATATTCCTTGCAAGAATCAATCGTTAACAAATTTTGATGAGCTGTTCAATTTCAGTAGAGCTATGCTTGCACTGAAAGGCTTGCCCCCCAGCCATACTTTAGTATGTCCATACTGGGGAAAAAGGATGCAATGTGTTCATCTATCTGGCTGAGATGCTCAGTCATCACCTGTGGCTTTGAGGGACTTGCAGCACAGAGCAAGCGACTTGGATTGATCCTTTGAGTGCTAACAGGGTATGCTGCTTGGCATAAAATCATGGGCCTTGACTTAAAGTGCTTACAAACCTATGCAGATTCATATCTCAGAAAAGGTTAATGCAGGTCCTACTAGCATAAGTCGCTCTGTTGCGAAGGCTGCTGCCCACAAAAAACTTGATTCAAGTCTCTCACCTGGATGCTTGCACAGCCAGATACACAAATGGCAAAATGATGTCTGCACAGCCACCTCCCCACAATGAACATGCCTACACCTGCTTCACAAGTTCCATGAAGCTGCTTTTTTTTTTTTAATGGACTGTATGTGTGAGATCATGCTGTATGGATGCTACCATTTTGTAGATTAAAATGGTAGCTTCTGGCTTGGTGTTTGGGGGCAGATGGCAGTACCTCATGGGCTATGTCTGACTCATTAGACCTACAATCCCATTTGGGGTATGACCCACAGTTGCGGGACCATTGGTGGAATGGCACAAGGTTCAGTTCTCATTAGCTCTGTGCATCTCTGGGAGTAGAAATGTTAATAACTGCAAGACTGGGGATTTATACAGTAATAAAATTGTTGTTTAGTATTTTTCCCCTTTTCTGCTCTTTCTGTGGTGCATTTGCTTCATCATAATAGAACAGGAGTCTAAATCTTTCTGGTAAATATTGTTAAAATCTGGACATACAGCCTCATCAGGGGTTGTCCTGTTCAGCTTTGTTAAGAAGCAATGGGAGTTTATAACTTTATTTTGTTTAGGCATTATTCCTGTGATTGAAGTCTGCCAACATCACAATTCCCTTATTGGAGTCACAAAATTCACAGTTGCTGTATTAGATGTAAATGTCTGTGAATAAATGTATTTCCAGATTAGACAGGGTTATCATTATTTTATAAACTAAATTGCTTTTTTTCTTCCTTCTTCCTACCCCGTTCTTGCCTCCTTCTACCCCCTAGGAATGACTTGCTGATGGTGTGCCGTCAGTTGAATATGGAGGAGTCTGTTGCTGAGATCATGCACCAACTAGGAGCAGATGAAAATGGGAAGATTTCCTTTCAGGATTTTACTCGGTGTCGCATGCAGCTTGTGCGGGAAATCAGGAAAGAGGAAGTGGAGCTTTCTGTGAAATCAGATGACTCTTGTAAAAAGAAGTTAAGGGACAGAATAGCCTCCTGGCCAACGAGTAGTGATAACAGTTTGGGTAGGTACATTTTCAAATACTTCTCCAGGGATAAATAATGAAGGCAGAAATCCTGGCTTTGCTAAAGTCAATGCTATTTCTAAGAGTTGTGCAAATATGCTGTGGCGTAAGATCATCAGATAATAGATTTTAATCATTAATGAATAATAGCCCATCACCATGGTATTGGGTCAACTCATATGTATAATAGAAAAAGTACACAACAGCCTTTTCATAAAAAATTATGGGCACACAGATTATGAGCCTACTGCAGAAACAGGTTCACTTCCCTGAAAAGACATGAGGCACAGAGCTCAGCTGATGACTAAAGTGAGAGGAAACGCTGACTACATTCAGGGCCGGCTTTAGGAAGTGTGGGGTGCCCAATTCAAAGTTTCAATGGGGCTCCGGCAGCCAGGATTTTTTGTTGGGGGGGGGGGAACCAACTGCACACAAAAAAAGAGTCATAGCCCCTTTAAATCCCCAGCTACAGGGCAGAGTATTGTTCTGCCAAACCCCGGGGCTGACCCCCCCCCCCCCGGCGCAGGGAAACCCCTGCGCTCGATTCACCCCTCCTGCGGCCGATGCCCCCTCCCGCAGCGTGCCCAGCACACCAGCACAATTCCAGCTTTAGGGCACGGGAGATTCGGGGGAATCGGTCGAATCGGCCTAAAGCTGGCCCTGACTACATTGACTGGAAAGCCTGAACAAATATATAGCTAGAAATGTTAAAGACAAGAAGAACATAGTACCGTCTTCTCTATCTTTCTTATCAAGCAAATCTGACCCTGTTTTAGTTGGTGTCCAATTCTGATTTCCTTTTAATTTAGTATATTTCTGTAGTAACATGAGAGTTGCCAGCCTGAGTAAAAAATCACTTCATCTAATCCAGTATGTTATGATTGAGGAGAATACAAAACCCTGTCCTTTACTTTCCCATCCTGTCTCAAAATAAACCAAATGAAACAAAATAACACACAAACATAACACTTGATAAGTTTACCAGTTTTCTACATAAAGTTTATTTAATGCATTTTCCTAAGTGGATAATTGAATTAATATTGTTCTTATATTGCTGATATATTTTCACAGCTTTTTAAGTATGTCAGCGAGATGGTAGAAGCAGACTGAACATCTAAATTCCCTGCCCATGGTATTATTTTCCATTCCATTCTGATAAAATCTAGCTTTATATCTGCAAAAGCGGCGAGGAGTCCTGTGGCACCTTATAGACTAACCGAAGTGTTGGAGCATAAGCTTTCGTGGGCAAAGACCCACTTCACCAGATGCTTTATATCTGTCACTTTGCTTAAATTTTGGTTATATTTTTAGGCCTTTTGGAAACTTCATGATTTCTATACAGTTATCCTGCTTTGATTTTTCTTCCTGTGCTCTAGAGAAGTTCAGTGATCATGCTGCTTTTAAAAACACTTCACTGGGCACAAACATAGTATGACCTGGAGCATGCACTAGCAGTCCTGACTAATGAGCTGCAATAAGTTTCACTGCCTTTCAGCTCTTCAGGGGCACATATCCTCTTTTTATTTAGTTAGGACTTGAAGAGCTAGTGAAGTTATTTGAACCTGCTCCCTATTGCTTTGTAAACATTGCTTAAGACAGGAGACATCAAAATGTGCTAAGTAATACAAATAAACTTGATGGATGCTAGTTTTTTTGAGGGAGGTGCACTGTTTTTAATAACCGGTGTCTTCAAAGACTGTTTATAGGCCTTTCTTCAAGATTTATTTTCGTGTGATGTGTTAGCCACTGTTACCCCTTGAAAGTTTCTATCCCACATCCATATGAAGTGCATACATTACAGAAACGCCAAATTAATTTAGCTGCCACTGAGCAGCAGGGGTCCTGTGACCTGCAGCAAAGGAATCTGCCTTCTTTGAAAGGACTTTTACGTTGAGGATTGTGTTTGGAGATTGTACAAAGAGCACATAGTTCAGGCCTTGTGAAATATAAGGACTTGCAGCTATCTTCTTCTCAAAGAGGTACAAAAACACCTCTTTAAAGTAAAGCTACACACTTGTATTAACAATGCTCACTGTAAAGCTACACACTTGTATGTACTATACTCACTGTATCCCATTACAAAACAAGGTAAAAGAAAGAGAAAAGTAAAATTTCATAATAAATAATTATAAAAACAACAAGTAGTCATGTGGCACCAAAGGGTATGTCTAGACTACATGCCTCTGGCGACAGAGGCATGTAGATTAGGCTACCCGGCATAGGAAAATGAAGCGGCGATTTAAATAATCACCGCTTCATTTAAATTAAAATGGCTGCCGCGCTGAGCCGATCAGCTGTTTGTCGGCTCAGCGCGCTAGTCTGGACGCTCCGCGATGGACATCAAAGACATTTGTCGACCTCCCCGGTAAATCTCATCCCACGAGGCATACTGGGGCGGTTGACAAATGCCTTTGATGTCGACCGCGGAGCGTCCAGACTAGCGCACTGAGCCGACAAACAGCTGATCGGCTCAGCGCGGCAGCCATTTTAATTTAAATGAAGCGGCGATTATTTAAATCGCCGCTTCATTTTTCTATGCCGGGTAGCCTAATCTACATGCCTCTGTCGCCAGAGGCATGTAGTCTAGACATACCCTTAGAGACTAACAAAAATCTGATGAAGTGGGTTTTTACCCACAAAAGCTCCTGATCTTATATATTTTTGTTCGTCTCTGAGGTGCCACATGACTTGGTTTTAAAGTTACAGATTAACATGGCCCTCAAATTAATTCTGATTGTTTTTCACTCGTTGCAGTCATTGAGAATCATCTTAACATCCCTGCCAATAAGTATTGTTATCCCCATTTTACAGATGGGGGATGCATCTCAAGTTAGGGAGATGACTGTCTTGAGGCCAGGGAAGGAGAAGTGTTAATCATGATTAGAACTTAGAAATTTCTTGACCCTTCTCACGCCCCGCATTCTGTGTTCAATACACTAGACCACAATATTGGTGAGAGTAATTAACCATTGGAACAGTTTACCATGGGCCTGGTGGATTCTCCATCACTGACTATTTTTAAATCAAGATTGAATGTTTTTCTAAAAGGTCTGCTCTGGAAATTATTTTGGGGAGGTTCTCTGGCCTAAGTAATATGGGAGGGTCAGACTAGATGGTGGGAGTGGTCCCTTTTGGCCATAGAATCTATGAAACCTGTTTCTACCATTTCACTTAAGTGACACAGAGTGTGACAGTGGACTGACACTTCCATTTGAATACATGACAAAACAGAACACTTTTGAAGTCTCTAGAAAAACATTTTTCATTTCATTAATGCCCTAGTTCCAGGGTTCTCAAAATACATGTTGGGTCCAGTCCTACACCATTAAAGTCAGTGAGTGTTTTAACAATGTCTTCCAAGTCAGGAGGTCCTAACCCTATGCACACATGAATAGTAAGGTAAGTTGTGTTGCTTAAATATTGTGTGTTGTTGTTTTAACACAGTAAAAGTAATAAGACACAGGTAAAATGAACTTTGAAAGTCAGCTATTGGGAGCTGCAGTATCTGTGTCCAGTCTCAGTCACTAGAATTAATCTTCAGAAGGAAATATTGAGAGAATTTCAAGTGTCTCCTGAGAGACCTGGTGACATCATTCAGTAACCTGTTTTAAATGACCACTCAAGAGACTGACAAATGGATTGCTTAACAAAAGGGACTGTGTAATAATTAAGCAGAGTAATTGTGTGTTTGAGGCTACTTTCTTGTGATTTCTTAAAACAGAAAAGTTACCTAATACAAGTGGAGTGTCTCATATGTGGTACTGTATTTCTTAAAATTTTGAAAGATGATTCATATTTTATGGGAAAAGTGATAATAAATGCATGATAGAGTCAGCATCCATCTCTCATGAGTGTTCTCTCTGGTTACTTGTGTTTGCACTCTTTCTCCTCTGGTCACCCCTTTCAGAGGTTCTCAGGTGGTTTCTGTAGTCCTACCTGTGCTCTGTCTTTAACCAGTCTCTGCCCTGGTATGGAGATATGTATCCCCAGGACTTCCCCCTTGGAGACACTATTTTCCTGGGGCCCGCCCCAGGCTCAGTCCTCACCCAGTCTCTGCAGCCAACCTGGAGCTCCCTCAGTAATCCCTGGCCCCTGCTTGCAACTGGCCTTTGCTCAGTCTGAGCAGCCAGCCAGGAGCCTCTCACGCCACATCCCTGCCCCCTCTCCCTTATCTGTGTTGTGTTGTAATCCTTCTCTAGCTCCCAGTAGCAGTTCAACCTAACAACTCTTTCTCTCTCTCTCTCTCTATTCTGCAACTCCTTTTCATATGGCCCTTATGGGCCCTGATTGGCTGCCTCGGGTGCAGCCACTCTAGCTTGCTTGGAGGACCTTTCCTCTGGTCCTATCCTGGGATGGATGTGGCAGAGGGCTACAATCTCCAGCAGGGAGCATTTGGGCATAGTCCACTCCTCACACAGTGCTTTATGATTTATTTATATCTGTAGGTATGCCTATCATTTTACAGAAAACTAGTGCATTTACTGGATCTTCAGTGGTAAAGATATTCTACTAAAAATACAACTAACAGGCACAGCATAATTTTTGAGAGAACAGGTATTATATGAAATTGTTGTATCAGTAAAATCTTAATTGTCAGACAAGTGAGTGGTTTTGCTGTCCAACTGGGAGCACTATGGCTACTAATATGATTCTACAGACCAGATGCTCAGACAAGAAAAAAAAACAGACCATAAGCAATTCTGAGCTGTTCTAGTTTAGCAGATTATAACTAATTAATTTGTAACCAGTTCTCCTTGTCTCCTTCCAAAAATGAAACCCCTAAGCTTATGATATAATGATGATTTATTTAGATTACACATCAATTATGAGAAAAAAATGTAAGGAATAACCAGCATTTCAAACCCAAATTAATCTTATGGATATATGAAAAGAGGGTCATTTGGGGCTGAGAAATCATTGTTTTTTGTTCTGTTCCTGCATTTGATCTCCCTGTAAATAAATTGTGTTCAGAAGTTGATGCAGTGATAATTAAAAGTTATTTATTCTATGTTTAATTAAAATCTATGGTGTGATCGTTCAGATGTATCATGAAGTAGTGCGGCTTCTTTCTCAGATTTACCCATAAATTTTCACCCAGGATTTATTTGACTTGTACAGCTATTGTGAATATCTAGCTTATGTACATACACATTGGGGGTAATCATATATATACTAGCCCAATGTCTGAGACGCTGAAACGCTGGCTGTTCCCTCTGGGCGGTGCTGTTGCCTCCTGCTGTGGTGCTCGGCTGACTTCTGCGCCGCTCAGCTGGGCCGCCGCATGGGAGCAAGCGGCGCAAGCGGCCGTTTGGGGTCTGGGAGTGCTGCATGGGGAGCGCAGGGCCCAAACGGCCGCTTGTGCCTGCGCGGTGGCCCAGCTAAGCGGCGCAGAAGTCAGCCGAGCGCCACGGTGGGAGGCAACAGCGCCGCCCAGAGGGAACAGCCAGGGGGTGGGGCCTGGACGAGCGTGCGTCTCTGACATCCGGAAAGGGCGCCGGATTCAAAAGGAGGAAAGCGGAGCAGACACAGAGGAGACTGAGGAGGAGACCGAGAGGAGAATGGAGGAGGCGGAGGACAGCGAGAGAGAGAGTGAGAGAGATGCAGCAGGAGGAGAAGAGAAACACAGAGTGAAAGGCAGGAGGGGGAGAAGAGAAAGAGAGAGAGGCAGGAGGCGGACGAGAGCTGAGAGAGAGGGAGAGAGGGCGAGGGAGTAGGAGGAGAAGAGAAAGAGAGGCCGTTTGTGCTGCTTGCTCCCGCGCGGCGGCCCGGCTGAGCGGCGCAGAAGTCAGCCGAGCGCCACGGCAGGAGGCGAATCGGGGGCGGGGTGGTGACATATACGACCAGGGGGCAGGGCCTGGATGAGCGTGCATCCCTGACGGAGACAGAGGAGAGCGGAGAACGAGTGAAAGGCAGGAGGGGGAGAAAAGAAAGAGAGAGACGGAGAGAGAGGCAGAAGGCAGAGGAGAGCTGAGGGGGGGGGAGGCAGTAGGAGGAGGAGGAGGAGAGAGAGAGAGACGGAGCGAGAGACCAGAGGCTCAGGAGAGAAGACCGACGTGGAGGAGAGACCTGAAAATCCCGTCTTATGACGGGCTAGTTGGCTAGTTAAATTTATAATAACGGATCTGTTTGTTGACTTTGTATACACACACACCTGTCCTGGAAGAGAGGTGGTCACAGATGACATGCAGGTTAACCTCACTGACCGGGGTTTTCAGCTCTGGCACAAGTTCCCAGTTCCCAGAAAGGAAATTCATCCCTCTGTTTTTGAGGGAGATACTGCTTCCCAAGGTGCTCAGGAATAAATGACTCTGCTTCCATAGGCTTTCAGATTGGACTAAGCCTTGCAATGAGCACCGCTGTGGATATTTCCTTATGTCCTGCACCTGCTTTCTTGACGCCCTGTGCTCTGCAACCATGTTCAACTGAGGCTGGCTACATGCAAGTTGAAAGATGTTATTTAAAGGGATATCTTTTTTCTGATCTGTTAGGTTGTCTGGGGAGCAATGGAAAGTCCCTTTAATCCTCTCTCTCCCATGATCCGGAATTGTTCTGTGGCCTCTTGTGGCAATAGGGGCATTATTGCTTACCTTGTTTGCTCTAGTTTAGGGTATTGTGGAGTTCCTTCAGTCAGTGTTCAAGAAGGGTCTTAAGTATTAATTATTTATCTGATGTGCCATCACTGGGACTTGATCTTTATTCTGCAGATTCAGATGTGATCTTCCATTTGACCCCTTAAGACAGACTTTCATTTATACTGGCCTTTCTATTGTGCTGATATTGGACAGTTGAGGAAGTTAATTCATTTTCATTTGCTCTCCTTAGTACTTTTCAGAAAGCTGATTTTTAACTTTCCTTTTGAAGTTGTTCGCAAGGTGAATACAGGTTGTACCTCCCTGGTCCGGCACCCTGGGGACCTGACCAGTTCTGAATGAGGGAATTTGCTGGACCAGAGGAGGTCAATTCTGGCACCTCTGCTGCCAGCCTCTATGCTTTCCTGAGGGGCTGCCAGCCTCCTAGCTGGGCTCCCCTCCTGGCCACCAGCCCTGGCTCCTCTCCTGGCTGCTGAACCCGCTGCCAGTCCTGGCCATCAAGCGCCACTCCCGGCCCTGGATGGGCTCTTTGTCCCTGGACTTCTAGCCTGTCTCTGCTCTCAGCCCCAGCTGGGCTCCCAGTCTCTGGTCACCAGACCAGCTCTGCTCCCAGCTCTAGGCAAGTTCCTGACCATTGATCCCTTGGCCACTGGACCAGTTCTGCTCCTGGCAGCTGGTCCCCTGGCTGGGCTTCTGGCCACCGGTCCTTGGCCACTGGACTCCTAGCCAGTCTCCATTCCCAGTCACCAGGGCTCTCTGTTCCAGCAACATCCATGGTTCTGCCAGACCTCGGATGTTGCTGGACCAGAGAGTCCCAGAACAGAGAGTTTCAACCTATACCAAATCCACCTGGCAAACCCCCTCTCATCTTCCTTCCTCTGTGACAAGAGGCTGTGTTAGTGCATGGTAAGAATATTATCAAGTTTTACCTTCCCCAATCTCAAAAGTATAAATGATCAAAGCTGCTGTTGATTTGATTTGGGAATTACAACAGGGGCAAGGCAGTGACAAAACTACCATAGCTTGGGGGTTTTTTAGGCTGCATTCTCACAGCACATGTCCAGATTGTTGGTTGTGTTCTGAACTTCAGACTCCATTTGGCTAGAGTAGTGCCCTCTTCATTGGAGTGACTTTGCTAAAGTATCCAGTTCCAAGGTTTGCTAGATGGCAGCATGGTCATCTACTGACTCCTGAATATGGAGTTTCAGCTGGACCTCGCTGTTTCTCAGTGTGGCTGTAGGGCCATTCTAGTCCCATGGTAAGAGTGTCTTGCCTCCTGGAGTTAGTACTTCTCACATCTGCTGTAATTTACAGTGATAGTTTTGAAGAAGAGACATACATGCCAAGGCAGAATTATTTGGCGGTAATCTTGGTTTAATCCTTTCTTTTCACACCGTACATCTTAGCTGCCTCCTCACCAACTGATGTGCTGCTGCTCGTTTTTTCTCTCCCCCTAACTTAGTTTTTTTTCTCTGAAGCTCTGGAATGTGCTGTGATGGGAGGGAAAGCTGCTGTTATTGAGGTTTAGTTAATCCTTGGTATCGAAGAGGTTCAGAACTTTTTGCATTCATGTTTCCAGTAGGTGTTGTTATAACCTGTCTGTCCATTAAGCCACTATTGTTGGATAGTAGAAGTAGAGATTATGTCAGTAGAACCTAGCTGTAAGTAAATTTGTTTACACCATACAGACTCTAACTCTCTCTGAAAAGAAACATGTTTTTGGAGCTTCTTTTAGATTTGGGGAACCATTTTGCCACAGCCAATCTGAATCTATCCTGTCATTCATTTCTCAGGGCACAAAAAGGTCACCACCATCCCTATCTATCCTGGACCCTTCTTTGCATACCCTCTGTGTTGCAAAATCACATATGTTTTCCTTCTCTTAGTACTGTTTAGTGGAGGGATTATTTTGATTGTCTCCTTTTACATATTCCTATAGCTACCCAATGGCATGTGGGCAAATGATCTGGTTTCATTTTGAACACGTCTAGATATTGCCATCTTCTTTTCTACATAAATTTGGAGATAAGTAGTTGTTAAACTCTAATCAATCTGAACATTGGCTATAAATTCTATCCACTTAATTCTTAATGGTTTTGGAGACATTTGTTTTTGAAGTCATTTGCCTATCTGTGTACCTTTGATACATTTCAGGCTGCATGTTAAAGTGGAATTAACGTTTCAGTTGAAGACTTGTAGTTTGGGTTTAAAGTTGTAGATTTTCAGTGACTAATTTTTATTTAAGCTGGTGATTGTAGAAGATGCCTTGCCAATTCATGACATTATTCCTTCTGGATAGCACCACTGACATGCACTGCTAAGCAGTGGCAATTCTGCCAGAAAAATGCTTGTGGTAGAGCACAGTTCCCACAATCCTGCCCTCTGCCTGCAGTTTTTTGCTGTGGATAGGGGTGATTAGAGTGTCTGGGCACTCTGCATATTTGTTACTGTTACAGGATATTTGTAAATTTCAACTCAGAGCTGGGGGGTAGCATTGCTTTTCACTGTTGCCTTTTTTTTAAACAAGAGAAAAATATTAACTTACACATGTCAGCTATTATCTTTTTCTCCACTTCCACCTTCCTGAATGGTGTGTACCCTCCTTGGTGTAATTGCCAATGTGTCAGACTTATTGTAAATGGTTTTGGTCACTGAAATGGCATGCCAACATAATGATGACTTCATTTAGTTTTGATGAAAATCCAGACTATATGGAGTGTAAAAAAGGCAGATTTTAGCTGTTTAGTTTTATGCATGGGATTTTTTGTAATGTAAGAGAAAATACTGTTGTCTGTCCAACCATATGTAAATATTTGTATTCTATGGTTCACCTGTATAGTTTGGAGGGCACATTTGAACTTCATCTAACTTTTGTGTTATTTCAAGATAAATGCACCTCTTTCTTTTATAAACTTTTTAGTAGAGCTAATTAATTTCTGGAGAAAAATATTATTGACCTTTTTAATATAGACTGCAGATGTAATATTAAACCGAACTAACGATTCATAGTCATTAGATAGAAATACACTTTTTACAAGTATATGGGTATTTTGGTCAAATTTGATTGGTTACATAAATTTTACTACCTAACATTTCCTCTGTAGTTCCATTCTAAGTTCCTTCCAAGCTGTGTGGCTGGGTGGCCGCCCAGCAGGCTATCAAGTGCCCTGTTCGGTTTTCCATTCAACTGAAGCGTTGTCCTGGTTGCTCCTTCTCTCTGCTTTGGAGCCCTGGTCAGCTGTTCCTGAGAGCCTCCAGCTTGTGGTGCAGAGTTTGGGGGGAGAGGGTATCCTGACGTTAAGGTGTCTATGCCCCCCTCCATAGAGCAGGTGTCAGTGGGGAGGGAATGACACAACAGGGCTTAGTGGGACTTAGGGATCTTGTTAGCAGCTGCTGCTGTGTTTGAAGAAGCAGCCTTCAAACTGCTGAGTGCAGCATTGGATGTTGTATTTTCAGTGTTTCATCCTGAAGGTGGTGCTTGGTATAACAGTGCACAGCAAAGGATCTATGGCCTTGTACCCCAGAGCATAAGAATAGCCATACTGGGTCAGACAGAAGGTCCATCTAACCCACTCTCTTGTCTTCCAAGAGTGGCCAATGCCAGGTGCCCCAGAGGGAATGAACAGAAGAAGTAATCATCAGGTGATCCATCCCGTTGCCCATTCCCAGCTTCTGACAAACAGGAACACCATCCCTGCCCATCCTGACTAATAGCCATCGATAGACCTATCTTCCATTAATTGATCTAGTCCTTTTTTGAACCCTTTTGTAGTCTTGGCCTTTATAACAACCCCTGGCAAAGATTCTACTGCAGCTTGCAAAATTTGGGATTTTTTGACAAAAGTTGCTGTAGAAATATCAGTTGTCATTTATTAGATTAGGTTTATTATCTAAATAATTTGAAAATCACTTGCTGTCAAGAGGCACCCATAGCTTGTAGTTTATTAAAACATTCATGTTGGTAATAGGCAATATCATGTTACAGTACTAACTCTAGCCTTCTTACAGCAGAGGGGAAAAGACTTATCCCCTTTGTGGCTAATAAATAAATACAGTAAAGTAGAGAAGACTGTTGGAAGGCTGAGGTGCTATATTACTCAGTACTGTTCATATCAGACTGTTCATAGTCATATATCTAGCTTTTTCCCTCTTCACTCATTTGTTTGACACATGCTAAAACTCTATCCTGGAGTGTGAGCCGAGCCCCAATGCCATGTGTTGAGCATTAATGAGGTGTCTTTTTTTTTTTTTTTAAAGCTTCTCACTTGTACGTGATCCCCGACTGAAAAAAAGGTTCTCTGCCCCTGCTATAGAACATCTTTTTAAGGGGCAAAATTGAGGAAAGCATTTTATATGGATTTAGTTGGCCAGTCTTTTTTCTGGATTCTTTTTGCTGTCATTGAGTGTCATATGATTAGCCTTACGGAGGTGTCAGAGGAAGTGAACCCCAATCTCCTACTGCTGCTCCCCAGTTGAGCAATGCTTTTCATAGGATAAGACATTTCTTCCTGAACACTGTGATGATCAATATACTCCTGTAGGAGTTGAATGCTCCTATTTTAGCATACATAAATCTAGCTCCATTTCCAATCCTGCTTTTTGTGACTGAACAAGATCTTTTCCCGTTAGTCTTTCTGCATGATCTTGCAGTGAAGTCTTAGTCTTTTGTCTGACATAATTTTTGTTTTTTTCACCGGTTGGCTGAAACCAAAATTGCAGATCTGAAGATCCTCAACTTTGGAACAGTTTAGATTTTATACCAATTTTTGTGATACGCAACTGAATCAAAACCTTTGGTAAAAACACACATGCACTTTGGACGTTTTCACTTCTAAATACGAATTTTTCAGTTCAGGCTTATCTCTAGGTTCATGTTCTTTACTAAGGAAATGACTGTGATGTTCCAAAGTCAACATTAGTAATTGCAGACTCCAGTAGAAGGAGAAAATGAGGTATCGGTGATAAGAAGCCGTTTTTTATGTATCTGATCTCTTAGTTGGGAAAAGAGTCACAGTAACATGCGAAAAGCTTAAATACTTTGTGATATACATTTAGATTTTCATTGTTTGAAAGAACATCTTTAAGGATTTTATTGCCAAGGGGCACAGTAGTATTTCAAAATTCCAGGTTTAAATATCTATGCTACCACAGATTGTGTTTGCCTACAATAACATATCAGTTAATAGTATCCTCTTGTTCTTGCCTGTATATATGTTGTAGACACTCTTTCACATAGTACTTTTAAATAATATATTTAATGAAATTCTCTTGTAGCAATCACTTCATGTCAGTCAAGATTAATTAAGGAATACATAAAAATTAGGTTTTGTTTGTTAATCTGGTGCCCAGGTCTTAATGTGGATAAGGCGCAACATGTCACTGCTGGCAATATTCTTGGGATCATAAACCAAGTAAAACTAACCAAAAATAAATGTAAAAACATCTCTCAGTACTATCTAACTCAAGCCAGACATATGGTAGTGCTTGCTCTGTGGTGTCCTGAACCAGTTCCAATTTTCAGTGATACTGTTTAGCCAGCTTTTTAGATGTTTGTGCAATAAAAATTGTTGGTTAGCTGGTAAGAAAAGGATTCTCTGTTCATTAAGTGATGTTTAATTAGGCATGAATATCTCATTATCCCTTTTGATCTTTTAAGATATTCACGTGTAGCATTAAAGAATTTCCTAGAGATTCATTTTGTTTACTGTTTTATTACTTAGTATACAGGTGCAAACCTGTAGCTGTGCATTAAAAGAGGAGAGGTCAAACATTTGTTTTTAGAGTAATTTTAAAAGCTTTTAAGATAGCAATTTAAAAAGATTGTTTAATTGAAATAAATCTGAATGCTTCAGACTGTAAACTGATCATCTTCACAGATTTGGAAAGAAACTTTCCCATCCATGAAATTGCATTGGACAGATGGCCAGTACATCGTAGGAAATTTTCCATTCAACTGAAGCATTGTCAAGCAAGGTCACTGCTGGAGTCAGGATACTTTCTTTCTAGGCCAATTATCTGATTTTTTTTATGGCAATCTTATGTTTTAAACTCATGAGGCTGAATAGATAACATGACACTTGACTTTGCATGATTACATCATGGTTTTGTTTTTGGCACACCGTGTTTATTTTCTTCTGGTTTTCATGTAAGCACTCTGTGTATTTACTTTTCTAAGATTTCAGATTAATTTTGCTTTTTGAATATACTAAAGAACTTTTGGATAATGTGTCTGCCATGCAGACCATCAGCATTACAAAGAATAGACTCCAGCTTGTTCCTAGAGAGTGAAAATAAAGATTAATCCTCCCAAAATTGTTGCAGACTTTTTAAAAACTGCAATTAGTGTAAGAGTTTTACAAAAGTATATTTCCCTAATTTTAGGATTTAGCAAAAAGAATCTTAAGTGACACAGAATTACTGCAATTGGACAGTTTATCTCAGATTTTAGAAATGCTAAGCTCTGGGATGATAGATTTACTGCTAAGCTCTGGGATGATAGACTTAGGAGGCTTTAGGAGAGTTCAGTGCCAGAATATGAGCATTTTCATAATTTGGATAAATATACTAAAAAAAAAAAATTTTTGCATCTGCCTAATACATAGTGTAAAACTTAATATGTATAAAAATGCAAGATTAAAAAGAGAGAGAAGGCTAATATTATTTAAATTTGTTATGAGATTTAATCATAGATATGTATGGCTGCAATGGACCGTGAGAGGTCATTTGGTCCATCCCCACATTCTGAAGTGTGACTAAGTTTACTTAGATCATTTGTGACAATCAGGGTCCCGACATCCCAAGTGGAGAAACGGGGTCTGAACTTCAAAGAATAAACAATTGAATCAGTGCTGTTATGTTTAAAAATGTTGGATGAGGTTATGAAGTTCTACACATGATGGTCATTATGAAAGATGTATACAGACTGTTTATAAGTATATGTATTTATGTCTAGAGAATACTGTGATGATGACCGGTGCTCCCATTTCAAATAAATCTCACACTTGGGAGAGTTTTTTTCCAAGCCAGTTGTTTGCACAAAACTAAATTCAAGTGCTCATCCTTTGTCAAACTAGAAAAAAGCATATGGGCCATTACAGTTAATGAGGAAACATTGAAACATCTTGAACTGATAGTACGCTTACACTGCACAACTTTTAGCGACAGGGCTCTGTCAACACAGCTGTGTCACTGAAAGTCAGGCGGTTTAAACACTGTCCGCACTTTTGTCCCCTCTCCTGCATGAGTGGAATTTGCTTTATCAGCACTCTTGCCCACAAAGCCATATTTACACTAGTACTTGTCACTGCAAAGCTGCTGTGGTTGGGAGGCAGGGTTAAGTACTGGTCAACAACAAAAGCTTTGTCTACGTTTGCAATTGAGTGACAAAGAGAAAAGGGAGTTTTCTTGACTCTGAATCACCATAGTTTGTATGCCTACACTACCAAGTTTTATGGACGTAACTTATGTCCACAACCAAAAGTCGACAAAACAAAATCCCCAAAGGGTGTTCACGCTTGTTCCTTCTGTTAACAGATCAGGTCTCCACTGGGAGCACCATCATTGACAGTATGAGTAGTGCACTGTGGGTATGTATCCCATAGTGCAGTGTTGTGGAAAGGTGGAGCTGATCCCTGCACATCTTAGGAGTCTTTTCAGATTTTCCCACAGCATGCACAGCTACTGGGAATGGCATCATGAGTAGCTCTGTGAACTCTCCATGCTGAGGAAAGTCAAAGCAACACAGCTGCCTATCCCCCTCTGCCTGCAGCAGCAGTCTGCATACCACTATGGGTACGTCTAGACTGCATTGCTCTTTCAAGATACTGGAAATATCCCGAAATAGCAACACCACATCTTTAAAAGTGCCTGCTATTTCCCGAAATAGCAGGTGTGCTATTCCAGCATCCCTGTAACCCTCGCTCCACGAGGGTTAAGGGATTTGTTGGAATAGTGCCTTATTTTGAAATTTTATACAGAGTCAAATTTCAAAATGAGCTCTTTCGATTTAGACTCGGAATAAGCTATGCAATTTGCATAGCACAAATTGCGTAGCTTATTCTGACTGAAGGGTGCTATCTAGACTCACCCACTCTGTTCCCAGTGCAGGGCAAACAGGAACAGTCCAATTATTTGATCTTTGTTTCTTTCCCCAAATTGAGCAGCACACTCAGCTGTCAGATACATCCTGGAACTTGCAAAGGGGAGGGATGTATGCCTGCAGGGTAGCAGAGATCAAAACACTAGGCAGAGTGATCAGGGCAGGCATTGTGGGATATTGGCAAAAGCCATTTCTGTTGACAAAACAAACAGCAGAGTCTACACTGGCTTTTTGTCAACAATAGAGAGCAGGAGAAAAGGAAAAAGTCTCTTGTAGGGGAGGAAGATTTTTGTCGCCAAAACTGAGTATTTTTCCTGACGAAAGTTGCATTGTAGTATGTACACTCTCGCTGTTTTGTCGTCAAAACTTGGTAGTGTAGACGTATTCTCTGAGAGAGATGGAAAAACCTGCAAACCCTGACAAGAGAACAGGTTTAAAGTGAGGGACACCTAGACACTGTGGGCAGTGTCTAAGCAGGAAGCTGTCATTGAAACGCTGGATCCCCTCAGTGGGGGAGAGAGCTGCGGGGCTGGTCAGAGGCAATAGATAACTTATTTTAGAAAAGAGAATTTAATTAATATGCTAGCGTAAGCCTGAAGTTGTATCTTTATTTTCTGCATAACTTGTACGTGTTTATTTTTCCTCACTATTACATCTCTGAATCTGTGGTTTGTTTTTCTGTTAAATAAACCTTGTGTTTATTTTTACCCCAAGCAGATCACTGCAGGGCAAACTCTGAAGGCGTGTAAGTGCCAAAGTGAGCTCATAACTGGGGGTGATGAAACAGAGGGAAAAAGCCCGAGTGTCTGGCAGTTAAGAATTCTGGGTGATGGATTTGGGGAGTCTCAGGATCTGAAGAGCTGTTAGGAGTCTTCTTGCAAGGAGTAAATAGGCTGGTGGAAGCCAGGGTGAGATCTTTGTCTGTATAGTCTGTTTGCTGGTGTTGGGGGGTTAGCTATAGCAGCGTAGTCTCAGACAGGTGATGACAGAACCCTTTACTGATCTGAGTGATCTCCAAAATGCCACACCTTTGCCAGGCCTGTCGACAGAGGGAGGGGAACCAAAGGGGCCACAATACTCCAGCTGAGGCCAGACCACTTTGGTGAGTAGAATGGGACAATTACATTCAATGTTTTTTATACAACATTTCTGTTAATACATTCCAGGATATTAGAATTATTGTAAGTATAATATGTTGTTGGCTCAAAAGCAATATGTGATTCACTATAACTCCCAGATCTTTTTCTGCAGCATTGCCACCTCCCTCACAAATTGTATTCTAAATTTTATAGTTGTGCATTTGATTTTTCATTCTTAAGTGTGGTAGTTTGCACTTGTATCAATTGAATTTCATCATGATGATTTTAGACCAAATCTTCAATTCATCAGGGTCATTTAGAATTCTAGTCCTATCATCCAAAATGCTTGCAGCTGTGGAAGAAAACAGTGTCCACACTCTGGGTCCCCCCCCCCTTTAAAAATTATTGCCCACCCTTGTCCTATCTCTCACTATTTAGGAAGAGTTATAGAACAGACGGATGGACAGAGCCAGAGACACACAATCTCTCTTAAATATATAACAAATTATCCTTTGGGTGCTTATAAATTTATTGTTTAATGATTTGTTTCAGTATATTTCCAGATACTGGAATATTTCTAATCTGAGAAATCAAAGAAGTTACTTCATCCTTTCTGTTGGGAATCTTGACTTTTCTCTCTTGCTTTGTCCTGCCGTTCTTCCAAATGGAGTATGGTCTCAGATCTGTTATTTGATACTTGATTAGCACTTTTGTGGTCTCTTTGGCACTTTAGATATTCTTCAGAGGAAACATTCTTTAACTTGTTTTAACATGAGTATTTATTTGTTTTCAGATAAATATTCCCCGATGGAATTTATTGTTAGGAGTCAAATGTGTACTTATGAGAAGTCCAAGGCCTTTCCTTTTCACAGTAAACTTTTGACCCTGTACCTTTACTCCCTCCCCCCTCCAAACACATGTCCACAGATAGTTCTTTCACGCTTTCTTCTGCCCCTTCCACAGGTAAGAAGGCGCTTAGAGACCTCCTTGACAGTTTCTCTCATTTGGATCCTGAAGAATGGGCAGCTGGGGGAGATGTGTATCATCCCCTATTTCCACTCCCAAGGGGACAAGTCAAGAAAGATGATAATCCCAATTCCCAGTCTTTTCTGGGGAGCTGCTTCTGAGATGGAACTGTGTCCATAGGCAGAGATGGCCCACACTTCCTGGGATTCTCTGAGCCCTGCTACTAAGCTATCCTACAAGCTCTGCCACACCTTGGGGTGGATCTCGTGGGTTTTTCTGTGGTAAAGCAAATTTCTTTCCCCAATGAAACAATGAGGGGGGGATTTTTTCACCAGTAGGTGCTTATGAAGAATTCTTCCCCAAAGCCCCATACTGATGGGAGAAGGTGTTTTTAAAATAGTTTATTTTCTTTTTTCCTACTGTACAGGAACAATTTTCAGGACATTCTTTTGGAGATGGATGTTTATATTTATAATATTTATATTATATTTATTTATATTTATATATATAATATTTAATTTATTTATAATATTTATATTATATTTAAGAACAAACTTTTAAAGTAGCTGCAAAAATGCCTGCATGAAAATGGAATGCAGCTTTTGCATTCCCAGGGACATATTTACATGCCTAAATGTTCTTTATGTACATAGTTACATAGTCTTTATGCATAAGTGCCTATTTTCAGATACCCTGTATAGGCACATTTTGAAGGTCACTTTGAAAATGGGGCCATTAAAGTATGAGGAAATCAGCTTCTAGTAAATTTGGAGCGCATTATGTTCAAGCTAAACTTCCTGCAAGGCGATCTCTGCAAAAGGTCTCTTTCCTTATCCCCAATTAGTTTGATAATAAATCAATGCAAATGTTGCCTCTTCTTATGTTATATTAATATTCAGACTAAATTAATGTAACTGTTTAATCAGGTGGTCAGTCCTGCATAAATCTGGCCTTCTGCAGCTGTTATTTTTAGTGAACTTTATAATCTTGCTCTGAAAGAATGTTGCAGTTAAATGTTCTCTTTTCAGCCCAAGAGTCAAAGCTTTGTCAGATCAGTCCTTTAACTATTAATGATGTGTACGCAGTCCTGACACACTTTACAATGCAATAAAATGATGGTTACTGAAGAATTTGATACAGCTTTTCTAAATATATTCTTTTGAGTAACAATCAGGGAATATGTACAGTGCCTCCATGGAATAAAACAGTCAATTTATAGCCTGGTATTCTAGTGAATTACTTCATTTTAGGCACATGTTGGTAATCTCTCTTTATATATTTTAGACAGTTTGTGTGTCTGTCTGTCTGAGAGTCCATTTGTTCAAGAACTCCTCCTAAATGGTAAGAGCTAAGGCCACCAAATTTGGTATGCAGCTTCCTCTTGTCTTAACTTAAAACAAAGTCAGGTTTTGGTTGTTCCAGGAAAATGGGAAGTGCCTGGAACAGGATTGTTTTCCATAACACAGAAAGGGAGGGGGCTGAGAGCATGGACAGTTATGCTCTGCAGTGACCATTGGGGGCAGTAAGCATGGGGGACAGTTGTACTTCATAGTGATCACAGGCGGGTGGCTGCACCAGGTAGAGAGTGGCCAGCTCAGGACAGAGCTCTCCGTATTGTTAGTCATTGGCCATGGGTAAATGGTACCCTGCCCCAAACCCCTCACCCCGGCCCTCGGCCACAGCGCCATATGTGAGAGTACCCCGGCCAGCAGTCCTACCTCTGCAGCACCATCAGAAGTACCACTGAGGTTGGGCAACGCAGCCCCCTGCCAGGAGCCATGGGCTGGGCAGTGGAGCCCTGGCCCCTCTCTCTAAAGGAGCCTCCCCCTCCCCTCCCCCCTTGGACTGCACAGACTGGGGCCAGACAGCGCAGCTGCCTTTCCACGTACGCCCCTCCCCAGAGGCGCCACCAGGTGGGCAGCATGGCCCCGGGCACCCCAGGGAGCTGCCTTTGCTGGAGCAGTGCCACCCATGCTGCCGTGGTTGGCTCCAGTGAGCCCTCCTAGCCCCAATTCCTGCACCCCCCACCCTCTGTCCTGAGCTCCCACAAGGACCCAAGCAACATGGGCTAAATCCTCTAGTTTAGAAATAAATTTTGGTGGCATCAGAATTTTTTCACTTGACTGCACATGCTACCAGCAGGTGGGAAATGTTTTTGAACCACAATGTTTGTGTCACTCTCTAATGCTTTCTCATTGATCTGCTTTTTTTAATGTTTATAAATAAAGCTAGGTTGAACAAGGACAAGTCCATGCAAAACAAATGCCTAACTCCAATTCAATTCTCAAGGCACTTATGGACCTTAGTAGCAGGGCTCAAAGAAGGTTGCTGAATATTTTGTCACAGAGCAGGAGTCTGTGTGCTCTTAAATGGATAAATAAGAGTTTGTTTCCCATGAGATCTGAAAACCTGTTTACCATGTTATCTGATCAGAGTTTCTTTTTTTTAGTAATTACAAGATATCTGACCAGTTAAGGACCAAATCCTCTGGTTTTTATTAAAAAACTTAAAAAACAAGTGGTCCTATAGCACCCTAGAGACTAACAAGAAGTATAGATGGTGTCATGAGCTTTTGTGGGCACAACCCACTTTTTCAGATGACAAATATGGAGCAAGGGGCACAGAGGTACAAATATAAAGGAGAGGAAGAGGAGAGAAGGGGAGCAGAAAAAACAAACAAACCTGTCAGTTAAAATGTCCGTGCTAAATGAGGCATATAGAGTGGGCTGTAAGTGTCTGATACTTAGATTTTGATGTCTGTTGGGTGTTGAATATAATGGCCCATCCAAGAAATGTCTTTGTTCAATCCCTGGCTAAATGTATCTAATTTGCATATGAAGGCCAATTCTGTACTTTCTCTCTCTAGTTGGTTCCTGCAATTATTCTGTGAATAAAATTATTCTATTTGATGTCTACACATCAAAGTTAATTCGAAATAACAGCCGTTATTTTGAATTAACTTTCCTGGCATCTACACAGGAAAACCGCTATTTTGAAATAAAATCGAAATAGAGGAGCGCTTATTTCAAATTTGGTAAACCTCATTCTATGAGGAATAACGCCAAATTCGAAATAGCCGATTGAGGACCTCATTGAGGTTTGGGGGGAGGCCTCCAATGACAATGATCTCCGCACTAGATGGAGGAATGCTGCCATCTACGGACACATAGCTGGCACCATGGCCACCAAAGGCCACATGCACACACAAGAACAGGTGCGCATGAAGATCAAGGAGCTGCGGCAGGCATACGCCAGGGCCACTCAGGGCAACTCCTCAGCAGGGGCAGACACCTGCCCCTACTTCGACACCCTGGACCACATCATGGGGGGCAGGACGGTCCGTGCCACCTCGAGGGGCAGCGATCCAGGACTGGAGGGCCCTGACCAGGGCGCAGAGGAGGAGCCGCCATGGGGGGTGCCATGCCGGCAGGACCCCCGAGCTGTCCCAGCAGCGGAATCACCAGGGTCGTCCGGGGAGGCAACACTATGTAAGTGCCATCACTGTCCCCTTCCTGGGGTTGGGGAAGGGGAGATGGAGGGAGACCAGGGACCGCGCGCGTGGGCCTTGCTTACCACGGATCATGCAGCAATCTGTGCATGTGCAAGCACGTGCCGTGCCACCCCTGGGCAGGTGGCTCCAGCTGTGTGCCACACAGGGGCCATGGCCTGATAGCCCCACACGTGTGTGAAGAGACCTGACATGCTCCTGACCCCGGGGTGGGACACAGCAGGATGCCTTCCCTTCACAAGCCCCCTCTACACAGAGGCAGGGGACATCTCCCCCCCTACCTCGGCCACACTATACACAGCACAGGGGTATGGGTGCGGTCTGGGGCAACTCCGACTCCTGGGAATAGCCGGACATTCCGACCATGGCCTCTGTGCAAGCACAGCGGCTCTGACAGTGCAGGGCACGGTCATCCTCACCTTGTAGAGTGGGGCTGGGCTTCACCCACTGTGTCCCCAGGGAGAACTGACCACTTCTCTTCTTTCTCCACAGCCGCACCAGCTGCGCATGCAGGGCGCACCACCCCGCCCAGGACATCCTCCTGCACCCGAGGGCTCAGCAGGTCCACCACAACACTGCAGAGGTACCGAGACCAGCACCTGGGGGCCCTGTGAGCACTGCACCGCACCATGGAGCAGTGGGTGCAGGAAAAATGGGAGTTCCGGTGGGAGCTGCTTGCCCAGGGTCGTGCCATCTGTGCCCATCTGCAGACCCTGGCACAGAGCGTGCTGCCTTGTGCTGCTCCAGTGCCTGCTGCCTCCCCACCTCCCGCTCCTCCTCCCACTCCCGCCTCTCCCTCCTCAACCTCCACACCCTCCTCCGCATCCCCCCCAGGGACGCCGAGGCCCCCGCACCTCCCATGCTGGGAGACAGTTGGTCCAGCGAGACCCTGAGCCCTGAGCTTCCCCTCCCCTTTCTTCCTCTTGCTTCCCCCTTCCAGCTCCCTCCTCCCAGGTTTCCCCCTTCCCTCTCCCACCCTCTCCCGCCTCCTTTCCCCAGTCTCCTCAGAGTTTCATACCCCCCTCCCAGTTTTGTTAAATAAACAGAGTTTATATTTTTGAAAATACGTGTATTTTATTTGACATCAGGAAGGGGGGCTAGGGAGGGGTACGTGGAAGGACGTGAGGGAGGAATGAGGCACAAGCCCCCAGTGGGGCAGACCAGGGAGGCTCTTATTGCTCCTCAGGGTGAAAGCTCTCCCGCAGGGCCTCCTGGATACTGAAGCCCCCCCAGTGGACCTCCCCGATGGCAGCCTGCAGAAAGTGCAGCCAGACTTGCAGCAATGCGTCCAAGAGAAGCACCAGAGTGCCCAGAGGCAGCTCTGGCTCCATGTTGCAGAGTGCTGTGGTTTCCTGAGTGAGGTCAGAGACAAAATACTTTGCTGTCCCTCATCGAGGTAGGCAAGCAAGCAGGGAAACCTGAGAACTGGCTGTCCGGGGGGGCGTCCCTTTAAGCACAGGCCTCAGATAGCCTCACGCAGCAGCCCCACACAGTAGGTCCTGACCTGGTGCCCTGCCAGAAATGGTTCCGGCCAGCCTTAAATGCGATTCAGTGTCCACTCAGTGGACGCGCTATTTTGAAATAGCAAAATGCTATTTCGAAATGCATTTTGTGTGTAGACGTGTTATTTCGAAATAAGATACTTTGAAATAACACTGTAGTGTAGACATACCATAAGAGAATGGCCACTTTTAGATCCATTAGTGAGTGTCCGGGCAAGATAAAATGTTCTCCAACAGGTTTCTGTATGTTACCATTTTGAATATCTGATTTGTGTCTGTTAATCCTTTGTTGTAGAAACTGTCCAGTTTGGCCAACATACACAGCAGCGGGGCATTGCTGGCACTTGATGGCATAGATCGCATTGGTAGATGTGCAGTTGTATGAGCCTCCGATGTGGTGGCTTATGTGTTTTGGTCCTGTGATGTCACTTGTTTAGATGTGTGGACAGAGTTGGCACCGGAGTTTATTGCAGGGGTGGGTTCCTGGGTGAGTATGTTTGAGGTGTGATGTGTGGTTGCTGGAAAAATTTGTTTGAGGTTGGGGGTTGTCTGTAGGTGAGAATTGGCCTGTCTCCCAATACCTGTGAGAGATCATTTTCCAGATTAGGTTGTAGATTGTTAATGATGTGCTGGAGGGGTTTAAGTTGGGAGCTGTAGGTGATGACCAGTGGTGTTCTGTTGTTTTGTTTGTTGGGCCTATCTTGAAGACGCTGGTACCTGCATACTCATCTGTCTCTGTCAATCTGCTTTTTCAATTCTCCGGGTGGGCATTTTAGTTTTAAAAATGTCTGATAGAGATCCTGTAGATGTTTGTCTCTGCCTGTGAAATTGGAGCAAATCTGGTTGTATCTTAGGGCCTGGCTGTAAACAATTGATCAGGTAATGTGTCCAGGATGGAAGCTAGAGGCATGTAGGTAAGTATAACAGTCAGTAGGTTTCTGGTATAACATAGTGGAAATATGGCCATCATTTAATTGCATTGTAGTGTCAAAGAAGTGGATCTCTTGTTTGGACTGGTCCAAACTAAGGTTGATGGTGGGGTGGAAATCCCCGTGGAATTCCTTAAGGGTCGACTTCCCGTGCATCCCGTGCTTCACATATGGTGAAGATGTCGTGAATGTAATGTAAGTAGAGTAAGGGTGCTAGGGGATGAGATCTGAGGAAACGTTGTTCGAAGTCAGCCATAAAGTTCTTGGCATATTGAGGGGCCATGCGGGTGCTGCTGACTTGAAGATATAAATTGTCCCCAAATTGGAAATAGTGGTGGGTGAGGAAAAAAGTCACACAGCTCAGTAACCAGGTGTGCAGTGGCATCACCGGGGATAGTGTTCCTGACAGCCAGTAATCCGTCATCATGTAGAGTGTTGGTATAAAGAGCTTCTATATGCATGGTAGCCAGGATGGTGTTTTCAGGAATATTGCTGATGTTCTGTAGCTTCCTCAGGAAGTCAGTGGTTTCTCAAAGGTAGCTAGGAGTGTTGGTAGCATAGGATGTGAGGAAAGAGTCAACATAACCATATAATCCTGCTGTAAGCATGCCATGCCTACAACAATGGGACGTCCAGAATTTCCAGGATCGTGGGTAGCAGACAGAAAGCCTCTAGTTGGAGATATGGGGGAGTGTTTGTATAGATTTGGTCCTGAGTTGTAGCAGGGAATTTCATGAGCAGATGGTGTCATTTCTTTTGGTATTCGGGTATCAGAGGAGAAAAGCCTGTAGAATCTGGTGTTGGCAAGTTGTCTGGCAGCCTCAAGTTTGTAATCTGTTCTGTTCATGTTGACTACAGTGCCCGATGTAGTGTGCTGCTTATTCCAGTGATATTGGATTAGATTTCTCCATGTGTTCTCTTGACAGTGCAAAATATGTTTTCTGCACCACTGAGTTACATTTCTTCATCTGCAGATAGGTGGAATGAAGTATTGCCACTTTGTGGAAAGTCCTTTGGGCAAACAAGCTCCCTATCATCCCAGGTTCTGTTATAAAGTTAGTTTTGAAAATCTTGATAGAGACAGGGATAAATAGGAATATTTTAGGCTCCATTAGTGCAATTTTGTTAAATAAGTTCCAAGCAACATGTGTTCTGTGCAAAATAAACAGCCGTTAGCCTAGATGCTGAAGAGGAGAGTCTTGTACTTCAGCAATTGCACTTTCCTTCCAACTGCCCGTGTCCCTGTAGCAGCTTCTCCGAGTATTCTGACCACAACGCTGAAAGCTTTACTTGTTGGGTTGGTTCATTTTTAAACAGCACAAATATAAATTTGGACTGCTGTAGTGAGTGCTGGGCATTAATCTCTAGATCAGTCGTTTTCAAACTTTTTTTCTTGTGACCCAGTTGAAGAAAATTGTTGATGCCCACAGCCCAACATAATTATGTTTGACTAGAGTGCAGGCTTCAAGGTGGAGCTGGGGATGAGAGGTTTGGAGTGCAGGAGGGGGCTCTGGGTGGGGGAGGGCTCAGGGCAGGGGACTGGGGCTTTGTCTTACCTCTGGCAACTCCTGGTCAGCAGCACAGTGGGGGTGCTAAGGCAGGCTCCATGCCTGTCCTGGCACTATGGACCAGGCTGAACCCTGGAAGCAGCCAGCAGCAGATTTGGTTCTTAGGCAGAGGCACGCAAGTGGCTCTGCATGCCGCTCTTGTCTTCAGGCATGCTCCCCTCAGCTCCTATTGGCCAGTACAGGTGGGGGCATGCCATACCAGCATCAGCACTCCTGTTGGTCACCTGGTCACCCTACAGCAACGTGGCCCAGTACCAGATATTCCATGACCCAGTACTGAGTTGTGACCCATACTTTGAAAATCATTGCTCCAATTGAACATTAATGTGCTGGAGGGAAGTCGCCAGGCTCCTCAAAAACAGGTTGGGTTGGTATTTAAGTAGTGTTTGATTTGGTTATATGGAAGTGGGTGTTGATCAAACTGTTGCTGCTGCTTCTCAAAGATTTAACAAGTTTTTTTACATGCATTTCTTGCTGTTGGAATTTTTGCAATATATTAGAAAAACAAACAAGAGTTCTAATAACATGACGGTGATATGATGCCATGTTATTGTTACATGGTGTCTGTCTCCTTTCAGAAGAAATGGGCTAACCGCACCTATGCCATAATTAACTACCTGAGGGCTGGAACTAATGGGATCCGGTGTTATGATGAACACGTGGGCCTCAATAAGACTTGAACGTGTCTGGGGAGATGAAGCTGTGGCAGGGGTTACAGAAAGGAAGCATGGGATCTAGGCAGGTGGAGCCACAGGAAGCAAACTGGGCTTTGGTGAGAGCCCTTAAAAAGGTCTGCTATAAGCTGGGAGGTCTCCAGGATTCCTTCAACTTCTCCCTGCAGGGGAGGGAGTGGGAACCTCTTAGGAAGAAGAGTCTCTCTGGGAAAAATCCCAGGACCCACTGCCCAGGTATAGGAGTAAAGATAGGGAAACTTCATTGTGTGGTATGTCGTGAGAGTTTTGTTACTCTGGAAGGGTCTGAATGAGAAGAGTTAGCTGGCCAGCAGAAGATGCAGACTGGTATAGAAGTAACAGCCACTGCCTCCCTGCTTGTCCCCTTTAATTGGTTAACTGGTTAAGCAATATGTTTAACCAGTTACCAATTAAACGGGATTTTACATCTCTATCCTCCACCCACAGACAATCCCCAGCGATTTTCTTTTTCCACACCTGCTCTTCTCCCTCGAGCCCCTCCAGGTGCTGGTGGAGGCTGAGGATGATGGGACAGCTGGGAGTCTGTCTCCACATACACCCCAGGTGTGGGGACACAAAGAGGGGGATGCTCTCATGCCCCCAGCCTGAAAGAGGCAGCACTGTCACTGGGTGAGGAGGTGCTGTTGAGCCAGCTGGGAGCAGCAGGGCTGAACACTCCCAGGTTAAGAAAGGGATTAGGGAGTTCTGCCCCTCCTGTATATTAAGGAGGGGGGAGAAGTTCTTTCATAGATGGAATAGACGTAATAGGCTGCACCTTCCTAAAAGATGAGGGAAGTAGGGATTGAGAGTCAATCAGAGAGGTGTTTGCGGTAGACTGGCAGGTTTTCTCCATTGACCTGTTGGCAGGTTTGAAGATCTATGGAGTTGGCAGTCACAGAATTGGTAGATGAAGTTGTGTGATTTATTCCAGAGCTTGAGCAAACCATTTTCATATGTGCTTTGAACAAATGACAACTTACAGAGCAAGGTACCTTTTACTGCTTCAACCTTGATATGATTATGTGGAACACTTCTGACCTGTCAAAGATATAAAATCAGTTCTGTTGCCATCTGCATTCACTGTTGTAGCAAAAGGGAAGGAATAGGGGAGGAGACTGGAGGAGGAAATAAAGAGTTCTAATTTGCATATGCAAATTGTCTTTGTATGTGAATCGCCTGAGATGTTTATTGAAGGGCAGGAGTTATAATCCCAAAGAGAAAAGTGCTTACAATAGTGCAAGAACACACTTGGTTAATGGGTGCATCAATGCGCTTGAACACAACAAGCTGTGGGAGGCTGGTGCCTTCTTGGTGATTGAAACTAATGCTTTAAAGCAACATACTACAGTCAATTTTTGAAAAGCTTTTTCTGTTGTCACTGCTGAGAATAGGTTTCTCTTGAACAAAACATAGCCATATGTTTCAGTTGCCCTTTATTTGCATATCCGAAAGAAACTATAGGTTCTTGATGCAAATCATTCACCATCCTTTCCTGCTTCCATGCTATGCAGAGAACATTATGTAGTCCATTGTAAATATGTCTTTGAATAAATTCACATTCACTGAGGTAACATTGCCACTGTAGTCAAGTGCTTTAGATTATGTGCAGCATAATAACCATTGACGATGAAGTTCCATGAAGGCTTTGGCCTTTGACTCCTGCGCTAGAGCTGTTTCCTGATTTGCACAGAGACCATTGTGATCATCTGCTCCTCATTTTAAGTAGGTTTTATTTCCATTACTAGCATGGGTTAGTCAGAAAACCCTTTCAAGAACAACAAGAACATTTATTCTTTCTTTCCCCCTCCTCATTGTATTTTTATAGCTCTTCTGGGAACAATATTGCAGACAGCAGGATGTGAGAGAGGTTACGTTCCGTTATGAAAAGACAATAGAAATAGAGTCCTCAGAAGCCCCAGACATGACTGTCTAGGTTTTACTGTCTGAGCCAAATTGGCTGCTTATAAACTTGACCCCACTTGTTCTTTGCCTGACTTTGGAACACATCTGACCTTCAGTGAGCTCTAGTGCTTTAAACAATCAGAAGTCTAGTCAGCTTTTAATTTTCTTAAAGTACTTTTGATCATATCAATCTTTGCATAAGCAAAATGACAATAGAGGAATTGGGATATTAGAATCATTCTTCTCCTTTCTTTATTTTTTCTTCTGTTTTTAAATGGTTAGCCTTGTAGCTTGCTAATCCTTTGTAAATACATATTTTGTTATGGATGGGAGCAGGGGTGAAAATAACTTAATTTTCTTACAGGTATTGTCACATCGCACCGTCCTGGGGGGAGGGCAGGGCAGAGGGATAGGGTGTGTGATACAACAGTACCTTATGAAATTTAAGTGTGGGAGTTCAGAGCAAGGGTTGGGGATGTGGGGGGTACAGGAGTCAGGGCAGGAGTTTAGAGGTGTAGGGTGTCCAGGGGCCTGAGGGTGTGCAAGAGTCAGGTTTGGGGGTTGAGGAGGGGCTCAGGGCAGAGGGTTGGGGTGTGTGGGGGTACAGGAGTCAGGGTTGAGGGGTGTGAAGAGAGGGTTGGGGTGTGAGGAAGGACTTGGGACAGGGGGCTGAGTGATGTGGAGGGTTCAGGAGTCAGGATTGGAAGCTCAGAGCAGGGGGTTGTGGAGATGAAGGAGTCAGGACAGGGGACTTGAGGGTATGTTCAGAGGTCAGTGCAGGCAGGGGAGAGGGAGGGAGGGTGCCATTTGTTGAGGGCGGGGGGGGCGGGCTCTGCAGCTGCACATACTGAGATACTGCCAGGGCCGGCCCGAGCCCTTTTGGCACCCTGGACTCGGGCGCACAGCGCCGCCCCCGGGCGCACCCGTGGGGCACGGGCCCGCCCCCCGGGGCATACGGCGCATGCACGCGCCGGCCACGGCCGCTCGCACGCAGCCCGGGGCCCGCCCCCGGGGCACACTGCGCATGCGCTGCCCAGCGTGTGCTGCTGGCGCGCGTGCCGCACCGCGCCGCAGCGCGCCGCAGCATGCAGAGCCCCGCAGCCGTGGGGGGAAGGGCGCTGCTGGCCGGCGCTGCAGGGACGGTGCTGCGGGAGCCAAGCGCGCGGCGCCTAACGGCAGCTGTAAGGGACACCGCGCACCCCTTACAGCTGCCATCAGGCGCCCCTCATCGGTTGGCGCCCTGGGCAGCTGCCCGGCTCACCCATGCCTCCGTCCGGCCCTGGATACTGCTGCTCTTCTTCCTCTTCCCTTGGGCGCAAAGGGAAAGTGGCCTTTTCTGTTTCATTTTGGAAGCCTTTCCCTTCATGCTGATAGTGCCTCTGTCATGAGCACTCCTTGTGTTACTAGCTGAGCATGACGAATTAGTACTATTTTAATGCATACCACTTAGTTTGTTCTTGGAGTATCCAGGACTGAGGAACACCTCCAGTAACACCGCCAGCCTTTCCATTCAAACACTTTCTTCTGAGTTATACCAGCCCTGTCTTCATCTTGCAGGTTAACAATGGGTACACCCCAGTTCCAAGTCCCTTCCAATCATTCTGTTGTGATATGCAGCCCCTAACACTACCTACTCCTACAAAATCCAGATCTTCTGCTCCCAAAGATGCAGTGCACTCCAGTTAGCCTTTTACCTTTAATCCAACACTATTGTAAACCACGCAACACTTGTGAGCACTTATAATAAAACAAAAGTAGGTTTATTTAAGAAAGGATAATGATTTAAGTAGAAATGAGAAAGTGATGGAAACAAATGGTTAAAATACAAAGTCATAAAACATAAACCTGGGTCCCACTTTCTAATAACTGCCTTTCCTTTCTAATTAATGTAGGTTTCTCCCCAAAATGCAGTTTATTATAGAGTTGGCTAGTTTCACAAAAACAAAATCATGCCATTCGTAAAAACATCTCTGCTCCACAAGAGGTTTGAATGAATCCAGAGGCCATCTCCCTCCTTTGTGTTGTACTGGAAACAGACTTTTGTTCCTGTTCATAGACAGGCTGAATCCCTTGTCTTATTGTAGTGTTCTCCCCCCTCCCCCTTTTTTTAATCTGTAAGTGGTTTTGATTGCTTGCAGTCGCCTCTGAGAGTTTTCCATTGAAAGTCAGCATTGCGTAAAGCTAAACAATTGAGCCTTGCTTTGTTTTGCTGGCTAAACAGGGTGGGCTGATAATTTCCTCCTGCCTAAATGGGCCATCTCCAAGACATATTGTCTCCTGGTAACTAATTTATGCTCCAAGTCTATAAATCATACTTACAATATAAATACATTGTTCCTTAAATATCACCTGTAGATATATCCCACAATGATTATTAATCTTGATAAGTTAAAACTTTTTGTAGATATCTCGTGTTATAGTCACCATTGTCATTTTGCTGACCTCTGAAGATTATTAAAAATGGTATTAATTTTCATTAGTCATACCTTGCCTATTAAATAAAGAATCACCAATGAGGACATTAGCATCTGAAAATAGTCAGTTTTACAGTTAGATTATCCACTGGAGGGAGACATGTTCATGAGTCAGTCCAAAATTTCGGTAGGGAAGGACATGGAAGCAACAAAGAGGTAAATAAAGGGCAGACTAGATGGCTCAGGAGTTTCTTGATATGATGTGGAGCCTTTCACCTCCCAGCTGCCAGTCTGAACACTATGAATTCACTAATAAGCTAAAGTTGACCCTGACAGACTACGGCACAAGGAATTAATACATTCCTATGTTATAGCCACAAGGGAGACACAAAAAGATATTAATTTGTGCACACATGGATTTATTTGTGCCATGACTGACTGAAATATTCTATATTGTGAATTCATATGACAAATGGGACTGCCTTTCCACATTCTCAGCCCTTTCCCCAACACAGCGAGGAATTCTCCGCCTGCTGTACAGATTGCATTCCTAGGATCTGGGCTTCATTCTGGCTCCCAGAAATTGAGAGCTGTATATTATGTCCATTTCTTATCCAGAAGTTAGAAAACTTATTGTATCAGAAACTCTACAAATTCTTAAGGAAGTTCAAGCCAGCACATGTGATTGGCACTTCATAAAAAGTAATGATGAGACCTCAGGTCCTCTGCTGATTCAGTCAATGGCTCTTTCAGTGGGGAGAGTCTACTGGGCTCCATGACATATATAGCTAGCAATGTTCCCTCTAATCTTTTCCATCCATGTGCAGGTTTTTTCCATTCATGTGCAGAATAAATGTTATGTGCATTGAGGCATGTGCAAATATGCACCACCAGAAGAAACACAAAGCTAGCGTGGGTGCTCGGCTAATCAGCTGGGCGGCATTGGAATCTCATCTGAGCAGCCGCACAAATGCACAGCTTACAGGGAGCATTGGTGGCTCATGCTTTAAAAGCTATCCGTACCAACAGTCTTGTCGTGTGCAATCATATCTACCAGTCTTAAACAGCAAATAGTCCTGCAGCACTTGGTCTTCAACAAGATAATTGAAAAGCTTGTGCAGAACGACCATCAGTAACATTGGACTGCTAATGTCTTAGTTGCGTCTTACAGTGAGGTTTCAGACCAGGATATGGCTCTAAGACTGGTGCATTGGTTGTTCTGGTGGCTGGTCGCTTTTCTGTGGTGAATGATGGATAGAAGCATGTGCTCCAAGCGCTCTGTCACTCAGCAGTGTCTGATGTAATTGACTATGAGTTGCCTGAGAGACCTGACAGCATTAATGGACTTAGGGCTTGTTCACACGTTCAATGCTGCAGCAGTGCAGCTGCACACAAATAGCTGTACCACTGCGATGCATCTCGAGACTGAAATGCAGTAGACTTCTTGGTCAGCAGAATGCAACTGACACCCATCTCCTTCGCATTGCAGCACCATTGCCCAGCATTTCAGGTGACTGAAGGAGATTGGCAACTGGTTGAAATAAGACACTAGGTTCAATGCAGGCTGGAAAGGGTTAACTCTACCCTGATTACCTGCCTTGTTGGTAATTTTTAAGACTGAGAATGGACTTCTAATAAGTCTAATTTCTGGCTGCTGGGGATCAGCTCTCTGAAACCAACAGCCACTTGCAGCACAAACACTTCCTTTCCGGCCTCTGCAGGCTTTGCTCTTGCTCTACAAGTAATGAGAGACTCACACCAATGCCCAAATCCTCAGAATGTTCCCTTCATTGTCTAGCCCTTTATCCACTGAACAACACTCCGAACTATCAGGCCTGCTGTTCGCAAAGGAACAGTACACGCAAGGTTATAAGATTCAACTCAGGACTGCACTTGGCTTAGTGTTACAGCCCTTAGATATATTTATTGTGCAAACAAGAGTAAGTTTATTATTCAAGATTAGAGACTTAAGTTATAGCGAGTAAGAATAATGGCAAGAAATGGTTACATGTAAAACAAAATCAGAATGTGCCTTCTAGAGACTAAACTTAACTATCATGTTACTTTCTTGTCGAAAGAAGTTTTTCACCCTAAGCCCTGGTCTACAATAGGGCTTTATTTCGAACCCCTCTTAGGTCAAATTAATAAGAGGAGTGCTATTTTGAAATAATGGGCTGCTTATTTAGAAATATGTACTCCTGCTTTCCTCGGGGAATAATGCTAACTTCAAAATTGTTATTTCAAAATAACAGTAGTGCGGATGCTCAGATGCTGCTATTTCGAAATAACTACTCCCCAAAGTAATTTGAACTCCCTACTGCTTCCTGGGTCGAGGTAGCATGTCCACATTAATGGAGCCTGCCTCAGACTAATTTTGAGGCTTCCCTGCACTGTAGACACACTATTTCAATTTTGTTATTTTGGGAGTTATTAAATTGATTTTAGTTTTTTTGACTAGTTTCCTAGTGTAACCATGCCCTAAGTTCTCTTTAGTGTTTTCAGCCAAGTCTGGGTAGAGCATAAACATTGTGCTATTATTTCATCAGTGAAGGGTGCGAAGCTATCTTCTTTGTTTCCCAAATATAGTAGAGCAAACCTTTTGAAGTGTACTTTCAAATGCTACATCTTTGAGATAAATAGGTACAAAATGACATTTTATGTTGACATGGCAATAACAGCATCCATTTCCTTGTGTGCTCACTATCTAGGAATCTTTACGTATATGAAAGTCTTCACATATACTCTTGTTACTGACATCAGTCCCCTACTGTTTGCTGATTGCTGTTATACAGGCCTCCTTACATCCATATAGCAAACAAAACTACTATGGGATTTATAAATTCTATTAAAAGTGATTTTTTTTCCAGAGATCCAGGAACTGCTGAACTCTAGTATCTGTGATGCCTCCTTCCCTCTGATGTTTACCATTCTTTTCCCTCAGGCTATTTCTACAAAGGACGAGTGTCTGGTGCATTTTGTAAACGTACAATACTAGTTGAGCAGTCAATGCTTGAGTTTTCTCACCCTTCATTGAAGGAGTAAAAGGACAGTATCTAACCTAATTATTTCCTTAGCAAGAAGCTAAGATATGAAAAATGAAGAATCTCTGAGGATAGTATTTGAAAGTCAACATATTGGTTTTATGGGAGGAGGAGGAATTAGTTAAAGTGGAAAAGTAAAACCCAAATTAAACACTGTTATGGGAAAAAGGCATTTTTGTTTATATCTATGCTTGAGTTTCTTTATCTGTTTTAAATAAGGAGCAGTGTTATGCTTTTTTAATTGTAGAGTATCTTAAAATGTAATGCTATTTGTTGCTCCCCCAGTAAAGACAGCATAGCATCATGAATCACACTTTTACCATTGAAAATGTAATTGTGCCTGCTCCGTAGAGGGCGGCGGGACTAGTCTTTATATAAGCATTACAGATATGGGACTATTGAACCAATAAAAAAATTGGGGATGTATTGTAATTTTTGTTTGTTTTTCTTAACTTTCGTTTATTTAGTTGTTCTTCTACAGAACAAAACAGTCTAAACAATAGTCTGAATTCATATATAGAAACAGTACAGAGCATAAGTCATTTTAACTCCATGCAAGCAAGAATATTAATATTATAGAGTCTGCTCTATTAACTGCATGGTCATGCACATGCCCGCATGATGGACTTTTTCATATGTTCAGTACATGTGGATCCTGGGAGAAGGAGGGTATGACTATACTATAGAGTTTTTTCAGAAAAACTTGAGTTACGTCCACACTGCCATTGCATTCTTTCAAAAGAAAATCGAAAGAACAGACTTTTTTTTTCGACGTTGGTAATCCTCATTCTACGAGGAAGAAGCCTTTTTCTGAAAGAGTTCTTGTGTGGATGGGAAAGAGGGAGTTCTTTCGAAAGAGGAAAAACACAGGTGCCCTGGTAGCCACTCCATCCATACTAATCACAGCTTAAATGCGAGATAGCGTCCATTCAGTGTGGATGCTATCTTTTGAAAAAGCAGATGGCTTTTTTGATGTGCTTCTGCAGTGTGGATGCTCTCTTTCGGAAGAAGTTTTTCCGGAAGATCTCTTCCGCAAAAGCTTCTTCCGAAAGAAGCTTGCAGTCTAGACATAGCAGGATAGAACACAGCCTCTTGCTTGTAAGACAAGGCCTTTGCTGCTCAGCTGTAGGAAAGCTTTCTGTAGTCCAGCCACTAGAGGGCAATGGTACCTACATCTATTACTGTGTGCACTCTTTGCATTACCAGAAGGTTTCTTTTGTGGACTTAGTCTGACTGACAAACATTTTAGGGCTTGTCTGTTTTGGACAACTTGCACTTGTGTATTATTGAACCCATTACACTGGGGCAAACTCCTAATATATATGCAGTTAAATAAGTTTAAAGCATTCTTAAACTGCATTATCTTAAAGCAGTATCTAAACCTTTTGGTTTCACCTGCACTTGTTCTGTAGAATAGAACAGACCTCACTCCTCTCTTGTGATTTCTTGTTTGGGAGAGTACCATTTGTTTTGATGAGTTAATTTCATTTAATTCTATTTCCTTTTTTGATCGGATTATTATATATTAACTTTATGGTATATTCCTTTCTGGTGAGTTGAGTAGAAAAATATGTATATATTTTTAATCAACTCACCATTCATTTCTGCTCCATGCAAACACCAATATAAAGCTTTTGTTAACAAGATTATGTCACTGTCGAACTGCTATTTTACCCACTTTGTACTAACTCTTTGTAAGCCCCTTGGTTTTTTTTTCCCCATCTGATCTATTAACTCCATGGTCATGCACATGCCCGCATGATGGACTTTTTCATATTTTCAGTACATGTGGATCCTGGGACAACACAGCCTCTTGCTTGCTTGATTTATTATTGCTAACTGGCATTTTATTGAGTAATTAATTATCATTTATTGATATATACCCACTCTGAATGTAAATGGATATTTTGGAGGGACACAGTCCATTGAGTTAATCCGATAGAATTACTTATATTTGTGTATGGGCTGCTGTGGCCTAGTGGGTTGAAAATCGCATCCAAAAGTCAGTAGATCTAGATTCTGATGTTTACTTTGCCACTTCTTATTGGGTATGCTCGGGCAAGTCACTTAATGTCTTAATTACCTCAGATGCAAAACAGGATAGTGATACCCACCATTATGAAATGTTTGGGGATCTAGGAATTACAAGTGTTATGGAAGATGAACAGCTGCTTTTAAAAGGCTTAAATGAAAGGTATTGCTTGTAAAGAGCTTAGATTGGTAGGTCTCATTTTATAAAATAAGTCCATTAGGCACCACTGGAAGGCTGTGCTCTTACTGTGGCAGACTTTGCAAGAGTTTTGCAAAGCATTCAGTCTTGAAGATATTACAGGAAGATCCATTTACTTCCTGGAATTCCCCTAAAGCTTTCTCTGTGAGATGTCTCAGATGAGAGTTGTAAATTATTTCTGTTCTCATGGGAAAATTGATTAAATTTAGGTTAGTTCTTGGCAGGTAGTTAGCATCAAGTTATTTCCTAACAGGCCAGTCTTCAGTATTTCCCTGAGGGCTGAAATTGCATGAACTGAGATTTTACAGAAATCTATAACTTGGCCAGGTTTGAGCAGGAACACCATGGTAACCCTCCACCAAATTTAAAATTGCTGCTGAAAGCATGGAGACTCTAGAACTTTTAAATAAAACAGTTTATGCAGTTTAAATCTTTTTTTATATTACCAAAATAATGTATTTTCCTGCAATAATCAGAAATGGCTAACTTTTATTTGCAATTTACAAAAAATATTGAATCTGAAGCAGATACTCATCATGAAAAAGAGCATGCCCAAACAATTTAAGAACATAAGAATGGCCATATTGAGTCAGACCAAAGGTCTGTCTAGCCCAGTATCCTGTCTTCTGTCAGTGACCAATGCCAGGTGCTTTGTAAGGAATGAACAAAACAGGTAATCTTCAAGTGATCCATCTAGCAGAGGCAGCAGTGAATGGTGGGGAGGGACCACGGGAGGCTGCCGGGAAGCAGCCTCTGTGTGCAGAAGCCCAGGCTCACTGCATACAGAGGCTGGTCTGTGGCAGCAGCTCCCGTCTGTGGGGTGTCTGAGCTCCCTCTGAACAGAGACTGCTCCAGCATCCCACAGAGCAGCCTCTATCCGTGGCAAGCCTGGGCCCACCACAGACAGAGGCTAGTCCAGGGGGAGCTCAGACTCCCATCTACAGGTGCTGCTACCCCGCGCCTCTGCCTCTATCAGAGGCAACAGTGCGGGTTGGCAGGGAGCGCCCTGGGAGTGGGGCCAGGAGTGCACTGGCTGCCGGCCCCGCCCTCGAGGACTATCGAATAGTTGTGTAACTGCTAAGATTTCATGTGGTTACACATAGGGATGTTAAATTTAGATTAATTAACTAATCGAGTAGTCTATGGGATTTCCATCAACTATTCGATTAGTCTGTAAGGGCACATCCCACACCCTGCCCTGAATCCTGCACCCCTACTCCTGCCCTGAGCATCCTCCACAGCCAACCTCCTGCCCTGACTCCCTGCACTCCTCACACCACCAGCCCCCTGCTTTGAAGGACTGGGCAACTAAGTCTTCTAGTGATTCTATATGGCAGGGCTACTTGGGGGACACAGTGATACTCCCAGCACATGCCAAGGGCGGCAACTTTAAGTGTGGTTGCAGATCCATGCAAATATATATGCAAATACATATGTTAATTTTTTTAAACGCATTAATCGCTGGTGTTAATGCTGTGCTGCCCCTTTGAAGTGCTGCTCCGGTGCTTGAAAGGGTCAGCGCATTAGGAACCTTGGATCAGCTGGAGTCCCCAGCTGACCCCGGGCTCCGTGCAGTGCTTCCCCTTTGAAGCGCTGGTTCGACGCTTCAAAGGGGCAGGGCAACATGAAGCCGGGGATCAGCTGGGCACTCCAGCTGATCCCCGGCTCCGCATTGCGCTTGCCCCTTTGAAGTGCTGCTCCAGAGTTTCAAAGGGACAGCGCGTTAGGAGCTGGGGATCAACTAGAGTGCCCAGATGATCCCCAGCTCCACGTTACGCTGCCCCTTTGGAGTGCTGGTCTGGAGCTTCAAAGGGGCAGCGCTGCACTGAGCCGGGGTCAGCTGGGGACTTCAGCTGATCCTAGGCTCCCGCGGCGCTGCCCCTTTGAAATACCGCCACAGCTTTTCAAAGGGGCAGTGCGCGTGATTAATCGTGATTAAATTTTTAAATCGCTTGACAGCCCGAATATCAACAGAAGGCCATTATATTGACCACTTATTTTGTTTTGTTCCCACCTGTGGGCCGTGTGTTGAGCCCGCGTAAACCCAAACTGCACTGTGGGCCGCAAACAAACAGGCCGTGGGCCACATGCAACCCAGGGGCCGTGTGTTGAGTAGCCCTGCTATAAGGTAAGGAATACTGTGGTGGATATATGATAAATTACACAGGTGTATAATAAAACTTATCACTGAATATTTTTTCTCTGTTTTTGTTATGTTGTGCATTTGGATTTATTTCCACCATCATACTAATAGATAGTATTTTTCTTCTGTTATTAACAGATGTAAGTAATATTTCAAAATATTGTATGAAAAGCTGTTTTTTTCTGTGACTCATGGGTCTTGAAAATCCCTATCATGTCCCATAAACACTCTTTTTTATTTTTGTTTTCTTTGGGGGGGGCATGTTACCCCCCCCTGTATATTTGCCAAGGAATTACAGCTGGCTCTCTTTTTTGTTTCTATACTTCAGGTGCTTTGTCAGGTGCTAGAGAAAGCTGGGAATATGATTCTGGCGCTAGAGACCTTCAGAGTCCTGATTTGCAGAGTCATTGTACCCTACAGAAGCTCCTGGAGTATGGAGGTAGCAGTATGAATCAACAAGCTGCTTTGCAGAAATTGCTAAGTCAGGTCTCCAGTCGTAGCAACTCAGTTGGAGGAAGCTATTTAGAGCTTGCCAACACTGTAAGTACCCTTTATCTTCACTGTAAAGCTCTTTGGGGTTCCCCCCCGCCCCCAGCTTGAATATAATAAACTTTTGAGTCAGTTCCCTTGTGGATCATATCAGGCTACTGTAATTTTCATCTACCACAATGTCATTAAATTTTCAGCTTTGCAAATAATGAGAAGTATTTAGAAATTACTTGTATAATTAAGGACTTGCTTTGAACAAAAAGGATTTGGTACACTCCACAAGGCATTTAGCTGAAGTTTTTAACTTATGCAGATTTAATTATAAAACATAGCCAGTTTGTAAAAACATTTCTTTATAAAAAAAATGGTTTGGTAGCCCAGTGGCTGACCGTGCAAGTAAACATCTCTCTGCTCATTAAATCAATTTGTATCTTGCAGGAAAACATTTCCCCTTATATTTCAGGATTTTCCACTTTATTTGTTGAGATTTCTGTGTGGAACTCTTTGTGTAGCCCCGTGTTTTACTATTCTCATAGGCAAGCCATGTAAGAAAGGTATTTACCACATTATTCTCTGCAGTAAAAATCCAATGTCTTTGTTAAGTGAGTGGGGTTTTTTTCAATTAGACATTGATTCATTTTTTTAAGGGCATGCCTACACTGCAGTTGGACACCACTGATTGGCCTGTGGCAACTGACATTGGAATGTAGAGCCCAGGGTCACCTTGCAGAGCCCTAGAGCCTGGGCCACAGCCTGATCCTGAAGATTTACACCACAATTAAACAACCCATTAACGACAGGCATGGTAAAGCTAAGTCATCTGGCAGAGGCCAGCTGCATGTTTTTAACTGAAGTGTAGACATATTCTAAGTAAATTTAGACCAGGTGTGTTATACTTTTATAGCCATTTTGTACTCATTTCTGGTAGTCAAAGGTTCATGCTCCTAAACTGAAAAGAGGGAGCAAGAGCTCAAAAAGGCCCAAACTAAACGCTGTGGGGAAATGTTAAGGAAGCCATTTTAGGATTCTGTGACAGTAACTAGCTTTGTACTGGTGAAGCCGATACTGTTAGTTAATGCTTACTGAGAGTGAGGGGTGGGCATTCAGAAGAAAATGGAAATTTAGTCAGCTAATATGGGTGACAGCAACATGGCACTGTGCCATGTTCCCTGGGGTGCAACCTAAAACTTGGACGCCACTTAGCCCCTATCTTACCAACCCGAGTGCCTGCTCACACTGTGATAAAATGACAAGCTGCAAACCCCTTCAGGTACTGCACTCACACAGATATTCACAGGCAGGGACACACCCAGCTGTGTTACATGAATGTTTTTGCCAGCCACTCATGAACCAACATAGAGAAGCTCTATCCAACCACCCAGTTTCTCAGCCTAGGACTCCAGAGCTGTACTTGCCTTGTCAGAAGCCTGACCAGTGTAAATTCTTTACCCAGTCCACCCCTCTTCAGTGTGATGAGGACAACACACTGGCCCCTTTCTCCAAGCAGATTTCCCTTTACATGTAAAACAACAAACTGTATTAGGTACACAATATAAAGCAGATGCACCGTGTGCAGCGGCGGTCAAAAAGGCAAATAGGATGCTAGGAATTATTAAGAAAGGGATAGAAAATAAGACACAGAATATCTTACTGCCCCTGTATAAAACTATGGTATGCCCACATCTTGAATACTGTGTACAGATGTGGTCTCCTCACCTCAAAAAAGATATTTTGGCCTTGGAAAGGGTTCAGAAAAGGGCAACTAAAATGATTAGGGGTTTGGAACGGGTCCCATATGAGGAGAGGTTAAAGCGACTGGGACTTTTCAGTTTAGAAAAGAGGAGACTGAGGGGGGATATGATAGAGGTATATAAAATCATGAGTGGTGTGGAGAGGGCAAATAAAGAAAAGTTATTTATTAGTTCCCATAATAGAAGAACTAGAGGACACCAAATGAAGTTAATGGGTAGCAGGTTTAAAACTAATAAAAGAAAGTTCTTCTTCACACAGCGTGTAGTCAACCTGTGGAACTCCTTGCCAGAGGAGGCTGTGAAGGCTAGGACTATAACAGAGTTTAAAGAGAAGCTAGATAATTTCATGGAGGTTAGGTCCATAAAAGGCTATTAGCCAGGGGATAGAAATGGTGTCCCTGGCCTCTGTTTGTCAGAGGCTGGAGAGGGATGGCAGGAGACAAATCGCTTGATCATTGTCTTCGGTCCACCCTCTCTCTGGGGCACTTGGTGCTGGCCACTGTCGGCAGACAGGCTACTGGGATAGATGGACCTTTGGTCTTACCCAGTACGGCCGTTCTTATGTTCTTAGATATATTAACTTCAGAAAGATAGATTTTAAGTGATTATAAATAAGTGTACAGATCAAAGTTGGTTACCTAAGAAATAAAAGAAATTCACAATTTTTGAGTTCTATAAACTAGGAAGGATTGATTCAAGCTGTGTCGCACCCTGATCACTAGAGTCTTGCAAATCTGTGGATATCTGCTTTATGTGGCAGGGGGAGGGCTCTTGTGCTGAGACAGAGAAGCGGGACCAGCGGCTGCTACATCCCTTTAAAAATGCAGTGTGGCAGCGGGGCTGGGAGAGGGAGAGTGGGGGGGCTCTTGTGCTGAAACAGAGAAGCAGACCTGCGACTGCCACTTAAAAATGCAGAGTGGCAGCGTGAGGGTTGTCTGAAAGCCGGCAGGGACTAGAGAATGAGCCGGCATCTTTGCGCACCGGCTCCTCTCTGTCCCTTTAAGAGTGCAGAGCAGCAGCCAGGAGTTGTGCCCTGAGCCAAAAGTGAGCGCTTTAAGCGCCCTTCCTTATCAACTAGTTGAATAGTTGATGGAAATTCCATTGACTACTCGACTACTGAATTAATCAATACTTAACATCCCTACTATAGACCACACATTAGGGTTACTATGGACCCTACTTTTGTGCACTAACAGTTATCTAGTGTGTTTTGATCTACTCAGTTTTGCAACTGAAGTAAGTCAGGGTGTAATAAAGGAACTTTTAGTGCACAACAGCAGGGTTCGTGTGTGGCAGGCTCATGCTCAAGGTATTCATTTAGACAAACCCTAACTCTGTACTGAGATAGAAGTACAGTAAAAGGTCTATTATCAGCATGTTGAGCGAATGGGGGTGCTGGCTAATTGAATACACTGGTTAACTGAGAGCTATGTTTTTACCAATGGAATACCAATCTTCAAAGAATTAGAATACAATAAAATGAGTAAAGTATAAAATAGTATACAGGTACTCACTAATCCAGTATTAGTACTGCACTGCAAAGTGATAGCTTTCTTGGAGCACTTCATTGTATACAGGTAAACTTTTCTGTACAATAGATTGTCTTATGACACTCCATGTCGCTGTGGGCAGTGCGTGGAGTCCATCCAATCATTAAAAATACACTTAGCACTAAAAGTATGGCTTTGTCTACATTCACAATATGCTGGCTAGACTGGATGTAAACTACCTTGTAGGAGTTACGACCAGAGCAAACTCATTTGAAATGCAGATATATAGTCAATTTTTATAACTTCAGATACAAAAATGATACATGTGTACAAATATGATGATAATATGCAGCAAACCATAACATTTCCATTGACATTTCACATGACACATTTTGTACAAGATACGTCATAATTATAACACCATGGTAGATGTGGGAGTTCCAACGTGTTGCCTTGGGGTTCAAAGCATCACAATCACGATAATTTTGTGCACTGTTTTAAAATCTGGTTTGTAGCTCCTTAACACCCATATAGAGTGAGCATTGCTTCATTAATCTTTTAACAACATAATTTAACTATGCCTTAAAGAAAAACGGGTGAACAAATATTATCCCAGTATTCTTACTGTCTAGGAAAAATATCTTCCCATCTATTTTTGGGTTCCAGTGGAGCTTATTTCCATTAAGCTAATTTTTTAGCATACTGTAGTTTTATTTATTTTTGTATCTCAGCTCACTAACATTGTGCATTCTACATATTGGTCTCTACCCAAGCTGATCATGAGCAGCTGCAGATCCTGAATCAGCCTTTGCACCTGCAAATCAAAACTCTGTAGTTTATTTTAAAAAAACTACAAAGAAGAATTAAATATCTGTTACTTGCCTCGCAAAAGAAATTAACAGAAACTATGCTTAAAGTCTGCACAGCATTCAGAGGGCCATTATCCACTTCAAATTTAAGAGTTTGAAAGAAGATCATGAACAACACACAACTGCCCAGTCGATTACTCGAATTTCATAACAGTTGAATGATAGTTGATTAAATGTTAAAAGTCAGGAAAAAAGCAGAATTTCCAAGCTCCAGTTCTGATCACTTTGAAAAATGTAGCGTGTACGCTACTCGATTCTTAAACATATCCTTTGTTTTTTTAGCCCCTCAGTGGTGGTTTTATAAGAGTGGTTCGCATAATTCTCTGTTTAGGCTGGGAGTGCTGCACTGCTGTAACAATATTGGGCATGATAGTTTTGCTCTTAGAATTGGTGGGCTTTGATGAACTATGTAGGTGATTGTGTTGTAATCATGACTGAAGGTGGGTGTCACCGAATTGCCCATGCTTTGATGAGTATATACCTTCTGTCTGATTTCCTGGTTGCTCAATGAGGGTCGCTCAGCAATGACCAGTTTTGTCAGTCCGAGATAATACTTCAGGGTGGTGACCTACAATGTAACTGAGGATTTGGAGGAACATACGTTACTTCAGAATATAAAATGGTAGCACTCTGTCCTGTCTTGACAAACAGAAAACTAACAACTTACATGCAACCCAAAATCCCAATAACTGAAGTAAGACTCAAAACTAAAAATCCCTAGATACTATGGTAATCTTAAAAAGTGTATAATATGAAACGGATTTCCTGTTTGTGCTCAGATTTCAGTTAAATTCCTCTATTTTTATTGGTATAGAAGCCATCTGATCTATTTAACATATATCATATTATATTGTTGCTTCACAATGGTTTTTTTTTCTCCCAACTTGCACTTCAAACCTCAGCATAATAAACAGTTGTTCATATGGAGATCAAGACAATAATGCCTCCAGTTTGGCTTCTGCTGAATGTTGGTATCACTATGTTGTATGAAAGTTTTGCTTTAACTTTGTTAAAATCAAGAATGATAAGAATCAGTTTCTTTTCATGTGTGGTGTTTTTATTTTCCCCCTTTACACTACTAGCTTGAGCACTGGTAAGCAAGTGATGTATATATTACAATCTAAATTCTAAGGGCTTGTCTAAACAAACACTATTGCATGCCAAGCTAAGGTGTAAATCTACTTCGCACGAGCTTACAAGGCACTGGGCTTGTCTATGTTAAAAATGCTGCAGGGGCTGTAGTACTTCAGTGTAGATACTACCTAAACCGATTGGCGGGGTTGACCTGTCAGGGGTTGACCCATTAGCGTAAGTAAGGCCCAGAGCCTGGATGCAGCCCCTGGATTGCTTGGATCTGGCCCCGAGGCTTGGGGCCTCCCCCAGCATTGGGGAGGCCATCCTGGCGCTCCAGCCCCCCCACTCCCTCGCCACCTCCCCACAGTACCCAGCCCCCATCTGATTTTTCTGTGGGTCACCAGGCCCTGATCCAAAAAGGTTCCCCACCCCTGGTGTAAGTAATCCCCTGCCCTGAGAGGCAGTAGCTAGGTCCCTCAGAAGAATTCTTACTAAAGTCACCTTAACTGCACTATTCATTGTGGGGTTGTGGGTTTTTCTTACATCTCTCAGTGATTTAATATAGACTAGGGATGTGAAGCTCTCCCACAGGGCCTCCTGGATACTGACAGCCCCCCGATGGGCCCCCCAGATGGCAGCCTGCAGAAAGTGAAGCCAGGCTTGCAGCAACGTGTCCATGAGAAGCACCAGAGTGCCCAGAGGCAACTCTGTCTCCATGTTGCAGAGTGCTGTGGTGTCCTGAGTGAGGGCAACTAGAGCACGCAGACACAAAATGCTTTGCTGTCCCTCATGGAGGTAGGCAAGCAAGCAGGAAAACCTGAGAACTGGCTGTCCGGGGGGGAGGGGTCCCTTTAAGCACAGGCCTCAGATAGTCTCAGGCAGCAGCCACACAAACACACAAAATAACTCCTGACCTGATGCCCTGCCGGACCTGGTTCCGGCCGGCCTTAAATGCGATTCAGCGTCCACTCACTGTGGACGCGCTATTTCGAAATAGCAAAAAGCTATTTCAAAATGCATTTTGTGTGTAGACGCATTATTTTGAAATAAGCTATTTTGAAATAACTATTTCAAACTAAGATATTTCAAAATAACACTGTAGTGTAGACATACCTCTAGAGAAGGACCTGCGTTAAGATCCTTGCATACGAACTATGATTACTTCAGCAGGCCTGACTTAGGGTAAGTCTACAATACACAGCTTTTAGCAACATGGCCTGTGTCATCTGAAGAAGTGGTCTGTGCCCACAAAAGCTCATGATACCATCTTACATGTTTTGTTAGTCTTTAAAGAGGTACCAGACCATTTGTTTTTTTAAGTATAAACACTGTTTGTCTGCACTTTTGCCTATCAAAAACTTCCGCCCCCTATCGAGTGGCATTTGTCGGCACTCCTGCTGACAAAGCACTGTTTGTTTACACTAGTACTTGCCTAGGCAAAGCTTTTGTCTTCAAGGTTTTTTTAAGCACCTGTGAACAACAAAAGCTTTGTGTCTCAATTGCCAAGGGTCAGACCTTCAAATCTGCCCTTTGTGAACTGTGAACTTTTCTAAACAACACATTGTTTATTTTTAACAGTAGGAACAGCAAAAACGTACATCAAAGAGAACAAGGATTTTGAAAGAATCAGTCAATTTGTATGAGTGCATATAACCCTGCCTCCCCATGTTAGCTAAGTGTGTCCAGCATCTTCAGACTGCTTCAGTAGAGGCTCTCTTTGTCAGCCTGTTCCCTATATATCTCCTGACTTCTGCCTCTCTGACTTTTTAACTGTTTAGTGTTCTTTTAATCTTAGGTTCCCAGCCTTGGCAAGACAAGCCTTGTAATTTTGCTGGAGCCGAGACAGGTAGGCTCTTCCAACTTAATAGCCCAGTCATTGTTCTCTTAAAGACCTTGAACTGTTTTCCCAGGGGTCTTATCTCTAGTCATTGTTTTATATCCTGCTTATTTTTCCTGATAGCGCCTTTGAATAAATTCCTCAGACAGAAAATGTTTCTTGCAACAACTGGATGCCCGTATGGCATACATAACATTCCTAAATTAATGCAGAGCAACCCCATGTCCTTCACAACATTGAAATAAAAGGTTTTCAGAGAAGTAAAAGCATAAACAGGCAGCAGTCCTTTGTCCAATTTTTAACTGTTTCTACAAAGTAGAAAAATCCATATGCATTTTTAAAACAGCATAAATGTACAACTCTGCTTTGTGAAGATATAATACCTGCTGTACAGCACCATATCTCTTGTTTATCTCTGGGAGAGACGGCAGTGTTAGTTTGTAACTTTTCAAAACCACAAGTAGGTTTTTTGTTAGTCTCTAAGGTGACATGGCATTACTCGTTATTTATCTCTGTTACATTTGTCCCCTGGTGCAGTGTGAATTGATTTTTCCCAGTGTGTACAAGTGTCTCTGCAAAAACTTGAAGCTACTATTAGAAGTATGGAGTTTTAATGACTTTTTAAAAAGGCATACTTTTTTTCTGAGTGGAAATTGTATGTAAAGTGAGGATGATCCTTTCTTTAAAGGTATATTATTCTGGTCTCTTGGAATGATTTGATTAATAAATATCTTCACATTCTGATATCCAACAACAGTTACTGACTACTCGCCCCAGAATGTGTGTGTTTTATCTGTTTTGCCTTGATTTATTAACATGTTCATATTTAGCTCTTTGTTTCGAGAGACAAAATCTGTAATTTTATAGGGACAAATCTTGTGGCATTTTCTCCCTGTTCTATCATTAGGTCTCATATTGAGAGCGTATTTCTCTTTGACCCTTTTCATCTGGTTGGTAAAATTTATACCTAATATATTGATTCTTTGGTTGACACCATCACCATTTATTATTGGTGCACCTGCTAGAGCCAATAGGTTAAATACTGCTATAACTATTGTATACAGGAGCCATTATATATGCTCTAAATTTAATCATTGGTAAAGTTTAATTTAACCATACTTGGGTGTAAAGAATACAAATTTCCTCTTTGCAGATAGCAAAAAATTCCAGCTTTGTCAGGAATTTGGTGTACATATTTCATTGTATTTTAAACATCAGAGTTGGACCACAGTTCTAAATGTGTGTATTCTTACTTGAGTAGTGAAAAAGTTAATTGATTTATGGGCTACCATCTGCATGTCCCCTTCAGGGGCGAATGGACATGCAAACAGTTTTGGTTCTCCTTTTGTTTATCCTTCCTTGTACAACTGATGCAGGATGGGAGAGTTGGTGGTAGGAGTTGAGTGTCCTCCACATGGCAACAGATGTGATATGTAGCCTTTCACTGGAATTCTAGCGCTTGGTAGGTGGAAGTAATTAGGGGTGTGAACGGGTGATGCTTTCTAGAAAGTGGTTCTCAAACTTTTGGGCCCACAGCCTACCATGCTCAATGCAGACCTTTTTGTGGACCACCGGCCAACCTACCATGATGACGGGGTGGGGGGGGAGGATGCTGGGTCTGGCTGGGAGGTAGGGTACAGGAGCAGCCTGAAAGTGGAAGGGTTGGGTGGGAGGGAGGGTGCAGGAGCAGCGTGGGGCCTCGGTGGGAGGGAGCTACATGAGGGAGATAGGGGTGCGGGGCCTGGGCATGAGGATGATGGTGGGGGGGGCACTTACCTGGCTCCATGTCTCCCGCTGCTTCCAAGCACTGCCTCCCACTTCTCCCATTGGCCATGATTCTGGCCAATGGGAGCAGCAGGGAAAGCCTCCAGACGAACAGTTTCCTGTTCTGCAGTTCCCCTAGCTGGGGGAAGGCGGAGCGGCAGCATGCAGAGTCACTTTCTTCCCCCTCAAGCCCTGTCTGGACCGTGAGGCTCACCCCCTTTCTCCCCCCCTGCAATGGGAAGCTGGCACTGACGCTATGACCTTGCAGGGGGAGAAGCGGGGCTGGAGCACCAGTGCAGGCTCCCGACTGTAGAGGAGGGGCAAGCTCCGAGCCTGCAGACCACTGCAAGATAGTCACAGACCACTAGTGGTCTATGGACCACACTTTGAGAACCACTGTTTCCAGGTAACAGTTAACCAGTTCTCCAGGAGTAGCTCCCTGACTGCGGCCTGCTGTGGGTGGAGGGCTGCACCAGCCCCACGTGAGGTAGGGAGCATGAGCCCTGCAGGCTGGGGGCTGCTGGAGCGGTCCTGCACCTGGGACTCCGTTTAGTTAGATAACCGGTTAAATGTTAGGTTACCCTAATGTTTAACCAGTTAACTGATTAATTTGGATTTTTACATCCCTAGAAGTAATGGGATTTGGATCAAGTGCTCCTCTTCAACATACTACTTTCCACAAGTAACTACTCTGGAATAAGGCTTTCATATGTTTCTACATCGTGCCTTATTTTCAAATCTAGCACCTCCGTATGCACATATATGTATTTTTTGTGCACAAACACCTATGTGCTCACTTTTTTCACCTCTCTCGTCTGCTTGCACTGTCAATAAGACTGTAGAGCACATTTGTGAGCACAACGATAGAATTTACGGACACACAACTCATTTGGATAATATTCTACTTCTGTATTTCATGTGCACACAAATGTCTTAATGTTAAAAAAGCACATGCACACACAGATGCTACCTTTTGAAAATTTGGCTTAAAATATTTTTTAAACTGCTTTCTAAGTTGGTGATGACCAGTGATCCTTCTACCGCTGTCATGTAAATGGACATTATCTAATAAAGTTGATATATTTTACACAGTGTTTTCCCTTCAAAGGTCTCTCCATATATATTACAAACTGATACAAAAGCTTTAAACTTAAGACCATTCCATCTGCCATTTAAATACAGGTACGTCTACGGTGAAATTGTGATTGTTTAACAAGAACACTAACAACAGATGAGGAGAAGAAATTGTAAATGCATTTTTTCTTTTAAACATCTGATGAAGAAATTTAGTTAGCTAGGATGTAGTTACCTGAGTTAGAGGTTAACTTGGGCACCAGAACTTCATTCTGACCATTGCAAAAAGCATACTGTGGTGTTTTTCTTGACCACTTGCAATCAGGACTCTGTGTTTACATCTGATCTCAAAGACAACTCCTCCAATATACAGTATTGCCCGATTTGAACCTAGGGGTATTAGTTCTTAGCTAACTCAGAGGGGAAAATACTATTTGTTGTCACTTTACACAGCATTCTTTGGAGTTTCCCAGCCAGAGCAAGAGAAAATAATACAGAGAAAAGAGGGGTTTTATAGTTCTGTCTATAGAAGCTAAGAGACAAGAACTTGGTCTGCTTTCTGACTGGTTTTAGGAAGTGTTCTAGCATACACCTATCCAAAAGACATAGTTTGTGTAATATTCTCTTCTTAGACCCTGGTAATACAGCTTCATTTTGCTAATTTACTCTCCCTTAAGGGCTTAGGATTGCTATGATGGAACAGCTGATTTCAGGATGGGAAGAAGTTTATTTTGTTTTTGTTGAAATAGCTTATTCTAGTGACAGTTATCTAGCAGCCAGTATCTCTTGTATTGTTCCCTTCTCACCATGAAATCATGTCCCTTACAATCAAAACCAGATTGTAATTGCTCATTGTAGTGTGTTCCACTTATATAAATAGATTTTAACTACATAACAACAAATTCAAGATTATCACTGAAGATTTAATTTATTTTTGACTGCAATGCAGTAGATTCTGGATGGCTGCCCAAAACAGCATTAATGGTCTCTTTACATTGAATTAATGGGTAACCATTTGCCTACTGTGGCATATATATAGCTATAAATTAAGTAGTGAATGGTCAACACTTACAGTGAGTATTGCTTTTAATATAGCAAATGGGGATATAGTATAAAATGACTGTCTGCAAGATCTTAATATTTCAGAACTTCTTTATTACTTTCAAACAGCGCACTGCGGGCCTTCTCAGTCTCGGGTTTTAACTCACACATCACATGTTGTACTGGAAGTAAAGTGCCAGATACAACCCTGGTATTTTTTCCCATTGTACCATGAGAGTCTTTTGTGCTCAAAAATGTACAGAGTTTCTGTGCCTACTTTTCCATCTCCCTTTTCCTTACCATTGTAAGGCATCAAGCATGTATGCCTGATTTAGTCTCCAAATGACGGGTAGGGGAAAAGCCCAACATATGAGCTGGCCTTTTTCTCTTTTACCTTCTCCTGCCTACTGCAAATGTAGTGGAGCAAGGCTGATTGTACCCATTCGTTCCCATTAGTCCCTTTAGGCTCTGTGTGGGGTTGCTACACTCCATCACACTAGGTGATTTCTTATTATTAATGTAAGGCTAGGCCCCCACACCATTGTTGCTGCAGGAGCAGATAGTCTTCTGTGAATCTCAAGAGCTGGCAACCTCTTCAGGAGTGAGTGGTAAGTGTATTGGAAACCTATCCCCTAAAGATCCGGTACATGGCTCATCCCCCTTCCTCTGGGGGGCACTAGAGGGGATGAGACACATTTTTCTGAGTGGTTTTCACAGCTATTAGGTAGACAGCAGAGGAATGTTGGGGCTAAGGTATACAGGTTTCTGCTCCTGGAATGGTACGTGTTCCAATAGCTACAGGTCCTTCTGTCCATTTTCTCCTCACTAGTCTGTCGTCTTCTGTCTCTCATGCACACAATCCCAACATTAGGGTTGCCAGATGGTTTCAACAAAAATACCAGACACACTTGACATTATATCACAACCCTACATTACATCTTACAGTATTTAGAAAATACCCGACATTTATATTTTCTCATTTATATTTTCTCAATTTGTTTCCCGAACAGAAAGGTCAAATACTGGACTGTCCAGTTAAAAATTGGACATCTGGCAAACCTACCCAACATCTGTCTTATAGCTGGTATTTAAAAATGCAATCTAATGATCTCTGCCAGTGAAACCTGTCTAAATAGGGCATCTGGACAGTGAAACCCACTTGTATAAAATACCTCAGCTTGAAATGACACACTCATTTGCTCTTTCCTTTCTATCCTACCATCATTTCCATTCTATCAGGCTTAAATTAGAAAATGATTCTATTGAAATGGAAATTGATTATAGGAATATGGATTTAGCAAGCGTGGCTTGTCTGAAAGCAGGCTGAAAGTTGTTTTGTTTGACAGACGTTCACATGTTTGTTTGGGGTGGGGGAAGCCGTTTGGTTTTTCAGGCTTTGATTCCATGCCAGCATTTGTAATGGAGTTTATTTGTTCGAAGCTGGGCATCAGGTGTAATAGGATTATGTATTGTGTTTATATGACCCTTGCTTTTATATCCCTATAGCACTGCTCAGTCATTCATTTTCTCATATAAATTAAAAGTGGAGAGTGTAGATTAGATGTGCCAAGACTCATCTGTGTTATGTGAAATGTAGTGTTTCTGCCTCTTGAACTTACTGGATCATGACAGAAATATAGATGAGCAAGAGGAAAATATTGAACTCTTACAGAAGCTTGCCTCTCTAGCAGATGGGTGCCATTTTTGCTTCAATAGTAGATTACTACATCAAAGCCCCTTATACATTTTTTAATACTGTACTTGTGTTATATTTAAAAGGTCACCCCAACATTTTACCACTGCCTTCGGAGCCCCAAGTGGCAGGTTTTGAGCACAGTACAAGGCACATTTGTTCAGGAAGCCTTTTAATAAATGCTCTTACTGGAGGCTTTTAATTGGATCTTTTATATGGCAGTGAGATGGTTTCCCTTATAGGCAAGCCTCCATGCAGCAAAATGGTGTGTTGTGGCCTTCTTTTGCAGATGGCGTCAGTTGTGTATTGAAAATGGTATAGGTGTCCAGGTGTTACAGCAAAGTGTGCTGTATATAAATGTGTGTGTAAATAAATATAGATTGTGAAGTTTTGGGGCACAGATTCAAGCCTTCTAATTTAATGTAATTAAAAAGGCTTATAACCCTCCCTCCCCCCCGCCATGACCTATACTGTTTAGAAAGTGTTTCACAAATTTCATTTCTTTCCTCCTAATTAGGAGGAGGCTGCTGGCTCAGATCCAGACTTTCAGATCTGTTTTTTTTTTTCAAAACTTTTTTTTCCAGTTGACTAAAGTCAAGGGCAATTGGCTGCCTAGACTAAGCCAATCCAGATAGTTAAATAGAATTTTGTATTGATGTTGTGTGTAATACAGTGGTGGTAAGTGGAGCCTGAGGGCCTGGACAAGAACCTTGTAGTAGTGTTAACCTGGTGATTTCCAGCCTACCAAAAAAGACTGCAGAAAAGCCATAGCAGCAGGGGCTTCTGTGAGCACAGTTTGATATTTCTTATTCCCAAAGGAATTCTGTGCCTAGCAAGTAAAATGTTTGCACATAATATTTTAAAATTCTGCGCATTTTATTTATCAATAAATGAGGAAATGTACAGGCTCCAACTTGGCAGTGAGGGGCACAGGCCGCTTGCTGCCCTCATGTGGGAGATGCCTGTCCTGCCCCCCCAGCAATTCTGGGACACAGACTCGGTGAACAGGCTGCACCCACCCTGATACAGCACAAGGGAAAGGGCCAAGCTTGCCCCAGTAGCACCCTGGACCCTGCCTTCCATGTCAAGTACACCAGGTATGAGCAGGCAGACTCAGCTTGTCATGATCCAAGTGTCAAGGGACTTAGTGTGGGAGGATCCAGTTGTGGGGTGGGAGAGTTCTAGGTGTGGCACTCTGGCCCTGGACAGCTCATGGTGGGGTCCCAGTGCAGGAGAGGATGGAATCTAGATGCACCAAGGCGGCTCATTGGGTGGGTTCTGTGTGCAGTGACAATGGGACTTTGCAAGGGGTTCAGGTGAAGGTGAACATATGAACGGCCATACTGGATCAGACCAATGGTCCATTCAGCCCAGTATCCTGTCTGCCGACAGTGGCCAATGCTAGATGCCCCAGAGGGAGGGAACACAACAGATAATCCTCACGTGATCCCTCCCCTGTCACCCACCTCCAGACAAACAGAGGCTAGGGACACCATTCCTAACCATCCTGGCTAATAGCCATTGATGGACCTAACCTCCATGAATCTATCTAGCTCTATTTGGAACCATATTAAAGTCCTAGCCTTCACCACATCTGGCGAGGAGTGCCACTGGTTGACTGTGCGCTGAGTGGAAAAAAACCTTCCTTTTGTTTGTTTTAAACCTACTGCCTATTAATTTCATTTGGTGACCCCTAGTTCTTATATTGTGGAAATAAATAACTTTTCCTTATTCACTTTTTCTACACCAGTCATGATTTTATAGACCTCTATCATATCCCCCCTTAGTCTCCTCTTTTCTAAGCTGAAAAGTCCAAGTCTTTTTAATCTCTCTTCATATGGGACCCATTCCAAACCCCTAATTATTTTTGTTGCCCTTTTCTGAACCTTTTCCAGTGCCAGTATATCTTTTTTGAGATGAGGTGACCACATCCAGGGCCAGATTAAGGGGGGGGGCTAGCTGGGCAGCTGCCTGGGGTGCCAACCTATGGGGGGCGCCTGATGGCAGCTGTAAGGGGCGCTGCGTGCCCGGTGCCCCTTAGAGCTGCCATCAGGCGCCGCGCACCCAGGGCCGGGGGCCTTGCAGCGCCCCTTAGAGCTGCCGGGGGGCAGGGCCACGCATGCGCCGTGTGCCCGGGGGCAGGGCCACGCATGCGTCGCGCGCCCGCTGCCCGGGGTGCAGGAATGGCTCGAGCTGGCCCTGACCACATCTGTATGCAGTATTCAAGATGTGGGCGTATCATGGTTTTATATTGAGGCATCAAGATATTTTCTGTCTTATTCTCTATCCCTTTTTTAATGACTCCTAACGTTTGCTTTTTTGACTGTCGCTGCACACTGAGTGGATGTTTTCAGAGAACTAGCCACAATGACTCCAAGATTTCTCTCTTGAGTAGTTGTAGCTAAATTAGTCCCATCATATTGTACGTACAGTTGGGATTATTTCTTCCAATGTGCATTACTTTACATTTATCAACATTAAATTCCATTTGCCATTTTGTTGCCTAATTACTCAGTTTGGTGAGATATTTTTGAAGCTCTTCACAATCTGCTGTGAAGACTGTAGCTAGGGCTCAGCAGGGGCCATGGTCTGGTTGTAGGGGTCAGGGGCTTGGCAGGGGTCAGATGCAGAGGGGGCTTGCTGTGGAGGGTCTGGGCTCAGTGGGAGGGGCCAGGTGCATGGGCTGAGGCTTGGCAGGATGGGAATTCAGCTGCAGGGAGATTTTGGGGGGATTCTGGGTGAAGAGGGGTGAGGCTTGGCAGGGGGAGGTCTGGGTATGGGAATGTGTGAATTTATGGGGGTTAAGCAGATGAGGGAGGAAGAAATTGGAGGGCGGGGGGAAGTGTAAACAAGCCCATCAATGGGGGAGGTAAAGGGGCATTTGCTCCAGGGTCTGGTGATTCAAAGGGGCCCATGTCTCCGGCTTCCACTGGTGCCAAAGAAATTGGGAGGACATGCATTCTGTGCACATGCAGTGGCGCAGAATTTCCCCAGGAGTAATTTCCTGGCCCTAGATATTTGCAGCAGCCTCTGTTTACAAGACCAGAGTCTTATGTTTGTTCTCAGAGCACAAAGGCTAACCCCAACACATGTTTAGCCTAGGTGAATTCTCATCCACTTGAATAACTTAATAAAGCTGTGTGCCGTGGCTGCTCTAGGTATGGTAATTCTAGGAATAAAATTAAAAGCTCGATGTTCACCGGGGAAACCACAGTCTAACAATGCTTTCAAAAGCTCCATCATAATGGAGCAGCAACCCTTATGGCACCTTCAGTGCCCCAGTTCTGTGTCTTGCCATCATCCTCCTGGCCAAGGTTCACTGGATAGGGCTTCCGTAGGAACACATCAGTAGTACTACTGCTAACTTGGCCAGAGAGCCCTTGCTGTCCAGGGGCTGAGATTTCTGCTCCTTACACTGTTAGCCCTGGTAAATCAACTTGAAGGAGCCCTGTGCCAACCCTATGCTTATTTTTGATTATGAGTATTTGTTAATGAATGACTGGTTGGCAATACTGTGTGATTTTCAGAACAGTTTTGGTGTCATTGCAGGAAAAATGTCTGGGGAGATGAGTACTTCTGCACACATCTTTCTTTTTGTGGAGAAACACTTCAGTGTGATTTCTTCATTTCAAAATACAAATTCACATTATGATACCCACAGCAGGGAGACTGATTATAACAACAGCCATATTTCAATGTATTGGTAAATTCCACTTTTCTTCTTTGTAGGAAGCAAGCAAAATAAACTATTTGAATTTCAGAAAGGGCCATTTCTGTTCTATGAAGAGTTCATAATATAATAAGAACCTTACTGATGTGCCTCAATGAGGGCTGTGAATGAGGGCCTTAGGCTAAAAGCCCAGCTCCAATTTCCTACCCTTTGCATTTTCTATTACTTTATACTGCCTACTTTAAGTTATAATCTTAGGAAAGTCATGACGTGGGAGTATTATATGCCATGCATTTTTAAAGAAATGTTAAGTATTTTTATTAGATGAATCTGATTTTTATATGGAAACTGTATATGTGTGTATGTTGTGTTAGAAAGAGAGAGAGAAAGAAAAATATTATTTGTTTTAACCGCACCCAAAATTACCTTGGGGGATTTCTGATACAAGTAAAAGGACTTTGCCCCATGAACCTATAAATTACCTTGGACATAACGTAACTCAATAGGAGTTATGCAGCCATACAGAAGGGAGAGACAGAGGAGCAGTACTTGAGATGCCTCTACCCGGATCCTGGTGTGGTTTTACAGGGACTGTGGCTTGCAATTCCCTCTTACTGAAATCCAGGCTGGGGGGACCATCCAATGTGAAAGGTGCCTACTGGTGAAATCTCTCAGGAAGCAGGTGGGAGAGCTACAGCAGGAGGTGGCTAGGCTGAGCATCCGAATCCACAAGGAATTCCTAGAGAGTATTCATGTGGAGACTGCTGAGGTTGACGAAGCTACTCCATTACAAAAGACTGCTAACACCACTGGTGGAGGAGGAGATGGCTCTGTCTCAGGGGGGACATTGGCAGCTGGTCACTTCTGGCAACAGGCAGTGCTCCACCCCTGCTCCCAAACCTCCCATGGTGGTACTGGTGAACCGTTATGCCGTTCTGGATACGGGAGATACGGAGTCACCCTCTAAAGCAGAAGAGGAGAAGCCTTATACCCCCAAGGCTGGGAGGTCTGCAAGGAGGAAACATAGGGTAGAGGTGGTTGGAGACTCCCTTCTGAGGGGGACAGAGGCACCCATCTGTCGCCTTAACATATCATCTTGGGAGGTATGCTGCCTGCCAGGGGCCCATATCAGAGACGATACAGACGCTTTCTCAAGGATTATCTGGCCCTCTGACTACTACCCCATGCTACTCATCCATGGGGGCACAAATGATACTGCAAGATGTGACTTTGAGCAGATCAAGAGTGACTACAGGACTCTGGGAGTACGGGTGAAGGAGTTTGGAGCGCAGGTGGTATTCTCTTCAGTCCTTCCTGTCAAAGATAGGGGGCCAGGCAGAGACAGGTGCATTCTGGAGGTGAATGCCTGGCTGTAAAGATGGTGTAGCCAGAAGGGCTTTGGCTTCCTTGACCATGGGATGCTGTTCCAAAAAGAACTGCTAAGCAGGGATGGGATTCACCTTTCGAGGCAGGGGAAGACTGTATTTGGACACAGATTGGCTAACCTAGTGAGGAGGGCTTTAAACTAGGTTCGACGGTGGCAGGTGACCAAAGCCCACAGATAAGTGAAAAACATGGAGACCTGGGAGATGGGTGAGAAATGGGAAGGTGCATCGGCTATAATAGCAGAGATAAAGGAGGGAGAAGGCAGAACTGGGAGGCAAAATCAAATCAGTATCTTAGATGTCTATATACAAATGCAAGTATGGGGAATAAGCAGGAAGAACTTGAAGTGCTAATAAATTAATACAACTATAACATAGTTGGTATCAGAGACATGGTGGGATAATACACACAGTTGGAATATTGGTATAGAAGGGTACAGCTTGTCAGGAAGGATAGGGAAGGAAAAAAGGGAGGAGGTGTTGTTTTGTATATTAAAAATGAATACACTTGGACTGAGGTGGAGATGGATGTAAGAGACAGACTTGTTAAGAGTCTCTGAGTTAGGCTAAAAGGGGTAAAAATAAGGGTGATGCCATGCCTAGGAGTCTACTACAGACCACTTACCCAGGCAGAAGAGGTGGATGAGGCTTTTTTTAAACAACTAACAAAATAATTCAAAGCGCAGGATTTGGTGGTGATGATGTGGGACTTCAACTATTCAGACATATGTTGGGAAACTAACACAGCAGGGCACAGATTATCCAACAAGTTCTTGGACTGAATTGGAGACAATTTTTTATTTCAGAAGGTTGAGAAAGCTACTAGGGGGAAGCTGTTCTTGATTTGATTTTAACAAATAGGGGAGGAACTGGTTGAAAATTTGAAAGTGGAAGGCAGCTTGGGAGAAAGTGACCATGAAATCACCAAATGATTTCATTTAGAGGTTACCAAATGAAATGAATAGGAAGCAGGTTTAAAACAAACAAAAGGAAGTTTTTCTTCACTCAACGCACAGTCAACCTCTGGAACTCCTTGCCAGTGGATGTGGTGAAGGCTAGGACTTTAACACGGTTAAAAAAAGAGCTAGATAGCTATTGATGGACCTAATCTCCATGAATCTATTAGCCAGGATGGGTGGGAATGGTGTCCGTAGCCTCTGTTTGTCTGGAAATGGGTGACAGGAGGAATCACGTGAGGATTACCTGTTGTGTTCCCTCCCTTTGGGGCATCTGGTATTGACCACTCTCGGCTGACAGGATACTGGGCTAAATGGACTGTTGGTCGGACCCAGTTTGGATGTTCTTATGTTCTTAAATCATAGAGTTCATGATTCTAAGGAATGGTAGAAGGGAGAACAGCAAAATAGAGACAATGGATTTCAGGAAAGCAGATTTTAGTAAACTCAGAGAGCTGGTAGGTAAGGTCCCATGGGAAGCAAGATTAGGAGGAAAAACAACTGAAGAGAGTTGGCAGTTTTTTAAAGGGACATTGTTAAGAGCCCAAAAGCAAACTATTCCACTGCGTAGGAAAGATTAAAAAGTATGGCAGGAGACCACCTTGGATCAACTGGAAGATCTTACATGATCTAAAAATCAAAAAGGAGTCATATAAAAAGTGGAAACTAGGTCAAATTACAAAGGATGAATATAAGCAAACAACACAGGTATGCAAGGGCAAGACCAGAAAGGCAAAGGCACAAAAAGAACTAAAACTAGCTAGAGACATAAAGGGTAACAAGAAGGTGTTCTACAAGTATATTAGAAGCAAGAGGAAGGCCAAGGATAGAGGAGGCCCATTGCTCAGTGACGAAGGAGAAACAACAACAGGAAACTTGGAAATGGCAGAGGTGCTTAATTACTTATTTGTTTCCGTTGTTGTCAAGAACATGGATGGTGACGGGGTGCCTACTAGTGAATGCTAGTGGGAAGGGCGTAGGTTTAGAAGATAAAATAAAAAAAGAACAAGTTAAAAAATACTTAGAAAAGTTAGATGTCTGCAAGTCGCCGGGGCCTGATGAAATGCATCCTAGAATACTCAAGGAGCTGATAGAGGAGGTATAGGCCTTTAGTTGTCATCTTTGAAAAATCATGGAAGTTGAGAGAGATTCCAGAAGACTAGAAAAGGGCAAATATAGTGTCCATCTATAAAAAGGGAAAAAAGAACATCCCTGGCACAGAAGTTAAACAGACTGGTCTGTAGTTTCCTGGGAAGATAATGGAGCAAGTAATTAAGGAATTCATCTGCAAACATCTGGAAGAAAATAAATTGATAGGTAACAGCCAGCATGGATTTGTAAAGAACAAATCATGTCCAACCAAAATGATAGCTTTCTTTGACAGGATAACAAGTGTTGTGGATAAGGGAGAAGCGGTGGATGTGGTATACCTAGACTTTAGTAAGGCATTTGACATGGTCTCGCATGACCTTCTTTTCAATAAACTAGGCAAATATAATCTAGATGGGGCTACTATAAGGTGGGTGTATAATTGGCTGGATAACCATTCTCAGAGAATAGATATTAACAGTTCACAAGTAGAGTTCTGCAGGGATCTGTTTTGGGGCTGGTTCAGTTCAATATCTTCATCAATGATTTAGATGATGGCATGGACAGTACGCTTATTACGTTTGCAGATGATACGAAGCTGGGAGGGGTTGCAAGTGCTTTGGAGGTTAGGGTCAAAATTCAAAATGATCTGGACAAACTAGAGAAATGGTCTGAGGTAAACAGGATGAAGTTTAATCAGGACAAATGCAAAGTACTCCACTTAGGAAGGAACAATCACTGTTGCAAAAAAAGCAAACATGATTCTGGGATGCAGTAATAGTAGTGTGGTGAGCAAGACATGAGAAGTGATTCTTCTGCTCTACTCTGTGCTGATTAGGCCTCAATTGGAGTATCGTGTTCAGTTCTGGGCACCACATTTCACCGAAATAACTGGTAAACCTCACTGTAGGAGGAATAAGGGTTATTTCAGAAGAAGGGTTTTCTTTCAAAATAACCGCACCTAGACAGTGTTTCTTTTTTTCGAAATAGCGCTATTTCGAAATAGCACCATAACGCAAATATGCAAATGAAGCACGGGATATTTCAATCCCGGCTTCATTTGCAATTTTGAATGTCTACATTTGCATCCCTCTCTCGAAAGAGGGTGCAAGGGTAGACATACCCTATGATTATGTAGTTATTCTGTTGAGGCTACTACACAACTTGATAGAGCAAAACAAGTATTTTAAGAGGTTGTGGGGGTTTTTTGTTTGTTTGTTTGTTTGTTTTTTGGATGAGAGAAATGAAACAAATGAATAAGCAGTAGATTTATTCAGCAACGTTCCTGTAGATTTTGTGGAAGAAATGGTTCAGGAGGACTGGGAGGAGGGGCTTAAAAAGAGAAAATGAATCGCTTTGCAGTCAAGCTCAAGAAAGACATTCCATGCTTAGGCAGATGCATAAAAAAAAAGAATGCAGACAAGCACTGTTCTCTGTAAGCTGTGCACTTATGCAGCAGCTCGGGAGAGATTCAAATGGTGCTGATTAGCAGAGTGCCCACAGCTAGGGCTTTTTTTCTAACTGTGGTGAACATTCACACATGCCTCAGTGCACCTTAAAATTTATTCAGCACATGAATGGAAAAGTTTAGAGGGAACATGGAGAGGAGGACTTGACAAAACATACACTGAAAGAATGGCAAAAGGAGGAGGAGAGCCAGAACAAGACAGTGTTGTAAAAGTTATGGAAGGGCAGGATGTTGAGTAGGATCAGCAATGCTGAAAGCAGAGGAGAGGTCCTAGGATGGTTCTGTTCTATTCAGATTAACCTATCATGCCATCACCAAGCACCTGAGTACACGGGCCAAGGAGGTGATATTAATAATGTTTTGTATTGACTGAAGGGATTATGTGGATCTCAGTATCTACCCAGCCATTAAACACCCCAGCTGGCCTGGTGAGATTACTATTGTTGAGAGGTTCATTGAATATACTGGAGATGCTGGAAATCAGAGCAGAGTTAAAGGCGAGGAACTTCAGGCAATGGTTACAGATGTCTTGCTTGATGAGTATGGAGGCGAAGAGAAGAAGGTAAATGGGTGACAGCTGGGTGGGGTTGAAGGATGTCTCGGAGACAGGAGAGGGGACCACAGCATGCTCTTTCTGTGAAGGAAAGGAGCCAGAGGGAAGGGAGGTGAGAGTCAGAGTAAGGGACTTCAGGTAGCAGGATGGAATGGTGACGAGGAATAGATTAGGCAAGAAACTCCAGTATCAGTGACAGGAAGAAGGAGGAGCAAGTGCTGGAGTGGGGAAAAATGGATGTCATGGCAGTTCTCATAGCTCTATTCTTGGAAGAAGCTAGTACAATATTGTGCACCAAGGAAGGAAGATGCAAATGGGGAGGGCTTTGGAGGGAATTTAAGGTATAAAGAAACAGGTGTTGGGGACATTGCAGTCTCTTAAGGTGGAAAGTAGAGATGTTTGGCAAGAAATTTAGCTGAAGTGAAAGAGGATAGGACCAAATTTTAGTTAAGTAAGTGTGCAAGATCTCAGGACTGTTTCCAGAGCATGGGAACTCGTGCAATGATATGAGATTAGAAGCTGCTAATTGGGGGCAACTTTGAACTGGGATGAAAGGGATGAAAGAGCATGTCAGGTGAGGAACTGAGAACTCAGCTCTAAGGAGAGGGTAGAGAGAGTAGAGAAGAGAAGCACAAAAGTAGTGGATGTGAAAGATTGTAGCCCACAGCATGGCCAAATTTACAGAGAAGCAGAAGGCAAGCTGCTGATGGTGAGTAAGATGAGGTGGTTGTGAGGGAAAAGGAACTTTAAAATTACCACCATCTCTCTCTGCTGTACAGTCAGAATAACAGGCATGTGTTTATTTTCTGGTGCCTTGTTTATCATTCTGCCTGTTTCTGAGGTACTGCAGTGATTAGGTGGAATCACTGTGAATACATAATAGTGGTGGATGAAAAGACAGTAATTAGGGTTGCTGGTTTTGACAGATTAGTGAGTGGTTTGGTGACCTGAAATGTTGGAGGATGATTAAAGAGATCAAATGTAAACTGCAAAGAAAATTCGTCTGGTCAAGGACGTGACATTTTATATAGATTTAGAATTTGGAGAGGGGCAAAGGGGTGAGTAACTGTGATTGAAGTGATGTTTGGAAATCCCATTACTCTAGATATACTATCCATTTTAGAATAATCAAGATAGTGTAATTGAAGGGACAGAGACATGAAGTCAACTCATGTTTTTCAAATGTAGTACTTTTTCGGGGCAGGGTTACTTTCCGTTGTTTCAGATGAACTGGACATTCTTATCTTGACACAAGTGGATAACCTTCAGTATCACTGATGGGAATCATTTCCATCAAGAATAGCAGACCATCTTTAAATCAGAATGCATTGGTGCTATTGAATAAGAATTGTCTGAAAACTTTATCCAAGTATTGTATTGAATTTCCTTTTCAGAACTCCACATTAACCTTCTCAGTACTAGTATTCTGTACCTGAAAATAAAACCACTGATACTAGGACCCCTGTATATTTTGTGTTAAAGTGAAAACAGGAATCTGCTCTAACAATACTGCATAGTGTTGAGAATGAACTCGAGTTTACAATACATTAGAGATGATCTATTTGTGCTTGTGACTGTGAAGGGTGCAGCCTTAATTGCAGTAGTTATGTGAGAATTACATTGATAAAATATTTAAGAAATTTCAGTAGTGACATTTAGTAATTTAACTGGAGAGAACAAACCAAAGAAGCCTCATTTCATGCACGCTGAAGTTGTGAAGGGCTAATCATTCATTATCTATATGAAGTGGAATCACTTGCCTAAGCATCCTTTTTTTTTTACTTGTATATATTATGTGCTGATGTGTATATTTATATTTAAGAAATAGCTGCTTTTTGTAATGCAGTTTTCACTCTGCAGCTAACAAGAATGATAGAAAATCACTTCATGGGTTGTGATTGGGTCATGCTCTCTCCAGTTATGGTTAGAAAGTGGAAGACTATTCCCTACTAGTTTTAAAATGATCGAAGGAAGACTGTGTCAGTGAAACTATACTTGTCTACAAGCCATAGGCAACCTCAGTAGTTAGTCAGGGTTATAAAAAACACTCATTGATAGGAATGCATTGTATACATGGAGTAGCTCACCCTATTGTCTTTGGTTTGATAGAACATACTTTTTATTGTCTGTTTTCTTTCCCTATCAGCTTCAATGACAATGAATCATGTCCAGTCTATTATTATGTATTTGTTTTATGGTAGTAACTACAGGCCTCAACTGAGATAAAGGCCCCACTGAGCTAGACCGTGTACAAACACTTATTAAGTTTATATTTACACTAGGAGCTAGGCTGTGATTCCCAGTTTGGAGTGCTGAAAGTAGTAGCATTGCCTCCATAGCATTGACTGCAGTGACCAGGTGGGTTTGTACTCAGCACAGCCAGCCCATGTCACCATGCTTTGCTGCATATGCCACCACTATCATGGCTACATTGCTATTTTTAACGCACTAGCTTCTTCAAGCTAGTACAAATATATCTAACATGAGGAATCATCCTTAGTTCTAACATAGACATATACCTTAAGAGAAAGTCCTGGCCCCAAAGAGCTTACAGTCTAAATAGAGAAGATAGACACAGGCTAAGAGAAGGGGAACATTTATTATCCCTGGTTTACAGATGAGGAACAGAGACAGTAAGTTTACAGATGAGGAATGGCCTGTGTGATCATGCAGGAAAACCATGGCAGAACCAAAAATTGAACCCTGATATGTGAGTCCCACTGCAATTCATTAGCCACAACAAGCATAGGTGCCAACTCCATGGGTGCGCCGGGGCTGGAGCACCCACAAGGAAAAATTAATGGGTGCTGAGCACCCATTGACAGCCCAGCCCTCCTCCTCCCCGCCTCTCACCTGCTGGTGGCCCTGCTGATCAACTTCCACCATTCCATTGCTTTCAGAACACCGCAAACAGCTGATTCGTGGTGTTAGGAAGTCCTAAGAGGGAAGGGGGGGAGGCAGGGGAGAGGTGGAACAGGAGCTTGGGGGTAGGGTTGTATTGGGGGTGGAGCACAGGCAGGTCTTGGGGAAAAGGGTAGAAAGGGGGTGGGTTGGGGCAGAGCAGGGGCAGGAAGAGGCGGGAACTTGGGGGAAGTGGTGGGGCACTCCCTGGTTACAGGGGAAATCAGCGTCTGTTGCCACAAGACGACTACTTCCCTTTGGCAATAAAAAATTACCTTTTTTGAAACTTTTTACTGTTCTTGCCCTTGAAAGCTGCCTGTGGCACAAGACATTATAAAAATGCACCTAATCTATCAAATAGGGATGCAAGTGACTAGTCAACTATGGTTATCAGATAGTTGACTAGTCCCTTGACTAGTCGCTTTCGCCCCCCTCCCCCACTGCTTCTATCAGAGGCAGCAAGGTCGGGGAGCTGGAGTGGGTGCTGGGAGGAGCAGACTTAAATGTCAGTTCCCTCCAGCACTGTCTCTGCTAGGTGCAGGGGAGGCAGAGGGGTAGATGATGGTCCCAGACACTGCGCCTCTGCTTTTTAAATGTATTAAGAGCCTGCCAGCAGTAAGGGGGGCAGAGCTGCAGCAGGGGGACCCGGTGTGAGCTGGTACAGCTGATTCCCAGCTCGCGCTGGGGCCTCCACAGTGCACCAGCCTTTTAAATGTATTAAGAGCCAGCAGGCTCAGAGGCGCAGCATCTGGGACCAGGCGAATGACATTAAATTTCGATTAATCAGCTAATTGAGTAGTCAATGGAATTTCCATCGACTACTCCATTAGTTGATAAGGGAGGCGCACACTATCCCACTGCGCCTCTCCCTTTGAAATGTATATTTCAAAGGGTGAAACACAGGCCTTCCCTCTGCCTCTCTCCCTTTTCTCCCTCTGAAATGTACAAGAGCCGTGGCAGCTCCTGTATATTTCAAAGGGAGAGAAGTAGTGGGAACTAGAACCAGCACCAGCAGAGAGCAAAGCAGTCCCCACTGGCACGGGTTCCCTTCTGTGCCTCTTCCTTTGAAATGTACAAGAATTGCAAGTGGCGCGTGTACATTCCAAAGGGAGAGGAGCAGTGGTGCAATGGACGCAAGCAGGACTGTTTCCCCACTGCCCCCTTCCTCCCCATGGAGACGGTGCTGGGGGGGGGGGGTGTCGTGGGGACACTGGTTTTTAAGCCAGCTCCCCCCCAGCACCGGCTTGTGCTCCACCCTTTGCTGCCTTTCTCTGATAGAGGCAGCAAGGGTTGGGGGGGAAGTGACTAGACGAGTTCCTACTCGACTACCTGATAAGCATTTGCTTATTGGATAGTCGACTAGTTGCTTACATCCCTAGACCAGGCGCGAGCTGGGAATTAGCGAATACATTTAAAAGGCAGAGCCGCAGTGGGGTTAGCTCCCGGGGCTCCCCCCGCTTATCGACTAATTGACTAGTCGATGGAAATTCCATCGACTAGTCAATTATTTGATTAAACTAAATTTAACATCCCTACTATCAACCTGCATTTATACTGTTCTTATCAACATGGTACTATACTTGGCTACTCTACATGAATTTATAAACAGGGAGGCTGTCTGGAGGTTTTCAGTTAGCTCTGTCTGTGTGTTGATTTTTGTGCTGTGCCTTACTAATCTACTAGAGTTCTTTGAGGGGGTCAGCAAACATATGGACAAGAGGGATCTGTTGGATATAGTATACTTAGATTGCCAGAAAGCCTTTGACAAGGTCCCTCACCAAAGGCTCTTATGCAAAGGAAGCTGTCACATTATTAGGCTGTCAGAGCTACTCTACCCTATCACAATCTTCTTTTTCCAGTTCCATTCATCTACTGTATGTGTAGTCTGCAAAGTGGCCACACACTGTATGTGAATCTAAAGCATTTCCACGGTGGATAAAATAAATCTATATATTTAGGACCTCCTGATGAGAAGATATTATGGGACAACCACATGCTGCAACTGCCTACTATGTAACCTACTTGTTTTCCCCCTCTCTCCTGATATGAAATACCTTGCCATATGAAGAGAGATTAAAAAGATTGGGACTTTTCAGTTTAGAAAAGAGGAGACTAAGAGGAGATATGTTAGAGGTCTATAAAATCATGACTGGTGTGGAAAAAGTGAATAAGGAAAAATTATTTACTTGTTCCCAAAACATAAGATTTAGAGGTCACCAAATGAAACTAATAGGTAGCAGGTTTGAAACAAACAAAATAGGGCTGTCAATTAGTGGGCATTACTGCCTGTGATTAACGCAGGGTAGAATTAACGTGTTAAAAAAATTAACTGGCGTTAATCACAGAGGTCAGCAAACCAGCATGAGCTGCTTCAGAGACCCTCTCTGGTAAGACACAGTAATGCAAACCGCCACCAGAGGGCGCACGGAAAAACAAAGCAGCCAGAAAGGAGGAAAAAACCTGAAGCCTTGGTTCCAGCTCCAGCGGAGAAGTAAACAAGAAAAGTAAAGAGCCTGACACCCATCCCTCTCCCTTCCCCTCCCAGCGGGGCGGGGGATGGGGGGGGGGGGAAATTTCCCAAACTGTCCCTCCCCTTCCCCCCCCCCATCCCCCGGGCAGGGTTCACCCAAGCCACCCTCTCTTTACTTCCTGGGGCTGGGACTGACCCTCCCCCCACATCTAATTCTGCAGCTGAGTCCCTCCTCCTGAACTCTGCACTGCCCATGGTGGCGTCTAGGAGTGACCCCTCCCCTGAGCTTGGGGGCTGACCCCCACCCCTGAGCCCTATGCCACCTGCAGTTGGGGGCTGAGCCCCCCCCAAACTCTGCACTGCCTATGGCAGAGTCTACCCCCCTCTGGCCCTGTGTCGCCCACAGCTGGGGCTGAGCTAAAAAAGAACTCTTTTGAATAGGACACAAATATATTGATTATACAGACGAATTTAAGTTCAGCTTTCATGATAGAATTTGCACTACAATACTTCAGTGAGGTGAACTGAAGTTTTTTTTTTACAGTATAAATGTTTTGTAATTAATAAATATAAAGTGAGCACTATACACTTTGCATTCTGTGTTGTAATTGAAATCAATATACAGCCGGTCCCTGACTTACGAACAGGTTACGTGCCAAACACCTGGTCGTAACTCGATTTGTTCCTAAGTCGGGAATACATGCTTTTAAATACAGCCGTGCTGTTCATAAGTGCGGACAGTGCGTTCGTAAGTCAGGGACCGGCTGTAATGGGGTTAATGGGAGGTTGGTCGTAAGTGCGAACAGTCGTAAGTCGACGCGTTCGTAACTCGGGGACCGGCTGTATTAGAAGATGTAGAAAATATCCAAAAATATTTAAATAGATAGTATTCTTATTATTGTTTTACAGTGCGATTCATTTTTTTAATCGTGATTAATCGCGATTAATTTGATTAATCACTTGACAGCCCTAAAACAAAAGGATGTTCATCTTCATGCAGCATACAGTCAACCTGTGGAACTGCTTGCCAGATGATGTTGTGAAGACCAGGACTTTAACAGGGTTCAAGAAGGAACTAGATAAATTCATAGAGGTTAGGTCCAACAATGGCTATTAGCCAGGATGGGTAGGAATGGTATCCCTAGTCTCTGTTTGTCAGAAGCAGGAAATGGATGACAGGAGAGGGATCATTTGATGATTCCCTGTTCTGTTCACTCTCTCTGGGACATCTGGCATTGGCCACTGTCAGAAGACGGGATACTGGGCTAGATGGATCTTTGGTTTGACCCAATATGGCTGTTCTTATGTTCTTGTGTATATAGACTGATCCTTTCTTTTTTCTCTGAACTGGAACCAGCCATAAGAGGGCAACATGCTTACACAAATGTAGTACCAAATGAAAGTCTGTGACAAAAAATAAATCCCATTGACCTTGGTTGGCGAGCACTGGATTTGGTCCATAACTCTCATTGATCCAGTGCAAGCTGGACTGGGCACCAAACTATTCACAACAAAAATGATGCAATATATATGTTTTGTTATTTCTTAGTTTAGCAGCACATAGATCTTCAAGGATGTTTAGCCATATGGAAAGTTAGAAGGGAAAGTAAGCAGTTGATGTTTAATTCAGGGTAACTTTTAATGCATTAGAATGCAAACATTTTGAAACAAACTTTATACTTTGCCATGAGAATTTAGTAATTGCCAAGTGAAAACAATTTTCCACAGGAGAGACCAGAATGGAGTTTAATAAGTCAAGCTGATGTTAACATCAGACCCCAGTCCTTCAAGGATTTATGTATCCACGTAACTGTACATAGTCAATAGGACTACTCACAAACTAAGCTGATCCCGTAATATGCTTAATGAAAGACCCTTTAAAAATGCTAAATGCCTTTCAATGCTGAGTGTGCAGTGTCAGCACTTTATGAACTAAAACAGTGAATTGTTTATGTAACTCTATACTCCATTTACAGAGTTCCAGCATTAGTAGTGAGAGTTGTCTGGGATTAATATAAATATAATTAATAATATAATATGTATTTATCATTATATTTGTATTATACTATATGTAATATAATATAAACATAATTTTCCTTCAGTATTTACAGTTTTACCCTTCATCCATTTTTAAAATTTAGTTTTACACAGGCCATGCATCGCAATATTTCTGGGCATGTCTAAATGTATTTGAAGTCCATTTTTACTTTTCCTACAGTTACTCCTTACTTTCTTCCACACTTTTATTGTCAAATCTAGAAAGTGACAGAAGATTGAATAAGGGTACATGCATTTTGCATGTGTATACAGAAAGGTATATATTTTAAAATAAAATCCTAAATGCCCAGATTTCCCAAGAGGATGCTTGATCTGCCCACTCTATCCTAGCCTTCACTCCATCTCTCCCCCCAAAACCCTACCCCTGCCCACTGTCTTCCTGCTCCTGCTCCGCCCCCTCCTCTGAGGATGCCCATATTTCAAGTAGGGGATGTGAATGGGTTACCCAATTAACTGGTACCTGGGAGCAGCCCCCTGCCCGTGGCCTGCTGCGTGCAGAGAGCTGCTCCAGCCTTTATGTTGTGGTTTTGGGGGCCTGGCAGTGACAGCCCCCATGCAGCTAGGGGGACAGTCTCCATGCAGCTGGGAGAGGGGTAGCTGAAGCAATCTTCCACTGAGATCTCGGTGTACTCAGTTAACTAGTTTAACTGGTTATACCTAGCGTTTAACTAGTTAACTAATTAACCAAGATTTTACATCCCTAATTTCAGTGGGTACCTTCACATAATGGGGGTGCATGATCTAAAGGGCAGGTGAGTCTCACATGTTCTGTCCTCCCCGTGCCCAGCACCAGGGCCACTCTGCTCTCCCTGCTGCATGGTACTTGCAGAGGGTGGGAAACCCTATGTTCTCCCACCATGCTTGTTTCTCTTCTCAACCGCACCCCACTTCCCATTCTGCAACTCCAGGCACAGAGCAGGAGCGAGCTGATTTTAATGCTGGCCGCTCCCAATTGCTGCTCTGCAGCCTTGCCCAGTGGCTGCTTGAGAGAACCTGGCTGGTGAGGAGGCAGCTGTCGAGAACCCCAGCACCCAAGCTTCAGCAGGGAGTGGAAGTCACCTCCCAAGCCAGGCTCTTGCAGGCAACCATTGAGCAGGGCTGCAGAGCAGAGTTCAGCCTTTGGAACAGGGGTGGGCAATAATTTTTAATGGGGGGGGGCACTCCAAGATTTTGGTAAGTGGTCAAGTGTTACACTTTTCTATGGAGAGGCTATGGGTTCTGGGATGGAGGTTGGGTGCAGAAGGGAGCTTGGGGTAGAGGACTGGGAAGCAGGAAAGGATGTGGGTCTGAGAGGGAGTTTGGGTGAAGGGGGGTTGAAAACTTGGAGCAGGGAGGGAGGTGCAGAGAGTTTGGGTTGTGACTTGGGGCAGGCGATTGGGATGCAGGGTCCGGGAGAGTGGGTAGGGGTGCAAGAGAGGATTCTGACTTGGAGGAGGGGTATAGGAGAGGGCGCAGGATCTGGGAGGGAGATGTGATGTGGGGCATGGGGGAGGAAGGTGCAAAGTGTTCGGGTGGTGACCTGGGGCAGGAGTGCAGGAGAGGTTTCTGACCTGGGGGAGAGATGTAGGAGGGGTGCAGGGTCTGGGAGGGAGTTGAGAGTTAGGAGGGGGTCGGGTGCCAGAGACATGCTGTGACTGGGAGGTGCTCACCTAAACAGCTCCCAGTCATCAGCCCAGAAGGGCCCTCAGGCAGGCTCCCTGCCTGCCTGCAGTCCCAGACTGCTCAAAGCAGCTGGCTTTTTACATGTGGCTCTCTGTTCTGGGGGGCGGGGAGGAAAGGCTTTGCCTGCTGCCTCTGCCCTTTCAGCACCAATCTCTCAGCTCCTATTGGCGGAAACAGGCCAATAGGAGCTGAAAGATTGTGCTGGGGGTGGGAGCAGTGCACGAAGCCTCTGCTGGCATGGTTCAGAGAGCCACAGAGAGAGCCAGTAGCTCTGAATGGTGTGAAGCTGCTCTATATCCCAGGGATGGGGGCTGCAGGCTGCATTAAAAGGCTTGGCAGGCCCCGGGACATATTTTGCCCGCCACTGGTTTGGAAGGTGCTGGTCCCGCCCCTTCCCCTCCCATTATCTGGGCCATGTATCACCCAGGCCCGTCTCCTGTTCTCTGCCCCCCATGCCTCCCACCAGCTGCCATTAGCTCAACTGTTTAGCAACATGCTGGGCACAGAGACAAGCTCATCAGTGGAGCCCACCAGTGGCAGGAGGTACTGGGGAGAAGTGGGAGAAGAGGCCTGTCAGTAAGTGCTGAGTGCCCACTACTACCGTTTCATGTGAGTGCTCCAACCCCAGAGCACCCGTGGAGGGTGCGCCTGGGCATAAAATAACTCAAGGTTTACACTGAATCAAAATGTTTTATGATAATTCACCATCAGGTATCTCTGCATTCACAAGAGAAAACATGCGTCGTCTTGTTATTGTGAGTAACTACTCCATATATTAAGATAAGGACATATATTCCTCAATACTTGGACTCCCAATCTGTCCGGCACATCAGACTTTACAGAGGAGTGAGGGATGTCCATCTTTCTGTCTTCTTCTGGAGAGCTCCTGGGCTGGAGCAGTCCTCCTGCCCGGCCGTGCCCACTACACCGCACTGCGAGTCCCCATTAAATCAGTTACACTTAACATTTAACTTTTTAAATGGGGTTTTACATCCCTAGCGTGTACTCTGGCCATCGCTCTATTTAGTGCTGTTCCCTGCATTCGTCACAGCAGCGTTTTACCAGGAGAGAGCAGCATAGTACGTGGCCAGCAGCTGGGGGAAGGTGAGGAGAGTACACTGGTAGGGGACAAAGGAGATAAACAGGCAAGAATGTAAGAGAGCACTGAGGGAGGAGGAGGTGGGAAAGGGAAGGAAATGAGAGAATTGGGTGCAGAAAATTGAGTGAAAAATATTGGACAAGGAAGAATCTAGGTAAGGAAAACAAATAAGTGACGATAGAAAGCAAAATCGGGAAGGAAAAGAAAGGATGGAAAATGGATCCACAGCGGGTAGGAAAAGAGAATGTACTTAACGGGGAGACTGCAGCATCTATACCTGCCGGCTATTGGCATCACTGGGGTGGCAAGCGACCCACAGATCCTGATATTATAGCCGGATGTGCTGCAACCCAAAAGGTTTAGTTGCTATTATGTTAATATTATTTTTCCCTCTGAGGTCTGAATAGACTTTATTGTGATTCAGAAGAATTATCCTTATCTGTATTAATCAAAGGGTCAGTAATCGCTATTTAGAAGTGGGTTTTGCCCCCGAAAGCTCATGATACCATCTACGTGTTTTGTTAGTCTTTAAGGTGCTGCTAGACTATTTGTTGTTTTTTTAAGTTTTTCCTGTTACAGACTAACTCAGCTACCCCTGTGACACTATTCAGAGGGTCTTTTTTTAGAATGCTACTCTTGGTAAGCATTTTTTCCTGTGTAAATGGATTTGCCATGTTTTGAGGTTATGCCCTATTTGTCCTGATTTTATTTTTGCTCTTTATAAAACCTCTTCCCAGGATATGATAATTTAGAAGTAGGTTGTAAGCAGATACACTTCAGTCACAGAGTAAGGGACTTCAAGCTTCTAACTTCACCAATGTAATCCAGCTGTACAAAGCAGTATAATTTTTTTCCTGAGTGGAGTACTTATAGTAGGCAAGGACTGAGGGGAAAAGGTTGTCACTAAATCTTCTGTTGTCTGTTTTGTTGAAATTAGCACATTCTTTATAAAAACGTATACTCCTAAGAATTTCCTGGGCTACTAGTTAGATGCTGAAATGATTTTCAAAAATATGCATCTAGTCATATCTGGCCTAAATTTTGTAAAATTTTAATGTACCATGTAAAATCCCTGGCTTTTAAATATAACTTCAGGTTCACTTAAACTTTTTTAAATCATAAAAAGAACCTCATTTAATTGCAGATGGAAATACGGGAAATAAGAATCTAACTACGTGGCTATGCAGGTAACTTTTACTATTACCTTGTAGTTTTGGTTGCAGTAATTAGCTACAGAAAGCTGGACAGAAGCCTGCAATTCCAAAATGAACTCTGTGTAGCTCTCCTTCCCCCTCCCTTTCTGCTGTGGCACCGCCCCTTCCATGCACCCTTTCGCTCGAAGCAAGACAGCTGTGTTTGATCATAAACCACTTACAACTCCGGGCTTAGTCGAGGGGGAAACTTTAGCGTGAAGTGCAGCATCAGTTTGTCTCGGTTTTTTTTCCCCTTCCTAAGACCTTAGCAGTACTTGATTGTGTTCTCGTTGTAAATTCATGTGAAGCTCACCAAATAGTTGCCAGGATATTGAACTCTTATGGGAGATGCTCTCAAACCTAGCTGGGAAAAGGACAGTGTAAAACTAGAGGCAAAGCTGAAACAGATTTCACATGGACTTGGGCAGTTTTAGTATCCAGGAGATCATAACTGACTGTCTGCATTCTCTGTGACCCTGCAATCTGCAGCTTTAATGAGTCTCTTGCAGCAATGGATTGTTTGTGAAATGAAAACCAATTTGGCTACTTTAGAAGACCTTGCATCATTAATTTAGGCTCTATAAATGTTAAGTGAAAATGGCTGTCTAGAGCAAAATGTGCCAGACAGAAAAATCTTGGAGAAGAAAGGAGTGTTGAATCAATCGAGCAAAGCTTGGAAGCATTACAATCTGTAGAAATACCTGAGCTCTGAAAAGACGAATCTAATCATGAATTCTGGAGTTGCTATGAAATATGGAAATGACTCCTCTGCGGAACCCGGCGAGGTAAGCAGTTTCAATATCATTGGGTTGTTTTTTCTTTTTTTTGTTTTTTGTTTTTTGTTTTTTGTTTTTTTTAATACAGTACCATTCCCTTTTTGCTTACAGTCTGGGGGCACTTCAATCAAAGACTAATAGAGTGTGTATCTTTTTTCTAACTTGCAGTACTAGTCAGGAAATGACCTGAACTCGCTTCAGTCAGAAATAAGGGGCAAAAGGCAAATGGTTATAACTATGCAGAGACATTTTTTCTGCCGTCCTGCATCAAGGATTCCCCCACCTTCCCAAGTGCTGCATTTATACACAGCATTCCTCTTTGCAGTAGGTAAAATACACAGCGATCCCAATTGAGATTAAGCAGATGGTTACTAATTTGGAGTGGAGGGTGGAAAGCAAACAGCATTATTCAGCCAACAACTTTGGTAGAATCACATGATGTATTTGATTATGTTCAGCCAAGGGAATGTTTCTTCAGATTAGATGAATATTATTTTAGGTGGGGGGAAGGGAGAGAAAATAAGCAACTGGGAACTTTTTCTTCTTTTGCAGCACAGGGTAAAAGCCTGTAGTATTCATTACTTACAGTTGTAGATGTGTCTGTTTCTTTTATGCTCTGACAGCATTATGTTTTTTAAGCAGATTTTAAATTAAAGCATACAGTATTATGCAAATATTTGAACAGTTTTTCTAAGCTGCATGTTTTTACAGTTATTGAAGTGCCTTGGGCACATCATTTGGGTAGCTTTGATTGGACTGGAAATGGCTGATATTGGTCACCACATACAGCCCAGAGTATCTTATTGGGCTTAAAACATGGGTTTGATGTTCCACAGAGAATACTGTCTTGGTTTTTAAAAAAATCCTTTTTTCCTCCTTTGGCACACGTTTTATGTGCCATACTGTTTATTTCTTTTTTCCTGTCTCTCATGAAAAGCATCATACAATGTTTCACAGAAGGAAGGAGACGAGAGTAAATGGTTTCCAGAGTTAGGTATGATCACTGTGGTACAGCTAGGGAAAAAACCTATATATCAAGATAAAGAGTGGAAATATAAAATTAATAAGGAAACAAATTGGCATTCTAGCAGACCAGTGAGAGTTAGGGGCTATGGAACACTGTGGAAAAGGCACAAGTGAGGAGTAAAGGTCCATGTCAGTGCAGAATCATTTAGTTCAGGATAGGAATCCATACAGTATTTTTATTTAAATTCTCTTCCATAATACAATTGTGTATTTTACTACTCATTCAAATAATAGGAGTTCCATTTCATTGACTGTGTGTGGATCTTTCAAAGGAGAACTTAAGAATGTAGGTCTTGTTTTCTCAGCATAAAAACTAAAGCTATCTTGATGGTTTTTTGTAGAGTGGGAGACAACCCTGGTGTGTCTGGTCAAAACTAACCCCCTTCTAGCTTTTATGCAGTGTTCTGTGTTCTTGCTGGTTGATGGAGTCCCTCCTGCGGTAGTTGTATTTTAGTGGTACTCTGTGTGTGTGTGTGTGGGGGGGGGGGGAGGGGGGGGTTATATATTTGGGATGAACACTATTATAATTTGATTTTTTTAAAATTAAAGCCTATTCTTTTTTTACCTTATCTATGTTGGTGCAACAGCAGTTTGAATAGCACTTCACCTCTGACCATGCTACTTTTAAGTAGGATCATGCAGTAGGGATGTAAGGCTACTTCTAGGTAGCAGCATTATTTTGGAATAACTGACATTATTTCAAAATAACAGTGTGTGTCCACACTGCAAGCCATTATTGCAAAATAATGGTGAGCTGGAGGACTTCTTACTTGACTCTTGTAACCCTCATTTTATGAGAAGTAAGGGAAGTTGAAGGAAGAGTGTTCTTTAAGTCAGTTCCCCCAGCACCATCTCTGCAGTGCCTCCTCCCCCATGCTACTGCCTGTCAGAGGGGAGGCTGCTGTGAACAAGGGTTGCCGCTGGAGCAGCCTCTGATGGTGGCCAGCCCTTATTGTGCAGTTCTTACTGGGCAGTACTAGAAGCTAGTTTTGTTCCCACTGAAGTGAAGGTGCATGTTGCCATTGACATCTATGAGAATTGAATTATGTCTCCTTTGTTTTTCAAACTACATCAGCAAAATCTCAAATGCTTCCTAATTTTTGTGTGTGTTTTTTGGAGTATCTCTTTCAGCAATAAAAGTTTCAAAGCAGTGCAGCATCTTGGGAGGGTGACTCTTGGACAGTCATCAAGAGCACACCATTTTTCAATAGCATTTGCATCTTGGTATATTGCTTTGGAATGTTATTACTGATGTGAAGTGCTGTGTAGTGTTTTTGGTTGTTTCCCCATGTTTTGTACTTATTCTTAGAGTCCTGCACACACAGAAAATTGGTATCTGCATCCACATCTGCAAAAATGAGCCATGGATATCCACAGATGCAAAGTGGATATATGTGGATTTGCAGGGCACCTGTTTCTTGGTCCTTCCTGTCTCCCTCAGTTAACTGGTTAAACAATAAAAGGGGATTTTACCTCTCTACCTCATCCCCCACCATTTATACAAATGTGTGGCGTGTGTTTTGCTTTTGATTTGGAAAAAAAAACTTGATCTAATCTCTGATTTATTATAGAAGTAAACAAAATCTTGGTACCTAGTTAGTACGTTCTTTTCCGTTGCCTATTTTCCCCTATGAAGTTCACACAGAAACCAAGGAAAACTGATTTCCGTGGTAAGCCAGTCATGTTTTCATCAGAGCAGTTTGATTTCGGTGGTTGCTGAACTCCAGAGTTGAAGATTGTCGTTCTTGGTGTAAGTATCAGCAGTTTCTCTTGTTGACCTGCCTCTACTCTCCTGCCAAAAAAACGAGATTCATTCCTTTACTTAATATATGCTTTAACCATATGACATATTCAGCCTGAGGTAACTTCAGTGAGAAATTAAAAAGATACTGTTCGGATTACAACGTAACAAGGCATACTGTACGAAAGATGCTGAATTCAGGGGGGAAAGACACATTAGGAAAGGCTGGTCAGAAAAATCTGGAAATTGCTGACAGCAACGTTGCTGCCACTTATCAGAATGTAGGATTGACTTTGTTAACATTGTAAATAATTAATAAAGTCCCACAAGGCCTGGTTGTAGTGTTGTGAAACAGGCTAGCTGCTGCTAGTGCTGTGGTGATGGAGATGTTTGAGGTTTTATCAGTCTGGGATTGGACACCCAGAATTAGATAATCACTGTTCAGGGCTGTGTCATTAGTCCAATGCTACCATTAACTATGGAGAGTGTAAGTTAACACAATGTGTTATTACAAACGGACATCATGAATACCGCCTAAGCAGTTTGTTACAGGCAACCAATAATGTAGAAAAAGTATTTGCAGTTACAAAGGTAACAGACATACCCCTCCCCAGTTTTTCCACAGTGTTCAAAGTGTCTACTGCAGAATATTCCCACTTTTTTGCAGCATACTTGAGTGAATGTGCACAGTGAGGTGTCCTTATTACATAGTCTATTTCCATATACATATTAGAGATGTACTAGCATAACCGTTCAAATGGTTAACCAATAAACAGGCTTATTGGTTACTGCTAAGGGTTACATGCAGGCTCCCAGCCCTGCTCCTATGGAGCTGGCTGCCATCCCAGACCGATGGCTCTGTATGAGAGCCTGTAATGCATAGCAGCAGCCAGGGAGCTGGGAGCTGGCTTAAAATCTGGCTTCCTGGATCTGGCTGCTGCCCCATACTGCTGCCTACAGTACAGAGGTGGCATCGCGGGGAGGCAGTTGTCTTCCCACAAGTGCGATTGGCAGGCGGGAGCTGGTGTGCGCCAGGTTAAAAGCCAGCCTCCGGGTTGCACTAGTTCCGGAGGGCCTGCTGCCGCCCTGAGCTGCAAGCTCTGCAGTATAAAGCGTATACTGCAGAGCCCGCAGTGTGTAACCACTGAGAATTTTCAGCAGTTATGTGGTTACCTAATTAACTGCTTTTTAACATCCCTAATATATATGGTTATTGTTTATCCATGTGCTTAATTGTAATTCCCCACTGAGTAGTCTACAAAGACTACTCACTGTAAAATTAAGCACAGGCTAAATATTTGCAGGATTGGGGCCTTATCAGGTATATACTTAAGGGCCCAATTTTGCCCTTGGTTTTGCATAAATGATTCCTGTCAAAGTCAATGGAAGCTGTGCACATCTGCCAAGGACAGAATTAGGCCCGAAGAAAGGGCTGCAATTTGTGCAAAACATTTATTATTTTAATTGTAGTTTGTTTTGTGTGATGCTTTCCTTTTACTCTTTGCAGTGTAAGCTATGATAGGGACATCATTTTTCTAATGGGTATTGGTATCTTTCCAATGCAGCAAATTAAAAATATCCCATCTTCTCAGGTGCCTAATTTTGTTCCTTTGCTTTTCATTATCTCTGCTTCGATCTCAGCAGTTCTGAAAATTAACATAGCTGCTTGCACTCTTAGATACAGTTGTCCATTTTTAACCACTTTTAATGCTAGGAACAAAGTATTTAATATACAGCACGCCATTTAAAGGAGAGAGAGAAATGTCACCAGAGTGGTGTATGAATATTATGTCACCTTAGCGCCTCCCCTCCCCCCCCAAAAAAATCAAGGCTTTGTTGTGGTTGTTGTTGTGTTTTGTTTTGGTGGGAGGAGGTTGAGGAGTGAAGTCTCTGGAGGAGTGAAGTGCATGAGAAGAGGAATGATATAATTCTGTGCATAGTATAAGGTATGAAGAATTAAAGGGTCAGTGCCAAGTTTGAGAGGTGTAAAACAGGAACCTATGACATAGTGATGTCCTTCAGAATTTCAGATTGTATTTCCACCTAACTACCATCACTACCCTGATTGCTCCCACTACAAGAAAATAATGAAGAGGAACAAAATGCAAAGGACGAGACTGCTTGAGTCACATATGGTACCCAGCACAAAGACATTTTGCTGTCTCAGGTGGGCCAGAATGTGGGGTGGATACAAGTGAGGGAGCCTGATAGTCATACAAGCCCAGTTTGCAATCCCCACCCTTCTGTATGTTTTCTGGTTTTTTTAGCACATGATTGCAACTAGTGTTGCAATCTACATGTGGGGAACTGGGAACAGGTCTGTACATGATTCAGGTTGGAAATAAATCTTATGGCCTTATTTTTGTCTTCTGAGTTTTAACATCTTGAATTTGATGCAGTGCTGTTATGGGACAGTCAGAGAGAGCAGTGTGAATCCCTTGCAGGCCAAGCTGCAGTGAGGTTGTTGCAGTCATGCAGTACTCATTTACAGGCATAGAGACTCCATCTCGCATGGATATCCCTCTCTCACTCCACTGTATAGTGTTACAAGACATGTGCCTGACCTCCTGGAAAGAAAAACAGCATTAAAGGTATACAGAGATTGCTATTAAAAGGCGACATATACTGTATATTGGTAAATAGGAGAGATTACAGTTTTCCCCTATACTTCGAAGATAAGCGTTCTGGCATTTGTTGAAAAATTGGTGATAACTGTATATATACAAGTTGAAAAGGCCTTGGTTTTTTGTTTGTTGATGACATTCCATTGTTGGTCAGTGGCAGACCTGGCAGTATTGAGAGCACTTTAAGCATTGAAGAATTGATTCATACCTGACCTAAAGGGTAATAATAAGCAAACAGCTCATATGGATCACATCAATCCAAGCTAACTGTGCTGCTTTTTGTTGCAATTTAATGTCACTAACAGGCATGTCCGGTAAAAATGACTCTCTCACATTAGGTACTTTCTGATGTAAGATGAGGTGCTTGTAAGCGCAGGACAAGGCAAGTACTCTGTGCAACCACCAAACTTCAGAGCATCATTTCAGTAGATCTGGCCTGTGTTCCTTTGGTTCCCATTGCTCTACAGCAGGGGTGGGGAACTTTTTTGGGGTCAGTGGCGGCTGACCCATAGGAAAATCTGTCAGGCGTTGCGCTAAAGTGAGAAGCAAAGAAAGAAAGAAAAAAAGCCCTCCTGCTCCCCTGACTGAGAAGCAGAAAGATGCTCTCCACATTCACCTCGCACACTAGGGGGGCCCAGGTTAGTAGATTTTGGGAGGACTCCCTAAGCTTCCTTCCCCCTGCCAGGCAGGGCCTGTGGGTCGGATTAGGCTCTGGCTTGCTCGCAAAGGTTGGGGCTCCTCTCCAGCAGCAGGGAGCCGGCGCTGGGTGCTACAAGACTGCAGGGGCTGTGGAGTTGGAGTATCAGCATGGGCTCTCCAATGCTGGAGTGGGAGCCCTGCCTCAGGGTACATGTTCAGGCAAGCCAGGGGCCATATCCAGTCCCCAAACCTTAGATTTCCCCACCCTGATCTCTAGTATACACGAGCAATGGGGGGTGGGATTTTATTCAGATAATCAATAGGGCAGGGGCAGCAGTGCAGCGAGCCCGCTGCAGCTCCACTGCCTACATGTATGTAGGAGACTCATGGCATGGCCATGACAAGCCTGGGTCAGCTGACATGGGCTACAGTGCTAAAAATTGCTGTGTAGATGTTCTCACTCAGCAGGAGCCTTGCAGCATCCTGCAGCTTGGGCTCCAGCCTGAGCCCAGACATCTACGCAGCAGTTTTTCATCCCTGGAGCCCCTGCGAGTCCAAGTGAAATGACCTGGGCCAGCCACAAGTTTTTTTTTATTCCTGGGTGAGGAATAAAAGCACACCCTTGCTCCCATCACAGCTGGGCTTCAGTGGGCTCCATGCAGCACCACAAGAGCCATTCAGCAGCCAAGTGTTGTGTCCGGGAGAGTCTGTCACAGCTGCAGGGGCCATGTGCTTCTTGGAGGTCTGTGAACCCAAGGGGAGGGGAGAGGGAGGGAGGGGATATTTCACATACTGCCTGTCCCGCAAAAAAGGCGGCTCCCATTGGCCAAGCTGCAAGATTGTGCTGCGGGTAGAGGTAGTGCACAAAGCCTCTCCCCACCTGCTGCCCTGAGAAGCACATGGCCACCGCAGATGGCTGCTCTGAGCCATGCGGGGTTGAAGGGCAGAGACAGAGCCTGGCTGAAGCGTCTATTGGGCCGCAGGCTGGATCCGGTGGCTTGGTGGGCCAGATTTTACCTACTCCTGCAGTTGACAGATGGTATAACTACAGCACCTAAAGAGTTATCGTAGATTTCACATTGTTGCAGATATTTAATTTAAGGAGGGGATTTGAATGGAGAATCTTAATGATAAAGCTCAGGGACGGTAGCCAGGAAGTCTGGATGTAACTTCTAAATCAGATAAACTTTAATCCTGGTTATTCATAATTTTGCTAAATCTAATTTATTTTTGTGATCATTTATGATGAATTGCAAAGATGAGTTAGTACCCGTTAAAAGAGGGGGAGATGAGACATTCCTGAGATACTGTCTGCGTACACGGGTATTAACAAATTGGCTTTGTCAGGCTGGCTTGATGGCATGTTATCAGGGTGCTGTGCTGCCAATTTAGTAATGTGGGTTAGAACATGAGCTCAGATACTTCTGTCTCGGGGGTTGCATTTTTGGCATGACCTGTGCATGTCATTTCCAGTGTGACTGATGCATGGCATTTCCGGTGTAAAAACCATACGAACTTCAAAGAACATTTATTTTCTGGATTTGTGAGAGCTGCTTATCAGGCACACTGTGTTTCAGGCTTGGATGTTATTAAATTGAAGTACTATAAAAAGATTACTCAAACGCCCAGACACTGTCAGTGCAGATAATGCCGTTCTCCAGACTCCTAATGAAAAAATGGCAAAGATTATGTAACTTATCTGCCTGATATTGAAATATTTCCAGCTATTAAGACAGAACATTTGAAAAATGCCCCATGACCTGGAGATTTAATAAGGACAAATGTATATTGGGAGAGTAGCATTCACAACATATTGCATTCCCGAAATGTTTTTACAGAGGTTTAATGCTTTTATTCCTAGAGCTATAGTGCCAGTAACTCAATACTTGGGGAAAGGTTTTTTAGCTAAAGATCAAGAGATCTCCTCAACCCGGGGTGGGGAATCTCAGGCCCAAGGGCTGAATGCAGACCCCCAGTTTGCCTGGATCTGGCACCTGAGGTTCAGGGCTGCCCCCCAGCATTGGGGAGCCCAGGGGGCTGGAGAACACAAAATCTACAAGTCTTGGCCCTACTAGGCTCTGGTGTGCCAGTGGATTGTGAGGGGTGTCTTTCTTCCTCTTCAGTCAGGGGGCCACAAAAGTGAGGATTTTTGGGGGGGAAGGGTATTTTTTTCCATTGCTTTTCACTTGTGTGCTGCCTGTGACAGATTTTTCTGTGGGTCATTGGCCCCGACCCAAAAAAGATTCCCCACCCCTGCAGCCTCAACCTTTGTGGGAAGAGAAGAAAATCACAGTTTTAAGTGATCAGCCTTAGAGCTATCAAGGCCCAAACCAAAGCTGGAGGATGTTGTGTGTCTTTCAGAAGCTGTTTTTGGTTGCTCTGAGTTGAATGTGGATTTCAGTGTTACCAGTTTGCAGAGACAGAACTGTGGAGGGGAAGAGGAAGGGTTTGGAGATGGAAATTGTAAGGTTATTGTAAGGGTATAAGGGTGTAAGTGAGATGTTGATTCTGGCATGGAACTATGAGTAGATGTATGTATTATTAAGATGCAGAATATGTTCCTGCTATTGTTTTCAGTCAGTTAAGAAGTATTATTAATTATGCGACACTGTGTTTCAGCTAAATGTTCAGTTTACACTTACGTGCTGGTAACTGTTGATTTCTAAGCACAACAGGAAAACCTGTGAAGTTCCCCTTTAACATACAGTAATAATATGTCAGTGCAAACACACGCTGTGGGGAGATGTAGTGATCTCTGAATTTGAGGATTCTTGGGGAAGGGGGGGTAGATTTGGATAGTGTTGGTGAATTACCAGTAGTTCCTGAGACATAGGGCACAGTGCATTAGTCTTATGTTAAGGTTTGCCATATAAATGAGTGTTCTGTCTGCATGAATTATTTAGATATTGTTTTAAACAAACCTGTATAATAGTAGATGTGTTAAGATAACATATTAAGAGATCAATTCTGTTGCTGACTTCTTCTAGGTTAAAATTTTGTAGTTAAAATGAAAATAATTGTTTTTTTAATGACTGAAGTAAATCTAGTTCAATCACACCAAATTAAAAATAATTGAACTAATATTCTGTACATATATAAATAAAATTCAGTTATGTATGTAGATGCAATAAATCGTGTACTGTAAACCTGAATAATTTGTATCAGCAATTTAAAAAAGTGTATAAGTGCTACTGAAAATACGTAACTTTTTTAACCTAAGAATTGTAAGGTTGTTCTGTTTCTAGTTTCCAAACAGTGTCTCTGGCTTGAGGTCAGGGCTTACTCAAAATACACTACACAAATTGAGCTACGTCAATTGCGTAGCTTATTTCGAAATAGCGTATTTCGAGTTTTGGTGCTATCTACACAGCACTTATTTTGAAATAGAGCACTCTTCCTCCAACTTCCCTTACTCCTTGTACAATGAGGGTTATGGGAGTTGGAGTAAGAAATCCTTCAGCTTGGCTGTGTAGACTTGGACTATGTTATTTTGAAATAATGTTGCTGTGTAGACATAGCCCAGGAGACCTGGATACAATTTCCTGCTCTCTGCTGGTCTATGTCTGTGAGTATGGGTGAGTTATTTCCCTTTTCTGTGTCTCTAATTCCTTCTCACCCTTTTTCTTGGGCACCCTTAAATTCTTCTGTTGGTATTTCTTAAATTTTCCAGTATCTTGTATTGGTGACATTTTCTAAAACAATAATCACTTCGAAGACATTTGTCAGTACATATTTCTGTTTCATGGTTGTATTTTTATTTACTACTGATAAGTTTGTTGGTAAGAGTAACATTTGTTATAAAGAACTGTTAATGTAGTCTTGCCATTGCAGTATAGAAAATGGGAGTGCGGGGAGGAAAGTAGAACCAGCTTATTTATACCTATTAGAGTATCAGCTCTGTCCTGGTGAATTAAATATTTATAAACATTTAATACCATGTCAAAAACTTGAGAAACTGTATTAATCTTTACAATAGTTTTTCAAAATCTAAAATAAGCATAAGAACATAAGAACGGCCGTATGGGTCAGACCAAAGGTCCATCTAGCCCAGTATCCTGTCTGCCGACAGTGGCCAGCACCAGGTGCCCCGGAGAGGGTCGACCGAAGACAATGATCAAGCAATTTGTCTCCTGCCATCCCTCTCCAGCCTCTGACAAACAGAGGCCAAGGACACCATTATATCCCCTGGCTAATAGCCTTTACCTCCATGAAATTATCTAGCTTCTCTTTAAACTCTATTATAGTCCTAGCCTTCACAGCCCCCTGTGGCAAGGAGTTCCACAGGCTGACTACACGCTGTGTGAAGAAGAACTTTCTTTTATTAGTTTTAAACCTGCTACCCATTAATTTCATTTGGTGTCCTCTAGTTCTTCTATTTAGGGAACTAATAAATAACTTCTCTTTATCGGCCCTCTCCACACCGCTCATGATTTTATATACCTCTATCATATCCCCCCTCCGTCTCCTCTTTTCTAAACTGAAAAGTCCCAGTCGCTTTAACCTCTCCTCATATGGGACCCGTTCCAAACCCCTAATCATTTTAGTTGCCCTTTTCTGAACCCTTTCCAAGGCCAAAATATCTTTTTTGAGGTGAGGAGACCACATCTGTACGCAGTATTCAAGATGTGGGCGTACCATAGTTTTATACAGGGGCAGTAAGATATTCTGGGTCTTATTTTCTATCCCTTTCTTAATAATTCCGAGCATCCTATTTGCCTTTTTGACCGCTGCTGCACACTGTGTGGAAGTTTTCAGAGAACTGTCCACGATAACTCCAAGATCTCTTTCCTGATTTGTCATAGCCAAATTAGCCCCCATCATACTGTACGTATAGTTGGGGTTATTTTTCCCAATGTGCATTACTTTACACTTATCCACATTAAATTTCATTTGCCATTTTGTTGCCCAATCACTCAGTTTGGTGAGATCTTCTTGGAGTCCCTCACAGTCTGCTTCTGTCTTGACTATCCTAAACAGTTTGGTATCATCTGCAAACTTTACCACTTCACTGCTTACCCCTTTCTCCAGATCATTTATGAATAAGTTGAACAGGATTGGTCCTAGGACTGACCCTTGGGGGACACCACTAGTTACCCCTCTCCATTCTGAAAATTTACCATTTATTCCTACCCTTTGTTTCCTGTCTTTTAACCAGTTCTCAATCCAAGAAAGGACCTTCCCTCTTATCCCATGGCCATGTAATTTACACAAGAGCCTTTGGCGAGGGACCTTGTCAAAGGCTTTCTGAAAATCTAAGTATACTGTATCTACTGGATCCCCCTTGTCCGCATGTTTGTTAACTCCTTCAAAGAACTCTAATAGATTAGTAAGACAGGATTTCCCTTTACAGAAACCATGTTGACTTTTGTCCAACAAATTATGTTCTTCTACATGCTTCACAATTTTATTCTTTACTATTGTTTCGACTAATTTGCCCGGTACTGAAGTTAGACTTACCGGTCTGTAATTGCCCGGATCGCCTCTAGAGCCCTTTTTAAACATTGGTGTCACGTTGGCTACCTTCCAGTCATTAGGTACAGAAGCCGATTTAAGGGATAGGTTACAAACCACAGATAATAGTTCAGCAATTTCCCATTTGAGTTCTTTTAGAACCCTTGGATGAATGCCATCCGGTCCCGGAGATTTGTTAACATTAAGTTTTTCTATTTGTTCCAAAACCTCCTCTAATGACACTTCAATCCGGGACAGTTCCTCAGATTCATCACCCACAAAGGACGGTGCAGATTTGGGAATCTCCCCCAACGTCCTCAGCCGTGAAGACTGAAGCAAAGAAATCATTTAGTTTCTCCGCAATGGCTTTATCGTCCTTGATTGCGCCTTTTATAGTTCGATCGTCTAGGGGACCCACAGGTTTTTTAGCAGGCTTCCTGCTTCTAATGTACTTAAAAAACATTTTGTTATTTCTTTTTGAGTTTTTGGCTAGCTGTTCCTCAAAATCTTTTTTTGCTTTTCTTATTACATTTTTACACTTGATTTGACAGTGTTTATGTTCCTTTCTATTTATCTCACTAGGATTGGACTTCCACTTCTTAAAAGATGCCTTTTTGTCCCTCACTGCTTCTTTTACATGGTGGTTAAGCCACGGTGACACTTTTTTAGGTCTCTTGCTAAGCAGATTTGGGTATGTATAGTCTGCTATCAACAATTAGCTGTAGTTGGAATGATAAAATAGTATATGATCATGTAATTAAAGACTGTCACATACCTCATGTACACAGTGAATTAAGGTGACCTGAGCTCTGGCATTTCCTAATATTAGAGTGCTCCCACCTTGCCCAAGCTGCAAAGTCTGTACTGTTGTTTTTAGTGGGATACCTTGAGCCCCACTAGCATGAGTTTACCTGTTTGGGCTGGGAGACTCATTCCCAGCTGCGATGTAGACATACCAAGCAGAATCCTCTGCATTATCTTGCCACCATGCTAACTTTTACAGCATACTTAGTAATAGAATATGGTCAGTTGTCAGTACCAATCTGGAGCCTTTTATATATAGCCTTTTGTTGCTGCTTCTACAAATATTGGCTCTCCTGTATCACATTTAGCAAAGGTTATGCTAATTAGCGATGCTGCTATTATTGTGATGTGCAGATTTGTTTGACTCTTGTTGTTCAAACAAACTTTTATTGGTCCATCTTTGTGTATCAGGCAGTTCTTTACAAATACAGCCTTTCCCTTCCCCCAGCATCTGTCTAATATTCTGGTCCCTGCAAGAGCAGTTTATTTACTTCCAGAGACCCAAACTGTGTTTGAAATTTACGGGGGCTGAAGATATAACACAATCACATAACAATGTTTTTCACTGCGATGTTTCATTGGTGTGCAATTGTTCTACCTGATCTAACACCGTTCCTTGCAGTAAAGATGTTCAAAGAGAGCCTCTGGCCCTCTTTCAATAAAGTATGCTGTTGCTTTCAATAGAAATGAAATGATTAGGCCATTTTGATCTGTTCCAGTAAATGATACTTCAGGAATGTATGTGTTGTTCGTATCCAGTGATGTTATTAATCTATTTAAATATTATTTTGCCTATGGATGATGATAGTAAGTCAGATGATTACCATACACAAGAGAAGTAATTTTCAATTTGGCTTCTGTCTTGTCAAAATTTTGTTTAAAATGTGAATTGAGTCTCTTTGTGTCTTACCCAAGATAATTTACACATGTAAGTTTTTAGATACCAAAGCGTCAAAGGTGACTTTCAGCTTGGCTTTATAGAGACCTTTCTTTCCTGAAAGCATACTGTTCCATACAGAGATAGTCTTCCACATTCCGCAGGCATAACTTCCTGGTTTTGTGCATATCGGTAATTATGTTTAAGAACTATGAAAGTCTATGCAATTGAGTTTCAATACCTGTTCATTTTGCAAATGAAAGAATTCTTATCACCACCTTCATGGATTAATTATTCTCTTAATCCTGTGGAAATTGCTTTAAAATCCTGTATTCTCTACTGTTATGTTTCATGCTAAATCCATTTTCTTGTGTGCCATAGTATAAAAGTTAAAAATTGATTCTGATCAGGAAAGGGTAGCCATCATTCAGAATGTGACGTAGTAATACTCCCGAGTAATAAGATTTCATCAGCATGTCTCTAGACACTTGAACGACTGTCCCAACATGTAATGAGCATAATAGTACCATTGTGCATGTTAGACTAAAAAGGTGTGATAGCGAAGAAATAGTCTCAAAAGGGTTACTTGAGACAGCAGTAAGAAGGTTAATTCTGCTAGAAGCATTTCAGTCTCAAGGGGCTATTGTCATAAATGAGACTGAAACTGACAACATAAGAAGTTAAAAACGGCATTCTTAATCTGTTTTAATATTTCCTTTCAGCTTAAGACTGGTACAATCAGAATCTAATGTGGTCTGCATATGACTTTTTAAACTAAATTTGACTGCAGTGTAGCACATGACATTTATTGTAGGGATTTTAACAACAGTTAACTGCTTTAACTCCAGGCCTGCCACCCAGCTGTGGCCATCGGGTTCTGCCACCTGGCCTGCTGCCCCTTCACAGCTGGAGCTGGTGTGGGACTGGGCACCGCAACAATATTTTGTGCGGTTACACGGTTATTCAGTTACGCAGTATCCAACATCCCTATTGCATGTATGAAACAAACCAAGGAATACCCTAATGGGAGTAGTGAAAATGCTATCATAATATCATGAGTTTATTTATAATACTTGTCATCTCAAAAGGAAACTAGAGCACTCTGCGAACTAGTCTTTTCATGCATACATATTTAATAATAATAAATATCCACATAAGGCAACCTCTGCTCCCCGCTTCACTTATTCATGTCCTGCAGGTTCTCTAGGAGATCCTAACCCTTCTAGCAGGAGTTCCAGTCTGACAAGGCAATTCAAAACTGTCAGTCTGACAGAACTCCCCTATGATGAAAGAAAACAATAGATTTTTCCAGAGGGAGAGAGTGACTCAGGACCAGAGTTTCCTTCTGTGGAATCAACTGGTCTTTCCAACAAACCTTTTATGGGTGACTAGCAATGTTTCCTCTAATTTTTCCCACCAATGTGCTGAATAAATTTTGTTTTGTGCACCCAGGCACGTGCAGATGTGTACCATCAGTAGAAACACATGCTGCCAGCTGTGGGCACTCTGATAGTCAGTTGGACAGCATTTGAATCTCTCCTGGGTAGCTGTTCAAATGCTCAGTTTACAGGGAACACTGGTAAATAGTCTGCACTAAAACATGCTTTACTAGTTTTTGGTGTATGGTTTGTTTTAAAGACACTCACGGTGTTTAACAAACACCAGTCAGCATCTCCAAACCAAAAGTGGTGATAAAAAAGGGATGAGATTGGATTGAGCCTTCCTGGTGTATGCTAGCTCCTTTCTGTGGATTCTGTGCTTGTGGCAACAGAAGTGCAGTAAGACAGGAATTTCTAGTTACTGTGATCTTACTGCTAATCCATTGTCCAGGAAACCTCCCAGGAGAGGTTTCAGCAATAAATCCAGTCCAAGGTTATCTGTACAATTTCTGGTTTGGTTAGGAGAGCTCTTTACAATTTAACATTATCTGTTATAGAGTGCCCCATATGTGAGAAATTGCTGCCTTGACTCTGTCTGTGTAAATATGGGATGGAGCAAAAGGCTCCAAAAAAGGGAATCAGTCACAATATAACATGGGGCAATTTTCTTCATCAAAGAATTTTCCTAACTCTTACATTGCTAAAATGTAATTCAGTTATCAAAGTGACTTTTGACATCAAACCAATGTTTAGATTAGCAGTATACATACCTCACTCTGTACTATAAAACTAAAATGTGATAATAGATGTCTTGTGAAAAGCATGTACTTCAGTTCGAATTCACCAGAATATGAAAAACACAATTCTTTGTTTAAGATGAATGTAGCAAAAATTTGTTTAATTTGAAGAAATCTTCCCCAACCTTTTGAAATACTATTTAACTCTAAAGTACTGGACTAACAGTAAGCTACTGTACTAGTGTTCTGGTAACCAGTTGAGCTCCTTTTTGTCCTGTCATCTCATTCTTTCCTGGGTTTATGAACGAGGCTGTGGGAAAATGGGTTACTAATAACATACTCAAATCAAGTCCCTCAGAACCAGATTTTTTTGAATGAGTGACAGCTATGCTTTTCATATTAGTGGGAGTTCACGCAGCCATTTTTTTGGTACAGTACAATAACTCTGCAAAGTTACTAGAAAAATGGCATTATAGGATGTCGGTGTTATGTCCCAGTCATCACTAAATCAGATATGCTCATTTTGTAAATCCTACATTGTGTATTTATTTTTTTTTACCTGTCAAACTTCCTAACTCAGTCTATTGTCTGAGAATCAAAATGGACTCTCTTCTTCTCATGCATCATCACCTGAACTCCATTTTATTTATAAACTAATCAAATTCTATATCAAGTCAGAGACATAATAAGCATAGGCAATTACTGTAAAAATGACATTGTGACATTTAAAATAGAACTGTATTTGAAATGCAAGTAATTTAAATCACACATAGGAATTCTGAGATTTTAAATTTTTATTTGGAAAAAAAAAAAAGTTTGAGACCTTTTTCTTCTAACAAATTAAGAATACAGATTGAGCGCAAAACTGCATTTCTGATCATATGTGCTCATAATTCATAAACATGGAAGGGAGGCCCAGAGCAGAAAATCAGATCTTGTGTGCATAGACAGAACTTAAATGAATTTCTTATCAAGGATGACAGAAAGACATTATGAAAAGAGGAATCCTTCTTCGCTGAGTAGTGTCCCCATGGGTGCTCCACTAAAGCTGTTGGGCTCATCCCGGCACCAATCCGGAGAGTTTTCATTTGCAGTAGCGCCCCCCCCCCCCCCTCCCCTGTCGTCGGCAGACCATTCAACAGACGAAACTGCTGTGGCACATAAGTCTCATGACAAGAAGAGCTCTGCTCCCGCCAGGAGTGTTAGTGCGGGAGATGCACCAAGCACGTCTGGGTTGCTGCCCAAGCATGCGGCAGTCAGGGCATCCAAAGGCCATAGTACCTCTGTGCTGAGTCCCGCTATTACATCTATGTCGGTGCCGGCAGTACGCACGGCACTGCGACCTGAATCAGCACTGGCGACGGCACCGACTCAACCATGTGCCGCTCCGAGATCAGAGGCCCCGGCACCGAAGTGGACGGCACCGCCTCTGTCTCCATCGGCACCAGCCTCGTCTGCACCGGGTCCAGGTTTGCTCCCAGCGCCGGCATTACCGACACTGGCACTGCTAACGCCACCTCGGTGCCGAGAGGTGTCGGAACCGAGATCCTTCAACTCCGCACCTAATAGCCCCATAATCATGGCTCCGCCTCCTTCGTATGCTTCCACAGTACCAACTAAGGCACAACGGAAAACTAGGCACGTGCGCACACCAACGCTGAGCCCCGAGATGGCTATTTTTTCTCCAGAGCCTTCTCCTCTACCTCCCCATCATCAGGAAGTCACTGCCATGCGCACTACATCTCACCTCCATGACGATATTTCACATTCCCACGTCAGCCGCGCACCCCTCCTCGTCATTGCGGGTCCTATCGCTCTCGTTCACCCTCGCATTACACAGTGTGATCCAGGTCACCGGTGTCTCCAACTCCCTCACGGTACTCTCGCTACTACAGGAGCGCAGGCTCCTATTCTCCAAGGCACTCCCTGACGATTATCACCATTGTAGCCAGCATTACACTTATTACTACCGTGAACGTCTAGTGCACTCACCATCCAGATCACCCAGACCGGCTCAATCCCGATCACCACACCATTCGGCTTGGAGCATTCCACCTCCTCAACAAGCTCCTCTGACACCCACGGGTGCTGCACCCTCTACTTCTAGCCACCATGAGGGGGATGACAGTCTACCCCCCACTCGAGAGCAACAGCACATGGACTCCCCCACAGATAAATCGTCGTCCTCACCAGACGATGCAGTTTTTCAGGGCGACTCTTCCCCTGCAGACAATTATAAACCGTTCCAGGAGCTGTTTAAAAGGGTAGCCCAGTCTCAGGAACTACACACACAACGGATATGCCACAGAAGCAACACCATCTCCTGAAAAATTTACAGCTGTCCCAGAAATCTAAATTGGCTCTATCCTTCGACAGCCATCCTGGAAATTGCCAATGATATCTGGCAAACTCCAGCTCTGTGCCACCTACCAATAAGCATGCAGACAAGAAGTATTTTGTTGCCACTAAAGACACAGAATTCTTATTTCCACATCCTCAGCCAAATTCCATAGTTATGGATGATGCACATAGGTCAAAGATGGCACAGGGCAGGAACGCAGCTCCTGATAAGGATGCCAAATGCCTGGATTTGTTGGGCAGAAGAGTCTATTCTTTTGCCGCAGCAATGCTAGGATGGCTAATTATGCGGCTCAACTTGCCAATCATGATTTCGACAATTACTCCAAGCTTGTTGCCCTCAGAGTACTTGCCTGACACTAAGAGACAAATCTTGAAAGCTGTGGTGCAGCAAGGCTACACACCTGCCCGTACAGCGCTGCAAATCGCCCTCAACATTGCTGACACGACCTCTTGGAATACGGCTACATCAGTGGTCATGGGCTGTGCTTCCTGGCTCCACCTGGCATCTGTTCCAAAAGACCGTCAACCAGAGGTCGAGGACTTACCCTTTGATCATCAGTTGCTGTTTGCTCAGAACACCGATCAGGTATTTCATTCTGGCAAAGATTCTCGCACCACTCTGAGGACACTCAGAATGTATACTCCACCATTCAGACACAAGAGATTTAGCTCCTATATAAACAAAGACCATTCTCCTATGCTGCACCCCGCTTCAGGCCATATGATCAGCCGAGACAGACACAATGACCTCAGCGACGCCGCCAACAACCCAGTAAGACGTCCAACCAACAACACACTCAGCGGCAGGTTTGACGTGTCCATTGAGGGACTGCGTACTATCCCCCTTACAGAGGTTCCACACAATGCAACCAAATTATTTCATCATCGGTTGTGACCATACCATCTCCGCTGATTTGCTATAACCACAGACCGTTGGGTCAGGGAGATTGCCACATCTGGCCTCACCATTCCATTTTCTACCTGGCCCCCTCCCATCCCTCATTCTCGTCCCTCTTCAGGGACCCCTCTCACAAACCTCTTCTACAACAAGAGGTCTCATGCCTATTTACAGTATCCTCTCCACAGCTCCGATGGTATCAGTTCAGAGGAACAGGCTTCTATTCCCGGTACTTCCTCACTCAAAAGAAGTCTGGAGGATGGAGGCCTATCCTGGACCTCCGCAGGTTCAACCGCCACCTTCGAAAATAAAAATTCAAGAAGGTCACATTAGCCTCTATCATTCCAGCCTTAAACAAAGGGGATCGGTTCACGTCCCTCGATCTCCAGGACACGTATTTCCACGTAACGGTTCACCCGGTCCACAAGAGATTCCTCCGTTTCATACTGGGCGACTATCATTATCAGTACAGGGTGTTACCATTTGGCCTCTCAGCAGCACCAAGAGTGTTCTCCAAAACCCTAGCCGTCGTAGCCACCTACCTTCGACGTTGCAGCATCACCATCTTCCCCTATTTGGACAGCTGCCTACTGAAGGCCTCTACTCTAAAAGAAGCTATGGCAGCAGTCAACGCAACCAGAGCGACATTTGAAGCCCTAGGGCTTATCAACCTCCCGAAGTCTTCCCTAGCTCCTTCTCAGTCTCTCAAGTTCATCGGGGCAAGACTGGATTCCACAACCGAGGCCGCGTACTTACCTCTCGACAGGTTGCTTACCATCCAAGACCTAGGGAATACTCTACTCACAGCCCCCAAAACACCCATACTCACCTGCCTGAAACTGCTGGGGCACATGGCGGCCGCCACTTAGGTCGTTCCCCATGCGAGACTTCATTTGAGGTGCCTTCGGCATTGGGTGTTCACAATATATACACCGGGCACCCAGAGTACACACAAGTCTGTGGCTGTTCCCAAACATGTGAGAGACTCGATACCGTGGTGGCTCAACCCGAGGAATACCCTAGCAGGTGTCCTCTTCCACAGCCAAAAACCAGCAGTACGAATCACCACGGATGCGTCTTTAATGGGTTGGGGAGCCCATATGCACAATTACTGTGCTCAGGGACTATGGACGCATCAGGAGTCCCTCCTGCACATAAACTTTAGAGTTACGGGAGGTGTTCAGCACTTGCAAACATTTCCTGTGCGCAATACGAGGAATCACAGTGCAGATCCTCACCAACAACATTTGCACTGTCTACTACATCAGTCGGCAGGGCGGTGCCAGATCCCCATCTCTCTGTGCCGAATCCATCTGTCTGTAGAACGGGGCTATCCGGCATGGAATCACGCTAACTGCTGCGTACCTCCCCGGCAAGAGCAATACTATTGCCGATGCTCAGCAGGTCCTTCCCTATACAGCACTAGTGGGAATTGCTAGATGAAGTAGTCCGCAGCCTCTTTGAGCACTGGGGATACCCCGCCATAGACCTTTTTGCCAGTCAGGACAACAGAAAGTGCCGCTTTTACTGCTCGAGAGCAGGCATGGGCACAACTTCTCAGGGGGATGCCTGCCTTATCGATTAGGGAACGCATCGCTTACTGTACGCTTTTCCTCCGATCCCACTTATTCCACGCGTACTAGAGAAAATAGGTATGGATGGGGCGACAGTGATAAGTATAGCACTGTTTTGGCCCAGACAGACGTGGCTAACCCAATTAATGCGGATGTCTGCATCACAGTTACTCAATTTACTGCCGCAGTTACTCAGTTTACTGTCGCAGCACCACGGGTCTCTCCTTCACCCTCACATCAACTGACTGCACCTGACAGCATGGCTCCTAGCTGGCTCCAAGGTGCTGAAATGACTTGCTCTCAGGCAGTGAAAGACATTTTTATCCATAGTAGGCATCAGACCACCCAAAAGACCTACCTTCGTAAATGACGTTGGTTCCAGTTGAGGTGTGAAACAAGAGGCATCGACCCTCTTTCAGTATCTATCCAGCAGATTCTTGATTATATCCTTCACCTGAAGTCAGAGGATGTAACACTGTCATCACTTAAAGTCCACTTGGCAGCAATCTCCGCCTTCCGTCCTCCCATCGAAGGCAGCTCAGTTTTTGCACATCCGCTGACCAGTAGTTTTCCGCAAGGTGTCGCAAACCTATATCCTCCTCACAGACCACCTCCAGAGCCTTAGGACCTAGCCCTAGCCCTGGACACGCTGACTCATTCCCCTTTCAAACCCCTAGCAACATGCGACCTGCACACGCTCACCATGAAAGTAACATTCCTGCTTGCCATCACTTCTGCACAATGCGTGAGTGATCTGGCAGCACTCTCCGCTGATTTTTCTCCCCCCCCCCTCCCCTCCCCCCCCCAAATACCTTATTCACCGGGCGGGGAGTGACACTTCGCATTCACCCAGCCTTTCTGCCAAAAGTGAATTCCCCCTTCCATATAAATGAACCTATAAGTTTACCTACCTTTTACCCAAAACCACATTCCACCGCTGAGGAGATGCGCCTACATACGCTGGATGTGAGGAGAGCGCTGGCCTTTTATCTAGAGAGGACACGCCCTTTTCGAAAATCGCAGCGTCTCTTATTGTCTGTAGCGGACTGTTCTAAGGGCCAGCAACTTTCCTCACAACATATTTCCACTCTCATCGTTGCCTGTGTCACTCGCTGTTACTCTTTGTGTAACAGATTGTTTACCTTACAGACAGAAAGCACATTCTACTAGAAGCATTGCTTACTTCCATGGCCTTCCTCAAGGGTGTACCATTACGTGACACATGCCGTGCCGCTACCTGTCCTCTACCTTGACCTTTGCCAGACATTACGCCCTTGCAAACATGCTAGCGACAGACGCTACAGTGGCTCAGGCAGTCCTTTCCATGGTGCAGAGACCTTGATTCTGAAGCACCATACTACTACCGAACCACTGCTTCATACTCACCTTTAGTGGAGCACCCATGGGGACACTACTCGACGAAGAAGAGTTACTCACCTGTGCAGTAACCTCTGTTCTTCGAGATATGTGTCCCCCTTGGGTGCTCCACGACCCGCCCTCCTCCCTGCTTTGGAACTACTGTCTTTGTGTTTTTCAGATAGTTCCTCCTAGCCGGAACCGGCGGGCTGGACTGTGCGTTGCAGGAATGGCATGAGACTGCGTCTGTGCATGCGCACTCTGGTGGGGTGGGCTACTGCTAATGAAAACTCTCCGGACTGCGGCGCTGGGACGAGCCCGACACCTTTAGTGGAGCACTCCCGGGGACACACATCTTGAAGAACAGAGGTTACTGCACAGGTGAGTAACTCTTTCATCTGGCTGATGAAAGCTCCAGTTTTGTATGTATTCAGCATAATTAGTGCACAAGATTCGGGTACTTTTTCATCTGAGTCTCTGAAATCAAGTTAAAAACGTAATTTATGTGTCTCCGTATATTTGAGACCGATTTGGTAATATCTCCGTTTTACAGATAGTGTAAATGAGGCACACAGAGATTAAGCAATTTATTTAAAGTCATACAAAATCTGTGTGAAAAGCAGGAGGACAAACCGTTTACCTGATTCTTCCTCTCATGCTTTAAAATTAGCAGAAACACAGATTGCAGTTTTTTCCAAACACTGACCTTTCCAGTTCTAATCATCTTCCCTTCCTCCATAGCCCAAAGTCAGTTGGCAGATTGTGGTACCAGAAACATTGGGCTGTATTGTCAAAAGAACTGAGAAATAGGAGACTAAGAAACAGTATGTCTTAAAGTAAATGAATACACTATAGCTGGAGTATTTTGTTGAAATTCTAACATAATATAAAATATATTGTTAAAAAGATGAGGCTCATACAGTCCAAGTTGTTAATTATATTTTATTACAGTCACTGTCAGAAATCTTATTAGCCAATCTGATAACTCAATTCCTGTTGCCTGGTTTGGCATTGTAAAGGCGAGCCCATCTTATCTGGGCATAAAAGTCTAGACTATTAGAAGTTATGGAGATGGAAGAGGGAAATTGAACTGAAATACAGTTAAAGGAATTCTACAAAATCCATTAAATGGTGGATTGAATTTGGACCTTCTTACATCTTTAAAAAAAAATTATATTGTAAATCCTAAGGAGATTTGATGGTATTGAGTGGTAGGGTTAGAAGCATTGTGGTTCAGTAATTTTGAAACGACAGATAAAATAATGCTTGATTTGCAGAATTTATAGATTTAAAAAGGTATAGTGACTCCCACTTGTATGTTTAAAGAAGAATTACTAGTAAAACCATTACACAATGTAGTGGAACTATTCGTATGAACACTTATCTGCCGTTTGAACAAAAAGTAACAGAAGAAATTTCATTGCACCAGAGTGGAAATTTTTCACCAAGCAATCATAATCCTATGTTAATAAACAAAACTATTAATTCCTGAGACATCTGCTCCCCAAATCCTCCCTTTTCCTTAAATATTAAGGTAGAGAGGCAGATCAGAAGCAAGTGTGAAGGCAGAGAACTTCCTGTGGTGGAAGGTAGGGCAGGTGGTCGTCATCATCAATATTCAGAACTCCTCAGCTCAAGTGACATCAGCATTCTTTTGTTTCCTGATTTGTTGGTGCTTTCAACCTGTTAGGTTGGAGGGCAGAGATAGGGTCCAGAGTGACGTAGACAAATTGGAGGATTGGGCCAAAAGCAATCTGATGAGGTTCAACAAGGACAAGTGCAGAGTCCTGCACTTGGGATGGAAAAATCCCATGCACTGTTACAGACTGGGGACCAACTGGCTAAGTAACAGTTCAGCAGAAAATGACCTGGGGATTACGGTGGATGAGAAGCTGGATATAAGTCAACAGTTTGCCCTGGTAGCCAAGAAGGCTAATGGCATATTAGGGTGCATTAGGAGGAGCACTTCCAGCAGATCTAGAGAAGTTGTTATTCCCTTTTATTTGGAATTGCTGAGGCCACATCTGGAGTTTTTTGTCCAATTCTGGGCTCCCCACTACAGAAAGGATGTGGATACATTGGAGAGCAAAGGGCAACCAAAATGATTAGGGGGCTGGAGCACATGACCTACGAGGAGAGGCTGAGCAATTTGGGCTTATTTAGTCTTCAGAAGAGAAGAGTGAGAGGGAATTTGATAGCAGCCTTCAACTTCCTGGAGGGTGGCTCTAAAGAGGATGGAGAGAGACTGTTCTCAGTAGTGACAGAAGGTGGAACAAGGAACAATGGTCTCAAGTTGCAGTGCGGGAGGCCTAGGTTGGATATTAGGAAAAACTATTTCACTAGAAGGGTGGTGAAGTACTGGAATGGGTTACCTAAGGAGGTGGTGGAATCTCCATCCCTAGAGGTTTTAAAGTCCTGGCTGGGATGATTTAGTTTATGTTGGTTCTGCTTTGGGCAGGGGGCTGGACTCGACCTCCTGAGGTCTCTTCCAGCCCTATGATTCTGTGTTTTCTTTTCTCTTTCTCTCACACAGCCCCTTTATCACCAACTACATTCTCTATGGCTGTGTTTTTCAGTGCTCCCATGCCCTTCACCCCTTTGTTTCCTCCATCCCTTCCTCCTGTTTCTGCTTTACACTTGTTAATTCATTGCCTTTCCCTTACTTTACCTGTTTTTGTACTATAGCTCAAAACCCCCAGCGTGCACCTTACACAATGTTTGACAGTCATTGCTGATCACCTTGTTTGCATGTATGTGCAGTTCTCATACCTTTGCCTGCCTTTGCCTTAATTTTCTAATTAAGCCTTAATCATGTGAAGTGCTGGGTGTATTCAATTCAGGCTTAAATTAATTTTTAAAAAAAGTTGTGGAATGGGAGTGCTTGGCATTTGTCCTGGATAAAGCTTTAGATTGTAAACTCTTTGAGATATCATATCTTCCTATATGTTTGTATGGTGCCTAACACAATCGAACACTTTCAATTTAAATAATAATTACAGAAACTTATGTATAGGTCAAAAATATATTTGTAATAATTAAATTAGTATGGAGGAAATAGTAGATTTTGTTTGAACAAAAATGCATGTTGTTTTGTGTTTGTTCTAGCCAGATTATTTAATCAATCCTTTTTATTACTTTTAATCAGTTAAATGTAGTGCAAGTATGCAACACCATTTTTAAAACTGAACATTGATGCCTGAGGCCAGGTCTACACTGGGAGAGAAAGTCAAACTAAGATCCGCAACTCCAGCTACATGAATCACAGAATTGAAGTTGACATACCTTAGCTTGACTTGCCACGGTTTCCCTACTACGCCAGGGTTGATGAGGGAGCCATCAGTGACCAATTCAGCAGATCCTTACTAAGCTCGCTAAATCAAACCCCGGAAGATCAATCTCTGGGTAAGTATAGACAAAGCCTGAGGATTTTGTTGGAGGACTTTGCATGCATGTTTGCTGGGAGAATAGATCACTGTTAAACCTCTCCTTACACATTTACTCTTCTCTCTTCAGTTTGTGTTCTCTGCATCATAGCATGCAACATGTCGTTATGGGAGGAGCCCAGATGGGATGGTTGAAGAGTGCTGTCAGAGATCCTGTCTGCATGGATCTTCCATTTCTCTTTACCTCCCTACTAAGGGGATTTTCTAGGGTCCATTCCTTGCTCTGGCCTTTAAGTGGAAGTTGTGTCCACAGAGCAGCTCTGCAGCTTCTTTCCACCTTTAGGACAGGGTGGGCAATAATTTTTTGCTGGGGGCCACTCACAAATTTCTGAAGTGGCCCCGGCTGCACCAGAAGGGGTGGGGATGGGATACTTCCAGGTTCCCCACCCCCAGACCATGGTTGGTCTGGGGGTGGGGGAGCACCTTTGCCTGCCCCCCCCCTTCATCCTAGGTGCCCATGCCTCTGGCTGGGAAGAGACTCCCCCCGCTCCCCTGCCCCCAAGCCAATCAGGGGGAGCATGCGAAGTTTCCTCTGCTCTGTCCCCGCCCTGCATGATGCTTAAAAGCGCTATATGCTCCTGGCAGGGCAGGAGGAGGCTTTGCGCACTCCCCTGCCCCCAAGCCAGTCAGGGGCAGGGGAGCGCACAAAGTCTTCTCCTGCCCTGCCAGGAGCGCATGGCACTTCTAAGTGCTGTGTGCTCCTCACAGGGCGGAGAAAAGTTCGCACATTCCCTGATTGGCCTGGGAGCGCATGAGCGTGCGAAGCCTCCTCCCACCCTGCCAGGAGCGCGCGGTGGTTTTAAGCACCATGCGCTGCTCACAGAGTGGTGACAGGGGAGGAAACTTTGCATGCTCCCCCACCTCCAGGCCCTAATTGGAGGCCCTTTTGCCCACCCCTGCCTTAGGAGGAGGAGTCCTTTCTCCTCCCACTTGTACTTCTCTATAGCACCCAGGCTAGCTACTTGGATTGGGTACGTACTGGAAAGTGAATTACCTCTGAACTACAATATAAGAACAAAGGTGTTAAGGGGAGAAATGAAAATGGAAAATTACTCATTAACATAGTTGTGACTTTGCAGTTGCTAGTTCTCCCATAGTGACTGGTCTTCTCCTGATTTTTAGATACCTTCTGTACTGCTCTCCACCAGGAGCATTAGTCTCTTGATTTGGAGAGCTTCAGACTGATGACACAGGAACTTGAGGCCACATATCTAGTGCTAGGGTTAGAGTGGGTTGGAAAATGGAGGTTTTTTCCATCCCTCCCCCTCAAATGTGGATACAACCAATTTTATTTATTTAGTGTTTTTGTCAAAATCTTCTGCTGCAAATGTCGACTTTTTGGCCATACGTTGAAAACCAAACTTTTTAGGTTTTGGGACACTCCGTTTTTCAACAGAATTCAATTTCCCATGGAAAAGAGACACTTTTGAGAAAATGTTGTTTAGTCAAACCTCCAAATTCAGTGGAAGATTTAAATGAAAAATGTTTGACCAGCCTAAAAAGGGACTGCTCTTGGTAGCTTTTCTGTGATCAGAATTCTCCAGCTCCCTACATACAGAAACCCAGCCATCAAATCTTTAACCACAGATCATAGTTGGACCATAGTTCCTCTGTGTGACTGTGGAGATACTATAGCTCAAACAGGTCTGGGCAGTGTGATGATGCTCTAGTCATATCACTGTGCCCATGGATCCTGTTGGGAATGATGCTCTAGGTGTGATGTCTGTGGTCGTGGAGTTCTGGAGCTGTGCTCAGGAGATGGCCAGAGAGCACCTCCTGTATGCAGTGACTAGAGAGGTGCTAGTTGCAACGGGGTCTGTATAGCGAGGGAGGGCTTTCTAAAAAGTCAGAATCTGACCTGGCATTTTGTTGACATTGTCATATTCTTTTGTTTTTCAGATTTAAATATTTTCAGATTAGACTTTTGGGTCATTATTCTTTTGAACAATAGAGAGAAAACAGTACTGGGTTGGAAACCCTCTTCAAGATCTTTCTTCTATCCTCCTTGTTTGACCACTTTTCAAAAATGGACAAAATCTTCCTTTTTGGTAAACCTTTCCCACTATAACTAACGTTTGGGAACTGTCAAATTGTTACCCTGGGACGCAGTAACGATTAATTTTAAAAGGCCTAATAGGCACGCTCTGGTTCTTAATGATGTTAAAGTCCCAGAAGACGGGAACTACCCGAGGCTGTATTTATCACCGGCTACCTGGTTTCACAAACGAGTCAGTCTCATAGTTTAGGGCCAAACCATATATTGGTTGAAATTTTACTTGTTGGCTATTGTAAGAATTTTCCAAGTCCACCCTAACCAGGAAGGAAAAGAATGAAAGAAAGTCCCCGATACAATAAATATACTTTACATTCGCCCCAGATAAGCAGGAGGAAAAGGGGTGCTCACGACCTCGACGTTTTGGCTCAGTGTGAGCCGAAACGGAGGAGCAGTGAGGCGGTCCCTCGATGTCAAAGATCCCAGGTCACTGGTCTGCACGGTCAGGTTGACAGGATTCGGGTATGAAGGCCTTCCGCACTCCGTCCGAAACCTCCGGCTACTTCAGTATCTTCCTGGCATAGGCCGTCTTTTATCTGGGATTACCCACAGACAAAGTGCCTCCAGGCCAATAACCCAACGCTTATCCTAACCAAACATTCACCTCAGTCACACAAACAGACAGGGTCGATGAACCCCATTCAAACCTAAGGAACTACGAATGAACCCAAGAGAACGAACAAATCTTAAAAGGGGTTTATATAGATGCACAGGCGGGAAAATTCCAATAGGACCGTGTGCATAGGTTTTAGTGCCTAGTGCACAGAGATTAGTGCCCAGTGCACCTATTTTGAGTGGAGTGCACAGGTTTTGAACCGTGTGCAGAGCTAAAATAGGGTCATGTGCAAAGGATTTTGAAAAAGAGCGGGAATTCCGTGTGGCAGTTATCCACTTAGTTCGATCTAAGTCCTTAAGTTCGAAGAGAACTAAATAAGTCCGAACCACCATTTATTAGTCCGAACTAACTTAGGGGATTAACCTTAGTTCGATCAATTAATTCGAAATACCAACCCAACCTTAGGTCCCTAAACCTGTCAGCACAACAAGATTAACATAATGAAGTAAACCTTTTAACGTTCACAAAACCATTTTAGGGTAACAAAATGGTAATAAATTTTGGTTCCAGTTGACCTGGACTGGACTTCAACAAGTGATATGAATGTATCCGGTGCCTCTCAAACTCCTTCTCCCTCTTTGCCCCTTGAGTCATCCAGGCATCCATGTGAGTTAAGTTGGAGGGGAGGAAAATAAATTAGAGGACACTGAAATTTTTTTATCTAAAACTAAAGGAAAATTAACACAATTAATAATATTAGAAGACTAAAAATGATGGTAGAATATAACATAGTTTAGTCCAATCTAGTAGTCTGCTAATTTGTGCTTTGACATTTTACTAAAAATTACAAAAAGCAGTTGAACTGAATAAACTGAGACCTTTATGATCAGAGAAAACCACTGACATTTTGGCAGTGCTAAACTCATTAACAGTATTAACCCAGGGTATTGCTTTCAGCGCTGCTGCATTTTGTGCATAAAATTGTATACACAAAAAGATAAAGACCCTGCAGCTCCTAATTAGCAAATGTAATAAATGGTACACAGTTTATGGATGTACATCAAAAGCATTAATTACAAAGTCGCTGCAATTTAATAACTTAATTTGTCAATATCAATAAAAAAAATCCAGCTAGTGATAAGACAGGACAGTTTTACAAGGATAAAGGAAAAAAAGGTTGTTTCTCATTTTACCACCATAAAATGGATGTCAAAATAAAAGGACAATATAAAGGAAAATTAAATACAGGTTGTGGTATGGTCGGGTTCCAAGCAATTTATTTTGTAAGCCTGACCGTATTGTATGTGACAAATTATGTTCAAAATATGTTTATTTACAGTAAACTTGGACAACCTGCAATTTCATTTTGGCCCCTTGATTTATGTGTCTCTCTTTGTCAGTGGTGTGTTGTTGTTGTGTTGTTTTTTTTTTTTTTTTTTTTTTTTTGATAAAGCACATACCTAGCATGCCTGACAACTACTACTTTTATTGCACTGCTGGGGTAGCTGTATTTGTGTGTTACATCCTTTAATGAAAGGGACAAGGTGGGTGAGGAAATATGGAACCGACTTTTATTGGTGGAAGGTACAAGCATTCAAGCTCCTGCAGAGTTCTTTTTCGTGTCTGCGGAAGGAAGCAAAGGATCTAAGCTAAATGTAAATTGAGACAGATTATGAAGCAGGAGGGATGAGCATGTTGGCATCTCCCTAGAAATGAAGTGGACAATTGGGGTTAGATTGTTACACATGAAGGGTTTGAATTGGGCAATTCAGGGTAGGAGGCAGTATAGTGTGTTACAAATCCTTGTAATGAGCCATAAAACCAGTATTCTTGTTAAGTCCGTGGCTTTTTGTGTCTGCAGAGTTATGAAAGTAAATTACCAGGGTCCCATTTTGAAAGTATTATGCAGGTTTCCTTTAATAGTCAAGCATAGTTGTTTAGATGAGATGATATCACATGACTAAAATAATTTTGCAGAATTGATCAATCGTTATAGGCGGCGGCAGCAACTATTGATTAGCTTAGTGATAGGCTAAATAAGATCATGACTTTGTATCAGCCAAATGGATTGTGTTTTTACAACCTTTCCTATGGGCCAACTTTTGGTAGTTGTGCCATAGTGCCTAGGACCCAGCTTTGCTGATATTTAGCAGAGATCCAAAGTGCTCAAATTGAAAACCAAGTTGTCTAGACCAGCTTCTAGCTCAGCCCCAACCCTTTAGGACCACACGCAGACCTAGATAACTATTAAGTTTGTAGTGAACTAGCTGCTCTTTCTTGACGTAATAGCTTCGAAGCCAATGATTAAAAGAGAGGGCATTAATTGAAGCTTTTTTTTCTTAATATAAGATTTTTTTAAAAAACATGTTTCTTTACTCTTTTGAAGACACAGCTGAGTGAAATCACTTCCTCTAATAGTAGAATGTGCATTTTCGGCATTTCCTTTTGTTTCCTTCCTGGTTGAGACAGACAAATAATTCTTCATAGCTTCAAGGTTCCTTGATGTTGTAGAAAATATTTTCAGCTATAAACAGTACACATTGGAGATGAAGAAGACCTATTAAATCATTCACTCTTTTTCTCTGACAATCCAAGATTGTTTTGTGTAGTATATTTTGTAGTATGTTATCCAGTCTAGTTTTAAATGTTTCCCTTACACAGTCCTCATACTTTTGTCACAGATCTTTTATGGTTCTTCATTCTAAACATCTGTTTTAATTTCATCCCCGTACCCTTATTTATTGTCTGCTTTGGGCCACTTTAGCTATATTTAATTATCTAACTTTTTAAATTTTTAGAGACTTTGATTTAAAATAAAAATGACAAAATATTATGTATTTTTGTTTGCATGTACAGATGTTTGTTTTAGATGAGAGAAAGTAGCAAAGTTCCTGACCATGCACTCTTTGTACGAGTAAGGGTCTTAATCTCAGTGTGCTGGCCAAATTTCAATTTAGTTAATTACAGTCAGCCATCAGGAAATTCCTTCTGGATGATCATATTAATTTTCCATCTTAAACTGTTGCTCTTTTTGGCCACTGCATTCCTCCCCGGATAGGATTGAATTTCAGTGGTGCACATAGAGGTACTATGTAGCAGAACTGGACAACCAGGAATTAGGACATAATGATTTTGGCTTAGTGAAGATGCATTCCACTGTATTTCAGTGCAAATTCATTCTTTTCATACTTAAGGAAAATTAAGTTTAGGGTGATGTTTAACTTCATCTACAAGCAGGTTCCCTTGTTAAGTGTGGTACTAAAAGGGAAATAATACCTTCCTTTAGACCTTGACAGCATTAGTCAGAGTGTGAAGATGCTTCTCCAATCACAAACATGAAAGGACATTCTGAGATTTTTTTCAGCCTGTTTGGAGAGACACTGTGCTGATGGTGCCCTCCCTGTTTAGGAAGACAGGAGCAGTGCCCAAGGATTCTACTCTTGGCAGGGCTTTGAATCACAGTAAACGTTTTCTTTTGCACAAAAGTTACCATAAAACTTTTCTATCTGTCTGTATAAAAGTACATTGGGTAATCACTCTTGCAATTCCACTGATTACAATATAAATTGCTAGGGAAGTTAATCATGACTTAAATTCTTATTCTGTTCACTTCTCCCAGCCTCTAAATATAGCAACCTCAGGCTCCCATTTTCCAGCTTGAGTTGTCAGCCCCCAAGATCAAAGAAGTCTCTGAGTGAAGGTTGAGAAACAATTTGTTTGCTTGGCTTTTTCAAGAAAGTAACACTGCAAGTTAATGCGTTGCAGAGTATTCTGTTTGAATAAAACATTTTCCTCTGAGATAATTACAAAACTAAAAGGAAGGGGGAAAACAGATACAAGTACAGATTTCATTTTAAGCAGGAGCGTCTTAACTGTTGTCCATCAGAGAATCAAATTAGCAACATACCAGAACCGCTTCTCAGCGTGAATAAAATGGGTCTGCTTGGAGTGCCTCTCATTTTGGTGCAGAGATGTGGCTACAGAATCTAGGAAGCTATTTTAATCCAGGTGGGTTAGAATTGCATATTAAAGAGGAGGGCAACCTTGGGTTGCATTGTACAACTCTGCAGTTGGCTGGCGTTAGTTAGCTATGATATACTGTAATCCTAAATTTTTGTAAATATAATTTCCCCCACTTTCATAACCTGTTAATGTGTCGTATTAGTTCCAAGGGGTTTTTTTTGGGGGGGGGGGTGTTTTTAAAGACTAAAGCTTAGGAGCATCTGTTTGTTGGTTGGCAACTAATGTATTAACTTTCTGAATTAATCTGCCTGCTTTTCATTATTCTGCTGAAGCTAGAGGACTGGAGGGGGGGGAAACTATAATTTGTGTAAACTATCTGAGGGAGAAATATCAGAAGACAGTTTTAATGAAGCTATTTGATTATAATTTTAGCATTCAAATATATATCATTATGTTATAAAATGGGATATGTTAGAAGAGATGAAGAACTATTAAACTGTCTGTGAACACTTAAAATATTTAAAGTGATTTGGCCTCAGTCAGGCAAACACTTACGCAGATTCTTAACCTTGCTCGTATGAGTAGTTCTGCTATAGCCATTGGGGTTCTGTTGATATGCCTAAAATGAAGTGAGTACATAAGCGCTTATAAGACCTGTGTGCAATGTTCTTCATGTATTGTTTTGCTCAGGGCTAAGTTCCACCCTTTGAAATAGGAGTGTAGGGCTCCTGTTGCCATCGCTAAGAACTGCTTGCAGCTTGCATACATCCAAAGGCAGGGCTTGGTCTTGACCTTCACTATGTTTTCTTTATTTTTTAATGTATTTATTTATAAAAAAAACCCTTGGACACTTAGAATTTAAGAAATACTTTTACAGTGGAAGCTTCTTTCTGTGAGACAGAGCACATACCACAACAACAACAACAATAGATTTAAAACATAAATATAATAGCTGACTTGTGATTTGCTAATACAAGCCACGGTTTATCCCATTTAAAGTTTGAAATGTTCCTAAAAAAAAAAAAAACCCAAAACTGTTGTTAAAATGTAGAGTGTAACGCAATTTTTATGTGCAGAAGCATTTTTGATTCGGTAACTTCAGGGCATTATGGTGCTTTAATTAATGAGGATTCCACACAGTACATTGTGAACATAACTTTTTTTTCTTGATGCCTGATATTAATCTAGCAGCTAGAAATATTTTAACTGTGGTTACATTGGAAGGGAGGAAAGACAGGAAATACTGGAAAATGCATTTATTATCTCAGTCCATTTGATTTGTTGATGTTGCTGAAGGATGTAATTCAGATAATATTGGCAGCACAGGACAGCTGCAGTAGAAGTTATATTTCACTTACCTAAGAATATTTGTCTTCTCCAATATGACACACACAGAAAGTGCTATTTCACTCTGTCCGCTCATATCTGCAGCATTTTAAACGTGCATGAATCAGTCAAGAAATATTGCATGTGTAAGGATTGATCAGGTGAGATTAAATTATGATGATGTTCATGGAATTTGTGTGTATGTATCTGGCATTTTGTGTATGTATGTAATATATATGTCGTCATAGAGTGTATGATTATATTACTCTGTCTGGTCTCACTGTCAGATTAGAACCTTCATCGTTTTTTTTTTTCTGCCACTAGTTCCTATTTTGCTATGAAACTGTTCAGTAACATAACACAAAAGCAGTTAGTTATATGTGCAGCAGTCAGAATCTTGTAAGCCTACCATATTCTTGATATTTCAATGGCATATAGGATAACTTAAAGACCAGAGGATATAGACAAATGGCACAAATTCTTCTACCTTTTTTTTAAATCTTCTGTGAATTAAGAGCAACACAGAGAAATAGATTCACTTTGTAAGGTAATATCTCTCAATAGATAAGTCTCGTCTGCTATTTTTGAAAAACGTCTGGATCGAACAACACCATCTAGAACCCATTAAGGCTGTCCATAACAAAGGGAAGTTGACATATATATCTATTACAAAACAGGATTTTTTTCTCGTTGTCAGTTCCTTTTAAAATGAACTCAATAATTTATTACCATGAAATATTTCAGTTGTGTTGGGTAGAACATATAAACAACTGAGTTTGAAGAATAAGGTGCTCCAGTAGAATTAAGTGGAAAGAGAACATTAGTTGCCATTGGTGATGAGCCAGAGTTAAGTAACAGCAACAAAAAACAATGTGCAAGTGCACTTTTTTGGGACTGGAATTCTCATATATGGTTTATCTGTACCTTTTTTTTTTTTTTTTTTTTTTTTTTTTTGTCTGTATGGAGACATACTGCATGTCAAGCTGGTGTGTAGAAATCTCCAGCATGCACTAAATTACTGTGTGGATTCTGCTGCTGTGTTTTACAAGTTCCCTAGTATGGTTTGATGGACTTCTCTTTGGAACCATGCTGTGTCAGAGCACGCCACAGAGCTTTTAATATGCAGTAGCAGGATCCATATGACCAGTTCGTGTGCTGTTAAATATTGGCTGCAGTCCTTACAACTGCAGAAGTAGCTTTTGGAAAAATGCAGAGATGTAGCAATTTGAACACCCCTTTCTCTATTTGAAATGAAGATGAAGTCCGTAAGCCCTGTGAATGAAGAGGAGGTATTTGAAGCACTAAACTGTGGGCTTTGTGCTTCTACAGATGTTTGAATGTGAGCGTATACAGCTGTGGACTGTAAGGATCTGCAACCTATCTTAACAGGCAGGCCTTCGTAAGAAGTCCAGCCTGACTTGCGCTTGAGAGCTGCTTCTGGCTACCTTATGCAGTTATGGGAAAGCCCATTCTGCGCAGCCAGTAAGGAAGTTAATGCTGCTCTGTTCCAACTTTGCATCCTGGCCAGAGAGGCAGCTTATGCCCTAGGTCAGTGGTCTCCAGCCTTTTTAAACACAAGATCACTTTTTGAGTTTGTGCAATCCAAGATCTACCTCAAACCCAAATACCCTTGCTGCGCCTCCTTTGTGCTCCTGTGAGGCCCCCGCCCCTGCTCATTCCATCCTCCCTCCCTCCACCTTCCCTCACTTTCATCAGGCTGGGGCAGGGGGTTGGGGTGCAGGCTCTAGTCTTGGATTAAGGGATTTGGAGTGAGAGAGGGACTCTGAGCTGAACTTGGGGCAGGCAGTTGAGGTGCAGGCTGTGTTTGGATGCAGGGGTGCTCAGGGCTCGGGCAGGGACTTGGGGTGCAGGAGGGGGTTCATGACTGGGGCAGGGTTTTGGGATGTGGGCACCAGCTGGGCCCTGCTTACCTCAGGTGGCTCTTGGGTGGTGGTGCAGTGGGACTAAGGCAGGCTCACCCCTGTCCTAGTCCCGCACAACTCCCAAAAGCAGCCAGGAAACTCCATCCCAAATCCTGTTGTGCCCCCTTTCTGCTCTGTGGAGATAGGATACAGAGTGGGAGGGGGGCACCTTGACATCACCACCCCTTCTTCCTTCCTTGCCCTGCATAGCAAGCAGAGACTCCTGAGGGGACAGCTCCAAGGCAAAGGGCAGGAGATATGCAGCAGTTGGGGGAGGGGAAGGGCAGCTGAAGTGCTGGGATTGATAACCTCTTGGCCAAACCTGTCAGGATCACCTGTCAGAGGCTCCACGATCTACCCGTAGATCCCGATCTACTGGTTGGTGACCACTGCCCTAGGTTGAGTGCAATCAAGGAACAGGACAGCATGCCTTTTGCTACCTTCTGTCTGCTACAAAGAGAAGGCCTGAGAAGGAAGCACATAGGAGTGTGGTTATGGCACCTACATCACGCTTGCTTATTGTAGTATGATTGCACCAGACTGTCCAGACACTGTTAGTTACCAGAAATTATGGAATGGTTTGTGTTGAACTTTGGGGGAGGGAGGAAAGTTCAGTCCCAGGGACAGCAGGATTTTTTTAAGGGGGAGTCCAGAGCTAATTTAATGCTACTGCACTCTTGATTCATTTGGTGCCCTGCCTTCTAAAATTATGCCTCTGGATTAGCATAAAGAAGGCATGGTAAAAGGTGCTCTTGATAAAAAAACAGAAGACAAGCCCAGGCAAGCCAACGGACCATTATAAAATAATTGAAATAATGCTGAGCATATTTCCGTAGTTTATTAAGATGGTTAGTTGCGTCTCAATTAATTTATATAGTTCAAAGGGCTGATGGAACTTTCAGATTTTTAAAAATTATAAGATATATTAAATATTCACTTTAGGAAAAAAGCAAATTAGCTTTAAAAAGTCAAAGATGTGAGGCATAAAGAATTAAATAGAAAGCATTTGAAAAATTAGCCAGTTTCATTAAAAAGGGCACCACTAGTTAGGTTGATGTTAGCTGTTCAGTGTCATTTCAATGTAATTATTTATTTACAAAAGAAATCTTGCACAGAATTTGTTTTTTATAAGTATATTTGATAGTCATTCTAGTCATGTAAAAACATTCTATTGAAATATGTTCTTGAAACTGATTTGCACACAGAATTTTCTGTCCTACAAAACAAAGCATGATTTATTAATTATACAAGTTCATTTCAGGAAATATTTTCTTTTGGTGGCAAGACCCATCTAGATTAAATAAAAAACTTTAAAGGGACAGTGTTGAGATAAAAATCAAGTAGGTGAAATTCACTGTTCTCCAACAAGACCTGGGTTATCAGGCTTTATGTGGGTACAATGGGGACATCAAAAGCAACTCCTTAATTTGAGGTCAGAGCATGGGATTACAGGGAGGTCTTCCCCCATCATGCATCCTGCGAACTGGAATGATGCATGCACCTCTTGCACAGTGCTTTAGGACCACTGGATCTATAGGTATGTCTACACAGCAAAGTTATTTCGAAATAACTTTACTAGCGTCTACACAGCCAAACCGCTATTTCGAAATTAATTCGAAATAGCGGAGAGCTTATTTCGAATTTGGTAAACCTCATTCCACGAGGAATAATGCCAAATTCGAAATAGCTATTTTGAAATAAGTGCTGTGTGTAGACACTTATATCGAAATAGGGGGCCTCCAGCCTTCCCAGGGTGCCCTGGTGGCCACTCCAGCCTCAACCAAGAACACTCTTCTCCCTCCCCCCTCCCTGGAGCCCTTAAAGGGGTTGACTCTGGCCACAGTGCCTGTGCCACCTCCAAGCCTGCCAGCCCAGAGCCAGCAGTCACTGCTCTTGACCCAGTGGCCCCAAAACATGAGCCAGCAAGCCACAGGCAGTCAGTCCTCCACCGCTCCCCAGGAGCAGTCAGCCAGCTCCCAGGAGCCTGCCAGGGCCCGGAGAAGGTGGGCGCCTTCCTGGTGCAGGGTGGAGATCATGGACCTTATTCAGGTTTGGGGGGATGCCCCCAACGTCCATGATCTTCCGCACTAGACGGAGGAACATGGCCGTCTATGGCAGGATAGCTGCCAGCCTAGCCACCAAAGGCCACATGGGAACCCAGGAGCAGGTTCACATGAAAATCAAGTTGGTCCGGCGAGACCCCCCCCAACCCTGAGCCCCGAGCTTCCCCTCCCCCTTCCAGCTCCCTCCTCCCAGGTTTCCCCCTCCCCTCTCCCACCCTCTCTTCTCCCCTTTCCCCAGTCTCATCAGAGTTTCATTCCCCCCCCCCCCCCCAGTTTTGTTAAATAAAGAGAGTTTGTGTTCATGAAAATAGTATTTTATTTGACATCAGGAAAGGGGGGTTAGGGAGCAGTAAGTGGAAGGACATGAGACACAAGCCCCCAGTGGGGCAGACCAGGGAGGCTCTTAAGGGTGGAAGCTCTCCCGCAGGGCCTCCTGGATACTGACAGCCCCCGGATAGCAGCCTGCAAAAAGTGCAGCCAGGCTCACAGCAGCACGTCCACGAGAAGCACCAGAGTGCCCAGGGGCAGCTCCGGCTCCATGTTGCAGAATGCTGTGGTGTCCCGAGGGAGGGCAACCAGAGCACGCAGAGACAAAATGCTTTGCTGGCCCTCATCGAGGTAGGCAAGCAAGCAGGGAAACATGAGAACTGGCTGTCTGGGGGGGGGGCGGGTCCCTTTAAGCACAGGCCTCAGATTGGGTGGCTGCTGCCTGAGGCTAAGTAGCTCCTGACCTGATGCCCTTCCAGACCTGGTTCTAGCCGGCCTTAAATGCGATTCAGCGTCCACTCAGTGTGGACGTGCTATTTCGAAATGCATTTTGTGTGTAGACGCGTTATTTCGAAATAACTATTTCGAAATAAGATATTTTGAAATAACGCTGTAGTGTAGACATACCCTCTGTGATCAGGGGCAGCCGTAGACTAGCGGCCAGCAACTGGTGCCCTAGGCGAACCATGCAATCGGTGCCCCCTCCCCCAACCCCAAGGGCAGATACAGGCTGAGGTTTTTGGTAAACTGGGAAACATTTTGCCCCTATTTTCCATTTTATGTTTTTTAAGCATATTTATTTAAACAGGCATAATTATTCGGTTTGTTCATCCGTCCGTCCAATGTTTCTGAGATCAGATTAAAATAGAGACAGGAAATTTTCAGAATAGATTTGTACATGACAGCTAGACGATATTTCAGTACGATTTCAAATAAAAATGCATTACAGATGTTAATTATAATTTTTATTACTACAAATCCAAAATAGTCCATTATGCTATCCTGCTTTAACTGCCATTACCACCACATCTCTGGGGAGAGGGGGGCTGGGGATAGAGTTCTGTGGCTGGGGAGTGGGGAGAGGAGAGAGGGAACAGGGTGCCAGTGGGGGGGGGAGAGTCCCCTGCACCTGCCTCCTCCCAGGATTCTCTCCCCCCCCCCCCCCCCGAGGGAAGCCGGCGCATGCCTCTCCTGGGGTGACCCCCCTTCCCGCGGCTCAGGGAACCCCCGTGCATGCCTCTCCCGGGGCTGACACCCCCCCCACACACACAGTGCAGGGGAAGCTAGCATATGCCTCCCCCCGGGCTGACCCACTCCTTCTGTGGCATGGGGAAACCCCCGCGTGTCTCCTCCCCCGGGGCCAACCCCCTCTCCTGTGGTGCGGGGAAACCCCTGTGTGCCTCCTCCCTTGCGCTCCTCCTCCGGGGCTGACTCACCCCTCATGCGGCGCAGGGAAGCCGCTGCGCTCCTCCTCCGGGGCCGACGCCAGGCGTTATGGGAAAGGGAAGGGGAGGTGGCAGGGAATTTGGTGCCCCATTTAACTAGGCGGCTGCCAAGTTTGCCTATAGGCACGGGCTGCCCCTGCATGTGATTGTGAAACCAAACCAGTAGTCCCATACTGCTCCATTCCCAGTGTAACCCTTACTGCCAGTTGGGATGCAGTGTGCAGAAGAAGCAGAACATCAATTACAAGGCTCACCAGGAGTCTGTATACTTAGATTTATAAAACAGGTAGGCTTATAAAACATGTCCTTTATGGAAGCTTAATTCTGAGCCTCCAGTAGTTGATGGCATTTCTTTGAAGAAGTGCTGGTTTGATTTGGCTTCTTTGGAAGATTGTTTTGTATTAGTGTTCTCGCAAACTGCGGTTGGAGGAGCCCTTCGCTGTGGTCCAGGAAATGAAGCATTTTGAGAACCAAGCTGGAATGGGGAGACGAGGTAAGAAAAAAGGTCAAGAAAGTGACCTCTTATCTTACAAAGTAGTTCACAGAATAAAGCCATGAGAACTTGTCCTGCATATTTTTTTTAAAGTTCGTTTAAATATCAATATTTTACTAAAAAAAAAACTATTACATTTTCACTGTGTTAGTATGTCAGTAATGATATGAGTTATATTTCAGTGCATTTCATCAAGAAGGAACCCCACATGTTTTATAGACTGACATAAAATTAAACATGTAAGAATACTACACCCACCCAATAAAATGCAGCCACTTCAGCGTGCAACACTGCAGCACTATAGCATGTATAGCAACCACATACAGTAAATTTGCACAGAAGTAAATAATGCCATATCCAATATGAAAATAGAGAGGGAGCATTCCACAAGCAGACACCACAAGCAGTCACCCAAACTGGAATTTTGGTTGGGACTCTAGAGATGTTAAAATGCATTTAAGTAAGTAACTCTGTAACTGCTGAAAATGTCAGAATTAACACAGTTACATGCGGGGAGGGAGGCTGTTAGCTCCCTGGGAGCCAGCTTAAAAGCGGTCTCCCTGTGTGGAACAGGTCCCACCTGATTGACTGATACAGAGGCAGCAGTGCAAGGGGGAGGGGTCAGGCAACTCCCTGGGAGCCGGATTTTCAGCTGGCTCCCTGCATGTACCGGGACCCTGTGTGTAACTGTGAAGGTTAACGGATGAGCCCAATGAAGCAATGCTGATTAAATCACCTGAGGATCTGACCCATTGCCTCAAGTAGTCTTGGGGGCAATTATGCCAACTCTTGCTACTGAGTAATGAAACTTGGTTGGATACTAGGGATGTTAGTTAATGTTTATTTTAGTAATTGTGTAAGTGCAAAAAAAAAATTTAGTTACGTGGTTACTAAAATACTTCTCGTGGGCAGGGCTGGTAGCCAGTGCACTCCCAGCCCCACTCCTAAGGAACTCCCTGCCACCCCACTCTGCTGCCTCTGTAGGTTTAAAAATCTGAGCTCCCACAGATGGAGGCTGCTCCAGCAATCCCGCCAGCTCTCTCCACTCACCCCCCGCCCCTGCTTCACAGAGCCAGTGCTCATGGGGAGCCAGCTTAAAAGCTGTAGCTCCATGGATAGAAGCAGCAGTGAGGGGAAAGGCAGACAGCTCCCTGTGAGCTGATATGTGCGGGGACCCAGCTTGAAAGCTCGCTTCCCGTGTGTATTGACTCCCACCTGCTCCCCTCACTGTCCATGCTGCTGCCTCTCTATCAGAGGCAGGAGCATGGGAGTAGGGGGGCAGGCAGCTCTGCGGGATCCAGCACCACCTCCCCCCTTGCTGCCTCTGTGTGTAGTCTTTAGGATTAACCAATTAACCCAGGTGTATCAATTAATCATTTAAAAGGCTATATGCTGGCATCTCTGTTGGATACTATGGTAAGTGTGTGTGTGTGTGTGTGTGTGTGTTTCATTGCTCGTGGAACATTTGCTGTTGGCAGAGTCAGCTTCTTTTTTGTTTTCAGCCAACATGCATTATACATGAGGTAATATACTGTTTGGTAAGAGGCTGGGTGGGGATGTCCTGAATTTCCCAGTGGAAGTGGGCAGGAAGATGACTTGAGTATTAACTCCAAATGCGCTCTACACACATGCACACACATATTAGAGAAGCATTATTTAGTTCCTGCCTTCCCTATCTGAAGTGGAAATTCAAGAAATATAGAAAGACTAACAAGTTAGAGAAATAATAACTCTGGAGAGTGCAGTTTCTTTAGAAATGTCTTCTATCAATTGTAAAATACCAAATTCTACAGTTTCTTGCTTTATTTTAGTTTGCCGCATAGTGCTCTTTCAAGAGCACATTTCAGAACTCAAAAGACTGATAACCTTTTAAGGATAATTAATTCTTAAGAAATGATGTGGGAAATCTTTCACCTTAAAGAGGCATTACATTTTTTTAATTGAGCCTTAAGGTAAAGCAATATCAAAACATTTTGTTTTCTTTGACCAGTGTAAATACAAGATTTCTTGGAAGAAGTACCTGCCTGGTTGGCATTGGAGGAAGAAATCTTTTCTTACAGTTAATGCATTCACAAAATAGTTCAAAAACTGTTTTTATTTTGGGATTACTTCTGCAATGCCATTTAGATCAGTTGGTCAATTATTGACCGCATAAGTATTGGTTCCACAAGTTTATGTTGTATATTTGTGGGGTGTTTGTTTTTCTGTGAGGGGCTTATTCAGGTTTTTGCTTTTAGGGATAATTTAATTTAAAATAAAACATCCTTCCTCTTCTTCCTTGTTCTCTATCCCTTTTTGAATTTCTTCTCCTCCTCCTTTCCTTTTCCTCTTGATCCCCTAAAGAGAACGTATTGGACCTATGTTCTCTTATGTTGTGATTTATGCTTGTGAACAGCAATTTTGTGTAAATGCCACAGAAGGTAAGTGAATTTTCTTTGTATTTTTCATAACTGATGCACTTTGTTTCAATCCCTGGTTTCTTTGTTATTTCTCATTTTGTCTATTTTAGTATAGCACTAATGTATTGTTGCCTTGCCGCTAACCTTTGTGGGCATGCAGGTGTTAGATGGCTCACTGTGTGGTCCTGGGCAAGTATCTTACAGTATTTCTGCTTCAGTTTGTCCACCTGTATAAACAGAGTTGTGAAAATTAATTGGCTAATATTTGTACACTACTTTTCATAATGGAAATTACTCTGTAAACTCTTAGTCTGGTTGTCATTAGTACTACCCACCATTTTTTAATTGTCTACTGGTGATGGGGTGGGGAGGAAAGGTTTAAATTCCAAGCATTTCCAGAACAAAAAGTGCAATGCCAGTTTTATATTAGGTTGATAGCCACCCTTTCTTTGAATCTTCAATACATCCCATTGTGGATTGACTGTGATAGGGTACATTAATAACCATATGATTCATTCCTTTTCCTGTCACTTCTCTGGCTAGTGGAAAGTGTCTCTTACCATGTTTTTCAGCTTCCTTGGCACTATGTCCTGGTCTGCGTTACATAGTGGTATTAGGAAGAGGTGTGTGATCCCTGACAAACGGCTGTGCTGGCAAAAGGCCCTAGTGTAGATGCTCTTACACCACCAAAACAGTTTTTGTTGGTGTAGCTTATTTTTTTTCAGTAGGCTGGTGCTAGCAATGTGGGCAAAAGTGCAGTATTATGGTTAGGGATGTGAATGTGGACACGTGTATCTGTATCAGAGGCAATGGGGAGAGGTAGGCGAGAATTGGTACGTGTAGGGAACTGGCTCCTGCAAAGCCGCCTGCCTCTCCTCCCCTGTGCTTCTGTCTCCCACAGAGACAACAGTGCAGGAGGGTGGGCAAACAGGAGCCAGTGTGTGTGGGGAGCCGGCTTTTAAACCGGGTCACTGCACATGCTGCCTCCCACAGAGCCGCTTGCACCTCCCCCTCCCTGTTGCCTCTCACAGAAGTAGCAGTGCGGGGAGGGCAGGCGGGAGCTGGTGTTCGTGGGGAGCTGGCTTAAAACCGGATCCCACCTGCCCCCCTCATATAAATGTGTAATGGCTGAAAAATTCAGCGGTTACATGTTTACAAAAATGTACACATTTTAACATCTCTAATCCCCAGTAGGGTGGCTACCATCAACTTTGAGAGTCATGAACTATAGGTAGCTATCCCACAATTCCTGCTGTCCCTTTGCATTCTGGGTTATGCTTCCAGTGCATGCTGGGACCGTAACTGTGCTGTAGATGGTTCTGGGTACATGTCATCGGTGTCCTATAATGAACCCCCCCCCCTCCCCCCCCCCCCGCTTGAAAGCGATGGCAAACAGTCTTTTTATGCCTTTTTTCCCTGTCTATCTGTGCAGACGCCATAGCAGGGTAAACATGGAACCCATCGTGGAACCTGTTCAGCAGCAGAGTATTATGGCAGTAATTAACCATGCTGCATCTTATGCTGAAGTATATCCAGAGCATCTCCAGGGTCCACTGGAATAAGGAAGAATCTCAGGAGGCCATGTTCATGCTCTTCTGTGAAGCACTTGAGTTGAGCGACTGGCAAATGCCACTGGTATTGGATCCCATGGACTCAGTGGAACGTTGGTTCTGGTGCTGAGACACAAACACAGACGGCTGAGGATGCAGCTATGGGATGGTCAGCAGTGGCTGCAAAACGTTTGCCTACGTAAAGCCACTTTCATGGAAATTTTCAAATTGCTTCCCCCCCCTCCTCCCACTGCCTGAAGCGCAATACCAGAATGAGACCTGCTCTGACAGTGGAGAAGGGAGCGGCAATAGCCCTGTGGAACCTTGCGAGGCCAGACAGCTATTTGTCAGTTGGGAATCAGTTTGGAGTGGGGGCTGTTGTGATCCAAGTAGCCAAAGCAATCTGTACCCTTTTGTAAGGGAGAATAGTGACTCTGGGAAACATGCAGGACATAGGGGAATGCTTTGCTGTAATGGGATTCACTAACTGTGGTGGGAAGACAGAACACACGTCCTTATCTTGGCACCCAGCCACCTTGCCAAAGAGTACATAAACTACAAGGGGTACTTCTCGATGGTGCTGCAGGAGCTGGTGGATCATAAGGGCCATTTCACTGACATCATCGTCAGGAATGATGCATGACTCATGCATTTTTAGGACCTCCTGCCTCTTCAGAAAGCTGTAAACTGAAACTTTCTTCCCAGACTGGAAAAATAACATTAGAAGTGTTGAAATGTCAATTGTGATCCTTGGAGGCCTAGCCTTCCCCTGGCTCTCATGGCTCAGGAAGCCATACACAGGCATCCTGGGCTATTGTGAAGAGCAGTTCAGCTACAGGCTGAGCAAGTGCAGAATAGTGGTAGAATGTGCTTTTGGGCATTTAAAGGGAAGGTTTTGCAGTCTACTGACTAGGTTAGACCTCAGCAAAGGCAACATTCCCATTGTGGTGGTATCATACTGTGTGCTCCATAATATTTGTGAGTTAACGGGAAAGTTATATGGCAGGATGGTAGGGGGGCACGCACAGTGCCTAGCCAATATTTTATAAGCAGCCATACATCAAGGCAATAAGGAGAGTACAGCAAGGGGGGCTGTAAATCAGAGAGGCTTTGAAAAATAGCTTTTCGTTCTTTTTTTATTCTGTATTTGTCAAACATTAGATTTAAGAAAAAAATAACAAAATGAATGGAAAGGAACAGGAATGAAAGGGTGCAGAGAAGGAAAAGTGACCATTTTATTTTCATATGCTAGGAATTAATCTAAGATTTCTAAAAAGTCAGACCAAATATTTTCAAATTGTCCGGGGTCTGTCTTCTCTGAAACATTACTTGTTGTTTAGCAGCCAGGTCACCCTGATTACTGTTCAAGTCTAGAGGCAATCTGCTCTTCGATCTAAACAATGCTGTTTGTCTACAAGTCCTGTATTAGAGAACCATGCTTTCCATGAGTTGGAAAGATTTGGGATATATCCCAAATCATAAGTTCTATTAAGTAATTTTAAGGAGGTCTCAATTTATCATATTAAACTTCCTGTTTACAAAAGGATTGTACCCTGGGACAGTCCCAAAGTGTGTAAACCCATTTGCTCTTGGGTTTGGGTGCCTGTATGTGAGGGGCAGCACATGGAGCCACTGCTGTACATGCCAGTTGCTTTCAGGAGTGGGCCCGCCTTGGCTGTCTGGTTGCTCCCAGGGTGGGTGGGACGTGAACCCACAGCCCTGCACTCCCCAGGCAAAGAGTGCTAGGAGCCTAAAGCAGACCTGGCATTCTGGTCACCTAAGGCAGTGGTTCCTAACTGCCGGTCTGCGGACTGGTGCTGGTCTGTGAACCGCTAGCTGCTGGGCTGTGGCAGCTCTGGGGACCAGGGCTGGGATACACAACCCAGCATCTCCCCTCCCTCCGTGGCTGTTGGGAGAGGCATGTCCTGCCCTGCCTCTCAGCCAGCTAGCACCAGACAGGGGCAGGGTCTCCTCCCAGATGCAGAAGAGCAGTTCACTGTGTGGCAGGAGAGCTGTGCAGAGCCCAGCACAGCAGCCTTAGACTAGCTATGACCCGGGCTGCAGCTCTCAGCTGGCGGCTGGGAGGCAGTGCAGGGCTAGGTGAGGGGGGTGGGGCAGGCTCTGGGGGCGGTGCTAGTGCTGGAGGGCTCTAAAGAGGTGGGGGCTCGCTCTGGGAGCAAAGCTAATACTGAGGGGGGTTGGGATCTAATATTGGGGGCTGGGGGAGGCCCTGGGGGGTGCAGTGGTGTTCTGGAAGCAGGAGACTGGCATTGAGGGGTGTCTGGTGCTGGGGGGCTTTAAGGGGTAGGGGGTTGGCACTGAGGCATTTTGGAAGGGGGGCTGTCACTGGGGGTGTTGGGTACAGGGGACTCTGGGGCCACTGTGAACTAAACATAATTTTCTGTAGAATCAGCCTTAAATGTAGATCAGTTGTAGAGGTTTTACAGTTTTGCAAGGCATTTCCCTATTGGCTAGGGTCTAAGTATATACACAAATCTTTGTTCTAGACCTAGTGAAGGCAATCTAAATTCGGGAAGGTCTTTGGGGCCAGGAAGTCATAACAAACTCTAGCTGGTTGGGTGAACCTATGAAGCTCTCTGCAAATCATCAATAATTGTTTAAAAAATACAGAAGGGAAAAATCTCAGAATATTGGTTTCAAGGAATGTGGGTTTAGCCGTTGATCTATTAAGCAAGTGATTTTTCCTCTTCTGTTTTTGAGAGGAAAGAAGAACGGCTTCTTGCCTCTGACAGCTGGACTGACAAGTTCCCTTTTAATGTTAGGTCCATTACATTGCAGTTTTAGAAGGTGCAACACTGTTCCAGAATAACATTGCATTTTTTCAAACATTTTCATGTGCTGAATTTAAACTGAAAAGGCTCTTAAGTACTACATGTCCAGCGTGTGTGTATCAGAGTTATGGTAGAACACTGTGGGATACAATTCTCTACAGCTGATGTCCTCTCTGACAGATGACACAGACACCTGGAAAAGGCCAACCTTTTTGGCAGCCAGCTCCACAATCTTACATGAGAGTAGACAGCTGGATCGCCTAAAATCTCTATTGAGAAGCAGAGCCAGCCAACCCATTATCTCCATAGGATGAGGAGCACACTAGCTGGTGTCACCTTGCTAGTGAAAAGAACAGTTAGGCTAATGGCTAGTCTGGGATAGAAGAAGTTGAGGGAGCTGGCTAGCTAGTGTAGTTTTTATGCACTATATGGTCTATATGGACATAAAAACTTCAGCACATAAAAACTGAAGGGGCAACAGTGGTTTAGAGAAGGAAAAAATTGCCTTTGGGTAAAAATAATGGAAATATTTTCCCCTCTAAGGCAGTCAATATTCCATAACTGTGTGCATATTACTCTTGTAACCATCATTACATCTGTTCTTATTTGGCTCTTAAAGGAAGATTGTTTAACAATTTATTTGAAATGGAGTTGCACGTTAATATTAATGTTTTTATGTGTGTGTTGTCTCGTTCTATATGACTCATGTTTCAATCTGCATTTTGCAGATTTCTATTTCAAGAATGGCAGCTCAGGATTTTCATGATAAAGGTTCTTTTCATAACAGGATGCCATTTTAATTATGTTACTAAAAAAGAACTTAGGCTTTCTTCTTTAAAGGGCATGATCCTGAAAACTCTTACCACAAGGAATAGTGCTCATGGTGGATGCACTCTTCCAATATCCATCCACATAATAGGTTCTCTCTGTGTGAATTGTCAGAATGAAATGTGCCTCTCAGTACATAATGGAGATATTCAAAACATGAGCATGTATGCCTCTGGACTCCATTGGCCTCTCTGATATTGGCTTCCCTCGGTAGGCTTGAATATGCTGCTTGGCTCCTCCTTTAAAAAGAGTTTAAAATATGCCGTCATATTTCTGAAATGCTACTTACTTTGTGGCACCAAGGTAAGCTGTCACTTATAGTATAGTATGCAAATCTATAATCTTCTCTCTCCTTTCTAGTGAGGAATGAAATAATTTAAATATGAAGATAGTTAACTATCATGACTGAGCATCTGAGTTAACCCTTCTCTGAGATGAATGGGGCAGTACACATTGATCTCCCACAGTTGTTGTTCCAGTCTCTCTGTAGACTACTCATCTGTACCTCAGTTTAATTTAAAAAATATGAATTGAAAGCTTTTCTGCAACAGTAACAGCTAGAAACTTACTTTTTAAAACAATGAAAGATGTGATTCTGGAGAACAAGCAAGTAGCTTCAGACTGATGCTGGCATGGCGTATGGGATCATACCATATGTTTGAGTCCTTGTGCTCAGTTCCATGAATGCTCTGTTGAAATTAGCATTGTCCTCTCTGTAAAATATTGACTGTAGGATCAAGCTATTAAAGAGCTTTTCTAAGCCTCCCCTGTTACCTCTAATCCCCATACATTGTATTTTATGCATTTTTATAAGTTAGTTTAATTTTATTGGAAGAAGTAGTACTGGACAAACTAAAGCAAATGCCATTTCAGAGAATCAGTAAAGTCTACTTGCAGCATCTTTATAGTTCTAGCTGAAATGAGCATTCCACAACTCTTTTTAGCAACAAGTTAAATGTAGAGATTTTGGGAATAATAGATATCTGAAGACATGAGTTAGAACATAAGAACATAAGAATGGCCATACTGGGTCAGACCAAAGGTCCATCGAGCCCAGCATCCCATCTGCCGACGGTGGCCAATGCCAGGTGCCCCAGAGAAGGAGAACAGAAGACAATGATCAAGTGATTTATCTCCTGCCATCCATCTCCTGCCCTTGTTATGAAGGCTAGGGCACCATACTTTATCCCTGGCTAATAGCCATTTATGGACCTAACCTGCAAAAATTTATCAAGCTCTTTTTTAAACCCTAATAGAGTCCTGGCCTTCACAGCCTCCTCGGGCAAGGAGTTCCACAGGTTGACTGTGCGCTGTGTGAAGAAAAATTTCCTTTTATTAGTTTTGAACCTACTACCCATCAATTTCATTTGGTGTCCCCTAGTTCTTGTATTATGGGAAAAGGTAAATAATTTTTCTATAATCACTTTCTCCACACCATTCATGATTTTATATACCTCTATCATATCGCCCCTCAATCGCCTTTTTTCCAAACTGAAAAGTCCCAGTCTCTCTAGCCTCTCCCCATATGGGACCCTTTCCAAGCCCCTAATCATCTTAGTCGCCCTTTTCTGAACCTTTTCTAATGCCAATATATCTTTTTTGAGGTGAGGAGACCACATCTGCACGCAGTACTCGAGATGTGGGCGTACCATAGTTTTATATAGGGGAAGTATGATATCTTTTGTCTTATTATCTATCCCTTTTTTAATAATTCCTAACATCCTATTTGCCTTACTAACTGCCGCTGCACACTGCGTGGATGTCTTCATAGAACTATCCACTATAACTCCAAGATCCCTTTCCTGATCTGTCGTAGCTAAATTTGACCCCATCATGTAGTACGTGTAATTTGGGTTATTTTTTCCAACATGCATTACCTTACACTTACCCACATTAAATTTCATTTGCCATTTTGCTGCCCAATCACTCAGTTAAAATGTAGCCAGCTGAAGAAAGCAAAGCAGAGAACAGTATTCCATTTCTGGAGAAATATAGTATGAAATACTTTTAATACTATATAAGTCAGGAAGGTTCTGAATAGATTTTCTGCAACACAGGAAAAATGAGTTACATATACATTTGCAGAGGAAAATAGACCTCTACTGAGAGGATTTAAAAAAAAACAACTATGTGCCCAGCAAAGGAGCAGTAGCCTGTGGGTTGGAATTTCACTTATTGAGTAAAACTGTATCCTCCCCAGGGTCAGTTGTAATGTTTAATTTTTTTCCTATGATATAGAACCATAGAGCTGAAAGAGACCTCAAGAGGTCATCAAGTCCAGCCCCCTGCTCTAGGCAGTACCAATCCCAATTAGATCAACCCAGTCAGGGCTTTGTCAAGCCGAGACTTAAATACCTCTAGGAATGGAGACTCCACTACTTCCCTAGGTAACCCATTCCAGTGTTTCACCACTCTCCTAGTGAAATAGTTTTTCCTAATATCCACCCTGGACCTCTTCCACCACAACTTAAGACCATTGCTCCTTGTTCTGCCATCCGTCACTACTGAGAACAGCCTTTCTCCATCCTCTTTGGAACCTCCCTTCAGGAAGTTGAAGGCTGCTATCAAATCCCCCCTCACTCTTCGCTTCTGCAGACTAAACAGACCCAACTCCCTCAGCTTCTCCTCATAGGTCATATGCTCCAGCCCCCTAATCATTTTGGTTGCCCTCCGCTGGACCCTCTCCAGTGCGTCCACATCCTTTTTGTAGTGGGGGGCCCAGAACTGGACAGAATACTCCAGATGTGGCCTCACCAGAGCCGAATAAAGGGGAATAATGACATCTCTGGATCTGCTGGCAATGCTCCTCTTAATGCAACCTAATATGCCATTAGCCCTCTTGGCTACAAGGGCACACTGTTGACTCATATCCAGTTTCTCATCCACTGTAACCCCCAGGTCCTTTTCTGCAGAACTACTACTTAGCCGGTTGGTCCCCAGCCTGTAACAATGCTTGGGATTCTTCCGTCCCGAGTGCAGGACTCTGCACTTGTCCTTGTTGAACCTCATCAGATTTCTTGTGGCCCAATCCTCCAATTTGTCTAAGTCACTCTGGACTCTATCCCTGCCCTCCAGCGTATCTACCTCTCCCCCTAGCTTAGTGTCATCTGCAAACTTGCTGAGGGTGCAATCCATCCCCTCATCCAGGTCACTAATAAAGATATTGAACAAAATTGGTCCCAGAACCGAACCTTGGGGCACTCCGCTAGAAACCGACCGCCATCCTGACATCGAGCCGTTGATCACTACCCGCTGGGCCCGGCCTTCCAGCCAGCTTTCTATCCATCTTACCGTCCATTTATCCAATCTATATTCCCTTAACTTGCTGGCAAGAATATTGTGGGAGACTGTATCAAAAGCCTTGCTAAAGTCAAGGTTTATCACATCCACTGATTTTCCCATGTCCACAGAGCCAGTTACCTCATCATAGAAGCTAATCAGACTGGTCAGGCACGACTTGCCCTTTGTGAATCCATGCTGACTATTCCTAATCACTTTCCTCTCCTCCAAGTGCCTCAAAATGGATTCCTTAAAGATCCCTTCCATGATTTTTCCAGGAACCGAGGTAAGACTGACCAGCCTATAGTTCCCTGGATCATCCTCCTTCCCTTTTTTGAAGATGGGCACTACATTTGCCTTTTTCCAATCATCCGGGATCTCTCCTGATCTCCACGACTTTTCAAAGATAATGGCCAAAGTCTCCTCAATGACATTTGCCAACTCCCTCAGTACCCTCGGATGCATTAAGTCCGGACCCATGGATTTGTGTACGTTTAGCTTTTCTAAATAGTTCCTAACCTGTTCTTTACCCACTAACGGCTGTCGATCTTCATCCCATCTTGCATCACTTAGCGCATTAGTCTGGGAACCCACCTTGTCCGTGAATACAGAGGCAAAGAAAGCATTGAGTACTTCAGCTTTCTCCACATCATCTGTCACTAGGTTACCTCCTTCATCCAGTAGGGGCCGCACACCCTCTCTGATCACCTTCTTGTTAACATGCCTGTAGAAACCTTTCTTGTTATCCTTCACATCCTTAGCCAGTCGCAATTCCATTTGCGCTTTCGCCTTCCTGATAACCCCCCGGCATTCTTGAACTATACATTTAAACCCCTCCCTGGTCATTTATCCAAGTTTCCACTTTTTGTAAGCTTCCTTTTTGTGCTTAAGTTCACCAAGGATTTCCCCTGTAAGCCAATCCAGTCTCCTACCATGTTTGCCTCTCTTGCTACGCGTCGGGATGGTTTCCTTCTGTGCCTTCAATAAGGCTTCTTTAAAATACTGCCAGCTGTCCTGGACTCCTTTCCCCTTCATGTTAGCATCCCAGGGGATTCTGCCCATCAGGTCTCTGAGGGAGTCAAAATCTGCTTTTCTGAAGTCCAAGGTGTGTATTTTACTACTCTCTTTTCTTCCTTTGGTCAGGATCCTGAAATCTACCATCTCATGATCACTGCTTCCCAGGTTGTCACCCACCTCTACTTCCCCTATTAGTTCCTCCCTGTTTGTGAGCAGAAGGTCAAGCTGCGCACGGCCCCTGGTCGGATCCTTCAGCACTTGTACCAAGAAGTTATCCCCAACATTCTCCAAAAACTTCCTGTGCCTGTGTACTGCCGTATTGGTTTCCCAACAGATGTCAGGGTGATTAAAGTCCCCTACGAGAACCAGGGCCTGTAGATAGATTTTTCTTCTCCTGGGCATGCTATTAAAAATGACCAAAAAAATCTACACAGTAGATTTGTACCAATGGCACCGTTCAAGTATATGCAGTATCATTTGCACAATTGAATGATTCTGTTTATGTAACTTTGTCTCTCAGAGAATCCCTTGGTGCAGTATAAATCTATTGCAATTTTATGGTGAAAATGTGGGCATCTGGCTGCCAATTAAATGTGCTTGTGAAGAACCTTTGACTAAAGATAACTTTTTTTTTCTGAGGTACAACTCGCATAAACATTGATGGAAATGGTTAACCAAGGGTGGTTTCTGCTGATATTGGGGATGCAGTGTAATAACGTGAGCTTTGTATTTGTTTACTAAATACATTATCCTCTCTTTCTAGCCCTTAGCCCACTGTATTATAAGAATTGTTGGTAACTGCACTGTTGAGGCATGTGTTTGATTTTCTTTAAAAGCAGCAGAAAGGGTCTTCGTTGATTCTGTTATTACTGTAAATACTCAAGCGACCTTTCCTAATTTTACCACTCCTAATCTTCCTCTGTTGATTGGTGGACAGGCAAAATGGTGCTCTCCGTTAAACCAGACTAACTCTGTTAACTGGATGTAGAGTTTAGCCCTATGTCTGTTGTCAATCCATTCAGGTAATTCTACTACTTTAGTGTTTTTAATGGAATTTCTGGTTACTGTGACAGTAAGTGGAATTTTTAAAATAAAAATTAAATAGAAATCTAACAGGGTCTAAAGGTACAAGACTCTAGGCCATGGGAAAGTTCTCTTCTCTTTCAAAATGCTTATTGTACAGAGCACAATGTTTTCATTCCCTATGAAGCATTTCTCACTCAACACGTCACTATAAATACGGTTACCCTGAAAGAAAAGAAAGGGGAATTAGTTAGGCCCATGCCCACATCAAACCTGCTGTTTCAGACTACAGCCATTTTTGCTGCACCCCACTTCAAAAATGCCTGTCTAGCATTATTTAACATTGGGAAAGTTGATTTGTTTTGCTTCCAGTACAGCTTACAGGAGTTTGCTCAAACTTATCAAAAAAATCACAATAATAAAGCGGTAGGTATAAGTTGGAAACATGAGTTGTAGTTCAGTGACCGTTACGATTATGTAACTTTTGTATATTTGCATAGCACCATTGATGTGTGTGGTTCTTAAAGCCCCATTGCTCTGACAATCGTGTGTTGGAGAGGTGGGGGAAGCAGGGAGTAGAGCTGGCTGACACTTTTTGTCAGAAAATGTCATTTTGACCAAATCAAAATTGTTGGCAAATTCATACTGATATCATACCAGATTCTTCTGTTAAAAAACAAACAGAAGGTTTTTTTCCCTCTTTCTCATATATTCCATGGAGAATGACTAATATTTGGAATTGTGTGTGTATGAGAGTGGAACAAATATATCACTTACCCCTTTTGATCTGAGGGGCTAGTCCAGGTCTGGGCAAAATACAGCCCACGGGCCGAATATGGCCCGCCAAGCCACCAGACCTGGCCCGCGGACACAGCAGGGAGCACCAGGCAGGCTTCTCCTGCTTGCCCCTCAGGCCCTCAGAAAAGTGGTTGCAGGGCCATTTCTTTTTCAAAACTGTGAGCCCGGAGGGGAGGGTTTCATGAGCTCCCCCTGCTCCCAGCACAATCCCATGGGCCGGTTTCTGGCCAGAAACCAGCCAATTGGAGCTGCCTGTTTGAATAACAGGCAGCAGTCGAAGCACCAGGTCCCCGCACCTCGTCCCCTCTCTCCTCTGGCAGTTATTCACACAAGGCTGTGCAAGCATGAGGCAGGCAGGCAGGCAGAGAAGTGTTTTAAGCTCTTCAAGCATTTTGCTCTGCAGGCTGGGTAGGCTGCTGGCTAGTCAGTCTCCTGGTCAGAGCCTCCCTCTGGCACCCCAGACCCTCCCTTCCCCAACCCTCTGCTCCCCCTCCACTCAACATACCCACACCCTCTGCCCCCCTCTTGCACCCATACCCCCTTCCAGATCTGGCCCCCCAGTCCCCTGCCCCAGATCACAGTCCCCTCCTATCCTAGGTTGCAACCCAAACCCCTGCACTCCAGTCCCCTGCCCTAGGTCACAATCGCCTCCTTCATCCGAACTCTCTCCCAGACCCCAGTCTCCCTCCTGCACCCCAGTCCCTCACCCCAAGATCCCTTCTGCACCCAACCTCCATCCCAGACCCCCCGCACCTCCTTAATACCACGGGAGAGTGCAGCCCTCGACCACTTTCCAAAATTTTGGCGTGGCTCCCCATCAAAAATTATTGCTCACCCACCCCGGGTTAGTCTAAATTTAGGTCCATAAGGGTGTTCCAGTTGAAAGTAAAAATTGATAGTCTGGTATTTTCTTTGTGCAGACTTATTTACAAGGCGTGTGCAAAGCCGTGTTTCTCTGAACTCAGAAGGAAAGCAGAACAAAAGGAGAAGTGTTTTAACTTACACCTCAAGCTTCCTTAGACAACACCAGTTCCAAAAGCTCACTTTAGTTTATTCCAGGGTAACACTATGCCTACAGGCTCCTGTCCTGCTTGGCTTTTCTTGCCTCTTTTCTCCTGCATCTCTGTGTTCTTGTCTGCGACCTCAGTATCTGCATTCTTTCACACTCCCACACATACCTGTCCAAAAGCTCCTGGGCTAGATTCATGCACTCCTTTTGTCTTTGGGCTTATGTTTCCACTTATGTGAAATGTGAACTCATACTTGTTATTCACCTCGATGGCATTTCAGCCAATCTGTAGCAAGGTTTCATCCAGCTCCTAATACTTTGCTGATTGCTGTATCCCATTCAATATAAAATCATTCACCATTCCTGTTTCTTCAAGAAGTGTTTTCAGTGTCAGATGTTTGCTGGCTGAAGGCTGCATCGTTATAGATTCAAAAGATTTTAAGAATGCAAGACAAATGATTTGTGTCTATTGTTTATCATTTAAGAAAATATCTTCTATTACCTTTGATGCCCTCCTGTGTTTTTTCCCTCAAGTTCTCTCCATTTTAGATGCAGAATACTAATGAATGAGCAAATTTTGCAAAAGCTGAATTTCTAGTTGGTTCTTCTGAGTATATTTCAGTAGTTGGTTTTGTATGGCATATGGTAATGTAATTAGCCTGAGTGACTAAAAATGATCACAGATATGTTAGCTGTGTCATTTAAGGACTGACTAAACCTGAAAGGGGTCAGGTGTTCTTAAAGTTATAAAAATAGATTCCAAGCATTAGCAAGAGCATGTAACTGGATTCAGTAATGGAAGAAGGTAGAAATTGCACTATATATGGTCTAATCAACTGATGCCAGGTTAATCCTAGTTCTGTTACTGATTTCCTTCGTAGCTGTGAATAAATCATTTAAGCCTATCTATGTCAGTTTGCCCATGTTGTAAAATGGAAATAAATATAATTTTCCCTCTTTTTAAGAAGGGGAAATGTTGGCAGTGATGTGGCAAAGGCCATGCACACTCAGTGTGCTCAGATTGAAGGCTTGTCAACCCTTGAAATACTACAGCAATGCGTCTGTAGCACTTCCATGTAAACTCTACCAATGCCGATGGGAGGGGCTCCCCCATCAGGATAGGTAATCCACCTTCCTGAGAGGAATAGCTATGTTGACAGAAGAATACTGCCTTCAGTGTTGTGCTGCCTACAGCAGGGGTTAGGTTAGCTTAACTACACTGCTCAAGGGTGTGGATTTTTCACATCTCAAGTGTCATAATTAAGCTGACTTATGTTCTGGTATAGATCAGGTCTAATAGATTTCACCTCTCATCAGTAATAATTACAATATTTAGCTCTTGCATAGTGTTTCGTTCTCTGGGTATATAAATGTTAATGGCTGCTCTTAATATCCTAAGAGGTAGAGGCACTGCGAGTAACAATGTTGTGTAGTAAGTGCCATGCTAATTATTAATAATTTGGAAGAGGCAAGAATAATTTATTTATAGTAAATTTAACATATAGAGCCTAATTTTCAGTGGAGCCTCATGCCATTCTTCATTGGAGTGCTTGCTGGATTCAGTAATGGAAGAGGGTAGAAATTGCACCATATATGGTGTAATTAACTGATGCCAGGTTGCTGTCACCTTTTGGACAGTTCATGCGTTTGCTGTAAACAAGATGTGTACATGTCATTGGATCAGCAGATGTCTTCTCAAATGTCTTTTAGAAGTAGCTTTCTCTTGTACCACATCTATAAAATGTAAGGGATATAGCTCTTGAAGCAATGCTCTGTTTTCAGAACCAGTTTTCTCAAAACCCTCATTATCAACAAAGTAGTGTGGCTACAAGGCTGGTGCAATCATCTGTGCAATTCGCCTATTCAGTTTGAGCATCAGATGAATGCTGGCAGAGCCTTCTTCTCTTGTCAACGTTTCAGATGCTGTCATTTGCCTTTTTTGTTTCCCTTGAACAATACTGGAAGATGATCAGACTGTCATGTTTATTACTCTGCCTCATGCTGCTGCTCTTTCATTAAAAGATCCTTTCCCCTCTTCTATCCTCAGTTTAATTTGTCTTTAAACATTAGCATGCTGTTCTAGCTGCCGATAGGTGACACTTTTTTGGTAATGCGGTGTTCTTATGTCTTTGGCTTACTCTCTTGCTGAGGGATGCTTGTAGTGCCTGCACACATTTTAAGAAAATCTTAACACGGGATTTTTTTCAACACACAAATTGCATTGCCTGGTGAGTTTAATAGAGTTGTGATTGGCTTTCAGTTGGTCCATTTTCTGTTGAATTTTGACAGAAATAAAACTTTCCAAGAAAGTCATCTCTTTCACTGCTGGGTGCACTCTTGTGTGCTAGTCCCATCTTCCACCACCTTCTGTGCCAATCATATCTTATGCTGCTATTTCAAGCCTGTCTTCTAGTAGTACCAAGTAGGGATGTAAGAGAGTAGTCAGTTAGTTGACTACTCGCATTCCCTCCCCCTTGCTGCCTTTGTATCAGAGGCAGCAAGGGGGCAGAGAGCAGGAGCCAGTGCTGGGGGGAGCCAGCTTAAAAGCTGATTTCCCCCCAGCATTGTCTCCGTTCTCCCCTTCTCCCCCCCACCCCCCGCTGGAGGGGAGGGCAGGGGAGGCTGCTCTGGCAACAGCCCCTGTCCAGGGTGGGGTGGGGTTTCCAGCAGGAAGTTGGGATTGCCCATGGACAGGGGCTGATGCTGCAAAGCAGCCCCTCTCTGCAGCCAGGCGCCACAGGCAGCGGCTGCTATGGGCTGGGCAGGCAGCCTCTCTGTCCCAGCTCAGGCCGGGACCAAACACTGCTGCAGCTCTGCAATTTAAAATGCAGTAGGAGCTGGGGGGTAGGCTGCCCAACTCCTACTGCCTTTTAAATGGCAAGAGCTGCAGCAGGGTTTGGTCCCAGTGCTAGCAGATTCTGAGCTGGCTGCCTTGACTACTCGATTACTAAAATAACCTAATTTTAACATCCCTAGTACCAAGGTCACCACAGTCTTCTGCAGGGGACTTCTTAGGGCTTGTCTACCCTGGCATGCTCTGTCGCCAAAAACTGCCTTTTGGCAACAAAACAGTGAGAGTGTTTACACTACAATGAGACCTTTGTCAGGAAAAACACCCAGTGCCTCGTTAGCATATTTTCTGCTGAAAAAACTTGTTGTGTAGACACAGCCTGACTGACTGACCCCCATCCAGTACAAGCACCATCATTGTCTAATTTCATGACAGCCAAGCACAAAAGAGCCATCCTTGGTTCAAAGTAAGTAATTTTTAAATAAACACCTGATTTTAGAAGTTAAACAAAATGCCTTAGGGCACAGTATCTAACACTTAAGAGGGATAAGCAATCCTAATATTTCTCACACATAATCATGGTGCCGAAGTGTTGCATGAAAAGCTACTTGAACAAATCCCAATGTTTAGAGGGTAGCATGAAGCTTGATGGTAGAGGAGCTGTACACCAAATATTTTGTTCTACTCATCAGAGTGCTCACACAGTGGCATAAAGTTGCTTTCTAAAGACAGAATGTCTCTCTGCAAAACTCAGCCTGATTCTCACCAAATAACAAAAACCATAAAGTAGAGGAATCTGGGAAACCTAAAGAACAGTCCAAACACAGTGTGACAATGAAATCACTGACAGACTGGAGGTCCAAGACACATTCTACTCTACTGTCCAAAATGGGAATACGTGCCACATTGATTCAGGGTAGCAGAAATGATAAACGATTGAGGACATGAGGAGGAAAAATTGAGTAAAATCCTGGGATACAGAGAGAAGAGCGGGGTGGGCAGAGGTACATTTTAGTTATCTCTCACAAAGCAGCCTCTTTTTCCACTTTAGCAATACTTAGAGACAGACATACAGCATCTCTCCATATTTGGATAGAAAAAAGGTGTGTTTTTAAATGTTAGCGTTAGCTAACTAAAATTACATAGGGTGTAATCCAAAATTCCTAGCACCATCAATACAACACTGCCACCTTTTGCCTTCTCCCAGACCTTGGGTCGCTGACAGTGTTTCCCCTACCACACTGTTCATGGGGCAGTTCATCCCCCCTCCCTGCCATGGGACAACAACAGAAAAGTGAGGAGGAGGAGTTGTGCTAGTGCTCATAGGGGTTGAGGGAAGCCACTCTGAACTCTGGGATCTTTAGCTCTTCCCCTCTTGTGAAAATGTCTTAGGGCATGTCAGAGAGTTTTTCCTGAAGCTCTGGTTGCTCAGCCCAAGAGTGCAGGCAGCCTAACAGAGGGTCTTTCCCTCTCCTCTTCCCCCAACCTCTAGCAAATTTGAAAACTGAAGCTTCTCCCATCATCATGAGACAGGCTCCAGCCCCAATAGTTGCAAGTACCTAAGACATGCTATTACTCATAAATGTGAACTGCAAACAGTAGACTTATTAAAAAATGTAAGCTTTGAGGTTCACCCTGATTCAACTTCATTTAGAAGACAGTGCTTCAAGCCAACTTTCTTCCATGCAAATCAATTGTGTGTGTGTGTGTGTGTGTGTGTGTGTGTGTGTGTGTGTGTGTGTGTGTGTGTGTGTGTGTGTGTGTGTGTGTGTGTGTGTGTGTGTGTGTGTGTACATTTTCCATCAGTGTTATCTAGCAAATTGTGTTGGTCTAATTTTTTTCCCTTTAATTCCACCTCTCTTCCTTCTGCTTTTCATACAGAAGGTGGATGAGCTATCACCTAATATTGGATTACGTGCTTTCCAAATTGCTTATTTTTTAACAAAGTCATGGGAGGGGTAGAGCAGTAAAGCAGAAGTGACACCTTAACACTGGGTTGGGAAATAATTTTTAATGGGGGGGGTCACTCTAAGATTTTGGGAAATGGTCATGGGCTGCGGAGTCTGGGACAGAGTTGGGTGCAGAAGGAGGTGTGGAGTCTGAGAGGGAGTTTGGGTGAAGGAGGGGGTTGTGATGAGGGCAGAATCTTGCGGTGCAAGGTGCAGCTGGAGGTATGGATGCAGGAGAGGATTCTGGGCTGGGGGAGGGGCGTAGGAGGGGGTGCAGGGTCTGGGCAGGAGTTGTGACTTAGGGAACAGGGTACAGAGGGTTTGGTGGTGGCCTGGGGAAGTTAGTTGGGGGGTCAAAGAGGGGGTGGGTGCCCGAAGCAGGCTCAGGCTGGGAGGTGCTTACCTAGGCAACTCCCAGCCAGCAGCCCTGAAGGAACCTTAGTTGCAGTCGCAGCCAGCTCCTTTTGGCTCTGCTCCGAATGGGGTGGGAGGGAGGAGGCTTCATTGGGTGCCCCTGCCTCCAGCAAAATTTCTCAGCTCCTATTGGTCAGAAATTGATCATTGGGAGCTGAGTGATTTTGCTGGGGGCGGGGACAGAGCGCAAAGCCACCCTCCTTACTCCCCAGTATCCAGAGCATAGAGTAGCCACCTTTAAAGCAGCTGCGGATTCACTGGGCAAGGCAGCTGTGGGCTAGATTCAGTGGCTTGGCGGGCCAGATCCAGGTCACTAGCCACCTCTTGCCCACCCCTGGCTTAATACATCGCCATATATTTTAGTACAGCAAAGTGCATCTAATGCGATATAAGGGAATTATCAAAAGTCAGGAAACAAAAACCTGTCTTTCTTGGTGAATTACAGTATGAATTAAAATTTTGATCTAAGCATAAGAACAAGGTACAGATACTTAACATTTTTTCTCAAAGTCTGTCACCCAAGTGCAGTTTCTCACTTATTACATTTTCAGTACTATTTAGGTTTTTGTATATATCATAAAAGGAATTAATTTATGAGAATTAAGATGGAATTAATGTAGTATTAGCCCCCATGTTTAATTTACTTGATCACTTTTGAGTTTTCCTGTGTTGGAATGCTTCAGAAAAGCGGGGTGGGGGGGCCCTCACCTATATATGCCCCTCTTACTGTATAAAACATAGGGATCTCATGTAACAAGTATGCAGGAATTTGTGTTTGCTTCAGTAGAGCTAAGGAGAGCCACAGGAGTAGAAAATCTACATGTGACTGAAGGCCTATGGATCTACAGGGAACAAATAAAGTCCCACTCATGTAACTCTCAAACTCAAGGAAAACATTGTCAGTGTAGTGGTAACCTCTGCCTCCACATTTCAGGGTTCCACTGCAGTCTGCCTTCCCCTCCCAGAAGAAAAAAGTGATCTCAGAAAGCAAGAGAAAAATGAAACTTACAACATTGCAGGTCAATTAATTCCAAAACTCCTGAAAGTATGCAATCAAAATCACACATTAAAGGGAATAATAGCAACTTTACTGGAACATAGAATAAACTTCATTAAGTAAATTACAATAATGGATAATGAGTTACAGAAAGTGAAATAAAGCTATATCGTTATGACAGCTGAAGCTAAATCAAAGAGTTCAACAAATAGCAATAATCAGGCTTTGTTAAATCGTTTCACATTCTTATCACAAAATTGTGATTTAAGAGCAGAGGTAACCTGGATCCCTGTTGATCTTAAAATTTTAATGTTGCTACTTTCAAGCACCCATTTTGTGTTAAGGTTCACACCATCCAAACAGCACCACGCAAGCAACCTCAACTTGCCCTCTTTGCTATATCTAATAATGTACACATACAAAAACATCTATAATTTTCAACAATTCACAGCACTTTTTGAGGCTAGGCCTCAGAGTTATCACAAGACACTGCACCTTTACACCAACAATTCTGATAGCTAACATTTTACAGAAATGTCTACATAAAATTTTCCACAAGTTTCTACAGCTCACATTGTTCTTCATACCAGACCTCAAAAACAATAATCACAAAACTGCCCTTTTACCCTACCATTGACTAACATTTGAAAGAAATACCTACAAAAACTTTCCATAACATCATTCCATAAGCTTTTGTTTAAAATAATATGAATAAAACCTGAAAAACACCACTAACACCACTCAACTCAAGATGCCAACTGTCAAACATACACTAACCCAAGAGCTGCAGAGTTAAAATTGAATACTTGGCATAGTTTGGTTGGTGTGTCACTTAAAGCAGAGTAAGTACTTAAAAGTTGCAAAGAGGGAAACCGTACCTCTTAATTTACTAGGTTTCTTTGTTTCTTTTTACAAGTATAATAAGGAGCTTTAAAATATTAGCTGAGGCATTATCTGGAGTAAGAGTTAACAACTTTTTCAATTTTAAATGAGCTTAGAGGGGTTTTTTTTGCTTGTAGAACACATATATCCCTTCTTTCCAGTTAAATCTTTGCACTGCTAGTGAGAGTGTTTTGTTTCATTTTCATTTAAATCAAGAATAGTGACAACAATAGATACAGCATTTGTATTTAGGATGTTTGCTTCATAGAGTCACAATTGTTCCTCTGTACCTAGGAAAAACTGGTTAGTAAAAACAGAAGTACAAATTATGTAGCTTGGCAACTAATATTTTAAATAACATTCAGAACACATTGTCTAAAAAGCGATTATTTGTTTAATCTAATCTAAAACCAGGTAGTCACCTAGACAAAAACATGCATTTTAAATGTTGCTACTTATCAAGATGAAATCAACATTTAAATGGAAATTCTTTAGTTCCGTTGATTATTTTAATTGGCTTCCTCAAAATAGGTAGGAATTTAGTTTAATTCTATATCACATAACTCGCACTGCTGAATATTAAAAGAGGAGTTTCTTAAGGTACTGAGATCAGGAAGAAGTACAAATAGTAGCACAAGGGCAACATAGATTCATCAAACTCTTCTGGTTGTCCACAAGAAATCTTGCTGCTTTCTTACATCCTTTCCAAATGGTTCTTGAGCTTGGAACATGTTGTTGTAGCCAACAGACTAAGAATGTCGAAATTACTTGCTTACTAAACATAATGCCTAGATTCCTAAATAACTATCAAAATGGCTATTAAGAAATGATAAAGGTTAATTTTCATAAATTAATATCAAAAGCCCCATCTTGCTATTTTCCCAGAATGTGAACGTATAAACCACAAAGCATGCTACAAACGCTGAATGCTGTTTTTCTTGGGAGGACACACATACTATTTATATAAAATGGATTATCAGTGTACTCTTGTTACAAAAGCAGAGAAAAAACAAAAGGCTGCAGCAGTAAACTGTTGAATCATTGGTGTCATAGTTCACTAAAAATTCTCTTTTACGATGACTAATAAATTGATTGAGATACAAGTTGTTTAAAAGCAGTAGTAATAGATGAGAGTAGTCAGTCTGTTAAATCTATCCTTCCAGTGCTTTTGGGTGCAACAGGAATGGAAATAAACCTGCAGAGAACAAAAAAAAGATTTAAATTCAATCTTTATTATGAAGTTGAAAAGGAATAATTAATATTGCTTTAGTGAATTAAAGTAGTTGAACTTTTATTTCCTGTGTGAGATTATTGTATGACTTATTCAATCATACAATAAAGTATTCCATAATTACAGGGATTTCCAAATGCTATTTGCTTTCAGTATGTGGTTCCCCTTTGCTTATCATAGCTCCTTCAAAAAATTATTCTTCCTTTTTATTCTCAAGTTGTCTCTAAGGCTGGAAACGGTATACAAGAGCTTTAGCAAAACTCTAAAGAAGGTCGAAATTCTGAAAACAAAACCTAGAAACAAATTATTAAAAGCAGCACTAAATTAATTTCAAAATCAAATGACAAAAGGATTGTATACAGACTAATTTAGTCTAATCAACTCAAGACTTTTCACATGTCGGAAATATAACACTTGAACAAAAGCAATCACCCATCACTACAAGAACCACAAGAAACACAAAAGAAGTAATAAAACAGAACTTCCTCCAACATAAAAAGGGGAATAACAAACAATGACTATTACATAACTGCAATATATTTTGGAGAAAACAATAGTTACTGACATACTGAATTGAGCACACTACAAACAAAATTACACAACAATATTTTAAAAAGCCATAAGTCTTGAAAGTCAATATGCTCAAATTTCCCTCTGACACCTTATATAGCGAATACTTCATAATTTTCATTACAAAACTCAGCAAGTTCACGAAGAACAACATAAACAAAGTAACATGTATTCCAAAATGATTGACAATTTACCCTAACTCATATTAAAACTGCCAAACAAATCTCACTTTTTGAAAAGCAATGAAGAGTCCTCTGGCACTTGAACCGTGGTCACGCAGCTCAGAGTTCCAAGGAGCTCAGTATCCCCCGTAAGCGACAGGATGGTGACTTGGGCCCTAAGTGCAGGGGCGTCCTTCTCACTAGCCGCTTAAAGGAGCATGAGGCCGAGCGGCCAAGAGAGCACGGACCTGAACCCCAGTTACAGGGCGGTCCCGCTGCTCAAGGTGTGAAAGAGCTCCGTACTGATCCCTGTGCCCCGAGCTTTATTTATGGGGTGCTCACTCTGTCCACAGTCCCTTTCCTTCTCCTCTGCCTTCCGTGACT